>JASAUF010000625.1:0-10000000 GCA_030180095.1 Magnolia changhungtana
AATGTATTCCTTGGCTCTTCTGTTGTTCCCAAATTTATTTCTCGTAGGCCATCTATCGTCGGTTGCCCCCCGTCTTCTATTTGCTTTGGAGCGGTTTCAGGATATTCAATTACTTTAGTATCTTGCGCAGCTAAAGTCACATTAATTGATATCATGTTTACTGCTGATTCTACTCCCAATCCTTGGAATTTTCTTCGCTTCTCTTGATTAACCCCGAGGGGGATTTGAATTCCTTTCCCATTATTCAAGCCGGTGGGTTTGTCACAATCAAAACCCATGTTTCTCATGATCTTCTTGCTTATTGCACTGTACTTTCTTAAATTCTGCGGTGCTAATTCTCCATGATATTCATTGCTTGCATTTTCACTCTTCTCTTCTGATGCAGCATGGAATTCTATCGGTTCCGGATATTTAGCACTGGCTTTGACTCGAAATGTTCTTGGAGCGGCTGCAAATGGCTTACATCTTTCGATATTGGGTAATGGCACTGTGTAATTGGACTGTAAAACTTTCAACTGTTCCGTCGACAACAGTGTCAACGGCGGTTGTCCCGGTTGTCTCAGGCGCTTTGGTACAAAATAGAATTTCTTTCTTGCTTCTGCAGACCCGGAAGATTCTGCTCTTTCTTCTTTTACTTTATTTAACCTGGCATCTTTTGTAATTCTCTTCTCATAATCATTTCTCATTTCTTCAGAGAAACATTTGTAATAACTGGCGTCTGCAAAGAAAGACTCAGCTTCTGTGTAGGGTTTTGCATCAGCCATTACTTTACACTGCACCCCATCTTTGAGTATTTGAAACATTGGTGTAGAGTAGAAGGTACGATATGATATCTTGATGTATCCATGGCCTTCCCAAGAGAAGGTTATATGTCGTCACAGCATTTATAACCATGACATACAACATGTTGAGATTTATTCCTCTATTTCCAATGTTTGTGATTTTACCGAGTGCACGTTGCCCATCTTGATTAAACCCCTGTATCATCATTCCGCTGGGGCTCAAGTCTGATCGGCGAAAACCCAATTTAGTAACCATGGAGAGCGGCAAAAGGTTCACCGCCGACCCATTGTCTATCATAATTCGTTTTATCTTCTTTTCGCAAATATACCCTTCTATCATCAGTGGCCTATTATGTTCCATTTCACCAATTAAATCATCTTCAGAGAAAGATATTACTGGTAGACAATTCATCTTTTCATTGTTCCTTTCATTCTTCATTTATGCAAGTAAAATTTCTCGACATCGTGTCGATAGTGCTTGAATCAAACTCTGCCGAATTCTTGACAACTTGAGTGCATCATAAATACTTAATCGTCTTGGTATACCCTTCAAGTGGTGACTACATCATAAGCCACTTTTGTCACTTTGCATCTCCATTTCTATTCTTGTCTTCGGATTTCGTCTTTCAATCACTTCTTTCCTTATGATTCTGCTTTTTTGCTTTCTTGGACTTGTTACTTGCTTCCCGATCGCAACGTAATCATTGTTGCATTTCTTGTTGACCTTCCTTTTTCATTCCCGCGTGCTTTCTTGTATTGACAATACATTTCTTGTTGCCTTTGTATTCTTTTCTTTGCTTCATTTGGTTATTATGTCACCTCTATTTATCATTCGTCATTTGTATGATACATTTTAACGTATAACAATTTTTCCGTGGTGCCCTATTAGGCGATGATATTGACAAAAGTTTCTTTCTCGAGTCCTCGTTACATCTTCGGGACGTTTGGTTCAGTAATTCCAAGGTACCTGCCTTTAACAATTGTTGCATCATAGGCACCACATCTTCTTTATCGAACTCGAATCCTTCATGAGAATCGAGCATTCTGAGCTTTTTTCCACCGAATCTGTCTCTTGTTTGATTCCAGCCTTCTTTTCCTTCTGGCCTTTTATCTCTTGAACCCCTCACATCTTGATTCTTTTTATCCCGGTCAATGGTATTGACGGTTGTCCTGCCAGGCATTCTTCTGACAGTTTCATGATGAAATGCCGGCATCTTGCGAGTCATTAGCTCCAATGCATGGGCTTTGGTAGCCAAATCGCGAAAAGTTCCAATATCAGCGCTAGTGAGTCCGAACGCAATTCCTGTCTCCATAGAATTCAGACACATTTTGACTTGTTCCTTTTCTTCCGGCAAGCCTGCACGATGCCCCCCAGTGTCTTCCATCTGTCTATGAATTTTTCAACGGGTTCTCCTTCTCGCTGTCGACTGAGGCTAGTTCTGTGATGCTAACGTCACGTTCTGACGAGAAGAAGTTCGACATGAAAGCATCTTGCATTTCTTCCCATGTCCGTATGGACCCTGGTGCCAAATTTGAATACCACCTGAAAGCTTTGCTTGTCAACGATGACCCAAATAAGCGTAAGCAATATTGAGGTATCGTGGAAAAATTCCCCATGCTGGTGATGAAATGCATCAGGTGTTCTTCCGGCGATCCTTCCCCATTGAACTTTTGGAAATCTGGGTGTTTGAAGTTGGCTGGAAATGGAACATCCTCTACCTCTCTCGGGTAGGGTGTTCGGTATCTGAAACGACCAGTATTCGCGCGCTCTCTCTCTATTCTAACTGCTTCTTCGACGACTTGTCTTACGTCATCTTGTGTTATAGCTCTTGTTGCTGGAACTGAACCTCGTGATCCTATCCCCTGCGGACGGGAACCTTCAGGCTGGTTCTCTTGTCCATTTGTCGCTCCCATCATGGGTGGAGCCACTATTTGGGCTACATTATGTGCCAGGGTTGTCAAAGCTTCTCTGAGATTCCGGCATTCATCCATTAGCATTCTTTGTGCCTCCGCCATTTGATCAACACGTTCTTCAGTAGTTGGTCTATTTCCTTGACCCGTTTCTGCCATATATACTGCGGCTCCTTGACTGTTTGTCGAAACTGTTTTTGGAGTAGAACGAGAGTATGCTGATATAACAGGACTTATGAAGAGGGGAGAAATTGGAGTCTCATTTGACTCTTGTGTACTTCTGTGCTTTTAACCGATCGAGGTGATACTGATTATAGGCGAGCTTGTTTGCGGTGATACTTGCATCGGTGATTCTACCATCGTGCTTTACCTTTTGTGCTTGTGTCCATTTGGTCTTTGGAGCGACCAAAGCCGAAAAATCTGCGACGAGAAGCTGAAGCAACTTGTTCAGATAAATCGCCGGGGGAGCGAGTTCGGGTTTTCTTCTTGCTATGCTCCGTGTAATTGGTCCCTCAGTTCTTGGTGCAAACAATTTTGCCTTGCGACTCTTTAAGGCCTTTGCTTTTGTCCTTTTGGATAAAACCAGAGTCCAGTTTTCATCATTTTTTTGTAGTTGAGGTGAAACGGAAATAACTCCTGCTGTCACTTGAATCACATTGCACCCGCTTGAAGTGCTTGCTTTTGTATGCTCAGAATTTGCAGCGCATACTCAATTACAAACCCAGTAGCGATGAATCGGAAGTTCACCTTTCTCGATGTTAGCCATTAGCAGTGTTGTGTGATTGAATTTGAGTACCTTCAATAACAAAACATATCTCGAAATTAGTACGTGAAAGACTAAGTAAACTATCTTGGAGATGAAGGGAGGATGTTCCCACTGAGAGTCGCCATTTTGGCGTCTAATAGACGCCAAAAAAAAATAGTGACGAGAGTCTTGCAACTTTCCCAATGTTAGTGTTAAATAAGATAAAGTCCCCAGCAGAGTCGCCATTTTGTTTCGACAAGGAAACAAATGTATTTGATTTGGGAGAGTCATCTTATTTAAACATAACAATGAAATAATTACAAAGACAATCATCACACTTTATTGATTCTGAATTCATTTACATCCTCTGGTATCCCTTGATTCTAAGATAGCTTACAAAGAACTTATTACAAATGTCAATTATTATAGCTAAATATAATTTCGGCAGCATAACGGCAATGATGTCAATCATCTCTTATGACTTAGGAGGAATAGACCAGTCAATAAACAGTCTTCAAGAGCACGAAGATTCCAGCAGCATTTCAATGCTATTTTGGTCATCTCCTGAAACTTAGGAGGAATACGTCTCTTCATCGATAATTCTTCCTTTCTCTTGATCAAGAATAACTTGAAGCTTTGAGAACTCCAATCATTCCAACAGCATTTCAGCCCATTGCTGTCAAAACTGCCAAGAAATAGGTTTGCGCGGGTCCGCGCAAACCGTATGCTTTGCGCGGGTCCGCGCAAACTATAAAATCCTTCAGTTGCTTTGCGCCGACCGGCGCAATCTTCCAGGAGTCCAATACTCCTTTGCGCGGGATCGCGCAAAGTGCAGGAGTCCAATACTCCGCACCTTCTGTCTTCTCTTTCGTCCTTGCTTCACTTCTGAAATCTTCGAACCCTTCTTTTGAGAAGGAATGGGGTATTTATAGACAATTTCATCAGTGAAAATCTCTGATCTGGTCGATGTGGGACAAAAAACATCATTCAACCATTTTTATCGCACCATCATACACTTTGCGCGGACACGCGCAAACGATATGCTTTGCGCGATCTCGCGCAAACCTTCAATCTCGCGCAAACTGTCTTCTTTTAATCCGCGCAAACCTTTTACTTTCTTGCGCTTGTGCAGTTTCACTTAGCGCGATCTCGCAAAGTGATCTTGAAACTATTTTTTTCCTTGTTCTTTCTTATTCCTTGATTTTTCTTGTCTTCACTCTCTTGCTTATTTTTATGCCTCAACAATACCCATATTCTCCATAATCTAAAGGCTCTTCTTCATCTTCCTCAGCTGCAGGAGATTTAGCAGGAACATTAATGCTAGAAGGAGTCTTAGCAGTTGCAGGAGAAGATTCTATCTCAACCTCTTTCGCAGCTGTTTCCTCTTCTTCGCCAATATCAACTTCACCTTCTTCAAAGTCATCATCTTTATCTTCACCGTTATCACTATCTCCGCTATCTTCATCTTGCGAAGATTCAGTTGTACTTGATGATGAAGTTGAACTTTCATCTCCCAAAATTTCTTCGTCAACCTCTTCAACGATAACTTGTTTCCCTTTATAAGAAACGGGTTGGCTGCTCTCCGGTGCAAGCTCTTGGACTATAGGAGAAGCAGAGGCTGGACGGGTTCCTTCTGGAGGGATAGGGGATGATGATTGTAAACGCGTTCTTGATCTAGTCATCGGAGAAGATGGACTAGGACCAAGGGGCTGTGGAGGAGATGTAGAAGTACCAATAGCCGGTCCTTCTTGAACCACTGCAGTCTCTGCAGGAATTGGAGAAGATGTACCTTCAGCATTATCTGCAGCCTGGTTTGAAGAATCCCGACGAGATTTCTCAAATTCTCTCAAATCTCCATAGGCAAACCAGCCATCCAAAGTGTTAATGGGCTTAATTTCACGGATGGGATCTTCCAATGATATTCTTCTGCAAATCTCTCCAGGATGAGATGCATGGCTCTTCTCCGGAATATAGCCAATTCCGCTCTCTAAATTTCTACCCTTCAGCCTGGGAGGGTGAAGAAAGATAGAAGAATCTACTGGCAAGCATTTGTTGACCAGGTATGATTGATGATCCCACCATCGCATCCAGCTATATGATGCACGGACTATGCGATCACAGCTTGGAATTATGAAGAAGGAGCCAACGCAGCCATTCAGCAATTGTTTCCATATCATGGCCCGATTAAGAGGACCGGTTCCATAACAACAAGCATTTTTTCGGTAACCAACCCGCGATCTTGTAGCACGGTTTGATCATAACCAAATTGACGAGCAAAACGACCGGGGTAGTAAGGTTCTCTCCAAAATTTTGTCCCTTCCCGCAGAGGCAACCGCATGAGCGAATAGAAAGAAGAAAGCTCTCTCTGCATGAAGAAGAGTTTCGTTGTCCACCATGTCCGTGTCCGCGGGATAGCGATAAAGGCGGAACTGAAAGAAGTTTATCTCGATCATCATCCGAATCTTATTTGCAACCCACTCATATGCTCTTCTAGCCATTGCTCTTTCTTTGAAAGAACCAGAGTGGAAGATGAGAAGGATGTGAATATGCTTGCTCGAAACTTCGAAAGTCCAAGGAAATAAACTCCAAGCCACCCAGTAAAATAATGCCAAGAAGTATGCGCAGATGAAGCTCCCAGAGTTGGGTCTTTTACGTGTGTAGCTATTTCTCCAAGGGCCCTGTAGATAGAACATAATACAGGAGGAGCCAGAGAATATTTATGACCCTCTGCTAAAGCGCCAGCTACAACAAAGACAGTTAGGACGAACAAGATCATCCGCCCACTTGGAGTGGGCAATACAACCAAGCTTAGCCATAAGCCAAGAATGCCGCAAGTTCTCCAAAAGGGCTATATTCGGCTTTCCTCTTATCGTATCTCGAAGATAAGTCAATTCTTTCGAAGCGTGCAATCACGAAACCTTCAAAGAAAAATGAAGGAGGTTAATATACTGGGAATGGTGAAATAATAAGAATATAAAGAAGAAAATAATGATCAAATTGATAAATACCGAGACCTCTAGAGAAATGAGCTAGCCATTGTAGGGGGAATTTTGTGGAAGTTGGGAAATTTGCCCATTTCTTTGAATAGCTCTATGGTGGTCTCGAGATGGAAGGCTTGCGGTCCGGGAGAAGATACGAAGGCTAATTCTCTGTTGGTAGGAATAAACTCATCATAGAATTTGCTCGTTGATTGATTGTGAGACCAACTATGCGATGAAGGTCCCAAAGAGATATGCTCATTTCGCCATAAGGAAATGGAAGGAGTTGGTTGTAGGTGACCAATATTCAAGGAAGCCTTTCGAATATTGGGTTCTCGATAGAAGTATTTTGAGGTTACTTATATTGCATCATAAAGCCGATCTTTGCAAGAGTGCTTGTATGTTTTTAGCAATATAGCCTCCGCCCATTCGAATAGTAACGACGAGTCAACAAAAGCCCCGACACGAAGTCCGCTTGTCCCCAAAGTTGTTTCGCGATCTCTGAAACGCTTGTCGCACCGTTTCGTAGAAATGAGAAGGAAAGAGATCATGAGGACTATAGAAGGGAGTTAAGAAGATCATGGGATGAACTTCTCCGACATTCTGTCGTGGCTTATGAGCTTGAATAGTGCCTTCTAAGATTCGGGGCTCTCTTGAGGCCCATGATTCGGTGTACATCAGCCTTTCGCCATAAACACAATCTCTGGTTCACAGTCTAGCATAGACTGATGGCGATATACCTTGATTGGAATGATTGTCATGCCCTCCGCATGAGGGTTGTCAAACTTCATGACCCCTTCAACGACTCATTGAATCCCACGAGTTTGAAGCCGTTTCTTCTTATGTTCTTTTTTTTTCGCAAACTCTTTCGCCTTATTGCGGCGAGTTTTCTTCAAGCGAGAAGGTGGAGGAGTATCTTCACGAGGAGGGGTCTCTCACCGCTTCGGTACGAATGTGGGCCGTGGTCTTGAGCCATTCATCCCAGTCATATTCCTTCCATGTTTTGGCGGGCATTTAATATCTCCCAAGGAGATGGATCTATGAATAGGAGAGGGTAAAGACTTAATGCGATCAGAGAAATCGAAAGTAGGAAGAACGGGTTCTTTAAAGTAAGCTGGATTTCTGGAAGTTGTTTTTATTCTTTTAGCAGGTGGTTGGTCAGAAGGAGGCGAGTTTGAAGGAGACACCAGACGAGCAGTTTGTTTAATACGAGCCATGAAGAAAGAAGATGAAGAAGATAATGACAGAGTAAGAAATGAAAAATGGCTAAGTGTTGGAAAAAGTTCAAAAATTTTCTAAGTACAGAGTACTTTGCGCGAGGTCGCGCAAAGTATATGGTTTGCGCGGGAAACCACTAAGTTCAGAAGACGTCGCGCAAAAAAAAGGTTTTTGAGGTCGCGCAAAGTGGAGGTTTGCTTGTGGAAGCAAATCGCCAGAGCGAGTTCAAGAGAGAAGTTCGTGAAAATGACTAAGTCGTTGGACTATTTATAGGCTTTTTATGGCCGAGTACGGTACTGAGTAGGACTTTGCGCGAGGTCGCGCAAACCTTGGAAAAAAAGGAATAGTTTGATCCTTTTCTTTGATTTTTTCGAAATAAACAAAGAACGGATCAAGGGGGCATCTGTTGAGGCATAAAATAAGCATGGAAGTGAAAGATAAGAAAGATCAAGAAATCAATTTTAAACATCAAAGAAACAACTTGAAGACCACTTTGCGCGGAGTTGTGCAAAGAGAAATACTTGTGCAGAAACGTGCAAAGTGTAAGGATTGCGCGGGAGAACATGAAGACATGTTTGCGCGAGATGGAGGGTTTGCGCGATACCGCGCAAAGTATATCGATTGCGCGTGTACGCGCAAAGTCCATCATGGTGAAATAAGATGGTTGGGTGATATTTTGTCCCACATCGACCAGATCTGAGCTTTCCACTGGTGAAAATGTCTATAAATACCCCATTCCTTCTCTAAAAAGGGGTTCGAAGATTTCAGAAGTGAAGAAAAGGCGAAAAGAGAAGACAGAAGGTGCGGAGTACCTGGACTCCCGCACTTTTGCGCGATGACCCGCGCGCAAGGAGTATTGGACTCGAAAGTTTGCGCCGGTCAGCGCAAGGAAGCAGAGTGCTCACATGGTTTGCGCGGACCCGCGTAAAGCATATCGTTTGCGCTGTGGACCGCGCAAACCTATTGCTAGCGTTTTAAATGACAATGGTTGAAATCTTTGTCGGAATGATTGGAGTCTTCAAAGCTTCAAATTCTTCTTGATCAAGAGAAAGGAAGAATCATCGAAGAAGAGTCGTATTCCTCCTAAGTTTCAGAAGAAGATCAAAATAGTACCGAAATGCTGCCGGAATCTTCGTTCTCTTGAAGACTAAAGACCGACTTGTTTATTTCCTCCTAAGTCATTGGAGATGATTGAGATCATTACCGTTATGCTGCCGAAAATTATATTTAGCTATAATAATTGATATTTGTGATGAGTTCTTTGTAAGCTATCTTAGAATCAAGGGATATCAGAGGATGTAAATGAATTCAGAATCAATAAAGTGTGACGGTTGTCTTTATAATTATTTCATTGTTATGTTTGAATAAGATTATTCTCCCAAATCAAATACTTTTGTTTCCTTGTCGAAAACACTCTTACTTTGGATAATTGATCGGCGGAAACTTTAAGAGTCCATTACTCTCTTTGCGCATAGTCGTCAAAGTGCAAAGTCCAATACCCCTGATATGAAACCTTTCGTCTTCTCTTTCATCTTTCTTTCACTTCTGAAATCTTCCAACCCCCTTTTGAGAAAAGGAACGGGGTATTTATAGACATTTTTACAAGTAAAAATCTCTGTTCTGGTTGATGTGGGACAAAAATAACATTCAACCACTTTTATTCCACCGCCATAGACTTTTGATCATATGACACGCGTAACGACATGCTTTTTCAATTTTCACGCACAATCTGTCTGTTCCCACAAACTATCTTTCTCATCAACCCGCGCAACCCATTCTCTTTGCGCGGTCTGGCGCAAGCATTCCACTTTGCGCGAACTCGCGTAAAGTTGTCCTGAAGCTGATTTCTTGATCTTCAAACTGATATCTTGATCTTTCTCATCTTCACTTCCTTGCTTATTTTATGCCTCAACATAATAATCATTCCAAATTGCACGATCCAACGGGGGAGTTCATTACTCCCTCGTTTGATGTCGGATTGGGTCAAATTTTGGTCATCTGAAAGGTACTTTAGCACACTTTCATTCCTGACTACAATCGTCGTATTCCGAGATTATTTGTTCATCCTTAAGTGGGATCACAGTTGTCGCTATTGAATTTCTCCTTGATCTCCTTGTCCAATGTAACTTTCATAACTCTCTTTTCAGTGGTCGAATTTAGACTATTTGGAGCTCATTGGAATGGTAACTTGCGAAGCTTCTAAATGAGGCCAGAATTCGATAATTTTGAGACCGTTAGATACCCAAAAGCACATTGGAACTCTTTGATAGTCATTTTGCAATTTCAATTGTTAATCTTTCCTTATCACGCGATCCAATAGAGGAGTCGTAACTCTTGTTAGATGTCGGATTGGGTCGAATTTTGGTCATCTGAAAGGTACTTTAGCTCACTTTCATTCCTGACTGCAAACGTCGTCTTTCGAGACCATTTGGACATCCGTAAGTGGGACTGCAGTGATCGCTTCTGAATTTCTCTTTTATCTCCTTGTCCAACAGTAACTTTCATAACTCTCTCTTCAGTGGTCGAATTAATTTAGACTATTTTGAGCTAGTTGGAATGGTAACTTGCGAAGCTTCTAAAGGAGGCCAGAATTGGGTCATTTCAAGACCATTCGATATCCCAAAAGCACGTTGGACATCTTCGATCGTTATTTTGCTATTTCAATTGCTAATCAGTCCAAATCGCGCGAGCCAACGGAGGAGCTCATAACTCCATCGTATGATGTCGGATTAGCTCGAATTTTAGTCATCTGAATAGTACTTTAGTGCAATTTCATTCCTGACTACAATCGTCGTATTCCGGGACCATTTGGGCATCCTTAAGTGGGATCGCAGACATTGCTACTGAATTTCTCCTTCATCTCCTTGTCCAACAGTAACCTTCATAACTCTCTCTTCAGTGGTCGAATTTAGACTATTTTGAGGTCATTGGAATGGTAACTTGTGAAGCTTCTAAATGAGGCCAGAATTGGGTAATTTCGAGACCGTTCGATATCCCAAAAGCACGTTGGAACTCTTCGATCGTCATTTTGCAATTTCGATTGTTAATCTTTCCTTATCGCGCGATCCAATAGAGGAGCTCATAACTCTCTCGTTAGATGTCGGATTGGGTCGAATTTTGGTCATCTGAAAGGTACTTTAGCGCACTTTCATTCCTGACTGCAATCGTCATCTTTCGAGACCATTTGGCCATCAGTAAGTGGGACTGCAGTCATTGCTTTTGAATTTCTCTTTTATCTCCTTGTCCAACAGTAACTTTCTGTTGAAGCATAAAATAAGCAAAGAAGTGAAGAAGAGAAAGATCAAGAAAGCAGATTGAAGAATCAAGAATCTCAATTAAAGACTACTTTGCGCGGGATCGCGCAAAGTGAAAAAAGATTGCATGATGAGCAAAGTGAAGAGATTGCACGGTTTTGAGGAGGGATTGAGGGTTTGCGCGAGACCGCGCAAAGCATATCGTTTGCGCGTGTCCGCGCAAAGTCCATGATGGTGAAATAAAATGGTTGGATGATATTTTGTCCCACATCGACGGATCTGAGATTTTCGTTGGTGGAAATGTCTATAAATACCCGTTCCTTCTCTAAAAAGGGGTTGAAGATTTCGAAGTGAAGAAAAGACGAAAGAGAAGATAGAAGGTGCGGAGTATTAGACTCCGCACTTTGCGACCGACCATGCGCAAAGGAGTATTGGACTCGAAAGTTTGCATACGGATCCGCGCAAGGCAAAGCAACAGAGTGCTTTTATAGTTTTGCGACGGACCGCAAAAAGCATATATATGTTTGGACCCGCGCAAACCTATTTTGCGTTTTTAACAGCAATGGGTGAAATGCTGTCGAATGATTGGAGTCCTCAAAGCTTCAAGTTCTTCTTGATCAAGAGAAAGGAAGAATCATCGACGAAGAGACGTATTCCTCCTAAGTTTCAGGAGATGACCAAAATAGTACCGAAATGCTGCCGGAATCTTCGTTCTCTTGAAGACTGTTGATCGACTTGTCTATTCCTCCTAAGTCATTGGAGATGATTGAGATCATTGCCGTTATGCTGCTGAAAATTATATTTAGCTATAATAATTGACATTTGTAATAAGTTCTTTGTAAACTATCTTAGAATCAAGGGATACCAGAGGATGCAAATGAATTCAGAATCAATAAATATGATGATTGTCTTTATAATTATTCCATTGTTATGTTTGAATAAGATAATTCTCCTAAATCAAATACATTTGTTTCCTTGTCGAAACAAAATGGCGACTCCACTGGGGATAATTGTCTTATTTAACATTAACATTGGGAAAGTTGTAAGATTCTCGTCATTATTTTTGGCGTCTATTAGACGCCAAAATGGCGACTCTCAGTGGGAACATCCTCCCCTTCATCTCCAAGATAGTTTACTTAGTCTTTCACGTACTAACTTCAGATATGTTTTATTATTGAAGGTACCCAAATTCAATCACACAACACTACTAATGGCTAACATTGTGAGAAAAGTGAACTTCCGATTCACCACTACTGGGTTTGTAATTGAATATGCTTCAAGCCAAACTCGAGCATACGAAAGCAAGCACTACAAGCAGGCGTAAAGTGACTCCAGTAACAGCGGGAGTCATTTCTGTTTCACCTCAACCACAAGAGAGTGATGAAAACTGGACTTTGGTCTTGTCCAAAAAGACAAAAGCAAAAACCTTAAAGAGTCGCAAGGCAAAATTGCTGGTACCAAGAACTGAGGGACCAATTACACGAAGCATAGCAAGAAGAAAACCCGAGCTTGCTCCTCCGGCGATTTATCCTGAACAAGCTGCTCCGCAGTTCTCGTCACAAGATTTTCCAGCTTTGGTCGTCGCCCGAAGACCAAATGGACAGAAGCACATAAAGGCAAAGCACGATGATAGGATCCCGATGCCCACATCACCTCAAACAAGCTCGCCTTTATAATCAGTATCACCTCAATCGGTTAAAAAAGCACGGGAAGTACACAAGAATCAAACGAGACTCCAATTTCTCCCTCTTTACAAGCCCCGTTACGTCAACATACTCTCGTTTTACTCCAATAAAGCTTCGACGAACAAATCAAGAGGCCGCGGTATACATGGCGAGACAGTCAAGGAAATAGACCAACCATCGAAGAACGTGTTGATCAAATGGCGGAGGCACAAAGAGTGCTAATGGATGAATGCCGGAACCTCGAGAAGCTCGCAACTCGGCACATAATGTAGCCCAAATAGTGGCTCCACCCATGATGGGAGCAACAAATGGACAAGAGAACCAACCCGAAGGTTCCCGTCCAGGGGATAGGATCCCGAGGGTCCGTTCCGGTGACAAGAGCTATAACACAGAAGATGACGTAAGACAAGTCGTCGAAGAAGCGGTCGAGAATAGAAAGGGAGCGCGCAAATACCGGTCGTCGTTTCAAATACCGAACACCCTACCCAAGAGAGGTAGAGGATGTTCCATTCCCAGCCAATTTTAAGCATCCAGATTTTCGAAATTTAATGGGGAAGGATCACCGGAAGAACACCGATGCATTTCATCACCAAAGATGGGGAATTTTTCCACGATACCTCAATATGCATTTTACGCTTATTTGGGTCATCATTGACGAGTAAAGCTTTCGGGTGGTATTCAAATTTAGCACCGTGGATCCATACGCACATGGGAAGAAATGCAAGATGCTTTCATGTCAAACTTCTTTTCGTCGAGCGCGATGTTAGCATCACAGAACTAGCTTCAGTACGACAGCGAGAAGGAGAACCAGTCGAAAAATTCATAGACAGATGGAAGACACTGGGGGCATCATGCAGGCAGTTGCCGGAAGAAAAGGAACAAGTCAAAATGTGTCTGAACTCTATGGAAACAGGAATCGCGTTTGGACTCACCAAATACCGATATCGGAACCTTTCGTGATTTGGCTACCAAAGCCCATGCATTGGAACTGATGACTCGCAAGATGCCGGCATTTCATCATGAAACTGTCAGAAGAATACCTGGCAGACAACTGTCAACACCATCGATCGGGATAAGAAGAATCAAGATGCGAGGGGCTCAAGAGATAAAAGGCCGGAAGGAAAAGAAGGTTGGAATCAATCAAGAGACAGATACGGTGGGAAAAAGCTCAGAATGCTCGATTCTCATGAAGGATTCGAGTTTGATAAAGAGGACGTAGTACCTATGATGCAACAATTGTTAAAAGCAGGTACCCTAGAATTACCAGAACCAAAACGTCCTGAAGATGTGACGAGGACTCGAGAAAGAAACTTTTGCCGTTATCATCGCCTAGTAGGGCATCCGACAGAAAACTGTTATACGTTGAAATGCATTATACAGCGAATGATAAATAAAGGTGATATAATAACTAGCGGAAGCAAAGAAAAGAATGCAAGAGCAACAGTAAATGTATTGTTAATACAAGAAAAGACTCAAGGAATGAAAGAGAAGGAAGAACGAAGGTTGGTAAGAAATGCAACAATGATTACGTTGCGGATGGGAAAGCAAATAACAAGTCCTGCAAAGCAAAAGGCAGGAATCATAAGGAAAGAAGTAATTGAAAGACAGAATACCGAGGATAAAAGTAGAAATGGAGATACACCGACAAAAGTGGCTTATGATGTAGTTAGTCATTTGAAGGGTATACCGGTACGATTAAGTATTTATGATGCGCTCAAGTTGTCAGAAGAATTTCGACAGAGTTTGATTCAAGCACTGTCTGATCATGATGTGAGAGAAACTTTCTTGTGAAATGAAGAATGAAAGAAATAATGAAAAGATGAATTGTTTACCAATAATATCTTTTCTCGATGATGATTTAATTGGTGAAATGGAACATAACAGGCCATTGATGATAGAAGGATACATTTGTGAAAAGAAGATAAAACGGATTATGATAGATAATGGGTCCATGCAGTGAATCTTTTGCCACTCTCCATGATTACTAAATTGGGTTTCGCCGTTCAGACTTCGGACTTGCCCCAAATGGGATGATGATACAAGGATTTAATCAAGATGGACAACGCACTAGGCTCGGAAAAATTACAGTAACATTGGAGGTGGGAGAATTAATTACTACTGTTGTATGTCACGTTATAAATGCTGTGACGACATATAACCTTCTCTTGGGAAGGCCATGGATACATCAGTACAATATTGTACCTTCTACTCTACACCAATGTTTCAAATACTGTAAAGATGGAATGCAAAGTAAAGTAAAGTAATGGTCGATGCAAAACCCTATACGTAAGTCGAGTCTTTTTTGCGGATGCTAGTTATTATAAATGTTTCTCTGAAGAAATGGGAAATGATGATGGAAGAGAATTTTAAAAGATGCCAGGATAAATAAAGATAAAGAAGAAAGGCAGAATCTTTCGAGATCCAAAAGCAAGAAAGAAATTCTATTTTGTACCAAAGCGCCTGAGACAACCGGGACAACCGCCGTTGACACTATTGTCGACAGAACAGCTGAAAGTCTTACAGTCCAATTACACAGTGCCATTACCCAATATCGAAAGATGTAAGCCATTTGGTATTCGCTCCAAGAACATTTCAAGTCAAAGCCAGTGCTAAATATCCTGAACCAATAGAGTTTCACGCTGCATCAGAAGTGAAGGATGAAAATATAAGCAATATATATCATGGAGAGTTAGCACCGCAGAATTTGAGGAAATACAGTGCAGCAAGCAAGAAAATCATGAGAAATATGGGTTTTGATTGTGACAAACCCACCGGCTTGAATCATGGGAAAGGAATTCAGATCCCTCTCGGGGTTAATCAGGAAAAGCGAAGAAAATTCCAAGGATTGGGAGCAGAATCAGCAGTAAATATAGTATCAGTTAACATGACTTCAAACCTACAAGATACTAAGGTAGTTGAATATCCTGAAACCGCTCCAAGGCAAATAGAAGACGGGGGGCAGCCGACGATAGATGGCCTGCGAGAAATAAATTTGGGAACAGCAGAAGAGCCAAGGAACACATTCATCAGCGTCAGCCTTTCAGATCAGGAATTTGAGAAATATGGCCAACTTCTCAAAGAAAATAAAGATGTCTTCGCTTGGACATATGAAGAAATGCCGGGACTGGAACCCTCTGTAGCAATGCATCGATTAAATATTTCTAAAGAAAAGAAACCAGTAAAGCAAGCACAAAGGCGATTTCACCCAGACCTAATTCCATTAATCGAAAAAGAAGTAAATAAATTAATAAAGGTTGGGTTCATCGAGAAGTTAAATATCCCAAATGGATATCAAACATTGTTAGGTGAAAAGAAGAATGGGATGATTAGAGTATGTATTGACTTCAGAGATCCGAATGAAGCATGTCCAAAGACGATTTCCTCTCCGATAACAGAGTTACTAATGATAGCACTACTCAATATGCTATCATGTCCTTTATGGACGGATATGCAGTGCTATAATCAAATCAGGATGGGCACCCGAAGATGAAGAGGCGACGGCCTTCAGAACGCCGCTTGGAATTTACTGTTATAAAGTTATGCCTTTCGGTCTCAAAAATGCTGGGGCAACATATCAAAGGGCAATGAAAAATATCTTTCAAGATATGATGCATAAACATGTCGAATGCTATGTTGATGACTTGGTAGTCAGATCCGGAGATCATCAAGAGCACCGCGAACATTTAGCATCAGTCTTCCGACGACTCGTAAAGAAGCAATTAAAGATGAATCCGGCTAAATGTGCATTTGGAGTGTCTTCCGGCAAATTCCTCGGCTTTGTTGTACGGCACAGAGGAATCGAAATTGATCCAGAAAAAGTTAAAGCTATTCAAAATATGCCGCCACCAACAACGCTGAAGGAATTAAAAAGCTTACAAGGAAAATTGGCATATATTCGCCGTTTCATTTCGAACCTCGCAGGAAGGTGTCAGCCATTTTCCCGGTTAATGAAGAAAGATACAGAATTCGTATGGGATCATGCTTGCCAGAATGCCTTTGATTCAATTAAAGAGTTATTAAAAAAACACTTGCGGTGTTATGACTCCAAAAAAGGTAAGCCACTTATCTTATATACATCCGCCGCTACAAATTCTTTGGGTGCTTTGTTGGCACAGGTAAACGAAGCCGGAAAAGAGACTGCTCTTTATTATCTAAGCCGAACACTGATGGGGGCAGAATCCAATTATTCTCCGATTGAAAAAGAATGTTTGGCGTTGGTATTCGCTGTGCAAAAGTTGAGGCATTATTGTCTCTCCCATGATATAACTCTGATCTCAAGAGCAGATCCGATAAAATTCTTGATGACCAGGCCAATGTTATCGGGAAGACTAGCCAAGTGGATGCTATTGTTATCAGAATATACTATTTCGTATAAGCCTGCGAAAGCAGTAAAAGGACAAGCTATGGCAGACTTTCTCGCAGCACATCCTATAGCAGAAAATGAAGAAATCAATGATGAATTCCCAGATGAACAGGTTATGTTGGTGAATCTCGAGAATCTTTGGCGATGTATTTTGATGGTGTCGCTTTCGAGTATCGGAGCGGGGGCAGGGGAGTGATATTCATTACGCCTCAGTATGATTTATTACCATACTCTTTCACGTTGGGTATCGCGTGCACAAACAATGAAGTCGAATACGAGCTCTTATCATCGGAATGGAAATAGCACAAACAAATGGAAATAAAATCATTGCATATCTTCGAGATTCTAAATTGATTGTAAATCAATTAACAACAATTTGAAGTAAGGAAAGAAGAACTTTTGCCTTATTATCTAAGGCACAACAATTGCTTGAACAGCTTTCTATTATGTGGAAATTAAACACATACCGCATGTCGGAGAATGCAAAAGCAGATGCTTTAGCTTTAGGTTTAAATGCTTTATCCCGCACAAACCGAAGTCCTCTTCGGTAACTATAGAAGAAGAAGATTCCCGCCATCTGCAGAAGTTATCGAAGAAACCGTTGAAATGTTGCCTATATCCTGTTGGAGGTAACAATGGATGATTAGCGTCACTTTTGTTGATTATCTCAAATATAATATCTTGAAGAAGATAATGCACAAAGACAAACAGATTAAGCGCCGATCAAGAAAATTTGTCATATGCAATAAGTATTATATAGAAAATCTTATAATGGAATGTCTTTGTTAAGGTGCTTGGACAAGCAAGAAGCAAACCAAATGTTTGCGAGAGGCACATTCAGTGAATGTGGAGCACATCAAGTCGGGCCGAATTTATGCCATAGAGTGCATCGAATGGGTTATTATTGGCCTACTATGTTTAAAGATGCGATAGAATATGCAAAGCGATGTCATGAATGTCAAATACACGGAGATATAATACATGTTCCTCCGGAAGAATTACATCAGTCTGTTGCTTCTTGGCCTTTCTCAGCCTGGGGACTCGACGTAATTGGTCCCATAAATCCCCTTCGTCTAAAGGAAAAAAAAGATATTTGGCAAAGAACAGATTATTTCTCCAAATGGACCAAGCAAGTCGCCTTTGCGTAGTGTTAAAGAGAAAGACGTGGTCAATTTTATCCGGCATGCTATAATATACCGTCATGGTATTCCGAAGAAGATCGTCACTGATAATGGCACCCCTTTTAAAAATAGAGGCATGGAAAAGTTATGTCAGAAGTTCGGCATCCAACATTCTTTTTCAACACCTTATTATCCTCCAGCCAATGGATTAGCAGAGGCGTTTAACAAAACGATTGTCAAGATAATGAAAAAACGGTGACAGGCAATAAGCACGATTGGGATGAAAAGTTACAAGAAGCATTATGGGCCTACAGAACTACCCATCGTACAACAACAAGGGGCGACACCGTATTCATTAATCTATGGTATGGAGGCAGTTATTCCAATTGAAATGCAAGTGGCATCACTCAGAATAAAAGGCATCGATTAACATGATGATGAAAATGCAAAAATAAGGTGAAAGAATTAGACTTACTCGATGAGAAACGTCTTGCGACTCAAAGAAATGGTTGCAATCATATCAAAGCCGTAATATCGCAGTGCATTTGATAAACAAAGTTAAATATCGTTCTTTCAAAAAAGGGGATATGGTGTTAATGTTGAAAAGACCTATAATGGTCACTCACGGACAGGGGGCAAGTTCGAGCCTAAATGGGACGGTCCATATGTGGTGAAAGAAGTATACTCCAATGGGGCATATAGAATCACAAATCAAGAAGGACAGGGTATCAGCATACTTGTCAACGCCCGTTTCATCAAAAGATACTATCCCTAAAGATAGACATGTGGATTTTGACCCATAATATTATCGGCATAATGATTCTAGATCAAAAGGGGGCAAAGATGAATAAGATCATGTCTATATGTCAACAAAAGAAGCTATAAAGAAGAAATTCACAAGCATATCAATTATCAAAGCAAAAAACTGGAAAATATATATATGATCATCATCATCAAATAAGATTAACAAAGTTAATATCATCTTGAAGATTCTCTTGAAGATATTGACAAAGTTATATTGCCTTATAAGGCACAAATTCTCTTGATTTCTTGAAGATGTTGACAAAGTTATATTGCCTTACAAGGCACAAATTCTTGAAGATTCTCTTGAAGATATTATCTAAGCTGAGAATTATATTGCCTTACAAGGCATGGGTCTTCTTGAAGATATTTTATATTTGCAAATGATGATGATTATATATATATTATTGCCTTATAAGGCATGGATTTTCTTGAAGATATTATCAAAAGCAAGGATATATCAATATCAATCAAAGAGGCAGTATAGCTAAGCCAAATCCTAAAAGAGCCAAATTGAGCCAAATCAAAAAAAAAAAAAAGATCAAGCTCGGAAAAAAAAAAATGCTCTCAAAGGATCAAGCTCTAAAAAGAGCCGGCCAACTATACGTAAGACCCACGAAGATTGTCATTCGGGCAATGCGAGGAGTCAGTGGCCCTAAAAGCCCGCGAAGACCATCGTGCGCACCCATGCGGGTAGTCGACGAAGTCAAGGATTCAAAGCCTAAAAGGCCATAAATCTGCGAAGACTAGTCACCGTAATTCCCATGCCGTCTGTATAGCTTCCTAAGAAGGCCACGGGAACGGATGAAAATGCCCTCCCGTGAATGGGCTCGACCTTGCAGACGAAGAAAACAGGGGCCGCAGGCGAGTCTTATGCCAATCGTGCGTAAGACCCTCCAGGTCTAGGGTTTGATTTCAGTAGTAACTCGTGAGGAAGGGCTTAAACCTATGTTTCGACAAGGAAACAAATGTGTTTGATTTGAGGGATTTATTCAATGATAACAAAGAAAGAATAAGAGAACATTGATCACATTTATTTGAGTTCATTTACATCCTCTGATTCCCTTGATTCTGAAAACAAAGTACAATCAATCAAAGTAGATAAGATAATTTTATGAAAATTTTGACAGCATTCCGACGCCTGTTTCAATCATCTCCTAATACTTAGGAGGAATTGTTGATCTGATCAACCAGCCTTCAAGAAAAATAAATTGAAAAAAAGATAACTTACTTATTTATTTGGTCATCTCCCAATACTTGGGAGGAATTGCAACATAGATGATTCGATCACCAATCTTCAATAAGATGGAGCATCATCGGTCATTCTTATAAAATATGAAGAAGTCCGTTGAAAAGTCTGGGACCCATAGAAATCGGCCGATCACATGACGCTGCTAAAAAGTCTCCCAAAACGTAAGATCATGGGGTTTCCACCGTCCATCCGCTCGAAACTTTATATGAAGCCTTAGAACCACAAATTAACCGTAACATCATGTTAAAGACTCACTGAATCCTTGTAGAAATGGCTAAATCGACAAATCAGCCTTTCGAGATCGTGATTTCCGTCCGATATATCTGGATATTCTTCAAACTCGGTCTCAATTCTAAATATCGTTAAATACGGGCAAAATGAATGGTCGGAACGGATCATTTCTCACGAACATCATGTTAGGCCTTGCATGTACATTGCATGTACATAGTACATGAAGTCGTGCATGGAATAAAAAAATGAAAATGAATTTCATCTTCTTCATAAAATTATAAATATGCATATTGTGACTTTGAAGTTTTCTTAGTGTACTCGCATAAAATATTGATCTCAAGTCTATTCAAAGAGTGAACATTACCATTCCTAGTTGTCCTTTTGTCACCATGCAATTTGCACGATCTTTACCGTTGAATGTAAAATGAACGGTAGATAGATAAAATGCCACAAGATTTAACTCCTTAAACAAATCATAAAAAAAATGTTTTTTGCAAACCTTGAATCCAATGTATGGAATGGATTTTCCGATTAGCTTCAACAAATGGACCACCATTTTTCACAGAGTCGGATATACGTCATTCACGTCGATTGTGTAAAAACAGAGCTTCCTGGTTGTGGGCCACACAAAAGTGCCGTAAATGATGGAGAATCGTCCATCATTGAAGAGAGGATAAAAACCCATGAAAACCATGTTGATATTTCATGATCATCATGTTGTTCCTCATGATCGCTATAACGATCAAAAGAAGAACGTTCTTAACTTCAAAGCATGTTTGATTGTCTCATGGACCACATCATCAGATGATTGAAGCTCACCATTCGTGGTTAAAATCTCGAGAGGAAGATGGTGGATGGTGTGGATTCCTCAAAAGATGTCATATGGGTATAACCAACAAAATAGTAAACTTTTCTTCTCTGTTTACGTCCAACTCGCTAAATCGTCTTGCCGTTTGAACGCTTCAAGTTCATCAGTAAATCTTCCTCTCGAAAGCTTTGTGCGGACGGTTCAATGGAATTTCCTCCATTCTGTTGCGAATCCGCTTGAAGGATGTTTCCCAAATCCTTGAAAAGGGTGTGAATGCCATGTAGACTTCACTTTTGCGATTGCGCAAGCTTAATGTCATGAATTGTAAAGATATCTTCGCGGTTCGAATATAAGCTTCTCTCTTGCTCGCTCTCCTTCTCTTGCCACTTTGCTTCTCTCTCATTCTCTTACTCACCAACTGATACAATGATCCAACCCTTCAAATGAATCGGGAGAGGGGTATTTATAGGCTCCACCATACAGAGTGGTGATCACCACCACCTGTTACTTCATATATGGACCTTCCTTTCCTTAAACCATGGTGACCACCAACTTCCCTCTTAAATGGTGGTGTTCCACCTTTTTCCTTTCAAAGGACACCTTTGCACCTTTTTACCAAACTACCCTTTCCAATGCTTTTTACCAACATACCTAAACTACCCTTATGGACTTGAAATTTTATCAAAATATCTAAATTACCCCCTGGACTTGGAATTTTATCAAAATAAATAAACTAACTTATTTTACCAAAATATCGATAGAATGGAATACTTAAAATAGATGACTACCCATAGACTTGGAATTTTACCAAAATACCTAAACTACGAACATAGACTTGAAATTTTATCAAAATACCCATGGACATGGAAATTACCAAATAACATGGACAATAAATTATAAAGACAGAAATTACCAAAAACCCTGGACATAGAAATTACCAAAATATCGGACATGGAAATTACCAAAATACCCTAGACATGAAAATTACCAAAATATGAGACATGGACATGGAAATTACCAAAATATTCATGGACATGGAAATTACCAAAATAAGCTTGGACATGGATTAAAGACATGGAAATTACCAAAATAGACTGACAAATATTTGAATGCCTCAACAACCTACTCATTGATGGATGGCGATCCACAGATTTGGTGCCTAAAAGGTAGCCTTGTCATTGAGCCCCAAGCGAATGAGAGAATTAGTGGCCAAATCGTAAATAAATTCATCGTCCAGGTAAGCGTCAATGGGCCCCTCGATGGAGTGACCGTGAGCTCAAGGTAGTGAGAAGCCCAAAAGAAGAGAGTTATAATTGTCAATGGCCATAAATGCTCCACTACTCATGAGCTTAAAATGTGTGAAGCTCCACTACTCATGAGCATAAAATTTGTGGCTAATTGAATTGAAACTTAATTAAATTTAAATATTCACCTAGAGAATCCCGTATTGTATTCATGTTGAGGCATAAAATAAGCAAGGAAGTGAAGAAAAAAAAGATCAAGAAAGCAAGTTGAAGAAACAAGAAATCACGATTCAAGTCTACTTTGCGAGGTCGCGCAAAGTGAAATAGTTACACTAGATCGCAAAGTGAAAGAAGATTGATTTGAAAAAAAAGAGACAGGAGATAGTTTGCGCGGGATGGAGGGTTTGCGCGACACCGCGCAAAGTATATTGTTTGCGCGTGTCCGCGCAAAGTCTATAATGGTGAAATAAAATCGTTGGATGATATTTTTGTCCCACATCGACCAGATTTGAGATTTCCACTGGTGAAAATGTCTATAAATACCCCGTTCCTTCTCTAAAAAGGGGTTCGAAGATTTCAGAAGTGAAGAAAAGACAAAAGAGAAGACAGAAGGTGCGGAGTATTGGACTCGCACTTTTGCGCGACCGACCGCAAGCAAAGGAGTATTGGACTCGGAAAGTTTGCGCAACCGCAAGCAAATGCAACAGAGTGTTCTTATAGTTTGCGCGGACCGCGAAAAGCATATCGTTTTATATGGACCGCGCAAAACCTATTGCTTGCGCTTTTTTTAACAAACAATGGGCTGAAATGCTGTCGGAATGATTGGAGTCCTCAAAGCTTCAAGTTCTTCTTGATCAAGAGAAAGGAAGAATCATCGACGAAGAGACGTATTCCTCCTAAGTTTCAGGAGATGACCAAAATAGCACCGAAATGCTGCCGGAATCTTCGTTCTCTTGAAGACTGTTGATCGACTTGTCTATTCCTCCTAAGTCATTGGAGATGATTGAGATCATTGCCGTTATGCTGCCGAAAATTATATTTAGCTATAATAATTGACATTTGTAATGAGTTCTTTGTAAACTATCTTAGAATCAAGGGATATCAGAGGATGTAAATGAATTCAGAATCAATAAATATGACGGTTGTCTTTATAATTATTCCATTGTTATGTTTGAATAAGATTATTTTCCCAAATCAAATACATTTGTTTCCTTGTCGAAACAAAATGGCGACTCTGCTGGGGACAATTGTCTTATTTAACATTAACATTGGGAAAGTTGTAAGATTCTCGTCATTATTTTTTGGCGTCTATTAGACGCCAAAATGGCGACTCTCAGTGGGAACATCCTCCCCTTCATCTCCAAGATAGTTTACTTAGTCTTTCATGTACTAATTTCAGGTATGTTTTATTATTGAAGGTACCTAAATTCAATCACACAACACTACTAATGGCTAATATTGCGAGAAAAGTGAACTTCCGATTCATCGCCACCGGGTTCGTAATTGAATATGCGCCAAACCAAACTCCTGAGCATACGAAAGCAAGCACTACAAGCAGGCGCAAAGTGACTCAAGTAACAGTGGGAGTCATTTCCGTTTCACCTCAACCACAAGAAAGTGATGAAACGGACTTTGGTCTTGTCTAAAAAGACAAAAGCAAAACCTTAAAAACCGCAGCAAAATTGTTTTGCACCAAGAGCCGAGGGACCAATCACACGGAGCATAGCAAGAAGAAAACCCGAGC
The DNA here is from genome assembly GCA_030180095.1 of Magnolia changhungtana. Lineage (NCBI taxonomy): Eukaryota > Viridiplantae > Streptophyta > Magnoliopsida > Magnoliales > Magnoliaceae > Magnolia > Magnolia changhungtana. Next base: position 24,138 of record JASAUF010000625.1, read on the forward strand.
TCGCTCCTCCGGCGATTTATCAACGAACAAGCCGCTACGCATTCTCGTCACAAGATTTTCCAGCTTTTGGTCGCCCCGAAGGCCAAATGGACAGAAGCACAGAAAGGCAAAGCACTGATGATAGGATCCCCGATGCCCACATCACCTCAAACAAGCTCGCCTATAGCTGTATCACCTCAATCGGTTAAAAGCACGGGAAGTACACAAGAATCAAACAAGACTCCAATTTCTCCCCTCTTTACAAGCCCTGTTACGTCAACATACTCTCGTTTTACTCCAATAAAACTTCGACGAAAGTCAAGAGGCCGCGGTATATATGGAGAGACAGTCAAGGAAATAGACCAACTACTGAAGAACGTGTTGATCAAATGGCGGAGGCACAAAGAGTGCTAATGGATGAATGCCGGAACCTCAGAGAAGCTCTGACAACTCTGGCACATAATGTAGCCCAAATAGTGGCTCCACCCATGATGGGAGCAACAAATGGACAAGAGAACCAACCTGAAGGTTCCCGTCCGCAGGGGATAGGATCCCGAGGGTCCGTTCCGGTGACAAGAGCTATAACACAAGATGACGTAAGACAAGTCGTCGAAGAAGCGGTCAGAATAGAAAGGGAGCGCGCAAATACCGGTCGTTTCAGATACCGAACACCCTACCCAAGAGAGGTAGAGGATGTTCCATTCCCAGCCAATTTTAAGCATCCAGATTTTTCGTAAATTTAATGGGGAAGGATCACAGAGGAACACCTGATGCATTTCATCACCAAGATGGGGAATTTTTCCACGATACCTCAATACTGTTTACGCTTATTTGGGTCATCATTGACGAGTAAAGCTTTCAGGTGGTATTCAAATTTGGCACCAGGGTCCATACGAACATGGGAAGAAATGCAAGATGCTTTCATGTCAAACTTCTTTTCGTCAGAGCGCGATGTTAGCATCACAGAACTAGCTTCAGTACGACAGCGAGAAGGAGAACCAGTCGAAAAATTCATAGACAGATGGAAGACATGGGGGCATCATGCAGGCGTTGCCGGAAGAAAAGGAACAAGTCAAAATGTGTCTGAACTCTATGGAAACAGGAATCGCGTTTGGACTCACCAGCGCTGATATCGGAACCTTTCGTGATTTGGCTACCAAAGCCCATGCATTGGAACTGATGACTCGCAAGATGCCGGCATTTCATCATGAAACTGTCAGAAGAATACCAGCGGCAGACAATCACAACACCATCGATCGGGATAAGAAGAATCAAGACGCAAAAGGTTCAAGAGATAAAAGGCCAGAAGGAAAAGAAGGCTGGAATCAATCAAGGGATAGATACGGTGGAAAAAAGCTCAGAATGCTCGATTCACATGAAGGATTTGAGTTTGATAAAGAAGACGTGGTGCCTATGATGCAACAATTGTTAAAGGCAGGTACCTTGGAATTACCAGAACCAAAACGCCCTGAAGATGCGACGAGGACTCGGGAAAGAAACTTTTGCCGTTATCATCGCCTAGTAGGGCATCCGACGGAAAATTGTTATACGTTAAAATGCATTATACAACGAATGATAAATAGAGGTGACATAATAACTAGCTGAAGCAAAGAAAAGAATGCAAGGGCAACAAGTAAATGTATTGTCAATACAAGAAAAAACACGGGGAATGAAAAAAGGAAAGGTCGACAAGAAATGCAACAATGATTACGTTGCGATCGGGAAGCAAATAACAAGTCCCAGAAAGCAAAAAGCAGGAATCATAAGGAAAGAAGTGACTGAAAGACAGAATACTGAGGACAAAAGTAGAAATGGAGATGCAGTGACAAAAGTGGCTTATGATGTAGTTAGTCACTTGAAGGGTATACCGGCACGATTAAGTATTTACGATGCGCTCAAGTTGTCAGAAGAATTTCGACAGAGTTTGATTCAAGCATTGTCTGATCACAATGTGAGAGAAACTTTACTGGCAGAAATGAAGGATGAAAGAAATAATGAAAAAATGAATTGTCTACCAGTAATATCTTTCTCTGATGATGATTTAATTGGTGAAAAGGAACATAACAGCCATTGATGATAGAAGGATACATTTGTGAGAAGAAGATAAAAAGGATTATGATAGATAATGGGTCCGCATGAGTAAATCTTTTGCCACTCTCAATGATTACTAAATTGGGTTTTCGCTCGTTCAGACTTGCGCCCTAGATGATGATACAAGGGTTCAATCAAGATGGACAACGCGCACTCGGAAAAATTACGGTGACATTAGAAGTGGGAGAATTAATCACTATCGTTGTATGTCACGTTATAAATGTTGTGACGACATATAACCTTCTTGGGAAGGCCGTGGATACATCAAGACAATATTATACCTTCTACTCTACACCAAGTTGCTTCAAACATCAGTAAAGATGGGATGCAATGTAAAGTAATGGTTGATGCAAAACCCTATACGGAAGTCGAGTCTTTTTCTTTGGATGCTAGCTATTATAAATGTTTCTCTGAAGAAATGAGAAATGATGATGGGAAGAGAATCGTAAAAGATGCCAGGATAAATAAAGTTAAAGAAGAAAGAGCAGAATCTTCTGGGTCTGCAGAGGCAAGAAAGAAATTCTATTTTGTACCAAAGCGCCTGAGACAACCGGGACAACCGCCGTTGACACTATTGTCGATGAACAATTGAAAGTCTTACAATCCAATTACACAAGTGCCATTACCCAATATCGAAAGATGTAAGCCATTTGTACCGCTCCAAGAACATTTCAAGTCAAAGCCAAGTGCTAAATATCCGAACCAATAGAGTTTTTTGCATCGAAGTGAAGTGAAGGATGAAAATATAAGCAATATATATCATGGAGAGTTAGCATCGCAAAATTTGAGGAAATACAGTGCAGCAAGCAAGAAAATCATGAGAAATATGGGTTTTGATTGTGACAAACCCACCGGCTTGAATCATGGGAAAGGAATTCAGATCCCTCTCGGGGTTAATCAGGAAAAGCGAAGAAAATTCCAAGGATTGGGAGCAGAATCAGCAGTAAATATAGTATCAGTTAACATGACCTCAGCTACACCAGATACTAAGGTAATTGAATATCCTGAAACCGCTCCAAGGCAAATAGAAGACGGGGGGCAACCGACGATAGATGGCCTGCGAGAAATAAATTTGGGAACAACAGAAGAGCCAAGGAACACATTCATCAGCGTTAGCCTTTCAGATCAGGAAACTGAGAAATATGGCCAACTTCTCAAGGAAAATAAAGACGTTTTCGCCTGGACATATGAAGAAATGCCTGGACTGGAACCTTCCGTAGCAATGCATCGATTAAATATTTCTAAAGAAAAGAAACCAGTAAAGCAGGCACAGAGGCGATTTCACCCAGACCTAATTCCATTAATCGAAAAAGAAGTAAATAAACTAATAAAGGTTGGGTTCATCAGAGAAGTTAAATATCCCAAATGGATATCAAACATTGTTCCGGTGAAAAAGAAGAACGGACAGATTAGAGTATGTATTGACTTCAGAGATCTGAATGAGGCATGTCCAAAGGACGATTTCCCTCTCCCGATAACAGAGTTACTAATTGATAGCACTACTCAGTATGCTATCATGTCCTTTATGGACGGATATGCAGGCTATAATCAAATCAGGATGGCGCCTGAAGATGAAGAGGCGACGGCCTTCAGAACGCCGCTTGGAATTTACTGTTATAAAGTTATGCCTTTCGGTCTCAAAAATGCTGGGGCAACATATCAAAGGGCAATGAAAAATATCTTTCAAGATATGATGCATAAACATGTCGAATGCTATGTTGATGACTTGGTAGTCAGATCCGGAGATCATCAAGAGCACCGCGAACATTTAGCATCAGTCTTCCGACGACTCAGAAAGAAGCAATTAAAGATGAATCCGGCTAAATGTGCATTTGGAGTGTCTTTCTTCAAGCAAATTCCTCGGCTTTGTGGTACAAGCAAGAGGAATCGAAATTGATCCAGAAAAAGTTAAAGCTATTCAAAATATGCCGCCACCAACAACGCTGAAGGAATTAAAAAGCTTACAAGGAAAATTGGCATATATTCGCCGTTTCATTTCGAACCTCGCAGGAAGGTGTCAGCCATTTTCCCGGTTAATGAAGAAAGATACAGAATTTGTATGGGATCAGGCTTGCCAGAATGCCTTTAATTCAATTAAAGAGTTATTAAAACAGCCGCCGGTGTTAACAGCTCCAGTAAAAGGTAAGCCACTTATCTTATATACATCTGCCGCTACAAATTCTTTGGGTGCTTTGTTGGCACAGTAAACGGTTTTAAAAGAGATCGCTTCTTTATTATCTAAGCGAACACGATGGGGGGCGTAATCCAATTATTCTCCGATTGAAAAAGAATGTTTGGCGTTGGTATTCGCTTGTGCAAAAGTTGAGGCATTATTGTCTCTCCCATGATATAACTCTGATCTCAAGAGCAGATCCGATAAAATTCTTGATGACCAGGCCAATGTTATCGGGAAGACTAGCCAAGTGGATGCTATTGTTATCAGAATATACTATTTCGTATAAGCCTGCGAAAGCAGTAAAAGGACAAGCTATGGCAGACTTTCTCGCAGCACATCCTATAGCAGAAAATGAAGAAATCAATGATGAATTCCCAGATGAACAGGTTATGTTGGCTGAATCTCAGAATCTTTGGCAGATGTATTTTGATGGTGCTGCTCGAGTATCGGGAGCGGGGGCAGGAGTGATATTCATTACACCAGGGCGATTTATTACCATACTCTTTCACATTGGGTATCGCGTGCACAAACAATGAAGCTGAATACAGAGCTCTTATCATCGGAATGGAAATAGCACAGCAAATGGAAGTAAAATCATTGCATATCTTCGGAGATTCTAAATTGATTGTAAATCAATTAACAACAGAATTTGAAGTAAGGAAAGAGGAACTTTTGCCTTATTATCTAAGGCACAACAAGCTTGCTTGAACAGTTCTATTATGTGGAAATTAAACACATACCGCGGTCGGAGAATGCAAAAGCAGATGCTTTAGCCAGTTTAGCAGCGGCTTTATCCTGCACAAACCGAAGTCCTCTTCAGGTAACTATAGAAGAAAGAAGATTCCTGCCATCTGCAGGTTATTGAAGAAACCGTTGAAATGTTGCCTATATCCTGTTTGGAGGTAACAATGAATGATTGGCGTCAGCCTTTTGTTGACTATCTCAAATATAATATCTTACCAGAAGATAATGCACAAAGACAGCAGATTAAGCAATGATCAGGAAAATTTGTCATATGCAGCGAAGTATTATATAGAAAATCTTATAATGGAATGCTGTTAAGGTGCTTGGACAAGCAAGAAGCAAACCAAATGCTGCGGGAGGTACATTCGGGTGAATGTGGAGCACATCAAGCTGGCCGGAATTTATGCCATAGAGTGCATCGAATGGGTTATTATTGGCCTACTATGTTTAAAGATGCGATAGAATATGCAAAGCGATGTCATGAATGTCAAATACACGGAGATATAATACATGTTCCTCCGGAAGAATTACATCAGTCTGTTGCTTCTTGGCCTTTCTCAGCCTGGGGACTCGACGTAATTGGTCCCATAAATCCCCCTTCGTCTAAAGGAAAACAGTATATTTCGGGCAGAACAGATTATTTCTCCAAATGGACAAGAAGCAGCGCTTGCGTAATGTTAAAGAGAAAGACGTGGTCAATTTCATCCGTCATGCTATAATATACCGTCATGGTATTCCGAAGAAGATCATCACTGATAATGGCACCCCTTTTAAAAATAGAGGCATGGAAAAGTTATGTCAGAAGTTCGGCATCCAACATTCTTTTTCAACACCTTATTATCCTCCAGCCAATGGATTAGCAGAGGCGTTTAACAAAACGATTGTCAAGATAATGAAAAAAACGGTGACAGGCAATAAACGCGATTGGGATGAAAAGTTACAAGAAGCATTATGGGCCTACAGAACCACCCATCGTACAGCAACAGGGGCGACACCATATTCATTAATCTATGGTATGGAGGCAGTTATCCCAATTGAAATACAAGTGGCATCACTCAGGGTGGCAGTGCATCAGTCTATAACAGATGATGAAAATGCAAAAATAAGGCTGAAAGAATTAGACTTACTCGATGAGAAACGTCTTGCAGCTCAGCAACGGTTGCAATCATATCAAAGCCGAATATCACGCATTTGATAAACAAAGTTAAATACCGTTCTTTCAAAAAAGGGGATATGGTGTTAATGTTGAAAAGACCTATAATGGTCATCACGGACAAAGGGGGCAAGTTCGAGCCTAAATGGGACGGTCCATATGTGGTGAAAGAAGTATACTCCATGGGGCATATAGAATCACAAATCAAGAAGGACAGTGGTATCGTGTACTTGTCAACGCCCGCTTTATCAAAAATACTATCCCTAAAGATAGAGATGTGGATTTTGACCCGAATATTATCGGCATAATGATTCTCAGATCAAAAGGGGGCAAAGATGAATAAGATCATGTCTATATGCCAACAAAAGAAGCTATAAAGAAGAAATTCACAAGCATATCAATTATCAAAGCAAAAGCAAAATCTGGAAAATATATATATGATCATCATCATCAAATAAGATTGACAAAGTTATATTGCCTTACAAGGCACAAATTCTCTTGATTTTCTTGAAGATATTGACAAAGTTATATTGCCTTACAAGGCACAAATTCTTGAAGATTCTCTTGAAAGATATTATCTAAGCCGAGAATTATATTGCCTTACAAGGCATGATCTTCTTGAAGATATTTGAAATATATACTATATTGGATCTTCTTGAAATGATGATGATCATATATATATTATTGCTACAAGCATGGATGATAAATGAAGATATATATATATTATTGCCTTACAAGGCATGGATTTTCAAGATATTATCAAAAGCAAGGATATATCAATATCAATCAAAGAGGCAAGATAGCCAAGCCAAAATCCTAAAAGAGCCAAATTGAGCAAAAATCAAAAAGATCAAAAAAAAAAAAAAAAAAAATGCTCTCAAAGGATCAAGCTCTAAAAGAGCCGGCCAACTATACGTAAGACCCATGAAGATCGCCATTCTGGGCAAATGCGGCGAGGAGTCGGTGGCCCTAAAAGCCCGCGAAGACCATCGTGCGCACCCATGCGGGTAGTCGACGAAGTCAAGGATTCAAAGCCTAAAAGGCCATAAATCCGCGAAGACTAGTCACCGTAATTCCCATGCCATGCCGTCAGTATAGCTTCAAGCGGCGCCACGGGAACGGATGAAAATGCCCTCCTGTGAATGGGCTCGACCTTGCGCACGAAGAAAAAAAGGGCGCAAAGTGCGAGCTTTATGCCAACCGTGCGTAAGACCCCTCCAGGTCTAGGGTTTGATTTCAGTAGTAACTCGTGAGGAAGGGCTTAAACCTACTCATTGATGGATGGCGACCCTAGATTTGGTGCCCAAAGGTAGCCTTGCGAGCCCCGCGAACTCTAGAGAGTTACCGTGGCCAACCCCCGCGCGTAAATCCAACAGTTCACCGTCCCAGAAGGCCAATGGGCCCTCTCGATGGACCGTGACCGTGAGCTCAAGGCGTGAGAAGCCCAAAAGCGAACTCTAGAGAGTTACAAAGGGCCATCACATAAGACCCATAAATGCTCCACTACTCATGAGCTTAAACTGTGTGTGTGCGCACGCTCCACTACTCATGAGCATAAACTGCGTGTGGCTAATTGAATTGAAACTTAGTACCGCCAATTTAAATACTCACCTAGAAAATCCCGTACTAACAAAGCATAAAAGGTTTAGAAAAAAAAAATGTAAAAAATTATAAAAAAAAAATAAAAAAAATTATATATATAAAAAAGAATAAATATAACTTGATAATATTAATAAAAAATATAAATATAATAAAATTATCATATAAATATAATTTGATAATATTAGTATAAGTATCATCAATATGCAAGATAGAAAATACCATCATAAAACATCCCAAAATACTATCATGAGATATATGATAAATTACATCCAAGAAACACGAAAGCAAATATCACATGTTTAAAATTACATGATTCAAAGATCCTCTGTAATTCCCATTGCTTCTGAATATCTGAGCAAATCTTCTTTCAATTGCGCCTGAGCTGCATCATGTCTAGATTTTTCTTCAAAAATAAGTCTCGCATGATCAGGAACGCCAGCAAGCTTATTCTCCAAAGAAGCGATCATTTCTTTACCTTGAAGTTGTGCGGATTTTTCGACATCAATAGATTGAGCATTCACCCGTATCTTCTCTTCAACATCCTGAATGATTAAAACCTGTTCATGATTCTTCCTCTCCAGCTGCAAGATTTCTTCCTTTAAAATTGCAATGCGGTCTTGAATAGTCTTGCTTTCATCAACATGAATCTTTAATTGATCCTGAAGAATTATATGCTCTTGTTCAAGTTTAGAAATTGATGAAGCTGTCAGAAGAGCTTGTTCTTGTGATGAAGCCAACTGCCTTCTACACTCTAAAATCTCAGGAGCAATTGTAACATTCTCTACCGACGCCAAAGAAATTACTAATCACGAAATTTGAGGAGTGAATCCCGCAAAGGAGATATGTTGATTCTGGCCATCTTAGCAGAACTTTCCAAAATTTCTATAGCAACATCCAAGTCCAACCATTGATCAGGATTTCTGAAGATATGGATTATTGCTAATGAGAGAATGTTTCACCATAAGCATTTTGTGAGCAGGAATATTTGCAAAGGATGATAGTTCAGAAGTAGTGGTTACAATCAGAACTAGCCGCACCACTACAGGGGATAAGTTCCTATAGTAAAAGAAGAAGGATATTCAATATATTATTATGAAATATATATAGTCTTGATGAACGATAAAAGTATATATATATATACCTATCACTGGAACACGACTAACAGAAGGAGAAGCTCTTTGAGCTATGGAAGGACCAAGTCCCACCATATCAGCGAAAGATGGTGCTCTAGCTTCCGTACTAGAATCTCCGGTAGCCGGAGTTGGCAAGTCAAGTAGTTTCGTAGAAAATATGATTTCACGAGCCACTACTCTCGTACTACCAATGGAACTACAGGTGCTCTTGGTGAAGATACCACAAGAGGGCTCGCTGAAGAGATAGCACCTACTTCTGCAACTTGGGCACCTAAAAAGGGAGATGCAATGATTTTAAATAAATAATAGTTGTTATAATATAAATCAAGATATGTATATGAAAATTTTCTTTTACCTGGTGAATACCCATATTCTCCATAATCTAAAGGCTCCTCTTCATCTTCCTCAGCTGCAGGAGATTTAGCAGGAACATTAATGTTAGAAGGAGTCTTAGCAATTGCAGGAGAAGATTCTATCTCAACTTTTTTCGCAGTTGTTTCTTCTTCTTCGCCAATATCAACTTCACCTTCTTCAAAGTCATCATCTTTATCTTCACCATTATCACTATCTCCGCTATCTTCATCTTGCGAAGATTCAGTTGTACTTGATGATGAAGTTGAACTTTCATCTCCCAAAATTTCTTCGTCAACTTCTTCAACGATAACTTGCTTCCCTTTATAAGAAACGGGTTGGCTGCTCTCCGGTACAGGCTCTTGGACTATAGGGGAAGCAGAGGCTGGTCGAATTCTTTCCGGAGGGATAGGGGATGATGATTGCAAACGCGTTCTTGATCTAGTCATCGGAGAAGATGGACTAGGACCAAGGGGCTGTGGAGGAGATGTGGAAGTACCAATAGCCGGTCCTTCTTGAACCACTGCAGTCTCTGCAGGAATTGGAGAAGATGTACCTTCAGCATTATCTGCAGCCTGGTTTGAAGAATCCCGACGAGATTTCTCAAATTCTCTCAAATCTCCGTGGGCAAACCAGCCATCCAAAGTGTTAATGGGCTTGATTTCACGGATGGGATCTTCCAATGATATTTTTCTGCAAATCTCTCCAGGATGAGATGCATGGCTCTTCTCCGGAATATAGCCAATTCCGCTCTCTAAATTTCTACCCTTCAGCCTGGGTGGATGAAGAAAGATAGAAGAATCTACTGGCAAGCATTTATTGACCAGGTATGATTGGTGATCCCACCATCGCATCCAGCTATATGATGTACGGACTATGCGATCACAACTGGAATTATGAAAGAGGAGCCAAACAGACCATTCAAGAATTGTTTCCATATCATGGCCCGCTTAAGAGGACCGGCCCATAACAACGCATTTTTTCGGTAACCAACCCGCATCTTGGGGCACGGTTTGATCATAACCAAATTGACGAGCAAAACGACCGGGGTAGTAAGGTTCTCTCCAGCATTTGTCCCTTCCGCAGAGGTAAACTGCATGAGCGAATAGAAAAGAAGAAAGCTCTCTCTGCTGCAGTAAGAGTTTCGTTGTCCACCATGTCTGTGTCTGCGGTATAGCGATAAAGGCGGAACTGAAAGAAGTTTATCTGATCATCATCTCGAATCTTATTTGCAACCCACTCATATGCTCTTCTAGCCATTGCTCTTTGCTGAAAGAACCAGAGTGGAAGATGAGAAGGATGCGAATATGCTTGCTCCGAAGCTTCGAAAGTCCAAGGGAAATAAACTCCAAGCCACCCCGTAAAATAATGCCAAGAAGTATGTGCAGATGAAGCCCCCAGAGTCGGGTCTTTTACATGAGTAGCTATTTCTCCAAGGGCCCTGTAGATAGAGCATAATACAGGAGGAGCAAGAGAATATTTATGGCCCTCGCTAAAGCACCACCTACAACAAAGACAGTGGGACGAAAAGATCTGCCCACTTGGAGCCGGGCAATACGACCAAGCTTAGCCAAGAAGCCAAGAATGCGCAAGTTCTCCGAAAGGGCTATATTCGGTTTTCCTCTTATTATCTCGAAGCTTAGTTAATTCTTTCGAACGGCAGTCACGAAACCTTCAAAGAAAAATGAAGGAGGTTAATATATGGAAATGGCTAAGTAGCAAGAATATGAAGATGAAGATCAATTATCAGAATGTTAAATACCTGAGACCTCTAGAGAAATGTGCTAGCCATTGTAGAGGGGGAATTTTGTGGGAGTTGGGAAATTTGCTCATCTCTTTGAATAACTCTATGGTAGTCTCAGAGATAGAAGGCTTGCGGTCCGGAGAAGATACGAAGGCTAATTCTCTGTTGGTAGGAATGAACTCATCATAGAATTTGCCTGTTATTGTGAGACCAGCTATACGATGAAGGTCCCATAGAGATATGCTCATTTCGCCATAAGGAAGATGGAAGGAGTTGGTTGTAGGTGACCAATATTCAAGGAAGCCTTTTAGAATATTGGGTTCTCGATAGAAGTATTTTGAAGTTACTTCTATTGCATCATAAAGGCCTATCTTTGCAAGAGTGCTCATGTATGTTTCAAAGAAGATAGCTCCGCCCATTCAGAATAGTAGCGACGAGCAGTTAACAAGCCCCTAATGCGAAATTTCGCTTGTCCCCGAGTTGTTCTCGATCTCTCGAAAGCGTCGCACCGTCTCATAGAAATGAGAAGGAAAGAGATCATGAGGACTGTGGAAGGGAGTCAAGAAGATCATGGGACGAGCTTCTCCTATATTCTGTCGCGGCTTCGAGCTTGAATGGTTCCTTCTAAGATTCGGGGCTCTCTTGAGGCCCATGATTCGTATACATATACATCGCCTTTCGCCATGAACACAATCTCTGGATTCACGCCTAGCATAGACCGATGGCGATATACCTTGATAGGAATGATTGTCATGCCCTCTCGCATGAGGGTTGTCAAACTTCATGACTCCTTCAACAACTCGCACCGAGTCCCACGAGTTTGAAGCCGTTTTTTCTTATGTTCTTTGATTTTTTTCGCAAATTCTTTCGCCTTATTGCGGCGAGTTTTCTTCGAGCGAGAAGCAGGAGGAGTATCTTCGCGGAGAGGTGGTCTCTCACTATCGGTACGAATGTGGCCGTGGTCTTGAGCCATTCATCCAGTCATATTCTCTTCCATGTTTTGGAGGGCATTTAATATCTCCCAAGGAGATGGATCTATGAATAGGGGAGGGTAAAGACTTAATGCGATCGGAAAAATCAAAAGTGGGGAGAACGGGTTCTTTGAAATAAGCTGGATTTCTAGAAGTTGTTTTTGTTCTTTTAGCAGGAGGTTGATCAGAAGGAGGTGAGTCTGAAGGAGACACAAGACGAGCTGTTTGTTTGATACGAGCCATAATGAAAGAAAGAAGAAAGAAGATAAGTCAAAGAGAAAGAAATGAAGAAAGAAAAAAATGTCTAAGTGTTGAAAATTTTCTAAGTGCAGAGTACTTACGAGTGCGCGAGGTCGCGCAAAGTATAAGGGTTTGCGCGTGAAAATCTCAAGTTCGAGAGGATGTCGCGCAAAGTGAGACGCTGCGCGCGGGTCGCGCAAAGTGGAGGTTTGCGAGGGAAAAAATCGCCAGAGCAGAAGTTCCAGCAGCGAGCAGTTCGTGAAAATGACTAAGTTATTGGACTATTTATATTTTATGACCGAGTATGGTACTCGAGTGGAGCTTTGCGCGAGGTCGCGCAAACCTTATAAAAAAAAGAAGATTTGATCCTTTCTTTGATTTTTTTTCGAAAAACAAAGAACGGATCAAAGGGGGCATCTGTTGAGGCATAAAATAAGCAAGGAAGTGAAGAAGAGAAAAAGATCAAGAAATAAGTTGAAGAAAAAAAATCACGTTTCAAGACTACTTTGCGCGAGGTCGCGCAAAAAAAATAATACATGCAAGATCGCGCAAAGTGAAAAATGAAATTGATTGGAAAGAAAGTAAAGAGATTTGAGAGAGAGAGTTTTTGCAAGATTGAGGGTTTGCGCGAGACCGCGCAAAGTATATTGTTTGCGCGTGTCCACGCAAAGTCTATGATGGTGAAATAAAATAATTGGATGATATTTTGTCCCACATCGATCAGATCTGAGATTTCCATTGGTGAAAATGTCTATAAATACCCCGTTCCTTCTCTAAAAAGGGGTTCGAAGATTCAAGTGAAGAAAGTGAAGAAAAGACGAAAGAGAAGAGAAGGTGCGGAGTATTGACTCGCACTTTTATGACCACGCGCAAAGGAGTATTGGACTCTGGAAGTTTGCGCCGATCAGCAAAGCAGAGTGTTTTATGGTTTGCGCGGACCCGCGCAAAGCAAAGCATATCGTTTTGCGCGGACCCGCGCAAAACCTATTTTCGTTTTTAACAAAGAATGGGTGAAATGTCATGTCGGAATGATTGGAGTCCTCAAAGCTTCAAGTTCTTCTTGATCAAGAGAAAGGAAGAATCATCGACAAAGAGACGTATTCCTCCTAAGTTTCAGGAGATGACCAAAATAGCACCGAAATGCTGCTGGAATCTTCGTTCTCTTGAAGACTGTTGATCGACTTGTCTATTCCCCTAAGTCATTGGAGATGATTGAGATCATTGATCATTATCTTTGTCATGCCGCCGAAAATTATATTTAGCTATAATAATTGACATTTGTAATGAGTTCTTTGTAAACTATCTTGGAATCAAGGGATATCAGAGGATGTAAATGAATTCAGAATTAATAAAGTATGATGATTGTCTTTATAATTATTCCATTGTTATGTTTGAATAAGATATTTGAATAAGATGATTCTCCTAAATCAAATACATCTTTTGCTAAATAACTCAAATAAAAATTGGCTAATTGATCATTGAATTATAAAAAATTAAAAAATAATAAATATATAAAAAATATATTATATAAATATAAATATAATTTGATTAAGAAATATTATATAAATAAAATCATAAAAATCGGGAATAAAAAAAATATACATAAAGATAAATATAATCATGATATATGATAAACTATCAAATCAAACATCAAAAAGCATAAATATCAAAAACCATAAACACGAAAGATATCGCATGTTAATAAACATGATTCAAAGATCAATTTCAAACATGAAAGCAAATATCAATGTTTAAAATTACGATTCAAAGAATCGATCAGTAATCCCCATTTTCTTGAAAATCCGCAAAAGCAAATTTCTTTCAATTGCTACATTCAAAGCTGCATCATGTCTAGATTTTTCTTAAAAAAATAAGTCTCGATGATCGATTGAAGATCAAAATTTATTCTCCAAAGAAGCTTTGATCATTTCTTTACCTTGAAGTTGTGCGGATTTTTCGATATCAATAGATTGAGATTAAACCTACTAAGTATCTTAAATCTTCAAATCCGAATGATTAAACCTTGTTCATGGTTCTTCTTCCAAATAATTTGAGAGATTTCTTCCTTTAAAAATGCAATGTTATCTTGAATAGTCTATGCTTTCATCAACATGAATCTTTAATTGATCAAGAATTATATGCTCTTGTTCAAGTTTAGAAATTGATGAAGTGAAAGTTAAAGGCTTGTTCTTGTGATGAAGCCAATCAAGCTTCTACACTCTAAAATCTAAAATCTCAAGCTGTAACATTCTCTACCGACGCAAAGAAATTACGGAATCACGAAATTTGAGTGAATCCCGCAAAGGAGATATGTTGATTCGGCCATCTTAAAGCGAGCTTTCCAAAATTTCTATAAAGCAACATCCAAGTCCAACCATTGATCAATCGGGATTTCTAAAGATATGGATTATTGCTTAACAAGAGAATGTTTCACCATAAGCATTTTGTGAACAGGATCTTGCAAAGGATGATAGTTCGAAGTAGTCAATAATCGAACTAGCACCATCAACATGCAGAGGGATGAGTTCCTATAGTAAAAGAAGAAGGATATTCAATATATTATTATGAAATATATATAGTCTTGAGTGAAGATAAAAGCATATATATATATATATAACTCCATCGAACACGACTTAATAAAGGAGAAGCTCTTTGAGCTATGGAAGGACCAAGTCCCCCATTATCATAAAAAAAAGATGGTGCTCTAGCTCTAGCTTCAATTTGGAATCTCTGGTAGTCGGAGAGAGCAAGTCAAGTTAGTTTTTCGTAGGAAATATAATTTCATTTCACACTACTCTCAGTACATACTACCAATGGAACTACAGTGTGCTCTTGGTGAAGATACCACAAGAGGGTCTCACGAAGAGATAGCACCTATTTCTCGCAACTTGAGCACCTAAAAAGGGAGATACAATGATTTTAAATAAATAATAGTTGTTAAAATATAAATTAAATATGTATATGAAAATTTTCCTTTACCCGGTGAATACCCATATTCTCCATAATCTAAAGGTTCTTCTTCATCTTCCTCACCTGCAGGAGATTTAGCAGAACATTAATGCTAGAAGGAGTCTTAGCGGTTGCGTAGGAAGAAGATTCTATCTCAACTTCTTTCGTAGTTGTTTCTCTCTTCTTCGCCAATATCAACTTCACCTTCTTCAAAGTCATCATCTTTATCTTCACCATTATCACTATCTCCGCTATCTTCATCTTGCGAAGATTCAGATTGTACTTGATGATGAAGTTGAACTTTCTCTCTTCCAAAATTTCTTCGTCAACTTCTTCAATGATAACTGCTTCCCTTTATAAGAAACGGGTTGGTCTGCTCTCTCTCATGTGAGTTCTTGGACTATAGGGAAGAAGAGATCGAGTGGTCGAGTTCTTTCGGAGGGATAGGGGATGATGATTGCAAACGCGCGTTCTTGATCTAGTCATCGGAGAAGATGGACTAGGACCAAGGGGTTGTGGAGGAGATGTGGAAGTACCAATAGCCGGTCCTTCTTGAACCATCAGTCTCTCAGAGAATTGGAGAAGATGTACCTTCATGCATTATCTCAATGACTGGTTTGAAGAATCCCGACGAGATTTCTCAAATTCTCTCAAAGATCTCCGGGCAAACCACCATCCAAAGTGTTGATGGGCTTGATTTCACGGATGGGATCTTCCAATGATATCTTTCTGCAAATCTCTCCAGGATGAGATGCGTGGCTCTTCTCCGGAATATAGCCAATTCCGCTCTCTAAATTTCTGCCCTTCAGCCTGGGAGGATGAAGAAAGATAGAAGAATCAATTGGCAAGCATTTATTGTTGAAGGTATGATTGGTGATCCCACCATCGCATCCAATGCCATATATGATGTACGAACTATGCGATCACAGCCTGAATTATGAAGAGGGAGCCAACGCAGCCATTCAGCAATTGTTTCCATATCATGGCCCAGTTAAGAGGACCAGTTCCATAACAGCGCATTTTTCTGTAACCAACCGCAGTCTTGTGGCACAGTTTGATCATAACCAAATTGACGAGCAAAACGACTGGGGTAGTAAGGTTCTCTCCAGAATTCTGTCCCTTCCCGCAGAGGTAAACTGCATGAGCGAATAGAAAAGAAGAAAGCTCTCTCTGCTGCAGTAAGAGTTTCGTTGTCCACCATGTCTGTGTCTGCGGTATAGCGATAAAAGGCGGAACTGAAAGAAGTTTATCGATCATCATCTCGAATCTTATTTGCAACCCACTCATATGCTTGCCATTGCTCTTTGTTGAAAGAACCAGAGTGGAAGATGAGAAGGATGAGAATATGCTTGCTCCGAAGCTTCAAAAGTCCAAGGGAAATAAACTCCAAGCCACCCTGTAAAATAATGCCAAGAAGTATGTGCAGATGAAGCTCCCAGAGTCGGGTCTTTTATGTGGGTAGCTATTTCTCCAAGGGCCCTGTAGATAGAACATAATACAGGAGGAGCAAGAGAGAATATTTATGGCCCTCCGCTAAAGCACCACACCACAACAAAGACACTTGGGACGAACAAAGATCCGCCCATTTGGAGTCGGGCAATACGACCAAGCTTAGCCAAGAAGCCAAGAATGTGCAAGTTCTCCGAAAGGGCTATATTCTGGTTTTCCTCTTATTGCATCTCGAAGCTAAGTTAATTCTTTCGAACGGCAGTCACGAAACCTTCAAAGAAAAATGAAGGATGTTAATATGTGGAATGGATAAATAATACGAATATAAAGAAAGAGAATAATAATCAGATTGATAAATACTTGAGACCTCTAGAGAAATGTGCTAGCCATTGTAGAGGGGGAATTTTGTGGAAGTTGGGAAATTTGCTCATCTCTTTGAAAACTCTATAGTAGTTTCGAGATGAGATGGAAGGTTTACGGTCTGGAGAAGACACAAAGGCCAATTCTCTGTTTGTCGGAATGAATTCATCATAGAATTTGCCCGTTATTGTGAGAAACTATACGATGAAGGTCCCAAAGAGATATGCTCATTTCGCCATAAGGAAGATGGAAGGAGTTGGTTGTAGGCGACCAGTATTCAAGGAAGCCTTTTAGAACATTGGGTTCCCGATAGAAGTATTTTGAGGTTACTTCTATTGCATCATAAAGGCCTATCTTTGCAAGAGTGCTCGTATGCTTCAAAGAAGATAGCTTCCGCCCATTCGAATAGTAGCGACGAGAGCGTTAACAAGCCCCTAATGCGAAATTGCCCTGGCCCCGAGAGTTGTTCTCGATCTCTCGAAGCGCTATCCACCGTCTCATAAAATGAGAAGGAAAGAGATCATGAGGACTGTGGAAGGAGTTAAGAAGATCATGGGATGAGCTTCTCCTATCTTTCGTCGCGCTTCTTCGAGCTTGAATGGTTCCTTCTAAGATTCGGGGCTCTCTTGAGGCCCATGATTCTGTATACATCAACCTCTCGCCATGGACACAATCTTTGGATTCACGATCTAGCATAGCACGATGGCGATATACCTTGATAGGAATGATTGTCATGCCCTCGCATGAGGGTTGTCAAACTTCATGACACCTTCGACAACTCGCACTGAGTCCCACGAGTTTCGAAGCCGCTTTTTTTCTTATGTTCTTTGATCTTTTCTGCAAATTCTTTCGCCTTATTGCGGCGAGTTTTCTTCGAGCGAGAAGCGGGAGGAGTATCTTCGCGGAGAGGTGGTCTCTCACTATCAGTACGAATGTGGGCTGTGGTCTTGAGCCATTCATCCAGTCATATTCTCTTCCCATTTTTGGCGGGCATTTAATATCTCCCAAGGAGATGGATCTATGAATGGGGGAGGGTAAAGACTTAATGCGATCAGAAAAATCAAAAGTGGGGAGAACGGGTTCTTTGAAATAATCTGGATTTCTAGAAGTTGTTTTTGTTCTTTTAGCAGGTGGTTGATCGAAGAAGGTGAGTCGGAAGAAGGAGACACAAGACGCAATTTGTTTGTTTTTTGATACGAGCCATGAAGAAAGACAGAGGAAGGAAGATAGGTGACAGAGTAAGAAATGAAGAAGGAAGAGAATTGGCTAAGTGTTGGAAAAAGTTTAGAAGAAATTGACTAAGTACAGAGTACTTTGCGCGAGGTCGCGCAAAGTATAAAGTTTGCGCGGAAATTTCAAAGTTCAGAAGGACGTCGCGCAAAGTGAAATGGTTTGCGCGGGATCGCGCAAAGTGGGAAGTTTGCGCGGGATCGCGCAAAGTGGGAAGTTTGCGCGGAATAAAATTGCCAGAGCAGAGTTTCAGCAGAGAACAGTTCGTGAAAATGATTAAGTCGTTGGACTATTTATAGTATTTTTTATGACCGAGTCGGTACTCGATCGAGCTTTATGCGGGTCGCGCAAACCTTAGAAAAAGATGATTTGATCCTTTTCTTTGATTTTTTTGAAAAAAAACAAAGAACGGATCAAGGGGGCATCTGAGGCATGATGAGGCATAAAATAAGCAAAGAAGTGAAGAAGAGAAAGATCAAGAAAGCAGATTGAAGAATCAAGAAATCTCAATTAAAGACTACTTTTTGCGCGGGGTCGCGCAAAGTGAAAAGAATTTGCAGGATGATCGCAAAGTGAAAGTGAAAAATGATTGACCGATTGAAATTGAGAAGAAGTTTTGATGCAGGAGGGATTGAGGGTTTGCGCGAGACCGCGAAAGCATAGCATATCATTTTTGCGCGTGTCCACAAGCAAAGTCCATGATGATGAAATAAAATGGTTGGATGATATTTTGTCCCACATCGACCAGATCGAGATTTCCATTGGTGAAAATGTCTATAAATACCCTGTTCCTTCTAAAAAGGGGTTCGAAGATTTTGAAGTGAAAGAAAAACGAAAGAGAAGATAGAAGGTGCTGAGTATTGGACTCTGCACTTTGCGCGACCATGCGCAAAGGAGTATTGGACTCTCGAAAGTTTGCGAACGCAAGCAAGCAGAGAGTGCTTTTATAGTTTTGCATGATCATGCGCAAAATCATATCAGTTCATGGACCCGCGCAAACCTATTGCTGAATCCATTTTTTTAACAAAGAATGGGCTGAAATGTCTTTTCGGAATGATGGAGTCCTCAAAGATTCAAGTTCTTCTTAATCAAGAGAAAGGAAGAATCATCGACAAAGAGACGTATTCCTCCTAAGTTTCAGGAGATGACTAAAATAACACCGAAATGCTGCCGGAATCTTCGTTCTCTTGAAGACTGTTAATCGACTTGTCTATCCTCCTAAGTCATTGAAGATGATTGAGATCATTGCCGTTATGTCGATTGAAAATTATATTTAGCTATAATAATTGACATTTGTAATGAGTTCTTTGTAAACTATCTTAGAATCAAGGGATACCAGAGGATGCAAATGAATTCAGAATCAATAAATATGATGATTGTCTTTATAATTATTCCATTGTTATGTTTGAATAAGATAATTCTCCTAAATCAAATACATTTTTTTTGAAAAACAAATTTCAAACAAAAACGATTTCAAAACTGGTTTGATGTGGTCAATTAATTTTTGGCCATCAAACGATTAAGTGCTCTTTCATTGAATCGATTTTTGAATTAAATGTAGCTGAGAATTGGGAATGAAATTGGTCTTGAATTTCTTCTTCATCTCCTTATCAAAAAGAACCTTTTCATAATTCAAAAGGGAATTTAGAATTTTGAGCTCATTGGAATGGTAACTTGAAGATCATCTAAATGAGACTAAATTTAATTTGAGACTTTTGATATCCAAAAAGCATGTTAGAATTCTTCGATCGTCATTTTGACATTTCGATAGTTAAACTTTTCGAATCGCGCAATCCAACGGAGGCTCATAACTCCCTTGTTTAATGTTGGATTGGGTCTATTTTTGGTCATCTGGAATGTAATTTAGCGCACTTTCATTCTTGACTTTAATCATCGTATTCCGAGAGCATTTGGGCATCCTTAAGTGGGATCGCAGTCGTCGCTACTTAATTTCTCCTTCATCTCCTTGTCCAACAGTAACCTTCATAACTCTCTCTTCAGTGGTGGAATTTAGACTATTTTAAGCTCATTGGAATGGTAACTTGACAAGCTTCTAAATGAGACTAGAATTGGGTAATTTCAAGACCATTCGATATCCTAAAAGCACGTTGGACCTCTCTTCGATCGTCATTTTGCAATTTGATTGTTAATCATTCCAAATCGCATGATCCAACGAGAGAGCTCATAACTCCCATCGTATGATGTCGGATTGGATTCAATTTTTGGTCATCCGAAAGGTACTTTTAGCACTCTTTCATCCTTGACGAAATCGTATTATTCCGAGACCATTTGGGCATCCTTAAGTGGATCGCAAAATGGTCATCGAATTCATGAATTTTCCTTCATCTCCTTGTCAACAAGAACCTTCATAACTCTCTCTCTTCAAGTGGTCGAATTTAGACTTTTTTGAGCTCATGGAATGGTAACTTGACAAGCTTCTAAATGAGACCGAATTGGGTAATTTCTAGACCGTTTGATATCCCAAAAGCACGTTGGAACTCTTTGATCATCATTTTACAATTTCGATTGTAATAATCATTCCAAATTGCGCGATCCAAAAGGAGTTCATTAACTCCCTCGTTTGATGATTGATATGGGTCAATTTTTGGATCATCGAAAAGGTACTTTAGCACACTTTTTCATTGACTACAATCGTCGTATCCGAGACCATTTGTTCATCCGTAAGTGGGATCGAATGTCACTTGATCGAAACTATTGAATTTCTCCTTGATCTCCT
This sequence comes from Magnolia changhungtana, assembly GCA_030180095.1. NCBI lineage: Eukaryota > Viridiplantae > Streptophyta > Magnoliopsida > Magnoliales > Magnoliaceae > Magnolia > Magnolia changhungtana. The sequence continues at coordinate 45,047 of JASAUF010000625.1, forward strand.
TGTCCAAAGTAACTTTCATAACTCTCTCTTCAATGGTCGAATTTAGACTATTTTGAGCTCATTGGAATGGTAACTTGACAAGCTTCTAAATGAGGAAAGTAAGTCGACCTAATTTTGAGACCGTTCGATATCCCAAAAAGCATTGGAACTCTTTGATCGTCATTTTGCAATTTCAATTGTTAATCGCGAATCGCGATCCAATGAGAAGAGGATAACTCTTAACTTACTTGTTTGATGTCGGATTGGGTCAATTTTGGTCATGAAAGGTAGGTACTTTTTAGCTCACTTTCATTCCTCGACGTCAAATCGTATTTCGAGACCATTTGGGCATCCGTAAGTGGGAGAGTCGAATTGATCGCTTGAATTTTTTTTATTTCCTTGTGTCCAAGAAACTTTCATAACTCTCTTCTTGGTGGGAAAATTAGACTATTTTAGACTATTTTGATCAATTGGAATGGTAACTTGACAAGCTTCTGAAATGAGACCGATTCGAAAGGTAATTTCGAGACCATTTGATATCCAAAAGCACATGTTGGAACTCTTCGATCGTCATTTTACAATTTGATTGTTAATCATTCCAAATCACATGATCCAACGGAGAGCTCATAACTCATCATTGTATGATGTTTGATTGATTTGAATTTTGGTCATCGAAAGGTACTTTAGCGCAATTTCATTCCCGACAATCGTCGTATTCGAGACCATTTGGGCATCCCTAAGTGGGATCGCAATCGTCGATATCGAATTTTCCTTTCATTTCTCATTCCTTATCCAACAGTAACCTTCATAACTCTCTCTTCAGTTGTCGAATTTAGACCATTTTGAGCTCATTGGAATGGTAACTTGCAAAGCTTCTGAATGAGACTAGAATTAGGTAATTTTGAGACCGTTTGATATGCCAAAAGCATGTTGGAATTCTTCGATCGCCATTTTGAAATTTCGATAGTTAAACTTTTCAAATCGCGTGATCCAATGGAGGCGCTCATAACTCCTCTCATTAAATTGATGTCGGATTGGGTCAATTTTCATGATCATGAAAAAGGTACTTTAGTTCACTTTTTCATTCTTAGATACAATCGTCGTATTCAAGAGAACATTTGGGCATCCTTAAGTGGGCATATCAAAATGGCTATCGAATTTCTCCTTCATCTCTTTGTCCAACAAGTAACCTTCATAACTCTCTCTTCAAATGGTTAATTTAGAATTCTGAACTATTTTTGAGCTCATTGGAATGGTAACTTGACAAGCTTCTAAATGAGGAGTAATTGGGTAATTGAGACGATGATATTATGGATATCTCAAAAGCACGTTGGAACTCTTCGATCGGCATTTTGCAATTTCAATCATTAAGCCTTCCAAATAGTGCGATCCAATGGAGGAGCTCATAAATCCCTCGTTTGATGTTGGATTAGGTCTAATTTTGTTCATCTAAAAGGTACTTGAACACGCTTTCATTCCTGACTACAATCATCGTATTCTGGGACCATTTGGGCATCCTTAAGTGGGATCACAATCGTCGCTACTGAATTTCTCCTTCATCTCCTTGTCCAACAGTAACCTTCATACCTCTCTCTTCAGTGGTCGAATTTAGACCATTTTGAGCTCATTGGAATGGTAAGTTGCAAAGCTTCTGAATGAGACCAGAATTAGGTAATTTTAGGACCGTTTGATATGCCAAAAGCACGTTGGAATTCTTCGATCGCTATTTTGAAATTTCGATAGTTAAAATTTTCGAATCACGTGATCCAACGGAGGCTCTCATGACTCCCTTGTTTGATGTTAGATTGGGTCAATTTTTGGTAATCTGGAATGTACTTTAGCGTACTTTCATTCTTGACTGCAATCGTCGTATTCCGAGAGCATTTGGGCATCCTTAAGTGGGATCGTCCATAAATCGATCCTCTTAATTTTTCCGAATTTCTCCTTCATCTCCTTGTCCAACAAGAACCTTCATAACTCTCTCTTCAAGTGGTCGAATTTAGACTATTTTGAGCTCATTGGAATGGTAATTGAAGCTTCTAAATGAATTAGAATTGGGTAATTTTGAGACCGTTTGATATCCCAAAAGCACGTTGGAACTCTTCGATCGTCATTTTGCAATTTCGATTGTTAATCTTTCCAAATCGCGATCCAACGGAGTGCTCATAACTCCTCGTTGATGATGTCGGATTTGGTCAATTTTGGTCATCTGAAAGGTACTAGCTAGCACTTCATTTCCATTTCCCGAATCGTAATCATCGTATTCTGAGATCATTTAGACATCCTTAAGTAGGATCACAGTCGTCGCTACTAAATTTCTCCTTCATCTCCTTGTCCAACAATAACCTTCATAACTCTCTCTTTAGTGGTCGAATTTAGACTATTTTGAGCTCATTGGAATGGTAACTTGCGAAGCTTATAAATGAGACCTAGAATTGGGTAATTTGAGACCATTTGATATCCCAAAAGCATGTTAGAACTCTTTGATCGTCATTTTGCAATTTCGATTAATAATCATTCCAAATTGCGCAATCCAATGGAGGAGTTCATAACTCCCTCATTTGATGTTGGATTGGGTCGATTTTTGGTCATCTGAAAGGTACTTTAAGCACACTTTCATTCCTGACTGCAATCGTCGTATTCGAGATCATTTGCTCATCCTTAGGAGTAAAGATCGGATCGCATATAAATCGAATTTCTCCTTCATCTCCTTGTCCAACAGTAACCTTCATAACTCTCTCTTCAGTGGTTGAATTTATACTATTTGGAGCTCATTGGAATGGTAACTTGCAAAGCTTTTAAATGAGGCCAGAATTGGGTAATTTCTAGACCGTTTGATATCCCAAAAGCACGTTGGAACTCTTTCATCGTCATTTTGCAATTTCGATAGTTAATCATTCCAAATCGCGCGATCCAATGGATGAGTTCATAACTCCCTCGTTTGATGTCGGATTGGGTTGAATTTTGGTCATCTCAAAGGTACTTTCGCTCACTTTCATTCGTGACTACTATCGTCGTATTCTGAGATCATTTGGTCATCCTTAAGTGGGATTGAACATCAAATCTCATGAATTTTCCTTCATCTCCTTGTCCAAACAAAACCTTCACAACTCTCTTTCAAAGAGGTCGAATTTAGACTATTTTGAGCTCATTGGAATGGTAACAATCTAAGGAGAAGCTTAATTGATGAGGATCAAAAAAATTGGGGAATTTGAGATTTGATTCGATATATCAAAAGCATGTTGGAACTTTTCGATCATCATTTTTGCAATTTCGATTGTTAATCTTTCAAATTCAATCGCGCGATCCAATGGAGGAGCTCATAGCTCCCTCTTTGATCGGATTAGGTCAAATTTTGGTCAAAAAAGGTACTTTATGCTTTCATTGTCAAAGGCAATAAAATATGCAAAGAAGAAGAAAAGATCAATTTAAAAGATCAATTCAAGAAAGATGACTTTCAAGTTCACAGTGAGTGAAAGTGAACAAGCATTTGAAAGAAGTAAATGAGAGTTAATGAAGAGTTTCATTGGGAAATTGATCAAGCATGAAGAAAGATTATTCGATTAAATGATCCAAAATTGGTTTCCAGAAATCAATCGTTCCTAAAACATTTGCGGATTGTCAAAATGAATTTTGTAAATGTTGAGAAAATAAAATCAAAGAATGAAGAAGAGAAAAGAAAAGAAACGATTTGAAGATCAAATTAAGACTACTCTTTGACGCAAAGATCTATCTTTGAATGATATGACCCCATTAAAGTGAAATGGTTGAAAATGTTGAGGCATAAAATAAGCAAGGAAGTGAAAAAACGACAAAGATCAAGAAATCACTTTGAAGATGAAAGAAAATGTTTTCAAGACCACTTTGCGCGGGTCGCAAGAAAGTGAAATAGTTACACAAGACCGCGCAAAGTGAAATGATTTGGAGAACATGAATGAAGAGATTTTGCGCGAGATGGAGGGTTTGCGCGACGACGCAAAGTATATCATTTTTGCGCGTGTCCGCGCAAAGTCTATCATGATGGTGAAATAAAATGGTTGGATGATATTTTGTCCCACATCGACCAGATTTGAGATTTTCATTGGTGAAAATGTCTATAAATACCCCGTTCCTTCTCTAAAAAGGGGTTCGAAGATTTCAGAAGTGAAGAAAAGACAAAAGAGAAGACAGAAGGTGCGGAGTATTGGACTCTGCACTTTGCGCGCGACGCGCAAAGGAGTATTGGACTCCTGGAAGTTGCGCCGGTCGCAGAAAGCAACAAGAGTGCTTTTATAGTTTGCATGCGGACCGCGCAAGAAAGCATATAGTTTGCGCGGACCCGCGCAAACCTATTGCTTGGCAGTTTTTAACAGCAATGGGCTGAAATGTCGGAATGATTGGAGTCCTCAAAGCTTCAAGTTCTTCTTGATCAAGAGAAAGGAAGAATCATCGACGAAGAGTCGTATTCCTCCTAAGTTTCAGGAGATGACCAAAATAGTACCGAAATGTCCGCTTTTAGGAATCTTCGTTCTCTTAAAGATTGTTGATCGACTTGTCTATTCCTCCTAAGTCATTGGAGATGATTGAGATCATTGCCGTTATGCTGCCGAAAATTATACTTAGCTATAATGATCGACATTTGTAATAAGTTCTTTGTAAACTATCTTAGAATCAAGGGATATCAGAGGATGTAAATGAACTCAGAATTAATAAATGTGACAGTTGTCTTTATAATTATTTCATTGTTATGTTTAAATAAGATTATTTTCCCAAATCAAATACTTTTGTTTCCTTGTCGAAACAAAATGGCGACTCTGCTGGGGACTATTGTCTTATTTAATATTAACATTGGGAAAGTTGTAGGACTCTCGTCATTATTTTTTTGGTGTCTACTAGACGCCAAAATGGCAACTCTCAACGGGAACATCCTCCCCTTCATCTCCAAGATAGTTTACTTAGTCTTTCATGTACTAATTTCAGGAATGTTTTATTATTGAAGGTACCTAAATTTAATCACACAACACTACTAATGGCTAATATTGCGAGAAAAGTGAACTTCCGATTCATCGCCACCGGGTTCGTAATTGAATATGCGCCAACCAAACTCCCGAGCATACGAAAGCAAGCACTACAAGCAAAGCGCAAAGTGACTCAAAGAATAATGGGAGTCATTTCCGTTTCACCTCAACCACAAGAGAGTGATGAAAACTGGACTTTGGTCTTGTCCAAAAAGACAAAAGCAAAGACCTTAAAGAGTCGCAAGGCAAAATTGTTTGCACCAAGAGCTGAGGGACCAATCACACGGAGCATAGCAAGAAGAAAACCCGAGCTCGCTCCTCCGGCGATTTATCCTGAACAAACTGCTACGCAGTTCTCGTCACAAGATTTTCCAGCTTTGGTCGCCCCGAAGACCAAATGGACAGAAGCACAGAAAGGCAAAGCACTGATGATAGGATCCCCGATGCCTATCACCTCAAACAAGCTCGCCTATAATCAGTATCACCTCAATCGGTTAAAAGCACGGAAGTACACAAGAATCAAACAAGACTCCAATTTCTCCCCTCTTTACAAGCCCCGTTACGTCAACATACTCTCGTTTTACTCCCAATAACAACTTCGGTGAACAAATCAAGAGGCCATGGTATATATGGCGAGACAGTCAAGGAAATAGACCGACATTGAAGAACGTGTTGATCAAATGGCAGAGGCACAAAGAGCGCTAATGGATGAATGCCAGAACCTCAGAGAAGCTCTGGCAACTCTGGCACATAATGTAGCCCAAATAGTGGCTCCACCCATGATGGGAGCAACAAATGGACAAGAGAACCAACCTGAAGGTTCCCGTCCGCAGGGGATAGGATCCCGAGGGTCCGTTCCGGTGACAAGAGCTATAACACAAGATGACGTAAGACAAGTCGTCGAAGAAGCAGTCAGAATAGAAAGGGAGCGCGCGAACACCGGTCGTTTCAGATACCGAACACCCTACCCAAGAGAGGTAGAGGATGTTCCATTCCCAGCCAATTTTAAGCATCCAGATTTTCAGAAATTTAATGGGGAAGGATCACCAGAGGAACACCTGATGCATTTCATCACCAGCATGGGGAATTTTTCCACGATACCTCAATATTGCTTACGCTTATTTGGGTCATCGTTGACAAGTAAAGCTTTGTGTGGTATTCAAATTTGGCACCGTGGTCCATACGAACATGGGAAGAAATGCAAGATGCTTTCATGTCAAACTTCTTTTCGTCAGAGCGCGATGTTAGCATCACAGAACTAGCTTCAGTACGACAGCGAGAAGGAGAACCAGTCGAAAAATTCATAGACAGATGGAAGACACTGGGGGCATCATGTAGGCAGTTGCCGGAAGAAAAGGAACAAGTCAAAATGTGTCTGAACTCTATGGAAACAGGAATCGCGTTTGGACTCACCAGCGCTGATATCGGAACCTTTCGTGATTTGGCTACCAAAGCCCATGCATTGGAACTGATGACTCGCAAGATGCCGGCATTTCATCATGAAACTGTCAGAAGAATACCTGGCAGGACAACTGTCAACACCATCGATCGGGATAAGAAGAATCAAGACGCAAAAGGTTCAAGAGATAAAAGGCCAGAAGGAAAAGAAGGCTGGAATCAATCAAGAGATAGATACGGTGGAAAAAAGCTCAGAATGCTCGATTCACATGAAGGATTTGAGTTTGATAAAGAAGACGTGGTGCCTATGATGCAACAATTGTTAAAGGCAGGTACCTTGGAATTACCAGAACCAAAACGCCCTAAAGATGCGACGCGGACTCGAGAAAGAAACTTTTGCCGTTATCATCGCCTAATAGGACATCCGACGGAAAATTGTTATACGTTAAAATGCATCATACAGCGAATGATAAATAGAGGTGACATAATAACCAGCGGAAGCAAAGAAAAGAATGCAAGGGCAACAGTAAATGTATTGTCAATACAAGAAAACACGCGGGGAATGAAAAAGGAAAGGTCAACAAGAAATGCAACAATGATTACGTTGCGATCAGGGAAGCAAATAACAAGTCCGGTAAAGCAAAAAGCAGGAATCATAAGGAAAGAAGTGACTGAAAGACAGAATACTGAGGACAAAAGTAGAAATGGAGATGCAGTGACAAAAGTGGCTTATGATGTAGTTAGTCACTTGAAGGGTATACCGGCACGATTAAGTATTTACGATGCGCTCAAGTTGTCAGAAGAATTTCGACAGAGTTTGATTCAAGCATTGTCGATCATGATGTGAGAGAAACTTTACCGCGTAAATGAAGAATGAAAGAAATAATGAAAAGATGAATTGTCTACCAAGTAATATCTTTCTCTCGATGATGATTTAATTGGTGAAAAGGAACATAACAGCCATTGATGATAGAAGGATACATTTGTGAGAAGAAGATAAAAAGGATTATGATAGATAATGGGTCCGCAAAGAAATCTTTTGCCACTCTCAATGATTACTAAATTGGGTTTTCGTCGTTCAGACTTGCGCCTAGTGGGATGATGATACAAGGGTTCAATCAAGATGGACAACGCGCACTCGGTAAAATTACGGTGACATTAGAAGTGGGAGAATTAATCACTCATGTTGTATGTCACGTTATAAATCTTTGTGACGACATATAACCTTCTCTTGGGAAGGCCGTGGATACATCAAGACAATATTATACCTTCTACTCTACACCGTTGCTTCAAACATGTAAAGATGGGATGCAAGTGTAAAGTAATGGTCGATGCAAAACCTATATACGTAAGCCGAGTCTTTCTTTGCGGATGCTAGCTATTATAAATGTTTCTCTGAAGAAATGAGAAATGATGATGGGAAGAGAATCGTAAAAGATGCCAGGTTAAATAAAGTTAAAGAAGAAAGAGCAGAATCTTCCGGGTCTGCAGAAGCAAGAAAGAAATTCTATTTTGTACCAAAGCGCCTGAGACAACCGGGACAACCGCCGTTGACACTGTTGTCGACAGAACAGCTGAAAGTTTTACAGTCCAATTACACAGTGCCATTACCCAATATCGAAAGATGTAAGCCATTTACAGCCGCTCCAAGAACATTTCAAGTCAAAGCCAGTGCTAAATATCCTGAACCAATAGAGTTTCACGCTGCATCAGAAGTGAAGGATGAAAATATAAGCAATATATATCATGGAGAGTTAGCATCGCAAAATTTGAGGAAATACAGTGCAGCAAGCAAGAAAATCATGAGAAATATGGGTTTTGATTGTGACAAACCCACCGGCGAATCATGGGAAAGGAATTCAGATCCCTCTCGGGGTTAATCAGGAAAAGCGAAGAAAATTCCAAGGATTGGGAGCAGAATCAGCAGTAAATATAGTATCAGTTAACATGACCTCAGCTACACCAGATACTAAGGTAATTGAATATCCTGAAACCGCTCCAAGGCAAATAGAAGACGGGGGCAACCGACGATAGATGGCCTGCGAGAAATAAATTTGGGAACAACAGAAGAGCCAAGGAACACATTCATCAGCGTTAGCCTTTCAGATCAGGAAACTGAGAAATATGGCCAACTTCTCAAGGAAAATAAAGACGTTTTCGCCTGGACATATGAAGAAATGCCTGGACTGGAACCTTCCGTAGCAATGCATCGATTAAATATTTCTAAAGAAAAGAAACCAGTAAAGCAGGCACAGAGGCGATTTCACCCAGACCTAATTCCATTAATCGAAAAAGAAGTAAATAAACTAATAAAGGTTGGGTTCATCAGAGAAGTTAAATATCCCAAATGGATATCAAACATTGTTCCGGTGAAAAAGAAGAACGGACAGATTAGAGTATGTATTGACTTCAGAGATCTGAATGAGGCATGTCCAAAGGACGATTTCCCTCTCCCGATAACAGAGTTACTAATTGATAGCACTACTCAGTATACTATCATGTCCTTTATGGACGGATATGCAGGATATAATCAAATCAGGATGGCGCTGAAGATGAAGAGGCGACGGCCTTCAGAACGCCGCTTGGAATTTACTGTTATAAAGTTATGCCTTTCGGTCTCAAAAATGCTGGGGCAACATATCAAAGGGCAATGAAAAATATCTTTCAAGATATGATGCATAAACATGTCGAATGCTATGTTGATGACTTGGTAGTCAGATCCAGGAGATCATCAAGAGCACCGCGAACATTTAGCATCAGTCTTCCGACGACTCAGAAAGAAGCAATTAAAGATGAATCCGGCTAAATGTGCATTTGGAGTGTCTTCCGGCAAATTCCTCGGCTTTGTGGTACGGCACAGAGGAATCGAAATTGATCCAGAAAAAGTTAAAGCTATTCAAAATATGCCGCCACCAACGACGTTGAAGGAATTAAAAAGCTTACAAGGAAAATTGGCATATATTCGTCGCTTCATTTCGAACCTTGCAGGAAGGTGTCAGCCATTTTCTCGATTAATGAAGAAAGATACAGAATTTGTATGGGATCAGCTTGCAGAATGCCTTTGATTCAATTAAAGAGTTATTAAAAAAATGTACACGGTGTTAAACTCCAAAGAAAAGGTAAGCCACTTATCTTATATACATCTGCCGCTACAAATTCTTTGGGTGCTTTGTTGGCACAGGTAAACGAAGCTGGAAAAGAGACTGCTCTTTATTATCTAAGCCGAACACTGATGGGGGCAGAATCCAATTATTCTCCGATTGAAAAAGAATGTTTGGCGTTGGTATTCGCTGTGCAAAAGTTGAGGCATTATTGTCTCTCCCATGATATAACTCTGATCTCAAGAGCAGATCCGATAAAATTCTTGATGACCAGGCCAATGTTATCGGGAAGACTAGCCAAGTGGATGCTATTGTTATCAGAATATACTATTTCGTATAAGCCTGCGAAAGCAGTGAAAGGACAAGCTATGGCGGACTTTCTCGCAGCACATCCTATAGCAGAAAATGAAGAAATCAATGATGAATTCCCAGATGAACAGGTTATGTTGGCTGAATCTCAGAATCTTTGGCAGATGTATTTTGATGGTGCTGCTCGAGTATCGGGAGCGGGGGCAGGAGTGATATTCATTACACCTCAGGGCGATTTATTACCATACTCTTTCACATTGGGTATCGCGTGCACAAACAATGAAGCTGAATACAGAGCTCTTATCATCTAATGGAAATAGCACAAACAAATGGAAATAAAATCATTGCATATCTTCGGAGATTCTAAATTGATTGTAAATCAATTAACAACAGAATTTGAAGTAAGGAAAGAAGAACTTTTGCCTTATTATCTAAGGCACAAATGATTGCTTGAACAGTTCTATTATGTGGAAATTAAACACATACCTGGTCGGAGAATGCAAAAGCAGATGATGCTTTAGCAGTTTAGCAAATGCGGCTTTATCCCGCACAAACCGAAGTCCTCTTCGTGTAACTATAGAAGAAAGAAGATTCCCGCCATCTGCATAGAAGTTATGAAGAAACCGTTGAAATGTTGCCTATATCCTGTTTGGAGTAACAATGAATGATTGGCGTCAACCTTTTGTTGATTATCTCAAATATAATATCTTGCCAGAAGATAATGCACAAAGACAGCAGATTAAGCAGCGATCAGGAAAATTTATCATATGCAGCGAAGTATTATATAGAAAATCTTATAATGGAATGCTGTTAAGGTGCTTGGACAAGCAAGAAGCAAACCAAATGTCATGGAGGCACATTCGGTGAATGTGGAGCACATCAAGCTGGCCGGAATTTATGCCATAGAGTGCATCGAATGGGTTATTATTGGCCTACTATGTTTAAAGATGCGATAGAATATGCAAAGCGATGTCATGAATGTCAAATACACGGAGATATAATACATGTTCCTCCGGAAGAATTACATCAGTCTGTTGCTTCTTGGCCTTTCTCACTGGGACTCGACGTTATTGGTCCCATAAATCCTCCTTCATCTAAAGGAAAACAAGATATTCTCGGGCAAAGAACAGATTATTTCTCCAAATGGACCGAAGCGATTAGCGCCTTATGTAATGTTAAAGAGAAAGACGTGGTCAATTTCATCCGTCATGCTATAATATACCGTCATGGTATTCAAGAAGATCATCACCGATAATGGCACCCCTTTTAAAAATAGAGGCATGGAAAAGTTATGTCGAAGTTCAAGCATCCAACATTCTTTTTCAACACCTTATTATCCTCCACCAATGGATTAGCAGAGGCGTTTAACAAAACGATTGTCAAAATAATGAAAAACGGTGGTGATGTGCAATAAGCGCGATTGGGATGAAAAGTTACAAGAAGCATTATGGGCCTACAGAACCACTCATCGTACAGCAACAGGGGCGACACCATATTCATTAATCTATGGTATGGAGGCAGTTATCCCAATTGAAATACAAGTGGCATCACTCAGAAAAAGCAGAGGCATCGACTATAACAGATGATGAAAATGCAAAAATAAGGCTGAAAGAATTAGACTTACTCGATGAGAAACGTCTTGCACCAAGAACGGTTGCAATCATATCAGGCCAGAACATCGGCCGCATTTGATAAACAGGTTAAATACCGTTCTTTCAAAAAAGGGGATATGGTGTTAATGTTGAAAAGACCTATAATGGTCACTCACCGGACAGGGGGCAAGTTCGAGCCTAAATGGGACGGTCCATATGTGGTGAAAGAAGTATACTCCAATGGGGCATATAGAATCACAAATCAAGAAGGACAGGGTATCGTGTACTTGTCAACGCCCGCATTTTATCAAAAATACTATCCCTAAAGATAGAGATGTGGATTTTGACCCCGATAATATTATCGGCATAATGATTTCAGATCAAAAGGGGGCAAAGATGAATAAGATCATGTCTATATGCCAACAAAAGAAGCTATAAAGAAGAAATTCACAAGCATATCAATTATCAAAGCACAAATCTGGAAAATATATATATGATCATCATCATCAAATAAGATGACAAAAGTTATATTGCCTTACAAGCACAAATTCTTGAAGATTCTTGAAGATATTGACAGTTATATTGCCTTACAAGGCACAAATTCTTGAAGATTCTCTTGAAGAGATTAACAAAGTTATATTGCCTTACAAGGCACAAAATCTCAAAGTTATATTCTTTCAAGACAAATTTCAAAGTTATATTGCCTTACAAGGCACAAATTCTTGAAGATTCTCTTGAAAGATTAGTTATATGCCTTAAAGAGAATTATATTGCCTTACAAGGCATGGATCTTCTTGAAGATATTTTGAAATATCTATATATTTGCAAATGATGATGATGATATATATATATTGCCTTACAAGGCATGGATTTTCTTGAAGATATTATCAAAAGCAAGGATATATCAATATCAATCAAAGAGGCAGTATAGCCAAGCCAAAATCCTAAAAGAGCCAAATTGAGCAAAATCAAAAAGATCAAGCTCTAAAAAAAAAAAAAAAAAAAATGCTCTCAAAGGATCAAGCTCTAAAAGAGCCGGCCAACTATACGTAAGACCCATGAAGATCGCCATTCGGCAAGCGGCGAGGAGTCAGTGGCCCTAAAAAGCCCGCGAAGACCATCGTGCGCACCCATGCGGGTAGCTGACGAAGTCAAGGATTCAAAGCCTAAAAGGCCATAAATCCGCGAAGACTAGTCACCGTAATTCCCATGCCGTCTCAGATAGCTTCGCAGCGCCACGGGAACGGATGAAAATGCCCCCGTGAATGGGCTCGACCTTGCAGACGAAGAAAACAGGGGCCGCAAAGGCGAGCTTTATGCCAACCGTGCGTAAGACCCTCCAGGTCTAGGGTTTGATTCGTAGTAACTCGTGAGGAAGGGCTTAAACCTACTCATTGATGGATGGCGACCCTAGATTTGGTGCCCAAAGGTAGCTTCTTGCGAGCCCCGCGAACTCTAGAGAGTTACCGTGGCCAACCCTGCGCGTAAATCCAACAGTTCACCGTCCGGTAGCGTCAATGGGCCCTCTCGATGGACCGTGACCGTGAGCTCAAGGCAGTGAGAAGCCCAAAACGGAACTCTAGAGAGTTAAAGTGGCCATCACATAAGACCCATAAATGCTCCACTACTCATGAGCTTAAATCGTGTGTGTGCGCACGCTCCACTACTCATGAGCATAAACTGCGTGTGGCTAATTGAATTGAAACTTAGTACCGCCAATTTAAATACTCACCTAGAAAATCCCGTACTAACAAAGCATAAAAGGTTTAGAAATTGTAAAAAAAAATGTAATGAAATTATTATATAAAGAATAAATAAAACTTGACAATATTAATAAAATATAAATATAATAAAAATAAATATAATTTGATAATATTAGTAAAAATATAAATATAAAAAATTATCATATAAATATAATTTGATAATATTAGTATAAATATCATCAATATGCAAGATAGAAAATACCATCATAAAACATCCCAAAATACTATCATGAGATATATGATAAATTACATCCAAGAAACACGAAAGCAAATATCACATGTTTAAAATTACATGATTCAAAGATCTCTCAGTAATTCCCATTGCTTCGAATATCTGAGCAAATCTTCTTTCAATTTGCACCGAGCCGCATCATGTCTAGATTTTTCTTCAAAAATAAGTCTCGCATGATCAGGAACGCCAGAAGCTTATTCTCCAAAGAAGCGATCATTTCTTTACCTTGAAGTTGTGCGGATTTTTCAACATCAATAGATTGAGCATTCACCCGTATCTTCTCTTCAACATCCTGAATGATTAAAACTGTTCATGATTCTTCCTCTCCAATTTGCAAGATTTCTTCCTTTAAAATTGCAATGCGGTCTTGAATAGTCTTGCTTTCATCAACATGAATCTTTAATTGATCTGAAGAATTATATGCTCTTGTTCAAGTTTAGAAATTGATGAAGCTGTCAGAAGAGCTTGTTCTTGTGATGAAGCCAACTGCCTTCTACACTCTAAAATCTCAGGAGCAATTGTAACATTCTCTACCGACGCCAAAGAAATTACGGAATCACGAAATTTGAGGAGTGAATCCCGCAAAGGAGATATGTTGATTCTGGCCATCTTAGCAGAGCTTTCCAAAATTTCTATAGCAACATCCAAGTCCAACCATTGATCAGGATTTCTGAAGATATGGATTATTGCTAACAGAGAATGTTTCACCATAAGCATTTTGTGAGCAGGAATATTTGCAAAGGATGATAGTTCAGAAGTAGTGGTTACAGAATCAGAACTAGCCGCACCGCTACGGGGATAAGTTCCTATAGTAAAAGAAGAAGGATATTCAATATATTATTATGAAATATATATAGTCTTGAATGAAGATAAGCAGTGCATATATATATATATACCTGTCACTGGAACACGACTAACAGAAGGAGAAGCTCTTTGAGCTATGGAAGGACCAAGTCCCACCATATCAGCGAAAGATGGTGCTCTAGCTTCCGTACTAGAATCTCTGGTAGCCGGAGTTGGCAAGTCGGTAGTTTCGTAGAAAATATGATTTCACGAGCCACTACTCTGTACTACCAATGGAACTACAGTGCTCTTGGTGAAGATACCACAAGAGGGCTCATTTGAAGAGATAGCACCTATTTTCGCAACTTGGGCACCTAAAAAAGGGAGATGCAATGATTTTAGATAAATAATAATTGTTAAAATATAAATCAAAATATGTATATGAAAATTTTCCTTTACCTGGTGAATACCCATATTCTCCATAATCTAAAGGCTCCTCTTCATCTTCCTCAGCTGCAGGAGATTTAGCAGGAACATTAATGCTAGAAGGAGTCTTAGCAGTTGCAGGAGAAGATTCTATCTCAACTTCTTTCGCAGCTGTTTCCTCTTCTTCGCCAATATCAACTTCACCTTCTTCAAAGTCATCATCTTTATCTTCACCATTATCACTATCTCCGCTATCTTCATCTTGCGAAGATTCGGCTTGTACTTGATGATGAAGTTGAACTTTCATCTCCCAAAATTTCTTCGTCAACTTCTTCAACGATAACTTGCTTCCCTTTATAAGAAACGGGTTGGCTGCTCTCCGGTGCAAGCTCTTGGACTATAGGAGAAGCAGAGGCTGGTCGAGTTCCTTCTGGAGGGATAGGGGATGATGATTGCAAACGCGTTCTTGATCTAGTCATCGGAGAAGATGGACTAGGAACAAGGGGCTGTGGAGGAGATGTGGAAGTACCAATAGCCGGTCCTTCTTGAACCACTCAGAGTCTCTCAGCAGAATTGGAGAAGATGTACCTTCAAGATTATCTCTGTACTGGTTTGAAGAATCCCGACGAGATTTCTCAAATTCTCTTCAAATCTCCGTGAGCAAACCAGCCATCCAAAGTGTTGATGGGCTTGATTTCACGGATGGGATCCTCCAATGATATCTTTCTGCAAATCTCTCCAGGATGAGATGCATGGCTCTTCTCCGGAATATAGCCGATTCCGCTCTCTAAATTTTTGCCCTTCAGCCTGGGTGGATGAAGAAAGATAGAAGAATCCATCGGCAAGCATTTATTGACTATGTATGATTGGTGATCCCACCATCGCATCCACTATATGATGTACGGACTATGCGATCACAGCCTGGAATTATGAAGAAGGAGCCAACACAGCCATTCAAGAATTGTTTCCATATCATGGCCCAGTTAAGAGGACCAGTTCCATAACAGCGCATTTTTCTGGTAACCAACCCGCAGTCTTGTGGCACAGTTTGATCATAACCAAATTGACGAGCAAAACGACTGGGGTAGTAAGGTTCTCTCCAGAATTCTGTCCCTTCTCGCAGAGGTAAACTGCATGAGCGAATAGAAAAGAAGAAAGCTCTCTCTGCTGCAGTAAGAGTTTCGTTGTCCACCATGTCCGTGTCTGCAGTATAGCGATAAAGGCGGAACTGAAAGAAGTTTATCTGATCATCATCCCGAATCTTATTTGCAACCCACTCATATGCTCTTCTAGCCATTGCTCTTTGTTGAAAGAACCAGAGTGGAAGATGAGAAGGATGAGAATATGCTTGCTCGAAACCTCAAAAGTCCAAGGGAAATAAACTCCAAGCCACCCCGTAAAATAATGCCAAGAAGTATGTGCAGATGAAGTTCCAAGAATTGGGTCTTTTATATGAGTAGCTATTTCTCCAAGGGCCCAGTAGATAGAACATAATACTTGGAGGAGCAAGAGAATATTTATGGCCCTCCGCTAAAGCACCAGCCACAACAAAGACAAGCTTGGACGAAAAGCATCGCCCATTTAGAGTCGGGCAATACGACCAAGCTTAGCCAGTAAGCCAAGAATGCTGCAAGTTCTCCAAAAGAGCTATATTCGGCTTTCCTCTTATTGCATCTCGAAGCTTTAGTTAATTCTTTCGAGCGGCAAATACGAAACCTTCAAAGAAAAAAAAATGAGGAGGTTAATATGTGGAAATGGCTAAATACTAAGAATATGAAAAAGGAAGATCAATTATCGATTGATAAATACCGAGACCCCTAGAAAAATGGGCAGCCATTGAAGAGGGGGAATTTTGTGGAAGTTGGGAAATTTGCCCATCTCTTTGAATAGTTCTATGGTAGTCTCGAGATGGAAGGCTTGCGGTCCGGAGAAGATACGAAGGCTAATTCTCTGTTTGTGGAATGAATTCATCATAGAATTTGCCTCGTTATTGTGAGACAGCTATACGATGAAGGTCCCAAAGAGATATGCTCATTTCGCCGTAAGGAAGATGGAAGGAGTTGGTTGTAGGCGACCAATATTCAAGGAAGCCTTTAGAACATTGGGTTCCCGATAGAAGTATTTTGAAGTTACTTCTATTGCATCATAAAGGCCTATCTTTGCAAGAGAGTGCTTGTATGTTTCAAAAAATAGCTCCGCCCATTCGAATAATAGCGACGAGCAGCAACAAGCCTCGATGCGAAATTCTCGCCGGCCCCAGAGTTGATCTCGATCTCCGAAGCGTTGTCGCACCGTCTCATAAAAATGAGAAGGAAAGAGATCATGAGGACTATGGAAAGGAGTTAAGAATGATCATGGGATGAACTTCTCCGATTCTCTGTCGCGGCTTCTTAGTTTGAATAGTTCCTTCTAAGAATCGAGGCTCTCTTGAGACCCATGATTCGGTATACATCAGTCTCTCGCCATGGATACAATCTTTGGATTCACAGTCTAGCATAGACTGATGGCGATATACCATAATGGGAATGATTGTCATGCCTTCTTGAAAAGGCCAAGCTATATGTCCTAGAGGGGGGGTGAATAGGACTATGCCAAATTTAAAATAAAATCAGCGGAACTAAAGTAAATCAATACCCTTACAATTATGAATCAATTCACAATGCTAATTATAAATCACCTTGATAAATAATTATCGAGAGATTGATACAAATTCAGTTCTAAGGACAACCTTACACCATAATAAACAAGGGCTTATGGTAGGACAACCTTATTTCTAGAACCTCTTTTGAATCAAGAACTCAATGTTAATATAAGTAAATGAAATAGCAAGGAATTGAAAATAAATGCAGAAGTAAAGATCTAAATTATTACAACAATCCCCACACTTGCTTGAAATGTAAATAGTTACAACATTCACATCCACTTGTACATTCCACACAATTGAATGATAAAAGATATGAGAATTAAGCAAGCATTCAATCCACAAGACAAGAGTTATAGTGGTTCGCCTGTGTACACCAACCATGTTTTCCATGACCACAAAGAATGCTACTCCACTCTAATATCCTCACACGGGGGATATTAGCGTTCACTATCAAATAGGTTTTACGGGTTCAAAAACCTTTACAATTGTGTCTTTTTCACTTGGGCTTACACAATTCAAAAACCCCTTTTTCGAAGTTTTGGTTTTCTCGGACAACCAACAATGAGATTTTTTCGGCTCAATCTCAAACAAAACCAATACAATGAGATTTTTTCGGCAACCTCAAACAAAATCAAAACAATGAATTTTACGAAATGTAAAATACCCGGATTTCTCCTTTTCTTAGCAAGAAATCACCAAGTAGAACCAATCGGAGTAGATGATTGAATATCAAAGTTCAATTTCCAATACTCACATTCATAGGGTTCTAAATTCTAATTGATTTTAGATTTAACTTGTAGGGCGTAGCTATATTTGATTTTGATTCCAAGAAGAAGGAATAATATAATTCCTCTTTTCAAATACGATTGGAATAGAGAAACAAAATCAAATTAAATAAGCTAGCAAAAAGGAATATTAAATAAGCACAATCTAGCTTAAAATAAACACAAACTTATCTCGAGTGATCACTTGAAAATTCTTGAAATGGAATGGAGTTTAAGTGTGAAAACTCGAAATTTCGTGTTCAATTTATAGAAGAAAAAATCGTTCCTACTATTTGGTCTTAGAAACCAGACTGGTCGTAGCTCTAACAATTTTTGAAAAATTTAGCGCGATCTTAGAAAAGTTCTACGACCGGTCGTGTGAACCCTACGATTTGGAAGTCGTGGGACACCTACGACCAGTCGTAGAGTCTCTACGACCGGTCGAAGGACCATGAAATCGATTTTTGGTCTTTCGGTCGTAGCTCCACGACCGATCGTGTGGTCAGTCGAAGCCGACCTACGACCGGTCGAAGGACTTCCGGGGACAGTCGTGGGCGTTCCAAAAATCCGAAAAAACTTCAACAACTAGGGACTGATCGTGAAATTTCTTGGACTAGTCGAACCAATGCTAGAATGGTCGAACAAGAGCTGGGGAGGTCTTGGAACAAACTAAGCTTATGTAGAATAAATATTTGATTTATGTATCCAAAATGACCTACTTAAAGAGTCAACCTAAGGTCATTTAAACGAGAATCATGTCGTATGGATATTGAACTTCAACCATTCAACAAATGCATATTGTTTGAACCAATATCGAGACTTAAAATTGTTGAACAATATCGAAGCTTGAAGTCTTGAACATATCGGCTTGAAGTCGGGCTTGAAGTCTTGAACATATCAACATAGTAGCATCTTGAACTTCAACATAGCTTCGGAACTTCAACTTGTAACTTCTAGAAGTGTTTATACTGATGTCTTGAAAAAACATATACCATTACACAAGCTCAAGGCATTGACGAGATAGATGTTTTGACACTTCAAAATTTGACAATCAAAGAAGTATGAGACCATAACACTTACAATCTCCCCCTTTGTCAAATTTGTGACAAAACACCCAAGTAATAATACTTCAAGAGAAACACAATAGGTACAAGGCATGGTTCACAGATATATAGACATGATAAGCAATATGATAGCAATATTCATTTTCCTAAAACTCTTGAGAAGTTTAACTCCCCCCGAGTAATAGAAACACATAATCATAAGATTAACATCAAAATGACAAAGTTCACCAAACTTCTCCCCTTTTTGTCACAAAAAGACAAAGGAAGAAGAACATCAATAATAAAGAAAGTAGTAGTTGTCACAACGGAAAAATGTCCATAAAAAAAAAAAATTTGAGATGCAAGCTAATACAAAAAAATATCTGATCGAAAATAACTTAGTCGGAACGGAAGAGGGTGCGGGATTAGAAGGATCAATTTATGTAATCCCGTAGCAATTCGCCTCATATATTTACGCATATAAGAAAATTGTGTGTCTTGAGTCACACGCAATTTGAGCCACCTGCTCTTGAAGCGAATTCATCCTTTCATCAAAATCGGTGAAAATCGGGATCATCGGTAAGTCGACTCAAGTTCTTCAAATAAGTCATCCATATTCACATCCTCGGGAAGATCACTAGCTTGAGCATTTCGCTTCACCACCTTGCTACCAGCATCCACACGGTCTCTACCCAAATCTAAAGTCATCTTATTAAGATTGGAATTATTAAAGGAAGATGATGGATGGGTTTTTCTCTAGTAGGCATGGCTATGAGATATGATTTGCTAACCTAGTCAATAAATAACCAAAGGGTATATCACTATGTCCAGGATGGTAACGTGATGAGAATAAAGGTATGACAGATTAAAGAAGGAGGCATATTTTAGCACCGGAGATAACGAGAATGCAAAACACGAACCATAAAAGCGATGAGTTCGGTTTTATTACCGAAACGTGGATAAAGATTTGAAACGAATATCTTATGAAGTACTCGTATGCTGGGTAACAAATACCTTGAGGGAAGTGTATGACCTTTATGAGTCCAATGAACATCCATATTACATAAATCTCTAGTAAGCATTAAATTCGTTCGGATTCGAGAGACTATCATGTAAAATATTAATTGGAATGCTTTCATCATTGATAGGTATTTCCATAATATCTCGCAATCAAATGTCGATCTACAACAAACAAACCTTCTTGAGTATCAACTTTAAATGTTAAATTCTCAAGAGAAAAATCGCAGATACATGCAAACATGGATTGGGCAATGGACTGGTATGCAGCTCCACCCCAATGTAGGATGTTATCCCATCCCACAGATTCCAACAAAGAAGGAATACCAAAAGAAGCAATGTGATTGACAGTAACATGACGTTCAACAATTACATTACGCATACGCAAATCTCGAGCATCAGTAGGATCATTTTCAGGAGAACAAAGATGACGTTGAACAATAGAAGTTGATCTAGAAGAAGATGGACCTCTAGTAGTTTTCTTTTTTACCATTCAGCATCCATTTTCAAAGAAAGATTTCAAAGAAACAACAAGATGCAAGATAGAAGAGATGAGATTTAGATAGAACAGATTTTTAAGATAAAAACCCCAAATCCTGCAATGAATGATCAAAAATTTGCAAATTTTTTTTTTAAAAAAAATTTAAAATTTAAGAAATTCAACTTATGTACATTATAATACACAAAATCATGCAAACTTTAAGAAAATTTGTACATTATTACACAAAATCATGCAAATTCAAATTTAAATTACATACCGAGATCAAACTTTAATTTATTAAACCCGCTTTTGTCGGCGGTTTAGTGAAAATATCTGCGAGTTGAATCTCGGTTGGAATGTAATCCAAATTTATTAATTTTTCTTCCACTAATTCACGAATGTAATGAAATCTAATGTCAATATGCTTAGTACGTGAATTTGAATGGATTTTTAGAGATATTTATCGCCTTTGGAATTATCACAAAATAAAATCATAGAGTCTGAGTGATTCCATAATCACTTAACATTCGTTTCATCCAAACAAGTTGAGTACATGCATTTTCAATGAACAGAAATGTATTGAAATTTCAAATGATTGATAGTGATATAGAACTTTGCTTCTTGCTAAACCAAGAAACAAGACAATTTCCAATGTAGAAACAACCACCACCTTTGGTTGATTTCCTATCATCTATATTTTCCGGCCAGTCAACATCGCATACCCACTAATTGAACATTAGTCTCATGTGGATACAGAGACCCAATTTAGTAGAACTTGCGACATAACGCATAATCCGCTTAATAATTAGATTAAGTGAGATGAGATTCTTTAGGATTTGATTGATAACGAGCACAAATACCAACACTCAAAGCAATATCGGTCTCTAGTGAGTTAGATAAAGTAAACTACCAATCAAACTACGATACAATTTAGGATCCACATCATTACTGTAGAGTCTTTTGAAAGTCTTACCGTTGTACTCATAGGAGTATCAAAATTTTTACCTTTCTCAAATCCAAATTTCTTAATTAAACTCGAGCATATTTGGTTTGAGAGATAAAAATTCCATCAGTTGTTGTTTTACTTGCAACCCTAGAAAATAGTTTAATTCTCCAACCATACTCATTTCGAACTTAGACTTCATCAAATCTGCAAACTCGATCAATGTCATGTTAGTACGAGTTGATCCATAAATAATATCGTCAACATATATTTGAACCATTAGAATATCATCGTTATGTTTCTTAACAAAGAGTGTCTTATCAACACATCCCATCATGAAAGTTATGACTTAGTAAAAACTTAGTCAATTTTTCGTACCATGCTCTGGGAGCCTGTTTCAGACCATAGAGAGCTTTCTTGAGACGATACACATGATCAGTAAATTTAGGATCTTCAAACCCTGTAGGTTGTTCAACATATACTTCTTCATGTAAATCACCATTCAGAAAGGCACTCTTTACATCCATTTGATAAATTTTAATTTTCCTAAAACATGCAATGGAGATAAAAAGTCTGATTGACTCAAGACGAGCTACAGGGGCAAATGTTTCATTATAGTCAATTCCTTCAATTTGAGTATATCCCTGTACAACTAGTCTTGCTTTATTTCGAATAATATTTCCAAGCTCATCAGATTTATTTTTGAAAATCCATTTTGTTCCAATAATATGTTTATCTTTAGGTCTAGGAACAAGTTGCCAGACATCATTTCGAAAATGATTAAGTTCTTCTTGCATCGCAAGAATCCAATTTTCATCGAAAGTGCTTCTTTTACGTTAGCTAGGTTCAATGGGATGTAAAACATACGTAGTTACATATGTCCTCTAATTGTCTACGAGTGCGCACACGGTGAGAGGGTTTCCAAGTATTTGAGAGGTTGGATGATCTTTAACAATCCTTAATTGAGATTAGTTTCACTTGATGAAATTTCTTGTTTTTCAAGTATAAGAACTTCATCATTTGTCTAAACTAGGGACGGAGTGTTTTCAAAAGATCATCAATCACAACATTTATTGACTCTTGAATCACACACCAAAGTCTGTTGTTGAGAACACGATAAGCACGATTTGTTTAAAGAATAACCTAAAAGATCCCTTCATCACTTTTAGTGTCGAATTTTCCCAAATTTTCACGGTCACGTAGAATATAGCACTTTTGCCGCCAAAAACTCGAAAATATTTGATGAAGGCTTTTTCTCAAACCACATTTCATAAGCCGTTTTATTATTAGATTTACAAATATAAACTCGGTTAATAATGTAGCAGGTATTCTTGCTTCAAATTGAGAGATTCTAGGAAGCTTCATGCTATTTAACATAACACTTCCCATTCTTGAAGCACTCTATTCTTCCTCTCGACAATTCCATTTTGTTGAGGAGTTTTAGGTGCGAGAGAATTCATGCGATATTCACGATCGCTACAAAATTTCTCAAAACCGCTATTTTCGAATTCGGATCCATGATCACTACGGATCTTCTTGACTTGAGAACATTTTTCGGATTTGAACTGTTTTATAATCTTTTTTCACTTCATCAAGGGTTTTGTTTTATCTCTCAAG
This sequence comes from Magnolia changhungtana, assembly GCA_030180095.1. NCBI lineage: Eukaryota > Viridiplantae > Streptophyta > Magnoliopsida > Magnoliales > Magnoliaceae > Magnolia > Magnolia changhungtana. The sequence continues at coordinate 68,136 of JASAUF010000625.1, forward strand.
AATGAAACCCAAGTGTATCTTGTATAATCATCCACAATAACTAAGATGTACTTTTTGCCACCTCGACTTTCCGTTCTTGTTGGTCCTATAAGATCCATGTGGAGAAGCTCGAGTGGTCTTGTGGTGATATTGGAGTTCACCTTTTGTGAGAGCTCCTAGTTTGTTTACCATCTTGGCATTCACCACAAATCTTGTCTACTTTTTGCATTTTAGGTAGACCTTTATTAGTTCATTTTTGCTCAATCTGTATAAATTTCGATAGTGTACATGTCCAAGGCGTTTATGCCATAAATCGACTCATCGGTATGGACCATGTAACACGTTTGATTAGATGAGCTACCGTTGCTTACAATATAGCGAGTTTTGAAGTTCTGCGACGAGTTAATATTACTGAGAACCCTTTTCATTTGTAATTTCACAACCTTGATTAGAAAATTTAACATTATGATTGTTATCACATATTTGAGATATGCTCAACGGGTTGTGTTTTAAACCCTCAACATATAAAACATTTTTAAATAAGGGAAGGTTATAGAGTTGAACCGTACCTTTGCCAATTATCTTGCTTAGCTTGCTACCATCACCAAATGTGGTGACCCATCAGTCATATCTTTAAGATCAGTGAATAGAGCTTTGTCGCTTTGTCATATGTCCTGGAGCATCCACTTTGTCTAGGTACCATTTTGAATGGCTTGTAGCTTTGAAAGCAAAGTGTGAGCAACCAAACAAGTAACCTTGGGAACCCATTTCATTTGATTTTGGGTTTAGGAGAATAATTGGTCTTCTTTTGTTTATAGTTATAAGAGTGACCTCTTGAGTTAGATTTTAATAGCTCCTTAAGTAAATCAATAATTTTTTCAAAACTATGGGATTTGAACTCGATTTTTGAAATTTATATAGTGTTTTTGTGTTTTTGAAAAGTTTTTGTATTTTTAGAAAAAACTTGACTAGTACCTTTTCCATTTGAGTTAGAAGTCTCTCTTTTCACAAAATTGGAGGAGCATTCTTTGTTTAGGAGATGTGTTTTTATCAAAGCCCAACCCGGATCGATCACCACATTTTTTGATCAGGATAATAATTTTTCTAATTTAGGATCACCTTGGGCATATCTCCATGTGTCCTTCAAACTCAAAAGAGAAGATACTTCTTTTTTAAGTTTCTCATTTTCAGATTTTAAATTTTCAATTAAGGAGGTTTTGAATTCTAAGTCACACTTTGATTTTTCAAAACAATCTGAAATTTGAGATTTTTCTAAAACAAGGGTTTCAAAACATTCTTAAGTTTAAAAAACTTTTCTTTTTGAAGTTTAAGTTTGACTGCAATTTTACAACTTTCTTTATATAAGGCATTGTAGGCATCTTGTAGATCTTCATCATTTTCATGATCACTATCCAAATTTTCTTCACTTGTTGAATCATCATGATCGAAAAGGTAAACTTGGCTAGAGTCATAAGGGCCTTAAGTTCACTACCAGGACTCGGTTTCTGAATTTTCGATTGAAGAGGCTTTTAATCGACGATTCATCCCAAGTAGCCAACATACCCTTCCTTTTGGATCTGTCCTTTTAGGACATTTGTTTGCTAAATGCCCATATTCTTGTGATTATAACATTGACTATCTTTCAATGACTTCAAGATTTAGACTTAGGTTTTGAACTTTTCTTTTCATTTGCCTTTTGAAAGTCAACTCTTTTCTTACTTTTAAAAATCTTATAAAACTTTTTCGCCAAAAGGGCCATATCATCTTCAGACTTTTCAGAATCTGAATTTTCTTGAGTAATACTTTTAGAAGACTTCAAAGCAATAGACTTACCTTTAGGAGCTTTAAAACTTAATTCATAGGTTTGCAAAGAACCAACTAATTCTTCTACCTTCATATTGTTGTCAGTATCACGAAGTTCTGGATTGCGGTTACCTTTGAATTGAACCGATTCAGGAAGAGAGCGTAGTATTTTTGCACACACTTTACTTTCTGGAATCTTATCTCCAAGACCCCACATTGAGTTTACAATGTCATTCAATCTAGTGTAAAAGTCCATAAACATTTCATTTTCCTCCATATGAATTTCTTCAAATTTAGTTGTGAGGAGTTGGACTTTAGACTTCTTGACAATTGATGTACCTTCGTGTGTCATTTCTAAAATATCCCAGGCTTGCTTTGCAGTATCACAGGATATGATTCTTTTGAACTCATCCGGTGATAGTGCTAGTGATTGCATTTAGTGCTTTAGCATTAGCACTACTCTCATTTTTCGAAGAGTGGTCCATTGGAAATGGGTGTAATTTTCATAGATTTTGAACCATCAATACCAGTTACTTCCATGATAGGAGGGTTCCATTCGATCTGTGGCTTGCCACACACTTTCATCCATTGATTTGAGGAAGATCCTCATTCTGGCTTTCCAATAGGCATAGTTGGAGCCATCAAAAGGTGGAGGCCTAGTAACTGAAAGACTATCAAAATTTGACATCTTATAGCTTAGATCGTTAGCTCAGGAAATAAATCCAAATAAAAAGCAACAAAAAAATGAGCTATTAGGCTCTGATACCACTTGAAAAGGCCAAGCTATATGTCCTAGAGGGGGGGTGAATAGGACTATGCCAAATTTAAAATAAAATCAGCGGAACTAAAGTAAATCAATACCCTTACAATTATGAATCAATTCACAATGCTAATTATAAATCACCTTGATAAATAATTATCGAGAGATTGATACAAATTCGATTCTAAGGACAACCTTACACCATAATAAACAAGGGCTTATGGTAGGACAACCTTATTTCTAGAACCTCTTTTGAATCAAGAACTCAATGTTAATATAAGTAAATGAAATAGCAAGGAATTGAAAATAAATGCAGAAGTAAAGATCTAAATTATTACAACAATCCCCACACTTGCTTGAAATGTAAATAGTTACAACATTCACATCCACTTGTACATTCCACACAATTGAATGATAAAAGATATGAGAATTAAGCAAGCATTCAATCCACAAGACAAGAGTTATAGTGGTTCGTGTGTACACCAAGCTGTTTTCCAAATGACCACACAGAATGCTACTCCACTCCTAATATCCTCACACGAGGGATATTAGCGTTCACTATCAAATAGGTTTTACTGAGTTCACCAAAAACCTTTACAATTGTGTCTTTTTCACTTGGGCTTACACAATTCAAAAACCCCTTTTTTTCGAGTTTTCGGTTTTCTCGGACAACCAACACAATGAGATTTTTTTCGCTCAATCTCAAACAAAACCAATACAATGAGATTTTCGCTTAACCTCAAACAAAACCAAAAACAATGAATTTTCTGAGAAATGTAAAATACACTGGATTTCTCCTTTTCTTAGCGGCCAGTAGAACCAATCGGAGTAGATGATTGAATATCAAAGTTCAATTTCCAATACTCACATTCATAGGGTTCTAAATTCTAATTGATTTTAGATTTAACTTGTAGGGCGTAGCTATATTTGATTTTGATTCCAAGAAGAAGGAATAATATAATTCCTCTTTTCAAATACGATTGGAATAGAGAAACAAAATCAAATTAAATAAGCTAGCAAAAAGGAATATTAAATAAGCACAATCTAGCTTAAAATAAACACAAACTTATCTCGAGTGATCACTTGAAAATTCTTGAAATGGAATGGAGTTTAAGTGTGAAAACTCGAAATTTCGTGTTCAATTTATAGAAGAAAAAATCGTTCCTACTTGGTCTTAGAAACCTAGGATTTGGTCGTAGCTCTAACAATTTTTGAAAATTTAGCGCGATCTTAGAAAACAAGGTTCTACGACCGGTCGTGTGAACCCTACGATGGTCGGTCGTGGGACACCTACGACCGGTCGTAGATACCTACGACCAGTCGAAGGACCATGAAATCGATTCTTTGGTCTTTGAAGTCGTAGCTCCACGAATGATCGTGGACAAAGTCGAAGCCGACCTACGACCGGTCGAAGGACTTCGGGGACATGTGTCGTGGGCGTTCAAAAAAATCCGAAAAAAACTTCAACAACTTAGGACCGATCGGAAATTTCTTGGACTAGTCGAACCAATGCTAGGGATTGGTCGAACAAGAGCTAGGACAGTCTTGGAACAAACTAAGCTTATGTAGAATAAATATTTGATTTATGTATCCAAAATGACCTACTTAAAGAGTCAACCTAAGGTCATTTAAACCGAGAATCATGTCGTATGGATATTGAACTTCAACCATTCAACAAATGCATATTGTTTGAACCAATATCAGACTTGAACTGTTGAACAATATCAGGCTTGAAGTCTTGAACATATCTGGCTTGAAGTCAGGCTTGAAGTCTTGAACATATCAACATAGTAGCATCTTGAACTTCAACATCTGGAACTTCAACTTGTAACTTCTAGAAGTGTTTATACAGTGTCTTGAAAAACATATACCATTACACAAGCTCAAGGCACAGATAGATGTTTTGACACTTCAAAATTTGACAATCAAAGAAGTATGAGACCATAACACTTACACTTCTGCATGAGGGTTGTCAAATTTCATGATACCCTCTACAACTCGCACTGAATCCCACGCGTTCTGAAGCCGCTTTTTCTTGTGTTCCTTGATCTTTTCTGCAAATTCCTTCGCCTTATTGCGGCGAGTCTTCTCAGGCGGGAAGCGGGAGGAGTATCTTCGCGTGAGGGGCGGTCTCCCACTATCGACGAATGTGGAAATTTTGTGGTTTTGAGCCATTCATCCCGGTCGTATTCTCTCCCATGTTTTGGACGGCATTTAATATCTCCCAAGGAGATGGATCTATGAATAGGGAGGGTAAAGATTTAATGCGATCGAAAAGTCAAAAGTGGGGAGAACGAGGCTCTTTGAAATAATTTGGATTTCTAGAAGTTGTCTTCGTTCTTTTAGCGGTGGTTGGTCGGAAGGAGGCGAGTCTCGAAGGAGACACGAGAGGCAGATTTTTGTTTGTTTAATACGAGCCATAAAGAAGGAGGAGGTGACAGAGTCGAAAAATGGCTAAGTGTTGGAGAAAAGTTCGAAAATTTTTCTAAGTACAGTACTTTGCTTTGCGTACCTTTCGAGGTCGCGCAAAGTATATGGTTTCTTGGAAAGCTCTAAGTCAGAAGACGTCGCGCAAAGTGAAACATTTCTTATGTGGTCGCGCAAAGTAGAGGTTTGCGCGGAATAAAATCGCCGGAGTGGAGTTCTAGCAGAAAAACAGTTCATGAAAATGACTAAGTCGTTGGACTATTTATAGGCTTTATGACCAAGTATGGTACTCGACCGGAGCTTTGCGCGGGGTCGCGCAAACCCTGAAGAAAAAGAATGGTTTGATCCTTTTCTTTGATTTTCTGAACAAACAAAGAACGGATCAAGGGGGCATCTGTTGAGGCATAAAATAAGCAAGGAAGTGAAAAAACGACAAAGATCAAGAAATCACTTTGAAGATGAAAGAAAACAGCTTCAAGACCACTTTGCGCGGGGTCGCGCAAAGTGAAATAGATACACAAGACCGCGCAAAGAGAAATGATTGCGCGGGAGAACATGAAGACAGTTTGCGCGAGATGGAGGGTTTGCGCGATACCGCGCAAAGTATATCGATTGCGCGTGTCCGCGCAAAGTCCATCATGGTGAAATAAGATGGTTGGGTGATATTTTGTCCCACATCGACCAGATCTGAGATTTCCACTGGTGAAAATGTCTATAAATACCCCGTTCCTTCTCTAAAAAGGGGTTCGAAGATTTCAGAAGTGAAGCAAAGACGAAAGAGAAGATAGAAGGTGCGGAGTATTGGACTCCTGCACTTTGCGCGACTCTGCGCAAAGGAGTATTGGACTCCTGGAAGTTTGCGCCGGTCAGCGCAAGGAAGCAGAGTGCTCACATAGTTTGCGCGGACCTCGACCGAAAGCATATAGTTTGCGCGGACCCGCGCAAACCTATTTGCGATTTGAGCAGCTTTTTACAAATGAATTGAAATCTCTGTCGGAATGATTGGAGTCCTCAGAGCTTCAAGTTCTTCTTGATCAAGAGAAAGGAAGAATCATCGACGAAGAGTCATATTCCTCCTAAGTTTCAGGAGATGACCAAAATAGTACCGAAATGCTGCCGGAATCTTCGTTCTCTTGAAGACTGAAGACCGACTTGTCTATTTTCTCCTAAGTCATTGGAGATGATTGAGATCATTGCCGTTATGCTGCCGAAAATTATATTTAGCTATAATAATTGATATTTGAAATGAGTTCTTTGTAAACTATCTTAGAATCAAGGGATATCAGAGGATGTAAATGAATTCAGAATCAATAAAATATGACGGTTGTCTTTATAACTATTTCATTGTTATGTTTGAATAAGATTATTTTCCCAAATCAAATACTTTTGTTTCCTTGTCGAAACAGCGGGTTGCTAAGGAAGACAGACTGCGTGGGACTGATAGACCGCGCAAAGCATGTCGTTTGCACGTGTCCGCGCAAAGTACATGACGGTGGAATAAAAATGGTTGGATGTTATTTTGTCCTACATCGACCAAAACAAAGATTTCCACTTGTAAAAATATCTATAAATACCCCGTTCTTTCTCTCAAAAGGGTGGTTGAAAGATTTCAAAGTGAAAGAAAGACGAAAGAGAAGACAGAAGGTGCGGAGTATTGGACTCCTGAAGTTTGCGCCGACCCGCGCAAAGCAGCATGGGGTTTATATAGTTTGCGCGGACAGCTACCCAAAGTATGTCGTTCTTGAAGGACCCGCGCAAACCTGTTGAAAGCGATTTTTAACAAAGAATGGTCATTATCTTTGAATGGAATGGCTAGAGTCTTCAAATCTTCAAGTTCTTCTTGTTCGGGAGAAAAGGAAGAATCATCGATAAAGAGGCGTATTCCTCCTAAGTTTCATGAGATGACTGAAATAGCACCGAAATGCTGTCGGAATCTCCATTCTCTTGAAGACAATTGATCGACTTGTCTATTCCTCCTAAGTCATTGGAGATGATCGACATCATTGTCGTTATGCTGCCAAAAATTATATTTAATTATAATAACTGTCACTTATAATGAATTCTTTGTAAACTATCTTAGAATCAAGGGATACCAGAGGATATAAATGAATTCAGAATCAATAAAGTGTGATGATTGTCTTTATAACTATTCCATTATTATGTTTGAACAAGATAGTTCTCCCAAATCAAATACATTTGTTTCCTTATCGAAACAAAATGGCGACTCTGCTGGGGAATTATCTTATTTAACACTAACATTGGAAAAGTTGCGAAACTCTCATTACTATTTTTGGCGTCTATTAGACGCCAAAATGGCGACTCTCAATGGGAACATCCTCCCCTTCATCTCTAAAATAGTTTACTTAATCTTTCGTATACTAATTTCATATATGTTTCGTTATTGAAGGTACCCAAATTCAATCACATAACATTGCTAATGGCTGACGTTGCAAGAAAAGTGAACTTCCGATTCACCGCTACTGGGTTTGTAATTGAATATGTGTCAAGCCAAACTCCTGAGCATACAAAGGCAAGCACTACAAGCAAGCACAAAGTGACTCGAGTAATAGCGGGAGTTATTTCCGTCTCACCCCAACCACAAGAAAGTGATGAGAACTGAACTTTGGTCTTGTCCAAAAAGACAAAAGCGAAGACCCTAAAGAACCGTAAGGCGAAATTGCTTGTACAAAGAGCTGAGAGACCAATCACGCGTAGCATAGCAAGAAGAAAACCTGAGCTTGCTCCTCCAGCGATTTATCCTGAACAAGCTGCTCCGCAGTTCTCATCGCACGATTTTCCAGCTTTGGTCGTCCCAAAGACCAAATGGATGAAGCAGAAAGGTAAAGCACCGATGATAGGATCACCAATGATCACTGTATCACCCTGGACGGCTCGCTCATAACTGTATCACCTCGATCGGTTGAAAACACGGGAAGTACACAAGAGTCAAACGAGACTCCAATTTCTCCCCTCTTGATAAGCCCTGTTACGTCAACATACTCTCGTTTTACTCCAAGAACAGCTTCGACAAACAGTCAAGAGGCTGCAGTATATATGGCAGAGACGGGTCAAGGAAATAGACCAACTACTGAAGAGCGTGTTGATCAAATGGCAGAGGCACAAAGACTGTTGATGGATGAATGCCGGAACCTTAGAGAAGCTTTGGCAACTCTGGCACATAATGTAGCCCAGATAGTGGCTCCACACATGATGGGAGCAACAAATGGACAGGAGAACCAACCTGAAGGCTCCCGTCCGCAGGGGATAGGATCACGAGGGTCAGTTCCAGTGACAAGAGTTATAACACAGGATGACGTAAGACAAGTCGTCGAAGAAGCAGTTAGAATAGAGAGGGAACGCACGAACACCGGTCGTTTCAGATATCGAACACCCTACCCGAGAGAGGTAGAAGATATTCCGTTTCCGGCAAATTTTAAGCATCCAGATTTCCAGAAGTTCAATGGGGAAGGATCACCAGAAGAACATCTGATGCATTTCATCACTAGCATGGGGAATTTCTCCACGATACCTTAATACTGCTTACGATTATTTGGGTCATCATTGACGAGTAAAACTTTCAGGTGGTATTCAAATTTAGCACCAGGATCTATACGCACATGGGAAGAAATGCAAGATGCTTTCATGTCAAACTTCTTCTCGTCAGAGCGCGATGTTAGCATCACAGAATTAGCTTCAGTACGACAGCGAGAAGGAGAACCAATTGAAAAAATTCATAGACAGATGGAAGACACTGGGGGCATCGTGTAGGCAGTTGCTGGAAGAAAAGGAACAAGTCAAAATGTGTCTTAACTCTATGGAGACAGGAATTGCGTTTGGACTCACCAGCGCTGATATCGGAACCTTTCGTGATTTGGCTACCAAAGCCCATGCATTGGAATTGATGATGCGTAAGATGCCAGCTTTTCATCATGAAACTGTTAGGAGAATACCTGGCAGGACAACTGTCAACACCATTGACCGAGATAAGAAAAATCAAGATGTAAGGGGCTCAAGAGACAAAAGGCCGGAAGGAAAAGAAGGCTGGAATCAATCAAGGGACAGATACGGTGGAAAGAAGCTCAGAATGCTCGATTCTCATGAAGAATTTGAGTTTGATAAAGAAGACGTGGTGCCTATGATGCAACAATTGTTAAAAGTAGGTACCCTGGAACTACCAGAACCAAAACGCCCTGAAGATGTGACAAGGACTCGAGAAAGAATTTTTTGCCGTTATCATCGCCTAGTGGGACATCCGACTGAAAATTGTTACATGTTAAAATGCATCATACAGCGAATGATAAATAAAGGTGATATAATAACCAGCGAAAGCAAAGAAAAGAATACAAGGGCGACAGTAAATGTATTGTCAATTCAAGAAAAGACTCGGGGAATAAAAGAGAAGGAAGATCGAAGGTCAATAAGGAATGCGACAATGATTACGTTGCGATCGGGAAAGCAGATAATGAGTTCGGTAAAGCAAAAAGCGGGAATTATCAAGAAAGAAGTGACTGAAAGACAGAATACTGAGGATAAAAGTAGAAATGGAGACGCAGCGACAAAAGTGGCTTATGATGTAGTTAGTCACTTAAAGGGTATACCGGCACGTTTGAGTATTTATGATGCGCTCATATTGTCAAAAGAATTTCGGCAAAGTTTGATTCAAGCACTGTCTGATCATGATGTGAGAGAAACTTTACTGGTAGAAATGAAGAATGAAAGAAATAATGAAAAAATGAATTGTCTACCAGTAATATCTTTCTCTGATGACGATTTAATTGGTGAAACGGAGAATAATAGGCCATTGATGATAGAAGGGTACATTTGTGAAAAGAAGATAAAACGGATTATGATAGACAATGGGTCCTGTTGAGGCATAAAATAAGCAAGGAAGTGAAGAAGAGAAAGATCAAGAAAGCAGATTGAAGAATCAAGAAATCACAATTGAAGACTACTTTGCGCGGGATCGCGCAAAGTGAAAGAATTGCGCCGGATCGCGCAAAGTGAAGAGATTGCACAGGATTGAGCAAAGAAGATAGTTTGCGCGGGATTGAGGGTTTGCGCGAGACCGCGCAAAGCATATCGATTGCGCGTGTCCGCGCAAAGTCTATGATGGTACGATAAAAGTGGTTGAATGATATTTTTTGTCCCACATCGACCAGATCTGAGATTTCCATTGGTGAAAATGTCTATAAATACCCCGTTCCTTCTCTAAAAAGGGGTTCGAAGATTTCATAGTGAAAGAAAGACGAAGAAGAAGACAGAAGGTGCGGAGTACTGGACTCCTGCACTTTGAGCGGATCCGCGCAAAGCAAGTATTGGACTTCTGCAGTTTGCGCGGACCCGCGCAAAGTATATCGTTTGCGGACCACAAGCAAACCGATCATTAGCGATCTATAACAAAGAATGAGTTATTATCTTTGTTGGAATGGTTTGAGTCTTCAGATCTTCAAGTTCTTCTTGTTTAGGAAGGAAGAGTCATCGACGAAGAGACGTATTCCTCCTAAGTTTCAGGAGATGACCAAAATAGCACCGAAATGCTGCCGGAATCTTCGTGCTCTTGAAGACTGTTGATTGACTTGTCTATTCCTCCTAAGTCATTGGAGATGATTGAGATCATTGCCATTATCTTTCTTGAAAATTATATTTAGCTATAACAATTGTCATTTGTAATGAGTTCTTTGTAAACTATCTTAGAATCAAGGGATACCAGAGGATGTAAATGAATTCAGAATCAATAAATGTGACGATTGTCTTTATAATTATTCCATTGTTATGTTTGAATAAGATAATTCTCCTAAATCAAATACATTTGTTTCCTTGTCGAAACAAAATGGCGACTCTGCTGGGGATCTTATCTTATTTAACATTAACATTGGGAAAGTTGTAAGACTCTCGTCACTATTTTTGGCGTCTATTAAACGCCAAAATGGCGACTCTCAGAGGGAACATCCTCCCCTTCATCTCCAAGATAGTTTACTTAGTCTTTCATGTACTAATTTCAGATATGTTTTATTATTGAAGGTACCCAAATTCAATCATCTAACGTCGCTAATGGCTAACATTGAGAGAAAAGTGAACTTCCGATTCACCGCTACTGGGTTTGTAATTGAGTATGCGTCAAGACAAACTCCTGAGCATACGAAAGCAAGCACTACAAGCAGACGCAAAGTGACTCCAGTAACAGCGGGAGTCATTTCCGTTTCACCTCAACCACAAGAAAATGATGAAAACTGGACTTTGGTCTTATCCAAAAGGACAAAAGCAAAGACCTTAAAGAGTCGCAAGGCAAAATTGCTGGTACCAAGAGCTGAAGGACCAATTACGCGAAGCATAGCAAGAAGAAAGCCCGAGCTTGCTCCTCCGGCGATTTATCCTGAACAAGCTGCTCCGCAGTTCTCGTCACAAGATTTTCCAGCTTTGGTCACCCCGAAGACCAAATGGACAGAAGCACAGAAAGGTAAAGCACTGATGATAGGATCACCGATGCCCGCATCACCTCAAACAAGCTCGCCTATAACTGTATCACCTCGATCGGTTAAAAGCACGGGAAGTACACAAGAAGTCAAACGAGACTCCAATTTCTCCTTTTATAAGTCCTGTTACGTCAACATACTCTCGTTTTACTCCAAAAACGGCTTCGACAAACAGTCAAGAGGCCGCGGTATATATGGCAGAGACAGGTCAAGGAAATAGACCAACTACTGAAGAACGTGTTGATCAAATGGCAGAGGCACAAAGAGTGCTAATGGATGAATGTCGGAACCTCAGAGAAGCTCTGGCAACTCTGGCACATAATGTAGCCCAAATAGTGGCCCCACCTATGATGGGAGCGACAAATGGACAAGAGAACCAACCTGAAGGTTCCCGTCCGCAAGGGATAGGATCGCAAGGATCCGTTCCAGCGACAAGAGCTATAACACAAGATGACGTAAGACAAGTCGTTGAAGAAGCAGTCAGAATAGAAAGAGAACGCGCGAATACTGGTCGTTTCAGATACCGGACACCCTACCCGAGAGAGGTAGAGGACGTTCCATTTCCAGCCAATTTTAAGCACCCAGATTTTCAGAAGTTTAATGGGGAAGGATCACCAGAAGAACACCTGATGCATTTCATCACCAGTATGGGGAATTTCTCCACGGTACCTCAATACTGTTTACGCTTATTTGGGTCATCATTAACAAGTAAAGCTTTCAGGTGGTATTCAAATTTAGCACCAGGATCCATACGCACATGGGAAGAAATGCAAGATGCTTTCATGTCAAACTTCTTTTCGTCAGAGCGCGATGTTAGCATCACAGAACTAGCTTCAGTACGACAGCGAGAAGGAGAACCAGTTGAAAAATTCATAGACAGATGGAAGACACTGGGGGCATCATGCAGGCAGTTGCCGGAAGAAAAGGAACAAGTCAAAATGTGTCTGAACTCTATGGAAACAGGAATTGCATTTGGACTCACCAGCGCTGATATCGGAACCTTTCGCGATTTGGCTACCAAAGCCCATGCATTGGAACTGATGACTCGTAAGATGCCGGCATTTCATCATGAAACTATCAGAAGAATACCTGGTAGGACAACGGTCAACACCATCGACCGGGATAAGAAGAATCAAGATACAAGGGGCTCAAGAGATAAAAGGCAGGAAGAAAAAGAAGGCAGGAATCAATCAAGGGATAGATACGGTGGAAAAAAGCTCAGAATGCTTGATTCTCATGAAGGATTTGAGTTTGATAAAGAGGACGTGGTGCCTATGATGCAACAATTGTTAAAAGCAGGTACCCTGGAATTACCAGAACCAAAATGCCTTGAAGATGTGATGAGGACTCGAGAAAGAAACTTTTGCCGTTATCATCGCTAGTGGGACATCCGACGGAAAATTGTTATACGTTAAAATGCATTATACAGCGAATGATAAATAGAGGTGATATAATAACCAGCGGAAGTAAAGAAAAGAATGCAAGGGCGACGGTAAATGTATTGACAATACAAGAAAACACTCGGGGAATGAAAGAGAAAAGGTCGATAAGAAATGCAACAATGATTACGTTGCGATCAGGGAAGCAAATAACGAGTCCGGTAAAGCAAAAAGCAGGAATCATAAGGAAAGAAGTGACTGAAAGACAGAATACTGAGGATAAAAGTGGAAATGGAGATGCAGTGACAAAAGTGGCTTATGATGTAGTTAGCCACTTGAAAAGTATACCGGCTCGATTAAGTATTTATGATGCACTCAAATTATCAGAAGAATTTCGTCAGAGTTTGATTCAAGCACTGTCTGATCATGATGTGAGAGAAACTTTACTGGCAGAAATGAAGAATGAAAGGAACAATGAAAAGATGAATTGTCTACCAGTAATATCTTTCTCTGAAGATGATTTAATTGGTGAAACGGAACATAACAGGCCATTGATGATAGAAGGATATATTTGCGAGAGGAAGATAAAACGGATTATGATAGATAATGGGTCTGCAGTGAATCTTTTACCACTCTCTATGATTACTAAATTGGGTTTTCGCCGTTCAGATTTGCGCCCCAGCGGAATGATGATACAGGGGTTTAATCAAGATGGACAACGCGCGCTCGGTAAAATTACGGTGACATTAGAAGTGGGAGAATTAATTACTACTGTTGTATGTCACGTTATAAATGCTGTGACGACATATAATCTTCTCCTGGGAAGGCCGTGGATACATCAGTACAATATTGTACCTTCTACTCTACACCAATGTTTCAAGTATTGTAAGGATGGAATACAGTGTAAAGTAATGGCCGATGCGAAACCCTATACAGAAGCTGAGTCATTCTTTGCGGATGCTAGTTATTATAAATGTTTCTCCGAAGAAGTGGGAAATGATGATGGAAAGAGAGCCTTCAAAAATGTCCGAATAAATAAAGATAAAGGAGAAAGAGCAGAATCTTCTGGGACTGCAGAAGCAAGAAAGAAGTTCTATTTTGTACCAAAGCGCCTGAGACAACCGGGACAACCGCCGTTAACATTGTTATCAACAGAACAACTGAAAGTCTTACAGTCCAATTACACAATACCCTTACCCAATATCGAAAGATGTAAGCCATTTGCAGCTGCTCCAAGAACATTTCGAGTCAAAGCCAGTGCTAAATATCCAGAACCAATAGAATTCCATGCTGCATCAGAAATGAAGAATGAAAATACAAGCAATGTATATCATGGAGAGTTAGCACCGCAGAATTTAAGAAAATACAGTGCAGTAAGCAAGAAAATCATGAGAAATATGGGTTTTGATTGTGACAAACCCACCGGCTTGAATCATGGGAAAGGAATTCAGATCCCTCTCGGGGTTAATCAGGAAAAGCGAAGAAAATTCCAAGGATTGGGAGCAGAATCAGCAGTAAATATAGTATCAGTTAACATGACTTCAGCCACACCAGATACTAAGGTAGTTGAATATCCTGAAACCGCTCCAAGGCAAATAGAAGACGGGGGGCAACCGACGATAGATGGCCTGCGAGAAATAAATTTGGGAACAGCAGAAGAACCAAGGAACACATTCATCAGCGTCAGCCTTTCAGATCAGGAATTTGAGAAATATGGCCAACTTCTCAAGGAAAATAAAGACGTTTTCGCCTGGACATATGAAGAAATGCCTGGACTGGAACCTTCCGTAGCAATGCATCGATTAAATATTTCCAAAGAAAAGAAACCAGTGAAGCAAGCACAAAGGCGATTTCATCCAGACCTGATTCCATTAATCGAAAAAGAAGTAAATAAACTAATAAAGGTTGGGTTCATCAGAGAAGTTAAATATCCCAAGTGGATATCAAACATTGTTCCGGTGAAAAAGAAAAATGGGCAAATTAGAGTATGCATTGACTTCAGATCCGAATGAAGCATGTCCAAAGGATGACTTCCCTCTCCCGATAACGGAATTACTAATTGATAGCACTACTCAGTATGCTATCATGTCCTTTATGGACGGGTATGCAGGTTATAATCAAATCAGGATGGCACCCGAAGATGAAGAGGCAACGGCCTTCAGAACGCCGCTTGGAATCTATTGTTATAAAGTTATGCCTTTCGGTCTTAAAAATGC
Source organism: Magnolia changhungtana (assembly GCA_030180095.1). Lineage (NCBI taxonomy): Eukaryota > Viridiplantae > Streptophyta > Magnoliopsida > Magnoliales > Magnoliaceae > Magnolia > Magnolia changhungtana. The sequence continues at coordinate 83,173 of JASAUF010000625.1, forward strand.
TGGGGCAACATATCAAAGGGCAATGAAAAATATTTTTCAAGATATGATGCATAAACATGTCGAATGCTATGTTGATGATTTGGTGGTCAGATCCGGAGATCATCAAGAACACCGCGAACATTTGGCATCAGTCTTCCAAAGACTCAGAAAGAAGCAATTAAAGATGAACCCAGCTAAGTGTGCATTCGGAGTCTCTTCTGGCAAATTCCTCGGTTTTGTTGTACGACACAGAGGGATCGAGATTGATCCAGAAAAGATCAAGGCTATTCAAAATATGCCGCCACCAACGACGTTGAAAGAATTAAAAAGTTTACAAGGAAAATTGGCATACATTCGCCGTTTCATTTCAAACCTTGCAGGAAGGTGTCAGCCATTTTCTCGGTTAATGAAGAAAGATACAGAATTTGTATGGGATCAGGCTTGCCAGAATGCCTTTGATACAATTAAAGAATTGTTAAAAAAACAGTGCACGGTGTTAAAGCTCTAAAAGGTAAGCCACTTATCTTATATACATCTGCAGCCACAAATTCTTTGGGTGCTTTGTTGGCACAGGTAAACGAAGCCGGAAAAGAGACTGCTCTTTATTATCTAAGCCGAACACTGATGGGGGCAGAATCCAATTATTCTCCGATTGAAAAAGAATGTTTGGCGTTGGTATTCGCTGTGCAAAAGTTGAGGCATTATTGTCTCTCCCATGATATAACTCTGATCTCAAGAGCAGATCCGATAAAATTCTTGATGACCAGGCCAATGTTATCGGGAAGACTAGCCAAGTGGATGCTGTTGTTATCAGAATATACTATTTCATATAAGCCTGCGAAAGCAGTGAAAGGACAAGTTATGGCAGACTTCCTCGCAGCACATCCTATAGCAGAAAATGAAGAAATCAATGATGAATTCCCAGATGAACAGGTTATGTTGGCTGAATCTCAGAATCTTTGGCAAATGTATTTTGATGGTGCTGCTCGAGTATCGGGAGCGGGGGCAGGAGTGATATTCATTACGCCTCAGGGCGATTTATTACCATATTCTTTCACATTGGGTACCGCATGCACAAACAATGAAGCTGAATACAGAGCTCTTATCATCGGAATGGAAATAGCACAGCAAATGGAAATAAAATCATTGCATATCTTCGGAGATTCTAAATTGATTGTAAATCAATTAACAACAGAATTTGAAGTAAGGAAAGAAGAACTTTTGCCTTATTATCGGAAGGCACAACAGTTGCTTGAACAGTTCTATTATGTGGAAATTAAACACATACCGCGGTCGGAGAATGCAAAAGCAGATGCTTTAGCCAGTTTAGCAGCGGCTTTATCCTGCACAAACCGAAGTCCTCTTCAGGTAACTATAGAAGAAAGAAGATTCCTGCCATCTGCAGAGGTTATCGAAGAAACCGTTGAAATGTTGCCTATATCCTGTCTGGAGGTAACAATGATGATGGCGTCAGCCTTTTGTTGATTATCTCAAATATAATATCTTGCCAGAAGATAATGTACAAAGACAGCAGATTAAACAGCGATCAAGCAAATTTGTCATATACAGCGAGGTATTATATAGAAAATCTTATAATGGAATGCTATTAAGGTGCTTGGACAAGCAAGAAGCAAACCAAATGCTGCGGGAGGCACATTCAGGTGAATGTGGAGCACATCAAGCCGGTCGAAATTTATGCCATAGAGTGCATCGAATGGGTTATTATTGGCCTACTATGTTTAAAGATGCGATAGAATATGCAAAACGGTGTCATGAATGTCAAATACATGGAGATGTAATACATGTTCCTCCAGAAGAATTACATCAGTCTGTGGCTTCTTGGCCTTTCTCAGCCTGGGGACTCGACATAATTGGTCCAATAAATCCCCCTTCATCTAAAGGAAAACAGTATATTCTGGCAGCAACAGACTATTTCTCCAAATGGACCGAAGCAGTCGCCTTGCGTAGTGTTAAAGAGAAAGACGTGGTCAATTTTATCCGGCATGCTATAATATACCGTCATGGTATTCCGAAGAAGATTGTCACTGATAATGGCACCCCTTTTAAAAATAGAGGTATGGAAAAGTTATGTCAGAAGTTCGGTATCCAACATTCTTTTTCAACACCTTACTATCCTCCGGCCAATGGACTAGCAGAGGCGTTTAACAAAACAATTGTCAAGATAATGAAGAAAACGGTGACAGGCAATAAGCGCGATTGGGATGAAAAGTTACAAGAAGCATTATGGGCCTACAGAACTACCCATCGTACAGCAACAGGGGCGACACCGTATTCATTAATCTACGGTATGGAGGCAGTTATCCCAATTGAAATGCAGGTGGCATCACTCCGAATAGCAGTACATCAGTCTATAACAGATGATGAAAATGCAAAAATAAGGCTGAAAGAATTAGATTTGCTTGATGAGAAACGTCTTGCAGCTCAGCAGCGGTTGCAATCATATCAGGCCAGAATATCGGCTGCCTTTGATAAACAGGTCAAATACCGCTCTTTCAAAAAAGGGGATATGGTGTTAATGTTGAAAAGACCTATAGTGGTCACTCGCCGGACAGGGGGCAAGTTCGAGCCTAAATGGGATGGTCCATATGTGGTAAAAGAAGTATATTCCAATGGGGCATATAAAATCACAAATCAAGAAGGACAGGATATTGGTGTACTCGTCAACGCCCGCTTCATCAAAAGATACTATCCCTAAAAATAGACGTATGGATTTTGATCCGGAATATTATCAGCATAATGATTCTGTATCAAAAGGGGGCAAAGATGAATAAAATCATGTCTATATGTCAACAAAAGAAGCTATGAAGAGGAAATTCACAAGCATGTCAATTATCAAGCATCAAAATCTGGAAAATATATATGATCATCATCATCACCAAATAAGTATGATAAAGACAATATCATTATCTTGAAGATTCTCTTGAAAATTGCCTTACAAGGCACGGATTTTCTTGCAAGGATATGACAAAAGCATTATTGCCTTACAAGATAAGGAATTTCCTTGAAAATACTATCAAAAGTATAAATATTATTGCCGGTCTTCTTGAAGATATTTCAGAAATATATATTATATTGGCAATGATGATGATCATAAATATTATGGCCTTACAAGGCATGGGATCTTCTTGAAGATTGAAGATAAATATTATCGCCTTACAAGGCACGGATTTTCTTGAAGATATTATTAAAAGCAAGGATGTAAGGATGTATCAATATCAATCAAAGAGGCAGTATAGCCAAGCCAAATCCTAAAAGAGCCAAATTGAGCCAAATCAAAAAAAGATCAAGCTAAAAAAAAAAAAAAAAAAAAAAAAGTGCTCTCAAAGGATCAAGCTCTAAAAGAGCCGGCCAACTATACGTAAGACCTATGAAGATCGCCATTCGGGCAGCGGCGAGGAGTCAGTGGCCCTAAAAAGCCCGCGAAGACCATCGTGCGCACCCATGCGGGTAGCTGACGAAGTCAAGGATTCAAAGCCTAAAAAGCCATAAATCCGTGAAGACTAGTCACCGTAATTCCCATGCCGTCTGTATAGCTTCCGGCAGCGCCACGGGGAACGGATGAAAATGCCCTCCCGTGAATGGGCTCGACCTTGCAGACGAAGAAAACAGGGGCCGCAGTGCGAGCTTTATGCCAACCGTGCGTAAGACCCTCCAGGTCTAGGGTTTGATTTCAGTAGTAACTCGTGAGGAAGGGCTTAAACCTACTCATTGATGGACTGGCGACCCTAGATTTGGTGCCCAAAGGTAGCCTTGCGAGCCCTGCGAACTCTAGAGAGTTACCGTGGCCAACCCTGTGCGTAAATCCAACAGTTCACCGTCCGGTAGCGTCAATGGGCCCCCTCGATGGACCGTGACCGTGAGCTCAAGGCAGTGAGAAGCCCAAAAGCGAACTCTCGAGAGTTACAGTGGCCATCACATAAGACCCATAAATGCTCCACTACTCATGAGCTTAAACTGTGTGTGTGCGCACGCTCCACTACTCATGAGCATAAACTGCGTGTGGCTAATTGAATTGAAACTTAGTACCGCCAATTTAAATACTCACCTAGAGAATCCCGTACTAACAAAGCATAAAAGGTTTAGAAATTGTAAAAAAAATATATAATGAAATTAGTATATAAAGTATAAATATAATATTAGTAAAAAAAAATGTGTGTAAATATAATGAAATTATTATATAAAGTATAAATATAATTTGATAATATTAGTATAAATATCATCAATATGCAAGATAAAAAATACCATCATAAACATCCCAAAATACTATCATGAGATATATGATAAATTACATCCAAGAAACACGAAAGCAAATATCACATGTTTAAAATTACATGATTCAAAGATCCTCTGTAATCCCCATTGCTTCTGAATATCTGAGCAAATCTTCTTTCAATTGCGCCTGAGCTGCATCATGTCTAGATTTTTCTTCAAAAATAAGTCTCGCATGATCAGGAACGCCAGCAAGCTTATTCTCCAAAGAAGCAATCATTTCTTTACCTTGAAGTTGTGCAGATTTTTCGATATCAATGGATTGAGCATTTACCCGTATCTTCTCTTCAACATCTTGAATGATTAAGACCTGCTCATGATTCTTCCTCTCCAGCTGAGAGATTTCTTCCTTCAGAGCTGCAATGCGATTTTGGATAGTTATACTTTCATCAACATGAATCTTTAGTTGATCTTGAAGAATCATATGCTCTTGTTCAAGTTTAGAAATTGATGAAGCTGTCAGAGAAGCCTGTTCTTGAGATAAAGCCAGCTGCTTCCTACATTCTAAAATCTCAGGGGCAATTGTAATACTCTCTACCGATGCCAAAGAAATTACGGAATCACGAAATTTGAGGAGTGAATCCCGCAAAGGAGATATGTTAATTCTGGCCATCTTGGCAGAACTCTCTAAAATCTCTATAGCAACATCCAAATCCGACCATTGATCAGGATTTCTGAAGATATGGATTATTGCTAACAGAGAATGTTTCACCATAAGCATTTTGTGAGCAGGAATCTTTGCAAAGGATGATAGTTCAGAAGTAGTGGCTACAGAATCAGAACTAGCCGCACCGCTGCAAGAATGAGTTCCTATAGTAAAAGAAGAAGGATATTCAATATATTATTATGAAATATATCTAATCTTGAGTAAAGATATTCAGTGTATATATATACCTGTCACTGGAATACGACTAACAGAAGGAGAAGTTCTTTGAGCTATAGAAGGGCCAAATTCCACCATATCAGCGAAAGATGGTGCTCTAGCCTCCGTACTGGAATCTCTGGTAGCCGGAGTTGGCAAGTCAGTAGTTTCTGTAGAAAATATGATTTCACGAGCCACTACTCTCTGTACTACCAACGGAACTACAGGTGCTCTTGGTGAAGATATTACAAGAGGGCTCACTGAAGAGATAGCACCTATTTCTGCAACTTGGGCACCTAAAAAGGGAGAAACAATGATTTTAAATAAATAATAATTGTTAAAATATAAATTAAGATATGTATATGAAAATTTTCCTTTACCTGGTGAATACCCATATTCTCCATAATCTAAAGGCTCCTCTTCATCTTCCTCAGCTGCAGGAGATTTAGCAGGAACATTAATGCTAGGAGGAGTCTTAGCAGTTGCAGGGGAAGATTCCATCTCAACTTCTTTCGCAACTGTTTCCTCTTCTTCGCCAATATCAACTTCACCTTCTTCAAAGTCATCATCTTTATCTTCACCATTATCACTATCTCCGCTATCTTCATATTGCGAAGATTCAGTTGTATCTGATGATGAAGTTGAACTTTCATCTTCCAAAATTTCTTCGTCAACTTCTTCAACGATAACCTGCTTCCCTTTATAAGAAACGGGTTGGCTGCTCTCCGGTGCAGGCTCTTGGACTATAGGGGAAGCAGATGCTGGTCGAGTTCTTTCTGGAGGGATAGGGGATGATGATTGCAAACGCGTTCTTGATCTAGTCATCGGAGAGGATGGACTAGGACCAAGGGGCTGTGGAGGAGATGCGGAAGTACCAATAGTCGGTCCTTCTTGAACCACTGCAGTCTCTGCAGGAATTGGAGAAGATGTACCTTCAGCATTATCTGCAGCCTGGTTTGAAGAATCCCGACGAGATTTCTCAAATTCTCTCAGATCTCCGTGGGCAAACCAGCCATCCAAAGTGTTGATGGGCTTGATTTCACGGATGGGATCTTCCAATGATATCTTTCTGCAAATCTCTCCAGGATGAGATGCGTGGCTCTTCTCCGGAATATAGCCAATTCCGCTCTCTAAATTTCTGCCCTTCAGCCTGGGTGGATGAAGAAAGATAGAAGAATCTACTGGCAAGCATTTATTGACCAGGTATGATTGGTGATCCCACCATCGCATCCAGCTATATGATGTACGGACTATGCGATCACAGCCTGGAATTATGAAGAGGGAGCCAACGCAGCCATTCAGCAATTGTTTCCATATCATGGCCCAGTTAAGAGGACCGGTTCCATAATGCGCATTTTTCGGTAACCAACCCGCAGTCTTGTGGCACGTTTGATCATAACCAAATTGACGAGCAAAGCGACCGGGGTAGTAAGGTTCTCTCCACATTTCGTCCCTTCCCGCAGAGGTAAACTGCATGAGCGAATAGAAAAGAAGAAAGCTCTCTCTCTGTAGAAGAGTTTCGTTGTCCACCATGTCTGTGTCTTCGGTATAGCGATAAAGGCGGAACTGAAAGAAGTTTATCTGATCATCATCTCGAATCTTATTTGCAACCCACTCATATGCTCTTCTAGCCATTGCTCTTTGCTGAAAGAACCAGAGTGGAAGATGAGAAGGATGAGAATATGCTTGCTCCGAAGCTTCAAAAGTCCAAGGGAAATAAACTCCAAGCCACCCCGTAAAATAATGCCAAGAAGTATGTGCAGATGAAGCTCCCAGAGTCGGGTCTTTTATGTGGGTAGCTATTTCTCCAAGGGCCCTGTAGATAGAACATAATACAGGAGGGGCGAGAGAATATTTATGGCCCTCCGCTAAAGCACCAGCCACAACAAAGACACTGGGACGAACAACATCTGCCCACTTGGAGCTGGGCAATACGACCAAGCTTAGCCAGTAAGCTAAGAATGCTGCAAGTTCTCCGAAAGGGCTATATTCTGGCTTTCCTCTTATTGCATCTCGAAGCTTAGTTAATTCTTTCGAGCGGCAGTCACGAAACCTTCAAAGAAAAATGAAGGAGGTTAATATACGGGAATGGCTAAATAATAAGAATATAAAGAAAGAGAATAATGATCAGATTGGTAAATACCTGAGACCCCTAGAGAAATGAGCCAGCCATTGTAGAGGGGGAATTTTGTGGAAGTTGGGAAATTTGCCCATCTCTTTGAACAGCTCTATAGTAGTCTCAGAGATAGAAGGCTTGCGGTCTGGAGAAGACACAAAGGCCAATTCTCTGTTTGTCGGAATAAATTCATCATAGAATTTGCCTGTTATTGTGAGACCAGCTATACGATGAAGGTCCCAAAGAGATATGCTCATTTCGCCATAAGGAAGATGGAAGGAGTTGGTTGTAGGCGACCAGTATTCAAGGAAGCCTTTTAGAACATTGGGTTCCCGATAGAAGTATTTTGAGGTTACTTCTATTGCATCATAAAGGCCTATCTTTGCAAGAGTGCTCGTATGCTTCAGCAAGATAGCTTCCGCCCATTCAGAATAGTAGCGACGAGCAGTTAACAAGCCCCTAATGTGAAATTCTGCCTGGCCCCAGAGTTGTTCTCGATCTCTGAAGCGCTGTCGCACCGTCTCATAGAAATGAGAAGGAAAGAGATCATGAGGACTGTGGAAAGGAGTTAAGAAGATCATGGGATGAGCTTCTCCTATCTTCTGTCGCGGCTTCTGAGTTTGAATGGTTCCTTCTAAGATTCGGGGCTCTCTTGAGGCCCATGATTCGGTATACATCAACCTCTCGCCATGGACACAATCTTTGGATTCACAGTCTAGCATAGACTGATGGCGATATACCTTGATAGGAATGATTGTCATGCCCTCTGCATGAGGGTTGTCAAATTTCATGACACCTTCGACAACTCGCACTGAGTCCCACGAGTTCTGAAGCCGCTTTTTCTTATGTTCCTTGATCTTTTCTGCAAATTCTTTCGCCTTATTGCGGCGAGTTTTCTTCGGGCGAGAAGCAGGAGGAGTATCTTCGCGGAGAGGTGGTCTCTCACTATCAGTACGAATGTGGGCTGTGGTCTTGAGCCATTCATCCCAGTCATATTCTCTTCCATGTTTTGGCGGGCATTTAATATCTCCCAAGGAGATGGATCTATGAATAGGGGAGGGTAAAGACTTAATGCGATCAGAAAAGTCAAAAGTGGGGAGAACGGGTTCTTTGAAATAAGCTGGATTTCTAGAAGTTGTCTTTGTTCTTTTAGCAGGTGGTTGATCAGAAGAAGGCGAGTCACAAGGAGTTATAAGTCGGGCTGTTTGTTTGATACGAGCCATGAAGAAAGACAGAGGAAGGAAGATAGGTGACAGAGTAAGAAATGAAGAAAGAAAAATGGCTAAGTGTTGAAAAAAAGTTTCAAAGGAATTAACTATGTACAGAGTACTTTGCGCGAGGTCGCGCAAAGTATATGAATTTGTGTAGAAAACTCCAAGTCCAAAAGAAGTCGCGTAAAGTAAAAAGGTTTGCGCGAGGTCGCGCAAAGTGAAGGTTTGCGCGGAAATAAATCGCCACAGTAGAGTTCTAGCAGCGAGCAGTTCGTGAAAATGACTAAGTCGTTGGACTATTTATAGTATTTTTGACCGAGTACCAAGACTGATCGCCAGGAGCTTTTTGTGGTCGCGCAAACCTTATAAAAGGAGAGATTTGATCCTTTCCTTTGATTTTTTGAAAAAAAAAATAACAAAGAACGGATCAAGGGGGCATCTGTTGAGGCATAAAATAAGCAAGGAAGTGAAGAAGAGAAAGATCAAGAAAGCAGATTGAAGAATCAAGAAATCACAATTGAAGACTACTTTGCGCGGGATCACGCAAAGTGAAAGAATTGCGCCGGATCGCGCAAAGTGAAGAGATTGCACAGGATTGAGCAAAGAAGATAGTTTGCGCGGGATTGAGGGTTTGCGCGAGACCGCGCAAAGCATATCGATTGCGCGTGTCCGCGCAAAGTCTATGATGGTATGATAAAAGTGGTTGAATGATATTTTTTGTCCCACATCGACCAGATCTGAGATTTTCATTGGTGAAAATGTCTATAAATACCCTGTTCCTTCTCTAAAAAGGGGTTCGAAGATTTCAAAGTGAAAGAAACACGAAGAAGAAGACAGAAGGTGCAGAGTACTGGACTCCTGCACTTTGAGCGGATCCGCGCAAAGCAAGTATTGGACTTCTGCAGTTTGCGCGGACCCGCAAAAGTATAGAGTGCTCTTATAGTTTGTGGACCGCGCAAAATATCGTTTTAATCTGCGCGTAAACTATTAGCGCGATTTATAACAAAGAATGGTGTTATCTTTGTTGGAATGGTTTGAGTCTTCAGATCTTCAAGTTCTTCTTGTTTAGGAAGGAAGAGTCATCGACGAAGAGACATATTCCTCCTAAGTTTCAGGAGATGACCAAAATAGCACCGAAATGCTGCCGGAATCTTCGTGCTCTTGAAGACTGTTGATTGACTTGTCTATTCCTCCTAAGTCATTGGAGATGATTGAGATCATTGCCGTTATGCTGCTGAAAATTATATTTAGCTATAACAATTGTCATTTGTAATGAATTCTTTGTAAACTATCTTAGAATCAAGGGATACCAGAGGATGTAAATGAATTCAGAATCAATAAATGTGACGATTGTCTTTATAATTATTCCATTGTTATGTTTGAATAAGATAATTCTCCTAAATCAAATGCATTTGTTTCCTTGTCGAAACAGGTTCGCAGTGAATCTTTTGCCACTCTCCATGATTACTAAATTGGGTTATCGCCGTTCGGATTTGTGCCCCAGTGGAATGATGATACAGGGGTTTAATCAAGATGGGCAACGTGCACTCGGTAAAATTACAGTAACATTGGAAGTAGGAGAATTAATTACTACTGTTGTATGTCACGTTATAAATGCTGTGACGACATATAACCTTCTCTTGGGAAGACCGTGGATACACCAGTACAATATCGTACCTTCTACTCTACACCAATGCTTTAAATACTGTAAAGACGGAATGCAGTGTAAAGTGATGGCCGATGCGAAACCCTATACAGAAGTCGAGTCTTTCTTTGCGGATGCTAGCTATTATAAATGTTTCTCCGAAGAAGTGGGAAATGATGATAAAAAGAGAATCTTCAAAAATGTTCAAATGATTAAAGATGAGAAAGGGCGGAATCTTCTGGGACTGCGGAAGCAAGAAAAAAGTTTTATTTTGTACCAAAGCGCCTGAGACAACCTGGACAACCGCCGTTAACATTGTTGTTCGACAGAACAGCTGAAAGTCTTACAGTCCAATTATACAATGCCCTTACCCAATATCGAAAGATGTAAGCCATATGCAGCCGCTCCAAAAACATTTCAAGTCAAAGCCAGTGCTAAAAATCCTGAACAAATAGAGTTTCACGCTGCAGCAAAAGTGAAGAATGAAAATACAAGCAATGTATATCACGGAGAGTTAGCACATGCAATTTAAGAAAATAAAGTGCAGTAAGCAAGAAAATCATGAGTAATATGGGTTTTGATTGTGACAAACCCACCGGCTTGAATCATGGGAAAGGAATTCAAATCCCCCTCGGGGTTAATCAGGAAAAGCGGAGAAAATTCCAAGGATTGGGAGCAGAATCATCAGTAAGCATGGTATCAGTTAACATGACTTCAGCCGCAAAAGATGCTAAGGTAGTTGAGTATCCTGAAACCGCTCCAAGACAAATAGAAGACGGGGGGTAGCCGACGATAGATGGCCTGCGAGAAATAAATTTGGGAACAAAAGAAGAGCCAAGGAATACATTCATCATCGCCTTTTTCTTCGACCTTCGATCGAGAATTTGAGAAATATGGCCAACTTCTCAAAGAAAATAAAGACATCTTCGCCTGGACATATGAAGAAATGCCGGGACTAGAACCTTCTGTGGCAATGCATTGATTAAATATTTCCAGAGAAAAGAAACCAGTGAAGCAAGCACAAAGGCGATTCCATCCAGATCTGATTCCATTAATCGAAAAAGAAGTGAATAAACTAATAAATGTTGGGTTCATCAGGGAAGTTAAATATCCCAAGTGGATATCAAACATTGTTCCGGTGAAAAAGAAGAATGGGCAAATTAGAGTATGTATTGACTTCAGAGATCTGAATGAAGCATGTCCAAAGGATGATTTCCCTCTCCTGATAACAAAATTATTAATTGATAGCACTACTCAGTATGATATCATGTCCTTTATGGATGGATATGCAGGTTATAATCAAATCAGGATGGCACCCGAAGATGAAGAGGCGACGGCTTTCAGAACACCGCTTGGAATTTATTGTTATAAAGTTATGCCTTTCGGTCTTAAAAATGCTGGGGCAACATATCAAAGGGCAATGAAAAATATTTTTCAGGATATGATGCATAAACATGTTGAATGCTATGTTGACGACTTGGTGGTCAGATCGGGAGATCATCAAGAACACCGTGAACATTTAACATCAGTCTTCTGACGGCTCAGAAAGAAGCAATTAAAGATGAACCCTGCTAAGTGTGCATTCGGAGTATCTTCTCGCAAATTCCTTGGCTTTGTTGTACGACACAGAGGGATTGAGATTGATCCAGAAAAAATTAAAGCTATTCAAAATATGTCGCCACCAACGACGTTGAAGGAATTAAAAAGCTTACAAGGAAAATTGGCATACATTCGCCGTTTCATTTTAAACCTTGCAGGAAGGTGTCAGCCATTTTCTCGGTTAATGAAGAAAGATACAGAATTTGTATGGGATCACGCCTGTCAAAATGCATTTGACTCAATTAAAGAATTATTAAAACAGCCACCGGTGTTAACAGCTCCAGGTGAAAGGTAAGCCACTTATCTTATATACATCTGCAGCTACAAATTCGTTGGGTGCTTTGTTGGCACAGGTAAACGAAGCTGGAAAAGAGACTGCTCTTTATTATCTAAGCCGAACACTGATGGGGGAAGAATGCAATTACTCCTCGATTGAAAAAGAATGTTTGGCATTGATATTCGCTGTACAGAAGTTAAGGCATTATTGTCTTTCCCATGATATAACTTTGATCTCAAGTGCAGATCCGATAAAATTTTTAATGACTAGGCCAATGTTATCAGGAAGACTAGCCAAGTGGATGTTATTGTTATCAGAATATACTATTTCGTATAAGCCGGCGAAAGCAGTGAAAGGATAAGCTATGGCAGACTTCCTCGCAGCACATCCTATAGCAGAAAGTGAGAAAATCAATGATGAATTTCCAGATGAACAGGTTATGTTGGCTGAATCTCAGAATGCTTGGCAAATGTATTTTGATGGTGCTGCTCGAATAACGGGAGCGGGGGCAGGAGTGATATTCATTACTCCTCAAGGCGATTTGTTACCATACTCCTTCACGTTGGGCACTACATGCACAAATAATGAAGCTGAATACAGAGCTCTTATCATCGGAATGGAAATAGCCCAGCAGATGGAAATAAAATTATTGCATATCTTCGGAGATTCTAAATTGATCATAAATCAATTGACAACAGAATTTGAAGTAAGGAAAGAAGAACTCCTACCCTATTATCGGAAGGCACAACAGTTGCTTGAACAATTTTGTCATGTGGAAATTAAACACATACCGCGGTTAGAGAATACAAAAGCAGATGCTTTTAGCGATTTAGGGCGACTTTATCCCGCACAAACCGAAGTCCTCTTCAGGTAACTATAGAAGAAAGAAGATTCCTGCCATCTGCAGAGGTTATCGAAGAAACCGTTGAAATGTTTCCTGTATCTTGTCTGGAGGTAATGACAGATGATTGGCATCAGCCTTTTGTTGATTATCTCAAATATAATATCTTGCCAGAAGATAATGCACAAAAACAGCAGATTAAGCAGCGATCGGGCAAATTTGTCATATGCAGTGAAGTATTGTACAAAAAATCTTATAATGGAATGCTGTTAAGATGCTTAGACAAGCAAGAAGTAAACCAAATGCTGCGGGAGACACATTCAGGTGAATGTGGAGCACACCAAGCCGGCCGAAATTTATGCCATAGAGTACATCGAATGGGTTATTATTAGCCCACTATGTTCAAAGATGCAATAGAATACGCAAAGCGGTGTCATGAATGTCAAGTACACGGAGATGCAATACATATTCCCCCAGAAGACTTACATCAGTCTGTTGCTTCTTGGCCTTTCTTAGCATGGGGACTCGACGTGATTGATCCTATAAATCCCCCTTCATCTAAAGGAAAACTGTATATTCTGGCAGTAACAGATTATTTCTCCAAATGGACCGAAGCAGTCGCCTTGCGTAGTGTTAAAGAGAAAGATGTGGTCAATTTTATCCGGCATGCTATAATATACCGTCACGGTATTCCGAAAAAGATCGTAACTGATAATGGTACCCCTTTTAAAAATAAAGGCATGGAAAAGTTGTGTCAGAAGTTCAACATCCAACATTCGTTTTCAACACCTTATTATCCTCCGGCCAATGGATTAGCAGAGGCGTTTAACAAAACGATTGTCAAAATAATGAAAAAGATGGTGACAGGCAATAAGCGCGATTGGGATGAAAAGTTACAAGAAGCATTATGGGCCTACAGAACTACCCATCGTACAACAACAGGGGCGACACCGTATTCATTAATCTATGGTATGGAGGCAGTTATCCCAATTGAAATGCAGGTGGCATCACTCCGAATAGCAATACATCAGTCTATAACATACGATGAAAATACAAAAATAAGGCTGAAAGAATTAGACTTACTCGATGAGAAACGTCTTGTAGCTCAAAGAAAGGTTGTAATCATATCGAGCCAGATAGATATTGGCGACCTTTGATAAACAGGTTAAATCATGCTCTTTCAAAAAGGGGATATGGTGTTAATGTTGAAAAGACCAATAGTGATTACTGGTTGGACGGACGGGGGCAAGTTCGAACCTAAATGGGACGGTCCACATATGGTAAAAGAAGTATACTCCAATGGGGCATATAGAATCACAAATCAAGAGGGACAAGGTATCAGTGTACTTGTCAACGCCCGTTTCATCAAAAGATATTATCCATGAAGATAAACATATGGATTTTTTATTCAGAATATTATCAGCATAATGATCCTGTATCAAAAGGGGGCAAGGATGAATAAGAGCATGTTTATATGTCAACAAAAGAAGCTATAAAGAAGAAGTTCACCAGTATGTCAATTATCAAGCATCAAATCTGAAAAATATATATGATCATCATCACACTAAATAAACTTGAGGATTTTCTTGAAGATATTGACAAGACTGATATATTACCTTACAAGGCACAGATTTTCTTGAAGATATTGATAAAATTGATATATTGCCTTACAAGGCATGGATCTTCTTGAAGATATTATCCCAGTTGGAAATATCTACTATACTAGCAATGGTGATGATCATAAATATTATTGCCTTACAAGGCACGGGTCTTCCTAAAGATATTATCAAAAGCAAGGATACATCAATCTCAGTCAAAGAGGCAGTATAGCCAACCCAAATCCTAAAAGAGCCAAATTGAGCCAAATAAAAAAGATCAAGCTCAAAAAAAAAAAATGCTCTCAAAGGATCAAGCTCTAAAAGAGCCGGCCAACTATACGTAAGACCTATGAAGATCGCCATTCGGGCAGCGGCGAGGAGTCAGTGGCCCTAAAAAGCCCGCGAAGACCATCGTGCGTACCCATGCGGCGGTGGGAAGTCAAGGATTCAAAGCCTAAAAGGCCATAAATCCGCGAAGACTAGTCACCGTAACTCCCATGCCGTCTGTATAGCTTTCCAGCGGCACGGGGAACGGATGAAATGCCCTCCGTGAATGGGCTCGACCTTGCAGATGAAGAAAACAGGGCCGCAGTGCGAGCTTTATGCCAACCGTGTGTAAGACCCTCCAGGTCTAGGGTTTGATTTCAGTAGTAACTCGTGAGGAAGGGCTTAAACCTACTCATTGATGGACTGGCGACCCTAGATTTGGTGCCCAAAGGTAGCCTTGTGAGCCCTGCGAACTCTAGAGAGTTACCGTGGTCAACCCTGTGCGTAAAACTAATAGTTCACTGCCCGGTAGCGTCAATGGGCCCCTCTGATGGACCTTGGCCATGAGCTCAAGGAAGTGAGAAGCCCAAAAGCGAACTTTAGAGAGTTACAATGGCCATCACATAAGACCCATAAATGCTCCACTACTCATGAGCTTAAATTGTGTATGTGCGCACGCTCCACTACTCATGAGCATAAACTGTGTGTGGCTAATTAAATTGAAACTTAGTACCGCCAATCTAAATACTCACATAGAGAATCCCGCACTAACAAAGCATAAAAGGTTTAGAAATTGTAAAGTATGTAATGAAATGATTATATAAAGTATAAATATAATTTGATAATATTAGCATAAATGTCATCAACATGCAACATGCAATAAGAAAATGCTACTATAAACATTTCAAAAATGCTTTCATAAAAACATATGTGAAGCCAAATGAATTATATGTCCAAGAAACACGAAAGCAAAGATTACATGTTTAAAATTACATGTCTAAAGATCTTCTGTAATTCCTATTGCTTCTGAATATCTGTGCAAATCTTCCTGCAATTGTGCCCGAGCTGCATCATGTTTAGATTTTTCTTCAAAAATAAGTCTTGCCTGATCAGGAACACCAGCAAGCTTATTCTCCAAAGAAGCAATCATTTCTTTACCTTGAAGTTGTGCGGATTTTTCGATATCAATGGATTGAACATTCATCCATATCTTCTCTTCAACATCTCGAATGATTAAGGCTTGTTCATGATTCCTTCTCTCCAGTTGAGAGATTTCTGCCTTCAGAGCTGTAATATAATCTTGAATAGTCCTACTTTCATCAACATGAATCTTTAATTGATCTTGAAGAATTGTATGCTCATTTTCAAGTTTAGAAATTGATGAAGCTGTCAGAAGGGCTTGTTCTTGCGATGAAGCCAACTGCTTTCTACACTCTAAAATCTCAGGGGCAATTGTAACATTCTCTACCGACGCCAAAGAAATTACGGAATCACGAAATTTGAGGAGTGAATCCCGCAAAGGAGATATGTTGATTCTAGCCATCTTGGCAGAGCTCTCCAAAATCTCTATAGCAACATCCAAGTCCAACCATTGATCAGGATTTCTGAAGATAGGGATTATTGCTAACAAAGAATGTTTCACCATAAGCATTTTATGAATAGGGATTTTCGCAAAGGATGACAGTTCAGAAGTAGTGGCTACAGAATTAGAACTAGCTGCACCGCTACAAGAAGGAGTTCCTATAGCAAAGGAAGAAAGATATTCAATATATTATTATGAAATATATAGTCTTGAGTAAAGATATTCAGTGTATATATGTACCTGTCACCGGAATACGACTAATAGAAGGAGAAGCTCCCTGAGCTATGGAAGGACCAAGTTCCACCATATCAGCAAAAGATGGTGCTCTAGCTTCCGTGCTTGAATCTCTGGTAGCCGGAGTTGGTAAGTCCGTAGTTTCTGTTGGAAATATGATTTCACGAGCCACTACTCTCTGTACTACCAATGGAACTACGGGTGCTCTTGGTGAAGATACCACAAGAGGGCTCACTGAAGAGATAACACCTATTTCTACAACTTGGGCACCTAAAAAAGGGAGACACGATGATTTTAAATAAATAATAGTTGTTAAAATATAAAATATATGCATAAGAAAATTAAATTTCCTTTACCTTTACCTAGTGAATACCCATATTCTCCATAATCTAAAGGCTCCTCTTCATCTTCCTCGACTGCAGGAGATTTAACAGGAACATTAATGCTAGGAGAAGCCTTAGCAGGTGCAGGGGAAGATTCCATCTCAACTTCTTTCGCAACTGTTTCTTCATCTCCGTCGATGTCAACTTCACCTTCTTCAAAGTCATCATCTTTATCTTCACAACTATCGCCATCGCTGCTGTCTTCATATTGTGAAGATTCAGTAGTATCTGACGATGAAGCTGAACTTTCATCTTCCAAAATTTCTTCATCAACTTCTTCAATGATAACTTGCTTCCCTTTGTAAGAAACGGGTTGGCTGCTCTCCGGTGCAGGCTCTTGGACTATAGGGGAAGCGGATGCTTGGCGGGTCCTTTCTGGAAGAATAGGGGATGATGTTTGCAAACGCGTTCTTGATC
Source organism: Magnolia changhungtana (assembly GCA_030180095.1). NCBI lineage: Eukaryota > Viridiplantae > Streptophyta > Magnoliopsida > Magnoliales > Magnoliaceae > Magnolia > Magnolia changhungtana. The sequence goes on from JASAUF010000625.1 coordinate 100,474, forward strand.
TAGTCATCGGGGAAGATGGACTAGGACCAAGGGGTTGTGGAGAAGGTATGGAAGTACCAATAGCTGGTCCTTCTTGAACCGCTACAGTCTCTGCAGGAATTGGAGAAGATGTACCTTCAGCATCGTCTGCGGCTTGGTTTGAAAAGTCCCGACGAGATTTTTCAAAGTCTCTCAGATCTCCGTGAGCAAACCAGCCATCCAAAGTGTTGACAGGCTTGATTTCACGAATAGGGTCTTCCAATGATATTTTCCTACAAATTTCTCCAGGATGAGATGCATGGCTCTTTTCTGGAATATAACCGATTCCACTCTCTAAATTTTTACCCTTCAGCCTGGGTGGATGGAGAAAGATAGAAGAATCCACTGGCAGGCATTTAGTGACCAAGTATGATTGGTGATCCCACCATCGCATCCAGCTATATGATGTACGGACTATGCGATCACAGCTTGGAATTATGAAAAGGAGCCAACGTGCCATTCAAGAATCAAGATTGTTTCCATATCATGGCCCAGTTAAGAGGACCAATTCCATAACAGTGCATTTTTCTTGTAACCAGCCCGCAGTCTTGTGGCACAGTTTAATCATAACCAAATTGACGAGCAAAGCGACTGGGGTAGTAAGGCTCTCTCCAAAATTCTGTTCCTTCCCGAAGAGGTAAACTGCATGAGCGAATAGAAAAGAAGAAAGCTCTCTCTGCTGCAGTAAGCGTTTCTTGGTCCACCATGTCTGTATCTTCGGTGTAGCGATAAAGGCGGAATTGAAAGAAGTTTATCTGGTCATCATCTCGAATTTTATTAGCAACCCATTCATACGCTCTTTTCGCCATTGCTCTTTGCTGAAAGAACCAGAGTGGAAGGTGAGAAGGATGAGTATATGCTTGCTCTAAAGCCTCAAAAGTCTAAGGAAAATAAACTCCAAGCCACCCTGTAATATAATGCCAAGACGTATGTGCAGATGAAGCTACAAGAATAGGGTCTTTTACGTGAGTAGCTACTTCTCCAAGGGCTCTGTAGATAGAACATAATACGAGAGGAGCAAGAGAATATTTATGGCCTTCTGCTAAAGCACCAGCCACAACGAAAACGCTTGGACGAACAACATCTGCCCACTTGGAGCTGGGCCAATACGACCAAACTTAGCCAATAAGCTAAGAACACTGCAAGTTCTCCGAAAGAGCTATATTCTGGCTTTCCTCTTACTGCATCTCGAAGCTTCGTTAGTTCTTTAGAGCGGCAGTCACGAAATCTTCAAAGAAAAAATGAAGGAGGTTAATATGCAGGAATGGCTAAATAGTAAGAATATAAAGAAGGAAAATAATGGTTGGATTGATAAATACCTGAGACCCCTAGAGAAATGAGCCAGCCATTGTAGAGGGAGAATTTTGTGGAAATTGGGAAATTTGCTCATCTCTTTGAATAATTCTATGGTAGTCTCAGAAATGGAAGGCTTGCGGTTTGGAGAGGATACAAAGGCCAATTCTCTGTTTGTAGGAATGAATTCATCATAAAATCTGCCTGTTATCATGAGACCGGCTATACGATGAAGGTCCCAGAGTGATATGCTCATTTCACCATAGGGTAAATGGAAAGAGTTGGTCGTAGGCGACCAGTATTCAAGGAAGCCTTTCAGAATATTGGGTTCCCTATAGAAGTATTTGGAGGTCACTTCTATTGCATCATAAAGTCCAATCTTTGCAAGAGTGCTTGTATGCTTCAGCAATATAGCCTCTGCCCATTCAGAGTAGTAGCGACGAGCAGTTAACAGGCCTCTGATGCGGAATTCTGCTTGGCCCCAGAGTTGATCTCGATTTCTGAAGCGCTGTCGAACTGTCTCATAAAAATGAGAAGGAAAGAGATCATGGGGACTGTGGAAAGGAACTAAGAATATCATGGGATGAGCTTCCCCTATTCTTTGACGTGGCTTCTGTGTTTGGATGATGCCCTCAAGGATTCGAGGCTCTCTCGAGGCCCATGATTCAGTGAACATTAACCTCTCGCCATGGACGTAGTCTTTAGACTCACAGTCGAGCATAGACTGATGGCGATATACTTTAATGGGAATAATCGTCATCCCCTCTGTGTGAGGATTGTCAAACTTCATGATACCTTCAACAACTCGTACTGAGTCCCATGAGTTTGGAAGTCTCTTCTTCTTATGTTCTTCGATCTTCTCTGTGAATTCTTTCGTTTTATTGCAGTGAATTTTCTTTGGACGAGAAGCCGGAGGACTGTCTTCACAGGGAGGTGGTCTTTCACTATCAGTACGAATATGAGCTGTGGACTTTAACCATTCGTCCCAGTCATATTCTCTGCCGTGTTTAGGCGGACATTTGATGTCTCCTAAAGAAATGGATTTGTGAATGGGGGAAGGCAAAGATTTAATGCGGTCAGAAAAGTCGAAGGTGGGAAGAACAGGTTCTTTAAAATAAGCAGGAGTTCTGGAAGTGGTCTTTGTCCGCTTAGCAGGTGGTTGATCAGAAGAAGGCGAGTCAGAAGGAGTCGCAAGATGGGCTGTTTGTTTAATGCGAGCCATGAAAACAAGTTAAGAAAGGAAGACAGAAGAAAACGGCTAAGTGATTGGAAGGTTCAAAGAAGAGAGGAAAATTGACTAAGTCCAAAACACTTTGCGCGGGGTCGCGCAAAGTATAAGGTTTACGCGAAAAAATTCCAACTTCAGAGGAATTCGCGCAAAGTGAAACGGTTTGCGCGGGTTCGCGCAAAGTAAGAGCTTTGCGCAGGGAAAAATTGCCAGAGTAGAGTTTCAGCAGAGAGCAGTTCATGAAAATGACAAAGTAGTTGGACTATTTATAGTATTTCTGGCCGAGTACGGTATTCGACCGAGCTTTGCGCGGGGTCACGCAAACCCTACAGAAAATGAATGGTTTGATCCTTTTTCTTTAATTTTCTGAAAAAACAAAGAACGGATCAAGGGGGCATCTGTTGAGGCATAAAATAAGCAAAGAAGTGAAGAAGAGAAAGAACAAGAAATCAGTTTGAAGATCAAGAAATCAGTTTCAAGACTACTTTGCGCGGGTCCGCGCAAAGTGAAATGGTTGCGCTGGACCGCGCAAAGTGAAAGGGTTGCGCGGGTTGCTAAGGAAGACAGACTGCGCGGGACTGATAGATTGCGCGAGACCGCGCAAAGCATGTCGTTTGCGCGTGTCCGCGCAAAGTACATGACGGTGGAATAAAAATGGTTGGATGTTATTTTGTCCCACATCGACCAGAACAGAGATTTTCACTTGTAAAAATATCTATAAATACCCCGTTCTTTCTCTCAAAAGGGGTTGGAAGATTTCAGAGTGAAAGAAAGACGAAAGAGAAGACAGAAGGTGCGGAGTATTGGACTCCTGAAGTTTGCGCCGACCCGCGCAAAGCAGCATGGGGTTTATATAGTTTTGCGGACCCGCATAGAAAGTATGTCGTTTTGCGTATGACCCACAAGAAACCTGTTGCTTGGCAGTTTTTTAACAGCAATGGGCTGTTATGCTGTTGGAATGGCTAGAGTCTTCAAATCTTCAAGTTCTTCTTGTTCGGGAGAAAAGGAAGAATCATCGATAAAGAGGCGTATTCCTCCTAAGTTTCAGGAGATGACTGAAATAGCACCGAAATGCTGCCGGAATCTCCGTTCTCTTGAAGACAATTGATCGACTTGTCTATTCCTCCTAAGTCATTGGAGATGATCGACATCATTGCCGTTATGCTGCCAAAAATTATATTTAATTATAATAATTGTCACTTATAATGAATTCTTTGTAAACTATCTTAGAATCAAGGGATACCAGAGGATGTAAATGAATTCAGAATCAATAAAGTGTGATGATTGTCTTTGTAACTATTCCATTATTATGTTTGAACAAGATAGTTCTCCCAAATCAAATACATTTGTTTCCTTGTCGAAACAGTAGTATAAAAATGGTTGGATGTTATTTTGTCCCACATCGACCAGAACAGAGTTTTACACCTGTAAAAATGTCTATAAATACCCTGTTCTTTCTCTCAAAAGGGGTTAGAAGATTTCAGAGTAAAAGAAAGACGAAGAAAAAGACAGAAGGTGCGAACCCGCGCAAAGGAGCACTGGGCTCCTATAGTTTGCGCGGACCCACGCAAAGAAGCACTGGGCTCCTATAGTTTGCGCGGACCCGCGCAAACCAACTGTTTGGCAGTCTATAACAGCAATGGGCTGTTATACTGCTAGAATGGCTAGAGTCTTCAAATCTTCAAGTTCTTCTTGTTCAGGAGAAAAGGAGGAATCATCGACGAAAAGGCGTATTCCTCCTAAGTTTCAGGAGATGACCGAAATAGCGCTGAAATGCTGCCGGAATCTCCGTTCTCTTGAAGACTATTGGTCGATTTGTCTATTCCTCCTAAGTCATAGGAGACGATTGAGATCAGCACCGTTATGCTGCCGAAATTTATATTTAACTACGATAATTGTAACTTGCAATGAATTCTTTGTAAACTATCTTAGAATCAAGGGATACTCGAGGTTGTAAATGAATTCAGAATCAATAAAGTGTGATGATTGTTTCCGTAACTATTTCATTGTTATGTTTGAATAAGATAATTCCCCAAATCAAACACATTTGTTTCTTTGTCGAAACAAAATGGCGACTCTGCTGGGGACTTTTATCTTATTTAACACTAACATTGAGGAAAGTTGTGAGACTCTCATCACTGTTTTTGGCATCTATTAGACGCCAAAATGGCGACTCTCAGTGGGAACATCCTCCCCTTCATCTCTAAGATAGTTTACTTAGTCTTTCACATACTAATTTCATGTATGTTTTATTATTGAAGGTACCCAAATTCAATCACATAACATTACTAATGGCTAACGTTGCGAGAAAAGTGAACTTCCGATTCACCGCTACTGGGTTTGTAATTGAATATGCGCCAAACCAAACTCCTGAACATACGAAAGCAAGCACTACAAGCAGGCGCAAAATGACTCAAGTAACAGCTGGAGTCATTTCCGTATCGCCCCAATCACAGGAAAGTGATGAAAATTGGACTTTGGTCTTGTCTAGAAAGATAAAAGCAAAGACCTTAAAGAACCGCAAAGCGAAATCACTTGTACCAAGAGCTGAGGGACCAATTACGCGTAGTATAGCAAGAAGAAAACCCGAGCGACCTCCTCCGGCAATCTATCCTGAACAAGCCGCTCCGCAATTCTCGTCGCATGATTTTCTGGCTTTGGTTGCCCCAAAGACCAAATGGACAAAAGCACAGAAAGGTAAAGCACTGATGATAGGATCACCGATGCCTGTATCACCCCAAACAAGTTCACCTATAACTGTATCACCTCAATCGGTTAAAAGCACGGGAAGTACACAAAAGTCAAATGAGACTCCAATTTCTCCCCTCTTTGTAAGCCCTGTTACGTCATGTTGAGGCATAAAATTAGCAAAGAAGTGGAGAAGAGAAAGATCAAGAAATCAGTTTGAAGATCAAAGAAATAAGTTTCAAGACTACTTTGCGCGGGTTCGCGCAAAGTGAATGGATTGCGCTGAACCGCGTAAAGTAAATGCATTGCACGGGTTGATCCTGGAAGACAGATTGCGCGGGATTGATAGATAGCGCTGGACCGCACAAAGCATGTCGTTTGCGCGTGTCCGCGCAAAGTACTTTGCGGAGGTATAAAAATGGTTGGATGTTATTTTGTCCCACATCGACCAGAACAGAGATTTCCACCGGTAAAAATGTCTATAAATACCCCGTTCTTTCTCTGGAAAAGGGTTCGAAGATTTCAGAGTGAAAGAAAGACGAAAGAGAAGACAGAAGGTGCGGAGTATTGGACTCTTGCAGTTTGCGCGAATGAGCGCAAAGGAGTATTGGACTCCTGAAGTTTGCGCCGACCCGCACAAAGCAGCATGTGGCTTATATAGTTTGCGCGAACCCGAGCAAAGTATGTCGTTTGCGGACTGACCGCAAAACCGGTTATGGCGCTTTTTAACTGTGAATGAGTCAGTTATCTTTCGCTGGAATGATTAATGTTTTCAAAACTTCAAGTTCTTCTTGTTCAGGAGAAAAGGAAGAATCATCGATAAAGAGGTGTATTCCTCCTAAGTTTCAGGAGATGACCGAAATAGTACCGAAATGCTGCCGGAATCTCCGTTCTCTTGAAGACTGTTGATCAACTTGTCTATTCCTCCTAAGTCATTGGAGATAATGGAGATCATTGCCGTTATGCTGCCGAAAATTATATTTAACTATAATAATTGTCATTTATAATGAATTCTTTGTAAACTATCTTAGAATCAAGGGATACCAGAGGATGTAAATGAATTCAAAATCAATAAAGTGTGATGATTGTCTTTGTAACTATTCCATTATTATGTTTGAATAAGATAGTTCTCCCAAATCAAATACATTTGTTTCCTTGTCAAAACAAAATGGCGACTCTCGGTGGGAACATCCTCCCCTTCATCTCTAAAATAGTTTAATTAATCTTTCGCATACTAATTTCATGTATGTTTTATTATTGAAGGTACCCGAATTCAATCACATAACATTGCTAATGGCTGGCGTTGCAAGAAAAGTGAACTTCCGATTCACCGCTACTGGGTTTGTAATTAAATATGTGCCAAGCCAAACTCCTGAGCATACAAAGGCAAGCACTACAAGCAAGTACAAAGTGACTCGAGTAACAGCGGGAGTTATTTCTGTCTCACCCCAACCACAAGAAAGTGATGAGAATTGGACTTTGGTCTTGTCCAAAAAGACAAAAACGAAGACCCTAAAGAACCGCAAGGCGAAATTGCTTGTACAAAGAGCTGAGGGGTCAATCACGCGTAGTATAGCAAGAAGAAAACCTGAGCTTGCTCCTCCGGCGATTTATCCTGAACAAGCTGCTTCGCAGTTCTCATCGCACGATTTTCCAGCTTTGGTCGCCCCAAAGACTAAATGGACAGAAGCACAGAAAGGTAAAGCATTGATGATAGGATCACCAATGCCTGTATCACCCCAGATCAGCTCGCCCATATCTGTATCACCCCGATCAGTTGAAAACACGGGAAGTACACAAGAGTCAAACGAGACTCCAATTTCTCTCCTCTTTATAAGTCTTGTTACGTCAACATACTCTCGTTCTACTCAAAAAATAGCTTCGACAAACAATAAAGAGGCTACAGTATATATGGCAGAGACGGGTCAAGAAAATAGACCAACTACTGAAGAACGTGTTGATCAAATTGCAGAGGCACAAAGAGTGTTAATGGATGAATGACGAAACCTTAGAAAAGCTTTGGCAACTCTGGCACATAATGTAGCCCAGATAGTGGCTCCACCCATGATGGGAGCAACAAATGGACAAGAGAACCAACCTGAAGGTTCCCGTCCGCAAGGGATAGGATCGCGAGGGTCAGTTCCAGTAACAAGAGCTATAACATAGGATGACGTAAGACAAGTCGTCGAAGAAGCAGTCAGAATAGAAAGGGAGCGCGCGAACACCAGTTGTTTCAGATATCGAACGCCCTATCCGAGAGAGGTAGAGGATGTTCCGTTTCCGGCAAATTTTAAGCACCCAGATTTTCAGAAGTTTAATGGGGAAGGATCACTAGAAGAACACCTGATGCATTTCATCACCAGCATGGGGAATTTTTCCACGATACCTTAATACTGTTTGCGCTTGTTTGGGTCATCATTGACAAGTAAAGCTTTCAAGTGGTATTCAAATTTAGCACCAGGATCTATACGCACATGGGAAGAAATGCAAGATGCTTTTATGTCAAACTTCTTCTCGTCAGAGCGCGATGTTAGCATCACAGAATTAGCTTCAGTACGACAGAGAGAAGGAGAACCAGTTGAAAAATTCATAGACCGATGGAAGACACTGGGGGTATCGTGTAGGTAGTTGCTAAAAGAAAAAGAACAAGTCAAAATGTGTCTGAACTCTATGGAGATAGGGATTGCATTCGGACTCACCAGCGCTGATATCGGAACCTTTCGTGATTTGGCTACCAAAGCCCATGCATTAGAATTGATGACTCGTAAGATGCCGGCATTTCATCATGAAACTGTCAGAAGAATACCTGGTAGGACAACCGTCAACACCATTGATCGGGATAAGAAAAATCAAGATGTGAGAGGCTCAAGAGACAAAAGGCCGGAAGGAAAAAAGAATTTGGAATTAATCAAGGGACAGGTACAGTGGAAAAAAGCTCAGAATGCTCGATTCTCATGAAGGATTTGAGTTCGATAAAGAGGACGTGGTGCCTATGATGCAACAATTGTTAAAAGCAGGTACCTTGGAATTACCCGAACCAAAACGCCCTGAAGATGTGACAAGATCTCGAGAAAGAAACTTTTGCCGTTATCATCGCCTAGTGGGACATCCGACTGAAAATTGTTACACGTTAAAATGCATCATACAGCGAATGATAAATAAAGGTGATATAATAACCAGCGAAAGCAAAGAAAAGAATACAAGGGCGACAGTAAATGTATTGTCAATTCAAGAAAAGACTCGGGGAATAAAAGAGAAGGAAGATCGAAGGTCAATAAGGAATGCGACAATGATTACGTTGCGATCGGGAAAGCAGATAACGAGTCCGGTAAAGCAAAAAGCGGGAATTATCAGGAAAGAAGTGACTGAAAGACAAAATACTGAAGATAGAAGTAGAAATGAAGACAAAGCGACAAAAGTGGCTTATGATGTAGTTAGCCACTTAAAGGGTATACCGGCACGTTTAAGTATTTATGATGCGCTCAAGCTGTTAGAAGAATTTCGGTAGAGTTTGATTCAAGCACTGTCTGATCACGATGTGAGAAAAGCTTTACTGACAGAAATGAAGAATGAAAGAAACAATGAAAAGATGAATTGTTTACCAGTAATATCTTTCTCTGATGATGATTTAATTGGTGAAAAGGAACACAATAGGCCATTGATGATAGAAGGATACATTTGCGAAAAGAAGATAAAACGGATTATGATACATAATGGATCCGCAGTAAATCTTTTGCCACTCTCCATAATTACTAAATTGGGTTTTCATTGCTTGGACTTGCCCCAATGAATGATGATACAAGGGTTTAATCAAGATGGACAACGCGCACTCGGTAAAATTACAAGTAACATTGGAAGTGGGAGAATTAATCCTATCTCTTTGTTATATGTCACGTTATAAATGCTGTGACGACATATAACCTTCTCTTGGGAAGGCCATGGAAACACCAATACAATATTGTACCTTCTACTCTACACCAATGTTTCAAATACTGTAAAGACGGAATGCAGTGTAAGGTGATGGCCGATGCGAAACCCTATACAGAACCTGAGTCTTTCTTTGCGGATGCTAGCTATTATAAATGTTTCTCCGAAGAAGTGGGAAATGATGATGGAAAAAGAGTCTTAAAAAATGTTCGAATAAATAAAGTTAGAGAAGAAAGTATGAATCTTTCCTTATGCAGAAGCAAGAAAGAAGTTCTATTTTGTACCAAAGCGCCTGAGACAACCTGGATAACCTCCATTAACATTGTTGTCGACAGAACAGTTGAAAGTCTTACAGTCCAATTATACAATGCCCTTACCCAATATCGAAAGATGTAAGCCATTTGCAGCCGCTCCAAAAACATTTCAAGTCAAAGCCAGTGCTAAATATCCTGAACTAATAGAGTTTCACACTGCAGCAGAAATGAAGAATGAAAATACAAGCAATGTATATCACGGAGAGTTAGCACATGAAGAATTTAAGAAAATACAGTGCTGTAAGCAAGAAAATCATGAGTAATATGGGTTTTGATTGTGACAAACCCACCGGCTTGAATCATGGGAAAGGAATTTAAATCCCCCTCGGGGTTAATCAAGAAAAGCGGAGAAAATTCCAAGGATTGGGAGCAGAATCATCAGTAAGCATGGTATCAGTTAACATGACTTCAGTCGCAAAAGATGCTAAGGTAGTCGAGTATCCTGAAACCGCTCCAAGACAAATAGAAGACGGAGGCAACTGACGATAGATGGCTCATGCGAGAAATAAATTTGGGAACAGCAGAAGAGCCAAGGAACACATTCATCAGTGTCAGCCTTTCAGATCAGGAATTTGAGAAATATGGCCAACTTCTCAAAGAAAATAAAGACATCTTCGCCTGGACATATGAAGAAATGTCGGGACTAGAACCCTCTGTGGTAATGCATCGATTAAATATTTTCAGAGAAAAGAAACCAGTGAAGCAAGCACAAAGGCGATTCCATAAAAAGAAGTGAATAAACTAATAAATGTTGAGTTCATCAGAGAAGTTAAATATCCCAAGTGGATATCAAACATTGTTCCGGTGAAAAAGAAGAATGGGCAGATTAGAGTATGTATTGACTTCAGAGATCTGAATGAAGCATGTCCAAAGGATGATTTCCCTCTCCCGATAACAGAATTATTAATTGATAGCACTACTCAGTATGCTATCATGTCCTTTATGGACGGATATGCAGGCTATAATCAAATCAGGATGGCACCCGAAGATGAAGAGGCAACGGCCTTCAGAACGCCGCTTGGAATTTATTGTTATAAAGTTATGCCTTTTGGTCTCAAAAATGCTGGGGCAACATATCAAAGGGCAATAAAAAATATCTTTCAAGATATGATGCATAAACATGTTGAATGTTACGTTGATGACTTGGTGGTCAGGTCAGGAGATCATCAAGAACACCGTGAACATTTAGCATCAGTCTTCCGTCGACTCAGAAAGAAGCAATTAAAGATGAACCCTACTAAGTGTGCATTCGAAGTCTCTTCTGGCAAATTCCTCGGCTTTGTTGTACGACACAGAGGGATTGAGATTGATCCAAAAAAAATTTAAGCTATTCAAAATATGCCGCCACCGACAACGCTGAAAGAATTAAAAAGTTTACAAGGAAAATTGGCATACATTCGCCGTTTCATTTCGAACCATGCAAGAAGATGTCAGCCATTTTTCCGGTTAATGAAGAAAGATACAGAATTTGTATGGGATCACGCCTGTCAAAATGCATTTGACTCAATTAAGGAATTATTAAAACAGCCACCGGTCTGTTGAGGCATAAAATAAGAAAGGAAGTGAAGAAGAGAAAGATCAAGAAAGCAGATTGAAGAATCAAGAAATCACAATTGAAGACTACTTTGCGCGGGATCGCGCAAAGTGAAAGAATTGCGCCGGATCGCGCAAAGTGAAGAGATTGCACAGGATTGAGCAAAGAAGATAGTTTGTGCGGGATTGAGGGTTTGCGTGAGACCGCGTAAAGCATATCGATTGCGCGTGTCCGCGCAAAGTCTATGATGGTACGATAAAAGTGGTTGAATGATATTTTTTGTCCCACATCGACCAGATCTGAGATTTTCATTGGTGAAAATGTCTATAAATACCCCGTTCCTTCTCTAAAAAGGGGTTCGAAGATTTCATAGTGAAAGAAACACGAAGAAGAAGACAGAAGGTGCGGAGTACTGGACTCCTGCACTTTGAGCGGATCCGCACAAAGCAAGTATTGGACTTCTGCAGTTTGCGCGAACCCGCGCAAAGTATATCGTTTGAGCGGACCCGCGCAAACCGACTCTTTGAGTGATCTATAAATCAAAGAATGAGTTGTTATCTTTGTTGGAATGGTTTGAGTCTTCAGATCTTCAAGTTCTTCTTGTTTAGGAAGGAAGAGTCATCGACGAAGAGACGTATTCCTCATAAGTTTCAGGAGATGACCAAAATAACCAGAAACCGAAATTTCGGAATCTTCGTGCTCTTGAAGACTGTTGATTGACTTGTCTATTCCTCCTAAGTCATTGGAGATGATTGAGATCATTGCCGTTATGCTGCTGAAAATTATATTTAGCTATAACAATTGTCATTTGTAATGAATTCTTTGTAAACTATCTTAGAATCAAGGGATACCAGAGGATGTAAATGAATTAGAATCAATAAATGTGATGATTGTCTTTATAATTATTCCATTGTTATGTTTGAATAAGATAATTCTCCTAAATCAAATACATTTGTTTCCTTGTCGAAACAAAATGGCGACTCTGCTGGGGAACTTATCTTATTTAACATTAACATTGGGAAAGTTGTAAGACTCTCGTCACTATTTTTGGCGTCTATTAAACGCCAAAATGGCGACTCTCGAGAGGAACATCCTCCCTTCATCTCCAAGATAGTTTACTTAGTCTTTCATGTACTAATTTCGGATATGTTTTATTATTGAAGGTACCCAAATTCAATCATCTAACGTCGCTAATGGCTAACATTGAGAGAAAAGTGAACTTCCGATTCAAACTCTTGGGTTTGTAATTGATTATGCGTCAAGACAAACTCTTGAGCATATGAAAGCAAGCACTACAAGCAGACGCATGAAAGTGACTCAAGAATGACGGGAGTCATTTCCATTTCACCTCAACCACAAGAAAATGATGAAAAGCTGGACTTTGGTCTTGTCCAAAAGGACAAAAGCAAAGACCTTAAAGAGTCGCAAGGCAAAATTTTGGTACCAAGATTTGAAGGACCAATTACGTGAAGCAAGCATAGCAAGAAGAAAGCCCGAGCTTGCTCCTCAGGTGATTTATCTGAACAAGTTGCTCCATGATTCTCGTCACAAGAGATTTTCCGGCTTTGGTCACCCCGAAGACCAAATGGACGAAGAACTGTAAAGGTAAAGCACTGATGATAGGATCACCGATGCCCGCATCACCTCAAACAAGCTCGCCTATAGCTGTATCACCTCGATCGGTTAAAAGCACGGGAAGTACACAAGAGTCAAATGAGACTCCAATTTCTCCCCTTTTTATAAGTCCTGTTACGTCAACATACTCTCGTTTTACTCCTAAATCAGCTTCGACAAACAGTCAAGAGGCCGTGGTATATATGGCAGAGACAGGTCAAGGAAATAGATCAACTACTGAAGAACATGTTGACCAAATGGTAGAGGCACAAAGAGTACTAATGGATGAATGTCGGAACCTCAAAGAAGCTCTGGCAACTCTGGCACATAATGTAGCCCAAATAGTGGCCCCACCTATGATGGGAGCGACAAATGGACAAGAGAACTAACTTGAAGGTTCCCGTCCACAGGGGATAGGATCGCGAGGATCCGTTCCAGTGACAAGAGCTATAACACAAGATGACGTAAGACAAGTCGTTGAAGAAGCAGTCAGAATAGAAAGGGAACGCGCGAATACTGGTCGTTTCAGATACCGGACACCCTACCCGAGAGAAGTAGAGGACGTTCCATTTCCAGCCAATTTTAAGCACCTAGATTTTCAGAAGTTTAATGGGGAAGGATCACCAGAAGAACACTTGATGCATTTCATCACTAGTATGGGGAATTTCTCCACGATACCTCAATACTGTTTACGCTTATTTGGATCATCATTAACAAGTAAAGCCTTCAGGTGGTATTCAAATTTAGCACCAGGATCCATACGCACATGGGAAGAAATGCAAGATGCTTTCATGTCAAACTTCTTTTCGTCAGAGCGCGATGTTAGCATCACAGAACTAGCTTTAGTATGACAGGGAGAAGGAGAACCAGTTGAAAAATTCATAGACAGATGAAAGACACTGGGGGCATCATGCAGGCAGTTGCCGGAAGAAAAGGAACAAGTCAAAATGTGTCTGAACTCTATGGAAATAGGAATTGCATTTGGGATCACCAGCGCTGATATCGGAACCTTTCGCGATTTGGCTACCAAAGCCCATGCATTGGAACTGATGACTCGTAAGATGCCGACATTTCATCATGAAACTGTCAGAAGAATACCTGGCAGGACAACCGTCAACACCATCGACCGGGATAAGAAGAATCAAGATACGAGGGGCTCAAGAGATAAAAGGCCGGAAGGAAAAGAAGTTGGAATCAATCAAGGGATAGGTACGGTGGAAAAAAGCTCAGAATGCTCGATTCTCATGAAGGATTTGAGTTTGATAAAGAGGACGTGGTGCCTATGATGCAACAATTGTTAAAAGCAGGTACCCTGGAATTACCAGAACCAAAACGCCCTAAAGATGTGACGAGGACTCGAGAAAGAAACTTTTACCGTTATCATCGCCTAGTGGGACATCCAACAGAAAATTGTTACACGTTAAAATGCATTATACAGCGAATGATAAATAGAGGTGATATAATAACCAGCGAATGATAAATAGAGGTGTTAACAGCTCCAGTGAAAGGTAAGCCACTTATCTTATATACATCTGTAGCTACAAATTCGTTGGGTGCTTTGTTGGCACAGGTAAACGAAGCTGGAAAAGAGACTGCTCTTTATTATCTAAGCCGAACACTGATGGGGGCAGAATGCAATTACTCCTCGATTGAAAAGGAATGTTTGGCGTTGATATTCGCCGTACAGAAGTTAAGGCATTATTGTCTTTCACATGATATAACTTTGATCTCAAGAGCAGATCCGATAAAATTTTTGATGACTAGGCCAATGTTATCGGGAAGACTAGCCAAGTGGATATTATTGTTATCAGAATATACTATTTCGTATAAGCCGGCGAAAGCAGTGAAATGACAAACTATGGCAGACTTCCTCGCAACACATCCTATAGCAGAAAGTGAGGAAATCAATGATGAATTTCCAGATGAACATGTTATGTTGGCTGAATCTCAGAATATTTGGCAAATGTATTTTGATGGTGCTGCTTGAATAACAGGAGCGGGGGCAGGACTAATATTCATTACTCCTCAAGGCGATTTGTTACCATACTCCTTCACATTGGGCACCGCATGCACAAATAACGAAGCTGAATACAGAGCTCTTATCATCGGAATGGAAATAGCCCAGCAAATGGAAATAAAATTATTGCATATCTTCGGAGATTCTAAATTGATCATAAATCAATTGACAATAGAATTTGAAGTAAGGAAAGAAGAACTCCTGCCCTATTATCAGAAGGCACAACAGTTGCTTAAACAATTTTGTCATGTGGAAATTAAACACATACCGCGGTTGGAGAATGCAAAAGCAGATGCTTTTAGCTGGGATTTAGCAGGTTTATCCTGCACAAACCGAAGTCCTCTTCAGGTAACTATAGAAGAAAGAAGATTCCTGCCATCTACAGAGGTTATCGAAGAAACCGTTGAAATGTTTCCTGTATCTTGTTTGGAGGTAATAACAGATGATTAGCGTCAGCCTTTTGTTGATTATCTCAAATATAATATCTTGCCAGAAGATAATGCACAAAAACAGCAGATTAAGCAGCGATCGGGCAAATTTGTCATATGCAGCGAAGTATTGTACAGAAAATCTTATAATGGAATGTTGTTAAGATGCTTAGACAAGCAAGAAGCAAACCAAATGCTGCGGGAGGCACATTCAGGTGAACATGGAGCACACCAAGCCGGCCGAAATTTATGCCATAGAGTACATCGAATGGGTTATTATTGGCCCACTATGTTCAAAGATGCAATAGCATACGCAAAGCGGTGTCATGAATGTCAAATACACGGAGATGTAATACATGTTCCCCCAGAAGACTTACATCAGTCTGTTGCTTCCTGGCCTTTCTCAACTTGGGGACTAGATGTGATTGGTCCCATAAATCCCCCTTCATCTAAAGGAAAACAGTATATTCTGGCAGCAACAGATTATTTCTCCAAATGGACCGAAGCAATCGCCTTGCGTAGTGTTAAAGAGAAAGACGTGGTCAATTTCATCCGGCATGCTATAATATACCGTCATGGTATTCCGAAAAAGATCATAACTGATAATGGTACTCCTTTTAAAAATAAAGGTGTTTCGACAAGGAAACAAATGTATTTGATTTGGGAGAATTATCTTATTCAAACATAACAATGGAATAATTACAAAGAAAATCATCACACTTTATTAATTCTGAATTCATTTACATCCTCTGATATCCCTTGATTCTAAGATAGTTTACAAAGAATTCATTATAAATGTCAATTATTATAGCTAAATATAATTTTCGACAACATAACGGCAATGATTTCAATCATATCCAATGACTTAGGAGGAATAGACAAGTCAATCAACAGTCTTCAAGAGAACAGAGATCCGTGACATTTCAGTACTATTTCGGTCATCTCCATGAAACTTAGGAGGAATACGTCTCTTTGTCGATGATTCTTCCTTTCTCTTGATCAAGAAGAACTTGAAGCTTTGAGGACTCTAATCATTAAACGGCATAATGACCCATTCTTTGTTATAAATTGCCCATGAATAGGTTTGCGCGAGTCCGCGCAAACGATATACTTTGCGTGGGTCCGCGCAAAACCATAGAAGTAGTCTGCTGCTTTGCGCTGACTGGCGCAAACTTCCAGGAGTCCAATACTCCTTTGCGCACGGTCGCGCAAAGTGTAGGAGTCCGATACTCCGTACCTTCTATCTTCTCTTTCGTCTTTCCTTCACTTCTGAAATCTTCCAACCCCTTTTGAGAGAAGGAACGGGGTATTTATAGACATTTTTACTAGTGAAAATCTCTGTTCTGGTCGATGTGGGACAAAAATAACATTCAATCACTTTTATTCCATCGTCATAGACTTTGCGCGGACACGCGCAAACGACATGCTTTGCGTGGTCTCGCGCAAACCCTCAATTCCGCGCAAACTGACTTCTTTACTCATCCCGCGCAATCCTTTGACTTTGCGCGACCAAATGCAACTCTTTCACTTTGCGCGGACCCGCGCAAAGTAGTCTTGAAAACTTGATTTCTTGATCTTCAAACTGATTTCTTGATCTTTCTCCTCTTCACTTCTTTGCTTATTTTATGCCTCAACAGATGCCCCCTTGATCCGTTCTTTGTTTTTTCAGAAAATCAAAGAAAAAGGATCAACCATTTATTTTCTACAGCGTTTGCGCGACCCCGCGCAAAGCTCCGGTCGAGTATCATACTCGGTCATAAAGCCTATAAATAGTCCAACTACTTAGTCATTTTCACGAACTGCTTTCTGCTGAAACTCTGCTCTGGCGATTTTATTCCGCGCAAAGCTCCCACTTTGCGCGAACCCGCGCAAACCGTTTCACTTTGCGCGACGTCCTCTGAACTTGAAATTTTTCGCGCAAACCTTTATACTTTTGCGACCCCGCACAAAGTACTCTGTACTTAGAAAATTTCTTTCAAACTTTTTCCCTACACTTAGCGATTTTCTTCTTTCTTCGTTTCTTACTCTGTTATCTATCCTCCTTCCTCTGTCTTTTTCATGGCTCGTATTAAACAAACAGCCCGTCCTGTAACTCCTTCTGACTCGCCTTCTTTTGATCAACCACCTGCTAAAAGAACAAAGACAACTTCCAGAAATCCAGCTTACTTCAAAGAACCCGTTCTTCCCACTTTTGATTTTTCTGACCGCATCAAGTCTTTGCCCTCTCCCATTCACAGATCTATATCTTTAGGAGACATCAAATGTCCACCTAAGCATGGCAGAGAGTATGACTGGGATAAATGGTTGAAGACCACTGCTCATATTCGTACTGATAGTGAGAGACCACCTCTCTGTGAAGATACTCCCCCAGCTTCTCGTCCAAAGAAAACTCGCCGCAATAAGGCGAAGGAATTCTCAGAAAAGATTAAGGAACATAAGAAGAAACGGCTTCAAAACTCGTGGGACTCAGTACGAGTTGTCGAATGAGTTATGAAGTTTGACAATCCTCATGCAGAGGGCATGACAATTATTCCAATCAAAGTTTATCGCCATCAGTCCATGCTCGACTGTGAGTCTAGAGACTATATCCATGGTGAGAGGTTAATGTATACTGAATCATGGGCCTCAAGAGAGCCCCGAATCCTAGAGGGAACTATCCAAACTCAGAAGCCACAACAGAGGATAGGAGAAGTTCATCCTATGGTCTTCTTAATTCTTTCCACAGTCCTCATGATCTTTTTCCTTCTCATTTTTATGAGACAGTGAGACAGTGCTTCAGAGATCGAGAGCAACTCTGGGACAAAGTGCGAGTCGCATGAGAGGCTTGTTGACTGCTCGCCGTTATTACTCTGAATGGGCGGAGGCTATTTTGCTGAAACATATGAGTACTCTTGCAAAGATCGGGCTTTATGATGCAATAGAAGTAACTTTTAAATACTTCTATAGAGAACCCAATATTCTGAAAGGCTTCCTTGAATATCTTCCTTATGGTGAAATGAGCATATCTCTTTGGGACCTTCATCGCATAGCCGGTCTCACAATAACAGGCAAATTCTATGATGAATTCATTCCCACCAACAGAGAATTGGCCTTCGTATCTTCTCCGGACCGCAAGCCTTCTATCTCTGAGACTACTATAGAGTTATTCAAAGAGATGAGCAAATTTCCCAATTTCCACAAAATTCCCCCTCTACAATGGCTAGCACATTTCTCTAGAGGTCTCAGGTATTTAACAATCTGATAATTGATCTTCGTCTTCATATTCTTGATACTTAGTCATTTCCACATATTAACCTCTTCTGCTTATTTTCTTTTGAAGATTTCGCGACTGCCGTTCTAAAGAATTAACAAAGCTTCGAGATGCAGTAAGAGGAAGACTAGAATATAGCTCTTTTGGAGAACTTGCAGCATTCTTGGCTTATTGGCTAAGCTTAGTCGTATTGCCCAGCTCCAAGTGGGCAGATGTTGTTCGTCCAAGTGTCTTCGTTGTGGCTGGTGCTTTAGCAGAAGGACATAAATACTCTCTTGCTTTTCCAGTATTATGTTCTATCTACAGGGCCCTTGGAGAAGTAGCTACTCACATAAAAGACCCAATTCTTGGAGATTCGTCAGCGCATACTTCTTGGCATTATTTTACGGGGTGGCCTGGAGTTTATTTTTCTTGGACTTTTGAGGCTTCGGAGCAAGCATATTCTCATCCTTCTCACCTTCCACTCTGGTTCTTTCAGCAAAGAGCAATGGCTAAAAGAGTATATGAGTGGGTTGTAAATAAAATTCGAGATGATGATCAGATAAACTTCTTTCAGTTCCGCCTTTATCGCTACATCGAAGATACAGACATGGTGGACAACGAAACACTTACTGCAGCAGAGAGAGCTTTCTTCTTTTCTATTCGCTCATGCAGTTTACCTCTTCGGGAAGGGACGAAATTTTGGAGAGAACCTTACTACCCCAATCGCTTTGCTCGTCAATTTGGTTATGATCAAACTGTGCCACAAGACTGTGGGTTGGTTGCCAGAAAAATGCGTTGTTATGGAACTGGTCCTCTTAACTGGGCCATGATATGGAAACAGTTACTAAATGGCTGCGTTGGCTCCCTCTTCGTCATTCCAGGCTGTGATCGCATAGTCCGTACATCATATAGCTGGATGCGATGGTGGGATCACCAATCATACTTGGTCGCTAAATGCTTGCCAGTGGATTCTTCTATCTTTCTTCATCCACCCAGGCTGAAGGGCAGAAATTTAGAGAGCGGAATCGGCTATATTCCGGAGAAGAGCCATGCATCTCATCCTGGAGAAATTTGCAGAAAGATATCATTGGAAGATCCCATCCGTGAAATCAAGCCCATCAACACTTTGGATGGCTGGTTTGCCCACGGAGATCTGAGAGAATTTGAGAAATCTCGTCGGGATTCTTCAAACCAAGTACGAGATAATGCTGAAGGTACATCTTCTCCAATTCCTGCAGAGACTGCAGCGGTTCAAGAAGGATCGGCTATTGGTACTTCCACATCTCCTCCACAACCCCTCGGTCCTAATCCATCTTCTCCGATGACTAGATCAAGAACGCGTTTGCAATCATCATCCCCTATTCCTCAAGAAAGAACTCAACCAGCATCCACTTCCCCTATAGTCCAAGAGCCTGTACCGGAGAGCAGCCAACCCGTTTCTTATAAAGGGAAGCAAGTTGTCATTGAAGAAGTTGTCGAAGAAACATTAGAAGATGAAAGTTCAACTTCATCATCAGATACAACTGAATCTTCGCAATATGAAGATAGCGGAGATAGTGATAGTGGTGAAGATAAAGATGATGCCTTTGAAGAAGGTGAAGTTGATATTGGCGAAGAAGAGGAAACAACTGTGAAAGAAGTTGAAATGGAATCTTCCCCTGCAATTGCTAAGACTCCTCCTAGCATTAATGTTCCTGCTAAATCTCCTGCAGCCGAGGAAGATGAAGAAGAGCCTTTAGATTATGGAGAATATGGGTATTCACCAGGTAAAGAAAAAATTTCCATATACATATCTTAATTTATATTTTAACAACTATTATTTATCTAAAATCATTGTGTCTCCCTTTTTAGGTGCTCAAGTTGCAGAAATAGGTGCTATCTCTTCAGTGAGCCCTCTTGTGGTATCTTCACCAAGAGCACCTATAGTTCCATTGGTAGTACAGAGAGTAGTGGCTCGTGAAATTATATTTCCTATAGAAACTACTGACTTGCCAACTCCGGCTACCAGAGATTCCAGTACAGAAGCTAGAGCACCATCTTTTGCTGATATGGTGGGACTTGGACCTTCCATGACTCAGAGAACTTCTCCTTCTGTTAGTCGTGTTCCAGTGACAGGTATATATATATGCACTGCTTATCTTCACTCAAGACTATATATATTTCATAATAATATATTGAATATCCTTCTTCTTTTACTATAGGAACTCATCCTGCATGGTGCGGCTAGTTCTGATTCTGTAGCCACTACTTCTGAACTATCATCCTTTGCGAAGATCCCTGTTCACAAAATGCTTATGGTGAAACATTCTCTGTTAGCAATAATCCATATCTTCAGAAATCCTGACCAATGGCTGGACTTGGATGTTGCTATAGAGATTTTAGAGAGTTCTGCCAAAATGGCCAGAATCAACATATCTCCTTTGCGGGATTCACTCCTCAGATTTCGTGATTCCGTAATTTCTTTGGCGTCGGTAGAGAATGTTACAATTGCTCCATGAGATTTTAAAGTGTAGAAAGCAGTTGGCTTCATCACAAGAACAAGCCCTTCGGATGACTTCATCAATTTCTAAACTTGAACAAGAGCATATAATTCTTCAGGATCAATTAAAGATTCATGTTGATGAAAGCAAGACTATTCAAGACCGCATTGCAGTTTTGAAGGAAGAAATCTCTCAGCTGGAGAGGAAGAATCATGAGCAGGTCTTAATCATTCAAGATGTTGAAGAGAAGATACGGGTGAATGTTCAATCCATTGATATCGAAAAATCTGCACAACTTCAAGGTAAAGAAATAATTGCTTCTTTGGAGAATAAGCTTGCTGGCGTTCCTGATCAGGCAAGACTTATTTTTGAAGAAAAATCTAAACATGATGCGGCTCAGGCACAATTGAAAGAAGATTTACGCAAATACTCAGAGGCAATGGGGATTACAGAAGATCTTTAATCATGTAATTTTGAACATGTGATCTTTGCTTTCATGTTTGAACATGTAATCTTTACTTTCATATTTCTTGGACGTAATTTATTTTACTTAACAACTATTTTGTGATAGCATTTTGGGATATTTATGATGGCATATTCCACCTTGCATATTGATGATATTTATACTAATATTATCAAATTATATTTATTTAATATACAGTAATCTTGTTACATCTTTTACAATTTCTAAACCTTTTATGCTTTGTTAGTGCGGGATTCTCTAGGTGAGTTTTTAAATTGGCAGTGCTAAGTTTCAATTTAATTAGCCACACACAGTTTATGCTCATGAGTAGTGGAGCATGCGCACACACACAGTTTAAGCTCATGAGTAGTGGAGCATTTATGGGTCTTATGTGATGGCCATTGTAATCTCTAGAGTTCACTTTTGGGCTTCTCACTGCCTTGAGCTCACGGCCAAGGTCCATCAGAGGAGCCCATTGACGCTACCGGGCGGTGAACTGTTGGATTTACGCACAGGGTTGGCCACGGTAACTCTCAGAGTTCGCGGGCTCGCAAGGCTACCTTTGGGCACCAAATCTAGGGTCGCCGGTCCATCAATGAGTAGGTTTAAGCCCTTCCTCACGAGTTACTACGAAATCAAACCCTAGACCTGGAGGGTCTTACACACGGTTGGCATAAAGCTCGCCCTGCGGCCCCTGTTTTCTTCGTCCGCAAGGTCGAGCCCATTCATGGGAGGGCATTTTCATCCGTTCCCCCGTGGCGCTTAGGAAACTATACAGACGACGGCATGGGAATTACGGTGACTAGTCTTCGCGGATTTATGGCCTTTTAGGCTTTAAATCCTTGACCGTCAGCTACCCGCATGGGTGCGCACGATAGTCTTCGCGGGCTTTTTAGGGCCACTGACTCCTCGCTCTGCCCGAAGGCGATCTTCATGGGTCTTACGTATAGTTGGCCGGCTCTTTTTAGACTTAATCCTTTGAGAGCATTTTTTTTTTTTGAGCTTGATCTTTTTTTTTTTTTTTTTTATTTGGCTCAATTTGGCTCTTTTAGGATTTGTCTTGGCTATACTGCCTCTTTGATTGATATTGATATATCCTTGCTTTTAATAATATCTTCAAGAAGATCCATGCCTTGTAAGGCAATAATATTTATCTTCAAGAAGGTCCGTGCCTTGTAAGGCAATAATATTTATGATCATCATCATTTGCCAATATAGTATATATTTCCGAAATATCTTCAAGAAGACCGGCAATTATATTTATACTTTTGATATTATCTTCAAGGAAACCCCTTGTCTTGTAAGGCAATAATATTTATCTTCAAGAAGGTCCGTGCCTTGTAAGGCAAAGGCAATTGTCAAGAGAATCTTCAAGATAATGACATTGGCTTTGTCAAACTTATTTGGTGATGATGATGATCATATATATTTTTTAGATTTTTCATAGCTTCTTTTTCATTAGCTTCTTTTGTTGACATATAGACATGATTTTATTCATCTTTGCCCCCTTTTGATACAGAATCATTATGCCGATAATATTCTGGGTCAAAATCCATATGTCTATTTTTAGGGATAGTATCTTTTGATGAAGCGGGCGTTGACAAGGACACTGATACCCCGTCCCTCTTGATTTGTGATTCTATATGCCCCATTGGAGTATAGTTCTTTTACCACATATGGACCGTCCCATTTAGGCTCGAACTTGCCCCTTGTCCGTGAGTGACCACTATAGGTCTTTTCAACATTAACACCATATCCCCTTTTTTAAAAGAGCGGTATTTAACCTGTTTATCAAAGGCGGCCGATATTCTGGCCTGATATGATTGCAACCTCTGCTGAGCTGTAAGACGTTTCTCATCAAGCAAATCTAATTCTTTCAACCTTATTTTTACATTTTCATCATCTGTTATAGATCGATGATATCTTGCTATTCGGAGTGATGCCACACGCATTTCAATTGGGATAAGCGCCTCCATACCATAGATTAATGAATACGGTGTCCCATTCTTTGTCACGATGGGTAGTTCTGTAGGCCCATAATGCTTCTTGTAACTTTTCATCCCAATCGCGCGATGGGTCACCATTTTTTTCATTATCTTGAGGCCCATAATCCATTTAGGAGGATAGTAAGGTGTTAACTTTTCATCCCACCGAACCGCATAACTTTTTATACCTCTATTTTTAAAAGGGGTGCCATTATCAGTGACGATCTTCTTGAATACCATGACGGTATATTATAGCATGCTTGGGATAAAATTGACCACGTCTTTCTCTTTAACACTACGCAAGGATCGCTTCGGTCCATTTGGAGAAATAATCTGTTCTTTCCAGAATGTCTTGTTTTCCTTTAGACGAAGGGGATTTATGGGACCAATTACGTCGAGTCCCAGTCGAGAAAGGCCAAGAAGCAACAGACTGATGTAATTCTTCTGGAGGAACATGTATTATATCTCCGTGTATTTGACATTCATGACACCGCTTTGCATATTCTATCGCATCTTTAAACATAGTAGGCTAATAATAACCCATTCGATGCACTCTATGGCATAAATTCCGGCCGACTTGATGTGCTCCACATTCACTGAATGTGCCTCCGCAAACATTTGGTTTGCTTCTTGCTTGTCCAAGCACCTTACAACATTCCATTATAAGATTTTCTATATAATACTTCATTTGCATATGACAAATTTTCTGATTTGCTTAATCTTGTCTTTGTGCATTATCTTCGGCAAGATATTATATTTGAGATAATCGGTAAAAAGGCCGACGCTAATCATCTGTCATTACCTCCATACGGGATATAGGCAATATTTCAACGGTTTCTTCGATAACTTCTGCGGATGGCGGGAGTCTTCTTTCTTCTATAGTTACACGAAGAGGACTTGGTTTATGCGAGATAAAGCCATTAAACTAAAAGCTAAAGCATCTGCTTTTGCATTCTCCGACCGCGGTATGTGTTTAATTTCCACATAATAAGCTGTTCAAGCAACTGTTGTGCCTTCCGATAATAAGGCAAAAGTTCTTCTTTCCTTACTTCAAATTCTGTTGTCAATTGATTTACAATCAATTTAGAATCTCCGAAGATATGTAATGATTTTATTTCCATTTCTTTGTGCTATTTCCATTCCGATGATAAGAGCTCTGTATTGACTTCATTATTTGTGCATGCGGTGCCCAACGTGAAGGAGTATGGTAATAAATCGCCTTGAGGCGTAATGAATATTACTCCTGCCCCCGCTCCCGTTATTCGAGCAAAGACCACCAAAATACATCGCAGGAGATTCTCGAGATTCACCAACATGACTGTCATCCGGGAATTCATCATTAATTTCCTCACATTCTGCTATAGGATGTGTTGCAAGAAAGTCTGCCATTGCTTGTCCTTTCTTGCTTTCGCCGGCTTATACGAAATGGTATATTCTGATAATAATAACATCCACTTGGCTAGTCTTCCTGATAACATTGGCCTGGTCATCAAAAATTTTATCAGATCTACTCTTGAGATCAGAGTTATATCATGGGAGAGACAATAATGCCTTAACTTTTGCACAGCGAATACCAATGCCAAACACTCTTTTTCGATCAAAGAATAATTGCATTCTGCCCCCATCAGTGTTCGGCTTAAATAATAAAGAGCAGTCTCTTTTCCGGCTTCGTTTACCTGTGCCAACAAAGCACCCAAAGAATTTATAGCGGATGTATATAAGATAAGTGGTTTACCTTTCCTTCGGAGAGTAACATTAACAGTAATTTGTTTTAATAATTCTTTAATTGAGTCAAAGGCATTTTGACAGGCGTGATCCCATACGAATTCTGTATCTTTCTTCATTAACCTAGGAAAATGGTGACACCTTCTGCGAGGTTGAAATGAAGCGGCGAATGTATGCCAATTTTCCTTGTAAACTTTTCAATTCCTTCAACGTCGTTGGTGGCGGCATATTTTGAATAGCCTTGATCTTTTCCGGATCAATCTCGATCCCTCTGTGTCGTACAACAAAACCGAGGAATTTGCCAGAAGAGACTCCAAATGCACACTTAGCCGGGTTCATCTTTAACTGCTTCTTTCTGAGTCGTCGGAAGACTGATGCTAAATGTTCGCGGTGTTCTTGATGATCTCCTGATCTGACTACCAAGTCATCCACGTAGCATTCAACATGTTTATGCATCATATCTTGAAAGATATTCTTCATTGCCCTTTGATATGTTGCCCCAGCGTTTTTGAGACCGAAAGGCATAACTTTATAACAATAAATTCCAAGCGGCGTTCTGAAGGCCGTTGCCTCTTCATCTTCGGGTGCCATCCTGATTTGATTATAGCCTGCATATCCGTCCATAAAGGACATGATAGCATACTGAGTAGTGCTATCAATTAGTAATTCTGTTATCGGGAGAGGGAAGTCGTCCTTTGGACATGCTTCATTCAGATCTCTGAAGTCAATACATACTCTAATCTGCCCATTCTTCTTTTTCACCGGAACAATGTTTGATATTCATTTAGGATATTTAACTTCTCTGATGAACCCAACCTTTATTAATTTATTTACTTCTTTTTCGATTAATGGAATCAGTGTGGGTGAAATCGCCTTTATGCCTGCTTCACTGGTTTCTTTTCTTTGGAAATATTTAATCGATGCATTGCCACGAGAGGGTTCCAATCCCAGCATTTCTCATATGTCCGGCGAAGACATCTTTATTTTCTTTGAGAAGTTGGCCATATTTCTCAAATTCTTGATCGAAAGGTGACGCTGATGAATGTGTTTCTTGGCTCTTCTGCTGTTCCCAAATTTATTTCTCGCAGGCCATCTATCGTCGGCTGCCCCCCATCTTCTATTTGCCTTGGAGCGGTTTCAGGATATTCAACTACCTTAGTATCTTGTGCGGTGAAGTCATGTTAAGTGATACCATGTTTATTGTTGATTCTACTCCCAATCCTTGGAATTTTCTTCGCTTTTCTTGATTAACCCGAGAGGGGATTTGAATTCCTTTCCCATGATTCAAGCCGATTGGGTTTGTCACAATCAAAACCCATATTTCTCATGATTTTCTTGCTTCTTTGCATTTGTACTTCCTCAAGTTCATGCGGTGCTAACTTTCCATGATATACATTGCTTGTATTTTCATCTTTTACTTTCAACTGTCTTACGTGAAACTCTATTGGTTAGGATATTTAGTACTGGCTCTGACTTGAAATGTTCTTGGAGGGGCTGCAAATGGCTTACATCTTTCGATATTGGGTAATGGCATTGTGTAATTGGACTGTAAGACTTTCAGCTGTTCTGTCGACAATAATGTCAACGGCGGTTGCCCCGGTTGTCTCAGGCGCTTTGGTACAAAATAGAACTTCTTTCTTGCCTCTGCAGTCCCAGAAGATTCTGCTCTTTCTTCTTTAACTTTATTTATCCTGGCATCTTTTACGATTCTCTTCCCATCATCATTTCCCATTTCTTCGGAGAAACATTTATAATAGCTAGCATCCGCAAAGAAAGACTCAGCTTCTGTATAGGGTTTTGCATCAGCCATTACTTTACACTGCATCCCATCTTTACAGTATTTGAAGCACTGGTGTAGAGTAGAAGGTACAATATTGTACTGATGTATCCACGGCCTTCCCAAGAGAAGGTTATATGTCGTCACAGCATTTATAACGTGACATACAACAGTAGTAATTAATTCTCCCACTTCCAATGTTACTGTAATTTTACCGAGTGCGCGTTGTCCATCTTGATTAAACCCCTGTATCATCATTCCGCTGGGGCGCAAGTCTGAACGGCGAAAACCCAATTTAGTAATCATGGAGAGTGGCAAAAGATTCACTGCAGACCCATTATCTATCATAATCCGTTTTATCTTCCTTTCGCAAATGTACCCTTCTATCATTAGTGGCCTATTATGTTCCATTTCACCAATTAAGTCGTCATCAGAGAAAGATATTATTGGCAAACAATTCATCTTTTCATCCTTTCTTTCATTCTTCATTTCTGTCAGTAAGGCTTCTCTCACGCCGTGATGAGACAGTGCTTGAATCAAACTCGCCGAAATTCTTCGACAACTTGAGCGCATCATAAATACTTAATCGTGCTTCGGTATACCCTTCAAGTGGCTAACTACATCATAAGCCACTTTTGTCGCTGCATCTCCATTTCTACTTTTATCCTCAGTATTCTGTCTTTCAGTTACTTCTTTCCTTATGATTCCTGCCTTTTGCTTTGCAGGACTTGTTATCTGCTTCCCCGATCGCAACGTAATCATTGTTGCATTTCTTACCAACCTTCGATCTTCCTTCTCTTTCATTCCCTGAGTCTTTTCTTGAATTGACAATACATTTACTGTCGCCCTTGCATTCTTTTCTTTGCTTCCGTTGGTTATTATATCACCTCTATTTATCATTATTTGTATGATGCATTTTAACGTATAACAATTTTCGTCGGATGTCCTACTAGGCGATGATAACGGCAAAAGTTTCTTTCTCGAGTCCTTGTCACATCTTCACGACGTTTTGGTTCTGGTAATTCTAGGTACCGCTTTTAACAATTGTTGCATCATCGGTACCACGTCCTCTTTATCAAACTCGAATCCTTCATGAGAATCGAGCATTTTGAGCTTTTTCCACCGTATCTGTCTCTTGATTGATTCCAACCTTCTTTTCCTTCTAGGCCTCCTATCTTTTGAACCCCTCGCATCTTGATTTTTCTTATCCCGGTCGATGGTGTTTGACGGTTGTCCTGCCAGGTATTCTTCTTGACGAAGTTTCATGATGAAATGCCGGCATCTTACGAGTCATCAATTCCAGTGCATGGGCTTTGGTAGCCAGATCGCGAAAGGTTCCGATATCAGCGCTGGTGAGTCCAAATGCAATTCCTGTTTCCATAGAGTTCAGACACATTTTGACTTGTTCCTTTTCTTCCGAGAAGTGCCTACATGATGCCCTCAGTGTCTTCCATCATCATGAATTTTTCAACTGGTTCTCCTTCTCGCTGTCGTACTGAAGCTAGTTCTGTGATGCTAACATCGCGCTCTGACGAAAAGAAGTTTGACATGAAAGCATCTTGCATTTCTTCCCATGTTCGTATAGACCCTGGTGCCAAATTTGAATACCACCTGA
This sequence comes from Magnolia changhungtana, assembly GCA_030180095.1. Taxonomy (NCBI): domain Eukaryota; kingdom Viridiplantae; phylum Streptophyta; class Magnoliopsida; order Magnoliales; family Magnoliaceae; genus Magnolia; species Magnolia changhungtana. The sequence goes on from JASAUF010000625.1 coordinate 128,812, forward strand.
AAGCTTTACTTGTCAACGATGACCCAAATAAGCGTAAGCAGTATTGAGGTATCGTGGAGAAATTTCCCATGCTGGTGATGAAATGCATCAGGTGTTCTTCCGGTGATCCTTCCCCATTAAACTTCGAAAATCGGGTGCTTAAAATTGGTGGAAACGGAACGTCCTCTACTTCTCTCGGGTAGGGTGTCCCAGTATCTGAAACGACCGATTGCGCGCGTTCTCTTTCTATTCTGACTGCTTCTTCAACGACTTGTCTTACGTCATCTTGTGTTATAGCTCTTGTCGCTGGAACGGACCCTCGCGATCCTATCCCCTGCGGACGGGAACCTTCAGGTTGGTTCTCTTGTCCATTTGTCGCTCCTATGATAGGTGGGGCCACTATCTGGGCTACATTATGAGCCAGAGTTGCCAGAGCTTCTCTAAGATTACGGCATTCATCCATTAGCACTCTTTGCGCCTCTGCCATTTGATCAACACGCTCTTCAGTAGTTGGTCTATTTCCTTGACCTGTTTCTGCCATATATACCGCGGCCTCTTGACTATTTGTCGAAGCCATTTTTGGAGTAAAACGAGAGTATGTTGACGTAACAGGACTTATTAAGAGGGGAGAAATTGGAGTCTCATTTGACTCTTATGTACTTCCCGTGCTTTTAACCGATCGATGTGATACAGTTATAGGCGAACTTGTTTGAGGTGATATGGGCATCGGTGATCCTATCATCAGTGCTTTACCTTTCTGTGCTTCTGTCCATTTGGTCTTCGGGGCGACCAAAGCTAGAAAATCTTGTGATGAGAACTGCGGAGCAGCTAGTTCAAGATAAATCGCCGGAGGAGTGAGCTCGGGTTTTCTTCTTGCTATGCTCCGCGTGATTGGTCCTTCAGCTCTTGGTGCAAACAATTTCGCTTTGCGGTTCTTTAAGGTTTTTACTTTCGTCTTTCTAGACAAGACCAAAGTCTAGTTCTCATCACTTTCTTGTGGTTGAGGTGAAACGGAAATGACTCCCACTGTTACTTGAGTCACTTTGCGCCTGCTTGTAGTGCTTGCTTTCGTATGCTCAGGAGTTTGGCTTGGCGCATATTCAATTACGAACCCGGTAGCGATGAATCGGAAGTTCACTTTTCTCGCAATATTAGCCATTAGTAGTGTTGTGTGATTGAATTTAGGTACCTTCAATAATAAAACATACATGAAATTAGTATGCGAAAGATTAGGTAAACTATTTTAGAGATGAAGGGGAGGATGTTTCCCACTGAGAGTCGCCATTTTGGCATCTTATAAACGCCAAAAACAGTGACGAGAATCTTGCAACTTTTCCAATGTTAGTGTTAAATAAGACAAATTTCCCCAGCAGAGTCGCCATTTTGTTTCGACAAGGAAACAAATGTATTTGATTTGGGAGAATTATCTTATTCAAACATAACAATGGAATAATTACAAAGACAATCATCACACTTTATTAATTCTGAATTCATTTACATCCTCTGATATCCCTTGATTCTAAGATAGTTTACAAAGAATTCATAATAAATGTCAATTATTATAGCTAAATATAATTTTTGACAACATAACGGCAATGATTTCAATCATATCCAATGACTTAGGAGGAATAGACAAGTCAATCAACAGTCTTCAAGAGAACAGAGATCCCAGTAGCATTTCAGTACTATTTTGATCATCTCCTAAAACTTAGGAGGAATACGTCTCTTTGTCGATGATTCTTCCTTTCTCTTGATCAAGAAGAACTTGAAGCTTTGAGGACTCTAATCATTTCGACGGCATAATAGCCCATTGCTGTTATAAATTGCCCATCAATAGGTTTGCGCGGGTTCGCGCAAACGATATACTTTGCACGGGTCTGCGCAAAACCATAGAAGTACTCTACTGCTTTGCGCTGACCGGTGCAAACTTCCAGGAGTCCAATACTCCTTTGCGCACGGTTGCGCAAAGTGCAGGAGTCCGATACTCCGCACCTTTTGTCTTCTCTTTCGTCTTTCCTTCACTTCTGAAATCTTCCAACCCCTTTTGAGAGAAGGAACGGGGTATTTATAGACATTTTTACTAGTGAAAATCTCTGTTCTGGTCGATGTGGGACAAAAATAACATTCAATCACTTTTATTCCATCGTCATAGACTTTGCGCGGACACGCGCAAACGACATGCTTTGCGTGGTCTCGCGCAAACCCTCAATTCCGCGCAAACTGACTTCTTTACTCATCCCGCGCAATCCTTTGACTTTGCGCGACCAAATGCAACTCTTTCACTTTGCGCGGACCCGCGCAAAGTAGTCTTGAAAACTTGATTTCTTGATCTTCAAACTGATTTCTTGATCTTTCTCCTCTTCACTTCTTTGCTTATTTTATGCCTCAACAAAAGGCATGGAAAAGTTGTGTCAGAAGTTCAATATCCAGCATTCGTTTTCAACACCTTATTATCCTCCGGCCAATGGATTAGCAGAGGCGTTTAACAAAACGATTGTCGAAATAATGAAAAAGACGGTGACAGGCAATAAACGCAATTGGGATGAAAAGTTACAAGAAGCATTATGGGCCTAAAGAACTACTCATCGTACAGCAACAGGGGCGACACCGTATTCATTAATCTATGGTATGGAGGCAGTTATCCCAATTGAAATGCAAGTGGCATCACTCGAACAAGCAATACATCGATCTATAATGTGACGATGAAAATGCAAAAATAAAATTTGAAAGAATTAGACTTACTCGATGAGAAACGTCTTTATTTCGGCAAAGGTTCTTATAAATCATATCGAGGCCAGGATATCAAGAAATGACCTTTGATAAACGAGTTAAATACCAGCTCTTTCAAAAAATGGGATATGGTGTTAATGTTGAAAAGACCAATAGTGATTACTCACTTAGGAAGGGGCAAGTTCAAACCTAAATGGGACGGTCCATATGTGGTAAAAGAAGTATACTCCAATGGGGCATATAGAATCACAAATTAAGAGGGACAAGGTATCAGTGTACTTGTCAACGCCCGTTTCATCAAAAGATACTATCCATGAAGATAAACATATGGATTTTTTTTATTCACAATATTATTGGCATAATGATCCTATATCAAAAGGGGGCAAGGATGAATAAGAGCATGTTTATATGTCAACAAAAGAAACTATAAAGAAGAAGTTCACCAGCATGTCAATTATCAAGCATCAAATTAAAAATATATATATGATCATCATCATCACTAAATAAATCATCTTGAAGATTCTCTTGAAGATATTGACAAGACTGATATATTGCCTTACAAGGCACATATTTTCTTGAAGATATTAATAAAATTGATATGTTGGCTTACAAGGCATGGATCTTCTTGAAGATATTATCCCAGTTGGAAATATCTACTGTTGAGGCATAAAAAAATATTCCATGTCCAGGAGTATTTTGGTAATTTCCATGTCCAGGGGTATTTTGGTAATTTTCATGTCTAAGGGTATTTTGGTAATTTCTATGTCCAGGGGTATTTTGGTAATTTCCATGTGGGTATTTTAATTTCCAATTTCCATGTCCAGGGTATTTTGGTAATTTCCATGTCCAGGGTATTTTGGTAATTTTACATGTCCAGGGTATTTTGGTAATTTCCATGTCGGGGGGTATTTTGGTAATTTTCATGTCCATGGGTATTTTGGTAAAATGTCCAAGTGGGTATTTTGGTAATTTTCATTCCATGGGTATTTTGGTAAAATTCCAAGTCAGTTTAGGTATTTTGGTAAAATTCAAGTCATGGGAAGTTTAGGGTAAAATTCAAGTCCAGTGGGTTAGATATTTTTTGATAAAATTTCAAGTCCAGGGGTAGTTTAGGTATGTTGGTAAAAAAGCATTGGAAAGGGTAGTTTGGTAAAAAAGGTGCAAAGGTGTCCTTTGAAAGGAAAAAAGGTGGAACACCACCATTTAAGAGGGAAGTTGGTGGTCACCATGGTTTAAGGAAAGGAAAGGTCCATATATGAAGTAACAGGTGGTGGTGATCACCACTCTGTAAGAGTAGTGGAGCCTATAAATACCCCCTTCCTGATTCATTTGAAGGATTGGATCGGATTGTATCAGTTGGTGAGTAAGAGAACGAGGGAGAAGCAAGGCAAGAGAAGGAGTGCAGAAGAGCTTTGCGCGGAACCGCGCAACCAAAGTTGCTTGCGCACAGTCGCGCAAAGTGAAGTCTACATGGCATTCACGCCCCTTTTCAAGGGATTTGGGAAACATCCTTTGCGCGGCCCCGCGCAACAGGAATGGAGGAAATTCCATTGCACCGTCCGCACAAAGCTCTGCCTCGGGAAGATTTACTTTGCGCGGAACCGCGCAAACGGCCCGACGATGCATTGGACGTAAACGAGAGAAAAAAAGTTTACTATTTTGTTGGTTATACCCAAGTATGGACATCTTTTGAGGAATCCACACCATCCACCATCTTCCTCTCGAGATTTTAACCACGAATGGTGAGCTTCAATCATCTGATGATGTGGTCACTTGAGACAATCATGTCAAACAAGATGGCACGGTTTTAACGTTCTTCTTTTTGATCATTATAGCGATCATGAGGAACAACATGATCATGAAATATCAACATGGTTTTCATGGGTTTTTATCCTTCTTCCGATGGACGACTCAGATCCATCATTTACATGGCACGAGTGTGGCCCACAACCAACGGACGGAAGCTCTGTTTTGACACAGAGTCGACGTACGACGTACGTTGAAAAATGGTGGTCCATTTGTTGAAGCTAATCGGAAAATCCATTCCATACATTGGATTCAGTGCAAAAAACCATTTAGAATGGCTGTGTTTAGAGTGAAATCGGTGTGGCCAGCTAGGTTATCTACTCTACCGTTCATTTTACATTCAACGGTTAAGATCGTGTAACAGTCTGCATGGTGACAAAAGGACAACTAGGCAATGGTAATGTTCACCTTCTGAAGAGAATAGACGGCTCAGATCAATGATTTTAGTTTGAGTGGGCCACACTAAGAAAACTTCAAAGTCACAGGCGTTTTACACTGTTTGCATTTTTGAAATGAAGAAGATGAAATCGGTCAGCGCATGCTGACCATTTTGAGAAATTCCATGCACGACTCGTGCACTCATGTACTATGTACATGCAATGTACATGCAAGGCCTAACATGATGTTCGTGAGAAATCCGCTCCGACCATTCACTTGCCCCTGTATTTAACGCGTTAAGACCGAGTTTGAAGAATATCCAGATATCGGCGGGCCCCAAATCACGATCTCGGGGTGATTTGTCGGTTAGCCATTTCTACAAGGATTCGGGAGCCGAAACCGGGCGTGTCTGCAGTTAATTTGTGGTTCTAAGGCTTCATATAAAGTTTTGAAAGCGAGAATGGACGGTGGAAACCCCATGATCTTACGTTTTGGGAGACTTTTAGGCCGTCGTCGATGTGATCGGCTACCTGATTTCTATGGGTCGACTACACTTCAACGGACTTCTTCATATTTTAAGGAAGAATGACCGGAAGGATGCTCCATCTTATTGAAGATTTGATCGAATCAAGAATTCCTCCCAAGTATTGGGAGATGACCAAAATAAGAGATTATCTTTTTGAATTCCTACTTTTCTTGAAAATTTGGTTGATCAGATCAACAATTCCTCCTAAGTATTAGGAGATGATTGAAACAGGCGCCGGAATGCTGCTGAAATTTTCATAAAATTATCTTATCTACTTTGATTGATTGTACTTTGTTTTTAGAATCAAGGGAATCAGAGGATGTAAATGAACTCAAATAAATGTGATCAATGTTCTCTTATTCTTTCTTTGTTATCATTGAATAAATCCTCAAACCAAACACTTTTGTTTCCTTGTCGAAACAAAATGGTAATCTCAATCGGGGATTTATTTATTTGATGGTAACTTAGAAAAAATTATTGAGAGAACATTCATCACTTTAAGTCGTCTGTAAAGACGCCAAAATGGCGACTCTCGATGGGAACATCCTCCCTTCATCTCTAAAAGAAAAGTACGATTTTATTTAAATAAATTAATCGACACTCGATTTAAATGACAGATATCTTTGATGATCTTTCTCGGAGACTAATCAGTTGTTTACTTCACATCAATATACTTCCACAAAAGGAGATACAATTCATTGCCGAATCATTGACAAGAGGCAATCAAACTACTACGGTTACAGATATTCAAAGGAAGGAAGCAAAGAAGAAAAGAATATTCTACAAGAAATGATTGACAATAATAAGATTGTCATAAAAGAAGACATGAAATAAAGGAGAAAGTAATGACATATGATCACGATGAAAATAACTACTCAGTGAAAGAATTACAACATTTTGAAGAAGAATAATCATGATTATTTTGATTCGGAAGATTCACTTGCACAAGTATTCGGGGGCAAAATAAGTAGTCTCAAAATGTCAAAGAAAAGTCTCAAAAATTGGCAAAATCTCGAATGTTGAGATCTCGAGAATCCCAAGTGAGGTAATTGTTGATTCCCGAGATGATAATTATTTATAATAATTGCTTATATTAATTTTGCATTAAAGTTGAGACAAATGAAAAGTATTGATGATTCTATTAAGCATTGACGATTGTCACCGACAATTGGAGGAGCAAAAGGATTGTAAAGACAAGGTTATGTACTCTCCCTTATGCGAATGAATTAAAGCACAAATTTTCAATTGACTTGAATTCAGGAGAAACTCGGGAAACATAATTGATGAATAAAGAAAAGTGAATGGCTTGAAGAACAAGTTATAGAAGACGATTGATAAAGCGAAATTATTAAGGTGTATGCGACATAAAAGAAGAAATAAAAGTATACTGAGCCTGATTAGTTCGAGACAGGGGCAAAGCTAATCTTGAGCAAAATAGGCTTTCAAGCATATCAAGTCATTCCTAAAGCAAAACAGGCTTTTAAGCATATCAAGTCATCACCAAATACCAAGCATTGATGATCGCTATCAAGCGTTGATGATCGCTACCAAGCATTGATGATCGTAACTTCAGCGTTGATGCTAAGCATTAACAATTATCGCATAAGCATGAATAGAAGAAAATTTCGCAAGGCATGAAAAAGTTGTGTCGAAGTTGAAAAAAGACATTCGATATTCGTTTCCAACGCCTTACTATTCCTAGTCGATGGACTAGCATAGGCGTTCAATAAGAAGATCGTCAAGATACTCAAGAAGACGATGACAGGGAGTAAACGTGATTAGGATGAACAGTTGCAAGAAGCATTATGGGCATACAGAACTACTTATCGCACAAAGAACGGGGGCAACACCATATTCACTAGTCTATGGCATGGAGGCAGTCATCCCAATTGAATTGCAAGTGGCTTCGCTCAGAACGGCAATATATCGTCCATAAAAGATGATGAAAATGCGGGAATAAAATTTGAAAGAGTTAGATGCGCTTGATGAGAAACATCTAGCGGCTCAAAGCAACGATTGCGCAATCATATCGAGGCCGGGTATCGGCCGCTTTTGATAAACAAGTTAAACATCGCTCTCTCAAAAAATAGGGGATATGAAAAAGACCTATAGTGGTCACCGTGACAGGGGGCAAGTTCGAGCTTAAACGGACGGAATTTGTGTATATAATAAGAGAAGTATACTCCAATGGGGTACAAAGTCACAAATCAAGATGGGCAAGGTATCAGTATACTGGTCAATACTCGCTTAATCAAAAAATACTATCCCTAAAGAAGCTAATGATTTTGATCCAGAATATTATCAGCATAATGATTCTATATCAAAAGGGGGCAAGAAGGAATAAGATCATGTCCATACGTCATCGAAAGAATCTATAAAGAAGAAATTCACGAACATATCAATTATATTAGCAAGTATTCTGAAAAGAAAGTCAAATGAAGATTCTCTTGAAGATATTGACAAGATTGATAAATCGCCTTACAAGGCACGGATCATCTTGAAGATATTATCAGACGGATCTTCTTGAAGATATTATCAGACGGATCCTCTTGAAGATGGCAAAGTTAATATTGCCTTGAAGATTCTCTTGAAGATATTGACAAGATTGATATATCGCCTTACAAGGCACGGATCTTCCTGAAGATATTATCAGACGGATCCTCTTGAAGATATTATCAAAAGCAAGGATATATCAATCTCAGTCGGAAACATCTACTATACTATAATCATAATTATTATTGCCTTACAAGGCACGGATCTTCTTGAAGATATTATCAGAAGGATCTTCTTGAAAATACTATCAAAGTATAAATATTATTGCCGGTCTTCTTGAAGATATTTCGAAATATATACTATATTGGTAAATGATGATGATCATAAATATTATCGCCTTACAAGGCACGGGGATTTTCTTGAAGATTGAAGATAAATATTATCGCCTTACAAGGCACGGGGATTTTCTTGAAGATTGAAGATAAATATTATCGCCTTACAAGGCACGGGATTTTCTTGAAGATTGAAGATAAATATTATCGCCTTACAAGGCACGGGGATTTTCTTGAAGATTGAAGATAAATATTATCGCCTTACAGGGCATGGATTTTCTTGAAGATATTATTAAAAGCAAGGATATATCAATATCAATCAAAGAGGCAGTATAGCCAAGCCAAATCCTAAAAGAGCCAAATTGAGCAAAATCAAAAAAGATCAAGCTCTCGAAAAAAAAAAAAAAAATGCTCTCAAAGGATCAAGCTCTAAAAGAGCGGCCAACTATACGTAAGACCTATGAAGATCGCCATTCGGGCGGCGAGGAGTCAGTGGCCCTAAAAGCCCGCGAAGACCATCGTGCGCACCCATGCGGGTAGCTGACGAAGTCAAGGATTCAAAGCCTAAAAGGCCATAAATCCGCGAAGACTAGTCACCAGTAATTCCCATGCCGTCTGTATAGCTTCGGCGGCCACGGGAACGGATGAAAATGCCCTCCGTGAATGGGCTCGACCATGCGGACGAAGAAAACGGGGGCCGCGGTGCGAGCTTTATGCCAACCGTGCGTAAGACCCTCCAGTCTAGGGTTTGATTTCAGTAGTAACTCGTGAGGAAGGGCTTAAACCTACTCATTGATGGATGGTGGCGACCCTAGATTTGGTGCCCAAAGGTAGCCTTGCGAGCCCCTGCGAACTCTAGAGAGTTACCGTGGCCAACCACCGCGCGTAAATCCAACGGTTCACCGTCCGTGGCGTCAATGGGCCCCTCGATGGATCGTGACCGTGAGCTCAAGGCGTTGAGAAGCCCAAAAGCGAACTCAGAGAGTTACAAGGTGGCCATCACATAAGACCCACAAGTGCTCCACTACTCAAGAGCTTAAAGTGTGTGTGCGCGCGCTCCACTACTCATGAGCTTAAACGTGTGTGGCTAGCCGAAATTGAAACTTAGCACCGCCAATCTAAACACTCACATATAGAATCCCGCACTAACAAAGCATAAGAGGTTTAAATACGGTCTAGTTTGATCCAGTCAGTTCGGTCAATCTAGTTCAATCTAGACTAGTCAAGTCTAAGTCAAGTTCGATCAGTCAAAGTCGGTCTCGTCCGGTTAAAGTATGGTCATCGGTCTTGTCGGTTAAAGTATGGTCGATCAAAGTGCACTAGCACCACTTTGCAAAAAAAAAAAAAAAAAAAAAAAAAAAAAAAAAAAAAAAAAAAAGAAGAGAAGAGCATATAAAGTATTCAAAATCTTCGTAAATACATATTTATATATGTTGAAATATATATTCAAATATGAAATTGCGATGAAAATTTTAAAATATGCAATTTAGATATGCTCAAATATGTAATTGTCTGATGAAAATTTTAAATGTTGAGTAAAAAATATATATGCAAAGATGTGTTTCTCTTGAATCAGGTTTAGATGGCAGTAATAACAAATGCCTTCATGATATTGGCAATTATCTACTCAAAGGTTCAAGCCTTCAAAGTCAATTAACACATTGACAAAAGTCATAAGGGATTCAGATATATTCTTTAAATTCTTTAAAGGAACATCAAAGATTATTCATCCTTCAGGAGTATCAATAGGCTTTACTCTGAAGTATTATCTTCTGAAGAAATCTTTATGCAACATTGATCGGGAAAGGGGGCAGGTCTTCAAATCAATCTATGCCTTGGTCTTCAAAGTAATCTATGCCTTGGTCTTTTTGATAATCTCTTATGCAATATAGAGGAATTCATATATTGAAGATTATGAAGTATGATTCAATGTGAACGTTCAAAAGTGGCTTCTATATTAAAGCTCAGTTATATGGCGATATTGTAACTAATTTCTCACCATCCTAGTAATGATATTGCAAGACTCCAAGTACCAGACCTGATGAGGCAGAGCAAACGGAATCATCATTAGTAATTTCTATAGCCTTTGAAAAGTTACTAAGTGAAAATTGAAAGAAGTCTTGTCTATTTTTCAGAATCAGCAAAGATCCCAGGAAAAGTCTATGAAGAAATGCTGAGTACAAGCTAGAAACAACTCAAGAGCACGATATAAAGAATACAAAGAATGCAATTGCGAAGCACGATGATAGAGCGAATATCATAATCAGCCTAAAAGAGAAGAGAAGTTTTCAATATAAATTTCAAAATTATCAATGCTTCATAAAGCTAAATTGAAAAAAAAAAAATTATAATGAAATAAGATACTAATTCTGATTAATTTGGCAGGAAAGATTATCATTCAAAAAAAAGCTTGAGTTATGCAGATCATGAATAAAGGAAACGATCGAAAAGTTGTTGCGGCAGGAGCAGCATTAAGGAACAACTCTTTGGACACAGAATTGAAGAAAAAGAGTAGCTGGAATTGATCAAAGAGACCGTTGCTATTGAAAGATAGTTCTCTAATCAAGTTGCTCAAAGACAAAGTCATCATAGTCACATTGCAGAGATGTGTTTCGATGAAAAGAGAACTTCATCTTTTCTAGTGAAGCATCCGCTCGACACTACTAGCTGGGGGCATTCCAGTCTTCTGTTCTAGCGCCATCATTCAAATCTTCTAGCACTGAATCCAATGTATGGAATGGATTTTCCGATTAGCTTCAACAAATGGACCACCATTTTTCACGGAGAAAGACGTACGTCGTGTGTCGACTCTGTGTCAAAACAGAGCTTCCGTCCGTTGGTTGTGGGCCACACTCGTGCAGTAAATGATGGATCTGAGTCGTCCATCAGGAAGAGGATAAAAACCCATGAAAACCATGTTGATATTTCATGATCATGTTGTTCCTCATGATCGCTATAATGATCAAAAGAAGAACGTTCACTCTTGTTTTCAAAGATGATTGTCTCAAAGTGGACCACATCATCAGATGATTGAAGCTCACCATTCGTGGTTAAAATCTCGAGAGGAAGATGGTGGATGGTGTGGATTCCTCAAAAGATGTCCATATTGGGTATAACCAACAAAATAGTAAACTTTTTTTCTTCTCGCATTTACGTCCAACTGCTCGTCGGGCCGTTTGCGCGGTTCCGCGCAAAGTAAATCTTCCCTGAGGCAGAGCTTTGTGCGGACGGTGCAATGGAATTTCCTCCATTCCTGTTGCGCGGGGCCGCGCAAAGGATGTTTCCCAAATCCCTTGAAAAGGGGCGTGAATGCCATGTAGACTTCACTTTGCGCGACTGTGCGCAAGCAACTTTGGTTGCGCGGTTCCGCGCAAAGCTCTTCTGCACTCCTTCTCTTGCCTTGCTTCTCCCTCATTCTCTTACTCACCAACTGATACAATCCGATCCAACCCTTCAAATGAATCGGGAGGTATTTATAGGCTCCACCACTCTTACTAGAGTGGTGATCACCACCACTTGTTACTTCATATATGGACCTTCCCTTTCCTTAAACCATGGTGACCACCAACTTCCCTCTTAAATGGTGGTGTTCCACCTTTTTCCTTTCAAAGGACACCTTTGCACCTTTTTTACCAAACTACCCTTTCCAATGCTTTTTTACCAACATACCTAAACTACCCCTGGACTTGAAATTTTATCAAAATATCTAAACTACCCCCTGGACTTGGAATTTTACCAAAATACCTAAACTACCCATAGACTTGGAATTTTACCAAAATACCTAAACTACCCATAGACTTGGAATTTTACCAAAATACCCATGGACATGAAAATTACCAAAATACCCCCGAACATGAAAATTACCAAAATACCCCCGAACATGGAAATTACCGAAATACCCCCGGACATAGAAATTACCAAAATACCCCTGGACATGGAAATTACCAAAATACCCTGGACATGGAAATTACCAAAATACCCCTGGACATGGAAATTACCAAAATACCCCTGGACATGGAAATTACCAAAATACCCCTGGACATGGAATATTTTTTTATGCCTCAACAGATGCCCCCTCGATCCTTCTTTGATTGATTCCTGAAATCAAATGGAGGATCGATCTTCCTCCGCTTGAAGAACTTGAATGAACTACAACTGAAGGATGACTAGATAATCATACTTGCATGGCAGACTGGATGATCATCTTTGATCATAAAATCAAATGATTGCGTTCGATCAGAAGACTGGAATGCTCGCGCTTGACCTGAAGATTTGAATGCTCATATTTGACCAGAAGATTCGAATGCTCGCGCTCGAATGGAAGATTTGAATGATCCCGTTCAAGTGGAAGACTTGAATGATTGTGCTCAACCGAAAGGCTTGATGATTATGCTCGACCGGAAGACTTGATTGATCACGTTTAAACGGAAGACTTGATTGATCACGTTCAAACGGAAGACTTGATTGATCACGTTCAAACGGAAGACTTGAATGCTCACGTTCGAACGGAGGATTTGACCGATTGCACTTGAACAGAAGATTTGAATGATGGCGCTAGAACAGAAGACTTGATGATGGCACTCGAACAGAAGATTTGAATGATGGTATTTCGAACAAATGATTTGAATGATGGCGCTCGAACAGAAGACTGGAATGCCCCCAGCTAGTAGTGTCGAGCGGATGCTTCACTAGAAAAGATGAAGTTCTCTTTTCATCGAAACACATCTCTGCAACAGCTGTGATGACTTTGTCTTTGAGCAACTTGATTAGAGAACTATCTTTCAACAGCAACGGTCTCTTTGATCAATTCCAGCTACTCTTTTTCTTCAATTCTGTGTCCAAAGAGTTGTTCCTTAATGCTGCTCCTGCAACAACTTTTCGATCGTTTCCTTTATTCATGATCTGCATAACTCAAGCTTTTTTCGAATGATAATCTTTCCTGCCAAATTAATCAGAATTAGTATCTTATTTCATTATAATTTTTTTTTTCAATTTAGCTTTATGAAGCATTGATAATTTTGAAATTTATATTGAAAACTTCTCTTCTCTTTTAGGCTGATTATGATATTCGCTCTGTCATCGTGCTTCGCAATTGCATTCTTTGTATTCTTTATATCGTGCTCTTGAGTTGTTTCTAGCTTGTACTCAGCATTTCTTCATAGACTTTTCCTGGGATCTTTGCTGATTCTGAAAAATAGACAAGACTTCTTTCAATTTTCACTTAGTAACTTTTCAAAGGCTATAGAAATTACTAATGATGATTCCGTTTGCTCTGCCTCATCAGGTCTGGTACTTGGAGTCTTGCAATATCATTACTAGGATGGTGAGAAATTAGTTACAATATCGCCATATAACTGAGCTTTAATATAGAAGCCACTTTTGAACGTTCACATTGAATCATACTTCATAATCTTCAATATATGAATTCCTCTATATTGCATAAGAGATTATCAAAAAGACCAAGGCATAGATTACTTTGAAGACCAAGGCATAGATTGATTTGAAGACACCCCCTTTCCCGATCAATGTTGCATAAAGATTTCTTCAGAAGATAATACTTCCGAGTAAAGCTCTTGATACTCCTGAAGGATGAATAATCTTTGATGTTCCTTTAAAGAATTTAAAGAATATATCTCGAATCCCTTATGACTTTTGTCAATGTGTTAATTGACTTTGAAGGCTTGAACCTTTGAGTAGATAATTGCCAATATCATGAAGGCATTTGTTATTCGCCATCTAAACGATTCAAGAGAAACACATCTTTGCATATATATTTTTTACTCAACATTTAAAATTTTCATCAGACAATTTCATATTTGAGCATATCTAAATTGCATATTTTAAAATTTTCATCAGGCAATTTCATATTTGAATATATATTTCAACATATATAAATATGTATTTGCAGCATTTTGAATACTTTATGCTCTTCTCTTTTCTTTTCTTTTTTTTTTTTTTTTTTTTTGACGGTGGTGCTAGTGCACTTTGGTCGACCATACTACTTTAACCGGACAGACCGATGACCATACTTTAAGCGGACGAGACCGGCCCGACTTTGACTTCGACTAAACTTGACTTAGACTTGACTAGTCTAGATTGAACTAGATTGACCGAATCGGATTTGGGTGAACTAGGATCGTATTTAAACCTTTTATGCTTTGTTAGTGCGGGATTCTATATGTGAGTGTTTAGATTGGCGGTGCTAAGTTTCAATTTCGGCTAGCCACACACAGTTTAAGCTCATGAGTAGTGGAGCGCGCGCACACACAGTTTAAGCTCTTGAGTAGTGGAGCACTTGTGGGTCTTATGTGATGGCCACTGTAACTCTCTAGAGTTCGCTTTTGGGCTTCTCACTGCCTTGAGCTCACGGTCACGATCCATCAGAGTCGCCATTTTGTTTCGACAAGGAAACAAAAGTGTTTGGTTTGAGGGATTTATTCAATGATAACAAAGAAAGAATAAGAGAACATTGATCATCTTTATTTGAGTTCATTTACATCCTCTGATTCCCTTGATTCTGAAAACAAAGTACAATCAATCAAAGTAGATAAGATAATTTTATGGAAATTTCAGCAGCATTCCGGCGCCTGTTTCAATCATCTCCTAATACTTAGGAGGAATTGTTGATCTGATCAACCAGCCTTCAAGAAAAGTAGGAATTCCGGCAGCATAACGGCGCTATTTCGGTCATCTCCCAATACTTGGGAGGAATTGCTGATTCGATCAGCCAATCTTCAATAAGATGGAGCATCCTTCTGGTCATTCTTCCTTAAAATATGAAGAAGTCCGTTGAAGTGTAGTCAGGACCCATAGAAATCGGCCGATCACATCGAGACGGGCCTAAAAAGTCTCCCAAAACGTATGATCATGGGGTTTCCACTGTCCATTCTACTCAAAAATTTATATGAAGCCTTAGAACCACAAATTAACCATACACGTCCAGTTTTAGCTCCTAAATCCTTGTAGAAATGGCTAAATTGACAAATCAGCCCCTGAGATCGTGATTTGGGGCCCGCCTGATATCCGGATATTCTTCAAACTCGGTCTTAACGCGTTAAATACAGTGGGCAAGTGAATGGTCGAGCGGATTTCTCACGAACATCATGTTAGGCATTGCATGTACATTGCATGTACATAGTACATGAGTGCACGAGTCGTGCATGGAATTTCTCAAAATCGGTCAGCATGCGCTGACCGATTTCATCTTCTTCATTTCAAAAATGCAAGCGAAACGCTGTGACTTTGAAGTTTTCTTAGTGTGGCCCACTCCGCACTAAAATCATTGATCTGAGCCGTATATTCTCTTAGAAGGTGAACATTACCATTGCCTAGTTGTCCTTTTGTCACCATGCAGACTGTTGCACGATCTTAACCGTTGAATGTAAAATGAACGGTAGAGTAGATAACCTAGCTGGCCACACCGATTTCACTCTAAACACAACCATTCTAAATGATTTTTTGCACTGAATCCAATGTATGGAATGGATTTTCCGATTAGCTTCAACAAATGGACCACCATTTTTCACGGAGTAAGACGTACGTCGTGCGTCGACTCTGTGTCAAAACAGAGCTTCCGTCCGTTGGTTGTGGGCCACACTCGTGCCGTAAATGATGGATCTGAGTCGTCCATCAGGAAGAGGGATAAAAACCCATAAAAACCATGTTGATATTTCATGATCATGTTGTTCCTCATGATCGCTATAATGATCAAAAGAAGAACGTTGCCATCTTGTCAAAGATGATTGTCTCAGTGGACCACATCATCGATGATTGAAGCTCACCATTCGTGGTTAAAATCTCGAGAGGAAGATGGTGGATGGTGTGGATTCCTCAAAAGATGTCCATACTGGGTATAACCAACAAAATAGTAAACTTTTCTTCTCTGTTTACGTCCAACTGCTCGTCGGGCCGTTTGCGCGGTTCCGCAAAGTAAATCTTCCCCGAGGCAGAGCTTTGTGCGGACGGTGCAATGGAATTTCCTCCATTCCTGTTGCGTGGGGCCGCGCAAAGGATGTTTCCCAAATCCCTTGAAAAGGGCGTGAATGCCATGTAGACTTCACTTTGCGCGATTGTGCGCAAGTCAACTTTGGTTGCGCGGTTCCGCGCGAAAAGCTCTTCTCGCACTCCTTCTCTTGCCTTGCTTCTCCCTCATTCTTTTACTCACCAACTGATACAATCCGATCCAACCCTTCAAATGAATCAGGGAGGGGGTATTTATAGGCTCCGCCACTCTTACAGAGTGGTGATCACCACCACTTGTTACTTCATATATGGACCTTCCCTTTCCTTAAACCATGGTGACCACCAACTTTCCTCTTAAATGGTGGTGTTCCACCTTTTCCTTTCAAAGGACACCTTTGCACCTTTTTTACCAAACTACCCTTTCCAATGCTTTTTTACCAACATACCTAAACTACCCCTGGACTTGAAATTTTATCAAAATATCTAAACTACCCCCTGGACTTGGAATTTTACCAAAATACCTAAACTACCCATAGACTTGGAATTTTACCAAAATACCTAAACTACCCATAGACTTGGAATTTTACCAAAATACCCATGGACATGAAAATTACCAAAATACCCCCGAACATGGAAATTACCGAAATACCCCTGGACATGGAAATTACCGAAATACCCCTGGACATAGAAATTACCAAAATACCCCTGGACATAGAAATTACCAAAATACCCCTGGACATGAAAATTACCAAAATACCCCTGGACATGGAAATTACCAAAATACCCCTGGACATGGAAATTACCAAAATACCCCTGGACATGGAATATTTTTTATGCCTCAACAGATGCCCCCTCGATCCTTCTTTGATTGATTCCTGAAATCAAATGGAGGATCGATCTTCCTCCGCTTGAAGAACTTGAATGAACTACAACTGAAGGATGACTAGATAATCATACTTGCATGGCAGACTGGATGATCATCTTTGATCATAAAATCAAATGATTGCGTTCGATCAGAAGACTGGAATGCTCGCGCTTGACCTGAAGATTTGAATGCTCATATTTGACCAGAAGATTCGAATGCTCGCGCTCGAATGGAAGATTTGAATGATCCCGATCAAGTGGAAGACTTGAATGATTGTGCTCAACCGAAAGGCTTGATGATTATGCTCGACCGGAAGACTTGATTGATCACGTTTAAACGGAAGACTTGATTGATCACATTCAAACGGAAGACTTGATTGATCACGTTCAAACGGAAGACTTGAATGATCACGTTCAAACGGAAGACTTGAATGATCACGTTCAAACAGAAGACTTGAATGCTCACGTTCGAACGGAGGATTTGACCAATTGCACTTGAACAGAAGATTTGAATGATGGCGCTAGAACAGAAGACTTGATGATGGCACTCGAACAGAAGATTTGAATGATGGCGCTCGAACAAATGATTTGAATGATGGCGCTCGAACAAATGATTTGAATGATGGCGCTCGAACAGAAGACTGGAATGCCCCCAGCTAGTAGTGTCGAGCGGATGCTTCACTAGAAAAGATGAAGTTCTCTTTTCATCGAAACACATCTCTGCAACAGCTGTGATGACTTTGTCTTTGAGCAACTTGATTAGAGAACTATCTTTCAACAGCAACGGTCTCTTTGATCAATTCCAGCTACTCTTTTTCTTCAATTCTGTGTCCAAAGAGTTGTTCCTTAATGCTGCTCCTGCCGCAACAACTTTTCGATCGTTTCCTTTATTCATGATCTGCATAACTCAAGCTTTTTTTTGAATGATAATCTTTCCTGCCAAATTAATCAGAATTAGTATCTTATTTCATTATAATTTTTTTTTTCAATTTAGCTTTATGAAGCATTGATAATTTTGAAATTTATATTGAAAACTTCTCTTCTCTTTTAGGCTGATTATGATATTCGCTTCATCATCGTGCTTCGCAATTGCATTCTTTGTATTCTTTATATCGTGCTCTTGAGTTGTTTCTAGCTTGTACTTAACATTTCTTCATAGACTTTTCTGGGATCTTTCTTGATTGAAAAATAGACAAGACTTCTTTCAATTTTCACTTAGTAACTTTTCAAAGGCTATAGAAATTACTAATGATGATTCCGTTTGCTCTGCCTCATCAGGTCTGGTACTTGGAGTCTTGCAATATCATTACTAGGATGGTGAGAAATTAGTTACAATATCGCCATATAACTGAGCTTTAATATAGAAGCCACTTTTGAACGTTCACATTGAATCATACTTCATAATCTTCAATATATGAATTCCTCTATATTGCATAAGAGATTATCAAAAAGACCAAGGCATAGATTACTTTGAAGACCAAGGCATAGATTGATTTGAAGACCTGCCCCCTTTCCCGATCAATGTTGCATAAAGATTTCTTCAGAAGATAATACTTCGAGTAAAAGTCGCCGATACTGAAGGATGAATAATCTTTGATGTTCCTTTAAAGAATTTAAAGAATATATCTCAATCCCTTATGACTTTTGTCAATGTGTTAATTGACTTTGAAGGCTTGAACCTTTGAGTAGATAATTGCCAATATCATGAAGGCATTTGTTATTACTGCCATCTAAACCTGATTCAAGAGAAACACATCTTTGCATATATATTTTTTACTCAACATTTAAAATTTTCATCAGACAATTACATATTTGAGCATATCTAAATTGCATATTTTAAAATTTTCATCAGGCAATTTCATATTTGAATATATATTTCAACATATATAAATATGTATTTGCAGCATTTTGAATACTTTATGCTCTTCTCTTTTTTTTTTTTTTCTTTTTTTTTTTTTTTTTTTTTTCGACAAGGAAACAAAAGTGTTTGGTTTGAGGGATTTATTCAATGATAACAAAGAAAGAATAAGAGAACATTGATCACATTTATTTGAGTTCATTTACATCCTCTGATTCCCTTGATTCTGAAAACAAAGTACAATCAATCAAAGTAGATAAGATAATTTTATGGAAATTTCAGCAGCATTCCGGCGCCTGTTTCAATCATCTCCTAATACTTATGAGGAATTGTTGATTTGATCAACCAGCCTTCAAGAAAAGTAAGAATTCCGGCAGCATAACGGCGCTATATCAGTCATCTCCCAATACTTGGGAGGAATTGCTGATTCGATCAGCCAATCTTCAATAAGATGGAGCATCCTTCTGGTCATTCTTCCTTAAAATATGAAGAAGTCCGTTGAAGTGTAGTCAGGACCCATAGAAATCAGGCCGATCACATCAGACGGGCCTAAAAAGTCTCCCAAAACGTAAGATCATGGGGTTTCCACCGTCCATTCTGCTCAAAACTTTATATGAAGCCTTAGAACCACAAATTAACCGTACACGTCCAGTTTCAGCTCCTGAATCCTTGTAGAAATGGCTAAACTGACAAATCAGCCCCTGAGATCGTGATTTGGGGCCCGCCTGATATCTGGATATTCTTCAAACTCGGTCTTAACGCGTTAAATACAGTGGGCAAGTGAATGGTCGGAGCGGATTTCTCACGAACATCATGTTAGGCCTTGCATGTACATTGCATGTACATAGTACATGAGTGCACGAGTCGTGCATGGAATTTCTCAAAATCGGTCAGCATGCGCTGACCGATTTCATCTTCTTCATTTCAAAAATGCAAACAGCGTAAACGCTGTGACTTTGAAGTTTTCTTAGTGTGGCCCACTCCGCACTAAAATCATTGATCTGAGCCGTCTATTCTCTTCAGAAGGTGAACATTACCATTGCCTAGTTGTCCTTTTGTCACCATGCAGACTGTTGCACGATCTTAACCGTTGAATGTAAAATGAACGGTAGAGTAGATAACCTAGCTGGCCACACCGATTTCACTCTAAACACAGCCATTCTAAATGGTTTTTTGCACTGAATCCAATGTATGGAATGGATTTTCCGATTAGCTTCAACAAATGGACCACCATTTTTCACGGAGTCAGACGTACGTCGTACGTCGACTCTGTGTCAAAACAGAGCTTCCGTCCGTTGGTTGTGGGCCACACTCGTGCCGTAAATGATGGATCTGAGTCGTCCATCAGGAAGAGGGATAAAAACCCATGAAAACCATGTTGATATTTCATGATCATGTTGTTCCTCATGATCGCTATAATGATCAAAAGAAGAACGTTCTGCTACTGTTTCAGCATGATTGTCTCAGTGGACCACATCATCAGATGATTGAAGCTCACCATTCGTGGTTAAAATCTCGAGAGGAAGATGGTGGATGGTGTGGATTCCTCAAAAGATGTCCATACTGGGTATAACCAACAAAATAGTAAACTTTTCTTCTCTGTTTACGTCCAACTGCTCGTCGGGCCGTTTGCGCGGTTCCGCGCAAAGTAAATCTTCCCTGAGGCAGAGCTTTGTGCGGACGGTGCAATGGAATTTCCTCCATTCCTGTTGCGCGGGGCCGCGCAAAGGATGTTTCCCAAATCCCTTGAAAAGGGGCGTGAATGCCATGTAGACTTCACTTTGCGCGACTGTGCGCAAGCAACTTTGGTTGCGCGGTTCCGCGCAAAGCTCTTCTGCACTCCTTCTCTTGCCTTGCTTCTCCCTCATTCTCTTACTCACCAACTGATACAATCCGATCCAACCCTTCAAATGAATCAGGGAGGGGGTATTTATAGGCTCCACCACTCTTACAGAGTGGTGATCACCACCACTTGTTTCTTCATATATGGACCTTCCCTTTCCTTAAACCATGGTGACCACCAACTTCCCTCTTAAATGATGGTGTTCCACCTTTTTCCTTTCAAAGGACACCTTTGCACCTTTTTACCAAACTACCCTTTCCAATGCTTTTTACCAACATACCTAAACTACCCTGGACTTGAAATTTTATCAAAATATCTAAACTACCCCTGGACTTGGAATTTTACCAAAATACCTAAACTACCCATAGACTTGAAATTTTACCAAAATACCTAAACTACCCATAGACTTGGAATTTTACCAAAATACCCATGGACATGAAAATTACCAAAATACCCCCGAACATGGAAATTACCGAAATACCCTGGACATAGAAATTACCAAAATACCCTGGACATGGAAATTACCAAAATACCCCTGGACATGGAAATTACCAAAATACCCCTGGACATGGAAATTACCAAAATACCCCTGGACATGGAAATTACCAAAATACCCCTGGACATGAAAATTACCAAAATACCCCTGGACATGGAAATTACCGAAATACCCCGGACATGGAAATTACCGAAATACCCCCGGACATGGAATATTTTTTATGCCTCAACAGATGCCCCCTCGATCCTTCTTTGATTGATTCCTGAAATCAAATGGAGGATCGATCTTCCTCCGCTTGAAGAACTTGAATGAACTACAACTGAAGGATGACTAGATAATCATACTTGCATGGCAGACTGGATGATCATCTTTGATCATAAAATCAAATGATTGCGTTCGATCAGAAGACTGGAATGCTCGCGCTTGACCTGAAGATTTGAATGCTCATATTTGACCAGAAGATTCGAATGCTCGCGCTCGAATGGAAGATTTGAATGATCCCGTTCAAGTGGAAGACTTGAATGATTGTGCTCAACCGAAAGGCTTGATGATTATGCTCGACCGGAAGACTTGATTGATCACGTTTAAACGGAAGACTTGATTGATCACGTTCAAACGGAAGACTTGATTGATCACGTTCAAACGGAAGACTTGAATGATCACGTTCAAACGGAAGACTTGAATGCTCACGTTCGAACGGAGGATTTGACCAATTGCACTTGAACAGAAGATTTGAATGATGGCGCTAGAACAGAAGACTTGATGATGGCACTCGAACAGAAGATTTGAATGATGGCGCTCGAACAAATGATTTGAATGATGGCGCTCGAACAAATGATTTGAATGATGGCGCTCGAACAGAAAACTGGAATGCCCCACTAGTAGTGTCGAGCGGATGCTTCACTAGAAAAGATGAAGTTCTCTTTTCATCGAAACACATCTCTGCAACAGCTATGATGACTTTGTCTTTGAGCAACTTGATTAGAGAACTATCTTTCAACAGCAACGGTCTCTTTGATCAATTCCAGCTACTCTTTTTCTTCAATTCTGTGTCCAAAGAGTTGTTCCTTAATCTTTGCTCATTCCTGCCGCAACAACTTTTCGATCGTTTCCTTTATTCATGATCTGCATAACTCAAGCTTTTTTTTGAATGATAATCTTTCCTGCCAAATTAATCAGAATTAGTATCTTATTTCATTATAATTTTTTTTTTCAATTTAGCTTTATGAAGCATTGATAATTTTGAAATTTATATTGAAAACTTCTCTTCTCTTTTAGGCTGATTATGATATTCGCTCTGTCATCGTGCTTCGCAATTGCATTCTTTGTATTCTTTATATCGTGCTCTTGAGTTGTTTCTAGCTTGTACTCAGCATTTCTTCATAGACTTTTCCTGGGATCTTTGCTGATTCTGAAAAATAGACAAGACTTCTTTCAATTTTCACTTAGTAACTTTTCAAAGGCTATAGAAATTACTAATGATGATTCCGTTTGTTCTCTGTCTCCATCAGATCTGGTACTTGTAGTCTTGCGATATCATTATTCATAATACTCAGCATATGAATTCTTTCGCCGCATATAAGAAATCATCAGAAAGACCAAGGCGTAGATTACTTTTGAAGACCAAGGCATAGATGCTGTGTCGTATTTTATAATTCCCGTCATATGAATTCCTCCATATTGCATAAGAGATTATCAGAAAGACCAAGGCATAGATCTGTGTCGTATTTTATAATTCCCGTCATATGAATTCCTCCATATTGCATAAGAGATTATCAGAAAGACCAAGGCATAGATAACTTTGAAGACCAAGTCATGGATAACTTTGAAGACCAAGTCATGGATAACTTTGAAGACCTGCCCCCTTTCTCGGTCAATGTTGCATAAAGATTTCTTCAGAAGATAATACTTCCAAAGTAAAGCCTGCTGATACTCCTGAAGGATGAATAATCTTTGATGTTCCCTTAAAGAATTTAAAGAATATATCTGAATCCCTTATGACTTTTGTCAATGTGTTAATTGACTTTGAAGGCTTGAACCTTTGAGTAGATAATTGCCAATATCATGAAGGCATTTGTTATTACTGCCATCTAAACCTGATTCAAGAGAAACACATCTTTGCATATATATTTTTTACTCAACATTTAAAATTTTCATCAGACAATTACATATTTGAGCATATCTAAATTGCATATTTTAAAATTTTCATCAGGCAATTTCATATTTGAATATATATTTCAACATATATAAATATGTATTTGCAGCATTTTGAATACTTTATGCTCTTCTCTTTTTTTTTTTTTTTTTTTTTTTTTTTTTAGAAAGCAGTGGTGCTAGTGCACTTTGACTGACCATACTTTAACTGGACAAGACTGACTGACCATACTTTAACTGGACGAGACTGACTTTGACCTGACTGAACTTGACTTAGACTTGACTAGTCTAGATTGAACTAGATTGGACTGAACTGGACTGGACTGAACTAGACTGTATTTAAACCTTTTATGCTTTGTTAGTGCGGGATTCTATATGTGAGTGTTTAGATTGGCGGTGCTAAGTTTCAATTTCGGCTAGCCACACACAGTTTAAGCTCATGAGTAGTGGAGCGCGCGCACACACAGTTTAAGCTCTTGAGTAGTGGAGCACTTGTGGGTCTTATGTGATGGCCACTGTAACTCTCTAGAGTTCGCTTTTGGGCTTCTCACTGCCTTGAGCTCACGGTCACGGTCCATCAGAGGGGCCCATTGACGCCACTAGGACGGTGAACTGTTGGATTTACGCGGGGGTTGGCCACGGTAACTCTCAGAGTTCGCGGGGCTCGCAAGGCTACCTTTGGGCACCAAATCTAGGGTCGCCGGTCCATCAATGAGTAGGTTTAAGCCCTTCCTCACGAGTTACTACCGAAATCAAACCCTAGACACGGAGGGTCTTACGCACGGTTGGCATAAAGCTCGACCGCGGCCCCTGTTTTCTTCGTCTGCGCAAGGTCGAGCCCATTCACGGGAGGGCATTTTCATCCGTTCCCGTGGCCGCCTGGAGAAGCTATACGAGACGGCATGGGAATTACGGTGACTAGTCTTCGCGGATTTATGACCTTTTAGGCTTTGAATCCTTGACCGTCTACTACCCGCATGGGTGCGCACGATGGTCTTCGCGGGCTTTTTAGGGCCTTGACTCCTCGCCGCTGCCGAATGGCGATCTTCATAGGTCTTACGTATAGTTGGCCGGCTCTTTTAGAGCTTGATCCTTTGAGAGCATTTTTTTTTTTTTTTTCGAGAGCTTGATCTTTTTTTGATTTTGCTCAATTTGGCTCTTTTAGGATTTGGCTTGGCTATACTGCCTCTTTGATTGATATTGATATATCCTTGCTTTTAATAATATCTTCAAGAAAATCCATGCCTTGTAAGGCGATAATATTTATCTTCAATCTTCAAGAAAATCCCGTGCCTTGTAAGGCGATAATATTTATCTTCAATCTTCAAGAAAATCCCGTGCCTTGTAAGGCGATAATATTTATCTTCAATCTTCAAGAAAATCCCGTGCCTTGTAAGGTGATAATATTTATCTTCAATCTTCAAGAAAATCCCTGTGCCTTGTAAGGCGATAATATTTATGATCATCATCATTTGCCAATATAGTATATATTTCGAAATATCTTCAAGAAGACCGGCAATAATATTTATACTTTTGATAGTATTTTCAAGAAGATCCTTCTGATAATATCTTCAAGAAGATCCGTGCCTTGTAAGGCAATAATAATTATGATTATAGTATAGTAGATGTTTCCGACTAAGATTGATATATCCTTGCTTTTGATAATATCTTCAAGAAAATCCATGCCCTGTAAGGCTGCCTTATAAGGTGATAATATTTATCTTCAATCTTTAAGAAAATCCCCGTGCCTTGTAAGGCGATAATATTTATCTTCAATCTTCAAGAAAATCCCCAGTGGAGTCGCCATTTTGTTTCGACAAGGAAACAAAAGTGTTTGGTTTGAGGGATTTATTCAATGATAACAAAGAAAGAATAAGAGAACATTGATCACATTTATTTGAGTTCATTTACATCCTCTGATTCCCTTGATTCTGAAAACAAAGTACAATCAATCAAAGTAGATAAGATAATTTTATGGAAATTTCAGCAGCATTCCGGCGCCTGTTTCAATCATCTCCTAATACTTAGGAGGAATTGTTGATCTGATCAACCAGCCTTCAAGAAAAGTAGGAATTCCGGCAGCATAACGGCGCTATTTCGGTCATCTCCCAATACTTGGGAGGAATTGCTGATTCGATCAGCCAATCTTCAATAAGATGGAGCATCCTTCCGGTCATTCTTCCTTAAAATATGAAGAAGTCCGTTGAAGTGTAGTCAGGACCCATAGAAATCAGCCGATCACATCAGACGGCCTAAAAGTCTCCCAAAACGTAAGATCATGGGGTTTCCACCGTCCATTCTGCTCAAAACTTTATATGAAGCCTTAGAACCACAAATTAACCGTACACGTCCAGTTTCAGCTCCTGAATCCTTGTAGAAATGGCTAAACTGACAAATCAGCCCCTGAGATCGTGATTTGGGGCCCGCCTGATATCTGGATATTCTTCAAACTCTGTCTCAACGCGTTAAATACAGTGGGCAAGTGAATAGTCGGAGCGGATTTCTCACGAACATCATGTTAGGCCTTGCATGTACATTGCATGTACATAGTACATGAGTGCACGAGTCGTGCATGGAATTTCTCAAAATCGATCAGCAACAGATCATCTTCTTCATTTCAAAATGCAAACGTAAACGCTTTAATATGACGTGACTTTGAAGTTTTCTTAGTGTGGCCCACTCCGCACTAAAATCATTGATCTGAGCGAGTCTATTCTCTTGAGAAGGTGAACATTACCATTGCCTGGGTTGTCCTTTTGTCACCATGCATCATTTGCACGATCTTTTTGCACCGTTGAATGTAAAATGAACGGTGAGAGTAGATAACCTAGCTGGCCACACCGATTTCACTCTAAACACAGCCATTCTAAATGGTTTTTTGGACTGAATCCAATGTATGGAATGGATTTTCCGATTAGCTTCAACAAATGGACCACCATTTTTCAACGTACGTCGTACGTCGACTCTGTGTCAAAACAGAGCTTCCGTCCGTTGGTTGTGGGCCACACTCGTGCCCTAAATGATGGATCTGAGTCGTCCATCAGGAAGAGGGATAAAAACCGCAGCGATCTTTCTCCTGACTAATACAGTTGTTTACTTCACGTCCAATAGACTTCCACCAAAAAAATGTCAGAAAAGATCAAATCAGTTTCGATCAAAGTCAGACGATGCCAAGGACAATGATGATTCGATCTTTGATGGCAACGTACGAGATTCGGTGAAAAGAATATTATCCTGCCGAGAACGGATAATAGTACATTAGAAACGACTACCGTGAACAACAATGAACCCTGAGGAAAATCCTCAGATGAAAAGTTAGTTCGATTGAATCAGACGTTGCTCGCAAATAAGTAGATGAATCAGTTAGTGAATTAACGAATTCATCGGTCAATAGAGAAGCCTGGGGGCATCGTCACCACTTGACAGAGTAAAGATCAAGTTAAAATTGCAATTTGTAAAAAGTCAAAGTGAAGCTGATCAAACTCTCATATGAATCAGCTGCTTTAAGGTTTTAAAAGAGTAGCAGTAGATACTGCCAAAGAAAGAAAGCAAAAAGAAAGTAAAGAGTTAAGAGTCTGATAAAGAGAGCATCGACGATTTTACAAATAAGAAAGTACAGAAAAGGGTTCGGACAATTTGAAGACTAAATAAAATATACATTTGAAGAAGACGACATACTCCTTATGATTGCTAGTTGCAGAGAAAGTCGAATTGTCACGGCTAAACAAAGAAGAAAAGAAGAATGGGCAAGAAGAAAACAATACAGCATTTTGACCAAGAAGAATCCCAGCATTTTGATTCAGAAGACTCACAGCACAATTATTCAGGGGGCAAGATAAGCAGTCTCAGCATGCCAACAAAGTCTCAGAATGACAAAATCTCAGAATCCCAAGTGAGGTAATCGTTGATTCTTCGAGATGATAATTGTTTATGATAATTGTCCATATCAATTTTTGTAGGTTAAAGTTCGGGCAAAATTAAGTATTGTAATTGATATCAAGCATTGGCGATTGTCATCGACAATTCGAGGAACAAAAGGATTGCGAAAGACAAAGTCAGGTATTCTCCTTTATGGAAATGGATAAAAGCGCAAATTTTCAAATGACTTCAAGTTTCAGGAGAAATTCAGGAGATACAATCGAAGAAGAAAGAAAAGTGAATTTGTTTTTAAAAAATAAGTATGAAATTATGCGGCATCAACATATTTGTTAAAGGTCGCAACATCGTGATTTTGATTACGAAGATTTCTAGAGCAATGCTTCCTAATCAAAAGGGGGCAAGATAGGCGAGTAAACAGGTAAGTAAGAAAATGCGAAATGTGTTTCTCACCATAGAATGTATTTCTTTGTATATTTGAATGAAATGCAGGCTTTCAAGTATATTCAGTCATCGCCAAATGAAAAGCGTCAATGATTATCGCCAAGTAAGTAAGAAACCATGAAATGTGTTTCTCACCATAGAATGTATTTCTTTTGTATATTTGAAGGAAATGCAGGCTTTCAAGCATATTCAGTCATCGCCAAATGAAAAGCGTCGATGATTATTGCAAAAATAAGACAAACTAGAAAGCGCCAAAGATAATCGCCAAATGAAAAGTGTTGATGATCATCGATTATCACCAAAATTAGCACTTTCAAGTCATTTCAAAAAACAAGACAAGCCTTCAAGTATATAAAGCCATCAAGTCATCGCCAAATGGAAAGTGTTAATGATCGCTATCAAGCGTTAATGATCGCTATCAAGCGTTGATGATCGTTGCCAAGCGCCAATGACAATCGCCAAAGGAAAAGTCAATTGCCAAAATTAGCAACTATCGCTGTCATCATCAATCGCCAAAATTAATTCTCGGAATTCTCGGAATATTATCAGCAGCGGCGAAATATCAATTATTGATTCTCAGAATATTATCAGCAGCGGCGAAATATCAATTATTGATTCTCGGAACATTATCGGCAGCGGCGAAATATCAATTATTGATTCTCAAAACATTATCAGCAGCGGTGAAATATCAGTTATGGATTCACCATATATGGCAGCGAAATAAGCAGTGGAATAAGCCTAAATTGGCCAACCACACAAATCTTATGACAGCGATGGCAAATGATCATTTAAGGCAGCCTAGCCAAGCCTATATGGCCAACTACGCATAAGACCTACAAAGCCCTAAATTGGCCTGCCCGAAATCGGCGGTAAACTATAATTGCTCCTTGAGCCCATTGCCCGAAATCGGCGGTAAACTATAATTGCTCTTTGAGCCCAGTGTCAAGTCTAGTCCAGTGTCAAGTCCAGTTCAGTCGTCTGGTCGAGTCAAGTTCAGTCAAGTCAAGTTCAGTCTTGTCCAAGTCAAAGTATGGCCAGTCAAAGTGCACTAGCACCATTGCTCAAAAGCAGCAAATATGCTCAAAAGCATCAATTATGTGTAGCATTCAAAATGCTGCAGATACATATTAAATATGCTCAAATATGAAATTGCCTGATGAAATTTTTAAATGTTGAATAAAATATGTGCAAAGATACATTTCTCTTGAATCAGGTTCAAATTACAGCAACAGTAAATACCTTCAAGATATTGGCCATTATCTACTCAAGAGTTCGAATCTTCAAAGTCAATTGCAATATATTTGTTCTGATGACAAGAGATGTAAGGTCCTTTTATCTCTCTCTTCTTGATATAAGGGAATATTATCGCACAAAACTCTCAGAGGGGGCAAAGAATAAACTAGTAAAGAAATTATCATTTTCTTCCAGACCAATCTAAAAGGTTCAAGATATACTCTTTAGATTCGATTATCTATCCTTCAAAGGCATTATCCAGAGCTTTACTCGAAAGTATTATCTTTCAAGAAATTTTTATGTAACATTGACCGAGAAAGAGGTCTTCAAAGTTATCTATGACTTGGTCTTCAAAGTGATCTATGCCTTGGTCTTTCTGATAATCTCTTATGCAATATGGAGGAATTCATATGACGGGAATTATAAAATACGACACAGATCTATGCCTTGGTCTTCAAAAGTAATCTATGCCTTGGTCTTCAAAAGTAATCTACGCCTTGGTCTTTCGATGATTTCTTATATGCGGCGAAAGAATTCATATGCTGAGTATTATGAATAATGATATCGCAAGACTACAAGTACTAGATCTAATGAAGACAGAGAACAAACAGAATCATCATTAGTAATTTCTATAGCCTTTGAAAAGTTACTAAGTGAAAATTGAAAGAAGTCTTGTCTATTTTTCAGAATCAGCAAAGATCCCAGGAAAAGTCTATGAAGAAATGCTGAGTACAAGCTAGAAACAACTCAAGAGCACGATATAAAGAATACAAAGAATGCAATTGCGAAGCACGATGACAGAGCGAATATCATAATCAGCCTAAAAGAGAAGAGAAGTTTTCAATATAAATTTCAAAATTATCAATGCTTCATAAAGCTAAATTAAAAAAAAAAATAAAATTATAATGAAATAAGATACTAATTCTGATTAATTTGGCAGGAAAGATTATCATTCGAAAAAGCTTGAGTTATGCAGATCATGAATAAAGGAAACGATCGAAAAGTTGTTGCGGCAGGAGCAACATTAAAGAACAATTCTTTGGACACAGAATTGAAGAAAAAGAGTAGCTGGAATTGATCAAAGAGACCGTTGCTGTTGAAAGATAGTTCTCTAATCAAGTTGCTCAAAGACAAAGTCATCACAATACATTGTGAGATGTGTTTCGATGAAAAGAGAACTTCATCTTTTCTAGTGAAGCATCCGCTCGACACTACTGGCTGGGGGCATTCCAGTCTTTGTTCGAGCGCCATCATTCAAATCATTTGTTCGAGCGCCATTATTCAAATCTTCTGTTCGAGTGTCATCATCAAGTCTTCTGTTCTAGCGCCATCATTCAAATCTTCTGTTCAAGTGCAATCGGTCAAATCCTCCGTTCGAACGTGAGCATTCAAGTCTTCCGTTTGAACGTGATCAATCAAGTCTTCCGTTTGAACGTGATCAATCAAGTCTTCCGTTTAAACGTGATCAATCAAGTCTTCCGGTTGAGCACAATCATTCAAGTCTTCCACTTGAATGGGATCATTCAAATCTTCCATTCGAGCGCGAGCATTCGAATCTTCTGGTCAAATATGAGCATTCCAGTCTTCTAGTTAAATATGAGCATTCAAATCTTCAGGTCAAGCGCGAGCATTCCAGTCTTCTGATCGAACGCAATCATTTGATTTTATGATCAAAGATGATCATCCAGTCTGCCATGCAAGTATGATTATCTAGTCATCCTTCAGTTGTAGTTCATTCAAGTTCTTCAAGCGGAGGAAGATCGATCCTCCATTTGATTTCAGGAATCAATCAAAGAAGGATCGAGGGGGCATCTGTTGAGGCATAAAAAAATATTCCATGTCCAGGGGTATTTTGGTAATTTCCATGTCCAGGGGTATTTTGGTAATTTCCATGTCCAGGGGAATTTCTATGTCCAGGGGTATTTCGGTAATTTCCATGTCCAGGGGTATTTTGGTAATTTCCATGTCCAGGGGTATTTTGGTAATTTCCATGTCCATTTTGGTAATTTTCATGTATTTTGGTAATTTTCATGTCCATGGGTATTTTGGTAAAATTCCAAGTCTATGGGTAGTTTAGGTATTTTGGTAAAATTCAAGTCAAGTTTAGAGGTAGTTTAGGTATTTTGGGTAGTTTAGGTATTTTGGTAAAATTCCAAGTCCAGGGGGTAGTTTAGATATTTTGATAAAATTTCAAGTCCAGGGGTAGTTTAGGTATGTTGGTAAAAAAGCATTGGAAAGGGTAGTTTGGTAAAAAAAGGTGCAAAGGTGTCCTTTGAAAGGAAAAAGGTGGAACACCACCATTTAAGAGGGAAGTTGGTGGTCACCATGGTTTAAGGAAAGGGAAGGTCCATATATGAAGTAACAGGTGGTGGTGATCACCACTCTGTAAGAGTGGTGGAGCCTATAAATACTCCCTCCCTGATTCATTTGAAGGGTTGGATCGGATTGAATCAGTTGGTAAGTAAGAGAATGAGGGAGAAGCAAGGCAAGAGAAGGAGAGTAGAAGAGCTTTGCGCGGAACCGCGCAACCAAAGTTGCTTGCGCACAGTCGCGCAAAGTGAAGTCTACATGGCATTCACGCCGCTTTTCAAGGGATTTGGGAAAGATCCTTTGCGCGGCCCCGCGCAACAGGAATGGAGGAAATTCCATTGCACCGTCCGCACAAAGCTCTGCCTCAGGGAAGATTTACTTTGCGCGGAACCGCGCAAACGGCCCGACGAGCAATTGGACGTAAACAGAGAAGAAAGTTTACTATTTTGTTGGTTATACCCAGTATGGACATCTTTTGAGGAATCCACACCATCCACCATCTTCCTCTCGAGATTTTAACCACAAATGGTGAGCTTCAATCATCTGATGATGTGGTCCACTGAGACAATCATGCTGAAACAGTAGCAGAACGTTCTTCTTTTGATCATTATAGCGATCATGAGGAACAACATGATCATGAAATATCAACATGGTTTTCATGGGTTTTTATCCCTCTTCCTGATGGACGACTCAGATCCATCATTTACGGCACGAGTGTGGCCCACAACCAACGGACGGAAGCTCTGTTTTGACACAGAGTCGACGTACGACGTACGTTGAAAAATGGTGGTCCATTTGTTGAAGCTAATCGGAAAATCCATTCCATACATTGGATTCAGTGCAAAAAACCATTTAGAATGGCTGTGTTTAGAGTGAAATCGGTGTGGCCAGCTAGGTTATCTACTCTACCGTTCATTTTACATTCAACGGTTAAGATCGTGCAACAGTCTGCATGGTGACAAAAGGACAACTAGGCAATGGTAATGTTCACCTTCTGAAGAGAATAGACGGCTCAGATCAATGATTTTAGTGCGGAGTGGGCCACACTAAGAAAACTTCAAAGTCACAGCGTTTACGCTGTTTGCATTTTTGAAATGAAGAAGATGAAATCGGTCAGCGCATGCTGACCGATTTTGAGAAATTCCATGCACGACTCGTGCACTCATGTACTATGTACATGCAATGTACATGCAAGGCCTAACATGATGTTCGTGAGAAATCCGCTCCGACCATTCACTTGCCCACTGTATTTAACGCGTTGAGACGAGTTTGAAGAATATCCAGATATCGGCGGGCCCCAAATCACGATCTCGGGGTGATTTGTCAGTTTAGCCATTTCTACAAGGATTCGGGAGCTGAAACCGGACGTGTACTGTTAATTTGTGGTTCTAAGGCTTCATATAAAGTTTTGAGCGAGAATGGACGGTGGAAACCCCATGATCTTACGTTTTGGGAGACTTTTTAGGCCGTCGATGTGATCGGCTTTGATTTCTATGGGTCTGACTACACTTCAACGGACTTCTTCATATTTTAAGGAAGAATGACCGGAAGGATGCTCCATCTTATTGAAGATTAGGATCATGATCGAATCAACAATTCCTCCCAAGTATTGGGAGATGACCAAAATAAATACAAGTAGTTATCTTCTTGGAATTCCTACTTTTCTTGAAGGCTGGTTGATCAGATCAACAATTCCTCCTAAGTATTAGGAGATGATTGAAAACAGTAATGGGAATCTTTCCAAGAATTTTGAAATTTTCATAAAATTATCTTATCTACTTTGATTGATTGTACTTTGTTTTCAGAATCAAGGGAATCAGAGGATGTAAATGAACTCAAATAAATGTGATCAATGTTCTCTTATTCTTTCTTTGTTATCATTGAATAAATCCCTCAAACCAAACACTTTTGTTTCCTTGTCGAAACATCTACTATACTGGAAATGGTAATGATCATAAATATTATTGCCTTGCAAGGCATGGATCTTCTTGAAGATATTATCCCAGTTGGAAATATCTAAATGGTGATGATCATAAATATTATTGCCTTACAAGGCATGGATCTTCTTGAAGATATTATTTCAGTCAGAAATATCTATTATACTGGCAATGACGATAAAATTGATATTATTGCCTTACAAGGCACGGGTCTTCCTAAAGATATTATCAAAAGCAAGGATACATCAATCTCAGTTAAAGAGGCAGTATAGCCAAGCCAAATCCTAAAAGAGCCAAATTTAGCCAAATCAAAAAGATCAAGCTCGGAAAAAAAAAATGCTCTCAAAGGATCAAGCTCTAAAAGAGCCGGCCAACTATACATAAGACCTATGAAGATCACCATTTGGCAGCTACGTGATCGGGAGTCGGTCTGGCCTAAAAAGTCCGTTTGAAGACCATTGTGCGCACCCATGCGGGCATTATGCCGAAGTCAGGATTCAAAGCCTAAAAGGCTATAAATCCGCGAAGACTAGTCACCGTAACTCCCATGCCGTATGTATAGCTTCGGCGGCATACGATCCATAGGGGGAACGGATGAAAATGCCCTCGACTCGTGAATGGGCTCGACCTTCTGAAACGAAGAAAACGAGGGGTCAAAGCAGTGCGAGCTT
This sequence comes from Magnolia changhungtana, assembly GCA_030180095.1. Taxonomy (NCBI): domain Eukaryota; kingdom Viridiplantae; phylum Streptophyta; class Magnoliopsida; order Magnoliales; family Magnoliaceae; genus Magnolia; species Magnolia changhungtana. The sequence goes on from JASAUF010000625.1 coordinate 162,704, forward strand.
TATGCCAACCGTGCGTAAGACCCTCCAGATCTAGGGTTTGATTTCAGTAGTAACTCATGAGGAAGGGCTTAAACCTACTCATTGATGGACTGGCGACCCTAGATTTGGTGCTCAAAGGTAGCCTTGCAAGCCCTGCGAACTCTAGAGAGTTACCGTGGCCAACCCTGTGTGTAAAACCAACAGTTCACCGCCCGGTAGCGTTAATGGGCCCCTCTGATGGACCTTGGCCGTGAGCTCAAGGTAGTGAAAAGCCCAAAAGTGAACTCTAGAGAGTTACAGTGGCCATCACATAAGACCCATAAATGCTCCACTACTCATGAGCTTAAACTGTGTGTGTGCGTACGCTCCACTACTCATGAGCTTAAACTGTGTGTGGCTAATTAAATTAAAACCTAGTACCGCCAATCTAAATACTCACATAGAGAATCCCGCACTAACAAAAGCATAAAAGGTTTAGAAATTGTAAAGGATGTAATGAAATGATTATATAAAGTATAAATATAATTTAATAATATTAGCATAAATGTCATCAACATGCAATAAGAAAATGCTATTATAAACAATTCAAAAATGCTTTCATAAAAACATATGTGAAGCCAAATGAATTATATGTTCAAAAAACATGAAATCAAAGATCACATGTTCAAAATTACATGTCTAAAGATCTTCTGTAATTCCTATTGCTTCTGAATATCTGCGCAAATCTTCCTTCAATTGTGCCTGAGCCGCATCATGTTTAGATTTTTCTTCAAAAATAAGTCTTGCCTGATCAGGAACACCAGCAAGCTTATTGTTGAGGCATAAAATAAGCAAAGAAGTGAAGAAGAGAAAGATCAAGAAATCAGTTTGAAGATCAAGAAATCAAGTTTCAAGACTACTTTGTGCTTTGGTCGCGCAAAGTGAAAAGTTCTATTTGGATCACCAGAAAGAAGCTTGTTTTGCGCGGATTGAATAAAGAAAAACGATTTACGAGACTCATCGCGCAAAGTATATTGTTCTTGTGACTCCGCAGAAAGTACATGATTTCTTGTAATAAAAATGGTTGGGTGATTATTTTTGTCCCACATCGACCAGAACAGAGATTTCCACATGTGAAAATGTCTATAAATATCCCATTCCTTCTATAAAAAGGGGTTGGAAGATTTTAGAAGTGAAAAAAAGACGAAAGAGAAGACAAAAGGTGAGGAGTATCGGACTCCTGCACTTTGCGCGACGGCGCGCAAAGGAGTATTGGACTCCTGGAAGTTTACGCCGGTCAGCGCAAAGTAGCAGAGTACTTCTATGGCTTTGCGCGGACCCGCGCAAAGTATATCATTTGCGCGGATCCGCATAAACCTATTGCTGTGCAATTTATAACAGCAATGGGCTATTATGCCGTCGGAATGATTAGAGTCCTCAAAGCTTCAAGTTCTTCTTGATCAAGAGAAATGAAGAATTATCGACAAAGAGGCGTATTCCTCCTAAGTTTCAGGGGATGACCAAAATAGCACCGAAATGCTGCCGAAATCTCCATTCTCTTGAAGACTGTTGATCAACTTGTCTATTCCTCCTAAGTCATATGAGATGATCGAGATCATTGCCGTTATGCTGCCGAAAATTATATTTATAATGAATTCTTTGTAAACTATCTTAGAATCAAGGGATACCAGAGGATGTAAATGAATTCAGAATTAATAAAGTGTGATGATTGTCTTTGTAATTATTCCATTGTTATGTTTGAATAAGATAATTCTCCCAAATCAAATACATTTGTTTCCTTGTCGAAACAAAATGGTGACTCTGCTGGGGAAATTTGTCTTATTTAACACTAACATTGGAAAAGTTGCAAGATTCTCGTCACTGTTTTTGGCGTTTATAAGACGCCAAAATGGCGACTCTCAGTGGGAAACATCCTCCCCTTCATCTCTAAAATAGTTTACTTAATCTTTCGCATACTAATTTCATGTATGTTTTATTATTGAAGGTACCTAAATTCAATCACACAACACTACTAATGGCTAATATTGCGAGAAAAGTGGACTTCCGATTCATTGCTACCGGGTTCGTAATTGAATATGCGCCAAACCAAACTCCTGAGCATATGAAAGCAAGCACTACAAGCAGGCGCAAAGTGACTCAAGTAACAGTGGGAGTCATTTCCATTTCACTCAACCACAAGAAAGTGATGAGAACTGGACTTTGGTCTTGTCTAGAAAGACGAAAGCAAAAACCCTAAAGAACCGCAAAGCGAAATTGTTTGCACCAAGAGCTGAGGGACCAATCACGCGGAGCATAGCAAGAAGAAAACCCGAGCTCGCTCCTTCGGCGATTTATCCTGAACTAGCTGCTCCACAGTTCTCATCACAAGATTTTCCAGCTTTGGTCGCCCCAAAGACCAAATGGGACAAAGCACAGAAAGGTAAAGCACTGATGATAGGATCACCGATGCCCGTATCACCTCAAACAAGTTCGCCTATAACTGTATCACATCGATCGGTTAAAAGCACGGGAAGTACACAAGAGTCAAATGAGACTCCAATTTCTCCCCTCTTAATAAGTCCTGTTACGTCAACATACTCTCGTTTTACTCCAAAAACGGCTTCAACAAACAGTCAAGAGGCCGCGATATATATGGCAGAAACAGGTCAAGGAAATAGACCAATTACTGAAGAGCGTGTTGATCAAATGGCAGAGGCGTAAAGAGTGCTAATGGATGAATGCCGTAACCTTAGAGAAGCTCTGGCAACTCTGGCTCATAATGTAGCCTAGATAGTGGCCCCACCTATGATGGGAGCGACAAATGGACAAGAGAACTAACCTGAAGGTTCCCGTCCGCAGGGGATAGGATCGCGAGGGTCCGTTCCAGCGACAAGAGCTATAACACAAGATGATGTAAGACAAGTCGTTGAAGAAGCAGTCAAAATAGAAAGAGAACGTGCAAATACTGGTCGTTTCAGATACCGGACACCCTACCCGAGAGAAGTAGAGGACGTTCCGTTTCCAGCCAATTTTAAACACCCAGATTTTCAGAAGTTTAATGGGGAAGGATCACCGGAAGAACACCTGATGCATTTCATCACCAGCATGAGAAATTTCTTCACGATACCTCAATACTGCTTACGCTTATTTGGGTCATCGTTGACAAGTAAAGCTTTTAGGTGATATTCAAATTTGGCACCAGGGTCTATACGAACATGAGAAGAAATGCAAGATGCTTTCATGTCAAACTTCTTTTCATCCGAGCGCGATGTTAGCATCACAGAACTAGCTTCAGTACGACAACGAGAAGGAGAACCAGTTGAAAAATTCATAGACAGATGGAAGACACTGGGCATCGTGTGGCGATTCTTGGGAAGAAAAGGAACAAGTCAAAATGTGTCGAACTCTATGGAAACAGGAATTGCATTTGGACTCACTTTCACTAATGACGATATCGAAACCTTTCGCGATCTGGCTACCAAAGCCCATGCACTGGAATTGATGACTCGTAAGATGCCGGCATTTCATCATGAAACTGTCAGAAGAATACCTGGCAAGACAACCGCCAACACCATCGACTGGGATAAGAAAAATCAAGATGCGAGGAGTTCAAAAGATAGAAGGTCTGAAGGAAAAGAAGGTTGGAATCAATCAAGAGACAGATACGGTGGAAAAAGCTCAAAATGCTCGATTCTCATGAAGGATTCGAGTTTGATAAAGAGGATGTGGTACTAATGATGCAACAATTGTTAAAAGCAGGTACCCTAGAATTACCAGAACCAAAACGTCCTGAAGATGTGACAAGGACTCGAGAAAGAAACTTTTGCCGTTATCATCGCCTAGTAGGACATCCGACAGAAAATTGTTATACGTTAAAATGCATCATACAGCGAATGATAAATAGAGGTGATATAATAACCAGCGGAAGCAAAGAAAAGAATGCAAGGGCGACAGTAAATGTATTGTCAATTCAAGAAAAGACTCAGGGAATGAAAGAGAAGGAAGATCGAAGGTCGGTAAGAAATGCAACAATGATTACGTTGCGATCGGGGAAGCAGATAACAAGTCCTGCAAAGCAAAAGGCAGGAATCATAAGGAAAGAAGTAACTGAAAGACAGAATACTGAGGATAAAAGTAGAAATGGAGATGCAGCGACAAAAGTGGCTTATGATGTAGTTAGCCACTTGAAGGGTATACCGGCACGATTAAGTATTTATGATGCGCTCAAGTTGTCAGAAGAATTTCGGCAGAGTTTGATTCAAGCACTGTTTGATCACAGTGTAAGAGAAGCCTTACTGACAGAAATGAAGAATGAAAGAAAGGATGAAAAGATGAATTGTTTGCCAATAATATCTTTCTCTGATGACGACTTAATTGGTGAAATGGAACATAATAGGCCACTGATGATAGAAGGGTACATTTGCGAAAGGAAGATAAAACGATGTTGAGGCATAAAATAAGCAAGGAAGTGAAAAACGACAAAGATCAAGAAATCACTTTGAAGATGAAAGAAAACAGCTTCAAGACCACTTTGCGCGGGGTCGCGCAAAGTGAAATAGTTACACAAGACCGCGCAAAGTGAAATGATTGCGCGGAGAACATGAAGACAGTTTGCGCAGGATGGAGGGTTTGCGCGACACCGCGCAAAGTATATCGTTTTACGCGTGTCGCATATAAAGTCCATCATGGTGAAATAAAATGGTTGGATGATATTTTGTCCCACATCGACCAGATCTGAGATTTCCGTTGATGGAAATGTCTATAAATACCCCGTTCCTTCTCTAAAAAGGGGTTGGAAGATTTCAGAAGTGAAGCAAAGACGAAAGAGAAGACAGAAGGTGCGGAGTATTGGACTCCTCACTTTTGCGTGACCAGCGCGCAAAGGAGTATTGGACTCTGGAAGTTTGCGCCGGTCGGCGCAAAAGCAAAGAGTCTTATAGTTTGCGCGGACCGCGCAAAAATATATCGTTTGCGGACCCGCGCAAACCTATTGCTTGGCAGTTTTTAACAGCAATGGGCTGAAATGCTGTCGGAATGATTGGAGTCCTCAAAAGCTTCAAGTTCTTCTTGATCAAGAGAAAGGAAGAATCATCGATGAAGAGACGTATTCCTCCTAAGTTTCAGGAGATGACCAAAATAGCACCGAAATGCTGCCGGAATCTTCGTTCTCTTGAAGACTGTTGATCAACTTGTCTATTCCTCCTAAGTCATTGGAGATGATTGAGATCATTGCCGTTATGCTGCCGAAAATTATATTTAGCTATAATAATTGACATTTGTAATGAGTTCTTTGTAAGCTATCTTAGAATCAAGGGATACCAGAGGATGTAAATGAATTCAGAATCAATAAAGTATGACGGTTGTCTTTATAATTATTTCATTGTTATGTTTGAATAAGATTATTTTCCCAAATCAAATACTTTTGTTTCCTTGTCGAAACAAAATGGCGACTCTGCTGGGGAAAATTATCTTATTTAACATTAACATTGGGAAAGTTGTAAGACTCTCGTCACTATTTTTGGCGTCTATTAGACGCCAAAATGGCGACTCTCAGTGGGAACATCCTCCCCTTCATCTCCAAGATAGTTTACTTAGTCTTTCATGTACTAATTTCAAGTATGTTTTATTATTGAAGGTACCTGAATTCAATCACACAACACTACTAATGGCTAATATCGCGAGAAAAGTGAACTTCCGATTCATCGCCACCGGGTTCATAATTGAATATGCGCCAAACCAAACTCCTGAGCGTACGAAAGCAAGCACTACAAGCAGGCGCAAAGTGATTCCAGTAACAGCGGGAGTCATTTCCGTTTCACCTCAACCACAAGAGAGTGATGAAAACTGGACTTTGGTCTTGTCTAGAAAGACGAAAGCAAAAACCTTAAAAAACCGCAAAGCGAAATTGTTTGCACCAAGAGCTGAGGGACCAATCACACGGAGCATAGCAAGAAGAAAACCCGAGCTTGCTCCTCCGGTGATTTATCCTGAACAAGCTGCTCCGCAATTCTCGTCACAAGATTTTCCAGCTTTGGTCACCCCGAAGACCAAATGGACAGAAGCACAGAAAGGCAAAGCACTGATGATAGGATCCCCGATGCCTACGTCACCTCAAACAAGCTCGCCTATAGCTGTATCACCTCAATCGGTTAAAAGCACGGGAAGTACACAAGAATCAAACAAGACTCCAATTTCTCCCCTCTTTACAAGCCCTGTTACGTCAACATACTCTCGTTTTACTCCAATAACAGCTTCGACGAACAGTCAAGAGGCCGCGGTATACATGGCAGAGACAGGTCAAGGAAATAGACCGACTACTGAAGAACGTGTTGATCAAATGGCGGAGGCACAAAGAGTGCTAATGGATGAATGCCGGAATCTCAGAGAAGCTCTGACAACTCTGGCACATAATGTAGCCCAAATAGTGGCTCCACCCATGATGGGAGCAACAAATGGACAAGAGAACCAACCTGAAGGTTCCGTCCGCAGGGGATAGGATCGAGGGTCCGTTCGGTGACAAGAGCCATAACACAAGATGATGTAAGACAAGTTGTCGAAGAAGCGGTCGAGAATAGAAAGGGAGCGCGCAAACACCGGTCGTTTCGGATCGAACACCCTACCAAGAGAGGTAGAGGATGTTCCATTCCCACCAATTTTAAGCATCCAGATTTTTGAAATTTAATGGGAAGGATCACCAGAGGAACACCTGATGCATTTCATCACCAGCATGGGGAATTTTTCTACGATACCCTCAATATTGCTTACGCTTATTTGGGTCATCGTTGACAAGTAAAGCTTTCAGGTGGTATTCAAATTTGGCACCAGGGTCCATACGAACATGGGAAGAAATGCAAGATGCTTTCATGTCAAACTTCTTTTCGTCAGAGCGCGATGTTAGCATCACAGAATTAGCTTCAGTACGACAGCGAGAAGGAGAACCAGTCGAAAAATTCATAGACAGATGGAAGACACTGGGGGCATCATGCAGGCAGTTGCCGGAAGAAAAGGAACAAGTCAAAATGTGTCTGAACTCTATGGAAACAGGAATCGCATTTGGACTCACCAGCGCTGATATCGGAACCTTCCGTGATTTGGCTACCAAAGCCCATGCATTGGAACTGATGACTCGTAAGATGCCGGCATTTCATCATGAAACTGTCAGAAGAATACCCGGCAGGACAACTGTCAACACCATCGATCGGGATAAGAAGAATCAAGACGCAAAAGGTTCAAGAGATAAAAGGCCAGAAGGAAAAGAAGGCTGGAATCAATCAAGGGATAGATACGGTGGAAAAAAGCTCAGAATGCTCGATTCACATGAAGGATTTGAGTTTGATAAAGAAGACGTGGTGCCTATGATGCAACAATTGCTAAAGGCAGGTACCTTGGAATTACCAGAACCAAAACGCCCTGAAGATGCGACGAGGACTCGGGAAAGAAACTTCTGCCGTTATCATCGCCTGGTAGGACATCCGACGGAAAATTGTTATACGTTAAAATGCATTATACAGCGGATGATAAACAGAGGTGACATAATAACCAGCGGAAGCAAAGAAAAGAATGCAAGGGCAACAGTAAATGTATTGTCAATACAAGAAAACACGCGGGGAATGAAAAAGGAAAGGTCGACAAGAAATGCAACAATGATTACGTTGCGATCAGGGAAGCAAATAACAAGTCCGGTAAAGCAAAAAGCAGGAATCATAAGGAAAGAAGTGACTGAAAGACAGAATACTGAGGACAAAAGTAGAAATGGAGATGCAGTGACAAAAGTGGCTTATGATGTAGTTAGTCACTTGAAAGGTATACCGGCACGATTAAGTATTTACGATGCGCTCAAGTTGTCAGAAGAATTTCGACAGAGTTTGATTCAAGCACTGTCTGATCATGATGTAAGAGAAACTTTACTGGCAGAAATGAAGAATGAAAGAAATAATGAAAAAATGAATTGTCTACCAGTAATATCTTTCTCTGATGATGATTTAATTGGTGAAAAGGAACATAACAGGCCATTGATGATAGAAGGATACATTTGTGAGAAGAAGATAAAAAGGATTATGATAGATAATGGGTCCGCAGTAAATCTTTTGCCACTCTCAATGATTACTAAATTGGGTTTTCGTCGTTCAGACTTGCGCCCTAGCGGGATGATGATACAAGGGTTCAATCAAGATGGACAACGCGCACTCGGTAAAATTACGGTGACATTAGAAGTGGGAGAATTAATCACTACTGTTGTATGTCACGTTATAAATGCTGTGACGACATATAACCTTCTCTTGGAAGGCCGTGGATACATCAGTACAATATTATACCTTCTACTCTACACCAGTGCTTCAAATACTGTAAAGATGGGATGCAGTGTAAAGTAATGGCTGATGCAAAACCCTATACAGAAGCTGAGTCTTTCTTTGCGGATGCTAGCTATTATAAATGTTTCTCTCGAAGAAATGAGAAATGATGATGGGAAGAGAATCGTAAAAGATGCCGGGATAAATAAAGTTAAAGAAGAAAAAGCGAGAATCTTCGGGTGCAGAAGCAAGAAAGAAATTCTATTTTGTACCAAAGCGCTGAGACAACCGGGACAACATGCCGTTGACACTATTGTCGATGCATGAGCAAGTGAAAGTTCTTACAATCCAATTTACAGTGCCATTACCCAATATCGAAAGATGTAAGCCATTTGGTACCGCTCCAAGAACATTTCAAGTCAAAGCCGAGTGCTAAATATCCCGAACCAATAGAGTTTCACGCATTTGCATCGAAGTGAAGGATGAAAATATAAGCAATATATATCATGGAGAGTTAGCATCGCAAAATTTGAGAAATACAGTGCAGCAAGCAAGAAAATCATGAGAAATATGGGTTTTGATTGTGACAAACCCACCAGCTTGAATCATGGGAAAGGAATTCAGATCCCTCTCGGGGTTAATCAGGAAAAGCGAAGAAAATTCCAAGGATTGGGAGCAGAATCAGCAGTAAATATAGTATCAGTTAACATGACCTCAGCTACATCAGATACTAAGGTAATTGAATATCCTGAAACCGCTCCAAGGCAAATAGAAGACGGGGGGGGCAACCAACGATAGATGGCTGCGAGAAATAAATTTGGGAACAACAGAAGAGCCAAGGAACACATTCATCAGTGTTAGCCTTTCAGATCAGGAAACTGAGAAATATGGCCAACTTCTCAAGGAAAATAAAGATGTTTTCGCTGGACATATGAAGAAATGCTGGACTGGAACCCTTCCGTAGCAATGCATCGATTAAATATTTCAAAGAAAAGAAACCCAAAAGCAAGCACAAAGGCGATTTCACCCAGACCTAATTCCGTTAATCGAAAAAGAAGTAAATAAGCTAATAAAGGTTGGGTTCATCAGAGAAGTTAAATATCCCAAATGGATATCAAATATTGTTCGGGTAAAAAAGAAGAACGGACAGATCGAGTATGTATTGACTGAGAGATCTGAATGAGGCATGTCCAAAAGACGATCCTCTCCCGATAATGAATTACTAATCGATAGCACTACTCATATATGCTATCATGTCCTTTATGGACGGATATGCGGGGAAATAATAAAATCAGGATGGCACTGAAGATGAAGAGGCGACGGCCTTCAGAACGCCGCTTGGAATTTACTGTTATAAAGTTATGCCTTTCGGTCTCAAAAATGCTGGGGCAACATATCAAAGGGCAATGAAAAATATCTTTCAAGATATGATGCATAAACATGTCGAATGCTATGTTGATGACTTGGTAGTCAGATCCGGAGATCATCAAGAGCACCGCGAACATCTAGCATCGGTCTTCCGACGACTCGAGAAAGAAGCAATTAAAGATGAATCGGCTAAATGTGCATTTGGAGTGTCTTCGGCAAATTCCTCGGCTTTGTGGTACGGCAGAGGAATCGAAATTGATCCGAGAAAAAGTTAAAGCTATTCAAAATATGCCGCCACCAACGACGTTGAAGGAATTAAAAAGCTTACAAGGAAAAATTGGCATACATTCGCCGCTTCATTTCGAACCTTGCGGGAAGGTGTCACCATTTTCTCGGTTAATGAAGAAAGATACTGAGAATTTGTATGGGATCGGGCTTGCGAGAATGCCTTTGATTCAATTAAAGAGTTATTAAAAAACAGTATGGGTGTTAACGGCTCTCAAGAAAAGGTAAGCCACTTATCTTATATACATCTGCCGCTACAAATTCTTTGGGTGCTTTGTTGGCACAGGTAAACGAAGCCGGAAAAGAGCGCTCTTTATTATCTAAGTCGAACAACGATGGGGGCGAATCCAATTATTCTCGATTGAAAAAGAATGTTTGGCGTTGGTATTCATCTGTGCAAAAGTTGAGGCATTATTGTCTCTCCCATGATATAACTCTGATCTCAAGAGCAGATCCGATAAAATTCTTGATGACCAGGCCAATGTTATCGGGAAGACTAGCCAAGTGGATGCTATTGTTATCGAGAATATACTATTTCGTATAAACTGTGAAAGAAAAAAGGACAAGCTATGGCGGACTTTCTCGCAAAGACATCCTATAGAGAAAATGAAGAAATCAATGATGAATTCCCAGATGAACAGGTTATGTTGGCTGAATCTCAGAATCTTTGGCAGATGTATTTTGATGGTGCTGCTCGAGTATCGGGAGCGGGGGCAGGAGTGATATTCATTACACCTCAGGGCGATTTATTACCATACTCTTTCACATTGGGTATCGCGTGCACAAACAATGAAGCTGAATACAGAGCTCTTATCATCGGAATGGAAATAGCACAGCAAATGGAAGTAAAATCATTGCATATCTTCGGAGATTCTAAATTGATTGTAAATCAATTAACAACAGAATTTGAGGTAAGGAAAGAAGAACTTTTGCCTTATTATCGGAAGGCACAACAGTTGCTTGAACAGTTCTATTATGTGGAAATTAAACACATACCGCGGTCGGAGAATGCAAAAGCAGATGCTTTAGAGTTTAGCAATGGCTTATCCGCACAAACCGAAGTCCTCTTCAGGTAACTATAGAAGAAAGAAGATTCCTGCCATCTGCGGAAGTTATTGAAGAAACCGTTGAAATGTTGCCTATATCCTGTTTAGAGATAACAATGGATGATTGGCGAAACCTTTGTTGACTATCTCAAATATAATATCTTGCTTGAAGAAGATAATGCACAAAGACAGCAGATTAAGCAGCGATCAGGAAAATTTGTCATATGCAGCGAAGTATTATATAGAAAATCTTATAATGGAATCTTTGTTAAGGTGCTTGGACAAGCGAGAAGCAAACCAAATGCTGCGGGAGGCACATTCAGGTGAATGTGGAGCACATCAAGCTGGCCGGAATTTATGCCATAGAGTGCATCGAATGGGTTATTATTGGCCTACTATGTTTAAAGATGCGATAGAATATGCAAAGCGGTGTCATGAATGTCAAATACACGGAGATGTAATACATGTTCCTCCAGAAGAATTACATCAATCTGTTGCTTCTTGGCCTTTCTCACTGGGACTCGACGTTATTGGTCCTATAAATCCTCCTTCATCAAAGGAAAACAGTATATTAAAGCGAACAGATTATTTCTCCAAATGGACCAAGAAATCGCCTTGCGTAATGTTAAAGAGAAAGACGTGGTCAATTTCATCCGTCATGCTATAATATACCGTCATGGTATTAGAAGAAGAAGATCATCACCGATAATGGCACCCCTTTTAAAAATAGAGGCATGGAAAAGTTATGTCGAAGTTCGGCATCCAACATTCTTTTTCAACACCTTATTATCCTCCAAACCAATGGATTAGCGAGGCGTTTAACAAAACGATTGTCAAAATAATGAAGAAAACGGTGACAGGCAATAAGCGCGATTGGGATGAAAAGTTACAAGAAGCGTTATGGGCCTACAGAACCACTCATCGTACAGCAACAGGGGCGACACCATATTCATTAATCTATGGTATGGAGGCAGTTATCCCAATTGAAATACAAGTGGCATCACTCAGGGTGGCAGTGCATCAGTCTATAACAGATGATGAAAATGCAAAAATAAGGCTGAAAGAATTAGACTTACTCGATGAGAAACGTCTTGCAGCTCAGCAGCGGTTGCAATCATATCAGGCCAGAACATCAGCTGCATTTGATAAACAGGTTAAATACCGTTCTTTCAAAAAAGGGGATATGGTGTTAATGTTGAAAAGACCTATAATGGTCACTCGCCGGACAGGGGGCAAGTTCGAGCCTAAATGGGACGGTCCATATGTGGTGAAAGAAGTATACTCCAATGGGGCATATAGAATCACAAATCAAGAAGAAGGACAGGGTATCGTGTACTTGTCAACGCCGTTTATCAAAAAATACTATCCCTAAAGATAGAGATGTGGATTTTGACCCAGAATATTATCGGCATAATGATTCTGTATCAAAAGGGGGCAAAGATGAATAAGATCATGTCTATATGCCAACAAAAGAAGCTATAAAGAAGAAATTCACAAGCATATCAATTATCAAAGCAGCAAATCTGGAAAATATATATATGATCATCATCATCAAATAAGATTGACAAAGTTATATTACCTTACAAGGCACAAATTCTCAAAGTTATATTGCCTTACAAGGCACAAATTCTTGAAGATTCTCTTGAAGAGATTGACAAAGTTATATTGCCTTACAAGGCACAAATTCTTGAAGATTCTCTTGAAGATATTATCTAAGCTGAGAATTATATTGCCTTACAAGGCATGGATCTTCTTGAAGATATTTCGGAAATATCTGCTATATTTGCAAATGATGATGATCATATATATATTATTGCCTTACAAGGCATGGATTTTCTTGAAGATATTATCAAAAGCAAGGATATATCAATATCAATCAAAGAGGCAGTATAGCCAAGCCTAAAATCCTAAAAGAGCCAAAATTGATCAAAAAAAAAAAAAGATCAAGCTCAAAAAAAAAAAAAAATGCTCTCAAAGGATCAAGCTAAAAAAGAGCCGGCCAACTATACGTAAGACCCATGAAGATCGCCATTCGGGGGGCGGCGAGAGTCAGTGGCCCTAAAAGCCCGCGAAGACCATCGCGCACCCATGCGGGTAGCTGACGAAGTCAAGGATTCAAAGCCTAAAAGGCCATAAATCCGCGAAGACTAGTCACCGTAATTCCCATGCCGTCTGTATAGCTTTCGGCAGCGCCACGGGAACGGATGAAAATGCCCTCCGTGAATGGGCTCGACCTTGCAGACGAAGAAAACGGGGGCCGCAAGTGCGAGCTTTATGCCAAGCCGTGCGTAAGACCCTCCAGTCTAGGGTTTGATTTCGTAGTAACTCGTGAGGAAGGGCTTAAACCTACTCATTGATGGTGACGACCCTAGATTTGGTGCCCAAAGGTAGCCTTGCGAGCCCTGCGAACTCTAGAGAGTTACCGTGGCCAACCCCGCGTGCGTAAATCCAACAGTTCACCGTCCAGTAGCGTCAATGGGCCCCTCTGATGGACCGTGACCGTGAGCTCAAGGCAGTGAGCCCAAAAGCGAACTCTAGAGAGTTACTGATGGCCATCACATAAGACCCATAAATGCTCCACTACTCATGAGCTTAAAGCGTGTGTGTGTGCACGCTCCACTACTCATGAGCATAAAGCTCGCGTGTGGCTAATTGAATTGAAACTTAGTACCGCCAATTTAAATACTCACCTAGAAAAATCCGTACTAACAAAGCATAAAAGGTTTAAAAATTGTAAAAAAAAATGTGTAATGAAATTATTATATAAAGAATAAATATAACTTGATAATATATAAAAAAATAAATAAATAAAATAACTTGATAATATTAATAAAAAATAAAAATGTGTAATGAAATTATTATATAAAGAATAAATATAACTTGATAATATTAATAAAAAATAAAAATGTGTAATGAAATTATTATATAAAGAATAAATATAACTTGATAATATTAATAAAAAATAAAAATGTGTAATGAAATTATTATATAAAGAATAAATATAACTTGATAATATTAATAAAAAATAAAAATGTGTAATGAAATTATTATATAAAGAATAAATATAATTTGATAATATTAGTATAAATATCATCAATATGCAAGATAGAAAATACCATCATAAAACATCCCAAAATACTATCATGAGATATATGATAAATTACATCCAAGAAACACGAAAGCAAATATCACATGTTTAAAATTACATGATTCAAAGATCCTCTGTAATTCCCATTGCTTCTGAATATCTAAGCAAATCTTCTTTCAATTGCGCCTGAGCTGCATCATGTCTAGATTTTTCTTCAAAAATAAGTCTCGCATGATCGGGAATGCCCATTTCTAACTCTAAAAAGCTTATTCTCAAAAAGAAGCAATCATTTCTTTACCTTGAAGTTGTGCGGATTTTTCGACATCAATAGATTGAGCATTCACCATTGATCGTATCTTTCTTCAACATCTGAATGATTAAAATCAAAAGATGATTCATGATTCTTCCTCTCTATGGGGTAATTCTATAGCAAGATTTCTTCCTTTAAAATTGCAATGCGGTCTTGAATAGTCTTGCTTTCATCAACATGAATCTTTAATTAAATAAGATATGTATATGAAAATTTTCCTTTACCTGGTGAATACCCATATTCTCCATAATCTAAAGGCTCCTCTTCATCTTCCTCGGTGAAGTGAGAGAACATTAATGCTAGAAGGAGTCTTAGCTTAAATTCGTGAGGGAAGATTCATCTCACTTCTATCCTTATATGCTCTTGTTCAAGTTTAGAAATTGTTTCGACAAGGAAATAAAAGTATTTGATTTGGGAAAATAATCTTATTCAAACATAACAATGAAATAGTTATAAATGAACAACCAATGAAATAATTATCATATTTTATTGATTTGAATTCATTTACATCTCTCGATATCCCTTGATTCTAAGATAGTTTACAAAGAACTCATTACAAATATCAATTATTATAGCTAAATATAATTTTCAAAAGATAACGGCAATGATCTCAATCATCTCCAATGACTTAGGAGAGGAAATAGACAAGTCAAGTCAATCGGTCTTCAAGAGAACGAAGATTAAATGACATTTCGGTACTATTTTGGTCATCTCCTGAAACTTAGGAGGAATATGACTCTTCGTCGATGATTCTTCCTTTCTCTTGATCAAGAAGAACTTGAAGCTTTGAGGACTCAATCATTCCGATGACATTTCACCCATTCTTTGTAAAAAGCATTCAAATAGGTTTGCGGGTCGCGCAAACTATATGCTTTCTTGTGGTCCGCGTAAACTATGTGAGCACTCTCTTCCTTGCTTTTGGACCGGCGCAAACTTCAGAGAGTCCAATACTCCTTTGCGCGATCGCGCAAAGTGCGAGAGTCAATACTCGCACCTTCTATCTTCTCTTTCGTCTTTGCTTCACTTCGAAATCTTGAACCCCTTTTAGAGAAGGAACGGGGTATTTATAGACATTTTCACCAATGGAAAATCTCGGATCTGGTCGATGTGGGACAAAATATCATCCAACCATTTTTATTTCACCATGATGGACTTTGCGCGGACACACGCAGCAAACAATATACTTTTTGCGCGGATCGCGCAAACCCTCCATCTCGCGCGCAAACCTGTCTTCATTTCTCCGCGCAATCATTTCTCTTTGCGCGGTCTTGTGTAACTATTTCACTTTGCGCGACCCCGCGCAAAGTGGTCTTGAAGCTGTTTTCTTTCATCTTCAAAGTGATTTCTTGATCTTTGTCGTTTTTTCACTTCCTTGCTTATTTTATGCCTCAACAGATGCCCCCTTGATCCGTTCTTTGTTTGTTCAGAAAATCAAAGAAAAAGGATCAAACCATTCTTTTTCTTTAGGGTTTGCGCGACCCGCGCAAAGCTCGATCAGTACCATACTCGGTCATAAAGCCTATAAATAGTCCAACGACTTAGTCATTTTCATGAACTTGCTTCCTCTACGCTAGAACTCGCTCGGCGATTTTATTCCGCGCAAACCTCACTTTTGCGCGACCACGCAAATTGTTTCACTTTGCGACGTCTTGACTTAGAACTTTAGAGATTTTCCGCGCAAACCATATACTTTGCGCGACGCTCGCGCAGAAAGTACTCTGTACTTAGAAAAATTTTCGAACTTTTCTCCAACACTTAGCCATTTTTTCGACTGACTTATCTTCTTGTTCTTCTTTATGGCTCGTATTAAACAACATTAGCTCGTCTCGTGTCTCCTTGAGAACTCGCCTCTCGACCAAACCACCGCTAAAAGAATGAAACAACTTCTAGAAATCCACTTATTTCAAAGACCCGTTCTCCCCACTTTTGATTTTTTCGATCGCATTAAATCTTTACCCTCCCTATTCATAGATCCATCTCCTTGGGAGATATTAAATGCCCTCCAAAACATGGGAGAGAATACGACCGGGATGAATGGCTCAAAACCACGGCCCACATTCGTACCGATAGTGAGAGACCGCCCCTCGCGAAGATACTCCTCCCGCTTCCCTCCCGAAGAAGACTCGCCGCAATAAGGCGAAAGAATTTTGAGAAAAAGATCAAGAACATAAGAAAAACGACTTCAGAACTCGTGGGATTCGGTGCGAGTTGTAGAAGGGGTCATGAAGTTTGACAACCCTCATGCGAGAGGGCATGACAATCATTCCCATAAGGTATATCGCCATCGGTCTATGCTAGACTGTGAATCCAAAGATGTGTATCCATGGCGAGAGGCGATGTATATGAATCATGGGCCCAAGAGAGCCCGGATTCTTGAAGGAATTATTCAAACTAAGAAGCCGCGACAGAGAGAATCGGAGAAGTTCATCCCATGATTTTCTTAACTCCTTTCCATAGTCCTCATGATCTCTTTCCTTCTCATTTTTATGAGACGGTGCGACAACGCTTCGAGAGATCGAGATCAACTCGGGGTCGGCGAGAATTTCGCATCGAGGGGCTTGTTAATCGCTCGTCGCTATTATTCGAATGGGCGGAAGCTATTTTGCTGAAACATACAAGCACTCTTGCAAAGATAGGCCTATATGATGCAATAGAAGTAACTTCAAAATACTTCTATCGGGAACCCAATGTTCGAAAGGCTTCCTTGAATATTGGTCGCCTACAACCAACTCCTTCCATCTTCCTTACGGCGAAATGAGCATATCTCTTTGGGACCTTCATCGTATATTTGGTCTCACAATAACGAGGCAAATTCTATGATGAATTCATTCCTACCAACAAGAGATTAGCCTTTTGTATCTTCTCCGGACCGCAAGCCTTCCATCTCTCGAGACTACCATAGAACTATTCAAAGAGATGGGCAAATTTCCCAACTTCCACAAAATTCCCCCTCTTCAATGGTGGCCCATTTTTCTAGGGGTCTCGGTATTTATCAATCGATAATCGATCTTTCTTTATTATTCTTAGTCATTTCTGCATATTAACCTCCTCATTTTTATTTCCTTTGAAGGTTTCGTGATTTGCCAATCCAAAGAACTAACAAAGCTTCGAGATGCAAGTAAGAGGAAAGCCGAATATAGCTCTTTTGGAGAGCTTGCGGCATTCTTGGCTTATTGGCTAAGCTTGGTCGTATTGCTTGACTCTAAATGGGGATGCTTATTCGTCCAAGTGTCTTTGTTGTGGCCGGTGCCTTAGCAGAGAGGACATAAATACTCTCTTGCTCCTCCAAGTATTATGTTCTATCTATCTAGGGCCCTTGGAGAAATAGCTACTCATATAAAAGACCCAATTCTTGGAACTTCATCGGCGCATACTTCTTGGCATTATTTTACAGGATGGCTTGGAGTCTACTTCCCTTGGACTTTTGAGGTTTGAGCAAGCATATTCTCATCCTTCTCATCTTCCACTCTGGTTCTTTCAGCAAAGAGCAATGGCTAGAAGAGCATATGAGTGGGTTGCAAATAAGATTCGAGATGATGATCAGATAAACTTCTTTCAATTCCGCCTTTATCGCTATCCCTGAGACACAGACATGGTGGACAACGAAACTCTTCTTACTGCAGGAGAGAGAGCTTTCTTCTTTTCTATTCGCTCATGCAGTTTGCCTCTGCGGGAAGGGACAGAATTTTGGAGAGAACCTTACTACCCCAGTCGTTTTGCTCGTCAATTTGGTTATGATCAAAGCGTGCCACAAGACTGCGGGTTGGTTACGAGAAAAATCTTGTTGTTATGGGCGGTCCTCTTAAGCTGGGCCATGATATGGAAACAATTCTTTGAATGGCGCGTTGGCTCCTCTTCATAATTCCAGGCTATGATCGCATAGTCCGTACATCATATTGGATGCGATGGTGGGATCACCAATCATACACTGGTCAACAAATGCTTGCCAAGAGATTCTTCTATCTTTCTTCACCCTCCCAGTCGAAGGGCTTCGAAATTGGCTATATTAGGAGAAGAGCCATGCATCTCACCCTGGAGAGATTTCGAAAGATATCATAGGATCCCATCGTGAAATCAAGCCCATCAACACTTTGGATGGTGGTTTGCTCCGGAGATAAGAGATGGTGGGATTCTTCAAATCATCACAGATAATGTCAAGGTACAAATGCTGCAGATGGTTCAAGAAGGACCGGCTATTTATCTACTTCTACATCTTTCTTGGTCTAGTCCATCCTCTCAGATGACTAGATCAAAAGCGTTTACAATTGTTGAGGCATAAAATGAAGTGAAGAAGAAAAAGATCAAGAAATCACTTTGAAGATGAAAGAAAAATTTCTTAAAACCACTTTTTGATGCGGGGTGCGTAAAGTAAAAAAAAGATACACAAGACCGCGCAAAGTGGAACGATTCATGAAGAGTTTGCTGAGATCGAGGGTTTGCGCGAGACCCATATGAGAGTATATTTTTGCGGCGTGTCGCGCAAAGTGTATAATCTTTGTGATAAAGTTGGATGATATTTTTATCCCACATCGACGGATCTGAGATTTTCATTGGACAAAATGTCTATAAATACCCCATTCCTTCTCTAAAAAGGGGTTGAAGATTTGAAGTGAAGAAAAGGCGAAAGAGAAGACGAAGGTGTGGAGTACGGACTTTTTTGCGCGACAGCGCAAAGGAGTATTGACTCTGGAAGTTTTGCGCCGGATGAAGAAATTTGAGTGTTCTTATGGTTTCGGGACCCCATGAAAAGCATATCGCAGTTTTTATCATGGATGCAGCAAACCTATCTTGCTTTGATTTTTTAATGAGAATGGATTGAAATCTTTGTCGGAATGATTGGAGTCCTCAAAGCTTCAAGTTCTTCTTGATCAAGAGAAAGGAAGAATCATCGACGAAGAGTTATATTCCTCTAAGTTTCAGGAGAAGATCAAAATAGTACCGAAATGCTGCCGGAATCTTCGTTCTCTTGAAGAATCGTTGATCGACTTGTCTATTTCCTCCTAAGTCCCCGTTTACCGAAAATTATATTTAGCTATAATCTTTGAGATTTGTGATGAGTTCTTTGTAAGCTATCTTAGAATCAAGGGATATCAGAGGATGTAAATGAATTCAGAATCAATAAAGTGTGACGGTTGTCTTTATAATTATTTCATTGTTATGTTTGAATAAGATTATTCTCCCAAATCAAATACTTTTGTTTCCTTGTCGAAACAACAATCATCATCCCCTATCCCTCCAGAAGGAACCCGTCCAGCCTCTGCTTCTCCTATAGTCCAAGAACTTGCACCAGAGAGCAGCCAACCCATTTCTTATAAAGGGAAGCAAGTTATCGTTGAAGAAGTTGACGAAGAAATTTTGGGAGATGAAAGTTCAACTTCATCATCAAGTACAACTGAATCTTCGCAAGATGAAGATAGCGGAGATAGTGATAACGGTGAAGATAAAGATGATGACTTTGAAGAAGGTGAAGTTGATATTGGCGAAGAAGAGGAAACAGCTGCGAAAGAGGTTGAGATAGAATCTTCTCCTGCAACTGCTAAGACTCCTTCTAGCATTAATGTTCCTGCTAAATCTCCTGCAGCTGAGGAAGATGAAGAGGAGCCTTTAGATTATGGAGAATATGGATATTCACCAGGTAAAGGAAAATTTTCATATACATATTTTGATTTATATTTTAACAACTATTATTTATCTAAAATCATTGCATCTCCCTTTTTTAGGTGCCCAAGTTGCAGAAGTAGGTGCTATCTCTTCAGCGAGCCCTCTTGTGGTATCTTCACCAAGAGCATCTGTAGTTCCATTGGTAGTACAAAGAGTAGTGGCTCGTGAAATCATATTTTCTACAGAAACTACTGACTTGCCAACTCCGGCTACCAGAGATTCTAGTACGGAAGCTAGAGCACCATCTTTCGCTGATATGGTGGGACTTGGTCCTTCCATAGCTCAAAGAGCTTCTCCTTCTGTTAGTCGTGTTCCAGTGACAGGTATATATATATATATATATATATGCGCTGCTTATCTTCATTCAAGACTATATATATTTCATAATAATATATTGAATATTCTTCTTCTTTTACTATAGGAACTTATCCCCGTAGCGGTGCGGCTAGTTCTGATTCTGTAACCACTACTTCTGAACTATCATCCTTTGCAAAGATTCCTGCTCACAAAATGCTTATGGTGAAACATTCTCTGTTAGCAATAATCCATATCTTCAGAAATCCTGATCAATGGTTGGATTTGGATGTTGCTATAGAAATTTTGGAAAGCTCTGCTAAGATGGCCAGAATTAACATATCTCCTTTGCGGGATTCACTCCTCAAATTTCGTGATTAGTAATTTCTTTGGCGTCGGTAGAGAATATTACAATTGCTCTGAGATTTTAGAGTGTAGAAGCCAGTTGGCTTCATCACAAGAACAAGCTCTTCGATGAGCTTCATCAATTTCTAAACTTGAACAAGAGCATATAATTCTTCAGGATAAATTAAAGATTCATGTTGATGAAAGCAAGACTATTCAAGACCGCATTGCAATTTTAAAGGAAGAAATCTTCTTGAAATTTGGAGAGGAAGAATCATGAACAGATTTTAATCATTCAGGATGTTGAAGAGAAGATACGGGTGAATGCTCAATCTATTGATGTTGAAAAATCCGCACAACTTCAAGGTAAAGAAATGATTGCTTCTTTGGAGAATAAGCTTCTTTGGCGTTCGATCATGCGAGACTTATTTTTGAAGAAAAATCTAGACATGATGACTCAAGCGCAATTGAAAGAAGATTTGCTCGGATATTCGAAGCAATGGGAATTACAGAGGATCTTTGAATCATGTAATTTTAAACATGTGATATTTGCTTTCGTGTTTCTTGGATGTAATTTATCATATATTTCATGATAGTATTTTGGGATGTTTTATGATGGTATTTTCTTTCTTGCATATTGATGATATTTATACTAATATTATCAAATTATATTTGTGCTTTATATGATAATTTCATTATATTTACATTTTTTTACTAATATTATCAAATTATATTTGTATAATAATTTTATTATATTTATATTTTATTAATATTGTCAAGTTTTATTTACTCTTTATATAATAATTTCATTACACATTTTTTTTTTACAATTTTTAAACCTTTTATGCTTTGTTAGTACGGGATTTTCTAGGTGAGTATTTAAATTGGCGGTACTAAGTTTCAATTCAATTAGCCACACGCAGTTTATGCTCATGAGTAGTGGAGCGTGCGCACACACACAGTTTAAGCTCGTGAGTAGTGGAGCATTTATGGGTCTTATGTGATGGCCACTGTAACTCTCTAGAGTTCGCTTTTGGGCTTCTCACTGCCTTGAGCTCACGGTCACGGTCCATCAGAGGGGCCCATTGACGCCTACCGGACGGTGAACTGTTGGATTTACGCGCAGGGTTGGCCACGGTAACTCTCACAGAGTTCGCGGGGCTCGCAAGGCTACCTTTGGGCACCAAATCTAGGGTCGCCATCCATCAATGAGTAGGTTTAAGCCCTTCCTCACGAGTTACTACGAAATCAAACCCTAGACTGGAGGGTCTTACGCACGGTTGGCATAAAGCTCGCACCTGCGGCCCTGTTTTCTTCGTCGTCGCAAGGTCGAGCCCATTCACAGGAGGGCATTTTCATCCGTTCCCCGTGCGCTGCTAGGAAGCTATACGAGACGGCATGGGAATTACGGTGACTAGTCTTCGCGGATTTATGGCCTTTTAGGCTTTGAAACCTTGACTTTGACCGTCGACTACCCGCATGGGTGCGCACGATGGTCTTCGCGGGCTTTTAGGGCCACTGACTCCATGCCATCTGCCCGAATGGCGATCTTCATGGGTCTTACGTATAGTTGGCCGGCTCTTTTAGAGCTTGATCCTTTGAGAGCATTTTTTTTTTCGAGCTTGATCTTTTTGATTTTGCTCAATTTTGGCTCTTTTAGGATTTTGGCTTGGCTATACTGCCTCTTTGATTGATATTGATATATCCTTGCTTTTGATAATATCTTCAAGAAAATTCATGCCTTGTAAGGCAATATATATATGATCATCATCATTTGCAAATATAGTAGATATTTCCGAAATATCTTCAAGAAGATCCATGCCTTGTAAGGCAATATAATTCTCAGCTTAGATAATATCTTCAAGAGAATCTTCAAGAATTTGTGCCTTGTAAGGCAATATAACTTTGTAATCTCTTCAAGAGAATCTTCAAGAATTTGTGTCTTGTAAGGCAATATAACTTTGAGAATTTGTGCCTTGTAAGGCAATATAACTTTGAGAATTTGTGCCTTGTAAGGCAATATAACTTTGAGAATTTGTACCTTGTAAGGCAATATAACTTTGTTAATCTCTTCAAGAGAATCTTCAAGAATTTGTGTCTTGTAAGGCAATATAACTTTGAGAATTTGTGCCTTGTAAGGCAATATAACTTTGTCAATCTTATTTGATGATGATGATCATATATATATTTTCAGTTCTTTGCTTTGATAATTGATATGCTTGTGAATTTCTTCTTTTCTTTTTGTTGGCATATAGACATGATCTTATTCATCTTTGCCCCCTTTTGATCTGAGAATCATTATCCGATAATATTTTGGGTCAAAATCCACATCTCTATCTTTAGGGATAGTATTTTTTGATAAAACGCGGCGTTGACAAGTACACGATACCCTGTCCTTCTTGATTTGTGATTCTATATGCCCCATTGGAGTATACTTCTTTCACCACATATGGACCGTCCCATTTAGGCTCGAACTTGCCCCTTGTCCGTGAGTGACCATTATAGGTCTTTTCAACATTAACACCATATCCCCTTTTTTGAAAGAACGGTATTTAACTGTTTATCAAATGCACCGATATTTACGGCACGATATGATTGCAACCATTGGCCATTTTCTTTGCAAGACGTTTCTCATCGAGTAAGTCTAATTCTTTCAGCCTTATTTTTGCATTTTCATCATCTGTTATAGACTGATGCACTGCTACCCTGAGTGATGCCACTTGTATTTCAATTGGGATAACTGCCTCCATACCATAGATTAATGAATATGGTGTCGCCCCTGTTGCTGTACGATGAGTGGTTCTGTAGGCCCATAACGCTTCTTGTAACTTTTCATCCCAATCGCGCTTATTGCCTGTCACCGTTTTCTTCATTATTTTGACAATCGTTTTGTTAAACGCCTCTGCTAATCCATTGGCTGGAGGATAATAAGGTGTTGAAAAAGAATGTTGGATGCCGAACTTCTGACATAACTTTTCCATGCCTCTATTTTTAAAAGGGGTGCCATTATCAGTGACGATCTTCTTCGGAATACCATGACGGTATATTATAGCATGACGGATGAAATTGACCACGTCTTTCTCTTTAACATTACGCAAGTAAAAGCGCTTCGGTCCATTTGGAGAAATAATCTGTTGCTGCCAGAATATACTGTTTTCCTTTGGATGAAGGAGGATTTATAGGACCAATAACGTCGAGTCCCCAGGCTGAGAAAGGCCAAGAAGCAACAGACTGATGTAATTCTTCTGGAGGAATATGTATTACATCTCCGTGTATTTGACATTCATGACACCGCTTTGCATATTCTATCGCATCTTTAAACATAGTAGGCCAATAATAACCCATTCGATGCACTCTATGGCATAAATTCGGCCCGACTTGATGTGCTCCACATTCACTGAATGTGCCTCCATGCAAACATTTGGTTTGCTTCTCGCTTGTCCAAGCACCTAACAACATTCCATTATAAGATTTTCTATATAATACTTTATTTGCATATGACAAATTTTCGATCGATCATTTGCTTAATCATTTGTCTTTGTGCATTATCTTCTGGCAAGATATTATATTTGAGATAGTCAACAAAAGGCTGACGCCAATCATTCATTGTTACCTCCAAACAGGATATAGGCAACATTTCAACGGTTTCTTCAATAACTTCGCTGAGATGGCAGGAATCTTCTTTCTTCTATAGTTACCTGAAGAGGACTTTGGTTTGTGCAGGATAAAGCATTAAACTGGCTAAAGCATCTGCTTTTGCATTCTCCGACCGCGGTATGTGTTTAATTTCCACATAATAGAACTGTTCAAGCAACTGTTGTGCCTTCCGATAATAAGGCAAAAGTTCTTCTTTCCTTACCTCAAATTCTGTTGTCAATTGATTTACAATCAATTTAGAATCTCCGAAGATATGCAATGATTTTATTTCCATTTGCTGTGCTATTTCCATTCCGATGATAAGAGCTCGTATTGACTTCATTGTTTGTGCACGCGATACCCAATGTGAAAGAGTATGGTAATAAATCGCATACGAGGTGTAATGAATATCACTCCGCCCCGCTCCCGATACTCGAGCGACACCATCAAAATACATCGCCAAAGATGCGAGATTGACCAACATAACTGTTCATCCGGGAATTCATCATTGATTTCTTCATTTTTACGCTATAGGATGTCTTCTTTGAGAAAGTCCGCCATAGCTTGTCCTTTCTTCGCTTTCGTGGCTTATACGAAATAGTATATTCTGATAACAATAGCATCCACTTGGCTAGTCTTCCCGATAACATTGGCCTGGTCATCAAGAATTTTATCGGATCTGCTCTTGAGATCAGAGTTATATCATGGGAGAGACAATAATGCCTCAACTTTTGCACAGCGAATACCAATGCCAAACATTCTTTTTCAATCGGAGAATAATTGGATTCTGCCCCCATCAGTGTTCGGCTTAGATAATAAAGAGCAGTCTCTTTTCGGCTTCGTTTACCTGTGCCAACAAAGCACCCAAAGAATTTGTAGCGGAGATGTATATAAATAAGTGGCTTACCTTTCTTATGAGTTAACACCGGTGGTACATTTTTTTTAATAATTCTTTAATTGAATCAAAGGCATTCTGGCAAGCCTGATCCCATACAAATTCTGTATCTTTCTTCATTAACCGAGAAAATGGCTGACACCTTCCTGCAAGGTTTGAAATGAAGCGGCGAATATATGCCAATTTTCCTTGTAAGCTTTTTAATTCCTTCAACGTCGTTGGTGGCGGCATATTTTGAATAGCTTTAACTTTTTCTGGATCAATTTCGATTCCTCTGTGCCGTACCACAAAGCCGAGGAATTTGCCAGAAGACACTCCAAATGCACATTTAGCCGGATTCATCTTTAATTGCTTCTTTCTGAGTCGTCGGAAGACCGATGCTAGATGTTCGCGGTGCTCTTGATGATCTCCGGATCTGACTACCAAGTCATCAACATAGCATTCGACATGTTTATGCATCATATCTTGAAAGATATTTTTCATTGCCCTTTGATATGTTGCCCCAGCATTTTTGAGACCGAAAGGCATAACTTTATAACAGTAAATTCCAAGCGGCGTTCTGAAGGCCGTCGCCTCTTCATCTTCAGGTGCCATCCTGATTTGATTATAGCCTGCATATCCGTCCATAAAGGACATGATAGCATACTGAGTAGTGCTATCAATTAGTAACTCTGTTATCGGGAGAGGGAAGTCGTCCTTTGGACATGCCTCATTCAGATCTCTGAAGTCAATACATACTCTAATCTGTCCGTTCTTCTTTTTCACCGGAACAATGTTTGATATCCATTTGGGATATTTAACTTCTCTGATGAACCCAACCTTTATTAGTTTATTTACTTCTTTTTCGATTAATGGAATTAGGTCTGGGTGAAATCGCCTCTGTGCCTGCTTTACTGGTTTCTTTTCTTTAGAAATATTTAATCGATGCATTGCTACGGAAGGTTCCAGTCCAGGCATTTCTTCATATGTCCAGGCGAAAACGTCTTTATTTTCCTTGAGAAGTTGGCCATATTTCTCAGTTTTCGATCTGAAAGGCTAATGCCTTGATGAATGTGTTCCTTGGCTCTTTGTTGTTCCCAAATTTATTTCTCGCAGCCATCTATCGTCGGTTGCCCCCGTCTTCTAATTGCCTTGGAGCGGTTCGGGATATTCAATTACCTTAGTATGTGGTGTAGTGAGGTCATGTTAGCTGATACCATATTTACTGCTGATTCTGCTCCCAATCCTTGGAATTTTCTTCGCTTTTCCTGATTAACCCCGAGAGGGATCTGAATTCCTTTCCCATGATTCAAGCCGGTGGGTTTGTCACAATCAAAACCCATATTTCTCATGATTTTCTTGCTTGCTGCACTGTATTTCCTCAAATTTTGCGATGCTAACTCTCCATGATATATATTGCTTATATTTTCATCCTTCACTTCTGATGCAGCGTGAAACTCTATTGGTTCAGGATATTTAGCACTGGCTTTGACTTGAAATGTTCTTGGAGCGGCTGCAAATGGCTTACATCTTTCGATATTGGGTAATGGCACTGTGTAATTGGACTGTAAGACTTTCAGCTGTTCTGTCGACAATAGTGTCAACGGCGGTTGTCCCGGTTGTCTCAGGCGCTTTGGTACAAAATAGAATTTCTTTCTTGCTTCTGCAGACCCAGAAGATTCTGCTCTTTCTTCTTTAACTTTATTTATCTTGGCATCTTTTATGATTCTCTTCCCATCATCATTTCTCATTTCTTCAGAGAAACATTTATAATAACTAGCATCCGCAAAGAAAGACTCAGCTTCTGTATAGGGTTTTGCATCAGCCATTACTTTACACTGCGCATCCCATCTTTCTGATTTGAAAGCATTGGTGTAGAGTAGAAGGTATAATATTGTCTTGATGTATCCACGGCCTTCCCAAGAGAAGGTTATATGTCGTCACAACATTTATAACGTGACATACAACAGTAGTGATTAATTCTCCCACTTCTAATGTCACCGTAATTTTACCGAGTGCGCGTTGTCCATCTTGATTGAACCCTTGTATCATCATCCCGCTAGGGCGCAAGTCTGAACGACGAAAACCCAATTTAGTAATCATTGAGAGTGGCAAAAGATTTACTGCGGACCCATTATCTATCATAATCCTTTTTATCTTCTTCTCACAAATGTATCCTTCTATCATCAATGGCCTGTTATGTTCCTTTTCACCAATTAAATCATCATCAGAGAAAGATATTACTGGTAGACAATTCATTTTTTCACTGTTCCTTTCATTCTTCATTTCTGCCAGTAAAGTTTCTCTTACATCATGATCAGACAATGCTTGAATCAAACTTTGACGAAATTCTTCTGACAACTTGAGTGCATCATAAATACTTAATCGTGCCGGTATACCCTTTCAAGTGGTGACTACATCATAAGCCACTTTTGTCACTTTGCATCTCCATTCTATTCTTTTTGTCCTAGTGCTACTGTCTTTCAATCACTTCTTTCCTTATGATTCCTGCTTTTTGCTTTACCGGACTTGTTATTTGCTTCCCTGATCGCAACGTAATCATTGTTGCATTTCTTGTTGACCTTTCCTTTTTCATCCCCGCGTGTTTTCTTGTATTGACAATACATTTACTGTTGCCCTTGCATTCTTTTCTTTGCTTCCGCTGGTTATTATGTCACCTCTATTTATCATTCGCTGTATAATGCATTTTAACGTATAACAATTTTCCGTCGGATGTCCTATTAGGCGATGATAACGGCAAAAGTTTCTTTCTCGAGTCCGCGTCGCATCTTCAGGGCGTTTTGGTTCTGGTAATTCCAAGGTACCTGCCTTTAACAATTGTTGCATCATAGGTACCACGTCTTCTTTATCAAACTCGAATCCTTCATGAGAATCGAGCATTCTGAGCTTTTTCCCACCGTATCTATCTCTTGATTGATTCCAGCCTTCTTTTCCTTCTGGCCTTTTATCTCTTGAACCTTTTGCGTCTTGATTCTTCTTATCCCGATCGATGGTGTTGACAGTTGTCCTGCCAGGTATTCTTCTGACAGTTTCATGATGAAATGCCGGCATCTTGCGAGTCATCAGTTCCAATGCATGGGCTTTGGTAGCCAAATCACGAAAGGTTCGATATCAGTATTTGGTGAGTCCAAACGCGATTCTGTTTCCATAGAGTTGGACACATTTTGACTTGTTCCTTTTTTTCTTCAAAGAATCGCCGCATGATGCCCCCAGTGTCTTCCATCCGTCTATGAATTTTTATTTGGTTCTCCTTCTCATTTGTCGTCTTGAAGCTAATTACGTGATGCTAACATCGCGCTCGACGAAAAGAAGTTTGACATGAAAGCATCTTGCATTTCTTCCCATGTTCGTATGGACCATGGTGCCAAATTTGAATACCACCTGAAAGCTTTGCTTGTCAACGATGACCCAAAAAGCGTAAGCAATATTGAGGTATCGTGAAAAAAATTCCCCATCTTTGGTGATGAAATGCATCAGGTGTTCCTCTGGTGATCCTTCCCCATTAAATTTCTGAAAATCTGGATGCTTAAAATTGGCTGGGAATGGAACATCCTCTACCTCTCTTGGGTAGGGTGTTCGGTATCTGAAACGACCGGTGTTTGTGCGCTCCCTTTCTATTCTGACCGCTTCTTCGACGACTTGTCTTACGTCATCTTGTGTTATGGCTCTTGTCACCGGAACGGACCCTCGGGATCCTATCCCCTGCGGACGGGAACCTTCAGGTTGGTTCTCTTGTCCATTTGTTGCTCCCATCATGGGTGGAGCCACTATTTGGGCTACATTATGTGCCAGAGTTGTCAGAGCTTCTCTGAGGTTCCGGCATTCATCCATTAGCACTCTTTGTGCCTCCGCCATTTGATCAACACGTTCTTCAGTAGTCGGTCTATTTCCTTGACCTGTCTCTGCCATATATACCGCGGCCTCTTGACTGTTCACCGAAGCTGTTATTGGAGTAAAACGAGAGTATGTTGACGTAACAGGGCTTGTAAAGAGGGGAGAAATTGGAGTCCTGTTTGATTCTTGTGTACTTCCCGTGCTTTTAGCCGATTGGGGTGATACAGCTGTAGGCGAGCTTGTTTGTGGTGACGTAGGCATCGGGGATCCTATCATCAGTGCTTTGCCTTTCTGTGCTTCTGTCCATTTGGTCTTTGGGGCGACCAAAGTTGAAAAATCTTGTGACGAGAAGCGTAGCAGTTTGTTGAGATAAATCATCGGAGGAGGAGCGAGTTCGGGTTTTCTTCTTGCTATGCTCGTGTAATTGGTCCCTCAGTTCTTGGTACCAGCAATTTTGCCTTGCGACTCTTTAAGGTTTTTGCTTTTGTCTTTTTGGACAAGACCAAAGTCCAGTTTTCATCACTCTCTTGTGGTTGAGGTGAAACGGAAATGACTCCCGCTGTTACTGGAGTCACTTTACGCCTGCTTGTAGTGCTTGCTTTTGTATACTCAGGAGTTCGGCTTGGCGCATATTCAATTACGAACCCGGTAGCGATGAATCGGAAGTTCACTTTTCTCGCAATATTAGCCATTAGTAGTGTTGTGTGATTGAATTTAGGTACCTTCAATAATAAAACATTCCTGAAATTAGTACATGAAAGACTAAGTAAACTATCTTGGAGATGAAGGGAGGATGTTCCCCTGAGAGTCGCCATTTTGGCGTCTAATAGACGCTAAAAAAAAAATAATGACGAGAGTCCTACAACTTTCCCAATGTTAATATTAAATAAGATAATAGGGTCCCCAGCAGAGTCGCCATTTTGTTTCGACAAGGAAACAAATGTATTTGATTTGGGAAAATAATCTTATTCAAACATAACAATGAAATAATTATAAAGACAATCGTCATACTTTATTGATTCTGAATTCATTTACATCCTCTGATATCCCTTGATTCTAAGATAGCTTACAAAGAACTCATCACAAATATCAATTATTATAGCTAAATATAATTTTATAATTTTTGGCAACATAACGGCAATGATCTCAATCATCTCCAATGACTTAGAGGAAATAGACAAGTCGATCAACAGTCTTCAAGAGAACGAAGATTTAAAGTGACATTTCGGTACTATTTTGGTCATCTCCTGAAACTTAGGAGGAATATGACTCTTCGTCGATGATTCTTCCTTTCTCTTGATCAAGAAGAACTTGAAGCTTTGAGGACTCAATCATTAAAATGACATTTCACCCATTCTTTGTAAAAAAAGCGCGCCAAAGCAATAGGGTTTGCGCGGGTCCGCAAACTATATGCTTTTTGCTTGGTCGCGCAAACATGTGAGCACTCTGCTTGCTTGCGCCGTGACCGGCGCAAACTTCAGAGTCAATACTCCTTTGCGCGTGCGCGTCGCGCAAAGTGCGAGGAGTCAATACTCCGCACCTTCTGTCTTCTCTTTCGTCTTTGCTTCACTTCTGAAATCTTCGAACCCCTTTTTAGAAAAGGAACGGGGTATTTATAGACATTTTCTCCAATGAAAATCTCAGATCCGGTCGATGTGGGACAAAAATATCACCCAACCATCTTATTTCACCATGATGGACTTTGCGCGGACACGCGCAATCGATATTCTTTGCGCGGTATCGCGCAAACCCTCCATCTCGCGCAAACTGTCTTCATGTTCTCTCGCGCAATCATTTCTCTTTGCGCGGTCTTGTGTATCTATTTCACTTTGCGCGACCCCGCGCAAAGTGGTCTTGAAGCTGTTTTCTTTCATCTTCAAAGTGATTTCTTGATCTTTGTCATCTTTCTTCACTTCCTTGCTTATTTTATGCCTCAATGAGAGAATTGATTGAAGTCTTGAATAGTCTTGCTTTGTCAACATGAAGCTTATCTTGTGATGAAGTCAAGAAAAGCCTTCTACACTCTAAAATCTCGGAGCAATTGTAACATTCTCTACCGACGCCAAAGAAATTACGGAATCACGAAATTTGAGGAGTGAATCCCGCAAAGGAGATATGTTGATTCTGGCCATCTTAGCAGAACTTTCCAAAATTTCTATAGCAACATCCAAGTCCAACCATTGATCAGGATTTCTGAAGATATGGATTATTGCTAACAGAGAATGTTTCACCATAAGCATTTTGTGAGCAGGAATATTTGCAAAGGATGATAGTTCAGAAGTAGTGGTTCTGAGAATCGAACTAGCCGCACCCTACGGGGATAAGTTCTATAGTAAAAGAAGAAGGATATTCAATATATTATTATGAAATATATATAGTCTTGAGAATGATAAGATAATTGCATATATATATATATTGTCATTGGAACACGACTAACAGAAGGAGAAGCTCTTGGAGCTATGGAAGGACCAAGTCCCACCATATCAGCGAAAGATGGCTAGCTTCCGTACTAGAATCTCTGGTTGTCGGAGTTGGCAAGTCAGTAGTTTCTGTAGAAAATATGATTTCACGAGCCACTACTCTCTGTACTACCAACGGAACTACAGGTGCTCTTGGTGAAGATACCACAAGAGGGCTCGCTGAAGAGATAGCACCTACTTCTGCAACTTGGGCACCTAAAAAAGGGAGATGCAATGATTTTAGATAAATAATAGTTGTTAAAATATAAATCAAAATATGTATATGAAAATTTTCCTTTACCTGGTGAATACCCATATTCTCCATAATCTAAAGGCTCCTCTTCATCTTCCTCAGCTGCAGGAGATTTAGCAGGAACATTAATGCTAGAAGGAGTCTTAAAGATTTGAGGAGAAGATTCTATCTCAACCTCTTTCGCAGCTGTTTCCTCTTCTTCGCCAATATCAACTTCACCTTCTTCAAAGTCATCATCTTTATCTTCATCGTTATCACTATCTCCGCTATCTTCATCTTGCGAAGATTCAGTTGTACTTGATGATGAAGTTGAACTTTCATCTCCTAAAATTTTTTCGTCAACTTCTTCAACGATAACTTGCTTCCCTTTATAAGAAACGGGTTGGCTGCTCTCCGGTGCAAGCTCTTGGACTATAGGAGAAAGCGAGGAGGAGGTCGAGTTCCTACGGAGGGATAGGGGATGATGATTGTAAACGCGTTCTTGATCTAGTCATTGGAGAAGATGGACTAAGACCAAGGGGCTGTGGAGGAGATGTAGAAGTACCAATAGCCGGTCCTTCTTGAACCACTGCAGTCTCTGCAGGAATTGGAGAAGATGTACCTTCAGCATTATCTGCAGCCTGGTTTGAAGAATCCCGACGAGATTTCTCAAATTCTCTCAAATCTCCGTAGGCAAACCAGCCATCCAAAGTGTTAATGGGCTTAATTTCACGGATGGGATCTTCCAATGATATTCTTCTGCAAATCTCTCCAGGATGAGATGCATGGCTCTTCTCCGGAATATAGCCAATTCCGCTCTCTAAATTTCTGCCCTTCAGCCTGGGAGGATGAAGAAAGATAGAAGAATCATCTTGGCAAGCATTTGTTGACCGGTATGATTGGTGATCCCACCATCGCATCCACTATATGATGTACGGACTATGCGATCACAACATGGAATTATGAAAGAGGGAGCCAAACATGACCATTCAACAATTGTTTCCATATCATGGCCCGATTAAGAGGACCGGTTCCATAACAGCGCATTTGTCGGTAACCAACCCGATCTTGTGGCACGGTTTGATCATAACCAAATTTGACGAGCAAAACGACCGGGGTAGTAAGGTTCTCTCCAGTCTGTCCCTTCCCCAGAGGTAAGCGCATGAGCGAATAGAAAAGAAGAAAGCTCTCTCTCTGCTGCAAAGAAGAGTCTCGTTGTCCACCATGTCGTGTATCTCGCGGATAGCGATAAAGGCGGAAGTGAAAGAAGTTTATTTGATCATCATCCCGAATCTTATTTGCAACCCACTCATATGCTCTTCTAGCCATTGCTCTTTACTGAAAGAACCAGAGTGGAAGATGAGAAGGATGTGAATATGCTTGCTCAGAAACTTCGAAAGTCCAAGGGAAATAAACTCCAAGCCACATCTGTAAAATAATGCCAAGAAGTATGTGCGAGATGAAGCCCGTAGAGTCGGGTCTTTTACATGAGTAGCTATTTCTCCAAGGGCCCCAGTAGATAGAGCATAATACGGGAGGAGCAAGAGAATATTTATGGCCCCTCGCTAAAGCACCCACAAAAAGACAGATGGGACGAAACAAACATCGCCCACTTGGAGTGGGCAATACGACCAAGCTTAGCCAAGAATAAGCCAAGAATCTTTGCAAGTTCTCGAAAGGGCTATATTCGGCTTTCCTCTTATTGCATCTCGAAGATTAGTTAATTCTTTCGAGCGGCGAAATCACGAAACCTTCAAAGAAAAAAAATGAAGGAGGTTAATATGGAAATGGCCAAATAGTAAGAATATGAAGATAAAGATCAATTATCGAGATTATTAAATACTTGAGACCTCTAGAGAAATGTGCTAGCCATTGTAGAGGGGAATTTTGTGGGAGTTTGGAAATTTGCCCATCTCTTTGAATAACTCTATGGTAGTTTCGGAGATGGAAGGTTTACGGTCTGGAGAAGATACGAAGGCCAATTCTCTGTTTGTCGGAATGAACTCATCATAGAATTTGCCTGTTATTGTGAGACCAGCTATACGATGAAGGTCCCATAGAGATATGCTCATTTCGCCATAAGGAAGATGGAAGGAGTTGGTTGTAGGCGACCAGTATTCAAGGAAGCCTTTTAGAACATTGGGCTCCCGATAGAAGTATTTTGAGGTTACTTCTATTGCATCATAAAGGCCTATCTTTGCAAGAGTGCTCGTATGCTTC
This sequence comes from Magnolia changhungtana, assembly GCA_030180095.1. NCBI lineage: Eukaryota > Viridiplantae > Streptophyta > Magnoliopsida > Magnoliales > Magnoliaceae > Magnolia > Magnolia changhungtana. The sequence continues at coordinate 196,626 of JASAUF010000625.1, forward strand.
AGCAAGATAGCTTCCGCCCATTCAGAATAGTAGCGACGAGCAGTTAACAAGCCCCCGATGCGAATTCTGCACCGGCCCGAGAGTTGCTCTCTCGATCTCGAAGTTGTTGTCGCACCGTCTCATAGAAATGAGAAGGAAAGAGATCATGAGGACTATGGAAGGGAATCAAGAAGATCATGGGACAAGCTTCTCCTACGTTATGTCGCGGCTTCTGAGCTTGAATAGTTCCTTCTAAGATTCGGGGCTCTCTTGAGGCCCATGATTCGGTATACATAAGCCTTTCGCCATGAACACAATCTCTGGATTCACAGTCTAGCATAGACTGATGGCGATATACCTTGATGGGAATGATTGTCATGCCCTCTGCATGAGGGTTGTCAAACTTCATGACTCCTTCAACGACTCGCACTGAGTCCCACGAGTTTGAAGCCGCTTTTTCTTATGTTCTTTGATTTTTCTCTGCAAACTCTTTCGCCTTATTAATGAGTTTTTCTTCGAGTGAGAAGCGGGAGGAGTATCTTTCGGAGAGGTGGTCTCTCACTGTCGGTACGAATATGAGCTGTAGTTTTCAACCATTCGTCCCAGTCATATTCTCTACCATGTTTTGGAGGACATTTAATATCTCCTAAAGATATGGATCTGTGAATGGGAGAGGGTAAAGACTTAATGCGGTCGGAAAAATCAAAGGTGGGAAGAACGGGTTCTTTGAAATAAGCGGGATTTCGGAAGTTGTTTTTTCTTTTAGCGGTGGTTGATCGAAAGGTGAACTAGAAGGAGACACAAGACGACGGTTTGTTTGTTTAATACGAGCCATGGAAAAAGGAGAAGAAGAAGAAAGAAAGGTGAAAGAGTAAGAAAAGAAGAAAGAAGAAAAGTGGCTAAGTGTTGGAAAATTTTAAAAATTAAGTTAAGTAGTACTTTTTGCGCGAGGTCGCGAAGTATATGGTTTCTTGCGGAAAATCTCTAAGTTCAAGGATGTCGCGCAAAAAGTGAAACGTTTTTGAAGGGGTCGCGCAAAGTGGAGGTTTGCGCGAAATAAAATCGCCAGAGCAGAGTTCTAGCAGCAGGTAGTTCGTGAAAATGACTAAGTCATTGGACTATTTATAGGCTTCATGACCGAGTATGGTACTCGACCGGAGCTTTGCGCGGGGTCGCGCAAACCCTGAAGAAAAGAATGGTTTGATCCTTTTCTTTGATTTTTCGAACAAACAAAAAACGGATCAAGGGGCATCTGTTGAAGCATAAAATAAGCAAGGAAGTGAAAAACGACAAAGATCAAGAAATCACTTTGAAAATGAAAAAAACTTCAAGTTTCAAGACCACTTTGCGCATGGGTCGCGCAAAGTGAAAAGTTAGTTACACAAGACGCGCAAAGTGAAATGATTGCGATTGAGAGAATGAAGATGAAGCGGTTTTGCGAGGATGAAGGGTTTGCGCGACACCGCAGAAAGTATATCGTTTGCGCGTGTTCATGCAAAGTCCATCATGGTGAAATAAAATGGTTGGATGATATTTTGTCCCACATCGACCAGATCTAAGATTTCCGTTGATGGAAATGTCTATAAATACCCCGTTCCTTCTCTAAAAAGGGATTGGAAGATTTCAGAAGTGAAGAAAAGACAAAAAGAGAAGAGAAGGTGCGAGTATTGGACTCTGGACTGGCGCTTTGCGCGAAGCGCGCAAAGGAGTATTGGACTCTTGGAAGTTTTTTGCGGTCGGCGTAAAAAGCAGAAAGTGCTCACATAGTTTTGCGCGGACCCGCGCAAAGTATATCGTTTGCGCGGACCCGCGCAAACCTATTGCTTGGCAGTTTTTAACAGTAATGGGCTGAAATGCTGTCGGAATGATTGGAGTCCTCAAAGCTTCAAGTTTTTCTTAATCAAGAGAAAAGAAGAATCATCAATGAAGAGACGTATTCCTCCTAAGTTTCAGGAGATGACCAAAATAGTACCGAAATGCTGCCGGAATCTTTGTTCTCTTGAAGACTGTTGATCGACTTGTCTATTCCTCCTAAGTCATTGGAGATGATTGAGATCATTGCCGTTATGCTGCCGAAAATTATATTTAGCTATAATAATAATTGACATTTGTAATGAGTTCTTTGTAAGCTATCTTAGAATCAAGGGAAACCAGAGGATGTAAATGAATTCAGAATCAATAAAGTGTGACGGTTGTCTTTATAATTATTTCATTATTACGTTTGAATAAGATTATTTTCCCAAATCAAATACTTTTGTTTCCTTGTCGAAACAAACGAATTATGATAGATCATGGGTTTGCAGTGAATCTTTTGCCACTCTCCATGATTACTAAATTGGGTTTTCGCCGTTCAGACTTGCGCCCCAGCGGAATGATGATATAGGGGTTTAATCAAGATGGACAACGCGCACTCGGTAAAATTACAGTAACATTGGAAGTGGGAGAATTAATTACTACTGTTGTATGTCATGTTATAAATGCTGTGACGACATATAATCTTCTCTTGGGAAGGCCGTGGATACATCAGTACAATATTGTACCTTCCACTCTACACCAGTGCTTCAAATACTGTAAAGATGGGATGCAGTGTAAAGTAATGGCTAATGCAAAACCCTATACAGAAGCTGAGTCTTTCTTTGCGGATGCTAGCTATTATAAATGTTTCTCCGAAGAAATGGGAAATGATGATGGGAAGAGAGTCGAAAAAGATGCCAGGATAAATAAAGTTAAAGAAGAAAGAGCAGAATCTTCTGGGACTGCAGAGGCAAGAAAGAAGTTCTATTTTGTACCAAAGCGCCTGAGACAACCGGGGCAACCGCCGTTGACATTATTATCGACAGAACAGTTGAAAGTCTTACAATCCAATTACACAATGCCATTACCCAATATCGAAAGATGTAAGCCATTTTCGGTGACCCGCTCCAAGAACATTTTAAGTCAAAGCAGTACTAAATATCACAACCAATAGAGTTTCATGCAGCATCGAGAAGAAGAAAGATGAAAATACAAGCAATGTATATCATGGAAAGTTAGCACCGCAAAATTTGAAGAAGTACAGTGCAGCAAGCAAGAAAATCATGAGAAATATGGGTTTTGATTGTGACAAACCCACCGGCTTGAATCATGGGAAAGGAATTCAAATCCCTCTCGGGGTTAATCAGGAAAAGCGAAGAAAATTCCAAGGATTGGGAGTAGAATCAAGCAATAAACATGGTATCGATTAACATGACTTCACCAACAATTAGATACAAGATACTAAAGTAGTTGAATATCCGAAACCGCTCCAAGGCAAATAGAAGACGGGGGCAACCGACGATAGATGGCTGCGAGAAATAAATTTGGGAACAACGAGAAGAGCCAAGGAACACATTCATCAGCATTAGCCTTTCGGATCAAGAATTTGAGAAATATGGCCAACTTCTCAAAGAAAATAAAGATGTCTTCGCTGGACATATGAAGAAATCTCGGGATTGGAACCTCTCGTAGCAATGCATCGATTAAATATTTCCAAAGAAAAGAAACCAAAGTGAAGCAGCACAAAGGCGATTTCACCGGACACTGATTCCATTAATCGAAAAAGAAGTAAATAAACTAATAAAGGTTGGGTTCATCAGAGAAGTTAAATATCCCTAAATGGATATCAAACATTGTTCCGGTGAAAAAGAAGAATGGATGATTAGAGTATGTATTGACTTCAGAGATCTGAATGAAGCATGTCCAAAGGACGATTTCCCTCTCCCGATAATGAGAATTACTAATTGATAGCACTACTCGGTATGCTATCATGTCCTTTATGGACGGATATGCGAGTTATAATCAAATCAGGATGGCACCGAAGATGAAGAGGCGACGGCCTTGAACGCCGCTTGGAATTTACTTGTTATAAAGTTATGCCTTTCGGTCTCAAAAATCTTTGGGGCAACATATCAAAGGGCAATGAAAATATCTTTCAAGATATGATGCATAAACATGTTGAATGCTATGTTGATGATTTGGTGGTCGATCGAGATCATCAAGAACACCGCGAACATTTAGCATCGGTCTTAGAAGACTCGAGAAAGAAGCAATTAAAGATGAACCTGCTAAAGTGTGCATTTGGAGTATCTTTCGGCAAATTCCTCGGCTTTGTTGTGTACGACACAGAGGAATCGAAATTGATCCGAGAAAAAATTAAAGCTATTCAAAATATGCCGCCACCAACGACGTTGAAAGAATTAAAAAGCTTACAAGGGAAATTGGCATATATTTGGTGTTTCATTTCAAACCTCGCAGGAAGATGTCAACCATTTTCTCGGTTAATGAAGAAAGATCTAGAATTTGTATGGGATCATGCTTGCCGAGAATGCATTTGATTCAATTAAAGAGTTATTAAAAAGTAGCGGTGTTAATGACTCGATGAAAGGTAAGCCACTTATCTTATATACATCATGCTACAAATTCTTTGGGTGCTTTGTTGGCACAGTAAACGAAGGGAAAAGAGCTCGCTCTTTATTATTTAAGCCGAACACGATGGGGGAGAATCCAATTATTCTTTGATTGAAAAAGAATGTTTGGCGTTGGTATTATTTGTGTGCAAAAGTTGAGGCATTATTGTCTCTCCCATGATATAACTCGATCTCAAGAGCAGATCCGATAAAATTTTGATGACCAAGCCAATGTTATCGGGAAGACTAGCCAAGTGGATGTTATTATTATCGAATATACTATTTCGTATAAGCTCGGCGAAAGATAAAAAGGCAAGCTATGGCGACTTTCTGCAAAGACATCCTATAGCGAGAAAATGAAGAAATCAATGATGAATTCCCGGATGAACAGTTATGTTGTTGAATCTAGAATCTTGGCGGATGTATTTTGATGGTCTTTGCTCGAGTATCGGGAGCAGGGGCAGGAGTGATATTCGTTACGCCTCAAGGCGATTTATTACCATACTCTCTTCACGTTGGGTACCGCATGCACAAATAATGAAGTGAATCTGAGCTCTTATCATCGGAATGGAAATAGCACAACAAATGGAAATAAAATCATTGCATATCTTCGGAGATTCTAAATTGATTGTAAATCAATTGACAAACAGAATTTGAAGTAAGGAAAGAAGAACTTTGCCTTATTATCGGAAGGCACAAATTGCTTGAACAGTTCATTATGTGGAAATTAAACACATATACGCGGTCGGAGAATGCAAAAGCAGATGCTTTAGCCAGTTTTAGCGGCTTTATCCTGCACAAACCGAAGTCCTCTTCAAGTAACTATAGAAGAAAGAAGATTTCGCCATCTGAGAGTTATCGAAGAAACCGTTGAAATATTGCCTATATCTGTATGGAGGTAACAATGGATGATTGGCGTCGACCTTTTGTTGATTATCTCAAATATAATATCTTGCGAGAAGATAATGCACAAAAACAATGATTAAGCAAGCGATCAAGAAAATTTGTCATATGCAGCGAAGTATTATATAGAAAATCTTATAATGGAATGCTGTTAAGGTGCTTGGACAAGCAAGAAGCAAACCAAATGCTGCAGGAAGCACATTCAGGTGAATGTGGAGCACATCAAGCTGGCCGAAATTTATGCCATAGAGTGCATCGAATGGGTTATTATTGGCCTACTATGTTTAAAGATGCGATAGAATATGCAAAGCGGTGTCATGAATGTCAAATACACGGAGATATAATACATGTTCCTCCGGAAGAATTACATCAATCTGTTGCTTCTTGGCCTTTCTCAGCTGGGACTCGACGTAATTGGTCCCATAAATCCCCCTTCATCTAAAGGAAAACAAGTATATTCAAGCAAAGAACAGATTATTTCTCCAAATGGACCAAGCGATCGCCTTGCGTAGTGTTAAAGAGAAAGACGTGGTCAATTTTATCCGGCATGCTATAATATACCGTCATGGTATTAGAAGAAGATCATCACGATAATGGCACCCCTTTTAAAAATAGAGGCATGGAAAAGTTATGTCGAAGTTCGAGATCAACATTCTTTTTCAACACCTTACTATCCTCCGGCCAATGGATTAGCAGAGGCGTTTAACAAAACGATTGTCAAGATAGTGAAAAAAACGGTGACAGGCAATAAGCGCGATTGGGATGAAAAGTTACAAGAAGCATTATGGGCCTCTGAGAACCACCCATCGTACAAACAACAGGGGCGACACCGTATTCATTAATCTATGGTATGGAGGCGATTATCCCAATTGAAATGCGGTGGCATCACTCGAAGCGGTACACATCAATCTATAACAGATGATGAAAATGCAAAAATAAGGCTGAAAGAATTAGACTTACTCGATGAGAAACGTCTTGCAGCTCAGCAGCGGTTGCAATCATATCAGGCCAGAATATCAGCTGCATTTGATAAACAGGTTAAATACCGTTCTTTCAAAAAAGGGGATATGGTGTTAATGTTGAAAAGACCTATAGTGGTCACTCGCCGGACAGGGGGCAAGTTCGAGCCTAAATGGGACGGTCCATATGTGGTAAAAGAAGTATACTCCAATGGGGCATATAGAATCACAAATCAAGAAGGACAGGGTATCAGTATACTTGTCAACGCCCGTTTCATCAAAAGATACTATCCCTAAAGATAGACATGTGGATTTTGACCCAGAATATTATCGGCATAATGATTCTGTATCAAAAGGGGGCAAGGATGAATAAGATCATGTCTATATGTCAACAAAAAGAAGCTATAAAGAAGAAATTCACAAGCATATCAATTATCAAAGCAGCAAATCTGGAAAATATATATATGATCATCATCATCAAATAAGATGGACAAAGTTAATATCATCTTGAAGATTCTCTTGAAGATATTGTCAACATTATATTGCCTTACAAGGCACAAATTCTCTTGATTTTCTTGAAGATAGTGACAAAATTATATTGCCTCTTGAAGATAATGACAAAATTATATTGCCTTACAAGGCATGGATCTTCTTGAAGATATTATCTAAACTGAGAATTATATTGCCTTACAAGGCATGGGTCTTCTTGAAGATATTTCGAAAATATCTACTATATTTGCAAATGATGATGATCATATATATATTATTGCCTTACAAGGCATGGATCTTCTTGAAGATGTTATCAAAAGCAAGGATATGTATATATCAATCAAAGAGGCAGTATAGCCAAGCCAAATCCTAAAAGAGCCAAATTGAGCCAAAAAAAAAAAAGATCAAAAAAAAAAAAAAAAATCTCAAAGGATCAAGCTCTAAAAAAGAGCCGGCCAACTATACGTAAGACCTATGAAGATCGCCATTCGGGCGGCGAGAGAGTCGGTGGCCCTAAAAAGCCCGCGAAGACCATCGTGCGCACCCATGGGTAGTGACGAAGTCAAGGATTCAAAGCCTAAAAGGCCATAAATCCGCGAAGACTAGTCACCGTAATTCCCATGCCGTCGTCTCGTATAGCTTCAACAGCGGCACGGGGGAACGGATGAAAATGCCCTCCGTGAATGGGCTCGACCTTGCAGACGAAGAAAACGGGGCCGCGGTGCGAGCTTTATGCCAACCGTGCGTAAGACCCTCCAGTCTAGGGTTTGATTTCAGTAGTAACTCGTGAGGAAGGGCTTAAACCTACTCATTGATGGTGGCGACCCTAGATTTGGTGCCCAAAGGTAGCCTTGCGAGCCTGCGAACTCTACAGAGAGTTACCGTGGCCAACCCCGTGCGTAAATCCAACAGTTCACCCGTCCCAGTAGCGTCAATGGGCCCCTCGATGGACCGTGACCGTGAGCTCAAGGCGGTGAGAAGCCAAAAGCGAACTCTAGAGAGTTACAGTGGCCATCACATAAGACCCATAAATGCTCCACTACTCATGAGCTTAAACTGTGTGTGTGCGCACGCTCCACTACTCATGAGCATAAACTGTGTGTGGCTAATTGAATTGAAACTTAGTACCGCCAATTTAAATACTCACCTAGAAAATCCCGTACTAACAAAGCATAAAAGGTTTAGAAATTGTAAAAAAAAAAAAAATTATATATAATGAAATTATTATATAAAGAATAAATATAACTTGATAATATTAGTAAAAAAAAATAAATAATAATGAAATTAAATAAATATATGAAAAGTATAAATATAATTTGATAATATTAGTATAAATATCATCAATATGCAAGATAGAAAATACCATCATAAACATCCCAAAATACTATCATGAAATATATGATAAACTACATCCAAGAAACACGAAAGCAAATATCACATGTTTAAAATTCATGATTCAAAGATCCTCTGTAATCCCCATTGCTTTTGAATATCTGAGCAAATCTTCTTTCAATTGTGCCTGAGCTGCATCATGTCTAGATTTTTCTTCAAAAATAAGTCTCGCATGATCAGGAACGCCAGCAAGCTTATTCTCCAAAGAAGCAATCATTTCTTTACCTTGAAGTTGTGTGGATTTTTTGATATCAATAGATTGAGCATTCACCGTATCTTCTCTTCAACATCTTGAATGATTAAACACTTGCTCATGATTCTTCCTCTCCAGTGAGAGATTTCTTCCTTAAAATTGCAATGCGGTCTTGAATAGTCTTGCTTTCATCAACATGAATCTTTAATTGATCTGAAGAATTATATGCTCTTGTTCAAGTTTAGAAATTGATGAAGGTGTCGAAGAGCTTGTTCTTGTGATGAAGCCAGCAATTGCTTTCTACACTCTAAAATCTCGGGAGCAATTGTAACATTCTCTCTCGACGCCAAAGAAATTACGGAATCACGAAATTTGAGGAGTGAATCCCATGCAAAGGAGATATGTTGATTAAGCCATCTTAGCGAGCTCTCAAAATTTCTATAGCAACATCCAAGTCCGACCATTGATCAGGATTTCGAAGATATGGATTATTGCTAATGAGAATGTTTCACCATAAGCATTTTGTGAATAAGGATCTTCGCAAAGGATGATAGTTCAGAAGTAGTGGCTACAGAATCAGAACTAGCCGCACCGCTGCAGGGATGAGTTCCTATAGTAAAAGAAGAAGGATATTCAATATATTATTATGAAATATATATATATATATATATTGAGTGAAGATAAGAGGTGCATATATATACCTGTCACTGGAACACGACTAACAGAAGGAGAAGCTCTTTGAGCTATGGAAGGACCAAGTCCCACCATATCAGCAAAAGATGGTGCTCTAGCTTCTGTACTGGAATCTCTGGTAGCCGGAGTTGGCAAGTCAGTAGTTTCTATAGGAAATATAATTTCACGAGCCACTACTCTCTGTACTACCAATGGAACTACAGGTGCTCTTGGTGAGGATATCACGAGAGGGCTCACTGAAGAGATAGCACCTATTTCTGCAACTTGGGCACCTAAAAAGGGAGACACAATGATTTTAAATAAATAATAGTTGTTAAAATATAAATTAAGATATGCATATAAAAATTTTCCTTTACCTGGTGAATAAGCATATTCTCCATAATCTAAAGGCTCCTCTTCATCTTCCTCAGCTGCAGGAGATTTAACAAGAACATTAATGCTAGGAGAAGCCTTAGCAGGTGCAGGGGAAGATTCCATCTCAACTTCTTTCGCATTTGTTTCCTCTTCTTCGTCAATATCAACTTCACCTTCTTCAAAGTCATCATCTTTATCTTCACCATTATCACTATCTCTCCGCTATCTTCATATTGCGAAGATTCAGTTGTATCTGATGATGAAGTTGAACTTTCATCTTCCAAAGTTTCTTCGACAACTTCTTCAATGATAACTTGCTTCCCTTTATAAGAAACGGGTTGGCTGCTCTCCGGTGCAGGCTCTTGGACTATAGGGGAAGCAGATGTTGGTCGAGTTCTTTCTGGAGGAATAGGGGATGATGATTGCAAACGCGTTCTTGATCTAGTCATCGGAGAAGATGGACTAGGACCAAGGGGTTGTGGAGGAGATGTGGAAGTACCAATAGCTGGTCCTTCTTGAACCACTGCAGTCTCTGCAGGAATTGGAGAAGATGTACCTTCAGCATCATCTGCAGCTTGATTTGAAGAGTCCCGACGAGATTTCTCAAATTCTCTCAGATCTCCGTGGGCAAACCAGCCATCCAAAGTGTTGATGGGCTTGATTTCACGGATGGGATCTTCCAATGATATCTTTCTGCAAATTTCTCCAGGATGAGATGCATGGCTCTTCTCCGGAATATAGCCGATTCCGCTCTCTAAATTTCTGCCCTTCAGCTTGGGTGGATGAAGAAAGATAGAAGAATCCACTGGCAAGCATTTAGCGACTAAGTATGATTGGTGATCCCACCATCGCATCCAACTATATGATGTATGGACTATGCGATCACAGCCTGGAATGACGAAGAGGGAGCTAACACAACCATTTAGTAACTGTTTCCATATCATGGCGCAGTTAAGAGGACCAGTTCCATAACAACGCATTTTTCTGGTAACCAACCCAGAGTCTTGTGGCACAGTTTGATCATAACCAAATTGACGAGCAAAGCGACTGGGGTAGTAAGGTTCTCTCCAAAATTCTGTCCCTTCCCGAAGAGGTAAACTGCATGAGCGAATAGAAAAGAAGAAAGCTCTCTCTGCTGCAGTAAGTGTTTCGTTGTCCACCATGTCTGTATCTTCGATGTAGCGATAAAGGCGGAACTGAAAGAAGTTTATTTGATCATCATCTCGAATTTTATTTGCAACCCACTCATATGCTCTTTTAGCCATTGCTCTTTCTTGAAAGAACCGAGTGGAAGGTGAGAAGGATGAGAATATGCTTGCTCCGAAGCCTCAAAAGTCCAAGGAAATAAACTCCAAGCCACCCCGTAAAATAATGCCAAGAAGTATGCGTAGATGAAGCTCCAAGAATTGGGTCTTTTATGTGAGTAGCTATTTCTCCAAGGGCCCCGTAGATAGAACATAATCTTGGAGGAGCAAGAGAGTATTTATGCCCTCCGCTAAAAGCACCACAACAACAAAGACAGACACTTGGACAGAACAACATCGCCCACTTGGAGCTGGGCAATATGACCAAGCTTAGCCAGTAAGCCAAGAATGCTGCAAGTTCTCCGAAAGAGCTATATTCTGGTCTTCCTCTTACTGCATCTCGAAGCTTTGTTAATTCTTTAGAATGGCAGTCGCGAAATCTTCAAAAGAAAATAAGAAGTCAATATGTGGAAATGGCTAAGTAGCAAGAATATGAAGACGAAGATCAATTATCAGATTGTTAAATACCTGAGACCTCTAAAGAAATGTGCTAGCCATTGTAGAGGGAAAATTTTGTGGAAATTGGGAAATTTGCTCATCTCTTTGAATAACTCTATAGTAGTCTCAGAGATAGAAGGCTTGCGGTCCGGAGAAGATTAATTCTCTGTTGGTAGGAATGAATTCATCATAGAATTTCCAATTGTGAGAGAGGCTAGCGATGAATCCCAAAGAGATATCTCATTTCCATAAGGAAGATGAAGGAGTTGGTTGTAGGTCAATATTTTGGTCATTGGGTTCCGAAGAAGTATTTAGTACACTATTCATCATAAGGCCGACTATCTTTGCAAAGTCGTCGTATCTTCCGATACCATTTAGCCCGCCCATCGAGTAATAGTGGGAGCCGCAATCATTGCTTGAATTTCTCTTTCATCTCCTTGTCCAACAGTAACTTTTATAACTCTCTTCAGTGGTCGAATTAATTTAGACTATTTTGAGTTCATTGGAATGGTAACTTGATAAGCATCTGAATGAGACCCGAATTAGGTAATTTCGAGACCTTTTGACATCCCAAAAGCATGTTGGAATTCTTCAATCGTCATTAGGCAACTTTTCAAATCGCGTGATCCAACGGAGGCGCTCATAACTCCCTCGTTGGATGTCGGATTGGGTCGATTTTTGGTCATCTGAAAGGTACTTTAGAATACTTTCATTCCTGACTGCAGTCGTCGTATTTCGAGAGCATTTGGGCATCCTTAAGTGGGATCGTAGTCGTCGCTATTGAATTTCTCCATCATCTCCTTGTCCAACGGTAACCTTCATAACTCTCTCTTCAGTGGTAAAATTTAGACTATTTTGAGCTCATTGGAATGGTAACATGCGAAGCTTTTAAAGGAGGCTAGAATTGGGTAATTTCGAGACCATTCAAAATCCCAAAAGCACGTTGGAACTCTTCGATTGTCATTTTACAATTTCGATAGTTAATCTTTCCAAATCGTGCGATCCAACGGAGGCACTCATAACTCCCTTGTTTGATGTTGGATTGGGTCAATTTTTGGTCATTTGGAATGTGCTTTAGCGCACTTTCATTCCTGACTGCAATCATCGTATTCTGAGAGCATTTCGGCATCCTTAAGTGGGATCGCAGTCGTCGCTACTGAATTTCTCGTTCATCTCCGTGTCCAACAGTAACCTTCATAACTCTCTCTTCAGTGGTTGAATTTAGACTATTTTGAGATCATTAAAATGGTAACTTGCGAAGCTTTTAAATGAGGCAAGAATTGGGTAATTTCGAGACCGTTTGATTTCCTAAAAGCACGTTGGAACTCCCTCGTTTGATGTCGGATTGGGTTGAATTTTGGTCATCTGAAAGCTACATTAGCCCATTTTCATTCATGTCTGCAATCGTCATATTCCGTAACCATTTGGGCATCCTTAAGTAGGATCGCAGTCATCGCTACTGAATTTCTCCTTCATCTCCTTGTCCAACAGTAACCTTCATTAACTCTCTCTTCAGTGGTCGAATTTAGACTATTTTGAGCTCATTGGAATGGTAACTTGCGAAGCTTCTAAATGAGGCCAGAATAGGGTAATTTCAAGACCGTTCGATATCCCAAAAGCACGTTGGAACTCTTTAATCGTCATTTTGCAATGTTGATTGTTAATCTTTCTAAATCGCGGCATCCAACGGAGGAGCTCATAAATCGCTCTTTTGATGTCGGATTGGGTCGAATTTTGGTCATCTAAAAGGTACTTTAACGCACTTTCATTCTTGACTGCGATAGTCATATTCCAGGACCATTTGGGCATCCTTAAGTGGGATCGCAATCGTCGCTATTGAATCTTTCCTTCATCTCCTTGGCCAATAGTAACCTTCATAACTCGCTCTTCAGTGGTCGAATTTAGACTATTTTGAACTCATTAGAATGGTAACTTGCGAAGATTCTAAATGAGTCCAGAATTGGGTAATTTTGAGACCGTTCGATATACCAAAAGCACGTTGGAACTCTTCGATCATCATTTTGAAATTTCAATTGTTAATCTTTCCAAATCACGTGATCCAACGGAGGAGCTCAAAACTCCCTCGTTTGATGTTGGATTGGGTCGAATTTTGGTCATTTGAAAGGACCTTTAATGCATTTTCATTCCTGACTGCAATCGTCATATTCCGGGACCATTTGGGCATGCTTAGGTGGGATCGCAGTCGTCGCATTTCAATCTCTCCTTCATCTCCTTGTCCGACAGTAACCTTCATAACTCTTTCTTCAGTGGTCGAATTTAGACTATTTTGAACTCATTGGAATGGTAACTTGCGAAGCTTCTAAATGAGGCTAGAATTGGGTAATTTCGAGACCATTCAAAATCCCAAAAGCACGTTGGAACTCTTTGATCGTCATTTTACAATTTTGATTGTTAATCTTTCCAAATCGTGCGATCCAACGGAGTAGCTCATAACTCCCTTGTTTGATGTCGGATTGGGTCAAATTTTGGTCATTTGGAATGTACTTTAGCGCACTTTCATTCCTGACTGCAATCGTCATATTCCGAGAGCATTTGGGCATCCTTAAGTGGGTTCACAGTCGTCGCTACTGAATTTCTCCTTCACCTCCTTGTCCAACAATAACCTTCATAAGTTTCTTTTTAGTTGTCGAATTTAGACTATTTTGAGCTCATTGGAATGGTAACTTGCGAAGCTTCTAAAGGAGGCAAGAATTGGGTAATTTCGAGACCATTCGATATCCCAAAAGCACGTTGGAACTCTTCGATCGTCATTTTGCAATTTCGATTGCTAATCATTCCAAATCGCGTGATCCAACGGTGGAGCTCATAACTCCATCGTATGATGTCGGATTGGCTCGAATTTTCGTCATCTGAAAGGTACTTTACAATTTCATTTCTGACTGCAATCGTTGTATTCCGGGACCATTTGGGCATCCTTAAGTGGGATCACAGTCGTCGCTACGGAATTTCTCCTTTAACTCCTTGTCCAACACCTTCATAACTCTCTCTTCAGTGGACGAATTTAGACTATTTTGAGCTCATTGGAATGGTAAATTATGAAACTTCTAAATGAGGCCAGAATTGGGTAATTTCAAGACCGTTTGATATCCGAAAAGCATGTTAGAACTCTTTGCTCGTCATTTTGCAATTTCGATTAATAATCATTCCAAATTGCGCGATCCAACAGAGGAGTTCGTAACTCCCTCGTTTGATGTTGGATTGGGTCGAATTTTGATCATCTGAAAGGTACTTTAGCTCACTTTCATTCATGATTGCAATTGTCATATTTTGAGAACATTTTGTCATCCTAAAGTGGGATTGCAGTCCTCGCTACTGAATTTTTCCTTCATCTTCTTGTCCAACAGTAACCTTCATAACTCTCTCTTCAGTGGTCGAATTAAGACTATTTTGAGCTCATTGGAATTGTAACTTGCGAAGCTTCTTAATGAGGCCAGAATTTTATAATTTCGAGACTGTTCAATATCCCAAAAGCACGTTGGAACTTTTCGATCGGCATTTTTACAATTTTGATTGTTAAACCTTCCAAATCGTGCGATCCAACGGAGGAGCTCATAACTCCCTCATTTGATGTTGGATTAGGTCGAATTTTGGTCATCTAAAAGGTACTTTAACGTGCTTTCATTCCTGATTGCAATCGTCGTATTCTGGGACAATTTGGGCATCCTTAAGTGGGATCGCATCTTCGCTACTGAATTTCTCCTTCATCTCCTTGTCCAACAGTAACCTTCATAACTCTCTCTTCAGTGGTCAAATTTAGACTATTTTGAGCTCATTGGAATGGTAACTTATGAAGCTTCTAAATGAGGCCAGAATTGGGTAATTTCGAGACCGTTCGATATCCCAAAAGCATGTTGGAACTATTCGGTCATCATTTTGCAATTTCGATTGTTAATCTTTCCTTATCACGCGATCCCACTTAAGGATGCCCAAATAGTGGAGCTCATAACTCTCTCGTTCGATGTCAGATTGGGTCAAATTTTGGTCATCTGAAAGGTACTTTAGCGCACTTTCATTCCTGACTGCAATCTCCTTCTTCCGAGACCATTTGGCCTTCCATAAGTGGGACTGCAGTCATCACTTCTGAATTTCTCTTTTATCTCCTTGCCCAACAGTAACTTTCATAACTCTCTCTTCAGTGGTCGAATTAATTTAGACTATTTTGAGCTCGTTGGAATGGTAACTTGAGAAGCTTCTCAATGAGACCAGAATTAGGTAATTTCGAGACCGTTTGATATCCCAAAAGCACGTTGGAATTCTTCGATCGTCATTTTGAAATTTTGATAGTTAATCTTTTCAAATCGCGCGATCCAACGGAGGCGCTCATAACTCCCTTGTTTGATGTTGGATTGGGTCAATTTTTGGTCATCTGAAAGGTAATTTAGCGAACTTTCATTCCTGACTGCAATCGTCATATTGTGAGAGCATTTGGGCATCCATAAGTGGGATCGCAGTAGTCGCTACTGAATTTTTCCTTCATCTCCTTGTCCAAGAGTAACCTTCATAACTCTCTCTTCAGTGGTAAAATTTAGACTATTTTGAGCTCATTGGAATGGTAATATGCGAAGCTTCTAAAGGAGGCTAGAATTGGGTAATTTCGAGACCATTCAAAATTCCAAAAGCACGTTGGAACTCTTCGATTGTCATTTTGCAATTTCGATAGTTAATCTTTCCAAATCCTGCGATCCAACTGAGGCGCTCATAACTCCCTTGTTTGATGTTAGATTGGGTCAATTTTTGGTCATCTGGAATGTACTTTAGCGCACTTTCATTCCTGACTGCAATCGTCATATTCCGAGAGCATTTGGGCATCCTTAAGTAGGATCGCAGTCGTCGCTACTGAATTTCTCCATCATTTCCTTGTCCAACAGTAACCTTCATAACACTCTCTTCAGTGGTCGAATTTAGACTATTTTGAGCTCATTGGAATGGTAACTTGTGAAGCTTCTAAATGAGGCCAGAATTGGGTAATTTCAAGACCGTTTGATATCCCAAAAGCTCATTAGAACTCTTTGATCGTCATTTTGCAATTTTGATTAATAATCATTCCAAATAGCATAATCTAATGGAGGAGTTCATAACTCCCTCGTTTGATGTCGGATTGGGTCAAATTTTGGTCATCTGAAAGGTAGTTTAGCACACTTTCATTCCTGACTACAATCGTTGTATTCCGAGATCGTTTGGTCATCCTTAAGTGGGATCGCAATCGTCGCTATTGAATTTCTCCTTCATCTCCTTGTCCAACAGTAACCTTCATAACTCTCTTTTCAGTGGTCAAATTTAGACTATTTTGAGGTCATTAGAATGGTAATTTGCGAAGCTTCTAAATGAGGTAAGAATTGGGTAATTTCGAAACTGTTTAATAACCCAAAAGCACATCGGAACTCTTCGATCGTCATATTGCAATTTTGATAGTTAATCTTTCTTAATTGCGTGATCCAACAAGGGAGCTCATAACTCCCTCGTTTGATGTCAGATTGGGTCGAATTTTGATCATCTGAAGGGTACTTTAGAGCACTTTCATAACTGACTACAATCATCATATTCCGGGACCATTTGTGCATCCTTAAGTGGGATCGTAGTCGTTGCTACTGAATTTCTCCTTCATCTCCTTGTCCAACAGTAACCTTCGTAACTCTCTCTTCAGTGGTCGAATTTAGACTATTTTGAGCTCATTGCAATGGTAACTTACGAAGCTTCTAAATGAGGCCAGAATAGGGTAATTTCGAGACCGTTCGACATTCTAAAAGCACGTTGGAACTCTTCAATTGTCATTTTACAATTTCGATTGTTAATCTTTCCAAATCACGCGATCCAATGGTAGAGCTCATAAATCGCTCGTTTGATGTCAGATTGGGTCAAATTTTTGTCATCTGAAAGGTAGTTTAATGTACTTTCATTCCTGACTGCAATCGTCGTATTCCGGGACCATTTGGGCATCCTTAAGTGGGATCACAGTCGTTGCTATTGAATCTCTCCTTCATCTCCTTGTCCGACAGTAACCTTCATAACTCTCTCTTCAGTGGTCGAATTTAGTGGTCGAATTTAGACAATTTTGAACTCATTGGAATGGTAACTTGTGAAGCTTCTAAATGAGGCCAGAATTGGGTAATTTTGAGACCATTCGAAATCCCAAAAGCACGTTGGAACTCTTCGATTGTCATTTTACAATTTTGATAGTTAATCTTTCCAAATCGTGCGATCCAATGGAGGCGCTCATAACTCCCTTGTTTGATGTTGGATTGGGTCAATTATCGGTCATCTGGAATGTACTTTAGTGCACTTTCATTCCTGACTGCAATCGTCGTATTCCGAGAGCATTTGGGCATTCTTAAGTGGGATCGCAATCATCGCTACTGAATTTCTCCTTCATCTCCTTGTCCAACAGTAACCTTCATAACTCTCTCTTCAATGGTCGAATTTAGACTATTTTGAGCTCATTGGAATGGTAACTTGCGAAGCTTCTTAATGAGGCCAAAATTTTGTAATTTCGAGACTGTTCGATATCCCAAAAGCACGTTGGAACTCTTCGATCAGCGTTTTTGCAATTTCGATTGTTAATCCTTCCAAATCGCGCAATCCAACGGAGGAGCTCATAACTCCCTTGTTTGATGTTGGATTAGGGCGAATTTTGGTAATCTAAAAGGTACTTTAACGTGCTTTCATTCCTGACTGCAATCGTCGTATTCTGGGACAATTTGGGCATCCTTAAGTCGGATCGCATCGTCGCTACTGAATTTCTCCTTCATCTCCTTATCCAACAGTAACCTTCATAACTCTCTCTTCAGTGATTGAATTTAGACTATTTTGAGCTCCTTGAATTGGTAACTTGTGAAGCTTCTAAATGAGGCTAGAATTAGGTAATTTCGAGACCGTTCAATATCCCAAAAGCACGTTGGAACTATTCGATCGTCATTTTGCAATTTCAATTGTTAATCTTTCCTTATCGTGTGATCCAATGAGGAGCTCATAACTGTCTCCTTCGATGTTGGATTGGGTCAAATTTTGGTTATCTGAAAGGTACTTTAGCGTACTTTCATTCTTAACTGCAATCGTCTTCTTCCGAGACCATTTGGCCTTCCATAAGTGGGACTGCAGTCATCGCTTCTTAATTTCTCTTTTATCTCCTTGCCCAACAGTAACTTTCATAACTCTCTCTTCAATGGTCGAATTAATTTAGACTATTTTGAGCTCGTTGGAATGGTAACTTGACAAGCTTCTGAATGAGACCAAAATTAGGTAATTTCGAGACCGTTTGATATCCCAAAAGCACGTTGGAATTCTTTGATCGTCATTTTGAAATTTCGATAGTTAAACTTTTCAAATCGAGTGATCCAATGGAGGCTCTCATAACTCACTCGTTGGATGTCAGATTTGGTTGATTTTTGGTCATCTGAAAGGTACTTTAGCGTACTTTCATTCCTGACTGCAATCGTCGTATTGTGAGAGCATTAGGGCATCCTTAAGTGGGATCGCAGTCGTCGCTACTGAATTTCTCGTTCATCTCTTTGTCCAACAGTAACCTTCCTAACTCTCTCTTCAGTGGTAAAATTTAGACTACTTTGAGCTCATTGGAATGGTAATATGCGAAGCTTCTAAAGGAGGCTAGAATTGGGTAATTTCGAGACCATTCGAAATTCCAAAAGCACGTTGGAACTCTTCGATTGTCATTTTGCAATTTTGATAGTTAATCTTTCCAAATCGTGCGATATAACAGAGGCGCTCATAACTCCCTTGTTTGATGTTGGATTGGGTCAATTTTTGGTCATCTGGAATGTACTTTTGCGCACTTTTATTCCTGACTGCAATCGTCGTATTCCGAGAGCATTTGGGCATCCTTAAGTAGGATCGCAGTCGTCACTACTGAATTTCTCCTTCATCTCCTTGTCCAACAGTAACCTTCATAACTTTCTCTTCAGTGGTCAAATTTAGACTATTTTAAGCTCATTGGAATGGTAACTTGCGAAGCCTCTAAATGAGGCCAAAATTGGGTAAATTGGGTAATTTTGAGATCGTCATTTTGCAAATTTTGATTTAATCTTTCCAAATCCGCGATCAAAAGCACGTTCGAACTCCCTCGTTTGATGTCGGATTGAGTCGAATTTTGGTCATCTGAAAGGTACTTTAGCTCACTTTCATTCCTGACTGTAATCGTCGTATTCTGAGATCATTTGGTCATCCTTAAGCGGGATTGCAGTCATCGATACTAAATTTCTCCTTCATCTCCTTGTCCAACAATAACCTTCATAACACTCTCTTCAGTGGTCGAATTTAGACTATTTTGAGGTCATTGGAATGGTAACTTGCGAAGCTTCTAAATGAGGTCAGAATTGGGTTATTTCGAGACCGTTTGATATCCCAAAAGCTCGTTAGAACCCTTTAATCATCATTTTGCAATTTTGATTATTAATCATTCCAAATAGCACGATCCAATGGAGGAGTTCATAACTCCCTCGTTTGATGTCGGATTGGGTCGAATTTTGGACATCTGAAAGGTACTTTAGCACACTTTCATTCCTGACTGCAATCATCGTATTCTGAGATCGTTTGGTCATCCTTAAGTGGGATCGTAGTCGTCCCTCTTGAATTTCTCCTTCATCTCCTTGTCCAACGCTAACTTTCATAACTCTCTTTTCAGTGGTGAAATTTAGACTATTTTGAGCTCATTTGAATGGTAACTTGCGAAGCTTCTAAATGAGGCCATAATTGGGTAATTTCGAAACTATTTAATATCCCGAAAGCACGTTAGAACTCTTCGATCGTCATTTTGCAATTTCGATAGTAAATCTTTCCTAATTACGTAATCCAACGGAGGAGCTCATAACTCCCTCGTTTGATGTCAGATTGGGTCGAATTTTGGTCATTTGAAGGGTACTTTAGAGCACTTTCATAACAGACTGCAATTGTCGTATTCCGGGACCATTTGGGCATCCTTAAGTGGGATCGCAGTCGTTGCTACTGAATTTCTCCTTCATCTCCTTGTCCAACAGTAACCTTCATAACTCTCTCTTCAGTGGTTGAATTTAGACTATTTTGAGCTCATTGCAATGGTAACTTGCGAAGCTTCTAAATGAGGCCAGAATAGGGTAATTTTGAGACCATTCGACATCCCAAAAGCACGTTGGAACTCTTCAATCGTCATTTTGCAATTTCGATTGTTAATCTTTCCAAATCGCGTGATCCAATGGTGGAGCTCATAAATCGCTCATTTAATGTCGGATTGGGTTGAATTTTTGTCATCTGAAAGGTACTTTAATGCACTTTCATTCCTGACTGCAATCGTCGTATTCCGGGACCATTTGGGCATCCTTAGGTGGGATCGCAGCCGTCGCTATTGAATCTCTCCCTCATCACCTTGTCCGACAGTAACCTTCATAACTCTCTTTTTAGTGGTCGAATTTAGACTATTTTGAACTCATTGGAATGGTAACTTGCGAAGCTTCTAAATGAGGCCAGAATTGGGTAATTTCGAGACCATTTAAAATCCCAAAAGCATGTTGGAACTCTTCGATTGTCATTTTGTAATTTCGATAGTTAATCTTTCCAAATCGTGCGATCCAACGGAGGCGCTCATAACTCCCTTGTTTGATGTTGGATTGGGTCAATTTTTGGTCATCTGGAATGTACTTTAGCGCACTTTCATTCCTGACTGCAATCGTCGTATTCCGAGAGCATTTGGGCATCCTTAAGTGGGATCACAGTCGTCGCTACTGAATTTCTCCTTCATCTCCTTGTCCAACAGTAAACTTCATAACTCTCTCTTCAGTGGTTGAATTTAGACTATTTTGAGCTCATTGGAATGGTAACTTGCGAAGCTTCTAAATGAGGCCAAAATTGGGTAATTTTGAGACCGTTTGATTTCCCAAAAGCACATTGGAACTCCCTCGTTTGATGTCGGATTGAGTCAAATTTTGGTCATCTGAAAGGTACTTTAGCTCACTTTCATTCCTGACTGTAATCGTCGTATTCTGAGATCATTTGGTCATCCTTAAGTGGGATCGTAGTCGTCGCTACTGAATTTCTCCTTCATCTCCTTGTCCAACAATAACCTTCATAACTCTTTCTCCAGTGGTTGAATTTAGTCTATTTTGAGGTCATTGGAATGGTAACTTGCGAAATTTGGGTAATTTCGAGACTGTTTGATATCCTAAAAGCTCGTTAGAACTCTTTGATTGTCATTTTTCAATTTTAATTAATAATCATTCCAAATAGCACGATTCAATGGAGGAGTTCATAACTCCCTCGTTTGATGTCGGATTGGGTCAAATTTTGGTCATCTGAAAGGTACTTTAGCACACTTTCATTCCTGACGGCAATCGTCATATTCCGAGATCATTTGGTCATCCTTAAGTGGGATCGCAGTCGTCGCTATTGAATTTCTCCTTCATCTCCTTGTCCAACAGTAACCTTCATAACTCTCTGTTCAGTGGTCGAATTTAGACTATTTTGAGCTCATTGGAATGGTAACTTGAGAAGCTTCTAAATGAGGCCAGAATTGGGTAATTTCGAAACTGTTTAATATCCCAAAAGCACGTTAGAACTCTTCGATCGTCATTTTACAATTTCAATTGTTATTCTTTCCAAATTACGTGATCCAACGGAGGTGCTCATTACTCCCTCGTTTGATGTCAGATTGGATCGAATTTTGGTCATCTAAAGGGTACTTTAGAGCACTTTCATAACTAACTGCAATCGTTGTATTCCGGAACCATTTGGACATCCTAAAGTGGGATCGCAGTCGTCGCTACTGAATTTCTCCTTCATCTCCTTGTCCAACAGTAACCTTCATAACTCTCTCTTCAGTGGTCGAATTTAGACTATTTTGAGGTCATTGGAATGGTAACTTGCGAAGCTTCTAAATGAGGCCAGAATTGGGTAATTTCGAGACCGTTCAATAACCCAAAAGCACGTTGGAACACTTCTATCGTCATTTTGCAATTTCAATTGTTAATCTTTCCAAATCGCGAGATCCAACGGAGGAGCTCATAACTCCCTTGTTTGATGTCTGATTGGGTCGAATTTTGGTCATCTAAAAGGTACTTTAGCGAACCTTCATTCCTGATTGCAATCGCCGTATTTCGAGACCATTTGGGCATCCTTAAGTTGGATCATAGTTGTCACTACTGAATTTCTCCTTCATCTCCTTGTCTAACAGTAACCTCCATAACTCTCTCTTCAGTTGTCGAATTTAGACTATTTTGAGCTCATTGGAATGATAACTTGCGAAGCTTCTAAATGAGGCCAGATTTGGGGAATTTTGACACTGTTCGATATCCCAAAAGCACGTTAGAACTCTTCGATTGTCATTTTGCAATTTTGATTGTTAAGCTTTCCAAATCGCGCGATCCAACGGAGGAGCTCATAACTCCCTCGTTTGATGTGGGATTAGGTCAAATTTTGGTCTGTTTCGACAAGGAAACAAATGTATTTGATTTGGGAGAATTATCTTATTCAAACATAAAAATGGAATAGTTACAAAGACAATCATCACACTTTATTGATTCTGAATTCATTTACATCCTCTAATATCCCTTGATTCTAAGATAGTTTACAAAGAATTCATTATAAGTGACAATTATTATAGTTAAATATAATTTTCGGCAGCATAACGGCAATGATCTCAATCATCTCCAATGACTTAGGAGGAATAGACAAGTCGATCAACAGTCTTCAAGAGAACGGAGATTAAAGGTGACATTTCGGTGCTATTTCGGTCATCTCTGAAACTTAGGAGGAATACGCCTCTTTGTCGATGATTCTTCCTTTTCTCCTGAACAAGAAGAACTTGAAGATTTGAAGACTCTAGCCATTCCAACAGCATATCGGCTCATTCTTTGTTATAGACTATCGGCGATCGGTTTCTTGTGGTCGCGCAAACGACATGCTTTGCGCGGGTTCGCGCAAACTACAGAGCCCAATGCTCCTTTTCGTGAGTCCGCACAAACTATATGAGCCCAATGCTCTGCACCTTGTCTTCTTCTTCGTCTTTCTTCCAATCTGAAATCTTCCAACCCCTTTTGAGAGAAAGAACGGGGTATTTATAGACATTTTTACTGGTGTAAATCTCTGTTCTGGTCGATGTGGGACAAAATAACATCCAACCATTTTTATACCACCATAAAACACTTTGCGCGGACACGCGCAAACGACATGCTTTGCGCGGTCACGCGCAATCTATCTGTCCCGCGCAATCTATCTTCCTTGATCAACCCGCGCAACCCTTTTACTTTGCGCGGTCCAGCGCAACCCATTCACTTTGCGTGAACCCGCGCAAAGTAGTCTTAAAACTGATTTCTTGATCTTCAAACTGATTTCTTGATCTTTCTCTTCTTCACTTCTTTGCTTATTTTATGCCTCAACAGATGCCCCCTTGATCCGTTCTTTGTTTTTCAGAAAATTAAAGAAAAAGGATCAAACTACTTATTTTCTGTAGTGTTTGCGCGACCCCGCGCAAATCTCGGTCGAGTACCGTACTCGGCCAGAAATACTATAAATAGTCTAACTACTTCGTCATTTTCGCGAACTGCTTGTACTCTGCTGAAACCCTACTCTGGCGATTTTCTTCCGCGCAAACCTTTTACTTTGCGTGAACCCGCGCAAACCATTTCACTTTGCGTGAAGTCCTTTGAAATTGGAGATTTTCCGCGCAACCTATATACTTTGCGCGGACCCACGCAAAGTACTTCGTATTTAGCCAATTTCTTTTGAACTGTTTCCAATACTTAGCCATTTTCTTCTTCCTTTCTTACTCTGTCATCTATCTTCCTTTCTTGACTTAATTTCATGGCTCGTATAAAACAAACAGCTCGTCCTCCTTCCGATCAACCTTCTTCTGATCAACCTCCTGCCAAGCGAACAAAGACCACTTCCAGAAATCTCGCTTATTTTAAAGAGCCTGTTCTTCCCACCTTCGACTTTTCTGACCGCATTAAATCTTTGTCTTCCCCCATTCATAGATCCATATCATTGGGAGATATCAAATGTCCGCCTAAGCAAGGCAGAGAATATGACTGGGACGAATGGTTAAAGTCCACAGCTCACATTCGTGCTGATAGTGAAAGACCACCTCCCCATGAAGACAGTCCTCCGGCTTATCGTTCGAAGAAAACTCGCCGAAATAAGGCGAAAGAATTTGCAGAGAAGATTAAGGAACATAAGAAGAAGAGGCTTCAAAACTCGTGGGACTCAGTACGAGTTGTCGAAGGTGTTATGAAGTTTGACAACCCTCATGCGGAGGGCATGACGATTATTCCCATCAAAGTATACCGCCATCAGTCCATGCTTGATTGTGAGTCTAAAGATTACGTCCATGGCGAGAGGTTAATGTATACTGAATCGTGGGCCTCAAGAGAGCCCCGAATCCTTGAGGGAATCATTCAGACACAAAAGCCACGACAAAGGATAGGGGAAGCTCATCCCATGATATTCTTAGTTCCTTTCCACAGTCCTCATGATCTCTTTCCTTCTCATTTTTATGAGACAGTTCGACAGCGCTTTAGAGATCGAGAACAACTCTGGGGATAGGCAGAATTCCGCATCAGAGGCATGTTAACTGCTCGCCGCTATTATTCTGAATGGGCGGATGCTATATTGCTGAAGCATACAAGCACTCTTGCAAAGATCGGCCTTTATGATGCAATAGAAGTGTCCTCCAAATACTTTTATAGGGAACCCAATATATTAAAAGGCTTCCTTGAATACTGGTCGCCTACAACCAACTCCTTCTATTTACCTTATGGTGAAATGAGCATATCACTTTGGGATCTTCATCGTATAGCCGGTCTCACAATAACAGGCAAATTCTATGATGAATTCATTCCTACAAACAGAGAATTGGCCTTTGTATCTTCTCCAGACCGCAAGCCTTCCATCTCTGAGACTACCATAGAACTGTTCAAAGAGATGGGCAAATTTCCCAGCTTCCACAAAATTTCCCCTCTACAATGGCTGGCTCATTTCTCTAGGGGGTCTCAGGTATTTATTAATCTGATAATCGACTTCTTCTTTATATTCTTGCTAATTAGCCATTCCTGCATATTAACCTCCTCATCTTTATTCTTTCTTTGAAGATTTCGCGATTGTCACTCTAAAGAACTAGCGAAGCTTTAAGATGCAATAAGAGGAAGACCAGAATATAGCTCTTTTGGAGAACTTGCAGCGTTCTTAGCTTATTGGCTAAGTTTGGTCGTATTGCCTAACTCAAGTGGGCAGATGCTGTTCGTCCAAGTGTCTTTGTTGTAGCTGGTGCTTTAGCGGAAGGCCGTAAATACTCTCTTGCTCCTCTAGTATTATGTTCTATTTACAGGGCTCTTGGAGAAGTAGCTACCCACATAAAAGACCCTACTCTTGGAGCTTCGTCTGCACATACTTCTTGGCATTATATTACGAGGTGGCTTGGAGTTTATTTTCCTTGGACTTTTGAGGCTCCGGAGCAAGCATATACTCATCCTTCTCACCTTCCACTCTGGTTCTTTCAGTAAAGAGCGATGGCAAAAAGAGCGTATGAGTGGGTTACCAATAAAATTCGAGATGATGACCAGATAAACTTCTTTCAGTTCCGCCTTTATCGGCTACTTGAAGATACTGAGATATGGTGGTGGAAGACGCTTACTACAGCAGAGAGAGCTTTCTTCTTTTCTATTCGCTCATGAAGTTTACCTCTTCGGGAAGGAACGAAATTTTGGAGAGAACCTTACTACCCCAGTCGCTTTGCTCGTCAATTTGGTTATGATCAAACTGTGCCACAAGACTGCGGGCTGGTTACTAGAAAAATGCGTTGTTATGGAACTGGTCCTCTTCACTGGGCCATGATATGGAAACAGTTGCTGAATGGCTATGTTGGATCCTTCTTCATAATTCCAGGCTGTGATCGCATAGTCCGTACATCATATAGCTGGATGCAATGGTGGGATCACCAATCATACTTGGTCACTAAATGCTTACCAGTGGATTCTTCTATCTTTCTTCATCCGCCCAGGCTGAAGGGCAGAAATTTAGAGAGTGGAATCGGTTATATTCCTGTTGAGGCATAAAATAAGCAAAGAAGTGAAGAAGAGAAAGAACAAGAAATCAGTTTGAAGATCAAGAAATCAGTTTCAGGACTACTTTGCCCAGGTCCGCACAAAGTGAAATGGTTGCGCTGGACCGCGCAAAGTGAAATTTGCATAAGGAAGACAGATGGATGGGGATAGATTGCGCTTGAGAGCACAAAGCATGTCGTTTGTATCGTCGCCATGAAATAAAAATGGTTGGATGTTATTTTGTCCCACATTCAGATTTACTTCGGTGAAAATGTCTATAAATACCCCGTTCTTTCTCTCAAAAGGGGTTCAAAGATTTCAGAGTGAAAGAAAGACGAAAGAAAAGACAGAAGGTATGGAGTATTGGACTCTGCGGTTTTGCGTGGCAAAAGAGTATTGGACTCTGAATCTTCAGAAAGACATGGGGTTTATATAGTTTCGCGGACCAGATTTGCAAATCATATCGTTCTTGTGGACCGCGCAAAAATTTTTTTGCAATGGGTACATTATCTTTGTTGGAATGGAGTTCTTCTTGTTCGGGAGAAAAGGAAGAATCATCATAAAGAGGCGTATTCCTCTAAGTTTCAGGAGATTTGAAATAGAGAAATAGGAATCTGTTCTCTTGAAGACAATTGATTGACTTGTCATTCCTCCTAAGTCATTGGAGATGATCGACATCATTGCCGTTATCGCCAAAAATTATATTTAATGATAATAATTGTCACTTATAATGAATTCTTTGTAAACTATCTTAGAATCAAGGGATACCAGAGGATGTAAATGAATTCAGAATCAATAAAGTGTGATGATTGTCTTTGTAACTATTCCATTGTTATGTTTGAATAAGATAGTTCTCCCAAATCAAATACATTTGTTTCCTTGTCAAAACAATTCCAGAAAAGAGCCATGCATCTCATCCTGGAGAAATTTGTAGGAAGATATCATTGGAAGACCCCATCCGTGAAATCAAGCCTATCAACACTTTGGATGGCTGGTTTGCCCCTGGAGTTTTGAGAGATTTTGAGAAATCTCGTCGGGACTTTTCAAACCAAGCTACAAACGATGCTGAAGGTACATCTTCTCCAATTCCTGCAGAGACTGCAGCGGTTCAAGAAGGACCAGCTATTGGTACTTCCATATCTCCTTCACAACCCCTTGGTCCTAGTCCATCTTCCCCAATGACTAGATCAAAAACGCGTTTGCAAACATCATCCCCTATTCTTCCAGAAAGGACCCGCCAAGCATCCGCTTCCCCTATAGTCCAAGAGCCTGCACCGGAGAGCAGCCAACCCGTTTCTTACAAAGGGAAGCAAGTTATCATTGAAGAAGTTGACGAAGAAATTTTGGAAGATGAAAGTTCAACTTCATCATCAGATACTACTGAATCTTCACAATATGAAGACAGCGGAGATAGCGACAGTTGTGAAGATAAAGATGATGACTTTGAAGAAGGTGAAGTTGACATCGACGGAGATGAGGAAACAGCTGCGAAAGAAGTTGAGATGGAATCTTCCCCTGCAACCGCTAAGACTCTTCCTGGTGTAAATGTTCCTGCTAAATCTCCTGCAGCTGAGGAAGATGAAGAGGAGCTTTTAGATTATGGCGAATATGGGTATTCACCAGGTAAAGGAAATTTAATTTTCATATGCATATATTAATTTATATTTTAACAACTATTATTTATTTAAAATCATTGTGTCTCCCTTTTTTAGGTGCCCAAGTTGCAGAAATAGGTGCTATCTCTTCAGTGAGCCCTCTTGTGGTAACTTCACCAAGAGCACCCGTAGTTCCATTGGTAGTACAGAGAGTAGTGGCTCGTGAAATCATATTTCCAACAGAAACTACGGACTTGCCAACTCGGCTACCCAGAGATTCAAGCACGGAAGCTAGAGCACCATCTTTTGCTGATATGGTGGAACTTGGTCCTTCCATAGCTCAGGGAGCTTCTCCTTCTATTAGTCGTATTCCAGTGACAGGTACATATATATACGCTGATTATCTTTACTCAAGACTATATATTTCATAATAATATTTTGAATATCCTTCTTCTTTTGCTATAGGAACTCCTTCTTGCAGCGGTGCGGCTAGTTCTGATTCTGTAGCCACTACTTCTGAACTGTCATCCTTTGTGAAGATCCCTGTTCATAAAATGCTTATGGTGAAACATTCCTTGTTAGCAATAATCCATATCTTCAGAAATCCTGACCAATGGTTGGACTTGGATGTTGCTATAGAGATTCTGGAGAGCTCTGCCAAGATGGCTAGAATCAACATATCTCCTTTGCGTGATTCACTCCTCAAATTTCGTGATTCAGTAATTTCTTTGGCGTCAGTAGAGAATGTTACAATTGCCCCTGAGATTTTAGAGTGTAGAAAGCAGCTGGCTTCATCTCAAGAACAAGCCTTTCTGACAGCTTCATCAATTTCTAAACTTGAACAAGAGCATACGATTCTTCAAGATCAATTAAAGATTCATGTTGATGAAAGTATGACTATCCAAGATCGTATTGCAGCTCTGAAGGAAGAAATCTCTCAACTAGAGAGGAAGAATCATGAGCAGGCCTTAATCATTCAAAATGTTGAAGAGAAGATACGGGTGAATGTTCAATCCATTGATATTGAAAAATCCGCACAACTTCAAGGTAAAGAAATGATTGCTTCTTTGGAGAATAAACTTGCTGGCGTTCCTGATCAGGCAAGACTTATTTTTGAAGAAAAATCTAAACATGATGCAGCTCAGGCACAATTGAAAGAAGATTTGCGCAGATACTCAGAAGCAATGGGGATTATAGAAGATCTTTAAACATGTAATTTTGAACATGTGATCTTTGCTTTCATGTTTCTTGGACATATAATTTATTTGGCTTCACATATGTTTTTATGAAAGCATTTTGAGATGTTTATAATAGCATTTTCACATTGCATGTTGATGACATTTATACTAATATTATCAAATCATATTTATACTTTATATAATCATTTCATTACATCCTTTACAATTTCTAAACCTTTTATGCTTTGTTTGTTAGTGCGGGATTCTCTATGTGAGTATTTAGATTGGCGGTACTAAGTTTCAATTTAATTAGCCACACACGGTTTAAGCTCATGAGTAGTGGAGCGTGCGCACACACGAGTTTAAGCTCATGAGTAGTGGAGCATTTATGGGTCTTATGTGATGGCCTTGTAACTCTCTAGAGTTCGCTTTTGGGCTTTTCACGCCTTGAGCTCACGGCCAAGGTCCATCGAGGGGCCCATTGACGCTTCTGGGGCGGTGAAGCTGTTGGTTTTACGCACGGGGTTGGCCACGGTAACTCTCAGAGTTCGCAGGGCTCGAGCTACCTTTGGGCACCAAATCTAGGGTCGTCAGTCCATCAATGAGTAGGTTTAAGCCCTTCCTCACGAGTTACTACTGAAATCAAACCCTAGATCTGGAGGGTCTTACGCACGGTTGGCATAAAGCTCGCACTGCGGCCCCTGTTTTCTTCGTCTGCAAGGTCGAGCCCATTCACGGGAGGGCATTTTCATCCGTTCCCCGTGGCGCTGCCGGAAGCTATATAGACGGCATGGGAGTTACGGTGACTAGTCTTCGCGGATTTATGGCCTTTTAGGCTTTGAATCCTTGACTTCGTCAGCTGCCCGCATGGGTGCGCACGATGGTCTTCGCGGGCTTTTTAGGGCCACTGACTCCTCGCCGCTGCCCGAATGGCGATCTTCATAGGTCTTACGTATAGTTGGCCGGCTCTTTTAGAGCTTGATCCTTTGAGAGCATTTTTTTTCGAGCTTGATCTTTTTGATTTGGCTCAATTTGGCTCTTTTAGGATTTGGCTTGGCTATACTGCCTCTTTAACTGAGATTGATATATTGATATATCCTTGCTTTTGATAGTATCTTTTGGAAGACCCGTGCCTTGTAAGGCAATAATATCTATGATCATTATCATTGCCAGTATAGTAGATATTTCCAACTGAGATAATATCTTCAAGAAGATCCATGCCTTGTAAGGCAATATATCAATTTTATCAATATCTTCAAGAAAATCCGTGCCTTGTAAGGCAATATATCAATCTTGTCAATATCTTCAAGAAAATCCATGCCTTGTAAGGCAATATATCAGTCTTGTCAATATCTTCAAGAAAATCCATGCCTTGTAAGGCAATATATCAATCTTGTCAATATCTTCAAGAGAATCTTCAAGATGATATTGACTTTGTCAAATTTATTTAGTGATGATGATGATCATATATATTTTTCAGATTTGATGCTTGATAATTGACATGCTTGTGAATTTCTTCTTTATAGCTTCTTTTGTTGACATATAGACATGATCTTATTCATCCTTGCCCCTTTTTGATCTGAGAATCATTATCGATAATATTCGGGTCAAAATCCACATGTCTATCTTTAGGGATAGTATCTTTTGATGAAACGGGCGTTGACAAGTATACTGATACCCTGTCCCTCTTGATTTGTGATTCTATATGCCCCATTGGAGTATACTTCTTTTACCACATATGGACCGTCCCATTTAGGCTCGAACTTGCCCCCTGTCCGTGAGTAATCACTATTGGTCTTTTCAACATTAACACCATATCCCCTTTTTTGAAAGAAGCGGTATTTAACTTTGTTTATCAAATTGCCGATATCTGGCTTTGATATATTTGCAACCTCTTGAGCTTGCAAGACGTTTCTCATCGAGTAGGTCTAATTCTTTCAGCCTTATTTTTGCATTTTCATCATCTGTTATAGACTGATGTACTGCTATTCGGAGTGATGCCACCTGCATTTCAATTGGGATAACTGCCTCCATACCATAGATTAATGAATACGGTGTCGCTCCTGTTGCTGTACGATGGGTGGTTCTGTAAGCCCATAATGCTTCTTGTAACTTTTCATCCCAATCGCGCTTATTGCCCACATCATTTTTTTTTTCATTATTTTGACAATCGTTTTGTTAAACGCCTCTGCTAGTCCATTAGTAGGAGGATAGTAAGGTGTTGAAAAAGAATCTTTGGATCGAACCGACACAACTTTTCCATGCCTCTATTTTTAAAAGGGGTGCCATTATCGATGATGATCTTTTTGAATACCATGATGGTATATTATAGCATGCCGGATGAAATTGACCACGTCTTTCTCTTTAACACTACGCAAAGGCATTGCTTGGTCCATTTGGAGAAATAGTCATTGTTCTTTGCCGAGAATATCTTGTTTTCCTTTAGATGAAGGGGGATTTATAGGACCAATTACGTCGAGTCCCCAGTGAGAAAGGCCAAGAAGCAACAACGGTGATGTAATTCTTTACGGAGGAACATGTATTACATCTCGTGTATTTGACATTCATGACACCGCTTTGCATATTCTATCGCATCTTTGAACATAGTAGGCCAATAATAACCCATTCGATGCACTCTATGGCATAAATTTTGGCCGGCTTGATGTGCTCCACATTCACTGAATGTGCCTCCCCATGACATTTGGTTTGCTTCTTGCTTGTCTAAGCACCTTATGACATTCCATTATAATTTTTTCTATACAATACTTCTTTGCATATGACAAATTTGCCCGATCATTGCGCTTAATCTATTTGTCTTTGTGCATTATCTTCGGCAAGATATTATATTTGAGATAATCAACAAAAGTGACGCCAATCATCTGTCATTACCTCCAGACGGGATATAGGAAACATTTCAACGGTTTCTTCGATAACCTCTCGGAGATGGCGGGAATCTTCTT
This sequence comes from Magnolia changhungtana, assembly GCA_030180095.1. Lineage (NCBI taxonomy): Eukaryota > Viridiplantae > Streptophyta > Magnoliopsida > Magnoliales > Magnoliaceae > Magnolia > Magnolia changhungtana. Next base: position 228,525 of record JASAUF010000625.1, read on the forward strand.
TCTTCTATAGTTACGAAGAGGACTTCGGTTTGTGCGAGGATAGAGCATTTGCCTAAAGCCCGGCTAAAGCATCTGCTTTTGTATTCTCTCGACCAGCGGTATGTGTTTAATTTCCACATGACAAAGCTGTTCAAGCAAGCTCATTGTTGTGCCTTAGATAATAGGGTAGGAGTTCTTCTTTCCTTACTTCAAATTTTGTTGTCAATTGATTTATAATCAATTTAGAATCTCGAAGATATGCAATAATTTTATTTCCATTTGTTGGGCTATTTCCATTCGATGATAAGAGCTACGTATTGACTTCATTATTTGTGCATGCGGTGCCCAACGTGAAGGAGTATGGTAACAAATCGCCTTGAGGAGTAATGAATATCACTCTGCCCCCGCTCCGTTATTGACGACACCATCAAAATACATTTGCCAAAGATTCGAGATTAAACCAACATAACTTTGTTCATCGGGAATTCATCATTGATTTCCTCATTTTACGCTATAGGATGTCTTTGCGAGGAAATGCGCCATAGCTTGTCCTTTCTTGCTTTCAGCGGCTTATATGAAATAGTATATTCTGATAACAATAACATCCACTTGGCTAGTCTTCCCGATAACATTGGCCTGGTCATCAAAAATTTTATCGGATCTGCTCTTGAGATCAAAGTTATATCATGGGAGAGACAATAATGCCTCAACTTTTGTACATGCAATGAATATCAGCGCCAAACATTCTTTTTCGATCGAGGAATAATTGCATTATGCCCCCATCAATGTTCGGCTTAGATAATAAAAAAGCGAGTCTCTTTTAAAACCGTTTACTGTGCTAACAAAGCACCCAAAGAATTTGTAGCTGAGATGTATATAAGATAAGTGGCTTACCTTTCTTTGATTTATTAACACCGTGTGTTGTTTTAATAATTCCTTAATTGAGTCAAATGCATTTTGTGAGCGTGATCCCATACAAATTCTGTATCTTTCTTCATTAACCGAGAAAATGGCTGACATCTTCCTGCGAGGTTTGAAATGAAACGGCGAATGTATGCCAATTTTCCTTGTAAGCTTTTAATTCCTTCAACGTCGTTGGTGGCGGCATATTTTGAATAGCTTTAATTTTTACGGATCAATTTCGATTCCTCTCGTGTCGTACAACAAAGCGAGGAATTTGCCAGAAAGATACTCGAATGCACACTTAGCAGGGTTCATCTTTAATTGCTTCTTTCTGAGCCGTCGGAAGACTGATGCTAAATGTTCGCGGTGTTCTTGATGATCTCCTGATCTGACCACCAAGTCATCAACGTAGCATTCAACATGTTTATGCATCATATCTTGAAAGATATTTTTCATTGCCCTTTGATATGTTGCCCCAGCATTTTTTAGACCGAAAGGCATAACTTTATAACAATAAATTCCAAGCGGCGTTCTGAAGGCCGTCGCCTCTTCATCTTCGGGTGCCATCGATTTGATTATAACTGCATATCCGTCCATAAAGGACATGATAGCATCTTGAGTAGTGCTATCAATTAATAATTACATTATCGGGAGAGGGAAATCATCCTTTGGACATGCTTCATTCAGATCTCTGAAGTCAATACATACTCTAATCGCCCATTCTTCTTTTCACCATAGGAACAATGTTTGATATCCACTTGGGATATTTAACTTCTCTCGATGAACCCAACCTTTATTAGTTTATTTACTTCTTTTTCGATTAATGGAATCAGTCTGGGTGAAATCGCCTTTGTGCTTGCTTCACTGGTTTCTTTTTTTGGAAATATTAATCGATGCATTGCCACAGAGGGTTCCAGTCCTGACATTTTTTCATATGTCCAAGCGAAGATGTCTTTATTTTCTTTGAGAAGTTGGCCATATTTCTCAAATTCTTGATCTGAAAGGCTGACGCTGATGAATGTGTTCCTTGGCTCTTCTGCTGTTCCCAAATTTATTTCTCGCAAGCCATCTATCGTCATTTGCCCCGTCTTCTATTTGCCTCGGAGCAGTTTCAGGATACTCGACTACTTTAGCATCTTGTTCTGACATTTGTTCGGCTGGAGTCATATTTACTGATGATTCTGCTCCTAATCCTTGGAATTTTCTCCATTTTTCCTGATTAACCCCGAGAGGGATTTGAATTCCTTTCCCATGATTCAGTCCAGTGGGCTTGTCACAATCAAAACCCATATTTCTCATGATTTTCTTGCTTCTTGCCTTTGTATTTTCTCAAATTTGCGGTGCTAACTCTCCATGATATATATTGCTTGTATTTTTCATTCTTCACCTCTCATGCGTGAAACTCGATTGCTTCAGATATTTTAGCAGCTCGACTTGAAATGTTCTGGAGCGGCAAATGGCTTACATCTTTCGATATTGGGTAAGGGCATTGTATAATTGGTGTAAGACTTTCGGTACATTCATCGACAACAATGTCAATGGCGGTTGTCCATTTGTCTCAGGCGCTTTGGTACAAAATAGAACTTTTTTCTTGCTTCTGTAGTCTCAGAAGATTCCGCCCTTTCTTCTCTAACTTTATTTATTCGGACATCTTTTAAGACTCTCTTTCCATCATCATTTTCCACTTCTTCGGAGAAACATTTATAATAGCTAGCATCCGCAAAGAAAGACTCAGCTTCTGTATAGGGTTTTGCATCAACCATTACTTTACACTGCATTCCGTCCTTACAGTACTTGAAACATTGGTGTAGAGTAGAAGGTACAATATTGTATTGGTGTATCCACGGCCTTCCCAAGAGAAGGTTATATGTCGTCACAACATTTATAACGTGACATACAACGATAGTGATTAATTCTCCTACTTCCAATGTTATTGTAATTTTATCGAGTGCGCGTTGTCCATCTTGATTAAACCCCTGTATCATCATTCCGTTGGAGCGCAAATCTGAATGGCGAAAACCCAATTTAGTAATCATGGAGAGTGGCAAAAGATTCACTGCGGACCCATTATCTATCATAATCCGTTTTATCTTCTTTTCGCAAATGTATCCTTCTATCATCAATGGCCTGTTATGTTCCATTTCACCAATTAAATCGTCATCAGAGAAAGATATTATTGGTAGACAATTCATCTTTTCATTGTTTCTTTCATTCTTCATTTACATTAATAAAGTTTTTCTCACATCGTGATCGAGACGGTGCTTGAATCAAACTCTGCCGAAATTTTCGATAACTTGAGCGCATCATAAATACTTAAGCGTGCGGTATACCCTTCAAGTGGCTAACTACATCATAAGCCACTTTTGTCCTTTGCGTCTCCATTTCTACTTCTATCCTCGGTGTTCTCTGTCTTTCGGTCACTTCTTTCCTTATAATCCACGCTTTTTGCTTTCTGGGACTCGTTATACGCTTTCCGATCGCAACGTAATCATTGTCGCATTTCTTATTGACCTTCGATCTCCTTTTCTTTTTTATTCTCGACGAGTCTTTTCTTGGATTGATAATACATTCTTGTCGCCTTTGTATTCTTTTCTTTGCTTTATCTGGTTATTATATCACCTCTATTTATCATTCACTGTATGATGCATTTTAACATGTAACAATTTTCCGTTGGAAGTCCCACTAGGCGATGATAATGGCAAAAGTTTCTTTCTCGAGTCCTTGTCACATCTTTGGCGTTTTGGTTCTGGTAATTCCAGGGTACGTGCTTTTAACAATTGTTGCATCATAGGCACCACATCCTCTTTATCGAACTCAAATCCTTCATGAGAATCGAGCATTATGAGCTTTTTTCCACCGTATCTGTCCCTTGATTGATTCCGGCCTTCTTTTCCTTCCGGCCTTTTGTCTCTTGAGCCCTCACATCTTGATTTTTCTTATCCCGATCAATGGTGTTGACGGTTGTTCTGCCAGGTATTCTTCGACGGTTTCATGATGAAATCGGCATCTTACGAGTCATTAATTCCAATGCATGGGCTTTGGTAGCCAAATCGCGAAAGGTTCCGATATCGTATTTGGTGAGTCGAACGCAATTCTGTCTCCATAGAGTTTAGACACATTTTGACTTGTTCCTTTTCTTCGACAGCGCCTACACGATGCCCCAGTGTCTTCCATCTGTCATGAATTTTTCAATTTGGTTCTCCTTCTTTGTCGTCTTGAAGCTAGTTACGTGATGCTAACATCGCGCTCGACGAAAAGAAGTTTGACATGAAAGCATCTTGCATTTCTTCCCATGTTCGTATAGATCCTGGTGCTAAATTTGAATACCACGAAAGCTTTACTTGTCAATGATGACCCAAATAAGCGTGTAAGCGGTATTGAGGTATCGTGGAGAAATTCCCCATCTGGTGATGAAATGCATCGGTGTTCTTACAGTGATCCTTCCCCATTAAACTTACGAAAATCGGGTGCTTAAAATTGGTGGAAATGGAACATCCTCTACCTCTCTCGGGTAGGGTGTCGATATCGAAACGACCGGTATTTCGCGCGCTTCTCTTTCTTTCTATTCATTTGCTTCTTCGACGACTTGTCTTACATCAACCTGTGTTATAGCCCTTGTTACTGGGACTGACCCTCGCGATCCTATCCCCTGCGGACGAGAACCTTCAGGTTGGTTCTCTTGTCCATTTGTTGCTCCCATCATAGGTGGAGCCACTATCTGAGCTACATTATGTGCGAGTTGTTGCGAGCTTCTCGAGGTTCGGCATTCATCCATTAGCACTCTTTGTGCCTCGCCATTTGATCAACACGCTCTTGGTGGTTGGTCTATTTCCTTGACCCGTCTCGCCATATATATTGTGCCTCTTGATTTGTTTGTCGAAGAAATTTGTTTTTGGAGTAAAACGAGAGTAGTATGTTGACGTAACGGGGCTTATAAAGAGGGAGAAATTGGAGTCTCGTTTGACTCTTGTGTACTTCCGTGCTTTTAACCGATTGAGGTGATCTAGTTATGGGCGAGCTAGGCTTAGGGTGATACAGGCATCGGTGATCCTATCATCAGTGCTTTACCTTTCTGTGCTTCTGTCCATTTGGTCTTTGGGGCGACCAAAGCTGGAAAATCGTGCGACGAGAACTGCCGAAGCAACTGGTCCAGATAAATCGCCGGAGGAGCGAGCTCAGGTTTTCTTCTTGCTATGCTACGCGTGATTGGTCCCTCAGCTCTTGGTACAAGCAATTTTGCCTTGCGGTTCTTTAAGGTCTTTGCTTTTGTCTTTTTGGACAAGACCAAAGTCCAGTTCTCATCACTTTCTTGTGGTTGGGGTGAGACGGAAATGACTCCATTGTTACTTGAGTCACTTTGCGCTTTGCTTGTAGTGCTTGCTTTCGTATGCTCAGGAGTTTGGCTTGGCGCATATTCAATTACAAACCCAGTAGCGGTGAATCGGAAGTTCACTTTTCTCACAACGTTAGCCATTAGCAATGTTATGTGATTGAATTTGGGTACCTTCAATAATAAAACATACATGAAATTAGTATGCGAAAGATTAAGTAAACTATTTTAGAGATGAAGGGAGGATGTTCCCCAAGAGTCGCCATTTTGGCGTCTAATAGCGCAAAAAAAAAATAGTAATGAGAGTTTATGCAACTTTCCCAATGTTAGTGTTAAATAAGATAAAAAATCCCCAGCAGAGTCGCCATTTTGTTTCAACAAGGAAACAAATGTATTTGATTTGGGAGAATCATCTTATTCAAGCATAAAAATGGAATAGTTATAAAGACAATCATCACACTTTATTGATTCTGAATTCATTTACATCCTCTGATATCCCTTGATTTAAGATAGTTTACAAAGAATTCATTATAAGTGACAATTATTATAGTTAAATATAATTTTTTAATGACATAACGGTAATGATCTCAATCATCTCCAATGACTTAGGAGGAATAGACAAGTCGATCAACAGTCTTCAAGAGAACGGAGATTTAAAATGACATTTCGGTGCTATTTCGGTCATCTCCTGAAACTTAGGAGGAATACGCCTCTTTGTCGATGATTCTTCCTTTCTCTCTCTGAACAAGAAGAACTTGAAGATTTGAAGACTCTAGCCATTCAACAGACATATATCGACTCATTCTTTGTTATAGGCTATCATCGTGATCGGTTTTTGGTGGGTCGCGTAAACGACAAACGCATGCTTGCGTGGTCGCGCAAACAACATGCAAACTCTGAGCCAATGCTCCTTTACTGTCGATGTCGCGCAAACAAAATAAGTCCAATACTCCTTTGCACCTTCTCTTCTTCTTCGTCTTTCTTCCACTCATAAAATCTTGAACCCCTTTTGAGAGAAAAAACGGGGTATTTATAGACATTTTTACAGTGTAAATCTATGTTGCAGTCGATGTGGGACAAAATAACATCCAACCATTTTTATACCATCGGCACTTGCGTGACACACACTCGACATGCTTTCTCGCGCAATCTAATCTCTATTGTCCGCGCGCAATCTATCTTCCTTGATCAACCCGCACAACTTTTTTACTTTGCGTGGTCAGCCAACCCATTCACTTTTTGCGAACCGCGCAAAGTAATCAAACTTTCTTGATTGATTGAAACTGATTTCTTGATCTTCAAACTTGATTTCTTGATCTTTTTCTTCTTCACTTCTTTGCTTATTTTATGCTTTTCAACATGCATGTCATCTATAAATTTGGTCGGATTGGGTTAAGGTACTTTTGCTCTCTCATTCCATTTGCAATCATCATATTCTAGGACCATTTGGGCATCCTTAAGTGGGATCGCAGTCATTGCTACTGAATTTCTCCTTCATCTCCCTGTCCAACAGTAACCTTCATAACTCTCTCTTTAGTAGACGAATTTAGACTATTTTGAGGTCATTGGAATGGTAACTTTTGAAGCTTCTAAATGTGGCCAGAATTGGGTAATTATGAAACCATTTGATATCCCAAAAGCACGTTGGAACTCTTCGATCGTCATTTTGCAATTTCAATTGTTAATCTTTCCTTATCGCGTGATCCAATAGAGGAGCTCATGACTCTCTCGTTAGATATCGGATTGGGTCGAATTTTGGTCATCTGAAAGTTACTTTAGCGCACTTTCATTCCTGACTACAATCGTCGTCTTCCGAGACCATTTGGCCAGCCGTAAGTGGGACTACAGTCATTGCTTCTGAATTTCTCTTTCATCTCCTTGTCCAACAGTAACTTTCATAACTCTCCCTTCAGTGGTCGAATTAATTTAGACTATTTTGAGCTCGTTGGAGTGGTAACTTGACAAGCTTCTGAATGAGACCCGAATTAGGTAATTTCGAGACCGTTTGATATCCCAAAAGCACGTTGGAATTCTTCGATCGTCATTTTGAAATTTTGATAGTTAAACTTTTCAAATCGTGCGATCCAATGAAGGCGCTCATAACTCCCTCGTTGGATGTCGGATTGGGTCAATTTTTGGTCATCTGAAAGGTACTTTATCGTACTTTCATTCCTGACAGCAGTCGTCGTATTCCGAGAGCATTTGGGCATCCTTAAGTGGGATCATAGTCGTCGCTACTGAATTTCTCCTTCATCTCCTTATCCAATAGTAACCTTCATAACTCCCTCTTCAGTGGTCGAATTTAAACTATTTTATGTTCATTGGAATGGTAACTTGATAAGCTTCTAAATGAGACCCGAATTAAGTAATTTCGAGACTATTTGATATCCCAAAAGCATGTTGGAACTCTTCGATTGTCATTTTGCAATTTCGATAGTTAATCTTTCCAAATCGCACGATCCAACGGAGGCACTCATAACTCCCTTGTTTGATGTCGGATTGGGTTGAATTTTGGTCATCTGAAAGGTACTTTAATGTATTTTCATTCCTGACTGCAATGGTCGTATTCCGGGACCATTTGGGCATCCTTAAGAGGGATCGCAGTCGTCGCTACTTAATTTCTCCTTCATCTCCTTGTCCAACAGTAACCTTCATAACTCTCTCTTCAATGGTCGAATTTAGACTATTTTTAACTCATTCGAATGGTAACTTGTGAAGCTTTTAAATGAGGCTAGAATTGGGTAATTTCGAGACCGTTCGATATCCCAAAAGCACGTTGGAACTCTTCGAACGTCAATTTGCAATTTTGATTGTAAATCTTTCCAAATCACGTGAAGCAACGGAGGAGCTCATAACTCCCTCGTTTGATGTCGGATTGGGTCGAATTTTGGTCATCTGAAAGGTACTTTAGCGCACTTTCATTCCTGACTACAATCGTCGTATTCCGAGACCATTTGGTTATCCGTAAGTGGGATCGCAGTCGTCGCTACTGAATTTCTCTTTCATCTCCTTGTCCAATAGTAACTTTGATAACTCTCTCTTCAGTGATCGAATTTAGACAATTTTGAGCTCATTGGAATGGTAACTTGACAAGCTTCTAAATGAGACCAGAATTTAGAAATTTCGAGACCGTTTGATATCCCAAAAGCATGTTGGAACTCTTCGATTGTCATTTTGCAATTTCATAGTTAATCTTTCTAAATCGCGCGATCCAACTCAGGCGCTCATAACTCCCTCATTTGATGTCGAATTGGGTCAACTTTTTGTCATCTGGAATGTACTTTAGAGCACTTTCATTCCTGACTGCAATCGTCGTATTCCGAGAGGTGGGCATCCTTAAGTGGGATCGCAGTCGTCGCTACTAAATTTCTCCTTCATCTCCTTGTCCAATAGTAACCTTCATAACTCCCTCTTCAGTGGTCGAATTTGGACTATTTTGAGCTCATTGGAATGGTAATCTGTAAAGCTTCTAAATGAGGCCATAATTGGGTAATTTCGAGACCGTTTGATATCCCAAAAGCACGTTGGAACTCTTTCATCATCATTTTACAATTTCGATAGTTAATCATTCCAAATCGCGCGATCTAATGATGGAGTTCATAACTCCCTCGTTTAATGTCAGATTGGGTTGAATTATAGTCATCTGAAAGGTACTTTAGCTCACTTTCTTTCATCGACCTTTGCAATCGTCGTGATTCGATGTCGGATTAATTCGAGACACTCATGCAACTCCTCATTTGATGTCGGGTCGAATTTGGTCATCATCTGAAAGGTACTTTATCGCACTTTCATTCCTGACAACGATTATCAAATTCGGGGACCATTAGGGCATCCTTAAGTGGCATCGCAGTCGTCGCTACTGAATTTCTCCTTCATCTCCTTGTCCAACAGTAACCTTCATAACTCTCTCTTCAGTGGTCGAATTTAGACTATTTTGAGCTCATTGGAATGGTAACTTACGAAGCTTCTAAATGAGGCCAGAATTGGGTAATTTCGAGACCGTTCGATATCCCAAAAGCACGTTGGAACTCTTCGATCATCATTTTGCATTTTCAATTGTTATTCTTTCCAAATCGCATGATCCAATGGAGGAGTTCATAGCTCCCTCGTTAGATGTCGGATTGGGTCATATTTTGGTCATCTGAAAGGTACTTTAGCGTACTTTCATTCCTGAATGCATTCGTCATATTCTTAGAGCATTTGGGCATCCTTAAGTGGGATTGCAGTCGTCGCTACTGAATTTCTCCTTCATCTCCTTCTCCAACAATAACCTTCATAACTCTCTCTTCAGTGGTCGAATTTAGACTATTTTGAGCTCATTGGAATGGGAACTTGCGAAGCTTCTAAATGAGGCCAGAATTGGCTAATTTTGAGACTGTTCGATATCCCAAAAGCACGTTAGAACTCTTCAATCGTCATTTTGAAATTTCAATTGTTATTCTTTCCAAATAGCACGATCCAATGGAGGAGTTCATAACTCCCTCGTTAGATGTCGGATTGGGTCGAATTTTCGTCATCTAAAAGGTACTTTAGCGTACTTTCATTCCTGACTGCAATCGTTGTATTCTTAGAGCATTTGGGCATCCTTTAGTGAGATCACAGTCGTCGCTACTGAATTTCTCCTTCATCTCCTTGTCCAATAGTAACCTTCATAAATCTCTCTTCAGTGGTCGAATTTACTCTATTTTGAGCTCATTGGAAAGGTAACTTGACAAACTTCTAAATGAGGCCATAATTGGGTAATTTCGAGACCGTTTGATATCTCAAAAGCACGTTGGAACTCTTTGATCGTCATTTTGCAATTTCGATAGTTAATCATTCCAAATCATGCGATCCAATGAAGGAGTTCATAACTCCCTCGTTTGATGTCAGATTGGGTCAAATTTTGGTCATATGAAAGGTACTTTTGCTCACTTTCATTCCTGACTGCAATCATCGTATTTTGAGATCATTTTTTCATCCTTAAGTGGGATTGCAGTCGTCGCTATTGAATTTCTCCTTCATCTCCTTGTCCAACAGTAACTTTCATAACTCCCTCTTTAGTGGTCAAATTTAGACTATTTTGAACTCATTGGAATGATAAATTGACAAGCTTCTAAATGAGACAAGAATTGGGTAATTTCGAGACCGTTCGATATCCCAAAAGCACATTGGAACTCTTTGATCGTCATTTTGCAATTTTGATAGTTAATCTTTCCAAATCATGGGATCCGACGGAGGCACTCATAACTCCCTCATTTAATGTCGGATTGGGTCGAATTTTTATCATCTGAAAGGTACTTTAGTATACTTTCATTTCGGACTACAATCGTCGTATTCTGAGAGCATTTGGGCATCCTTAAGTGGGATTGCAGTCGTCGCTATTGAATTTCTCCTTCTCCTCCTTGCCCAACAGTAACCTTCATAACTCTCTCTTCAGTTGTCGAATTTAGACTATTTTGAGCCCATTGGAATGGTAACTTGCGAAGCTTCTAAAGGAGGCTAGAATTGGGTAATTTTGAGACCATTCGATATCCCAAAAGCACGTTGGAACTCTTCGATCATCATTTTGCAATTTCAATTATTAATCTTTCTAAATCGCGCGATCCAACGGAGGAGCTCATAACTCCCTCATTTGATGTCGGATTGGCTCGAATTTGGTCATCTAGAATGTACTTTAGCGCACTTTCATTCCTGACTGCAATCGTTGTATTCCGAGAGCATTTGGGCATCCTTAAGTGGGTTCGCAGTCGTCGCTACTGAATTTCTCCTTCACCTCCTTGTCCAACAATAACCTTCATAACTTTCTTTTTAGTTGTCAAATTTAGACTATTTTTAGCTCATTGGAATGGTAACTTGCGAAGCTTTTAAATGAGGCCAGAATTGGGTAATTTCGAGACCGTTTGATATCCCAAAAGCACGTTGGAACTCTTTGATCGTCATTTTACAATTTCAATTAATAATCATTCCAAATTGCACTGTCCAACGGAGGAGTTCATAACTCCCTCGTTTGATGTTGGATTGGCTCGAATTTTGGTCATCTGAAAGGTACTTTAGCACACTTTCATTCCTGACTGCAATCGTCATATTCCGAGATCATTTGATCATCCTTAAGTGGGATCGCAGTAGTCACTATTGAATTTCTCCTTCATCTCCTTGTCCAACAGTGACCTTCATAACTCTCTCTGCAGTGGACGAATTTAGACTATTTTGAGCTCATTGGAATGGTAACTTGCGAAGCTTCTAAATGAGTCCAGAATTGGGTAATTTCAAGACTGTTTGATATCCGAAATGCATGTTAGAACTCTTTGATTGTCATTTTGCAATTTCGATTAATAATCATTCAAAATTGCGCGATCCAACGGAGGAGTTCATAACTTCCTCGTTTGATGTCAGATTGGGTCGAATTTTGGTCATCTAAAAGGTACTTTAGCTCACTTTCATTCGTGACTGCAATCGTCGTATTCTGAGATCATTTTGTCATCCTAAAGTGGGATCGCAGTCGTCGCTACTGAATTTTTCCTTCATCTCCTTGTCCAACAGTAACCTTCATAACTCTCTCTTCAGTGGTCTAATTTAGACTATTTTGAGCTCATTGGAATGGTAACTTGACAAGCTTCTAAATGAGGCCAGAATTGGGTAATTTCGAGACTGTTCGATATCCCAAAAGCACGTTGGAACTCTTTGATCATCATTTTGCAATTTCGATTGTTAATCTTTCCAAATCGCGTGATCCAACGGAGGTGCTCATAACTCCCTCGTTTGATGTCGGATTGGGTCGAATTTTGGTCATCTAAAAGGTACTTTAACGCGCTTTCATTCTTGACTACAATCGTCGTATTCGAGACCATTTGGGCATCCTTAAGTGGGATCGCAATCGTCGCCATCTTGAATTTCTCCTTCATCTCCTTGTCCAACAAGTAACCTTCATAACTCTCTCTTCAGTGGTTGAATTTAGACTATTTTGAGCTCATTGGAATGGTAACTTGACAAGCTTCTAAATGAGATAAGAATTGGGTAATTTCGAGACCATTCGATATCCCAAAAGCACATTGGAACTCTTCGATCGTCATTTTGCAATTTCGATTGTTAATCTTTCCAAATCGTGCGATCCAACGGAGGAGCTCATAACTCCCTCGTTTGATGTCGGATTGGGTCGAATTTTGGTCATCGAAAGGTACTTTAGCATACTTTCATTCGACTGTAATCGTCATATTCTGGGACCATTTGGGCATCCTTAAGTGGGATCGCAGTCGTCGCTACTGAATTTCTCCTTCATCTCCTTGTCCAACAGTAACCTTCATAACTCTCTCTTCAGTTGTCGAATTTAGACTATTTTGAGCTCATTGGAATGGTAACTTGCGAAGCTTCTAAAGGAGGCCAGAATTGGGTAATTTTAAGACCATTCGATATCCCAAAAGCACGTTGGAACTCTTCGATCGTCATTTTACAATTTCGATTATTAATCATTCTAAATCGTGCGATCCAACGGAGGAGCTCATAACTCCATTGTATGATGTCGGGTTGGGTCGAATTTTGGTCATCTGAAAGGTACTTTAGCGCACTTTCATTCCTGACTACAATCGTCGTATTCTGAGATCATTTGGTCATCCTTAAGTGGGATCGCAGTCGTCGCTACTGAATTTCTCCTTCATCTCCTTGTCCAACAGTAACCTTCATAACTCTCTCTTCAGTGGTCGAATTTAGACTATTTTGAGCTCATTGGAATGGTAACTTGACAAGCTTCTAAATGAGGCTAGAATTGGGTAATTTCGAGACCGTTCGATATCCCAAAAGCACGTTGGAACTCTTTGATCGTCATTTTACAATTTCGATTATTAATCTTTCCAAATCGTGCGATCCAACGGAGGAGTTCATAACTCCCTCGTTTGATGTCGGATTGTGTTGAATTTTGGTCATCTAAAAGGTACTTTAGCGTACTTTCATTCCTGACTGCAATCTTCATATTCTTAGAGCATTTGGGCATCCTTAAGTGGGATTGCAGTTTTCGCTGCTGAATTTCTCCTTCATCTCCTTGTCCTACAGTAACCTTCATAACTCTCTCTTCAGTGGTCAAATTTAGACTATTTTGAGCTCATTGGAATGGTAACTTGCGAAGCTTCTAAATGAGGTCAGAATTGGGTAATTTGGAGACCGATTTGATATCCCAAAAGTACGTTGAAACTCTTCGATCGTCATTTTGCAATTTCGATTGTTAATCTTTCCAAATCGCGCGATCCAATGGAGGAGCTCATACCTCCCTTGTTTGATGTCGGATTGGTGAATTTTGGTCATCTGAAAGGTACTTTAGCGCACTTTCATTCCTGACTGCAATCGTTCATATTCTCGAGACCATTTGGGCATCCTTAAGTGGGATTGCAGTTTTCGCTGCTGAATTTCTCCTTCATCTCCTTGTCCTACAGTAACCTTCATAACTCTCTCTTCAGTGGTCAAATTTAGACTATTTTGAGCTCATTGGAATGGTAACTTGCGAAGCTTCTAAATGAGGTCAGAATTGGGTGATTTTGAGATTCTTCGATATCCCAAAAGCATGTTGTAACTCTTCGATTGGCATTTTGCAAATTCGATTGTTAAGCCTTCCAAATTGCGCGATCCAACAGAGGAGCTCATAACTCCCTCTTTTGATGTCGGATTAGGTCAAATTTTGGTCATCTAAAGGGTACTTTAACGCACTTTCATTCCTGACTGCAATTGTCGTATTCTGAGATCGTTTGGTCATCCTTAAGTGGGATCACAGTCATCACTACTGAATTTCTCCTTCATCTCCTTTTCCAACAGTAACCTTCATAACTCCCTCTTCAATGGTCGAATTTAGACTATTTTGAACTAATTGGAATGGTAACTTGACAAGCTTCTAAATGAGATGAGAATTGGGTAATTTCGAGACTGTTCGATATTCCAAAAGCACATTGGAACTCTTCAATCGTCATTTTGTAATTTCGATAGTTAATCTTTCCAAATCGTGGGATCCGACGGAGGCACTCATAACTCCCTCGTTTGATGTCGGATTGGGTTGAATTTTTGTCATCTGAAAGGTACTTTAGCATACTTTCATTCCTAACTACAATCGTCGTATTCTTAGAGCATTTGGGCATCCTTAAGTGGGATCGCAGTCGTCGCTACTGAATTTCTCCTTCATCTCCTTGTCCAATAGTAACCTTCATAACTCTCTCTTCAGTGGTCAAATTTAGACTATTTTGAGCTCATTGGAATGGTAACTTGTGAAGCTTCTAAATGAGGCCAGAATTGGGTAATTTCGAGATTGTTCGATATCCCAAAAGCATGTTGTAACTCTTCGATCGACATTTTGCAATTTCGATTGTTAAGCCTTCCAAATCGTGCGATCCAATGGAGAAGCTCATAACTCCCTCATTTGATGTCGGATTAGGTCGAATTTTGGTCATCTAAAAGGTACTTTAACGCGCTTTCATTCCTGACTGCAATCACCGTATTCTGGGACCATTTGGGCATCCTTAAATAGGATCGCAGTCGTCGCTACTGAATTTCTCCTTCATCTCCTTGTCCAACGGTAACCTTCATAACTCTCTCTTCAGTGGTCGAATTTAGACTATTTTGAACTCATTGGAATGGTAACTTGCGAAGCTTCTAAATGAGGCCAGAATTGGGTAATTTTAAAACCGTTCGATATCCCAAAAGCACGTTAGAACTCTTCGATCGTCATTTTGTAATTTCAATTGTTATTCTTTCCAAATTGCGCGATCCAATCGAGGAGCTCATAACTCCCTCGTTAGATGTCGGATTGGGTCAAATTTTGTTCATCTGAAAGGTATTTTAGCACACTTTCATTCCTAACTACAATCGTCGTATTCCAAGACCATTTGGTTATCCATAAGTGGGATCACAGTCATCGCTACTGAATTTCTCTTTCATCTCCTTGTCCAACAGTAACTTTCATAACTCTCTCTTCAGTGATCGAATTTAGACAATTTTGAGGTCATTGGAATGGTTACTTGATGAGCTTCTGAATGAGACCAGAATTAGGTAATTTTGAGACCGTTTGATATCCCGAAAGCATGTTGGAACTCTTCAATTATAAATCGTGCGATCCAACAGAGGCGCTCATAACTCCCTCGTTTGATGTCGGATTGGGTCAATTTTTAGTCATCTGGAATGTACTTTAGAGCACTTTCATTCTTGACTGCATTGGTCGTATTCCGAGAGGTGGGCATCCTTATGTGGGATCGCAGTCGTCGCTACTGAATTTCTCCTTCATCTCCTTGTCCAACAGTAACCTTCATAACTCTCTCTTCAGTGGACGAATTTGGACTATTTTGAGCTCATTAGAATGGTAACTTGTGAAGCTTCTAAATGAGGCCAGAATTGGGCAATTTTGAGACCGTTTGATATCCCAAAAGCACGTTGGAACTCTTTGATCGTAATTTTGCAATTTTGATTGTTAAGCTTTCCAAATCGCACGCTCCAACAGAGGAGCTCATAATCCCTCGTTTGATGTCGGATTAGGTCGAATTTTTGTCATCAGAAAGGTACTTTAGCGTACTTTAATTCATGACTGCAATCGTCGTATTCTGAGAGCATTTGGGCATCCTTAAGTGGGATCGCAATCATCGCTACTGAATTTCTCCTTCTCCTCCTTGTCCAATAGTAACCTTCATAACTCTCTCTTCAGTTGTCAAATTTAGACTATTTTGAGCTCATTGGAATGGTAACTTGTGAAGCTTCTAAAGGAGGCCAGAATGGGGTAATTTTGAGCACATTCGATATCCCAAAAGCACGTTGGAATTCTTCGATCGTCATTTTGCAATTTCGATTGTTAATCATTCCAAATCGCGCGATCCGACGGAGGAGCTCATAACTCCATCATATGATGTCAGATTTGGTCGAATTTTGGTCATCTGAAAGTTACTTTAGCGTACTTTCATTCCTGACTACAATCGTCATATTCGGGGACCATTTGGGCATCCTTAAGTGGGATCGCAGTTGTCGCTACTGAATTTCTCCTTCATCTCCTTGTCCAACAGTAACGTTCCTAACTCTCTCTTTAATGGTCGAATTTAGACTATTTTGAGGTCATTGGAATGGTAACTTGCGAAGCTTCTAAATGAGGCCAGAATTGGCTAATTTCAAGACTGTTTGATATCCCAAAAGCACGTTGGAACTCTTTGATCATCATTTTACAATTTCGATTAATAATCATTCCAAATTGCGCTATCCAACGGAGGAGTTCATAACTCACTCATTTGATGTCGGATTGGGTCGAATTTTGGTCATCTGAAAGGTACTTTAACACACTTTCATTCTGTTGAGACATAAAAAATATTATTCCATTGAAGTGATCAGAGAATTTTCATGTCTGGGGGTATTTTGGTAATTTTCCATGTCCGGGGGTATGTTGGTAATTTTCATGTCTGGGGGTATTTTGGTAATTTTCCATGTCCGGGTGTATTTTGGTATTTTCCATGTCCGGGGGTATTTTGGTAATTCCATGTCCGGGGGTATTTTGGTAATTTTTCATGTCCGGTGGTATTTTGGTAATTTCCATGTCCGGGGCTATTTTGGTAATTTCCATGTCCGGGGTTATTTTGGTAATTTCCATGTTCGGGGATATTTTGGTAATTTCCATGTCCAGGGATATTTTGGTAATTTCCATGTCCGGGGTATTTCAGTAATTTCCATGTCCAGGGATATTTTGGTAAAAATCCATGTCAAGGGATAGTTTAGGTATTTTGGTAAAAATCCATATCAAGGGGTAGTTTAGGTATTTTGGTAAAATTCCATCTCCAAGCATAGTTTAGGTATTTCAGTAAAAAAAGTATTGAAAAGGGTAGTTTGGTAAAAGAGTGCAAGAGATGTCATTTTAAGGGAAATAAGGTGGTACACCACCATTTAAGAAGAAGCTTGGTGGTTACCATGGTTTAAGGAGAGAGGTTATTCATATGTGAAGTGATAGGTGGTGGTGATCACCGCTCTGTAAGAGTGGTGGGGCCTATAAATACCCCTTCCCAGCTTCATTTGAAGGGGTTAGATCGGTGAGATCAGTTGCTGGGTCAGAGAATGAGAGAGAGCAAGGCAGGAGAAGGTGAGAAGAAAGTTCTTTGCGCCAACCCGCGCAATGAAAATCGTTTGCGCGGTTCCGCGCAAAGGTATGGGAGAAGTCCCGTACGCCATCCGCGCAAGGCCATGTCTGGGAGAAGAAATTACTTTGCGCGGTTCCGCGCAATGAAGGTGGTTTCGCGGTTCCACGCAAAGGTATGGAGAATACTAAAGGAAGAAGTTGTTGTGTGGCTGGTGGGGCCCAACACAGCCATCTTTTGAGAGATCCACACTGTCCAATACCTTACTCTCGGGATTTCGACCGTGAAAGGCCAGCTTTGATCAATCGATGATGTGGCCCACCAGGATAATCAAGCTACAATGGAGGCTCAACGGTCCATTTATGATCGCCATAATGATCATATGGAGGAGCATGGTCATCAAACCATAGCATGGTTTCGATTGGTTTTTTGCCCTCTTCCTGATGGACGACTCAGATCCATCATTCACGGCACGAGTGTGGCCCACAACCAACGGACGGAAGCTCTGTTTTGACACAGAGTCGATGTACGTCGAGTCTGTGAAAAATGGTGGTCCATTTGTTGAAACTAAAGGGAAAATCCATTCCATACATTGGATTCAGTGCAAAAAACCATTTAGAATGGCTGTGTTTAAAGTGAAATCGGTGTGGCCGGTGAGGATATCTACTTCACCGTTCATCTTTTGATTAACGGTTAAGATCGTGCAAAAGTCTGCATGGTGACAAAAGGACAACTAGGCAACGGTAATGCTCACCTTCTGAAGAGAATGGACGGCTCAGATCATCGAATGGAGCAGTGAGTGGGCCACATTACATAAAAAACAGCCCGTGTGGTGAGAACGCTGTTGCGTTCTGTGAAATGAAGAAGAAGAAGCTCGGGTCAGCTTCTTTGACCAGCTTTGAGAAATATGGTGCATGGCTTGTGCACTTGTATGTTATGTACATGCAATGTACATGCGGTCCCAACTTGATGTTCGTGGGAAATCTGCTCCGTCTGTCCGCTTTGCCAGCTTATTTAATGCGTTGGGACCGAATCTGAAGTATATCCAGATGACAGGCGGGCCCCAAATCATGATCTCAGGGGTTGATTTGTCATTTTGGCTATTTTTACATGGATTCAGGAGTTGAAATTCAACATATACGGTGATTCTAAGGCTTCATATAAAGTTTCGAATAGAATGGACGGTGGCAACCCCATGATTTTACATTCTAGGAGACTTTTTAGGCCCGTTTGATGTGATCGGCCTGATTTCTGTGGGTCCTGGCTACACTTCAATGGACTTCTTCATATTTTAAGGAAGAATGACCAGAAGGATGCTCCATTTCATTGAAGACTGGCTGATCAAATCAGCAATTCCTCCTAAGTACCTAGGAGATGACCGAAATAGAGCCGTTATGCTGCCGAAATTTCTATCTCATTGAAGACTGGTTGATTAGATCAACAATTCCTCCTAAGTCCTAGGAGATGATTGAAACAGGTGTCGGAATGCTGCTGAAATTTCCATAAGACTATCTTGTCTACTTTGATTGATTGTACTTTATTTTCAGAATCAAGGGAATCAGAGGATGTAAATGAACTCAGAATAAATGTGATCAATGTTCTTTTGTTCTTTCTTCGTTATCATTGAATAAATCCCCCACATCAAACTCATTTGTTTCCTTGTCGAAACAAAATGGCAACTCTGCTGGAGAAAGTATTATTCGATGGTAATTTAGAAAATATTCAGAGAACATTTATAACTTTTTGGCGTCTCTAAAGACGCCAAAATGGCGACTCTCTTTGGGAATATCCTCCCCTTCATCTCTAAAACCAAAGTACAATTTTATTTAAATAAATTAACTAACATTTTGTTATAAATGACAAGTGTACCGTAACGACCTTTCTCCTGATTAACGTGTTTGCCTATTCTCATCCAACGGATTTCCACCAAAAAATATCAGAGAAGATCAAGTCAGTTATGATCAAGGACAGACAATGTCAGATGAGAAGTTAGTTCGACTGAATCATACTGGCCTTTCACGACAAGTAGGCAACGAATTAATCAATGAATTAACGAATTCATTACCCAATAGAGAATCCAGGGGGCATCGCTACAACCTTCTAGAATAGAAGAGAAAAAAGTTAAGAGTAAATAGAAAGCGTTATAGAAAGCAAAGTCTGCCGTGATAAAAAACAGTGAATTTCGTTTAATGGACAGAACGATTTCTATTTCGCCAGTAACTCAAGAAGATGAGGGAGAATGGAGGATGGTAATATCCAAAAGTCGGAAAGTTTGATTTGCTTCCACAAGAAGCATCATTTCGCCAAGTACTAAGTCGATTATGCGAAGTGTCGTGAGACATAGCCCTGCTTTAGTCATACAATCATCTCATTCAAGAAAAACGGAAAGGCCCATCATTCCAAAGGGTCTTTCAATACCATCAACTATAACCGTAAACACATCTTCCACAGAATCATTGCGAGTTCAAAAAAACAAAGGGAAAACAACCGTAACCAGCAAATGTTCACTCACAGCACCTCCTGCGAAAGATTTTAAGCAAACTCATGCATTGAGAATACTACGATTCGAGTCAGTTAGTCCTTTGAAGCGACAATACGCTGGTTTCAAATTAAATGATAGTTCATCCTCTTCAACAGCGTCAGCAGCACAACGCTCGTTTTCTCCCTCAATATCAAGACAATCAAAGTATGAAGAAACAAAGAGCTCATCAACAGAACTCAACCTGAAGACAATCAGCCTGATCAGTTTTCACTAGATGAACATGTGACTGAAGAAGTCCCTAATATTCCGACAGTGATTGTTGTGAACAACATTGAACCGCAAGAAGAAAGACCACAACCACAATCGGTTAAATTTCAAGAGCCAATGCACAATATTACTCAGAATATAACACAGGAAGAAATTCGGTAGATGGTTATCGAGTCTATTCATCTAGAGAATAAACAAAGTCAGAATAAAAGATTTCAATATCAGACACCGTATCCTCCTGAAATAGAAGACATGTCATTTCCCGCCAATTTCAAATACTCGGATTTTCAGAAATTTAATGGGAGTGGATCACCAGAAGAGCATATGATGCATTTCATAGCAAAAATGAGAAATTTCTCTAGAATTCCTCAATATTGTCTGCGATTATTCGGATCTTCTCTGACAGGAAGAGCTTTCAGATGGTATTCAAGTTTAATTTCAGGATCTATTTATACCTGGGAACAGATGCAGGATGCTTTTATGTCAAACTTTTTCTCTTCAGATCAAGAAGTTAGTTTGACCGAATTGGCCTCTATTCGTCAAGAAGAAAATGAATCAGTTGTGTTTTTCAGAAAATCAAAGAAAAAGGATCAAACCACTTATTTTGTTGGGTTTGCGCGACCTCGCGCAAAGCTCGGTCGAGTACCGTACTCGGTCAGAAATACTATAAATAGTCCAACGACTTCATCATTTTCACGATCAGCACTCTGTCGAAACTCTACTCTAACGATTTTCTTCCGCGCAAAGCTTTCACTTTGCGCGACCCCATGCAAACCTTTTCACTTTGCGCGACGTCCTTTGAACTTGGAGTTTTTTCCGCGCAAACTATATACTTTGCACGAATCCGCGCAAAGTTCTTCGTACTTAGCCAATTTCTTTCGGACTGTTTCCAACACTTAGCCATTTTCACTCTTCTTCCTTTCTTTGTCTCATTTTCATGGCTCGTATTAAACAAACAGCCCGTCTCATAACTCCTTCTGAGTCGCCTTCTTCTGATCAACCTCCTGCTAAGCGGACAAAGACCACTTCCAGAACTCCCGCTTACTTCAAAGAGCCTGTTCTTCCCACCTTCGACTTTTCTGACCGCATTAGATCTTTGCCTTCCCCCATTCACAAATCCATATCATTGGGAGACATCAAATGTCCGCCTAAGCACGGCAGAGAATATGACTGGGACGAATGGTTAAAGTCCACAGCTCATATTCGTACTGATAGTGAAAGACCACCTCCCCGTGAAGACAGTCCTCCAGCTTCTCGTCCAAAGAAAATTTGCCGCAATAAAGCGAAAAAATTTGCAGAGAAGATTAAGGAGCATAAAAAGAAGAGGTTTCAAAACTCGTGGGACTCAGTACGAGTTGTCGAAGGTATTATGAAGTTTGACAACCCTCATGCGGAGGGGATGACGATTATTCCCATCAAAGTATACCGCAATCAGTCCATGCTTAACTATGAGTCATTACGTTCATGGCGAGAGATTAATGTATACTGAATCGTGGGCCTCAAGAGAGCCCCGAATCCTGGAGGGAATCATTCAGACACAGAAGCCGCGACAGAGGATAGGAGAAGCTCATCCCATGATCTTCTTAGTTCCTTTCCACAGTCCTCATGATCTCTTTCCTTCTCATTTTTATGAGACAGTTCGTC
This sequence comes from Magnolia changhungtana, assembly GCA_030180095.1. Classification (NCBI taxonomy): domain Eukaryota; kingdom Viridiplantae; phylum Streptophyta; class Magnoliopsida; order Magnoliales; family Magnoliaceae; genus Magnolia; species Magnolia changhungtana. The sequence continues at coordinate 250,183 of JASAUF010000625.1, forward strand.
ATCGCTTCAGAGATCGGGAACAACTCTGGGGACAGACAGAATTCCACATCAGAGGCATGTTGACTGCTCGTCGCTATTATTCTAAATGGGCGGAGGCTATATTGCTGAAGCATATGAGCACTCTTGCAAAGATCGGCCTTTATGATGCCATAGAAGTAACCTCCAAATACTTCTATAGGTAACCCAATATACTGAAAGGCTTCCTTGAATACTGGTAGCCTACAACCAACTCTTTCCATTTACCCTAGGGTGAAATGAGCATATCACTCTGGGACCTTCATCGTATAACCGGTCTCACGATAACAGGCAAATTTTATGATGAATTCATTCCTACAAACAGAGAATTGGCCTTTGTATCCTCTCCAGACCGCAAGCCTTCCATCTCTGAGACTACCATAGACTGTTCAAAGAGATGGGCAAATTTTCAAGTTTCCATAAAATTCCCCCTCTGCAATGGCTGGCTCATTTCTCTAGGGGTCTCAAGTATTTATCAATCTGATAATTGATCTTCCTTTTTGTATTCTTGCTGTTTAGCCATTCCTGTATATTAACCTTCTCATCTTTAATCTTTCTTTGAAGATTTCGCGACTGCCATTCCAAAGAACTAACGAAGCTTCGAGATGCTAATAAGAGGAAGACCGAATATAGCTCTTTTGGAGAGCTTGCGGCGTTCTTAGCTTCTTGGCTAAGTTTGGTCGTATTGCCCGGCTCTAAATGGGCGAGATCTTTGTTATTCGTCAAGCGTCTTTGTTGTGGTGGTGCTTTAGCGGAAGGCCATAAATACTCTCTTGCTCCTCCAGTATTATGTTCTATTTACAGGGCTCTTGGAGAAGTAGCTACCCACGTAAAAGACCCGATTCTTGGAGCTTCGTCTGCGCATACTTCTTGGCATTATATTACGAGGTGGCTAGGAGTATATTTTCCTTGGACTTTTGAAGCTTCGGAACAAGCATATACTCATCCTTCTCATCTTCCACTCTGGTTCTTTCAGCAAAGAGCAATGGCAAAAAGAGCATATGAGTGGGTTGCCAATAAAATTCGGGATGATGATCAGATAAACTTCTTTCAATTCCGCCTTTATCGCTATACTGAAGATACAGATATGGTGGACAAGAAACGCTTATTGCAGCGAGAGAGAGCTTTCTTCTTTTCTATTCGCTCATGCAGTTTGCCTCTTCGGGAAGGAACATAATTTTGGAGAGAACCTTACTACCCCAGTCGCTTTGCTTGTCAATTTGGTTATGATCAAACCGTGCCTCAAGACTGCGGGCTAGTTACTAGAAAAATGCGTTGTTACGGAACTGGTCCTCTTAACTGGACCATGATATGGAAATAGTTACTGAATGGCTGCGTTGGATCTCTCTTCATAATTCCAGGTTGTGATCGCATAGTTTGTACATCGTATAGCGGGATGCGATGGTGGGATCACCAATCATACTTGGTCACTAAATGCTTGCCAGTGGATTCTTCTATCTTTCTTCATCCGCCCAGGCTGAGGGGCAGAAATTTAGAGAGTGGAATCGGCTATATTCCAGAAAAGAGCCATGCATCCCATCCGGGAGAAATTTGTAGGAAGATATCATTGGAAGACCCCATCCGTGAAATCAAACCTATCAATACTTTGGATGGCTGGTTTGCCCACGGAGTTTTGAGAGAATTCGAGAAATCTCGTCGAGACTCTTCAAACCAGGCCGTAGACAATGCTGAAGGTACATCTTCCCCAATTCCCACAGAGACTGTAGCGGTTCCAGAAGAACCAGCTATTGGTACTTCCATATCTCCTCCACAACCTCTTGGTCCTAGTCCATCTTCCCGGATGACTAGGTCAAAAATGCGTTTGCAAACATCATCCCCTATTCTTCCAGAAAGAACCCGTCAAGCATCCACTTCCCCTATAGTCCAAGAGTCTGTACCGGAGAGCAGCCAACCCGTTTCTTACAAAGGAAAGCAAGTTATCATTGAAGAAGTTGACGAAGAAATTTTGGAAGATGAAAGTTCGGCCTCATTGTCAGATACTACTGAATCTTCACAATATGAAGACAGCGGAGATAGCGACAGTTGTGAAGATAAAGATGATGAGTTTGAAGAAGGTGAAGTTGACATTGACGGAGATGAGGAAATAGCTGCAAAAGAAGTTGAGATGGAATCTTCCCTTGCAACCGCTAAGACTCTTCCCGGTGTAAATGTCCTTGCTAAATCTCCTGCAGCTGAGGAAGATGAAGAGGAGCTTTTAGATTATGGCGAATATGGGTATTCACCAGGTAAAGAAAATTTAATTTTCATATGCATATACTAATTTATATTTTAACAACTATTATTTATTTAGAATCATTGTGTCTCCCTTTTTAGGTGCCCAAGTTGCAGAAATAGGTGCTATCTCTTCAGTGAGCCCTCTTGTGGTATCTTCACCAAGAGCACCCGTAGTTCCATTGGTAGTACAGAAAGTAGTGGCTCGTGAAATCATATTTCCAATAGAAACTATGGACTTGCCAACTCTGGCTACCAGAGATTCAAGCACGGAAGCTAGAGCACCATCTTTTACTGATATGGTGGAACTTGGTCCTTCCATAGCTCAGGGAGCCTCTTCTTCTATTAGTCGTATTCCAAGTGATGGTACATATATATACTATTGATTATCTTTACTCAGGACTATATATTTCATAATAATATTTTGAATATCCTTCTTCTTTTGCTATAGGAATTCCTTCTTGCAGCGGTGCGGCTAGTTCTGATTCTGTAGCCACTACTTCTGAACTGTCATCCTTTGCGAAAATCCCTGTTCATAAAATGCTTATGGTGAAACATTCTTTATTAGCAATAATCCATATCTTCAGAAATCCTGACCAGTGGTTGGATTTGGATGTTGCTATAGAGATTCTGGAGAGCTCTGCCAAGATGGTTAGAATCAACATATCTCCTTTGCGGGATTCACTCCTCAAATTTCGTGATTCCGTAATTTCTTTAGCGTCGGTAGAGAATGTTACAATTGCCCCTGAGATTTTAGAGTGTAGAAAGCAGTTGGCTTCATCGCAAGAACAAGCCCTTCTGACAGCTTCATCAATTTCTAAACTTGAACAAGAGCATATAATTCTTCAAGATCAATTAAAGATTCATGTTGATGAAAGTAGGACTATTCAAGATCGCATTGCAGCTTTGAAGGAAGAAATCTCTCAACTAGAGAGAAGGAATCATGAACAAGCCTTAATCATTCAAGATGTTAAAGAGAAGATACGGGTGAATGTTCAATCCATTGATATTGAAAAGTCTGCACAACTTCAAGGTAAAGAAATGATTGCTTCTTTGGAGAATAAGCTTGCTGGCGTTCCTGATCAGGCAAGACTTATTTTTGAAGAAAAATCTAAACATGATGCAGCTCAGGCACAATTGAAAGAAGATTTGCGCAGATACTCAGAAGCAATGGGAATTACAGAAGATCTTTAATCATGTAATATTGAACATGTAATCTTTGCTTTCATATTTCTTGGACATATAATTCATTTGGCTTCACATATGTTTTTATGAAAGCATTTTGAGATGTTTATAATAGCATTTTCTTATTGCATGTTGATGACATTTATGCTAATATTATCAAATTATATTTATACTTTATATAATCATTTCATTACATCCATTACAATTGCTAAACCTTTTATGCTTTTGGTAGTGCGGGATTCTCTATGTGAGTATTTAGATTGGCGGTACTAGGTTTTAATTTAATTAGCCACACACAGTTTAAGCTCATGAGTAGTGGAGCGTGCGCACACACACAGTTTAAGCTCATGAGTAGTGGAGCATTTATGGGTCTTATGTGATGGCCACTGTAACTTTCTAGAGTTCGGTTTTGGGCTTTTCACTGCCTTGAGTTCACGGCCAAGGTCCATCAGAGGGGCCCATTGACGCTACCGGACGGTGAACTGTTGGTTTTACGCACAGGGTTGGCCACGGTAACTCTCTAGAGTTCGCAGGGCTCGCAAGGCTACCTTTGAGCACCAAATCTAGGGTCGCCAGTCCATCAATGAGTAGGTTTAAGCCCTTTCTCACGAGTTACTACTGAAATCAAACCCTAGATCTGGAGGGTCTTACGCATGGTTGGCATAAAGCTCGCACTGCGGCCCCTGTTTTCTTCGTCTGCAAGGTTGAGCCCATTCACAGGAGGGCATTTTCATCCATTCCCCGTGGCGCTGCCGGAAACTATACAGATGGCATGGGAGTTACGGTGACTAGTCTTTGCAGATTTATGGCCTTTTTAGGCTTTGAATCCTTAACTTCGTCAGCTGCCCGCATGGGTGCGCACGATGGTCTTCGCTGACTTTTTAGGGCCACTGACTCCTCGCCGCTGCCCGAATGGTGATCTTCATAGGTCTTACGTATAGTTGGCCAGCTCTTTTAGAGCTTGATCCTTTGAGAGCATTTTTTTTTTGAGCTTGATCTTTTTGATTTGGCTCAATTTGGCTCTTTTAGGATTTGGCTTGGCTATACTGCCTCTTTAACTGAGATTGATGTATCCTTGCTTTTGATAATATCTTTAGGAAGACCCATGCCTTGGAAGGCAATAATATTAATGATCATCACCATTGCCAGTATAGTAGTTATTTCCAACTAGGATAATATCTTTAAGAAGATCCCTGCCTTGTAAGGCAATATATCAATTTTATCAATATCTTCAAGAAAATCCGTGCCTTGTAAGGCAATATATCAGTCTTGTCAATATCTTCAAGAAAATCTTCAAGATGATTTATTTAGTGATGATGATGATCATATATATATTTTTGATTTGATGCTTGATAATTGACATGTTTGGAATTTCTTCTTTATAGCTTCTTTTGTTGACATATAGACATGATCTTATTCATCCTTGTTGAGGCATAAAATAAGCAAGGAAGTGAAGACGAGAAAGATCAAGAAATCAGTTTGAAAATCAAGAAATCAGCTTCAAGACCACTTTGCGCGGGTTCGCGCAAAGTAAAATGGTTGCGCAGGACCGCGCAAGGTGAACGGGTTGCGCGGGTCGATCAATGAAGACAGGTTGCGCAGAACAGACAGATTGCGCGAGACCGCGCAAAGCATGTCGTTTGCGCGTGTCCGCGCAAAGTCTATGACGGTGCGATAAAAATGGTTGGATGATTATTTTATCCCACATCGACCAGAACAGAGATTTTCACTGGTAAAAAATGTCTATAAATACCCCGTTCCTTCTCTCAAAAGGGGTTCGAAGATTTCAGAAGTGAAGGAAAGACGAAAGAGAAGACAGAAGGTGCGGAGTATCGGACTCCTGCACTTTGCGCGACCGCGCGCAAAGGAGTATTGGACTCCTGAAAGTTTGCACCGATCCGCACAAAGCAGCAGAGTGCTTCTATGGTTTTGCGCGGACCGCGCAAAGTATATCGTTTTGCGGGACCGCGCAAACCTATATTCTTGGGCGTCTATACTGATGAATGGGTGTTATGCTGTTGGAATGATTAGAGTCTTCAAATCTTCAAGTTCTTCTCGATCAGGAGAAAGGAAGAATCATCGACAAAGAGACGTATTCCTCCTAAGTTTCAGGAGATGACCAAAATAGTACTGAAATGCTGCCGGAGTCTCTGTTCTATTGAAGACTGTTGATCGCCTTGTCTATTCCTCCTAAGTCATTGGAGATGATTGAAATCATTGCCGTTATGCTGCCGAAAATTATATTTAGCTATAATAATTGACATTTATAATGAATTCTTTGTAAACTATCTTAGAATCAAGGGATATCAGAGGATGTAAATGAATTCAGAATTAATAAAGTGTGATGATTGTCTTTGTAATTATTCCATTGTTATGTGTGAATAAGATAATTCTCCCAAATTAAATACATTTGTTTCCTTGTCGAAACAAAATGGCGACTCCACTGGGGACTTCATCTTATTTAACACTAACTTTGGGAAAGTTGCAAGACTCTCGTCACTGTTTTTGGCGTCTATAAAACGCCAAAATGGCGACTCTCAGTGGGAACATCCTCCCCTTCATCTCTAAAATAGTTTACTTAATCTTTCGCATACTAATTTCATGTATGTTTTATTATTGAAGGTACCCAATTTCAATCGCCTAACATTGCTAATGGCTAACGTTGTGAGAAAAGTGAACTTCCGATTCACCGCTACTGGGTTTGTAATTGAATATGCGCCAAGCCAAACTCCTGAGTATACGAAAGCAAGCACTACAAGCAGGCGCAAAATGACTCAAGCAACAGCAGGAGTCATTTTCGCCTCACCCCAACCACAAGAAGGTGATGAGAACTGGACTTTGGTCTTGTCTAAAAAGACAAAAGCCAAGGCCCTAAAGAACCGCAAGGCGAAATTGCTTGTACCAAGAGCTGAGGGACCGATCACGCGAAGCATAGCAAGAAGAAAACCCGAGCTCGCTCCTCCGGCGATTTATCCTGAACAAGTTGCTCCGCAGTTTTCATCGCACGATTTTCCAGCATTGGTCGCCCCAAAGACCAAATGGACAGAAGCACAGAAAGGTAAAGCACTGATGATAGGATCACCGATGCCTGTATCACCTCAAACAAGCTCGCCTATAACTGTATCACCTCGATCGGTTAAAAGCACGGGAAGTACACAAAAGTCAAACGAGACTCCAATTTCTCCACTCTTCATAAGCCCTGTTACGTCAACATACTCTCGCTTTACTTCAAAAACAGCTTCGACAAACAGTCAAGAGGCTGCGGTATATATGGCAGAGACAGGTCAAGGAAATAGACCAACTACTGAAGAGCGTGTTGATCAAATGGCAGAGGCGCAAAGAGTGCTAATGGATGAATGTCGTAACCTCAGAGAAGCTCTGGCAACTCTGGCACATAATGTAGCCCAGATAGTGGCTCCACCCATGATGGGAGCAACAAATGGACAGGAGAACCAACCCGAAGGTTCTCGTCAGTAGGGGATAGGATCGCGAGGGTCAGTCCCAGTAACAAGAGCTATAACACAAGATGACGTAAGACAAGTCGTCGAAGAAGCAGTCAGAATAGAAAGGGAGCGTGCGAACACCGGTCGTTTCAGATATCGAACGCCCTACCCAAGAGAGGTAGAGGATGTTCCGTTTCCAGCAAATTTTAAGCACCCAGATTTCCAGAAGTTTAATGGGGAAGGATCACCAGAAGAACATCTGATGCATTTCATCACTAGCATGGGAAATTTCTCCACGATACCTCAATACTGCTTACGATTATTTGGGTCATCATTGACGAGTAAAGCTTTCAGGTGGTATTCAAATTTAGCACCAGGATCTATACGCACATGGGAAGAAATGCAAGATGCTTTCATGTCAAACTTCTTCTCGTCAGAGCGCGATGTTAGCATCACAGAATTAGCTTCAGTACGACAGCGAGAAGGAGAACCAGTTGAAAAATTCATAGACAGATGGAAGACACTGGGGGCATCGTGTAGGCAATTTTCGGAAGAAAAGGAACAAGTCAAAATGTGTCTGAACTCTATGGAGACAGGAATTGCGTTCGGACTCACCAGTGCTGATATCGAAACCTTTCGCGATTTGGCTACCAAAGCCTATGCATTGGAATTGATGACGCGTAAGATGTTGGCTTTTCATCATGAAACTGTTAAGAGAATACCTGGCAGGACAACTGTCAACACCATTGACCGAGATAAGAAAAATCAAGATGTAAGGGGCTCAAGAGACAAAAGGCCGGAAGGAAAAGAAGGCTGGAATCAATCAAGGGACAGATACGGTGGAAAAAAGCTCAGAATGCTCGATTCTCATGAAGGATTTAAGTTTGATAAAGAGGACGTGGTGCCTATGATGCAACAATTGTTAAAAGCAGAAACCTTGGAATTACCAGAACCAAAACGCCCGAAGATGTGACAAGATCTCGAGAAAGAAACTTTTGCCGTTATCATCGCCTAGTGGGACATCCGTGAAAATTGTTACACGTTAAAATGCATCATACAGCGAATGATAAATAAAGGTGATATAATAACCAAGTGAAAAGCAAAGGAAAGAATACAAGGGCGACAGTAAATGTATTATCAATTCAAGAAAAGACTCGGGGAATAAAAGAGAAGGAAGATCGAAGGTCAATAAGGAATGCGATAATGATTACGTTGCGGTCGGGAAAGCAGATAACGAGTCCGGTAAAGCAAAAAGTGAGAATTATCAAGAAAAAAGTAACTGAAAGACAGAATACTGAGAATAGAAGTAGAAATGAAGACAAAGCGACAAAAGTGGCTTATGATGTAGTTAGTCACTTGAAGGGTATACCGGCACGTCTAAGTATTTATGATGCGCTCAAGTTATCAGAAGAATTTCGGCAGAGTTTGATTCAAGCACTGTCTGATCACAATGTGAGAGAAACATTGCTGACAGAAATGAAGGATGAAAGAAACAATGAAAAGATGAATTGTCTACCAGTAATATCTTTCTCTGATGATGATTTAATTGGTGAAAAGGAACATAACAGGCCATTGATGATAGAAGGATACATTTGCGAAAAGAAGATAAAATGGATTATGATAGATAATGGATCCGCGGTAAATCTTATGCCACTCTCCATGATTACTAAATTAGGTTTTCGCCGTTCAGACTTGCGCCCCAGCGGGATGATGATACAAGGGTTTAATCAAGATGGACAACGCGCACTCGGTAAAATTACAGTAACATTGGAGGTGGGAGAATTAGTCACTACTGTTGTATGTCATGTTATAAATGCTGTGATGACATATAACCTTCTCCTGGGAAGGCCGTGGATACACCAATACAATATTGTACCTTCTACTCTACACCAATGTTTCAAGTACTGTAAGGATGGGATGCAGTGTAAAGTAATGGCTGATGCAAAACCCTATACAGAAGCTGAGTCTTTCTTTGCGGATGCTAGCTATTATAAATGTTTCTCCGAAGAAGTGGGAAATGATGATGGGAAGAGAATCGTAAAAGATGTCAGGATAAATAAAGTTAAAGAAGAAAGGGCAGAATCTTCTGGGAATACGGAAGCAAGAAAGAAGTTCTATTTTGTACCAAAGCGCCTGAGACAACCGGGACAACCGCCGTTAACATTGTTATCAACAGAACAGCTGAAAGTCTTACAGTCCAATTACACAATGCCCTTACCCAATATCGAAAGATGTAAGCCATTTGCAGCCGCTCCAGGAACATTTCAAGTCAAAGCCAGTGCTAAATATCCTGAACCAATAGAGTTTCACAGCAATGAAGTAAAAGATGAAAATACAAGCAATGTATATCATAAAAAGTTAGCACCGTAGAATTTGAGGAAGTACAGTGCAGCAAGCAAGAAAATCATGAGAAATATGGGTTTTGATTGTGACAAACCCACTGGCTTGAATCATGGGAAAGGAATTCAAATCCCCCTCGGGGTTAATCAAGAAAAGCGAAGAAAATTCCAAGGATTGGGAGTAGAATCAGCAATAAACATGGTATCAGTTAACATGACTTCAGCCGCACAAGATACTAAGGTAGTTGAGTATCCTGAAACCGCTCCAAGACAAATAGAAGATGGGGGACAGCCGACGATAGATGGCTTGCGAGAAATAAATTTGGGAACAACAGAAGAGCCAAGGAATACATTCATCAGTGTCAGCCTTTCAGATCAGGAATTTGAGAAATATGGCCAACTTCTCAAAGAAAATAAAGATGTCTTCGCTGGACATATGAAGAAATGCCGGGATTGGAACCCTCGTGGCAATGCATCGATTAAATATTTCAAAGAAAAGAAACCGATGAAGCGAGGCACAAGCGATTTCACCCGACACTGATTCCATTAATCGAAAAAGAAGTAAATAAACTAATAAAGGTTGGGTTCATCGGAGAAGTTAAATATCCCAAATGGATATCAAACATTGTTTAGGTGAAAAGAAGAATGGGCAGATTAGAGTATGTATTGACTTGAGAGATCTGAATGAAGCTGTCCAAAGGATGATTTCCCTCTCCGATAACAAAATTATTAATTGATAGCACTACTCGGTATCTTTATCATGTCCTTTATGGACGGATATGCAGGTTATAATCAAATCAGGATGGCACTAGAAGATGAAGAGGCGACGGCCTTCAGAACGCCGCTTGGAATTTATTGTTATAAAGTTATGCCTTTCGGTCTCAAAAATGCTGGGGCAACATATCAAAGGGCAATGAAGAATATCTTCCAAGATATGATGCATAAACATGTTGAATGCTACGTTGATGATTTGGTAGTCAGATCAGGGGATCATCAAGAACACCGCGAACATTTAGCATCAGTCTTCCGATGGCTCAGAAAGAAACAATTAAAGATGAACCCTGCTAAGTGTGCATTCAGAGTATCTTTTGGCAAATTCCTCGGCTTTGTTGTATGATACGGAGGAATCGAAATTGATCCAGAAAAAATTAAAGCTATTCAAAATATGCCGCCACCAACGACGTTGAAAGAATTAAAAAGCTTACAAGGAAATTGGCATATATTCGGCGTTTCATTTCAAACCTCGCAGGAAGATGTTACCATTTTCTCGGTTAATGAAGAAAGATCTGAAATTTGTATGGGATCATGCCCGAGAATGCATTTGATTCAATTAAGGAGTTATTAAAAAGTATTACCGGTGTTAATGACTCAGTGAAAGGTAAGCCACTTATCTTATATACATCTATGACTACAAATTCTTTGGGTGCTTTGTTGGCACGAGGTAAATGAAGTGGGAAAAGAGCGCTCTTTATTATCTAAGCCGAACACTGATGGGGGCAGAATGCAATTATTCTTTGATCGAAAAGGAGTGTTTGGCGTTGGTATTCGCTGTGCAAAAGTTAAGGCATTATTGTCTCTCCCATGATATAACTCTGATCTCAAGAGCAGATCCGATAAAATTTTTGATGACCAGGCCAATGTTATCAGGAAGACTAGCCAAGTGGATGTTATTGTTATCAGAATATACTATTTCGTATAAACCGGCAAAAGCAGTGAAAGGACAAGCTATGGCAGACTTCTCTGACATGCATCCTATAGCAGAAAATGAAGAAATCAACGATGAATTCCCAGATGAACAGGTCATGTTGGCTGAATCTCAGAATCTCTGGCAGATGTATTTTGATGGTGCTGCTCGAGTAACGGGAGCGGGGGCAGGAGTAATATTCATTACGCCTCAAGGCGATTTATTACCATACTCCTTCACGTTGGGCACCGCATGCACAAATAATGAAGCTGAATACAGAGCTCTTATCATCGGAATGGAAATAGCACAGCAAATGGAAATAAAATTATTGCATATCTTCGGAGATTCTAAGTTGATTGTAAATCAATTGACGACAGAATTTGAAGTAAGGAAAGAAGAACTCCTGCCCTATTATCGAAAGGCACAATAATTGCTTGAGCAGTTTTGTTATGTGGAAATTAAACATATCGCGGTCGAGAGAATGCAAAAGCAGATGCTTTAGCGATTTAGTAATGGCGGCTCTATCTGCACAAACCGAAGTCCTCTTCAGGTAACTATAGAAGAAAGAAGATTCCTGCCATCTGCAGAGATTATCGAAGAAACCGTTGAAATGTTGCCTATATCTTGTCTAGAGGTAATGACAGATGATTGGCGTCAGCCTTTTGTTGATTATCTCAAATATAATATCTTGCCAGAAGATAATGCACAAAGACAGCAGATTAAGCAGCGATCGGGCAAATTTGTCGTATACAGCGAGGTATTATATAGAAAATCTTATAATGGAATGCTGTTAAGGTGCTTAGACAAGCAAGAAGCAAACCAGATGCTGCGGGAGGCACATTCAGGTGAATGTGGAGCACATCAAGCTGGCCGAAATTTATGCCACAGAGTGCATCGAATGGGTTATTATTGGCCTACTATGTTTAAAGATGCGATAGAATATGCAAAGCGGTGTCATGAATGTCAAATACACGGAGATGTAATACATGTTCCTCCAGAAGAATTACATCAGTCTATTGCTTCTTGGCCTTTCTCAGCATGGGGACTCGACGTGATTGGTCCTATAAATCCCCCTTCATCTAAAGGAAAACAGTACATTCTGGCAGCAACAGACTATTTCTCCAAATGGACCGAAGCAGTCGCCTTGCGTAGTGTTAAAGAGAAAGACGTGGTCAATTTCATCCGGCATGCTATAATATACCGTCATGGTATTCCGAAAAAGATCATTACTGATAATGGCACCCCTTTTAAAAATAGAGGCATGGAAAAGTTATGTCAAAAGTTCGGTATTCAGCATTCTTTTTCAACACCTTATTATCCTCCGGCCAATGGATTAGCAGAGGCGTTTAACAAAACGATTGTCAAAATAATGAAAAAAACGGTGACAGGCAATAAGCGCGATTGGGATGAAAAGTTGCAAGAAGCATTATGGGCCTACAGAACCACCCATCGTACAGCAACAGGGGCGACACCGTATTCATTAATCTATGGTATGGAGGCAGTTATCCCAATTGAAATGCAGGTGGCATCACTCAGAATAGCAGTGCATCAGTCTATAACAGACGATGAAAATGCAAAAATAAGGCTGAAAGAATTAGACTTACTCGATGAGAAACGTCTTGCAGCTCAGCAGCGGTTGCAATCATATCAGGCCAGAATATCGGCTGCATTTGATAAACAGGTTAAATACCGTTCTTTCAAAAAAGGGGATATGGTGTTAATGTTGAAAAGACCTATAGTGGTCACTCACGTAGGACAGGGGGCAAGTTCGAGCCTAAATGGGACGGTCCATATGTGGTAAAAGAAGTATACTCCAATGGGGCATATAGAATCACAAATCAAGAAGGACAGGGTATCAGTATACTTGTCAACGCCCGTTTCATCAAAAGATACTATCCCTAAAGATAGACATGTGGATTTTGACACAGAATATTATCGGCATAATGATTCTGTATCAAAAGGGGGCAAAGATGAATAAGATCATGTCTATATGTCAACAAAAGAAGCTATAAAGAAGAAATTCACAAGCATATCAATTATCAAAGCAGCAAATCTGGAAAAAATATATATAATCATCATCATCAAATAAGATGGACAAAGTTAATATCATCTTGAAGATTCTCTTGAAGATATTGACAAAGTTATATTGCCTAACAAGGCACAAATTCTCTTGATTTTCTTGAAGATAGTGACAAAATTATATTGCCTTACAAGGCATGGATCTTCTTGAAGATATTATCTAGTGAGAAATATATATATATTACAAGATGATGATCTTGAAGATATATATATTATTGCCTTACAAGGCATGGGTCTTCTTGAAGATATTATCAAAATTATCTATATTTCAAATGATGATGATATATTATTGCCTTACAAGGCATGGATTTTCTTGAAGATATTATCAAAAGCAAGGATATATCAATATCAATCAAAGAGGCAGTATAGCCAAGCCAAATCCTAAAAGAGCCAAATTGAGCCAAATCAAAAAAGATCAAGCTCGTAAAAAAAAAATGCTCTCAAAGGATCAAGCTCTAAAAGAGCCGGCCAACTATACGTAAGACCTATGAAGATCGCCATTCGGGCAGCGGCGAGGAGTCAGTGGCCCTAAAAAGCCCGCGAAGACCATCGTGCGCACCCATGCGGGCAGCTGACGAAGTCAAGGATTCAAAGCCTAAAAGGCCATAAATCCGCGAAGACTAGTCACCGTAACTCCCATGCCGTCTGTATAGCTTCCGGCAGCGCCACGGGAACGGATGAAAATGCCCCCTCCGTGAATGGGCTCGACCTTGCAGACGAAGAAAAGGGGGCCGCAGTGCGAGCTTTATGCCAACCGTGCGTAAGACCCTCCAGGTCTAGGGTTTGATTTCGGTAGTAACTCGTGAGGAAGGGCTTAAACCTACTCATTGATGGGTGGCGACCCTAGATTTGGTGCCCAAAGGTAGCCTTGAGCCCTGCGAACTCTAGAGAGTTACCGTGGCCAACCCTGTGCGTAAAACCAACAGTTCACCGCCCGGTAGCGTCAATGGGCCCCTCTGATGGACCTTGGCCGTGAGCTCAAGGCAGTGAGAAGCCCAAAAGCGAACTCTAGAGAGTTACAGTGGCCATCACATAAGACCCATAAATGCTCCACTACTCATGAGCTTAAACTGTGTGTGTGCGCACGCTCCACTACTCATGAGCATAAACTGTGTGTGGCTAATTAAATTGAAACTTAGTACCGCCAATCTAAATACTCACCTAGAGAATCCCGCACTAACAAAAGCATAAAAGGTTTAGAAATTGTAAAGGATGTAATGAAATTGCTGTATAATAAATAAATATAATTTGATAATATTAGTATAAATATCATCAATATGCAAGGTGGAATATGCCATCATAAATGTCCCAAAATGCTATCACAAAATAGTTGTTAAGTAAAATAAATTACGTCCAAGAAATATGAAAGTAAAGATTACATGTTCAAACATGAAAGCAAAGATCACATGTTCAAAATTACATGATTAAAGATCCTCTGTAATCCCTATTGCTTCTGAATATCTGCGCAAATCTTCCTGCAATTGTGCCCGAGCTGCATCATGTTTAGATTTTTCTTCAAAAATAAGTCTTGCATGATCAGAGAACGCCAAGAAGCTTATTCTCCAAAGAAGCAATCATTTCTTTACCTTGAAGTTGTGCGGATTTTTCGATATCAATGGATTGAACATTCACCCGTATCTTCTCTTCAACATCTTGAATGATTAGGACCTGCTCGTGATTCTTCCTCTCCAGCTGAGAGAGTTCTTCCTTCAGAACTGCAATGCGGTCTTGAATAGTCCTACTTTCATTAACATGAATCTTTAATTGATCCTGAAGAATTATATGCTCTTGTTCAAGTTTAGAAATTGATGAAGCTGTCAGAAGGGCTTGTTCTTGTGATGAAGCCAACTGCTTTCTACACTCTAAAATCTCAGGAGCAATTGTAACATTCTCTACCGACGCCAAAGAAATTACGGAATCACGAAATCTGAGGAGTGAATCCCGCAAAGGAGATATGTTGATTTTGGCCATTTTGGCAGAACTCTCCAAAATTTCTATAGCAACATCCAAGTCCAGCCATTGGTCAGGATTTCTGAAGATATGGATTATTGCTAACAAAGAATGTTTCACCATAAGCATTTTGTGAACAGGGATCTTCGCAAAGGATGATAGTTCAGAAGTAGTGGCTACAGAATCAGAACTAGCTGCACCGCTGCAGGAATGAGTTCCTATAGTAAAAGAAGAAGGATATTCAATATATTATTATGAAATATATATAGTCTTGAGTAAAGATATTCAGTATATATATATACTTGTCACTGGAACACGACTAATAGAAGGAGAAGTTCTCTGAGTTATAGAAGGACCAAGTCCCACCATATCAGCAAAAGATGGTGCTCTAGCTTCTGTGCTGGAATCTCTGGTAGCTGGAGTTGGCAAGTCAGTAGTTTCTGTAGAAAATATGATTTCACGAGCCACTACTCTCTGTACTATTAATGGAACTACAGGTGCTCTTGGTGAAGATACCACAAGAGGGCTCACTGAAGAGATAGCATCTATTTCTGCAACTTGAGCACCTAAAAAGGGAGACACAATGATTTTAGATAAATAATAGTTGTTAAAATATAAATTAAGCTATGCATATGAAATTTTCCTTTACCTGGTGAATACCCATATTCCCCATAATCTAAAGGTTCTTCTTCATCTTCCTCGGCTGCAGGAGATTTAGCAGGAACATTAATGCTAGGAGGAGTCTTAGCAGTTGCAGGGGAAGATTCCATCTCAACTTCTTTCGTAGTTGTTTCCTCTTCTTCGCCAATATCGACTTCACCTTCTTCAAAGTCATCATCTTTATCTTCACCACTATCGCTATCTCCGCTATCTTCATATTGCGAAGATTCAGTTGTATCTGATGACGAAGTTGAACTTTCATCTTCCAAAGTTTCTTCGACAACTTCTTCAATGATAACTTGCTTCCCTTTATAAGAAACGGGTTGGTTGCTCTCCGGTGTAGGCTCTTGGACTATGGGGGAAGTGGATGCTGGTCGAGTTCTTTCTGGAGGAATAGGGGATGATGATTGCAAACGCGTTCTTGATCTAGTCATCGGAGAAGATGGACTAGGACCAAGGGGTTGTGGAGGAGATGTGGAAGTACCAATAGCTGGTCCTTCTTGAACCACTGCGTCTCTCAGAATTGGAGAAGATGTACCTTGAGCATCATCTGTGACTTGATTTGAAGAGTCCCGACGAGATTTCTCAAATTCTCTCAAAACTCCATGGGCAAACCAGCCATCCAAAGTGTTGATAGGCTTGATTTCACGAATGGGATCTTCCAAAGATATCTTCCTACAAATTTCTCCAGGATGGGATGCATGGCTCTTCTCTGGAATATAGCCGATTCCATTCTCTAAATTTCTGCCCCTTAGCCTGGGTGGATGGAGAAAGATAGAAGAATCCACTGGCAGACATTTAGCAACCAAGTATGATTGGTGATCCCACCATCGCATCCAGCTATATGATGTACGGACTATGCGATCACAGCTTGGAATTATGAAGAGGGAGCCAACGCAGCCATTCAGCAACTGTTTCCATATCATGGCCCAGTTAAGAGGACCAGTTCCATAACATCGCATTTTTCTGGTAACCAGCCCGCAGTCTTGTGGCACAGTTTGATCATAACCAAATTGACGAGCAAAGCGACTAGGGTAGTAAGGTTCTCTCCAGAATTCCGTCCCTTCCCGAAGAGGTAAACTGCATGAGCGAATAGAAAAGAAGAAAGCTCTCTCTGCTGCAGTGAGTGTTTCGTTGTCCACCATGTCTGTATCTTCGGTGTAACGATAAAGGCGGAACTGAAAGAAGTTTATCTGATCATCATCTCGAATTTTATTGGCAACCCACTCATATGCTCTTTTTGCCATTGCTCTTTGCTGAAAGAACCAGAGTGGAAGATGAGAAGGATGAGAATATGCTTGCTCCGAAGCCTCAAAAGTCCAGGGAAAATAAACTCCGAGCCACCCCGTAAAATAATGCCAAGATGTATGTGCAGACGAAGCTCCAAGAATAGGGTCTTTGACGTGGGTAGCTACTTCTCCAAGGGCCCTGTAGATAGAACATAATACAGGAGGAGCAAGAGAATATTTGTGGCCTTCCGCTAAAGCACCAGCCACAACGAAGACACTTGGACGAACAGCATCTGCCCACTTGGAGCTGGGCAATACGACCAAGCTTAGCCAGTAAGCCAAGAACGCTGCAAGTTCTCCGAAAGAGCTATATTCTGGCTTTCCTCTTACTGCATCTCGAAGCTTCGTTAATTCTTTAGAGCGGCAGTCGCGAAATCTTCAAAGAAAAATGAGGAGGTTAATATACAGAAATGGTTAAACGGCAAGAATACAAAGAGAAAGATTAATACCTGAGACCCCTAGAGAAATGGGCTAGCCATTGTAGAGGGGGAATTTTGTGAAAGCTGGGAAATTTGCCCATCTCTTTGAATAACTCTATAGTAGTCTCAGAGATGGAAGGCTTGCGGTCTGGAGAAGAGACAAAGGCCAATTCTCTGTTTGTTGGGATGAATTCATCATAGAATTTGCCTGTTATTGTGAGACCGGCTATGCGATGAAGGTCCCAAAGAGATATGCTCATTTCACCATAGGGTAAATGGAAAGAGTTGGTTGTAGGCGACCAGTATTCAAGGAAGCCTTTCAGAACATTGGGTTCCCTATAGAAGTATTTTGAGGTCACTTCTATTGCATCGTAAAGCCCGATCTTTGCAAGAGTGCTCGTATGCTTCAGCAATATAGCCTCCGCCCATTCAGAGTAATAGCGACGAGCAGTTAACATGCCTCTGATGCGGAATTCTGCCTGTCCCCAGAGTTGCTCTCGATCTCTGAAGCGCTGTCGCACTGTCTCATAAAAATGAGAAGGAAAGAGATCATGCGGACTGTGGAAAGGAACTAAGAAGATCATGGGATGAGCTTCTCCTATCCTCTGTCGCGGCTTCTGAGTTTGGATAGTTCCCTCCAGGATTCGGGGCTCTCTTGAGACCCATGATTCAGTGTACATTAATCTCTCGCCGTGGACATGGTCTTTAGACTCACAGTCAAGCATGGACTGATGGCGATAAACTTTGATTGGAATAATTGTCATGCCCTCCGCATGAGGATTGTCAAACTTCATGATACCTTCAACAACTCGTACTGAGTCCCACGAGTTTTGAAGCCTCCTCTTCTTGTGTTCCTTTATCTTTTCTGCAAATTCTTTCGCCTTATTGTGGCGAATTTTCTTCGGACGAGAAGCTGGAGGACTGTCTTCACGGAGAGGTGGTCTCTCACTATCAGTACGTATATGAGCTGTGGTTTTCAACCATTCGTCCCAGTCATATTCTCTGCCATGCTTAGGCGGACATTTGATATCTCCCAATGAGATGGATCTGTGAATGGGAGAAGGCAAAGACCTAATACGGTCAGAAAAGTCGAAGGTGGGAAGAACAGGTTCTTTGAAATAAGCGGGATTTCTGGAAGTTGTCTTTGTCCGCTTAGCTGGAGGTTGATCAGAAGAAGGTGAGTCGGAAGGAGTCACAAGACGGGCCGTCTGTTTAATACGAGCCATGAAGGAAGATAGATGACAGAGTAAGAAAATGGTTAAGTGTTGGAAATTTTTTATTTTTTTTTTCAAAGGAAATTGTCTAAGTACAGAGTACTTTGCGCAAAGTATATGGTTTGCGCGGGAAAATTCCAAATTCAGAGGACGTCGCGCAAAGTGAAACGGTTTGCGCGGGGTCGCGCAAAGTAAGAGCTTTGCGCGAAAGGAAATCGCCAGAGCAGAGTTTCTGCGGAGAGCAGTTCGTGGAAATGACTAAGTAGTTGGACTATTTATAGTATTTCTGGCCGAGTACGGTACACGACCAGAGCTTTGCGCGGGGTCGCGCAAACCTTATAGAAAAGGAGTGATTTGATCCTTTTCTTTGAAAAAACAAAGAACGGATCAAGGGGGCATCTGTTGAGGCATAAAATAAGCAAGGAAGTGAAGACGAGAAAGATCAAGAAATCAGTTTGAAAATCAAGAAATCAGCTTCAAGACCACTTTGCGCGGGTTCGCGCAAAGTAAAATGGTTGCGCAGGACCGCGCAAGGTGAACGGGTTGCGCGGGTCGATCAATGAAGACAGGTTGCGCAGAACAGACAGATTGCGCGAGACCGCGCAAAGCATGTCGTTTGCGCGTGTCCGCGCAAAGTCTATGACGGTGCGATAAAAATGGTTGGATGATTATTTTGTCCCACATCGACCAGAACAGAGATTTTCACTGGTAAAAAATGTCTATAAATACCCCGTTCCTTCTCTCAAAAGGGGTTCGAAGATTTCAGAAGTGAAGGAAAGACGAAAGAGAAGACAGAAGGTGCGGAGTATCGGACTCCTGCACTTTGCGCGACCGCGCGCAAAGGAGTATTGGACTCCTGAAAGTTTGCGCCGATCCGCACAAAGCAGCAGAGTGCTTCTATGGTTTTGCGCGGACCCGCGCAAAGTATATCGTTTGCGCGGACCCGCGCAAACCTATTGCTGGGCAGTCTATAACAGTAATGGGCTGTTATGCTGTTGGAATGATTAGAGTCTTCAAATCTTCAAGTTCTTCTCGATCAGGAGAAAGGAAGAATCATCGACAAAGAGACGTATTCCTCCTAAGTTTCAGGAGATGACCAAAATAGTACTGAAATGCTGCCGGAGTCTCTGTTCTATTGAAGACTGTTGATCGCCTTGTCTATTCCTCCTAAGTCATTGGAGATGATTGAAATCATTCTTTAGTTATCTTTGCCGAAAATTATATTTAGCTATAATAATTGACATTTATAATGAATTCTTTGTAAACTATCTTAGAATCAAGGGATATCAGAGGATGTAAATGAATTTAGAATTAATAAAGTGTGATGATTGTCTTTGTAATTATTCCATTGTTATGTGTGAATAAGATAATTCTCCCAAATTAAATACACCATAATGCTTCTTGTAACTTTTCATCCCAATCGCGTTTATTGCTGTCACCTTTTTTTTATTATTTTGACAATCGTTTTGTTAAATGCCTCTGCTAATCCATTAAATGGGAGGATAGTAAGGTGTTGAAAATGAATCTTTGGATGTTGAACTTCTGACACAACTTTTCCATGCCTTTATTTTTAAAAGAGGTGCCATTATCAGTGACGATTTTTTTCGGAATACCGTGACGGTATATTATAGCATGCTGGATAAAATTGACCACATCTTTCTCTTTAACACTATGCAAGGCGACTGCTTCGGTCCATTTGGAGAAATAATCTGTTGCTGCCAGAATATATTATTTTCCTTTAGATGAAGGGGGATTTATAGGACCAATCACGTCGAGTCTCCAAGTGAGAAAGGCCAAGAAGCAAGTGATGTAAGTCTTACGGGGAACATGTATTACATCTCGTGTATTTGACATTCATGACACCGCTGCGTATTCTATTGCATCTTTGAACATAAAGTGGGCCAATAATAACCCATTCGATGTACTCTATGGCATAAATTTCGGTCGACTTGGTGTGCTCCACATTCACTGAATGTGCCTCCCATGACATTTGGTTTGCTTCTTGCTTGTCTAAGCATCTTAATGACATTCCATTATAAGATTTTCTATACAATACTTATTTTGCATATGAAAATTTTTGATCGATCACGCTTAATCTGCTATCTCTGTGCATTATCTTCTGGCAAGATATTATATTTGAGATAATCAATAAAAGGCTGACGTCAATCATCTGTCATTACCTCCAGACAGGATATAGGAAACATTTCAACAGTTTCTTCGATAACCTCTGCAGATGGCAGGAATCTTCTTTCTTCTATAGTTACCTGAAGAGGACTTCGGTTTGTGCAGGATAAAGCTGCTGTCAAACTGGCTAAAGCATCTGCTTTTGCATTCTCCAACCGCGGTATGTGTTTAATTTCCACATGACAAAATTGTTCAAGCAACTGTTGTGCCTTCCGATAATAGGGCAGGAGTTCTTCTTTCCTTACTTCAAATTCTGTTGTCAATTGATTTATGATCAATTTAGAATCTCCGAAGATATGCAATAATTTTATTTCCATCTGCTGGGCTATTTCCATTCCAATGATAAGAGCTCTATATTCAGCTTCATTATTTGTGCATGTAGTGCCCAACGTGAAGGAGTATGGTAACAAATCGCCTTGAAGAGTAATGAATATCACTCCTGCCCCCGCTCCCGTTATTCGAGCAGCACCATCAAAATACATTTGCCAAACATTCTGAGATTCAGCCAACATAACCTGTTCATCTGGAAATTCGTCATTGATTTCCTCACTTTCTGCTATAGGATGTGCTGTGAGGAAGTCTGCCATAGCTTGTCCTTTCACTGCTTTTGCCGGCTTATACGAAATAGTATATTCTGATAACAATAACATCCACTTGGCTAGTCTTCCTGATAACATTGGCCTAGTCATCAAAAATTTTATCGGATCTGCTCTTGAGATCAAAGTTATATCATGGGAAAGACAATAATGCCTTAACTTCTGTACAGCGAATATCAATGCCAAACATTTTTTTCAATCGAGGAGTAATTGCATTCTGCCCCCATCAGTTGTTCGGCTTAGATAATAAAAAAGCGAGTCTCTTTTAAAACCGTTTACTGTGTACAACAAAGCACCCAACGAATTTGTAGCTGCAGATGTATATAAGATAAGTGGCTTACCTTTCACTGGAGCTGTTAACACCGGTGGCTGTTTTAATAATTCTTTAATTGAGTCAAATGCATTTTGACAGGCGTGATCCCATACAAATTCTGTATCTTTCTTCATTAACCGAGAAAATGGCTGACACCTTCCTGCAAGGTTCGAAATGAAACGGCGAATGTATGCCAATTTTCCTTGTAAGCTTTTTAATTCCTTCAACGTCGTTGGTGGCGGCATATTTTGAATAGCTTTAATTTTTTCTGGATCAATCTCAATCCCTCTGTGTCGTACAACAAAGCCGAGGAATTTGCCAGAAGATAGTCCGAATGCAAACTTAGCAGGGTTCATCTTTAATTGCTTCTTTCCGAGTCGTCGGAAGACTGATGCTAAATGTTCGCGGTGTTCTTGATGATCTCCCGATCTGACCACCAAGTCATCAACATAGCATTCAACATGTTTATGTATCATATCCTGAAAAATATTTTTCATTGCCCTTTGATATGTTGCCCCAGCATTTTTGAGACATCGTGATCAGACAGTGCTTGAATCAAACTCTGCCGAAATTCTTCTGACAACTTGAGTGCATCATAAATACTTAAACGTGCCGGTATACCCTTCGAGTGACTAACTACATCATAAGCCACTTTTGTCGCTTTATCTTCATTTCTACTTCTATCCTCAGTATTTTGTCTTTCAGTCACTTCTTTCCTAATAATTCCCGCTTTTTGCTTTACCAGACTCGTTATCTGCTTTCCTGATCGCAACGTAATCATTGCCGCATTCCTTATTGACCTTCGATCTTCCTTCTCTTTTATTCTCCGAGTCTTTTCTTGAATTGACAATACATTTACTATCGCCCTTGTATTCTTTTCTTTGCTTTCGCTGGTTATTATATCACCTTTATTTATCTTTCGCTGTATGATGCATTTTAACGTGTAATAATTTTCAGTCGGATGTCCCACTAGGCGATGATAACGGCAAAAGTTTCTTTCTCGAGATCTTGTCACATCTTCAGGGTGTTTTGGTTCAGGTAATTCCAAGGTACCTGCTTTTAACAATTGTTGCATCATAGGCACCACGTCCTCTTTATCGAACTCAAATCCTTCATGAGAATCGAGCATTCTGAGCTTTTTTCCACCGTACTGTCCCTTGTTTGATTCCACCTTCTTTTCCTTAGGCCTTTTGTCTCTTGAGCCTCTCACATCTTGATTTTTCTTATCCGATCAATGGTGTTGACGGTTGTCCTACAGGTATTCTTTGACAGTTTCATGATGAAATACCAAGCATCTTACGAGTCATCAATTCTAATGCATGGGCTTTGGTGGCCAAATCGCGAAAGGTTCGATATCAAGTATTTGGTGAGTCGAAGGCAATCCTGTCTCTATAGAGTTCGGACACATTTTGACTTGTTCTTTTTCTTGACCAAGCGCCTACACGATGCCCCTGATGTCTTCCATCTGTCTATGAATTTTTCAACTGGTTCTCCTTCTCTCTGTCGTACTGAAGCTAATTCTGTGATGCTAATATCGCGCTCTGACGAGAAGAAGTTTGACATGAAAGCGTCTTGCATTTCTTCCCATGTGCGTATGGATCCTGGTGCTAAATTTGAATACCACCTGAAAGCTTTACTTGTCAATGATGACCCAAATAAGCGTAAACAGTATTGAGGTATCGTGGAGAAATTCCCCGTACTGGTGATGAAATGCATCAGGTGTTCTTCTGGTGATCCTTCCCCATTAAACTTTTGGAAGTCTGGATGCTTAAAATTTGCCAGAAACGGAACATCCTCTACCTCTCTCGGGTAGGGTGTTCGATATTTGAAACGACCGGTATTCGCGCGCTCTCTTTCTATTCTGACTGCTTCTTCGACGACTTGTCTTACGTCATCCTGTGTTATAGCTCTTGTCACTGGAACTGACCCTCGCGATCCTATCCCCTGCGGACGAGAACCTTCAGGTTGGTTCTCTTGTCCATTTGTTGCTCCCATCATAGGTGGAGCCACTATCTGAGCTACATTATGTGTCAAAGTTGTCAGAGCTTCTCTAAGATTCCGGCATTCATCCATTAGCACTCTTTGTGCCTTTGCCATTTGATCAACACGCTCTTCAGTAGTTGGTCTATTTCCTTGACCCGTCTCTGACATATATACTGCGGCCTCTTTACTGTTTGTCAAAGCTATTTTTTGAGTAAAACGAGAATATGTTGACGTAACAGGACTTATAAAGAGGGGAGAAATTGGAGTCTCGTTTGACTCTTGTGTACTTCCCTTGTTTTCAACCGATCGAGGTGATACAGTTATGGGCGAGCTGGCCTGGGGTGATACAGGCATTGGTGATCCTATCATTAGTGCTTTACCTTTCTGTGCTTTTGTCCATTTGGTCTTTGGGGCGACCAAAGCTGGAAAATCGTGCGATGAGAACTGCGGAGCAGCTTGTTCAGGATAAATCGCCAGAGGAGCAAGCTCAGGTTTTCTTCTTGCTATGCTACGCGTGATTGGTCCCTCAGCTCTTTGTACAAGCAATTTCGCCTTGCGGTTCTTTAGGGTCTTCGCTTTTGTCTTTTTGGACAAGACCAAAGTCCAGTTCTCATCACTTTCTTGTGGTTGGGGTGAGACGGAAATAACTCCCGCTGTTACTCGAGTCACTTTGTGCTTACTTGTAGCGCTTGCCTTTGTATGCTCAGGAGTTTAGCTTGGCACATATTCAATTACAAACCCAGTAGCGGTGAATCGGAAGTTCACTTTTCTTGTAACATCAACCATTAGCAATGTTATGTGATTGAATTTGGGTACCTTCAATAACGAAACATATATGAAATTAGTATGCGAAAGATTAAGTAAACTATTTTAGAGATGAAGGGGAGGATGTTCCCACTGAGAGTCGCCATTTTGGCGTCTAATAGACGCCAAAAACAGTAATGAGAGTTTCGCAACTTTTCCAATGTTAGTGTTAAATAAGATAAATCCCCAGCAGAGTCGCCATTTTGTTTCGACAAGGAAACAAATGTATTTAATTTGGGAGAACTATCTTATTCAAACATAATAATGGAATAGTTACAAAGACAATCATCACACTTTATTGATTCTGAATTCATTTACATCCTCTGGTATCCCTTGATTCTAAAATAGTTTACAGAGAATTCATTATAAGTGACAATTATTATTGTTAAATATAATTTCGGCAGCATAACGGCAATGATCTCAATCATCTCCAATGACTTAGGAGGAATAGACAAGTCGATCAACAGTCTTCAAGAGAAAGGAGATTCTGGCAGCATTTCGGTGCTATTTCAGTCATCTCCTAAAACTTAGGAGGAATACGCCTTTTTGTCGATGATTCTTCCTTTTCTCTTGAATAAGAAGAACTTGAAGATTTGAAGACCATAGCCATTCCCACAGCATAACAGCCCATTGCTGTTATAGACTTCTAACCAGTCGGTTTGCCCGGATCCGCGCAAACGACATGCTTTGCGCGGGTCCGCGCAAACTATAGGAGCCCAATGCTCCTTTGCGCGAATCCATGTAAACTATATGGGCCCAATGCTCTTTTGCACCTTCTGTCTTCTTCTTCGTCTTTCTTTCACTCTGAAATCCTCGAACCCCTTTTGAGAGAAAGATCGGGGTATTTATAGACATTTTTACTGGGGTAAATCTCTGTTCTGGTCGATGTGGGATAAAATAACATCCAACCATTTTTATACCACCGCAAAGTACTTTGCGCGGACACACGCAAACGACATGCTTTGCGCGGTCTCGCGCAATCTATCTGTCTCGCGCAATCTATCTTCCTTGATCAACCCGAGCAACCCCTTTTACTTTACCCGGTCCAGCGCAACCTATTCACTTTGCGCGAACCCGCGCAAAGTAGTCTTGAAACTGTTTTCTTGATCTTCAAACTGATTTCTTAATCTTTCTCTTCTTCACTTCTTTGCTTATTTTATGCCTCAACAAGTTGAAGAATTCATTAGTCGATGGAAGGACTTGGCAGCATCATGTCAACATCCTCTGCGAGAATCAGAACAAGTAGAACTATGTTTAAAAGGTCTGAGACCAGAATTGGCATGTCACCTGATCAGTAAAGATTGGAAAACCTTTCGTAATTTTTCTACGAAGGCTTATGTTCTTGAAAAGATGATGGGAAGAGTGTCTGCTTTCCAATCAAAATCAGCCCACATCACTTGGAAAGAAAAAACTAAAAAAGCTTATCAGGATGTTGAAAGAGAAAGCGATAAAGAAGAAAGAAATGGTTGTGAAGTTATAATGACATATAAGAGGTCCAGGCAAAATAAAGATTATATGAAGTATTCGTTTGCAAGAAAAGATATACTCCCTATGCTGAATCAATTGCTGGCTACGAAGAGTATTAAATTACCTCGGCCAAGACACATCGAAGAAATCAAAAATACCGGAGGAATGAATTATTGCCATTATCACCGTATATTTGGACATCATACGGAAAATTGTAATTCCCTCAGGAAAAAGCTACAGACAATGATTGATAAAGGAGAAATTGCTATGGAAAGGGCATGAAAAAAAAATGATGACAGAAACTCGATAAAGAAAATTCTGGGGGCATCCGCGTAAATCATTGACAAGATCAAGCTGTCATAGCCCGAATATTCAAAAGAAAAGAAGCGAGTGAGGTAAAAGATGTAAAGCCATGATAAAAAGCATATTCATTCTGAGATATGTATTGCTTGATACATCGATTCAGGAAATGACATGCTTTTGATTTCGAAAGGTATTGGTATAATACTTCCAAAATCAAAAGGGGGCAAGATAGGTGAGTAAACAGATAAGTAAGAAACTATGAAATGTGTTTCTCACCATAGAATGTATTTCTTTTATATTTGAATGAAATGCAGGCTTTCAAGCATATTCAATCATCACCAAATGAAAAGCGTCAATGATTATCACCAAGTAAGTAAGAAACTATGAAATGTGTCTCACCATAGAATGTATTTCTTTTGTTTATTTGAAGGAAATGCAGGCTTTCAAGCATATTCAGTCATTACCAAATGAGAAGCGTCGATGATTATTGCCAAAATAAGACAAATAAGAAAGCGCCAAAGATAATCGCCAAATGAAAAGTGTCAATGATTATCGATTACCGCCAAAATTGGTACTTTCAAGTCATTTCCAAAACAAGACAGGCCTTCAAGCATATAAAGCTATCAAGTTGTCGCTAAATGGAAAGTGTTAATGATCGCTATCAAGCATTAATGATCGCTATCAAGCGTTGATGATCGCTATTAAGCACTAAGGATCGTTATCAAGCGTTAATGATCGCTAACAAGCGTTGATGATCGCTGCCAAGCGCCAATGACAATCGCCAAAGGAAAAGTTAATCGCCAAAATTAGCAACTATCGCTTGCGCCAATGACAATCGCCAAAGGAAAAGTCAATCGCCAAAATTAGCAACTATCGCTGTCATCATCAATCACCAAAATTAATTCTCAGAATTTTCGGAACATTATCGGCAGCGGCGAAATATCAATTATTGATTCTCAAAACATTATCAGCAGCGGTGAAATATCAGTTATAGATTCACCATACATGACAGTGAAATAAGCAGTGGAATAAGCCTAAATTGGCCAACCACACAAATCTTATGACAGCGATGACAAATGATCATTTAAGGCAGCCTAGCCAAGCCTATATGGCCAACTACGCATAAGACCTACAAAGCCCTAAATTGGCTTGCCCGAAATCGGCGGTAAACTATAATTGCTCCTTGAGCCCATTGCCCAAAATCAGTGGTAAACTATAATTGCTCCTTGAGCTCATTGCCCAAAATCGGCGGTAAACTATAATTGCTCTTGAGCCCATTGCCCGAAATTGGCAGTAAACTATTTTTTGCTCCATGAGCCCAGTGTCAAGTCCAGTCCAGTGTCAAGTCTAGTCCAGTGTCAAGTCCAGTTCAGTCGTCTAGTCGAGTCAAGTTCAGTCTTGTCCAAGTCAAAGTATGGCCAGTCAAAGTGCACTAGCACCATTGCGCAAAAGCATCAGATATGCTCAAAAGCATCAACTACGTGTAGCATTCAAAATGCTGCAGATACATATTAAATATGCTCAAATATGCAATCGCCTGATGAAAATTTTAAATGTTGAATAAAATATATGCAAAAATGTGTTTCTCTTGAATCAGGTTCAAATGGCAGCAACAACAAACGCCTTCAAGATATTGGCAATTATCTACTCAAGAGTTCAAATCTTCAAAGTCAATTATTAGTCTTCAATTGCAATATATTTGTTCTGATGACAAGAGATGTAAGATCCTTTTATCTCTTGCCTTCTCGATATAAGGGAATATTATCGCACAAAACTCTCAAAGGGGGTAGAGAATAAACTAGTGAAGAATTATCATTTTCTTCCGGCCAATCTAAAAGGTTCAAGATATACTCTTTAGATTCGTTAAAGGAACAACAAAGATTATCCATCCTTCAAAGGCATCGGTAGGCTTTACTCCGGAAGTATTATCTTTTGAAGAAATTTTTATGTAATATTGACCGGGAAAGGGGGCAGGTCTTCAAATCAATCTATGCCTTGGTCTTCAAAGTAATCTATGCCTTGGTCTTTCTGATAATCTCTTATGCACGATGAAGGAATTCATATACCGAGGATTATGAAAATCAGCAAAGATCCCAGGAAAAGTCTATGAAGAAATGATGAGATATAAAGAATACAAAGAATGCAATGCGAAGCACGATGACAACAAATATTACAATCAGCCTAAAAGAGAGGAGAAGTTTTCAATATAAATTTCAAAAATTATTAATGATTCTTAAGGCTAAATTGAAAGAGTTATAATGTCTTAAGATACTAATTCCGATTAATTTGGCAGGAAATATCATCATTTGAAAGATTAGATTATACAGATCATGAATAAAGGAAACAATCAAAAGGGTTGCTGCGGTAGGAGCAACGGAGTTGATCAAAGAGACCGTTGCAAAATTGAAGGAAAAAGTCACTGGAGTTGATCAAAGAGACTGTTGCTGTTGAAAGATAGTTCTCTAATCAAGTTGCTCAAAGACAAAGTCGTTACAGCTGTTGCAGAGATGTGTTTCGATGAAAAGAGAACTTCATCTTCTCTAGTGAAACATCCGCTCGACACTACTGGCTGGGAGCATTCAAATCTTCTGTTCGAATGCCATCGATCAGGTCTTCTGTTCGAGTGCAATCAATCAAGTCTTCTGTTCGAGTGCAATTAATCAAATCTTCTGTTCGAATGCAATCGATCAAATCTTCTGTTCGAATGTCATCGATCAAGTCTTCTGTTCAAGCGCAATCGATCAAGTCTTTTGTTCGAGCACAATCGATCAAGTCTTTTGTTCGAGCACAATCAATCAAGTCTTCTGTTCAAGCGCAATCGATCAAGTCTTCCATTCAAGCGCGAGCATTCAAATCTTCTGGTCAAATATGAGCATTTCAGTCTTTTAGTCAAATTTCATTCAAGATTCTTCAGGTGGAGGAAGATCGATCCTCCATTTGATTTCAAAAATCAATCAAAGAAGGATTGAGGGGGCATCTGTTGAGACATAAAGGGGGCATCTGTTGAGACATAAAAAATATTATTCCATTGAAGTGGTCAGAGAATTTCCATGTCCGGGGGTATTTTGGTAATTTCCATGTCCAGGGTATTTTGGTAATTTCCATGTCCGGGGGTATTTTGGTAATTTTCCATGTCCGGGGGTATTTTGGTAATTTCCATGTCCGGGGTTATTTTGGTAATTTCCATGTTTGGGGGTATTTTGGTAATTTCCATGTCCAGGGGTATTTTGGTAATTTCCATGTCCGGGGGTATTTCAGTAATTTTCATGTCCAGGGGTATTTTGGTAAAAATCCATGTCAAGGGATAGTTTAGGTATTTTAGTAAAAATCCATATCAAGGGGTAGTTTAGGTATTTTGGTAAAATTCCATCTCTAAGGGTAGTTTAGGTATTTCAGTAAAAAAAAGTATTGAAAAGGGTAATTTGGTAAAAGAGTGCAAGAGATGTCATTTTAAGGGAAATAAGGTGGTACACCACCATTTAAGAAGAAGCTTGGTGGTCACCATGGTTTAAGGAGAGAGGTTATTCATATGTGAAGTGATAGGTGGTGGTGATCACCGCTCTATAAGAGTGGTGGGGCCTATAAATACCCCTTCCCAGCTTCATTTGAAGGGGTTGGATCGGTGAGATCAGTTGTTGGGTCAGAGAATGAGAGAGAAGCAAGGCAGGAGAAGGTGAGAAGAAATTCCTTTGCGCCAACCTGCGCAATGAAAATCATTTGCGCGTTTTCGTGCAAAGTGGTTTGCGCGAATCCGTGCAAAGGTATGGGAGAAGTCCCGTACGCCATCCGCGCAAGGCCATGTCTGGGAGAAGAAGTTACTTTGCGCGGTTCCGCGCAATGAAGGTGGTTTGCGCTGTTCTGCGTAAAGGTATGGAGAATACTAAAGGAAGAAGTTGTTGTGTGGCTGGTGGGGCCTAATACAGCCATCTTTTGAGAGATCCACACCGTCCAATACCTTACTCTCGGGATTTCGACCGTGAAAGGCCAGCTTTGATCAATCAATGATGTGGCCCACCAGGATAATCAAGCTACAATGGAGGCTCAACGGTCCATTTATGATCGCCATAACGATCATATGGAGGAGCATGGTCATCATACCTTAGCATGGTTTCAATTGGTTTTCGCCCTCTTCCTGATGGACGACTCAGATCCATCATTCACGGCACGAGTGTGGCCCACAACCAACGGACGGAAGCTCTGTTTTGACACAGTCGACGTACGTCGAGTCTGTGAAAAATGGTGGTCCATTTGTTGAAGCTAAAGGGAAAATCCATTCCATACATTGGATTTAGTGCAAAAAACCATTTAGAATGGCTGTGTTTAAAGTGAAATCGATGTGGCCCGTGAGGATATCTACTTCACCGTTCATCTTTTGATTAACGGTTAAGATCGTGCAACAGTCTGCATGGTGACAAAAGGAGAATTAGGCAACGGTAATGCTCACCTTCTGAAGAGAATGGACGGCTCAGATCATCGAATGGAGCAGTGAGTGGGCCACATTACATAAAAAACAGCCCGTGTGGTGAGAACGCTGTTGCGTTCTGTGAAATGAAGAAGAAGAAGCTCGGGTCAGCTTCTTTGACCAGCTTTGAGAAATATGGTGCATGGCTTGTGCACTTGTATGTTATGTACATGCAATGTACATGCGGTCCCAACTTGATGTTCGTGGGAAATCTGCTCCGTCTGTCCACTTTGCCAGCTTATTTAATGCGTTGGGACCAAATCTGAAGTATATCCAGATGACAGGCGGGCCCCAAATCATGATCTCAGGGGCTGATTTGTCATTTTGGCTGTTTCTACATGGATTTAGGAGTTGAAATTTGACATATACGGCTAATTTGTGATTCTAAGACTTCATATAAAGTTTCGAACAGAATGGACGGTGGCAACCCCATGATTTTACATTCTGGGAGACTTTTTAGGCCCGTTTGATGTGATCGGCCTGATTTTTGTGGGTCCTGGCTACACTTCAACGGACTTCTTCATATTTTAAGGAAGAATGACCAGAAGGATGCTCCATCTCATTGAAGACTGGCTGATCAAATCAGCAATTCCTCCTAAGTACCTAGGAGATGACCAAAATAGAGCCGTTATGCTGCCGAAATTTCTATCTCATTGAAGACTGGTTGATTAGATCAACAATTCCTCCTAAGTCCTAGGAGATGATTGAAACAGGCGTCGGAATGTTGCTGAAATTTCCATAAGACTATCTTATCTACTTTGATTGATTGTACTTTATTTTCATAATCAAGGGAATCAGAGGATGTAAATGAATTCAGAATAAATGTGATCAATGTTCTTTTGTTCTTTCTTCGTTATCATTGAATAAATCTCCCAAATCAAACTCATTTGTTTCCTTGTCGAAACACATTCCAGACTGCAATCGTCGTATTCCGAGATCATTTGGTAATCCTTAAGTGGGATCGCAGTCGTCGCTATTGAATTTCTCCTTCATCTCCTTGTCCAATAGTGGCCTTTATAACTCTCTTTTCAGTGATCGAATTTAGACTATTTTGAGCTCATTGGAATGGTAACTTGCGAAGCTTCTAAATAATGCCAGAATTGGGTAATTTGGAGACCTTTTGATATCCCAAAAGCACGTTGGAACTCTTTCATTGTCATTTTGCAATTTCGATAGTTAATCATTCCAAATCGTGTGATCCAACGGAGGAGTTCATAACCCCCTCGTTTGATGTCGGATTGGGTCAAATTTTGGTCATCTGAAAGCTACTTTAGCGTACTTTCATTCCTGACTGCAATCGTTGTATCCTTAGAGCATTTGGGCATCCTTAACTGGGATCGCAGTCGTCGCTATTGAATTTCTCCTTCATCTCGTTATCCAACAGTAACCTTCATAACTCTCTCTTTAGTGATCAAATTTAGACTATTTTGAGCTCATTGGAATGGTATCTTGCAAAGCTTCTAAATGAGGCCAGAATTGGGTAATTTCGAGATTGTTCGGTATCCCAAAAGCACGTTGTAACTCTTCGATCGACATTTTGCAATTTCGATTGTTAAGCCTTCCAAATCGCGAGATCCAACGGAGGAGCTCATAACTCCCTCGTTTAATGTTGGATTAGGTTAAATTTTGGTCATCTAAAAGGTACTTTAACGCGCTTTCATTCCTGACTGCAATCGTCGTATTCCGGGACCATTTGGGCATCCTTAAGTGAGATCGCAGTCGTCGCTACTGAATTTCTCCTTCATCTCCTTGTCCAATAGTAACCTTCATAACTCTCTCTTCAGTGGTCGAATTTAGACTATTTTGAGGTCATTGGAATGGTAACTTGCGAAGCTTCTAAAACTAGAATTGGGTAATTTCGATACCGTTCGATATCCCATAAGCATGTTGGAACTCTTCGATCGTCATTTTGCAATTTTAATTGTTATTCTTTCCAAATCGCACGATCCAACGGAGGAGCTCATGACTCCCTCGTTAGATGTCGGATTGGGTCGAATTTTGGTCATCTGAAAGGTACTTTAGCGCACTTTCATTCATGACTGCAATCATCATCTTCCAAGACCATTTGGGCATCTGTTGAGGCATAAAATAAGCAAAGAAGTGAAGAAGAGAAAGATCAAGAAATCAGTTTGAAGATCAAGAAATCAAGTTTCAAGACTACTTTGCGCGGGTCCGCGCAAAGTGAAAGAGTTGCGCTGGATCACCCAAAGAAGACAGTTTGCGCGGATTGAATAAAGAAAACAGTTTGCGCGAGACCGCGCAAAGTATATTGTTTGCGCGTCTCCGCGCAAAGTACATGACACTGCGATGAAAATGGTTGGGTGATTATTTTTGTCCCACATCGACCAGAACAGAGATTTCCACAGGTGAAAATGTCTATAAATACCCCATTCCTTCTATCAAAAGGGGTTCGAAGATTTCAGAGGTGAAAGAAAGACGAAAGAGAAGACAGAAGGTGCGGAGTATTGGACTCCTGCACTTTGGGCCATCGCTTGCAAAGGAGTATTGGACTCTGAAGTTTGCATCGATCGCAAAGCGCAGCAAAGCATTTTTGATATAGTTTTGCGACGGACCGCGCATATATGTCGTTCGCGACCCGCGCAAACCTAGTCGCTGAGCGATTTTTAACGATAATGGTACATTATCTTTGTCGAAATGGCTAGAGTCTTCAAATCTTCAAGTTCTTCTTGTCCAGGAGAAAGGGAAGAGTCATCAACAAAGAGGTGTATTCCTCCTAAGTTTCAGGAAATGACCGAAATAGCATCGAAATGCTGCCGGAATCTCCATTCTCTTGAAGACTGTTGATCGATTTGACTATTCCTCCTAAGTCATTGGAGATGATTGAGATCATTGCCGTTATGCTGCCAAAAATTATATTTAGCTATAATAATTGTCATTTATAATGAGTTCTTTGTAAGCTATCTTAGAATCAAGGGATATCAGAGGATGTAAATGAATTCAGAATCAATAAAGTGTGGTGATTGTCTTTGTAGTTATTCCATTGTTATGTTTGAATAAGATATTCTCCTAAATCAAATACATTTGTTTCCTTGTCGAAACAAAATGGCGACTCTGCTGGGGACTTATCTTATTTAACACCAACATTGGAAAAGTTGCAAGACTCTCGTCACTGTTTTTGGCGTTTATAAGACGCCAAAATGGCGACTCTCAGTGGGAACATCCTCCCCTTCATCTCTAAGATAGTTTATTTAGTCTTTCACATACTAATTTCAGGTATGTTTTATTATTGAAGGTACCTAAATTCAATCACACAACACTACTAATGGCTAATATTGCGAGAAAAGTGAACTTCCGATTCATCGCTACCGGGTTCGTAATTGAATATGCGCCAAGCCAAACTCCTGAGCATACGAAAGCAAGCACTACAAGCAGGCGCAAAGTGACTCAAGTAACAGTGGGAGTCATTTCCGTTTCACCTCAACCACAAGAAAGTGATGAGAACTGGACTTTGGTCTTGTCTAGAAAGACGAAAGCAAAAACCTTAAAGAACCGCAAAGCGAAATTGTTTGCACCAAGAGCTGAGGGACCAATCACGCGGAGCATAGCAAGAAGAAAACCCGAGCTCGCTCCTCCGGCGATTTATCCTGAACTAGCTGCTCCGCAGTTCTCATCACAAGATTTTCCAGCTTTGGTCGCCCCGAAGACCAAATGGAATGAACACAGAAAGGTAAAGCACTGATGATAGGATCACCGATGCCCGTATCACCTCAAACAAGTTCGCCTATAACTGTATCACATCGATCGGTTAAAAGCACGGGAAGTACACAAGAGTCAAATGAGACTCCAATTTCTCCCCTCTTCATAAGCCCTGTTACATCAACATACTCTCGTTTTACTCCAAAAACAGCTTCGACAAACAGTCAAGAGGCCGCGGTATATATGGCAGAAACAGGACAAGGAAATAGACCAACTACTGAAGAGCGTGTTGATCAAATGGCAGAGGCACAAAGAGTGCTAATGGATGAATGCCGAAATCTTAGAGAAGCTCTGGCAACTCTGGCTCATAATGTAGCCCAGATAGTGGCCCCACCTATGATGGGAGCGACAAATGGACAAGAGAACCAACCTGAAGGTTCCCGTCCGCAGGGGATAGGATCGCGAGGGTCCGTTCGGCGACAAGAGCTATAACACAAGATGACGTAAGACAAGTCGTTGAAGAAGCGATCGAGAATAGAAAGAGAACGCGCGCGAATACCGGTCGTTTCAGATCCGGACACCCTACCCGAGAGAAGTAGAGGACGTTCCGTTTCCAGCCAATTTTAAGCACCCAGATTTTCAGAAGTTTAATGGGGAAGGATCACCGGAAGAACACCTGATGCATTTCATCACCAGCATGGGAAATTTCTCCATGATACCTCAATACTGCTTACGCTTATTTGGGTCATCGTTGACAAGTAAAGCTTTCAGGTGGTATTCAAATTTGGCACCAGGGTCTATACGAACATGGGAAGAAATGCAAGATGCTTTCATGTCAAACTTCTTTTCGTCAGAGCGCGATGTTAGCATCACAGAACTAGCCTCAGTACGACAGCGAGAAGGAGAGCCAGTTGAAAAATTCATGAAACGGATGGAAGACACTTGGGGGCATCGTGTGGCGATTCTTGCGGAAGAAAAGGAACAAGTCAAAATGTGTCTGAACTCTATGGAAACAGGAATTGCATTTGGACTCACCCGGCGATATCGGAACTTTCGCGATTTGGCTACCAAAGCCCATGCACTGGAATTGATGACTCGTAAGATGCCGGCATTTCATCATGAAACTGTCAGAAGAATACTGGCAGGACAACCGTCAACACCATCGACCGGGATAAGAAAAATCAAGATGCGAGGGGTTCAAAAGATAAAAGGCCGGAAGGAAAAGAAGGTTGGAATCAATCAAGAGACAGATACGGTGGAAAAAAGCTCAGAATGCTCGATTCTCATGAAGGATTCGAGTTTGATAAAGAGGACGTGGTACCTATGATGCAACAATTGTTAAAAGCAGGTACCCTAGAATTACCAGAACCAAAACGTCCTGAAGATGTGACAAGGACTCGAGAAAGAAACTTTTGCCGTTATCATCGCCTAGTAGGACATTCGACAGAAAATTGTTATACGTTAAAATGCATTATACAGTGAATGATAAATAGAGGTGATATAATAACCAGTGGAAGCAAAGAAAAGAATGCAAGGGCGACAGTAAATGTATTGTCAATTCAAGAAAAGACTCGGGGAATGAAAGAGAAGGAAGATCGAAGGTCGGTAAGAAATGCAACAATGATTACGTTGCGATCGGGGAAAGCAGATAACAAGTCCTGCAAAGCAAAAAGCAGGAATCATAAGGAAAGAAGTAAATGAAAGACGAAGAATCGAGGATAAAAGTAGAAATGGAGATGCGGCGACAAAAGTGGCTTATGATGTAGTTAGCCACTTGAAGGTATATACCGACGCACGATTAAGTATTTATGATGCGCTCAAGTTGTCAGAAGAATTTCGGCAGAGTTTGATTCAAGCACTGTCTGATCACGGTGTGAGAGAAGCCTTACTGACAGAAATGAAGAATGAAAGAAAGGATGAAAAGATGAATTGTTTGCCAATAATATCTTTCTCTGATGACGACTTAATTGGTGAAATGGAACATAATAGGCCACTGATGATAGAAGGGTACATTTGCGAAAGGAAGATAAAACGGATTATGATAGATAATGGGTCTGCAGTGAATCTTTTGCCACTCTCCATGATTACTAAATTGGGTTTTCGCCGTTCAGACTTGCGCCCCAGCGGAATGATGATACAGGGGTTTAATCAAGATGGACAACGCGCACTCGGTAAAATTACAGTAACATTGGAAGTGGGAGAATTAATTACTACTGTTGTATGTCACGTTATAAATGCTGTGACGACATATAACCTTCTCTTGGGAAGGCCGTGGATACATCAGTACAATATTGTACCTTCTACTCTACACCAATGCTTCAAATATTGTAAGGATGGAATACAGTGTAAAGTAATGGCCGATGCGAAACCCTATACAGAAGCTGAGTCATTCTTTGCGGATGTTAGTTATTATAAATGTTTCTCCAAAGAAGTGGGAAATGATGATGGAAAGAGAGTCTTAAAAATGTTGAATAAATAAAGATAGAGGAGAAAAGCGAATCTTCGGGATCTTGAAGCAAGAAAGAAGTTCTATTTTGTACCAAAACGCGCACGAGACAACCGGGACAACCGCCGTTGACACTATTGTCGACGTGAGCAGTTGAAAGTCTTCTGATCCAATTACAGTGCCATTACCCAATATCGAAAGATGTAAGCCATTTGCAACCGCTCCAAGAACATTTCAAGTCAAAGCAGTGCTAAATATCTGAACCAATAAACTTTCATGCTGCATCAGAAGTGAAGGATGAAAATACAAGTAATGTATATCATGGGGAGTTGGCACCGCAGAATTTAAGAAAATACAGTGCAGTAAGTAAGAAAATCATGAGAAATATGGGTTTTGATTGTGACAGACCCACTGGCTTGAATCATGGAAAAGGAATTCAGATCCCTCTCGGGGTTAATCAGGAAAAGTGAAGAAAATTCCAAGGATTAGGAGCAGAATCAGCAGTAAATATGGTATCAGTTAACATGACTTCAGCCACACCAGATACTAAGGTAGTTGAATATCTGAAACCGCTCCAAGGCAAATAGAAGAGGGGGGCAACCGGACGATAGATGGCTGCGAGAAATAAATTTGGGAACAACGAGAAGAGCCAAGGAACACATTCATCAGCGTCAGCCTTTCAGATCAGGAATTTGAGAAATATGGCCAACTTCTCAAAAAAAATAAAGATGTCTTCGCTTGGACATATGAAGAAATGCCAGGACTAGAACCCTCTGTAGCAATGCATCGACTAAATATTTCCAAAGAAAAGAAACCGATGAAAAGAAAGCAAGCACAAAGCGATTTCACCGGACCTAATTCCATTAATCGAAAAAGAAGTAAATAAACTAATAAAGGTTGGGTTCATCGGAGAAGTTAAATATCCCAAATGGATATCAAACATTGTTCGGTGAAAAAAAGAAGAATGGGCGTGATTAGAGTATGTATTGACTTCAGAGATCTGAATGAAGCATGTCAAAGGACGACTTCCCTCTCCGATATGAATTACTAATTGATAGCACTACTCAGTATGCTATCATGTCCTTTATGGACGGATATGCAGGCTATAATCAAATCAGGATGGCGCCTGAAGATGAAGAGGCGACGGCCTTCAGAACGCCGCTTGGAATTTACTGTTATAAAGTTATGCCTTTCGGTCTCAAAAACACTGGGGCAACATATCAAAGGGCAATGAAGAATATCTTTCAAGATATGATGCATAAACATGTTGAATGCTATGTTGATGATTTGGTGGTCAGATCTGAAGATCATCAAGAACACCGCGAACATTTAGCATCAGTCTTCCGAAGACTCAGAAAGAAGCAATTAAAGATGAACCCGGCTAAGTGTGCATTCGGAGTCTCTTCTGGCAAATTCCTCGGTTTTGTTGTACGACACAGAGGGATCGAGATTGATCCAGAAAAGATCAAGGCTATTCAAAATATGCCGCCACCAACGACGTTGAAGGAATTAAAAAGTTTACAAGGAAAATTGGCATACATTCGCCGTTTCATTTCGAACCTTGCAGGAAGGTGTCAGCCATTTTCCCGGTTAATGAAGAAAGATATAGAATTTGTATGGGATCACGCCTGTCAAAATGCGTTCGACTCAATTAAGGAGTTATTAAAACAGCCGCCGGTGTTAACGGCTCCAGTAAAAGGTAAACCACTTATCTTATATACATCTGCAGCTACAAATTCTTTGGGTGCTTTGTTGTTGCAGTAAAATGAAAGCTAGGAAAAAGCTGCTCTTTATTATTTAAGCCGAACAATGATGGGGCGAGAATCCAATTATTCTCCGATTGAAAAAGAATGTTTGGCGTTGGTATTCGCTGTGCAAAAGTTGAGGCATTATTGTCTCTCCCATGATATAACTCTGATCTCAAGAGCAGATCCGATAAAATTTTTGATGACCAGGCCAATGTTATCGGGAAGACTAGCCAAGTGGATGTTATTGTTATCGAGAATATACTATTTCGTATAAGCGTAGCGAAAGCGATGAAAGGACAAGCAATGGCGGACTTCCTCGCAGCGCATCCTATAGCGAGAAAATGAAGAAATCAATGATGAATTCCCGGATGAACAAGTTATGTTGGTTGAATCTCGAGAATCTCTGGCGGATGTATTTTGATGGTCTTTGCGAGTAGTAACGGGAGCGGGGCAGGAGTAATATTCATTACGCCTCAAGGCGATTTATTACCATACTCCTTCACGTTGGGCACCGCATGCACAAATAATGAAGCTGAATACAGAGCTCTTATCATCGGAATGGAAATAGCACAGCAAATGGAAATAAAATCATTGCATATCTTCGGAGATTCTAAATTGATTGTAAATCAATTGACAACAGAATTTGAAGTAAGGAAAGAAGAACTTTTGCCTTATTATCGGAAGGCACTTGATTGCTTGAACAGTTCTGTTATGTGGAAATTAAACACATACCGCGGTCGGAGAATGCAAAAGCAGATGCTTTAGCCAGTTTAGCAGCGGCTTTATCCTGCACAAACCGAAGTCCTCTTCAGGTAACTATAGAAGAAAGAAGATTCCTGCCATCTGCAGAAGTTATCGAAGAAACCGTTGAAATATTGCCTATATCCTGTATGGAGGTAATGAGATGATTGGCGTCGGCCTTTTACTGATTATCTCAAATATAATATCTTGCCAGAAGATAATGCACAAAGACAGCAGATTAAGCAGCGATCAGGAAAATTTGTCATATGCAGCGAAGTATTATATAGAAAATCTTATAATGGAATGCTGTTAAGGTGCTTGGACAAGCAAGAAGCAAACCAAATGCTGCGGGAGGCACATTCAGGTGAATGTGGAGCACATCAGTCAAGTGGCGGAATTTATGCCATAGAGTGCATCGAATGGGTTATTATTGGCCTACTATGTTTAAAGATGCGATAGAATATGCAAAGCGGTGTCATGAATGTCAAATACACGGAGATGTAATACATGTTCCTCGGAAGAATTACATCAATCTGTTGCTTCTTGGCCTTTCTCACTGGGACTCGATGTAATTGGTCCTATAAATCCCCCTTCATCTAAAGGAAAACAGTACATTCTGGCAGCAACAGATTATTTCTCCAAATGGACCGAAGCAGTCGCCTTGCGTAGTGTTAAAGAGAAAGACGTGGTCAATTTTATCCGGCATGCTATAATATACCGTCATGGTATTCCGAAGAAGATCGTCACTGATAATGGCACCCCTTTTAAAAATAGAGGTATGGAAAAGTTATGTCAGAAGTTCGGTATCCAACATTCTTTTTCAACACCTTACTATCCTCCGGCCAATGGATTAGCAGAGGCGTTTAACAAAACGATTGTCAAGATAATGAAAAAAACGGTGACAGGTAATAAGCGCGATTGGGATGAAAAGTTACAAGAAGCATTATGGGCCTCTGAGAACTACCCATAAATACAAGCAACAGGGGCGACACCGTATTCATTAATCTATGGTATGGAGGCAGTTATCCCAATTGAAATGCAGGTGGCATCACTCCGAATAGCAGTACATCAGTCTATAACAGATGATGAAAATGCAAAAATAAGGTTGAAAGAATTAGATCTGCTTGATGAGAAACGTCTTGCAGCTCAGCAAAGGTTGCAATCATATCAGGCCAGAATATCGGCTGCCTTTGATAAACAGGTTAAATACCGCTCTTTCAAAAAAGGGGATATGGTGTTAATGTTGAAAAGACCTATAGTGGTCACTCGCCGGACAGGGGGCAAGTTCGAGCCTAAATGGGACGGTCCATATGTGGTAAAAGAAGTATACTCCAATGGGGCATATAGAATCACAAATCAAGAGGGACAGGGTATCAGTGTCCTTGTCAACGCCCGCTTCATCAAAAGATACTATCCCTAAAAATAGACATATGGATTTTGACCCAGAATATTATCGGCATAATGATTCTGTATCAAAAGGGGGCAAAGATGAATAAAATCATGTCTATATGTCAACAAAAGAAGCTAATGAAAAAGAAGCTATGAAAAATCTAAAAAAATATATATGATCATCATCATCACCAAATAAGTTTGACAAAGCCAATATCATTATCTTGAAGATTCTCTTGAAAATTGCCTTACAAGGCACGAATTTTCTTGCAAGGATATGTCAAAAGCATTATTGCCTTACAAGACAAGGGGTTTCCTTGAAGATACTATCAAAAGTATAAATATTATTGCCGGTCTTCTTGAAGATATTTCGGAAATATATACTATATTGGCAAATGATGATGATCATAAATATTATTGCCTTACAAGACACGAGATCTTCTTGAAGATTGAAGATAAATATTATTGCCTTACAAGGCACGGACCTTCTTGAAGATAAATATTATTGCCTTACAAGGCACGGACCTTCTTGAAGATAAATATTATTGCCTTACAAGGCATGGATCTTCTTGAAGATATTATTAAAAGCAAGGATATATCAATATCAATCAAAGAGGCAGTATAGCCAAGCCAAATCCTAAAAGAGCCAAATTGAGCCAAATCAAAAAAAAAAAGATCAAGCTAAAAAAAAAAAATGCTCTCAAAGGATCAAGCTCTAAAAGAGCCGGCCAACTATACGTAAGACCTATGAAGATCGCCATTCGGGCAGCGGCGAGGAGTCAGTGGCCCTAAAAAGCCCGTGAAGACCATCGTGCGCACCCATGCGGGTAGCTGATGAAGTCAAGGATTCAAAGCCTAAAAGGCCATAAATCCGTGAAGACTAGTCACCGTAATTCCCATGCCGTCTGTATAGCTTCCGGCAGCGCCACGGGGAACGGATGAAAATGCCCTCCCGTGAATGGGCTCGACCTTGCAGACGAAGAAAACAGGGGCCGCAGTGCGAGCTTTATGCCAACCGTGCGTAAGACCCTCCAGGTCTAGGGTTTGATTTCAGTAGTAACTCGTGAGGAAGGGCTTAAACCTACTCATTGATGGACTGGCGACCCTAGATTTGGTGCCCAAAGGTAGCCTTGCGAGCCCTGCGAACTCTAGAGAGTTACCGTGGCCAACCCTGTGCGTAAATCCAACAGTTCACCGCCCGGTAGCGTCAATGGGCCCCTCTGATGGACCTTGGCCGTGAGCTCAAGGCAGTGAGAAGCCCAAAAGCGAACTCTAGAGAGTTACAGTGGCCATCACATAAGACCCATAAATGCTCCACTACTCATGAGCTTAAACTGTGTGTGTGCGCACGCTCCACTACTCATGAGCATAAACTGTGTGTGGCTAATTGAATTGAAACTTAGTACCGCCAATCTAAATACTCATCTAGAGAATCCCGCACTAACAAAGCATAAAAGGTTTAGAAATTGTAAAAATGTAATGAAATTATTATATAAAGTATAATGAAATTATTATATAAAGTATAAATATAATTTGATAATATTAGTATAGATATCATCAATATGCAAGGTGGAAAATACCATCATAAATATCCCAAAATAATATCATGAAATATATAGTAAGCAAAATAAATTATGTCTAAGGAAAATGAAAGCAAAGATCACATGTTTAAAATTACATGTTCAAAGATCCTCTGTAATCCCCATTGCTTCGAATATCTGAGCAAATCTTCTTTCAATTGCTTCGAGATTTGCATCATGTCTAGATTTTTCTTCAAAAATAAGTTTCGCCTGATCGGGAACGCCAGCAAGCTTATTCTCCAAAGAAGCAATCATTTCTTTACCTTGAAGTTGTGTGGATTTTTCGATATCAATAGATTGAGCATTCACCCGTATCTTCTCTTCAACATCCTGAATGATTAAAACCTGTTCATGGTTCTTCTTCTCCAGTTGAGAGATTTCTTCCTTCAGAGCTGCAATGCGATCTTGGATAGTTATACTTTCATCAACATGAATCTTTAATTGATCTTGAAGAATCATACGCTCTTGTTCAAGTTTAGAAATTGATGAAGCTGTCAGAGAAGCCTGTTCTTGAGATAAAGCCAGCTGCTTTCTACACTCTAAAATCTCAGGGGCAATTGTAATACTCTCTACTGACGCCAAAGAAATTACGGAATCACGAAATTTGAGGAGTGAATCCCGCAAAGGAGATATGTTGATTCTGGCCATCTTGGCAGAGCTCTCCAAAATTTCTATAGCAACATCCAAGTCCAACCATTGATCAGGATTTCTAAAGATATGGATTATTGCTAACAGAGAATGTTTCACCATAAGCATTTTGTGAACAGGGATCTTCGCAAAGGATGATAGTTCAGAAGTAGTGGCTACGGAGTCAGAACTAGCCGCACCGCTGCAGGAATGAGTTCCTATAGTAAAAGAGGAAGGATATTCAATATATTATTATGAAATATATATATATATTGAGTAAAGATATTCAGTGTATATATATACCTATCACTGGAATACGACTAACAGAAGGAGAAGCTCTTTGAGCTATGGAAGGACCAAGTCCCACCATATCAGCAAAAGATGGTGCTCTAGCTTCTGTACTGGAATCTCTGGTAGCCGGAGTTGGCAAGTCAGTAGTTTCTGTAGGAAATATAATTTCACGAGCCACTACTCTCTGTACTACCAATGGAACTACAGGTGCTCTTGGTGAAGATACCACAAGAGGGCTCACTGAAGAGATAGCACCTATTTCTGCAACTTGGGCACCTAAAAAGGGAGACACAATGATTTTAAATAAATAATAGTTGTTAAAATATAAATTAAGATATGTATATGGAAATTTTTCTTTACCTGGTGAATACCCATATTCTCCATAATCTAAAGGCTCTTCTTCATCTTCCTCGGCTGCAGGAGATTTAGCAGGAACATTAATGCTAGGAGGAGTCTTAGCAATTGCAGGGGAAGATTCCATTTCAACTTCTTTCACAGTTGTTTCCTCTTCTTCGCCAATATCGACTT
Organism: Magnolia changhungtana; assembly: GCA_030180095.1. Taxonomy (NCBI): domain Eukaryota; kingdom Viridiplantae; phylum Streptophyta; class Magnoliopsida; order Magnoliales; family Magnoliaceae; genus Magnolia; species Magnolia changhungtana. The sequence goes on from JASAUF010000625.1 coordinate 293,811, forward strand.
CACCTTCTTCAAAGGCATCATCTTTATCTTCACCACTATCACTATCTCCGCTATCTTCATATTGCGAAGATTCAGTTGTATCTGATGATGAAGTTGAACTTTCATCTTCTAATGTTTCTTCGACAACTTCTTCAATGATAACTTGCTTCCCTTTATAAGAAACGGGTTGGCTGCTCTCCGGTACAGGCTCTTGGACTATAGGGGAAGTGGATGCTGGTTGAGTTCTTTCTTGAGGAATAGGGGATGATGATTGCAAACGCGTTCTTGATCTAGTCATCGGAGAAGATGGACTAGGACCAAGGGGTTGTGGAGGAGATGTGGAAGTACCAATAGCCGATCCTTCTTGAACCACTGCAGTCTCTGCAGGAATTGGAGAAGATGTACCTTCAGCATTATCTGCAGCTTGGTTTGAAGAATCCCGACGAGATTTCTCAAATTCTCTCAGATCTCCGTGGGCAAACTTGACCATCCAAAGTGTTGATGGGCTTGATTTCACAGATGGGATCTTCCAATGATATCTTTTGCAAATTTCTCCAGGATGAGATGCATGGCTCTTCTCAGGAATATAGCCGATTCCGCTCTCTAAATTTACGCCCTTGACTGGGTGGATGAAGAAAGATAGAAGAATCCTTGGCAAGCATTTATTGACCAAGTATGATTGGTGATCCCACCATCGCATCCACTATATGATGTACGGACTATGCGATCACTGACTGGAATGATGAAGAGGGAGCCAACGTGACCATTTAGTAATTGTTTCCATATCATGGCCCGATTAAGAGGACAGTTCCATAACAACGCATTTTTACGGTAACCAACCAACCCGTAGTCTTGTGGCACAGTTTGATCATAACCAAATTGACGAGCAAAGCGACCAGGGTAGTAAGGTTCTCTCCAAAATTCGTCCCTTCCGAAGAGGTAAAGTGCATGAGCGAATAGAAAAGAAGAAAGCTCTCTCTGCTGCAGTAAGTGTTTCGTTGTCCACCATGTCTGTATCTTCGATGTAGCGATAAAGGCGGAACTGAAAGAAGTTTATTTGATCATCATCTCGAATTTTATTTGCAACCCACTCATATGCTCTTTTAGCCATTGCTCTTTCTTTGAAAGAACAGAGTGGAAGGTGAGAAGGATGAGAATATGCTTGCTCAGAAGCCTCAAAAGTCAAGGGAAATAAACTCCAAGCCACCCCGTAAAATAATGCCAAGAAGTATGCGTTGACGAAGCTCCAAGAATTGGGTCTTTTATGTGAGTAGCTACTTCTCCAAGGGCCCTGTAGATAGAACATAATACTGGAGGAGCAAGAGAGTATTTATGTCCTTCTGCTAAAGCACCAGCCACAACGAAGACACTTGGACGAACAGCATCTGCCCACTTGGAGCTGGGCAATACGACTAAGCTTAGCCAATAAGCCAAGAATGCTGCAAGTTCTCCGAAAGAGCTATATTCTGGTCTTCCTCTTACTGCATCTCGAAGCTTTGTTAATTCTTTAGAACGGCAGTCGCGAAATCTTCAAAAGAAAATAAGCAGAAGAGGTTAATATGTGGAAATGGCTAAGTAGCAAGAATATGAAGACGAAGATCAATTATCAGATTGTTAAATACCTGAGACCTCTAGAGAAATGTGCTAGCCATTGTAGAGGGGGAATTTTGTGGAAATTGGGAAATTTGCTCATCTCTTTGAATAACTCTATAGTAGTCTCAGAGATAGAAGGCTTGCGGTCCGGAGAAGATACGAAGGCCAATTCTCTGTTGGTGGGAATGAATTCATCATAGAATTTGCCTGTTATTGTGAGACCGGCTATGCGATGAAGGTCCCAAAGAGATATGCTCATTTCACCATAAGGAAGATGGAAAGAGTTGGTTGTAGGCGACCAATATTCAAGGAAGCCTTTCAGAATATTGGGTTCTCTATAGAAGTATTTAGAAGTTACTTCTATTGCATCATAAAGCCCGATCTTTGCGAGAGTACTCGTATGTTTCAGCAAAATAGCCTCCGCCCATTCAGAGTAGTAACGACGAGCAGTCAACAAGCCTCTGATGCGAATTCTGCTGTCCCCGAGTTGCTCTCGATCTCAAGTATTTGTCTCACTTGTCTCATAAAAATGAGAAGGAAAGAGATCATGAGGATTGTGGAAGGGAATTAAGAAGACCATAGGATGAACTTCTCCTATCCTCTGTCGTGGCTTCTGAGTTTGGATAGTTCCCTCCAGGATTCGGGGCTCTCTTGAGGCCCATGATTCGGTGTACATTAATCTTTCGCCATGAACGTAGTCTTTAGACTCACAGTCGAGCATGGACTGATGGCGATAAACTTTGATTGGAATAATTGTCATGCCCTCTGCATGAGGATTGTCAAACTTCATGACTCCTTCAACAACTCGTACTGAGTCCCACGAGTTTTGAAGCCGTTTCTTCTTGTGTTCCTTGATCTTTTCTGCGAATTCCTTCGCCTTATTGTGGCGAGTTTTCTTTGGACGAGAAGCTGGTGGACTGTCTTCATGGGGGGGTGGTCTCTCACTATCGGTACGAATGTGGGCCGTAGTTTTCAACCATTCGTCCCAGTCATATTCTCTGCCATGCTTGGGCGGACATTTGATATCTCCCAATGAGATGGATCTATGAATAGGAGAGGGTAAAGATCTAATACGGTTAGAGAAGTCAAATGTGGGAAGAACTGGTTCTTTAAAGTAAGAAGGAGTTCTGGAAGTAGTCTTTGTCCGCTTGGCAGGAGGTTGATCAGAAGAAGGCGAGTCGGAAGGAGTCACAAGACGGGCTGTTTGTTTAATGCGAGCCATGAAAAAGACAAAGGAAGGAAGATAGATGATAGAGTAAGAAGGGAAGAAAGAAGAAAATGGCTAAGTGTTGGAAAAGGTTCGAATGAAATTGCCTAAGTACAATACTTTGCTTGAGGTCGCGCAAAGTATAAAGGTTTGCGCGAAAAATTTCAAGTTCAGGGGACGTCGCGCAAAGTGAAATGAAACGGTTTGCGCGGGGTCGCGCAAAGTGGGAGCTTTGCGCGGAATAAAATCACCAGAGCAGAGTTTCAGCAGAGAGCAGTTCGTAAAAATGACTAAGTAGTTGGACTATTTATAGGCTTTATGACCGAGTATGGTACTCGACAGAGCTTTGCGTGGGGTCGCGCAAACCTGATAGAAAATAAATGGTTGATCCTTTTTCTTTGATTTTTTCGAAAAAACAAAGAACGGATCAAGGGGCATCTGTTGAGGCATAAAATAAGCAAAGAAGTGAAGAAGAGAAAGATCAAGAAATCAGTTTGAAGATCAAGAAATCAAGTTTCAAGACTACTTTGCGCGGGTCCGCGCAAAGTGAAAGAGTTGCGCTGGATCACCCAAAGAAGACAGTTTGCGTGGATTGAATAAAGGTTTAGTTTTTGCGAGACCGTGCAAAGTATATTGTTTTGCTGCGCGTCTCGCGCAAAGTACATGATCTTGCGATAAAAATGGTTGGGTGATTATTTTTGTCCCACATCGACCAGAACAGAGATTTCCACAGGTGAAAATGTCTATAAATACCCCATTCCTTCTATCAAAAGGGGTTCGAAGATTTCAGAGGTGAAAGAAAGACGAAAGAGAAGACAGAAGGTGCGGAGTATTGGACTCCTGCACTTTGGGCGACTGCGCGCAAAGGAGTATTGGACTCCTGAAGTTTGCGTCGATCCGCACAAAGCAGCATAGTTTTGATATAGTTTGCGCGGACCCGCGCAAAGCATGTCGTTTGCGCGGACCCGCGCAAACTGGTTGCTTGGCGATTTTAACAAGATAATGGGGTCATTTTGTTATCTTTGTCGAAATGGCTAGAGTCTTCAAATCTTCAAGTTCTTCTTGTCCAAGAGAAAAGGAAGAGTCATCAATAAAGAGGCGTATTCCTCCTAAGTTTCAGGAAATGACCAAAATAGCATCGAAATGCTGCCAGAATCTCCATTCTCTTGAAGACTGTTGATCGATTTGACTATTCCTCCTAAGTCATTGGAGATGATTGAGATCATTGCCGTTATGCTGCCAAAAATTATATTTAGCTATAATAATTGTCATTTATAATGAGTTCTTTGTAAACTATCTTAGAATCAAGGGATATTAGAGGATGTAAATGAATTCAGAATCAATAAAGTGTGGTGATTGTCTTTGTATTTATTCCATTGTTATGTTTGAATAAGATATTCTCCTAAATCAAATACATTTTGTTTCCTTGTCGAAACAGCATCCGTAAGTGGGATTGCAGTCATCGCTTCTGAATATCTCTTTCATCACCTTCTCCAACAGTAACTTTCATAACTCTCTCTTCAGTGGTCGAATTAATTTAGACTATTTTAAGCTCATTGGAATGGTAACTTGACAAGCTTTTGAATGAGACCAGAATTAGGTAATTTTGATTCCGTTTGATATCCCAAAAGCTCGTTAGAACTCTTCGATCGTCATTTTGAAATTTCGATAGTTAAACTTTCCAAATCGCGCGATCCAACGGAGGCGCTCATAACTCCCTCGTTTGATGTCGGATTGGGTCAATTTTTGGTCATCTGAAAGGTACTTTAGCGTACTTTCATTCCTGACTGCAGTCGTCGTATTTTGAGAGCATTTGCACATCCTTAAGTGGGATCGCAGTCGTCGCTACTGAATTTCTCCTTCATTTCCTTGTCAACAGTAACCTTCATAACTCTCTCTTCAGTTGTCAAATTTAGACTATTTTGAGCTCATTGGAATGGTAACTTGTGAAGCTTCTAAAGGAGGTTAGAATTGGGTAATTTCGAGACCATTCGAAATCCCAAAAGCACATTGGAACTCTTCGATTGTCATTTTACAATTTCGATAGTTAATCTTTCTAAATCATGCGATCCATCGATGGCGCTGATAACTCCCTCGTTTGATGTCAGATTGGGTCAATTTTTGGTCATCTGGAATTTACTTTAGTGCACTTTCATTCCTGACTGCAATCGTAGTGTTCCGATAGCATTTGGGCATCCTTAAGTGGGATCACAGTCGTCGCTACTGAATTTCTCCTTCATCTCCTTGTCCAACAATAACCTTCATAACTCTCTCTTCAGTGGTCAAATTTAGACTATTTTGAACTCATTGGAATGGTAAATTGAGAAGCTTTTAAATGAGGCAAAAATTTGGTAATTTCAAAACTGTTCGATATCCCAAAAGCACGTTGGAACTCTTCGATCGTGATTTTGCAATTTCAATTGTTAATCTTTCCAAATCACGCTATATAATGGAGAACCTCATAACTCCCTCGTTTGATGTCGGATTGGGTCGAATCTTGGTCATCTGAAAGTTACATTAGCCCACTTTCATCCCTGACTACAATCGTCGTATTCTGAGACCATTTGGGCATCCTTATGTGGGATCGCAGTCGTCGCTACTGAAATTCTCCTTCATCTACTTGTCCAATAGAAACCTTCATAACTCTCTCTTCAGTGTTGAATTTAGACTATTTTGAGCTCATTGGAATGGTAACCTACGAAGCTTCTAAATGAGGCCAGAATTGGGTAATTTCGAGACCGTTCGATATTTCAAAAGCACGTTGGAACTCTTAGATCGTCATTTTGCAATTTCGATTATTAATCTTTCCAAATTGCGCGATCCAACGGATGAGCTCATAACTCTCTCGTTTGATGTCGGATTGGGTCAAATTTTGGTCACCTGAAGGGTACTTTAGCGCACTTTCATAACTGACTGCAATCGTCGTATTCCGGGACCATTTAGGCATGCTTAAGTGGGATCGCATTCGTCACTATTGAATTTCTACTTCATCTCCTTGTCCAACAGTAACCTTCATAACTCTCTCTTCAGTGGTCGAATTTAGACTATTTTGAGCTCATTGGAATGGTTGTTGAGGCATAAAATAAGCAAGGAAGTGAAAAATGATAAAGATCAAGAAATCACTTTGAAGATGAAAGAAAACAGCTTCAAGACCACTTTGCGCGGGGTCGCGCAAAGTGAAATAGATACACAAGACCGCGCAAAGTGAAACGATTGATTGCGGAGAATGTGAAGACGTTTGCGAGGATGAAGGGTTTGCGCGACACGCGCGTATAAAGTATATTGTTTGCGCGTGTCCGTGCAAAGTCTAACATGATGTGAAAAAAATGGATGGATGATATTTTTGTCCCACATCGATCAGATCTGAGATTTCCACTGGTGAAAATGTCTATAAATACCCCATTCCTTCTCTAAAAAGGGGTTCGAAGATTTCAGAAGTGAAGCAAAGACGAAAGAGAAGATAGAAGGTGCGGAGTATTGGACTCCTGTACTTTGCGTGACCCGCGCAAAGGAGTATTGGACTCCTGGAAGTTTGCGCCGGTCAGCGTAAAAAACAGAAGTGCTCTTATAGTTTGCGCGGACCCGCGAAAAAGCATATCGTTTGGCGGACCGCGCAAACCTATTTGGCGATTTTTAACAAACAATGGTTTGAAATCTTTGTCGGAATGATTGGAGTCCTCAAAGCTTCAAGTTCTTCTTGATCAAGAGAAAGGAAGAATCATCGACGAAGAGTCATATTCCTCCTAAGTTTCAGGAGATGACCAAAATAGCACTGAAATGCTGCCGGAATCTTTGTTCCCTTGAAGACTGTTGATCGACTTATCTATTCCTCCTAAGTCATTGGAGATGATTGAGATCATTGCCGTTATGCTGCCGAAAATTATATTTAGCTATAATAATTGACATTTGTAATGAGTTCTTTGTAAACTATCTTAGAATCAAGGGATACCAGAGGATGTAAATGAATTCAGAATCAATAAAGTGTGATGATTGTCTTTATAATTATTTCATTGTTATGTTTGAATAAGATTATTTTCCCAAATCAAATACTTTTGTTTCCTTGTCGAAACAAAATGGCGACTCTGCTGGGGAAATTATCTTATTTAACATTAACATTGGGAAAGTTGTAAGACTCTCGTCACTATTTTTGGCGTCTATTTGACGCCAAAATGGCGACTCTCAGTGGGAACATCCTCCCCTTCATCTCCAAGATAGTTTACTTAGTCTTTCATGTACTAATTTCAAGTATGTTTTATTATTGAAGGTACCTAAATTCAATCACACAACACTACTAATGGCTAATATTGCGAGAAAAGTGAACTTCCGATTCATCGCCACCTGGGTTCGTAATTGAATATGCGCCAAACCAAACTCTGAGCATACGAAAGCAAGCACTACAAGCGGCGTAAAGTGATTCCGATAATGACGGGAGTCATTTCCGTTTCACCTCAACCACAAGAGAGTGATGGCTGGACTTTGGTCTTGTCCAAAAAGACAAAAGCAAAGACCTTAAAAAAGTCGCAAGCAAAATTTTGGTACCAAGAGGCGAGGGACCAATCACACGGAGCATAGCAAGAAGAAAACCGAGCTCGCTCCTCCGGCGATTTATCCTGAACAAGCTGCTACGCAATTCTCGTCACAAGATTTTCCGGCTTTGGTCGCCCCAAAGACCAAATGGATGAGAAAGCACTGAGAAAGGCAAAGCAACGATGATAGGATCCCCGATGCCTACGTCACCTCAAACAAGCTCGCCTAGCCTACTGTATCACCTCAATCGGTTAAAAAGCACGGGAAGTACACAAGAATCAAACAAGACTCCAATTTCTCCCCTCTTTACAAGCCCTGTTACGTCAACATACTCTCGTTTTACTCCAATAACAGCTTCGGTGAACAGTCAAGAGGCCGCGGTATATATGGCAGAGACAGGTCAAGGAAATAGACCGACTACTGAAGAACGTGTTGATCAAATGGCGGAGGCACAAAGAGTGCTAATGGATGAATGCGGAACCTCAGAGAAGCTCGACAACTCGGCACATAATGTAGCCCAAATAGTGGCTCCACCCATGATGGGAGCAACAAATGGACAAGAGAACCAACAGAAGGTTCCGTCCCGGGGGATAGGATCCCGAGGGTCCGTTCGGTGACAAGAGCCATAACACAAGATGATGTAAGACAAGTTGTCGAAGAAGCGGTCGAATAGAAAGGGAGCGCGCGCAAACACGGTCGTTTCGGATATCGAACACCCTACCCAAGAGAGGTAGAGGATGTTCCATTCCCACCAATTTTAAGCATCCAGATTTTCAGAAATTTAATGGGAAGGATCACAGGAGAACACGATGCATTTCATCACCAGCATGGGGAATTTTTCTATGATACCTCAATATTGCTTACGCTTATTTGGGTCATCGTTGACAAGTAAAGCTTTTTCAAGTGGTATTCAAATTTGGCACCAGGGTCCATACGATCATGGGAAGAAATGCAAGATGCTTTCATGTCAAACTTCTTTTCGTCGAGCGCGATGTTAGCATCACGAGAACTAGCTTCGAGACGACGGCGAAGGAGAACCGGTCGAAAAATTCATAGACGGATGGAAGACACGGGGCATCATGCGAGGCGATTCTTGGGAAGAAAAGGAACAAGTCAAAATGTGTCGAACTCTATGGAAACAGGAATCGCGTTTGGACTCACTGTGGCCCGATATCGGAACCTTTCGTGATTTGGCTACCAAAGCCCATGCATTGGAACCGATGACTCGTAAGATCCGGCATTTCATCATGAAAGCTGTCGAGAAGAATACACAGCGGGACAGCGCTATCAACACCATCGATCGGGATAAGAAGAATCAAGATGCAAAGGTTCAAGAGATAAAAGGCCGGAAGGAAAAGAAGGTGGAATCAATCAAAGAGATAGATACGGTGGAAAAAAGCTCGAATGCTCGATTCACATGAAGGATTTGAGTTTGATAAAGAAGACGTGGTACCTATGATGCAACAATTGTTAAAAAAGCGGTACCTTGGAATTACAGAACAAAAGCGCACGAAGATGCGACGAGGACTCGGGAAAGAAACTTTTGCCGTTATCATCGCCTAGTAGGACATCCGACGGAAAATTGTTATACGTTAAAATGCATCATACAGCGGATGATAAATAGAGGTGACATAATAACCAGCGGAAGCAAAGAAAAGAATGCAAGGGCAACAGTAAATGTATTGTCAATACAAGAAAACACGCGGGGGATGAAAAAGGAAAGGTCAACAAGAAATGCAACAATGATTACGTTGCGATCAGGGAAGCAAATAACAAGTCCGGTAAAGCAAAAAGCAGGAATCATAAGGAAAGAAGTGATTGAAAGACAGAGTACTGAAGACAAGAATAGAAATGGAGATGCAGTGACAAAAGTGGCTTATGATGTAGTCAGTCACTTGAAGGGTATACCGGCACGATTAAGTATTTACGATGCGCTCAAGTTGTCAGAAGAATTTCGTCAAAGTTTGATTCAAGCATTGTCTGATCATGATGTAAGAGAAACTTTACTGGCAGAAATGAAGAATGAAAGGAACAGTGAAAAGATGAATTGTCTACCAGTAATATCTTTCTCTGATGATGATTTAATTGGTGAAAAGGAACATAACAGGCCATTGATGATAGAAGGATACATTTGTGAGAAGAAGATAAAAAGGATTATGATAGATAATGGGTCCGCAGTAAATCTTTTGCCACTCTCAATGATTACTAAATTGGGTTTTCGTCGTTCAGACTTGCGCCCTAGCGGGATGATGATACAAGGGTTCAATCAAGATGGACAACGCGCACTCGGTAAAATTACGGTGACATTAGAAGTGGGAGAATTAATCACTACTGTTGTATGTCACGTTATAAATGCTGTGACGACATATAACCTTCTCTTGGGAAGGCCGTGGATACATCAGTACAATATTATACCTTCTACTCTACACCAGTGCTTCAAATACTGTAAAGATGGGATGCAGTGTAAAGTAATGGCTGATGCAAAACCCTATACAGAAGCTGAGTCTTTCTTTGCGGATGCTAGCTATTATAAATGTTTCTCTGAAGAAATGAGAAATGATGATGGGAAGAGAATCGTAAAAGATGCCAGGATAAATAAAGTTAAAGAAGAAAAAGAGAATCTTACGGGTGCTGAGAGCAAGAAAAGAAATTCTATTTTGTACCAAAGCGCTGAGACAACCGGGACAACCGCCGTTGACACTATTGTCGAAGAGCATTTGAAAGTCTTCTGATCCAATTACAGTGCCATTACCCAATGTCGAAAGATGTAAGCCATTTGCGGCCGCTCAAGAACATTTCAAGTCAAAGCAGTGCTAAATATCTGAACCCATAGAGTTTCACTCTGCATCGAAGTGAAGGATGAAAATATAAGCAATATATATCATGGAGAGTTAGCATCGCAAAATTTGAGGAAATACAGTGCAGCAAGCAAGAAAATCATGAGAAATATGGGTTTTGATTGTGACAAACCCACCGGCTTGAATCATGGGAAAGGAATTCAGATCCCTCTCGGGGTTAATCAGGAAAAGCGAAGAAAATTCCAAGGATTGGGAGCGAGAATCAGCGATAAATATAGTATCAATTAACATGACCTCGGCTACACGGATACTAAGGTAATTGAATATCCTGAAACCGCTCCAAGGCAAATAGAAGACGGGGGCAACCGCGATAGATGGCTGCGAGAAATAAATTTGGGAACAACGAGAAGAGCCAAGGAACACATTCATCGGCGTTAGCCTTTCGGATCAGAAAGCCGAGAAATATGGCCAACTTCTCAAGGAAAATAAAGACGTTTTCGCTGGACATATGAAGAAATGCTGGATTTGGAACCTTCCGTAGCAATGCATCGATTAAATATTTCTAAAAAAAAGAAACCGAGAAAGCGAGCACAAAGGCGATTTCACCCAGACCTAATTCCGTTAATCGAAAAAAAGTAAATAAGCTAATAAAGGTTGGGTTCATCAGAGAAGTTAAATATCCCAAATGGATATCAAACATTGTTTCGGTGAAAAAGAAGAACGGACAGATCAGAGTATGTATTGACTTTAGAGATCTGAATGAAGCATGTCCAAAAGACGATTTCCCTCTCCCGATAACAGAATTACTAATTGATAGCACTACTCAGTATACTATCATGTCCTTTATGGACGGATATGCACGGATATAATCAAATCAGGATGGCACTTGAAGATGAAAAGAGGCGACGGCCTTCAGAACGCCGCTTGGAATTTATTGTTATAAAGTTATGCCTTTCGGTCTCAAAAATCTTGGGGCAACATATCAAAGGGCAATGAAAAATATCTTCAAGATATGATGCATAAACATGTCGAATGCTATGTTGATGACTTGGTAGTCAGATCCGGAGATCATCAAGAGCACCATGAACATCTAGCATCGTCTTCGACGACTCGAGAAAGAAGCAATTAAAGATGAATCGGCTAAATGTGCATTTGGAGTGTCTTCGGCAAATTCCTCGGCTTTGTGGTGCGACACGAGAGGAATCGAAATTGATCGAGAAAAAGTTAAAGCTATTCAAAATATGCCGCCACCAACGACGTTGAAGGAATTAAAAAGCTTACAAGGAAGGAAAATTGGCATACATTCGTCGCTTCATTTCGAACCTTGCGAGGAAGGTGTCGACCATTTTCTCGGTTAATGAAGAAAGATCTGAAATTTGTATGGGATCGGGCTTGCGAGAATGCCTTTGATTCAATTAAAGAGTTATTAAAACAGCATAGGTGTTATGACTCGAGTAAAAGGTAAGCCACTTATCTTATATACATCTGCCGCTACAAATTCTTTGGGTGCTTTGTTGGCACATGCAAAGCGGAAAAGAAGCGCTCTTTATTATCTAAGCCGAACACGATGGGGCGAGAATCAATTATTCTCGATTGAAAAAGAATGTTTGGCGTTGGTATTATTTGTGCAAAAGTTGAGGCATTATTGTCTCTCCCATGATATAACTCGATCTCGAAGCAGATCAGATAAAATTCTTGATGACCAGGCCAATGTTATCGGGAAGACTAGCCAAGTGGATGCTTATTGTTATCGAGAATATACTATTTCGTATAAACTGCGAAAAAAAGGACAAGCTATGGCGGACTTTCTCATGACACATCCTATAGCGAGAAAATGAAGAAATCAATGATGAATTCCCGGATGAACAGGTTATGTTGGTGAATCTCGAGAATCTTTGCGAGATGTATTTTGATGGTCTTTGCTCGAGTATCGGGAGCGGGGCGGGAGTGATATTCATTACACCTCGGGCGATTTATTACCATACTCTTTCACATTGGGTATCGCGTGCACAAACAATGAAGTGAATATGAGCTCTTATCATCGGAATGGAAATAGCACTGACAAATGGAAGTAAAATCATTGCATATCTTCGGAGATTCTAAATTGATTGTAAATCAATTAACAATGAATTTGAGGTAAGGAAAGAAGAACTTTTGCCTTATTATCGGAAGGCTGTGATTGCTTGAACAGTTCTATTATGTGGAAATTAAACACATACGCGGTCGGAGAATGCAAAAGCAGATGCTTTAGCCAGTTTAGCAGCGGCTTTATCCTGCACAAACCGAAGTCCTCTTGGTAACTATAGAAGAAAGAAGATTCCTGCCATCTGCGGAAGTTATTGAAGAAAGCGTTGAAATGTTGCCTATATCTGTTTGGAGGTAACAATGGATGATTAGCGTCGACCTTTTGTTGACTATCTCAAATATAATATCTTGCCAGAAGATAATGCACAAAGACAGCAGATTAAGCAGCGATCAGGAAAATTTGTCATATGCAGCGAAGTATTATATAGAAAATCTTATAATGGAATGCTGTTAAGGTGCTTGGACAAGCGAGAAGCAAACCAAATGCTGCGGGAGGCACATTCAGGTGAATGTGGAGCACATCAAGCTAGCCGGAATTTATGCCATAGAGTGCATCGAATGGGTTATTATTGGCCTACTATGTTTAAAGATGCGATAGAATATGCAAAGCGGTGTCATGAATGTCAAATACACGGAGATATAATACATGTTCCTCCAGAAGAATTACATCAGTCTGTTGCTTCTTGGCCTTTCTCAGCCTGGGGACTCGACGTTATTGGTCCTATAAATCCTCCTTCATCTAAAGGAAAACAGTATATTCTGGCAGCAACGGATTATTTCTCCAAATGGACCGAAGCAGTCGCCTTGCGTAATGTTAAAGAGAAAGACGTGGTCAATTTCATCCGTCATGCTATAATATACCGTCATGGTATTCCGAAGAAGATCATCACTGATAATGGCACCCCTTTTAAAAATAGAGGCATGGAAAAGTTATGTCAGAAGTTCGGCATCCAACATTCTTTTTCAACACCTTATTATCCTCCAGCCAATGGATTAGCAGAGGCGTTTAACAAAACGATTGTCAAAATAATGAAGAAAACGGTGACAGGCAATAAGCGCGATTGGGATGAAAAGTTACAAGAAGCGTTATGGGCCTCTGAGAACCACTCATCGTACAACAGGGCGACACCATATTCATTAATCTATGGTATGGAGGCGTTATCCCAATTGAAATACAAGTGGCATCACTCGGGGTGGCGGTGCATCGATCTATAACGAGATGATGAAAATGCAAAAATAAAATTTGAAAGAATTAGACTTACTCGATGAGAAACGTCTTGCTTCACTCGGTTTGCAATCATATCGAGCCGAACATCGGTGCATTTGATAAACAGGTTAAATACCGTTCTTTCAAAAAAGGGGATATGGTGTTAATGTTGAAAAGACCTATAATGGTCACTCGTCGGACAGGGGGCAAGTTCGAGCCTAAATGGGACGGTCCATATGTGGTGAAAGAAGTATACTCCAATGGGGCATATAGAATCACAAATCAAGAAGGACAGGGTATCAGTGTACTTGTCAACGCCCGTTTTATCAAAAAATACTATCCCTAAAGATAGAGATGTGGACTTTGACCCAGAATATTATCGGCATAATGATTCTGTATCAAAAGGGGGCAAAGATGAATAAGATCATGTCTATATGCCAACAAAAGAAAAGAAGAAATTCACAAGCATATCAATTATCAAAGCAGCAAATCTGGAAAATATATATATGATCATCATCATCAAATAAGATTGACAAAGTTATATTGCCTTACAAGGCACAAATTCTCAAAGTTATATTGCCTTACAAGGCACAAATTCTTGAAGATTCTCTTGAAGAGATTGACAAAGTTATATTGCCTTACAAGGCACAAATTCTCAAAGTTATATTGCCTTGAAATTCTCTTAAATTCAAAGTTATATTCTTACAAGGCACAAATTCTCAAAGATGATTATATTGCCTTACAAGGCACAAATTCTTGAAGATTCTCTTGAAGATATTATCTAAGCTGAGAATTATATTGCCTTACAAGGCATGGATCTTCTTGAAGATATTTCTTGAAGGAAATATCTACTATATTTGCAAATGATGATGATCATATATATATTATTGCCTTACAAGGCATGGATTTTCTTGAAGATATTATCAAAAGCAAGGATATATCAATATCAATCAAAGAGCGGTATAGCCAAGCCAAAATCCTAAAAGAGCCAAAATTGAGCAAAATCAAAAAAAGATCAAGCTAAAAAAAAAAAAAAAAAATGCTCTCAAAGGATCAAGCTCTAAAAGAGCGGCCAACTATACGTAAGACCCATGAAGATCGCCATTCGGGCGGCGGCGAGGAGTCGGTGGCCCTAAAAAGCCCGCGAAGACCATCGTGCGCACCCATGCATGGGGTGACGAAGTCAAGGATTCAAAGCCTAAAGGCCATAAATCCGCGAAGACTAGTCACCGTAATTCCCATGCCGTCTGTATAGCTTCCTTAAAGCGGCGCCACGGGGAACGGATGAAAATGCCCTCTGTGAATGGGCTCGACCTTGCGGACGAAGAAAGCAGGGGCCGCGGTGCGAGCTTTATGCCAACCGTGCGTAAGACCCTCCAGGTCTAGGGTTTGATTTCGGTAGTAACTCGTGAGGAAGGGCTTAAACCTACTCATTGATGGGTGGCGACCCTAGATTTGGTGCCCAAAGGTAGCCTTGCAGCCTGCGAACTCTAGAGAGTTCCGTGGCCAACCCTGCGCGTAAATCCAGCAGTTCACCGTCCGTGTAGCGTCAATGGGCCCCTCGATGGACCGTGACCGTGAGCTCAAGGCGGTGAGAAGCCCAAAAGCGAACTCTAGAGAGTTACTGGTGGCCATCACATAAGACCCATAAATGCTCCACTACTCACGAGCTTAAAGCGTGTGTGTGCGCACGCTCCACTACTCATGAGCATAAATAAGCTGCGTGTGGCTAATTGAATTGAAACTTAGTACCGCCAATTTAAATACTCACCTAGAAAATCCCGTACTAACAAAGCATAAAAGGTTTAGAAATTGTAAAAAAAAAAAAAAAAAAAGATGTAATGAAATTATTATATAAAGAATAAATAAAACTTGACAATATTAAAAAAATATAAATATAATAAAATTATTATATAAATATAATTTGATAATATTATAAAAAATATAAATATAATGAAATTATCATATAAAGCACAATATAATTTGATAATATTAGTATAAATATCATCAATATGCAAGATAGAAAATACCATCATAAAACATCCCAAAAATACTATCATGAGATATATGATAAATTACATCAAAAAAACGAAAGCAAATATCACATGTTTAAAATTACATGATTCAAAGATCCTCTGTAATTCCCATTGCTTACGAATATCGAGCAAATCTTCTTTCAATTTGCACGAAAGTGCATCATGTCTAGATTTTTCTTCAAAAATAAGTCTCGCATGATCAGAACGCAACAAGCTTATTCTCCAAAGAAGCGATCATTTCTTTACCTTGAAGTTGTGCGGATTTTTCGACATCAATAGATTGAGCATTCACACCGTATCTTCTCTTCAACATCTGAATGATTAAAACTGTTCATGATTCTTCCTCTCCAGTGCAAGATTTCTTCCTTTAAAATTGCAATGCGGTCTTGAATAGTCTTGCTTTCATCAACATGAATCTTTAATTTATCTGAAGAATTATATGCTCTTGTTCAAGTTTAGAAATTGATGAAGCTGTCAGAAGAGCTTGTTCTTGTGATGAAGCCAACTGCCTTCTACACTCTAAAATCTCAGGAGCAATTGTAACATTCTCTACCGACGCCAAAGAAATTACGGAATCACGAAATTTGAGGAGTGAATCCCACAAAGGAGATATGTTGATTCTGGCCATCTTAGCAGAGCTTTCCAAAATTTCTATAGCAACATCCAAGTCCAACCATTGATCAGGATTTCTGAAGATATGGATTATTGCTAACAGAGAATGTTTCACCATAAGCATTTTGTGAGCAGGAATATTTGCAAAGGATGATAGTTCAGAAGTAGTGGTTACAGAATCAGAACTAGCCGCACCGCTACGGGGATAAGTTCCTATAGTAAAAGAAGAAGAATATTCAATATATTATTATGAAATATATATAGTCTTGAATGAAGATAAGCAGCGCATATATATATATACATCCTTTGGAACACGACTAATGAAAGAGAGCTCTTGAGCTATGGAAGGACCAAGTCCCACCATATCAGCGAAAGATGGTGCTCTAGCTTCCGTACTAGAATCTCTGGTAGCTGGAGTTGGCAAGTCAGTAGTTTCTGTAGAAAATATGATTTCACGAGCCACTACTCTCTGTACTACCAATGGAACTACAGATGCTCTTGGTGAAGATATCACAAGAGGGCTCGCTGAAGAGATAGCACCTACTTCTGCAACTTGGGCACCTAAAAAAGGGAGATGCAATGATTTTAGATAAATAATAGTTGTTAAAATATAAATCAAAATATGTATATGAAAATTTTCCTTTACTGGTGAATACCCATATTCTCCATAATCTAAAGGCTCCTCTTCATCTTCCTCAGTTGCAGGAGATTTAGAGGAACATTAATGCTAGAAGGAGTCTTAGCAGTTCAGGAGAAGATTCTATCTCAACTTCTTTCGCATTTTTGTTTCCTCTTCTTCGCCAATATCAACTTCACCTTCTTCAAAAGTCATCATCTTTATCTTCACCATTATCACTATCTCGCTATCTTCATCTTGCGAAGATTCGGTTGTACTTGATGATGAAGTTGAACTTTCATCTCCCAAAATTTCTTCGTCAACTTCTTCAACGATAACTTGCTTCCTTTATAAGAAACGGGTTGGTTTGCTCTCCGGTGCAAGCTCTTGGACTATAGGAGAAGAAGAGGAAATTTGGACGAGTTCCTTCTGGAGGGATAGGGGATGATGATTGTAAACGCATTCTTGATCTAGTCATCGGAGAAGATGGACTAGGACCAAGGGGCTGTGGAAGAGATGTGGAAGTACCAATAGCTGGTCCTTCTTGAACCACTGCAGTCTCTGCAAGAATTGGAGAAGATGTACCTTGACATTATCGCATGACTGGTTTGAAGAATCCGACGAGATTTCTCAAATTCTCTTAAATCTCCGTGAGGCAAACCTTGACCATCCAAAGTGTTAATGGGCTTGATTTCACGGATGGGATCTTCCAATGATATCTTTCGCAAATCTCTCCGGGATGAGATGCATGGCTCTTCTCAGGAATATAGCCAATTCCGCTCTCTAAATTTACGCCCTTGACTGGGTGGATGAAGAAAGATAGAAGAATCTCGGCAAGCATTTATTGACCAGGTATGATTGGTGATCCCACCATCGCATCCGGCTATATGATGTACGGACTATGCGATCTGACTGGAATTATGAAGAGGAGCCAACATGACTGACCATTCAACAATTGTTTCCATATCATGGCCCGATTAAGAGGACCGGTTCCATAATGAGCGCATTTTTTCGGTAACCAACCGCAGATCTTGGCACGGTTTGATCATAACCAAATTGACGAGCAAAACGACCGGGGTAGTAAGGTTCTCTCGAGTCTGTCCCTTCCATGAGGTAAAGCGCATGAGCGAATAGAAAAGAAGAAAGCTCTCTCTGCTGCGAAGTAAGAGTTTCGTCGTCCACCATGTACTGTGTCTGCGGGATAGCGATAAAGGCGAACCGAAAGAAGTTTATCGATCATCATCCGAATCTTATTTGCAACCCACTCATATGCTCTTCTAGCCATTGCTCTTTGTTGAAAGAACAGAGTGGAAGATGAGAAGGATGAGAATATGCTTGCTCGAAACCTCAAAAGTCCAAGGAAAGTAGACTCCAAGCCATCCTGTAAAATAATGCCAAGAAGTATGCTGTAGATGAAGTTCCAAGAATTGGGTCTTTCATATGAGTAGCTATTTCTCCAAGGGCCCGGTAGATAGAACATAATACTGGAGGAGCAAGGGAGTATTTATGTCCCTCCGCTAAGGCACCGGCCACAACAAAGACGCTTGGGACGAATAGCATACGCCCATTTAGAGTGGGCAATACGACCAAGCTTAGCCGTAGGCCAAGAATCTTGCAAGCTCTCCAAAAGAGCTATATTCTCGGCTTTCCTCCTCTTGCATTTCGAAGCTTTGTTAGTTCTTTGGATTGGCGTCGTGAAACCTTCAAAGGAAAAAAATGATGAGGAGGTTAATATGCGGGAATGACTAAGAAATAGAAAAGGAAGATCGATTATCAGATAAATACATGAGACCCCTAGAAAAATGGGCCCGACCATGAAGAGGGGGAATTTTGTGGAAGTTGGGAAATTTGCCCATCTCTTTGAATAGTTCTATGGTAGTCTCGGAGATAGAAGGCTTGCGGTCCGGAGAAGATACAAAGGCTAATTCTCTGTTGGTAGGAATGAATTCATCATAGAATTTGCCTGTTATTGTGAGACCAGCTATGCGATGAAGGTCCCAAAGAGATATGCTCATTTCGCCATAAGGAAGATGGAAGGAGTTGGTTGTAGGCGACCAATATTCAAGGAAACCTTTCAGAACATTGGGTTCCCGATAGAAGTATTTTGAAGTTACTTCTATTGCATCATATAGGCCTATCTTTGCAAGAGTACTTGTATGTTTCAACAAAATAGCCTCCGCCCATTCGAGTAATAGCGACGAGCAATTCGAGGCCTCGATGCGGAAGTCGCACGACCCCGAGTTGATCTCGATCTCTACGAAGCGTTGTCGCATTGTCTCATAAAAATGAGAAGGAAAGAGATCATGAGGACTATGGAAAGGAGTTAAGAATGTCATAGGATGAACTTCTCAGATTCTCTGTCGCGGCTTCTTAGTTTGAATAATTCCTTCAAGAATCGAGGCTCTCTTGAGGCCCATGATTCGGTATACATCAATCTCTCGCCATGGATACAATCTTTGGATTCACGGTCTAGCATAGGCGATGGCGATATACCTTAATGGGAATGATTGTCATGCCTCTACGCATGAGGGTTGTCAAATTTCATGATACCCTCAACAACTCACTTGAATCCCACGAGTTTGAAGCCGCTTTTTCTTGTGTTCCTTGATCTTTTTTTACGCAAATTCCTTCGCCTTATTGCGGCGAGTCTTCTTCGGGCGGGAAGCGGGAGGAGTATCTTCGCGTAGAGGCGGTCTCCCACTATCGGTCGGTACGAATGTTTGTGGTTTTGAGCCATTCATCCCGGTCGTATTCTCTCCCATGTTTTGGAGGGCATTTAATATCTCCCAAGGAGATGGATCTATGAATAGGGAGGGTAAAGATTTAATGCGATCGGAAAAGTCAAAAGTGGGGAGAACAGGTTCTTTGAAATAAGTTTGGATTTCTAGAAGTTGTCTTCGTTCTTTTAGCGAGGTGGTTGGTCGGAAGGAGGTGAGGCGAGAAGGAAGGAGACACGAGGCAAGTTTGTTTGTTTAATACGAGCCATAAAGAAAGAAGAAAAGAAGACAGAGAAAGAGAAAATGGCTAAGTGTTGGAGAAAAGTTTGAAAATTTTTCTAAGTACTGAGTTTTCTTGAGGTCGCGCAAAGTATATGGTTTTGCGGAAAGCTCTAAGTTCGGAAGACGTCGCGCAAAGTGAAACGGTTTTGTGAGTCGCGCAAAGTGGAGGTTCTTGCGGAATAAAATCGCCGGAGCGAGTTCTAAGAGAAAGTTCGTGAAAATGACTAAGTCGTTGGACTATTTATAGGCTTTATGGCCGAGTATGGTACTCGACCGAGGAGCTTTGCTTGGGGTCGCGCAAACCTGAAGAAAAAGAATGGTTTGATCCTTTTCTTTGATTTTTCGAAACAAACAAAGAACGGATCAGGGGGCATCTGTTGAGGCATAAAATAAGCAAGGAAGTGAAAAACGAAAAGATCAAGAAATCACTTTGAAGATGAAAGAAAAACGGTTTCAAGACCACTTTTGTGGTCGCGCAAAGTGAAATAGTTACACAAGACGCCATGCAAAGTGAAATGATTGCGCGGAGAATGAATGAAGACAGTTTTGCGAGATGAAGGGTTTGCGCGACCGTAAAAAGTATATTGTTTGCGCGTGTCCGCGCAAAGTCTAACATGATGTGAAAAAAATGGATGGATGATATTTTTGTCCCACATCGACCAGATCTGAGATTTTCACTGGTGAAAATGTCTATAAATACCCCATTCTCTCTAAAAAGGGGTTGAAGATTTGAAGTGAAGCAAAGACGAAAGAGAAGACAGAAGGTGCGGAGTATTGGACTCCTGCACTTTGCGCGACCCCGCGCAAAGGAGTATTGGACTCCTGGAAGTTTGCGCCAGTCAGCGTAAAGCAACAGAGTGCTCTTATAGTTTGCGCGGACCGCGCAAAGCATATCGTTTTGCGGGACCGCGCAAACCTATTATTAGCGATTTTTTTAACAAAGAATGGGTGAAATCTTTGTCGGAATGATTGGAGTCCTCAAAGCTTCAAGTTCTTCTTGATCAAGAGAAAGGAAGAATCATCGACGAAGAGTCATATTCCTCCTAAGTTTTTGAGGAGATGACCAAAATAGTACAGAAATCTTCTTGGAATCTTCGTTCTCTTGAAGATTGTTGATCAACTTGTCTATTCCTCCTAAGTCATTGGAGATGATTGAGATCATTGCCGTTATGCTTGCCGAAAATTATATTTAGCTATAATAATTGATATTTGAAATGAGTTCTTTGTAAACTATCTTAGAATCAAGGGATATCAGAGGATGTAAATGAATTCAGAATCAATAAAATATGACGGTTGTCTTTATAATTATTTCATTGTTATGTTTGAATAAGATTATTTTCCCAAAACAAATACTTTTGTTTCCTTGTCGAAACAATGGTAACTTGCAAAGCTTCTAAATGAGGCTAGAATTGGGTAATTTTTAGACTGTTTGATATCCCAAAAGCATGTTGGAACTCTTTCATCGTCATTTTGCAATTTCGATAATTAATCATTCCAAATCGCGTGATCCAACGGAGGAGTTCTTAACTCCCTCGTTTGATGTCGGATTGGGTGGAATTTTGGGCATCTGAAATGTACTTTAGCTCACTTTCATTCATGACTGCAATCGTCGTATTCTGAGATCATTTGGTCATCCTTAAGTGGGATCGCAATCGTCGCTACTAAATTTCTCCTTCATCTCCTTGTCCAACAGTAACCTTCATAACTCCCTCTTAGTGGTTAAATTTAAACTATTTTGAGCTCATTGGAATGGTAACTTGATAAGCTTCTAGATAAGACCAGAATTAGGTAATTTCGAGACCATTTGATATCCCAAAAACATGTTGGAACTCTTCGATTGTCATTTTGCAATTTTGATAGTTAATCTTTCCAAATCGCATGATCCAAGGGAGGCGCTCAAAACTCCCTCGTTTGATGTCGGATTAGGTGGAATTTTGGTCATCTGAAAGGTACTTTAACGCACTTTCATTCCTGACTGCAATCGTCGTATTCCGGGACCATTTGGGCATCCTTAAGTGGGATTGTAGTCGTCGCTACTAAATTTCTCCTTCATCTCCTTGTCCAACAGTAACCTTCATAACTCCCTCTTCAGTGGTCGAATTTAGGCTATTTTGAACTCATTGGAATGGTAACTTGTGAAGCCTTAAAATGAGTCCAGAATTGGGTAATTTTAAGACAGTTTGATATCCCAAAAGCACGTTGGAACTCTTCGATCGTCAATTTCTAATTTTGATTGTTAATCTTTCCAAATCACGCGAACCAACGGAGGAGCTCATAACTCCCTCGTTTGATGTCGGATTGGGTCGAATTTTGGTCATCTAAAAGGTACTTTAACACACTTTCATTCCTGACTGCAATCGTCGTATTCCGGGAGATTTGGGCATCCTTAAGTGGGATCGCTGTCATCACTACTGAATTTCTCCTTCATCTCCTTGTCCAACAGTAACCTTCATAACTCTCTCTTCACTGGTCGAATTTAGACTATTTTGATATTATTGGAATGGAAACTTGCGAAGCTTCTAAATGAGGCCAGAATTGGGTAATTTCGAGACTGTTCGATATCCCAAAAGTACGTTGGAACTCTTTCATCGTCATTTTGTAATTTTGATAGTTAATCATTCCAAATCGTGCGATCCAATGGAGGAGTTCATAACTCCCTCGTTTGATGTCAGATTAGGTCAAATTTTGGTCTTCTGAAAGGTACTTTAGCTCACTTTCATTCCTGACTGCAATTGTCATATTCTGAGATCATTTTGTCATCCTTAAGTTGGATCGTAGTCATCGCTACTGAATTTCTCCTTCATCTCCTTGTCCAACAATATCCTTCATAACTCTCTCTTCAGTGGTCGAATTTAGATTATTTTGAGCTCATTGGAATGGTAACTTGCGAAGCTTCTAAATGAGGATAGAATTGGATAATTTCGAGACCATTAGATATCCCAAAAGCACATTGGAACTCTTCGATCGTCATTTTGTAATTTTGAATGTTAATCATTCCAAATCGCGTGATCCAACGGAGGAGCTCATAACTCCATCATATTGTTGAGGCATAAAATAAGCAAGGAAGTGAAGATGAGAAAGATCAAGAAATCAGTTTGAAGATCAAGAAATCACTTAGAGACCACTTTTGCGGGTTCGCGCAAATTTGAAATGAATTTTCTTAACGGACGACGCAAAAGAGAATGGGTAAAATGGTTGATGAGAAAGATAGTTTGCGTGGAACAGACAGATTGCGCGAGAACGCACAAAGCATGTCGTTTGTACGTGTCCACGCAAAGTCTATGACGGTGGAATAAAAGTGGTTGAATGTTATTTTTGTCCCACATTGACCAGAACAGAGATTTCTACCTGTAAAAATGTCTATAAATACCCCGTTCCTTCTCTTAAAAGGGGGTTGGAAGATTTCAGAAGTGAAAGAAAGACGAAAGAGAAGACAGAAGGTGTGGGGTATTGGACTCCTGCACTTTGCGCGACTGCACGCAAAGGAGTATTGGACTCCTGAAAGTTTGCGCCGATCCGCACAAAGTAGCATAGGGCTGATATAGTTTGCGCGGACCCGCGCAAAGCATATCGTTTGCACGGATCCGTGCAAACCAGTTGCTTGGCAGTTTTTAACAACAATGGGCTGTTATGCTGTTGGAATGGCTAGAGTCTTCAAATCTTCAAGTTCTTCTTGTTCAGGAGAAAAGAAAGAATCATCGACAAAGAAGCGTATTCCTCCTAAGTTTCAGGAGATGACCGAAATAGCCTCGAAATGCTGCTGGAATCTCCATTCTCTTGAAGACTGTTGATCGACCTATCTGTTCCTCCTAAGTCATTGGAGATGATTAAGATCATTCTTAGTTATGTTGCCGAAAATTATATTTAGCCATAATAATTGTCACTTATAATGAATTCTTTGTAAACTATCTTAGAATCAAGGGATACCAGAGGATGTAAATGAATTCAGAATCAATAAAGTGTGATGATTGTCTTTGTAACTATTCCATTGTTATGTATGAATAAGATAGTTCTCCCAAATCAAATACATTTGTTTCCTTGTCGAAACAAAAATGGCTCTATTTGGGGATTTTATCTTATTTAACACTAACATTGGGAAAGTTTAAACTCTTCATTTTTTTTGGCGTCTATCAGACGCCAAAATGGCGACTCTCAGTGGGAACATCCTCCCCTTCATCTCTAAAATAGTTTACTTAATCTTTCGCATACTAATTGCATGTATGTTTTATTATTGAAGGTACCCAATTTCAATCACCTAACATTGCTAATGGCTAACGTTGCGAGAAAAGTGAACTTCCTATTCACCGCTACTGGGTTTGTAATTGAATATGCGCCAAGCCAAACTCCTGAGCATACAAAGGCAAGCACTACAAGCAAGCACAAAGTGACTCGAGTAACAGCGGGAGTTATTTCCGTCTCACCCCAACCACAAGAAAGTGATGAGAACTGGACTCTGGTCTTGTCCAAAAAGACAAAAACAAAGACCCTAAAGAACCGCAAGGCGAAATTGCTTGTACAAAGAGCTGAAGGACCAATCACGCGTAGCGTAGCAAGAAGAAAACCTGAACTTGCTCCTCCGGCGATTTATCCTGAACAAGCTGCTCCGCAGTTCTCATCGCATGATTTTCCAGCTTTGGTCGCCCCAAAGACCAAATGGACAGAAGCACAGAAAGGTAAAGCACTGATGATAGGATCATCGATGCCTGTATCACCCCAGATAAGCTCGCCCATAACTGTATCACTTCGATTGGTTGAAAACACGGAAAGTACGAAAGAGTCAAACGAGACTCCAATTTCTCCCCTCTTTATAAGCCCTGTTACGTCAACATACTCTCGTTTTACTCCAAAGACAGCTTCGACAAACAGTCAAGAGGCTGCGGTATATATGGCAGAAACGGGTCAAGGAAATAGACCAACTACTGAAGAACGTGTTGATCAAATGGCAGAAGCACAAAGAGTGTTAATGGATGAATCTCGAAGGAACCTAGAGAAGCTCGCAACTCGGCACATAATGTAGCCCAGATAGTGGCTCCACCCATGATGGGAGCAACAAATGGACAGGAGAACGAACCTGAAGGTTCCCGTCCACAGGGGATAGGATCGCGAGGGTCAGTCCCAGTAACAAGAGCTATAACACAAGATGACGTGAGACAAGTCGTCGAAGAAGCAGTCAGAATAGAAAGGGAGCGTATGAGCACCGGTCGTTTCAAATATCGAACGCCCTACCCAAGGGAGGTAGAGGATGTTCCGTTTCCAGTAAATTTTAAGCACCCAGATTTCCAGAAGTTTAATGGGGAAGGATCACCAGAAGAACATCTGATGCATTTCATCACTAGCATGGGAAATTTCTCCACGATACCTCAATACTGGTTACGATTATTTGGGTCATCATTAACGAGTAAAGCTTTCAGGTGGTATTCAAATTTAGCACCAGGATCTATACGCACATGGGAAGAAATGCAAGATGCTTTCATGTCAAACTTCTTCTCGTCAGAGCGCGATGTTAGCATCACAGAATTAGCTTCAGTATGACAGCGAGAAGGAGAACCAGTTGAAAAATTCATAAACAGATGGAAGACACTGGGGGCATCGTGTAGGCAATTGCCGGAAGAAAACGAACAAGTCAAAATGTGTCTGAAGTCTATGGAGACAAGAATTGCGTTCGGACTCACCAGCGCTGATATCGGAACCTTTCATGATTTGGCTACCAAAGCCCATGCATTGGAATTGATGACACATAAGATGCCGGCTTTTCATCATGAAACTGTTAGGAGAATACCTGGCAGGACAACTGTCAACACCATTGACCGAGATAAGAAAAATCAAGATGTAAGGGGCTCAAGAGACAAAAGGCCGGAAGGAAAAGAAGGCTGGAATCAATCAAGGGACAGATACGGTGGAAAAAAGCTCAGAATGCTCGATTCTCATGAAGGATTTGAGTTTGATAAAGAGGACGTGGTGCCTATGATGCAACAATTGTTAAAAGCAGGAACCTTGGAATTACCCGAACCAAAACGCCCTGAAGATGTGACAAGATCTCGAGAAAGAAACTTTTGCCGTTATCATCGCCTAGTGGGACATCCGACTGAAAATTGTTACACGTTAAAATGCATCATACAGTGAATGATAAATAAAGGTGATATAATAACCAAAGAAAAGCAAAGAAAGAATACAAAGGGCGTACAGTAAATGTATTATCAATTCAAGAAAAGACTCGGGGAATAAAAAAGAAGGAAGATCGAAGGTCAATAAGGAATGCGACAATGATTACGTTGCGATCAGGAAAGCAGATAACGAGTCCGGTAAATTAAAAAGCAGGAATTATCAGGAAAGAAGTGACTGAAAGACAGAATACTGAGGATAGAAGTGGAAATGAAGACAAAGCGACAAAAGTGGCTTATGATGTAGTTAGTCACTTGAAGGGTATACCGGCACGTCTAAGTATTTATGATGCGCTCAAGTTGTTAGAAGAATTTCGGCAGAGTTTGATTCAAGCACTGTCTGATCACAATGTGAGAGAAACGTTGCTGACAGAAATGAAGGATGAAAGAAACAATGAAAAGATGAATTGTCTACCAGTAATATCTTTTTCTGATGATGATTTAATTGGTGAAAAGGAACATAACAGGCCATTGATGATAGAAGGATACATATGCGAAAAGAAGATAAAACGGATTATGATAGATAATGGGTCTGCAGTGAATCTTTTACCACTCTCCATGATTAGTAAATTAGGTTTTCGCCGTTCAGATTTGTGCCCCAGCGGAATGATGATACAGGGGTTTAATCAAGATGGGCAACGCGCGCTCGGTAAAATTACAGTAACATTGGAAGTGGGAGAATTAGTCACTACTGTTGTATGTCACGTTATAAATGCTGTGACGACGTATAACCTTCTCTTGGGAAGGCCGTGGATACATCAGTACAATATTGTACCTTCTACTCTACATCAATGCTTCAAATACTGTAAGGACGGAATGCAGTGTAAAGTAATGGCTGATGCGAAACCCTATACAGAAGCTGAGTCTTTCTTTGCGGATGCTAGCTATTATAAATGTTTTTCCGAAGAAGTAGGAAATGATGATGGAAAGAGAATCGTAAAAGATGTCGGGATAAATAAAGATAGAGGAGAAAGAGCAGAATCTTCTAGGACTGCAGAAGCAAGAAAGAAGTTCTATTTTGTACCAAAGCACCTGAGACAACCGGGACAACCGTGCCGTTAACATTGTTATCATGAGCAATTGTGAAAGTCTTACAGTCCAATTACACAATGCCATTACCCAATATCGAAAGATGTAAGCCATTTTGGCACGCTCCAGAACATTTCAAGTCAAAGCCAGCTAAAAATCCCGAACCAATAGAGTTTCACATTTGCACATGAGAAGTAAAAGATGAAAATACAAGCAATGTATATCATGGAAAAGTTAGCACCCAGTGAGAATTTGAGGAATACGGTCTAAACAAGCAAGAAAATCATGAGAAATATGGGTTTTGATTGTGACAAACCCACTGGCTTGAATCACGGGAAAGGAATTCAAATCCCCCTAGGGGTTAATCAGGAAAAGCGAAGAAAATTCTAAGGATTGGGAGCAGAATCAGTAGTAAACACGGTGTCAGTTAACATGACTACAGCCGCACAAGATACTAAGGTAGTTGAGTATCCTGAAACTGCTCCAAGACAAATAGAAGACGGGGGGCAACCGACGATAGATGGCCTGCGAGAAATAAATTTAGGAACAGCAGAAGAGCCAAGGAACACATTCATCAGCGTCAGCCTTTCAGATCAGGAATCTGAGAAATATGGCCAACTTCTCAAAGAAAATAAAGACGTCTTCGCTTGGACATATGAAGAAATGCCGGGACTGGAACCTTCTGTGGCAATGCATCGATTAAATATTTCCAAAGAAAAGAAACCAGTGAAGCAGGCACAAAGGCGATTTCACCCAGACCTGATTCCATTAATCGAAAAAGAAGTAAATAAACTAATAAAGGTTGGGTTCATCAGAGAAGTTAAATATCCCAAATGGATATCAAACATTGTTCCGGTGAAAAAGAAGAATGGGCAGATTAGAGTATGTATTGACTTCAGAGATCTGAATGAAGCCTGTCCAAAGGATGATTTCCCTCTCCCGATAACAGAATTATTAATTGATAGCACTACTCAGTATGCTATCATGTCCTTTATGGACGGATATGCAGGTTATAATCAAATCAGGATGGCACCCGAAGATGAAGAGGCAACGGCCTTCAGAACGCCGCTTGGAATTTATTGTTATAAAGTTATGCCTTTCGGTCTCAAAAATGCCGGGGCAACATATCAAAGGGCAATGAAGAATATCTTTCAAGATATGATGCATAAACATGTTGAATGCTACGTTGATGATTTGGTAGTCAGATCAGGGGATCATCAAGAACACCGCGAACATTTAGCATCAGTCTTCCGACGGCTCAGAAAGAAGCAATTAAAGATGAACCCTGCTAAGTGTGCATTCGGAGTATCTTCTGGCAAATTCCTCGGCTTTGTTGTACGACACAGAGGAATCGAAATTGATCCAGAAAAAATTAAAGCTATTCAAAATATGCCGCCACCAACGACGTTGAAAGAATTAAAAAGCTTACAAGGGAAATTGGCATATATTCGGCGTTTCATTTCGAACCTCGTAGGAAGATGTCAGCCATTTTCTCGGTTAATGAAGAAAGATACAAAATTTGTATGGGATCATGCCTGCCAGAATGCATTTAATTCAATTAAGGAGTTATTAAAATTAAAAATTAGCGGTGTTAATTTGACTCCAGTGAAAGGTAAGCCACTTATCTTATATACATATGCAGCTACAAATTCTTTGGGTGCTTTATTGGCACAGGTAAATGAAGCTGGAAAAGAGACTGCTCTTTATTATCTAAGCCGAACACTGATGGGGGCAGAATGCAATTATTCTTTGATCGAAAAGGAGTGTTTGGCGTTGGTATTATTTGTGCAAAAGTTAAGGCATTATTGTCTCTCCCATGATATAACTCTGATCTCAAGAGCAGATCCGATAAAATTTTTGATGACCAGGCCAATGTTATCAGGAAGACTAGCCAAGTGGATGTTATTGTTATCAGAATATACTATTTCATATAAACCGAAAGCGATGAAAGAAAGGACAAGCTATGGCGAGACTTCTCGCAGCTAGCATCCTATAGCGAGAAAATGAAGAAATCAACGATGAATTCCCAGATGAACAGTCATGTTGGTGAATCTCGAGAATCTTTGGCAGATGTATTTTGATGGTGCTGCTCGAGTAACGGGAGAGGGGCAGGAGTAATATTCATTACGCCTCAAGGCGATTTATTACCATACTCCTTCACGTTGGGCACCGCATGCACAAATAATGAAGCTGAATACAGAGCTCTTATCATCGGAATGGAAATAGCACAAACAAATGGAAATAAAATTATTGCATATCTTCGGAGATTCTAAGTTGATTGTAAATCAATTGATTAATTTGAATTTGAAGTAAGGAAAGAAGAACTTTTGCCTTATTATCGAAAGGCACTGTGATTGCTTGAACAGTTTTGTTATGTGAAAATTAAACATATACCGCGGTCAGAGAATGTAAAAGCAGATGCTTTAGCCAGTTTGGCAGCGGCTCTATCCTGCACAAACCAAAGTCCTCTTCAGGTAACTATAGAAGAAGGAAGATTCCTGCCATCTGCAGAGATTATCGAAGAAACCGTTGAAATGTTGCCTATATCTTGTCTAGAGGTAATGACAGATGATTGGCTTCAGCCTTTTGTTGATTATCTCAAATATAATATCTTGCTAGAAGATAATGTACAAAGACAGCAGATTAAACAGCGATCAGGCAAATTTGTCATATGCAGCGAAGTATTGTATAGAAAATCTTATAATGGAATGCTGTTAAGGTGCTTAGACGAGCAAGAAGCAACCAAACACTACGGGAGGTACATTCAGGTGAATGTGGAGCACATCAAGCCAGCCGAAATTTATGCCATAGAGTGCATCGAATGGGTTATTATTGGCCTACTATGTTTAAAGATGCGATAGAATATGCAAAGCGGTGTCATGAATGTCAAATACACGGAGATGTAATACATGTTCCTCCAGAAGAATTACATCAGTCTGTTGCTTCTTGGCCTTTCTCAGCCTGGGGACTCAACGTAATTGGTCCTATAAATCCTCCTTCATCAAAGGAAAACAAGTATATTTCAGCAAAGACAGATTATTTCTCCCAAATGGACCCGAAGCGATCGCCTTGCGTAGTGTTAAAGAGAAAAGACGTGGTCAATTTCATCCGGCATGCTATAATATACCGTCATGGTATTAGAAAAAAATCATTCACCGATAATGGCACCCCTTTTAAAAATAGAGGCATGGAAAAGT
This sequence comes from Magnolia changhungtana, assembly GCA_030180095.1. Classification (NCBI taxonomy): domain Eukaryota; kingdom Viridiplantae; phylum Streptophyta; class Magnoliopsida; order Magnoliales; family Magnoliaceae; genus Magnolia; species Magnolia changhungtana. The sequence goes on from JASAUF010000625.1 coordinate 323,857, forward strand.
TATGTCAAAAGTTCAAGGTATCAAACATTCTTTTTCAACACCTTATTATCCTCGGCCAATGGATTAGCAGAGGCATTTAACAAAACGATTGTCAAAATAATGAAAAAAATGGTGACAGGCAATAAGCGCGATTGGGATGAAAAGTTGTAAGAAGCATTATGGGCCTACAGAACCACCCATCATGCAACAATGAACAGGGGCGACACCGTATTCATTAATCTATGGTATGGAGGCAGTTATCCCAATTGAAATGCAGGTGGCATCACTCAGGAATAGTAGTGCATCAGTCTATAACAGATGATGAAAATGCAAAAATAAGGCTGAAAGAATTAGACTTACTCGATGAGAAACGTCTTTGGACCAAGACTGCACGGTTGCAATCATATCAGGCCAGAATATCGGCTGCATTTGATAAACAGGTCAAATACCGTTCTTTCAAAAAAGGGGATATGGTGTTAATGTTGAAAAGACCTATAGTGGTCACTCGCCGGACAGGGGGTAAGTTTAAGCCTAAATGGGACGGTCCATATGTGGTAAAAGAAGTATACTCCAATGGGGCATATAGAATCACAAATCAAGAAGGACAGGGTATCAGTATACTTGTCAACGCCCGTTTCATCAAAAGATACTATCCCTAAAGATAGACATGTGGATTTTGACCCAGAATATTATCGGCATATAATGATTCTGTATCAAAAGGGGGCAAAGATGAATAAGATCATGTCTATATGTCAACAAAAGAAGCTATAAAGAAGAAATTCACAAGCATATCAATTATCAAAGCAGCAAATCTGGAAAATATATATATGATCATCATCATCAAATAAGATGGACAAAGTTAATATCATCTTGAAGATTCTCTTGAAGATATTGACAAAGTTATATTGCCTTACAAGGCACAAATTCTCTTGATTTTCTTGAAGATAGTGACAAAATTATATTGCCTTACAAGGCATGGATCTTCTTGAAGATATTATCTAAGCTGAGAATTATATTGCCTTACAAGGCATGGGTCTTCTTGAAGATATTTCGGAAATATCTACTATATTTGCAAATGATGATGATCATATATATATATATATATATTATTGCTTTACAAGGCATGGATCTTCTTGAAGATGTTATCAAAAGTAAGAATATATCAATATCAATCAAAGAGGCAGTATAGCCAAGCCAAATCCTAAAAGAGACAAATTGAGCCAAATCAAAAAAAGATCAAGCTCGTAAAAAAAAATGCTCTTAAAGGATCAAGCTCTAAAAGAGCCGGCCAACTATACGTAAGACCTATGAAGATCGCCATTCGGGCAGCGGCGAGGAGTCAGTGGCCCTAAAAAGCCTGCGAAGACCATCGTGCGCATCCATGCGGGCAGCTGACGAAGTCAAGGATTCAAAGCCTAAAAGGCCATAAATTCGCGAAGACTAGTCACCGTAACTCCATGCCGTCTATATAGCTTCCGGCAGCGCCACGGGGAACGGATGAAAATGCCCTCCCGTGAATGGGCTCGACCTTGCAAACGAAGAAAACAGGGGCCGCAGTGCGAGCTTTATGCCAACTGTGCGTAAGACCCTCCAGGTCTAGGGTTTGATTTCAGTAGTAACTCGTGAGGAAGGGCTTAAACCTACTCATTGATGGACTGGCGACCCTAGATTTGGTGCCCAAAGGTAGCCTTGCGAGCCCTGCGAACTCTAGAGAGTTACCGTGGCCAACCCTGTGCGTAAAACCAACAGTTCACCGCCCGGTAGCGTCAATGGGCCCCTCTGATGGACCTTGGTCATGAGCTCAAGGCAGTGAGAAGCCAAAAAGCGAACTTTAGAGAGTTATAGTGGCCATCACATAAGACCTATAAATGCTCCACTACTCATGAGCTTAAACTGTGTGTGTGCGCACGCTCCACTACTCATGAGCATAAACTGTGTGTGGCTAATTAAATTGAAACTTAGTACCGCCAATTTAAATACTCACATAGAGAATCTGTAAGGGTTATGGTCTCATACTCCTTTGGTTGTCAAATTTTGTTATGTCAAAACATCTATCTGTGTCTTGTGCTGGTATGATGATTTTTATTCAAGACATTGCTTAAATAGTTCAAAAAGCTACAAGTTGAAGCTCAAGATGTTAAAGTTCAAAAAGCTACAAGATAAAGCTCAAGATGTCAAAGTTCAAGCTGATATTGTTCAAGACTTCAAGCTGATATTGTTCAAGACTTCAAGCCTGATATTGTTCAAGACTTCAAGCTGATATTGTTCAAGATTTCAAGCCTGATATTGGTTCAAACAATCTACATTCGTTGAATGGTTGAAGTTCAATGTCCATACGACATGTTTCAGGTTTGAATGACCTTAGGTTGACCCTTTAAGTAGGTCATTTGGATACATAATACAAATGTTTATTCTACATGAGCTTGGTCTGCTCCAAGACCAGCCCCTAGCTCTTGTTCGACCGGCCGATCTAGCATTGGTTCGACTAGTCCAAGAAATCCCACGACCACCCTAATTTGTTGAAGATTTTTCGGATTTTTGGAACGCCCACGACCGATCTGGAGGTCCTTCGACCGGTCGTAGGTTGGCTTCGACTCGTCCACGATCGGTCGTGGAGCTACGACCGAAAATCCAAAGAACCTATTTCATGGTCCCACGACGGCCGTAGGTGTCCCACGACCAGTCGTAGGTGTCCCACGACCAGTCGTAGGGTACACACGACCAGTCGTAGAACGGTTTTCAAAGATCGCGCTCAAATTTTCAAAAATCTGTTAGAGCTACGACCAGTCCTAGGTTTCTAAGACCAGTCGTAGGAACGATTTTTTCTTCTATAAATTGAACACGAAATTCGAGTTTTTACATCGAACTCCATTCCTTTCAAGAATTTTCAAGTAATCACTCGAGATAAGTCTGTGTTTATTTTAAGCTAAATTGTGCTTATTTAATATTCCTTTTTGCTAGCTTATTTAATTTGATTTTGTTTCTCTATTCCAATCTTATTTGAAAAGAGGAATTATATTATTCCTTCTTCTTGGAATCAAAATCAAATATAGCTACGCCCAACAAGTTAAAATCTAAAATCTATTAGAATTTAGAACCTTGAATGTGAGTATTGGAAATTGAACTTTGATATTCAATCATCTACTCCGATTGGTTCTACCAGGGCTGCTAAAGGAGAAATCCAGTGTATTTTACAATTCTGTAAAATTCTTTTATTTTGGTTTTGTTTGAGATTGAGCGAGAAAAATCTCATTGTATTGGTTTTGTTTGAGATTGAGCGGAAAAATCTCATTGTATTGGTTGTCCGAGGAAAACCGAAAACTCGAGAAAAAGGGGTTTTTGAATTGTGTAAGCCCAAGTGAAAAAGACACAATTGTAAAGGTTTTGGTGAACCGAGAAAACCTATTTGATAGTGAACGCTAATATCCCTGTGTGAGGATATTAGAGTGGAGTAGCATTCTGTGTGGTTTGTTGTAAAACAGTTGGTGTACACACAAAGAACCACTATAACTCTTTGTCTTGTGGATTGAATGCTTGCTTAATTTTCATATCTTTTATCATTCGATTGTGTGGAATGTACAAGTGGATGTGAATGTTGTAACTATTTACATTTTCAAGCAAGTGTGGGGATTGTTGTAATAATTTAGATCTTTATACGCATTTATTTTCAATTCCTTGCTATTTCATTTACTTATATTAACATTGAGTTCTTGATTCAAAAGAGGTTCTAGAAATAAGGTTGTCCTACCATAAGCCCTTGTTTATTATGGTGTAAGGTTGTCCTTAGAATCGAATTTGTATCAATCTCTCAATAATTATTTATCAAGGTGATTTATATTTAGCATTGTGAATTGATTCATTATTGTAAGGGTATTGATTTACTTTAGTTCCATGATTTATTTTTAAATTTGGCATAGTCCTATTCACCCCCCCCCCCCCTCTAGGACATATAGCTTGGCCTTTTCAAGTGGTATCGAGCCTAATAGCTCATTTCTTGTTACTTTTTATTTGGATTTATTTCCTGAGCTAACGATCTAAGCTATTTAAAAAGATGTCAAATTTTGATAGCCTTTCAGTTACTAGGCCTCCACCTTTTGATGGCTCCAACTATGCCTATTGGAAAGCCAGAATGAGAATCTTCCTCAGATCAATGGATGAAAGTGTGTGGCTAGCCACAGTGACTGAATGGAATCCTCCTATCATGGAAGTAACTGGTGTTGATGGTTCAAAATCTATGAAAATTACACCATTTTTCCAATGGACCACACTTCAGAAAAATGAGAGTAGTGCTAATGCTAAAGCACTAAATGCAATCACTTGCGCACTATCACCGGATGAGTTCAAAAGAATCATATCCTGTGATACTGCAAAGCAAGCCTGGGATATTTTAGAAATGACACACGAAGGTACAACAATTGTCAAGAAATCTAAAGTCCAACTCCTCACAACAAAATTTGAAGAAATTCATATGGAGGAAAATGAAATGTTTATGGACTTTTACACTAGATTGAATGACATTGTAAACTCTATGTGGGGTCTTGGTGAAAAGATCTCAGAAAGTAAAGTGTGTGCAAAAATACTACGCTCTCTTCCTGAACGGTTCAATTCAAAGGTAACCGCAATCCAGGAACTTCGTGATACGGACAATATGAAGGTAGAAGAATTAGTTGGTTCTTTGCAAACCTATGAATTAAGTTTTAAAGCTCCTAAAGGTAAGTCTATTGCTTTGAAGTCATCTAAAAGTATTACTCAAGAAAATTCAGATTCAGAAAAGTCTGAAGATGATATGGCCCTTTTAGCGAAAAAGTTTTATAAGATTTTCAAAAGTAAGAAAAGAGTCGACTTTCAAAAGGCAAATGAAAAGAAACGTTCTAAACCTAAGTCTAAAACTTGGAAATCATTGAAAGATAGTCAATGTTACAATCTGTCAAGAATATGGGCATTTAGCAAACAAATGTCCTAAAAGGACAGATCCAAAAGGAAGGGTATGTTGGCTACTTGGGATGAATCGTCTGATTCTGAAGCCTCTTCTGAATCAGAAAATTCAGAAACCGAGTCGGGCAGTGAACTTAAGGCCCTTATGACTCTAGCCAAGTTTACCTTTTCAGATCACGATGATTCTACAAGTGAAGAAAATTTGGATAGTGATCATGAAAATGATGAAGATCTACAAGATGCTTACAATGCCTTATATAAAGAAAGTTGTAAAATTGCTGTCAAACTTAAACTTCAAAAAGAAAAGTTCTTTAAACTAAAAGAATGTTTTGAAACTCTTGTTTTAGAAAAATCTCAAATTTCAGACTGTTTTGAAAAATCAAAGTGTGATTTAGAATTCAAAACCTCCCTAATTGAAAATTTAAAATCTGAAAATGAGAAACTTAAAAATGAAGTATCCTCTCTTCTGAGTTTGAAGGACACATGGAGATATGCCCAAGGTGATCCAAAATTAGAGAAATTATTATCCGGATCAAGAAAATGTGGTGATCGATCCGGGTTGGGCTTTGACAAAAACACATCTCCTAAACAGAAGAATGCTCCTTCCATTTTTGTGAAAGGAGAGACTTCTAACTCAAAAGGAAAAGGTACTAATCAAGTTTTTTCTAAAAATACAAAAATCTTTCAAAAACACAAAAGCAGCTATATAAATTTCAAAAATCAGATTCGAAACCCGCTAGCTGAAAAAATTATTGATTTACTTAAGGAGCTATTAAAATCTAACTCAGTAGGTCACTCTTATAACTATAAACAAAAGAAGACCAATTATTCTCCTAAACCCAAAACAAGATCTTGAAATGGGTTCCCAAGGTTACTTGTTTGGTTGCTCACACTGCTTTCAAAGCTACAAGCCATTCAAAATGGTACCTTGACAAAGTGGATGCTCCAGACATATGACAAAGCGACAAAGCTCTATTTACCGATCTTAAAGATATGACTGATGGGTCAGTCACATTTGGTGATGGTAGCAATCGCAAGATAATTGGCAAAGGTACGGTCCAACTCTATAACCTTCCCTTATTTAAAAATGTGTTATATGTTGAGGGTTTAAAACACAACTTGTTGAGCATATCTCAAATATGCGATAACAACCATAATGTTAAATTTTCTAATCAAGGTTGTGAAATTACAAATGAAAAGGGTTCAGTAATATTAACTTGGTCGCAGAACTTCAAAACCGCTATATAGTAAGCAATGGTAGCTCATCTAATCAAATGTGCTACATGGTCCATACCGATGAGACATATTTATGGCACAAACGCCTTGGACATGTACACTACCGAAATTTATACAGATTGAGCAAAAGTGAACTAATAAAAGGTCTACCTAAAATGCAAAAGTAGACAAGATCTGTGGTGAATGCCAGTATGGTAAACAAACTAGGAGCTCTCACAAAAAGGTGAACTCCAATATCACCACAAGACCACTCGAACTTCTCCATATGGATCTTATAGGACCAACAAGAACGGAAAGTCGAGGTGGCAAAAAGTACATCTTAGTTATTGTAGATGATTATACAAGATACACTTGGGTTTCATTCTTGAAAGATAAATCAGAAACCCTTGATGAAGTGAAAAAGATTATAAAACGGATTCAAACTGAAAAATGTTCACAAGTCAGCAAAATCCGTAGTGATCATGGATCCGAATTCGAAAATAGCGGTTTTGAGAAATTTTGTAGCGATCAGGGAATATCGCATGAATTCTCTGCACCTAAAACTCCTCAACAAAATGGAATAGTCGAGAGGAAGAATAGAGTGCTTCAAGAAATGGGAAGTGTTATGTTAAATAGCATGAAGCTACCTAGAATCTCTCGGGGTGAAAAGTTGAATACTGACTGCTACATTATTAACCGTGTTTATATTTGTAAAACTAATAATAAAACGGCTTATGAAATGTGGTTTGAGAAAAAGCCTCACAAATATTTTCGAATTTTTGGCAAAGAAGTGCTATATTTTGCGTGACCGTGAAAATTTGGGAAAATTCGACACTAAAAGTGATGAAGGGATCTTTTAGGTTATTCTTTAAACAATCGTGCTTATCGTGTTTCGAACAACAGACCGGTGTGATTCAAGAGTCAATAAATGTTGTGATTGACGATCTTTTGAAGACACTGTCCCTAGTTTAGATAATGATGAAGTTCTTATACTTGAAAAACAAGAAACTTCATTAAGTGAAACTAATCTGAATTAAGGACTGTTAAAGATCATCCAACCTCTCAAATACTTGGAAACCCTCTCACCGGTGTGCGCACTCGTAGACAATTAGAGGACATATGTAACTACGTATGCTTTACATCCCAGATTGAACCGGTAACGTAAAAGAAGCACTTTCGATGAAAATTGGATTCTTGCGATGCAAGAAGAACTTAATCGATTTGTCGAAATGATGTCCGGCAACTTGTTCCTAGACCTAAAGATAAACATATTATTGGAACAAAATGGATTTTCAAAAACAAATCGATGAGCTTGGAAATATTATTCGAAATAAAGCAAGACTAGTTGTCAGACAGGATATACACAAATCGAAGGTATTGACTATAATGAAACATTTGCCCCTCGTAGCTCGTCTTGAATCAATCGACTTTTTATCTCCATTGCATGTTTTAAGAAAATTAAAATTTATCAAATGGATGTTAAGAGTGCCTTTTCGAATGGTGATCTACATGAAGAGGTATATGTTGAACAACCTACTGTGGTTTGAAGATCCTAAATTTATCGATCATGTGTATCGTCTTAAGAAAGCTCTCTATGGTCCAAACAAGCTCCCAGAGCATGGTACGAAAAATTGACTAAGTTTTTACTTGAGTCATAACTTTCGATGGGGTGTGTTGATAAGACACTCTTTGTTAAGAAATATAACGATGATATTCTAATGGTTCAAATATATGTTGACGATATTATTTATGGATCAACCCGTACTAACATGATTGTTGAGTTTGCAGATTTGATGAAGTCTAAATTGAAATGAGCATGGTTGGAGAATTAAACTATTTCCTAGGATTGCAAGTAAAACAACAACTGATGGAATATTTATTTCACAAACCAAATATGCTCGAGTTTAATTAAAAAATTTGGATTTGAGAAAGGTAAAAATTTTGATACTCCAATGAGTACAATCAGTAAGACTCTCAAAAGACTCTACAGGTAATGATGTGGATCCTAAATTGTATCGTAGTTTAATTGGTAGTTTACTTTATCTAACTCGCTAGTAGACGGATATTGCTTTGAGTGTTGGTATTTGTGCTCGTTATCAATCAAATCCTAAAGAATCTCACTTAACTGCATTGTTAAGCGGATTATGCGTTATGTCGCAAGTTCTACTAAATTGGGTCTCTGGTATCCACATGAGACTAATGTTCAATTAGCTCTGCACGCAGATGCTCGATCTTGGTGAAATTTGGAAACATTGATGATAGGAAATCAACCAAAGTGGTGGTTGTTTCTACATTGGAAATTGTCTTGTTTCTTGGTTTAGCAAGAAGCAAAGTTCTATATCGCTATCAATCACGAGGTGAATACATTCTTCTTTGAAATGCATGTACTCAACTTGTTTGGATGAAACGAATGTTAAGCGATTATGGAATTACTCAAGATTCTATGATTTTATTTTGTGATAATTCCAAAGGCAATAAATATCTCTAAAAATCATCAAAGATTCACGCACTAAGCATATTGACATTAGATTTCATTACATTCGTGAATTAGTGGAAGAAAAATTAATAAATTTGGATTACATTCCAACCGAGATTCAACTTGCGGACATTTTCACTAAACCGCTCGACAAAAGCGGTTTAATAAATTAAAATTTGATCTCGGTATGTGCAATTTAAATTGAGTTTGCATGATTTTGTGTATCATAAGTTTAATGTTTTATTTGCTTAAACTTGAAATTATTTAAAAAAATAATAATAAAAAAAAAAAAAATTGCAAATTTTTTTGTCATACTCGACCTGTCGTGAGAATACACGACCGGTCGTACACGACCGGTCGAACACGTACACTAATTTGTCGTAAAGCACGGGATTTCACTTAAAATTGGGGATTTTAGTCTTCTTCTTCATTTCTTCATTTCTCTCCAACGCTTCTAGCACGGGCTGCACTAACCCATCTTCATTATTCTTCAAGGTTAGTGATTCTTTTACATTTTTCTTGTAGATTCTTACTATTAGTGCTTCAAAACTCATGTTTGTGGAATCTATTTGATCATTGATTGCAGGATTTGGGGTTTTTCTTAAAAAAATCTGTTCTATCTAAATCTCATTTCTTCTATCTTGCATCTTGTTGTTCCCTTGAAATCTTTCTTTGAAAATGGATCCTAGAGGTAAAAAGAAAACTACTCGAGGTCCATCTTCTTCTAGATCAACTTCTATTGTTCAACGTCATCTTCGTTCTCCTGAAAATGATTCTACTGATGCTCGAGATTTGCGTATGCGTAATGTAATTGTTGAACGTCATGTTAATGTCAATCACATTGCTTCTTTTGGTATTCCTTCTTTGTTGGAATCTGTGGGATGGGATAACATCCTACATTGGGGTGGAGCTGCATACCAGTCCATTGCCCAATCCATGTTTGCATGTATCTGCGATTTTCTCTTGAGAATTTAACATTTAAAGTTGATACTCAAGAAGGTTTGTTTGTTGTAGATCGACATTTGATTGCAGATATTATGGAAATACCTATCAATGATGAAAGCATTCCAATTAATATTTTACATGATAGTCTCTCAGAATCTGAACGACGAATGCTTACTAGAGACTTATGTAATATGGATGTTCATTGGACTCATAAAGGACATGTACTTCCCTCAAGGTATTTGTTACCCAGACACGTAGTACTTCATAAGATATTCATTTCAAATCTTTATCCACGTTCGGTAACAAAACCGAACTCACTTCTTTTATGGTTCGTGTTTTGCATTCTCGTTGTCTCTGGTGTTAATATATGCCTCCCTTCTTTAATCTGTCATTCCATTATTCATCACACGTCACCATCCTGGACATAGTGATATACCCTTTGGTTATTTTGACTAGGTTAGCAAATCATATGCTCATAGCCATGCCTACTAGAGAAAAACCCATCCACCATCTCCTTTTAATAACTCCAATCTTAATAAGATGACTTTAGATTTGGCTAGAGGCCAAGTGGATGCTTGGTAGCAGTGGTGGTGAAGCAGGTAATGCTGAAGCTAGTGATCTTCCTGAGGACGTAAATATGGATGACTTATTTGAAGAACTTGAGTCGGACTCGGTGATGATCCTGATTTTCAGCCTTCTGATTTTGATGAAAGGTTGAATTCTCTTCAAGAGCAGGTGGCTCAAATTCGTGTTACTCAAGACACACAATTTTCTTATATGCGTAAATATATGAGGCGAATTGCTAAGGGATTACACAAAATTGATCCATCTAATCCTGCACCTTCTTCTGGTTCTGACTGAATTTTTTTTTGGTCTGTAATATTTACTGATATTAGCTTGCATCTCAAACCTTTTTGTTGGTTATGGACTATTTTTTTTTGCTTCAACTCCAACTTGATTATGCACATTAACTGCTTTTCTTCCTTTGTCATTTTGTGTCAAAAAGGGGGAGAAGTTTGGTCAATGATTATTAATTTTGTTGTGCTATTACTCAGGGGGAGTAGGGGGAGTTAAAGTCCTATTACTCAGGGGGAGTTAAACTTCTTCTCAAGAGTTATGGGAAAATGATTATTGCTTATCATGTCTATACATTGCTTATCATCTGTACATCTGTGCTTGCTTTGTACTTCTCTTATGTCTATTTACTTGGTGTGGTGTTTTGTCACAAATTTGACAAAGGGGGAGATTGTAAGGGTTATGGTCTCATACTCCTTTGGTTGTCAAATTTTGTTATGTCAAAACATCTATCTGTGTCTTGTGCTGGTATGATGATTTTTATTCAAGACATTGCTTAAATAGTTCAAAAAGCTACAAGTTGAAGCTCAAGATGTTAAAGTTCAAAAAGCTACAAGATGAAGCTCAAGATGTCAAAGTTCAAGCTGATATTGTTCAAGACTTCAAGCTGATATTGTTCAAGACTTCAAGCCTGATATTGTTCAAGACTTCAAGCTGATATTGTTCAAGATTTCAAGCCTGATATTGGTTCAAACAATCTACATTCGTTGAATGGTTGAAGTTCAATGTCCATACGACATGTTTCAGGTTTGAATGACCTTAGGTTGACCCTTTAAGTAGGTCATTTTGGATACATAATACAAATGTTTATTCTACATGAGCTTGTCTGCTCCAAGACCAGTCTAGCTCTTGTTCGACCAGTCCTAGCATTGGTTCGACTAGTCCAAGAAATCCCACGACCAGTCCTAATTTGTTGAAGATTTTTCGGATTTTTTGGAACGCCCACGACCAGTCCTGGAGGTCCTTCGACCGGTCGTAGGTTGGCTTCGACTCGTCCACGATCAGTCGTGGAGCTACGACTGAAAATCCAAGAACCTATTTCATGGTCCCACGACCAGTCGTAGGTGTCCCACGACCGGTCGTAGGTCCCCACGACCGGTCGTAGGGTACACACGACGGTCGTAGAACGGTTTTCAAAGATCGCGCTCAAATTTTCAAAAATCTGTTAGAGCTACGACCAGTCCTAGGTTTCTAAGACCAGTCGTAGGAACGATTTTTTCTTCTATAAATTGAACACGAAATTCAGAGTTTTTACATCCAGAACTCCATTCCTTTCAAGAATTTTCAAGTAATCACTCGAGATAAGTCGTGTTTATTTTAAGCTAAATTGTGCTTATTTAATATTCCTTTTTGCTAGCTTATTTAATTTGATTTTGTTTCTCTATTCCAATCTTATTTGAAAAGAGGAATTATATTATTCCTTCTTCTTGGAATCAAAATCAAATATAGCTACGCCCAACAAGTTAAAATCTAAAATCTATTAGAATTTAGAACCTTGAATGTGAGTATTGGAAATTGAACTTTGATATTCAATCATCTACTCCGATTGGTTCTACCGGGCTGCTAAAGGAGAAATCCAGGTATTTTACAATTCTGTAAAATTCTTTTATTTTTGGTTTTGTTTGAGATTGAGCCAGAAAAATCTCATTGTATTGGTTTTGTTTGAGATTGAGCCAGAAAAATCTCATTGTATTGGTTGTCTGAGGAAAACCAGAAAACTCAGAAAAAGGGGTTTTTGAATTGTGTAAGCCCAAGTGAAAAAGACACAATTGTAAAGGTTTTTGGTGAACCTGAGAAAACCTATTTGATAGTGAACGCTAATATCCCCTGTGTGAGGATATTAGGAGTGGAGTAGCATTCTGTGTGGCTGTTGTAAAACAGTTGGTGTACACACAAGCGAACCACTATAACTCTTTGTCTTGTGGATTGAATGCTTGCTTAATTTTCATATCTTTTATCATTCGATTGTGTGGAATGTACAAGTGGATGTGAATGTTGTAACTATTTACATTTTCAAGCAAGTGTGGGGATTGTTGTAATAATTTAGATCTTTATACGCATTTATTTTCAATTCCTTGCTATTTCATTTACTTATATTAACATTGAGTTCTTGATTCAAAAGAGGTTCTAGAAATAAGGTTGTCCTACCATAAGCCCTTGTTTATTATGGTGTAAGGTTGTCCTTAGAACTGAATTTGTATCAATCTCTCAATAATTATTTATCAAGGTGATTTATATTTAGCATTGTGAATTGATTCATTATTGTAAGGGTATTGATTTACTTTAGTTCCGCTGATTTATTTTTAAATTTGGCATAGTCCTATTCACCCCCCCTCTAGGACATATAGCTTGGCCTTTTCAAGTGGTATCAGAGCCTAATAGCTCATTTCTTGTTACTTTTTATTTGGATTTATTTCTGAGCTAACGATCTAAGCTATTTAAAAAGATGTCAAATTTTGATAGCCTTTCGATTACTAGGCCTCCACCTTTTGATGGCTCCAACTATGCCTATTGGAAAGCGAATGAGAATCTTCCTCGATCAATGGATGAAAGTGTGTGGCTAGCCACAAAGGATCGAATGGAATCCTCCTATCATGGAAGTAACTGGTGTTGATGGTTCAAAATCTATGAAAATTACACCATTTTTCCAATGGACCACACTTGAGAAAAATGAGAGTAGTGCTAATGCTAAAGCACTAAATGCAATCACTTTGCGCACTATCACCATAGGATGAGTTCAAAAGAATCATATCCTGTGATCGCAAAAGCAAGCCTGGGATATTTTAGAAATGACACACGAAGGTACAACAATTGTCAAGAAATCTAAAGTCCAACTCCTCACAACAAAATTTGAAGAAATTCATATGGAGGAAAATGAAATGTTTATGGACTTTTACACTAGATTGAATGACATTGTAAACTCTATGTGGGGTCTTGGTGAAAAGATCTCAGAAAGTAAAGTGTGTGCAAAAATACTACGCTCTCTTCCTGAACGGTTCAATTCAAAGGTAACCGCAATCCAGGAACTTCGTGATACGGACAATATGAAGGTAGAAGAATTAGTTGGTTCTTTGCAAACCTATGAATTAAGTTTTAAAGCTCCTAAAGGTAAGTCTATTGCTTTGAAGTCATCTAAAAGTATTACTCAAGAAAATTCAGATTGAGAAAAGTCGAAGATGATATGGCCCTTTAGCGAAAAAGTTTTATAAGATTTTCAAAAGTAAGAAAAGAGTCGACTTTCAAAAGGCAAATGAAAAGAAACGTTCTAAACCTAAGTCTAAAACTTGGAAATCATTGAAAGATAGTCAATGTTACAAGTGTCAAGAATATGGGCATTTAGCAAACAAATGTCCTAAAAGGACAGATCCAAAAGGAAGGGTATGTTGGCTACTTGGGATGAATCGTCTGATTCTGAAGCCTCTTCTGAATCAGAAAATTCAGAAACTGAGTCGGGCAGTGAACTTAAGGCCCTTATGACTCTAGCCAAGTTTACCTTTTCAGATCACGATGATTCTACAAGTGAAGAAAATTTGGATAGTGATCATGAAAATGATGAAGATCTACAAGATGCTTACAATGCCTTATATAAAGAAAGTTGTAAAATTGTCAAACTTAAACTTCAAAAAGAAAAGTTCTTTAAACTAAAAGAATGTTTTGAAACTCTTGTTTTAGAAAAATCTCAAATTTCAGACTGTTTTGAAAAATCAAAGTGTGATTTAGAATTCAAAACCTCCCTAATTGAAAATTTAAAATCTGAAAATGAGAAACTTAAAAATGAAGTATCCTCTCTTCGAGTTTGAAGGACACATGGAGATATGCCCAAGGTGATCCAAAATTAGAAAATTATTATCCAGGATCAAGAAAATGTGGTGATCGATCCAGGGTTGGGCTTTGACAAAAACACATCTCCTAAACAGAAGAATGCTCCTTCCATTTTTGTGAAAGGAGAGACTTCTAACTCAAAAGGAAAAGGTACTAATCAAGTTTTTTCTAAAAATACAAAAATCTTTCAAAAACACAAAAGCAGCTATATAAATTTCAAAAATCAGATTCGAAACCCGCTAGTTGAAAAAATTATTGATTTACTTAAGGAGCTATTAAAATCTAACTCAAAGAGGTCACTCTTATAACTATAAACAAAAGAAGACCAATTACTCTCCTAAACCCAAAACAAGATCTTGAAATGGGTTCCCAAGGTTACTTGTTTGGTTGCTCACACCGCTTTCAAAGCTACAAGCCATTCAAAATGGTACCTTGACAAAGTGGATGCTCCGGACATATGACAAAGCGACAAAGCTCTATTTACCGATCTTAAAGATATGATGATGGGTCAGTCACATTTGGTGATGGTAGCAATCGCAAGATAATTGGCAAAGGTACGGTCCAACTCTATAACCTTCCCTTATTTAAAAATGTGTTATATGTTGAGGGTTTAAAACACAACTTGTTGAGCATATCTCAAATATGCGATAACAACCATAATGTTAAATTTTCTAATCAAGGTTGTGAAATTACAAATGAAAAGGGTTCGTAATATTAACTGGTCGCAGAACTTCTGAAAACTGCTATATAGTAAGCAATGGTAGCTCATCTAATCAAATGTGCTACATGGTCCATACCGATGAGACATATTTATGGCACAAACGCCTTGGACATGTACACTACCGAAATTTATACAGATTGAGCAAAAGTGAACTAATAAAAGGTCTACCTAAAATGCAAAAAGTAGACAAATCTGTGGTGAATGCCAGTATGGTAAACAAACTAGGAGCTCTCACAAAAAGGTGAACTCCAATATCACCACAAGACCACTCGAACTTCTCCATATGGATCTTATAGGACCAACAAGAACGGAAAGTCGAGGTGGCAAAAAGTACATCTTAGTTATTGTAGATGATTATACAAGATACACTTGGGTTTCATTCTTGAAAGATAAATCGAAACCCTTGATGAAGTGAAAAAGATTATAAAACGGATTCAAACCGAAAAATGTTCACAAGTCAAAAAATCCGTAGTGATCATGGATCCGAATTGAAAATAGCGGTTTTGAGAAATTTTGTAGCGATCAAGGAATATCGCATGAATTCTCTCAGCACCTAAAACTCCTCAACAAAATGGAATAGTCGAGAGGAAGAATAGAGTGCTTCAAGAAATGGGAAGTGTTATGTTAAATAGCATGAAGCTACCTAGAATCTCAAATTGGGTGAAGCGGTGAATACAACC
This sequence comes from Magnolia changhungtana, assembly GCA_030180095.1. NCBI lineage: Eukaryota > Viridiplantae > Streptophyta > Magnoliopsida > Magnoliales > Magnoliaceae > Magnolia > Magnolia changhungtana. The sequence goes on from JASAUF010000625.1 coordinate 339,485, forward strand.
TGCTACATTATTAACCGTGTTTATATTTGTAAAACTAATAATAAAACGGCTTATGAAATGTGGTTTGAGAAAAAGCCTTCTGTCAAATATTTTCGAATTTTTGGCAGCAAGTGCTATATTTTGCGTGACCGTGAAAATTTGGGAAAATTCGACACTAAAAGTGATGAAGGGATCTTTTTAGGTTATTCTTTAAACAAATCGTGCTTATCGTGTTCGAACAATGGGACGGTGTGATTCAAGAGTCAATAAATGTTGTGATTGACGATCTTTTGAAGACAACTGTCCCTAGTTTAGATAATGATGAAGTTCTTATACTTGAAAAACAAGAAACTTCATTAAGAGAAACTAATCCTAAATTAAGGACTGTTAAAGATCATCCAACCTCTCAAATACTTGGAAACCCTCTCACTGGTGTGCGCACTCGTAGACAATTAGAGGACATATGTAACTACGTATGCTTTACATCCCAGATTGAACCGGTAACGTAAAAGAAGCACTTTCGATGAAAATTGGATTCTTGCGATGCAAGAAGAACTTAATCGGTTGTCGAAATGATGTCCGGCAACTTGTTCCTAGACCTAAAGATAAACATATTATTGGAACAAAATGGATTTTCAAAAACAAATCGATGAGCTTGGAAATATTATTCGAAATAAAGCAAGACTAGTTGTACAGGATATACACAAATCGAAGGTATTGACTATAATGAAACATTTGCCCTCGTAGCTCGTCTTGAATCAATCGACTTTTTATCTCCATTGCATGTTTTAAGAAAATTAAAATTTATCAAATGGATGTTAAGAGTGCCTTTCGAATGGTGATCTACATGAAGAGGTATATGTTGAACAACCTACTGTGGTTTGAAGATCCTAAATTTATTGATCATGTGTATCGTCTTAAGAAAGCTCTCTATGGTCTCAAACAAGCTCCCAGAGCATGGTACGAAAAATTGACTAAGTTTTTACTGAGTCATAACTTTCAGATGGGGTGTGTTGATAAGACACTCTTTGTTAAGAAATATAACGATGATATTCTAATGGTTCAAATATATGTTGACGATATTATTTATGGATCAACCTGTACTAACATAGTTGAGTTTGCAGATTTGATGAAGTCTAAATTTGAAATGAGCATGGTTGGAGAATTAAACTATTTCCTAGGATTGCAAGTAAAACAACAACCTGATGGAATATTTATTTCACAAACCAAATATGCTCAGAGTTTAATTAAAAAATTTGGATTTGAGAAAGGTAAAAATTTTGATACTCCAATGAGTACAACCGTAAGACTCTCAAAAGACTCTAGGGTAATGATGTGGATCCTAAATTGTATCGTAGTTTAATTGGTAGTTTACTTTATCTAGCGCTAGTAGACCGGATATTGCTTTGAGTGTTGGTATTTGTGCTCGTTATCAATCAAATCCTAAAGAATCTCACTTAACTCTTGTTAAGCGGATTATGCGTTATGTCGCAAGTTCTACTAAATTGGGTCTCTGGTATCCACATGAGACTAATGTTCAATTAGCCTGCACGCAGATGTCGACTGGTCCGTGGAAACATTGATGATAGGAAATCAACCAAAGTGGTGGTTGTTTCTACATTGGAAATTGTCTTGTTTCTTGGTTTAGCAAGAAGCAAAGTTCTATATCGCTATCAATCGGCGAAAGGTGAATACATTTCTTCTTTGAAATGCATGTACTCAACTTGTTTGGATGAAACGAATGTTAAGCGATTATGGAATTACTCAAGATTCTATGATTTTATTTTGTGATAATTCCGGTCTGCAATAAATATCTCTAAAAATCGATTCAAAGATTCACGTACTAAGCATATTGACATTAGATTTCATTACATTCGTGAATTAGTGGAAGAAAAATTAATAAATTTGGATTACATTCCAACCGAGATTCAACTTGCGGACATTTTCACTAAACCGCTCGACAAAAGCCGGTTTAATAAATTAAAATTTGATCTCGGTATGTGCAATTTAAATTGAGTTTGCATGATTTTGTGTATCATAAGTTTAATGTTTTATTTGCTTAAACTTGAAATTATTTAAAAATAATAATAATAATAAAAGAAAAAAATTGCAAATTTTTTGTCATACTCGACCTGTCGTGAGAATACACGGCAGCGGTCGTACCACGACCGGTCGAACACGTACACGACCTGTCGTAAAGCACGGGATTTGACTTAAAATTGGGGATTTTAGTCTTCTTCTTCATTTCTTCATTTCTCTCCAACGCTTCTAGCACGGGCTGCACTAACCCATCTTCATTGTTTTTCAAGGTTAGTGATTCTTTTACATTTTTCTTGTAGATTCTTACTATTAGTGCTTCAAAACTCATGTTTGTGGAATCTATTTGATCATTGATTGCAGGATTTGGGGTTTTTCTCTTAAAAAAATCTGTTCTATCTAAATCTCATTTCTTCTATCTTGCATCTTGTTGTTCCCTTGAAATCTTTCTTTGAAAATGGATCCTAGAGGTAAAAAGAAAACTACTCGAGGTCCATCTTCTTCTAGATCAACTTCTATTGTTCAACGTCATCTTCGTTTCTCCGAAAATGATTCTACTACGATGCTCGAGATTTGCGTATGCGTAATGTAATTGTTGAACGTCATGTTAATGTCAATCACATTGCTTCTTTTGGTATTCCTTCTTTGTTGGAATCTGTGGGATGGGATAACATCTTACATTGGGGTGGAGCTGCATACCAGTCCATTGCCCAATCCATGTTTGCATGTATCTGCGATTTTTCTCTTGAGAATTTAACATTTAAAGTTGATACTCAAGAAGGTTTGTTTGTTGTAGATCGACATTTGATTGCAGATATTATGGAAATACCTATCAATGATGAAAGCATTCCAATTAATATTTTACATGATAGTCTCTCAGAATCTGAACGACGAATGCTTACTAGAGACTTATGTAATATGGATGTTCATTGGACTCATAAAGGACATGTACTTCCCTCAAGGTATTTGTTACCCAGACACAGAGTACTTCATAAGATATTCATTTCAAATCTTTATCCACGTTCGGTAACAAACCGAACTCACTTCTTTTATGGTTCGTGTTTTGCATCTCGTTGTCTCTGGTGTTAATATATGCCTCCCTTCTTTAATCTGTCATTCCATTATTCTGTCACGTCACCATCCTGGACATAGTGATATACCCTTTGGTTATTTACTGACTAGGTTAGCAAATCATATGCTCATAGCCATGCCTACTAGAGAAAAACCCATCCACCATCTCCCTTTTAATAACTCCAATCTTAATAAGATGACTTTAGATTTGGCTAGAGGCCAAGTGGATTGTGTAGTGGTGGTGAAGGTAATGCTGAAGCTAGTGATCTTCCTGAGGACGTAAATATGGATGACTTATTTGAAGAACTTGAGTCGGACTCGGCTGATGATCCTGATTTTCAGCCTTCTGATTTTGATGAAAGGTTGAATTCTCTTCAAGAGCAGGTGGCTCAAATTCGTGTTACTCAAGACACACAATTTTCTTATATGCGTAAATATATGAGGCGAATTGCTAAGGGATTACACAAAATTGATCCATCTAATCCTGCTCCTTCTTCTGGTTCTGACTGAATTTTTTTTTGGTCTGTAATATTTACTGATATTAGCTTGCATCTCAAACCTTTTTGTTGGTTATGGACTATTTTTTTTTGCTTCAACTCCAACTTTATTATGCACATTAACTGCTTTTCTTCCTTTGTCATTTTGTGTCAAAAAGGGGGAGAAGTTTGGTCAATGATTATTAATTTTGTTGTGCTATTACTCAGGGGGAGTAGGGGGAGTTAAAGTCCTATTACTCAGGGGGAGTTAAACTTCTTCTCAAGAGTTATGGGAAAATGATTATTGCTTATCATGTCTATACATTGCTTATCATCTGTACATCTGTGCTTGCTTTGTACTTCTCTTATGTCTATTTACTTGGTGTGGTGTTTTGTCACAAATTTGACAAAGGGGGAGATTGTAAGGGTTATGGTCTCATACTCCTTTGGTTGTCAAATTTTGTTATGTCAAAACATCTATCTGTGTCTTGTGCTGGTATGATGATTTTTATTCAAGACATTGCTTAAATAGTTCAAAAAGCTACAAGTTGAAGCTCAAGATGTTAAAGTTCAAAAAGCTACAAGATGAAGCTCAAGATGTCAAAGTTCAAGCTGATATTGTTCAAGACTTCAAGCTGATATTGTTCAAGACTTCAAGCGATATTGTTCAAGACTTCAAGTGATATTGTTCAAGATTTCAAGCCCGATATTGGTTCAAACAATCTACATTCGTTGAATGGTTGAAGTTCAATGTCCATACGACATGTTTCAAGTTTGAATGACCTTAGGTTGACCCTTTAAGTAGGTCATTTTGGATACATAATACAAATGTTTATTCTACATGAGCTTGGTCTGCTCCAAGACCAGTCCTAGCTCTTGTTCGACCAGTCCTAGCATTGGTTCGACTAGTCCAAGAAATCCCACGACCAGTCCTAATTTGTTGAAGATTTTTCGGATTTTTGGAACGCCCACGACCGTTCTGGAGGTCCTTCGACCGGTCGTAGGTTGGCTTCGACTCGTCCACGATCGGGTCGTGGAGCTACGACTGAAAATCCAGCAACCTATTTCATGGTCCCACGACCAGTCGTAGGTGTCCCACGACGGTCGTAGGTGTCCCACGACCAGTCGTAGGGTACACACGACCGGTCGTAGAGAACGGTTTTCAAAGATCGCGCTCAAATTTTCAAAAATGTTAGAGCTACGACCCGGTCCTAGGTTTCTAAGACCCGGTCGTAGGAACGATTTTTCTTCTATAAATTGAACACGAAATTGAGTTTTTACATCGAACTCCATTCCTTTCAAGAATTTTCAAGTAATCACTCGAGATAAGTCTGTGTTTATTTTAAGCTAAATTGTGCTTATTTAATATTCCTTTTTGCTAGCTTATTTAATTTGATTTTGTTTCTCTATTCCAATCTTATTTGAAAAGAGGAATTATATTATTCCTTCTTCTTGGAATCAAAATCAAATATAGCTACGCCCAACAAGTTAAAATCTAAAATCTATTAGAATTTAGAACCTTGAAAGTGAGTATTGGAAATTGAACTTTGATATTCAATCATCTACTCCGATTGGTTCTACCTGGCTGCTAAAGGAGAAATCCGGTATTTTACAATTCTGTAAAATTCTTTTATTTTGGTTTTGTTTGAGATTGAGCGAGAAAAATCTCATTGTATTGGTTTTGTTTGAGATTGAGCGGAAAAATCTCATTGTATTGGTTGTCTGAGGAAAACGTAAAACTTCGAGAAAAAGGGGTTTTTGAATTGTGTAAGCCCAAGTGAAAAAGACACAATTGTAAAGGTTTTGGTGAACCCGAGAAAACCTATTTGATAGTGAACGCTAATATCCCCCTGTGTGAGGATATTAGAGTGGAGTAAGCATTCTCGTGTGGTTGTTGTAAAACAGTTGGTGTACACACAGCGAACCACTATAACTCTTTGTCTTGTGGATTGAATGCTTGCTTAATTTTCATATCTTTTATCATTCGATTGTGTGGAATGTACAAGTGGATGTGAATGTTGTAACTATTTACATTTTCAAGCAAGTGTGGGGATTGTTGTAATAATTTAGATCTTTTTATACGCATTTATTTTCAATTCCTTGCTATTTCATTTACTTATATTAACATTGAGTTCTTGATTCAAAAGAGGTTCTAGAAATAAGGTTGTCCTACCATAAGCCCTTGTTTATTATGGTGTAAGGTTGTCCTTAGAATCGAATTTGTATCAATCTCTCAATAATTATTTATCAAGGTGATTTATATTTAGCATTGTGAATTGATTCATTATTGTAAGGGTATTGATTTACTTTAGTTCCGCTGATTTATTTTTAAATTTGGCATAGTCCTATTCACCCCCCCCCCTCTAGGACATATAGCTTGGCCTTTTCAGAATCCCGCACTAACAAAGCATAAAAGGTTTAGAAATTGTAAAAGATGTAATGAAATGATATAATTTGATAATATTAGTATAAATGTCATCAATATGCAAGGTGGAAAATACCATTATAAACATCTCAAAATACTATCATGAAATATATAAGAAGCCAAATAAATTATATATCCAAGAAACGTGAAAGCAAAAACCACATGTTCAAAATTACATAGCAAAAACCACATGTTCAAAATTACATGTCTAAAGATCTTCTGTAATCCCCATTGCTTCTGAATATCTACGCAAATCTTCCTGCAATTGTGCCCGAGCTGCATCATGTTTAGATTTTTCTTCAAAAATAAGTCTTGCCTGATCAGGAACGCCAGCAAGCTTATTCTCCAAAGAAGCAATCATTTCTTTACCTTGAAGTTGTGCGGATTTTTCGATATCAATGGATTGAACATTCACCCGTATCTTCTCTTTAACATCTTGAATGATTAAGACCTGCTCGTGATTCTTCCTCTCCAGCTGAGAGATTTCTTCCTTCAGAGCTGCAATGCGATCTTGAATAGTCTTGCTTTCATCAACATGAATCTTTAATTGGTCCTGAAGAATTATATGCTCTTGTTCAAGTTTAGAAATTGATGAAGCTGTCAGAAGGGCTTGTTCTTGCGATGAAGCCAACTGCTTTCTACACTCTAAAATCTCAGGGACAATTGTAACATTCTCTACAGATGCCAAAGAAATTACTGAATCACGAAATTTGAGGAGTGAATCCCAGAAAGGAGATATGTTGATTCTGGCCATCTTGGCAGAGCTCTCCAAAATCTCTATAGCAACATCCAAGTCCAACCATTGGTCAGGATTTCTGAAGATATGGATTATTGCTAACAAAGAATGTTTCACCATAAGCATTTTATGAACAGGGATTTTCGTAAAGGATGACAGTTCAGAAGTAGTGGCTACAGAATCAGAACTAGCCGCATCCGCAGAATGAGTTCCTATAGCAAAAGAAGAAAGATATTCAATATATTATTATAAAATATATAGTCTTGAGTAAATATATTCAACGTATATATACCTATCATTGGAATACGACTAACAGAAGGAGAAGCTCTCTGAGTCATGGAAGGGCCAAGTTCCACCATATCAGCAAAAGATGGTGCTCTGGCTTCCGTATTTGAATCTCTGGTAGCCGGAGTTGGCAAGTCCATAGTTTCTGTTGGAAATATGATTTCACGAGCCACTACTCTCTGTACTACCAACGGAACTACGGGTGCTCTTGGTGAAGATACCACAAGAGGGCTCACTGAGGAGATAGCACCTATTTCTGCAACTTCGGCACCTAAAAAAGGGAGACACGATAATTTTAAATAAATAAATAATAGTTGTTAAAATATAAAATATATGCGTATGAAAATTAAATTTCCTTTACCTGGTGAATACCCATATTCTCCATAATCTAAAGGCTCCTCTTCATCTTCTTCAGCTGCAGGAGATTTAACAGGAACATTAATGCTAGGAGAAGCCTTAGCAGTGCGGAGGGGAAGATTCCATCTCAACTTCTTTGCAAATTTGTTTCCTCATCTCCGTCAATGTCAACTTCACCCTCTTCAAAGTCATCATCTTTATCTTCACCACTATCGTTATCTCCATTTGTCTTCATATTGCGAAGATTCAATTGTATCGATGATGAAGTTGAACTTTCATCTTCCAAAGTTTCTTCGACAACTTCTTCAATGATAACTTGCTTCCCTTTGTAAGAAACGGGTTGGTTGCTCTCCAAGTCTGATTCTTGGACTATAGGGGAAGCGGATGCTGGTCGAGTTCTTTCTGGAGGAATAGGGGATGATGTTTGCAAACGCGATTTTTGATCTAGTCATTGGGGAAGATAGACTAGGACCAAGGGGTTGTGGAGAAGATATGGAAGTACCAATAATTGGTCCTTCTGGAACCGCTACAGTCTCTGTAGGAATTGGGGAAGATGTACCTTCAGCATTGTCTGCGGCTTGGTTTGAAGAGTCTCGACGAGATTTCTCAAATTCTCTCAAAACTCCATGGGCAAACCAGCCATCCAAAGTGTTGATAGGCTTGATTTCACGAATGGGGTCTTCCAAAGATATCTTCCTACAAATTTCTCCAGGATGGGATGCATGGCTCTTTTCTGGAATGTAGCTGATTCCGCTCTCTAAATTTTTGCCCTTCAGCCTGGGCGGATGAAGAAAGATAGAAGAATCCACTGGCAAGCATTTAGCGACCAAGTACGATTGGTGATCCCACCATCGCATCCAGCTATATGATGTACGGACTATGCGATCATGACTGGAATTACGAAGAGGGAGCCAACGCACCATTCAAGAACTATTTCCATATCATGGCCCCGAGCTTAAGAGGACCAGTTAAAGTAACAACGCATTTTTCTAGTAACCACCGCTGATCTTGTGGCACGGTTTGATCATAACCAAATTGACGAGCAAAGCGACCAGGGTAGTAAGGTTCTCTCCAATTCCGTCCCTTCCCGAAGAGGTAAAGTGCATGAGCGAATAAAAAAAGAAAGCTCTCTCTGCTGCAGTAAGTGTTTCGTTGTCCACCATGTCTGTATCTTCGGTGTAGCGATAAAGGCGAAACTGAAAGAAGTTTATCTGGTCATTATCCCGAATTTTATTAGCAACCCACTCGTACGCTCTTTTTTCCATCGCTCTTTGCTGAAAGAACTAGAGTGGAAGGTGAGAAGGATGAGAATATGATTGCTCCGAAGCCTCAAAAGTCCAGGGAAAATAAACTCCGAGCCACCCCGTAAAATAATGCCAAGATGTATGTGCAGACGAAGCTCCAAGAATAGGGTCTTTGACGTGGGTAGCTACTTCTCCAAGGGCCCTGTAGATAGAACATAATACAGGAGGAGCAAGAGAATATTTGTGGCCTTCCGCTAAAGCACCAGCCACAACGAAGACACTTGGACGAACAGCATCTGCCCACTTGGAGCTGGGCAATACGACCAAGCTTAGCCAGTAAGCCAAGAACGCTGCAAGTTCTCCGAAAGAGCTATATTCTGGCTTTCCTCTTACTGCATCCCGAAGCTTTGTTAATTCTTTAGAGCGGTAGTCACGGAACCTTCAAAGAAAAATGAAGGAGGTTAATATGCAGGAATAGCTAAATAGTAAGAATATAAAGAAGGAGAATAATGGTCAGATTAGTAAATACCTGAGACCCCTAGAGAAATGAGCCAGCCATTGCAGAGGGGGAATTTTGTGGAAGTTGGGAAATTTGCCCATCTCTTTGAACAGTTTTATGGTAGTTTAGGAGATGGAAGGCTTGCGGTCCGGAGAAGATACGAAGGCCAATTCTCTGTTGGTAGGAATGAATTCATCATAAAATTTGCCTGTTATTGTGAGACCGGCTATGCGATGAAGGTCCCAAAGAGATATGCTCATTTCACCATAAGGAAGATGGAAGGAGTTCGTTGTAGGCGACCAATATTCAAGGAAGCCTTTCAGAATATTGGGTTCCCTATAGAAGTATTTGGAGGTTACTTCTATGGCATCATAAAGACCGATCTTTGTAAGAGTACTTGTATGCTTCAACAATATAGCCTCCGCCCATTCAAAGTAGTATCGGCGAGCAGTTAACAGGCCTCTAATACGGAATTGCTCGTCTCTGTCCCAGAGTTGCTCTCACGATCTCGAAGCATTTGTCGCCTTTGTCTCATAAAAATGAGAAGGAAAGAGATCATGAGGACTCTGGAAAGGAGTTAAAAAGATCATGGGATGAGCTTCTCCTATCCTCTGTCGCGGCTTCGAAGTTTGGATGATTCCCTCCAGAATCCGAGGCTCTCTTGAGGCCCATGATTCGGTATATATTAATCTCTCGCCATGAATGTAGTCTTTAGACTCGCAGTCTAGCATGGACTGATGGTGATATACCTTGATTGGAATAATTGTCATGCCCTCCGCATGAGGGTTGTCAAACTTCATGATACCTTCAACAACTCGTACTGAGTCCCACGAGTTTTGGAGCCATTTTTTCTTGTGTTCCTTGATCTTTTCTGCAAATTCTTTCGCCTTATTGCGGCGAGTTTTCTTCGGGTGAGAAGCAGGAGGAGTATCTTCACGAAGAGGTGGTCTCTCACTATCAGTACAAATATGAGCTGTGGTCTTCAACCATTCGTCCCAGTCATATTCTCTGCCATGTTTAGGCGGACATTTAATATCTCCCAAAGATATGGATCTGTGAATGGGAGAAGGCAAAGATCTAATACAGTCAGAAAAGTCGAAGGTGGGAAGAACAGGTTCTTTGAAATAAGCGGGAGTTCTGAAAGTAGTTTTTGTCCGTTTAGCAGGAGGTTGATCAGAGAATGCGAGTTAGAAGGAGTTATGAGGCGGGCCGTTTGTTTAATACGAACCATGAGAGTAAGTAAGAAAGGAAGATAGAAAAATGGCTAAGTGATTGAAAAATTAGCTAAGTACAGAGTACTTTGCGCGAGGTTGCGCAAAGTATATAGTTTGCGCGGGAAAACTTCAAGTTCAAAAGACGTCGCGCAAAGAGAAATGCTTTGCGCGGGGTCGCGCAAAGTGGGAGCTTTGCGCGGGGAAAAATCGCCAGAGCAGAGTTTCACACAGGCGGTTCGTGAAAATGACTAAGTAGTTGGACTATTTATAGTATTTCTGGCCGAATATGGTACACGACTGGAGCTTTGTGTGGGGTCGCGCAAACCTTACAGAAAAGGAGTGGTTTGATCCTTTACTTTGATTTTCTGAAAAAATAAAGAACGGATCAAGGGGGCATCTGTTGAGGCATAAAATAAGCAAGGAAGTGAAGATGAGAAAGATCAAGAAATCAGTTTGAAGATCAAGAAATCAGCTTCAGGACCACTTTGCGTGGGTTCGCGCAAAGTGGAATGCTTGCGCCGGACGGCGCAAAGAGAATGGGCTGCGCGGGTTGATGAGAAAGATAGTTTGCTCGGAACAGACAGATTGCGCAAGACCGCGCAAAGCATGTCATTTGCGCGTGTCCGCGCAAAGTCTATGACGGTGGAATAAAAGTGGTTGAATGTTATTTTTGTCCCACATCGACCAGAACAGAGATTTCTACTTGTAAAAATGTCTATAAATACCCCGTTCCTTCTCTCAAAAGGGGGTTGGAAGATTTCAGAAGTGAAAGAAAGATGAAAGAGAAGACAGAAGGTGCGGGGTATTGGACTCCTGCACTTTGCGCGACTGCGCACAAAGGAGTATTGGACTCCTGAAAGTTTGCGCCGATCAGCACAAAGTAGCATAGGGCTAATATATTTCCGGACTAGCATATCGTTTGCGCGGATCCTCGCAAACCGGTTGCTTGGCAGTTTTTAACAGCAATGGGCTGTTATGCTGTTGGAATGGCTAGAGTCTTCAAATCTTCAAGTTCTTCTTGTTCAGGAGAAAAGAAAGAATCATCGACAAAGAAGCGTATTCCTCCTAAGTTTCAGGAGATGACGGAAATAGCCTCGAAATGCTGCTGGAATCTCCATTCTCTTGAAGACTGTTGATCGACCTGTCTGTTCCTCCTAAGTCATTGGAGATGATTAAGATCATTGCCGTTATGCTGCTGAAAATTATATTTAGCCATAATAATTGTCACTTATAATGAATTCTTTGTAAACTATCTTAGAATCAAGGGATACCAGAGGATGTAAATGAATTCAGAATCAATAAAGTGTGATGATTGTCTTTGTAACTATTCCATTGTTATGTATGAATAAGATAGTTATCCCAAATCAAATACATTTATTTCCTTGTCGAAACACATGATGTCGGATTGGGTCAAATTTTGGTCATCTGAAAGGTACTTTAGTGCACTTTCATTCCTGACTGTAATCGTCGTATTCCGGGACCATTTGGGCATCCTTAAGTGGGATCGCAGTCGTCACTACTGAATTTCTCCTTCATCTCCTTGTCCAACAGTAACCTTCCTAACTGTCTCTTCAGTGGTCGAATTTAGACTATTTTGAGGTCATTGGAATGATAACTTGGGAAGCTTCTAAATGAGGTTAGAATTGGGTAATTTCAAGACCGTTTGATATCCCAAAAGCATGTTGGAACTCTTTGATCGTCATTTTGCAATTTCAATTAATAATAATTCCAAATAGCGCGATCCAATGGAGGAGTTCATAACTCCCTCGTTTGATGTCGGATTGCGTCAAATTTTGGTCATCTGAAAGGTACTTTAGAACACTTTCATTCCTGACTACAATCGTCGTATTTCGAGATCATTTGGTCATCCTTAAGTGGGATCGCAGTCATCGCTATTGAATTTCTCCTTCATCACCTTGTCCAACAGTAACCTTCATAACTCTCTTTTCAGTGGTCGAATTTAGACTATTTTGAGCTCAATTGAATGGTAATTAGCAAAGCTTCTAAATGAGGCCAAAATTGGTAATTTCGAGACCGTTTGATATCCCAAAAGCACGTTGGAACTCTTTCATCGTCATTTTGCAATTTCGATAGTTAATCATTCCAAATCGCGCGATCCAACGGAGGAGTTCATAACTCCCTCGTTTGATGTCGGATTGGGTCAAATTTTAGTCATTTGAAAGGTACTTTAGCTCACTTTCATGCTTGACTGCAATCATCGTATTCTGAGATCATTTGGTCATCCTTAAGTGGGATCGTAGTCCTCGCTACTGAATTTTTCCTTCATCTCCTCGTCCAACAGTAACCTTCATAACTCTCTCTTCAGTGGTCGAATTTAGACTATTTTGAGCTCATTGGAATTGTAACTTGCTAAGCTTCTAAATGAGGCCAGAATTGAGTAATTTCGAGACTGTTTGATATCCCAAAAGCATGTTGGAACTCTTCGATCGGCATTTTGTAATTTCAATTGTTAAGCCTTCCAAATCGTGCGATCCAATGGAGGAGCACATAACTCCCTCGTTTGATGTCGGATTGTGTCGAATTTTGGTCATCTAAAAGGTACTTTAACGCACTTTCATTCCTGACTACAATCGTCGTATTCCAGGACCATTTGGGCATCCTTAAGTGGGATCACAGTCGTCGCTACTGAATTTCTCCTTCGTCTCCTTGTTTAACAGTAACCTTCATAACTCTCTCTTCAGCGGTGGAATGTAGACTATTTTGAGGTCATTGGAATGGTAACTTGCGAAGCTTCTAAATTTGGCCAAAATTGGTTAATTTGGAGATCGTTCGATATCCCAAAAGCACGTTGGAACTCTTCGATCGTCATTTTACAATTTTGATTGTTAAGCTTTCCAAATCGCGCGATCCAATGGAGGCACTCATAACTCCCTCGTTTGATGTCGGATTTGATCAAATTTTGGTCATCTGAAAGGTACTTTAGTGCGCTTTCATTCCTGACTGCAATCGTCGTATTCCGAGACCATTTGGGCATCCTTAAGTGGGATCGCAGTCTTCACTACTGAATTTCTCTTTCATCTCCTTGTCCGACAGTAACCTTCATAACTCTCTCTTCAGTGGTCGAATTTAGACTATTTTGAGCTCATTGGATTGGTAACTTACGAAACTTCTAAATGAGGCCAGAATCTGGTAATTTAAAGATCGTTCGATATCCCAAAAGTACGTTTATTGAGGAATAAAATAAGCAAAGAAGTGAAGAAGAGAAAGATCAAGAAATCAGTTTGAAGATGACTTTGCGCTGGACCGTGCAAAGTGAACAGATTGCACTGGACCGCGCAAAGTAATCAGGTTGCGCGGGTTGCTTAAGGAAGACAGATTGCGCGGGACCGCTAAAAGTATATAGATTGCGTGAGATCGCGCAAAGCATGTTATTTGCGCATATCCGCGCAAAGTGTATGATGGTGGTATAAAAATGGTTGGATGTTATTTTGTCCCACATCGACCAGAACAGAGTTTTACACCAGTGAAAATGTCTATAAATACCCTGTTATTTCTCTCAAAAAGGGTTCGAAGATTTTAGAGTAAAAGAAAGATGAAGAAAAAGACAAAAGGTGCGGACCCGCGCAAAGGAGCATTGGGCACCTGTAGTTTGCGCGGACCCGCGCAAAGCATGTCGTTTGCGCGGACCTGCGCAAACTGACTGCTTGGTAGTCTATAACAGCAATGGGTTGTTATGCTGCTGGAATGGTTAGAGTCTTCAAATCTTCAAGTTCTTCTTGTTCAGGAGAAAAGGAAGAATCATCGACGAAAAGGCGTATTCCTCCAAAATCTCAGGAGATGATCGGAATAGCACCGTTATGCTGTCGAAATCTCCGTTCTCTTGAAGACTGTTGGTCGATTCATCCATTCCTCCTAAGTTATAGGAGATGATTGGGATCAGTGCCGTTATGCTGCCGAAATTTATATTTAATTATGATAGTTGTAATCTACAATGAATTCTTTGTAAACTATCTTAGAATCAAGGGATATCAGAGGATGTAAATGAATTCGGAATCAATAAAGTGTGATGATTGTCTCTGTAACTATTCCATTGTTATGTTTGAATAAGATAATTCTCCCAAATCAAACACTTTTGTTTCCTTGTCGAAACAAAATGGCGACTCTGCTGGGGATATTTATCTTATTTAACACTAACATTGGGGAAAGTTGTGAGACTCTCATCACTGTTTTTGGCGTCTATTAGACGCTAAAATGGCGACTCTCAGTGGGAACATCCTCCCCTTCATCTCTAAGATAGTTTACTTAGTCTTTCACATACTAATTTCATGTATGTTTTATTATTGAAGGTACCCAAATTCAATCACATAACATTACTAATGGCTAACGTTGCGAGAAAAGTGAACTTTTGATTCACCGCTACTGGGTTTGTAATTGAATATATGCCAAACCAAACTCCTGACCATACAAAAGTAAGTACTACAAGCAGGCACAAAATGACTCAAGTAACAGCTGGAGTCATTTCCGTATCACCCCAATCACAGGAAAGTGATGAGAACTGGACTTTGGTCTTGTCTAGAAAGACAAAAGCAAAGACCTTAAAAGACCACAAGGCAAAATTATCTGTACCAAGAGTTGAGGGACCAATCACGCGTAGTCTAGCAAGAAGAAAACCTGAACTCGCTCCTCCGGCGATCTATCCTGAACAAGCCGTTCCGCAATTATCGTCGCACGATTTTCTGGCTTTGGTTGCCCCAAGGACCAAATGGACAGAAGCACAGAAGGTAAAGCACTGATGATAGAATCACCGATGCCTGTATTACCCCAAACAAGTTCGCCTATAACTGTATCACCTCGATTGGCTAAAAGCACAGGAAGTACATAAAAGTCAAATGAGACTCCAATTTCTCCCCTCTTTATAAGCCCTGTTACGTCAACATAATCTCATTTTACTCCATAAACAGCCTCGACAAACAGTCAAGGGGCAGCAGTGTATATGGCAGGGACAGGCCAAGAAAATAGACAAACTACTGAAGAGCGGGTTGATCAAATGGCAGAGGCACAAAGAGCACTAATGGACGAATACCGGAACCTCAGAGAAGCTCTGGCAACTCTGGCACATAATGTAGCCCAGATGGTGGCCCCACCTATGATGGGAGCGACAAATGAACAGGAGAACCAACCTGAAGGTTCCCGTCCGCAGGGGACAGGATCGCGAGGGTCAGTTCCAGCGACAAGGGCTATAACACAGGATGATGTAAGACAAGTCGTCAAAGAAGCAGTCAGAATAGAAAGAGAGCGCACAAATACCGGTCGTTTCAGATATCGGACACCCTATCCGAGAGAGGTAGAGGATGTTCCGTTTCCGGCAAATTTTAAGCATACAGACTTCCAAAAGTTTAATGGGGAAGGATCACCAGAAGAACACCTAATGCATTTCATTACTAGCATGGGAAATTTCTCTACGATACCTCAATACTGCTTACGATTATTTGGGTCATCATTGACAAGTAAAGCTTTCAAATGGTATTCAAATTTGGCACCAGGATCTGTACGCACATGGGAAGAAATGCAAGATGCTTTTATGTCAAACTTCTTCTCGTCAGAATGCGATGTTAGCATTAAGAATTAGCTTCAGTATGACAGCGAGAAGGAGAACCAGTTGAAAAGTTCATATATAGATGGAAGACATTGGGGGCATCATGTAGACAGTTGCCGGAAGAAAAAGGAACAAGTCAAAATGTGTCTAAACTATATGGAGACAGGAATTGCATTCGGACTCACCAGCGCCGATATCGGAACCTTTCGCGATTTGGCTACCAAAGCCCACGCGTTGGAATTAATGACTCGTAAAATGCCAGCATTTCATCGTGAAATCGTCAGAAGAATACCCTGCAGAACAACAGTGAACACCATCGATCGGGATAAGAAAAATCAAGATGCAAGGGGTTTAAGAGACAAAAGGCCGGAAGGAAAAGAAGGCTGGAATCAATCAAGGGACAAATACAGCAGAAAAAGGCTCAAAATGCTCGATTCTCACGAAGGATTTGAGTTCGAAAAAGAGGATGTGGTGCCTATGATGCAACAATTGTTAAAAGCAGGTACCCTGGAATTACCAGAGCCCAAGCGCTCTGAAGATGTGACCAGGACTCGAGAGAGAAACTTTTGCCGTTATCATCGCCTAGTGGGACATCCAACGAAAAATTGTTACACGTTAAAATGCATCATACAGCGGATGATAAATAGAGGTGATATAATAACCAGTGAAAGTAAAGAAAAGAATACAAGGGCGACAGTAAATATATTGTCAATCCAGGAAAAGACTCGAGAAATAAAAGAGAAGGGGGATTGAAGGTCGATAAGAAATGCGACAATGATAACGTTGCGATCGGAAAAGCAGATAACAAGTCCGGTGAAGCAAAAAGCAGGAATTATAAGGAAAGAAGTGACTAAAAGACAGAACATCGAGGATAAAAGTAGAAATGGAGACGCAGCGACAAAAGTGGCTTACGACGTAGTTAGTCACTTGAAAGGTATACCAGCACGTCTAAGTATTTATGATGCGCTCAAGTTATCAGAAGAGTTTCGACAGAGTTTGATTCAAGCACTGTCTGATCATGATGTGAGAGAAGCTTTATTGACAGAAATGAAGAATGGAAGAAGCAATGAAAAGGTGAATTGTCTACCAGTAATATCTTTCTCTGATGATGATTTAATTGGTGAAACGGAACACAACAGGCCATTGATGATAGAAGGGTATATTTGCGAAAAAAAGATAAAACGGATTATGATAGACAATGGGTCAGTAGTGAATCTTTTGCCACTCTCCATGATTACTAAATTGGGTTATCGCCGTTCAGATTTGCACCCCAGCGGAATGATGATACAGAGGTTTAATCAAGATGGACAACGCGCACTCGGAAAAATTACAGTAACATTGAAAGTGGGAGAATTAATTACTACTGTCGTATGTCACGTTATAAATGCTGTGATCACATATAACCTTCTCTTAGGAAGGCCGTGGATACATCAGTACAATATTGTACCTTCTACTCTTCATCAATGTTTCAAATACTGTAAGGACGGAATGCAGTATAAAGTGATGACTGATGCAAAACCTTATACAGAAGCTGAGTCTTTCTTCGCGGATGCCGGCTATTATAAATGTTTTTCCGAAAAAGTGGGAAATAATGATGAAAAGAAAGTCTTAAAGGATGTCCAAATAAATAAAGTTAGAGAAGAAAGGGCGGAATCTTCTGGGACTAAAAAAGCAAGAAAGAAGTTCTATTTTGTACCCAAACGTCTGAGACAACCGGGACAACCACCGTTGACATTATTATCGATAGAACAGCTAAAAGTCTTACAATCTAATTACACAATGCCCTTACCCAATATCGAAAGATGTAAGCCATTTGCAGCCGCTCCAGGAACATTTCAAGTCAGAGCCAGTGCTAAATATCCTGAACCAATAGAATTTCATGCTGCAGCAGAGATGAAGGATGAAAATACAAGCAATATATATCATAGAGAATTAGCACCGCAGAACTTAAGAAAATACAGTGAAGTAAGCAAGAAAATCATGAGAAATATGGGTTTTGATTGTGACAAGCCCACTGGACTAAATCATGGGAAAGGAATTCAAATCCCTCTCAGGGTTAATCAGGAAAAGCGGAGAAAATTCCAAGGATTAGGAGCAGAATCATCAGTAAACATGGTATCAGTAAATTTGACTTCAGCAGAACAAATACCAGAACAAGATATTAAGATTGTCGAGTATCCTGAAACCGCTCCAAGACAAATAGAAGACGGGGGGCAGCCAACGATAGATGGTTTGCGAGAGATAAATTTGGGAACAGCAGAAGAACCAAGGAATACATTCATCAGCGTCAGTCTTTCAGAACAGGAATTTGAAAAATATGGCCAACTTCTCAAAGAAAATAAAGATGTCTTCGCCTGGACATATGAAGAAATGCCAGGACTGGAACCCTCTATAGTAATGTATTGATTAAATATCTCCAAAGAAAAGAAACCAGTGAAGCAAGCACAAAGGCGATTCCACCCAGACCTGATTCCATTAATCGAAAAAGAAGTAAATAAACTAATAAAGGTTGGGTTCATCAGAGAAGTTAAATATCCCAAGTGGATATCAAACATTGTTCCTGTGAAGAAGAAGAATGGGCAGATAAGAGTATGTATTGACTTCAGAGATCTGAACGAAGTATGTTCAAAGGATGACTTCCCTCTCCCGATAACAGAATTATTAATTGATAGCACTACTCGGTATGTTATTATGTCTTTTATGGACAGATATGCTGGCTATAATCAAATCAGGATGGCACCCGAAGATGAAGAGGCGACGGCCTTCAGAACGCCACTTGGAATTTATTGTTATAAAGTTATGCCTTTCGGTCTCAAAAATGCTGGGGCGACATACCAGAGGGCAATGAAAAATATCTTTCAAGATATGATGCATAAATATGTTGAATGCTATGTTGATGACTTGGTGGTCAGGTCAGGAGATCATCAAGAACACCACGAACATTTGACAGCAGTCTTCCGTCGACTAAGAAAGAAGCAGTTAAAGATGAACCCTGCTATATGTGCATTTGGAGTATCTTCTGGCAAATTCCTCGACTTTGTTGTACGGCATAGAGGAATCGAGATCGATCCAGAAAAATTAAGGCTATTCAAAATATGCTGCCACCAACAACGCTAAAGGAATTGAAAAGTTTGCAAGGAAAACTGGCATACATTCACCGTTTTATTTCAAAACTCGCAGGAAGGTGTCAGCCATTTTCTTGACTAATGAAGAAAGATACAGAATTTGTATGGGATCATGCCTGTCAAAATGCATTTGACTCAATTAAGGAATTGTTGAAATGTGCTTGATGTTAATGACTCCAAAGTGAAAGGTAAGCCACTTATTTTATATACATCTGCAGCTACAAATTCTTTGGGTGCTTTGTTGGCACAGGTAAACGAAGCTGGAAAGGAGACTGCTCTTTATTATCTAAGCCGAACATTGATGGGGGCAGAATGCAATTATTCCTTGATCGAAAAAGAATGTTTGGCGTTGGTATTCGCTGTACAAAAGTTAAGACATTATTGTCTCTCCCACGATATAACTCTGATCTCAAGAGCAGATCCGATAAAATTTTTGATGACCAGGCCAATGTTGTCGGGAAGACTAGCCAAGTGGATGTTATTGTTATCAGAATATACTATTTCGTATAAGCCGGTGAAAGCAGTAAAAGGACAAGCTATGGCAGACTTCCTCGCAGCACATCCTGTAGCAGAAAGTGAGGAAATCAATGACGAATTCCCAGATGAGCAGGTTATGTTGGCTGAATATCAGAATCTTTGGCAAATGTATTTTGATGGTGCTGCTCGAATATCGGGAGCAGGGGTAGGAGTGATATTCATTACTCCTCAGGGCGATTTATTACCATACTCCTTCACACTGGGCACCACATGCACAAACAATGAAGCTGAATACAGAGCTCTTATCATCGGAATGGAAATAGCCCAGCAAATGGAAATAAAATTATTGCATATCTTCGGAGATTCTAAATTGATTATAAATCAATTAACAACAGAATTCGAAGTAAGGAAAGAAGAACTCCTGCCCTATTATCGGAAGGCACAATAGTTGCTTGAACAGTTTTGTCATGTGGAAATTAAACACATACCACGGTCTGAGAATGCAAAACCAGATGCTTTAGCCAGTCTGGCAGCAGCTTTATCCTGCACAAACCGAAGTCCTCTTCAGGTAACTATAGAAGAAAGAAGATTCTTGCCATCTGCAGAGGTTATCGAAGAAACCGTTGAAATGTTTCCTATATCCTGTCTGGAAGTAATGACAGATGATTGGCGTCAGCCTTTCGTTGATTATCTCAAATATAATATCTTGCCAGAAGAGAATGCACAAAGACAACAGATTAAGCAGCGATCGGGCAAATTTGTCGTATGCAGCGAAGTATTGTATAGAAAATCTTATAATGGAATGCTGTTAAGATGCTTAGACAAGCAAGAAGCAAACCAAATGCTGCGAGAGGCACATTCAGGTGAATGTGGAGCACATCAAGCCGGCCGAAATTTATACCATGGAGTGCATCAAATGGGTTATTATTAGCCTACTATGTTCAAAGATGCAATAAAATATGCAAAGCGATGTCATGAATGTCAAATACACGGAGATATAATACATATTCCCCCAGAAGACGTACATCAGTCTATTGCTTCTTGGCCTTTCTCAGTTTGGGGACCCGACGTGATTGGGAAAACAGTATATTTTGGCAGCAATAGACTATTTCTCCAAATGGACTGAAGCAGTCGCCTTGCGTAGTGTTAAAGAGAAAGGCGTGGTCAATTTCATCCGGCATGCTATAATATACCGTCATGGTATTCCGAAAAAGATCGTCACTGATAATTGCACCCCTTTTAAAAATAAAGGCATGGAAAAATTGTGTCAGAAATTTGGCATCCAACATTCATTTTCAACACCTTACTATCCTCCGGCCAATGGATTAGCAGAGGCGTTTAACAAAACGATTGTTAAAATAATGAAAAAAATGGTGATGGGCAATAAGCGCGATTGGGATGAAAAGTTATAAGAAGCATTATGGGCCTACAGGACTACTCATCGTACAGCAACAGGGGCGACACCGTATTCATTAATCTATGGTATGGAGGCAGTTATCCCAATTGAAATACAGCTGGCATCGCTCAGAATAGCGGTACATCAGTCTATAACAGATGATGAAAATGCAAAAATAAGGTTGAAAGAATTAGATCTGCTCGATGAAAAACGTCTTGCAGCTCAGCAACGGTTGTAGTCATATCAGGCCAGGATATCTGCTGCCTTTGATAAACAGGTTAAATACCGCTCTTTCAAAAAAGGGGATTTGGTGCTAATGTTGAAAAGACCTATAGTGGTCACTCGCCGGACAGGGGGCAAGTTCGAGCCTAAATGGGACGGTCCATATGTAGTAAAAGAAGTATACTCCAATGGGGCATATAGAATTGCAAATCAAGAGGGACAGGGTGTCAGTATACCTATCAACGCCCGCTTCATCAAAAAATACTATCCCTGAAGATAGACATGCTGATTTTGACCCAGAATATTATTGGCATAATGATTCTGTATCAAAAGGGGGCAAGGATGAATAAGATCATGTCTATATGTCAACAAAAGAGATTAAGAGGCTATAAAGAAAAAGTTCACGAGCATGTCAACTATGTTAGCAAGCATTTAAAAATATATATGATGATCATCATCAAATAAGTTTGACAAATTCAATATAATCTTGAAGATTCTCTTGAAGATATTGACAAGATTGATATATTGCCTTACAAGACATGGATTTTCTTAAAGATATTATCTCAGTCGGAAATATCTATTATACTGGCAATGACGATGATCATAAATATTATTGTCTTACCAGGTGCGGGTCTTCTTAAAATACTATAAAAAACAAGGATATATCAATATCAGTCAAAGAGGCAGTATAGCCAAGCCAAATCTTAAAAGAGCCAGATTGAACCAAATCAAAAAAGATCAAGCTCTGTAAAAAAATTAAAAAAAAAAAAAGGATCAAGCTCTAAAAAGAGTCGGCCAACTATACGTAAGACCTATGAAGATCGCCATTCGGGCAGCGGCGAGGAGTCAGTGGCCCTAAAAAGCTCGTGAAGACCATCGTGCGCACCTATGCGGGCAGCTGACGAAGTCAAGGATTCAAAGCCTAAAAGGCCATAAATCTGCTAAGACTAGTCACTGTAACTCCCATGCCGTCTGTATAGCTTCCGCCAGCGTCACGGGGAACGGATGAAAATGCCCTCCAGTGAATGGGCTCGACCTTGCAGACGAAGAAAACAGGGGCCGCAGTGCGAGCTTTATGCCAACCATGCGTAAGACCCTCCAGATCTAGGGTTTGATTTCAGTAGTAACTCATGAGGAAGGGCTTAAACCTACTCATTGATGGACTGGCGACCTTAAATTTGGTGCCCAAAGGTAGCCTTGCGAGCCCTGCGAACTCTAAAGAGTTACCGTGGCCAACCCTGTGCGTAAAACCAACAGTTCACCGCCCGGTAGCGTCAATGGGCCCCTCTGATGGACCTTGGCCGTGAGCTCAAGGCAGTGAAAAGCCCAAAAGTGAACTCTAAAGAGTTACAGCGGCCATCACATAAGACCCATAAATGCTCCACTACTCATGAGCTTAAACTGTGTGTGTGCGCACGCTCCACTACTCATGAGCTTAAACCATGTGTGGCTAATTAAATTGAAACTTAGTACCGCCAATTTAAATACTCACATAGAGAACCCCACACTAACAAAGCAGAAAAGGTTTGGAAATTATAAAGGATGTAATGAAATTACTATATAAAATATAAATATAATATGATAATATTAGTATAAATGTCATCAACATGCAATATGGAAAATGCCATTATAAACATCTTAAAATGTTATCATAAAAACATATGTGAAGCCAAATAAATTATATGTCCAGGAAACATGAAAGCAAAGATTACGTGTTCAAAATTACATGTTTAAAGATCTTCTGTAATCCCCACTGCTTCTATGTATCTGCGCAAATCTTCTTTCAATTGTGTCTGAGCTGCATCATGTTTAGATTTTTCTTCAAGAATAAGTCTTGCTTGATCAGGAACGCCAGCAAGTTTATTCTCCAAAGAAGCAATCATTTCTTTACCTTGAAGTTGTGCGGATTTTTCAATATCAATAGATTGAGCATTCGCCGGTATCTTCTCTTCAACATCTTGAATGACTAAGGTTTGCTCATGATTCCTTCTCTCCAGTTGAGAGATTTCTTCCTTCAGAATTGCAATACGATCTTGGATAGTCGCTCTTTCATCAATATGAGTCTTTAGTTGATCTTGAAGAATCATATGCTCTTGTTCAAGTTTAGAAATCGATGAAGCTGTCAGAAAGGCTTGTTCTTGAGATGAAGCCAGCTGCTTCCTGTACTCTAAAATTTCAGGGGCAATTATAACATTTTCTGCTGACGCCAAAGAAATTACTGAGTCACAAAATTTGAGGAGTGAATCACGCAAAGGAGATATGTTGATTTTAGCCATCTTGGCAGAGCTCTCTAGAATCTCTATAGCAACATCCAAATCCAACCACTGATCAGGATTTCTGAAGATATGGGCTATTGCTAACAAGGAATGTTTCACCATAAGTATTTTATGAACAGGAATCTTCGCAAAGGACGACAGTTCAAAAGTAGTGGCCACAGAATCAGAACTGGCCGCACCGCTGCAAGAAGGAGTTCCTATAGCAAAAGAAGAAGGATATTCAAAATATTATTATGAAATATGTAGTCTTGAGTAAAATAATCAGTGCATATATGTGTACCTGTCACAGGAATACGACTAACAGAAGGAGAAGCTCTCTGAGTCACGGAAGGACCAAGTTCCACCATATCAGCAAGAGATGGTGCTCTAGCTTCCGTGCTTGAATCTCTGGTAGCCGGAGTTGGCAAGTCCGTAGTTTCTATTGGAAATATGATTTCACGAGCCACCACTCTCTGTACTACCAATGGAACTACGGGTGCCCTTGGTGAAGTTACTACGAGAGGATTCACTGAAGAGATGGCACCTATTTCTGCAACTTGAGTACCTAAAAAAGGGAGACATAATAAATTCTAAATAAATAATAGTTGTAAAATATAGTTAAATATATCCATATGAAAATTAAATCTCCTTTACCTGGTGAATATCCATATTCGCCATAATCTAAAAGTTCCTCTTCATCTTCTTCAGCTGCAGGAGATTTAGCAGGAACATTTACGCCAGGAAGAGTCTTAGCGGTTGCAGGAGAAGATTCCGTTTCAACTTCTTTCGCAATTGTTTCCTCATCTCCATCAATGTCAACCTCACCTTCTTCAAAGTCATCATCTTTATCTTCACAGCTGTCGCTATCCTCACTATCCTCATATTGCGAAGAGTCAGTAGTCTCCGACGATGAAGCTGAACTCTCATCTTCCAAAGTTTCTTCTTCATCAGCTTCTTCAATGACAACTTGCTTCCCTTTGCAAGAAATGGCCTGACTGCTTTTCGGTGCAGGCTCTTTGACCAAAGGAGAAGTGGATGTTTGTCTGGTCCTTTCTGGAAGAATAGGAGATGATGTTTGTAAACGCGTTTTTGATCTAGTCATCGGGGAAGATGGACTAGGACCAAGGGGTTGTGGAGGAGATATGGAAGTATCAATAACTGGTCCTTCTTGAACCGCTGCAGTCTCTACAGGAATTGGAGAAGATGTATCGTCAACATCGTCTACAGCTTGGTTTGAAAAGTCCCGACGAGATTTCTCAAATTCTCTCAAACCTCCGTGAGCAAACCAGCCATGTAAGGTGTTGATAGGCTTGATTTCACGGATAGGGTCTTCCAATGATATCTTCCTACAAATTTCTCCAGGATGGGATGCATGGCTCTTTTCTGGAATATAGCCGATTCCACTCTCTAAATTTCTGCCCTTCAGTCTGGGCGGATGAAGAAAGATAGAAGAATCCACTGGCAAGCATTTAGTGACCAAGTACGATTGGTGATCCCACCATCGCATCCAGCTATATGATGTATGGACTATGCGATCACAGCCTGGAATTATGAAAAGAGATCCAACGCAGCCATTTAGCAGCTGTTTCCATATCATGGCCCAGTTAAGAGGACCAGTTCCATAACAACGCATTTTTCTAGTAACCAGCCCGCAGTCTTGTGGTACAGTTTGGTCATAACCAAATTGACGAGCAAAGCAACTGGGGTAGTAAGGTTCTCTCTAAAATTATGTTCCTTCTCGAAGAGGTAAACTGCACAAGCGAATAGAAAAGAAGAAAGCTCTCTCTGCTGCAGTAAGCGTTTCTTGGTCCACCATATCTGTATCTTCAGTGTAGCGATAAAGGCGAAACTGAAAATAGTTTATCTGATCATCATCTCGAATTTTATTGGCAACCCACTCATATGCTCTTTTCGCCATTGCTCTTTGCTGAAAGAACCAAAGTGGAAGGTGAGAAGGATGAATATATGCTTGCTCTGGAGCCTCAAAAGTCCAAGAAAAATAAACTCCTAGCCACCCTGTAATATAATGCCAAGAAGTATGTGCAGACGAAGCTCCAAGAATAGGGTCTTTTACATGGGTAGTTACCTCTCCAAGAGCTCTGTAAATAGAACATAATACTGGAGGAGCAAGAGAGTATTTATGGCCTTCCGCTAAAGCACCAGCTACAACAAAGACGCTTGGATGAACAACATCTGCCCATTTAGAGCTGGGCAATACGACCAAACTTAGCCAATAAGCCAAGAATGCTGCAAGTTCTCCAAAAGAGCTATATTCTGGTCTTCCCCTCATTGCATCTCGAAGTTTTGTTAATTCTTTAGAGTGACAATCACGAAATCTTCAAAGGAAAAAAGAAGAGGAGGTTAATATGCAGGAATGGCTAAATAGCAAGAATACAAAGAGGAAAGTCAACTGTCTAATTAATAAATACCTGAGACCTCTAGAAAAATGTGCCAGCCATTGTAGAGGGGGAATTTTGTGAAAGCTGGGAAATTTGCCCATCTCCTTAAACAGTTCTATGGTAGTTTCAGAGATAGAAGGCTTGCGATCTAGAGAAGATACAAAGCGAATTCTCTATTTGTCGGAATGAATTCATCATAGAATTTACTTGTTATTATGAGACCGGCTATACGATGAAGATCCCAAAGTGATATGCTCATTTCACCATAAGGTAAATGGAAGGAATTGGTTGTAGGCGACCAGTATTCAAGGAAGCCTTTCAGTATATTGGGTTCCCTATAGAAGTATTTGGAGGTTACTTTTATGGCATCATAAAGGCCGATTTTTGTAAGAGTGCTCGTATGCTTCAATAAAATGGCCTCCGCCCATTTAGAATAATAGCGGCGAGCGGTTAACATGCCCCTGATGCGAAATTCTGCCTATCCCCAGAGTTGTTCTCGATCTCTAAAGCGCTGTCGAATTATCTCATAAAAATGAGAAGGAAAGAGATCATGAGGACTGTGGAAAGGAACTAAGAAGATCATGGGTTGAGCTTCTCCTATTCTTTGTAGTGGCTTCTGTGTTTGAATGACTCCCTCAAGGATCCGGGGCTCTCTTGAGTCCCACGATTCAGTATACATTAACCTTTCGCCATGGACGTAATCTTTAGATTCACAGTCAAGCATGGACTGATGGCGATATACTTTAATGAGAATAATCGTCATGCCCTCCGCATGAGGGTTGTCAAACTTCATGACACCTTCAACAACTCGTACTGAGTCCCAGGAGTTTTGAAGCCTCTTCTTCTTATGTTCCTTAATTTTCTCTGCAAATTCTTTCGCCTTATGGCGGCGAGTTTTCTTCGAACGAGAAGCCGGAGGAGTGTCTTCACGAGGAGATGGTCTTTCACTATCAGTACGAATATGAGCTGTAGTCTTTAACCATTCATCCCAGTCATACTCTCTGCCATGCTTAGGCGGACATTTGATATCTCCCAAAGATATAGATCTATGAATGGGGGATGGCAAAGACTTGATGCGGTCAGAGAAGTCAAAGGTAGAAAGAACAGGTTCTTTGAAATAAGCAGGATTTCTGGAAGTCATTTTTATTCTTTTAGCAGGAGGTTGATCAGAAGAAGGTGGGTCAGAAGGAGGAGTCACAGGGCGAGCCGTTTGTTTAATACGAGCCATGAAAATAAGTTAGGGAAGGAAGATAAATGTCAGAATGAGAAAGGAAGAAAGAAGAAAAAGGTTAAGTGTTGGAAAAAGTTCAAAAGAAAAATCAGTTAAGTACGAAATACTTTGCGCGGGTCCGCGCAAAGTGTATGGTTTGCGCGGAAAAGTTTACAACTTCAAAGGACTTCGCGCAAACTGAAAGGGTTTGCGCGGGTTCACGCAAAGTGAATGGTTTACGCGGAAGAAAGTCGCAGGGACAGAGTTTCGACAGAGTGCAAGTAGTTCGTGAAAATGACGAAGTTGTTGCATTATTTATAGTATTTCTGGCCAAGTATGGTACTCAACCGAGCTTTGCGCGGGTTCGCGCAAACCTTATACAAAATGAGTGATTTGATCCTTTTTCTTTGATTTTCTGAAAAAAACAAAGAAAGGATCAAGGGGACATCTGTTGAGGCATAAAATAAGCAAAGAAGTGAAGAAGAGAAAGATCAAGAAATCAGTTTGAAGATGACTTTGCGCTGGACCACGCAAAGTGAACAGATTATTTGAAGATGACTTTGCGCTGGACCGCGCAAAGTGAACAGATTGCACTGGACCGCGCAAAGTAAACAGGTTACACAGGTTGCTTAAGAAAGACAGATTGCGCGGGACCGCTGAATAGATTGCACGAGATCGCGCAAAGCATGTCGTTTGCACGTATCCGTGCAAAGTGTATGACGGTGGTATAAAAATGGTTGGATATTATTTTGTCTCACATCGACCAGAACAAAGTTTTACACCAGTAAAAATGTCTATAAATACCCTATTCTTTCTCTCAAAAAGGGTTCGAAGATTTCAGAGTAAAAGAAAGACGAAGAAAAAGACAGAAAGACAGAAGGTGTGGACTCGCGCAAAGGAGCATTGGGCACCTGTAGTTTGCGCGAACCCACGCAAAGGAGCATTGGGCTCCTGTAGTTTGCGGGGACCCGCGCAAACTAACTGCTTGGCAGTCTATAACAACAATAGGCTGTTATGCTGCTGGAATGGCTAGAGTCTTCAAATCTTCAAGTTCTTCTTGTTCGGGAGAAAAGGAAGAATCATCAACGGAAAGGCGTATTCCTCCTAAATCTTAGGAGATGATCGGAATAGCACCGTTATGCTGCCGAAATCTCCGTTCTCTTGAAGACTGTTGGTCGATTCATCCATTCCTCCTAAGTTATAGGAGATGATTGGGATCAGTGCCGTTATACTACCGAAATTTATATTTAATTATGATAGTTGTAATCTACAATGAATTCTTTGTAAACTATCTTAGAATCAAGGGATATCAGAGGATGTAAATGAATTCGGAATCAATAAAGTGTGATGATTGTCTCTGTAACTATTCCATTGTTATGTTTGAATAAGATAATTCTCCCAAATCAAACACTTTTATTTCCTTGTCGAAACAACGTTGAAACTCTTTGATCGTCATTTTGTAATTTTGGTTGTTTATCTTTCTAAATCGTGTGATCCAACCGAAGAGCTCATACCTCCCTCATTTGATGTCAGATTGGATCAAATTTTGGTCATCTGAAAGGTACTTTACCACACTTTCATTGCTGACTACAATCATCGTATTCCGGGACCATTTGGGCATCCTTAAGTGGGATCGCAGTCGTCGCTACTGAATTTCTCCTTCATCTCCTTGTCCAACAGTAACCTTCATAACTATCTCTTCAGTGGTCGAATTTAGACTATTTTGAGTTCATTGGAATGGTAACTTGCGAAGCTTCTAAATGAGTCCAAAATTGGGTAATTTGGAGACCGTTCGATATCCCAAAAGTACGTTAGAACTCTTCGATCGTCATTTTGCAATTTTGATTATTAATCTTTCCAAATCGCGCGATCACGGAGGCGATCATAACTCCCTCGTTTGATGTCGAATTGGGTCAATTTTTGGTTATTTGAAAGGTACTTTAGCGCACTTTCATTCCTGACTGCAATCGTCATATTCCGAGACCATTTGGGCATCTGTAAGCGGGATCACAATCTTCGCTACTGAATTTCTCCATCTCCTTGTCCAACAATAACCTTCATAACTCTCTCTCTCTTCAGTGGTCGAATTTAAACTATTTTGAGCTCATTGGAATGGTAACTTGCGAAGCTTCTAAATGAGGTAGATGTTTCGAATAAGAAACAAAAGTGCTTGGTTTGGGAGATTATCTTATTTAAACATAACAGAGAAAGAGTATTCAAAACGGTCATCGTACTTTACTAATACTGAGTTCATTTATATCCTTTTAATATCCCTTGATTCTAAGATAGATTACTTAAAATAAAGGATTTATTATGAATTCAACAGTCATAGTTAAATATGAAATTCGATAGCATAACGTCAGTGATTTCAGTCATCTCCTACGACTTAGGAGGAATATGCTCTTCTGCTGATCCTTTCATGCTTGAACAGAAGGAACTTGGAGACTTCAGCCATTCCACAACATAAAGACCCTTTTTCTTCACAGACTGCAGGGTAGTCTGGTTGCGTGGACCCACGCAATGGATATCGGTTGCAGGGACTCGCGCAAGCCACCGCTGCCTTCTCTTCTCGCCTTCAACTTCCTCCTTGCTCTACTTCTTCTCAAGAATTTCAATCCGTCCAAATGGAGGGGAGGGGGTATTTACAAGCCCTCGCATGTGTGGTGCCTCGATTACGGCATCGAGGGACCAATCTTGCATCAATCTCAACTTTTCATGGAAATCTTTTAATGAAACCAGTTGCGCAACCCGCGCAACAGATCTTTGTTTGCACGTACCCGTGCAAATGATCTTTGGTTGCGCGAACTCGTCTGCACGGTCCGGCGCAACACAACTCCCCATTTTTTCTTTTACTTCAATCCTTCCATTACTTTTTATGCCTCAACACCAGAATTCATAAATTTCAAGACTGTTCGATATCCCAAAATAACGTTGGAACTCTTCGATCGTCATTTTGCAATTTCGATTGTTAAGCTTTCCAAATCGTGCTATCCAACTGAGGAGCTCATAACTACCTCGTTAGATGTCGGATTGGGTCAAATTTTGGTCATCTGAAAGGTACTTTAGCGCACGTTCATAACTGACTGCAATCGTTGTATTCCGGAACCATTTGGGCATCCTTAAGTGGGATCACAGTCGTTGCTACTGAATTTCTCCTTCATCTCCTTGTCCAACAGTAACCTTCATAACTCTCTCTTCAGTGGTCGAATTTAGACTATTTTGAGCTCATTGGAATGGTAATTAGCGAAGCTTCTAAATGAGGCCAGAATTGGGTAATTTCGAGACCGTTTGATATCACAAAAGTACATTGGAACTCTTTCATCGTCATTTTGCAATTTCGATAGTTAATCATTCCGAATCGCGTGATCCAACGGAGGAGTTCATAACTCCCTCGTTTGATGTCCGATTGCATCAAATTTTGGTCATCTGAAAGGTACTTTAGATCACTTTCATTCCTGACTGCAATCGTCATATTCTGAGATCATTTGGTCCTCCTTAAGTGGGATCGCAGTCATCGCTACTAAAATTTTCCTTCATCTCCTCGTCCAACAGTAACCTTCATAACTCTCTCTTCAGTGGTCGAATTTAGACTATTTTGAGCTCATTGGAATGGTAACTTGTGAAGCTACTAAATGATGCTAGAATTGGGTAATTTTGAGACTGTTCGATATCCCAAAAGCACGTTGGAACTCTTCGATCGACATTTTGCAATTTCGATTGTTAGGCCTTCCAAATCGTGCGATCAAATGGAGGAGCTCATAACTCCCTCATTTGATGTCAGATTAGGTCAAATTTTGGTCATCTAAAAGGTACTTTAATGCGCTTTCATTCCTGACTGCAATCGTTGTATTCTGGGATCATTTGGGCATCCTTAAGTGGGATCACAGTCGTCGCTACTGAATTTCTCCTTCATCTCCTTGTCTAACAGTAACCTTCATAACTCTCTCTTCAGTGGTGGAATGTAGACTATTTTAAGGTCATTGGAATGGTAACTTGCGAAGCTTCTAAATGAGGCCAGAATTGGGTAATTTCGAGACCGTTCGATATCCTAAAAGCACGTTGGAACTCTTCGATCGTCATTTTGCAATTTCGATTGTTAAGCCTTCAAATTGCTCGATCCAATGGAGGAGATCATAACTCCCTCATTTGATGTCGGATTAGGTCAAATTTTAGTCATTTAAAAGGTACATTAACGAGCTTTCGGTCCTGCCTGCAATTAACATATTCCGAGAGCATTTGGGCATACTTATGTGGGATCGTAGTCGTAGCTACTGAATTTCTCCTTCACCTCCTTGTCCAACAGTAACCTTCATAACTCTCTCTTCAGTGGTCGAATTTAGACTATTTTAAGCTCATTGGAATGGTAACTTGCGAAGCTTCTAAAGGAGGCCAGAATTGGGTAATTTCAAGACCATTCAATATCCCAAAAGCACGTTGGAACTCTTTGATCGTCATTTTGCAATTTTGATTATTAATCATTCCAAATCATGCGATCCAATGGAGGAGCTTATAACTCCCTCGTATGATGTCGGATTGGGTCAAAATTTGGTCATCTATAAGGTACTTTAGCGCACTTTCATTCCAAACTACAATCGTCGCATTCCGGGACCATTTGGGTATCCTTAAGTGGGATCGCAATCGACGCTACTGAATTTCTCTTTCATCTCCTTGTCTAACAGTAACCTTCCTAACTCTCTCTTCAATGGTCGAATTTAGACTATTTTAAGGTCATTGGAATGGTAACTTACGAAGCTTCTAAATGAGGACAGAATTGGGTAATTTCGAGACCGTTTGATATCCCAAAAGCACGTTGGAACTTTTTTATTGTCATTTTGTAATTTCGATTAATAATCATTTCCAAATAGCGCAATCCAATGGAGGAGTTCATAACTCCCTTGTTTGATGTCGGATTGGGTCAAATTTTGGTCTTCTGAAAGGTACTTTAGCACACTTTCATTCCGGACTGCAATCGTCGTATTCCGAGATCATTGGGTCATCCTTAAGTGGGATCGCAGTCGTCGCTACCAAATTTCTCCTTCATCTCCTTGTCCAACAGTAACCTTCATAACTCTCTCTTCAGTGGTCAAATTTAGACTATTTTAAGCTCATTGGAATGGTAACTTCCGAAGCTTCTAAATGAGGCCAAAATTGGGTGATTTCGAGGCTGTTTGATATCCCAAAAGCATGTTGGAACTCTTTGATCGTCATTTTGCAATTTGGATTGTTAATCTTTCCAAATCGGGCGATGCAAAGGAGGAGCTCAATACTCCCTCATTTGATGTCGGATTGCGTCAAATTTTGGTCATGTTAAAGTTACTTTAGCGCACTTTCATTCCTAACTGCAATCATCATATTCCGAGACCATTTGGGCATCCTTAAGTGGGATTACAGTCCTCGCTACTGAATTTCTCCTTAATCTACTTGTCCAACAGTAACCTTCATAACTCTCTCTTCAGTGGTCGAATTTAGACTATTTTGAGCTCATTGGAATGGTATCCTACGAATCTTCCAAATGAGGCTAGAATTAGGTAATTTCGAGACCGTTTGATATCCCAAATGCACGTTAGAACTATTTGATCGTCATTTTGCAATTTCGATAGTTAATCATTCCAAATCGTGCGATCCGACGAAGGAGTTCATAACTCCCTCGTTAGATGTCGGATTGGATCAAATTTTGGTCACCTGAAAGGTACTTTAGGTCACTTTCATTCCTGACTGCAATCGTCGTATTCTGAGATCATTTGGTCATCCTTAAGTGGGATCGCAATCGTTGCTACTGAATTTTTCCTTCAGCTTCTTGTCCAACAATAACCTTCATAACTCTCTCTTCAGCGGTCAAATTTAGACTATTTTGAGCTCATTGGAATGGTAATTTGCGAAGCTCCTAAATAAGGCCAAAATTTGGTAATTTCAAGACTGTTCGATATCCCAAAAGCATGTTGGAACTCTTAGATCGTCATTTTGCAATTTCGATTGTTAATCTTTCCAAATCGTGCTATCCAATGGAGGAGCTCATAACTCCCTCATTTGATGTCAGATTGGGTCAAAATTTGGTCATCTGAAAGTTACTTTAGTCCACTTTCATTTCTGACTTTCATTGTCATATTCCGAGACCATTTGGGCATCCTTAAGTGGGATCGCAGTCGTCGCTACTGAATTTCTCGTTCATCTACTTGTCCAATAGAAACCTTCATAACTCTCTCTTCAGTGTCGAATTTAGACTATTTTGAGCTCATTGGAATGGTAACCTACGAAGCTTATAAATGAGGCCAGAATTGAGTAATTTTGAGACCGTTCGATATCCCAAAAGTACGTTGGAACTCTTCGATCACCATTTTGCAATTTCGATTGTTAATCTTTCCAAATCGCGGGATCCAACGGAGGAGCTCATAACTCCCTCATTTGATGTCGGATTGGGTCAAATTTTGGTCATCTGAAAGGTACTTTACGTACCTTCGTTCCTAACTGCAATCGTTGTATTCCGGGACCATTTGGGCATCCTTAAGTGTGATCGTAGTCGTCACAACTGAATTTCTCCTTCAACTCCTTGTCCAACAGTAACCTTCATAACTCTCTCTTCAGTGGTCAAATTTAGATTATTTTGAGCTCATTGGAATGGTAACTTGCGAAGCTTCTAAATGAGGCCAGAATTGGGTAATTTTGAGGTCGTTCGATATCCCAAAAGCACGTTGGAACTCTTTGATCGTCATTTCGCAATTTCTATTGTTAATCTTTCTAAATCGCGCAATCCAACGGAGGAGCTCATAACTCCCTCGTTTGATGTCGGATAGGGTCGAATTTTGGTCATCTGAAGGGTACTTTAGCGCACTTTCATAACTGATTGCAATCGTCGTATTCTGGGACCATTTGGGCATCCTTAAGTGGGGTCGCTGTCATCGCTACTGAATTTCTCCTTAATCTCCTTGTCCAACAGTAACCTTCATAACTCTCTCTTCAGTGGTTGAATTTAGACTATTTCGAGCTCATTGAAATGGTAACTTGTGAAGCTTCTAAATGAGGACAAAATTGGGTAATTTTGAGACCATTTGATATCCCAAAAGCACGTTGGAACTCTTTCATCGTCATTTTGCAATTTTGATAGTTAATCATTCCAAATCGCGCGATCCAACGGAGAAGTTCATAACTCCTTCGTTTGATGTCGGATTGGGTCGAATTTTGGTCATCTGAAAGGTACATTAGCTCAATTTCATTCCCGACTGCAATCATCATATTCTGAGATCATTCGGTCATCCTTAAGTATGATCGCAGTCCTCGCTACTGAATTTCTCCTTCATCTCCTTGTCCAACAGTAACCTTCATAACTCTCTCTTTAGTGGTCGAATTTAGACTATTTTGAGCTCATTGGAATGGTAACTTGCGAAGCTTCTAAATGAGGCTAGAATTGGGTAATTTCGAGACTGTCAATTGGTCGCAGTCATTCAAGTCTTCCGTGCGACCATGAGCATTCCAGTCTCCTGGTCAGACATGATCATTCCAACCTCCTGGTCAGATATGAGTGTCTCAGTCCTTTGGTCGAACGCAATCATTCGATCTTCTGGTCAAAGAAGATCATCCAATCTTCCATACAAACATGATCATCCAGTCATCCTTCAGTTGCAATTCAGTCAAGTTCTTCGGGCAGAAGAAGATCGATCCTCCATTTGATTTGAAGGATCAATCAAAAAAGGATAGAGGGGGCATCTGTTTAGGCACAAAAAATATCTCATTGCATTGGTCAGAGAATCCTAATGTGCTGAACTAGCTCAAAGGGTAGTTTAGGTGTTTTGGTAAAGTTTCAGCTCAAAGGGTAGTTTAGGTGTTTTGGTAAAGTTCCAACTCAAAGGGTAGTTTAGGTGTTTTGGTAAAGTTCCAGCTCAAAGGGTAGTTTAGGTATTTTGGTAAAGTTCCAGCTCCAAGGGTATCTGTTAAGGTATGGAGAATGATGAAAGAATTGAAGTAGAAGAAGAGCAGTTGCGCGGACCGTACAAACAAAGTTCCCCGTTGCGCGGGTTGCGGAAGTCAAGTCCTCCGTTGCGCGGGTCGCGAAAGCAAGTTCCTCCGTTGCGCGGGTCTCAGAAGCATGTTCCCCGTTGCGCGAGTCGAGCAACCAAGAAGTCCGTTGCGCGGATGTTGAGGCATAAAATAAACGAAGAAATGAAGAAGAGAAAGATCAACAAATCAGTTTGAAGATCAAGAAATTAGTTTGAAGATGACTTTGCGCGGGTTCGCGCAAAGTGAAGAGGTTACGCTGGACCGCGCAAAGTAAACAGTCTGCACGGGTTGCTTAAGGAAGATAGATTGCACAGGACTGACAGATTGCGCGAGATCGCGCAAAGTATATCGTTTGCGCGTATCCGCACAAAGTGTATGACTGAGGTATAAAAATTGTTGGGTGTTATTTTGTCTCACATCGATCAGAATAGAGTTTTACACCTGTAAAAATGTCTATAAATACCCTGTTCTTTCTCTCAAAAGGGGTTCGAAGATTTTAGAGTAAAAGAAAGATGAAGAAAGAGACAGAAGGTGTGAATCCGCGCAAAGGAGCATTGGGCTCCTATAGTTTGCCCGGACCCGCGCAAACCGAATGTTTAACAGTCTATAACAGCAATGGGCTGTTATACTGCTAGAATGGCTAGAGTCTTCAAATCTTCAAGAAATCTTCAAGTTCTTCTTGTTCAGGAGAAAAGGACGAATCATCGACGAAAAGGCGTATTCCTCCTAAGTTTGAGGGGATGATCGAAATAGCGCTGAAATGCTACCAGAATCTCCGTTCTCTTGAAGACTATTGGCCAATTTGTCTATTCCTCCTAAGTCATAGGAGACGATTGAAATCAGCGCTGTTATGCTGTCAAAATTTACATTTAACTATGATAATTGTAATTTGCAATGAATTCTTTGTAAACTATCTTAGAATCAAGGGATACCCGAGGATGTAAATGAATTCAGAATCAATAAAGTGTGATGATTGTTTCTGTAACTATTCTATTATTATGTTTGAATAAGATAATTCTCCAAAATCAAACACCTTTGTTTCCTTGTCGAAACAAAATGGCGACTCTGCTGGAGAATTTTTTATCTTATTTAACACTAACATTGGGGAAAGTTGTGAGATTCTCATCACTGTTTTTTTGGCGTCTATTAGACACCAAAATGGCGACTCTCAGTGGGAACATCCTCCCCTTCATCTCTACGATAGTTTACTTAGTCTTTCACATACTAATTTCATGAATGTTTTATTATTGAAGGTACCCAAATTCAATTACATAACATTTCTAATGGCTAACGTTGCGAGAAAAGTGAACTTTCGATTCACCGCTACTGGGTTTGTAATTGAATATGCGCCAAACCAAACTCCTGAACATACGAAAGCAAGCACTACAAGCAGGCGCAAAATGACTCAAGTAACAGCTGGAGTCATTTCCGTATCACCCCAATCACAGGAAAGTGATGAAAATTGGACTTTGGTCTTATCTAGAAAGACAAAAGCAAAGACCTTAAAGAACCACAAGGCAAAATCATTTGTACCAAGAGCTGAGGGACCAATTACGCGCAGTATAGTAAGAAGAAAACTTGAGCTCGCTCCTCCGGTGATCTATCTTGAACAAGACGCTCCGCAATTCTCGTCGCACAATTTTCCGGCTTTGGTTGCCCCAAGGACCAAATGGACAAGAGCACAGAAAGGTAAAGCACTGATGATAGGATCACCGATGCCTGTATCACCCCAAACAAGTTCGCCTATAACTGTATCACCTCGATCGGTTAAAAGCACGGGAAGTACACAAAAGTCAAATGAGACTCCAATTTCTCCTCTCTTTCTAAGCCCTGTTACGTCAACATACTCTCATTTTACTCCAAAAATAGCCTCGAGAAACAGTCAAGGGGTAGCAGTGTATATGGCAGGAACAGGTCAAGAAAATAGACTGACTACTAAGGAGCGGGTTGATCAAATGGCAGAGGCACAAAGAGCACTAATGGACGAATGCCGGAACCTCAGAGAAGCTCTGGCAACTCTGGCACATAATGTAGCCCAGATGGTGGCCCCACCTATGATGGGAGCGATAAATGGACAGGAGAACCAACCTGAAGGTTCCCGTCCACAGGGGACAGGATCGCGAGGGTCAGTTCCAGCGACAAGGGCTATAACACAGGATGATGTAAGACAAGTCGTCGAAGAAGCAGTCAGAATAGAAAGAGAGCGTGCAAATACCGGTCGTTTCAGATATCGAACACCCTATCCGAGAGAGGTAGAGGATGTTCCGTTTCCGGCAAATTTTAAGCATCCAAACTTCCAGAAGTTTAATGGGGAAGGATCACCAGAAGAACACCTGATGCATTTCATTACTAGCATGGGGAATTTCTCCACAATACCTCAATACTGCTTACGATTATTTGGGTCATCATTGACAAGTAAAGCTTTCAAGTGGTATTCAAATTTGGCACCAGGATCTATACGCACATGGAAAGAAATGCAAGATGCTTTCATGTCAAACTTCTTCTCGTCAGAACGCGATGTTAGCATTACAGAGTTAGCTTCAGTACGACAGCGAGAAGGGGAACCAGTTGAAAAGTTTATAGACAGATGGAAGACACTGGGGGCATCATGTAGACAGTTGCCGGAAGAAAAGGAACAAGTCAAAATGTGTCTGAACTCTATGGAGACAGGAATTGCATTCGGACTCACCAGCGCCGATATCGGAACCTTTCACGATTTGGCTACCAAAGCCCATGCGTTGGAGTTAATGACTCGTAAAATGCCAGCATTTCATCGTGAAATCGTCAGAAGAATACCTGGCAGAACAACAGTGAACACCATTGATCGGGATAAGAAAAATCAAGATGCAAGGGGCTCAAGAGACAAAAGGCCGGAAGGAAAGGAAGGCTGGAATCAACCAAGAGACAGATACAGCAGAAAAAAACTCAAAACGCTCGATTCTCACGAAGGATAAAGAGGACGTGGTGCCTATAATGCAGCAATTGTTAAAAGAAGGTACCCTAGAATTACCAGAGCCCAAATGCCCTGAAGATGTGACAAGGACTCGAGAAAGAAACTTTTGCCATTATCATCGCCTAGTGGGACATTCGACGGAAAATTGTTACACATTAAAATGTATCATACAGCGAATGATAAATAGAGGTGATATAATAACCAGTGAAAGTAAAGGAAAGAATACAAGGGCGACAGTAAATGTATTGTCAATCCAAGAAAAGATTCGAGAAATAAAAGAGAAGGGAGATCGAACGTAGATAAGAAATGCGACAATGATTACGTTGCGATTGGGAAAGCAGATAACAAGCCTGGTGAAGCAAAAAGCAGGAATTATAAGGAAGGAAATGACTGAAAGACAGAACAACAAGGATAAAAGTAGAAATGGAGACACAGTGACAAAAGTGGCTTACGACGTAGTTGGTCATTTGAAAGGTATACCGGCACGTTTAAGTACCTATGATGCGCTCAAGTTATCAGAAGATTTGACAGAGTTTGATTCAAGCATTGTCTGATCACGATGTGAGAAAAGTTTTATTGACAGAAATGAAGAATGGAAGAAGCAATGAAAAGGTGGATTGTTTACCTGTAATATCTTTCTCTGACGATGATTTAATTGGTGAAACAGAACACAATAGGCCATTAATGATAGAAGGGTACATTTGTGAAAAGAAGATAAAACGGATTATGATAGACAATGGGTCAGCAGTGAATATTTTTCACTCTCCATGATTACTAAATTGGGTCATCGTCGTTCAGATTTCGCCCTAGCGGAATGATGATACAGGGGTTTAATCAAGATGGACAACGCGCACTCGGTAAAATTACGGTGACATTGGAAGTGGGAGAATTAATTACTACTGTTGTATGTCACGTCATAAATGCTGTGACAACATATAACCTTCTCTTGGGAAGGCCGTGGATACATCAGTACAATATTGTACCTTCTACTCTACACCAATGTTTCAAATACTGTAAGAACGGTATGCAGTGTAAAGTGATGGCTGATGCAAAACCTTACACAGAAGCTGAGTCTTTCTTCGCGAATGCCGGCTATTATAGATGTTTCTCTGAAGAAGTGGAAAATAATAATGAAAAGAAAGTTTTAAAAGACGACCGAACAAATAAAGTTAGAGAAGAAAGGGCGGAATCTTCTGGGACTACAAAATCAAGAAAGAAGTTCTATTTTGTACCCAAGCGTTTGAGACAACCGGGACAACCGCCATTGACATTACTGTCGACAGAACAGCTGAAAGTCTTACAGTCTAATTACACAATACCCTTACCCAATATTGAAAGATGTAAGCCATTTGCAGTCGCTCTAGGAACATTTCAAGTTAGAGCCAGTGCTAAATATCCTAAACCAATAGAATTTTATGCTGCAGCAGAAGTGAAGGATGAAAACATAAGCAATGTATATCATGGAGAGTTAGCACCGCAGAATTTGAGAAAATACAGTGCAGTAAGCAAGAAAATCATGAGAAATATGGGTTTCGATTGTAACAAGCCCACTGGACTGAATCATGGGAAAGGAATTCAAATCCCTTACAGGGTTAATCAGGAAAAACGGAGAAAATTCTAAGGATTAGGAGCAGAATCATCAGTAAATATGACTTCAGCCGAACAAATATCAGAACAAGATACTAAGATTGTTGAGTATCCTGAAACCGATCTGAGGCAAATAGAAGACGGGGGGCAGCCGACAATAGATGGCCTGCGAGAAATAAAATTGGGAATAGCAGAAGAGCCAAGGAATACATTCATCAGTGTCAGTATTTCAGAACAGGAATTTGAGAAATATGGCCAACTTCTCAAAGAAAATAAAGACGTCTTCACCTGGACATATGAAGAAATGCCGGGAGGATCTGGAACCTCTCAGAAGCAATGCATCGATTAAATATCTCCAAAGAAAAGAAACCAGTGAAGCAAGCACAAAGGCGATTCCACCCAGACCTGATTCCATTAATCGAAAAAGAAGTAAATAAACTAATAAAGGTTGGGTTCATCAGAGAAGTTAAATATCCCAGGTGGATATCAAACATTGTGCCTGTGAAGAAGAAGAATGGGCAGATAAGAGTATGTATTGACTTCAGAGATCTGAATGAAGCATGTCCAAAAGATGACTTCCCTCTCCCGATAACAGAATTGTTAATTGATAGCACTACCAGTATGCTATTATGTCTTTTATGGATGGA
Source organism: Magnolia changhungtana (assembly GCA_030180095.1). Taxonomy (NCBI): domain Eukaryota; kingdom Viridiplantae; phylum Streptophyta; class Magnoliopsida; order Magnoliales; family Magnoliaceae; genus Magnolia; species Magnolia changhungtana. Next base: position 379,628 of record JASAUF010000625.1, read on the forward strand.
TATGCTGGCTATAATCAAATCAGGATGACACCCGAAGATGAAGAGGCAACGGCCTTCAGAACGCCGCTCGGAATTTATTGTTATAAAGTTATGCCTTTCGGTCTTAAAAATGCTGGGGCGACATACCAGAGGGCAATGAAAAATATTTTTCAAGATATGATGCATAAACATGTTGAATGCTATGTTGATGACTTGGTGGTCAGGTCAGGAGATCATCAAGAACACCGCGAACATTTGGCAGCAGTCTTCCGTCGACTCAGAAAGAAACAATTAAAGATTAACCCAGCTAAATGTGTGTTCGGGGTATCTTCTGGCAAATTCCTCGGCTTCGTTGTACGGCATAGAGGCATCGAGATCGATCCAGAAAAAATTAAGGCTATTCAAAATATGTCGCCACCGACAACGCTGAAAGAATTAAAAAGTTTACAAGGAAAACTGGCGTATATTCGCCGTTTCATTTCAAACCTTGCAGGAAGGTGTCAGCCATTTTCTCGGTTAATAAAGAAAGATACAGAATTTGTATGGGATCATGCCTGCCAGAATGCATTTGATTCAATTAAGGAATTGTTGAAACAGCCGCCGGTGTTAACAGCTCCAGTGAAAGGTAAGCCACTTATCTTATACACATCTGCAGCTACAAATTCTTTGGGCGCTTTGTTGGCACAGGTAAACGAAGCCGGAAAGGAGACTGCTCTTTATTATCTAAGCCGAACACTGATGGGGGCAGAATGTAATTATTCCTCGATCGAAAAGGAATGTTTGGCGTTGGTATTTGCTGTGCAAAAGTTGAGGCATTATTGTCTTTCCCATGATATAACTTTGATCTCAAGAGCAGATCCGATAAAATTTTTGATGACCAGGCCAATGTTGTCAGGAAGATTAGCCAAGTGGATGTTATTGTTATCAGAATATACTATTTCGTATAAGCCGGCAAAAGCAGTGAAAGGACAAGCTATGGCAGACTTCCTCGCAGCACATCCTGTAGCAGAAAGTGAGGAAATCAATGAAGAATTCCCAGATGAGCAGGTTATGTTGATTGAATCTCAGAATCTTTGGCAAATGTATTTTGATGGTGCTGCTCGAATATCGAGCGGGGGCAGGAGTGATATTCATTACTCCTCAGGGCGATTTATTACCATATTCCTTCACACTGGGCACCACATGCACAAACAATGAAGCTGAATACAGAGCTCTTATCATCGGAATGGAAATAGCCCAGCAAATGGAAATAAAATTATTGCATATCTTTGGAGATTCTAAATTGATTGTAAATCAGTTGACAACAAAATTCGAAGTAAGGAAAGAAGAACTCTTGCCCTATTGTCAGAAGGCACAACAGTTGCTTGAACAGTTTTGTTATGTGGAAATTAAACACATACCTCAGTCTGAGAATGCAAAAGTGGATGCTTTAGCCAGTCTAGCAGCGGCTCTATCCTGCACAAATCGAAGTCCTCTTCAGGTAACTATAGAAGAAAGAAGATTCCTGCCATCTACAGAGGTTATCGAAGAAACCATTGAAATGTTTCCTATATCCTGTCTGGAAGGAATAACGGATGATTGGCGTCAGCCTTTCGTTGATTATCTCAAATATAATATTTTGCTAGAAGATAATGCACAAAGACAGCAAATTAAGCAGCGATCAGGCAAATTTGTCATATGCAGCGAAGTATTGTATAGAAAACTTATAACGGGATGTTGTTAAGATGCTTAGACAAATAAGAAGCAAACCAATGCTGCAAGAGGCACATTCAGGTGAATGTGAAGCACATCAAGCCGGCCAAAATTTATGCCATAGAGTGCATCGAATGGGTTATTATTGGCCTACTATGTTCAAAGATGCAATAGAATACGCAAAGCGGTGTCATGAAGTCAAATACACGGAGATGTAATACATGTTCCCCCAGAAGAATTACATCAGTCTGTTGCTTCTTGGCCTTTCTCAGCTTGGGGACTCGATGTGATTGGTCCTATAAATCCACCTTCATCTAAGGGAAAACAGTATATTTTGGCAGCAACAGAGTATTTCTCCAAATGGACCGAAGCAGTCGCCTTTTTTTTTGTTAGCTTGTTAGTACACCCCAACTGGACACCCCAACTGGACCGAAGCAGTCGCCTTGCGTAGTGTTAAAGAGAAAGACGTGGTCAATTTCATCCGGCATGCTATAATATACCGTCATGGTATTCTAAAAAAGATCATCACTGATAATGGCACTCCTTTTAAAAATAGAGGCATGGAAAAATTGTGTCAGAAATTCGACATCCAACATTCGTTTTCAACACCTTACTATCCTCCGGCCAATGGATTAGCAGAGGCGTTTAACAAAACGATTGTTAAAATAATGAAAAAAACAGTGACAGGCAATAAACGCGATTGGGATGTGTTTCGACAAGGAAACAAATGTATTTGATTTAGGAGAATTATCTTATTCAAACATAACAATGAAATAGTTATAAAGACAACCGTCATATTTATTGATTCTGAATTCATTTACATCCTCTGATATCCCGTGATTCTAAGATAGTTTACAAAGAACTTATTACAAATGTCAACTATTATAGCTAAATATAATTTTCGGCAGCATAACGGCAATGATCTCAATCATCTCCAATGACTTAGGAGGAATAGACAAGTCGATCAACAATCTTCAAGAGAACGAAGATTCCGGCAGCATTTCGGTGTTATTTTGGTCATCTCCAATGACTTAGGAGGAATACGTCTCTTTGTTGATGATTCTTCCTTTCTCTTGATCAAGAAGAACTTGAAGATTTAAGGACTCCAATCATTCCGACAAAGATTTCACCCATTCATTACCGTTAAAAATCGCAAACAATAGGTTTCTTGCAGTCGCTAAACGATATGCTTTGCGTGGTCCGTGCAAACTACAAGAACACTCTGTTTGCCTTCTTGTTGACCGGCGCAAACTTCCAGAGTCCAATACTCTCCTGCTGCTGTGTCACAAGCAAAGTGCGTGAAAGTCCGATACTCCGCACCTTCGTCTTCTCTTTCGTCTTTTCTTCACTTCTGAAATCTTCGAACCCCTTTTGAGAGAAGGAACGGGGTATTTATAGACATTTTCACCAGTGGTAATCTCAGATCTGGTCGATGTGGGACAAAAATATCATCCATCCATTTTTATTGCATCATTATAGACTTTGCGCGGACACGCACAAAAAATATATTTTGCGCGGTCTCGCCTCAAACCCTCAATCTCGCGTAAACTCTTCTCTGTTTAACCCGCGCAAACTCTTCACTTTGCGCGATCTAGCGCAATTCTTTTACTTTGCGCGACCCCGCGCAAAGTCGTCTTCAATTATGATTTTTAGTCTTCAATTTATTTTCTTGATCTTTTTCTTCTTCACTTCCTTGCTTATTTTATGCCTCAACAGGATGAAAAGTTGCAAGAGGCATTATGGGCCTACAGAACTACTCATCGTACAACAACAGGGGCGACACCGTATTCATTAATCTACGGTATGGAGGCAATGATCCCAATCGAAATACAGCTGGCATCGCTCAGAATAGCGGTACATCAGTCTGTAACAGATGATGAAAATGCAAAAATAAGGCTGAAAGAATTAGATATACTCGATGAAAAACGTCTTGCGGCTCAGCAGCGGTTGCAGTCGTATCAGGCCAGGATATCGGCTGCCTTTGATAAATAGGTTAAATATCGCTCTTTCAAAAAAGGGGATTTGGTGCTAATGTTGAAAAGACCTATAGTGATCACTCGCTGGACAGGGGGCAAGTTCGAGCCTAAATGGGACAGTCCATATGTAGTAAAAGAAGTATACTCCAATGGGGCATATAGAATTACAAATCAAGAGGGACAGGGTGTCAGTATACTTGTCAATGCCCGCTTCATCAAAAGATACTACCCCTGAAGATAGACATGTTGATTTTGACCAAAATATTATTAGCATAATGATTCTGTATCAAAAGGGGACAAGAATGAATAAGATCATGTCTATATGTCAACAAAAGAGGCAATGAAGAAGAAGTTCATGAGCATATCAACTATGTTAGCAAGCATTCTTAAAATATATATATATATGATCGTCATCATCACCAAAAAGGTCTGACAAAGTCAATATCATCTTGAAGATTCTCTTGAAGATATTGACAAGATAAATATTATTGCCTTTTGCCTTACAAGGCATGGGTCTTCTTGAAGATGTTGACAAGATTGATATATTGCCTTACAAGGCATGGATCTTCTTGAAGATATTATCTCAGTCGGAAATATCTACTATACTGGCAATGATGATGATCATAAATATTATTGCCTTACATAGCACGGATCTTCTTAAAAATACTATCAAAAGCAAGGATATATTAATATTAGTCAAAGAGGCAGTATAGCCAAGCCAAATCCTAAAAGAGCCAAATTGAGCCAAATCAAAAAGATCAAGCTCACAAAAAAAAAAGCTCTCAAAGGATCAAGCTCTAAAAGAGCCGGCCAACTATACGTAAGACCTATGAAGATCGCCATTCGGGTAGCGGCGAGGAGTCAGTGGCCTTAAAAAGCCCGCGAAGACCATCGCGCGCACCCATGCGGGCAGCTGATGAAGTCAAGGATTAAAAGCCTAAAAGGCCATAAATCCATGAAGACTAGTCACCGTAACTCCCATGCTATCTGTACAGCTTCCAGCAGCACCACGGGGAATGGATGAAAATGCCCTCCCGTGAATGGGCCCGACCTTGCAGACGAAGAAAACAGGGGCCGCAGTGTGAGCTTTATGCCAACCATGCGTAAGACCCTCCAGGTCTAGGGTTTGATTTCAGTAGTAACTCGTGAGGAAGGGCTTAAACCTACTCACTGATGGACTGGCGACCCTAGATTTGGTGCCCCAAAGGTAGCCTTGCGAACTCTAGAGAGTTACCGTGGCCAACCCTATGCGTAAAACCAACAGTTCACTACCCGGTAGCGTCAATGAGCCCCTCTGATGGACCTTGGCCATGAGCTCAAGGCAGTGAAAAGCCTAAAAACGAACTCTAGAGAGTTACAACGGCCATCACATAAGACCTATAAATGCTCCACTACTCATGAGCTTAAACTGTGTGTGTGCGCACGCTCCACTACTCATGAGTTTAAACTGTGTGTGGCTAATTAAATTGAAACTTAGTACCGCCAATTTAAATACTCACATAGAGAATCCCGCACTAATAAAGCATAAAAGGTTTAAAAATCATTAAGGATGTAATGAAATTACTATATAAAATATAAATATAATCTGATAATATTAGCATAAATGTCATCAACATGCAATGGGAAAAAGGCCATTATAAACATCTCAAAATGTTATCATAGAAACATATGTGAAGCCAAATAAATTATATGTTCAGGAAACATGAAAGCAAAGATTACATGTTCAAAATTACATGTTCAAAGATCTTCTGTAATCCCCACTACTTCCATATATTTGCGCAAATCTTCTTTTAATTGTGTCTGAGCTGCATCATGTTTAGATTTTTCTTCAAGAATAATTCTTGCTTGATCAGGAACGCCAGCAAGTTTATTCTCCAAAGAAGCAATCATTTCTTTTCCTTGAAGTTGTGCGGATTTTTCAATATCAACAGATTGAGCATTCACCTGTATCTTCTCTTCAACATCTTGAATGATCAAGTTCTACTCATGATTTTTCCTCTTCAGTTGAGAGATTTCTTCCTTCAGAATTGCAATATGATCTTGGATAGTCGCTCTTTCATCAATATAAGTCTTTAGTTGATCTTGAAGAATCATATGCTCTTGCTGAAGTTTAGAAATCGATGAAGCTGTCAAAAAGGCTTGTTCTAGAGATAAAGCCACCTGCTTCTTGCATTCTAAAATTTCAGGAGCAATTGTAACATTTTCTGCTGACGCCAAAGAAATTACTGAATCACAAAATTTGAGGAGTGAATCACGCAAAGGAGATATGTTGATTCTAGCCATCTTGGCAGAGCTCTCCAGAATCTCTATAGCAACATCCAAATCTAACCACTGATCAGGATTTCTGAAGATATGGGCTATTGCTAACAAGGAATGTTTCACCATAAGCATTTTATGAACAGGAATCTTCACAAAAGATGAAAGTTCAGAAGTAGTGGCCACAGAATCAGAACTGGCCGCACCACTGCAAGGAGTTCCTATAGCAAAAGAAGAAGGATATTCAAAATATTATTATGAAATATGTAGTTTTGAATAAAATAATCAGTGTATATATGTGTACCTGCCACAGGAATATGACTAATGGAAGGAGAAGTCCTCTGAGTTGCGGAAAGACCAAGTTCCACCATATCAGCAAGAGATGGTGCTCTAGCTTCTGTGCTTGAATCTCTGGTAGCCGGAGTTGGCAAGTCCGTGGTTGCTATTGGAAATATGATTTCACGAGCCACCACTCTTTGTGCTACCAATGGAACTACGGGTGCTCTTGGTGAAGTTACCACGAGAGGATTCATTGAAGAGATGGCACCTATTTCTGCAACTTGAGCACCTAAAAAAGGGGGGAGACATAATAATTCTAAATAAATAATAGTTGATATATAGATAAATATATCTATATGAAAGTTAAATCTTGTTTACCTGGTGAATAACCATATTCGCCATAATCTAAGAGTTCCTCTTCATCTTCTATAGCTGCAGGAGATTTAGCAGGAACATTTACACCAGGAAGAGTCTTAGCAATTGCAGGAGAAGATTCCATTTCAACTTCTTTCGCAGTTGTTTCCTCATCTCCGTCAATATCAACTTCGCCTTCTTCAAAGTCATCATCTTTATTCTCACAGCTGTCGCTATCCTCACTGTCTTCATATTGTGAAGAGTTAGTAGTCTCCGACGATGAAGCTGAACTCTCATCTTCCAACATTTCTTCATCAGTTTCTTCAATGACAACTTGCTTCCCTTTGCAAGAAATGGCTTGGCTGCTTTTCGGTGCAGGCTCTTCGACTGTAGGGGATATGGATGCTTGTCTGGTCCTTTCTGGAAGAATTGGATATGATGTTTGTAAACGCGCTTTTGATCTAGTCATCGGGGGAGATGGCTAGGACCAAGGGGTTGTGGAGGAGATATGGAGGTAGCAATAGCTGGTCCTTCTTGAACCACTGCAGTTTCTGCAGGAATTGGAGAAGATGTACCTTCAGCATCATCTGCAGCTTGGTTTGAAAAGTCCTGACGAGATTTCTCAAATTCTCTCAGAACTCCGTGAGCAAACCAGCCATCCAAAGTGTTGATAGGCTTGATTTCATGGATCGGGTCTTCCAATGATATCTTCCTACAAATTTCTCCCGGATGGGAAGCATGACTTTTTTCTGGAATATAGCCGATTCCACTCTCTAAATTTCTGCCCTTCAGCCTGGGCGAATGAAGAAAGATAGAAGAATCCACGGGCAGGCATTTAGTGACCAAGTATGATTGGTGATCCCACCATCGCATCCAGCTATATGATGTATAGACTATGCGATCATAGCCTGGAATTATGAAAAGAGAGCCGACGCAGCCATTCAGCAGCTGTTTCCATATCATGGCCCAGTTAAGAGGACCAGTTCCATAACAACGCATTTTTCTAGTAACCAGCCTGCAGTCTTGTGGTACGGTTGGGTCATAACCAAATTGACGAGCAAAACGACTGGGGTAGTAAGGTTCTCTCCAAAATTCTGTTCCTTCCCGAAGAGGTAAATTGCACGAGCGAATAGAAAAGAAGAAAGCTCTTTTTACTGCGGTAAGCGTTTCTTGGTCCACCATATCTGTATCTTCAGTGTAGCGATAAAGGTGGAACTGAAAATAGTTTATCTGGTCATTATCTCGAATTTTATTGGCAACCAACTCATACGCTCTTTTAGCCGTTACTTTTTGCTGAAAGAACCAGAGTGGAAGGTGAGAAGGATGAGTATATGCTTGCTCCGGAGCTTCAAAAGTCCAAGGAAAATAAACCCCTAGCCACCCCGTAATATAATGCCAAGAAGTATGTGCAGACGAAGCTCCAAGAATGGGGTCTTTTACATGGGTAGCCACCTCTCCAAGAGCTCTGTAAATAGAACATAATACTGGAGGAGCAAGAGAGTATTTATGACCTTTTGCTAAAGCACCAGCCACAACAAAGACGCTTGGACCAACAACATCTGCCCATTTAGAGCTGGGCAATACGACCAAACTTAGCCAATAAGCTAAGAACGCTGCAAGTTCTCCAAAGGAGCTATATTCTGGTCTTCCCCTCATTGCATCTCAAAGCTTCATTAATTCTTTGGAATGACAATCACGAAATCTTCAAAGAAAATAAGGGAGAAGAGGTTAATATGCAAGAATAGTTAAATAGCAATAATACAAAAAGGAAAGTCAATTGTCAGATTGATAAATACCTGAGACCTCTAGAAAAATGTGCCAGCCATTGTAGAGGGGGAATTTGTGAAAGCTGGGAAATTTTCCCATCTCTTTAAACAGCTCTATGGTAGTCTCAAAGATAGAAGGCTTGCGATCCGGAGAAGATACAAAGGCCAATTCTCTGTTTGTCAGAATAAATTCATCATAGAATTTACCTGTTATTGTGAGACTGGCGATACGATGAAGATCCCAAAGTGATATGCTCATTTCGCCATAAGGTAAATGAAAGGAATTGGTTGTAGGTGACCAGTATTCAAGGAAGCCTTTCAGTATATTGGGTTCCTGATAGAAGTATTTGGAGGTCACTTCTATGGCATCATAAAGGCTGATCTTTGCAAGAGTGCTTGTATGCTTCAGTAAAATAGCCTCCGCCCATTCAGAATAATAGCGGCGAGTGGTTAACATGCCTCTGATGCGAAATTCTGCCTGTCCCCAGAGTTGTTCTCGATCTCTAAAGCGCTGTCGAACTGTCTCATAAAAATGAGAAGGAAAGAGATCATGAGGACTGTGGAAAGGAACTAAGAATATCATGGGATGAGCTTCTCCTATCTTTTGTCGTGGCTTCTGTGTTTGGATGACTCCTTCAAGGATTCGAGGCTCTCTTGAGGCCCACGATTCGGTATACATTAATCTTTCGCCGTGGACGTAATCTTTAGACTCACAGTCGAGCATGGACTGATGACGATATACTTTAATGAGAATAATCGTCATGCCCTCCGCATGAGGGTTGTCAAACTTCATGACACCTTCAACAACTCGTACTGAGTCCCATGAGTTTTGAAGCCTCTTCTTCTTGTGTTCCTTGATTTTCTCTGCAAATTCTTTCGCCTTATTTTGACGAGTTTTCTTTGAACGAGAAGCCGGAGGAGTGTCTTCACGAGGAGATGGTCTTTCACTATCGGTACGAATATGGGCCGTAATCTTTAACCATTCATCCCAGTCATACTCTCTGACATGTTTAGGTGGACATTTGATATCTCCTAAAGATATGGATCTATGAATGGGGGATGGCAAAGACTTGATGCGATCAGAAAAGTCGAAGGTAGGAAGAACGGGTTCTTTGAAATAAGCTGGATTTCTGGAAGTTGTCTTTATTCTTTTAGCAGGAGGTTGATCAGAAGAAGGTGGATTAGAAGGAGTCACATGACGAGCTGTTTGTTTAATGCGAGCCATGAAAATAAGTTAAGAAAGGAAGAAAGATGTCAGAATGAGAAAGGAAGAAAGAAGAAAAAAGACTATGTGTTGGAAAAATTCAAGAGGAAAAACGGCTAAGTATGAAGTACTTTGCGCAGGTCCGCGCAAAGTATAACGTTTGCACGGAAAAGTTCGTAAACTCAAAGGACTTCGGGCAAACTAAAAAGGTTTGCGCGAGTTCGCGCAAAGTGAAAGGTTTTGTGAAGAAAATCGCAAGAGCGAGTTTTGAGAGTCCGAAAGGATTCGTGAAAATGACCAAGTTGTTGCATTATTTATAGTATTTACATTTGGAGAGTAAGTACTCAGATCGATTGGGCTTTTGGGGGTCACGCAAACTCTATACAAAATCAGGGATTTGATCCTTTTTCTTTGATTTTTGAAGAAACAAAGAAACGGATCAAGAGGGCATCTGTTGAGTCATAAAATAAACGAAGAAATGAAGAAGAGAAAGATCAACAAATCAGTTTAAAGATCAAGAAATCAGTTTGAAGATGACTTTGTGCGGGTTCGCACAAAGTGAAGAGGTTGCGCTGGACCGCGTAAAGTAAATAGTCTGCACGGGTTGCTCAAGGAAGATAGATTGTGCAGGACTGACAGATTGCGCGAGATCGCGCAAAGTATATCGTTTGCGCGTATCCACGCAAAGTGTATGACTGAGGTATAAAAATTGTTGGGTGTTATTTTGTCCCACATCGATCAGAATAGAGTTTTACACCCGTAAAAATGTCTATAAATACCCTGTTCTTTCTCTCAAAAGGGGTTCGAAGATTTCAGAGTAAAAGAAAGACGAAGAAAGAGACAGAAGGTGCGAATCCGCACAAAGGAGCATTGGGCTCCTATAGTTTGCGCGGACCCGCGCAAAGCATGTCGTTTGCGCGGACCCGCGCAAACCGACTGTTTGACAGTCTATAACAGCAATGGGCTGTTATACTGCTGGAATGGCTAGAGTCTTCAAATCTTCAAGAAATCTTCAAGTTCTTCTTGTTCAGGAGAAAAGGAGGAATCATCGACGAAAAGGCGTATTCCTCCTAAGTTTGAGGGGATGATCGAAATAGCGCTGAAATGCTGCCGGAATCTCCGTTCTCTTGAAGACTATTGGCCAATTTGTCTATTCCTCCTAAGTCATAGGAGACGATTGAAATTAGCGCTGTTATGCTGTCAAAATTTACATTTAACTATGATAATTGTAATTTGCAAAGAATTCTTTGTAAACTATCTTAGAATCAAGGGATACCCGAGGATGTAAATGAATTCAGAATCAATAAAGTGTGATGATTGTTTCTGTAACTATTCTATTGTTATGTTTGAATAAGATAATTCTCCCAAATCAAACACCTTTGTTTCCTTGTCGAAACAGCGGATCGCGCAATCAACTGACACAAGAATGGAGGATTGGCACGTGCATGAGACCTATAAATACCCCGCTCCTCCTTTCATTTAGAGGTTAGAGATTTCGAAAAACTGGAGTGGAGCAACTGAAGATAGCGAGCAGAGGTGATGACCAGTTGCGCGGATCACGCAACAAGAGTATCAGTTGCGCGGACCGCTCAACCAAGATGTCCATTTCACGGACTGCACAACCAGTTTGTTGGTTGCGCGGGTTGGACTACTGGTCAATAGTGTTGGATCTTCAAGCTTTCTTCTTTGCAAAGGGAGATCAGTTGATCGATCCAGCAATTCCTCCTAAGTATCCAGGAGACGACCGAAATGGCGCCGGAGTACTGCCAAAATTTCTATCTCATTGGAGATCAGCTGATCAATTCAACAATTCCTCCTAAGTATCTAGGAGATGACCGAAATGGCACTGGAGTACTGCCAAAATTTCTATCTCATTGGAGATCAGCTGATCGATTCAGCAATTCCTCCTAAGTATTCAAGAGATGACCGAAATGGCGTCGGAATGCTGCCGAAATTTCTATATGGAAGACTATTGATTGATTGATTGATTGTACTTTATTTTCAGAATCAAGGGAATTTGAGGATGTATTTCTTTGTTATCATTGAATAAACCCCCCAAATCAAACACATTCGTTTTCTTGTCGAAACAAACTCTTCGATTGTCATTTTGCAATTTCGATTGTTAATCTTTCCAAATCGCGCGATGCAATGGAGGAGCTCATAACTCCCTCATTTGATGTCGGATTGGGTTAAATTTTGGTCATCTAAAAGTTACTTTAGCGCACTTTCATTCCTGACTGCAATCATCGTATTCTGAGACCATTCGGGCATCCTTAAGTGGGATCGTAGTCCTCCCTACTGAATTTCTCCTTCATCTACTTGTCCAACGGTAACCTTCATAACTCTCTCTGCAGTGGTCGAATTTAGACTATTTTGAGCTCATTGGAATGGTAACCTGCAAAGCTTCTAAATGAGGCCAGAATTGGGTAATTTCAAGACCGTTTGATATCCCAAAAGTACTTTAGAAGTCTTCGATCGTCATTTTGCAATTACGATTGTTAATCTTTCCAAATCGCCCGATCCAACAGAGGAGGTCATGACTCCCTCGTTTGATGTTGGATTGGATCGAATTTTGGTCATCTAAAAGGAACTTTAGTGCACTTTCATTCCTGATTACAATCGTCATATTCCGAGACCATTTGGTCATCCTTAAGTGGGATCGCAGTCGTCGCTACTGAATTTCTCCTTCATCTCCTTGTATAACAGTAACCTTCATAACTCTCTCTTTAGTTGTCAAATTTAGACTATTTTGAGCTCATTGGAATGGTAACTTGCAAAGCTCCAAAATGAGGCCAAAATTTGGTAATTTTGAGACTGTTCGATATCCCAAAAGCACGTTGGAACTCTTCAATCGTCATTTTGCAATTTCGATTATTAATCTTTCCAAATCGCGCTATCCAACAGAGGAGCTCATAACTCCCTCGTTTGATGTCAGATTGGGTCAAATTTTGGTCATCTGAAAGTTACTTTAGCCCACTTTCATTCCTAACTGCAATCGTCGTATTCTGAGACCATTTGGGCATCCTTAAGTGGGATCGCAGTCGTCATTACTGAATTTCTCCTTCATCTACTTGTCCAACAGAAACCTTCATAACTCTCTCTTCAGTGTTGAATTTAGATTATTTTGAGCTCATTGGAATGGTAACCTACGAAGCTTCTAAATGAGGCCAGAATTGGGTAAATTCAAGACCGTTCGATATCCCAAAAGTACGTTGGAACTCTTCGATCGTCATTTTGCAATTTCGATAGTTAATCTTTCCAAATCGTGCGATCCAACGGAGGAGCTCATAACTCCCTCATTTGATGTCAGATTGGGAATAATTTTGATGATCTGAAAGGTACTTTAGCGCACCTTCATTCCTGACTGCAATCGTCGTATTCTGGGACCATTTGGGCATCTTAAAGTGGGATCACAGTCGTCACTACTAAATTTCTCTTTCATCTCCTTGTCCAACAGTAACCTTCATAACTCTCTCTTCACTGGTCGAATTTAGACTATTTTGAGCTCATTGGAATGGTAACTTGCGAAGCTTCTAAATGAGGCCAGAATTGGGTAATTTCGAGACCGTTCGATATCCCAAAAGCACGTTGGAACTCTTTGATTGTCATTTTGCAATTTCGGTTGTTAATCTTTCCAAATCACGCAATCCAATAAAGGAGCTCATAACTCCCTCGTTTGATGTCGGATTAGATTGAATTTTGGTCATCTGAAGGGTACTTTAGCGTACTTTCATAACTGACAACAATCGTCATATTCTGGGACCATTTGGGCATCCTTAAGTGGGATCATAGTCGTTGCTACTGAATTTCTCCTTCATCTGCTTGTCCAACAGTAACCTTCCTTACTCTCTCTTCAGTGGTTGAATTTAGACTATTTTAAGCTCATTGAATGGAAACTTGCGATGCTTCTAAATGAGGCCAGAATTGGGTAATTTCATGACCGTTTGATATCCCAAAAGTACGTTGGAACTCTTTCATTGTCATTTTGCAATTTCGATAGTTAATCATTCCAAATCGCGCGATCCAATGGAGGAGTTCATAACTCCCTCGTTTGATGTCGGATTGGGTCAAATTTTGGTCATCTGAAAGTTACATTAACTCACTTTCACTCCTGACTGCAATCGTCGTATTCTAAGATCTTTTGGTCATCCTTAAGTGGGATCACAGTCCTCGCCTTCATCTCCTGGTCCAACAGTAACCTTCATAACTCTCTCTTCAGTGGTCGAATTTAGGCTATTTTGAGCTCATTGGAATGGTAACTTGCGAAGCTACTAAATGAGGCCAGAATTGGGTAATTTTGAGACTGTTCGATATCCCAAAAGCATGTTGGAACTCTTCGATTGGCATTTTACAATTTCGATTGTTAGGCCTTCCAAATCACGCGATCCAACGGAGGAGCTCATAACTCCCTCGTTTGATGTCGGATTAGGTTGAATTTTGGTCATCTAAAAGGTACTTTAACACGCTTTCATTGCTGACTGCAATCGTCGTATTCTAGGACCATTTGGGCATCCTTAAGTGGGATTGCAGTCATCGCTACTGAATTTCTCCTTCATCTCCTTGTCTAACAGTAACCTTCATAAATCTCTCTTCAGCGGTGGAATGTAGACTATTTTGAGGTCATTGGAATCGTAACTTGCGAAGCTTCTAAATGAGGCCAGAATTGGGTAATTTCGAGACCGTTCGATGTCTCAAAAGCACGTTGGAACTCTTCGATCGTCATTTTGCAATTTCGATTGTTAAGCCTTCCAAATCGCGCGATCCAACGGAGGAGCTCATAACTCCCTCGTTTGATGTCGGATTAGGTCAAATTTTGGTCATCTAAAAGGTACTTTAACGAGCTTTCATTCCTGACTGCAATCATCGTATTCCAAGATCATTTAGGCATCCGTAATTGGGATCGCAGTCGTTGCTACTGAACTTCTCCTTCATCTCCTTGTCCAACAGTAACCTTCATAACTCCCTCTTCAGTGGTCAAATTTAGACTAGTTTGAACTCATTGGAAGGATAACTTGACAAGCTTCTAAATGAGACAAGAATTGGGTAATTTTGAGACCGTTCAATATCCCAAAAGCACGTTGGAACTCATCGATCATCATTTTGCAATTTCGATAGTTAATCTTTTTAAATCGCGGGATCCAACGGAGGCACTCATAACTCCCTCATTTGATGTCGGATTGGGTCGATTTTTGGTCATCTGAAAGGTACTTTATCATACTTTCATTCCTGATGTAATCGACGTATTCTGAGAGCATTTGGGCATACTTATGTGGGATCGCAGTCGTCGCTACTGAATTTCTCCTTCACCTCCTTGTCTAACAGTAACCTTCATAACTCTCTCTTCAGTGGTCGAATTTAGACTATTTTAAGCTCATTGGAATGGTAACTTGTGAAGCTTCTAAAGGAGGCTAGAATTGGGTAATTTCGAGACCATTCGATATCTCAAAAGCACGTTGGAACACTTTTATCGTCATTTTGCAATTTCGATTATTAATCATTCCAAATCGCGCGATCCAACGGAGGAGCTCATAACTCCCTCATATGATGTCGGATTGGGTCAAATTTTGGTCATCTGTAAGGTACATTATCGCACTTTCATTCCTGACTACAATCATCGTATTCCGGGACCATTTGGGTATCCTTAAGTGGGTTCGCAGTCATCACTACTGAATTTCTCCTTCATCTCCTTGTCCAACAGTAACCTTCCTAACTCTCTCTTCAGTGGTCGAATTTAGACTCTTTTAAGGTCATTGGAATGATAACTTGCGAAGCTTCTAAATGAGGATAGAATTGGGTAATTTTGAGACCGTCTGATATCCCAAAAGCACGTTGGACCTTTTTGATCGTCATTTTACAATTTCGATTAATAATCATTTCTAAATAGCGCAATCCAACAGACGAGTTCATAACTCCCTCGTTTGATGCTGGATTGGGTCAAATTTTTGTCATCTGAAAGGTACTTTAGCACACTTTCATTCCTGACTGTAATCGTCGTATTCCGAGATCATTGGGTCATCCTTAAGTGGGATCGCAGTCGTCACTACCGAATTTCTCCTTCATCTCCTTGTCCAACAGTAACCTTAATAACTCACTCTTTAGTGGTCGAATTTAGATTATTTTGAGCTCTTTGGAATGGTAACTTCCGAAGCTTCTAAATGAGGCCAAAATTGGGTAATTTCGAGACTGTTTGATATCCCAAAAGCATGTTGGAATTCTTCGATCGTCATTTTGCAATTTGGATTGTTAATCTTTCCAAATCGGGCGATGCAACGAAGAAGCTCATAACTCCCTCGTTTGATGTTGGATTGGGTCAAATTTTAGTCATTTGAAAGTTACTTTAGCTCACTTTCATTCCTGACTGCAATCGTCATATTCCGAGACCATTCGGGCATCCTTAAGTGGGATCGCAGTCCTTGCTACTGAATTTCTCCTTCATCTACTTGTCCAACAGTAACCTTCATAACTCTCTCTTCAGTGGTCAAATTTAGACTATTTTGAGCTCATTGGAATGGTAACCTACGAAGCTTCTAAGTGAGGCCAGAATTAGGTAATTTTGAGACCGTTTGATATCCCAAAAGCACGTTGGAACTCTTTGATCGTAATTTTGCAATTTCGATAGTTAATCATTCCAAATCGCGCGATCCGACGGAGGAGTTCATAACTCCCTCGTTTGATGTCGGATTGGATCGAATTTTGGTCATCTGAAAGGTACTTTAGTTCACTTTCATTCCTGACTGCAATCGTTATATTCCGAGACCTTTGGGCATCCTTAAGTGGGATCGCAGTCCTTGCTACTGAATTTCTCCTTCATCTACTTGTCCAATAGAAACCTTCATTACTCTCTCTTCAGTGTCGAATTTAGACAATTTTGAACTCATTGGAATGGTAATCTACGAAGCTTCTATATGAGGCCAGAATTGAGTAATTTCAAGACCGTTCGATATCCCAAAAGTACGTTGGAACTCTTCGATCGTCATTTTACAATTTCGATTGTTAATCTTTCCAAATTGCGCGATCCAACGGAGGAGCTCATAACTCCCTCATTTGATGTCGGATTGGGTCGAATTTTGGTCATCTGAAAGGTACTTTAGCACACTTTCATTCCTGACTGCAATCGTTGTATTCCGGGACCATTTGGGCATCCTTAAGTGAGATCGCAGTCGTCACTACTGAATTTCTCCTTCATCTCCTTGTCCAACTGTAACCTCCATAACTCTCTCTTCAGTGGTTGAATTTAGACTATTTTGAGCTCATTGGAATGGTAACTTGCGAAGCTTCTAAATGAGGACAGAATCAGGAAATTTCGAGACCGTTTGATATCCCAAAGGCACGTTGGAACTCTTTCATCGTCATTTTGCAATTTCGATAGTTAATCATTCCAAATCGCATGATCCAACCGAGAAGTTCATAACTCCCTCGTTTGATGTCGAATTGGGTCAAATTTTGGTCATCTGAAAGGTAAATTAGCTCGCTTTCATTCCTGACTGCAATCGTCGTATTCTAAGATCATTTGGTCATCCTTAAGTGGGATCGCAGTCCTCGCTACTGCGATCTCACTTAAGGATTGGGAAGCTTCTAAATGAGGCCAGAATTGGGTAATTTCGAGATTGTCAATTGATCACAGTTATTCAAGTCTTCCGTGCGACCATGAGCATTCCAGTCTCCTGGTCAAATATGAGTGTCTCAATCTTCTGGTCGAACGCAATCATTCGATCTTCTAGTCAAAGAAGATCCTCCAATCTTCCATACAAACATGATCATCCAGTCATCCTTTAGTTGCAATTCAGTCAAGTTCTTCAGGCAAAAGAAGATCGATCCTTCATTTTATTTCAAGGATCAATCAAAGAAGGATCGAGGGGGCATCTGTTGAGGCACAAAAAATATCTCATTACATTGGTCAGAGAATCCCATGGTACTAAACTAGCTCAAAGGGTAGTTTAAGTGTTTTGGTAAAGTTCCAGCTCCAAGGGTACCTGTTGAGGTATGGAGAATGATGAAAGAATTGAAGTAGAAGAAGAGCAGTTGCATGGACCGCGCAAACAAAGTTCCCCGTTGTGCAGGTCACGGAAGTCAAGTCCTCCGTTGCGCGGGTCGCGGAAACAAGTTCCTCCATTGTGCGGGTCACGGAAGCATGTTCCCCATTGCGCGGGTCGCGCAACCAAGAAGTCCGTTGCGCGGATCGCGCAATCAACTGACACAAGAATGGAGGATTGGCTCGTGCATGGGACCTATAAATACCTCGCTCCTCCTTTCATTTAAAGGTTAGAGATTTCAGGAAACTGGAGTGGAGCAACTGAAGATAGCGAGCAGAGGTGATGATCAGTTGCGCGGATCGCGCAACAAGAGTATCAGTTGCGCGGACCGCGTAACCAAGATGTCTGTTTTGTGGACCGCACAACCAGTTTGTTAGTTGAGCGGGTTGGACTACTGGTCAATAGTGTTGGATCTTCAAGCTTTCTTCTTTACAAAGGGAGATCAGTTGATCGATTCAGCAATTCCTCCTAAGTATCCAGGAGATGACCGAAATGGCGCCGGAGTATTGCCGAAATTTCTATCTCATTGGAGATCAGCTGATCGATTTAGCAATTCCTCCTAAGTATCTAGGAGATGACCAAAATGGCGCCGGAGTACTGCCGAAATTTCTATCTCATTGGTGATCAGCTAATCGATTCAGCAATTCCTCCTAAGTATCCAGGAGATGACCGAAATGGCGTCGGAATGCTACCGAAATTTCTATATGGAAGACTATTGATTGATTGATTAATTGTACTTTATTTTCAGAATCAAGGGAATTCGAGGATGTAAATGAACTCAGAATAAATGTGATTAATGTTCTCTTGTTCTTTCTTTGTT
Source organism: Magnolia changhungtana (assembly GCA_030180095.1). Classification (NCBI taxonomy): domain Eukaryota; kingdom Viridiplantae; phylum Streptophyta; class Magnoliopsida; order Magnoliales; family Magnoliaceae; genus Magnolia; species Magnolia changhungtana. Next base: position 397,987 of record JASAUF010000625.1, read on the forward strand.
ATCATTGAATAAATCCACCAAATCAAACACATTTGTTTTCTTGTCGAAACAAACTCTTCGATCGTCATTTTGCAATTTCGATTGTTAATCTTTCTAAATCGGGCAATCCAATGGAGGAGCTCATAACTCCCTCGTTTGATGTCAGATTGGGTCAAATTTTGTTCATCTGAAAGGTACTTTAGCGCACGTTCATTACTGACTGCAATCGTTGTATTCTGGGACCATTTGGGCATCCTTAAGTGGGATCGTAGTCATCACTACTGAATTTCTCCTTCATCTCCTTGTCCAACAGTAGCCTTCATAACTTTCACTTCAGTGGTCGAATTAGACTATTTTGTGCTCATTGGAATGGTAACTTGCGAAGCTACTAAATGAGGCCAGAATTGGGTAATTTCGAGACTATTCGATATCCCAAAAGCACGTTGGAACTCTTCGATTAGCATTTTGCACTTTCGATTGTTAAGCCTTCCAAATCGCGCGATCCAACGGAGGAGCTCATAACTCCCTCGTTTGATGTCGGATTAGGTCAAATTTTGGTCATCTAAAAGGTACTTTAACGCGCTTTCATTCCTGACTGCAATCGTCGTATTCTGGGACCATTTGGGCATCCTTAAGTGGGATCGCAGTCGTCGCTACTGAATTTCTCCTTCATCTCCTTGTCCAACAGTAACCTTCATAAATCTCTCTTCAGCGGTGGAATGTAGACTATTTTGAGGTCATTGGAATCGTAACTTGCGAAGCTTCTAAATGAGGCCAGAATTGGGTAATTTCGAGACCGTTCGATATCCCAAAAGCATGTTGGAACTCTTCGAACGTCATTTTGCAATTTCGATTGTTAAGCCTTCCAAATCGCGCGATCTAACGGAGGTGCTCATAACTCCCTCGTTTGATGTCGGATTAGGTCGAATTTTGGTCATCTAAAAGGTACTTTAACGAGCTTTCATTCCTGACTGCAATCCTCGTATTCCAAGACCATTTGGGCATCCGTAATTGGGATCGCAGTCGTTGCTACTGAACTTCTCCTTCATCTCCTTGTTCAACAGTAACCTTCATAACTCCCTCTTCAGTGGTCAAATTTAGACTAGTTTAAACTCATTGGAATGATAACTTGACAAGCTTCTAAATGAGATGAGAATTGGGTAATTTCGAGACCGTTCAATATCCCAAAAGCACGTTGGAACTCATCGATCATCATTTTACAATTTCGATAGTTAATCTTTCTAAATCGTGGGATCCAATGGAGGCACTCATAACTCTCTCGTTTGATGTCGGATTGGGTCGATTTTTGGTCATCTAAAAGGTACTTTATCATACTTTCATTCCTGACTGTAATCGACATATTCTTAGAGCATTTGGGCATACTTATGTGGGATCGCAGTCGTCGCTACTGAATTTCTCCTTCACCTCCTTGTCTAACAGTAACCTTCATAACTCTCTCTTCAGTGGTCGAATTTAGACTATTTTAAGCTCATTGGAATGGTAACTTGCGAAGCTTCTAAAGGAGGCTAGAATTGGGTAATTTCGAGACCATTCGATATCTCAAAAGCACGTTGAAACTCTTTGATTGTCATTTTGCAATTTTGATTATTAATCATTCTAAATCGCGCAATCCAACTAAGGAGCTCATAACTCCCTCGTATGATGTCGGATTGGGTCAAATTTTGGTCATTTGTAAGGTACTTTATCGCACTTTCATTCCTGACTACAATCGTCGTATTCCGGGACCATTTGGGTATCCTTAAGTGGGATCGCAGTCGTTGTTACTGAATTTCTCCTTCATCTCCTTGTCAAACTGTAACCTTCCTAACTCTCTCTTCAGTGGTCGAATTTAGACTCTTTTAAGGTCATTGGAATGATAACTTGCGAAGCTTCTAAATGAGGACAGAATTGGGTAATTTTGAGACCGTTTGATATCCCAAAAGCACGTTGGACCTTTTTGATCGTCATTTTGCAATTTCAATTAATAATCATTTCCAAATAGTGCAATCCAACGGACGAGTTCATAACTCCCTCGTTTGATGTTGGATTGGTACTTTAGCACAATTTCATTCCTGACTGCAATCGTCGTATTCCAAGATCATTGGATCATCCTTAAGTGGGATTGCAGTCGTCGCTACCGAATTTCTCCTTCATCTCCTTGTCCAACAGTAACCTTAATAACTCACTCTTCAATGGTCGAATTTAGATTATTTTGAGCTCATTGGAATGGTAACTTTCGAAGCTTCTAAATGAGGCCAAAATAGGGTAATTTCGAGACTGTTTGATATCCCAAAAGCACGTTGGAATTCTTCGATCGTCATTTTACAATTTGGATTGTTAATCTTTCCAAATCAGGCGATGCAACGGAGGAGCTCATAACTCCCTCGTTTGATGTCGGATTGGGTCAAATTTTGGTCATTTGAAAGTTACTTTAGCGCACTTTCATTCCTGAATGCAATCGTCGTATTCCGAGACCATTCGGGCATCCTTAAGTGGGATCACAGTCCTCGCTGCTGAATTTCTCCTTCATCTACTTGTCCAACAGTAACCTTCATAACTCTCTCTTCAGTGGTCAAATTTAAACTATTTTGAGCTCATTGGAATGGTAACCTACGAAACTTCTAAGTGAGGCCAGAATTAGGTAATTTTGTGACCGTTTGATATCCCAAAAGCACGTTGGAACTCTTTGATCGTCATTTTGCAATTTCAATAGTTAATCATTCCAAATCGCGTGATCCGACGGAGGAGTTCATAACTCCCTCGTTTAATGTCGGATTGGATCGAATTTTGGTCATCTGAAAGGTACTTTAGCTCACTTTCATTCCTGACTGCAATCGTTATATTCCGAGACCTTTGGGCATCCTTAAGTGGGATCGCAGTCCTTGCTACTGAATTTCTCCTTCATCTACTTGTCCAATAGAAACCTTCATTACTCTCTCGTCAGTGTCGAATTTAGACAATTTTGAGCTCATTGGAATGATAACCTACGAAGCTTCTATATGAGGCCAGAATTGAGTAATTTCGAGACCGTTCGATATCCCAAAAGTACGTTGGAACTCTTCGATCGTCATTTTACAATTTCGATTGTTAATCTTTCCAAATTGCGCAATCCAACGGAGGTGCTCATAACTCCCTCCTTTGATGTCGGATTGGGTCAAATTTTTGTCATCTGAAAGGTAGTTTAGCACACCTTCATTCCTGACTACAATCGTTGTATTCCGGGACCATTTGGGCATCCTTAAGTGAGATCGCAGTCGTCACTACTGAATTTCTCCTTCATCTCCTTGTCCAACAGTAACCTCCATAACTCTCTCTTCAGTGGTTGAATTTAGACTATTTTGAGCTCATTGGAATGGTAACTTGCGAAGCTTATAAATGAGGACAGAATTGGATAATTTCGAGACCGTTTGATATCCCAAAAGCACGTTGGAACTCTTTCATCGTCATTTTATAATTTCGATAGTTAATCATTCTAAATCGCGTGATCCAACCGAGAAGTTCATAACTCCCTCGTTTGATGTCGGATTGGGTCAAATTTTGGTCATCTGAAAGGTACATTATCTCGCTTTCATTCCTGACTGCAATCGTCATATTCTGAGATCATTTGGTCATCCTTAAGTGGGATCGTAGTCCTCGCTACTGCGATCTCACTTAAGGATTGGGAAGCTTCTAAATGAGGCCAGAATTGGGTAATTTCGAGATTGTCAATTGATCACAGTTATTCAAGTCTTTCGTGTGACCATGAGCATTCCAGTCTCCTGGTCAGATATGAGTGTCTCAATCTTCTGGTCGAACGCAATCATTCGATCTTCTAATCAAAGAAGATCCTCCAATCTTCCATACAAACATGATCATCCAGTCATCCTTTAGTTGCAATTCAGTCAAGTTCTTCAAGCAGAAGAAGATCGATCCTTCATTTGATTTCAAGGATCAATCAAAGAAGGATCGAGGGGGCATCTGTTGAGGCATAAAAAATATCTCATTACATTGGTCAGAGAATCCCATGGTACTAAACTAGCTCAAAGGGTAGTTTAGGTGTTTTGGTAAAGTTCCAGCTCCAAGGGTACCTGTTGAGGTATGGAGAATGATGAAAGAATTGAAGTAGAAGAAGAGCAGTTGCACGGACCGCGCAAACAAAGTTCCCCGTTGCGCAGGTCACGGAAGTCAAGTCCTCCGTTGCGCGGGTCGCGGAAACAAGTTCCTCCATTGTGCGGGTCACGGAAGCATGTTCCCCATTGCGCGGGTCGCGCAACCAAGAAGTCCGTTGCGTGGATCGCGCAATCAACTGACACAAGAATGGAGGATTGGCACATGTGTGGGACCTATAAATATCTTGCTCCTCCTTTCATTTAAAGGTCAAAGATTTCGGGAAACTGGAGTGGAGCAACTGAAGATAGCGAGTAGAGGTGATGATCAGTTGCGCGGATCGCGCAACAAGAGTATCAGTTGCACGGACCGTGCAACCAAGATGTCCGTTTTGTTGACCGCGCAACCAGTTTGTTAGTTGAGCGGGTTGGACTACTGGTCAATAGTGTTGGATCTTCAAGCTTTCTTCTTTGCAAAGGGAGATCAGTTGATCGATTCAGCAATTCCTCCTAAGTATCCAGGAGATGACCGAAATGGCGCCAGAGTATTGCCGAAATTTCTATCTCATTGGAGATCAGTTGATCGATTTAGCAATTCCTCCTAAGTATCTAGGAGATGACCGAAATGGCGCCGGAGTACTGCCGAAATTTCTATCTCATTGGAGATCAGCTAATCAATTCAACAATTCCTCCTAAGTATCCAGGAGATGACTAAAATGGCGTCGGAATGCTGCCGAAATTTCTATATGGAAGACTATTCATTGATTGATTAATTGTACTTTATTTTCAGAATCAAGGGAATTCGAGGATGTAAATGAACTCAGAATAAATGTGATTAATGTTCTCTTGTTCTTTCTTTGTTATCATTGAATAAATCCACCAAATCAAACACATTTATTTTCTTGTCGAAACAAACTCTTCGATCGTCATTTTGCAATTTTGATTGTTAATCTTTCCAAATCGGGTGATCCAATGGAGGAGCTCATAACTCCCTCATTTAATGTCGGATTGTGTCAAATTTTGTTCATCTGAAAGGTACTTTAGCGCACTTTCATTATTGACTACAATCGTTTTATTCTGGGACCATTTGGGCATCCTTAAGTGGGATTGCAGTCATCACTACTGAATTTCTCCTTCATCTCCTTGTCCAACAGTAGCCTTCATAACTCTCACTTCAGTGGTCGAATTAGACTATTTTGAGCTCATTGGAATGGTAACTTGCGAAGCTTCTAAATGAGGCTAGAATTGGGTAATTTCGAGACTGTTCGATATCCCAAAAGCACGTTGGAACTCTTCGATCGGCATTTTGCAATTTCGATTGTTAAGCCTTCCAAATCGCGCGATCCAATGGAGGAGCTCATAACTCCCTCGTTTGATGTCGGATTAGGTCAAATTTTGGTCATCTAAAAGGTACTTTAACGCGCTTTCATTCCTGACTGCAATCGTCATATTCTGGGACCATTTGGGCATCCTTAAGTGGGATTGCAGTCGTCGCTACTGAATTTCTCCTTCATCTCCTTGTCTAACAGTAACCTTCATAAATCTCTCTTCAGCGGTGGAATGTAGACTATTTTGAGGTCATTGGAATCGTAACTTGCGAAGCTTCTAAATGAGGCCAGAATTGGGTAATTTCGAGACCGTTCGATATCCCAAAAGCATGTTAGAACTCTTCGATCGTCATTTTGCAATTTCGATTGTTAATCCTTCCAAATCCCGCGATCCAATGGAGGAGCTCATAACTCCCTCGTTTGATGTCGGATTAGGTCAAATTTTGGTAATCTAAAAGGTATTTTAACGAGCTTTCATTCTTGACTGCAATCGTCGTATTCCAAGACCATTTGGGCATCCGTAATTGGGATCGCAGTCGTCGCTACTGAACTTCTCCTTCATCTCCTTGTCCAACAGTAACCTTCATAACTCCCTCTTCAGTGGTCAAATTTAGACTAGTTTGAACTCATTGGAATGATAACTTGACAAGCTTCTAAATGAGATGAGAATTGGGTAATTTCGAGACCGTTCAATATCCCAAAAGCACGTTGGAACTCATCGATCATCATTTTGCAATTTTGATAGTTAATCTTTCTAAATCGCGAGATCCAACGGAGGCACTCAAAACTCCCTCGTTTGATGTCGGATTGGGTCAATTTTTTGTCATCTGAAAGGTACTTTATCATACTTTCATTCCTGACTGTAATCGACGTATTCTGAGAGTATTTGGGCATACTTATGTGGGATCGCAGTCGTCGCTACTGAATTTCTCCTTCACCTCCTTGTCTAACAGTAACCTTCATAACTCTCTCTTCAGTGGTTGAATTTAGACTATTTTAAGCTCATTGGAATGGTAACTTGCGAAGCTTCTAAAGGAGGCTAGAATTGGGTAATTTCGAGACCATTCGATATCTCAAAAGCACGTTGGAACTCTTTGATCTTTATTTTACAATTTTGATTATTAATCATTCCAAATCGCGCGATGGAGGAGCTCATAACTCCCTCGTATGATGTCGGATTGGGTCAAATTTTGGTCATCTGTAAGGTACTTTATCGCACTTTCATTCCTGACTACAATCGTTGTATTCCGGGACCATTTGGGTATCCTTAAGTGGGATCGTAGTCGTCACTACTGAATTTCTCCTTCATCTCCTTGTCCAACAGTAACCTTCCTAACTCTCTCTTCAGTGGTCGAATTTAGACTCTTTTAAGGTCATTGGAATGATAACTTGCGAAGCTTCTAAATGAGGATAGAATTAGGTAATTTCGAGATGGTTTGATATCCCAAAAGCACGTTGGACCTTTTTGATCGTCATTTTACAATTTCGATTAATAATCATTTCTAAATAGCGCAATCCAACGGACGAGTTCATAACTCCCTCGTTTGATGCTGGATTGGGTCAATTTTTGGTCATTTGAAAGGTACTTTAGCACACTTTCATTCCTGACTGTAATCGTCGTATTCCGAGATCATTGGGTCATCGTTAAGTGGGATCGCAGTCGTCGCTACCGAATTTCTCCTTCATCTCCTTGTCCAACAGTAACCTTAATAACTCACTCTTCAGTGGTCGAATTTAGATTATTTTGAGCTCATTGGAATGATAACTTCCAAAGCTTCTAAATGAGGCCAAAATTGGGTAATTTCGAGACTGTTTGATATCCTAAAAGCACGTTGGAACTCTTTGATCGTCATTTTGCAATTTCGATAGTTAATCATTCCAAATCGCGCGATCCGATGGAGGAGTTCATAACTCCCTCGTTTGATGTCAGATTGGATCGAATTTTGGTCATCTGAAAGGTACTTTAGCTCACTTTCATTCCTAACTGCAATCGTTGTTGTTGAGGCATAAAAATGAAGAAGAGAAAGATCAAGAAATCAGTTTGAAGATCAAGAAAACAGTTTGAAGATGACTTTGCGCTGGACCGCGTAAAGTGAAATGGATTGCGTAGGATCGCACAAAGTAAACGGGTTGTACGGGTTGCTCAAGGAAGACAGATTGCGCGGGACAGATAGATTGCGCGAGATCGAGCAAAGCATGTCGTTTGGACGTGTCCGCGCAAAGTGTATGACTGAGGTATAAAAATGGTTGGATGTTATTTTGTCCCACATCGACCAGAACAGAGTTTTTCACCTGTAAAAATGTCTATAAATACCCCGTTCTTTCTCTCAAAAGAGGTTGGAAGATTTCAGAGTAAAAGAAAGATGAAGAAAGGGAGACAGAAGGTGCGAATCCGCGCAAAAGAGCACTGGGCTCCTATAGTTTCTGCGGACCCGCGCAAAGCATGTCGTTTGCGTGGACCCGCGCAAACTGACTGATTGGCAGTCTATAACAGCAATGGGCTGTTATGCTACTTGAATGGATAGAGTCTTCAAATCTTCAAGTTCTTCTTGTTCAGGAGAAAAGGAGGAATCATCGACGAAAAGGCGTATTCCTCCTAAGTTTCAGGAGATGACCGATATAGCGCTGAAATGCTGCCGGAATCTCTGTTCTCTTGAAGACTGTTGGTTGATTTATCTATTCCTCCTAAGTCATAGGAGACGACTGAGATCAGCACTGTTATGCTGCCAAAATTTATATTTAACTACGATAATTGTAACTTGCAATAAATTCTTTGTAAACTATCTTAGAATCAAGGGATACCTGAGGATGTAAATGAATTCAGAATCAATAAAGTGTGATGATTGTTTCTGTAACCATTCCATTGTTATGTTTGAATAAGATAATTCTCCAAATCAAACACTTTTGTTTCCTTGTCGAAACAAAATGGCGACTCCATTGGGGACATCCTCCCCTTCATCTCTAAGATAGTTTACTTAGTCTTTCACATACTAATTTCATGTATGTTTTATTATTGAAGGTACCCAAATTCAATCACATAACATTACTAATGGCTAACGTTGCGAGAAAAGTGAACTTCCGATTCACCGCTACTGGGTTTGTAATTGAATATGCTCCAAACCAAACTCCTGAACATACGAAAGCAAGCACTACAAACAGGCGCAAAATGACTCAAGTAATAGTTGGAGTCATTTCTATATCACCCCAATCACAGGAAAGTGATGAAAATTGGACTTTGGTCTTGTTTAGAAAGATAAAAGTAAAGACCTTAAAAGACCACAAGGTGAAATTATCTGTACCAAGAGTTAAGGGACCAATCACGCGTAGTCTAGCAAGAAGAAAGCCCGAAATCGCTCCTCCGGCGATCTATCCTAAACAAGCCGCTCTGCAATTCTCGTCGCATGATTTTTCGGCTTTGGCTGCCCCAAGGACCAAATGGACAAAAGCACAGAAAGGTAAAGCACTGATGATAGGATCACCGATGCCTGTATCACCTCAAACAAGTTCGCCTATAGCTATATCACCTCAATCGGTTAAAAGTACGGGAAGTACACAAAAGTCAAATGAGACTCCAATTTCTCCCCTCTTTGTAAGCCCTGTTATATCAACATACTCTCATTTTACTCCAAAAACACCCTTTACAATAGTCAAGGGGCAGCAGTGTATATGGCAAGGACAGGCCAAGAAAATAGACCAACTACTGACGAGCGGTTGATCAAATGGCAGAGGCACAAAGAGCACTAATGGATGAATGCCGAAACCTTAGAGAAGCTTTGGCAACTCTGGCACATAATGTAGCCGAGATGGTGGCCCCACCTATGATGGGAGCGACAAATGGACAGGAGAACCAACCTGAAGGTTCCCGTCCGCAGGAGACAGGATCACGAGGGTCAGCTCCACCGACAAGGGCTATGACACAGGATGATGTAAGACAAGTCGTCGAAGAAGCAGTCAGAATAGAAAGAGAGCGCGCAAATACCGGTCGTTTCAGATATCGAACAACCTATCCAAGAGAGGTAGAGGATGTTCCGTTTTCGGTAAATTTTAAGCATCCAGACTTCCAGAAGTTTAATGGGGAAGGATCACCAGAAGAACACCTGATGCATTTCATTACTAGCATGGGGAATTTCTCCATAATACCTCAATACTGCTTACGATTATTTGGGTCATCATTGATAAGTAAAGCTTTCAAGTGGTATTCAAATTTGGCACCTGGATCTATATGCACATGGGAAGAAATGTGAGATGCTTTCATGTCAAACTTCTTCTCGTCAGAACGCGATGTTAGCATTACAGAATTAGCTTCAGTACGACAGTGAGAAGGAGAACCAATTGAAAAGTTTATAGACAGATGGAAGACACTGGGGGCATCATGTAGACAGTTACTGGAGGAAAAGGAACAAGTCAAAATGTGTCTGAACTCTATGGAGACAGGAATTGCATTCGGACTCACTAGTGCCGATATCGGAACCTTTCGCGATTTGGCTACCAAAGCCAATGCTTTGGAGTTAATGACTCGTAAAATACCAGCATTTCATCGCGAAATCGTCAGAAGAATACCTGGCAGAACAACAGTGAACACCATCGATCGGGATAAGAAAAATCAAGACGCAAGGGGCTCAAGAGACAAAAGGCCGGAAGGAAAAGAATGCTGGAATCAATCAAGGGACAGATACAGCGGCAAAAAGCTCAAAATGCTCGATTCTCATGAAGGATTTGAGTTCGATAAAGAGGACGTGGTGCCTATGATGCAGCAATTGTTAAAAGCAGGTACCCTAGAATTGCCAGAGCCCAAATGCCCTAAAGATGTGACAAGGACTCGAGAAAGAAACTTTTGCCGTTATCATCGCTTAGTGGGACATCCGACGGAAAATTGTTACACGTTAAAGTGTATCATACAGTGAATGATAAATAGATGTGATATAATAACCAGTGAAAGTAAAGGAAAGAATATAAGGGCGATAGTAAATGTATTATCAATTAAAGAAAAGATTCGAGAAATAAAAGAGAAGGGAGACCGAAGGCCGATAAGAAATGCGACAATGATTATGTTGCGATCAGGAAAGCAGATAACGAGTCCGGTGAAGCAAAAAGCAGGAATTATAAGGAAAGAAGTGACTAAAAGACAACATCGAGGATAAAAGTAGAAATGGAAACCCAGCGACAAAAGTGGCTTACGATGTAGTTAGTCACTTGAAAGGTATACCGGCACGTTTAAGTATTTATGATGCATTCAAGTTATCAGAAGAGTTTCAATAGAGTTTGATTCAAGCACTGTCTGATCACGATGTGAGAGAAGTTTTATTGACAGAAATGAAGAATGGAAGAGGCAATGAAAAGGTAGATTGTCTACCAGTAATATCTTTCTCTGATGATGATTTAATTGGTGAAACAGAACACAACAGGCCATTAATGATAGAAGGGTACATTTGTGAAAAAAAGATAAAATGGATTATAATAGACAATGGGTTAGCAGTGAATCTTTTGCCACTCTCCATGATTACTAAATTGGGTTATCGCCATTCATATTTGCGCCCTAGCAGAATGATGATACAGGGGTTTAATCAAGATGGGCAGCGGACACTCGAGAAAATTACAGTAACATTAGAAGTAGGAGAATTAATTACTACTGTTGTATATCACGTTTTAAATGATGTGACAACATATAACCTTCTCTTGGGAAGGCCATGGATACATCAGTACAATATTGTACCTTCTACTCTACACCAATGTTTCAAATACTGTAAGAACGGAATGCAGTGTAAAGTGATGGCTGATGCAAAACCTTAACAGAAGCTGAATCTTTCTTCGCGGATGCCGGCTATTACAAATATTTCTCCGAAGAAGTGGGAAATAATAATGGAAAGAAAGTGTTAAAAGACGACCGAACAAATAAAGTTAGAGAAGAAAAGGCAGAATCTTCTAGGACTACAAAATTAAGAAAGAAGTTCTATTTTGTAACCAAACGTCTGAGACAACCGGGACAACCGCCATTGACATTATTGTCGACAGAACAGGTGAAAGTCTTACAGTCTAATTACACAATGCCCTTACCCAATATCGAAAGATGTAAGCCATTTGCAACCGCTCCAGGAACATTTCAAGTCAGAGCCAGTGCTAAATATCTTGAACCAATAGAATTTCACGCTATAACAGAGATGAAGAATGAAAACACAAGTAATATATATCATGGAGAGTTAGCACCGTAGAATTTGAGAAAATACAATGCAGTAAGCAAGAAAATCATGAGAAATATGGGTTTTGATTGTGACAAGCCCACTGGACTGAATCATGGGAAAGGAATTCAAATCCCTCTCGGGGTTAATCAGAAAAAATTGAGAAAATTCCAAGGATTAGGAGCAGAATCATCAGTAAATATGGTATCAGTAAATATGACTTCAGCCGAACAAATACCAGAACAAGATACTAAGATTGTTGAGTATCCTGAAATCGCTCCGAGACAAATAGAAGACGGGGGGCAGCCGACAATAAATAGTTTGCGAGAAATAAATTTGGAAATAGCAGAAGAGCCAAGGAATACATTCATCAGCGTCAGTCTTTCAGAACAGGAATTTGACAAATATGGCCAGCTTCTCAAAGAAAATAAAGATATCTTTGCCTGGACATATGAAGAAATGCCAGGACTGGAACCCTCTGTAGCAATGCATCGATTAAATATCTCTAAAGAAAAGAAACCAGTGAAGCAAGCACAAAGGCGATTCCACCCAGACCTGATTCCATAATCGAAAAAGAAGTAAATAAACTAATAAAGGTTGGGTTCATCAGAGAAGTTAAATATCCCAAGTGGATATCAAACATTGTTCCGGTGAAAAAGAAGAATGGGCAGATTAGAGTATGTATTGACTTCAAAAATCTGAATGAAGCATGTCCAAAGGATGACTTCCCCCTCCCGATAACAGAATTATTAATTGATAGCACTACTCGGTATGCTATTATGTCTTTTATGGACGGATATGCTGGCTATAATCAAATCAGGATGGCACCCGAAGATGAAGAGGCGACGGCCTTCAGAACGCCGCTTGGAATTTATTATTATAAAGTTATGCCTTTCGGTCTCAAAAATGCTGGGGCAACATACCAGAGGGCAATGAAAAATATCTTTCAAGATATGATGCATAAACATGTTGAATGTTACGTTGATGACTTGGTGGTCAGGTCAGGCAATCATCAAGAACACCGCGAACATTTGGCAGCAGTCTTCTGTCGACTCAGAAAGAAGCAGTTAAAGATGAACCCTGCTAAATGTGCATTCGGAGTCTCTTCTAGCAAATTCCTCGGCTTTTGTTGTACGACACAGAGGGATCGAGATTGATCTAGAAAAAAATAAGGCTATTCAAAATATGCTGCCACTAACGACGTTAAAGGAATTGAAAAGCTTACAAGGAAAATTGGCATACATTTGCCGTTTCATTTCAAATCTCGCAGGAAGATGTCAGCCATTTTCTCAGCTAATGAAGAAAGAGACAGAATTTGTATGGAATCACGCCTGTCAAAATGCATTTGACTCAATTAAGGAATTGTTGAAACAGCCGCCGGTGTTAACAGCTCCAGTGAAAGGTAAGCCACTTATCTTATACACATCTGCAGCTACAAATTCTTTGGGTGCTTTGTTGGCACAGGTAAACGAAGCTGGAAAAGAGACTGCTCTTTATTATCTAAGCCGAACACTGATGGGGGCAAAATGCAATTATTCCTCGATCGAAAAAGAATGTTTGGCATTGGTATTCGCTGTACAAAAGTTGAGGCATTATTGTCTTTCCCACAATATAACTCTGATCTCAAGAGCAGATCCGATAAAATTTTTGATGACCAGGCCAATGTTGTCAGGAAGATTAGCCAAGTGGATGTTATTGTTATCAGAATATACTATTTCGTATAAGCCGGCGAAAGCAGTGAAAGGACAAGCTATGGCAGACTTCCTCGCAGCACATCCTATAGCAGAAAGTGAGGAAATCAATGACGAATTCTCAGATGAACAAGTTATGTTGGCTGAATCTTAGAATCTTTGGCAAATGTATTTTGATGGTGCTGCTCGAATATCAGGAGCAGGGGTAGGAGTGATATTCATTACTCCTTAGGGCGATTTATTACCATACTCCTTCACACTGAGCACCGCATGCACAAACAATGAAGCTGAATACAAAGCTCTTATCATCGGAATGGAAATAGCACAGCAAATGGAAATAAAATTATTGCATATCTTTGGAGATTCTAAATTGATTGTAAATCAGTTGACAACAGAATTCGAAGTAAGGAAAGAAGAACTCTTGCCCTAATATCGGAAGGCACAACAGTTGCTTGAACAGTTTTGTCATGTGGAAATTAAACACATACCACGGTCTGAGAATGCAAAAGCGGATGCTTTAGCCAGTCTGACAGCAACTCTATCCTACACAAATTGAAGTCCTCTTTAGGTAACTATAGAAGAAAGAAGATTCCTGCCATCTGCAGAAATTATTGAAGAAACTGTTGAAATATTTCCTATATCTTGTTTAGAAGTAATGACAGATGATTGGCGTCAGCCTTTCGTCGATTATCTCAAATATAATATCTTGCCAGAAGATAATGTACAAAGACAGCAGATTAAGCAGCGATCGGGCAAATTTGTCATATGCAGCGAAGTATTGTATAGAAAATCTTAGACAAGCAAGAAGCAAACCAAATGCTGCAAGAGGCACATTCAGGTGAATGTAGAGCACATCAAGCCGGCCGAAATTTATGCCATAAAGTATATCGAATGGGCTATTATTGGCCCACTATGTTCAAAGATGTAATAGAATACACAAAGCGGTGTCATGAATGTCAAATACACGGAGATGTAATACATGTTCCCCCAGAAGACTTACATCAGTCTGTTGCTTCTTGGCCTTTCTCAGCTTGGGGACTCGACGTGATTGGTCCTATAAATCCACCTTCATCTAAGGGAAAACAGTATATTTTGGCAGCAACAGACTATTTCTCCAAATGGACCGAAGCAGTCGCCTTGCATAGTGCTAAAGAGAAAGACGTGGTCAATTTCATCCGGCATGTTATAATTTACCGTCATGGAATTTCGAAAAAGATCATCACTGATAATGGCACCCCTTTTAAAAATAAAGGCATGGAAAAATTGTGTCAGAAATTCGGCATCCAACATTCATTTTCAACGCCTTACTATCCTCCGGCCAATGGATTAGCAGAGGCGTTTAACAAAACGATTGTTAAAATAATGAAAAAACGGTGAAGGGCAATAAGCGCGATTGGGATGAAAAGTTACAAGAAGCATTATGGGCCTACAGAACTACTCCTCGTACAACAACAGCGGCGACACCGTATTCATTAATCTACTATATGGAGGCAGTTATCCTAATCAAAATATAGCTGGCATCACTCAGAATAGCGGTACATCAGTCTATAACGGATGATGAAAATGCAAAAATAAGGCTAAAAGAATTGGATCTGCTCGAAACGTCTTGCAGCTCAGCAACGGTTGCAGTCATATCAGGCCAGAATATCGGCTACCTTTAATAAACAGGTTAAATATCGCTCTTTCAAAAAAGGGGATATGGCGCTAATGTTGAAAAGACCTATAGTGATCACTCACCGGACAGGGGGCAAGTTCGAGCCTAAATGGGATGGTCCATATGTAGTAAAAGAAGTATACTCCAACGGGGCATATAAAATTGCAAATCAAGAGGGACAGGGTGTCGTATACCTGTCAACGCCCGCTTCATCAAAAGATACTACCCCTGAAGATAGACATGCTGATTTTGACCTAGAATATTATCGGCATAATGATTCTGTATCAAAAGGGGGCAAGGATGAATAAGATCATGTCTATATGTCAACAAAAGCGGTTATGAAGAAGAAGTTCATGAGCATATTAACTATGTTAGCAAGCATTTTAAAAATATATATATATGATCGTCATCATCACCAAAAAGGTTTGACAAAGTCAATATCATCTTGAAGATTCTCTTGAAGATATTGACCAGATAAATATTATTGCCTTACAAGGCATGGGTCTTCTTGAAGATATTTCAGAAATATCTACTATATTGGCAATGATGATGATTATAAATATTATTGCCTTACAAGGCACGGATCTTCTTGAAGATACTACCAAAAGCAAGGATATATCAATATCAGTCAAAGAGGCAGTATAGCCAAGCCAAATCCTAAAAGAGCCAAATTGAGCCAAATCAAAAAAATAATAATAATAATAATAAAAAAGATCAAGCTCTGTAAAAATGTATTGCCTAAGTACAGAGTACTTTGCGCGGGGTCGCGCAAAGTATAAAGGTTTGCGCGAAAAATTTCAAGTTCAGGGGACGTCGCGCAAAGTGAAACGGTTTGCGCGGGGTGGCGTAAAGTGGGAGCTTTGCGCGGAATAAAATTGCCAGAGCAGAGTTTCAGCAGAGAGCAGTTCGAAGAAATAACTAAGTAGTTGGACTATTTATAGGCTTTATGACCGAATATGGTACTCGACCAGAGCTTTGCGTGGGGTCGCGCAAACCCAGTAGAAAATAAATGGTTGATCCTTTTTCTTTGATTTTCTGAAAAACAAAGAACGGATCAAGGGGGCATCTGTTGAGGCATAAAATAAGCAAAGAAGTGAAGAAGAGAAAGATCAAGAAATCAGTTTGAAGATCAAGAAATCAAGTTTCAAGACTACTTTGCGCGGGTCCGCGCAAAGTGAAAGAGTTGCGCTGGATCACCCAAGAAGACAGTTTGCATGGATTGAATAAAGAAAACAGTTTGCGCGAGACCGCGCAAAGTATATTGTTTGCGCGTCTCCGCGCAAAGTACATGACACTGCGATAAAAATGGTTGAGTGATTATTTTTGTCCCACATTCGACGTAGACGAGAGATTTCCACAGGTGAAAATGTTTATAAATACCCCATTCCTTCTATCAAAAGGGGTTGGAAGATTTCAGAAGTGAAGAAAGGACGAAAGAGAAGACAGAAGGTGCGAAGTATCGGACTCTGCACTTTTTGCGGCCGCAAAGGAGTATTGGACTCTGGAAGTTTGCGCCGGTCACAAGCAATGAGAGTACTTCTATGGTTTGCGCGGACCCGTGCAAAGTATATCGTTTTGCGGATCCGCGCAAACCTATTCTTGGGCATTTTTAATGATATGGGTACATATGCCGTCGGAATGATTAGAGTCCTCAAAGCTTCAAGTTCTTCTTGATCAAGAGAAAGGAAGAATCATCGACAAAGAGGCGTATTCCTCCTAAGTTTCAGGAGATGACCAAAATAGCACCGAAATGCTGCCGAAATCTCCGTTCTCTTGAAGACTGTTGATCAACTTGTCTATTCCTCCTAAGTCATAGGAGATGATTGAGATCATTGCCGTTATGCTGCCGAAAATTATATTATAATAATTGTCATTTATAATGAATTCTTTGTAAACTATCTTAGAATCAAGGGATACCAGAGGATGTAAATGAATTCAGAATCAATAAAGTGTGATGATCGTCTTTGTAACTATTCCATTATTATGTTTGAATAAGATAGTTTTCCCAAATCAAATACATTTGTTTTCTTGTCGAAACAAAATGGCAACTCTGCTGGGGAAATTTGTCTTATTTAACACTAACATTGGAAAAGTTGCAAGATTCTCGTCACTGTTTTTGGCATTTATAAGACGCCAAAATGGTGACTCTCAGTGGGAAACATCCTCCCCTTCATCTCTAAAATATTTTACTTAATCTTTCGCATACTAATTTCATGTATGTTTTATTATTGAAGGTACCTAAATTCAATCACACAACACTACTAATGGCTAATATTGCGAGAAAAGTGAACTTCCGATTCATCGCTACCGGGTTCGTAATTGAATATGCGCCAAGCCAAACTCCTGAGCATACGAAAGCAAGCACTACAAGCAGGCGCAAAGTGACTCAAGTAACAGTGGGAGTCATTTCCGTTTCACCTCAACCACAAGAAAGTGATGAGAACTGGACTTTGGTCTTGTCTAGAAAGACGAAAGCAAAAACCTTAAAGAACCGCAAAGCGAAATTGTTTGCACCAAGAGCTGAGGGACCAATCACGCGGAGCATAGCAAGAAGAAAACCCGAGCTCGCTCCTCCGGCGATTTATCCTGAACTAGCTGCTCCGGATTCTCATCACAAGATTTTCCAGCTTTGGTCACCCCGAAGACTAAATGGACAGAAGCACAGAAAGGTAAAGCACTGATGATAGGATCACCGATGCCCGTATCACCTCAAACAAGTTCGCCTATAACTGTATCACATCGATCGGTTAAAAGCACGGGAAGTACACAAGAGTCAAATGAGACTCCAATTTCTCCCCTCTTAATAAGTCCTGTTACGTTAACATACTCTCGTTTTACTCCAAAAACGGCTTCGACAAACAGTCAAGAGGCCGCGGTATATATGGCAGAAACAGGTCAAGGAAATAGACCAACTACTGAAGAGCGTGTTGATCAAATGGCAGAGGCGCAAAGAGTGCTAATGGATGAATGCCGTAACCTTAGAGAAGCTCTGGCAACTCTGGCTCATAATGTAGCCCAGATAGTGGCCCCACCTATGATGGGAGCGACAAATGGACAAGAAAACCAACCTGAAGGTTCTCGTCCGCAGGGGATAGGATCGTGAGGGTCCGTTCCAGCGACAAGAGCTATAACACAAGATGACGTAAGACAAGTCGTTGAAGAAGCAGTCAGAATAGAAAGAGAACGCGCGAATACTGGTCGTTTCAGATACCGGACACCCTACCCGAGAGAAGTAAAGGACGTTCCGTTTCCAGCAAATTTTAAGCACCCAGATTTTCAAAAGTTTAATGGGGAAGGATCACGGGAAGAACACCTGATGCATTTCATCACCAGCATGGCAAATTTCTCCACGATACCTCAATACTGCTTACGCTTATTTGGGTCATCGTTGACAAGTAAAGCTTTCAGGTGGTATTCAAATTTGGCACCAAGGTCTATACGAACATGGGAAGAAATGCAAGATGCTTTCATGTCAAACTTCTTTTCGTCAGAGCGCGATGTTAGCATCACAGAACTAGCTTCAGTACGACAGCGAGAAGGAGAACCAGTTGAAAAATTCATAGACAGATGGAAGACACTGGGGGCATCGTGTAGGCAGTTGCCGGAAGAAAAGGAACAAGTCAAAATGTGTCTGAACTCTATGGAAACAGGAATTGCATTTGGACTCACCAGCGCTGATATCGGAACCTTTCGCGATCTGGCTACCAAAGCCCATGCACTGGAATTGATGACTCGTAAGATGCCGGCATTTCATCATGAAACTGTCAGAAGAATACCTGGTAGGACAACCGTCAACACCATCGACCGGGATAAGAAAAATCAAGATGCGAGGGGTTCAAAAGATAGGAGGCCGGAAGGAAAAGAAGGTTGGAATCAATCAAGAGACAGATACGGTGGAAAAAAGCTCAGAATGCTCGATTCTCATGAAGGATTCGAGTTTGATAAAGAGGACGTGGTACCGATGATGCAACAATTGTTAAAAGCAGGTACCCTAGAATTACCAGAACCAAAACGTCCTGAAGATGTGACAAGGACTCGAGAAAGAAACTTTTGCCGTTATCATCGCCTAGTAGGACATCCGACAGAAAATTGTTATACGTTAAAATGCATCATACAGCGAATGATAAATAGAGGTGATATAATAACCAGCGGAAGCAAAGAAAAGAATGCAAGGGCGACAGTAAATGTATTGTCAATTCAAGAAAAGACTCAGGGACTGAAAGAGAAGGAAGATCGAAGGTCGGTAAGAAATGCAACAATGATTACGTTGCGATCGGGGAAGCAGATAACAAGTCCTAAAAAGCAAAAGGGAATCATAAGGAAAAAGTGACGAAAGACGGAATACTGAGGATAAAAGTAGAAATGGAGATGCAGCGACAAAAGTGGCTTATGATGTAGTTAGCCACTTGAAGGGTATACCGGCACGATTAAGTATTTATGATGCGCTCAAGTTGTCAGAAGAATTTCGGCAGAGTTTGATTCAAGCACTGTCTGATCACGGTGTGAGAGAAGCCTTACTGACAGAAATGAAGAATGAAAGAAAGGATGAAAAGATGAATTGTTTGCCAATAATATCTTTCTCTGATGACGACTTAATTGGTGAAATGGAACATAATAGGCCACTGATGATAGAAGGGTACATTTGCGAAAGGAAGATAAAATGGATTATGATAGATAATGGGTCTGCAGTGAA
The DNA here is from genome assembly GCA_030180095.1 of Magnolia changhungtana. Taxonomy (NCBI): domain Eukaryota; kingdom Viridiplantae; phylum Streptophyta; class Magnoliopsida; order Magnoliales; family Magnoliaceae; genus Magnolia; species Magnolia changhungtana. The sequence continues at coordinate 417,593 of JASAUF010000625.1, forward strand.
TCTTTTGCCACTTTCCATGATTACTAAATTGGGTTTTCGCGTTCGGACTTGCCTTCAAATGAATGATGATACAGGGGTTTAATCAAGATGGACAACGCGCACTCAGTAAAATTACAGTAACATTGGAAGTGGGAGAATTAATTACTACTGTTGTATGTCACGTTATAAATGCTGTGACGACATATAACCTTCTCTTGGGAAGGCCGTGGATACATCAGTACAATATTGTACCTTCTACTCTACACTAGTGCTTCAAATACTGTAAAGATGGGATGCAGTGTAAAGTAATGGCTGATGCAAAACCCTATACAGAAGCTGAGTCTTTCTTTGCGGATGCTAGCTATTATAAATGTTTCTCCGAAGAAATGGAAAATGATGATGGGAAGAGAATCGTAAAAGATGCCAGGATAAATAAAGTTAAAGAAGAAAGAACAGAATCTTCTGGGACTGCAGAGGCAAGAAAGAAGTTCTATTTTGTACCAAAGCGCCTGAGACAACCGGGGCAACCGCCGTTCACATTATTGTCGACAGAACAGCTGAAAGTCTTACAGTCCAATTACACAATGCCATTACCCAATATCGAAAGATGTAAGCCATTTGCAGCCCCTCCAAGAACATTTCAAGTCAGAGCCAGTACTAAATATCCTGAACCAATAGAGTTTCACGCAGCAGCAGAAGTAAAAGATGAAAATACAAGCAATGTATATCATGGAAAGTTAGCACCGCAGAATTTGAGGAAGTACAGTGCAGCAAGCAAGAAAATCATGAGAAATATGGGTTTTGATTGTGACAAACCCACTGGCTTGAATCATGGGAAAGGAATTCAAATCCCCCTCGGGGTTAATCAAGAAAAGCGAAGAAAATTCCAAGGATTGGGAGTAGAATCAGCAATAAACATGGTATCAGTTAACATGACTTCAGCTGCACAAGATACTAAAGTAGTTGAATATCCTGAAACCAGTCCAAGGCAAATAGAAGACGGGGCGGTAGGACGATAGATACCTGCGAGAAATAAATTTGGGGACAGCAGAAGAGCCAAGAAATACATTCATCAGCGTCAGCCTTTCAAATCAGGAATTTGAGAAATATGGCCGACTTCTTAAAGAAAATAAAGATGTCTTCGCCTGGACATATGAGGAAATGCCGGGATTGGAACCCTCTGTGGCAATGCATCGATTAAATATTTCCAAAGAAAAGAGACCGGTGAAGCAGGCACAAAGGCGATTTCACCCAGACCTGATTCCATTAATCGAAAAAGAAGTAAATAAATTAATAAAGGTTGGGTTCATCAGAGAAGTTAAATATCCTAAATGGATATCAAACATTGTTTCGGTGAAAAAGAAGAATGGGCAGATTAGAGTATGTATTGACTTCAGAGATCTAAATGAAGCATGTCCAAAGGACGACTTCCCTCTCCCGATAACAGAATTACTAATTGATAGCACTACTCAGTATGCTATCATGTCCTTTATGGACGGATATGCAGGCTATAATCAAATCAGGATGGCGCCTGAAGATGAAGAGGCGATGGCCTTCAGAACGCCGCTCAGAATTTACTATTATAAAGTTATGCCTTTCGGTCTCAAAAACGCTGGGGCAACATATCAAAGGGCAATGAAGAATATCTTTCAAGATATGATGCATAAACATGTTGAATGCTATGTTGATGATTTGGTGGTCAGATCTGAAGATCATCAAGAACACCGCAAACATTTAGCATCAGTCTTCCGAACAGAAAGAAGCAATTAAAGATGAACCCTGCTAAGTGTGCATTTGGAGTATCTTCTAGCAAATTCCTTGGCTTTATGGTACGACACAGAGGAATCGAAATTGATCCAGAAAAAATTAAAGCTATTCAAAATATGTTGCCACCAACAACGTTGAAAGAATTAAAAAGCTTACAAGGGAAATTGGCATATATTCGGCATTTCATTTCAAACCTCGCAGGAAAATGTCAGCCATTTTCTCAGTTAATGAAGAAAGATACAGAATTTGTATGGGATCATGCCTGCCAAAATGCATTTGATTCAATTAAGGAGTTATTAAAACAAATTACTTGGGTGTTGTGACTCCAGTGAAAGGTAAGCCACTTATCTTATATACATCTGCAGCTACAAATTCTTTGGGTGCTTTGTTGGCACAGGTAAACGAAGCCGGAAAAGAGACTGCTCTTTATTATTTAAGCCGAACACTGATGGGGGCAGAATCCAATTATTCTCCGATTGAAAAAGAATGTTTGGCGTTGGTATTCGCTGTGCAAAAGTTGAGGCATTATTGTCTCTCCCATGATATAACTCTGATCTCAAGAGCAGATCCGATAAAATTTTTGATGACCAGGCCAATGTTATCAGGAAGACTAGCCAAGTGGATGTTATTGTTATCAGAATATACTATTTCGTATAAGCGTGAAAGCGATGAAAGGGCAAGCAATATGAGACTTCTCGCGCATCCTATAGCAGAAAATGAGGAAATCAATGACGAATTCCCAGATGAACAAGTTATGTTGGTTGAATCTCAGAATCTCTGGCAGAGGTATTTTGATGGTGCTACTCGAGTAATGGGAGCGGGAGCAGGAGTAATATTCATTACGCCTCAAGGCGATTTATTACCATACTCCTTCACGTTAGGCACCGTATGCACAAATAATGAAGCTGAATACAGAGCTCTTATCATCGGAATGGAAATAGCACAGCAAATGGAAATAAAATCATTGCATATCTTCGGAGATTCTAAATTGATTGTAAATCAATTGACAACAGAATTTGAAGTAAGGAAAGAAGAACTTTTGCCTTATTATCGGAAAGCACAACAGTTGCTTGAACAGTTCTGTTATGTGGAAATTAAACACATACCGCGGTCGGAGAATGCAAAAGCAGATGCTTTAGCTAGATTTAGCGGCTTTATCCTGCACAAACCGAAGTCCTCTTCAGGTAACTATAGAAGAAAGAAGATTTCTGCCATCTGCAGAAGTTATCGAAGAAACCGTTAAAATATTGCCTATATCCTGTATGGAGGTAATGACAGATGATTGGCATCGGCCTTTTACTGATTATCTCAAATATAATATCTTGCCAGAAGATAATGCACAAAGACAGCAGATTAAGCAGCGATCAAGAAAATTTGTCATATGCAGCGAAGTATTATATAGAAAATATTATAATGGAATGTTGTTAAGTGCTTGGACAAGCAAGAAGCAAACCAAATGCTGCGGGAGGCACATTCAGGTGAATGTGGAGCACATCAAGCTGGCTAAAATTTATGCCATAGAGTGCATCGAATGGGTTATTATTGGCCTACTATGTTTAAAGATGCGATAGAATATGCAAAGCGGTGTCATGAATGTCAAATACACGGAGATATAATACATGTTCCTCCAGAAGAATTACATCAGTCTGTTGCTTCTTGGCCTTTCTCAGCCTGGGGACTCGACGTAATTGGTCCCATAAATCCCCCTTCATCTAAAGGAAAACAGTATATTCTGGCAGTAACAGATTATTTCTCCAAATGGACCGAAGCAGTCACCTTGCGTAGTATTAAAGAGAAAGACGTGGTCAATTTTATCCGGCATGTTATAATATACCGTCATGGTATTCCGAAGAAGATCGTCACTGATAATGACACCCCTTTTAAAAATAGAGGTATGGAAAAGTTATGTCAGAAGTTCAGTATCCAACATTCTTTTTCAACACCTTACTATCCTCCGGCCAATGGATTAGCATAGGCATTTAACAAAACGATTGTCAAGATAATGAAAAAACGGTGACAGGTAATAAGCGCGATTGGGATGAAAAGTTACAAGAAGCATTATGGGCCTACAGAACTACCCATCGTACAATGAACACGGGGCGACAAGTATTCATTAATCTATGGTATGGAGGCAGTTATCCCAATTGAAATGCAGGTGGCATCACTCCGAATAGCAGTACATTAGTCTATAACAGATGATGAAAATGCAAAAATAAGGTTGAAAGAATTAGATTTGCTTGATGAGAAACGTCTTACAGCTCAGCAGAGGTTGCAATCATATCAGGCCAGAATATCGGCTGCCTTTGATAAACAGGTTAAATACCGCTCTTTCAAAAAAGGGGATATGGTGTTAATGTTGAAAGAAGTATACTCCAATGGGGCATATAGAATCACAAATCAAGAGGGACAGGGTATCAGTGTCCTTGTCAACGCCCGCTTTATCAAAAGATACTATCCCTAAAAATAGACATATGGATTTTGACCCAGAATATTATCGGCATAATGATTCTGTATCAAAAGGGGGCAAAGATGAATAAAATCATGTCTATATGTCAACAAAAGAAGCTAATGAAAAAGAAGCTATGAAAAATCTAAAATATATATATATATATATGATCATCATCATCACCAAATAAGTTTGACAAAGCCAATGTCATTATCTTGAAGATTCTCTTGACAATTGCCTTTGCCTTACAAGGCACGGACCTTCTTGAAGATAAATATTATTGCCTTACAAGACAAGGGGTTTCCTTGAAGATACTATCAAAAGTATAAATATTATTGCCGGTCTTCTTGAAGATATTTCGGAAATATATACTATATTGGCAAATGATGATGATCATAAATATTATTGCCTTACAAGGCACGGACCTTCTTGAAGATAAATATTATTGCCTTACAAGGCATGGATCTTCTTGAAGATATTATTAAAAGCAAGGATATATCAATATCAATCAAAGAGGCAGTATAGCCAAGCCAAATCCTAAAAGAGCCAAATTGAGCCAAATCAAAAAGATTAAGCTCGAAAAAAAAATGCTCTCAAAGGATCAAGCTCTAAAAGAGCCGGCCAACTATACGTAAGACCTATGAAGATCGCCATTCGGGCAGCGGCTTAGATTTACTAGTATAAACACGATTAATAATGTAGCAAGTAGTATTAATTGCTTCAGCCCAAAGATTTTTGAAGAGCTTCATACTATTCATCATGACATTAGCCATATCCTGAAGCACTCTATTTTTTCTCTCAACTATACCATTTTGTTGAGGAGTTTTGGTGTAGAGAATTCATGTGATATTCCCTGATCGCTACAGAATTTCTCAAAACTACTATTTTTGAATTCAGAACCATGATTACTACGGATCTTATAAACTTGAGAACCTTTTTCATTTTGGATTCGTTTGATGATCTTCTTTACTTCATATAGGGTTTCAGATTTGTCTTTTAAGAACGATACCCAAGTGAATCTAGTAAAGTCATCTACGATAACCAAGATGTATTTTTTACCACCTCGACTCTCCGTTCTAGTTAGTCCAATGAGATCCATGTGGAGAAGCTCGAGAGGTCTAGATGTGGTATTCGAGTTCACTTTCTTGTGAGATCTCCTAATCTGTTTGCCCAACTAGCATTCACCACATATTTTTACTTTTTGTAATTTGGGTAGACCTCTTATAAGTTCTCTTTTGCTCAATCTAAACAAGTTCCGGTAGTGTACATGTCCAAGGCGTTTATGCCATAATTCAGTCTCATCAGTATGGACCATGTAACACGATTGAGTAGATGAGCTAGCATCACTAACGATGTAGCAGTTTTCAGAAGTTCTACGACCAATTAATATAACGGAACCCTCTTTATCAATAATCTCACAACCTTGATTAGAAAACTTTACATTATGGTTGTTGTCGCATATCATATACTCAGTAGATTGTGTTTCAAGCCCTCAACATATAAAACATTTTTAAATAAGGGAAGGTTATAAAGCTGAACCGTACCTTGGCCAATGATTTTGCAATTGCTTCCATCACCAAAAGTGACTGACCCATCAGTCCTATCTTTTAGATCGGTGAATAAAGCTTTGTCGCCTGTCATATGCCTGGAGCAACCACTATCAAGGTACCACTTTGAATGACTTGTAGCTTTGAAAGTAGTGTGGGCAACCAAGCAGCCAACTTTAGGAACCCATTTCGGTACTGTTTTGGGTTTGGGAGTGTAGTTGGACTTTTTCTGTCTGTTGTTATACGAATGACCTATAGAGTTAAATTTTAATAGCTCCTTGAGAAGATCAATAATCTTTTCAACCAAAGGATTTTGGTTTTGAAGATTGAAGTTGGCATAGCTATTTTTAGGTTTTCGAAGGGTCCTCGAATTTTTTGAAAAACCTTGATAAGTATTCTTTACTTTTGAGTTCGAAGACTCTCATTTCACAAACTTAGGAGCAGTATTTTTAGGAGAAGTATTCTTATCATAGCCCAACCCGGATCGATCGCCAATTTTCTTGATCCGAATAACAATTTTTCTAATTTAGGATCACCTTGGGCATATCTCCAAGTGTCTTTCAAACTCAAAAGAGAAGCTACTTCATTTTTGAGTTTTTCGTTCTCGGTTTTCAAATCATCAACTTGGAAGGTTTTGATTTTTAAATCACATTTGGTCTTTTCAAATAAATCAGAAACATGAGATTTTTCTAAAACAAGAGACTCATAATCTTCTTTAAGTTTAGAAAATTTTTCCTTTTGTAATTTAAGCTTGACAGCAATTTTACAAGTCTCCTTATAAAGGGCATTGTATGCATCCTGAAGATCATCTTCATTGTCGCAATCACTATTCAGATTCTCTTCGCTAGTTACTTCATCATAATCTGAAAAAGTGACTTTGGCTAGAGTCATAAGGGCTTTAATATCATCTCCCGACTTGTTTTCAGAATCTTCTAATTTCGAAGAGGATTCCGAATCAGATGATTTATCCCAAGTAGCCAACATACTCTTTCTTTTTAATTTGTCCTTTTTAGGACATTTGTTAGCCAAGTGCCCATACTCTTGACAGGTGTAACATTGACTATCTTTCAAAGATTTTCGAGCTCTAGGTTTAGATTGTCTCTTATCGTTTAATTTTTGAAAATCTATTTTTTTTCTTATTTTTAAAAATTTTATAAAACCTTTTTATAAAAAGTGCCATATCATCTTCGGAATTTTCAAAGTCTGAAGTGCTCTCTTATGGAATATTTTTAGATGACTTGAGAGCAATTGATTTTCCTTTTGGAGCTTTAAAGTTCAATTCGTAGGTCTGTAAAGAACCAACTAGTTCCTCAACCCTCATGTTATCCGTATCACGAAGTTCCTGAATCGCGGTTACTTTTGAATTGAACCATTCAGGAAGTGAGCGTAGTATCTTTGCACACACTTTACTTTCTGGGATTCTATCACCAAGACCCCACATTAAGTTTATAATGTCATTCAATCTAGTGTAGAAGTCCATAAACATTTCATTCTCCTCCATATGAATTTCTTCAAATTTAGTTGTGAGGAGTTGGACTTTAGATTTCTTGACAATAGATGTACCCTCGTGTGTCATTTCTAAGAGATCCCATGCTTGTTTAGCATTTTCACATGAGATGATTCTTTTGAATTCATCTGGTGACAATGCACAATTAATTGCATTTAGTGCTTTTGCATTGGCACTACTCTCACTTTTCTGAAGTGTGGTCCAAAGGGCATAAGATATTACTTTCATTGATTTGGAACCATCTTCATCAGTTACTTCAGTGATAGGTAGTTTCCATCCATTCACTGTGGCCAGCCACACACTTTCATCCATGGATTTGAGAAAGATTCTCATCCTTGCTTTCCAATAGGCATAGTTTGTGCCATTAAAGGGTGGTGGCCTAGTAATGACGAATGATAGGCTATCAAAATTTGACATCTTAATATAGCTTAGATCGTTAGCTCAGGAAATAAATCCAATAAATAAGCAATAAGCACGAGCTATTTGGCTCTGATACCACTTGAAAGGGCCAAGCTATATGCCCTAGAGGGGGGGTGAATAGGGCAATGCCAAATAAAACTTAAAACAGCGGAATAATAAAAGATATAAATAACAATGCTGAAATAATAACAATCTCAAAGCACATGAAATATGAGAATGAAACTGAATCTTGTTCTAAGGACAACCTTACACCAAAACCAATGGCTTATGGTAGGACAACCTTATTTCTAGAACAAACAAGCAATCACAAATTATATGGAAAATAAATCAAGAATAACTTAAAGAAATAAATCCTAAGTTATTACACCATTCAACCACACTTGCTTGAAATGAAAATTACAACATTCATCCACATAAGCAATCCACAATACTGAAGGAATAAATGAATAAAGAAATCAAGCACATCCACAACACAACGATATATAGTGGTTTGCCTGTGTGTTCACCAACTGTTAGCCAACAGCCACACAGAATGCTACTCCACTCCTAATATCCTCACACAGGGGATATTAGCATGCACTCTCAAAATAGGTTTTCACAGGTTCGCCAAAAACCTTCACAATTATGTCTTTTTATCTCAGGCTTACACAATCCAAAAACCCCCACAATCTGAGTTTTCTGGCTCTCCTCAGATAACCAATACAATGAGATTTTTCTGGCAAATCTCAAACAAAACCAGAGAAAGTAAATTACAAAGTAAAATACCTGGATCTCCTTTTGAAGTAGCCCAGTAGAACCAATCGGAGTAGATGAATGATACGTCGTTCAATGTCCAATACTCACTTAGAATGGTTTTATGTCTAATTGATTTTAGATTAAATTAAGAAGAGCAAGGTCTATTTGATTTTGATCTGAGAAGAAGGAATATCACAAGTTCCTCTTTTCTAAATAAGATTGGAATGTGGATCAAAATTACAATAGAATAATGCTATCAAAAGGAATATTAAATATGCACAATAGCTTAAAAAATAATCACAACTTATCTCAGAGTATAGCCTTAAATTGCTTGAATTGAATGGAATGGAATGAATAAACTCTGAAATTCGTGCACTATTTATAGCCTAAAAAATCCCATCTTCGACTCGTCTTAGGATCCCTAGGACTGGTCGTAGCATCAAAGATTTTGAAAGATTTTCGCGGGATTAGATTAGTTGTTCTCACGACTGGTCTTAGGTAGCCTACGACCGGTCGTGGACCACCTACGACTGGTCGTGAGTCACTTATGACTGGTCGTAGGACTCGAGATAGGTCGCTGGAGTTCGAGTCGTAGGACTACGACCGGTCGAAGGATGAGTCGTAGGACTTCCCAAGACTGGTCGAAGCAACTCCAGGACTAGTCGAAGGACAACCAGGAAAATCTGAAAATCTGTAACAACCTAAGACTGGTCCTGAGAAACCTAAGACTGGTCGAAGCAGACCTAGGACTGGTCTTAGAATAGTCACACCAAGTAAATTAAAATATTCGGATTATGTATCTAGAATGACCTATCATACAGACCAACCTAAGGTCAATCTAAGGTCAAGCAAACCTTGAAGTGAGATGGACATTGAAGTCTTGAAGGTCTGTATTCTCAGATGATCTTGAAGTAGAAGCTTGAATCGAGTTGTGATTACAGAGCTTGGTACTTCCTTGACTTGTCTTGATGAAGTCTTTTAATCTTGAACTAGTTAGAAGCAAACTTGAAGTCTTCTATTCTTGTAGACTTCATCCATGACATGTCTTGTAAACATTCTCCATTTATGATCTTGTCTTGAAAACATTCTTCATTCATGATCTTGTCTTGAAGCAGTGTGTAGTCACAAATAAGAAACACAAGAAGTACAAGACATATAGGTTTTGGCACTACAAAATTTGACAACCAAAGGGATATGAAATGATAGCACTAACAAGAACACCACCCAGCTGCGGTGGTATGGCGCCGAGCAAGGCAGACCACGGAGGAACCATGGTCACCGCGGTCCAATGGGCCCGGGCGGGCCGCAGTTCATTGGCTGGCCCATTTTCGGCCACAATTTTTTACGATTTTGGTCCAACTTCAAAAAGTCATATCTCCCTCGTTATAACTCTGATTTAGGTGATTCAAAAGCCAGATTTAAGCTTGATAAGTCTAGTTTTATATAACAATAAGTAAAAATATAATAAAATATTTAACATAGTTAAATATGGGTCATTGTGTCAACTGTTTGAAAATCATTAGTTTGGACAGCTGCTACTTCTAGAATTTTTAGAATTTTTCTACAAGATGAAATCTAATGATATTTTATAGAGATGAAGTATACTTGATGATGAACTACTAGAAAAATAATTAAAATAATAGACTAACTAGAAATGCCAGAAAAATGCATAGAACTTCCCTAGGCACGTGTGATGCCCACCAAATTTTGTGGGGGTCCCTGTTTCACATCTGTTTTTGCCCCCTCCCTCTCAAAGCACCTTCAAGCTCTCATTTCTCTTTAAACTTGCTATCTTCTCTCTCAAATCTGCCTCTCAATCATCCAATCTATCATTTTCGGCCATAACCCATCCACATCCATCGTTCATAGTAACACCTACCCTCTACCCTTTTCGTTTCCTTTCATTTGGGCTCTTACATGCCCCATTTGGAGCTTAAAAATGTGTAAGCTCTCAACCCATCCCATCTTTCCATTTTCCCTCTTTATTCCCTTTCATTTGAGCCTATGAAGGCTCAAGATTCCGAAACTTTAAAAAAAAAAAGAAACCCCTCTCCTATCTCCCATGTTTTCCAATACTATGTTTGAAATGTATGCAATTAAACGTAAACTCCGAGATTCCTTCCAAAGTACATTCCTAAATTCATCATCTTGGGATTTGAAAATCCCATCCCACACTTTCCAACACAAGACTGATTTTCCAAAGCCTATAAAATTAAATTTTAATCCCCACCCACCCTCCTACCAACCATGCCACACCCAATTCCGAGGAGGGATTAGTAATACAGTCCCATTTAATACAACTTAAGACCACTGGCCAAATAGTGTTGAAGTAATAAAGTCCCTTAATATACATTAACCCACCACACTCTGACAGTTTAAGCTTTTAGAGTAAATGGTTGTTTGACAAATAGGCCCTAGAGTTTTGGACCTAGAGCGGTGCCCCTAGATTTCGACAGACCTGACCGTATAGGAAATCCAACAAGTAATAATGTGAACCTTAAGACCCTCTTAGTTGGAATGAGCATATGTGAAATGTTCGAGCGTCAAGTACAGACAACTCAATTCCAATTAGACAACGTTTGACCCTAGGCGATAAACAATTTCTTATATTAGACATGGTATGAAATCACCTAGCATATGAGCATAGACTTTGGACTACACCTATGATTTTCACTACTCCTAAATTAAGACTAGACTACCCGTTTCACTAGGGAATGTCAGATACTAATAGACTTAGTTAGTCGGCTTGGTTAAGTTGGAGTGAAAGCTCATTCTTTCATTGAATCCCTGTAATACTTATAGGCTTCTTTAGTAACTCTTGGTAACTCTTAGGAAGCTTGTTTAACGTAGAACCTATTCACGCCTAGAGAAAACTTATAGATCCCTTGGATTTAAGGTTAGGTCAAATCAGTACACCCCTAGAATTGCCTTCTCAAGGACTTGATACACTCAGGAACACGAAGTAGAGAATTATTTAGAAGTGAGGTATTCACGGTTTGAACTGAATTCTCAATCCTGGTAATTGTCAATGAACTCTATGCTCTGATCAAGTAGAAGGTCGGGATCAACTAGGATTAAGAACTGATACGATAATTTTCTGTCTTCACGAGGCAGAAGGTCTTTGTATCTGGCTCAGACCCACTACACAACTTTCCTTCCGTGATCGCCAAACCACTTTCAACCAAAAGTTTTTAACTTCATCTTTGAGAAGTGTAAGAACATATAGCCAATAGGGATACTTTGTCTTTTAGGGCCTAAGAAATTTCTCAAATGGGCAACAGACAGAGTTAGGGATTAGGTCTCGAACCACAGACCATTCTAGCATGCGTGTTGTGCCTATGGACTTAGAAGGATAGGCTGTCCATTAACCTATTTGTCTAGATTCTTTATGTACTACGAGTGTGCAAATTATCTTATAGTATTCAACTAGATGTGATTAAAGAGGTAAGTTGAGACCGTGGCAAAGGTCCTCCTTTGGTGGAATTAGGCATCTTAGCTCCTTTCTATAACCATAGGTACCAATGCCATAGCACACATCATCGATGAGAGGGAGAACAATGTATTGATAGACCGCTTCCCATTTCATACCAAAGATAGGTTTAAAATTTCACCTCGTTCTGACATACGGAGCGAGACATAGATCCTTGAGCCTTAGGAAATAAAGTTTTTAAGGGGGGTAGAACGTTAAGAACCTAATCTAGTTAAGCCAGTCTATACATTCCTTGATCTAGGTGGCGCAGCGGAAGAGTAGTGGACCCTTGCCCACTGGCCCAGGATTGAAAGAAATTACTCCCAGTTATACGCAAGGTTAGGTCATTAAATAGGATCTGACTCTTCCTTAGAATGCCAATAATGAAGTCATGGAAACTCGAAATGGATATGAGAAATCCATTGTAGCAAACCATCAGGATATGACAAATGGATAAAGAAATAAGTTTTAAGGGAGGTAGATTAAAATGAACTAGACTAGTATATATGCCCTACCACACGTAGAAACTCGAAATCAATAAAACTTAGGCAAAAGAAATAATCAAATCTTTCTTTATTACCCTTAGCCAATTTCGAGGATGAAATTTTGTTTTAAGGGGGGTAGATTGTAACAGCCCGGATTTTTCCCAACCTGGGATTAGACGTCCTTAGGCAATGGGTCGCTCCTAACGCCTTATTAACTTGTCAGAACTCAATCTCACTGTCTAAAATCGCTTGTGAACCCATTTCCTTCACAAATCCCACCCTTCACCACCTTGATCTTTCAATTTTTCTAAGTACTTTCACCCTAGACACTATCTTAAAGTTTAGGTGATGAAGAACAATACTTAAACTAAACATTGGTACAAAGGTCTAAGTACCACCTTAGACCGAAATCACTTAGGACTAAATCCTTTAGAAATGAGACAAACTAACTAAGTGCTAAATTAGATTAGCTATGAAATCTACTTGATCCACTTTAAATACGATCTGTAAGACCCAAAACTTGTATAATCATTGATGCTAGGTTACCCTAAAATCTAGGATCAATCTCATTACCCGGCTGCTCTCGGGAGCATCCCGAAACTCCGTATCAGATCTGGACCGCACGTCGGAAGTCCGATTACCACGAAGTTAAGGAATTACGATCGCCTTGCTGGGCTTGACAATCATCTCGAAAATCAAAGCCAGATAGTATCCCAGTGTAATTCGCTTGAGTCCAAAGCGAGGAGTTTGAAAACACTTAGATCTCTTTAGAAATAAATATCTCAAATAGAAATCTGAGACTTGTCGCTTGTGGGTCAGTATTAAGCAACCCGACCATCAGAATCTGACTCAAATACACCCTCGGATCAGGAAAAATTTTATAAACATATCCATGTACTCGGAATCTCCGATCAAGATCCACTGACCGTTGAACTGAAACTGGTCCGCCACGCATGATCTGGGAATCCGACTGAAACAAAAACTTAACTCCATGTAGATCCAATGTCTGTGAGTTTAAGTCCGACTTTTGCCTCAAGGGGGGCCGCCAGAAGTCCTCCATTGAGCTGAAAAATGCTCACTTTGGTTATAACCTAGGTATACCTTGTCCTGAAGTCTAATTTGGTGAGTTTTTAGGCTATATAAGGACCTTAGAACCCTCTCTATCATAGCCATACGAATTTGAGATTTGAGAGAGAGAAAAGAGAGTGAAAGTGTGGGAGATGTGGGAGAGTCTCCCTGCCCTTCTTCCCTGCTGCTATCCATGCTCCACCACTTCATTCTAATCGCTTTCCCGGTGATTCCAGCTCTGTTTCTAGGTAAGAAACCCTAACCCTAACCTGATTTGGGGTGTTGATAGTTGTAGGTTATGAAATAGCTAACCTTTTCATTCTATAGGTTGTCAAACTACCGTATAAGGAAGCTTAGCAAACCTATCGTATTCGTTACGATTCTATGGAGAAAGGTGTGGACTATAGGTGTATAGGTTATGGTTTTCAGCGCTTTCAATGTCAGATAATGATAGATTCATGATCAGCATGCAATTGCACATGTACAAAGTGCTTTCTGTTTTCCATTTCGATTAGAGATGTAGAATATGAAATTTTACATATTCTAGGTATTCGTAGAAAATACCGTATACGTATAAATTTTGGAAATATGTTTGCCATGATTATTTGTTGTATGAATATAATATATATGGATAAAATACTCAGTTGGCGAAAGGACCCGCCATAATACATGATTTGCTAATATACACTATGTATGTAGAATTGGTGTATTCTAGAAAGTACCGTATACGTATATATTTTGGAGATGTGTTTGCCATGACTATTTGCTGTATGAACATATTATATATGCGTAAAATACTTGCTTGGTGAAAGGATTCGCCCTAGTACATATTTTACTAATATACACTATGTATGTTGTAATAGTGTATTCTAAGTATTTGGGAAAATGCTTGTGAGAGTAAGTGTTTGGAAGATGGTGTTTTAGGTAGGTGTTGAGATAGGATTCTCAACTACTTTAGAGACTTGTATGATTTCCTCCATGTGGGTTGTTTAATCTAACCGCTTACTTATGAGTGATATGTGTTTGTATTCCTTGTTTACTTTGTTCTTTATAACATGCTTTATAACATGTTTATAACATGCTTTTTGACATGCTTACTAACATGCTTGAATTACTTTGTTTATTATACTTTACTCTACATATTCTAAATAAGGATTAATTGAATTTGGGACTATGTCTATAGTCCAGACAATTGGTACTAAACTCAAGATCGTGGTTGAGGATTCATTTCACCACGTAGGATGTGTCAGATGAACCCGAGTTGTACTTCGGTTGGCGACGGTGGTTAGGCCACACGAAGTGCTTATGCACTTCATGTCGTTCAGTTGATCGTGCGGTTGAGCTAGTCAGGCTCGTCAAGTAACCCGATATGTCTAATGTATGTTCACCATGTTTGGTCGTTACTGCTTGAACCTAAGGTACCAAACTTACCAGTGGAATCCCGTTAACCATGGTACCTCGATCCGCTAAGACTCATGAGCCGGGCATGGTGGTATGGGACACCGTGGTTGAGTTGTCGGCCTGCGCTGGGGCTACATGCCTCCCCGTAGTGACCAGTGAGTAACCAAACTCGTGAGCCGATTATAGTGGTATGGGATACTATATTCGAGCTGTCGGCCTACACTGGCATAGCCTGACTATTGTCCTCAGTCGGGTTGCATCCGGGTCTCATTGTCAATAAGTGGACTGGTCGGGCTTCGAAAATAGACTGCCAGTTAGTAGGACGTTAGTGGAGTGACCTCGAGCATACTCTGAAATCGCGGTGAGCCTTAGGGTTTTGCCGCGGTGTATAGAGTATGAACTAGGCCTGTTTCTGTTAGTGATGAATCGTTAAAGAGGTGATGGGGGAGTGGTGTAACCTTTGTGCATAACAGCCCTGACAGCCTTTGTAATGACCTAGAAACATACCATCGTATGAGATTAACTAGGACTGACGACCCTAGAATGGATCATGTTTGGGAATGATACAAGGGAGCTACCTTAGTTTTCCAATCATGTTGTTTGAAATTGACTAATAACAACTCGGTAATCATGCTCATCATGCATTGCATGTGCCTGGAAGATGTGGAGCACTGAGGGATGAAAGCATGCCGCGAACGTAAGATGGTGTCGCACGAGGGAGGGTGTGGTAAGGGCATACATCATGTCATTTCATACTTGCATTAAATAAGAGTAGTTAGAATTGTTTGATTGTAATGCTTTATCATTATTGCTTGACTGAATTGATAACATGTTAACCTATGCTTTATTGTTCCACTGAGTTGGCCACTCATTCCCACATTACGGGACGGTGTTTTAAAACACCTACCAGACCCTGTATCAGATGCAGGTATCACTGGAGCACAGGAGAATGAGCCTGACTTCTATGGCAATTAGGAGGAGTTCTCCTACATGCAATTTGGTGGAGGCTTCGCATAGGCTATCTAGTGCTACAGGGCTACAGGGTTGATAATTTCAGTTGTACTATTTTGACATTTTGATTCAGAACCAACATGTATATATATGGTGACTCAGTTAGTGTTCATACTCTGGAGATCGAGAATGTTTTGTTTTATATATATATATATATATATATATATATATATATATATATATATATATATCTATATACACCTTTCAGTCTTCCGCTTACGTTTTATACATGGATCTGGAGTATGAATTACTGTTTTGGTGGAATCTCACTCATGTTTATTGTACTAACACAGACAACATTTAATCATCATTATCTATGCTGCATAAGTGATGTTCTGGAACTCGTGAGTTGAGTTACTACTCGACCCCCGATTTTCAGGATGTTACACCTGGCAACCACACTCAACCCTTGAGTGTACTAGATTTCACTAAGGAGGTTTCACACAGTTCACCCCAAACCCAAGGCTTTAAATCAGGTTCACCTTTAACCTTTACAACCTACACCTAAGCTGACTGTTTATGCTCCCACGAGCAAGGGTCAACACATAGCACCCGATTTTAGGTACACTGGCCAAGGATCCACACAAGGAACCTCTCACGTTTATGCTCTCACGAGTAAGGGTCAACATAAGGCACCCACTTTTGGCACACTGGCCAAGGATCGACCCTAACTGTTTATGCTCTCCACAGAGTAAGGGTCAACATAACGCACCCATCGCGTACACTCCCACCGGAGGCCTCTAGAGGACTTGCAAGGGGTGAGAAACACCTTAGACCTAATCCTATAATGAATGATCACAAGGGTCCTTTGGACTCTTAGTAACTTACAGATAAGAAAATGAGTCCCTTTCAGCATATTCTTGAAGATCTTCCTCCTTTGTTGACGAATAATCTTCTGCTTCCTTAATCCACAACTCAAAAGATGTACCAATACATGGCGACGGGTTGGGTCAAGGTTATGATGGAATCCTACTCTCCTAAATGTTTTCTTATAAGGGTGATAGAGCGATTCCAATCATCTAAGCATTCAAGGCATCCCAGCTTAATGATTTGCCATTATGGTAGTTGCTGGAGGATCCTTGAATGTAGAAGTTCATTCTCCAATCCACTCTATTGAATATCAATGATGAGGGTGGATTGGAGGATGAACTTCCATGAGAGAAAGGGCTTTGGGTATATGATCTAAGGTTAGACAGTCAAACACATTCTCTTCTTTTTCTACTAGCAACTAAGGACAATCTCTCTATAAATAGGCAAAAGGTTCCAACCGATATTAAATGGTCACATTTATGACAGAGTTCGATATCATCGAGCGGGGTCGATATCATCGAGCATATACTCTCGATTGCATTGACTGGCCGCGCGATGACATAAACTCAAATGTCATACGCTTTTGAAATCTTTTGCTAGTTGGTCGAGGGCATCGAAACATGTGTCAATATCATCGGATTTTAAACTCCAATTGCATCGATACAATTTCCATTCCTTGTCATTTGAAAAATGAGAGAGACTTGCCTTTGAAATATTTCAGGTGATGAATATGATTGAGGTACACTTGAAATCATCGGAATTTGAATTTCGATGATATCGGTAGTCGGGTCGATGCATCGATAAATCCAAAGGATTTTCCAGTTTAGTTTGCTGGACAGTTTATGTCCATTCCCGATGCCATCGATCCAGCCTCGATATCATCGATATTTAAATATCGATTATATCGAATGACCCTCGATCCTAAGATAAAACCACCTAAAAATATATGCTGGATAACTGTGTCCAAGACCGATATCATCGAAGACCTTCCGATATCATCGGTTTTTTAATTTTGAGGATATCGAGGAGTACTTCGACATATCGAAGGTCTTCGTGATTTTCTTTAGAAAAATAGGGACACAAAAGCTCTGTTGTCGATTTTATCGAGTCAACTTTGATAGACTCGAGATTCATATTTCGATAATATCGATACGTATATTGATACATCGATAATTCCTTCCAAAAGTATATGCAGTTACTAGACATCTTTTATCCTCATTTTGATGGTATTGATTGGTCATCGAGGACAACGACAACACTATTCAATTTTATCGATCAGTCTGTCGATAAATCGACATAGTTAGAGAACTTAGAGATTTTCTAAAAATTTGAAAAAGTTTTCTAACCCAAAAATCCTATGATATTCTAATCAATTTTAAGGGTTTTAATCACCTGGTGTTTTGGGACATGGGATGTGAGGCTTAGATTTACCTGTGGCGAGTTCAGGCCCACATCCGGTTGAGGCAGATGATTGATTGATCTTCCTATGGAGCTTATCTATCTAGCGGACTCAACTCTCACGCTAATTAATAAACTAGGGCACTTTCGATCTCCCCCTTTGTCAATTACGTGACAAAATACCAAAACATCCTAGAACAATATCTAGATAAACACATCCTAAATTGTGCGTACATGCACTTTACACAATTTTACAATATTTATTGAACCCATACACATAATTAGTAGCTACTCCCCCTAACAGCATTCTCCCCCTTTCTTGGTGCAGCTGCTCCCCTAACACCTGCATCACAATTCGAGTAGATATACACGATTTTTCCATCCGGGTGTTTGAATTGTTCTCCCTTTTTTTGTCAGTCATTGACAAAGATAAATATAGCAGTTGATATTGACTGAAGTTCGAAGTATTTGAGAGATCCAATCATCCAGAGAAAATATATTTATAAAAGATCAAAACAGGTGAATAGTCAAACATCATTTTCAGAAACTATGTATGCATAACAAACCAAATAGAGCAGTGATATAAGCAGATAGAATAATGATCAAAACATCACATGTATTCCATATTCGAGAGAATGGGGGATATAATCATGGCAGTAAATAAGAGTGAATTATAATCAGCCATTCTAAAAATATTCAAAATGTATATACTGCCCCAGTTTGGCAGTAGTATATCAGTCATCCTAACAAAATTACCAAACCCATCCATGGGTACCCAAAAGTCAACCATCAGTATCTAGCCCATCCATGGGCATATACAACACACAAAAACTGTCAGATTGTGCAGATTAGTGAATTATCACATACACTCATGGGAGCATAGAGCATCCAAAAAGATATTGACGCTCATATGCGGAAATACGAGTAAGGTGTAGGTGACAACATCCAGAGACCAGCACTATGGAGCTAAAGAAGAAGGTGTCATGTCGTCTCAATGGCAGGTGAATAGATCAACCAACTATTGCATGGTATGATGCACTCTGTTTACCAAGCGTTCTAAGACCATAAACCTTTCATTCACCGATTCCCTGAGCTGGGAGACATCTCACTGAATTGCTCCAATCCTATCCTGATGGAGCTTAAATCTTTTCACATGCTCGGGTGCAGATGTGGACGGTGCTTGATGAAATGTAAGAGCTTCTTCCTCAGTCATTCCAGCCTCTTCAGTGGGAGCATGGCCTCCTTCTCCTACTGCGTGAATTCTTTCCTCTGAATCCTCGGGATACTTATAGAACTTTAAGTCCATCCTTCGAAAGTTGTTCTTGTTGAAGACTTGGAGGGGAAGTTCAGGATCATTGGTAGTTGGAAAACCGATGGTGTTGCACACCATGTGTATAATCCAGGGATAGGGCAGGTGAAGATCTTGGGATGTATGAACGGCATAGACCAACTGATGTACAATCAGAGTCGGGAGACAGATTTTTATCCCTATTGCTATTGAGTACACTATCATGGTCATGAACCTTGTGAGATCAGAACGGTTGGTACTTCTAGGATAGATGTTTGTGGCGAAGATACCATGCAAGATCCGAAATCGAGGTTCCTTGAACTTAAATTTCAATGCATTTCCTTGGTACCAAGGAATGTCTCTACCATGACAGAGATATTTAGTAACCATGGACCGGATTTCAACATTTTCAAGGTCCATTTCAGGAAGACCATCAGGTGACATCGTCAGCCCTAGGATGTTTGCAATCGTAGCAGGAGTGATTATCACATCATCACCATCAACAAATACCATAATGGAAGGAGGATCAGACACTGGTGAGTGACAAGAGGTGAGAAAGTTGTTTATTCGTTCAAGATGACATGGCCCACCGAAGTTAAGAATAGGCAACCAATCGATTGCAGCAAAAAGGGATTCCAGATTGTACGGTATTAAACAATCCCTGTCAACTTTTCTTTCATGGATAAGCTTCCTACCGGTATATTTAGCTAGAACCAGATCTATTTTAGCCAGAGGAGGGGTTGGTATGTTGGATTGGGACCCACCACGTGAAGTTTGTCGTGACTTCTGATGAGTGGGGGTCCCCAGTTCAGGAACCCTTGCTCTTTATTTTGAGGTAAGAGCCTTTCGTTGAGTGGCTCTAAAAGACTCTCCTTGACCGAACACCTGTCCTTTGTCCTTTCCCATTTTAACAGATAAGGATTTGAAAGTTTTGAGGAAAGTCGGACAGAGTATCTTCTTAAAAACCTAAAAATACCCAAACCAAAAGCAAGATGGATTCTTGAAAAAAGGAATGGAAGGGGTAATACCAGTTTTGAGGAGCTTCCGGGGCCCACTGATGTACTTCCGGCTAAGGGATTGAGCAAGGAAAAAGTGAAATGCCTTTTTGAAAGAAAATGTGATTTTTCCCGCTCGACTGCTTTTTATCGGGCTGCATTCTTCGATATCATCGAGACAAATTTTGATGATATCGATGGACCCTATTCGATGTTCTCGAGACAACCTTCTATAATAATCTCGATTATACCACTTCTCAGATTCCAAATATGCATCGATGATATCGATCCTTGATCGATATAATCGAGAAACCTCGTGACATATCGAAGGTAAATAATTTTCATTTTTTCACGCTTCTACAAATTTTCATGTATAGTATAGAATATCTTTGAATCAACCGTATACACAGCAAAATTTTATATAAGTATTGTACAACCAAAATTATAAACATTAGAATGTTTATATACAAAAAGATTGAGGTGAGGTGAGGAACCTCAAATGTATCATTAGGAGCTTACCAAAAATTGCATCATTTTAGCAAATATCCAGATCTCGATGCATGACCTGGACTTGTTTTTCTGTGATCAATACTTCTAGGCATAGGGATCATCCCTTCCTTTTTCTTTAATGACATAACATTGGTTATTTGTACGAGAACCCCACATCACTGTTTTACCTGATAGGTCTAGGATTTCACATTTGTCTTTGTTGAACGTAACCACATGATCATTGTCACATATTTGAGAGATGGTCAGAAGATTATGCGTTAATCCTTTTATGCAGGCATTCTCATTTTTCAGCGAATTTATTCCTTTAATGATTCCCTATCCGATTACCTTAGCGATGCTTCCGTCTCCATAGGTGACTATCCCATCATTAAGATCTGAATAGTTTGAAAGAAGGGATTTGTCACCTGTGACATGTCTTGAGCAACCACTATTCAGGTACCACTTAGTATCATTGCCTGTTATATGATTTGAGTGAGTAATAAGACAATTTGTCTTTTCTTTTACTATCCATTTCGTGACAGGATTTTTGACTGTGGTAGGTTTAGCTTTCTTGTTTAATTCGACCACTTGATTCAATAGCTCCTTGTTAGTTATTTTAGGTGGTGGTGGATGTGAATATCTTTTATCCATATTCCTAGGTTGGCTCTAGACATTTTGCATTTCTCTAATTGGTTTGAATTTTCCAACATGATTCTGACTAGAGCTATGTTGAGTCCTCCTAGGAGACATGCATTCGAACTTAGAATGACCAGAATCACTACACAAATGACAAACAGTAGTTTTTGTGTTACTTCCTGAGGCAGGGGATTTTTCAGCTGTTTATCCTGCTTTTTTAGATCTTGTTTTATATTTTTCATATCCTAAGCCGCTCTTATCTTTTCCAGGTCTTCCCATACCTAAAAGTTTTTCTAACTTCTCACCACTCTGGGAAAACTTATAGCTTAGCTTAGCGATTTTTCTGGATTCTTCTAAATCAAACAGGAGTGTATGATTTTCATTTTGAAGGAGCATGTTTTTGTCTTTTAAGACCTCAACCTGTTTATTTAATTTTTCAGCCTCGGATTTAAGGAAAGTATTGATTCATTCGAGTCTATCATTATCTGAATTATATTGTTGTAGATCATTAATTAGATGGGTATTTATTTCCAAAGTTTTATCCAGATTTTTTTTACAACAATTCCATTTTATTTTCTAATATTCCAAGTTTTCTAAATATATTGATGCTATGCATGTAGAGTTTATTGTAAGCATCTTGTAGTTTATTCTGTTCTTCTTCTTCTTCCTTTTCAGTTTCTTCATTGTCTGATGGAAATAATTCAATGGCTTGTGGTTCTTCCTCATTCTCAGTTTCAGTAGGAATGATTGGAACCGTGGAGACCATAAGGATTTTCAAGGATTTCTAGTCTCCATCACTCTCTGAGTCACTAGATTCTGAGTTTGACTCTTCCATATTATCCCATGTGGCAGCCATTGCCTTACCCTTAGTTTTTCTATTTAGGCATTCAGTAGACAGGTGTCCAAACTTCTGATAGGCATAACATTGTGGTTCTTTGGTCTTTTCACCAAATTTACCTATAGAATGCTTATTATCCACCTTTCTTTCTTTCAATGGATGACCACGACTTTTTTGAAAGAACTTCCTGAATCGTTTAGCCAACAAAGCCACTTCCTCATCTTCATCTTCTCTTTCACTTTCAATGTCCTTACTTATTATTTTCTTTGAAGTTTTGAGGACAGTAGTTTTCGATTTTGGAGTTTGTTTGAAGTGTAGTTCAAATGTTTGTAGGGAACCTACCAGTTCTTCTACCTTCATTTTGTCTATGTTCCTACATTCTTCAATGGTTGTTACTCTAGGATTGAACTGTTCTAGTAATGATCTTAAAATTTTCATACAGATTTTTAGTACTGGAACTTTCTCACCTAATCCACCCATGGAGTTTCAAATGATATTTAGTTTTGTGAAAAACTCAATAAAGGTCTCATGCTCTTCCGTTTTGAGACTTTCAAACTGTGATGTTAGGATTTGTAGTTTGGATCTCTACACAGTGCTTGTTCCTTTATGGGTTGTTTCCAACAAATTCCATGCTTCTTTAGATGTCCCACACATACTGATTTGATCGAAAATATCTTAGGACACAGCACAGTAGATAGCATTCATAACTTTAGCCTCAATAATTTGGTTTTCTTTATCGAATGCAATCCACTTCTCTTTAGATTTCGATTTGGTGAGAGTTGTGCCATTTTCAAGTACTATGTGCTCAAATGGTGGCACATATCCTCTTTCAACTATATCCCAAATATCATGATCCAAAGATCTCAGAAAGTAGTGCATTCTAACCTTCCAATAAGCATAATTTGATCCATCAAATACTGGAGGTCTAGAGACCCCATATTCCCAACTTCAGTCAAGATCACTCTCTAGGCGGAGAAGCCCTTTAAGAGAGACCTGCTCTAATTCCAATTGATATTGCGGTAATGACCGCTTTACTTGAAGTAGGAATATGCCAATATGTCCTAGAGGGGGGTGAATAGGACTTTTATAAAATTTGATAACAATTTAAAATCCTATCACTCTAATCCTAACAGCAAGCATACATTAGGATTACTCAAAAGTAATTCTACTGACTTCCAAGCCCGGTAGAGGATCCAATCACAAACTATTTGAGAAATGAACAATGTGCGAATTAGTTTATGATGGATATGACTGTGTGTGTGAGGTGTGATCTCAAATAATCAAATAATCAAATACTTAAGGAAATCACATGAGTAATGAAAGACAATAGCAATATCAAACACAGTCATTTTTATAATGGTTCGGCTACTTGTCTACTCCACTCCTAGCAACCACACTCAACCCTTGAGTGTACTAGATTTTACTAAGGAGGTTTCACACGGTTCACCCCAAACTCGAGGTTTTAAATCAGGTTCACCTCTAACCAGTACAACCTACACCTAGGCTGACAGTTTATGCTCCCACGAACAAGGGTCAACACATAGCACATGATTTTAGGCACATTGGCCAAGGATCCACACAAGGAACCTCACTGTTTATGATCTCACGAGCAAGGGTCAACACAACGCACCCGATTTTAAGCACACTGGCTAAGGATCCACATAAGGAACCTCATTGTTTATGCTCTCCACAGAGCAAGGGTCAACACAATGCACCCACCATGTACACTCCCGCCGGAGGCCTCCTAGAGGACTTGCAAGGGGTGAGAAATACCTTAGACCCAATCCTACAAAGGAATGATCACAAGGGTCCTCTGGACTCTTAGTAACTTATAGATAAGCGATGAGTCCCTTTCAGTACATTGTTGAAGATCTTCCTCCTTTGTTGATGAAGAATCTTCTGCTTCCTTAATCCACAACTCAGAAGATATACCAATACATGGCGACGGGTTGGGTCAAGGTTATGATGGAATCCTACTCTCCTAAATGTTTTCCTATAAGGGAGATAAAGCGATTCCAATCATCTAAGCATTCAAGGCATCCCAGGTCAATGATTTTCCATTAAGGTGGTTGCTGGAGGATCCTTGAATGCAGAAGTTCATTCCCCAATCCACTCTATTGAATGTCAATGATGAGGGTGGATTGGAGGATGAACTTCCATGAGAGAAAGGGCTTTAGGTATATGATCTAAAGTTAAACACTCAAAAGCACTCTCTTCTTTCTCTACCAGCAACTAAGGGCAGTGTAACGCCCTGAAAATCGGGGGTCGAGCATAAACTCAACTCCCGAGTTCCAGAACATCACTTATGCAACAAAATGAATGATAATTGAATGTTGACTGTATTCGTGCATTGAACATGAGTGAGATTAAGCCAAAACAGCATATCATACTCCAGAGACAGTTAATTTTGCAAGCGGAAGACTATGATAGATAGATAAAATATATAAACTATGATGAGTCTCCAGAGTGTGATAACATTACCAGGTTAAATAAATACAAGTACAGTTCTAAAATATACCAAATGTGTAAGTTTAATGTCTTCTATCCCCAGTACCACAGCCCCGACAATACAGTACCAGGTCTTCAGAGACCCGTCAGAGAGTTACATGATAGGAGAACTCCTCCTCATCACCATAGAAGTAGTCCGGCTCTGCTTCATAAGCATCGCCATCATCTGAAATTCAACAAATCTGTTTGGTGTGTACAACACCGTCCCGTAACGTGGGAGTGAGTAGCTAACTCAGTGGAACAATAAGGCATAAGTTATCATGTTATCAATACAGTCAAGCAGTAATGATAAAGCAGTAAATCAAGCACTCCTAGTTACTCTGATTAATGCAAGTATGAATGCAGGTATGATGGATGCCCTCACCGACATACTCCCTCATGCGACACCATCTCACGTTCGCGGCATGCTTACATCCCACAGTGCTCCACATCTTCCAGGCACATGCGATGCATGATGAGTATGATTACCGAGTTTTTAATTAGTCCATTTCAAACAGCAGGATTGGGAAACTAAGGTACCTCCCCTGTATCATTCCCAAACATGATCCATTCTAGGGTCGTCAGTCCTAGTTAATATCAGACGATGGTGTGTTTTCTAGGTCACTGCAGAGGCTGCCAGGGCTGTTACGCACAAAGGTTGTACCACTCCCCCATCACCCCTTAAACGATTCATCACTATACAGAAACAGGCCTAGTTCATACTCTATATATCATGGCGAACCCTAAGGCGCACTGCAACTTCAGAATATGCTCGCGGTCACTACAAAGGGCTGCCAGGGCTGTTACGCACAAAGGTTGCACCACTCCCCCATCACCTTATCAATGTAGGCCGACAGCGCGAATATAGTGTCCCATACCACCATAATCGGCTCACGAGTTAAGTTGCTCCTTTGGTCACTACGGGAGGCACGTAGCCCCGTGGCCGTAGGCCGGCAGCTCGACCACGGTGTCCCATACCACCATGCCCGGCTCATGAGTCTTAGCGGATCGAGGTACCATGGTTAAAAGGGTTTTCATTGGTAAGTTTGGTACCCTAGGTTCAAGCATTAGTGACCAAACATGGTGAACATACATAAGACATATCGGGTTGCCTGACGAGCTCAGCTAGCCCGAGCGCACAACAAGTTAAACGACATGAAGTGCATAAGCACTTCGCGTGGCCAACCACTATCGCCAACCGAAGTACGACTCGAGTTCGTCGAACACATCTCACGTGGCGACATGAAACTCAACCACGATCTCCAATCTAGTACCGATTGTCTGGACTATAATCATAGCCCCAAGCATAATCAATTGTCATCCATAGCATGTGGAGTAAAGCATGATAAACAAAGTAATTCAAGCATGATAAATAAAGTAATTCAAACATGCTAGTAGGCATGTTAAAAGCATATTATAAAGCATGATATAAAGCATGTTGTAAAACACTACATTAATGGTAATACAAACACATGTATTGTAAGTAAGTGGTTTAGGTGATCAACCTCATGGAGGTAATCATACACGTCGCTAGGATAGTTGAGAATCCAATCTCAACACCCTTAAACATTACAATTTACTAACTACTACTCATTCAGACATTTCAACAAACACTTTAAAATACAGGAATCAACATACATGACATATGTTGATCACAGAGGTATAAGGCCAAATCCTTTCACTAGGGAGTTACCCCAATCATAACACGCATACACCCATGACGGATAGTCATGGCAAGCAGGAAACCAAGTTCCATATTCATTCAGTCATTTCCACAAACACTTGGGCCACACATTTTAGCATATATAGTGTGTATTGGCCGTGGCGTGATTTAGGGTAAATCCTTTCGTCAAAGGGGTATTGCCAATACAACAATCAATTACCCATGACAATTAGTCATGGTGAGCACGAATGAGAATTCTATACTCATTCAGTCATTTTCACAACACTTAGAATACACTATTACAACATACATGGTGTATGTTAGCAAAACATGTATTAGGGCTATCCTTTAGCCAAGTGAGTATTTTATTCATGTATAATATATTACTACAACAAATAATCATGATAAATACATCTCCAAAATTTATACGTATACAGTATTTTCTAGAATACGCATTTTCAACATACATAGTGTATACAAGCAAACATGTATTACGGCGATTCCCTTCGCCAAGTAAATATTTTATATGCACATAATATATTTATACGATAATTAATCATGACAAACACATCGCTAAAATATACATGTATACGGTGTACTTGCAATAATACCGTATTTCTACATACATAAGTGTTTGTTAGTAAACATGTATTTAGGCGAATCCTTTCGCCAAGCTAGTATTTTATTCATATATTGTATAATCATATATTAAATAAGTATGTCAAACATTATTCCAAAAGAAATACGTATACGGTATTTCTAACATACACAATTTCAACATACGTCGCATTTACAAGTGAACATGTATTTTGGCGATTCCTTTCGCCAAACTAGTATTTTATTCATATATTATATAATCATACATTAAATAAACATGTCAAACATTTATCCAAAAAAAATACGTATATGGTATTTCTACGTATACCTAGAATATGTGAAATTCCATATTTCACAACGTTAATCGAAACAGGAAACGGAAAGCACTTTGTACATGTGCAATTGCATGCAGATCATGAATCTACCATTATCTGACATTGAAAGAGTTGAAAACCGCAACTTATACACTTAAAGTCCTCACCTTTAGTCGTAGAATCGTAACGGAGTTGATAGGTTTGCTACTCTTCCGTATTCGGCAGTTTGACAACCTATAGAACGAAATAGGTTAGCTATTTCATAACCTACAACCACCCAAGCCCCAAATCAGATTAGGGTTAGGGTTTCCTACCTTAAAACGGAGTTGATATCGGCGGGAAAGCGCCTGGAAAGAGGCGGTGCGGCCGTGGGGTGATTGCACTTGTAGGAGGAAGATCCTCCCACTTCTCCCTCACTTTCTCTCTCTTTTCTCTCTCCCAAAACTCAAGTTCGTATGGCTGTGAGAGAGGGTGCTCTAAGGCCCTTATATAGCCTAAAACATTCCCAAAATAGACTCAGGTTCAAGGGTTACTGCTAATCGTCACTTTTCCGGCTCAAAAGAGAGGTTCTGGTAGCCCTCCTTGAGCCAAAAGTCAGACTTAAGCTCACCATCGATGGATCTACGTGGGATTACGTTTTTGACTCGATCGGATTCCCAGATCGCACGTGGCGGACCACTTTCAGTTCGACGATCAGTGGGCCACGATCAGAAATTCCAAGTACATGTAAATGTTCCTGAAATTTTTCTTAATCCGAGGGTGTAATTTGGTCTGATTCTGACGGTCAGGTTGCTTAATACTGACGCGTCAACAAATGATGCCAGATCACTATTCCAGATATTTATTTTGGCATGTGAATAGTGTTTTTCACACTACCTCGCTCCGAATCGAAACGAATGGCCGTGGAACATCGGATGGAGCTGATTTTTGAGATGATTGTTAAGCCCAGTGGGGCGGTCCTAGTTCCTTAGCTTCGGGTTAATCGGACTCCCGATGTGCGATCTAGACCTAATACGAAGTTTCGTTTCATTCCCGAGAGCAGACGGGAAATGAATTTGGTTCTAAACTTTAGGGTAACCTAGCGTCAATGATTCTACAAGTTTTGGGTCTTGCGGAAACGTATTTAAAGCGATTGACGGATTTCGTAGCTAATCTGGTTTCACACCTAGTTACTTTGTCTCATTTCTAAAGGATTTAGTCCTAAGTGATTTCTGGTCGAGGTGGTACTCAGGCCTTTGTAGTTTGTATATAAAGTGATCCCAGTTATATTACTTAGCTAGTTTAAAATAGTGTCTAGGGTGAAAGTTCTTAGAAAAATTGGAAGATCAAGGTGATGAATGGGTGAGGTTTGTGAAGGAAATGAGTTCAAAGGCGGCTTTAGACTTTGGGATTCAGTTCTGACAAGTTAATGAGGTATTAGGATCGACCCATTGCCTAAGGACATCTAATCCCAGGTTGGCAAAAATCCGGGGCGTTACAGGCAGGCTCTCTATAAATAGGCAAAAGGTTCCAACGAATATAAAATGGTCACATTTAGGATAGAGTTCGATATCATTGAGTGGGGTCGATATCATCGACTGGCCACTCGATGGCACAAACTCAAATGTCATATGCTTTTGAAACCTTTTGCTAGCTGGTCCAGGGCAGCGAAACATATGTCGATGTTATCGGATTTTGAACTCCAATTGCATTGATACATGGTTCGATTCCTCGACATTTGAAAAATGAGAGAGATTAGCCTTTGAAATATTTCTAGTCTAAGATATGATCAAGGCACACTCGATATCATCAGAATTTGAATGTCGATGATATCGATGGTAGTGTTGATGCATTGATAAATCTAAAGGATTATCCAATAAGCTTGCTGGACAGGTTATGTCCTTTCTCGATGCAATCGACCTAGCCTCGATATCATCAATATTTGAATATCGATTCTATCGAGTGCCCCTCTATCTAATATAAAAACCTCCTGAAAATATTGCTGGTTGACTGTGTGTCCAAGACCGATATCATCGAAGGCCTTCCGATATCATTAATATTTGAATTCCAAGGATATCGGGGAGAACTTCGATATATCGAAGATTTTATGATTTTCCTTAAAAAAACAGGGACACAAAATCTCTGCTGTCAATTTTATCGAGTCAACTTCGATAGACTCGAGATTCAAATTTTGATGATATCGATACAGCGATCGATACATCGATAATTCCATCTAGAAGGATATGCAGTTACTGGACAACTTATGTCCTCATTCAATGCTATCAGGTGAGTTTCGAGGACAGTGACAACACTTCTCGATTTTATCAATCAGACTATCAATAAATCGACAAAGGTAGAAAACTTAGAGATTTTCTGAAATTTTGAAAAAGTTTTCTAACCCAAAAACCCTAAGTTATTCTAATCAATTTTAAGGGTTTTAATTACCTGGTATTTTGAGACATTGGATGTGAGGCTTAGATTTACCTGTGGCGAGTTCGTGCGCACATCCGATTGAGGCAGATGATTGATGGACTTCCTCTGGAGCTTCTCTGTCTAGTAGACTCAACATTCACGATAATTGACAAACCAGGGTACTTTCAATCTCCCCCTTTGTCAATTACGTGACAACATACCAAAACACTCTAGAACAACATCTAGACAAACACATCCTAAATTATGTGTACATGTGACAAAGTACCAAAACACAATTTTACCATCAATAGCTGCTCTTCCTAACAACATTCTCCCCTTTTCTCCTTGCGGCTGCTCCCCCTCACACCTGCATCACCATTCTCATGCACAATCAGATACACATACTGTCGGGGTGTTGATCTGTTCTCCCCTTTTTTGTCAGTAATTGACAAAGGTAAATGTAACAGCTGATATTGAAGATAAGCAATTGGAAGAACCAACATTTAGAGGGCACATGCATAAGATAGATAGATGTAAATAGCGGTGCATTCTAGAGAATATACATGCATCGTAAGATATCAAGTAGAGCAGAATTTCAAGCAAATAATATAAAGATTAACCAGCACATGCATCAGACATCATTTGTAATATAATTGAAAGTGCCCTGGTTTGTCAATTAGCGTGAGTGTTGAGTCAGTCAGACTGCAGAGCCTCATTGGAAAATAAATTTAAAGCATCTGCCTCAACCAGATGTGTACAAGCTCGCCACAGGTAAATCTAAGCCTCACATCCCATGTCCCAAAACACTAGGTATATAAAACCATTAAAACAAACTAGAACATCATAGGTTTTTTAAGTTAAGAAAACTTTTTCAAAATAGGAAAATTCTCTAAGTTTTCTTGCTTTGTTGATTTTATCGATACACATCTCGATATGATCGACCTGCACTGTCGATGTCCTCGATACCTAAATGATATCATCAGAATGAGGACAAAAGTGTCCAGCAACCACATGAACATCTGGATGGATTTATCGATGTATCGATATACCTATCGATATCATCGATATTCAAATCTCGAGTCCATCAAAGGTGACTCGATAATATCGACAGGCAGATCCCCGGCGCCCCTGTTTTTTCTTAAGAATATCATAGATGGATCAATATATTGAAGCGTCCTCGATACCATCGAAGTTCAAATCTCGATGATATCAGAAGGCTCTCGATGATATCAGTCTTGGGCACCAAGTTCTTCCAGTAAAATATTTCAGGATGGTTTATCTATGATCAGGGTCTCTCGATAGAATCAATATTCATATGTTGATAATATTGGTATGGTCTCGATTGCATCGAACATGGACATAAACTGTCTAGTAAGCTAAAGAAAAATCCATTGGATTTATCGATGCATCGACATGGGTATCGATATCATCGATATTCAATTTTCGATGATCTTGATGGTCCCTCGATCATTCTTGTAAACCTAAAATATTTCATGTCAAGTCTCTCTCGTTATTCAAATGTCGATGAATCGACACTAGTATTGATTGTATCAGAGTTTGAAATCCAATGTCATCGACACTTGTTTCGATTTCATCGACCAGCTGGCAAAAGGTTTCAAAAGTGTATGACATTGAGTTTGTGTCATCGAGTGGCTAGTCGATGCGATCGAGAGTATACGCTCGATGATATCGAACCAGCTCGATGATATCGAACTCTGTCATAAATGTGACCGTTTTATATCCTTTGGAAACTTTTACCTATATATAGAGGGCTTGTCTATTATTGCTGGAAGAGAAAGAAGAGAGTGCTTTTGTGTGTTTTACCTTAGATCATATACCTGAAGCCATTTCTCTCAGGGAAGTTCATCCTCCAATCCACCCTCATCATTGACATTCAATATAGTGGATTGGGGAATGAACTTCCGCATTCAAGGATCCTCCAGCTACTACCTTTATGGCAAATCATTAAGTTGGGATGCCTTGAATGCATAATCAGAATCACTCTATCTTCCTTATAGGAAAACAATTTATAGAGTAAGATTCTGTCTTAACCTTGACCTAACCCGAAGCCTCACATTGGTACATCATTTGTGTTGTGGATCAAGGAAGCCGAAAATTCTTCATCAAAGAGGAGGAGATCTTCGTCAATGTGCTAAATAAGACTTATCCACTTATTTGTAAGTTATTAGAGTCCAGAGGACACTTGTGATCATTCCTTTTTAGGATTGGGTCTTAGGTGTTTCTCACCCTTGCAAGCCCTTGTAAGAGGCCTCCGATGGGAGTGTACGTGGTGGGTACGTTGTTTGGACCCTTGCTCTGTGGAGAGCATAAATATCTGGTTGAAGGTGAACCTATCTAAAACCTTAGGTTCGAGGTGATCCGAGTGAAACCTCCGTTAGGGTCTTATGGAAGATTCTTGGCCAATGTGCCTAAAAGTGGATGCGTTCTATTGACCCTTGTTCGTGAGAGCATAAACAGTCAGCCTCAGTGTAGGTTGTAAAGTTTGAAGGTGAACTTGATTTAAAACCTTAGGTTTGAGGTGAACCACTGTGAAACCTCCTTAGTGAAATCTGGTACACTCAAGGGTTGAGTGCGGGTACTGAAAGTAGAGTAGACAAGTAGTCGAATCACTATAAAAATGATTGTGTTTGAGATTGTTATTCTTCTATTTGTGTGATTTACTTTAATATTTTCATATCTAAGTATCTGAGATCACACCTCACACACATACACAGTCATATCCATCATAAACTAGTTTGCATATTGCTCACTTCTTAAATAGTTTGTGATTGGATCCTCTACCGGGCTTGGAAGCCAGTAGAGTTACTTTTGAGTAATCCTAATATGTGCATGTTGTTAGGATTAGTGTAATGGGATTTTAAATAAACCATAAAAGCTTTAAAAAGTCATACTCACCCCCCTCTAGGACATATTAACATATTCTTGCTTCAACTAAAGCGGTCTTCACCGCTATTTCAATTAGTATCAAAGCGGGTCTCTCTTTAAGGGCTTCACCGCCTAGAGAGTGATCTTGACTGAGGTTAAGAATATGGCCAAAGGAGAGGGCTCATCAGTCACTAGACCTCCAGTATTCAATTGATCAAATTATGCATACCGGAAGACTAGGATGCACTAATTTTTGAGATCTTTGGATCATGATGTTTGGGATATAGTTGAAAGTGGATATGTACCACCAACTGAACAAATTGTACTTGACAGTGGCATAACCATCACAAAACCCAAACCCAAAGAGAAATGGACGACGTTCGATAAAGAGAGACAAACTGCTTAAGTTAAAGCAATGAAGGCATACTATGCCGTGTCCCAGGATATATTCAATCAGATAAGTATGTGTGGGACATCCAAGGAAGCATGGGATTTATTGGAAATAATCCATGAAGGTACAAGCACTGTGAAGAGATCCAAACTTCAACTCCTAACTTCATAGTTCGAAAGTCTCAGAATGGAAGAGCATGAGACCTTTATGGAGTTTTTCATAAAGTTAAATATCATTTGCAACTCCATGGGTGGATTGGGAGAAAAAATTCCGGTTCCTAAAATCTGTAGGAAAATACTGAGATCACTGCCGTAACGGTTTAATCCCAAAGTAACAACCATTGAAGAGTGTAGGAATATTGATGAAATGAAAGTAGAAGAACTGGTAGGTTCCTTACAAACTTTTGAACAACACTTCAAATAAATCCCTATATCTAAAACAGCTGTTCTAAAAACTTCAAAGAAAACAACAAACGAGGACAGTGAAAGTGAAAAAGATGATGAAGATGAGGAAGTGGCCTTGCTGGCACAAAGATTCAGGAAATTCTTTCAGAAGAATCATGGCCGTCCTGCTAGAGGAAGAAAGATGGACAATAGACCTTCTACGAGAAAATTTGGTAAAAAGGCCAAAGAACCACAATTTTATGCTTGTCAGAAATATGGACATCTATCTACTGAATGCCCAAATAGAAAAACTAAGGGCAAGGCGATGGCTACCACATGGGATGATACAGAAGAGTCAAACTCAGAATCCAGTGACTCAGAGAGCGATGGGGACCAGAAATCCTTGAAAATTCTTATGGTCTCCACTACAATAATTCCTAGTGAATCTGAGAACGAAAAAGAACAGCAAGCCACTGAATCATTTCCGTCAGATAATGAGGAAAACTGAAAAGGAAAAAGAAGAAGAACGAAACAAGCTACAAGATACTTACAATTAACTTTATATCCACAACATCAAAGTGGTTAAAAGACTTGGAATATCTGAGAACAAAAAGGAATTACTGCAAAAAGATTTAGATAAAATTATAGAACTTAATACACATCTAATCAATGATTTACAACAATGTCACTTAGATAATGATAGACTCAAGAGAATTAACTCCTTCCTTAAATCCGAGTCCAAAAAGCTAAATAAATAGGTTGAGCAATTAAAAGACAAAAATATGCTCCTTCAAAATGAAAATCATACACTCTTGTTTGATCTAAAAGAGTCCGAAAGAATTACCAAGCTAAACTGTAAGTTTTCCCGAAATGGTGAGAAGTTAGAAAGACTTTTAGGTATGGGAACATCTGACAAGGACAAAAATGGCTTAGGATATGAACAAATTGAAGGAAAAACTGGATATGGAGCACAAATAGAAAAATCTAGTATTACCAAAAGAAATACAAGAGCTAACAGGATGAATGAACCATTAAAGCAAGTGTGTGAATCAAATGAGAAAGCTAAAACTACCACAACAAAAAATTCTGTTACAAAATGGGTAATAAAAGAAAAGAAAAATTACCTTGCTACTCACAAAAATCTTTTGACAGGCAAGAATACTAAGTGTACTTAGATAGTGGTTACTCAAGACATGTCACAGGTGACAAATCCCTTCTTTCAAACTATATAGATCTTTATAATGGGATAGTCACCTACAGAGATGGAACCAATGCTAAAGTAATTGGACAGAGAATCATAAAAGAGATTAATTTGATTAAAAATGAGAATACTTTCTGCGTAAAAGGTTTGGCACATAATCTCCTAAGCATATCTTAAATCTGTGACAATGGGCATGTGGTCAAATTCAACAAACAAGAATGTGAAATCCTAAACCAATCAGGAAAATCAGTAATGAAGGGTCATCGCACAAACAACCACTGCTACATTATCAAAGGCAAAGAAAGGATTGATGCCTAGAAGTACTAACCATAGAAAAATAAGTCCAGGTCATGCATCTAGATTTGGATATTTGTTGAAATGATGTAATTTTTATTGAGCTCTAAATGATATATCTGAGGTTCCTCACCTCAATTGTTGGTATATAAACATTCGAATGTTTATAATTCTGATGTGTGCATTTGATTGTACAAAATTTTGCTATGTATACTATTAATAAATTTACATACTAAAAGTATACATGAAAGATTGTTTGAAAGCTGAAAATTGAAAATATTCAACTTACATATGTTTGTCGATAATTCATGAGCATTCATCGATCAAATCGATCAACAGTCGATATCCTCGACATCTCTTTAGAATGTGGAAAGTCACATGATCAAGACTATTATTGAGGCTATTATCGATAACATCGAATGAGGATCATCGATATAATAAAAAATAAGTTCGATAAAATCGAAGACTGCCACTCGATAAAAGGCAGTTGAGCTGAAAAATTTTATTTTTATGAAAAAAGGCTTTCCATTTTTCTTCTTCTGCTCGAATCCTCGGCCGGAAGTCCATCGGTGGGTCCCAGAAGCTCCTCAAACTGGTATTATTCTTCCATTTCTTTCATTCCAAAGTCTATCTTTCTTTTTGGTCGAGTATTGTCAGTTTCTTTAAAAGAAGAATTTTGTCCTCTTTCCCAAAGTTTTCAAACCCTCTTTTTGTCCGAATGAGTAAAGACAAAGGAAAAACATCCGGACAGGGGGAGTCTTAGAGATCCGTCCAACAAAAAGTGCTTGTTTCAAGAAAAAGGGCAAGGGCCCCGGAATGTGGGACCCCCACATGGCAACACTCGAGGTGTGGCAAGTCCCAGTCTGAGGCGCAGGCACCTCCACCAGTGCAGG
Organism: Magnolia changhungtana; assembly: GCA_030180095.1. Lineage (NCBI taxonomy): Eukaryota > Viridiplantae > Streptophyta > Magnoliopsida > Magnoliales > Magnoliaceae > Magnolia > Magnolia changhungtana. The sequence goes on from JASAUF010000625.1 coordinate 453,382, forward strand.
TTAATCCAGTCTTGGCAAAATTCACTGGGAGAAAAGTTATTCCTGAAAGGAAAGTCGACAGAAGTTGTTAATTCTATATAATTTGGAACCTCTATTTACTGCCATAGATTGGTTACCAGTTCTTGACTTTGGGGGACCATATTAACTTGAGAGAACTTATAATTTCTTTGCTTCCTATCATTCTCCGACATCTAACCCTCCGTCCATCACCGTAACCATCGATGGTGATGATGTGTCGATCACTCCTGGGTCTATTGCAGGGATATTTAATCTTACGTTGTCTCTCGTAGGACTCTCAAATATGGACATGGAAAATATGGAAGTTCGGTCCGAGGTCACCAAATTCCTCTGTCATAATCGTGATGTCTAGTGGCACTAAGGGAATGCCTTAAAAGTCAAATTCATGGAACCATGTTATTGGGTCTTACATGGTATTCTTGCTTTGAACATTTACTCTAGGGGTTCCAACAGGGCAGATCTCACGGGCTTCATGATATGATAATTTACTCGGTCGCCACTGGGATCAAAATTTGTCTGCCTACCCTCATCGTGTATCAGTTGGTGTATGCTTTTCATAGGGCTAAGGACATTCACTTACCATATCCCTAGATCATAGATACGATTTGCAATGCCATAACATTCCCAACTACTAGTGATCCAATACTTTCTCTCCAAACCTTCAACAAAAGTAACATTCGAAGGATGGATTTGAAGTTTCATAAATATCCTGAGGACCTAAAGGAAGATATTCAAGCAGAGAGAGAAGGTGGGATAAGTGTAACGGCCTAAAAATTGAGGGTCGAGCAAAGCTCAGCTTCTGAGTTCCAACGCATCACTTATGCAACATAGATAATGATGATTATGATGAGTGCCTTGAAACATGAATGGGATTAGACCAAAACAACATATCATACTCCAGAGACAATTAAATTAAGCAAGCAGAAGACTGTGATAGATAGATAAAATTTATAAACTGTTGTAAGTCTTCAGAGTATGAACATGTTACCAGGTTAAATATAGACATGTATACACCAAAAATGAACAAAATGAATATACATGGGTGTTCCAAAAGTGTAAACTAAAGTGTAATGGCATCTAATCAACAACCTTGTAATGCTGTCGATCAGAAGATGGTCTACATAGACCCGCCTGATAGCTGCACACAGGAGGAACCCTCCTCACCATCATAAAAGTTTGGCTCCGCTTCGCAAGCATGGCCATCATTTGAAACTAAGACAGGGTCTGGTTGGTGTGTACAATACCATCCCGTAACATGGGAGTGAGTGATCAACTCAGTGGAACTATAAAGCAGAGGTTAACATGTTATCAACTCAGTCAAGCAGTAATAATAAAGCAGTACAATCAAACATTCCTATATACTCTTATTAATGCAAGGATGAAATATGTTCATGATTTATGCCCTCGCCTACACTCCCTCGTGAGACACCATCTTACAGTCGCGGCATGCTTTCTTTCCTCTTTGCTCTTTAACCCGGGGCACATGGAGTGCAATGTTATGAGTATGATTATCAAGTTTTTATTAGTCCTTTTCATACAGCAGGATTGGAAACTAAGGTACCTCCCTTATATCATTTCTCAAATAATGATCCATTATAGGGTCATCAGTCCTAGTAAATCACATATGATAAGTAAGTTATAGGTCACACCACCAATGCCCTACTAACTGGAAGTCTATTTTTGAAGGCTCATCGCCAACCCGGCTGGGGACCACAGCCAGGCTGTAACGGGGTAGGCCTATTTCATACTCTAGTGCTACGAAAAGGCTCGTCGCCTTTATGCAGGCCCAGAGTATGCTCGAGGTCACTACAAAGGGCTCGTCACCAAATCAGTGTAGGCCAATAGCTCGTATACAGTGTCCCATACCGCCATATTCGGCTTATGAGTCTGGTTGCTCACTGGTCACTATAAGGAGGCTCGTCGCCCCAACGTAGGCCGACAGCTCGACCACGGTGTCTCATACCACCATGCCTGGCTCATGAGTCTTAGCAGATCGAGGTACCAAGGTTAACGAGGTGTCCACTGGTGAGTTTGGTACCTTTAGTTCAAGCAGTAGTGTCTAAATATGGTGAACATACATCGGGTCAATCGGGTTACTTGACGAGCTTGACTAGCCTGAGCACACGACAAGTTGAACAACATGAAGTGCATAAGCACTCCACGTGGCCTAACCACTGTCGACAACCGAAGTACGGCATGGATTCGTCGGACACGTCTTTTGTGGCAAAATAACCTCAATCATTAACACGGAATCTGTTACCGATTGCCTGGAGTATACAATAGCCCCAATCACATTCAATTACAACAAAATATCCTAGAAGATAGTTAAAGCAGTAATGGATCAAGATTTTAAATCATACAATCCAAGGTCTGATATTGTCCGCTTTACGGCTGCCAGGGCTGTTGCACGAAATCGTTACACCACTCCCCCATCACCCTTCACGGCTTTGTTTTTACATTTTATGGAATACAACTTAAACATGGATTTATACATATGCATTACATAAATAAACAAACACTATAATATACGGTACATGGAGGAAAACATACACATAGTTAAAGGAGTTGAGAATCATATCTCAACACCCTTATACATTTCAAGTTACTAACTACTTACTCATTTAGACATTTCAGCAAACACTTTAGACTACTTTCATCAACATACATGACGTATGTTGATCACATAGGTATTAGGCCAAATCCTTTCACTAGGGAGTTGCCCCATTTATAACACGCGTACACCCACGACGGATAGTCATGGCAAGCATGAATCCAAGTTCCATATTCATTCATTCATTTTTCACAAACACTTGGGCTACACACTGTATCACATATAACGTATATTTACCGTGACGTGATTTAGGGCAAGTCCTTTTGCTAAGGATTGATGCCTACACAACAATTGCATAGCCATGATAGTTAGTCATGGTGTACACTAACGCAAGGTTTATACTCATTTAGTCTTTTACTCAAACACTTAGGTTACGCATTGTACCATACGCGACGTATGTTAATATAACATGTATTAGGCTAATCCGTTTACCCATAAGTTGATACACATGCATCTAGCATATATAGACAACAATTAATCATGGCAAGCACAAATTTAAATTTCATACGTATACGATATTTTCTACAAATACAAGGAATACAGTATATTCAACCTAGTTAATGTATAACTGAAAAATGAATCGGACATCACCTTATACATGTGAAATAGCACCTACGTCAAGAATAAATTATTAACCGACATTGAAAGCCTTAAAAACCATAACCTATACGTCTATAGTCCGCACCTTACGCCGTAGAAGCGTAACGAATTCGTTTTAAACACGTAGTCTTTTTCAACGGCAGATTGGCAACCTATACCATGAATTAGGTTAGTTATTTCATAACCTACACTACCTAAAACCCTAAAACAGATTAGGGTTAGGTTTTCTTACCTAAGAACGGAACTAGAATCGCCGAACTAGCGATACGGTAGCGGCGATTTGATACGTAGAATGACAGGGAGGAATCCCTGTAGCAAAGCCCTAACTTCCCTCACTTTTTCTCTCTCTTTCCTTCTCTTTCTTTTCTCTCCTCTCTCCTAGGTTTAGGAAATTCGTATGACATGAGATAGTGAGGGTTTAAGGTCCTTATATAGGCCTAAACCTGATGGGAATGGCCCCAGGGTCAAGGTATACTTAGGTTATGTCCAAAGAGCATCTGTTTTAGCTCAACGGAGCATTTCTGGAGCCTTCTTACTTAAGCTCCCTGACCATGGATCTAGGTTGAGTTAAGTTTTCAGTCCGATCGGATTTACCGATCACCCGTGGAGGACCAGTTTTCGTTCAACAGTCCACGATCACCGATCAGGGCCACAAGTGCACTGACCTGTGTATGAAATTTCTCCTGATCTAAGGGTGTATTTGGGTAAGATTCTGATGGTCTGAATTCTTATAGTCGGCCCGCAAGCGACAAGTCTTAGAAGACTTAAATTTAGATTTTTATTTTTAAAATATCCATGTTTCTCACACACTTCACTTTGGGCTCAAGCGAATAGCCCCGGGACACTATCTGGATTTGATTTCTGAGATGGTTGTTAAGCCCAACAAGGCAGTCTTAATTATATAATTTTGTAATAATCGAACTTTCGACATGCGGTCCAAATTTGATACGCAGTTTCAATGTGCTCCCGAGAGTAACTGGGTAATGAGATTGATCCTAGATTTTAGGGTAACCTAACGTCAATGATTTTACAAGTTTTGGGTCTTGCAGATCGTATTTAAGTGATTAGTGCCAATTTCATAGGTACTATAGTTTAGCACTTAGGTAATTCTCATTTAATTTCTAAAGGATTTGAGGTTTAAGAAGTTAATAAGGGATTAGGATCAACCCCTTGCCCAAGGACATCTAACTCCAGGTTGGCAAAAATTAGGGGCGTTACAATAGGAGACGCTCCGATGGAAGGAACTGAGACGGCAGGAGAAGAAGCTTCTGGACCTCATCATGCACCATCAACGTCAATGTCCGGGTATGCCAAACATTCAAGCTGGATAGAGTTGGGGCAATTCAGAAGGACATCCACTTAGTGCATGAGAGGCTTACCATTTTGGAACGGATAGTCTAAGAAGTGCAGCAGACAGTACAACAGTTGGTCGAGTTGTTCACTTGTCGCCGAGACGATATGACACCATCTTCCTTGGCTCCATAAGTAATGGTCTCTGGAGGCTATCACATACACTTCACTCTAATTACCGCGTATGAACATTAATATCTTTTTGGATGTTCTGCGCTCTCTTAAGTGTATGTGATAGCTCATTAACCTGCACAGTCTAAATAATTTTTATATATATATATATGTTACCCATGGATGGGTTAAAAACTGATGTCTAATTTTGGGTGCCCATGAATGGGCTTGTTCATTTTGTTGGGTTAACTGTTAATTTACTGCCAATCTTGGGCAGTATAGATATGTTTTTAGATAATTTTGGTTATGGCTAAGTATAATTCATATTTTTACTGCCATGATTATGTTTTAAGATCTCTTGGTTTATCTGATGTGAAATGCATGTGATGTCTCTTAATGATTATCCTATCTGCTATATCATTGCTCTATCTAATCTGCTATGCATACATATCTACTGCAAATGATGTCGGTTAATCAACTGTTAAAACATTTTACATCTATCTTTTCTATGCATATTCCTCTGGATATCGGTTCTCCCAAATAATTCAAACTTCAGTCAATATCAACTATTATATCTTTGTCAATGACTGACAAAAAGGTGGAGAACAATTCAAACACCCCGAACGGAAAATTGTGTATCAATGGAATTGTGTTGCAGGTGTTAGGGGGAGCAGCTGCACCAAGATAAGGGGAGGTTGAAGTCAGGGGGAGCAGATACTATATCGTGTACATGGTTCAACTAGAAATTATAAAATTGTGTAAATTACATGTACACACAATTTAGGATGTGTTTGTCTAGATACTGTTCTAGGGTGTTTTGGTATTTTGTCATGTAATTAAAAAGGGGGAGATTGAAAGTGCCCTGGTTTGTCAATTAGCATGAGTGTTAGGTCAATCAGACTACAGAGCCTTATTAGAAGATAAATTGAAAGTGTCTGCTTCAACCGAATGTGTGCAAGCTCGCCACAGGTAAATCTAAGCCTCACATCCCACGTTCCAAAACACCAGGTATATAAAACCCTTAAAACAAACTAAAACATCATAGGGTTTTTAAGTTAAGAAAACATTTTCAAAATAGAAAAATTCTCTAAGTTTTCTTGCTTTGTCGATTTTATCGATACACATCTCGAAATGATCGACCTGCGCTGCCAATGTCGATACCGAAACGATATCATTGGAATGAGGACAAAAGTGTCTAGCAACCACATGAACATCTGGACGGATTTATCGATGTATCGATATACCTATTAATATCATCGATATTCAAATCTCGAGTCCATCGAAGGTGACTCGATAATATCGACATGCAGATCCCCGACGCCCTTATTTTTTCTTAAGAATATCATATATGCATCAATATATCAAAGCCCCCTCGATACCATTGAAGTTCAAATCTCGATGATATTGGAAGGCTCTCGATGATATCGGTCTTGGGCGTCAAGTTCTTCCAGTAAAATATTTCAAGATTGTTTATTTATGATCGGGGGTCTCTAGTTAGAATTGATATTCAAATGTCAATAATATCAGTATGGTCTCGATTGCATTGAACATGGACATAAACTATCCAGCTAGGTTAAAGAAAAATCCGTTGGATTTATAGATACATTGACACGGGTATCGATATCATCGACATTCAAATTCCGATGATCTCGATGGTCCCTCGATCATTCTTGTAAACCTGAAATATTTCGTGTCAAGCCTCTCTCGTTATTCAAATATTGATGAATCGACACTAGTATCGATTGTATCGGAGTTCTAAATCCGATGTCATCGACACTTGTTTCGATTCCATCGACCAGCTGGCAAAAGGTTTCAAAAGCGTATGACATTGAATTTGTGTCATTGAGTGGCCAGTCGATGCAATAGAGAGTATATGCTCAATGATATCGAACCCACTCGATGATATCGAACTCTGTCATAAATGTGACCGTTTTATATCCGTTGGAACCTTTTGCCTATATATAGAGGACGTGTCTATTATTGCTGGGAGAGAAAGAAGAGAGTGCTTTTGTGTGTTTTACCTTAGATCATATACCTAAAGCCATTTCTCTTAGGGAAGTTCATCCTCCAATCCACCCTTATCATTGACATTGAATAGAGTGGATTGGAGAATGAACTTCCGCATTCAAGGATCCTTCAGCTACTACCTTAATGGCAAATGATTAAGTTGGGATGCCTTGAATGCATAATCGAAACACTCTATCTTCCTTATTGGAAAACATTTTATAGAGTAGGATTCTGTCTTAACCTTGACCCAATCCGAAGTCTCACATTGGTATATCATTTGTGTTACGGATCAAGGAAGCCAAAGATTCTTCATCAATAAGGAGGAGATCTTCGTCAATGTGTTGAATAGGACTCATCCACTTATTTGTAAGTTATTAAAGTCCAGAGGACACTTGTGATCGTTCCTTTTTAGGATTGGGTCTTAAGTGTTTCTCACCCTTGTAAGCCCTCGTAAGAGACCTCCGGCGGGAGTGTACATGGTGGGTACATTGTGTGGACCCTTACTCTGTAGAGAGCATAAACATCTAGTGGAAGGTGAACTTGTCTAAAACTTTAGGTTCGAGGTGATCTGAGTGAAACCTCCATTAGGATATTATGGAAGATTCTTGGCCAGTGTGCCTAAAAGTGGGTGCGTTGTGTTGACCCTTGCTCGTGAGAGCATAAACAGTCAGCTTCAATGTAAGTTGTAAAGGTTAAAGGTGAACCTGATTTAAAACCTTAGGTTTGAGGTGAACCGCTGTGAAACCTCCTTAGTGAAATCCGGTACACTCAAGGGTTGAGTGCGGTTACCTGGAGTGGAGTAAACAAGTAGTCGAACCACTATAAAAATGACTGTGTTTGAGATCGTTATTCTTCTATTTGTGTGATTTACTTTACTTTAAACTAGTTTGCATATTGTTCACTTCTTAAATAGTTTGTGATTTGATCCTCTACCGGGCTTGGAAGCCAGTAGAGTTACTTTTGAGTAATCTTAATATGTGTATACTGTTAGGATTAGTGTAATAGGATTTTAAATAAATAATAAAAATTTTAAAAAGTCCTATTCACCCCCCTCTAGGACATATTGGCATATTCCTACTTCAACTAAAGCCGTCTTCACCGCTATTTCAATAATCAGGTAAAACAGGGTATTGCAGTAATGCAGATATGAATTATAACCAATCATATTCCAAAAGATCCAAAATGTATATACTGCCCAAGTTTGGCAGTAGTATAACAGTTATCCCCAAAAAAATACCAAACCCATTCATAGGCACCCAAAACCAACCATTAGTATTTACCTTTCATGGGCATATACAACACATCAAAAAAACTGTCAGACTGTGCAGATTAGTGAGTTATCACATACACTCATGGGAGCGTAGAACATCCAAAAAGATATCAATGCTCATACGCAGAAATAAGAGTGAGGTGTATGTGACAACGTCCAGAGACCAGCGCTATGGAGCAGAGGAAGATGGTGTCGTGTCATCTCAACCGCAGGTGATCAGATCAGCCAACTATTGCACGGTCTGCTACACTCCATTTACCAGGCGTTCTAAGATGATAAACCTTTCATTCATAGATTCCTTGAGCTGGGAGACATCTCGCTGTATTGCTCCAATTCTGTCTTGATGGAGCTTAAACCTTTTGTAAGTGTTATGGTTTGATTCCTCTTTGGTTGTCAAATTTTATGTGTCAAAACCTCTGTATGTGTCTTGTGTTTATATCTTAATAAATTTGTTCGAGACACCATGTCAACAATTGAAGTCAAGAAGATGAATTCTTCAAGCTAGTTCAAGCTACAATATAGAAGATATTAAAGAAGAGTTCAAGTTCAAGACTCAAGCTCAAGTTCACGTGTAAGACTCAAGCTCAAGTTCACGTGTATTCAAGATCAAGACTCAAGCATAGTTTGGGACTCAAGTGTAACTCAAAATGACATTGATTTCAAAGCTTGTGAAGTGGTCAAGCTACATCAAGAAGAACTCAAGCTTTGTAATGTTCAAAGTCTAAGCAAATGAAGTTTTCAATGTCCATACTTCATGTCTCAGGTATGATATACCTTAGATTGACCTTAGGGTAGGTCACTTTGGCTACATAATTCATTTTAATATTAATATATGATTTTGGTCTATTCTAAGACTAGTCTTAGCACTGGTTCGACCAGTCTAAGAAATTCCAAGAGAGTCCTAGAGTTGTTGTAATTTATCTGATTTTTTTCATTCGGCTACGACCAGTCTTGGAGTCTGCTCGACCGATCGTGGGATGGTCTCAACTCGACCTTCGACTAGTCGTAATGCTACGACTCAAACTCCAGTGACTAAATCAAGTGTCGTACGACCAGTAATTGAGGGGTCTTGACCGGTCGTGGATAACCTTCAACCAGTCATGAACTGCCTACAACCGGTCGTACAACAGTTTTATCCGATTATGCTCAAAAATTCAAAATTTTGTTTCTCCTTCGACCAGTCGTGGTGTCCCTAGGACTAGTCGAAGAAGAATTTCTGCAGCTATAAATAGCACACGAATTTCAGAGTTTTTCAATAGAAAATTAAGTGAATTCAAGGCTCCACTCTGAGATAAGTTTGTGTTTGTTTTTAAGCTACATTGTGCATAATTCTATTTCCTTTTGTTAGCTTATTGTTATTTGATTTTGATTTGCATTCCAATCTGATTAGAAAAAGGAGAAATTCTTAATTCCTTCTTCTCAGAATCAAAATCAAATACAACTAGCCCTAATTTGATTAAACTTAAAATCAATTAGAACTTAGAACCATTGTAAAGTGAACTTCCATATTCGAACTTCTACTCCGATTGGTTCTTCCGGGCTGCTACAAGAGGAGAAATCCAGGTATTTACAATTCTGTAAAAGTTTCATTCTTTTGGTTTTTGTTTGGGATTCGCCAAAAAAATTCCATTTGTGTGGTTATCTGAGGAGAGCCAAAAAACTCAAAAAGAGGGGTTTTTGGATTGTGTAAGCCCAAGTTAAAAAGACATAATTGTAAAGGTTTTAGGTGAACCTGTGAAACCTATTTTGATAGTGAACGCTAATATCCCCTGTGTGAGGATATTAGGAGTGAAGTAGCATTCTGTGTGGCTGTTGTTTAATAGTTGGTGAACACACAGGTGAACCACTATAATTCTGTCTTGTGGATTGAATGCTTGCTTAATCTTTTATCTTTTATCATTCAAAGTTGTGGAATGTATGTGTGGATGTTAATGTTGTAAATATTTACATTTCAAGCAAGTGTGTGGAATGTTGTAATAAGTTAGATTTAAATTTCTGCAATCTATTTCAATTCCTTGCTATTTATTTTTATTAAGTTCTTGATACAAAGGACATTCTAGAAATAAGGTTGTCCTGCCATAAACCTTTGGTTTTTATGGTGTAAGGTTGTCCTTAGAACTGAATTCGTATCAACCTCTCAATACTTGTTAATTGAGGCTGAGTTTATTTCAGCATTGTGAATTGATTTATTTTTATAAGGCTATCTCTTTATTGTTTATTCTGCTATTTTAATTTTAATTTGGCATAGTCCTATTCACCCCCCCCCCCCTCTAGGACATATAGCTTGGCCATTTCACCTTTTCGCATACTCGGTCTCTAATGTGGATGGAGCTTGATGGGGCGCAGGAGGTTCATTCCCAGACATTCCAGCCCCTTCAGCAGGAGCATCACCTTCACCTCCTCCTTTTGCATGAATTCCTTCCTCCGGTGGATCCTCGAGAAACTTATGGAATTTTAGATCCATCCTTCGAATGTTGTTCTTGTTGAAGACATGAAGGGGAAGTTCGAATCATTAGAAGTTGGAAAGCCGATGGCATTGCACACAGTATGTATAATCCAAGGATAGGGCAAGTGAACATCCCTAGACGTATGAATGACATAGACTAACTGGTGCATAATAAGAGTGGAGAGGCAGACCTTGATCCCTGTGGCTATGGAGTAGACTATCATGGTCATAAACCCAGTGAGATCAAAACAGTTGGTACTTCTGGGATAGATGTTTGATGCAAAGACCATGCAAAATGCGAAACCATGGTTAAGTGAATTTTAATTTTAAAGCATTTCCTTAGTACCACGGAATGTCATGACCATGGCAGAGAAACTTAGTGACCATGGATCGAGTTTCAATATTTTTAAGATCCATTTTTGGAAGGCCGACTGGCAACAGGGTAAGACCAAAGATTCCTGTAATAAACGCAGGTGTGATCTCTACTTCGTCACCATCAACAGACACAGTGATGGATGGTGGATCAAACACAGAAGAATGATAGGAAGCGAAAAAGTTATACGTCCGTTCAAGTTGACATGGCCCACCAAAGTTAAGAACAGGCAACCAATTAATTTCAGCAAAGAGGGGTTCCAGATTGTACGGTATTAAACAGTCCCTGTTAACTTTCTTTCATGGATAAGCTTCCTACCAGTGTACTTAGCCAAAAGTGAATTCACTCTAACTGGAGGAGGTGCCAGAGCCTCATATTGGGACCCGCCACGTGTGGTCAGTCGTGTTCTTTGCTGAGTGCGTGTCCCATGATCAGTAGTAGTTGATCTTTCTTTTGGAGCAAGAACTTTTTGTCGGGATGATCGTGAAGATTCCCCAAGCTCAGATGATTTCCCCTTGTCCTTCCCCATTTTTGACACAACAAAGATTTGAGAGTTTTGGGGAATGATCGGACAAACTTTCTTCTCAAGAGTCTGAGAATACCCAATCCAAAAAAAAATGGAATCTTGGAAAGAAGGAATGGAAGGGGGGCAATACCAGTTTAGAGAAACTTCGATGGCTCTTAGAGAAACTTCGATGGCTCTTCGATGAAGTTTTTCCCGCTCAATCTCCTTATATCGGGCGACAATCTTTGATATCATCGACTAGTGTTTCGATGATATCGAGATACCCCACCCGATGTTATCGAAACTGTCTTCGATATCATTCTCGATCATATGACTCTTCCTATTCCAGATAGGCAACGATGATATCGACCTTTGATTAATTAATCGAGAATCCACATGACTTATCGACAGACATATTGAAGGAGAATAATTTTCATTTTTCCGCACTACTTCGACAAACATTCATGTATAATGTAGTATATCTTTGAATTAGCAGTATACACAACAAAATTTTGTACAAGTATTGTGCAACCAAAAATTATAAACATCAAGATGTTCATATACAAAAAGATTGAGGTGAGGGACCTCAGATGTATCATTAGGAGCTCAGCAAAAATTACATTATTTTAACAAATATCCAGATCTCGATGCATGACATGGACTTGTTTTTCTATGCTCAATATTTCTAGGCATAGGGATCATCCCTTCCTCTACCTTTAATAACATAGCAGTGGTTATTTGTATGAGAACACTTCATCACAGATTTTCCTGAAGGGTCTAGGATCTCACATTTTTCCTTGTTGAATGTAACCACATGCTCATTGTCGCATATTTGAGAAATGCTTAAGAGATTATGCATTAATCCTTTTATGCAAAAGGCATTCTCATTTTTGAGCAAATTTATTCCTTTAATAATTCCCCATCCAATTACCTTAGTTGTGCTACCGTCTCCATAGGTGACTATCCCATTATTAAGGTCTTAATAATTTGTAAGGAGATATTTGTCACCTGTGACATGTCTTGAACATCCTCTATCCAGGTACCACTTAGTATCATTGCATGTTATATGATTTAAATGAGTAATAAGGCAAAATTTTCTTTTTACAATCCATTTTGTGACAAGATTTTTTAATGTGGTAGATTTCTTGTTTAACTCGGCCACTTGATTCAATAACTCCTTCATTCTGTCATTTTCTTTTGGTGGTGATGGATGTATATTTCTTTTATCCATATTCCTAGGTGGACTCCTGACGTCTTGTAATTTTCTGGTTGGTTTGATTTTACCAAAATGATTTTGACTAGAATTTTGTTGTGTCCTCCTAGGTGTTAAGCATTCAAACTTATAGTGACCCGAATCACCACATACATGACAAACTAGAGTAGTTCTTGTGTTACTTCCCAAAGTGACTGATTTTTCAGTCATTCGTGCTGCTTTTCTAGATTTTGTTTTAAAATTTTCATATCCTAAGCCGCTCTTGTCCTTTCCAGGTCTTCCCATACCTAAGAGTTTTTCTAACTTCTCACCACTTTGGGAAAACTTATAGTTTATCTTAGCAAGTTTTCTAGACTCTTTTAAATAAAACAAGAGTGTATGATTTTCACTTTGAAGGAGCATGTTTTTGTCTTTTAATAGCTCAACCTGTTTGTTTAGTTTTTCAGACTCGGATTTAAGGAAGGTGTTGATTCTTTCAAGTATATCATTATCTGAATGATATTGCTGTAAATCATTAATTAGATGTGTATTAATTTCCAGAGTTTTATCCAAATCTTTTTGCAGCAATTCCTTTTTGTTTTCAGATATTCCAAGCCTTCTAACAATGTTGATGTTATGGATGTAAAGTTGATTGTAAGCATCTTGTAGTTTATTATATTCTTCTTCTTCTTCTTTTTCAGTTTCCTCGTTATCTTATGGAAATGATTCAGTGGCTTGTAGTTCTTCCTCATTCTCAGTTTCAAGGGAATGATTGGAGTAGTGGAGACCATAAGAATTTTCAAAGATTTCTGGTCTCCATCACTCTCTGAGTCGCTAGATTCTGAGTTTGACTCTTCCGTATTATCCCTTATGGCAGCAATTGCCTTACCCATAGTTTTTCTATTTGGGCATTCAGTAGACAGGTGTCCAAACTTCTGACAAGTATAACATTGTGATTTTTTGATCTTTTTACGAAATTTACTTGCAGACTATTTGTTGTCTACCCTTTTTCCTTTAAATGGACGACCATGATTTTTCTGAAAGAACTTTCTGAATGGTTGAGCCAACAAAGCCACTTTCTCATCTTTATCTTCTCTTTCACTTTTAATGTCCTCATTTAGTGTTTTCTTTGACGTTTTGAGGACAGTACTTTTGGATTTAGGGGTTTGTTTGAAGTGTAGTTCAAATGTTTGTAGGGAACCTACTAGTTCTTCTACTTTCATTTCATCTATGTTTTTACATTCTTCAATGGTTGTTACTTTAGGATTGAACCTTTCCGGTAATGATCTTAGTATTTTCCTACAGATTTTAGGAACCAAAACTTTCTCACGTAATCCTCCCATGGAGTTGCAAATGATATTTAGTTTTGTGAAAAACTCCATAAAGGTCTCATGCTCTTCCGTTCTGAGACTTTCGAACTATGATGTTAGAAGTTGTAGTTTAGATCTCTTCATAGTGCTTGTTCCTTCATGGGTTGTTTCCAACAAATCCCATGCTTCTTTAGATGTCTCATACATACTAATTTGATTGAAAATATCTTGGGACACAGCATAGTAGATAGCATTCATAGCTTTAGCCTCAGAAGTTTGGTTTTCTTTATCGAATGTTGTCCACTTCTCTTTAGATTTCAGTTTGGTGATAGTTGTGCCATTATCAAGTACTATTTGTTTAGATGGTGGCACATATCCTCTTTCAACTATATTCCAAACATCATGATCCAAGGATCTCAGAAAATAGTGTATTCTAGCCTTCCAGTATGCATAATTTGATCCATCAAATACTGGAGGTCTAGAGACGGATGAGCCCTCTCCTTTGGCCATATTCCTAACTTCAGTCAAGATCACTCTCTAGGTGGTGAAGCCCTTTAAGAGAGACCTGCTCTGATACCAATTGAAATTGCAGTAATGACCGCTTTAGTTAAAGTAGGAATATGCCAATATGTCCTAGAGGGGGGTGAATAGGACTTTTAAAAAAGTTTATAACAATTTAAAATCCTATCACTCTAATCCTAACAACAAGCATACATTAGGATTACTCAAAAGTAACTCTACTGACTTCCAAGCTCGGTAGAGGATCTAATCACAAACTATTTAAGAAATGAACAATGTGCAAATTAGTTTATGATGGATATGACTGTGTGTGTGAGGTGTGATCTCAAATAATCAAATAATCAAATACTTAAGGAAATCACATGAGTCATGGAAGACAATAGCAATCTCAAACACAGTCATTTTTATAGTGGTTTGACAACTTGTCTACTCCACTCCTAGTAACCGCACTCAACCCTTGAGTGTACCAGATTTCACTAAGGAGGTTTCACACGATTCACTTCAAACTCGAGGTTTTAAATTAGATTCACATCTAACCAGTACAACCTACACCTAGGCTGACAGTTTACGCTCCCACGAGCAAGGGTCAACACATAATACCTGATTTTAGGCACACTAGCCAAGGATCCACATAAGGAACCTCACTGTTTATGCTCCCACGAGCAAGGGTCAACACAACGCACCCGATTTTAGGCACACTGGCCAAGGATTCACACAAGGAACCTCACTGTTTATACTCTCCACAGAGCAAGGGTCAACACAATGCACCCACCACGTACACTCCCGCCGGAGGCCTCCTAGAGGATTTGTAAGAGGTGAGAAACACCTTAGACCCAATCCTACAAAGGAATGATCACAAGGGTCCTTTAGACTCTAATAACTTACTGATAAGTAGATGAGTCCCTTTCAGCGCATTATTGAAGATCTCCTCATTTGATGAAGAACTTTAGCTTCCTTGATCCACAACTCAGAAGATGTACCAATACATGGTGACGGGTTGGGTCAAGGTTAGAATGGAATCCCACTCTATTGAATATTTTCCTATAAGGGAGATAGAGTGATTCCAATCATCTATGGATTCAAGGCATCCCAGCTTAATGATTTGCTATTAAGGTAGTAGCTGGAGGATCCTTTAATGCAAAAGTTCATTCCTCAATCCACTCTATTGAATGTCAATGATGAGGGTGGATTGGAGGATGAACTTCCATGAGAGAAAGGGCTTTGGGTATATGATCTAAGGTTAAACACTCAAAAGCACTCTCTTCTTTCTCTACCAGCAACTAAGGGTAGACTCTCTATAAATAGATAAAAGGTTCCAACGGATATAAAACGGTCACATTTATGACAGAGTTCGATATCATCGAGTGTATACTCTCGATGACACAAACTCAAATGTCATACACTTTTTAAACCTTTTGCCAGCTAGTCAAGGGCATCGAAACATGTGTCAATATCATCAGATTTCAAAGTCTAATTGCATCGATACGAGGTTCGATTCCTCGACATTTAAAAAATGAGAGAGACTAGCCTTTGAAATATTTCAGGTCTAAGATATGATTGAGGCACACTCGATATCATCGGAATTTGAATGTCGATGATATCGATGGCAGTGTCGATGCATCTATAAATCCAAAGGATTTTCCAGCAAGCTTGCTGGACAGGTTATGTCCTTTCTCGATGCAATCGACCCGGCCTCGATATCATCGATATTTGAATATTGATTCTATCGAGTGCCCCTTGATCCAAGATAAAAACCTCCTAAAAATATTGTTGGTTGACTATGTGTCTAAGACCGATATCATCGAAGGCCTTCCAATATCATTGATATTTGAATTTCGAGGATATCGGGGAGAACTTCGATATATCTAAGATTTTATGATTTTCCTTAGAAAAATAGGGACAAAATCTCTGCTGTTGATTTTATCGAGTCAACTTCGATAGACTCGAAATTCAAATTTCGATGATATCGATACAACGATCAATACATCGATAATTCCGTCTAGACGAATATGCAGTTGTTGGATAACTTATGTCCTCATTCGATGTTATCGAGTGAGTTTCGAGGACATAGACAACACTTCTTGATTTTATTGATCAGACTATCGATAAATCGACAAAGGTAAAAAACTTAGAAATTTTTTGAAAATTTGAAAAATTTTTCTAACCCAAAAATCCTAAGATATTCTAATCAATTTTAAGGATTTTAATTACCTGGTGTTTTGGGACATGGGATGTGAGGCTTAGATTTACCTGTGGTGAGTTCGGGCGCACATTCGGTTGAGGCAGACAATTGATTGATCTTCCTATGGAACTTCTCTGTCTAGCAGACTCAACGTTCATGCCAATTGACAAACCAGGGCACTTTCATGTATGTCATCACTACGTTTATAATGTGGTACATGACATTAGTAGTCAGCTCTCCTATCTCCAACGTCACTGTAATTTTATTGAGTGCACGTTTCCCATCTTGATTGAAGCCCTGTATCATCATTCCACTAGGGCGTAGATCAGAACCACGATAACTCAGTTTAATCAGCATCGAGAGAGGTAAGAGGTTCACCGCAAACCAATTATTTATCATAATCCATTTAACCTTCTTTCCACGTATATGGCCTTCTATCATTAGCAACCTGTTATGCCCTGTAGTACACATCAGATCATCATCGGAGAAGGAAATGACTGGCAGGCAGTCTTCTTGCTCTTCATATTCTATGTTTCATCTCTACTAACAAGATTTCTCTGACATCATGATTGGATAATGCTTGAACCAAGCTCTGCTGAAATTCCTCTTACAACTTAAGCACATCATAGATGCTTAATTGAGCCGGTATGCCCTTCAAATGATTTACCACATCATAGGTCACTTTTATTGTTTTATCCCTTTCTTCTTTCTTATCATCATCATTTTGTCTTTCAACAACTTCTCTTCTTATAGTTCCTGTTTTCTACTTCGTAAGGCTTGTTATCTTTTTTCCTGATCGTGGCGTAATCACCTCTACTTTCCTTGTCATCTTACAATCCTCTTTCTCTTTCATTTCTTGAGCCTTTTCCCAGATTGTGAGCATATTTACTGTCGCCATTGTACCCCTTTCCTTTTCTTTTCCAATTACTATTTCACCCCTGTCTATCATTCGTTGTATTATACATTTCAACGTATAACAATTCTCCGTCGGATGTCCCACCAGGTGATGATAATTGTAAAAATCTCTCTCTTGTTCTTATCACATCTTTAGGGCATTTGGGTTCTGGTAATTCTATCATATTAGCTCTTAGTAATTGGTTCATCATAGAAACAACATCTTCCCTATCAAACACAAACCCTTTATGAGAATTGAGCATTTTGGGCCTTTATCTACTATATCGGTTTCTTGGTTAATTCAATTCTTCTTTCCGTTTCGGCCTTTTATCTCTCGAGTCTCTTGTATCATTGCTTCTCTTTTCACGATCGACGATATTTATGGCCATCCTGCTGGTACCCTCCTGGCTGTCTCGTAGTGAAACGCCGGCATCTTCCGAGTCATCAGCTCTAAAGCATGAGCCTTAGTGGCTAGGTCGTAGAAAGTTCTGATATTGGCGTTGGTGAGTCCAAACGCGATTCCTATTCCCATGGAGTTTAAGCACATCTTGACCTATTCCTTTTCTTCTGGCAACTGCCTACAGGAGGCTCCCAATGTTTTTCATCTATCTATAAACTTTTCTACTGGTTCCCCCCCTCTTTGCCGCATGGAAGCCAATTCCATAATACTAACATCACGCTCTGAAGAGAAGACGTTTGACATGAAGGCATCCAGCATTTGTTCCCAAGTAAGTATCGACCCAGGGGCCAGGCTGGAATACCATCTGAATGCTTTGTTTGTCAGGGATGATCGAAATAATCGTAAGAAGTACTGTAGTATTGTTAAAAAATTCTCTATGCTAGTAATAAAGTGTATTAAGTGTTCCTCTGGTGATCTCTCTCCATTAAATTTCTGAAAATCTGGATGTTTGAAGTTAGCTAGGATCGAGATGTCTTCTACCTCTCTTGGATACGGCGTTCGGTATCTGAAACAACTAGTATTCTCATGCTCTCTCTCCTACTTTGACAGCTTCTTCAACGACTTGACTCACCTTGTCTTATGTCATGGTTCTCGTTGCTGGGACAGATCCCAGTGACCCTACCCCTTGTGGTTAAAAGCCCTCGGGTTGGTTTTCTTGTTCATTCATTATGCCCATCATCGGGGGATCCGCTATCTGGGCTACATTGTATGCGAGAGTCGCTAAGGATTCTCTAAGATTTTTGCACTCTTCTATTAGTGCCCTTTGTACTTCTGCCATTTCATTTGTGCGATCCTTCGTAGTTGGCATACTCTCCTGATTTATTCCAACCATATGTACTATGGATTCTCCACTCTTCGATGAAGTTGTAGTTGGAGTGGGGCAGGAATATGTCGACATAATAGGACTTACAAAGAGAGGGGAACATAGAGTTTCATTCGACTTCTCTACACTCTCATTACCATTGATCGATTGGGGCGATACAAACATTGGTGAACTTACTAGTAGTGCCTTACCTTTCTGCTCTTTCGTCCATCTGACTCTTGGGGCAACCAAAGCTGGGAAGTCGCGCGACGTTAATTGTGGAACTATTCGCCCAGGATATATCGTAGGAGGGGCAAGTTCAGGATTCCTCCTAGCTGCATTACGTGTTATCGGCCCTCTAACTCTTGGTGAAGGCAGATTCATTCTAGGGCTTCTTGTATTTCGTGCTCTTGTCCGGCTAGACATCACAACGGTCTAGCCCTTGTCTTCTTCCAGTGATTGAGGCGAAGCAGATACAACCCTAGTTATTGCTCGGGTTAGGTTGCTTTTGCTTGTATGAAGTCAAGCCATGTGTTCCGGGGGTTAGTTTGGTGCATATTCTATCATGAATCTGGTCGCAGTGAAATGGAAGTTCACTTTCCTTGCAGAAATTGCCATTGGTTGTAATTTGTAGTTGGATTCCTTCAAATATAAAATATAATTATAGTTAGTACTTGAAGAATCAAATATCTATCTTAGAGATGAAGGGGAGGATGTTCCCACTGAGAGTCGCCATTTTGGCATCGAAAGACGCCAAACTACAATGAAAGTTCTATAATACTCTCAATGTTAGTATCGAAATAATAAGATAAAAACTCCCCAGCAGAGTCGCCATTTTGTTTCGAACAAGAAACAAATGCATTCGATTTGGGGAAAATTATCTTATTTGAACATAACAAAGAGAGTATATGAAGAACCATCATTGTTTTATCCATATTGAGTTCGTTTACATCCTTTAATATCCCTTAATTATAAGATAGATCATTTGAATTACATAAATTGAAATTAACAAAGTTCGAATGTCTAATCTTAAATTCGGTGGCATTTCGACAGTTGCTTCAGTCATCTCCTTAAGAGGAATGTTGTGCCGATTTGATCATTCAACTTCTCCCCTTTTGAGCTTGTCCCTTGTGTAAAAGGAGAGCTTAGAGCAATGAAGGTCGAACTGGACAATTTCGGCAGCATCTTGACATCTTTTACAACTGGCCACATGGTGACTTGGTTGTGCGATTTGCCCAACAAGTTGTCGGTTACGAGGGTTGCACAACCAATCTCTGACTTCCCCTCTCACCTTCAGTCTTCCTTCAGAGGTCTGTTCCTCTTTCAAAATTCTTCTTCTTCTAAATGAGAGGGGGAGTGGTGTATTTATAGGCATCCACACATGCGAACCCTCAATCTTTGTGCCATAGGACCCAATTTGCATCAGATCTGACCGTTCATAATAATTATTATCTGCTCTTGATTACGTAACCTGCGTAATGGTAAAGTTGGTTGCACGATTCGCGCAACGATGAATTGAGTTACACGATTCGTGTAATGGATGAAATCCTTTGTGTAGTCCAAATAACAAATTAAGTTAGTACCGTGATCCGTGCAACTATTACCGGTTGCGCGACCCGCGCAACTATTGAACAAAGCACTTGATCTTCTTCTTTCTTTCTCATTTTTAATCTTTAATCTTTCTTCATGATTTTTATGCTTCAACACTAAATCTGCTCTTGATTGCGTAACCCGCGCAATGGTGAAGTTGGTTGCCCGATCCGCGCAGCGATGAATTGAGTTGCGCAATCCGTGTAATGGATGAAATCCTTTGTGCAGTCCAAATAACAAATTAAGTTAGTATCGTGATCCATGCAACTATTCCGGTTGCACGACCCGCGCAACTACTGAACAAAGCACTTGATCTTCTTCTTTCTTTCTCATTTTTAATCTTTAATCTTTCTTCATGATTTTTATGCTTCAACACTAACATAAAAGAAACTCTTACTGACGAAAAATAGATTGTAGTGATGCAAGAAGAGCTCAATCAATTTGTAAGAAATGATGTTTGGTATTTAGTTCCAAGACCAAAAGATAAACACATTATCGAAATAAAATGGATTTTCAAAAATAAGTCTGATGAACTAGGTAATATTATTAGAAACAAGGCTAGGCTAGTTATATAAGGGTACACTCAAATAGAAGGCATTGATTATGATGAGACCTTTGCCCTAGTAGCTCGTCTTGAATCTATTGGACTATTTATATCTATTGCGTACTTTAGAAAATTCAAAATATATCAAATGGATGTAAAGAGTGCATTCTTAAACGACGATTTACATGAAGAAGTGTATGTTGAACAACCAACGAGTTTTGAAGACCCTAAGCATGCTAATCATGTCTACCGCCTGAAAAAGGCACTCTATGGTTTGAAACAAGCTCCCAGGGCATGGTACGAAAAGTTGACTAAGTTTCTACTAAGTCATAACTTTATAATGGGAAGTGTTGATAAGACATTGTTTATAAAGAAACATAATGATCACATACTAATAGTACAAATCTATGTTGATGACATTATCTATGGATCTACCTGTGCTAACATGACTGTTGAGTTTGCAGATCTTTGGAGAACTAAACTATTTCCTAGGGTTGCAAGTCAAACAGCTACTTGGTGGTTTCTTTATCTCTCAAACCAAATATGATCTGAACTTAGTTTAAAAGTTCGGATTTGAGAGGGAAAATTTATGATACTCCAATGAGTACTACTCTAAAACTCTCTAAGGATTCAACGGAAAAAAGTGTGGATCCTAAGTTGTATCGCAGTATGATTGGTAGTTTACTTTATTTAACTGTGAGCTGACATAATATTGCTTTTAGTGTAAGAATTTGTGCTAGATATCAATCTGACCCTAAAGAGTCACATCTAATTGTTGTTAAGTGCATTTTGCGATATGTTGCTAGTTCAGCAAATCTTGGTCTCTAGTATCCACATGATACTAATGTGCAATTAGCTAGTTACACGGATCCTGATTGGGCTGGTAACATTGATGATCGTAAAACAACCAGCGGTGGTTGTTTCTATGTTGGGAATTGTTTAGTTTCTTGGCTAAGTAAGAAACAAAGTTCTGTATCGCTCTCCACAGCTGATGCTGAATATATTGTTGCGGGTAATGCTTGCACTCAACTTGTGTGGATGAAAAGAATGCTAAGCGATTATGGAATTGCGTAAGAATCTATAGTTTTATATTGTGATAATTCAAGTGCAATTAATATCTCTAAAAATCCAATTCAGCATTCACAAACCAAGCATACTGACATTAGATATCACTATATTCGTGAATTAGTGGAAGACAAGACAATTTCTTTGGATTATATTCCAACCGAGATTCAACTAGCTGACATATTCACAAAATCGCTTGACAAAAGCAGGTTTGCAAAATTGAAATTTGATCTTGGTATGTACAAAATGAACATATGATTTGTGTCTTTCTGTATCATAATGTATATAGTTATTTTGTTAAAAATTTTAAAATTCAAATTTTATGAAAATTACAAATTTTGTGAGGTACACGACCAGTTGAGTATATACTCGACCCAGTGTGAAACACGGGTTTCACCTTTTATTTGAGAAAAAATCATTTTTTCTTCATTTAGGTCTTCTTCTCCAACGAGCCCTACCTCGACCAGTTGAACCCATCTTCGATTCCTCCGTTAGTGCATAATTTTCGATTTCCTTCTAGATTGAACTCCTTTGCACTTCCTTTTCTTCATTTAAGAGGTTTATTTCATACTTTATGATTGTTTTGGGGGTTTTCTATCATATTGATTTCCTTATTGTAATGGAGGGTAGAACTAAGAAGAAATGATCTCTTTATTCCTTGATTTCCTTGATTTCTTCATCTCATTTGGCTCCTATCACGATGCGCTACCTTCAGTCACCCGAAGAAGATCCTGATTATGTGCGGGATATTCGCTTGCGCAATGTGATAGTAGAACGAACTATTAAGCCTGATCATTTGGCACCGTTTGATATTGTTCCTCTCCTTCAGTCTATAGCATGAGATAACATATTACATTGGGGTGGATCAGCATACTTATCCATTGCGCAGGCTATATATGCTTGCATTAGAGACTTCTCTACGGAGAATCTGACATTTACTATTATGACCAGAGAAGGTCAAATTGATGTGGACCATCATCTTATTTCTGCATTAATGGATATACCTGTCAATGACGAAGGTATTTCCATTAGTTCTCTTATGGCCAAACCTTCTGAATCTGAGAAGCGAATGCTCACTAGATGTTTATGTAATATAGATGAGGAATGGAGTACTGGGAATACACTCGCCTCCAAGTTTATATTACCCAGATACAGAATTCTTCATAGGATTTTCATTTTAAATGTCTATCCTCGATTTGGTAACAAAATCGAGCTTACTACATTCATGGTTCGTATTCTTCATTCTATCATTTTTAGAGTCTCTATATGTCTTCCTTCTCCAATTTGTTATATCATGATTTAGTTCCGTCTCCACCTAGGTCACAGTGACATACCCTTTGCTTATCTTATGACTGTGTTAGCCACCCATAGTTTAGTGGCTATGCTTATTGTAGAAGCTCTCATTCACCATCTACCCTTCAACAATTCTAACATTAACAAGATGAATTTGAAGTTGGCCCCAGGCCAAGTTGATGTGGGTGCTAGTGGAGCTGCTGCCGCAAATGAAGAGGAGGGTGACTTGCCTCCAGATGATGTCAATATGGATGACCTCTTTAATGAAATTGAATCCGATTCTGCTACTGATTCTGATTATCAGCCATTTAACTTTGATGCGCATTTGTGCTCACTTGAGGAGAAGGTTGAATGTATGCATGTGTCCTAAGATATGCAATTTAAATATATGCGCAAATATTGTAGGCGCATTAACAAGAGACTTTATCAAATTGATCTTACCATACCCGCTCCTTCTTCTAGTTCGGATTAGTTTTTGAGTATCTGATATGTAATAACTTTTAACATACTTGAATTTCTCTTATTTTATGTGCTTGGACATGCTTGCTTATTATTATGGACTTGGTTAACTGGTTATCTTATTCATATCTTGTCTTATTCCTCATTACTCTTCTATTTACTTTCTTATTTATTTTTCTTCTATTATCATTTATCTGCTCTTTCCTTTGTCATATTGTGACAAAAAGGGGGAGAATTTTATCATGCCTATTTCATTATGATAAATGTGAAACTGTGAAGAATGTGGATAGGATAGGTAGAGTAGCATTTTTTTATTTTTGCAATATGGTATTAAGGGGGAGTATTGGTAAGTATTGATGAGAGTATTGGTGCATATTCATTTGACCAGTTTATAACTAGTGCATGATTCTTTGACCAGTTTGTAACTGGTGCATGATTCTTTGACCAGGTTATAACTGGTGCATGATTGTTTATTGTGCGTATTATGCTTATTTTAATGTATTGTGTTTTGTCACAAATTTGACAAAGGGGGAGATTGTAAGTACTATGTTTTCTAACTCCTATGATTGTCAAATTTTGTAGTGCCAAAACCTCTTGGAATCTGTATCTTGTTTAGTTCATCTTCTTATTCAAGATCATGCAATTCAAGTACAAGTTCAAGATATTCCAATTCAAGATTCAAGCATCATAAGTGTAAGAGATATACAAGTTCAAGTACAACATCAAGTGATAGTTCAAGCTTTCAAGCTTCTACTATGTCAAGACAATGTGCTTTACTTTGGAATGCTCAAGGTGAAATACAACTCACAAGTACTTCAAGTTTAAGATTCAAAGTAAGTCAGGATATCAAGCTTCGTGTACTTCAAGATCAACTATCAACCGAAGCAAATGATGATTCAATGTTCAAATTTCACTTATAAGATATGAATGACCCTAGATTGATCATAGGTTAGGTCATATTGATTGCATACTTAAATTGGGTCACTATATACTTCTATAGGCTATTTTTCGACTAATCTTAGCATATGTTCGACTAGTCCTAGTACTGGCTCGACCAGTCCAAGAAATTCCTTAACCAGTCCAAGGATCGTTACTAATTTTTAGGATTTTTTGGTGGACCCTTGACCAGTCCTGGAGACTGTTCGACCAGTCGAGTGAACAGTGCTCGACCAGTCGAGTAGGCTCGACTCAAAGTCCAGCAACCAAACTGGGTCCCACTCGACTAGTCATGGAACGGTCTTATTTTATCACACCTGAATTTTCTGAATTTTTGTTGGTCCTTCGACTAGTCGAGCTGACCTCTGGGCCAGTCGAATGAACAGTTTCTGCACTTATAAATAGAGCAGGATTTTCAGAGTTTTTTATTCAATTTAAGAAAAATCAAGATGCCACTCTGAGAGATAAGTTAGTGATATTCTTAAGCTATTTAGTGCTCATTTAATATTCTCTTTAATTTAGCTTTTTCGCATTTGATTTTAAGATTCTACATTCCAATCTTATTTGAAGAAGAGATTTAAGTTTTCCCCTTTCTTAGAATCAAAATCAAATCAAGCAAGCCCTAGGTGATTTAATTTAAAAATCATTTAAAACTTAGAGCCTTTTCATAAGTGAGTGTGGACATTGAACTTCTAAGTTGAACATCTACTCCTAATTGGTTCTTGTCACGCCCCAAACCCAGAAATCGGACTCACAGGAATCCCGATCGCCGAATCCAGTGCCGACAGCCTCTGTAGTACCCCGTTCTCGGCTTCTAGTGCCCATACGCCAGATTCTAATCCTGGGATCCTACAAGGAGGATTTTCTAACGTATATTTATCTCATAAGAAGCATAACCATAAGTTTACCCAAATCACAAAGGCAACATCATCATCACATATCCACTAATATAAACAGTTGAATACAGTACTGAAATGAAAATACATATATCGAAATCAAAGCTCCAAAAGATGGCTGCATGCTCTAAGCTCAATGATGCTACGACCTAATGTCACTTGCACGCATTTATCGTGCATAAGCTTATAGAAAGCTTAGAGGGTGGTGAAAGTGTGTGCGTAAGGTAAGTGTCAAGTAAGTAATATCAAAGTAATCAGAGTAAGCAGAAATATTGACAAGCCCATAAATAATATAATATTAGAAATACTGGTAAGTTCATAAATCATACAATATTAGAGTAATGTGAAAACATGTTGCTAAGCCCATAAATACCATCAGCCTTATGCAGGATATGCAATGCAAAAATATAATAAACCAATATCATATACTGAGGAAGCAATGTACATCAGCTATGCAATGTGAATACATAGTAAGCTAAATATCAGATACTGAGTCCACGAATACCGTCAACCTTAATTAGGTTATATAATACAGAAGTACAGTAAACTAAATGCTATGTGCTGAGGATGCAATGCAATATGCGATACGAATGAAATGACCAAGCTGGAGTGTGAAGTAGGGATTATAGTACGTAGTATCGTAGGCTACGGGGTCCACCACAACGGACTTCTATCCAAACTAGTCCCATACTTAAATTTGGATAGTCAGACTCAACGTGGTAAACTCTTGATCTCAGGTTAGTCGCGCGCCCCAGCCGAAATCCTGGCCATTGCGATGGTACATGTAACAAATAGTTACGCACCACCAGCCTGAGTGGATAGTGAATGGATGAATGAATGAGTATGTAACTCCTGCTCAATAAGTCCACATATTCGTATAGTTCCTCTCTGGGAAATCACCGAGATCTATTACACTCCAAACCAAATTGCCGCCCCATTGTGCTCAACAAGGTGAGTGGAAGAGACATCACTATCCACCTACCAATATCGGGCACAACTCATCGATAGCGGACCCATTCCTCAAGCTGGACAAACTCAGCCTATCTTTGCCCCCTCCTCTCGGGCAGGTAAGGCCGCACCCCATTCCAACCGATGAAGACATAGTAGAAGACGCGGCCTAATGGTATATGACCCTCATGTGCTCACACATCCACTCGGTCTACACATTGGAGAAACCTCTGGAACCAAGAGGGTTTAGAGAATTTCACCCAGGGATATCTATAAACTCATGTAGAACAGATTTTCGGTGTCCCATCTGGCCATTCACGATATGCCTGTGGAGGCTACGGCCCTGATGTCGCTATGGTGTACGGTAATCATAATCACACTATGCGAGATGCATGAGTCACACAGTCCAATCATGCATCAATCCTGCGCATACCGTGCGCTCATGTGGGATAACTCCACCTATCAGGGAGTCTCATAAATTAATTGTACTATGGCATATGCAATGGTCAATCACATCTCATAATAAACATGCAGATGATGCGTATGGGCATGTAATATGATGCTATGCTATCTCATACTCATAATCGGTATCAATAACCGGCATCAATAATCGGCCTCGACAATATGGACATTTAACCAACATTGTCCCCAAGGAATGACCCACATAGAGCCTAACATATAGTGGACCCATGGCCTCACACAAGGGCTTAATATACAACACCATGGGCCTTACTCAAGAGCTTAATACAGATCACGACAGGCCTCTCATATGGGCCTAATATACATCACAATGGGCTCCATCGCCTGGCCCTCAAATGCACCATGATGGGCCTCATCACATAAGCCTCATATAATCATATTGGGCATTAAACACGGGCTAAATACACATCACAATGGGCCTCAAATACGGACCACATATACATCACATTAAGCCTCGACAATCAGAATTAGCCTCCATAATCGGCCTATACAATCGGCCTTAATAATCGGAATCGGCCTCGACAATTGAAATCAACTTAGATAATCAGAATCGGCCTCGACAATTGGAATAGGCCTTGACAATTAGAATCGACTTCAACAATCAGCCTCGACAATCAAAATCGGCCTCGATAATCAGAATCAGCCTTAACAATCAAAATCGGCCTCAATAATCAGAATCGACCTCAACAATCAGAATTAACCTCGATAATCGGAATCAGCCTCGATAATCGGAATCGACCTCAACAATCGGCCTCGACAATTAAAATCAGCCTCGATAATCAAAATTGACCTCAACAATCGGAATCGACCTCATCAATTGGAATCGGCCTTGACAATCGAAATCACCCTCAACAATCAGCCTCGACAATCAGAATCGGCCTCAACAATCGACCTCGACAATTGGAATCGGTCTCGATAGTCAGAATCAGCTTTAACAATTAGCCTCGACAATCGACTTCGGCCTTGATAATCAGAATCGGCCTCGACAATCAGAATCGGTCTCGATACTCAAAATCGGCCTCAACAATCAGTCTCGACAATCAGAACCGGCCCCGATAATCAGAATCGGCCTCAACAAACAGAATTGGCCTCGACAATCAGAATCGACCTCGATAATCAGCCTCGACAATCAGAATTGGCCTCGACAATCAGAATCGACCTCGATAATTGGCCTCGACAATTGGAATCGGCCTCCATAATCAGAATTGACCTCAACAATTGGCCTTAACAATCGGAATCAGCCTCGATAATCAGAATTGGACTTAACAATCGGAATCAGCCTCGACAATCAGAATCAACCTCGATAATCGGCCTCGATAATCAGAATTGGCCTAGCAAAGGGCCTAAGGGATTGTCATAATGTGGATATTTAACCATCATTACTCATCAATTTGGACATTTAACCAACATTGCTCCCAAAGAGTGGTCCACATAGAGCTAAACGTGTCGTGGCCCATGGCTCCACACAAGGGCCTCATACACAACATAATGGACCACATACCTCGGCCTATTACACATCACAATGGGTCGCATGACATAGGCCTCAAATACATCACAATGGACCTCATCATATGGGCCAGAAATATATCACAATGGGCCTTACCAAATGGGCTGAAAATATATCACAATGGGCCTTACTAAATGGGCCGGAAATACATCACAGTAGGCCACGCCATATGGGCCAGAAATACACCAAATGGGCCTCATCATATGGGCCAGAAATATATCACAATGGGCCTCATCATATGGGCCGAAAATATATCATAATGGGCCGCTCATACGGGCCAATATATATCATAATGGGCCTCAACCCAAGGACGCCAAATACATATCAATGAGACTCAACCCATGGGCCCCAAATACATCTCAATGGGCCTCAACCCATGGGCCTCAAATACATCACAATGGGCCGCACCAAATGGGCTGCATATACATTAAGATGGGCCGCAGCAATGGGCCGCATCATCTACACTATTCGTCTATTTTTAGAAATCATTTTAGAGTAATATCTAAAATTGAATCATATCAAAAGATCATCTGGACCATACCACAAATAACAGTGGTGATAATGATTTCCACTATTAAAAATTCACAGGGCCACCATAACGTTTATTTTCCATCCAGTCTGTTCATACGGTCATAATATAAGGCCCAACCCAACAGCATAAGATATTATCCACTTTGCCGAAGCTCACGGGTTTAAAATGCATCTTGTATGTTAAGGAGCCCACTTATAGCCACCACAACTTAGGACAGCGCTTCCGATGTGGGACAAAGTTCACCTTTACTATGTGTATAGTAGCCTGCCAACAAACTTTTAGGGGTCCGCCCACATGTGCCCTCCCACATGTGACCACAGTGACGGGGAATGACAATATCCCCCATCGAGGGCAGAGCCATCCTCGGCTCTGATACCACTTGTAAGGTCCGACCCAACAATATAAGATATTGTCCACTTTGCCAAAGCTCACGGGTTTAAAACGGGTCTTGTCTGTTAAGGAACGACCCACTTATAACCACCACAACTTAGGACAACGCTTCTGATGTGTGACAAAGTTTAACCTTTACTGTGTGTACAGTAGCTTGCCAGCCACATAGTAGCCTGCCAACCACGTTTTAGGGGTCCATCCAGATGTGACCACAATGATGGGGCGTCACACATAAAGACCTGAATAAGAGGAAAAACAATATCTGTAATGTCCCGGATTTTTGCCAACCTAGAGTTAGACGTCATTAGGCGATGGGTCAATCCTAACACCTGATTAACTTCTCAAACACTCAATTCAAAGGTCTCAAATCCCTTTTCAAACCATTTTCTTTAAAACCTCACCTTTCCTTCACAAAATCTCACCTTTCACTACCTTATCCTTCAAAATTTTCTAAGTTCTTTCATATTAGACACAAATCTCAAAGTTTAGGTGATATTGATCAATACTTAAATTAAAATTTACTATGCATAGTAAATAAATAAATAAAATGAGTTTTTAACTAGTAACCTTTTGGAATCTCATGAAATAAGTAGGCAATCTGGATAGATCAGCTTCTCCTACCCCAAAACCATATATTGCACGTCGAATAACTCATCCTAGGTTGTAAAGTATACCTATTTCGAATATCGGAAAGTAAAATCACCCAAAACAGGTCAGCGAGCGGCGAGGGCCTCGCCGAGTTGGCGAGGCCTCGCCAAAACGCGGGCCTGGCAGGGCTGCAGCGGGTCAGTGGCCCGTTTTCAGCCACTTTTCCAGCGATTTTGGTCCAACTTTGAAAAGTCATATCTCCGTCGTTATAACTCCAATTTAGGTGATTCAAAAACCAGATTGAACCTTAATAAGTCTAGTTTCATATAAAAATAAGTAAAAAGTATAATAAAATAAATAATATAGTTAAATATAGGTTGTAGTGACAACTATTCGAAAGTCATTAGTTTGGACAGCTGCCGCTTCTAGAATTTTTAGAATTTTTCTACAGCACTAAACCTAATGAAATTTAGTGGAGATAAAGTAGACTTGATGATAAACTATTAGAAAAATAATTAAAATAATACACTAACTATAAATGCCAGAAAGGGGTGTAGAACCTCCTTAGGACCGTATTCTGTCATAATTAGGGCAGAATTTATTTAAGTACTGAACTAAACAATCAGTAGAATTTACTTAAATCACTTTAAATATGATCTGCAAGACCCAAAACTTACAGAATCATTGATGCTAGGTTACCCTAAAATCTAGGACTAAACTCTCTTCCCGTTTGCTCTTGGGAGCACGTTGAAACTTTATATTGGATCTGGACCGCACGTCGAAAGTTCAATTACTACGAAACTACATCATTATGACCATTTAATTGGACTTGACAACCACCCTAGAAATCAAGTTCTAACTATGTCCAGAAACACACAACTTTAGGCCAGAGCGGAGAGTGTGAGAAAATGAGATTTTCTTATTAAATTAAAAATGATTTAAGTAATCTGGAACGTGTCGCTTGCGGACAATTTATAAGCAACCAGACCGTTGTAATCTGACCCAAATACACCCTCGGATCAAGGATATTTACCCCTACTTGTCAGTGTACTTGAAATCTCTGATCGAGTTTCACTGACCGTTGAACTGAAACGGTCCGCCACGCGTGATCTGGGAATCCAACAGGAACGAAAACTTAACTATACCTAGATCCAATGTTAATGAAATTAAGACTGACCGCACACAGAAAAGGGGTTGCCATAAGTGTTATGTTGGATCGAAACGGACTTCCTTTGGCTTAACCTAAGTATACCTTGACCTTGAGTCTATTTTGGTGATGTTTTAACCTATATAAGGACCTTAAACCCTCTCTCATTCAGCCCATACGAATTTGAGAAAACCCTAGGAGAGAGAAGAGAGAAAAGAGAGAGAAAGTGTGAGAGAAATGGAAGGATCTCCCTGATGCTCTACCCTGCCACTATACAAGCTTAACCACCTCTTTCTAATCGCTTTTTCGGTGCTTCTGACATCGTTTCCAAGTAAGAAACCCTAACCCTAATATGTTATAGGGTTATGATCAATGCAAATGATGAAATAGCTAATCTATTTCATTTTATAGGTTGCTAAATCACCGTAGACTAAGACTTAGCAAATCTATCGAGTTCATTACACTTCTACGGCGTAAGGTGTAGACTTTAGGTGTATAGGTTATGGTTTTCAAGGCTTTCAATGTCGGTTAATGATTTATGACTGACGTGGATGCTATTTCACATGCTAAATGTGTCGTCTGTTTCGTTATACGAGTTTATATGAGATATGTAGGATTTAGGCTATTCTATGCATATGTTGAAATGTTTGATTTTGTTTGGAATTTGGATTTGTGCTTAACATATTTAATTGTCGTGAATATATGCTTAATACATGTGTGACAACTCCTTAGCGAAAGGACTTGCCCTAAATCACGTCACGGTAAAAATACATTATATGTGTTAAATGTGTAGCTCAAGTGTTTGTGAAAATGTTCTAACGGATATGGAACCTGTATTCATGCATGCCATGATCACCCGTCATGGATATATGCACGTGATATACGTGGCAACTCCCTAGTGACGGGATTTGGCCTAACACATGTGTGAACATCATACACCATGTATGGTGATGTATATGTTCTATGTGTTTGTGAAAATGTCTGAATGTGCTAGTTGTTACTTAAGAGTACTTGTATGAGGGTTGAGATGTGAATCTCGGCTACCTTATTTATGTGTACGATTTCCTCCATGTATGTTTACAATATGATGTCTGTATTATTTATGGAATGAATGTGTGTGAATTCATGATTGTGTTGCACCTCTCAATATGTTCATGTGATTGTAATTATGCACTTATTGCTCCATTACTGCTTGAGTATCTTATATTCTAGATGGATGAAATGGAATATCCATGTTTAAGTTGTATTCCATAAAATGCAAAAGCAAAACCGTAAAGGGTGATGGGGGAGTGGTGTAACGATTCCGTGCAACAGCCCTGACAGCCCTAAAGCGGATGATGTTGGACCTTTGATTGTTATGATTTGGAATCTTGATTTGTTACTGCTTTAACTGTCTCATATGCTTACCTGTTGAAATGAAATGAAGTTGGGACTATGAATTAGTCCAGGAAATCGGTAATAGAATGGAATTCGTGGCTGAGATTCATTCACCACGTAGGGTGTATTTGACGAACACGAGTCGTACTTCGGTTGGCGGTAGTGGTTAGGCCACTCGAAGTGTTTATGCACTTCATGTCGTTCAATTGATAGTGCGCTCGAGCTAGTCGAGTTCGCCAAGTAACTCGATCCGCCTTATGTATGTTCACCATGTTTGGACGCCTTTGCTTGAACCTAGGGTACCAAACTTACTAGTGGAATCCCGTTAACCATGGTACCATGATCCGCTAAGACTCATGAGCCAGGCAAGGTGGTATGGGACACCGTGGTCAAGCTGTCAGCCTACGCTGGGGCCACGAGCCTCCCCGTAGTGACCAGTGAGCAACCAGACTCGTGAGCTGAATACGGTGGTATGGGACACTGTATTCGAGCTGTCGGCCTACATTGATAAGGTGATGGGGGAGTGGTGTAACAATTCCGTGTAACATCCCTGACAGCCCTTTGTAGTGACCTCGAGCATACTCTGAGTCTACGTGGAGGCGATGACCCTTCCGTAGTAACAAGAGTACAACTAGGCCTGTATTGATAAGGTGATGGGGGAGTGGTGCAACGATTTCGTGTAACAGCCCTGGCAGCCCTTGCAGCGACCTAGAACCACACTATCGTATGAGATTATCTAAGACTGACGACCCTAGAATGGATCATGTTTGGGAATGATATAAGGGAGGTACCTTAGTTTCCCAATCCTGCTGTTTGAAAGGTACTAATAACAACTCGGTATTCATGCTCATCATCGCATTGCATGTGCCTGGAAGATGTGAAGCACTGAGGGATGAACGCATGCCGCGGATGTAAGATGGTCCCGTATGAGGGTGGTTAGGCGAGGGGCATGCATCATGACTGTATTTCATACTCGTATTAACAAGAGTAGTTAGGATTGTTTGATTGTACTGCTTTATCATTACTGCTTGACTGAATTGATAACATGTTAATGTATACTTTATTATTCCACTGAGTTGATCACTCACTCCCACGTTACGGGACGGTGTTGTACACACCAACCAGATTCTATCTTAGGTGCAGATGGCGAGATGATTCAGGAGGCAGAGCCGGATGTCTACGAAGACTAGGACGAGTTCTCGTACATGCAGTTTTCTGACGGCTTTGCTTACGCTTCCTAGATCGATGGGATTACAGGGTTTATCATTCTAGTTTACTCTTATTTTTGGCATTTTGATTCCAAAACAAATACATGTTTATGTGACTCAGTTGGTGTTCATACTCTGGAGATCAAGATGGTTTTGTTTATTTTATATAAATTTATATACAACTTTCAGTCTTCCGCTTGCATTTATACTTTGATCTGGAGTATGAATTACTGTTTTGTTATAATCCCACTCATGTTTAATGCCTTAATACGAACAACATTCAATCATCATTATCTATGTTGCATAAGTGATGCGTTGGAACTCGGGAGCTGAGCTTCTGCTCGACCCGCGATTTTCAGGGTGTTACAATATCATATTGATCTAGAACTACTGTGACCCCAGCGATATAATGGTGGACATTTAATCCTCCACTGATCATTGTAGTGTGGTCCACCTGATAGACAGATCTGTCTTATTTTTAGTCTCAAGCCTTAAGACGAGCTCACCATCTGGATGGATGGTTTGGATGTAACACATATATCATGGGGGTCCACATGTTTGGACAGCTGAGATAAAACACATATACCAATGTCGGCGTGCTGGATAGGGCCCATACATCGGTGGATTTCTACCGTCCAAACTGTGGACGATGAGGATGAAATACTTAAATCACGGTAGGCACCACAGAACTTAGTGATGTGACACAGTAGCTATGCTGCAGATTGCTCGCCCACCGGCGAATGAATGGATGGTTTATATATAAAACATATGAATCAGAGGTGGGTCCCACCATCTAAGGTCTGGACGGTGTGGATGCCACACGTGTGGCCTGGCTTCACAGTCTAGAATATTGGATGGTAAGAGGTGCTCCAGCCAATCTGTTAACACAAAGGTGGGCCCATGTGGGGACCACCATATAACACTATATATATCATATTATAATATATTATTTATTATTATTTTTTGAATCAACTTCATCATTTAGGCCTTGGACGGTCGGCCTGGATGTGAAGCACGTACATCTTGGTGAGCCACACCATCTAGGTGGATGGTTTAGATAAAACACATATAACAAGGATGGCCCCACGTGCTAGGTGCACACATCACCAAGGTGGTCCCCACATCTAGATGGATGGTCTAGATCTAAAACATATCAACAGTGGGTCCCATAGAATTTGGTGACATCACTACAGGAGCTGGTGTATGGTAGTCCAACCAAACCACTTCCATTCAAAGTAGGTCCCACATATAGGATGGGTTCCCACTGTCCAAGCAATGGACGGTATGGATGGCACACGCATGGCCCACCTAAGAAGTTTTGAATCAAGCTGATATCTGTGTTCTCCTTCATACTGGTCTGTCCGTGAGCAGGAGGACAAGGAGTTTGTGGATAGTGAGTCCAGCAGCAGAGCAAGGTGGGCCCGGCTCAGTGGACGGATGACATGGATTAATGTAACGCCCTGAAAATCGGGGGTCGAGCATAAACTCAACTCCCGAGTTCCAACGCATCACTTATGCAACAAAATGAATGATGATTGAATGTTGACTGTATTAGAGTAGTGAACATGAGTGAGATTAAGCCAAAACAACATATCATACTCCAGAGACAGTTAAATTTGTAAGCAAAAGACTGTAATAGGTACATAAAATATATAAACTATGGTGAGTCTCCAGAGTGTGATAAGGTTACCATGTTAATGAATTACAAGTATAATTTTAAATTATACCAAGTCGTGGAAGTGTAATGTCTTTTATTCCAAATACCATAGCCCCGTCAATACAATACCAGGTCTTTATAGACCTGTCAGAGAGTTACATGTAGGAGAACTCCTCTTCAACATCATAGTAGTAGTCCGGCTCTGCTTCATAAGCATCGCCATCACCTGAAACTCAAACAAATCTGGTTGGTGTGTACAACATCGTCCTGTAACGTGGGAGTGAGTGATCAACTCAGTGGAACAGTAAAGCATAGGTTAACATGTTATCAACTCAGTCAAGCAGTAATGATAAAGCAGTACAATCAAACAATCCTAACTACTCTTATTCAATGCAAGTATGAAATGACATGATGAATGCCCTTGCCAAACCACCCTCATGCGACACCATCTTACGTTCGCGATATGCGTTCATCCCTCAGTGCTCCACATCTACCAGGCACATGCAATGCATAATGAGCATGATTACCGAGTTGTTATTAGTCCATTTCAAACAGCAGTATTGGGAAACTAAGGTACCTCCCTTGTATCATTCCCAAACATGATCCATTCTAGGGTCGTCAGTCC
Source organism: Magnolia changhungtana (assembly GCA_030180095.1). NCBI lineage: Eukaryota > Viridiplantae > Streptophyta > Magnoliopsida > Magnoliales > Magnoliaceae > Magnolia > Magnolia changhungtana. Next base: position 489,274 of record JASAUF010000625.1, read on the forward strand.
TAGTAAATCTCATATGATGGTGTGTTTCTAGGTCGCTGCAGAGGCTGTCAGGGCTGTTACGCACAATAGTTACACCACTCCCCCATCACCTCTTTAACGGTTCATCACTATACAGATACAGGCCTAGTTCATACTCTATACACCGCGGCAAAACTCGTCACCTCACTGCAAATTCAGAATATGCTCGAGGTCACTGCCAGGGTTGTTACTCCCCTATCACCTTATCAATGTAGGCCGACAGCACGAATATAGTGTCTCATACCATAATAATCGGCTCACGAGTCTTGTTGCTCACTGGTCACTACGGGGAGGCACGTGGCCCTAGCGTAGGCTGACAGCTCGACCACGGTATCCCATACCACCATGCCCGGCTCATAGTCTCAGTGGATCAAGGTATTATGGTTAACGGGATTTTCACTGGTAAGTTTGGTACCCTAGGTTCAAGCAGTAGCGTCCAAACATGGTGAACATACATAAGACAGATCGGGTTACTTGACGAGCTCGACTAGCACGAGCGCCCGTTGAGTTGTATGACATGAAGTGCATAAGCACTTCGTGTGGCCTAACCACTGCCGACAAGCAACGCACGACTCGGGTTCGTCAAACACGTCCTACGTGGCGAATGAATCTCAGCCACGAATTCAATCCCATTACCGACTACCTGGACTATACAATAGCCCCAATCACATTCAATTGCAGATAGTTAAAGCAGTAATGGATCAGGGTTTAAATCATACAATCAAAGTATGATAATATCCGCTTAGGGCTACCAGGGCTGTTGCACTCACTCGTTACACCACTCCCCCATCACCCTTCACGGATTTATGGAATACAATTTAAACATGTGAAGTAATCAGAGCAGAATTAAATAAATAGGTAATTCAAACATATTAACAAGCATGTTATAAAACAAATGCAAACAGGAAATCCAAACACATACGTTTCATAAAACAGTAAGCGATTAAACTAAATAACTTACATGAAGGAAATCATACATGTCTCTAAGGTAGTTGAGAATCCCATCTCAACACCTACCTAAGGCATCATCATCCAAACACTTACTCTCACAAGCATTTTCACAAACACTTAGAATACACTATTACAACATACATAGTGTATATTAGCAAAATATATATTAGGGCGAGTCCTTTCGCCAAGCAAGTATTTTACACATATATAATATATTCATACAGCAAATAATCATGGCAAACACATCTCCAAAATTTATACGTATACGGTACTTTCTAGAATACACTATTTCTACATACATAGTGTATATTAGCAAATCATGTATTATGGTGAATCCTTTCGCCAAATAAGTATTTTATCCATATATAATATATTCATACAGAAAATAATCATGGCAAACCCATTTTCAAAATTTATACGTACACGGTACTTTCTACAATACCTAGAGTATGTAAAATTCCATATTCTTCATCTTTAATCGAAACAGAAAACAGATAGCACTTTGTACATGTGCAATTGCATGCAGATCATGAATCTATCATTATCTGACATTGAAATGTTGAAAACCATAACCTATACATCTAAAGTCTGCACCTTTTACCGTAGAATCGTAACGAATACCATAGGTTTGCTAAGCTTCCGTATTCAGCAGTTTGGTAACCTATAGAATGAAATAGGTTAGCTATTTCATAACCTACAACCTTCACAACTCCAAAATAGATTAAGGTTAGGGTTTTTTACTTAGAAACGGAACCAGAATCACCGGGAAAGTGATGAGAATCGGGTGGTGCAGCTGTGTAGCGGCAGGGTATAGTAGTAGGGAGCTTCTCCCACATCTCCCACACTTTCTCTCTCTTTTCTCTCTTCTCTCACAAATTCGTATGGCTGAATGAGAGAGGGTTTTAAGGTCCTTATATAGCCTAAAAAAGTCACCGAAATAGACTTCAGGTCAAGGTATACTTAGGTTATAACTAAAGTGAGCATTTTTCAGCTCAATAGAGGACTTCTGGCAGGCCTCCTTGAGCCAAAGGTTGGACTTAAGCTCACAGACGATGGATCTAGGTTTAGTTAAGTTTTCGTTTCAATCGGATTCCCAACTCACACGTGGAGGACCAGTTTCAGTTTAACGGTCAACGGATCTCGATCAGAGATTCCGAGTACATAGATATGTTTGGGGAAATATCCCTGATCCGAGGGTGTATTTGGGTCAGATTCTGACGGTCTAGTTGCTTAATACTGACTCGTAAGCGACAAGTCTCAGATTTATTTATTTTGAATTTAATTTAGAAATATTTTCACATTTCTCACACTCCCTGCTCCGAGCTCAAGCGAATAGCGTTGGGACACTATCTGGATTTGATTTTCGAGATGGTTGTCAAGCCCAACAAGGCGGTCCTAAGTCCTTAACTTTGTATTATTCGGACTCCCGATGTGCGGTCCAGACCTGATACGGCGTTTCGAGATGCTCCCGAGAGCAGCCGGGTAATGAGATTGATCTTAGATTTTAGGGTAACCTAGCGTCAATGATTCTACAAGTTTTGGGTCTTGTAGATCGTAGTTAAAGTGGATCAAGTAGATTTCATAGCTAATCTAGTTTAGCACTTAGTTAACTTTGTCAAATGTCTAAAGGATTTTGTCCTGAGTAATTTCTGTCTGAGGTGGTACCTGGGCTTTTGTAGTTATGTTTAGTTTAAGTATTGTTCTTCATCACCTAAACTTTAAGATAGTGTTTAATGTGAAAGTACTTATAAGGATTTAAAGAACGAGGTGGTGAAGGGTGGGATTTGTGAAGGAAATGGGTTCAAAAGCAGTTTTAGACTTTGGGATTGAGTTCTGACAAGTTAATAAGGTGTTAGGATCGACCCATTACCTAAGGACATCTAATTCCAGATTGACAAAAATTCGAGATGTTACAATTAATATACATGCATTAAGGGGTCCACGCAGGGTGCGCCACACGCCCTCGGGACCAAGCTGAAATTTGTATTTCCCCTTCGTTTGGGCCTATGCTTCCTGTCGGCCATGCAGGTCACAAATCTAGGCCACACGAAGGCCCGGTTGCTGGATAGTGAGTGTCCCACTGTTGGACAATGTGTGGGCCCACTGCATGGACAGCATGGATCATACATCAAGATGGGTCATCATACAAGGAAAAAAAGAGAGAAAGAGAAGCACCCACAGTCGATCTCGTCTTCCTTCTTCCGCCAATGCGATCTAGAGCTCCAAGGGGTGTGATTCAACTGTCGAGATGAAGCTTGGAAGGTGGAGATGGGAGGTAGAAAGGTGGGCCACACTAGCTCTCTCATGGAGGTTGGATGTTGGGTTGCTTGAGAGGAAATGAGAGAGAGAGAGAGAGATGAGAGAGAGGGTGGTTGTAAGGAGAGAGAGAGAGGGATGAGTGATAGAGTGATGGGTGAAGTGAGTGATGGGTGTACTTAATAGGGGATGGGTTGTGTAAGGGATTGTTGACTTTTGGGGGTGCTTGGGGATGGGGTGTGAGGTGATGTGTACTTGACCATTGATGGGATTGATGGGTATATTGGGTAGAGATTCTCTCAGAATTAGAAATGTGCGGCATTTTTTGAATTGAACTCGGGCCCACATCTCCTGGCTTGGGTATCGCCTTGGTGCGTGAGCCTCGGCGTCGGAACCACGGTGACGGTGTGGTTGTAATGGTACAAGTTTCGGGTCGAGCCGACTCTACAATACGGGATACAACTCAGGATTGTGCGCTAGTACTATCTGTGTCATGGGTCGGGGAATTCGACCTGTAAGACCGCGAAAGCCTACAGAATGGTACGGGCTAGGATACGGGTCTTACAACTCTCCTCTCCTAATAAAAATTTTATCCTCAAAATTTAAACCACAACACAACCAATACAGAGCTCACCAAAGGAGGGAGAACCTATCACTATAGATATAATCAGAACACTTCATACCAACATAATCAAACACCTAAGAGATGGGGATAATGCCCATGAATCTCAGCTTCTTGCTCCCAAGTCGCCTCATCAGCACTATGATGACACCACTGACCTCGAATCCCTGTCAGAAACGGTCGAGACTAGAATACTATGTAGCCTCACAATCTCAACGGTAGGGGGCTATATCAGAAAATCTCTAAGTTATTTGAACTCGGGGATCTAATCATTCTAAGTTCTCAACAATCATAGAGTGTAGGGTAGCTATCAGTAGATATGTGATGTTATCTTTAGGTATTCCCAAGTTATGTTCTGATACCATCTTCTGTCACGTCCCAAACCCGGAAATCAAACTCAAAGGAATCCTGATCGTCGAATCCATTGCCAATAACCTTTATAGTATCCCATTCTCAGCTTCCAGTGCCCATACGCCAGATTTTGATCCTGGGATCCTGCAAGGAGAATTTTTCAACGTATATTTATCTCATAAGAAGCATAACCATAAGTTTACCCAAATCACAAAGGCAACATCATCAGCACATATCCATTAATATAAACAGTTGAATACAGTACCGAAATGAAAATACATATATTGAATTCAAAGCTTCAGAAGATGCCTGCACGCTCCAAGCTCAACGCTACTATGACCAAACGCCACCTTTATGCATCTAACATGCATAAGCTCATAGAAAGCTTAGAGGGTGGTGAAAGTGTGTGCGCAACGTAAGTGCCAAGTAAGCAATATTAAAGTAATTAGAGTAAGCGAAAATACTGACAAGCCCATAAATAATGCAATATCAGAAATACTGGTAAGTTCATAAATCATACAATATCAGAGTAACATGAAAACATATTGTTAAGCCCATAAATATCATCAGCCTTATGCAGGCTATACGATGCAAGAATATAATAAATAAAATAATATCATATACTGGGGAAGCAATGTAGATCAGCTATAAACGCGGAGACATAGTAAGCCAAATATAAGATACCGAGTCCACGAATACCGTTAACCTTAATTAGGTTACGTAATACATAAGTACAGTAAACTAAATGCTATGTGCTGAGGATGCAATGCAATATGCGATGCGAATGAAATGACTAAGCTGTAGTGTGAAGTCGGGATGATAATACGTAGTATCATAGGCTACGGGGTCCACCACAAGGAACTTCTATCCAAACCAGTCCTATACCTAAATTTGGATAGTCAGACTAAATGTGGTAAACTCCTGATCTCAGGTTAGTCGCGAGCCCCAATCGAAATCTTGGCCATTGCAAAGGTACACATAACAAATATTTATGCACCACTAGCCCGAGTGGATAATGAATGAATGAGTATGCAACTCCTGCTCAATAAGTCCACATATTAGTACAGTTCCTCTTTGAAAAATCATTAGGGTCTATTAGACTCCAAACCAGATTGTCGCCCCATCGCGTGCAAGAAGATGAGTGGAAGAGACCTCACTATCCGCCTGCCAATATCGGGCCCGACTCATCGATAGCGGACCCATTCCTTGAGCTGGTCAAACACAGCCTAACTTTGTCCCCTCCTCTCGGGCAGGTAAGACTGTACCCTATTCTAACCAACCACGACACGGTGGAAGACGTGGCCTAATGGTATACGGCCCTCATGCGCTCATGTATCCACTTGGTCTAGACGTTGGAGCAACCTCTGGAACAAAGAGGGTTGAAGGAATTTCACCCAGGGATATGTATAGCACCCCATGTAGAACATATTTCCAGTGTCCCATCTGGCCATCCGCGATATGCCTGTGGAGGCTACGGCCTTGATGTCACTAGGGCGTATGGTAATCATAATCACACAATGTGAGATGCATGAGTCACACAGTCCAATCATGCATCAATCCTGCGCATACCGTGCGCTCATGTGGGATAACTCCATCTATCAGGGAGTCTCATAAACCATCTATACTATGACATATGTAATGGTCAATCACATCTCATAATAAACATTCAGATGATGCGTATGAGTATGTATCATGATGCTATATTGTCTCATACTCGTAATCAATATCAATAACCAGCATTAACAATCAGCCTCAACAATAAAGACATTTAACCAACATTGCCCCCAAGGAATGGCCCACATAGAGCCTAACATATAATGGACCCATGACCTCACACAAGGGCCTAATATACAACACCATGGGCCTTACTCAAGAGCTTAATACACATCATGATGGGCCTCTCACATGGGCCTAATATACATCACAATGGGCTCCATCACCTAGCCCTCAAATGCACCACGATGGGCCTCATCACATAGGCCTCATATACATCACATTAGGCCTTAAACACAGGCTAAATACACATCACAATAGGCCTCAAATACAGACCACGTATACATCACATTAAGCCTCGACAACCGGAATTGGCCTCGATAATCGGCCTTACAATCAGCCTTAACAATTGAAATCGGCCTCGACAAATAGGAATCAGCCTTGACAATTGGAATCGGCCTCGACAAGCCTATAAATACCAGAGTAACTGACAAGCCCATAAATAATGCAATATCAGAAATACTGGTAAGTTCATAAATCATACAATATCAGAGTAACGCGAAAACATGCTGCTAAGCCCATAAATACCATCAGCCTTATACAGGTTATACGATGCAAAAATATAATAAATAAACCAATATCATATACTGAGGAAGCAATGTAGATCAGCTATGCAACGCAGAGACATAATAAGCCAAAATATCAGATACCATGTCTATGAATACCGTCAACCTTAATTAAGTTATGTAATATAGAAGTACAGTAAACTAAATGCTATGTGCTGAGGATGCAATGCAATATGCGATGCGAATGAAATGACTAAGCTGGAGTGTGAAGTCGGGATGATAGTACATAGTATCATAGGCTACGGGATCCACCACAAGAGACTTCCATCCAAACCAGTCTCATACCTAAATTTGGATAGTCAGACTCATATGGTAAACTCCTGATCTCAGGTTAGTCGCGTGCCTCAACCGAAATCCTGGCCATTATGAAGGTACACATAACCAATATTTATGCACCACCAACTTGAGTGGATAGTGAATGAATGAATGAATGAGTATGCAACTCCTGCTCAATAAGTCCACATATAGTATGGTTCCTCTTTGGGAAATCACCGGAGTCTATTACACTCCAAACCAGATTACCGCCCCATCGCGAGCAACAAGGTGTGTGAAAGAGACCTCACTATCCACCTGCCAATGTCGGGCCTGGCTCGTCGATAGCGGACCCATTCCTTAAGCTGGTGAAACTCTACCTAGCTTTGCCCCCTCCTCTCGGGCAAGTAAGGCTGCACCCCATTCCAACAAACCACGACACAGTGGAAGACACGACCTAATGGTATACGACCCTCATGCGCTCATGCATCCACTTAGTCTAGATGTTGGAGCAACCTCTAGAACCAAGAGGGTTTATGGAAGTTCACCTAGGGATATCTATAGCACCCCATGTAAAATAGATTTCCGGTGTCCCATCTAGCCATCCACGATATCCCTGTGGAGGCTACGGTCCTGATGTCGCTAAGGCATACAGTAATCATAATCACACAATGCAAGATGCATGAGTCACACAGTCTAATCATGCATCAATCCTGCGCATACCATGCGCTCATGTGCGATAACTCCACCTATCAGGGAGTCCCATAAACCATCTGTACTATGACATATGCAATGGTCAATCATATCTCATAATAAACATGCAAATGATGCATATGGGCATGTATCATGATGCTATGCTGTCTCATACTCATAATCGGTATCAATAATCGGCATCAACAATCGGCCTCGATAATATATACATTTAACCAACATTCCCCCAAGGAATGGCCCACATAGTGTAACAGCCCAGATTTTTCCCAACCTAGAATTAGACGTCCTTAGGCGATGGGTTAATTGTTGAGGCATAAAATAAGCAAGGAAGTGAAAAACGACAAAGATCAAGAAATCACTTTGAAGATGAAAGAAAACAGCTTCAAGACCACTTTGCGCGGGGTCGCGCAAAGTGAAATAGTTACACAAGACCGCGCAAAGTGAAATGATTGCGCGGAGAACATGAAGACAGTTTGCGCAGGATGAAGGGTTTGCGCGACACCGTGCAAAGTCTATCGATTGCGCGTGTCCGCGCAAAGTCCATCATGGTGAAATAAGATGGTTGGGTGATATTTTGTCCCACATCGACCAGATCTGAGATTTCTGTTGATGGAAATGTCTATAAATACCCCGTTCCTTCTCTAAAAAGGGGTTCGAAGATTTCAGAAGTGAAGCAAAGACGAAAGAGAAGACAGAAGGTGCGGAGTATTGGACTCCTGCACTTTGCGCGACCCCGCGCAAAGGAGTATTAGACTCCTGGAAGTTTGCGCCGGTCAGCGTAAAGCAACAGAAGGCTCTTATAGTTTCATGCGGACCTGCAGTAAAGCATAGATTTTCTTGACGGACCGCGCAAACCTATTATTGCTTGGCGTTTTTTACAAGAATGGGTCGAAATCTTTGTCGGAATGATTGGAGTCCTCAAAGCTTCAAGTTCTTCTTGATCAAGAGAAGGAAGAATCATCGACGAAGAGTCATATTCCTCCTAAGTTTCAGGAGATGATCAAAATAGTACCAAAATGCTGCCGAAATCTTCGTTCTCTTGAAGACTGTTGATCGACTTGTCTATTTCCTCCTAAGTCATTGGAGATGATTGAGATCATTGCCGTTATGCTGCCGAAAATTATATTTAGCTATAATAATTGATATTTGTAATAAGTTCTTTGTAAGCTATCTTAGAATCAAGGGAAACCAGAGGATGTAAATGAATTCAGAATCAATAAAGTATGACGGTTGTCTTTATAACTATTTCATTGTTATGTTTGAATAAGATTATTTTCCCAAATCAAATACATTTGTTTCCTTGTCGAAACATTAATCCTAACACTGGTTTAACTTCTCAAACACTCAATTAAAGCCTCAAATCCCTTTTCAAACCATTTTCTTCACAAATATCACCTTTCACCACCTTGTTCTTTCAATTTTTCTAAGTACTTTCACCCTAGACACTATCTTAAACTAGCTAAGTAGTATAACTTGGATCACTTTATATACAAACTATAAAGGACTAAGTACCACCTCAGACAGAAATCTTATAGGACTAAATCCTTTAGAAATGAGACAAAGTAACTAAGTGTTAAACTAGATTAGCTACGAAATCCACTTGATCCACTTTAAATACGATCTGCAAGACCCAAAACTTGTAGAATTATTGACGCTAGGTTACTCTAAAATCTAGAATCAATCTCATTACCCGGCTACTCTTGGGAGCATCTCGAAACTCCGTATCAAATCTGGACCGCACGTCAGAAGTCCGAATAACACGAAGTTAAGGAATTAGGACCGCCTCACTGGGCTTGACAACCATCTCGAAAATCAAATCCAGACAATGTCCCACGGCTGTTCGCTTGAGTCCAGAGCGAGGAGTGTGAAAATACCTGATTTTCTTTAAAAATAAATATCTCAAATAGTAATCTGAGACTTGTCACTTGCGGGTCAGTATTAAGCAACTTGACCGTCAGAATCTGACCCAAATACACCCTCGGATCAAGAAAATTTTTATAAACATATCCATGTACTTAGAATTTCAGATAGTGATCCGAAGACCGTTGAATTGAAACTGGTCCGCCACGTGTGATCTAGGAATCCGACTGAAACGAAAACTTAACTCCACCTGGATCCGATGTCTGTGAGCTTAAATCCGACCTTTGGCTCAAGGAGGCCCGAAGTCCTCCGTTGAGCTGGAAAAGGCTCACTTTGGATATAACCGAAGTATACCTTGACCATAAGTCTATTTTGGTGACATTTTAGGCTATATAAGGACCTTAGAACCCTCTCTCTCATAGCCATAAGAATTTGAGAGAAACTCTAGAGAAAAGAGAGAGAAAGTGTGAGAGAAGTGAGAGAATCTCCCTACTACCGTTCCCTGCCTCTACACAAGCTGCACCACCCAATTCTCATCACTTTCCCGGCGATTCTGACTTCGTTCTGAGGTAAGAAACCCTAGCCCTAATCTGTTTTGGGGTGTGAAGGTTGTAGGTTATGAAATAGCTAACCTATTTCATTCTATAGGCTACCAAATTGCCGTAGACGAAGACTTAACGAACCTATCGAATTCTTTCCGATTCTACGACAAAAGGTGAGGACTTTAGGTGTATAGGTTATGGTTTTCAATGCTTTCAATGTCAGATAATGATATATTCATGATCTGCATGCAATTGCACATGTACAAAGTGCTGTTCATTTTCCATTTCGATTAAAGATGTAGGATATGAAATTTTACATATTCTAGGTATTCGTAGAAAATACCGTATACGTATAAATTTTGGAAATATATTTTTCATGATTATTTGTTGTATGAATATATGATATATGGATAAAATACTTATTTGGTGAAAGGATTCGCCCTAATACATGTTTTGCTAATATACATTATGTATGTAGAAATAGTGGATTGTAGAAAGTACCGTATACGTATAAATTTTGGACATGAGTTTGTCATGATTATTTACTGTATGAATATATTATATATGCGTAAAATACTTGCTTGGCGAAAGGACTCATCCTAATACATGTTTTACTAATATACACTATGTATGTTGAAATAGTGTATGCTAAGTGTTTGTGAAAATGCTTGTGAGAGTAAGTGTTTGGATGATTGTGCCTTAGGTAGGAGTTGAGATGAGATTTTCAACTACCTCAGAGACATGTATGATTTCCTCTATGTGGTTGTTTACCTTAACCGCTTCTGAAATATATGTGTTTGTAGTTCCTGTTTATATGGTGCTTTATAACATGCTTTATAACATGCTTATAACATGCTTTATGACATACTTGTTAACTTGCTTGAATTACTTTATTTATTATGCTTTACTCTACATGCTGTGAATAAGGATTGAGTTTGGGACAATGTTTATAGTCCAGACTATCGGTACCAGACTTGAGTTTGTGGTTAAGATTCATGTCGCCACGTAAGATGTGTTTGACGACTCGAGTCATACGTCAGTTGGTGACAGTGGTTAAGCCACGCGAAGTGCTTATGCACTTCATGTCGTTCAATTGATTGTGCGCTCGAGCTAGTCAAGCTCGTTAAGTAACCCGATAGGTCTAATGTATGTTCACCATGTTTGGTTGCTACTGCTTGAACCTGGGGTACCAAACTTACCAGTGGAATCCCGTTAACCATGGTACCTCGATCCGCTAAGGCTCATGAGCCGGGCATGGTGGTATGGGACACCGTAGTCGAGCTGTCGGCCTACACTGGGGCCATGTGCCTCCTCGTAGTGACCATTGAGCAACCAGACTCGTGAGCCGATTATGGTGGTATGGGACACTATATTCGAGCCGTCGGCCTATACCGGCGTAGCCTAGCTGTGGTCCTCAGTCGGGTTGCATTCGGGTCCCATTGTCAATAAGTGGACTGGTCGGGCTTCGAAAATAGATTGCCAGTTGGTAGGACGTTAGTGGAGTGACCTCGAGCATACTATAAAATCTGTGATTGGCAATGAGCCCTTCGCAGTAACTAGAGTCTGAGTTGAGCCAAGTACGGTGAGACCTATATTCGAGCTGACGGATAGTGATTGAGCCGAGTACGGTGAGACCTGTATTCGAGCTGACGGCTAGTAATTGATCCGAATACGGTGAGATCTGTATCCGTACTGACGGGTGATGAGCCCTTTGCGATGCCTTCACGATGCCTCTCGAACCATAATACGTATGAGATTATCTAAGTTTGACGACCCTAGAATGGATCATGTTTGGGAATGATACAAGGGAGGTACCTTAGTTTTCCAATACTGCTGTTTGAAATGGACTAATAACTACTCAGTAATCATGCTCATCATCACACTGCATGTGCCTGGTAGATGTGGAGCACTGAGGGATGAACGCATTCGCGAACGTAAGATGGTGTCGCATGAGGGTGGTTTGGCAAGGGCATACATCGTGTCATTTCATACTTGCATTAAATAAGAGTAGTTAGAATCGTTTGATTGTACTGCTTTATCATTACTGCTTGACTGAATTATAACATGTTAACCTATGCTTTATTGTTCCACTGAGTTGGCCACTCATTCCCACGTTACGGGATGGTGTTTTAAAACACCCACCATACCCTATATCAGATGCAGGTATCACTGGAGCACAGGAGACTGAGCCCAACTTCTATAACGATCAGGAGTTCTCCTACATGCAGTTCACTGGAGGCTTCGCATAGGCTGTCCAGTGCTACGGGGCTACAGGGTTGATAATTTTAGTTGTACTATTTTGATATTTTGATTTAGAACCAACATGTATATATACGGTGACTCAGTTAGTGTTCATACTCTGGAGATCGAGAATGTTTTGTTTTATATATATCTATATACACCTTTCAGTCTTCCGCTTACGTTTTATACATGGATCTGGAGTATGAATTACTGTTTTAGTAGAATCTCACTCATGTTTATTGTACTAACACAGACAACATTTAATCATCATTATCTATGTTGCATAAGTGATGTTCTGGAACTCGAGAGTTGAGTTACTACTCGACCCTCGATTTTTCGGGATGTTACATAGAGCCTAACATATAGTGGACCCATGGCCTCACACAAGGGCCTAATATACAACACCATGGGCCTCACTTAAGAGCTTAGTACACATCACGATGGGCCTCTCACATTGGCCAAATATACATCACAATGGGCTACATCGCCTGACCCTCAAATGCACCATGATGGGCCTCATCACATAGGCCTCATATACATCACATTATGCCTTAAACACGGGCTGAAACACATCACATTGGGCCTCAAATACGGATCGCATATATATCACATTAGGCCTCGACAATCAGAATTGGCCTCGATAATCGGCATATACAATCGCCCTTAACAATCGGAATCGGCCTCGATAATCGGAATCGGCCTTGATAATCGGAATCAACCTCGACAATCGGACTCGATAATCAGAATCGGTCTCAACAATCAGCCTCGACAATCAGAATCAGCCTCGATAATTAGAATCGGCCTCAACAATTCGAATCGGCCTCGATAATAAGAATCGACCTTAACAATCGGAATCAGCCTTGACAATCAGAATCGGCCTCGATAATTAGAATCGGCCTCGATAATCAAAATTGGCTTCAACAATCAAAATCGGCCTCGATAATCGGAATTGACCTCGATAATTAGAATTGGCCTCGATAATTAGAATCGGCCTCAACAATCGGCCTAGACAATCAGAATCGGCCTCCACAATTGACCTCGACAATCAGAATCGGCCTCAACGATCGGTCTCGATAGTCAAAATCGGCCTCAACAATCAGCCTCGATAATCGAAATCAGCCTCGATAATCAGAATTGACCTCAACAATCAGAATTGGCCTCGACAATCGAAATTGACCTCAATAATCATCCTCGACAATCAGAATCTGCCTCGACCTTGATAATCGACCTCGACAATTAGAATCGGCCTCAACAATCGGCCTCGCCAATCAAAATCTGCCTCGATAATTGGCCTCAACAATCAGAATCGACCTCAACATTCAACCTCGACAATCAGAATCAGTCTTGATAATCTGAATCGGCTTAAACAATCGGCCTCGACAATCAGAATCGACCTCGATAATCACAGTCAGACTCAACAATCGGAATCGGCCTCGACAATCAGAATCGACCCCAATAATCAGCCTCGATAATCAGAATTGGCTTAATAAAGGGCCTAAGGGAAGGTCACAGTGTGGACATTTAACCATCATTACTCATCAATGTCGATATTTAACCAACATTGCTCTCAAAGAGTGGACAACATAGAGCCAAATGTGTCATGGTCCATGGCCTCACATAAGGGCCTCATACACAACATAATGGGCCGCATACTTGGGCCTATTACACATCACAGTTGTAAGTGTCAAAGTCTATATCCTTGTCAGTTGTCAAATTTGTGATGCCAAAATCACTGTTATATAACTTGGATAAGTGAAGCTCTCTCAAAGATCACCATTCATGAACAAACAAAGATCACAACAAGCAAAGCTCTCAAATACAAAGATTAATCGTGACTGTATGCACTGCTCACAAGATAAGTCAGATTGTATGATTCACGAAGTGTACAAGGTAGTTCATAAAGAATACAAGAGACTTTCAAGGCTGAACTTTATCAAGATTTCAAGATGGAACTACATCAGGTTGAACTACATCAAGCCATCAAGGTTTAAACTTCAAGGTCACTTGTTCCTAATATTTCAATGTCCTTACTTCTAGTTGAGGTTTGATTAACCATAGGTTGACCTTAGAAGTAGGCCACTTTGGATACATAAGTCATATGTATATGTCACATGCGTTTTGGCCATCCGAAGACATATTCTAGGCTTTCTTCAACTAGTCCTAGCCTTGCTTCGACCAGTCTAAGAATTTCCTCGATCTGTCGTAAGGTTGTTACAAAATTCGGATATTTTCTGTTGGCCTTCGACTAGTCTAGGAATCTCTTCGACTAGTCGAAGGAATAGTGTCGACTGCATCGTCGACCGGTCGAGTATCCTTGACTCAAAGTCCAGCGAATATTTACAGGGTCTTCGACCAGTCGAAGGTAACCTACGACCAGTCGAAGGAGACCTTCGACCAGTCGTAGAACGGTCAAAGCTTATCGCGCCCGATTTTTTTCAAATCTGTTACTTCTTAGACTAGTCGAAGAGCTCCCTAGACCAGTCGAAGACGCGATCTGCTCACCTATAAATAGAGCACAAATCTCAGAAGAATTCAAGGAATTGATTAATCTATTCAAGCCAATCTTCATCAAACTTCTGAGTGATAATTCTGTGCTCCATCTAAGCTAAGTGTGCTTATTTTAGATTCTCTTTCTTTAGCTTTATTTAATTGATTTTGTTTCTGTTATTCCAATCTAATTTGATAAGAGGAATTGTTATTCCCTTTCTTTGGAATCAAAATCAATTAAGGCAAGCCCTAGTTAATTTAATTTAAAATCTATTATAACTAAAACCATTGTAATTGAGTACTGGACATTGAACTTGGACATTCAATCATTTACTCTGATTTGGTTCTACTGGGCTGCTACAACAAAGGAGATAATCAGGTATTTTACATTTAATTGTAAATTCCTTTCTGTTTTGGTTTCTTTCAAGATTTGCCAGAAAAATCTTGTTGTATTGGTTATCTGAGGAGAGCCAGGAAAACTCAGAAGTGGGTTTTTTTAATTGTGTAAGCCCACAGACAAAGACACAATTGTAAAGGTTTTTGGGTGAACCTGTGAAAACCTATTTTGTTAGTGAACGCTAATATCTCCTGTGTGAGGATATTAAGAGTGGAGTAGCATTCTGTGTGGCTGTTGTTTAACAGTTGGTGAACACACAGGCGAACCACTATAATCCCTTGTGTTATGGTTGAATGATTTACATTTCTAATATTTAATATTCATTTGTGGGATGTATGTATGGTGGTGAATGTTGTAATCATTTAATTCAAGCATTGTGGAATTTTGTAATAGTTTAGAATTTACTTTCTACTATTCATTTATCTGCTTGAAATTCAATTTCCTTTAAAAGTTGTTCTAGCAAGGTTGCCCTGCCATTTTTATGGTGTATGGCTATCCCTAGAACAATACATTTGTGATTACAATTTATTTCAGTTTGTGGTTAATTCTGTATTCCTCTTTGGTTTGAGATTTGATACAAAGATCTTTCTAGAAATAAGGTTGTCCTACAATAAACTCTGGTTTTTGGTGAAAGGTTGTCCTTAGAACAACATTTGTATCAACCTCTCAAGATCTGAATTTTGAGGTTGTTTAATTTCCTGCATTGTGAGTTTGTTTGGCTATTAAATTTATTTTAATTCCGCTATTATAAGTTTTATTTGACATAGTCCTATTCACCCCCCCTCTAGGACATATAACTAGGCCTTTTCAAGTGGTATCAGAGCCTAATAGCTCATTCATATTGCTTTTTATTTTGGATTTATTTCCTGAGCTAACGATCTAAGCTATATAAAAAGATGTCAAATTTTGATAGCCTTTCAGTCACTAGGCCGCCACCATTTGATGGCTCCAACTATGCCTATTGGAAAGTCAGAATGAGGATCTTCCTAAAATCAATGGATGAGAGTGTGTGGCGAGCCACAGTGACCGAATGGAAAACTCCTACCATTGAAGTAACTGAATTCGACGGTTCAAAAACTATGTCTGTACCTGCTTATTATTTATGGACCACCCTTCAGAAAAGTGAGTATAGTGCTAATGCTAAAGCACTAAATGTAATCACTTGCGCACTATCACCGGATGAGTTCAAAAGAATCATATCCTGTGATACTGCAAAGCAAGCTTGGGATATACTAGAAATGACACACGAGGGTACATCTATTGTAAAAAAGTTTAAAGTCCAACTCCTCACAACCAAATTTGAAGAAATTCATATGGAGTAAAATGAAATGTTTATGGACTTTTACGCTAGACTAAATGACATTGTAAACTCAATGTGGGGTCTTGGTGATAAAATCCCAGAAAGTAAAGTGTGTGCAAAGATATTATGCTCACTTCCTGAACAGTTCAATTTTAAAGTAACCGCGATCCAGGAACTTCGTGATACAGATAGTATGAAGGTAGAAGAACTAGTTGGTTCTTTACAAACCTACGAGTTAAACTTTAAAGCTCCTAAAGGAAAATCGATTGCTCTAAAATCCTCTAAATGTAATTCAGAAGAAAATTTTGATTCAGAAGATGATATGGCTCTTTTAGCTAAAACAATTTATAAGATTTTCAAAAGTAAGAAAAGGGTTGATTTTCAAAAAGCAAATGATAAAAAGAAGTTTAGACTCAAAACTCAGAAATCTTTGAACGATAGTCAATGTTACAACTGTTAAGAATATGGGCACTTAGCTAATAGATGTCCTAAAAAGGACAAACCCAAGAAGAAGGGTATGTTGGCTACATGGGATGAATCATCTGATTCTGAAGCTTCTTCTGAATCAGAAGATTCTGAAACTGAATTAGGGAATGAAGTTAAAGCTCTTATACTCTAGCCAAATTCACATTTTCAGATAATGACTCAACAAGTGAAGAAAATCTGAGTAGTGAATATGAAAATGAAGATGATCTTCAAGACGCTTACAATGCCCTATATAAGGAAAGTTGTAAAATTGCTGTCAAACTTAAACTTCAAAAAGAAAAGTTTTCTAAACTCAAAGAATGTTTTGAATCACTTGTCTTAGAAAAATCACAAATTTCAGATTGTTTTGAAAAATCAAAATGTGATTTGGAATTCAAAAACTCCCTAATTGTTGATTTGAAATCTGAAATTGAAAATCTCAAAAATGAAGTATCTTCTCTCCTGAGTCTAAAGGACACATGGAAATATGCCCAAGGTGATCCAAAGTTAGAAAAACTTTTATCCGGATCAAGAAAATGTGGGGATCTAATCGGGTTGGGCTTTGATAAAAAATTATCTTTTAAATAAAAGTATACTCCTCCTATGTTTGTGAAAGGAGAGTCCTCAAACTCAAAAGGGAAAAGTACTTATCAAGGTTTTTCTAGAAATTTAAAAACTCTTAAAAAACCTAGAAGCAGCCATGTCAACTTTAATCAGAAACGAAATCCACTAGCTGAAAAGATTATAGATTTACTCAAGGAGCTCCTAAAATCTAACTCTATAGGTTATTCTTGCAATTATAAACAAAAGAAGACCAACTATGTTCCTAAACCCAAAACAGTTATAAAATGGGTTCCTAAAGTCACCTGCTTGGTTGCTCACACTGCTTTCAAAGCAACAAGTCATTCAAAATGGTACCTAGATAGTGGATGTTCCAGGCATATGACAGGTGACAAAGCATTATTCACGGATCTAAAAGATATGACTAATGGTTCAATCACATTTGGTGATGGAAGCAACTGCAAGATTATTGGCCAAGGTACGGTTCAACTTTTTAATCTTCCTGTGTTTAAAAATGTTTTATATGTTGAAGACTTAAAACATAACTTACTTAACATATCTCAGATATGTGATAATAACCATAGTGTTCGGTTCTCTAATCAAAGCTGTGAGATACTAAATAATAAGGGTTCTGTAATACTAACTAGACGTAGAACGTCTGAAAATTGTTATATCATTAGTGAATCTAGCTCATCTAATTAAACATGTTACATGGTCCATACAGACGAGACTGATTTATGGTACAAACGTCTTGGACATGTACATTATCGAAATTTATATAGATCGAGCAATCAAGAACTTATAAGAGGTTTACCCAAACTTCAGAAATTAGATAAAATATGTGGTGAGTGCCAGATAGGCAAACAAACAAGGAACTCACACAAAAAGGTGAATTCAAAAACCACATCTAGACCACTCGAACTTCTCCACATGGATCTAATTGGACCTACCAGAACGGAAAGTCGAGGTGGGAAAAAGTATATCCTGGTAATAGTTGATGACTTTACCAGATTCACTTGGGTAGCCTTCTTAAGGGATAAATCTGAAACCCTTGAAGAAGCAAGAAAAGTTCTCAAAAGGATTCAAATTGAAAAAGCTTCTCAAATCAGTAAGATACGTAGTGATCATAGATCTGAATTTGAGAATAGCAATTTTGAGAAGTTTTGTACTGACCAAGGAATATTACATGAATTCTCTGCTCCCAAAACTCCACAACAAAATGGAATTGTGGAAAGAAAGAATATGGTACTTTAAGAAATGGCTAATGTCATGCTAAATAGCATGAAGCTCTCTAAAAATCTTTGGGCTGAAGCTGTCAACACAGCTTGCTATATTATTAACCGAGTCTACACTAGCAAAGATAATAATAAAACGGCCTACGAATTATGGTTCAATAAAAAGCCTACTGTCAAATACTTTTGAGTTTTTGGCAGCAAGTGCTATATTTTACGAGATCATGAAATTTTGGAAAAATTCGATACAAAGAGTGATGAAGGGATTTTTCTAGGATATTCCTTAAACAGTCGTGCTTATAGGGTTCTGAACAAAAGAACTGGTGTGATTCAAGAGTCTATCAATGTTATCATTGATGATTACTTAAATACGCAAAACCCTAATTCAGATAATGATGAAGTTCTAATCATTGATAAACCCGATACTTCATCGAATCAGACTGACTCTGAATTGAGGACTGTTAAAGATCATCCAACCACTCAAATTCTTGGAAACCCTCTCACCGGTGTTCGCACTCGTAGACAACTTGAGGATATATGTAATTATATATGTTTTACATCCCAAATAGAACCATCTAATGTAAAAGAAGTTCTTACTAATGAAAACTGGATTGTTGCGATGCAAGAAGAACTTAATCAATTTATAAGAAATGATGTTTGGTATCTCGTACCAAGACCTAAAGATAAACACATCATTGGAACAAAATGGATTTTCAAAAATAAGTCTGACGTGTGTGGAAATATAATTAGAAATAAGGCAAGACTAGTGGTACAAGGTTATACTCAAATTGAAAGAATTGATTTTGATGAAACTTTTGCACCAATAGCACGTCTTGAATCTATCAAACTATTTATATCCATTGCATGTTTTAGAAAAATAAAGATATATCAAATGGATGTGAAAAGTGCTTTTCTAAATGGCGATCTACATGAAGAAGTCTATGTTGAACAGCCAATGGGTTTTGAAGATCCCAAAAATACAGATCATGTGTATCGGCTTAAAAAGGAACTTTATGGATTAAAACAAGCACCTAGGGCATGGTATGAGAAACTAACAAAATTTCTCTTAAGTCATAATTTTCAAATGAGATCTATTGATAAAACTCTATTTGTTAAAAAACATAATGATCATATCTTAATGGTTCATATTTATGTTGATGATATCATTTATGGATCAACTTGTACTAACTTGGCTACTGAGTTTGCAGATTTGATGAAATCACAAATCGAAATGAGCATGGTTGGGGAATTGACTTATTTCCTTGGATTACAAGTAAAGCAACAACCTGAAGGAATATTCATTTCTCAATCTAAGTATGCTTTGAATCTAATCAAGAGATTTGGATTTGAGAATGGCAAGAATTTCGATACTCCCATGAGTACTACTTTGAAACTCTCAAAAGACTCTAATGGTAAAAATGTTGATTCAAAACTTTATCAGAGTATGATTGGTAGTTTGTTATATTTAACTGCTAGTAGACCTGATATTTCTCTAAGTGTTGGTATTTGTGCAAGATATCAATCTGATCCAAAA
Organism: Magnolia changhungtana; assembly: GCA_030180095.1. Taxonomy (NCBI): domain Eukaryota; kingdom Viridiplantae; phylum Streptophyta; class Magnoliopsida; order Magnoliales; family Magnoliaceae; genus Magnolia; species Magnolia changhungtana. The sequence continues at coordinate 509,393 of JASAUF010000625.1, forward strand.
GAATCTCACTTGATTGCTGTCAAGTGGATTATTAGATATGTTGCAAGTACTGTAAATCTTGGTCTCTGGTATCCTCATGAGACTAATGTCCAACTTGCTGGGTACTCAGATGCTGACTGGGCTGGTAATCTAGATGATAGAAAATCAACCAGTGGTGGTTGCTTTTACATTGGAAATTGTTTAGTTTCCTGGTTTAGTAAGAAATAAAATTCTATATCACTCTCAACAGCTGAAGCTGAGTATATCACAGTTGGTAATGCATGTACTCAACTTGTTTGGATGCAACGAATGCTAAGTGATTATGGAATTAAACAGGATTCTATGTTATTACATTGTGATAATTCCAGTGCGATAAATATTTCAAAAAATCCTATTCATCATTCTCGTACAAAGCATATTGACATTAGATTTCATTATATTTGGGAATTGGTAGAAGAAAAAGTTATATCTCTGGAATATATTCTCTATCAAGATCAGTGAGCTGATATTTTCACAAAACCTCTTGATAAAAGTAGGTTTAAAAAGATGAAATTTGATCTTGACATGTACTTTTTAAAATGATTATTTATGCCTACTTGTATCATATTGTAGATATTTGATAGGTTGAATTTCAAATTCTTTTTAATTTTCAAGAAAAATGAATTTTTGATTACTACTCGACCAGTCGTGAGTATACTCGACCGGTCGACCTACGACTGGTCGTAGATACCCACGACCAATCGTAGAGCTCGGAAATCACTTAAAAATTGGGGATTTTTGCTTTCTTCCTCATTTCATCTTTCTTTTCTAAAGAGCCGAGCTTCGACTTGTCGAACCCACCATTCTTGTTCTTCAAGGTTAGTGTTCCTTTTTCATTTTTCTTGCAAATCTGAGTCTAGTTTAGTTTCCTTTCTTCCTTGAAGCTTTCTATTTAGGATTTCATTGAGATTTGGGGTTTGGATTTTGCAAAATCTGTTTTGAGTATACTCATTTCTCAATCCTTTGTAACTTGTTATTTCCTTGTTATTGTTGTTGCATATGGCTGCTAGAGGTAGAAAAACTACTTCCCGTGGTCCTTCTTCTTCCTCTAGATCGACCAAGCATCATCTTGTTCCCACTAATGATTCAGCTTATGTTGCAGACATTAGATCACGCAATGTTATTGTTGAACATCCTGTTGATATTAATCATATAGCACCTTTTGATATCCTTCCTATGCTTGAAGCTGTAGGTTGGGTTAACTTATTACATTGGGGTGGGCCTGCATACCGGTCCATTGCCCAATCCATGTTTACATGTATTAGTGACTTTTCACAGGATAATTTAACTTTTAAAATATCTACTAGTGAAGGGCCATTTGACATTGATCGTCATTTAATATCAGCCCTCATGGATATTCCTGTGAATGATGAGAGTATTCCAATTCATATCTTGACTACTAAACCCTCAGTTTCTGAAAAACGTATGCTCACTAGAGACTTGTGCAACATGGATGTTCATTGGACTCATAAAGGGAATGCACTTCCCGCAAGGTATTTATTACCCAAATACAAAGTTCTCCACAAAATCTTTGTGTCAAATCTGTATCCTCGTTCGGGTAATAAAACTGACTTAACTTCGTTTATGGTTCGTGTTATTTATGCTATTTCCAGTGGCACTCAGATTTGTTTGCCATCCTTAATCTATCATTTCATCCTTCAATTTAGACTCCATCCTGGTCATAGTGATATTCCTTTTGGTTATTTAATGACTGTGTTGGCTACACATATGTTAGTCGATATGCCGGCTAATGAGGCACCTATTCATCATCTGATTTTCAACAATTCTAATCTCAATAAGATGAAGCTGGAATTACTTCCTGAACTAGGTGGTGATGGTGGTGGTGGTCATGAAGAAGCTGGTGATGACATTAATATGGATGACATTTTTGAGGAACTGGATTCTGATTCAACAAATGATCCAGATTTTGTACCATCTGATTTTGATGCACGTCTGAGTACATTGGAAGGTAAAGTTGAGAATATAAATGAAAAGTTGGAAAACATGTCTGTTGCTCATGATTTACAATTCAAGTACATGTGCAAATATCTTAGGCGACTGAACAAAGGCATGCACCAACTTGATCATTCTATTCCTGCTCTATCATCTAGTTCTAGTTCTGATTAGTCTTTATGGAACTTTCTGATTTGTAATAACTTTAAGACTTAGCACTAAGTCATCTGATTTAGAGTTGGTTACTTTTTATTTACTATGCTGATTTTAAGTTGGAAACTTCCTATTTTTTTTTGCTATAATATCTCTATTATTACTCTCTTATCTCTCTTTTTAGTTCTCCTTATTGTTGTTTCCTTTGTCATATAGTGACAAAAAGGGGGAGAATGATTTGGTTACAATATAATTGTGAGAGGAGTAGCATTGGTTATGTTACTACTCAGGTGGAATAACGATGTGATGATATATGAATGTTGAATATTGATGTTGAAGATTGGGGGAGTATATTTATTGAATTGTAGATTTATTGAATTGCAGGTAAGCTAGTTGATATTAACTGGTTCATGATCCTTTAACCAATTGTTTTACTCTATGTTTATCTTGGTTATGTGTTTTGTCACTAATTTGACAAAGGGGGAGATTGTAAGTGCCAAAGTCTATATCCCTGTCAGTTGTCAAATTTGTGATGCCAAAATCACTGTTATATAACTTGGATAAGTGAAGCTCTCTCAAAGATCACCATTCATGAACAAACAAAGATCACAACAAGCAAAGCTCTCAAATACAAAGATTAATCATGACTGTATGTACTGCTCACAAGACAAGTCAGATTGTATGATTCACGAAGTGTACAAGGCAGTTCATAAAGAATACAAGAGACTTTCAAGGCTGAATTTTATCAAGATTTCAAGATGGAACTACATCAGGTTGAACTACATCAAGCCATCAAGGTTTAAACTTCAAGGTCACTTGTTCCTAATGTCCTTACTTCTAGTTGAGGTTTGATTGACCATAGGTTGACCTTAGAAGTAGGCCACTTTGGATACATAAGTCATATGTATATGTTACATGCGTTTTGGCCGTCCGAAGACATATCCTAGGCTTTCTTCGACTAGTCCTAGCCTTACTTCGACCAGTCTAAGAATTTCCTCGATCTGTCGTAAGGTTGTTACAAAATTTGGATATTTTTTGTTGGCCTTCGACCAGTCTAGGAATCTCTTCGACTAGTCGAAGGAATAGTGTCGACTGCATCGTCGACCGGTCGAGTATCCTCGACTCAAAGTCCAGCGAATATTTACAGGGTCTTCGACCAGTCGAAGGTAACCTACTGTTGGAAAATTTGTGGGCCCTCTGCATGGCAACTTGGATCATACATTAAGATGGGTCACATACAAGGAAAAAGAGAGAGAAAGAGAAGCACCCACAGTCGATCTCCTCTTCCTTCTTCCGCTAATGCGATCTAGAGCTCCAAGGGGTGGGATTCAACGATTGAGATGAAGCTTGTATTGAAAAGATCTCTGCATATAAATTAGTGTTGATCAAGAATTCCATATTAGCTATTGTTGAGATGTTTAAAAATCCTGATCGATATTCAGATTTGGCTGTTGCTTTAGATGTTTTGGACATTGCTGCACAGATGGATAAAGTTAATGTTTCTTCTGTACACGATGCTCTTCTAAGATTCCATAATTCAATAACTGTTCTATTATCATCTGAAACTGCGATTGTCCCATCTGAAATTTTGGAGTATAGGAAGCAGCTTGCATACTTTAAGGAGAAGGTTTCTCAGATTGCTCCCATTGTCTCTCGTCACGACCAAGAACAACTATCTTTGTGAGAGCAACTGAAGACTTTTGCTGATAATAAGACGACTATTCAGAATCGTATTACTCTTTTGAAGCAAGAAATCGTTTAGTTGGAGAAGGTCTGGAGGAAGATCTGAACATTGAAAAAGTACAAGAAAAGATGCAATGTAACCTTCATTCTATGGATGCTCAAAAATCTGAATTGGCTAAGAATGAAGAACTAATTGCCTCTTTGGAAGAAAAGCTAGTTAGTATCCTGGATCCTACCAAAATTATTTCAAATGCTAGACTGGAACATGTAGCTGCTCAAGTTAGTCTTCAAGAAAATTTACAACAATACTTAGCAGCATTAGGCATTACAGGAGAACTATGAGATGTAAAACTTTGATATTTTCTCTTTTGTCACTACAAGTACTTTCATAATTGCAAGTTATACAAGTATTTCATGACATTCTCGATAATGGTGCTCTTGTCGTATTTATACGATGTTTTGATTGATGTGTTATGCCTCTTCATTCTTCTTTCCCCTTTTTTTAGAATATTCTCTTATGACTTGTTAGTAAGGGATTTCCTATATGATTCCTGTCTTAATTAGCGGTGCTAAGTTTTAGTTTAGTCAAATAATCACACACAGTTTATCCTCTTAAGTAGTGGAGCCATGCAGTTTTTTAGACTCTTGAGTAGTCGAGTCAGGTCTCACGTGATGGTCTCTGTAACTCTTAGGAGTTCACTGGACTTCTCATAGCTTGGTGAGTTCACGAATTGTGATCCATCAGAGGGGCCTAGTGAAGCTACCGGGGTTGTGAACTCGGTTGGTTTTACGTATAGGCTTGCCTGCAGTAACTCTCTAGAGTTCACGGGGCTCGCAAGGCGACCTTTGGGGTACCAAATCTGGGGCTGCCAACCCATCAATGAGTAGGTTTAGGCCCTTCCTCATGAGTTAATACTGAAATTAAGCCAGAAATCTGGTGGGTCATACGCATGGTTAGCCTATCTATGGACATGGCCTAAGAGCTCACACTACAGCCCCTGATTTTCTTCACCTGCAAGGTTGGACCCATTCACGAGAGGGTATTTTCATCCGTTCCCCATGACGTTGTCGAAAAGTATACAAACAACATTGGTCTCACGCGTGACTGGCCGTTGAAGACTTTTTGGCCTTTTAGGGCTTTTAGTCGCTGGCTCCATCTGCTGCCCGATGGGTATGCATATGATGGCCTTCACGGGCTTTTTAGGGCCACTGGCTTCTCACTGCTGCCCGAATGGCAAAAATGATAGGTCTTATGCTAGGCTGCCTTAAAAGATAATAGTAGGTGGCCATTGTTGTCGCGAGAATGATAGAAATCTCTGACTGAGATTGATACGTCACCACTTCTGTTAATATCTTCAACGATATTCATATGTGTTGTTTGCAATATATCGGTTTAGTGACGTTACCAATTTCAACAAAATTTTGTAGAGCTCGTTTGATGATGATAACGATGGTCACTTTCCTTTTGTAACAGAGTCTTGATGTGCTCGCAAATTTCTTCTTTATTCATTCATCTGATAGTACATAGCCGTGGTTTTGTTTATTCTTGCCCCCTTTTGATACAGAATCGTTATTCTGATAATATTCTGGATTAAAATCAATATTATCTTCAGGGACGATATCTTTTGATGAAGCGAGCATTGACCGGTATACTAATACCTTGTCCATCTTGATCTACGACTCTATACGCTCCATTGGAGTATACTTCTTTTATTATGTACGGCCCGTCCCATTTGGGCTCAAATTTGCCCCCTGTTCTGTGGGTGATCACTATAGGTCTTTTCAACATCAACACCAAATCCACTTTTTTGAAAGAGCGATACTTGACTCGCTTATCAAAGGCGGTCGATATCCTTGCTTGATACGATTGCAATCGCTGTTGGGCTGCCAGGCGTTTCTCATCAAGCAAGTCCAACTCCTTCAGCCTTATTTTTACATTATCGTCATCTGTAATGGACTGATGTACTACCACTCTGAGTGACGCTACTTGTATTTCAATTGGGATCACTGCTTCTACACCATAAACCAGTGAGTACAGTGTTGCTCTTGTTACTATCCGGTGGGTAGTTCTATATGCCCACAATGCTTCTTGCAACCTCTCGTCCCAATCTCACTTGTTTCCTGTCACTGTTTTCTTAAGTATCTTGACTATCATTTTATTAAACGCCTCTGCTAATCCATTGGTTGGTGGATAGTGAGGTGTTGAAAATAAATGACGAATGTTGAATTTTTGACATAGCTTCTCCATGCCTCTGTTTTTGAAAGGAGTGTCATTATTTGTGACAATTTTCTTTGGAATACTATGGCGGTATATTATTGCGTGTCAGATGAAATTAACCACATCTTTCTCCTTGACACTGCGTAATGCAACTGCTTCTGTCCACTTGGAGAAATAATCTGTCACTGCCAAAATATATTGTTTTCCTTTGGACGAAGGTGGATTTATAGGACCAATAACGTCAAGTCCCCATGTAGAGAAGGGCCAAGAGGCAATTGACTGATGTAGGTCTTCCGGAGGATTGTGTATAACATCTCTATGAATCTGACATTTGTCACACCGCTTCGCATAATCTATCGCATCTTTGAACATGGTAGGCTAATAATACCCCATTCGATGTATCCGATGGAATAAATTTCGGCCAGCTTGATGTGCCCCACATTCTCCAAAGTGCACTTCTCGCAACATCTGATCTGCTTCCCTTTCATCTAGGCAACGTAGTAGCATCCCATTGTAATATTTTTTATATAGTATTTCACTATATGTGTTGAATCTGCTCGATCTTTGCTTGATTTGTTGTCTCTGCACTGAGTCTTCTGGCAAGATATCATATTTGAGATAATCTATGAAAGGCTGACGCCAATCATTTGTCGTTACCTCCAAACATGATATAGGAAGTGCTTCAACATTTTCATCAATGGCCTCTGAAAATGGTAAAAATCTCCTTTCTTCTATAGTTACCTGGAGAGGGCTCCGATTCAGGCAGGAAAGAGCTGCTGCTAGGCTGGCTAAGGCATCTGCTTTTGCATTTTTGGACCGCGGTATATGCTTGATTTCAACATGACAGAACTGCTCTAATAACTGTTGCACTTTCCAGCAATATGGTAAGAGCTCTTGTTTTCTTATCTCGAATTCAGACGTCAATTAATTTATGATCAATTTAGAATCCCCAAAAATATGCAGCGTTTTTATCTTTATTTCTTGAGCAATTTCCATTCCGATGATGAGAGCTTCATATTCAGCTTCATTATTTGTACATGCAGTCCCCAATGTGAAGGAGTAAGGTAACAAGTCACCCTGAGGTGTGATGAAAATAACTCCTACCCCTACTCCTAACGCTCGAGAAGCACCATCGAAATACATTTTTCATGGGCTTTGCGACTCGGCCAACATAACCTGTTCATCAGGAAAATCATCACTAATGGTCTCGCACTCTGCTATAGGGTGTGCTGCAAGGAAGTCCGCCACTGCTTCCCCCTTTACCACTTTTACCGGCTCATACGTAATATTATATTCCGAAAGTAGCAACATCCATTTGGCCAATCTTTCAGATAACATTGGTCTTGACATCAAAAACTTTATCAATCTGCTATTGGGATCAAAGTTATGTCATGAAAGAGACAATAATGTCTCAATTTCTACACTGCGAATATCAGCATTAGACATTCTTTCTCGATTGGAGAGTAGTTGCATTCCTCGCCCATCAGAGTCCTACTTAAATAAAGAGTGATCTCTTTCCCAATTCATTCACCTATGCCAACAAATCTCCTAAAGAATTCTCGGCTACAGATATGTACAAAATAAGCGGCTTCCCTTTTATTAGAGTTGTCAATACCGGTGGTTGTTTCAACAATTCCTTTATTGAATCGAATGCATTCAGACGGCTTGGTCCCATACAAACTTTGTGCCTTTCTTCATCAGATGAGAAAATGGCTGATATCTCCCTGCCAGATTTGAAATCAAACGGCGAATATACGCCAGTTTTCCTTGCAAAATTTTCAATTCTTTTAATGCCTTTGGTGGCGGCATATTTTGAATGGCTTTAACATTCCCTGGATCGATCCCAATGCCCCTATGTCGAATAACAAAACTAAGGAATTTACCTGAAGACACCCCAAATGTGCATTTAGCTGGATTCATTTTCAGTTGTTTCTTTCTAAGTCAACGGAAAACCAATGCCAAATGTTCACGATGTTCCTGATGATCTCCTGACCTGACCACCAAGTCATCAACATAATACTCAACATGTTTGTGCATCATGTCTTGGAAGATATTCTGCATTGCCCTCTGATATGTTGCCTTGGCATTTTTGAGACCAAATGACATAACTATATAACAATAAATCCCCAGCGAAGTTCTCAATGTTGTTGCTTCTTCATCTTCAGGTGCCATTCTAATTTGATTATACCCTACATAGTCGTCCATGAAGGACATGATAACATATGAAGTTGTACTGTCAATCAGCAATTCGGTTATCGGGATAGAAAAATCATCTTTTGGATAGACTTTATTTAGATCTCTGAAGTCAATGCACACCCTGACTTATCCATTTTTCTTTCTTACTAGGACAATGTTCGATATCCATTTGGGATACTTGACCTCCCTGATAAATCTGACTTTTATCAGCTTGTTCACTTCTCCTTTTATCAGGAGAACCAAGTCGAAAGGAAATTGTCTTTGCGCTTGTTTAACCAGCCTTTTCTCCTTAGAAATATTTAATTGTTGTATTATTACTGAAGGCTCCAAACCTGACATTTCTACATACATCCAAGCAAAGACATCTCTATTTTCTTTGAGAAGTTGAACGTATTTCTCAGCCTCCTGCTCAGAAAGATCGGTGCTGAAGAATGTGTTCCTCGGCTCTTCCTCCGTGCCCAAGTTTACTTCGTACAAACTGTCTATTGTTGGCTGCCCCTCGTCTTCCATTTACTTTGGAGCCATTTCAGGATACTCGACTATTTTACGATCTTCTTCCGATAACTGCTCAATTGTAACCATGTTCACCAATGATTCTGCCCCCAATCCTTGAAATTTTCCTCGCGTTTCCTGACCAACCCCAATAGGAATCTGAATTTCTCTCCCATGATTCAGGCCGATGGTTCTTCATAATCAAAACCCATGTTTCTCATAATTTTCTTACATGTCGGGCTATATTTTTTAAGATCTTACAGTGTCAGCTTACCATGATACACATTATTCTTGGCCTCTTCCCCTGTCTTTACTTCTGCTAGGGGTTAAAATTCTATCGGTTCTAGGTATTTTATGCTGGCCCTGACCTAAAATCTTCCCGGAACAGCAAAAAATGGCTTATTTCATACAGCATACGGCAATGGCACTGTATAATTAGACTGTAAAATTTTCAACTATTCAGGTGATAACAGGGTTAGTGGCGGTTGCCCTGATTGTCTCAAATGTTTTGGCGTAAAATAGAATTTCTTGTTTGTTTCTACAACTCTGGTTGACACTACATTTTCTTTTTCTTCTTTCATCACCTTTACTGGAATGTCCTTTAGGACTTTGTTTTCATCATCCTTTCTTTCTTCTTTAGTGAACCCCTTATAATAACTGACATCTGCAAAGAAGGCCTCAGCTTCTGTATAGGGCTTCACATCAGCCATTAGCACACGACATTAGTAGTTATCTCTCCTATCTCCAACGTCACTGTAATTTTACCGAGTGCACGTTACCCATCTTGATTGAAGCCCTGTATCATCATTCCACTAGGACGTAGATCAGAGCGACACTAACCTAGTTTACTCAACATCGAGAGTGGTAAGAGGTTCACTGTAGATCCATTATCTATCATAATCTGTTTAACCTTCTTTCCATAGATATGGCCTTCTATCATTAGCGACCTATTATGCCCTACATCGTAGATCAAATCATCATCGGAGAAGGAAACGACAGGAAGGCAGTCTTCTTGCTCTTTGTACTCTTTGTGTTTCATCTCTGCCAGCAGGGTTTCTCTGACATCATGATTGGACAATGCTTGAACCAAGCTTTGCCGAAATTCCTCCGACAACTTAAGCGCATCATAAACGCTTAATCAAGTCGGTATGCCCTTTAAATGACTTACCACATCGTAGGTCACTTTTGTTGTCTCATCCCTCTCTTCTCTCTTATCATCATCGTTCTATCTTTCAACAACTTTTTTTCTTGTAATTCTTGTTTTCTACTTCGTAGGGCTTATTATCTTCTTTCCTGATCGTAGCGTAATCACCGCTACCTTTTTTGTCATCTTACAGTCCTCTTTCTCTTTCATTTCTCGGTCCTTTTCTTGGATTAGAGCATATTTATTGTCGCCATTATACCCCTTTCTCTTCTTTTTTTCAATCAATATTTCTCCTCTGTCTATCATCTGTTGTATTATACATTTCAATGTATAATAATTCTCCGTCAGATGGCCCACCAGACGATGATAGCGGTAAAAATTTCTCTCTTGTTCTTGTCACATGTTTAGGGCACTTGGGTTCTAGTAATTCTATCGTACCGGCTTTTAGCAATCGGTTCATCATAGGAACAACATCTTCCCTATCGAACGCAAACCCTTTATGAGAATTGAGCATTTTGGGCCTTTTTCAACTGTATATGTTTCTTGGCTGATTCAATTCTTCTTTTCATTCTAGCCTTTGATCTCTTGAGTCTCTTGTATCTTTGCTTCTCTTTTCACTATCGATGGTATTTGGGGCCATCCTGCTGGGTGCTCTCCTGGCTATCTCATAGTGATACGTTGGCATCTTTCAAGTCATTAACTCTAAAGCATGAGCCTTAGTGGCTAGGTCATGGAAAGTTCTGATATCGGCGTTGGTAAGTCCAAACGTGATTCCCGTCTCCGTGGAGTTCATACACATCTTGACCTATTCTTTTTCTTCCAGCAGCTGCCTACACAAGGCTCCCAATGTCTTCCATCTATCTATAAACTTTTCTACTAGTTCCCCCTCTCTCTGCCGCACGGAAGCCAATTCCGTAATACTAACATCACGCTTCGAAGAGAAGAAGTTTGACATGAAGGCATCATGCATTTGTTCCTAAGTACATATCGACCCCGAGGCCAGGTAGGAATACCATCGGAATGCTTTGTTTATTAGAGATGATCCAAACAATCGTAAGCAATACTGTGGTATTGTAGAAAAATTCTCTATGCTAGTAATAAAGTGCATTAAGTGATCCTCTAGTGGCCCTTCTCCATTAAATTTCTGAAAATCTGGATGTTTAAAGTTGGCTAGGAATGGGATGTCTTCTACCTCTCTTAGATGTGGTGTTCGGTATCTGAAACGCCATTATTCTCACACTCCCTCTCTACTCTGACAGCTTTTCAACGACTTGTCTCACCTCGTCTTATGTCATGGTTCTCGTTGTTGGGACAGACCCCGATGATCCTGCCCCCGGTGGTTGAAAGCCTTCAGGTTAGTTTTCTTGCCCATCATCCGAGGAGCCGCTATCTGGGCTACATTGTCTGCGAGAGTCGCTAAGGCTTCTTTGAAATTTTTGCATTCTTCCAATAGTGATCTTTGTGCTTCCGCCATTTCATTCATACGGTCCTCTGTAGTTGACATATTTTCCTGGTTTGTTCCAGCCATATGTGCTGCGGCTTCTCCACTCTTCGACGAGATCGTAGTTTGAGTGCGGTGGGAATATGTCAACGTAATAGGGCTTACGAAGAGAGGGTAGGATGGAGTTTCATTTGACTTCTCCATGCTCTCGTTGTCATTAATTGATTGGGGCGATACAAACATTGGCGAACTTACTAGTAATGCCTTACCTTTTTTCTCTTTCGTCCATCTAACCCTTAGGGCAACCAAAGTTGGGAAGTCGTGCGACATTAATTGTGGAACTGTTCACCCGGGATATATCACAGGTGGGGCAAGTTTAGTATTCCTCCTAGCAGCGTTACGTGTTATCGGTCCGCTAACTCTCGTCGAAGGTGGATTCATTCTGTGGCTTCTTGTGTTTCGTGCTCTCATCCTATGAGACATTACAACAGTTCAGTCCTTATCACCTTCCGGTGCTTGAGGCGAGGTAGATACAACTCCAGCTATTGCTCGGGTTGAGTTGTTTTTGCTTGTAGGAAGTTGAGCCTTGTGTTCCGAAGGTCGTTTCGACCCATATTCTACCATGATTCCGGTCGCAGTGAAATAGAAGTTCACTTTCCTTGAAGAAATTTCCATTGGCTGTAATTTGCAGTTTGATTCCTTCAAATATAAAATATAATTATAATTAGAATTTGAAGAATTAAATAATTTATCTTATAGATGAAGGGGAGGATGTTCCCCAGCAGAGTCGCCATTTTGGCGTTGAAAGATGCTAAACTACAATGAAAGTTCTATAATACCCTCAATGTTAGTATCGAATATCAAATTCCCCATCAGAGTCGCCATTTTGTTTCGAATAAGAAATAAATGCATTCAATTTGGGGAAATTATCTTATTTGAACATAATAAAGAGAGCATATGAAGAACGATCATTGTTTTATTCGTACTGAGTTCATTTACATCCTTTAATATCCCTTGATTCTAAGATAGATCATTTGAAATACATAAATTGAAATTAACAAAGTTTGAATGTTGAATCTCAAATTCGGCAACATTTCGATAGTTGCTTCAGTCATCTCCTTAGGAGGAATGATATGCTGATTTGATCATTCAATTTCTCCCTTTTTTGAGCTTGTGCCTTGTGCAAAAGGAGAGCTTAGAGCAACGATGATCGAACTGGACAATTTTGGCAGCACTTTGACACTTTTTGCAACTGACCATATCACGGACTAGTTGTGCAACCCACACAACAAGTTGTTGGTTGCGTAGCCCGCACAACCAATCTCTAACTTCTCCTTCTCACTTCAGTCTTCCTTCAGAGCTCTGATCCTCTTCCAAAATTATTCTTCTTCTCCAAATGAGAGGGGGAGTGGGGTATTTATAAGCCTCCACATATGTGAACCCTCGATTATTGTGTGCCATGGGGCCCACTTTGCATCAGATCTGACCATCCATAATAATTGCTATCTGATCTTGGTTGCATGACCCGCTCAATGGGAAAGTCACTTGTGCGGTCCGCGCAATGGAGAAAATATCGTGCAACTCGCATAATGAATGAAATTGTTTGCGCGGTCCACACAACTAATTACTGGTTGCGTGACCCACGTAACTAATATACATGATATTTTGATTTGATTCTATTTTCCTTATTCCTTTTATTTTCAAGCTTTCTTCATTATTTTCATGCCTCAATAGGGGTATTCACAATTTGTGCACGCAACTTGTTGGAGTCATCACAATTTGTGTTCGCAAGCTGTTAGAGTGTTCATAGTTTATGTGCACAAATTGTTAAAGTTTTCATAGTTTGTGCTCAAAAGCTATTGGATTTGTTTCGAATAAGAAATAAATGCATTCAATTTAGGAAGTTATCTTATTCAATTGTAACAGAGAGAGTGTATGAAGAACAATCATCGTATTATTAATATTGAGTTCATTTACATCCTCGAATATCCCTTGATTCTGAGATAGATTATTTAAGATACAAAAATTAACAAAGTTCAAATGTTGAATCTGAATGTCAAATTCAGCAGCATTTTGACTTGTAGTTCGATCATCTCTTTAAGAGGAATGTCATGCAGGTTTGATCATCTGATCTCTTTGTCTTGAGCTCACATCCTTGTGCAAAAGGAGAACTGAAGACTATGAAAACCTGGCATAATGATTTTGGCAGCGTTTCGGCCCCTATCTTCAATGGTTGTATAACAGCCTGGTTACGTGACCGGCGTAACCAAGATGGTTTGTGCGGGTCGCGCAAACCCTCTGTAACTTCCCTTCTCCTACCTTCAGCTTCTTCTGGAGTTTTGACCTTCTTACAAAATTCTTTCAATACCCAAATGAGAGGGGAAGTGGGGTATTTATAGGCCTCCACATATGTAAACCCTCAATTTTTGTACCATGGGGCCCACCTCGCATCAGATCTAATCATTCATGACAAATTACCCCTGAATTCCTTTATACGGCCCACGCAACAGATTAAACTGTTTGCGCGACCCGCGTAACCAACATTTGATTGCGTGTTGTGCAACCAACATTTGATTGCACTGTCCGTGCAAATCCCTAATATGATATTCCATTCTCCTCCTTTCTTCCTCATTTCCACATTTTTCTTCAAATCTTCTTTCTTTCAATATTTCTTTTTCTCCTTTTTTATGTTCCAATAGATCCCCCCTTGATCCTTTCTTTGTTTATTTGAATCAAAGAATCAGGATTAACCTACCCTCTTCTGTAATTTTGCAAGTGTTTGCACGACCCGTGCAACGGGTGCTCGAGTTCCGTACTCGGGCCTCATTCTCTATAAATACCAGAATTCCCTTCATTCCTTCACTTTCCATTTCTTGTAGTGAAGCTCCATCCATCCGTCATTTCCCCGTGCAATCAATATTGATTGTGCGACCCACGCAATGAACATTCCGTCTGCGTAAGTCACTAGTACTTTGCGTGAGTCCGTGTCACTAATTTTGTTTGCGCGATCTGTGCAACCGACCCTTTGCAAAATTTCCCTGACTGAGACTTTTTTCTCAACTTATTTCCTAGAACTTGAACTTTTTCAACATGGCCCGCACTAAAAGGACCTTCCATCTCATTGAACCTTCAACCGCTCAACCTTCTCATCAAGAATTACCCAATCCTCCGTCTTCCTAAGCTATCGAACCATCATCATCTCCTCCCAAACCATCACGCAAACGCTTCAAAACCACTAGCAAGCGCCCGACCTATATAAAGGAACCTATGCTTCCTACCTTTGATTTTGCTGATCGGATAGCCACATTGCCTTCTCCTATTCACAGGGCAATCTCTATGGGCGAGATCGAATGACCATCGAGACATGGTCAAGATTATGATTGGGATGAGTGGCTAAAGACAACAACTCATTTATCGACGATGAGTCAGAAGCCACCAATGAGAGAAGACACTCCTCTGCCATCCAAGTCGAAGAAAACCCAACACAAGAAAGTTGAGGAGTTCCAAGAGAAAATCAAAGAACACAAGAAAAAGAAGCTCCAGAATTCCTAAGAAGGGATCAGAGTCATTGAGGGTATTATGAAATTTAATAACCCTTATAAGCAAGGCATGGTAGTGATCCCATTGAGCCTTCACCTCCATTAGTCTATCCTCAACTATGAGCCTACAGATCAAATGGAAGGAGAGAAATTGGCCTTCAAAGAATCTTGGTCATTAAGGGAACCTAGAATTTGGGAAGGCATCTTGCTGCCGAAAAAGCTAAGGCAATAGATTAGCGATGTTCACTAGATGATCTTCCTCACCCCTTCTCATAATCCGCACAACCTATTCACGACTCATTGTTACGAGATGCTTCAACAACGTTTCAGAGACCATCAACTGATTTGATGTCCAGAAGAATTTAGGATGAGAGGCCTCTTGACTTCCTATGACTACTATCCTAGATGGGCAGCAATGATCTTAGCCAAGCACTCCAAAATCTTGGTGAAGATTGATCTCTACAATGCGATAGAAGCTACATCGCAACATTTCTATAAGGAGCCCACTATTCTAAAAGGCTTCCTATATTATTGGTGTCCTTTAACCAATTCCTTCCATCTTCCCACGGGCGAGATGAGTATCACGCTCTGGGATCTTCATCGAATCGCCGGTCTTCCAATAACCAGGAAATTCTACGATGAGTTTGTGCCAACAAATGAAGAACTGACTTATATCTCCTCACTAGGCTGCGTTACTTCTATCTCAGAAACGACCACTGAACTTTTTAAGGAGATGTCCAAATTCCCAAACATTCATAAGATCTCCCCTTTAAGATGGCTTGCGCACTTCAGCATAGCTCTTTGGTAATTTTCTTTCTTGTAAACTATCAACTTCTTATTGTATCCAGATACATATTTCTTATTATTCACCTTTTATCCTCTCCTCAAGTTTAATGGCAACCATTCACGAGAATTGGAGGACCTCCGCCAAAATACAAAAGAATGTCTAGATTATACTCTTTATGGGGGAACTTGCGGCATTTCTTGTGTATTGGCTGAGTATTGTAGTCTTGCCTAGCTTAAGTGGGCAGATGCCATTCATCCTACGGTATTTGTGGTTGCTAGCGCGATGGCTGAAGGATTCAAATATTCCCTCGCTCCTCCGATTCTATGCTCAATTTATAGGGCTTTTGGAGAGATTGCTTCGCACGTCAAATGTCCTTCTGTTGGCTCTGCCTCTACCTACACTCCATGGCATTACTTCACTAGCTGGCTCGGTGTATATTTTCCATGGACTTTTGAAGTTTCTGAGAAGGCTTATATTCATCCCGCCCATATTCCACTCTAGTTTTTCCAGAACAGAGCTATGATGAAAAGATCTTATGATTGGGTTATTGATGCAATTTCTTCCGATGACAACATCAACTACTTCCACTTCTGCCTGTATCGGTACACAAAGGATACAGATAAAATAGACACTGGATCACTTACCCCAGGGGAGAGGGCATTTTACCTGTCAATCAGATCCTGCAGTCTCCCGTTAAGAGAGGGAGTAGAGTTTTGGAGGGAACCATACTATCCGAGCCGTTTTGCTCATCAATTTGGTTTTGACCAAGCTGTTCCAGAAGATTGTGGGTTAGTGACCCAGTGAATGCAAAGTTACGGGACAGGTCCGTACAATTGGACGATGATATGGAAACAACTCCTAGGTGGTCAAGTCGAATCTTCTTTCATTATCCCAGGTTGCAATCATATCCCTCGTGCCTCATATAGTCATATGAGATGTTGGGTTCATCAGTAATATCTGGTGAACAAATACCTACCTATGACTAAACCTGTTTAGGTTTCACCTCCAAAGCTTAGAGGCCATAAGTTTGAAGCAGGAATAAGCTTCATTCCTGAGATGAGCCATGCCTCTTTTCCTGGCCATCTTTGCATCAAGATATCTGTGGATGATCTCATTCACGAACGAAAACCCGATAACACCTTAGAAGGGTGGATAACTTATGGGGTCATCAGGGACTTTGAGAAAGTCCCACTGGATCGTTCTGGGAGAGTGATTGAAGAGGTAACAGAAGCTTCTCCTACTCAAGAAAATGTTGTTGAACCTTAGGATCAACTAGCCCCTTCTCCTGATCCTCGAACTGCTCATCCTAGTCCATCTCCTCCGATGACAAGGTCTCGAACACGCTCTCTAGCTTCTCCCCCTTCTCCTCAAGAAGGGGGTAGTCGAGCCTCTCCATCTTCTTCGGTCCCAATTAATAAAGATTCTCAGCCAGGAGGTAGCCGAGCCTCTCCCTCTAAAGGGAAACAGGTTATGATTGAAGAAATAGATGTAGAAGACTCAGAGGATGCATGTTCAACCTCTTCATCTAAAGGCACCAATTCTCCTGAGTATGAAGATGCTGAAGATGATGAATATGATGACTTTGAGGAGGGAGAGGTTGACATCGATGGCGAGGAAGATGCTGTTGCAGAAGGTACTTTTATTGATGAAGAACATCTTCCTCCAACCTCCGAAGCTCTTCCTAGTACTACTATTCCTACAAAGACTCTTGCAGTGATAGAGGAGAAAGAAGATGAGCCTCTAGATTACGAAGAATATGGATATTCACCAAGTAAGGATTTTTTTTTCTTTACAATTATATATATACATCTTGTAATAGTTATCTCATTATTATTGTTATATTTTTTATTTTAGGTGTCCATATTGTCAATATTAGGACAGGTGATACTCCCCTAGTGGATCTTCCTCCAACTACACCAGTGGTTTCACCGAGGGTCCCTCTAGCTCCTTTGGTAGCACCAAAGACGGTATCTCATGAAATCATTTTTCAAGTAGAGACCACTGATCTACCAACTCCGACTACTAGAGATTCGAGTACAAAGGCCAGAGCGCCCTCCTTTGCTAATATGTTAGGAGCTGGCCCTTCTTCTGTTCAGGAAGTTCAACCTCTTGTTACCCATACTTCTGCAGTAGGTGTATATATATTAGTTACTTTATTGAAATTTTCATACATCCTCTATGGCCTTGTTATCATTATCCTAACTTCTCTTCTTCTTTATATTACAGGAGCTCCTCGTAACGGTGCAGCAAGCTCTGAATCTGTAGCTATTGTGTCTGATCTATTATCTTTTGAAAAGGTTCCTACGCATAAATTGCTTTTGATGAGGAAGTCTATGTTAGCGATAGTTCACATTTTCAAAGATCCTGAGCAGTGGTCGGATCTGGACATTACTATTGAAATCTTGAAAAGCACCGCAAGGATGGCGAAGATTAATATTTCCGTCCTACGTGACTCTCTGCTCAGATTTTGTGATTCAATAACTTCTCTAGCATCAACAGAAAATGTCACCATCGCTCCTGAGATATTGGAATATGGAAAACAATTAGCTCTTTCTAAAGAGAAGGCTTCCCTCATCACTTCTACTATTTCTGAGTTCAATCAAGAGCAATCAACTCTTTAGGAATAGTTAAAGGCTTGTGCTGACAACAGGACAATTATTCAAAACCGCATAGCTCTCCTAAAAGAGGAAATTTTGCAGCTGGAGTTGAAAGACCGTACGAAGGAATTAACCATGAAGGAGATCGAAGAGAAGATGCGAATTAGTATTTAATTTGTCGATGCTGAAAAATCTGAATTAATAAAAAATGAAGAGATAATTGCATCCTTGGAGAGCAAGCTAGCTGGAATTCCTGATCAGGTAAAGATCATTCTCGAAGAAAAGTCAAAGCATGTCTTAGCTCAAATTTAATTGAAGGAAGATTTGAAAAATATCTGGGAATATTAAGAATTACAGATGAGCTGTAAAGAATTTGTTTTATGTGTTTTTTTTTTTTTAGAACATACAACTTCTTTTGATTTTCAACATATATCAATGAATACATAATGATATCTTGAGATAATTTGCTTCTTCATAAATTTTTAAATCATGGATCATTTCAAGCATGTTCATTTATGCAATTATCTAATCATAACATTTAATGAAATGCTGAGATAAAAATATCAATATATTATGATTGTTAGTATGGGATTTTCTATATGATTTTTATTTTGGTAGGCAGTACTAGGTTTCAATTTAGTCAGATAATCACACATAGTTTAAGCTCTTGAGTAGTGGACAACGCAGTTTTTTAGACTCTTGAGTAGTGGAGTCAGGTCTCACGTGATTGGTCTCTATAACTCTCATGAGTTCACCGAAGTTTTCACAACCTGGTGAGTTTACAAACCGTGATCCATCAGAGGGGCCCAGTGAAGCTATTGGGGTCGTGAACTCAGTGGGATTTACACACAGGGTTGCCGCACTAATTCTCTAGAGTTCACGAGGTGAAGAAGGCGGCCTTTGGGGTACCAAATCCAGGGCCGCCATTCCATCGATGAGTAGGTTTAGGCCCTTCCTCATGAGTTACTACTAAAATCAAGCCAATGATTTGGGGGGTCTTATGCATGGTTGGCCTATCTATGGACAATGGCCAAAGAGCACACACTGTAACCCACGTTTTCTTCATCTGCAAGGTTGGACCCATTCACAAGAGGGCAATTTCATCTGTTTCCTATGTCGTTGTCCGAAAGCTATACATACGGCATTGGTGTTACGCGTGACTGGCCGTTAAGGACTTTTTGACCTTGTAGGGCTTTCAGTCACTGGCTTCATCCGCTGCCCGCATAGGTATGCATATGATGGTCTTCACCAGCTTTTTAGGGCCACTAGCTTCTCACTACTACCTGAATGGCGATGGTGATAGGCCTTATGCGTAGTTAACCATATAGGCTTGGCTAAGTTGCCTTAAATGATTATAAGCTGCCATCATTGTTGTAATAGTAATAGGTGTCTTGATTGATATATATCACCACTACTAATAATGTCTTTGATGATATTCACATTATGTTCATAATAATATATCAGCTCAACAATGATACCAATTTTAATGAGTTTCAGCAAAGTTGGTTTGATGACGACGACGATGGTTACTCTCTTTTAAAAAATCACTGATATGTAGTCTTTGATGTTATACTTGGAATTCCTCCTTTATTTAATTATCTGAAAAAGAATATATGAACATGACTTCACTTGTCCTTGCCCCCTTTTGATATAGAAGCATTATGCTAATAATCTTCTAGATCAAAATTGCGACTATCTTCAGGAACGATACTTCTTGATGAAGCGTGCATTGACCGGTATACTAATACCCTGTCTATCTTAATCCACCACTCTGTATGCTCCATTAGAATATACTTCTTTTATGATATATGGCCCATCCCATTTAGGCTCAAATTTTCCCCCTATTCTGTGGGTCACCACTATCCGTCTTTTCAACATTGCACCATGTCCTCTTTCTTGAAAGAGCAATATTTGACTCATTTATCAAAGGTAACCGATATTCTTGCCTGATACAACTGTAATCGCTGCTGAGCTGCCAGGCACTTCTCATCGAGTAGGTCCAGTTCTTTCAACCCTATCTTTGCATTTTCATCATCTATAATTGACTGATGCACTGCTATTCTGAGTTGAAAGTGCCCTAGTTTGTCAATTAGCGTGAGTGTTGAGTCAGCTAGACAGCGAAGCTTTATAGGAAGTTCAATCAACCGTCTACCTCAACCGAATGTGGGTCCGAACTTGCCACAAGTAAATCTAAGCCTCACATCCCATGCCCCAAAACACCAGGTAATTAAAACAAATCAGAACATCATAGGGTTTTGAGTTAGAAAACTTTTTCAAAATTCAGAAAATCTCTAAGTTTTCTAGCTCTGACGATTTTATCGATATACTGATCGATATTAACATTTTACGCTGTCGATGTCCTCGATGCTTAAACGATATCATTGAAATGAGGACAAAATATGTTCAGCAACATACTCATCTGGATGGAATTATCGATGGATCGATATACCTATCGATATTATCGATATTCAAATCTTGAATCTATCAAAGTTGACTCGATAAAATTAACAGCAGAGAAAACGAGTCCCTATTTTTGCTAAGAAAAATCATAAGATCGTCGATATATCGAGGTCCTCCTCGATATCATCATAATTCAAATCTCGATGATATTGGAAGGCCTTCGATGATATCGGTCTTGGACTCACAAATATCCAACAAATACTTCAGGTTAACTTATCTTTGATCAAGGGTCACTCGAGAGGAATTGATATTCAAATATCGATGATATCAACACAGTTTCGATTGCATCGAACAAGGACATAAACTGTCCAGCAATCTTAATAGAAAATTTATTGGATTTATCGATGCATCGACACGGCTATCGATATCATCGACATTCAAATTTCGATGATTTCAAAGGTCCCTTGATCATTCCTTTGAACTTGAAATATTTCAAGGCTAGTCTCTCTCATTTTCAAATATTAAGGAATCAATCCTTGTCTTGATGAAATCGGAGTTCAAAATTCGATGACATCGACATTTGTTTCAATTCTATTGATCAGCAGGCACATGGTTTCAAAAGCATATGACATTGAGTTTGTGTCATCGAGCGGCCCGTCGATACAATCGAGAGTATATGCTCGATGATATTGAACCCGCTCGATGATATCGAACTCTGTCATAAATGTGACTGTTTTATATCTATTGAAACCTTTTGCCTATATAAAGAGGACTAGTCTATTGTTGCTGGTAGAGAAAGAAGAGAGTGATTAACCTTAGATCATATACCTAAAGCCCTTTCTCTCATGGAAGTTCATCCTCCAATCCACCCTCACCATTGATATTCAACAGAGTGGATTGGGGAATGAACTTCCGCGTTCAAGGATCCTCAAGCTACTACCTTAATGGAAAATCATTAAGATGGGATGCCTTGAATGCATAGATGATTGGAATCACTCTATCTTCCTTATAGGAAAACATTTAAGAGAGTAGGATTCCATCATAACCTCAACCCAACCCGTCACCATGTATTGGTACATCATCTGAGTCACGGATCAAGGAAGCAGAAGATTCTTCATCAACAAAGGAGGAGATCTTTGACAACGTGTTAAAAGGGACTCATCTGCTTATCTGTAAGTTATTAAAGTCCAGAGGACCGTTGTGATCATTTCTTCGTAGGATTGGGTCTAAGGTGTTTCTCACCCCTTGCAAGTCGTTTAGGAGGCCTCCGGCGGGAGTGTACGTAGTGGGTACGTTGTGTTGACCCTTGCTTTGTGAAGAGCATAAACAGTTAAGGTCTTGTGGAAAATCCTTAGCCAGTGTGCCTAAAAGTGGGTGCGTTGTGTTGACCCTTGCTCGTGAGAGCATAAACAGTTAGGGTCTTGTGGAAGATCCTTAACCAGTGTGCCTAAAAGTGGGTACTTTATGTTGACCCTTGCCCGTGAGAGCATAAACGGTCAACCTAGGTATAGGATGTAAAGGTTAAAGGTGAACCTGATTTAAAACCTTGGGTTTGGGGTGAACCATGTGAAACCTCCTTAGTGAAATCCGGTACACTCAAGGGTTGAGTGTGGTTACCGGGAGTGGAGTAGACAAGTAGTCGAACCACTATAAAAATGATTATGTTTGAGATTGTAATTGTCTTCCATTTGATCATATGATTTCCTTAAATACTTTCATATCTGATTATCTGAGATCACACCTCACACACACTCACAGTCATATCCATCATAAACTAGTTTGCATATTGTTCATCTCTTAAATAGTTTATGATTGGATCCTCTACCGGGCTTAGAAGTCAATAGAGTTACTCTTGAGTAATCCTAATATATGCTTGTTGTTAGGATTAGTGTGATAGGATTTTAAATCGGTATAAAATTATTAAAAAGTCCTACTCTCCCACCTCAGACATATTGGCATATTCCTACTTCAACTAAAGTGGTCGTCACCGCAATTTCAATTGGTATCAAAGTGGGTCTCTCTTTAAGGGCTTCACCACCTAGAGAGTGATCTTGACTAAAGTTGGAAATATGGCCAAAGGAGAGGGCTCATCGGTCTCTAGACCTCCAGTATTTGATGGATCAAATTATGCATACTAGAAGGCTAGAATGCACTACTTCTTGAGATCTTTGGATCATGATATTTGGGATATAGTTGAAAGAGGATATGTGTCACCATCTGAACAAATAGTACTTAAAAATGACACAACAATCACCAAACCAAAATCCAAAGAAAAGTGGACAACATTCGATAAAGAAAACCAAACTGCTAAGGCCAAAGCTATGAATGCTATCTAATATGCAGTGTCTCAAGATATTTTCAATCAAATTAGTATGTGTGGGACATCCAAAGAAGCATGAGATTGTTGGAAACAACCCATGAAGGAACAAGCATTGTGAAAAGATCTAAACTACAACTTCTAACATCACAGTTTGAAAGTCTTAGAATGGAAGAGAATGAGACCTTTAAGGAGTTTTTCACAAAACTAAATATCATTTGCAACTCCATGGGTGGATTAGGTGAGAAAGTTCCAGTATCAAAACGGTTCAACCCTAAAGTAACAACCATTGAAGAATGTAGGAACATAGTTGAAATGAAAGTAGAAGAACTGGTAAGTTCCCTACAAACATTTGAACTACACTTCAAACAAATCCAAAAAATAATGTCCTCAAAACTTCAAAGAAAATAACAAATGAGAACATTGAAAGTGAAAGAGAAAATGAAGATGAGGAAGTGGCTTTGTTGGCTCAACGATTCAGAAAGTTCTTTCAGAGAAATCATGGCCGTCCATTTAAAGGAAGAAAGATGGACAACAGACCTTCTGCAGGTAAATTTGGTAAAAAGACCAAAGAACCACAATGTTATGCCTGTCAGAAGTTTGGACATCTATCTACTGAATGCCTAAACAGAAAAACCAAGGGCAAAGCAATGGCTGCCACATGAGATGATACAGAAGAGTTAAACTCAGAATCTAGCGACTCAGAGAGCGATGGAGACCAGAAATCTTTGAAAATTCTTATGACTCCACTACTCCAATCATTCACAGTGAAACTGAGAACGAGGAAGAACCGCAAGTCACTGAATCATTTCCATCAGATAATGAAGAAATTGAAAAGGAAGAAAAAGAAGAACATAATAAGCTACAAGATGCTTACAATCAACTTTATATCCATAGCATCAACATTGTTAGAAGACTTGGAAAATCTTAAAACAAAAAGGAATTGTTGCAAAAAAGATTTGTATAAAACTCTGAAAATTAATACACATATAATCAATGACTTACAGCAATATCAATCCGATAATGATAGACTTGAAAGAATCAACACTTTCCTTAAAACCAAGTCTGAAAAACTAAACAAACAGGTTGAACAATTAAAAGATAAAAACATGCTCCTTCAAAATGAAAATCATACACTCCTGTTTGACTTAGAAGAGTCCAAAAAAATCGCTAAGGTAAATTATAAGTTTTTCTAGAGTAGTGAGAAGTTAGAAAAACTCTTAGGTATGGGAAGACCTGGAAAGGACAAGAGCAGTTTAGGATATGAAAATTTTAAATCTAAATATGGAAATACAACTCAAAAGATTGAAAAAGTTGCTGCTTCAGGAAGCAACACAAGAAACATTCCTGTTTGTCATTTATGTGGTGATTCGGGTCATTACAAGTTTGAATGCTTATCACCTAGGAAGACTCAACATAGCTCTGGTCATAATCAAATTGGAAAATTCAAATCAACCAGAGAAATGCAAAATGTCTGGAGTTAACCTAGGAACATGGATAAAAGAGATTCATATCCACCACCATCTAAAATGACTAACAAGGAGTTATTGAATCAAGTGGTCGAATTAAACAACACTACCAAAAAATAGGGCAACGCCGACGGATGTGTGGTTTTTTTGGCTACGGATGTTAGCCGTGGGTAATTTTGATGGCTGAAATCCATAGCAAAAATAGCCCAGTCCGTAGCTATAGGCCAGAGTTTTAATGGTGGACGTTCAATTTCTACTATTTTCGCCGTGGTGTTGTTCACTCAAGATTTATTTCAATTTGATTTTTTGGTATTTATATTAAAAAATTGTTTACTAATGGATTTACGGTGTGGATTAAACACAAACATCATGGTGGGGCCCATAGAGTCCTACCAGATCCAAAGTCTAAGCTAGCGTCTTCATTAGTGCGGTAAAGTCATGTCAGGTTTGCATTTTATGTTAAACAGTGGAAACTCATCCATAAAAAATGTGGGTTTGATATATGGCAATCTAGACCATCCAAATAATGGGTATTGTTGTAGATGATTTATATATATAAATATCGTATGAAATAATATCTTAAAAATCCACTAAATGGACCCTTAATTGTACGGCTGTAAATACAGTTTATTATATAAAATATGTAAAACTCATATTTTACGGATTTCAATTCTTATATGATTTCAGAAGGGATTTTTCATTTTCCCTCTCTCGACTGCCCGCTTCTTCCTCTCCCTTCCATGGAATTTTCATTTTCCCTCTTTCGACTACCCTTTTATTCCTCTCCCTTCCCTCTTTCGAGCACCATCTTCATCGCCATTGATCACCTTTTTGCTTAGCGGTGGTGTTACGATTCAGACCGTTCATCCAGAAGCTCGTATACAGATTTCATGCTAAGGTGAGTTTTGTAGATTGTTTGTGTTGGACTTTTGCAGTGCAACGATGTAGATTTGACCATATCCCTGCAACTTACTAGTTCACTCAAATGCATCCTTACACATAACATGGGATGACATTTCTTTGCCATCTCTGTCTTTGATTTATGTAAATGTCTCAATCATGAAGATTTCATTGGGTCATTATATCTCCATCAAGCTTCATGCTTTCACAGTGAAACCCATTTGGATTTCTAATCCCAACAGGCTATTATTGATTCATGGCCCGTTGTTCTACATCATCATTACATGTGCCCTTCCTACAAGTTCCTGGAATCATAATCTTTGTGGCCCCACAGCAATGTCCATGAGAAATACAGTGTCCATTAGTTTCACCAATTCATGTTTGGACATGAACTTAAAAATGAGGTCGATCCAAGACTCAAGTGGGGCATACCATAGGAAGTGCTTGGGATTGGAAGTCCATCATTGAAACTTTTGTGGGGTAACTTAAGTTTACATTAGGATAGTATTTATGTTTTCAGTCAATCTTAATGAGACTAACAGTATAACAGTATGGTTGACATATAAACATGATGGTTGGCCCCAGGAAGGTTTCAAATGATGGGCATTTCCCTCTCCATTTCCCCACTGTTTCTGTCTAGTGGTCCACTTGAGATTTGGATCTGCTGCATTTTTTAGCTCATGAGAAGTCGATGGACGGAGTCGATTTATCACAAACACTGCTGCTAGCCCCACATACAGTAAAAACTTGTTAGATTTGCATTTTTTTGTTAAATAGTGGTGACTCGTTCATAGAAAATGTGGATTTGATATATGTTTATCCATACCATCCAAATAATGGGTCTTATTGTAGATGGTTTATATTGATAATTATCTTATGTAATGTTACAAAATGGGATTGACTTTTATTTTTAAAATGAACTGGATTAATTGCAAAATAATATTATAAAGGTTTCCAAGTTCAAGATTCAGTTCTTGATCTGTTGGACCAGCCAGTGAAACAAAATCATAGGTGATATCATTCATTGATTATATGTAATAGGTAGTTTTCAAATATAGAACAATGGAAATTGCTAGCTTGCCTATATATCTAATTTGGTGACTCTTAGAGTAGTTACCCATGGTAATTTTTAGATAAGTACAACTCTCAAAGTAGTTCCAGGTGACATGTTTGACAAAATGCCGCAATAAAACAAGCTTTTATTTCTTTCTTTCTCCAATAATTATAATTCAATCCAAATTCTTCTTTTACCAAAATATGTTAAGGCAACTAAGGGTTAGGTACATGAAAAGATGATTTATGGATCCGTTCACTCTAGGATTATGTGAAGATACATGAAAAGATGATTTATGGATCCGTTCACTCTTGCATACTTAACAATATGAAGTTCAACCCCGTAAATGATGGAACTCTATACACATCGGCTTCAGATTGAATGACTTGAGACCTAAGAAACATGGATCAAAATCAACCTGTTCTGTTTTGACCAAGGTCAAAAGATAAGCTGACAAGATCAGAATTTAAACCTAAACTTGCATGAATCTCGTTGACAAGTCACACTTGCATCTGAATCATGTTATCCCTATAAGCTTCAGGTCCTGGAATAGCATATTGAGTACTCTGTTATTGCACATTATCTATTAAGTGATAAGTCAGGGAATTGTTTTGTCATGGTTGGGTTAGGTTGCCTATACTCTGACCTTGTACAGTTAACTTCTGTTGTGAAACAGATGTAGGATTTTGTGCTAAATTGTATTGCCTGGCCTAGGAATGGCTTTCATCTTGTATTTTCTGTGATTAGTTCTTTGATGACCATTTCAGCACTACATCCTATCTTTTTCTATATATATTTTTGTTTAATGAGAATGTATTTCAGCAAGTGTAGCACGTGGTTGAAGTTCTCCTTTTAAAGCAATAAAAATAAGGGTTAGGTAGCTAACCCTTCGTATCATTCCAACACATTTGGCATACATAGACTGATCTAATGCAAGTGGGAATGGGACTGTTCGGGCCCATCATGACCATTTAAATTGTCACTTGGCCTACGTACGTTTGGTGCTCTTCTCAAGAACTTTGGACTCCAAATTAGGTACATGCAACCATATATAGTTGCCATGTTTTGCACCAGTTAACAACCAAAGTGTGTGAGTCTACATGCAAGATTATCTGGGCTCTTACAACTTTAATACTTCAACCTAAGGCAGGCAAAAAAGAATCATGAACTTTATTTTCCAATGTCAAACAAATCATATCATCATGATTAGTTCATTAAAGGGTTTCATAAGACAATGTGGATACAAACGGGGGCAACAGTGAATTATGCATGCGCCCTATATATTTTCCTACAAAATAGCTAGGTTGAAGTATTCATACTTCAAAGGACCAAAGCTTCCTTTGAAATTAAGAACCATAATACAGAAGGCACGATCTTTTGAACCATACAAAGATAAACATTCCCTTTAACACAAACATACAAGAAAAAAAATGTTTATAATTATCAATGAAGTTTATAACATAACCATGTCAAGGATACAAATTGAAGAAACAATGTTCATAAATCAAATGTTGATGAACCGAATTGCAATGTACCATTTTGGGAGATATTGTAAGAAAGAGGTAAACTTTCACTTATTTTTTTCTTTCTTTCTTTCTTTTAATTTTTTTTAAACTTCTTTTTATCATTTTCCATCTTGTTTTGTATTTGTATGTAATGAGTCCTAGTGTATCAAAGTGTTCTTTGATTTGATTTTATTTTTTGTATAATGAACTTACTATTGAATGCCCGCTATTTAGATGTCATAACAACATATCATATCTTTATGACTTTTGGGAGTTATTTCCCATTATCTCATTTTTTTTCTTTATCCGTTTCGATATTTGTTCTTTAAATGTTTATACTTATAATCCTTTGTTAAATAATGTTGTTAATTAGTATTTATGCCACCTAGTGGATTAGCAATGTACCCCCCCCCCCCCCGTTTAGAAATTTATATTGAGTAAGTACATTCATTCTACTGAAAATGCTAGTTCTTTATAGATTCCTAAATTGTCTCATTTTGGACAGTTCGGTACTATACCATGTACTTAGGTTGTCATCATTTTCAGTTTACATATAGTTTGAAATTTGGTAGTGTCTCCTTATATTTTCTCAAGATATGTGGTTCTTTACTAATTGGTTTCCTATATCCATGTGTAATGGATTACATGTGGCAACTAGTTAGCATTGAATTTTACATATATCAAGTGAATATGGGGAGGTGCTGTCAAAATTTCAGCTTGCATGTAAACTGTATGGGACAGTACATGGTATGTTACTAAATGGGATAAAGACAATTAACACCTTTAGATAGAGACAATTAGCACATTTAGATAGAGACAATTAGCACATCCAGATAGAGATAAGTGTGAATAAAAATTTATTTATATGCATAAAAAGATAAGGAGAGTACAAACTTCTTGACTAGCATAAGAAGATAACATAAATATGTATTATTTTACTTAAGGCCCTTCTGACTGGTATTTATTTCATGATTGTTGTTCCTTTAGCTCAAAAAAAAAAATCATCCCTAATTTTCTTCTCTTTTTAACAAAGCGGTGAACCTAATTCAAATATATAATATGGATTCTGACAATGTAATGGATTCAAATATGTGGTGCATCAAGCGCTTCTATAAAATGTCAAATGCCTCTTCAATTCAAATGAACCATATATTTGTGATATTTTGATATAGCTTGAATTGAAAGATGATGCTTGTTTTGTTTCAGGAATATAATCCTATTTGTTAGAAGTCCACTTCTCTTACTGCAGTTAAGAACCTTGTAAATTAGGTATAATTTGTAGAAATCCAACTTGTAACTCCTCAGAACCCGCTTTGCCGTAAGATATTACGGTGCATGACGATTCCCAGTAGGTTAAGTTACAAGTTGTTATATAAAATTGGTTGAATATCTTTTATTTTTATTAATGTTGTCAATAGTTAGTTGGATGATAAAATAGGTATAATTGTGTGCCTATCTATAGGTCGTATCCAATGGACTCTAGGGAGTGGATAACTCTACATTACCCAGACCCACAATTTATAGATGGTATGATGAGCTTTGTGAAGTTTATAAAAGAACATCTTCCTGGTAGAGAAACCATTCATTGTCCATGTACTAGATGCAAATGTCTACGTTTACCTTGTCTAATTGATGATGTGGTGATAGATCTGATTAAATATAGATTTAATTCAACATATAGGGTGTGGAACATGCACGGTGAGCTTGCATCGCCCAAGTGTACTGAACGTGCACCAACTTCTCACCAGTACCCTAGTGTTGCAGACTTAAACAACATTGTCAATGTGATTGTTGAAGACCTCGGTGGTAATAACCTGGACAAAGTTATTCAAGATCAACCCAATGTAGCCCTCGAAGCTGAAGAGGTTGCTGGAGATGCTTCAACCAATGTGTTTGAAGAAAATCTACGAGATGCGATGATTGAGCTCTATCCTGGTTGTCATAAATTCACCGTGCTGACTTTCATAGTACAACTCTTTAAATTAAAGGTGAACCATGAATGGAGTGAACAAAGCTTTACGGCTCTCCTTCTACTACTCTAGAGTGTCTTGCCATCCGGTAATAAGACTCCAATTAATACCTACCAAGTGAAGAAGATCATTACAAAGTTGGGTCTTGATTACCAAAAGATCCATGCATGTCCAAATGACTGCATGTTATACTGGAGAGAGCATGAGACAAAGACGAGTTGTCCAAACTGTGGTGCTTCTAGGTTCAAGACAGAAGTTGATTTGAAGTCGAGACGAGCTCAAGTACCTACGAAGGTGTTAAGGTATTTTCCATTAACACCAAGGCTACAAAGAATGTATAGTATGCCATGGGTGGTAAAGGAGATGACCTGGCACTCAACCGAAAAAATGCAGAGTGAAAAGATGGGGCATCCAATGGACTCCAGCACATGGATGTTTGTTGACAACAAGTATAAAGATTTTTCAGCAGAATCTCGCAATGTTCATTAGGTCTAGCCACAGATGGGTTTAACTCCTTTGGTACTTTCAGCACGTTGTACAGTTCTTGGCCTGTTATGTGTGTGATGTATAACCATCCACCACAATTATGTATGAAACCGCAATTTACTATGCTCACTTTGCTCATTGATGGACCACGACAGCCTGGGAAGGATATTAATGTGTATTTGGAGCCATTAATTACAGAGTTACAAGACTTGTGACGGAAGGGAATGACAACATTCGATGCATACCATGGAAACAGGTTCAACATGCGTGTCATCTTGCTGTGGACAATTCATGACTTTCCCGTATATGGTAATGTTTCTGGTTGTAGGACCAAGGGTAAGTATAGTTGTTCTCCATATGGTCCTCACATAATGTAATGACTAAAAAAATTCCGTACAAAGGCCCGAGTACCACCTCAGGCAGAAATCACTTAGGATCAGATAATTTAGAAATTAGACAAAGTTAACTAAGTGCTAAACTAGATTAGCCATGAAATCTGATTGAATCACATTAAATACGATCTGTAAGACCCAAAACTTGTAGAATCATCGACATTAGGTTACCCTAAAATCTAGGATCAAACTCATTACCCGACTGCTCTCGAGAGCACATTGAAACTCCGTATCAGATCTAGACCGTACATCGAAAGTCCGAATGATACAAGGTTATAGAATTTGGACTGCCTTGCTGGGCTTGACAACCATCTTGGATATCAAATCCAGAAGTGTCCCACGGCTATTCGCTTGAGCCCGGAGCGAGGAGTGTGAGAAAGCCTGAGTTTCTTTAGAAATTAAATTAAATTTAAGTAATCTGAGACTTGATGTTTGCGGGCCAAATATAAGCAACCAGACTGTCGGAATCTGACCCAAATACACCCTCGGATCAGGAAACATTTCCCATACATGTCTATGTACTTATAACCCTGATCGAGATTCTATGACCGTTAAACTGAAACTGGTCCATCACATGCGATCTGGAAACCCAATTGGAATGAAAACTTAACTCGACCTAGATCCATAGTCAGTGAGCTTAAGTCCGACATTTGGCTTAAGGGGAGCTCCAAAAGTGCTCCATTGAGATGGAACAAACCCGCTTTGGACATAACCTAAGTATACCTTGATCCTGAGTCTATTTTGGAGAGTTTTAGGCCTATATAAGGACCTTAAACCCTCTCTCATTCTCACCATACGAATTTAAGAAAACCCTAGGACAGAGAAGAGAAGAAAGAGAGAGAAAGTAAGAGAGAAGTTAGAGTTATTCTAGGAAATCAATCCCTGCTGTTCTTCGTGTTTATCCACTACAACAGTATCACTTTTTCGGTGATTCTGATTCCATTTTCAGGTAAGGAATCCTAACTCTAATCAGTTCTAGAGATCCGATGAGTGTAAGTGATGAAGTAGCTAACCTATTTCGTGTCTTAGGTTGCCGTTCTGCCAGTGATTAAGACTTAGTGTTTAACTGAGTCCGTTACTCATTTCTACGGCGTAAGGTATGGACTTTAGATGTATAGGTTATGGTTTTCAACACTTTCATTGTCAGATAATGATAGATTCATGATCTGGGTGTTATTGTACATGCATAATCCGATGTTCGTTTTGCATTTCGATTGCGTATACAAATTATAGCATATTGTGTATTTTGTATATTTGTAGAAAATACCGTATAAGTACAAATTTTTAAAGTGTGTTTGCCATGATTAATTATTGTATGAACATGCTATATATATGTATAATACTTACTCGGCGAAAGTCTTTACCCTAATATATGTTTTTGCTAGTATACGCCATGTATGTTAAAAGAGTGTATTCTAAATGTTTGTGAAAATGTTTGTAAGAGTAAGTACTTAGATGATAGTGCTTTAGATAGGTGTTGAGATAGGATTCTCAACTACCTTAGTGATGTGTATGATTTCCTTCATGCAAGTTGTTTAAATCAATTGCTTACTTATGAAATATATGTATTTGTATTTCCTACTTGCCTTGTGCTTTATAACATGCTTGTTAGCATGTTTGAACTATTTTGTTTATTCTGCTTTACTCTACATGCTTCTGATTAAGGATTGAATATGATTGGGGCTATATTATAGTCTAGACGATCGGTAACAGACTTGAGTTCGTGGTTGAGATTCATTTCGCCACGTAGGAAGTGTTTGACAAACTCGAGTCGTACTTCGGTTGGCGACAGTGGTTAGGCCACGCGAAGTGCTTATGCACTTCATGTCATTCAGCTGGTTGTGCGCTTATGCTAGTCGAGCTCGTCAAGTAACCTGATCTGTCTAATGTATGTTCACCATATTTGGACGCTACTGCTTGAACCTAAGGTACCAAACTTACTAGTGTAACCCTGTTAACCATGGTACCTCAATCCGCTAAGACTCATGAGCCGAGCATGGTGGTATGGGACACCGTGGTCGAGCTGTCGGCCTACGCTGGGGCCACGAGCCTTCCCGTAGTGACTAGTGAGCAACCCAGACTCGTGAGCCGAATACGGTGGTATGGCACACTGTATTCAAGCTGTCGACCTACACTGATTGGTGACAAGTCCTTTGTAGTGACCTCGAGCATACTCTGAATCTACGGAGAGGTGACAAGCCTTCCCGTTGTAAGCAGAGTATAAACTAGGCATGCACTGATAAGGTGATGGGGGAGCGGTACAACGAGTGCATGTAACAGCCCTGACAGCCCTTTACAGCGACCTAGAACCGCATCATCATATGAGATTATCTAGGACTGACGACCCTAGAATGGATCATTGTTTGGGAATGATATAAGGAAGGTACCTTAGTTTCCTAATACTGCTGTATGAAAAGGACTAATAATAACTCGGTAATCATGCTCATAACATAGCACTGCATGTGCCTGAAAGATGTAGAGCACTGAGGGATGAATGCATGCCACGGATGTAAGATGTTGTCGCACGAGTTAGCATTGGCAAGGGCATGCATCATGACTGTATTCCATACTTGCATTAATAAGAGTATGTAGGAGTATTTGATTGTACTGCTTTATCATTACTGCTTGACTGAATTGATAACATGTTAACCTGTGCTTTATTATTCCACTGAGTTAGCTACTCACTCCCACGTTACGGGATGGTGTTCTGGACACCCACCAGACTCTGTCTTAGATGCAGGAGGAGGAGCCTGATTACTATGATGATCAGGACGAGTTCTCCTACATGTAGTTCTCTGGAGGCTACGCTTAGGCCATTCAGATGACAGGGCTACAAGGTGTACCATTCTAGTTGTACCATTTTTACGTGCATATTAGACCCCGACTATTACCTGATTTTACGTACATGATAATGCTTAATGCCATATTTTAATTGTGTTTTTATTACATGATGAAATTAGGAGCGTGTATTGAAAAATGATGTTAAAAGCATGGATTTGACTCTCCGGAATTACTAGAGTATGGGATGGACTCCAGAGGACCAATATTGAAGAATTTACATGCCTGGGACCCGAGGAAATCAGGCCGTTCACGTTTAAAGAGGCCTGAAATTGGTACAAAATGCAAGATCACATGATTGCCGCCATCCAATTGACTCGAAACTTCATACATGTGATTGGGGACATAAATTAACAGTACATTTCAAATTTCAGCCCTCGGATCACTAGGGAAGTGCCCAACTGACAGATCAGTCCATAAACCATTGATTAGGCCCACGATATCCGGAAGGCTGTCTCAACTTTGGTATTGACGGCTAAAATAATATGAGAAGATGAATGACTGGTGCGATTTCGTAGAAACATCATAATGGGCCCTGCATATGGTGCATGTACATCATGTACAATATAGGTAAGCCGAGCACCACACCACCTTCCAAATTCAAACAGACATTTGAACGAGTTATCTTCTAAAAAAACGGAAGTTGTTTTTGCAAGCGTCCTGAACGGACATTTGGACCGTTTTTTGACGGCGCATTAGTGGCCCCACTCGTCACTGTACGGATGATCCGAACCGTCCATCTTGTAGATGGCTTCGAGGACTTCAAAACCATGTTACTACTTTGCTCCCATACGTACACACGTGTGCAGTACAGAGGCCACAAAAGGGCTGCTCTGCAACGTCCAAATCTGATCTTTTTATGTTTTCTTCTCTGGGCCGCATCATTGGACGTTCAAAACTACTTATTCTTGACTGAAATTTTGTCCTGAATCCAATGGACGGGGTGGATTTCCCAGAAAACACTTCTATGGGGCCCACCGATCACGACGGCGAAAGGGTGCGAAAGTTTTGCACAAAATTGGAAACCCGGTTTTCCAGGCGGTTGTGGGCCACCATCTTTGATCATATGGCAGATCTGAACCGTCTATCATGTAGAGGACCCAAGAAAGTCCTAAGGGACGGTGTTTGTTGAAATTTGAACGAGGAAAGTATGGTGTTTTGAGGTCCCGAACTTGGCGCGAAAAGGAATGCGCGTGCGGCTGACTTCCCAAATCTGAATTTCACCACTCCACCACTCCATCGCCTATAAAAAGAGTTGCAAAACATGAGGTAGGGCATTCAGAAATTGGAAAAAGTGAAGAATTTCAGATCTAGAGCAAAGGAGAGAAGAAAAAGAAGAAAGAAGAAAGAGAGAAATTGGTTTGATGTTTGTTATTGAATTTTATTTATCCATATGTTTAATGGATTTTATGGGTAACTAATCTCTCATTAGAAAGGTGAGATGAAACCCCTAATTTGAACACCTCTTTTTCTATGTTGATTTTATTTTAATTAGATTGGTTTGTTTCTTTCCCTAGTGTGCTTGATTGCTTTAAATTCTATACTTCTCCATCTATGAACTTGATCGAGTCTATGGATGGATGTGGTCCGGATGCTTATTCTAGGTGCTTGTATATGATCATGAACAGGTTCTGTAGAGGAAGAAACAGGGGTGCTTTCTTGAATTGCATATTCCATATGCCCGATTTGGACATGGGATATGTTATTCATGGCATTGCTTGAAGGAATTAGACAATCAGTATGCCTAGATTAAGGACACAGATTGTGCTTTCTCTAGATAAGTTAGATCAATCTATATTAAAGTGAATTAACAGAGACAAAACAAGGGTTGGGATAATTAGGGGTGGATTCGAAAGTCCTAGTGCTCTTTCTCTTATTGAATTTTCTTCCCTATCCTCAATAGTTATTTTCCATAAATTTGTGTTAGTAATTTGCTCCATTATTTGTTGAATTAGTTAAGGAGGATCACATGATTTGAATTGTGACGATCAGTCCTCGTGGGATTCGACCTCGATCTTACCGAGTTATTACTACATCACAACCCTATACTTGGGAGTGAACAAGTTTTCAAGCGCCGTTGTCGGGGGACATTTGTTTGCCCAAATTGAATTTAAGATTCTCTCTTATCATAATTCATAGCATAGATTTTACTAACTTTAGATTAGAGTTTTTGTTAGAAATTAACCTATTTCCTATTTTGTAGGTCGACATAAATTTCTAATTTGGTAATCCCTTCTAAGTTTCTTACTTTTTCTAATTTCTATTTTTAGAATTAGGATTTTATTTTTAGAAATTTTTAGTTTCTAATTTTAGATTTAGATTCTTCTTTTAAGTAACTTTCTATTTTCTAGTTTTAGAAAAAAAATTTTCCTTTTAGAAACTAACTTAGCTTTCTATTTTTAGTAACTTTCTAAATTAGGATTTCTTCCTTTTTAGAAACTAACTTTTTTTTTAGTTCTTTAGAAAATTTCTAATTTTAAGATTTTCTGTTTTAGAAACTAACTTGTTTTGTTTTCTTTTCTTGATTTTAACATAGATCTCCAATTGGTAACATCTTTCTAAATTCTCCAGTCCTCTCTACTTTCTATTTTGAGATTTAGGTTTTCAATTTTTAGGAACTTTCTACTTTCTAACTTTGGATTTGGTAACTTTCTATTTTCTAGTTTTAGAAACTTTATTTTTTAGAAATTAACCATTGCTTAAGATTTTTCTATCATTATTTTAGGAAACTTGATTTGTTTTTGTTTTTATTTACAGGAATTGAGGAAGGAAGCTACTAAGTGAAGGAGGAGCTTCTTAAATCTTCTACCATCAATCATCTCATTTTCCTGGTTCTTTCTTCCCATTCTTATTCACATAGTTTTAACTTGTTTTTTTTTTAGCATAGTTTCTAGTTCTAGTTTTCTTTCTCTTAGGTTGTTACTTAGTTTATGCTAGGACGTAGATCTCTAGATAAAGAACTAGCACCTTTTGATCCTGAAATAGAAAGAACATTCCATAGAAGATTGAAAGACATCTCGGTTGAAATGGCAGAAGAGAATGGAACTAAAACTCTTAGAGATTATTCGGCTCTGTCCAATTCAATGCGCCTTCATGCATAGTGTTGCCCACCACCACGGTAGCACACTTTGAACTCAAGACTGGGGTCATACAATTCTTGCCTTCTTTTTATGGGTTGGACAAGGAGGACCCATATCATCATGTGAAAGAATTCCTAGACATTTGCTCCACCTTTAAATTCCAAAACTTCTCGGACGATTCGATCCGCCTACTCACCTTTGTTTCCTTTTCTTTGAAGGATAAGGCGAAAGCATGGTTGAATTCTCTAGAAGTTGGGTCTATCACTACATGGGACCAATTGTCTAGAAAGTTCTTAAACAAGTTCTTCCTGTTCACAAAACTAATGCTCTCAGTAGAGAAATCACTAATTTCACACAAAAAGAGGGAGAGCACTTTCATGAATGTTGGGAAAGATGGAAGGACTTACTTCTTAAATGTCCACACCACGGTTTTGAGAAGTGGCAACAAGTGCAATACTTTTATGACGGTCGACACCCAGAACCGTCGCATGGTTGATGCCACCAGTGGAGGGTCCTTCATGACCAAAAGCGATCAGAAGCATGGAAATTCTTTGAAACCTTGTGTGAAAATTCCCAATGGGACTATTCAGATAGAGGTGAAAGAAGTTCCCAACCACAAAAGAGAGGTGGCATATATGAGATAGAGTCACACTCGCAGATCTCCATGCCAAGATTGATGGCACGACAAAGAAGGTTGATGCTCGATGTTACATAATGGACCTCCACAAACAACTCAAGCCGAGGCTTGTGCCATATGTTCTAGTTCTACCCATCCTACGCAATCTTGCCCATCTGGTACAACATTTCCAGAATTCCTCTCTGAACAAGTTCATGCTTTGAACACCTTTCAGAAACTTGGGAATGATCCTTACTCAAACACTTACAACCCAGGTTGGGCTAGGCATCCAAATTTTTCTTGGGCAAAAGGGCCACAACAAGGAGGACCATCTGGAAATCCTCCCATGCAACCGCACTCCCAAGTTGGCGGTCAACAATTTCAACAGATTTCCGCAATATCAACAACTCACCTGCACAATCAAGGAAACCATCTCTTGAGGATACACTCAATCTTTTATGTGAGTTCTCTCCAATTCCAAAAAGACACCCAACAAACCTTACTAGCCAATGAAGAAAGCTTACATGCAAATGCGCAATCCATTGCCAAGTGGAAGTACAAATGGGTCAACTAGCTGCCACATTGAGTGAGAGAGAGAAGGGCAAGTTCCCTAGTCAACCTGTGGCTAATCCAAAGGGACAGTATGAGATTGGCTCTAATTCTAACCAAGGACAATATCATGAGCAAGCCAAATCGATCACTACCCTTAGGTCAGGCAAACAGATTGATAACAGAATAGAGATGCCTAGGGATGAATCAAATTCTAAAGCGGAAGATCAAGATGAAGCAGAGAGACACACCAATGCATCCAAAATTCAAAAGCTCTCTGACTCTCCAGGAACCACTAATGTGCCACCATACGTGCCCAAAGCACCATTTCCTCAACGTCTGGCACCAATGAAGAAAAGAAATAACTTTGATGAAATCCTGGATGTGTTTAAAAAAGTGCAAGTCAACATTCCGTTACTTGATGCCATCAAGCAAGTCCCTCCTTACGCTAAGTTTCTTAAAGATTTATGCACTCAAAAGCGTAAGCAGAATGTTCATAAGAAAGTCTTCCTGGCAGAGCAGATCAGCTCCATGATTCAACATAACACTCCTCCTAAATTTAGGGATCCAGGAGCTCCCACCATTTCTTGCGGCATAGGAGATCATAAGATTGGGAAGGCATTACTCGATTTAGGGGCGAGTGTTAATTTGTTACCTTATTCGGTTTATGAGCAGCTAGGACTTGGTGAGTTGAAACCGACTAAGGTAACATTACAACTGGCTGATAGATCTGTCAAGGTTCCCCGGGGTATTATTGAAGATGTGCTAATCCAGGTTGATAAATTCTATTTTCCAGTGGATTTCATAGTTATAGATACTCAGCCTGTCCAAAATCCTCATAGTCAGATCCCAGTCATCTTGGGTCGTCCATTTTTGGCTACATCTAATGTTATTATAAACTGCCGGAATGGAGTTATGAAATTGTCCTTTGGTAACATGAATATTAAACTCAATGTTTTTAATGCAGGACAACAACCCGCGGATTTGGACGACATATTTGAAGTGGATATGATCGAGAGTCTTGTGCAGGACTCCTTCCGTACATCTTTTGAAGATCCTCTTGAGACCTGCTTAGCACAATCGGGCATGGATTTTGACATTGATAGTCCCATCCACGAAGTCAATGCTTGCTCGACTCTACTCCTATATTGGAGACTGAAAAATGGAGAGCGAAAGTGGAACCTCTTCATTCCTCCGAGACTCTTCCGACAAAGACAGCCACAGTTTTAACTCGAGAAGGCAAAAGAGAACAGTTGCTTAATGTTCTTCGAACATATAAGGCAAAGAATTGAACGGAAGATAGCGTAAATACAAGGAGTGTGCCCCACTGTATGTAAGGATCTTTGTGGAAATGTCATGTAAAATACAAAGGAAGCATGATCTTAACATGGAAGAAGTTGTTCGAGCGGAAGTCCTTAAATTGTTTGATGATAGTGTCAATTACCTCATTTCAGATAGCACAGTTTATGGGAACTCGCATCACTTGTCTGGGATTGGTTAATCACATGTTGAGGTAAGTTCTTTGGCGGACCCTGGTCTTAAAGATTAATGAATTCATGGTCCGTTTCTGTCTGGCTGAAGACGTTAAACTTAGCGCTCCTGGGAGGCAACCCAGCCTTTCATTTGATTTCTTTTTCCTTGTTAATTAGTTTAATGTTTGTGGGTAACATTACTGCAAACCCTCACGAGACTACAACTCATCCACTAAGGGTAACCTAGGGGTTTAAAGGCTTGTTGCATACGCTAAATGCAATCGAGAGCACCTGCGAAAGTGGTATAGGTAGGATCTTCTTTTGTTTTTCTTTTTGTTATGTTTTCTTATGATGATTTCTCTCTTGTGCTAACCTGTTTTGCGATGATATTTTTTTCTGAGGATGTCTCTTGATTCTCCATCCAGGTACTATCTTTCCCTACTCCTCTTTTCTTTTCGTTGTCTCATGTGCATCGCATGCTTATTTCTTTTACATTGAGGACAATGTAGATTTTAGGTTGGGGGTGGGAAATTAGGTTACCTAATCAGTATTTTCTTGGTCTTGAGCGAAAAATTGTGAAAATTTTTGAAATTTTTCTGGAATTTCTGTTGACTTTAAAGTGATTTTGAAGGATAGTTGTGATTTTGAAATTACAAGATACAGAATGTGAGAAATTATGACTCTTGGATTCAGTTGTCTGGCAAATTTCACACTGAAGTTTGAATGGTTAATCCATGATTAGAAGTTGTAAACATTGATTGAGCCATGATTTCACATATCAGATCTCGTTTACACATTAAGTTTTCAGTTCGATATTAATTGATAACATGGTAATAAGCATGAAAGGAACCAGCCTGAAAAACAAAATTTTTAACATCAGTCTATAAAGAAGAATTGAAAGAATAAGTCACATAATCGTCATCATAGGTTTGCTCCCTATAGATGAAGATTCGATTCCTTATAGTTGACATGAGAAAAGATTTAGGTGACAAGTTTTCACCATAGGTTTGCTCCCTATAGGTGCAGATTTGATTCTCCTATTCATAAAGAAAATAAAAAAAATGGTAGAATGAAAGGTTAATCTGTAAGGCAAGTGTGGTTCCAGTTTTGGGTGACATGAGCTCTGTTGTTAATTACCAATGATATCATGAAATTGACAATTGAATCTTTTAATGGTTGAAAGTCGAGATTACAGTATACACTCATGGAACTCAATGTTTAAAATTGTTCTAATTAATGGATTAATTTTTTTGAACTTGATTATGAAATTTACAGTGAACTTCATTCCAGGAGAAAAATTCCACTCACCATGCATGAATCCTAGAATTTTCACATCTCAATTATCTGTTCACCCGTCACTTGAGTTTACAGGAATTGTCTTTTATTTCTGAAATTATTTTTCGCATGTTTTGCTGGGACTAGCAAAATGCTTGGTTCAGGTTGTGATGAGGGTCGAATATTGCATATTAGACCCACTATTACCTGATTTTACGCATACATGATAATGCTTAATGCCATATTTTAATTGTGTTTTTATTACAGGATGAAATTAGGAGCGTGTATTGAAAAATGATGTTAAAAGCATGGATTTGACTCTCCGGAATTACTAGAGTACGGGATGGACTCCAGAGGACCAATATTGAAGAATTTACATGCCCGGGACCCAGAAATCAGGCCGTTCACGTTTAAAGAGGCCTGAAATTGGTACAAAATGCAAGATCACATGATTGATTACGCCATCAATTGACTCGAAACTTCATACATGTGATTGGGACATAAATTACCGTACATTTCAAATTTCGGCCCTCGGATCACTAGGGAAGTGCCCCAAGCTGACGGATCAGTCCATAAACCATTGATTAGGCCACATTTTTGATATACTGAGGCTGCTCAACTTTGGTATTGGCTAAAATAATATGAGAAGATGACTCAGTGCAGATTTAGTAGAAACATCATAATGGGCCAATATGCGTATGCATGCGTGTACATCATGTACAATATAGGTAATCGAGCACCACACCACCTTCCAAATTAAACGGTATTTGAGCAGTTATCTTCCAAAAACGGAAGTTGCGTTTTTTGGAAGATAACTCGCTCAAATCTGTTTGAATTTGGAAGGTGGTGTGGTGCTTCGCTTACCTATATTGTACATGATGTACATGCACCTATATGCGTGGCCCATTATGATGTTTCTACTAAATCGCACTATCATTCATCTTCTCATATTATTTTAGCCGCCAATACCAAAGTTGAGACCTCAGATATGGGCAAAATTTAATCAATGGTTTATGGACTCGATCTGGCTTGGGGCACTTCCCTCAGTGATCCGAGGGTGAAATTTGAAATGTACGGTTAATTTATGTCCCCAATCACATGTATGAAGTTCGAGTCAATTGGATGGATATGTAATCATGTGATCTTGCATTTTGTACCATTTGTGCCTCTTTAACGTGAACTACCGATTTCCTGGTCCCAGTGCATGTAAATTCTTCAATATTGGTCCTCTGGAGTCCATCCCGTACTCTAGTAATTCCGGAGAGTCAAATCCATGCTTTTAACATCATTTTTCAATACACGCTCCTAATTTCATCCTGTAATAAAAACACAA
Source organism: Magnolia changhungtana (assembly GCA_030180095.1). Taxonomy (NCBI): domain Eukaryota; kingdom Viridiplantae; phylum Streptophyta; class Magnoliopsida; order Magnoliales; family Magnoliaceae; genus Magnolia; species Magnolia changhungtana. The sequence goes on from JASAUF010000625.1 coordinate 551,270, forward strand.
TTAAAATATGGCATTAAGCATTATCATGTACGTAAAATCAGGTAATAGTCGGGGTCTAATATGCAATATTCGACCCTCATCACTTGACTGAATTGATAACATGTTAACCTGTGCTTTATTATTCCACTGAGTTAGCTACTCACTCCCACGTTACGGGATGGTGTTCTGGACACCCACCAGACTCTGTCTTAGATGCAGGAGGAGGAGCCTGATTACTATGATGATCAGGACGAGTTCTCCTACATGTAGTTCTCTGGAGGCTACGCTTAGGCCATTCAGATGACAGGGCTACAAGGTGTACCATTCTAGTTGTACCATTTTTAGCATTTTGATTTTTAAAACAAATACATGTATATGGTGACTCAGTAAGGTGTTCATACTCTGGTGATCGATTGTGACATTTCTGGCTTTATATACATTTATATACATCTTTCAGCCTTCCACTTGTGTTTTATAACTTGATCTAGAGTATGAATTATTGTTTTGGTATAATCCCACTCATGATTATTGCACTAACACAGACAACATTCAATCATAAGTATTTATGTTGCATAAGTGATGTTTTGGAACTCGGGTGTTGAGTTGCTACTCGAACCTCGATTTTCAGGGTGTTATAAGTTGGTATCAAAGCATGATTTGGATTAAACCGGACCTTGGTTATGGACACACGACGTACGCTGAAGCATTTCAACTTAGGAGGGTGTGAGAAAATGTAGAAAATAATCCTAGGTATCCTAATTTCGCCAATTGGCGAAGTTCACCGAAATCGGTTGTTTTGTTTGAGTTTGTACTCAACCGCGATTGCACGAGTCGACCTCAAAACACTTCTAGACCGTCAAACAATGGGTTTAGATCACAATTCACCCCATCCCAGCCGTTATAACTCGGTACATACAGTTAGGTATTAGAAACATCCCAAAACTACCTGAAAAGACTCAAAACAAAGTCGGGGGCCTATCCACGCAAATCTAGAGGGACCCAAGGTGGACCCCACATCATTTTGAGGCCTGGGGGTCATAAGGACCTCGCCCAAATAGTGAGGCATTAGCGAACAGTCCAGGGAGTGGCGAGGACCTCGCTGGTTAACGGGCTGGCCCAGGCGGGCCAGTCGGGCCGACGCACTTTGGGGCCTAGGGTGACCCCTTGCTACATGGGCCGCGGTTTAAAACCACCCCAAATGCATACGTCCTTCACAAAACCCCCCTCCAAGCTCTCCCTTTCCTTCCAAAATTCAGTTTTCTCTCTTAAACCTCCCCTCCAATCGCCCATTCCGCCATTTTCTGTTAAAACCTACACCCCTCCATCGTTTGTAGCAAACCTACCCTCTACCATTTCTGTTTTCTCTCATTTAAGCTCCTACACCCCCTCATTTGAAGCTCAAAATCGTGTAAGCTCTCAACCCATCCCATCTCTTCATTTTCTTTCTTCAAACCCTATCTTTTGGCCCTTTGCAATCCTTGTTGAGGCTCAAACTAGTGGAGAACCAAAACTCCAGCCCCCATTTCCCCTTATCCTCATTTTTCATGGCCTTCTTTGAGTTCATTTCAGCCATTTTCTCGATTTCCACCATCTTTTTCTCATGGGAAAGAGAAAGGGGGCCGCGGATGAAGCTGGGCCTAGCCGCCCTACGTGTTCAAGGAGGCCGAGAGGCGCCACCGCTAGCACAAGCGTTGCTCAAGAATTTTGGACGAAACGGGATCTTGATCCCCGGATTCTTGCTGAACGGGCTCTGTTGGGGGAGCTGTCGCATGGAGTGTATGAGGGCCGTAGGGTCCTCTTTGAAGCTCAGGTGGATGGACGGCTCTTTGAAGAATATCTGTTGTTCGAGTTCCTGGAAGGGGCCCATTGGGGTCCACTATTTGATGGCGGGTATCGCGCCAATTTGAGCTCCATCCGAGCTTTCTATGCCAACATTCACGAGCCGACGCTCGAACCCTTGCAATTTAAGATTCCATGTGGAAGGGATCGGTTGGCCACTGTTGATGTCAGATTGATACCCCGGCTTCTGAATGTGCCCCTTGGCGAGGTGCATGCTAGTGAGCTGAATCTGAGGACTGTACGTGAAAGGGATCATCGTACATGTTTCCTTTGTGGTGGCCGACTGGTCGAGTGGCATCCGAACAAAAGTCTTCTAGTGACCGATATGTCTAATGACTTTCATTTCTCCATCACATCTTCACATTCAATGTCTACCCTAGGTGGAGCAATCGCAGTGAGTGTACGCACCTCATGGTAGATTTCCTATATCAAGTGGGGCAGAAAGCGAACCTGTGCGTGCCTACATTCGTGTTGCGACAGATAATCAATACTGCAAGCTCCGCTAGAAGGACTGATTCGCTCCCCTTCGGCCGACTCATATGCAAGATTGCACATCAGTTTGGCTACATTCTTGGGGTAGAGATGCTAGTGCCGGTTCATCACATCGACGAGACTACCCTCAATCAGATGAATATCGGGCCATGGTAACGCTGGGCTTGACTTGAGGAGAGCGATGATGAGAAGGAGAGTGAGGAAGAAGACAGTGAAGAAAAGGATGGAGCAGAGATAGAAGAGGGGGAATAGGAAGAAGAGGAAGAGGAGGCCCAAGATACAGAGGAGGGCTCTCCTCCCGCGGCACTGGTATAGGGCACTGATCGGGCTGCTTAGGATGCTCGTATAGCTCGACTGGAGGAGGATCATACTAAGCTACGATAGGGTCAGGCTGTCCTACGATAGGATGTCATGGATCTTCGGGCCCTCATGAAGCATAAGTTCAAGAAAGTAACTCGCCCATTGAAAACTATCATGTGCTGCCTGAAGGATAAGGGTGCCCCTTCTCCATTGCCAAACTCGGATGCCTAGTCATCCATACTGTTGTCTTGTAGTTTATTTTGGTTACTACTTTAGGATGCTTCTATTTTCATGTTGATGTGTGTAGTAGTTGGTAGAATTTTTTAGATGTTTGAGGCTTTGGTTGTATTAGCTCCCATGCATCTTCTGTCATGATTCATGTAACTCTGTATTCCATTTATTGTGATAATTTTGGTAAATGAAATGCATACAACCACTTTTGCTATGAAGTGTGTGGAATGCTTAAGTGATTGTGTATTGTGTTGCTATACTTCATCTTACATGCGCTGTACCCTATGTTGTATAGGGCATGCCATAGAAATATATGCGGAGCACGACACACCTCGCACTCACTGATACGATGGATCAGGATCCTTCCCATAGAGATGGTCGTATGGACCCTAGTTTGGACCCGGATCATGAGACTATACCTGCGCCTTAGCCTTCCACTAGTCCTACAGCAGGACAACCACCTTATACACCACCGGTTCGCGAGTAGAACCGTGTGTCTTCCTCGACGCAGTACGCACCTCAGCCTGCTCCACCTACTTATAGGTTTGAGCAGATATGATGCTGATGCAGCAGTAGCACCAGCAGCTCTTGACCACCATTGCAGGGGCCTTATCTCAGGGTGGGAGGGTGACTCCACCTTCACCATCTACACGTCCTGCTGAGACTGCAAAGCCTTCTTCTTAGGCTGAGGATGTGCCTCCACCTGCACCTGCTGCATACCCTACTGGGCATTTGGATACTAATGGCCTTCTCGAGCGATTCCAGCGCTTGAGGCCTCCTACTTTTACGGGTTCTCACAGACCTGAGGAGGCTGAATATTGGTTAGATCGTATCTCCAAGATGCTACGGATTTTGCATTGTACCGAGTCAGAGTAGTTGAGTTGGCCACATTTATGTTTGAGAAGGAGGCCAATATGTGGTGCGATAGTGTCCTACAGACAGTCACAGTTGGCTACGTATGAACCTGGGCAGCTTTCGAGTTTCATTTTCATGAAATGTACTACCCTCTGACCTACTGACATGAGAGGGAGAATGAGTTCTTGCGCCTCAGGCAGGGAGGCATGACTGTTACCGAGTACGAGCATCGATTTACTGAGCTGGGCAGATATGTCCCTACGATACTAGTTGATGAACAGATGTGGATAAGACATTTTTCTGAGGGCTCGCAACCTTATATTCGGTCGAAGATGTGCTGTGTCCGCATACCTTCTTATGCCGAGTTGGTTCATATGTCCGTGCGTGCAGAGCAGGATGTTGAGCGACTGACACATTCTCGTGGCCCTATGATTCCTAGGCCACGACTAGATATCCAGAGCAGGCCATTCCTTGGCAAGAGGCCTCGTGTCGACTCTCCTCCTAGGATTTCAGCGCCAGTAGTTCCGATGAGGCATCCAGGTGTGACCTGTTCTTACTGCGAAAAATAGGGTCACCCTGCAGAGAGTTGTTTTGCCCGGATAAGAGATAGCGGGTTTGTACCACCGCAGTGGATTGATCGTCCTCACCCTTAGGCTTTATTGGCTCCACCAATATGGACGATACCTGCACATCCATCCTTTAGACCACCTGCACCCCGGTTTAGGCCGCCACAATAACCTATGGTGCCTCAGCCTAACCGACCTCAGTAGGCACGCATTCATGCACTTACTGCAGAGGAGCCAGAGACAGCACCTTCAGAACTTATATCCTTCGAGGTCACTACACACGTCCAAGGTATTCCTGTCTTCTTATTGGTGGACACAGGGTCCACTACCTCTATGATCTCATGCACGGCAGTCAAGCGACTAGGTTTGGATACTGTTCTTACGAGAGGAGTGAGGGTCATCACTACCACAGGGACTTTCTCTGATGTTACTAGTATGTGTGAGGGCTGCCCGATCGACTTGGGTGGCAGAACGATATTAGTCGACCAGATCATCGTCCCCCTATTCCATTATGACGTTATTTTTAGTATGGACTGGCTCACTGAGATGCGAGTAGAGATCGATTACGAGACTAGGATGGTTACAGCCCACGAACCAGAGGGCACGGCTTTTACTTTCCCTGTTCAGGTTAGTCACGCTTCTCAATTGTGGTGTTTCGCTTCTTCATTGGAGGCTACTGATGTTCCGACGCTTGTGGATACGCCTGTAGTTCAGGATTTTGCCGACATGTTTGAACTGATTCCTTTGTTGCCTCCTCGGCGCGAGATCGACTTCACCATTGATCTTGTACCTGGTGCAACACCCGTTTCATTACCGATGTATCATATGCCTCCATGTGAGATAGAGGAATTGAGGAAACAGATTGATGGGCTGGTAGAGAAGGGCTTTATACAACCCAGTGTGTCTCCTTGGGAAGCACCTATGTTGTTTGTCAAGAAGAAGGACAGGTCGCTACGGTTATGTATTGATTATCGTAGGTTGAACCAGTTGACCGTGAAGAACAAATATCCTTTGCCTAGGATAGACGATCTGTTTGATCAGTTGAGGGGGGCAAAGTATTTTTCGAATATTGATTTACAGTCGTGGTATCATCAGTTGCGCGTCAGGGATGAAGACGTGCAGAAGACGGCTTTCAGGACCAGTTTTGGGCATTACGAGTTCCTTATTATGTCGTTCGGTCTTACGAACGCACCGGCCGTGTTCATGGACTTAAAGAACCAGGTATTTCAGCCATTCTTATTCCGATTCGTCATCGTGTTTATCAACGACATCCTAGTATACTCTACGAGTTGGGAAGAGCACGAGGAACACTTGCAGGCAGTCCTAGATACTCTGAGGAAGAACCAGTTGTTCGCACAGTATAAGAAGTACGACTTCTGGCAGGAGGAAGTCAAGTTCCTGGGACATGTAGTGTCCAAGGAAGGGATAGCAGTGGGCCTGGCTAAGGTAGCCGCAGTTCAGGATTGGAAGCAGCCTGGTTCAGTCACTGAGGTGAGGAGTTTTCTGGGCCTGGCAGGTTATTACCAACGATTCATCCGAGACTTCTTGAAGATAGCCAGGCCATTGTCTCAGTTGACACGAAAAGATCTGAAGTTCGCCTAGAATGAGAGGGTAGAAGCAGCTTTTCAGGAGCTGAAGGACAGACTGACGTCCACCCCTGTGTTAGTATTATCAGAGTAAGGGGTTAAGTACACTATATACACTGACGAGTCTCACGTTGGTTTGGGTTGTGTCCTTATGCAGAAGGACAGGGTGATTGCGTATGCCTTGAGACAATTAAGGAAGCACGAGGAGAATTACCCTACGCACGACTTTGAGTTAGCAGCGGTCATCTTCGCATTGAAGCTCTGGAGACATTACCTCTACGGAGAGGAGTTCAAGATTTTCTATGACCACAAGAGCCTTAAGTATATATTCACTCAGCGGGACTTGAATATGAGGTAGTGCCAATGGATGGAGACCATGAAAGACTTCAAGTTCGAGGTTTCCTACCATCCTGGCAAGGCCAACCTTGTGGCAGACGCGTTGAGTCGCAAGAAGGCTATAGCATTTGTGGCTCCGCTAATGATAGAAGAGTGAGATATGTTGGAATTCGTGCGGCACTTCGAACAGAAACTCACAATGGAGGAGCCATTCGAGTGTGTCGCACATGTTCGGGTGCGACCACTTATTGATGACCCGATTATCAAGGCCCGGAAGGGCGATGAGCGGTTGTCTGAGCTTCAAGAGCAAGCTAGCGATGTCGTGGACTCTGAGTGGAGAGTTGGCACAGATGGGGGCGTACGATACCGTAGCCGCCTATGCGTCCCAGATATTCAGGACTTGAGACAGGAGCTTCTCGAGACAACTTACAGATACATCAGGATATGAAGAGGTCGTATTGGTTGGACAATATGAATGTCTATATCATAGAGTATGTTTTCCGTTGTCTCACGTGTCAGTAGGTCAAGGCCGAGCATCGCTGACCTCCTAGACTCCTTCAGCCCATGCCCATAGCTGAATGGAAGTAAGACTTCATCTCCATGGACTTTATCTCGGGGCTATCGAAGACGAGAAAGGGTTATGACTCTATTTGGGTGATCGTGGATCGATTGACCAAATCGGCTCATTTTCTCCCTATCAGAGTGACGAACTCTGCAGACGACTTAGCTATGTTGTACATTAAAGAAATAGTGCATCTGCATGGAGTTCCCTTGGAGATTGTGTCGGACCACGACACACGATTCACGTCTATCTTCTGGACTCGTATCCAAGAAGTGATAGGTGTGAAGTTGAAGTTCAGTACTGCGTTTCACCCTCAGACCAATGGGCAGACAGAGCGGGTGAATCAGATTTTAGAAGATATGCTGCGGGCTTGTGTTTTGGACTTCAAGGACAGTTGGAATGACTGCCTCCCGTACACAGAGTGCGCCTACAATAATAGTTTTCAGGCGAGTATTGGCATGGCTCCTTACGAGGCCTTGTATGGGCGCCCTTGCAGAGCACTGCATTACTGGGCTGAGGTCGGCGAGCGCAGTTTAATTGGCCCAGAGTTAGTACATACGACCTCAGAGAAGATCGACATTATCAGGCGTCAACTCCTGACGGCCCAGAGCAGACAGAAGAGTTATGCCGATACGAGGTGGCGACCACTTGAGTTCAAGGTTGGGGATCACGTATTCCTCAGAGTTTTCCCTATGAAGGGAGTCCTTCGGTTTGGGAAAAAGGGGAAGCTTATGCTGTGGTTTATTGGACCATTTCAGATACTTGATCGAGTGGGTGCGGTGGCATATCGTCTCGCTTTGCCTACACCACTTGCGGGCGTATACAATGCATTTCATGTATCTATGCTGAAGAAATACGTCCCTGATCCTTCACACATCATCCATTGGGAGCTGGTGCAGTTGAGTGATGATGCTACATATATACTGGGTCCGACGCATATCCTGGACAGGAAGGAGCAGGTGTTGTGCAGTAAGGTGATTCCACTCGTGAAGGTACTGTGGATACATCATACAGAGGAAGAAGCTACCTGGGAGATTGAAGGCGAGATCCGAAAGAACTACCTTAGCTTCTCGATGAGTACGAAAAGGTACTAATTTCGAGGATGAAATTTTTAATTAAGGGGGGTAGATTGTAACAACTCAAAAAATTCCGTACAAAGGCCCGAGTACCACCTCAGGAAGAAATCACTTAGGATCAGATCCTTTAGAAATTAGACAAAGTTAACTAAGTGCTAAACTAGATTAGCCATGAAATCCACTTGAATCACTTTAAATATGATCTATAAGACTCAAAACTTGTAGAATCATTAACGTTAGGTTACCCTAAAATCTAGGATCAAACTCATTACCCGACTGCTCTCGGGAGCACATTGAAACTCCGTATCAGATCTGGACTGCACATCGAAAGTCCGAATGATACGAGGTTATAGAATTTGGACCGCCTTGCTGGGCTTGACAACCATCTTGGAAATCAAATCCAGATAGTGTCCCACGGCTATTCGCTTGAGCTTGGAGCAAGGAGTGTGAGAAGGCTTGGGTTTCTTTAGAAATTAAATTAAATTTAAGCAATATGAGATTTAATGTTTGCGGCCCAAATATAAGCAATCAGACCGTCAGAATCTGACCCAAATACACCCTCGGATCAGGAAACATTTTTCATACATGTCTGTGTACTTGTAACCCTGATCGAGATTCTGTGACCGTTGAACTGAAACTGGTCCGTCACATGCGATCTGGAACCTGATTGGAATGAAAACTTAACTCGACCTAGATCCATAGTCAGTGAGCTTAAGTCCGACCTTTGTCTCAAGGGGGGGCTCCAGAAGTGCTCCGTTGAGATGAAACCGACTCGCTTTGGACATAACCTAAGTATACCTTGATCCTGAGTCTATTTTGGAGAGTTTTAGGCCTATATAAGGACCTTAAACCCTCTCTCATTCTCACCATATGAATTTGAGAAAACCCTAGGATAGATAAGAGAAGAAAGAGTGAGAAAGTTAGAGTGTATTCTAAGTGTTTGTGATTCCGTTTAGAGTTATTCTAGGAAATCAATCCCTGTTGTTCTCCGTGTTTATCCACTACAACAATATCACTTTTCTGGCGATTCTGATTCCGTTTTCAGGTAAGGAATCCTAACCCTAATCAGTTCTAGAGATCCGATGAGTGTAAGTGATAAAGTAGCTAACCTATTTCGTGTCTTAGGTTGTCGTTCTGCTAGTGATTAAGACTTGGTGTTTAACTGAGTCCGTTATTCGTTTCTATTGCGGACTTTAAACGTATAGGTTATGGTTTTCAATGCTTTCAATGTCAGATAATGATAGATTAATGATCTGGGTGTTATTGTACATGCACAATCCGATGTTCGTTTTGCGTTTCGATTGTGTATACAAATTATGGCATATTGTGTATTTTGTATATTTGTAGAAAATACCATATACGTACAAATTTTTAAAGTGTGTTTGCCATGATTAATTACTATATGAACATGCTATATATATGTATAATACTTACTCGGCGAAAAGATTCGCCCTAATACATGTTTTTGCTAGTATACGCTATGTATGTTAAAAGAGTGTATTCTAAGTGTTTGTGAAAATGTTTGTAAGAGTAAGTACTTAGATGATAGTGCTTTAGATAGGTGTTGAGATAGGATTCTCAACTACCTTAGTGATGTGTATGATTTCCTTCATGAAAGTTGTTTAAATCAATTGCTTACTTATGAAATATATGTATTTGTATTTCCTACTTGCCTTTTGCTTTATAACATGCTTGTTAACATGTTTGAATTATTTTATCTATTTTGCTTTACTCTACATGCTTCTGATTAAGGATTGAATATGATTGGGGCTATGTTATAGTTAAGATGATCGGTAACAGACTTGAGTTCATGGTTGAGATTCATTTCACTACGTAGGATGTATTTGATGAACCCGAGTCATACTTTGGTTGGCGACAGTGGTTAGGCCACGGGAAGTGCTTATGTACTTCATGTCGTTCAGCTGGTTGTGCACTCATGCTAGTCAAGCTCGTCAAGTAACCCAATCTATCTAATGTATGTTCACCATGTTTAGACGCTACTGCTTGAACCTAAGGTACCAAACTTACCAGTGTAACCCCGTTAACTGTGGTACCTCGATCCACTAAGACTCATGAGTCGGGCATGGTGGTATGGGACACCGTAGTCGAGCTGTCAGCCTTCGCTAGGGCCACGAGACTTCCCGTAGTGACCAGTGTGCAACCCAGACTCATGAGCAGGATACGGTGGTATGGGACACTGTATTCAAGCTGTCGACCTACACTGATTGGTGACGAGCCCTTTGTAGTGACCTCGAGCATACTCTGAATCTGCGGAGAGGCGACGAGCCTTCCCGTAATAAGCAGAGTATAAACTAGGCCTGTATTGATAAGGTGATGGGGGAGCTGTGCAACGAGTGCGTGTAACAGCCCTGACAGCCCTTTATAGCGACCTAGAACCGATCATCGTATGAGATTATCTAGGACTAACCACCCTAGAATGGATCATTATTTGGGAATGATATAAGGAAGGTACCTTAGTTTCCTAATACTGCTGTATAAAAAGGACTAATAATAACTCGGTAATCACACTCATAACATAGCACTGCATGTGCCTGGAAGATGTGGAGCATTGAGGGATGAACGCATGCAGCGGACGTAAAATGTTGTCGCACATGGGAGCATTGGCGAGGGCATGTATCATGACTGCATTCCATACTTGCATTAATAAGAGTATTTAGGTGTATTTGATTGTATTGGTTTATTATTACTACCTGACTGAATTGATAACATGTTAACCCATGCTTTATTGTTCCACTGAGTTAGCTACTCACTCCCACATTACGGGACAGTGTTCTGGACACCCACCAGACTCTGTCTTAGATGCAGGTATTGACGAGACGCAGGAGGCGGAGCCTGATTACTATGATGATCAGGACGAGTTCTCCTACATGCAGTTCTCTGGAGGCTACACTTAAGTCATTCAGATGACGGAGCTACAGGGTGTACCATTCTAGTTGTACCATTTTTGGCATTTTGATTTTTGAAACAAATACATGTTTATGGTGACTCGGTAAGGTGTTCATACTCTGGAGACCAATTGTGACATTTCTGACTTTATATACATCTATATACATCTTTCAGTCTTCCGCTTGTGTTTTATAACTTGATCTGGAGTATGAATTACTGTTTTGGTATAATCCCACTCATGATTATTGCACTAACACAGACAACATTTAATCATAAGTATTTATGTTGGATGTTTTGGAACTCGGGTGTTGAGTTGCTACTCGACCCCCGATTTTCAGGGTGTTTCACATAGATTCCTTACGACTACACCATGGAAAGAAACATGTTTATATGGGTCACAGAAGGTGATTTCCACTAAACGATGAGGCTATAAAGGACACAAGTGCGGGCACCTTCAATAAGAAGGCGGAGCCGCGACCACAACCGATTCGTCTGACTAGGATTAAGGTTGAAAGCATCACTCCAAAATTAAATGTGCAGCGGGAGAAGATCGGAAAGAGGAAACAAGTGGTTACAAAAGGAGGACGGGAACAAGCTTATAATGGTGAATCATCATGCTTCTTGAAGCGGTCCATATTATATGATCTGGAGTACTGAAGGATATTCCTGTACGCCATAACCTTGATGTTATGCACATTGAGAAGAATGTATGTGAAATTCTTATTGCACTGATGTTGAACACAACTAGGAAAACCAAGGATAACGCCAATGCACATAGAGACTTGAAGCGGCTAGGAATAAAGAAGCATCTATGGCTAGAAAATACTAATGGCAAGGTGATCCAAAAACGAGGTCCTTTCTTGCTTCGAAAAGAAGAGAATTTTTTTTTCATCCAGACTTTACTTGAGCTTCGTGTTCCGGTCAGTTTTAGTGGAAATTGGAAGAACATTGTAAATGAAGATAGTGTAGATTTAAAGGAAATGAAGTCTCATGATTACCACGTGTTGATGCAACATTTGCTTCCAATTTTGATCCAACATGCATTCAGAGATAGTAAACATATGCGCACTAAGTTTTTTTACCTTTTTCAATGCCCTATGCTCGCTAACCATAGATTTTGAAATGCTAATGGCTCTCTAGAAGGGCATGACAAGGACATTATGTGAGCTTGAGATTACATGCCCTCCTTTAATTTTTGTTGTGATGATGCATTTACCAATCCACTTGGCTTATGAGGCTCGCGTATGTGGTCATGTCTACTATCGATGGATGTATCCATTCGAAAGGTATGATATGATTTTAATGTGAATAAACCCACCCAGCATCTACAATTACATTTTTTTAATGTGTTGTTAACTCTTTTAGGTTCATGAAGACGTTTAAGGCATATGTCTGCAATAAGACACGACCTAAAGGTTGTATAGAAGAATGATACATTCAAGAGGAGACACTTATATACTGTAACCAATATAGAGGCAAAAATAATACAAGCCTCTTGGAGAAATTGGAAAAGTGGTTTGACGGATTAATTTCACTCCCTCTGAAGGTGCAAGATATTGTTGATGACTTCGATATTGACGAGGTTGGCCCAGTTGGCCCTGGTCAAAATGTCATTTTAGAAGGTATTGAATACGAACAGGCTCGCACCTGGGTACTGAAGAGTCAACCCAACTATGATACATGGCAAGGGTATGCACTAGACTTAGCTTGTATGTATATGTCTTCTTCATTTATTTCAAATATGATTCAACATAATTGTAACAACATTTATGAAAAGAAAAATTGTCAATTTTGTTACAACCTTCTTAACTTGCAGGAAATATGCTAATTTCTTGAAGCAACGCACTGTAGTTGCCGGGAAGAGGACTACGGTAGCAAGTGATGAAGAGTTCATGCCTTAGTTGAAGAAACAGCTAGAATTGGATGAATCAAGTAATAAAGTCTTTAGAGATATAGTTAGGGGACCAAAGGCTTTTGCAATGCAGTACAATAAGTATTGTATCAACGGTTTCCTCTTCGTCACCAAGGATTATGAAAGGAATAAAATGAACCAGAACAGTGGGGTTAGCACAGAGAGTATGACCACCTTTCGATCTAGTGCTAAGGACAAGAATACAGTGGATGAATCTGTACCTTATTATGGGGTCCTCGGAAAAATCATCCAACTGGAGTACCGAGAAGGGTATAAGCCAGTCCTATTAAAGTGTGATTGGGTGAAGGTGACGCATCAAGGTGTTTCTTTCGATGCTGAAGGGAATTTGAGATTGGTGAATTTGTCTAATCTTCTCAGTTCAGATCAAGTGGGTGATGAGCCATTTATTCTTGCAAAGCATGCCGTGCAGGTTTTCTATTCTAGAGATCCAAAAAATCCTGATGGGCATGTGGTCTTTAAGGTTCTAAGAAAGATTTTTGTCGAAGATGAGACGAGCCTTTTATCAGAAACACGGGTTGTAACTGATGCTGAAGTAGGACCTAATCTCATTGAAGTAGAGATGGGTGGCGAGTTGTTATTCAATGACAATGAAGATATTTGTGTGGTTGTTGAAAAGAAAAAGAAAAGAAAGCGAGTAGGGAGAAAATTTTGATTTGTTGGTACTTTTATTTATGTAACGAAACGATTTTAATGTAGGACCTTTTTTATTTACCCATTATTATATTAATGTAATGGAAAATATTTACTCCTTGTTTTACTCGTCTCTTTATTATACTTACATTGGAACTCGATGCTGCTAATTTTACATTGTTTTAAAGTAAAGTGATGTTTTTAGCCGTCGGCATTGCTACAATTCACGTACTAATGAAACAAGCATATGGATCTAGAGGCAGAGTCATTCGGCATAGAGCCGCTAGGGGATGCGGCCCGTGAAGATGCCATAGGTAATAAGATAACTTTTATATTTTTCTTCTTTTTAACCATAACATTTAATTTTCTTTTATATTGGCGGTGATGAAACATGTGTGTAGCTAATTTCACATTTTATGCAGATGGGTTGTCATCTTCATCGTCTAAGAAGAGAGGTCCTACGCGAGGTCGAGAATTAAATGAGAAGACTTCATTGAAGAGGGTCATTATGACTAATGAATTTGGGCAACCGAATGCAGGGGATATAAATTAGGTCACATTCAATTCATGCATTGGTATTCTCACCCACACCCACATCCCGATCACCTACATAGACTTTTGCCAGGTGCCTCTGGAGCACCTTGAGAGGGTCATTGACAACTTGGAGTGTAGTTTTATTTTCAGAATAACCAACATGTGATGACAAGTTACGTTCGTGAACGCGTGATTACTTCTTAGAGAAATTATAAGAACCAGTGGCATTTAAAGTATATTAAGGACAAGGATCCTACAGTTGTGAAGTCATCTGCAGCCCCTGTTGGTGTGCCTATAGAGGATTGGATACTCTTTGTGGATCAACGTAATACAAATGAATTCAAGGCATTAAGTGTAAGAAATGCATCCAATCGGGCCAAATAAGTTGGTCCTTCTACACTTGGGCGGCGTAGCATGGCTGTTATATGCCATCAGATGGTACATGTCTTAAAATATATATCTTACTATATTTATGATGATTGTTTGAAATTATTAGTCATTTAATTTCATTACTAATGTGTTTTGGCATGTATGTAATGAGGAAAAGGCAATTGAGAGGAATCTTACTAGTGATGCCGAGGTTGGTAGGGCTGATGTGTACATCAGAGCCCATACAACAAAGGATGACAAATTATAGTTTCCCGAAGCCTTTATAAGTCCAACCCTCGTACATCCTGTCATTATCCATATGAATCTTAAATGTGACTTTCAGTTGCTAATTTTTCTTTTGGATGTTGTCATAGGAAAAAATAAAGTCGATTCAAAGTAGTAATCCAACATCTCGAATGACCAATGTAGATGATGCCCTTACATAGGTATATATGCTTGTCCTTCAAATACTTGAGTTTATTTGTACTTACGTATTCTCTGATAAATCGACTTGCAATTCTGATTACAGTCAATTGAGAGTGATAGTAGAGGGTACATGAGGGGTATAGGTGGAAATGTAGGCAAGATTGCATTGAGGAAGACAATTTCTATTATAGATAAGCTCAATATGGTGATGCAGGATCGAGATAATTTGAAGGAGAAAGTAGGTGAAATGAAGAAAAGCCTGGTAAATCTCCATATGAAGGTTAATTGTATTATAGAAAAGCAAGGGGAATAAGGACTTGTGGATCCACCAACAATACCTCCATTTAAATCTAGTGGTGCCTTGTCGGTATGTATGTGTTTCCTGAAAAAGCGGTGAAGACCGCTTGAGTTGAAGTCAGAATATGCCAATATGTCCTAGAGGGGGGGGGGGGGGGAATAGGAATTTTTTAAGATTTATGAGTTATTTAAATATCTTATCACACTAATCCTATCATGTATGCAACTTTCAGGATTACTCAAATGTAACTCTACTGGCTTCCAAGCCAAGTAGAGGATCCTATCACAAACTAATCAATATATAGCAATATGCAACTTAGTCTATGTTGGATGTGACTTTGTGTGTGTGTGTGAGATGTGATCAGATATACGAATATGAATGCATTGTCATGAATCACACATAGAGAAAGTAATCACAAACACAGTCATTTTATAGTAGTTCGACGATAAGTCTACTCCACTCCCGGTTGTCGCACTCAACCCTTGAGTGTACTGGATTTCACTAAGGAGGTTTCCCAAGGTTCACCTCAAACCTAAGGTTTTAAATCAGGTTCACCTTCAACCTTTACATGGAGGTTTCTACTCGGTTCACCTCTAACTATGGAGTTTTACTGGTTCACTCCTAACCAGATATTTATGCTCTCCATAGAGAAAGGGTCCACACAACGCACCCAGAGATTTCTACTCGGTTCACCTCTAATCCTGGAGTTTCACTGGTTCACTCCTAACTAGATGTTTATGCTCTCCACAGAGCAAGGGTCCACACAATGCACCCATAGCATACACTCCCGCCGAAGGCTTCCTACGAGGGCTTAAAGGGTGAGAACCACTTAAGACCCAATCCTAGAAAGGAATGATCACAAGTGTCCTCTTGGACTCTAGATGCTTACAAATAATTGGACTCTAGATGCTTACAGATAAGTTGATGAGTCTCGTTAAGCACAACGTCGAAGACCTCCTCCTCCTTGCTGATGAAGAGTCTTCTGCTCCCTTGATCCGCAATACAAAAGATATACTAAGACTAGGCTTAGGGTTGGGTCAAGGTTAAGATGGAATCCTACTCTCTAAAGGTTTACCTATAAGGAAGGTAGAGTAGTTCCAATCTTATGCATTCAAAGCATCCCAGCTCAATGATTTGACATTAAGGTAGTAGCTGAAGGATCCTTGAATGCGGAAGTTCATTCCCCAATCGACTCTATTGAATATCAATGGTAAGGGTGGATTAGAGGATGAACTCCCTCGAGAGAAAGGGCTTAGGGTATAAGATGTAAGTTGAAACATACAAAAGCTCTCTCTTTTCTCTCTTACAACAACAAAAGACTATTCCTCTATAAATAGGCAAAAAGTTCCAACGGATATAAAACGGTCACATTTATGGCAGAGTTCGATATCATCGAGCAGGTTCGATATCATCGAGAGTATACTCTCGATAGCATCGAAGGTCCGCTCGATGATTCAGACGATATTATACGCTTTTGAAACTCTTTGCCAATTGGTCGATGAATCAAAGCTATTGTCGATGTCATCGAATTTCAAACTACGATTCCATCGATGACAGGTTCGATCCATCGATGACAGGTTCGATCCATCGACACTTAAAAAATGAGAGAGACTTGACTTTGAGATATTTCAGGTTTTCATGAATGATCGGGGGAACCGTCGAGGTTATCAGAATTTGAATGTCGATGATATCGAGATCAGAGTCGAGGCATCGATAAATCTAGCTGATTTATCTTTGAACTTGCTGGACAGTTTATGGCTTTGTTCGATGCAATCGATCTGGTGTCGATATCATCGATATTTGAATATCGATTAAATCGAAGGGCCCCCGGTCATAGTTAAAAATAACTTGAAATAACTGTTGTAAGAAATGCACGCCCACTATCGATATCATCGATAGACCTCCGATCTTATCAATATTTGAATTCAGATCATATCGGACGGTCATCGATATATCGAAGAATTTTGAGATTTTCATTAAAAAACAGGGGCACTGGAAATCTGCCTGTCGATCTTATCGAGCCACTCTCGGTGGTCTCGAGATTTGAATATCGATGATATCGATATGTGTATCGATACATCAATAATTCATCCAGTTATGATGTGAAGTTGCTGGACATAATTAGTGCTCTTATCGATGATATCGATAGGCGTATTGATACATCGATAAATCTGACCAGATGAATATTTAGTTACTGGACATTTTTGATCCTCTATATCGATAATATCGTTAAGGTATGGAGGACATCGACAGTGCAAGTCGATCATATCGAGGGTGTTTCGATAAGATCGACAAGGTGAGAAAAATATAGAGATTTTCCTATTTTGAAAAAGTTTTCTTACCACAAAAACCCTAAGATGTCTATCTTGTTTTTAGGGTTTTAATCACCTGGTGTTTTGGGACATGGGATGTGAGGCTATGATTTACCTATTGCGAGCTTCCACACATCCGGTTGAGGCAGACACTTGAAATAATCTTCTTATCGAGCTCTGTAGACAGTCTGACCCATCATTCATGTAACTTGACAAACCAGGGCATTAGCAGGTCCACTTTCAATCTCCCATTTGTCAATTACATGACAAAATACCCAAAACACCCTAGAACACTTCTAGACATACCCTAAATTGTGTGTACATGTATTTACACAATTTTCCAATTTTTCTACCCCATGTACACTGTCTAGAAGTATCTGCTCCCCCTTACTTCAAAACTCCCCCTTTCTTGCAGCTGCTCCCCCTACACCTTCAACAACATAGATAGATACACAAATTTTCGCTCGGGATGTTTTGAACTTATAACACTCCGAATTTTTACTAACCTGGAATTAGACGTCCTTAGGCGATGGGTCGATCCTAACACCTTATTAACTTGTCAGAACTGAATCCCGCGGTCTAAAATCGCTCCTTAACCCATTTCCTTCACAAATCCAACCCTTCACTACTTTGTTCTTTCAATTTTTCAAAGCACTTTCGCCCTAGACACTATCTTAAACTAGCGAAGTAGTATAACTTGGATCACTTTAGATACAAACTACAAAGGACTAAGTACCACCTCAGACAGAAATCACGTAGGACTAAATCCTTTAGAAATAAGACAAAGTAACTAAGTGCGAAACCAGGTTAGCTACGAAATCCGTTTGAATCGCTTTAAATACGATCTGTAAGACCCAGAACTTGTAGAATCATTGGCGCTAGGTTACCCTAAAACCTAGGATCAATCTCATTACCCGGTTGCTCACGGGAGCATCTCGAAACTCCGTATTAGATCTGGACCGCACGTCGGAAGTCCAAATAACTCGAAGTTAAGGAATTAGGACCGCCTCGTTGGGCTTGACAACCATCTCGGAAATCAAGTCCAGACAATGTCCCACGGCGATTCGATCGCGTCCGGAGCGAGGGAGTGTGAAAACCACTATTTCCTTTACAAAATAAATATCTTGAATAGTGATCTGACACCATTTGTTTGCGGATCAGTATTAAGCAACCAGACCGTCAGAATCAGACCAAATTACACCCTCGGATCAGGAGAAATTTCATATACATTTACATGTACTCGGAATCTCCGATCGAGATCCGCTGACAGTTGAACTGAAACTGGTCCGCCACGCGTGATCTGGAATCTCGACCGAAATGAAAACTTAATAGAACGTAGATCCAGTGTTAGTGAGCTTAAGTCTGACCTTTGGCTCAAGGAGGCCAGCCAGAAATCCTCCGTTGAGCTGAAAAAGTCCCGCTTTGGCTATAACCTAGGTGAACCTTGTCCAGAAGTCTATTTTGGTGAAGTTTTGGACTATATAAGGACCTTAAACCCTCTCCTATTTCAGCCATACGAATTTGGATTTGAGAGAGAGAAAAGAGAGAGAAAGTGAGGGAGATGTGGGAGGAACTCCCTGCTGCTGTTCCCTGCCACTATTCGGGCTCCACCGCCTGATTCTCATCGCTTTCCCGGCGATACCGACTCCGTTTTAAGGTAATAAACCCTAACCCTAGACCCGTTTTGAGTGTGTAGGCTACAGGTTATGAAATAGCTAACCGATTTCACTCTTTAGGCTAGAAAACTCCCGAATACGGAAGCTCCTCAACCCTTGTCGATCCGTTGGGATTCTAAGAAGAAAGGTGAGGACTTTAGGTGTATAGGTTGCGGTTTTCAATGCTTTCAATGTCAGATAATGGTAGATTCATGATCTGCATGCAATTGCACATGTACAAAGTGCTTTCCGTTTTCTGTTTCGATTAGAATTGTAGAATTTGGAATTTCACATACTCTAGGTATTCGTATAAAATACCGTATACGTATTTTTATGGAAATGTGTTTGACATGTTTATTTGTCGTATGGATATACGATATATGGATAAAAGACTTATTTGGCGAAAGGATTCACCGAAATACATGTTTTACTAATATACACTATGTATGTAGAAATACTGTATTGTAAGGAGTGCCGTATACATATATATTTTGGAAATGTGTTTGCCATGATTATGTGTCGTATGATTATATGACATATGGATAAATTACTTATTTGGCGAAAAGAATCGCCGTAATACATGTTTGTTTGTATTCACTATGTATGTTGAAAATGCGTATTCTAGAAAATACTGTATACGTATAAATTTTGGAGATATATTTATCATGATTATTTGCTGTAGTAATATATTATACATGGATAAAATACTCACTTGGCTAAAGGATAGCCCTAATACATGTTTTGCTAACATACACCATGTATGTTGTAATAGTATATTCTAAGTGTTGTGAAAATGACTGAATGAGTATAGAATTCTCATTCGTGCTTGCCATGACTAATTGTCATGGATAATTGATTGTTGTATTGGCAATACCCCTTTGACGAAAGGATTTGCCCTAAATCACGCCACGGCCAATACACACTATATATGCTAAAATGTGTGGCCCAAGTGTTTGTGGAAATGACTGAATGAATATGGAACTTGGTTTCCTGCTTGCCATGACTATCCGTCATGGGTGTATGCGTGTTATGATTGGAGTAACTCCCTAGTGAAAGGATTTGGCCTTATACCTCTGTGATCAACATATGTCATGTATGTTGATTCCTGTATTTTAAAGTGTTTGTTGAAATGTCTGAATGAGTAGTAATTAGTAAATTGTAATGTTTAAGGGTGTTGAGATATGATTCTCAACTCCTTTAACTATGTGTATGATTTCCTTGAATAGCTATGTGATTAGGAATTGAATATGTACAAACTCATGCTTGTGTTGTGCTTTATAACATGCTCAACTGCTTTTATGATTTTATTTATGTAATGCATATGTTAAATTCATGTTTACGTTGTACGATCCGTCATGGGTGATGGGGGAGTGGAGCAACGAATGCGTGCAACAGCCCTGGCAGCCCTAAACGGATATTATCAAACTTTGATTGTATGATCTGAACCTTGATCCATTACTGCTTTACTATTTAAAATTGATTGTGTTTGGGGCTATGTTTATAGTCCAGACAATCGGTACCAGAATTGAATTCGTGGCTGTGATTCATTTGCCACGTGAGATGTGTTCGACGAACTCGAGTCGTACTTCGGTTGGTGATAGTGGTTGGCCACGCGAAGTGCTTATGCACTTCATGTCGTTTAACTTGTTGTGCGCTCGAGCTAGCTGAGCTCGTCAGGCAACCCGATCTGTCTTATGTATGTTCACCATGTTTGGACGCTACTGCTTAAACCTAGGGTACCAAACTTACCAGTGGAATCCCTTTTAACCATGGTACCTCGATCCGCTAAGACTCATGAGCCGGGCATGGTGGTATGGGACACCGTGGTCACGCTGTCGGCCTATGCTGGGGCTACGTGCCTCCCCATAGTGACCAGTGAGCAACCAAACTCGTGAGCCGATTATGGTGGTATGGGACACTATATTCGTGCTGTCGGCCTACATTGATAAGGTGATGGGGGAGTGGTGCAACGTATGTGAGCAACAGCCCTGACAGCCCTTTGTAGTGACCTCGAGCATACTCTGAAATCGCGGTGAGCCTTAGAGTTTGTCGCGGTATATAGAGTATGAACTAGGCCTGTTTCTGTATAGTGATGAATCATTTAAGGGGTGATGGGGAGTGGTGCAACCTTTGTGCGTAATGACCACGGCGACCTCTCGCAGGACTGACCTAGAAAACACACCATCGTCTCGATATTAACTAGGATCGATGACCCTAGAATGGATCATGTTTGGGAATGATACAAGGGAGGTACCTTAGTTTCCCAATCCCGCCTTTGTTTGAAATGGACTAATTAAAAACTCGGTAATCATGCTCATCATGCATCGCATGTGCCCGGAAGATGTGGAGCACTTGTGGGATGTAAGCATGCCGCGAACGTGAGATGGTGTCGCATGAGGGAGTATGTCGGTGAGGGCATCCATCATACCGCATTCATACTTGCATTAATCGAGTAACTAGGAGTGTTTGATTTCTTGCTTTATCATTCTTGCTTGACCGTATTGATAACATGATAACTTATGCCTTATTGTTCCACTTGAGTTAGCTACTCACTCCCACGTTACGACATGGACGGTGTTGTACACACCAACCAAATTTGTTGAGTTTCGGATGATGGCGATGCTTATAAAGCGAGCTGGGACTACTTCTATGGTGATGAGGAGGAGTTCTCCTATCATGTAACTCTCTCGACGGTCTCTCAAGACCACAGTCGTATTGACGGGGCTATGGTACTTGGGATAGAAGACATTACACTTACACATTTGGTATATTTTAGAACTGTACTTGTAATTATTTGACCTGGTAATGTTATCACACTCTGGAGACTCATCATAGTTTATATATTTTATCTATCTATCATAGTCTTCCGCTTGCAAATTTAACTGTCTCTGGAGTATGATATGCTGTTTTGGCTTAATCTCACTCATGTTCAATGCACGAATACAGTCATCATTCATTTTGTTGCATAGTGATGTTCTGGAACTCGGGAGTTGAGTTTATGCTCGACCCTCGATTTTCAGGGCGTTACAGAACTGTTCTCCCCCTTTTTGTCAGTTGTTAGCAAAGGTATAGTAAAGTGATATTGATTAAAGTTTGAATTGCATTGGAGAACCAATCGGATAGATGTATATAGATGAAATCATTTTGCATCATTTTCAGAAGATATGAATGCAAATAGGCAATAAAGTCATATGCATTCCATGTCGAAAATTTTGATAGACCAGGAGAGCTTAAAGAAAACAGAAATATGGCATTAAAGATATGAATCATACACTGCCATATTCAAACTGGAACCAAAATATCCACACATACTGCCACAGACAACAGTAATCAACCAGTTTTTCAAAAAAAATATTCAGTCCAACCATGGACATATATACTTTTAAACAAATGTACCAGACTAATTAGTTATCACAACACTCAGATATGCATAGAATATTAAAAAAGATACTAATATTTATATGTAGAATTATGAGTGGAGTGTATGTGATAGTGTGTAGTGATCATCATCATGGTGCAGAATGTGAAGGTGCCGTGTCGTCCTGGCGGCAAGTCATCACGTCTACCAACTGCTGGATGGTTTGTTACACACTTAACACCATCCGTTCCAAGACAGTAAATTCATCGACTCCCTGAGCTGAGAAACATCGTGCTGAATAACGCCAAGCTTATCTGACTGGAGCTTAAACCTCTTTGCATGCCCAAATGTTGATGTTTATGGAGCATGTTGCGGTCTAGAGGCATCTTCTTCGGTCATCCCGGTCCCTCTCATAGGAGTGTCTCTAGCCCTATCTTCTCCCTCAACTTGGATTCCTTCCACCAGGGGCTTCTCAGGATATTTGTGGAACACAAGATCCATCCTTCGGATGTTGCTTTTGTTGAAGGACTGGAGAGGAAGAACTGGATCATTTGTTGTTTGGAATCCTATGGCATTACAGATGGTATTGATGATCCAGGGGTATGGCAGGAGAAGTCCCTAGCCTTATGAAAAGCATACACCAATTGATACACAATCAGGGTAGGCAGACAGATCTTGACCCCAGAGGCAATTGAATAGATTATCATAGTCATGAAGCCAGTGAGATCAGCTCTATTAGAACCCCTAGAGTAGATATTTGAAGCAAGAATACCATGCAGGACTCGATAGGGTGGTTCCATGAACTTGACTTTCAGAGCATTTCCTTGGTGCCACTCGACATCGCGATCGTGACAGAGAAATTTAGTCACCTTGGACCGAACTTCAGGATCTTCCATGTCCATATCAGGGATTACCATAGGGGATAGGATAAGATTGAATATTCCTGCAACTGACCCTGGAGTGATCATCACATCATCACCATCTACAGTGATGGAGATGGAGGAGGGATCAGATGTCGGAGAATGGCAAGCAGCAAAGAATTGGTAAGTTCGTTCAAGCTGATATGATCCTCCAAAGTCGAGAACTGGTGACCAATCTATAGCTGCAAAAATAGGTTCCAGATTATATGGGGTCAAACAACTTCTGTCGACTTTCCTTTCGGGAATGACTTTCCTTCCTGCAAACCTTGTTAAGATGGAATTGACCTGCACTGGTGGAGGAGTCTAATCTTCTGACAGGGACCCACCTTATTTTGAGTGTGGCTTTGTGGGGATCCCAGGTTTGGAAGCACTTGCTTTAGCCTTAAAGGCAAGCACCTTTTATCGGGAGGTTTTCGAAGATTCCCCTTGTACGGATGCTTTCCCTTTATCATTTCCCATGTGGTCGGATTGACCTTGAATGGCTTGGGAAATGCGATAAAAATAACTGACAAAAATGGTAAATACCCAAAAGGGAGGTGGACATGTGGTGTGTTTAGAAGGGTGTTACCGGATTTGTAGAAGGATTTGAGTGATCCGATGTGGCTTCCAGCAGTTTGGTCGGGAGAATTTAGCAGAGAAGACGACCGAAAACCCTTGAAAAATAAATTCCCGTTTTCACTCTACTGACTTTTATCGGGCGCCATCTGTCGATTTTATCGAACTTTCTTTCAATTTTATTGATGATCCTTAGTCGATATTATCGATAGTAGCCCCGATAGTATTCTCGATCAAGTGACTTTTCAAATTCTGATGAGATGTTGATAATATCGACATTTTATCAATTTGATCGAGAATACACATGACAAATCAGTAAGAGTATCAGTTATGAAAGTTTTTCAGATTTTATCCCCCAGACGACACTCACTTCAAGCATACTTTTAGCATTTCTATGAATTAGTAGTATGCTTAGAAAAATTATGTATACACACCAAAATTATAAACATACAAATGTTTATATACAAAAGATGAAGTTGAGAAACCTCAGATATATCATTTGTAGTTCAGCAAAAAAAATTTCTCATTTTAGCACAGGTTCAGATTCCAATGTATGATCTGAACTAATTCTTTCTTACCCATTTCATTTTGTTGATCAATTTGAGTGGTGATACAAGGGCATTGCTCTTATCCATACCTTTAAGAGGACTTTTGAAGTTTTGTATTTCTCTGGTTGAGAATTTGTTAACGTGATTCTGTCCAGAGTTAGGTTTAGTCCTCCTAGATGTTATGCATTCAAAATTGTAATGACCTAGATCACCACACAAATGACACACTGGAGTTGTTCTGGTTTTACTCCTAGAGGCAGCAGATTTTTTAGATCTAGGTGTTGCATTTCCAGCCTTTGGCTTAAAATTTTCAAATCCTAGGCCACTTTTATCCCTTCCCGGTCTTCCCATTCCTAGCAGTTTTTCTAGTTTTTCGCCGCTCTAGGAAAACATACAGTTTTTCTTGGCAATTTTTCTGGACTCTTCTAGATTAAATAGGAGTGTGTGATTTTCATTTTAAAGGAGCATATTCTTATCTTTTAATTGCTCAACCTGTTTGCTTAGTTTCTCAGTCTTAGATTTAAGGAAGGTGTTAATTCTCTCAAGTCTATCATTATCTGAGTCATGTTGCTGTAAATCATTGATCAGATGTGTATTAATTTCTATAGTTTTGTCCAAGTCTGTTTGCAGCAATTGGTTTTTATTCTCAGATATTCCCAGTCTTTTAGCCACTTTGATGCTATGAGTATAGAGTTGATTGTAAGCATCTTGCAACTTATCCTTTTCTATTTCTTCTTCATCATCAGATGGAGATGATTCCGTGGCTTGCTGTTCTTTTTCGTTTTCAGATTCAGTGGGAGTGATTGAAACAGTGGAGACCATAAGTATTTTCAATGATTTCTGATCTCCATTGCATTCTGAGACACTGGATTCTGAATTTGACTCCTCAGTATCATCCCACGTGGCAGTCATAGCCTTGCCCTTAGTTTTTCTATTTGGGCATTCGGTTGATAGGTGTTCATACTCCTGACAGGCATAACATTAAGGTTCATTGGTTCTTTTACCAAATTTGCCTGCAGAGAGTTTGTTGTTCACCTTGTTTCCTCTAGAGGGACGGCCGCGATTCTTTTGAAAGAATCTCCTGAATTTTTGTGCCAGCATGGCCACTTCCTCATCATCATCCTCTCTTTCACTTTCACTGTCCTCATGAGTTATTTTCTTTGAAGTTTTTTGGACAATGTTTTTGAATTTTTGGAATTGAGTGAAGTGTAGTTCAAAAGTTTGTAGGGAACCTACTAGTTCTTCTACTTTCACCTCGTCTATATTCCTACACTCCTCAATTGTTGTTACTTTGGGATTAAACCACTCCGGTAGAGATCTCAAGATTTTCCTACAGATTTTAGGTACCGGAACTTTCTCTCCCAATCCACCCATAGAGTTGCAAATGATGTTCAATTTGGTGAAAAACTCCATAAATGTCTCATGCTCTTCCATTCTGAGACTTTCGAATTGTGAGGTCAATAGTTGAAGTTTGGACCTCTTCACAGTACTTGTTCCTTCATGGGTTGTTTCCAATAGATCCCATGCTTCTTTTGATGTCCCACACATACTTATCTGATTGAATATATCCTGGGACATGACACAGTAGATAGCATTCATAGCCTTAGCTTCAGATGTTTGCCTTTCTTTGTCGAATGCTGTCCACTTTTCTTTGGGTTTGGGCTTTGTGATTGTTGTGCCATTGTCAAGTACGATTTGTTCAGTTGGTGGCACATATCCACTTTCAACTATATCCCAAACGTCATGATCCAAAGATCTTAAAAAGTAGTGCATCCGAGCCTTCCATTATGCATAATTTGAGCTGTCAAATACTGGAGGCCTGGTGACTGATGAGCCCTCTCCTTTGGCCATATTCCCAACTTCATTCAAAATCACTCTCTAGGTGGTGAAGCCCTTAAAGAGAGACCCTCTTTGATACCAATTGAAAAAGCAGTAAAGACCGCTTGAGTTGAAGTCGGAATATGCCAATATGTCCTAAAGGGGGGTGAATAGGACTTTTTAAAGATTTATGAGTTATTTAAATATCCTATCACACTAATCCTATCATGTATGCAACTTTCAGGATTACTCAAATGTAACTCTACTAGCTTTCAAGCCAAGGAGAGGATCCAATCACAAACTAATCAAGATATAGCAATATGCAACTTAGTTTATGTTGGATGTGACTATGTGTGTGTGTGTGAGATGTGATCAGATATACGAATATGAATGCATTGTCATGAATCACACATAGAGAAAGTAATCACAAACAAATTCATTTTATAGTGGTTCAACGATAAGTCTACTCTACTCCTGGCTGTCGTACTTAACCCTTGAGTGTACCGAATTTCACTGAGGCTTCTCAGGGTTCACCTCAAACCTAAGGTTTTAAATCAGGTTCACCTTCAACCTTTACATGGAGGTTTCTACTTGGTTCACCTCTAACCCTGGAGTTTTACTGGTTCACTCCTAACCAGATGTTTCTGCTCTCCATAGAGCAAGTGTCCACACAACGCACCTAGAGGTTTCTACTCGATTCACCTCTAACCCTAGAGTTTCACTGGTTCACTCCTAACCAGATGTTTATGCTCTCCACAGAGCAAGGGTCTATAAAACACACCCATAGCGTACACTCCCGCCGGAGGCCTCCTACAAGGGCTTCAAAGGATGAGAACCACTTAAGACCCAATCCTAGAAAGGAATGATCACAAGTGTCCTCTTGGACTCTAGATACTTACAGATAAGTTGATGAGTCCCGTTAAGCACAACGCCGAAGATCTCCTCCTCCTTGTTGACGAAGAGTCTTCTACTCCCTTGATCCGCAACACAAAAGATATACCAAGACTAGGCTTAGGGTTGGGTCAAGGTTAAGATGAAATCCTACTCTCTAAAGGTTTACCTATAAGGAAGGTAGAGTCGTTCCAATCTTATGCATTCAAGGCATCCCAGCTCAAATGATTTGACATTAAGGTAGTAGCTGAAGGATCCTTGAATGCGGATGTTCATTCCCAAATCTACTCTATTGAATATCAATGGTGAGGGTGGATTGGAGGATGAACTCCCTCGAGAGAAAGGGCTTAAGGTATAAGATGTAAGTTGAAACACACAAAAGCTCTATCTTTTCTCTCTTACAGCAACAAAAGACAAGTCCTCTATAAATAGGCAAAAAGTTCCAATGGATATAAAATGGTCACATTTATGACAGAGTTCGATATCATCGAGCAGGTTCGATATCATCGAGCGTATACTCTGATAGCATCGATGGTCCGCTTGATGACTCGGACTCGAAGTCATACGCTTTTGAAACTCTTTGCCAATTGGTCGATGAATCGAAGCTATTGTCGATGTCATCGAATTTGAAACTCCAATTCCATCAATGACAGGTTCGATCTATCAACACTTAAAAAATGAGAGAGACTTGACTTTGAGATATTTCAGGTTTTCATGAATGTTCGGGGGAACCGTCGAGGTCATCGAAATTTGAATGTTGATGATATCTAGATCAGAGTCGAGGCATCGATAAATCCAGCTGATTTATCTGTGAACTTACTAGACAGTTTATGTCTTTATTCGATGCAATCGATCTGGTGTCGATATCATCGATATTTGAATATCGATTAAATCGAAGGGCCCCCGATCATAGTTAAAAATAACCTGAAATAACTGCTGTCAGAAATGCGCGCCCACTATCGATATCATCGATGGACCTCTGATCTTATCGATATTTGAATTCAGATCATATCGGACGGTCATCGATATATCGAAGAATTTTGAGATTTTCATTAAAAAACTGGGGCGTCGGAAATCTGCCTGTCGATCTTATCGAGCCACTCTCGATGGTCTCGAGATTTGAATATCGATGATATCGATATGTGTATCAATACATCAATAATTCATCCAGTTATGATGTGAAGTTGCTGGACATAATTAGTGCTCTTATCGATGATATTGATAGGCGTATCGATACATCAATAAATCCGTCTAGATGAATATTTAGTTGCTGGACATTTTTAGTCCTCTTATTGATAATATCGTTAAGGTATCGCTGACATCGATAGTGCAGGTCGATCACATCGAGGGTGTTTCGATGAGATCGACAAGGTGAGAAAAACATAGAGATTTTCCTATTTTGAAAAAGATTTCTCACCACAAAAACCCTAAGATGTCTATCTTGTTTTAAAGGTTTTAATCACCTGGTGTTTTGGGACATGGGATGTGAGGCTATGATTTACCTATTGCGAGCTTCCACACATCCGATTGAGGCAAACGCATGAAATAATCTTCCTATAGAGCTCTGTAGACAGTCTGACCCATCATTCACGTAACTTGACAAACCAGGGCACTAGCAGGTGCACTTTCATTTCTCTATTACAAATTTATGTTTATGATTATATGCACCTCTATTTAAAAATACTAATGACATGTTATACTTGTACATGTAGACTGATTTTATACATATTGGCAAGAGATGCGATCTTTGTGATTGGAAGAAACGGGTAGTTACTCGTGGTAAGGTGCATGAAGTTGATCCAATTGCCCATGTCCATGGAGCAGATCTGGACGAAGGAAATTATAGTGTTTTCATAATCGAGATTGAAGCTTTGTACGCAGAGTAGTGGAAGGAAGATGGTTATCATCATACACTTGGAGAGGTCGGCGTAAGAGGATTTGTTGTTTGACCCAAGCTATTTCTAACCATCAATTCATGATGTTTATGATTAGACATTACAAAAACTGAGACAATTTACTTTTATTTTCAAACTATACGGTAACATAGACACTTATCTAAATATCATGGAATGGAATAGATTTAACTCTCACATCAGATTACACACACATATATGGGGAATGGATTTAACACTCACATCAGATTACACACACATATATGGGGAATGGATTTAACATTCACATCAGATTACACCCACATATATCGAATGGTATGGAATGCATTTAACACTCACATCAGATTACACCCACATATATGGAATGGATTTAGCACCCATGTTTATGCATTGAAATATTTGGTTGGCATTTCAACCTCCCTTTGAGGAATTGAAAGATTTGTAATAATTTTCACTTCTTTTAGTGTTATTTGCACTTGGGAGAGAGAGAGAGAGAGAGAGAGAGAGAGAGAGGAAATTATCATCATCCGTGGCAGATGTTGCAGAGAATGCGATTAGCCTGGACGAGAAGTACCTTCATCGTTATTCCATGACTGTAGTTGGTTCTGCATGTCTACAAAAATTACACCAAAAATAGGTATGTGTAAATATTTTTGTTTATTAATATTTTGGAAGTTTATATTTTGATTTAGGATTTCTCATAATTTGGATGTGTTTTTTGCAGGGTCTAAAAAAACTCTCATGATTTATTCAACTATGAGTTTTGGCATCTTCAGCTTTTTCTTGAATGAAGAGGTCGGTTTCACATTTGCGAGCATCCTGACCTTGTGTGCTATTGGTGGTTAAATCATACTTTGGTAAGGAAAATTGGATGTGTTTTTTGTTCCTAATTGCATTATTTCAGTTAGACAGTTCAATCGAATGATCTGAACTATCCTTTAAGCCTATAATAGGTTTCTAAGGCTACCATACATAGATTGAATGTGCAGATAATGCAAATTTTTAAGGCTATCAAATCCATCGAGTTTGACCTAGAGAAAACGAAGAAAGTAAGTTTCAGATGCACATAGGCAGTTGCTGATGTTGCCTTGTTTTATGGTTCTCGCTTCTTAAGTAAGTATGCTAATATGAGTGGTTTTCAACGTCAGGAGTCTATTTCAAATGCTCTTGATTCATCAGATATACTTCATTTTGGATCTTCCTGCTAATCAACAAGCTATCATTCAGCTATTATGTTGAGGTGATTTCATTTCTTCACTAACTCTTATATGAATTTATCATCATTAGGGATTCAAATTAGTAATTGCTATGAATTAGAGATTATTAAAATTATTTTAGTCAGACTATGATTATATAAAAGTTAAACTAACATTTTATTAGTTGAAGTCAAATTTAAATGGAAGTTGAGGATTCCTTCTTCGAAGGTAGCCATTTCATGCATAATTGTGATTATCATTATCGAAGCCTTCTCCCTCCTATTTGGGGTTGTCTTTATCAGTCTTGTTTTTCCGATACTTTTTTGTTAAGGCCTTGATTCCAAGACCTTTTAGGTCTTTCTCTCATCCTCGTTTCAGGCCCTTTTAGCTGAATCAAAGTTTCCCTACTTTTGGATAGTGTTTGGTCTTTGATGCTCATGAACAAACCATCTTAAGTTCGTCATTTATCTTTTATTAGGACTACCTACTAGGTTGTTTCATCTGAACTAATTCTTAATTCAATCTGCCAAGTCTTTCAACACATCCATCTCAACATCCTCATCTCTAAAACAGTCAATCTTTGTTCATGTTGCCTTTGTAACTGCATAACACTACTGACCACATAGCATAGCTGGTTGAATAGTTGTGTTATAAGATTTGAAATGAGAAATTTCACGATTTCTTGGCAAAAGTTCAATAACTCATGGCCACTCATGCTAAACTGGTTCGTGTGAGGGATGTGAGCCATGCATAAGGTGGACCCCCACCTTGTTGATGTCATGGCCCTTAAGTTAGCTAGTCCACTTATCAGGGGTTAAACAGGTGTTAAAGCAATGAACAACTTGAAAAAAGAAAGCCAAGTATACAGTATTTATCATTAGACATGTATGGCCTCCCTATTGAGTAGATGAGACTGTCCATCCTATGAAGTTCTTAATTGTGAAGGAGTGTTGCACAGGTGTAGAGTGCTGGTTCGTTCAGCCTCACAGGTGGACTTACTATTGCCCCTGGTAAGTTGGAGCCTAATTCATGTCTCGATGGCTTTCATTTTCACTGTAAAGGGGAACCTGGCAATGCAGCTAAGCAGAAAATCTTCTTTAAAGATGGTAGCTCTGACATGAAGAAGCACTTGCTGACTAATCTTCCTGAATGTTGCAAACTGATGAAATTGATCAAAGTTGCAAGGCATTCATGGATTAAAAATTGGGAAATCCTTTAATATGACTAACTAAAAATTGGGACTTACTGTTGTTGGGAAATCCTTCAACAACAGCTGGTTGAAGAGGTTTTGGCTTGTTGGACATTTTCTTCACCGCCTCTTGCAAGTCTATAAACACTCTTAATTTTTGTTTCTTTTGTATTTCAGATTGCCAAGAAGCAAAGGGAAGATTATCTACAACAAATGGAGCTTTACAAACAGAAGAAGAATGAGGTTGTTGTAATGAGAATCTCCCTTTTTTACTCGATTGTAGGACTAAGTGAACTTCCATGCGACCAGCTGCTGTAGGCTTCTCAACCCTTTATATAATTTCCTTGCAAGCTCTAAACATCATATTGCTTAATCTTTGTTCATTTCCTAAAACTACCACTTAAATCGATCGAAGAAAAAGAGTTCTTTATAAACTTTAGAAGGCTTAGTTATACCTTGTTGCCTAATGGTCACAACAAGTTTTTTTTCACTGATGCAGCATGAGTTGATGATGATATTTTGCGGTATATATTGATTTTGGAAGTATTATATGATACTTGATAAAAAAAAATGCCATTTTTGGTTAATGCCTTTGTTTTGCATTTTTTGTTATGCCAGCAAATTCAGCTAGTAGTAAGAAGGGAATGTGGGTAAATACATGTAAATCCCTTTACTATTGTATTGCATTGTATGGTTTATGAAATTACCAGACTATTAAAAAAATTCTTGTAGAAATCTAGTTTATGAGATTGTCTTTTCATTTTAAGACGACAATGTCTTTTTTTTTTTTTTGCCATATGGAAGTGGAAGTTTCATTCTAACAAGTAGATACAGAGAAGTAAATTATTTGTTTTCAGCGCAAGTCCTCTCTATAACTGATTGAAAATATAGATGTTACCCTTATTTTTTGGTAATATTATTTTTCAAAATACAGAAAATATAGACTAAGCAGGTATCCTTGATTGTCTTTCATTTTTCAGACCAAAACAATGATACAAAGGGAATGTGGGTAAATACAAGAAAAACACATTTTGTCCTTTCATCAATTTTGTTACCTTAAACATAGTTATATTTAACAATGATAACTTACTGCAGATAATTGTGGCTGAGATTTTCTATGAATATCAAACATTCTTGCTAAGACCTTGTTAATAGTCTAGCCTGTCATGTCAGGGCTTGGACTGGCTCATATGTATGGTCTGGTTCTTACAACTTTATCAAAACCATTTTCTTGTTCTCTCTTCAATGTTTCTTTGTTTCTTTTCATGTATCATTGTGATGATTATTTCTATCATCATCATCATCATTATTATTTTAATATGGCCCTTGATAGAGTGGAACAGTGAAACATGTTCATGTAGTTGACCCCAATTAATTTGGTTAAAGCTTATTTTAATATGGCCCTTGATAGAGTGGAACAGTGGAACAAGATTCATGTAGTTGACCCCAATTAATTGGGTTAGGGCGTCGATGATGATGATGATGATGATGATGGCGGCATATAAACAGGATGCAGTTTGGCTAGTGACCCCAACACCAACTAGCTAGTTGGTGTCAACGCTCTGTGGGCCTCATCATAGTGTATGTGTTTATCTAAACCGTCCATCCATTTTCTCAGCTTTTATTAGGTCATGAGCCTAAAAATAAGCAAAAATATGAACTTTATGATTCTAATGCAGTTGTTAATGGTGGATTTACCTTATTTATTTATGATTCCAGTGGCAATGCAGGTACTCATGTGTACCCATAACATTTAGATCATGTTCAGTAGCATCAATACTAAACCACCTACTTGTAATTTTTACAAATATCCAATAAGTACAATTTGATATATGTAATCACAAAGCTTGGGCTTCTATTTGTGTATGACCTCGAGATGGCTACTGCAGTTTACAGAAATTGAATTAGTCTAGATCCTATATTTTTTACAGCAGAAGCTTCATCTGTAGGAAGCTTTAAGCTGTCAATAGATGAGGGCAGGTTCTTCTTGCTACTGTCAATGAAGTAACACTCGTACCTTTTGTCAGTGGCCAGGTATGTCTATGAGCTTGATTCTCTTTGTGTTATAACGTCAAATTCAATTTGGAAAGTGTGGAAATGGGTCAATGTCCACTCTAGGTTTGGAAACATTGAGTAGAAGTGATAGTATTGTTATGTCTTCATCACTCTGTGATTAGTTCTTTAACAGGAAATGCGGGCATGGTTTGTCTTGATGATGCCTTCTTTCATTGTATTTGCTAGAATTTAAAGGGGATATACTCAGTTATGGAGTTTGTTTGGTGGTACGATGGACACCTAGGCTACAACAATCTCACCCTTGATTTGAACAACACTGATACAGTTGTTGTTCTTGGTCAGGTATCTTCATTATCTCCATTTGTGAGGATATGAAACTGCAAGTGCAAGTGTAGGGTTAATGAGTAGTATAGTTCATAGAAAGTACCAGTTACTTTTTCGATATAGTTTTACTTATATATCATGAAGTAGATGTTTGTGTTTTCTTTTTCTGATTCAAATTCTGGTAATGGTCTACAGTATGGATGTTTCATTTTAGTTTTTTTCACTTTTCAACCATCATTCATATTTTTATGTTGAATTGTTACTTGCAAGTCTTTTTGGTAAAACATGCAGCCTTTAAATCGGTAAGCTGATGCTGATTGGATTAGGATAATGCTTCTTCTCATTTAAGGTCATAACTATCTTACTACAGAGAGCATGTTGCAGAGACAAATCAGTTGGGATAAAGTTTAGATGATTATGATAATGATAAGGGCCTAAACCTGAGTTGCTTCAAACATTGTTGGTTACTCTACTTGGAGCTTGCACAGATGATTATGATAATTTATATAGAATACAAAGGTTCTTTCACTTATTTTGCTTTTCTTGCAACCATGTTATTGGAGCTTGCACAGATGTATTTCTACTTGGAGATAGAGATGCCAAAATTTATGAGTTGGAGTTAAGGATGGGTATTTTGGGATTTGAAACTTGAAAGAAGGCTGGTTACCTTTGGTAATTGGTAGCATTTGTGAAATTTTATCTACTTTGGTGTAGTTAAAAGATTAGGAGGAAAAAACAGAGAAATTGAAAATAAAAAAAGATAATGCCTTTGGTAATTGGTAGCATTTGTGAAATTCTCTCCTTTCAGTTTTCATTGAGAAACTGACATTTTTAATTTTTTTATTTCCATTGCAATTTAGGATGATTATTTCTGCATCTTGATTGCTTTAATGATTTACAAGACGCTTCTTTGTTCTTCATATCAAGTATCTCCAATGTTGTTTTATTTGATAAGTTTGGGTTATTTTAGATTGAATTTTATGTCCATGCCAGGAAATGCATGTTACTTCATACAGAACTTATACAGGGATTGGGCCCACTGACTTCATCAATTGAATAATGTTGTACAATGGATTGTGTTCTGTTTCGAGATTGGGATTGTGTAGTCCTTTGATGGTCTAAATCTGAAATGGGTCCATGAACATGGGCATTTTGCTTCATGTATGCATGAACTAAGATAGATGTAGAAAAAATAAGAAATGGGGCTTAGAATATAAGGCATTCTTGGTCATGTATATATGCATAAAACAAAAAAACAAATCTATCTGAAATGGGTACCTTAACATAGGCATTTTTCTTAACTGTCCTGGTTTGCATGACCTGTATTGACTCTTGTGAATGCATGTTGTGTTTGAGCTTTAACTGGTGAACTTGCATGTTCTAAATAAAATGGTATTCTTATGTTTTTAGTGAACTGACCCATTTCACTGAGGAGTTTTAGTCCCAGCCAAAACCTGTCCTATTTTAGTGAAATGCTCACAATCATTGCATTCTATTCTTCTTCTTTTTTTTTGTGATTCGAACTTCAATCGGGTATGTTGAATCTTATTGCAATTAGTTTCTTCCTTGATCTAGTTGCATTATCGTTATTCCATTGTTTAATATTGAAAAATCTAAGGAGCCATTCGGTATTGTTTTATAATTGAATATTTCAACTAATTACACAGTTTCTATTCATATATTGAAATTATATGCAATGTTTTAGATTTTTTGTTGCTTTTGGGTGATTCCATTTACACATTATGTAATGCATGATTTTACTTTTCAGTCGCTAAAAGTTTATTTTATTTTATTTTATTAAAGGTTGTGTTTGGATATCAAATGGATTTTGCAATAATTACAATTCAACATTGTGAAAATGAATCATTGTAATGTGTTTCCAGTTACAAAATTGTTTTTCTCTCTGTTATTTGTAATTCTGTTTGTCTAAGGTCCACTTAAATTCAAATAATGTCAATTTCTTGGAATGATTTGGATTCGGGAATTTCACTGTTGCAACATAACTATTGTGATTCAATTTCACATCCGAATACAACCTTAAGTACAATGTGTATTGAATACTATAGGATTGAAGTTTATATGCAATAGGTCATGCAATATGTTCATTCCTAGATTACCCAATGGGTGAGTGAAATATGAAGGGTGCTATTTGGATGCATTGTCAAATTGAACTTCATTTGTTAGTCTAATAAAGTGGAAATAAGACCAAAAATTGTGATTTCTTTCCTTGTCATTCATATTCAATTACATTACTCTCAAGTTGGACTGGAAGCAAGTGTCTGTGATGTTGAGGGCTTTTTAATATGGATACAAGGAAGGATTATTAACTTTGGTTGTTTACATTTGATTAAACTGCTTGTTCACAGTTCAATTCACTTTGGCATTCGAACAAAGCTTAAAGGAACTTGGATTTACTTGATTCCTGCTTTGAAAGCACAAAGATTGGAGACAATTCAAGTGAAGGTTTTGTATTATATTTCTACAAAGATCTCACTGTTATGTTCTCATATTGGAGAGCCCTTTGCTTGATTAATGTTACTGTAGTATTTAATAAGGTTTGGTGTAGCCTACCCCTCTTATAAGTCTAGGCTGTTTAAAATGAGTAAGATCTATTCTAATGGAATGCTTTATTCTTTTAGGATTGTTTTCTTTCAGTGATTTGAGTAGTCATTGAAAAATAATCGAAGATTAGTCCCTGAACAAGATAAAAAAGTTGATATGTTTATCTTGTCTGCAATTAGTAACATTACTCATTATGTATTTGTCCAATGAAATGCATTTGGAATGGTTAAGATCATCTTTTTGTTTTGCTTAAGTTTATTTTTTGTTGCTATTAGTACTATGTTTTCATGAATGCATTTGGAATGCATTTAGAATGGTTAGGATCATCTAGTTTTGGATATGTGTTGATTAGGCAATCAATTATTATTATTATTATTATTATTATTATTATTATTATTATTATTTATTTTATTTTTATTTTTTTAATTTTATGAGAAACCCCGACGGCTTTTTGCTATCGAAAATTCCGAAGGATTTTTCCATCCTCCATAGCCGTCGGACATGTCAATGGTTTTAGCCGTCGAAAACGCCAATGGATAAAAATGTTTCCCTCAGTCGTCGGAAACGCCGATAGTTTTAGCCGTCGTAGACGCCGACGACTAAAATCGTCACACTCAACCATCAAGTTCTCGCACAAATAACCAATGTTATGTCATCGAAAGTAAAGGAAATGATGATCCCTATGCCTGGAAATATTGAGCATAGAAGAACTAGTCCAGATCATGCATCAAGATCTGGGTATTCACTGAAATGATGTAATTTTGCTGAGCTTTAAAATTCTATATCTGAGGTCACTCACCTCAATCTTTTTGTATATAAACATTCTAATGTTTATAATTTTGATTTGTACAAATCTTGTACAAAATTTTGTTGTGCATATGGTTAATTCAAAGATAGTTTATACTATACATGAAAGTCTATCGATCTGTGGAAAATGAAAAATATTCTCCTTCGATATGTCTGTCGATAAGTCATGTGCTTTCTCGATCAAATTGATCAACAGTTGATATCATCGACACCTCTTCAGAATTTGGAAAGTCACTTAATTGAGACTATTATCAAAGCCATTATCGATAACATCGAATGAGGATCATCGATATAATCGAAACTAAGTTCAATGAAATCGAAGAATGCAGCCTGATAAAAGGCGGTTGAGCAGGAAATTTTTTATTTCTTTCGAAAAGGCATTTCACTTTTTCTCTGCTCAGCTGGAAGTTCATCGGTGGGTCCCAAAAGCTCCACAAATCTGGTAATATCCCTCTATACATCAAGATTCCATCTTCTTTTTGGGTATCTCCTTTTCAAGTTGGGTTTTGTCCGTCTTTCCCAAAAATTTCAAATCCTCTTTTTGTTCACATGGGAAAAGACAAAGAGAAAGTGTCCGGTGTAGGAGAGTCTTCTAGAACCTCTCGACAAAAAGTGCTTGCCTCTAAAGAAAAAACAAGAGGCCCAGAACGTGGGACCCCTACAAGACAACGCACTAGATCACATGGTGGGTCCCAGTCCAAGGCACAAACACCTCCACCTGTTAAAGTAAATTCGGTCTTGGCAGAGTTCACTGGGAGAAAAGTTATTCGTGAGAGAAAAGTCGATAGGAGTTGTCTAATTCCATATAACCTGGAACCTCTGCTTGCTGCCATAGATTGGTTGCCCATTCTTGATTTTGGCGAACCTTATCACCTTGAACAAACATATAATTTCTTCGCCGCCTGTCATTCTCCAGTATCTGATCCACCATCCATCATTGTGACCGTTAATGGCGATGATTTGCAGATCACTCCTGAGTCTATCGCAGGAATTTTTAATCTTACTCTATTGCCTGTTGGACTACCGGATCTGGATCTGGAAAATATTGAGACTCGGTCCATGGTCACCAAGTTTCTCTGTCATAATCGTGACATCCTGTGGCACCAAGGCAATGCTCTAAAAGCCAAATTCATGGAACCTCAATTCCAGATTCTGCATGGTATCTTTTCCTCGAACATCTATTCTAGAGGTTCCAACAGGGCTGATCTTACGAGGTTCATGACTACGATAATTCATTCAGTAGCCTCTGGAGTCAAGGTCTGCTTGCCTACTCTTATTTGCACCAATTGGTCTATGCCTTTCATACAACTAGGGATGTCCACCTGCCCTACCCCTGGATCATCCACACAGTGTGTGACGCCATTGGTTTTTCGACTACGAGTGATCTGGAACTTCCACTTCAAGTCTTCAACAAAAGCAATATTCGAAGAAAGAACTTGAAGTTCCATAGGTATCCTGAGGTTCCTTCAGAGGAAGGCATTCAAGCAGAAGGAGAAGGAGGTGCAGGTGACGCTCCCACTGAAGGGACTGAGACAGCTGGAGATGAAGCCACTGGACCCCATCAAGCACCGTTGACACAGCTCCCGGGCATGCTAAACGATTTAAGCTCCATCAGGATCAAATTAGAGCGATTCAGTGATATGTCTCCCAGTTCAGGGAATCAATGAACGAGTGATTTACCTTTTGGAATGGCTGGTCCACGGAGTACAGCAGACTGTACAACAATTGGTTGATCTGATGACTTGCCATCGAGACGACATGACACTATCTACCTCTGCTCCTCCGCCATAGTATGGCTCTCTAAACGCTATCAAATTCACCTTCTTTTATCTCTCCGTATGAGCATAAGTATCTTTTTGAATACTCTACGCCCTCATGAGTGAATGTGATAGCTTCCTAACAGTTTGACTTTTTTTTATATGTTGTATATGCCCATGAGTGGGTTTGCTACTGATGGTTACTTCTGGATGCCCATGAGTGGGCCATTTTTTTAATAACTGTTTCTACTCCCAAGGTTGGGAAGTATACGCTTTGGCTATTTTGGATGTGGTCGGGTATTAATCACTGTTCCTCACTGCCATATTTATATATGTGATCTCCTATTTTCTTTGATTATATATGGTTTGTGCTTACATTATAAATGGTAAGTGATGCTTTTAATGTTGTGTTTATCTTATTTACTTATCTCCCTACCTTACTTAATCTGCTATGCATACATTGGATCTAAATATGAGATGTCTAAATTCACTGTTTTAATCATTATACATCTATCTTTTCTATATGTATGCTTTCTGAATGGTAGTTCTCCCTAAAGCTTTAAACTTCAGTCAATATCAACTGTTATATTTATCTTTGTCAATGACTGACAAAAAGGGAGAGAATAAATCAAACACCCCAAAAGGAAAATTGTATATCTGTCTATTAATAGTGTTGCAGTTGTTAGGGGGAGGTGTTGCAGGTGTTAGGGGGAGCAGTTGCACCAAGATAGGGGAGTTTGTAGATAGGGGGAGCAGCTTCTAAATGTTTATGTATATGAATTAGATAGCATTGTACAATTGTGTAAAGTTCATGTACACACAATTTAGGGTGTCAGTATAGAAGTTGTTCTATGGTGTTTTTGTATTTTGTCACGTAATTGACAAAGGGGGAGATTGAAAGTGCCCTGGTTTGTCAATTAGCATGAGTGTTGAGTTGACTAGATAGAGAAGGTTTATAGGAAGATCAATCAACCGTCTGCCTCAACCGGATTTGGGCCCAAACTAGCCACAGGTAAATCTAAGCCTCACATCCAATGTCTCAAAACACTAGGTAATTAAAACCCTTAAAACAAATTAGAACATCATAGGGTTTTGAGTTAGAAAACTTTTTCAAAGTTCAGAAAATCTCTAAGTTTTCTAGCTCTGACGATTTTATAGATATACTGATCGATATTATTGTCC
The DNA here is from genome assembly GCA_030180095.1 of Magnolia changhungtana. Lineage (NCBI taxonomy): Eukaryota > Viridiplantae > Streptophyta > Magnoliopsida > Magnoliales > Magnoliaceae > Magnolia > Magnolia changhungtana. The sequence continues at coordinate 591,171 of JASAUF010000625.1, forward strand.
TGCACTGTCGATGTCCTCAATGCCTAAACAATATCATTGAAATGAGGACAAAATATGTTCAGCAACCACATACTCATCTAGACAGAATTTTCGATGGATCGATATACCTATCGATATCATCGATATTCAAATCTTAAGTCTATCGAAGTTGACTCGATAAAATCGACAGCAGAGAAAACGAGTCTCTGTTTTTACTAAGAAAAATTATAAGATCGTCGATATATCGAGGTCCTCCTCGATATCATCGGAATTCAAATCTAGATGATATCAGAAGGCCTTCGATGATATTGGTCTTGGACTCACAAATATCCAGTAAATACTTTAGGTTAATTTATCTTTGATCGAGGGTCACTTGAGAGAATCGATATTTAAATATCGATGATATCGATACAGTATCGATTGCATCAAACAAGGACATAAACTTTCCAGCAAGCTTAACAGAAAATCTATTAGATTTATCGATACATCGACACGGCTATTGATATCATCGACATTCAAATTCCGATGATTTCGAAGGTCCCTCGATCATTCTTTTAAACATGAAATATTTCAAGTCTAGTTTCTCTCATTTTCAAATATCGAGGAATCGATCCTCGTTTCGATGAAATCGAAGTTCAAAATCTGATGACATCAACACTTGTTTCGATTCCATTGACCAGTAGGTAAAAGGTTTCAAAAGCATATGACATTGAGTTTGTGTCATCGAGCGGCCTGTCGATACAATCGAGAGTATACTCTCGATGATATCGAACCCGTTCGATGATATCGAACTTTGTCATAAATGTGACAATTTTATATCCATTGGAACCTTTTGCCTATATAAAGAGGACTAGTCTATTATTGCTGGTAGAGAAAAAAGAGAGTGTTTTTTAGTGTTTAACCTTAGATCATATACCCAAAGCCCTTTCTCTCTTGGAAGTTCATCCTCTAATCCACCCTCACTATTGATATTCAATAAAGTGGATTGGGGAATTAACTTCCACATTCAAGGATCCTCCAGCTACTACCTTAATGGCAAATCAATAAGTTGGGATGCCTTGAATGCATAGATGATTGGAATCACTCTATCTTCCTTATAGGAAAACATTTAAGAGAGTAGGATTCAATCATAACCTTGACCCAACCCGTTGCCATATATCGGTACATCATCTGAGTTACGGATTAAGGAAGCAGAAGATTCTTCATCAATAAAGGAGGAGATCTTTGACAATGTGCTAAAAGGGACTCATCTACTTATTTAAAAGTTATTAGAGTCCAGAGGACCCTTGTGATCATTCCTTTGTAGGATTGGGTCTAAAGTGTTTCTCACCCCTTGCAAGTCCTCTAGGAGGCATCCAACAGAAGTGTACGTAGTGGGTGCATTGTGTCGACCTTTGCTTTATGGAGAGCATAAATAGTTAGGATCTTGTGGAAGATCCTTGGCTAGTGTGCTTAAAAGTGGGTGCGTTGTGTTGACCCTTGCTCGTGAGAGCATAAACCGTTAGGGTCTTGTGGAAGATCCTTGGCTAGAGTGCCTAAAAGTGGGTGCTTTGTGTTGACCCTTGCTCTTGAGAGCATAAATAGTCAGCCTAAGTGTAGGTTGTAAAGGTTAAAGGTGAACCTGATTTAAAACCTTGGGTTTGGGGTGAACTGTGTGAAACCTCCTTAGTGAAATCCAGTTCACTCAATGGTTGAGTGCAGTTACCGAGAGTGGAGTAGATAAGTAGTCGAACTACTATAAAAATGATTGTGTTTGAGATTGTTATTGTCTTCCATTTGCTCATATGATTTCCTTAAATACTTTCATATCTGATAATCTGAGATCACACCTTACACACACTCACAGTCATATCCATCATAAACTAGTTTGCATATTGTTTATCTCTCAAATAGTTTGTGATTGGATCCTCTACCGAGCTTGGAAGCTAGTAGAGTTACTCTTGAGTAATCCTAATATATGCTTGTTGTTAGGATTAGTGTGATAGGATTTTAAATCAGTATAAAATTATTAAAAAGTCCTATTCACCCCCCTCTAAGACATATTGGCATATTCCTACTTCAACTAAAGTGGTCTTCACTGCAATTTCATGAGTGACGTGACCTGTGTTTCAATCGGGATGACCGCCTCTACGCCGTAAACCAATGAATACGGTGTTGCTCTTGTTGCTATTCGGTGGGTAGTCCTGTATGCCCATTATGATTCTTGCAACCTTTTGTTCCAGTCACGCTTGTTTCTAGTCACCGTCTTCTTCAGTATTTTCATAATCGTTTTGTTAAATGCCTCTACTAATCCATTGGTCAGTGGATAGTAAGGTGTTGAAAATGAATGGTGGATACCGAACTTTTGACACATTTTTTCCATGCCTCCATTCTTGAAAGGAGTACCATTATTAGTAACAATTTTCTTTGAGATGCCGTGGCGATATATTATTGCATGCTGGATGAAATTAACCACATCCTTTTCTTTGATATTGCGCAACACGATCACTTCTCTGCACTTGGAGAAGTAGTCTGTTTCTGCCAGAATATATTGTTTTCCTTCGGATGAAGGCAGATTTATGGGACCAATAACATCAAGTCCTCAAGTGGAGAAAGGCTAAGAAGTAACTATTTGATGGAGGTCTTCAGGGGGAATATGTATGACATCTCTGTCACTACAGGGAATTTCTCTTTTACTGATGACATAATTCGTCATTATTTTATCTTTTTTCATCGATAATGATTATTATTGATGAAATCTGTCATCGAAAAGATCATCGCAATAAGACCATGGCTAAAGGATTTTCCCGATGAAATATGACTTCGTCGGCAATGATAAAACAAATACCAATGACTAAAATCGTCGACAAAACATGTTACTTTTGGTAGTATAAAATAATATATTTCGTCGATAAACACAGCTTATACCGATGAATATCTTCGTTGGTAAAACTGTGGATTAAACACATTACCGACGAGTACGTTTGTCGGTAAAATAATAATATGGACAACTATGTTCGTCGGTCTAAGCCCTCTATTACTGACGAAATAATTCGTCGGTATATCTCATATAGATCGTTGGAATAAATTTTTGTATTAATTTTTACCTACGAAAGATTTCGTCGGTATAAGTTTTGGACTTACTGTAACGCCCTGAAAATCGGGGGTCGAGTGTAACTCAACTCCCGAGTCCCAACGCATCACTTATGCAACATATTTAATGATGTTTGAATGTTGTCTGTGTTAGAGCAATAAACATGAATGAGATTATACCAAAATAGTAATTCATACTCCAGATCAATTGTATAAAAGCAAGCGGAAGACTGAACTGTATATATATGTATGTAAAGAAACAAAATAAATGTTTCATTCTCCAGAGTATGAATCCATCTGAGTCACCATATACATGTCTGTTTATAATCAAAATATCAAAAATAAACTAGGTACAATCCCTGTAAAACCCGTCGGTCCCGGCAGCCTAGTCGAAGCCGCCAGAGAACTTCATATACGAGAACTCCTCCTGGTCCTCGTCATAATCAGGCTCCGCCTCCAGAGTTGCTGGCTCGCCTAAACCTAAGACAGTCTGGTTGGTGTGCGTGCGCAACACCGTCCGTAACGTGGGAGTGAGTAGCTAACTCAGTGGAACAATAAGGCATAAGTTATCATGTTATCAATACAGTCAAGCAGTAATGATAAGCAGTAAATCAAACACTCCTAGTTACTCTGATTAATGCAAGTATGAATGTAGGTATGATGGATGCCCTCACCAACATACTCCCTCATGCGACACCATCTCACGCTCGCGGCATGCTTACATCCCACAGTGCTCCACATCTTCCAGGCACATGCGATGCATGATGAGCATGATTACCGAGTTTTTAATTAATCCATTTCAAACAGCAGGATTGGGAAACTAAGGTACCTCCCTTGTATCATTCCCAAACATGATCCATTCTAGGGTCGTCAGTCCTAGTTAATATCAGACGATGGTGTGTTTTCTAGGTCACTACAGAGGCTGTCAGGGCTGTTACGTACAAAGGTTGCACCACTCCCCCATCACCCCTTAAACGATTCATCACTATACAGAAATAGGCCTAGTTCATACTCTATATATCGCGGCGAACCCTAAGGCGCACTGCGACTTCAGAATATGCTCGCGGTCACTACAAAGGGCTGCCAGGGCTGTTACGCACAAAGGTTGCACCACTCCCCCATCACCTTATCAATGTAGGCCGACAGCGCGAATATAGTGTACCATACCACTATAATCGGCTCACGAGTTAAGTTGCTCATTGGTCACTACGAGGAGGCACGTAGCCGTGGCGTGGGCCAGACGACTCGACCACGGTGTCCCATACCACCATGCCCGGCTCATGAGTCTTAGCGGATCGAGGTACAATGGTTAACGGGATTTTCACTGGTAAGTTCGGTACCCTAGGTTCAAACATTAGCGACCAAACATGGTGAACATACAAAAGACACACGGGTTACTTGACGTGTTCGGCTGGCTCGAGCGCACAACAAGTTGGGCGATATGAAGCGCAGAAGCACCTCGTGTGGCCAACCACTATCACCAACCGAAGTACGACACGGGTTCGCCAACACATCATGTGTGGTGAAACGAATCTCAACCACAACTCCAAGTCTGATACCGGATGCCTGGACTATGGACATAGTCCCAAGCTCAATCAATTCCTAACCATAGCATGTGAAGTACAGCATGATAACATGGTGATTCAAGAACACTAGCAATCATGTTATAAAGCATGTCATAAAGCATGTTAATAAACAAGTTACAAGGCATGTTCAAAAGCATGTTGTAAAGCATTATACAAATAGGGATACAAATACATATATTCCACAGGTGAGTGGTTAGAGTAAATAACCACATGGAGGGTATCATATGTGACTCTAAGGTAGTTGAGAATCCCATCTCAGCACCTACCTAAGGTTCTAACACTTAAGCACTTACATTTACAAGCAATTTTTACAAACACTTGGAATGCACTTTTTCAACATACATGACGTATGTTAGAGGAAAGTGCACTAGGGTTGTCCCTTTACCAAACTAGTATTTTATATGTATACATCATATTCATACAGCAAATAATCATGACAATTACATCAGCAAATTTTATATGTATAGGGTATTTTCTAGGATACCCAATTTCATCATAAATAGTGTTTACAAGAGAACTTGTAATACGGCGATGCTTTTCGCCAAGCAATTAATTTATACGCACATAATATATTTATACAACAATTAATCATGACAAACACATCGCTAAAATATACATGTATACGGTACGTCTTACAATACCGTATTTCTACATACATGGTGTATATTAGTAACTATGTATTTAGGCGAACCCTTTTGCCAAATGAGTATTTTATCCATACATCATATATCCATATGACAATTAAACATGTCAAACACATTTTCATAAAAAATACGTATACGGTATTTTATACGAATACCTAGAGTATGTGAAATTCCAAATTCTACAATTCTAATCGAAACAGAAAACGGAAAGCACTTTGTACATGTGCAATTGCATGCAGATCATGAATCTACCATTATCTGACATTGAAAGCGTTGAAAACCGCAACCTATACACCTAAAGTCCTCACCTTGCCTCTTGAAATCTCAACGAATCAGCAAGGTTGGATGAGCTTCCGTATTCGGGAGTTTTATAGCCTAAAGAGTGAAATCGGTTAGCTATTTCACAACCTATAGCCTATACACCTCAAATCAGATCTAGGGTTAAGGTTTCTCACCTTAAAACGGAGTTGATATCGCCAGGAAAGCGCCTGGAAAGAGACGGTATAGCCCGTGGGGTGATTTGCAATAGTAGGAGGAAGATTCTCCCACTTCTCCTAAGCTTTCTCTCTTTTCCTCTCTCTCTCTCTAGGGTTTTATCCCAAATTCGTATGGCTGTGAGAGGGCTGTTCTAAGGCCCTTATATAGCCTAAAACCTCCCCGGAATAGACTCCGGTTCAAGAGGTATGACTATTATAAGCAATTCGACGCTTTTCCAGCTCAAAAGAGTGTTTCTGGCGGCCCCCCTTGAGCCAAACGTCAGACTTAAGCTCATAACTCATGGATCTACGTGGAATTACATTTTTGACTCGATCGAATTCCCAGATCACACAGGGCGGACCACTTTCAGTTCAATGGTCAGTGGGCCACGATCCGAAATTCCAAGTACATGTAAATGTTCCTGAAATTTTTCCTGATCCGAGGGTGTAATTTGGTCTGATTCTGACGGTCTGGTTGCTTAATACTGATCCGCAACCGAATGGTGCCAGATCACTATTCAAGATATTTATTTTGTAAAGGAAAGAGTGGTCTTCACACTCCCTCGCTCCGGACGTGATCGAATGGCCGTGGGACATTGTCTGGACTTGATTTCCGAGATGGTTGTCGATCCCAGCGAGGCGGTCGTAAGTCCTTAACTTCGTGTTAATCGGACTTCCGATGTGCAGTCTAGCCCTAATACGAAGTTCCAAGTCATTCCCAAGAATAGCCGGGTAATGGGTTTGATCCTAGACTTTAGGGTAACCTAGCGTCAATGATTCTACAAGTTTTGGGTCTTGCAGATCGTATTTAAAGCGATTCCAACGGATTTCATGTCTAATCTAGTTTGGCACTTAGTTAACTTTGTTGAATTTCTAAAGGATTTAATCCTAATCGATTTCTAGTCGAGGTGATACTCGAGCCCTTGTATGAAAATTTACGGGTCGTTACAATCTACCCCCCTTAAACAAAAATTTCGTCCTCGAAATTTGTACCTTTTCGTATTCCTCGAGAATCTGAGGGTAGTTCTTCCTGACCTCGGCCTCAGTCTCCCAAGTAGCTTCCTCCTCTGAATGATGTGTCCATAGTACCTTCACGAGTGGAATGACCTTGCTACGCAGTACCTGCTCCTTTCTGTCAAGGATACGCGTCGGGCGCAACTCATACGTAGCATCCTCGTTCAGCTGTACCTGCTCCCATCTGATGATATGTGAAGGATTAGGAACATACTTCTTCAGCATAGATACATGAAATACGTTGTGTACAGATGCAAGTGGTGTGGGCAAAGCGAGATGATATGCCACATCACCCACGCGATCCAGTATCTGAAACGGACCAATAAACCTCGGCGTGAGCTTCCCTTTCTTCCCAAACCGAAGGACTCCCTTCATAGGGGAAACTCGGAGGAATACATGATCCCCGACCTCGAACTCAAGCGGTCGCCGCCTCGTATCGGCTTAACTCTTTTGCCTGCTCTGTGTTGTAAGTAGTCGACGCCTGATGATGTCGACCTTCTCTGTAGTTGCCTCAACCAACTCCGGGCCAATCAGACTACGCTCGCCAACCTCAGCCCAACAATATGGTGCCCTGCAAGGACGACCATATAGGGCCTCATATAGCGCCATGCCAATAGTCGCCTGGAAGCTGTTGTTGTAGGCGAACTCTACGTAAGGGAGACAGTCATTCCAGCTGTCCTTGAAGTCCAATACACATGCCCGCAACATATCCTCCAGAATCTGATTCACCCGCTCTGTCTGCTCATCAGTCTGAGGATGAAATGTCGTACTGAACTTCAACTTCACACCCATCGCCTCCTGGATACGAGTCCAGAAGATAGATGTGAACCGAGTGTCTCTGTCCGACACGATATCTAAAGGAACTCCATGCAGACGGATGATCTCCCTGATGTACAACCTAGCCAGCTCGTCTGCAGAGTTCGTAACTCTGATAGGGAGGAAATGGGCCGATTTGGTCAACCGGTCCACAATCACCCAAATAGAATCGTGTCCCTTCCTCGTCTTCGGCAGCCCAGATATGAAGTCCATGGAGATGAAGTCCCACTTCCACTCTGCTATGGGCATGGACTGAAGCAGTCCAGGAGGTCGGCGATGTTCTGCCTTGACCTACTAGCACGTCAGACATCGAGACACAAACTTAGCGATGTGGGCCTTCATGTTATCCCACCAATACATCCGTCTAAAATCCCGGTACATCTTCGTGCTACCAGGATGCATCGCAAGCTTCGAGTTATGGGCAGATTTGAGAAGCTCACGTCTCAAGTCAAGCATATCAGGAATGCATAGGCGGCCACAGAATCGTAGACCCCCATCAGAACCAACTCTCCACTCGGAGTCCTCGGCGTCGCTAGCTTGCTCTCGAAGCTCAGACAGCCGCACATCGCCCTTCTGGGCCTCAATAACCCTGTCGTCAATAAGTAGTCGCACCCGGACGTACGTAACACACTCAAATGGCTCCTCCATAGTGAGTCTTTGCTCGAAGTCCCGCACGAACTCAACCATGTCCCACTCAGCTATCATCAACGGTGCCGCAAATGTTATAGCCTTCTTGCGGCTTAATGCGTCTGCCATAAGTTCACCTTGCCAGGATGGTAGGAAACCTCGAACTTGAAGTCCTTCAAGGTCTCCATCCATCGGCGTTGTCTCATATTCAAGTCTCGCTGTGTGAATATGTACTTAAGGCTCTTGTGGTCACAGAAAAGCTCGAACTCCTCTCCGTAAAGGTAATGGCTCCAGAGCTTCAATGCAAAGATGACAGCTGCCAACTCCATGTCGTGTGTAGGGTAATTTTCCTCGTGCTTCCTTAATTGTCTCGAGGCATACGAAATCACCATGTCCTTCTGCATCAGGACACAACCTAAACTGACGCGAGACGCGTCAGTATATATCGTGTATTTCTCCCCTTGCTTTGGCAATACTAGCACAGGGGCGGACGTCAACTTATCCTTCAGCTCCTTGAAAGCTGCTTCCGCCTTCTCATTCCAGGAGAACTTCAGGTCCTTCCGGGTCAACTGACACAACGGCCTGGCAATCTTCGAGAAATCCCGAATGAAGCACCTGTAATACCCTGTCAGACCAAGAAAACTCCTTACTTCGGTAACCGAGCCAGGCTGCTGCCAATCCTGAACCGTGGCCACCTTAGCAAGGTCCACTACTATCCTATCCTTGGACATTACATGTCCGAGGAACCTGACTTCCTCCTACCAGAAGTCGCACTTCTTGTACTGTGCGAACAACTGGTTCTTCTTCAGTGTACCCAACACCGCTCTCAGGTGCTCCTCGTGCTCCTCCCGACTAGTAGAGTATATCAAAATGTCATCAATAAAGACGATGATGAATTGGTACAGGAAGGGCCGAAATACCCGCTTCATCAGATCCATGAACACGGCTGGTGCGTTCGTAAGGCCGAACGACATCACAAGGAACTCATAGTGCCCAAAGCACGTCCTCATCTCTCACGTGCAACTGGTGGTATCCCGACTATAGATCAATCTTCGAAAAATACTTCGCCCCCCTCAACCGATCAAACAGATAATCTATCCTGGGCAAGGGATACTTGTTCTTCACCATGACCTGGTTCAACCTACGGTAGTCAATACATAACCGTAGTGACCCGTCCTTCTTCTTCACAAATAGCACAGGTGCTCCCCAAGGAGACACACTAGGTCGTATAAAACCCTTCTCTACAAGCTCGTCAATCTGTTTCCACAGCTCCTCCATCTCACATGGAGGCATACGATAAGTCGGCAATGAGATGGGTGTCGCACCAGGCGTAAGATCAATTGTAAAATCGATCTCGCGCCGAGGAGGTAAACCAGGAATAGTTTCAAACACGCCTACAACATCAAACACTTAAAACATACTGCTCTCTACTAGATCTTCTACATGAAAACATAAACCGCCTATCGCGGTAACCAAAAGAAACAACCACACACAACAACGTAGATGACTAGGCATCTGAGTCAGGCGATGGAGGAGGAGCATTCTTGTCCTGCACATAACACAGAATGGCCTTCAACGTACGAGACACCTTCTTAAAGCTCCTCTTCATGTAGGCTTCGGTCTCTTCAAGCTTGGCTTAGGTCTCACCAAGCTCAGCCCAAACTTGTCCAACCTCTTGCCGCAGGGCTGCCTGGTTCTCCTCAATGCGAACCATACGAGCCTCCCTCGCTACCTGAGCAGCGTCAGACTCAGGTGCACTAGGAGGAGAACTCTCCTCAGTATCCTGAGTCTCATCTCCCACTTCTGGTACATCATCGCCGCCCTCCTTCTCGCTTCCCACCTCGAGGTCAATACTCTCCTCACCGGCACTATCCGACTCATCTCCAGACTCGTCGAGTCGGGCTTGCCGCTGTTGAGGGCCGATCTTCATATTCTTAAGTGTCGCCTCGCTTATGATTCGGACTGGTGCAAGGTCCTCCATGTTCAACCTGTAGCCGACATTACCAGCCATCCTGTAGATCAGGCGGCTAAATGGGAGCGAAATGTCATTCCTGGTAGATTGAACAACCTGAACTATTTGAAATAGGATGAATGTGGGCAGGCATATGTTGTCCCCGCGTCCCATCTTGTACAGAAAGTCCACCATCAACCGAGTACACTCCGTGCGGTTACCCCACCGTGGGTATACATTGTATGTGAAAATGTGATGGAGTAAATGGAAGTCTTCGGCCATCTTTGTCGCCGCAATACAATTTCCTAGCGTTCAAGTAACTCGGCGACCACAAAGGTATCGTGTGCGACGATCCCTTTACAGCGCACTTCTGGAGAAGTCGTCACTAGGAAGCACTTGACCACGTGAAATCTTCGTGATCCGAACCACCTCATCCACAGTGATTGTGCGCCTTATGCCTCTCACAGAGACAGTGAACTAAAGAGGCTCTAACGATGGATCTATGATGTGGGCGTAGAAAGCACGAACCGTGTTCTCACATGCAGGGAACTCACCGTCAAATATAGAATTCCATCCGATATCCACCAAGTGGTCCATCATCGGGTGTAGGCCAAACATTCTCTCATCCACGTGAGCTTCAAACACGACCTTACGGCCAGCAAAACGCCCATATTCAATGCCTATCGGATAGGCATTTCTGACAGGATGTTGAGGATCCAGGTCTCGCTTCGACCTAAACTCTCGAACGGTGCTAGTGTCGGCCCCATCGTCAGCTCTTCTTCTGGAATGGGCTGGGCTGCTCGGGCCAGCGTCATCAGTTGCGGTCTTCCTCTTTCCCATGAGAGATAGGATGGAGGAAATGGAGAAGATAGCCGTAACCAACTCAAAAAGAGCCATGGAATGAAGGAATGAGAGAAAAAGGGGCTGATTTCTTTGATTCTCCACGAGCAACAGTCCCCACAGGTGTAGAAGAGACACTAGGGGTAGGAAATGAAGAAGGAACAAGAGGAAATAGGGATGGGTTAGGAGGTTACCCAATTTTGAGCTTCAAATGGGGGAGATGAGAGCTCAAACGTGAAAGGAAGGGATAGGGTAGGTGGCTAGGGTTGTTGTGATCGATGGGAGTGGGTGAGTTATGGATGAAAATGGGGGATTGAATGATTTAGGGGAATGGGTTGAGAGAAAAATCAGAAATGGAGGGGATGGGCGTTTGGAAGAGAAGATGTGAGAGAGAGGGGGGCTCTAGCCCTAAAAATACCAAACCCCAGCCCTAACTGCACACACCACATGCTTGGGGAGGTCAGGCCGACCGTTCCCAGGCCCGACCCCACATCAGATGGCCCACCCGACCATGGCGCGCCGCGGTGACCGCGGCTCCACCGCGGTCCGCCTTAGCCGGCGCCGTGCCGCCGCAGTGGGGCCATGTTCTCCATGGTCCCAAGGTGCCAAATGCACCCTGGTTCGACCCTAGGTCCCATTGTATTTAAGTGGGGAGGCCCCCAACTCGATTCAGTTCCAGATCGGGCACTTTCGGGCAATTCCGGACACCCACTGATCATTTCTGATTTTTAACAACTGGTTTTGGGTGGATAGCGATCTAGACACGTCAATAGATGGTCTAGAAGTGATTTGGACTAGACTCATGCGACCAGGATCGAGCACGGACTCGATCAAGACGCGCATTTTCTACGAACTTCGCCAAATGGCGAAATTGGAAATCCTAGGACTGTTTCTAAAATTTTCTCGCACCCTCCTAGGTTGTAATGCGTCAGTGGACATCGTGGGAACATAACTCAGGTCCGGTTTAATCAAAATCATGCTCTGATACCAACTTGTAACGCCCTGAAAATCGGGGGTCGAGTGTAACTCAACTCCCGAGTCCCAACGCATCACTTATGCAACATATTTAATGATGTTTGAATGTTGTCTGTGTTAGAGCAATAAACATGAATGAGATTATACCAAAACAGTAATTCATACTCCGAATCAATTGTATAAAAGCAAGCGGAAGACTGAACTGTATATATATGTATGTAAAGAAATAAAATAAACGTTTCATTCTCCAGAGTATGAATCCATCTGAGTCACCATATACATGTCTATTTATAATCAAAATGTCAAAAATAAACTAGGTACAATCCCTGTAAAACCCATCGGTCCCGGCAGCCTAGTCGAAGCCGCCAGAGAACTGGATATACAAGAACTCCTCCTGGTCCTCGTCATAATCAGTCTCCGCCTCCAGAGTCGTCGGCTCGCCTAAACCTAAGACAGAGTCTGGTTGGTGTGCGCAACACCGTCTCGTAACATGGGAGTGAGTAGCTAACTCAGTGGAACAATAAGGCATAAGTTATCATGTTATGAATACAGTCAAGCAGTAATGATAAGCAGTAAATCAAACACTCCTAGTTACTCTGATTAATGCAAGTATGAATGCAGGTATGATGGATGCCCTCACCGACATACTCCCTCATGCGACACCATCTCACGCTCGCGGCATGCTTACATCCCACAGTGTTCCACATCTTCCAAGCACATGCGATGCATGATGAGCATGATTACCGAGTTTTTAATTAATCCATTTCAAACAGCAGGATTGGGAAACTAAGGTACCTCCCTTGTATCATTCCCAAACATGATCCATTCTAGGGTCGTCAGTCCTAGTTAATATCGACGATGGTGTGTTTTCTAGGTCACTGCAGAGGTGCTGTGGTCGAACATTACGCACAAAGGTTGCACCACTCCCCCATCACCCCTTAAACGATTCATCACTATACAGAAGCAGGCCTAGTTCATACTCTATATATCGCGGTGAACCCTAAGGCGCACTGCGACTTCAGAATATGCTCGCGATCACTACAAAAATTTGTCGGGGTACATTACGCACATAAAGGTTGCACCACTCCCCCATCACCTTATCAATGTAGGCCGACAGCGCGAATATAGTATCCCATACCATCATAATTGGCTCACGAGTTAAGTTGCTCACTGGTCAGTACGGGGAGGCACGTAGCCCCAGCGTAGGCCGACAGCTCGACCACGGTGTCCCATACCTCCATGCCCGGCTCATGAGACTTAGCGGATCGAGGTACAATGGTTAACGGGATTTTCACTGGTAAGTTTGGTACCCTAGGTTCAAACATTAGAGACCAAACATGGTGAACATACATAAGACAAACAGGTTACTTGACGTGTTCGGCTGGCTCGAGCGCACAACAAGTTGGGCGATATGAAGCGCAGAAGCACCTCGTGTGGCCAACCATTATCGCCAACCGAAGTATGACACGGGCTCGCCAATACATTATGTGTGGCGAAACGAATCTCAACCACAACTCCAAGTCTGATACCGGATGCCTGGACTATGGACATAGTCCCAAGCTCAATCAATTCCTAACCATAGCATGTGAAGTACAACATGATAACATGGTGATTCAAGAACACTAGCAATCATGTTATAAAGCATGTCATAAAGCATGTTAATAAACAAGTTACAAGGCATGTTCAAAAGCATGTTGTAAAGCACTATACAAATAGGGATACAAATACATATATTTCATAGGTGAGTGGTTAGAGTAAATAACCACATGGAGGGTATCATATGTGACTCTAAGGTAGTTGAGAATCCCATCTCAGCACCTACCTAAGGTTCTAACACTTAAGCACTTATATTCACAAGCAATTTTTACAAACACTTGGAAAGCACTTTTTCAACATACATGACGTATGTTAGAGGAAAGTGCACTAGGGCTGTCCCTTTACCAAACTAGTATTTTATATGTATACATCATATTCATATAGCAAATAATCATGACAATTACATCAGCAAATTTTATACGTATAGGGTATTTTCTAGGATACCGAATTTCAACATACATAGTGTTTACAAGAGAACTTGTAATACGGCGATGCTTTTCGCCAAGCAATTAATTTATACGCACATAATATATTTATACAACAATTAATCATGACAAACACATCGCTAAAATATACACGTATACGGTACATCTTACGATACTGTATTTCTACATACATGGTATATATTAGTAAACATGTATTTAGGCGAACCCTTTTGCCAAATGAGTATTTTATCCATACATCATATATCCATACGACAATTAAACATGTCAAACACATTTCCATAAAAAATACATATACGGTATTTTATACGAATACCTAGAGTATGTGAAATTCCAAATTCTACAATTTTAATCGAAACAGAAAACGGAAAGCACTTTGTACATGTACAATTGCATGCAGATCATGAATCTACCATTATCTGACATTGAAAGTGTTGAAAACCGCAACCTATACACCTAAAGTCCTCACCTTGCCTCTTGGAATCTCAACGAGTCAGCAAGGTTGGATGAGCTTCCGTATTCGGGAGTTTTCTAGCCTAAAGAGTGAAATCGGTTAGCTATTTCACAACCTATAGCCTATACACCTCAAATCAGATCTAGGGTTAGGGTTTCTCACCTTAAAACAGATTTGATATCGCCGGAAAAGCGCCTGGAAAGAGGCGGTGCAGCCCGTGGGGTGATTTGCAACAGTAGGAGGAAGATTCTCCCACTTCTCCTAAGCTTTCTGTCTCTTTTCCTCTCTCTCTCTCTAGGGTTTTATCCCAAATTCGTATGGCTGTGAGAGGGCTGTTCTAAGGCCCTTATATAGCCTAAAACCTCCCCGGAATAGACTCCGGTTCAAGAGGTACGACTATTATAAGTAATTCAGCTCTTTTCCAGTTCAAAAGAGTGTTTCTGGCGGCCCCCCTTGAGCCAAATGTCATACTTAAGCTCACAACTCATGAATCTACGTGGGATTACGTTTTCGACTCAATCGGATTCCCAGATCACACGGGGCAGACCACTTTCAGTTCAACGGTCAGTGGGCCACGATCCAAAATTCCAAGTACATGTAAATGTTCCTGAAATTTTTCCTGATCCGAGGGTGTAATTTGGTCCGATTCGACGGTCTGGTTGCTTATCGATCCGCAACCGAATGGTGCCGAGATCACTATTCAAGATATTTATTTTGTAAAGGAAAGAGTGGTTTTCACACTCCCTCGCTCGGGACGCGATCGAATGGCCGTGGGACATTGTCTGGACTTGATTTCGAGATGGTTGTCGAGCCCGCGAGGAGGTCCTAAGTCCTTAACTTCGTGTTAATCGGACTTCTGATGTGCGGTCTAGCCCTAATACGAAGTTCCAAGTCATTCTCGAGAATAGCCGGGTAATGGGTTTGATCCTAGACTTTAGGGTAACCTAGCGTCAATGATTCTACAAGTTTTGGGTCTTGCAGATCGTATTTAAAGCGATTCCAACGGATTTCATGTCTAATCTAGTTTGGCACTTAGTTAACTTTGTTGAATTTCTAAAGGATTTAATCCTAAGCGATTTCTAGTCGAGGTGATACTCGAGCCCTTGTACGGAAATTAACGAGTTGTTACACTTACTATTACCAATGAAATATTTCATTGGTAATAGTTTGTTTCTTCCCAATTTCATTTATTTTCAAAATTCAAGAAAAACTTCCTTATATACACCTGTAAATACACTTGTTACAATACAATTTCATCATATTCACATCCACATCCTTCCATACACAAACCACATCCATCCATACACAAACAATCCTATCCACATCCACTTACAACTTTCATTCATCCACGCACAGATACATATAAGTTTAACATTCGTATATAAAATAAATCATAAAAAAAATTAAAAATCCCATCCACATCCACATAGAACCCACAATATTCATTCACGCACAAATACATATAAGTTTAACATTTGTATATAAAATAAATCATAAAAAAAATAAAATAAAACTCACAAAGATGAAGGTGGAGGTGGTGAGGCATCGGTGGTAAAGCGTGCAACGAGAGCCTGAAACATCTCCTACATCCGTCGCTCTTGCTCCACCTGCATCTCCTCGATCCTCCTCTCCTAATCCTCCATCTCCTCTCCTCCTCCTCCCTACACCTCTGCTCCTCCTCCCTCTGCCTCTCCACATACTCTTTGATCTCATCGACGATGACTCGTAGCTCCTGAACCTCTCTTTGTCATATCAGCTCGGCGAGGGCGCTCTCCCTAGCGATGGATCGGCTTGGGACAGCTCTAGTGGGTGTCATGAGCTTAGCACCATGGCCAAGCCCACGCACATATCCAGAATGAGTATCAAGCACCTCGCTTAGGATATCTGGCTCACTCCGCTGACTACCATCGGGAGTGGGCTGACTACGTATGGTATCCATCGCCACTTGTAATGAAAACATATGAGTTTTTATAACGACTGACATTATTATAAATCAATGCAATTAAATTTTACAATATAAGGATTTTTACCCAATTCTCGCTGGCTTTAGGATGAACCCAAGATCCCGTCGCCTGCCAATAGTGAGTCCCTCTGTAGAGGTCTACTGGTCCAGGCTCCTGGCCGATAACGGACTCTCGCTGCATAATCAAAGGACAATAGAGTTAATATAAACGCATGTAAAGAATATATCAACTTAATAATCACCAGTAATTTATTACCATGTTATAACGATGTTGTACAAATGACTTTGAACCAGCTACGTGGTTCACTTGTAACTTTTCCCTGTTCACAGAATTTATTCTGCTCCTCTTCTGAACACATTATTAATAATACATTGTTATTAATTACGAATTTAATTGTTACCTTAAGATATCATAAATATGTAAATTTTACCTGAAAAGCCTCGGACGAAAATCTCTCGCAGAGTATGCGTCAGTCATCCATAGTCACGTACGGTGGTGCGGACAGTATGGCCTCATTGTGGGTCCTACACCACTTGTACCGCTAGTGTAACTCTCCGCGGTACTCCTTGAACCGCTCCCTGACCATGTTGTCGACGGCATGAGAAATGTACGGAACACTCAAATCTAAGACAAATTTATCCTGCAGTAATAGATTAAGGTAATAAACTTATTAAGAAAATAACTTAACCGTAAATGAACTTTCACAAAAGAAATTTTAATTTACTAAAATTTACCGTAAGGCTCTGACAGATGAGCTACCGCACATCATCTGTCACATCTGCCCAACGGGGGGTGGTGGCGCGGATCAAAGATCAGCATAGGACACCGACTAATAACGTAAACAACCTAGCATTGTCCCCAACAGATCTAAGGTAGTCCTGTGAGAACTCTACCGTCACCCTACCCTCAGGCATTAGTCGCTTTAAAACTAACTCACACGTGGGTCCACATCCTCGTCGGTTGGTCGACGAAGCTGTCGCAAAAGAAATATGTAAGTCTAAACATAAATAGAAGTCACTAAAAGAAATATATGTCTAGACTTACATGCATTGTCCTGTGTATGCGCAACCAAGGGATCAGACGCCTGTAATCAACATGTGACGTCGATGCTGTCTTCGTCGCATTATGGGTAGAAGGGGTAGATCTGAAAAGGCCAAGCTATATGTCCTAGAGGGGGGGGTGAATAGGACTATGCCAAATTTAAAAATAAATCAGCGGAACTAAAGTAAATCAATACCCTTACAATAATGAATCAATTCACAATGCTAAATATAAATCACCTTGATAAATAATTATTGAGAGATTGATACAAATTTAGTTCTAAGGACAACCTTACACCATAATAAACAAGGGCTTATGGTAGGACAACCTTATTTCTAGAACTTCTTTTGAATCAAGAACTCAATGTTAATATAAGTAAATGAAATAGCAAGGAATTGAAAATAAATGCAGAAGTAAAGATCTAAATTATTACAACAATCCCCACACTTGCTTGAAAATGTAAATAGTTACAACATTCACATCCACTTGTACATTCCACACAATCGAATGATAAAAGATATGAAAATTAGGCAAGCATTCAATCCACAAGACAAAGAGTTATAGTGGTTCGCCTGTGTGTACACCAACTGTTTTACAATAGCCACACAGAATGCTACTCCACTCCTAATATCCTCACACGGGGGATATTAGCGTTCACTATCAAATAGGTTTTCTGAGGTTCACCAAAAACCTTTACAATTGTGTCTTTTTCACTTGGGCTTACACAATTCAAAAAAAACCCCTTTTTCGAGTTTTTTGGTTTTCCTCAGACAACCAATACAATGAGATTTTTCGGCTCAATCTCAAACAAAACCAATACAATGAGATTTTTTCGGCAACCTCAAACAAAACAAAAAATAAATGAATTTTCTGAATTGTAAAATACGGATTTCTCCTTTAGCGGCCGGTAGAACCAATCGGAGTAGATGATTGAATATCAAAGTTCAATTTCCAATACTCACATTCATAGGGTTCTAAATTCTAATAGATTTTAGATTTTGACTTGTTGGGCGTAGCTATATTTGATTTTGATTCCAAGAAGAAGGAATAATATAATTCCTCTTTTCAAATAAGATTGGAATAGAGAAACAAAATCAAATTAAATAAGCTAGCAAAAAGGAATATTAAATAAGCACAATCTAGCTTAAAATAAACACGAGACTTATCTCGAGTGATTACTTGAAAATTCTTGAATGGAATGGAGTTCGGATGTAAAAACTCGAATTTCGTGTTCAATTTATAGAAGAAAAAATCGTTCCTACGATTTGGTCTTAGAAACCTAGAAGCTGGTCATAGCTCTATGTGATTTTTGAAAAATTGAGCGCGATCTTTGAAAGCCGTTCCACGGACGGTCGTGTGTACCCTACGGACCGGTCGTGGGACACCTACGGCCCGGTCGTGGGACACCTACGGCCGGTCGTAGGACCAAGAAATAGGTTCTTTGGATTTTCGGTCGTAGCTCCACGGCCCGATCGTGGACAGTCGAAGCCAACCTACGACCGGTCGAAGGACCTCGGGGATGGTCGTGGGCGTTCAAAAAAAAAAAATCGAAAAAAACTTCAACAACTTAGGGTGATCGTGGAATTTCTTGGACTAGTCGAACCAATGCTAGGATTTGGTCGAACAAGAGCTAGGATTTGGTCTTGGAATAGACCAAACTTATGTTAAATAAACATTTGATTTATGTATCCAAAATGACCTACTTAAAGGGTCAACCTAAGGTCATTCAAACCTGAAACATGTCGTATGGATATTGAACTTCAACCATTCAACGAATGTAGATTGTTTGAACCAATATCAGGCTTGAAATCTTGAACAATATCAGGCTTGAAGTCTTGAACAATATCAGGCTTGAAGTCTTGAACAATATCAGGCTTGAACCTTGAACAATATCAGGCTTGAAGTCTTGAACAATATCAGGCTTGAACCTTGAGATCTTCATCAACATAATTCAACTTTGAGATCTTCAACATCTTGAGCTTCAACATCTTGTAGCTTTTTGTGGCTTTTTGAACTTTAACATCTTGTGCTTCAACTTGTAGCATCTTGAAGTATTTAGCAAAGGTGTCTTGAATAAAAATCATCATACCAGCACAAGACACAGATAGATGTTTTGACACATCAAAATTTGACAACCAAAGGAGTATGAGACCATAACCCTTACAATCTCCCCCTTTGTCAAATTTGTGACAAAACACCACACCAAGTAATAATTCTTCCAATAGACATAAGAGAAGTACAAAGCAAGCACAGATGCACAGATGATAAGCAATGTATAGACATGATAAGCAATAATCATTTTCCCATAACTCTTGAGAAGTTTAAGAAGTTTAACTCCCCCTGAGTAATAGGACTCCCCCTGAGTAATAGCACAACAAAATTAATAACATTCAATAACATTCACCAAACTTCTCCCCCTTTTTGACACAAAATGACAAAGGAAGAAAAAGCGATAAATGTGCATAACCAATTAGGAGTTGAAGCAAAAAATAGTCCATAACCAACAAAAAGGTTTGAGATGCAAGCTAATATCAGTAAATATACTGAGACAAAAAAAAAATTTCGGTGAGAACGGAAGAGGAAGAGGGTGCGAGGATTAGAAGGATCAATTTTATGTAATCCCTTAGCAATTCGCCTCATATATTTACGCATATAAGAAAATTGTGTGTCTTGAGTAACACAATTTGAGCCACTGCTCTTGAAAAGAATTCAACCTTTCATCAAAATCGAAAGTGAAAATCGGGATCATCGGTAGTCGACTCAAGTTCTTCAAATAAGTCATCCATATTCACGTCCTCGGGAAGATCACTAGCTTGACATTACACGCTTCACCACCCTTTGCTACTAGCATCCACTTGGCCTCTAGCCAAATCTAAAGTCATCTTATTAAGATTGGAATTATTAAAAGGAGATGGTGGATGGGTTTTCTCTAGTAGGCATGGCTATGAGCATATGATTTGCTAACATAGTCGATAAATAACCAAAGGGTATATCACTATGTCCGGGATGGTGACGTGAGAATAATGGAATGACAAATTAAAGAAGGAGGCATATTTTAGCACCAGAGACAACGAGAATGCAAAACCACGAACCATAAAAGCGGTGAGTTCGGTTTTGTTACGAAACGTGGATAAAGATTTGAAATGAATATCTTATGAAGTACTACGTATGCAGGTAACAAATACCTTGAGGAAGTACATGACCTTTATGAGTCCAATGAACATCCATATTACATAAATCTCTAGTAAGCATTCGTCGTTCGGATTACGAGAGACTATCATGTAAAATATTAATTGGAATGCTTTCATCATTGATAGGTATTTCCATAATATACGCAATCAAATGTCGATCTACAACAAACAAACCTTCTTGAGTATCAACTTTAAAAGTTAAATTCTCAAGAGAAAAATCGCAGAATACATGCAAACATGGATTGGGCAATGGTGGTATGCGGCTCCACCCCAATGTAAGATGTTATCCCATCCTGATTCCAACAAAGAAGGAATACCAAAAGAAGCAATGTGATTGACATTAACATGACGTTCAACAATTACATTACGCATACGCAAATCTCGAGCATCAGTAGGATCATTTTCGGAGAACGAAGATGGCGTTGAACAATAGAAGTTGATCTAGAAGAAGATGGACCTCGAGTAGTTTTCTTTTTACCTCTAGCATCCATTTTCAAAGAAAGATTTCAAGGAAACAACAAGATGCAAGATAGAAGAAATGAGATTTAGATAGAACAGATTTTTCAAGAGAAAAACCCCAAATCCTGCAATCAATGATCAAATAGATTCCACAAACATGAGTTTTGAAGCACTAATAGTAAGAATCTACAAGAAAAATGTAAAAGAATCACTAACCTTGAAGAACAATGAAGATGGGTTGGGGCAGCCGTAGCTAGGACGGTTGGAAAGAAATGAAGAAATGAAGAAGAAGACTAAAATCCCCAATTTTAAGTGAAATCCCGTGCTTTCTGACGACAAGTCGTAGGTATGCGTGTTCGGCCCGTCGTGTACGGCCGCCGTCGTGTATTCTCACGACAGGTCGAGTATGACAAAAAATTTGCAATTTTTTTTTTTTTTTAAATAATTTCAAGTTTAAGCAAATAAAACATCAAACTTATGCTACACAAAATCATGCAAACTCAATTTAAATTGCACATACCGAGATCAAATTTTAATTTATTAAAGCAGAAGCTTTTGTCGAGCGGTTTAGTGAAAATGTCGCAAGTTGAATCTCGGTTGGAATGTAATCCAAATTTATTAATTTTTCTTCCACTAATTCACGAATGTAATGAAATCTAATGTCAATATGCTTAAATGCGTGAATCTTTGACTGGATTTTTAGAGATATTTATTGCCTTTGGAATTATCACAAAATAAAATCATAGAATCTTGAGTAATTCCATAATCGCTTAACATTCGTTTCATCCAAACAAGTTGAGTACATGCATTTCAATGACAATGTATTGACCTTCAATGATTGATAGCGATATAGAACTTTGCTTCTTGCTAAACCAAGAAACAAGACAATTTCCAATGTAGAAACAACCACTTTGGTTGATTTCCTATCATCAATGTTTCCGGCCTACCAAGATCGACATCTGCGTGCGGCTAATTGAACATTAGTCTCATGTGGATACCGAGACCCAATTTAATAGAACTTGCGACATAACGCATAATCCGCTTAACAAGCAAGTTAAGTGAGATTCTTTAGGATTTGATTGATAACGAGCACAAATACCAACACTCAAAGCAATATCGGTCTACTAGCTTGAGTTAGATAAAGTAAGCTACCAATCAAACTACGATACAATTTAGGATCCACATCATTACTGTAGAGTCTTTTGAGAGTCTTACGATTGTACTCATTGGAGTATCAAAATTTTTACCTTTCTCAAATCCAAATTTTTTAATTAAACTACGAGCATATTTGGTTTGTGAAATAAATATTCCATCGGGTTGTTGTTTTACTTGCAATCTAGGAAATAGTTTAATTCTCCAACCATGCTCATTTCGAATTTAGACTTCATCAAATCTGCAAACTCAATGAGTCATGTTAGTACGGGTTGATCCATAAATAATATCGTCAACATATATTTGAACCATTAGAATATCATCGTTATATTTCTTAACAAAGAGTGTCTTATCAACACATCCCATCGAAAGTTATGACTCGGTAAAAACTTAGTCAATTTTTTGTACCATGCTCACGGGAGCTTGTTTGAGACCATAGAGAGCTTTCTTAAGGCGATACACATGATCAGTAAATTTAGGATCTTCAAACCACCGTAGGTTGTTCAACATATACCTCTTCATGTAAATCACCATTGAGAAAGGCACTCTTAACATCCATTTGATAAATTTTAATTTTCTTAAAACATGCAATGGAGATAAAAAGTCGATTGATTCAAGACGAGCTGAGGGCAAATGTTTCATTATAGTCAATACCTTCGATTTGTGTATATCCTGTACAACTAGTCTTGCTTTATTTGAATAATATTTCCAAGCTCATCAGATTTGTTTTTGAAAATCCATTTTGTTCCAATAATATGTTTATCTTTAGGTCTAGGAACAAGTTGCGGACATCATTTCGACAAGTGATTAAGTTCTTCTTGCATCGCAAGAATCCAATTTTCATCGAGAAAGTGCTTCTTTTACGTTACCGGTTCAATCGGGATGTAAAGCATACGTAGTTACATATGTCCTCTAATTGTCTACGAGTGCGCACACCGGTGAGAGGGTTTCCAAGTATTTGAGAGGTTGGATGATCTTTAATGATCCTTAATTCGGGATTAGTTTCACTTGATGAAGTTTCTTGTTTTTCAAGTATAAGAACTTCATCATTATCTAAACTAGGGACAGTGTCTTCAAAAGATCGTCAATCACAACATTTATTGACTCTTGAATCACAGGTCTGTTGTTGAGAACACGATAAGCACATTTGTTTAAAGAATAACCTAAAAGATCCCTTCATCACTTTTAGTGTCGAATTTTCCCAAATTTTCACGGTCACGCAAAATATAGCACTTGCCAAAAATTCGAAAATATTTGTGAAGGCTTTTTCTCAAACCACATTTCATAAGCCGTTTTATTTTAGATTTACAAATATAAACACGGTTAATAATGTAGCAATTTGTATTCTTGCTTGAGAGATTCAGGTAGCTTCATGCTATTTAACATAACACTTCCCATTTCTTGAAGCACTCTATTCTTCCTCTCGACAATTCCATTTTGTTGAGGAGTTTTAGGTGCGAGAGAATTCATACGATATTCACGATCGCTACAAAATTTCTCAAAACCGCTATTTTCAAATTCGGATCCATGATCACTACGGATCTTCTTGACTTGAGAACATTTTTCGTTTGAATCCGTTTTATAATCTTTTCACTTCAACAAGGGTTTCGATTTATCTTTCAAGAATGAAACCCAAGTGTATCTTGTATAATCATCTACAATAACTAAGATGTACTTTTTGCCACCTCGACTTTCCGTTCTTGTTGGTCTATAAGATCCATATGGAGAAGCTCGAGTGGTCTTGTGGTGATATTGGAGTTCACCTTTTTGTGAGAGCTCTAGTTTGTTTACCATCTTGGCATTCACCACAGATCTTGTCTACTTTTGCATTTTAGGTAGACCTTTTATTAGTTCACTTTTGCTCAATCTGTATAAATTTCGGTAGTGTACATGTCCAAGGCGTTTATGCCATAAATCTGTCTCATCGGTATGGACCATGTAGCACGTTTGATTAGATGAGCTACCATTGCTTACTATATAGCGAGTTTTGAAGTTCTGCGACCAGTTAATATTACTGAGAACCCTTTTCATTTGTAATTTCACAACCTTGATTAGAAAATTTAACATTATGGTTGTTATCGCATATTTGAGATATGCTCAACAAGTTGTGTTTTAAACCCTCAACATATAACACATTTTTAAATAAGGGAAGGTTATAGAGTTGGACCGTACCTTTGCCAATTATCTTGCGGTTGCTACCATCACCAAATGTGGTGACCCATCAATCATATCTTTAAGATCGGTGAATAGAGCTTTGTCGCTTTGTCATATGTCTGGAGCATCCTTTGTCTAGGTACCATTTTGAATGGCTTGTAGCTTTGAAAGCGAGTGTGAGCAACCAAACAAGTAACCTTGGGAACCCATTTGATCTTGTTTTGGGTTTAGGAGAATAATTGGTCTTCTTTTGTTTATAGTTATTAGAGTGACCTCTTGAGTTAAATTTTAATAGCTCCTTAAGTAAATCAATAATTTTTTGACTAGCGGGTTTTGAATCGATTTTTGAAATTTATATAAATTTGCTTTTGTGTTTTTGAAAGGTTTTGTATTTTTAGAAAAAACTTGATTAGTACCTTTTCCTTTTGAGTTAGAAGTCTCTCCTTTCACAAAAATGGAAGGAGCATTCTTGTTTAGGAGATGTGTTTTTTTGTCAAAGCCCAACCCGGATCGATCACCACATTTTCTTGATCAGGATAATAATTTCTCTAATTTTGGATCACCTTGGGCATATCTCCATGTGTCCTTCAAACTCAAAAAGAAGATACTTCATCTTTAAGTTTCTCATTTTGATTTCAAATTTTCAACTAGAGAGGTTTTGAATTCTAAATCACACTTTGATTTTTCAAAACAATCTGAAATTTGAGATTTTTCTAAAACAAGGATTTCAAAACATTCTTTAAGTTTAAAGAACTTTTCTTTTTGAAGTTTAAGTTTGTGACAATTTTACAACTTTCTTTATATAAGGCATTGTAAGCATCTTGTAGATCTTCATCATTTTCATGATCACTATCCAAATTTTCTTCACTTGTTGAATCATCGTGATCTGAAAAGGTAAACTTGGCTAGAGTCATAAGGGCCTTAAGTTCTTTGCCCGAGGCTCGGTTTAATTTTCGATTCGGAAGAGGCTTGAATCAGACGATTCATCCCAGTAGCCAACATACCCTTCCTTTTGGATCTGTCCTTTTAGGACATTTGTTTGCTAAATGCCCATATTCTTGATAGTTGTAACATTGACTATCTTTCAATGACTTCCAAGATTTAGACTTAGGTTTAGAACGTTTCTTTTCATTTGCCTTTTGAAAGTCAACTCTTTTCTTACTTTTGAAAATCTTATAAAACTTTTTTTTGCCAAAGGGCCATATCATCTTGACTTTTCTGAATCTGAATTTTCTTGAGTAATACTTTTAGATGACTTCAAAGCAATAGACTTACCTTTAGGAGCTTTAAAACTTAATTCATAGGTTTGCAAAGAACCAACTAATTCTTCTACCTTCATATTGTCAGTATCACGAAGTTCTGGATTGCGGTTACCTTTGAATTGAACCGATTCGGGAAGAGAGCGTAGTATTTTTGCACACACTTTACTTTACGAGATCTTTTCACCAAGACCCCACATAGAGTTTACAATGTCATTCAATCTAGTGTAAAAGTCCATAAACATTTCATTTTCCTCCATATGAATTTCTTCAAATTTAGTTGTGAGGAGTTGGACTTTAGATTTCTTGACAATTGTTGTACCTTCGTGTGTCATTTCTAAAATATCCCAGGCTTGCTTTGCTGCGGTATCACAGGATATGATTCTTTTGAACTCATCCGGTGATAGTGCGCAAGTGATTGCATTTAGTGCTTTAGCATTAGCACTACTCTCATTTTTCGAAGTGTGGTCCATTGGAAATATGGTGTAATTTTCATAGATTTTGAACCATCAACACTTTGAGTTACTTCCATGGTAGGAGGATTCCATTCGATCCTTTGTGGCTAGCCACACACTTTCATCCATTGATCGAGGAAGATTCTCATTCGGCTTTCCAATAGGCATAGTTGGAGCCATCAAAAGGTGGAGGCCTAGTAACTGAAAGGCTATCAAAATTTGACATCTTTTTAAATAGCTTAGAACGTTAGCTCAGGAAATAAATCCAAAAAAGTAACAAGAAATGAGCTATTAGGCTTTGATACCACTTGAAAAGGCCAAGCTATATGTCCTAGAGGGGGGGGGGGTGAATAGGACTATGCCAAATTTAAAAATAAATCAGCGGAACTAAAGTAAATCAATACCCTTACAATAATGAATCAATTCACAATGCTAAATATAAATCACCTTGATAAATAATTATTGAGAGATTGATACAAATTTAGTTCTAAGGACAACCTTACACCATAATAAACAAGGGCTTATGGTAGGACAACCTTATTTCTAGAACCTCTTTTGAATCAAGAACTCAATGTTAATATAAGTAAATGAAATAGCAAGGAATTGAAAATAAAATGAGAAGTAAAGATCTAAATTATTACAACAATCCCCACACTTGCTTGAAAATGTAAATAGTTACAACATTCACATCCACTTGTACATTCCACACAATCGAATGATAAAAGATATGAAAATTAGGCAAGCATTCAATCCACAAGACAAAGAGTTATAGTGGTTACTTTGTGTGTACACCAAGCTTGTTTTACAATGACCACAGAATGCTACTCCACTCTAATATCCTCACACGGGGATATTAGCGTTCACTATCAAATAGGTTTTCACGGGTTCACAAAAACCTTTACAATTGTGTCTTTTTCACTTGGGCTTACACAATTCAAAAAAAACCCCTTTTTCGAGTTTTCTGGTTTTCCTCAGACAACCAATACAATGAGATTTTTCTGGCTCAATCTCAAACAAAACCAATACAATGAGATTTTTCTGGCTTAACCTCAAACAAAACCAAAAATAAATGAATTTTCTGAAATTGTAAAATACGGATTTCTCCTTTAGCGGCCGGTAGAACCAATCGGAGTAGATGATTGAATATCAAAGTTCAATTTCCAATACTCACATTCATAGGGTTCTAAATTCTAATAGATTTTAGATTTTGACTTGTTGGGCGTAGCTATATTTGATTTTGATTCCAAGAAGAAGGAATAATATAATTCCTCTTTTCAAATAAGATTGGAATAGAGAAACAAAATCAAATTAAATAAGCTAGCAAAAAGGAATATTAAATAAGCACAATCTAGCTTAAAATAAACACGAGACTTATCTCGAGTGATTACTTGAAAATTCTTGAATGGAATGGAGTTACGGATGTAAAAACTCGAATTTCGTGTTCAATTTATAGAAGAAAAAATCGTTCCTACGATTTGGTCTTAGAAACCTAGGGTGGTCGTAGCTCTAACAATTTTTGAAAAATTGAGCGCGATCTTTGAAAGCCGTTCCACGCGGTCGTGTGTACCCTACGACCTGGTCGTGGGACACCTACGGCCCAGTGTCGTGGGACACCTCGGCCCGGTCGTAGGACCAAGAAATAGGTTCTTTGGATTTTCGGTCGTAGCTCCACGGCCCGATCGTGGAGACAGTCGAAGCCAACCTACGACCGGTCGAAGGACCTCCGGGGCCCTGGTCGTGGGCGTTCCAAAAATCGAAAAAAACTTCAACAACTTAGGGTGATCGTGGAATTTCTTGGACTAGTCGAACCAATGCTGGGGATTTGGTCGAACAAGAGCTAGGATTTGGTCTTGGAATAGACCAAACTTATGTTAAATAAACATTTGATTTATGTATCCAAAATGACCTACTTAAAGGGTCAACCTAAGGTCATTCAAACTGAAACATGTCGTATGGATATTGAACTTCAACCATTCAACGAATGTAGATTGTTTGAACCAATATCAGGCTTGAAATCTTGAACAATATCAGGCTTGAAGTCTTGAACAATATCAGGCTTGAAGTCTTGAACAATATCAGGCTTGAACCTTGAACAATATCAGGCTTGAAGTCTTGAACAATATCAGGCTTGAACCTTGAGATCTTCATCAACATAATTCAACTTTGAGATCTTCAACATCTTGAGCTTCAACATCTTGTAGCTTTTTGTGGCTTTTTGAACTTTAACATCTTGTGCTTCAACTTGTAGCATCTTGAAGTATTTAAGCAGTGTCTTGAATAAAAATCATCATACCAGCACAAGACACAGATAGATGTTTTGACACATCAAAATTTGACAACCAAAGGAGTATGAGACCATAACCCTTACAAGATCCAGTGCACGAACAACCGATCTCCCACATAATGCCATGACTGAATATGTGCGAACTACGAACTTATAAATTTAAACAATGTCAGTACAAGTGTATTAACATCAATATAATAAACACATTAAAATTTATGGTGCAAGTGTAATATATTAAAACATTATACAAGTAGTGTTGATGGTAGAATGAATTTGTGCTTGTGCTTAGAGAGATGATTAAAATATGATTAGACCATTACACTACAATGCAAATAGAATATAATAAAACCATAAATATTCTTGTAAAATTTGAAAATTCCATTACACATTATCATTCTATATTAAATACATGCATTTCATTGTAATATGAAACAACTTCGGATTAACTATCCAAAATACTCCCCGCGTAAGTTATCGTACGCTGCAGAAGTATATGTCAAGCTGTGTGAAGCACTTAATATTGTTATAACAAACATGCCAGTCACAATAGGAGAAATCTGGTATTTCAGGACTCCATTCAGATGTGCAAGTGAAAAAACTGCATCTTCCATATGAAGTTTTCCGTGGTTATATTCCTCCATCAGGTCTAAAATTTCTTTGAGATTATATAATCTTTTATCTAAGTCATCGTCGATATATTCCTCCCTACAATCATCGACTAGACTGGGTATCTCTTTGGCCCTACCAGAAGAAGATAGGGCCGGAAAGTCCATCCGCAATAGCTAATAATGTATACTACGTGCTTCCGCTACGCTCCAGCTTGAGGAGGACATGATCAGAAATTGACTCAATTGCAAATATGGATTATAAACAAGTCAATTAAAGGAATAAATCATGACTTATAAAACATGCATACATGTAATAATCAAATTATTTGAATTGAAAAATGACATGTAAATCATGTGTACATTTAATAATCGCCGTCTGTATCACTATTGCTTAGGACTATTTCTTCTTCACCATCACTATCGCTGATCAATATTTCCTCTTCATCATCTGCAACGTCGTCATCAATGAAACCGCTATCATCTCTAACATGTTATGTATTATTGAGGCATCAACATGATTAGGTGGCACATCATCTCTTTCCATGTGCACCACATCAATATCAACATTTGGATCAATCCCTCTATCCCTAGATGACATGTCTTCTTAATATGCGTGTTCAACACTAGACATTTAATTTCTCCCTTCCTAGCTATCTTCACCGTCTGGTTCGGAAATGTCAAATATGTTCCTTGGCTTTATTTTCTGAACCACGTGCCAAGAGCCACCTAACTTGGTGTCAGCGAGGTAAAATACTTATTCGGCTTGGCTAGCAATGACAAATGGGTCGTCCTTAAACCACTTCTGAGATAAATTTACACTTGTAAAGTAGTCGTCAGTCTGTATTCCCAACTTCTTATTTCCAATGTCCCACCGATCACATTTTAATAAGTACACTCACTTTTTCATACAATAACTCAGCTCAATAGTATCTGTTAAAATGCCATAAAAGTCAATTTTTACCTCCTCATGCGTTCCCTTCACAACCACCCTACTATTTTGTGTGGTCCTATACTTGTCACGCTCTTCAGTGTGGAATCGAATTCCATTTACAATACAACCTGTATATCTAGATACACGTCTATCAGGGCCACAAGCTAGTGAGTAGAGTGCATCAGACGCATCCGCAGAGTTGCTAGCGCGCAACGTCTTCATCTATTATCAAGTACAAAATGTAATTATTTAGGGATTTTCTTAGGTTTAAATATTGTGCAATACAACAAAATTCTAAGTGTGGTGAGTAAAAGGTGAAATCTGACAAGTTTTACGAACCATTTTGGATACTGATCCTGATGCATTCGATCATTTGTTGGGTATTGGGACTTCATCTCATCGATGTCTTCACTACACATAATTGACATGTCATCAACAAGAAACATTAAGATCATCGTATGTAGAGATACAATTATCGAGGGAAGACTTACTCTAAGTACGACTCTATTTCTTCACAATTATGCAACACATACCACTACGCCTTTGCTTGATCTCTAAGGTCCATATCCTGAAACGTCGGGGATCTTAAATGACGGACATTATGTGCAAATACAGATATGAGTCCTTGTTAATACTCTTGCCCTTCATCGGCATTCCAATCTTCTCGGTTGAATCTAGTTTCTATGCCACGAAGATACATGGAGCGAAATGTCAGGCACTCATTATCAATGTACGCCTCAGTAATGGATCCCTCTGAATATGCCTTATTCCTCACAAATCGTTTTAGTGTGTGAAGGTATTTGTACACAAAACCACTACGTTATACGTATGAAAACATGGATATATGTAGTTTATGGAATGAATAAAAATTTTAATAGGTTCTACCACCTTTCGATCGGATACATCCAACGATATTGTACTGGGCTTGCAAGCTTTGCCTCGTGCGGTAAGTGAATCGCTAGGTGTACCTTAACATTGAAAAATGCAGGTGGCTTTCAAGTTTACAAAGGAATATAGCAATGTCTCTCTCCAGTCGTTTAATAACCTCTACATTTAATGATTTCAAACACAAATCCTTAAAGAATATCCCCAACTCAATCAGTACCGCACTGATATCCTTGCTCAGAATCCACGAATCGCAACCGGTAGTAGACGTTGCAGAAGGACATAACAATCATGACTTTTCATTCCTGTTACCTTACAGTCCGTAATATTTACGCGCCGAGATATATTTAATGCATACCCATCGAAAAACTTCACCGATCTCAACCATTCACATAAACACTTTTTCTCTAGTTTTGTCAATGTGTAGCAGGCTGCTAGTATAGTATATGAATTTTCATATAGTTGCAAGTGCAACTCTTTTCTTAAACCCATTGCTTGTAGATCCGACCGAGCCTTGAAACTGTCTTTTGTTTTCTTCTCTATGTTCATCAATGTTCTAAAGACATTGCCACATATATTCTTCTCAATATGCATGACATCCAAGTTGTGTCGCAATTTCAAATCACTCCAATAGGGAAACTAAAAAAATGCTCTTCTTCCTCTAGTTATACTCCAATACTATACGTTTCCTATTCTTCAAGTGTGGTGCCTTATCAAATCTAACTTCTTCAGTGTTACTCAGTTGTTATATTACATCATCTCCAGATAGCTCTTTTGGTGAGAGCCTATGATCTTGTTTACCATCAAAGATCATCGTCTTCCTACGCCAACTATGATCGCTTGGAAGGAAGCGATGATGTCCCATATAACACATGTTTTTACCATGGTTCGATGACAATGAACAAGTCTCAATACTACATGTTGGACAAGCCAACTTTTCCTTCGTGCTCCACCCAGACAAATTCCCATACGCGGGGAAGTCATTTATTATCCACAAGACTGCTGCATGTAATCGAAATGTTTGTCCTGCAAATGTGTCATACGTCTATACATCTTTACTCCAGAACTCGCTTAACTCATCTACGAACGGTCTCAAATACACATCATTGTCATTCCCAGATGACCTGGGTCCAGGAATAAGTAATGACAACATAAAAAATGACTCCTTAATACACAATCAATGAGGTAAATTGTAGGGCATAAGTATCACTAGCTACATACTGTACGAGCTACTCATATTACCAAATGGATTAAACCCATCACTTGCAAGACCTAGTCGAACATTGTGAAAATCCTCTGCAAACCAGTCATATTGCTTGTCAAAATTTTGTCAGGCTTCAGACTCTGTAGGGTGCCTCAGTGTACTATCATCATGAATGCATTTCTCCTTATGCCACCTCATATCTTCAGCCGTCTTGCGAGACGTAAACAATCTTTACAATTTGGGTTTTAATGGGAAGTACCTTAATACCTTTTGCGGGATTTTCTTATGCTTGGCTTCATCATACTTCCACCTAGACTCTTTGTATTCTGAACACTCTTCAACATTTTCATGCTCTTTCCAATATAATAGATAATCATTTATATATGAATGTATGGGGATGTAACCAAGGCCCAAGTCTTGCATTAAGGATTTTACCTCGTAATGAGACTTAGGAAATGTCTTACCATACAATAATGCATCTTTCAACAAGTCAAGCAACATGTCGAACGATTTGTTTCTTCAATGATTTATTGTCTTCAAATGAAGTAACCTTGTAAGAAAAATCAACTTGGAGAAATTCTCACACCTTGGATAAAGTGGACATTGTGCATCCCTTAACAACCTATTAGACTTTTTTGATTCGACATCACCCATATGAGGAATATCTTGGCTACTACTTGTCGCTACAAAATCAGTATCCGCAATTGTTCCCTTGAACATATCCCCTATGATATCTTACATTTCGTCAACGTCTTCATCCTCGTCATCCAGCACAATTAGGTCAACAAGGAATTCAGTGGCCTCAACTCTTTGGTGGAACTCTTCACCATGATGGATCCACCAAGTGTAACCCTGGTCAATCCCAACTATGAATAAATTATCTTCTACTTTCTCTAAAGTCTTATGAACCATGTTCTTGCATTTTCAACATGGACACCTAATCCTACTGCCTGAATCTGCCCAATATCGCGCAAATTCCATGAACTCTAGAACCCCTTATTTATACTCTCCTTCAAACCTGATCTTAGCTCGCATCCAACTCTTATCCATCTCTATAATGAAAAGATTAAAGTCAGTTTACAGAAATAGGTTTATGATTACGTTAAGGTTATAGGTGTAAGTGTTATGGTTTGATTCCTCTTTGGTTGTCAAATTTTGTGTGTCAAAACCTCTGTATGTGTCTTGTGTTTATATCTTGATAAATTTGTTCGAGACACCATGTTAACAATTGAAGTCAAGAAGTTGAATTCTTCAAGCTAGTTCAAGCTACAATATAGAAGATATTAAAGAAGAGTTCAAGTTTAAGACTCAAGCTCAAGTTCACGTGCAAGACTCAGCTCAAGTTCACGTGTATTCAAGATCAAGACTCAAGCATAGTTTGGGACTCAAGTGCAACTCAAAATGACATTGATTTCAAAGCTTATGAAGTGGTCAAGCTACATCAAGAAGAACTCAAGCTTTGTAATGTTCAAAGTCTAAGCAAATGAAGTTTTCAATGTCCATACTTCATGTCGCAGGTATGATAAACCTTAGATTGACCTTAGGGTAGGTCACTTTGGCTACATAATTCATTTGAATATTAATATATGATCTTGGTCTATTCTAAGACTAGTCCTAGACCTTGTTCGACCAGTCCTAGCACTGGTTCGACCAGTCTAAGAAATTCTAGGACTAGTCTTAGAGTTGTTGCAATTTATTGAATTTTTTTCGTTCGGCTACGACCAGTCCTAGAGTCTGCTCGATCGGTTATGGGATGGTCTCGACTCGACCTTCAACCAGTCGTAATGCTACGACTCAAACTCCAGTGACTAAATCAAGTGTTGCACGACCAGTCGTAGAGGGGTTTCGACTTGTCGTGGACTGCTTATGACCAGTCGTACAACGATTTTATCCGATCGCGCTCAAAAATTCAAAAATCTGTTTCTCTTACGACTAGTCGTGGTGTCCCTAGGACTAGTCGAAGACGAATTTCTGCAGCTATAAATAGCATACGAATTTCAGAGTTTTTCAATAGAAAAATCAAGTGAATTCAAGGCTCCACTCTGAGATAAGTTTGTTTTTATTTTTAAGCTACATTGCGTATAATTCTATTTCCTTTTGTTAGCTTATTGTTATTTGATTTTGATTTGCATTCCAATCTGATTAGAAAAAGGGGAAGTTCTTAATTCCTTCTTCTCAAAATCAAAATCAAATACAGCTAGCCCTAATTTGATTAAACCTAAAATTAATTAGAACTTAGAACCATTGTAAAGTGAGTATTGGACATTGAACTTCCATATTCGAACTTCTACTCCGATTGGTTCTTCCGGACCGCTACAAGAGGAGAAATCCAGGTATTTTACAATTCCGTAAAATTTTCATTCTTTTAATTTTTGTTTGAGATTCGCCAGAAAAATTCCATTTGTGTGGTTATCTGAGGAGAGCCAGAAAACTCATAAAGAGGGGCTTTTGGATTGTGTAAGCCCAAGTTAAAAAGACATAATTGTGAAGGTTTTAGGTGAACTTGTGAAACCTATTTTGATAGTGAACGCTAATATCCCTTGTGTGAGGATATTAGAAGTGGAGTAGCATTCTGTGTGGTTGTTGTTTAACAGTTGGTGAACACATAAGTGAACCACTATAATTCTTTGTCTTGTGGATTGAATGCTTGCTTAATCTTTTATCTTTTATCTTTTATCATTCAAAGCTGTGGAATGTATGTGTGGATGTGAATGTTGTAAATATTTACATTTCAAGCAAGTGTGGGGAATGTTGTAATAAGTTATATTTAAATTTCTGCAATCTATTTCAATTCCTTGCTATTTATTTTTATTAAGTTCTTGATACAAAGGATGTTCTAGAAATAAGGTTGTCCTGCCATAAACCTTTGGTTTTTATGGTGTAAGGTTGTCCTTAGAACTGAATTCGTATCAACCTCTCAATACTTGTTAATTGAGGTTGAGTTTATTTCAGCATTGTGAATTGATTTATTTTTGTAAGGCCATCTCTTTATTGTTTATTCCACTATTTTAATTTTAATTTGGCATAGTCCTATTCACCCCCCCTCTAGGACATATAGTTTGGCCATTTCAAGTGGTATCAAAGCCTAATAGCTTGCTCTTATTGCTTTTTATTTGGATTTATTTCTAGAGCTAATGATCTAAGCTATATATATATATATATATATATATATATATATATATATATAAGATGTCAAATTTTGATAGCCTATCATTCACTAGGCCTCCACCCTTTGATGGCTCCAGCTATGCCTATTGGCAAGCCAGAATGAGGATCTTCCTCAAATTAATGGATGAGAGTGTGTGGTAAGCCACAGTGACTGAATGGAATCCTCCTACCACTGAAGTGGCTGGAGTTGATGATTCAAAAACTATGAGAGTGTCTCCGTATTTCCAATGGACCACACTTCAGAAAAGTGAGAGTAGTGCAAATGCTAAAGCACTAAATGCAATCACTTGCGCACTATCACCGGATGAGTTCAAAAGAATCATATCCTATGATACTGCAAAGCAAGCCTGGGATATATTAGAAATGACACCCGAGGGTACATCAATTGTAAAAAAAATCTAAAGTCCAACTCCTCACAACCAAATTTGAAGAAATTCATATGGAGGAAAATGAAATGTTTATGGACTTTTACATAAGATTAAATGACATTGTAAACTCAATGTGGGGTCTTGGCGATAAAATCCCAGAAAGTAAAGTGTGTGCAAAAATACTACGTTCTCTTCCTGAACGGTTCAACTCTAAAGTAACCGCGATCCAGGAACTTCGTGATACGGATAATATGAGGGTAGAAGAACTAGTTGGTTCTTTACAAACCTATGAATTAAATTTTAAAGCTCTTAAAGGAAAATCTATCACTTTGAAATCTTCTTAAGGTGTTTCTCAAGAAAACTCTGATTTTGAAGATGATATGGCTCTTTTAGCAAAAAGGTTTTATAAAATTTTTAAAAGTAAGAAAAGGGTCGATTTTCAAAAAAGATCTAAACCTAGATCTAAAACTTGGAAGTCTTTGAAAGATAGCCAATGTTACAACTGTCAAGAATATGGGCATTTAGCAAACAAATGTCCTAAAAAGGATAAACCCAAAAGGAACGGTATGTTGGCTACTTGGGATAAATCATCTAAGTCTGAAGCTACTTCTGATTCAGAAGATTCTAAAACCGAGTCAAGCAATGAAGTTAAGGCCCTTACGACTCTAGCCAAGTTCACTTTTTTAGATCATGATGATTCAACTAGTGAAGAAAATCTGAATAGTGATCATGAAAATGAAAAAGATCTTCAAGATGCTTACAATGCCCTATACAAGGAAAGTTGTAAAATTGCCGTAAAACTAAAACTTTAAAAAGAAAAGTTTTTAAAACTTAAAGAAAATTTTGAGTCACTTGTTTTAGAAAAATCTCATATTTCAGATTGTTTTGAAAAAACTAAATGTGATTTAGAATTCAAAACCTCCATGATTGAAAATCTTAAATCTGAAAATGACGAACTTAAGAATGAAGTATCTTCTCTTCTGAGTTTGAAGGATACATGGAGGTATGCCCAAGGAGATCAAAAGTTAGAAAAACTTTTATCCGGATCTAGAAAATGTGACAATCGATCCGGGTTGGGTTATGATAAGAACATACCTCATAAATAGAAGAATACTCCTCCTAACTTTGTGAAAGGAGAAGCCTCAAACTCAAAAGAAAAAGGTACTTGTCAAGGTTTTTCTAAAAATACAAAAACTTTTTAAAAACCTAAACGTAGCTATATCAATTTCAAAAATCAGAACAGAAACCCACTGGCTGAAAAAATAGTTGATTTACTCAAGGAGCTCTTAAAATCTAACTCAGTAGGTCATTCCCACAATTATAACAGAGGAAGACCAACTATGTTCCTAAACTCAAAATAGTTCTGAAATGGGTTCCTAAAGTTGCCTGCTTGGTTGCCCACACTGCTTTCAAAGCAACAAGTCATTCAAAATGGTACCTAGACAGTGGATGTTCCAGGCACATGACAGGTGACAGGGCTTTATTCACCAATCTAAAAGATATGACTGATGGGTCGGTCACATTTGGTGATGGTAGCAACTGCAAGATTATTGGCCAAGGTACGGTTTAACTCTATAATCTTCCCTTATTTAAGAATGTTTTATATGTTGAGGGACTAAAACACAACCTGTTAAGCATATCTCAAATATGCGACAACAACTATAGTGTTAAATTTTCTAATCAAGGTTGTGAGATTATAGATAAAAAGGGTTCTGTAATATTAACTGGTTGCAGAACTTCTGAAAACTGCTATATAGTAAGCAATGATAGCTCATCTAATCAAACGTACTACATGGTCCATACCGATGAGACAGAATTATGGCATAAATGCCTTGGACATATACACTACCAGAATTTATACAGATTGAGTAAAGGAGAACTTATTAGAGGTCTACCTAAGATTCAAAAAGTAGATAGGATATGTGTTGAATGTCAGTATGGTAAACAAACTAGGAGCTCTCACAAAAAGGTGAACTCCAGTACCACATTAAGACCACTTGAGCTTCTCCACATGGATCTTATAGGACCAACGAGAACAGAAAGTCGAGGTGCGAAAAAATACATCTTGGTTATTGTAGATGATTTGACAAGATTCACCTGGGTTTCATTTTTAAGGGACAAATCAGAAACCCTTGATGAAGTGAAAAAGATTATCAAACGGATCCAAACTGAAAAATGTTCTCAAGTTAGTATACCAGAAAATAGGGCAAAGGCTATGGATAAAAACCGTAGCTAAAGACATATGGTTACTGTTAAAGTCCGTAGCACGACCGTAGCCATTAGTGCTGTAGCTATAGCTTTGGTGCCGTAGCCATAGGTCTAAAAGCTATGGCTACGGATTTTCTCCGTAGCCATAGAAACAATGGCTACGGATTAAATCCGTAGTTTTATATTTCGTAGTTCTAAACTATATACAGCTACGGATTATATCTGTAGCTAAAAGTAGAATGAGAGTCGTAGCAATGGGCTGAAATTAGCAAGAGCAACGGTTTTCAGATAAAGGGCTACGGTTAATAGCCGTAGCTAATGCCTATTTTAATAAAAAAAATTAAATAATAATGGCAGCTCTTACCATTGTAGTACGATTACTCATATAAGCTAATATAGATAAATACTTCATGGTAAATCTTTCAATCAAACACAATCATTCATTCATTCAATCAAACACAATCATTCAATCATATACAATCATTCATTTCCATTCACAAAAGTACAATGCCAACATAATAGTTAAATGTCTATTTAAAGTTCTCATTAATAGCAAGATCCAATGCCTTCTTGCAGTCAAATAGCTTCTCAACAATCGCAAACGAAAACTCCACGGATGTGTCTCTACTGGTTATCAATTTGCCATAAACTAACAGCTTATTCTCAGCTTCACTTTGATCCAAAAGCTTACTGCACATGGCTGAAAATCAATTTCATCATACAAAATGGAAGAAATTGCATGTTATGACATTATACATGAGAGGCTGAAAATGTGTTTGTGTGTGTTTTGAAGATTGAGCTAAAAATGCAATGGACCCACTTGAACAATGGACACTCTAAGGATTGTGCCTCTAAGGCCAACCCCAACAAATGCGATCACCATGATAGCCGGGCTAGCGAGGAACCTCGCAACCATTCTGTATGCGGTGATTTTAGTCCCATAGGCTATGATTCTGCATGCAAGGCCATAAATAATTCTGAAAATTTGAAAAATTCAAAGGCAGTTCAAGTCAATTCAAAACACTTGAAAAATAAGGACTAAGAATCATGATGAGCATATCAATGATCTTACCGAAACTGAACATGGACATCCCAAGACCTGCATTTGACAAGATCGTGACAGAATTTTTCCATGATTTGAGGCTTCTTAACACCCCATCTACAGTAAGAAAGATGTTAGAAGAAAATCATATTCAAGAGATAGAGATTGAAAAAATTTTGAAATTCAAGACCTGTGAAAATCACCTGCAAGATACAAGAATTGATTATTGGGTCATCTAAAATTGAGTTTTCTTCCCCAATGTATGGATACTCATGCATATTCCCATAGGAAAAATTTTCTATGTCAGTGTTTCCTGTAGTGGCTTATCCTTGGAATGCCCTTTCACTGATATGAGTGAATCAGTTGAACTACCATGCAATGCTATAGGGATTCCCACTTGGGATTCCGCATACAAGGATCCAAGTTAGCTGTTTAAGAAATTAGGGCCAGCCAGGTATTTGGATGAAAGCTATAGGGCCCATGCCATTTGCCTTGTGATTCCCATGCATTGTTAGAAGGTAAGGATATCATAACACATCTCACAAATAACTTGAACATTCTTTATGCAACATCTCATTTGGAAAAAATCAAGTTCAAAATAAAATGCACCCTTTTATAAGAAATGCAATTCTATGCAAACAAGACCTGATGGATAGCCTAAGCCTGCTTTCTATTTTCTGCTTTCTAAATTTTTTATGTGATGCATACTATGTATTTTCATTTTCTTAACACTGAAGGCACCAAGGGTATCCCCCTCTAGAAGAACCTGTATTTCCAAGCTTCCATCTTTGTTTTTGTGCAAAAAGAGTAAAAGAACATATTGAAACTGAACTCTATTTCCATAAAAGCACGTAATCCTAAACACCCAATTTTCAAATTCACATAGAAAGAGCAACACATCTAAAATTCAAATCTCTGTCGGAAAAAAAAAAAAAAAAAAAAAGAGAAGACAACTATAATCCCAAATACCCACTTCCAGTTCATGAAGAAAGACTAAAGATCACATCGAAATCCATCGCTCTCCCCGAGGACCTAAAATTCCAAACTCCCAACCTCAAATTCAAGAAAAAAAGAGCAAAAGAACAAAGCTGAATTCAAATCTCTCTGAAAATCTGCAAAACCCTTCACCAACTGTTCTATACAATAGCAACTATTCAACTAAACCCTTCATACCCCAACAACTGCTCCACACACTTCAAAAATCTGCTACCATTGTTCTATACAACAACAACATTAAGATATATTTAAACAACAACTGTCAGTTTGGAACAACAACTTCCATTGTTCCATTGTTCCTTAGAAAATCTGCAAAAGGATTTTCGATGGTATTTAATTTATAGAAAATCTGCTACCGTTGTTGTGTGGAACGCAACCCTGTCTTTGCACTTCCTCAATATGCAACGCAACCCAACCCAACCAAAATTTAGGTTGATGCAAAATTCAGGTTGATAGTGAAACCATTTCGGGATTTAAAATAATAATAATAATAAAAAGATCCAAATACGACTTGACCTTGAACTGCAGGGTAGTATTGATAGCATCACTTATCAGCTCCCATTTTGGACCCATATCATGCATGAGGACCAGAAGTGCCTGAAATAAGAAATTTTAGTTAGGGAGTTCTCCATTGTCCTTGTAATTATCCAAAATGATAATATGGTCAAGAGGAACATACTGACCTGGTCTTCAAAAACCGACCATGGACTTCCTGACCCTGACTGTCCAGCAGGTATCTGCAAAGGTGGAAAGACAAAGGTACTAAAATTCTACAAACATTTGACTTTACTATAAGTAATCTTTAGAGGTAACATGCACTAAAATTCTGCAACCAGTTGACTTTGCTGTAATGCAATCTTTTGAGCTAACAAACACTCTTTAAAGTTTGTGGTATCTTATTACAAAAAACCATGTTGAACATTAGATTTCATATTTATTCTATTTACATGGGTTTCAATTTCTTAAAACCATTAAAATGACCAAACAGAATTTTCAAAAACAGAGTGCCAACATCAACAGCCACATTTTCAGAGATGGGAATGAGAATATTATGCAGACTTGCAGCAAGGTTTGAACAAACCAAAAAGAAGAAGAAGAACAACAACAACATGAAGGACTGCGGTCCCACACAAGTCACAAAGAGTAAAAATCATACAAAATAATACAGCTTCTAATAGGAACTTCATTTCCATCAATGAAAATATTCCATAAGTTCTCAAGACATAAAAAAGCATAGCTAAACCAACATGGAAGTCAAAAGATGAAAGGTTGTGCTTGAGAGAGATCCATGAGCCATGATATTAGAATGGTTAAAAAGAAAAAAATTGAAATGATGAAATAGAAATTCCATTTCACTAGCCCATAAGTGGCAGCCCAGATATGTTGATCCACTTATGCTAAAGTGGAAGTCGGCACCCTGATCACAGAAGACTAAAAGAAGAAAAAGAAGAGATGGCGGGTTTTAAATTGCCATCCAATGTATGAGATTCTGATTCGTCATGTAGGCCTTCATTATCAATTGCCACCAAAGCCTAGGCCTAGGAAGACACACATGCTTTTTAGAGACTCCACTCACACATGAATGTAACCCAATGAATGGTAACATCTACAGAACAGTAGAATAAACTTCCATGGGACTTTGATGTTGTCATTTTTCAGTAACAACACCACAGTATTTCACAACTGAAATAAAAAAATAATATCTTACCGTCATATCCATTTGTGCTGATTGCTTCTGAAATTCTTGAATCACCTTCATTTGCTTTGTAGGTGCCATTTGCTGAAAATTAG
This sequence comes from Magnolia changhungtana, assembly GCA_030180095.1. Lineage (NCBI taxonomy): Eukaryota > Viridiplantae > Streptophyta > Magnoliopsida > Magnoliales > Magnoliaceae > Magnolia > Magnolia changhungtana. The sequence continues at coordinate 632,804 of JASAUF010000625.1, forward strand.
TTCTAGATAGTTTAGTCAGGTGCAAGGAAAAAGGAGACGCGAAAAAAACCAGATGAAGTTACAACTTTAGGCCAGATCTTTTTGGTAACTGAAGCCTAGACACCATGCACTTAGTTTTCCACCATCTTCTGTTGCAGAACATTTGCCAAAAGGATTGCAATTAGCAAATTAATAAAACAGAAATAAGAAAATTGTGATTCCCTTGCTCAACATTCGTACTGAGGATATGGATCTATACTACAGTTATATTACTTTCAAGTTAGACATTCCCAACAAGTACATAACACCTGCTAACATGAAAATACAACAATATAAGCTACATTAGGCTGTAATCAATGCAAATAAGTTCCTAGACTAAATTTTCTATAGAAATTTCGTGAAATGATAGGTAGAAAGAGCTTGGATTAATCATGTCAGTGGCCAAACAATTTGCTACAGAAATTTCCTGAAATTATAGGTATCAAGAGAAGGAAAACTCTTAACATAATAAAAACCACAGAAAAAGTTTACCATGAGGATTCGGAAAAAGCGATCTGTGAGATCATCCGCTTTAAGCAACCCACTTTGTTGAAACTGTGAGATATAATGGGTATAAGCTACATCAGTATAATTAGTTTCACAACGCATAACATCAACTTAAAAGGAAATCATAAGTACAATGCAGTAGTTTTCCAAGAAGTAATGGACACTGAAATTTTGACAGTCTAAAATGGCTGTATATTCTCCACTGTACTACTTAACACAGTCCACCGTGTACAGCTTTCAGTTTCCGTACTGAAAAAAAAAACTGTACAAATATGAAGCATGCTAAATGTGAGAAACATATCCTTCTTCCAATGCATGATAAATAAAATAGAAACATATCCTTCTTCCAATGCATGATAAATAAAATAGAAACATATCCTTCATCCAATGCAAGCGTAAAGCATGTTAAAAGGAATTCATTTTGAGAATACAGTGAGAAGCTTAAGGCATATACTTCAGCATTTATAGGAATTATGTGTCTTTCCAAGATCATATATGCTCCTTCTAAAGGTTTTAAATGTAGGCATAGGCAGAACTAGAGCTTACATGCCTCCATATAATGGGTTTGGTAATCAACAAGTTAAACTTAACAGCATTTTTTTAAGATTGGCAATGGAATGATTAAGTTGATTACCCCATCAAATGCAGAAATGATAGAATGCAGATGTGGTGTGGAGTCTGCACTTTCAATTTTAACAGTTACATGTATATCTGCACTACAGCCTGCAGAAACCATATCTGCACCATAGTTACATGTATATTTGTTATTGTCATCTCTCAAAATCCTCCATCCACTAAAATAAAATCCTCAAACATTCCATGAAAATTGAAGATAGAAAGGGAAAATGAAAACACTAAACCTTAAGTGCCAACAACTGCAGCTTCCGCCTCTGTAATTGGTTCATCTGCTGGCCTGTCCAACTTTTGGGGCCTTAAGGATCTTAACTTTCCGAATGAAGACATTCTGCAGAGGATAGATGCTGGATGTCACTTTCTCGATCTCCTTTCCAATCACCTCAGGGATGAACTTCTGCACCAACTCCTTGAGATCACAGGACGTTGCCTGGTTAACTATGATTTCCCTCATTTTTCTGCGAATCTGTCTGATTTGGCTTGACTAGGTATAGCAGGTTCGCTTAACCTAGTTAGGGTGCCTCTTGGTGAATCCAATGCAAAACATTCTTAGGGTGTAGTTGTCTGTCGTCTTCACATGTACGTGCACCTCAATCAAGGTTTGCCACTTACGGACCAACAATCTTAATTTGTCGGTTGTAAAATCCTGTAGGACTGATCCTCATCAGCCTGAAGGTCAGCCAAGGAACACTCAAACACTCGGTGTTTGAGATCTTCATACTGCAAGTTACAGACATCAAAATAAATGTGAGGCTTGTGACTTTAAACAGACATTAAAAATACTATAATAATGTCTTCATACTACACTTCTAGCGGCAAATATTCAGCATACAATTTGCTCCTTAGATTTTCACCATTGGAAACTCATTTTCTAACTATTAAATTGTATCATTTTCATTACGGCCAAGTCTGTCAACACATTTAATAAGTTGTCATTCATATTCCAGTAATTCGTAAATAATATGAAATTACTGTGCTCCATACTCAGAAAATGCTCCAGCTCCCTTAGATCACTATAAGTTACTGTGCTCCTAGTATAACCAAAGAAAAAGATCCAAATACAACTTCACCTTGAACTGCAGGGTACTGTTGATAGCATCGCTTATCAGCTCCCAGTTTGGACCCATATCATGCAGGAGGACAACAAGTGCCTGAAATAAGAAATTTTAGTTAGGGAGTTCTCCATTGTCCTTGCAATTAGATTTCATATTTATTCTATTTACATGGGTTTCGAATTCTCAAAACCATTCAAATGACCAAACAGAATTTTCAAAAACAGAGTGCCAACATCAATGAAAATACAGCTTCTAACAGGAACTTCATTTCCATCAATGAAAATATTCCATAAGTGGCCATTGATTTTCTAAACAAATCAATGAAAATAATAATTTTAGAATAATAACAAATCATGAATGCGCAAAAATAAAGTAGTTTGCATATGGAATACACCTTGAACTAGGTCAATTGATAAAACCATATAACAACAGTTTGCATTCAATTGGAAAATATCCACCAGTTGAATGGTAGGAACATCCAACGGTGGGTGCTACGATCATCCAATAACAGAGATATCATTTGCTGGTCTGAGAAAAAGAATGATATTTTTCTGATTGAGCATCCTTTGTTTCTTCATCCATCACATTCTCTCACAAGAAATATCCAATCTCTAATCAAGGAATTTTCTCAGCCCATTAAAATCCTCTACTCCCATCTCTAATCAAGAAGATTCGTGCAACAAACCCCTATTAATTGGGATACGGTTGAAATGATGATGAGGGGGAGGATGAGTTAACTCGAATTTAACTTTATCTTGAACCCACGACCTCGATGTTGAAACGCAGGCTATCTACCATTGAGCCATGGGCTTGAACTATTTGACAGATAGATCATTTTTGGCATGGCTATTTGGTCATTGGCTGGTCATGCTGTCTCATTTTCACATTGGAAGTTGGTATAGCCCTTCCCATCTATATGTAAGTGCGCGTTTCAATATATCAAGCAACGTGGACCACATGATACAAGACAGATGGGAGGGCTAGGAAAAAAAAACCTTGCTTTAGCTATCGATTTGTTTCTTGCACTGGCTCACCTGAGTGTGCGCAGGCCATTTTCTTTCCTTGTTTCTCAGAGCATCTGCAAGGTTTGGCCCACCTGATGGACTGTGTGGATCATAGTCACATAACCACGTTTGTCAGATGACCATGGCTGTACATTTTTGAGCTGAGCAAATCTCTTACTTTCAATTTTCCCTAACAATTTTCAGGATTGTATTGAATACTAATCCCAACCTCTGATTAGCAGACATTTGCTTCTTGAGATGGTACTGTTAGGTATTTTTCATTTTAATCTGTCTAATAAATATCCATTATCCGAAGATCAAATAGTAAAATAATCTTAGTTTTCAGACTGTGATGCACATAAATTGGAACCAGTAATTTGGATAGTTTAGTTTGAATTATTGGTAGGCCTGAGTATGCAATTTCTAAGTAAATTTCAAGTGCCTATGTATCATTTATCATACTCTGCCAGAGTATCAAAGATTTTATATAAGAAAAGAAAAGATAAAGAAAAACGGTGGTTGGGTGAGTGTTGACCCCACACACACCTAGCTACGTGGTGTCAGGGCACTGAGACCCACTGTGATGTATGTGTTTTATCCAACCGTCCATCTATTTTTCCAACTCATTTTAGGGCATGAGGCGACAATTGAATTATATCCAAATCTAAAATGGACCACGCCAGAGGAAACAGTGGAGATTGTATGCCTGCCTACCATTGAGAACTTCTTAAGGCCACATAAGCAAGAAGTTTTGGATCAAGCGGATATTCATTGTTTCCCTTCATCCAGGACTGTATGGCCTTATGAATAGGTTGAATGAGTAATAAACATTATTGTGGGCTCTAGGAATGTTTCAACAGTAGATGGCCAGTTAAATCCACAGGGATTTTCCAAATCCATTGTTGTGGTTTGTACCGCCGGTTAAATCCAAACCGTCCGTCCATCCAGAAAGAAAGATAACAAAAAATAAGAAATAAAAAATCCGGCCTTTCTTCCAAGTATGAATGAAAGTGGATATTGCTTAAGTAGATGGAGGATCACCAGTGGGGCCCACCCTGCGAGATGAATGAACGTTCGCTTACCTTGACCTTGGAAGGATCGACGACAACGTTCGCGCTTATCTCCTTGAGGAGGCTAGCTTCGTCCACGGCGCAAAGGGCAGAGACGACCTCAGCCGGGGTCTGGATGCATTTGATGAAGGGCGATACCAGCACCCTGTCGATCTTGTGCTCCTTGCTCCTCAGCTTCTTTCCCGTGCACCACACCCTGATCTTCCCCACCTTCGTCGATTGAGATAGAGAAAAGGGAGGCGTGAGATTAAGATTGAGAGAGATATAGAAGAGGGGCGGAGGAGATTGAGAAAGAGAGAGAGAGAGAGAGAGAGAGAGAGAGAGAAAGGGATGGATGTGAGAGGGAATAGGGGTGAGTGGAGAGAAATGAATTTCGTGATAGGGGGAAAAAATAAAAGGCAGGGCGGTTTTCTGCATTTTTCACCTGCTACGGTCTTGCTACGGTTTTTAACCATAGCTAAAACCTAAAATGACCGTAGCAATTGAACAATCCGTAACGGGCCCTCCACGGCTCACATTTAACGGGATCTGGACGGACGGCCTTGTCAAGGGCTTTGTAGGGTCCATCTTGATGCAATCGATATATCCACTTTGCCCATTAATTTTGTAATATTTTTTTTATAGGAAATTAACCCAACATCTAGGCAAATCAAAGGTCTAATTGAACCACATCATCGATTGATGGATTAATCTCCACTCTTTCCTACCGTGTGGTCCACTTGAGTTTTCGATCTACTTCATTTTTTGGTTTCACGCCTAAAATATTCTTAAAAAATGGATAGACGTATTAGATGGAGTACACATTTTAATGGGCCTCGTAGAGTCCCTTATGATGTATTCAAGGTTGTACGTACGACTGGCGGAGTTATTTTTTTGCTACGATTTGGATAGTTTCAGCTACGGTTTTAATCCGTTGCAAATGAGCTAAAGTTTATAGCCGTAGCCAAAAACCAAAATAGTCCATAGCCTTTGGTCAATTTTTTTGTAGTGGTAAGATCTGAAGTGATCATGGATCCGAGTTTGAAAACAGTGGTTTTGAGAAATTCTGTAGCGATCAGGGAATATCATATGAATTCTCTGTGCCCAAAACTCCTCAACAGAATGGAATTGTGGAAAGGAAAAATAGAGTGCTTCAAGAAATGGGAACTGTAATGTTAAATAGTATGAAGCTCCCTAAAAATCTTTAGGCTGAAGTAGTGAATACTGCCTGTTATGTTATTAATCGAGTTTATATATGTAAATCTTATAATAAAATCGCTTATGAAATGTGGTTCGATAAGAAGTCGACTGTCAAATACTTTCGAGTTTTTGGTAGCAAGTGCTATATATTACGTGACCGTGAAAATCTGGGAAAGTTTGACATAAAGAGTGACGAAGGAATCTTTTTATGATACTCTTTAAACAGTCGCGCATATCATATTCTAAACAAGAGGACCGGTATTATTCAAGAATCAATTAATGTGGTCATAGACGATCATTTGAATACACCTGCCCCAAGTTCAGATAATGATGAAGTTCTTCTAATTGAAAAACCAGATACTTCATCAAGTGAAATTAATTTTGAATTAAAGACTGTTAAAGATCATCCAACTACTCAAATTCTTGGTAACCCTTTCACTGGTGTGCGTACTCGTAGACAATTAGAAGACATATGTAATTACATATGCTTTACATCCCAGATTGAACCGGTAAACGTAAAAGAAGCACTTTCTGATGAAAACTGGATAGTAGTGATGCAGGAAGAACTTAATCAATTTGTTCGTAATGATGTCTAGTATCTTGTTCCTAGACCTAAACATAAACACATTATAGGAACTAAGTGGATTTTCAAAAATAAGTCTGATGAACTTGGAAATATAATTCGAAACAAGGCAAGACTGGTTGTACAAGGGTACACTCAAATAGAAGGTATTGATTATGATGAAACCTTTGCTCCAGTTGCTCGCCTTGAATCAATTAGACTTTTTATATCTATTGCATGCTTTAGAAAGTTTAAAATTTATCAAATGGATGTAAAGAGTGTCTTTTTAAATGGTGATTTACATGAAGACGTATATGTTGAACAACCTATAGGGTTTGAAGACCCTAAGTTTACTAATCATGTAGACCGCCTTAAAAAAGCACTCTATGGTTTGAAACAAGCTCCCAGGGCATGGTACGAAAAATTGACTAAGTTTTTACAAAGTCACAATTTTCAAATGGGAAGTGTTGATAAGACACTCTTTGTCAAGAAACATAACGATGATATTTTAATGGTTCAAATCTATGTTGATGATATAATTTATGGATCAACTTATACTAACTTGATTGTTGAGTTTGCAGATCTAATGAAATCTGAATTTGAAATGAGCATGGTTGGGGAATTAAATTATTTCTTAGGATTACAAGTAAAATAGCAATTTGATGGAATTTTTATTTCACAATCTAAATATGCTTTAAATTTGATTAAGAAGTTTGGATTTGAGAATGGTAAGAATTTTGATACTCCTATGAGTGCAACTCTAAGATTCTCAAAAGACTCTAAGGTAAAGATGTAGATTCTAAATTGTATCGTAGCATGATAGGCAGTTTGCTTTACTTAACTGCAAGTAGACCTGATATTGCTTTAAGTGTTGGAATCTGTGCTAGATATCAGTTTAATCCTAAAGAATCTCACTTAACTGCTATTAAGCGAATTATTCGATATATCGCAAGTTCAGTTAATTTGGGTCTTTGGTATCCTTATGATACTAGTGTTCAATTAGCTAGGTATTCAGATGTTGATTGCGCAGGTAATATCGATGACAAAAAATCAACCAGTGGTGGTTGTTTTTACATTGAAAACTGCTTGGTTTCTTGGTTTAGCAAGAAGCAAAGTTCCATATCACTCTCAACTGCTGAGGTTAAATACATTGTAGCTGGAAATGCATGTACTCAACTGGTTTGGATGAAATGTATGTTGAGTGATTATGGAATTGCACAGGACTCGATGGTTTTATACTGTGATAATTCCAGTACGATAAATATTTCAAAAAACCCAATCCAACATTCACGTACTAAGCACATTGACATTAGATTTCATTATATTCATGAAATAGTGTAAGAAAAATTAATATCTTTAGAATATATTCCTACCAAGACTCAGCTTGCTGACATTTTTACTAAACTGCTTGACAAAAGTAAATTTAATAAGTTGAAATTCGATCTCGGTATGTGCAATTTAAAATGATTGATCATGCATCTCTGTATCATATTGTAAATACTTTAATGGTTTATATTTCAAAATTTCTTGAAAAATGCATGTTTATTTTTCTGGTACACGACCAGTCAAGGATGAGCTCGACCAGTTGTGGCACGACTGGTCGAGGATGTCCCACGACCAGTCGTGTAGCGCGCTGATTGCTTTTATTTGGGAAAAATCTCATGTTCTTCATTCTAACCTTTCTCTCCAACAAGCCGTGACTCGACTAGTCGAACCCCACGGTTCGATTCGCTCAGGTTAGAGTGTTTGTTTTTTTTATTTCTTGAAGAATCTTAGTCTTTTCTCTTCAATTTCTTGATTGTAGTTGTCTATTTCAACTCGTTCTTCAAGTTTTTGTTTCTTTCTTCTCATTTGCTTTATCTAGAGAAACCCATCTCTATTTTCTTGATATTTCTTGTATTTCTTTAAGAAAATGGACTCTAGAGGTAAAAAGAAAAATCCTAGAGGTGCTTCTTTTTCTAGATCGAATGTTATCATTAGACATCATTTTAGGGCTCCTGAAGATGATCCACCATATGTACATGATTTGCGTATGCACAATGTGATTGTTGAAAAAGTCATTGATTTAAACCATATCGCTCCTTTCAGTCTCATTCCTCTCCTTCAATCTGTAGGATGGAAAAACGTTTTACGCTGGGGCGGGCCAGCATACCAGTCCATAGCGCAGGCCATGGTTGCATGCATAACTGAATTCTCTATTGAGCAATTGACTTTCACTATTGCTACTAGAGAAGGGCCTTTTCCTGTTGATCGACATTTAATTTCAGGCCTTATGGACATTCCAGTAAATGATGATGGTATTCATCCCAGCACACTTGCTGAGAAAGTGTCAGAATCTGAAAAATATGTTTATACTAGAGCGTTGTGTAACATGAATGCACCATGGACTGAAAATGGGAATGCCCTCGCATCCAGATACTTGTTACCCAGATATAGAGTTTTACATCATATCTTTACATCTAATTTGTATACCCGCTCTGGAAATAAGAATGAGTTGACTCTACTTATGGTTCGTATTTTATACTCAATCGTTACTGGTGCTAATGTTTGTTTGCCCTCTTTGATTTGTTCCTCTATCATTTAATTCCGTATTCATACTGGTCATAGTGATATTCTATTTGGGTATCTGATGAATGTGTTAGTCACTAATATGTTAGTCGCTATGCCCGTCGGAGAGGCTCTTATCCAACACCTCATATTCAACAACTCCAACATAAACAAAATGAAGTTGAAATTGGCTCCAAGCCAAGTTGATGTTGGTGAAGGTGGAGCTGTTGTTGAGGCTAGGAATGATGAAGAAGGTGATGATCTTCCTCTAGATGATATCAATATGGACGATATTTTTAATAAAATTGATTCTGACTCTGGGAATGATCCGGACTTTGTGCCATCTGATTTCAATGCTCGTCTAAGTGCATTAGAGGAGAAGGTAGAAAATATGAATGTTGGCCACAATCGGCAATTTAAAAATATACGCAAGTATTTTAGGCGCTTACAAAAAGGCCTTCATCAAATTGATCCTACCATACCTGCTCCCTCTTCTAGATTGGATTGAGATTTTAATCTTTGGTCTGTAATAACTATAATACTTTTTACTTTCTCTGGTTATGTTAGACTCTATCTGACTTAACTTTATAACTCCTTATGTTATGTTCTGTACTCTTAACTTTCAATCTTTCTATCTATATGACTTGATCATTACTTTACTGTCTTTCAAATCCTATTTGTGTTTATTCATTTGTCATATTTTGACAAAAAGGGGGAGAAATATGAGAATTCTTTAGATTGATGATGTGATGGGATGGTTGAAGTGTACTACTAAGGGGGAGTTATACACAAGGAAAGTTAAGTGGTTGAGCCTGAGGTTGTATGTTGTATGCTACTTCATGACAACTGGTGCATGATTCGTTAATATACATGTTGTGCTACTCTTGTTGAAGTATGTTTTGTCACAAATTTGACAAAGGGGGAGATTGTAAGTGCCATGGTTTTATTCCTCTTTAGTTGTCAAATTTTGTGTGTCAAAACCTTTGTATGTGTCTTGTGTTTATATCTTGATAAATTTGTTCGAGACACCATGTCAACAATTGAAGTCAAGAAGATGAATTCTTCAAGCTAGTTAAAGCTACAATATAGAAGATATTAAAGAAGAGTTCAAGTTCAAGACTCAAGCTCAAGTTCACATGCAAGACTAAAGCTCAAGTTCACGTGTATTCAAGATCAAGACTCAAGCATAGTTTGGGACTCAAGTGCAACTCAAAATGACATTGATTTCAAAGCTTGTGAAGTGGTCAAGCTACATCAAGAAGAACTCAAGCTTCGTAATGTTCAAATTCTAAGCAAATGAAGTTTTCAATGTCCATACTTCATGTCGTAGGTATGATAAACCTTAGATTGACCTTAGGGTAGGTCACTTTGGCTACATAATTCATTTAAATATTAATATATGATCTTAGTCTATTCTAAGACTAGTCCTAGACCTTGTTCGACTAGTTGTAGCACTGGTTCGACCAGTCTAAGAAATTACAGGACCAGTCCTAGAGTTGTTGCAATTTATCAGATCTTTTTCGTTTGGCTACAACCAGTCTTGGAGTCTGCTCGACTGGTCGTGGGATGGTCTCGACTCGACCTTCGACCAGTCATAATGCTATGAGTCAAATTCTAGCGACTAAATCAATTGTCGCATGACTAGTCGTAGAGGGGTCTCGACCGGTCGTGGACTGCCTACAACCGGTCGTACAATAGTTTTATTCGATCGCGCTCAAAATTTTAAAAATCTATTTCTCCCTTAACTAGTCATGGTGTCCCTAGGACCAGTCGAAGATGAATTTCTGCAGCTATAAATAGCACACGAATTTCAGAGTTTTTCAATAGGAAAATCAAGTGAATTCAAGGCTCCACTCTGAGATAAGTTTGTGTTTGTTTTTAAGCTACATTGTGCATAATTCTATTTCCTTTTGTTAGCTTATTATTATTTGATTTTGATTTGTATTCCAATCTGATTAGAAAAAGGGAAAATTCTTAATTCCTTCTTCTCGGAATTAAAATTAAATACAACTAGCCCTAATTTGATTAAACTTAAAATCAATTAGAACTTAGAACCATTGTAAAGTGAATATTGGACATTGAACTTCCATATTCGAACTTCTACTCCAATTGGTTCTTCCGGGCTGCTATAAGAGGAGAAATCTAGGTATTTTACAATTCCGTAAAATTTCCATTCTTTTAGTTTTTGTTTGGGATTCGCCAGAAAAATTCCATTTGTGTAGTTATTTGAGGAGAGCTAGAAAACTCAGAAAGAGGGGTTTTTGGATTGTGTAAGCCCAAGTTAAATAGACACAATTGTGAAGGTTTTAGGTGAACCTGTGAAACCTATTTTGATAGTCAACGCTAATATCCCTCGTGTGAGGATATTAGGAGTGGAGTACCATTCTATGTGGCTGTTATTTAACAGTTGGTGAACACATAGGCGAACCACTATAATTCTTTGTCTTGTGAATTGAATGCTTGCTTAATCTTTTATCTTTTATCTTTTATCATTCAAAGTTGTGGAATGTATGTGTGGATGTGAATGTTGTAAATATTTACATTTCAAGCAAGTGTAGGGAATGTTGTAATAAGTTAGATTTAAATTTCTGCAATCTATTTCAATTCCTTGCTATTTATTTTTATTGAGTTCTTGATACAAAGGATGTTCTAGAAATAAGGTTGTCCTACCATAAACCTTTGGTTTTTATGGTGTAAGGTTGTCCCTAGAACTGAATTCGTATCAACCTCTCAATACTTGTTAATTGAGGTTGAGTTTATTTTAGCACTGTGAATTGATTTATTTTTGTAAGGCTATCCCTTTATTGTTTATTCTGCTGTTTTAATTTTAATTTGGCATAGTCCTATTCACCCCCCTCTAGAACATATAGCTTGGCCATTTCAATAGGTTTAGGATTAGGTGTAGGTTTAGGTTTAGGTTTAAGTTTAGGTTTAGAAATTCTGGTTCGATTTCGAGTTCGGGAGTAGGTTTAGGATTAGGTTTTCAACTTTAGGTTTAGATTTAGGTCAGGGTTATAGGTTTAGCATTAGGTGTAGGTTCAGGTTTAGAGATTTGAGTTTAGGTTTAGGTTTAAGTTTAGGTTTAGGAATTCGAGTTCAGTTTTGGGTTCGGAATCGGGTTTAAGTTTAGGTTTTCAAGTATAGGTTTAGGTTTATGTTAGGGTTATAGGTTTGGGTTTAGGTGTAGGTTTAAGCTAAGTGAATTAAGTTTAGGTTTAGGTTTAGGTTAAGGTTATAAGCTTAGGTTTAGGTTGAGGGATTTGAGAATAGGTTTAGGTTTAGGTTTAGGTTTAGGGTTTCGAGTTTAGGTTTAGGTTTAGGTTAGGGTTATAGGTTTAGGTTTTGGTGTAGGTTTAGGTTTAGGTTTAGGTTTAGGCTTAAGGTTTAGGGATTCGGATTCGGGATCGTGTTTATGTTTAGGGTTTCGAGTTTAGGTTTAGGTTTAGGTTTAGGTTGAGGTTGAGGTTAGGGTTATAGGTCTAGGTTAAGGTGTAGGTTTAGGTTTAGGGATTTGAGAATAGGTTTAGGTTTAGGTTTAGGCTTAGGGTTTAGGAATTGATTTGGGTTCGGGTTTGGGTTCGGGTTTTGGTTCGGGATCGGGTTTAGGTATAGGTTTTTGAGTTTAGGTTTAGGTTTAGGTTTAGAAGTCGGGTTCGGGTTCGGGTTCGGGATTGGGTTTAGGTTTAGGTTTAGGTTAGGGTTATAGGTTTAGGTTTAGGTGTAGGTTTAAGTTTAGGTTTAGGGATTGGTTCGATTTCGGGTTTGGGATCGGGTTTAGGATTAGGTTTAGGTTAGGGTTATAGGTTTAGGATTAGGTGTAGGTTAGGCTTAGAGAATCGAGTTTAGGTTTAGGTTTAAATTTAGGTTTAGGAATTTAGGTTCGGTTTTGGGTTCGAGATCGGGTTTGGGTTTAGGTTTTCAAGTTTAGGTTTAGGTTTAGGTTGGGGTTATAGGTTTGGGTTTAGGTGTAGGTTTAAGTTAAGTGAATTAAGTTTAGGTTTAGGTTTAGGTTCAAGTTATAGGTTTAGGTTTAGGTTTAGGTTCGAGTTATAGGTTTAGGTTTAGGTTTAGGGATTTGAGAATAGGTTTAGGTTTAGGTTTAGGTTAGGGTTATAGGTTTAAGTTTAGGTGTAGGTTTAGGTTTAGGGATTTGTGATTAGGTTTAGGTTTAGTTTTAGGAATTCGGGTTCCTGTTCGGGTACGGGATCGGGTTTAGGTTTAGGTTTTCGAGTTTAGGTTTAGGTTTAGGTGTAGGTTTAGCTTTAGGGATTTGATAATAGGTTTAGGTTTAGGTTTAGGCTTAGGGTTTAGGGATTCATATTCGGGTTCGGGTTCGGGTTTGGGATCGGGTTTAGGTTTAGGTTTAGGTTAGGTTTAGGTTAGGGTTATAGTTTGGATTTAGGTGTAGGTATAAGTTAAGTGAATTAAGTTTATGTTTAGGTTTAGGTTAAGGTTATAGGTTTAGGTTTAGGTTTAGGTTTAGGTTTAGGTTAGGGCTATAGGTTTAGGTTTAGGTGTAGGTTTAGGTTTAGGGTTAGGGATTTGAGATTAGGTTTAGGTATAGGTTTAGGAGTCGGAGTTCGAGTTCGGGTTCGGGATCTGGTTTAGGTTTAGGTTTTCAAATTTAGGTTTAGGTTTAGGTTATAGGTTATAGGTTTAGGGGTAGGTTTAGGTTTAGGGATTTGAGAATAGGTTTAGGTTTAGGTTTAGGCTTAGGGTTTAAAGATTTGGATTTGGGTTTAGGTTCGGGTTAGGATCGGGTTTAGGTTTAGGTTTTCAAGTTTATATGGTTTAGGTTAGAGAGTTGAGATTAGGATTTGGTGTAGGTTTAGGTTTAGGGATTTGAGTTTCGGTTTAGGTTTAGGTTTAGGAAGTCGGGTTTGGGACCGGGTTTAGGTTTAGGTTTTCGAGTTTAGGTTTGGGTTTAAGTTAGGGTTATAGGTTTAGGTTTAGGTGTAGGTTTAGGTTTAGGGATTTGAGTTTCGATTTAGGTTTAGGTTTAGGAAGTCGGGTTCGGGATCGGGTTTAGGTTAAGGTTTTTGAGTTTAGGTTTAGGTTTAGGTTAGGGTTATAGGTTTAGGTTTAGGTGTAGGTTTAGGTTTAGGTTAGGGTTATAGGTTTAGGTTTAGGTGTAGGTTTAGGTTTAGGTTTAGGGATTTGAGTTTCAGTTTAGGAATTCAGGTTTGGGTTTGGGTTCGGGATCGAGTTTAAGTTTAGGTTTTCGAGTTTAGGTTTAGGTTAGGGATCTGTTTGAGCTTATCAATATGTTTGATGTCAAAAAAACATTATAGTGGGCCCGACGAATTTTTTAAAGCTGGGCATTCAATCACCATTGTTTTCTTGTGGTGTGATCCACACTTGATCTTTGGATGTGCCTCAATTTGGAACATCCTCTAAAATGAGCTACTACAAATGCAGATGGACGATGTAGATGTACAACACATAGATCGAGTTGGGTCCCACAGTCAAGGCCTAACCAACTAAGCTAGTTACACCTGAAATCAGATTGCATCCTGAGTTACTCAGTACGCTCAGTTGGGCCCACTGTAAATATATGTAGTGTATCTACACCGTCCATCTGCTTTTCCAGATCATTTAAGGTGTTGAAACCAAAATTGAATCAAATCCAAAACTCAAGTGGACCATACCACAAGAAACTGTAGGTATAATGATTTCCATCATTGAAACCTTTCTAGGGCCTATAGTGATGTTTATTTATCATCCAGCCTGTTCACAAGTGACACAGACATTGATGAAGGAAAAAAATAAATATCAGCAGTTTCCACCTTCCAGGGGCCCCCGCTCAACATCCAGATAGCTCCGACGCACATCCAGGTCTACTCCATCAATTTGGAGCTAATACATAAAAACGGGCCTGTCCAAATGGTCGGGCCACCCATATTGCCATCCATAGGAAATGAACAGCTTCATCATGGTCATAACAGCAGTTTCCACCTTCCAGGGACCCCTGCTCAACATCCGGATAGCTTTGACGCACATCCGGGTATGCTTCATCGGGTGGGTCATGCTCTTTCAAAACTCAGGTGGGTTAAAGCATATAAAACAAATGGATCGATAGAAAGCATCCATTTGATTGTCAGTTCACTTTGCATATTGTGGCCCACCAAGGAGTAAAATTGCCTGACTTTTGAGAAAAAACTGCCTCACAAGTCATAACTATAAACTAACAAGTCACAATAATAATTTAAGAAAAAAAAATGTGATACATATTAAGCTAACTATATACAATGCACAACAATAAGAAAAGCGAAGAAGCAATGTAATATAATTAGTTAATTATACAATTGTTGGGATATGGATGTCTAATTTATAGGCTTGGAGTTGGCTTCTTCATAGATTTTGAATTGTTTGAGTTGGGCCTGATGGGCCAGTCTTATTCAAAATTTTGATTTTTGCGGGCTCAAACACAGCCCATTGACAGTAATTTTATCCCTAAAGCATTTCTCAAACAGATTATTGGGAGATGCTATAGTGCTTTTAGATCACTATAAGTTTCAGTGCTCTGAGTTGCAGTGGTACACTTCAACAGTCTATCTGTCTAGATTTTCAAGTAGGTCCAACACACATTGTAGGTACTTAGAAATTATTTAGAATTTGTATTGGCTACATATAAGTAGTTCAAATCAAACAGTCCAGTTTAGATGGATCATTCTATCTAGGGAATTGATGTTTAATACTGAGAAATTACTATGAAATTGCATATGCAGCATACAAGTAGTTCAAATCAAACAGTGTAGCTTAGATGGATCGTTCTATCTTGGGAATTGATGTATATGCACACTCTCATTGATTTACATACACCCATTTTAAATTTACAAATTGTTACATCCGACGTAAAAATAATAATAATAATAATAATGGGTGCATGCAAATGGATGGCATTAATTCCCTGACAGAAGGATCCATTTAAACTGGACAGTTTAATTCAATAGCCTCTTCAATCATGTGGGTGATGGGCATGTTAAAATTGAAAGAAGAATTCAGGAAGGCCAAACAAAAGAGACATGATGCAGTAAATGCCAGGGGTTAGGTTTAGGTTTTCGAGTTTAGGTTTAGGTTTAGGTTATGGTTATAGGTTTAGGTTTAGGTGTATGGATTTGAGAATAGGTTTAGCTTTAGGTTTAGGCTTAGGGTTTAGGGATTCGAATTCGGGTTTGGGTTCGGGATTGGGTTTCAGCTTAGGTTTTCGCATTTAGGTTAAGGTTATAGGTTTAGGTTTAGGTTTAGGTGTAGGTTTAGGGTTTAGGGAATCAGATTTGGGTTCAGGTTTCGGTTTCGGCTTAGGTTTAGGTTTAGGTTTGAGATCGGGTTTAGGTTTAGGTTTTCAAGTTTATTAGACCTAGGTTAGGGTTAGGTTTAGGTTTTGGGTTTTGGGTTCGGGTTCGGGTTCGGGTTATAGGTTTAAGTTTAGGTTATAGGTTTAGTTTATTGAGTTTAATTTTAGGTGTAGGGTTAAAGTTTTATGTTAAGGTGTAGGTTTAGGGTTAGGTTAAAGTGTAGGTTTAGGGTTAGGTTAAGGTGTAGGTCAAGGTCGCAATTGGCTGTATCTGGACCCGGATTAGCTACTGGCAAGTTGAGTGGCTATCGGCTATTGATGTGACGTCACCAACTTATGCGGGCCCCACTATGATGTATGTGTTGTATTGATACTGTCTATACCTCCAAAACACACTTTATCTATACTCCGCAATATAGAAATCTCCAAATGGGCTAACTGATTGTATTATACTACCATTCATGGACAAAAAATAACTATCAATAATAAGCCACATACATCCACAGAAGTCAACCACGGATAGCTCTGACGCACATCCAAGTCTGCTCTAACAATTCCAAATACATAAGCACATGAAAATGGAAGAATCATCAAGATCATGAATCAAGTTTAATCACTTACCTAATTAGATGTTTGTAAACTTGAGAGACTATATTGTGAACAATTAAGTGTGGGGCCCATCATGATGTATTTTCCTTACATCCACGCCCGTTTCAACAGCTCATTGTAGGTCATGGTCCCAAAAAAAATGAAGCATATCAAATCTTAGGTGGACCACACCACAGGAACTAGTGGTGATTGAAAAATCACCATTAAAAACTCCTTGGGGTCCATAGGAATGTTTATTTACCATCCAACCTGTTGGTACTTAGATGAAGGGACTAAATAAATATCAGTTTGATCCAAAACTTTGGTGGCCCACGAGAAGTTTTTAATGGTCAATAACCTCTATTTTTTGTGGTATGGTACACTACCTAAGATGTGG
Source organism: Magnolia changhungtana (assembly GCA_030180095.1). NCBI lineage: Eukaryota > Viridiplantae > Streptophyta > Magnoliopsida > Magnoliales > Magnoliaceae > Magnolia > Magnolia changhungtana. Next base: position 649,661 of record JASAUF010000625.1, read on the forward strand.
ATCGGCTTAAGTTTTGGGACCATGACCTAAAATGATCTGTCAAAATGGATGGATGAATTCAGGTTGTTTTGTGCACCCCATCATGGCTCATGCCCTGTAATGAGATGGTAAAGTGGATGGATGGTGTACAACACATACATACATCATTGTACGACCCACAAATTAACTAAAATAGTGGGCCCCACCAAATAGTGGACATTGATGGTGGACCCCATAAGCAGTGAACATTGGTGGGCCCCACACGTAGTGGACAGTGAAGATGGGCCTCACAATTAGTGATTTTAATTGAAAATCTGAAATTAGGGAATTTAATTTCAAAAAATTGGAAACCTTTAATTAGGGATTTACAAAACAGTGGGCCCTACCAAACATTAGACAGCGATAGGGAGCCCCACAAGCAGTGTACATCGACGGTGGGCCCCATAATTAGGGATTTTAATTGAAAATCCCAAATTATGGATTTTAATTTCTAAAAATTTGAAACCCCTAATTAGGGATTTATAAAATAGTGGGCCCAACCAAATAGTGGACAGCGACGGTGGGCCCCACAAGCAGTGGACATCAACGGTGGGCCCCCACAGGCAGTGGACAGTGACGGTGGGCCCCATAAGCAGTGGACATCAACGGTGGGCCCCACAGGCAGTGGACAGCGATGGTGGGCCCCACAATTAGGTATTTTAGCCCTTTAAATTGAAAATCCCAAATTAGGGATTTCAAAATTAAAATCCCTAATTAAGAATTTTAATTTCAAAATCCCTAATTACTGATTTACTAAATCAATGGGCCCCACTAAACAGTGGATGGCTACGGCGGGCTCCACTAGCACTGTATATCGACAGTGGGCCCCACAAGCACTAGACATCAACGGTGGGCCCCACAAGCAAGGGACAGCGACGGTGGGACACACAGGTAATGGATTTTAATGGTGGGCCCCACAAGCAATGGACAATGAGAGAGAGAGAATAGAGGGAGAAGGAAGAGAGAGAGAGAGAGAGATGGATGGGCGATGGAGTTGTTTCGACTTAAAACATAACATTATTACCGACAAAAATTTTCGTCGGTGATAGTTTTAACAACTCGTCGGTAAAAAGATTCAAAAATATTTGGGCCTACCCGTGCTCTATCAGCCCCATCCACTTCGTACATATGTTTTTAAATATGTTATTAGCTACACTAAAAACAAAAATTACAAATCAACATCAATGATCAACCACACAGTGAAATAATATATCCACTGTTCATTTTGTCTAACGATGTATCTATTTCATCGGTAAAAAGTTTCTTTACCGATGATTATTTTTAGTCGGAAAAAGTCTTTTTACCAACTATATTGTATAAGAGCAGTAAAAATAGCCTCTCCATTATCGCAAAGGACACCAAGGGATCTTTTGCCGATGAACTATTTGGTTCATCGGGAAAAATTAAATTTATCGATGAAATAATCGTCGGGAAAATAGTTTTCATCGACGATACATAATATTGTCTGGAAAAGTTTCCAGCCATCGTTGCAAATGGTAGCGGGAACATATTTGGTCGTGGCGGGAAGGATTTATATCTTTTACTGATGAAATATTTATTTCGTTGAGGGAAGTCATGTTTACTGACGAAATTGATTTCGTTGAAAATAAGTTCGTCGATAAAAGGCCAATTTCTTGTAGTGCATGAATCTGACACTCATAGCATCGCTTCACGTAATTTATTGCATCTTTTAACATTATAGGCTAGTAATACCCCATCTGATGTATCCGATGAAATAAATTTCATCCAGCCTGATGTGCCCCACACTCTCTAGGGTGAGCTTCTCGTAACATTTGACCTGCTTCTTGTTCATTAAGACAACGCGACATCAACCCATTGTAAGATTTCTTGTACAACATCTCGCTACATATGATAAATCTTCTTGCTCTCTGCTTGATTTGTTGTCTTTGTACTGGATCTTCCGACAATATATCATATTTGAGATAATATACGAAAGACTGGCGCCAATCATTTACTATCACTTCCAAGCACGATATGGCGAGTGCCTCGATGACTTCATTGATAACTTCTGAAGAGGGTAAGAATCTCCTTTCTTCTATAGTTACTTGGAGTGGACTTCGGTTCGGGCAAGACATGGCTGCTGCTAGACTAGCTAAAGTGTCCGCCTTTACAATTTCAGACTGCGGTACATGCTTGATTTCGACGTGACAGAATTGCTCCAGTAACTGTTGTGCTTTTCGATAATACGGCAAGAGCTCGTGCTTTCTTATTTCAAACTCAGTTGTTAGTTAATTTATAATCAACTTAGAATCTCTGAAAATCTGTAGCGTCTTTATCTCCATCTCTTGGGCAATTTTCATTCCGATGATGAGAGCGCGATATTCAGCTTCATTGTTCGTGCACGTGGTACCCAATGTGAAAGAATAGGGTAATAAATCACCTTGAGGAGTAATGAATATTACTCCTGCCCCCGCTCCTGATGTTCGAGAAGCACCATCAAAATACTTCTGCCATGAGTTTTGCATCTCAACCATCATAACCTGCTTATTAGAAAAATCATCACTAATGGTCTCACTTTCCATTACGAGATGCGCTGCCAAGACATCTGCCACTGCTCGTCCCTTCACTGCTTTTACCAACTCATAGGTAATTGTATATTTTGAAAGTAACAGCATCCATTTAGCCAATCTTCCCAATAATATCAGCCTTGTCATTAAAAAATTTATCGGATCTGCCCTTGAGATCAAAATTATATCATGAGAGAGGCAATAATGTCTCAATTTTTGTATTACAAATATCAGTGCCAGACATTCTTTCTCTATCGGGGTGTAATTGCATTCTGTGCCTATTAGAGTTCGACTCAGATAATAAAGAGTTATTTCTTTTCCATCTTCATTCACCTGCGCTAACAAGTGTAATGCCCTAAAATTTGAGGGTCGAGTAGCAACTCAACTCTCGAGTTCCAGAACATCACTTATGTAACATAGATGATGATGATTGAATGTTGTCTGTGTCAGTGCAATAAACATGAGTGAGATTATACCAAAACAGTAATTCATACTCCAGATCAATTGTATAAAGGCAAGCGGAAGACTGAAACTGTATATATAAGGTATGTGAAGAAACAAAACCATCTTGGTCTCTAGAGTATGAACACAAACTGAGTAACCATATACATGTATTGTTTTTGAATCAAAATGTCAAAATATAACTAAAACAGATATATCCTGAAATCCCCACGATCCAGTCAACCTAAGAAAAGCAGTCTGAGTACTGCATGTATGAGAACTCGTCCTGGTCCTCATCATAGTCTGGCTCAGCCTCCTGAATCGACGTATCTTCTATACCTGAGACAGAGTCTGGTTGGTGTGTAGAACACCGTCCCGTAATGTGGGAGTGAGTAGCTAACTCAGTGGAATAATAAAGCATAGGTTAACATGTTATTAATTCAATCAAGCAGTAATGATAAAGCAGTACAATCAAACAATCCTAACTACTCTTATTTAATGCAAGTATGAAATGATATGATGAATGCCCTTGCTAAACCGCCCTCATGTGACACCATCTTACGTTCGTGATATGCGTTCATCCCTCAGTGCTCCACATCTACCAGGCACATGCAGTGCGAGGATGAGCATGATTACCGAGTAGTTATTAGTCCTTTCAAACAGTAGTATTGGGAAACTAAGGTACCTCCCTTGTATCATTCCCAAACATGATCCATTCTAGGGTCGTCAGTCCTAGTTAATCTCATACGATAGTGTGTTTCTAGGTCACTGTAAAGGCTGTCAGGGCTGTTACGCACAATGGTTACACCACTCCCCCATCACCTCTTTAACAGTTCATCACTATACAGATACAGGCCTAGTTCATACTCTATACACCGCGGCAAAACCCTAAGGCTCACCGCAATTTCAGAGTATGCTCGAGGTCACTACAAAGGGCTGTCAGGACTGTTACACATAAAGGTTATACCACTCCCCCATCACCTTATCAATGTAGGCCGACAGCACGAATATAGTGTCTCATACCACCATAATTGGCTCATGAGTCTGGTTGCTCACTGGTCACTACGGGGAGGCACGTGGCCCCAGCGTAGGCCGAAAGCTCGACCACGGTGTCCCATACCACCATGCCCGGCTCATGAGTCTTAGTGGATCGAGGTACCATGGTTAACTGGATTCCACTGGTAAGTTTGGTACCCTAGGTTCAAGCAGTAGCGTCCAAACATGGTGAACATACATTAGACATATCGAATTACTTGACGAGCTTAACTAGCTCGAGCGCATAATCGACTGAACGACATGAAGTACATAAGCACTTTGTGTGGCCTAACCACTGCCGCCAACCGAAGTACGACTCGGGTTCGTCAAACACATCTTACGTGGCGAAATGAACCTCAACCACGATCTCAAGTCTGGTACCGATTGCCTGGACTATAAAAATTGTCCCAAACTCAATCAATCCTTATTTAGAGCATGTAGAGTAAAGCATATTAAACAAGTAATTCAAGCAAATTGACAAGCATGTCATAAGGCATGTTTAAAGCATGTTATAAAGCACTATATAAACAGGAATACAAACACATATATTTCATAAGTAAGCGGTTAAAGTAAACAACCACATGGAGGAAATCATACACGTCTCTAAGGTAGTTGAGAATCCCATCTCAACACCTACCTAAGGCACTATCATCCAAACACTTGCTCTCACAAGCATTTTCACAAACACTTAGAATACACTATTACAACATACATAGTGTATGTTAGCAAAACATGTATTAGGGCGAGTCCTTTCGCCAAGCAAGTATTTTATGCACATATGATATATTCATACAGTAAATAATCATGGCAAACACATTTCCAAAATATATACGTATACGGTACTTTCTACAATACACTATTTCTACATACATAGTGTATATTAGCAAAACATGTATTAGGGTGAATCCTTTCGCCAAATAAGTATTTTATCCATATATCGTATATTCATACAAAAAATAATCATGTCAAACACATTTCCAAAATATATACGTATACGATTTTTCTACGAATACCTAGAATATGTAAAATTCCATATTCTACATCTTTAATCAAAATGGAAAACAGACGGCACTTTGTACATGTGCAATTATATGCAGATCATGAATCTATCATTATCTGACATTGAAAGTATTGAAAACTGTAACCTATACACCTAAAGTCCTCACCTTATACCGTAGAATCGCAACGAATACGATAGGTTTACCAAGCTTCTGTATTCGGTAGTTTGGTAGCCTATAGAATGAAATAGGTTAGCTACTTCATAACCTATAACCCTTACAACTCCAAAACAGATTAGGGTTAGGGTTTCTTACCTAGAAACGAAGTCGGATTCGCCGAAAAAGTGACAAGAATGGAGTGGTGGCGCTTGGGTAGTGGCAGGAAATAGTAGAAGGGAATTTCTCCCACTTCTCTCACTCTTTCTCTCTTTTCTCTCTTCTCTCTCTAGGGTTTCTCTCAAATTCGTATGGCTATGAGAGAGAGGGTTCTAAGGTCCTTATATAGCTTAAAAAATGCTCTGAAATAGACTTGTGGACAAGGTATACTTAGGTTATAACTAAAGCGGCACTTTTCCAGCCCAACGGAGGACTTCTGGCGGGCCTCCTTGAGACAAAGGTCAGACTTAAGCTCACCAACCTTGGATCAAGGTGGAGTTTAGTTTTCATTTCCGTCAGATTCCCAGATCACGCGTGGCGGACCAGTTTCAGTTCAACGGTCAGCGGGTCTCTATCCGAAATTCTAAGTACATGGATATGTTTATAAAATTTTTCCTGATCTGAGGGTGTATTTGGGTCAGATTCTGACGGTCGTGTGCAGTTACTTACAAAATGATGGCAAGTAACAAGTCTCAGATTACTATTCAAGATATTTATTTTGGAAAGAAAACAAGTGTTTTCACACTCTCTCGCTCCGGACTCAAGCGAACAGCCGTGGGATACTGGCTGGATTTGATTTCCGAGATGGTTGTCAAGCCCAACGAGGCGGTCCTAAGTCCTTAACCTTATATTATTCGGACTCCTGATGTGCGGTCCAGACCTGATACGGAGTTTCAATGTGCTCCCGAGAGCAGTCGGGTAATGAGTTTGATCCTAGACTTTAGGGTAACCTAGCGTCAATGATTCTACAAGTTTTGGGTCTTGCAGATTGTATTTAAAGTGATTCAAATGGATTTCATGGCTAATCTAGTTTAGCACTTAGTTAACTTTGTCAAATTTCTAAAGGATTTAATCCTAAGTGATTTCTGGTCGAGGTGGTACTCTGACCATTGTACGGAATTTTTCAAGTCGTTACAACAAGGCTCCCAGCAAATTCTCGGTTGTAGATATATACAAGATAAGTGTCTTACCCTTTATAGGAGCTGTCAATATTGGAGGCTGTGTCAGCAGTTCTTTTATTGAATCGAACGCGTTCTGACCGGATTTATCCCATATGAACTCTGTTCCTTTTTTCATGAAATGAGAAAATGGCTGGCATCTCCCTGCCAGATTTGAAATAAAATGGCGAATATACACCAGTTTTCCTTACAAGCTCTTTAATTCGTTCAATGTTTTCTGAGGCGGCATATCTTGGATGGCCTTGACTGTCCCTGGATCAATCTCGATACCCCTATGCCTGATAACAAAGCCAAGAAATTTTCCTGACGACACTCTGAAAGCACATTTAGCTGTGTTCATCTTTAGCTGCTTCTTTCTGAGCCAATGGAAGACCGATGCCAAATGCTCGCGATATTCCTAATGATTACCTGACCTAACCACCAGGTCATCTACATAACATTCAACATGTTTATGCATCATATCTTGAAAGATACTTTTCATTACCCTTTGGTATGTCACCCTGGTATTCTTAAGACCGAACGGCATGACCTTGTAGTGATAAATTCCTAACGAAGTTCTGAACACTATTGCTTCTTCATCTTCAGGAGCCATCCTAATTTCATTATAACTAACATAGTCATCCATGAAGGACATGACAACATATTGTGTCGTACTGTCAATCAACAATTTTGTTATCGGGAGAGGAAAGTCGTCCTTTGGGCAAGCCTCATTCAGGTCCCTAAAATCTACGCACACCCTGATTTGTCCATTTTTCTTATTTACTAGGACAATGTTCGATATTCACTTAGGATATTTGACCTCACTGATAAATCTGACTTTTATCAGCTTGTTCAGTTCTTCTTCTATTAGAGGGACCAAGTCTAGGTGAAATCGTCTTTGCGCTTACTTAATCGGCCTTTTGTCCTTAAAAATATTTAATCGATGCATTACCACTAAGGGTTCCAAACTCGATATTTTCACATATGTCCAGGCGAAGACATCTTTATTTTCTTTGAGTAGTTGGACATATTTTTTGGCTTCTTGCTCAAGAAGGCCAGCGCTTATGAATGTATTTCTCGGCTCTTCTTCTATGCCCAGATTTACTTCTCGCAAACTATCGATTGTCGGCTGCCCCGTGTCTTCCATCTGCTTCGGAGATGTCTCAGGATGTTTAACTATTTCAAGATCTGTTTCTGATAGCTGCTCGATTGTGACCATATTTACCAAAGATTCTGCCCCCAATCCTTGAAAATTTTTCTCATCTTTTCTGACCGACTCCGATAGGGACCTGAATTCCTTTTCCATGATTTAAACCAGTCAGTTCTTCATCATCAAAACTCATCCTTTTCATTATTCTTCTGCTTCTTGGACTGTATTTCTTGAGATCACAACATGTCAACTTTCGGTGATATACATTATTCTTAGCACTTTCTTTTATCTTTACTTCCGAAGAGGCGTAAAATTCAATCAGCTCCGGATATTTCACACTGGTTTCAACATGAAACCTTTCTAGAACAGCCGGGAATGGCTTGTTTCTTTTAGCATATGGCAATGGTACTGTATAATTTTACTACATGATTTTCAACTGTTCAGATGATAATAACGTTAATGGCAGCTGTCCTTGTTGTCTTAGATGTTTCGGCACAAAATTGAATTTCTTCTTTGCTTCTGAAATTCTAGACAACCCTGCCTTTTCGGATTCCTCTTTTATCACTTTCACATGAGCATTTTTCAGGGCCTTGTTTTCATCATTCTTTTTCTCTTCTTCTCTGGAAAATCCGTCGTAATAACTAGCATCTGCAAAGAAGGCTTCGGCTTCTGTGTATGGCTTCTCATCGGCCATTACTTTATACTATATTTCATTCTTACAGTACTTGAAACATTGATGAGGGGTAGAAGGTATATTACCATACTGATGTATTCATGGTCTTCCCAAGAGAAGATTATATGTCGTGACTACATTAATCACATAGCAAATAACATCAGTAGTTAATTCTCCTATTTTTAATGTCATTGTAATTTTACCGAGCGTGCGCTACCCATCTTGATTAAAGCCCTATATCGTCATTCCACTAGGGCGCAGATCAAAACAATGGTAGCCCAATTTATTCAACATCGTTAGTTGTAATAGGTTCACCGCAGACCCGTTGTCGAGCATAATCCTTTTTACTTTCTTGCCGCAAATGTGGCCTACTATCATTAGTGGCGTATTGCACCCTGTATCATAAGCTAGATCCTTACTAGAGAAGGAAACTACTGGCATATAGTCCTCTCGTTCTTTGCGTTCTTCATCTTCCATTTCCACAAGCAACATTTCTCTGACATTGTGGTCAGATAGTGCTTGAATCAAACTCTACCTAAAGTCCTCTGATAACTTTAATGCGTCATAAATGCTTAGCCGAGCTGGTATGCCTTTCAAGTGACTTACTACATCATAAGTCACCTTTACTGCCTCATTCTTTTCTTCTTTCTTATCACTGTCATGCTGATCCTTGATGATCTCTGTTGTTGTGGTTCTGACTTTCTGCCTTGGGGGACTCGCCATTCTTTTCCCCGACCATAGTGTGATTACCACGGCCTTCCTTGTCATCTTACGATTTTCTTTCCCTTCTCCTTCATAAGTATTTTCCTGAACTGTTAGTACATTCACAGTCACCTTTGTGTCCCTTTCCTTTTCTTTTCCAATCACTATTTCACCCCTGTTTATCATTCTTTGTATTATGCATTTTAACGTATAACAATTTTCTGTCGGATGCCCTACCAGACGATGATAGCTGCATAAATCCATTTCTCTTATTCTTGTTGCATCTTCAAGGCATTTGGATGCAGGTAATTCTATCGTACCAGCTTTCAACAGTTGGTTTATCATGGGAACAACATCTTCTCTGTCGAACGTGAACCCTTCATGAGAATTAAGTGATCTGGGTCTTTTTCTGTTGAACTTGTTTCTAGGACGACTTAATTCTTCCTTTCGTTCTGTCCTTTTTTCTCCTAAATCTCTCATTTCATGACTTCTTTTCTCATGGTCCATAGTATTTACGATCAACCTATTGGGTCCTCTTCTGGCCATTTCATAGTGAAATGGTGGCATTTTTCGGGTCATCAACTCTAAGGCGTGGGCTTTAGTAGCCAAATCACGGAAAGTCTTGATATCGGCACTAGTGAGTCCAAATGCAATTCCTGTTTCCATGGAGTTCAAGCACATCTTAACCCGCTCTTTATCTTTTATCAACTGTCTGCAAGAGGCTCCCAATGTCTTCCATCTGTCTGTGAATTTCTCCACAGGTTCCCCTTTTCTCTTTCGTACAGAAGTTAACTCCATAATGCTAACGTCACGTTCCAATGAGAAGAAGTTCGACATAAAAGCATCCTGCATTTGTTTCCAAGTGTGTATAGACCCTGGGGCCAAACTAGAATGCCATCAGAATGCCTTACTTGTCAGAGAAGATCCAAACAATCGTAAGCAATATTGTGGTATTGTAGAGAAATTCCCCATGCTAGTGATGAAATGCATCAAATGTTCTTCTGGAGATCCATCCCCATTAAACTTCTGAAAGTCTAGATGCTTGAAGTTAACTGGAAAAGGGACGTCCTCCACTTCCCTTAGATATGGTGTTCTATATCTAAATCGGCCGACATTCTCACGCTCCCTTTCTATTCTGATAGCTTCTTCAACAACTTGTCATACTTCATCTTAAGTTATGGTTCTCACTGCTAGAGCAGATCCGAGTGATCCTGCCCCCAGTGGCTGAAAACCTTTAGGTTGGTGTTCCTGTCCATTCATCGTGCCCATCATTAGAGGAGCTACCATCTGGGCCGCATTGTGTGCGAGAGTTGCCAAAGCCTCTCTGAGATTTCTACACTCTTCCATCAGTGTTCTCTGTGCTTGTGCCATTTCATTCATATGGTCTTCCGTGGTCGGCATGGTTTCCTGATTCGTTCCGGCCATATGTATTGTAGCTTCCCCACTCCTGACGAAGCTTTAGTCAGAGTAGGATGGGAATATATTGAAGTGATAGGGCTTATGAAGAGGGGAGTCTCGTTCGATTTTCCTATACTTCTACTGCAATTGATTGATCAAGCACTATAAGAAAAATGGGCAAAGGCTACAGCCAAAAAATGTAGCTAAAGACCTTTTGCTACAAATATAGTCCGTAGCACGTCCATAGCTATTGATGGCGTAGCTAAAGGTCAAAAAACCTATGGCTACGGATTATATCCATAGCAATAGATATCAGTATCCGTAGCTATAATTTCTGTAGTGAAACGCACATAAAACTATGGATAATATCTGTAGTTAAAAGTGGCATGAAATCTATAGCAATATGCTGAATTTAGCCAATAGCTACGATTTTTAGAACAAAAGCTACAGTTATTATCCATAGCTAATATTAAAAATATAAAAAAAAATTATAACAATGGTGTCTGTTACCATTGTAAGAACCTACTGTAATTGATCAACTCATCTAAGATAATACAATTAATGCTGCTAAGAATAGAACATAAAATGCAATCAGGAAAGAACAATCAAATCATACAATGCATCCTACATTCATATTATAAATAGCAATCAAATCATAGGATGCATCCTACATTCATATTACAAATAGCAATCATATCATTACAACGTCTACACAGAGCAAATTGCAACCCTCAACATCCTTGTTTTCTCCTTGTTTACATATAAGGCATTTATGAATAGGGCAAGTAAATGGTTCTCCAGCAACTATCTCTTTTTTATGCACTTCCACTTCAGCAACATTTCCTGGATGAAGTAATTTTGCAACACATTTTGGATGATAGAAATGGCCACAGGCTGCAGAAACACAGGAAAACCTGAAAGCCAAAAGGCCACAATGAATGAGCATCTTAGTCAGGAAGTTTTAAGCATTAAGGATAGAAGTTTGAGCTACCGACTTAAAAATGTCTAAACTACAAAGCTAAAATGAAAGAAAATTGAATGCACACAACTACACATACCATCACTAAAGAGAATGTACCTAATTTCAGCCTTATCAAAAGAAGCAGCTGTTAGGGCATGCACTGGAGCAGGATTCCAGATCATATTCACAATATGTTATTGTGACACATGTGACAGATAGGGGCAGGTTTCGTTATGCATGCACCACCGACAAAAAAATCATGCCAGCCCGTTCATTGGGTGGGCCAAATGCGCACATAGTGTGAATTATCCATCAGTGCTTAATTGTCCATTTTTTTTAAATACATGTGACCCATCTGCTGAGCAGACTGACCACCTTTAGGTTGTGGCATGTACAAGGTAGGTGCACCAAATGAATGGCACTGTTCTCACACAAACAGTGTTCCATTGGCATATCTTGAGTACCAAAAATATTTTGAGACAACATTACTTGCCAGAGTTTTAATTGTAATACGACTGTGTTCTTATGACTGGTTTCTTTACTCTTATCAATTCTATGTGATTTATCTTCATGAATAATCTTGAGAACTAGCTAGAATGGTTAATGTATCTCTTTTTTCATATTCCTTGTTTTACAAACAAATTGCAAGAAAGCCTTAAAAAGAATGGGATTGCTAGAATTGATCCTTATATCATCAGCAATCACTTGACCATGATTTAATTTTTACATCATAGGTTGACTTCAGTTCAGTTAACAGCATCTACTATAAATGATGAGACAAAATGTTGTTATCCCTTTGTTTTACCAGTGAAATTAATAATCTAATCCTTCACAAAAAATTGTAATCATTCAAACAAGAAAAGATCAAATTAATATTTTTTAAGACTTGAAAATTCTGGTAGAATATAGCAAACCTCAGCATTGCTAGATTTATCAGACGAGCCCAACTTGCCATAAAAAAAAAAAAAAAAAACACTGATGTCGTTTGTATTGTCAATTTGCACATAATAAGTTTTGAATTGCCTGTGCCAAACCAACAATGTGAAGGTGAAAAGCATATATTTTGTTCAAAATCAACAACCCAACCTGTTCAAAATTCAAAAATTCTAAAAGTAAAATAAAAAATCAATACCCATCTTTCCGAATTCTTTAAATGACAAACAAGTATAAGAACATATTTTGTTTTTAAACTGTAATTCTATCAATTTCTCATTGGTTAACCATATATTTTGTTTTCTTGCATGGCTGTTGTTTTCTTTCTTCTCCAATAGAAGGGATATAAAAAGCATGATTTTGATGTAGCGAGTACAATAAAGTTGCAACAAATACAAAACCTGATCAGTGCCTATCCAGCTAAAAGAACCAGATCCAGGTTGTTAAGATAAATGAATTTAGAAAGTGCTCTCATCAGTGTTGTTCATTGTCCTAAAATGTAACATTTAATTATGCAAATGAGTACACAAATGCACACCAGTAAAGAAATACAAGACTCGTGGAAGGTACTCCAACTACTTAAAGAGCAAAAGAGAAGGAAAGGAAAACAAATTAACCTTAAAGATATCCTACATAACAGTTACCTACATCCACCTAGCTATATCTACAAAAACAACATCCAATTTATTGCGAGTAGTCTTCTGGATAGCTTCATTTGCTACAATTGCCAGATCTTTTTCGTACCCTTTCGCAAATATAGGAAACTGAAAGGTAATTTTAGCAATAGTTGATCAGCTTAGAGAAATATTATCTTACAAAAATGAGACCAACTCTTTCTCCTATTTTACATAAATAAGACGAAGAGTTAAAAAAAAAAAAAAAAAAAAAACACTATTGCATGCCTGTGAACAACACACCAACAACTGCAAGCAGACTGTAAAATCCATTTTGAATTCTATATAATTGAATAAAAAGGACTTTGGGGCCCACTTAATCCTGTAAAGCATATTGGAGTTCTTTAGAAACTGCTTAATGTTCCTTTCAACTGAACATGCTTAATGTTCTTGTCTTCTTACCACACAACACATACATGCCCACCATTTCCTCAATAGTTATCATCCTTTATGTTGTTGCACCCTACATAATGAGAGGATACAAATCATTTTCATACCTTGGAATTTTGTATTTCTGTAGTTGAAGAAGTGCTATTAATATCCACTAACAAACATTTTGAGATAAGCGGTGTGATCCAATAGCCATTGCAACTGAGAGAACAGTTGGCAACAAATGTCATATTAGTTTTAAAGTCAAGGCTGCATTTGGAGCACAAGTGGATTTGAGTTGCAAACATTTAGTGGAAATGGCCACCCATGCAAAAGTTGGGCCACTCCATGAACATCACCTTTGTTGAGAATCAGCTTGATCCACTCATCGGATGGGCCACTCCTGTATATTGATCCAGGCCCTGGGTTGTCCATTTATATCGATTGTGTGGCCCATCTGATGAGTGAATCTAGCTAATTGTGGAGCCCACCATTTGCATGGCTTAAAGGTCACACCAAATACTGATTACAAAAAATCAAATAAAAAGCCACATATCAACAGTTTCAAACCTAAGAAACTCATGACACAATCCAAGGCATGAAAATATCGTGCTTACAGACAATATCCGTTCTCTATAATGCTCTCCAACTTCCTCTAGAAGCCTCACTTTCAATTGTTGAGGCATGTACTGCAGCATCAAGTTTCAATGTAGGTCATCCAACCATACAACCATGTGGGCCGACCCATGGGTAGAGAAAAAAAATATGGGACTCAAATGCGATTCACACAAAACATTCCTTGTTGAGACATTTCATCAAACAGTTAGCATGCATCACATACATGAGATTATATACAATAGATTTTTTAGTTTTTACAAGTAAGGCCATTGTTCAGTGACCTAAATTCTGATATTATATATGATCCATGCACCAAAAAACTGAAAAAAGGAGCCCAACTTGTATAAAATGAAAAGAAAAAAATTAATAATAACTGGTAATTTACTAACAAACTGGAGATTGGTAGGGAACATAATCAAAAAACTTAATCAAAGCCCTCAATTCCAAAGACCCAAATTAGATGCATTAAGTCAAAAGCACCCAATCAATTTTCCATATTAAAAAATCCGGAATCAAATGTACCTTGATGATTTGGGCTATGATTGGAAGCACGGTGTACCGTGATGTAGCTGAAATTTTTAGGGTTGAGTTCTTCCATGATAAAAAAAAAGGGGTATTCTTTTGCTTGTTCTCTTGACTTCAATAGCTTGTTCGTAAAAGCACTCGCCATGGCTGCATATGGAAGAAGAGAAAAAAAAATCCTCATCTCTTGCACTTTCTCTCTTGCTATTTTCCCTTTGCATTGCTATACACCCTACAAAAACACCACCAAACCTCAATAAACAGAGAGAGAGAGAGGGTCGGTTGGTTTTTGTAGGGATGAGAGAATGGTTTTAGGAGATAAGGGTTTGAGAGCGTCGAGTGTTGGAGAATGGTTTGGGAGAGTAGGGATTCGGTAGGAGTGAGAGAGAGAGAGAGAGAGAGAGAGAGAGAGAGAGAGATAGAGATGGGGGGAGATTTGGGCGTGGCTCTGTTTTGAGCGCGCACCCAATTTTGGGCGAAGGGACCATGGACAGTCCTCTCAGGGGCTCCGTAGGGCCAACCATGATGTATTTGCTTTATCCATTCCGTCCATTAATTTTAATAAATTATTAGTTAATAATCCCAAATATAAAGTAGATTAAAGGCCCAGGTAGACCACACCATAGGAAGCACATGTGATTTAATCTCTATGTTTTTTACCATGTGGTCCACTTTAGCCTTCGATCTATATGAGTTTTGGTTTAATGCCCTATAATAATATTTCAAAATATATAGATGGCTTAGATAGAACACATATAATGTTTTAGGCCCCATAGGGCCCTTATACCACCATAAATTATTAATGGTGTGGTACTTTTTTAGCTACAGATTAAAACCGTAGTAATTTTAGCTATGGTTTATATCTATAGTAAAAAAGTAACGTAGTTTGTATCCTTTACCACTTTTTTTAGTAGTGGAGGTGATACAATAGTAGGTGATCCTACGAGTAGTGCCTTTCCTTTTTGCTCTTTTGTCCATCAGACTCATGGAGCAATCAAAGCCGGGAAGTCACGTGATGCTACTGCGAAACTATTTGCCTAGGATATATTGTAGGAGGGGCTAATTCGAGATTTTTTTAGCAGTGTTCCATGTTATCGGTCCCCTGGTTCTTGGTGAAGGCAGACTTGTTCTGAAGCTTCTTGCATTTTGAGCTCTCATCATTGGAGATGTCACGACAATCCAGTCCTCATTAGCTTGAGGTGAAGCAGACATGACTCCAACCATTGTTCAGGTTATGTCATTTTTGCTTACAGGAGACTGGGTTTCACGCCTTGGAGGCTGATCTGGTACATATTCCACTATGAATCCAATTGCAGTGAAATAAAAGTTCACCTTTCTCATTGAGTTTGCCATTGATCGTAGTTCGCAATTTTATCTTTTTACCTTCAAAATAAAACATGAAATTATAATTATCATTTGAGTAGTAATGTAATCTATCTGAGAGATGAAGGGAGAATGTTCCCACTGAGAGTTGCCATTTTATCGTCAGAAAGATGCCAAACTACAACGAAAGTCCTGTAACCTTCTCAATGTTAACATTAAATAAGATAAAAGTCCTTAGCAGAGTCGCCATTTTGTTTCGAATAAGAAACAAATGCTTTCGATTTGGGAAATTAATTTATTTAAATGTAACAGAGAGAGTATATGAAGAATAATCATCGTATTATTAATATTAAGTTCATTTACATTCTCGAATATCCCTTGATTATGAGATAGATTATTTAAGATATAGAAATTGACAAAGTTCAAATAACGAATCTGAATGTCAAATTCGGCAGCATTTCGACTTATAGCTCGATCATCTCTTTAAGAGGATTATCGTGATGGTTTGTTCATCTTATCTCCCTATCTTGAGCTCACATCCTTATGCAAAAGGAGAACTGGAGACTGTAAAAGCCTGACTTAATGATTTCGGTAGCATTTTGGGCCCTATCTTCAATAGTTATATAACATCCTGGTTGCGCGACCCGCACAACCAAGATGGTTTACGTGGGTCGAGTAAACCCTTTGTAACTTCCCTTCTCCTACCTTCAGCTTCGTTTGGAGCTCTTGAAAAGGCCTAGCTATATGTCCTAGAGGGGGGGGGGGGGGGTGAATAGGACTATGCCAAATTAAAACTATAACAGTGGAATTTAACTGAATAAGATAGCCTTGAAAGATAGAACTTTAAACAAATCACAGTACTGAAATGTAAAGCAATCTTCAAATAATAAAATAGAGAGGTTGATACCAATGTTGTTCTAAGGACAACCTTGCATAATAAAAACCAAGGGTTTATGGCAGGACAACCTAATTAGAACAATTTGAATATCAAAAAATCAAACTGAAAGGAAATAAAGGAAATAGCAAGAAATTAAATTCTAAACTATTACAACATTCCCCACAATGCTTGAAATGTAAAGGATTACAACATTCAAATCCACATATACATTCCACAGCTTTGAATGATAAAAGATATAGAAATTCAAACAAACATTCAAACCACGAAACACAAAGAATTATAGTGGTTCGCTTGTGTGTACACCAAACTATTAAACAACGGCCACGCAAATTGCTACTCCACTCCTAATATCCTCACACAGGGGATATCAGCGTTCACTATGAAAATAGGTTTCACAGGTTCACCTAAAACCTTCACAATTATGTCTTTTAAATGGGCTTACACAATTCAAAAAACCCCACTTCTGAGTTTTCTGGCTCTCCTCAGATAACCACTAGATTAAGATTTTTCTGGCTTAATCTCAAACAAAAACAAAAAACAAGGAAATTTATAATAAAGTAAGATACCTGGATTTCTCCTTTCGTTGTAGCCTGGAAGAACCAGTCGGAGTAGAAGTTCGAATATAGAAGTTCAATTGTCCGATACTTACTTTGAAATGGTTCTAAGTTCTAATTGATTTTAAATTAAACCAGTTAGGCTAGCTCTATTTGATTTTGATTCCAAGAAGAAGGAATATAGCAATTCCTCTCTCTAATTCAGATTGGAATGGAGAAACAAAATCAAATAAATAAAGATAACAAAAGAGAATATGAAATATGCACAGCGTAGCTTAAATAACACACTTATCTCAAAGTGATGCCTTGATTTTACTTGAATTGAATTCTTAAAAAACTCTAAAATTTGTGTTCTATTTATAGTGGTAGAAATCGCGTCTACGACTAATTGTGTGGCCACCATGACTGGTCATAGGTCGAACTGTATTTTGAAATTTTAAGCGCAATCAGATAAAACCGTTCCACGACTGGTCTTAAGATGTCCATGACTGGTCGTAAGCCTGCATGACTGGTCATGACCATCCTACGACTAGTCATGAGGAACGAAGAATGGTTACTAAGTTTGAGCCGTATCTGCAGGACTGGTCATGAATGAGTCAACATTATTCCTATGACCGGTCGAGCAGACTCCAGGACTGGTCGAAGCTCAACCAAAAATTTTAAAAATTTGCAACAACTTAGGACTGGTCTTGGAATTTCTTGGACTGGTCGAGCCAGTTCTAGGACTAGTCGAACAAAGTCCAGGACTGATCTTACAACAGACCAAACACGTATAAAAATATTCTATTTGAATTATGTATACAAAATGACCTGCCCTAAGGTGAAACTAAGGTCATTCATACCTTAAATGTGAAGTATGGACATTGAGTCTTCATTTCTTCAGATGTTGGTTGACCTTTGAAGATTGTGAAGCTTGAGATCTCTGATGTGGCTTAAACTTGAGATCTTCTAAAGCTTGAACTTTATCTTATACTTTTATTCTTGAGTTGTACTTGATCTTGAGTTTGTACTTGATGTTAAGTTGTACTTGAGACTTGAATAAGAACTTATCTTTTGATGTAGCTATTGAAATATTTTGATCATTGAAGCTTGCAGAAGTAGACAAATAACTTGAACTAGAACTTCTTGAAGTAGATCACCATTCTTAGCTTGTAGCATTGATGCAGTGACTTGAACATACAAGTCAATATGCTACACAAGACATAGATTGTGTTTTTGACACTACAAAATTTGACAACCAAAGGAACAAATAACTGGTCGAGGACCGTTCTCGACCGGTCGTACCACGACTGGTCGAGCACATCCTCGACTGGTCGTGAACCAATAAAAATATGCATTTTTCATTAAAATTTGAAATTTAAACCAATAAATTATCAAATATATATACATTATGATACACAAATGCATGAATAGTCAATTTAAATTACACATTCCAAGATTAAATTTTAATTTATTAAACCTGCTTTTGTCGAGCGGTTTAGTGAAAATGTCAGCAAGTTGAGTCTTGGTCGGAATGTAATCTAAAGAGATTAATTTTTCTTTCACTAATTCATGAATGTAATGATACCTAATGTCAATGTGCTTGGTACGTGAATACTGGATTGGATTTTTTGAAATATTTATAGCACTAGAATTATCATAATATAATATCATTAATTCCTATGCAATTTCATAATCGATTAACATACGTTTCATCCAAACAATCTGAGTACATGCATTTCCAGCTGCGATGTATTCAGCCTCAACAGTAGAGAGCGATACAAAACTTTGCTTCTTGCTAAACTAAGAAACTAAACAATTTTCGATATAAAAACCACCACCACTAGTTGACTTTCTATCATCGATATTACCAGCCCAATCAGCATCTGAATACCTAGCTAATTGAATACTAGTATCATATGGATACCAGAGACCCAAATTACTAGAACTTGTGACATATCGCATAATCCGCTTAACAGCAGTTAGATGAGATTCTTTAGAGTTAGACTGATATCTAGCACAAATACCAACACTTAAAGCAATATCAGGTCTACTTGCAATTAAATAAAGTAAACTGCCAATCATGCTACGATATAGTTTAGGATCTACATTTTTACTTGTATAGTCTTTTAAGAGTCTTAAGGTTGTACTCATAGGAGTATCAAAATTCTTACCATTCTCAAATCTGAACTTTTTAATCAAGTTTAAAGCATATTTGGTTTGAGAAATAAAAATACTATCAGGTTGTTGTTTTACTTGCAACCCTAGGAAATAATTCAATTCCCCAACCATGCTCATTCGAACTTAGATTTCATTAAATCTGCAAACTCAAAAGTCATGTTAGTACAGGTAGATCCATAAATAATATCATCAACATAAATTTGTACCATTAAGATATGATCGTTATATTTCTTAACAAATAAAGTTTTATCAACACTTCCCATTAGAAAATTATGACTTAGTAAAAACTTAGTTAATTTTTCGTACCATGCCCTGGGAGCTTGTTTCAAACCATAGAGTCTTTTTAAGGTGATAGACATGATCAGTATTCTTAGGGTCTTCAAAACCCGTTGGTTGCTAAACATAAACTTCTTCATGTAGATCACCATTTAAGAAGACACTCTTTACATCCATTTGATAAATTTTGAATTTTCTAAAGCAAGCAATGGATATGAATAGTCTGATTAATTCAAGACGAGCTACTAGGGCAAAGGTTTCACATAGTCGATGCCTTCAATTTAAGTGTACCCTTATACTACCAGTCTAGCCTTATTTCGAATTATATTACCAAGTTCATCAGACTTATTTTTGAAAATCCACTTTGTTCTGATAATATGTTAATCTTTAGGTCTAGGAACAAGATACCAAACATCATTTCTCACAAATTGGTTAAGTTCTTCCTACATAGCAACTATCCAGTTTTCGTCAGAAAGCGCTTCTTTTACGTTAGCCAGTTCAATATGGGATGTAAAGCACATGTAATTATATATGTCTTCTATTTGTCTACGAGTAAGCACACCAGTGAGAGGGTGTCCAAGAATTTGAGTGGTTGGATGATCTTTAACTGTCCTCAGTTAAGAATTAGTTTGATTTGATGAAGTATCTGGTTTGTCAATTAAAAGAACTTCATCATTATCTGAACTTAGGGCAGGTGTATTCAAGTGATCGTCAATAACCACATTGATGGACTCTTGAATAACACTGGTCCTTTTGTTCAATACTCAATATGTATGACTGTTTAAAGAATACCCTAAAAAGATACCTTCATCACTTTTAGTATCAAACTTTCTCAAAATTTCACAGTCACATAAAATATAGCACTTGCTACAAAAAAATTGAAAGTATTTGACAGTAGGCTTTTTATCGAACTATAGTTAATAAGCAGTTTTATTATTAGATTTACTTGTATAAACTCGGTTGATAATATAGCAGGCAGTATTTACGGCTTCAGCCCAAAGGTTTCTAGGGAGCTTTGTACTATTCAACATTACATTTCCCATTTCTTGAAGCACTCTATTTTTCCTCTCCATAATTCGATTTTGTTGTGTTGTTTTGGGCGCAGAGAATTCATGCGATATTCCCTAATTGCTACAGAATTCCTCAAAACTGCTATTCTCAAACTCAGATCCATGATCACTACGAATCTTACAAACTTGAGAATTTTTTTCAGTTTGGATCCGTTTGAGAATCCTTTTTACTTCATTAAGCATTTCTAATTTATCCCTTAAGATGGCTACCCAAGCGAATCTGGTAAAATCATCCATGACTACTAGTATGTATTTTTTGTCTCCTCGACTCTCTGTCCTGGTAGGTCCTATAACATCCATGTGGAGAAGCTCGAGTGGTCTTGATGTGGCATTGGAGTTCACCTTTTTGTGAGAACTCCTAGTTTGTTTGCCAATCTGGCATTCGCCACATATTTTGTCTACTTTTTGGAGTTTAGGTAGACCTCTTATTAGTTCTCCTTTGCTCAATCTGTATAGATTACGGTAGTGTACATGTCCAAGGCATTTATGCCATAATTCTGTCTCATCGGTATGGACCATATAGCACGATTGATTAGATGATCTACCATCGCTTACAATATAACAGTTTTCAGAAGTCCTGCGACCAGTTAATATTACAGAACCTTTTTTGTTTAAAATTTCACAACCCTGATTAGAAAAGTTCACACTGTGATTGTTATCGCATATTTGAGATATGCTTAACAGGTTGTGTTTTAGCCCCTCAACATATAAAACATTCTTAAATAAGAGAAGGTTATAGAGTTGAACCGTACCTTAGCCAATAATCTTGCAGTTGCTACCGTCACCAAATGTGACTGACCCATCAGTCATATCTTTAAAGTCGATGAATAAAGCATTGTTGCCTGTCATATGCCTGGAGGACCCACTATCTAGGTACCACTTTGTATGGCTTGTCGCTTTAAATGCAGTGTGGGCAACCAAGTAGGTAACCTTAGGAACCCATTTCATAACTGTTTTGGGTTTAGGAGTATAGTTGGTCTTCTTATGTTTGTAATTATAGTAAGACTGACCCACTGAGTTAGATTTTAAGAGCTCCTTAAATAGATCAACTATTTTCTCAGTTAAAGGGTTTCGGTTTTAATTTTTGTAGTTGATATGGTTACCTTTAGTTTTGAAAGCTTGAAATGTTTTAGCATTTTTAGAAAACTTTTGATTAGAACTTTTCTCTTTTGAGTTTAAGGACTCTCCTTTCACAAACTTGGGAGGAGTATTCTTTTGTTTAGGAGGAATATTTCTATCGTATCCTAGACCAGATCGGTCGCCACATTTTCTTAATCCAGTTAAAAGTTTTTCTAATTTTGGATCACCTTAGGCATACCTCCATGTATCCTTTAAACTCAAAAGAGAAGAGACTTCAAGTTTAAGTTTATCATTTTTAGATTTCAGATTTTCAATAAGGGTGGTTTTAAAATCTAGATCACATTTGCATTTTTCAAAACAATCTGAAAGATGAGATTTTTCTAAAACAATAGTTTCAAAATTATCTTTGAGCTTTCAAAACTTTTCCTTTTAAAGCTTTAATTTTACTGCAATCTTACAACTTTCCTTGTAAAGGGCATTATAAGCATCTTGAAGATCTTCTTCATTTTCATGATCACTATTCAGATTTTCTTCACTGGTAGAATCATCATGATCTGAAAAGTGAACTTAGCTAGAGTCATAGGATCTTTCACTTCATTGCTCGACTCGATTTCAGAATCTTCTGATTCAGAAGAGGCTTCAATGCCAAAAGATTCATCCCAAGTAGCCAGTATTCCTTTCCTTTTAGGTTTGTCCTTTTTATGACACTGGTTTGCTAAATGCCCATATTCTTGGCAGTTGTAATATTGACTATCTTTTAAAGATTTCTAAGATTTAGATTTAGACTTAGATCTTTTCTTATCATTTGATTTTTGAAAGTCTACCTTCTTTTTACTTTTGAAAATCTTATAAAACTTTTTCGCTAAGAGAGTCATATCATCTTCAGAATTTTCTTGAGAAATACATTTGAAAGACTTAAGGGCTATAGATATACCTTTAGGAGCTTTAAAGTTTAACTCATAGGTTTGTAAAGACCCAACTAATTCTTCTACCCTCATATTGTCCATATCACGAAGTTCCTGGATCGCAGTCACCTTTGAGTTGAACCGTTCAGGTAGTAAGCGTAGTATCTTTGCACACACTTTACTTTCTAGGATTTTATCACCAAGACCTCACATAGAGTTTACAATGTCATTCAGTCTAGTATAGAAGTCCATGAACATTTCATTTTCTTCCATATGTATTTCTTCAAATTTAGCTGTGAGGATTTGGACTTTAGACTTCTTGACAATTGATGTACCCTCGTGTGTTATTTCTAAAATATCCCAAGCTTTCTTTGCGGTATCACTAGATGTAATTCTTTTAAACTCATCCAGTGATAGTGCGCAAGTGATTTCATTAAGTTCTTTTGCATTAGCACTACTCTTACTTTTCTGAAGTGTGGTCCAAGAAAAATAAGGTGATATTCTCATTGATTTTGATTCATCGATGCCAGTCACTTCTGTGGTAGGAGGGATCCATTCTGTCACTGTGGCTTGCCACACACTCTCATCCATTGATTTGAGGAAAATCCTCATCCTGGCTTTCCAATAGGCATAATTGGAGCCATCAAATGGTGGAGGCCTAGTGACCGAAAGGCTATCAAAATTTGACATCTTATAAATAGCTTAGATCGATTAGCTCAGGAAATAAATCCAAATAACAATTTAAAACGAGCTATTAGGCTTTGATACCACTTGAAAAGGCCTAGCTATGTGTCCTTAAGGGGGGGGGGGTGAATAAGACTATGGTAAATTAAAACTATAATAGCGGAATTTAATTGAATAAGATAGCCTTGAAAGATAGCAATTAAAGAAATCACAATACTGAAATGTAAAGCAATCTTTAAATAATAAAATAGAGAGGTTGATACCAATGTTGTTCTAAGTACAACCTTGCACCATAAAAACCAAGGGTTTATGGCATGACAACCTTACTAGAATAGTTTGAATATCGAAAAGTCAAACTGAAAAGAAATAAAGGAAATAGTAAGAAATTAAATTCTAAACTATTACAACATTCCCCACAATGCTTGAAATGTAAAGGATTACAACATTCACATCCACATATATATTCCACAGCTTTGAATGATAAAAGATATAGAAATTCAAACAAACATTCAAACCACAAAACACAAAGAATTATAGTGGTTCGCCTATGTGTACACCAACTGTTAAACAACAGCCACACAGATTGCTACTCCACTCCTAATATGTTCACATAAGGGATATCTGCGTTCATTATGAAAATAGGTTTCACAGGTTCACCTAAATCCTTCACAATTATGTCTTTTAAATGGGCTTACACAATTCAAAAAACTCCACTTCTGAGTTTTCTGGCTCTTCTAGATAACCACTAGATTGAGATTTTTTTGTCTTAATCTCAAACAAAAACAAAAAACAAGGAAATTTACAATAAAGTAAAATACCTGGATTTCTCCTTTCGTTGTAGCCCGGAAGAACTAATCGGAGTAGAAGTTCGAATATAAAAGTTCAATTGTCCAATACTCACTTTGAAATGGTTCTAGGTTCTAATTGATTTTAAATTAAACCAGTTGAGCTAGCTCTATTTGATTTTGATTCCAAGAAGAAGGAATACAACAATTTCTCTTTTTAATTCAGATTGGAATGCCGAAATAAAATCAAATAAATAAAGCTAATAAAAGAGAATATGAAATATGCACAACGTAGCTTAAATAATACAAACTTATCTCAGAGTGATGTCTTAATTTTACTCGAATTGAATTCTTAAAAAACTCTGAAATTCGTGTTCTATTTATAGTTGTAGAAATCGACTCTACGACTGGTCGTGTGGCCACCACAACTGGTCGTAGGTCGAACTGCATTTTAAAATTTTAAGCGCAATCAGATAAAACCATTCCACGACTGGTCTTAGGGTGTCCACGACTGGTCGTGAGGCCTTCACGACTGGTCATGAGGAATGAATAATGGTTGTTGGAGTTTGAATCGTAGCAGCAGGACTGATCGTAAATGAGTCGACACTGTTCCTATGACCGGTCGAGCAGACTCCAGGACTGGTCGAAGCTCAACCAAAAATTTCAAAAATTTGTAACAACTTAGGGCTGGTCTTGAAATTTCTTGGACTGGTCGAGCCAGTTCTATGACTAGTTGAACACAGTCCAGGACTGGTCTTAGAACAGACCAAACACTTATTAAAATATTCTATTTGAATTATGTATACAAAATGACCTACCCTAAGGTCAAACTAAGGTTATTCATACCTTAAATGTGAAGTATGGACATTTAGTCTTTATTTCTTCAGATGTTGGTTGACCTTTGAAGATTGTGAAGCTTAAGATCTCTGATGTAGCTTAAACTTAAGATCTTCTAAAGCTTGAACTTCATCTTGTACTTTTATTCTTGAGTTATACTTGATCTTAAGTTTCTACTACATGATCTTGAGTTTGTACTTGATCTTGAGTTGTACTTGAGACTTGAATAAGAACTTGTCTTTTGATGTAGCTATTGAAATATTCTGATCATTGAAGCTTACAGAAGTAGACAAATAACTTGAACTTGAACTTCTTGAATTAGATCAACGTTCTTAACTTGTAGCATTGATGCAGTGGCTTGAACATACAAGTCAATATGCTACACAAGACATAAATTGTATTTTTGGCCCCACAAAATTTGACAACCAAAGGGGCAAATAACTATTGCACTTACAGCTCTGATTTTCTTTCAAAATTCTTCCAATCCCCAAATGAGAGGGGAAGTGGGGTTTTTATAGGCCCCCACATGTGCGAACCCTCAATTTTTATGTCGTGGGGCCCACCTTGCATCAGATCTAATCATTCATGACAAATTACCCCTGAATTCCTTTACGTGGCCTGCACAACAGATTAAACTGTTTGTATGCAAGCTGTTGGTGTATTCAAAGTTTGTATGCACAACTTGTTGGAGTCATCACAATTTGTGCATGCAAGCTATTGGACTCTTCATAGTTTGTGTGCACAAATTGTTGAGGTCTTCACAGTTTGTGCTCGCTAGCTATTGGAGTCTTCACAGTTTATTCTCACAAGTTGTTGGAGTCCTCACAGGTTATGTGCATAAAGTGTTAGAGTCTTCATAGTATCTGCTCGCAAGCTGTCGGAGTCTTCACAGTTTGTGCTCGCAAGCTATTGGAGTCTTCATTATTTGTGCTCGTAAGCTGATGGAGTCTTCACAGTTTCTAATTGTAACTTGTTTGAGTCTTCACAGTTTGTGCTCACAAGCTATTGGAGTCTTCACAGTTTGTGCATGCAAATTGTACGAGTCGTCACAGTTTTTAGTCGCAAGCTGTTGGAGTCTTCACAGTTTGTGCACGTAAATTGTTGGAATCTTCACAGTTCATTCTCGCAAGGTGTTGGAGTTTTCACAGTTTGTCCAAGCAAATTGTTGAAATCTTCACAGTTTGTGCTCGCAAGCTATTGGAGTCTTCATAGTTTGTGCTCGCAAGCTTTTGGAGTCTTCATAGTTTGTGCTTGCAAGCAGATGGAGTCTTCACAGTTTCTGCTGGCAAGTTATTGGAGTCTTCATAGTTTATGGGCACAAAGTGTTTGAGTCTTCACAATTTGAGCTCGCAAGCTGTTGGATTCTTCACAGTTTGTGTGCACAAATTATTGGAGTCTTCACAGTTTGTGCTCGCAAGCTATTGGAGTCTTCATAGTTGATGCTTACAAGCAGATAGAGTTCACAGTTTCTATTAGCAAGTTGTTGGAGTTTTTATAGTTTATGGGCGTAAAGTGTTTGAGTCTTCACAATTTGAGCTCACAAGCTGTTGGATTCTTCACAATTTGTGCGCATAAATTGTTGGAGTCTACAAAGTTTGTGCTCGCAAGATGTTGGAGTCTTCACAGTATGTGCATGCAAATTGTTGGAATCTTCACAGTTTGTGCTCGCAAGCTGTTGGAGTCTTCACAGCTTGTGATCACAAGCTATTAGAGTCTTCATAGTTTGTGCTCGCAAGCTTATAGAGTCTTCATAGTTTCTACTCGCAAGCTTTTGGATTCTTCACAGTTTGTGTGTGTAAATTGTTGGAGTCTTAAGAGTTTGTGCTCGCAAGTTGTTGGAGTCTTCACAGTTTGTGCTCTCAAGCTGTTAGAGTCTTCATAGTTTGTGCTCACAAGCTGTTGCAATCTTCACAGGTTGGGTGGGCAGAGTGTTAGAGTCTTCATAGTTTGTGCTCACATTTTATTGGAGTCTTCATAGTTTATGCTCGCAACCTGTTAGAGTATTCACAGTTTGTGTGTGCAACTTATTGGAGTTTTCACAAGTTGTGCACACAAAGTGTTAGAGTATTCACGATATCTGCTCACAAGCTTTCGGAGTCTTCACAGTTTATGCTCGTAAGCTGTTGGAATCTTCATAGTTTGTGCTCACAAGCTATTGGAGTCTTCACAGTTTGTGCACGCAAAGTATTTGAGTCTTCACAATTTGTGCTCGCAAGATGTTGAATTCTTCATAGTTTAAGCGCACAAATTGTCGGAGTCTTCACAGTTTGTGCTCGAGTGTTATTGGAGTCTTCACAGTTTAGGCTCGCAAGCTGTTGGAATCTTCATAGTTTGTGCTCGCAACCTAATGGAGTCTTCATAGTTTTTGCTTGTAAGGTGTTTGAGTCTTCATAGTTTATGCTCGTAAGCTGTTGGATTCTTCACAGTTTGAGTGTGCAAATTGTCGTAGTCATCATAGTTGTTATTGGAGTCTTCACAGTTTGTGCTCACAAATTGTTGAAATCTTCACAGTTTGTGCTCACATGTTGTTGGAGTCTTCATAGTTTGTGCGAGAAAATTATTGGAATCTTCACAGTTCATGCTCGCATGTTATTGCAGTCTTCACAGTTTGTGCGCGTAAATTGTTATAATCTTCACAATTTATGCTCGTAAGCTGTTGGAGTCTTCAGTATTTGTGCTCACAAGCTGTTGGAGTCTTCACAGTTTGTAATCGCAAGTTGTTGGAGTCTTCACAGTTTGTTCGTGCAAAGTGTTTGAGTCTTCACAGTTTATGCTCACAAGTTGTTTGAGTCTTCATAATTTGTGCTCGCAAGCTGTTAGTCTTCACAGTTTGTGGGGCCAAAATGTTGTAGAGGTCACAGTTTTTGGTCGCAAGCTGTTGAAGTCTTCACAGTTTGTACGCGTAAATTGTTGGAATCTTCACAGTTTCTGCTTGCAAGATGTTGTAGTCTACATAGTTTGTGTAAGAAAATTGTTGGAATCTTCACAGTTTGTTCTCACAAGCTGTTGGAGTCTTCACAATTTATGCTCACAAGCTATTAGAGTCTTCATAATTTATGCTCGCAAGCTATTGCAGTCTTCACAGGTTGAGCACGCAGAGCGTTGGAGTCTTCATAGTTTGTGCTCGCATGTTTTAGAGTCTTCATAGTTTATGCTCGCAAGCTGTTGGAGTATTCACAGTTTATGAGCACAACTTATTGGAGTCTTCACAGGTTGTACGGGCAGAGTGTTGGAGTATTCATAGTATCTGCTCACAAGCTGTTGGAGTGTTCACAGTTTATGCTCGAAAGCTGTTGGAGTCTTCAAAGTTTGTGCTGGTAAGTTGTTGGAGTCTTCACAGTTTGCACGCAAAGTGTTTGAGTTTTCACAATTTGTACTCGCGAGCTGATGAATTCTTCATAGTTTAAGCGTACAAATTGTTGGAGTCTTCACAGTTTATGCTTGCAAATTGTTGGAGTTTTCACAGTTTATGCTCGCAAGTTATTGGAGTCTTCATAGTTTGTGCTCGCAAGCTAATGGAGTCTTCACTGTTTCTTCTTGTAAGGTGTTTGAGTCTTCATAGTTTGTGCTCATAAGTTGTTGGATTCTTCACAGTTTGAGCTCACAAATTATTGCAGTCATCACAGTCTTCACAGTTTGTGCCAACAAATTGTTGAAATCTTCACAGTTTGTGCTCACAAGCTGTTGGAGTCTTCACAGTTTGTGCACGTAAATTGTTGGAGTATTCACAATTTGTGCTCTCAAGCTGTTGGAGTCTTCAGTCTTTGTGCTCGCAAGCTGTTGGAGTTTTTATTGTTTTTTATCACAAGTTGTTGGAGTCTTCACAGTTTGTTCGAATAAAGTGTTTGAGTCTCACAATTTGTACTCCCAAGCTATTAGAGTCTTCATAGTTTGTGCTCCCAAGTTGTTATAGACATCACAGTTTTTTGTCACAAGATGTTGGAGTCTTCACAGTTTGTGTGCATAAATTATTGGAATCTTCACAGTTTCTGCTCGCAAGATGTTGGAGTTTACATAGTTTGTGTAAGAAAATTGTTAGAATCTTCACAATTTGTGCTCACATGTTGTTGGAGTCTTCACAGTTTATGCTCGCAAGCTATTGGAGTCTTCATAGTTTGTGCTCGCAAGCTGATGGAGTCTTCACAGTTTGTGCTCGCAAGGTGTTGTAGTCTTCATAGTTTGTGCACGCAAAGTGCTTGAGTCTTCACAATTTGTGCTTGCAAGCCATTAGAGTATTTACAATTTATGTGTGTAAATTGTTATAATCGTCACAAATTTTGATTGCAACCTGTTGGAGTCCTAATAGTTTGTGCACGCAAGTTGATGGAGTCTTCACAGTTTCTACTCACAAGGTGTTCGAGTCTTCACAGTTTGTCGTAAAGTGTTTGAGTCTTCATAGTTTGTGCTCACAAGAAATTGGAGTCTTTACAATTTGTGCGCGCAAATTGTTGGTGTCGTCACAAATTTTTATTGCAACCTATTGAAGACTTCACAGTTTGTGAGCGTAAATGGTTAGAATCTTCACAGTTTGTGCTCGAAAGCTGTTGGAGTCTTCACATTTTGTGTGGGCAAATTGTTGGAATCTTCACAGTTTGTGCTCGTAAGCTATTGGAGTCTTCACAGTTTGTGCTCGGAAGCTGTTGGAGTCTTCAAAGTTTGTTCTCGCAAGCTGATGAAGTCTTCACAGTTTCTGCTTGCAAGTTATTGGAGTCTTCAAAGTTTGTGCGTGCAAAGTGTTTAAGTCTTCTCAATTTGTGCTTGCAGGCTATTGGATTTTCATAGTTTGTGCGCGCAAATTTTTGGAGTCGTCACAGTTTGTGTGCGCAAATTATTGGAGTCTTCACAGTTTGTGCGCACAAATCATTGGAGTTTTCACAGTTTGTGCTTGCAAGCTGTTGGAGTATTCAAAGTTTGTATGTGTAACTTGTTGGAGTCCTCACAATTTGTTCCCGCAAGCTATTGGAGTCTTCACAGTTTATGTGCACAAATTGTTGACGTCTTCACAGTTTGTGCTCACCAGCTGTTGGAGTCTTCACAGTTTGTGCTCGCAAGCTGTTGGAGTCTTCATATTTTATGCTCGGAAGCTAATGGAGTCTTCACAGTTTCTTATTGTAACCTGTTTGAGTCTTCACAGTTTGTGCTTCCAAGCTGTCGGAGTCTTCATAGTTTGTGCAGGCAAATTGTTGTAATCGTCATAGTTTTTGGTCGTAAGTTGTTGGACTCTTCACGGTTTGTGCACAAATTCTTGGAATCTTCACAGTTTGTGCTCGGGAATCTTCACCGTTTCTGCTAGCAAGCTATTAGAGTCTTCACAGTTTGTGATCACAAGCTGTTGGAGTCTTTATAGTTTATGCTCGTAAGCTGATGGAGTCTTCACAGTTTCTGATTGTAACTTGTTTGATTCTTCACAGTTTGTGCTCATATGCTATTGGAATCTTCACAGTTTGTGCGCACAAATTGTTATAGTCATCACGGTTTTTTGTAACAAGCTGTTAGAGTCTTCACAATTTGTGCACATAAATTGTTGGAATCTTCATAATTTGTTCTCGCAAGTTGTTGGAATCTTCACAGTTTATGCGAGCAAATTGTTGGAATCTTCAGAGTTTATGCTCGCAAGCTGTTGGAGTCTTCACAGTTTGTGCTTGCAAGCTATTAGAGTATTCATAGTTTGTGCTCGCAAGCTGATTAAGTTTTCACAATTTTTATTGGCAAGTTATTGGAGTCTTCACAGTTTGTGGGCGCAAAGTGGTTGAGTCTTCATAGTTTGAGCTCACAAGCTGTTGGACTCTTCACAGTTTGTGCACGTAAGCTGTGGAGTGTTTAGTCTGTGCTCGCAAGCTAATGGAGTCTTCACAGTTTATGCTCACAAGGTGTTGAAGTCTTCACAGTTTGTGCCAGCAAAGTGTATGAGTCTTCACAGTATGTGCTCGCAAGCTGTTGGAGTCTTCACAGTTTGTGCGCGTAAATTGTTGGAGTCGTCATAGATTTTGGTCGCAAGCAATTGGAGTCTTCACAGTTTGTGTGCATAAATTGTTGGAATCTTCACAGTTTGTGCTCACAAGCTGTTAGAGTCTTCACATTTTATGCATACAAATTGTCAGAATCTTCATGGTTTGTGCTAACAAGCTGTTGCCGTTTTCACAGTTTGTGCTCGTAAGTTGTTAGAGTCTTCATAGTTTGTGCTCGCAAGCTGATGGAGTCTTCATAGTTTCTACTCACAGTTATTGGAGTCTTCAAAGTTTGTGCGCACAAAGTGTTTAAGTCTTCTCAGTTTGTTCTCACAAGCAATTGGATTCTTCACAGTTTGTGCACGTAAATTTTTGGAGTCTCACAGTTTGTGCTCGCAAGCGGTTGGAGTCTTCACAGTTTGTGCACGCAAATCATTGGAGTCTTCAAGTATGTGCTCGCATGTTGTTGGTGTCTTCACATGTTGTGCACGCAGAGTGTTGGAGTCTTCATAGTTTGTGCTCGCATGTTGTTGGAGTCTTCACAGTTTATGCTTGCAAGTTATACGAGTATTCACAGTTTATACGCTCAACTTGTTGGAGTCCTCACAATTTATGCATGCAAGCTATTGGAGTCTTCACAGTTTGTGCACGTAAATTGTTGGAATCTTCACAGTTTGTTCTCGCAAGTGGTTGGAGTCTTCACAGGTTGTGCGCGTAGAGTGTTGGAGTCTTTATAGTATCTGCTCGCAAGCTGTCGGAGTTTGCATAATTTGTGCTCACAAGTTGTTGGAGTCTTCACAGTTTGTGATTGCAAGCTATTGGAGTCTTCATAGTTTGTGCTCGCAAGCTAGTGGAGTCTTCACAGTTTGTACTCGTAAGTTGTTGGAGTCTTCACAGGTTGTGCGCACAGAGTGTTGGAGTCTTCATAGTTTGACGAAAATCATCAATGTCTGACGATATTTAATGACAATCATCAACGTCTAACGATAGTTGATGATAATCATCGATGTCTGATGATATTTGACAAAAATCATCGACTTCTGACGATATTTGATGATAAGCATCAGCGTCTAACGATATTTGATGAAAATCATTAGTGTCTGATGATATTTGATGAAAATCATCGGCGTCTAAAAATATTTGACAAAGATCATTGGCGTATAACGATATTTTACGAAAATCATCGACGTCTGACGATATTTGATGAAAATCATCGCCGTTTAATGATATTTGACAAAAATCATCGGCATCTGACGATATTTGACGAAAATCTTCGGCGTATATTCATTGACATAAAGAAGAATACATGGCTTCACCTCTTAGGGCATCATTTCACTCAGTCTTGCCCCCTTTTAATATAGAAGCATTATTCTAATAATCTTCTGGATAAAAAACCGTTTCTACCTTCATGGATGATATTTCTTAATGAAGAGGGCATTGACTGGTATACTAATACCTCGTCCATCTTGATCTGTAACTCTGTATGCCCCGTTGGAGTATACTTCAGTTATTATATATGGCCCATCCCATATGATCGAACTTTCCCCCTATTTTGCGGGTGACCACTATCGGTCTTTTTAACGTCAACGCCATATTGCCTTTCTTGAAAGCGCGATGTTGTACCTTTTTTTCCAAATGCGGCAAAGATCCTTGCTTAGTACAATTGCAATCGCTGTTGAGCTGCTAGCCATTTTTCATCAAACAGATCTAATTCTGCGAGCCTTATTCTGCATTCTCGTCATCTGTTATCGACTAATGGACCGCTATTCTGAGCGACTCGATTTGTACTTTAATCAGAATAACAACTTCTGTACCATATACTAATGAATACGGTGTAGATTTCGTTGCAATCCGATGAGTAGTTCTATAAGCTCACAGGGCCTCTTGTAAATTTTTTGTCCCAGTCGCGCTTATTCTCAGTCACAGTTTTCTTTAATATTTTCACTATTGTCTTATTGAATGCCTCTGCTAACCCATTGGCCGACGGATAGTAAGGTATTGAAAACGAATGGTGAATACTAAATTTTTGGCACAACTTCTCCATACCCCTGTTCTTGAAAGGAGTACCATTATCAGTGACGATTCTTTTCGAAATACCATGGCGATAAATTATCGCATGTCGGATAAAATTCACAACATCCTTTTCTTTGATGTTTCTAAGTGCCACGACTTCTGTCCATTTGGAGAAATAGTCTGTTCTGCTAATATATATCACTTTCTTTTAGACGATGGCGGATTTATCGAACCGATAACATCGAGGTCCCGTGCAGCAAAAGGCTAAGAAGCAACAGACTGATGAAGGTCTTTAGGAGGCATATGAATAACATCTCTATGAATCTGACATTTATAACATCGCTTCGCATATTCTATAGCATCTTTGAACATTGTAGGCTAATAGTATCCCATCCGATGCACCCAATTGAACAAATTTCGGCCAATTTGATGTGCTCCACATGCTCCAGAATGAGCTTCTTACAGCACTTGATTTGCTTCTTGAGCATTTAAACATCACAACAGCATTTCATTATAAGATCTTCTATATAGTATTTCACTACACA
The DNA here is from genome assembly GCA_030180095.1 of Magnolia changhungtana. NCBI lineage: Eukaryota > Viridiplantae > Streptophyta > Magnoliopsida > Magnoliales > Magnoliaceae > Magnolia > Magnolia changhungtana. The sequence continues at coordinate 683,072 of JASAUF010000625.1, forward strand.
TAATGAATCTTTTTATCCTTTGCTTAATTTGAGATCTATGCGCTGGATCTTCCGACGAAATATCATATTTGAGATAGTCTATGAAAGGTTAACGCCAATCATCCGTTGTGACTTCCAAGCATGATATAGGAATGCGTCAGCAATCTCATTGATAATTTCTAATGATGGTAAGAATCTTCTTTCTTCTATAGCTACGTGAAGAGGACTCCGATTCGGACAAGATAAAGTTGCCGCCAGGCTAGCTAAAGCATTTGCCCTTGCATTCTCGCTTCATGTTTAATTTTAACCTGATGAAATTGTTCTGGCAACTGTTGCGCTCTTCGGTAATACAACAGGAGTTCCGGTTTCCTTATCTCAAACTATGTCGTCAGCTAATTTATGATCAGCTTGGAGTCGTCGAAAATCTGCAACGTCTTTATTTTCATCTCTTGCGCTATCTCCATTGTGATTGTGAGAGCTTTGTATTCGGCTTCATTATTTATGCATGCAGTACCTAATGTGAAGGAATAAGGCAGCAAGTCACTCTCTTATTTTATGATTGAATAAGATAAATCTCCCAAATCGAATGCATTTGTTTCTTGTCGAAATAGAGAAAATGGCTGACATCTTCCTACCAAGTTTGAAATAAAGCGATGAATGTATGCCAACTTTCCTTGCAAGCTTTTCAATTCTTTTAATGTCTTTGGCGGTGGCATTTCTTAGATAGCTTTGACTTTCTCGGGGTTAATTTCGATCCCTCTATGTCTAATGACGAAGCCGAGAAATTTCCCTGACGACTCCCCGAAGGTGTATTTGGCTGGATTCATTTTTAGCTGTTTCTTTCTGAGCCGACGAAAAGCTGAAGCCAGGTGCTCTCGATGTTCTTCATGATCATTCGACTGAGCCACCAGATCATCTACATAACATTCAGTATGTTTATGCATCATGTCTTAAAAAACATTCTGCATTGCTCTTTAATATGTGGCGTCGGCGTTCTTGAGACTAAACGACATAACTTTATAGCAATAAATTCCTAGCAACGTTCTAAATGTTGTAGCTTCTTCATCTTCGAGGGTCATTCTTATTTGATTATAGCCAGCATAGCCATCCATGAAGGACATAACAACATACTTTGTGGTACTATCGATTAGCAATTCGGTTATTGGCAATGGAAAATCATCTTTTGGGCAAGCCTTGTTTATATCTCTAAAATAAACACATACGTGAATCTGTCCATTTTTCTTCTTCATTGGGATGACGTTTGATATCCACTTAGGATATTTAACCTCTCTGATGAACCTGACTTTTATCAATTTGTTTATTTCTTCTTCTATCAGAGGAATCAAGTCTGGATGAAATTGCCTTTGTGCTTGTTTGATCGGCTTCTTGTCTTTAGAGATGTTTAGACAATGCATTGCCACAGACGGTTCTAGACCTGACATTTCCAAATACGTCCAAGCGAAAACATCCTTATTTTCCTTCAGTAGTCATATGCATTGATCGACTTCACATTCTGGGAGATTAGCGCTTATGAACGTGTTTCGTAGCTCTTCTTTCGTTCCTACATTTACTTCCCATAAACTGTTGATTGTTGGTTACCCCCATCTTCCATCTATTTTGGAGTTGTTTTGGGCTATTTTACCATCTCATAATCTATTTCTTTCACCAAGTCAACCGTAACCATGTTTATTGATGATTTTGTCCCCAATCCCCCGAACTTCTCTCGCCTTTGTTCATTGACTCTAATCGGGATTTGTATTCCTTTCCCATAATTTAACCCAGTTGGCTCTTCATAATCAAAGCCCATATTCTTCATAATCCTTCTACTTGCCTGTTTCGACCAGAAACAAAAGCATTTCGATTTGGGGGAATTCATTCAACGACAACAAAGAAAGCAACGACAACAAAGAAAGCATGAGAGAACAGATATCACAGAGTACTCTATTCAGTCTGAGTTCTTTTACATCCTCACATTTCCCTTGATTCTGAAAATAGAGTACAATGCATGGACATAATGAAATAAGAAAGAGAGGTCTAATGGAAATTTCAGCAGCATTTCGACTCTTTTGATGACTTGAAGCCCTTGATTTGGTCATATGATAGGCATTGATCATCTTGATTTGGTGCACACTAAGTTGTGTGGGTCTTCCATCATGCTCTACTCTTCTATCTCCTTTATGATTCTTCAACTTCTGTTTTCCAAATGATGATGTGAGTAGAGTATTTGTGTGGGATTATTTCAGCATAATGGAGAGTGCATCACCATGCAGCACACAACCATGAAGTGCACAACAGCTTCACCAAGAGTGGACACACAATCCATGCAAAGGTGAAGTGCGCAACTCCCTCTCTACATGAAATGGCACAAGAAGTTTCTTCCAAGAGAAATGGTGTAAATGCCATCCATTAGGACATAGTTCCATAGAGTGTGGCACAGGAAGACTTTCATCAGGACATACTCCATATAAAGTGGCGCAGAGAGTCTTCTTTAGGAGAGTTGCGCATAAAAGCCATGCATTAGGACATGGTTACATAGAGTGTGGCGCGCAAGACTATGTCTTAGGACAAGGTCCATGGAGAGTGGCGCGCAACTCTATCATTCAGGACAAAGAACCATACAAAGTGGCATAACTTTCACTTGGATCAGGACAAGGGAGAGAGAGAAGTGGCTCAACTCCCCTGGATTAGGACAAGGGAGAGAGAGAAGTGGTGCAACTCCCCTAGGATCAAGAGAAGGGAGAGAGAGAGACAGAAGTGGCGCAACTCTCCTGGGATCAAGACAAAGGAGAGAGAGAAGTGGCTCAACTCTCTTGGAATCAAGACAAGGCTCCACTCAAGGTAGCGCGTAACTCATGCACCAAGACAATCTTCCGTGCAAAATGGCACAGAAGAGAGTTCCTTCAGGACAAGAGCCATGTAAAATGGCGTGACTCCATCCTTCTCCACAAAAGATGGCGCACTACTCTTCTCCTCTCCACAAATAGTGGTGCAAAGGCCATTCTTTAGGACAAGTTTCCACTGAGAGTTGCGCGCAAGTCCTTGCTCAGGGCAAGTTTCCTTTTGAAGAGGTGCACAATTCCTTCCATTCCACCAAAAGTGGCACGCAACACACCCTTCCCTCCATAAATGATGGCACAACTCCCTTTTCTCTCCACAAAAGGTGGCGTGCAACATACCCTGGTGCAACTCCTGGGCGCAACTACCACTAGGCGCAACTTCTCTCCTCTTCTGGACAATTCTCTCCTAACTTCCATCCATGCAACAAATAAGGAGTGGGAGGGGTATTTATAGGCCTCCCAGGCCCTTCACTCTTTAAATAGTGGTGATCACCACCACTTCTTCCTTCACACAACATCCAACCTCCTTCCTTAAATAGTGGTGTTCACCCACTTCTCCCTTAAATAGCGGTGTCATCCCTTTCTAAGACAAGAACTACACTTCCTATCCTTCAAAAGCGGTGCCCATGCACTCCTCCATACCAGATGACGCCCATGCATTCTTCCTATTTCGAACAAGAAACAAATGCATTCGGTTTGGGGAAAATTATCTTATTCGAACATAACAAAGAGAGTATATGAAGAATAATCATCATATTATTAATACTGAGTTCATTTACATCCTTTAGTATCCCTTGATTTTAAGATAAATCATTGAAATACATAAATTAAAATTAACAAAGTTTGAATATCGAATCTAAAATTGGGCAGCATTTCAATAGTTGCCTCCTTGGGAGGAATGTTGTGCCGATTTGATCATTCAATTTTTCCCCTTTTGAGCTTGTCCCTAGTGTAAAAGGAGAACTTGGAGAAATGAAGATGGAACTAGACGATTTTGGCACCATTTCGACTCTTTTTACAATTGGCCATATAATGACCAGGTTACGTGACTCGTGCAACAAGTTGTTGGTTGCGCGACCTGCGGAACCAATCCCTGACTTCCCCTTCTCACCTTCAGTCTTCCTTCAGAGCTCCACTCCTCTTCAAAAACTCTTCTCTCTCTCTAACAAGAGGGGGACCGGGGTATTTATAGGCCTCCACATAAGTGAACCCTCGATTATTGTGCCATGGGGCCCACTTTGCATCAGATCTGAGCATCCATAATAATTGTTGTTTGATCTTGGTTGCGCGACCCACGCAATGGAGGAAATCAGTTGTGCGACCCGCGTAATGGAGGAAATCTGTTACGCAGTCCATTTAACAAATTAAGTTAGTTGCACAACCCACATAACCGATTACTGGTTGCGTGACCCGCGCGACTACTGAATAAGGTGCTTGATCTTTTTCTTTTTTCTTCATTCTTCCTACTCTCTTTTGATCTTTCTTCATTATTTTATGCTCCAACAGATGCCCCTTGATCAATTCTTTATTTACTGGAATTAAAGAATAAGGATCAACCTTCATATTTTTGGACTTTCTGAAGCTGTTGCGTGACCCGCGCAACAGATGCCTGAGTACCGTACTCGGCCCCGTCCTTTATAAATAATTGGATCTGTTTCGTCTTATCACTTTCATTTCATGCAGCGAAGTTTTGTTTCTCTCATTCTTCCCTGCAAAACAACATCTGGTTGTGCGACCCGCGCAACAGACATCTTGTTTGCGCAAGGTGTAAGCAAATTGCACGAGTTCGCGCAACGAACAGACACCTTTGATCATTTTTCAGACTTAGCCAATTTTCTCTACCATGCATCGATTGATGAGGGCCGAATATTGCATATTAGACCTCGACTATTACCTGCGTTTACAAACATGATAACGCTTAACTTCATATTTTAATTGTATTTTTGTTACAGGATGAAATCAGGAGAGTTGATTGAAAATTGATGTTAAAAGCGTGGATTTGACGTTCCGAAGTCACCAGAGCAAGGGACGGACTTCAGAGGATCAAGATTGAAGAATTTACATGCCAGGGACCCGAGGAAATCAAGCCATTCACATTTAAAGAGGCCCGAAACTGGTCCAGAATGTAAGATCACATTGTTCCCACCATCTGATCAATTCGAAACTTCATACATGGGATGAGGGCCATAAATTAACTGTACATATTAAATTTCATCCATTAAAGATCTCGGGAAGTGGACCAACAGACAGATCAGCCCATTAACCTCCAATTTGGGGCCCACCTGACATCTGAAACTGCCTCAACGAGTAGTGACGGGTTAAATAATATGGGAAAAAGGATGGACGGTGCAAATTTCTCATAAACATTATTGTGGACCCCATATGTGATGCATGTACACCATGCATACATACACGAGCCGTGCACCGGACGGCTGAGACGGTCAGCGCAAGCGCTGACCGACTCCTTCTCTCTCAAAATTCAAAAAACGGAAAACGCGTTACAGCGTTAACGCCGTCCGGGAAGCGGATCCAGTTGTGGACCCCACACATGGTTCAAATGCGTGATCCAGACCGTCCATGAGACCTTAATGGCCCATATTACCATAGCCTAGGTGGAGGTATTTTAGAAGACAGTGAATTTTGGTTTTTAACCTTTCAAACGCAGGTTGAACGGTGGAACAAAAATATTCCGTGTACCACACCAAAATGAAGAAAAATCATGGGTTTTCGACCAAAATTCCGAGATGAATTCAGCGAACGGATTAGATCTCTCAATAGAAAATCAAAATGGGCCCCACCATTGTCACAGCGAAAGCAATCCGCTGCTCCGTTCGCGTCCGCGTAACGACGGTCGCTGACCATTTTTGTGGATGATTGTGGGCCCCACCTGTCACCCGTACGGCTGATCCAAGCCGTCCATCGTGTAGAGGGCTTCGAGAGCTTCAAAACCATGCTGATATTCTACTCTCATGCGTGCACACGTGCGTGGTACATGAGGCCACAAACGGACTGCTTTGCAATGTTCAAAACTGATCTTTTCGTGATTTCTTCTCTGGGCCGCGTCAATGGACATTCAAAACCACTCATTCTTGACTGAAATTTCATCCTGAATCCAATGGACAGGGTGGATTTTCTAGAAAATACTTCTGTGGGGCCCACCGATCATGGCTGCGAAAAGTTGCATTCCATGTCCTGCTACAACTCTGCCACCGAATCCAGCCCTCCAGCAACTATAAAAGAGGAATTTTGGACGTGGGAAAGGTATTCAGAAACAGGGGATTCCAGATCCGGAGTAAGGGAGAGAAGAAAGAGAAGAAAGAGAAGAAAGAAGAGAGAGAGAGATCGATTGGTTTGATGTTCTTTTTTTATGAATTTTGTTTATCCATCTTTTTAATGGATTTTATGGGTCACTAATCTCTCAGCTAGGGCTGAGATGAAGCCCCTAATTTGATTAGCTCTTGTATTGGTTGAATTTTACTTTGAATATTAATTAATTTGTTTCTTTCTCTAAGTGGTCTTGATTGGTTTAAATTCTATACTTCTCCATCTATGAACTTGACCAAAGTATATATATGGATGTTGTTTGGATGCTTATTCTAGGTGCTTGTGTCTGATCAAGAACAGGTTTCCTATAGAGGAAGAAACAGGGTGCTTTAATGAATTGTACATTCCATGTGCCCGACCAAGGACATGGGATATGTTATTCATGGCACTGCTTAAAGGAATTAGACATTCTGTATGCCCGATTAAGGACACAGATTGTGCTTTCTCTATATAAGTGGTATCAATCTAGATTAAGGTAAATCAACAGACAAAACAAGGGTTAGGATAATTAGGGGTGGATTCGAAAGTCCTAGTGCTCTCTCTCTGATTGAATTTTCTTCCCTGTTCTTAATTGTTTTTTTCCTAGAATTGTGCTTAGTAGTTCAGTCCATTATTTGTTGGATTAGTTAAGAAGAATTGTGAATTTGAGTTGTGACGATCAGTCCTCGTGGGAACGATCTCGTAATACATATCGTATCTACATCTGATTCGTATACTTGCGAGTTTAAAAATCATTTAAATCATGTTGGTTTAAATAAAACATCAAGTTTTTGGTAGATTCTTGCCGTGGGACTCAAGTTTCGTTCCAAATTGAATTTAGGATTCTCTCTTATCATAATTCATAGCTTAGAATTTTACTGACTTAGAGTTCTTTTCTTTATTTTAGAAACTAACCTATTTCCTGTTTTGTAGGGTCCTGAAATAAACTTCTAATTTGGAATTGAGGAAGGAAGCTACTAAGTGAAGGAGGAACTTCTTAAATCTTTTGACATCAATCATCTCCTTTTCCGGGTTCTTTCTTCCCATTCTTATGTACATAGTTTTAACTTGTTTTAGAATCTCATAGTTTCTAGGTCTAGTTTTATTTCTCTTAGGTTGCTCTTAGTTTAGTTTTCTTTCTTACATTGCAATAACATAGTTTATGCTAGGACGTAGATCTCTGAATATAGAACTAGCACCGTTTGATCCTGAAATAGAAAGAACACTTCGTGAAAGATTGAGAAATAATTCTGTTGAAATGGCGAATGAGAATGAAGTTAAAGCTCTCAGAGATTATTTAGCTCTTGTCCAATTTAATGCGCCTTCATGCATAGTGTTGCCAACCACTACGGCAACACACTTTGAACTTAAACCTGGAGTCATACAATTGTTGCCATCCTTTTATGGATTGGACAAGGAGGACCCATATCATCATGTGAAAGAATTCCTAGACATTTGCTCCACCTTTAAGTTCCAAAACTTCTCAAACGATTCGATCCGCCTACGCCTGTTTCCTTTTTCTTTGAAGGATAAGGTGAAAGTATGGTTGAATTCTCTAGAAGTTGGATCTATCACTACATGGGACTAACTGTCTAAGAAGTTCTTAAACAAGTTCTTCCCCGTTCACAAAACCAATGCTCTCCGTAGAGAAATTACTAACTTCACACAAAAAGAGGGCGAGCACTTTCATGAATGTTGGGAAAGATGGAAGGACTTGCTTCTTAAATGTCCTCACCATGGTTTTGAGAAATGGCAACAAGTTCAATACTTTTATGACGGTCTGACACCCCAGAACCGTCGCATGGTTGATGCCACCGGTGGAGGGTCATTCATGACCAAAAGTGATGTCGAAGCGTGGAACTTCTTTGAAACCTTGTGTGAAAATTCCCAGCAATGGGACTATTCAAATAGAGGTGACAGAAGTCCCCAACCACCAAAGAGAGGTGGTATATATGAGATAGGAGTCATGCCAGATCTGTGCACCAAGCTTGATAACCTAACAAAGAAAGTTGATGCTCTGGTATTAAATAATGGACCTCCACAAACAACTCAAGCCGAGGCTTGTGCAATATGTTCTAGTCCTGCCCATCCTATGCAGTCTTGTCCATCTGGTGCAGCATCCCCAGAACTTCTCTCTGAACAAGTATATGCTATGAATACTTTTCAAAAACCTGGGAATGATCCTTACTCGAACACATACAACCCAGGGTGGGCTAGACATCCAAATTTTTCTTGGGCAAAAGGACCACAACAAGGAGGACCATCTGGAAATCCTCCCATGCAACTGCACCTCCAAATTGGCAGTCAACAACTTCAACAGTTTCCACAATATCAACAACTGCTTGCACAATCAAGGAAACCATCTCTTGAGGATACACTCCATCTTTTTATGCAGAGTTCTCTCCAATTCCAAAAAGACACCCAACAAACCTTACTAGCCAACCAGCAAAGCTTACATGCAAATGCGCAATCCATTACCAAGCTGGAAGTACAAATGGGTCAACTAGCTGCCACATTGAGTGAGAGAGAGAAGGGCAAGTTCCCTAGCCAACCTGAGGCTAATCCAAAGGGACAGTATGAGATTGGCTCTAATTCCAACCAAGGGCACTATCATGAGCAAGCCAAATCGATCACTACCCTTAGGTCAGGCAAACAGATTGACAACAGAATAGAGATGCCTAGGGATGAATCAAATTTTAAAGCAGAAGATCAAGATGGAGCAGAGAGACACACCAATGCATCCAAAGTCCAAAAGTTCTATGACCCTCCAAGAGCCACTAATGTGCCACCCTACGTGCCCAAAGCACCCTTTCCTCAACGTCTGGCACCAATAAAGAAAAGAAACAACTTTGATGAAATCTTGGATGTGTTTAAAAAAGTGCAAGTCAGCATCCCGTTGCTTGATGCTATCAAGCAAGTCCCTGCTTACGCTAAGTTTCTTAAGGATTTATGCACTCAAAAGCGTAAGCAGAATGTTCATAAGAAAGTCTTCCTTACAGAGCAGCTCAGCTCCATGATTCAGCATAACACCCCTCCTAAATTTAGGGATCCAGGAGCTCCCACCATTTCTTGCGGCATAGGAGATCATAAGATCGGGAAGGCATTACTTGATTTAGGGGCGAGCGTCAATTTGTTACCATATTCGGTTCATGAGCAGCTAGGCCTTGGTGAGTTGAAACCGACTAAAGTAACATTACAACTAGCTGATAGATCTTTCAAGGTGCCCTGGGGTGTTATTAAAGATGTGTTAATCCAGGTTGATAAATTTTATTTTCCAGTGGATTTCATAGTTATAGATACTCAGCCTGTCCAGAATCTTTATAGTCAGATCCCAGTCATCTTGGGTCGTCCATTTTTTGCCACATCTAATGCTATTATAAATTGCCGGAATGGAGTTATGAAATTGTCCTTTGGTAACATGAATATTAAACTCAATGTCTTTAATACAGGACAACAATCCGCAGATTTGGATGACATATCTGAAGTGGACATGATCGAGAGTCTAGTGCAGGACATCTGATTCCCCAGCAACGGCGCCAAAAACTTGATGTTTTATTTAAACCAACATGATTTAAATGATTTTTAAACTCGCAAGTATACGAATCAGATATAGATATGGTACGTATTACGAGATCGTTCCCACAAGGACTGATCGTCACAACTCAAATTCACAATTCTTCTTTACTAATCCAACAAATAATGGACTGAACTACTAAGCACAATTCTAGGAAAAAACAATTAAGAACAGGGAAGAAAATTCAATCAGAGAGAGCACTAGGACTTTCGAATCCACCCCTAATTATCCTAACCCTTGTTTTGTCTGTTGATTTACCTTAATCTAGATTGATATCACTTATATAGAGAAAGCACAACTGTGTCCTTAATCGGGCATACATAATGTCTAATTTCTTTAAGCAGTGCCATGAATAACATATCCTATGTCCTTGGTCGGGCACATGGAATGTACAATTCATTAAAGCACCCTGTTTCTTTCTCTATAGGAAACCTGTTCTTGATCAGACATAAGCACCTAGAATAAGCATCCAAACAACATCCATATATATACTTTGGTCAAGTTCATAGATGGAGAAGTATAGAATTTAAACCAATCAAGACCACTTAGAGAAAGAAACAAATTAATTAATATTCAAAGTAAAATTCAACCAATACAAGAGCTAATCAAATTAGGGGCTTCATCTCAGCCCTAGCTGAGAGATTAGTGACCCATAAAATCCATTAAAAAGATGATAAACAAAATTCATAAAAAAAGAACATCAAACCAATCGATCTCTCTCTCTTCTTTCTTCTGTTTCTTCTCTTTCTTCTCTCCCTTGCTCCGGATTTGGAATCCCCTGTTTCTGAATACCTTTCCCATGTCCATAATTCCTCTTTTATAGTTGCTGGAGGGCTGGATTCGGTGGCAGAGTTGTAGCAGGACATGGAATGCAACTTTTCACAACCATGATCGATGGGCCCCACAGAAGTATTTTCTGGAAAATCCACGATGTCCATTGGATTCAGGACAAAATTTCAGTCAAGAATGGGTGGTTTTGAATGTCCATTGACACGGCCCAGAGAAGAAATCATGAAAAGATCAGTTTTAAACATTGCAGAGCAGTCCGTTTGTGGCCTCTGTACCGCGCACGTGTGCACGCATGAGAGCAGAATATCAGCATGGTTTTGAAGCTCTCGAAGCCCTCTACACGATAGACGGCTTGGATCAGCCATACGGGTGACGGGTGGGGCCCACAATCATCCGCAAAAATGGCCAGCGACCGTCGTTACGCGGACGCGAACGGAGCAGTGGATTGCTTCCACTGTGATAATGGCGGGGCCCATTTTGATTTTCTATTGAGAGATCTAATCCGTTCACCGAATTCATCTTGGAATTTCAGTCGAAAACCCATGATTTTTCTTCATTTTGGTGTGGTATACGGAATATTTTTGTTCCACCGTTCAACCTGCGTTTGAAAGGTTAAAAACCAAAATTTACTGTCTTCTAAAATACCTCCACCTAGGCTATGGTAATATGGGCCATTGAGGTCTGATGGACGGTCTGGATCACGCATTTGGACCATGTGTGGGGTCCACAACTGGATCCGCTTCCCGGACGGCGTTAACGCTGTAACGCGTTTTCCGTTTTTTGAATTTTGAGAGAGAAGGAGTCGGTCAGCGCTTGCGCTGACCGTCTCAGCCGTCCGGTGCACAGCTCGTGTATGTATGCATGGTGTACATGCATCACATATGGGGTCCACAATAATGTTTATGAGAAATCTGCACTGTCCATCCTTTTTCCCATATTATTTAACCCGTCACTACTCAGATGAGGCAGTTTCAGATGTCAGATGGGCCCCCAAATTGGAGGTTAATGTGCTAATCTGTCCGTTGGCCCACTTCCCGAGATCTTTAATGGATGAAATTTAATATGTATGGTTAATTTATGGCCCTCATCCCATGTATGAAGTTTCGAACTGATCGGATGGCGGGAACCATGTGATCTTGCATTCTGGACCAGTTTCGGGCCTCTTTAAACGTGAATAGCTTGATTTCCTCGGGTCCCTGGCATGTAAATTCTTCAATCTTGATCCTCTGAAGTCCGTCCCTTACTCTGGTGACTTCGGAACGTCAAATCCACGCTTTTAACATCAATTTTCAATCAACGCTCCTGATTTCATCCTGTAACAAAAATACAATTAAAATATGAAGTTAAGCGTTATCATGTTTGTAAATGCAGGTAATAGTCGAGGTCTAATATGCAATATTTGGCTCTCATCATCGATCTCAAACGCCTTTTCCAAAAAGAAAGAGCTAACCCGTCCTCTTTAAAACCTGAACAAGTTCTTCACCACTCTTGGAAACACGTAGAAATACACAAAGAAACTTTGGATCTCCATACCCCCTTCACCAGCGATCAAACTATTATCCCCATCAATCTACAACGTCATTGGTCAATTCTGCACAGTGAACCTTTTGATCGTTGAAATATCTTTGTCTCTATAGATAATTGGGTCAGGAAAGAACCCAGGATCTTGACGGGATATTTGGAAGAAAACGGACCCCATTAAAGAGCAGGTAGAATTCATAAGATGAGATTTTTGCGTCCATATTATGCTCCTCAACAACCTTTCCCCACTCATTATTTTGAGACAGCTCAACAATTGTTCTTCTTTGAGAGATTACATTGGAATACGGAGAACTTCTTGGCTACAGGACTCTTGCCGCTTTGTGATTTCTATAGTGCCTAGGCCCGTGCTGTTGTTCGGAAACATACTGCCATTCTGGAGCAGATTTCTCTTTCCGATGCAATCATAGCCACATCTGAACATTTTCATGCAGATGTTGCTATCTTCAGATGCTTTCACAACCATTGGTCTCCGATTACCAATTCATTTCACCTTCCTTTGGGTGAAATGAGCATTACCCTATGGGATCTACTTTGCATAGCGGGTCTTCCTATCATGGGCAACATTTTTTATGCATATGTGCCTTCTAATGGAGAACTTACTCTATCATTTGCAGGAGGAGATACATCCAAAATTTCCAGAACCACCCTTGAACTTTTCAGCGCACTAGCCAGCTTCCCTCATCCTGATTGTATTACTTCTCTCGAATAGTTGGCTTATTTTTCTCGAAAGTTGTGATATGTTATTCCCCTTTTGATTTCTATTTTTGAAATTTTAATATCAAATGATTTTAGCCTGATCATCATATCTTCATCCTGGCAGCTTTACGGATCATAACCATCCAAAACTCAAGCCCATTTGCAAGAACATTAAACACACTGCGGAATATAGTTCTTCTTGCGAACTAGCCGCCTTCTTAGCTTATTAGTTAAGCTTGGTGATATTCTCGGATTGTGGTCAAATGGACATCATTAGACCTTCCTTCTTTGTAGTCACAAGTACAATGGCGGAAGGTCAAAAATATTCATTAGCTCCTTCAATTCTGTGTTCCCTTTATCACGCTTTCGAAGATGTCGTTCTTGGTCCAAAGGATCCTGTCTCTAAATCTTTTCCTGTTTGTGCTCCATGGCATTTCTTCATAGGCTGGCTAGGAGTATACTTTCCTTGGGCATTTGTTGATTATGGAAGAGCATATTTGAACTCTAACCGACTTCCTCTTGAACATTATTAATTGAGAGATATGATTAAGAAATCAAATGGATGGATCTCTAGGAAAATAGAAAGCAATGATCCCATCGACTTTCATCAATTTCCATTGTTTAGCTATCCTGAAGACGTTGAGGTTATTGATGATGATTCCATCTCATCTAGTGAACATTCTTTCCTTATTTCCATCAGATCCAGTATTGTTCTTTTGAGGGAGAATAACGTATTCCAGCATGATTCGTTCGCCAATTTGGATTTGATCAAACTGTACCAGAGACTTGTGATATTGTTACCAGAGCAATGAGAAGTTACGGCGTTGGGCCATATAATTGGGCCCTAATATGGAAGCAACTCTTGAATGTTCACACTGGATCACATTTCCTCATTCCCGGTTACAATTATCCAGTTAGTGCTTCATACTGTTGGATACGCTGATGGGTTCATCAATATTACTTGATAGACCAATGTTACCCAGTAAATCATGCTATGTGGATCCCTCCTCCTCACCTGAAAGATTACCAGAAGGACCAAGGTATTGGCTATTTTGAAGAAATGGATCGTGCCCCCTCTCTAGGCTAACTTTGCTTAAGAATCTCTTTAGAAGACGACACTCATGAAGTAAAGCCTGTTAATGCCCTTGAAAGAGGGATAACTTTTGGTACTCCTTCAGAAGACGACAGAGAATGATGATTCCTTGCAGTTCTACCCTCCTCCTTTGTAAATATTACGAGATAATTCTCCTTTATCGTCAGAAAGGCAAAAAGTGGAGGGACGTTTTTGCCCACCTCAAAAAGATAAACATATTGTTATTGAAGACTTGTCCTCTTTAGAAGAATAAACATATTTTAAGACGTACGGCTTAGTACGTAAGATTTTGAGTATTAAACATTTTGACCAGACTTAATTAAACACAGTCTATATTGCATGCTTGTTTGTTCTAAATATGAAATTTTCATGATTTTTGTCATTATATCAAACAATCAGCATATTTGGGAACATTCCATATAGTCATGTATTCTTGTAGTATTTCAATATTACAAATCTTCTATATATTTCTTTAGAACATGCAGCTTCTTTTGAAAGCATCACGATATTTTGAGACAATTTGTCCTTTTCATAAATTTTTAAGTCATGATTCATTACAAGCATATTTATTTACTCACTGTTGAGGCACAAAATATTCCATTGCAGTAATCAGAGAATTCCATGGTGTAGATATTTCCTAAGGTCATTCAATCCTCATTTTGGTAAAAATCCATATCCAAGAGTATTTTAGGTATTTTGGTAAAAATCCATGTCCGGGGGTATTTTACGTATTTTGGTAAAAATCCATGTCCAGGGGTATTTTAGGTATTCTGGTAAAAATCCATGTTCGGGGGTATTTTAGGTATTTTGGTAAAAATCCATGTCCAGGGGTAGTTTAGGTATTTCAGTAAAAGGCATTAAAGATGGTGTTTTGGTAATAAAGGGTGCACAGGTGTCATCTTAATGAAGAGAGGTTGTACACCACCATTTAAGGGAGAGCTTGGTGGACACCGTTGTTTAAGAGAAGATGATGTACATTATGTGAAGGGATAAGTGATGGTGATCACCACTTTGTAAGAGAGTGAGGCCTATAAATACCCCTCCCCTGCTTCATTTGAAGGTGTGGATCAATTGGTGGGCCAGGAAATGAGAGAGAAGAAGGAGACAAGAGAGAGAAATTGGAGAGAAATGGGGAGGGGAGTTCCTCATTGTGCGCTAATGGGTGTGCGGTGCACAACCCATTCTCCGCACAAAGGGAGCATCTTCAAAGCATCTCCACACAAAGCATTTCCGCACAACAACATCTTTAAAGCATCTCCACACAATAGCATCTTCAAAGGGTCTGCACACAATGGGAACTCCACGCAACCCTCTGATGGAAGCCGGATCCTCGGTCGTGAGTAAACAAAGGAAGAACTCCATTGTTTCTTCCTATGTGTTGCTGGTGGAGTCCATTATAGCTGTCTTTTGAGAGATCCATGCCATCCACCAGATTCCTCTCGGGATTTCAACCATGAATGGTTGGTTTTGGTCATCCGATGATGTGGCCCACTAAGATAATCAGGCTGAAACAACAACTGAATGGTCTACTTACGATCGTTGTAACGAACATATGAATGTGCATGGTTGCCAAAGATCAACATGGTTTTGATTGGTTATTCTCCCTCTATCTGATGGACACTTCAGATTAATCTTTCACTTCACGATGATGGCCCACAACGAAAAGATGAAGCCTCTGTTACGAAATAGAGTCGACGCACGTCGACTCTGTGAAGTGTGATGGCCCACTTATTGAAGTTAAACGAAGAATCCACTCCGTACGTTGGATTCAAGGCAAAAAAACATCCAGGAAGGACCTTTTTTGGAGTGAAATCGGTGTGGCCCACGAGGTTATTTACTCTGTCATTCGTCTGATGTTCAACGGCTGGAATTTCACAACAGCTTGCATGGTGGTAAAAGGACACCTAGGCGAGGGTAATACCCACCTTCTGGAGTGAATGGATGGATCGGATCACACAATGGAGAGGAGAATGGGCCCCACTATGCAGAACCGATGAAACAGCGTCCGCACGCTGTTTCTTTTGTGAAGAAGGTCGGGTCAACCGACTTTGACCAAAGAGCCTTTTTCAGTGCGCGTCGAGTGTACATGTACATGATGTACATGCAATGTTCGTGTGGGTTCATAGTGATGATCATGAGAAATCTGATCCGTCCATCCGTTTTGTCACCGTATTTAAGGAGTTGAGACAGAATTTGAAGCATATCCAGATATTAGGCGGGCCCCAAATTAGGATTCTAGGGGCTGATCTGTCAGTTTAGCCATTTCCACTAGGATCCAGAAGCTGAAATTTGATGTGTACAGCTAAAATTTGTGGTCCCAAGGCTATATACAAAGTTTCGAGCCAAGCTGATGGTGGCAACCCTGTAATCTTACGTTCTAGGTGATTGTTTAGGCCCGTTTAACGTAAGGGACCTGATTTTTTCAGATCCTGACCGTGTAAATTCATTGATCTTGGTCCCCTAGTTGTCTTTGCGCCACATTTCAAGGGACCACTCCACATTTCGAGAAGAATTCAAGGAAAAATGATCGGAAAGATGCTCAGAACTAATCTCAATGGTCAGATCTAGGGCTTCAAGCCCATACAATCCCCATATTCTTGAAGACTGGTTGATCAAATCAACATTCCACCTAAGCCCTAGGAGATGACTGAAGCAACTGTCGAAATGCTGCCGAAATCGCCATCGGATTGTTTTCTCTTTCATTATTGCATACATTAATTGTACTTTGTCTTCAGAATCAAGGGAATCCGAGGATGTAAATGAACTTAGAATAAATGTGATCAATGTTCGCTCATCAGATTCTTTGTTATCATTGAATAAATCTCCCAAACCAAACGCATTTGTTTTCTTGTCGAAACAAAATGGCGACTCTGCTGGGGAGTTATTATTCGATGGTAACTTATAAAATATTCAGAGAACATTTATCACTTTTTGGCGTCTTTACAGATGTCAAAATGACAACTCTCAACAGGAACATCCTCTCCTTCATCTTTGAAAATAAAGTACGATTTTATTTAATAAATTAACTAACACTCTGTTCTGAATGACAGATATACCACAGCGATCTCTCTCCCGACTAATATAGTTGTTTACTTCACATCCAATAGACTTCCACCAAAAAGTGTCATAAAAGATCAAATCAGTTTTGATCAAAGACGAATAATGCCAAAATGATGACAATTTTCGGAGAGAGCTAGCTTCTTGTACAGGAGCAATTCAAACATCAGTTAGTTAGCACATGTCTAAGGAAGAGGAACAGGCTGCCTTGATCTGGCAGTTCTTTTTCTTGTAGATAAGTTCGCATTCGAAGAACAGGCTACCTTGATCTGACAGTTCTTTTGCAGCATCCCTGTGAATATGATGGCAGAGTTCCTTCCATGGCTTTCTTCTTCTATTTCACTTTACGAGCATCAAGATATGCTGAAATGCTTGTGCAAGGTGGTCCCAGATGAAAAGCTTCTTCAAAAGGTCATATTCACCTAGATGGAAGAGAAAAATACTGCCAAGGTCATTAAAAGTTCTGAAGATGATCCTCAACTGCAGTGCTGTGTGGATCCCACACATGGCCAATTAATAGATCGAACAGAGAAAGGGTGGTGCGCTTGTGAATCTTCCAAGACTGGAAAAAGGAAACATCTGGAGTTAGCTATTGATTCAATTGTAGCACATCCAATTGATGAAATATTGTATTGGCACAATGCTATAAAAAGGGAGTTGAATGATACAGCTAAAGAGGCAAGGAAGAGACAACTTTCAGGAGATTTCTCTGATTTATCAACTTTCAATGAGAGGTTACAATTCATTGCCGAAGTATGCATCTTCCATGATATTATTGACGATAAGGTTATATTCCTAGCTGTAGATGAGGAATTATCGTTTGCTCAGGAGCATGCTAAAGAAGAAAGCCAATTAGACAATTTTAGATGCTTGATAGAAGCATTCAAAGTGATGGAGTGAATTCAAATTCAGCTGATTTTTAGGCAAGGTTGTGCTCATATGCTGACTAAATAATGGACATCATACAGAAGCACTTCCATGGCAAGGAAGTTTAGGTTCTTCCTCTTGCTCGTGAGCATTTCAGTCCTACAAAACAACGAGAGCTTTTGTATGAAAGCTTGTGTGTGATACCACTGAAATTGGTAGAACGCGTCTTGCCATGGCTGGTAGGATCGCTTAGTGAAGAAGAAGTGAGGTCTTTTCTTCAAAATATGAACTTAGCAGCTCCAGCGTCTGATGTCGCACTGGTTAACTTAGCGCTCCAGCATCTGATGTCGCACTGGTTACACTTTTTTCTGGCTGGGCATGCAAGGGTCGTGTCCGGGATGTTTCCAAATCAGGAAGTTTCATATGTTTATCTTCAAGTGCAATCAGTGATTGTCCGGTAAACAAACTGAATGAAATTGAAGTATGTATCAATCAACCATTATGTGTGTGTGCTTTTCGATTGTACACACATGAAGAGACATCATTTCTGCCAGGTAATGTCAAAAGCAGTTTCTGCTTCATCAGTAGTGCAACAAAAGAATGAAGAACGGATGATGGTGTATTAACGCACAAAATATACGAAGTTTTCATCATACATTGCTTTTGAGAGATGAGAAAATATCAAAGATAAGGAAGAAAGAAGAAAGAAGATTAAAAAGAATGAATACGTAAAGAAGAATGAAGGAAAGAGTAGGAATTCGTGTGTTTGTATCGGCTCGCGCAAGCTATGACCGGTTGTGCGTGGCCACGCAAATGGTGTAGGATGTCGCATGCACCTATGCAACATCAGACTAACAAGTGTGTTGAGACCTTTATACAGACTCACACAAACCATGATTGATTGTGTAGACCTGCACAAAAGGTATAGGGTATTGCGCATGTAGGGACAATGGTGATTCGATCAAGCTAGTGGAGATGACTACGATTTGATAAAAGTAATATCATCTTGCCAAGTATGGATATCAGTACATTCGAAGTGTGCAGAAAATAGATAATTCGCCAACAAGGTGTTCATCATCCTTCACCAAATGAATTTGTTACTGAAGACCTTACTCTTCCAACAGTGACTACCGTAAACAACAGTAAACCTTGAAGGAAAGCCTTCAGATAAAAAGTTAGTTCTACTGAATCAGGCATTGCACGCCAATAAGTAAACGGATCAATTAATGAATTAACGAATTCATCGGTCAATAGAGAACCCTGGGGGCATCATCACAACTTGCCATAGTAGAAGAGTGAGTTAAATTTGCAATTTGAAAAAAAAAAAGAGTCAAAGTGAAGCTACTCAACTCTCATATGAATCGGTTATTTGAAAGTCTTAAGAGAGTAGCAGCAGATACTACCGAAGAAAGAAAAGCAAAAGGAAGGATCGTTAAAAAGTAAAGATTTGAATTTTTCGATATAGAGAAAATGAGTGATTTTACAAATAAGAAAGTAGAGGAAGAGTTTGGATAATTCAAAGACTAAGGGAAACATATAGTTGAAGAAGATGATATACTGCTTATGAGGAATTAATCACTAGCTGCAGAGACAATCAAACTGCCACAGTTACAGTATTCCAATGAAATGAAGCAAAGAAGAAAAGAATATTCTACAAGAGATGATTGACAATAGTAAAATTATCATAAAAGAAGACATATGAAATAAAGGAGAAAGTAATGACATATGATCCCGATGGAAAATAGTCACTCGATGGAAGAATTACAGCGTTTTGACTAAGAAAAATTACAGTGTTTTGACCCAAGAAGAATTACAACGTTTTGACCAAGAAGAATTACAACATTTTGATCTAAGAAGTATCATGGTGTTTTGATCCAGAAGATTCACAGCACAATTATTCACAGGGCAGACAAAGGCATACAAAATATGTTATAATTAAAGATAAGCTACACTTTTAATGCTTCCAAATCAAAAGGGGGCAAGATAAGCAAAGTCTCAAAATGCCAAAATCTCAAAATCCCAAATGAGGTAATTGTTAATTCCCCGTGATAATAATTGTCCATATCAATTTTTGTAGGACAAAGTTGGGGCGAAAGTAAGCATTGATGATTGTCGCCGACAAGTAGAGGAGCAAAAGGATTGTGAAGGACAAAGTCATGTGCTCTCCCTTATGCGAATGAATAAAAGCACAAAATTTTCAATCGACTTCAAATCTTAGGAGAAATTCAGGAGATACAATTGAAGAAGAAAGAAAAGTGAATAGCTTAAAGAATGAGTTATAGAAGACTGATGATAAAGGCAAGATTGTTAAGGTGTGCGACATAAAAGAAGAAATAAGAGTACAAAGGCCTGATTAGTTCGAGACGGGGGGCAAAGCTAATCTTTTTTTTTTTTAAAGAGATGATACGGCGTCAGTATATTTGTTAAAGGTCACGACATCGTGATTTTGATTACGAAGATTTCCAGAGCAATGCTTCCTAATCAAAAGGGGGCAAGACAGGTGAGTAAAAGCTATGAAATATAATTCTCACCATAGAATGTATTTCTTTTGTGTATATGAATAAAATGTAGGCTTTCAAGCATATTAAGTCATCGCCAAATACCAAGCGTTGATGATCGCTACCAAGCATTGATGATTGCTACCAAGCGTTGATAATCGCTACCAAGCGTTGATGATCGCTACCAAGCATTGATGATTGCTACCAAGTGTTGATGATCGCTGCCAAGCATTGATGATTGCTGAAAAGCATTGATGATCTCTGCCCAGTGTTGATGATTGTTGTCAAGCATTGATGATCACGTCCAAGCATTGATAATTGCTATCAAGCACTGACGATTGTCGCCGATGCCAAAGATTTCCGTCAAAATCACCAAGTACCGATGATTACCATTGATTATCGCCAAAATTAACAACTATCATTGTCATCATCAATCGCTTATCAAAATTGCTATCAGCGCCGAGCTGATACATTATTTTAAACATGATATGAATGTTCTTAGAACATTATCAGCAGCGACGAAATATCAATTATTGATTGACCATCTTTTAGCAGTAGAATAAACTATATAGCCAACCACATATAAAGTTGATGACAGCGATGGTTACTTATCATTTAAGGCAGCCTAGCCAAGCCCTAAAAATGACAAACTACGCATCAGACCTATCATTTTCGCCATTCGGGCAGCGGCGAGAAGCCAGTGGCCCTAAAAAGCCCGTGAAGGCCATCATATGCATACCCATGTGGGTAGCTGACGGAGTAGACTAAAAGCCCTAAAAGGCCAAAAGTCCTCAACAGCCAGTCACGCGTGAGACCAATGCCGTCTGTGAGCTCTCTGACAACGTCATGGACATAGAGAAAGATAACCTCCCAGGAATGGGTCCGAACTTAAAGACGAAGAAAACCCAGATCCCTGGTTTGATTTCAGTATTAACTCATGGGGAATGATTAGCTTAAACCTACTCATTGATGGACTGACGACCTTGGATTTAGTACCTAAGGCAGCCAGGCAAAGCCCCGCGGACTCTAGAGAGTTACTGTGGCCATCCCTGTGCGTAAATCTCATTCACGGCCGTGATTGCTCCAACTATTGAAGAGCTTAAATTGTGTGTTGCTCCACTGATCAAAGAGCCTAAACTATGTGTGTAAGTGTCAGTCCAGTTAAGTCCAATAGTGTCTGTCCAATCAAGTCAGACAACTTCAATCTTGTCCAGTTAAAGTATGGTTAGTCAAAGTACACTATCTCCACTGCTCAAAAGCATAAACTAAGTATAGCATTCAAAATGTTGCAGATGTATATTTCACTTTAGATATGCTTAAATATGCAATTGCCTGATGAAAATTTTAAATATTGAGTAAAACAACATGCAAAAATGCATTTCTCTTAAATTAGGTTCATATTACAGCGACAATAAATGCCTTAAAAAAATTGGCAATTATCTACTCAAAAGTTCAAGTCTTCGAGGTCAATTAATATATTGACAAGAGCCGTAAGGTTTTTTTGTTTCTTACCTTCTTGATAATAGAAAGATATTATCACACAAGATTTTCAAAGGTGGCATAAAATAAACTAGTGAAGAATTATCATTCTCTTCAGGACAATATAAAGATTTAGATATACTCTTTGGATTCGTTAAAGGAGCAACAAAGATTATCCATCCTTCAAGGGTATCAGCAGGCTTCACTTCGAAAGTATTATCTTCTGAAGAATCTTTATGCGAAATTGACCTGGAAAAGGGGCATGATATATATATGTCTTCAAAGTAATCCATGCCTTGGTCTTTCTGATAATTTTTTATGCACGATGGAGGAATTCATATACTAAGAATTATGAAGCATGATTTAGTGTGAACGTTCAAAAGTTACTTCTATATTAAAGCCCGGTTATACGGTTCGATGCCGTAACTTCTCATTGTTCTAATAATGATATCGCAAGTCTCCGAGTATCAAATCTGATAGAGACAAAGAACAAACAGAATCATCATCAGTAACTTCTATGACCTTTGGAAAGCAATTAAATGGAAACTGAAAGAAGTCTTAATCTAGTTTTTAGAGTCATTCAAAAATCTAAGGAAGAGTCTAAGCTAAGGAGCGCAAACTAGAAAAGACTCAGCGGTTGAATCTTTGGATCTGGAAATGACATCTCTAAAAGCATGATTTAATGAGCAAAGAATGCAATGCAAAGCACGATGACAAGCACAAAAATGAAATGATTAAATCATTATCATATTGCGACTATCACAATCAATCTAAAAAAGAGAGATTCGTTTTCAATATATTTTAAAACTATAAATACTTCATAAAACTAAATCAAAAAATTATAATGACTTGAGATACTAATCTCGATCAATTTGGCAGGAAATACTATTATTCGAAAGCTTGGGGTATGTAGATCATGAATAAAGGAATCAATCGAAAGAGTTAGAGCAGCATTAAAGAACAACCCTCGAGATACAGGTTGAGGAAAGAGTCACAGAAGTTGATCAAAGAGACCTTTGCAGCAGCAGAGGTGTTGAAAGAAAGTTTTCTAATCAAGTTGGTTAAAGATGAAGTCTCCACAACTATTATAGTGTCAAGTTTTGATGAAAAGAGAATTTTATCCTCTCTAGTGAAGCATCCGCTCGATGCTGCTGGCAGCAATCATCCAGTCTTCCATTCGAGCGTAATCATTCAAGTGTTCCGTTCGAGCGCAAGCATTCAAGTGTTCCGTTCAAGTGCGATCATTCAAGTCTTTCATTCGGGAGTGATTGTTCAAATCTTTCGTTCGAACGTGAGCAGTCAAGTCTTCCATTTGAGCATGATCATCCAGTCTTCCGTTCGAGTACGATCATTCAAGTCTTCTAACCAAACACAATCATTAGATCTTCTGGTTAAGTATGATCATCCAGTCTTCCATGCAAGCATGATCATCCAATCATCATTCAGTTGTAGTTCATTCAGTCCTTTGGTCAGAAAAGATCGATCCTCCATTTGATTTCATAAATCCATCAAAGAAGGATTGAGGGGGCATCTGTTGAGGCACAAAAAATATTTCATTACAGTAATAAGAGAATTCCATGGTGCAGATCTTTTCTAGGGTCATTCACTCCTTATTTTGGTAAAAATCCATGTCCGGGGGTATTTTAGGTATTTTGGTAAAAATCCATGTCCGGGGGTATTTTATGTATTTTGGCAAAAATTCATGTTCAAGGGTAGTTTAGGTATTTCAGTAAAAGGCATTAAAGAGAGTATTTTGGTAATAAACGGTGCACAGGTGTCATCTTAATGAAGAGAGGTTGTACACCACCATTTAAAGAAGAGCTTGGTGGACACTGTTGTTTAAGAGAAGACGATGTACATTATGTGAAGGGATAAGTGGTGGTGATCGCCACTTTATAAGAGAGTGTGGCCTATATATACCCCTCCCCTGCTTCATTTGAAGGTGTGGATCAGTTGGTGGATCAATTGGTGGGCCAAGAAATGAGAGAGAAGAAGGAGACAAGAGAGAAATTGGAGAGAAATGGGGAGGGGAGTTCCTTATTGTGCGCTGATGGGTGTGCGGCGCACAACCCATTCTCCGCATAAAGGGAGCATCTTCAAAGCATCTCCGCACAAAGCATTTTCGCACAACAGCATCTTCAAAGCATATCCACACAACATCATCTTCAAAGGGTCTGCGCACAATGGGAGCTCTGTGCAACCCTCTGAGGGAAGGTCGGATCTTCGGTCGTGCGTAAACAGAGGAAGAACTCCATTTTTTCTTCCTCTGTATTGCTGGTGGAGTCCATTGTAGCTGTCTTTTGAGAGATCCATACTATCCACCAGATATCTCTCGGGATTTCAACCGTGAATGGCTAGTTTTGGTCATCCAGTGATGTGGCCCACTAAGATAATCAGGCTGCAACAGCCGTTGAATGGTCTCCTTGCGATCGATGTAATGATCATATGAATGTGCATGGTCGCCAAAGATCAACATGGTTTCGATTGGTTTTTCTCCCTCTATCTGATGGATGCTTTAGATCAATCTTTCACTTTACAATGATGGCCCACAGCGAAAAGATGAAGCCTCTGTTACGAAACAGAGTCGACGCATGTCGACTCTGTGAAGTGTGATGGCCCACTTATTGAAGTTAAATGGAGAATCCACTTCGTACGTTGGATTCACGACAAAAAACCATCCAGGAAGGACCTTTTTGGAGTGAAATCGGTGTGGCCCGCGAGGTTATTTACTTCATCGTTCGTCTAATGTTCAACGGCTGGGATTTCGCAACAACTTGCATGGTGGCAAAAGGACACCTAGGTGAGGGTAATACCCACCCTCTACAACGGATCACACAATGAAACAGAGAGTGGGCCCCACTACGCAGAACCGGTGAAACAATATCCACATGCTGTTTCTTTTATGAAGAAGGTCGGGTCAACCGACATTGACTAAAGAGCCTTGTTCAGTGCGCGTCAAGTGTACATGTACATGATGTACATGTAATGTTCGTGTGGCTTCATAGTGATGATCGTGAGAAATCTGCTCCATCCATCTGTTTTGTCACCGTGTTTAAGGAGTTGAGACAGAATTTGAAGCATATCCAGATATTAGGCAGGCCCCAAATCAGGATTCTAGGTGTTGATCGGTCAATTTTGCCATTTCCACCAAGATCCAGAAACTGGAATTTGACATGTATGGCTAATTTATGGTCCCAAGGCTGTATTAAAGTTTCGAGCCGAACTGATGGTGCAACCCTATAATCTTACATTCTGGGTGATTGTTTAGGCCCGTTTAATGTAAGCGACCTGATTTTCTCAGATCCTGGCCGTGTAAATTCATTGATCTCGGTCCTCTAGTTGTCTTTGTGCCATATTTCAAGGGACCGCTCCAAATTTCATGAAGAATTCAAGGAAGAATGACCGAAAAGATGCTCAGAACTGATCTCAACAGTCAGATCAAGGGCTTCAAGCCCGTACAATCCCCATATTCTTGAAGATTGGTTGATCAAATCAACATTCCTCTTAAGTTCTAGGAGATGACTGAAGCAACTATCGAAATGCTGCTGAAATCGCCATCGGATTGTTTTCTCTTTCATTCATTGCATTACATTAATTGTACTTTGTTTTCAGAATCAAGGGAACCCGAGGATGTAAATGAACTCAGAATAAATGTGATCAATGTTCTCTCATTAGATTCTTTATTATCATTGAATAAATCTCCCAAACTAAACGCATTTGTTTTCTTGTCGAAACACTCACATATGAAATATTCTGAAAGCATTGTGAGATATCCTAATATTTAATGAAGCATAACAGATAATAAAAAATGTATCAACATATTACGATCATTAGTATGGAATTTACTATGTGATTTTGTTTTTGATAGGCGGTACTAAATTTTAATTTAGTTAGATGATCACACACAATTTATCCTCTTGAGTAGTGGAGCTACACAGTTTTTTAGATTCTTAGGTAGTGGAGTCGAGTCTCACGTGATGGTCTTTGTAACTCTTAGGACTTCACTAGACTTTTCACAACCTGATGAGTTCACAAACTGTGATCCATTAGAGGGGCCTAGTGAAGCTATCAGGGCGTGAACTCGGTTGGATTTACGCACAGGGTTGGCTGCAGTAACTCTTTAGAGTTCACGGGGCTCGCAAGGTAACCTTTGGGGTACCAAATCTAGGGTCGTCAGTCCATCAATGAGTTGGTTTAAGCCCTTCCTCATGAGTTAATAATAAATCAAGCCAGAGATCTGGGGGGGTCTTATGCATGGTTGGCCCATCTATGGACATGGCCAAAGAGCTCACATTGTACCCTGCATTTTCTTCGCCTGCAAGATAGGACCCATTCATGGGAGGGCATTTTCATCTATTCCCCGTGACGCTGTCAGAAAGCTATACAAACGGCATTGGTCTCACGCGTGACTGGCCGTTGAGGACTTTTTGGCCTTTTAGGGCTTTTAGTCGCTGGTTCCGTTCGCTACCCGCATGGGTATGCATATGATGGCCTTCACGGGCTTTTTAGGGCCACTGGCTCCTCACTATTGCCCAAATGATGATTGTGATAGGCCTTATGCATAATTGGCCATATGGGGCTTGGCTAGGCTGCCTTAAAAAATAATAGTAGGTGGTCATCATTGTTGGCCATCATTATCGCGAGAATGAGACTGAGATTGATACGTCACCACTTCTGCTAATGTCTCCAATGATATTCATATGTGTTGTTCACAATATATCAGCTTGGTGACGATACCAATTTTAATAAAATTTTGTAGAGAGCTCGCTTAATGATGATAATGATGGTCACTTTCCTTTTGTAACACTTATTGGTATATAGTCTTGATGCGCTCGTAAATTTCTCCTTTATTCATTCATCTGATAGTACATAGCAGTGGTTTTGCATATTCTTGCCCCCTTTTGATAGAGAATCATTATTCTGATAATATTCTATATCAAAATCAGCAGTATCCTCAGGGACGATATCTTTTGATGAAGAAAACATTGACCGGTATACTGATACCTTGTCCATCTTGATCAACGACTTTGTACACTCCATTGGAGTATACTTCTTTTATTATATATGGCTCGTCCCATTTGGGCTCCAATTTGCCCCCTGTTCTGTGGGTGACCACTATAGGTCTCTTCAACATTAACACCATATCCCCTTTCTTGAAAGAGCGATATTTGACTCTTTTATCAAAGGCGGCCAATATCCTTGCTTGATACGATTGCAATCGCTGTTGGACTGCCGGGCGTTTCCCGTCCAACAAATCTAGTTCATTCAACTTTATTTTTTCATTTTCGTCATCTGTAATGGACTAATGTACTGCCACTCTGAGCGAGGCTACTTGTATTTCAATCGGGCTTCTACACCATAAACCAGTGAGTACGGTGTTGCTCTTGTTGTTGTCTGATGGGTAGTTCTATATGCCCACAATTCTTCTTGCAATCTCTCGTCCTAATCTCGATTATTTTCTGTCACTATTTTCTTTAGTATCTTAACTATCGTTTTATTAAACGTCTCTGCTAATCCATTGGCCGATGGATAGTAAGGTGTTGAAAACGAATGACGAATGCTGAATTTTTGACATACCTTCTCCATACCTCTGTTTTTGAAAGGAGTGCCATTATCTGTAATAATGTTCTTTAGAATACCATGGCAGTATATTATTGTGTGTCAGATGAAATTAACTACATCTTTCTCCTTGACACTGTGCAGTGCAATTGCTTCTGTCCATTTGGAGAAGTAATCTATCGCTGCTAAGATATACTGCTTTCCTTTGGATGAAGAAATATTTATAGGACCAATGACGTCAAGTCCCCAGGCAGAGAAGGGCCCAGAGGTGACTGACTGATGTAGGTCTTCCGGAGGAATGTGTATAACATCTCCGTGAATCTGACATTCACGACACCGCTTCACATAATCTATTACATCTTTGAACATGGTAGGCCAATAATACCCCATTCAATGTATTCGATGGAATAAATTTTGGCCAGCTTGATTTGCCCCACATTCTCTAGAGTGTGCCTCTCACAACATCTGGCCTGCTTCTTATTTGTCTACACAACGTAGCAGCATTCCATTGTAAGATTTTCTATAAAGCACTTCGCTACATATGATGAATTTGCTTAATCTTTGCTTGATTTGCTATCTCTGCACTGGATCTTTTGACAAGATATCATATTTGAGATAATCTATGAAAGACTGACACCAATCATCTGTCGTTACCTCTAAACACGATATAGGAAGTGTCTTAACAATTTCATCGATGGCCTCTGAAGATAGTAAAAATTTTCTTTCTTCTATAGTCACCTGGAGAGGGCTCCGATTCGGGTAAGACAGAGTTGCTATAAGGCTGACCAAAACATCTGCTTTTGCATTTTCGGACTGCGGTATATGCTTGATTTCAACATGATAAAACTGCTCTAATAACTGTTGCACTTTCCTGCAGTATAGGAAGAGCTCTTGTTTTCTTATCTCGAATTCAGTCGTCAATTGATTTATAATCAATTTAGAATCCTTGAAGATATGCAGCATTTTTATCTTCATTTCCTGAGCTATTTCCATTCTGATGATGAGGGCTCTATATTATTTGTACACGCAGTTCCCAATGTGAAGGAATAAGGTAACAAATCACCTCTATGTGTGATGAAAATAACTCCTGCCCTCGCTCCTAACGCTAGAGAAGCACCATCGAAATACATTTCCCATGGACTTTATGACTCATCCAACATAACCTGTTCATTGGAAAAATCATCACTAATGGTCTTGCACTTGCTACAGGGTGTGCTGTAAGGAAGTTCGCCACTGTTTGCCCCTTTACCGCTTTTGCTGACTCATATGTAATATTATATTATGAAAGTAGCAGCATCCACTTGGCCAATCTCCCAAATAACATCATTCTTGACATCAAAAACTTTATCAGATCTGCTCTTGATATCAAGGTTATGTAATGAGAGAGACAATAATGTCTCAATTTCTGTACCGCGAATATCAGCGCCAAACATTCTTTCTCGATTAAAGAGTAATTGCATTCTACACCCATCAGAGTCATGCTTAAATAATAAAGGGTGGTCTCTTTCCTAGATTCATTCACTTATGCCAATAAAGCTCCTAAAGAATTCTCAGCTGCAGATATGTACAAAATAAGCGGCTTCCCTTTTATTGGAGGTGTCAATACCGGCGGCTGTTTTAACAATTCCTTTATCGAGTCGAATGCGTTCTAATAGGCTTGGTCCCATACAAACTCTACACCTTTCTTCATCAGATGAGAAAATGGCTGACATCTCCTTGTTAGATTTGAAATGAAACGACGAATGTATGCCAGCTTTCCTTGTAAACTTTTTAATTCTTTTAATGTCTTTGGTGGCAGCATATTTTAAATAGCCTTAACTTTCCTTGGATCGATATCAATGCCCCTGTGCCTGATAACAAAACCGAGGAATTGACCTGAAGATACCCCAAATGCACATTTAGTTGGATTCATCTTCATTTGTTTCTTTCTGAGTCGACGAAAAACTGATGCCAAGAGTTCACGATGTTCCTGATGATCTCCTGATCTGACTACCAAGTCATCAACATAACATTCAACATGTTTGTGCATCATGTCTTGGAAAATATTCTACATCGTCCTCTGATATGTTGCCCCAACATTTTTTAGACCAAATGACATAACTTTATAACAATAAATCCCCAGTGAAGTTCTAAACGTTGTTGCTTCTTCATCTTCAGGTGTCATTCTAATTTAATTATACCCTGCATAGTCGTCCATGAAGGACATGATAGCATACTGAGTCGTACTGTCAATTAGTAATTTGGTTATCGGGAGAGGAAAATTATCTTTCGGATAAGCTTCATTCAGATCTCTGAACTCAACACACACCTTGACTTGTCTATTTTTCTTTTTCACTGGGACAATGTTTGATATCCATTTGGGATACTTGACCTCCATGATAAACCTGACTTTTATAATCTTGTTCACTTCGTCTTCTATTAGGGGAACCATGTCCGGATGAAATCACCTTTGCGCTTATTTAACTGGTCTTTTCTCCTTAAAAATATTTAATCGGTGCATTGCTACTGAAGGCTCCAAACCTGGCATTTCTACATACGTTCAGGTGAAGACGTCGCTATTTTCTTTGAGAAGTTGAACATATTTCTCAACCTCCTATTCAGAAAGACCGGCACTGACAAATGTGTTCCTCGGCTCTTCCTCCGTACCCAAGTTTACTTCTCGCAAACTGTCTATCATTGGCTACCCCCCATCTTCCATTTATTTTGGAGCCATTTCAGGATGCTCGATTATTTTAGGATCTTCTTCCGATAACTGCTCAGTTGTAACCATGTTCACTGATGATTCTGCCCCCAATCCTTAAAATTTTCCTTGCTTTTCTTGACCAACCCCAATAGGAATTTGAATTCCCCTCCCATGATTCAGGTCAGTGAGCTCTTCGTAATCAAAACCCATATTTCTCATGATTTTTTTGCTTGCCGGGCTATATTTTTTAAGATCTTGCGGTGTCAGCTTACCGCAATCCACATTATCCTTGACCTCTTCCCCTGTTTTTGCTTCTGCCGGGGTGTAAAATTTTATCAGTTTTGGGTATTTTGCGCTAGCCCTGACCTGAAATCTTCTCAGAACAGCCGAAAATGGCTTATTTCTTTCAACATACGGCAATGGCACTGTATAATTTGACTGTAAAATTTTCAACTGTTCAGGTGATAATAGGGTTAGTGGCGGTTGCCCTGGTTGTCTCAAATGTTTTGGCACAAAATAGAATTTCTTCTTTACTTCAGCAGCTTTGGATGATTCTGCCTTTTATGTTTATTCTTTCATCACCTTTACTTTAATGTCCTTTAGGACTTCGTTTTCATCATTCTTTCTTTCTTCTTTAGTGAACCCCTTATAATAACTGGCGTCTGCAAAGAAGGCCTCAGTTTCTGTATATGGCTTTGCATCAACCATTACTTTATACTGTATCCCATCTTTACATTATTTGAAGCACTGATGCAAAGTAGAGGGCACAATGCCATACTGATGTATCCATGGCCTTCCTAGGAGAAGATTGTATGTCGTTACTGCGTTTATAATATGGCACACAACATCAGTAGTTAACTTCCCTATTTCTAACGTCACTATAATTTTTTCGAGTGC
The DNA here is from genome assembly GCA_030180095.1 of Magnolia changhungtana. Taxonomy (NCBI): domain Eukaryota; kingdom Viridiplantae; phylum Streptophyta; class Magnoliopsida; order Magnoliales; family Magnoliaceae; genus Magnolia; species Magnolia changhungtana. Next base: position 713,925 of record JASAUF010000625.1, read on the forward strand.
ACGTTGCCCATCTTGATTGAAGCCTTATATCATCATTCTACTAGGGAATAGATCAGAACAATGATAACCCATTTTACTCAACATCGAAAGTGGTACTGCAAACCCATTATCTATCATAATCCGTTTAACCTTCTTTCCACGGATATGGCCTTATATCATTAGCGGCTTGTTATGCCCTGTATCACAGATCAGACCATCATCGGAAAAGGAAACGATTGACAGGCAGTCTTCTTGCTCTTCATATTCTTTGTGTTTCATCTCTATCAACAAGGTTTCTCTGACATCATGATTGGATAACACTTGAACCAAACTCTGCCAAAATTCCTCTGACAACTTAAGCGCGTCATAGACGCTTAATCGAGCCGGTATGCCCTTCAAATAACTTACTACATTGTAGGTCACTTTTGCTGTCTCATTCTTCCCTTATTTTTTTATCATCGTCGTTCTGTCTTTCAACTTCTTTTCTTATCATTCTTGTTTTCTGCTTCGTAGGGCTTGTTATCTTCTTTCCTGATCGTAACATAATCACTGCTACCTTTTTTGTTGTCTTACAGTCCTCTCTCTCTTTCATTTCTCGGGCCTTTTCCCAAATTGTAAGCATATTTATTGTCGCCATTGTGCCCCTTTCTTTTTCTTTTCCAATCATTATTTCACCTCTATCTATCATCCGTTGTATTATACATTTCAACTAAGGCTGATGTAACGACTCGAAAAATCCCGTATAAAGGCCCGAGTACCACCTCAGGCAAAAATCACTCAGGACCAAATCCTTTAGAGATTAAACAAGGACTAACTAGTGTTAAACTAGATTACATATGAAATCTGCACTACTCACTTTAAATATGATCTGCAAGACCCAAAACTTGTGGAATCGTTGACGCTACATTACCCAAAAATCTAGGATCAATCTCATTACCCGGCTGCTCTCGGGAGCATCACGAAACTCTGTATCAGATCTAGACCGCACATCGAAAGTCTGAATAATACGAGGTTATAGAATTACAACTGCCTTGCTGGGTTTGACAGCCATCTCGAAAATAAAAACCAGATAGTGTCCTAGGGCTATTCGCTTGAGCCCGGAGTGAGGAGTGTGAGAAAACATGATTTTCTTTAGAAAATAAATCTAATTTAAGTAATCTGAGACTTGTCGCTTACGGGCCAAATATAAGCAATCAGACCGTCGGAATCTGACCCAAATACACCCTCGGATCAGGGAACATTTCCCATACATGTCTGTGTACTTGTAACCCTGATCGAGTTTTAGTGACCATTAAACTGAAACTGGTCCGCCACGTGTGATCTGGGAACCCGACTGGAATGAAAACTTAACTCGACCTAGATCCAAGGTCAGTGAGCTTAAGTCCGACCTTTGACTTAAGGGGGGCTCCAAAAGCGCTCCGTTGAGACGAAACAACCTCACTTTGGCTATAACCTAGGTATACCATGACCCTGGGTCTAATTTAGTGAGTTTTAAGCCTATGTAAGGACCTTAAACCCTCTCTCATTCACCCATACAAATTTGAGAGAAACCCTAGGAGAGAGAAGAGAGAAAAGAGAGAAAGTGTGAGAAGAGTAAGAGATTCTTCCTAATACTCTATCCTGTTATCCTACGTGCTTAACCATCACAATTTAATCCCTTTTTTTGGCGATTCTGGCTTCATTTCTAGGTAAGAAAACCCTAAACCTAACCTGTTTTAGGGTTTTTACTGGTACAAGTAGCGAAGTAGCTGACTTACCTTGTGTTATAGGTTGTCATATCGACGTTAACGAAAGCGTAGAGTTTTTATTAAATTCATTACGCGTAAAGTGCGGACTATAGACGTATAGGTTATGGTTTTCAAGGCTTTCAATGTCGGTTAATATTTTATAACTGATAAGGGTGCTATTACACATGCAAAATGCGTCGTCAGTTTCGTTATACGAGTTTACATGAACTATGTAGAATATAGTGTATTCTATGCTTATGTTGGAATGTTTGAATATGTTTGGAATTTGGATTTGTGCTTAACATGTTTATTTGTCGTTAATATATGCCTAATACATGTTAGACAACTCCTTAGAGAAAGGACTTGCCCAAAATCACGTCACAACAAATATACGTTATATGTGACTAAGTGTGTAGCCCAAGTGTTTGTAGAAATGTTTGAATGAACATGAAGCTCGGATTCATGCACACCATGGTTATCCGTCGTGGGTATATGCACATGGTAAGCGGGGCAACTCCCTAGTGAAAGGATTTGGCCTAACACATGTGTAATCCTCATACATCATGTGAGGTGATGTATGTAGTTTATGTGTTTGTGAAATGTCTGAATGTGCTAGTGATCACCTAGAATACTTTGTAGGAGGATCGAGATACGAATCTCGGTTACCTCAATTATGTGTATGATTTTATACATGTACGTAACATTATAATGTCTGTTTTATTTCATGAAGTGAATGTGTGTGAAATTTTGTTTGTGTTGTATTTTATAACATGCCTCTTTGATTGTAAGAATTGAATTACTTGTTTATTCCTACTTTAACTATCTCATATGATTCTTGATGAAATAAAATGAAGTTGGGACTATGATTTAGTCCAGGCAGTTGGTAACGGGATTGAATTCGTGGTTGAGATTCATTCACCACGTAAGACGTGTTTGACGAACCCGAGCCGTACTTCGGTTGGCGACAGTGGTTAGGCCACACGAAGGGCTTATGCACTTCATGTCATTCAACTTGTCGTGCGCTCGTGCTAGTTGAGCTTGTTAAGTAACCCGATCTGTCTAATGTATGTTCACCATGTTTGGACACTACTGCTTGAACCTAAGGTACCAAACTTACCAGTGTAACCCCGTTAACCTTAGTACCTCTATCCGCTAAGACTCATGAGTCGGGCATGGTGGTATGGGATACCGTGGTCGAGCTGTCGGCCTACGCTGGGGCCATGAGCCTCCCCGTAATGACCAGTGAGCAACCCAGATTCGTGAGCCGAATATGATGGTATGGGACACTATATTCGAGCTGTCGGCCTACACTGATAAGGTGATGGGGGAATGGTGTAACGATTATGTGTAACAGCCCTGACAGCCCTTTGTAGTGACTTCGAGCATACTCTAAATCTACAGAGAGGCGAAGAGTCTTCCCGTAGTAAATAGAGTATAAACTAGGCCTGTATTGATAAGGTGATGGGGGAGTGATGCAAGAGTGCATGTAACAGCCCTGACAACCCTTTACAGCGACCTATAACCGCATCATCATATGAGATTATCTAGGACTGATGACCCCAGAATGGATCATTGTTTAGGAATGATATAAGGGAGGTACCTTAGTTTCCCAATACTGTTGTATGAAAAGGACTAGTAACAACTCGGTAATCACGTTCATAACATAGCACTGCATGTGCCTGGTGTTGTGGAGCACTGAGTGATGAACGCATGCTACGAACGTAAGATGGTGTCGCACGAGGGAGCATTGACGAGGGCATGCATCATGACTGCGTTTCATACTTGCATTAATAAAAGTATTTAGGAGTGTTTGATTGTACTGCTTTATCATTACTGCTTGACTGAATTAATAACATGTTAACCTATGCTTTATTGTTCCACTGAGTTAGCTACTCACTCCCACGTTACGGGACGGTATTCTGGACACCCACTAGACTCTGTCTTAGATGCAGGTATCGACCAGATGTAGGAGGCTGAGCCTAATTACTATGATGATCAGGGTGAGTTCTCCTACATGCAGTTCTCTAGAGGCTTCCCCTAGGCCATTCAGATGACGGGACTATAGGGTTTACCATTATAGTTGTACCATTTTTTTTGGCATTTTGATTTTGAAACTAATACATGTATATGGTGACTTAGTAAGGTGTTCATACTTTGGAGACCGATTGTGAGTGTTTCTGGCTTTATATACATTTATATACATCTTTCAGTCTTCTGCTTGCATTTTATAACTTGATCTGGAGTATGAATTACTGTTTTGGTAAAATCCCACTCATGATTATTGCACTAATACAGACAACATTCAATCATAAGCATTTATGTTGCACAAGTGATGTTTTGGAACTCGGGTGTTGAGTTACTACTCGACCCCCAATTTTCAGGGCGTTACAAGTTGGTATCAGAGCATGATTTGGATTAAACCGGACCTGGGTTATGGTCACATGACGTACGCTGACGCATTTCGATACAGGAGGGTGCGAGAAAATATAGAAATAGTCATAGGTATCCCAGTTTCACCAATCGACGAAGTTCACTGAAATTGGTCATTTTGTTTGAGTCTGTACTCAACCGTGATCACACGAGTCGACCCCAAAACACTTCTAGACCGTTAAACGATGGGTTTAGATCACAACTCACCCCATCCCAGCTATTAGAAATTGGTAAAGACAACTATGTATCAAAAACCACCCAAAAGGACTTGAAACGAAGTAAATCAGAGTCATGGGCCTACCCACGCTAATCCAAAGGGACCCAGGGTGGGACCCAGACCTTTTTAGGGCCAAATGGTGAGGCCTCGCTAGTTTATCCAGAGAGTGGCGAGGCCCTCGCCGAGTCGACAAGGCCTCGCCGGTCAGGGGGCTCGGCAGGGCAGGCCGCTCGGGCCAATGGTCTTTGGGGCCTAGGGTGACCCCCTGAGGTGTGGTCCGTGGCTTAAAACCCTCCTAAATACCTACCTCCTTTACAAACCACACCCCCAAGCTCTCTTTTCTCTTTCAAGTTCCTGATTTTTGACAAAAACTGCCCCACCAATCGATCCCTCTCCCATTTTCGTGCATCCTCTCCATCACCTTGTTGTAAACCCTCCTCCATTACTGCATACCCTCTCCATTCTTTCTCATTTGAGCCCTTACATCTCCCATTCGTGGCTCAAAAATGTGTAAGCTCTCTAACCCATCTCATCTCTTCCTTTTCTTTCTTTAATCCTTGTCATTTAGGCCTGTACGACCTCTGTTGAGGCTCAAATTCATGGAGAACTAGAAACTCCAGCCCTATTCCCCCTTTTCTTCACTTTCCATGGCCCTCTTTGAGTTCATTGCGGCCATTTTCTCGATTTTCACCATCCTTTCTCTCATGGGAAAGAGAAAGGGGGTGTGGATAAGGTCGGGCCTAGTCACCCTACGCGTTCAAGGAGGCTGAGAGGCACCGCCGCCAGCATAAGTGCCAATCAGGAGTTTCGGATGAAGCGGGATCTTGATCCTCGGGTTCCTGCTGAAAGGGCTCTATTGGCGGAGCTGTCTCATGGAGTTTATGAGGGCCGTAGGGTCATTTTTGAAGCTCAAGTGGATGGGCAGATCTTTGGAGAATATCTATTGTTCAAGTTCCTGGAAGGGGCCCAATGGGGTCCACTATTTGATGGCAGGTATCGCGCCAATGCAACCATTGTTCGAGCTTTCTATGATAACATTCACGAGCCTACACTTGAACCCTTGCAGTTCCAGATCCCATGTGGAAGGGATCGGTTGGCCACAGTTGATGTCAGGGTGATATCTCGGCTTCTGAATGTGCCCCTTGGTGAGGTACATGCTAGCGGGCTGAATCTGAGAAGTGCACGTGAAAGGGATCGCCGCACACATTTCTTTTTTGGTGGCCGACTGGTCCTGTGGCAGCCGAACAAAGGTCTTCTAGAGACCAATATGTCTGACGACTTCCGTTTGCTCCATCACATCTTCACATTCAACATCTACCCCAGGTGGAGCAATCACAGTGAGTGTACCCGCCTCATGGTAGACTTCTTATATCAAGTGGGGCAGAGAACGAACCTGTGCATGCCTACGTTCGTGTTGCGACATATAATTAATACTGCACACTCCATTAGAAGGACTGATTCACTCTCCTTCGACCGACTCATATGCAAGATTGCACGTGAGTTTGGCTACAGTCTTGGGGCGGAGATGTCAATGTCGGTTCATCACATCGACGAGACTACCCTCAATCAGATGAATATCGGGCCATGGCAACGCCAGGCTCGACTTAAGGAGAGTGATGATGAGACGGAGAGTGAAGAAGAAGAGAGTGAGGAACAAGATGGAGCTGAGATAGAAGAGGAGGAACAAGAAGAGAGCGAGGAAGAAGAAGAGGCCCAGGATACGGAGGAGAGTGCCCCTCCTATACCACCGGAGCAGGACACTGATCGGGCTGCTAGGGAAGCTCGTATAGCTCGACTGGAGGAGGATTATGCTGCCCTACGATAGGGTCAGGCGGTCCTGAGGCAGGATATTATGGATCTTCGGGGCCTTATGAAACACAAGTTCAAGAAAGTGACTCATACACTGAAAACTATCCTGTGCTGTCTGCAAGATAAGGGTGCCCCTCCTCCATCGCCAGACTCGGATGCTTTAGTAGTGCAGTAATAGTAACATGTTTTAAGTGTTTGAGGCTTTGATTGTATTAGCTCATATGCTTCTTCTGTCATGATTCATGTAACTCTGTATTTCATGTATTGTGACAATTTTGGAAATGAAATGCATGCAGCCTCTTTTGCTATGAAGTGTGTGGAATGCTTAAGTGATTGTGTATTGTGTTGTTATGCTTCATTTTACATGCGTTGCACCCTGTGTTGTATAGGGCATGCCATGAAAATATACGTGGAGCACGGCATACCTCATACTCACTGATACGATGGACCAGGCTCCTTCCCACAGAGATGGTCGTACGGACCCTAGTTTGAGCCCGGATCGTGAGACTATACCTGCGTCTCAGCCTTTCACTGGTCCTATAACTGGACTACCACCTTATACACCACCAGTTCGCAAGCAAAATCGTGCGTCTTCCTCGACGCAGTACGTGCCTCAACCTGCCCCACCTACTGATAGGTTCGAGCAAATGATGATGCTGATGCAGCAATAGCACCAGCAGTTGTTGACCACTATTGCAGGGGCCTTATCTCAGGGTGGGAGTGTGACTCCACCTTCACCATCTGTACGTCCTACTGAGACTGCAGAGCCTTCTACTCAGGCTGAGGATGTGCCTCCGCCTACACCTGCTACATACCATATGGGGAATTTGGATACTAGTGGCCTTTTCGAGCGATTTCAGCGCTTGAGGCCTCCTACTTTTACGGGTTCTCACAAACCCGAGGAGGCTAAATATTGTTAGACTACATCTCCAAGATGCTACAGATGCTGCATTGTACCGAGGCAGAGCAGGTTGAGTTGGCTACCTTTATGTTTAAGAAGGAGGCCAGTATGTGGTGGGATAGTGTCCTACGGACAGTCGCAGTTGGCTACGTATGGACTTGGGCAGCTTTCAAGTTTTATTTCCACGAAAAGTACTACCCTCAGGCCTACCGACATGAGAGGGAGAATGAGTTCTTGCGCCTCAGGCAGGGAGGCATGACAGTTATCGAGTACGAGCATCGATTTACTGAGTTGGGCAGATACATCCCTACGATACTTGCTGATGAGCAGATGCGGATATGACATTTTTCTAAGGGCTTGTGACCTGACATTCAGTTGAAGATGTGTTATGTCAGTATACCCTCCTATGCCGAGCTGGTACATATGTCTATGCGGGCAGAGCAGGATGTAGAGCGACTGACACGCTCTCGTGGCCCTATGGTTATTAGACCACGACCAGATATCCAGAGTAGGCCATTCCTTAGCAAGAGGCCTCATATTGACTCTCCTCCCAGGATTGTGGCGCCAGTAGTTCCGATGAGGCGTCCAGGTGTGACCTATTCTTACTGCGAGAAACTGGGTCACCCTGTAGAGAGTTGTTTTGCACGGATGAGAGATAGCGAATTTTCACCACCGCAGAGGATTGATCGTTCTCGCCCTTAGGCTTTATCGGCTCCACCACTATGGACAACACCTGTATATGCATCCTTTCGACCCCCTGCACCTCGATTTAGGCCACTTCAACGACCTATGGTGCCTTAGCCCAATCAACCTCAATAGTCACGTGTTCATGCGCTTACAACAGAAGAGCCAGAGACGGCACCTATGGCCTTCGAGGTCACTGCACATGTTCAAGGTACTCCTGGCTTCTTATTGGTGGACACTGGGTCCACTGCCTCCGTCATTTCATGTGCGACAGTTAAGCGTCTAGGTTTACATACTACTCCCAAGAAGGGTGTAAAACTCACTACTGCTACGGGGACTTTTTCGGATGTCACGCAGATGTGTGAGGGTTGCTCAGTAGATTTGGGTAGCAAGACAGTATTCGTTGACCTCATTGTCGCTCTACTATGGCACTACGACGTTATCCTTGGTATGGACTGGCTCACCAAGATGAAAACATAGATTGATTGCAATAATTGGGTCGTGACAGCCAACGGACCTAACGGCATGGTCTTCACTTTTCCAGTGCAGGTTAGTTGGTCATGTCGTGTTGGATGTTACACCGCTATACTTGAGCATGTTGATGGGCCGACGTTAGAGAACATGCCAGTAGTTCAAGAATTTGAGGATGTGTTCAAGACGATCCTTGGATTACCTCCTCGGCGCGAGATCGATTTTACTATTGATCTTGTGCCCGTTGCAACCCCCATTTCATTACCCATGTATCGGATGCCTCCATGTGAGATAGAGGAACTGAGGAAACAGATTGACGGACTGGTAGAGAAGGGCTTCATATGACCTAGTGTCTCCTTGGGGAGCACCTGTGTTGTTTGTCAAGAAGAAGGACGGGTCACTACGGTTATGTATTGATTACCGCAGGCTGAACTAGTTGACCGTGAAGAACAAATATCCTTTGCCCAGGATAAACGACTTGTTTGATCAGTTGAAGGGGGCAAAGTATTTTTCGAAGATCGATTTACAATCGGGGTATCATCAGTTGCACGTCAGGGATGAAGACGTGCAGAAGACGGCCTTCAGGACTAGTTTTGGGCATTACGAGTTCCTTATGATGTCGTTCGGTCTTACGAACGCACCGGTCGTGTTCATGGACTTGATGAACCGGGTATTTCAGCCATTTCTATACCGACCAATTCAGGACTGGAAGCAACCTGGTTCAGTCACTGAGGTGAGGAGTTTCTGGGCCTGGCAAGTTATTATCGACGATTCATCAGGGACTTCTCGAAGATAACCAGGCCATTATCTCAGTTGACACGGAAGGATCTGAAGTTCGCCTGGAATGAGAGGGTGGAAGCAGCTTTTCAGGAACTGAAGGACAGACTGACGTCCGCCCCTGTGCTAGTATTGCCAGAGCAAGGGGTTAAGTATACTATATACACTGACGCGTCTCGCGTTAGTTTGGGTTGTGTCCTTATGCAGAAGGACAGAGTGATTGCGTATGCCTCGAGACAATTAAGGAAGCACGGGGAGAATTACCCTATGCACGACCTTGAGTTAGCAGCGGTCATATTCGCATTAAAGCTCTGGAGACATTACCTCTACGGAGAGGAGTTCGAGCTTTTCTGCGACCACAAGAGCCTTAAGTATATATTCACTCAGTGGGACTTGAATATGAGGTAGCGCCGATGGATGAAGACCTTGAAGGACTTCAAGTTCGAGGTTTCCTACCATCTTGGCAAGGCTAACCTTGTGGCAGATGCATTGAGTAGTAAGAAGGGGATAATATTTGCGGCTCCGTTGATGGTTGAGGAATTGCACATGGTGGAGTTCGTGTGGGACTTCGAGCAGAAACTCACTGTGGAGGAGCCATTTGAAAGTGTCGTGCACATTTGGGTGCACCCACTTATTGTTGACGACAGGATTATCGAAGCCTAGAAAGACGATGAGCGGCTGATTGAGCTTAGAAAGCTAGCTAGCGATGACGAGGACTCCGAGTGGAGAGTTGGCACAGATGGGGGCCTACGATACCGTGGCCGCCTATGCGTCCCAAACATTCCTAATTTGAGATGGGAAGTTCTCAAGGCAGCTCACAGTTCGAAGCTTGTGATGCATCCTGGTAGCAAGAAGATGTATCAAGATTTGAAGATGTCGTATTGGTGGGACAATATGAAGGTCCATATCATAGAGTATGTGTCCCGTTGTCTCACATGTCAGCAGGTCAAGGTCGAGCATCACCGACCTCCTGGACTCCTTCAGCCCATGCCCATAGTTGAATGGAAGTGGGACTTCATCTCTATGGACTTCATCTCGGGGCTACCGAAGACGAGAAAGGGTTATGACTCTATTTGGGTGATCGTGGACCGGTTGACCAAATCGGCTCATTTTCTCCCTATCAGAGTGACGAACTTTGCAAACGACTTGGCTAAGTTGTACATCAAAGAGATAGTGCTTTTGTATGGAGTTCCCTTGGAGATCATGTCGGACCGTGACACGCGATTCACGTCTATCTTCTGGACTCGTATCCAGGAAGCGATGGGTGTGAAGTCAAAGTTCAGTACCGCGTTTCACCCTCAGACCGACGGGCAGATAGAGTAGGTGAATCAGATTTTAGAAGATATGCTGCGGGCTTGTGTTTTGGACTTCAAGGACAGTTGGGATGACTGCCTCCCGTACACAGAATTCTCCTACAACAACAGTTTTCAGGCAAGTATTGTCATGGCTCCTTATGAGGCCCTGTATGGGGGCCCTTGTAGAGCACCGCATTGCTGGGCAGAGGTTGGCGAGCACAATTTGGTTGGCCCAGAATTAGTACAGGCGACCTCAGAGAAGATCGACATTATCAGGCGTAAACTTCTTACAGCACAGAGCAAACAGAAGAGTTATACCGATACGAGGCGGCGACCTCTTAAGTTTAAGGTTGGAGACCATGTGTTCCTCAGAGTTTCCCCTATGAAGGGAGTCCTTCGATTTGGAAAGAAAGGGAAGCTTACGCCGCAGTTCATTGGCCCATTTCAGATACTTGATCGAGTGGAGCGGTGGCATATCGTCTCGCTTTGCCCACACCACTCACGGTCGTGCACAACATATTTCATGTATCTATACTGAAGAAATATATCCCTGATCCTTCACACATCATCCATTGGGAGCAGGTGTAGTTGAGCGATGATGCTACATATGTACTGCGTCCGACACGTATCCTAGACAAGAAAGAGCATGTGTTGCGCAGTAAGGTGATTCCACTCGTGAAAGTACTGTGGATGCATCATACAGAGGAGGAAGCTACCTGGGAGACAGAAGCCAAGGTTAGAAAGAACTACCCGCAGCTTCTCGAGGAGTACGAAAAGGTACTAATTTCAAGGAAGAAATTTTCTTTTAAGGGGGGTAGATTATAACGACTCGAAAAATCCCGTACAAAGGCCCGAGTACCACCTCAGGCATAAATCACTCAGGACCAAATCCTTTAGAGATTAGATGAGAATTAACTAGTGTTAAATTATTTACATACGAAATCCGCACTAATCACTTTAAATACGATCTGCCCCAAAACTTGTCGAATCGTTGACGCTACATTACTCAAAAATCTAGGATCAATCTCATTACCAGGCTGCTCTCGGGAGCATCATGAAACTCTGTATCAGATCTGGACCGCACATTGAAAGTCTGAATAATACGAGGTTATAGAATTAGAACTGCCTTACTGGGCTTGACAACCATCTAGGAAATCAAAACCAGATAGTATCCCAGGGCTATTCGCTAGAGCCCGGAGTGAGGAGTATGAGAAAACATGATTTTCTTTAGAAATTAAATCTAATTTAAGTAATCTGAGACTTGTCGCTTGCGGGCCAAATATAAGCAGTCAGACCGTCGAAATCTGACCCAAATACACCCTCGGATCAGGGAACATTTCCCATACATGTCCGTGTACTTGTAACCCTGATCGAGTTTCAGTGATAGTTGAACTAAAACTGGTCCACCACGTGTGATCTCGAAACCCGACTGGAATGAAAACTTAACTCGACCTATATCCAAGGTCAGTGAGCTTAAGTCCGACCTTTGGCTCAAGGGAGGGCTCCAGAAGTGCTCCATTAAGATGGAACAACCTTACTTTGGCTATAACCTAGGTATACCATGACCCCGGGTCTAATTTAGTGAGTTTTAAGCCTATGTAAGGACCTTGAACCCTCTCTCATTCAGCCCATACGAATTTGAGAGAAACCCCATGAGAGAGAAGAGAGAAAAGAGAGAAAGTGTGAGAAGAGTAAGAGATTCTTCCTGATACTCTACCCTGTTATCCTACGTGCTTAACCATCACGATCTAATCACTTTTCTGATGATTCCGACTTCATTTCTAAGTAAGAAAACCCTAACCCTAACCTGTTTTAGGGTTTTTATTGGTACAAGTAGCGAAGTAGCTGACTTACCTTGTGTTATAGGTCGTCATATCTACGTTGACGAAAGCGTAGAGTTTCTATTAAATTCATTGCACTTCTACGGTGTAAGGTGCGGACTATAGACGTATAGGTTATGGTTTTTAAGGCTTTCAATGTCGGTTAATGACTTATAACTAACAAGGGTGCTATTACACATGCAAAATGCGTTGTCTGTTTCGTTATACGAGTTTATATGAACTATGTAGAATATAGTGTATTCTATGCATATGTTGGAATGCTTCAATATGTTTGGAATTTGGATTTGTGCTTAACATGTTTATTTGTCATGAATATATGCCTAATACATGTGTGACAACTCCTTAACAAAACGACTTGCCCAAAATCACGTCACGGCAAATATACATTATATGTGACTAAGTGTGTAGCCCAAGTGTTTGTAGAAATGTTTGAATGAACATGGAGCTCGGATTCATGCACACCATGGTTATCCGTCATGGGTATATGCACGTGGTATGCGGGGCAACTCCCTAGTGAAAGGATTTGGCCTAACACATATGTAATCTTCATACATCATTTAAGGTGATGTATGTAATGTATGTAGTCTATGTGTTTGTGAAAATGTCTGAATGTGCTAGTGATCACCTAGAATACTTCGTAGGAGGATCGAGATATGAATCTCGGTTACCTCAATTATGTGTATGATTTTCTACATGTACGTTACATTATAATGTCTGTTTTATTTCATGAAGTGAATGTGTGTGAAATCTTGTTTGTGTTGTATTTCATAACATGCTTCTTTGATTGTAAGAATTGAATTACTTGTTTATTCCTACTTTAACTATCTCATATGATTCTTGATGAAATAAAATAAAGTTGGGACTATGATTTAGTCTAGGCAGTCGGTAACGAGATTGAATTCGTGGCTGAGATTCATTCGCCACGTAAGACGTGTTTGACGAATCTGAGTCGTACTTCAGTTGGCGACAGTGGTTAGGCCACGCGAAGGGCTTATGCACTTCATGTCGTTCAACTGGTCGTGCACTGGAGCTAGTCGAGCTCATCAAGTAACCCAATCTGTCTAATGTATGTTCACCATGTTTGGACACTACTGCTTGAACCTAAGGTACCAAACTTACCAGTGTAACCCCGTTAACCATGGTACCTCGATTCGCTAAGACTCATGATCCAGGCAAGGTGGTATGGGATACTGTGGTCGAGCTGTAGGCCTACACTGGGGCCACGAGCCTCCCCGTAGTGACCAGTGAGCAACCCAGACTCATGAGCCGAATATGGTGGTATGGGACATTGTATTCAAGCTGTCCGCCTACATTGATAAGGTGATGGGGGAGTGCTGTAACGATTGCTTGTAACAGCCCTGATAGCCCTTTGTAGTGACCTCGAACATACTTTGAATCTGCGGAGAGGCGACGAGTCTTCCCATAGTAAATAGAGTATAAACTAGGCCTGTATTAATAAGGTGATGGGGGAGCAGTGCAACGAGTGCGTGTAACAACCCTGGCAGCCCTTTACAGCAACCTAAAACTGCATCATCATATGAGATTATCTAGGACTGACGACCCTAGAATGGATCATTATTTGGGAATGATATAAGGGAGGTACCTTAGTTTTCCAATACTGCTGTATGAAAAGGACTAATAACAACTCGGTAATCACATTCATAACATACCACTGCACGTGCCTGGTGTCGTGGAGGACTGTGGGATGAACGCATGTCGCGGACGTAAGATGGTGTCGTACGAGGGAGCATTGACGAGGGCATGCATCATGATTGCTTTCCATACTTGCATTAATAAGAGTATTTAGGAGTGTTTGATTGTACTGCTTTATCATTACTGCTTGACTGAATTGATAGCATGTTAACCTATGCTTTATTGTTCCACTGAGTTAGCTACTCACTCCCACGTTACGGGATGGTGTTCTGGACACCCACCAGACTCTGTCTTAGATGCAGGTATCGACGAGACGCAGGAGGCTAAGCCTGATTACTATGATGATCAGGATGAGTTCTCCTACATACAATTCTTTGGAGGCTTCACCTAAGCCATTCAGATGACGGGACTACATAGTTTACCATTATAGTTGTACCATTTTTTTTGGCATGTTGATTTTGAAACTAATACATGTATATGGTGACTCAGTAAGGTGTTCATACTCTGGAGACCGATTGTGACCGTTTCTGGCTTTATATATATTTATATACATCTTTCAGTCTTCCGCTTGCATTTTATAACTTGATTTGGAGTATGAATTACTGTTTTGGTATAATCCCACTCATAATTATTGCACTAACATAGACAACATTCAATCATAAGCATTTATGTTGGATAAGTGATGTTTTGGAACTCGGGTGTTGAGTTGCTACTCAACCCCCGATTTTTATGGTGTTACAGCTGAGAGTTGGGCGGGTTGGGTCGGGTAGGTGCTCAACCCTAGCCCAACCCAACCTCGGGTTGGGAATTCTCAACCCAAGCCCAACCCAAGCAGGTTCGGTCGGGTCGGTCGGGTTGGTCGGGTTGATCAGGTGGATACATGCTAATATTTTAATGATTGCATTAGTTTATTTTATTTCAATACACGTCTTATTTTTTATATCTATAATTTTATTAATTATATATGTAGTTATTTATTGTAAAGAACTTCATTTATTCTAAACCAACAAGCTAAAATATAGGACATCTACTCATTTAAAAGTCGTGTTCTGTAGCACACAATCTGTTTGGGAGAGAGAAATCTTGCATTTCTTGTTAGCTTGAGTCATTAGAAATGATGTGGACCAATGAGACCCGACAACACCGGAATTTCCTATGTCTTCAATTCATATGATCCACACTCAGTTATAATTTATAAGTAACTTATATATTAATCGAGTTTGGGTTGGGTCGAGCAACCTAAGACCTTAACCCGAGCCCAACCCAAGTTTTACATGGTTGATGTTTGTATAGCCCAAGCCCAAGATTGGACTCAATACATCCTGCCCAAGCCCAACCCAATATTGGGTCGGTCGGGTTCAACCCGCCCAACTTTCAGCCCTAATTTCAACGTATAACAATTCTCTGTTAGATGTCCCACCAGGTGATGATAGCGGCAAAAATCTCTCTTGTTCTTGTCACATCTTCAGGGCGTTTGGGTTCTGGTAATTCTATTGTACCGGCTTTTAGCAATTGGTTCATCATATGAATAACATCTTCCCTATCGAACGCAAACCTTTCATGAGAATTGAGCATTTTGGGCCTTTTTCCACTGTATATGTTTCTTGGCTGATTCAATTCTTCTTTCCGTCTTGGCCTGTGATCTCTCGAGTCTCTTGTATCTTTGCTTCTCCTTTCACAATCGACAGTATTTGCTGTCATCCTGTTGGACACTCTCCTAGCTGTCTCATAGTGAAACGCTGGCATCTTCCAAGTCATCAACTCTAAAGCATGAGCCTTATTAGCTAGGTCACAGAAAGTTCTGATATCGGCACTGGAAAGTCCAAACACGATTCCAGCCTCCATGGAGTTTAGACACATCTTGACCTGTTCCTTTTCTTCAGGCAACTGCTTACATGAAGCTCCCAATGTCTTCCATCTATTTATAAACTTTTTTACCTGTTCCCCCCTCTCTTCCGCAGGGAGGCTAATTCCGTAATACTAACATCATGTTCCGAAGAGAAGAAGTTTGACATGAAGGCATCCTGCATTTATTTCTAAGTACGTATCGACCTCGGGGCCAGGCTGAAATACTATCGGAATGCTTTGTTTGTTAGGGATGATCCAAACAATCATAAGCAATACTGCAGTATTGTAGAAAAATTCCTCATGCTAGTAATAAAGTGCATTAAGTGTTTCTCTGACGACTCTTCTCCATTAAATTTCTGAAAATCTAGATGTTTGAAGTTGGTTGGGAACGGGATGTCTTCTACCTCTCTTGGATACGGTGTCCGGTATCTGAAACGACCAATATTCTCACACTCCCTCTCTATTCTAACAGCTTCTTTGACGACTTATCTCACCTTGTCTTGTGTCATAGTTCTCGCTATTGGGACAGACCCTAGTGATCCTACCCTCGCTGGTTAAAAGCCTTCAGGTTGGTTTTCTTGTCCATTCATTGTGCCTATCATCGGAGGAGCTGCTATCTAGGCTACATTATGTGCGAGAGTTAATAAGGCTTCTCTGAGATTTCTGCATTCTTCCATTAGTGCTCTTTGTGCTTCTGCCATTTCATTCATACGGTCCTCTGTAATTGGCATATTTTCCTGGTTTGGTCCAGCCATATGTACTGCTGCTTTTTCACTCTTCGATGAAGCTGTAGTCGGAGTGGGATAAGAATACGTCAACGTAATAGGACTTACGAAATGGGGGGAAGATGGGGTTTCATTCGACTTCTCTTTGCCCCCGTTGTCATTGATTGATTAGGGCAAAACAGACACTGGTGAACTCACTAACAATGCTTTGCCCTTTTGCTCTTTTGTCCATTTGGCTCTTGAGGCCACCAAAGCCAGGAAATCGTGCGACGTTAGCTACAAAACTGTTAGCCCAGGATATATCGCAGGAGGGGCGAGTTTAGGATTCCTCCTAGCAGCATTACGTGTTATCAGTCCCCTAACTCTTGACGAAGGTGGATTCATTCTATGGCTTCCTGTGTTCCATGCTCTCACCTTGCGAGACATTACAACAGTCCAATCCTTGTCACCTTTTGGTGCTTGAGGCGAAGGAGATACAACTACAGCTATTGTTTGGGTCAGGTTACTTTTGCTTGTAGGAAGTCGAGCCATGTGTTCCGGGGGTTGGTTCGACGCATATTCTACCATGAATCCGGTTGCAGTGAAACGAAAGCTTACTTTCTTTGCAGAAATTGCCATTGGTTATAATTTGTAGTTGGATTCCTTTAAATATAAAATATAATTATAGTTAGTACTCGAAGAATTAAATAATTTATCTTAGAGATGAAGGGGAGGATGTTCCCATTGAGAGTCATCATTTTAGTATGGAAAGACGCCAAACTTACGATGAAAGTTCTACAATACTCTCAATGTTAGTATCGAATAATAATAACTTCCCCAGTAGAGTCGCCATTTTATTTCGAACAAGAAACAAATGCATTTAACTTGGGGAAAATTATCTTATTCAAACATAACAAGAGAGTATATGAAGAATAATCATCGTATTATTAATACTGAGTTTATTTACATCCTTTAGTATCCCTTGATTCTAAGATAAATCATTTGAAATACATAAATTGAAATTAACAAAGTTCGAATATCGAATCTCAAATTCGGCAACATTTCAACAATTGCTTCGGTCATCTCCTTAGGAGGAATGTTGTGCCGATTTAATCATTCAACTTCTCCCCTTTTGAGCTTGTCCCTTGCGTAAAAGGAGAACTTGGAGCAATGAAGATCGAACTGAATGATTTCGGTAGCATTTTGACCCTTTCGACAATTGGCCATATAATGGCCAGGTTGCACAACCCGCGCAATAAGTTGTTGGTTGCGCGACCCACGCAAGCCAATTTATTGGTTACGCGACTCGCGCAACCAATCCCAGACTTCCCATTCTCACGTTCAGTCTTCCTTCAGAGCTCCGCTTCTCTTCAAAAACTCTTCTCTCTCTCTCTAATGAGAGAGGGAGCGGGGTATTTATAGGCCTCCACACATGCGAACCCTCGATTATTGTGTCATGGGGCTCACTTTGCATCAGATCGGATTGTCCATAATACACTACAAGAAATCCCACTTTTAGCGATGAAAATTTTTGTCACTAAAAGACTAAAGCAGAAGGGTTTTATCAGCGAAAAATCTGAATCATCACTAAAGGGAGCTTTTTAGCAATGAAAATTTACGTCGCTAAAAAAACTTCCGAAGGACTTTTAACAGTGAAATTTTTCGCTGCTAAAAATATTTGTTCCACTTTTAGCAACGAAAATATTCGTCGCTAAAAAAAGCCTCACAAGACTTAAAATTTTCCTGCTAAAAATATTAGTTCCACTTTTAACGACAAAAATATTCATCGCTAAAAAAACTCAAAAGACTTTTAGCAGTGAAAATTTTCGCTGCTAAAAATATTGGTTCCACTTTTAGCGACGAAAATATTTGTCGCTAAAAAAAAATTCTCAAGGCTTTTAGCAGTGAAAAGTTTCGTAGCTAAAAATATTCGCTTCATTTTTTGCTACGAAATCTTTCGTCGCTAAAAAAACTTCTCAAGGCTTTTAGCAATGAAAATTTTCGCTGCTAAAAATATTCGTTCAATGTTTAGCGACAAAAATTTTCGTCGCTAAAAAAATATTACAAAACTTTTTAGCGACGAAAATTTTTGAAATTTAGCGACGAAAATAATTACAAAACTTTTAGTTGTGAACATTTTTGTCGCCAAAGATTATTGCAGAACTTTTAGCGACGAAACGTTTCGTCTCTAAAAAAACATTTGCAAAATCTTTAGCTACAAAAATTTTCGTTGCTAAAAGTTACCTTTAAAAAAAAAAAATATTCCAGCACAAAATTCCTAATATACACCTGTTAACAATATAATTCATCCTGATATACACCTGTTATATTTCATCATATTCACATTCACATCCATTTAAACCCAAACTAGTAAATTCATCCAAACATAAACTACATTCATCTAAACACAAACAATCTTATCCACATCACATTCATTCACGCATAAATACATATAAAATTAACATCATAAACAAATATACAAAAAACACAAAGATGGAGGCAGAGGTGGTGGGGCATCGGTGGGTAAGTGTGCAGTGAAAGCCTGAAACATCTCCGTCATCCATCGCTACATTCATTCACGCATAAATACATATAAAATTAACATCATAAACAAATATACAAAAAACACAAAGATAGAGGCGGAGGTGGTGGGGCATCGGTGGGTAAGTGTGCAGTGAAAGCCTGAAACATCTCCGTCATCCATCGCTACATTCATTCACGCATAAATACATATAAAATTAACATCATAAACAAATATACAAAAAACACAAAGATGGAGGCGGAGGTGGTGGGGCATCGGTGGGTAAGTGTGCAGTGAAAGCCTGAAACATCTCTGTCATCCATCACTCATGCTCCACCCGTATCTCCTCCATCCTCCTCTCTTGCTCCTCCCTCTACCTAATTAGCTCCTCTTCAATCCTCTGCCTCGCTAGCTGATCCTCCATCCTCCTCTCCTGTTCCTCCCTCTTCCTCGCCAGTTCCTCCTCTATCTTCCTCTCCTGCTCCTCCCTTTGCCTCGCCAGCTGATCCATCATCTTCCTCTCCTGCTCCTCCCTCTGCTTGTCCAGCTGATCTTTGATGTCATCGATGGTGACCCGTAGCTGTTAAACCTCTCTCTTTGTGATATCAGCTCGGCATACGGCGCTGTCGCCAACGACGATGGATCGACTGGAGACAGCTCTAGCGGGTGCCATGAGATTGGCACCATGGCTAAGCCCACACACATATCCAGACCGGGTGCCAAGCACTTGACTCAGGATCTCTGCATCACTCTACTAAGTACCATTGGGAGTGGGTTGACTGCGTAAGGTGTCCATCTCCTCCTGTAATGAAAACATATGAATTTTCATAATAAACGACATTATTATAATTTAATGCAATTAAATTTTACAATCTAAAGATTTTTACCTAAATCTCGCTGGCTCTAGGATGTACGCAAGATCCCGTTGCCTACCGAAAGTGAGTCCCTCTGTAGTAGTCTACTGGTCCGGACTCCTGGCCAGTGACGGAATCTCGCTACGCAATCGAAAGGACAATAGAGTTAATATAAATGCATGGAAAAAATATATAAACGTAATAATTACCAGTACTTTCTTACCATATTGTGACGAAGTCATACAAATGACTTTGAACCAGCTACATGGTTCACTTCTAACTTTCCCTATTGTCAGAATTTATTTTGCTCCTCTTCTGAACACATTAATCATAATACATTGTTATTAATTACGAATTTAATTATTACGTTAAGATATCATAAATATGCAAATATTACCTGAAAAGAATTAGATGAAAACCTATCGCAGAGTATCTGCCAGTCCCCATCGGTCATGTGCGGCGGTGCGGGCTGTACAGCCTCCTCGTGGCTCGTGCACCGCTTGTACTGCCGGTGTAACTTATTGCGGTAATCCTTTAACCGTTCCTTCATCATGTTATCGACGGCATGGGAGATGTGCAGAACACTCAAATCGAAGTCAAATTTATCCTGCAGTTTCGTAGATAATATATTAAGGCAATAAACTTATTAAAAAATAACTTAACCGCAAATAAACTTTTATATAAAAAAAATAATTTACTAAAATTTACCTGAAGGCGCTGAAGGATGAGCTGCTGCACATCATCTGTCATGTCTCCTCAACGAGGGGTGATGGGGGATCAAAGATCGGCATAAGACACCGACCTCCGATGTAAACAACATGGAATTGTTCCCAATAGGTCTAATACAGTCCTGTGGGAACTCTACCGTCACCCTACCCTGACGCGTAAGTCGCTCTAAAAGTAACCCACGCGTAGGTCCACGTCCTCGTCGGCTGGCCGACGACGCTGTTGCAAAAGAAATATATAAGTCTAAACATAAACAGAAATCATTAAAAGAAATATGTCTAGACTTACATGCAGTGCCCGGTGTATGCATGACTGAGGGATCAGACGCTTGCAATGCAACATGTGACAGCGATGCTGGCTTCGTCGCATCACAGGTAAGAGTAGATCCAGTGCGCAAACAACGTACTCTCCTACCTGGTGCCATCACTGAATATGTGCGAGCTACGAACTTATAAATTTAAAAAATGTCAATACAAGTGGAATATACTAAAACATTATACAAGTAGTGTTGATGTTATAATGCATTTATGCTTATGCTTAGAGAGATGATTAAAATATGATTAGACCATTACACTATAATAAAAGCAAAACATAATAAAACTGTAAACTTTAATCTATAATAATTAGAAATTCCATTACACATTGTCATTCTATATTAAATACATATATTTTGTTGTAATACGAAATAACTTTGAGGTAAACTATCTGAAGTACTCCCTGCGTAAGTTATCGTATGTTTCACAAGCATATGTCATGTAGTGTGAAGCACTCGACATTTTTATAGCCAACATGCTAGTCACAATAGGAGAAATCTGGTCTCTCGATTCCATTCAGATGTACAAGTGACAGAGTTGCATCTTCCATATCTCATTTCCCGTGGTTATATATCTCTATCGGCCCCAAAATTTCTTTGAGATAGTATAATCTTTCATCTGAGTCGTCATCGATATATTCCACTCTACACTCATCGACCAGACTGGGTATCTCTATGGCCCTACCAGAAGAAGATAGGACCGAAACGTCCATCTGCAACAGCTAATGAAGTACGTTGCATGCTTCTGCTATGCTCTGGTTTGAGGATGATATGATCAGAAATTGACTCAACTACAAATGTGGAATATAAACATGTCAATAAAAGGAATTCATCATGACTTGTAATTTTCACATATACATGGAATACATAAATTATTCAAATTGAAAAATGACATGTAAATCATGTGTACATTTAATAATCATCGTCTGTATCACTATCACTTAGGGTTATTTCTTCTTTACCATCAATATCGCTGATCAGTATTTCCTCCTTATCGTTGTCATTAATGAAACCGCTATCATCTCTAACAATGTCTTGTATTATTGAGGCTCAATATGATCAGGTGGCACATCATCTCTGTCCAATTGTACCACATCAATATCAACACTTGAATCAGTCCCTGTATCCCTAGATGGCATGTCTTCTTGATATGCTTGTTCAACCCTAGACGTGTCATTTCTCCTGTCCTCGCTATCCTCAACTTCTGGTATGGGAACGTCAAATACGTTCCTGGGCTTTATTTTATGCACCACGTGCCAAGAGCCGCCTAACTTGGTGTCAGCGAGGTAAAATACTTGTTCGGCTTGGCTGACGAGGACAAATGAGTCATCTTTAAACCACTTCCGAGATAAATTTACGCGTATAAAGAGTTGTCAGTCTGTATTCCTAACTTTTTATTTCTAATGTTCCACCAATCACATCTAAATAAGTACACCCGCTTTCTCATACAATAACTCAACTCAATAATATCCGTCAAAATGCCATAAAAGTCAATTTCATCCTCCTCATTTGTTCCCTTCACAACCACCCCACTATTTTGTGTGGTCATGTACTTCTCACGTTCTTCGGTATGAAATCGAATCCCGTTTACAATACAATCTATATATCTAGATACACGTCTATCAGGGCCACACGCTAGTGAGTATAGTGCATTAGATGCATCCGCAGAGTTGCTTGTGTGCAACGTTTTCATCTATTATCATGTACAAAATATAATTGTTTAAAGATTTTCTTAGGTTGAAATAGTGTGCAATACAATGAAAATTCTAAGTGTGGTGAGATATAATATAAAATATTACACATTCGGTGAACCATTTTGGAAACTGATCTTGATGCATTCTGTTTCGACAAGAAAACAAATGTGTTTGATTTGGGGGATTTATTCAATGATAACAAAGAATGAATAAGAGAACATTGATCACATTTATCTGAGTTCATTTACATCCTTTGATTTCCTTGATTTTGAAAATAAAGTACAATCAGTCAAAGTAGACAAGATAGTCTTATGGAAATTTTGGCAACATTCCGACGCTATTTTGGTCATCTCCTAGATACTTAGGAGGAATTGCTGAATTGATCAATTAATCTCCAATGAGATAGAATTTTGGCAGTACTTCGGCGCTATTTCGATCATCTCCTAGATACTTAGGAGGAATTGCTAAATTGATCAGCTAATCTTCTTGGAGACAGAAATTCCGGCAGCACTCTGGCAGCTTCTTCAGTCATCTCCCAACACTTAGGAGGAATTGTCGAATTGATCAAGTTCTGTGACCCGCTCAACCGATAACCTCATTGCACGGTCCGCATAACTGGTATCCTTGTTGCGTGGTCCACGCAACCGATAACTTCGTTGTGGGGTCCGGGCAACTGCTCTTCTTGTTGCGCAGTCCACGCAACTGCTCTTCGCCTCTGCTCTCTACCTTCAGTTGCTCCGCTCCAGTTTTTTAAAATCGTCCAACCCCTCAAATGAGAGGAGGAGCAGGGTATTTATAGGCCTCACACACGTGCCAATCCTCCATTCTTGTGTCAGTTGATTGCGCAATCCACTCAACTGACTTCTGGATTCCATGACCCGCTAACGGGGACTCTTGTTTCCGCGACCCGCGCAATGGGGAACCTTGTTTCCATGACCCGGGCAATGAGGAACCTTGTTTCCGTGACCCGCACAACGGGGACTCTTTTTTTCCATGACCTGCATAACAGAGAACCTTGTTGCACGATCCGCGTAACGGAGAACTTTGTTGCACGGTCTGCGCAACTTATCTTCTTCTGCTTCAATCCTTTCATCATTCTTCTTACCTCAACAGATACCCTTGGAGTTGGAACTTTACCAAAATACCTAAACTACCCTTTGAGCTGGAACTTTACCAAAACACTTAAACTACCCTTTGAGCTAGTTCAGCACCATGGGATTCTCTGACTAATGCAATGAGATATTTTTGTGCCTCAACAGATGCCCCCTCGATCCTTCTTTGATTGATCCTTGAAATTAAATGGAGGAACGATCTTCTTCTGCCTGCAGAACTTGACTGAATTGCAACTGAAGGATGACTGGATGATCATGTTTGTATGGAAGATTGGATGATCTTCTTTGATCAGAAGATCGAATGATTATGTTCGATCAGAAGACTGCAATGCTCACGCTTAATTGGAAGATTTGAATGCTCACACTTGTCTAGAAGACTGGAATGCTCATATTTGACCAGAAGATTTGAATGCTCGCGCTCGAATGGAAGACTTGAATGATTGCGCTCAAATGGAAGACTTGAATGATTGTGCTCGACCAGAAGACTTGATGATTGTGCTCGAACGGAAGGCTTGATTGATCACATTCAAATGGAAGACTTAGATGATTGTGCTCGAACGGGAGACTTGAATAATTGTGTTCGATCAAAAGATTTGAATAATGGCGCTCGAACGGAAGATTTAAATGATGGCGCTCGAACAGAAGACTTGATGATTGTGCTCGACCGGAAGACTTGATGATTATGCTCGAACGGGAGACTTGAATGCCCCCAGCCAGTAATGTTAAGTGGATGTTTCACTAGAGAAGATGAGTTTCGTCGAAACTCATCTCTACAATAGCTGTGACGACTTTGTCTTTGAGCAACTTGACCAGGGAGATATCTTTCAACATCACTGCGGCTGCAACGGTCTCTTTGATCAACTCCAACGATTCTTTCCTTTAATTCTGCAATGATCTCTTTGATCAACATCAGCAATTTTCTTTTAATTCTGCAACTGTCTCTTTGATCAACCTCCAAAGACTTTTTCCTTCAATTCTGCAATGGTCTCTTTGATCAACACCATTGCTCTTACCGCAACAACCTTTTTGATTGTTTCCTTTATTCACGATCTGGATAATCCAAGCTTTTCAAATGATAATCTTTCCTGCCAAATTAATCAGAATTAGTATCTCATTACATTATAATTCTTTCAATTTAGCTTTAAGCATTGATAATTTTGAAATATGTATTGAAAACTTCTCTTCTCTTTTAAGCTGATTGTGATATTCATAATATGATAATGATTTAATCATGTCATCTTTGTGCTTTGTCATCGTGCTTCGCATCGCATTCTTTGTATTCTTTATATCGCGCTCTTGGAGACTTCTTTTCCAACTCCAAAAGGTTCAATCGCTAAGTCTTTTTATTGAATCTTCTCTAGTTTGTGCTCCTTAGCATTTCTTCATAGACTTTTTCGTGGATCTTTTGCTGATTCTAAAAAATTAAAAAATAGACAAGACTTCTTTTCAATTTTCATTTAATAATTTTTCCAAAGGTCATAGAAGTTACTGATGAAGATTCCGTTTGTTCTTTGTCTTCATCAGATCTGGTACTTGGAGACTTGCAATATCATTGTTAGAATAATGAGGAGTTATGGCATCGGACTATATAATTGGGCTTTTATATAGAAGCAACTTTTGAACATCCACACAGAATCATGCTTCATAATTCTCAATATATGAATTCCTCCCCAGTGCATAAGAGATTATCAGAAAGACCAAGGCATAGATAACTTTGAAGACCAAGGCATAGATTCTGCCCCCTTTTCCGGTCAATCTTCACATAAAGATTTCTTCAGAAGATAATATTTTTAAAGTGAAGCTTGTAAATATTACTGAAGGATGGATAATTTTGCTGCTCCTTTAACGAATCTAAAGAATATATCTGAATCTTTAGATTGTCCAGGAGAGATCAATATATTAGTTGGCCTTGAAGAGTTGAGCTTTTGAGTGGATAATTGCCAATATCTTGAAGGCATTTACTGTCGATATAATTTGAACCTGATTCAAGAGAAACGCATTTTTGCATATATTTTATTCAACATTTAAATTTTCCATCAGGAAATTGCATATTTGAGCATATTTTAATATGTATCTGCAACATTTTGAATGCTACACGTAGTTGATGCTTTTGAACATATTTGATGCTTTTGAGCAATGGTGCTAGTGTACTTTGACTGACTATACTTTGATTGGACAAAACCGAACTTGACTGGACTTGACTGAACTAAACTGGACTAGACGACCAGATTTGACTGAACTGGACTTGACTCTAGGCTCAAAGAGCAAGATAGTTTACCGCCAATTTCGAGCAATGGGCTCAAGGAGCAATTATAGTTTACCGCCAATTTCGGGCAATGGGCTTAAGGAGCAATTATAGTTTACCGCCAATTTCGAGCAATGGGCTCAAGAAGCAATTATAGTTTACTGCCAATTTCGGGCAAGCCAATTTAAGGCTTTGTAGGTCTTATGCGTAGTTGGCCATATAGGCTTGGCTAGGCTGCCTTAAATGATTATTTGCCATCGCTGTCATAAGATTTGTGTGGTTGGCCAATTTTAGGCTTATTCCACTGCTTATTTCACTGCCGTCGTAAGATTTGTGTGGTTGGCCAATTTAGGCTTATTCCACTGCTTATTTCACTACCATGAATAATGAATCAATAATTGATAATCGCCATTGCTAATATGTTCTGACAATGCTTATAGTTAGGATAGTGTATCAGCTTGGCGATGATAGCAATTTCAATAAGGTGAGATAAGATAATTTTGTATCAGCAATTGATGGCAACAACAATAGTTACTAATTTTGGCGATAATCATTGACGCTTGGCGCTTCACATTTGGTGATTGTCATTGGCTCTTTGCATTTGGTGATGACTTAATATGCTTGAAAGCCTGCATTTTATTCATATACAAAAGAAACACATTCTATGGTGAGAAATATATTTCACAGTTTCTTACTCACCTCTCTTATTTTGGCGATGGTTTGATATGCTTGAAAGCCTGCATTTATTCAAACACACAAAAGAAGTACATTCTATGGTGAGAAACACATTTCATAGTTTCTTACTTACCTCTTTACTCACCTGTCTTGCCCCCTTTTGATTTTGGAAGTATCATACCGATATCTTTCGAAATCAAAATAGCAATGCATATTTGCAATGAATATGCTTTTTATCGCAACTTTACATCTTTTGCCTCACTTGCTTTTTTTCTTTTGAACATTCAGGATATGACAGCTTGATCTTGTCAATTACTGACGATTTACCATACGAAGCATGTCATTGTCTTTTAACGCAAATGCCCCCAGAATTTTCTTTATCGAGTTTCTATCATTTTTCTCTATTTTCTCTTTTTGTCATGCTCTCTCATCGCGATTTCTCCCTTATCAATCATCTTTAGTAGCTTGTTCTTAAGGGGATCACAGTCTTCCGTATGATGTCCAAATTTACGATGATAATGGCAATAATCCATTCCTCTTGTATTTTTAATTTCTTCACGGTATCTTTGCCGAGGTAATTCAATACTCTTCATAGCCAACAATTGATTCAGTATAGGGAGTATATCTTTTCTTGCAAACGAATACTTCATATGATCTTTATTTTGCCTGGACCTTTTATATGTCATTATAACTGCACGATTATTTCTATCTTCTTCGTCACTGTCTTTTTCAACATTCTGATAATCTTCTTTATTTTTTCTTTTCGAGTGATGTGGCCTGATTTTGACAGTAAAGCAGACACTCTTCCCATCATCTTTTCAAGAGCATAAGCCTTCGTAGCAAAATTATGAAAGGTTTTCCAATCTTTACTAATCAGGTGGCATGCCAGTTTTGGTCTCAGACCTTCTAAACATAGTTCTACTTGTTCCGATTCCTGCAGAGGATGTTGACATAATGCTGCCAAGTCCTTCCATCGACTAATGAACTCTTCAACTGGTTCTTTTTCTTCTTGGCAAATAGAGGCCAATTCGGTCAAACTAATTTCTTTGTCCGAAGAGAAAAAGTTTGACATAAAAGCATCTTGCATCTGTTCCCAAGTATGAATAGATCCTAAGATTAAACCTGAATACCATCTGAAAGCTCTTCCTTTAAGAGAAGATCCGAATAATCGCAGACAATATTGAGGAATTCTAGAGAGATTTTCCATCTTTGCTATGAAATGCATCATATGTTCTTCTGGGGATCCATTCCCATTGAATTTTTGAAAGTCTGGGTGTTTGAAGTCAGCGGGAAATGGTATTTCTTCTATTTCACAAGGATATGGTGTCTGATATTGAAATTTCTTATTCTGACTTCTCTCATTCTCTAAGTGAATAGATTCGATAACCATCTGTCGGATTTCTTCCTGTGTGATATTCTGAGTAACATTAGGCATTGACTCTTAAAATTTGACCGCGTGCGGTTGTGGCCTTTCTACTTGTGGCTCAGTGTTGTTCACAACAATCACTATCGGAATATTAGGGACTTCTTCAGCCGCATGTTCATCTAGTGAAAACTGATCAGGCTGATTAATATCTGTCGATGAGCTTTCTGTTTCTTCATACTTTGATCGTCTTGATATTGAGGGAGAAAACGAGCGTCGTCTTTCGTATTTGTTGAAGAGGATGAACTATCATTTGATTTGAAACCAGCGTACCGTCGCTTTGAAGGACTAACTGACTCGAATCGTAGCATTCTCAATGCATGAGTTTGCTTAAAATCATTCGCAAGAGGTGCTGTGAGTGAACATTCGCTGGTTACGATCATTTTCCCTTTATTTTTCTGAACTCATAATGATTCTGTGGAAGATGTGTTTACAGTTATAGTTGATGGTATCAAAAGACCTTTTGGAGTGACGGGCCTTTCTATTTTTCTCGAATGAGATGATTGTATGACCAAAGCAGGGCTATGTCTCACGACACTTCGCATAATTGACCCAGTAGTTGGCGAAATGATGCTTCTTGCAGAAGCAGATTGAACTTTCTGACTTTTGGATATTACTATCCTCCATCTTCCCTCATCTTCTTGAGCTACTGGCGAAATAGAGATTATTTTGTTCATTACACAAATTCTCTGTTCTTGATCACAACAGATTTTGCTTTCTATAACGCTTTCTACTTGCTCTTAACTCTTTTCTCTTCCATTCTAAAAAGTTGTGGCGATGCCCCTTGGATTCTCTATTGGCTAACGAATTTGTTAATTCATTAATTAATTCGCCTACTTGTCGGCGGGCAATGTATGATTCAGTCGAACTACTTCTCATCTGAAGGTTTTCCTCAAGGTTTACTATTACTCACGGTGGTTTCTATTGGAAAGTTGGGTATTTCTTCAGTAATATGCTCATCTGATGCAGACTGATCAACATTTGCTGGCAAATTTTCTCTTTGAGGATGAATTGAGTGAGTGAGGTAAAACCACGCCTCATAACATTTCACATGATTGACCTATTATCCATACTCGACAGATTGAGCCCTGGCATTGTCTGTCCTTGATCACAACTGATTTAATCTTCTCTGATACTTTCTTTTGTGGAAATCCGTTGGATGAGTAGACAACCACGTTAGTTAGGAAAAAGGTCGTTACTGTATACCTGTCATTTATAACAGAATGTTAGTTATTTTATTTAAATAAAATTGTACTTTGCTTTTAGAGATGAAGGGGAGGATGTTCCCACTGAGTGTCGCCATTTTGGCATCCATACAGACTCCAAAAAGTGATAAATGTTCTCTGACTATCTTCTAAGTTACCATCGAATAATAAGTCCCCAGCAGAGTCGCCATTTTGTTTCGACAAGAAAATTTGTGGGGAATTTGGACTTCATCTCATCTATGTATTCGCTACACATAAATGACACGTCATCAGCAAGAAACATTAAGATCATCGTATGTAAAGAAAATAATAAATCGAGGGAAGACTTACTCTAAGTACGACTCTATTTGTTCACAATTATGCAACACATACCACCGCGCCTTTACTAGATCCCCATGATCCATATCCTGAAACGTCGGAGATCCTAAAGGATGAATGTCATGTGCAAATATAAATATGAGTCCTTGTTCATGCTCATGCCCTTCATTGGCATTCCGATCTTCTCCGTTGAATCTAGTCTCTATGCCACGAAGATACATGGAGTAAAATGTAAGGCACTCATTATCAATGTATGCTTCAGCTATTGACCCCTCCGGTCATGCCTTATTCCTCACAAATCGGTTGAGTGTGTGAAGGTATTTATACTCAAAACTACTATGTTATATGCATGAAAACATGGATATATGTAGTTTATGGAATGAATAAAATTTTTAATAGGTTCTACAACATTTCGATTGGATACATCCAACGATATTATACTGGGCTTGCAAGCTTCACCTCGTGCGGTAAGTGAATCGCTAGGTGTACCATGATATCGAAAAATGTAGGTGGAAATATTCTTTCAAGTTTACAAAGGATTATAGCAATGTCCCTCTCCATTCGTTTAATAACATCTACATTCAACGATTTCGAACACAAATTCTTAAAGAATATCCCCAACTCAATTAGCGCCGCACTAATATCCTTGCTTAGGAATCCACGAATCGCAACCGGCAGTAGGCATTACAGAAGGACGTGATAATCATGACTTTTCATTACTATTACCTTAAAGTCCGTAACGTTTACGTGCCGAGATATGTTTGACACATACCCATCGGAAAACTTCACCCATCTCAACCATTCACATAAATGCTTTCTCTCTAGTTTTGTCAACGTGTAGCAGGCTGCTTGTATAGTATACGAATTTCTATGTGGTTGCAAGTGCAATTTTTTCCTTAAACCCATTTCATGTAGATCCAATCGAGCCTTGAAACTGTCTTTTGTTTTCTTCTCTATGTTCATCAATGTTCCGAAGACATTGTCATATATATTTTTGTCAATATGTATGACATCCAAGTTGTGTCACAATTTCAGATCACTCCAATAGGGCAACTAAAAAAAGATGCTCTTCTTCATCCAGTTATAGTCCAATACTGTACGTTTTCTCTTCTTCAAGTATGATGCCTTACCAAATCTAACTTCTCCAATGTTACTCAGTTGTTGCATCACATCTTCTCCAGATAGCTCTTTCGGGGGTGGCCTATGATCTTATTTGCCATCAAAGATCATTGTCTTCCTCCGCCAACTATGATCGCTCGGAAGGATGATGGCCCATATAACATGTTTTTCTACCATGCTTCAATGACAATGAACAAGTCTCAATACCACATGTAGGACAAGCCAACTTGCCCTTTATGCTCCACCCAGACAAATTTCCATATGCGGAAAAGTCATTTATTATCCACAAGACCGCTGCATGCAATCAAAACGTTTATCTTGCAAATGTGTCATACGTTTGTACACCTTGACTCCACAACTCGTTTAACTCATCTACTAACGGTCGCAAATACACATCAATGTCATTCCCAGGTGACCTGGGTCCAGGAATAAGGAATGACATTATGAAAAATGACTCCTTCATACACAACTAAGGAGGTAAATTGTAGGGCATAAGTACCACTAGCCACATACTGTACAAGGTACTCATATTACCAAAAGGATTACAACCATTACTTGCAAGACTTAGTCGAACATTGCGAGAATCCTCTGTAAACCAGTCATGTTGCTTGTCAAAATTTTGCCAAGCTTCAGAGTTCGTAGGGTGCCTCAGTGTACTATTATCATGAACGTGTTTCTCCTTATGCCACCTCATATCTTCAGCCGTCTTACGAGACAAACAATATTTGCAATCTGGGTTTCAATGGGAAGTACCTTAATACCTTTTGCGGGATTTTCTTATCCCTAGCTTTGCCATACTTCCACCTAGACTCTCCACATTCTTGACACTCTTTAGCCTTGTCATGTTCTTTTCGATATAATAAACAATCATTTATACATGCATGAAATAACTCAGGCCCAAGTCTCGCATCAAGGATTTTGCATCGTAATGAGACTTGGGCAATGTCTCACCGTCCGGTAATGCTTCTTTCAATAACTCAAGCAACATATCGAACGATTTGTTACTCCAACGTTTTATTGTCTTCAAATGAAGTAACTTTGTAAGAAAATTCAACTTGGAGAAGTTCTCACACCTCGGATAAAGTGAACATTGCGCATACCTCAACAACCTACTGAACTTTTCTGATTTGACATCACTCATTGGAGGAATATCTTGGCTACTGCTTGTCGCTGCAAAATCAGTATCTGCAGCTGTTCTCCTGAACACATCCCCTATGATATCTTGCATTTCGTCAACGTCTTCATCCTCGTCATCTGGCACAATTGGGTCAGCAATGACTCTAATGGGCTCAACTCTATGAGTCATATCTTCACCATGATAGATCCACCAAGTGTAACCCTGGTCAATCCCAACTATAAACAAATCGTCCTCTACTTTATCTAAAGTCTTATATATCATGTTCTTGCATATTTGACATGGACACCTAATCCTATTCCTTAAATTTGCCCGATCTCGTGCAAATTCCATGAACTCTTGAACCCCTTATTTATACTCTGAGCCAAACCTATTCTTAGCTCGCATCCAACTCTTATCCATGTCTATAATGAAAAGACTACAGTCAGTTTGTGGAAATAGCTTTAAGATTAGGCTAGGTTATAGGTTATAGGTTATATGTTTAGGATTTGAGAATAGGTTTAGGTTTAGGTTATAAGTTTAGGTTATAGGTTAAGGTTTATGTTATAAGTTTAGGTTAAGGTTATAAGTTTAGGTTAAGGTTGTAAGTATAGGTTATAGGTTAAGGTTTAGGTATAGGTTATAGGTATAGGTATAGGTTTAGGTTATAAGTGTAGGTTATAGGTTTAGGGAAAGGTTAGGTTTAGGTTATAGGTTTTGGAAATTGAGAATAGGTTTAGGTTATAAGTATAGGTTTAGGTTGGGTTGTAGGTTAAGGTTTAGGGATTTCGATTTAGGTTAAGGTTTAGGTTTAGGTTATAAGTATAGGTTTTGGGATTTGAGAATAGGTTTAGGTTATACGTATAGGTTTAGGTTGGGTTATAGGTTAAGGTTTAGAGATTTGAGTTTAGGTTAAGGTTTAGGTTTAGGTTATAAGTATATGTTTTGGGATTTGAGAATAGGTTTAGGTTATAAGTATAGGTTTAGGTTGGGTTATAGGTTAGGGTTTAGGGATTTGAGTTTGGGTTAAGGTTTAGATTTAGGTTATAAGTATAGGTTTTGGGATTTGAGAATAGGTTTAGGTTATAAGTATAGGTTTTGGGATTTGAGAATAGGTTTAGGTTATAAGTACAGGTTTTGGAATTTGAGAATAGGTTTAGGTTAAGGTTATAAGTATAGGTTTAGGTTATAGGTTAAGGTTTAGGTTTAGGAAATTGGGTTCAGGTTCAGGATCGGATTTAGGTTTGGATTATAAGTATAGGTTTAGGTTATTATAAGTATAGGTTATAGGTTAAGGTTAAGGTTTAGGTTTAGGTTTAGGTTATAAGTATAGGTTTAGGGATTTAAGAATAGGTTTAAGTTAAGGTTGTAAGTTTAGGTTTTGGGATTTGAGAATAGGTTTAGGTTATAAGTATAGGTTTAGGTTGGGTTATAGGTTAGGGTTTAGGATTTGAGTTTGGGTTAAGGTTTAGGTTTAGGTTATAAGTATAGGTTTTGGGATTTGAGAATAGGTTTAGCTTAAGGTAATAAGTATAGGTTTAGGAAATCGGGTTCGAGTTCGGGATCGGGTTTAGGTTTGGGTTGTAAGTATAGGTTTAGGTTAAAGGTTAAGATTAAGGTTAAGGTTTAGGTTTAGGTTATAAGTATAGGTTTAGGGATTTGAGAATAGGTTTAGGTTAAGGTTGTAAGTTTAGGTATAGGTTATAAGTATAGGTTATAGGTTTCGGCTATAAGTAAAGGTTTTGGGATTTAAGAATAGGTTTAGGTTAAGGTTATAAGTATAGGTTTAGGTTATAGGCTAAGGTTTAGGTTTAGGTTATAGGTATAGGTGTTTAGGTTATAAGTTAAGGTTTAGGTTTAGGTTATAGGTACAGGTTTAGGTTATAAGTATAGGTTATAGGTTAAGGTTAAGGTCTAAGTTTAGGTTATACGAATAGGTTTAGGTTAAGTTTATAAGTATGGGTTATAGGTTTAGGTTATAGGTATAGGTTTAGGTTTAGGTTTAGGTTTATGTTTAGGTTATAGGTTTTGGTTTAGGGTTAGGGTTAGGTTATAGGTTACAGCTTTAGGAAATTTAGAATGGGTTTAGGTTATAGGTTTGGGGTTATAAGTTTAGGTTAAGGGTGTGGTACCTGCAAATATAGATATAAACACGGCCTGTCCAAATGGCCAAGCCCCTCCAATGTTGTCCATAGGAAATGGACAGCTTCATCATGGTTATATTCACTGGTTCTCACCTTCCACAGACCCCCTCTTATCCAGATAGCTCCGACGCACATCCGGGTCTGCTCTATTAATTTCGAGCAAATACATAAATACGACATGTCCAAATGGCCAGGCCCCTCCAATGTTGTCCATAAGAAATGGACAGCTTCATCATGGTCATATCCAGCGGTTCCCACCTTCTAGGGTCCCCCGCTTATCCAGATATCTCCGACGCATATCTGGGTCTGCTCCATTAATTTCGAGCAAATACATAAACACGGCATATCCAAATGGTCAGGCCCCTTCAATGTTGTCTATAGGAAATGGACAGCTTCATCATGGTCATAACAGTGGTTCCCACCTTCCAGGGACCTCCGCTCATCCGAATAGCTCCGACGTACATTCGAGTCTGCTCCATTAATTTTGAAAAAATACATGAACATGGCCTGTCCATTTGGTCAGGCCCCTCCAATGTTGTCAATAAGAAATGGACAGCTTTATCATGATCATAACAGCGGTTCCCACCTTCCAAGGACCCCCATCATCTAGATAGCTCCGACGCACATCCGGGTATGCTACATCAATTTCGAGCTAATACAATTAAATCCTAAATTAGTTACTCATCCAAGGTTGGATAGATTGTAATACTTTCATATTCCCACATAAACGCCCACGCCGAAAATCCGACAGCATCTCCCCATGCCTCTCCAGATAAGTTGATCTTACGTTACATTCCAATGCCAAAAATCTAAAGCAATGTAAAGATATTTGGCATTGGATATGGAACGGAAGAAACAGATCCAGAGAGAAACGAGGAGATGGATCGCGGATCATGCATGAACATTTAAATAGATTATATGAAAGCATACTATCCACTAACTTTGAACTGTCCAAAATGGGACAATTTGAGCGATTTCTATGTCACCAAAAACACACCATATCTATGTATGGCCCCATAGAAATCCTCAAACGAGTAGCTAATTATCTAACTTACAAATCTATAAATTACAAGTCATAACTATAAACTAACTAATCACAATAATAAGTCAAGACAAAAAAATGTAATATACAAGCTCATTAAGGTTTGTAACGACAGAACTACACATTTTATCTGCATATTAAGAACAAAAATACAATGCTAAGTAAACAGACATTTCTAACAAACTATTACGTGAAAGAAAAGCTCTGGAAGATGAGAAAGTCCTCATGTATAAAGCAAAGTATGTTTTTTTAGGATTTCCTAAAGGTTTTCAATCCCTGGTTGTAGATGAGCATGTTAAGAGGTGGATAGCTTTTCACTAATGGGTTTTATGCCAAATCTGGGTTTGTATAAATATGTCATGGATGGTACCTAGCTCACTATAATATTTATTTGTCATCCAACCTCTTAATTAAGTCATAAAGACACGAATCAAGGATAAACATAAATATCAACATGAACATTGACTTTTGCTAAATTTTTAAATGGTGGGTGCCCAATGAATGATTGTTTCCTACTTGATGACCAATCAACCTATTTTTGGTCCCATGACAGTTATAAGATGGGCCCACCTGATGCACATGCATGTAGTGTTAGCATGTATAGGAAGAGTAGGATTCAACATCTTAATTTCAAGAGTAGCCATTGCATTTCTCTACTATCCTTTTTTAGGAAACCTTGCCTACAAGGTGGGGCCAAGCTGATGAATGAGCCAGATCTTGTACAAAAATGCCAAACCATCACATCAGGGGAGGGTAGGATTGAAATGTTGGTTCCCAGCATATCCTATGCATTTCTTTGTTACTGTTATGCTAATATTGATATGGGATTTTATTCCAGCTAATTGATATGATAACATGTACTTAAACCATGAATTAGTTCCGATAACTAAAGCATGTATTCCACACCAACAAACAGGCCCTAAGTTTAGCCGTTGTGATCTCGTATTACATTTGTTACATATACCAAAAGAAAAAAAGAAATGAAAATGATGGTGCCCCCTCAAAACAATGAATGTATGCATCTAGAGCTCAAACCATGCTCCTTTCATAGTAGAGTTGTTATTAAATAAAATAACAGCTTTGCTCAAACACATTGAAAGAACCTTGTTTTTGTTAACGGTATCAGACACTATCATAAGTGGATACTCAAAATGAAGCTAGTTTGCGAAACTAGACGGGAGAACTGAGAAAATACATGCCAGTACAAGGAAACAAAACCACAATCATCTTCTTCTCGCTTTTTTTCAAAACCAAACATAAGTTTGTTGAATCACAAGAACATGAAAAAAAAAAACACACATTTTTTCTCTCTAAAAATTAATAAGATGTAAATGCACAAAGAATGTTAAGTTATAGAATGAGATGGCTGCCTAAGCAAACCAGATTTCAGCAACAATGTGAAACCTAAGCATGAATAGTATATATGATTCTAAATCAAGATGCACACCAGATGGATGCGTGAATCAAGATTATATATTTCCCCCAAATTCCCCTGTAATGGTTTGTGCATGAGAAGGGGATAAAAGTATTCATGATCACCAACCTCGGGATAGATTTGTCACATACAACTAGGAAACATATACAAATATCTAAATCCCCAAATTCATAAATCGTACCTGAGAGAAAGAGAGACTAACCGTTGTCGGATCGGAGCTAAAGATGTCTTTCCACTATGATTTCCTCTCCTTCTTCTTCTTCTTCTTCTTCTTCTTTTGAGTGCTCTCCAAGTCTCTATCACAGATCTAAGGTGGGTTTGCGATGAAAGGGGGATTTCAAAACCCTAAAGAGAGAGAGAGAGAGGTGTTGGGAAATAGAGGGTTGTGCACGCGCGCATGCGAGAGAGAGAGAGAGAGAGAGAGAGAGAGAGAGAGAGAGAGAGAGAGAGAGAGTGGGTTTGGGAGAGGGGTGGGTGCGCGAGACAGGTTTAAGAGATTTGGGTTTTGGGAGGGGCAGGGAGATGTGGGGAGGGCGGGAGATGTGGGTTTTGGGAGGGTTTGAGCATTTTTAGGAAACGGATTGGCTACTTCCCCTACCACCAACCATTTCATAGTGGTCGGTGCTTTGTGGGCCCCACTATGATGTATGTGTTTCATCCATTCCATCCATCTATTTTTATAGATCATTTTATAGTATGGAAGGAAAAATGAGTTATATCTCAATCTCATGTGGACCACAGTACAGGAAATGTTGTTTAATGAACATTGACCATTAAAAATGTTTTGAGGGCTATAAAAGTTTTGGATCAAGCTGATATTTATTTTTTCCCTTCAACTAGGTATTTATGACCTAATCAACAGATTGGATGTCAAATAAACAGTATAGTAGACCTCATGGGGATTTTAATAGTGGATATCCAAACATTATTTTTTTCCCGGTGGTGTGATCCACACCGTCCATCCATTTTTCTATATCAAGTTAGGGCATGAGCTCAATTCACACTATTTCCCGTGGTGTGGTCCACCCGATCTTTGGATATAGCTAATATTTAAGATCAGGACTTAAAATTAAGTATTGAAATGTATGGACAGTGTGGATCAAATGCATATATCATGGTGGATCCCACAGAGTTTACACACTCAGTCCCTTCCCGCAGAATACTCAGCCGCGCACAAGTGGGCAAGAGTTCTTGAGAACTTTTTAGGAATTCATCAAGGTGTGACTTGAGTCCAAAATCTGAATGGTCCATGTGATGTAGAACTCCATGAAAACCCATTGACCTGACTTTTACTTTGATTTAAAAGCCTAGCCAAAATAGCCACACATCCATCGACTTTACTCTATTTTTTGGTAGTGGACAACTGAGAAAGATCTCCAAGGAACCTCATGAGCCTCCCCGTGATGTATGTTATTTATCCACTTTGTCCATTCATTTTAACAGTTGATCCAAAAAAAGAGTCAGATCTGTGTGCCCACCATGATATATGTATTATATCAACACCGTCCATTCATTTGGAGAGATCATTTTATGGGATGATCAAAAGAACGAGTCAGATCCAAATCTCAAGTGGCCCACCACCGAAAATAGTGGGGACAGTGACACCCACAGTTGAGACTTTCTTAGGGCCACTATGATGTTTATTTGAGATCTAACCTATTAATAAGTTTTTTTAAAAAAAGATATGGACGAAGAGAAAAATCAAATACCAGCTTGATCCAAGACTTTTGTAGCCCTTTGGAATTTTTTATTAGTAAGCGTTCAATCCCCATGCCCTGAATTTTTTGTGGTGGATCAACTTGAGATTTTGATCCGCATCATTCTTTGACCCCATGCCCTGAAATGATCTACATAGATGAATTTTTGTGGTGGACATTATTGTGAAACTATTAGGCCCCACCTAAATGACTACAGCTGTGACCCCTGTTTCCTGTGGTGTGCTCCACCAAAGTCTCTTATCTACCTCCTTTTTGGTATCATAACCTAAAATGATCTGTCAAAATAGATGGACAGAGTGGAGGTGTAGGATTTGCACGCGGTTTGGCAATGACCGCAGCACCAGCAGTCCACGAGTCAAAGCTCTATAGGCTACGATGATGTATGTATTTTATCCACATTGTCCATCCATTTTTCTATATAAAGTTAAGGCATAAGATAAAAAATGAATTAGATTAAAATCTCAAGTGGACCACACCACAGGAAAACAATGATGATCGAACGTTGACATTTAAAAACTTCACATGGCCTACTGTAATGTTTATTTCTCATCCAACCTGTTGATAACATCACAGGCTTGGATGAAAGGAAAACACATATATCAGTAGGTAAAATGGATGGATAGGGTAAATAAGACACAAGCATAGTCCATCTGGTACTTCAGCTCATTTTAGTGGTTAAGCCCAAAATTGAAGCATACAAAAAGTTTAAGTAGACCACACCACAGGAAACGACAGGGAAATGATGTCCACCGTTGAAACCTTCCTAATGCCCACATAGGTGTTTATTTGTTATCCAACCTATTCACAAGTTCACAAAGACATGGATGAAGGGAAAAAACAAATATCAACTTGATTTAAAACTTTTGTGGCCCTTAAGAATATTTCAACGGTAGGTGTTCAATTGACATTGCTTCCTAGGGTGTAGTCTACTTGAGCTTTATTTATGCTTTGATATCATGCTCATGCCCTGAAAGTTCTTGGTAAAATGGATAGATGGCATTGATAAGCTAAATAAATTTTGGTGCCCTTAGAGTTAACTCAATAGGCTATAGTGTACGGAGGTAGTACGCATTTAACTTCCTTTGTTTGGACAGTCGCGCTGTAAGTGGACTACATAACATACTGTTCATCCATATTTCGAGATAATTTTAGAGAATTATCCAGAAAATGAATCATATCCAAAGATTAAATGGACCACACTACAAATAAGGGGAACGGATTGGCTACTCCCCTAGACACCATCCAATGGCGGGTGGTTGGTGCTTTGTAGGCCCCACCATGATGTATTCGTTTCCTCCATGTTGTCCATCTATTTTTATAGATCATTTTACAGTATGAGACCAAAAATGAGATATATCCAAATCTTAAGTGGACCACATTACAAGAAACAGTGTTGAATGAGCGTCAACCATTAAAAACATATTGGGGGCCATAAAAGTTTTAGATCGAGATGATTTTTGGTTTTCCCCTTCATCTAGGCCTGTATGACCTACTAAACAGATTGGATGCCAAATAAACAGTACAGTGGGCCTTAAGAGGATTATAATGATGGATATACAATCACTATTGTTTTCATGTGGTGTGGTCCACCTGAGATTTATATACCTCTCATTTTTGGGCCCCACCATGGCTATAGTGTTGTATCCACACCTTTCATCCATTTGGAGAGATCTTTT
Source organism: Magnolia changhungtana (assembly GCA_030180095.1). Taxonomy (NCBI): domain Eukaryota; kingdom Viridiplantae; phylum Streptophyta; class Magnoliopsida; order Magnoliales; family Magnoliaceae; genus Magnolia; species Magnolia changhungtana. Next base: position 753,595 of record JASAUF010000625.1, read on the forward strand.
TAGGAAAATATCTAAAGAGCGAGTTAAATCTAAAGCTCCGGTGGAGCCCACCTTAGTTTTGGATGTGGCTGAAACTTGGCATGACCCCTCATCCAAGTGGCATACACATAATGGATGGGCTGGATTTGTGAACCACATCTCCATGGGCCTAAAAAATAATTATGAATGTTTTAATGGATGGTAACCCCTCTCAACTTTTGCATGTGGTGTGGCCCACACAAATCAAAGATTGACTTGATTTTTAATCCCTGGGCCCACCATGGAATGGTGCATCTGATTGATGGGGTAGATGATTGACACGCATCATGGTGGGGCCCACACAACTTGACCTCATGGGGAGTTCCCATGTGCTCGACCGTATAGAACCATTTCCCTTCAAACCCTACCCCACCCCACCCCACCCCACCTGCACAGCTGCCTAGCTCCCTTTCCCTTTCTCCCTTTTCTTCTTTTTCTCTATCCCTACCCCACGGTCGCCACCCAGCCTGCAGCCCTTGCTCGCCGCACGCCCGTTCGACCGCCCGACTGCCCGTCTGCCCGAGGCACCATACGCTGCCCGAACGTCCACCCAATCTCGCCCGATCTCGCCCAATAAGGTGAGTTCTTCTTCTTCTTCTTCAATTTTTGCAGCAGGAAAACTGAAGGAAACAAAAAGATAAAGGAGGTAGAGGGGATAGAGTTTTGGTGGTGGAGGAGATAAATTATATGGATGTAGATGTATGTGTATGAACCCGAAATGGGTATTTATGCAATGGGTTGTTTGGCAACTTCGATTGGATTTTATTATTTTTTTTCTCAACTATACGAATCTAGGATTTAGAATCCTAGAGATTTTCATTATGTCTCATTATGTAAGTTGTTTGGCAAATTGGATTTTCAATCTGTGGAATCGGAAATTGTGTTAGGTAGTTTGGGTTTTTAGCCTTTGCTTATAAAAAAAGCAATGGACTCATTTGAAATATGACTGTTGGAAAGTGTATTGAAAATGCTTCGATTTTGCCACCCTACTTTGAGGATTTCAAATCTACCAAATTTCAGTGGTGTCAAACACAAGATTTTGGCATTAGATTTGGATTCCAAATCTTAAAAGCTTAAAAAATTCAAGGTGCTAAATCACCTCTTATTGGAGCGTGGGATTTTGATGGTTTTTCAGGAAAAATACATATATTTGATTTTGTTAATGACAAGATTTTGTAAATGTGGGGAAATGTGGGTATTTGGGCATGGAAATGAAATGTGCTCATTCCCATACTTATGGTTTTCTACCGTTCGTCCCCGAACTAACTCTCTCATTAGACTGAATTTCTACCAATCATTCTCAAATTACCTTCATCCATTAGCTTGAAAGTTTGCACCATTTGTTCCCAAAATGCTCCCATGCATTAGATTGCCGCTTTTTATATTGTTGCTAAAGATTACTTTATTAGAATGCCTATTAACTAGCTCACAAGTTAAAATAGGAAAAAGAAAAAAAAAGATTTGTCTGATGCCGCTATACATATTCACTGCACATGAACATAGCAGGTGGAACTGGCAGTTAGACTGCTTTAAACTAAACGGTAGCAAAATAAATGGCTCATGGTCCAGTCCGGCTTATGTATTTGTTAGGCTATCTTGCGAGCCAAAGCTGGGTCTATCTTATTGATAAAGAATTCAAGTGAGTTGGGCTTAGGAGCTAGTTCTAGAAAGTAGTATTAGTTCCATTGTTTCTTTCTATTGCTAATGATCTGCCTATTTGCAATGTTGTGGGATACACCTTACTTCTCAGCTTGATTGAGTATAAAACTCTTGAGATGCGTGGAAATCTAGACCGGGCAAATGAAATCCTGCTCTCAATTCTGAAGGAGCATCACGACAGGTTCTTTCCATATTTCACCAATTACAGAAAAGCATTTTAGCATTTGGTAATGTTGGCGTCTTGGCAAATGTTTTCTAGCCCAACATATTCATGTAGTTATTTATGGAAGGTGGAATTTTAGTGTTAGATGATGAAAATAGCAGTTGTTTCTTTTAAAGATGTGAAAAAGTAAAGGTAGCTTAAATCATAAGAGCTTTTCTTTGTCTCTCTTTTTTTTTTTTTTTTTTTTTCTTTTGAAAGTGTAAAATCAAAAGAGCTTTTCTTTGAGACGCCTATTCTTTTGAAACCCAGTGCAAAATGTCGGGGGCATATATTAACCACAATATCAAAATTGGTGGTGATTGGCCCTCTTATGAAGTTTTAAGCTGTTATAGGACATATAATTTATCTGAAATTGGAACCAGTTTATTAGTGTAAGTTGCAGTCCAGTCTACATATACTATAAGTCCCAATTTTTTTAATTTTTTATTTTGAAAGGCTACTACAACTTTGGAATTTCTAGTTTCTACTGACATATTATTAGATCAACATTTTTGGAAACTTCTGACCTATCCCTCTCATCACCTTGTTACCTTGTTATGATTTTCCTATTCTTGTCGCATGTCATTAGAATATGAAATTTTAGATTTAGTATTGGCAGCATAGAGTTCTATTGTTGCCCATTCTTATTCTTCTTGATCTACTTGATGTCGAAACGTAAAGGTCTGACAGTAAACAACCTTTTTAAGTTTCCAACCTCTTCTCCCTTGTGGTTGTAAAGTGTAATATCTATGAGAATTTTCTTCATATAGTCATTTTCATGCAATAAAATGTTATGAAGACAATCTATATATGCATCTTTTGAGATACTTTGCTTTGTTAATGTGTTTTTGCTTATGATCAATGATTTGGGTTATGTATTTTCCTAATAGTTTCTCAGCTGCCATATCCTGAACCTGAGATTCTTCCTATTTATGTGTGTTATGTTGAACTTGTCTTGAATTTTGATAGTCTTGAAAACTGTATTTTACTTGCCATAGTGTGGCTCATTTCTTGGAATCTCGAGGTATGTTGGAGGATGCACTTGAAGTCGCTACCGATCCTAATTACAGATTTGATCTAGCTGTCCAGCTTGGGAGATTAGAGGTTGCAAAGTTATGTTTCTCTTCATCTAATACATGTGTAAATGATGATCTGATGGAATTAGTTTTATATTACTCAACTTTTCAATCCTTTTCTAGAATGGGCCTACCCTCGTAATCATTTGGTTCCTATTTGAGGACACACGACCTTCTCTTTGTAGGCAATTGTTGTTGAAGTAAAAAGTGAATCCAAATGGAAGCAGCTAGGAGAATTGGCTATGTCTAATGGAAAGGTACTTATTTAACTTGTATATTCATGGTGTTTCATGGGAGGTGATTAATGGGCATAGGGTGTGTTCTAGAATTTTGAACATTTAAAAGTTTTGTTTTCAAGCTTATAGAGCCTCATAATAAAATACTGGTTTTCTGGGATCTAGAAAGGCTAAGTACTTGTTTGTGTTGATCAGAATAAGTCCTAGATAAAGTAAATCTAGATGGATTAATCATACTGGCTAAGGTAATCTTAGATGGATTAATCATACTCTTGGTGAAGATGACTTGTTGAAATGAGTAATATGACAGTTGTCATGAATGTCATTGTCAAAGTGGCATTTATCTGAATTCCTGACAACTCATTGGGTTAGCTTGAAACATTTTATTTGATGGAAATGAGAAGCACAGAGAAATCCCAATTGCAAATACCCCCACTCAAAAAAAAATAAAAAAATACAGTAGTCAGTAGCCCTCCAAATTCAACTTTTTCATTCAAATAACAACGAATGGTCTACCTTCATTTAAAAAACTAAGTCCTTATGTTTTTTATACTTTTTCCTCAAACCAAAAGAAATCCTAATATGATCCTTAGGATTCATTACTTCTAATTTTAGTTGTGTGATCCTCCTAACTAGGTGCAGGTCCCACTTCCATTCACACTTTGGACTTACACTCCTGCTTCATGGCATTTTTTATTCTTGATAACGTTTTAAAGATATTGCTTCCTATGCCATTCATGTCATGCTTAGTGCAACTATACGTCTAATCCTAATAATCTATTTTAATAAAACATTAAAATGACCAGAACACTTTTGAATCTCGTTACAACCTTATAGGCTATTTTTTCAATGGGCTTTATCTCCTCCAATGGTCTTGTTGCATGATCTTGGCTTTTTTTTTTTTTTTTTTAAGTAACTGAATAGGCTTTTTCAAATGGGATTAATTTTGTGTTACTCAAACATCGTTGATATACCTGTTATTTGATATACCCAAAAAGTGGTCCACAAAAGAAGTGACGTAAATACTAACGATAAACTAGGTCTACTAATTCAATCTCTAATAAGGAACTAAATGATTACTGATTAAAAAGGAACTAAATGATTGCTGATTTGATCTATACTGTTCATTGGAACACTAATCTTCAATCAAATCAATCTAGATTATCAAAGTGATCTATATCCTCAATCTGGGTGGTTGGATGCTCCAAATCCTTAATCAGGGCTACTTGATCAGCCTGCTTGTGTGGCTTGGATTCATTTTGAATGCCTCGATTCCTCTTGTAGGTTGCTATATATCTCACATGCTCCTTATTGATTTTGACCATGATGAATATGTTGCTGACATGTATGGTCCTTGTATTCTATTTTAAAAAAGGAATTATAAGGTCATGTAGACCAGTATAGGTATAGTTTGTTGATGCTCAGGATTCCATTCATGTGGTGCCCATGGTTTGGTGATCTAAACCATTAATCTAATGTGCCCTGCTATGGAGATGACCTGGAAGCCTCCTAGATGAAATAATACCATTTGATTAGTGGAACAAATTGATACAAATAAATCAATGACCCACAATCAACCGAAAGAAGCCGAAATATTAAACGGTTTGGATCTTCCAAACTGGGAAATTTTCAGGGCATCCCCAATCTAAAGTGGGGTCCATCAGATTAACGGTTTGGATAACCTTGCCATGAACCTCGCATGTGGAGGATCCTGCACATCAGCAAACTTTTCTTTTGCCAACCATAGGACCCTATGACTCTTTATTTAGAAAATGTTCTTGAATGTGTAAATTCACGGAAAATCCATTCCCTGGAGATCGCCAGCAGCTTCGACTCAAAATGCATTTTCTTACTGCAGTTAGAAATGGCTGAGGAATGTTTATCGCATGCCATGGACTTGAGCGGATTGTTGCTTCTTTATTCCGCCCTTGGAGATGCTGAAGGGATATCTAAACTTGCATCTCTTGCAAAAGAGCAAGGGAAGAATAATGTTGCCTTTCTTTGTCTATTCATGTTAGGTAAATTAGAGAAGTGCCTCCAACTATTGGTAGAGAGGTAACTTTTGCATGGGAACCGGCTCTGTATGATACACATAATTTGTTATCACTAGTTTCTGTATATGAAGATAAGAGGATTGATCTTAACAGTATGGTCGTCATGCACATAGACTGAAAATGCTTGCAATGAATTTTTATGAGTACTAGGTAGCCTATTAATGAAAATAATGTCACCGTCCATAATACGTCTGTTTATGATTTGACCAACTTTCAAATATGTATGTCTTTTTGAACCTTCCATAATTGCACAAGTGGCTGAACCATCTCTGTATGTTACACATAATTTGTCATCCACTAGTTTCTGTAAATGAAAATAAGAGGATTGATCTTAATAGTATGGTCGTCATGTACATAGACAGAAAATGCTTGCAATGAATGTTTATGAGTACTTGGTAATTTTGGAGTCCATGGTTAGGGTTTGGGCTGAAAGTATGAGTGCTGGAGCTATCCGGATGAGCGGGGGTCCCTGGAAGGTGGGAACCGCTGGATATGACCATGATGAAGCTGTCCATTTCCTATGGATAGCATTGGAGGGGCCTGGCCATTTGGACAGGTCATGTTTATATCTGTATTTGCAGGAACATAACGTTAACCTAAATCGCACCCTAAACCTATAACCTATAACCTAAACTTTAACCTATAACCTACAACCTATAACATAAACCTATAACTTATAACCTAAACTCAAATCCCTAAACCTTAACCTATAACTTGTGTCCTAACCTAAACCTATAACCTAAACCTATAACCCAAACCTATTCTCAAATCCCTAAACCTATAACCTATAACCTAAACCCAAACCCAAACCTATAACCTAAACCTAAACATAAACCTTAACCTATAACCTAAACCTATAACCTTCAACCTAAACCTAAACCTAAAACCTATATGTATTCTCAAATCCCTAAACCTAAACCTACACCTAATCCTAATCTCAACTCCCTAACCTAAACCTAAACCTAAACTTGAAAACCCAAACCTAAACCCGATCCCAAACCCGAACCCGATTTCCTAAACCTAAATCTAAACCTTAACCTATTCTCAATTTCCTAAAGCTATAACCTATAACCTAAACCTAACCTAAACCTATAACCTTAACCTAAACCTAAAACCTAAATGTATTCTTAAATCCTCAAACCTAAACCTACACTTAATCCTAATCTCAACTCCCTAACCTAAACCTAAACTTGAAAACCCAAACCTAAACCTAATCCCGAACCCGAACCCGATTTCCTAAACCTAGACCTTATCCTTAACCTATTCTCAATTCCCTAAAGCTATAACCTATAACCTAACTTAAACCTAAACCTAAAACCGACACTTATAACCTAAACCTAAACTTATAACCTAAACCTAAAACCTAAATGTATTCTCAAATCCCTAAACCTACACCTACACCTAATCCTAATCTCAACTCCTTAACCTAAACCTAAACTTGAAACCCTAAACCTAAATCCGAACCTGAACTCGATTTCCTAAACCTAAACCTTAACCTATAACCTAACTTAAACCTAAACCTAAAACCTACACTTATAACCTAAACCTAAACCTATAACCTAAACCTAAAACCTAAATGTAATCTCAACTCCCTAAACCTAAACCTACTCCTAATCCTAATCTCAACTCCCTAACCTAAACCTAAACCTAAACTTGAAAACCGAAACCTAAACCCGATACCGAACCCGAACCAGAACCTGATTTCTTAAACCTAAACCTTAATCTATTCTCAATTCCCTAAAGCTATAACCTATAACCTATAACCTAAACCTAAACATACACCTAAATCTAAACCTAAACCTAAACCTTAACCTAAACCTAAACCTATAACCTTATCCTAAACCTTAACCTATAACCTATAACCTAAACTTATAACATATAACCTAACCTTAATCTAAACCTATAACCTAAACCTAAACCTATAAGTGTAGGTTATAGGTTTAGGTTAAGGTTATTTTTCTTTTCATTTGTCTGGATCACCTCTCATATGTTCTCTCTCTTTTCATTTGTTTTTTCCCATAAGATTGTTTGTGTTTGGATGGATGCAGTTTATGTTTGGATAATGTAGTTTATGTCTGGATGAATTTACGTAGTTTGGGTTTAGATGGATGTGAATGTGAATATGATGAAATATATTATATAGTAGGTGTTTATCAGGAAGAATATGATGAATTATATTCTAACGGGTGTATATCAGGAAATTTGAGATGGAATATTTTTTTTTTTAAAAAAAAGAATTTTACCTATAGAATATTTCATAGGTAAAAGTCTCATTAACGTTTTTTAGCGATGAATATTTTCGTCGCTACAAGTCTTCTCCACGTTTTTTAGCAATGAAAATTTTCGTAGCTAAAAGTAATCCATTTGAAGTGGGTTGAAAGTTTTTACAGCCTTTAGCGACGAAACTTTTCATCGCTAAAAGTCTCATCCATGTAGTGAAAATTTGTTTGCAGCCATTGGCGACAAAAGTATTTGTCGTTAAAAGTCTCCGCCACGTTTTTTAGCTACAAATATTTTCGTAGCTAAAAGTAATCCATTCCAATTTGGTGCAGCCTTTAGCGACGAAACTTTTGCATCACTAAAAGTCTCATCCACGTTTTTTAGTGACAAAAATGTTCATAGCTAACAGTAAACCATTCAAATTTTAAAAAAATTTGTTTGCAGCCTTTGGCAACAAATATTTTCGTTGCTAAAAGTCTCATCGACGATTTTTAGCTACGAAAATTTTCGTAGCTAAAAGTAATCCATTCGAATTTTTTGAAAAATTATTTGTAGTTTTTGGCGACGAATATTTTCGTTGCTAAAAGTCTCATCAATGATTTTTAGCTATGAAAAGTTTCATAGCTACAAGTAATCCATTCGAATTTTTTGAAAAAGTGTTTGCAGCGTTTGGCGACGACAATTTTCGTTGCTACAAGTCTCATCAATGATTTTTAGCTACGAAAATGTTCGTAGCTAAAAGTAATCTTTTTTATTTTTTTGAAAAATTGTTTTTAGCCTTTAGCGACGAAACTTTTCATCGCTAAAAGTCTCAACCATGATTTTTAGCTATGAACAATTTCGTAGCTAAAAGTAATCCACTCCAATCATTTGAAAAATTGTTTGCAACCTTTAGCAACGAAGATGTTTGTGTCTACAAGTCTCATCGACGATTTTTAGCTACGACAATGTTCGTAGCTAAAAGTAATCCATCCAATTGCTTTTGGAGACGAAAATTGTCGTCGCTAAAAGTCTCATCGATTATTTTTAGCTACGAAAATGATCGTAGCTAAAAGTGATCCATTCGATTTTTTTGAAAAATTGTTTGTAGCCTTTGGCGACGAAAAGGTTCGTCGCTAAAAGTCTCAACCATGATCTTTAACTATGAAAATTTTTGTAACTAAAAGTAATCCATTCAATTTTTTTAAAAAAAATCGTTTGCAGCCTTTGGCAAGGAAATTTGTTATCGCTAAAAGTCTCATCCATGATTTTTAGCTATGAAAATTTTTGTAGCTAAAAGTAATCCATTCGAATTGCTTGAAAAAATGTTAGGAGCCTTTAGTGATGAAAATTTTCGTCGCTAAAAGTCTCATCCACGATTTTTAGCTACAAAAATTTTTGTCGATAAAAACCCTCTTTCTTGTAGTGATAATTGTTGTCTGATCTTAGATGTGCGACCCGCGTAATGGAGGAAATCTATTGTGCAACCCGCGCAATGGAGGAAATCAGTTGTGCGACCCGCATAATGGAGGAAATCCATTATGCATCCATTTAACGAATTAAGTTGGTTGCACGACCCGCGCAACTACTGAATAAGGTGCCTGATCTTTTTCTTTCTTCTTCCTTCTTCTAACTCTCTTTTAATCTTTCTTCATTATTTATGCTCCAACACTTCTATACCAGATGACGGTTTTCTTCAAGAGGAGGGGCGTATAATAGAGATGGAGACTGACACACTTATCCATGCAACACAGGAGACTTCAACCCATGCACTAGAAAGATTAAAAAAAATTGTGCCTCAAAAGATACCCCCTTGATCCTTCTTTGATTCATTATGAAATCAAATGGAGGATCGATCTTCTTCTGATCGAAGAACTGAATGAACTGCAACCAAAGGATGACTGGATGATCATGCTTGAACAAAAGACCAAATGCTCGTACTTGACCAGAAGACTGAATGATCGCGCTCAAACAGAAGACTAAATGATCGTGCTCGAACAGAAGACTGAACGAATGCAGTTAGAAGCACCGAGTGAATGATTCAATAGGGAGGATAATGCAACAACGAAAGCACTCTATCTTCATAGTGGTCAATCAGATAGAACACCTTTCCACAACTTTAACTCCCTTATTCGCATAATTCTCTTTTCATCAAAACTTTCCACTATAACAGTTGTGGTGACTTCATCTGCTACAACGATCTCTTTGATCAACTCCGTGACTCTTTCTTTGAACTTTGTATCTAAGGAGTTATTCTTTAATGCCACTCCTACTGCAACGATCTCTTCGATTGTCTCCTTTATTCATAGTTTGCATAGTCCAATATTTTGAATGGTAATTTTTCCTGCTAAATTAATTGAAATTAGTATTTCAAGATATCATAATTTTCCAATTTTAGTTTCATGAAGTATTGCTAATTGTGAAATAAATTGAAAGCTTTCAGAATGATTATAATATTTGCAATATGACAATGATTTAGTCATTCCATCTTTGTGCTTGTCAGCATACATTGCATATTCTTTGCTCATTATATCGTGCTTTCAGAGATGTCATTCCAGGCTCTAAAAGTTCAACCACTGAGTCTTTTCTAATTTGTACTCCTTGGCATCTCTTCATAGGCTGGTTAGAAGTGTATTTCCCTTGGACCTTTATTGATTCAGAAAAATAGAGAATGCTCATTTCGTTTACTAGCTTTCTGGAGGATATAGAAGAAGTTATCGACAATAATTTTGTCTCTTTTTTTTGTGAACATTCATTTCTTGTCTCCATCAGGTCCATTACTCATATAACTGGGTTTTAATATGAAGATGACTTTTGAATATCAATACGGGATTTCACTTCATAATTCCCGACTATAATTATACAATCAATACTTCTTATTGCTAGATGCGTTGGTGTGCCCAGTAGACTATGTCATACATATTCTCCTGTTGCATATTAGTGTGCCCAGTAGATTATGCCATACATATTCTCCTGTCGCATGTTGGAGATTATCAGAAAGACCAAGGTATAGAATTTCTTTAGAAGATAATATTTGTGAAGTAAAGCATGCTGCTACTCTTGAAAGATGGATAGCACTCAGCGTTCCTTTAAGGAATTTAAAGAATATATATATATATATATCCGAGTCATCAAGTCACCCAAAAGAAAATGATGATTCATTGCTATTTTATTCTCTGCCGCCTTTGAAGATTTTACAAGATAATATTTCTTCATCATCAAGAAGGTAAGATATAGAAAGATCCCACGTCTCTTGTCAGAGGGATAAATATACTGCCGCCTGCACACATTTTGGCTGGACATGACTGGACTTAACTGGACTAAACTGGACTAAACTTGACCGGACTATACTGGACTAAACTTTACTGGACTTAACTGGACTGAACTGGACACTCTCACACAAAGTTTAGGCTTGTAAGTAGTTGGTGCAGTCACAGTTTAAGCTCATAAGTAGTTAGACTTGGGTCTTACACGAATGGCCACTATAGCTCTCTAGAGTTCACGGGGCTTATCGCGGTCGAGGAGTTCACAAACCGCGATCCATCAGAGGGGCCTAGTGAAGCTACCGGGGCAGTGAACTCGATAAGATTTACGCACAGGGTTGGCCACAGTAACTCTCTAGAGTTCATGGGGCGCGCAAGGCTACGTGGGGTACTAAATCTAAGGCCGCCAGTTCGGACTAAACTTGGCTGGACTGAACTGGACACTCTCACACAAAGTTTAGGCTCGTAAGTAGTTGGAGCAGTCATAGTTTATGCTCATAAGTAGTTGGAGTTGGGTCTTACACGAATGGCCACTATAGCTCTCTAGAGTTCATGGGGCTTATCGCAGCCGGGGAGTTCACAAACTGTGATCCATCAGAGGGGCCCAGTGAAGCTACCGGGGTAGTGAACTCGATAGGATTTACGCACAGGGTTGGCCACAGTAACTCGTGTAAGGCTACGTGGGGTACTAAATCCAAGGCCGCCAGTTCATCAATGAGGGGTCTCTTGCTTCAGAGACCTGCTCTCATAAGTTACTACTGAAATCAAACCAGGGATTTGGGGAGTCATCTTGCTTCAAAGACACTTTTCCTTCGTCTGCAAGGTCCGACCCATTCACGAGGGGGCGCTCTCTACTTGCCCATGTGACGCTGCCTGAAGCTGTACTGATGGCATATGTCACAGCCTGCATGAGTGTGCGTGATGCTCTTTCTAGGCTTTTTAAGGCCATAAGCAACACCACTGCCCGTATAATTCTGTCATATCGCCATCGCCCATAATGATAAGCCTTATGCGTGTTCGGCTTCATAGCGGCATCTTTCTCACTGCCATACGAATAGATCATCATTGTTGTCGCGATTCTTGTACTTAGCTTTATAAGCTTATTCTGCCACCTGCAAATGATGAATCGGCCTTACTGGGATAATGAATCGAAATTAATATACTGCATTTACTGATGATATGAAACAAAAATTTACAATTAAGATAGTATATCAACTTGGCGGTGCTATTGACTTCGATAAATTAAAATGGTCTTGTGCTAGTACGATGACGATAATAATAACAGCTCTAGCGATTTGACAACAATCATTGGTGAGCTTTGGCAATTCGGCGATAATCATTAGTGATTTGCATTTGGCGATATGGAAATAATCACTGGCGCTTAGCATTGACTCACTTGGATTTGATATGCTTTGAAGGCCTACATTTCATTAGCATTCAAAGAGAAATACAATATTAGAAAGAAATACAGAGTTCTTACCTTAGTATGCTTTTATCTGCCCCCTTTTGATTGAGAAGAATTATGCTATAAATCTTCTGAATCAAAACTTCATGTACAGTCAAAGATGATATATTTATGAAACGGGTATTGACCGGTATACTCATACCTCGCCCATCTTGATTTATCACCCGGTAAGCCCTGTTGGAGTATACTTCTGATATTATGTATGGGCCATCCTATTTAAGGTTGAACTTGCCCCCAGTCGTATGAATGACCACTATCAATCTTTTCAGCATCAATACCATATCACTTCTTTTGAAGGAGCGATGCTTGACCTTTCTGATCTTAGCATTTTCATGATCAATAATCGACTGATATACTACTATTCTGGGTGATGCAACTTGCATTTTAATGGGGTTAACAACTTCGACTCCATAAATCAAAGAATATGGCATTGCTTTCATAGTAGTGCGATGAATAATTTGATAGGTCCATAGGGCTTCTTACAACTTCTGATCCCAGTTGCATTTATTTCCTGCAACTATTTTTCTTGAATATATTCACAATCGTCTTATTGAATGCTCTAGCCAACCCATTAGCCGGCGGATAGTAGGGTGCCAAGAATAAATGCTGGATATCGAACTTTTGCATAATTTCTCCATTCCTCTATTCTTAAATGGAGTCCCGTAATCAGTGATGATCTCCAATGCTACTGCACCTCATAGTATTGCACATAATAAACCTGTTAACCATGCTCAGTAGGATGGTACTCCTTGTAAAAAGAAGATTGAACCCTGACATTGTCTGTATTTGATCACAACTGATTTAATCTTTCCTGGTACTTTCTATAGTAGGGATCTCGTATTGTCGATGTAATCTACTGGTAATCCATTAAGTGCGAAGTAGACAACCATGTTGATCGAGAGAAAAGTTATTGCAATATACCTATTATTCGGAACAGAGTGTTAGTTATTTTGATAAAATAAAAATTATACTTTGTTTCAGAGATGAAGGGGAGGATGTTCCCGTCGAGAGTAACCATTTTGGCGTCTATAGAATGCTAAAAAGTGATAAATGTTCTCTGAATATTTTCCAAGTTATCCTTGAAAAATCCCCAGCAGAGTCGCCATTTTGTTTCGACCAGAAACGAAAGCATTTTGATTTGGGAAATTCATTCAACGACAACAAAGAAAGTATGAGAGAACAAATATCAAGAAGTACTCTATTCAGTTTGAGTTCTTTTACATCCTCACATTTTCCTCGATTCAGAAAATAGAGTACAATGCATGGACATAATGAAATAAGAAAGAGAGGTCTAATGGAAATTTCAACAGCATTTCGCCGCTTTTAATGTTCATCGCAAGGGCAGATGAGTTGTGTAGACTTGAAGCCCTTGATTTAGTAGTATGATAGGCATTGATCATCTTGATTTGGTCCACACTGAGTTATGCAAGTCTTCCATCATGCTCTACTCTTCTATCTCCTCTATGATTCTTCAATTTTTGTCTTCTAAATGATGATGTGAGTGGAGTATTTATATGGGATTATTTCAGCATAATGGAGAGTGCATCGCCATCGGGCACACAACCATGAAGTGCACAACAACTTCACCAAGAGTGGATGCAAAATCCATGCAAAGGTGGAGCGCGCAACTCTCTCTCTACATGAAATGGCACAAGAAGTTTCTTCTAGGAGAAATGGTGCAAATGCCATCCATTAGGACATGGTTCCATAGAGTGTGGCGCAAGAAGGCATTCATCAGGACAAACTCCATATAAAGTGGCGCAGATAGTCTTCTTCATGAGAGTTGCGTGCAAAAGCCATGCATTAGGACATGATTCCATAGAGTGTGGCGTACAAGACTATGTCTTAGGACAAGTTGCATGGAGAGTGGCACACAACTCTATCCTTTAGGACAAAGAACCATACAAAGTGGTGCAACTTTCACTTGGATCAGGACAAGGGATAGAGAGAAGTGGCACAACTCCCCTGGATCAGGACAAGGGAGAGAGAGAAGTGGCGTAACTCCCCTGGATCAGGACAAGGGAGAGAGAGAAGTGGCGCAACTCCCCTAGGATCAAGACAAGGGAGAGAGAAGTGGCGCAACTCTCCTGGGAGCATGACAAGGGAGAGAGAGAAGTGGCACAACTCTCCTCGGATCAAGACAAGGCTCCACTCAAGGTGGCATGCAACTCACGCACCAGGACAATCTTCCATGCAAAATGGCGCAACGCCATCCTTCTCCATTTTGTTTTGACCAGAAATGAAAGCATTTCGATTTGGGGGAATTCATTTAATGACAACAAAGAAAGCATGAGATAACAAATATCACAGAGTACTCTATTCAGTTGAGTTCTTTTATATCCTCACATTTCCCTTGATTTTGAAAACAAAGTACATTGCATGGACATAATGAAATAAGAAAGAGAGGTCTAATGGAAATTTCAGTAGCATTTCGATGCTTTTAATGTTCATCGCAAGGGCAGATGAGTTGTGCAGACTTGAAGCCCTTGATTTGGTCGTATGATAGGCATTGATCGTCTTGATTTGGTCCATACTGAGTTGTGTGGGTCTTCAATCATGCTCTACTCTTCTATCTCCTCTGTGATTCTTCAATTTTCGTCTTCCCAATGATGATATGAGTAGAGTATTTGTGTGGTATTATTTCAGCATGATGGAGAGTGCATCTCCATGGGGCACATAATCATGAAGTGCACAATAGCTTCACCAAGAGTGGACGCACAATCCATGCAAAGGTGGAGCGCGCAACTCCCTCTTAACATGATATGGCACAAGAAGTTACTTCCAGGAGAAATGGCACAAATGCCATCCATTAAGACATGGTTCCATAGAGTGTGGTGTAGGAAGGATTTCATCAAGACAGACTCCATATAAAGTGGTGCAGAGGGTCTTCTTCATGAGAGTTAAGCATAAAATCCATGCATTAGGACATGGTTCCATAGAGTGTGGCATGCAAGACTATGTCTTAGGACAAGGTCCATGGAGAGTGGCGTGCGACTCTATCCTTCAGGACAAAGAACCATATAAAGTGGTGCAACTTTCACTTGGATCAGGACAAGGGAGAGAGAGAAGTGGCGCAACTCCCTGGATCCGGACAAGGGAGAGAGAGAGAAGTGGCACAACTCCCCTGGGATCGAGACAAGGGAAAGAGAGAAGTGGCACACTCTCCTTGGATCATGACAAGGGAGAGAGAGAAGTGGTGCAACTCTCCTGGGATCAAGATAAGGCTCCACTCAAGGTGGCATGTAACTCACGAACTAAGACAATCTTCCATGCAAAATGGCGTCGATGTAACACCCCGAATTTTTGCCAACCTGGAGATAGACGTCCTTAGGCAATGGGTCGATCCGAACACCTTATTAACTTGTCAGAACTCAATCCCAAAGTCTAAAATCGCCTTTTAACCCTTTTCCTTCATAAATCTCACCTCGCACCACCTCGTTCTTTAAATCTTTTTAAGTACTTTCACATTAGACACAAATCTTAAAGTTTAGGTGATGAAGAACAATACTCAAAGTCAAATTACTGTAAATAGTACATACATAAATAAAATGGGCTTTTGACCATTAACCTTATGGAATCATCGACGAATAGGTTATTTAGAAACATCAGCCTCTCCTACCCTAGGACCTTCTTCTATTGTAATTAGGGCGTGATTTAGTTAAGTATTAATTATTTGAACTACCTTCTATACAAACTACCAAAGGCCCGAGTATCACCTCGGACAGAAATCTTACAGGACTAAACGTTTTAGTAAATAGGCGAGAATTAGCTAGTGTTAAACTAGAGTACCTGTGAAATTAGCACCAATCACTTTAAATACGATCTACAAGACCTAAAACTTGTAGAATCATCGACGCAATATTACCCTAAAATCTCGGATCAATCTCATTACCCGGCCGCTCTCGGGAGCATCATGAAACCCTGTATCAGATCTGGACAGCACATCGAAAGTCCAAATAATACAAAGTTATGGAATTAGGACCACCTTGCTGGGCTTGATAATCATCTCAGAAATTAAATTCAGATAGTGTCCCGGGGCTATTCGCTTGAGCTCGGAGTGAAGAGTGTAAGAAACGTGAAATTAAGTATAAATAAATTCCAAATTTAAGTAATCTGAGACTTGTCGCTTGCGGGCTTGATATAAGTAATCAGACCATCAGAATCTGACCCAAATACACTCTCGGATCAAGGGAAATTTCATACACAGGTCAGTGTACTTGTGGCCCTGATCGAGTTTCAGTGACCGTTGAACTGAAACTGGTCCGTCACGTGTGATCTGGGAACTCGACGAGAATGAAAATGTAACTCGACCTAGATCCAATGTCTGTGAGCTTAAGTCCGACCTTTGGCTCAATGGGGGGGCTCGAGAAGTGCTCCGTTGAGATAGAACACTCCGTATTTGGACATAACCTAAGTATACCTTGGCCCTGGGTCTAATTTGGTGAGTTTTGGGCCTATATAAGGACCTTAAACCCTCACTCTCTCATCCCATACAAATTTGGGAAACCCTAGGAGAGAGAGAAGAGAGAAAAGAGAGAGAAAGTGTGAGGGATTGCTGGAGTTTCTTCCTAGGATTCAAACCCACGTATCTACGTGCCTAACCATCGCTACCAGATCGCTATTCCGGCGATTCTGACTTTGCTCTTAGGTAAGAAATCCTAACCCTAACCTATTTTGGAGGTTCAAATAGAATAGAAGGTAGAATAGTTAACCTATTCCCTGTTATAGGTTGTCGTTGTGCTGTAGTCAAAAGCGTTGTATTCAAACTGATTTCGTTTCACGTCTACCAGCATAAGGTGCAAACTTTAGACGTATAGGTTATGGTTTTCAATGCTTTCAATGTCAGATAATGATAGATTCATGATTTGGGTGTTATTGTACATGCACAATAAGAGGTTCATTTTGCGTTTCGATTGCGTATGCAAATTATGGCATATTGTTATTCTGTATATTTATAAAAAATACCATATACATATGAAATACAAATTTGTGCTTGCCATGATTAATTGCGGTCTATGTATGCTAGATACATGTGTATCAACTTCTGGGTGAACGGATTAGCCTAATACCTGTTATGTTAACATACGCCGTGTATGTACAAGGTGTAGCCTAAGTGTTTGTTGAAATGCCTGAATGAATATGGATTCATGATTTGTGCCTACCATGTGTATTGAATGTGAGCACATGATTGTGGTGTACTAGACAAACCCTTAGTAAAAGGATTTGCCCTAAATCCCACCACGGCCAATACACGCTATGTGTGTTAAAGTGTGTTGCCCAAGCGTTTGTGAAAATGAACGAATGATTATGGAACGTAGATTCGTGCTTGCCATGGCTATCCGTCATGGGTGCACGTGTGTTATAAATGGGGCAACTCCTTAGTGAAAGGATTTGGCCTAATACCTATGTGATCAACATACGTCATGTATGTGATGTATGTAGTCTAAAGTGTTTGTTGAAATGTCTGAATGAGTAGTAGTTAGTAAAATGTAATGTGGAAGGGTGTTGAGATATGATTCTTAACTCCTTTAACTATGTGTATGTTTTTCTCCATCAACCGTATATTATGGTATCTGTTTATCTATGTAATGCATATGTATAAATCTATGTTTAAATTGTATTCCATAAGATCCATGAAGGGTGATGGGGGAGTGGTGTAACGAGTGCGTGTAATAGCCTTGGATATTTGATTGTATGATTTGAAATCTTGATTCATAACTACTTTAACTATCTTTTAGGATATTTTACTGTAACTGAATGTGATTGGGGCTATTGTATAGTCCAGGCAATCGGGCTAAGGTCATTTCGCCACACAAGATACCTTCGATGAATCCGAGTCGTACGATGGTTGTCGACAGTGGTACCTTGTCGGCTACTTTAGCGTACGCTCATACCAGTCGAGCTTGTCAAGTAACCCGATTGACCCAATGTATGTTCACCACGTTTGGACATCATTGCTTGAACCTAAGGTACCAAACTTACCAGTGCAACCTCGTTAACCTTAGTACCTCGATCCGCTAAGACTCATGAGCTGGGCATAGTGGTATGGGACATCGTGGTCGAGCTGTCGGCCTACGCTGGGGCGATGTGCCTCCCCGTAGTGACCAATGAGCAACCCAGACTCGTAAGCCAAATACAGTGGTATGGGACACTGTATTCGAGCCTTCGGCCTACATTGATAAGGTGAAGGGGGAGCGGTGCAATGAGTGCGTGTAACAGCCCTGATAGCCCTTTGTAGTGACCTTAAGCATACTCTAAATCTGCGGTGAGGCGACAAGCCTTCCCGTAGTAAGTAGATTATAAACTAGGCCTATATTAATAAGGTGATGGGGGAACGGTGCAACGAGTGTGTGTAACAGCCCTGATAGCCCTTTACAGTGACCTAGAACTGCATCATCGTATGAGATTATCTAGGATTGATGACCCTAGAATGGATCATTATTTGGGAATGATATAAGGGAGGTACCTTAGTTTCCCAATATTGCTGTATGAAAAGGACTAATAATAACTCGGTAATCACGCTCATAACATAGCACTGCATGTGCCTGAAAGATGTGGAGCACTGAGGGATGAACGCATGCCGCAGACGTAAGATGTTGTCGCATGAGGGAGCATTGGCGAGGGCATGCATCATGACTGCATTTCATACTTGCATTAACAAGATTGTTTAAGAATGTTTGATTGTACTGCTTTATCATTACTGTTTGACTGAATTGATAACATGTTAACCTATGCTCTATTGTTCCACTGAGTTGATCACTCACTCCCATGTTACAGGACGGTGTTGTACACACCAACCAGACCTTGTTTGAGTTTCAGATGATGACAATGCTGCGAAGCGGAGCCAAACTTTTATGATGATGAGGAGGATTTCTCCTTTATGCAGTTTTAAATGGGTTCCTGTGAGTCGTGTCTTGATAAACGGGGCTTTCTAGGATATTGACTAGATGACATTACACCTTTAGTATAAATTAGAAATTTACATGTAATTATCTAACTTGGCAACATTATCACACTCTGGAGACTTACCACAGTTTATATATTTTATACTTCTATCACAGTCTTCCGCTTGTTTAAACTAATCGTCTCTGGATATAATATGTTGTTTTGGCTTAATCTCATTCATGTTTCATGCACTATTATAGACAACATTCAAACATCATTCATTATGTTGCATAAGTGATGCGTTGGAACTCGGGAGTTGAGCTTCTGCTCGACCCCCAATTTTCAGGGCATTACAAGATGGTATCAGAGCATGATTTGGATTAAATCGGACTTGAGTTATGGTCACACAATGTACGCTGATGCATTTCGAATTTGGTGGGTGCGAGAAAAACGTAGACACAGTCATAGGTAGCCCAATTTCACTGATTGGTGAAGTTCACTGAAATTGGTCATGTTGTTGGAGTCTGTACGCAACTGGGATTGTATGAGTCAACCCCAAAACACTTCTAAACCATCAAATGATGGATTTAGATCACAACTCACCCCATCCCAGCAGTTAGAAATCGGTAAAGATAGGTATGTATCAAAAACATCCCAAAACTACCCGAAACGACTCAGAACGGGGTCGGGGGCCTACCCACGCAAATTCAAAGGGACCCAGGGTGAGACCCATACCTTTTTGGGGCCTAGGGGTCATGAGGACCTCGTCCAAATGGCGAGGCATCGCTGGTTAGTCCAGAGGGTGGCGAGGCCCTCGCTAGGTCGGCGAGGCCTCGCAGGTCAGCGGGCTCGGCCGGGCGGGACAGTCGGTCGGATCGTGTTTGGGGCCTATGGTGACCCGCTGGTGTGTGGGCCGTTGACTAAAACCCTCCCAAATTAGTACCTCCTTCACAAACTACCCCTCCAAGCTCTCCTTTTCTCCAAAAGTTTCTGTTTTCTCTCTCAAACCTTCTCTCCATTCACCTATTTCGTCATTTTCTATCAAAATACACATACCTCCATTGTTTACAACGATACCTACCCCCTATCCTCTTCATTCTCTCTCATTTGAGCTTTTACACCGCCATTTGTGGGTCAAACTCGTGTAAACCCACTAGCCATCTCATTTCTTCATTTTCCTTCTTCAACTCCTATCATTTGAGCCTTTACACACCCCTTAGAGGCTCAAATCCATGGAGAACTAAAGACCCCAGCCCTTTCCTCCCATTTTCTTCACTTTTCCATGGCTCTATTCGGGCTTAGTACGGCCATTTTCTTGATTTTCGCCTAGATGTCCATGCCGTTGTTTTGTAGTTTGTTTGTTGCTGCGTTAGGCCTGTGGTGTAGTCGTTGGTAGTATGTTCTAGTGTTTAACGCCTTAATTATATTAGCTCACATGCATCTTCTGTCATGGTCCACATAAGGCTATATCCTATGTAGGCTCAAGATTTCAAAACCCAACAAATCCCTCTTCTATCTTCTTCAATTCTTTTCATTTGAGCACAAGACCCGCAATTTTTGTTTGGAACATTTAGGTCCCGTTCGGCCAACTGCATTAGGTGAGTGAGGTGGATGGAATTGTAAAAGTAACAATAAATGCATGTGTAAGGTATTGTCCCTAGATTGGGTGTATCCCATGGATAACAACACCATGTTTGGAATGTGTGCAATCAAAAGTAAATCCTGAAATTTTCCTTTCCAAGTACACTTAGAGATTCATTATCATGCGATTTGGAAATCCCATCTCACACTGTAACGCCCCGGATTTTTGCCAACCTGGGATTAGATATCCTTAGGCAATGGGTCGATCCTAATACCTCATTAACTTGTCAGAACTGAATCTCAAAGTCTAAAGCCACCTTTGAACTCATTTCCTTCACAAACCTCACCCATTCATCACCTTGATCTTTCAATTTTTCAAAGCACCTTCGCCCTAGACACTATCCTAAACTAGCTAAGTAGTATAACTTGGATCACTTTATATACAAACTACAATGGACTAAGTTCCACCTCAGACGAAAATCACTTAGGATTAAATTCTTTAGAAATTTAACAAAGTTAACTAAGTACTAAACTCGATTAGGCATGAAACTTAGATCGCTTTAAATACGATCGCAAGACCCAAAAGTTGCAGAATCATTGGCGCTAGGTTACCCTAAAGTTTAGAACCAAACTCATTTCTCGTCGCTTCTGAATGAAACAAAACTTCATATTAGGTCTAGATCGCTCATCGGGAGTCCGATTAACCCGAAGCTAAGGAACTAGGACCGCCCCACTGGGCTTAACAATCATCTCAAAAATCAGCTCCATCCGATGTTCCATGGCCATTCGTTTCGATTCGGAGCGAGGGAGTGTGAAAACACTATTCCCATCCAAAATAAATATCTCGGAATAGTGATCCGCATCATTCGTTGACGCGTCAAGATAAGCAACCCGACCGTCGAATCGGACCAAATTACACCCTCGGATTAAGAAAAATTTCAGGAACATTTACATGTACTTGGAATTTCTGATCGTGGCCCACTGACCGTTGAACTGAAAGTGGTCCGCCACGTGCGATCTGGGAATCCGATCAAGTCAAAAACGTAATCTCACGTAGTTCCATCGATGGTGAGCTTAAGTCTGACGTTTGGTTCAAGGAGGGCCACCAGAACTTCCCTTTTGAGCTGGAAAAGTGACGAATATCCTATATTAGCAGTAACCCTTGAACCTGAGTCTATTTTGAGAATATTTTAGGCTATAAAAGGACCTTAAACCCTCTCCCATTCCAGCCATACGAATTTGGATTTGAGAGAGGGAAAAGAGAGAGAAAGTGAGGGAGATGTGGGAGGAATTCCCGTCATTTCCTCGGCCGCTATTCGGCCTACACCGCCCTGTTTCTAGCGCTTTCCTAAAGATCCATCCCATTTGAAGGTAAGAAACCCTAACCTTAGGCCTGATTTAAGATAGAATCGTTGTGGGTTATGAAAAAGCTAATCGATTCCGCTCTTTAGGCTAGAAATCTCCCGTATACGGAAGTTCTTCTACCCTTGCTGATTCATTGCGTTTCCAAAGGCAAAGGTGAGGACTTTAAGTGTATAAGTTACGGTTTTCAACGCTTTTAATGTCAGATAATGGTAGATTCATGATCTGCATGCAATTACACATGTACAAAGTACTTTCCGTTTTCTGTTTCGATTAGAATTGTAGAATTTGAAATTTCACATACCCTAGGTATTCGTATAAAATACCGTATACGTATTTTTTATGGAAATGTGTTTGACATGTTTATTTGTCGTATGGATATATGGCGTATGGATAAAATACTTATTCGGCGAAAGGATTCGCCTAAATACATGTTTACTAATAAACACTATGTATGTAGAAATACGATATTGTAAGAAGTACCGTATACATGTATATTTTAGCGATGTGTTTGTCATGATTAAGTGTCGTATAAATATATTATGTGCGTATAAAATATTTTCTTGGCGAAGGGAATCGCCGTAATACCTGTTTGTTTGTATACACTATGTATGTTGAAAATGCGTATTCTAGAAAATACTGTATACGTATAAATTTTGGAGATGTATTTATCATGATTATTTGCTGTAGTAATATATTATACATGGATAAAATACTCACTTGGCTAAAGGATAGCCCTAATACATGTTTTGCTAACATACACCATGTATGTTGTAATAGTGTATTCTAAGTGTTTGTGAAAATGACTGAATGAGTATAGAATTCTCACTCGTGCTCGCCATGACTAATTGTCATGGATAATTGATTGTTGTATTGGCAATACCCCTCTGACGAAAGGATTTACCCTAAATCACGCCACGACCAATACACACTATATATGCTAAAATGTGTGGCCCAAGCGTTTGTGGAAATGACTGAAGGAATATGGAACTTGGTTTCCTGCTTGCCATGACTATCCGTCATGGGTGTATGCGTGTTATGATTGGGGTAACTCCCTAGTGAAAGGATTTGGCCTTATACCTCTGTGATCAACATATGTCATGTATGTTGATTCCTGTATTTTAAAGTGTTTGTTGAAATGTCTGAATGAGTAGTAGTTAGTAAATTGTAATGTTTAAGGATGTTGAGATTGGATTCTCAACTACCCTAGCGACGTGTATGATTACCTCCATGAGGTTGATCACTTAAAACACTTACTTACAATACATGTGTTTGTATTACTATTAATGTAGTGTTTTACAACATGCTTTTTATCATGCTTTATAATATGCTTTTAACGTGCCTACTAGCATGTTTGAATTACTTTATTTATCATGCTTGAATTACTTTGTTTATCATGCTTTACTCCACATGTTATGGATGATAATTGATTATGCTTGGGGCTATGATTATAGTCCAGACAATCGGTACTAGATTGGAGATCGTGGTTGAGTTTCATGTCGCCACGTGAGATGTGTTCGACGAACTCGAGTCGTACTTCGGTTGGCGATAGTGGTTGGCCACGCGAAGTGCTTATGCACTTCATGTCGTTTAACTTGTTGTGAGCTCGGGCTAGCTGAGCTCGTCAGGCAAACCGATCTGTCTTATGTATGTTCACCATGTTTGGTCACTAATGCTTGAACCTAGGGTACCAAACTTACCAGTGAAAACCCTTTTAACCATGGTACCTCGATCCGCTAAGACTCATGAGCCGGGCATGGTGGTATGGGACACCGTGGTCGAGCCGTCGCCCACGCTGGGCTACGTGCCTCCCGCAGTGACCAAAGTGAGCAACTTAACTCGTGAGCCGATTATGGTGGTATGGGACACTATATTCGCATTGGCCGTCGCCTACATTGATAAGGTGATGGGGGAGTGGTGCAACCTTTGTGCGTAATGTAACCTGTACCGGCCCTTTTGTAGTGACCGCGAGCATATTCTCGAAGTTGCAGTGCGCCTTAGGGTTCGCCGCGATATATAGAGTATGAACTAGGCCTGCTTTCTCGTATAGTGATGAATCGTTTAAGGGGTGATAGGGGAGTGGTGCAACCTTTGTGCGTATGACCACAGCGTCTCTCTGCAGTGACCTAGAAAACACACCATCGTCGATATTAACTAGGATCGACGACCCTAGAATGGATCATGTTTGGGAATGATACAAGGGAGGTACCTTAGTTTCCCAATCCTACTGTTTGAAATGGACTAATTAAAAACTCGGTAATCATGCTCATCATGCATCGCATGTGCCTGGAAGATGTGGAGCACTGTGGGATGTAAGCATGCGCGAACGTGAGATGGTGTCGCATGAGGGAGTATGTCGGTGAGGGCATCCATCATACCTGCATTCATACTTGCATTAATCAGAGTAACTAGGAGTGCTTGATTTACTGCTTTATCATTACTGCTTGACTGCATCGATAACATGTTAACTTATGCCTTATTGTTCCACTGAGTTAGCTACTCACTCCCACGTTACGGGACGGTGTTGTACACACCAAACAGATTTGTTGAATTTCAGATGATGGCGATGCTTATGAAGCAGAGCCGGACTACTTCTATGGTGATGAGGAGAAGTTCTCCTATCATGAAATTCTCTGGCGGGTCTCTGAAGACCTGGTACTGTATTGTCGGGGCTGTGGTACTGGGATAGAAGACAGTAAACTTACACATTTGGTATATTTCAGAACTGTACTTGTATTTGTTTAACCTGGAAATGTTATCACACTGGAGACTCATCATAGTTTATATATTTTATCTATCTATCATAGTCTTCCGCTTGCAAAATTAAATGTCTCTCGGAGTATGATATGTCTTTGTTTTGGCTTAATCTCACTCATGTTCAATGCACGAATACAGTCAACATTCAATCATCATTCATTTTGTTGCATAAGTGATGTTCTGGAACTCGGGAGTTGAGTTTATGCTCGACCCCCGATTTTCAGGGCGTTACACACACTCTCCAACATAAGGCTCATTTTCCAAAGCCGATAAAATTAATTTTAATTCCCTCCTACCCTCCTACTAAACATGCCACTCCAAATCCCGAGGTGGGATTAGCAATGCAGCCCTATTCAATACAACTTAAGACCACTAGCCAAATAGGCCCATAGAGTTTTGGACCTAGAGTGGTGCTCCTAGATTTCAAAAGACCTAACAGTATGAGAAATCCAATAAATTGATAACGTGAACCCTAGGACCTTCTTAGCTAGTATGAGCATGTGTGTAGTGCTTGAGCGTAGTTAAATTCAAGTTCAGGCAACACGATTCCATTCAGACAACACTTGACTCTAAGCGATAAAATAATTTCCCTTATTTAGAATGGTATGAAATCATCTACTATAGAGGCATAGACTTTAGATCACAACTAGTAGATTACCACTACTCATACGTTGCGACTAGGCTACTGGTTAGACTAAGAAATGTAAGAGATTCATTATGCTAAGATTATTAAAAGATAAATTTCATTAGTTGGCTTGATTAGGCTGGAGCGAGACCCTATTCCTTCGTTGAATTCCCTTGGTACTCACAGGCTCCTTTAATAACCCTTAGGAAGGCTGTTTGATGTAGAAACTATTCACGCTTATAGAAAACTTATATATCCCTTGGATTTAATGTTAGGTCAAATCAATACAACCCTTAGAATTGCCTTCCCAAAGACTTATTATAATCAGGAACACAGAGTAGAGGAACTATATATATATGCGAGGTATTCGTGGTTTGAGTTGAATTCTCAATCCTGGTAGTTACCAATGAACTTTATGCTCTGATCAAGTAGAGGGTCGGGATCAACTAGGATTAAGAATTGATACGACAAAGTTTTCTGTCCTGGCTAGGCAGAATTTATGTGTATCCATCTCAGACCCACTACATAACTTTCCTTCCATGTTGGCCCGACCACTTACAACCAAAAATTTATAATGTCATCTTTGAGAAGTGTTAGGAATATATAGCCGATAGAGACTTTGTCTTTTTAGACCTAAGGAATTTCCCAAATGGGCAACCGACAGTTAGGAATTAGGTCCCAAATCACATACCATGTTGGCATACATATGGTGCATATGAACTTCGAAAGATAGCCTGCCTGTTAAGCTAGACAAGATTAAATAGGGTAAGTCTGGACCGTGACAAAACTCCTTGGTAGAATTAGGCATCCTGCCCCAAACTCACACCTGTCCCTGAATCAACCACAATACCCATCATCTTTAGCTCCTTTCTATGACCATAGGTATCAATGTTATAGTACACATCATTGATGAAAGGCAGACCAATGTATTTCCCATTTCATGTCAAGGATAGGTCTCAAATTTCAACTCGTTCTGACATACAGATCGATGTACAAATTCTTGAACCCTAAGAGTAGAAACAATTTTAAGGGGGGTAGAAAGGTTATGAATGCGGTCGAAGTTAGGTAGGTATACTCGTCTACCCACTCATAGGTGCAGCAGAAGCGTGGTGGACCCTTGCCCCACTGGCCCAGGATCGAAGGAAATTGATCCAGGATATGTAAGGTTAGGTCACCAAAGAGGATTTGAATCTTCCTTAGCACGTCAATAATGGAGTTACTAGAAGGAAAGCAATTAGGGTTTAAGTAGTAAACCAATTCGTATTAACGATAGAGGCCTAACAATGTGTATGAGATGAATTGCAATAGCCGAGGTCAGTTTATCCATAAATCTGCTCGTGAAATATGAACATAATAGAAGCCTTAACAAGTTCTACTATGAGAAATCGTTTTAGGATGAGCTACTAAGATATTGATTCACCCCTACCTCGGACATAGAATAAGACGAGGACTCTCTTAGACCAAGACCTAAAGGGCAACCTTAGAAATAGGAAATTTGAACCGTTCAGTGATGGGTATTCCCTAAGCTTTTAGAGTGATCAGACTACGAAGTTACTGAAATATAAACTGCGAACCATTCGCGGCTTGACCCAATTCTCAATCATGGGCGACTACCAATGGACTCACTGCTTAACCGAGCAGAAGACCAGGAGCCACCAGGACTAGGAAGGGATACGATGAGCCTTCTACCCTAGTCAGGTAGATGATCGATGTATCGGGATCAAGCCCATTACAACTGTCTCTCCGTGTTAGTCGACTATTGAAAACAAATATCTTACTCTAAATAGTTGGGAATCACCGTCAAAACTCCAAATAGATGAAGAAATCCATTGTAGCAAACCATCAGGACAGAAGTAAGAGATAAAGAAATAATTTTTAAGGGGGGTAGAGACTAAAATGTACCAGACTACCATGAACAAGGTACACCCGACCACACATATAAATTTGAAACCAATAAGTCTTAGGTAATGAAATAATAGAATCCTTACTTATTACCTTTAGCCAATTTCGGGGACGAAATTATTTTTAAGGGGGGTGGATTGTAACACCCCGAATTTTTGCCAACCTGGAGATAGACGTCCTTAGGCAATGGGTCGATCCGAACACCTTATTTACTTGTCAGAACTCAATCCTAAAGTCTAAAATCGCTTTTTAACCCTTTTCCTTCATAAATCTCACCTCGCACCACCTCATTCTTTAAATCTTTTTAAGTACTTTCACATTAGACACAAATCTTAAAGTTTAGGTGATGAAGAACAATACTCAAACTCAAATTACTGTAAATAGTATATACATAAATAAAATGGGCTTTTGACCATTAACCTTATGGAATCGTCGACGAATAGGTTATTTAGAAACATCAGCCTCTCCTGCCCTAGGACCTTCTGTTTTAATTAGGGCATGATTTAGTTAAGTATTAATTATTTGAACCACCTTCTATACAAACTACCAAAGGCTCGACTATCACCTCAGACAGAAATCTACAGGACTAAATCCTTTAGAAAATAGGCGAGAATTAGCTATTGTTAAAGTAGAGTACCTATGAAATTAGCACCAATCACTTTAAATACGATCTGCAAGACCCAAAACTTGTTGAATCATCGATGCTACATTACCGTAAAATCTCGGATCAATCTTATTACCCGGCTGCTCTCGGGAGCATCACGAAACCCTGTATCAGATCTGGACCGCACATCGAAAGTCTGAATAATACGAAGTTATAGAATTAGGACCGCCTTACTGGGCTTGATAAGCATCTCGAAAATCAAATCCAAATAGTGTCCCGGGGCTATTCGCTTGAGCCCGGAGTGAAGAGCGTGAGAAACATGAAATTAAGTAAAAATAAATTCCAAATTTAAGTAATCTAAGACTTGTCTCTTGCGGGCTTAATATAAGCAATTAGACCGTCAGAATCTAACCCAAATACACTCTCGGATCAGGAGAAATTTCATACACAGGTCAGTGTACTTATGGCCCTAATGGAGTTTCAGTGACCGTTGAACTGAAATTGGTCCGCCACATGTGATCTGGGAACCTGACTGGAATGAAAACATAACTCGACCTAGATCCAATGTCTATGAGCTTAAGTCCGACCTTCGGCTCAAGGGGGGGCTCGAGAAGTGCTCCGTTGAGATGGAACAGTCTGTATTTAGACATAACCTAAGTATACCTTGGCCCTGGGTCTAATTTGGTGAGTTCTGAGCCTATATAAGGACTTAAACCCTCACTCTCTCATCCCATGCGAATTTGGGAAACCCTAGGAGAGAGAGAAGATAGAAAACAGAGAGAAAGTGTGAGGGATTGCTGGAGTTTCTTCCTAGGATTCAAACCCACGTATCTACATGCCTAACCATTGCTACCAGATCGCTATTCTGGCAATTTTGACTTCGCTCTTAAGTTAGAAATCCTAACCCTAACCTATTTTGGAGGTTCAAATAGAATAGAAGGTAGAATAGCTAACATATTCCCTGTTATAGGTTGTCGTTGTGCCGTAGTCAAAGGCGTTGTATTCAAACTGATTTCATTTCACGTCTACCGGCATAAGGTGCAGACTTTAGACGTATAGGTTATGGTTTTCAACGCTTTCAATGTTAGATAATGATAGATTCATGATCTGGGTGTTATTTTACATGACAAGAAGAGGTTCATTTTGCGTTTTGATTGCGTATGCAAATTATGGCATGTTGTGTATTCTGTATATTTATAAAAAATACCGTATACGTATGAAATATGGATTTGTGCTTGCCATGATTAATTGTTGTCTATGTATGCTAGATACATGTGTATCAACTTCTGGATGAACGGATTAGCCTAGTACCTGTTATGTTAACATACGCCGTGTATGTATAAGGTGTAGCCTAAGTGTTTGTTGAAATGCCTGAATGAATATGGATTCATGATTTGTGCCTGCCATGTGTATTGAATGTGAGCACATAATTGTGGTGTACTAGACAAACCCTTAGCGAAAGGATTTGCCCTAAATCCCGCCACGGCCAATACACGCTATGTGTGTTAAAGTGTGTAGCCCAAGCGTTTGTGAAAATGAACGAATGATTATGGAACGTAGATTTGTGCTTGCCATGGCTATCCATCGTGGGTGCACGTGTGTTATAAATGGGGCAACTCCCTAGTGAAAGGATTTGGCCTAATACCTATGTGATCAACATACGTCACATATGTGATGTATGTAGTTAAAGTGTTTGTTGAAATGTCTGAATGAGTAGTAGTTAGTAAAGTGTAATGTGGAAGGGTATTGAGATATAATTCTTAACTCCTTTAACTATGTGTATATTTTCCTCCATGAACCGTATATTATAGTGTCTGTTTATCTATGTAATGCATATGTATAAATCTATGTTTAAATTATATTCCATAAGATCCGTGAAGGGTGATGGGGGAGTGGTGTAACGAGTGCGTGTAATAGCCCTGGCAGCCCTAAGCGAACAATATTGGATATTTGATTGTATGAGTTGAAATCTTTATTCATAACTGCTTTAACTATCTTTTAGGATATTTTGCTGTAACTGAATGTGATTGGGGCTATTGTATAGTCCAGGCAATCGGTAACAGGCCTTGATTGTGTAGCTAAGGTCATTTTGCCACACAAGACACCTTCGATGAATCTGAGTCGTACGATGGTTGTCGACAGTGGTACCTTGTCGGCTACTTCAGCGTAGGCTCGTACCAGTCGAGCTTGTCAAGTAACCCGATTGACCTGATGTATGTTCACCATGTTTGGACGCCATTGCTTGAACTTAAGGTACCAAACTTACCAGTGCAACCTCATTAACCTTGGTACCTCGATCCGCTAAGACTCATGAGCCAGGCATGGTGGTATAGGACACCATGGTCGAGTTGTCAGCCTATGTTGGGGCGATGTGCCTCCCCGTAGTGACCAATGAGTAACCTAGACTCGTGAGCCGAATACGGTGGTTTGGGACATTGTATTCAAGCTGTCGGCCTACATTGATATGGGGGAGCGGTGCAACGAGTGCATGTAACAGCCCTGACAACCCTTTGTAGTGACCTCGAGCATACTCTGAATCTGCGGTGAGGTGACGAGCCTTCCCGTAATAAGCAGAGTATAAACTAGGCCTGTATTGATAAGGTGATGGGGGAGCGGTGCAACGAGTGCATGTAACAGCCCTGGCAGCCCTTTACAGCGACCTAGAACCGCATCATTGTATGAGATTATCTAGGACTGATGACCCTAGAATGGATCATTGTTTGAGAATGATATAAGGGAGGTACCTTAGTTTCCCAATACTGTTGTATGAAAGGGACTAATAATAACTCGGTAATCACGCTCATAATATAGCACTGCATGTGCCTGGAAGATGTGGAGCACTGAGGGATGAACGCATGCCGCGGACGTAAGATGTTGTCTCATGAAGAGCATTGGCGAGGGCATGCATCATGATTGCATTTCATACTTGCATTAACAAGATTGTTTAGGAATGTTTGATTGTACTGCTTTATCATTACTGTTTGACTGAATTGATAACATGTTAACCTATGCTCTATTGTTCCACTGAGTTGATCACTTACTCCCATGTTACGGGACGTTGTTGTACACACCAACTAGACCTTGTTTAAGTTTCAGATGATGGCGATGCTATGAAGCGGAGCCGGACTTTTATGATGATGAGGAGGATTTCTCCTTTATGCAGTTTCAGGTGGGTTCCTGTGAGTCGTGTCCTGATCGACGGGGCTTTCTGGGATATTGACTAGATGACATTACACCTTTGGTATAATTTAGAAATTTACATGTAATTATCTAACCTGGTAACATTATCACACTTTAGAGACTTACCACAGTTTATATATTTTATATATCTATCACAGTCTTCCGCTTGTTTAAACTAATCGTCTCTGGAGTATGATATGCTATTTTGGCTTAATCTCATTCATGTTTCATGCACTATTATAAACAACATTCAAACATCATTCATTATGTTGCATAAGTGATGCGTTAGAACTCGGGAGTTAAGTTTCTGCTCGACCCTCGATTTTCAGGGCGTTAAAACCGAAGAGAGTTCCTTTATGATAAGAGCCATGTAAAATGGTGCAACTCCATCCTTCTCCATTTTGTTTCTAGAAAGGGTAAGTTATATTCCTAGAGAGCGTGAGGAGGGGGGGTGAATAGGACTATGCCAAATTATAACTTTAACAGCGGAATTTAAATGAATAAAAGAAAGATAACACTTTAAACTAATCACAGTACGGAAATGTAAAGCAATCTCAAAATTCTAGTCTTGAGAGGTTGATACAAATGTTGTTCTAAGGACAACCTTGCACCATAAAAACCAAGGGTTTATGGCTGGACAACCTTACTAGAACGGTTTAAGTATCAATATCTCAAACTGAAGAGGAATAGAAAGTAAATAACGAGAATGGAAGTCTAAACTATTACAACATTCCCCACAATGCTTGAAATGTTAATATTACAACATTCACTTCCACATATACATCCCACAACTTTAAATGATAAAAGATGTAGAAAATAAACAAACATTCAAATCATAAGACACAAAGAACTATAGTGGTTCGCTTGTGTGTTCACCAACTATTAAACAACAGCCACACAGCTTGTTACTCCACTCCTAATATCCTCACACAGTGGATATTAGCATTTCACTATGAAATAGGTTTTTCTCAAGTTCACCTAAAACCCTCACAATTGTGTCTTTCAAGTGGGCTTACACAATTAAAAAAACCCTACTCTCTGAGTTTTCTGCCTCTCCTCAGATAACCAACACTTGGAGATTTTTCTAGCTTAATCTCAAAGAAACCAAAAACATATAAGATTTACACAAATGTAAAATACCTGGATTTCTTCTTTTGTTGCAGCCCGGTAGAACCAAATCAGAGTAGAAGTTTGAATAGAATTTAATGTCCAATACTCACTTAAGAAATGGTTCTAGATTCTAAATTGATTTTAAACTAAATCAAGTTGGGCTATCTCTATTTGATTTTGATTCCAAGAAGTGGAATATCAGAATTCCTCTTTCAAATCAGATTGGAATGCAGAAATAAAATCATATATAAAAGCTAACGAAAGAGAATATTAAATATGTACAATCTAGCTTAAGAAGTTTACAAACTTATCTCTCAGAGTGATGCCTTGATTTTACTTGAATTGGATATCAAACTCTGAAAATCGTGCTTTATTTATAGTTGTAAAAATCGCATCTATGACTGGTCCTGTGGACACTACGACTGGTCGCAGGACCAACAACATTTTGAAATTTTGAGCACGATCAGATAAAACCATTCCACAACTGGTCAGAGGTACTTCACGACCGGTTGTGAGTCCTCCACGACTGGTCGTGACTTGCCCACGACTGGTCGTGAGAAACCAGAATTCATTGCTAGAGTTTGAGTCATAGCTATTGGACTGGTTGTGAACAAGTCGACACTGTTCACACTACCGGTCAAGAAGACTCCAGGACTGGTCGTGACTGAACCAAAAAATTCTAAAATTTTGCAACAACTTAAGACTGGTCTTGGAATTTCTTGGACTGGTTGCGCCAGTTCTAGGACTACTCGAATAGGGTTCAAGAATAGTCTTAGAACAGTCCAAATACATATAAAGTGATTCATTTGAATTATATAAACAAAATGACCTACCCTAAGGTTTATCTAAGGTCTTTCATACCTAAGACGTGAAATATGTACATTGAACATTCTTTTCTTCAGATGATTAGTGATCTTTGAAGTTCATGAAGCTTGAGATCTCAACACATGATGAAGCTTGAACTTGAGAACCTTGAATTGTACTACACCTTAAGTCTTGAACAAGATCTCGTCTTTCAACGTAGTTCTAAAAATTCTGAAGCTTGTAGAGGAGAACAATTAACTTGATCTTGCATTTCTTGAAGTAGATCATTGTACTTGACTTGAAGTATTGTCTTACTTGAAGCATTGTCCTTGTGCATGAGATGCATTGCCTGGAACATATATATCATCTTGCTACACAAGACACAGATTGAACTTTTTGGCATTACAAAATTTGACAATCAAAGGAGCATAAAACCATAGCACTTACAGTTTCGACCAGAAACAAAAGCATTTCGATTTGGAGGAATTCATTAAATGACAATAAAGAAAGCATGAGACAAACAGATATAACAGAGTACTCTATTTAATCTGAGTTCTTTAACATCCTCACATTTCCCTTATTCTTAAAACAGAGTACAATGCATGGACATAATGAAATAAGAAAGAGAGGTCTAATGGAAATTTTAACAGCATTTCGACACTCTTGACGTTCGTCGCAAGGGCAGATGAGTTGTGCAGAATTGAAGCCCATGATTTGGTCGTATGATAGGCATTGATCATCTTGATTTGGTCCAAACTGAGTTATGTGGGTCTTCCATCATGCTCTACTCTCCTACCTCCTCTGTGATTCTTCAATTTCTATCTTCCAAATGACGATGTGAGTGGAGTATTTATGTGGGATTATTTCAGCATGATGGAGACTGCATCGCCATGGGGCACACAACCATGAAGTGCACAACAGCTTCACCAAGAGTGGATGCATAATCCATGCAAAGGTGGAGCGAGCAACTCCCTCTCTACATGAAATGGCACAAGAATTTCTTCTAGGAGAAATGACACAAATGTCATCCATTAGGACATAGTTCCATAGAGTGTGGTGCAGGAAGGCTTTCATCAGGACAGACCCCATATAAAGTGGCGCAGAGAATCTTCTTCATGACAATTGCACAGAAAAACCATGCGTTAGGACATGGTTCCATAAAGTGTGGCGCGCAAGACTATGTCTTAGGACAAGGTCCATAGAGAGTGGCACGCAACTCTTTCCTTCAGGACAAAGAACCATACAAAGTCATGCAACTTTCACTTGGATCAGGACAAGGGAGAGAGAGAAGTGGCACAACTCCCCTAGGATCAAGACAAGGGAGAGAGAGAAGTGGCGCAACTCTCATAGGATCAATACAAGGGAGAGAGAGAAGTGGCCTAACCTTCCTCGGATCAAGATAAGGCTCCACTCAAGGTGGCATGAAACTCACGCACTAGGACGATCTTCTATGCAAAATTGCACAGAAGAGAGTTCCATCATGACAAGAGCCATGTAAAACAGCGCACCTCCATCCTTCTCCATTTTGTTTCGACCATAAACAAATGCATTTCAATTTGGGGGAATTCATTCAATGACAATAAAGACAGCATGTGACAAACAGATATCATAGAGTACTCTATTCAGTCTGAGTTCTTTTACATCCTCACATTTCCCTTGATTCTAAAAACAGGGTAAAATGCATGGACATAATGAAATAAGAAAGAGAGGTCTAATGGAAATTTCAATAGCATTTTGACATTTTTGATGTTCGTCGTAAGGGCAGATGAGTTGTACGGACATGAAGCCCTTGATTTGGTCGTATGATAGACATTGATCGTCTTGATTTGGTCCACACTGAGTTGTGCGGGTCTTCCATCATGCTCTACTCTCCTACCTCCTCTGTGATTCTTCAATTTCTATCTTCCAAATGACGATGTGAGTGGAGTATTTATGTGGGATTATTTCAGCATGATGGAGACTGCATCGCCATGGGGCACACAACCATGAAGTGCACAACAGCTTCACCAAGAGTGGATGCATAATCCATGCAAAGGTGGAGCGAGCAACTCCCTCTCTACATGAAATGGCACAAGAATTTCTTCTAGGAGAAATGACACAAATGTCATCCATTAGGACATAGTTCCATAGAGTGTGGTGCAGGAAGGCTTTCATCAGGACAGACCCCATATAAAGTGGCGCAGAGAATCTTCTTCATGACAATTGCACAGAAAAACCATGCGTTAGGACATGGTTCCATAAAGTGTGGCGCGCAAGACTATGTCTTAGGACAAGGTCCATAGAGAGTGGCGCGCAACTCTTTCCTTCAGGACAAAGAACCATACAAAGTCATGCAACTTTCACTTGGATCAGGACAAGGGAGAGAGAGAAGTGGCACAACTCCCCTAGGATCAAGACAAGGGAGAGAGAGAAGTGGCGCAACTCTCATAGGATCAATACAAGGGAGAGAGAGAAGTGGCCTAACCTTCCTCGGATCAAGATAAGGCTCCACTCAAGGTGGCATGAAACTCACGCACTAGGACGATCTTCTATGCAAAATTGCACAGAAGAGAGTTCCATCATGACAAGAGCCATGTAAAACAGCGCACCTCCATCCTTCTCCATTTTGTTTCGACCATAAACAAATGCATTTGAATTTGGGGGAATTCATTCAATGACAACAAAGACAGCATGCGACAAACAGATATCACAGAGTACTCTATTCAGTCTGAGTTCTTTTACATCCTCACATTTCCCTTGATTCTAAAAACAGGGTAAAATGCATGGACATAATGAAATAAGAAAGAGAGGTCTAATGGAAATTTCAATAGCATTTTGACATTTTTTATGTTCGTCGTAAGGGCAGATGAGTTGTACGGACATGAAGCCCTTGATTTGGTCGTATGATAGACATTGATCGTCTTGATTTGGTCCACACTGAGTTGTGCGGGTCTTCCATCATGCTCTACTCTTCTATCTCCTCTGTGATTCTTCAATTTCTCTCTTCCAAATGATGATGTGAGTGGAGTATTTGTGTGGGATTATTTTAGCATGGTGGAGAGTGCATCACCATGGTGCACACAACCATGAAGTGCACAACAGCTTCACCAAGAGTGGATGCACAATCCATGCAAAGGTGGAGCGCGCAACTCCCTCTCTACATGAAATGGCACAAGAAGTTTCTTCTAGGAGAAATGGCGTAAATGCCATCCACTAGGACATGGTTCCATAGAGTTTAGCGCAGGAAGGCTTTCATCAGGACAGACTCCATATAAAGTGGCACAGAGAGTTTCTTCATGAGAGTTGCGCGTAAAAGCCATGCGTTAAGACATGCTTCTATAGAGTGTGGCACGCAAGACTATGTCTAAGGACAAGGTCCATGGAGAGTGGCGCGCAACTCTATCCTTTAGGACAAAGAACCATACAAAGTGGTGCAACTTTCACTTGGATCAGGACAAGGGAGAGAGAGAAGTGGCGCAACTCCCCCGGATAAAGACAAGGGCGAGAGAGAAGGGGCGCAACTCCCCTGGGATCAAGACAAGGGAGAGAGAGAAGTGGCACAAATCTCTTAGGATCAAGACAAGGGGGAGAGAGAGAGAGAGAGAGAGAGAGAGAGAGAGAGAGAGAGAAGTGGCGTAACTCTCCTGGGATCAAAACAAGGCTCCACTCTAGGTGGCTCGCAACTCATGCACTAGGACAATCTTACAAGCAAAATGGAGGAGAAGAGAATTCCTTCAGGACAAAAGCCATGTAAAATGGAGCAACTCCATCCTTCTCCATTTTGTTTCGACCAGAAACGAAAGCATTTCAATTTCGGGGAATTCATTCAATGACAACAAAGAAAGCATGAGACAAATAGATATCACAGAGTACTCTATTCAGTCTGAGTTCTTTTACATCCTCACATTTCCCTTGATTCTGAAAATAGAGTACAATGCATGGACATAATGAAATAAGAAAGAGAGGTCTAATGGAAATTTCAGTAGCTTTTCATCGCTTTTGATGTTTGTCGCAAGGGTAGATGAGTTGTGCGGACTTGAAACCCATGATTTAGTCGTATGATAGGCATTAATCGTCTTGATTTGGTCCACACTAAGTTGTGCGGGTCTTCCATCATACTCTACTCTTCTACCTCCACTGTGATTCTTTAATTTCTATGTTCCAAATGATGATGTGTGGAGTATTTGTCTAGGATTACTTCAGCATGATGGAGAGTGCATCGCCATGGGGCACACAACCATGAAGTGCACAACAACTTCACAAAGAGTGGACGCACAATCCATGCAAAGGTGGAGCGCATAACTCCCTCTCTACATGAAATGACACAAGAAGTTTTTCTAGGAAAAATGGCACAAATGCCATCCATTAGGACATGGTTCCATAAAGTGTGGTGCAGGAAGGCTTTCATCAAGACAGACTCCATATAAAGTGGCACAGAGAGTCTTCTTCATGAGAGTTGCGCGCAAAAGCCATGCGTTAGGACATGGTTCCCTAGAGTGTAGCGCGTAAGACTATATCTTAGGACAAGGTCCGTGGAGAGTGGCGTGTAACTCTATCCTTCAGGATAAAGAACCATACAAAGTGGTGCAAATTTCAATTGGATCGGGACAAGGGAGAGAGAGAGAAGTGGTGCAACTCCCCTGGATCAGGACAAGGGAGAGAGAGAACTGGTGCAACTCCTCTGGGATCAAGACAAGGGAGAGAGAGAAGTGGCGCAATTCTCCTGGGATCAAGACAAGGGAGAGAGAGAAGTGGCACAACTCTCCTGGGATCAAGACAAGGCTCCACTCAAGGTGGCACACAACTCACACACCAAGACATTCTTCCATGCAAGATGGCGCAGAAGAGAGTTCCTTCAGGACAAGAGCCATGTAAAATGGCCCAACTCCATCCTTCTCCATTTTGTTTCGACCAGAAATGAAAGCATTTGGATTTAGGGGAATTCATTCAATGACAGCAAAGAAAGCATGAGACAAACAGATATCACAGAGTACTTTATTCAATCTGGATTCTTTTACATCCTCACATTTCCCTTGATTTTGAAAACAGAGTACAATGCATGAACATAATGAAATAAGAAAGAGAGGCCTAATGAAACTTTCAGCAGCATTTCAACGCTTTTGATGTTTGTCACAGGGGCAGATGAGTTGTGATGACTTGAAGCCCTTGATTTGGTCATATGATAGGCATTGATCATTTTGATTTGGTCCACACTGAGTTGTGCGGGTCTTCCATCATGCTCTACTCTTCTATCTCCTCTATGATTCTTCAATTTTTGTCTTCCAAATGATGATGTGAGTGGAGTATTTGTGTGGGATTATTTCAGCAAAATGGAGAGTGCATCTCCATGGGGCACACAACCATGAAGTGCACAATAGCTTCACCAAGAGTGGAAACACAATCCATGCAAAGGTGGAGCGCGCAACTCCCTGTCTACACGAAATGGCAAAAGAAGTTTCTTCCAGGAGAAATGGCACAAATGCCATCCATTAGGACATGGTTGCATTGAGTCTGGTGCAGGAAGGCTTTCATCAGGACAGACTCCATATAAAGTGGCACAGAGAGTCTTCTTCATGACAGTTGCATGGAAAGCCATGCGTTAGGACATGGTTCCATAGAGTGTGGCAGGCAAGACTATGTCTTAAGACAATGTCCATGTCGAGTGGCGCGCAACTCTTTCCTTCAGGACAAAGAACCATACAAAGTGGTGCAACTTTCACTTGCATCAGGACAAGGAAGAGAGAGAAGTGGCACAACTCCCAGGGATGAAGATAAGGGAGAGAGAGAAGTGGTGCAACTCTCCTGGGATCAAGATAAGGGAGAGAGAGAAGTGGCCCAACTCTCCTTGGATTAAGATGAGGCTCCACTCAAGGTGTCATGCAACTCACGCACCAGGACAATCTTCTATACAAAATTGCGCAGAAGAGAGTTCCTTCATGACAAGAGCCATGTAAAATGGCACAACTCCATCCTTCTCCATTTTGTTTCGACCAGAAACAAACGCATTTCGATTTGGGGGAATTCATTCAATGACAACAAAGAAAGCATGAGACAAACAGATATAAAAAGTACTCTATTCAGTCTGAGTTCTTTTACATCCTCACATTTCCCTTGATTCCAAAAACAGGGTACAATGCATGGACATAATGAAATAAGAAATTGAGGTCTAATGGAAATTTCAACAGCATTTCGATGCTTTTGATGTTCGTCATAAGGGCAGATGAGTTGTACAGACTTGAAGCCCTTGATTTGGTCGTATGATAAACATTGATCGTCTTGATTTGGTCCACACTGAATTGTGCGGGTCTTCCATCATGCTCTACTCTTCTATCTCCTCTGCAATTCTTCAATTTCTCTCTTCCAAATGATGATGTGAGTGGAGTATTTGTGTGGGATTATTTCAACATGGTGGAGAGTGCATCGCCATGGTGCACACAACCATGAAGTGCACAACAGCTTCACCAAGAGTGGACGCACAATCCATGCAAAGGTGGAGCGCGCAACTCCCTCTCTACATGAAATGACACAAGAAGTTTCTTCCAGGAGAAATGGCGCAAATGCCATCCACTAGGACATAGTTCCATAGAGTGTGGCATAGGAAGGCTTTCATCCAGACAAACTCCATATAAAGTGGGAGTCTTTTTCATGAGAGTTGTGTGCAAAAGCCATGCATTAGGACATGCTTCTATAGGGTGTGGTGGGCAAGACTATGTCTTAGGAGAAGGTCCATGGAGAGTGGCGTGCAACTCTATCCTTCAGGACAAAGAACCATACAAAGTGGTGCAACTTTCGCTTGGATCAGGACAAGGGAGAGAGAGAAGTGGTGCAACTACCCTGGATCAGGACAAGGGCGAGAGAGAAGTGGTGCAACTCCCCTGGGATCAAGACAAGGGAGAGAGAGAAGTGGCGCAAATCACCTAGGATCAAGACAAGGGAGAGAGAGGGAGAGAGAGAGAGAGAGAGAGAGAGAGAGAGAAGTGGCGCAACTCTCCTGGGATCAAGACAAGGCTCCACTCAAGGTGGCAGGCAACTCATGCACCAGGACAATCTTCCATGCAAAATGGCGCAGAAGAGAGTTCCTTCCGGATAAGATCCATGTAAAATGGCGCAACTCCATTCTTCTCCAATTATTTCGACTAGAAATGAAAGCATTTCGATTTGGGGGAATTCATTCAATGACAACAAAGAAAGTATGAGACAAACAGATATCACAGAGTACATTATTCAGTCTGAGTTCTTTTACATCCTCACATTTACCTTGATTCTGAAAATAGAGTACAATGCATGGACATAAAGAAATAAGAAAGAGAGGTCTAATGGAAACTTCAGTAGTATTTTGACGCTTTTGATGTTTGTCGCAAGGGTAGATGAGTAGTGCGGACTTGAATCCCTTGATTTAGTCGTATGATAGGCATTAATCGTCTTAATTTGGTCCACACTGAGTTGTGCGGGTCTTCCAACATGCTCTACTCTTCTACCTCCTCTGTAATTCTTCAATTTATGTGTTCTGAATGATGATGTGAGTGGAGTATTTGTCTAGGATTATTTCAGCATGATGGAGAGTGCGTCACCATGGGGCACACAACCATTAAGTGCACAACAGCTTCACCAAGAGTGGACGCACATTCCATGTAAAGGTGGAGCGCGCAACTCCCTCTTTACATGAAATGGCACAAGAAGTTTCTTCCAGGAAAAATGGCACAAATGCCATCCATTAGGAAATGGTTCCGTAGAGTGTGGCGCAGGAAAGATATCATCAGGACAGACCCCATATAAAGTGGCGCAAAGAGTCTTCTTCATGAGAGTTACGCACAAAAGCCATGTGTTACGACATGGTTCCATAGAGTGTGGTGCGTAAGACTATATCTTAGGACAAGGTCTATGGAGAGTGGCGCGTAACTCTATCCTTCAAGATAAAGAACCATACAAAGTGGTGCAACTTTAACTTGGATCAGGACAAG
Source organism: Magnolia changhungtana (assembly GCA_030180095.1). Classification (NCBI taxonomy): domain Eukaryota; kingdom Viridiplantae; phylum Streptophyta; class Magnoliopsida; order Magnoliales; family Magnoliaceae; genus Magnolia; species Magnolia changhungtana. The sequence continues at coordinate 794,517 of JASAUF010000625.1, forward strand.
GGAGAGAGAGAAGTGGCAGAACTCCCTTGGATCAGTACAAGGGAGGGAGAGAAGTGGCACAACTCCCCCGGGATCAAGACAAGGTAGAGAGAGAGAGAGAAGTGGCACAACTCTCCAGGGATCAGGACAAGGGAGAGAGAGAAGTGGCACAACTCTCCTGGGATCAAGACAAGGCTCCACTCAAGGTGGCACGTAACTCACGCACCAGGACAATCTTCCATGAAAATGGCATGGAGGAGAGTTCCATCATGACAAGAGCCATGTAAAATGGCGCAACTCCATCCTTCTCCATTTTGTTTCGACCAGAAACGAAAGCATTTCAATTTGGGGGAATTCATTCAATGACAACAAAGAAAGCAAGAGACAAATAGATATCACAAATTACTCGATTCAGTCTAAGTTCTTTTACATCCTCACATTTCCCTTAATTCTGAAAACAGAGTACAATGCATGGACATAATGAAATAAGAAAGCGAGTTTTAATGGAAATTTCAATAGCATTTCGACGCTTTTGATGTTCGTCACAAGGGCAGATGAGTTGTGCGGACTTGAAGCCCTTGATTTGGTTGTACGATAGGCATTGATCGTCTTGATTTGGCCCACACTGAGTTGTGCGGTTCTTCCTTCATGCTCTACTCTTCTATCTCCTCTGTGATTCTTCAACTTTTGTCTTCCAAACGATGATATGAGTGTAGTATTTATCTAGGATTATTTCAGCATGATGGAGAGTGCATCGCCATGGGGCACACAACCATGAAGTGCACAACAGCTTCACCAAGAGTGGACGCACAATCCATGCAAAGGTGGAGTGCACAACTCCCTCTCTACATGAAATGGCACAAGAAGTTTCTTCTAGGGGAAATGGCGCAAATGCCATCCATTAGGACATGGTTTCATAGAGTGTGGAACAGGAAGGCTTTCATCAGGGTAAACTCCATATAAAGTGGTGCAGAGAGTCTTCTTCAGAGGAGTTACGCGTAAAAGCCACGCATTAGGACATGGTTCCATAGAGTGTGGCACATAAGACTATATCTTAGGACAAGGTCCATGGAGAGTGGTACGCAACTCAATCCTTAAGGACAAAGAACCGTATAAAGTGGTGTAACTTTCACTTGGATTAGGACAAGGGAGAGAGAGAAGTTACACAACTGCCCTGGATCAGGATAAGGGAGAGAGAGAAGTGACGCAACTCCCCTGGGATCAACATAATGGGGGAGAGAGAAGTGGCGCAACTCTCCTGGGATCATGACAAGGCTCAACACAAGGTGGCACGCAACTCACGCACAATGACAATCTTCCACCCAAATTGGCACAGAAGAGAGTTCCGTCAAGACGAGCCATGTAAAATGGAGTAACTCCATCCTACTCCATTTTGTTTCAACCAAAAATGAAAGCATTTCAATTTGGGGGAATTCATTCAATGATAAGAAAGAAAGCATGAGATAAACTGATATCACAGAGTACTCTATTCAGTCTGAGTTCTTTTACATCCTCACATTTCCCTTGATTCTAAAAACAGTGTACAACACATGGACATAATGAAATAAGAAAGAGAGGTCTAATGGAAATTTCAGCAGCATTTCCACGCTTTTGATGTTCGTTGCAAAGGTAGATGAGTTGTGCAGACTTAAAGCCCTTGATTTGGTTATACGATAGGCATTGATTGTCTTGATTTGGTCCACACTGAGTTGTGCGGTTCTTTCATCATGCTCTACTCTTCTATCTCCTCTGTGATTCTTCAATTTTTGTCTTCCAAATGATGATGTGAGTGGAGTATTTGTTTGGGATTATTTCAGCATGATGGAGAGTGCATCGCCATGGGGCACACAACCATGAAGTGCACAACAGCTTCACCAAGAGTGGACGCACAATCCATGTAAAGGTGGAGCATGCAACTCCCTCTCTACATGAAATGGCACAAGAAGTTTCTTCCAAGAGAAATGACGCAAATGCCATCCATTAGGACAAGGTTTCGTAGAGTGTGGCACAGGAAGGCTTTCATCAGGACAGACTCCATATAAAGTGGCGCAGAGAGTCTTCTTCATGAGACTTGCACGTAAAAGCCATGCGTTAGGACATGTTTTCATAGAGTGTGGCGGGCAAGACTATGTCTTAGAAAAAGGTCCATGGAGAGTGGCGCGCAACTCTATCCTTCCGGACAAAGAACCATACAAAGTGGTGCAACTTTCACTTGGATCGGGATAAGGGAGAGAGAGAAGTGGCGCAACTCCCCAAGATCAGGACAAGGGAGAGAGAGAGAGAGAAGTGGCGCAACTCCCCTGGGATCAACACATGGGAGAGAGAGAAGTGGCGCCAATCTCTTGGGATCAGGACAAGGGAGAGAGAGAAGTGGCATAACTCTCCTAGGATCAAGACAAAGCTCCACTTAAGCCGGCATGCAACTCAGGCACCAGGACAATCTTCCATGCAAAATGGCACAGAATAAAGTTCGTTCAGGACAAAAGCCATGGAAAATGGAGCAACTCCATCCTTCTCCATTTTATTTCGACCAGAAACGAAAGCATTTCGATTTGGGGGAATTCATTCAATGACAACAAAGAAAGTATGAGACAAAAAGATATCACAGAGTACTCTATTCAGTATGAGTTCTTTTACATACTCACATTTTCCTTGATTATGAAAATAGAGTACAATGCATGGACATAATGAAAAAAGAAAGAGAGGTCTAATGGAAATTTCAACAGCATTTCGTCGCTTTGATGTTTGTCGCAAGGGCAGATGAGTTGTGCGGACTTGAAGCCCATAATTTGTTCGTATGATAGGCATTGATCGTCTTGATTTGGTCCACACTGAGTTGTGAGGGTCTTCCATCATGCTCTACTCTTCTATCTACTCTTTGTTTCTTCAATTTCTGTCTTCCAAATGATGATGTGAGTGGAGTATTTGTGTGGGATTATTTCAGCATAATGGAGAGTGCATCGCCATAGGGCACACAACCATGAAGTGCTCAACAGCTTCAACAAGAGTGGATGCACAATCCATGCAAAGGTGGAGTGCACAACTCCCTCTCTACATGAAATGGCACAAGAAGTTTCTTCCAGGAGAAATGGCGCAAATGACATCCATTAGGACATGGTTCCATAGAGTGTGGCATGCAAGAGTATGTCTTAGGAGAAGGTCCATGGAGAGTGGCGCGCAACTCTTTCCTTCAGGACAAAGAACCATACAAAGTGGTGCAACTTTCACTTGGATCAGGATAAGGGAAGGAGAAACATGGCGCAACTCCCCTGGATCATGACAAGGGAGGGAGAGAAGTGGCACAACTCCCCTAGGATCAAGACAAGTGAGAGGGAGAAGTGGCGCAACTCTCCTGGGATCAAGACAAGGGAGAGAGAGAAGTGGCAAAACTCTCCTGTGATTAAGACAAGGCTCCACTCAAGGTGGCACGCAACTCATGCACCAGGACAATCTTCCATGCAAAATGGTGTAGAGGAGAGTTCCATCATGATAAGAGCAATGTAAAATGGCACAACTCCATCCTTCTCCATTTTGTTTCGACCAGAAATGAAAGCATTTCGATTTGGGGGAATTCATTCAATGACAACAAAGAAAGCATCAGATAATAGATACCACAAAGTACTCTATTCAGTCTGAGTTCTTTTACATCCTCACATTTCCCTTAAATTTGAAAACAGAGTACAATGCATGGACATAATGAAATAAGAAAGAGAGGTCTAATGGAAATTTCAGCGGTATTTCGACGCTTTTGATGTTCGTTGCAAGGGCAGATGAGTTGTACGGACTTAAAGCCCTTGATTTGGTCGTATGATAGGCATTGATCGTCTTGATGTGGTCCACACTGAGTTGTGTTGGTCTTCCATCATGCCCTACTGTTCTATCTCCTCTGTGATTGTTCAATTTCTATCTTCCAAATGATGATGTGAGTGTGCATCGCCATGGGGCACACAACCATGAAGTGCACAACAGCTTCACCAAAAGTGGATGCACAATCCATGCAAAGGTGGAGCGCACAACTCCCTCTCTACATGAAATGGCATAAGAAGTTTCTTCCATGATAAATGGCGCAAATGACATCCATTAGGACATGGTTCCATAGAGTGTGGCGCATGAAGGCTTTCATCAGGACAGACTCCATATAAAGTGGCGCAAAAGCCAAACATTAGGACATGGTTCCATAGAGTGTGGCGCGCATGACTATGTCTTAGGACAAGGTCCATGGAGAGTGGCGCACAACTCTATTTTGAACAAGAAACAAATGTATTTGATTTGGGAGATTATTTTATTTAAATATAATAGAGAGAGAGTACATCAAGAACAATCATCGTATTATTAATATTGAGTTCATTTACATCCTTAGATATCTCTTGATTTTGAGATAGATTATTTAAAATATAATAAATTGATAGAGTTTGAATAGTGAATCTGATTATCAAATCTGGCAGCACTGCGACTTCGATTTGATCATTTCTTTAAGAAAAATTTTGTGCAGATTACATCGTCTTATTTCTCTTTTTGAAGCTTGTATAAAAGGAGAACTGGACCCTGATCATTTTAACAGCATTTCATCTCCCATCATTATTGACTGCAAGGCAGTCTGATTGCGCGAACACGCACAACCTATATGGTTTGTGCGGGTCCCCGTAAACCCTAGGCTTCTCTTCAGTCCTACCTTCAATCTTCTCTGCAGCTCTGTACTCCTTCCAAAATCTTCAATCACCCCAAATGAGAGGGAGAGTGGGGTATTTATAGACCTTCACACATGCGAACCTTCGATCTTCATGCCACGGGACCCACCTTTCATCAATTCTGACTGTTCATGGACAATATGTCCTGAAATCAGTTGCACGGACCCGCGCAACTGGTATCACTATTTGCGTGAACCTACACAACGGATATGGTTTGCACGGATCTACGCAAACCCCTTAAAGATTCTCTTTCTTTTCATCTTGTTTCCTTCATTCTTTTTAATATTTATTTTCCCAATCTTCAATTCTTTCTTCTCTTTTTTTATGCATCAATAGATGCCCCCTTGATCCTTTCTTTATTTCTCCAAAAATTAAAGAATCAAGATCAATCTTACCCTGAAATGGTTTACGCGGACCCACGCAACCGATGCCCGTGTACCGTATTTGGCCCTATCCACAATAAATACTCCAAACTTCCCCTCATTCTCCACTCGCCGCACTTGTAACGAACCTTTTTCTTTCTGTTACATCTTCGCGCAAACAACTTTGTTTTGCAAACCCGCGCAACAGGTTTCCTGTTTGCGCAAGGCTTCTGATTGTTGCGCTACTCCACGCAAAGGACTATGATTGCGCGAGTCCACGTCACTAACACTTAAAGAAAAAAAATCAGACTTAACTTTTTCTTTTCAAATATCCTCAAGACTTAAACCTTTTTCACCATGGCCCAAACTAAGCGAACATACCGTGTAGTTAACCCTCCTACTGCACAACCTTCTCACCAAGATCTGCCAAACCTGTCCTCTTTTCACACATCCAATCCTTCTCCATCCCCTGACCAGTCATAACTAAAACGCATGAAGACCACCACATGACATCCTACTTATTTTAAGGAGCCTGTGCTCCCGACCTTTGATTTCTCTGATTGTATCTCCTCATTGTCGTCTCCCATCAATCGAGCGATTTCAATGGGAGATATAGAACGACCTCCGAAACATGGTCATGATTACGACTAGGATGAATGGCTGAAATCAACCGCCCATATACCTACTGACAGCCAAAAACCTCCTGCCTGAGAAGATACACCTCCCGCATCTCGGTCGAAGAAAACTCGCCGTAATAAGGCAGAAGAATTTCAAGAGAAGATAAGGGAACATAATAAAAAGAAGCTCCATAACTCATGGGAAATGATCAGAGTAATTGAAGGTATCATGAAATTCGACAACTCGCATTCAGAGGAGTATGACCGTGATTCCTCTTAGTCTTCACCGTCACTAATCTATGCTTAAGTGCAAGCCAACAGATCATATGGATGGAGACTGACTAATGTATACTTCTTCTTAGGCGTTGAAAGAACCGCGCATCCTTGAGGGGATCTTGTTAATGCACAAGCCATGGCAATGAATCGGTGATGTTTACTCAATGAATTTTCTCATCCCTTCTCACAATCCCCACAGTTTATTCCCTACATACATTTATGAGATGGTTCAACAGCGTTTCCAAGATCGTAAGCCGCTTTGGGGGCCAGAAAAATTTCGGACGAGGGGTCTCTTAACTTCACGCCGCTATTATTCAGATTGGGTGGAGGCTATCTTGACCAAACACTTGAAGATGTTGAGCAAGATAGGCTTGTATAACACCATAAAAGTTACATCCCAGTACGTTTACAAAGAGCCAACCGTGATAAAAGGTTTTCTTGACTACTGGGTCTCCCACCACCAATTCTTTTCATTTGCCAGCTTGTGAGATGAGCATTATGCTCTGGGATCTCCACCAAATCGCGGACTTTCCATTAACAGGGAAATTATATGATGAGTTTGTCTCAACTAATAAGGAATTGGCGTTCGTTTCTTCACCTGAACGGAAGCCTTCTATTTCAGAAACCACTATAGAACTTTTCAAGGAAATGTTGAAATTGTTGAACATTCACAAGATCTCCCCTCTGCAATGGCTTGCGCACTTTTCCAGGGCCCTTAGGCAATTTTGTAACACCCTGAAAATCGAGGGTCGAGCAGGAGCCCAACTCCCGAGTTCCAACACATCACTTATGCAACATAGAAAACGATAATTAAATGTTGTCTATATTAGTGTCTTAAACATTAATGGGATTATACCAAAACAGCATATCATACTTTAGAGATAGTTAAATTACGCAAGCGGAAGACTGTGATAGATGTATAAGATATATAAACTGTTGTAAGTCTCCAGAGAGTGAACATGTTACCAGGTTAAATATATACAAGTACACTCCAAACTGAACATAATGAATATACATGGGTGTTCTAAAAGTACAGAATAACAAGTGTAATGGCGTCTAATCAGCATCCATGTAACCCCATCGATTAGAATATGGTCTATATAGACCCGCCTAATAGCTGCATATAGGAGAACTCCTACTCATCGTCATAATAGTCCGGCTTTGCTTCGTAAGCATCGCCATCGTCTGCAACTACAACAGGGCCTGGTTGGTGTTTAAAACTCTGTCCCAGAACGTGGGAGTGAGTCATCAACTCAGTGGAGCTATAAAGTAAAGGTTAACATGTTATCAATTCAGTCAAGTAGTAATGATAAAGCAATACAGCAAGTATCCCTAAGTACTCTAAATAATACAAGGATGGTATGTATTAATGATGCATGCCCTCGCCTGCACTCCCTCTTGCGACAACATCTTACGATCACGGCATGCACCCCTTCCTCTGTGCTTAACACCAACGCCAAAGGCACATGCAAATGCGGTGCATGTACGTGATTACCTAAGCTCTTAATTAGACTTATTCATACAACAGGTTCAGGAAACTAAGGTACCTCCCTTTTTGTCATTGACCCAAATAATGATCCATCTAGGGTCGTCAATCCTAGTTAGTCACATATGATAGGCAAGTTTGTGAGTTTATACTAGTGGTTGCTACGAGAGGCTCGTCATCGTCAACGTAGACTTAATTCACACTCGAGGTCACCCCACCAACGCCCTATCAACTGGCAGTCTATTTTTGAAGGCTCATCACCAACCCGATTGGGAACCACAGCCAAGCTGTAATGCCCTAAAAATTGGGGGTCGAGCAAAGCTCAGCTCCCGAGTTCCAGCGCATTACTTATGCAATATAGATAATGATGATTATGACGTGAGCATTGAAACATGAATGAGATTATACTAAAACAGCATATCATACTCCAGAGACAGTTAAATTTGCAAGCGAAAGACTGTAATAGATATATAAAATATATAAACCATGGTGAGTCTCCAGAGTGTGATAATGTTACCAGGTTAACTCATTACAAGTACAATTCCAAAATATACCAAATGCGTAAGGTTCTCTAGTCAACATCCCTGTAATCCCGTCGATCAAGACACAGCTCACATGAAGCCGCCAGAATACAGCAAAAGTCTGGCTCCTTCTCATAAGCATCGCCATCACCTGCGGCTAAAACAGGGTCTGGTTGGTGTATACAACACCTTCCCGTAACGTGGGAGTGAGTGATCAACTCAGTGGAACAATAAAGCATAGGTTAACATGTTATCAATTCAGTCAAGCAGTAATGATAGAGCAGTAAAATCAACATTCTTAAGTACTGTAATTAATGCAAGGATGAGATACGATTATGATGCATGCCCTCGCCAACATACTCCCTCGTGCGGCACCATCTTATGTCTGCGGCATGCTGTCACCCTCAGTGCTCCACATCTTCCAGGCACATGCAATGTGATGATGAGCATGATTACCGAGTTGTTATTAGTCCATTTCAAACAGCAGTATTGGGAAACTAAGGTACCTTCCTTATATCATTCCCAAACAATGATCCATTCTAGGGTCGTTAGTCCTAGACAATCTCATACGATGATGTGTTTCTAGGTCGCTGCAAGGGTTGTCAGGGCTATTATACAGAATCATTACACTACTCCCCCGTCACCTTATCAATATAGGCCTAGTTTATACTCTGTTACTACGGGAAGGTTAGTAGCCTCACCACAGATTTAGAGTATGCTCGAGGTCACTACACCGGGTACGGTCAGGGCTGTCAGGGTTGTTACACGGAATCGTTGCACCACTCCCCCATCACCCATCAAAGCAGTGTAGGCTGACAGCTCGAATATAGTGTCTCATACCACAATAATCGGCTCACAATTCTGGTTGCTCAATGGTCACTACGGGGAGGCTCGTGGCCCCAACGTAGGCCGACAGCTCAACCACGGTATCCCATACCACCATGCCCAGCTCATGAGTCTTAGCGGATCGAGGTACCATGGTTAATGGGATTCCACTAGTAAGGTTATTAGCTCAGGTTCAAACAGAGGCGTCCAAACATGGTGAACATACATAAGACAGATCAGGTTACTTGACGAGCTCGGCTAGCTCGAGCGCACGACAAGTTGAACGACATGAAGTGCATAAGCACTTCGCATGGCCAACCACTATCGCTAACTGAAGTACGACTCGGGTTCGTTGAACACATCTCACGTGACGAATGAATCTCAACCACAAATTCAATCCCGTTACCGATTACCTGGACTATACAATAGCCCCAATCACATTCAATTATGAAACAGTTAAAGCAGTAATGAATCAAGATTTCAAATCATACAATCAAATATCTAACATTGTCCGCTTAGGGCTGTCAGGGCTGTTGCATGGAATTGTTACACCACTCCCGCATCACCCATCACGGATTTTGAAATACAACTTAAACATGTGAAGTAGTCAGAGTAGTATTAAATAAATAAGTAATTCAACATATGAACAAGCATGTTATAAAACACAATGCAAATAGGAAATCCAAACACATACGTTTCATAAACCAGTAAGTGATTAAACTAAACACTTACATGAAGGAAATCATACACATCACTAAGGTAGTTGTGAATCCTATCTCAACACCCTTATACATTACAATTTACTAACTACTCCTCATTTAGACTTTTCAACAAACACTTCGCATACATCAACATATATGACGTATGTTGATCACATAGGTATTAGGCCAAATCCTTTCACTAGGGAGCTGCCCCATTTATAACACGCGTGCACCCACGACGGATAATCATGACAAGCATGAATCCAAGTTCCATACTCATTTGAACATTTTCACAACCACTTGGGCTACACAACTCAACATATAGTGTATATTGGCCATGGCGTGATTTAGGGAAAATCCTTTCGTCAAAGGGGTATCGCCTATACGACAATCATATATCCATGACGATTAGTCATGGCGAGCACGAATGCGAATTCTATACTCATTCGGTCATTTTCATAAACACTTAGAATACACTCTTTTAACATACATAACGTATACTAGAAAAAACATGTATTAGGCCGAATCCTTTCGCTGAGTGAGTATTATACATGTATATAGCATGTTCATACAGTAATTAATCATGGCTAACATACTTTCAAAATTTGTACGTATATGGTATTTTCTATAAATACGAGGAATACAGTATATTTAACATAGTTAATGTATATCTGAAAAACAAAACGGACAGCACTTTGTACATGTGCATTTGCATGGAGATCATGAATCTATCATTATTTGACATTGAAAGCATTGAAAACCATAACTTATACTTCTAAAGTCCTCACCTTTTGCCATAGAATCGTAACGGAGTCGATAGAATTGCTAAGCTTCTATCTACGGTGATGTGGCAACCTATAACTTGCTTTAGGTTAGTTATTTCATAACTTACAATTATCGAAACCCCAAAAAAAATTAGGGTTAGGGTTTCTTACCTAGAAACGATGTCAGAATCGCCAGGAAAATGATTAGAATGGAGTGGTTAAGCTTGCAGAGCGGCAAGAGAAAATAGCAGGGAGGTTCTCCCACTTCTCTCACACTTTCTCTCTTCTCACACCTAGGGTTTTTCTCAAATACGTATGGTTGAATGAGAGGGGATTTAAGGTCCTTATATAGGCCTAAAACACTCCAAAATAGACTCCAGGTCAAGGTATACTTAGGTTATAACCAAAGTGAGGCTGTTCCGTCTTAATGGAGCACTTCCGGAAGCCCCCCTTGAGCCAAAGGTCGGACTTAAGCTCACAGACTATGGATCTAGGTCGAGTTAAGTTTTCATTCAATCGGGTTTCCAGATCACACATGGGGACCATTTTCAGTTCATCGGTCAGTGGATATCGATCGGAGATTCTGAGTACTTGGATATGTTTGGGGAAATATCCCTGATCCGAGGGTGTAATTTGGTCTAATTCTGACGGTCAGGTTGCTTAATACTGACCCGCAAGCGACAAGTCTCAAATTTCACAAATTTGTATTTTATTTTTAATTAATTTCACATTTCTCACACTCCCTGCTCCGAGCTCAAGCGAATAGCGCTGGGACACTATCTGGATTTAATTTCTGAGATGGTTGTCAAGCCCAGCAAGGCGGTCCTAATTCTTTAACTTCGTGTTAATCGGACTTCCGACGTGCGGTCCAGATCTGATACGGAGTTTCAATGTGCTCCCAAAAGCAACCGGGTAATGAGATTGATCCTAGATTTTAGGATAATGTAACGTCAATGATTCTACAAGTTTTGGATCTTGCAGATCGTATTTAAAGTGATTAGTTTAATTTCACAGATACTCTAGTTTAACACTAGCTAATTCTTGCCTATTTTCTAAAGGATTTAGTTCTGAGTAATTTCTATCTGAGGTGGTACCTGGGCCTTTGTAGTTTGCATATAAAGTGATCCAAGTTATAATACTTAGCTAGTTTATATAGTGTCTAGGGTGAAAGTACTTAGAAAAATTGAAAGAACAAGGTGGTGAAGGGTGGGATTTATGAAGGAAAAGGGTTCAAAAGTGGTTTTAGACTGTGGGATTCAGTTCTGACAAGTTAATAAGGCATTAGGATAGACCCATTGCCTAATGACGTCTAATTTCAGGTTGGCAAAAATCTGGGATGTTACAATCTATCCTCCTTAAAACAAAATTTCGTCCCCGAAATTGCCTAAGGGTAATAAAGAAAGATTTAATTATTTATTTGCCTAAGTTTTATTGCGTAGGGTATATACTAGCCTGGTTCATTTTAGTCTATCCCCCTTAAAACTTATTTCTTTATTCATTTCCCATATCCTGATGGTTTTCTATAATTCATTTCTTTACCTATTTGGAGTCTTGACGATAATTCCCAACAAGTTAGAGTAAGATAGTTGTTTTCAATGTTTGACCAATACGGAGAGACGGTTATACTGGGCTTGATCCCGATACATCGATCATCTACTGGGCCAGGGTAGAAAGCTCATCGTATCCCTCCCAAATCCTGGTGGATCCTGATCTTCTGCTTGGCCAAGCAGTGAGTCCATTGGTAGTCGCCCAGGATTGAGAACTGGGTCAAGCCGCGAATGCTTCGCAGTTGTATATTTCAGTAACTCTGTAGACCGATCACTCTAAAAATTTAGGGAATGCCCATCACAGAAAAGTTCAAATGTCCTATTTCTCGGGTTGCCCTTTAGGTCTTGGTCTAAGAAAATCCTCGTCTCATTCTATGTCCCAGATAGGGTAGCTCATCCTATTTAGTGACCCGTCTTTACATATAGTCTGGATCAATTCCATTCAATCCTGGGCCAGTGGAACGAGGGTCCACCACACTTTCGCTGCGCCACCCAGATCAAAGAGGTGTATTGATTTGACCTAGTTACATCTATCGGTCTCTGGCATTCTCTAATGTAACCAATAGTCTAGTCTTAATTGAGGAGTAGTGGAAATCCATAGGTGTAGTCCAAAGTCTATGCTCATATGCTAGATGATTTCACATCATTTCTAATATAGGAAAGGTTTTATCACTTAGGGTCAAAGTTGTCTAACTGGAACTGAGTTGTCTGTACTTGACGCTCGAACATTTCACATATGCTCATTCCAACTAAGAGGGTTCTAAGGTTCACATTATAAATTTGTTAGATTTCCTATATGGTCATGTTTGTCGAAATCTAGGAGCACCGCTCTAGGTCCAAAACTCCAAGGGTCTATTTGGCCAGTGGTCTTAAATTGTATTTAATGGGTTTGTATTGCTAATCCCTCTTCGGGATTGGGAGTGGCATGGTTGGTAGGAGGGTGAGTGGGGATTAATTTTATAGGCTTTGGAAAATGAGCCTTGTGTTGAAAAAGTGTGAGATGAGATTTCCAAATCCCAGGATAATGAATTTCTAAGTGTAATTTGAAAGGAAAATACGGGATTTACATTTAACTACATACATTCCAAACATAGTATCGGAAACCATGGGATACACCCAATCTAGGGACCATACCTTACACATACATTTATTGTTACCTTTACAATTCTATCCACCTTAAACTCACCTAATGCAATTTGGCCGAACGGGCCCTAAATGTCCTCAAACATCTAAAATATTCTACCAACTACTACACTCATCAACATGAAAACAAAAACATCCAAAGACAGTAACCCATGCAAACTACAAGACAATAGTATGGATGATTAGGCCTCCAAGAAAATGGTCGTACAAGCTCGGATAGAGCCATGGGAAATGAGGATAAGGGGAGACGGGGGCTGGAGTTTTTGGTTCTCCACGGACTTGAGCCTCAACAGGGATTGTAAAGGCCCAAAAGGTAAGGTTTGAAGAAGGAAAGGGAAGAAAATGGATGGGTTAGAGAGCTTACACGAATTTGAGCTTCAAATGGGGGGTATAGGAGCTCAAATGAGAGAAAACGGAAAGGGTAAAGGGTAGGTGTTGCTGTGAACGATGGATGTGGATGGGTTGTGGCCGAAAATGAGGAATTGGGCGATTGGGAGAGAGATTTAAGAGAAAGGGAGAGCTTGGAGGGTGTTTTGAGAGAGAGGGGGCAAAACGGAGCAAAAATAGGGGTCCCCACAAAATTTGGTGAGTACCACAAGTAACTAGGGGTCGGGCCAACCATGACCAGCACCGGCCCGACCAGTCTGGCCCAACCTGACCGCGGTCGACCGCGGTGACTGCGGTTCTACTGCGGTCCACCGGACCAGTCGCGGTGCTGCCACGGTAGGGCAGTGTTCACCACCCTCCCATGGTGCTAATGGTACCCCGAGTCTGTCCCGAGTCCCTCTAGATTACGTCATGTGGCCCACGACTCTGTTTCGAGTCGTTTCGGGGCCAATTTGTAAATCGGAATGAGTTTATGTGATGTGTGGCATATGATTTTGGGGTAGGATGAGCTAATCTATCCAACTAACTAATTTATTTGGTTATATTCCAAAAGGTTAAGGGTCAAAACCCATTTTATCCATTTATTTCCTATTTATGATAAGTTTTAGTTCCAGTATTGTTCTTCTTCATTTATACCCTAGGATTGGTGTGTATTATGAATGTGCTTAAAAAGAAATGAAGAATACAGTGGTGGAGGGTGAGATTTTGAAGGAATTGGATAAAAAGGAGTTTTAGGCTTTGAGATTAAGTGTAAGGTGTTGTGGTTGACCCACAACCTAAGGACATTCATTTTTAGGGAACGACTCAAACCCGTCGACTGATGGATGACTTGGTTATTTCACGTGACCAAAGATACGTTGTGGACTAAATTACCGTATAATCTCAACTGTCGGCGAAACTTGGGATTCGAATATGGTTTCTAGGTTTTATCGCCCCCTTTCTAATTTAGAGTGCTTCAAAGTGTGTCGTGTTACCATAGCACAGGCCCAGTTTAATCCAAATCATGCTCTAATACCATCATGTAATGCCCTGAAAATCGGGGGTTGAGTAAAGCTCAGCTCCCGAGTTCCAGCGCATCACTTATGCAACATAGATAATGATGATTATGATGAGAGCATTGAAACATGAATGCGATTATACTAAAACAGCATATCATACTCCAGAGACAGTTAAATTTACAAGCGGAAGACTATGATAGATTTATAAAATATATAAACTGTGGTGAGTCTCCAGAGTGTGATAATGTTACCAGGTTAATTCATTACAAGTACAATTCCAAAATATACAAAATGCATAAGGTCCTCTAGTCAACATCCCTGTAACCCCATCGATCAAGACACAGCTCACATGAAGCCGCCAGAATACAACACATACAAGAAGGCATCCTCGTCGTCGCAAAGGTCCGACTCCGCCTCATAAGCATCGCAATCACCTGCGGCTACAACAGGGTCTGGTTGGTGTATACAACACTGTCCCGTAACATGGGATTGAGTGATCAACTCAGTGGAACAATAAAGCATAGGTTAACATGTTATCAATTCAGTCAAGCAGTAATGATAGAGCAGTAAAATCAACATTCTTAAGTACTGTAATTAATGCAAAGATGAGATGCGATTATGATGTATGCCCTCGCCAACATACTCCCTCGTGCGGCACCATCTTACGTCCATAGCATGCTGTCACCCTCAATGCTCCACATCCTCTAGGCACATGTAATGCGATGATGAGCATGATTACCGAGTTGTTATTGGTCCATTTCAAACAGCAGTATTGGGAAACTAAGGTACCTTCCTTATATCATTCCTAAACAATGATCCATTCTAGGGTCATTAGTCCTAGACGACCTCATACGATGGTGTGTTTCTAGGTCGCTGCAAGGGCTGTCAGGGCTGTTACATGGAATCATTACACCACTCCCCCGTCACCTTATCAATACAGGCCTAGTTTATACTCTGTTACTACGGGAAGGCTAGTCGCCTCACCGCAGATTTAGAGTATGCTCAAGATCACTATACCGGGTACGGTCAGGGCTGTCAGGGCTATTACACGGAATCGTTTCACCACTCCCCCATCACCCAACAAAGTAGTGTAGGCCGATTGCTCGAATATAGTGTCCCATACCACCATAATCGGCTCACGATTCTGGTTGCTCAATGGTCACTACGGGGAGGCTCGTGGCCCCAGCGTAGGCCGACAGCTCGACTACGGTGTCTCATACCACCATGCCCAGCTCATGAGTCTTAGCGGATCGAGGTACCATGGTTAACGGGATTCCACTGGTAAGGTTAGTACCTCAGGTTCAAACAGAGGTGTCTAAACATGGTGAACATACATAAGACAGATCGAGTTACTTGACGAGCTCGGCTAGCTCGAGCGCACGACATGAAGTGCATAAGTACTTCGCATGGCCAACCACTATTGCCAATCGAAGTACAACTCGGGTTCGTCGAATACATCTCATGTGGTGAATGAATCTCAGCCACGAATTCAATCCCATTACCGATTGCCTGGACTATGCAATAGCCTCAATCACATTCAATTACGAAACAGTTAAAGCAGTAATGGATTAAGATTTCAAATCATACAATCAAATATCCAATATTGTTCGCTTAGGGCTGCCAGGGATGTTGTATGGAATTGTTACACCACTCCCCCATCACCCATCATGGATTTTGGAATACAACTTAAACATGTGAAGTAGTCAGAGCAGTATTAAATAAACAAGTAATTCAACATATGAACAAACATGTTATAAAACACAATGCAAACAGGAAATCCAAACACATACGTTTCATAAACTAGTAAGTGATTAAACTAAACACTTACATGAAGGAAATCATACACATCACTAAGGTAGTTGAGAATCCTATCTCAACACCCTTATACATTACAATTTACTAACTACACCTCAGTTAGACTTTTCAACAAACACTTCACATACATCAACATACATGACGTATGTTGATCACATATGTATTAGGCCAAATCCTTTCACTAGGGAGCTGCCCCATTTATAACATGCGTGCACCCATGACGGATAATCATGACAAGCATGAATTCAAGTTCCATACTCATTTGAACATTTCACAACCACTTAGGTTACACAATTCAACATATATAGCGTATATTGGTCGTGGCGTGATTTAGGGCAAATCCTTTCGTCAAAGGGGTATCGCCTATACGACAATCATATATCCATGACGATTAGTCATGGCGAGCATGAATGCGAATTCTATACTCATTCGGTCATTTTCATAAACACTTAGAATACACTCTTTTAACATACATAACGTATACTAGCAAAAACATGTATTAGGGCGAATCCTTTCACCGAGTGAGTATTATACATGTATATAGCATGTTTATACAGTAATTAATCATGGCTAACATACTTTCAAAATTTACACGTATACGGTATTTTCTACAAATACGAGGAATACAGTATATTCAACATAGTTAACGTATATCTGAAAAACAAAACGGACAGTACTTTGTACATGTGCAATTGCATGCAGATCATGAATCTATCATTATCTGACATTGAAAGCATTGAAAACCATAACCTATACATCTAAAGTCCTCACCTTTTGCCGTAGAATCATAATGGAGTCGATAGAATTGCTAAGCTTCTGTCTACGGTGATGTGGCAACCTATAACTTGCTTTAGGTTAGTTATTTCATAACTTACAACTTTCAAAACCCCAAAACAGATTAGGGTTAGGGTTTCTTACCTAGAAACAATGTCAGAATCGCCAGGAAAACGATTAGAATAGAGTGGTTAAGCATGCAGAGCAGCAGGGGAAAATAGTAGGGAGGTTCTCCCACTTCTCTCACACTTTCTCTCTTCTCACACCTAGGGTTTTTCTCAAATACGTATGGCTGAATGAGAGAGGGTTTAAGGTCCTTATATAGGCCTAAAACACTCCAAAATAGACTCCAAGTCAAGGTATAGTTAGGTTATAACCAAAGTGAGGTTGTTCCATCTCAACGGAGCACTTCCGGAAGCCCCCCTTGAGCCAAAGGTCAGACTTAAGCTCACAGACTATGGATCTAGGTCGAGTTAAGTTTTCATTTCAATCGGGTTTCTAGATCACATGTGGCGGACCAGTTTCAGTTCAACGGTCAGTGGATCTCGATCGAAGATTCCGAGTACATGGATATGTTTGGGAAAATATCTCTGATCTGAGGGTGTAATTTGGGCTGATTCTGACGGTCAGGTTGCTTAATATTGACCCGCAAGCGACAAGTCTCAGATTTCATAAATTTGTATTTTATTTTTAATTAATTTTCCATTTCTCACACTCCCCGCTCCGAGCTCAAGCGAATAGCACTGGACACTATCTGGATTTGATTTCCGAGATGGTTGTCAAGCCCAGTAAGGCGGTCCTAATTCCTTAACTTCGTGTTAATCAGACTTCCGACGTGCGGTCCAGATCTGATATGGAGTTTCAATGTGCTCCCGAGAGCAACCGGGTAATGAGATTGATCCTAGATTTTAGGGTAATGTAGAGTCAATGATTCTACAAGTTTTAGGTCTTGCAGATTGTATTTAAAGTGATTGGTGCTAATTTCACAGGTACTCTAGTTTAACACTAGCTAATTCTCGCCTATTTTCTAAAGGATTTTATCATGAGTAATTTCTGTCTGAGTATATAAAGTGATCCAAGTTATAATACTTAGCTAGTTTAGATAGTGTATAGGGTGAAAGAACTTAGAAAATTTTAAAGAACAAGGTGGTGAAGGGTGGGATTTGTGAAGGAAAAGGTTTAAACGCGATTTTATACTATGGGATTCAGTTCTGACAAGTTAATAAGGCGTTAGGATAGACCCATTGCCTAAGGACGTCTAATTTCAGGTTGGTAAAAATTTGGGATGTTACACAGGTTGCACCGAGGTAGGCCTATTTCATACTCGGGGTCACTCCACCAACGCCCTACCAACTGCAATTCATTTTCAAAGGCTCGTCGCCAACACGACTGGAGACCACAGCCAAGCTGCGCCAGTGTAGGCCAACAGCTCGAATATAGTGTCTCATACCACCGTATTCGGCTCACGAGTTTGAGTTGCTCACTGGTCAATACGGGGAGGCTCATCGCTCCAGCGTAGGCTGACAGCTCGACCACGATGACCCATACCACCATGCCCGGCTCATGAGTCTTAGCGGATCATGGTACCATGGTTAAACGGGCTGTTCACTGGTAATTTTGGTACCTTAAGTTCAAGCAGTAGCGTCCATACATGGTGAACATACATTGGGTCAATTGGGTAGCTTGAAAAGCTCGACTAGTACGAGTGTACGTCAAGCTGATCAACACGGAGCGCGTAAGCACTCCGCGTGGCCCAAACAGTGTCGACTAGCAGCGTACGACTCATATTCCTCGAACCTATCTAGTGTGGCGAAATGACCTCAACCACTAACTCAGAAATCATTACCGATCGCATGGACTACGTCGTAGCCCCAAACACACTCCAAGCAATTATATACGCATGTAGTAGCTAAAGATCATTGACAACCAATTTAAATATAAATCTCACTTGAGTATTTCGACAACCACGTAGTACGCATGTTATCACACATAGGCATTTCATACATAAATCACATAGTAGCAAAGTAGGTTACATAAAGAAAACTGCAACTATAGATAAGGGGATCGAGAAACCTATCTCAACACCCTCATTACATACGTTTAAACAAGCATTTTCTCATTCAGGCATTTTATCAAATACTTAGACTGCATATATCATATACATGTAATAATTTAGTTAAAACACATATTATAGCAAATCCTTCCACATAGGAGTTTCCATACGTACAACAATCATGTATTCCTAACCATCAATCATAACAAGCACCAACCATAATTTCATATTCATTCAGCCATTTTAACAAACATATAAAATGCATTTAAAACCAACATAGTTTACATATATGTGAAATATACGGAAAACGTCATATCTAAGCATATGTGATAGCAATCAAGTCAAACATAAATCATTGCTGACATTGAAAGCCTTGAAAACCATAAGCTAAATGTTTATAGTCCGCACCTTTCGCCAGTAGAGTCGTATCGAACTCAGTTTGTACATTAAGTTTGGAATGTTAGCAACATAAGGCCACGGGAAAGGAAAGAAGATGGACATCTCCTCGACGCGGTATGAATCTTGAATTTACAAGGGAATAAGAAACTTATAATATTTTACTGTAGTTCGCCACTAACATGAGCTTACGAAGCATTAAACTATGAAACTCAATCATACTCTCAAGGGTCCTAATTTAATTGCACAAAGACAATTAATATATATATATATGTGCATATTTATATGTATAATTTAAATTTAACTACATGATGATTCCTAGTATGATTACAAATAATTCCCAAATAGATACCAAATACTAAACTTTACTATAAAAAGGGTATGACCAGTCTATTGGTAACTCGAAGTTGTAGAATTTTTTTTCTTAACCCTTCTATTATTTATAACATATTTATCCCCTCTAGTTACGATATTTTTTTATAATATTTATAGAAATCCATTGTTAGGTCTATTCTTTCGTATGAATTGGTTTAATACTTGGATCCTAACTGTGTTCCTTCAACGACTTCATTATTGACCTCCTAAGGAAGATCTAGCTCCTGTCTAGTGACCTAACTTTAAGTATAACCAGGATCAATTTCCTTCGATCCTAGGCTAGTGGGTTATTAGCCTACCAAGCACCCATCACGCCTATGAGCGGGTAGACTATCAGGTCAATGTGCACTGTTTTATTTTCTAAGTCTATCGGGCAATCCTTACAAAGTTTGGTAGTGTCGGAGAAGGTCCCTGTCGCACTAAGGACTCTCAACACACCGATAGGGGTAGTGTTCAACCCGAAACACTTGATAGTAGAGCATGACACTATCAAAATAATGGACCCAGTGTCTACCAATAGGAATACAAGTGTACCTTGAATGTGGGCACTGCGGTTACTAACTCAGGTGTTTCAGCTGCAAGTGCATGCGCACGGGCTTGTTGAGGATGATTTGGTTGCGCTGTCATAGGTCTTTGAGGTGGCCTATTCTGAGGTACAGGTGATTGATAAAATAGTTGCGCTGGTGGTACAGATCGTAGAGGTGGAGTTGTTATACCACGTGGTGGCTGATGGGCAATCTTTTGAGGTGGCGTGACACCATTGTCTTTCATCTTGGTAAAACAAAAGGGGTCAGTGTGTACCCCTTTGTTGCAATATGTATACCAACAGCCAGCTCATCTCTGCTGGGTCGGCGGAGTCATGAGCCTGGGAGTCGAGTCTACATGTGGCCTCTTACCTAGGACTGGTCGGTGCTGTGATTTGGGTTGAAGCCTCGAGCCCATTGGTATACTTGTCTGGGAAACTCTGTCTCCATCTTTTTCGGTTCGTAGAGACACGTTAACTAGCTCGACGTAATTGGGAATGCTAGTGCAACATGTCTTAGTGCGGACATCAGGCCATAGCCCATCTAAAAAATGCCGCATTTTCGTCGGTTCATCTGTCAGTATCAAAGGAGCGTATCTAGCTAGATTCGTAAATTTGTTCTCGTACTCTGACATGGTCATTCCTCCCTGTCGGAGGCGGAGAAACTCACCCTCCTTTTCATTACAGTAAGTGAGAGGGAAGTACTTCTCACGGAAGCGTGTCTCAAATGCATCCCAGGTCTACACATGCCTTGTGCAAACTGTTCATAGGATGTTGTCCCACCATAAACTAGCCTCCTTCTCGAACATATATGTAACCAGCTCTACTTTCTCTGCCTCAGTACAGTGCAATGGTTTCAACATCTTGGATATATGATCCAACCAGTACTCAGCCTCCTCAGGTCTGTGAATACCCACAAAAGTGGGAGGACGGAAACACTGAAAGCGCTCAAAAAGTCTGCCGGTATTCATGTTCCCAGCTGGGTGCGTAGGCAATGTAGGCGGAACCATACTCATATTCTGTATAAGGGCCCCTACTATGGTGGTGAAAAACTGTTACTGTTACTGTTATTGCTGCTGCATCAAGAGCATCATCTGATCCAACCTATCAGGAGGAGGAGCTGACTGAGGTATGGTAGCGTCGATGTGGTTACACGGTTCTGTTCGGGAACCGGTGGTGCATAAGGCATTGGCCCATTGATGGGGCCAGTGGCCGGCTGTGAATCAAGCATTGTCTCAAAGTCCGGGCCCAAGCTAGGGTCCGTGTGGCTATCGCTTGGGGGAGGTGCCCCGTCAAACGATCCGCCAAGTGCTAGATGCCTAGTGTCTAGAATAGCTTTCGGAGGCATTCCCTATACACAACACAGGGTACAACACATGTAAGATTAGCATGACAGCACTCAATTTCTCAGGCACTCTACACACTTCATAGTGAAAGGATCTGCATGCATTTCATTTAACCAAAATTTGTCACAATACATGGGATGTAGTCTTATATGAATCATGACAGAAGGTGCATGTGAGCTCATCTAACAAAGCTCTTAAACACTAAAACATACCAACCACCAAACAGGCCTACTAGGACCCGTACAAAAGAAAACTAACAACAACAAATTGAAAGACGACCACACACATGACTTATTGTCAGAATCTGGTGAGGGAGGTGGGGCACCCTTATCCTATAGACAACACAGGATAGCCCTTAAGGTGCGAGACACCTTGCTAAATTATGCTTCACAAAGGCCTGGGTCTCACCGATCTCTTGTCGCAAGATAGCTTGGCTCTCCTCGAGTCCAGCCAAGTGGGCTTCTAAAATAGCACGATCACTGCCATGCCCCTGTGTAGCAGGAGGAGAGCCCTCGTCGGTGTCTTGGGCCTCCTCTTCTTCCTCTGCTTACCCTTCTTCTTTCTCGTCTCTGCCTTCCTCATCACTCTCATCCTCCTCACTATCCATCTCATCCTCACTCTCGTCGAGTCGGGCTTGATGCTATCATGGCCCAAACTCCATGTTGTTGAGAGTAGTGTCGTTGATGTAATGGATCGGCACAAGAATTTCTACGCCAAGTCTGTAGCCGAATTCATGAGCAAGCTTGCATATGAGTCGGCCGAATGGGAATGAAATATCATTCCTAATAAAACATGAAGTCTGGACCATCTGTAGCAAGGCGAACGTAGGCAGACACAGCTTGTCTCCATGCCTAGCTCGATATAGAAAGTCTACCATCAAATGCGTACACTTGCTATGATTGCTCCACCTGGGGTACACATTGTGGGTGAAGATATGGTGGAGTAGGCGGAAGTCGTTGGTTATATTGGACGCTAGGAGGCAGGTGCCTCAGTTGCTCCAGTGGACTAATGTAACATCTTGAAAAATTATGTACAAAGACCTGAGTACCACCTTAGGCAGAAATCACTTAGGACCAAATCCTTTAGAAATTAGACGAGTTTAACTAAGTGCTAAACTAGATTAGCTGTGAAATTCGCTTGAATCACTTTAAATACTATCTGCAAGACCCAAAACTTGTAGAATCATTGACGCTAGGTTACCCTAAAATCTAGGATTAATCTCATTACCCAGTTGCTCTCAGGAGCACATTGAAACTCCGTATTGGATCTGGACCGCACGTCGAAAGTCTGATTACTATGAAATTATATAATTAGGACCGCCTTACTGGGCTTGACAACCATCTTGGAAATCAACTCCAGATAGTGTCGCGAGGCTATTCGCTTAAACCCGGAGCGAAGAGTGTGAGAAAATATGGTTTTCTTTAAAAAATTAAGTCTAATTTAAATAATCTGAGACTTGTTGTTTGCGGGTCAGATATAAGCAATCAGACCGTCAGAATCTGACCCAAATACACCCTTGGATTAAGGAACACTTCCCATACATGTCCATGTACTTGTAACCCTGATCGAGTTTCGGTGACCGTTGAACTAAAACCAGTTCGCCACGTGTGATCTAGGAACCCGACTGGAATGAAACTTATGTCGACCTAGATCCATAGTCAGGGAGCTTAAGTCCGACCTTTGGCTCGAGAGGGGGCTTTGAAATTACTCCGTTGAGACGGAACAACCTCCCTTTGGACATAACCTAAGTATACCATGGCCATGGGGTCATTCCCATCAGTTCTGGGCCTATATAAGGACCTTAAACTCTCTCTCATTCACTCCATACGAATTTGAGAAAACCCTAGGAGAGAGAAGAGAGTAAAGAGAGAGAAAGTGTGAAAGAAGTGGGAAGAGATTCCTGTTGCTCTATCTTGTCATTCTACATGCCTGACCGTCACTATCACATCGCTATTCCAGCGATTCTAACTTCGTTCTTAGGTAAGAAAACCTAACCTTAATCTATTATAGGGTTTCAATTGTTGCAAGTGGCGAGATAGCTGACTTAACTCGTGATATAGGTTGCCATTTCATCGTTGACAAAGACCTAGAGTCTCTGACGAGTTTGTTACGATTCTACGACATAAGGTGCGGACTATAGATGCTTAGGTTATGGTTTTCAATGCTTTCAATGTCGGATAATGATAGATTCATGATCTGGGTGTTATTTCACATGTATAATGCGACGTCTATTTTGTGTTTCAGTTATGTACGTATTATGTAGAATTCAATGTATTCCTTGTATGTGTATAAAATACTGTATATGTATAAAATCTAAAAATGTGTTTGCCATGATTTACTGTCGAGTGTGTATACTAGTTATGCATGTGACGACTCTTTGGCGAAAGGATTCATTCTAATATGTGTTTGGGCCAATATATGTTATGTAGGCTATTAAGTGTAGTCTAAGTATTTGTGAAAATGCTTGTATTAGTATGTACTTGGTATAGTAGTGCCTTGAGTAGGTGTTGAGATAGGATTCTCAACTACGATAGTGATGTGTATGATTTCCTCCATGTAAGTTGATTAGTTTAATCACTTTATTACCAAAATGCATGTGTATGGATTCTTGTTCATGTTACATCTTATACCATGCTTGATAACATGCTCGAACTACTTGGTTATTCCTGTTCTGACCTCTTCACATGCTTAGTTGTTAACATTAAATGTGTGTGGGACTACGGTATAGTCCAGGCAATCGGTAACAGGCTTTGAGTTCGTGGCTGAGATTCATTCGCCACGTAGGACGTGTTTGACAAACCCGAGTCGTGTGTTGGTCGTCGGCAGTGGTTAGGCCACACGAAGTGCTTATGCACTTCATGTCGATCGATACAATGTGCACTCGTATTAGTCGAGCTCGCCAAGTAACCCGATTGGCCTATTGTATGTTCACCATGTATGGACACTATTGTTTGAACCTAAGGTACCAAACTCACCAGTGAAACCTCATTAACCTTAGTACCTCGATCCACTAAGACTCATGAGCCGAACATGGTGGTATGTGACACTAAGCTGTCGGCCTATGCCGGGGCGAGGAGTCCACCCGTAGTGACCAGTGAGCAACCAGAGCTTGTGAGTCGAATACAGTAGTATGGGACACTGTATTCGAGTTGTCGGCCTACACTGATTTGGTGACGAGCCCTTTGTAGTGACCGCGAGCATACTCTAAGCCTATGCTGAGGCGACGAGCCTTACGTAGCAACTAGAGTATAAACTAAGCCTACACCGCATCATGGCGACGAGCCCTTTGTAGTGACCTAGAACCGCAACATCATATGATATTACTAGGACTGATGACCCTAGAATGGATCATCAATTGGGAAATGATATAAGGAAGGTACCTTAGTTTCCTAACCCTGCTGTATGAAAAGGACTAATAAGAACTTGGTAATCATATACATGCACTGTATTACGCGTGCGTTCAGGTGTAGCAGGTCAAGCACTAAGGTAGCGTTGTTCATGCATGAACGTGAGATGAAGTCACTGAGGGAGTGTAGGCGAGGACATGCATCATACATTCATACCATTCTTACATTAACAAGAGTACTTAGGGATGTGTGATTTACGGCTTTATCATTACTGTTTGATTGAATTGATAACATGCTAACCTTTACTTTATTGTTCCACTGAGTTGATCACTCACTCCCACGTTAAGGGATGGTATTTTAAACACCAACCAGACTCTGTCTTGATTTCAGATGATGGCGTGATCCTTGAGGCGGAGCCTGACTACTACGATGATTAGGACGAGTTCTCTTATATGTAGTTCTCTAGTGGCTTCGATTAGGCTATCCGGATTGACGGGGCTACAGGGATTATCATTATAGTTATGCTATTTTGACATTTTGATTTTTTGAGACTATTACATGTATATGGTGACTCAGTGATGTATTCATACTCTGGAGACCGATCGTGATCTTTAACTTATATACGTGCATTTATGTCTTTCAGTCTTCCGCTTGCATTTTACAACTTGATCTGGAGTATGAATTACTGTTTTGGTATAATCTCACTCATGATGAATGCACTAACACAGACAACATTGAATCATAAGCATATATCTTACATAAGTGATGTTTTAGAACTCGGGAGTTGAGTTGCTACTCGACCCCGATTTTCAGGGTGTTACAAGCGGCCGTAGAGGTATCATGTGCGGCGATCTCTTTCATGCGCACTCTTGATATACCTCTCATCAACCTGTACCTCGCCAAGCGGCATTCCCATTATTCAGGCTATCAAGCCAACATTAACTATGAATTCTCGCCTTCCTATAGGAAATTTGAACTACAAAGGCTCCAGCTTTAGCTCCCGTATATGCACGTAGAAGGCTCGGATGGTGTTCACATTTGTCCGAGTCTTGCCCTCAAATATGGGACCCCACCCTCCATCTACTAGGCGGTCCATCACCAGATATTGCCCAAAGAGCCTCTCATTTAAGTGCGCTTCAAAAAGGACCCTACGGCCCTCAAATCTTCCATGAGACAACCCGCCAACAGAGCCCTTTTAAGGGGAGCCTGGGGATCGAGATCCCACTTTGTCTTATCTCCTAATCGACGCTCACACTTACGGTGGCGCTTGTCTGTCTCCTTGATCGAGTAGGGCAGCTAGGCCTAGCTTCATCTGTGGAAGCCCTCTTCTTCCCCATAAGAGAAAGAAACATGGAAAGCAAAAATATTGTTGCTAAGCTTGAAAAGAGTCATTTGAGTGAGATAACAATGAGGAATAAGATGGGTTGTTGGATTTGGAGATGTATGAGACACAACTATGATCTTGTGTGCTCAAAAGGGGATAAATGAAGGAGATGAAGATGGGTTTTGATGAAGGTGGTGGAGGTGTGTATGGAATGAAGGAAATTGAGGAGATATGAAGGTGAAGGAATGATTGAGAGAGGTAAATGAAATTTTTTTGAAGGTTGGAAAGCTTGGTGGGGTGAGAATAGGAGAAAGGAGCCAAAGAAGTGATTAAAAGGGGGGTCCCACACAATTTCATGGGCCCCACACGTGTTGGGGGTTCGGCCCGACACCGGCCCTCTGCGGCCTGGACCGTCTGCGTGGGGAGGCCTCACTGATCCGGGGATGGCATCGCCGGCCGCTGGACATCCACGTGAGCCCTCGCCCCATGGGTGATGGTATCCCCCCGGGTGTCGTATGTGTGCGGGGTCCACTTCGGATCACCCCTATTTGCACTATTTGGGGCCCCTAGTTCATTTGAGTCGTTTCGAGTCCTATCTCAAGTATATCTACGCGTTTCGACTTATTTGAGTGTGAAACTTGTCAATTTATCATCTAAACCCGTCAATTGATGGTCTCGAAAAAATCTGGGGTCAGCACGCATAATCTCAGATGCGTACGGGCCCCAATTCTGAGGGTCAATTTCGGTCAATTCCGTCGATAGGCGAAATTGGGAATCCTACGATCATTTATATGTTTTGTCGCTCCCTCCTAAGTCAAAGTACGTCAGTGTACGTTGTGTGACCATAACCCAGGTCCAATTTTATCTAAATCATGCTTTGATACTAACTTGTAATGCCCTGAAAATTGGGGGTCGAGCAGGAGCCCAACTCCTGAGTTCCAACACATCACTTATGCAACATAGAAAATGATGATTAAATGTTGTCTGTATTAGTGTCTTAAACAAGAATGGGATTATACCAAAACAACATATCATACTCCAAAGACAGTTAAATTACGCAAGTGGAAGACTGTGATAGATGTATAAGATATATAAATTGTTGTAAGTCTCCAGAGTGTGAATATGTTACCAGGTTAAATATATACATGTATACTCCAAACCGAACAAAATGAATATACATGGGGGTTCCAAAAGTATAGAATAACAATTGTAAAGGCATCTAATCAGCATCTATGTAACTCCGTTGATCAGAACATAGCCTGTATAGACCCGCCTAGTAGCTGTATATAGGAGAACTCCTCCTCATCGTCATAATAGTCTGGCTCTGTTTCGTAAGCATCGCCATCATCTGCAACTACAATAGTATCTAGTTGGCGTTTAAAACACCGTCCCAGAACGTGGGAGTGAGTATCAACTCAGTGGAACTATAAAGCAAATGTTAACATGTTATCAATTTAGTCAAGCTGTAATGATAAAGTAATACAGCAAGCATCCCTAAGTACTCTGATTAATGCAAGGATGATATGTATTAATGATGCATGCCCTCGCCTGCACTCCCTCTTACGACAACATCTTACGATCGTGGCATGCACCCCTTCCTCTGTGCTCAACACCAACGCCAAAGGCATACACAAATGCAGTGCATGTACGTAATTAGCCAAGTTCTTAATTAGACTTATTCATACAGCAGATTTGAGAAGCTACGATACCTCCCTTTTTGTCATTGACCTAAACAATGATCCATCTAGGGTCGTCAATCCTAGTTAGTGACATACGATAGGTAAGTTTACGAGTTTATACTTGTGGTTGCTGTAAGTGCTATAGTTTATATTCCTTTCTGTTGTCAAATTTGTGGTGCCAAAGACACTGGTATGTAACTTGCTATGTGAAGCTCTACTCAAGATCAAACAAAGATCCACTCAAGATCAACCTTGATGACCAAGCAATGCTCACAAGTGTAAAGTACAAAGATCCACTCAAGATCAACTTTAATGAACAAGCAATGCTCACAAGTGTAAAGAAGAAAGTTCTACTCAAGTTCAACTGTGATTGACAAGTATTGCTCTCAAGTCAAGACATTGCAAGATGTCAAGAAGCTTACAAGTTCGATCGTAAAGAACTCAAGATACTTTCAAGGATTAGCTACAACAAGACTTCAAGGTTTACTACTTTCAAAGGTCACTTGTCCTTAAGTTTCAATGTCCTTACTTCACGATTGAGGTTTGACTGACCTTAGGTTGACCTTTAGAGTAGGCCATTTTGGATACATAAGTCATATGTTTGATTTATGTGAGTTTGGTCAGTTCTAAGACTAGTCCTAGACTTTGTTCAACTAGTCCTAGCACTGCTTTGACCTGTCTAAGAAATTCCTGGATCAGTCGTAAGTTTGTTACAAAATTCAGATATTTTCTGTTAGGCTTCGACTAGTCCTGGGGACTATTCGACTAGTCGAAGGAACAGTGTCAACTGCATCTAAGACCAGTCATAAACCTATGACTCAAAGTCCAGCGCTGAAATTCGGATCCTACGACCAGTCGAAAGAGACCTACGACCAGTCGAAGGATACCTTCAACCAGTCGTGAAATGGTCAAATCTTATCGCGCCCAAATTTTCAAATATCTGTTGGTTCTACGACCAGTCAAACAGCTCCTTAGACTAGTCGAAGACATGATTTGCTCACCTATAAATAGAGCATGAATCTCAGAAGAATTCAATCAATTGAAGCTAATCTAATTCGGCCTTCTGAGACATAGTTCTGTGCTCCACCAAAGCTAAGTGTGCTTATTTAATAATCTCTTTCTTTACCTTTATTTGATTGATTTTGTTTCTAGCATTCCAATCTTATATGAAAAGAGGAATCGTTGTTTTCCTTCTTTTGGAATCAAAATCAATTAAAGCTAGCCCGTTGTTTTTAATTTAAAATCTATTAGAACATAGAACCATTATAAAGTGAGTATTGGACATTGATCTTGGACATTCAAATCTCTACTCCAATTTGGTTCTTCCGGGCTGCTACAACAAAGGAGATAATCAGGTATTTTACATTTGTTGTAAATTCTATTTGGTTTTCTTTTGAGATTTGCCAGAAAAATCTCATTGTATTGGTTATCTGAGGAGAGCTAGAAAACTCAGAAGTGGTTTTTTTTAATTATGTAAGCCCATAGATAAAGACACAATTGTGAAGGTTTTTAGATAAACTTGGGAAAACCTATTTTTGTTAGTGAACGCTAATATCCCCTGTGTGAGGATATTAAGAGTGGAGTAGCTGTGTGGCTGTTGTTGAATAGTTGGTGTACACATAGGCGAACCACAATAATCCCTTGTGTTTTGTGGTTGTTTGATTTTCATTTCATATCTTTAATTATTCAGTGTGGGATGTATATGTGGATGTGAATGTTGTAATCATTTCATTTCACGTTCAGTGGTGAATGTTGTGATAGTTAGATTTATATTTTTGCAATTTATCATTTTCTATTACTTTATTGGTTTGACCTTCTGTTTCTATATTTGTTCTAGAAATAAGGTTGTCCTACCATAAACTTTAGTTTTTGGTGTAAGGTTGTCCTTAGAACAAATTTTGATTACTTTCCATTCCTACACTGCAATTCAAGTTTAGTGATTTAAATTCTTATTCTTTATTCTGCTGTATCTTTTATTTAAATTTGGCATAGTCCTATTCACCCCCCCTCTAGGATATATAGCTTAGCCATTTCAGTTGCTACGAGAGGCTCGTCACCATCAACTTATACTTAATTCACACTCGAGGTCACCCCACCAATACCCTACCAACTAGCAGTTTATTTTTGAAGGCTCGTCACCAATCCGACTGAGGACCACAGCCAGGCTGCACCGGGGTAGGCTTATTTCATACTCGGGGTCACTCCACCAACGTCCTACCAACTGGCAGTCTATTTTCAAAGGCCTGTCACCAACCTAATTGGGGACCACATGTAGGCTGCGCCATTGTAAGCCGACAGATCGAATACAGTGTCTCATACCACCGTATTTGGCTCACGTGTTTGGGTTGCTCACTGGTTATTATAGGGAGGCTCGTCACCTTAACGTAAGCCGATAGCTCGACCACGGTGTCCCATACCACCATGCCCGGCTCATGAGTCTTAGTGGATCGTGGTACCAAGGTTAAATGAGCTTTTCACTGGTAATTTTGGTACCTTAGGTTCAAGTAGAAGTGTTCGTACATGGTGAACATACATTGGGCCAATCGGGTTACTTGACAAGCTCGACTGGTATAAGCGTACGTCGAGCTGATCGACATGGAACGCGTAAGCACTCTGTGTGGCCAAACCATTATCAACTAGCAGCGTACGACTCGGATTCCTTGAACCTATCTGGTGTGGCGAAACGACCTCGACCACTAACTCGAAAATTCTCACCGATCACCTGGACTACGTCGTAGCCCCAAACACACTCCAAGCAATTGTATATGCACGTAGTAACCAAAGATAGCATTAACAACCAATTTAAATATAAATCTCACTTGAGTATTTCAACAACCACGTAGTAGGCATGTTATCACACATAGGCATTTCATACATAAATCACATAGTAGCAAAGTAGGTTACATAAAGGAAACTGTAACTATAGATAAGAGGATCGAGAATCCTATCTCAACACCTTCATTACATATGTTTAAAAAAGCATTCTCTCATTCAGGCATTTTATCAAACACTTAGACTACATATATCACATATATGTAATAATTTAGTTAAAACATATATTATAGCAAATCCTTCCACATAGGAGTTGCCACACGTACAACAATCATGTATTCCTAACCATCAATCATAACAAGCACCAACCATAATTTTATATTCATTCAGACATTTTAACAAACACATAGAATGCATTTAAAACCAACATAGTTTCCATATATGTGAAATATACGGAAAACATCGTATCTAAGTATATGTGATAGCAATCAAGTCAGACATAAATCATTGCTAACATTAAAAGCCTTGAAAACCATAACCTAAATGTTTATAGTCCGTACCTTTCGCCGGTAGACTCGTATCGAACTCAGTTTGTACACTAAGTCTTCGTCTATGGCACGACGACTACCTATTACAAGAAATAGGTTAGCTATTTCATCACATACTCTATTTAGATATCTAAAATAGATTAGGGTTAGGATTTCTTATCCAAGTACGGAGTCAGAATCGCTGGAATAGAGATACGATAATTGTGGTTAAGCACGTGGAATAGCGGGATCGAATCCCAGGAACAAACTACAACTCTCTCTCTCTCACTTTCTCTCTCTTTCCATCTCTTTTCTCTCTTCTCTCTCTTAGGGTTTTACAAATTTGTATGGAATGAGAGAGAGAGAGGGTTTAAGGGGCTTATATAGGCTCAGAACTGATGGGAATGGCCCCAAGGCCATGGTATACTGAGGCTATAGCCAAAGACTGGCCGTTTCCGTCCAACGGAGTTGATCTGGAGGTCCCTTTTCTACATGATATCGGACTTAAGCTTCCTGACATTGAATCTAGGTTAGGTTAAGGTTTCGGTTCGATCGGATTTGTGGATTGGCCGTGGCGGACCAGTTTCAATTCAACGGTCATCGTTGCTCAATCAAGGCTACGAGTACATGGACCTGTGTAGGGAATTTTCCCTGATCTGAGGGTGTAATTAGGTTAGATTCTGACAGTCTGAAACCTTAAATTTGGCACAAAAGAGAACGACCCAGTTTACTTAAATTTGAGTACATTTTTAAAGGATATTCGCGTTTCTCACACACTTCACTCCGGGCTCAAGTTGTGCGTTTCTGGATACTATTTGGATTTAATTTCCAAGATGGTTGTCAAGCCCAGTAAAACGATCATAAGCGTATAGTTTCACGGTAATCAGACTTTCAACGTGCGGTCCAGGTCCGATACAAAGTTTCAATGTGCCCTCAAGAGCAACTGGGTTTAGAGATTGATCCTAGATTTCAGGGTAATGTAGCGTTAATGATTCTACAAGTTTTGGGTCTTACAGTTTGTATTTAAATTGTTCAAGCTAATTTCATAGCCAATATAGTTTAGCACTTAGTTAATTTCATCTAATTTCTAAAGGATTTGGTCCTGAGTGATTTCTGCCTGAGGCAGTACTCAGGTGTTTGTACGGATTTTTCCGAGACGTTACAATCTACCCCCCTTAAAGAACAATTTCATCCCCAAAATTGCCTAAGGGTATTAAGTAAAGATCTTATTATTTCATTTTACTTAGTCTTATTGGTTTTAGGTTTATATACGTTAGTATTGTTGGTTTCAGGTTTATATACGTGTTAAGGTATATATTAATTACATCAGCCTAGCTCATATTGATTTTCCCCCCTTAAAAGTTTCTACCTTTAAGGTTTAGAAATAATTGTCCAAATCATTATTATCGTGCTAAGCATTTGATGATAAAGTTTCCCTGGGAGTGGTATATTCTACTCTTTATGATTGGGCTAATGCAGAAAGTCAGTTACAATAGGCTTGAACCCGATACGTCGATTGCCCGCCTTACCAGGGCAGACAATACATTGTATCCCTTCCTAATCCTGATGGATACTGGTCTTCTACTCGGTCAAAGCAATGAGTCCTTTGGTAATCACTTAGGATTGAGAATTGAGTTAAGTCGCGAATGCCTCGTAGGGATATGGTTCTGAAATTCTGAAATCTGATCATCCTAAGTATTTAAGAAGTATTATAATTCGCTAGGAAGTTCAAGCCTCATGTTTATAAGGTTGCCATTTGGGTCTTGCTCAACGAGAGCTCGTGTTTAACCTATGTTTAACTTGATGGATAATAAGTTCTTCCATGGTGCTCATAGTCAAAGACTATATTAGAAGGGTTTTTAATCTCCTAAAATTATATATGTATGTCACCCTTTCGATCATATAGTTAGGGGGGTTATGGGCAGATTGCACTTCGGTTTTATTAACTTCGGGAGGGAAGGAAGAGTCGAGAGTTCTAAAATATTTCAAAAGTTTGGAATGTTAGCAACATAAGGCTGCAGGAAAGGAAAGAAGAGGGGCATCTCCTCGATGCGGTATGAATCGTGAATTTACAAGGGAATAAGAAACTTATAATATTTTACTGTAGTCCGCCACTAACATGAGCTTATGGAGCAATATACTATGAAACTCAATCCTACTCAAGGGTCCTAATTTAATTGCATAAAGACAATTAATATATATATATATATGCATATTTATATGTATAATTTAAATTTAACCACATGATGATTCCTAGTATGATTACAAATAATTCCTAAATAGAAATACTAAACTTTAATATGAAAAGGGTATGACCAGTCTATTGGTAACTCGAAGTTGTAGAATTTTTTTTTCTCAACCCTTCTATTATTTATAACATATTTATCACCTCTAGTTACCATATTATTTTTATAATTTTTTATATCAATCCATTGTTAGGCCTATTCTTTCATATGAATTGGTTTAATACTTGGATCCTAATTGTTTTCCTTCGACGACTTCATTATTAACCTCCTAAGGAAGATCCAGCTCCTGTCTAGTGACCTAACTTTACGTATAACCTGGATAAATTTCCTTCGATCTTGGGCCAGTGGGCTATTAGCCCACCAAGCACCCATTACGCTTATGAGCGGGTAGACTATCAGGTCAATACGCACCGTTCTGTTTCGTACGTCTATCGGGCAATCCTTACAAAGTTTGGTAGTGTTAGAAAAGGTCCCTGTCGTGGTAAGGACTCTTAACACACCCATAGGGGTAGTGTTCAACCCCAAACGTTTGACTGTAGAGCATGACACTATCAAAATAGTGGACCCAATCTCTACCAATAGGAATACAGGTGTAACTTGAACATGGGTAGTGACCTCAAAGGCCAAAGGCTTCGCAGTTGTTGACTCAGGTGTTTCTGATGCAAGTGCATGCGCACGAGCTTATTGAGGATAATTTGGTTGTGCTACCATTGGTCATTAAAGTGGCCTATTCTGAGGTACAGGCGGTCGGTGAAATGGTTGCGCTAGTGGAACAGATCGTAGAGGTGGAGTCGTTATACCACGTGGTGGCTGACGAGTGATCTTCTGAGGTGGCGTGACACCATTGTCTTTCATCTTGGTAAAACAGAAGGGGTCAGTGTGTCCCGTTTTGTTGCAATATGTACACCAACTGCCAGCTCGTCTCTGCTGAGTCGCCCGAGTCATGAGCCTGGGAGTTGAATCTACATGTGGCCTCTTACCTAGGACTGGCCGGTGCTATGATTTGGGCTGAAGCCTCTGGCCCATTGGTATACATGTCTAGGAAACTCTGTCTCCATCTTGTTCGACACGTAGAGACATGTTGACTAGCTCGGTGTAATTGGGAATGCTAACGCAACACGTCTTAGTGCAGACATCGTGTCACAACCCATCTGAAAAATGCCACATTTTCGTTAGTTCATCTGCCAGTATCAAAGGAGCGTATCTGACTAGCTTCGTAAATTTGTTCTCGTACTCTGACATGGTCATTCCTCCCTGTCGAAGGTGAAGAAATTCACCCTCCTTTTCATTACGGTCAGTGAGGGGTAAGTACTTCTCATGGAAGCGTGTCTCAAATGCGTTCCAGGTCCACACGTGCCCTGTGGGAACTGTTCGTAGGATGTTGTCCCACCATAAACAAGCATCCTTTACGAACATATATATAACCAGCTCTACTTGCTCCGCCTCAGTATAGTGCAATGGTTTCAACATCTTGGATATACGATCCAACCAGTACTCAGCCTCCTCGAGTTTGTGAGTACCTGCAAAAGTGAGAGGATGGAAATGTTGAAAGCGCACAAAAAGTCCTCTGGTATTAATGTTCCCAGCTGGGTGCGTAGGCGATGAGGTGGAACCACACTCATATTTTGGGCAAGGGCCCCTACTATGGTGGCAAAAAACTGTTGTTGCTGCTGCATCAAGAGCATCATCTGCTCCAAACTATCAGGAGGAGGAGCCGACTGAGGTATGTGTGGCGTCGATGTGGTCGCACGGTTCTATTCATGAACCGGTGGTGCATAAGGTGTTGGCCCATTGATGGGGCCAGTGGCCGGTTATGAATCCTGCATCATCTCAAAGTCTGGGCCCAAGCTAGGGTCCATGTGGCTATCACTTAGGGGAGGTGCCCCATCAAACGATCCGCCAAGTGCTAGACACCTAGTGTCTTGAATAGCTTTCGGAGGCATTCCCTATACATAACACAGGGTGCAACATGTGTAAGATTAACATGACATCACTCAATTTCTCAGGCACTCTACACACTTCATAGTGAAAGGAGCTGCATGCATTTCATTTAACCAAAATTTGTCACAATACATGGGATGTAGTCTTATATGAATCATGACAGAAGGTGCATGTGAACTCATCTAACAAAGCTCTTAAACACTAAAACATACCAACCACCTAACAAGCCTACTAGGGCCCATACAAAAGAAAACTAACAACAAGCAAACTGAAAGACGACCACACACATGACTTGTCGTCCGAATCTGGTGATGGAAGAGGGGCACCCTTGTCTCGTAGACAACACAGGATACCCCTTAAGGTGCGAGACACCTTGCTAAACTTGCGCTTCACGAAGGCCCAGGTCTCACCGACCTCTTGTCGTAAGATAGCCTGGCCCTCCTCGAGTCTAGCCAAGCGGGCATCTAAATCAGCCCGATCACTGTCACGTACCTGTATAGCAGGAGGAGAGCCCTCATCTGTGTCTTGGGCCTCCTCTTCTTCCTCTATCTGCCCCTTTTCTATCTTATCTCTGCCTTCCTCATCACTCTCATCCTCCTCACTATCCATCTCATCCTCGCTCTCGTCGAGTCAGGCTTGATGCTGTCGTGGCCCAATCTCCATGTTGTTGAGAGTAGTGTCGTTGATGTAATGGATCAGCACAGGAATTTTTGCGCCAAGTCTGTAGTCAAATTCATGAGCAAGCTTGCATATGAGTCAGCCGAATGGGAGTGAAATATCATTCCTAACAGAACGCGCAGTCTGGACCATCTGCAGCAGGGCGAATGTAGGCAGACACAGCTTGTCTCCCTACCCAACTCGGTATAGAAAGTCTACCATCAGATGCATACACTCACTGCGATTGCTCCACCTGGGGTACACATTGTGGGTGAAGATATGGTGGAGCAGGCAGAAGTCGTCGATCATATTGGACGCTAGGAGGCAGGTGTCTCGGTTGATCTAGTGGACCAAGCAGTTGCAGAGGTATCGCATGCGATGATCTCTTTCACACGCACTCTTGAAATACTTTTCGTCAGCCTACACCTTGCCAAGCGGCATTCCCATGATTCGGGCTATCAAGCCAACATTGACTGCGTGTTCTCGCCTTCCCACAGGAAATTTGAACTGCAAAGGCTCCAGCGTTGGATCCCATATATGAGCGTAAAAGGCTTGGATAGTGTTTACATTTACCTTAGTCTTGCCCTCAAATATGGGACCCCACCCGGCATCTACCAGGCGGTCTATCACTAGATATTGTCCAAAGAGCCTCTCATCCAAGTGCGCTTCAAAAAGGACCCTACGGTCCTCAAATCTTCTATGAGACAACTTTGTCAGCAGAGCCCTTTCCAGGGGTGCCTGGGGATTGAGATCTCACTTTGTCCTTATCTCCCGATCGACGCTCACACTTACGACGGCACCTGTCTGCCTCCTTGATCGAGTAGGACGACTAGGCCTGGCTTCATCCTTGGAAGCCCCCTTCTTCCCCATAAGAGAAAGAAACATGGAAAGCGAAAATATTGTTGCCACAAGCTCGAAAAGAGCCATTTGAGTGAGATAACAATGGGGAATAGGATGGGTTATTGGATTTGGAGATGTATGAGACACAATTATAATCTTGTGTGCTCAAAAGGGGATAAATGAAGGAGATGGAAGATGGGTTTTAATGAAGGTGGTGGAGGTGTGTATGGAATGAAGAAAATGGAGGAGATATGAAGGTGAAGGAAGGATTGGAGAGAGGGAAATGAAATTTTTTTTAAGGTTGGAAAGCTTGGTGGGGTGAGAATAGGAGAAAGGAAGCCAAAGAAGTGATTAAAAGGGGGGTCCCATAAGATTTTGTGGGCCCCACATGTGTTGGGGGGTTTGGCCCGACGCCGGCTCGCTGTGGCCCGATAGGCCCGGACTGTCCGGGCGGCGAGGCCTCGCCGATCCGGAGATGGCATTGTCGGCTGCTAGACATCCGGGTGAGCCCTTATCCTATGGGTGATGGCATCCTCCCCCGGGTGCCGTATGTGTGCAGGGTCCACTTCAGATCCCCTTGATTTGCACTATTTGGGCCCCCTAGTTTGTTTGAGTCATTTTGAGTCCTATCTCATGTATATTCACGCATTTCAAGTTATTTGAGTGTGGAACTTGTCAATTTATCATCTATACCCATCAATTGACGGTTTAGAAAAGATTTGGGGTCACCACGCATAATCTCAGATGCGTACGGGCCCCAATTCTGAAGGTCAATTTCGGTCAATTCCGTCAATAGGCGAAACTGGGAATCAAACTATCATTTTTATATTTTATCATTCCCTCCTAAGTCAAAGTATGTTAGTGTGCGTCGTGTGACCATAACCCAGGTCCAGTTTTATCTAAATCATGCTTTGATACTAACTTGTAACACCCTGAAAATTGGGGGTCGAGTAGGAGCCTAACTCCCGAGTTCCAACACATCACTTATGCAACATAGAAAATGATGATTAAATGTTGTCTGTATTAGTGTCTTAAACATGAATGGGATTATACCAAAAAGCATATCATACTCCAGAGACAGTTAAATTACGCAAGCAGAAGACTGTGATAGATGTATAAGATATATAAACTGTTGTAAGTCTCCACAGTGTGAATATGTTACCAGGTTAAATATATACATGTATACTCCAAACTGAACAAAATGAATATACATGGGAGTTCCAAAAGTTTAGAATAACAAGTGTAATGACATCTAATCAGCATCCCTGTAACTCCGTCGATCAGAACATGGTCTATATTGACCCACCTAGTAGCTGCATATAGGAGAACTCCTCATTGTCATAATAGTCTGGCTCTGCTTCGTAAGCATCGCCATCATCTGCAACTACAACAGGGTCTAGTTAGCATTTAAAACACCGTCCCAGAACGTGGGAGTGAGTGATCAACTCAGTGGAGCTATAAAGCAAAGGTTAACATGTTATCAATTCAATCAAGCAGTAATGATAAAGCAATACAGCAAGCATACCTAAGTACTCTGATTAATGCAAGGATGGATGTATTAATGATGCATGCCCTCACCTACACTCCCTCTTGTGACGACATCTTACGATCGTGGAATGCACCCCTTCCTCTGTGCTCAACACCAACGCCAAAGGCATATGCAAATGCAGTGCATGTACGTGATTTGTCAAGTTCTTAATTAGACTTATTCATACAGTAGGTTCAGAAAGCTAAGGTACCTCCCTTTTTATCATTGACCCAAACAATGATCCATCTAGGGTCATCAATCCTAGTTAGTCACATACGATAGGCTAGTTTATGAGTTTATACTAGTGGTTGCTACGAGAGGCTCATCACCATCAACATAGACTTAATTCACACTCTAGATCACCCCACCAACGTCCTACCAACTGGTAGTCTATTTTCGAAGCCTCGTCACCAACCCGACTGGGGACCACAACCAAGCTGCGCCAAGGTAGGCCTATTTCATACTCGGGGTCACTCCACCAACGCCCTACCAACTGGAATTCATTTTCAAAGGCTCGTCACCAACCCGACTGGTGACCACAGCCAGGCTATGCCAGTGTGGGCCGACAGCTTGAATACAGTGTCCCATACCACCATATTTGGCTCACGAGTTTGGGTTGCTCACTGGTCACTACGGGGAGGCTCGTCGCTCTAGCGTAGGCTGACAGTTCGACCACGATGTCTCATACCACCATACCCAGCTCATGAGTCTTAGCAGATCGTAGTACTAGGGTTAAACGGGCTTTTCACTAGTAAGTTTGATACCTTAGGTTCAAGTAGTAGCGTCCTTATATGGTGAACATACATTGGGCCAATCGGGTTGCTTGACAAGCTTGACTAGTACGAGCATACATCGAGCTAATCGACATGGATGTAAATACTCCGCATGGCCTAACCACTGTCGACTAACAGCATACTACTCAGATTCCTCGAACTATCTGTTGTGGCAAAACGACCTTAACCACTAACTCGAAAATCATTACCGATCGCCTGGACTATGTCATAGCCTTAAACACACTACAAGCAATTGTGATGCTTTTACGTGATTAGCCAAGTTCTTAATTAGACTTATTCATTCAGTGGGTTCAGGAAGTTAAGGTACCTCCCTTTTTTTCATTAACCCAAACAATCATCCCTAAGTACTCTGATTAATGTAAGGATGGTATGTATTAATGATGCATGCCCTCGCCGGCACTCCCTCTTACGATAATATCTTATGATCGCGGCATGCACCCCTTCCTCTGGGCTCAACATCAACACCAAAGGCACATGCAAATACGGTACATGTATGTGATTAGCCAAGTTCTTAATTAGACTTATTCATACAGTAGGTTCGGGAAGCTAAGGTACCTCACTTTTTATCATTGACCCAAACAATGATCCATCTAGGGTCGTCAATCCTAGTTTGTCACATACGATAGGTAAGTTTGCAAGTTTATACTAGTGGTTGCTACGAGAGGCTTGTCACCATCAACGTAGACTTAATTCACACTTAAGGTCACCCCACCAATGCCTTACCAATTAGCAGTCTATTTTCGAAGGCTCGTCACCAACCAGACTGGGGACCACAGCCAGGCTGCGCTGAGGTAGGCCTATTTCATACTCGGGGTCACTCCACCAACGCCCTACCAACTGACAGTCTATTTTTGAAGGCTCGTCACCACCCCGATTGGGGACCACAGCCAGGCTGTGCCAATGTAGGCCGACAGCTTGAATACAGTGTCCCCTACCACCGCATTTGGCTCACGAGTTTGGATTGTTCACTGGTCACTACGGGGAGGCTCGTCTCCCCAGTGTAGGCCAACAGCTCGAATACAGTGGCTCATACCACCATATTTGGGTCACGAGTTTGCGTTGCGCACGGGTCACTACGGGGAGGCTCGTCTCCCTAGCGTAGGCCGACAACTCGACCACGGTGTCCCATACCACTATGTCAGGCTCATGAGTCTTAGCGAATCGTGGTACCAAGGTTAAATAGACTTTTCGCTAGCAAGTTTGGTACCTTAGGTTCAAGTAGTAGTGTCCTTACATGGTGAACATACATTGGGCAATCGGGTTGCTTGACAAGCTCGACTGGTATGAGTGTACGTCGAGATGATCGACATGGAGTGCATAAGCACTCCGCGTGGCCTAACCACTGTCGACTAGTAGCATACAACTCGGATTCCTCGAACCTATCTGGTGTTGCAAAACGACCTTGGCCACTAACTTGGAAATCATTACCGATAACCTAGAATACGTCGTAGCCCCAAACACACTCCAAGCAATTGTATACGCACGTAGTAGCCAAAGACAACATTGACAACTAATTTAAATATAAATCTCACTTGAGTATTTCGACAACCACGTAGTACACATGTTATCACACATAGGCATTTCATACATAAATCACATAGTAGCAAAGTAGGTTACATAAAGGAAACTGTAACTATAGATAAGGGGATTGAGAATCCTATTTGTAAGTGCTATGATTTGATTCCTCTTTGATTGTCAAATTTTATGTGCCAAAACTTCTCCGTATGTTGTGTGTTTATATTTTGATAAAT
The DNA here is from genome assembly GCA_030180095.1 of Magnolia changhungtana. Lineage (NCBI taxonomy): Eukaryota > Viridiplantae > Streptophyta > Magnoliopsida > Magnoliales > Magnoliaceae > Magnolia > Magnolia changhungtana. Next base: position 835,499 of record JASAUF010000625.1, read on the forward strand.
TTGTTCGAGACACCTCGTCAACAATTGAAGTCTAGCTCAAAGAATTCTTCAAGCTTCATGATAGTTCAAGCTACAATATTAAGAGAGAACTTCGGGTCAAGACTCAAGTTCAAGTGCAAGTTCAAGATTTAAATCTAAATGCGGGACTCAAGTACAACTTAAAGTTACATTGAAGCTTCTGAAGTAGTTAAGCTACATCAAGAAGGAATCAAGCTTCGTAAAGATCAAAGTCTAAGCAAATGAAGTATTCAATGTCCATACTTCATGTTCCAGGTTTGATAGACCATTAGATTGACCTTAGGGTAGGTCACTTTGGATACATAATCCAAATGAATATTATTAAATGATTTTGGTCTACTCTAAGACCAGTCCTAGACCCTGTTCGACCAGTCCTAGTACTGTCTCGACCAGTCTAAGAAGTTCCAAGACCAGTCCTAAAATGGTTGTAATTTATCATATTTTTTTGTTCGCCCACGACCAGTCTTGGAATCTACTCGACTGGTCGTGAGATGGTCTCGACTCGACCTTCGACCAATCGTAAAGCTTCGACTCAAACTCCAGTGACTAAATCAAGTGTCGCACGACCAATCGTAGAGGGGTCTCGACCGGTCGTGGACTGCCTTCGACCAGTCGTGGACTACCTACGACCGGTCGTAAAACGGTCTGATGCGATCGCGCTCAAAAATTCAAAAATCAATTTATTTCAAGACCAGTCGTGGTGACCTTAGGACCAGTCGAAGATGAATTTCTTCTGCTATAAATAGCACACGAATTTCAGAGTTTTTCATAGAATAATTAAGTGAATTCAAGGCTCCACTCTGAGATAAGTTTGTGTTTATTTTTAAGCTATTTTGTGCATAATTTTTTTCTCTTTTTTATAGCTTATTTAATTTGATTTTTTTTCTATATTCCAATCTGATTTGAGGAATTGAGTTATTCCTTCTTCTTGGAATCAAAATCAAATATAGCTACGCCCAACTGGTTTAAATCTAAAATCAATTAGGACTTAAAACCATATTAAAGTGAGTTGTGGACATTAAACTTCTATATTCGAACGTCTACTTCAATTGGTTCTTCCCAGCAGCTACAAGAGGAGAAATCCAGGTATTTTACATTTCTGTAAATTCCATTCCTTTTTGGTTTTTGTTTGGGATTCGCCAAAAAAATCTCAAATTGTGTGGTTATCTGAGGAGAGCCAGAAAAATCAGAAGTGTGGGTTTTTGAATTGTGTAAGCCCAAGTTAAAAAGACACAATTGTAAAGGTTTTGGGTGAACTTGTGAAAACCTATTTGATAGTGAACGCTAATATCCCCTGTGTGAGGATATTAGGAGTGGAGTAGCATTCTGTGTGGCTGTTGAAGAATAGTTGATGTACACACAGGCGAATCACTATAACTCTTTGTCTTGTGGATTGAATGCTTGCTTAATTTTCATATCTTTTATCATTCAATTGTGTGGAATGTACATGTGGATGTGAATGTTGTAACAATTTACATTTCAAGCAAGTGTGGAGATTGTTGTAATAAATTAGATCTACATTTCTGCATTTAATTTCAATTCTCTGCTATTCATTTATCTCTATTAAAATTGAGTTCTTGAACCAAAAGAAGTTCTAGAAATAAGGTTGTCCTACCATAAGCCCTTGTTTATTATGGTGTAAGGTTGTCCTTAGAACTAAATTTGTATCAATGTCTCAATACTTATTTATTAAGGTGATTTGATTTCAACATTGATAATTGATTTATAATTGTAAGGCTATTGATTAATTTTATTCCACTGATTTTATTTTAATTTGGCATAGTCCTATTCACCCCCCCCCCCCCCCCAAGGACATATAGGTTGGCCTTTTCAAGTGGTATCAAAGCCTAATAGCTTATTCTTATTGTTTGTTTTTTGGATTTATTTCCTGAGCTAACGATCTAAGCTATATTAATAAGATGTCAAATTTTGATAGCCCATCAGTCACTAGGCCTCCACCCTTTGATGGCTCCAACTATGCCTATTGGAAAGCCAGAATGAGGATCTTCCTTAAATCAATGGATGAGAGTGTGTGGCAAGCCACAGTGACCGAATGGAACTCTCCTACCATTGAAGTAATTGAATCTGACGGTTCAAAAATTGTGTCTGTACTTGCTTATTATTTATGGACCACCCTTCAGAAAAGTGAGTATAATGCCAATGCTAAAGCACTAAATGCAATCACTTGCGCACTATCACCGGATGAGTTCAAAAGAATTATATCCTGTGATACTGCAAAACAAGCCTGGGATATACTAGAAATGACACACGAGGGTACATCAATTGTCAAAATGTCTAAAGTCCAACTCCTCACAACCAAATTTGAAGAAATTCATATGGAGAAAAATGAAATGTTTATGGACTTTTACACTAGACTAAATGATATTGTAAACTCTATGTGGGGTCTTGGCGATAAAATTTCAGAAAGTAAAGTGTGTGCAAAGATACTACGCTCACTTCCTGAACGGTTCAATTCTAAAGTAATCGCGATCCAGGAACTTCTTGATACGGATAATATGAGGGTAGAAGAACTAGTTGGTTCTTTACAAACCTATGAATTAAATTTTAAAGCTCCTAAAGGTAAATCTATAGGTTTAAAATCTTCTAAAGGTATTTCTCAAGAAAACTCAGATTTAGAAAATTCTGAAGATGATATGGCTCTTTTGGCGAAAAAGTTTTACGAAATTTTCAAAAGCAAGAAAAGGGTCAACTTTCAAAAGGGAAATAAAAAGAAACGATCTAAAACTAAGTCCAAAACTTGGAAGTCTTTAAAAGACAATCAGTGTTACAACTGCCAAGAGTATGGGCATTTAGCAAACAAATGTCCTAAAAAGGACAGACCCAGAAGGAAGGGTATGTTGGCTACTTGGGATGAATCGTCTGATTCTGAAACATCTTCTGAATCAGAAAATTCTGAAACCGAGTCGGGCAGTGAAGTTAAAGCCCTTATGACTCTAGCTAAGTTTACTTTTTCAGATCACGATGATTCAACAAGTGAAGAAAATTTAAATAGTGATTATGAAAATGAAGAAGATCTTCAAGATGCTTATAATGCCTTATATAAGGAAAGTTGTAAAATTGCTGTCAAACTTAAACTTCAAAAAGAAAAGTTTTCTAAACTCAAAGAATGTTTTGAAACTCTTGTTTTAGAAAAATCGCATATTTCAGATTGTTTGGAAAAATCAAAATGTGATTTGGAATTCAAAACCTCGTTGATTGATGATTTGAAATCTGAAAATGAAAAACTTAAAAATGAAGTATCTTCTCTTCTGAGTTTGAAGGATACATGGAGATATGCCCAGGGTGATCCAAAGTTAGAAAAATTATTATCCAGAATAAGAAAATGTGGCGATAGATCCGAGTTGGGCTATGAGAAAAATACATCTCCTAAACAAAAGTATACTTCTCCCAACTTTGTGAAAGAAGAAACTTCTAACTCAAAAGGAAAAGGTACTAGTCAAGTTTTTTCTAAAAATATAAAAACTTTTCATAAACCTAAAAGCAACTATATAAATTTTAAAAATCGAAGTAAATCCTCTTGCTGAAAAAATAATTGATTTACTTAAGGAGCTCTTAAAATCTAACTCAGTAGGTCATTCTTACAACATCAGACAAAAGAAGACCAACCATGTTCATAAACCCAAAACAGTTTTGAAATGGGTTCCTAAAGTTGCCTGCTTGGTTGCCCACACTACGTTCAAAGTAACAAGTCATTCAAAAAGGTACTTAGAAAGTGGATGTTCCAGGCACATGACAGGTGATAAGGCTTTATTCACCGATCTAAAAGATATGACTGATGGATCAGTCACATTTGGTGATGGTAGCAACTGCAAGATTATTGGCCAAGGTACGATTCAACTTTATAATCTTCCCTTATTTAAGAATGTTTTATATGTTGAGGGATTAAAACACAACCTGTTAAGCATATCTCAAATATGTGACAACAACCATAGTGTTAAATTTTCTAATCAAGGTTGTGAGATTATAGATAAAAAGGGTTCTGTAATATTAACGGTCGCAGAACTTCAAAACCGTCAGTATAGTATGCAATGGAAGCTCATTTAATCAAACGTGTTACATGGTCCATACTGATGAGACAGAATTATGGCATAAACGCCTTGGACATGTACACTACTGAAATTTGTACAGATTGAGTAAAGGAGAACTAATTAGAGGTCTACCTAAAGTGCAAAAAGTAGACAAAATATGTGGTGAATGCCAGTATGGTAAACAAACGAGGAGCTCTCACAAAAAGGTGAACTCCAATACCACATCTAGACCACTCGAGTTTCTCCATATGGATCTTATAGGACCAACCAAAACGGAAAGTCGAGGTGACAAAAAATACATTTTAGTTATTGTAGATAATTATACAAGATACACTTGGGTTTCATTCTTGAGGGACAAATCAGAAACCCTTGATGAAGTGTAAAAGATTATAAAACGGATCCAAACTGAAAAATGTTCTCAAGTTAGTAAGATCCGTAGTGATCATGGATCCGAGTTTGAAAATAGCGGTTTTGAGAAACTCTGTAGTGATCAGGTAATATCACATGAATTCTCTGCGCCCAAAACTCCACAACAAAATGGTATTGTGGAAAGAAACAATAGAGTGCTTCAAGAAATGGAAAATGTTATGTTAAATAGTATGAAGCTCCCTAGAAATTTATGGGCTAAAGTAGTGAATACCGCCTGCTACATTATCAACCATGTTTATATCTGCAAATCTAATAATAAAATGGCTTATGAAATGTGGTTTGAGAAAAAGCCTACTGTCAAATATTTTTGAATTTTTGGCAGTAAGTGTTATATTTTACATGATCGTGAAAATCTGGGAAAGTTCGACACTAAAAGTGATGAAGGGATTTTTTTTAGGATACTCTTTAAACAGTCGTGCATATCGTATTCTAAATAACAGGACTGGTATGATTCAAGAGTCAATAAATGTAGTAATTGATGATCACTTGAACACACCTGCCCCTAGTTCAGATAATGATGAAGCTCTTATATATGAAAAACTAGATACTTCATCAAGTAAAACTAATTCTGAATTAAGAACTGTTAAAGATCATCCAACTGATCAAATACTTGAAAACCTTCTCACTGTTGTGCGCACTCGTAGACAATTAGAGGACATATGTAACTACGTATGCTTTACATCCCAGATAGAACCGGTTAATGTGAAAGAAGCACTTTCTGATGAAAACTGGACAGTTGCTATATAGGAAAAACTTAATCAGTTTGTCAGAAATGATGTCTGGCACCTTGTTCCTAGACCTAAAGATAAACATATTATTGGAACAAAATGAATTTTCAAAAACAAGTCTGATGAATTGGAAAATATCATTCGAAACAAGGCAAGACTGGTTGTGCAAGGGTACACGCAAATTAAAGGGATTGATTATGATGAAACTTTTGCCCCAGTTGCTCGCCTTGAATCGATCATACTTTTCATATCTATTGCATGTTTTAGAAAGTTTAGAATTTTTCAAATGGATGTAAAGAGCGCCTTTTTGAATGGTGACCTACATGAAGAGGTATATGTTGAACAACTGACTGGGTTTGAAGACCCTAAGCTTACCAATCATGTATACCGCCTTAAAAAGGCTCTCTATGGTCTGAAACAAGCTCCTAGAGCATGGTATAAAAAATTGACTAAGTTCTTACTAAGTCACAAGTTTCAGATGGGTAGTGTCGATAAGACGCTCTTTGTTAAGAAACATAACGATGATATCTTAATGGTTCAAATCTATGTTGATGATATAATTTATGGATCAACTTGTACTAACATGACTATTGAGTTTGCAGATCTAATGAAATCTGAATACAAAATGAGCATGGTTGGTGAATTAAATTATTTCCTAGGGTTGCAAGTAAAACAACAATCTGATGAAATTTTTATTTCACAAACTAGGTATGCATTAAACTTAATTAAGAGATTTGGATTTGAAAGTGGTAAGAACTTTGATACTCCTATGAGTACAACTCTAAGACTCTCAGAAGACTCTACAGGTAAAGATGCAGATCATAAATTGTATCATAGTATGATAGGTAGCCTACTTTACCTAACTGCAAGTAAACCTGATATTGCTTTAAGTGTTGGAATTTGTGCTAGATATCAGTCTAATCCTAAAGAATCTCACTTAACTGTTGTTAAACGAATTATTCGATATGTCGCAAGTTCAGTTAATCTAGGTCTTTGGTATCCCTATGATTCTAGTGTTCAATTGGCTGGGTATTCGGATGCTGATTGGGCAGGAAATATAGATGATAGAAAATCAACCAGTGGTGGTTGTTTTTACATTGGAAACTGTCTGGTTTCTTGGTTTAGCAAGAAACAAAGTTCCATATCACTCTCAACTGCTGAGGCCGAATATATTGCAGCAGGAAATGCTTGTACTCAGTTGGTCTGGATGAAACGTATGCTGAGTGATTATGGAATCGTATAAGACTATGATTTTATACTGTGATAATTCTAGTGCGATAAACATTTCAAAAAACCCAATCCAGCATTCACGTACTAAGTACGTTGACATTCGATTTCATTACATTCGTGAATTAGTGGAAGAAAAAATAATATCTTTAGAATATATTCCTACCGAGACTCAGCTTGCTGACATTTTCACTAAATCGCTCGACAAAAGCAGGTTTAACAAATTGAAATTTAATCTTGGTATGTGCAAATTTAAATGATTGATCATGCATTTTTGTATCATATTGTATATAATGTTATTATGTTATTAATTTAAATTTTAAAATTTTGTGAAAAATTGCATATATTTTTTTCTGGTCTAAGACCAGTCGAGAACGTGCTCGACCAGTCTTGATACGACCAGTCGAGTATGTCCCAAGACCGGTCGTGCGCGCGATGCTCTTTTTAATTTGGGAAAAACTTGTTTCTTCTTCATTCTAACCCTCCTCACCAACAAGCCAAGCTTCGACTAGCCGAATCCTTGTGTTCGATTCCTCTAGGTTAGAGTAATTTTTTCTTATTTTCTTGGAGAATCTTAATCTTAACTCTTAATTTTCTTGATTATTGTTGTCTATTTCGTATAAATCTTCAACCTTTTGGGTTCTTCTTCCTTTTTGTTAAATCTAGAGAAACTCATCTATATTTTCTTGAACTTTCTTTCATTTCTTCAAGAATATAGAATCTAGAGGTAAAAAGAAAATTCATAGAGGTGCATCTTTTTCTCGTTCAAATGCAATCACTAGACGTCATCTTAGGGATCTTGAAGATGATCCTCCGCATGTACGTGACCTGCATATGCGCAATGTCATTGTTGAGAAAGCAGTTGATTTAAATCATATTGCTCCATACGGTCTCCTTCCTCTCCTTCAATCTGTAGGATGGGAAAACATTTTACGTTTAGGTGGACTGGTATATCAGTCCATAGTACAGGCCATGGTTGCATGCATATCTGACTTCTCTGCTGAGCAACTGACTTTTACTATTGATACTAGAGAAGGGCCGTTTCATGTTGATCGACACTTAATTTTTGGCCTTATATTCAAGTAAATAATGATGGTGTTCATCCTAGAGCACTTGCTGAGAGTGTCAAAATCGAAAAAATGTATTTTTACTAGAGCATTGTGCAACATGAATGCTTCATGGACTGCAAATGAAAATGCCCTTAAAACTGGATACTTGTTACCTAAATATAGAGTTTTGCATCGTATCTTCACTTCTAATCTGTATCCCCGCTCTAGAAACAAGACTGAGTTGACTCTGTTTATGGTTCGTATTTTGTACTCGATCATTATTGGTGCTAACATCTGTTTGCCCTCCTTGATTTGTTCCTCTATCATACAAATTCGTAGTAATCTTGGTCATGGTGATATTCCATTTGGATATCTGTTAAATGTATTAGCCACTCACATGTTAGTCGTTATGCCCGTCGGTGAGGCTCCTATCAAACACCTCATATTTAACAATTCCAACCTGAATAAGATGAAGTTGGAGTTGGCTCCTGGTCAAGTTGATGTTCATGCGGGTGATGCTGCTGCTGAAGCTGAGATGGGTGTCGAAGGTGATGAGTTGCCAGCCGATGATATTGAAATGGATGATATTTTTAATGAAATTGATTCTGATTCTGGAAATGATCTAGACTTTGAACCATCTGATTTCAATGCACATCTTAGTGCATTAGAGGAAAAAGTAGAACAGATGAATGTTGGCCACAATCAACAATTTAAAAATATGCGCAAATATTTTAGGCGCTTACAGAAGAGCCTTCACTAAAGTGATCCTAACATTCCTGCTCCATCGTCTGGTTCCGATTAAGAATGTTTAATCTTTGGTCAGTAACAAGTTTACGAAGTTTCTTTCCTTGGTTGTGTGGATTACTGTCTTAAAACATCACTTGTTACTTCTTTTAATATGTACTTTAACTAACCTTGCAAATTTCTCTTGTTTTGTTATTCACTCTGCACTTTTTATTATTCTATCTTTCTGAGTTGCTATCTCTAATTCTGTCTTTCATGTCCTATCTTTGTTTCTTCCTTTGTCATATTTTGACAAAAAGGGGGAGAATGTGTGCATTCTATTGATGAGGTATGATTGATATGATGTATACCTACTTAGAGGGAGTTGAGGTGTATTAACTCAGGGGGACTTGAGTTGTGTTGATAGGGGGAGTTGAGTTGTCTCAGTTAACAATTGGTGCATGATTTGTTTTTATATAATGTGATGCTTATCTTAAGTATGAGAAGTGTTTTGTCACAAATTTGACAAAGGGGGAGATTGTAAGTGCTATGAATTGATTCCTCTTTGATTGTCAAATTTTGAGTGTCAAAACTTCTCTATATGTTGTGTGTTTATATCTTGATAAATTTGTTCGAGACACCTCGTCAACAATTGAAGTCTAGCTCAAAGAATTCTTCAAGCTTCATGATATTTCAAGCTACAATATTAAGAGAGAACTCTGGGTCAAGACTCAAGTTCACTCCGGGTCAAGACTCGAGTTCAAGTGCAAGTTCAAGATTCAAATCTAAATGTGGGACTCAAGTACAACTTAAGTTACATTGAAGCTTCTGAAGTAGTCAAGCTACATCGAGAAGGAATCGAGCTTCGTAAAGATTAAAGTCTAAGCAAATGAAGTATTCAATGTCCATACTTCATGTTCCAGGTTTGATAGACCATTAGATTGACCTTAGAGTAGGTCACTTTGGATACATAATCCAAATGAATATTATTACATGATTTTGGTCTTCTCTAAGACCAATCCTAGTACTATCTCGACCAGTCTAATAAGTTCCAAGACCAGTCCTAAAATGGTTGCAATTTATCAGATTTTTTGGTTCGCCCACGACCGGTCCTGGAGTCTGCTCGACCGGTCGTGAGATGGTCTCGACTCGACCTTCGACCAGTCGTAAAGCTTCGACTCAAACTCTAGCGACTAAATCAAGTGTCGCACGACCAGTCGTAGAGGGGTCTCGACCGGTCGTGGACTACCTTCAACCAGTCGTGGACTACCTACGACCGGTCGTAAAACGGTTTGATGCAATCGCACTCAAAAATTCAAAAATCAGTTTATTTCAAGACCAGTCGTGGTGACCCTAGGACCAGTCGAAGACGAATTTCTTCTGCTATAAATAGCACACGAATTTCAGAGTTTTTCATAGAATAATTAAGTGAATTCAAGGCTCCACTTTGAGATAAGTTTGTGTTTATTTTTAAGCTATTTTGTGCATAATTTTTTTCTCTTTTTTATAGCTTATTTAATTTGATTTTTTTTCTATATTCCAATCTGATTTGAGGAATTGACTTATTCCTTCTTCTTGGAATCAAAATCAAATATAGCTACGCCCAACTGGTTTAAATCTAAAATCAATTAGGACTTAAAACCATATTAAAGTGAGTTGTGGACATTAAACTTCTATATTCGAACGTCTACTTCAATTGGTTCTTCCCGGGCAGCTACAAGAGGAGAAATCCAGGTATTTTACATTTCTTAAATTCCATTCCTTTTTTGTTTTTATTTGGGATTCGCCAGAAAAATCTCAAATTGTGTGGTTATCTGAGGAGAGCCAGAAAACTCAGAAGTGTGGGTTTTTGAATTGTGTAAGCCCAAGTTAAAAAGACACAATTGTAAAGGTTTTAGGTGAACCTGTGAAAACCTATTTGATAGTGAATGCTAATATCCCCTGTGTGAGGATATTAGGAGTGGAGTAGCATTTTGTGTGGCTGTTGAAGAACAGTTGATGTACACACAGGCGAACCACTATAACTCTTTATCTTGTAGATTGAATGCTTGCTTAATTTTCATATCTTTTAGCATTCAATTGTGTGGAATGTACATGTGGATGTGAATGTTGTAACAATTTACATTTCAAGCAAGTGTGGAGATTGTTGTAATAAATTAGATCTACATTTCTGCATTTAATTTCAATTCTCTGCTATTCATTTATCTCTATTAAAATTGAGTTCTTGATCCAAAAGAAGTTCTAGAAATAAGGTTGTCCTACCATAAGCCCTTGTTTATTATGGTGTAAGGTTGTCCTTAGAACTGAATTTGTATCAATCTCTCAATACTTATTTCTTAAGGTGATTTGATTTCAGCATTGATAATTGATTTATAATTGTAAGGCTATTGATTAATTTTATTCCGCTGATTTTATTTTAATTAGGCATAGTCCTATTCACCCCCCCCCCCCCCCCTCTAGGACATATAGCTTGGCCTTTTCACTATCTCAACACCCTCATTACATACGTTTAAACAAACATTTTCTCATTTAGGCATTTTATCAAACACTTAGACTGCATATATCACATACATGTAATAATTTATTTAAAACACATATTATAGTAAATCCTTCCACGTAGGAGTTGTCATACATACAACAATCATGTATTCCTAACCATCAATCATAACAAGCACCAACCATAATTTCATATTCATTCAGACATTTTAACAAACACATAAAATGCATTTAAAACCAACATAGTTTACATATATGTGAAATATACGGAAAACATCGTATCTAAGCACATGTGATAGCAATCAAGTCAGACATAAATAATTGCTGACATTGAAAGCCTTGAAAACCATAACCTAAACGTTTATAGTCTGCACCTTTCGCCGGTAGACTCGTATCAAACTCATTTTGTACACTAAGTCTTCGTCTATGGCACGGTGGCTACCTATTGCATGAAATAGGTTAACTATTTCATCACATACTCTATTTGGATCTCTAAAACAGATTAGGGTTAGGATTTCTTATCCAAGTACGAAGTCAGAATCGCCGAAATAGCGATACGATAACGGTGGTTAAGCACGTGGAATAGCGGGATCGAATCCCAGGAACAAACTCCAACTCTCTCTTTCTCTCACTTTCTCTCTCTTTCCTTCTCTTTTCTCTCTTCTCTCTTAGGGTTTTCAAAATTCGTATGGAATGAGAGAGAGAGAGAGGGTTTAAGGGGCCTATATAGGCCTAAAACTGATGGGAATAGCCCAGGGCCATGGTATACTTAGGTTATAGTAAAAACTGGCCGTTTCGGTCCAACGGAGCTGATCTAGAGGCCCCTTTTCTATATGCGGTCGGACTTAAGCTTCCTGACATTGGATCTATGTCAGGTTAAGGTTTCGGTTCGATTGGATTTGTGGATCAACCGTGGCTGACCAGTTTCAGTTCAACGGTCATCGTCGCTTGATTAGGACCACTAGTACATGGACCTGTGTAGGGAATTTTCCCTAATCTGAGGGTGTAATTTGGGTCAGATTCTAATGGTTTAAAACCTTAGATTTGGCCCACAAGCGAACGGCCCAGTTTACTTAAATCTGAGTACATTTTCAAAGGATATTCGTGTTTCTCACACACTTCACTTCAGGCTCAAGTTGTACGTTTCTGAATACTATCTAGATTTGATTCCCGAGATAGTTGTCAAGCCCAGTAAAGCAATTATAAGCGTATAGTTTCATGGTAATCGGACTTTCGACGCGCAATCTAGGTCTGATACGAAGTTTCAATGTACTCCTGAGAGCAACTAGGTTTAGAGATTGATCCTACATTTCAGGGTAATATAGCATTAATGATTCTTCAAGTTTTGGGTCTTCCAGTTCGTATTTAAAGTGGTTCAAGCTAATTTTACAGCTAATATAGTTTAACACTTAGTTAATTTCGTCTAATTTCTAAAGGATTTGGTCCTGAGTGATTTCTGCCTGAGGTGGTACTCTAGTCTTTGTACGAATTTTTTTGAGACGTAACAAATTTTAAGTCCATAAATCAGCTACTTTCTTCGATTACACCTTTTCTTACTCACATTTTACTTCTCTTGCAGATTCCGCGATTGTCTTTCTCCAGAGTTAGTGGAGCTTCGTGCCAACATTAAAGAGTAGGCAGAGTATAGTCTATATGGGGAGCTCATGGCCTTCTTGGCTTATTGGCTAAGCATCATAGTACTTCTAACTTCGAAATGGGCAGATGTTATTCACCCCACGGTCTTTGCTATTGTTGGAGCCTTGTCGGAAGGCCAAAAACATTCACTTGCACCTTCAATTTTATGCTCCATTTACAGAGCCCTCGGGGAGATAGCCACACATGTCAAGAACCCTACCGTTGGAGCTTCTTCGATGTATACTCCATGGCATTATATTACTGGCTAGATGGGGATCTACTTTCCTTGGAATTTTGAAGCCCCAGAGAAGGCATACGTTCATCCTTCGCATCTTCCACTCTGGTTCTTTCAGCAAAGGGCTATGGTAAAAAGATCATACAACTGGGTATCCAACCAGATTCAGGACACCGATCAAATTGATTTGTTTCAATTCCACCTTTATCACTATATCGAGGATACTGATATGGTAGATACCACGGCACTCACTGCAGGGGAAAGGGCATTTTTCCTCTCCATATGCTCTTGTAGTTTTCCGCTGCGAGAGGGAACAGAGTTTTTGGAGAGAGTCATACTATCCCAGTCGCTTCGTTCGTCAGTTCGGTTTTGATCAAGCTATTCTAGAGGACTGTGAATTAGTTACCAGGAGAATGCGTTGTTATGGCACTGGCCCTTATAATTGGGCTATTGTATGGAAATAGCTACTAGGCGGTCACGTCAATTCCACTTTCGTAATCACAGGCTGTGATCATATAGTCCATGCTTCTTATAGCTGGATGTAATGGTGGGATCACCAATCATATTTGGTCAACAATCGTTTGCCAGTAGACAAACCCATCTGGCTTCCCCTGCCCAGACTAAGATGTAGGAAGCTTGAAGACAGAATTGGCTATATACCGGAGAAGAGTCGCGCACCTTTTAATGGCCAGATTTGCAGACGAATATCTTTAGAAGATCCGATTCGTGAAAAGAAGGCTATCAATACCTTGGAAGGTTGGATTGCACATGGGGTTGTTACAGAATTCGAAAAAGTTCCTCGCGACTTCACTAACCAGGCTACAAATAATGTTGAAGGAACATCTTCGCCCATTCCGGCAGACACTGCTTCAGCTCGAGATGAACCGGCTCCTTCTTCACAGCCTACTCCTCCCAGCTCATCTTCTCCTATGACTAGGTCACGGATGCGCTTGCAAGCTTTGCCATCTATTCCTTAAGAAGCAGGTAGCCAGGCTTCTCCATCTTCTTCGGTTCCAGTTAATAAAGACTCTCAACCAGGAGGTAGCCGAGCTTCTTCCTCGAAAGGGAAACAAGTTATGATTGAAAAAGTCAATGAAGAAGACTTAGGGGATGAAAATTCAGCCTCATCATCTAAAGATCTTCTACTGAGTATGAAGATGATGAACATGATGAAAATAATAAAAATGATGATGATTTCGAGGAAAGAGAGGTTGACATTGATGGTGAAGAGATGTCATTGCAGAAGGTACTGACAAAGAACATCTCCCGCCAACCTCTGAAGCTCTTCCTGGCACCAATATTCCTGCAAAGACCCCTGCAGTAATAGAGGAGGAAGAAGATGAGCCTCTAGATTACGGAGAATATGGATATTCACCAAGTAAGGAATTTTCTCTTCTTTTTTTTTTTTTTTTTTTTTTTTTTTTTACAATTATATATATATATATATATATATCACAATAGTTATCTCATTTTTATTGTTATATTTTTATTTCAGGTGCTCATATTATCAATCTAGAATGGGTGATACTCCTGTGGATCTTCCTCCGACTGCACTAGTGATTTCACCGAGGATCCCTCTGGTTCCTTTAGCAGTACCAAAGGTGATAGCTCGTGAAATCATTTTTCAAGTAGAGACCACTGATCTACCAACTCCGACTACTAGAGATTCGAGCATGGAAGCCAGAGCGCCTTCCTTTGCTAATATGTTAGGAGCTAGTCCTTCAGTTCAGGAAGTTCAACTTCCTGTCACCTGTACTTCTGCAGCAGGTATATATATCAATTACTTTATTGAAATTTCCATATCCTCTAGCCTTGTTATCATTATCCTAACTTCTTTTCTTCTTTATATTACAGGAACTTCTCCTTATAGCGGTGCGGCAAGCTCTGAATCTGTAACCATTGCGTATGATCTATTGTCTTTTGAGAAGATTCCTACACATAAACTACTTTCGATGAGGAATTCTATGTCAGCGATAGTTCACATTTTCAAGGATCCTGAGCAATGGTCGGATCTGGACATCACTATCGAAATCCTAGAAAGCACTGCAAGTATGGCGAAGATTAATATTTCCATCCTATGTGATTCTCTTCTCAGATTTCATGATTCAATAATTTCTCTAGCATCAGCAGAAAATGTCACCATCGCTCCTGAGATATTGGAATATGGAAAACAACTAGCTCTTTCTAAGGAGAAGCTTCCCTCATCACTTCTGCTATTTCTGAGTTTAATCAAGAACAATTAACTCTTCAGGAGCAGTTGAAGGCTTATGCTGATGACAAGACGATTATTCAGAGCCACATAGCTATCCTAAAAGAGGAAATCTTGCTACTGGAGTTGAAAGACCATACAAAGGAATCAACCATGAAGGAGATCGAAGAGAAGATGCGAATAGGTATTCAATTTGCTAATGCTGAGAAATTTGAATTATTCAGAAACGAAGAGATAATCGCATCCCTGGAGAACAAGCTAGCTGGAATTCCTGATCAGGCAAAGATCATTCTCGAAGAAAAGTCAAAGCATGTCGCAGATCAAATTCAGTTGAAGGAAGATTTACAAAAATATCTGGGAATATTAGAAATTACAGATGAGCTGTAAAGAATTTATTTTATTTGTGTGTGTTTTTTTTTTTAGAACATGTAACTTCTTTTGATTTTCAGCATATACCAATGAAGACATAATGATATCTTGAGATGATTTACTTCTTCATAAATTTATAAATCATGGATCATTTTAAGCATGTTCATTTATGTAATAGTCTCAACATGATATTTAATGAAGAATTGAGATAAAAATATCAACATATTATGATTGTTAATATGGGATTTCCTATATGATTTTTGTTTTGATAGGTGGGATTAGATTTCAATTTAGTTAGATGATCACACATAGTTTAAGCTCTTGAGTAGTGAAGCAACACAAATTTTAGACTCTTGAGTAGTGGAGTCGAGTCTCACGTGATAATCTTTGTACCTGTTATGAGTTCGCTGAACTTCTCACAGCCTGGTAAGTTCACAAACCGCGATCGGGGCCCAGTGAAGTTACTAAGACCATGAACTTAGTTGAATTTACGAACAGGGTTGGCCACAGTAACTCTCTAGAGTTCACGGGGCGCACAAGGAAACCTTTGGGGTACCAAATCCATGGCCGTCAATCCATCAATGAGTAAGTTAAAGCCCTTCCTCATGAGTTATTACTGAAATCAAGCCAAGGATCTAGGGGTTCTTATGCATGGTTGGCCTATCTATGGACAATGGCCAAAGAGCGCACACTCCAGCCCGCGTTTTCTTCGTCTGTAATGTCAGACCCATTCATGGGAGGGCAATTTCATATGTTCCCTATGACACTGCTAGAAAATTATATAGATAGCATTGGTGTTACATGTGACTAGCCGTTGAGGAATTTTTGGCCTTTTAAGGCTCTCAGTCACTGGCTCCACCTGCTGCCCGCATTGATATGCATATGATGGCCTTCACGGGCTTTTTAAGGCCACTGGCTACTCACTGCTGCCCGAATGGCGATGGTGATAGGCCTTATGCGTAGTTGGCCATGTAGGCTTGGCTAGGCTGCCTTAAATGATGATAATCTATCATCATTGTCGTGGTAGTAATATACGTCTTGATTGACATATCACCATTGTTGATAATGTCTTTGACGATATTCGCACTATGCTCATAATAATATATGGACTTGGCGAGTCAACGAGTTTGACAAAGCTTGTTTGATATTGACAAAAATGGTTGCTCTCTTTTTAAGAAACCACTGATATGTAGTCTTTGACGATATACTTGGAATTGAAAGTGACCTGGTTTGTCAATTAGCGTGAGTGTTAAGTCAGGAAGTCAAGTGAGCCTCACAAGAAGATCATTCAAGTGTCTGCCTCAACTGGATGTGTGCTACGAACTCGTTAAAGGTAAATTAAGCCTCACATCCCATATTGTTGAGGGTCAAATATTGCATATCAAACCCTAGTAACTGCTTGGATTTACGAACATAATATTGTTTAAAGGCCGACTTAATCGTGTTTATGCTGCAGGTTGAAATTAGGAGCTTTGATTGTAAAAGAGCACTAAAAGTGTGGATTTGACACTCAGAATTCACCAGAGTAAGGGACGGACCCCACGGGACTAAGATCAATAGAATTACACGCTAGAGACCCGAGAAAATCGCCAAACTGAAGTTCAAGTGGCCTGAAAGTCAGCCAGAATGCAAGATCACAGGGTTTCCACCATCTGTTCAACTCAAAACTTCATACACGGCCTGAAGAACATAAATTAACCGTACACGTCGAATTTCAACTCTTGGATCCCTGTGGAAGTGGGCCAACGGACAGATCAGCCCATTAATCTTCAAATTGAGGCCCACTTGATATATGGATATACTTCAATTTTGGTTTCAGCCCCTCTTATTAGATGAAAAAGAGGATGGACGGAGCAGATTTCTCAAGAACTTCATTATGCCCCACATGTATGTTACATGTGCATGGGATATACATATGCACACGCCGTGCACCGCGCCAAGGAGCTCGGTCAGCAAGCACGTTGACCGACTCTCATCTTCCAAAGCAGAAATGGCAACAACGTCTTCCACGCGGCCGTCCGTTTTACGCAGTGGGCCCCACACATTAATCCTTTGGAAAATCTGAACCGTCCATCACATCTAGAGTAAGGCCAAGACCCTCGCCAAGGTTTTCTTTTATCTTCCATGCATGCACGCACAAGTAAATGGTGACCCAACAGTGAATGGACGGCGCCATGAAAAGTGTTGTGGGCCACACCTAATCGGACCCAAATCAATACATTTCCAAGGGGTTTTTCGTCACGAATCCAACAGACGAATTGGATTTCCCTACTTGCATCAATCATGGGTCCACCAATTATCTCGGCACAGGGACGTGCAGGCTCTGTTTTCGCAACAGAGCCTGTGGACGATTCTAGTGGGCCACTACAGTACTTCATCGGTCGGATCTGGATCGTACATTAAGAGCCCAAGGTCCCGCTCATCTAAGCTTAGATGGCCGAATCTTAGAAGACAGTGGGGATCAGTTTTATTCGTCCAAAAGGAAGATGGACAGTGAACTGTATCGGCAAGAGGGCCACCTCAGCGGAAGTTTAAAACTAGCCATCTCTGAGTGATTTTTGCTTGTGAGTCTAATGGACGGCGTGGATTTCTCGTGAGAATCCGATCATGGGTCTCACCAAGATTCAACGTAAGAATGGCTTGCGTAAGTGAGTGTGGCTGTGTAGGATTTCTGCATATAGTGCAGAAACTCCACCGAACTCCTTGTACACAGACCGCTCTAGCATGCTATAAAAAGGAGAGACGTGAGAAGAGAAAAAGATCATCCAGGGACGGCTGGAATTTGGAGGAGATACAGGGAAGTAGACTGGCTGGAAGATCCATCGACAGCTGGGAGCTTGGGACGCCAACAGAGAGAGGGAGACGTGGAGCAGTTGTTGACTGGTTTTTGTTTTCTCTCTTTTATTTCAATTTTATGTTTCTAGAGATTAGCTTGATCATGACTATGTCAGGCTAAGCCTTTTAGCTAGGGCTAAGAGGTGAAGCTTGTAGTGAGATGGGGGATTTTATTCCCTGCCTTTGATTTGATTTTAATTCATGAACTGAATTTGATTTTTGTTTAATTAAGGGAATACTTTTAGTTTTCAATGGTTTGCTGTGACTGAAATTACACTAGATCTGCGATGGCTTTGAGTATTTCTTCTCCCTTTTATGTTTATGATGCCAGGAAGCCCTGTTGTTCACCATCGTCTCCTGGGCATGGTTGGATGTCGGTACCCTTCCTAACTTTCATGGCATGTTGATTGGTTGGTAATTAGTTTAATTCTGTTGTTTGCTTTGTCTCCTGGGCATGGTTTGGTGATGGAATCCATTCTAATTCATATACCTTTCATCTCTTGAAAATTATATCAACGTCAGTTCAGTTAAATTCTATGATTCTTGAAGTAGGCATAAGATCTCCCCAATCTCTACAAGTGGATCCTCTGAATCCCTAGTGTCCTTTCTCTGAATTTCTCCTAAGATTTAGACGATAATCTCACAATTATTCACTCATATTCATCTGATTTAGATTTCATCTCATTCTAATTCTAGTCCTAGTTAGTTTCAGATTACGTACAGGTTTCAGTCCCTGTGGATTCGACCTCGGTCTTACCGAGTTTATTACTACATCACAACCCTATACTTGGGGAGTGAACAAGTTTTTGGCGCCGTTGCCGGGGACTGACGGGTACGATTTTATGAAATTAATTGGTTTTAGAGTTAATTTAAGATTAGGATTTTACTAATTTTAATTTTGTTTTCTATTTGATTCATAGAACTAACCTATTTCCTATTCTGTAGGTTGTTAAGATAGAACTTCTAATTTGGTAAACTCTTTCTGATTTTCTAGATTTTCTAACTCTTTAGATTTGGTTTGCTTTAGAAACTTCTTCTAGTTAGAAACTAACTTATTCTGTTTTGTTTTGCAGGTCTTTAGCTTAGGGACTCCAATTTGGTAACTTCCTTCCAACCCTCTCTTCCTTTCTAGATTTTCATTTTTCTTAGGATTAGGTTTAGAATTTGATTGAGGGCTACGAGTGTTTCATGCCCAAGTGGGCCCGTGATGACACTCGACGTCTCTTGACTGAAGGAGGATTAGTTGAGGGGTTGACTGTCTATCGCAGGACTAGACACTGCTCGAATTCCCCTGAGTTAATTGAGGTTATGGCTGCAAATCAACCTCAAGCACTACCTCAACATATGGATGAGGAAGTACATGATGAGAATGAGGTGCATCAAGCACCCCCGCCTCGTACTTTACGGGATTATTTACAACCGGCGGGGGTGAGCACGCCCTCATGCATGATTTTTCCGAAAACACAGACGAGATGGACATCAAGCCAGAGTTATCCAACTCCTTCCTAAATTCCATGGGCTTAAATCGAAAGTCCATACTTACATTTGAAAGAGTTCGATGAGATTATAGCCACCTTATACTTTCCCAATGTATCCGAGGATACAATCAGCCGAAACTCTTTCCTTTTTCCTTGAAAGAGAAGGCTAAGACGTGGTTACATTCACTGCGTCCTAGATCCATTGGCACATGGAATGATATGCAGAGGGAATTCATAAAGAAATTTTTCCCACACCATAAAATGATTACCCTCAGAAAAGCAATCATGAACTTCGCCCAAAAGGAAGATGAAACATTCTACCAATGTTGGGAAAGGTTCAAGGATCTTGTCAGTTCATGCCCACAACACGGTTTTGAAATGTGGCGCATTACAAATTTTTTCTATGATGGACTGACATCTTCTATGCACCAACTGGTCGAGACAGTGTGTAATGGAGAATTCATGAATAAAGAGGTCGATGAGGTATGGGATTACCTCGATAGACTTGCCGAGAATGCACAATCATGGGACCATTACCCAAAATCAAACACCACGTCTAGGCCAACTCAATCTAAGGAGAAAGGTAGAGTATATCTCCTGAAAGAAGAGGATGATGTAAATTTTAAAGTGACTAATCTCATGCGAAGAGTTGAGGCCATGGAAGGAAAGAAGGATAAGGTTAATGAAATTGTTTGCAACATCTTTGATTGCAACATTCACACAACTGAAAATTGTCCTGCCATATCTGCTTTTCGAGGAGTGTTGAATGAGCAAGCTAATGCCGTAAATAACTATCAAAGACCTTTCAATGGATCTACCTCTAATACATACAATCCTGGTTGGTGAAATCATCCAAATTTTAGTTGGAGGAATGGACAAACTGCTACCCCTCAAAGTTTCTTCAATCAAAATCCAAATCAGGGGAAACCTCAAGAAGAACCGGTTCAAAATTCCATACAAGAGCTGGCTCAGGCAGTGCGTGGACTTACAGACTTTATGCAAAAAATAAATTCACGTATGACGGTTATAGAAAAGGGGATGCTTCCTACACAACCGCTCCCCAATCCTAAACCGCAATACGAGATAAATGATCCCAGCTCTTCAAATCAAATGGGGCACGCTAAATCCATCACCACTCTTAGGAGTGGGAAGATCATTGATAAAACTCTTTCGGTTAGGCCCGAAAAGCCTCAAGAACCAGAAGAGGACAATAATGATGGATCTAGTTATGCCCCACAAAAATTAGAACCGAAACTTCTAGAGAAGCCAGTTGCTCCGTTCCCCCAACGGTTGGTTGCACCAAAATGTCTTTCTAACTCTCAGGATATTCTGGAGGTGTTGAAATAAGTGAAAGTCAACATTCCTCTACTTGATGTCGTAAAACAGGTTCCTTTATATGCAAAATTTCTGAAAGACCTATGCACGACCAAAAGACGATAGAGTATTCAAAAGAAGATTTTCTTAACTGAGAAAGTGAGTGTCATCTTGAAGCAAGACGTGCCGCAGAAATTTAAGGATCCCGGTAGCCCAACCATATCATGTGTAATCGGGAACCATCGAATTGATCACGCACTTCTTGACTTGGGAGCGAGCGTCAATCTGATCCCCTACTCGGTATACAAACAGTTAGGATTAGGTGAGTTAAAACCTACCCTAACCACACTACAACTTGTCGATCGAACTGTTCGTGTACCAAGAGGGATTATTGATGATGTGTTAGTCTAAGTCGATAGATTTTACTACCCTATAGATTTTATCATCCTGGACACCGAACCCATCAATAACATGAGCACTCAGATTCCCGTCATTCTTGGTCGCCCATTCCTTGCCACATCAAATGCAATCATTAATTGCAGGAATGGTGTCATGACTATGTCTTTTGAAAATTTGACATTGGAGTCAAACATTTTTTTTAATAACGGCAGCAACTCAGAGGATGATGATGATGTCCACGACATTAACATGATCGATACTTTCGTGGAAGATAGGACACCCCTTACCTTATTCTCTGATCCTCTAGAGACGTGCTTGGCCCACTCCCATGAGTTTGATGATGATATGATTAGGGAGACGTGTGCCTTGCTTGATACTGCACCGGTAATTGAAGTTAACCGGTGGAGGCCACAATTTGAAGAATTGCCACAAACTGATGTAGTGCCTCTACCGTCTAATCTCAAGGCACCGAAGCTTGACCTAAAACCTTTGCCCTCTGATTTGAAATATGCCTATTTAGGTCAAGATGAGACATACCCAGTGGTGATCTCTGCCCACCTGGAGAAAGAACAGGAGAGTATGCTTATATCTACTCTCATTGAGCATAAAGGAGCCCTAGGTGGACGATCGCAGACCTCAAGGGAATCGACCACTCGATTTGTACTCACCACATATATCTTGAGGAAAATGCAAAGACCGTTCGGCAACCACAATATAGACTAAATCCAAACATGAAGGAAGTGGTTAAGGCCGAGGTTCTCAAACTATTGGATGTGGGTATCATATACCCTATATCTGATAGTCGATGGGTGAGTCCAACTCAGGTGGTTCCTAAGAAGTCCGGAATCACCATCGTAGCCAATGCTAATAATGAACTCGTGCCAACTAAAGTCACTACTGGTTGGAGAATGTGCATTGACTACAGAAAGTTGAATACCGTCACAAGGAAGGATCACTTTCCTTTGCCCTTCATTGATCAAATCTTAGAAAGGCTAGCTGGCCATTCCTATTACTGTTTCCTTGACGGATATTCTGGCTACAATCAGATTGAAATCGCCCCTGAGGACCAGGAAAAGACCACATTTACATGTCCCTACGGCACCTTTACTTACCGAAGGATGCCATTTGGACTATGTAATGCCCCTGTCACCTTTCAGCGATGTATGCTGAGTATCTTTTCTGATATGGTAGGGCAATATCTAGAGGTCTTCATGGACGATTTCTCTGTCTATGGTTCATCTTTTAGCAAGTGCTTGGAAAGTCTTAAATGTGTGCTGAAAAGATGTGAAGAAAAGAACTTGGTACTTAATTGGGAGAAGTGCCATTTCATAGTTCATAAGGGGATTGTCCTTGGACATATCATCTCGTCCAAGGGAATTGAGGTAGATAAGGCAAAAATTGATCTTATCTCTAACCTACCTCCACCCAAGAACATCAGGGACGTGCGATCCTTCCTAGGACATGTAGGATTTTACAGGCGATTCATAAAGGACTTTAGTCTCCTCTCTCGTCCTTTATGTAATCTTCTTCAAAAGGATGCTCCATATGAGTGGACTGACCAATGCCAAGAAGCTTTTACCAAGCTTAAAGGCATGTTAACCACTGCACCCATCATGCAGCCACCCGACTGGAGCCTTCTTTTTGAGCTTATATGCGACGCTTCTGATTATGCTCTTGGAGCGGTTCTAGACCAGAGAAAAGATAAGAGGCCCTACGTCATCTATTATGCGAGTAGGACTTTAAATCCTGCCCAAGTGAACTACTCGACTACAGAAAAGGAACTCTTAGCTGTGGTGTTCACCTTGGACAAATTTAAGTCCTACCTGATCGGATCTAAGATCATTATCTATACAGATCATGCGGGACTGAAGTATCTTCTTTTTAAGAATGATTCTAAGCCCCGCTTGATACGATGGATCCTTCTACTCTAAGAATTTGATTTGGAAATTAAAGATAAAAAGGGAGTAGAGAACGTAGTGACCGATCACCTTTCTCGCCTTAATACCTCTGATTCCCTTGAGGCGACCCATATCAATGACATGTTCCCTGATGAACAACTGTTCAGAGTCTCCCATTCACCTTGGTTCACTGATATTGCTAATTATCTTGCTACAGGTTCCATACCAACATATTGGACTACGCAAGATAAGAAGAAATTTTTCATCGAGGTACGCAAATTCTTCTGGGATGATCCATACTTGTTTAAATATTGCCCAGACCAAATCTTGAGGAGATGTGTGCCAGACGATGAGCATCAGAGTGTCATCTCCTTCTGTCACTCACAGGCCTGTGGTGGTCACTTTTCTGCAAAAAAGACCACGGCCAAGATTCTGCAGTGTGGCTTCTATTGGCCCACTATGTTCAAGGACACTCATGAGTTTTGCAAAGCTTGTGAGCGTTGTCAGAAATTGGGAGCATTGTCCCGTCGAAATATGATGCCCTTGAATCTCATTCTTATCATAGAGGCATTTGATTGCTGGGGCATCGATTTCATGGGACCATTCCCCCAATCTTATGGGAATTTATATATTTTGCTTGTCGTAGACTATGTCACTAAATGGGTCGAAGCGATTCCGTGTCGAACTAATGACCATCGCATGGTCATTAAATTCCTGAAGGAAAACATCCTTTCCCGATTCGGAATGCCTCGAGCCATCATTAGTGATGGAGGCTTGCACTTTTGTAATAGGCCATTCGAGAGTTTAATGAAGAAATACGGTATCTCTCATAAGGTGAGCACCCCATACCACCCACAGACAAGTGGGCAAGCTAAGATTTCTAATAGGGAGATCAAACACATTTTGGAGAAAACGGTTAACCCTGACCGTAAGGATTGGTCAATTCGATTGACCGATCCCTTATGGGCGTACCGTACTGCTTTTAAAACTCCTATTGGAATGTCTCCCTTTAGACTCGTCTATGGGAAGGCTTGCCACTTGCCTGTGGAGTTAGAACATAGTGCCTACTGGGCGATCAAAAATCTAAATTTCAATTTGGACAACACTGGCTCGCTACGCAAACTTCAATTAAATGAACTTGAAGAAATCCGGAACGACGCATACGAGAACTCGAGAATTTATAAGGACAGGATGAAGGCGTTTCATGACCAACATATTCTATGAAAATCATTCACCCCAGGTCAGAAAGTCCTTTTGTATAATTCTCGATTACATCTCTTTTCGAGTAAGCTTTAATCTCGTTAGACCGGCCCTTACATTGTTGTTACTGCTTATCCTCATGGAGCCGTTGAGATAAAAGATCCCGACAATGGTAAGGAATTTAAAGTAAATGGACATCGATTAAAACCATTTGTCAAGAAATTTGATTCAAAGGACATGTCCATGCCTCTGACTGATCCTGTTTACCAGGAATGATCTCCTAGTCTGATGGAGGTATAGGTAGGTTTCCTGTTTGCATAGGACTAGGGTAGTTGCTTTGGTCTGGCTGAAGACGTTAAACTTAGCGCTCCTGGGAGGCAAC
Source organism: Magnolia changhungtana (assembly GCA_030180095.1). Taxonomy (NCBI): domain Eukaryota; kingdom Viridiplantae; phylum Streptophyta; class Magnoliopsida; order Magnoliales; family Magnoliaceae; genus Magnolia; species Magnolia changhungtana. The sequence goes on from JASAUF010000625.1 coordinate 860,172, forward strand.
CCAGCTTTTCAATTCATTTCATTTTCCTATTTAGTAGTTCAATGTTTGTGGGTAACATTACTGCAAACCCTCACGAGACTACAACTCGTCCACTAGGGGCAACCTAGGGGTTTAAAGGCTTGTTGCATACGCTAAATGCAATCGAAAGCACCTGCGAAAGTGGTATAGGTAGGATTTTATTTTGTTATTTTTGTTAGTTTCACTCTTGTACTGACATGCTCTCTCCCAGCAATCTCTTGAAAAATCTCTCTCGATTCGTTATCCAGGTACTATCTTCCCATCACTTTTCTTTACTGTCGTTGTCTCATGTGCATTGCATGTTTATATCTTTTACATTGAGGACAATGTAGATTTTAGGTTGGAGGTGGGAGATTAGGTTACCTAATCAGTGTTTTCTTGGTCTTGAGCAAAAATTGTGAAAATTTTTAAAATTTTTTCTGGACTTTCTAGTGAATTCGAAGTGATTTTGACAGCCATCTTAGATTTAGAATTACAAGATAAGTGATGTTGGCAATTTATGACTCTTGGATTCTGTATTTGTTAGATTTCACAGTTAAGTTCGAACTATTAATCCTTGATTAGAGGTTTTAAATATTGATTGAGTCATGATTTCACAGGACACATCTTGCTTGCACATTAAGGTTCAGTTCGATATTAAAGGATTAACTTGGTGACCACTAAGCTTGAAAGGAACAAACCTGAGAAATTGAAATGATTGGGCGAATGGCCTTCACCATAGGTTTGCTCCCTACAGGTGGGGATTTAATTCCCCAAGAATGAGTCGGAAAGGGTTGGGTGAACAAACTTCACCATAGGTTTGCTCCCTATAGGTGAGGATTTGATTCCCTTCTTTGGCACTACTGTTTATGGAAAAATCAAAAGGTGGAAGAATGAAAAGATGATCTGTGAAGCAAGTTCTGGTTTAGGTTGTCCTGAATGCTCTTTTGATCATCAATGTTATCTTAGAAATAGACGACTGAATCTCTTAATGATGGTAAGCCGAGATTCTACTATACACCCATGGAACTCAATGTTTAGAATTTTTTCTAATTTATGGATTAATGCTTAGGACTTGATTATGAGGTTTTGTCATGTACTTGAGTCCAGAAGAAAGAATGCCCAATATTTAGGAATCTTAGATTTCTTGTGTCTGGATTGTTTTTCTAAATCACTCGAGTTCTTAGAAATTGTTCAGGAATTCTCAATTTATTTTTTCGCATACTTTGCTCGGGACTAGAAAAATGCTGGTTGGGGGTTGTGTTGAGGGTCAAATATTGCATATCAAACCCTAGTTACTGCTTGGATTTACGAACATAATATTGTTTAAAGGCCGACTTAATCGTGTTTATGCTGCAGGTTGAAATTAGGAGCTTTGATTGTAAAAGAGCACTAAAAGTATGGATTTGACACTCAGAATTCACCAGAGCAACGGACGGACCCTAGGGGACTAAGATCAACGGAATTACATGCTAGAGACCCGAGAAAATCGCCAAACTGAAGTTCAAGTGGCCTGAAAGTCAGCCAGAATGCAAGATCACAGGGTTTCCACCATCTGTTCAGCTCGAAACTTCATACATGGCCTAAAGAACATAAATTAACCGTACACGTCGAATTTCAACTCTTGGATCCATGTGGAAGTGGGCCAACGGACAGATCAGCCCATTAATCTTCAATTTGGGGCCCACTTGATAAATGGATATGCTTTAATTTTGGTTTCAGCCCCTCTTATTAGATGAAAAAGAGGATGGACGGAGCAGATTTCTCAAGAACTTCATTATGCCCCACATGTATGTTGCATGTGCATGGGATATACATATGCACACGCCGTGCACCGCGCCAAGGAGCTCGGTCAGCAAGCACGCTGACCGACTCTCATCTTTCAAAGCAGAAACGGCAACAGTGTCTTCCACGCGGCCGTCCGTTTTACGCAGTGGGCCCCACACATTAATCCTTTGGAAAATCTGAACCGTCCATCACATCTAGAGTAAGGCCAAGACCCTCACCAAGGTTTTTTTTTTATCTTCCATGCATGCACGCACAGGTAAATGGTGACCCAACAGTGAATGGACGGCACCATGAAAAGTGTTGTGGGCCACACCTAATCGGACCCAAATCAATACATTTCCAAGGGGTTTTTTGTCACGAATCCAACAGACGAATTGGATTTCCTTGCCTGCATCAATCATGGGTCCACCAATTATCTCGGACTGAGGACGTGCGGGCTGTTTCGCAGAGCACGTGGGACGATTCTAGTGGGCCACTACAGTACTTCATCGGTCGGATCTGGATCGTACATTAAGAGCCCAAGGTCCCGCTCATCCAAGCTTAGATGGCCGAATCTTAGAAGACAGTGGGGATCAGTTTTATTCGTCCAAAAAGAAGATGGACGGTGAACTGTATCGGCAAGAGGGCCACCTCAGCAGAAGTTCAAAACTAGCCATCTCTAAGTGATTTTTGCTTGTGAGTCTAATGGACGGCGTGGATTTCTCGTGAGAATCCGATCATGGGTCTCACCAAGATTCAACGCAAGAATGGCTTGCGTAAGTGAGTGTGGCTGCATAGGATTTCCGCATAGAGTGCGGAAACTCCGCCGACCTCCTTATGCACAGACCGCTCTAGCATGCTATAAAAAGGAGAGACATGAGAAGAGAAAAAGATCATCCAGGGACGGCTGGAATTTGGAGGAGATACAGGGAAGTAGACTGGCTGGAAGATCCATCGACAGCTGGGAGCTTGGGACGCTAACAGAGAGAGGGAGACGTGGAGCAGTTGTTGACTGGTTTTTGTTTTCTCTCTTTTATTTCAATTTTATGTTTCTAGAGATTAGCTTGATCATGACTATGTCAGGCTAAGCCTCTTAGCTAGGGCTAAGAGGTGAAGCTTGTAGTGAGATGGGGGATTTTATTCCCTGCCTTTGATTTGATTTTAATTCATGAACTGAATTTGATTTTTATTTAATTAAGGGAATACTTTTAGTTTTCAATGGTTTGCTGTGACTGAAATTACACTAGATCTACGGTGGCTTTGAGTATTTCTTCTCCCTTTTATGTTTATGACGCCAGGAAGCCCTGTTGTTCACCATCGTCTCCTGGGCATGGTTGGATGTCGGTACCCTTACTAACTTTCATGGCATGTTGATTGGTTGGTAATTAGTTTAATTCTGTTGTTTGCTTTGTCTCCTGGGCATGGTTTGGTGATGGAATCCATTCTAATTCATATACCTTTCATCTCTTGAAAACTATATCAACGTCAGTTCAGTTAATTTCTATGATTCTTGAAGCAGGCATAAGATCTCCCCGATCTCTACAAGTGGATCCTCTGAATCCCTAGTGTCCTTTCTCTGAATTTCTCCTAAGCTTTAGACGATAATCTCACAATTATTCACTCATATTCATCTAATTTAGATTTCATCTCATTCTAGTTCTAGTCCTAGTTAGTTTCAGATTACGTACAGGTTTCAGTCCCTGTGGATTCGACCTCGGTCTTACCGAGTTTATTACTACATCACAACCCTATACTTGGGGAGTGAACACATATCCCAAAAACACCCAGGTATATAAAAACCTTAAAATGAGTAGAACAAGATAGGTGTTTGAGTATGAAAACTTATCTTACAAAATAGGAAAATGTCTAAGTTTTCAACCTTTCTCGATATATCGATATCACATCGATGTGATCGAACACCTGCTAACAATGTCCTCAGAAAGTACTCGATATCATCGAATTGAGGACATCTTGTGTCCAACAACCAACTTGATCTTGGACAACATTCTAGATGAATCGATGGACTCTTTGATATCATCGAAATTGAAATACCGATAACATCGAGATAGCTCGATATAATCAAATTCTAGCTAGTTTGTGTCCAGCATGCTGATAAGGCAAAACTCATATTTATCGATAACTCAAAGCGAGCCTCGATTCCATCAGAAATCAAATTCCGATGATAATGAGGGAAATCCGATGTTATCGAATTTAGACCAAACTAGTCCAGTGAGCTCAAAAGGAAAATCCTCTGGAAATGACCGACGAATCGATGATGTCTTGATATGATCGTATTTTAAATATCGATGAAATTGGTATATGCTCGATATCATCGAGATGGATCAAAGATTGTCCGCAAGCTCTCTCGAAAATCAAGTGGAAATGATCGATGTAACGAATAGATTGTTAATGAAATTGAAATTCAAACTCCAATGACATCGACGTATGATCGATGACATCGATCCACAGGCAAAAAGCTTCAGGTATATATTTCAGTGGAGTTTGTATCATCGAACCTTGCTTCGGTAACATCGAAAGTATACGTTTGATGATATCGAAGAAGGCCCGATGATATCGAACTTAGTTAGAATCTGACATCTTTATTACCGTTGGAATTTGTTGTCTATTTAAGGAGATCTTATTCTTGGTTGTTGTATTGAGAAAAAGAGAGAGAGCTTTGAGAGAGTAACTACATATCATCTAACATAAGCCCTTTTTGTCATGGGAGTTCATTCCTCAATCCACCCTCTTTATTGACATTCAATAGAGTGGATTGGTGAATGAACTTCTCCGCACTCAAGGATCTTCCAGCTACCACCTTAATGGCCAATCATTGAGCTGGGATCCCTTGAATGCCTAAGATATTTGAATTACTCTGTCTCTTCAATTATTATCATTTAATAGAGTAATTACCAACATAACCTTAACCCAACCCATCGCCATACATTAGAGCATCATCAGTGTTGCGGTTCAAGGGAGCTGAAGATTCTTCATCATTAAAGGAGGAGATCTTCATCAACGTGCTTAATGGGGGCTCGTCTACTTATCTGTAAGTCATTAGAGTGTAGAGACTCTGTTGATCATTCCTTTATATAGGATTGGGTCACAGGTGATTCTCACCCCTTTCAAGTCCTCATAGGAGGCCTCCGACAGGAGAGCACATGTGGGTGCTGTGTGTTGACCCTTGCTCATGTAGAGCATAAACGTAGGTCCTTAGTGTAGGTCATTTCGCTGTATGGCCTAAAAGTTAGGTTCCTTGTGTGGATCCTTTGCTCTTGTGTAGGGCATAAAACTTAGGTATTGTATGTTGACCTTTGTTCTTGTATAGGGCATAAACTCTAGGGTCCTTATGTAGATCCTTGGCTTGTGTGGCCTATAACCCTAGGTTTCTTGTGTGGATCCTTTGCTTGTGTGTAGAGCATAAAACCCGAGTGTTGTGTGTTGACCCTTGCTCCTGTGTGGGGCATAAACTTGTGTCTCGTGAAGACATGTCTAGGTTCCTTGTTTAGGTCATAGAGTTGACCTTGTGTAGGTTGTGAGGTTATAGGTGAACCTGATTTAAAACCTCCGTTAGTGAGATCCGGTACACTCAAGGGTTGAGTGCGTCCACCGAAAGTGGAGTAGGCACGTAGCCGAACCACTATAAACAACTGTGTTTAGGATTGATATTTTTGCCTTACTATTTGTGTTTACTTTGAATGTTCTCATAAAGCATGCAAACATGATTATTTAGAACTGATAAGAATCACATCCCACACACACACATAGTCGCATCATTCACTCATCATAGACTAAGATTACATACTGTTTAAATACTGAATAGTCTTATGATTGGATCCTCTATTCAGCTTGGAAGCCATTAGAGTTAAATTGGGGTCATCTTGATAGTTGTCTATTAAATCAGGATTCTGATAATGGGATTTTTAATCATCATAAAATTTTATAAAGTGCTATTCACCTCCCTCTAGGACACTTTGACCTATTCCTACTTCTACTAAAGCGGTCATCACCGTAATTTCAGGAATTCCTCCTTTATTCAATCATCTGAAAAGGAATATATGTACATGACTTCACTTGTTCTTACCCCCTTTTGATATAGAAGCATTATGTCGATAATCTTCTGGATCGAAATTGCAACTATCTTCAGGGACGATACTTATTGATGAAGTGTGCGTTGACCAGTATACCAATACCCTATCCATCCTGATCTACCACTCTGTATACTCCATTAGAATATACTTCTTTTATGATATATGGCCCATTCCATTTAGGCTCAAATTTGCCCCCTATTTTGTGGGTCACCACTATCGGTCTTTTCAACATTAGCACCATGTCCCCTTTCTTGAAAGAGCGATATTTGACTCGTTTATCAAAGGCAGTCGATATTCTTGCTTGATCAACTGTAATCATTGTTAAGCTGCCAGGCGCTTCTCATCGAGTAGGTCCAGTTCTTTCAACCTTATCTTTGCATTTTCATCATCTGTAATTGACTGATGCACTGCTATTCTGAGTGACGTGACCAATTTTTCAATCGGGATGACTGCCTCTATACCGTAAACCAATGAATATGGTGTTGCTCTTGTTGTTGTTCGGTGGGTAGTCCTGTACGCCTATAATGCTTCATGCAACCTTTTGTCCTAGTTACGCTTGTTTCCGGTCACTGTCTTCTTCAACATTTTCACAATCGTTTTGTTAAATGCCTCTGCTAATCCATTAGCTGGTGGATAGTAAGGTGTTGAAAACGAATGGTGGATAGCAAACTTTTGACACAGTATTTTCATGCCTCTATTCTTGAAAGGACTACCATTATCAGTAACGATTTTCTTCAAGATATCGTGGCGATATATTATCGCGTGTTGAATGAAATTGACCACATCTTTCTCTTTGACATTGCACAACACGATCGCTTCTGTCCACTTGGAGAAGTAGTCCATTGCTGTCGGACTATATTGTTTTCCTTTGGATGAAGGTGGATTTATGGGCCCAATGACATCGAGTCCCTAAGCGGCGAAAGGCCAAGTAGCGACCGTCTGATGAAGTTCTTCAGGTGGAATATGTATGACATTTCTGTAGATCTAACATTCGTGGCATCGTTTTGCATAATCTATTGCATCTTTAAACATTGTAGGCAAGTAATACCCCATTCGATGTATCCGATGAAATAAATTTCGGCTAGCCTGATGTGCCCCACACTCTCCAGAGTGAGCTTCTCATAACATTTGACCTGTCTCTTGTTCATCAAGACAACGCAACAACATCTCATTATAAGATTTCTTGTACAACACCTTACTACATATGATAAATTTGCTTACTCTCTGCTTGATTTGTTGTCTTTGTGCTAGATCTTCCGGTAAGATATCATATTTGAGATAATCTATGAAAGACTAGAGCGAATCATTTGTTGTCACTTCCAAGCACGATATAGGGAGCACCTCTATGACTTCATCGATTACTTCTGAATAGGGTAAGAATCTCCTTTCTTCTATAGTTACTTAGAGTGGACTTCTGTTCGGGCAGGACAGAGCTGCTGCTTGACTAGCCAGAGCATCCGCCTTTGCATTTTTAGATCGTGGTACATGTTTGATTTCGACGCGGTATAATTGCTCTAGTAACTGCTGCACTTTTCGACAATATGGCAAAAGTTCTTGCTTTCTTATTTCAAACTCAGTTGTTAGTTGATTTATAATCAGCTTGGAATCTCTAAAAATCTGCAGCGTCTTTATCTTCATTTCTTGGGCGATTTCCATTCCGATGATGAGAGCTCGATATTCAGCTTCATTGTTCATGCACGCGGTACCTAACGTGAAAGAATAGAGTAATAAATCACCCTGAGGAGTGATGAAAATAACTCTTACCCCCGCTTCTAATGCTCGAGAAGCACCATCAAAATACATCTGCCATTGATCTTGTGACTCAATCATCATTACCTACTCATTGGAAAAATCATCGTTAATGGTCTCACTTTCCGTTACAGGATGCACTGCCAAGAAATCTGCCACTGCTTGTCCCTTCACTACTTTCTCCGGCTCAGAGGCAATTGTATATTCTGAAAGTAACAACATCCATTGGCCAATATTCCCAATAACATCGGCCTCGTCATTAAAAAATTTATCGGATCTACCCTTGAAATCAAAATTATATCATGAGAGAGGAAATAATCTCTTAATTTCTGCACTGTAAATGTCAGTGCCAAACATTCTTTCTCGATCGAAGATTAATTACATTCTGCACTTATCAGAGTTTGACTCAGATACTAATGAGTTGTTTCTTTTCCGCTAACAAGGCTCCCAGCGAATTCTTGGCTGCAAATATGTACAAGATAAGTGGTTTACCCTTTATAGGAGCTGTTAATACTGGAGGCTGTTTCAACAGTTCCTTTATTGAATCGAACGCATTCTGACAAGCCTTGTCCCATATGAACTCTGTTCCTTTCTTCGTCAGATGAGAAAACGGCTGACATCTCCATGCTAAATTTGAAATAAAACGGCAAATATACGCCAGTTTTCCTTGCAAGCTTTTCAATTCCTTTAAAGTTTTTGGAGGCAACATATCTTAAATGCTTTGATTTTCCCTGGAGCAATCTCGGTACCCCTGTGCCTGATGACAAAGCTGAGAAATTTTCCTGACGACACTCCAGAAACACATTTAGTTGAATTCATCTTTAGCTATTTCTTTCAAAGTCGTCGAAAGACTGACGCCAAATGTTCACGATGTTCCTGATGATTTCCTGACCTAACCACAAGGTCATCTACATAACATTCAACATGTTTGTGCATCATATCTTGAAAGATACTTTGCATTGCCCTTTGGTATGTCACCCCAGCATTCTTAAGATCGAACGGCATGACCTTGTAGCAATAAATCCCTAACGAGGTTCTGAACGCTGTTGCTTCTTCATCTTCATGAGCCATCCTAATTTAATTATAAGCAGTATAGCCATCCATGAAAGACATGACAACATATTGTGTCGTACTGTCAATCACTAATTCCGTTATTAGGAGAGGAAAGTCGTCCTTCTAACAAGCCTCATTCAGGTCCCTGAAATATACGCACACCCTAATCTATCCATTTTTCTTCTTTACTGGGACAATGTTCGATATCCACTTAGGATACTTGACCTCTTTGATAAACCTGACTTTTATTAGCTTGTTCACTTCTTCTTTATTAAAGGGACCAATTCTGGGTGAAATTTCTTTTGCGCTCGTTTAATCAGCCTTTTGTCCTTGGAAATATTTAATTGATGCATTGCCACTGAGGGTTCCAAACCCGACATTTCCGCATATTTCCAGGCAAAGACATCTCTATTTTCTTTTAGTAGTTGGACATATTTTTCAGTTTCTTGCTCAAGAAGGCCAACGCTTATGAATGTATTTCTCGGCTCCTCTTTTGTGCCCAAATTACTTCTCATAAACTATCGATTGTTGGCTACCCCCCATCTTCCATCTGCTTCGAAGCCGTCTCAAGATGTTTGTCTATTTCGGGATCTATCTCTGATAGCAGGTCGACTGTGACCATATTCACTTAAGACTCTGCCCCCAATCCTTGAAAATTTCACCGTCTCTTCTGACTGACCCCGATAGGGATCTGAATTCCTTTTCCATGATTTAAACCGGTCGGTTCTTCATCATCAAAATCCATCCTTTTCATCATTCTTCTGCTTGTCAGACTATATTTCTTGAGATCGCGAGACGTCAACTTTTTGTGATATACATTATCCTCAGTTCTTTCTTCTATCTTTATTTCCAAAGAGGATTAAAATTCTATCTTTATTTTCGTACTGGCTTCAACATGAAACCTTTCGAGAATAGCCAAGAATGGCTTATTTCTTTCAGCATATGGTAATGGTACTATATAATTTAACTACAGGATCTTCAACTGTTCAGGCGATAGTAATGTTAATGGCAGCTTTCCGGGCTGTCTCAAATGTTTCGGCACAAAATAGAATTTCTTCCTTTCTTCTGAAATTCCAGACGACCCTGCCTTTTTGGATTCCCCTTTTATTGCTTTCGCATGAGTATTTTTCATGGCTTTTTTTTCATCATTCTTTTTCTCCTCCTCTAGCAAATCCATCATAATAATTGGCGTCTGCAAAGAAGGGTTCGGCTTCTGTGTATGGCCTCGCATCGGCCATTACTTTATACGGTATTCTATTCTTACAGTATTTGAAACATTAATAAAGGGTAGAAGGTATAATACCGTACTGATGTATCCATGGTATTCCCAAGAGAAGATTATATGTCGTGACTGCCTTAATCACATGACAAACAGCATCAGTAGTTAATTCTCATATTTCCAATGTCATCATAATTTTGCCAAGAACGCACTGCCCATCTTGATTAAAGCCTTATATCATCATTCAACTAGGGCGCAGATCAGAATGACGGTAGCCCAATTTATTCAACATCGTTAGTGGTAATAGGTTCACCACAGATTTGTTGTCAAGCATAATCCTTTTTACTTCCTTGCCGTGAATGTGGCCTACTATTGTTAGTGGCCTATTGTGCCCTGTATCACAGGCTAGATCATCATCAGAGAAGGAAACTACTGGCATGCAGTCCTCTTGTTCTTTGCATTCTTCATTTTCCATTTCCACCAGCAATGTTTCTCTAACATTGTGGTCGGATAGCGCTTGAATCAGACTCTGCGTAAAGTCCTCTAATAACTTTAATGCGTCAAAAACGCTTAACCGAGCCGGTATGCCTTTCAAGTGACTTACGATGTTATAAGTTACCTTTATTATTTCAATCTTCTCTTCTCTCTTATCACCCGATTTTAGGCACACTGGCCAAGGATCCACACAAGGAACCTCTATTTATGCTCCCTGAGCAAGGGTCAACACATAGCACCCGATTTTATTCACACTAGCCAAGGATCCACACAAGGAACCTCTGTTTATGCTCCCTGGGCAAGGGTCAACATGTAGCACCCGGTTTTAGGCACACTGGCCAAGGATCCACACAAGGAACCTAACTGTTTATGCTCTTCACAAAGCAAGGGTCAACATAATGTACCCACCACATACACTCCCGCTAGAGGCCTCCTACGAGGGCTTGCAAGGGTGAGAAATACCTAACACTCAATCCTAAAAAGGAATGATCACAAGTGTCCATCTAGACTCTAATAACTTACGAATAAGTGGATGAGTCCCATTCAGCACGTTGACGAAGATCTCCTCCTTGTTGATGAAGAATCTTCGGCTTCTTTAATCCACAACACAGATGATGTACCAATATGAGGCTTCGGGTTGGGTCAAGGATAAGATGGAATCTACTCTATAAAATGTTTTCCTATAAGGAAGATAGAGTGATTCCGATTATGCATTTAAGGCATCCCAGCTTAATGATTTGCCATTAAGGTAGTAGCTGGAGGATCCTTGAATATGAAAGTTCATTCCCCAATCCACTCTATTGAATATCAATGATGAGGGTGGATTGGACGATGAACTTCGCTTAGAGAAAGGGCTTCAGGTATATGATCTAAGGTAAAACACTCAAAAGAACTCTCTTCTTTCTCTACCAACAACAATAGACAAGTCCTCTTTATATAGGCAAAAGGTTCCAACGGATATAAAACGGTCACATTTATGACACGGTTCGATATCATCGAGCGTATACTCTCGATAGCATCGATGGGTCGCTTAATGACACAAACTCAAATGTCATACGCTTTTGAAACTTTTTTTTCTAGTCGATTGAATCAAAACAGGTATCGATGTCATCAGATTTCAAACTCTGATATTATCGATCCTAGTGTCGATTCATCGACATTTGAAAATGAGAGAGACTTGACTTGAAATATTTCAGGTTTACAAGAATGATCGAGGGACCTTCGAGATCATTGGAATTTGAATGTCGATGATATCGATAACTGTGTCGAGGCATCGATAAATCCAACAAATTTCTCATTAAGCTTGTTAGATAGTTTATGTCCTTTTTTATGCAATCGAAACAGTACCGATATCATCGATATTTGAATATCGATTCTATTGAGTGACCCTCGATCATAGATAAACAATCCTGAAATATTTTGCTGGAAAACTTCGTGCCCATGACCGATATCATCGAGAGCCTTCCGATATCATCGAGATTTGAATTTTGATGATATCGAGGAGGCTTCGATATATCGATGCACATATGATATTCTTAAGAAAAAATAGGGGCACCGGAGATCTGTCTGTCGATATTATCGAGTCACCTTCGATGAACTCGAGATTTGAATATCGATGATATCGATAGTATATTGATGCATTGATAATTCTGTCTGGATAAGTATGTGGTTGCTAGACATATTTTGTCCTCATATCGATGATATCATTTAGGCATCAAGGACATCGACAGTGCAGGTTGATAATATCGAATAGTATATCAATAAAATTCACAGAGCAAGAAAACTTAGAGATTTTCTGAATTTTGAAAAAGTTTTCTAACTCAAAAACCCTATGATATTTTGGGACATGGATGTGAGGCTTAGATTTACCTATGATGAGCTTGCACACATCTGGTTGAGGCAGACGCTTTAAATTGATCTTCCTATGAGACTCTGCAGTCTAGCTGACTCAAAAATTACGCTAATTGACAAACCAAGGCACTTTCAATATCCCCCTTTGTCAATTACGTGACAAAATATCAAAACACCCTAGAACAACACGTAGACAAACACATCCTAAATTGTGTATACATGAAATTTACACAATTGTACATTGTCTAGTGAAACCACACACACAACCAGTAGCTGCTCCCCCTTACAGCATTCTCCCCCTATCTTGATGCAGCTGCTCTCCTTAACATCTATATCACAATCAAGTAGATATACAATTTTTCGTTCGGGGTGTTTGAACTTCGAGGTGTTTGAACTGTTCTCCCCCTTTTTTATAGTCATTTGACAAAGGATAGTGTAAGAGTAGATATTGACTGAAGTTTGAAGTATTTGGGAGAACCAATATTCAGAGAGCATACATAAATAAACGATAGATGTATAATAATGACATCAGGTTAATCAGACATCATTTTCAGTGACTATGTATGCATAACAGATGATATAGAGCAGTGATATAACAGATAGAATAATCATAAAAAGAAATCACATGCATTCAAAGACTAGATAAACCAGGGGATCTGTAAGGCATAAGTATGGCAGTAAATAAGTGAATTATATCCAGCCATATGCAAAAATATTCAAAAATATATATACTGCCCCAGATTGGCAGTAGAATAACAGTTATCTAAACATAACCAAGCCCACTCATGGGCAAAAAAAAAAAAAAACAAAGTATATTCCTCGCTTAGAGGATATCAAACCTAATCCAAAAAAAAAAAGACTTTTCAACTTTGTCAGTCATTAATGTATCACACACATTTATACGAGCAAATGGCATTCAAAACGATATTTATGCCCTTAGCATTGTAGGGAGACTCCAGGTATGTGATGCATTGGACGTACTATAGACAGTTAAAACCTTTACTGTGCGGGTAAGACTTTCAGAATGTGTCATGTAGCATGTTGCAGAGTAGCCAGCATGGTTTTGATTTCCAGTAGACAGTCTTCACAGTCATTCAGTCGTTTCATTATGTAGGATTGTTTATCAAGCAGATCTTGTATAGTATCTCATTCTGTGACATTAATAGAGACGGGGCTGTGCACAGGATAGCCTTTGCCTGAGATTGAATCGATTTTTCCCCCACGAGGCGCGTAGTCCACAATATTCAGATTGCAGATATCTTCGTGATTGAACCAGGCACACGGACGTGGGAAATCATTAGTATGAGGCAGCCTAACATATAGTGAGAAGGATGAAAAATAAAGATGTAATGGAAATGATTGGTTTACGAAGAAGAAGATTACCGAAGGGCCCTAGTGAAATGGGCAAGCCATTGCAGTGGCTAGATCTTATGAATGTTGGGAAACTTAGACATCTCCTTAAAGAGTTCTATAGTTGTTTCTAAAATCGAGGGCACTCGGCCAGGTGAAGAAATGAACGTTAATTCTTCATTCGTTGGTACGAATTTATCGTAGAATTTTTCAGTCAAGGGAAGACTAGCAATTCAATGAAGATCCCAGAGGCTAATGCTCATCTTGCCTACTAGAAGATGGAAGGAGTTGGTTGTGGGACACTAATAATTAAGGAAGTCTTTCAAGACAGAAGTCTCATTTTAGAAATGCTGAGAAGTGACCTCTATTGCATTATATAGATCAATCTTGATCAACATTTTGGAATGCTTGGCCAAAGTTGTTCTTGCCCAGTCAGAGTAGTAGTCACGAGATGTTAAGAGGCCTCTGGTTCTAAACTCTTCGCTACCCCAAAGTGATTCATGATCCCTAAAACGTTGTTGGAGTGTTTCGTAGAAATGGGTCGGAAATAGGGCATGTGGATTATGAGAGGGAGTAAGGAAGATCATTATATAGACATCACAATTTGCTATATTGGCTTCTTTGCTAGTAAGACCCCTTCTAAGATTCTCGATTCCCTTGATGACCAGGATTCCGTATAGGCCAATTTTTTCCCGTCCATTTGGTCTGAAGGCTCACAATTCAGAATGGACTGGTGGTGGTGAAGGCTTAGAGGGATTATCATTATACCCTATCTATGAGGGGTTATTATATTTCATAATACCCTCAATGACTCGGATTCCTTCCCAAGAGTTCTGGAGTTTCTTCTTGTTGTGCTCTCTAATTTTCTCATGAAACTCTTTGGCCTTGTTGCGACGACACTTCTTTGATTTAGAAGGAGGGGGAGTGTCCTCTCTAACAGGTGGCTTCTAACTCATCGTCGGAAAATAAGTTGTGGTCTTCAGCCACTCTTCCCAGTTAACGTCACGGCCGTGTTTTGGTGGTCGTTCAATCTCACCCAGTGGTATTGGTCAATGGATGGGAGAGGGTAGTGAAGAGATTCGGTCTGAGAAATCGAAGGTGGGGAGTACAGGCTCCTTGATATAGGCAGGATGCCTGGTAGTGGGTTTGAAATGCTTATTTGGTGGTTGATTGGGTGAGGGAGATGGTTCAGTAGCATGGGAAGATGAAGGCTTTGGCAAGTCCTGGTGAGAAGGTTGTGCAGTAGGTGGTTCGACGAGGCGGTAAGTCCTCTTGGTGCGGGCCATAGTGGAGAGGAGATTACTATTTCTTGAAGAAAAGGGTCTAAAAAGGTTAAGTCTGAGAAATTCTTGCAAGAGGATCCTTTGCTTGGGCTCGTGCAAATGAAATTAGTTACGCGATGCAGCGCAATATTGAGAAAACTTGTGCGAACAGAAAAACCCGTTGCATGGGGTCGCACAAATGATATCGATTGCGCGGGGAATTAGCAGAAGGGCAGAGCTTCGCTAGAAGAAAATAGGAAGTGGGAAATGAAGAAGGCCTTCAAGTATTTATAGGGGGTATGGCCCGAGTACAGTACTCGAGTGTCCTTTGCGTGGGTGTGCGCAAACGATTCCAGGAGATGAAAAATAAGTAATTGATCCTGATTCTTTGATTCTGAAGAACAAAGCAAGGATCAAAGGGGCATCTGTTGAGGCATAAAAAATTAATGAATGAAGATAGAAAATATCAAAAGACTGTAATTAAAAGAAATATGTGAGCAAAAGAAGAAATAAGGCACAACTTCATGTGGTTACGCGCGTCCGTGCAAACCATATTAGTTGTGCGGGTCCACGCAAACAATCATATCGATTATGCGGGTCAGCGCAAATAACCCTATCAGTTATGCGATCATGCGCAAAGGGTTGTGTCATTAATTTGCATGGACGGTTGGATTTGAAGAAGGGTGGGCCCCATGGCACAGAGATCGAGGGTTCGCATGTGTGGAGGCCTATAAATACCCCACTTCCCCTCTCATTTTGGATCATTAAGAATTTTGAGGAAGATCAGAGCTCTGAAGAAGAAGAGATTTTGAAGGTATTCAAGGGAAGGCGGAAGTAAAGCCAGTTGCGCGAGTCCGCACAAACCATATCGGTTGCGCGGTCCCACGCAAATGACCATATTGGTTGTGCGGTCTCGCGAAACCATAATGGTTGGTCTCATCAAATGAGTTGAAATGCTATCAAATTGTTTCTTCGGTTCAAAGATCTTCTCTGGAAAAAGGATATAAGATCATTATGTTCCTCTTGATGAGATGCCTTTTGATGAGATGATCGAATCGCGAGCCGAAATGCTATTGGATTTGATATCCAGATCCAGATTCAATATTCTAACTCTTGTAACTTTTGTATTCTAAGTATTCTAACTTAGAATCAAGGGATCAGAGGATGTAAACAAACTTAATAAATCAATAAACAATGATTGTTTCTTTATACTTTCTTATTGTTATGATTGAATAAGATAATCTCCTAAATCGAATGCATTTGTTTCTTGTCAGAACATCTACTCTTGTGGGCACCTCCAATGTTTCTTCACAATGTAGCTCAGATGACGGCTCCTCCGATGTGGGCACCATGAATGGACGAAAACAGTAACCTGAAGGCTTCCAACCACCGAGAGCAGGATCACTCAGGTCTGCTCCTGCAGTAGGGGCAATAACTCAAGAGGAAGTACAATAGGTAGCTGAAGAAGCTGTCAGAACAAAAAGAGAGTGCGAGAACACCAGAAGATTCAGATATCGAACGTCGTACCCGAGAGAGGTAGAAGATATTCCTTTTCCAGCCAATTTCAAGCATCCTGACTTTCAAAAATTCAACAGAGACGGATCACCGGAGGAGCATCTCATGCACTTCATCACTAGCATGGGAAATTTCTCTACAGTGCCACAATACTGCCTTCGGTTATTTGGTTCTTCTTTGACAGGTAAAGCATTTCAATGGTACTCCGATTTAGCACCAGGATCGATGCGGACTTGAGAGCAGATTCAATATGCCTTCATGTCAAACTTCTTTTCATCAGAGCATGATGTCAACATCACAGAACTGGCCTTAGTATGACAAAGAGAAGGAGAGCCCGTAGAGAAATTCATAGACAGGTGAAAAACATTGGGAGCTTCTTATAGACAGTTGTAAGAGGACAAAGAGCAAGTGAAAATGTGTTTGAACTCTATGGAGACAGGAATCACATTTGGTCTCACCAATGCCGATATCAAAACTTTTCGTGATCTAGCTACAAAAGCTCACGCTTTAGAGCTGATGACTAGAAAAATGTCAGCATTTCACTATGAAACAACCAGAAGGGGACCCAATCGGTTGATTATAAATGTGGTTGATCATTAAAAGAAAAATAATGACACGAGGGAAATAAGAGGAAAGAAGACAGAAAGGAAAGAAGAATCAATTCGTCTCAGAGGCAGATTCGGTGATAAAAGACCCAGGTCGCTTAATTCTCATGAGGGGTTTGCATTCGAAAAGGAAGATGTAGTCCCTATGATGAATTAGTTGCTGAAGGCTAGTACGATAGAACTACCTCCATCCAAACGTCCTGAAGAAGCAATAAAAACAAGAGAAAGAGACTTATGTCGCTATCATCGTCTAATAGGACATCCGACAGAAAATTGCTTCACACTAAAATGCATAATACAAAGAATGATAAACAGAGGCGAGATAATAATCGAAAAAGAGAAAGAGAGAGATGCAAAAGTAGTTGTGAATGTATTAAGTGCTCGAGAAGATACTCATGGAAGAGCAGGGAAAGAGCATCGCAAAATGATGAGCAAAGCCGCAGTGATCACGTTACGATCAGGAAAAAGGGTAACAAGTCCCCCAAAACAGAAAGCTGAAACAACAAAAGGAGAAGTGACCGAGAATTATTGTGGTAGCGACAGGAAAGAAGAAAAGAATAAAACGGAGAAAATAACTTATGATGTGATAAGTCACCTGAAAGGTATACCGGCTCAACTGAGCATTTACGATGCATTAAGGTTGTCGGAAGACTCCCAGCATAGCTTGATTCAAGCCCCGTCCAACAATGATGCCAGAAAAGCGTTACTTACATAAATGAAAAATGTGGAGCGCAAGGAGTAGGGGGATTGCATGCCAGTGATTTCCTTCTCTGATGATGATTTAACCTGTGATAAAGAGCACAGTAGGCCGTTGATGATCGTAGGTCATATTCGTGGTAAACAGGTCATGTTGGATAACGGGTCCGCAGTAAATCTGTTGCCATTGACAATGTTGAACTAATTGGGATACCGTCGATCTAATTTATGCCCTAGCGGAATGATGATACAGGGCTTTAACCAAGATGGGCAACGCGCACTTGGTAAAATTATAGTAACACTGGAAATAGAAGAGTTAACTACAAATGTTGTTTGTCATGTTATCAATGCAGTAACAACATACAACCTCCTCTTGGGAAGACTATGGATGTAACAGTATGGCATTATACCATCTACCCTCCACCAATGTTTCAAATATTGCAAGGACGGAATACAATATAAAGTAATGGCTGATGCAAAGCCGTATACGGAAGCCGAAGCTTTCTTCGCCGATGCTAGTTACTATGATGTATTTGCCAGAAAGGAAGAAAAGGAGAACGATGAAAATGAAGCCCTAAGAAATGCTCATATGGAGATGATAGAGAAAGAAGTTACAAAGGCAGAATTGTCTGGGACAGCGAACGTGAAAAATAAATTTTATTTTGTACCAAAACGCTTGAGACAACTAGGACAGCCTCCGTTAACACGATTATCACCCGAACAGCTAGAAATTTTACAGTCAAACTATATAATGCCGCTACCATATGCCGAAAGGAACAAGCCATTTCTGGCCATTCTGAAAAGATTTCATGTCAAATCTGGTGCGAAATATCTAGAGCCGATCGAATTTTACGCCCTTTTAGAAGAAAAAATAGAAGAAAATGCCAATAACAACATGAGTGATGGGAAACTGACATTCGAAAATCTTAAGAGGTATAGTTCGGCTAGCAGAAGAATCATGAAGAACATGGGTTTTGATTATGAGGAATTAACCGGCTTAAATTATGGGAAAGGAGTCCAAATTCCAATCGGAGTCAACGAGAAAAGGCAAGAGAAATTCTAAGGATTGGGGGTAGAATATTCGGTGAATATAATTACGGTTGACTCGGCAAAAGAAATAGATTCTGAAATAGTAAAGCATCCTGAAACAGCTCAAAAATAAATGGAAGACGGGGGGCAACCGACAATTGACAGTTTACGAGAAATAAATCTAGGAACGAAAGAAGAGCCGTGGAATACGTTCATAATCACCAGCCTCCCTGAACATGAAGTCGATCAATATATCAAGCTGTTAAAGGAGAACAAATATGTATTTGCTTGGACGTATGTAAAAATGTCAGGCCTAGAACCATTAGTAGCAATGCATCGTCTGAACATTTCTAAAGATAAGAAACCGATCAAGCAAGCACAGAGGCAATTTCATTCAGATTTAATTCCCCTGATAGAAGAAGAAATAAATAAACTGATAAAAGTTGGGTTTATTAGAGAGGTTAAACATCCTAAATGGATATCAAATGTCGTCTCGGTAAAGAAGAAAAGCGGACAGATCAGGATATGTGTTGATTTTAGGGACCTAAATGAGGCTTGCCCAAAAGAAGATTTCCCGCTACCAATAACCGAATTGTTAATCGACGATACGATAAAATATGTTGTCATGTCCTTCATGGACGGCTATACCAGTTATAACCAACTAAGAATGGCTCCTAAAGATGAAGAAGCTACAGAATTTAGAACTTCATTGGGAATTTATTACTACAAAGTTATGTCGTTCGGTCTCAAGAATGCCGATGCGACATATTAAAGAGCTATGCAGAACATCTTTCAGAACATGATACATAAACATGTTGAATGTTATGTAGATGATTTGATAGTCAGATCAAATGATCATGAAGAATATCGTGAACATCTAACTTTAGTTTTCCGTCGGCTCAGAAAGAAACAGTTGAAGATGAATCCGGCCAACTTTGGAGTGTCGTCAGGAAAATTCCTTGGCTTCGTCATTAGACACAGGGGAATCAAAATCGATCTAGGGAAAGTCAAAGCTATCCAAGAAATGTTGCCACCAAAAACATTGAAGGAATTAAAAGGCTTGCAAGGAAAGTTTGCGTATATTCATCGCTTTATCTCAAACTTGGCAGGAAGATGTCAGCCATTTTCTCATTTAATGAAGAAAGGAACGGAATTTGTTTGGGATAAATCCTATCAGAATGCATTCGATTCAATCAAAAAATTATTAAAACAACCTCCAATATTGGCGGCTCCTATGAAGGGTAAACCACTCATTTCATACATATATCTGCAACTGAAAATTCATTAGAAGCCCTATTGGCACAAGTGAATGAATACGGGAAAGAAATTGTGCTTTATTATTTGAGTCGAACTCTAATAGGCGCAGAACGCAATTATTCTCTGATTGAGAAAGAATGCATGGTGTTAATATTTGTGGTGCAAAAGCTGAGACATTATTGCCTTTCCCATGATATAATTTTAATCTCGCGAGCGAATCCCATGAAGTTCTTAATGATAAGGCTGATGTTATCAGGAAGATTGGCCAAATGGATGTCGTTACTCTCAAAATATATAATTACCTACGAGCCGGCAAAAGCAGTGAAAGGGCAAGCAGTGGCAGATTTATTGGCATCTAATCACGTAATAGACAGTGAAGTTATCAGTGGTGACTTTCCTGATGAACAAGTTATGATGATTGAATCACCAAACCCATGAAAAATGTACTTTGATGGTGCTTCTCAAATATCAGGAATAGGTGCTGGAGTGATATTCATTACTCCTCAGGGTGACTTGTTGCCTTACTCTTTCACATTGGGTACTGCATGCACAAATAATGAAGCTGAATATAAGGCTCTCATAATTGGGATGGAGATATCTCAAAAATGAAAATAAAAATGCTGTAGATCTTTGGGGACTCCAAGTTGATCATAAATCAACTGACGACTGAGTTTGAAATAAGAAAACAAGAGCTCCTACTTTAACGCCCCGTGTTTTCAGGACCCGAGTATATAACTTATTTCCTAAAAACCTGAGTGTTAACCTTTAAAGGTAGTCAAATATAGGTGTATATATATATATATCAGAGTTAGCAATTTAGTGTATAATGGACAAATCAACATAAAGGAAAATTTGTATTTACATTTAAAATATACAAGAGGCTGCTCATAATGACTTATACAAACCAATGTCTCGATATTTACAAATACAATATTTACAAAATTTAATACATGAGAAATATTAAAATGCATTTAAACGTAAGCTGCACAATCGCACAGCTCCTCTTGGCAAATACAGTCATGCATCTCTGGCACTTGTACCCTGCTCCTCATCAAGTCTGAACATGCATATCATTTAAGCTACTTGTGCTACTTGTACGGTTATATATTTGATGGATGAGTGGCCAACTCAGTGTGAATTTTCCTCAAGATTACACACCGCCACCTTAGACAAGTATAACATGAAAGAAACAAGGCATATAAAACACAACAAGATGTAGTCTTATTATATGCATGGATGTATAAATGCATCATCGACTTGGGGATGCTCATCTAGTCGGTAGTTGGGCTCGTCACCCATGCAAAGGTTAGCCATTAGCGAAGCACATCACATGCGTACATCATGTATCGCATAATGACCGCCCATCGTACATCATGTATGAAAATTGATAGTTGGTGGTCTGAAAGCTAGCGAAACGATACTCCAATAACTCGGAAGCACGTGCTACATCATCCAAAAATATCCATCTAAAATCGCCAATATGCCATGTATGCATGATTAGCCAAGCCATTATTAGTCTAATTAAAGTCAGTCGGTTTAATAAAGATCAAGTTCACTATGGGGGGCTAGTCATCCAGCGTAGGCCGACGGCTTGGACATAGTGTCCCATTCCACCATCCCCGCCCCGTGAGTCTATCATCTTAGGGTGTTGATAGAACCCTTCAACACGTGGCCAATCAATTCTCAATGTGTGAGAAATTGTAAGTGTTATGGTTTGATTACTCTTTGGTTGTCAAATTTTGTGTGTCAAAACCTCTGTATGTGTCTTGTGTTTATATCTTGATAAATTTGTTCAAGACACCATGTCAACAATTGAAGTCAAGAAGATGAATTCTTCAAGCTAGTTCAAGCTACAATATAGAAGATATTAAAGAAGAGTTCAAGTTCAAGACTCAAGCTCAAGTTCACGTGCAAGACTCAAGCTCAAGTTCACATGTATTCAAGGTCAAGACTCAAGTATAGTTTGAGATTCAAGTGCAACTCAAAATGACATTGATTTCAAAGCTTGTGAAGTGGTCAAGCTACATCAAGAAGAACTCAAGCTTCATAATGTTCAAAGTCTAAGAAAATGAAGTTTTCAATGTCCATACTTCATGTCCCAGGTATGATAAACCTTAGATTGACCTTAGGGTAGGTCACTTTGGCTACTAATTCATTTGAATATTAATATATGATCTTAGTCTATTCTAAGACTAGTCCTAGACCTTGTTTGACCAGTCCTAGCACTGGTTCGACCAATCTAAGAAATTTCAGGACCAGTCCTAGAGTTGTTGCAATTTATCAGAGTTTTTTCGTTTGACTATGACCAGTCCTAGAGTCTGCTCGACCGGTCGTGAGATGGTCTCGACTCGACCTTTGACCAGTCGTAATGGTACGACTCAAACTCCAGCGACTAAATCAAGTGTCGCACGACCAGTCGTAGAGGGGTCTCGACCAGTCGTGGACTGCCTTCGACCAGTCGTGGACTGCCTACAACCGGTCGTACAACAGTTTTATCCGATCACGTTCAAAAATTCAAAAATATGTTTCTCCTTCGACCAGTCGTGGTGTCCCTAGGACCAGTCGAAGACGAATTTCTGCAGCTATAAATAGCACACGAATTTCAGAGTTTTGAATAGGAAAATTAAGTGAATTCAAGGCTCCATTCTAAGATAAGTTTGTGTTTGTTTTTAAGCTACATTGTGTATAATTCTATTTCCTTTTGTTAGCTTGTTGTTAATTGATTTTGATTTGCATTCCAATCTGATTAGAAAAAGGAGAAATTCTTAATTCCTTCTTCTCATCATCAAAATCAAATACAGCTAGCCCTAAACTTAAAATCAATTAGAACTTAGAACCATTGTAAAGTGAGTATTGGACATTGAACTTTCATATTCAAACTTCTACTCCGATTGGTTCTTCCGGGCTACTACAAGAGGAGAAATTCAGGTATTTTACAATTCTATAAAATTTCCATTCTTTTGGTTTTTGTTTGGGATTTGCTAGAAAAATTCCATTTGTGTGGCTATCTGAGGAGAGCCGGAAAACTCAGAAAGAGGGGTTTTTGGATTGTGTAAGCCCAAGTTAAAAAGACAGAATTGTGAAGGTTTTAGGTGAACCTATGAAACCTATTTTGATAGTGAACGCTAATATCCCCTGTGTGAGGATATTAGGAGTGGAGTAGCATTTTGTGTGGCTATTGTTTAACAGTTGGTGAACACACAGGCGAACCAGTATAATTCTTTGTCTTGTGGATTGAATGCTTGCTTAATCTTTTATCTTTTATCTTTTATCATTCAAAGCTGTGGAATGTATGTGTGGATGTGAATGTTGTAAATATTTACATTTCAAGCAAGTGTGGGGAATGTTGTAATAAGTTAGATTTAAATTTCTGCAATCTATTTCAATTCCTTGCTATTTATTTTTATTGAGTTCTTGATACAAAGGACGTTCTAGAAATAAGGTTGTCCTACCATAAACCTTTGGTTTTTATGGTGTAAGGTTGTCCTTAGAACTGAATTCATATCAACCTCTCAATACTTGTTAATTGAGGTTGAGTTTATTTCAGCATTGTGAATTGATTTATTTTTGTAAGGCTATCTCTTTATTGTTTATTCCGCTGTTTTAATTTTAATTTGGCATAATCCTATTCACCCCCCCTCTAGGACATATAGCTTGGCCATTTTAGAAACTACCATCGTATGCTGAGTGGGAATGAAATATCAAAGAAACTAAATACAATGATTAAAATGAGTTGGTATGTATGCTTCATATATGAATAAGCAACGGTGATAAAAATGTCAAATGGTTCATCCCACAGTTAGGTAGGTGGAATCACTATATAGATGGTAAATCCCATGAATAATTTTTGTCACTAACATAACCTCCATGTTGAGGGTCTATTCCTAACACAATCAATCTCATTACACCCTAAGTGCAAACTCTCTTTCATAGATAGATGTTCCCCCCATAGACTAGATAGATTTTGTGTAAGACCTATACCCTAGACCGTACGTTCCGTAGGCTTCCGCGATCCTCCCGATCGAATTCCGGCAACTCTCGACCTGTATCCGACATTTATGCATGATCCTAAGTCGAGTCCTACATACTGAAGTCGGTTCTACCTGAAATTGTACCCTAGCGACCGCGTCGTCGCCATGGTTCCAACGTCGTGACTCGCGTACCAATCCGATACCCGGGCCAGGAGATGTGGGTTGCGTTCATTCTGAAGAAACGATGCGTATTGCGAATTCTGAGAGAATCTCTACAACATGTTATATCAAATCAAGTTCAGTACACTACCATACCTCAATGCCACCTCACCCTATCCCAAGTACCAACACTCATCCCTCCTTTTCCACAAGTCAACTCTCTCTCCCTACCCATCCCTCTTTTACCAAAATTTCAAGCAAACCCATACTTCCTTAGAACACCCATACCATCCATCCCTTTCATCCTTACTCCTCTCCCTCCCTCTCATTTCTATCTTCACCTCCCATCTCCCATGAGAGCTTCTAACGTCCAAGCTCTCCCAGAACATGTGTGACCCACTTTCCAACCCTCTCATCTCCCATCTCAACATTCATTCTCCATCAACCTCCATTAAAATAGAAGGCAAGGAGCATACACATCCAAGGAGCTAAAGAAGGAAGCCGATAGGTGGGTGATCCACCGTTGATTTCAATTTTAAGGGCCCACTTAATGTGGGACCCATTTGATGTATGCATTGTATAAATGAGGGGCCCATAGTGGCCGGGTCCCTCTATCTCATTGTCTCTTTCTCTCTCATGATAGGTGTGGCCCACTTGATCCATGCCATACAAGCTGTGGACCCACCTGATGTATGCTTTCCATCCATGTCATCCGACCGTCTAGATGTTTGGCAGTGGGGCCCTGATTCGTGTTCCGTCCACACTGCTCATCTAGGACGTTGGATTAAGGGAATATATATACAAAAATCAATAGATCCAAAACTCTAGTGGGCCACACTGGCATGGGCCCACCTGGATATATGTATTTTATCCTCACCATCCATTTGTGGAAGGTGGGATGGAAGCAAGTTGGATGGTGTATCCCACGCGGTAAGGTGCTGCTATTAACGTCGGTAAGTTCTGTGGGGTCACCCTGATATATCTGTTGTATCTGCACCGTCCAAAATGTTGGACGGTGAGATCTACCTCGATGGCTTGTGTGGATCGCACACCGTTCAGATCATGGGACCACCATGACTTGTATTTCATCTAAGCGGTCCATCCAGGACACTAGACGTTAGATCCCAAATAAAAAATATATGTATATATGTAATATATATATATATATATATATAACCTTGAATATATGTACGTGGTGGGCCCCATGTGGGACCCACCGGCTGAATGCATTGGCTGGGTACTTTAATACTATAATATCATATTTTATAATATAATATATTATATTAAGTATATAATATACAATATTATATGATATAACATATTATAATAACTAACACTTTGGTGGGCCACTCCCACTTGAGACCCACCCTCCTTGACAGTGGCGTTGTATTCCAGCTGTCTATCCATTTGATGAGCACTGGTGGGCCACGCATGTGAATTCCCACCCTAATGCATGAGTTATATCCCAACCATCCATCCAGTTAGCAACAATTTGGTCGTCCATCTGTTAGACGGCCAGTGGCTTCACCATGATGGATGTGCTCCATCTAAACTGTCCATTCACTTGGTAGAATCTGGCCATCCATCTGATGGACGGTCAGCACCCCACTTTGATGGTTGTTCTCATCCAAACCGTCCATCCATTTGGTGAGCTCGTCCTTGAGCTTGGGAAGAAAAATAAGATAGATCTAATATCAAGTGGACCACACTGTCAAACAATGAAATTAAATGCCTACCATTGAAACCCCTTTTGGGTTACAGAAGTTTTAAACCAACATGATATTTTCTTTCCTCACTGTTCAGGTCTTTATGACCTTATGAACAGTCTAGATGGGAAATAGATGTTATGGTGGGCCCTCTAAATTTCAACAGTGGAAATCATTATCACCACTAATATTTATGGTATGATCCAAATGATCTTTTAATTTGATTCATTGTTTGGATAATGCTCTAAAATGATCTCTATAGATGGATGAATGGTGGGGCCCAAGTAGTGCGGCCCACTTGTTGTATTTCAAAGGCCCAATATGACGTACTCGGGGCCCATGAGTTAAGGCCCATTTATTCAGCCCATTTGACTCGACCCATTTGTATCAGCCCATTTGATCGACCCAATTGACTTAGCCCATTTGATTCAGCCCATTGACTCAACCCAATTGATTTGGCTCGTTTGTACCGGCCCATTTAATTTGACCATTGATACGGCCTGATGCTATATACATTGGCCCATGAGTGAGGCCCAATGTGATGCGTATATGCCCCATAAGCGAGGCCCATGATGATGTATATAAGACCCTTGTATGAAACCGTGGACCCATTATACGATTGACCCTTTGAGCATCATTCCTTGAGAGCAATGTTAGTTAAAGGTCCACATTGATAGGCAATGATGGTTGGACGCCCACATTATGACCTTCCCTTAGGCCTTGTTAGGCCCTTCCTCATCATTCTCTCATGGGTTAACCCTAATCAGTGAGCCCCATTCACCATAGACGGATGGTTTCGCGCTATCGGGTCTGATATAACTACGGCCGAGGGCTAATCTTTATATTGTGGTTCGATCGGCTGTTCATATATGGACCCCGCCTTACTTATAGGCCGATTATTGGTGCCGATTATCGAGGCCGATTCTGAGATCGATTCCGATTATTATTGAGACCGATTCCAATTATTGAGGCTGATTCCGATTGTCAAGGCCGATTCTGACTATCGAGGCCGATTCCGATTATTGAGGCCGATTCTTATTATCGAGGCCGACTCCGATTGTCGAAGCTGGATATCGAGGCCGATTGTCAAGGCCCATTATGATGTATATGCAACCCGTATTTGAGGCCCATTCTGATGAGCATTCGGCCTTAGCTTGATGCATTTAAGGCCTATGTAATGTATGTGAAGCCTATGTGATGAGGCCCATTGTGGTGCATTTGAGGGCAAGCGATGGAGCCCGTTGTGTTGTATATTAGGCCCATGTGAGAGGCTCATCGTGATGTATATTAAACTCTTGAGTGAGGCCCATGGTGTTGTATATTAGGCCCTTGTGTGAGGCCATGGGTTCACTATATGTTAGGCTCTATGCGGGTCATTCCTTAGAGGCAATGTTGGTTAAATGTCCACATTGTCGAGGCCGATTGTTGATGTTGGTTATTGATATCGATTATGAGTATGTGACAGCATATCATCATGATACATGCCCATATGCATCATCTGCATATTTTTTATGAGATGTGGTTGACCATTGCATATGTCATTGGGCAGGTCATTATGAGACTCCCTGATAGGCAGAGATTATCTCACATGAGGGCACGGTATGCGTAGGATTAATGCATAACTAGATTGTATGACTTATGAATCTAGCATTGTGTGTTGTGATTATTGTATGCCCTAGCGACATCAAGGTCGTAGCCTCCACAAGCATATCATGGATGGCCAGATGGGACACCGAAAATATGTTATTAGCATCGGGCTACCATAGATGGCCCTGAGTGAAAATCCCTAAACCCTCTTGGTACCAGAGGATGCCCCAACGTCGAGACCGAGTTGATATATATGAGCGCATGAGGGCTGTATACCAGTAGGCCGCATCTCCCACTGTGTCATGGTCAGTTGGGAGGGAGTGTGGCCTTACCCGCCTGAGGGAGTAGGCATAGCTAGGCTGAGTTTGACCGGCTCATTAATGGGTCCACTATTGACGTGCCAGGTAGATATTGGCTGACTACTAGCCAGGCGAATAGTAAGATCTCTTCCACTTACCCAGTTGTGCGTTTGATGGAGCGACAAGCTGGTGTAGAGTGTACTAGACCCCAGTGATGATCCCAGAGATGAACAGTACTAATATAAGGACTTATTGAGTAGGAGTTGCATACTCATTCATTCATTCATTCACTATCCACTTGAGCTAATGGTGCGCAACTATTTGTTATGTGTACCTTCGTAATGGCCAGGATTTCGATTGGGGCGCATGACTAACCTAAGATCAGGAGTTTACCATATTGAGTCTACCTATCCAAATTAGGTATGGGATTAGTTTGGATAGAAGACCCTTGTGATGGACCCCATAGCCTGCAATTCTATGCACTATCATCCCGACTTCACACCCCAACATGGTCATTCCATTCGCACTGCATATTTCATTACATCCGTGGCATATGATATTTTAGGTTACCGTGTTTCTGTATTTATATGGCCTATATACAGCTAACGGTATTCGTAAACTCATCAGGAATTGTATATTGCATTGCATCCTCGGCATCTGATATTAGTCTCTTTATAACTCCTCATTTGCATAGTTGATTTGTATTGCGTACTCTGATATTGTTTTACTCATGGACTTATCAGTATTTCCGCTTACTCTGATACCGTATGATTCAGGATCTTACTATTATTTTCGATATTGTATGATTATGGCATTATATTGAATACTTAGCACTTACCTTGTGCACACACTTACACCACCCTTTAAACTTTTTATAAGCTTATGCACGATAGATGAGTGCAAGTGATGTTAGATTGCAGCAATGTGGAGCTCAGAGCATGTAGCTGACTTCTGGAGTTTTGATTTTAACATATGCATTTTCCTTTCAGCATTGTATTCAAATGTTTATATTAGTGGATATGTGATGATGATGTTGCCTTTATGATTTGGGCAAACTTATGATTATGCCTCTTACGAGATAAATGTACGTTGGAAAATCCTCCTTATAGGATCCCAGGATCAAAACCTGGCATTTAGGCGCTAGGAGCCGAGAATGGGGCACTATGGAGGCTGTCGGCACCGAATTCGGCAATTGGGATTCTTGTGAATCCGATTTTTGGGTTTGGGACATTATAATTCATGTGTCTTGCAAACAGTACAATAGCATATCCAATGGCATAGAGATTAAGTATTGAACTAGGATACCATTCTAATAAAGTACAAGTCAAGTACAAATGTAAATACAATTCAAGAACTATTACGTGAATCAAGGTCTAGCATATGCATTTAATATTCATGATCAATTCTCAAACATATATCTAAGTAAGCTAATCATATAATTAATCAAGCTCTAAGGCATCATTCATAATCAAATTAAAACTATTCTTAGTCTAATTTAGAGATGGAAAACCCAAGGGGAAGAAATTATCACCTGATGAACCGAATCACCTTCTAGTGTCGCTAAGTGCTTGCGCCCTTAGAATTGAATCCTACCACAAATCATGAACTTGTACAATTAGATCCAAGTTCAATGCACTACCTAGGTTTAAGATCATTGCCTAGGGTTTGAATTTTTATCTTAGGGTTTTTATTATAAAATTAGGATTTTCATCATAGGGTTTAGTCCTAAACTTAGATTTTAGGATTTGAACTCTAGTTAGTGTATTAGTTATGATTTAATCTTAATAATTACAAGATAACCATTAGTGTTAGTGTTATAATTTATATTAGCTAACATATTAATAATGATGGTTCACAAGTTCATATTTAAATATACCGATATTATCTATTATTCTTATAATGACTAATAATCTCTTAAATAATGCAAGTAACAATAATAAAAAAATTTGCTAAAAATAATATAATAAGGACCAATACTAATAATCATATTAACAAGAATTATACTAATCCCATAAGAAAAATGATAATGTTTTCTAATGATAATAGTCATAACTATCCATAATGAATCTATTCATAATGATAGATACTATGATCTACCATGAATTATAAAATTCTATAATTAGATCCAAACTTAACACACTATCTATGTTTAAGGTATTGACTTAGAGTTTAGACCACTTAAGTCTAGGATTTCATCCTAGAGTTTAGGTCTAGGCTAGATTTTGTGCAATTAATTTTAGTGTTAATTTGATAATTATAAAATATTTATTAACATTAGTGTTATAGTTAATATTAGTTAATAATCATTATGATGACACCAATTAGTACAATCTACTATCAATAACAAATATTTAAGAATGATAGATAAAGTACTATGATTTAATAGTTGGAATTTGTTTATAATAACTAGTTTTAGCATAAATAACCTACTAATGGCTAATCATTGGTAATATTAATAATCCTAATAATAATATTGGTAGAAATGATAACAGCGCATCGAAATAAGTCTAAAATGGGGAGAACATGTTGACTCACCTTTGTCCACTAGGCTCGACAAATCAATTTAGCACAACTGAGTGTGATGGTTTTAACTTGACAAAAAGATCAAGTCAGAATTCTTAGAGCTAACAGCACAAGCTAGCTATAGGTGGTGTTAGGAATGTCTACAAATACATCAACAAGGAGGGAATCAACTCATTAAGTCGACTTAGTTGATTTGGACATGGTCAGAAGGGTTACCTGAGCAACGATGTCTAGCACTATGATCGGGATTGGGAGCCCCATCGTAGTTGGTCTACTGACTGAGCATAGTTCCACAAATGGTTCAGGATTCGGGTCAACCCCTGACTCAGTGAGTTGACTCGGTTTTAGATCGAGTTGACTCAATAACTCGACTCTCTACTTGCTCTTCTTCTTCTCTACCTCCTCCTTCATTCCCCTTTCTCCTTAGATAAACCAGTAAAAGGACCCGGATCCGACTGGATTCCAACACCACGTGACTCAGCGAGTCGACTCAGCAACGCCCTCGCTCCCCTTCTTCCTTCTTTCTCTCTTCCTTCTTCTTTCTTTCTTCTTCTCCTTTCTTCCTCTCATTCTCTGCTGGAACCCCAAAGCACTCGAACTAGACCCAGCCTAAGTGGAACAGGCCCAACTCGGACCTGTCTCGGTTCGAGTTGGCTGGTGCAATGATCAGTGCGGCCCAGCTCGAACTGAGCCTCCCTCTCTTTCTCTCTCTCTCTCTCTCTCTCTCTCTTACTTTCTTCTTCTTTAGCTTTCACTTTCTTTCCCTTTTTCTTTCTCCTCCTTACACTCCGACTTAATAGATAACCAACAATACAGCCCTAACTACAGTTTGAACTATTATAATAAACCCAAAGCGACTCGACTCGTTGAATAACTCGATGACAAAAGAGAAAAAAACAACGTCTCTCCTCTATTAACTCAGTTGGAAGAAAACTCATATCCCTTATCTTACTGACAAAACGGATCGATGATCAGAGGCCAATAGAGATCGCATGTTTACTGCATTTTGATGAGGAAAACGATGGAGCTCTAATGACGGCTTCTAGACGGTGATCTTTTCTTCAATCCAATTTTCATGGACAGTCTAGATGGACCCTATGAAGCTTCTGAATGCGTTAAAACAAAGGTTAGAAAAACTTTGGGCGGTGGTTTCGAAGATAGAAGATGGCGGCCGATTTCTAGGGTTGTTGCAATAATGGGGAGATAGGGCATTTTCTCTCCCTTCTTGTAGGGATTCCAACACTCTTAGGTCTGTTGGATGTGAATGGAAGGCTGGGATTTGATCCCAGCGTTCGGTTTTCTCAAAAAAGCTACTACCAGGGTGGTTTTAGTGTCTATTTTCCCACAGAAAACCCTAACACGTGAGCAGTAAATGGATGGGTGAGATCTGTGTGAGTGGACGGCTAGGATTGGAGGATTCCTCCTCTCACGCAGATCGCCAAGCTGGCATACGGATGGAGAAATGGAAGTCTTCTGTTTTTAGAAAAAATCCCTACTACACATGGTCGGTTTGTGCCCCCACACGTGCTTCCCATCGTGTGCGCAAGACTGGGTTTTGGTCATGCGTGGATGCTCCATCAGATGGGTGGTTTGGATGTCTCAACTGGGATGAGATGGTGGGCCACGTATTGATCAAACATGGGAGAAAAAATACACAAATGAGCTATTTTGAACGGCTGCAAGTGGGAAGCGTTTCCTATTTCTGGAAAACGTCGGGTCAATGTAATTTGACCGAGATTCTCAGCTCTGCACATCAGGTGCACGCCCCCTAGTGCACTTGCCACTTCGAAAGTGGGGTCCACATAGGGATTTCGACGGATCCACTCCGCCCATCTATTTTATCGACTTGAATTAGGGCCCAGCCCAAAGTACGAGGCAGATCTAAGGCTTAGGTGGCCCACACAATCTGGATCACGATCTTTAACTATTGATTATTGTTGTTACGATGGTTAGATTAATTCCAATCTGAGCATCAACGGTTGAAATGGTCTCAAGGGTCCCTTAGTTGGAAATCAACCATTGGATTATGCACGATATGAGCTAATATTCATTTAAAACCTAAGTATTATTGCTATTATATTTTTAATTACATTATTATTACCAAATTTATCATTACTTGTATTAAATATGATGACTATTTCTTCAGAAGCTGTATTATACGTTTAAAGTCCTAGAGTAGATGTCTCTGAAGTCATGATGGACTATTTTGAGAACCAATCAAATGGATAGTTTGATATGTGTATGGGGATTGCTTTCGACGGTCGGATCATCCCAAATTTGAACATCAACGATCAAAAGACCCTTAGGGATTATCTATGCATTCGGGATCATCTCTTTCATGTGTTGATAATGCCCTTACTATTATTAAAGTCTATAATAATTTTTACTTGCATTATTATAGTGTTATTACTCCTTTTATCTTTGTACCTTATTATTATATGTGTATACCTAAATATTTACTTATTTATTTATTTATTCATTTATTTTCATTAGTAGTAGTATTTTACGTAGGACCCGTCCTTGGTTAGAGTCATCAACGGTTTGAACCACGTCTTGTTAAGTCATGTGTCCAAATCCCGAGCATGGCTACTACTCGGCCCGCTTATGGTTAGTTTTATAATTTGATGGTCGAGTTATGGAAATCGATCGTTAGATTGATTAATGGAACGTTGTGATTGATTCATAATTTATCTAAGTCCTAATGTAAACGTATGGTCTACCTGATGTTGCTAATGGATGGCTTGGTTGTAGTGGTTAAGTAATGGATTCCAACATTGAGTGGCATGGCCTGATAAATGGTGGAATTGAGGATTCGGGGTTTAATGTTGACAATGGATGGTTTAATCTATCTATTAAAGTGGTTGGTCTATCAAGGTGGTTGGAATCCTAAAGACAGAGTTACCTGATGACGTAGTGGTCCACCTTAAAATTACCGGATGAACTTCCTAATTATGGATATAGATTACATTCAACCATCGGATTTAGGCTAGAATGCACGTGAATGTTTGCTCAAGCTAGGCTTATATGTATTCTAAATTTGGTTATATGATAACACCCGAGTACTGGAAAATAGAAGGTGTTACACTACCATTCTGTCGAAGAGCGCAGCAATTGCCAGAGTAGTTCCATCATGTTGAAATCAAACATGTACCGCGATGTGAGAATGCAAGGGCAGATGCTTTAGCTAGCCTGGCAATAGTTTTATCCTGTCCAGATCGAAGTCCTCTTCAAGTAACAATAGAAGAAAGAAGGTTCCTACCCTCATCAAAAATTATTAATGAAGTCGCTGAAGCATTTCCTATATTGTGTCTGGAGGTTATTACAGACAATTGGCGCCAACCTTTTGTAGATTATCTTAAGTATGACATTTTTCCAAAAGATTCAGTACAAAGACAGTAAATCAAATAGAGATCAAAGAGATTCGTTGTGTAGCAAAATATTATATAGAAGATCTTACAACGAAATGCTATTACGATGCTAGATGCACAAGAAGCAAATTAAATGTTGTGAGAGGCCCATTCTGGAGAATGCAGAGCATATCAAGCTGGTCGAAATCTATTCCATCAGGAGCATCAAATGAGATATTATTAGCCTACAATGTTCAAGGATGCTATAGAATATGCGAAACGATGTCATGCATGCCAGATCCATGGAGATGTCATACATATGCCTCCTGAAGATCTTCATCAGTCAATTGCTTCTTGGCCTTTAACTACCTGGAGACTCGATGTCATTGGTCCCATAAATCCACCTTCGTCTAAAGGAAAGTAATATATATTAGCAGCGATAGATTATTTTTCCAAATGGACGGAAGCAGTGGCACTCCGAAGCATCAAAGAAAAAGACAGTGAATTTCATCCGGCATGTGATAATATATCGCCATGGATCCCAAAAAGAATCGTCACCGATAATGGTACTCCTTTCGTTAATAGGGTTATGGAAAAGCTGTGTCAAAAATTCGGTATTCACCACTCGTTTTTACACCTTACTATCCACCGGCCAACAGATTAGCAGAGGCATTCAACAAGACAATAGTGAAAATACTGAAGAAAACTGTGACTGGGAATAAGTGCGACTAGGACGAAAAGTTATAAGAAGCTCTATTGGCTTACAAGACTTCTCACGGAACTGCGACGAAAGTTACGCCGTATTCGTTGGTTTATGGTCTAGAAGCCGTCATCCCAATCAAAACACAAGTCGTGTCACTCAAAATAGCAATACATTAGTTGATAACAGATGATGAAAATGTAAGAATAAGGCTAACATAATTGGATTTGTTAGATGAAAAATGATTGACAACTCAACAGCGATTGCAATTATATCAAGCAAGAACCTCTGCCACCTTCGACAAGAAAGTCAAATATCGCTCTTTTTTAGAAAGGTGCATGGTGTTGATGTTAAAGAGGCTGATAGTAGTCACCTGCAGAACAAGGGACAAGTTTGACCCTAAATGGGATGGGTCGTACATAATAATCGAAGTATACTCCAATGGGGTGTACAGAGTTGTGGATCAAGATGGATGAGGTGTTAGCATACTAGTCAATGCTCGCTACATCGAGATGTATCGTACCCGAAGATGGATACGGTTTTTGTAACGCCCTAAAAATTGGGGGTCGAGCAGAAGTTCAACTCCCGAGTTCCAACGTATCACCTATGCAACATGAATAATGATGATTAAATGTTGTCCGTATTAGTGCACTAAACATGAGTGGGATTATACCAAATCAGCATATCATACCCCAGAGACAGTTAAATTATGCAAGCGGAAGACCATGATAGGAATGTATAAAACATATAATTGGTGGTGCGTCTCCAGAGTATAATCATATTCTAGGTTAAACAATTACATGTATCATTTCAAAATATAAAATATCAAAATGTGTAGGTCCATCTACATCATGAAATCCCTATAGCCTCAACGATCAGAATGTGGCCTACATAAACCCGCCAGAGTACTGCATATACGAGAACTCCTCCTCATCGTCATAAAAATCAAGCTCCGCTTCATAAGCTGCGTCATCATCTGCAACTAAGACAGAGTCTGGTTGGTATTTTAAAACACCGTCCTAGAGTGGGAGTGAGTGATCAACTCAGCGGAACTATAAAGCAAAGGTTAACATGTTATCAATTCAGTCAAGCAGTAATGATAAAGCAGTACAGCAATCATGTCCTAGATTACTCTTGTTAATGCAAGAATGGTATGCGATAATGATGCATGCCCTCGCCCACACTCCCTCAGTGACTTCATCTCACGTTCGTGCATGGCATCCTTCCGAAACGTGCACTTCCTCGCCAAAGCACATGCAGTGCGGTGCATGATCGTAATTAGTCAAGTTCTTAATTAGGCATATTCATACAGCAGGATTAGGAAGCTAAGGTACCTCCCTTCATATCATTTACCTAAACATTAATCCATCTAGGGTCGTAATCATAGTTAATCACATACGAAGAACAGTTCCAGGTAGCTATGGAGTGGCTCATCACCTCAGTGCAAGCCTGGTTTATACTCGAGGTCACTACGGAAAAGCTTGTCACCTTAACATAGTCTTAGAGTATACTCGAGGTCACTCTGGGCTCGTCACCTAATCATAGGCCGACAGTTCAAATACAATGTCTCATACCATCGTATTCGGCTCACGAGTCTGGGTTGCTCATTGGACACTACGAAGAGGCTTGTCGCCCAAGCGTAGGCCGACAGCTCGACCACAGTGTCCCATACCACATTGCTCGGTTCATGAGTCTTAGTGAATCGAGGTAACAAGGTTAAACGGGCTTTTCACTGGTGAGTTTGGTACCTTAGATTCAAGTAGTAGCATCCATACATGGTGAACATACATTGGGCCAATCGGGTTACTAGACAAGCTCGACTAGTATGAGCGTACGTTGAATTACTCGACATAGAGCGCATACGCACCCCTCATGGCCTAACCACTGTCGGTAATCACCATATGAATCAGATTCATCGGACATATCCGTCATGGCTAAAATAGCTTGGCCACCGACAATGAACCATTACTAATTGCCTGGACTACATCGTAGCCCCAATCACACTTCAAGCAATGGCATTCACATGTGATAGTCAAAGACAGCATGTGACAACCAAATATAAACATGAATCCCATTCGAACATTTTAACAAACACATACCACACATGTCATCATACATAGGCATTCATCTGTAAATCACATAGTAGTAAGATAGGTTGCATAAAGGAAACTGTAACTATATATAAGAGAATTGAGAATCCTATCTCAACACCCTCAGTAAGTACATTATATCAAGCATTTTCTCATCAGGCATTCTATCAAACACTTAGACCACACATATTGCATACATGTAATAAATTCGTTAAAACCACATACTATATCTAGTCATTTCACAAGGAGTAGCCACGTATACAATGATCATGTATTAGCGATCAATAATCATAGCAAGCACAAATCATAATTCCATACTCATTCAAACATTTTTACAAATACTTAGACTACACACTTCAACATACATCGCGTATGTTGGTCATAACATGCATTAGAGCAAATCCTTTCACCAAGGAGTTGTCACATATACAATAATCATATATCCACGACAGATAATCATGGCAAGCATGAATCCAAATTTCATACCCATTCAAACATTTTTACAAATACTTAGACTACACCCTTCAACATACATGGCGTATGTTGGTCATAACATGTATTAGAGCAAATCCTTTCACCAAGGAGTTGTCAATATACAACAATCATATATCCACGACGGATAATCATGACAAGCACGAATCCAAATTCCATACTCATTCAAACATTTTTTCAAACACTTAAACTACACACTTCAACATACATGGCGTATGTTGGTCATAACATATATTAGAGCAAATCCTTTCACCAAGGAGTTGTCACATATACAATAATCATATATCCACGACAGATAATCATGGCAAGCACAAATCTAAATTCCATACTCATTCAAACATTTTAACACACACATGAATTACACTATATTCAACATAGTTCATATATATCTGTAAAGCGATGGAAACATCATATCTAGCATGAGAAATGGCAACCAAGTCAGTTATAAATCATTAACTGTCATTGACAGCCTTGAAAACCATAACTTAAACGTTTATAGTCCGCACCTTTCACTGGTAAACTCGTAACGGATTCAGTTTGAACACTCTCGTCTTGTAAACTTGACTTTGAATACCTAATCAATAAAACAGGTTAGCTATTTCACCAATCTACGTATTTGGATTCTTAAAACAGGTTAGGGATAGGGTTTCTTACCCAAGAATGGAATCAGAATCTCTGGTATATCGACACGAAAGTGGTAGTTACATACGTGGAGTAGTGGGTCGAATCTCAGGAACTATCTCACACTCGCTCTCTCACTTCTCCACTTTCTCTCTCTTTTCTCTCTTAGGGTTTAGAATTCGTATGAAATAAGAGAGGGGTGGGTAAAGCCCTTATATGGGCCCAAAACTGAAGGGAATGACCCCAAGGCCATGGTATACTTAGGTTATAGCTAAAGAGTGGTTGTTTCAGTCCAACGGAGTACATCTGGAGGCCCCTTTTCTGCATACGATCTGGGAAAGTTCCCTGACATTAGATCTAGGTCAGGTTAAGTTTTCGGTCCGATCGAATTTACGGAACGACCGTAGAGGACCAGTTTTAGTTCAACGGTCATCGCCACTCGATCAGGGCCACAAGTACACTGACCTGCGTATGAAATTTTTCCTGATCCGAGGGTGTATTTGGGTCAGATTCTGACGGTCTGAAACCTTGGAATTGGCCCGCAAGCGAACGGCCCAGTTTACTTAAATCTAAGTACACTTTCCAAAGATATTCGCGTTTCTCACACACTTCACTCCAGGCTAAAGTTGTGCGTTTCTAGATAATATTAAGACTTGATTTCTGAGGTGGTTGTCAAGCCCAGTAAAGTGGTCATAACCGTATGGTTTCGCAGTAATCAGACTTTCGATGCGCGGTCCAGGTTCGATACGGAGTTTCGATGTGCTCCCGAGAGCAACCGAGTTTTGAGATTGATTCTAAGTTTCAGGGTAATGTAGCATCAATGATCTACACATTTTAGGTCTTGCAGTTCGTATTTAAAGTGGTTCAAGCTAATTTCACAGATAATTTAGTTTAACACTTGATTAATTTTTGTCTAATTTCTAAAGGATTTGGTCCTGAGTGATTTCTGCCATAGGTGGAACTCGGGTCTTTGTACGGATTTTTCCGAGACATTATAGTTTTGATCCAGAAGATTATCAGTATAATCCTTCTATATCAAAAGGGGATAAGAATAAGCAAAACAATGAAACAACCTCAAAAGGCAATGCCATGTATTCTTCCATATATAAATGAATAAAAGGCAAATTCTCAAGCATATCAGTCTTATCACTGATCATTATCAAGCACCGATCTTGATTATTGCCAAATGAAGATTATAGCCATCGTTAATTGCTAGAATGATATTATCACCAAAATTGATACTCTACTTTAAAGACACTATCACGAATGTTATTATCGACATGGCGATCTATATTGTTTATTGATTCGTAAAATCCACATAAGTCCCATGACAGCGATGATGATCTATCATTTGTGACAACAATGGAATAAGCCTAAAAGGCCAACCATGCATAAAATCTACTATTCCTGGCAAGGTATTTAAAATTATGTGGGCAACAGTGAGAATCCAGAAGCCTTAAAAAGCCCATATAGGCCATCACATGCTTAGACCATGCGGGCAGCGGATGAAGCCAGAGACGAAAAACCTTAAAAGGTGAAAGTTCACAAAAGGTTAATCACGTGTAAGATCAATGTCGTTTGTACACCTTCTGATAGCGTCACGGGGGAATGCGAGAGAAAATGCCCTCCCGTGAATGGGTCCGACCTTGCAGACGAAGAAAAAGTGGGCTGTAGTGTGCTCTCTTTGGCCACTGTCCATAGATAGGCTAACCATGCGTAAGACCCCCCAGATTCCTAGCTTGATTTTAGTAGTAATTCATGAGGACAAGGTATCCAAAACAAATTACCCTCTCATTGATGGATTGACGGCCTTGAATTTGGTACCCTAAGGTAGCTTTGCGCACCTTGTGAACTCTATAGAGTTACTGCGACCAACCCTATGCGTAAATCCCACTGAGTTCATGGCCCCGATAACTTCACTGGGCCCCTCTGATGGATTGTGGTTTGTGAACTCCCCGGCTGTGATAAGTCCAGTGAACTCTAAAGAGTTACAGAGGCCATTCACGTGAGACCCAACTCTAATTACTTATGAATCTAAAAAACTATGATTGCTCCACTATTCAAAGAGCTTAAACTGTGTGTCAAACTAACTTTAAACCAAAATTAGCCCCACCCATTAAAGTAAATATCATATAGGGATGTTATATTAATAATCATGATAAATTGCCATTATACTACATAATAGATTAACACATGACTATGTGAATTAATAGAAGCAATATTGTATAAGCATGTGCTCAAAATTAATTATCCTGGTAAAATTTCTGAAAATATACTCGCTTCAAGCAAAACATTAGAATTCATTCACGATCTTACAAGGCAAAAGAGATTACATGCAAAAGTGAAATTTCTACAAATTTTCTGACATGCCTAATGCTATCATGTATCTTTGTAAATCCTCTTTCAACTGAACTTGTGCTACAGTATTAATTTGTTCAGCTTCGAGAATAATTTTGGCTTAATCAGGAACATCAGCCAGTTCTTGTTCCAGAGAGGCGGCAACTTCCTTGTTCTTCATTTGCTCAACTCTTTCAATATCAGTGATATGAACATTAACTTCAAATTCTTCCCTGATCTGGCGAATATTCAATTCATTTTCTTGTCTCCTGACCTCGAGCAACGTAATCTCTTTCTGTAGAAAGGAAATCTGATTATCAATGATTATCTTATTCTTATCAGAAGCCTTCAACCTATCGTGAAGAGATTGATGTTCAACATTGTAACCGGATATGAGGTCATCAATTTGGGAAATCTTCTCCTTGAGGGACATCAATACTCTTTGACGATCTAGAATATCTGGGGCGATAACTACGCTTCATGCCAATTCCAAATTGTTTATAGAATTGTAGAACAAAGAGTTGTGCAGAGCAAGAGCATTGATATGAGCCAACTGCACCGAATGATCAAGAACAACTAAGGCACTATTTAAGAAAGGCCATTGCACAGGATCTTTGAAGGCGCTTGTAATGACAAAAATAACATTCTTGAAAAATACAAGCATAAGAGGCAATACTTTTTTAAAGAAATTCAATCAGAAATCGTGGCTACAGAATTAGAACCTGTAGATCCACTTGAAGTTAGCACAATCGTAGCTGAAAAGGAAAAAAATGACATGATTAGAAATGTCAAAGTTGAATATATGAAAACAGGAAGAATAAAAAAAAAATCATACCCTCTTTGGGGGTAATTCGAGAAGTGGTTGGTGTAGAAGATACTCTTGCCTTAGAAGACAAAGGAATGTTTGTAGCAGCAATTGCAACGTTAAGAGAAAGTTTACGAACTCCAGTGCTTGAATCCAAGGTTGTTGGAATATCAACAGGATCATAAAAAAATTCTAAACTCTGAGCAACTGGTTGAATAGGGGAAGGACGTGCAATGGAGGATTTCTCAACATGAACAGGGACATCAGCAACTACAACAACAGCTAGTGGGACCTATGCAGTGTCTTGATTCACTTCTATACTCTAAGGAGAAAATAAATTCTCTGCTTCAATGCGAGTGTCTAATAAGGGAATCTCCACCTCTCTAGATGCAAAAACTTCTACTATAGTTGGAAGAGCAGTAGGGCCATGTGCAATCACCTTGGTAGCTTCCATAATACAAGGAGAGTATGAAGCATCGTAAGAAATAAAAAATGTTCACACCTGGAGAATAGCTAGAACCCCCGTAATCAAGTTGTTCCTCTTCAAGAGAAGCCACCCTAACCGGAGAAGAAATATCTGGACGATCTGGCTGGATTTCAATGGTTGGAACATCAGTCCT
Source organism: Magnolia changhungtana (assembly GCA_030180095.1). Classification (NCBI taxonomy): domain Eukaryota; kingdom Viridiplantae; phylum Streptophyta; class Magnoliopsida; order Magnoliales; family Magnoliaceae; genus Magnolia; species Magnolia changhungtana. Next base: position 901,365 of record JASAUF010000625.1, read on the forward strand.
GACCCTTCCTCACCAACATCCACTTCTGCATCCTCTTCTTGATTATCGTCTACTAAAACATTTCCTTCATCAGTTAAACTTGTAGAAGAAGAGGTACTAGAGGTTTCAGTCCCTGCTGAATATTTCGATGAACTTCCTTCAGAAACTGCTTGTTTGCCTTTAGGGAAAGGGCCAACTTTGATAGGGAAAAGGCGAACATCATGAGTAGGAGGAAGTTATGGAGCTTGGGCCTGAGGAGACAAAGATTTGGCTCGTGAACGAGTCATGAGAGAAGCTGCAGCCACAGTCTAACCCGCAGTAAGAGAGATTGCAATCGTAACTCGATCTACCATAGGAGAAGTTGCAGTTACAGTCTGACCTGTAACAGAAGAAATTAAAGTCGTAGCTCGATCCATAGCGGGAGGAGCTGTAGCTATAGTTTGACCCGCTGCCTCTCGAGTGGGAGAAGAAAGAATAGCACCAAGGGTCTCAAATTCGTCAACAGGAGTTGTTTGTCTTTCTACTCGCTTTATGAGATCCAAGGGAGATCCAAAAGCTATCCATCCTTCGAGTGTATTGGGTGGCTTTATTTCCCTGATGGGCTCTTTTGTAGAAATTCTCTGACAACATTGTCCAGAAGTTGCAACATGATCTTTCTCAACAAAGTATCTTATTCCTTACTCCAGTCTGTAATTCCTCAACATAGGAGGAAGAATCCAGATAGGATGGTCAACTGGAAGACAATTGTGCACTAAGTAATACTGATGCAACCACCAACGCATCTAAGCATATGAAGCTTTCACTTGATGATTGAAGCCAGGAAGAACAAAGCGAGAACCGAAATTTCTGGCTAGGAGCTGCTTCCATATCAAGGCCCAATTGTAGGGTCTGACTCCATAGTTATGCGGGTAACTTCCTCTCCTGCCTAGGGCACCGTTTGGTCATAGCTAAATTGTCTTGCGAACCTATTAGGACAGTAGAGCTCTCTCCAAAATTCAACTCCTTCTCAAAGAGGTAAACTGCAAGATCGGATGCAAATCAAGAAAGTTCTTTCAACAGGTGCTAGATCATTATTGTCTTCGACTTCCCTATCTTCAGCCTGATGAGTTAGATAGAATGGAAAGAAGTCAATAGACTCCACGCTCGTAATTTTGTCAACAACCCAATCGTATGTTTTCTTCACCATTTTTCGCTTGAGATAATAGCATAAGGGAGGACACTCAGGATTGACATAAGCCTTCTCAGGATCATTATATGTCCATAGAAAATATATTCCTAACCAACCAAAAAGATAATGCCATGGGGTGAATGAAGACGTAGCCCCGACTGCCGAGCTTGAGCAATGTGCCGCAATGTTTCCAAAAGCCCTATAGAGGGAACATAAAATAGGAGGAGCCAGAGAATATTTCTTCTTGCCTTCCACCATAGTTCTCGCAGCAACGAATAAAGTAGGACGAATGGAATGTGTTCATTTTGAACTAGGCAGGACGACTAAACTTAGCCAATATGCGAGAAAAGCAGCTAGTTCAGTTTCAGACTACTAAAAATATCAGGGCCTCTTATCCTTCTTCGATCAAATTCCAACTCTGGAGAATGACTGCCGAAAAATCTGAGAAGAAAGAGAAAGAGTATGAGAAAACATGTATATGTGTGTAAGAAGAAGAGAGAAGAAAGGAAAGGGGAAGGAATATCAAAATCATATACCGCATATATCTTGTGAAGTGTGCAAGCCACCGAAGTGGAGATATTTTGTGAACATCTGGAAAATGTGACACCTCTCTAAAGAGCTCGATAGTAGAGGTAGAGATGTGAGGATCTCTTCCAACGGTGACATAAGCGAATTCTTGAAATGGTCAAGCTATATGTCCTAAAGGGGGGGTGAATAGGACTATGCCAAATTAAAATTAAAACAGCGGAATAAACAATAAAGAGATAGCCTTACAAAAATAAATCAATTCACAATGCTGAAATAAACTCAACCTCAATTAATAAGTATTGAAAGGTTTATACAAATTCAGTTCTAAGGACAACCTTACACCATAAAAACCAAAGGTTTATGGCAGGACAACCTTATTTCTAGAACATCCTTTGTATCAAGAACTCAATAAAAATAAATAGCAAGGAATTGAAATAGATTGCAGAAATTTAAATCTAACTTATTACAACATTCCCCACACTTGCTTGAAATGTAAATATTTACAACATTCACATCCACACATACATTCCACAACTTTGAATGATAAAAGATAAAAGATTAAGCAAGCATTCAATCCACAAGACAAAGAATTATATTGGTTCGCTTTGTGTATTAAACAAGCTTGTTAAACAACGACCACACAGAATCTTTACTCCACTCCTAATATCCTCACACAAGGGATATTAGCGTTCACTATCAAAATAGGTTTCACAGGTTCACCTAAAACCTCCACAATTGTGTCTTTTTAACTTGGGCTTACACAATCCAAAAACCCCTCTTTCTGAGTTTTCTGGCTCTCCTCAGATAACCAAACAAATGAAATTTTTTTAGTGAATCCCAAACAAAAACTAAAAGAATGGAAATTTTATAGAATTGTAAAATACCTGGATTTCTCCTATTCTAGCAACTCGGAAGAACCAATCGGAGTATAAGTTTGAATATGGAAGTTCAATGTCCAATACTCACTTTACAATGGTTCTAAGTTCTAATTGATTTTAAGTTTAATCAAATTAGGGCTAGCTGTATTTGATTTTGATTCTGAGAAGAAGGAATTAAGAATTTCCCCTTTTTCTAATCAGATTGGAATGCAAATCAAAATTAAATAACAATAAGCAAACAAAAGGAAATAGAATTATGCACAATGTAGCTTAAAAATAAACATAAACTTATCTCAGAGTGGAGCCTTGAATTCACTTGATTTTCCTATTCAAAACTCTGAAATTCGTGTGCTATTTATAACTGCAGAAATTCGTCTTCGGCTGGTCCTAGGGACACCACGACTGGTCAAAGGAGAAACAAATTTTTCAATTTTTTAGCGCGATCAGATAAAACCGTTGTATGACCGGTCGTAGACAGTCCACGACTGGTCGAAGGCAGTCCATGACCGATCGAGACCCCTCTACGACTGGTCTTGCGACACTTGATTTAGTCGCTGGAGTTTGAGTCGTAGCATTACGACTGGTCGAAGGTCGAGTTGAGACCATCCCACGACCGGTCGAGCAGACTCTAAGACTGGTCGTAGCCGAACGAAAAAAATCTGATAAATTGCAACAACTCTAGGACTGGTCCTAAAATTTCTTAGACTGGTCAAACCAGTGTTAGGACTAGTCGAACAAGGTCTAGGACTAGTCTTAGAATAAACCAAGATCATATATTAATATTCAAATGAATTATGTAGCCAAAGTGACCTACCCTAAGGTCAATCTAAGGTTTATCATACCTAGGACATGAAGTATGGACATTGAAAACTTCATTTTCTTAGACTTTGAACATTACAAAGCTTGAGTTCTTCTTGATGTATCTTGACCACTTCACAAGCTTTGAAATCAATGTTATTTTGAGTTACACTTGAGTCCCAAACTATGCTTGAGTCTTGATCTTGAATACATATGAACTTGAGCTTAAGTCTTACACGTGAACTTAAGCTTGAGTCTTGAACTTGAACTCTTCTTTAATATCTTCTATATTGTAGCTTGAACTAGCTTGAAGAATTCATCTTCTTGACTTCAATTGTTGACATGGTGTCTCGAACAAATTTATCATGATATAAACACAAGACACATACAGAGGTTTTGACACACAAAATTTGACAACTAAAGAGGAATTAAACCATAGCACTTACAAACCCCCCCCCCCCCCCCCCCTTTGTCAAATTTGTGACAAAACATACTTCAACAAGAGTAGCATAACATGTATATTAACGAATTATGCACCAGTTGTCATGAACTAGCATACAGCATACAACCTCATGCACAACCACTTAACTTCCCTTGTGTATAACTCCCCCTTAGTAGTACACTTCAACCATCCCATCACATCATCAATCTAATCATAATCCATAGAATAGAATTCTCAAATTTCTCCCCCTTTTTGTCAAAATATGACAAAGGAAGAAATACAAATAGGATTTGAAAGACAGTAAAGTAATGATCAAGTCATAAAAATAGAAAGATTGAAAGTTAAGAGTACAGAACATAGCATAAGGAGTTATACAGTCAAGTCAGATAGAGTCTAACACAACCAAAGAAAGTAAAAAAGTATTATAGTTATTACAAACCAAAGATTAAAATCTCAATTTGATCCAGAAGAAGGAGCAGGTATGGTAGGATGAATTTGATGAAGGCCTTTTTGTAAGCGCCTAAAATACTTGCACATATTTTTAAATTGCCGATTATGGCTAACATTCATATTTTTTACCTTCTCCTCTAATGCACTAAGACGAGCATTAAAATCAGATGGCATAAAGTCAGGATCATTCCCAGAGTCATAATCAATTTTATTAAAAATATCGTCCATATTGATATCATCTGGAGGAAGATCATCACCTTCTTCATCATTCCCAACCTCAGCAACAGCTCCACCTTCACCAACATCAACTTGGCCTGGAGCCAATTTCAACTTCATTTTGTTTATGTTGGAGTTGAATATGAGCTGTTGGATAGGAGCCTCTCCGACGGGCATAAAGACTAACATATTAGTGGCTAACACATTCATCAGATACCCAAATGGATTATCACTATGACAAGGATGAATACGGAATTAAATGATAGAGGAACAAATCAAATAGGGTGAACAAACATTAGCACCAGTAACGATTGAGTATAAAATACGAACCATAAGCAGAGTCAACTCAGTCTTGTTTCCAGAGCGGGGATACAGATTAGATGTAAAGATACGATGTAAAACTCTGTATCTGGGTAACAAGTATCTAGACACGAGGGCATTCCTATTTTCAGTCCATGGTGCATTCATATTACACAACGCTCTAGTATAAACACGTTTTTCAGATTCTGACACTTTCTCAACAAGTGTGCTAGGATGAATACCATCATCATTTACTGGAATGTCCATAAGGCCTGAAATTAAATGTCGATCAACAGGAAAAGGCCCTTCTCTAGTAGCAATAGTGAAAGTCAGTTGCTCAGTAGATAATTCAGTTATGCATGCAACCATGGCTGCGCTATGGACTGGTATGCTGGCCCGCCCCAGCGTAAAATGTTTTCCCATCCTACAGATTGAAGGAGAGAAAGGAGACTGAAAGGAGCGATATGGTTTAAATCAACGACTTTTTCAACAATCACATTGTGCATACGCAAATCACGTAAATATTGTGTATCATCTTCAGGAGCCCTAAGATGACGTCTAGTAATAATATTCGATTTAGAAGAATAAGCACCTCTAGGATTTTTCCTTTTACCTCTAGAGTCCATTTTCTTGAAGAAATATAAGAAATATCAAGAAAATAGAGATGGGTTTCTCTAGATTCAGCAAATGAGAAGAAAAAACCAAAAACTTGAAGAACGAGTTGAAATAGACAACTACAATTAAGAAATTGAAGAGAAAAGACTAAGATTCTTCAAGAAATTTAAAAAAAAAAAAACTCTAACCTGAGTGAATTGAACAATGGGGTTCGACTAGTCGAGCCACGGCTTGTTGGAGAGAAAGGTTAGAATGAAGAAGATGAGATTTTTCCCAAATAAAAGCAATCAGCGCGCTACACAACTGGTCGTGGGACGTCCTCAACCGGTCGTGCCTCGACTAGTCGAGCTTGTCCTTGACTGGTCGTGTACCAGAGAAATAATCATGCATTTTTCAAGAAATTTTGAAATATAAATCATTAAAGTATTTAGAATATGATACAGAGATGCATGATCAATCATTTTAAATTGCACATACCGAGATCAAATTTCAACTTATTAAATCTGCTTTTGTCGAGCAGTTTAGTGAAAATGTCAGTAAGCCGAGTCTCGGTAGGAATATATTCTAAAGATATTACTTTTTCTTCTACTAATTCATGAATATAATGAAATCTAATGTTAATGTGCTTAGTACGTGAATGTTGGATTGGGTTTTTTAAAATATTTATCGCACTGGAATTATCACAGTATAAAACCATTGAGTCCTGTGTGATTCCATAATCACTCAACAAACGTTTCATCCAAACCAGTTGAGTACATGCATTTCCAGCTGCAATGTATTCAGCCTCAGTAATTGAGAGTGATATGGAACTTTGCTTCTTGCTAAACCAAGAAACCAAGCAGTTTCCAATGTAAAAACAACCTAGTTGATTTTCTGTCATCGATATTACCTGCCCAATCAGCATCTAAATACCCAGCTAATTGAACACTAGTATCATAAGGATACCAAAGACCCAAATTAACTGAACTTGTGACATATCAAATAATTCGCTTAACGGTAGTTAAGTGAGATTCTTTAGGATTAGACTGATATCTAGCACAGATTCCAACACTTAAAGCAATATCAGGTCTACTTGCAGTTAAGTAAAGCAAACTTCCTATCATACTACGATACAATTTAGAATCTACATATTTACCTGTAGAGTCTTTTGAGAGTCTTAGAGTTGCACTCATAGGAGTATCAAAATTCTTACCATTCTCAAATCTGAACTTCTTAATCAAATTCAAAGCATATTTAGATTGTGAAATAAAAATTCCATCAGATTGTTGTTTTACTTGCAATCCTAAGAAATAATTTAATTCCCCAACCATGTTCATTTTAAATTCAGATTTCATTAGATCTGCAAACTCAACAGTCAAGTTAGTACAAGTTAATCTATAAATTATATCATCAACATAGATTTGAACCATTAAAATATCATCGTTATGTTTCTTGACAAAGAGTGTCTTATCAACACTTCCCATTTGAAAATTGTAACTTAGTAAAAACTTAGTCAATTTTTTGTACCATGCCCTGGGAGCTTGTTTCAAACCATAGAGAGCTTTTTTAAGGCAGTATACATGATTAGTAAACTTAGGGTCTTCAAACCCTGTAGATTGTTCAACATATAGCTCTTCATGTAAATCACCATTTAAAAAGGCAATCTTTACATCCATTTGATAAATTTTAAACTTTTTAAAGCATGCAATGGATATAAAAACTCTAATTGATTCAAGGTGAGCAACTGGAGCAAAGGTTTCATCGTAATTAATACCTTCTATTCGAGTGTACCCTTGTAAAACTAGTCTTACCTTGTTTCGAATTATATTTCCAAGTTCATCAGACTTATTTTTGAAAATCCACTTAGTTCCTATAATGTGTTTATCTTTAGGTCTAGGAACAAGATACCAGACATCATTACAAATAAATTAATTAAGTTCTTCCTGCATTGTTACTATCCAGTTTTCATCAAAAAGTGTTTCTTTTACGTTTACCGGTTCAATCTGGGATGTAAAGCATATGTAATTACATATGTCTTCTAATTATCTATGAGTGCGCACACCAGTGAGAGGGTTACCAAGAATTTGAGTAGTTGGATGATCTTTAACAGTCCTTAATTCAAAATTAATTTCACTTGATGAAGTATCTGGTTTTTCAATTAGAAGAACTTCATCATTATCTGAACTTGGGGCAGGTGTATTAAAATGATCGTCTATGACCACATTAACTGATTCTTGAATAACACCGGTCCTCTTGTTCAGAACACGATATGCGCGACTGTTTAAAGAGTATCCTAAAAAGATTCCTTCGTCACTCTTTGTGTCAAACTTTTCCAGATTTTCACGGTCACGCAAAATATAGTACTTGCTGCCAAAAACTCGAAAGTATTTGACAGTCGGCTTCTTATCGAACCACATTTTATAAGTGGTTTTATTATAAGATTTACATATATAAACTCAATTAATAACATAGCAGGTAGTATTCACTGCTTTAACCCAAAGATTTTTAGGGAGCTTCATACTATTTAACATTACAGTTCCCATTTCTTGAAGCACTCTATTTTTCCTTTCCACAATTCCATTCTGTTAAGGAGTTTTGGGTGCAGAGAATTCATGTTATATTCTCTAATCGCTACAGAATTTCTCAAAACCACTATTTTCAAACTCGAATCCATGATCACTTCGGATCTTACTGACTTAAGAACATTTTTCAGTTTGGATCCGTTTGATAATCTTTTTCACTTCATCAAGGGTTTCTGATTTGTCCCTTAAAAATGAAAACCAGGTGAATCTTGTAAAATCATCTACAATAACCAAGATATATTTTTTATCACCTCGACTTTCTGTTCTCGTTGGTCCTATAAGATCCATGTGGAGAAGCTTGAGTGGTCTTAATGTGGTATTGGAGTTCACCTTTTTGTGAGAGCTCCTAATTTGTTTACCATATTGACATTCACCACATATCTTGTCTACTTTTTGAATCTTAGGTAGACCTCTAATAAGTTCTCCTTTGCTCAATCTGTATAAATTCCGGTATGTACATGTCCAAGGCGTTTATGCCATAATTCTGTCTCATCGGTGTGGAACATGTAGCACATTTGATTAGATGAGCTACCATTGCTTACTATATAGCAGTTTTCAGAAGCTCTGCGACTAGTTAATATTACAGAACCCTTTTTATCTATAATCTCACAACCTTGATTAGAAAATTTAACCCTATGGTTGTTGTCTCATATTTGAGATATGCTTAACAGGTTGTGTTTTAGTCCCTCAACATATAAAACATTTTTAAATAAGGGAAGATTATAGAGTTGAACCGCACCTTGGCCAATAATCTTGCAGTTGCTACCATCACTAAATGTGACTGGCCCATCAGTCATATCTTTTAGATCGGTGAATAAAGCCTTATCACCTGTCATGTGCCTGGGACATCCACTGTCTAGGTACTATTTTGAATGACTTGTTGCTTTGAAAGCAGTGTGGGCAACCAAGCAGGCAACTTTAGGAACCCATTTTAGAACTGTTTTGGGTTTAGGAACGTAGTTGGTCTTCTTCTGTTTATAATTGTGGGAATGACCTACTGAGTTAAATTTTAAGAGCTCCTTGAGTAAATCAACTATTTCTTCAGCCAGTGGGTTTCTGTTCTGATTTTTGAAATTAATATAGCTACGTTTAGGTTTTTGAAAAGTTTTTGTATTTTTAGAAAAACCTTGACAAGTACCTTTTTCTTTTGAGTTTGAGGCTTCTCCTTTCACAAAGTTGGGAGGAGTATTCTTCTGTTTATGAGGTATGTTCTTATCATAACCCAACCCGGATCGATCGCCACATTTTTCTAGATCCGGATAAAAGTTTTTTTAACTTTAAATCTCCTTGGGCATACCTCCATGTATCCTTCAAACTCAAAAGAGAAGATACTTCATTCTTAAGTTTGTCATTTTCAAATTTAAGATTTTTAATCATGGAGGTTTTGAATTCTAAATCACATTTAGCCTTTTCAAAATAATCTGAAATATGGGATTTTTCTAAAACAAGTGACTCAAAATTTTCTTTAAGTTTTAAAAAATTTTCTTTTTAAAGTTTTAGTTTTACAGCAATTTTACAACTTTCCTTGTATAGGGCATTGTAAGCATCTTGAAGGTCTTCTTCATTTTAATGATCACTATTCAGATTTTCTTCACTAGTTAAATCATCATGATCTGAAAAAGTGAACTTGGCTAGAGTCATAAGGACCTTAACTTCATTGCCCGACTCGATTTCAGAATCTTCTGAATTAGAAGTAGCTTCAGACTCAGATGATTCATCCCAAGTAGCTAACATACCCTTCCTTTTGGTTTTGTCCTTTTTAGGACATTTGTTTGCTAAATGCCCATATTCTTAATAGTTGTAACATTGGCTATCTATCAAAGACTTCCAAGTTTTAAATCTTTTTTGAAAATCGACCCTTTTCTTACTTTTAAAAATTTTATAAAACCTTTTTGCTAAAAGAGCCATATCATCTTCAGAATCAGAGTTTTCTTGAGAAACACCTTTAGAAGATTTCAAAGCGATAGATTTTCCTTTAAGAGCTTTAAAATTTAATTCATAGGTTTGTAAAGAACCAACTAGTTCTTCTACCCTCATATTGTCCGTATCACAAAGTTCCTGGATTGCGGTTACTTTAGAGTTGAACCGTTCAGGAAAAGAACGTAGTATTTTTGCACACACTTTACTTTCGGAGATTTTATCGCCAAGACCCCACATTGAGCTTACAATGTCATTTAATCTTGTGTAAAAGTCCATAAACATTTCATTTTCCTCCATATGAATTTCTTCAAATTTGGTTGTGAGGAGTTGGACTTTAGATTTTTTTACAATTGATGTACCGTCGTGTGTCATTTCTAATATATCCCAGGCTTGCTTTGTAGTATCACAAGATATGATTATTTTAAACTCATCCGATGATAGTGCGCAAGTGATTGCATTTAGTGCTTTAGCATTTGCACTACTCTCACTTTTCTGAAGTGTGGTCCATTGGAAATACGGAGACACTCATAGTTTTTGAACCGTCAACTCCAGTCACTTCAGTGGTAGGAGGATTCCATTTAGTCATCATGGCTTGCCACACACTCTCATCCATTGATTTGAGGAAGATCCTCATTCTAGCTTTCCAATAGGCATAGTTGGAGCCATCAAAGGGTGGAGGCCTAGTGACTGATAGGCTATCAAAATTTGACATCTAATTTATATATATATATAGCTTAGATCATTAGCTCAGGAAATAAATCCAAATAAAAACAATAAGAGCGAGCTAGGCTCTGATACCACTTGAAATGGCCAAGCTATATGTCCTAGAGGGGGGTGAATAGGACTATGCCAAATTAAAATTAAAATAGTGGAATAAACAATAAAGAGATAGCCTTACAAAAATAAATCAATTCACAATGCTAAATAAACTCAACCTCAATTAACAAGTATTGAGAGGTTGATATGAATTCAGTTCTAAGGACAACCTTATACCATAAAAACCAAAGGTTTATGGCAGGACAACCTTATTTCTAGAACATCCTTTGTATTAAGAACTCAATAAAAATAAATAGCAATGAATTGAAATAGATTGCAGAAATTTAAATCTAACTTATTACAACATTCCCCACACTTGCTTAAAATGTAAATATTTACAACATTCACATCCATACATACATTCCACAGCTTTGAATGATAAAAGATAAAAGATAAAAGATTAAGCAAGCATTCAATCCACAAGACAAAGAATTATACTAGTTCGCCTGTGTATTCACCAACTGTTAAACAGCAGCCACAAGGAATGCTACTCCACTCTTAATATCCTCACACAGGGGATATTAGCGTTCACTATCAAAATAGGTTTCACAGGTTCACCTAAAACCTTCACAATTGTGTCTTTTTAACTTGGGCTTACACAATCCAAAAACCCCTCTTTCTGAGTTTTTTGGCTCTCCTCAGATAACCACACAAATGGAATATTTCAGGCAAATCCCAAACAAAAACCAAAAGAATAGAAATTTTACAAAATTGTAAAATACCTGGATTTCTCCTCTTGTAGCAGCCCAGAAGAACCAATCGGAGTAGAAGTTCGAATATGGAAGTTCAATGTCCAATACTCACTTTACAATGGTTCTAAGTTCTAATTGATTTTAAGTTTAATCAAATTAGGGCTAGTTGTATTTGATTTTGATTCTGAGAAGAAGGAATTAAGAATTTCCCCGTTTTCTAATCAGATTGGAATGAAAATCAAAATCAAATAACAATAAGCTAACAAAAGGAAATAGAATTATGCACAATGTAGCTTAAAAACATACACAAACTTATCTCAGAGTGGAGCCTCGAATTCACTTGATTTTCCTATTCAAAACTCTGAAATTCATGTGCTATTTATAGCTACAGAAATTCGTCTTCGACTCGTCCTAGGGACACCACGACTGGTCGAAGGAGAAATAAATTTTTGAATTTTTGAGCGCCATCGGATAAAACCGTTGTACGACCGCTCGTAGGCAGTCCACGACCAGTCGAGACCCCTCTACGACTGGTCGTGTGACACTTGATTTAGTTGCTGGAGTTTGAGTCGTAGCATTACGACTAGTCAAAGGTCGAGTCGAGACCATCCCATGACCGGTCGAGCAGACTCCAGGACTGGTCGTAGCCGAATGAAAAAAATCTGATAAATTGCAATAACTCTAGGACTGGTCCTAGAATTTCTTAGATTAGTCGAACCAGTGCTAGGACTGGTCGAACAAGGTCTAGGACTAGTCTTAGAATAGACCAAGATCATATATTAATATTCAAATGAATTATGTAGCTAAAGTGACCTACCCTAAGGTCAATCTAAGGTTTATCATACCTAGGACATGAAGTATGGACATTGAAAACTTCTTTTGTTTAGACTTTGAACATTACGAAGCTTAAGTTCTTCTTGATGTAGCTTGACCACTTCACAAGCTTTGAAATCAATGTCATTTTGAGTTGCACTTGAGTCCCAAACTATGCTTAAGTCTTGATCTTGAATACACGTGAACTTGAGCTTGAGTCTTACACGTGAACTTGAGCTTGAGTCTTGAACTTGAACTCTTCTTTAATATCTTTTATATTGTAGCTTGAACTAGCTTGAAGAATTCATCTTCTTGACTTCAATTGTTGACATGGTGTCTCAAAAAAATTTATCAAGATATAAACACAAGACACATACAGAGGTTTTGACACACAAAATTTGACAACCAAAGAGGAATCAAACCATAGCACTTACAATTTCGCATTGGTAGGGATAAATTTATCAAGAAAAGAGACTGTAATGGGAAGACCATCCATTCGGTGAAGATCCCATAAAGTGATGCTTACTTCACCAATCGATAGACGGAAGGAGTTTGTTGCAGAAGACCAGTGTTTCAGAAATCCTTTATAAATCATAGTATCCTTGTGAAAGAAGTCAGAAGTAACTTCTATGGCGACGTATAGATTCATCGCAATAAGGACTCTTTAGTATTTCTAAAGGATGGCCTTGACCCATGAGTTGTAGAATTGGCAATGAGACAGGAGACCACGTGTTCTGAACTCTTCTTTACCCCATAGAGACTCTTGATCATGAAAGCACTGCTGAATGGTCTCAAAGTAGTGGGTGGGATACAAAGTATGAGAATTATAGCATGGAGTAAGGAAGCGCATGTACGATATTTGTCCAGTCTTCTGTATTAAGCATTTTTCTGTGAGATAACCTTCCAAAATCTTTGGTTCTTTTATAACCCAATTCGCTACGTATAATAACCAGTTTTACGTCGTATGATCGGAGGGCTCGCTTTGAATCATGGAGAGATGACGTTGAAGATTCAAAGGGATGATGACAGTCTCATCCTTATAAGGATTTTTGAATTTGATTACATCTGCCTGAGACTTGATCATATCCCAAATGTTCTAATAACGTCTCTTATTATGATCTCTTACCTTCTCTATTCTTTTGCTTCTTGCTCTTTGAAATGGAAGGGGGAGGGGAAGATTCAGTAGGAGCAGGGCGAGAACTGTCAGTTTGAAAGTTAGGAGCAGACTTCGGCCAGTTCTCTCAGTTAGATTTGTGACCCTCTGTAGGTGGTCCCTCCAATTCCCTCATTAATACGGCATGGCGAATAGGGTTAGCAAGATGTTGGATTCGATCAGCAAAGATGATAATTGGTGGATCTGGTACCTTGAAGAAAGAAGAGTAATTTTCAGTTGATCTAGTTCTTTTCTTAGGATGGTCTTTTGATGGTGGAGGATTTGACGATTCAATGGCATATTCGTCAGGGGAAGCATGTGGTCTTTTAGAATGAGTCATTGAAAAGATAGAGAAAATTCAGTGAAGTTTGAACACTTAGAAGATTTTAGACGAGAAGTCTTGATTTTGTGGAACTCGTTATGCGCTGGAAATGAGTTGTGCGCAAGGTTCCGTTGTGCGATGGAAATGCTTGTGCGCAAAGTTCCATTGTGTGCTGGAACTGCCTGTGTGGAGAGTTCCATTGTGCACAGAGGTGAGTTGTGCGCAAGGAGGCATTGTGTGGAAGAAAAATAGCACACAAAGAGGACTAGACAAGAATTCTGAATGAGCGAAATGAAGCCAAGTCTTGTTTATATAGAGCTCCTGGGCTTGGGTTGTGCGAAGAATCCATTATGTGCTGGGCGTGAATTATGCACAGAATCCATTGTGCACAGAGGTGTGTTGTGCGCAATGAGGGAATAAGGTAAATTTTGTCAAGATTGATCCTACATTTTCACTTTAAAGATGGAAAAGACAAAAATGCAGGATCAAGGGGGCATCTATTGAGGCATAAAATCGATCAAAAGAAGAAAGAGGGTTCTTGAAGAAAAAATAGAATTTTACACCATTTGGTTGTGCGGCGCACAACAGGAATTACCTCGGAAGAATTGTTGTGTGGTGCACAACAGAAGTAGCCTTAGAGGTATTGTTATGTGGTGCACAACAAAAGATGATTCAAGATAGCATTATGCGGCACACAATAGGTATATCCGCACAATAAGTATAAGCGCATAATCAATCTTTTGTGAAGAACCCACACGTGCGAAGGGCTATAAATACCCCATTGATCCCTATGGTTGATTCATTCAAACAGCATCAGAGTAGCGGAGAAGAATCCAGACTTCAGGACAACCTAGGTACTAGAAGTGCCCATTGTGCAGCGCACAATGGATGGTCCACACAACAGAGTGGGGGAGCACAACAAGTGACTCGCACAACAAAGATGGGGCGCACAGTGAGGGTCCGCATAATTTGGTTATGCGGTGCACAATAGGCCCATTCGCATAATGGATCTGCTGTACGGACAGTCAGTTTAAATGAAGATTATAATCTTAAGGGATTAAAGACTCCCCTAATCTAGGTTGAGGAATCAAAGTATCTCAAGAGCATGGAATCAATCAGGATAAATATTATGCTAGCACAATGACACTTTCATATTGAAGATTACGATACAATCTGAAATACTGAAGAAATTAACAATTGGAATATTTGATATTTGTATTACATTATGTAAATATTTTACTTTGGAATCAAAAGAGAGAAAGGATGTAAACGAATTTAGAATAAATAAAATATAGTGATTATTCTCCTCACTCTTCCTTCGTTATTGTCAAGTAAAATAATTCTCCCAAATTGAATGCATTTGTTTCTTGTCGGAACACCTATTGATCAACCCTCTCTAATGAATGGTTATTGGTTCATTTTAAACTAAATTGGTATATCTGAGGATCATACATCCAATGGGAGCTTTAAAGACAAATAAAAGGATTAAGCCTGATGATTAGTCTAAATGAAAATTCCAAGGATTCTTGGTCTCTGACCATTTTGAATATTCCATGGAAGGCCCTCACTCACAATTATATCATGGAATCCTATTTTAGAATTGTGCATAATAGGAAAATCAGTCATTAAAGATCTTCTGAGTTCTAGGAACACTTTGGTAACACCAAACTTACCTTCGATGCTACCGAAATCGAGCCGCATCAAGATATTTAAATCCTTCATTTCTCAGTTTTGCTTAGATTATCTCTTCTTTCTTCAAAAGTTCGGTTGAAGGGTTGTGCAACCAAAATCAGCAAATCTAAGGTATCTCCTAGTACTTTCTATTTACATCTCAAAAACTAGGATCATTTGCCTTAAGTCTATCTTCTCTTAAAAGATCCTTTATCATTTCACTTCATTTTGCATAATGGAGTTATCCCCGTCTATAGAAAAGCTGATCCAAGAAGAAACGTGACATTGAAGAATCAACCGGAACTAGGCATAAACTCTAATCCTTCTAGGCCTATTATTATAAAATTTTCACAAAAGATTGTGTGTGCAAAAATGCCAATGAAAACTTGGCCCAATTAACCTTGTCCCATTACACACTATCTAGGGGTTTTGATGTTGATTGTGATGGTTGAATAGTTAAATCACTTCATACCGCATCTGAACTCTTATAAGGTGTAACGTCTCAAAAAAATCTGTACAAAGGCCCGAGTACCACCTCAAGCAGAAATCCCTAAGGACCGTATTTTGTAAAAATTAGACAAAAGTTAATTAAGTACTAAACTGAATTAATCGGTGGATTAGCTTGAACCACTATCTATACAAATGGCAAGACCCAAACTCGTCAAAATCACTAACTTAATGCTACTTAAAAACCTAGGAGAAATCCCAAAAGCCAGTTGCTCTCAGGAGCACATTGAAACTCCGTATCGGACCTGGACCGCGCGTCAAAGGTCCAATGACCGCGAAACTATAGGGTTATGACTGTATTATTGGGCTTGACAACCATCGCGGGAAATGAGCCCAAATAATACCCAGAAATGCACAACTTGAGCCCTGACCGAAGTGTGTGAGAAACGTGAATATCCTTAGAAAAAGTATTGAAACTTAAGTGAATTGGACCATTGGCTTGCAGGAGAAATTGAAGATTTCAGACCGTCAGTTTCTGACCGAACTTCACCATGGATCAGGGAAATTTCCCTGCGCATATCTGTATACTTGTGGCCCTGATCGAGTGACAATGACCGTTGATCTAATACAGGTCTGGCATGGCTGATCGGCCTATCCAATCGCATCAAAACCACATCCTAGCATAGATCCATCGTCAGGGAACTTGCCCTACGCGGCAGGTGAGAAACGGACCTCCAGATGAATGTGGTTTGTCAAAAACAGGCACCCTTTGGTTATAACCTAAGTATACCATGTCCATGGGGCCATTGACACCAGTTCTGGGCCTATTTAAAGCCCTTAAACCACCTAATTTCCATTCCATACGAATTTCTTTAACCCTAGGTGTGAGAAGAGAGAAAAGAGGAGAAAAGAGTGAGGAGAAGAGAGAGAGTTCGGGAGATCGTTGCTGGGATTCACTCACACCACTCCACGTGCTGATTCACCTCCCCACCATCGCTACGCGAATCGTTTCAACTATGATTTGGGTAAAAAATCCTAACCCTAATCTTGATTTAGGAATCCAAATAAAGTAATCGACGAAATAGCTAACCTATTTCGTGATTTAGGTACCCGTTGTTCTGTATTCGGGAACGTAGGATTCGAACCGAGTTCGGAACGAGTATTCTGACAAAAGTTACAAACTATAAACGTTTAGGTTATGGTTTTCAAGGCTTTCAATGTCAGCTAATGATTTATGTCTGACTTGATTGCTGCTATATGATCTTAGTTATGACGCTTTCGATAAAGTATACATGTGTGAACTATGTTGAATATAAGATGCATTCCATGTATTTGTTGAAATGTTTGAATGAGTGTGAAATCTTAATTTGTGCTTGTCATGATTTTTAATATAAGATCCATGTATGTTATATGCTATATAACCGATGTTGTGTAATGAATTATTATCGTTCATGTCATAACTAGTCGAGTCTATATAATTAGTTGTGTAGTCTAAGTGTTTGATAAAATGTCCGAATGAGAAATTGTTGATGAAATGTATTAAATAAGGGTATTGAGATGGAATTCTCAATTACCTTACCCATATGTATAGTTCCTTCATGAAATCTTAATTTTGACTACGCAATTTATGAATGAAATGAAATGTTTGGTAACATGTTCAATATGCTTGATGAAATACTCAATTGAAATATTGATTTAAATTGTTTGTCAGATGCTGACATAACTTTCACATGCATTTACATGATACATCTGAGTAAGATTGGGACTGCGACGTAGTCTAGGTAATCGGTAATGATTTCTGTTGAGTGGCCGAATTCCTCTCGCTACATTTGATACGTTCAGTAAATCCGGGTCGTACGACGATTGTCGACAGTGGTTAGGCCACGGGGAGTGCTTATGCACTCTATGTTGATTAATTCAACATACACCCATACCAATCGAACTTGTCTAATAAACTGATTGGCCTATTATGTATTTACCATGTATGGACATCACTGCTTGAATCTAAGGTACCACTTACCAATGTAGAGGCCCATTTCAACCATGTACCACGATCCGCTAAGACTCATGAGCCGGGCATGGTGGTATGAGACACCGTGGTTGAGCTGTCGGCCTACGCTGGGGTGACGAGCCTCCCCATAGTGACCAGTGAGCAACCTAAACTCGTGAACCAAATATGGTGGTATGGGACACTGTATTCGAGCTGTCGGCCTACACTGAGGTGACGAGCCTCCCCGTAGTGACCTCGAGTATAAACTCTTGAATTTGCCTATCCACTGCTTTTCATTTGGGGTGATGCCCTACAACTTGCCTATCGTATGTGATTAACTAGGATTGACGACCCTACATGGATCTCCGTTTGGATTAATGATGTAAAGGGAGGTACCTTAGCTTCCCAAATCTGTTGTATGAATAAGCCTAATTAAGTACTCGGATAACACGACCATGCACCGCATTACATATGCTTTGGCGAGGAAGTACACGTTTAGGGAGTTTACCATGCATGAACGGTTGATGAAGTCACTTAAGGGAGCTTTGTGAGAGAGCATGCATCATTACTGCACACCATCTCTGCATTAACCAGAGTAGCTAGGAAGTGATTGTTGTATTGCTTTATCATTACTGCTTGATTGAATTGATAACATGTTAACCTTTGCCTTAAAGTAGCACTGAGTTGATCACTCACTCCCACTCTGGGACGGTGTTTTAAAACACCAACCAGACTCTGTTATAGACGCAGGTGATGAGGACGTATATGCAACGGAGTTGGACTTCGCAAACGAGGAGGAAGAGTTCTCTTATATTCAGCTCTCTCGCAGGTCTATGTAGACCTCGTGCTGCTTCGATGGGATTACAGGGATACACGGATTGGCTGGATACTCCACATTTTGACATTTTGTTTAGTTTGAACCAATACATGTATAAATTTCAACCCGGTTTATATATATATATATATATATATATATATATATATATATATATTTATTTCTTCTCCGCTTGCTTGAGTAAATTATATCCGAAGTATTATATGTTGTTTTAGTATAATCCCCCTTATGTTTAATGTACTAATATGGGCAATATTTAAACATCATTATCTATGTTGCATAAGTGATGCGTTGGATCGAGTTGAGCTTTGCTCAGCCCTCGAAATTCAGGGCGTTACAAGTTGGTATCAGAGAATGATTTGGATTAAACTGGACCTGGGTTATGGAAACATGATGCACACTGACGCACTTTGACTTAGGAGGGGGCAATAAAATGTAGGAATGATCGTAGGATCCCAAGGTTTTACCAATGGGTGAAATTGACCATTGTAAGCCCGTACACGTCCAAGATCATGTGAAATAATCTCAACCCCTTTTTAGGTCATCAATCGACGAGTTAGAACAAAAATTCGATGAATCCCAAATTTGAAACAAATCAGAAGGCGCGAATACACACGAGTTAGACCCAAAAAACACGTCACGCAAGTGTAAGGGTCCAAAGCCCAATTTTTGGTGGGACTCAAGGGGTCCCCCGCACATATTCGGTGTCCTGAGAGGGGTGGCCACCACCCCAGGGTGAAGGCACCACCGGCAGCCTAGAGGGGCACGGCGGCACCACTCGAACGGCGGCGCACTGCCCGCCTTCACTCTCTTTTGCCCCCTTTGTTCATTTTACCCCATTCCAAACCCTCTAAACCCCTCCAAAATCTCATTTTCTCTCTCAAATCTCCCTTCCATATACACAAAGCTTCTTCTTCTTCTACATTTCACACCCATCTTCACCATTTCCTCAAACCCACCTCTTACAACTCCCTACCTTCCTTATTTCTACTTATTTGAGCACAAAGCCTACATCTTTGTGTCTCATAACTTTCAAACTTCCCAAATCCACCTCATTCTCAAGCTTTTCCAACTCTATGACTCTTTTTGAGCTTGTCACCGCTATCCTTTCTATCTTAACGCTCCTTTCCCTTATGGGAAAGAGAAGAGTGGCCCCGGATGAGGCCAGGCCGAGCCGTCAAACCCGCTCGAGGAAGCAAGCAAGTGACATGGCTACTACGAGCGTCGAGCGAGAGCGAAGAAAAAAATGGGACCTCGATCCCCAAATCCCGCTCAAAAGATCTCTACCAGCGGGCACCGGACTTGGTAAGTTTCGTAACCGCAAAGTTGTATTTAAAACACATATTGATGAAAGGCTATTTTAGTTGTATCCAGTGATGGACCTCCTGTTGGAGTCCAGGTGGGGTCCCATGTTTGAAGGCAAGTCTCATGCAAGCAAAGGCACTGTCCGAGCCTTCTATGCCCACATACGGAATCCACTACTGGAGCCACTTCAGTTTACTATTCCCTTGGGGAGGCAGGAAGCCATAGTCAATGTAAATGTGATGGCCCGTATTATGGGAATTGAGCGTGGGGTGGTACATGCTAGTGCATCTCATCTCACTAGTGTGCAAGAGAGAGATCGCCGCACGCGGTTTCTTTGTGGTCGATTGGCTCATTGGAGGCGAGGCAATAGCCTCCCATCAACCAAGATGATGGCAAACTTCCCCTTACTCCACCATATATGCACGTACAACGTGTATCTAGGTGGAGTAACCATACAGAATGCACTCGTTTGATGGTGGACTTCCTGTACAGAGTTGGACAGGGAGACAAGCTGTGTCTACCTACTTTCACCCTAACACAGATAATCAGGACCGTACGCACTACTAAGGGAGATGCCTCACTCCTATTCGGCCGACTTATCTGCAAGATTGCTCATAATTTCGGTTTCAGACTAAACATGGATGATCTTGGGCCGATCCACTTCATTAATGATACTTCACTCAACAATATGGGGATCGGTCCTAAGCAACGTCAAGCCCGACTTGATGAGTATGGGGATGAAATAGAAGATGAAAGTGAAGAGGAAGATGAAAGTGAAGATGAGGAAGAAAATGAGGAGGAAGGAAGTGGAGAGGGAGAAGGCACTGAGGATGAGGAAGGCAGTGAGGAGGAAGAGCAAGATGAAGAAGAGGAAGCCTAAGACTCTGATGGGGGACCTCCTACTGCTACACGTGAGGACAGCCATGATCAGGCCAAATTAGAAGCCCGCATGGCTAGGATTGAAGAAAACCAGGTCGCCCCTGAAACAGGAGATCAAGGAGAATCAGGCCTACCTGAAACAAAAATTTAAGATAATGTCTCGCACCATGAAGACCCTCCTGTGCTGTATGCAGGATAAGGGCGCACCTCCACCTTCGCCATAGTCAGAGGACTAGTCATGTGTTGCAATTGTCTGTTGGTTTTCTTGGTTTCTTGTTTTTTTTTCTTTGTAATAGCCTTAGTCGGCTTAGTTGGATGTTAAAGTGGTTAATGTTGAAGCTTTTTGCTAGATTAGCTCTCATGCATTCTCTGTCATGATTCATGTAATGTTACATCATATGTGTTATGACAAATTTTGGCTAAATGAAGTGCATGAAGCTTCTTTTGATTTGGAATGTGTAGAATGTTTAGAAAAATGGGCAATGTTATCCTCATCTTACACATGTTGCACCCTATGTTGTATATAGGGAATGCCTCCTAAAAACACTCGGAATATAGCATGTCTCGTACTTGGCGGATCGATTGACGGGGCACCTCCCCTGAGCGATAGCCATACGGACCCCAATTTGGGCCCAGATATTGAGGCAATGCCGAATTCACAGCCGGCCACTGACCCTACAAATGGGCTAACACCAAGTGCATCACCGGTTCTGGGATAGAACCGTGCATCTTCGCAGATGCCACACATGCCCGAGGTGGCTTCTCCTCCTGATAGGTTGGAGCAAATGATGTTCTTAATGCAGCAACAACAACAAGTCTTGGCCACTATAGTGGGGGTCATTACCTAAAACATGAATATGGTCCCGCCTGTACCACCTATACAACCCGCTGGAACTATGGCTACGAGTGGCTTATTCGAGCCCTTTCAACATTTTCGCCCTCTTACCTTCGCGGGTACTCACTGACCCGAGGAGGTTGAGTATTGGTTGGATTGTATATCCAGGATGTTGAAGTCATTCCACTGTACTGAGGCAGAGCAAGTGGAGCTTGTTAATTATATGTTTGAGAAGGAGGCTAGTCTTTAGTGGGACAGCATCCTACGAATTGTTCCCACAAGATACGTGTGGACATGGGACGCGTTCGAAGTTCGTTTCCATGGAAAGTACTTTCCCCTCACTTACCGTAATGAAAAGGAGGGCGAATTTCTTCTCCTCCAATAAGGGGGGATGACCGTAGCTAAATATGAGAACCATTTCACGGAGCTGGCTAGATATGCTCCATTGATCCTAGCAAACGAGCCGATGAGAATGCAGTAATTTTTAGAGGGTTTGCGGCCTGATATCCCCACTAAGATGTGTTGCGCTGGCATTCTCAATTATGCTAAGCTAGTGAACATGTCCCTGGGAGCTTAGCAGGATGGTAAAAGAGTGTCTCGGACATGTATACCAATGGGCCCGAGGCCGAGGCCTGAATTGCTGAACCAACCATTCCTCGGTAAGAGGGCGCGTACAGATTTGCCTCCCAGGCTAATAGCTTCACCGACCCAGCAGAGGCGATCAGATCTTTGGTGCGCCTACTGTAAGAAGACGGGCAATAACGAGCCCTTTTGCTTTACTAAGATGAGGGACAATGGTTTTATGCTACCTCAAAAGAACAATCGCCAGCCACCACAAGTTATATCAGCTCCACCTCTACGTCAGCATCACCAGCACAACCATTTTTCTAACCTCCTGTATCTCGAAACAGGCCGCCTTAACGACTTATGACAGTGCAACCCAATCATACTCAACAAGTGCGTGTACATGCACTTACAGTTGAAATATTTGACTCAGCGACTGCGGTGCCTTTAGCTTTTGAAGTCACTACCAATATCCAAGGTACACCTGTATTTCTGTTGGTAGACACTGGGTCCACTATTTCGATGATATCATACTTTACAGTTAAGCAGTTAGGGTTGAATACTACCCCTATGGTTGGGGTGAGAGTTAACGTAGCAATAGGAACTTTTACTGATGCTTGACTGCGATATGGATTGGCTCACCGAAATGATTTTCAACATCACTATATCATTACGACGCCATCCTTGGTAGGTGCACCAAAGATCTGATTGTCAACATCATTATATCATTGTCAACATCCTCGTGGTGTCCAAGGAAGGAATTGTCGTGGACCTTACCAAGGTGACCGCGTTCAGGACTGGGAGCAGCTCGGTTTGGTTACAGAAGTGAGGAGTTTCCTTGGACTTGCTAGCTACTATCGCCGATTCATTAAAGACTTTTCTAAGATAATCAGGCCATTGTCTCAACTCACTCGGAAGGATCTTAAGTTTGCTTAGAACAAGAAAGTAGAAGCAGCCTTTCAGGAATTAATGGACAAGCTGACATCTGCACCCGTGCTAGTATTGTCAGAGCAAGGGGTCAGATATACTATATACACTGACGTGTCTCGTGTTGGTTTGGGTTGTGTACTTATGCAAAGGGATAGAGTGATTGCCTATGCATCGCGACAGTTAAGGAAACACGAAGAAAACTACCCTACGCACGACATGGAATTAGCGGCGGTCATTTTCGTATTAAAGCTCTAGAGACATTATCTCTACGGGGAGGAGTTGAAACTCTTTTACGATCACAAAATCCTCAAGTACATCTTTACTCATAGAGACCTGAACATGAGGCAACGACGATGGATGGAGACCTTGAAAGACTTCAAGTTTGAGGTCTCCTACCATCCTGGTAAGGCCAACCTTGTGGCCGATGTGTTGAGCTGCAAAAAGGTAATAGAATTTGTAGCCCCACTGATGATAGAAGAATTGAATATGGTAGAGTTTGTGCGAGACTTTGAACAGAAGCTTACAGTAGAGGAGCCATTCGAGAGCGTCACACATATCCATGTATAGCCACTTATTGATGATCGAATCATTGTGGCTCAAAAAGAAGACGAACTGTTGGTAAAGATGAGAAAATGAATAAGTGACAGTGAGGAATCTAAATGGAGGATTGGCTTAGATGGAGGTTTGAGATATCGTGGCCGTCTATGCGTCCCAAATCTCCATGACTTGAGAAGGGAAGTCTTAGAAGCTGCTCATAATTCAAAGATGGCAATGCATCCTAACAATATGAATATGTATCGAGACATGAAGAGTTCGTACTGGTGGGACAACATGAAGTCTCACATAGCAGATTATGTATCCCGTTGTCTCACGTGCCAGCAGGTCAAGGCCGAACATCACCAACCTCCTGGTTTACTTCAACCCATGCCCATAGTTGAATGGAAATGGGATTTCATATATATGAATTTCATTTTTAAGTTACTGAAGATGAGAAAGGGGCATGACTCCATTTGGGTGATTGTGGACTAATTAACGAAATCAGCCCATTTCTTCCCGATCAAAATTTCTAACTCCGCAGATGATTTAGCCAAGCTGTACATCAAGGAGATTGTACGGCTGATGGAGTGCCTATGGAGATTGTGTCGGATCGAGACACGCGATTCACGTCCATTTTCTAGACTCGAATCCAGGAAGTAATGAGAGTGAAACTGAATTTCAGTACCGCATTCCACCCGCAGACCGATGGGCAAATGGAACGGGTAAATCAGATATTAGAAGATATGTTGCGAGCGTGTGTGCTTGATTTTAAGGACAGTTGGGATGATTATCTTCCCTATGCTAAGTTCGCTTATAACAACAGCTTCCAAGTAAGCATTGGCATGGCACCCTACGAAGCCTTGTATAGATGCCCATGTCGAGCACCACATTGTTGGGTAGAAGTTGGCGAGAAGAGTTTAGTTGGCCCAGATTTAGTACAAGCGACCCCAGAGAAGATTAATATTATTAGGCGTCGACTTCTTGCAGCCTAGAGCAGACAGAAGAGTTAGACCGATACACGATGGCGGTAACTAGAATTCTAAGTTAGGGACCATGTATTTCTTAAGGTTTTTCCAATGAAGGAAGTCCTTCGATTTAACAAGAAAGGGAAACTCACGCCAAGATTCATTGGCCCATTCCAAATTCTAGACCGAGTAGGTATGGTGGCATACTGCCTCGCTTTGCCCACACCACTCACAGGCATGCACAACGTATTCCATGTATCAATGTTGAAGAAATATGTTCCTGACCCTTCCCATATTATCAAATGGGAGCAAGTACAGTTAAGTGAAGATGCTACCTATGTACTGCAACCAACGTGTATTCTTGATAAGAAGGAACAAGTGTTACACAACAAGGTTATCCCGCTTGTGAAGGTACTGTGGACGCACCATACTGAGGAAGAGGCTACTTGGGAAACAGAAGCCGATGTCCATAAGAACTACCCTCAGATCCTCGAGGAGTACGAAAATGTATTAATTTTGGGGATGAAATTTTTCTCTAAGGGGGTAGATTATAACATCTCGGAAAAATCCGTACAAAGGCTCGAGTACCACCTCAGGAAGAAATCCCTAAGGACCGTATTCTATAGAAATTGGAGGAAAGTTAATTAAGTATTAAACTGAATTAATCGGTGGATTAGCTTAAACCACTATCTATACAAATGGCAAGACCCAAACCCATCAAAATCACTAACTCAACGCTACTTAAAAACCTAGGAGAAATCCCAAAAGCCTGTTGCTCTCGGGAGTACATTGAAACTCCATATCGGACCTGGACTGCGCATCAAAGGTCTAATGACTGCGAAACTATAGGGTTATGACTGTCTTATTGGGATTGACAACCATCAAGGGAATCGAGCCCATATAGTACCCAGAAACGCACAACTTGAGCCCTGAGCGAAGTATGTGAGAAACGCGAATATCCTTAGAAAAAGTATTGAAACTTAAGTGAATTGGATCATTGGCTTGCAGGCGAAATTGAAGATTTTAGACCGTCAGTTTCTGACCGAACTTCACCGATGGATCAGGAAAATTTCCCTGCACATATCTGTATACTTGTGGCCTTGATCGAGTGACAACGATCGTTGATCTGATACAGGTCCGTCACAGTTGATCGGCCTATCCAATCACGTCAAAACCACATCCTAGCATAGATCCATCGTCAGGGAACTTACCCTACACCACAGGTGAGTAACGGACCTCCAGATGAACTCGGTTTGTCAAAAATAGGCACCCTTTGGTTATAACCTAAGTATACCATGGCCTTGAGGCCATTGACACTAGTTCTGGGCCTATTTAAAGCCCTTAAACCGCCCCATTCCCATCCCATACGAATTTCTCTAACCCTAGGTGAAAGAAGAGAGAAAAGAGGAGAAAAGAGTGAGGAGAAGAGCGAGAGTTTGGGAAATTGTTGCTGGGATTCACTCCCACCACTCCATGTGCTGATTTACCTCCCCACCATCGCTACGCGAATCGTTTCAACTACGATTTGGGTAAGAAATCCTAACCCTAATCTTGATTCAGGAATCCAAATATAGTAATCGACGAAATAGCTAACATATTTCGTGATTTAGGTACTCGTTGTTCTGTATTCGGAAACGTAGGATTCGAATCGAGTATTCCGACAAAAGGTGTGGACTATAAACATTTAGGTTATGGTTTTCAAGGCTTTCAATGTCAGCTAATGATTTATGTGTGACTTGATTGCTACCATATGATCTTAGTTACGACGTTTTCGATAAAGTATACATGTGTGAACTATGTTGAATATAAGATGCATTTCATGTATTTGTTGAAATGTTTGAATGAGTGTGAAATCCTGATTTATGCTTGTCATGATTTCTAATCTAAGATCCATATATTTTATATGATATATAACCGATGTTGTGTAATAAATTATTATGGTTCATGTCGTAACTAATCTAATCTATGTAATTAGTTATGTGTAGTCTAAGTGTTTGATAAAATGTCTGAATGAGAAATTGTTGATGAAATGTATTAAATAAGGGTATTGAGATGGAATTCTCAATTACCTTACCCATATATACAGTTCCTTCATGAAATCTTAATTTCGACTACCCAATTTATGAATGAAATGCAATGTTTGGTAACATGTTCAATATGCTTGATGAAATGCTTAATTGAGATATTGATTTACATTGTTTGTCAGATGCTAATATGACTTTCACATGTAATTACATGCTACATCTGAGTAAGATTGGGACTGCAACGTAGTCCAGGCAATCGGTAATGATTTCCGTTGAGTGACCGAATTCGTCTCGCCACATTTGATACGTTCGATGAATCCGGGTCGTACAACGATTGTCGACAGTAGTTAAGCCACGGGGAGTGCTTATGCGCTCCATGTCGATTAATTCGGCGTGCGCCCGTATTAATCGAACTTGTCTAATAAACCGATTGGCCTATTGTGTGTTTACCATGTATGGACATCACTGCTTGAATCTAAGGTACCACTTTCCAATGTAAAGCCCCGTTTCAACCATGGTACCGCGATCCACTAAGACTCATGAGCCAGGCATTGTGGTATGGGATGCCATGGTCGAGCTGTCGGCCTACGCTAGGGTGACAAGCCTCTCCGTTGTAACGCCCTAAAAATCGGGGGTCGAGTATAAACTCAACTCCCGAGTTCCAGAACATCACTTATGTAACAAAATGAATGATGATTGAATGTTGACTGTATTTGTGCATTGAACATGAGTGAGATTAAGCCAAAACAGAATATCATACTCCAGAGACAGTAAAGCGGAAGACTGTGATAGATATATAAAATATATAAAATCTGTGGTGAGTCTTCAGAGTGTGATAAAGTTACCAGGTTAAATAATTACAAGTAAATTATACCAAGTTGTGTAGTATGATCTAGTCAACATCCCTGTAGCCCCGACAATCAAGGCACGGCTCTCACGAAGCCGCCAGAAAACAGCATGTACGAGAAAGCATTCTCGTCGTCATAGAAGTCCGGCTCCGCCTCGAAGTAGCGTCATATCCAGTAATCGACAAAGTCCGGTGGGTGTTGAACACCATCCCGTATCGTGGGAGTGAGTGATCAACTCAAGTGGAACAATAAAGCATAGGTTAACATGTTATCAATTCGGTCAAGCAAGAATGATAAAGCAAGACAAATCAAACAATTCTAACTACTCTTATTAAGTGCGAGAATGAAATGACATGATGCTGTATGCCCTTGCCAAACCACCCTCATGCGACATCATCTTACGTTCGCGAATGCTTAACTCCCTCAGTGCGCCACATCTACTAAGCACATGCGGTGCGATGATGATCATGATTACCGAGTTATTATTAGTCCATTTCAAACAAAGAAGATTGGGAAACTAAGGTACCTCCCTTGTATCATTCCCAAACATGATCCATTCTAGGGTCGTCAATCCTAGTTAATCTCATACGATATTATGGTTCGAGAAGCATAGTGAAGGCATCGCAAAGGGCTCGTCACCCGTCAGCGCGGATACAGATCTCACCGTATGCGGCTCAATTGCTGGCCGTCAGCTCGAGTACAGGTCTCACCGTACTCGGCTCAATCACTAGCCGTCAGCTCGAGTACAGGTCTCACCGTACTCGGCTCAACTCATACTCTAGTTGCTGTGAAAGACTCGTCGCCAATCACAGACCCTTGGAGTATACTCGAAGATACTACGGAGGACTCGTCGCCCGTCAGCACGAGTACAGGTCTCACCGTACTCGGCTCTCGCCGTAAGTATCGACAGCTCGAATATAGTGTCCCATACCACCATAATCGGCTCACGAGTCCGGTTGCTCACTGGTCACTCGGGGAGGCACATGGCCCTGGCCAGAGGCCGACAGCTCGACCACGGTGTCCCATACCACCATGCCCGGCTCATGAGTCTTAGCGGATCGAGGTACCATGGTTAAAAGGGATTTCACTGGTAAGTTTGGTACCCTAGGTTCAGGCAGTAGCGACCAAACATGGTGAACATAAATAAGACAGATCGGGTTACTTGACGAGCTCGGCTAACTCGAGCGCACAACAAGTTGAACGACATGAAGTGCATAAGCACTTCGCGTGGCCAACCACTATCGCTAACCGAAGTACGACTCGGGTTCGTCGAACACATCTCACGTGGCAAATGAATCGCAGCCACGAATTCAATTCTGGTACCGATTGTCTGGACTATAATCATAGCCCCAAACACAATAACTTACAGATAGATAAAGTAGTAATGGATCAAGATTCAACTCATACAATCAAGGTATGGTATTATCCGTTTAGGGCTGCCAGGGTTGTTACACGCACTCGTTGCTCCGCTCCCCCATCACCCATGACGGATCATACAACGTAAATATAAATTTAAACATATGCATTACATAGTTATAATCATAAAGCAGTTGAGCATGTTATGAATCACAACACAAGCATGAGTTTATACATGTTCACTTCATAATCACACAACAATCCAAGGAGATCATACACATAGTTAAAAGAGGTTGAGAATCATATCTCAACACCCTTATACATTACAATTTGCTAACTACTACTCATTCAGACATTTCAAGAAACACTTAAACAAACATACATCAACATACATGACATATGTCGATCACATACGCATTAGGCCAAATCCTTTCACTAGGGAGTTGCCCCAATCATAACACGCGTACACCCACGACGGATAGTCATGGCAAGCAGGAATCCAAGTTCCATATTCATTCAGTCATTTCCGCAAACACTTGGGCCACACATTTTAGCATATATAGTGTATATTAGCCGTGGCGTGATTTAGGAAAAATCCTTTCGTCAAAAGGGTATCGCCAATACAACAATCATGAATCCATGACAATTAGTCATGGCGAGCACGAATGAGGATTCTATACTCATTCAGTCATTTTCACAAACACTTAGAATACACTATTACAACATACATGGTGTATGTTAGCAAAACATGTATTAGGGCTATCCTTTAGCCAAGTGAATATTTTATCCATGTATAATATATTACTACAGCAAATAATCATGATAAATGCATCTCCAAAATTTATACGTATACAGTATTTTCTAGAATACGCATTTTCAACATACATAATGTATACAAGCAAACATGTATTACGGCGATTCCCTTCGCCAAGCAAATATTTTATACGCACATAATATATTTATATGATAATTAATCATGACAAACACATCGCTAAAATATACATGTATACGGTACTTCTTACAATACCGTATTTCTACATACATAGTGTTTATTAGTAAACATGTATTTGGGCGAATCCTTTCACCAAATAAGTATTTTATCCATACGTCATATATCCATACAACAAATAAACATGTCAAACACATTTCCATAAAAAATACGTATACGGTATTTTATACGAATACCTAGAGTATGTGAAATTCCAAATTCTACAATTCTAATCGAAACTGAAAACAGAAAGCACTTTGTACATGTGCAATTGCATGCAGATCAGGAATCTATCATTATCTAACATTGAAAGCGTTGAAAACCATAACCTATACACCTAAAGTCCGCACCTCTTGTCGTAGAATCGTAACGGATCGACAAGGGTTGAGGAGCTTCCGTATTCGGGAGTTTTCTAGCCTAAAGAGTGAAATCGGTTAGCTATTTCATAACCTGTAGCCTATACACCTCAAAACAGTCTAGGGTTAGGGTTTATTACCTTAAAACAGAGTCGGTATCGCGGAAAGCGCCTGGAAAGAGGCGGTGCGGCCGTGGAGCAGCAGGGGAAGTACGGCACAGGAGAAGCTCCCACTTCTCCCTCACTTTTCTCTCTCTTTTCTCTCTCTCAATCTCAAATTCGTATGGCTGCCATGAGAGAGGGTTTAAGGTCCTTATATAGCCTAAGAATTCCCCAAAACAGACTCCAGGTCAAAGTATACTTATGTTATAACCAAAGCGGACCTGTTTCAGCTCAACGGAGGACTTCTGGCGGGCTTCCTTGAGCCAAAGGTTGGACTTAAGCTCACTAACGCTAGATCTACGTTCTATTAAGTTTTCATTTCAGTCGGGATTCCAGCTCACGCGTGGCGGACCAGTTTCAGTTCAACGGTCAGCGGATCTCGATCGGAGATTCCGAGTACATGTAAATGTGTATGAAATTTTTCCTAATCCGAGGGTGTAATTTGGTCAGATTCTGACGGTCTGGTTGCTTAATACTGATCCGCAAACAAATGATGCTAGATCACTATTCAAGATATTTATTTTGTAAAGGAAATGGTGGTTTTCACACTCCCTCACTCCGGACACGATTGAATGGCCATGGGACATTGTTTGGACTTGATTTCTGAGATAGTTGTCGAGCCCAGTGAGGCAGTCCTAATTCCTTAACTTCGAGTTATTCGGACTTCCGACGTGCGGTCCAGATCTGATACGGAGTTTTGATGTGCTCCCGAGAGCAGCCGGGTAATGAGATTGATCCTAGATTTTAGGGTAACCTAGCGTCAATGATTCTACAAGTTTTGGGTCTTGCAGATCGTATTTAAAGCGATTCAAACGGATTTCGTAGCTAATCTGGTTTCACACCTAGTTACTTTGTCTCATTTCTAAAGGATTGAGTCCTAAGTGATTTCTGGTCGAGGTGGTACTCAAGCCTTTGTAGTTTGTATATAAAGTGATCCAAGTTATACTACTTAGCTAGTTTAAGATAGTGTCTAGGGTGAAAGTTCTTAGAAAAATTAGAAGATCAAGGTGATGAAGGGTGAGATTTGTGAAGGAAATGAGTTCAAAGGCGGCTTTAGACTTTGGGATTCAGTTCTGACAAGTTAATGAGGTATTAGGATCGACTCATTGCCTAAGGACGTCTAATCCCAAGTTGAAAAAAATCCGGGGCGTTACAATCTACCCCCCTTAAAATAAAATTTCGTCCCCGAAATTGCCAAAGGGTAATAAGGAAAGATTTCTATTATTTCATTTGCCTAAGACTTATTGATTTCGAGTTCCTACGCGTGGTAGGGTATATACTAGCCTAGTTTATTTTAGTCTACCCCCCTTAAAACATATTTCTTTATCCATTTCTCATACCCTAATGTTTTGCTATAATTTATTTCTTTACTTATCTGTAGTCTTGACAACAATTCCTACTACATCAGTTTTGGTACCTAGGATTATAGAAAGGGGCTATCACGAATGGGTGTGAGTTTGAGGCAAGATGCCTAATTCTACCAAGGAATTTTGTCGCGGTCCAGGCTTATCCTATTTAATCATGTCTAGTTTAATAGGCAGGCTATCTTTTTACGTTCATAAGCACAATACGTATGCCGACATGGCATGCGATTTGGGACCTAATTCCTAACTGTCTGTTGCCCATTTGGGCAATTCCTTAGGCCTAAAAGACATAGTCTCTACCAGCTATATACTCCTAACACTTTTCAAGGACAAAATTATAAACTTTTAGTTATAAATGGTTGGGCCAACACGGAAAGAAAATTGTGTAGTGGGTCTGAGCCGGATACATAGACCTTCTGCCTCGCGAAGACAGAAAATCGTCGTATCAGTCCTTAATCCTAGCTGATCCCGACCTTCTGCTTGATCAGAGCATAGGGTTCATTGGTCACTACCAGGATTGAGAATTCGATCCAAACCGCGAATACCTCGCTAATGTGTAGTTTCTCTGCCCCGTGTTCCCGATTGTACTAAGTCCTTGAGAAGGCAATTCTGAGGGTGTATTGATTTGATCTAACATTAAATCCAATGGATATATAAGTTTTCTATGAGCGTGAATAGTTTCTATGTCATACAACCTTCCTATGAGTTATTAAAGGAGCCTATGAGTATCAAGAGGATTTCAACAAAGGAACGGGGTCTCGCTCCTACCTAATCAAACCGACTCACTAAGTATATCACTCAATTATCTTAGCTTTTTTTTTGTCGTTTACATTTCTTAGCCTAATCAGTAGCCTAGGCTCAACTGATGAGTAGCGGTAATCCACCAGTTGTAATCTAAAGTCTATGCTTATACACCAGATGATTTTATATCATTTCTAATAAAGAAAATTGTTTGTTCATTTGGAATTGAGTTGCCCGAACATGAATGTAGCTACGCTTGGGCACTTCACCTATGCTCAAACCAACTAAGGGGGAACTAGAGTTTACGTTCTCAATTGGTTGGATTTCCTATACTGTCTGGTCTGTCGAAGCACTGCTCTAGGTCCAAACTCTATGGGCCTATCTATCAAAGAACCATTTACTCCAAAAGCTTAAGCTATCAGAGTGTGGTGGGTTAATGTATATCAAGGGACTTTATCTCTTCAACACTATTTGGCCAGTGGCCTTAAGTTGTATTAAATGGGACCGCATTACTAATCCTACCTTGGGATTGGGTGTGACATGGTTGGTAGGAGGGTGGGAGGGGATTAATTTTATAGGCCTTGGAAAATGAGCCTAGTGTTGGAAAAATGTGAGATGGGATTTTCCATATCCCACGATGGGGAAATTTCTAAGTGTTATTGGAAAGGAATTCTTAGAATTTACTCTTAATTGCGTACATTCTAAACATGGTGTCAGAAGACATAGTATACACCCAATCTAGGGGCCATACCCTACATATACATTTATTATTACTTTTACAATTCTATCCACCGTAAACTTACCTAATGTAATTTGGTCGAACGGACCCTAAACGTTCTCAAATACCTAAAACATTCTACCAACTACTACACCTATCAACAGGAAAACATAACCACCCTAAGATAGTAGCCCATGAAAACTACAAGACAATATATGGATGAGCTCGGATAGAGCCATGGAAAATGAGGATAAGGGGAAATTTGGAGTTTTGGTTCTCCATGGACTTGAGCCTCAACAGGGATTGTAAAGGCCAAAAAGGTAGGGAATGAAGAAGGTAAAAGGGAGAAATGAGATAGGTTAGAAGGCTACACGATTTTGAGTCACAAATGGGGCATGTAAAAGCCTAAATGAGAGAGAACGGAATGGGTAGAGGGGTAGGGATTGTTGTAACTGATGGAGATGGATGGATTATGGTTGAAAATATTAGATTGAAAGATTGGAGGAAGGATTTGAGGGAAAAAATCGGAAATATAAGGGGAGGGCGTTTAGAAGGGAAGATGTGAGAGAGAGGGGTGCTCCAGCCCCTAAAATCCCAAACTCCAGCCAAAACAGCACGTGCCGGGGGTAGGGGAGGTCGGGCCGACGGTCCCCCAGTCTGCGACGCCACCACCGGCCGAGAAGCCACACGGACGGCCACAAGACCACCGACCGCGGCACCACCGCGGTCCGCCTTGCCCAGCGCCGCGCCGCCACAGTGGGGTTGTGTCCCCCACTATCCCAAGGTGCCAAATGCACCCTGGGTCCACTTGGTTTGCCTCCGGATTGACGCATGTGGCCCCCCGACTCTGTTTCGAGTCATTTCGGATAAACCGGAAATATCTTACAATCCGGAATGAGTTATCTGACGTAAAATATATGAATTTGGGGTAGAACGGGCTAATGAAGCTAACCAACCCAGCTACGCCAGGTTGCGCAGCCCGGAATTGCGAAAAAAACCTCCGATTGACAGTCATTTCCCTGTTTTAATTTCGTTGTACTAAAATAGTAATTTTTGTTTAATTACTCTTCATCTGTTGGGCTTTAGGAGTTGTGCTCATCGCGTAAAGAGCTTAGAATAATTAGGAGAATGGTTTGGTGAAGTCAAATAGGACACTTACTATTTTTGGTTGAAAGCCTCAACACTAGTAGACATCACAACCTAGGAGTTTTAGTTGTAGTTTGTTTCTAATTTCCTTCCCATTACTTGGTATTCCCATTTAAAGGGTTGTGAACTCATTTTTCTTCATTCATTAATCAATTTTAGATTTATTAGAATTTATTTCTAGTTTCTGCTTTCTTTCCTCATGGATTCGAGAAGTCTCTGCGAGGAGTACAGAGAAGTTCCGATGATTCGGAGTAGTTATCCTCATCACGCCTATCCTATATTCTACCGATTGTCAACAGTTGGGATGAGGTGGATTGTAATCTAGAATTATCTATAGACGGCCTAGGAACATTTTAAGGTCGACCCGTGCGACCAAGGGTTAATACGGACTCGATTTCGGCGTTTGTTTTCAGCGAACTTCGCCAATTGGTGAAGTCGGGATACCCATGACTGTTTCTACATTCCGTCGCTCCCTCCTAAGTCAGAGTGCGTCAGTGTACGTCGTGTGACCATAACCCAGGTCCGGTTTAATCCAAACCATGCTCTGATACTAACTTGTAACGCCCTGAAAATCGGGGGTCGAGCATAAACTCAACTCCCGAGTTCCAGAACATCACTTATGCAACAAAATGAATGATGATTGAATGTTGACTGTATTTGTGCATTGAACATGAGTGAGATTAAGCCAAAACAGAATATCATACTCCAGAGACAGTAAATTAGCAAGCGGAAGACTGTGATAGATATATAAAATATATAAAATCTGTGGTGAGTCTTCAGAGTGTGATAAAGTTACCAGGTTAAATAATTATAAGTAAATTATACCAAGTTGTGTAGTATGATCTAGTCAACATCCCTGTAGCCCCGACAATCAAGGCACGGCTCTCACGAAGCCGCCAGAAAACAGCATGTACGAGAAAGCATTCTCGTCGTCATAGAAGTTCGGCTCTGCCTCAGAAGTAACGTCGCCATTTGTAATCAGACAAAGTCTGGTGGGTGTTCGGAACACCGTCCCATATTGTGGGAGTGAGTGATCAACTCAGTGAAACAATAAAGCATAGGTTAACATGTTATCAATTCAGTCAAGCAGTAATGATAAAGCAGTACAAATCAAACAATTCTAACTACTCTTATTAAGTGCAAGAATGAAATGACGTGATGTTGTATGCCCTTGCCAAACCACCCTCATGCGACATCATCTTACGTTCGCGAATGCTTAACTCCCTCAGTGCGCCACATCTACTAAGCACATGCGGTGCAATGATGATCATGATTACCGAGTTATTATTAGTCCATTTCAAACAGCAGTATTGGGAAACTAAGGTACCTCCCTTGTATCATTCCCAAACATGATCCATTCTAGGGTCGTCAATCCTAGTTAATCTCATACGATATTATGGTTCGAGAAGCATAGCGAAGGCATCGCAAAGGGCTCGTCACCCGTCAGCGCGGATACAGATCTCACCGTATGCGGCTCAATTGCTGGCCGTCAGCTCGAGTACAGGTCTCACCGTACTCGGCTCAACTCATACTCTAGTTGCTGTGAAAGACTCGTCGCCAATCACAGACCCTTGGAGTATACTCGAAGATACTACGGAGGACTTGTCGCCCGTCAGCACGAGTACAGGTCTCACCGTACTCGGCTCTCGCCGTAAGTATCGACAGCTCGAATATAGTGTCCCATACCACCATAATCGGCTCACGAGTCTGGTTGCTCACTGGTCACTACGGGGAGGCACATGGCCCCCAGGCAGAGGCCGACAAGCTTGACCACGGTGTCCCATACCACCATGCCCGGCTCATGAGTCTTAGCGGATCGAGGTACCATGGTTAAAAGGGATTTCACTGGTAAGTTTGGTACCCTAGGTTCAGGCAGTAGCGACCAAACATGGTGAACATAAATAAGACAGATCGGGTTACTTGACGAGCTCGGCTAACTCGAGCGCACAACAAGTTGAACGACATGAAGTGCATAAGCACTTCGCGTGGCCAACCACTATCGCCAACCGAAGTACGACTCGGGTTCGTCGAACACATCTCACGTGGCAAATGAATCGCAGCCACGAATTCACTCGGTACCGATTGTCTGGACTATAATCATAGCCCCAAACACAATAACTTGCAGATAGATAAAGCAGTAATGGATCAAGATTCAACTCATACAATCAAGGTATGGTATTATCCGTTTAGGGTCGCTGTGTCCAGTACAGACGCACTCGTTGCTCCGCTCCCCCATCACCCATGACGGATCATACAACGTAAATATAAATTTAAACATATGCATTACATAGTTATAATCATAAAGCAGTTGAGCATGTTATGAATCACAACACAAGCATGAGTTTATACATGTTCACTTCCTAATCACACAACAATCCAAGGAGATCATACACATAGTTAAAAGAGGTTGAGAATCATATCTCAACACCCTTATACATTACAATTTGCTAACTACTACTCATTCAGACATTTCAA
This sequence comes from Magnolia changhungtana, assembly GCA_030180095.1. Lineage (NCBI taxonomy): Eukaryota > Viridiplantae > Streptophyta > Magnoliopsida > Magnoliales > Magnoliaceae > Magnolia > Magnolia changhungtana. The sequence continues at coordinate 938,151 of JASAUF010000625.1, forward strand.
GAAACACTTAAACAAACATACATCAACATACATGACATATGTCGATCACATACGCATTAGGCCAAATCCTTTCACTAGGGAGTTGCCCCAATCATAACATCGCACGCGTACACCCACGACGGATAGTCATGGCAAGCAGGAATCCAAGTTCCATATTCATTCAGTCATTTCCGCAAACACTTGGGCCACACATTTTAACATATATAGTGTATATTGGCCGTGGCGTGATTTAGGGAAAATCCTTTCGTCAAAAGGGTATCGCCAATACAACAATCATGAATCCATGACAATTAGTCATGGCGAGCACGAATGAGGATTCTATACTCATTCAGTCATTTTCACAAACACTTAGAATACACTATTACAACATACATGGTGTATGTTAGCAAAACATGTATTAGGGCTATCCTTTAGCCAAGTGAATATTTTATCCATGTATAATATATTACTACAGCAAATAATCATGATAAATGCATCTCCAAAATTTATACGTATACAATATTTTCTAGAATACGCATTTTCAACATACATAATGTATACAAGCAAACATGTATTACGGCGATTCCCTTCACCAAGCAAATATTTTATACACACATAATATATTTATACGACAATTAATCATGACAAACACATCGCTAAAATATACATGTATACGGTACTTCTTACAATACCGTATTTCTACATACATAGTGTTTATTAGTAAACATGTATTTGGGCGAATCCTTTCGCCAAATAAGTATTTTATCCATACGTCATATATCCATACGACAAATAAACATGTCAAACACATTTCCATAAAAAATACGTATACGGTATTTTATACGAATACCTAGAGTATGTGAAATTCCAAATTCTACAATTCTAATCGAAACTGAAAACGGAAAGCACTTTGTACATGTGCAATTGCATGCAGATCAGGAATCTATCATTATCTGACATTGAAAGCATTGAAAACCATAACCTATACACCTAAAGTCCGCACCTTTTGTCGTAGAATCGTAACGGATCGACAAGGGTTGAGGAGCTTCCGTATTCGGGAGTTTTCTAGCCTAAAGAGTGAAATCGGTTAGCTATTTCATAACCTGTAGCCTATACACCTCAAAACAGGTCTAGGGTTAGGGTTTATTACCTTAAAACAGAGTCGGTATCGCCGAGAAAGCGTCTGGAAAGAGGCGGTGCAGCCCGTGGAGCAGTGGAGACGGCAGGAGAAGCTCCCACTTCTCCCTCACTTTCTCTCTCTTTTCTCTCTCTCAATCTCAAATTCGTATGGCTGCCATGAGAGAGGGTTTAAGGTCCTTATATAGCCTAAGAATTCCCCAAAACAGACTCCAGGTCAAAGTATACTTATGTTATAACCAAAGCGAACCTGTTTCAGCTCAACAGAGGACTTCTGGCGGGCCTCCTTGAGCCAAGGGTTGGACTTAAGCTCACTAACACTGGATCTACGTTCTATTAAGTTTTCATTTCGGTCGGGATTCCAGATCACGCGTGGCGGACCAGTTTCAGTTCAACGGTCAGCGGATCTCGATCGGAGATTCCGAGTACATGTAAATGTGTATGAAATTTTTCCTGATCCGAGGGTGTAATTTGGTCAGATTCTGACGGTCTGGTTGCTTAATACTGATCCACAAACAAATGATGCCAGATCACTATTCAAGATATTTATTTTGTAAAGGAAATGGTGGTTTTCACACTCCCTCGCTCCGGACACGATCGAATGGCCATGGGACATTGTTTGGACTTGATTTCCGAGATAGTTGTCTAGCCCAGTGAGGCAGTCCTAATTCCTTAACTTCGAGTTATTCGGACTTCCGACGTGCGGTCCAGATCTGATACGGAGTTTTGATGTGCTCCCGAGAGCAGCCGGGTAATGAGATTGATCCTAGGTTTTAGGGTAACCTAGCGTCAATGATTCTACAAGTTTTGGGTCTTGCAGATCGTATTTAAAGCGATTCAAACGGATTTCGTAGCTAATCTGGTTTCACACCTAGTTACTTTGTCTCATTTCTAAAGGATTGAGTCCTAAGTGATTTCTGGTCGAGGTGGTACTCAGGCCTTTCACACCTATTTATCGTGATATTTATTCTGTTCACGTTAGATATTCCTTTTATGGTTATCCTTTTTATCTAACATATGATTTAACTAGATATATTTCATTATTTGGATGATGGTTTTTATGCTTATATCATTATATGATTTATCTGCTTTATTCCTTTTACCCTATGGATTATCATTTTTATGTTATTGGTTTATTTCTTGGTAAATCATTTGCTAATAACTGATAAAAAGGGGGAGAAGAAACTTACCCACCAAAACAATGTTTGTTTTCTACAGAGATTATTTTTTTCCCTTGTTATAGGTTATTCTTGGCAGACGCTAAGGGGGAGCAACATGATTTTGTATTACATGTCAAGTCTAGAGTTGTAAATTTTATTTTTGATATGTAATCATTATTGTTTTAGTATGTCATTGGTATGGACCATGACACGGCCATAGGTTAGGTTCGTTTTATCATGTAATTGACAAAGGGGGATATTGTAAGTGCACCCATCTTTGCACACTTGTTTGTCAATCACGTGACTAGTTGTGTCTAGTAGTCAGATGAGTTCTTGGCAAATGAAGACCGGCGACGCAACTGGATCAGAAGCATCAAAGCCACATTAAGATAAAGGATTGGTTCTACGATTTTAACCTTATAAATAGATGATCCCAACCCAAATAGGAATACCTACTTAGGTCATCTCAATCCCAAGTTCATATTTTATATCCTTTAGTCTTGGCTTAAGCAAGTCCCAAGTTGGTGAAAGATTTATTGGACAAAATAGGAAAATCTGTTCATTATTAGAAAGACGAAGGTGCCACCGAATAGTACCTTCGGTACCACCGAAGATACCTTCAGTGTTACCGAAGGGGCTCAAAACAGTCCAGCAAGCATTCAACATTAATTCGGTGTCACCGACTGAATATTTTAGTGACATTGACTGCCACCGACGAACAATGTTCAGTGCCACCGAAAGGGACTTTTTTCAGTTAGCAACTTGGGGAATTAATTCGATACTATCAAAAGATATTTCGGTACCACCGAAGTAAGTTCAGTAATACCGAAGTTGGCATCGGTAGCACCATAAACCAGTCATTTTCTAGTCATTTTCTATCTGTTGGAAGCTTTTATCTATAAAAGCGGCTTGTAGAAACTTGCAGAAAGTGTGGATTTAGGCATTTCAGAGTCCCTAAGTTGTCCCAAGTTCTAATCTCTCATCCTAGACTCTATCCACATAGATTCATGTTCTTTTCATTGTGATTCATCACTCATGAGCATCCAAAGCTCTTATTTATGAAGAACATGATCTCAAGCCTTCACTAGAGTATTGAGACCAAACTTATAGGTATATCCTTAGTCTCAACCATACTCTAGTGCATCCATCGGTTAAATCCCTTAGAAAATCCACTCTTTATCCTAGATAGGAGATTCAACCAAACTCTCATTACCTTTGTCACTTTTATAAGTATATCTTATGCAATGTTTTTTAATGTGAAGCTGAGCCAACAGGAAAACCCAAGCTATGTGATCGGGGGAGCAACAGGAAGCTAATTCAAGCATGAAAGCACGATGATCGAGCTACTCAAAACAAGCTACAAAAGAGAACTTAATCCGATAAGTAAGTGTCATAGTTAAGAGTTCAAAGTTTAGCATCTTCCGTGTGAAGGATTGAGGCTAAGAGTTTGATATTCACAAACTCGTTTAGGTGCTTAGTGTGGGACCTTGGCCAGTGGGCCTAAATAGTAGGTGTCTTGTGTGGGACCTTGGCTGGTGGGCCTAAACGTAGGTGCCTTGTGTGGGACCTTGGCTGGTGGGCCTAAAAGGTAGGTGCCTTTTGTGGGACCTTGGCCGGTGGGCCTAAACGTGGGTTCTAAGTGTAGGACCTTTACTCTTACGGAGAGCATAAATTGTGTCCTTAGTGTAGGACTGTAAAGGTTATTGGTGAACCCGTTTTAAAATCATTGATAGTGAAATCCGGTGCACTCTAGGATTGAGTGTGGATGCCGCGAGTGGAGTAGGAACGTAGTCGAACCACTATAAATGCTTGTATTTGGAATTGTCATTTGCGCATCTGTTTAATCAGGCTTATATATGCTTGAATGTTTAACTTCTCATACATGATTGAATGAATGCTATGGATTGATAGGAAGCACATTCCACACACAAGCTCACAATACTAGGCTAGTTGTTATATTCTGCATATCCTTTATAGCCTTTGTGATTGGAACCTCTAACTAGCTTGGAAGTCATTAGAGTTATTTTGCCTAACTTGGTTAAAATTGAATGATTATTTAAGTTAGGCAATCAGGACTTTAAATAGGTAAAAATAATTGAAAAGTCATATTCACCCCCCTCTAGGACATTGCCTCACATCCATTCTTCAGTATCAGTGATGTAAACCGCAATTTCATCTTTGAGTATCTTCTTTTCTTATTTGAGATTGTGGGATTGGTAAATCTTGTTGGTTGTCATTGTCTCCTGGGCATGGTTGGGTGATGGAATCCCTTCCAAATCTTCATAATTCTCCTCTTTTGAGGCTAGATCAATGAGAAGTTCAAAGATTTGACTATCTCTTTCTCCAACTAGATAGGTAGGACTCTAATTCCAGTTGGGATTCCTGAATCAAGCAAGGTAGCATCTCAATTGCTACAAGTGGTCCTTGACACCCTAATTCCCACCTTTAATTGATAGTTAAACAATATTCACAATTACTCCTTTATTCCAGATTTCTAATTTAGATCTTCTTCTAGTTCTACTTCTAGTTACTTTCATAAACGTACAAGTTTAGTCACTATAGATTTGACCTTAGTCTAATCGAGATTACTACTACATTGTGACCCTACACTTGGAGTTGTGAACAGTCGGGTCAGATTCATCAAGCAGGATGGTCATGAGGTCTTCCATCGGGCACCCTCTTTCGATCAAGTCCTCCCAAGGATCGAGGGAGGTGATCGCCATCGTATGTCATTGTATTCTCAATGCACAAAGTAGCACTGATGAGGTTCTTACTGATCTCCTTTGACTAGCTCAGCCCCATTCTCGGTTGGGAACTTCATCGCAAGATGGTACATTGATACTACTGCTCGTAGAGTATTGAGGGAGGGCCGTCCGAGGATAATGTTGTAGACAAAGGGGTAGTCGACTACTAAGAAGTTGATCATGGTCGTTGCTTGGTTCTGTCCTTCTCCTGCCATAACTGGGAGCTGAATAAATCCTTTGGAGGTGACCTTGTCCCCTGCAAATTTGAGCAAGGGTGTCATAACAAGTCAGAGTTGGGACCTCCGAACTCTTATCTTGTTGAAGGCTTCAATGTAGAGGATCGGGGTCCACCAATATCCAAAATACCTTGCGGTTGGCTACAGTCATGGTCACCACTAACGCATCATCGTGGGGGGAGGGGGGTGATGGACACCTCAGGCGTCCTCTTCAGTGAAGGTCAACTCACAAGATGCTACTTTATATTCCTTATGGGGCCTACTGGTGACTTGGACTTGATGCTCTGAGCTATAGTGACTGATGCTTTGGGCGTGAGCTCTTCGTACTCGGTTCGAGTCGTCTCCTCCGGCAGGTCCACCGAAGATGGTGTGGATTTCCTCGAAGCTTCATTGTTGATGGGCTACTCGTCCTTCCCATCTGCCCGCTCTTCCTTCTTGTTGACGTATTCTCGTAAATGCCCATTGCGGATGAGGGCTTCGATCTCCTCTTTTAGATCGAAGCTTCATTGGTTGAGTGGTCGTGGTCACAATGGAAGTGGCTGTAAGGGTTATGGTCTCATACTCCTTTGGTTGTCAAATTTTGATGTGTCAAAACATCTATCTGTGTCTTGTGCTTATATGATGATTTTTATTCAAAGCACTGCTTAAATACTTCAAGAAGTTATAAGTTGGATTCTTCAAGATGTTACAAGTTGAAGCTCAAGATGTTGAAGTTCAAGATGCTACTATGTTGATGTTCAAGTCTTAGAGAACGCCTCATGACTTCAAGACTAATAAGCAATGCATGAAGTAGTTGTTATGTTGATGAAGATCTCAAGGTTGAATTATGTTGATGAAGATCTCAAGGTTGAAGCTACAACAAAGTTCAAGACTTCAAGCCTGATATTGTTCAAGACTTCAAGCCTGATATTGTTCAAGATTTCAAGCCTGATATTGGTTCAAACAATCTACATTCGTTGAATGGTTGAAGTTCAATGTCCATACGACATGTTTCTGTGTTTGAATGACCTTAGGTTGACCCTTTAAGTAGGTCATTTTGGATACATAAATCAAATGTTTATTTAACATAAGTTTGGTCTATTCCAAGACCAGTCCCTAGCTCTTGTTCGACTGGGCCCTAGCATTGGTTCGACTAGTCCAAGAAATTCCACGATCAGTCCTAATTAGTTGAAGATTTTTGAATTTTTTGAGTACGCCCACGACCGATCCTGGAAGTCCTTCGACCGGTCGTAGGTTGGCTTCGACTTGTCCACGATCGGTCGTGAGCTACGACCGAAAATCCAAGAACTTATTTCATGGTCCTACGACCGGTCGTAGGTATCTACGACGGTCGTAGGTGACCCACGACCAGTCGTAGGGTACTCACGACCAGTCGTGGAACGGCTTTCAAAGATCGTGCTCAATTTTTCAAAAATCTGTTAGAGCTACGACTAGTCCTAGGTTTCTAAGACCAGTCGTAGGAACGATTTTTTCTTCTATAAATTGAACACGAAATTCAGAGTTTTTACATCCTCAACTCCATTCCATTTCAAGAATTTTCAAGTAATCACTTTGAGATAAGTCTGTGTTTATTTTAAGCTAAATTGTGCTTATTTAATATTCCTTTTGCTAGCTTATTTAATTTGATTTTGTTTCTCTATTCCAATCTTATTTGAAAAGAGGAATTATATTATTCCTTCTTCTTGGAATCAAAATCAAATATTGCTACGCCCAACAAGTTAAATCTAAAATCTATTAGAATTTAGAACCTTATGAATGTGAGTATTGGAAATTGAACTTTGACATTCAATCATCTACTCCGATTGGTTCTACCGGCCGCTAAAGGAGAAATTCGTGTATTTTACATTTTCAGTAAAATTCATTTATTTTTGGTTTTGTTTGAGGTTAAGCGAGTAAAAATCTCATTGTATTGGTTTTGTTTGAGATTGAGCGAGAAAAATCTCATTGTATTGGTTGTCCGAGGAAAACCAAAACTCGAGAAAAAGGGGTTTTTGAATTGTGTAAGCCCAAGTGAAAAAGACACAATTGTAAAGGTTTTTGGTGAACCCGAGAAAACCTATTTGATAGTGAACGCTAATATCCCCTGTGTGAGGATATTAGAGTGGAGTAGCATTCTGTGTGTGGTGTTGTAAACAAGTTGGTGTACACACAAAGCGAACCACTATAACTCTTTGTCTTGTGGATTGAATGCTTGCTTAATTTTCATATCTTTTATCATTCGATTGTGTGGAATGTACAAGTGGATGTGAATGTTGTAACTATTTACATTTTTCAAGCAAGTGTGGGGATTGTTGTAATAATTTAGATCTTTACTTCTGTATTTATTTTCAATTCCTTGCTATTTCATTTACTTATATTAACATTGAGTTCTTGATTCAAAAGAGGTTCTAGAAATAAGGTTGTCCTACCATAAGCCCTTGTTTATTATGGTGTAAGGTTGTCCTTAGAACTGAATTTGTATCAATCTCTCAATAATTATTTATCAAGGTGATTTATATTTAGCATTGTGAATTGATTCATTATTGTAAGGGTATTGATTTACTTTAGTTCCGCTGATTTATTTATAAATTTGGCATAGTCCTATTCACCCCCCCCCCCCTCTAGGACATATAGCTTGGCCTTTTCAAGTGGTATCAGAGCCTAATAGCTCATTTTTGTTGCTTTTTATTTGGATTTATTTCCGAGCTAACGATCTAAGCTATATAAAAAGATGTCGAATTTTGATAGCCTTTCGATTACTAGGCCTCCACCTTTTGATGGCTCCAACTATGCCTATTGGAAAGCGAATGAGAATCTTCCTCAGATTAATGGATGAAAGTGTGTGGCTAGCCACTGTGGATGAATGGAATCCTCCTACCATGGAAGTAAGCGGTGTTGATGGTTCAAAATCTATGAAAATTACACCATATTTCCAATGGACCACACTTGAGAAAAATGAGAGTAGTGCTAATGCTAAAGCACTAAATGCAATCACTTGCGCACTATCACATAGGATGAGTTCAAAAGAATCATATCTGTGATATCAAGAAAGCAAGCCTGGGATATTTTAGAAATGACACACGAAGGTACATCAATTGTCAAGAAATCTAAAGTCCAACTCCTCACAACTAAATTTGAAGAAATTCATATGGAGGAAAATGAAATGTTTATGGACTTTTACACTAGATTGAATGACATTGTAAACTCTATGTGGGGTCTTGGCGAAAAGATCTCGAGAAAGTAAAGTGTGTGCAAAAATACTACGCTCTCTCCCGAACGGTTCAATTCAAAGGTAACCGCAATCCAGAACTTCGTGATACGGACAATATGAAGGTAGAAGAATTAGTTGGTTCTTTGCAAACCTATGAATTAAGTTTTAAAGCTCCTAAAGGTAAGTCTATTGCTTTGAAGTCATCTAAAAGTATTACTCAAGAAAATTCAGATTGAGTAAAAGTCTCAAGATGATATGGCCCCTTTGGCGAAAAAGTTTTATAAGATTTTCAAAAGTAAGAAAAGAGTCGACTTTCAAAAGGCAAATGAAAAGAAACGTTCTAAACCTAAGTCTAAAACTTGGAAATCATTGAAAGATAGTCAATGTTACAACTGTCAAGAATATGGGCATTTAGCAAACAAATGTCCTAAAAGAACAGATCCAAAAGGAAGGGTATGTTGGCTACTTGGGATGAATCGTCTGATTCAAGCCTCTTGAATCGAAAATTCAAAACCGAGTCGGCACAGTGAACTTAAGGCCCTTATGACTCTAGCCAAGTTTACCTTTTCAGATCACGATGATTCTACAAGTGAAGAAAATTTGGATAGTGATCATGAAAATGATGAAGATCTTCAAGATGCTTATAATGCCTTATATAAGGAAAGTTGTAAAATTGCTGTCAAACTTAAACTTCAAAAAGAAAAGTTTTTAAACTTAAAGAATGTTTTGAAACCCTTGTTTTAGAAAAATCTCAAATTTCAGATTGTTTTGAAAAATCAAAGTGTGATCTAGAATTCAAAACCTCCCTAATTGAAAATTTGAAATCTGAAAATGAGAAACTTAAAAATGAAGTATCTTCTCTTTTGAGTTTGAAGGACACATGGAGATATGCCCAAGGTGATCCAAAATTAGAGAAATTATTATCTGGATCAAGAAAATGTGGTGATCGATCCGGGTTGGGCTTTGATAAAAACACATCTCCTAAACAAGAATGCTCCTTCCATTTTTGTGAAAGGAGAGACTTCTAACTCAAAAGGAAAAGGTACTAATCAAGTTGTTTCTAAAAATACAAAAACCTTTCAAAAACACAAAAGCAGACTATATAAATTTCAAAAATCGATTCGAAAACCCGCTAGTTGAAAAAAATTATTGATTTACTTAAGGAGCTATTAAAATCTAACTCAAGAGGTCACTCTTATAACTATAAATAAAAGAAGACCAATTATTCTCCTAAACCCAAAACAAGATCTTGAAATGGGTTCCCAAGGTTACTTGTTTGGTTGCTCACACTTTGCTTTCAAAGCTACAAGCCATTCAAAATGGTACTTAGGCAAGTGGATGCTCCAGACATATGACAGGCGACAAAGCTCTATTCACCGATCTCAAAGATATGACTGATGGGTCGGTCACATTTGGTGATGGTAGCAACTGCAAGATAATTGGCAAAGGTACGGTCTAACTCTATAACCTTCCCTTATTTAAAAATGTGTTATATGTTGAAGGTTTAAAACACAACCTGTTGAGCATATCTCAAATATGCGATAACAACTATAATGTTAAATTTTCTAATCAAGGTTGTGAGATTATAAATGAAAAGGGTTCTGTAATATTAACTGGTCGCAGAACTTCTGAAAACTGCTATATAGTAAGCAACGGTAGCTCATCTAATCAAACGTGCTACATGGTCCATACCGATGAGACAGATTTATGGCATAAACGCCTTGGACATGTACACTACCGAAATTTATACAGATTGAGCAAAAGTGAACTAATTAAAGGTCTACCTAAAATGCAAAAAGTAGACAAGATTTGTGGTGAATGCCAGTATAGTAAACAAACTAGGAGCTCTCACAAAAAGGTGAACTCCAATAACACCACAAGACCACTCGAGCTTCTCCATATGGATCTTATAGGACCAACAAGAACGGAAAGTCGAGGTGGCAAAAAGTACATCTTAGTTATTGTAGATGATTATACAAGATACACTTGGGTTTCATTCTTGAGAGATAAATCAGAAACCCTTGATGAAGTGAAAAAGATTATAAAACGGATTCAGACCGAAAAATGTTCTCAAGTCAGCAAGATCCGTAGTGATCATGGATCCGAAAAATAGCGGTTTTGAGAAATTTTGTAGCGATCAGGGAATATCGCATGAATTCTCAGCACCTAAAACTCCTCAACAAAACGGAATTGTCGAGAGGAAGAATAGAGTGATTCAAGAAATGGGAAGTGTTATGTTAAATAGCATGAAGCTTCCTAAGAATCTCTGAAATTTGAAGCGGTGAATACGATCTACATTATTAACCGTGTTTATATTTGTAAATCTAATAATAAAACGGCTTATGAAATGTGGTTTGAGAAAAAGCCTTCGTCAAATATTTTCGAGTTTTTGGCAAAGCCAAGTGCTATATTTTGCGTGACCATGAAAATTTGGGAAAATTCGACACTAAAAGTGATGAAGGGATCTTTTAGGTTATTCTTTAAACAATCGTGCTTATCGTGTTTGAACAATGTGGGACCGGTGTGATTCAAGAGTCAATAAATGTTGTGATTGACGATCTTTTGAAGACACACTGTCCCTAGTTTAGATAATGATGAAGTTCTTATACTTGAAAAACAAGAAATTTCATCAAGTGAAACTAATCCCGAATTAAGGATTTGTTAAAGATCATCCAACCTCTCAAATACTTGGAAACCCTCTCACTTTGGTGTGCGCACTCGTAGACAATTAGAGGACATATGTAACTACGTATGCTTTACATCCCAGATTGAACCGGTAACGTAAAAGAAGCACTTTTCGATGAAAATTGGATTCTTGCGATGCAAGAAGAACTTAATCGATTTGTCGAAATGATGTCGGCAACTTGTTCCTAGACCTAAAGATAAACATATTATTAGAACAAAATGGATTTTCAAAAACAAATCGATGAGCTTGGAAATATTATTCGAAATAAAGCAAGACTAGTTGTACAGGATATACACAAATTGAAGGAATTGACTATAATGAAACATTTGCCCTCGTAGCTCGTCTTGAGTCAATCGACTTTTTATCTCCATTGCATGTTTTAGGAAAATTAAAATTTATCAAATGGATGTAAAGAGTGCCTTTCTCGAATGGTGATTTACATGAAGAGGTATATGTTGAACAACCTACGGGGTTTGAAGATCCTAAATTTACTTGATCATGTGTATCGTCTTAAGAAAGCTCTCTATGGTTCAAACAAGCTCCCAGAGCATGGTACGAAAAAGCGACTAAGTTTTACTTGAGTCATAATTTTCGGATGGGGTGTGTTGATAAGACGCTCTTTGTTAAGAAACATAACGATGATATTCTAATAGTTCAAATATATGTTGACGATATTATTTATGGATCAACTGTACTAACATGATGTTGAGTTTGCAGATTTGATGAAGTCTAAATTTGAAATGAGCATGGTTGGAGAATTAAACTATTTCCTAGGATTGCAAGTAAAACAACAACTGATGGAATTTTTATTTCTCAAACCAAATATGCTCGAGTTTAATTAAGAAATTTGGATTTGAGAAAGGTAAAAATTTTGATACTCCTATGAGTACAATCGTAAGACTCTCAAAAGACTACAGGTAATGATGTGGATCCTAAATTGTATCGTAGTTTGATTGGTAGTTTACTTTATCTAACTGCTAGTAGACCGAGATATTGCTTTGAGTGTTGGTATTTGTGCTCGTTATCAATCAAATCCTAAAGAATCTCACTTAGCTGGCACATTAAGCGGATTATGCGTTATGTCGCAAGTTCTACTAAATTGGGTCTCTGGTATCCACATGAGACTAATGTTCAATTAGCCGAGCACGCAGATGATCTTGATGGAAATTTGGAAACATTGATGATAGGAAATCAACCAAAGTGGTGGTTGTTTCTACATTGGAAATTGTCTTGTTTCTTGGTTTAGCAAGAAGCAAAGTTCTATATCGCTATCAACTGCTGAGGCTGAATACATTGCTGCTGGAAATGCATGTACTCAACTTGTTTGGATGAAACGAATGTTAAGCGATTATGGAATTACTCAAGATTCTATGATTTTATTTTGTGATAATTCCAGTGCAATAAATATCTCTAAAAATCCATTCAAAGATTCACGTACTAAGCATATTGACATTAGATTTCATTACATTCGTGAATTAGTGGAAGAAAAATTAATATATTTGGATTACATTCCAACCGAGATTCAACTTGCAGACATTTTCACTAAACCGCTCGACAAAAGCAGGTTTAATAAATTAAAGTTTGATCTCGGTATGTGCAATTTAAATTGAGTTTGCATGATTTTGTGTATCATAATGTACATAAGTTTGATGTTTTATTTGCTTAAATTTGAAATTATTTAAAAAAAAAATAAGAAAAAAATTGCAAATTTTGTCGTACTCGACCTGTCGTGAGAATACACGACCGGTCGAACACGTACACGACCTGTCGTAAATCACGGGATTTCACTTAAAATTGGGGATTTTTGTCTTCTTCTTCATTTCTTCATTTCTCTTCAACGGTTCTAGCTACGACTGCCCCAACCCACCTTCATTGTTCTTCAAGGTTAGTGGTTCTTTTGCATTTTTTTGTAGATTCTTGCTATTAGTGTTTCAAAACTCATGTTTGTGGAATCTATTTGATCATTCATTGCAGGTTTTGGGGTTTTTATCTTGAAAAATCTGTTCTATCTAAATCTCATTTCTTCTATCTTGCATCTTGTTGTTTCCTTGAAATCCTTCTTTGAAAATGGATGCTAGAGGTAAAAAGAAAACTACTCGAGGTCCATCTTCTTCTAGATCAGCTTCTATTGTTCAACGTCATCTTCGTTCTCCTGAAAATGATCCTACTGATGCTCGAGATTTGCGTATGCGTAATGTAATTGTTGAACGTCATGTTAATGTCAATCACATTGCTTCTTTTGGTATTCCTTCTTTGTTGGAATCTGTGGGATGGGATAACATCTTACATTGGGGTGGAGCTGCATACCAGTCCATTGCCCAATCCATGTTTGCATGTATCTGTGATTTTTCTCTTGAGAATTTAACTTTTAAAGTTGATACTCAAGAAGGTATGTTTGTAGTAGATCGACATTTGATTGCAGATATTATGAAAATACCTATCAATGATGAAAGCATTCCAATTAATATTTTACATGATAGTCTCTCAGAATCTGAACGACGAATGCTTACTAGAGATTTATGTAATATGGATGTTCATTGGACTCATAAAGGTCATACACTTCCCTCAAGGTATTTGTTACCCAGACACAGAGTACTTCATAAGATATTCATTTCAAATCTTTATCCACGTTCTGGTAATAAAACCGAACTCACTGCTTTTATGGTTCGTGTTTTGCATTCTGTTGTCTCAAGTGCTAAAATATGCCTCCCTTCTTTAATCTGTCATTCCATCGCGTCACCATCCTGGACATAGTGATATACCCTTTGGTTATTTATTGACTATGTTAGCAAATCATATGCTCATAGCTATGCCTACTAGAGAAAAACCCATCCACCATCTCCCTTTTAATAATTCCAATCTTAATAAGATGACTTTAGATTTGGCTAGAGGCCAAGTGGATCTTGTAGCTTGAGTGGTGGTGAAGCGGTAATCTTTGAAGCTAGTGATCTTCCGAAGACGTGAATATGGATGACTTATTTGAAGAACTTGAGTCGACTCGGTGATGATCCCGATTTTGACCTTCGATTTTGATGAAAGATTGAATTCTCTTCAAGAGCAGGTGGCTCAAATTCGTGTTACTCAAGACACACAATTTTCTTATATGCGTAAATATATGAGGCGAATTGCTAAGGGTTTACACAAAATTGATCCATCTAATCCTGCACCCTCTTCTGGTTCTGACTGAATTTTTTTTCGGGTCTGTAATATTTACTGATATTAGCTTGCATCTCAAAACCTTTTTGTTGGTTTTGGACAATTTTCTCTTGCTTCAACTACTAATTTCATTACTGTTCTTCTTCCTTTGTCATTTTGTGACAAAAAGGGGGAGAAGTTTGGTGAACAACTTTGTCATTTTGATGTTAAACTTATCTATGTGCTTCTATTACTCAGGGGGAGTTAAACTTCTCAAGAGTTATGGGAAAATGATTATTGCTTAAACTTCTCAAGAGTATGGGAAAATGATTATTGCTTATCATGTCTAAACATTGCTTATCATGTCTATATACATTTGTGCATCTGTGCATGCTTTCTACTTCTCTTATGTCTATTGGAAGTATTATTACTTGGTGTTTTGTCACAAATTTGACAAAGGGGGAGATTGTAAGGGTTATGGTCTCATACTCCTTTGGTTGTCAAATTTTGATGTGTCAAAACATCTATCTGTGTCTTGTGCTTATATGATGATTTTTATTCAAAGCACTGCTTAAATACTTCAAGAAGTTATAAGTTGGATTCTTCAAGATGTTACAAGTTGAAGCTCAAGATGTTGAAGTTCAAGATGCTACTATGTTGATGTTCAAGTCTTAGAGAACGCCTCATGACTTCAAGACTAATAAGCAATGCATGAAGTAGTTGTTATGTTGATGAAGATCTCAAGGTTGAATTATGTTGATGAAGATCTCAAGGTTGAAGCTACAACAAAGTTCAAGACTTCAAGCCTGATATTGTTCAAGACTTCAAGCCTGATATTGTTCAAGATTTCAAGCCTGATATTGGTTCAAACAATCTACATTCGTTAAATGGTTGAAGTTCAATGTCCATACGACATGTTTCAGGTTTGAATGACCTTAGGTTGACCCTTTAAGTAGGTCATTTTAGATACATAAATCAAATGTTTATTTAACATAAGTTTGGTCTATTCCAAGACCAGTCCTAGCTCTTGTTCGACCAGTCCTAGCATTGGTTCGACTAGTCCAAGAAATTCCACGATCAGTCCTAATTAGTTGAAGATTTTTGAAATTTTTAGTACGCCCACGACTGGCCCCTGGAAGTCCTTCGACCGGTCGTAGGTTGGCTTCGACTTGTCCACGATCAGTCGTGGAGCTACGACCGAAAATCCAAAGAACTTATTTCATGGTCCTACGACCAGTCGTAGGTATCTACGACCAGTCGTAGGTGACCCACGACCAGTCGTAGGGTACTCACGACCAGTCGTGGAACGGCTTTCAAAGATCGCGCTCAATTTTTCAAAAATCTGTTAGAGCTACGACCAGTCCTAGGTTTCTAAGACCAGTCGTAGGAACGATTTTTTCTTCTATAAATTGAACACGAAATTCGAGTTTTTACATCCTCAACTCCATTCCATTTCAAGAATTTTCAAGTAATCACTCTGAGATAAGTCTGTGTTTATTTTAAGCTAAATTGTGCTTATTTAATATTCCTTTTTGCTAGCTTATTTAATTTGATTTTGTTTCTCTATTCCAATCTTATTTGAAAAGAGGAATTATATTATTCCTTCTTCTTGGAATCAAAATCAAATATTGCTACGCCCAACAAGTTAAATCTAAAATCTATTAGAATTTAGAACCTTATGAATGTGAGTATTGGAAATTGAACTTTGACATTCAATCATCTACTCCGATTGGTTCTACCGGGCTGCTAAAGGAGAAATTCAGGTATTTTACATTTCTGTAAAATTCATTTATTTTTGGTTTTGTTTGAGGTTAAGCCAGAAAAATCTCATTGTATTGGTTTTGTTTGAGATTGAGCCAGAAAAATCTCATTGTATTGGTTGTCTGAGGAAAACCAAAACTCGAAAAAGGGTTTTTGAATTGTGTAAGCCCAAGTGAAAAAGACACAATTATAAAGGTTTTTGGTGAACCCGAGAAAACCTATTTGATAGTGAACGCTAATATCCCTGTGTGAGGATATTAGGAGTGGAGTAGCATTCGTGTGGGTGTTGTAAAACAGTTGGTGTACACACAAAGCGAACCACTATAACTCTTTGTCTTGTGGATTGAATGCTTGCTTAATTTTCATATCTTTTATCATTCGATTGTGTGGAATGTACAAGTGGATGTGAATGTTGTAACTATTTACATTTTCAAGCAAGTGTGGGGATTGTTGTAATAATTTAGATCTTTACTTATTTATTTTCAATTCCTTGCTATTTCATTTACTTATATTAACATTGAGTTCTTGATTCAAAAGAGGTTCTAGAAATAAGGTTGTCCTACCATAAGCCCTTGTTTATTATGGTGTAAGGTTGTCCTTAGAACTGAATTTGTATCAATCTCTCAATAATTATTTATCAAGGTGATTTATATTTAGCATTGTGAATTGATTCATTATTGTAAGGGTATTGATTTACTTTAGTTCCGCTGATTTATTTATAAATTTGGCATAGTCCTATTCACCCCCCCCCCCCTCTAGGACATATAGCTTGGCCTTTTCAGTGGCCATACTTCCACATGTCTCGCTTGTTGGCATCAGATTTCATCTTATTCGATCATTTGAGGACTCATTTGTCCCAAACTTCCATGAGAACCTGTTCAGGCGTTGCATTGAGGGGAGTGTGCTAGTTGAACCTAATCTCAGGCTGTCTGCTTAAGTGCTGACTCCTAGTTGACTCATTGTCCTTTCTCCTTTTGTTGCTGGCGGACAAGGTCTATTCTTCTTTGGGTCATTTTTCCTTAGTTAAGCTGTCCTTGTTCTGAGTAGCTTTTCACGAGTTAAAAACCTCCTTAGCATTGGATTGATTTTAACTCGATTGAGGAGATCGACCAATGTTGTTGGTGGATTCTTGCCGAGTGAGAAGAGGAATCTCCCTTCCCATAGGGCTCCCATCATGACAGCCAAGGTCATCTGATCTAAGTAACCCTCGATCTGCATTGCCTCCAGGTTGAAGCGTTTGATATAGTCTTTCAGCAACTCATCTTCTTTTTGGATGATGGTGAGGAGGTGAGTAGTCAGTTTGAGCCTTTCCTTTCCTCCGATGAAGTTAGTGATGAATGCTTTGCTGAGTTGTGTGAACGAGCTGATGGACTGTGGCTTCAATTACCGGAACCACTTCTGGGCTGCTCTTGTCAAGGTTAAGAAAAAATGCATGGCACATAACAGTGATTGATGCGCTATGAAGTTCCATCCAAGCACTAAAAGATTCTAGGTGTTCAGGTGGATCAGTGGTTCAGGAGTAAGGGGCGATCTGTAACATCTGAAACCTGGGCGGGAGCTGGGCATGCATGATGTTGGCTGTGAATGAGGGCTTAGTTCCTCTAGTAGCGCTTCTATTGAGGTTGGAGCGTGCGTGCGTTAAGCCTGTCGCATGTCTCCGATCTGACCTCACATTTGTTGAGCTCAGCCTCCTAGGGATCTTCATTTTTGGCTGTTACATCGGTTTTGGCTTAGGGAGCTTTATTACGCCTCTTCTTCTCCAACTCATGAGATAAGTCGGAGGTAGCCAGCGTGACAATGCCTAAAGCGTTGGAGGGCGCTTGCCTCGGTGCTTCGTCGACCTATTTGTTCTCTCAAGAGTCGACGAGTGCCCGAGGTGGTGCAGATACTTTTGTGGCTACTCAAGCAACAACTTCCTCAGCCCCCTAGTTGGGGGAGGGATTTGTCGTTCTAGCAATCGCCTTATTTGATCGAGATTGCTAGTCAGGGCTTCGACTCGATGTTCGAGAGAGACGAGCCGACCTCCCCGATTACGAGACCAATGTGTCTGGCCCACGAGCACAGAATCGGCTTAAAGTTGGGACAATGAGTCCCGGTGGTCTACAGACTGTTCCAATGGCACAGGGCTGGGCACATGGCGGTGGTCTGGGCTTTCTTTCTCCCTTTCGCCATTGTCAAGCCCTAGTAGAAGATGAGAACGACTTTCGATGTCGTTCCCACAGATGACGCCAAACTATTGATGCAAAAATCTAGGTGACCTTCCCTGGACCTTCAAGTACCTGCATAGTGAGCGGACAAAGGAGACCCTGGTTGCAGCAGAGGACCTCCGATGTCTTAAGTTAGGTAGGGAATCTGGGTATGGTCATGAACAGGGTTTTAAGCTTAAGATTGTGTGTACCTTTCACCATTATAGATGCTTTAATTTATAAGCAGAAGAGGGCAGCGGAGTAGGAAGCAGTCTCCATGTTTGGTAGGTGCGTAGTGTCGTGAGGATCCTCTGAGATCCTCGGCAAAGATCTTGGGCAGGTCCGTATCACAATCGCCTCCCTAGATCCTCAGTTGGGATCTCAGGTAGACACCGTTGGGACCAGGTCGAAATTAATAGAAGCAGCAGACCTGGGGTTACGCCGACCTGGGGGTATGCCAACTTAACTCCTTTGGCCAGTCGTGGTTAAGCCCCTTTTAGCATTGAGCAAATTACCAGATTCTCCGACCTGCTCTTGAGGGCGGTCGGGAGGTCAAGTTCGATCTGGTTTCCTACTCGGGTTGGGCTTGGAAGCGGTGCCTTTAGTCGTATTGATTACTTCCCGACTTGGCTAAGTGCATGGGGTTCCGACCTGACCTTATCTTTATTAGACGATATATTTTTCCCATAACAAATATTAACAAAGAAAATGTAGAAGAACATTCATCATCATATATTTCATTGATTTTAAGTTTGTTTACATCCTCGTGTTTCCCTTGATTTCAAAACAAAGTATAATAAATCAATATAATGGAGGAAGGAAAAACAATTTAATGGCAATTTCAGTTCGTTTTGCATCCATCGGAGTAACAGAGGAATTGTGCGAGCCAAAAAACTCGCTTCACATCAATATCCGAAGAGCCTATACATAGAATCTCTAATCGCGAAATAATCCATAACATAGCATCACATGTGGGCTATTATAGCCCTTGTTGCGCGGGTAGAGCCCTTGTTGTGCAGGTAGAACCCTTGTTGTGCGGGTGTGCATTGCGCTATTGCGTGGATGCACCATGCGGGTTCTGTTGCATAGGCGCACGCGGGTGCACCACATAAGTTTTATTGCACAAGCATGCAACAAGCTGGCCTCTCACGGATACCTACTACTCTTCTTTCCCTCTCCTCATTCCAGGCACTTCTTTGAAACTTTTAATGATCTAAATCAGAGGAGGATGGGGGTATTTATAAGCTTTCACACGTATAAGGTTTATTTCTACGTAACAGGTCTTTTATGAAGTTTATTTTTGTGCAACAGAGGAGTCTGACGCAACAACACTCTAGGATTGAGAGTCTGTTTCCGTGCAACGGGGGAGTCTGGCGCAACAGCACTCTCGAACCGGGAGTTTGTTTCCGTGCGACAGAGATTGGGAAGTCTAAAATGGTTGCAATAGGAACTAGGAGGTCTAAAGATGCATCATTTTTTGTGCACCAACACCAACCTAATTAAACAAATCAAATCTATTTATCAATTATCTTTTATGTTCCTTAGTATAAACTGTGCCTTATGTTCCTTACATAACTAGTAGCGTAATCTTACATTAAGGAGTAGTTATAATTTGAGTCTAGCTCATACGCTGGACGATTTCTACTAAAATACAAGCAGTTCTCTAAGAATGTGCTTTGCAGTTACTCCATATGGTTGACCGTAAGAAATTCATTTTTGTGGTTTAGCTTTTATATCTAAAAGTCCTTTTGTACGGAAGGCAATGTACAATCCATCCTTGGAGGATGAACCCCTACCCTATGATAAGTGCTGATCATTTTAAACAATATCTTGTGAGTGATTGAATATGATACCGATATAATCATCTCAGTCTTATATTATCAATATTAATTTATCTACTTACGCTTAGGGTTAAAGTTGCATAGTCGTCGTGACACGCCGACAAATATAATAGAGAAATTTCTGACCGTACGACCCATTTATGGCCCATTTTCAAGACGAAGCCCACCTCATTTTACCTTCCAAGAATAAGCCCCAGCTGTAAGGACGCCTTCCCAAAGTTCAAAAATACCCCTGCTTTTTTCCTTCAAGCAGATCGGCCGGTGCTCGAAGACGAGCGCCGACCCTCCTCGAACTCCAAGTTATACGAACCGTTCAAAAGAGATCAACGTTACATGGGCCCCACAGTTATGTATTTATTATATCCACAACGTTCATCCATATTTCAAGATCATTTCGGAGCATTATCCAAAAAAAAAAAAAATCATATCCAAAGATCAATTGGACCGCACCACAAAGAGCAGTAGAAATTTGATTTTCACCGTTGAAACTTTTGTAGGGCCCACCATAACATTTATTTTCCATCCAATCTATTCATAAGGTTACAAAGACCTAGATGAAGAGGAAAAACAAATTTTGTTATGATCCAAAACTTCCGTGACCCCTAAAAGGGTTTTAATGGTAAACGTTCAAAGCAGAATGGTAAAGTCATTTGCTACGGTCAGACCGATGGCTATGGATTATAATCATAGCCATAAATACCCTAATTCATAGTGATAGAAGTCTATTCGGGGTGGGCTCGCCGAACTAGCGGCCCCCATGCCAGTTACTTACCTGTCCGATGGGGCCACGCTGATTGGCGGCCCCTATGGCTACGGATTATAACCGTAGCCATAAACGGACTACCGTCACGACAGTCTATGCATTTTTTCTTTTTCTCTTTTTTTTTTTAAAAAAATTATTTTACATGGAAAACTTTATTCTACCTATAATTTTCTCTAACACAAATTTATATAAATATGTATATATAAGAATATAAAAAAAAATTCTCTCTTTTTTCATTTATTTCTTTATTCATTTAACAAGAATATCTTCTAAACTAAAATTAGTTACTTGATGTACCCTATATGATTTTGGGGCAGGAGAAGCTACTTTAACCGACCAACCTGACTATTTTCCAAGATTCCATCAGGTCAATGGTCGAAAATCCATTTCATTCACTTAGCGGTAAATTTTATTCATTTCATTTACTTCGTGATCAATTCCATGCATTTCACGGTCAATCCCGATGATTCCTTTTTGATTCACAGTCATTTTCATGCATTTCACAATCAATTCCCTTCACTTTACGGTCATTTTTATACATTTCACGGTCATTTCCCTACACTTCACGGTCGTTTCCATGCATTTCATGGTCATTCCCGGTGATTCCATTTTGATTCACGGTCATTTCCATGCATTCATGGTCAATTCCCTTCACTTCACGGTCATTTCCACGCATTTCACGGTCAATTCGCTTCACTTCACGATCATTTCCATGCATTTTACAGTCATTCTCGGCGATTCCGTGTTGATTCAGAGTCATTTCCATGCATTTCACAGTCGATTCCCTTCACTTCACAGTCATTTTCACGCATTTCACAGTCAATTCGCTTCACTTCACGGTCATTTCCATGCATTTCACGGTCATTCCCGGTGATTCCGTGTTGATTCGCAGTGATTTCCACGCATTTCACAGTCAATTCCCTTCACTTCATGGTCATTTCCATGCATTTCACGGTCAATCCGCTTCACTTCACGGTCATGTCCATGCATTTCATGGTCATTCCCGGTGATTCCGTATTGATTCATGGTCATTTCCACACATTTCACGGTCATTTTTATGCATTTCACGATCAATTCGCTTCACTTCACGGTCCTTGCCATGCATTTCACAATCATTCCTGGTGATTCCGTGTTGATTCACGGTCATTTCCATGCATTTCACGGTCAATTCCCTTCACTTCACGGTCATTTTCACGCATTTCACGGTCAATTCGCTTCACTTCACAGTCATTTCCATGATTTCACGGTCATTCCCACCGATTCCGTGTTGATTCACAGATATTTTCATGCATTTCACGATCAATTCCCTTCACTTCACGGTCATTTCCACGCATTTCACGGTCAATTCGCTTCACTTCATGGTCATTCCTAGCGATTCCGTGTTGATTCACGGTGATTTCCATGCATTTCACGGTCAATTATCTTTACTTCACGGTCATTTCCATGCATTTCATGATCAATTCGCTTCACTTTACGGTCATTTCCATGCATTTCACGGTCATTCTCGGCGATTCTGTGTTGATTCACGGTGATTTCCACGCATTTCACAGTCCTTTGTATGCATTTCACGGTCAATTCCCTTCGATTCACGGTCAATTCCCTTCACTTCACGGTCATTTGTATGCATTTCACGGTCAATTCACTTCACTTCACGATCATTTCCATTTATTTCACGGTCAATTCATGTAACGCCCTGAAATTGGGGGTCGAGCAAAAGTTCAACTCCCGAGTTCAAACGCATCACCTATACAACATAAATAATGATGATTAAATGTTGTCCGTTTTAGTGCACTAAACATGAGTGGGATTATACCAAATCAGCATATCATACCCTAGAAACAGTTAAATTACGCAAGCGGAAGACCTTGATAGGTATGTATAAAACATATAAGTGGTGGTGCGTCTCTAGAGTATAATCATGATCCAGGTTAAACGATTACATGTATCATTTCAAAATATAAAATATCAAAATGTATAGGTCCGTCTACATCATGAAATCCCTATAGCCCCGGCGATCAGAATGCGGCCTACTTAAACCCGCCAAAGTACTGCATATACGAGAACTCCTCATCGTCATCATAAAAATTAGGCTCCGCTTCATAAGATGCGCCATCATCTGTAACTAAGACAGAGTCTGGTTGGTGTTTTAAAATACTGTCCTAGAGTGGGAGTGAGTGATCAACTCAGTAAAAGTATAAGGCAAAGGTTAAGATGTTATCAATTCAGTCAAGCAGTGATGATAAAGCAGTACAACAATCATGTCCTAGATTACTTTTATTAATGCAAGAATGGTATGCGATAATGATGCATGTCATCACCTACACTCCCTCAGCGACTTCATCTCATGTTCGCGCATGACATCCTCCCGAAACATGTGCTTCCTCATCAAAGCACATGCAGTGCGGTGCATGATCGTGATTAGTTAAGTTTTTAATTAGGCATATTTATACAGCAGGATTGGGAAGCTAAGGTACCTCCCTTCATATTATTTACCTAAACATTGATCAATCTAGGGTCGTCAATCATAATTAATCACATACGAAGAACAGTTCTAAGTAGTTACGGAGTGGCTCGTCACCTCAGCACAAGCCTGGTTTATACTCGAGGTTACTACGGAAAAGCTCGTCGCCTTAACGTAGTCTTAGAGTATACTTGAGGTCACTACGAGCTCGTCACCTGATCGTAGGCTGATAGCTTGAATACAGTGTCTCATACCACCGTATTCGGCTCATGAGTCTGGGTTGCTCATTGGACACTACGGGGAGGCTCGTAACCCCAGCGTAAGCCGACAGCTAGACCACGGTGTTCCATACCACCATGCCCAGCTAATGAGTCTTAGCGGATCGAGGTACCAAGGTTAAACGGGCTTTTCACTGGTGAGTTTGGTACCTTAGATTCAAGCAGTAGTGCCCATACATGGTGAACATACATTGGGCCAATTAGATTACTTGACAAGCTCGACTAGTACGAGCGTACATTGAATTAGTCGACATGGAGTGCATACGCACCCCTCGTGGCCTAACCACTGTCGGTAATCACCGTACGACTCGAATTCATTGGACGTATCCGTCGTGGCTAAAACAGCTTGGCCACCGACAATGAACCATTACCGATTGCCTGGACTACATCGTAGCCACAATCACACTTCAAGCAATGACATTCACATGTGATAGTCAAAAACAGCATGTGACAACCAAATCTAAACATAAATCCCATTCGAGCATTTCAATAAACACATACCACACATGTCATCATACATAGACATTCATTTGTAAATCACATAGTAGTAAGATAGGTTGCATAAAGGAAACTATAACTATATATAAGGAAATTGAGAATCTTATCTCAACACCCTCAGTAAGTACATTACATCAAGCATTTTCTCATTCAGGCATTCTATCAAACACTTAGACCACACATATTGCATACATGTAATAAATTCGTTAAAAACACATTATAGCTAGTCCTTTCACAAGGAGTAGCCACGTATACAATGATCATGTATTAGCGATCAATAATCATAGCAAGCACAAATCATAATTTCATACTCATTCAAACATTTTTACGAACATTTAGCCTACATACTTCAACATACATGGCGTATGTTGGCCATAACATGTATTAGAGCAAATCTTTTCACCAAGGAGTTGTCACATATACAACCATCATATATCCATGACAGATAATCATAGCAAGCACGAATCTAAATTCCATACCTATTCAAACATTTTTACAAACACTTAGACTACACCCTTCAACATACATGGCGTATGTTAGTCATAACATGTATTAGAACAAATCCTTTCACCAAGGAGTTGTCACATATACAACAATCATATATCGACTATAGATAATCATGGTAAGCATGAATCCAAATTCCATACTCATTCAAACATTTTTACAAACACTTAGACTACACACTTTAACATACATGGTGTATGTTAGTCATAACATGTATTAGAACAAATTCTTTCACCAAGAAGTTGTCACATATACAATAATCATATATCCACGACAAATAATCATGGCAAGCACGAATCCAAATTTCATACTCATTCAAACATTTTTACAAACACTTAGACTACACACTTCAACATACATGGCGTATGTTGGTCATAACATGTATTAAAGCAAATCCTTTTCACCAAGGAGTTGTCACATATACAATAATCATATATTCACGACAGATAATCATGACAAGCACGAATCCAAATTCCATACCCATTCAAACATTTTAACACAAACATGAATTACACTATATTCAACATAGTTCATATATATCTGTAAAGTGAGGGAAACATCGTATCTAGCATGAGAAATGACAACCAAGTTAGTTATAAATCATTAACCATCATTGACAGCCTTGAAAACTATAACGAATCGAAAATTTTCGTACAATGGCCCGAGTAACACCTCGACCAGAAATCACTTAGGATTAAATCCTTTAGAAATTTGACAAAGTTAACTATGTGCTAAACTAGATTAGCCATGAAATCCGTTTGAATCACTTTAAATACTATCTGCAAGACCCAAAACTTGTAGAATCATTGACGCTAGGTTACCCTAAAATCTAGGATCAAACTCATTACCCGACTGCTCTCAAGAGCACATTGAAACTCTGTATCAGATCTGGACCACACATCGGGAGTCCGAATAATACGAAGTTATAGACTTAGGATCGCCTCGCTGGGCTTGACAATCAACTCGGAAATCAAATCCAGACAGTGTCCCACGGTTGTTCGCTTGAGTCCGGAGCGAGGAGTGTGAAAACACTTGTGTTTCTTTACAAAATAAATATCTCAAATAGTAATCTGAGGCTTGTTACTTGTGGACATTTTGTAAGCAACCAGACCGTCAGAATCTGACCCAAATACACCCTCGAATCAGGGAAAATTTCATAAACATATCCATGTACTTGGAATTTCAGATCGAGATCCGCTGACCGTTGAACTGAAACTGGTCCGCCACGCGTGATCTGGGAATCCGACTGAAACGAAAACTTAACTCCATCTAGATCCAGAGTCTGTGAGCTTAAGTCTGACCTTTGGCTTAAGGGGGCCCGCCAGAAGTCCTCCGTTGAGCTGAAACTGGATCACTTTGGTTATACCCCAAGTATACCTTGACCTTAAGTCTATTTTGGAGTGTTTTTAGGCTATATAAGGACCTTAGAACCCCCTCTCTTATAGTCATACGAATTTGAGAGAAACCCTAGAGAGATAAGAGAGAAAAGAGAGAGGAAGTATGAGAGAAGTGGGAGAAACTCCCTATTACTATCTGCTGCCGCTACACAAGCTGCACCACCCCATTCTCATCGCTTTCCCGACAATTTTGACTTTGTTTCTAAGTAAGAAACCTAACCCTAATCTGTTTTGGAGTTGTAAAGGTTGTAGGTTATGAAATAGCTAACCTATTTTATTCTATAGGTTACCAAACTGCCGAATACGGAAGCTTAGCAAACCTATTGTATTTGTTACCATTCTACGGTAAAAGGTGAGGACTTTAGGTGTATAGGTTATGGTTTTCAACGCTTTCAATGTCAGATAATGATAGATTCATGATCTACATGCAATTGCACATGTACAAAGTGCTATCTGTTTTCCGTTTCGATTAAAGATGAAGAATATGGAATTTTACATATTCTAGGTATTTCTAGAAAGTACCGTATACGTATAAATTTTGAAAATGTATTTGCCATGATTATTTGCTGTATGAATATATGATATATGGATAAAATACTTATTTGGCGAAAGGATTCGCCGTAATACATGTTTTGCTAATGTACACTATGTATGTTGAAATGGTGTATTCCAAGTGTTTGTGAAAATGCTTGTGAGAGTAAGTGTTTGGATGATGGTGTCTTAGGTAGGTGTTAAGATAGGATTCTCAACTATTTTAGAGACGTGTATGATTTCCTCCATGTTGATTGTTTAATTTAACCGCTTACTTAGGAAATACATGTGTTTGTATTTCTTGTTTACTTTGTGCTTTGTAACATGCTTTATGACTTGATTATTAATATGCTTGACTTACTTTGTTTATTATGCTTTACTCCACATGCTTTGAATAAGGATTAATTGCGATTGAGACTATGTTTATAGTCCAAACAATCGGTACCAGACTTGAGATCATGGTTGAGATTCATTTCGCTATGTAGGATGTGTTTGATGAACCCGAGTCGTACTTCACTTGGCGACAGTGGTTAGGCCACGTGAAGTGCTTGTGCACTTCATGTCGTTCAGTTGATTGTGCGCTCGAGCTAGTCAGACTCGTCAAGTAACCCGATATGTCTAATGTATGTTCACTATGTTTGGACGCTACTGCTTGAACCTAGGGCACTAAACTTACCAGTGGAATCCCGTTAACCATGGTACCTCGATCCGCTAAGACTCATGAGCTGGGTATGGTGGTATGGGACACTGTGGTCGAGCTGTCGGCCTACGCTGGGGCCACGTGCCTCCCCGTAGTGACCAGTGAGCAACCAAACTCGTGAGCCGATTATGGTGGTATGGGACACTATATTCAAGCTGTCGGCCTACACTGATTGGTTACTAGCCCTTTGTAGTGACCTCGAGCATACTTTGAATTTGCAGTGAGGCGACGAGTTTTGCCGCAGTGTATAGAGTATGAACTAGGCCTGTATCAATTTAATGATAAACCGTTAAAGAGGTGATGGGGGAGTGGTATAACCATTGTGTGTAACAGCCCTAGCAGCCTTTGCAGTGACCTAAAAACACATTATCGTATGAGATTAACTAGGGCTGATGACCCTAGAATGGATCATGTTTGGGAATGATACAAGGGAGGTACCTTAGTTTCCCAATCCTACTGTTTGAAATGGACTAATAACAACTCGGTAATCATGTTCATCATCGCATTGCATGTGCCTGGAAGATGTGGAGCACTGAGGAATGCAAGCATGCCGCGAACGTAAGATGGTGTCGCACGAGGGAGTATGTGGTGAGGGCATGCATCATTACTGCATTCATACTTGCATTAATAAGAGTAGCTAGGAGTGTTTGATTATACTGCTTTATCATTACTGCTTGATTGCATTGATAACATGTTAACTTATGCTTTGTTGTTCCATTGAGTTAGCTACTCACTCCCACGTTACGGGACGGTGTTGTACACACCAACCAGACTCTGTCTTAGGTACAGATGAGGTGGCGACTCAGGAGGCTGAGCCGGACTATGACGAGGACCAGGACGAGTTCTCATTTATGCAGTTTGTTGGTGGCTTTGACTAGACTGCCGGTTCGACGGGATTTACAGGACTTATTTCCTTAGTTGTACTTTTGACATTTTATTCATAAAACAGATATATGTATATGGTGACTCAGATGGGCTCATACTCTGGAGATTGAGATGGTTTTGTTTCTTTTACATACATATATATACAGTTTCAGTCTTCCGCTTTCCCTTATACAATTGATCTGGAGTATGAATTACTGTTTTGGTATAATCTCACTCATGTTTATTGCACTAACACAGACAACATTTAATCATCATTATCTATGTTGCATAAGTGATGTTTTGGAACTCGAGAGTTGAGTTGCTACTCGACCCTCAAATTTCAGGGCGTTACAAAAACTATTACCTAAACGTTTATAGTCTGCACCTTTCACCGGTAAACTCGTAACGGATTCAGTTTGAACACTCTCACCTTATAAACTCTACTTTGAATACCTAATCAATAAAATGGGTTAGCTATTTTACTGATCTACGTATTTGGATTCTTAAAATAGGTTAGGGTTAGGGTTTCTTACCCAAGAACGGAATCAGAATATCCGGTATAGCAACACGGAAGCGGTAGTTACGTACGTGGAATAGTGGGATCGAATCCCAGGAACTATCTCACACTCGCTCTCTTACTTCTTCACTTTCTCATTCACTTTCTCTCTCTTTTCTCTCTTAGGGTTTAGAATTAGTATGGAATGAGAGAGGGGTGGGTAAAGGCCCTTATATAGGCCCAGAACTGAAGGGAATGGCCCCAAGGCCATGGTATACTTAGGTTATAGCCAAAGAGTGGCTGTTTCGGTCTAACGGAGCACATCTGGAGGCCTCCTTTTCTGCATATGATCTGAAAAAAGTTCTCTGACATTGGATCTAGGTCAGGTTAAGTTTTCGGTTCAATCGGATTTACGGAACGACCGCAAAGGACTAGTTTCAGTTCAACGTTCATCACAACTCGATCAGGGCCACAAGTACACTGACCTGTGTATGAAAATTTTCCAGATCCGATGGTGTATTTGGGTCAGATTCTGATGTTTGAAACCTTAGAATTGGCCCGCAAGCGAACGGGTCAGTTTACTTAAATCTGAGTACATTTTCTAAAGATATTCGCATTTCTCACACACTTCGCTTCGGGCTAAAGTTGTACATTTCTGGACACTATTAGGACTTAATTTTTGAGGTGGTTGTCAAGCCTAGTAAGGTGGTCATAACTGTATGGTTTCGCAGTAATCGGACTTTCGACGCGCGGTCTAGGTCCGATACGGAGTTTCGGTGCGCTCCCGAGAGCAACTGAGTTTTGAGATTGATTCTAAGTTATAGGGTAATGTAACGTCAACGATTCTACACGTTTTGGGTCTTGCGGTTCGTATTTAAAGTGGTTCAAGCTAATTTAATAGATAATTTAGTTTAGCACTTGATTAATTTTTGTCTAATTTTTAAAGGATTTGGTCCTGAACGATTTCTACCTGAGGTGGAACTCGGGTCTTTGTACGAATTTTTTTGAGACGTTATAATTCGCTTCACTTCACGGTCATTTACATGCATTTCAGGTCATTCTCGGTGATTTTGTGTTGATTCACGGTCATTTCCACGCATTTCACGGTCAATTCCCTTCACTTCACGGTCATTTTCATGCATTTCACGGTCAATTCGCTTCACTTCATGGTCATTTCCATGCATTTCACAGTCATTCTCGGCGATTCCGTGTTGATTCACGGTCATTTCCATGCATTTCACGGTCATTTCCCTTCACTTCACGGTCATTTCCACACATTTCACGGTCAATTCGCTTCACTGACTGTGAAATGCATTAAAATGACCGTGAAATGCATTAAAATGATCGTGAATCAACACGGAATTGCCGGGAATGACTGTGAAATGCATGGAAATGACCGTGAAGTGAAGCGAATTGATCGTGAAATGCAAGGAAATGACCGTAAAGTGAAGGGAATTGACCGTGAAATGCATGGAAATGACAGTGAATCAAAACGGAATCGCCGGGAATGACCATGAAATGCATGGAAATGACCGTGAAGTGTAGGGAAATGACCGTGAAATCCATAAAAATAACTGTGAAGTGAAGGGAATTGACCGTGAAATGCATGGAAATGACTGTGAATCAAAACGGAATCATCGGGATTGACCGTGAAATGCATGGGATTGATCACGAAGTAAATGAAATGAATGAAATTGATCACTAAGTGAATGAAATGGATTTTCGACCATCGACCTGATGGAATCTTGGAAAATAACCAGGTTGGTTGGTTAAAGTAGCTTCTCCTACCCCAAAATCATATAGGGTACATCAAGTAATTAATTTTAGTTTAGAAGATATTCTTATTAAATGAATAAAGAAATAAATGAAAAAAGAGAGAAATAAATTTTATATTCTTATATATACATATTTATATAAATATGTGTTAGAGAAAATTATAGGTAGAATAAAGTTCTCCATGTAAAAATAAAAAAATGCATAGATTGTTGTGACAGTAGTCCGTTTATGGCTACGGTTATAATCCGTAGCTATAGGGGCCGCCAGATCGACGTGGCCCTGTCGGACAGGCGAGCAACTGGTGCGGGGGCCGCTAGTTCGGCGAGCTCACCTCGGATAGACTTCTATCGCTACGGATTAGGGTATCTATAGCTACGGTTATAATACGTAACCATAGTCTGACCAAATGACTTTACCATTCTGCTTTGAACGGCTACCGTTGAACCCTTTTAGGGGTCACGGAAGTTTTGGATCATTACAAAATTTGCCTTTCCTCTTCATCCAGGTCTTTGTAACCTTATGAATAGAATTGATGGAAAATAAATGTTATGGTGGGCCCTACAAAAGTTTCAACCGTGAAAATCAATTTTCTGCTGCTCTTTGTGGTGTGGTCCAGTTAATCTTTGGATATGATTTTTTTTTTTTTTTGGATAATGCTTCGAAATGATCTTGAAATATGGATGAACGTTGTGGATATAATAAATACATATCTGTGGGGCCCACGTAATGTTGATCTCTTTTGAACCGTTCGTATAACTCGGAGTTCGAGGAGCATCAGCGCTCGTCTTCGAGCATCGGCCGATCCGCTTGAAGGAAAAAGCAGGGGCATTTTCGACCTTTGGGAAGGTGTCCGTACAACTAGGGCTTATCCTTGGAAGGTAAAATGAGGTGGGATTTGTCTCGAAAATGGGCCATAAATGGGTCATATAGTCGGAAATTTCTCAATATAATACGTGACTGAATCCGAAACTGGGAGGCAACACAACCAACCTTTACTTGGCAACATGGACTTTTATACAAAGTGCTTTCCACAGCTTAGTCGGTTTAGTTTAAGTTAATATCTGCTAAGTGTACAATTTATGAGTGCTGGCGTATCAGGCGTCATACGCTACTAGAGTACCCTATAACTTCCCAAGAATACCTCTGTCCCGTACCTCTGTCCCGTCCGGGCCACCCATATCTCTCCTTCCATTTTGCGTTTCAACTTCGATCGCTCTCTCGACCGATGGCATTTTCCGTAAATATCCTCTCCCAAAACCGGGCCCTTATTCCTCTCGATTTCCCCCCTCTCAAGCTCCGAAACCCTAGAATCCTCTTCAAATCTCTATCTCCTATGCGAAATGTCTGCTCTCAAAAGAGAATTTCCATCTCCGCATCTGCTACGAAGGTTGCTACTGACGTCGATGCTCAGGGAAAAATCTCGGAATCTCTTTCCAGTAATTCCCATTCTTCAAACCTGATTTGTCAGTTTTTGTGAAAATTTTGTTTTTTTATTGGTTCCGGTGCAACTTCTCTTCGAAAGTCGACTTTTGAGACGAAGAGTAGAATTTGGGACTTATCTTGAATGATGTGATTGATACGAGAGCTTTCAAAGAACATGTGAACATCTCAAATTCTTAGAGAAGTACAGTAGCTGTAGATACTGCAAAGCTTCTGTTTATTTCAAATGATTTTGAAATTAATTTATCCTGATGATATTGAGATTTGAGGACTGAAGGATGAAAGTTTTGAATTATCAGAAATGAATTTTCTGCATTGACAAATTCCATAAGGTTTCCAATGTTGAATCATTAGAAACTGCTGATACCCCCCAGCCAATGAAAACTTCAGTTACCGGTTTAGGGGGGGAAAAAAAAAGAATTTGGAGCATTTTTTAGTATTTTTTGATATCAGGTGTATTATTATAACTCTTTCTTACTCACCACCACCACCACCATCATCTAAGCCTTATCCCAACTAATTGGGGTTAGCTATGCAAAGCCTGTTCTGCCATTCCACTCTATCAAGGACCATATCCTCAATTAAACCATAGCTCATCAGGTCTTTTCTTAGTACCTCCACCCACATCCTTTTAGCCTTCCTATTGCCCTTTCTCAACATGCTTATTTTAGCTACACTCATCCTATGATATGTTGTTCCTTGACTGCCCAACATTCTGTCCTATTCAACATGGCTGTTCTTATAGCCATCCTAAAAAATTTCCCTTCATCTTCATTAGTACATGGCAATCACTCATTAGTATGTGGCAATCACATAACTCTAGAGGCACATCTCCACTTCTTCCACCCAACTCTAATCTATGAGCAACATCCTTCTCAATTTCTCTACTCACCTAAATTATCAACCCAAGATGTCAGAAATGGCCATTTTGGGGTACTTCATTGTCAATGATCTTAACTAAGACCTCATTTCCACTCCTTTTGCTACTAAAATTGCATTCCATATACTCTGCTTTAGTCCGACTAATTTTAAAACCTTTACATCCTAAACCATTCCTCCATAGTTATAGTTTTGTGTTTATCCCTCCCTCGTCTCGTCAATCAAAACTAGGTCTATTGCAAACAACATACGCCATGGGACCTCATTAGGAAATGTGGGGTTTATTTTCATCAAGAAATGAAGAGAAATATATTCTTGCTATTTATTTGATTCTCACCATCTCAATTTATTGGTAGCAATTTTGAAAATTTAATCATTGCCTAAAAACCTATAATCGGTGGGGACCTTGTATGCTCGTTTTCAGTTCCAAATACTCGATTTGCTATCTATGCGATGTTGATATCTCAAACATAGGTGCTAAACTATGTGACCTAAAGGAACAGTACATGGCACATCCAAACAGTTATAATGTGCGCGTGCCCGTGCACACACACACACACACACACACACACACACTCAAAATATGTATTTATATCTCATGATTGCCTTATAAAAAATAGACCTTGTGGTGATACATCTTGTTAGACAATGGTGCATCAATAAATTGAAGGAATGTCTGGATGTTTTCGCTTTTTGAGGCGGATGATGGAATGCTTATGTAAGCAAATGACCTTTGGATGGTCATGATTAGCCCACAATCTCAAATGTCAAAACTCATAGAATAGAATTATAGTTTGGCAATAGAGAACAGCTAATTCACGGAGAATATCTTAACTGGTGGATACCATCGGACAATTTGAGCTTGATTAGCATCATAATAATTGAAGCATCATAGCTGGCATAGTCATACCATCACACTGTTGTGTGCAAACCCCAAGTGCAGGGCTGTGATGTAGTAATAACTTAGTGAAACCGAGGTCGTACCCACAAGGACTTATGATTGTGCGATTTTTGGAACACTTTAGAATTAGAACTAGAGCTAAAAATAACTTATGGAATTAGATTTAAGAAGTAGTGATGTAATTGAGATTCTGAGAAAGAAATTAATAGAGATAAAGTACTAAACCGCCAAGGATCCACGTATAGCCATCCTTGTTAAAATTACTTGATTCAATCATATAACTCAACTGGAATCGAAATCATATCCTATCCAACTGGATAATGGAGCGGTTAAATCATTCTTCATATATCAAAATAGATTTGAACTTTAATTGAATTGGTTCCCGTATAGGGCATCAAAGTATTAATCGCAGGGAATTCAATGCATCTATTGTGCACTTAGTCAACGATAGATCAATGGATTTTACATATCAATCCCTTGCAAAATAGATAAGAAATTACTCTTAGTTTTCCTAAGCATCCATGTGCCCAGAGTCGACAATATATCAAAATAAACTAAAAATAAATCTTCATTTAAACCAAATATCAATGAATTTGTTCAACAATTAAACCAATTACTTGAATCAAAGTAAACTAAGCATTAAAAGTAACTACAAGCTTCACCTCTTAGCCCTAGCTAAGAGATTAGTCAATCAAAGACATGATTGAAAAATATAAAAGCAGAAGAAGAACCGAAGGATTGGAGAAGGAGGACTCTGAAGAAGCTCCACATTTCCTTGCTTTATCCCTTTTAACCTAATTCGTCTCTAGGAAAGCCTAAAGCATCCATTTAAATAGGAATTCAAATTTACACACGATCGCACCAATAGTGACCTTTGGTTGTAACCGAACATACCTTCGGTCGCACCAACCTCCTTTCGGTGGTACCGATTGGATCGAATGTCGAGCCAAATTAACTCCGAAAATTACAGTTTGTTGCTGGATTGTTTTGGGCACATTTGGTTGGACCGAACTAACCTTAGGTGGGACTGATCAATCTGTTATTTCTGTTAATGGACTTTGTGATTTTTCCTATCTTTCCTCTCTTCTTTGCACTTGGTTTTCTTAGATCTTTGGTACTTGAAATCTTATTAATCACCTCTAAATCTTGAATCTTCACTTGGTTATCCTTTGAACATTAAATCTTCTTTTCACCTTAGCTCTCCAAATCACCCCGCATAGGAAAGTATATATAATTAGATCAATTAAGGATATCTATGCTTATAAAATCAATGCATAATAAGGGTGAAATATATAATATTTCACACTCAACACAACCCCAACCAACATTTTGCTAGTCCTTAGCAAAACATGCGGAAAACAAATCTTCAACACCCAAATCTCAAACCTTTCTCAGAAAAAAAAAAAAAACATTTTGTACGATCGTATAAATATGTAAGTAAAATTCAAAGATACAAGAATGGAATATGTTAGTCTAGAACCTAATATCACTAGTTAACCATTAAACTAAGTTCCCTTCCATCAACTAATTAATAGACTGCATTCAAACATCATGTTCCTAGTGTGTTCAGTGAATTCCAACTTATTATCTAAAAAAGTTAAACTTTTCTCTCCGTAATGTTAACTACGATAATCACCTTAAAGTAGGCAGATCAACGCAAGCCACTAATTTCGAACCCATCTCCTTTTTCACTTATTTTTCTAGCTTTTTGATTTTTTATCAACGACTTTCACACTATCATCTCTTCTTTCTTTTTCTTTATTATTGTCTCATTTAAGCGCATACAATAGGAAGCCATTTTCGATTGCAACTGTTGTTGTTTTTTTTTTTTTTTTTAAAAAAAAAAAATAAAATAAAATTTAACTTGTACTTTTTCTTCTTTTCATTCCAAGGTAGCTAAGGATCTCCAGACTTGGCTCCTAACACTTTTTTAAGTAATCATCGATCTAAAACACTAAGAGTTCAAGTTAACTTCACGGAATATGAGTTAGATGTGAATTGTGAAGTAAGCTTAATTGATATTTAAATCTTTGTATTAATTAATTCATTAAAAAAACTTATTCAAAAATCTACTAATAAACTAGAGTCTAGATTTTCAAAGATTACTTTGTATCTTATCATCCCACTCTCAAATTTATTCAGATATATAGAATATCAATCTTCAAAGACAATTTTGAAATATGAAAATTGAAAATTTTTAAAAATACGTTTGCTAAAAAACTAAGAAAATACTGATTAGTTTCATCTAATCTCACCCCCAACCTAAAATCTACATTGTCCTTAATACAAAAGATATGCAATGGATCATAACTTGAGACAATGAAACTAAAGAGGAATGAGTAAGATGGAAAGTACCTGAAGAAGAATAATGGCATGAATTCTTCACCATGTAAAGGGATTAGTACTAAACAGAAACGAAATTAAAACAAACCTAAACTACTCCTAACTAATCCTAAGAAAGCAGTAAATGGATAGAAAGACCTCCATTAAACTAGAAGATCAGTCCTGATAGACAAGATCATTCAGATGGATGGACATATCCTCTGAATCGAATTTCCCAACAAATGTTTAAGGCGATGACCGTTCACTTTGAAAATGTTACCATTAATTGGATTTTCTATCTCGACAGCCCAATGAGGATAAACTATTTTGACTTTGAAGGGGCCAATCTAACGAGATATTAGTTTATCGGGAAAAAGACGATTTTTTGAGTTATACAAGAGGACTTTCTGTTTTGGTTCAAAAGTTTTTCGAAGAATGTTCATGTCATGGAACACTTCCATCACGTCCTTGTATATCTGAGAGTTCTCGTAAGCATCATTTCGAATTTCTTCAAGTTCATTAAGTTGTAACTTGCCCGACGAGCCGACTTTATCAAGAATAAAATTGATATTCTGTATAGCCCAATACACTTTATGTTCCAACTCTACAAGCAACTGGCAAGCCTTCGCATAGACAAGTCTATAGGGTGATATATACCAATAGGGGTTTTGTATGCTGTACGGTAAGCCCACAATGCATCGGTCAGTCGAAGTGACCAATCCTTGCGATCCGAGTTAACCGTTTCTTAAGAATCTATTTAATTTCCCTATTGGATATTTCAACTTGGCCGCTCGTCTGAAGATGATAGGGGGTGCTCACTTTATGCGAAATACCGCATTTTTTCATTGATGTTTCGAATAGTCTATTGCAAAAGTGAGATCCTCTATCACCTATGATGGCTTGAGGTGTTCCAAACTCGGATAAAATATTTTCTTTTAAGAACGTAATGGCCATACGATGGTCATTATTCTGGCACGGAATTTCCTCAACCCATTTTGAGACGATCACCAGCGAGTAAGATATAGAGATTTCCAAAGGATTGGAGGAATGACCCCATGAAATTGATGCCTTAGCAATTGAGTGCTTCTATGATTAGTATGAGGTTCGGCGACATCATATTTCGACGAGATTATCCTCTCAATTTTTTACATCCTTACACGCTTTACAAAGTTCATTCGTATCTTTGAACATAGTGGGCCAATAAAAGCCACAATACAGAATTTTCGTTGTTGTCTTTTTAGGCAAAAAGTGGCCACCACATGCATAAGAATGGTACAATGAGATGACACTATATTGTCTATGATCAGGCACACATCTCCTAATGATTTGATCTGGGCAATACTTAAAAAGATATGGATTACAGCAGAAGAACTTGCGTACCCCAGTAAAGAATTTCTTCTTATCCTGCGCAGTCCAATGAATAGGAATTGTACTTATGGCAAGATAATTGGCATTATCGGCGTACTAAGGTAATTTGGAGACTTTGAAAAGTTGTTCATTAGGGAACATGTCATTGATAAATATTGTCTCCATGGAATCAGGTAAAACAAGCCGAGAGAGATGGTTTGCCACTAAATTTTCTACTCCTTTCTTATATCGGATTTCAAGGTCAAAACTCTTGGAGTAGAAGGATATATCTTAGTAAACGAGGCTTAGCATCCTTCTTATAAAGAAGGTTCTTCGGTTCCGCATGGTCAGTAAAGATGATGATCTTGGATCCTATCAAGTAGGACCTAAACTTGGCTAGGAGTTCCTTTTTCATAGTGGAGTAGTTCACTTGGGCCAGATTTAGAGTTCTACTCACATAATAGATGACGCATGGCTTCTTCTCTTTCATTGGCCTAGTACCATCCCAATTGCATAGTCGCTCACATCGCACATGATTTCAAATGGTAAACTCCAATCAGGTGGTTATATGATGGGAGTGCTAGTCAACATGCCTTTGAGCTTGCTGAAAGCTTTTTGGCATTCCTCGCTCCACTCAAAGGGAGTTTCCTTTTGAAGAATGATGCATAAAGGACGGAAGATGAGAGTCATGAGACTGAAATTATGAACCTTTAGTAGAATCCCACGTGTCCGAGGAAGGATCTCACATCGCGTATGCTCTTGGGTGATGGTAGGTTAAAAATTAAGTCAATTTTAGCTTTATCCACCTTGATTCCATTGGACGATATAATATGCCCAAGGTGTCATGCCTCAAATCCGGGAACGGACAGCTTCCGTAGTGCCCCAAATTTGGCACTCGGCTCCTAAACACCAAGTCCCGAGTTTGGTGCCCCACAAGGAAGATTTTTTACTGATTTTTTTTTTTTTGGAGTGATTTATTGTTATTATTATTATTATTTTTATTTTTATAATACCCGAGCATGATGATCCATGATCTCAATACCAAGCAACAGTCTCCATTATAAATCCAGACGATTACAAGTGCAATGCTTTCCAAAAGGTACACAACATAAATATTGCAAAATCACAAATTAGTTACAATACATCGAGAAAGCTAAGTCCTCCAAGCTACTCCTGCCCTGAAAAAAATGGGAAAAGGAAGGCTTAGGCTAAAAGCCCAGTGAGTACACTCGTGTGTGTGTAGTGTACAAGCATGCAATAACAATCAAAATATTAGAGTACATAAACTGAAGCATGTTGACCAGGTAATGCTATATAAAACCAAGAGGGTAGGATGCAATGCAAGAGATGATATGCAAAAGTATGCCGGGTGTATGCAGGCATGCAAGTCCTTTAAAAGTCCACATCACAATATAGTTATCATAATTGGGAATTACCGGCGCCTGGTATCTAGAGCAAGTCCGAAACTTGTTGAATAGAGGCCTCGCATACTCGCCTTGTCAGTGGGGGCCTGTATCCATACCAATACCCACCCGGCACGCCGGTAGCGGACCCATTTCAGGGGCTAGTCAAACCCAACCACATTCGCTCCAACTCTTCAGCTAGGCATGGCCTAACCTCTTCTCACCCGACCGCGTTAGCGGGAGTCAGGCCTACTATGGTCTTCGTCACCAAGTGACCCATGGTATCCGCCCTATCTTGACGATGAGGCTCGAGGGTATCACTCGAAATTTAGGGAATTTCACCCACGGGTCTAGGACCCAGTATAAAGAAACCTAAATTTCCTGTGTCCACAAATACCAACCACGATGCCACTGTGGTGGTCTCATTAGTATAACTACAGTGTTGCTGTGGTGTTTGTTGAGGTCAAAATCTGGACCACCCTCCACTCAATGCTGCGAGCCTCAAACGAACCCTGGCCCTGCACAAAGGGGTGAGCAAAGGAGACCCTGGCTCGGCCGGGGAACCCTCTGATGCCTAAGTCGGGCTAGGGAATCTGAGTCTAAGTTGCGTAATGTAGAGAGAGGGTGCGAGAACTTGCGTACCTTTTGTAATAGGGTCCCCTGGTATTTATACTTGTGGGTAGAGAGGATTGCGTTCGTTAATCTCGGCACAATTTACTCAATCATGCAGATATTGTAATCGCGAAGATATTATCCACAATCTTTGGTTTGTGTAGCGTATCGTGTCTTAAGGGTGTGTATCCCTAGGCAAGATCTTCGGTCACGTCCGCATTTAAGGTTGTGCCCGGACTCGGTACTCGGAGCGTCACGACCCAGGTTCGGCCTCGTCTTGCTTAAAGCCCGAGACCGAGTAATAGTAGTCGGAGTTTACCATCGGAATGCTCGGGGTCGGAGTTCGTTGAATGCCGTCGTCTTCAGACGAGGACGAGGGCTCGCCTCGACCATCCCGTAGTCGCGACTCAGAGGTCGGCTCGCACCTGACGCAATGTTTTCCTTCCGAGGCCTTAATAATTGATTCGAATGGTTCAGGACGACGCTGATTGTCCTTATTCAGGTTTCCCCATAACAGTGTTCAATCCATCATACAAGGATGCTACACAAAATGCATTGATAATCCACAAGCAAGCTATGCAGTATAATCCACTAAAGCAATGCCATGCATGTAAGCCATATATGCATACAAGGCAGCCCTAATACCATTCGGGCTCCTCTGCCAACCACATTTAACCTCAATCCACACTCATCATGGAAAGAATGTGTAAGATCCACAATAGGATTGTAATGCAGTATCAAGTGAGCTTTAAGGACTTCAACCTAGGGACCAAGCCCAATATATTCACTTTAGGGACTTCAACCCAGGGACCAAGCCCGATATATTCACTTTAGGGACTTCAACCTAGGGACCAAGCCCACGGTCTCTCAGATCGGATAACATCCGCACATATTCCATCATGTGTACCATGCACCAACATCCTCTACTACATGCATATGAACTCCACATGATCACACCATGCACACCATACACTCCTCATCCATGATGCATGTACATGTATACGTGCATGCAAATGCAATATGCACAAACATCTCGAGACTTAGCCGAATGATCATGATTGCAACTAGGCAAAACAATGGTCCGATGCGCACTCTCCCTCATGATCGTGGCGCTATGCAGGTGTCCACACCTTCCACATCACAAGTGTGCACCAACCACACAATAGCACAACTAGGATCAATCCATCACTTGACACCAACCGCATGGCCAAAATCTCATACAGTGTCACCACAACAAACTGTATATCAAACACGTGCAAGAGATACACACATACCATAATCTGTATCAAATCCACACGTAAAGATCCAAGCATGTGAACATAAGCTAGCATTGTCACATACAATCATTGCATTAAACTACATGTATCACATCACACAATCACCGCACATGTGCCATCACCACATGCATAGTTCGATTTCAATCCAACACCTCAACATGTCTACCTATTGAATGGGCCGGTTAGTGGGTCGATACATCCTAACCTTCTAGCTTGTTGGGTGATCCATTTGATCTCCATTATCAGTCCATTCAAGACTTCAATCATAATTCATTCATGAGGTCCAAATGCAACTTGGCATACACATATCACAAGGAGTCTCATGCACTTACCAAGAGGCCCAAACATAGGCCCGATACGATTGGCACCAATGGACCCATAAGGCATAAGGCTGGTGAGCCAACCATTCTAATGCCATAACAAACACATAATTAGGCACCACAAAGCAATCTCATATCATTAACAAGTTAGGTCTAGCGTCCAAATTTCAAGACATTTAAGCATAGTTGAACAATCATAGTCCGACACACTGATACAAGACTACACTACATTACACTAAGTCTTAGGTGATAACTGCCCCACACTCCATACAACTAATAACCCAGTTCAGCATCACATGATGAAGGGGCCAAGGGCCACATTTAATCGCATCACATATAGTTTAGTGGCCCTTACTTTTGCTTTACTAATGAGCTCAATGTAAGGATTGTATTTGTGTCACGTGATACCAAATTGAGCGCCATGGTATTTTCAAGATTGCATAATCTAGTCATATATTACAATTCACATGACTAAGAATATCTCCACGTACAACCTGGTTATTCATAATTTAGGTGACCTTGCCTATGCCCATGAGCACATAGTGGCGTCATTGGATGGCCATCAATGCCACTTGATTTCATACCGTTAGGTGGCCTTGTGCATATTTCACAATCATACGGTTAGATGGCCACATATACACCACCTTTGTACATGATTAGGTGGCCATACTTACCCTACATGACCTCATGATCAAGGGGTCAACCCCAACTCACTACATCGCATTGTTCATACCCATCCACTCCATCATAGCCTCACACAAGCTTTGTTCACACAAAAATTATAATCGAAAACGTTCCAAAAGCTAAACACAAATCTATGACTTAGGGCCACACGCCAATCAGGATTCCACATGGTCAAGGGCCAACCACACCATACAAACTCATGATAACAACTCAATCAACACAATTTCCATTATTTTGGGGTTATTCCCGTACCACATGGTCACTTGATGGGTGGGCCACACATTCTACATAATTTTATAAGGTCAAGAGTTAATGGTACGACATACAATTTACTTAATTAAGGGCCGCAACTCAATCATGCACGATTAATGGCCAATCACACAGAACGCGATTCCGTAGTGTAGATTGCACATACCACTCAATTTCACGGGGATTATGAACCACATATGCAGCACAATTTCACATAATTTAGTGGTTGTTGAGGCATCACATGATCATGTGGTTTGGGCCACACATACACTACAATCGCAAATGTCTAAGTGGGACACACATAGATCGCAATTATAGATGATCGAGTAGCCATATGCACACTAGAATTTGGCATGATTGAGTGGCTACATCCACATAAATGATCACATGAGTTTAATGGTCACAAAACTCTCAAATTCATGTAAGTGGCAGAAATCACAAGTTCATAAAGTTTAAGTGGCCCTACAACCTCACAATTCTCCGTGGGCAAGTGGGCCACTCAAAATTACAAGATCACATGGCTTGGTGGCCATTAGTACATCACACAGTCATATG
This sequence comes from Magnolia changhungtana, assembly GCA_030180095.1. Classification (NCBI taxonomy): domain Eukaryota; kingdom Viridiplantae; phylum Streptophyta; class Magnoliopsida; order Magnoliales; family Magnoliaceae; genus Magnolia; species Magnolia changhungtana. The sequence continues at coordinate 980,463 of JASAUF010000625.1, forward strand.
ACTTAGGGCCGCACCTACAATGAAAATTTTATACTATTTAGAATTATCCACCTGTCACATGATCGCATGATGGTGGCCACAAGCATAACAACAACACACATGAATAGGTAGGATCCACTATCCAATGGACAATAGGGATTAGACACATATAACTCAGTGGGCCTCATACTGGGCTTAGGAAATCAACCAACAACTAGGACAAAAGTGGGCCTTGGAATGGGCCAGATTTATGGACAAAATGATTTTTTAAAAAAAAATGGGTTATATATGGCCCAGAAAATGGCCCACGTCCGGGCTTGACAAGGCCCATAACCGGGCTAACCATCTTGACCATGCCCACATCAAGGCTATGATCTAACCCTAACAATCAATCAGAATAAGCCAACCAATGGGCCAGAGATTTGGCCAGCTAACCTGGATTAACGATCCATCAGGTGGGAAGGAAAATAAACATCATAGTGGCCCCACATTGAGTTGAGTGCAATAACCATTAATTACATAATACCCTAGGGTGCTCCCAGCAGTGGGGATCCCTGCCCCTGGCTAAGGAGATAAACAGTGTAAATATAAAACATTCACTATCATGGGTCCTTGCTTCACCTTAAAAAAAAAGAAAAAAAAAAAAGAAAAAAAGAGCCAGAGGCCTTTCTAAATGAAATATCATGGTAGGTCTTGGGGACTTCAAAAGTTAGAATTCAATAATCCCAAGTATTCATTGGTGTGGCCCACCTGAGATTTATAATGACTTGGTTTTTCCTTTTGTGAACATTCATCATGACGGTCTGCACCTGATGAAAGGATTGGATGGTTTATGCTCCATATGGATGACCTACTATCCCAAATGGTAGGTCCCACGTCAATGGGTGAGGCCAACACAGGTTTAGATGGTAAATGACACCACAACATGCCTTAGGATGGTCTCAATGGTGGGCGTTCATACCCACTGTTTCCATCAATGTAGTGCACCTGAGATTTGAATATGCATCGTGTTGGGTTTTACCCAGCATGTGGGGCCCACTTCCATGGTAAGGCCCACACCTAGGGCCATAAAAAGGGATCAATAGTGTAGGCATACCTCATGTTGAGGCATAAAAAGAAGAACAGATCAAAGATCAAGAAACTAGAAGATAGAAGAAAAAATGAGAAAGAATACCATTTTATGAGATTGCGCAAGCCGCGCGAAAGATATATTAGTTGCGCTAGCCGCGCAAAGGAGATATTAGTTGCGTGAGCCGCGCAAAAGATTAATTGATTACGCGATCCGCGCAAATGGTCCTGTTGGTTGTGCGAACCGAGCAAAGGGATAAAAGATGTTCAGATGGAAGGTGGGCCCCATGACACCAAGATTGAGGGTTCGCACGTGTGAAGGTCTATAAATACCCCACTCCCCCTCTCATTTGAGGGTTGGAAGATTTTGAAAGAAGATCAGAGCTCTAGAAGATTTTGAAGGTAGGAGGAGAAGAACGCAAGGGTTAGCGCGGCCCGCGTAACAGGGCTGTTGTACAGCCAGTAAGGGTTGGAGTTGTTATGCTGCCGAAATTGTCGATCTTCGCCATTTCCAGTTCTCCTTTTGCATAAGGATATAAGCTCAAGAGAGGGAGATCAGATGATCAAATCTGCACAATATTCCTCTTAAAGAGATGATCAAACTACAAGTCGAAATGCTACCGAATTTGATATTCAGATTCGACATTCGAACTTTGTCAATTTCCGTATTTTAAATAATCTATCTCAGAATCAAGGGATATTCGAGGATGTAAATGAACTCAATGTTAATAATACAATGATTGTTCTTTATACATTATCTCTGTTATAGTTGAATAAGATAATTTCCCAAATCAAATGCATTTGTTTCTTGTTCGAAACAAAATGGCGACTCCACTGAGGAATATCTTATTTAATGTTAACATTGAGAAGGTTACAGGACTTTTGTTGTAGTTTGGCGTCTTTCCGACGCCAAAATGGCAACTCTCAGTGAGAACATCCTCCCCTTCATCTCTCAGATAGATTACGTTACTATTCGAATAATAATTACAATTTCATGTTTATATTGAAAGTAAAAGGATAAAATTACGAACTACGATCAATGGCAAACTCAATAAGAAAAGCGAACATCTATTTCACTACAACTGGATTCATAGTGGAATGCACACCGGACCAGCCTCCGAGGTGTAAGACCCAGTCAAAGATGACTTAACCCGAACAATGGTTGGTGTCGTGTCTGCTTCACCTCGAGCACTGGAAGGTGATGAAGATTGGATTGTCGTGACATCCCGAAGGACGAGAGCCCGAAATGCAAGAAGCTTCAGAACAAGTCTACCTTCACCAAGAGCTAGGGGACCAATAACATGGAATGCTGCTAAAAAGAATTCCGAACTTGCCCCTCCTGCGATATATCCTGGGCAAACAGCTCTGCAGTTAACATCACGTGACTTCCTGGCTTTGATTGCTCCAAGGGTCAAATGGACAAAAGAACAAAATGGTAAGGCACTACTCGTAGGATCACCTACTTCTGTATCACCCCGATCAATCAGTTGCAGCGGAAGTACAGGAAAATCAAATGAGACTCCTCTCTTTGTAAGCCCCATCACATCAATATATTCCCATCCTACTCCAACTACAGCTTCGTCAGGAATCGGGGAAGCCACAATACACATGGCTGGAACAAATCAGGAAACTATGCCGACTACAGAGGACCATATGAATGAAATGGCCCAAGCACAAAGAACAATGATGGAGAATGTAGAAATCTCAGAGAAGCTTTAGCAACTCTCGTGCACAACGTAGCCTAGATGACAACTCCTCCAATGATGGGGCACGATAAACGAACAAGAACACCAACCCGAAGGCTTTTAGCCACTGGGGACAGGATCACTTGGATCTGCTCCAGCAGTGAGAACCATAACTCAAGAGGAAGTACGACAAGTTGTTGAGGAAGCCGTCATAACAGAAAGGGAGCGTGAGAATGTCGGCCGATTCAGATATCGAATACTATATCCGAGGGAAGTAGAAGATGTCCCCTTTCCAGTTAACTTCAAGCACCCAGACTTCTAAAAGTTTAATGGGGACATTGCCAGAGGAACATTTGATGCATTTCATCACCAGCATGGGAAATTTCTCCACGATACCACAATATTGCCTACGATTGTTAGGATATTTTCTGACAAGGTATTCCAATGGTATTCTAGTTTGGCTCCAGGATTGATACACACTTGGGAACAAATGCAAGACGCTTTTATGTCAAATTTCTTCTCATCAGAACATGACGTTAGCATTACGGAGTTAGCTTTTGTATGGCAGAGAGAAGGGAACCTGTGGAGAAATTCATAGACAGATGGAAACCATTAGGAGCCTCTTGCAAACAGTTGCCGGAAGAAAAAGAGCAGGCCAAGATGTGCTTAAACTCCATGGAGACGGGAATCGTGATTGGGCTTACCAGCGCCGATATCAAGACTTTCCGTGACCTAGCCACCAAAGCCCACGCCTTAGAGCTGATGACCCGAAAAATGCCACCGTTTCACTATGAAACGGCCAGGAGAGGACCCAGTAGGTTGATCGCAAACATTGTGGATCATGAGAAAAGAAGTCAGGAGACGAGATTTAGGAGAAAAAAGGACACAACGGAAAGAAGAATCAAGTCGTCCTAGAAGTAGATTCAGTGGAAAAAGGCCTAGATCACTTAATTCTCACGAAGGCTTCGCGTTCGACAGGGAAGATGTTGTTCCCATGATGAACCAGCTGTTGAAAGCCGGTACGATAGAATTACCCGCATCTAAGCGTCCTGAAGATGCAACAAGAACGAGAGAAAGGGATTTTTGCCGCTATCATCGTCTAGTGGGGCACCCGACAGAAAATTGTTACATGTTGAAATGCATAATACAAAGAATGATAAACAAGGGAGAGATAGTGATCGGAAAAGAAAAAGAAAGAGACGCAAAGGCAACGGTGAATGTACTAACAGTTCGAGAAAGTATTCATGAAAGAACAGGGAAAGAAAATCGTAAGATGACAGGAAAAGCCGCAGTAATCACACTGCGATCAAGAAAAAGAATGGCAAGTCCCCTAAGGCAGAAAACCGGAGTCACAAGAAAAGAGATCGTCGAAGATCAGCGTAACAGTGATGAAAAAGAAGAAAAGAATGAGGCGGCAAAGGTGACTTATGACGTAATAAGTCACTTGAAAGGCATACCGGCTCGGTTAAGCGTTTATGACGTGCTAAAGTTATCCGAAGACTTTCGACAAAGTCTGATTCAAGCGCTATCCGACCACGATGTCAGAGAAACATTGCTCGCGGAAATGGAAAATGAAAAACGCAAAGAACAAGAGGACTGCATGCCAGTAGTTTCCTTCTCTGACGATGATCTAGCCTGTGATACAGGACATAATAGGTCGCTAATGATAGTGGGCCACATCCGCAGCAGGGAGGTCAAGCGGATTATGCTCGACAACAGGTCTGCGGTAAATTTATTACCACTAATGATGTTGAATAAATTGGGCTACCGTCGTTCTGATCTGCGCCCTAGTGGAATGATGATACAGGGCTTTAATCAAGATGTGGGCAGCTCGCGCTCAATAAAATTACACATTGGAAATAGGAGAATTAACTATTGATGTTGTTTGCTATGTAATTAATGCAGTCACGACATACCATCAATCTCCTCTTGGGAAGACCATGGATACATCAGTACAGTATTATACCTTCTACCCTACTCCAATATTTCAAGTACTGTAAGAATGGAATACAGTATAAAGTAATGGCCAATGCGAAGCCATATACAGAAGCCGAAGCCTTCTTTGCAGATGCCAGTTATTACGACGAATTCGCCAGAGAAGAAGAGAGAAAGGGTGATGAAAACAAAGCCTTGGGAAATGTTCATGCGAAAGTTATGAAAGAGGAATCTAAAAAGGCAAGATCGTCTGGAGTTTCAGAAGCAAAGAAGTTCTATTTTGTGCCGAAACATCTGAGACAACTAGGACAGCCGCCGTTAACGTTATTATCGCCTGAACAGTTGAGAATTCTATAGTCGAATTACACAATGCCATTGCCATATGCTGAAAGAAACAAGCCATTTCCAGCTGTTCTGGAAAGATTTCATGTCAAAGCCAGCGCGAAGTATCAAGAGCCAATTGAATTCTACGCCCCTTTAGAAGCAAAGACAGAAGAAAAAGTTGAGAATAATGTATATCACGGAAAGCTGACGTCTCGAGATCTTAAGAAATATAGTCCGGCAAGCAGGAAAATCATGAAAAGCATGGGATTTAATTACGAAGAACCTAATGGCTTGAATCATGGAAAAGGAATTCAGATCCCTATCGGAGTTGGTCAGAAGAGGCTAGGAAAATTTCAAGGATTGGGGGCAGAGTCTTCAGTGAATATGGTCACAATCGATCAACTATCAGAAACAGATCCTGAAATAGTTAAGCACCCTGAGATAGCTCCGAAGCAAATAGAAGACGGGGGGCAGTCGACGATTGATAGTTTGTGAGAAATAAATTTGGGTATAGAAGAAGAGCCAAGAAACACATTCACAAGTGCCGGTCTTCTTGAGCAAGAAGCTGAAAAATATGTCCAACTCCTAAAAGAAAATAAAGATGTCTTCGCCTGGACATATACAGAAATGCCGGGTTTGGAACCCTCAGTAGCAATGCATCGATTGAATATTTCGAAGGACAAAAGGCCGATTAAGCAAGCGCAAAGATGATTTCACCCAGACTTGGTTCCTCTAATAGAAGAAGAAGTGAACAAGCTGATAAAAGTCGGGTTTATCAGAAAGGTCAAATATCCTAAGTGGATATCGAATGTTGTCCCAGTAAAGAAGAAAAACGAACAGATCAGGGTGTGCGTTGATTTCAGAGACCTGAATGAAGCTTGCCCGAAAGACGACTTTCCTCTCCCAATAACCGAATTGTTGATTGACAGTACGACACAAAATGCTGTCATGTCCTTCATGGATGGCTATGCTAGTTATAATCAAATTAGAATGGCTCCCGAAGACGAAGAAGCAACAACGTTCAGAACTTCGCTAGGAATTTACCGCTACAAGGTTATGCCATTCAGTCTCAAGAATGCTGGGGCGATGTACCAAAGGGCAATGCAAATTATCAAGACATGATGCACAAGCATGTTGAATGTTATGTAGATGATCTGGTGGTCAGGTCAGGTAATCATCAGGAACATCGCGAGCATTTGGCATCAGTCTTTCGTCGGCTTAGAAAGAAGCAGCTAAAGATGAACTCAGCTAAATGTGCTTTCGGATTGTTGTCAGGAAAATTTCTCGGTTTCGTCTTCAGGCACAGGGGTATCGAGATTGATCCGGGGAAAGTTAAGGCCATTCAAGATATGCCGCCTCCAAAAACATTGAAGGAATTGAAAAGCTTGCAAGGAAAAATGGCTTATATTCACCGTTTTATTTCAAATCTAGTCGGGAGATGTAAGCCGTTTTCTCATTTGATGAAGAAAGGAACAAAGTTCGTATGGTACAAAGCTTGTCTGAACACGTTCAATTCAATAAAGGAACTGTTAAGACAGCCTCCAGTATTGACAACTCTTATAAAAGGTAAGCCACTTGTACATATCTGTGGCCGAGAATTCGCTGGGAGCCTTATTAGCGCGAGTAAATGAAGACGGAAAAGAAACAACTCTTTATTATCTAAGTCGAACTCTAGTAGGTGCAGAATGCAATTATTCTCCGATTGAGAAAGAATGCCTGGCGCTGATATTTGCGGTACAAAAATTGAGTCATTATTGCCTCTCTCATGATATAATTTTAATCTCAAGGGCAGATCCGATAAAGTTTCTAATGACAAGGCCGATGTTATCGGGAAGATTGGGCAAATGGATGCTGTTACTTTCGGAATATACGATTACTTATGAGCCAGCGAAAGCAGTGAAGGGACAAGCAGTGGCAGATTTCTTGGCAGCACATCCTGTAATAGAAAGTGAAACCATCAGCGACGATTTTCCTGATGAGCAGGTTATGATGGCTGAGTTGCAAAATCCGTGGCAGATGTATTTTGATGGTGCTTCTCGAGCATCAAGAGCAGGCGCAGGAGTAATATTCATTACTCCTCAGGGTGATCTGTTACCCTATTCTTTCGCATTGGGTACTGCATGCACAAACAATGAAGCCGGATATCGAGCTCTCATCATTGGAATGGAAATTGCTCAAGAAATGAAGATAAAGACGCTACAGATTTTCGGAGATTCCAAGTTGATTATAAATCAACTGACGACTGAGTTTGAAATAAGAAAGCAAGTGCTCTTGCCGTATTGTCGAAAAGCACAGTGGTTACTGGAGCAATTTTGCCATGTTGAAATCAAGCACGTACCGCGATCTGAAAATGCGAAGGCAGACGCTTTAGCTAGTCTGGCAGCGACCTTGTCCTGTCCAAACGGGTGTCCTCTTCAAGTAACTATAGAGGAAAGAAGATTTTTGCCCTCTTTAGAAGTTATTGATGAAGTCATCGAGGTGCTTCCTATATCATCTTTGGAAGTGACAGTGGATGATTGGCCCCAACCTTTCGTAGATTACCTCAAATATGATCTCTTGCCAGAAGATCCAGCACAAAAACAGTAAATCAAGCAGAGATTGAGCAGGTTCATCATATGTAGTGAAGCGTTGTACAAAAAATCTTACAATGGGATGCTCTTGCATTGTCTAGATGAACAAGAAGCGGGTTAGATGTTACGAGAAGCTCACTCTAGGGAATGTGGGGCACATCAAGCTGGCTGAAATTTATTTTATCGAATACATCGAATGGGGTATTATTGGCCTACAATGTTTAAAGATGCAATAGATTACGTGAAGCGATGCCACTAGTGTTAGATTCACGGAGATGTCATACATATGCCCCATGAAGATCTCCATCAAACAATTTCTTCTTGGCCTTTCTCCACTTGGGGACTTGATGTTATTGATCCCATAAATCCGCCTTCATCCAAAGGAAAACAATATATTTTGGCAGCAACGAACTATTTCTCCAAGTGGACAGAAGCAATCGCATTGCGCAATGTCAAAGAAAAAGACGTGGTCAATTTCATCCGACACGTGATAATATATCGCCACGGCATCTCGAAGAAAATCGTAATTGATAATGGTACCCCTTTCAAGAATAGAGGCATGGAAAAGCTGTGTCAGAAATTCAGAATTCACCACTCGTTCTCAACACCTTACTATCCACCGGCCAATGGATTAGTAGAGGCATTCAATAAGACGATAGTGAAGATACTGAAGAAGACAGTAACAGGAAACAAGCGTGATTAGGACGAAAAGTTGCAAGAAGCATTGTGGGCATACAGGACTACCCACCAGACAACAACAAGAGCCACACCGTATTCATTGGTTTACGGCGTGGAGGCGGTCATCCCGATTGAAACACAAGTTGCCTCACTTAGAGTGGTAGTGCATCAGTCAATTACAGATAATGAAAATGCAAAAATATTTGGAAGAATTAGACACCTTTCGATGAGAAACGCTGGCAACAAGAATGACGATTACTGATTGTATCAGGCAAGAATATCAGCTGCCTTTGATAAACGAGTCAAGTATCGCTCTTTCAAGAAAGGAGACATGGTGCTAATGTTGAAAAGACCAATAGTAGTGACCTGCAAAACAGGGTACAAATTTGAGCCTAAATGGGATGGGCCATACATAATAACAGAGGTATATTCCAATGGAGCATACAGAGTTGTAGATCAAGATGGACAGGGTATCAGTATACCGGTCAATGCACGCTTCATCAAGAAGTATCGTCCCTGAAGACAGTCACAATTTTGATCCAGAAGATTATCAACATAATGCTTCTATATCAAAAGGGGGCAAGAACAAGTGAATCCATGTATTCATTTTCAGATGAATGAATAAAGAAGAAATTTGCAAGCATATCAAGATTACATATCATCACGAAGCCAGTATACTATCATAAACATATCGTCAAAGATATTATCAGCAACAGTGATGTATCAAGTAAGATATCTATTATTCTAACAGTGATGGTAGCTTATCATTTAAGGCAGCCTAGTCAAGCCTATATGGCCAACTACGCATAAGGCCTATCGCCATTATTATTCGGGCAACAGTGAGAAGCCAGTGGCCCAAAAAAGCCCGCCTAGGCCATCATATGCATACCTATGCTGGCAGCGGATCAAGCCAGCGACTGAAAGCCCTAAAAGGCCAAACAGTCCTCAACGGCCAGTCACGCGTAACACCAATGCCGTCTGTATAGCTTTTCGACAGCGTCACGGGGAACGGATGAAATTGCTCTCCCGTGAATGGGTCCGACCTTGCAGATGAAGAAAATGCGGGCTACAGTGTGCGCTCTTAGGCCATTGTCCATAGATAGGCCAACCATGCATAAGACCCCTAGATCCTTGGCTTAATTTCAGTAGTAACTCATGAGGAAGGGTTCAAACCTACTCATCGATGGACTGACGGCCCTGGATTTGGTACCCCAAAGGTCGCCTTGTGCCCCTCGTGAACTCTAGATAGTTACTGCAGCCAACCCTGTGTGTAAATCCAACTGAGTTCATGGCCCCGGTAGCTTCATTGGGCCCCTCTGATGGATAGCGGTTTGTGAACTCACCAGGCTGTGAAAAATTCAGTGAACTCATAAGAGTTACAGAGACCAATCACGTGAGACCCGACGAGTCTAAAAAACTGCGTTGCTCGAGCTTAAACTATGTGTGATTATCTGACTAAATTGAAATCTAGTGCCGCCTACCAAAACAAAAATCATAGGAAATCCCATACTAACAATCATGATATATTATTATTTTTTATTTTTTTATTTTAGCATTTCATTAAATATCATGTTAGATGATTGCATAAATGAATATGCTTGAAATGAATCATAAATTGGAAATTTAAGAAGAGGTGAACTATCTTAAAATATCACGATGCTTTCATTAATATAAGTTGGAAATCAAAAGGAGCTGCCTGTTCTAAAAAAAAAAAAAAATAAACACAAAACAAAACAAACAAAACAAATTCTCTACAACTCATCTCTAACTCCTAATATTCTCAAATATTTCTGCAAATCTTCCTTCAACTGAATTTGAGCTGCGATGTGTTTTGACTTTTCTTCAAGAATAATTTTTGCTTGATCTGGAATTCTAGCTAACTTGTTCTCCAAAGATGCGATTATCTCTTCATTTTTGATTAATTTAGATTTCTCAGCATCGGCAGATTGAATACTGATTCGCATCTTCTCTTCGATCTCCTTCATAGTTGATTCTTCCGTACAGTCTTTCAACTCCAGTTGCGAGATTTCCTCCTTCAGGAGAGCTATGCGATTCTGAATGGCCGCCCTGTTGTCAGCACAAGCCTTCAACTGTTCCTGAAGAGTTGACTGCTCTTGATTGAACTCAGAAATAGTAGAAGTGATGAGGGAAGCTTTCTCTTTGGAAAGAGCTAGCTGTTTTCCATATTCTAATATTTCAGGAGCAATAGTGACATTTTCTGCTGATGCCAAAGAAATTATTCAATCACGAAATTTGAGAAGAGAGTCACGTAGGACGGAAATATTAATCTTCGCCATCCTTGCAATGCTTTCCAGGATTTCAATAGCAATGTCTAGATCCGACCACTGCTCAGGATCTTTGAAAATGTGAACTATCGCTGACATAGAATTCCTCATCAAAAGCAGTTTATGTGTAGGAACCTTCTCAAAAGATAATAAATCAGACACGGTAGCTACGGAGTTAGAGCTTGTTGCGCCGCTGTGAGGAGTTCCTGTAATATAAAGAGGAAAAGAAATTAGAATAATGATAGCAAGGCTAGGGGATGCAGAAATTTTGATAAAGCAAATGATATATATACCTGCTGCAATAGTATGGGCAACAAGAAGTTGAATTTTCTGAACAGAAGAAGGGCCGGCTCCCAACATATCAGCAAAGGAAGGCGTTCTGGCCTCCTTGCTCGAATCCCTAGTAGTCGGAGTTGGTAGATCAGTGGTCTCTACTAGGAAAACGATTCCACGAGCTACTACCTTCGGTGCTGCCAAAGGAGCCAAAGGGACCCTCGATGAAACCACTGGTGCAGCCGAAGGAAGATCCGCAGGGGGAGTATCACCAGTCCTAGTATTGACAATATGAGCACCTGAAATAAAAATATAACAATGATAATGAGATAACTATTGAAATATATATATATATATATATATATATATATATATATATATATATATATATAAGATTGTTAAAAAAAAAAAGGAGGGGAAGGAAATTCCTTGGCGAATATCCATATTCTCTGTAATCTAGAGGTTCATCTTCTTCTTCTTCTATCACTACAGGAGTCTTCGTAGGAATATTGGTATCAGGAAGAGCTTTAGAAGTTGATGGAAGATGTTCTTCGTCAATAAAAGTACCTTCTGCAACGACATCTTTCTCGTCATCGATGTCAACTTCTCCCTCCTCAAAGTCATCATTTTCATCATCTTCAGCATCTTCATACTTAGCAGCATGGGTGCCTTCAGATGAAGAGGCTGAACTTGCATCATCTGAGTCTTCTTCATCTACTTCTTCGATCATAACCTACTTCCCTTTAGAGGGAGAGGCCTGGCTACCTCCTGGCTGAGAATCTTTATTAACTGGGAGCGAAGAAGCTAGAGAAGCCCGGTTACCCCCTTCTTGAGGAGAAGGGGGAGAAGCTTGGGAGCGTGTCCAAGACCTTGTTATTGGAGAAGATGGACTAGGGTGAGTAGTTCGAGGAGCAGGAGAAGGGATCGGTTGATCTTGAGGTTTAACAACATTTTCTTGAGCCGGAGAGGTAACTTCTGTCACCTCTTCAATCACTCTCTCAGAACGATCCCGTGGGACCTTCTCAAAGTCCATGATGACCCCATAAGCTATCCACCATTCTAAAGTGTTAGAAGGTTTTCGTTCACGAATGGGATCATCCTCTGATATCTTAACACAGAGATGACCAGTAAAAGGGGCATGACTCGTTTCTGGCACGAAGCCTATTCCTTCCTCAAACTTATGGCCTCTGAGCCTTGGCGGCGAAATCCAAAAAGGTTCAATCACAGATGAGCATTTATTTACCAAATATGACCGATGAACCCACCATCTCATGTGACTATATGAGGCACGAGGGATGCGATTGCAGCTCGGGATAATGAAAGAAGATTCGACTCAGCCACCTAAAAGCTGTTTCCACACCATAACCCAATTATAAGGGCCTGTCCCGTAACTCCGCATTCGCCTGGTCACCAACCCGCAATCCTCTAGAATGGTTTGGTCGAAATCAAATTGACGAGCAAAACGGCTCGGGTAGTATGGCTCCCTCCAAAACTCTACTCCCTCTCTCAATGGGAGACCGCAGGATCGGATTGATAGGTAAAATGCCCTTTCCCATGGGGTAAGTGATACAGTATCTATTTTATCTGTATCCTCTATGTAGCGATACGGGCAGAAATGGAAGTAGTTGATGTTATCATCGGAAGAATTTGCATAAATGACCCAATCGTAAGATCTTTTCGTCGTAGCTCTCTTCTGGAAAAAACAGAGTGGAATACGGGAGGGGTGAATATATGCCTTCTCAGAAACTTCAAAAGTCCATGGAAAGTATATGCCGAGCCAGCTGGTGAAGAAGTAATGCCAGGGAGTGTAAGCGGAAGAAGAGCCGACAGAAGGACTTTTGACATGTGAAACAATCTCTCCAAAAGCCCTATAAATTGAGCATAGGACTGGAGGAGCGAGAGAATATTTGAACCCTTCAGCCATTACACTGGCGACAACAAACACCGTGGGGCGAATAGCATCTGCCCACTTTGAGCTGGGCAGGACCACTACACTCAGCCAGTACACAAGAAACGCCGCGAGTTCCCTGTCAAGAGTATACTTTGGATGTTCTTTTATATTTTCACGAAGATCCTCCAATTCTCGCGAACGGCTACCGTTAAACCTGGGAAGAGAAGAAAAGATGGATAATGAGAAGTATGCATCAGAAAAAAAAAAAGAAAAAAAAAAATTGATAGTCTGTAAGAAAGAGAAATTATCAGAGAGCTCTGCTGAAGTGCATAAGCCATTGTAAGGGGGAAATCTTGTGAATGTTTGGGAATTTGGACATCTCCTTAAAAAGTTCGGTAGTCGTTTCTGAGATAGAAGCAACATGGCCTGGTGAGGAGATATAAGCCAGTTCTTCATTAGTTGGCACAAACTCATCATAGAATTTCCTAGTTATTGGAAGACCAGCGATTCGATGAAGATCCCAGAGCGTGATACTCATCTCGCCCACAGGAAGATGGAAGGAGTTGGTTGAGGGACACCAATAATTAAGGAAGCCTTTCAGAATGGTAGGCTCCTTGTAGAAATGTTGCGATGTAGCTTCTATCGCATTATAAAGATCAATCTTGACCAAGATTTTCGAATGTTTGGCTAAAATCGTTGCTGCCCATCCAGGATAGTAGTCACGAGAAGTCAGGAGGCCTCTTGTCCTGAATTCTTCCGGACTCCAGATCGACTAAAAATTAGTCGGGAACAGATTGTCCGGATTATGAGAAGGGGTGAGGAAGATCATCTGGTGAACATCACCAATCTGCTGCCTTGGCTTCTTCATCAGCAAGATACCTTCCAAAATTCTGGGTTCCCTCGATGACCAGGATTCTGTGAAGGCCAGTTTCTCTCCGTCCATTTGATCTCTCGATTCACAATTGAGAATAGACTGATGGCGGTGAAGGCTCAGTGGGATCACTACCATGCCTTGCTTATAAGGGTTATTAAATTTCATAATACCCTCAATCTCCCGAATCAACTCCCAGGAGTTTTGGAGTTTCTTTCTATTATGTTCTCTGGTTTTCTCCTAGAACTCCTCAGCTTTGTTGCGACGGGTTTTCTTCGACCTAGATGGTGGGGGAGTGTCTTCTCTCATCGATGGCTTTTGGCTCATCATCGGCAAATGAATAGTCGTTTTTTGCCACTCGTCCCAGTCATAATCTCGACCATGTGTCGGTGGTTGTTCAATCTCACCCATGGAGATTGCCCTGTGAATAGGAGAAGGTAGTGTAGCGATCCGATCGGTGAAATCGAAGGTAGGAAGCAGGGGTTCCTTTATATAGGCGGGACGTTTACTAGAGGTTTTGAAACGTTTGTGTGATGGTTGAGGAGGAGATGGTGATGGCTCAATAGCTTGTGAAGACCGAGGATTTGGTAGTTCTTGGTGAGAAGGTTGAGCGGTTGAAGGTTCGATGATACAGAAGGTCCTTTTAGTGCGAGCCATGGTGAAAAAGTTTAAGTCTCAGAAAAAGAAAGTCTGAAAAATGCTTTGTCTGGAAATTCTGCAAAGGAGGGGTTCGCGCGGGTCGCGCAAACTATATTTGTTGCGCGGAGCAGCGCAACGTTTGAAGAACTTGCGCGAACAGGAATTCTGTTGCGCGGGTCGCACAAACGATGCTGATTGCGCAAGGAGATAACAAAAAGACAGAGCTTCGCTAGGAATGGGAAATGGGACATGAGTGAAGGCAACTGGTATTTATAGGGGATGAAGCCTGAGTACAGTATTCGAGCGTCCGTTGTGGGGGTCGCGCAAACGATTGCAAAAGTGAAAATTTGTGATTGATTCTGATTCTTTGATTCAGAAGAACAAAGAAAGGATCAAGGGGGCATCTGTCGAGGCATAAAAATAAGGACAGAGGTCAAAGATCAAGAAAGTAGAAGATAGAAGAAAAAATGAGAAAGAATACCATTTTATGAGATTGCGCGAGCTGCGTGAAAGATATATTAGTTGTGCGAGCCGTGCAAAGGAGATATTAGTTGCGCGAGCCGTGCAAAAGATTTATTGATTGCACAATCCGTGCAAATGGTCCTGTTGGTTGCGCGAACTGAGCAAAGGGATAAAAGATGTTGTTCAGATGGAAGGTGAGCCCGATGGCACCAAGATTGAGGGTTCGCACGTGTGAAGGTCTATAAATACCCCACTTCTCTCATTTGAGGGTTGGAAGATTTTGGAAGAATATTAGAGCTCCAGAAGATTTTGAAGGTAGGAGGAGAAGAACGCAAGGGTTTGTGCGGGTCCGCGCAAACCATATTGATTGCGCGGCCCGTGCAACAGGGCTGTTGTACGGCCACTAAGGATTGGAGCTGTTATGCTGCCGAAATTGTCGATCTTTGCCATTTTCAGTTCTCCTTTTTCATAAGGATATAAGCTCAAGAGAGGGAGATCAGATGATCAAATTTGTATAATATTCCTCTTAAAGAGATGATCAAACTACTAGTCGAAATGCTGCCAAATTTGATATTCAGATTCGACATTCGAACTTTGTTAATTTCCGTATTTTAAATAATCTATCTCAGAATCAAGGGATATTCGAGGATGTAAATGAACTCAATGTTAATAATACAATGATTGTTCTTTATACATTATCTCTGTTATATTTGAATAAGATAATTTCCCAAATCAAATGCATTTGTTTTTTGTTCGAAACACCTCATATCCATCAGGGTTGGCCCTAGGAAGCTTTTAAAGGTGGACATTCAATCACAACTGCTCCTTGTAGCGTGGTCCATCTGAAATTTAGATCTAATTCATTCCCCCTTTCTTGTTTATATCAAGGAATGCCAAATCGGTTACGTATCGGCCGTATTGGCCGATACGTAACGGTAACGGTGACTGCCGATACGTGATTCGGGGTCGTATCGGCCATTACTGTTTTTTGTACCCGTATCGGCCGAATAACGGTAATTTTTTTTTAATGGTTGTTTTGTCGTATTAATTATGCCATATGATGTGTTAATCATAGTAGAACATGTTAATGTGCATTTTACAGATTTGGGGTGCCATTTTATATTTTTTTAATATTTTTTTTTCTATTTACGCATTTATTTTGGCCCTTTTTTTGAAAATTTGAAAAATCAATTTTTAATGATTCTTTTGATGTTTTAATCATGCCATATGATGTGTTAATCATAGTAGAACATGTTAATGTGCATTTTACAGATTTGGGGTGCCATTTTATATTTTTTTTAAATATTTTTTTCTATTTACGCATGAATTTTGGCCCCTTTTTTTAAAATTTGAAAAATCAATTTTTAATAGTTGTTTTGCTGTTTTAATGATGCCATATGATGTGTTAATCATAGTAGAACATGTTAATGTGCATTTTACAGATTTGGGGTGCTATTTTATATATTTTTTTTCTATTTACGCATTTATTTTGGCCGTTTTTTTGAAAATTCGAAAAATCATTTTTTAATGATTCTTTTGCTGTTTTAATGATGTCATATGATGTGTTAATCATAGTAGAACATGTTAATATGCATTTTACATATTTGGGGTGCCATTTTATATATATATTTTTATATTTTTTCTATTTACGCATTTATTTTGGCCCTTTTTTTGAAAATTCGAAAAATCATTTTTTAATGATTCTTTTGCTGTTTTAATGATGCCATATGATGTGTTAATCATAGTAGAACATGTTAATGTGTATTTTACATATTTGAGGTGCCATTTTATATTTTTTAAAATATTTTTTTCTATTTACACATGAATTTTGGCCCTCAAAAATAATTGCAAACACCTAAATGTAAGATATTTTCATATTACATTCATTCTAATATATCTATCATTGATAGTAGATAGTTAGAAAACGAAATATATGCATTTTGTAGTCAAATTCAGGTTATCTGGTTCATAAATTCATCAGACAGTCCGATACAACTCCTCACTAAAGAGTGGACCATTACACCACCATAAACATGTTCCAATTTATAAATGAATGCATATTTGGAATGCTTAGAATATTCTAGATTTAATCCATATTTTTTCATATTTTCTTGGCAAAAAATTTTTTTTGCGCCGTTACACCCCCGTATCCGTATCAGTTTTGGAGGGCACTGTTACGCCAACCGATACCGATACCTGAAACCTTAGTTTATATACATTCATATTCACACCCTTAGACTGCTACATGATGGGTTCAACTTCAATGGTGTGGCCCACATAAGACTTGGATCTGCCCTATTCCTTGGCTTATGTCTTAAAATGATCTAAAGAATGTGATGGACAACATGGATAAAACAAATACACCACGTGGTCCCATAAGAAGTTTTAAGAACAGCTCGTCTAAATTTGCATGGCCTGGCTTTTGGAAGCCAGCCATAAAATGGGCTGCTAAAATGGATGGACGGTGTGGATTTATCAAGTACATCAAGGGGTATCACGGTAGGCCCCATAGTCCTTTGTTATTCTCTCTCTATTTTCTTTTTCTTACAAATGAGACAGGGACGGGACTCCCTCTTTTAATTTTTACTTTAAAATATAATATGGGTGAGTATTTACACATAAATGTAGTCTACGTGGGTTTTGCCAGACTAGCCAGGTCCAACATTTTGATGGTTTGGATTGCATGTAACATCACGGTGGCCCATGGTAGGGCTGACAACCCTGTTCAAGCTAGTAATCGTATGGTCCTTCCATCTACGTCTTCATGACCGTATGAACAAGTTGGATGGCTGATAAACATCATGGTAGGGCTCACCGTAAGTGGGTCCCACTCAAGCTTTAGATCAAATTGATTTTTGTGTTTTCCTCCCATCTAACCCATTGGACGGCATGAACGATCCAAATATCATGTAATCCTCAAAGTGGGGACCCTTATCAGTGGGTTTCATAGCTACACTACAAGAATGAGAACAAGGAAACAAGGAGGAGGAAGGGTGAGGGTGTGTACTCACCTTGATGATCAAAATGGATGGTTGAGATGGATTGATGGAGTTGATGGTGGAAGGGATGGGGTTGATGGCCCACCAAGATCACCTTTCCTTTCCTCTCTCTCTCTCTCTCTCTCTCTCTCTCTCTCTCTCTCACTTATTGTAGAAAAATGGTGAAAATGTAAGGAATGGAGGGGTATTTGTAGAGAAATGGATAAAAATGTGGTTAGGTTAGATTAATGTGGTTATGATTAGCTTAGGCAAGGATATGGTAAGTGATGCATGATTAGGAGTTAATGGTGCAATAAAGGGACATGGGATGTCATGGTATGATGAGGTCATGCATGGGGAATGGTATGGAGAAGAGTTGACTTTGGGGTACACATGAGAGAGGGGTGGTATGGGAGGGTGACATCGCACACATGGGTAGAGATTCTCTCACCCATGTGTGGTATGTACATGTGTGGAAGCATGTGTTGCACACATGTGGAATGGAAAGTACGGCGCCATGCGCATATGATACCCCAACGATTCTTCGCGGCATATCTCACTAACGGAGCGTTGCACGGATGCACGGGTGGTACCTCTGCGACTGCAGTGACAGGGTGGTCGATATGGCGAGGGTTTCGAGGTCTTGGGGTTCCAGTCAGTTGGGGGTGCACTATGCATGGCCAATCCAGGTCTGGCCAAGGGCGTCGATCATTGTGCACATAGTCATAGAAAAGGTACATAATGGACGGGGTCTTACTATCCCTTTTTGAACCATGAAATGTCATTTTTCCCAATTTAGGACAAAGTTCTTTTCTTTACATCTCTTCAGTACCAATTTCAAGTGCTCAAGGCACTCACTAAAGGATGAACCGAAGACAGAAATTGTACATGAAGACATCTAAAAATTGCCCTACCATGTCAGAAAAAATACTTAACATATATCGTTGGAATGTGACAGAAGCATTACACAGTTCAAATGGCATCCTTCGGCATGTGAAAGTGTCAAAAGGACATGTGAATGTGGTCTTTTCTTAGTCTTCAAGGGCTATCTTTGTTTGTTTGTAGCCCGAATACCCTTCAAGGAAGCAATAATAAGAATGATTTGCTAACCTTTCTAAGATCTTATCAACAAAAGGTAAAGGAAAGTGGTCCTTCCTCGTGACGGTATTCAATTTTCAATAGTCAAAGCACATTCTCCAACTAGTAGTGACTCTAGTTGGCATGAGTTCATTATCCGCATTGGCTACGATGGTGATCTCAAACTTCTTGGGTACCACCTGAGTTGGACTTACCCATTGGCTATCGGATATAGGGTATATAATGCCCGCATCCAATAACTTTAACACCTCGGCGAAAACCACATCCTTAATATTCGGATTTAGACGGCATTGTGGTTGTCTAGATGTTTTCGCATTATTTTCGAGGTGAATGCGATGAGTACAAAACAAAGGATCAATTCCCTTGAGGTGTACAATTGTCCATCCAATGGCTCCTTTATGTTCTTGGAGAGTAGAAATTAGCATACTCTCTTGATCCTCATCCAAGTGGGAAGGAATCACCACTGGATGTCTCATCTTGACCTAAATAGGCATATTTAAGATCAGCTAACAACGGTTTTAGATCAAGCTTCGATGCCTTGACACCAGATGGTAGAGGTTTTAAGTCAGCTTGAGGTAAATTTTCAAATTCAAGCCTCCACCGGTTAGTTTCAAGTATCGGTGTAGCATTAAGCAAGGCATCCATCTCCCTAATCATGTCATTATCTAAATCAGTGGAGTGGGCCAAGCACATCTCTAAAGTGTCGGAGTAAAAAGTCAAAAGTGACTTATCTTCCACAAATGAATCTATCAAGTTAATCTCGTGTGCATCATCACTACCCTCCTATTGTTTGCACATGCTGAACACGTTCAGCTCAAGTGGACTTATATTCCTAAATGATAGTTTCATAATCTCATTCCTACAATTGATTATGGCATTTGATGTGGTTAGGAATGGTCGGGCAAGGATGATAGGAATTTGAGTATTAGCATCAATGATGTGTTAAGTATCCAAAACAATAAAATCTATTGGGTAGTAGATAAAGACTTGGACAAGCACGTCCTTTATCATCTGTCTCGGTATACGAATCGAACGATCAGCAAGTTGGAGTGTGGTCTTGGTGGGTTTAATTCACTTAGGCCCAACTGTTTGTAGACCGAGTATGGGATCAAATTCACAATAGCCCCCAAATCAAGCAGTGCATGTTCAATCCGGTGGTCCCCAATTACACAAGAGATGGTTGGGCTACTAGGATCCTCGTATTTTTGGGGCACATCTTGTTTGATGATGGCGCTCACTTTCGCTGTCAAAAATATTTTTTTTTTGGATGTTGTGCCGCCTCTTGGCCGTATAAAGATCTTTCAAGAATTTGGCATATGATGGAATTTGTTTTATGGCATCCAACAGAGGGATGCTGATTTTTACTTGTTTTAGAACCTCTATGATATCCCGAGTGTTGGGTAGAGGTTTTGGTGAGATCAACATTTGTGGAAACAAAGAAACTGGCTCGTATTCCTTTTCCGTTTCTTTCCCATGTGTAGCATTGATAAGCCCATCATCTCTTTTAGATTCTTCCAAGTCCTTGTGCTTCTCAGCCCCTTGTCAGGATGTTTTTGTCAGTTGTTTTTTCACTTTTAAGAGTGGCGATGGACTTCGCTTGCTCTACATGCTGATTCGAAGAGCTTGGGTCACTTACCTTACATTATGGTTTCGGGTTAGGTAGAGGTTGGGCTGGAAGATTCCCTTTCTACCTAACAATTATATGTGACTCCAATCTTTAAATGGACGTGTTGAGGTCCTAGAATGCTTACAATGTGTTTTGATTGAACAACTCTTTATTATGGATGAATTTTTTAAACGGATCCTCTTGGGTTCTTTTCTGGTTTAATAATGGATTGAAGATCGAAGGAAGAGACCCTTGAGGATTTTTGTTTGTATTAACCGTTTGCCCATTCCTCGAACTGAAGTTTGGATGGTTCCACCAGATAGAGTTGTATGTGTTCGAGATGCGAGCACTGAATAGTGGCCTTTGATAATTGTTTACGTTATTGGATTGATAATTGTTTACGGTATTGGATTGCTCATGTAATAACTCTTAGCATGCAGGAATTCTAAGACACTCTTGCATCAAGTGTATATTACTAGCGCAAATACCACAAACAATTTCAATGGTCTCATCGAGTTTGACCATTTCTACTCTTTTCAGTTTCATGGCTTCGACCTTTCTTGAAAGTTTAGCCCCCCTGGCATTAATGTCGTCTTCCTCCCTTAAGACGTAGATTCCTCTCTTTTCTTTGGACTGAGTTGATTAGGGGTTAGTGGGCTTGGATGAAGTATCCCATGACTGCGCGTTTTCAGTAAACATATGAAAATAGACTCACACGTAATCGGGATCTTTATTCATGGTTTTCTTATTGCACATCATCTCTATAAATTGGCGCATGGGCAAAGTCGGTCCATCATAGAAAAAGCTTATGACCCGCCAAATTTCGTAGCTATGATGTGGGCAAGCATTCAAAATTTCCTTGAATCGTTCCCAGCATTGGAAGAAGGTTTCTTCCTCATTTTGTGAAAAAATCATGATCACCCTTCTAAGGGTGTTGATCTTATGAACCAGGAAGAACTTTTTAAGGAACTCCCGAGTCATCTCAGCCCTTGTCCCAATCGATCTCAGTCTCAAGGAGTGAAGCCATGACTTGGCATTCTCCTTCAAAAAAGAAAGGGAAGAATTTGTCTTATGGTGTCATTAGACACATTGTGGAAGTGCAAGGTCGCTACAATCTCATTAAACTCTTTAAGATGTAGGTATGGATTCTCAGAATTTAGTCCATGGAATTTCGGGAGTAGTTGGATCACTCCCAGCTTGAAATCCACGTTTCCTGCATTATGTGGAAAAACCATGCAAGAAGAAGGTGTGCTTGTCCTAGCTGGTTGTAAATAATCACGTAGAGTTCTAGGTGGACCATTGTGCATGTCGTTCTCATCTTGCTGTTCCTCAGCACGATGATAAGGTTGATTCTCAGCCATGTTCTCAGCCAATTCAAAGGACCTTACGTGTCGTCTAATCCAACAATGGATAGGCAAACCTTCGACTAATCCTCCTTCACTTAAAAGACGTAGAGTGTTATCATGAACCCACTTGGGCATGAAACACTCTTAACCATAATTCTAAACTAAACCTACTTCTACGAAAATAAAAATTGCAGAAAAAATAAAAAATTTGGAATACTAAAGCAAAGGGTTGGAAGGATAGTACCCAATTAACGACTCTAGGTTAGTTTCTACAAAATAGAAGAAAAAATGTTAGTGTCTAAAATAAAATTCAAAAAAATCCTAATCTAGAAACACAGTGAAAAAATAGTCATAATCCTACCTAATTCTAATTCTAATGTATTTTAGAAAGACGCAGCCGAAGTCCCCGGCAATGGTGCCAAAAACTTGTTGTGAGCAAACCCCAAGTGCAGGGCTGTAATGTCGTAATAACTCGGTGAGACCGAGGTCGTACCCACACACGGACTTATGATTGTGAGATTTCTAGAACACTTTAGAATTAATTAGAACTAGAATTAAAACTAACTCATGGAATTAGGTTTAAGAAGTAGTGATGTAATTGAGAATGAAATTAATAGAGATAAAGTACTAGAGCGCCAAGGATCCACTTGTAGCCATCCTTAATGTTAAAATTACTTGATTCAATCATATAACTCAACTGGAATCGAAGTCCTATCCTATTCAGTAGGATAATGGAGCGGTTAAATCATTCTTCATATATCTAAATATATTTGAACTTCAATTGAATTAGTTCCCACATAGAGCATCAAAGTATTAATCGCAGGGAATTCAATGCATCTATCGTGTCCTTAGTCAACGATAGATCAATGGATTTTACAGATTAATCCCTTGCAAAATAGATTAGAAATTACTCTTAGTTCTTTTAAGCATCGATGTGCCCGAAGTCGATAATGGATCAAAATAAACTAAAAATAAATCTTCATTCAAACCAAATATCAATTAATTTGTTCAACAATTAAACCAATTACTTGAATCAAAGTAAACTAAGCATTAAGAGTAACTACAAGCTTCACCTCTTAGCCCTAGCTAAGAGATTAGCCAATCAAAGACATGATTGAACTAAAACTCAAAGGAAAAATATAAAAGCAGAAGAAGTACCGAAGGATTTGAAAAGGAGGACTTTGAAGAAGCTTCACAAGTCCTTGCTCTATTCCTTCTACCCCAATTCATCTCTAGGAAAGCCTAAAACATCCTTTTAAATAGGAAAAATCCGCACTGACTTGAAGCCGACTTCAATTTACACACTTTTATTATGCTTTGGTCACATTGATAGTGAACTTCGGTCGCAACCGAATATACCTTTGGTCGCACTGAATTTCCCCTCGGTTGCAACTGAATTTCTTCAATTTCCATTTGAAGTCTCTGCCTTCCTTAGGTTGCACCGAACTTCCCTCCGGTGACACCCGAACATAGCTTCAGTCGGACCGAATGTCGAGCCGAATTAACTTTGAAATCACAATTTGTTGTTGGATTGTTCTGTGCACATTCGGTCGGACCGAACCAACCTTAGGTGGGATCAAACAATTTGTTATTTCTATTAATGGACTTTATGATTTTTCCAGTCTTTTCTCTCTCCTTTGCACTTGGTTTTCTTGAATCTTTAGTACTTGAAATTTTCATTGATCACTTCCAAATCTCCAAATCTTCACTTGGTTATTCTTTGAACATTAAATCTTCTTTTAATCATTCTTTTCACCTTAGCTCTTCAAATCACCTCGCATATGTGATTAGATCAATTAAGCGCATCTATGCTTATAAAACCAATGCATAATAAGGGTGAAATATATAATATTTTACACTCAACACACCATGTTTATTGAGCATCTCATCCAATAGGTAATGAATAACTTGTGGAAAAAAAAAATCACCATGTACTATCCATTTGTTTATGGTGCAAGACCCTTGAGTGGGTCTCTTGGGATTGGGAATGACCTCATCCACAAGTTCAAATTGGCTGCCTACCTATAATGAACCCTCCTTTATTTGGGCTAGGGACTGGCTGGTACATCTCCAAGATCACCAAAATCTCAAGCTTATGGATCCTTCTTCTATGTTCCTCTTCGTCTTTCTTCCTATATCCTTTTGCAAGCTTCCATCTTCTTCTTCTTCTCCTCTCTCTCTCTCTCTCTCTCTCTCTCTCTCTCTCTCTCTCTCTCTCTCTCCCCCCCCCCCCCTGGCTGTACTAACGTGCTACTGGAAAGTTGGGCTCCTCGTCAGCAATTTTCTTCTTGGTGGCTGTTAGTTGAGAGTTGAAGTTATCTGGAACACACTTTCAATATGTGGTTTCTAAGAGAACTACTAACACTAGTCTGACAGCAAACAACTGCCAACCCATTTCACCATGAACATCCATTCCAATGGCGATGTGGGGAATTTTCCTGATTGGAATGTTGATATTTTTGGACATGAAGTATCCCTGCTGCATATAATTTAATATGGTTCTCACATCTTATTCTTTACTTTTCATTTCAGGGTGGGAAGAATTTACTAGAAATGTATCGGGTGAGTGGGATGGGTTTGGGGCAGATTTTACTAGTGAAGGAAAGCCCATTGAACTTCCAGAGTCCATTGTTCCTGAAGAATTTAGGGAATGGGAGGTTAAGGTGTTTGATTGGCAGATTCAATGCCCTACACTTGCCGAAACTGATGAACCTGTACTTGTGTACAAACTGATAAAGCTACTACCCACTGTTGGATGTGAAGCTGATGCTGCAACATGGTATAGCATCGACGAGAGGAGCATAGGTGGCATAAACAATAAAGTTTCTGCCTTTGCATATCACCCAAGCGGATGCTATGTAGCTGTCTGGCCTGTAGAGCACCGGGAAGCATACAGATTGCTTGAGTTGGAGCATTGCTTGGTTGATCCTCAAAATCGAGAGTCTCGTGTGAGGATAATTCAAGTTTTTCGATTGGAGAATACAATGATGAAATTGCAAAACATCAAGGTCTTCTGTGAGCAGTGGTATGGGCCCTTCAGAAATGGGGAACAACTTGGTGGATGTTCTATTCGTGATTCTGGATTTGCATCTACAGAGGCTGTGAAAGTGTCAGAAGTTATAGGTGTGTGGCAGGGCACGAGCACTGTTGCCAGCTTTCACGGTCCCCAGAGAGTGAGTTTCATAATTCCTTTATGTTTTCTAAAATAGAATCATTCTCTCGTGTTCGTACTTTACTGTTATTTTGTATTCATCAAGTTGAGGTTCTTGAGGAAACTTCTTCCAGTATAAGCAAGTTTTGATGTGTGCATGCGTGCATGCACGTGTATATGATGCACGCGCGCATGTGTGCGTGCATGTGTATGTGATAAACAAAAGATTCTGATATTATATATATGAATAATTCAAATATGCATTTGATTTAAGGTGTTGAAATCACAGAAAGCTATGAGAGGATTTTGGGAGGTCATGCCATGTAATTTAAGTCATATATTAATTTATTTTGTCAATGTGAGTGTCGATTCATTTCTACATTTATGATCAATGTGATAGAAATGGAAAGCATCAGGTTAGATTGTTCATCTCATCTTGAAACTGCAATCAAGATGGAGTGAAGTGCCACATCCTTCTATGTGACATGTTTCCATCTTTCAAATCTTTTTCTCATGATTGCCATGGCACACAAGTATGTAACTTCCATCTCTTTGTATGTTATTGTGTTTCGATATGTCAACCGCACTTCTTTATGTATGCTTGTTCGCTCTCAATGACTTATATTCTCTCACACAATATTCCTAAGCTTCAAATCCTTCTATGGTATCAGAACAGGTTTTCTTTACTTCTATTATTATTATTATTATTATTATTATATTTTATTTTGCATATTTTGCACAGTTAAATTACATCCATGAATTGTGGATCCATTTTTCATTTGTTCTCCATGCATTATATTAGAAATTTTATCGCCACTTCAATTTTGTTGCAACTCTCTCAGCATTAACAAATTGTGGTCAGAGATTCTCTTGAAAGCTAGACGCTCTGGTTTATCATCGGCCCCAACCTCTTCCAGGTCCTAGTGCAGTTTACCATAGTTCCGTCTTGTTCACTTTTGGTTTTACCTATACCTGTTACTAAATTGAATCAACTCTTTATCAAGACGAACTTGAACTACTGAATTTGTGTTCATGCTATATATGTGAATGGTTCCTTTCTACAAGTGCTTCCTAGGCATTTCTGAAACTCAAAACTTTTAGAAGCTGCCTCTTCTACGCTCTTCCCTCTTGCCATATTAAGAGATGAATGGCATCTGTGTGACCTCTGATGTACTAATATTCTATGCCAAGAAATCTCACTAAGAGATCTCTTTTGTGAAAAGCTTGAAACGAGTTAATCTTTCAAAAAAACAAAAACACCTTGAAACGAATTATGCTGCACATGCATACTGTATCTAATCCCAGCCAATCTTGAACAGCACGTTGTCATGGACGTATCATTTTCGTGCCCTGTGACGTGGACATAGTCATTTTGGCCCTCTATGTACATAGAGGTTTCTTCATGTAGAATATTCTAGAGAAGATTAGAGAGTTGTTGAGATCTTTGAAACATTCTAGAGTTCTCTAATCCTTTGTAGCTTTAGTTGTATAGAGAATTCTAGAAACCTTTTAGATTCTTTTTAGCCGTTGGATTGTTGCCATACGGCACCATCCTAATTGTACGTGTATATTCTAGTCGCTTCCTACCACTATATAAGTAGATAGCTCCAATGTTGTCAAATCGTTATCATATTGCAAATCATAACAGGGGTTGAATCATATCGAATCATAAATAGCAAGATTTTTTTCTGATGTACAAAAAATATCTATAAAAAGATATAAGTAAATTAGAAAAGATTAAAAACTCAGCAATCATCCATTTACCATCAACATGTACCAAAAAAGTAATACATATCATGATATTATCAATTGAGAAAATGTACATGGTATACATAATTGTTTTCTTTTATTGTCTTTTGAAAATTTTACCTTAAAAAGCATACAAGTCTTTTTAAAATTTGGTTCTTTTGTACCTTTCTTGAGTGTAGAATCATGTTAGAAAAAATGGCATTCAATTTTTTTTTATTATTTTTTTATTATTATTAATTTTTTTTATATATATATATATATATATATATATATATATATATTTGTGAATATAGAAGATATCTTGATTTCTTTGTTTTGGTTTTTTTTTTTTTTTTTTTTTGAGGTATTTTTGTTTTGGGTTTTTGAATATCAAAATCTCCAAATCTCCTCTCCCTCCCTCTCTCTCAAAACAAAAAATGGTACAAAGAAAAAGAAAAAATTGAATTAAAAAATTAAAAAAATGTGATTTTTAAGTATTTTTTGGGCCCGTTTACAGTATGATTATCATATGATTCCATACGATTATCATATGATTCGATAGAATTTGTATGATAATTGTACGATTATTTAGGATTTATGATTTGGGTGTACAATTCAAATTATTCACCCATATGATATGATATGAATTGTACAATTCATATTGGCTCTTCAAGTAAGCTAGACTAGCAGCACTTGGGTGGTTGGCTGACTCGTTTGCGTCGGGACTGTGAGACAGGTGCCTCACGGTCTATGCTTGGGGAAGCACTTGGGCCATGAGGCCCATGACAACATGGTCCATGGCTACACCAAAGAACCTTGACTTGACACATTTCACATTGGCACCATAAAGTTGGTATTAGCTTTCCTAAGAGAAGCAGTTAAACTTTCTTCAATTTTGCTACCAATCTTCTTTGCTTGAAGGGAGTAGTCCTGCCTAAGCATTCAAACCCTTTTCCTTTCTTGGGGGTGTGGTATCGGTTGATAATCTTATAACGTGAATGTTGACTGTAGATTGTAACCTGTTGTATTGAAACCTATCTAATTCTGATCTAATCTCTGATTGTACCAGAAAATTTTCCAAGAACTGGTGGATGAAAACGCACGAAGCTTGATGAGAGATCAACATGGCCTCACATTGCTCCCAAAGCAGCTCTGGTGTTCACTAGAAGGAAGAGAGGATGGCGAATCTTGGGCGGAAGTGGGATGGTTGTTAGATAGCGGACATGCTCTGACATCAAGATGCATTTTCTCAAAAGATGGGAGGTTGGAGGCAAGTTAATATCTGATAGTTTATCTATGATGCTTACAAACAGAAAGCCTGTTATTTGTAAAGATCACCATGGTGGCATCCATGTTCTCTAATCCCAAACTTCATAATATGTAAATAAAGGGATTCATATCACTGCCCAAGCAAGATTAATTTAGTCATGACATGTCTTTCTAAGGAGCATTAACTCTATTATATCATGACCAAATTACCCTTGTGAGGTTAGAAATAGGCATACCCTTGTTAAGTGAAAACTGCTGATATAAATTATGCAAAAGGTTGGACAAAGTCAGGTCAAGTGTATGCACTGTGCTATTGCTTGTGCAAGTGAAATGCTATCATCTTAGGGTCTGTTTGGTTGCAACTTGAAAATAGGTTCATCCCATTTTATTTATTACCAGTTGCTATTAGTTAAGAGTTCATAGTTTATATGAACTGTTGGCTATATTTTTAATACCTACCAAGAAAAGATCTTTAATACATAATTATGATTAAAATAAAATGAGATGAGATGATCTCATTTTTAAGTGGCAACTGAACAGGCATAGCCTTTCTCCTAGCAATTTGGGATTTGCTGGAACTAAAACGCTACAAAATGACAAGATTTCCTAAAGACATAATAAACGGTGCTAGTTTTTTTCACGGTTGCAAGGGCATCAGATCGCTTGAAGAAGATAGATCTAGTGGTGTTTTATACAAATGTGAAAAGTGGGTGTCTTTGTAATTGTTTCACTTGTTGAGGATACCTCGGTCATTTCAGGGAGGAGAGTGATCAGGTCCTTGTATATAAGAATGGGACTTCAGGATTTTGACATGCCTGTATTTTCTTTCTTATTTGGGTGCAGGAGATTGCAATTGGCCATGAAACTTCAACTTCAGAGGGGGTTTAGCCGCTCTGTTCCTGAACTAGTAATTTTGTAGACATTTCATGTATTGTTACTCTTGTAAAGCATAAATAGAGAATTCATCACTCCTTGCATATATTGTATGATGTTGCCTTTCTTTCCTCTACCATAGATTTAAATGCTTCATTCATCACACTGGTTTGGAGATGATGGCGACTTCTGTGCAGGTGATCTGTATGTAACTGAGTGTTTTAAGGGGGTTTGTTCCATGATGTGTAGGGTAACTAGGTGATTAAGAGGGCCTAGTAGAGGACATCCCAGCGATTGAGTTTGGTAAAACTGTAATGATACGAGAACAAGGGAGTTCTTCAACCTTAAGGGCCCGTTTGGTTACCATCTCGAGCGCATCTGTTCAGCTAAGGCTTGTTTGAATAGACTATTCCATTAGACCGACAGTTGTTTGTCAAACACCCCATAAGAAACTCTGCTTTCTTTTTCATTGCTAGTAGACATTCTTGAGTTTTCTTCCCAAACTATACTTTAAAGTCTTTAACATAACCGCCAGGGCCTATGCTCTTATGAGCCACATATACATACTACTACTATTGTCTGTATGTTGAAAGCGATCACAAGGATTCCACCATAGCTGTGGTGGAACTGAGCAAAAGTGAGGCTGCCATGGTCCATGTGCGCCCTCTGACTAGGGCTGTCAATAGCCTGGGCTTGAATTTTAAGCCCACTTTGCAATCAGGCCAAGTTTGGAACATGTACAACAGCCCATCAGCCCAGCCCGAATTTGGCTCCGCTTATGAGGGTTCACAGGGGCAATTTTGTAATTTTAAAAAAAGGGTTCACGGGGGCAATTTTGTAATTTAAAAAGAGAAAAAAAGAAAAAAAAGTCCCCCTCTCTCTCTCTCTCTCTCTCTCTCCCTCTCTCTCTCTCTCTCTCTCTCTCTCTCTCTCTCTCTTTTGGCCTTCTTTGAGCAATGTAGGCTGGACTTTGACAATGCTTAGCCCGGCCCATTGATACCCTACATTCAACCCGCCCATGCCAATTCAACTATTGCATGGTCCCACCATAGAGAACACCCAGGTTGGTGCTGGGTTGCCCTGAACCGGTGCGTCAGATTGCGCCATCTGATAGGAAGTCCCAAAAATCAGGCGAGAATGCCTACCATAGAAAACACCCAGATTGGCACCAGGGCCCAAACCAGCGGCATCAGGTGTGTCCTGTGATAGGAAGTACCAAAAAGAGGCCGATCCAACCATCACTTGAATTTGTTGGGGGTATTTTAATTAAATTTAATTAGCCAAACAATGGCCGTAAGGGACCAGAATAACAGCCTGTTATACTTATAAACCATAGGAGCCGTTGTATTGGAGGCTGCTAGTACAATTACTTAAATGTAAGAGGATGCCCTGATTGTCCTTATAGAAAGCACCTTCCAGGCAGCTCCTTAAGCATTTCTATTTTCCAACCAATACACATGCCCATCCGTTTGAACCCACATGACTGGGCATTATCCGCAACCATTTAATCAAAAGCTTTCTTGTAGTGTGAATAGAAAGGGATTTAAAAAAATAAAAATAAAAAAATCACAGTTCCGTTTCATCAAATGCTTGGATAAGACATTTGGGAAAAGCTATGCACTTGAGAACCACAAAAACGGCCATTGATAGGACCATCTAAACCATCACTAGGTAACCAATATTGGGTGTTCATACAACATTCCGGTTTTGATTTATACTAATTATGCCTGCCACATTGGTTTTCAGGTCACCACGGGATACAAATCAGTCCATGGCGGGTCCTTGGGAGAATCGTTTTGAAAAGGTGCATTTAAGATGTCAATGGGTAGTATTACTAAGTGGGCCAGGGCCATCCTGACTGTTAGGCCCAATTATTCATGCCAACTTTTGGACGTCTGGTCCAATCAATGAAGAGTAGCTGACCGAGGTGAGGCTGCCCCACCTCATTCGTAATTTGGGCTACCTCCCAAATTGCATAGTACAAATTGATTTCTCTTCACAAATTAACTGAATTGCAGTTTGTTTTTGGTTATGCATACAAATAACACCTTGAAGGTTCATCTGCTCGATCAGTAAGCCCAGCTCAACCTGTTTACAGAGGCACCACACGCTATCTCATCCTGATAATGTAACATTCAAATGTCCTACAAAAAATGGTATAGAAACCTATAATTCTTTCTTTGCAGTGAAAGTTGTATGTGGTGGTATTTGGATACACCTAGGGCTGTACACGAGCCGAACCATGTCCTTGAGCTGACTGGCCAGCTTGGCTCGGCTCGGGCTGCTCAAGTCGAGTTCGAGTTCAAGCTTTTGAGTTGAGCGTTTTCTTTTTAGTTTTTACACGAACATACATTTTTTATATTATATATAATATAAAATATAATATATTAATTAAGTTATATATAATAGTTATATATAATAATAATAATAATAATAAAGTTATAACTCGAGTAGAGTTCAGGCCGAGCTTCGAGGTCGGGCCAGCTCGAGCTAGGCTGGAAATTCTTTCAAGCTAAAAAAAATCAGCTCGGCTTGGCCCGAACCAGCTTTCAAGTCAAGCTGAATCAAGCTTATCCGAGCTGAGCTGAGCGAGTTAACCGAGCTAGCTCAGTTCGTGTCCATCTTTTGATGCACCCCACATCCGCCAACAGAGCTGCTGGATTTGGTTTTACCACTGTTTTCAGACTGAACTGAATTGAATAATGCATCATACCAGAACTGCCATGCAGGGAACGTCCAAAGTGCCCTAAACATCATTCCCCCCTGTCATGGTTAGCATTCTGGATATTCAGAAGTCAAGTCTCCATGGCAAAAGCAAAACTTGAAGACTTTTCTAACCACCACCACCCCCCCCCCCCCCCCCAACAAAAAAAAAAAAAAAGATTGATGCAACTGAGTGTAATTTATAGCATTTTTAGAAATTATTTGCCCCTTACAGACGTGAGTAGCTAAAATAAGCCTACTCAAATAATCTGAACTGCTCAAACACACAGACTCATTGCCAGATAACATTTCCAAGACTTCCGGAGCTGGGTAAAACCAGAAAGAGATCTCAAAGCTAGCCATCACTGCCACTCTCCTCTTCGGCCTTGCTGTACAACCCACCGGAGTCTTAATAGGGGGGAAAAAAAAACCAACAACAAAAAAAGGCTATGTGAAAAATATAGAAGAAACATTGAAGAGCAGAGGAAGTACATATGAGGGAGAGATTGGTAGAGTAATTGCTAGTGACTGTTTAATTGCACTTGTAGAGGTTTGCTCCCCTCGTGTTGCAATGTGATACCTCTGGACTTTATTTTTTTTTTTATTTCAATGACTCAAACCATTTATGTGATGGAGCTCCCCTTGGATGTGGGATGACTAAAAAATTTATTGGATTGAATGTTTCAATCCTATGATTACATAAAGGTTATGGTGACTGTCCATTTTCAATGCAAAAGGTGGCAAATTTTCGGATGGTTGCCCCAACCTGAAGACAATCAGATAAAGAAAATCAAGCATGTCCACTCATCACACGTGTGCGCGCGCACATACAAAAAAGAGAGAGAGAGGAGCCCACTCATCACACACAAAAAAGGAAAGGGAGGGGAGGGAGGGCGAGGTCCACTCATCGGGCGGGTATGTGTACAGCGAATGTTGACTGTTGGCAAGCTCTTTCTAAACTGTGCAATCTTTTTGTATAGGCACAGCCCACCTGATGAGTGGATCAATGCAATTGTTGGGGAGGGGTCATCTTCAAAGTAGGGGCTATCTTATGTTCTCAGATGTTCCACACACTTGCTAGGTTGGCACAGATGTGGTATGCTGAGGTGCGTGCGGGGCTAGCAAGCCACTCACTATATGATGGTACCTTGACTTCAATGACATCCACTACAATAACTGTTTCTAGACATTACTGAAGCTAGCAAGGTTTAGGCTTCTTCTTTCTTTTTTCCCCTCCCATCTCATGTCCTCAAGTCTTCAATTAAGGGAGCTGATCCAATGCCTGTAAGAGGCACAGGAGTTATTGCGACTCCACATTGGTCAACCACTAATAAAAAAAATTCCCTTGATATGCAATCCTAACCTGATCAATTGAACCTTTTCTCATGGAAGTGAGTGATTTCCTTAGTATCTATATGACTATATCTACACCACCAAACAAACATTTAGGATTATCTGGTGAATATGATTTTCTTCTTCTTCTTCCTTTCTTTTTTTTTGGCCAATTTATTATCGAAAGTGTTGAATGCATGGTCTGGATTTGATCAACATATATGCTGCTGCGTGCACGGTCAACAATGTGGAGGAACATAGTAACTCCCATGCCTTGTGATAACATTTAAATATTGTATATTTATCCTCTTAATTGCTCTAGTTTCCATACATTCAAAGTGCTTAACTGATTAACTAAACATCTAATTTGTACATATGAGTTAATCCATAAAACAAATACAAAATCATGCTGATTAAAGCTCAAAATATTAATCAAGAGAAGAGTTGGAGATTTGGAAGACATTAATGAAAAATTCGCATGCCAAAGATCAAAGAAAACCTAGTACTTTTGATGAAAGAATGATTGAAAAATCACGTAATTCAATAACAGAAATAACAAACTGTTCGGTCTCACTTGAGGTTGGATCGGTCCGATCGAATGTGTATAAAACAGTCCAACAACAAACTGTGATTTTCATGGACAATTCGGCTCGACACTTAGGTCCGACTGAAGTCGGGTTCGATGCCACCAACGGATAATTCGATGCGTCGATGCGACTTAAGGAAGACAGAGACTTCAGAAGAAATTTAAGGAAATTCGGCTGCAACCAAAAAACTAATTCGATGCGACCGAAGGCTATAGTCGGTGCAACTGAAGCGTAACAAAAGTGTAAAAATTGAAGTCGATTCTAACTCGGTGCGAATTTTTCCTATTTAAAGGGGTGTTCTAAACCTTCATAAGTACGAATTAGGGTACAGGAGAGAGACGTAGGAGTTGCAGAGCTTCTTTGAAATCATCATTCCCTCTCAATCCTTCTATTCTAATTTGTTTTTCTAGTTTTTCTTTATGTTTTGTTTAAGATGTTAGTCATGTTTGGCTTTTCTCTTAGCTAAGGCTAAGGGATGAACCTTTTAATGGATATTTAATGTTTAATTCGTTTCTTCAATGAAAGTTAATGTTTTTATGTTGAATTATGATTGGACGTGGTTGAATTTCTAGATTGGAGAAGGAATCAATCTGTAAAGTAGTTTGATCTATTGTTGCCTCCAGGTACATTAGATGCTTTCAATTCCCTGCGATGTAATTACCTATATCTTCATGAGAGATCAAGTCTATCATGATTCTAATCCATATTGGATGTTTTTTTATTGATACTACTAAGTTATCTTCCGATTAGAATGGATTGGAATCCAGTTCTAGTTGAGTTATCAACTTGAAAAGGTGAATTAAATTCAAAGTCTATTGATTGGGGATTCTTGGATCCGTAGTCCTTTTTATAATTGTTTTTACAGCTCTTCTATTCTGCTGGATTAAAAACTCAGACCAATTGTTTTTTCTTAGATTAAATTCTTAGTATATTCTCACCGAATTCCATGTGGATCAACCCCGATCTTACCAAGTTATGACTACATCACATCCCTATACTTTGGGTTGTCAACCCTTGGGTTCGATCAAGTTTTTGGCACCATTACTAGGGAACTTTGCGCCGAGAATACTTAGGTCTAGGTTAGGCTTTAATTTCTAGTTCTAACCTAGGGTTTTGCTTTTAGGTTTAATTCTAGGAAGATCGATTCTAGTTAGGGGTTGTTAGAGATTAAAAAAATAAAAATAAATAAATAACTAATATCGCTTGTTTAGTTTTTGTTTTTGTAGCCTAGTTTTTCTAAACCGGTAATTTTGTTCCTTCATCTTATTACTTTTTAGTTGTTGTAGGATTTTTAATTTTCGTTGTAAGATTTTTATTTTCTAGGTTTAGGTTTAGAACTTAGTTTCTTGTGTTTAGTTCATGCCCAAGTGGGTAAGGGACCAAACAAAGCGACTTCTAAGTAATGGAGGTCTAATCAACAGGCTTTCCATCCATCGTCAAGTTACAAAATATCTGAGTATACCTGAATCAAACCATGGTTGCGAACACTCCAAACATGCCTGAGCAAAAGCCATACCTTGAGATTATAACCAGCAAGAACAACCGCACCATCTTGTATGATTTTTCCAGTCAATGTAGGTAACCTGGATTTCAAACCGGGAGTAATCCAACTTCTTCCTAAATTTCACGGGCTTAACTCAGAAAGCCCAATATCTACATCTCAAGGAATTCAATGAGATTGTAGCGACTTTGCATTACAACGTCTCTGAAAACGTCATTAGACTTTAAGTTATTTCCCTTCTCTCTAAAGGAGAGGGCCAAGTCATGGCTCCATTCACTGAGATCACACTCAATAGACATGTGCGTTGAGATAGCGTAGGAGTTCCTTAAAAAATTCTTCCCGGTTCATAAAACCAATACCTTAAGGCGCACCATCATGAATTTCTCCCAAAAGGAAGACGGGACATTCTTCCAATGTTGAGAGAGATTCAAGGATCTGTTACTCGCATGCTCACATCATGGTTAGAAATTTGGCAATTAGCTTTTTATATGATGGACTGAATTCAAATATGCGTCAATTTGTTGAAATGATGTGCAATGGTGAGTTTATGACAAAAGACTCAGAGGAGGCATGGGATTACCTTGATAGGTTAGCTGAAAATGCCCAATCATGGGACACCACCAACAAATATGATGTAGGACAATTAACCACTTGCTTTAAAAGCTCGAACTGTTAGAGCATGGCGAATTAATCTCGTTATCTCATAGCCCAGGCCCCACATCTCATGGGTTAGGACCTCGGTCGAAACCCCCTCGTGGGCTCTAAATCACATGGGTACCGCATCACACGGGCTGCCCACCCCAAGTGTGTCCCCGCATCCCACAGGCTACCCCACTCGAGCTTGGTGTGAAATGCGCATTAATCACCCCTAGTGAGGAGTCTCGAACACAAGACCTCTCCCGCGGGCCCCACCAACCCTGAGTGTGCCTCTGCATTCCACAGGCGACCCCACTTGAGCCCGGTGTGAAAATGCCCCCGCATTAATCACCTTCGGTGAGGGGTCTCGAACACGAGACCTCCCACTCTGATACCAATTTGATGCAGGACAATTAACCACTTGCTCTAAAAGCTCAAATTGTTAGAGCATGGCGAATTAATCCCTTTATCTCATAGCCCAGGCCCCACATCTCGTGGGTTAGGACCTCGGCCGAACCCCCCTTGTGAGTCCCAAATGACATGGGTACCGTCTCACACGGGCCGCCCACCCCGAGTGTGTCCCCGCATCCCACAGGCTACCCCACTCGAGCCCAATGTGAAATGCGCATTAATCACCCCCGGTGAGAAGTCTAAAACACAAGACCTCCCTCGCGGGCCCCGCCCACCCCGAGTATGTTAGTGCACTTATTTGCACCCATGTTTGTCAATTACGTGATTAGTTGTTGTGTCTTGTAGTCGGATGAGTTCTTGACAAATGAAGACTGGCAACGCAACTAGATCAGAAGCATCGAAGCCACATTGAAGACAAAGGATTGCTTCTACGATCTTAAACCTTGCAAATAGATGATCCCAACCAAAATAGGAAAACCCACCTAGGTCATCTATTTTAAGCCAATCCCATCCATATCTTATATGCTATAATTTTGGCTTAAGCAAGTCCCAAGTTGGTGAAAGATTTATTGGACGAAACAAGAAAAACAGGAAAATCTGTCCACTGTCGATAGGACGAAGTTGCCACCAAAAAGCACATTCGGTACCATTGAAGATACCTTCGGTATTACCAAAGGGGCTCAAAATAGTCCAGCAAGCTTACAACGATAATTCGGTGTCATCGACTGAACATTTCGGTGACACCGACTGCCACCGACGAACAGAGTTCAGTGCCACCGAAAGAGACTGTTTTCAATCTACAACTTGAGAATTTAATTCGGTACTACCGATAGATAATTCGGTACTACCAAAATAAGTTCGGTGGTACCGAAGGTCACTTCGGTAGCACTGTAAACTAGTCGTTTTATAGCCATTTTTTATCCGTTGAAAGCTTTTATATATAAAAATGGCTTGTAGGAACTTGTAAAAAGCATGGATTAAGGTTATTGAGAGTCCCTAGTGTAACCTAAGCTTATCCTAGTCTACCTAGACTCTATCCATATGAGATTCATGCTCTCTTCATTGTGATTCATCATCTTAAGAGCATTCAAAGCTCAAACTTATGAAGAACATGATCTCAAGCCTTCACTAAAGTATTGAGACCAAACCTATAGGTATATCCTTAATCTCAATCATACTCTAGTGTATCCATTAGTTGAATCTCTTGGGAAACTCACTCATTACCTTTGTTAGAGATTCAACCAACTCCCATAACCTTGGTCACCTTTATAGGTATATAATATGCAAGGTTTTTTTATCATGAAGCTGAGCCAACAGGTAAATCTAAGCAACATGATCGGGGGAGCATTGGGAAGCTAATTCAAGCTCAAGAGCGTAAAGATCTAGCAACCCGAGACAAGCTATAAGAGAGAACTCAATCTGACAAGTGTCCTTTTAAGAGTTCAAAAGTTTAGTTTCTTTCCTCGTGTAGGATTGAGGCTAAGAGCTTGCTATCAACAAACTCATTTAGGTTCCTTATGTGGGACCTTGGCCAGTGAGCCTAAACGGTGGGTGCCTAGTATGGGACCTTGGCCGGTGGGCCTAAATGTGTGTCCTTAGTGTAGGACTATAAAGGTTATTGGTGAACTTGATTTAAAACCATCAATAGTGAAATCCGGTGCACTCTGGGATTGAGTGTGGATGCCAGGAGTGGAGTAGGCACGTAGCCGAACCACTATATATGCTTTTTGTTTGGGATTGTCATTTGCGCATCTAATTAATCATGCTTATGTATGCTTGAATGTTTAAATTCTTGTACATGATTGAATGAATGCTATTTGTTTAACAGGAAGCATTTCCCACACACAAGCTCACTATGATATAGGCTAGTTGCTCCATTGGTATATCTTAAGCTACTTATGTGATTGAACCCTCTAATTGGCTTGGAAGCCAATAGAGTTACATTGCCTTGCCATGTTTATTTGTAAATCATTTAAGTTAGGCAATAGAATTTTTTATTTGGTACAATCATTTGAAAAGTCCTATTCACGCCCCTCTAAGACTAAGCACAGTTCCATACTTCTACTAGTGTGCCCCTGCATCCCACAGGCGACCCCACTCGAGCCTAGTGTGAAAATGCCCCTGCATTAAAATCGAGTAATTCTAAGCCCAACCCTAAGGAAAAAGGGGGAATATATTTCCTCGAGGAGGATGCTGTGAATGCAAAGATCGTGGGCCTCACTTGAAAAGTTGAGGCCATGGAACTAAGTTGGAAGTGATGTGACCCACCAATGCAGTTGTGGAAAGTGCATCTAGCATATGCGAGAGTGATGCACACCTTACAAAGGATTGTCCTACAATCCTGGTTTTTCAGGACATGTTGCAAGCTCAAGTGAATGCCATGAATGCTTACCAACATACGTTCAGTGCACCGAACTCCAACATGTATAGTCCTAACTGGCGGAATCATCCCAACTTCAGTTAGAGAAACGGGCCAATTGCTAATGCAAGCACTCCTCAAAGACCTCCTGCACCTCAAAGTACAACACAAGTGCAACCACAAAAGAGGACCCTTGAGGATACGCTACAAGCATTCATGCAAGGGCAGATGCAATTCAATCAAACCACTATGTAGGCTATAAATGATCTTAAAAGGTCGGTTTCGAGGATTGGATCACACTTTATGGTTAGGGAGAAATGAACATTTCTGGCCCAAACTCAGCCTAACCCAAAAGGACAATACGAAGTGAGTGATTCGAATCCTCCTAACCCACATGTGGAACAAGCCAAATCCATCACCGCTCTTAGAAGTGGTAAGGAAATATACAAGACGATACCGATAAAGGCTAACACATCTAAGGATTCAGATAAATCTGATAGTGATGATGGACCAAGCCCTACCCCACAGGACAAAGAGCCAGTGCATGGGCACAAGCTCATGGCTCTGTTTCCCCAACTAGTCTCATCAAAATGCCCATCAGAGAATCAGGACATCTTGGAGATTTTCCAACAAGTCAAAATCAACATACCCTTGTTGGAAGTGATTAAGCAAATTCCCTCCTATGCTAAGTTTATTAAGGACCTTTGCACGTTTAAACAAAAAATAAATGTGCAAAAGAAGGCCTTTTTGACAGAACAAGTGAGTGAAATTATCAAGCAAAATGCTCCCCCAAAATACAAAGACCCGAGTAGCCCTATGATTTCTTGTATCATAGGGAAATTCTAGATAAACAAGCCTTGCTAGACTTGGGCAAGCGTTGACCTCATACTCTACTCAGTGTACGAACAATTGGGGCTTGCTGAATTAAAACCCACCAAGTCCGCCCTACAACTTGCTGACCTATCTATTTGTATACCAAGAGGGGTAGTTAAGGATGTGTTAGTCCAGGTTGATAAGTTCTACTAACCAGTAGACTTTATCGTCTTAGACACAACCAGTTATAAATGCTAGCACTCAGATTTTGGTCATCTTAGGATGCCCATTCCTAACCACTTCAAATGCAATCATCAATTGTCGAAAAGGAGTGATAAAATTTTCCTTTGGGAACATGACATTAGAAGTGAACGCGTTTAATCTATGCAAATAACCTGGGGATGTAGATGAGATCCACGAGGTAAACATGATTGACACACTCGTGGAGGAGCTCATATTGACTAAAATCTTCAATCCTTTAGAAACCTATATTGCTCACTTTATGGATTCTGACGATCACATAATATTAGATACAATGAGCACTTGTTAAATTCTAAGCCAGTACTTGAAATTAACTAGTGGAGACCGGGCTTTAAAAAATTGCCCCTTATAAACTCAAAGCCTCTACCATCTAGCATCTAGTCACTGAAGCTTGACCTAAAACCATTGCCATTTGAATTGAAATATGTTTATTTAGGTCAAGGAGACGCATCCAGTGGTGATTTCTTTTCACTGGGATAATGAGCAAGAGAGCAAACTGATTAGTACTCTTAAAAACCACAAAAGTGTCATAGGATGGACTATTGCGGATCTCAAGGGAATTTACCCACTGATTTGCACTCACCGAATACACCTAGAGGAGAATGCCAAAACATCCAGGCAACCACAATGCCGATTAAATCTTAACATGAGGGATGTGGTTAAGATGGAGGTGTTAAATTTGTTAGATGTGGGTATCATCTACCCTACATCTGATAGTCAGTAGGTGAGCCCAACTCAGGTGGTACATAAGAAGTCCGGAATTACCACCATAGCCAATGCCAACAATAAACTCATGCCAACTAGGGTTACCACTGGTTGGAGAATATGCATTGACTATAGGAAGCTAAACACTATCACAAGAAAAGACCACTTTCCCTTACCTTTTGTTGATCATATTTTGCAAAGATTGGCCGGTCATTCCTACTATGGCTTATTAGACGAGTAATCAGGCTGCAATCTAATTGAGATAGCCTTTGAAGATTAGGAGAAGACCACCTTTACATGCCCCTTTGGCACCCTTGCTTACTGAATGATGCCATTTGGGCTATGTGATGCTCCTGTGACATTCCAGATATGCATGCTTAGGATATTTTCAGACATGGTTGGGCATTTTCTGTAAGTGTTTATGGACAACTCCTCTGTTTTTGGAAGAACGTTTGACAAGTGCCTCGAGCACTTGAATTTTGTCTTGACAAGAGAAGAACCTTGTCTTGAATTGAGAAAAGTGCTATTTTATGGTTCATAAGGGAATTGTCCTTGGACATGTGATCTCATCCAATAGAATTGAAGTGGACAAGGTCAAAATAGATTTGATTGCTAATTTATCAGCTTCCAAAAGCATACATGACATTTGATCTTTTCTAGGTCACACGGGATTTTATAAGAGGTTTATTAAGGACTTTACCAAATCTCGAGACCATTGAGTAACCTCCTTCAAAAGGATATCCCATTTGAGTAGATTGATTCATACTAAGAGGCTTCTACAAAACTAAAGGGTATGTTGACAACCGCACCAATCATGCAACCACCCGATTAGAGCATTCCTTTTAAAATCATGTGTGATGCAAGTGACTATGCTATTGGGGTTGTGTTAGGCAAAAGGAAAGACAAAAAACTGTTTGTTATCTACAACACAAGTAGAACGCTGAAAGGTGCCAGATAAATTACTCAACGGAAAAGGAACTCATTGTCGTAGTCTTTACTCTAGACAAATTCAGATCTATCTTGATTGTATAAAAAATTATAATTTTCACTTATCACGGGGCACTCAAGTATTTTCTCTCAAAGAATGATGCTAAGTCCCGTTTTTTGAAATGGATGCTCCTACTCCAAGAA
This sequence comes from Magnolia changhungtana, assembly GCA_030180095.1. NCBI lineage: Eukaryota > Viridiplantae > Streptophyta > Magnoliopsida > Magnoliales > Magnoliaceae > Magnolia > Magnolia changhungtana. The sequence continues at coordinate 1,021,611 of JASAUF010000625.1, forward strand.
TTCAACTTAGAGATACGTGACAAGAAAGGAGTAAAGAACGTAGTAGCAAACCCCTTGTCTTGACTGGTTCTTTCAGATCCCATTGAGAATTCACCAATCAAAGACACTTTCCCATATGAACAATTATTTGTTGTCTCCCAATTACCTTGGTACACCGACATAGCAAATTATCTTGTGACAAGTAAATTGTTGATTCATTGGACATCACAAGATAAGAAAATATTTTAGCCGAGGTATATAGCTTTTTCTGGGACGATCCTTATTTGTTTAAATATTGCCCAGACCAAATCATTAGGAGATGCATTCCGAATAATGAACACTCTAGTATCATTTCCTTTTATCACTTACAAAAGCTTGTGGAGGTCATTTTTTGGCAAAAGAAAACCACTGCTAAGATTCTTCAATGTGATTTCTATTGGCTGACAACGTTTAAAGATACCCATGAGTTTTGCAAAGCATATGAGCAGTGTTAAAAACTGGGAAGAATGTCACACATAAATATGATGCCTAAAAAAATGAACTTAATTTATGAAATTTTTTATTATTGAGGTATCGATTCCATGGAACCTTTTCCCCGTCTTGTGGACATCTTTACATCCTCCTATCTATGAATCATGTTTTCAAATGGGTGGAGGCAATTCCTTGTAGAACTAATGACCACAAAGTAGTTCTACGATTTTTAAAAGAAAATGTATTGTCAAGATTTGAAACGTCGAGATCTATAATCAGTGATGGTGGCTCGTACTTTTGTAATAGACCATTTGATAACTTAATGAGGAAATATGGCATTACACACAAAGTGGCCACACTCTATCATCCACAAGTAGTCAAGCTGAAGTTTCCAATAGGGAGATTAAATGAATATTAGAGAAAACTATGTATTTGGAATGTAAGGATTGGTCTTTAAGGCTAACTGACGCATTGTGGGCTTGTAGGACTTGTTTTAAAACTCCTATTGGAATGTCTCCCTATAGACTTGTCTTTAGGAAAACTTGTCACTTACCAATGGAATTGGAACATAAGGCATACTGGTGCAGGACATGAAAGTAAATATGACATGTAAGATTTCAAGCTTTAGATCATACCAATTTTAAACAATCACAAAATTCTATGTCCCACATACGATCAAACATTCAATAAGGGGAATCTACGGGGGTCCAAGCCTACACACGTTTAGGGCTGGATCAAATAAAATTATAAACCAAACAATGCCCAAAGGAGTGTAAGATTCATCCACTCTTGCAAAGGATTGTTCCCCAATTCAAGAGATTCACCATGTTTCAATTTGGGGAAAGTCTAGGGTTTGCAAAAGTTGGAAAAACTTGGAATTTGTGATTATCTAGGGTTAGGGTTAGGGATTTAAGGCGAGAGATGAGTGAAATAGGGGAGAGAGAATAACTTGAGACAGTCCACATGTGTGGACAACAGCCCAGCCCAGACGCACATCCGTGGGTTCCTATCCACACATGTGTGGGGCCCAAGAAACTGGAAGTGGCCGCTAGGGGCTAGTCGGCCAGGGGAGGTCCACCCTCATGCCAAGTTTCACGTCGATCCGAGGTCCAATGTGTGCGTGGTGCTCCGCCGATGTTTCGGCCCCCTGGTGGGCCAGAATCTGAAAATCTACTGTAGAGGAGAATTTAGGCGCAAAGAAAAGATAAATCTGAAGATGGGAAGGCTGTGGGAGATTATGGATGTGGGGTGTAGGAGGTGGGGACGATTTGGGATGGTTGTGGCTTCACACCACGATATTTAGCCCTTCGAGGAAGGGAGGGTTTTGCACCCAATTAGCTTCTTCAACTCCGATGAATAGAGAAGGAAAAACGCAGAATTTTATTTGTAAACTTCAATATTAAAAAAAAAAACCTACATGGGGTTGCCTATTTATACGAAAACCTTCAACTCCAAAAGTCGCGCCATGTGCGCACACTATTACTTAGAGATGAAGTAACAAAAATAAGAACTAATCAACGCAATCAAAACCGTTCATGATATTTCTAATAACGATAATAACCAAAACTCAAAATCCTAGATCATCTAGGGTAGTGGGCCACGATCATGAGATCCAATGGTGGAATCCCTATGATGATCGGGTCCATTCCAATGCTCCATAGCACGGCCCCCATAACTAAGAGGTCCTCCATAGATGTCATCGTCGATCCAGATCGATAGTGAGGCCTTCCTCCTCATTGAGTACGTGCATAGGGTAGGGGGCGTGGGCGTGAGCGTTATGTTCCCGTCAACTCTCCCCGATTGCGAAGATTTCACTACTGGTGAAACAAAACTCCTCAACCGCTCCAAGATGTCAGGATCAAGTCTCTGAAGCTCCTCCTTAGTGAGCCAAGCACTGTCTGAAGTTAGGGATGACTTCCACTTGACCAGGAACTTTTGAAATCTACTGTCCGACGTCAATACTATCTGATGGTCCAAAATATCATTTGTCTCCTCTTTGAGTGTGGGAAGAGTAGGTATGGGAGGTAGAGGCTGGGAAGATGGGTCGGGAAGAGGCCATGAATCAAGGGAAAGGTCTGGGGAATCAGGATGGTTTGATGCAAGGCTGGACAATGTATTAGTGGTCACCTGAAATGCAACTAGATCCTCCACATTAAATGTGGAACTAATTCCCATGGAAGGTGGAAGATCTATCACATACGCATTGAGACCGTTTCGTTTTATAATTTTGAATGGTTCAGCAATACGCGCCTGTAATTTACGAACGGCTCCCTGAGGGTGCCACTCTAGCCTGATGCGGACCATCACAGAGTCCCCTACATTAAATTCTTTGAATCGTTTATATTGCTCTGCAGAAATTTTGTAATGTTCATTACTAGTATTGATCTTTTGCCTGATTTCTTGATGCAATGAATGAATGTGATGTGCAGACTATGCAGGCTCTGATGACCTATGGGACAGGGACATAGGGACAAGATCAATAGGCTTCCTAGGAACAACATCACACCAAAGTGTGGTTTTATATGATCCAAACTGAATAGGAACAAGACAACGGTGCGAGACTGGATTGGAAGTTTCATCAACCCAAGACACTATAGGGTTGAGGATGGGCTTCAAGCTTCAAGCCCAAATGGATCACAGTGCCAGTTGATGCCACGTTGGTATAACTACCACTATCCACAATCATCTTGCAGCTCTTATCACCACATTTTACGTGAGTATAGAGGGTCGTGTTGGGGCGCCAATCGTCGGTATTCTTTACTTGTGCAAAGGCGCGACGCACAATTGCAAGGGTCGCAAACTCTTGCGCTCCCTCTTCCTCATCACTAGGGGTTTCTGCTGGCTCATATTCTTCTTCATCACCGTCACTTTCTGGGTGCACTACTTCTACTTGCCCATCAATAAGAAACACCTTGGTGCCCTCTCTCGTGCCGCACTGGTGGGCAAAGTGACCAAATCCTTGCAATCTAAAACACCTAGTCGTATCGCTTTTGCGCGAGCTAGACCTGACAACTCCTTTACCCTTATCATCTTGGGCCCAAACTGAACACTACTAGAAGGCTTGGACTAATATCCAGTGCTAGGTTTAGCCCCAAACGGGTTGGCCTTAGCATTAGAATCGCGAGACTCAAACCGCCTTTCCACAGGTGTTTTGAGGTATTGCTCGACCTCCAACACTACTTGATACATTTGTTCAAGAGTGTCTATGTCCTTGGCGAGCAACTCTCCTAATGTCAGAACAGAGGCCCGTCTTAAATCGAGCAAGAGTAAGTACGGCATCCTCATCAACTTCACACCGGGTCAAGTACTCTTCGAACTTCTCAATGTATTCAACCACACTCATGGAACCTTGTCGAAGAGACTGCCATTCTTCAACCAACCTCAAGTGATAGGAGAAAGGGAGGTATTTTTCCTTGAGAGTTTCTTTCATTTCTCCCCAATGGAATATTGGGGGCTCCCTCGACCTTTCTTTCTTTCGCTCCACAGTAGCCCAAAACATCTTTGCTTGGCCCACAAGCTTCATCTTGGCAAATCGGACTCGACAAGCATTCGACATGTCGTACCACTCACAATAGTGGTCTATATCCGCCAACCAATTTAGAAAAGAATTAGGGTCCAAGTGCCCATCAAACGTAGGGGCCTTTACTCTAACTCCCTGGAGGAGTCACGCATCTGGGTCATATGATCATGATGCCCCTCACAGGATGGGTGCACGGGTGCGCGCCCATGACCAATTCTTTGGCCACCTCCATTCCTTTGTCTATCTTCCTGACCACCTGCCTGAGATTGGGCAACTTCCCCAATGGTGGGGTTTGCCCTGGCGGAGGTCTCTAGTTGGGTAACGCGCACATTAAATTGCTCAAAGCGTTGGTTAATACGTTGTTCCAAGTGCCTACCAAAAGACTCAAACTGCTGGGTTATATTGTTCATTGACTCTTGCAATTGCTCCATGTTTAGTGTAGGGTGTAAGCCAAAACCACGACCAGTACGTGTGGGCATACAACTATTCACTCAACTCAACGACCCTCTAACACACTATATGCATCTAAATGGGACAAAATTATCCTATAGGACTCTATATGAGGGAAACTACACAACACTACTAAAATTCCAGCAACAGAACTGCCAAAATAGTTCGTTAACAGAAAATTCAGCCATGAAAATTGGAGATTTTCTGACAACAGAAAATTCTGAAAGTACCCTGGTTTGTCAATTAGCGTGAGTGTCGAGTCAGTTAAACAGAAGAGCCCCATAGGAAGATCGATCAAGCGTCTGCCTCAACTGGATGTAGGTCCGAACTCGCCACAGGTAAATCTTAGCCTCACATCCCATTTCCAAAAACACCAGGTAATTAAAACCCTTAAAATTGATTAGAATATCATAGGGTTTTTGGGTTAGAAAGCTTTTTCAAACTTCAGGAAAATCTGTAAGTTTTCTACCCTTGTTGATTTATCGATTAACTGTTCGATAAAATCGAAACTTGATGTCGATGTCCTCAAAAGCTCACTCGGTACTATCGAAATGAGGACATAAGATGTCCAGCAACCACATAAATCTCTAGACGAAATTATCGATGTATCGATAGTCCTATCAATATCATCAAAATTTGAATCTCGAGTCTATTGAAGATGACTCGATAAAATCGACATCATATCTGTTGTGTCCAAAGTTCTGCTAAGGCAAATCATGTAAACTTCGATATATCGTAGTGCTCCACGATATCATCGGAATTCAAAATTCGATAATATCGAAAGCCCTTCGATGATATCGGTTTGGAATCGGTTTATCCAGCAATATTTTCAGGTTGTTTTATCTTGGATCGAGGGTCACTCGATAGAATCGATATTCAAATTTCGATCATATCGAGGCTAGGTCAATTGCATCGAGAATGGAGATAAACTGTCCAGCAAGCTTATTGGAAAAAACTTTTGGATTTATCAATGCATCGACACTGCCATCGATATCATCGATATTCAAATTCCGATGATATCGAGTGTGCCTCGATCATATTTTAGACCTGAAATATTTCAAAGGCAAGTGGCTCACATTTTTAAATGTCGAGGAATCGAACCTCGTGTCGATGAAATCGGAGCACGAAATCCGATGACATCGACGCACGTTTGATTTCCTCGACCAGCTGGCAACAGGTTTCAAAAGCGTTTGACATCTGAGTTCGTGTCATTGAGCGGCTAGTCGATGCTATTGAGAGTATACGCTCGATGATATCGACCCTGCTCGATGATATCGAACTCTGTAAAAAATGTGACCGTTTTATATCCGTTGGAACCCTTTGCCTATTTAATGAGAGCTTGCCCTTGGTTGCTGGTAGAGAAAGAAGAGTGCTTTTGAGTGTTTAACCTTAGATCATACACCCAAAGCCTTTTCTCTCATGGAAGTTCATCCTCCAATCCACCCTCATCATTGACATTCAATAGAGTGGATTGGGGAATGAACTTCCGCATTCAAGGATCCTCCAGCTATCACCTTAATGGCAAATCATTAAGCTGGGATGCCTTGAGTGCATAGATGATTGGAATCGCTCTATCTTCATTATAGGAAAACATTTAAAAGAGTAAGATTCCATCATAACCTTGACCCAACCCGTCGCCATGTATCGGTACATCTTATGAGTTGTGGTTCAAGGAAGCAGAAGATTCTTCATCAACAAAGGAGGAGATCTTCGACAACGTGCTGAATGGGGCTCATCCACTTATTTGTAAGTTATTAGAGCCCAGAGGACCCTTGTGATCATTCCTTCTGTAGGATTGGGTCTAATTTGTTTCTCACCCCTTGCAAGCCCTCGTAGGAGGCCTTCGGCAAGAGTGTACGTGGTGGGTGCTTTGTGTTGACCCTTGCTCTGTGGAGAGCATAAACTCTTAGGTCCTTGTAGTAGGTTCTTAACCAGGGTGGTCTAAAAGTTGGGTGCTTTGTGTTGACCCTTGCTCGTGGGAGCATAAACTTGTGAGGTTCCTTGAGTGGATCCTTGGCCGGTGTGCCTAAAATCGAGTGCTATGTGTTGACCCTTGCTCGTGGGAGATAAACTGTGTCATGTGGACATGCTGTGTCAACCTAGGTGTAGGTTGTACTGGTTAGAGGTGAACCTGTTGCGAAACCTCCTTAGTGAAATCCGGTACACTCAAGGGTTGAGTGCGTTTGCTGGGAGTGGAGTGGACAAGTAGTGGAACCACTACAAAAATGACTGTGTTTGTGATTGTTATTGTCTTTCATTCCTTATGTGATTATATGCTTTCATATTTGATTATCTGAGATCACGTTTCACACACAGTCACATCCATCATAAACTCTGATTCGCATCTTGTTTATCTTTCAAAGTAGTTTTATGATTGGATATTCTATTTGGCTTGAAAGCCATTAGAGTTACTCTAAAGGAATCCTGATACATGCTTACTTACTCAGGATAAGATTGATAGGATTTTAAATAACCATAAAATATTTTAAAAGTCCTATTCACCCCCCTTTAGGACATGTTGGCATATTCCTGCTTCAACTAAAGTGGTCATACTGCAATTTCAATTGGTATCAAAGCGAGTCTCTCTTAAGGGCTTCACCGCCTAGAGAGTGATCTTGACTGAAGTTGGAAATATGGCCAAAGGAGATGACTCATCGGTCACTAGACCTCCAGTATTTGATGGAACAAATTATGCATACTGGAAGGCTAGAATGCATTACTTTCTGAGATCTTTGGATCATGATGTTTGGGATATAGTAGAAAGAGGATATGTGTCACCATTAGAACAAATAATACTTAACACTGGCACAACTATCATCGAACCAAAATCCAAAGAAAAGTGGACAACATTTGATAAAGAAAACCAAACTGCTGAGGCTAAAGCTATGAATGTTATCTATTGTGCCGTGTCCCAAGATATTTTCAATCAAATCAGTATCTGTGGGACAGCCAAATAAGCATGGGATTTGTTGGAAACAACCCATGAAGGAACAAGCACTGTGAAAAGATCCAAACTGCAATCCTAACTTCACAGTTTGAAAGTCTCAGAATGGAAGAGCATGAGACCTTCATGGAATTTTTCACAAAGCTGAACATCATTTGCAACTCCATGGGTGGATTAGGTGAGAAAGTTTCGGTTCCAAAAATCTTTAGGAAAATACTAAGATCATTACCGGAACGGTTCAATCCTAAAGTAACAACCATTGAAGAATGTAGAAACATAGATGAAATGAAAGTAGAAGAACTAGTAGATTCCCTACAAACATTTGAACTACACTTCAAACAAACCCCTAAATCCAAAACTACTGTCCTCAAAACTTCAAAGAATATAACAAATGAGGACATTGAGAGTGAGAGAGAAAATGAAGATGAGGAGGTGGCCTTGTTGGCACAACGGCTCAGAAAATTCTTTCAGAGAAATTATGGCCATCCATTTAAAGGAAGAAAGGTGGACAACAAACATTCTGCAGGTAAATTTGGTAAAAAGACCAAAGAACCACAATGTTATGCCTGTCAGAAGTTTGGACACCTGTCTACTAAATGCCCAAATAGAAAAACTAAGGGTAAGGCAATGGCCACCACATGGGATGATACGGAAGAGTCAAATTCAGAATCTAGCGACTCAGAAAGCGATGGAGACCAGAAATCCTTGAAAATTCTTATGGTCTCCACTGCCCCAATCATTCCCATTGAAACTGAGAACGAGGAAGAACAGCAAGTCACTGAGTCATTCCTATCAGATAATGAGGAAACTGAAAAGGAAGAAGAAGAAGAAGAACAGAATAAACTACAAGATGCTTACAATCAACTCTACATCCATAGCATCAATATAGTTAGAAGACTTGGAATATCAGAAAACAAAAAGGAATTGCTGCAAAAAGATCTGGATAAAACTTTGGAAATTAATACACATCTACTTAATGATCTACAGCAATATCATTCTGATAATGATAGACTAGAAAGAATCAACACCTTCCTTAAATCCGAGACTGAAAAACTAAACAAACAGGTTGAGCTATTAAAAGACAAAAAAACGTGCTCCTTCAAAATGAAAATCATAGACTCCTGTTTGATTTAGAAGAATCCAGAAAAATTGCTAAGCTAAACTATAAGTTTTCCCAGAGTGGTGAAAAATTAGAGAAACTCTTAGGTATGGGAAGACCTGGAAAGGACAATGATGCAGGACAATTAATCACTTGCTTTAAAAGCTCGAACTGTTAGAGTATGGCGAATTAATCATTTTATCTCATAGCCTAGGCCCCACATCTCATGAGTTAGGACCTCGGCCGAACCCCCTTCGTGGGCTCCAAATCACATGGGCCACCCACCTCGAGTGTGTCCGCGCATCCCACGAGCTACCCCACTCGAGCCCGGTGTGAAATGCGCATTACTCACCCTTGGTAAGGAGTCTCGAACACGAAACCTCCCCCGTGGGCCTCAAAACGCATGGGTCACCCACCTCGAGTGTGCCCCTACATCCAACATGCGACCCCACTCGGGCCCAGTGTGAAAATGCCCCTGCATTAATCAACCCCGGTGAGGAGTCTCGAACACGAGACCTCCCGCTCTGATACCAATTTGATGCAGGACAATTAACCACTTGCTCTAAAAGCTCAAACTATTAGAGTATGGCGAATTAATCCTTTTATCTCATAGCCCAGGCCGCATATCTCATGGGTTAAGACCTCAGCCGAACCCCCTTCATGGGCTCCAAATCACATGGGCCACCCACCCCGAGTGTGTCCCCACATCCCACGAGCTACCCCACTCGAGCCTGGTGTGAAATGCGCATTACTCACCCCTGGTAAGGAGTCTCGAACACGAGACCTCCCCCGTGGGCCCCAAATCGCACGGGTCACCCACCCCAAGTGTGCCCCTGCATCCAACAGGCGACCCCACTCGAGCCCAGTATGAAAATGCCCCTGCATTAGACGAGAGTGGCTTAGGATATGATAAATTTAAAACAAAAACTAGAAATGCAGCACCAATGGTTGAAAAATCTGCTGCTTCAGGAAGTAACACAAAAACTACTCCAGTCTGTCATTTATGTGGTGATTCGGGTCATTATAAGTTTGAATGCTTAACACCTAGGAGGACGCAACATAATTCTGGTCAAAATCATTTTGGTAAATTCAAACCAACCAGAAAAATACAAGACGTCAAGAGTCCACCTAGGAATATGGATAAAAGAAATACACATCCATCACCGCCTAGAATGAATGACAGAATGAAGGAGTTATTGAATCAAGTGGCTGAGTTAAACAAGAAAACTAAATCAACCACAGTCAAAAATCCCGTCACAAAATGGATAGTAAAAGAAAAGAAAAATTGCCTTATCACTCACTCAAATCATATAACATGCAATGATACTAAGTGGTACCTGGATAGCGGTTGCTCAAGACATGTCACAGGTGACAAATCCCTTCTTTCAAACTATTCAGATCTTAATGATGGGATAGTCACCTATGGAAATGGAAGCACCGCTAAGGTAATCAGATAGGGAATTATCAAATGGATAAATTCGCTAAAAAATGAGAATGCCTTTTGCATCAAAGGATTAACGCATAATCTTCTGAGCATTTCTCAAATATGTGACAATGAGCATGTGGTTACATTCAACAAATAAGAATGCGAAATCCTCAACCTATCAGGAAAATCAGTGATGAAGGGTTGTCGCTCGAATAACCACTGCTACGTCATTAACGGCAAAGGAAGGGTTGATCCCTATGCCTAGAAACATTGAGCATGGAAAAACAAGTCCAGGTCATGCATCGAGACCTGGATAGTTGTTGAAATGATGCAATTTTGCTAAGCTCCTAATGATACATCTGAGGTCCCTCACCTCAATCTTTTTGTATATAAACATTCTAATGTTTATAATTTTGATTTGTACAATGCTTGTACAAAATTTTGTTGTGTATACTGTTGTTCAAAGATATACTATACTATACATGAAAGTTTGTCGATCTGCAGAAAAATGAAAAATACTCACCTTCGATGTGTCTGTTGATAAGTCATGTGGATTCTCGATTAAATCGATCAAGGTCGATATCATCGACGCCTCTTCGGAATTTGAAAAGTCACCTTCGAAAGTGTTATCGAAGACGTCTTCGATAAAATCGAATAGGGCATATCGATATCATCGAAACCATGTTCAATGATATCAAATCTCACCGCCTGATAAAAGGCTGACGAGCGGGAAAAATTCATTTCTTAGCTTCCCTGCTCGATTTTTCTAGGTTTTTCTTCCATGGCTCTCATTGTATGTCAACCGTATGCCATCTAAAGTGTCCGAACTCGGGTAATCTCTAACACATACTCTTGATTCCTCAAAGTATACTTTGTTGTGTTAAGATCCTTCTATTTGGGAATTTCGGGTTGGTTCTCAAGATCCTCAGATTCTTCCTTGCTTTGACACCTTCTTCAGAGTTGTCCTAATGAAGTAAGGAGAAAGGGAAGTCTCCGGCCATCGGTGAATCATCTCGGCCTATCAAAAAGAAAGTCGTGGCTTCAAGAGGAAAGGGCAGGACTCAGTCTCAACGATCCCCTGCACACCCACGGAGCTCCTCTACGCGGCAGTCGTCTCATAGAGAAGCCCCGGCTAAAGCACCAGCACCACTAGAAACTGTTGTGGGTCCTCCACACATACTTGAAAAATACTCTGGGACGCGCCTGGTGTATGAGCGTAAGGTTGACAGGGACTGCATAAAAGCCTACAATATAGAAGCTCTATTAGAGGCAATCGACTGGCTTCCTCTTCTTGATTTCGGGGGAGCATGCCACATTGAGCGGACCTATCGTTTCTTTGCATACTGTCATTCTCCAACACTAGAACCACCATCTTTTACTGTCACAATTGGAGATGATAGTGTTGAGATTACTATAGAGTCCATCGGCAGCATTCTTGATTTAACCTTGTCTCCAGTTGGATTGTCAAACCTTGATCTTGAAAATCCTATCACTCGGTCTACAATTACAAAATTCGTGTGTCAGGGTCGAGATATCCCATGGTATCAGGGAAATGCCGTAAAAGGAAAATATTTGCACCCTCGATACCGCATCTTACATGGGATATTCTGCTCAAATGCTTATCCTCGTGGACCCAATCGTGCTGATCTTACTGGGTTCATGACCATGATTATATACTGTGTTGCCACTGGAGTCGAACTCTGTCTGCCTACCTTGATTCTTCACCAAATAGCAAGTGTCATCCATCAATCCAGAGCAGTATACTTGCCCTTTCCCCACATCATTCATGTAATCTGTGATACAATTGGTATTCCTCAAACAAATGAACCTGAGCATCCCCTCCAACACTTTAACAAAGTCAATATATGAAAATTGGATCTTAAATTTCACGAGTATGTGAAAGAGGATTCTGAGGAGGCTATTCATGAAGGTGGAGAAACGGGAGAAGGCACAACACCAATTGGTGTAGATCCTGTGGAGCCACAGTATGCTCCTGACCAGAGTGGTTTGGCTCCAACTCAACGTGTCAAATTCCACCAAGATAGAGTTGGTGCCACACAGCGGGGATCAGCTCGAATAGAAGACAGGTTAGGGGGACATGATGCAAGGCTCTCCGCACTAGAGAATATGATGTCTAGCATACAACAGTCGGTCCAACAGTTGATCAATCCAATTACATGCCGAAGAGATGATGCAGCACCACCCTCATCAGCCCCTCCACCGTAATATCAATGGTCTTCCTGCCGTCTCCTATACCAGATACTCAGCGCAACATATGGGCATGGACATCTTTTTGATTGCCTTACGTTCTTATGTGTGTATGTCACGGCTATCTAACAGACGGGTCTAACAGTTTCTCTTTGGACTTATGAATATACTCTGAATGAGGCAAATACTAGTTTTTGGGTGCCCATGGAAGGGCTTTGTTTTTTTTTAAAAAAAATAATAATAATTTGGGATGAACGTTATACTACTGTCAAACTTGGGCAGTATATGTATATTTTGGACCCCTTTGGTTATGGCGATTTCTATATCATCTATCTTTACTACCATGAGAATTTGGTCTGCTTTGAATGATGCTATCATATGTGGATCTCGTCTCCTGCTTTATCTGGTTTATATCTACTGTGGCCTGTGATGCTTGATCTTTATGCTCATACTATTCGTCATCACAGCTTAGCTTGTTTTTGAACTAATGTGCCTTCAAGGGATGTTCTTTTATATCTACTCTGCTTATGTCCTGAATTTTGGTTCTCCCACATTCTCTAACTTCAATCAATATCAACTGTTAGGTTATCCTTTGCCAATGACTGACAAAAAGGGGGAGAACAATTCCACACCCCGAAGGAAAATTGTGTGTATCTGTGTTTGTGGATGGTGATGCAGGTGTTAGGGGGACCAGCTGCAAGAAGATAGGGGGAGTTTGCTGTTAGGGGGAGCAACTACTGTATGTATGTATGTACTCACTAGATAAATTTGTAAAATTGTGTAAAGTACATGTACACAATTTAGGATGTCAGTATAGAAGTTGTTCTAGGGTGTTTTGGTGTTTTGTCACATAATTGACAACGGGGGAGATTGAAAGTGCCCTGGTTTGTCAATTAGCGTGAGTGTTGAGTCAGCTAGACAGAGGAGCCCCATAGGAAGATCGATCAAGCGTCTATCTCAACTGGATGTGGGCCCGAACTCGCCACAGGTAAATCTTAGCCTCACATCCCGTGTCCCAAAACACCAGGTGATTAAAACCCTTAAAACTGATTAGAATATCATAGGGTTTTTGGGTTAGAAAACTTTTTAAAACTTCAGGAAAATCTGTAAGTTTTCTACCCTTGTCAATTTATCGATTGACTGTTCGATAAAATCGAAACTTGTTGTCAATGTCCTCAAAAGCTCACTCGATACTATCGAAATGAGGACATAAGATGTCCAGCAACTACATAAATCTCTGGACGGAATTATCGATGTATCGATAGTCCTATCGATATCATCGAAATTTGAATCTCGAGTCTATCGAAGATGACTCGATAAAATCGACATCATATCTGTTGTGTCCAAAGTTCTGCTAAGGCAAATCATGTAAACTTCGATATATCGAAGTGCTCCACGATATCATCGGAATTCAAAATTCGATAATATCGAAAGCCCTTCGATGATATCGGTTTGGACTTACAGTTTATCCAGCAATATTTCAGGTTGTTTTATCTTGGATCGAGGGTCACTCGATAGAATCGATATTCAAATTTCGATCATATCGAGGCTGGGTCAATTGCATCGAGAATGGACAAACTGTCCAGCAAGCTTACTGGAAAAAACTTTTGGATTTATCGATGCATTAACACTGCCAACGATATCATCAACATTCAAATTCTGATGATATCGAGGGTGCCTCGGTCATATTTTAGGCCTGAAATATTTCAAAGGCAAGTGGCTCACATTTTCAAATATCGAGGAATCGAACCTCGTGTCGATGAAATCGGAGTTCGAAATCCGATGACATCGACGCACGTTCGATTTCCTCAACCAGCTGGCAACAGGTTTCGAAAGCGTTTGACATCTGAGTTCGTGTCATTGAGCGGCCAGTCGATGCTATTAAGAGTATACGCTCGATGATATCGACCCTGCTCGATGATATCGAACTCTGTAAAAAATGTGACCGTTTTATATCCGTTGGAACCTTTTGCCTATTTAATGAGAGCTTGCCCTTGGTTGCTGGTAGAGAAAGAAGAGTGCTTTTGAGTGTTTAACCTTAGATCATACACCCAAAGCCTTTTCTCTCATGGAAGTTCATCCTCCAATCCACCCTTATCATTGACATTCAATAGAGTGGATTGGGGAATGAACTTCCGCATTCAAGGATCCTCCAGCTACCACCTTAATGGCAAATCATTAAGCTGGGATGCTTTGAATGCATAGATGATTGGAATCGCTCTATCTTCATTATATGAAAACATTTAAAAGAGTAAGATTCCATCATAACCTTGACCCAACCCGTCGCCATGTATTGGTACATCCTATGAGTTGCAGTTCAAGCAAGCAGAAGATTCTTCATCAAAAAAGGAGGAGATCTTCGACAACACGTTGAATGGGGCTCATCCACTTATTTGTAAGTTATTAGAGCCCAGAGGACCCTTGTGATCATTCATTCTGTAGGATTGGGTCTAAGTTGTTTCTCACCCCTTGCAAAACCTCATAGGAGGCCTTCGGCGAGAGTGTACGTGGTGGGTGCTTTGTGTTGACCCTTGCTCTGTGGAGAGCATAAACTCTTAGGTCCTTGTAGTAGGTCCTTGACCAGGGTGGTCTAAAAGTTTGGTGCTTTGTGTTGACCTTTGCTCGTGGGAGCATAAACTTGTGAGGTTCCTTGAGTGGATCCTTGGCCGGTGTGCCTAAAATCGAGTGCTATGTGTTGACCCTTGCTCGTGGGAGCATAAACTGTGTCATGTGGACACGCTGTGTCAACCTAGGTATAGGTTGTACTGGTTAGAGGTGAACTTGTTGTGAAACCTCCTTAGTGAAATCCGGTACACTCAAGGGTTGAGTGTGCTTGCTGGGAGTGGAGTAGACAAGTAGTCAAACCACTATAAAAATGACTGTGTTTGTGATTGCTATTGTCTTTCATTCCTTATGTGATTATATGCTTTCATATTTGATTATCTGAGATCACGTTTCACACACAGTCACATCCATCATAAACTCTGATTCGCATCTTGTTTATCTTTCAAAGTAGTTTTATGATTGGATCCTCTATTTGGCTCGAAAGCCATTAGAGTCACTCTAAAGGAATCATGATACATGCTTACTTACTCAGGATAAGATTGATAGGATTTTAAATAACCATAAAATATTTAAAAAGTCTTATTCACCCCCCTCTAGGACATATTGGCATATTCCTACTTCAACTAAAGCGGTCATTACCGCAATTTCAAATTCAGCAGTCCATGTTGTGAATGATGGGTCCTAAACAGCCCTATATGATGAGACTTGATGTAAAATAAACATGAATAGACTAAACCCTAAACATGCAATGCATTCCCCTATGAAAACCTTAGGCTCTGATACCAAATTTGATGCAGAACATGGAAATTAAATATGATATGCAAAATTTCATGCTTAAGATCATACTAATTTAAAAACAATCACAAAAACTCCACATCCCACATAAAGTCAAGCATTCAACAAGGGGGATCTACAAGGGTCCAAGCCTACACATGTTAGGGCTGGATCAATTAAAATTATAGACCAAACAATCAAAGGAGAGTAGATTCATCCACACATGCAAAAGATTATTTCCCCAATCAAAGGGATTCACATATTTCAATTCGGAAAACCCTACGGTTGTAAAAGGAGAATAGAACTTGGGATTTAGGATAATCTAGGGTTAGGGTTAGGGAAATAGGGTGAGAAAGGAGTGAAATAGAGGAAATAGACAAACCCGAGGTGATCCACACGTGTGGACAGTGACTGGGCCCAGACGCACGTGCGTGGGATCCTAGCGACGTGTGTGGGGCCCACGAATATGAAATCGGCCAACTTGGGTCTGGTCGGCCAGGGGAGATCCACCTTCACGTTAAATTTCGGGATGATCAGATGTCCGGTTTGTGCACGGTGCTCCGCCGAAGTTTCAGCCCTCCTGTAGAGCCTGATTTTGCAAATCGGTTGTAAAGGAAGGATTATCTGCAAAAAGGGATGGATTTGGAGACGGGATGGCTATGGGAGATTATGGATGTGGGGTGTAGGAGGTGGGGATGATTTGGGATGGTTGTGGCTTCGCACCACGGTAGTTAGCCCTTTGAGGAAGGGAGGGTTTTGCACTCAATTAGATTTTTCAACTCCAATGAATAGAGAAGAAAAAACACAGAATTTTATTTATAAACTTCAATAAATAATTTTTTTAAAAAAAAACCTACATGGGGTTGCCTATTTATACGAAACCCCTAAACCCCAAAAGTCGTGCCATGTGCACACACTATTACTTAGAAACGAAGTAACAAAAATAAGAACTAATTAAGCAATCAAAACTGTTAATGATGTTTCTAATAACGAAAATAAGCAAAACTAAAAATCCTAGATCATCTAGGATAGTGGGCCATGATCATGAGATCCAATGGCGGAATCCCTATGATGATCGGGTCCACTCCAATGCTCCATAGCACGGCCCCCCTAACTAAGAGGTCCTCCATAGATGTCGTCGTCGATCCAGATCGATAGTGGGGCCTTCTTCCTCATTGAGTACGAGTGTAAGGTGGGAGGCATGCGCATGCACATGATGTCCCCATCACATACTGAGCCATAAAGAAGTTCAATTTCGACATTGACAAAGCTAGCACATTGCGTAGTTGGATGAAATTAGGAAAGAAGCACATAATAATGCAAGAATTTATTAGGAGATGATGAAAGTGTTCCATGAATAGAACATTTTCAAGAAAACATTTGAGCTAAATCAGAAAGTCCTTTATAATTCTCTCCTCCACATCTTTTCTGGAAAATTACGATCCAGATAGATCTGCCCATTCATAGTAAAGTCTTTTTATCCTTATGGGTCTGTGAAAGTTGTGAATCCTAAAAACGATAATGTGTTCAAGGTAAATAATTAGATACTACCGTTTGTGGAAAAACTAGTTCCAAAAGAAGTGTCCATATCTCTGAAAGAGCCTGTGTACCAGGATTGATCTTTTAGTATGATGGAGATCATTTCCTTTACTTTCTTAGGATTTATTTTCTTTTAGTAGAATAGGAGGTTTTGTTTTGGAATTTTTAGTTGTTGAAGCACCAATCTTTGAAGTTAGTTGCCGTATGTCATCCTTCGGGTATTTATTCCACATACTCATCTTTATTTTGTTGCTCTCATGTTACATTTATTACATATATTTTATACATTGAGGAAAATGTAGAATTTAGGTTGGGGGTGGGTTTCCATAGGAAATTTTTTTAATTTTAAAATTTTGATTTGAGTTGAAATTTCTGTATTTAAAAATTTTTAGAAGCCGATTTCTGTAATTTTAGATAGTTTCAGGAGATAAATTCGAGAGTTAGTATTAAATACTTTTGTAGCCTAGATTCTAGTTACTTAATGGATTTTAAGATTAAGTTCAGTTTAATGATATTTAGTTGAAATTTTTTATGAATTCATGAGTTATGAAATTTTTAGTTGGATATCAAATTGATGAAGTGATGATTATTAAGAATGCAAAGAACCAAGCTTGGGGAATTTGTCCATCATGTTCATTGAGAAAAATGAAAAAGAAAGCATTGCCCAACTAAAAAAATAGTTGTCGTCAAAAAGGGCTACCTATTGAAATTCATGACAAAAAAAAGAGAGAAATTTTGAAAAAAAAAAAAAAAAAAAAAAAAAAAACAAACAAACAAAAAAAAAAAAAAACAAAACAAAACAAAGTGTTAGTAGTGTGAAAGCTGTCGGTGGAAAAATCAAGAGCTGGAAGAGTGAATTGTTGAGCTGTAAGACAAGTTCTGGTTTAGGTTTTGGTTGATTTGTTCATTTCTTTGGTTATTGTTATAGACATATAAGTGGAAAAACTGGATATGTGGTATTGTCAAGTCGAGACTACATAATACATTCATGAAACTCAATGTTGGGAATTTTTCAATTAGATGATTACTACTTTGAGTTTAATCGGGATATTTATTAAAGTATTGGAATTTATGTGAATAATATGCTTAATTTGGTTCTCTCAGGATTGGTTTAGTTTGAAACTATTTGAGATTACAGAATTGCTTCCTTTTCGCAATTGTTTTGAATTCAGAATTTCTTGCATGTTTTGCTCGAAACTAGCAAAATGCTAGTTGGGAGTGTGATAACATCTAAATATTGCATATTTATCCTCTCAATTGCACTAGTTTCCATCAATTCAAAGTGCTTAATTGATTAACTAAACATCTAATTTGTACATGCGAGGTAATTCAGGAAACAAAGACGAAAGCATGCCGATTAAAGTTCAAAAGATTAATCAAGAGAAGACTTGGAAATTTGGAAGACATTAATGAAAAATTCACATGCTAAAAATCAAAGAAAACCAAGTACAAAAGATGAAAGAATGACTGAAAAATCACACAATTCAATAATAGAAATAACAGAATGTTCGGTCCCACCTGAGGTTGCTCGGTCCGATCGAATGTGCACAAAACAGTCCAACGACAAACTGTAATTTTCATAGATAATTTGGCTCAACACTTGGGTTTGACCGAAGCCGGGTAAAATGCCACCGACGGATGGTTCGGTGCAACCTAAGGGAGACGGAAACTTCAGAAAAAATTTGAGAAAATTCAACTGCAACCGAGAAACTAATTCGATGCGACCGAAGGCTACAGTCGGTGCAACTGAAGCATAACAAAAGTGCAAAAATTGGAGTCGGTTTCAAGTCGATGCGAATTTCTCCTATTTAAAGGAGTGTTCTAAGCCTTTCTACGCACAAATTAGGGTAGAGGAGTGAGACCTAGGAGTTACGGAGCTTCTTTGAAATCATCATTCCCTATCCTTCGGTTCTAGTTTATTTTTCTAGTTTTTCTTTATGTTTTGTTTAAGATATTAGTTATGTTTGGCTAATCTCTTAGCCAAGTCTAAGGGATGAACCTTTTAACGGATATTTAATGTTGAAATCATTTCTTCAATGAAAGTTAAGGTTTTTATGTTGAATTATGATTGGATGTGGTTGAATTTCTAGATTTGGGAAGGAATCAATTTATAAAGTTGTTTGATCTATTGTTGCCTCCGAGTACATTAGATGCTTTCAATTCCCTGTGATGTAATTACTTAGATCTTCATGAGAGATCAAGTCTATCATGATCCTAATCTATATTGGATCTTCTTTTTTATTGATATTATTGAGTTATCTTCCGATTACAACAGATTGGAATCCAGTTGTACTTGAGTTATCAACTCGAGAAGACAAACTGAATTCAAAATCTATTGATTAGGGATTCCTGGATACTTAGTCCTTTTTATAATTATTTCTACGACTCTTCTATTTCATTGGATTAAAAACTCAGACCAACCGTTTTTTCTTAGATTAAATTCTTAGTATATTCTCACTAAATTCCCTGTGGATTGACCCCGGTATTACCAAGTTATTACTACATCGCAGCCCTATACTTGGGTTCGATCACCTTGGAGGCACTAAATCAGCTCCAATATTTTAGCATTTTATGAAAATCTTCAAAGTTATTTTTTTCCTTCCCATATTCATCTTCACTACTAACATGCAGAATTAAGAACCCTAGATAGCACGAAAAAAAAAAGAAGGAAAGAAAGAAGCAGACTTTGAAGAATAGAACCTGTACACAACATGCGTGGTCAAAACTCATAGGGCTCCCGGTGCATCTCTCATACTCATATTCAGATTCCGCATGGTTCGTCTTCCAATTCCAGCATTACCCTTTTGCATCATTGCAACAAACTCCCCGTAATCAATCCGACCATCCTGAAACACAAAAATCACGGGTGAAACAGAGTTTTAGGCGCAAAAGGGTACATGGAAATAGACAATCCTTTTTTTCTTTTTCTTTTTTTTTTTACACACACCCAGCCACGCCACAAGGGCACTTGTTCCCTAGTCTCAGTGTTGAAACACAGCCTGTGGACAATTCTGACAACTATTAGGGATGCAAAAGGTCTGGGCCCACAATTTTGAACTGATCAAGTGGGACCTATCAAAACTTTGATTCTGTTCAACCCAGGCCCGAACAATTTGCTGCCCAATAAATAACAACACATGATGATACTTGAGAGTACAATGACTGGTTTTTTTTATAGCAAGGAAAAAACTACTGTCATCGATTTCATGTTTTGGGAAATAGAAGGAATTTGATAGGGAAAAGTTGTGTGAGCACTGTCTGTAGCAAGGCTTGGTGTTCACATATCTCCACCATCCAACAATGATGGGAGGGAAACTTGACATGCATTTAAAGATGGGCTTTTGAAAAACCAAATATCAAAATGCTACTAATCTCAGCTTCCTTCCTACAAACGGTGAGTAGGGATAATGTGGTTGTTGAAATCACACCCTAATAGTAAGGGGGTGTTTGGCGCATGGTATTGGGAAGGATTAGGTGGGATGGGATTCAAAAAACATAATTATTATATATGGCAGGGATTGTCCCCTATTACCATGGGATAAGCTTAATTACATGCTATGTTTGTAATACGGTGGTACATTGAATGGATATACCCACCATCATTTGAAACTATTGAGAATAACACGTGTTATATCCAAACCATTCATCTGTTTTGTAACCTCATTTTATGGCATGAGCCTAAAAATGAGGCAGATCCAAAACTTATGTGGCCCCAAGGAAGTTTTCAACGGTAGGTATTCAATCCCCACTGCTTTCTATGGTGGGGTCCACTTGAGCTTTAGATCTACCTGATTTTTTGGCACATGCTCTAAAAATCTCGAAAAATGGGTGGACGGTGGGGATATAGCCCACACATCATGGTGGGACCTACACAACGTGCTAACATTGAGTGGAATTGGCACGTGATCCAATGCAATTCCATCTAATCTAATTCCAAGCTTTTCCATTCTTCCCAAACATTGAGTGAAATTGGCCAGGACCAAATGCAATTCCATCCCACCTAATCCCATCTAATACCATGCGCCAAACGCCCCCTAAGTTGCTAAGAATAGCACATGGAAATCTACAAACTCGAGAAGACCTAAAATCTCAGAACGTTTGTTACTTACATTGTCTTGATCAACCTCTTTAATGATGTCCTCAATAAGGACATCGGTCATGTTGTGCTCTTTACAAGCTTGCTGGAGCTCATCAACCGTGATATAACCACTACAATCCCTATCAAAATATGAAAATGCTGCAACCAGATGTTCCTCACGTTCAAGTTTGTTTAGATGAACCGTTGCAGCAATAAATTCTAAATAGTCGATGGTGCCACTGTTGTCCACATCGGCCTAAAAAAGGTTGGATCCAGTCAGTCAAATGGAAAAAATAAATAAATAAACAGCTGCACCTATCAATAAATGACGGTTATTTATCACAAAAGTGGGACCATTTACTATCAATAAAAAAAATGCGCCAGATGTATTTTCCAGCCGCCACCTAAAAAAGAGGTTATTGATAGCGAACATGGTGGAATAATTCACTATTTTCTGATGCAAATAATTTAAGGCATGGATTCCAAATAAATAAACCCCAAAACCTATTCAATCTCTATTTCAAAGGTACAATAAATCCTTGAAGCAAATAGATTCCACAGCTAACCTGTTAAAGATTATGCGTTAAGTTCCAGGTGAATGACAATGCTCTGGAATTGACAATATAAAAAATGCAGTGCTTGTCTTTTTTATGCAACTATGCATTAATGTCAGTCAGTGAGAAGGGATAGGCAACAAAAGGAGGGGCACGAAATGCTTGCACCCCCGCCTACAGGAAGTTCCTGTAGGCAGAAGGTATGTGGGGCCCACTATAATGTCCGAGTGTGACATCAACTCTATCCATCAGGCTTCACTTGCTCATGTTAGGACATGAGTCCAGAAATGAGGCA
The DNA here is from genome assembly GCA_030180095.1 of Magnolia changhungtana. Classification (NCBI taxonomy): domain Eukaryota; kingdom Viridiplantae; phylum Streptophyta; class Magnoliopsida; order Magnoliales; family Magnoliaceae; genus Magnolia; species Magnolia changhungtana. The sequence goes on from JASAUF010000625.1 coordinate 1,043,513, forward strand.
AATCCAAAACTCAAGTGAGGCATGCCACAGGAAAGTGTGGGGATTGAATGCCCACCATTGAAACCTTCATGGAGACAAGTTTTGGATTGGGCTAATATTTGCGTTTTCAAGTGTATCCCAATATGGTAATAACCTTATGGATGGTTGAATGGCAAATAAACATCATGATGGGCCCTAGGAAGGCTACAACAATGGGCATTTTCATCCTCATTGTTTCATGCTGGGCGGCCCACCAGAGTTCCGAGCCCTTCTCCTTGCTACTCTACCCCAACAAGCTTACCTTATTATTAGAGAAAGGGGAAAGGGGCCACTTTTAGAGAGAGAGAGAGAGAGAGAGAGAGAGAGAGAGAGAGAGAGAGAGAGAGAGACTAAGGGACTAAGGGACTAAGGGCGTATATTCACGTTGAAGTGGATTTGATAGACCGGAAAGAGAAAGACATGGTGGTTCTACCTCTTTTCTTTTCTTTTTCTTTTTTTTTGGCTTATTTCCTAATGTTAGCTAGCGAAATTGATGGATGAGTGGATTTCTTGCAGACTGGGGTGGGCTGCACAGAGCTTCCGTCTACAAGATTTCCCTATATGTAGGGGCCACGGCAAAGTTGTTTGTTTTGGAATACCTTGCCATCGTACAATGTGTATTTTCTCTCATTCTTTTGCCCATACATTATTGAGATACTTCTTGTGGCATACAAATGTGCATTTTCTTTCATTCTTTTGCCCATTTTGTTAAGGGCTTCTTTTTTCTTTTCCTTTTTTTTTTTTTTTTTTTTCTAATTGCACATGTAAATATGAGCATTGTTCGAAGTCTCCCCAATATATCAATAATGTCCCTGATATATCGAATGTTTTAAATATCGTTATCGTGTAATGTATCGCACCCTTGGGATATGGATACATATCAGTTATCGCATGGGATATATCGGTTGTATCGCATAATGTATCGTTGTTGTTAGGAAACATGGGAACATTTGGAAATTGGTCGAATTTTTCAAGGAAACTTCAAGGATTGTTGAAAAAGACATCAATACACACATAGAAATCAAAACATTACAAAAAAAAAAAAAAAAAAAGCGCACATAATAGGGGTTTCCTTTGTATGGGGTCCTAATACATTCATTGTCCAACTGAACTCATGCAAGTATATTTAAAGTCTATTAATATAATTTATAAACATAAGAAGACATATATGGAAACACAAGCAATTCGTTCAAAAGCAAAAGAAGAATCACTAAATCAGGTTACATGTTTGATTTTGTGTTCGAATACAACGATTCGAACTGATTTGAAAGAAATTGAGAAATTTCGATTTTTTTCCAATTTTTCGCAACTTTCCCCATCTTTCCCAGATTTCGAAATCAAAGCTCCGAATCCATGATTTTTTTATGAAAACATGAAGAATCCTAGATTTGTAACCATTTGGCATTGATTTAACGTGATTTACATTAAAAAAATGGATCAAAAATCAAATATGCTCACCAGATCAAATAGGTGGGATATATCGGCACTACCTATGCATTTCGTATCGCACAGGTGGGATACAAGATATATCGTGGGATATGTCGGCCGATATCATCGATATTTAAAACACTGGATATATCTGCATCTCCAGCTCGATGATACCAATAACACTGGTAGTATAAAAAATTCCAAGTATCGACAATATATCACTAAGTATCGTCAATGTATCACCAATGTTTTTTACTATGTAAATTCCAAGTGCTGCATGTATCACCAATGTATCGTCAATATTTCAATAATATCGCTAATGCATGGATATTACCAAAAATATATTTACTAAAATAAATTCCATTTCAAATTTTTTTTTCTTGGGCAGATGGTTGTATGATGAAATGCATGATTGTATGTGTGTATATGTATGCATGCATGCATGGATGGACGGATGGTACCTGCATTTGTATTATATAGATCATAGATAGATCATGGATGGATGCATGTTTGAGTTCATTTACTTTTACATGTCCTAGTTATTATATGATACCTGCATTTGTACTATATAAACTCATTTTTTTGGTTACTATTGGACTAATTTCTTACAACAACACATACTTTAGGCTCCCATTAAATGGAAAATTATTATGCATGCATTCTTTTTGTAATTTTTTATTCCTAAATATGCAAAAATGTGCATCTCCTGAAGTTTCGTAGAAAAATTCCATCATTTTCCCCATGTTTCCCCACATTTCTGGTTATTAGCGATATTATTGATGATGATGATATTGTTTATGTATCCCTAGCCAACGAAACTTGTAGCGATACCGATAACTTGAACAATGAATATGAGAGATAAATTTCACATAGACCTAAGATTGGGGTAACCTGCATAGATCAGAGTATTGGTATCGTATCGGTCGAGACAGTCGTATCGTATCCGTATAAGCCGAATATGATACATGATAGGGGTTCGTATCAGCCTGTTGTCAAAAAATAGTACCATATCAGGCTGTATCGGCACCAATATTTTATAGCCTCATCGGTTTATGAAACCGATACGGCTAAAAAAGATTTATTTTTATTTTTTGCAATTTCTTTGATTTATTTTCATTTTTCTCCTTCTCTTAATTTCGTTGCAAAGGAATTGTTTTAAAGACATTTCCGACCAGATATAAATCAGATTCAAAGATCAAAACTTGTTTTTTTTACATCAAATTGAATAATCGAAGCTCCGAGGTTTGGTTTTACAAAAATTTTAAAAAAAAGGTAAAAAAAATATTATTATTTTTTGTTTCGGATTGGAATCCCATCGAAACAACAATATAAACTATTTCGATTACATCTTGGTTGATTTGATCTGGATTTGGGGTGCTTCCTCTTCTTCCTTTTATTTATGCAGGTATTTTCTGAAAATTTTATAAAAAAGTTTTAAAATTAATTTCTTTACTGATTTTTGTTATGATGCTCGAGTATTAAAAGACTATGGACCTACTGATTTTTTGAAGATTTGGGGGATTTTCTTTCCTTTTTTAATTTTTTAATTTACGTCGGTATTTTTAAAAAAAAATTTTAAAAAAATAAATTATTATTTTTTCTGATTCTTGTTATGATGCTTGAGGAGTATTAGAGGAGTATAGATCTACTAATTTATTGAAGATTTGGGGCTTTATTTTTATACAAGTATTTTCTAAAAATTAAAAAAATAATAATTAGTTTTTTTTTTTTTTCTAATTCTTGTTATGATTCTTGAGGAGTATTAGAATATGAATCCACTTATTTGTTGAAGATTTGAGTTTTTCTTTTTAATTTCTTATTTATTTACACATGTAGTTTCTAAAACAAATTCATTAAAAAAAAGTTTCTAAATCGTTTTTTTTTTTTTTTTCTTCTTCTTATGATGCTTAAGGAGTATTAGAAGACTATAGATGATTTCACACTCTTTTTTTTCTTCTTCTTCTTATGATGCTTGAGGAGTATTAGAAGATTATAGATGATTTCACACATGCATTGATTAAAAAACATTTTTTCTATTTTTGAGTTAATTTTTGTGTATTTTCTATTTTTTAAATAATTTTAGAAAAATTATATTAGTTGATAGATAATCATATTAGCAATATATGATATCACACACACACACACACACACACACACACACACACACACACACACACACACACCATATATATATATATATATATTCTTGAATATCATTTTTTTCTCAATTTTCTAATATATTTCTGCATTTTTTTACTTAAAAAAATTCTAACTGATACGGCCTTGATACCAATATGCGATGCCATATCGTAACATTTTTCCACTAGTCCGATATGGCGATCAATACTGTCATTCAGAACTATGATAGCATGCCTTTAAAAATGGATTGGGGTAAGATGTTTTCCTCAAAACACAGGAAACTTCATCTCTTTTGATTTTGTATTGAAATTGAATCATTAGTTTTGTTATGGCTGATCATTTCCATGGAAGTTGTCATGCTGACATGATTAAAATGTAACTAGCTCATCTAGTGCTAGATTTCCTTACAAGCTAGTGTATCAATGATCGTCGTCATCTCATTATAGAAAGGTACAGAGAATCAACCTTATGATACCAGGCGCCTAGTCCATCAAAAAATTCTTATCTCTTACTTTTCATGGAGTTTGCTTTTTATTAGTTGTTACTGAGATGCACAAGAAAATTTCAAGGAATCATTATCATGTAGTGGTTGAAATATTTGTAAGTTATGGAGTCTCCAGTTCCGCATTTTACAAGACATAAAGTAAGATTAACACATAAAGTTGCCTTTGCATTTGTTAAAAAAATTCAGCCCATCTTAATGAGAAACGGAAGCATGTTATGTTGGAAACCACGAAAACAACTAGAGACAAATCAAGCAAAGTACTTGCAATCGCACAACCAAGTCCAAACAAGAACAATTCGAATTTTACGTGGAAAAATGCTTTCGAGAAAAAACCACGGCACAAAGCGACGAGTAATGCACTATGAAAGCAGATATTACAAGCGATAAGAGTCCTACTGATTCAAACAAGCATCGAATCTACTTCACAAGCCCTAGTTATGCCCTTGAACCCTTAGGAACGATTTAGAAAGCCCTAGAACACCTCTCTCTCTCCCAAATCCTGATTGCACTTGATATATATAGTGTTACAACCGAAATAAGAAACAACTTATGCACTTGTGCAATTCTGCACACATCTTCGATGAGACCTTCGATGGCATCGACCGCCCATCGAGGATCTATCGATGACATCAAACTCCTTCAACGTCATTGAGTAGCAACACCAAAACGCTCCAGCGACCAACATGGATTTTCTCGGATTTTCTCGATGGGATCGAGCACCTGTCGATGGCATCGACCTTTGCTCGATGGCATTGAGCAGTCTGTCGATGGCATCAACAGACCCTGTTGCTCACAGATTTAAGACATCAACAGCAATCTCCACCATGTCTTCAATCTTCATTCATTATAGCTTCTTATTAATCATCATCTCTAATTCCGCCTTCCATCATAGTTCCACCATTGCTTCTCATGCACACTTCATCTTCCATTTACACCTTCGCCAAGCCCAGAGAAGTAGCACAGAACTTGAACTTCTTTGTGGGAACCACCTTAGTAAGCATGTCAGTCGGATTCATGCTTGTATGGATCTTTTCTAGAGACATGCCTCCTTCCTCAAGCACCTGTCAGATAAAAAAATGATGCACACCAATATGTTTAGTACGTGAGTGATAAATAGAATTTTTCACCAAATTGATCGCGCTTTCGCTGTCACAATTAACCGGCACGGCCTCTTGCTGAAGCCCCAACTAATTTATCATTCCTCTCAACCAAACACCTTCCTTGAACACTTCTATCACCGCCATATACTCAGCTTCGGTTGTGGAAAGAGTCACCACAGATTGAAGCTTCGATATCCAACTGATCACTCTACCCGCTAACACAAACAAGTAACTGGAAGTCGACCTTCTATTATCCACATTGCCCGCGTAATCAGAATCCACATAGCCTACTAACTTCTCCCCTAATTTTTCAAATGATAAGACGTAGTCTCGCATAACTCAAATATATTGAAGTAGACATGAGACACATAGCCTACTAACTTCTCCCCTAATTTTTCACTGCTTCCCAGGGTTTCTTGCCTGGGTTAGACATGTACCTGCCAACAACACCCACCGCATGTGAAATATTCGGTCTTGTACAGACCATGGCATACATCAAGCTGCCAACTGCACTCGAATAAGGCACATGAGACATCATGCATTTCTTCATCTATTTTAGGACATTGTTCAGAAGATAGCTTAAAATGAGCCACGTGGGGAACGCAGACCGGTTTTGCCTTGTCCATCCTATACTTCATCAATACATTCTCAAGGTATTATGCCTGAGATAACCATAGCCTGCTCATCTTCATATCTCTGTGTATGTCAATGCCGAGAACCCTCTTTGTAGTCCCCAGATCTTTTATCTCGAATGTCCCTGATAACTGAGTCTTCAGTATGTCAATCTTAGACATGTTATGACTGACAATAAGCATGTCATCCACATACAATACCAGGATAATGAAGTTTCAATCACTCCGCATCTTGTAATAGACACAATGATCATACTTACTCCTGGTAAACCTCTAACTCATCATGAAAGAATCAAATTTCTTGTACCACTACCTAGGCGCCTGTTTCAGGCCATATAACGACCACTTCAACCAGCAAACCTTGTTCTGTCCCTTGTATTTTGAAACATTCTGGTTGCTTCATGTAAATCTACACTCCAATTCCCCATGCAAGAAGGCAATCTTCACATCCAACTGTTCCAGCTCGAGATTGTATTGGGCAACCAGCGCCAACATGAATCTGATAGATACTTACTTCACTGCAGGTGTGAATATCTCAATGAAGTCGACACCATTTCTCTGAGCATATCCATTCGCTACCAACCTTACACCTATCATCCTATTTCTTCTTGAAGATCCATTTGCAGCTGATCACTTTTTGACCGACGGGAAGCTCCACCAGCTCCCACATATCATTCTTGTACGAGTTAATCTCATCATTCATCGTTGCTTTCCGCTTTTCGGCATCTGGCTCATCAAGAGCCTCCTGAAAAGTATACGGATCTCCATCATCCGTAATGAGGGCAAATGCGACATTTAAGTTATCCATGTATCTCGCTGGTAACCTACAATCCCGCAATGGATTCCTCCTCACGGGTAGCTGCTCCACTTGCTCATGTACCTGTGTCTGCATCTCAGTATCAACCTATGTCTCATCTGTCTATCTGAACATCCACAACCAACTTTTTTGTTTGCTTGTGTTCATCCTTACGAAACAAGGATCACTCATCAAATTTAACGTCGTGGCTAAAGATGATTTTCCGTGTGACCCGATCATATAGCCTATACTCCTTCACACCACCACTAAAGCCGACAAAGATGTACTTTTTAGCCATTTGGTTCAGCTTACCTCTCTGAACTGATGGTACGTGAGAGTAAGCATCGCAACAAAAAATACACGCAATCCCGAGTAGTCTACTTGCTGACCACTCTACACTATATCTGGAATTTTACATTCAATAGTCGTAGAAGGAGATCAATTCACCAAGTAACAAACAGTGTTAACAGCCTCAATCCACAATTCCTTACCCAACTCAGCATTGCTTATCATGCAACGGGCCCTCTCCAAGAGTTTGATTCATCCGCTCAGCCACACCATTCTGCTCTAGCGTGTGGCGCTCTGTGTTGTGCATCACAATCCCTTCATCTTTACAATACTGATTGAATTCCCCAGAAATGAATTCCTCACCGTTATCTGTCTTCAACACTTTCACCTTTCGCCCTGACTGTTTTTCCATTATCGCCTTCCACTATTTGAAATTATTAAAAACATCGAATTTATTTTTCGTAAAATAAACTCACACTCTTCTTGGAATAGTCGTCAATGAACATGACAAACCATGACGACCCTCCTCCAAAAACTACGGGCGCCGACCCCCATACATCAGAATGCACATAATCTAGAACCCCCTTACAAACATGTTTTCAAGACTTAAAAAACAACCTTGACAGTTTACCATATATACAGTGCTCGTATATAATAAAATCAATGCTTTTAAAAACTGAAATCAAACAACAGTTAAAAAGTACATTCATGCCCCGCTCGCTCATGTGGCCCAAGCGTGCATGCCACATACGTGCAAACGTGGAATCTGCTATAGACGTTGCAACTCCACCCGATGAAGTACTCCTGATCAACCTGTAAAGGTTTCCATTCCTCTGTGTCTTCCTGACTATGTGTGCCATCTTTGAAACTTCAAGGACACAAACGAACCTAGTGAACTTGCAACCTAGTGCCTCGAGTGTACCCAGAAATATCAAACTCTTCCTCAAATTAGGAACAGGTCTCACTTCAGTCAAAATACACTCCGTGCCATTAAACGTCTTAATGCGCACCGACCCAACACCTACCACTTTACAGGCATTATGATTGCCCGTAAACAGTGTTCAAAATATCGGTATCGCGTTACGTATCGCACCCTTGGGATATGGATACGTATCGGTTATCGCATGGGATATATCAGTTGTGTCGTGTTATGTATCGCTATTGTTGGAAACATGGGGAAACATTGAAAATTGGTCGATTTTTTCAATGAAATTTCAGTGATTGTTAAAAAAGACATCAATAGATACTTACAAATTAAAACAATACAAAAAACAAGTGCGCATAATAGGTTTTCTTTATATGGGGTCCTAATCTATGTGTTGTCTAACTGAATTGATACAAGTATATTCAAAGTTTATTCATATAATTTATAAATATAAGAAGACGGGGAAACACAAGCAATACATTCAAAAGAAAAAGAATAATCACTAAATTAGGTTACATACATATTTGATTTTATGTTTGGACACAAATTGCAACCAATTTGCGAGAAATTGGGAAAATTTTAATTTTCCACAACTTGGTCATTCTCCTCCAAATCTCAAAATTGAAGTTCCCAATCCATGAGTTTTCATGCAAAACATGAAAAAACATGGATTTGTAACAATTTGACACTGATTTAACATGATTTACAAAAAAAAAATGATCGAATTTTTAACTTTATTTTTAAAAATGCTCACTAAATTGAACATGTGGGATATATCCCACTATGTGTGTTTCATATCGCACAGGTGGGATACAAGAAATATCGTGGGATATATCGGCCGATATCGTTGATATTTAAAACACTGCCCGTAAATACCTAGCCACTATTGCACTCATTGTAACTGGTGAACAAACTCCAATGAGGGGTCATGTGGTACGAAGCCCCCGTATCCAAAATCCATTCTTCGTCAAAATACCCAGATTTTAATGCGGTCGGCACGTCACTATCACTCGTTTCCTCACTCCACAGTGTTGGCTTCCCTAGAAGAACCATCTAAATTCTCCTTTCTCTACTTAGGATTCTGACAATCTTTCTTCATGTGCCCTAACATACCACAATTTCAGCACTTCAACTTGCCTTTGCCCCTGCCCTTTGATTCGGACCTCGATCGTAAAGATCCACCATCCCACTCAGAATTTCCCTCCTCGTAACCAGTGCATTTATAGAAGCACCCACGTCACCGTTTTTCTTTCTCATTGCCTTCAGCTGAAGAGCTAACATAACAGTCTCAACGCTAATGGTTATTCTACCGGTGCACAAAGAGTCCTTGAATGACTCATATGATGATGGGAGAGAATTCAACAGTATACATGTCTGATCCTCATCTTTCATTGTCTTTTCCACGTCCAACAATTTACAAATCAACCTGTTGAAGTTACTACTGTGGGCCTTAATGTCAACCCCATCCGCCATATTCAGATTGAATAACTGTAACTTCAAGTATAAACGATTCTCAAGAAATTTCTTCGCATAATTCTCGAATTTCACCCATGTACTTGTTGCAGTTTTCTCTCTCATAACATTATAGAGGACTTCATCCATTAAACACAATTGGATAGAGGTTCTAGCTTTCTTATCCATCTTGTTCCATTCATCTTCTGTCATAGATTCTCGTCGCTTTTCAAGGAGAACTTTGTCTAATCCTTGTTAAACTATGATAACATTCATCTTAACTTTCCATAGTTCAAAATTGTTTTTACCAGAATATTTTTCTACATCGAACTTCGGGTTAGATGCCATTGATACCTTGCTTTCAAATTCGATCTGCTTCCCGACATTCACTCTGATACCACTTGTTGGAAACCGTGGAAACAACTAGAGACGAATCAAGCAAAGTACTTGCAATCGCACAACCAAGTCCAAACAAGAACAATCCGAATTTTACATCGAAAAACGCTTTTGGAAAAAAACCATGACACAAAGTGACGAGTAATGCACTATAAAAGCAGAAATTACAAGAGATAAGAGTCTTACCGATTCGAACAAGCCTCAAATCTACTTCACAAAGCCTAGTTGTGCCCTTAAACCCTTTGGAACGATTTAGAAAGCCCTAGAACACCTCTACCAAATCCCGATTACACTAGATATATATAGTGTTACAACCAAAATAGGAAGTAACATATGCACTTGCACAATTCTGCGCACATCTTCGATGGGACCTTCGATGGCATTGACCACCCATCAAGGATCTGTCGATGGCATCGAACTCCTTCAATGTCATCGAGTAACAACACTAAAACATTCCAGCTACCAACATGGATTTTACCGGATTTTCTTAGTGGGATCGAGCACCTGTCGATGGCATCGACCTCTGCTCGAAGGCATCAACAAACCCTGTTGCTCACAAATTTAAGACATCAACAACATGTTATATAGGCCTGCCCTTCTTCCCTCCCTCCCACTCTTTCCAAGATGACTAAATGCTTGCTACCACAGAACTCTGAAATTTTCCATTACCCAACACAGGCATCAGCAGGATTTTAGAACACAGACATTCTGTAGAAGAGATTGTAGCTTTCCCTCTCTCATAGCTCCTGACAGTTCAACAGGAAGAAAAAAAATGCGGGGATTTGACCAATATTAATACAGGCATAGAGGTCATTTTGGCCAGATGGTGATAAGGAAAGAAACCCTGAATCACCACTGTTTTCCACCTGCCTTAATATTGAAGTACCAGACAATATGATACATCAATGCCACCCACATTGAAGCATCTAGGTGAAAGAGGTCTCTAAAATGCAACCCACATTGGCGATAAGGAAGGAAACCCACATTGATAAGAAGTAAACCCTGAATCACCACTGTTTAACACCTGCCTTAATATTGAAGTACCAGACAATATGATGCACCAATGCCACCCACATTGAAGCATCTAGGTGAAAGAGGTCTCTAAAATGCAACCCACATTGGCGATAAGGAAGGAAACCCACATTGATAAGAAGTAAACCCTGAATCACCACTGTTTAACACCTGCCTTAATATTGAAGTACCAGACAATATGATGCACCAATGCCACCCACATTGAAGCATCTAGGTGAAAGAGGTCTCTAAACTGCAAGTTAACAAGGGAGGAGAAAGAAAATGATAGTGGATTATTTTGCACGTTGGAAGTAATCCATCTCTGTGAGAGAACTGGAAATCTTTCATGGATTTCACTGCAATTTGGTGAAAATCCTGATACAAGGAAACAGTTTGGACTACAACTACAAATTTGAGCCTTATCAAATTGGTCTCAAAATATGCTAATGAGTTTTCATTTCACTTTGCTCAAAGGTAATTACATTAGTTTGCCCTCCATCTTCTCTGCTGGTTTATGTCAAATATTTATCTCCTAATTGCTATGAATGCTCAACTTGTGCCCAATCTTGAGAGCATATGGAAATTTGTTTCCCTTTTTTTTTGCTAATAAAATTTTGAGTTATACCCATCTAAAAAAACAATATATGGAAAATACAGAAGCAAGCCTCCTGTCTTCCTGCCAAAATCTAACGTAGAGAGATAAACATGGGTGTCTCTACAAAGTACACTTACCTTTTTGACAACCAGATCTACCGACGATTATCTTTAGGGCCACAAAGTACTGACCCACTTCTTGCAAAATACAAAATCCCAAGTTTACCCATGTCCATTTTTACTAAGGTCATGTTCAGCCACAATAAGTATATTGTGGCACTTTCAAAGGCCAGTTAATAATAGGGTTGAATTTAATGGCCTTCTCAGCAGAATATCTGGATATTTTACTTCTAAGGTCAGTTAAATATCACAACGTTTTAATGTGGCAGAATTCAAAAGGCTGCACAAACCGCTCCTAACACATCTACTCAATATGTCACAGGTCATAGGTCTTGTAAGTTTCTTACACTGAGTAGCATTGGCTTCTGTATAGATTAATTTATAGACATTACATAGTTAAGAATGCAGCTGCTTTCCCATGTAGATTTTCATGTGGATGAAAAGATCTTAAGGGGCCTAAATAGTAGGATCCAATGTGTTGAATGATGGTGTTGCCAAAACTCAATAGTCTGAAATAACTCATTAATTACGCTAAGGTATTTATAATCAATATAATAAACTTTGAAGAGAAAATGAATCAATAAAACATTCCAAACTATAAGACTAAAAGCAGAAATGCATGTTAGACAGCCCACAGAAAAATGCATCAAAATGTATCACAGTGGCCATTTCTTGTATAAAAGAATTATTGAAAGGCCAGCTCCATTGATCATCAGTTACAAAAGCAACAAAAGCATTGTTTTTAGAAAATGATCTTACTGCATCCATAAGAGCACGGATCTCTGACTCCTTCAAAGTTGAACCATATCTCCTCAGGCCAGCTTTCAATTCATCAAATGTGATGGCGCCACTGCTGTCTGTATCCATTGCTGTAAACATCTCTCTTAAACCAGCTATCTCCTCCTCTGAAAGGCTTTCAGCTATTACCTGTGAGCATCCAAAAAAATCTCAGATAATCCAACCACAACCAGTTCTTTTCCAAATAAATGCTATTCCAGAACATTGCCTGGATAATTGGCTGGAATACTTTCAAACAAAAAAAAAAAAAAAAAACCGATGCATCAGTGAAGTCTAATAAGGCTTCTAGATGCCTGAAGCACATTCCCCCGGATAGTAAAAAAGAAAACTTATTGCTTGAAAGAACCTATCGACCATTACGTATTGCCCTCTAAAAATGGTCAGTTGGTCAGTGGTCACAACTTAGTACTTAGGGCAGCCAAACAACTGACCGAGCATGCTAGAAGCCTGCATCCCAGACTCCAGATAAAGAAAAACTTATTGCTTGAAAAGGAACCAATCAACCGGTGACTATTGCCTTCTAAAAATATGTGCTGGTTAGTGGTCACAACTTGGTATTTAGGGCAACCATTAAACTAATACTCTCTGCTAGTTTTAAGATCATCTGCAGCCACTGGCAATCCCAATTCAATCCAAAAGATAGATAATCCACAATGCACATTATGTGGCTTACTTCTCTTAGAATAGAAAAGAAAATCGCTTATTATGATGGTTATAAAATGAGTGAAGGGAAGAACGAAGGAGAGGATATTCAAGAAAATTTGAAACGCTGCACTTTTATGCGTTGGAATTTACAAGCAATCCCTCACTCTTCGTGCACTATCATACAAAGGAGACCAAGCTTTTTCCTGGAACAAGCAGATCATACTTGGTATTTAGGGCAACCATTAAACTAATACTCTCTGCTAATGTTAATATCATCTGCAGCCATTGGCAATCCCAATTCAATCCAAAAGATAGATAATCCACAATGCACATTATGTGGCTTACTTCTCTTAGACTAGAAAAGAAAATCGCTTATTATAATGGTTATAAAATAAGCAAAGGGAAGAATGAAGGAGAGGATATTCAAGAGAATTTGAAACGCTGCACTTTTATGAAAATATTGTGATAATCTCCTGATCATACATGTTGGGAGCATAGTGACAAATATCTCCACTATTTTGAAAATATTGTGATAGTCTCCAGATATTTTCAAAAATCGATATTTACCCATTAATATCCTGGTACTACTAAAAATCTCCATGTCCACAATAATATATGATATTTGGCTGATAATATAACACTAACAACCATATATCCAAAACTTATGATCTCCCACTATTTACTTTTTATCCATTTACTTCTTTTCTCTTCTTCTTTTTTTTTAAAATTTTTTTTTTATAATTTTAATTTTAATTTTTAATTTTCTCAGAGAGTGCCTCAAATATATCCCGATAAAAGAAACAAATTTGAAAACATTGCAAGAAGTTGACGAGATGAGATTTGTCACTTCGGTCAAGAGACTCAACAGCCCCACACCTCTGCAGGGATGAGAAAGCATGACCCAGGAAAATAAAATAAAATAAAATTTGTTTGACCTACTGAGTTCTAAAAAGATATTGACATGGATGTTGATGCTGATGTTGATGTTGATGTAAGTATTAAGTTGGAGAAGCATTGTGATCACAGTTTTCAAGATAATTACGATCAGTCAAGGCACCTTGGAAAATGCATGGGAAGCATATTCTGCAGTAAGCTGACTATCCCTTCTCCATCAAAACCACCTATACTCGTTATTCCTCCAATTTAATGCAGTCAATGACCTTCAGGTTTGGGCAGAAATCAATTCTGCCCAACCTTGATTTCAAGACACAAAATAGCCTGAAATTTTTTTAATAGAGAAACAAGTTTATCTACCTCAATTTGTATCTCTGTTCCAGTGCAATATATATACTCACCCGCAAAGCCATCTTCTTCAGTTTATTCATTGCGGAGAACTGTTTAAGGCGAGATAGTACAGCTGGATCCAACGCTCTGTCGGGAGCAACTCCATTTTCACATATCCAAGGATGACCTAAAACACCAAAGCAAAAAGTATATCAATGTCAACATGTTGAAAGTGACCATTTTGACAATGAATGGATCTTCATTCAGACAGGTCAATAGCCTATCAAGCTCTGCTTGAGCTTCAACTAGAAACAGAAGTGCTCGTTCAGGATAAATTATTATAGAGATTATGAAGTCCAGGGATCCTTGGAACCAACAGCTCCAAGCTTGCAGAGGGGCAAAGCCCACAACCAGAACCTCGAGATCAGTTCAGCTTACACTGTTCCACAACCAGAGCCTGGAGACCAGTTCAGCTCCAAGGCTTTGCTGACTAAATCAAATAAATCAATATGACAAGATCCACCGAGTATCATACAGTGGAAAGCCACTATGACAACAATTCTACCTTTTCTTAACAAGATTTCAGCTTAACCACATCAGATTTTAATATTTCATAATTCATAGGGTTACGGAAGTACACAGTTATGTAAGGACTTGCTGAAACTAAAGGAAAAAGTATCCTAGCTTCAACATTTCATAACAAATTGATGTTCAGATTTCGGTTAGAGAAAAAAAAAAAAACCTTTGAAATTTCGTTTCCCGCCAAAAACGAATTTTAAACAAACAAAGGAAAAGTATTTTTTGTTTAGTCCCACATCAGATAGAGTGGGAGAAAACCTTTTGTTTATAAGTCTTTGACAGTTACGCACTGGAACGCACACACACACGCGCTCGCACCCGGGCATGGGCGATCACGTGGGCAGTGTGGTTGCAGTGGCGCTAGATGGCGCACTTTGCACTTCGCACGTGCACATCATGGTCACTTCCTCGCGAGCTTTCGCAAGATGGTGCGATCGCGGTGCGAAGTGGTCTGGGCTTTATAGGCTATTGGAAACGGTCAGATCAATGGATATAAAACCGTCGACCGTTTTTTAGAATGGCTAGTAGCCTTAATAGCCAAAATGGTCCAAAAACGAATGGCCCTTGATGATCCAACGATCATCGTTGATCTAACAATCTAAAATGTTCAGAAATTAGTGCTAACGGTCAGAAATGTTTCACAAACGTTTTGAACCATTGATGACCACCTAGCAACGGTCCACACCCCAGATGCTATATAAACTGGACCCTCCGAGTCCAAAATCATCCGAGTCCAACTAATTCAATCTGATATGATCTCTCTAAGTTTTTTCCTTTTAAGATCATTCAAGAAGAACTCATTGAGTGACTCGTACCTTGTTTCAGTCACCAAGTTCGATCACTCGACAAATCCGCTAGAGTTTTGAATTGCGTTAATCGAGTCTCTGAGTAGGCACCTTCATGATTGCTGCACGTAGGACCTCAAGAAAAAAGGCGAATTAAGCTTTAAGGACAACGTATTACATATGTGATTCAGTCTGGTGTTAATTTTATTTTTATCTTTCAGTTTCCAATATTATTTGTAAACTATTTTCCAACAATCTTAAAGCTTAATTCATGGATACCGAAAGTTTTGCATCAGTCGAATTAACGAACCGGGACCTAATCAAACTGGACCGATTCGATGGTACAAACTTCACTAGATGGCAAGACAAGTTGAAGTTTCTTCTCACTGACTTGAATACATTCTACATTCTAGACCCCAATCTACAACCTCTACCAAAAGCAACCGACAACGATACTCCAAAACAGATCGCTGCCAGAATCCAACAACAAGAAGGCGAATTGTTGTGTCGCGGTCACATTCTCAACACGTTGTCTAATCAGTTGTACAACCTGTACACAGGAATAACTTCAACGAAAGAAATTTGGAATGCATTAGAATACAAGTACAGGGCCGAAGAAGAAGGAACATAGAAATTTCTAATCGTTAGGTACTTCGATTTCACGATGGTAGACAATAAGCCTCTACTAGCCCAAATTCATGAATTACAGTTGATCATAAACAAAATAAAGGCACTAACAATCGATTTACGTGAATCTTTCCAAGTCGGAGCTATTATAGCCAAACTGCCTCCAAGCTGGAAAGACTACAGGAAGAAGCTCTTGCATATATCAGAAGAGTTCACCTTGGAGAAAATCCAAAAACATCTTCGCGTTGATGAAGAATCTTGCAACCGATATAAGAGGGATGACACCAATGGAGCATCCTCATCCAAGGTGAATGCAATAGAAAAACCATCTCAAAATAATAACTCTAAGAAGAACGAATCCCTAAAACCCAACAAAGATCAAGGGAAATTCAAGAAAACCCAAAAGAAAAAAAACGATAAACTCAATATAGTCATTGCTATGTCCGTGGCAAGATCAGACATTTTTGCCCGAGTCTATAGGGACAGCAAAAAGCCTAAGAAAGAGGCCAATGCAGTAGAAAATGATATCGTAGCAACGGTCACGGAAGTGAACATAGTTCAAGAGAGTCCCCGATTGGTGGTATGATACTGGTGCCACAGTCCATGTATGCAACGACATATCTGCTTTCAAAATCTACGAATACATAACCGACAATTAAGAGGTTCAAATGGGAAATGAAGGTCGATTGAAGGTCGTCGGTAAAGGAACCGTGGAACTAATATTTACCTCTAGATAGAAGGTAATTCTGGCCAACATGTTGCACATCCCAGACATAAGGAGGAACTTAGTCTCAGGGGATTTTTTTATTTAAGCCTGGATCAAGGTTGTGTATGAATCATGCAAGTTGGTCTTGTCCAAAAATGAGAAAACTTTGTGGGAAAGGGATATGCTTGTAATGGGATGATTAAGTTTTCATTGAATGAAAAGAATTCTTATGCTTATATAGTTGAGTCTATAACCTTATGGCATGGTAGGTTAACACATATAGGCTATAGTACCAGAAGACTCATGGCTAAGAATGGCTTAATCTGATACAATGATTGTGAGAATGATAAATGTGAAGTATACATATAGTTTAAAAAGACAAAGAAACCATTTCCCAGTGTTGAGAGATCGTCTTAGATGTTAAACCTAGTATATACTAACATATGTGAGCTAAATGGCATTCTTACCCGAGGAGGAAAGAGGTACATCATAACATTCATATATGATTGTTTAAGATATGTATATTTGTATATGCTAAAATCTAAAGATGAGGCATTTAATGCATTCAAAGTCTATAAATTCGAAGTAGAAAATCAATTAGTTAAAAAGATAAAAAAATCCTCCGTAGTGATAGAGGAGGAAAATACTTTTCTAAAGAATTTTCTAGCAATTATGAAGAGCACAGCATAGTACACCGATGCACAACACCACCACAGCAAAATAGTGTGGCCGAGAGAAAAAATAAGAATTTAGTTAAAATGGTCAACTTAATGCTAATACAAGCAAAGTTGCCATTAAGCCTATGAGGAAAAGCACTATTAGCAGCGTGCCACGTCCTGAATAGAATTCCATCTAAGAAAACCAAGACCTCTCCATATAAAATATGAAAATGAAGAAAACCAAACTTAAGATATCTTAGAGTGTGGGAGTGTCTCGCATATTGTAGTACTCCTGACCCTAGAAGAACCAAGTTGAGACCGAGAGCTATAAAGTGTCTTTGTAGGGTATGCATAAAACAATAAAACCTATATACTCTTGGACTTAAAATCCAATGTGATCTAGAATCTAGAGATGTAGAGTTCTTTGAGAACTCGCTATCCATGGAGAAAAATGATACTGCGATTCTATCTCCTAATAAGTCTATAAAGGGAACTCAACAAGAAGTTGAAACTCCCCGCGAACCTCATGATAGCCAAAGAACAAGAGTCTTGATCATGATCAAATAGACTTTCAGCGTCTGTCTTTACATACTGGAAAGTTATGAGTTATAGGTTATCTAAAAGAAACCAAAGAACCAGGGCTATTTTACTCAGAGTTTTCAGCCGTATTGGAAGGATATACCGATGCGAGTTGGATATCAAGTATAGGGAACAACAAGTCCACAACAAGGTGGATATTCACCTTAGGAGGCGTAGCTATCTCTTGAAAATTCAAAAAACAAACCTACATAACGCACTCGACAATGGAGTCTGAGTTCATAGCCTTGGCTGCAACTTGCAAAGAGATTGAATGGCTAAGGGATTTTCTATTAGAAATCTCATTCTGTACAAAGCCTATACCAGCTGTTTCACTTCATTGTGATAGTGAAGCCACTTTAGCGAGAGCCTATAGCGGTACATATAATGGAAAGTCCAGACATATAATCTGAGACATCATTATGTAAAGCAAATGATTTAAGATGGAATTATTGTGATTTCATTTGTGAAATCAAGTAATAACTTGGTTAATCCTTTTTACTAAACATCTAACAAGAGAGGTAGTTACTAAACCTCTAACAAGAGAGGTAGTAAGGACAACATCCAGAGGGATGGGATTGAAATTCTTCAACCAAAGTTCCGCCAGTGATGGAAACCCAACCCAAAATTAAAAAATCTCTAAAGTTCGAGTTCAATGGGTAAAATAAATCACTGATAAGTGGAAAGCTTCAACACTAAAATAGTAAATAACCTCATCCAGGATGAAGAGCGCTGGCCGTTACAACTAGAGGGTTGAGTCTTAGAACTCTCGATGAAATCCAGTCTATAAGACAAGTGTTTTAAATAGTAACGGAAACACTAAAAGGATTTTACCTATATGAATGTAAAAATGATGTCACTTCTCATGAGAGTTAAGAGTTTCTATCAGGATCGTTCATGAAATAGGATAAGCACGTGGCCATTAAGTGTTAAGCGAGTAATATAAGGGAACTCATATAACTCAAATGTTATTATGTGTATGGTATCTTCAGTTGTGTTATTACCAGTGTTCGCAATATCGATACTATCGGCCGATATATCGGCCGATATTATCGTTATCGCACACCTGCGAGACGATACCCTCGCGATAACCCCCGGAAGATACCAAAAAATCCAAAATTCAGATATCGGCCGATATATCGTTGATATCGCATGATATATCGTCGATATAGCACGATTTCGTCTCTATTATTTTCGGATTTTGACAGACGCACTCAAAAAAAAAGAAAAAAAAGAAATCGGAGAGTACCTGTGTGATCGGAGGTGGACCACTGCGGATTTCTCGGAGATTCCGCCGAGAAATTAGGCTGGATTGAGGAATGGAACGAGAATTCGCCAGCTCCGGAGCTCTCGCGTGCGGTGGAGGAGAGGGAAAGTGAAAGAGGGGCGCGGGAGGGGTGAAAAGGAAGATAGCAAAGTAGACAGTGTCTTTTAGGGTATTTAGTTTTTTCGCTGGCGGAAAACTTAGACGACGGAAGGCGATTTTTAGGATACGGACGGACCAAAATACCCTCGGTTAAGTAAGAAGCAGGTGAAAAAGGAGGGTTATTTTCGTCCGAAATAGGTTCTCCGTACGGTCGGTGGTCTAGTTTGGTTGGACGCGGATTGGCTACTCCCGGTCGGTGCTCCGTGGGACCCATCATGATGTATGTGTTTCATCCATGCCGTCCATCTATTTTGACTGATCATTTTACGGTATGAGACCAAAAATGAGGTATATCCCATTCTTAAGCGGACCACATTACATGAAACAGTGTTGAATGAGCATCGACCATTAAAAAACATTTTGTGGCCATAAAAGTTTTGGATCAAGATGATTTTTGTTTTTTACCTTCATCTGGGCCTGTATGACCTGATCAACATATTAGATGTCAAATAAACAATATAGTGGGCCTTAGGAGGATTTTAATGATGGATATCCAACCACTATTGTTTTATGTGGTGTGGTCCACCTGAGATATATATACCTCTAATTTTTATTATCAAGCCATAAAATGATCTGCAAAAATGGATGAACGGAATTGATGAAATAAATGCATCATGGTGGGGCCCACTGAGACCACTACCACCGGCCGGTGTGTGGGGAGTAGCCAATCCGTTTCCAGTTTGGTTATCTAAGTTTGTGGTCGGTCGCGTTGGGTCGAATAGGTGAAAAGTCGTGCCTATAGTAAAAAATTATCCAAAGTGTATGTGGTCTATCCACACCGTCCATCCGTTTTCCCGTCTAAATTAAGGGGTTGATCCCAAAATTTAGAAATTTTAGTGGACCATACCACAGGAAATAGTGGTGATACTGATTTCCACCGTTGAAACCTTTCTCGGCCCTGCAGTCATGTTTATTGGTCATCCAAACCGTTAATAAGATTATACGGGCGTGGATGAAGGGCAAATATGAACATAAGATTGATCCATCTCTTGTGGCCCTCAATAAGTTTTTAATGGTGAACGTCACTCTCTCCACTGTTTTCTGTGGTGGGGTCCACTCGAGTTACGGATCTGATTCATTTTTTGGCTCATGCCTTAAAATGATCAATTCAAATGGATGGACGGTGTGGATAAAAAAAAAAATTACATCATTGTGGGACCCATGTAACTTGGTGACGTTACTAACAGGGGACGCGGATTTCCTGCGAAAGCCTTTCGCGGAAAGTTGCAGCACAAGGAGGCAGGGTGGGGCCCACCAAAATGTGTTTCGACCATCAACACCGTGAATTTGATGGGTACCCTTTAAATTATGGGATATCCCAAAAATCAACCGTATAGGGAACTCAGGTGGGCCATGCCATCTAAAATTATGTGAAGGCACCGTTAAAACATATAAAATCACTTGGTGGGGCCAACCTGAGTTTTGCATGCACCTGAAACTTGGTCTGAACCCTCATTCAAGTGGGACACACATAATGGATGGCCTGGATTTGCAAACTACATCTTGGTAGGCCCTCAAAAATGGTTATGAGTTTTTTAATGGTGCACGGCCCCTCCCAACTTCTGTACATGGTGTGGTCCACACAAGTCACGGATTGACTTGATTTTTGAGGCCTATGCCCACGATGGAATGGTGCACCTGACTGATGAGGTAGCTTTTCGAAACAAATCACGGTGGGGCTCACATAGCTCGACCTCATGGGCGTTAAAATCAGCTCGAGCGCATTCTACCTTTTCCCTAAATGATCTACTCCTCCTGACACCAGCCTTTTGCTGGTGGTCCGGGCTATGTGGGCCCCACCATGATGAGATATATCCTAATCTCAAGTGGACCACATTATAGGAAAAGTGTTGAATGAATGTCAACCATTAAAAACATTTTGGGGGCCATTAAAGTTTTAGATCAAGCTGATTTTTGTTTGTTCCCTTCATCTGGCGTGGGCTGTATGACCTAATCAATAGATTGGATGTCAAATAAATAAACGATGAGTGGGCCTTAGGAGGATTTTAGTGGTGGATAACCAATCACTATTGTTTTCATGTGGTGTGGTCCACCTGAGATTTATATCCGTCTTATTTTTTATTTCAAACCACAAAATGATCCGTAAAAATGGATGAAATACAGGGCTGGTGTTGGGGAGTAGCCAATCCGTTTCCTACAGCTGCTGTAGGTACGTGGGACGCGGATTGTGTCCTACCCCCGCCTATCTTTGGCCCCAAACTGGCTGTTCTATGGGCGGGCCCACCGTGATGTACCTATAAATCTAAGTTGTCTATCCATTTTTCTCAAATCATTTTAAGCATGAAAACAAAAATGAGGCAGATTCAACGCTAAAATGGACCACACACTCTTGCATTTAATGCAACTGGCATTCGATGCTTTGTGCATTTAATGCAACCAAGCTTATTATTTGGTGTGGTCCACTTGATCATTGGATCTACCTCTTTTTTGTGTTCAAGCCTTAAAATGATATGAGAAAAGGGATTGACGACTTGGATGTATAGATAAAGACGGTGGGCCTACTGAACTACCCCATCATTGATATGTATATTTCTCAAATTTTACTTCTTCGGTTCTTCTTTTGCTTTTCAATGAATTGGTTATGTTTTCATATATGACTATGATATATTTATAAATATCATGCATTCAATTTAAATATAGTTGCATTAGTTCAGTTAAACATCGCATAGCTTAGAACCCTATACAAAGGAAATTTATTATGTGCATCTTTTTTTTGAGATGTTATGATTTAAAAGTGTGTATTAAGGGCTTTTTTAACAATCCCCAAAGTTTCATTAAAAAATTCAACCATTTTCTCAATGTTTCCCCATGTTTCCCAAAAAGTGCGATAAATTATGCGATACAAACGATATATCCCATGCGATAACCGATACGTATCTGTATCCCAAGGGTGCGATACATTGTGCGATACCGATATTTCGAACACTGGTTATTACGGAATAACTGGTTCAAAGCGCAGTTGCTAGGGATTTCGACGTAACTTTAAAATATTTACACTAATGAAATATTCAAATCGTAAAGATATCTTTCTCTATGCATAAGAGCTGTCTTTTATCTTTGATAGAATTTTCTAATATTTATTTTAAAACTAAGTGGGGGATTGTTGAGATTTTGGTTTTTTCTTGTAACTTTGAAATGTCGTTTCTCGCGAAAAACGAATTTGAAACAAAGGAAAAGTGTTTTTTGCTTAGTTCCACATCGGATAAAGTGGGAGAAAACTTTTTGTTTATAAGTATTTGAATGTGGATTATTCTTACGCACTAGAACACTGATGTAGGACACATGATTTAATGCTAGCATGCAATGCGGAGATTATAAAAGAGTCCATAAAGTAATTCAATTAACAAACGATGTTAACCTACCAATTAATTAAGAGTAAACAATAGGAAATAAAATCTGATTTAACCTAAATCACATACCCGCATACCAAGAAATCACATAAATCAATTAAAACTAGGATCGATGGAAGGATAGTACTTCCAATTTAGCATAGGCACATTCCACACTAAAGGGGATGACTAGTATGTTTTATGATTAGGGTTAAGAAGGGAAAAATCTGAAATTTGAAAAATTAGGGTTCATGGGAATTGAGGATTTTGGAATTAGGATTTTTAGAAATTGGGAAAAATAGGAAATTGAAGATCTAGGGTATTTAGAAGGTTGTAATGGGAAGAAAAAGAGGAAGATAAGAGAAGAAGAAGAATAAGAAGAATACCTTTCAAAGAAGAGAGGGGAAGGATGTAACTAAGAAGAATACTACCTTTCGAAGAAGAGGAAGAGGAAGGATGTACCTTGGGAAATCCACCACCAAACAAGTATCTACCCTTCCACAATTTAATTAGAAGGGAGGGTATATATATATATATATATATATATATATATATATATATATATATATATATATATATATATATATAAACCAGAAAATAATGAGGAAAATTCCTTCACACAAAAGAGCTTCTCTTTTCTTTTCTTTTTTTCTTTTCAAATCTCCAGTAGGGTTGGAACTCCACCCTCCCTATGCTTTTATAATTAAAAATTCGGAATTAAAATCCAGCATAATTACAACTATGCCACTCACTTAAGTAAAGTGGCCCATAATCCAAAATAAGAAAACTAAAACATATATTATCAATCTTAACAATCGAATAACTCCTAAAAATAACAAAAAACATAAAGAAAGCAAGATCAAATTCCAAGGGGCCCAAATCTAAAAGATCCAGTGGCCCGATGGCCTGATCGACAAGATCCAACGATCGGATCAACACGAAATAGAAATCCTATGACTAAAATAGTCTCTTAAGCAGCCCGCATGCATCATCCCAAGGTGGGGTCTTCCTGATGCACATCCAATGCACGTGGGGTTTTCAAAATGGCCTGGTGGGCCTCATTTGGAACTTGTCACCCATCCATAAAGAAAGTTGCGCTAACGTGAGTGATCGTCTCTGTCTTTAGTACATTCGAGTAGGTCCTCTGATGTCCCCATCAATTCCCCTCGGCTGAGGAGATTTTGCCTTTGGCAAAATAAAGCCGCTGTGATGCTTAAGGAGATCCGGGTCTCTTCGTTGAAGCTCTGCCTCTATGATCCACGTATTGTCTGATTTTGGTCTACCCTTCCACTTGACAAGGTACTCCTGGTAATCACCATGTCATGTGGAAACCACTTCTTCATCTAAGATATCCTTCATCTCCTCTCTTCTCATGGGTATGGGTGGTACGGATGGTAAAGGTTGAGAAGAGGAGTCACGTAATGGCCATGGATTTTGGACAGGTCAGGGGCATCATTATCAAAGTTCATGTGAGGGTTAGGAGAATGTCCATGAAACGGTACAAGATCTTCCACATTAAATGTGGAACTGATACCCATGTTAGGTGGAAGATCTATCAAGCATTCGAACCCAGTCTTTTCAAGATTTTATATGGTCCAGCGCTATGGGCTTGTAATTTTTTTATGGTTCTTTGTGGAAACCTTTTTTGACATATTTTAATCATGACTTCATCACCCATAACAAACTATTTAAACCTATGGTGCGAGTCAGCAACCATTTTGTATGTTTCATTACTTATATTGATTCTTTTTCTAATCTCCACATGCAAGTCATGCGTATGTTGTGTAGATGCATATGCAAACTCTACAGGCCTATGGAACATAGACATGGGTATGCAATCTATAGGGGTCCTAGGCTCATCTACTTATCTTTCCAAATCCATTTTCTCTCTATGACTCATTTGATCGTGATGAAGGTTTGGTAGAGTCAATGTGTGAATGTCCCGCACGAGTGTAAACTCATCCGATATGCCCTCTGGAATAACAACACTGGACTCCTCCAATATCGGACTCACCTCAGATGGTAACTCTACTGATGGGGACATCAGAGGACCTACTCAGGTGTACCAGAGACGGAGATGACCACCCACATCAGCACAACTTTCTTTGAGGATGGAAGACGAGTTTCATATGGGGCCCGCCGGGCCATTTTGAAGCCCCCACATGCATTGGACGTACATCAGGAAGACCCCACCTTAGGATGATGCATGTGGGCTATTTAGGAGACTATTTTAGCCATAGGATTTCTATTTCGTGTCAATCCGACCGTTGGATCTTGTCGATCAGGCCATCGGGCCACCAGATGTTTTAGATCTGGGGCCCTTGATGATCTTGCTTTCTTTATGGTTTTTGGTATTTTTACGAGTTATTTGATGGTTGAGATTAATAATATATGTTTTAGTTTTCTTATTTTGGACAATGGACCACTTTACTTAAGCGAGTGGCATAGTTGTAATTATGCTGGATTTTAATTCCGAATTTTTTATTATAAAAGCAAAAGGGGGTGGAGTTCCAACCCTAGTGGTGTTATTGAGAAGAAAAAAAAGAAGAGTGGAGCTATCTTGTGTGAAGGAATTTTCCTCATTTTCTAGGGTTTTTTTATTAAAGCCTTCCAATTAAATTGTGGAAGGGTAGAAGCTTGTTTGGTGGTGGATTCCAAGGTACATCCTTCCTCTTCCGCTTCTTCAAAAGGAATTCTTCGTCTTACATCATTCCTCTCTCCTCTTCGAAAGGTATTCTCTTCTTCTCTTGTCATCCTCTTTTCCCTTCCATTACAACCTTCTAAACCCTAGATCTTCACTTTCCTATTTTCCCTGATTTCTAAAAACCCTAATTCCAAATTCTTCAGTTCTCACGAATCCTAATTTTCCTAATTTCATATTTTCCCCTTTCCTAACCCTAATAATAAAACCTACAAATCTGTCCATTGGGTGTGGAACGTGCCTATGCTAAATTGGAAATTCTATCTTTCCATCGGTCCTACCAATTTATGTGATTTCTTAGCATGCGGGCATATGATTTAAGTTAAATCAGATTTTATTTCTTATTGTTTACTCTTAATTAATTGGTAGGTTAGCATCTTTTGTTAATTCAATTACTTTATAGACTCTTTCGTAATCTCTACGTTGCATGCTAGCATTAAATGATGTGTCCTACATCATCTACATTACCCTCAGGTGTAACCTCAGGTGGCATCTCCATAATAACCTTAGGTGTGACCTCACTTGCCACATGGGCATACAACGTCAAATCAGTTTTAGTCTCTCTTTCAGACTCTTTGGCATTAACTATAGAAAGAGACTCAAGCTAGAGTTTTGTCACATCTTCAGGACCACGTCTTGTTGTCCTCCTTTTAGGGATGCTTTTGAGCGGGAGAGACTTCAAGACAATCCTTTTGCCTCCATACAGAAACGAACACATATTCAAGCGACTGAATAGTGTTGCGTCCATATCATACAACCAAGGCCTGCCCAAAATGATGTGGCCTATATCCATAGGCAAAACATCACACCACAACGCATCCGTATAGGAACAAAATTGGATAAGAATAAGACACCACCGAGAAACCAGAATTGAAGATGCATCTACCCATGAGACTCGATAAGGGCTGAGGGTGAGGAACGACTAGCATACCTAAGCAGTTTATGGTGCGAGCAGATACCACATTGATGCAACTGCCACTATCATGATCACCTTGCAGTTTTAGCCACCACACTTGGCATTAGTGTGGAAAATTGAATTCCTACGCCAATCATCACTTTCTACAATTTGGCTTAAGGCGCGACTAACAATTGCAAGTGGCACAGCCTCTTCTCGAGTGTCGGGGTTTGCCTGAAGGGAGGCTACAAGTCGATTGACACGCGCATTGATCACGGTCAATTGAGTTGTGGTGATCCTATTGTGCGCTTCAATAGCCGTCAGACGGTAGTTGATAGCGTTACGGGCCTCGTCAATCTGCTCTAGATTCACAATGGGATGTAGGCCAAAACCACGTCCTGAACGAATGGGCATACACGAGGACACTCTAAAGGAAACCCTAAGTCCTAGGACAATGTGATGACAATGATAGTACTAACCTAGACATCACGCTAGACACACTAATCAGAAAATTCAGCAAGTCGCTATCCTCAAATCTTATGTTGAAAAAATTCAGCAGGATAGTAATCCGACGGTGCTAAACTGAAAATTCAGCCAAAGTGTAATCTGAAAATTACAAACTGAAAATTCAACAATGTGACAACTTGAGATTACTATGCTGAAATTTCAGCAATGGTATAAGGGGAAACGCTAGCTGAAAATTCAGCAATAGGATACTCCAACAAAAATTCAGCAATATGATCCTATATGCAATGAATGCTCTACTAACCCTAGATGTGACTCTAACCTAGATGCAACACAAAAACTTATGCTAAACCTATGGTCTCTGATACCAAATTTGATGCAGGAGACATGATTTAATGTTAGCATGCAACGCGGAAAGAGTCCACAAAGTAATTCAATTAACAAAAGATGGAACTTCTTTTGATTTAATCTAAATTAATTAAGAGTAAACAATAGGAAATAAAATTTGATTTAATCTAAATCACATGCCCGCATGCCAAGAAATCATATAAATCAATTAAAATTAGGATCGATGGAAGGATGGAACTTCTAATTTAGCATAGGCACGTTCCACATTAAAGGGGATGACTAGTAGGTTTTATGATTAGGGTTAAGAAGGGAAAAATCTGAAATTTGAAAAATTAGGGTTCATGAGAATTGGGGATTTTAGAATTAGGGTTTTTAGAAATTTGGAAAAATAGGAAATTGAAGACCTAAAGTTTAAAAGGTTGTAATGGGAAGAAAAAGAGAAAGATAAGAGAAGAAGAAGAATACCTTTCGAAGAAGAGAGGAGAAGGATGTAAGAAGAAGACTACCTTTTGAAGAAGAGGAAGAGGAAGGATGTAACTTGGGAATCCACCACCAAACAAGTTTCTACCCTTCCACAATTTAATTGGAATGGATGGTTATATATATATGAGAAATGCTCACACACAACTAGTTGGACCATTTAAATTGGTCCAACTAGCTGTGCATTAAATGTTAAAATTTCTATTTTCATCCACATGTAATGCACCACGTGAGGATATGTGACACTTAGTTTTACATAAATATGTTGGGATTTATGTGTCATAGATCCAACCCGTTTATTAAATAGAGCACGCTAATAAAATTTTATGTACTAAAAGTTAGTAAATTTTCATCACCACTAGAGCCACACATGTAACTTGAATATGGACTATTAGAGTAGATTTCTAATAATTCACTTTTCTTATAGATGATATCATACTGTTGATATTTTTTTTTTCCTTCATATGCTTACAATGGACCCTACTCAATTAACGAACTGGATTTGCAAGATATGTGACGCATCACCCAAATATATCCTATGTATACAGCTTCTTTAGTGTCCCCATTATTTTCTTTGTAAACACTCGGCCTCCTCTTTTCTCTCTCCTTATTTAACATCTTTTACCTTATTTAATGCTCTCTCATTTAGCAAAGGGTCGGTTCTCTGTGGGCCCCATCATTATGTATGTGTTTCATCCATTCCATTCATCCGTTTTTACCGATCATTTTAGGGCTTTACACAAAAAATGAGAGGGATATAAATCTCGGGTGGACCACACCACAGGAAAACAATAGTCATTGGATATCCACCATTTAAATCCTATTAAGGTCCACTATACTGTTTATTTGACATCCAATCTATCAATTAGCTCATACAGACCCAGATGTAGGGAAAAAACAAATATCATCTTGATCTAAAACTTTTATGGCCCCTAAAATTTTTTATTGGTCAACGTTAATTCATCACTGTTTCCTGTAAAGTGGTCCACTTGAGATTGGGATATACCTCATTTTTTGTATTATACCATAAAATAATCTAGAAAAATAGACATACCGCATGGCAAGGTGTTCAGAATAAGATAACGGTCAGAATCATATAGCTCTCCCAGATCGGCCGTTACGGCCATTTTTATTTTTTGAAAAATGCACTTCCTGAGCCATTACGGGACCGTTACGGGGCTGTTACGCACCGTTACAGGGCCGTTACGGGGCCGTTACAGGACCGTTACGGGGCCATTACGGCACATTTTTCTGTAATGGCCGTTACGGCCGTTTCGAACCCGTAACACGTAACGGTTATGACCGTTACCGTTACGTAACAGCCGTTATGTAACCGATTTGGAATACCATGCCGCATAGATGAAACACATACATCATGATATGGCCCACACAGCACCGACCACGGGCTAGCAGGGGAGTAGTTGATCCGTTTCCCTTCTCCGCCAGCAATGACGCTGGTTGATTAGCTACGGAACCTAGCGAGTCCCGATTCTCGCTACTGAAGTGATGTCACGTTTTGTAGGCCCCACCAAGATGAATGTATTGCATCCACACCATCCATTCATTTGGAAAGATCACTTTATGACTTGAGACAAAGAACTAGGCAGATCCAGGGCTCAAATGGATCCCACCACAGAAAACAGTGGGGATTGAATGCCTACCCTTAAAACATCTTGAGGCCACATAAGTTTTCGATCAAGCTGATATTTGTGTTTTCCCTTATTCCACGTCCCTGTTAACTTATAACCATGTTGGATATCAAATAGACACCATAGTGGGCCCTATGAAGGTGTCAACGGTGAGTGTCATTCTCCCCACTGTTTTATGTGGTGGGGTTTACTTGAGCTTTATATCTACATCATTCTTTGACTCATGCCTTAAAATGATCTCTCCAAATGTATGAACGGTGTGGATACAACACATACATCATGATGGGCCCCACAGAACGTGTGACATCACTTCAGGTTTAGTAGCTAATCGGCAAGGCAAGCGTTACGACTCATGAGCATTAACTTCCGACCTTAAAATACGTGTACTATTGGTGTTTTGGAAACACATATCTCTTGAACTTCCACTCTTTTTTTCTTTTCTTTTTTATGGATATACTTAATATGTATGTAAGATCCACTCGGACCATTAGATGTATAATCAAGTAATAGGCCTAGTGTCAATAAATCAGGCTAACCAGCGATTCAAAAGAGCCACACCAATGCGAATAATTAGGAGATAGATATCCACCCTTGATTTTTACATGGCCAATCACGACAATACTTTGAATATATTCCAATTATTAGATGTCATACTGAAAGTAAGCCTAGGTCCCAAAAATCAGATTTATATATCATTCATGTGAGCCACACTAAGGGAAATTGTTTGGAGGGTGAACCTTTCCATGTACAGTGATTCCAATAGTGTGGTCCTCTTGAACTAGGGATGGAGATAAATTTTGAGAACTTACTCTAAAATGGAGTGACATACGTGATGGTCGAGGTTGATTTTACATTAACGCCATGATGGGCCACCCAAGTTGTGTCCACTTTTCTATGCTAAAATGAAATTAGTAGGCAATGAAAGCATTTACATTAATTAAGAAGAGAGTTTTCATTAAATGCACAGCTAGTTGGACGAAAATGTAATGTCCAACTAATTGTGTGTGAGCATTGCTATATATATATATATATATATATATATATATATATATATATATATATATATATATATATATAAACAATGAGCAAAATTCCTTCACACAAGAGAGCTTCTCTCTTCTTCTTTTTTTCTTCTCAAATATGCACTACGGTTGGAACTCCACCCTCCCTCTGCTTTTATAATTAAAAATTCAGAATTAAAATTCAGCATAATTACAACTATGCCGCTCACTTAAGTAAAGTGGCCCATCATCCAAAATAAGAAAACTAAAACATATATTATCAATCTCAACCATCAAATAACTCCTAAAAATAACAAAAAACATTTTTTTTTTTTTTAAAGCAAGATTATAGTCCAAGGGGTGGCCCGATGGCCTGATCGACAAGATTCAACGGT
Source organism: Magnolia changhungtana (assembly GCA_030180095.1). Classification (NCBI taxonomy): domain Eukaryota; kingdom Viridiplantae; phylum Streptophyta; class Magnoliopsida; order Magnoliales; family Magnoliaceae; genus Magnolia; species Magnolia changhungtana. The sequence continues at coordinate 1,074,226 of JASAUF010000625.1, forward strand.
CGGATCTATACGAAATAGAAATCCTAAGACTAAAATAGTCTCTTAAGCAACCCACATGCATCATCCCAAGGTGGGGTCTTCCTGATGCACGTCCAACGCATGTGGGGTCTTCAAAATGTCTGTGGGCCCCATCTGGAACTCGTCACCCATCCACAAAGAAAGTTACGCTAATATAAGTGATCGTCTCCGTCTCTGGTACATTTGAGTAGGTCCTCTGATGTCCCCATCACACACACACATGCACGCTCGGGCTTGGGCACGGGTGTGGGCGTGGGTGTGGGCAATGTGGCTGTAGTGATGTTAGATGGCGCACTTTGAACCATTGATGACTATATGGCAACGGTCCACACCCCAAATGCTATATAAACTGGACCCTCCAGGTCTAGAATCATCCAAGTCCAACAAATTCAATCCGATCTAATCTGTCTAAGTTTTTTTCTTTTAAAATTATTCAAGAAAAAGTCGCCGAGTGACTCGAACCTTGTTTCAGTCTCTAAGTTCGATCACTCAACAAATTTGCCAGAGTTTCAAACTACGTTAACCGAGTCCCTGAGTAAGTACCTCCGTGATTGTTGCATGCAGGACCTTAAGAAAAAAGACTTGTCTTATCCTAGAAGCAATTCGCCTGTAACCCATCAGCAGTCTCAATTTCTTACTCGAGAAGGGAGTGAATTAAGCTTTAAAGACATCGTATTACATACCTGATTCGGCCTGGTGTTAATTTTATTTTTTATATTTCGGTTTCCAATATTATTTGTGAAATATGTTCCAACAATTGACTGAAACCACACTGAAGCTCATGAAAAGACAATAACACCACATAATGACCAGAATTCTCAATTCATCTTTCAAAAGGGTGCATCAAAACAAACATGACGAGCATACTATGGTCATTTCAAACAGGGGTGTTTGGGTAAATTCAGAAATTTGTGGTGATTTTTTTTTTTTTTGTTTAAAAATATGGTCTTGGAAATATTCCCAAAAATAACAAAAGAAGCCACACCATGAAAAATTATAAGAGATGCCAACTTACATAACACTTCATGGGCAGTTAGGCGATCTGAAGGACGGGAACAAAGCATCTTTGTGATAAGATCCTTCGCGCTATCAGAGATCAAGGGCCATGGGTCTGACTCAAAATCAATAGCTCCCTTCAAGACTGCATCAAATATCCCTTGCTGTGTTTCTAAAACAAAATAGAGAAAATTTTGAGTATACAAGATGGATGGAGTAGATGACTAGCAAAAAGAAAAGAAGAAGAAGAGTATATCAATCTATACCAGCCCAAAAAGGTGGTACACCACTTAGCAATATGTATAGTATAACCCCTGCAGTCCAAACATCAGCTTCAGGCCCATAATGTTTGCATAGTACCTCAGGGGCAACATAATATGGGCTGCCAACGACATCCGTGAATACCTGACCTGAAGTAGCAAGTTGTTCATAGAATTAAACAAACACATTAACACAAAACAGAACCATCTAAAGTGGTAGAGTGCAAGTGATTACAGAAATGAATACACTTGGACTGGAAAAGCATAACATAACTATGGATTGCCCTTCTTTGGAGGGAGAAATATAACCTAATAAACAGATGTTAGAGTGGGAAAGAAACAGCAAAAATGTTTCAAAATAGAAAGCAAGGAAAGCGATCATGAATTTCACACAAGAAATATAACAAGGGCATAGTACTCCAATTATGTTTCCTATAGCAAGGGTGAGACTACTCTTTTTTTTTTCTTTTTCTTTTTTTTTTAAAAAAGGTATGGGGAGACAACTCTTACTAACTAAGAAAAATATGACTGCAATAGACATGGCAGCATAAGATTGAGAAATGGTCATAGATGCAGTCACTCATGATTGCATTTCAGAGAAACCCTTCCTTTCTGTTTTGATTTTTCTTTTCAATAAGTTACAGCTTATCATGACCGAAAGAAGATAACAAGATTTTTTTTTTTTGAGAAATCATTTCTTACAACGGCAAACAAATGCACATTTGTAATCCCAACAGCCAACACCAACCTCAAAAATATCATCCTACTATTCAAAATCTTTCTATTTGTAACATTCTCTGCAATACGTGTATCTTGGCAACACATCTCTATCACTTCAAGAAGAGAAACATGGTTCCAAGGCCAGATGTTTTTACCTGGTTTGAAGAAAACCGAGAGCCCAAAATCGATGGCTTTGAGTGAAGAGTCATCATCTTTATTAACCAATAAGAAATTCTCAGGCTTCAAATCCCTATGCATGACCCCGAGGGAATGACAAGCTTCAACTACCCCCACGATAATCCTAGTCAGCTCAGCTGCCTTCCTCTCACTGTAATGCCCTCTCTGAATGATCCTGTCAAACAATTCACCCCCTGCACACAACTCCATCACAATGTGAACATACAACGGATCTTCGTAAGCACCCTTTATGGTCACCACATTCTTATGACCTGAAAGATGGTGCATTATCTGAATTTCCCTCCTGACATCCTCTACATCTTCCTTTGCAATCAACTTCCTCTTTGAGATTGACTTACAGGCGTACTCAATCCCCGTTGAGATCTCCGTACACAAATATGTTGTTCCAAACTGCCCCTGCCCCAGCTTACGGCCCAAGGTATAAAGATCGCGAATATTTGCCGTCTTGTGACCGAGCACATAATAAGCCTGGCTATCACCCCCTCGCCTCATGCTGTTCGCTTTCGGATTAATGAGAGATGGCAGATTCTTGCCCTCGTGCTTCACAGATTCCTTATTGCTATTTACGGGAATCAACTGAGAACCCACACTGTGAGCGGAGTTATCGGAATTTGAGTAATCGGAACCAGTCCGCCTAGAATGCGTTGATCGGTCGATTGGCTCGGTGTAGCCTTCAAAATATTTTCCTGTCAAAGATCCGCGGCATGTATTGCCCATGAAACGAAGCACCAACCGCTGACCTCTACAAACTCTTCCTCATTCAAGGAAAATCACACCAATCGTGGAAAGAAAGAAACAAAGCAGCCCCGACCTTGGAAATCACAGATAAATTCCACGAAGAGGTTCTAATCCAATCGACGACTTTTCTCAGTCTCCACACATCAAAAGCACAAGAATATCCAGATAATCAAATACAAATTCCCTAATCTCACAAAATAAAAATAAAAAAATCCAAGAAATCTACGACTCCGGATCGGAAAATTCCAGATGGAATCAGGAATGGAGAGATCTCGAATCGAAACCGGCGAAATCCTCGAAACAATCGATCGAGTTCAGCTGGAAATCGAGGATTTCAGGAGAATTCTATGAATCTGGGGTTTTAAACAGAAGGAAAGAGATGGAAATCGCAGAGAGACAGGATGAGAATTCTAAAAGCGGAAATGAAGGAATGGATCGGGAAATGGGAATTTATAGGGGGAGAAGAAATTTCATGGCTCTTTCGCGATCACGTTGGGAGAAAACCTTTTTTTTTTTTTTTTGTAGAAATCCATTCTTCTTTGAATTTTCTTTTTCGTTCTTTCTTTCTTTCTTTTTTTATTTTTTTTTCTTTTTCTTTCTCTTTTGTTCGGAGGGATTGGTTGCGGAGAGAGGTGCTGACCAGGTTTCGTTTCTTATATATTACGCGGTTTTAGGAATTTTCTACACTTCTTTGACGAAAACGACAAAGCTGTCTTGGGATTACAAACCTGCCAGACCATTAATTCATGTGGTACTCCGTGTGATTTCGCCATGTCGGCACGGGTGTTCAGGGTCACTCGGATTCGGTAGTGACCCCTCCTCGGTACTGGTCGGTGCTGCTGGCCCACCATGATGTATGTGTTTTATCCACGCCGTTCATCCATTTTTTCAGCTAATTTCGTAGCACGATAAAAAAAAAAAAAATCCAAATCTCAGGTGGACACACTATAGGAAACTTTGGCAACTGAGCAGTCCGTTAAAAAGGGGCTCCCTGAAATGTTTATCTGCCATGCAACTCGATGATTAGGTGAAATAGACCTGGATGAAGAGAAAACACGATATCAACATGATCCGGCAAATCAGCATGAGTTACATGTTATTTAAATGGATTTGCCGTATATAGACATTGGAGGAATATATGAAGAAATATTATTGAGTATATCAAGCAACCCTGCCATGTCTATTAAGCAATCGATTAGATAATCATATAGTAGCTTTCATGTTGCAGAAGCTGTTGTAACAACCATTAGAACGTGGGAAGAAACTTGATGACAGGGTTAAAGCAACTAATAGTGGAGGAATTCAAATAAAACATTGTATGTCGTGCTAACCAAATCAAACTCAAATATATATTTTAATTATTCTTTTAATTGCGGTCATATACATTTCTTAGTGTAATTATTTAACCATTTCTGTAAGTTTTTTGCCTACTATTTATGGTCCATCGTGTAATCCATAGTATTAATCAAGTAGCAGATAATATCAGCTGTAATTTGGGTCTCCGCTCATACGTTGGATTCAGTTCTCAATCCCGGAAGGTATTTCGCGGTTGCTCTTTGCAACAAACAGTAAGGATTCCTTTCTTGTCTTTCTTTTATCTACATTGAAAATTCATTTCATACGGAAGGCAAAGGTGTAACCCATAATCCAATGACGAACCCTAACCTCTGAATATCGCCTAATACTATTTACATACTGAGCCAGTGGCTAAATTGGTGACCGATCTCATTAGATCTCTATCATATGCCATGTATCTGCCTATATCAGCACTTAAGATCATGTAGTTGTTCAATTCGAATTGAGTCACAAATCCAATTCTGGCATGCCTACACTTACCACGTGACAAAATTGATAAAAACAACAAGCAACAACTTTTGGCATGCCCGGTGGGACCTTATCTTTAACTTACCAGCGTAACATTGCCAATCAAAATTATGAATAGGAGTAATCTAATCACTAGGATAGAACCCTCCACACTAACTGCACCACCTCCGATCGAGGACTTACCAGTTTAAGTGTCCCCCGAAGCATTAAATCTAAATAGTAGCCCAACACTCAGTACCAAGAATCAGGAAGAGGCATCGACCTCTCAGACCGTCTCTCCTGAAAAGATAACATCGCACTCCAAGAGGTACAGCTAAGCATCCAACATGTTCAGGAATACGGAAGAGCCCAGGTCGAGCAATTCTGTATTAAAACCGAGAACACCAAGAGATACATGCCCTGCCAAACCGAATCCATGCATCGATTTATGGCTCTGATGGCCGAAAGAACACTTACAACAATGCAATATAATGCAAAGGGAAGTTCTACCGACGACGCGTTTCAGCCGCCACTTATGCCTCCCCCGCAGAGGAACCCACCACCAATTCCAGTTCAGGAAATACAAAATGCTCTGTCACCCACTGAATTCAAACGATCAAAGCGGGAGGCTGCGAATTTTGTTCTTGAAGTTTGGAATTAGGGCTTATTGGGAGGATATAATCCCCAATAATTCCTTAGGAATCCGTTGTTCAAAAAGGGCCAAACCAATTAGGTTCCGAACTACCACTGATGGTTAAACCTCAGTGAGTGGATCATGACCAAATCATTCATATATATGTTCAAGGAAGTTACGGGCTAAGTACTAGGTCGCGGTACTATTCTGATTTACCATAAGACTTATCCTAAGGGGATTGATTGGCAACATCTGTTGCCATGGAATTCTCAACCAGACTTTGCCCTAATTTCAGGTGATCCCTACCAATCAACCATCGTGCACGTTAGCCGATTCACCATGCAAAGTGGGGAACTAGCCAACGATGACTATTTTAAGTTGTAATTATTTGGCCATTCATTAATGGCAGTGCCTTTCACGTGGTATTCCAACTTATTGTCAAATTTGATTCATACTTGGCAACAAATGGAAGAAAAAATTAATGTTCAGTTTTTCTCTAAGAATAGGGAAATAATCATGGACGATCTCGCCAGTTTCTAACAGTTACTAGGAGAAACCTGCGAGAGCTATATCACCCAATTTTAAAAGGTGAAAAGTCGATGCAAGGTTGTTATGATCGAAGCCGAATTTGTGCAGCTTGCACATGATAGGCTCGAATACAAACTTCGTAAGAAATTCATTGGGACAGAGTTCATGAACCTGTATGACCTGACTAGGAAGGTCTCCAAGGACAAAAACTTCTACAAGAGGGTGTTAGGCAAAAGAATTCGTCAATTGGGACATATTACCATGACCCAAATTATGAGGTCATAATTGCCAAAGTAGTAGCTAAAAAGCCACTCATATGCTCAGCGCAAATAAAAGCGGAATCGACCATGTGAACCGCACAAAAGGCCCAAAAAGTACACTTTTGATATCACACGAGTTGATCAAATATTCAAAATTTTGTTGACTGGAAAGTTTATTAAAATTCTCATAAATCATAAGATACATTCGGTCAACGAATTGTAAAAAATTGAATATTGTAAATGGCACTGTAATGACCCTAAAGTAAATTCCCTCTTTACATAAATTCTCAATTCAAACAGGACAAACCATCCCCCACTTCAAACTAACAATCCAACTAACAACCACTAACTGACTTTAAACCACCCCCATGATACTAACCAACACAACTAAACAAGAGCTAACGGTCTAACGAAGATGATCGACACTAAAACTCCTAGTGCAAGCTTCTACAAGAACGGAAACAGGCTTAAAACAAATGATAAACCCTATTTGAGAACCGAATGACTTAAATCTCGCCACAAAGAAATCAAGAATTTCCAAATAACAGTAATCATGAGTGAATAGTAATTCCCCAAGACCTTTGAACGGTACCGATCGCCATAAACCAGATCATGGGGCCCACTTTTAATAGGTGCGTGTACACAGCTTGTGCACTCACGCCGTGCACGGGTCTCACCATCGAGTCAAACGGCTATTGACCCGATGAAATCCTGAAATTTTTAATGAAATCCAAAACTTCTCCCGCCCTGTGCTCGTTCAAACCGAGTCGTCCGATTCGGTGTAGTAATAGTCCGCCATTCGAATAACGAATGGTGATCCAAACCGTTCATCATGTCTCGTGGGCCCCACCGACCCGGAGCATGCTAAAATTATCAATTGAAAATCTGTCACACCACTACGGTCAGCTAACCAGCAGGCAACGCACAAGTTAGGTGCTAACGGGGAGAGAAAATCCACGTCGCTCGCGTTGCTGGAAAATTCGGTTGTTCGAAATGGTCGGTTGTCGTCCGTGCATGTAAGAAAATTCCCAGTCAGCCCTACTATTGCCAGAAATGCACACCTACACGTCGGAAGGCGAAAAGGATCTTTCCATTTATAGTTACGATTCATCTCGTCCGATCGTCGGCCTCCAAAAGCTTCTCTCAGATGAATCCCAAGAGTTGAAGCTAGGGCTGTGCGAACATCTCGTAGCAAAGTCGAGATTTTGGAAGAGACCCAGCCACAGCTAGGACCGACCTCAACTTAACAAATGTATAAATTAACAGCCATTCTTCACCGTGATGGGGACCCCACATGGTATTTAAGTCATATTCGGACCGTTCAAACGGCCCTGATCCAAAGATAAGCCAACCATTCAAGATCTGCCATTTTTAGCACCTCATCTTCCTCAAACCAGCTGAGAAACCCAACTTCTGCAAGAGTGACCCATTCACCCATCCGAGACATCCATCGTGCGTCCCACACCTTCTAAAGACCATCAGGGAAAATTGTATGGGCTCATGCTAGGGATCACATCCACTGGGAGATCCGAACGGTAAGCCATTCTCAGTTGCTTGTGTTAACCAACCCGCTAATCCTAGTGATTAACTGAAGAACCATCCAGAAATGGTACGACTATAAATAGTCATTTTATTAGGGCATATCCCAAGAGAGAAGGAGAAAAGAAAGAGAAAGGGAAAGATGGTGAGTGTGAGAGGGAGTCGCTCGAGCAAGTTGCTGGTTTGATAGCAACTCGACTCAGCTGAGTCGTTCGGTTCTGTGAGAACGCTGTGAGTGTGGTGGGAGAATAGAAAGAGGGGAGGTTGGCATTGTTGGTGAGGTCTGAGAAGGAGTGGTTGCTGGAAACTGTTTTCAGCAACTGTTTCAACTCGTACCGAGTCTCCTGAGTTCACCCTCCAACCACCGTCCCACTGCTTCAGCTGTTGTGGTGTCGGTCATCCCAAATCCTCCATCAGCATCTAGACGTCATCCCTAGTTAGGTAACTATGCCCATCTTCCTTCTGTATTAACGGATTTCACTCACCCGACCAACTGTTTTCACAATCGGCTCAACTTGGTCGGGTGTTGAGTGTCACTGATCAATGTTTGGAATGCAAAACCCCGAGATAAGTTCACAGCTGTGATCGGTCTGCCTTGCAAAAGGTCCAAAATAGCAAACTGATCACAAATATGTTCACCTGATCGCTTGTTATTAGCTAAAAGAAAACTCAGCTGAGTCAAATCGCCCTTGAGTCAGTGACTCAGGGCTGTTTCATGACTGGAGGGCTTAATTCAGTTAGGTCTAGTGAGTAACTCACCTAGCTGGACCTGGAGCTAGCCAAGGGCATTCCTGATCTGCTTCGTTTGGGGCTGAACTAACCATTTTTGACCCCACTGAGTCAACTCAATACTCATAGTCGAGTTGACTCGGTCGGTTTCCCGGCTGAGCCAAGCTAACTCCAACCTGTTGCAAGTAATCTTGAAGAGGCATTGGGTCCAATGGACCCATGATATGACCCGGTGATTATCAAAACCATTGGAACAAGCTAACTAGTTATTGGTTGATGACCTCGACCGAGTTAACTCGGTCACGACTCATTAGAATTGGTGATACCTCCTATAGGAGCCGCTTACAACTAAGTTACTTAGAAGACACTCCATCCTTCAATCAATCCAAACTAGAACATTACAGATTAGGGTGAACGCATCAAGGTGAGGAGCATCCCCCATAGCTTGTTCCTTTCACAAATTTCCGTATGGATTAAATCTCTAAGATATAGAATCTTAGGAAATTATTGATTCCTAACTATTGTGACTTCCTTGGATTAACCACTTTTATGCCATAATTCCTTATAATTACGTATATGTTGTATGGTCTTATAGACTCCATGTCACATTTACAATTACTTGCCTATGAACATATCTCTGTTAAACATATTAAGAAAAGAGAACTTCCACACTAGATTATCTATGAAATTTGTAGTGAAACGTTTCCTTCATGACTTTCTATATTTTCTAATCTCTAAGTTAGTTGGCCCCACCATGTGGATAGTTCTTAAAATATGGCAATTGTGAATTTGCTTACATATAGTGTATAAAGGGATGATTGGAATTCCAACTTTCATAATTATTACGGTTGTGCTAGGAGACAAAAATTCCTCTTATCACTTTTATATCATGAAAATAATTTTAATGAGATTGACTTGAGCTTTACAAACTCTTATTTTATTATACATTGTGAGTGGTATGATGATTGATTATGGGAAGAGTCCTTAGGGGACATAGGAGGACTCTTGGATAATTCAAATGATATGGCCTCACTTGAAAATTTACATAATACTTAGTGAGCCTTCTCAGAATGTAAAGAAATTATGGAAAATCCATGTGGAACGCATAGTTGGATATTTCCTATTTTAATGTTGAAAGTCATTCCTATTCTATCGAAGAAATGAATATATATGTGTCATAGTACATAACATCCACGCATGACATGTGAGTTTTTCCGAGTGTTCATTGTAAGTCACATCTTGTTGGGTTGTTTAAGGTTCTATATCTTGAGTCCAACCATCAGATATGTGCATTTGCACCCTTTGGGCCGCTCTTTCTTTACATGAAGCTTTTCCAGGATTTTATACCTCCTCGGGCATACCCCGAGTATTTTTCCAGGAGGTCGTCCTTGGGTACACTCACCTTCATGGCCTTTTCCAGATAGTCTAACTACCATGGGCGGTCTTTTATTTTGACAGCTGGATTGCATACCCAGATCTGCGACTTGATCATACATCCATACATTCGTGTAAATGCATATGTAGTGTTTTGTCATGTGAATTAGAATTGTTAATCTATTTTGGATTGATGTGTTAAGGTTGAATCTATGAGGGAAATTCCCACTGAGTTTTCACTCACCCCATAGTGCGGTTGCACCAAATAGACGCAGGTATGACCGAGGAAAATGGTGTCTATGACGACACTCTTGGCTTAGCAGAAGAGGAGTACGGAGAGGAGGGCCAGTACAATGATATAGCTGAGCCATCGGAGCTCCACTAAGCACTTAGGACTTACTGCTTTCATTTCATGCTTTCAGACATTATTTTAATTTCGGCTTGCTTTGAGATTTGTAATTAAAAATCCCCTGCTGTGGGATCTAGTGTTACTTGCTTTACTTCATACTTTCATTCACGCATGTTGAACTCCTTTGGTTAGTTATACCATGGTTATACCTTGTTACTAGGAATTGTGTCAATAATTAGATGAATGGTAGTTTCATTTCATAACGTAACCCTCGGGTTCTCGTACTCAGGCGAGCATCCTCGGGTTTTGAGAATCAGGGCGTTATAAGTTGGTATCAGAGAGAGAGAGAGACTCTAGACAAACCTTGCCTTTGGGAAGAAGTTTGTACAAACTTTCTACATTTTACATTTAGAATATCCTAGGTGACCCCATAAATTAGAAAGCTGAACTTAAGAAAGATTTTTCTAATAGGCTTAGGCTATTTATGAAACATAGAGACCCAAATTCAGGCCCCCAGTATTGAATTCACTAAATACATTAAAATTCTTGGCATATATATTTACTCATTCGACCGCACTCAACTATGAACTACCTACTTTCTAACTATCCCCTATTTCTATCATGATAGCATTACAAAATTTTGTAAGAGGTTAGTAATCTGTAATTTTGAGACTGTCATGATTATTAAATGTGAGTAAGCTTTAAATTTGTTTAAAATCGTCCTGCTCTTTCTTTCATTCTTATATTCATTTAATGCTATCTGGCTACTACCACAACTCATCCTGCTTAAATTCATCATTGCACATGTGTAAGTATTCCTAACATAAATAGAATCTCAACCATTCCCTGCTTTGATGTAGAAATTGGAAGAACTATAGTCACTTTAGTCCCCAGACACTAGGCTCACTGATAGTTATTATAGGCTCTCCACATCGTATACCGTCATTATCTAAACATAGAAACAGAACTTAGGCCTTATTTAACTATCATGAACCTAAATTCGAGAACCAGAAATGTAGTTCCCTCTAGAAAATTTCCTTAGTAAAGAAGAAACTGTTAACTTAGAAGCATAGGAAACATAGGATCCCTTGGATTGTGAAATTCTTATAACGAAACTGTTTATGGCGCGATGAATATAAAATGTTACATCCTGACATCGTGTTCCAGGACTACAGGATACGATGCCTCCAAAGACGCGATCCCAACAAGTGCAAGCATCTTTAGTTATGCCGCAGGACCCAGAAGAAACGGGGAGGGAAGAGAGTCCCATATACACCCCGACACTCCCAGTACAATCTGAAGAACCTGATTCGGAATCCAGGGCAAGGGTCGTCCTGACGCCTCACCCAACTCATGCAGAGAGGACCTCGTCATTTAAGGCACAGTCAGGGGTTCCGACAGCAGACGTTTGGGAGCAAATGGTCGCCTTGTTGGGCCAGCAGCAGGCCTTCATGAGGGAACAACAGGCCACCATGGCAGTCACAGTGGAAGCATTATATCAGAGGCCGCACGTATCAGCATCACAGCCAGTTGCAGGGAATGATGCTGATGTGTTTGAAAATTCCAGAAGCTGCGACCTCCGACTTTTTTGGGGACGACTGATCCCATAGTAGTAAGCATTGGTTGAAACGCATGCTGAAACTTATGGAGCCATTGAGGTGTTCAGATACGTAGAAGGTAACCCTCGCCACTTTCACGCTTGAAGGGGAAGCCGATGAATGGTGGGATTCTATGCGTAGGCTTGCGACAGCAGATTATCTGTGGACTTGGGAGAGATTCCAAACCAAGTTCAACGAGAAATATTTCCCAGAGTCGTTCCGTGATGAGAAGGTGTCACAACTTTTCAAACTTGAGCAGGGGAATATGACAGTTGCACAATATGAGGCTCGCTTTGCCGAACTCTCTCGATACGTGCCGACTATCGTTAGTGAAGAAAGGGTCAGGCTGAGGAAATTCAGAGATGGTCTGCTGCCGGGGATCAGGTCGAAATTGTGCTGCTTCGACTTTACTTGATATGCGCAGGTGGTGGACAAGGCCACCAGGGTGGAGAAGGACGTCGACCAGATGTTGAAAGCTCGAACTCCGTTTTGAGATTCGAGTAGCCGTGTTAGACCCGCTCCTCCACCTCCTAGCCTCGTTGTGGTTGATAAGCGAGCTAGGACGTCTGAATATCCAGGTATGCTAGTAATTATTGTGGGAAGCCTGGGCACACTGCAAAGTTTGCTTCAGGAGGGCACGTGACGAGGGCAACAAGCCTGGGCCACTAGCGATTCAACCCCGTCCACCGCAGCATGTGGTTAGGCCACCTATCAGTAGCCGACCTTCATTTCAGAGACTAGCAACTCCGCTACAGAATGGAGCCCCCACGGCCCAGGTATTCTCTATGTCCGCTGAAGAACGGGAGGGGGACACTCCACGAGTTATCCAAGGTACGGCTTACATCTAGAATGTTCCAGTATTTATTCTATTTGATTCGGGTTCTACCATATCTCTTGTTAGTTCATCCGTAGTTAAAGAACTAAATTTAGAATTAAACCTCCTTGAACGACCCTTGGTCATAACGTCTCCAATGGGTGAGTTTGTAGAAACTGCAAGGTTTTGTCCCACATGCCTAGTTGTACTGGAAGGCCATGAGACTCATATGAACTTAGTTGTGATGAAATTGCAATAGTTCAATATCATTGTTGGTATGGAGTAGCTTACCCAGGCTCATGTGGTATTAGACTGCCATGCTCGGACGGTTACAGTAACATTACCTGGGCAGTCACCCTTCACTATACAAGGAAGATGTCAATATGATACATATGAAGGTCTAAGGGCTCTGGAAAGGTCAGAATCAGCGGAGATTACCATTGATCAGATATCGGTGGTTAATGAATTCCCAGAAGTGTTTCAAGACATACCAGGGTTACCGCCAAGGAGAGAGGTAGATTTTACCATTGACCTCCTACTCGGTACCACCCCGATATCCATGGCTCAATATAGAATGTCACCATGTGATATGTAAGAATTGCGAGTGCAAATCGATGAATTATTAGGACAGGGTTTCATTCGTCCTAGCGTATCTCCATGGAGCACACCAATGCTATTTGTGAAAAAGAAGGATGGATCGCAGCGCCTTTGCATCGACTACAGGAGATTGAATCAGGCTACAGTGAAGAATAAGTACCCCCTACCGCGTATCGATGACTTATTCGATCAGCTCAAGGGTGCCAAATATTTCTCGAAAATCGATCTCAGGTCAGGGTATCATTAGTTGAGGGTTAGAGAAGAAGACATCCCCAAGACAGCATTCCACACCAGATATGGACACTACAAATTCTTGGTGATGCCATTCGGGCTCACGAACGTGCTTGCAGTATTTATGGACTTGATGAATCGAGTCTTTATGCCATACTATGACCGATTTGTCATAGTTTTCATCGACGACATTTTGGTTTATTCCAAAAGTCATGAAGAGTACGAGGAGCATTTAAGGACCATTCTGAAGACCCTCCAAGAAAGACAGTTATATACAAAGTTATCAAAATGTGACTTCTGGAGAGAAGAGGTAAAATTTCCAGGTCACGTTGTGAAGAAGGAAGGAATCACGGTTGATCCAACCAAGGTCGAGGTGGTAGTGAAGTGGGAACGACCTGATACGGTCACTGAAGTCAAGAGCTTCTTAGGGATGGCTAGATATTATCAGCGATTCATAAAAAAATTTTCTCATATTGCCCGACCCCTAACTCAGTTGACTAAGAAGGATGTGAAATTCAGTTGGAGCGCTGAAGCAGAGACATCCTTCTAGGAACTTAAGAAGAGACTCACCACTACCCCCATGCTCACACTTCCCAAAGAGGGGGCCAAGTATGTCGTCTATAGCGACGCATCGCAGATAGGGCTAGGATGCATACTTATGCAGAACGAGAAGGTGATTGCTTATGCTTCCAGGCAGCTGAAGAAACACAAAGAAAATTATCTTACCCATGACCTGGAACTCGCCGCTGTTGTCTTCGCCCTAAAGATTTAGAGACACTACTTGTATGGGGAAGAGTTCGAATTATTCTGTGATCACAAGAGTTTGAAGTATATCTTCACTCAGAAAGATCTGAATATGCGGCAACGCCGGTGGATGGAAACGCTGAAGGACTTCAAATTTGAAGTATCTTATCATCCTAGCAAGGTGAACCTTGTAGCTGATGCCTTGAGTCAGAAGAGAAATCATAAGGTCATGGCTGGACTCACGATAAGAGGAGGTGAGATGATGGATTCCACCTAAGACTTTGATGCGCAGTTTTCTTTCAAAGGACCGAGTACCATCCTTGATCTGTCGTATCATCGAATCTCAAGACCAGGACAAAACACTAAAGAAGTTGAGGCTGAAGTGCAAAAATGAAGGGATGCGGGACTGGTATATCAGTTCCGACGGCAGCTTGAGATATCGAGGTCGTATCTGTGTTCCGGCGGTGGCAGAATTAAAACAAGAAAACAAGCAATACTGAGCGAGGCGCACAAGTCTAATCTGATTGTTCATCCTGAAAGCACAAAGATGTATCGGGATGTCAAACGTCAATACTGGTGGGAGAATATGAAGCGGGATATTGCAGAATACGTTTGAAAATGTCTCACCTGCCAGCAAGTGAAGGCAGAACACCGTAAGCTGCCAGGTCTTTTGCAAATGTTGCCCCTTGCCGAATGGAAGTGAGACTGTATCAGCATGGACTTCATCTCGAGACTTCCAAAGACACGTGGAAACCATGACTCCATCTGGGTAATCGTTGACAGACTTACCAAGTCGGCCCTGTTCCTCCTTATACACAAAATAATTCAATTGATGACTTCGCTAAGTTGTATATTCAGGAGATTGTTCGTGCATACGGAATTCCACAAGAAATTGTGTCGGATCGCGACACTAGATTCACTTCTACCTTCTGAAAAAGATTGCAAGAAGAGTTGGGTACGGAGTTAAAATTTAGCACAGCATTTCACCCCCAGACAGACGGGCAGACCGAAAGGGTGAATCAAGTGCTAAAAGACATGTTGAGATCATGCGTGTTGGACCTCAAGGGTAGTTGGGATGAGCATATCCATCTCGCAGAATTTGTTTATAATAACGGTTTTCAGACCAGCAATGGTATGGCACCATTTGAAGCTTTATACGGATGACCATGTCGAGCGCCACATTGCTGGGTTGAAGTTGGAGAAAAGAGCTTATTGGGACCGGAGCTTGTCCAAGAGACAACGGAGAAGATAGACCTAATCCAGGGATGCCTACGTACGGCTCAGAGTAGGCAGAAGAGTTACGCGGACCATCGTAGGAGAGATCTGGAATTTACAGTCGGCGATCACGTATTCTTGAAAATATCTCCTATGAGGGGTGTTATGCGATTCGGGAAAAAGGGAAAACTCTCTCCCCGATTTATTGGACCCTTCGAGATCATGGACAGGGTTGGAGCCGTTGCTTATTGTCTGGTTCTACCACCAAAGTTCGCCAATGTTCATAATGTTTTCCACATATCTATGTTGAAGAGATATGAACTGGACGCATCTCACATCATCAGCTGGGAGGAGATCGAGTTGAACGATGATGCTAGCTACATGGAGACCCCTGTTCGCATTATGGATTACAAGGAACAAATTCTGCGCACAAAGACCATTCCATTGGTGAAGATCCTTAGGTCTCGTCGCGGGATCGAGGAAGTAACGTCAGAACGCCAAGCAAAAATGGAAGAAAAGTATCCACACCTTTTCAACGACCCCACTCAAGTACAATTTCGAGGACAAAATTCTTTTTAGGGGGGGAGATTGTAACAACCCTAAAGTAAATTCCCTCTTTATATAAATTCTCAATTCAAACATGACAAACCATCCCCCACTTCAAACTAACAATCCAACTAACAACCACTAACTGACTTTAAACCACCCCATGATACTAACCAACACAATTAAACAAGAGCTAACAGTCTAACGAAGATGATCGACACTAAAACTCCTAGTGCAAGCTTCTACAAGAATGGAAACAGGCTTAAAACAAATGATAAACCCTATTTGAGAACTGAACGACTTAAATCTCACCACAAATAAATCAAGAATTTCTAAATAACAGTAACCGTGAGTGAATAATAATTCCCCAAGACCTTTGAACGGTACCAATCGCCTTAGACCAGATCGTGGGGCCCACTTTTAATAGGTGCGTGTACACAGCTTGTGCACTCACGCCGTGCACGGGTCTCACCATCAGGTCAAATTGTTGTTGACCCGATGAAATCCCAAAATTTTCAATGAAATTCAAAACTTCTCTCACCCTGCACTCGTTCAAATTGAGCCGAACGATTCGGTGTACTAATAGTCTGCCATTCGAATAACGAATGGTGATCGAGACCGTTCATCATGTCCTGTGGGCCCCACTGACCCAGAGCATGCCAAAATTATCGATTGAAAATCTATCACACCACTACAGTCAGCTAACTAGCAGGCAATGCACAAGTTAGGTGCTGATAGGGAGAGAAAATCCACGTTGCTCGCATTGCTGGAAAATTCGGCCGTTCGGAATGGTCGGTTGCCGTCCGCGCACACAAGAAAATTCCCAGTCAGCCCTGCCATTGCCAGAAATGCACACCTACACGTCGGAAGGCAGAAAGGATCTTTCCATTTATAGTTACAACTCATCTCGTCTGATCGTCGGCCTTCAGAAGCTTCTCTCGGATGAATCCCAAGCGTTGAAGCTAGGGCTGTGCGAACATCTCATAGCAGAGCCGAGATTTTGGACGAGACGCAGCCATAGCTAAGACCGACCTCAGCTTAGCAAATGTACAAATCAACGGCCATTCTTCGCCGTGATAGGGACCTCACATGGTATTTAAGTCATATCTGGACCGTTCAAACGGCCCTGATCTAAAGATAAGCCAACCATTCAAGATCTGCCATTTTTTGCACCTCATCTTCCTCAAACCAGCTGAGAAACCCAACTTTTGCAAGAGTGACCCATTCACCCATTCGAGATGTCCATCGTGCGTCCCACACCATCTAAAGACCATCAGGTAAATTTGTATGGGCTTATGTTGGGGATCACATCCACTGGGAGATTCGAACGGTAAGCCATTCTCAGTTGCTTGTGTTAACCAACCCGCTAATCCTAGTGATTAACTGAAGAACCATCCAGAAACGGTACAACTATAAGTAGTCGTTCTATTAGGGCATATCCCAAGAGAGAAGGAGAAAAGAAAGAGAAAGGGAAAGATGGTGAGTGTGAGAGGGAGTCGCTCGAGCGGGTTGCTGGTTCGATAGCAACTCGACTCAGTTGAGTCATTCGGTTCTGTGAGAATGTTGTGAGTGTGGTGGGAGAATAGAAAGAGGGGAGGTTGGGATTGTGGGTGAGATCTGAGGAGTGGTTGCTGGAAACTGTTTTCAGCAACTGTTTCAACTCGTACCGAGTCTGCTGAGTTCACCCTCCAACCACTGTCCCACTGCTTCAGCTGCTATGGTGTCGGCCGTCCTAAATCCTTTGTTAGCATCCAGACACCATCCTTGGTCAAGTAACCATGCCCATCTTCCTTCTGTATTAACGGATTTCACTCACCCGACCGACTGTTTTCACAATCGGCTCAACTCGGTCAGGTGTTGAGTGTCACTGATCAATGTTTGGAATGCAAAACCATGAGGTAAGTTCACAGCTGTGATTGGTCTGCCTTGCACAAGGTCCAGAATAGTAAACCGATCACAGATATGTTCACCTGATTGCCTATTATTAGCCAGAAGAAAACTCGGCTGAGTCAAATCGCCCCTGAGTCAGTGACTCAGGGCCGTTTCATGACTGGAGGGCTTGATTCAGTTAGGTCTAGTGAGCAACTCGCCTAGCTAGACCTAGAGCCAGCCAAGGGCATTCCAGATTTGCTCTGTTTGGGGCTGAACTGACCATTTTTGACCCCACTGAGTCAACTCAATACTCATAGTCGAGCTGACCCGGTCGGTTTCTCGGCTGAGCCAAGCTAACTCCAACCTGTTGTAAGTAATCTTGAAGAGGCATTGGGTCCAATGGACCTATGATTTGACCCGGTGATTATCAAAACCATTGGAACAAGATAACTAGTTATTGGTTGATGACCTCGACCGAGTTAACTCGGTCACGACTCATTAGAATTGGTGATACCTCCTACAGGAGCTGCTTACAACTAAGTTACTTAGAAGACACTCCATCCTTCAATCAATCCAAACCAGAACATTACAGATCAGGGTGAATGCATCAAGGTGAGGAGCATCCCCCATAGCTTGTTCCTTTTACAAATTTCCATATGGATTAAATCTCTATGATATAGAATCTTAGGAAATTATTGATTCCTAACTATTGTGACTTCTTTGGATTAACCACTTTTATGTCATAATTCCTTATAATTATGTATATGTTGTATGGTCTTATAGACTCCATGTCACATTTACAATTACTTGCCTATGAACGTATCTCTGTTAAACATATTAAGAAAAGAGAACTTCCACACTAGATTATCTATGAATTTTGTAGTGAAACATTTCCTTCATGACTTTCTATATTTTCTAATCTCTAAGTTAGTTGGCCCCACCATGTGGATAGTTCTTAAAATATGGCAATTGTGAATTTGCTTACATATAGTGTACAAAGGGATGATTAGAATTCCAACTTTCATAATTATTACTGTTTTGCTAGGAGACAAAAATTCCTCCTATCACTTTTATATCATGAAAATAATTTTAATGAGATTGACTTGAGCTTTACAAACTCTTATTTTATTATACATTATGAGTGGTATGATGATTGATTATGGGAAGAGTCCTTAAGGGATATAGGAGGACTCTTGGATAATTCAAATGATACGGCCTCACTTGAAAATTTACATAATACTCAGTGAGCCTTCTCAGAATGTAAAGAAATTATGAAAAATCCATGTGGAACGCATAGTTGGATATTTCCTATTTTAATGTTGAAAGTCATTCCTATTCTATCGAAGAAATGAATATATATATGTGTCATGGTGCATAACATCCACGCATGACATGTGAGTTTTTCCGAGTGTTCATTGTAAGTCACATCTTGTTGGGTTGTTTAAGGCTCTATATCTAAAGTCCAACCATCAGATATGTGCATTTGTCACACTTTGGGCCGCTCTTTCTTTACATGAGGCTTTTTCAGGATTTTATACCTCCTCGGGCATACCCCGAGTATTTTTTCAGGAGGTCGTCCTTGGGTGCACTCACCTTCATGGCCTTTTCCAGGTAGTCTACCTACCACGGGCAGTCTTTTATTTTGACAGCTGGATTGCATACCCAGATCTGTGACTTGATCATACATCCATACATTCGTGTAAATGCATATGTAGTGTTTTGCCATGTGAATTAGAATTGTTAATCTATTTTGGATTGATGTGTTATGGTTGAATCTATGAGGGAAATTCCCACTGAGTTTTCACTCACCCCATAGTACGGTTGCACCAAATAGACGCAGGTATGACCGAGGAAAATGGTGTTTATAACGACACTCCTGGCGTAGCAGAAGAGGAGTATGGAGAGGAGGGTCAATACGATGATGTAGCTGAGCCACAGGAGCTAGGATTTACCGCTTTCATTTCATGCTTTCAGACATTACTTTAATTTCGGCTTGCTTTGAGATTTGTAATTAAAAATCTCTTGCTGTGGGATCTAGTGTTACTTGCTTTACTTCATAATTTCATTCATGCATGTTGAACTCCTTTGGTTAGTTATACCATGGTTATACCTTGTTACTAGGAATTGTGTCGATAATTAGATGAATGGTAGTTTCATTTCATAACGTAACCCTCGGGTTCTCGTACTCGAGCGAGCATCCTCGGGTTTTGAGAATCAGGGTGTTACAAGTTGGTATCAGAGAGAGAGAGTCTAGACAATATAGTATTTACTTTGCCTTCCAATTTTCATGTTAAACCGGCTCAGCCGAGTAAGATAACATCCGATGTAGAGGAATTCAACCCTTATAGTGATACAACACACTTCTTTCCCATTAGAGGAAACAATCAAAGGGAGACCAAGAGTGGATGGAATGCCACATGTGAACACCATTATGGTGGAATTAGGAACTACATCAGAAAGAGTAGTCATAAAAAGACCCACTCACAGCATGATGCAACATCTCAAGCCATTGTATATATCTGCTCACCTTAAAGGTTGCCTAGTGACCATGATTCTAGTCGATAATGGGACTGCTGTTAATCTTCTACCACTAAGAATGATGTTGAAATTGGGGAAGATAGTGGCTGACTTGATCCTGTAAGAGGTCATTTTTAGTAATTTCGTTGATCATGTTACAAATATTCATGTAGTTCTGCCGATCGACCCGACTGTCGGGACTAAAATAGTATCGGCTCCATTTTTCGTGGTCAATACCTTGGATCCATTCGTTTGCATGTATCCTATTATCTTTACACTAGTTCATAATTTTCTGGAACCAGGATAAAGTTGAATTGGGTATGGCCGATAATAAGCCCTTCTTGGTCACTTCGAATGTAAATGACCCCTATTACTATGGCGAATAGGTAGGGCCAATTCAATTCACTTGAAGGAATAAGCACGACCGAACAACTGGAATATCTGGAAAAAAAAAATCCAAACAGCATTGTGCATTGTAAGGCCCATATCCTAGTCCGTACCATTTCGTAGACTCCTGCGATCCTCCCTATCAAATTTCGGCAAACCGCGACTTATAATCGGCATTTGCGTGTGACCCTAAGCTGCATCCTGGAGATCTAAGTCGACACGACCCGAGACTTAAACCCTTGCGACCGCACCGTCGCCGCAATTCCAATGCCGCATCTTGCGTACAAATGTGATACCCGGGCTAGGAGTTGTGGGCCCGCGTTCATCTCGAGGAAAACGCCTCGCGTTGTAAATCTCAAGAGAATCTTTACCCAATCTATCAAATCAATCACATCAATCAATTAAAGTACAACCCATCACTCACCTATACCTCTCTCTTCTCCAAAGTCAACACAACCCATACCTCTCAAGTCAAGTATACCCATTACTCACACCCATCACACCCATCCCTCTCCCTTACAATCTCTCTCTCTCTCTCTCTCTCTCTCTCTCTCTCTCTTCCTTACCCATTTTCCAAGCAACTAAAGAGGAGAGCCATCCAAGCATTCCCAAAGAGAGAAAGAGCCAAGTGTGGCCCACTTCCTACCCCAAAACCCTCATCTCAACCCTTCAACCTTCATCATCTACCATCAAAGAAGGAGTCAAGGAGCTTAGCTTGCCATAAATCTAAGAAGAAGAGAAATTGGTGGGTGATCTTAGGATTTCCACCGTTGATTTTATTTGAGGGCCCACTTGTGGTGGGACCCATTTTGATGTGTGTTGTAAACAAAGAAGGGCCCATAGTGGTAGTGTCCCTCCACTACGCCATCCCTCTCTCTCTCTCTCCCCCCCCCCTCTCTCCTTCTCGTTTCATTTTTTGTGATGATGTGTGTAGCCCATATGATGTGTTCAACAATCTGGACTGTCCAGATTTTCTGGACATCCAACAAATGGGGCCAGCCTTGCTGCCCGTTTTTGGGCCAGCTAGGATGAAGGGAAACAAACAAATATCAGCTTGGTGGGAACCCACTGATGTATGTGTTGCACCCACATCGTCTAGCAGCTGGACGTGGGACCCACTGATGTAGGTGTTGCACCCACATTGTCCAGCAGGTGGACGTGGCTCCACCTTGACTTATGTACCTTAATCCACACCGTCCATGTGGTCATGGGACCACCTTGATGATGTGATTCCATCCAGGCCGTCTGTCCGCTGGACGTCCAAGACGCCTGGATGGGTGAGTGAAAATACAAATATCATCTTAATATTATGCAGGTGGGCCACACGTGTGAGACCTACCTGATATATATGTTTCATTCACACCATCCACTGTCTGGATGGTGGGACCCACCTGCTGTATTGACGTCAGCAGCTCTGTGGGTCTGATCATGGGTACATGTTATATCCCTACCGTCCATCTGTTTGGACGTCAGCAAGTTCTGAGGGTCCGATCATTAGATATGTGTTATATTCCAACCGTCCATCTGCGTGGCCCCACCATGCTGGATGTGTTTTATCCAGGTTGTCCGTCCACGTGGGACGTGGACCCCACCCTCGTAGCCCGCCTTGAGGTATGTATTGCATCCCATCGTCCAGCAATGGACGGTGGGGCCCTGATGTATGTATTCTATCTAAATAGTCCATCTCTCGGTCCCACGCAGCTGCTCTGCTGTTGTGTCTGCGTTAGCAAGTTTTGTGGGCCCAATCATGAGTGTTATACCATACCGTCCATCCTTTTGGCAGCGTGGGACCCACCCCACACATGTTGCACGTGTGGGGATGGGGCCCACCTTAATGTATGTATTGTATTTCAACATTGTCCATCTAGACGGGCTGTGTGGGGCCGCATGATGTATGTGTTTATTCCATGCTGGGCATTAGCTCTAGGGCCTGCCTTGATGGCACGTGTGGACCCCATGATGATGTATGTTTTATATAATCCACACCATCTGGCCATGGATGGTGGGCCCACCTGTTGTGTAATCGCAGGGCCTACCATGTTGTACGTGTTTCATCTATGCTGTCCACTTATACGGCCCAAAACGTAAGCCGTTCTCAAAACAACGGGCTTTTTGCTACTCATCATCAACTAAATATAGCGCAAACCTCAATAGTGCCATGAAACGAGCCGCATACTGCGCCACAAACATGTCTCCCTGTACCAAGGTCTTGAACTCTAACGCTCGCTACTGACGAATGTGATCAGGGAAGTACTACTGGTCGAATCGGTATATGCAATCCTCCCACGTCCAGAAGAAATCAGGCTCTGCGACACGGGTAATGGTGGTCCACCAGTGCTCGGCCTCACCTTGGAGAAGAAATATGGCTAACCGGACCCGCTGCTGGGTCGTACATCCCATTGTATCAAAAATCTTCTCCACCTCAGAGCACAATCTCTCGGCTACTGTCAGGTCTGGCTCGTCCTGGAAACACGGGGTATCGAACCGTCGAAACTCTTGAAGAAGGGCGCTCGTGCGCTCCTGCTCTACCTGGGCTGGTGAAACAATGGGGTGCCTACCCTGCCCCTAAAGGGTGGTAGTCACAACCTGCAACATCTGCTGTAACTGGGAGGCACTCATGGGTACGGTCGGATCTGCACAGATCTTAGGTAGAGGAGCGGCATCCTCAGACTGGGGAGCAAGGGTCTCTAGTGGTGGAGCGGAAGTTGCTCGAGTCGCTCTCCTAGGTGGCATGTCCTATAGGGAAGAACAAAGGCGCCTATCAACCTTGAGAACTCTCGAAGGCACGTACGTTAAGGGTTTATAACAAAAGATCGCTAAGTTATTCGAACTCGAGACCTAATCATTCTAAGTTCTCAATAATCATAGAGTGTAAGGTAGCTATCAACAGATATGTGATGTTATCCTCAGGTATTCCCAAGTTATGCTCTGATATCAACTTCTGTCACGCCCTAAACTTGGAAACCGGGCTCACAAAATTCCTGATCGCCAAATCTGGTGCCAACAGCTTCCGTAGTACCCCATTCTCGGCTCCAGCGCGCATATGCCAGATTCTGATCCTGGGATCTTATAAGGAGGATTTTTCCAACATACATTTATCTCATAAAAAAGCATAACCACAAGTTTACCCAAATCACAAAGGCAACATCATCATCACATATGCATTAATATAAACATTTGAATACAGTGCTGAAAAAGAAATACATATATCGAAATTAAAGCTCCAGAAGACTACTGCATGCTCCAAGCTCAACGCTACTGCGACCTAACGCCACCTGCATGCATCTATCGTGCATAAGCTTATAGAAAGCTTAGAGAGTGGTGTAAGTGTGTGCGATGCACGTGCCAGGCATATAGATATCAGAGTAAGTGGAGATACTGGCAATCCATAAATTGTGCAATATCAAAGTAATGCAGAAATATGCTGGTAAGTCCATAAATATCATCAACCTTACCAAGGCTATACGATGCAAGACATGAATGCTAACGACCATATCAAGGCTATGCAAAAATGTAATAAGCTAATATCATATACTGAAGATGCAAAGCAGTATGCAAATCTGGTAAGTCCGTCTAGGCCATATAAGTGCTGAAACATAACAACCCAAAATGTCATATGCCGCGGATGTAATGCAATATGCGATGTGAATAAAATGACCAAGCTGAAGTGTGAAGTCAGGATGATAGTACGTAGTATTGCAAGCTACGGGGTCCACCACAAGGGACTTTTATCCAAACCAGTCCCATACCTAAATTTGGATAGTCAGACGCAACATGGTAAAATCCTGATCTTAGGTTAGTCACGCGCCCCAACTGAAATCCTTGCCATTGCGAAGGTACACAATAATTAGTTGCACACCACCAGCTCGAGTGGATAGTGAATGAATAAATGAATGAGTATGCAACTCCTGCTCAATAAGTCCACGTATCAGTACTGTACATGTCTGAGATCATCACTGGGGTCTAGTACACTCTCAACCAGATTGTCGCCCCATCGCGCATAACCAAGTGAGTGAAAGAGACCTCACTATCTACCTAGCCAGTAGTCAACCAATACCTACCCGGCACGTCGATAGTGGACCCATTTTTGAGCTGGCAAACTTAGCTTAGTTTTTCCCACTACGAATCGGGCGGATAAGGCCACACCCCCTTCCAACTGACCACGACCCATTAGGAGACGTGGCCTACTGGTATTTAGCACTCGGGCGCTCATGTAATCCACTCAGTCTAGATGTTAGAGTGTCTCCTGGCCACGGAGGTTTAGGGACTTTCACCCACGGACATCCAAAGTGCCCTTATGCTCAGAACCAAACATTTTCGGTATCCCATCTAGCCATCTATAATATGCCTGTGGAGGCTACGACCCTAATATCACTAGGGCGTACAGTAGTCACATCACACAAATATGAGATGCATGAGTCATATCATCCAGCCATACATCAAACCTGCACATACCGCACACTCATATGGGGTAACTCCGCCTATCAGGGAGTCCCATAAATATCTCAGCCCTAGGGCATATGCAATGATCAGCCATATCTCATAACAAATATGCAGATGATGCGTATGTGCATAT
The DNA here is from genome assembly GCA_030180095.1 of Magnolia changhungtana. Lineage (NCBI taxonomy): Eukaryota > Viridiplantae > Streptophyta > Magnoliopsida > Magnoliales > Magnoliaceae > Magnolia > Magnolia changhungtana. The sequence goes on from JASAUF010000625.1 coordinate 1,099,469, forward strand.
ATCATGATGCTATGCTGTCATATACTCATAAACGGCATCGATAATCGGCCTCGACAATCGCCCTAGATATTCAGCCTAGATAATTGGCCTACCTCGACAATCAGCCTCGATAATCGGCCTAACAAAGGCCTAAGGGAAGGTCATAATGTGGATATTTAACCATCATTACCCATCAATGTGGACATTTAACCAACATTGCTCCTAAGGAGTGGCCCACATAGAGCCAAACATATAGTGGGCCCATGGCCTCACACAAGGGCCAAATATACATCACGTTGGGCCATAAATACATCACATCGGGCCTCATCAATGGCCACAATTACATCACAACGACCCATATAATCTCAATGGGCCACATACAATCTCAATGGGCCTTACACAAGGGTCTCATATATCAAGTGGGCCACATCACGTGGGCCTTATATATCACATCGGGCCTCATCATATGGGCCTCATATACCACACATCAGGCCGCATCACATGGGCCTAATACACATCACTATGGGCCGCATCACATGGGCTAAAAATATATCACAATGGGCCATGACATATGGGCCAGAAGTACATCTTATTGGGCCTTACCAAATGGGCCGAAAATACCTCACAATGGGCCTCATCTTATGGGCCATCATATACATCAAGTGGGCCACATCAATGGGCCTTATATACAACAAGTGGGCCGCATCAATGGGCTGCACCAATGGGCATCATATGCATCAAGTGGGCCATATCAATGGGCCTTATATACAACAAGTGGGCCGCAACAATGGGCTGGCATAGATATATATAATACATTCATCACGGCGGGCCGCACAAATGGACAGTGTAGATATACAATACATCAATGGTAGGCCCTTAGACTGTGTGAATATAGAATACGTACACCAAGGTGGGCCCCATGAATGGGCCATAAATACATTAAGGTGGCCCTACACATAACAGGTGGGCCTGCACCTCCAAATGGGCCCACTAGATAAACAACATGGATATACATACATCACAATGGGCTACCTGCCATGGATGGCGTGGATAAAATACATCATGATGGATTGCAGCCCATGAACGGCGTGCATACAAAACATACATTAGATGGGTCCTGTGTCAACTAGACGGTGTCGATAAAATACATACACCACAGTAGGGCCCACATAGTTAGATGGTTCAGATGAAAAAAATGGGTGGATGGTGTGGGTATAAAACAGATGCACGACGTGGATTATAAAACAGATGGATGGCACTGATATAAAATAGATGGGCGGCGTTCATATAAAATAGATGGATGGTGTTGATGAAACATATATATCATAGTGGTCCACCGTCCAGTCATCTGGATGGTTGGAATAAAACACATACATCACGGTATGCCCCACACATCATAGTGGCTTCCACCGTCCGGACAACTGGAATGTGTGGATATCACACATACCTCGTGATTAGACCCACTGAACTTGGGATGTCAACACGGCAGCTATATTAGCTGGTGTAAATGTACGCTAGCCAATCATCTTCACAGGTGGGTCCCACGTAGGGCCCACCATAACATTATTTTCCATCCAATCTACTCATAAGGTCACAAAGACCTTAATAAAGAAGAAAAACAAATTTCATATAGATCTAAAACTTCTGTGACCTAAGAAGGGTTTCAATGGTAGACGTTCAATCCCTATTGTTTGGTGGTGTGGACCACCTGAGTGTCGTGAACAGCTGATTTTTGGGATGTCCCAATAATTAAAGGGGACCCATCAAATAGATGGTGTTGATGTTCAACACGCATCAAGGTGGCCTATGATGGGGGCCACTGACCCTGCATCCAAACCAAGCAGCAGACGCTGCTTGCTGCAGCTTCCTCTAGACGCTGGCAGCAACAACTTCTGCTGTTTAGATTTTTTTTTGTAGTATTTCATAGGCGGGGCCCACATTAGGAAAATCAAGCCCTTTAGTTGGATTCTATGGCTCGTAATAGACCCAACGAGCCCAATATTCAACATGTTTTGATGTGAAGAAACATTATAGTGGGCCTTAACAGATTTTTAACCGTAAAATTTCTGTTTTAGATGGTGTGGCCTACTAGAATCTCGGATTAGCTTTGTTTTTCAGCTCGACGCCTAAAATGAACTGGGAAATAGGGTGGACAGTGTGGATTAAATACATGCATCATGTGTGGGGCCCACAGAACTTGTAAACGTTAATACAACAGCTTTATTACTGCTGTATACGTACGCCAGCCTATTTGTTGCAGGCGGTGGGTCCTATGTGACCACAACTCACGGTGGAGTCCACACGTGTGTGGGGCCATGCTGATGGGCAGCACGGATAAAATACATATATCATGGGTGGGCCCCACAGAATTTGTTGACGTTAATACCACAGCTGTATAGCTGTGGTCCCCACCGTCAATCAACACATATTAGCTGGGCCACGATCAAACACAAAGAGAGAGAGAGAGAGAAAGAGAAAATGAGTGTGATGGAGGGACCCCAACACTATGGGCCCTCCCTTTCATGCATACAACATTCATCATGTGGGTCCACCAAATCAAAATCAACAGTGGAGATCCCTTCTCCACAAAAATGCAAGGTCTAAATGACCCTTTTCATATAAGGAAATTAAATATCATGATTTTGGGTCCATGGAAAATGGCCCTATCATGGGATGGATATATGAATCATGGTGGGCCATCGGCTACACCTAGGGTCCAAAGTGAGATCCATACCATCAATCGGTAGGCCCCACTTGGCCCATCATCAAACATGAAAACTAAGCCTATAAAACGCCCACCTTTGATCATGGACTTCTCCTTCCGCCAATGTATTTTAGAGATCCAAGGGATGCATTTCAACAATTGAGATAATCTTTGGAGGGTGGGATTAGATGGTAGGAAGGTGGGCCACACTAGCTCTCTCCCATGGAGCTTGGACGTTGGGTTGCTTAAGAGAATGAGAGAGAGAGAGGTTGTAAGAGAGAGAGAGAGAGATGAGTGTGAGTGATGGGTGTACTTGATAGGTAAGGGTTGTAAGAGAGAGAGTTGACTTAGGGGATGGTGTTGTACTTAACATTTGGTGTGTGATGTGTACTTGATTGATGGGATATATTTTCTTGAAATTTGTAATGCACGACGTTTTTCTCGAACTAAATGCCGACATATCTTTCTCGGTATCGCCTAAATGCGAGGCCCATTCTCTTGGCAATGGTGCGGTCGCAAGGGTATAAGTCTCGGGTCAAGCTGACTTTGGAATATGAGATAAGACTTAGGGTAGAGCTGCTTATCTCGTGCGGGTCACCGAAAATGAGGTGGAAGCGGTACGAATAGTACAGAGGATATAAGTCTGTGATGCAACCCATTGTGATATGTGAGGCCCATATGATGAGGCCTAGTGTGATGTATGTAAGGCCTATATGATGAGGCCCATTGTGATGTATATGAGGCCTATGTGGTGAGACCCATTGTGATGTATACGAGGCTCGTATGATGAAGCCCGTCGAAAAGTATATTAGTCCCTTATGTGAGGTCCATTGTGATGTATATTAGGCTCTTATGTGAGGCCCATTATGTCGTATGTGAGGCCCTTATATGAGGCCATGGGCCTCACTATATGTTTGGCCCTATGAGGGCCACTCCTTGGGGGCAATGTTAGTTGAATGTCCACATTGATGGACAATGATGGTTAAATGTCCACATCGTGACCTTCCCTTAGGCCTTGTTAGGCCAATTCTTGATATAAGTAGGCCATCTAGGCCCATCCTTGACATGAGGAGAGTACATCATCATCATATAACATGCTTAGTATAGCTCCAGGATCCATGCTCATATGCATCATATGTATGCTTGATATGAGGAGTGATTGATCATAGCATATGTCATTGTGCGGATTGTTATGGGACTCCCTGAGAGATAGAGTTGCCCCACATGAGCGCGCAGTACGTGCAGGTTTGATACATGACTGGATGGTATGATTCATGCATCTCACATTTTGTGATATGACCACCATACGCCTTAGTAACATCAGGGCCGTAGCCTCCACAGGCATGCCGTATATGGCCAGATGGGACACCGAAAATATTTGGTTCTAACATACAGGCGCGATAGATGTCCCTAGGTGAAAATCCCTAAACCCCGAGGCCAGGGGACGCTCCAACGTCTAGAGCGAGTGGATATCATAAGCGCATGAGGGCCGAATACCAGTAGGCCGTATCTCCCACTGTGTCATGGTCAGTTGGAAGGAGGTGTGACCTTACCCTCCTGAGTGAGGGGGCAATATCTAGGTTGAGTTTGACTAGCTTGAGGAATGAGTTCTCTATCAACGAGTCGGGCCAGATATTAGTAGGCGGATAGTGAGGTCTCTTCCACTTACCCAGTCGTGCTCTCGGATAGGGGCGGCAAGCTGGCGTAGAGTGTACTAGACCCCGGTGATGATCCTAGAGATGTACGGTAATGATATGTGGACTTATTGAGCAGGAGTTACTTACTCGGCATTTTACTCATTCATTCATTCACTATCCACTTTGGCTGGTGGTGCGTAACTAATTTGTTATGTGTACCTTCACAATGGCTAAAGTTTCGGTTGGAGCATGCGACCAACCTGAGATTAGGAGTTTACCGCATTCAGTCTAGCTATCCAAATTTAGGTATGAGACTAGTTTGGATAGAAGTCCCTTGTGATGGACCCCATAGCCTGCGATACTACGTACTATCATCTTGACTTCACACTCTAGCTTGGTCATTTCATTCGCACCACATATTGCATTACATCCTCAACACATACCATTTGGTTTACTATGTTTCTGTATCGCATAGCTTGAATAAGGCTGATGATATTTATGGACTTACCAGCATGTTTCAGCATTGATCTAATATTGCATACTTAACACTTACCTTGCGCGCACACTTACACCACCCTTTAAGCTTATGCACAATAGATGCGTGCAAGTGGTATTAGGTCGCAGCAGCGTTGAGCTTGGAGCATGCAATTGTCTTTTGGAGCTTTGATTTTTGATATATGTATTTCCTTTTCAGCACTATATTCAACTGTTTATATTAGTGGACATTGATGATGATGTTACCTTTGTGATTTGGGTAAACTTGTGGTTATGCATCTTACGAGATAAACGTACATTGAAAAATCCTTCTTGTAGGACCCCAGGATCGGAATCTGGCGTATGGGTGCTGAGAGCCGAGAATGGGGTACTACGAAGGCTGTCGGTACCGGATTAGGCGATCCGGAATTCTATGGGCCCAGTTTCCAAGTTTGGGGCATGACATGCATTATATCACGAAAGTAATCCGTCTGGTCAATAGCCTACCGAGAGACATTATTACTTTTCGGTTGGCTCCTTACTGTACCATCGAAGAAATCCCATGATTGGTATGCCAAAGGATAACCAGCGCAGGGTCGATTTCACGACCATAATAAGAAGGCTTGAAGAAAGCCTGAAAGGTGTCAACGACGGCTGTCTCGTGAGTATGGCCTATGTAAATGTCTCGATTAAAGAAGAAGACAAATAGCTTAGAGGAGCCCCTAATAAGCTGAAGGATTCTCAGGCCTAAGTTCAAGACGAATAATAAGGCCAACTATGAACCTATAATAATTGTTATGGAATTATTGATGGAGTTGGGTGCAAGAAGTGTGACAATTATAGGCAATTCACAATTATTCATCAACCAAATGATAGGCTTTTAAGTGTACTAATGCAACCCTTTTATCGTATTATGCCTTGGCATCTCAAATGATGGATAACTTTAATGAAGTGGAATTAATGCATGTTACTACGGATCATAACATGAATGCTAATGAAATGACGTAGTTAGCTATAAGGATCGATGTCCTGAGTGGATTGGCTGAGAGGATGATTATTGTTTAGAGGAGGTCTTTACCATCAATTTTCGAAAGGAAGATCGTTATGCAGATATGTTAGGTCGAGATAGAAGAAAATGACTGGAGAGCTCCTCTCATGGGTTATCTTCAAAGTCCATGCACTAAGGTTAGTGGGGATGTGAGGAGATCAACTATTAATTATGTCATGATTGACAGTGAATTATACCGAAAAGGGGTCGATGGAGTTTTGTTATGATGTTTATCCAAAAAAGAATCCTTATTGGTAATGAGTGAGGTTCATGAAGGGTTATGTGGGGCCCATTAGGCAGGAAGAAAATTGAGGTTTACACTTAGGTGCTATGGGTGTTTCTGGCAATAATGATGGCTGATTGCATTCAACATGCCAAAGGTTGTGAGGCTTGTAAAAGAATGGGCTAATTCAACATGTGCCTGCAACCGAAATCCATTCAGTCATCAAACCTTGGCCTTTTTTTAGGATGGACGATCGATCTGATAGGTCAGATCTACCCACCTTAACACGCATGAATTCATTTATCATTATGGCCACCAATTATTTCACCAAATGGGTAGAAGCAAAACCCATAAAAGGGGTCGACCACAAAGAAATCATAGAGTTCATCGAAAGTAATATTATCCATCGGTTCGGGATTTTAAAATCAATCACCATGGACCGAGGTGCAACATTCTCAGCAAAAGAAGTAAGGGCCATGACAGATAAGTATGGGATCAAAATTTTACATTCGACGCCATATTATGCACAAGACAATGGTCAGACTGAGGTTAACAATAAAGTAATCAAGAATATCCTAGAAAAATATTGAAGAAAATTCTCAGGAATGGCATATAAAATTGTTTGAGACACTCTAGGCTTGCAGAAACTCACCTCGCACTAGTACTAAGATGAGTCCATTTGTATTGATATATGGACACGATGCAGTGGTGCCCCTAAAAATTACTATGCCATCTTTGAGAATTGCACATCAGGCCGAGTTAACCCCTCCAGAGTTTACAGAAGCGATGTTGGTCGAGTTCGAAAGTTTGGATGAGACCCAAATGAAAGCCCTTAATTCCATCATTATCAACAAATTAACTGTTGCTTGGGCATACAATGAGAGGGTAAGAGGAAAATCCTTCAGGGAGGGAGATAAGGTCTAGAAGGTGGTGTTGCTAATAGGGTACACAGATCATGCATTGGGTAAGAAATGGTCACCCACGTGGGATAGACTGTATATTGTTATTCATGTCCTCAAAAGTGGATATTATGTTATGCAATATAAAAATGGAAAAGTCACAAAGGCTCTAATTAATGGTCGATTCTTGAAAACATACTATCCTTCGCTATGGGAGGTAGTGCAAGGACAAGCCAAGTAAAGAGGGAGAATGAAAGTGTCCTACTATATGCAGTAGAATAAAAGGAAATAAATTTTTATTGCAGGAAGAGGGCTTTGAATTATCAATTGCCTAGTTACACAAAAATAAATAATACAGAAAAGAGGAGATATGATCCGTCAATCGGCCAATTCAAGTGTAAGCCACCCTAAGCTCTTCAAATTCCTTAGAGCTGATTCCTTCGCCTCCCGAGCCTACGCATGCTTGCTCCTACATGAAGAATGCTCGACTATGGACTGGTGAAGAAGGTTTATCACCACATCAAGGCAACGGTTGACTGCATTAATCTCTTGATTGGCCTTCTTTCCTTAAACCTGCTAGATTCTTCACGATTTAAATAGAACTCTATCTGGAACTTGATGAAAATCAGGAGCTCTTGGGAGTCTGCCCGATCCCACTCCAAATAGAGGCGCACAGTTTCTAAGAGGTCAAGGGCTACATCGTCACGGCGAGCTTCCAACGATTACAACATCGCCTGATCGAAGCGATGTTGATGAGCCCAATGTAATCGGTCTTTCCATGTAGCATCGTAGTGGGCCTAAAGGGTCTTGGACTCAACACTGATGGTTGCTTGCTCCTTCAGAAGATTGGCATACCGTCATAATTATAAGTTGACCTTGGAATAAATATCCCCAAGGTGATGCAGGGTGGAAAGAACCTTTAAGATTTCCCATAGAGGTTCATCGGTTTTGGCCGCCTCAATGGCATCTCTGGTAAAGGGATAAATGTCATTACGGAGAGGAGAATGAGAGAAGTATTTGATCCCCTCTTCGAAGACCTCCTTCAGAATGGTCAGTGATTGTGAATGAAACATGGTAGAGGCCATGAAAGTCAAGGCTTATTGTTGACTAGAAGCTGGAGGTACAACATAAATTTGGATGTGTGATGCTTTTATAAGTAGTGCTAGGAGTAATAAATGTTCACATTGGGTAAAGCATGATGGTTGGGATGCTTGAGGCAGGCGGTGCAGTTCCAATTTAGTTTCTAAAAGGTTTCCTTGAAAAGTGGCGCACAAATTTCCATCCACTTTGGTCCAGTCAACAAACGACTATAAAAAAGAGACTAAGTGTTGGGCGACTAAGCTTTGAAGAAAAAGTTCAATCAATGAGGAACATCGACAAGTTAGTCGACATCACGACTTTGTATCGGCCAAAGGTAATCGTTGAACAAGTCTTTTGCCATAGTAGTGAAAAGTTTTAGTCAGTTGATCACTTTGAATATCTTAAGCCATGACCGATGGAAGTGATAAGGCATATACTTGATATCATAGAATGACAATTCGATAAAGAATGTCTTTTTACAATATAGAGCAAAATAAACCTTGGAAAGTATGTGAACAACATGAAAGTTGATACAAAGATAGTTTATTTAAAGGTAAACTGGCCATCAACAACATTACAGGGGTGCACGAAAGCACGAAAAATAAAAAAATAAAAAAGAACAGAGCGGCCAAGTAGTTCATGCATTTTTTTACCTTTATTCCTTCAAACTCCTCGAGGAGTTGTTGTTTCTCGACCTTAACATGTTTCTGTTGTTATTTCTAGTCAGTTCCTTTCTCCACAAGGATGGGCAAGAAATGCCGGAGCTGGTCGACATGATTGCCATACGAGAAGACTCGACTCTCGGCCTCCCTTTTCCTAGCCAGACTTGCCTTTAATCGAGCTTGGTAATCCGTGATTTATGAATCGATGAAGGAGAGGAGATCTTCCAGGATGGTAGGGTCCTAGGGAGCGTAGGAATGCTCCTTCTCCTTTATGTCCTCTAGCAACCCGATGTCCTATGCCTGTAGCACTCGAAGCAAAGTACAGTTAAACTGATGAATTCGGTGCCACTGTAGCTGATCATTTTAGCCCAATTCATAAGCTTCATTAAATGGTAGGGAATCTTCTCCAACTACAACCTACTGCCTCAGATATTCAGCAAGCTGCCCAAACTCAAAGATGAGTTGGAAGTAGCACTTTCCAATGAAATGCAAGCTTTTCAGGACTTGTAAGAGCTCTTCAAGTGATGCGTCTGAGGCTGTTGAGGTAAAAAAATATTCCATCTCATTGCATGTCCATTGCATTGGTCAGAGAATTCCATGGTGCAGTCCTTTCTAGGGTCGTGCACTCTTTATTTTGGTAAAAAGGAGTGAATGGGGGTATTTTGGTAAAAAGGAGTAGATGGGTATTGTCTTATATGGAGGAAGAAGTGGTTGTACACCACTATTTAAGGGAAAGATTGGTGAACACCACTAATTAAGGAAGAAGGTTGGATGTTGTGTGAAGAAAGAAGTGGTAGTAATCACCACTATTTAAAGAGTGAGGGGCCTGGGATGCCTATAAATACCCCTCCCCATGCCTCATTTGAGGGTTGGTTGGTTGGAAGATAAGAGGGTTGGAACACAGAGAAGTGAAGAGACATGAAGAGAAGAAAGACAAGCCTTTGCACCATTCACGCAATGGGAGTGGGAAAGAGATCCTCTTGCGCCATCTGTGCAAACACTCTTGGAAGGAAGTCCTTTTGCGCCATCCGCATGATGGGATTGAGAGAGAAATCCTTTGCACCACATTTCAAGGGGACTTTGTCCTAAAGACAAGCCTTTGTGCCATCTATGCAATGGGAGTGGGAGAGAAACTCCTTGCGCCACATTTCAAGGGGACTTTGTCCTAAAGACAGGTTTGCACGAACCGCGCAACCTCCTGGAGAGAAATCATTTGCGCCACCTTTCTCTCTCCCATGTCTTAAGGCCTGTCTGCATGTGCCACTCTTTGAGGAAGTTGTCTGTAAGAAAAATCCTTTGCGTGAGCCGCGCAACCACTTCTGCAAAGAAAACCCTTTGCGCGAACCCGCTAACCACTTTCGCAAAAAACCCTTTGCGTGAGCCGTGCAACCATTTCTGCAAAGAAGCCTCTGCTCCGCTTTGTGTGGAGGCATGTCCAAGAGAAAATTTCATACACCACTTCTCTCTCTCTTTTGTCTTAATGCAAGGCTTTTGTTGTCTTGAAGCAAGTCCCATGCGCCACTTTAAGAGGAGTTTGTCTTAATGCAAGGATTTTGTTATCTTAAAGCAAGTCCCATGCGCCACTTTGAGAGGAGTTTGTCTTAATGCAAGGCTTTTGTTGTCCTGAAGCAAGTCCCATGTGCCACTTTGAGAGGAGTTTGTCTTAATGCAAGGCTTTTGTTGTCCTGAAGCAAGTCCCATGTCACGCCCCAAACTCGGAAACCGGGCTCACAAAATTCCCAATCGCCGAATCCGGCGCCGACAGCCTCCGTAGTACCCCATTCTCGGCTCCCAGCGCCCATACGCCAGATTCCGATCCTGGGATCCTACAAGGAGGATTTTCAGTGTGAATTTTTTTTTTGTAATGTAGCATAACCACAAGCATAACCAAGTCACAAAACAACAACACCACATATCCACTATATCAAAAACTTTTAAGTACAATGCGGGAAGAGAAATATAATATAAAGATATCAAAGAAAACTCCGAAAGCTCCAGAAGACTGCTGTACGCTCCGAGCTCAACGCTGCTGCAACCTAACGCCACCTGCACGCATCTATCGTGCATAAGCTTACAAAAGCTTAGAGGGTGGTGAAAGTGTGTGTAAGGCGAGTGCCAAGTGTACAATATCAGAGTAATGCGGAAGTATGCGGTAAGTCCATGAATGCTATCAGCTATACTAAAGCTATGTAATGCAAGGCATGAATGCTGTCGGTCATACCAAGACCATGCGATGCGAGGCCTATGTAGCCAAATGTCATATGCGAGATGCAAAGCAAGCGTGCCGGTACTCATCAAGTACACATATCAGTATAGTTCCTCTCTGGATATCACCGGGGTCTAATACACATCACACTGACTGCCTCCTCCCTAGCTGCACAGTCAAGCAAGTGGAAGGACCACACTATCCGCCCGATGCAGTACGCAATACCTACCCGGCTCGTCGATAGCGGACACATTTGCGAGCTGGTCAAACTCAGCCTAGCTTATAGCCCCCTCACTCAGGCGGATAAGGCCACACCCCCTTCCAACCGACCACGACACAGTGGGAGACGCGACCTACTGGTATTCGGCACTCGGGCGCTCGTGTATCCACTCGGTCTAGACGTTGGAGCATCTCCTGGTACTAAAAAGGTTCTGGGATTTTCACCCAAGGACATCCTAAGTGCCCACAATGCTAGAGCCAATATTTTCGGTATCCGATACGGCCATCCACGATGTGCCTGTGGAGGCTACGGCCCTGATGTCGCTAGGGCGTGCAGTGATCAAGTCACACATATGCAAGATGCATGAGTCACACCGTACAATCATGCAGCAATCTCACGCGTACCACGCGATCATGTGGGGCACTCCGTCTCATAAGGAGTCCCGTAAATGTCTCAGCCCAACGGCTTATGCTATGATCAAACATTCCTCATATCAAGCATACAAATGATGCGTATGGGTATGAATCATGGAGTTACACTAAGCATGCTATAAGATGATGAACTATCCTTACAATACATATGAGCCTAGATGGCCTACACACAACAAGTATGAGCCTACCAGTGGGCCTAGGGAGAGTCGTAATGCGGACATTTAACCAACATTACTCGTACAATGTGGACGTCAAACCAACATTGTCCCCAAGGCATAACCTGTCATCAAACATCATTACACATACTATGGAGGAATCCCTCATTGCAATGGACCCTAAGGACATCCTGTTGGGCCTCGACCCATGGGCCTTACATTCATCAAATGGGCCGCATCATATGGGCCTTTTATAAATCAAGTGGGCCACATCAAAGGGGCCTTATGTACATTGCAATGGGCCATATCCCCACGGGCCTTTGAATACATCACAATGGGCCTTGTAACATGGGCCTCAAATACATTGAATGGGCCCCCTCACATGGGCCTTATAAATATTAAGGTGGGCCTCAACAACAGGCCACAAATACGTCAATGTGGGCCTCAACAAACGGGCCACAAATATCTCCAGATGAGCCTAATCACATGGGCCTTACATGTATACCGAGGTGGGCTACACCAAAATACAAGTAGTGATGATGATTTCCACCATTAAAATCCTTAGGGCCCACCATAACATTTATTTTTCGTACGATCTGTTTATAGGGTCACCAAGAACTTGGTGGCCCAAGGGTCTAATGGTGGACGTTCAATCGTCACTGTACAGTGTGGTCCACATGATAAATAGATCTATCTTATTTTTGGCTCCAAGCCTTAATACAAGCTTGCCAAATGGTGGAATGTTTGGATGCAACACAAGTATCATGGTGGGGTCCACATGAGGGCCCACCATAATAATATAACATATAATTTATATATAATATATATATATATACAGTATCATATATGATATAATATATATATATATATATACACACACACACACACATACATATACACATGCACCCACATACACTCACACACACACACACACGCATGCACCCACCCACACACCCGCACACTCACACACATGCACACACATGTGACAGGGGCCCCACCATCCGTCTGGATGGTGGGATAGAGCACAAACATCACAGCGGGCTTCCACCGTCCGCTGGACGGTGGAAATAAGACACATACTTCACTGTGGGCTCCATATGGGGCCCATTGTAATTTTTACTTACCATCCAACCCGTTCATGAGGTCACACAGACCTGGAAATGAAGGGGAAAAATAAATTTCGGATTGATCCAAAACTTCAGTGGGCCCAGGGAAGGTTCCAATGGTGGAGTTCAATCACCGCTGTTTCTTGTGGTGTGGGCTACTGAGCCATGGATCGGCCTGATTTTCGGAGGGGACCCACCTTAGGGGGTGGTCCACCTCATGGACGAGTGTGGATACAACATATACATCATGGTGGGGCCCCTGGTGAGGCCCGTGGGGACGTTGGCGTCCGCCCGCCCGTCTCGACACAAGAAGCGGCAGACGGCTTTGTGATTCTTTTCTTTTTTTTTTTTTTTTGAAAACCTTAATTCTTGAGGTTTTTCATGTGTGGGGCCTTCTTCACCAAATCCACCCCATCCACAGTTTCCATGGCCCAAGGCCGTTCATCAAGACCAATATTGGACATTTGTGAGTTTCCTGGTGAAAATCATATTGGACATTTGTGAGACCTTCAACGCGGGAAAATCACTGGATTGAAGACATACATCAAGATGGGGCCTACACACGTGGTCCACCCAAAAGCTTGTAAACCAAGCTAAAATTTGTCATTTTTCCTTTCCGGACGTTAAGACCTCATTTTGGATTCTTTCTTTCCTTTTTTTTTTTTTTTTTTGGGGCATACAAATAACGTTAATGTGGGCCCCTGCTTAGGTGGGCCACCACATGGATGGATGGTCAAATGGGCCCCACCTATAATGGCTTACATAAAAAAAATCATGCCTCATGGTGGGGTCCATCCGGGTAGGCCACACAATCAAAACACCACAAAAAAAAAGAGAGAGAGATAGAGATAGAGAGAGAAATGGGACACGCATGATGGAGGGCTCCGCCACTATGAGCCCTCCCTTACAAGCATCCAATCATATATCAATGGGTCCTATTGCATATGGACCCTCCAAATCAAATATCAACGGTGGAGATCCCTCTCCACCCAAAATGAACGGTCTCTATGACCTCTATTCAAGCTAGGAAAGTAAACATCATGATGGGGTCCATGGAGAATGGCCCCATCATGGAATGATATTGATAATCAAGATGGGCCATCGGCCACATCTTAGGATCCAAAGTAAGATCCACACCATTGATCGGTGGGCCTCACTTGACCCATCATAAAAATATGAAAACTAGCCTATAAGAGCACCCACCGTCGATCTTCTTCGGTCCGTTGGAATGCCAACCTTCTTGTGCTCCTCTTTGACGGTGGAGATGGGAAATCAAGGGCTAGGATGAGAGGTTTTGGGAAGGGAAAGGTGGGCCACACAAGGTCATTTTTTCCATGGAAGGCTTAGACGTGGGAGCTCTCCTTGCTTTGGTGTTGCTTGGAAAATAGTGTAGAGAAAGAGAGAGATAAGGAGAGAGAGTGATGTGAGGTGAGTGATGGATGTGAGTGATGGGTGAGGGGATGGATTGGTTGACTTTTGGTGGTGGCTTTACTTGTGGAAAAAGAAAGCATGGGTGCTTTGTACTTGACATGAAGTGATGGATTGATTGATGTGATTGATTGATTGATGGGATTGATTTGATTGATGGGATTGATTTGACATGTTGTAGAGATTCTCTCGGGATCGTAAAAGCGCGGCGTTTCTTCGAAATAAACGTCGGCTCACATCTTCTAGTCAGGGTATCGGATCGGTGCGTGAGTCGCGGCGTTAGAACCGCGGCGATGGTGCGGTCGCAATGATACAGGTCTCAAATTAAGTCGACATGAATTTAAAGAAAATGACATACGGTCGTGCGCAACGTCGATTATCAGTTACGGATTGCCGGACTTTGACGAAAAGGATCGCAGGATTCATCGGAACAGTACGAACTAGGATACGGGTCTTACATCCCATGCGCCACTTTGTAAGGAGTTTGTCTTAATGCAAGGCTTTTGTTATCCTAAGCAAGTCCCATGCGCCACTTCTCTCTCTCCTTTGTCTTAATGCAAGGCTTTTGGTGTCCTAAAGCAAGTCCCATGCGCCACTTTGAAAGGAATATTGTCCAGACAGAAGCAAGTTTGTGCAGACAGAAGCCTCTTGCACCATATTTCATGCTCTCTTGTCTTAATGCAAGCATTGTGTGCCATTCTCCATAAAAGTCTATCTTGAAGTAAACCTTGTGCACTCCACCTTGACTAAAGCTTGTGCGCCCCACTTATGATGGAGGGTCTCAAGGAGATCACAGAGGAGAGAGAAATGTGAAGCGTAGAGAAAGAGTTTCAAGAGAAAGAAAATCTGTTCGTACGATTGGAAGGATGATCAGAACCTATCGCATGACCAAATCAAGGGTTTCAAGTCTGCACAACCCATCCGCTTTTGCGATGAACATTAAAAGCATCGAAATGCTGCCAAAATTGCCATCAGACTACCTTCTATTTCATTCATTGTGTTACATTGATTGTACTCTATTTTCAGAATCAATGGAATCTGAGGATGTAAATAAACTTAGAATGAATAGATATCTCGTGATCATTGTTCTCTCATTGAATTCTTTGTTATCATTGAATAATTCCCCAAAATCAAACGCATTCATTTCTTATCGAAACAGAGGCCACTATGACGAAGTAATTAGCATCAAAGAGTAATGAGGATTGACAACAATTGATGAGCCCTAGGTTAAGGATTTCTTTTAGATAGCTCTTTGCACCATTGAGGAAGGAAGGATTTCTTTTAGATAGCTCTTTGCACCATTGAGGTTGGAAGCCATGGTTGCAAAATCAGGGAGTTGGAGAGTTACTTGGATTTCAATGTGAATTCAGAATGGGGTCTAAGGCGGTTTAAATAGGCAATTACGGAGCCCACGTTCGATGTAGTTATGACCGGTAAGGACACCTTGTATTCTAAGAAAGTAGGAACATGCAATCGTCATGGCTATCATTTCGGAGGATCATGCATGACCCCTCAAATTCTAAGTGTCATGTCATCAGTCGGTTATGAAGGAATAAGAAAAGAAGAAAAATTATTATAAGTATAACAACTAATGATAAAAGAAGGCTTGGTGGGTGATTTTATTAACCGTTACAGTATAAAATATAAATAGTTACAATTTGAAGGAAGAAATTTCTTAAATCGACACTTCAACCTTTTCTAGTTGACCCTTCTCCATGCACAAAGCAACCTCATGTTTGATGACCACTCGACAAACTCGGTCGATAACTATTGTTTGGGCATTAGCGGATGCGGCCAAATCCTCGATCGTTTTCTTCCATTGCTTGTGTTCGACGTTTCTCTCTTCAAAGTTTCTCTTCAACATCATCACCTTTACCTCTAAAGCAATGATTCGTATGCTCATTTTCTCCAACTTGCCATCAAATGTCTTCAATTCTGTGTGGTAGGCTAATAGTTTATTGATGATATCCTTGGCCATAGCCATTTGGAATTCTATTGTTACGTGCTCAACCTCAAAATTACTGATGATGGTGCAGAGCTCATGTTTTTCTTTAATGCATTCTAAGAAATCCCTAAGGGCTAATAGTTTGGCCGAGAGACTCTCGTCTGAGTAAGAGAAGGCCTGATATTGATCAATTAGCTGGGTAAGCCTATCAATTATCTCGACTAATATAGTCCTGGACAATCCTAAGTGCACAAGGGTTCAGATTTCTTCATCGAGACACTGCAATTCAGTTAAGAATATAAGGAATTCGGCCACATTGAAATCATTGATAAGAGCCTATCAGAGGGAGGAGAGGATGTCTTCAACTGGAAGTTCATCTTCAATTGTTGCAGAGGAGGCTGAGACGTTGCCAATGACCATCGGTGCTGATATGGGAATCAGGGCCAAGCTAAGTAGAGGGATATCGGTCGTAGGGACCTCTTCTATTGTTTGATCATAAATGACCACCTCATGCATTGCATTCAGTTGAAGAGTTTCTTCAATGGTTGAGGGAAGATATTCTGCAATTAGACGAAGCTGTTGAACAAATGGAGGAATAGGTCGAGGGGATGATCCGTTATCTGAGCCTTGAGGAGTAACGCTTAAGGGATGCTCATCTTCTTCTTCATCTTATCAATTGACAACAGTAGGTGATGTATGAGGAATGTCAACCACATATTCAGACTCTATGATGAGAATTGTAGCTTCATGAGAAGTATTAGAGGAAGAACCTCGTTACCGATTGTTCCCTCAGAGTCAACAGTCTACACATCAGTAATCTTGAGAATATCGGTCACTGACTGGCATGTTGTAGTAGTTGCGCCATAATGATTTATTTTTCTATGACTAGTAACTCTTGAGTAACTACAAAAAAGACAGATTTAGCAAGAAAATGAGGTAAAAGACTCAGAGCAATTATACGAGTGAAAGTAACCTCCACTTAAATCAAAGCGGACAGCGAGGGTGATGTATCGTCTATCCATGAATTGAGGTTTTTTTTATAACCATCGCCATTGCTCGAGTATAAGTGGGGAATGGTGGCGGACTAGGGTGATAAGGGGTGAGATATTTTGATCAAACGAAAGATCAGGATTGTTTAATCTTTCCCTATCTTACAATCATGTATTCTAGCATTTATTATAGTAAGCTTCTTGTTGACATTTTAAACCTTCCTCAATTTCTTTAGAGTAGTCTTCAATGGAGAGCCCTAGCTAATATTTGGTTTTTAAGTATTTTTCAAATGAATGAAGATATTGCCTCGACCGAAGAAGTACCTGATCACCGTCATCCCTTTGAGGAGGTTGGTAGTGGCTGATTTACTATGGTCGGCTAAGGAGGTGGATCGGAGTGCTTAAAGACTATAGTAGGAGGCTGATAGGCAGGCCGAGATGAGTTCCTATGTCAAGGATCCTATTTGGAGCTAATAGAGGCGATCGAGCTGGTGGAGATGTGGAAGTGACAGGTTCCTTCACCGTAACTTTTGGCATTTTGGTTGATGAACCGTCTCGGTCGGTGAAGCTTGCGTGGTAGAGATAACGGCCAATTTGATATTTGGCTTATTCAGTTTTTGGTTGGGAGTCGTGGCCGATTGAGCTGCTACTCTTTTCTTTCCTCGAAGTTCCATAGAAGAAGAAAGTTTGGCTATGATAACTTGAGGAGATTTATTAACCAACCTTTTATAATGACCCTCCCACCAAATGGTGAAAGTGTCCATTACTTGAGGTTGATTCGGGTAAATGAGAAGATTAAGAGTTAAACTGGTAGACTAAAAGGTGGAGTTAAGAGAATGGTAGAGATCAATTCGATCGACGATCAGTCAAGTAAAATGAGGTTGGTTGCAGGACAACTGAGTAAATGGATAGGGAATGCACTGGACAAGACCAAATTGACGAAGGAGCATATTTGGGCCGTATTGTTCGATTTTAGCTTTAACATTCTTGCCAATGTGAATCGTGCCGCCATAGGGGAGATCCCTATAGATGATGTAACTCTCCCAAGTAAGATGTTTCTAAGATGCCTCGTGATCATCATCACTCTCGTATCGGCCAGTGAACCGAGCTGGGCCGAACTTTTTATCATAAAAAGGAGTAAATGACCGACTCCATCTACCCTTGTTCAAAGAAAAGAATAAGGAGTCCATATATACAAAAATGTATGGATCTCCTAGGGTGAATGGAGGACACATTCACCATATGAAGAATAAACAACATCAGAATGAATGTGGGCATGTACAAGTGAAGGATGAAAATATTCTTAAATCTACATATGAAGAAGCCATAGTGACCCTCCTCCAAGATACAGACCTTTGGTAATGATTTCAAAAATGCCTTTATACAGGTGGCCAAGTACAAAAGGTGCCAGAACGAGTTTTTAACCTTATGCAAGCACCTTGGCCAGTTGAACATATTCGTTCATGATATACAAAGCATCCACACAGAGTAAATGTCGGCAGATCCAGAGTAATAGGAAGGCCGTGTGTTCTTTATAATCAATCGAGCCTCCACGTTTGCGGTACATTTGCATGAAGTGAGAATAGGCCTTGTTAGCATTATTTTTGAAACATCTTGACTCTTTCTGACCGAAACTCGGGAAAATGGCATTGCCAAAAGGAAGAAGTTGGGTTAGAGCTGCAATGTCCAAAATCGTTGGACTCATAGGGCCACATCCGAAGAAGAATGTGTTGGTGGATAGGTTCCAAAATGTCAAAACTGTTGTGAGAAGAGCATGGTCTGTTGGATAATCATAAGCGGAAGTTTGATGCATTCATAGATGTCAAAATTTCTCCACGTCACCTCGTGTTAAGACAAAATGCAAGCAAACCAAGTATCCCATTCCGGTAGTGGTCTCTGCTAGGATCGAGGATACTTTAAAGCTTTAATAGGTTCCGGGATGGATTCAGATTGAATCAGTAAAGTCTTGCTTGTGTAAATGGGGAATAAAGGATCTATCATGCTAACTTCCTCAGCATCAATCATAGGAAAGAATGTTGGTCTCATACAGTAATAGTCTCCAATATGTGATTTGAAGACTATCTCATTGGAATATTTTTCAGACAGGGCATCTATTATGTTAACCAAATTATTCTGATGAAAAGATGGAAAATAAGACAATGAGACAACCATTATTAGAGTACGAGAAGGAGAAAGGAATTAAGAAGTTATGAAGAAGAAAGAAGCGTGGAATGAAAGAATGCTGAAACCATGCTTATGTCAGTCAATGGGATGGAGCATTTATTAGGGCATCGTTAAATTTTTTGCTTTGTACGATGCTAATACACGCATTACAACAGGTTTAGTCCTTATTTCAAAAAAGGATGATTAGAGCTGACGTGTAGGGATGTATTGGCTAGAGACGGTTACCATGACATTATCACATGTATGGAAGGACTGTTGTATTAATGAGGGGTCACATGTCACTTTCACCTCTTTCCAAAGGCAAAGCAACATGGGGGGGGGGGGGGGGCAATGTTCATCCCCATTATTGTCAATTCTTACAAAAGCTAATCAGAGTAAGTTATGTGTGATCTGGATGGATTTGTGTGGTACATTTTTAAGATCTGAGGGGATATACGAAGAGGATCCTACGATAGTATAGCTGGAGTACATCCAACAATGCCATGAGTTTATTAAGCGGTCGATTAAAGAACGATCGTGTAAAAGCTGTTACAGGACAAATGACAGAAGTAGAAGCAAAGAAGGTCATCTAGTAGAAGTGGTTATAGCAACTATTAAGGCATAAAAAAGGATCAAAGGAAAATATAAGAAGATAAGAAAGAAGTCTTCCCTAAAGGGTTGTGCGATGCACAACAGAAGAGTACAGAGGAGAGTTGTGTGGCGCACAAGGGGATTGATGCACGAAGGTCCAACCGCACAAGGGGATCGACGCACAAAGGTCTGACCGCACAAAGGTTTTCGCATAAAGGATGACCGTGCAAAGGTTTCCGCATAAAGATGGTCCGCACAAAGGTGGGCTGCGCACAAAGGGGTCATTGCACAATAAGGTCGGGCACTCAATGGGTATGTTGATACGTTCACATGCGTGAAAGGCTATAAATACCCCATCGTCCCTCTATAATGGATTATTAGAGCAAGATTCAAGCAGAGGAGAGATATCAGGACTTCAGAAGAACCCAGGTACCATCTGCACCTGTTGTGCGAAACGTGGCCCATGGGGAGCACAACCATGCTAGTGCACAACGGATGCTGGCGGGCAACGGACAAGGGCGCACAACCCCATTGATGCATACTGGGTGTGGGCGCACAACCCTCCTATTGGCATACTGTTTTCCTCTGTGGACGCGTAAACTTCATTTGAGTCCGGGATTCATTGAAGATCAATCAGAGACCAAAGAAAACCCTAATTCGGATCGAAATAAAAAAATCATTAAGCTGGGATGCCTTGAATTCATAGATGATTGGAATCGCTTTATCTCTTCTATAGGAAAACATTTAATAGAGTAGGATTCCATCATAACCTTGACCCAACCCGTCGCCTTGTATTGGTACATCTTCTGAGTTGCGGTTCAAGGGAGCTGAAGATTCTTCATCATCAAAGGAGGAGATCTTCATCAACGTGCTGAATGAGACTCATCTACTTATCTGTAAGTCATTAGAGTCTAGAGGACCCTTGTGATCATTCCTTTATAGGATTGGGTCTAAGGTGTTTCTCACCCCTTGCAAGTCCTCATAGGAGCCCTCTGGCGGGAGTATACATGGGGGTGCTTTGTGTTGACCCTTGCTCTATGGAGAGCATAAACTCTTAGGTCCTTGACCTGTGTGGTCTAAAACTTGGGTGCTTTGTATTGACCCTTGCTCTGTGGAGAGCACAAACTGGTTAGAGGTGAACCTGTTATAAAACCTCTAATTAGAGGTGAACCTATTGTGAAACCTTCGTTGAGGTTCCTTGTGTGGATCCTTGGCCTGTGTGGCCTCAAAGTCGGGTGCTGTGTGTTGACCCTTGCTCATGGGAGCATAAACTGTATCGTGTAGACACGTTGTGTCAGCCTAAGTGTAGGTTGTACTGGTTAGAGGTGAACCTGATTTAAAACCTCCGGTTTGAGGTGAACCTGTTGTGAAACCTCCTTTAGTGAGATCCAGTACACTCAAGGGTTGAGTGCGTTTGCCAAAAGTGGAGTAAACAAGTAGTCGAACCACTATAAAAATGACTGTGTTTGAGATTGCTATTGTCTTCCATTATGTATGTGATTTCCTTAAATGCCTTCATATTTGATTATCTGCGATCACATCTCACACACAGTCACATCCATCATAAACTATGATTTGCATCTTGTTTATCTTTCAATTAGTTTTATGATTGGATCCTCTGATTGGCTTGGAAGCCATTAGAGTTACTCTGAGAAATCCTGATACACTCATATTTACTCAGGATTAGATTGATAGGATTTTAAATTACCATAAAATATTAAAAAGTCCTATTCACCCCCCTCTAGGACATATTGGCATATTCCCACTTTAACTAAAGCGATCATTACCACAATTTCAAAAACTACAATCAATCGATGGTGATTACTCAAAAAAAGACTGTTTTCTACTTCACGACAATAGGATTTATCATCGAATATGCTTACCAACAAAATAATTGTTGCAAAGAGGAACCTGTATCAGTAAAATAAAGGGAACCATGAACAGCTGTTGCAGTCATAACCACCTCGCCAGTAACACAAGAAGAAAGAAATGACTGGATCGTTGTTATGCGCAGGAGAACAAAAACTCAGAATGTCACTGCTGCCAAGACAAGCTCACCATCGAGAAGAATCAGGGGACCGATAACGCAAAACGCAGCTAGAAAATACCCTGAACTCGCCCCACTGGCAATCTACCCCGAGAAAGTTGTTGTCCTTTGAGCGATGTGTGATTTTCCTGCTCTGCCTACCAGAGGCGCTCGGTGGACAAAGGAACAAAAAGGCAAGTCGTTGCTGACAGGCTCGCCAGTCTTTGCATCACCTCAATCAACTAGCTACTTCGGAAACACAAGTAAATCAGATGAGACTCCTCTTTTAGCGACCTCCATTGTGTCGATTCATTCTCATTCAACCCCGACCACAACTTCATCAGGAAATGGAGAGGCTGCTGTCTATATGGCCAGAACAAATGAAGGACCATCGCCAACCACAGAAGATCGTATGGCTGAAATGGCTCGGGCACAGAAGACGCTGATGGAAGAGTGTAGAAATCTCTGAGAGGCCCTAACAACTCTCGTGCATAATGTAGCTTGAATGATAGCCCCTCCGATGACCGACAACGAAAGAGAACAACAACCCGAGGGATCACAACCGCCGAGGGCGGGATCACTCGACTCTACCCCTGCAGCTAGATCGATGACTCAAGAAGAAGTGCGACAAGTGGTTGAAGAAGCTGTTAGGATAGAAAGGGAGCATGAGAATACTAGAAGGTTCATATATTGGACATTATACCCAAGGGAGGTAGAAGATATCCCCTTCCCGAACAATTTCAAACACCCCAATTTTCAGAAATTCAATGGTGACGGATCATCGGAAGAACATCTGATACACTTTACCACCAGCATGGGGAACTTCTCTACAGTGCCCCAATATTGTCTTCGACTGTTCGGATCTTCTCTGATAGGAAAAGCGTTCAGATGGTACTCAAGTTTAGCATCGGGATCGATGAGAACTTGGGAGCAGATGCAACATGCGTTCATGTCAAATTTCATCTTGTCGGAACGCGATGTTAGCATCACGGAATTAGCATCAGTGAGACAAAGGGAAGGAGAGCCCATAGAAAAATTTATAAATAGATGGAAGACGTTAGGAGCCTCTTGCAGGCAATTGGCTGAAGAGAAAGAGCAGGTGAAGATGTGCTTGAATTCCATGGAGATAGGAATCACGTTCGGTCTCACTAGTGCTAATATTAGGACCTTCCGTGACCTAGCCACAAAGGCACATGCTCTGGAGTTGATGACCAGGAAGATACTAATATTCAACTATGAAAAAGCCAGAAGAGGGCCTTAAAAATTAATTACAAACGTAGTCGGTCACGAGAAGAAAGGCACTGATACAAGAGAAATAAAAGGCAAAAGAACAGAAAGGAGAGAAGAGTCGAATCGTCCCAGAGAAAGATTTTATGACAAAAGACCTACATCGATGAATTCTCATGAGGGTTTTGCGTTTGAGAAAGAGGATGTACTCTTCATGATGAATCAGTTGCTGAAGGCCAGGACAATCGAACTGCATCTGTAGGAGCGCCCTGAAGAATCATCAAAAACAAAAGAAAGAGATTTCTGCCATTATCACCGTCTGGTAGGACATCGAACAGAAAATTATTACATGTTGAAATGTATTATACAGAGAATAATAAATAGGGGTGAGATAATAGTTGGAAAGGAGAAAGAGAGAGACAGAAGAGCGATAGTGAATGTGCTTACTGTGCGAGAGAATTCTCAGGGAAGAACGAAAGCAGAGCATAAAAAATTAACAGGGAAAGTGGCAGTAACAACATTACGATTGGGGAAGAAAGTGGCTAGTCCGCCAAATACGAAGGTAGAAAAACTAAAGGTGGAAATGATCAAGGATCACTCCAGCAGTAGTAATGTCAAGAAAGAAGAAAAGAAGGAAGCAGGAAAGGTGACTTATGACATCGTAAGTCACCTGAAAGGTATACCAACTCGGCTAAGTGTTTACGACGCCTTAAGATTGTTAGAAGACTCTCGACAAAGTCTAATTAAAGCATTATCCGATGATGATGTTAAAGGCATTGCTGACAGAAATGGAGGATGAAGAGCACATGGAATAGAAAGATTGTATGCCAGTTGTATCCTTTTTCGACGACGATCTAACTTGTGATAGGGAACACAATAGGCCGCTGATGATTGTAGGACATATTCGTGGAAAGTAGGTCAAGCGGATAATACTCGATAATGGGTCTGTAGTGAATCTATTACCACTAACAGTATTGAATAAATTGGGATATCACCGCTCTAATATGTGCCTTAGTGGAATGATGATATATGGCTTTAATTAAGATGGGCAGTGTGCACTTGGTAAAATCACAATAACGCTGGAAATAGGAGAGTTAACCATGAATGTCGTTTGTCATGTTATAAACGCAGTGAAAACGTATAACCTCCTTCTGGGAAGACTGTGGATGCATTAGTATGGTATCATACCTTCCACCATTCACCAATGTTTCAATTACTATAAAGACATGGTGCAATATAAAGTGCTAGTTGACGCAAGGCGATATATAGAAGCTGAAGCCTTCTTCGCAGACACTAGTTATTATGATAGATTCGCCAGTGAAGAAGTAAAGAGGAATGATGAAAATGAGGCACCAGGGAATGCTTACATGGAAATAATGAGGGAAGAAAAGATAGAATCGTCAGGGACGGTGAAAACAAGAAAGAAATTTTATTTCGTGCCAAAGCATCTGCAACAACCGGGACAATCATCATTAAAATTATTGTTGTCGGAACAGTTGGAAATTTTGTAGTCAAATTATACGGTACCTTACCGTACGCTGAAAGAAGCAAACCATTTCTAGTCATCCCGAAGAGATTTTACGTCAAGTCCAGCACGAAGTACTTAGAGCCGATTGAATTTATGCCCCTTTAGAAGTAAAGATAGAGGAAATGGCCAAGGATAACATGGATTCCGGGAAGTTAACATTCAAAGATTTCAGAAAGTACAGCCCAACCAGTAAGAAAATCATGAAGAATATGGGTTTCGACTATGAAGAACTGACTGGCTTAAACTACGAGAAGGGAATTCAAATCCCGATTGGTGTGAATAAGAAAAGTGAGAGAAATTTCAAGGATTGGGGGCAGAATCTTCAGTAATGATGGTTACGATTGACTAGGCAGAGAGAGCAGATTCTGAGATGGTCAAGAATCTTAAGACAGCTCTGAAGAAGATGGAAGATGGGGGGCAATCGACAATTGATAGCTTGCGAGAAATAAATTTGGGCACAGAAGAAGAACCGCGAAATACATTCATAAGTGCCATCCTCCCCGAACAAGAAATCGACTAGTATGTCAAGCTCTTGAAAGAGAATAAAGACGTCTTCGCTTGGACATATGTGGAAATGTCTAGCCTAGAACTGTCAATGGTAATGCACCGATTGAGCATCGCTAAAGATAAGAGGCCGATTAAGCAAGCACAAAGGTGGTTTCATCCGGATCTAATCCCCTGGATAGAGGAAGAAATAAGTAAGTTAATAAAAGTCGGGTTCATCAGGGAAGTTAAATATCCTAAATGGATATCGAATATCGTCCCAGTGAAAAAGAATAATGGACAGATCAGGGTATGTGTTGACTTCAGAGACCTAAACAAGGCTTGTCTAAAAAATGATTTTCCGCTACCGATAACCGCGCTGCTAATCGATAGTACAACAGAATATGCTGTCATGTCCTTCATGGATGAGTACACAGGTTACAACCAAACAAGAATGGCTCCTGAAGATGAAGAAGTAACAGCATTCAGAACTTCGTTAGGAGTTTATTGCTATAAAGTTATGTCGTTTGGTCTCAAGAACGCGGGTGCAACATATCAAAGGGCAATGCAGAATATATTTTAAGACATGATGTATAAACATGTTGAGTGTTACGTGGATGATTTGATAGTTAGATCAAATCACAGGCATTTGGCTTCAGTCTTCCGTCAACTCAGAAAGAAATAACTAAAGATGAATCCAGCTAAATGTGCCTTCAGGGTATCATCAGGAAAATTTCTCGATTTTGTCGTAAGACACAAGGGAATCGAGATCGATTCGGGAAAGATCAAGGCCATTCGAGATATGCCGCCCCCAAAAACGTTGAAGGAATTAAAAAGCCTGCAAGGGAAACTGGCATACATTTGCCATTTCATTTCAAACCTAGCAGGAAGGTACCAACCATTTTCTCATCTAATGAAGAAAGGAACAGAGTTTATATGGGACGAGTCTTGTCAAAATGTGTTCGATTCGATAAAGGAATTGTTGAAACAACCTCCAGTGTTAGCGGCTCCTTTGAAGGGTAAACCTCTTATTCTATACATATCTGCAGCTGAAAATTCATTGGGAGCCTTGTTGGCACAAACGAATGAAAAGGGGAAAGAAAAAACGCTTTATTATCTAAGTCGAACTCTAATAGGCGCGGAATGCAATTACTCTCCGATCGAAAAAGTATGTTTGTCATTGATATTCGCGGTTCAGAAACTAAGACATTATTGCCTGTCCCATGACATAATTTTGATATCTCGAGCAGACCTTATCAAGTTCCTAATGACAAGGCCGATGTTATTAGGAAGCTTGGTGAAATGGATGTTATTATTGTTAGAATATACAATTACTTACGAGCTGGTGAAAGCAATTAAGGGGCAAGCAGTGGCGGACTTCTTGGCAGCTCACCCAGTGACAGACAATGAAATTATTGCCGATGAATTTCTTGATGAACAAGTCATGATGATTGAATCGCCAAGTTCATGGTAGATGTTTTTCGATGGTGCATCCCAAGCAATAGGAACAAGGGCGAGAGTGATATTTATCACTCGTCAAGGTGATCTATTACCTTTTTCCTTCACATTGGGTACCGCATGTACAAATAATGAAGCTGAGTATAATGCCCTCATCATTAGAATGGAGATAGCTAGCGAAATGAAGATAAAGACGCTGCGAATTTTTGGGGACTCCAAGTTGATTATAAATCCATTAACAACTGAGTTTGAAATAAGAATGCAGGAGCTTCTGCCATACTGTCGAAGAGTGCAGCAATTGTTAGAACACTTCCATTATGTCGAAATCCAGCATGTGCCGCAATGCGAGAATGCAAAGGCAGATGCTTTGGATAGCTTAGCAGTAGTTTTGTCTTGTCCAGATCGAAGCCCCCTGCAGTTAACAATAGAAGAAAGAAGATTCTTGCCCTCATCAGAGATCATTAACGAAGTTGTTGAAGCGCACCCCATATCATGTCTGGAGGTGACAACAAACGATTGGCATTAACCTTTTGTTGATTATCTCCAATATGATATTCTGCTGGAAGATCAAATACTAAAACAATAGATTAAGCAGAGATCGAAAAGATTCATTATGTATAATGAGATATTATACAAAAGATCTTATAATGAAATTTTGCTGCGATGTCTGGATGAGCAAGAAGCAAGCCAAGTGTTGTAAGAGGCTCATTCTTGGGAATGTGGAGCGCATCAAGCTGGCCAAAATTTATTTCATCGAGTACATCAGATGGGGTATTATTGGCCTATAATGTTTAAAGATGCTATAGATTATGCGAAGCGATGTCATGAATGTTAGATTCATGGGAATATCATACACATACCTCCCAAAGACTTTCATCAAACAACTACTTCTTGGCCTTTTGCTACATGGGGACTCGATGTTATTGCTCTCATAAATCCACCATTATCCAAAGAAAAGCAATATATACTAGCAACCAAAAATTATTTCTCTAAATGGATAGGGGCAATTGCATTGCGAAATGTTAAAGAGAAAGACGTTGTTAATTTCATTCGACATGCGATAATCTATCGTCACGGTATCCCAAAGAAAATCATCACCGACAATGGTACTCCTTTCAAGAACAGGGGTATGGAAATAATATATTTGCTTTGGATGAGTAGTTATTAATTCTGCATGCTCTCTTATTCTCTTCATTTATCCTTATTCGCTTCCTTTGTCAAGTTGTGACAAAAAGGGAGAGATATTGTAATATTGAATGAGGATATGATATGATGAAATGTGGCTAATATATGTATATATATTTGTAGAGAGTAGTGGATTAAGGGGGAGAGTTGATTATTGTGCATGATATCTATTATGGATCATATCATACATGTGTATGCATGTGAAACGTCTCAGAAAAATCTGTACAAAGACCTGAGTACCACCTTAGGCAGAAATCCTTAACGACCCAATTCTTTAGGAATTAAACGAAAATTAATTAAGTGTTAAACTAAATAATTGATGGATTTAGTTTAAACCACTATTAATATAAATGGTAAGACCCAAAACCATTAAAATCGCTAGCTTAACACTACTTAAAAACTTAGAAGAATCCCCAAAACCCAGTTACTCTCAAGAGCACATTAAAACTCCGTATCGAACCTAGACCGCGCATCGAAAGTCCGATTAGCACGAAACTATAAGGTTATGACCTCCTTATTGGGCTTGACAACTATCATGGGAATCGAGCCCAAATAGTATCCAGAAATGCACAACTTGAGCTTGAGCGAAGTGTGTGAGAAACACTAATATCTTTAAAAATTGACATGAAACTTAAGTGATTTGGGCCATTCACTTGCGGGTGAAATTGAAGAGTTCGAACCGTCAAATTCTAACCAAACTTTACCCATGCATCAGGGAAATTTTTCTGCTCTTATCCATATACTTGTGGCCCTGATCGAGGAACAACGACCGTTAATCTGATACGGGTCCTTCACAGCCAATCAGTTTGTTAGATTACACCATAAACATAGTCCTGGCATAGATCCATTGTCAGGGAACTTGCTTCATTACTTAGGTGAGAAATTGACCTTCCTAAGGGCCCTATTTATCGAAAACAGACACCCTTTAGCTATAACCTAAGTATACCATGGCCCTGGGGCCATTTACATCACTTCTGGTCCTATTTAAATACCTTAAACCACCCCTCTCTCTTTCATACAAAATTTTCAAACCCTAGGTGAGAGAAGAGAGAAAAGAGGAGGAAAGAGTGGGGAGAAGAGAGAGAGATAGGGAGATTGCTGCTGGGATCCTTTCCCACGACTCCATATGCCGTTTCGTCTCCCCGCCATTACTACACCATCAATTGTAACTATGATTTGGGTAAGAAATCCTAACCTTAAACTTGGTTTAGAAGCCTAGATAGGGTAATTAGTGAAATAACTAACCTATTTCAATGTTTAGGTACCGTTATTTTGTATACGGGGACGTAGGATTTGAACCGAGTTCGAAACAAGAAATTTGACAAAAGGTGCGGACTATAAACATTTAAGTTATGGTTTTCAAGGCTTTCAATGTCAGCAATGATTTATGTCTAACTTGATTGCTACTATATGATCTTAGTTACGATGTATTCGGTAAACTATACATGTGTGTGAACTATGTGAATATATAATGCATTTCATGTGTTTACTGAAATGTTTGAATGAAAGTGCAATTATGATTTATGTTTGCCATAACTATTAATCTAGAATACATGTCTGTTGTATGTATGACAACTCCTTTATAAAGGATTTGCCGTAATATATGTTATAACTAATTTAGTTTATGTATGTAGTATTGTGTAGTCTAAGTGTTTGATAAAATGTCTGAATGAGAAATTGCTTGATGAATCGCTTTTAACAAGGGTGTTGGGATAGGATTCTCAACTACCTTATCCATATTTATAGTATCCTTCATATAATGTAAATTGCTGCTATGTGATTTATGGATGAAATGCATATGTATAGTAACTTGTTCAATGTATTTGATAAAATGCTCAAATGATAATTATGTTTGAATTGTTCATTAAATGCTATTATGATTAACATATGTGACTACCTATTGCATTTGAGTATAATTAGGACTACCACGCAATTTAGGTAATCAGTAACTGTTCCCAATTGAGTGGCCGAACTAGTTTCTCCACATTAGATACGTTCAATGAATCTGAACCATACGGTGATTGTCGACAGTGGTTAGGCCACGTGGAGTGCATATGTGCTCCATGTCGATTTATTCAGCATGCGCTTGTACCAATCGAACTTGTCAAATAACCCGATTGGTCTATTGTGTGTTTAACATGTATGGACGCTACTGTTTGAATCTAAGGTACTGCTTACCAATGTTAAGCCCATTTTAACCATGGTACCAAGATCCGCTAAGACTCACGAGCCAGGCATGGTGGTGTATAGGACACCGTGCCGAGCTGTCGGCCTATGCTAGGGTGACGAGCCTCCCCGTCGTGACTAGTGAGCAGCCCAAAAAAACTCGTGAACCGAATATGGTGGTGTATGGGACACCGTATTCGAGCTGTCGGCCTACGTTCAGGTGACGAGTCTCCCGTAGTGACCTCGAGTAAAAACTAGGCGTACGCTAAGGCGACGAGCTCCTAGTAGCGACCTCGAGTGTAAACTCTTGAACTTGCCTATCCACTGCTTTCATCAGGGGTGATGCCCTACAACTTCCCTATCGTATGTGATTAACTAGGATTGACGACCCTAGATGGATCCTTGTTTGGGTAAATGATAAAAAGGGAGGTACCTTAGCTTCCCGAATTTGCTATATGAATAAGCCTAATAAATTACTTGGCTAACACGACCATGCATCGCATTGCATGTGCTTTGGTAAGGAAGCACACGTTTAGGGAGTTTTCCATGCGCGATCGTTAGATGAAGTCGTTAAGGGAGCACGGGAGAGGACATGCATCATTACTGCATATCATTCTTACATTAACAAGAGTAATTATGAAGTGATTGTTGTATTACTTTATCATTACTGCTTGATTGAATTGATAACATGTTAACCTTTGCCATATAGTACCACTGAGTTGATCACTCACTCCCACTCTGGGACGATGTTTTAAAACACCAACTAGACTCTTATTTAGATGCAGGTTATGGCGAGGCTTATGCGACAGAGCCGAATTTCTTAGACGAGGAGGATGAGTTCTCCTACGTGTAGCTCTCGGGCGGGTCTGTGTAGACCTAGAGCTGCGTCACCGGGATTACAAGGATTACATGGATTAGTCGTACACTCACGATTTGTCATTTTGTATATTTTGAAACAAATCATGTATATATTTAGCTCGGTAGCACATTCATACTCCGGAGGTTATGAAACATGTATATACTTTATATATTTAGTTCAGTCTTCCGCTTACTTATTTGCATTAACTCTGGAGTATGATATGCTGATTTAGTGTGATCCCACTCATGTTTCATGCACTAATATGGACAACATTTAAACATCATTATCTATGTTACATAAGTGTTGAGTTGGAACTCAGGAGTTAAGCTTTGCTCGATCCCCGATTTCGGGGCGTTACAGCATGTTAGTGCAACATGTTTGTGCAATGTGTTGTTTGAATATCTATTGCATATTGTAATTTTAGTTTTGTCACAAATTTAACAAATAGGGAGATTGAAAGTGCTATATTGATAAACCCTAAGTATTGTCAAATTTTGGTGTGACAAACATATTCAAGTTTGTATCTTAATTTGTATCAAGCTTGTGCATCTGTTCACATTGAATCTTCGACATTCGTTCTGTTCGTGCTGAATCTATTTTGCCGATATCTATGATGAACTTACCGAGATCTTCAAACTGGAAGAAAGTGAAGACTTGCATATATTGAGTGAAGATAGAGTTTTAAAGAACATTGCGGTTTAAGATCTAGAACCAAAAAAGTCTAAGAACTTAAGACCTAATTGAATATTATGTTTGGTATGTCGAGTTCAAGTTTTGAAGATCGTAATAATTAAAGCTACTGAAGTGATCTATAGATTAAGTGTTCATATGTTCTATCTCACAAGTAAGGTATGATTGACCTAGATTGACCTTAGATCATGATTAGATCATTTCATACTTTTGGTCGGTCATTTTGGTCATTTTATAAGTGTAAAATTCTGTCATTTCGACTAGCCCTAGCACTAGCTCGATCAGTCCTAGTATTTCCTCGACCAGTCCAGGATTTGTTATCAATTTTTAGAATTTTTCTGTTGGTGTACGACTAGTCCTGGAAACTGCTCGACCAGTCATGTGAATAGTGCTCAACCAATTATACAATGCTCGACTCATTTTCCAGCGAGTAATCTGGACTCACACGACCAGTCGTGTGGTGTCCACGACCAGTCGAGCAGGCCACTCGACCAGTCGTGGGACCCACATGGCCAGTCGTGTAACTGAAAAATCTTATCACGCCAGAATTTTTGAAAATCTGTTTGGATAAGGCCAGTCATGCGAACCGATTTTTCACCAATAAATAGTGCTCGAATTTCAAAGTTTTCTATTCAATTCTTATCATTCTTAAGCAATCACTCTAAGATAATTTTGAGTACATTCTAAGCTATTTTGTGCATATTTTAGATTCTTTATAGTAGCTCTTGTGATTTGATTTTGATTCACTATTCCATTCTCATTTTAAAAAAGGGATATTTGACTTATCCTTCCTTGAGATCAAAATCAATACAAAACCCTTATTGATTTAATTAAAAATCATCTAGGCTTAGAACCCTATACACTTGTGAGACTAAACATTGAACATCTACATTGTCATCAAGTTGGTTCTACCGGGTTGCTTCAGAATCGTCATACAGATACGTTTTTGCTTTTTCTGTAATTTAATTCATTTTTTGTTTGTGAGATTGTTCCGGAAAATCTTTATTTTAGTTTTGTCTGAGGTGATCCAGAAAATCTTAGAGCGGGGGGTTTTTGAATTGTGTAAGCCTATCTAAAGACACAATTGTAAAGGTTTTAGGTGAACCTTGAAAAACCTATTTTGATTAGTGAACGCTAATATCCCAAGGGAGTGGATATTAGGAGTGGAGTAGTTGTGTGGTTGTTGTTTAACAGTTAGTGTATACACAATCGAACCACTATAATTCTCTGTGTTTGGTGGATGTGTGATTTATTTCTTTATCTTTTATGGTTTAAGATTGTGGGATGTATTTGTGGATGTGAATGTTGTAATCTTTATATTTCAGCATTGTGTGGTGAATGTTGTAATAGACTAGTTTCTATTTTTTTCATATCCTCTTGTGTTTGAGTTTTTGATAATCACCCACGTTCTAGTAAGGTTATCCTGCCATAAACCATTGGTTTTTTGTGTCAGGTTATCCTTAGAACCAAGTTTGTATCAACCTCTCAATACTCGATTTTTGAGGTTGCTATTTCTCTCTATTATTTACATTTTACTTGGCTATCTGTTGTTTATATTCCGCTTATTAATTTTTATTTGGTATAGTCCTATTCACCCCCCCCCCTCCTCTAGGACATATAGCTCAGCCTTTTCAAAGTTAAGCATCGATCTTTTAAGAAAGGTGACCTGGTTTTGATGTTGAGAAGGCCAATAGTGGTCACTCGCAAAACAGGGGGTAAGTTCAATCCTAAATGGGATGGACCATACGTCATAACCGAAATATATTCCAATGGGGCATACAGTGTTACAGATCAAGATGGACGAGGCATCGGTATACCGGTCAATGCCCGCTTCATCAAGAAATATCGTCATTGACAGAGGAAGTAGTTTTGATCCAGAAGATTATCCGAATAATTCTACTAAATCAAAAGGCAGTAATGATGGCGAAATGATGAAACAACCTTAAAAGGTGAAGCCTTGTAGTCTTTCTTTCATATATGAATAAAGGGTGAATTTTTAAGTTATTAAGGCACAAAAAAATTCCATTTTGCTTTCTCTGGAAATCTCATTACATGCCCATTGCATTAGCAGGGGAATTCCATTGTACAGATCCTTCCCAGAGTCGTGCGCCCATAACAGTATAGAAGCCTTGTGGAGTGTTGCTCCGTGTTAGAAGAGGTTGTACGCTCAACATTCTGGGATAGAAGAATGCATAGGTATCATCTGGGATAAAAAAGTACATAAGTGTGATTTGGGATAGAAGAGTGCATAGGTGTCATCTGGGATAGAAGAGTGCATGGGCGTCATTTGGTATGGAGGAGTGCATGAGCATCGTTTGGTATGGAGGAGTGCATGAGCGTCGTTTGGTATGGAGGAGTGCATGGGTGTCATTTTTAATGGAGAAGCGATATTGCCTTGTATGAAGAAAAGAGTGGTTGTACACCACTATTTAAGGGAGAGGTTGGTGAACACCATTATTTAAGGAAGAAGGTTGGACATTGTGGAAGGAAGAAGTGGTGGTGATCACCACTATTTAAGGAGTGAGGAGCTGGGGAGGCCTATAAATACCCCTCTCGACTCTTCATTTGAGGATGATGGAAGCTAGGAGAGAGAGAAGGAGCATTGTGGAGCACTGTCCACTCCTCAAGAGAGGGAGAGGTTTGCGTGGTTACGCGCAACAGAAGGAGAGAGGGAGAGGTTTGTGCAGTTGCGCGCAACAGAAGGAGAGAAAAATCTCTCTACGCAACTTCATGTGGATTTTTGTCCAAAGACAAAGCCTTTTGCTCCACTTGATATGGAGCTTTGTCCAAAGATAAAGCCATTTGCGCCACTTGATGTGGAACTTGTCCTAAGACAAACCTCTTTGTGCGGTTGCGTGCAACCTTGTCAGAAAGAAGCTTTTGCACAACTGCGTGCAACTGTCCTGAAAGAAAGGGGTTTGCGCCACTTCTCATGCATCCTTGTCCTGATGCATGGCCTCTGCGCCATTATCCATGGAAACATATCCTTAAGCCTGCCTTTTGCCCCACTTCTGATGGAAACATGTCCTGAAGCCTGCCTTTTGTGCCATTATCCATGCAAACATGTCCTGAAGCCTGCCTTTTGCGCCATTATCCATGGAAACATGTCCTGAAGCCTGCCTTTTGCGCCATTCTCTATGGGAACTTGTCCTAATGAATGGATTTTATCCTAATCCAAGCCTTGTGCACTCCACATTCCCTATCTAAGCTTGTGCACTTCTATCTTTAGATAGATGACCTCCACACCTGTTGGATGTCTATAAATACTTCTCTCCTATCTCCATTTGGAGAGGGCAATGAGAGAGAAAAGCCAGAAGGAGAAGTGAGAGAAGATAGAAATTGGAGAGCCTCGAGGAGCTCACAGAGGAGAGAAAGAAATTTATTGGATTCGTAAATGGAAAGAAAAGAAAATGTGAAGCACAGAGAAAAAGAGTGCTCCAGGAGAAAGAAGAATCTGTCTGGATGACTAAAAGGATGAATGGAAGGATGATTAATGTCTACCACATAACCCACTACCTTTGCGATGAACATCAAACGCATCGAAATGCTACTTAAATTGCCATTAGACTGCTTTCTTTTTCATTCATTATGTCGATTGATTATACTCTATTTTCAGAATCAAAGGAAATGGGAGGATGCAAATGAACTCAGACTAAATAAAACATCTTGTGATCATTGTTCTCTTATTCTTTCTTTAATTTCATTGGATAAATTCTCCCAATTTAATGCATTTGTTTCTTGTCGAAACACAAGTATATCAAGGTTAAGCATTAATGTCTATCGCTGAAATCAGCAATCATCCCTATCATCACTGACAATCTATCAAAATTGTTATCATCACCAAGCTAATTTAATATGAAGACGGATCTCGTCGGAGCATTAACGACAATATGAAGACGGATCTTGTCAAAACATTATCGGTAATAGCAAGTAATGGCGATGTATCAATTATTGATTTACCATTCAGAGTAGTGGGATAACTTATACAGCCCAGCAGTGGTAGCCAATCATTTAAGGCAGCCTAGCCAAGCCCTATACGGCCAACTACGCAAAAGACTTATATATTATTCGGATAGCAGTGTGGAGCCAGTGGCCCTAAAAAGCCCGAATAGGCCACATCACATGCATAGCCATGTGGGCAGCAGACGGAGCCAGTGACTAAAAGCCTTAAAAGGCCAAAAAGTCCTCAATGGCCAGTCACGCGTGAGACCAATGTGAAATAGCGGTGAAGACTGCTTTAGTTGAAGTAGGAATATGCCAATATGTCCTAGAGGGAGGTGAATAGGACTTTTTAAAGTTTTTATGATTTATTTAAAATCCTATTACACTAATCCTAACAACAAGCACATATTAGGATTACTCTTAAATAACTCTACTGGCTTCCAAGCACGGCAGAGGATCCAATCACAAACTATTAAAAAAGTGAACAATATGCAAACTAGTTTATGGTGGATATGACTGTGTATATCTGTGAGGTGTGATCGCAGATATTCAGATATATAAATATTAAAGTCAACCACACAAATAGAAGAATAGCAATCTCAAACACAGTCATTTTTATAGTGGTTCGACTACTTGTCTACTCCACTCCCGGTAACCGCACTCAACCCTTGAGTGTAACTGATTTCACTAAGGAGGTTTCACAGCGGTTCACCTCAAACCTAAGGTTTTAGATCAGGTTCACCTTAAACCTTTACAACCTACACTGAGGATGACTGTTTATGCTCTCATGATCAAGGGTCAACACAACGCACCCACTTTTAGGCACACTGGCCAAGGATCTTCCATAAGACCCTAATGGAGGTTTCACTCGGATCACCACAAACCTAAGGTTTTAGACAGGTTCACCTTTAACTGGAAGTTTATGCTCTCCACAGAGCAAGAGTCTACATTACGTACCCACCATGTACACTCCCGCTGGAGGCCTCCTTCGAGGGCTTGCAAGGGTGAGAAACACCTAAGACCCAATCCTAAAAAGGAATGATTACAAGTGTCCTCTAGACTCTAGTAACTTACAAATAAGTGGATGAGTCCCATTCAGCACGTTGACCAAGATCTCCTCCTTGTTGATGAAGAATCTTCGACTTCCTTGATTCGCAACCAGATGATGTACCAATGTGAGGCTTCGGGTTACGTCAAGGTTAAAACGGAATCCTACTCTATAAAAAGTTTTCCTATAAGGAAGATAGAGTGATTCCGATTATACATTCAAGGCATCTCAGCTTAATGATTTACCATTAAGGTAGTAGCTGGAGGATCCTTGAATGCAGAAGTTCATTCCCCAATCCACTCTATTGAATATCAATGATAAGGGTGGATTGGAAGATGAACTCCCCTGAGAGAAAGGGCTTTGGGTATATGATCTAAGGTAAAACACACAAAAGCACTCTCTTCTTTCTCTACTAGCAACAATAGACAAGTCCTCTTTATATAGGCAAAAGGTTTCAACGGATATAAAATGGTCACATTTATGACAGAGTTCGATATCATCGAGCAGGGTCGATATCATTGAGCGTATACTCTCAATTGCATCGACTTGCCGCTCAATGACACAAACTCAAATGTCATATGCTTTTGAAACCTCTTGCCAGCTGGTCAATGGAATCGAAACACTAGTCGATGTCATCGGATTTCAAACTCTGATATCATCGAGACTAGTGTCGATTCATCGACACTTGAAAAATGAGAGAGACTTGTTATAAAATATTTTAGGTTTTCAAGAATGATTGAGGAACCTTCGAGATCATCGAAATTTGAATGTCGATGATATCGATACGGTGTCAATGCATCGATAAATCCAAGGGATTTTCGTTTAAGTTTGCTGGATAGTTTTTATCCCTGTTTGATGCTATCAAAACCATACCGATATCATCGATATTTGAATAACGATTCTATCGAGTGATCCCCAATCATAGATAAACCATTCTGAAATATTTTGCTGGAAGAACTTGGAGCCCATGATAGATATCATCGAGAGCCTTCCGATATCATCGAGATTTGAACTTCATTGGTATTGAGGAGGCTTCGATATATCGATGCACATATGATTTTCTTAAGAAAAAATAGGGGCATTGGAGATCTGCCTGTTGATATTATCGAGTCACCTTCGAAGGACTCGAGATTTGAATATCGATGATATCGATAGTATATCGATGTATCGATAATTCCGTCCAGATGAGTATGTGGTTACTAGACGTATTTTGTCCTCTTATCGATGATATCGTTTAGGTATCAAGGACATCGACAGCATAGGTCAATCATCTCAAGATCTGTATCAATAAAATCGACAAAGCAAGAAAACTTAGAGAATTTTTCTATTTTGAAAAAAAGTTTTCTTAACTTAAAACCCTATGATGTTCTAGTTTGTTTTAAGGGTTTTATATACCTGGTGTTTTGGGACAAGGGATGTGAGACTTAGATTTACCTGTGGCGAGCTTGCACACATTCGGTTAGACAGATGCTTGAAATGATCTTCCTATGAGGCTCTGCAGTCTGACTGACTCAACACTCATGCTAATTAACAAACCAGGGCACTTTCACAATGCTGTCTGTATAGCCAGTGTCGTGGACGAGGATGAAAATATCCTCCTGTGAATGAGTCTGACCTTGCAGATGAAGAAAAATGGGGAGAAGAATAAGACCCCCCAGATTCCTGACTTGATTCCAGTAGTAACTCATGAGGACAGGGTCTAAAATACCCCCTCATTGATAGACTGACGGCCTTAGATTTGGTACCAAAGGTAGCCTTGCACGCCCCGTGAACTCTAGAGAGTTACTGTGGCCAATCCTGTGTGTAAATCCCACTGAGTTCACTGCCCCGGTAGCTTCACTGGGCCCCTCTGATGGATTGCAGTTTATGAACTCCCCGGCAGTGATAAGCCCCGTGAACTCTAGAGAGTTACAGAGGCCATTCACATAAGACCCGACTCCAACTCCTCGTGAGTCTAAAAAACTGTGTTTGCTCCACCACTCAAGAGCTTAAACTGGGTGCAAAACTAACTCTACTAATTCCAAAATAAAAATAGCTCTGCCCATTAGAATAGACATCACATAGGGATACTTTATGATTCATGATCATGATAGGTTTTATAGATATAATGAAGTCGATGATTAATTATGTGAATATTCCATAAGTATCCAAAATCGATGAGTGTATTGCCAAGAATATGTTTGCTTTGAACAAGGTATTGAAATTCATTTGAACATTACAAAACAAAAGGAAATAAAGAAAATTTACAAGAAAAATGTAATTTCTACAAATCTTCAGACATGCCTAACGCTGTTACATAGAGTTGTAAATCTTCCTTCAATTGAATTTGTGCTATAGTAGACGTTTGCTCAGCCTTAAGGATAACCCTAGCTTGATCAGGTACATTAGCCAATAATAATTCCAAAGAGGCAACAACTTCTCTGTTCTTCGCCTATTCAGCCCTTTCGATATCAGCAATTTGAGCATTCACTTCGATCTCCTTTGACTTGGCGGATGTTCGACTCCTCTTCCTCTCTTCGAATTTCGAGCAATGAGATCTCTTTTTGAAGGAAGGCAATTTGGTTCTCGATGATCATTTTGTTTTTGTCAGAAGCCTTCAAACTTTCATGAAGAGATTAATTCGCAATGCCATAGTTGGAGAGGAGATCATCTGTCCAAGAGATTCTTTCCTTGAGCATCGTTAATTTTCTCTGACGATCTAAAATTTTTGGAGCAACAACTACACTTTGCGTGCTTCTAGACTATTGATAGAGTTGTAGAATTGCAATAAAGAATCGTGGAGAGAAAGAACGTTGATATGGGCCAAGCGAGCTGAATGATCAAGAATAGCTAAAGCAC
The DNA here is from genome assembly GCA_030180095.1 of Magnolia changhungtana. Taxonomy (NCBI): domain Eukaryota; kingdom Viridiplantae; phylum Streptophyta; class Magnoliopsida; order Magnoliales; family Magnoliaceae; genus Magnolia; species Magnolia changhungtana. The sequence goes on from JASAUF010000625.1 coordinate 1,138,859, forward strand.
TGTCCAAGAAAGGCCACTGTGCTGGATCCTTAAAGGCACTTATAATAACAGAATTGCATTTTTGAAAAATACCAGCATAAGAGGTGAGATTTTCTCTCGCGAAAGCTTGTCAGAAACCATAGCCACGGAATTGGAACCTTCAGAACCACTTGGAGTTGGTATAATGGTAGCTGAAAAGAAGAAGCACAATTAGAAAGATGAGAACTGGAAATGTAAGGCTAGTAATATAAAAAAAGAAAGTATACCTTCTCTGGGGGCAACCGCGGAAGTGGCTTGAACAGAAGGAGCTCTTGGTTCAGAAGATGTTGGCACGCCCGTAGCTGCGACAACAACATTAAGAGAAAGTTCGTGGGCTTCAGTGCTTGAATCCAAAGTCGTTGGAGTCAGAACATCAACCAAATCAGAAAAGAATTCTAAACTTCAAGCTACCAGTTGGATAGGAGGAGGACGCACAGTTGGAGACTTATTGGCATGAGTAGGAACATCAGAGATTACAGTAACCATTGGCGGAGCCTGTGCAATATCCTGATTCACCTCCACACTCTGAGGAAAAAATATATTTTCTGCTTCTACTTGAATGTTTGATGGCGGGACTTCTGCTTCTCTTGATGTAGACACTTCTACTATCGTCGGAAGAATAGTAGGTGCGACTGTATCAGTGGTCTCTATGATGCATGGAGAATAAGAAGTGTCGAAAGAAATGAAAATATTTTCCCCAGGAGAGCAACCAGATCCTCCGTAGTCGAGCTGTTCCTCTTTGAAAAAAGTTGTCCTGATAGGGGAAGAATCATCTGGATGATTTGGTCGAACTTCGAGGGGCGGAGGTTCAGTCCTGATTTCACCTTCTTCCTCAATGTTCACCTCAGCATCCACTTCTTGATTTTCATCCAACAAAACATTCCCTTCATCAATTAAACTTGTAGAGGAAGATGTTTCACTGATTAGAGTGTTCGCTGAATAGTCTGACGAGCGCCTTGAGCAAGAGAAGGAAGTTGCTATGCTAGAACTCCTAGAGATAATGATTTGGCTCGCGAACGAGTCATAGGGGAGGTAGTGGCGACAATTTGACCTGCGACAGGAGAGGCTACAGTTGCAGTATGAGCTACGGCGGGAAGACTGCATTGGTTGTATGACCTACAACAGGAGGGACCACGACAGTGGGTTGATCTTCTCTTTCGCAAGTAGGAGAAGAAAGGATAGCGTGTAATGCCCCGGATTTTGTAACCCGAGTTTTGTACTCATTTTTCGAAATCCTGAGAGTTAACCTATAAGGATAGCCCACATTTCACAGTAATAATTTTTTTTTTCTTTTATAAGTATAAGTGAGCAATCTCAACGGAAGCAAAACAAACCACACATGGAGGAAGTGTCCAAAATATGTCTTAACTTATACAACTGGTTGCCCATAGGGCTTATACACACCAATGACTCAAAATGATAAAATGAAATATCTTAACAAAAGTAGAAAATGTAGAATCAAGAATTGCAAGATTATCCAGTTCTTCATGCTCCACATTAATGTTAACCTATACGTCATTTACATAACCTGCACCCACTGAATACGGTTTGATAACGTCAATGGCTATCCCAGTGAGGTATACCCTCCAAGATTACCAAGTATCACAATAGTCAAGAATGGAATTCAAATAACTCAGGAGAATACAAAATCCATCGTAAACTTCACAAGTTGAATATAAAAATATACAATTTATGTTTCCTAAGTGACATATAGGATGATACCACCTATAATTCAAAAGAAGATACAACTCACACTTTCAAGTACAAATTTAAGAAAATATAATGTCTAAATTACAATTCAACACTCACAAGTACAACACCAATTACATGTCCGCCCAGAATTCAAAGTGTAGCATGAAGAGATATAATCCATTCCCCACAAATATAACACTAATGGTAATAACATCCAAACTACAATCTTGATTAATGAATGAATGCATGAATGCAATCAGCCTAGTGATGCACATCCAGCTGAACAAATGAATGGACCGTTCAAACAGTTGGCCCGTTCATACATGAGATCGGGTCTTTCAAACAGTCGACCCATTCGAAATGCAAAAAGGGTCGTTCGAACAGTACACTGGTCTTTCAAACAGTCGACCAGGCACCTGACAACGCCCATGTGCCATGTATGCATGATTAACCCAACCGTCGTTAGTCCAATTTACAAACAGAATATCATAGAAGCTCAAAGGTCACTATGGGGGGTGCGTGCAACCCAGCATAAGCCGATAGCTCGGGCATAGTGTCCCATTCCACCATCCCCGGCTCATGAGACTTAAGCAAGTAAAATTCTGAAACATTCAAATGATTAACAACAGTATTAGTAAAATAAAGAATTCAAGGTATTCCATTTATAAGAACTTCTACAACTAGTGGCCACTCATTATTTAACACGTAGACATTACCATCACAAGTTCATATATAATTTCAACAATGAGTTCTCCCAAAAAGCCACATTGGCATTAAGTCCTTCAAGGACACCACCAAATAATACAATCTATAAACCACAAGAACACAAATAATCCATGAGATGGTAAGTCTACAACCACATAACGTTTGATTCATTCATGACTGGCCACTAGCTCAAGAAAAGTCTAAATGTACATATACCTCTACATATAGCATTAGAACTCCAATATAATCCCTTAATACAAAAAAATGACAAACTAAATCACAATTAACTCCATCTTCTAATTCCAAGCAATTATCGTTTACGTCAACATACAAATGTATCAACATTATGCAAATAAGATTGTTTGCTTAACTAGATTAGAGAGTCAATTTCTACACTAAGAAGTATCTCGATTCTACCATGTAGACAATAATTCGAATCTCATTCTATAATATTCTAAACCATTTGTAGAATTAAATAAAGCTAAATCATTCATATAAACTAAACATGAATGATAAGTCAAGCATAGAAGATACGTGAAAGTAAACCAATCTAACCATTAAAATGGAGGAAAGCTTGAAGGGTGAATCCTCACTCATTTGAGTTCTGAAGGGGCAAATCGAGTCACATTGCCCTAGTGTAGATCGGACTTGAACGCACTTGATCACGATGGATCTAGGTGTTTGACTCGAATCCAACTCAACTTGAACTTGAATGAGGCGAATTATAATGTGGTGATTTGGGGAAAAACTAATTCCCTACATTCAATTCAAAATTTTAAGATCCGTCAAATTTAAATCAAACTTTAATCAGAACATAATAGAAGGCTCGCGAGATCAACTCACCTCTTCACTTAAGTCGACTCGACACAATTCCAAACTTAGCCCACACCCGTACTCCACATCATAGGTCTAAACAAGGTGAATCAAACCCCGCAAATAGACTTTAAAGTCAATTAAATAAATTCATGTTGATAAAAAAAAAAATCTAAACCAAAAACTATAAAATCAACTCACTTGAAACGAAGTCTTGATTCAATGCAACTCAGCGATGAACCGAGTCACTCCCTTCATGTAACATCACGGATTTTTGCCAACCTGGCATCAGATGTCCTTAGGCAAGGGGTAGATCCCAACCCCTTATGAACCTCTCAAATCGCAAATCCTTTAGGAATTAGACAAAGTCAACTAAGTGCTAAACTGGATTAACTACGAAATCCGCACTAATCACTTTAAATATGAATTGCAAGACCCAAAACTTGTAGAATCATTGACGCTAGGTTACCCTAAAACTTAGGATCAATCTCATTACCCAGCTGCTCTCGGGAGCACATTGAAACTCTATATCAGATCTGGGCTGCACGCAAAAGTCCGAATAATACGAAGTTATAGAATTAGGACCGCCTTGCTGGGCTTGACAACCATCTCGGAAATCAAATTCAGATAGTGTCCTGGGGCTATTCGCTTGAGCCCGAAGTGAAGTGTGTAAGAAACGTGGATATTTTAGAAATAAATATCTAAATTTAAGTAATCTGAGACTTGCCAGTTGCGGGCTTGATATAAGCAATCAGACCATCAGAATCTGACCCAAATACACCCTCGAATTAGGGGAAATTTCATACACAGGTCAGTGTACTTGTGGCCCTGATCGAGTTGCGGTGACCGTTAAACTGAAACTGGTCCGCCACGTGTGATCTGGGAACTCGATTGGACTGAAAACGTAACTCGACCTAGATCCAATGTCTGTGAGCTTAAGTCCGACCTTTGGCTCAAGGGGGGGCTCTGAAAATGCTCCGTTGAGCTGAAACAGATGCCCTTTAGACAAAACCTAAGTATACCTTGGCCCTGGGTCTAATTTGGTGAGTTTTGGGCGTATATAAGGACCTTAAGCCCTCACTCTCTCATCCCATACGAATTTGAGAAAAACCTAGGAGAGAGAAGAGAGAAAAGAGAGAGAGTGTGTGAGAGAAGTGAGAGCATCTTCCTGATACTCCATCCCCCTGCTATACGTGTTTAACCATCGCTATCTAATCACTTTTCTGACGATTTCGGCTTCATTCGTAGGTAAGAAAACCAAAGCCTAAGCTATTTTAAGGTTTTCAAGAGTGTAGGTGATGGAATAGTTGACCTGTTTCATGATTCAGGTTGTCGCTGTGCCATAGACAAAGGCGTTGGGTTCAAACTGGTTTCGGTTCAAGTTTACCAACAAAAGGTGCGGACTTTAGATGTACAGGTTATGGTTTTCAACGCTTTCAATGTCAGATAATGTCACGCCCCGAATTAGGAGACCGGGCTCACAAGATTTCCGATCGCCAATCCGGTGCCGACAGCCTCCGTAGTACCCCATTCTCGGCTCCTGGCACCCATATACCAGGTTCCGATCCTGGGATGCTACAAGGAGAATTTCTGATAATCCATTTGATTCGTAATGAGCATAACCAAGCATAACCCATGAACAATAACCATAAGAACACCATCACAAAATCCACTATGAACAAAAACTTTGAATACAGTGCATAGAAAGGGAAATACAAGATAATGCAAATAAGAAAAACTCCAAAAGCTCGACGGCACGCTCCAACTGCGGCGAGACTACAGCTGCGTCCTGGCGTCACCTGCACGCATAAATCATGCATAAACTTATAGAAAGCTTAGAGGGCGGTGTAAGTGTGTGTGAACGTGCTTAGAATGCAATGCCGGAGTAATGAGGAATCATGCTGATGAGTACGAAATGCAACTAGCCGTACCAAGGCTATGCAGTACAAGATGTGAATGCTATCGGCCATACCAAGGCCATGCGATGCAATATATAAGTCAAGCATGTCACTCCTCATACCAATGCAACTCCTCACTAGAGCATCAAATCAGTACGGTTCTCAGTATGGATAATCACCGGGGTTCAGTACACTCCAAATGGCACTGTCTCTCTCCAAGCAGCACAGTCCAAGTGAGCGTAAGAAACCTCACTATTCGCCTGGCCAATAGTCAGCCAATACCTATCCTGCACGTCGATAGCGAACCCATTTCTGAGCTGGTCAAACTCAGCCTAATAATACCCCCTGCTCTCGGGCGAGTAAGGCCACCACTCCTTTCCAACCGACCACGACACAGTAGGAGACGCGGCCTCATGGTATTCGGCCCTCGTGCACTCATATATCCACTCGGTCTCGACGTTGGAGTCATCCTCTGGTACCATCGGGTTCAGGGACTCTCACCCAGGGACATCTATGGCGCCCCAATTGCTTAGAAGAAGATTTTTCCGGTATCCAACCAGCCACCCATGATATATCTGTGGAGGCTATGGCCCTGATGTCGCTAGGGCATATCACAATCACACAGATGCAAATGCATGAACCACACTACCAATCATGCAACCATCCTGCGTGAAGCACGTGCTCATGTAGGGCAACTCCGCCTATCAGGGAGCCCGTAAACAGTCTGCCCGAAGGCATATGCTATGATCAGACACTCCTCACCTCAAGCATACAAATGATGCGTATGATCATGAATCATGGGGCTGTGCTAAACATGTTATAAAGCAATAAACTATCCTCTCAGTGAAGATGGGCCTAGATGGCCTACATGAAACGGATACGGGTCTATCAGTGGCCTTAGGGAGAGTTATAATGCGGACATTTAACCAACATTACTCGCACAATGTGGACGTCAAACCAACATTGTCCCCAAGGCATGGCCGCCAAAACATCATAACATAAACCATGGAAGAATCATATATTGCAATGGCCTTAGGTACATCCCGTTGGGCCTCGACCCAAAGGCCTCCAATACATCAAATGGCCTCATGTACATGGGTCTCGTATATATCAAAGTGGGCCTCAATGGACAGCTCACAAATACACCAAAATGGGCCCAACACATGGCCTTATAATAATCTCAGGATGGTCGGACGGTTGAGATGAAACTCGTGCATCGTAGTAGGTCCCATGGGGATGGAAGGCGTAGGTAAATCAAATACTCCATGGTGGAGGTCCACACTGATGAAGGGTGTGAACACAATACATACATAAGTGGGTCCTTAAGTGGGACCCACTAAAATGTTTATTTTCCACCCAACCTAGGGCCCAACATGATGTTTATTTTTCATCCAAATGGGGCCTAATATGATGTTTATTTTCCATCCTAACTGTTCATAAGGTCACATGGGCCTAAGGCCCACTAAAATGTTTATTTTCCATTCAGCCCGTTGAAAAGGTCATATAAACCTCGGCCCACCAAAACTGGGGCCCCCCTTGTAATGTATATTTGCCACCAACCTGTTTATAAGGTTACGTGTCCTAGGCCCACGGTAAGAGCCCACTGTAACATTTACTTGCCATTCAACCTATTTATAAGGTCACGTGGACCAGGGTAGGGCCCACTATGATATTTATTTGAAATCCAACCTATTATGAGGTCACGCGGACAGGAGCCCACTGTAATGTTTATTTGCCGTCCAAACCTATTCACGTGATTAGGTGGACCTGGGTGGGTGGGGCCCACCGAAATGTGGTTAACAAATCCAGTCCACCCAATGTGTGTGTCCCAGCTGGCTGAGGGTTCAGACCAAGTTTCAGCAGTGTCCAAATCTCAGGTAGGCCCCACCAAGTGGTTTTATATGTTTAGGCATGTCTTCACATGACTTTAGATGGTATGGCCCACCTGAGTTCTGTATACGGCTGATTTTTGGGGACAACCCATAATCAAAGGGGACCCATCAAATGCCTGGTGTTGATGATGGAAACACATCACAGTGGGGGCCCACAGCTGGAGCCGTGAGGCCCATCCACCGTCCGCCAGCAGCCACCGCAGGCGCTGCCTGCGCTGCAGCAGCTCTTTTTTTTTTTCAAATGGGGCCCACCCAAATGTGATTCACAATCCAGCCCACCCATTATCCTTGTCCCACTTTTTTGGCCGTCCAGACCAAGTTTCAACTGCATCCAAACTTCAGGTGGGTCCCACCGAGTACTTTTATATATTTTGACATGTCTTTACATGGTTTTAAAGGGTATGGCCCACCCGATGATCAGATCACCTTACAATTTTGGCTTAACGCCTAAAATGATGCAAGGGTTGATATGGATGGCTTGGATCATGCACAAACATCAACGTGGGGCCTATGTAGTGGCCCACTCCAAAAGATTTTTTTTTTTAAAGCTTGGGAGTACACGCCCATGTCAGTACGCAACTCCACGTTAGCCGCTTCACGTCCAGCGTCTCTGGACGCTGGACGATGTATACATGGGCCTCATGGTGGGTCCCACATGCACTTGGCCCACCATGCACATGGTGGGTCCCATATGTACGTGGCCCACGATGCATATTTATATATATACATATATTAATATATATTATAATAATATAATATAATATGCTACTACATATGTATGCATATATAAAGGGTGGATTTCTCCTAAAATGCGGTGGACCACACTGTCTGATGGATGGAGTGGATTTAACATAATTTGGTGGGGTCCACAACATTCAATGGGAAAAGAAAGAAAGAGAGAGATAGAGAAAGAGACAAGAGAGAAAAGGCGGTGATGGGGGGGCCCCGCCACTATGGGCCCCACATGATACAATTCATACATAAAAAATAGGTCCCACCAACAAGTGGCCCTAAGAAAAGAAATTTAACGGTGGATCACCCACCTTGTTGTGATCCTCCTTGCTCCCTTGGCTTTAAAACTTCTCACCTACGGTTCTTATGGACGTCGATCGGGTTTTAACGGTGCGGATGATGATCGGACGGTTGAGATGGAAGTTGAGGAGGTGGGCCACACTTAGAAGTTTTTGGGAGATTGGGTTGCTTAGAGAGGCTTGGATGTGTGAGAGAGAGGGAATGAGAGAATGAGAGAGAGAAAGAAATAAATTAAAGGAAGAAGGGATGGAGGGAGTGGTGTGATGATGTCATGGGTAAGGGTGGCTTTAAAAAATGGGAGAGAGAGTTAACTTTGAGTAAAGGAGGCATGGGTTGCTTGTACTTAGGTATGGAAGTACATTTATGGTTGATTGATGGGACATCTCGTAGAGATTCCCTCGAGATTCGTAACGTGCAGCGTTTCTTCGAACCGAACGCTGACTGACATCTTCCCACCTAGGTATCGGTTCGGTGCGCGAGTCGCAGCGTTAGGACCGTGGCGACGGCGCGATCGCTAGGATACAAGTTTCGGGTCGAACCGACTTCGGCATGCGGGACTCGGCTTAGGATCACGCGCAACGTCGGAAACAGGTCGAGGATTGCCGGAATTCGACCGGTAGGATCGCGGAAGCCTACGGAACGGTACTGACTAGGGTACAGGTCTTACAACTCTCCCCTCCAAATAAAAATTTCATCCTCGAAATTTTCTCTATCATCGCAAGTGATCATAACTCATAATAGAAGAGGAAACAAGGCATCGTCATATAAAATCGAAGACAGTATACAAGATACAGCACAAGATCAATCATCAAAGAGATGGGGATAGCACTCCCGAATCTTAGCCTCGCGCTCCCAAGATGCCTCATCAGCAGAATGGTGACCCCACTGAACCTTCACTAGGGGTATGACCTTGGTCTGGAGGACCTGCTCCTTCCGATCAATGATACGAACTGGCTGCTCAATGTAAGAAGCGTCCTCACGAACCTCTAACGGCTGCCAATCAATAACAGGAACGATGTCTGACCCACACTTCCTCAACATAGAGATGTGGAAAACGTTGTGGACGCCAGACAACTGAGGTGGCAAGGCAAGCCGATAGGCCATAGCGCCAATGCGCTTAGTGATCTCGAAAGGTCCTATGAATCTCGGGGCAAGCTTGCCCTTCGCTCCGAATTGAACCACGCCCTTCATGGGCGAGACCTTGAGATACACATGGTCCCCTACATCAAACTCCAAGGGACGATGTCGGCGATCAGCAAAACTCTTCTGCCGACTCTGAACTGTGCGCATCCTCTGCCTGATGATATCAATAGCCTTTGAAGTCTCCTGCATAAGCTCGGGACCTAGGAGACGCTGCTCTCCAACCTCGGTCCAACAACTCGGAGATCTGCATGGTCTGCCATACAAAGCCTCAAAAGGAGCCATGCCAATGGTCGCCTGATAGCTGTTGTTGTATCCGAACTCAGCCAATCGCAGATACTCATCCCAGCTACCACCGAAGTCAATCGCGCAGGCGCGAAGCATATCCTCAAGGATTTGGTTGACCCTCTCGGTCTGGCCATCGGTCTGCGGATGATATGCGGTACTAAGCTGCAAATCAGTCCCCATCGCTCTCTAGAAGCTCCCCCAAAACTGAGACGTAAACCTCGAATCTCGGTCAGAAACGATTGAGACTGGAACGCCATGCAGTCTCACAACCTCCTCGATAAATAACCTCGCAAGTCGGTCCATAGACAAGGTCGCACGCATCGCGAGAAAATGTGCCGACTTCGTCAGACGACACAACAACCCAAATGGCGTCATGACCGCGCTGAGTCCTCGGCAAGCCCATAATGAAATCTGTCGACACGTGCTCCCACTTCCACATCGGGATGCTCAACGGCTGCAATAGACCAGGAGGTCTCTGATGATCGGCCTTGACACGCTGGCATGTGTCACACTCGGCCATAAAACTGGCAATCTGGCGCTTCATCCCTGCCCAGAAATACTGTCTCCTCATATCACGATACATCTTCGTCGAGCCAGGGTGGATAGAAAACCGCGATCAATGTGCCTCGGTCATAAGATCTCTGCGCAACTCTGGAATATCCGGGACACATAATCGGCCTCTGAAGCGAAGTCCACCATCAGCACCCATCTGAAAATCTGTCTGACTCTCAGATGCTGCCTATGCTCGGTAATCCTGTAACGACTCATCTGTTTGCTGAGCCTCGATCACCCTTGCGACAAGAGAGGGTTGAATCGACAGGCTCGATAGCTGAACGATAGAAGACTGCAGACTAAAATCAAAGTCGTACTCTGCTATATCCTCGAGCATCCTCCACTCCTGAATCATCATGTGTGCCACCAGGCCTCGCGGCTGACGGCTGAGGGCATCCGCCACCACGTTTGCCTTGCCTGGGTGGTACTGGAGGTCAAAATCATAGTCTTTCAGAAGCTCCATCCAGCGTCTCTGTCTCATGTTCAGCTCGGACTGAGAGAATAGATACTTCAAGCTCTTGTGGTCAGAGAAGAGCTCGAACCTGACCCCATAGAGATAGTGTCTCCACACCTTCAGTGCGAAGACAACTGCTGCCAGCTCCAAATCATGCGTGGGGTAGTTCAGCTCGTGGACCTTGAGCTGACGAGACGCGAAGGCTACAGGCCTGCCGTGCTGCATCAGGACAACACCCAATCCAATACGCGAAGCATCAGTAAATACAATGAATCCATCACTCCCAGAGAGAAGAGTGAGGACAGGAGCGGACGTCAGACGGTCCTTCAACTTCATAAATGCTCGCTCGCATGCATCAGTCCAAACAAAATCTGTGCCTTTTCGAGTCAACCTGGTCATCGGGGCAGCAATACGGGAGAAGCCCTCAATAAAACGCCGATAATAGCCTGCTAAACTAAGGAAACTGTGGATCTCGGACGCAGTCGTGGGCTGGTTCCACTGACGCACTGCCTCAACCTTCGAGGGGTCCACTGCGACACCCTCCCTCATCACCACGTGACCGAGGAACTTCACCTCCTCTTGCCAGAACTCGCACTTCTCCAGCTTCGCATACAGCTGGTGGGCACGGAGGGTCTGCCATGCGATCTCCAGATGCTACATATGATCCTCACGAGTCCTCGAATATATCAGAATGTCGTCGATGAAGACCACAATAAACTGATCGAGATATGAACGGAAGACCTTGTTCATCAACTGCATGAAGATCACGGGTGCATTGGTCAGTCCAAAGGACATGACCTGAAACTCAAAATGACCATAGCGCGTCCTGAAAGCTGTCTTCGAGATGTCCTCCTCTCGGACACGAATCTGATGATAACCGAAACGTAGGTCAATCTTCGAGAAGAACTGTGCACCCTGCAGCTGATCAAATAAATCGTCTATCCTCGGGAGCGGGTACTTGTTCTTAATCGTGACCCGGTTGAGCTCGCGGTAGTCGACGCAGAGCCTCAACGAGCCATCCTTCTTCCTGACCAAGAGTACCGGCGCTCCCCAAGGTGAACTGCTCGGACGAATGAATCCCAACTCACGCAACTCGTCCAACTGTCGCTGCAACTCATGCAGCTCCATCGGTGCCATATGGTACGGGGCCTTCGAGATAGGCGCGGTACCAGGCACAAGATCAATCTCGAACTCAATATGGCGTCGAGGCGGCAGTCCCGGAATCTCCTGAAACACGTCGGGGAAGTCGCAGACAATCAGAATATGATCGATACAATCGTCAACGGGCTCCACAATGGCGCAGGACATCAAGCATGACAACGACTCTCCTCGGGGCTCGGCAACAAACTGAAACTGCAGCAAGTCGGGTATGCAGAACGTGACTGTCCTCGCGGAACAGTCCATGATGGCGTGGTACTCGGCAAGCCAATCCATGCCCAAGATAACGTCAAAATCTGTCATCGGCAGCACAAATAAATCAGCGGGCAAAAAGATATCACCGACCAGAACGGGGCAAGACGAACAGGAACGACCCAACACTGTAGTCTTCCCCAATGGCGTCAATACGGTTAATCCCTCGCTAGCAGACTGGGTCAGCAATTCAGTCGATCGGTAAAACTCTCAGACATGAATGAGTGCGATGAGCTGGAATCAAATAGTACTCGTGCGATGTATGAAGAGACAGGAAGTATACCCTCTATGACTCCTCCGGAAGTCTGCGGGTCCTGTTGAGCTGCATAGAACCCGGCTCGAGCCGGTTTGGGGAGGTGCTGTCCCCTCTCGAGGTCCCCGGTGCCTTCTTCGCCTGCCCTCGCGACGACCTATCCGCCTTGTCTCGCCGCTTCTTGGGCCTCGGTGGTTAAGGTCGCTGCTGATGGGGCCGCCGCTGTTGTGCTGGAGGCTGCTGCTGTGGTCGCGACTGTCCTGAAGACTGCTGTGGCTCTCTAGACTGCTGCAAATGAGGACGGGGGCACTCAGATATGCGATGTCCAGAACCGCCACATCCAAAACATGTCCCTGGAAACAACTGCTGGGGTGGCGCAGAAGGTGCCGCTGACGCTGCTGGTGCTGCTGGTGTCACTGGTACTACTGGTACTCTAGTAGGTGGATGACCCCTATACCTCTGTGGTCGTCGATCTTTCTTGAGAGCTACTCTTGGACCTGGGTGGCCTCTTCCGGCCTCTCCTCTGATCTCGACCGCTCTGAGAGTTAGCCCACTCAGTCTCGTAGATCTGGGCCCTTCATACTACCGCCTGAAAGGTCGAGAGCTCGTGCCCAATAACATTGCCTCGAAGACCGAAACGTAAGCCGCTCTCAAAACGGCGGGCCTTCCGCCCCTCATCATCAACCATATATGGCGCAAACCGTGACAGCGCCACGAAGCGAGCCGCGTACTGTGCCACAGACATGTCTCCCTGTACTAGAGTCTCAAACTCTCGTGCCCTCTGACGACGAATGTGGTCGGGGAAGTACTGCTCCTCGAATCGGCTGATGAAATCCTCTCATGTCCAGACATGATCAGGTCCTGCGACACGGGTAACAGAGGTCCACCAGTGCTCTGCCTCGCCCTGGAAAAGGAATGTGGCCAATCGGACTCGCTGCTCGGTCGTACATGACATAATATCAAAAATATTCTCCACATCGGAGCGCCATCTCTCAGCTGCTGACGGATCTGGCTCACCCTGAAATCGTGGAGGATCCATCCGTCTGAACTCGCGAAGAAGGGCACTCGCGCACTCCTGCTCTGCCTGAGCTGCAGAAACAACTGGGCGCCTGCCCTGCCCCTGAAGCACAGTAGTCACAGCCTGCAACATCTGCTGTAACTGCGAGGCGCTCACAGGCACAGTCGGATCCACACGGCATCAGGTGGAGGAACATCATCCTCAGGAAAGGGAGCAGGGATCTCTGGCGGTGGAATGGGAGGCACAGGTGGTAAAGCCGGAGCCTCAGGTGGCGGAGTGGGAGTCGAACGGGTCACTCTCCTGGGTGGCATGTCCTATGGAAAAGATAAGGCGCCAATCAATTTCGAGAATCGCACGTTAGGGAAGTCAATCAGAAGGTTACGCACTCGGAACCTAATCGTCCTAACTCATAGTAAACATGTGATGTTGTTCTCGGTTATTCCCAAGTTATGCTCTGATACCAACTTCTGTCACGCCCCGAATTAGGAGACCGGGCTCACAAGATTCCCGATCACCGAATCCGGCGCCGACAGCCTCCGTAGTACCCCATTCTCGGCTCCTGGCACCCATATACGAGGTTCCGATCCTTGGATGTTACAAGGAGGATTTCTGATAATCCATTTGATTCGTAATGAGCATAACCAAGCATAACCCACGAACAATAACCATAAGAACACCATCACAAAATCCACTATGAACAAAAACTTTGAATACAGTGCATAGAAAGGGAAATACAAGATAATTTAAATAATAAAAACTCCAAAAGTTCGGCGGCACGCTCCAACTGCGGTGAGACTACAGCTGCGTCCTGGCGTCACCTGCACGCATCAATCGTGCATAAGCTTATAGAAAGCTTAAAGGGCGGTGTAAGTGTGTGTGAACGTGCTCAGAATGCAATGCCAGAGTAATGCGGAATCATGCTGATGAGTACGAAATGCAACTAGCCGTACCAAGGCTATGCAATACAAGATGTGAATGCTATCGGCCATACTAAGGCCATGCGATGCAATATATAAGTCAAGCATGTCACTCCTCATACCAATACAACTCCTCACTAGAGCATCAAATCAGTACGGTTCTCAGTATGGATAATCACCGGGGTTTAGTACACTCCAAATGGCACTGTCTCTCTCCAAGCAGCACAGTCCAAGTGAGCGTAAGAAACCTCACTATCCGCCTGGCCAATAGTCAGCCAATACCTATCCGGCACGTCGATAGCGAACCTATTTCTGAGCTGGTCAAACTCAGCCTAGTAATGCCCCCTACTCTCGGGCGAGTAAGGCCACCACTCCTTTCCAACCGACCACGACACAGTGGGAGACGCGGCCTCATGGTATTCGGCCCTCGTACGCTCATATATCCACTCGGTTTCAACGTTGGAGTCATCCTCTGGTACCATCGGGTTCAGGGACTCTCACCCAGGGACATCTATGGCGCCCCAATTGCTTAGAACAAGATTTTTTCAGTATCCAACCAGCCACCCACGATATATCTGTGGAGGCTATGGCCCTGATGTCGCTAGGGCATATCACAATCACACAGATGCAAATGCATGAACCACACTATCAATCATGCAACTATCCTGCGTGAAGTACGCGCTCATGTAGGGCAACTCCACCTATCAGGGAGCCCGTAATAGTCTGCTCGAATCATATGCTATGATCAGACACTCCTCATCTCAAGCATACAAATGATGCGTATGATCATGAATCATGGGGCTGTGCTAAACATGCTATAAAGCAATAAACTATCCTCTCAGTGAAGATGGGCCTAGATGGCCTACATGAAACGGATACGGGCTTATCAGTGGCCTTAGGGAGAGTTATAATGCGGACATTTAACCAACATTACTCGCACAATGTGGACGTCAAACCAACATTGTCCCCAAGGCATGGCCGCCAAAACATCATAACATAAACCATGGAAGAATCATATATTGCAATGGCCTTAGGTACATCCCGTTGGGCCTCGACCCAAAGGCCTCCAATACATCAAATGGCCTCATGTACATGGGTCTCGTATATATCAAAGTGGGCCTCAATGGACAGCCCACAAATACACCAAAATGGGCCCAACACATGGCCTTATAATAATCTCAGAATGGTCGGACGGTTGAGATGAAACTCGTGCATCGTAGTAGGTCCCATGGGGATGGAAGGCGTAGGTAAATCAAATACTCCATGGTGGAGGTCCACACTGATGAAGGGTGTGGACACAATACATAAATAAGTGGGTCCTTAAGTGGGACCCACTAAAATGTTTATTTTCCACCCAACCTAGGGCCCAACATGATGTTTATTTTTCATCCAAATGGGGCCTAATATGATGTTTATTTTCCATCCTAACTGTTCATAAGGTCACATGGGCCTAGGGCCCACTAAAATGTTTATTTTCCATTCAGCCCGTTGAAAAGGTCATATAAACCTCGGCCCACCAAAACTGGGCCCACTGTAATGTATATTTGCCACCAACCTGTTTATAAGGTTACGTGTCCTGGGCCCACGGTAAGAGCCCACTGTAACATTTACTTGCCATTCAACCTATTTATAAGGTCACGTGGACCAGGGTAGGGCCCACTGTGATATTTATTTGAAATCCAACCTATTACGAGGTCACGTGGACAGGAGCCCACTGTAATGTTTATTTGCCGTCCAAACCTATTCACGTGATTACGTGGACCTAGGTGGGTGGGGCCCATCGAAATGTGGTTCACAAATCCAATCCACCCAATGTGTGTCCCAGCTGGCTGAGGGTTCAGACCAAGTTTCAGCAGTGTCCAAATCTCAGGTAGGCCCCACCAAGTGGTTTTATATGTTTAGGCATGTTTTCACATGACTTTAGATGGTATGGCCCACCTGAGTTCTGTATACGGCTGATTTTTGGGGACAACCCATAATCAAAGGGGACCCATCAAATGCCCGGTGTTGATGATCGAAACACATCACAGTGGGGGCCCACAGCTGGAGCCATGAGGCCTAGCCATCGTCCGCCAAGCTGACCACCGCGGTGCGCCAGAAGCAGCTGTCATTGCTTTATTGCAGACTTTTTTTTTTTTTTAATGGGGCCCACCGAGATGTGATTCACAATCCAGCCCACCCATTATCCTTGTCCCACTTTTTTGGCCGTCCAGACCAAGTTTCAACTGCATCCAAACTTCAGGTGGGTCCCACCGAGTACTTTTATATATTTTGACATGTCTTTACATGGTTTTAAAGGGTATGGCCTACCTGATGATCATATCACCTTGCAATTTTGGCTCAACGCCTAAAATGATGCAAGGGTTGATATGGATGGCTTAGATCATGCACAAACATCAACGTGGGGCCTATGTAGTGGCCCACTCCAAAAGAAATTTTTTTTAAAAAGCTTGGGAGTACACGCCCATGTCAGTACGCAACTCCACGTTAGCCGCTTCACGTCCAGCGTCTCTGGACGCTGGACGGTGTATACATGGGCCTCATGGTGGGTCCCACATGCACGTGGCCCACCATGCACATGGTGGGTCCCACATGTACGTGGCCCACGATGCATATTTATATATATACATATATTAATATATATTATAATAATATAATATAATATGCTACTACATATGTATGCATATATAAAGGGTGGATTTCTCCTAAAATGCGGTGGACCACACCGTCTGATGGATGGAGTGGATTTAACATAATTTGGTGGGGTCCACAACATTCAAGGGGAAAAGAAAGAAAGAGAGAGATAGAGAAAGAGACAAGAGAGAAAAGGCAGTGATGGTGAGGCCCCGCCACTATGGGCCCCACATGATACAATTCATACATAAAAAATGGGTCCCACCAACAAGTGGCCCTAAGAAAAGAAATTTAACGGTGGATCACCCACCTTGTTGTGATCTTCCTTGCTCCCTTGGCTTGAAAACTTCTCACCTACGGTTCTTATGGACGTCGATCGGGTTTTAACGGTGCGGATAATGATCGGACGGTTGAGATGGAAGTTGAGGAGGTGGGCCACGCTTAGAAGTTTTTGGGAGATTGGGTTGCTTAGAGAGGCTTGGACGTGTGAGAGAGAGGGAATGAGAGAATGAGAGAGAGAGAGAAATAAATTAAAGGAAGAAGGGATGGAGGGAGTGGTGTGATGATGTCATGGGTAAGGGTGGCTTTGAAAAATGGGAGAGAGAGTTGACTTTGAGTAAAGGAGGCATGAGTTGCTTGTACTTAGGTATGGAAGTACATTTATGGTTGATTGATGGGACATCTTGTAGAGATTCCTTCGAGATTCACAACGTGCGGTGTTTCTTCGAACCGAACGCTGACTGACATCTTCCCACCTAGGTATCGGTTCGGTGCGCGAGTCGCAGCGTTGGGACCGTGGCGACGGCGCGATCGCTAGGATACAAGTTTCGGGTCGAGCCAACTTCGGCATGCGAGACTCGGCTTAGGATCGCGCGCAACGTCGGAAACAGGTCGAGGATTGCCGGAATTCGACCGGTAGGATCGCGGAAGCCTACGGAACGGTACTGACTAGGGTACGGGTCTTACAGATAATGATAGATTCATGATCTAGGTGTAATTGTACATGCACAAACCGATGTTCATTTTATTTTTCGATTTCGTATACAAATTATGATGTATTGTGTATTTTGTATAATTGTAGAAAATACTATATACGTACAAATTTTGAAAGTGTGTTAGCCATGATTAATCACTGTATGAACATGCTATATATGTATAATACTTACTCGGTGAAAGGATTCGCCCTAAAATATGTTTTTGTTAATATACGTTATGTATGTTAATAAGTGTATTCTAAGTGTTTGTGAAAATGCTTGTAAGAGTAAGTACTTAGGTGATTGTGCTTTAAGTAGGTGTTGAGATAGGATTCTCAACTACCTTAGCGATGTGTATGATTTCCTTCATGTAAGTTGTTTAGTTTAATCACTTACTGGTTTATGAAATGTATGTATTTGGATTTCCTGTTTGCATTGTGTTTTATAACATGCTTGTTAATATGTTTGAATTACTTGTTTATTTAACTCTGCTCTGACTACTTCACATGTTTAAGTTGTATTCCATAAAAGCCGTGAAGGGTGATGGGGGAGTGGTGTAACGATTTTGTGCAACAGCCCTGGCAGCCCTAAGCGGACAATATTGGATAATTGATTGTATGATTTGAAATCTTGATCCATTACTGCTTTAACTATTCCATAATTGAATGTGATTGAGGCTATTGTATAGTCCAGGCAATCGGTAATGGGATTGAATTCGTGGCTGAGATTCATTCGCCACGTGAGATGTGTTCGACGAACCCGAGTCGTACTTCGGTTGGCGATAGTGGTTGGCCACGCGAAGTGCTTATGCACTTCATGTCGTTCAACTTGTCGTGCGCTCGAGCTAGCCGAGTTCGTCAAGTAACCCGATATGTCTAATGTATGTTCAGCATGTTTGGACGCTACTGCTTGAACCTAAGATACCGAACTTACCAGTGCAACCTCGTTAACCTTAGTACCTCGATCCGCTAAGACTCATGAGCCGGGCATGGTGGTATGGGACACCGTGGTCGAGCTGTCGGCCTACGCTGGGGAGATGTGCCTCCCCGTAGTGACCAGTGAGTAACCCGAACTCGTGAGACGAATATGATGGTATGGGACACTGTATTCGAACTGTCGGCCTACACTTCTTTGATGGGTGATGGGGGAGTGGTGTAATGATTCTGTGTAATAGCCCTGACAGCCCTGACCATACCCAGTGTAGTGACCTCGAGCATACTCTGAATCTGCGGAGAGGCGACGAGCCTTCCCGTAGTAAACAGGGTATAAACTAGGCCTGTATTGATAAGGTGATGGGAGAGTGGTGCAACAATTTCATGTAACAGCCCTGACAGCCCTTGCAGCGACCTAGAACCGCACTATCGTATGAGATTATATAGGATCGACGACCCTAGAA
This sequence comes from Magnolia changhungtana, assembly GCA_030180095.1. Lineage (NCBI taxonomy): Eukaryota > Viridiplantae > Streptophyta > Magnoliopsida > Magnoliales > Magnoliaceae > Magnolia > Magnolia changhungtana. The sequence goes on from JASAUF010000625.1 coordinate 1,157,945, forward strand.
TGGATCATTGTTTAGGAATGATATAAGGGAGGTACCTTAGTTTCCCAATACTGCTGTATGAAAATGACTAATAATAACTCGGTAATCATGCTCATCATCGCACTGCATGTGCCTGTAAGATGTGGAGCACTGAGGGATGAATGCATGCTGCGGACGTAAGATGGTGTCACATGAGGGAGTATGTTGGTGAGGGCATGCATCATGACTGCATTTATACTTGCATTAGTAAGAGTATTTAAGAGTGTTTGCTTGTACTGCTTTATCATTACTGCTTGACTGAATTGATAACATGTTAACCTATGCTTTATTGTTCCACTGAGTTGATCACTCACTTCCACGTTATGAGACGGTATTTCGGACACCCACCAGACTTTGTCTGATTATAGATAGCGACGCTACTCTTGAGGCGGAGCCGGATTTTTGTGATGACGAGGATGCTTTCTCGTATATGATGTTTTCTAGCGGCTTCATGTGAGCCGTGTCTTGATCGACGGGGTTACAGGGATGTTGACTAGAGGACCTTACACATTTGGTATATTTTGGACTTATACTTGTAATGAATTAACCTGGTAACATTATCACATTCTGGAGACTCACCACAGTTTATATATTTTATATATCTATCACAGTCTTCCACTTGCAAATTTAACTGTCTCTGGAGTATGATATGCTATTTTGGTATAATCCCATTCATGTTTCCATGCTCTCATCATAGTCATCATTATCTGTGTTGCATAAGTGATGCGTTGGAACTTAGGAGCTGAGCTTTGCTCGACCCTCGATTTTCAAGGCGTTACAAGATGGTATCAGATCATGATTTGGATTAAACCGGACCTGGGTTATGGTCTCACGACGTACGCTGATGCATTTCGACTTAGGTGGGTGCGAGAAAATGTAGAAACAGTCGTAGGTTGTCCCCGTTTCGCCAATCGACGAAGTTCACTGAAATCGATCGCCGAAATCGGGCCCGTACTCATCTGTGATCGCTTGAGTTGACCCCAAATCACTTCTAGACCATCTATCAACGGGTTTAGATCACAATTCACCCCATCCCAGCCCTTAGGAATGTACAGATATAACTGTGCATTAGAAACTACCCGAAATGGCTCAAAACGGAGTCGGGGGCCTATCTACACCATTCCAGGGGGACCCGGGTGGGCCACACATCTTTTTAGAACCTAGGGGCTGGAGGTCCTCGTCTAAATGGCGAGACATTACCAACCACTCCAGAGAGTGGCGAGGCCTCGCCGGTTAGCGGGCACGGCCGGGTGGGCCGCTCAGGCCGATGGCCTTTAGGGTCTAGTGGGATCCCCTGGTATATAGGCCGTTCGTTAAAACCCCCCTAAATGCACACTTCCTTCACAAAGTGACCCTCCAAGCTCTCCCTTTCCCTTAAAATTTTCATTTTCTCTCTCAAACCTCCTCTCAAATCACCCATTCCGTCATTTTCTATTAAAACCCACACACCCCCATCATTTACAGCAATACCTATCCTCCTACCCTCTTTATTCTCTCTCATTGGAACTCTTACACCCCCCCATTTGAGTCTTAAACTTGTGTAAACCCACTAGCCTACCCTATTGTAACATTTTCCCTTATTATCCACTCTTATTTGAGCCTTTACAACCTCCCTTGAGGCTCAAATCCGTGGAGACCCGAGGATCTCATCTCTTTCCTCCCTTTTCTTTACTTTTCCATGGCTCTATCTGAGCTTAGTATGGTCATTTTCTCGGATGTCTAGCCATCTATACTGTTGTCTTGTAGTTTGCATGGGTTACCGTCTTTAGATGTTTATGTTTTCATGTTGATGGGTGTAGTAGTTGGTAGAATGTTTTAGATGTTTGAGGATGTTTAGGGCCCGTTCGGCCAACTACATTAAGTGAGATTTGGTGGATGAAATTGTAAAAGTAATAATAAATGTATGTGTAAGGTATGGTCCCTAGATTAGGTGTATCCCGTGATTTTCAACACCATGTTTGGAATATATACAATGAAAAGTATATCCCAGGATTTCCTTTCAAATTACACTTGGAAATTCCTCATCATGGGATTTGGACATCCCATCTCACACTTTCCAACACAAGGCTCATTTTCCAAGGCCTATAAAATTAATTTTAAACCCAACCCACCCTCCTACCAAACATGCTACTCCCAATCCTGAGGTGGGATTAACAATGCAGTTCCATTTAATACAACTTAATACCATTGGCCAAACAAGCCCTTAAAGTTTTGGACCTAGAGTAGTACTCTTAGATTTCAAAGGATTTGACAGTGTAAGAAATTCAATAAATTAATAACGTGAACCCTAGGACCTTCTTAGCTAGTATGAACATGTGTGTGGTGCTCGAGACTGTTACATTCAAGTTCGGGCAACTCAATTCCAATTAGACAACGTTTGACCCTAAGCGATAAACAATTTCTTATATTAGAAAGGGTATAAAATCATTTAGCGTATGAGCGTACGAAATCATCTAGCCCATAAGCTATTGGATTACCACTACTCCTAAAATTAAGACTAGGCTATTGGTTACACTAAGGAATGTAAGAGACCGATTACGCTAAGATAATTGAGTGATAGATTTAGTTAGTTGACTTGATTAGGTTGGAGCGAGACCCCATTCCTTCGTTGAATCCCTTTGGTACTCACAGGCTTCTTTAACAACTCTTAGGAAGGTTGTTTGACGTAGAAACCATTCACGTTCAGAGGAAAAGTTATATATCCCTTTGATTGAACTTTAGATCAAAACAATACACCCCTTTGAATTGCCTTCCCAAAGAGTTATTACAATCGGGAACACAGAGTAGAGAAACTATATTTATCAGCGAGGTATTCGCGGTTTGAATTGAATTCTCAATCCTGGTAGTTACCAATGAACTCTATGCTCTGATCAAGCAGAGGGTCGGGATCGACTAGGATTAAGAACTGATACAACAATTTCCTGTCCTAACAAGGCAGAAGGTCCATGTATCCAATTCAGACCCACTACACAACATTCTTTCAGTGTTGGCCCAACCATTTAAAACCAAACGTTTATAACTTCGTCTTTGAGAAGTGTTAGGAGTATATAGCCGATAGAGACTTTGTCTTTGGGCCACAAATAGTTAGGAAATTAGGTCTCGAACCGCGGACCATTTTGGCACCCATATTGTGCCTATGAACTTAGAAAGATAGCCTGCCTGTTAAGCTAGACCGTGATAAAATTCCTCTGGTAGAATTAGGCATTTTGCCACAAACTCACACCTGTCCTTGAAATCAACCACGATACCCATCATCTTTAGCTCCTTTCTATGACCATAGGTACCAATGTCATAGTACACATCATCAATGGAAGGAAGACCATTGTATTGAGGGATTGTTTCCCATTTCGTGTTAAGGATAGGTCCTACATTACACCTTGTTTCGACATACGGAACAAGACATAGATCTTGAACCCTGGAGGTAGAAATAATTTTTAAGGGAGGTAGAACATTATGAACCCAATCTAGTTAGGTCACCTAATACACCTCTTTGATTTGGGTGGCGCAGCGGAAATGGGGTGGACCCTTGCCCCACTGGCCCAGGATCGAAGGGAATTGATCCAGACTATATGTAAAGGTAGGTCACTAAATAGGATCTGAATCTTCCTTAGAATGTAAAGCAATTAGGGTTCAAGTATTAAACAATTTTATGTTACAGAATAGGCCTAACAATGGGTACGAACTGAATTACAATAGCCAAGGTCAACGTATCTACAACTGTGCTCGTTGAATACGAACATAATAGAAGCCTGTTCTACTATGAGAAACCGTTTTAGGATGATCTAGTAAGATTTGATTCACCATTTCCTTGGACATAGATAATAACGAGGACTCTCTTAGACCAAGACCTAAAGGGCAACCCGAGAAATAGGACATTTGAACCTTTCTGTGATGGGCATTCCCTAAGTTTTTAGAGTGATCGGTCTACAGAGTTACTGAAATATAAACTGCGAAGCATTCGCGGCTTGACCCAATTCTCAATCCTGGGCAACTACCAATGGACTCACTGCTTGGCCGAGCAGAAGACCAGGAGCCACCAGGACTAAGAAGGGATACGATGAGTTTTCTACCCTGACTAGGTAGATGATCGATGTATCAGGATCAAGCCCACCATAACCGTCTCTCCGTGTTGGTCAAACATTGAAAACAACTATCTTACTCTCAACAGATGGGAATCAAAGTCAAGACTCCAAATAGGGAAAGAAATCCATTGTAGCAAACCATCAGGATAAAAGCAAGGGATAAAATGTACTAGACTAGTATGCACAAGATACACCCTACCACACATAGAGACTTGAAATCAATAAGTCTTAGGCAAATGAAATAATAGCATCCTTACTTATTGCCTTTAGCCAATTTCGGGGACAATTTTTTTTTAAGGGGGGTAGATTGTAACATCCCGGATTTTTACCAACTTGGAATCAGATGTCCTTAGGCAAGGGGTAGATCCCAACCCCTTATGAACCTCTCAAACCTCAAATCCTTTAGGAATTAGACAAAGTCAACTAAGTGTTAAACTGGATTAGCTATGAAATCCGCACTAATCACTTTAAATATGATCTGCAAGACCCAAAACTTGTAAAATCATTGACGCTAGGTTACCTTAAAACCTAGGATCAATCTCATTACCCAGCTGCTCTCGGGAGCACATTGAAACTCCGTATCAGATCTGGACAGCACGTCGAAAGTTTGAATAATACGAAGTTATAGAATTAGGACCGCCTTGCTAGGCTTGACAACCATCTCGGAAATCAAATCCAGATAGTGTCCTGGGGCTATTCGCTTGAGCCTGGAGTGAAGTGTGTGAGAAACATGGATATTTTAGAAATAAATATCTAAATTTAAGTAATCTGAGACTTGCCAATTGCGGGCTTGATATAAGCAATCAGACCGTCAGAATCTGACCCAAATACACCCTCGGATCAGGGGAAATTTCATACACAGGTCAGTGTACTTGTGGCCCTGATCGAGTTGCGATGACCGTTGAACTGAAACTGGTCCGCCACGTGTGATCTGGGAACCCGATTGGACTGAAAACGTAACTTGACCTAGATCCAATGTCTTTGAGCTTAAGTCCAACCTTTGGCTCAAGGGGGGCTCCGGAAATGCTCCGTTGAGCTGAAACAGATGCCCTTTGGACAAAACCTAAGTATACCTTGGCCCTGGGTCTAATTTGGTGAGTTTTGGTTCTATATAAGGACCTTAAGCCCTCACTCTCTCATCCCATACGAATTTGAGAAAAACCTAGGAGAGAGAAGAGAGAAAAGAGAGAGAAAGTGTGAGAGAAGTGGGAGCATCTTCCTGATACTCCATCCCCCTGCTATATGTGTTTAACCATCGCTATCTAATCACTTTTCGGTGATTCGCTTCGTTCGTAGGTAAGAAAACCTAACCCTAAGCTGTTTTAGGGTTTCCAAGAGTGTAGGTGATGGAATAACTGACTTGTTTCATGATTCAGGTTGTCGTTGTGCCATAGACAAAGGCGTTGGGTTCAAACTGGTTTCGGTTCAAGTATACCGACAAAAGGTACGGACTTTAGACGTATAGGTTATGGTTTTCAACGCTTTCAATGTCAGATAATGATAGATTCATGATCTGGGTGTAATTGTACATGCACAAACCGATGTTCGTTTTACGTTTCGATTTCATATACAAATTATGATGTATTGCGTATTCTGTATAATTGTAAAAAATACTGTATACTTATAAATTTTAAAAGTGTGTTAGCCATGATTAATCACTGTATGAACATGCTATATATATGTATAATACTTACTCGGTGAAAGGATTCGCCCTAAAACATGTTTTTGCTAATATACGTTATGTATGTTAATAAGTGTATTCTAAGTATTTGTGAAAATGCCTGTAAGAGTAAGTGCTTAGGTGATTGTGCTTTAGGTAGGTGTTGAGATAGGATTCTCAACTACCTTAGTGATGTGTATGATTTCCTTCATATAAGTTGTTTAGTTTAATCACTATCTGGTTTATGAAATGTATGTGTTTGGATTTCCTGTTTGCATTGTGTTTTATAACATGCTTGTTAATATGTTTGAATTACTTATTTATTTAACTCTGCTCTGACTACTTCATATGTTTAAGTTGTATTCCATAAAAGCCGTGAAGGGTGATGGGGGAGTGGTGTACGATTCCGTGCGACAGCCCTGGCAGCCCTAAGCGGACAATATTGGATAATTGATTGTATGATTTGAAATCTTGATCCATTACTGCTTTAACTGTTCCATAATTGAATGTGATTGGGGCTATTGTATAGTCCAGGCAATCGGTAATGGGATTGAATTCGTGGCTGAGATTCATTCGCCACGTGAGAGGTGTTCGATGAACCCGAGTCGTACTTCGATTGGCGATAGTGGTTGGCCACGCGAAGTGCTTATGCACTTCATATCATTCAACTTGTCGTGCGCTCGAGCTAGCCAAATTCGTCAAGTAACCCGATCTGTCTAATGTATGTTCACCATGTTTGGACGCTACTGCTTGAACCTAAGGTACCGAACTTACCAGTGCAACCCTGTTAACCTTGGTACCTCGATCCGCTAAGACTCATGAGCCGGGTATGGTGGTATGGGACACCATGGTCGAGCTGTCGGCCTACGCTGGGGTGATGTGCCTCCCCGTAGTGACCAATGAGCAACCCAGACTCGTGAGCCGAATATGGTGGTATGGGACACTGTATTCGAGCTGTCAGCCTACACTGCTTTGATGGGTGATGGGGGAGTGGTGTAACGATTCCGTGTAATAGCCCTGGTAGCCCTGACCGTACCCAGTGTAGTAACCTCGAGCATACTCTGAATTTATGGAGAGGCGACGAGCCTTCCCGTAGTAAACAGGATATAAACTAGGCCTGTATTGATAAGGTGATGGGGGAGTGGTGCAATAATTCCGTGTAACAGCCCTGGCAGCCCTTGCAGCGACCTAGAACCACACTATCGTATGAGATTATCTAGGATTGATGACCCTAGCATGGATCATTGTTTGGGAATGATATAAGGGAGGTACCTTAGTTTCCCAATACTGCTGTATGAAAATGACTAATAATAACTCGGTAATCATGCTCATCATCGCACTGCATGTGCCTGGAAGATGTGGAGCACTGAGGGATGAACGCATGCCGCAGACGTAAGATGGTGTCGCATGAGGGAGTATGTTGGTGAGGGCATGCAACATGACTGCATTCATACTTGCACTAATAAGAGTATTTAGGAGTGTTTGCTTGTACTGCTTTATCATTAGTGCTTGACTGAATTGATAACATGTTAACCTATGCTTTATTGTTCCACTGCGTTAATCACTCACTCCCACGTTACGGGACAGTGTTCCAGACACCCACCAGACTTTGTCTGATTGCAGATGGCGACGCTACTCCTGAGGCAGAGGCGGACTTTTGTGACGACGAGGATGCTTTCTCGTATATGATGTTTTCTAGCGGCTTCATGTGAGCCGTGTCTTGATCGACGGGGTTACAGGGATGTTGACTAGAGGACCTTACACATTTGGTATATTTTGGACTTATACTTATAATGAATTAACCTGGTAACATTATCACACTCTGGAGACTCACCACAGTTTATATATTTTATATATCTATCACAGTCTTTCGCTTGCAAATTTAACTGTCTTTGGAGTATGATATGTTGTTTTGGTATAATCCCATTCATGTTTCCATGCTCTCATCATAATCATTATTATCTATGTTGCATAAATGATGCGTTGGAACTCGGGAGCTGAGCTTTGCTCGACCCCCGATTTTCAGGGCGTTACACTTCAAATTTGATCTCCAGGTTAGTTTTTCTACCGTAGTTAGGATGAAACGTATACAAATTAGATTAGAATCAAGGTGGTTGAACTTGATCTGACTTGCTGCAGCACAACAAACCAGTGAGTTGACTCAGTGAGTCAACTCAGAGAACGGATCTTCTCAGTCTTCTTCTCTCCTTTTCTTTTGTCTTTCTTCTCTCTCAGCTCAACTAGCAATGTCTGTACTCAAATCAGACCCTAACTCGGCCTTGAGTCGAACTCAAGTCTACAGCGAGTCGCTGACTCAATTTCTCCCATCTTCCTCACTCTCTTTTGAACTCTCTTTTGAATTTCTTCCTTCTTTATTTCTTTTCCATCTACGTCCATCAAAGACGCCAAACACAACAAGACTTGACTCGGTTCAGGTGGGTCGAGTCAACTCGGTAGCAAGCTTCGCACACAACTCACTTTCAAATCTGTTTACTGTCTTGGATCGAAAAACATTGATTATCCCTGCGATATGTTTTGGGGCTGCCATTGATGATTGAACATAGCATATATGGGCTACCTGATGGATGAAACGGATCTGCAATCGGTGGCCAAAAGGAGATCAGCGGCTAATGTTGCTTGACGAGGAAGATGATGGAGCTTTCATGGCATTCTTCAATCGGATGCATCTTTCTCGATTCCACTGCTTCTGGACGACTCGGATTCGATCTATGAAGCTTTCGGACCAATGATTTTGAAGCTTGGAGATGGTTTTCCTGGTGGTTCACGAGTTTGAAGCTATCGGTTGCTTTTCTCAATGTGTCATACACTGTTGTGGAAGATACGAAATCGGATGGCTGTTTTGGCATCCCAATATCATTTGGATTGAACTGGGATGATTAGGATGGATTTTAGGGTTTCTATCTTCGAAAGAGGAGGGGAAAGGAAATTGAAAACTTCCGATTTATATGCAACACTTGATTTCTTACTCAACCCTAATCCACGTGATTGGTTTCGATGGCTGAGATCTTTCGAAATGAACGATTAGGATGGATAGGGATGGACATACACGGATTGCCAATCTGGCAGCTAGAAACAGATTTCTGTTTTTGGAAAAACATCGTGCGCAACTCGATTTTCAATTGAGTTTGTGTGCACGTGTGAGGATACTCAGCCATAAATGGTTATGTTTTTGGTTGGAACCACCGTCTAAGCATGACGGACGGTTCAGATCTTCCAAACATGTGGTGATGATGGCCCACCAATTTAAACAACGGACGGTCTTTTGTTGCTGATGTGAAAACGTGAAAGAGAGAAATCGCTCTTGTTTACAGAAGATAACGGATAAGCTCTGTTAGACTAAATCGAGCGGTCCAGTGCACCGCATATGCACACAATATGTGCACATGCACAATTCAAAAGTGGGGTCCACGTTTATGTTTTGTGGAATCCACTCTGACCAATCGATTCTAAAAGTCCAACTAGGACATCTGGCTAAAGATCAGACAGATTTCCAAAGCTTAGGTGGGCCACACCATAAGATTTGATCTATTCATTTAAAATTTTAAACTAACACCCCATTTTTAAAATACAGGGTGTTACAATCTACCCACCCTAAAGAGAATTTCGTCCTCGAAATTCAACACTTCTACCATAAATGGGAATAAGAAAATCTAATCAACGGTGTTTCTAAGCGCTCACTACTTTTTCTTAGAAATACACATGTATGTACAAGTGTATAAGACTAACTACCAGAACTGGGGCTATTACATAGTGCCTGGAGTTTCAAATTCATCTGTAGGAGTGGCTTGTCTTTCTCTTCACTTTATAAGATTGAGGGGGGGATCCAAAACCAATCCACCCCTCCAGAGTATTTGGCGGCTTTAGTTCTCTGATGGGTTCTTCTACGGAGATTTTTTGACGGAGCTGCCCTAGAATAGCTGCGTGATCCTTTTCAACGAAATATCTGATCCCTTATTCTGGTCTATAATTTCTCAGCCTTGGAGGGGGAATCCAGATGGGGCGGTCGATAGAAAAACAATTGCGCACTAAATAATAATGGTGCATCCACCATCGCATCCAAGAATACGAAGCCACTACTCGGTGATTGAACCCTGGGAGGAGGAAACGAGACCTAAAGTTCCTTGCCAAAAGTTATTTCCATACTAAAGCCCAATTATATGGGTTGAACCCATAACTTCTCATTGTTCGCATAACTTCTTCTCCCTCTTGGGGCACAACTTGATCATAACCAAATTGCCTGGCGAACTTACTTGAATAGTAGAGTTCTCTTCAAAATTCCACCCCTTCTTGCATGGGCAAGCTACAAGAATGAATATAAAGGAAGAAAGTTCTCTCAAAAGGCTCCAAACTGTCATTATCTTCAACTTCTCTGTCCTCAGCCTGATGAGTCGAGTAAAAGGGAAAGAAATCAATGGATTCTGTATCTTCAATTTTATTGACTATCCATTTGTACACCTTCCTCACCGTCTTCCGTCTGAGGTAATGTCACAAAGGTAGGTGTACAGGGTGAACATAAGCCTTCTCAGGGTCGCCATAAGTCCAAGTATACTCTAAGCTAACCTAAGAAGTAATGTCACATAGTAAAAGAAGATGAAGCTCCAATTACTGGGCTTGAGCAATGCGCTAGCATTTCCAAAAGCTCTATACAACAAACATAGGATGGGAGGGGCCAAAGAATACTTCTTCATGCCTTCTGCTATGGCTCCTGCTGCTACAAATAGAGTTGGTTGAATGGAATCTGAACATTTTGAGCTGGGTAAAACGACCAAACTTAGCCAATACGCCAAGAAAGTAGCTAGTTCAATTTCGACAGTAAAAGTGGTTCAACCTCTTATCCTCCTGCGGGCAGCTTCCAGTTCCGGTGAGTGAATGCCAGAAAACCTGGAAAGAGAAGAGATATGAGAAACAGAAATACACACGAAGGTGTATTTAGGAGGAGAAGGGAAGATATATTAAAAATATTTACTGTAGGAATTGCGAGAAATGTGCAAGCCATTGGAGTGGGGATATTTTGTGAATATCAGGGAAATGGGACATCTCACAAAAAAGTTCGATAGTGGAAGCCGAAATCTTAGGTGTTCTGCCAGGAGCAACATAAGCAAACTCCTCATTGGTAGGAACATATTCGTCCAGAAAAGACCCGGTGATAGGAAGGCCCGCCATTCTGTGCAGATCCCACAAAGTAATACTCACCTTGCCAACTAGGAGATGAAAGGAATTCGTGGTGGGAGACCAATACTTTAAGAAGCCCATGTAAATTAAAGTATCCTTGTGAAAGAAATCAGATGTGGCTTCTATGGTTGCATATATATTCACCGCAACGAGAACCTCCTCGTATTTTTTTAGGATCGACTTGGTCCACGAACTGTAGTACGGGCGTTCATCCCAGAGACCACACGTCCTGAATTCATCTTTCCCCCATAAGGAATCACGGTCACAAAAACACTGCTGAATTGTTTTGAAATAATGGGTAGGCTATATATAGTGAGGGTTGTAACATGGCGTGAGAAAACGCATATACAATACTTGCCCGGTCTTCTGAACTAGACACTTTTCTATAAGAAAGCCTTCGAGAATTCTCGCTCTTTTATAACCCAGTTCGCCACATATAGAAGTCGATTCTGTGTCATATGATCGGATGGTTCGCTTTGAATCATAGACAGGTGACGTTGAAGGTGTAGAGGGAGGATGATCGTTTCGTCTTTATAAGGATTTCTGAACTTGATTGCATCTACGTGAGACATGATCATGTCCCAAGAATTTTGATAGTGTCTCTTGTTATGTTCTTGAATTTTCTCTTAGAAAACTTCATCTTTACTCTTTTGCTTCTTCTTCTTCTTCAAAATCAAGGGAGAAGGGGAATATTCAACAGGAGTAGGACGGGAATCGTCTGTCCGAAAGTTAGCAGTAGATTTCAGTCAAGTCTCCCAGTCGGACTCTTGACCTTCCATGGGTGGTCCTTCTAGCTCTCTCATTAGAACGGCAGCGCGGATGGGATCAGATAGGCGCTGGATTCGATCAGAGAAGTTAATTATCGATGGGGTCTGTGCTTTGAAAAAAGAGGAGTAGCCTTCAAAGGATCTGGCTTTCTTTTGGGTATGAGTTTCAGGTGGCTGGGGGTCTGACGATTCAGCGGCATGATGGTCTGGAGAAGTATGAGGCCTCTTGGAATGAGCCATTGGAAGAGGATAATTTAGTCGACAAATTAAAAACACTTGAAGGAGTCCGAAATTTGCAGGAGTTCAGTTGTGCACAGGAGTTCAGTTGTGCGCGAAAGCTGAGTTGTGCGCAAAAGGTCCTGTTGTGCTCAAGTTTTGGTTGTCCGCAAGAGAGAATGGTGGGCAAAGGAGGAGAGCTGCAAAGTAGGAATGAATGAAATGAGGGCCTAGGCGGGTTTATGTAGAGTTTTCCAGGTTGTGCGCAAGCACGCTTGTGCGCAAACGCAGGTTGTGCGTAAGATGCATTATGTGCGGATTTGAAATTATGCACAATAAGAAAAAATGCAAACTAATTAAATTATTAAAGATTGATCCCACATTTTCTTGTTTTGTAGATGAAAAAAAATGAAAATGCAGGATCAAGGGGGGCATCTATTGAGGCATAAAAAGGGATCAAAGGAAAATATAAGAAGATAAGAAAGAAGTCTTCCCTAAAGGGTTGTGCGGTGCACAATAGAAGAGTACAAAGGAGAGTTGTGCGGCACACAAGGGGATCAGCGCATGAAGGTCCGACGGCACAAGGGGATCGAAGCAGAAAGGTCCGATCTCACAAAGGTTTCCGCACAAAGGTCCGACCGCACCAAGGTTTCCGCACAAAGGATGACCGCACAAAGGTTTCTGCACAAAGGTGAGCTGCGCACAAAGGGGTGACCACACAACAGGGCTGGGTGCACAATGGGTATGTTGATGCGTTCACATGTGCGAAAGGCTATAAATACCCCATCGTCCCTCTATTATGGATTATTAAAGCAAGATTCGAGCAAAGGAGAGAGATCAGGACTTCAGAAGAACCTAGGTACCGTCCACACCTGTTGTGCGGAACGTGGCCCATAGGGCGCACAACCATGCTAGCGCACAACGAATGCTGGTGCGCAACGGACAAGGGCGCACAACACCTGTGTGTGCACAATCCCACTAATGCATAGTGGGTGTGGGCACACAACCCTCCTGTTGGCATATTATTTTCCTCGTGGGCGCATAACGACTTCATTTGAGTCAGGGATTCATTTATGATCAATCAGAGATTAAAGAAAAACCTAATTCAGATCAAAATATCGGAATACTTTCTCAAGAGCATGGAATCAATCAGAATAAATATTATTCAGCACGTCAACACTACTATGTTGAAGATCATGATACAATTAATATTGAGCATTTAATATCTGTATTATGTTTATGTAAATGCTCTACTTTATAATAAAAGGAAATAAAGGATGTAAATGGATTCAGAATGAATAAATGTTGTGATTATTCTCTTTATTCCTCTTTTGTTAACTATTGAGTTGACGAATTCCCCCAAATCGAATGCATTTGTTTCTTATCGAAACAACAACCGTTAGAACGTGAGAAGGATCTATATGGCCAGGGTAAGGCTATAAATAGCAGAGGAATTCAACATGACAATTTTGTCTCATACCAACCCAATCAAACCCAAATATATCTTTCAATTACCTATCATTTACATTCCTTATGGCCTGTTTTGGAGCATGGATTTGGAACCCCTTAGAGTTGAAATACCCTGGATTTAAAATCCTCCTATTGTGTTTGGCACCCTGGATTGGGAATCAATTTTAATCCAAAAGTAGTTATGCATGGTATATTTACTAGGGCTTGAATTTAATTTCTAAATCAACTTTAATATCTCTAATTAGTGAATGTATGTAATTTTTAACACAATGGTTGCAATAAGTCCGCTGAAATATATGATTTGTTTGAAAATGATGAAATTACAAGTCTCGAATGGGCCACAAGCACAAAATCATGTCCGAGTGACTAACCAACTATTTTTAGCTGTTGATTTACATGGACAATGTTTGGATGGTGTTGATCATCATATTAAAGTAATTATAGTGATGTAATTGATAATCTAATTATTTTGGGATATCATTAGTGGGCCATGTGCACAATAGAATAATAATCCAGTGACATACATGTTACACATGCAACTCTTGGAAGGATTTTAGATGGAATCCAAGCTCTTACGTGAGTTTGAAAACCCCAGTTACTTTAAGGTTCCAAACAACCAGAGGATTTGAAATCCCCTCAAATCCCTCCAAATCCACGGTGCCAAACGACCCTTAGTATAATCACTTTACAATTTCTGCAAGTCAATTACATTTCCTAGTGTAATCATTTATTTTTCCACATGTTGTTTACATTCCATAGTGTAATTTTTAGCGTTAATTAAGTAGTTGATAATCTTACATATAATTAGGGTATATGCTCATGCGTTGGATTCAGTTCTTCATTTAGGAAGGTGTTTTACAGCTGCTCTTCGTGACCGACTATAAGGATTTTTTTTTTCTATCTTTCTTTTATTTGTATCGATGGTAAAGATTTCTTTCATGTCTTTCTTTTATCTGTGTCGAAAAGTCCTTTCATATGAAAGGCAATTAATGTGTAACCCATCATCAGAGGACAAAACATATCCTCTAAATATTATTCGCATGATCTTATTTACATACTGAGCGAGTCTCGGTCATATATTGTGTATCTACTTATCTTGGAGGTTGGGGTTGTAGTTGTCCGATTTAAATTGAACCACAAATCCAATTCTGGCACACCTACACTTAACCGTGATAAAATTGATAAAAACAAAGAGCAACAATCACTAGTTCCCGTGTTGTTGTCTCTAAAATGAGCTGCTAAAATAGGTCGATGGCACGGATAAAACACATATATCATTTTAAGGCTCATAGGAACCGACTGGCACTAGACTGGTTCTTATCGAATCCGAGTCCTGGATCAAGGCCGTCCATACTGTCGTATGGGAGGTGTTTCAGATTCATACCCGTTTGGATGGTTTTGAGAGTGTTGATTAGGCGCCAGATCTTTTTCTGTGTTAGGTGTGTTACATCTTAACCGTTGGTTGTAATTGGCGTTTGTAAGCAAATGATGATGGGCTCCACAGTCCATGATGGGCCCGACCAGATGGACTGCTTAGTTTCACTGAAAGTTTGGTCCACAAAAGTTTGCTCGTTTCAATCACGAGATCCACCATTCGCGGTTTGCAGTTGTAGGTCATGCTCGCTTGGGCCAACGTTTCATCCAGTGGGTTACGCTATGCAAAACTGATCCTTTTAATCTCAGTCGTTCATTTTCACACCACACTAGACCTACTAGATTTCTTCAATGAAGGAATTTTTGAGACGTGGCCCTTTCCAAGTGGGGACCACAGGATTAAGGTGGGGGCACCGAGTGTCCACGAGGTGGCGGTGAGGTGTGGGACTACTGAATTGGTGGTGCGGCGATCACCATCATTTTGCTACTTTTTTGAATATCTAAGCACGGGTTGGAGTTAGAACGAGTAGTCTACGTTTTGACCAGCGGTGTTTTTGCATAAAGGTTAGAAAATTTACAGGAAGAGTGTAGGTTTCGGAGGGCAGAAGACCAGGCAGTTTTGGGAAAGACCAGGGATAAAACAGGCATTAAGGTCTCTTTTAGATGGATACTTCCCCAAGAGACGATGAAGCGATGGCTACAACGTAGTCAATGTCCACTCGCGCGAGGAGTCGACGTTTTCTTCATTTAACCTGTCCCCACGTCATACGTGAGTGCGAGATCATGTCCGTTGAAACCACCCAAAACTTCAACATGTAAGCCCAGTTATTGTAACGTCCGAGTTTTCAGAACTCGGGTATATGGTTCGTTCTCCAAAAAACCTGAGTATTAACCTTTAAAGATAATCAAATTCAAATTTATTTATTTTTTTTATTATTTTTTCTTCTTAAAGTAGCAGTTTAGCAAAAGATGGATAAATCAAATATAAAGAAAGATTTTATTTGCATTTAGAATATACGAGCGGCTACCCATAATAACTTATACAAACCAATGTCTCTATATTAACAAATACAATATTTACATAATTTAATACATGAGAAATATTAAAATGCATTTAAATGTAAGCCGCAAGACCGGGTAGCTTCTCTTGGCAGGTACAACCATGCATCCTTAACAATTATACATGGCTCCTCATCGGTCTGAACATTAATATCATTCAAGCCACCTGTGTTACCTATACGGTTATATATTCAACAGATGAGTGACCAACTCAGTTTGAACTCCCCTCAAGATTACACACCGCCACCTTAGACAAGTATAGCATGAAAGCAACAAGGCATACAAAACATAACAAAATGCAGTCTCATTATATACATGGGTGTGTGAATGCATCATCGACCTGGGAATGCTCATCCAGTCGGCAGTTGGGCTCGTCGCCCATGCAAAAGGATGGTCATCAGCGTAGCACATCATGTGCGTACATCACGTACAACATAATGACCGAACCATCGTACATCATACATGTAGATCGATAGTCGGTGGTCTGGTAACTAGCGAAATGATACCCCAGTAAACCTAAGGGCACATACTACTGCATACAGAAATATCCACCTGTCATCGCCAATATGTTATGTATGCATGATTAGCCAGACCATTATTAGTCCAATTACAATCAGTCGGTTTAATAAAGCTCAAGGTTACTATGGGGGGCTCGTCACCCAGCGTAGGCCGACGGCTTGGGCATAGTGTCCCATTCCACCATCCACAGCCCATGAGTCTACCACCTTAGGGTGTTGGTAAAACCCATTAACACGTGGCCAATCAATTCTCAATGTATGGGGAGTTACTATTGTATGCTGAGTGGGAATGAAATGTCGAAGTTACTAAATATAACGATTAAAATGAGTCGGCATATATTATTCAAATTCGAATAAGCAACGACAATAAAAACATTGAATGGTTCATCCCATAGTCAACTAGGTGGAATCACCCCCTAGATGGTAAATCCCATTAATCAAATTGCCACTAACATAACCTCCGTGTTGAGGGTCTATTCTTAGCACAACCAATCTCATTACACCTTAAGTACAAACTCTCTTTCATAGGTAGAGGTTCCCCTCTTTGACTAAAGAGATTTGATCCATATGTGTCTTGCAAACAATACAATAGTATGTGAGAATAACATGAGATCAGGTAACGATCCAGGATACCATCTAATAAAGTAAAACTTAAGTACAAATGTATTTATAGTCCAAGAGCTATTAAAAGAATCAAGGTCCAACATATGCATTCATGATCGATTCTCAACATGTATTCAAGTAGGCTAATCATATAATTAATCCAACTCTAAGGCATCATTTATGATCAATATAAAAACTATTCTTGATTTAATTTATAGATGGAAAGCCCAAGGGGAGAAGTCATCACCTGTAGGGTCGTAGTCCTTTCCTCGATTAAAGTTCCCGTCAGTGCCTTGCGGCCTAATATCACGCAAGTGATTTCCTAGAGTCATTCCCGATATGATAGCTTGTATTACACGAGTATTCCTTAAGGTTTCAAGTTATCTAAATCATTGAAAGTGTGTGGGGTTTGTAGGGGCCCATTATCACGAAAAATGGGCCTGCATCAAGGTAACCAGGCCCATCAATTTTGGTCCAACAGGTGACTTGGACTGGGCCTGAAATCGCCCGTTACCAAGGCCTGAACTGGGCCTAGTTTGGCCCAGCCATAGTCAGGCAGTCTAGGCCTAGAAACAGGGCTAGGCTGGATTAATCCTGGCCTAGCCAACAGCTATACTTACACAACCCCATCGACGACTGCTGGGCTGGGCTGGCCCAGCAGCATTCACTCCACTCATCACCCTGGGCTGGGCTCGTCCTGGCCCAGCAGCATCATCATAACACCAGCCCAAAGGCTGGGCTGTTCATGCCCGCTGACAGGGTCAAGCCCAGGTCAAGTGGACCGTGTGGGCTTCCTTCATCTCCATAGTGAGCCCAGAGAACTGCATGAATGGTGGCTGCCCAAAGATTGGGCTGGGTTTATCCGGCCTGGCCTAACATCAGTGGCCTCACTCAGCCCAAGATTCGGCTGGGCTGGGTTGACTTGATTTGGCCTAGAGACAGCGTCAGGTACATAGCCCGGGGGCTGGCTATTCTCAGCCCATCTCTAGGCTGATTTTGGCCCAACTGCAACACCCATTGCCAGCCCATAGACTGGGCTGGACTTGGGCAAAGCCTATGGTCCAAAAGTGGCCCAAGGATTTGGATAGTTGGGCTAGATTTGGCCCCTTTGCTGATACCTAATGCTGGGCCTGTTTTGGCCCAACTTGGCTATTCCAAAACTTCTGGGGCCCACTGTATGCTTTGATTGGCCCACCTTTGGCCACGAGTGTGGCCCACTGCATTAGGCTGGGCGTGGCCCACTGCATTAAACGGGGGGTGCGGCCTACCGAGCTTTTGACTCAGGTGAGCCCGCTGTGTGCATGGTGTGGCCCACTAAGCTCCATCTCAGGTGCAGTACACTGTGTGCATAGTGTGGCCCACTGAGTTGTTTAACTCAGTTGTGGCCTAGAAACAGGGCTTAGATTCAATGAGGCCCACTACTGGTATGACCAGCATTGGCCCAGCAGCAGCAATCAACATTGCAATCAGGGCTCGGCCCACTACTGTTAGTACCAGCCCAGCCCTGTTGCCACCATAGCAGCTCGGTTCACTGAGTCCAACCCGGTTCTGAGTCACGGAGTTGGGAGGGATGACACGTACACAAGCCTTACCTCACAAATGGCGATGGCTAGGCGCGTCCAAGGCCCTGATCAGGTCTTGATGTTGCATCGGCTAGGAGAGTCTGCAGGAAGGCCCTCACTGACCCAACTCAACCCAAAGTGACTGGGTTGACTTAGTGCAGTGTGGCACCGAGTCACAAAGCCACTCAACTCCCTTTCTCTTTCACTCACTCTCCCTCCTTTCTCTCCTTCTCTCTCTCTCTCTCTCTCTCTCTCTCTTAGCTCTGGTGCGAATCCTAAGAGCAACTAGTGGTTTTTATAGGCAAGGGAAGGGCCCATCCAACGGTTGAGAAGAGATGGCCCTTTCCACGACCAATCTCGTGAATCTTGCATGCATGAGACCCATCCGATCCGGGGGATGTGATCCTGTTACACTGACCCACTAGAAAAGTAAATTTTCATCTATTGTGGGGTCCGTCTCGTCAAAGTGGGTCGGACAAGTTAATGGGGAAGATGACCTGGCCATCAATGGTCGATTTTTGTTCATGGTATTTCAGTGAGATCTGGTCCGTTTGAATGAACCAGATGGAACTGTTGATCACTGTGGGGTCCACTTTTTGGCCCATTCATCCGCATTTTGATGCATCTCACGAGATATTCTCCATCTCGTCATCTTCTCGTGAGACGAGAAGGCTTTTGCTCTCAGACCATGCTGCCCTAGAAGGGATGGTCGGGATTAGCCCACGTGGCCCAGGGAGGGCTCGGATCGAGCTAGCTGCCCTTTCCAAAAGTGACATTGTCTCCTTTCTCTTTTCTTAATGCAGGAGGTTGCCTACCCATTTTTTGCAACGGAAGAATGGCGTGGATAACCTTTGGACAAACGACTAGGATGAAGGGAGGGAGGCCAACGTGGATTGCCACGTGGAGCCTCTAAGATCGCTTGATCTTTGGCGAACATTGTCGTCGTTACTGGTTGTCCACAACTCGAGTACATGCTCGCTTGCATGAAGAGGCTTGGATGACGTGGATCCAGTCGTCCCGGACCTCCTTACGAAATGGACAATTTGGATTGCCCGGATGGTGGCCCGAGATGGGCCACAACTGGTGATGAATGGTCGCGGTCCGTCCATCGTGTATAACGAATGCAGCAGGGAGGCTTTGCCTCCCTTTTTCAAATTTTTATAGGTCAACAGCTGTTTGACCCACGCTGTGGTCTGGTGCATTTCGTATATGGGCGGTGTGGTGTACGCGCACCCTTTGTGGGGTCCACTGTGATGCTTGTGATATATCCACTCCGTCCATTCTACTTGGAGGGCCCAATCAGGGTCCCTAACCAAGGATGAGGTGGATGTGAGGCCCAGGTGGGCCGTATTGTGCGACCCAGGTCCTATTTAGTCGATTCTAATTGATCTAGTGGCTAGATTGATTTAAAAATCCATTTCAACGGTTAACTAGGGGCTTACCTAAATCTTAAGTGGGCCATACTCTTCAATTCCTAGTTCTAATGGTGGATTTTCATCGATCTAATAGTTGGATCATTCTGAATTTGAATATCAACAGTTAAAATGGTTCTAGGGACCTCTTAGTTGAGAATCAATAGTTGAGTTAGGGAATAAGTGACCTAACATGCATTTGGTATGTTGAATATTATTATTACTATCATATATATATATATATATATATATATATAAGTGCCCTGGTTTGTCAATTAGCATGAACGTTGAGTCGATAAGACAAGTGGACCCCATATGAAGATCATTAAGTGTCTGCCTCAACTAGATGTATGTTTTGAACTCATCAAAGGTAAAAACTTAGCCTCACATCCCATGTCCCATAACACCTACGTATATAAACCCTTAAAATGAGTAGAACGACATAGGTGTTTTAGTATGAAAACTTATTTTGTAAAACAGGAAAAATTCTAAGTTTTCTGCCTTTCTCGATATATCGATATCACATCGATGTGATCGAACACCTGTTATCGATGTACTTGGAAAGTACTCCATATCATCAAATTTTGGACCTCTTATCTCCAGCAACCAAGTTGATCTTGGGACAAAATTCTCGATGAATCGATAGACAATTCAATATCATCGGAATTCAAAGTCCGATAACATTGAGACAGCTCGATATAATCAAATTCTGGCTAGTTTATGTCCAGCGTGCTGATAAGGCAAATCTCATATTTATCGATGACTCGAAGCGAGCCTCGATGCCATCGAAACTCAAATTCCGATGATATCGAGGGAGCTTTGATGTTATCGAATTCGGACCAAACTAGTCCAGCGAGCTCAATAGGAAAATCCTCTGGAAATGACCGAGGAATCGATGATGTCTCGATATGATCGTAATTCAAATATCGATGAAATCGATATATGTTCGATATCATCAAAATGGATCAAAGATTGTCCAGTAAGCTCTTTTAACAATCATATGAAAATGATTGATGTATCGAAAAGATTGTCGATGAAATCGAAATTCAAACTCCTATGGCATCGACGTCTGCTTGATAGCATCGATCCTCAGTCAAAAAGTTTCAGATATATACTCTAGTGGAGTTTGTATCATCGAACCTTACTTCGATGACATTGAAAGTATATGTTCGATGACATCGAAGCAGGCTCGATGATATCGAACTCAGTCAGAATCTGACATCTTTATTACCATTGGAACTTTTTGTTTATTTAAGGAGAGCTTGTTCTTGGTTGCTGTATTGAGAAAAAGAGAGAGACTTCTAGAGAGTAACTACATATCATCTACCCTAAGCCCTTTTTCTCATGGGAGTTCATCCTTCAATCCACCCTCATCTTTGATATTCAATAGAGTGGATTGGGGAATGAACTTTCGCATTCAAGGATCATCCAGCTACCACCTTAATGGCAAATCTTTGAGCTGGGATCCCTTGAATGCCTAAGACCTTAGAATCTCTCCATTACTTTAATAGGTAATATTTATTAGAGTAGATTCCAAGATAACCTTGACCCAACCCGTCACCTTTATTGGTACATCATCAAGTGTTACAGATGAAGAATCTTCATCATCAAGGAGGAGATCTTCATCAACGTGCTTAATGGGGCTCACCTATTTATCTGCAAGTCATTAGAGTCCAGAGACCCTTTTGATAATTCCTTTTGTAAGTTTGGGTCAAAGGTGCTTCTCACCCCTTTCAAGTCCTCATAGGAGGCCTCCGAAGGGAGAGTATGTGTGGGTGTTGTGTGTTGACCCTTGCTCTTGTGTAGGGCATAAACTTAGGTCCTTAGCCTATGTGGCCTAAAAGTTAGGTTCCTTGTGTGGATCCTTCGCTCTTGTGTAGGGCATAAACTCTAGGGTCCTTGTGTGAATCATTGGACTGTATGGCCTAAAACCCTAGGTTCCTTGTGTGGATCCTTTACTCTTGTGTAGGGCATAAAACCTGGGTGTTGTGTGTTAACCCTTGCTCATGTGTGGGGTATAAACTTGTGTCTCGTGGAGACATGTTAGGTATCTTGTATAGGTCCTAGAGTCAGCCTTGTGTAGGTTGTACTAGTTTGAGGTAAACCTGATTTGAAACCTCTGTTAGTGAAATCCGGTACAATCAAGGGTTGAGTGCGTCCGCCGGGAGTGGAGTAGGCATATAACCGAACCACTATAAAACGACTGTGTTTGAGATTGCATATTCTCTTATTGTATATACTTTGAATGATCACAAGATGCATGATTATTTAGAACCAATAAGTATCACATCTCACACACAGTCACTCAGTGCATCCATCATAGACTAAATTTATATACTGTTTAGATAATGAATAGTCTTGTGATTGAATCCTTTAATTGGCTTGGAAGCCATTAGAGTTAGGTTGAAGATATCTTGATAAATTGTTATATTATATCAAGATAATAGTAATAGGATTTTAAATTGTCATAAAATTGTATAAAGTCCTATTCACCCCCCTCTAGGACACTTTGACCTATTCCTACTTCTACTAGAGCGTTCATTACCGCAATTTCAATATATATATATATATATATATCCATTATCTTATTTTATTTTCCTCTAAATTGTTGTTATGGGTCACTCTGTAGGTTATTAGGACTATCAATCTCATGATTTTATATTATTAAATATTTAACTATTATTATTATTATTACATATACATTTTTGTTTATTTATCTTTTTATTATACCTACATGTAAGATGTGGTACTACCCATCATGCATCATTTAGCTACATATCCTGATGTTAGGTTTACTCTGCATTAAAGTGGGCCATACCACATGAGTCTCTAGTTACCAAACGACGGTTCCCTAGCCAGTCCAACAATCTGACGGTTGGATTGACTCGTATTTGGTTGTCGATAACCCTAGGGACCCTAAAGAATGTTTAGGTGTCTAGGAGTTGGATATGAAGCCAGATAATCCGACCTGTGTTTTCAAATGATGGATCATCCTACAGGAGATTGTAAACTTGGCGAACGGTGGGTTCCATGATTCAGGGTTCTAAATCCAGAAAGGTCAGCTAGATTTTCCCACCAATGAAATTGGGATTCTAAAAATAGGTCCCTCTAGCGATGTGATGGTTCATCTTGAATGACAACGGATGGATAGCTTGGTATATAGATGATGATTGTTTTTAATGATTGGATTTAGGTCAGAATGAACATGAACGTTCACTTAAGCTATGCTTGTATTTATATTAAATTAAATTACATGGTAACACTCGAGTACTGGAAAGTATGGGGTGTTACATGTATCAAGCTCGAGAATCATATGTGTTAATCCCCACTAGCGACATGCCCTGCTACAACCAATTAGTAAATGTGACTTGTTATCTGTACGGATATGCATGACGGTTATAAATATGCATTTATGTATAGAGGAGATTTCTCGATAAGCATAGCCAGGATGTATCAGGTGGTGCTATATACCACTTGAGCAACTGATGGGGAAGCAATCATGTCCAAATGGTTACATGATAGGTGGCAAGAGGAGAAGTAAAGGAAACAAGACATATGAAGCATCCAAAAAGCAATAATGGAAAATAATTGTTATAACAACCTTCAAATCGTGGGAAGAATCTAGATGGATGCATCAAAGCTATAAATAGAAGATGAATGCAACAAAGTAAATTATCTTATACCAACCCAAACAAACCAAATCTATCTTTCAATTATCCTATCGATTTGCATTTCATAGTGTAATATGTTACTTGCCTTGTTAAGCATATTTACATTTCATAGCGTAATCTTTACTTTCCAAGCCTGATGTTTACATTACGTAGAGTAATCCGTAGCAGTAACCAAGTAGTTATTAATCTTTAGCTGTAATCAGAAGTCTACGCTCACATGCTGGACTCAGTTCATCCATTAGAAAGGTGTTTTTCAGATGTTCTTCGTGACCGACTATAAGGATTTCTTTCCCATTCTATTTAAATTTATTTGTATTAAAAAGTCCTTTCGTATGTAAGGCAAAGGTACAACCCATCATCAGAGTATGAACCCCACCCTCTGAATATCCTTTGATTCGACTTTACACATTGAGCGAGTGTTTGAGTAGGCAACCGCTTTCTTTGGATCTCAGTCATACACTACGTGTCTGACAATCTTGGTGCTCAGGGTTATTGCTGTTTGACTTGAATTGAAGCTGCAATTCCAATTATGCCACGCCCTCACACTTAGTGTAGAAAAAATGTTGACGGTCAAATATTGCATATTGAACCCCATTTATATCTTGGTTTTACAAACATGATACTGCTTAATGTCTGATTTTACTCATGTTTGTGTTGCAAGGTGAATTTAAGAGCTTGGATTGGAAGAGGTGCTAAAAGCATGGATTTGACGCTCAAAGATCACCAAGGCAAAGAATAGATCGTAGAAAATAAAGATTGAAGATTTTAAGGTCCCAAGATTCAAGAAAACCAAGTGGAGAAGGAATGAAGCCGAAAGAACAAGTGTAGAATACACATTGATTGTGTCATCGAACATGACATCAAGGACACATTCGATAACATTGAACACGAGTCAATGACATTGAATTTATGAAGGAAAATCAAGTTGGTCGCTGGACAAATTGAAGACGTTTTTCGATGACTCGAAGCTCTGCTCGATGACATCAAAGATATGCTCAATGAGATCGAAGATATACTCGATGACATCGAATTTTCTATGAAATTTCGACAAAACTCGCTGGACATATTGGGCACCATTTCAATTACTCGAAGTACTCCTCGATGCCATCGAAGATTTGGTCGATGACATTGAAGGTCTCTTTGATGACATCGAATTTATTGAAGAAATTGAATTAACTCTCTAGATTATTTTGGACACATTATCGATTCCTCGAACAATGCTCAATAACATCGAAGGCAGGTTCGATAACATAGAAGGTTACAGAGTCCGGATGAAGCTACAAAAGTGCGGAAAAAACACGTATAAAAGACACCTTCGATGACATCGAAGCCTGTTCGATGTCATTGAATGAATCTCGCGAAGTTACGCAAAGTTACGCAGAGTGCGTAAATTTAAGGCAGTTTCTGGATTTTTATAAAGAGGTGCAAAAGGAGGTATTGCACAACTATAAATAGGAGTCCCCAGGGCATCCCTGGGCATCTATCTAATCATTCAAGGGTTTGGAGGAGCGAAGCACAAGGGCGGAGAGCCATCACCAAGCATTTTTCTTCTTTCTTCCTTAGTTTTTCATGCTTTCTTTTAGGGTTTTAGTTCCAATCATGACTATGGTTGGCTAAACCTCTTAGTTAGGGCTAAGAGGTGAAGCTTGTAGTGTAATGAGATGTTTTCTATTGCTTTGATTCATGTTTATGTTGAAATCTCTTTGATTCTATTTTGATATTTAAGAAATACTTTCAATTTTTAATGGTTGTGCGGTTTCAACAAGTTTATTAAAGTAATCCCACACCTCATCATTCTTGTTCATGAATTCTCCATTGCACATTGTCTCAACGAATTGGTGCATGGAAGATGTCAGTCCATCGTGGAAGAAAGTTGTTACGCGCCATGTTGAGACTCAAATATTGCATATTTTCCCCCAGTTATATCTTAGTTTTATGAACATGATACTGCTCAATGTCCTATTTTACTCATGTTTATGTTGCAAGGTGAATTTAAGAGCTTAGATTGAAAAGGATGCTAAAAGCATTGATTTAACGCTCAAGAATCACCAAAGCAAATGTTAGATCTTAGAAGACCAAAAATAAAGAATTCACATGCTAAAGATTCAAGAAAACCAAGTGAGGAATGAAGAGAATTGAAGACTTGAAGTGAAGAAAAGGAACCCTAAAAATCTGACTGCTTCGACTAATCTAAGCCCTCCTTCAACCAGTCAAAGGATCCTGCTCGACCAGTCGAAGATTCCTCAACTCGAACTCCACCGACAAAATTCTCAAAAATTCCATCATCCTTGACCAGTCGAAGGAAACCCTCGACCAGTCGAAGGTTGTCCTTGACCAGTCTAAGGTTACGCAAACAACACACGAATTGCAGAAATTTGAGACAGTTTCTGGATTTTTCCAACTCGGTGCGAAAGTTGGAGTCACAAACCTATAAATAGGAGTCCTTAGGATGTTCCTAGGTATCTTCTAAGGTTGGAGGAGTGGAGCAAAAGGGTGGAGCCGCCGTCCGAGAGTTCTTCTTCTTCCTCTTTAGTTGGTCTTTTTATTTTGTTTAAGGGTCTTCAGTTCAATCATGTCTATGATTGGCTAAACCTCTTAGCTAGGGCTAAGAGGTGAAGCTTGTAGTGTGATTGGGATATTTGCTTTGTTTTAATTCATGTTTTGTTGAACGCTCTTAGATTCTTGTTTGATTATGAAGGAATATTTTTAGTTTTTAATGGTTTGTTATGACAAATTACAATAGATCTGCAATAACTTGAGATATCTTCTTTTCCTGAATTGAGATTGTGAAATTAGGAAATCCTATTGTTCACCAACGTCCCTTGGGCATGGTAGGATGATGGAGTCCTTCCTACCTTTCACAATTCTCTTATGATTGGTTGTGAGACTAGTAAATCCTATTATTTGCCTTGTCTCCTGGGCATGGTTAGGTGACGGAATCACTTCCAAATCTTCGCCACTCTCACCCATTGATGATTAGATCCATGAGAAGTTCAGAGATCAGACAAATCTTTTTCTTATCAATTGGATAGGATAAGACTCTGATCCAGTTATGTCCTTGAATCAAGCAAGGTAGTGTTCCAATTACTACAAGTGGATCCTTGGTAGCCTAGTTCCCACCTTTAATTTCTTAAGTTTCTAATTCCATACATCATAATTATTCTCTCAAATATTCCAGATTTAGGTTTACGTATTCTTTTAGTTCTAGTTCTAGTTGTTTTCAGAAGACACACAAGTTCAGTCCCTTTGGATTTGACCTCGGTCTCACCAACATTATTACTACATTACGACCCTATACTTGGGGTCGTGAACATGTCACGTTTCAAAACTGTGTTGTTGGCATGAACTGACGAGATCCTTGAACCGCTCCCAACATTGGAAGAATGTTTCATCTTTCTTTTGGGCGAAGTTCATGATCGACTTCCTGATGGTGTTCGTCTTATGGTATGGAAAGAATTTTTTTATAAACTCCTTCATCATGTCATTCCATGTGCCAATAGATCGCGGACATAGTGAGTGCAACCATGTCTTAACTTTCTCTTTCAAGGAGAAAGGAAAGAGTTTCAGCCTGACCGTGTCCTTAGACACGTTAGGAAAGTATAAATTGGCTATAACCTTGCCAAACTCTTGCAAGTGCAATTATGGACTTTCAAATTCAAGTCCAAGGAACTTTAGAAGAAGTTGGATCACTCCAGGCTTGATATCCATGTTTCCTGTGTTTCTTGAAAAAGCCATACAAGAAGGGGTGCTCGTCCCCGCCGGTTGTAAGTAATCTCGTAAAATACGAGGTGGGGGTGTATGGTGCACCTTATTCTCATACGTTGCGGCTGATTCACCGGTTGATTTACAGGTTGATTTGCAGCCATAACCTCAATTAACTCTGAGGATTTTGAGTGGTGTCTAACCCTGTGATGGATAGATAACCCCTCAACTAATCCTCCTTCACTCAAAAGACGTCGAGTATTGTCACGGACCCACTTAGGTATGAAACACTCTCAACCTCATTTCAAAATCTAACCTCAACTTAGAAAGAAAAAGAAGGAAATAGAAATGTAGAAATAGAAAGAGATAGAATTAGAAAGAAGTTACCAAATTAGAAGGTTCTATGTTAGGATCCTGTAAAAGAAAAAGGAAAGTGAATTAGTTTATAATAATATAATTAAAAAAAAAAAGAAATAAGAAAGCAACCTAGTTTCTAAAAATTAAAAAAGAAAGTTTCTAAAAACAGAAAATAGAAAGTTTCTAAAAAAAAAAAGAAAAAGTAGTTTCTAAAAATAAATTAGAAAAGTTTTTATCCTAGAATATAGAAAGTGCATCTAAAAACAGAAAATGAAAGTTTCTAACCTTAGAAATAGAAAAAAAATTAGTTTCTAAAATAACTCAGAAAAAACCCTAACCTAAAAATAGAAAGTAGAAAAATCATAATCATAACCTAATTCTAAAACTAGTCAATCTCAAAAGAATGCAACCATTAGTCCCCGGCAACTGCGCCAAAAACTTGTTCACAACCCCAAGTGTAGGGTCGCGATATAGTAATAATCTCGGTGAGACCGAGGTCGAATCCACAGGGACTAATCTCGTGTGTATTCTGAATTTAACTAGAACTAGAACTAGATGGAGATGTGAATCTAAATTTGAATTAATTGAGAGAATAATTGTGATTAAAGTGATTAAAACTAATAAATTCAAAAGGGGTAACTAGGGTTTCTAAGGATCCACTTGTAGAGATCAGGGAGATCTATGTTTAATTCAATGACACAACTGGAATCAGAGTCCCATCTCATCCAGTTAGAAGATATCTCAGTAAAACCAAATTTGAACTTCCTTTGACCTAATTCTCGATGGATGAGAGTTGTGAGAACTGGAAGTGATTCCATCACAAAACCATGCCCAGGCGACAATGGCTCACAATAAGATATACCAATCTCATAAACAAACATAAGAGAATCATGAAGATTAGAAGGGATTCCGTCACCTAACCATGCCCATAAGACAATGGTGAATAACAGGATTTTCTAATTTTACAATCTCAATACATGAAAAGAATATACTCAAAGCTATCGCAGATCTATTGTAATTTGAGTCACAACAAACCAATTAAAACTGAAAGTATTCCTTAAATATCAAACTAGAATCAAAGAGAGTTCAACTTAAATATGAATCAAAGCAATAGAAAACATCCCATCATACTACAAGCTTCACCTCTTAGCCTAGCTAAGAGGTTTAGCCAACCATAGACATGATTGAACTAAAATCTCTTAAGAAAAGTATAAATACGACTAAGGAAGAGGAAGAAAAACTCTTGGCGATGGTTTCTTCACGCTTTTGCTCCACTCCTCAAACCCTAGAAGGTGCCTAAGAACATCCTAGAGACTCCTATTTTTAGTTTTGCATCACCTCCTTTCGCACCGACTTGGGAAAATCCAGAAAATGCCTCAAATTTACACAATTCGTGCAAAATCTGTGTAACCTTAGACTAGTCGAGGACAACCTTTGACTGGTCGAGGGTCACCTTCGACTGGTCAATGGTCTCCTTCGATTGGTTGAGGGTGACAGAAATTTGGAGGATTTTGTCGCTAGAGTTTGAGTCAAGAAATCTTCGGCTAGTTGAGCAGGAGCCTTCAACTGGTCGAAGATGGGCTTAAACTAATTAAAGGAGGCAGATTTTTAGGGTTCCCTTCCTTCACTTTAAGTCTTCAATGCTCTTCATTCCTTACTTGGTTTTCTTATATCTTTGGCATGTGAATTCTTCATTCTTAGTCTCAAAAGATCCATCCTTAGCTTTGGTGATTCTTGAGCGTAAAATCCATGCTTTTAGCATCCTTTTTAATCCAAGCTCTTAAATTCACCTTGTAACACAAACATGATTAAAATAAAACATTAAGTATTATCATGTTCATAAAACCAGGTAATAAATGGGGGATAATATGCAATATTTAACCCTCAACATCTGTTCCTTGTGCAAGTAAGCATGACCAAAGAGTGCTAACCAGATTTCTGCATCAACAATTTATTGGTCACAAGATATTCTGATGTTTGACTCTTATGGAGATATAAATGATAGAAATACACAACTAGCGTTGTTTGGATTAAAGCATTTTTGAAATATTTGAAATTGGTTATAATCCTCGATTAAGCAATGCATATATATATGGCGATAATGAAGCCAAAATAACTAGTATCAAATATGTTGTGGAAGGAAAAACACAGAGGTATTATACATTTACGTATGTGATATCCTATAGTTAAGTTATTTACTGACCATCGAAATGATTGTAGATCCTTTGACTAAGAAAGAAACTACTGAAGATTTTGTGAGTTTGTTTTGCATGTATCTAAGCTAAGTGGAAGATGGGCAAAGTAACCTCATATTATAAGATATTTTATATATATATGCCCACCGGTTGGCATGACGTTATTACGTGCAAACCTTGCTACCAACCGCTGGATTAGACAGATGGTCTGGATGAAGGCGCTTTTATGCATGAGTTCGAGAGAGCGAGTTTCCTTCTTTGACATGCCTCTTCTCCCTATTCTCTAATTCTTCGAAGGATGCGGTAGAAGCCTTTTACAGGAAGTTCTTCCGTTGGGATGCTAGGTGGGTCCCACCAAGATGTTAGTGATTAGAGCTGGGCATCGAACCGAGTCGAATCGGATTGGGCCCAACTCAACCAGATCCGAATTCAGCATGGCCTAACCCGAACTCAGTCAGAACCGGGACGATCCTAACCCATGTGGCCCTGGACCGATCCGAGTCAGACTCGGTCAGGAAAACCAAGTCGGATCGGATTGGCCCAGGTTTGGATCCGATCTAAGAAAAAGAAAGAGGGAGAGAGAGAGAGAGAGAGAGAGAGAGAGAGAGAGGGAGAGAGAGATTTTGTACCTTGATATGGCATCGCTTCTTCTTGTTGAATCTGAGGAAGAGAGAGGGCCATTGCAGCTCTTCTTTTCTTCTTCTTATTCTTCCCCTTGGATAATCTGCAAAGGTATACAGAAACAGTTAGTGAAAAGAAATTCAATGCACACCATCAAAAGATCTTAGGTCCTGCACAAGTAAAAGCATATTGATGAAATTCTAAAGACAAGATGGCAATATATTCTATACGAAAAGTAAAGTAGGCCTACATAAGCAAATGCTAATACTAAACAATGTTGCATATTGGAGGCATTTCATTATTACCATTATTGTGAAAACCCAACATCATTACAAGAGGACCTTTTTAGGTAGAAGATCCATGTTAAGTTCTTATCTAAAAATTCAGGCTGCTTAACTCTTTCCCTTTGTTGTACATTGGGGTCAGTTTGAGGAGTTAAAAAAGGAGCAAAATGGCCTAATTTTTTAGGTAGAAGATCCATCAGTGTGCATTAATGGAAAGCACTAACCTTACATAGGGAATTATTCGATACTCTAGCTTTTCTCAGAAGTGTCTTTCAGTAATGGTTTTAGATCCGTAATTTCCATTCATTCATCCAACAATAAATGAAATAAATGCAATAATAAAAAATAAAAGACAAAAATCTCAAACATCGACTATTTCGTTAGTGGAGTGACAAAACTAATATAAGTAAATGTAGATCTCACCTAAGATATGGTTTTTATTATTATTATTATTATTATTATTATTATTATTATTATTATTATTATTATTATTTATAGTAGGAACATATGAGTTCTAAGAAAGTTCGTGATTTCCATAATCAGGAAAGGTATGAAAATGTTCCAAGACATTTTAGTGTATAAAAAATTTATGTAAATTGAAGATGCTTGGTTTGTTGGTTTCCCAATTTGGTTTCTTGTTCGAATGAATTAAGATCGACCTGAGGGATATTTTCATGAACCTCACAGCATGTTCTGTAAGAAGACAGAGTCGGAACAGGAAATTCAGTTGAGAGAGAATCTTTAGGCTTGGAATCATTAATAATTGGAACTGAAATGCTGTTGTTACCAACCTACAAAAGAGATTAAAAAAAGAAAGAAAAAGAAATCAATCAATGCTTTGTAGATGATGAGAAACTGGAATTGAATTAATATGACTATTAGCTTATCGAAGAGGCTGGACTGACGCTTTTTCTTATTGAGGCTAATCTTTCTTAGGAAATATTTTTGGGCATGACTAGCGACTTGGGTCGATGGTCAACAGTGAGATGTCTTAGGAAATTGCTTGAATTAATACTCCAAGCAATTTGTAAAAAACAAAACATGGCAAAACAAAACTAAATAACCATCATATATGGGGATAGACAGGCACATCCCACCATGATGTATGTGTCATATCCATGCTCTCAAAAGTTCACCCTTACAAAAAAAATATAAATTGATTTCCCACCACTGATCCTAGATTTCAATTTCAATGAATCTAAACGGGACTTAACAAGATCTATATTTCAACAATACAAAAATGAAGAGAATGGATCGGAACCTTCACAGATTCCAATGACAATTGATTTCTACATTAAGGAATAGAAACAAGCATTCAAAACATCATCAGCTGATCTCCAGAACAAATTCCTCAACAGCAGAAACAGTGAAGTTTAGATAATTACAATTCCTTACAATTCCTTCTTCGTTTTAGATCAGACAATTACAACAAGCAATCAACTCATGAAAAAATAAATAAATCAAATGACATAACCCTAGACCAGCATAAGAATCCCATTGACGTAAATCATTCACCGATTCAAAATCCCACACATCCAATTAATGGCTAGAACTGTACACAAGTCGAAAGAATGAAAAATTTTGGAAAAAAACAAAGGGGAGTGAGAGAGAAGAGGAATAGTCACATAATAATGGCAACTAAAATTCGCAAAGATTGCACAAATCCCACACATCCAATTAATGGCTAGAGCTGTACACAAGTCAAACCGAGATTTCATGACTATTCAATCTAATTTGGTGCAGATTTTCATGAAATTTGGTACCAAACACACTTTAAGCTAAAATTTAAAAAGAGAAATATAGAAAGAAAGAAAGAAAGAAAAAGAAAAAGATTAGGTATCATGCACATACTGACATAAACCATGTCCAACATCATGTCCAAAATCAAAAGTAAAAAAACCTAACATGAATATACTGACATATAGATTAGGTAAAACTTTCATTTCATACATTCAATACCCTCTATATGATGAATGCCTTTGTGGCATGTAACTATATGAACCTTATCTGTAATAGTAACCCCCTCTACCTCCACCTTCGTCGCCAGATTTATCCTTTGGTTCTCTTTTTACAGATTCAACTGCAGGAGAACTCTTGGGCGACTCCGAGCTAGATGATGTGTCCAACAAATGGTCGTTCACCTCTGCTGAATCGGATGGTGGAGATCTCTTCCCATCGTCATCATTCACAGATGCAAGAACTTTTTTTAGATGTTTTTTATGATCCGATTTATACGGGATTCCCAATAGCCTATAAAATGCTATAAGACTTTTAATAAACTTTGATGGTTTACTTGTGCCTGCTTCAGCATCATGTTGTCTCGGAGGTGGTACTTCTTGATTTATATGCCATTTGCATGCTTTTTTTGATGGCCTCTTTAAAATCCCGTTCTTCTTGCTCCCTTAAAATTCTCTCTTGCTCTTCTTCTCCACTAATTGTGGTTGTGGAAGGCCTGGAACTAGAGCTAGAGGTAGTTGCAGTTCCTCTACTAAACCCTTCTTCATTTATAACAGGCCAACTTTTATATATTCTTTGGTTAGTTGTATTGGTTGTAGTTGTAGGCTGAGGGGTATGGTAAGTCTTTGTATTAGAATCGAGAATGGCTCCAAATAAATCTCGAACTTCCTGAGAAGCTTTGCTACTAGGTGTAACGTCTCCTCCCCGACAAGCCAAATGTAATTTGAGTCGATTTGTTTTGTTGACAAACTGTTTTCTATACAACTTGCATTTCAACTTTATCTTTCCATCTTAGGAGTAGGTTTGGACTCCATAATCTCAAATATCCGCCGATGAATCATCTTTCGATGACATATCTACTATATATCTGGTTATCTTAGGACAAAAAAAAAAAGAAAAAAAAAGAAATTAAAGTTATGAATGAACGCAAGTACCTAACAATATAATAAGAGATTTAAAAAACATTATCTAATTGAATATTACTAAATAAAAAAGATAAATATTCATCCACCCCTAAAACATAACCATAAAACTTCAATGTAACTATTTTAACAAAATTACAAATAACATGATATAACAAAATTAGAAGGCATCAAAATCATATTGCAGCTGCAGGCACTGTCTCTTCAATCTTGTCACTGTCCTCTTCATTGAACTCCTCATCAATAGACGTCTCTTTCCCCCACATCGGATGCAGCCAATCCTAGGTACAAATGAGCGCTTTAACTGATTCAGGTGTAAGTGAGCTTTTATACTTGCTTACGACCCTACTCCCCGTACTGAAAGCGGATTCTGAAGCCACGGTTGAAATTGGAATTGATAATATGTCGTGTGCCATTAACGAGAGCATAGGGTACTGCAACTTACCAGATCTCGACCTCCACCACTCCAAAACATTAAAATCTTTGCCTTTGTTTAGAACTAGAATACCCTCCTTGAGATACTCTTCAAGTTCTGATCTATGCATCTGAAATTGAGTCCCTTTCAGCTGTGTACAGTAAGACATGAAATCATCTGTCGTGTCTTCTTGCAATTCATCAAAAACAGAACTAGAACCCACATAAGGAGATTGTTATTTTGCGGTATACGCATACAAATTGTACAATTCACTGGCTACACCAGAAATCTTTTCAGCCTCAGCAACACCCGTCACACCATACAACCTATTACATATGAAGCTAACCATAAACATCTTGTACCAGGGATCAAGAACGACCGCAACACCCATTACCAGACTACACTCAGACTAGTACTTATCAAACTTTACCTGCATACCTATGGTCATGAATTGTAAAAAGTCTTGTCCACTACTGCTTTTGCGCAAGGCATCTTTTACCTTCCAAAGTTCAGGCAAAAATATATTTGCTGTTGGATACTTGCAGCCTGAAAATTTCTTTGTACAGTTGTAAAAAACAGAAAGGAACTTATGAACTGATACAGCTCTTGACCAATCATCTTCAGAAAGCAGCCAAATATCGCACTATCACGCTCCGCATAGTGAGAGAAGGCAGGTCTCAAATCTATCGCTGAATCTAACATTTCAAAAGTTGAATTCCAACGTGTCATGACATCCAACTTCATCGTTCTCTAAGTTGACAAATTCAACCGCTTCACGATCTCATTCCATGCATGTAATCGTGAAGGTGACCCCCGTATGTACTTCACACTCTCTCTTATGTATTCGATCGTGGGATAAATTTTTTTAAGGCATTCTTGTACAATCAAGTTTAGGATGTGGGCACAACACCTAACATGAAATATCTTTCCACTAAAATATAAGTTACCGGTGGCCTTAAACTGGCTCCGTAAATTCAATATCACGCTATCATTTGCGGACGCATTGTCTAGTGTAATTGTCAAGATCTTCTTCTCAATTCTCCACTCCATTAGACGTTTGTGTATGCAGTCTGAAATCATCAAACCAATATGAGGAGACGCAAGATAATGAAAGTTTATTATTCTCTTGTAAAACCTCCATTCAGCATCAACGTAGTGAGCAGTTAGGGACATATATCCCTTTTGTTGATTGGATGTCATCCACAAATCTGATGTCAGGCTAATTCGGGAAATCGTGGCCAACTCTCCTTTCAACTTGACCTTCTCGCCTTCATACAACTTCATACACACCCTCTTGATTGTTGTACGAGAGACTTTTTCGTATTTAGGGTTAAGGCATTTGGCTAGTCCAACAAAAGCAGGACTCTCTACCATCTGAAATGGTCTTTCATCTGAAATAATTAACTTGGCCATCCACTCATTCTCCAACTCTTTCTCATACTTGTAGATGGACACTGACGGACCCCCTGCAGATTGCGAAAATGAAAGTGTTTGTTGCCTTAGCCCACTTCTTACCTTTTTAAGACACTTTGTTAGATGTTTCTTCAATGTTATGGTCGAACCATCTGCTTGCTTAGTGTACTGACTCTTGCAGTGCTTACATTGTATATTTACTTGGCCGTTTTTAGGATTACTTCTTCAAAATCGTCCCACACTGCCGATCTCTTTTTCGTAATTCCCACAACATGTGACTGTGTGGTACTAGTATCAACCACATCGACGGGCACCTCTCTATGTTCAAGACCTAATCCTTCATCTTCAAGGATGCGATGTAATTGATCGACCACCAGGGGCCGGGGACAGGGTATTGGAAAGACCCTCGCTTTCCATCTGATAGTTGAAATATACTAAATCATATTAGCATTAGCAATCTAATGCTAACAGAGTTATACTAAATCCTAAATTAGTTACCCATCCAAGGTTGGATAGATTGTAATACTTTCATATTCCCATTTAAACGTCTACACCGAAAATCCGGCAACATCTCCCCATGCCTTTCTAGATAAGTTAATCTTACGTTACATTCCGATGCCAAATATCTAAAGCAATGTAAAGATATTTGGCATTGGATACGAAACGAAAGAAACATATTCAGAGAGAAACGAGGAGATGGACCGCGGATCAGGCATGAACATTTAAATAGGTTATATGAAAGCATACTATCCATCTAACCTTAAACTGTCTAAAAAGGGACAATTTGAGCGATTTCTATGCCACCAAAAACACACTATATCTATGTATGGCTACATAGAAATCCTCAAACGGGTAACTAATTATCTAACTTACAATTTACAAATCACAAGTCACAATAATAATCTAAGTAAAGAAAGCAATAATGAGATAATATAAGCAAAGAAAGTACATATTAAGACTAGAGTACATAGCCAGTAATCAATCTATGAGTACATATAAGTAAAGAAAGCAATGTGGACACATCACTGTGGACCCACAGATATTTTTGTTGAAAAGCTTCCTAACAATATTTCATAATAATGATATTTGGCAATATTGCATGATATCCCCAACAAAATGCAATATTATCAGCAACAATAGAGAATTTTATAATTCCATGTTCGTACCAAGCACCTCCGATGACATCGGCCAATATTATCAATACTAAAAACACTAATCAAAAGTAGGAACACTTGTTAATCTTCTCCAATCACCTACCTACTATGCACAACATTCTCCATGATAAATGACTCCCACATCCCAATTTTATGAAAACCATACGTGAAAATGAAAATGTAATCTAAGATGAGTCTTCTTGCTTTTGGTCCGTCTAAGATGAGTGAAGGGCCAAAACCTGCTAAAACTACCTAAAATAGTTGCTTATTCCACACTGAAATTACATCAACTTGGTCATGACCGAAACTGAGTCGATTCAATTTTTATTTTTTTTTCCTGATATTTGATTTCATAGGCATATCTTGTCAACAATCTAGATCTGGGGACCATGGGCTTCACCTGTATGGATTGCCTGCATCCGGTCAGGTGGTCACTAATCTCGTCCTGATGCACAGGATCTTTCAATTCTTATCTATATGTGAATATAGCATTTGAACATTTCATTCATAGCTTTATGAGCCATACCTGTGTACAAGGCATACCATTTACACACCATCATACATTCTACAATGGCAGAAAGGTACAATATCTAAGCCTTTCATTAAGCTGGTGTGACGAAATTGTTGTTCTCACCCAAAAATAAATCTGGTCCAGGTAGACCACTATATTAGAAACAGGTGATGGGTTAGAAAACTTTAGCCAAGTTTTCATCAGCCATAAATTTGTATTGTGAGCTATTGCCTGCCTGACTAGTGGACTGACCTGATACTTGGGCCAGGGCATCTACGTAGAGGTAGCCCTCTAATGGGTAGATTGTATCTCATTCCTATTTGCATGCTGGTTCATCTAGCGTGTACATGGGCTACCTTTAACATGTGTGTGGGCTTAGCAAAGCTCTTTCACTAATGCCTTGTCATGGACTCATGATGTAGGTATGGTGTATGCAATTGACGTAAACAAGGGCCGCTTAAGAATTCTTGAAGAGACAGCCAAGTCACACAATGTCAATGATGTCATCACTATTGTGCATGCTGACCTTTGTATTTTTCCTGTAAGTCATTTACCAATAGAAAATTAATGAATAAAGTAAAGGAAATTTTGAGTTCATCAAGATAATCCACATTTTCAATTTTCTCCTAACTATGCTTGCAATGTTTTAAATCATCTATTACATATTAAGATGGGTACATTGTTTGTATTCTAAACTTATATGCATTATCCTTGGGACATGTACCATTGAGATGCGTTTATTTTTTGCTTTCTGCCTTTTTATTGTTTGGTATTTATTGTTGTAGATATGTATATAAGGGGTCATGCCGGATCCTTACTCTTTCTCCGGTGGTAGACTTTCAGGAGTTTCAACACCGGGTCAAGGGTTCGAGTATCCATAGGTGGTGAAATCCCACAAAGGCGTGAGTGTGTGTGTTTGAAAAAAAAAAAAAGAAAAAAAGGGGTCATGCCATCAACAGAAGATCATTCAATTTCATGCTAATTCTTAGTTATGTGGCTGAAATGCTTCATTTTCTTTAAATAACCATGTTGGAAACACATCTGCAACATGCTAGGAAAGCATGTTGACTGCACATTGCCTTGGCTATCAGGGAAAACCACATCCAAATCGGAACCAAATTCCAGCATCAAATAAAATGGGGAGAAAGAAAATTATAAAAATGAAATTGAAATTTTGCAAGAGAGAGAGAGATAGAGGTAGAAATACTTTCGGGCCACTGTTGAGCAGACAGGGAAGGCACTGTGACGGACAGCAGGTTCAGAATCTTCGGATCGTGCGTTTGTTCGGGCGGGACAGTGACGGACGGTGGGACAGTGACGGACGACGGGCGTTGAAGAAGAAGAGGAAGAAGATCGGGTGAAAATAGGAAGAAGATCGCTCGTTCTTCGCCGGGTAGGGTAAGAAAAAGGGTGGGGTTAAGGTAAAAACGAAGAAGGGTCGCTCATTCTTCGCTGAGTAGGGTAACAAAGAAAAGAGGGGTCGGGTTAGGGTAAAAAACTTAGTATTTATAGTACCCGCCGGGTCGGGTCTGTTTGATTCGGGTCGGTTCCATTTAGTTCGGGTATCCGGGTCGGGGCGGTCCAGATATACCTCTATCCGCACTCGATCCGAAAGAAGAACGGATCTAGGTGACCAGACCCGATCAGGCATATCTCAGCCGTCGGTTCTGTTTGGAACGGTACCGAATCGGGTTTGTTCGGGTCGGATCCACCGGATCGGGTCCCAGATGCCCACCTCTATTAGTGATAAATCCACACTATCCATTCATTTTGAGAGGTCATTTAAGACTTGCGACAAAATATGAGGTATATCCAAAACTGAAGTGGTCCGTCCGTATGAGAGGAAACAGTGTATATTCAGTGACCATGGTTTAAATATTTATGGTGCAACGGAAGTTTTTACGAATGACGTTATGAATGATATGGATGGCGTGTAAACGTCACAGATGAACCCTGAGAGGAGGTTTCAGTGGTAGGAATTTCCATACCCACATCTTCCATTATTGCAGCCAACTTGAATCTTGGATCAATTTTTCTATCAGGTATTAGAATGATCACACAAAACGTATGAATGGGATGGATTCCTAAAAACATGACTTGGGCTACCTAGTTTCCAGCGCATCAACTACCTGCTAAAGACTTTGGCACGAAATTCGCGTCCAATTATTCGTAAGAACGGGTGTCGTAAACGGATTAACTATTCCCCTGTCGGTGCTCTGTAGACCCAACATAATGTATGTGTCTCATCCATGCCGTCCATACATTTTTAAAAATAATATCATGGTATAAACCAAAAAATTGAGGTAGAAA
This sequence comes from Magnolia changhungtana, assembly GCA_030180095.1. Lineage (NCBI taxonomy): Eukaryota > Viridiplantae > Streptophyta > Magnoliopsida > Magnoliales > Magnoliaceae > Magnolia > Magnolia changhungtana. The sequence goes on from JASAUF010000625.1 coordinate 1,197,391, forward strand.
AAAAATCTCAAGTGGGCCACACAGTGTTGATTGAACTCTCACCATTAAAAACTTCACGGGCTACCAAAGTTTTGGATCAAGCTGATATTTGTTTTTTACCATCATCCAGGTCAATACGACCTAATCGACAGGTTAGTTGTCAAATAAACATTATAGTGGGCCCCAGGAGGTTTTCAATGGTAGATTTTCAATCACTACTATTTTCCCATGGTGTGGTCCACATGAGATTTTAATCTGCCTCATTTATGATGTAAATTATTAAAAAGAGATGGACGGTATGGATAAAACACATAGATCATGTGGCCCACATAGCACCGACCACTTGTCACCTGGCTAGCTGCATCGTCACTCGCCAAACTGCCTCGATTGCGCGGAAGTTCCTGCACAAGATACTGGGTGGGACCTACCTAGATGTTTTTGAGAAATCCACCCCATCATAAGCTTGGCAAACTCATTTTAAGACGTGCGACCAGAAATTTAGTGTGTCCTGTACTCAATTGAGACACTCGAGAGGAAACAGTGGATATACAGTGAGCACCGTTGAAGCATCCTTATGCCTATAAAATTTTTGTGTAAGGACATATTTTTCGTGTTTTCACTTCATCCCATTCGGAATGACCTTATAAGCGGTTTGGATAACATATAAACATCAAGGTGGAGATCATGAAGCTTTCAACGGTATGAATTTCTTTCTCCAGTTTTTCCTCTCATATGACTTACTTTAGTTTTATATCCACCCCAATTTTTTTTGTTTAACATCCTTAAATGAGCTTGAAAAATGGATGGACGAAATTGATTTCTCACATACATTGCAGTGGGCCCCATCAAGTATCCTTGTCCAAGAAGAAGCCTTTTGCAGCTGGGAACGTGCAGTAGCTTGAGTGGCCACCGTGATGTATGGTTTATGATATAATCCTACACCGTCTATACATTTTTCGGTATCGTTTTATGATATAATCCTAAGAATTGGCCAAATACCATATCACTATCGTTTTATGATATAATCCTAAGAATTGGGCAAATACCATTTCACTATCGTTTTACGATATAATCCTAAAAATTGGGCAAATACCAACACAGGTAGACCACACAAATATCAACGGTAGGAATTTCCCTACCCACCTTTTCCTTTAATGAGGTCCGCTTGAGTATTATATCCTGTTTACTTTTGGTCTCAGGTTTTAAAATGAGCTCAAAAATTTGATGAATGGGATAGATTTTTCACAAACATTATGATGGGCCCATCTAGTTTCCAGCACGGTAACGTCTCGCAAAATCGAGGAGCAGATTGTTATCGCCGCCCGTCTCCTGCTAGGAATGTGCAGGAGCTTTGAGTGGTCACGTGATGTATGGGTTTTATCCACACCGTCCATCCATTTTTACTTATCATTTTAGGGCATTATATCCCAAAACTTAAGCAGATCAAATCTCAAGTAGACCACACCACAGGAAGCAAAAGTGATAATGATTCTCACCATTAAAAGTTTTTTAGGGCCCACCATAATATTTATATGACATCCAACCTGTAGATTAGGTCAACAGACTTGGATGATGGCAAAAAACAAATATCGACTTGATCCAAAACTTTGGTAGCCCTAGGAAGTTTTTAATGGTGAGAGTTCAATCAACACTGTGTGACCCACTTGAGATTTTTATCCACCTCAAATTTTGGGTTCATACCATAAAATTATTTTTAAAAAATGTATGGATGGCATGGATGAGACACGTACATCATGTTGGGTCTAGAGAGCCCCGACAGGGGAGTAGCTAATCCGTTTAGGACGCCTGCGAATTTCATGCGGAAGTCTCTAGCAGTTAGTTCATGCGTTGGAAACTAGGTAGAGCCCACCGTCATGTTTTTAGGAAATCCATCACATTCATCTGTTTTGTGAGATCATTCTAATACTTAAAGAGAAAAATTGAACAGGATCCAAGATTCAAGTTAGCTGCAATAAAGGATGATGTGGGTAGGAAAATTCCTACCATTGAAACCTCTCTGGGTTTGATAGTGATGTTTACATGCCATCCATACTACTCATAGCGTCATTTGTACTAGGATGAACCGAGAACACAAATATTAGCCTGATTTAAAATTGTTGTTGCGCCATGAATATTTAAATGGTGGTCAATGAATATACATTGTTTCCTCTCACACGGACCACTTCAATTTTGGATGCACCTCATTTTTTGTTGCATGTCCTAAAATGACCTCTCAAATTGATGGACATCATAGATTTATCAGTAACATCTTGGTGGGACTCACCTAGCATCCCAGTGGAAGAACTTCTTGTGAAAGGCTTCCACTATGTCCTTTGGAGAGTTAGAGAATAGGGAGAAGAGGCGTGACAGAGAAAGAAACTCGCTCTCTCAAACTCGAGCATAAGAGCGCCTTCGTCTAGACCGTCTACCTAATCGGACGATTGATAGCAAAGTTCGCACGTAATGAGAATTGGTGGGCGTGAAAGATACCTCGTTTCAACACTGAGGTCTTAGCATCGATTCCCCAATGGGAGTGGCTAACAGTGAAGTGTGATCTGATAGTGGGTGTACTAACAAGCTAACAAAAAAAAAACATTATATATATATATATATATATATATATATATATATATATATATATATATATATATCACATGATGCAATGAATCAACAATTGAGATGCTACCAAGTCAATAATTGTGGATAAACACAACCATTGTGGGCTATGAAATCATAATTAGCTTATCTTTTTATTTACAAAGTTGATGGAGTTTCGAGTCATGGATGGCATTTAGCTCCATCTCATTGGTTGTTTCAATGTATGCAAGTGGCCATCATGCACCGCCCCTTTTCCACCCCATAGTACATGCTAAAAGCGCATATATATATATATATATATATTCCTCCGCACGGTACCGCAAGGAGGTTTATATGCGAGCCTTTCTATAAACTGTGAGACGACAACAACGGCTGGGATATAGCGGCGTTGAGAGAGAGTATTAAAAAAAAAAAAATCGACTCTCTTCTACGCTCATGCTGAGGTAGGCGGATTAGATACCGCTAAGTTGAGTAGCGAGACTTGAAGTGACGTCACCAAGTTCTGTGGTCCCACCTTGATGTATTTGTTATATCTATACTGTCCATTCAATTTTAAAGATCATTTTAGGACATGAGAAAAATAATGAGCACATCGAAAGTTGGAGTGGACCCACCATAGAAAACAATAGAGAGAGATTGAAACAGTGTTGATTAAACGTCGACCATTAAAAACTTTTTTGGGCGCCATATAAGTTTTGGATCAAGTTGATTTTTATTTTTATTTTCCCTTCATTTAGGTATGTATGACCTAATAAACAGATTGGATGTCAGATAAACAATACAGTGGGCCTTAGTAGGATTTTAATGGTGGATATCCAATCACTATTGTTTTCTTGTGGTGTGGTCCACCTGAGATTTATATCTGTCTTATTTTTTATATTAAGCCTTAAAATAATCGGTGAAAATTAATGAACGAGGTGGATAAAAGATATACTTCATAGTGGCGCCCCACATGGCTAGTGGCAGGGGGAGTAGCCAATTTGTTTCCCCTCGTGCTTGTGTGTGTGGGGTACAACGTCTAACCCAGACGAAATCGGATTTCGTACTGAGTTACTCAGTATCCTCTTACGTACTAAGTAAACTCAGTTGGGCCCGCAGTGAATGTATTTGGTTTATCCACACCGTTGATTCGTTTTTCCAGATCATTACTGTGGAATAATGATTTCCACCATTGAAATCTTCCTATGGCCCACAGTGATGTTTATTTGTCATCCAACTTGTTCATAAGATCACAAATACATGGGTTAAGGGAAAACTAAAATATCAACCTGATCCAAAACTTCTGTGGCCTCTCAGAATTTTTCACTAGCAGACGTCAATTCATACTATTTCCTATGATATGGTCCACTTAAGATTTTTATAGGCTTCATTTTTTAGCTCATTTAATAAAATTATAGGCTAAAATGGATGGACAGAGTGGATAAAATAAATAAATCATGGTGGCCCCACAGGTTTACTTAGTACACTTAGAGAACTCAGTTACTCGGTACGAAATCCGCTTCCAATCCAGACGCGGATTTTTGGATGTGGTTTGGCAAGTTACGCTGCCACTAGCCAGGTGGATAGTGGTCGTTGTTATGTGGACCCCACCATGATGTATGTATTTTATCCATGCCATCCATCCATTTTGAAAGATAATTTTAGGCCTTGGTACCAAAAATGAGGTAGATCTAAATAAAAAATAAAAATTGAATGAACGTCCCACCATTAAAAACCTCCTCGGGCCTCTGTAATGGTTATTTGACATCTAATTGATTAGGTCATACAAACTTGGAAGAAGTGAAAAAATATATATCAACTTGATCCAAAACTTTATTGGCCTTAAGAAGTTTCTAATGGTGGGCATTCAATCAACACTTTAAGGTCCACTCGAGATTTGAATCAACCTCATTTTTAGGCTCATACCATAAAATGATATAAAAGAATGGGTGAACTGAATGGATGAAACACACGTATCATGGTGGGGCTCACCGAGCACTGACCAGCCATTGGCTAGAGGGTTACCAGCCCATCCATTTTCGGATTTCCTGCCAAAGCCTTTCCCGTGAAGTTTCGGCGCTAGAACCTAGGTGGGGTCCACCATGATGTTTGTGAAAAGTCCACCCCATTCATCCATTTTTTGAGATTACGTTAGGACATGGGGTAAAAAATGAGTTGGATCCAATACTCAAGTGTGCCGAAAATGTAAGGGTTAAATGTCCACAGTTTAAATATTCATGGGGCCACAGAAGTTTTGAATCAAGATAATATTTTTGTTTTAAGTTCATCTCAGTAGAAATGATGTTATGAACAGTGATAAAAACTATGAACATTGTGGATAAAATGATGTTAAGACTCTCTCTCAAGTATGAGAATGATCGCACTGAGAGAGTCTTAACATCATTTCTCTTGGGTATTAGAGTAGCCTTGATTCGAGTCGACTCATTAAGTCAACTCAGTGATTTAACGTGGTATATTTCTTATATTTTAAATATTAGATAATTAGAAACCTTAGTGTAGGTCTTAATAAATCAGCATGTATGATTTGTGTAGGGACGCAATCATTTTACGTCGAAAACATTTACCGAGAGATACTTGTTTAAATGCGTCGAATTGAGTTAATGAGAAATCGGATTCAAACCATCTACATGTAGAATCCATCATCACATCAAATCTATCACTCTAATAGTAGGTAAATGATCTTCCCTGTTGAAAATTTTAGGTTAACATATATATTGATTTGATTATTTATTATGTATTAAATTTATTTGGTTATTGTCATTAGTTGCATATTATTTTATTTGATTTCTTGGTTGCATATTGTAAAGATAATTTATTTGAGTTATTAATTGACTTTATTTTATTATCGTGGCATGCTTAAATTACAATTATTTCCTTATATTACATGATGAAGAATGTAGTTCAATTTATGGGTGCTCTGCCCCAAAAGGATCACCATGTTATTTGTTTATGGTGCTTTGCTCTAAAAGGATCGTTGCAATTTTATAGGTGCTCTGCCCAAAGTCATTCCCAAAAGGGTCGGCATGGTATGGGTGCTCTGCCCAAGGTCATACCTGAAAGGATCGGCACGGGTGCTCTGCCTTGGACGATTCCCTAAAAGATATGCACACACGGGTGCTATGCCCTAAGTATTACCCTAAAAGTTTATTCACTGGTGCTCTGCCAAGGGTCATTACCTAAAAGGATCAACATCAGTGCTCTGCCGAGGGTCATTCCCTAAAAGAATCAATACATACGGGTGTTCTGCCCTGGATTGAACCAAAAAAGATTTTGAATGATTATCTTATCATATTTTATTTTATGAATACCAAATTGTTACTATTACCATGAAAAATGTTAATTCAATACTTGCAATTGATCATGTTTATTCTAATGAGATATAAGGTGTAATCGTAAATTTTTCAATTTTGGGAATGATTTGACCGTACGAGTCGTCGTGCTCATACCTGTATAGACTGTTTTGCAGCGTTTGTATATGAAGAACCAATTGACAATATTGAGGACTTTTCCTATTGTTTTATTTGAAGATTTCTTAAAATTAAATGCATTTTGTTATTATTATTATTTTTTATCAATGTAATTAAAGATTCAAGAATTAATTAGTAGACGTTATTTAATGACAATGATTATTATCCTTTTACTTGCTCTGATTGCCTTAAAAATGCATGAAAATAATGTAGGTTTCAATGTATATTTTGTTTAAATACAACTCACAGTCCTGGAATTCGAGTTCAGGCCTGGCCAACTCGGGTACTGAATTTCAGGGCATGACAATGGCGCTCACCAATAAAAACTTTTAAGGGCCACAAAAGTTTTTGATCAAGCTGATATTAGTGTTTTCCCTTCTTTAATGTCTACGTTAACTTATGAATAGGTTGGATCTTAAATAAACATCACAATGGACCTTAGGAACGTTTCAGCGGTGGGCGTCTCTCTCCCTATTATTTTTTGTGGTGTGGTCTACTCCAGTTTTCGATCTGCTCATTCTTTTTCTTATGCCTAAAATAATCTCTAAAAATTGATGGATGGTGTGGATGCAACAAATACATCAAGGTGGGCCCACAAAACTTGGTGACGTCACTTCAAGTCTTGCTACTCAACTTGGCAGTAGCTAATCCGCCTCCTTTCGCGTGAGTGTAAGAGAGAGTCGATTTTTTTTAAGAGTCTCTCTCAGTGCGGCTGAATCCTAGCCGTTCTCATAATCTCACGGCTTATACGAAGGCTCACATATAACCTCTGTGCACAGGAGACATATATATATATATATATATATATATATATATATATATATATATATATATAGGGAAAAGGTACAATGCGCTCGAGCTCACGACTCCGTCCCATGAGGTTGAGCTGTGTGGGCCCCACCGTGATGTGTTTCGAACATCTACCCCATCAATCAGATGCACGATTCTATCGTGGGCCTAGGTCCCAAAAATCAAGTCAATCCGTGACTTGTGTGGGCCACATCACATACAGAAGTGGAGAGGGGGTCGTACACCATTAAAACATTCATAACCATTTTTGAGGGCCCACCGAGATGTGGTTTGCAAATCCAGCCCATCCATTATGTGTATCCCACTTGAATGAGGGTTCAGACCAAGTTTCAGGCGCATGCAAAACTCAGGCGGGCCCCACTAAGTGCTTTTATATGTTTTAATGGTGCTTCACATAATTTTAGATGGTATGGCCCACCTGAGTTTCGTATGCGGCTGATTTTTGGGATATCCCATAATTTAAAGGGTACCCATCAAATGCACGGTGTTGATGGTCGACACACATCATGGTGGGGCCCACACAACTCAACCTTATGATAAGCTTATCGTAGCTCTAGTGCATTGTACCTTTTTCCATATGTGTGTGTGTGTGTGTGTGTGTGTATATATATATATATATATATATATAGAGAGAGAGAGAGAGATGCACAACTACACACCGGTTCACACGTAATCAACCGTCAGATAAGGCAGACGCTCTTATGCGCAAGTTTGAAAGAGTGGGTTTCCTTATCTGACACGCCTCTTCATCTTATTCTCTAACTCTCTGAAGGATGCAGCGAAAGTTTTTTCACATGAAATTCTTCCATTAGGATGTTAGGTGGGTCCTACCAAGATGTTAATGATAAATCCATGCCATCCATTAATTTTTTAAAATAATTTTATGGTATGAACCCAAAACTAATCAAAATCTCAAGTAGGCCACACAGTGTTATTGAACTCTCACCATAAAAAACTTCCTGAGGCTACCAAAATTTTAGATCAAGCTAATATTTGTTTTTTCTTTTCCATCATCCAGGTTTATATGACCTAATCCATAGGTTGGATGTCAAATAAATATCACGATGGGCCCTAAAAAATATTTAACGGTGAGAAACATTATCACCGCTACTTCCTGTGGTGTGGTCCACTTGAGATTTGGATCTGCCTCAGTTTTGGGATAATGCCCTGAAATGATAAGGAAAAACGGATAGACGGGGTAGATTTCACAAAAACATTATAGATAAAAGCGTTTATAACTTTTAGGCATAGAAAACATTTTTGCCCATATGGGTCTGATACGCCATGTATCGTATCGTTCTTGGGCCCATTCGATACACCAACCAATATAGTTATGAAAACCATGGATAAGATCTTACATCTTATATTTCTTGTAAATGAGCTCCTGGATATTATGTCCATCAATGGATTGAATTGGTTTCGGAGTCACCAAGTCCAATAAAACTGTTTTCTCATTTTTCCTTCTTTCTTTTCTCTACTTCTATCTGCTCTACATTATAGTTTCTTTACCATTCTGTTACTTTGTTAGAAATTTCTACTTGCATCACACATGCGATGCTAGTCTCTAATTTAAAAATAAATAAATAAATAAACCAACCCAATGTTGGTTTTAATTGTAACTATGTGCATCCCTATTCAGACAGTTGTTAACAATAAAAGATGCCTGCGATAATGCATATATAATTCTTATTTGTTTATATCATTTTTATGCGTGAAAACTTGTGCCTTTATTTGTAAAGTATCGAAAGTCTATTAAGCTTGTCTGCTGTTTCTTTTTCTCCCTAATCTCTGTTTATTTCTATTTGTATTTTTTTCTTCTAAGTTTGTTCTTGGGAACCTTGCCAAGCCCACATGTATGTGCAACAAAGCTCTTGTACGTGCCACGATATGTTTGAGATCCAATCCATCCATTAGAATGGTACCACTATATTGATGCCTTAGCCATATAATCAAGCTGATCCATTGGTCATGTGGGCCACAGTTTGCAAAACAAATGTTTGGCTCTAAAATTATTAGCTGAAGTTTTCTAACACATCCACCTGTTTCCAATACTAGGGCCCCACATGCTGATTGGATCAGGTTTTATTTTTTTGGATAACGTATAAGGTTAGACCAACCTCATGGATGGATTAGATCTTGTATGTATGTGCCACGTTGGTGATGGGGATTTTCTCCTCATTTCTGGGTTCGATGAAATCGAACTAGCTTCGATATCATCGAATATTTTCGGGATTTTTCACCCCTGGTCACTAGACAGTTTTGGTCCATTTTCGATATCATCGAAGGACCTTAGATGAAATCGAAGGTTATCATCGAAGGACCTTCGATATCATCGAAGAGTTACGCAAATGCGATTGCGGAAACGCAGATTCTACGATTTTTATTTCCTATTTTGATTCTACCTCTTTCTATTCTTATATAAAGGGGTGTATGTGGGATTGGGGTGTATTCCAGGGTATTCTAAGGTTTTCTAAAGATTTTCTAGGAGGGCTTAGGGCTATCAAAGGTGAGAGAGAGAGAGAGAGAGAGGAAGATTGTGGAAGGGAGATTCTGCTCGTAGAGGTGATCTACTTCGCAGTCCACGTCTCAACGCATCGGTGAGATCTCTCCATTTTTCTTTTGTTCTCTTATTATTTATCCACTCATGCGTGAGTGAAAAAGGTTTGATTCAAGCGGTATGTGCTTGTGATCGGTTGTAACATTCTGCTTTATAGTGGATTGTTGATCTGGACGAGGTCCCTTAGTTTTTTCCTCTTTGAGGGTTTTCTACGTAAAATTCATTTGTGTCATGTGGTTTATGCTTTGATTTATTTCATTGCTTTATTATTCCATAATTCTGGTGTTTTGGGAGGGTAGATCCTAAGATTTTGTGCAACGGTCCCCAACAAGGTGTTATCAAAGCTAAGTTCATTGAACGAAGTGGGATCGGTTCTGAATTATGGAAGTTGGCTCATCAAGGATGATTAGTCTCAATGGTTCTAACTGGACTATATGGAAGGCTAAGATGGAAGACTTGCTTTATTACAATGACTTATATTCTCCAATTTTAGGCATATCAGCAAAATTCAAGGATATGTCTGATGATGATTGGAAGAAGTTGGACCGGAAGGCGGTGGGGTTTATTAGACAATGGCTAGATGATTCTATGTTCCACCATGTGTCTACGGAGACCTCAGCTACTAGCCTATGGCTAAAATTGGAAGGGTTGTATGAGAGGAAGACGGCCAGTAATAAAATCTTCCTGATAAGACAACTTGTGAATCTCAAGTTCAAAGATGGTAGTTCTATGGCTGAGCACATGAATGAGGTTAGCAATATAGTGAACTTGCTCTCCACTATGAAGATGGTCCTGAATGATGAATTGCAATATTTGCTATTGCTTAGTTCATTGCCTGACAGTTGGGAGACATTGGTGGTGTCTTTAAGTAACTCCACGCTAGATGGAAAGGTATCCATGAAACAGGTAACCAGTTATCTCTTCAATGAGGAGACAAGGAAGAAGTCTCAGGGGTCTATTCAGCAAGAGGCCCTTGTGACACAGGAACGAGGGAGAGGAAAGAACAGGGAGGGTGGAAAGACCCGAGATAAATCAAGAGGCAAGTCAAGTACCAGGATGGATGTTGAATGCTGGAATTGTGGTAAGAAGGGCCACTATAAGCATGAATGTCGTAAGAATAAGAACGACAAGAAATGAAAAGGAAGTGAGAAGGAAGATGAATCAGATTCCACTGTTGTCGCTTCAGATGGCGACGTTATAGTTATTCTTTCCGCAGATCATGATGTTTGTCTCACGGCTACGAGTCAGGACACCGACTGGGTGAAAGACTCAGGAGCCTCGTTTCATGCGACTCTATGCAAGGACTTCTTTACAAGCTACAAGTCAGGTGACTATGGGACCGTGAAGATGGAAAATTCTGGCATATTGAAGATCATAGGGATCAGTGATATTTGTGTGAAGACCGATGTGGGCTGCACATTGGTTCTTAGGGATGTGAGGCATATCCCAGACCTTTTCCTCAAGATGATGATGGCTATGAAAGTTGTTTTGTTATTGGGTGTTGGAAGCTCATCAAGAGTTCATTGATCGCAGCCAGAGGAAAGAAGTGTTGCACCCTTTACAAGGTAAGTGTGAGTGTGTGCAAAGGTGGGTTGAACGCAGTGGAAGATTCAGTTATTGACATGTTGCGCAAGCATCTAGGCCACATGAGTGAAAAAGGGCTTCAGCTACTAGCGAGGAAACGGCTCCTTCCAGACATGATAGGTATACCTCTCAAAACCTGTATTGATTGTTTATCAGGAAAACAACATAGAGTTTCATTTGTTAAAACTGCTTCTCATGTTAATAAAGTACATGCATTAGATTTGGTTTATTCTGATGTTTGTGGTCCTATGAGGACAAAAACCTTGGGTGGGGCATTGTATTTTGTCACTTTTATAGATGATGCATCTAGGAGGGTTTGGGTTTATCCTTTGAAATCCAAGGACGAGGTCTTTGGTGTGTTTGAATTATTTCATGTTATGGTCGAGAGAGAGATAAGTAGATCATTGAAGTACATCAGCACTGACAATGGTGGTGAATACATTGACGACTTTCATGAGTATTGTAAGTCCCTGGGTATACGGCATGAACAGACGGTTCCTAAGACCCCCCAGCTAATGGTGTGGCTAAGCGAATGAATCACACCATTGTAAAGAGAATCAAATGCATGTTATCCCATGTAAAATTGTCCAAGACGTTCTGGGGAGAAGCAATGCACATAGCAGTGTATCTGATAAATAGGTCTCCATCAGCCCTATTGAATGGAGAAGTTCCTGAGAAGGTGTGGACTAGACAGGATCCATCGTACAGTCATCTTAGGGTGTTTGAATGCAGGATATCTGTTCACGTACCAAATGACAAGAGGTCCAAGCTCGATATGAAGATCAGGCAGCGTGTGTTCTTGGGGTACGGTGATGAAAAGTTCAGTTACAGATTGTGGGATCCGACCGAGAAGAAGCTCGTTAGGAGCAGAGATGTGGTTTTCTTTGAAGATCAGTGTTTAAAAGACATTGGTAAGCTAAAGAAGAACCAACCTAGTTCAGGTGAGCTAGAGGATATGGATCCGATTATTCCTCCTGTGGTGCCTAATGACAGGGGAGTATAGTAAGGTGCAGAGGACAAGGAAGTTCCTTCAGAAGATAGACCAGGGGAACAACCCCCACTTTATCCACCTGTTAAGCCACAGGTGAGGAGGTCTAAGAGGTACTCGCCGCATGAGTACATTATGCTCACTGATGAGGGAGAGCCAGGAGATTATTCTGAGGCCTTAGCCGACGAGCATAAGGGGGAGTGGTTGAAAGCTATGCAAGAGGAGATGGAATCCTAGCATAAGAATCACACCTATGACATGGTGAAACTGCCTAAGGGCAAGAAAGCTCTGAGCAACAAGTGGGTGTTCAGAAAGAAGGTTGAGCAGAAGAATTCACAGACGAGGTTCAATGCCAAACTTATGGTGAAAGGGTTTGGTCAGAGGAAAGGTATAGACTTCGAGGAGATATTCTCATCAGTGGTGAAGATGACATACATACGGGTGTTACTTAGGTTAGTGGCTAGCATGGATCTAGAGATAGAGCAGTTAGATGTTAAAACTGCCTTTCTCCATAGTGACCTGGAAGAAGAGATCTATATGCACTAACCAGAGGGGTTCGAAGTCAAGGGTAAGGAGCATATGGTGTGTAGGCTGAGGAAGAGCTTGTATGGGCTGAAATAAGCTCCACGGCATGGTATAAGAACTTCGACTCATTTATGTTGAAGCATGGGTATGACAGAACGGAGTCGGACCACTGTGTGTTCACGCGTAAATTTTCTGATGGTGATTTCTTAGTTTTGCTATTATATGTTGATGACATGCTCATCATGGGAAAATACACCAAGAAGATCGACAGGATGAAACAGGAGTTGGGCAAGTCATTTGTGATGAAAGACTTGGGCCCAGCTAAACAGATCCTAGGAATGGAGATAACCCGTGACAGAAGCAGCAGGAAGCTTTGGCTGTTACAAGAGCGGTATATTGAGAAAGTCCTAAAGCAGTTTAATACGAATACACTGAAGCCGGTCAGTACTCCACTGAATGGTCACTTTAGATTGAGCAACAAGCAATGTCCCAAGACGAAGGCAGAGGTGGAAGAGATGTAAAGGATACCCAACCTGTTAGCAGTAGGAAGTTTGATGTATGTTATGGTGTGTATGCCCCCAGATATAACATATGCAGTTGATGTTGTCAGCTGGTATCTTACCAATCCTAGCAAAGAGCATTGGGCAACAGTGAAATGGATACTGCGGTATCTAAGATGCTCATCTAAATTGAGCCTATGCTATGGTGATGGAAAACCTGTGTTAGAGGGCTACACAGATGCAGATATGGCAGGCGACATAGAATTCAGGAAGTCTACATCAGGGTTCATGTTGACGTTTGTAGGGGGACCAATTTCTTGGTAGAGCAAGCTATATAAGGTCATAACATTGTCAACGACAGAGGCTGAGTACATTGCAGTCACAAAGGCATGTAAAGAGATGCTTCGAATGAAGAGGTTCTTATAGAAACTTAACCTAAAGTAAAGCAGCATGTAGTCTATTGCGATAGTTAAAGTGTTATACACTTGAGCAAGAATCCAAGTCAGCACTCCAAGTCGAAGCACATAGAGATTCGGTATCACTGGATCAGGGATACTTTAGAACAGAAGGTGTTACAACTTTAAAAGGTTCACACGGACGATAATGGGTCAGACATGATGACCAAGACTTTGTTCAAGGGCAAGTTTGAGGTTTGTAGAAACCAGACTAGCTTGAAGAAGGTGAATTACTCCTGAGTAGAAAAGGGGGAGATTTGATGGGGATTTTCTCCTCATTGCTGGGTTCAATGAAATCGAACTAGCGTCGATATCATCGAATATTTTTAGAATTTTTCACCCCTGGTCACTGGATAGTTTTGGTCCATTTTCGATATCATCGAAGAACCTTAGATGAAATCGAAGGTTGTCATCGAAGGACCTTCGATATCATCAAAGAGTTACGTAGATGCGATTGTGGAAACGCAGATTCTGTGATTTTTGTTTTCTACTTTAATTCTACCTCTTTCTATTCTTATATAAAGGGATGTGTGCGGGATTTGGGTGTATTCCAGAGTATTCTAAGGTTTCCTAAAGGTTAGGAGGGCTTAGGGCTATCAAAGGTGAGAGAGAGAGAAAGAGAGAGAGAGAGAGAGTAAGCTTATAGAAGAGAGATTCTGCTCATAGAGGTGATCTACTTCGCAGTCCACGTCTCAGCGCTTCTACGTCCTCATGATCTGTGCGATCTCTCCATTTTTCTTTTGTTCTCTTATTGTTTATCCACTCCTGTGTGAGTAAAGAAGGTTTGATCCAAACGGTGTGTGCTTATGATCAGTTATAACATTCTTCTTTATAGTGGATTGTTGATCTGGACGAGGTCCCGTGGTTTTTTCCTCTTTGAGGGTTTTCCACGTAAAATTCCCTAGTGTCGTGTGGTTTATGCTTTGATTTATTTCATTGCTTTATTATCCCATAATTCTAGTGTTTTAGGAGGCTAGATCCTAAGGTTTTGTGCAACAGCCCCCAACAGTTGGTACATGAGCTTTATTGCACGTGTGCGCTTAACAAAGCTATGTTCTTGACGTATACTTTAAATTGGAAAGGAGGCCGGTTTCTAATAAGCTCTTTATTATTTTATTTTTTTTCTTCATCTTTTGACATGCTTGTTAGTTTATGGTAATTTACAAGGAGTAGAACAGCTATACGGAGCTCTTTCTGCTCATATATGGCTAAGATGATCCTGAAATCTAGAAATGGGATATCTCAAACATTCCTAGTTGCAAAAGATGCATATGCCTCCAGTAATTCCCATTCCCTTTTAAAAATCATCAAAATCTTTTCTTTTTAATATTCTAGATGATTGGTAAGTTGTTCAGGATTACTCATTTTCTAAATTATTTTATACTTGCCGTCTTGCGCTAGATTTGTCGGACGAAGAAGAATCTGATTACGAAATCAAGTATAAACTTCTATACATGGGTTCTGTTGAACTGTGAGATTGCATTGATGAATGGGTTGCCCTGAATGACCTTCCCAAACTAACATATACCGAAGCTGTTGGCTGTACAAAGCCCAAATGGTGACAAGTGCAGCCCCTAATACAAGGGAGAAAGAAAATATGCTATATTATTTTTCACCAAAGACTGCTACTGCAGTAAAGAGAAGGACTTGCTTCTTTTTTCTGATATTTCTACACTTCACAACATAGCTATTTATATGATTAGCTAGTGTTTACAAAAGACATTGTTGCCCCTATCTAGTACATTCACCAGGAGTAAATGGCATTGGGCAGCCAAACAATTCTTATGGAGAAACCAACAATTTGATGAATCTGGATGAGGCAGGGATGATGCATCTGTTGGATGAATCTGAAGGAGGCAGGGAGGATGCATCTGTTGGATGAATCTGCAAAGACAAGGAGGATGCATTTGGTTTGCATGTTCTAACACTCCCCTTCAAACTAAAACTGGCTTCATTCCAAGCATAGATCTAAGTTTCTTGAATGTATCAGTCGGCAATGCTTTGGTGAAGATGTCCACCACTTGTTTAGTGGTATAACAATACTCTAACTTCACTGATTTCTACTTTACTTGATCTCTTAGGAAATGATACATTGTATCAATATGCTTGCTCCTTCCATGCTGTACTAGATTTTTCGCTAGCTCAATTGCCAACTTGTTATCCACGTTTATAACTGTGGATTCTTCATGTGGATGTTTTAGCTCCTTTAACAGGTTGTTCAATGATATTGCTTCACAGACTGTGGACGATGCTGCCACATACTCTGCTTCACATGTGGACAAAGCTACTACACTTTGCTTCTTTGAGTTCCATGTAAATGCTGTCGATCCAAGATAAAAAGCATAGCCTGTGGTACTCTTTCTTTCGTCTTGGTCACCACCCCAATCACTATCATAGTATCCATAAAGAATTGTCTCATCATCGTATGGATAAAAGAGACCTAATTCAATAGTCCCTTTGATATACCTTGGAATTTTTTTCGCAACTAGCCGGTGTGACTCTTTTATCGCTTCCATATACTAGCCTAGAAGCCCAACACTATAGACTATATCCGGCTTAGTGATTGTGAGCTACCTTAGGCTTCCGATTAGGTTTTTGAATAAAGTTGTGTCAACATTTCTTCCTTCGCCATCTTTTGTGAGTTTCAGGCCTGTTGCTACAACGTATTTACGACTTTACAGTTGGTCATCCAAAACTTCTCAAGAAGTTCTTTTGCATACTTCTTCTGTGATATATAAATGTCATCGACTTGTTGTTTCACTTAAATGCCTAAAAAGAAGGACATCAATCAACCGTCAGTCATCTCGAACCCATTAAACATAACCTGTTGGAATTCTTCAAACATTGTCTGGCTGTTTCCAGCGAACACTAGATCATCAACATATAAACAACTATAAGCATATCGCCATGGGTATTCGTAGACGGCATGCTCATATGGACATTTGACGAAACCATTCTCTTGAAGATACCTGACAATCCATGCATTCTAAGCACGAGGGGCTTGTTTCAACCCATACAGGGCTTTCTTCAGTCGATACACCTTGTGTTCCTCCCCTTGCATGACAAAACCTTCAGGCTGGTCAACGTAGACTTCTTCTTTGAGTACTCCATTTAAGAATGCAGATTTTACATCCAGTTGGTAGATCATCCAACTATGATGAGCTGCAAGGGAGATAATCATCCTCATAGTATTAAGGCGAGCAACTGGGGCAAAAACTTCTTCATAGTCTACCTCGTATTTCTATTTGTAGCCCTTTACTACTAGTCTTGTCTTATATCGTTCGATCTTACCATCGGCATTTCGCTTGATTTTATACACCCATTTGAGACCAATGGTCCTCTGGCCTTTACAGAGTGAGATCAGCTCTCATGCGTGATTCTTCTTGATAGCATGGATCTCTTCTTCCATAGACTTTCTCCGACATTCTTCATTCACGGCCTCCTCGAATGTGAGAGGCTCATGGTTCGCATACAGGCATAACAAATTCACTTCCTTAGTTTCTGCATAGATCTCGTTGAGGCTTCTCATTTTGATGGGAGCCAAGGGTGAAGGAGAATTGGATGAAGATGTGTTGGATGAATTCTGATTTGATGAAGTACTTTCAGAGGAGACGAAACATACTCCTGGACTTTTGCAATCCGAAGGGTGTGATGTGGGTGTCTGCTCCTGATTCACATGCCTCTCTTCTTCATATTCTTCAGCTTCGACCTAATTTTCTTTGGCTGAATCTTCCTGGTTCCACTTTCAGGCTATTTTCCTTACAGAACACCACATCTCTACTTACCACAACCTTGTTAGTTAATGGGTTGTAGAGCTTATATGCCTTTGACTCTTTGTTGTAGCCAATGAAGATACACTTCTTGCCATGATCATCAAGTTTTTTTCTTCTTGCTTCTAGAACTTGAGCGTAGGAAACACACCCAAAGATTTTAAAGTGTGCCACGCTCAGCTTGTAGCCGCTCCATGCCTCCTGTGGTATCATGAACTTAACGCTCTTAGTGGGACATCGATTGAGCATATATGCAGTACATGCAACTGCCTCTTCCCATAAGCTCTTTGGTAGGCCTTTCTCCTTCAACATAATCCTCGTCATGTCGAGGATGGTGCGGTTCTTCCATTCCTCAATTCCATTCTGTTGTGGCGTGTAAGATGTAGTGTACTGCTACTTAATGGCATGTTCCCTATAATATTCTCGAAAAACATTTAAGGTATACTCCCCACCTCTGTCGGATTTGAGGACCTTAATTTTGTAGTCACCTTCATTTTTAACTCAGGCTTTGAAAATTTTATAGATAGAAAAGTCTGCAGACTTTTCTATAATGCAGAATAACTAGAGTTTTTTATTGTGATCATCAATGAAGGTAATGAGATATCTATTACCTCCAAGAGATGGTGTCTCCATGAGTTCATAAATATCAGTGTGAACTAATTGTAATGGCTCTTTTGCTCTTCAGAATACTCCAATTAGGAAGGAGTTCCTTTGCTGCTTGTCAAGTGCGCACGCCTCACACATGTTTTGAAGCTTCAATAGCAGACAATCCATGCACCATGCTTGATGAGGACAGGAGCTTAAGGCCACCAAAGCTCAGATGGCCAAAGCGAATATGCCACTTGCATGATTCATTGTTGGCACGTGCATAAAAACGCTTCTCGAGCCTTGTATTTATATGGAGTGGGAACATTCAATTTTTCACCATTTGGACCCATGCCACATGTCTACTGCATGTATATTTTAATGACATAACTGAGTTCTCCATGTGTATCACATACCCCTTTTTAAGTAGTTGGCCGATGCTGAGGATGTTACTTTTCATGTTGGGTACGTAATATACACTAGAAATGAATTGTGGCTCACAATTTTTCTGGTAAATTTAGATTTTATCATTACCTTTCACCGGAGTTTTTGATGAGTTTCTGAATGTCACATCGCCATGAAATCCTTTTGTGAGTTCCATAAATAACTTTTTGTCGCCGCACATGTGATCGCTTGCACCCATGTCAAGATATCACACATCTGACTGATCATGGTGTAACGTCTCAGAAAATTCCGTACAAAGACCCGAGTACCACCTCAGGCAGAAATCACTCAGGATCAAATCCTTTAGGAATTAGACAAAGTTAACTAAGTGCTAATCTAGATTAGCTGTGAAATCCGCTTGATCCACTTTAAATATGATCTGCAAGACCTAAAACTTGTAGAATCATTGACGTTAGGTTACCCTAAAATCTAGGATCAATCTCATTACCCAGTTGCTCTCGGGAGCACATTGAAACTCCGTATCGGATCTGGATCGCACGTCGAAAGTCCGATGACCATGAGATTAAGCATTTAGGACCGCCTTGCTGGGCTTGACAACTATCTCAGAAATCAACTCCAGATTGTGTCCCATGGCTATTCGCTTAAGCCCGGAGTGAAGTGTGAGAAAACGAGGATTTCTTTAGAAATTCAATCTAATTTAAGTAATCTGAGACCTGTCGTTTGCGGGCCTGAAATAAGGAATCAGATCATCAGAATCTGACCCAAATACACCCTCGGATCAGGGGAAATTTCATACACATGGCAGTGTACTTGTAACCCTCATCGAGTTCCGGTGACCGCTGAACTGAAACTGGTCCGCCACATGCGATCTGGAAACCCGATTGGAACGAAACCTTAACTCGACTTGGATCCATGGTCAGGAAGCTTAAGTCCGACCTTTGGCTTAAGGGAGGGCTCTGGAAATGCTCCGTTGAGCTGAAACAGATGCCCTTTGGACATAACATAAGTATACTTTGGCCCTGGGGCCATTTCCATCAGTCTTAAGTCTATATAAGGACCTTAAACTCTCTCTCATTCACACCATACGAATTTGAGAAAACCCTAGGAGAGAGAAGAGAGTAAAGAGAGAGAAAGTGAGAGAGAAGTTAGAGCCATTCCTGGGAATCGATCCCTGCTGTTCTCTGTGTTTATCCATCACAACTGTATCTCTTTTCTGGCAATTCTGATTCCATTTTCAGGTAAGAAATCCTAACCCTAATCTGTTCTAGAGATTCGATTAGTGTAAGTGATGAAATAGGTAACTTATTTCATGTCATAGGTTGCCGTTCTAACCGTTGATAAAGACTTGGTGTTTAAGCTGAGTTCGTTACTCGCTTCTAAGGCATAAGGTGCGGACTTTAGACGCTTAGGTCATAGTTTTCAAAGCTTTCAATGTCAGATAATGATAGATTCATGATCTGGGTGTTATTGTACATGCAAAATGTGACGTTTATTTTGCGCTTCAGTTACGTATGCGAATTGTAGCGTTTAGTGTATTTTGTACATTTGTAGAAAATATCGTATAAGTACAAAATATGAAAGTGTGTTTGCCATGATAAATTACTATATGTATATGCTATAGATGTGTATAATACTTACTCGGTAAAAGGATTCGCTCAAATACATGTTTTGGCTAATATACGTTATGTATGTTAAATGAGTGTATTCTAAGTGTTTGTGAAAATGCTTGTAAGAATAAGTACTTAGATGATAGTGCTTTAGGTAGGTGTTGAGATAGGATTCTTAACTACCTTAGAGATGTATATGATTTCCTCCATGCAAGTTGTTTAATGTAATCGCTTACTTATGAAATATATGTGTTCGTATTTCCTGCTTATATGGTGCTTTATAACATGCTTGTTAACATGTGTGAATTACTTTGTTAACTCTGCTTAGACTACTATACATGCTTTCTGGTTATGGATTGAGTGTGATTGGGGCTATGTTATAGTCTAGGCAATCGGTAATAGGCTTGAAGTCGTGGCTGAGATTCCTTTGCTACGTAGGACGTGTTTGACGAACCCGAGTCGTGTGTTGGTCGTCGGCAGTGGTTAGGCCACACGAAGTGCTTATGCACTTCATGTCGATCGATGCAATGTGCGCTCGTGCTAGTCGAGCTCGTCAAGTAACCCGATGTGCCATTGTATGTTCACCATGTATGGACGTTACTGCTTGAACTTAAGGTACCAAACTCACCAGTGAAATCCTGTTTTACCTTGGTACCTCGATCCGCTAAGACTCATGAGCCGGACATGGTAGTATGGGACACCGTGGTCGAGCTGTCAGCCTACACTGTGTCGATGAGCCTCCTCGTAGTGACCAGTGAGCAACCCAGACTCGTGAACCAAATACCGTGGTATGGGATATTTTATTTGAGCTGTCGGCCTACACTGTTGGTGACGAGCCCTTTGTAATTACCTCGAGTATACTTTGAGTCTACGTAGAGGCGACGAGCCTTTCCGTAGCATCTGGAGTATAAACTAGGCCTGCACTAATTTGGTGACGAGCCCTTTGCAGTGACCTAGAACCGCAATATCGTATGAGATTTATTAGGACTAACGACCCTAGAATGGATCATTGTTTAGGAAATGAAATAAGGGAGGTACCTTAGTTTCCCAATCCTGCTGTATGAAAATGTAACGCCCCAGATTTTTACCAACCTGGGATTAGACGTCCTTAGGCAATGGGTCGATCCTAATACCTCATTAACTTGTCAGAACTGAATCCCAAAGTCTAAAGCCGCCTTTGAACTCATTTCCTTCACAAATCTCACCCTTCATCACCTTGATCTTCCAATTTTTCTAAGAACTTTCACCCTAGACACTATCTTAAACTAGCTAAGTAGTATAACTTGGATCACTTTATATACAAATTACAAAGGCCTGAGTACCACCTCGACCAGAAATCACTTAGGACTAAATCCTTTAGAAATGAGACAAAGTAACTAGGTGTGAAACCAGATTAACTACGAAATCCGTTTGAATCGCTTTAAATATGATCTGTAAGACCCAAAACTTGTAGAATCATTGACGCTAGGTTGCCCTAAAATCTAGGATCAAACTCATTACCCGGCTGCTCTCGGGAGCATCTTGAAACTCCGTATCAGATCTAGACCGCACGTCGGAAGTCCGAATAACTCGAAGTTAAGGAATTAGGACCGCCTCGTTGGGCTTGACAACCATCTCGGAAATCAAGTCCAAACAATGTCCCACGGCCATTCGATCGCGTCCGGAGCGAGAGAGTGTGAAAAACACTATTCCCTTTACAAAATAAATATCTGGAATAGTGATCTGGCATCATTTGTTTGTGGATCAGTATTAAGCAACCAGACCGTCAGAATCTGACCAAATTACACCCTCGGATCAGGAAAAATTTCATACACATTTACATGTACTCGGAATCTCCGATCGAGATCCGCTGACCGTTGAACTGAAACTGGTCCGCCACGCGTGATCTGGAATCCCGACCGAAATGAAAACTTAATAGAACGTAGATCCAGCGTTAGTGAGCTTAAGTCCAACCTTTGGCTCAAGGAGGCCCGCCAGAAGTCCTCCGTTGAGCTGAAACAGGTCCGCTTTGGTTATAACATAAGTATACTTTGACCTGGAGTCTGTTTTGGGGAATTCTGAGACTATATAAGGACCTTAAACCCTCTCCCATTCCAGCCATACGAATTTGGATTTGAGAGAGAGAAAAGAGAGAGAAAGTGAGGGAGATGTGGGAGGAACTCCCTGCTGCTGTTCCCTGCCGCTATTCGGGCTCCACCGCCTGATTCTCATCGCTTTCCCGGCGATTTCGCATTTCTAGGTAAGAAACCCTAACCCTAATCTGTTTTAGGGTTGTATAGGTTGTAGGTTATGAAATAGCTAACCTGTTTCGTTCTTTAGGCTGCCAAACTCCCGTATACGGAACCTTAGCGAACCTATCGACTCCGTTGCGATTCTACGACAAAAGGTGCGGACTTTAGGTGTATAGGTTATGGTTTTCAACGCTTTCAATGTCAGATAATGATAGATTCATGATCTGCATGCAATTGCACATGTACAAAGTGCTTTCCGTTTTCAGTTTCGATTAGAATTGTAGAATTTGGAATTTCACATACTCTAGGTATTCGTATAAAATACCGTATATGTATTTTTTTTGGAAATGTGTTTGACATGTTTATTTATCGTATGGATATATGACGTATGGATAAAATACTTATTTGGCGAAAGGATTCGCCTAAATACATGTTTACTAATAAACACTATGTATGTAGAAATACGGTATTGTAAGAAGTACCGTATACATGTATATTTTAGTAATGCGTTTGTCATGATTAATTGTCGTATAAATATATTATGTGCGTATAAAACATTTGCTTGGCGAAGGGAATCGCCGTAATACATGTTTGCTTGTATACACTATGTATGTTGAAAATGCGTATTCTATAAAATACTGTATAAGTATAAATATTGGGAGATGAATTTATCATGATTATTTGCTGTAGTAATATATTATACATGGATAAAATACCCACTTGGCTAAGGGATAGCCCTAATACATGTTTTACTAACATACACCATGTATGTTGTAATAGTGTATTCTAAGTGTTTGTGAAAATGATTGAATGAGTAACGAATTCTCATTCGTACTCGCCGTGACTAGTTGTCATAGATCCATGATTGTTGTATTGGCGATACCCCTTTGACGAAAGGATTTGCCCTAAATCACGCCACGGCCAATATACACCATATATGCTAAAATGTGTGGCCCAAGTGTTTGTGGAAATGACTGAATGAATATGGAACTTGGATTCCTGCTTGCCATGACTATCCGTCGTGGGTGTACGCGTGTTATGATTGGGGCAACTCTTTAGTGAAAGGATTTGGCCTAATGCCTATGTGATCGACATATGTCATGTATGTTGATGCATGTTTGTTTAAGTGTTTCTTGAAATGTCTGAATGAGCAGTAGTTAGCAAATTGTAATGTATAAGGGTGTTGAGATATGATTCTCAACCTCTTTTAACTATGTGTATGATCTCCTTGGATTGTTGTGTGATTAGGAATTGAACATGTATAAACTCATGCTTGTGTTGTGATTCATATCATGCTCAACTGCTTATGATTATAACTATGTAATGCATATGTTTAAATTTATATTTACGTTGTATGATCCGTCATGGGTGATGGGGGAGCGAGCAACGAGTGCGTCTGCAATGTACAGCGAGCCCTAAACGGATAATACCATACCTTAATAGTATGAGTTGAATCTTGATTCATTACTGCTTTATCTATCTGCAAGTTATCATGTTTGGGGCTATAATTGTAGTCCAGACAATCGGTACCAGAATTGAATTCGTGGTTGTGATTCATTTGCCACGTGAGATGTGTTCGACGAACCCGAGTCGTACTTCGGTTGGCGATAGTGGTTGGCTACATGAAGTGCTTATGCATTTTATGTCGTTCAACTTATTGTGCGCTCGAGCTAGCCGAGCTCGTCAAGTAACCCGATCTGTCTAATGTATGTTCACCATGTTTGGACGCTACTGCTTGAACCTAGGGTACCAAACTTACCAGTGAAATCCCTTTTAACCATGGTACCTCGATCCGCTAAGACTCATGAGCCGGGCATGGTGGTATGGGACACCGTGGTCGATTTGTCGGCCTACGCTGGGGCCACGTGCCTCCCCAGTGACCAGTGAGCAACCAGACTCGTGAGCCGATTATGGTGGTATGGGACACTATATTCGAGCTGTCGATACTTACGGCGAGAGCCGAGTACGGTGAGACCTGTACTCGTGCTGATGGGCGACGAGTCCTCTGTAGTATCTTCGAGTATACTCCAAGGTCTGTGATTGGCAACGAGTCTTTCACAGTAACTGGAGTATGAATTGAGCCGAGTACGGTGAGATCTGTATTCGAACTGACGGCTAGTGATTAAGCCGAGTATGGTGAGACTTGTACTCGAGCTGACGGTTAACAATTGAACCGCATACGGTGAGATCTGTATCCGTGCTGACGGGTGACGAGCCCTTTGTGATGCCTTCGCTACGCCTCTCAAACCATAATATCGTATGAGATTAACTAGGACTGACAACCCTAGAATGGATCATGTTTGGGAATGATACAAGGGAGGTACCTTAGTTTCCTAATACTGCTGTTTGAAATGGACTAATAATAACTCGGTAATCATGATCATCATCGCACCGCATGTGCTTAGTAGATGTGGCGCACTGAGGGAGTTAAGCATTCGCGAACGTAAGATGATGTCGCATGAGGGTGGTTTGGCAAGGGCATACTGACATCATGTCATTTCATTCTCGCACTTAATAAGAGTAGTTAGAATTGTTTGATTTGTACTGCTTTATCATTACTGCTTGACTGAATTGATAACATGTTAACCTATGCTTTATTGTTCCACTGAGTTGATCACTCACTCCCACGATACGGGACGGTGTTGTACACACTAACCAGATTTGTTGAATTTCAGATGATGGCGATGCTTATGAAGCAGAGTCGGACTACTTCTATGGTAATGAGGAGGAGTTCTCCTATCATGTAACTCTCTGACGGGTCTCTGAAGACCTGGTACTGTATTGACGGGGCTATGGTATTTGGAATAGGAGACATTACACTTCCTCACATTAGGTATATTTTAGAACTGTACTTGTAATTATTTAACCTGGTAATGTTATCACACTCTGGAGACTCATTATAGTTTATATATTTTATCTATCTATCACAGTCTTCTGCTTGTAAATTTATTGTCTCTGGAGTATGATATTCTGTTTTGGCTTAATCTCACTCATGTTCAATGCACAAATACAGTCAACATTCAATCATCATTCATTTTGTTGCATAAGTGATGTTCTGGAACTCGGGAGTTGAGTTTATGCTCGACCCCCGATTTTCAGGGCGTTACAGAAAAGGACTAATAAGAACTTGGTAATCATATGCATGTACCACATTATGCGTGCGTTCAGGGGTTGCAGGTCAAGCACTGAGGCAGTATTGTCATGCGCGAACGTGAGATGAAGTCGCTGAGGGAGTGTAGGCGAGGGCGTGCATCATACATCTATACCATTCTTGCATTAACAACAGTACTTAGAAATGTGTGATTTACTGCTTTATCATTACTGATTGACTGAATTGATAACGTGCTAACCTATGCTTATTATTTCACTGAGTTGATCACTCACTCCCATATTACAGGACGGTGTTTTAAACACCAACCAGACTCTGTCTTGATTTCAGATGATGGCGTGACTCCCGAGGCAGAGCCTGATTATTACGACGATCAGGACGAATACTCTTACATGCAATTCTCAGATGAATTCGCATAGGCTCTCCTGTTCGGTGGGGCTACAGGGTTTTATCTCAGTTGAACTATTTTTGATACTTTTGACTTTTGTAACATCACATGTAATATTTCAAGTACACAGTGACTCAGTGTTATATTCATACTCTGGAGACCGATTCTGATCTTTTGATTTGCATACGTTTATTTATATTTCTCAGTCTTCCGCTTGCATTTTACAACTGATCTGGAGTATGAATTACTGTTTTGGTATAATCCCACTCATGATTAATGCACTAACACAGACAACATTGAATCATAAGCATATATGTTGCATAAGTGATGTTTTGGAACTCAGGAGTTGAGTTGTTACTCGACCCCCGATTTTCAGGGCGTTACACACAGCCTTTCTCTTACACAAGGAAGAGTGTGGTTTTTTCCTCTTCATAATTTGATGCTTCGGCATAGTTAGATCATTCATCTTGATTCATTGGCTTGTTCCAACAATCTGATGCATAATGGCCAAACTTGTTACAATTTCGGCACTGAATATTTTTCATATTTCCATGACCTTGTGTGGACCAGCCTCTACCATTTCTTCTACCACGAAAATTGGTAATTTTTTATTGATTTCGTGGATTGCTTAGATTATATCTACGCCATCTTCCTCTTACATGATCGCTATTAGTGCGGCCACCTCGAAAATGGGAGCTTCCACGACCATGATTGGTCTTTTGTTCATTTAGAGTCAATCTTGACTCTGATGCTTGTTCTAGCATCATAGATCCGATATTCTTTTACATTCGTTGCTCATGAACTTACAACGATCCCATCAACTCTTCAATGGAGAGATTTTCCAAATCTTTTGATTCTTTAATGGCCACAACCACATGTTCAAACTTGGTGGTGAGGGATCGAAGCACCTTTTCAACCACATGAATGTCTGATCTTTTCACCATTTCTTTTTAAGTTATTAGCAATAACGAGTAGTTGTGAAAAATAATCTAAGATACTCTCATCTTCCTTCATGTGAGCGGCCTCGAACTCGGCTCTAAGTGTCTGCAGCCGGATTCTCTTTACACGATCCACACCCTTGAAGATGGTACTTAGTGTCTCTCATGCTTGCTTGCTTGATGTTGCTTCAATGATCCTTTCAAAGGTGGATTCATCCAACCCTTGATAGACAAGAAACAATGCCTTCTTGTCCTTCTTTCTTTGATCTTTGAGTGTAGCCTTTGTTTGGTGGATTAAGCGGCTTCTTGCTCCATAGTGGGCTCTATGTACCCTTCAATGACGATCTCCCATAGATTTTGTGACCCGAACAAAGCCTTCATCCGGATGCACCAATTTTCATAGTTGTCTTTAGACAACTTTGGAATATGTGGATGGATTGTGGTGGCCGTCTTTACACGAACAAGTTCTTGATAGATAAAACAAATTTACTTTTCTAAGCCTCAAGACGACCAAAACAAGCTAATTTTTGGAGAAGGAAAAATAGATTTTTTTTTTCTTTTTTAAACTTCT
Source organism: Magnolia changhungtana (assembly GCA_030180095.1). Classification (NCBI taxonomy): domain Eukaryota; kingdom Viridiplantae; phylum Streptophyta; class Magnoliopsida; order Magnoliales; family Magnoliaceae; genus Magnolia; species Magnolia changhungtana. The sequence continues at coordinate 1,224,458 of JASAUF010000625.1, forward strand.
TCAATAGATTTTTCAAAAAAAAAAAATCTGTTGGCTAAAAACTATTGCCTACTTCAACTAGAAACCTGGCGCTATGATACCAGTTTGTTGTCTTTACAAAGCTCAAATGGTGACGAGTGCAGCTGGAGAAAGAAAGAATATATTATATATTTTTTTCTCAACAAAGTTACCGCTGGTAACTGCTGTAAAGAGAAGCACTCGCTACTTTTTTCTGATATTTCTACACTTCACAACACAGCTATTTATAAGATTAGCTAGTGTTTACAAAAGATGTTGCTGCCCCTATCTAGTACATTCACTGGGAGTAAATGGCATTGGGCAGCCAAACAATTCTTATGGAGAAACCAACAGTCTAGTCTGGATGAATCTTGATGGTGCAGGGAGGATGCATCTGTTGGATGAATCTGCAAAGGCAAGGAGACTGCATCTGGTTTGCACATTCCAACAAAAGCAGGGCCATCGATTAATGGAAATGTTCCAATCTATTCCAATCCAAGGTCAAGATCAAAATCATGAGGCTAGCAATGTGGTAAAAGTTCCAACCCCAAACTCCAAAGTTCTGGCCAAGGAAGAGTCTGAGACTAAAGCCACCAAAGTACTGGTGCACGAAGATTATGAAAGGAAAACATCTGAAGCACTGCTATGGGAAGAGTCCAAAACTAAAGCCACAAAGGTTTTGTTGCATGAAGGTTCTAAAGGGAAATCAGCTGAAGTTCCATTATATGAAGAGTCTAAAACTAAAGCACCCACTGCTCTGTTACAGGAAGAGTTTGAAATGAACAAAAAGAAGAAGAAGAAGAAGAAGAAGAAGAAGCTGTTAGGGGCCTTGCATAAAGCCTTAGGATCTAGCCCTCCAGAACAAACCAAAATTATGGATAATAAAGCAATGAAAATAATCAATGCATCAATCACACACCACACAAGAGATTTTTACGTGGAAAACCCTCAAAGAGGTAAAAACCACGGGACCTCATCCAGATCAACAATCCACTATGAAGTAGAACATTACAAACTTCTTCACTCACGCAGGAGTGGATAAACAATGAGAGAAATAAAGAAAAATGAAGAGATCTCACCGATTACGAGGACATAGAAGCGCTGAGATATAGATTGCACAGTAGATAACCTCCACGAGCATAATCTCCCTTCTATAAGCTTCCTCTCTCTCTTTTCTCTCTCTCTCACCTTTGATATCCCTAAACCCTTTAGCAAATCCCCTGTAAAACTTTAGGAAACCCTCTTGTCGTACCTAGAAAGCCCTAGGTACCTCCTATTTAAAGTTTTAGGAAACTCCTTTCCACATCCCAGTTGCGAAAGGACTTGCGACACGAAATCTATGCAAAATCGCGGAACGAATCTGCATAACTATGACTGGTCGTGACGAACCTTCGACCGGTTGAGAGCCACCCACGACCGGTCGAGCACCTCTCACGACCAGTCGAGCACCCTAGAGAAAAATAGCCCAAGTCGCTGGACTTTGAGTCGTGCCACAGCTCGAGTCCTATGACTAGTCAAGACCAGCTTTTGACCGGTCGAGCAGGGCTTACGACCGGTCGACGACGGGTCAAAAAAATTCATCAAATCTCCCCCTTTTTGACCCAGGAGGGATCCACCTTCTTCAAGCCAGCTAGGTTTCTACAAACCTCAAACTCGCCCTTGAGCAAAGCCTTGGTCATCATGTCTGACCCATTATCGTCCGTGTGGACCTTCTCAAGCTGTAACACCTTCTATTCCAAAGTATCCCTGATCCAGTGATACCAAATCTCTATGTGGTTAGACTTAGAATGCTGACTTGGATTCTTGCTCAATTGTATAGCACTCTGACTATCGCAATAGACCACGTGCTCCTCCTGCTTCAGGCTAAAGTTCCTGTAAGAACCTCTTCATCCAAAGCATCTCTTTACATGCCTCTATGACTGCAATGTACTCAGCTTCTGTCGTCAACAATGCTACGACCTTCTGTAGATTGCTCTGCCAGGAAACTGCTCCCCCTGCAAACGTGAACATGAACCCCGATGTAGACTTTCTGGAGTCTATGTCGCCTGCCATATCTGCATCTGTGTAGCCCTCTAACACAGGTTTACCGTCACCATAGCATAGGCTCAACCTGAATGAGCCTCTTAGATATCGCAGTATCCACTTAACCGCTGCCCAATTTTCTTTGCCAGGATTGGCAAGATACCGGCTGACAACACCAACCGCATATGCTATGTTTGGGAGTGTACACACCACAACATACATCAAACTTCCTATAACTGACGCATAGGTATTTTCTGCATCTCTTCCACCTCTGCCTTCATCTTAGGATACTGCCTGTCGCTCAATCTGAAGTGACCATCTAATGGAGTATTGACCGGCTTCGCTGCATTCATATTGAACCGCTCTAGGACTTTCTCAATATACCGGTCTTGTGACAGCCAAAGCTTCCTGCTACTTTTGTCACGAGTTATCTCCATTCCTAGGATCTGTTTAGTCGGGCCCAATTCTTTCATCGCAAAAGACCTGTCCAACTCCTGTTTCAGCCTGTCGATCTTCTTGATGTCTTTTACCATGACGAGTATGTCATCAACGTATAAGAGTAGAACTAAGAAATCACCATCTCAGAACTTGTGCGTGAACACACAGTGGTCTGACTCTGTTTTGTCATACCCATGCTGTAACATGAACGAATCGAATTTCTAGTACCTGTTGAGGTACAAAAAATATCTCATTGCAGTGGTCAGAGAATTTCATGATACAGATCTTTTCCAGGGTTGCACAATCTGTATTTTGGTAAAAATCCATGTCCGGGGGTATTTTGGTAAAAATTCATGTCCGGGGGTATTTTGGTAAAAATTCATGTCCGGGGTATTTTGGTAAATTCCATGTCCGGGGGTATTTTGGTAAATTCCATGTCCAGGGGTATTTTGGTAAAAATCCATATCTAAGGGTAGTTTAGGTATTTTGGTAAAAATCCATGTCTAAGGGTAGTTTAGGTATTTCAGTAAAAGGGATTAAAAGTGGTATTTTGGTAATAAAGCGTGTACAAGTGTCATTTTAGTAAAAAAATGGCTGTACACCACCATTTAAGAGGGAGTTTGGTGGACACCATGGTTTAATAGAGGAATATGTCCAAATGTGAAGGGATAAATGATGGTGATCACCACTTTCTAAGAGTGGTGGGGCCTATAAATACCCCTCCTTGCTTCATTTGAAGGGTTGGATCGGTTCAATCATTTTGGTGGGCCAGGAACTGAAGACAGAGAGGAGAGAGAGATAGAGTTGTTGTTGCGCGGGCAGCGCAATAGGGTGAGAGAGTTGCGCGGATAGCGCAACACAAGGAGAGGGTTGTGCGGATGGCGCAACCAAGAGAGAGAGTTACGCGGGCAGTGCAACAAAGAGAGAGAGAGTTGAGCGGGTGGCACAACAGAGGAAGGACTTTGCGCGGACCGCGCAACCAGCCGGACTTTCGGACGGGCGTAAACAGGAAGAAAGGTGTTTCTCTTCCACTGCGTTGCTGGTGAAGCCCAGTATAGCAATCTTTTGGGAGATCCATACTGTTCACTGTCTTCCTCTCGGAATTTCGACCGTGAATGATGGATTTTGGTTGATGTGGCTCACTGAAGTAATCAAGCTGCAATGGTTGTTGAATGGTTTTCTTACGATCGATGTAACAATCATTTGAGCGGACATGGACGCTAAAATTAAATGGTTTTGATGGGTTTTTCCCCCTCTACCTAACAGACGGTTCAGAACCACCTTTAGCTGCCTGATGGTGGCTCACAACAAACAGACGGAACCTCTGTTATTCAACAGAGTCGACGTACGTCAACTCTGTGAAATTCGATGGCCCATTTATCGGAGCTAAATGGGAAATTCACTCCGTCCATTGATTTTAGGGAGAAAAACCATCAGGAATGGAGTGCTTTTGGAGTGAAAGCAGCGTGGCCTAGGAGCTTATCTACTCCACCGTCTATTTCATGTTCAATGGTTAGGATGTTGTAACAGTCTGAATGGTTTTAAAATTCCACTTTGGCAACGGTTAAATATCCTTTCTGAACACAACAGACGGTTCAGATCTATGATTTGAATATGGAGTGGGCCACACTAAGAAAATTGCAAATGGACAGTATAAACTCTGTTTACGTCCATTTCAAATGAAGAAGAAGCTCGGGTCAGCCACATTTGACCAGGGTGCTTCGTCCGGTGTACGTCAAGCGCACATGTACGTGATGCACATGCAATATACATGCGTGTTTATGGTGGTGTTCGTGGGAAATCTGCTCTGTCCATCCACTTTGCCACTATATTTAATATGTTGAGACTGAATTGAAGTGTATCCAAATATCAGACGGGCCCCAAATCATGATTTTAGGGGCTGATCTATCAGTTCAACCATTTTTATGAAGACCCAGGAGCTGAAATTTGATGTGTACGGCTAATTTGTGGTCCCAAGGCTACGTGTAAAGTTTTGAGCTGAACGGACGGTGACAACCCCATGATCTTACATTCTGGGAGACTTTTTAGGCCCGTTTAACATGATTGGCCTGATTTCTTCGAGGTCTGGCCACATTTCAGTGGACTTCTTCATATTTCAAGGAAGAATGACCAGAAGGATGCTCCATATTTTAAAGAAAGATGACTGGAATGATACTCAGAACTGGTCTTGACGGTCATATCATAGGATTCAAGCTTGCACAAGCCCCGTTTCCTGGAAGACTGATTGATCAAACTGACATTCCTCCTAAGTATTAGGAGATGACTAAAACAGGCGTCGAAATGCTATCGAAATTTCTATCTGATTATCTTCTCTTTCATTCATTACATTGCATTAATTATACTTTGTTTTCAGAATCCACGGAATCCGAGGATGTAAATGAACTCAGATAAATGTGATCAATGTTCTCTCAACAAATTCTTTGTTATCATTAAATAATTCCCCCAAATCAGGTGCATTTATTTTCTTGTCGAAACAGTACCATTGCTGTGGAGCTTGTTTCAGCCCATACAAGCTCTTCCTCAGCCTACACACCATATGCTCTTTGCCCTTGACTTCAAACCCCTCTGGTTGGTGCATGTAGATCTCTTCTTCCATGTCATCATGGAGAAAGACAGTTTTAACATCTAACTGTTCTATCTCCAGATCCATGCTAGTCACCAACCCAAGCAACACCCGTATGAATGTCATCTTCACCACTGGTGAGAATATCTCTTCAAAGTCTATACCTTTCCTCTGACCAAAACCTTTCACCACAAGTCTGGCCTTGAACCTCGTCTGTGAATTCTTCTGCTCGATTTTCTTTCTAAACACATACTTGTTGCTCAAAGCTTTCTTGCCCTTAGGCAATTTCACCATATCATATGTGTGGTTCTTATGCAAGGATTTCATCTCCTCTTGCATAGCTTTCAACCACTCCCCTTTATGCTCGTCGGCTAGGGCCTCAGAATAATCTTCTGGCTCTCCCCCATCAGTCAGCATAATGTACTATGTGGCGAGTACCTCTTGGATGGCTGTCTGTCCCTAGATGACCTCCTCACCTGTGGCTCAACAGGTGGATCAAGTGGGGGCTGCTCCCCTGGTCCATCTTCTGAAGGAACTCCCTCGTCCTCTGCACCTTAATGTACTCTCCCGTCATCAGGCACCATGGGAAGAGTAACCGAATCCATGTCCTCTAGCTCACCTAAACTAGGCTGGTTCTTCTCTGGCTTACCAATGTCTTATATACACTGATCTTCAAAGAAAACTACATCTCTACTCCTGACGAGCTTCCTCTCGGTCGGATCCCACAATCTGTAATCGAATCTTTCATCACCATACCCCAAGAACACACACTACTTGATCTTTATATCGAGCTTGGACCTCTCGCCCTTTGGCACGTGAACGGATGCCCTACATCTAAACACCCTGAGATGACTGTACAATGGATCATGTCCAGTTCACACCTTCTCAGGTACTTCTCCATTCAACGGGGCTGATGGAGACCTGTTTATCAAATACACTGCCATGTGCATTGCTTCTCCCCAGAACATCTTGGGCAATTTCGCATGGGATAACATGCATCTGATTCTCTCTACAATGGTGCGATTCATTGGCTCACCTACACCATTATGCTGGGGGGTCTTGGAAACCGTCTGTTCATGCCGTATACCCAAGGACTTGCAGTACTCATGAAAGTCGTCAATGTATTCACCACCATTGTCAGTGCAGATGCACTTCAATGATCTACCCATCTCTCTCTCTCTCGATCATAGCATGAAACAATTTAAACACACCAAAGACGTCCTTGGATTTCAAAGCATAAACCCAAACCCTCCTAGATGCATCATCTATAAAAGTAACAAAATACAATGCCCCACCCAAGGTTTTTGTCCTCATAGGACCACAAACATCAGAATAAACCAAATCTAATGCATGTACTTTATTAATATGAGAATCAGATTTAATAAATGAAACTCTATGTTGTTTCCCTGATAAACAATCAAGACAGGTTTTGAGAGGTATACCTGTCATGTCTGGAAGGAGCCGCTTCCTCGCTAGTAGCTGAAGCCTTTTTTCACTCATGTGGCCCAGACGCCCGTGCCACATGTCAATAGTTGAATCTTCCTCTGCATTCAACCCACCCTTGCACATACTGACACTTGTCATGTAAAGGGTGTAACACTTATTTCCTATGGCCACGATCAATGAACCCTTGATGAGCTTTCATCGCCCACCAGCAAACAGGCTTTCATAGCTATCATCATCCAACCTTCCTGTCAATATCAAGTTGAGGCGAAGGTTTGGGATATGCTTCACATCCCTGAGAACCAATGTGTAGCTCACATCAGTCTTTACACAAATATCACCGACTCCCACGATTTTTGACACTCCAAAATTTTCCATCTTCACAGTCCCATAGTCGCCTGACTTGTAGCTTGTGAAGAAGCCCCTGCATGGAGTTGCATGAAAAGAAGCTCCTGAGTCTATTACCTAGTCGGTGTCCTGACTCATAGCCGTGAGACGTACATCATGATCTGCAGAAAGAAGAACTACAACATCGCCATTTGAAGCGACCGCAGTGGAATCTGATTCATTTTCCTTCCATTTTCCTTTCTTGTCGTTCTTTTTACCACGACATTCATGCTTGTAGTGACCCTTTTTACCACAATTCTAGCAATCAACATCCTTTTTGTTGCTCGACTTACCTCTTGATTTATCTCGGGCCTTCCCGCCCTTCCTGTTCTTTCCTCTCCCCCGTTCTTGTGTTACAAGGGCCTCTTGCTGAGTAGACCCCTGAGACTTCCTCCTTGTCTCCTCATTGAAGAGACAACTAGTTACCTGTTCCATGGATATCTTTCCGTCTGGCGCAGAGTTACTTAGAGACACCACCAATGTCTCCCAACTGTCAAATAATGAACTAAGCAATAGTAAAGCCTGCAATTCATCATCCAGAACCATCTTCATAAAGGAGAGTTGGTTCACTATATTACTGACCTCATTCCACAGAACCACCATATTTGAACTTGAGATTCACAAGTCGCCTTATTAGAAAATTTTTATTACCAGCTGTCTTCCTCTCATACAGCCCTTGTAATTTCAGCCATAGGCTAGTGGCTGAGGTTTCTGTAGACACATGGTGAAACACAGAATCATCCAACCATTGTCTAATAAACCCCACTGCCTTTCGGTCCATCTTCTTCCAATCATCATCAGTCATATCCTTGGATTTTGCTGATATGCCTAAAATTGAAGAATATAGGTCCTTGCAATAAAGCAAGTCCTCCATCTTAGCCTTCTATATGGTCTAGTTAGAACCATTGAGGCTGATCATCCTTGATGAGCCACCTTCCATAATTCAAAACCGATCCTACCCGTTCAATGAACTTAGCTTTGATACCACTTTGTTGGGGGCCTTGCACAAAACCTTAGGATCTAACCCTCCAGAACAAACCAGAATTATGGATAATAAAGCAATGAAAATAATCAATGCATCAATCACACACCACACAAGAGATTTTTACGTGGAAAACCCTCAAAGAGGTAAAAACCACGGGACCTCGTCCAGATCAACAATCCACTATGAAGTAGAATATTACAAACTTCTTCACTCACGCAGGAGTGGATAAACAATGAGAGAAATAAAGAAAAACGGAGAGATCTTACCAATTATAAGGACATAGAAGCATTGAGATATAGATTGCACAGTAGATAACCTCCACAAGCATAATCTCCCTTCTATAAGCTTCCTCTCTCTCTTTTCTCTCTCTCTCTCTCTCTCACCTTTGATAGCCCTAAACCCTTTAGCAAATCCCTTGTAAAGCTTTAGAAAACCCTCTTGTCGTACCTAGAAAGCCCTAGGTACCTCCTATTTAAAGTTTTAGGAAACTCCTTTTCGCATCCCAGTTGTGAAAGGACTTGCGACACGAAAACCGTGCAAAATCGCGGAACGAATCTGCGTAACTACGACTGGTCGTGACGAACCTTCGACCGGTCGAGAGCCACCCACGACCGATCGAGCACCTCCCACGACCAGTCGAGCACCCCGGAGAAAAATAGCCCAAGTCGCTAGACTTTGAGTCGTGCCACGGCTCGACTGCTATGACTGGTCGAGACCAGCCTTCGACCGGTCGAGCAAGGCTCACGACCGGTCGATGACGAGTCAAAAAAACCCATCAGAAGCTAGAATTGCCTTAATTAGGGGAGGACATGCATTTGGGTTTGGAGGATTTGGAACAGTCAATGAGCAAGATTAGTCATATGCGCAAGAACTTGAGACTGATGCCTGATTTTCAGAGGAAGGAAATGGCTGGGAAGCTAGCCATGAAAATGGCCACCATGTTTGCAGACAGTGACGATGAAGGCTTCAACTAATGGCTGAAGTTGTGAGTTATGTTGAAGTTACTCAAACTCAATGGGGATAGTTTTCGGGGCAGGTTTTCCATTTTTGAGAGCTGATTTTGTAGAGGTAACAAACTAATTATCTTAAAAATTCACTAGTGTAGATCATTGCTTGTTACTTTCCTGTATGAGGGTGATAGCGAAAGAGCAATGTGTTGGGATATGGAGTTTGAAAAACTATTTAAATAAAATAAATTTAAATTGAGAAGAAGAGAAAAGTTATCGGTTTATAGAAGTCGAGGTGTGACATGAATCACTCGGCTTGAAATCGAATTTTCTCCCCTTGGACAGCATCCCAAGTGCAACAGGTTTCAAGAGCAATCGACCTCCAGGATACAACGACTATGACCCGGTCCCAGCGGTGCACTCACTGTACACAGGCTCGAACCACTTTGTAGTCTTAACCCGAACTAGAAAACACTTAAATCGTACTTTTAATATAAAATAAACTTTTTCTTTTTTTTAAAAAAATAGATGAGAGAAAGTCTATTTATAGACTTTGTGAAGACACCCTTTCACAAAAGGATTGTGACTATTGGGTTTAAACCCAAGTGATGCGACCCTTAGGCTTCAAAAGACATAACTTTTCAAAACAAAAACTAAAAGGATATAACCTTTCAGTGAAAAGACACATCCGTAGGGCACATGCGCACCTATGGCCACAGCCATGGTCCGTCCCAATAGATATTTTGAAACACTAAATTATTTTAAAATAATTTAAAATACAACAATCCCCCACATGTTTCAAAATTTTTTACATTTCGGGTTAAGATGGAAGAGTTGTGCAATGGTGCCGATGTCACCATAGACTTGAACCGATATTAGAGTAAACATGACAGGTCTACAGAAATCAGGTGACATCATAGTCTTGAACCTGATTCCTTTTGATGTAGATCGCAAGTACATGTCACTCACACAACTTTTTCGCTACAAGTGATTCTACGGTTCGATGCGTTTCGGTCATACACCATTACCTGGATTTCATGAGTGCTCTAGAGAATTTGTCTAGATTCTCATAGGAAGCGGCCTCCACCTCCACACCCATATAGGTGAATTCCATCAAGTGTACACAACAATTGGGTACACCACCAAATATATGGCTATGGATTCATTAAGAGTTCAAAAACTCATCTTTCTTCATTGCTGCTTGCACTGTACACCATAGAAGGGGCTCATTTACACCAGTGCAATCGTCTATCTCGTGTCTTGTTGTTTACCTATTGAACCTATCTAATAGGATCTCTACTCGTATAGGTTGAGTTGCCAACACTGGTAGTTCATATATTAGGCTCAGCCCCATTCCCTTCGATGTATCATTAACTAATATTTTAGATAGTCACTTGGTCAGACGATTTATGACCCATAGGCCTTTTACCTCCACCCGTCTTTGCTCCGTCAGGTTTTCGCCTATTACGGAAAAATCACTATTGTTACCTCTCATACGAGTTTGGTCATGTCTTAGTCCCATTGTAGCTAATTATCCTTTCAGATCAGCTAGAGATCATCGTATTGACAAGCTATTGTCTCACCAACTAGCTACTTAGAAACGAGTCTCTGCTTAGGCGAATTTCTCATTTTGCTCAGTCAAGCCTTCGGCAGTCAGTCGCATCTTCTTTGATTATTCATACCTCAAGTAAGCGCATACCAAACTCATTTTTAACCTCACAGAGAATTACGATTCCATCAAGCAATAGATACCAGCTCTAAATACAACCAACTTTCTTAGCCTTGAATGTACTTTTACCATTCAAGCAATTTCACCAGCCCACCATTCAACCAACTAATGGTAAAGTCAATCGAATTTATTGTATCTGCAATACAAAGAGACTGGAGTAATCTGTCATGCATAGACATATGACAACTAAACTAAAATAGAGTATAACTTTCGTGTAATCATATTACAATATTATCATGTTATCACATGTTCCCTAACACATGAAAGGTTGACCAATTGATCAATTAGTGATTAGAATTCAATACAATTAATGGATATTTGGCAACTGAATATGGAGGAGAAATGACCAAGTTCATTATCAAGTATCTTGATCAACGGATTGAACAATGGGCTCCATAAGTGCATAAGTTTGGCCATTAGATATATTTGTTGATGGTAAAACAACATAATCTCACATGAATACCAATCTCAAATGTCCAAATCTAGCCTCTAATGAGAATAGAATATAGCCTAAAAATTTCATTAATCTAACAATCATCTTTGAATTCAAATTACTAATAATTTTCTTTCTACCATTCATTTAATGGCTACGAATTTGATCATTAAAACATGCAATATGTTTAATTCCAAACACCTTGTCTCAAAAATCTACATGTCAACATAAAACATGTGCAAATTGATCCATAACATTCAACATATAGTTTCCTTAGTGCAAATCTTCAATTTTATATATGTCAACCCATTTATCAAATACTTATTGACTAAACTTATACTCTATGGATTAAGTGGTTTATTTAAATGTATCCAAGTGCACCTCCACAATTTTATATTTAGCCTCAATAGATATATCTATGGCCCACCTGATAAATCTATTAAGAAAAATCTTTCGTAGGAACCATCATATGAATTGACTAGATTTAACAGGTGTTCTAGGTTGGCACATGATCGAATTGAAATAACATTTCCTCCGCCCTTCTCAGCAGGTAATATTGTCTATAAAGTATGGTAAACGATGTCAAAAGTGAATGTAACTTGTCTCATAAATTAGGCATGCGCACTAGTCACCTTATCAACAACTTTATGTATAAGAGCAATAATATGAATCATTTATAGAAAAGTAGTGATAAGTGTGTCAAACAGTTAAGTGATATGTATTGATGGTCCGTCTATTATTGGACCTAATATTCTATAATATCGCTTTCTACATAATAAAATGTAAGTCAGAATTAATATTAAATTAAGATACATTCACTAGTAGTCCACTTAAGAAACTCAAGTCATCATTTGCTTCATGTAAGTGAAACTTTAGAGAGACAAGCATTCATATAATGTGAGTTATCAAGTACTCAATATTTAGAAAAGTAGCACATACGCAAGATCTATACTTTTCATCTATTGAGCCCGCAAAAGGTAATATTTTAAAAATATACCAGCCCAATCATCCCACATGGGCCAATATAATATTTGTATGGATTTATAATTTTGAACCCTTGTAATGCATCTAAGTACATAACCCCCATAATTTAAAATCTTTATAAATGGGATCTTTTCCACATATGTACAATTTCTGAGTGCCTGTGTATCAAGAATCATACATTGTTTAATGTTTCATATTATAATGGGAATAATATATTTTGTACATGTAACACATGAATACAAAGACTTGAACATATCAATCATCAACCCACATATAATGGATCAAAGGTCACAAGATACATGCAATGATATAAAATGAATAATGTGCATTGTTTATAGATATATAGTAATAAGTGGGCCCATAGTTTAATAGATTTGGCCATTGATTTGATCAAGTTCAATATAGCATACTCATTTATTCCTTGTGTGTACTCATTATCATAAAAGTTATTCATACCAGTGATTGGTCCATGTTACAACTTAATTTTTAAGTCACTATAAATACAAAGAAGGACCCATTAATGAACTACTCATGTTACAAATATGTGTACAGTGACGCCTTAGTATGTAACCGTATATTCTACTACATTTCTAAATATCAACATCAATATAGCTATTCATTCTATGCATATCAATCACACAAAAATCAACTTCTTAATATGCACTTAATCAAAATGACTTGTTATATTTGTTCTAGCACCAACAATATAGTAGGCCCAATTTTTTCACGATTCAAACCATACACTCCTGTGCTACCCACCATCACTCGCCATCAAATATCTTCTCAAAATCTCCTATCATAAAGTAGACAGTAAACCATCCACTTGCAGTTTATAAGTTGGACATGTAACATTGTCCAATGGAAGAATATTTTGATGACACATTATACATGGTCCGACACATTAACTGAATAGTCTTGATCATCAAAATTGGGCCCGGATTAGATTATCCAAAGACATATATCATGTAGAATTATAGATTGGATGTGTATGACCATAGTGATCTGTTAAAGTATTAAAAGGTTGCCTAGGAAAAGAAACTCATAAGAGTATGCACCATGAACAATTATGATAGATGATTCTAACTGTCCGCTTCATTTCTGTTGAACAAGTTATTAGAGTATCAGTTTATTATTACTCTTTTTTTTTAACACCCCTTTGGATTTGAGCCATTTCCACCTATTTATTTATTTAATAAGACTGTCTAAGAAATTTCATTATTGAGACATTCAACTCCTTCCATATTTAACGATTTTGTTCCTATGTGAGGTCCATCAGATCAGTGGAATAGATCAAGGGTCATCGGAATATTGTTTGCTCTTATTCAACATGTCAAGTTCAAATAAAATGGTTATAACCACCAGATACTCCTTGTTAGAACCCTTCTTAAAGGATTACACTAACTTAAAAATGATGGGAATACACGTAATTAACAACTACATTTTTCAATACCAAGAATTCTATTTCTGGCATGTACATGATGGATTTAGATCCTTCATCCGGTTGACTGTACAATGAATATTACCCATCCGCATGTGAGAAACTAGCAGACTTATGAGATAGTAACCACATCATCGACCTATCAGGCCCATTTTAGAAGATACTTTGGAAGATTGCATTTTTAAGTTTCTTTCACATTTTTCTTTTCAAAGTTTTCTTTTTAACCATGCATGGTGGTTTACAAAGAAAAATTCCTAATATGATGGGAATCCCAACACAAAATCTCATTTTGAAATGCATTTTGGGTTGATCTTTATTATACATGGATGTTGAGATTAGTGTATATCTTACTCAGTATGGTTCAACAGTTTGATTTATTTTTATGTGAAGGTTATGTTGGCTCAAGCTCTGAGAAAATAAATCGCAACTTTTGAGATCTAAAAAGAAATGCTCCTTAATGTCATATCATGATTTTGAGAAAATCTACTAAATACAAGCTTCCTTATGAGTGAACAGGGCCTAACATTATCCAAGAGGTAGGCACTATAGATTTCTTGGATTTTACATGTGTGCGATAGAATGATATGTCTTTGGGACATAAAAACCATATGTAGGTTATAGCTTTAATACCCAAGATAACCTTAGCCCGACCTATCTGACAACTTAAGGATCATATTCTATGCTAATGAGGGTTACAACGAACCCGACCAATTGTTCAGGAATCCAAGCCTCTTATATGTTTGATCATAGTCTAATCATTTTCATTTATAGATATCAAGATCTAAAGTACTCTAACCATTTTCAGTCGGTGCATACATTCACTTTTGTACATGTGGTCCAAAAAACTTACATAACAAGTATCTGTAAGATCTTGACCATTAAATGAGATATGTCAACTCTAAATTATATGAGTCATGACCCACAAATTGGGTTGGTATGGTTTCCTGTTGGGTTATTCCAACCAAATAGATGCAACCATAACTCTTAAATAGTTTTTCAAACAAATTCGACTTCAAGATTGTTGGGATATGGAGTTTGAAAAACTATTTAAATTGAGAAAAAGAGAAAACTTATCGGTTTATAAAAGTCTAGGCGTGACATGAGTCACTCGGCTTGAAATCGAATTTGCTCCCCTTGGACAGCGTCCCAAGTGCAACAGGTTTCCAGAGCAATCGACCTCTAGGATACAACGACTATGACTCGGTCCCAGCGGTACACTTACTGTTCACGGGCTCGAACCACTTTGTAGTCTAAACCCGAACTAGAAAACACTTAAACCGTACTTTTAATATAAAACAAACTTTTTCTTATTTTTTAAAAAAAAAACAGATGAGAAAAAGTTTATTTATAGACTTTGTGAAGACACCCTTTCACAAAGGATTATGACTATTGGGTTTAAACCCAAGTGGTGCGACCCTTAGGCTTCAAAGGACATAACTTTTCAAAACAAAAATTGAAAGGATATAACCTTTCAGTGAAAAGACACATCCGTAGGGCACATACGCACCTATGGCCACAGCCATGGTCTGTCCCAACGGATATTTTGAAATACTAAATTATTTTAAAATAATTTAAAATACAACACAATCCTTATATCCGTCGTTTGTAGTGAGATAGTTGAGCTCCTAGCGAATGAAGGAATATTGCTTGAATCATTGCCAATGGAAGGAGATGTTTATGATGAAGAGACCAGATTTTATGGCGAATGGTATCAAACCTCTTAATGGTAAAATCAGGTAATGAATCGAGTGAACAACTGCAGGCCACTACAAGGATGGGCCATGGTAAAGAAAAAATGTACTGATTGTCTGTTTATAAGCATTTGATGCATATGCCTTCTTCCCTGGAATGTTGCTCTGAACTGAACCTTTGGTTGACTGTCTAAAAATGGGCCATGGATTGAGTGGACATGAACTTCCAATCTTCACTGTTTGAGGCTTTATTAACTCATTTTAAGTGTGGATGTCCTGATCTACTGCCGAGTGCACCCAGAAGGTCCGTAAGTTGATACTGTTTTTACTAAAGTACACTGGATGCCCCTTGGATCCCAATTGTACAAGTTGTATTCCTAACATGTATCTATCTATCATATTGGCTTTCCCACCATAAAAAATAAAAATAAAAAACCCTGGCAGGCAGAAGAGTAATCTCCGGAATGCCTTCAGCTCGATGTCAAATCCATCTGTAGGCGCTAGTTGTGGCTGAGTTTGCATGCATGAAAACGATTTCCAGCTGAATGCATTACCCATCTTTTTCTTATTTTGACTTATTATTATTATTATTATTATGGAGGGGGGGAGGGAGAGTTGTGTTCTTGCAGCTTAGCTGACCATTGCGTCCAACTGCTTTTAAGGTCTAATTGAGTTAAATGGTGGCTCTCACCTGATGAACCGTTGTATCTAACACAGGTGTGCTACATGAGCGCGTGTGCCATGAATTGCATCTTCAATCACTCTCCATTTAATCTCCATTTCAATCAGAAGCAATATAAAGGAAAGCTCAAATGAAAAGTTATGGTAATTTCTTCAGTTTACATCCCAGCATACCCAAAGGCCATGACCCCAGCTTTTGCCAAACCATGGCATAAATGCCCAAGATCCAAGCTACTCATCAGGCAGGCAGCACAAAATAGATGTAGTGTACCAAGAAATGAAGGGCAGTCTGCTCATGATTGGGAATTCTTATGTCATAGCTGGAACCATCTGCTTCCCACCAAATGAGATGGACTGGCCTGACTTTTGGGTTGGGGCACATGTTATACGCATGTTTAAGCCAATGCATGCTCATGGTGTGTACATGTCATGCTGGCAGGTGCCAGCTGCAAGTCCGACGTGCCATGAACCCCCAAAGGGAACACCATACCATGACCGCCCCAATTCATCCCAAAACAGACAACAAAATAAACACTCTGTTGCTAGTATTTTCATCCAACTTAAAAAAAAAAAATAATAATAATAATAATAATAATAATTTAATAAAATAAAATAAAATGTTAGGGTTTAGAGATTGGGCTTGGCTCCAACCTTGGTAAACCGCACAAAATGCTCTCTCAGTAAAGATGAAAAAGATCATTTCAGGTGCCTTGGCCTGAGCAAGATTCTGCTTGTTCACTGATCCAAGCTTCAAAAAAATGGATACAAACCCTGATCTCTCATCACACAGCCCCTGGATTTTTCTGCGTTTCAATAGGGAAACTGTATGTGGTAGAGATGCTAGAATAGTTGACTGTTAAGAAAATCATATGGCAGATGTCAGCAGAAATGCATATTTACAACCAAGAATGCAAATTTTTTTTTTGTTTTCCAGAAATCCTTGTAGAATAAACATATTTTAAATTCATTTCTTTTACATTGACAGACAAAAAATGATCTTACAATACAAAGGGGTTAAAAAAAAAGAAGAAAAAAAAGGCATTACTAATGATTATGAGATCCACAAAAAAGAGGGCCGTCTAAGGTTTCTGCAGTTCCTCAGATTGTGTGTTGTTTTCAAAAGAATCTGACGGTCTAGCACTTTTCTGACCATTAGCATGGCCACTCTGATGATTGGGAGAAGAGCTCTGTTCCACCTGCTCCTGCTTCTTGGAGAATGACTTGAACGGTCTTTCAAAATCCCTTATGCTGCTTTGGTCAATCGCCATTTTGTTGAGTTTTTGCTCCTGAGAAGAACAGTGAAGAAAACAGAACCATCTAAGTACATGCAGACGGACAGAAATATGCAACAGCTGCATACATGTGCATGTAGGCTAAAATATTAAATAGATGATTGCATACACAACTAGCTAGTTATTCTTTTCATTATCTTATTATTATTGTTATTATTATTTTGAAAGATAACAGAAATTTTACTGAACTTGCATAATAGATGAGATAACTACATTTAAAAAAAAAAAATTTTAAAAATAAAAAAATAAAATCACAAAACACAAGAAGCTGAAGAACAAGAAGATAGGGCTTCAATTGAAGAAGCCGAAGCTGATACATCTAATTTTGCCCTTCTAAAAACTCCTCTGCACGACAAGAAGATTGCCTATAGTTGTACTGCTAAACAATCAGAAAATAGAGCAACTAGGCAACATAAAGCTCTACTACATAAGTTAATTACAAGGAACGAAGCATGATTTTATTTATTATTATCATTTGCTTCCAAAAGGGATATTGATGTCATTTGCTTCCAAAATAGATGATAAACATATTATAAAAAAATAAAAAAATAAAAAATAAAAAAATAAAAATAAAAACACAGAAGTCCACGAGCACAAATAGAGGGATGATCCCAAACAAAGTTGTCTGTTAACAGACAAAATTTTTATTTTCTACTCATGTGCCATTTCACTAGAGCATCCGAGCGGTGAAAGGATGGACCATACCTTGAAGATCGCATGGACCAAAAATTGTAACAATCAGGTGAGTGACATATATGTGTCTGAATGTGTCTCTGTGTCGACGTATGTGTCTCTGACTGGTGCAACCTAGTTATCAAGTCAATGAGATCTTGATACTCAAATTGCAAAGAAATTAAATAAAGAACACTCACATGAACAATGGAGTAGAGAGGGAGAGAACTTTTATTGATATCATTCTCTTCTCTTACAAAAAACCACACTTAGATGAATATTCGAATGACCAACTCCTATACCACCACCACCCTTTTATAGATCCTAAGGAATCCTTAATTGAAATCTCTACATATAAGAGAATCGATCACAATTTATTACAAACTGATCTAATTCTTCTTCATATGGCAAAAGCTTGATGAAAAGCAAAATTGGAAAGCAATTAAATCTCTAAATCCAACCTATATCTTTAATCATATCAATTACACCCTCATCACATATTTAAATCAGCCTCCTATATCTCCTAAAACTAGTAAATTATAATTCCAAAATTTGTAAAAAATTCAGCACATGTTGGACCCTATGGTGGGCCTAGATGGGGCTTAAGTGGGTTGGGTACAATGGGCCTGGATGAACCTAAGTGGGCCATGGGCCTGGATCATTCCCCCCAATTGGAAGGGACTTGACTCTAGGGAGTTGGATGCTTTATACAAGTAGTAAAGGTCCAGATTCTTTTCAATTTGCGACACTCATTCAACTTCTTCCCTCTTTTTCTTTGGGAGTTGTTTATCCATATCGACAATGGCTTCATTTTGCACGTTAGATGCCTACCATGGTACTAGAATAAGTCCGCTACATTGAAAATCGGTGAGATAAACAAGTCATCTGCCAACTCGATTTCACGGGCATTGTTATCCAACTTCATCTTGACTCGACATGGACCAATCTTCTTAGATTTGAGCTTATTGTAAGTTCCCCTCGAAAACCTTCCTTTATAGAGATAGACTATAACTAAGTCATTGTTGAGGCACAAAACCAGTTGCACACCCGTGCAACAAGTATGTGTTGCGCGACCATGCAAAGGGTTGTGTTGCGTGACTGTGCAACTGAAGAAAGAAGACAAAACAAAGGGTTATGTAGCTCTGGGGTAAGGAAGTAGAACGAGATTGGAAGATCAGTGGCACGATTGCACAATCTGCATCTCACACAACATGTATGAGTTGTGCGACCGCACAACAAAGAAGTGTTGTCCACCCGCACAACAATATTATGTTACACGTATTTGGGGCTTCACATGTGTGAATGTTTATAAATACCCCCTCACCATTCTTATTTGGGGACTTGGAATATTTGAGAGCTCTTGGAGCAAAAGAATCGTGGAACTCAGGTATCGAGAAGTTTGCGGGTGGAAGAATGAGAAAGGAGGAGAATTAAGGATTGAGCCTCTTGCACGACCGTGCAACAGCAATCCCGCGCAAATGGTTTAGTAAAGTTGTTGTTGCCTGCATAATCAAGCTTATGGATTATCAATTCAAGTCTTTTGGATCACGTATCAACATGAATCAAGGGCTTCAAACCTGCACAACTCTCCTGTCATTTCAACAGACACTTCTACATGGCCGAAAAGCTACCGAAATTACTGCTTTCAATTATTATTTAACATTGTATCATTAGTCATACTTTGTTTTAAAATCAAGGGTAATGAAAAGGAATGTAATAAGAATCCATATTAATGAAATAACTGATGATGAGTGTTCTTTTATTCAAGTCACTTTGTTATTTTTAGAATGTAGATATTTCAAACCCCAAAACACATTTTTGACCGAAACAAAATGGCAACTCCACTAGGGATCGAACCCGAAGGCTCTGGTTGGAATATCTACCTTCAATGATAACAATGAAACAATTGAAGAATACTTGTCATCAAAAGGCGCTGTAAAGGCACCAAAATGGCGACTCTCGACAAGAACATTCCTCTCTTCAACTCTAAAACAAAGTACAATTTTATTAGATCTGGATAATTAATGATGGCCTGTTTTGAAACTCAAGTACTCCATTCTCGTACAATCATAATGGCTTCTCTCCCAGCTAATGTGATAATTTATTTTACACCCAACGGGTTCACTGTGGACTATGTCAGCGATCCTAAAACATCACCCAAAAAGGCACCAAAGAGGGATGAGTGGGCCGCAATTCAGAACAGACAACCGCGAACGATGGCAGGAATGATATCCACCTCACTCACAACGTATAAAGACAATGAAGGATGGACAGTAGTGACATCTAGGAGAAGGAAAACTCAATCCCCTCCTATGAGAAGCCCGGTTCCATTGTAAAGAGTAAGAGGGTCGATCACGCGTAATATCACAAAGCGCAACCCTACCTTAGCGCCACCCTCACTTTATCCTAAAGGGATCGAAAGGGATCTTTTAGCTCTGTAGGATTTTCCCGCTCTACCTATCACAGCCCCATCGAAAGCCCAAAAAGGAGAAAGGAAAGCTATCCTGACAAGTAAGCCTTTGCCCTCAATGTCGGTCGCGATGACCCCAGCACAAGCTTTCGCACCAAATACGTTTTGTTTAGAGACAATGAATTCCCTGAAACAACAAAATGTTGATTTCGAGTCAAGCGTAGGGTCATTCTCCTTGACACCCCCGATGATAGCCTATCCCCCTCATCTTTTCTGAAGAATTTATTTTCTCATTACCTTAACTGATTCGTTTGGCTTGGAGATCATCACACTGCTAACGAGTGATGGCAAAATTTCACAGTTACTAACTTCACCTTCCGATTATCCGTGACTTCCTTGTACTCAGAACATTTTTTTTTACCTTGCTTAGCCGATTGATGAAGTCATCAACATGCAACTAGCAATGGAATTCCAGAATTTCTACCTTAATTTCGAGCTCTCTATCATGTCCCAACATTTGAAGAATTCAATCATTAGTAATGCAGGGGCATTTTCACATCGGGCTCGAGTGGGGTTGCCTATGGGATGCGGGGACACACTTGGGGTGAGAGGCCCATGTGAGGCGGTACCTATGTGATTTGGGGCCCACGAGGGGGGTTCGACCGAGGTCCTAACCCATGAGATGTGAGGCCTGGGCTATGAGATAAAGGGATTGATTCGCCACACTCTAACAGTTCGAGCTTTTAGAGCAAGTGGTCTATTGTCCTGCATCAATTAGTGTCTTCATAAACTGAGGCCGCCCATATTTGGTCAGAACCTTGGTGGGAACCTCCCCTACATGTCCACGTGCTTCAACTTCGGTCTCCGAATTCCCTCCATTCTGCAGCTTTCCCACTTGATTAGTGAGGTTGCCTACCACATGCATGAGTTGATCCACTCGCTCTGTGAGTATGCGGATCAATTGGGTTACTTGCACAAACTCTTCCTGTGTCACCCCTTTTTAAGCCATTAGAAGATGATGTAGACTCAAAAAATCCTAAAGACGGCCTGCTCTTATACCCAAATAGTGCAACCCGATTATTGAGTCAATGAGATCTTGGTACCCAAATTACAAAGAAATTTATTTTTTTAAAAAAAAGAAAAGAAAAGAAAGGAGAGAGAGAGAGAGAGAGAGAGAGAGAGAGAGAGAGAGAGAGAGAGCACTTACAAGAACAATGGAGTAGAGAGGGAGAGAATTTCATTGATATCACCCTTTACTCTCACAAAACTTAAAGAAGCCACACTTAAAAAAAATTTCAAATGACTAACTACTATACCACCACCTCCCTTGTATAGATTCTAAAGGAATTCTTAATTGAAATCTCTACAACTAAGAGAATCAATCACAATTTATTACAAA
Organism: Magnolia changhungtana; assembly: GCA_030180095.1. Classification (NCBI taxonomy): domain Eukaryota; kingdom Viridiplantae; phylum Streptophyta; class Magnoliopsida; order Magnoliales; family Magnoliaceae; genus Magnolia; species Magnolia changhungtana. The sequence goes on from JASAUF010000625.1 coordinate 1,245,990, forward strand.
TTAATCTAATCTTTCTTCATATGGCAAAAGCCTAATGAAAAGAAAACATGGAAATCAATTAAATCTCTAAATCTAGGTCATATCTTCAATCATATCAATTACAGCCTCATCACATCTTTAAATCGACTGCCCATATCTTCCAAAAATAGGAAATTATAATCCCTGAATCTACAAATAATCAGCACATGTTGGGCCCTACAGTGGCTATGGTCCTTTTATGTCTTTATGGACCCTATCATTGGCCTAGATGGGCTTACGGAGGTTGGGCCCTACGGTGGGCTTGGATGGGACTAAATGAGCTGTGGGCTTGCATCACTGACTAATCAAGTGAGTTACATTCACATATGGGCTGTCTTCGATTAGATGAGTCACAACTGCTTAATCAAAGACAAGTGACATACAAGGTTGATGTAATCATTTCTCCTAGAAACATTAGAATTTTGTAGTTGGTAAGAGACACTGAATAGAAATGATTGAATCCTGCAAGGGGTCACAACAACGTCTGTTTCAGGTTTTCTAGAATACAAAACATGTGTGGAAAATTTTGGTGTGACGTTGAGCTGTATGGAAGCTCTATTTTTCTAACGGAAGCTTTGTCCAGGGTTTTCAATATGAGATATCCTACCCAAAAGCTTGAAAATTTGGAACTTCATCAGCTTGTAGATGATTCCACACATTTGTGAATTCAATAGACTTAAAGAAGTGCTTCAATTTGCACTGTTACAATTGTTTTAAGGATAGCACACAAAATAACTATGTTATGAATGTCTTGAAGGCTAGGGCAGCTGATTCATGCGTCAACCCGTGTTATAAGTTTCCACCCAAAGATTAATTAATTATGGTCTTCCAACTCAAATGTGAGACTAACACCGGAGTATCAGAAAGGCAAGAGGCACAAAAACCAAGTGCTAGATGAAGTCACCACAAACAGATGCTATAAAGAAGAGTTCCTCAATCTTCAATTTCCATAATTAACCTAGACAGCAATTTTGCACAAGACAGGAACTTCGTGCCTGGATGTTCGTTTTGAGAATTCTCCAGCAACTTTTGAAGGTCATTCCAAGATCTACGATGACTATTTTTCCGCATTTTCTGAAATTTCATTGTTTTAGGCAGCAAATTATTGCTCAAAAAAAGAAAGAAAAAAAAAATCTTGGCAAGAAATTTATGAAGAAAACCATGATGAATTTTGAGTATTTACGGAACTTTTGATATTTTTAAATTGTGGTTAGGTTTGAAAGTTGGTTTTACTGGTTTAATTATTGATATAGAAGTTAGCTTGGGTTTCATTTAGATTTGCTTATAGAAAGATGTAAGGAGACAGAGATAAGAAATAATGGAAACATTTGTCCAGCGACTTGATGTTTTTTAGTCACACTACAGTGCATTTGGGGCTCATGTGTTTGCTATTTTAAGAGGCTTACCCAGGTTCTGCTCTAAGAAACATGGGCATTGATAGTGATTGGTGTTTGTATCATTTCCTAATCAAATGCGGATTTCGCAGCATGACCAGATATTTCCTGCATCGGGTTTAACCTAGACGAGAGAAAGTACCATCGTACACTGGATTGTTTTAAAAGGACAATAGAGAGGCATTCCCTGATACTAGATAACTAAATTAGCTCATATGTCTTTCCTCAGTTCTTTGGGATTTTCCCAAAATTTGACATACAACCAATTCACAAACTTTTGAAAGGTACATTTTGCACAACATGCAGGAGCTCTTTAGCTTGTTGGTAACAAAGAATTTCATCATCTGCAGACTACATAAATAAAGTCATGTAAAGTAACACTCAGTGGGCCATGAGTCCTTACACTTTGTAGAGCCTCCAGTTTCCTCTGCAATGCTTCATGCTCAGCTTTAATACGAAAAGGAACACCATCCTTTTGGAACACATTGTTCTGTGCCATGTCCTCGTCAATGTCGTTGACCGTAGTAGCAAAAGGGTGGTTGGTTGGAATCCATCTGACTGTATCAGGGTCAACATCTGGTGGCACTGGATCCCCTTCCTTGAGGAAAACAGTGGGTCTCTTCCACTGGTATGCACGTGACCTTCTTTTCTGATGGATCGATTGTTGTTCTTCAGTAAGGGTAACTGGCGCCAAGCGATAAACCTTCCCGCACATTTCCACAGTTGAATTGCTCTTACCAACCTTCACCAAGGGGTTATCAAAAGGATCTTCATACTTGAGGGGCCTTGAACTGTGAACAAGGGTGCGATGCAAAATAATATTATTATCCATATAAGAAATTTCATTGCAAGCTGAAACTTAGAAATTTTAGAATCCAAATTTTGGCATACAAGGTATCCCTCAGCAGATCTATCAACATTCCTACAGCAGTGCATACCACATATTCTCTTCTGATACATGGTTGTCCAACCATGAAGTTTGCATATTAATTTTGACAATACAGAGGATTCCATAGTCTGCATAGACTGCATATTTTCTTTCTTTCTTTCTTCTTTTCCTCCATAGATATCACAAAAACCTCTTCTCCTTTCAGATTAAGCATACGACTAATTTCACAAGAGAATTAATGAAAACAATGTTGAGCATGCAAGGAAATCCACTGCCTAACTTTGAAAGATAAGAAATACAGTTTGGATGCCACACTTCATTACTTCGAAAGATTGAAGTTTGGATGCAACACCAGTACACCACACGTCGATTACATTGACCATCACCAATTTATCGTTAAGTACTAAACTAGAACTTAAAGAACAAAACCACCCATATAAATAATATGATAGAAGTACAGAAGGACAAAAAATAACTAATGAAGTTGTGAGTAGGATCAAGACATAAACATTAGGGGTGATTTTGATGCAACTATCATCTATATACTTGATAGCGGGTGCACTACTCATGCTTATGGCGGATAAGGAAAGCTCACCAAATCATACAAGTAAACATCAAAAGTTAAGAATAAGTACGCATTCTGCTTCTACATGGAAATTATGATTATTAAAAGTTCATTAAATATGTCTAGGACAAACTACAAAGGAACATACAAAGGGTTTGGGAACATACATGCCTCTTCTATCAGATCTCAACTGGCCCCGCTTCACAAGATCAGCGACAGATCCATGCTGACTATACCTTGGCTTCCTGGCTAAAATTTGTCTTACAGCAATCACCAAGAATGCAATTGCAACAAATAATACAATTCCTGAGTTTGTGCTAATGCATCTTTTCATCTGGAAACAAGAACAAAAGACCAAAAGAGTGAACAGGAAACTGAAGGATGAAGAAAAATATACAAGTAATCTAGCTCAGTAATTCATCATAAAATCAGTTACAAGAAAATACAGATCATGACTTCAAGATACTAACATTTTAATCGATTAAAATGCGAAAGAATTTCCCTTTGAACCAAAAATAGACTCCCGGTTAATGATAGCTTATATGAAAAGAGTTGTCAAATATTATAGTCCAAATACTAGAAACTTCATCATTTCTAATCAGATTGATGGAAAACTCACAAAGTTCTAGAACTGGTCAGAAAAATCCTTAACATGTCAGAATAATTGGCTTTGCATATGTTTGAATCATTATGGACTTATGGTAACGTAGAAGTACCTTACAATCAAAATCATAAGCAATGTTTGGTATCACACAATGTATCACAACCTTGGGATACAGATACATATCGGTTATCGCATGAGAGATATCGTTTGTATCGCGTACTTTATCGCACTTTTTGGGAAACATTGGGAAAATGGTTGTTTTTCAATGAAACTTCAGGGATTATTAAAGAAGACCTTAATACACACTTTTAAATCATAAAATCTCAAAAAAGAAGTGCAAATAATAGGTTTCCTTTGTATAAGGTCCTAAGTTATGCGTTGTCTAATTGAACTAAAGCAAGTATATTCAAATATGATGCATAACATTTATAAATGTATGAAGACATAATACAGGAAATGGTGGTAATCGACCATTATAAACCTTTCATGGGCCACAAAAGCTTTGGATCAAGCAGATATTTGTGTGGTCTCTCCATCCAGGTCTTTGTGACATTACCAACAGGTTGGATGGCAAATAAAAATTCCAATGGACCCCATGAAGTTTTAATGGTAGGGATTCAATCAATACTGTTAATTGTGTTATGGTCCAATTGCACTTGCTTCATTTTTTGGATCATGCCCAAAAATGAGCTTTCAAAATGGATGGGCGGTGTAGATGCAAGGCACATACATTATTGTGGGCTCCACATTTAGGGATCCACTGAGAGGATCCAGGGATCCACCGAAACAACGCCCGGAGTGGATGCAGATTTACTACAAAATCCTTTCCCAGGAAGTTCCTGTGCCGAGAACCAAGATGGGGCCCACCGTGATGTTTTTTTATGAATCCACCTTGTCCATACGTTTGGCCTAATCATTCTAGGACATGAGGACAAAACTAAGCCGAATCTAAGAGCCAAGTGGGCCACACGAGAGGAAACAGTGGAGCTTGAGCAACTACCATTGAGCCATTCGTATGGCCACGAAAGTTTTGTATCAGGCTAAGCTTTTAGTGTTTTTAGTTCATCCCAGTGGGAATGACCTTATAAACGGTTTGGATGCCATATAAACATCAAGCTAGAGCCCAAAAAGGTTTCAACGGTAGGAATTTCTTTCCCCAATTTTCCCTCTCATATGGCCCACTTGACTCTTAGATTTGTCACAGTTTTGATCGCATGTCCTAAAATGATCATGCAAGACGGATGGACGGGGTGGATTCATCACAAAAATCATAGTGGGCCCCACATAGGTTCCCAGCGCAGGAACTCTGAAATCCGCATCCGCCCCGAGTTGGGGTACTCCCCCAATCCGCGAGGGAGTGAATAAGGTGTTAGGTGTTACCCCTACCGTGTGGCCCACATGGGTGATATTTTTGTATATTCACATCGTCCATCCGTTTTTCCAACCCATTTGAGGATGGAGTTTCAAAAATTATGCAAATCCAAATCTCAGGTGGACCATACCACTAGAAACATTGGTGATTGAGTGCCCCACCATTAAAAATTCCAAAGAGCCCATTGTAAGCTTTTAGTAATGTTTATTTGCAATCCAACCTGTTGATAATGTCAAGAAGATCTAGATGAAGGGAAAATATAAAGATCAACTTGATCCAAAACTTTTGTGGCCCACAAAGTTTTTAATGGTCATTCATCACTATTTCTAGTGGTATGGTCCATATGAGATTTGGATCTACTTAGGGTTTAGTATCACGTCCTAAAATGAGATGGAAAAACATATGGACGACATGGATATATTTTAAAAAAAATACATCAAGAGGGGCCCCACACGGTTAGGGTAACACCCACTAAGTTGTTCCTAGGGTGACAGCTAATCCGCTCTCAGTCCGCCCTACACGCAAACGAGCGATGTGAGTGGGACCCTGACTATGGACCCCACCATGATGTACATCTTGTATCCACACCATCCATCCAGTTGGAGAGATCATTTTAGGGCATCAGCTAAAGAATGAGCCTGATCCAAAGATAAAGTGGACCCCACCACAGAAAACAACAGGGACAATCCACCCACCATTGAAACTTGAAACCTTCCTAGGGCCCATCACAATGTTTATTTGTGATCCAACTTCTTCATAAGTCCAAGAAGATATGGACTAAGGGAAAACACGAATATCAGCGTGATCGAAAACTTTTGTGGCCTAAGCAGTTTTTAACAGTAAGCGTTCAATCCCCACTGTTTTCTATGATGGGGTCCACCTGAGCTTTGGATCTGCCTCATTCTTTGTTTCATGACCTAAATTGATATCTACAAACGTATGGACAGAATGGATATCAAGGTGGGGCCCACCATAAGGGTCGCATCGTCTTAAATGCACCTAAGTTACCTAAATCCACTCCTTAGTTAAGGAGAAAGTCGACAAAACCCTCGGGCTTCATCTTCTTCTCTACAAGCTCCAGAAGGTCCTGCAATTTCAAATCCGTTTGAAAGCCCAAAAATCTCGCCTGAATTCCATCCTTTTTCCAAATACCTACAAAAATCCCCTAAACCTCACCAGGAATCTAGTTGTTTTTTTTTTTTTTTTTTTTAGAGAATTTCTCTCTGAAAGGAGATAAAAAAGGTTTTAAAGTTTTCTTACCTGATCTGGCAAGATCGACATTTGACCCACCAAGATCGACTACCTGATACAGATCTTGAGGTAAGAGAGATTTTTTTATATACTTTTTCTATTTTTTTTTTTTTCAAATTTGTGGGGTAGTGGAGAGGATTTTGCCTCATATCGCCGAAAACCATGCCTGCTTTATTGATAGGAAAGGTCGCTGGCTACAAAAAGATGTCGTGGTAGGTGGCTACAAAAGATATCATCGATATTGACAGATATCGACGATATTTTGTGTAAAATCAATGAAAAATCCATGATAAATTGCGATATATCGTCGATATTTTGCGATATCATGCGATACATCACACGACACACAAAATTCCCATCTTTTTTCTTTTTCTTTTTTTTTTTTTCATTTCTGAGCGAGTTCTATGGAGTTTCGTATCGCGGGCTAGCGATAACAATAATATTGGCCAATAGTATCGATATTACAAACATTGATCATAAGTAAATGACAGTTTTGTCAATTCATTAAACTTGGAATTATTTATTACTATTATTATTACTTATTTTTTTTTCACCAGCATTGGTAAAAAGAGAATTAGTAGAAGCAACAAACAGAAATTAGTTAATATGCCACATTATGGTCATGAGCTTCCAAAATAGGAGGGGCTCCCAAGCAGTGTTTAAGTTATCGGCGAAAAGTCGATAATATCGATGTCGCCGGCACTGCGACACGCTGCGACACCGAAAACCTTTTTTTCGTTTCTCTGCCAATTGTCGGCGAAATATCGGCGATTTTTTTGATATGGGCGATATTCTTGGAATATTTCATTTCTTTCTAGATTATCGACGAAATATAGAGAGATATTATTGAAATACGGGCGATATTATCGGAATATCGACTATAGCCACCAACCACACAACCTATCACGATAAAACTTTAGCTAACTACCTCTTTTCTCTGATAAATATCGGGCCTGAAATTGCGTGAATAAATCAGAAGAAAAATCGGGGCTGAAATTGCGTGAGTACGTAAAAATTTTGGGGGGGGGGGGGTTGGGTGGGAAGGAATTTAGAGTGATTTTCGTACCTGGTTAATTGGAAGTCGGAACAGGAGCTTCTCGATCGACAGAGCCGGTACGCGTACGCCAAAGGCAAGGTGTCCCGTTTCGGTATCGGTTGGCGTAACGATGACCTCCAAAATCGATACGGATACGGGGGCGTAACGGCTATACGGGAGCGTAACGGTGCAAATTTTATTTTTTTTTGCCAAAAAAATATGGATTAAATCCGGAATATTCTAAGCATTCCAAATATGCATTCATTTATAAATTGGAACATGTTTATGGTGGTGTAACGGTCCACTCTTTGGTGAGAAGTTGCATCGGACTGTCTGATGAATTTATGAACCAGAGAACCTGAATTTGACTACAAAATTCATATATTTAATTTTCTAACTATTTACTATCAATGATAGATATATTGAATGAATGTAATATGATTAACATGTTAAAATGACACATTAATATGTTCTACTATGATTAACACATGCATGATTAAAACAACAAAACAACCATTAAAAATTGATTTTTCGAATTAAAAAAAAGGGTCAAAATTCATGCGTAAATAGAAAAAAAGATATTAAAAAAATATTAAATGGCACCCCAAATCTGTAAAATGCACATTAATATGTTATACTATGATCAACACATCATATGGCATGATTAAAACAGCAAAACAACCATTAAAAATTGATTTTTCGAATTTAAAAAAAAAAAGGGTCAAAATTCATGTGTAAATAGAAAAAAATATAAAAAAAAAATATTAAATGGCACCCCAAATCTGTAAAATGCACATTAATATGTTCAATTATGATTAACACATCATATGGCATGATTAAAACAGCAAAACAATCATTAAAAATTGATTTTTCGAATTAAAAAAAAAAAGGGTCAAAATTCATGCCTAAATAGAAAAAAAATAAAAATAAAAAATATTAAATGGCACCCCAAATCTGTAAAATGCACATTAACATGTTCTACTATGATTAACACATCATATGACATGATTAAAACAGCAAAACAACCATTAAAAATTGATTTTTTGAATTAAAAAAAAAAGGGTCAAAATTCATGCGTAAATAGAATAGATATATATATATATATATATATTAAATCGCACCCCAAATCTGTACAATGCACATTAACATGTTCTACTATGATTAACACATCATATGGCATGATTAAAACAGCAAAACAACCATTAAAAATTGATTTTTCAAATTTAAAAAAAAAGGGTCAAAATTCATGCGTAAATAGAAAATATATATATATATATATATATATATATATATATATATATATTAAATGGCACCCCAAATCTGTAAAATGCACATTAACATGTTCTACTATGATTAACACATCATATGGCATGATTAAAACAGCAAAACATATTAAAAAAAGAGTATAAATACCTATTTTTGACGAATTTCTGAAAAATGGCCTACCGAGCTTTGATTCAACAAAATCCGTAATATAATGTGTTTTTATCTTAAATACCCAGCCAAGGTTGGTCGAAATTAGTAGTAGAAGGAGTGGAAAACAGTTTGGAAGCAAGAAGTTCAAAAAAAGAGCAAAAACAGAGCTTAAAATGGAAAAAAAAAAGTAACCGTTTTTTGACCGTTACGGGTCAGTAACGGCCGTTACGCCCGTAACGGGCCCGTATCGGCCAATATGAGCACAAAAAACGATAACAGCTGATACGACCCCGAAACGCGTATCGGCCCTTACCGTTACCGTTACGTATCGGCCGATACGTAACCGTTTTGGCACACCCTGACCAAAGGTAAGAAAAATCTCACCATCTCCCTCTTTGGTTTCAATTGAAAGCTCCATGTCACAATTTCGGTGAAAAATCAGAGATTTGAGCAAGATTTACTCTCGATTTGGGATGATTTAGGGATTTCAAATCTCCCACAAATCCCCTCTTATCTCACCATTTCCCGCAAAACCCCTCTTTAGTGTTTTTTTAATTTTTTCTCTCGAGCGAGAATCCCGCACTGGCCCTTTCTCGAGTTTTTAGTGGGAAATCGGATTTCGCACTAAGTTATTCAGTACACTATTATCGTACTGAGTAAACTCGGTTGGGTGTGGGCCCACCTTGAATGTATGTGGTCTATCTACGCCATCCATCTATTTTTCCATCTAATTTAAGGGGTTGAGCCCAAAATTGAAGCATATCCAAAGATCAAGTGGATCATACCATATGAAACGGTGGGTATAATGATTTCAACCGTTGAAACCTTTCTAGGCCCCACAGCGATGTTTATTTGTCATCCAACCTGTTCATAAGATCATACAAACATGGATGAAAGGAAAATACAAATATAAGCTTGATCCAAAACTTCTATGGCCCCCAAGAATTTTTTAATGGTAGACGTTCAATTCAACTATTTCCTGCGGTGTGGTCCATTTGAATAGTCTATATATTTCATTTTTAGGGTCAGACCCTAAAATTATTTGGTAAAATTGATGGAAGGAACGGATCAGATACATAAATCAAGGTGGACCTCACAGAGTTTACTCACTGCGCAATCCGCTAGAGTGTAGCGGATGGGAGCGGATTAGGTACTACCCGGCCTGTTCAGAGCTCAGGACAAGGGGAGGATCCAAGGGCCACTGAGGGACCACCGTGATGTATGAATCTTATCCACACCGTCCATCAACCTTTTCATATCATTCTAGAATACTCGACCAAAAATAAAGCATATTAAAGGCTCAAGTGGACCACACCATAGGAAGCAACGATGCTAAGGACGCCCACCGTTGAAACCTTCCTAGGGCCCACTGTATCATTTATTTTACATGCAACCCCTTGATATGGTCGTATACACTTGGATGGAGTGAAAAAACAAATATAATCTTAATCTAAAACTTCTGTGGTCCCTAAGAATTTTTCAACAGTAGTAATTTAATTACCACCGTGTGGCCCATTTGAGATTTAGATCTTATATATTTTTTGGATAATGTTCTAAAATAATATGAAGAAATGAATGGACGATGTGGATAAATTTCATACATCATGGTGGGCTCTCAGTGGCCATCGGATCCTCCGCCTTAATCCGCGTCGCAGGGGATATGGTGAGATCCCGGACTCACTGGAAGCGGATTGGCTGGTGCACCACACACCGGTGTCTTGATGTCACCAAGTTTTGTGGGTCCCATCATGAGGTATGAGTTATATCCAAACCGTCCTTCCACTTGGTGAGGTCGTCGTAAGTCTTTATCCGAAAAATAAGACAGATCCAAAAATCAAGTGGACCACACGGTAAAAAGCAGTGGAGGATTGAACGCCCTGCCATTGAAACCCTTTTGGGGTTCACAGAAATTTTGGATCAGTATTATATATATATATTTTTTCTCTTAATCCAGGTCTGTGTGACCTTATGAACAGATTAGATGGAAAATAAACACTAAGGTGGGCCCTACGAATGTTTTAACGGTAAGGATGTATGTGGTTTATCAATAGGAATGACATTATGAACGGTATGCATGTATGTGGTTTATCCACGCCAGTATGCTACCGAGTAAACTCAGTTGGGCCCACCATCGTGAATGTATGTGATTTATCCATGCCGTCCAGCCATTTTTCCAACTCATTTAAGGGGCTAAGACCAAAATTGAAGCATATCCAGTGCTCAAGTGGACCATACAATAGGAAACAGTGGGAATAATGATTTCCACTGTTGAAACTTTTCTAGGCCCCACAATGATGTTTATTTGTCATCAGACCTGTTCATAAGACCATACAAACATGGATGAAGATAAAACACAAAAAATTAGCTTAATCCTCGTTCCTATGGAAGTGAGTACGTACGTGTCGTGTGAGGACGCAAATTGCGTACTGAGTAAATTATGTGGGGTCTACCGTGATTTACATATTTTATCCACTCCGTCCATCCATTATAACAAATAATTTGAGGGCTTTAGCCCAAAAACTAAGTATATCCAAATCTCAAGTGGCCCTCACCATGGGAAATAGTATGAATTGAAATTATACCGTCTAAAATTCTATGGGGGCCACAGAAGTTTTGGATCAATTTGTTATTTGTGTTTTTCCTTAATCCATGTCTTTGTGATCTTATGAATGGGTTGGATGACAAATAAACATCACTGTCGGCCCTACCAAGGTTTCAACGATGGAAATCATTATTACCACTGTTTCCTGTGGTGTGGTCCACTTGAGATTTGGACATGCTTCAAATTTCAGTTCAGCCATTAAAATGAGCTGAAAAAAGGATGGACGGCGTGGATAACCCACACACATTCATGGTAGGCCCAACTGAGTTTACTCAGTACGATAAACTCAATACGCAATCCAATTTCGTCTTGCACGCTGACGCTCCTCGAGGTCCCGAATTGTATGAACGGTTCAAGGGAGATCAAGGTTACATGGCCCCCCATGATATATGTGACATATCCACGCCATCCATGTTACCAAAACATTTCGGGGAATGAGCCAAAAAATGAGGAAGTAGATTGGCCCACCCATGCGATTTTAAGGTTCCCCGTGTGCTGGATCATACTTTCCTTTAAGCGGTCAACACCAAATGAGGCAGGTACACAGTTTCCTACGGCGTGGTCCACTTGAGTTTTGGATCTGCCTCATTTTTGGGCTCGTGCCCTAAAATCAATTCGCATAGTGGATGTACAGTATGGATAGGGAACATACATCGCACTGGCCCCACATTTATTTGACAGATGTTCTCATTTTAGTGTTATTACCTATTTACAGTGCATTTACTGGGTGAATGGAAAATCAAACAGGCCCTTAAGGTTTGGATATGCTTCGTTTTTTACAATATGCCATTAAATTATATGTTAAATTGATGGACGGAGTAGATAAAGTACATAAATCACAATAAGCCCCATAAAGTTTACTCAGTAGTCAGCACACAATCTGCGGGCTCTTTCCTCAATTGTAACTTATATGAAATTTTGATTTGATCTAACATCTTAGCCCTTGAAATGATTTGGGCTTATTACACTGAATACGAACCGATGCACTTTTTTTTTTATCAATTATTACAAATTTGTATACTACTAGGGAGCAAAATGTCGTCTGGATCAGGAAAAGGAGCAAAGGACATTGGGTGGAAATATAGACGGCCTTTGGAGGGGAATAAATATGGAGCCATATGCAACTATTGTGGCTAAGTGATACGGAGTGGGGAAGTGTCTAGGCTAAAGGAACATTGGGCAAGGGGATACAAAAATGTGAAAGACTGTCCAAGTGTGACAAAGCCAGTGAGAGAGGAAATGAGAAGAGTGTTAGCTTAAGCGAAGTCACACAAGCTGCAACAAAAGGATTGGGAGATGGATCTGCGAGAGAAACTACGAGACACTGGATAGGACCTAGGTGCTATCGACGAACAAGATGACGACGACGAAGAGGGGATCACATATCCCGGTGACTGTGTTACGGGTCAAGATAGGAGGGAGTTCAGACAAGCGATTCATGAGTCTCGAGCATCGGAGTGGGAGGGGGAGCAAAAAAGACGGTTTGATAAGAGTAGGTCGTCATTTGGGACGTCCTGACGTGAGGCTGGTGGGAGCAGCAGACAGTATGAGGGAGGGCATAGCCTACAACACACGCAAAGCGCTCGTGTCACAGATGCCCCCATTGCAGGCGTTAATCGAAAGAGATTAAAAAATATGTAGATCAGGTAGAAAGTGGGGGGCGCTATATCTAGGTGGTTCATTTCGAGCCATGTACCAGCAAATGCAACAACCAGTCTTCATTTCAAAAATATGATTGAGGAGGTGCAGCATGCCGGGCTCGACGTGAAGCCTCCCACGCCATAGGAGATTCTTGGCGTCTACCTCGATCGGGAGCACGAGGAGATGCGGGCTTAGGTACGTGGACTCAAGTCGGACTGGAAGCAGTACGGGGTGACAATCATGTGTAATGGGTATACGGGACCCACGAAATTGTCCATTATCAATTTCATGGTGTACTATAGAAGGCAGCCTGTTTTCCTCAAATCCATTGATGCATCAGCCAAAATAAAAGTCACGAATACATATATGATCTCCTAAAATGAGTGATTAGAGATGTTGGGTCCCAGAATGTTGTCCAAGTTGTGACGGACAATGGCAGTGCGTTCGTTAAGGCGGGGAAGAAATTGATGAGGAAGTACAATCTCTATTGGACCCCATGTGCGGCACACTGCATTGATTTAATGCTCGAGGAGATAGGCCAGAGGGATTCTGTCAGGAGGACCATCCAAGATGCGAGAAGAGTGACAAACTTTATATACAATCACTCATGGTTGTTGGCTACAATGCATGTGTTGTGGAGGGGACATCATTAAACCAAGCGTGACACGGTTCGCCATGAACTTCATTGCACTCGACAGTTTATACAGGCACTGCGTGGGTCTAAGAAATTTGTTCAGATTTAAGAGATACTTCGAGTGGAATCAAAGGAAGACTGAGGGTGCAAAGAATGTTTCGAAGATAGTGCTTTCCGATTCCTTCTGGGATAAAGTTCACAATGTCGTTTCCTTCCTGCATCCGATCTACAAGGTCCTACGAGCCGTAGATAATGAGATGTGACCTTCGATGGGGTCAATGTATGAGCTTATGAGAATTATGAGAGAGGGAATAATGACTGTAATCCCCAGTTCATATCAGTGCGTGATCAATATCATCGATCATCGATGGATCGGGACTCTCGAGCATCCACTCCACCAAGCTGATAAGTTTGTTACGTTTACCTATCTTTTTTATCACTTGTACTTGCACTCTAAGCATCACTTCTGTTTGCATGTTAATACAACTGAGTAACTAATATTTGGGTTTCAGCATACTACCTGAATCCCAGATTTCTTTATAAACGTCGGCTCCATGAGAATAATGATTTGACAATAACCGTCCACGAGGTGTTCGAACAATTGTTCCTAGAATCGACAGCGCAAGCAGATTTCGGTAACCATGTAATGCAATAAGTTTTCTTCCTTATAGCCTCTAGAAATATGGGTGATTAAAAATAATGACTTATGAATCCGTGTTTACAGTTGTTGCGGTTTAGGGATGCTAGAGGTACGTTCTCATTCGCACTAGCAAAAGCAATCGACTGAAATGATGATGTCGTGCGAGTATGGTAACATAATTAGGTAATTGCATTTTTCGTTTAAACTTCAAACTAAAACAAGCTCCTCATGGATATATAGGTGAGTGGTGGGCGATGTATGGAGTCGACACTCTCGCATTGTAGTTATTGACAGTCCGTGTTCTCGCACAGACTATATCCTCTTCACCGTGTGAGATGAATTGAAGCACATGGTCACTCATACATACCAGCAAGAAGAACAGGCTGGCATATGAGAAGTTGCAAAAGCTCGTTTACTGCCACTATAATATGAAGTTAAGAGAGTCAGTTGCGGGTAGACCGAGACATGGAGGAAAATTTGCATCCACTGGACCTGTTGTCTATAGGTACCATGGCACAGATAGGTGGTGATGATGAGGACCCACTTTATGAGTGAGTCAAATCAGCTGATTTAGATGATGCGGAGGGAGACCCTGCTCCATAGGTAGTCGAGGGAGCAGCGTCTTTGGGTATCGATGTCGATCAGGTAGTAAGCCAACAGAAGGCGAAGACAGACTCCTTTGATTCTTTGGTGATGAGTTCGGCATGTTCCAATGAGGGTGAGAAAGCATCTTCATGGCCCCTCCCCATCATCAAGTCGTAGTGAATGATGATGATGATGAGACTCAACCCCCACTCGACACTGGTCCTGGGGACAACAATGACAACGATGACGATGAGGGGAGGGGACGAAGGCACCAACACTAGTATATGTGGTACTAGTAGGGGTGGGGGTGGCAATGGTGGGGGTACACAACGGCTCAGAGCCAACGATCCGTTAGCCAGTTCACTGAAGAACAAAGCTTTGACCATGTCACTCAGGATGAGGACTATGAATCTCGTCCACCATCCAGGGTGAGAGCATCAGAGCCCACATATATGTTCGCGTATCGTTCGAAGAAGAAAGCCAGACGCGTCGCGACTGATGCTCTCACACGCGGCTTGTCATCTATGGACATAAGTTCATATCAGGTGAGCTTCACCTTTGTCCCACCTTATGCTGATGGGGGATATCACGGGTATGGCCATGACAGCTCTGACATTCAATCATGCTCATCTACCCATGGGTACAGGTTGCCGAAAGATAGTTCTTTGAGTCATGACCCTTTGATAGGAGGATATTCGGAGTACCCGTATGACTGACAGTAATACTATCAAGGAGTCGAGGTTGGACTTGATCTGTTCCCTCAGCACCCTGCTCAACAAATACCGTCGATGTATGTCACGCAATACCCACGTCTAGGCATACTCGTACAGTTTGGGGAGGATGACTATTAGAGGTACATAAGAGAGTTCTTTAATTGGTACGAGTGAGAATGACCTGGGAACAGTACTGCCAACATGTTGGGCAACAGTACTACTCTCAACTGCCACGGGATCCGGACAATGATTACGAGTCACCTCGTTACTCTATGTGGGGATGAAATATGGCCAAAATGTGTAATTTTTTTAATTCACTTACTTTCGCATGTCTTAATTGTTGTAAGTTTGCATTTGTATTATATAAACTCATTTTGGTTACTATTTGAGTGATTTCTTACGACAACGCATGCCTTTTGGCCCCCATTAAATAAAAACTTATTATTTAATGCATTCTTTTTGCAATTTATTCATTCCTGAATATGTAAATATGTGTATTTAGGCATGTCCTGAAGTTTCACTGAAAAATTCCACCATTTTCTCCATGTTTCCCCCATTTTCCCTGCATTTCCGGTGATATTATTGGCAATAACGATATTATATCTTTATCTCCGACCAGCGAAACTTGTAGCGATACCGATAACTCGAACACTGCTCCCAAGTAGAAAAGTCATGCAAAAACACACTGAACAAAATATTTAGTGGCCCAAGGACTGAATAAGTTGCACATCGTAATGCAATCCCTAGTCACATGCTTACAAAAAACTCTTGGCTTGGGTTGTCAGCCACAGAGATAAACAACTCCAAAGAATTCTGTGAATACAAAAGTAATCTTTCTTTCAATTAGATGCACAATTTACATGGCAAGGACACAACACCTTTTAAAATGGTGTTGCGTCGAGTCTTCAACACTTGTTTGTATATGCATGTCCAACATTTGGACAGAGCACATATAAGAAACTAAGTTTCATGTTTATTGATGTTATCTTTTATTCTATTTTATTATTCATTTTTGGATTTTTTTTTTTTTGCATATAGATAATTATAATATATTATTAAAATATGATAATATATTCTCCTTGACCCTGTTCCTAAATTTGTTTTGGCTTTTCTTGGGTCATGCCTCATACTAGTTGTTTTATTGGTGGAGGTTTGGTTTAGCACCCAAAAGAGGATCATTTGATCTTTGGTGGCGGTTTTGTGCTTCTTTAGAAGGAATGAAATCATAGAAGCTTGCCTTTTGAAAAATAAATAAATAAGAAGTTTCTGGAATAACATGTTTTTGCAATCATGTAATTGTTCAAAACGTTAGAAACAGAATTGTATATCGGGCATTAAACTATAGGGTGTTCACCGCAATGGAATAAAGGGATTTACATGAGTGGAGAGTTAGTCATTGAAGGATAATTTCACAATACCATTTTGTGGCTTCATCTGAGGACCTGCATCAATGGAAGATAATTTCATATTTCCAAGATTAAAGCTTTATCCTTGAAGTTAGGAGTTGTTTTTTTTCCCAATAGCATTAAGGGATGTGATGTGAACAAGGTTAAGAATACTCTTTCCAGATAAGGAGTGAAAAGAGAGTCATCCATTGTCAGCTCCTAGCCACCCCTCTGCTCCAGATGAATGGTTTAAAACACTGAGAGTTGTATCCTAGCTGATGGATGCTGCCACATGCAAAACTGCTGCCAGTCGAAGCCAGGCATTGTATAACCCCTCACACACACACACACACACACACACACACACACACACACACACACACACACACACACTCACACACACAAAATCACATCATGTTTGCTTCTAATGATCCAATTCCTATAATTGTTTGGGTTTGGTTCAACACGAAAATTCACATTTTAATTCTTTCAATATATTCTATTAATCTCCAGCACATAAGTTCATTAAAATTCAACCAAAAATGAGAAATTTACTTCACTGTATTCACATTTCATCAAAATCCACTTAACTTTTTCGAGTTTGAAACAAAATCTAGGGCATGGCAAAAATATAACAGCCATGAAAGAAATATACCGTGAAAATAACAGGAGGAAAGGCATTGATCGTTCCTTTCAATCTGCTAACCAATATCTCCTTATCCAACCTCCATCTCTCCCTCTCAGTCCCATTTCCTCCGACACGCCTATCATCGGAATTCTCAAAATCTCCTGCAGCTCTCAATGAAAATCTCTTCCTAAATCTCCGGCTATTCGATTTTACTCTATTCAAATCAAAATGAACTATCGTTTGGAACTCCAACGCATTCACGGAAACCTGGAGCTTCTTCGCATTGAAGATTACAAGCTAAAAAGGAGAAAATTCAAGGAAAAGGCAGATAATTGAGAAAATTAATTTAAAATGGTGGAAATGCAGGGAAATTCATGGAAGGGATGGGAACTACCTGTGGAGAAGCGGATTGGGATTGGAAAAGCGAAAATTCGGTGGATATCAATGTCATTGCTGTTGGAAAATGTAATCTGCATGAGGAAGTTAGGGTTAGGGTTTTTAGGATTGATTGCTGAGAGTTTCTGATATTGACCGAATTCGATTCGTCAACAGAGATGCGTATTTATAGGTAGAAAACGAAGTAATTTCTTAGAATGCGCCAGGGTGCGCCATGCGCATGGTTGTTTTTCTGCAGGAGCAACGCTCCGGTATTTCTCACTTGGCGAACAGGAAGAGAGAGGAATCAGGGAGTTGTTTGATACTCTGGCAGCTTATGACTCTTGATACACAAGCACTCCGGAGCTGTACATGTGGCGTTCATTGCACCCAATATCAAACAGATTGCTGGACAAAACAACATTCTGATTTGGGAACGCTTCTTGAAATATGAACATCGAATATTTACATTTTTAAACCGTACAATGAATGTCCACAGATCCAATATCCAGACAATCACGAATTTTTGTTTCATCACACATTTAAACTTGGACTAATGATTTTGATAGTTTGATGTAAGTTATTTGTAACTGCCTGTGTATCATCCATCGCACGGTTAGAGTATCAAAGTTTTTCTCGACCTGCGGATATGTATGATACAGGAAGGCTACTCGTAAGGAAAGCCGCACATGTACGTTGAGTCTTGACCGTTGGTTGTCCATTAATTTCAATGGCCTGGTTTTTGATGTAGGGGATCTTCATGATACTTTCCTCCTACACAAGCGGCATGTCGGTGGGAAAGATGGCACGGTGCCAGGATCCTCCGTTCCTGTGTGAGAGAGAGAGAGAGAGAGTACCAGAGTAGTAGAACACTCCTGACTGGCCTACACTTCTAGGTCCGTTATTCGGGGTTGAAGTTTTGAGAGCCACCACCAATTTCATCAGCGCCTGTTGGGTCATGATAAAATAACGAGGAATGATCCACTATATAGTGGACTGTACGGATTGTATGATCTTTACAACTGTCTGTGTCGCACTGTGATTTTTTATTTTTATTTTTTTTTACATCCACCACATATATCAGCCGCGGATCCATGTTTGGGGCTGATTCCAAAAATCAGGCGGAATGCATCATACACAGGAAAGTAGAAACCTTTCATAGTATCTGGAGATTTTTTATTTTATCTTTACGTCTCTTTTTAACCAACTACTCTAACTAAACCTCCAAAACTTTACTTTCCATTCATAAATGTATGTGGTACATATTAGCTTCTTTATTTCAGACAAAAATATTCTTCTTCTTTTTTTTAGTTATATTCCTTTCATTTGATTATACTAAAAAGAAGGCATCTTCTCTTCATTTTTCTTCCTAAAGTTTTCAGTTGAATATTCGGTTATTGTCATTTTACTTTTATAATCTTTCTCATGTTCTGATAATTGCTTTAAATGGTCATGTTGATAAACTTGGAATCTCCTAAGTTTTGTTCATAAGGTTTTTTTTTATTTTGAAATCGTGTTTCGCTTCACCACATTTTTCTTCCTTTTGAACTGCGTTTCACTAGAACAACACTTGTTGGAGCTAAGAATGAAAAATGAATGTGTTTTTTCACATTGAAATTGACCAAGTTCTCTTTAAATATTACTGTACTTGGTGAAATTGATAATGGTACAGTAAAATTAACCGAGTTCTCTTCAAATATCTATGTACTCAGTAAAATTGACCGAGTATAAAGTAATTAATCGATTACAGGTGAAAATTGATCAAGTACAAGTGAATGTTGATCAAGTATAGGTGCAAATTCACCTAGTATGGATGAATATTGACAAAGTACAGGTGAAAATTCACCAATTACAAGTAAATATTAACCGAGTTCTCTTTAAATATCATTGTACTCAGTGAAATTGACCGAGTACATTAAAATTCAAAGGGAACTCAATCAATTTTACTATACTCTTTGAATCTACAGAGGAAAACTTCTCAATTTCTTTTAACAAAAAAACCTTAATGTGCAACGACTCGCTAAGAATATTTTGACATGTTTGTTTGCAGTTAATGGCTGCGAGAATCATCATATACTCTTATGGTGGGGAGTTAATATATGAAAATAATAGATACACATATAAGGGTGGAAAGTCAAAAAGTATTGCTTTGAGTGTCGGTATTACATATGAGAAGTTTTTATCTAAAATGTAAAAGATTATTAAGATTACACCGAAGGATTATGATATTAGGATGAAAGTATTGTACCCTTGCTTAAACCAATCGATCCCTCCATCTGAAATCGAAGACGGTGAAGATGTGCAAGTGTTCTTGACAATACAGTCGGAGCATCTGAATACATACATGCCTTTAATTATAAAGACAGTGCAACACATTAATGAGACCATACGCGAAGACTCCATTAGTTGGAGTGGTGTTGAACATGATGTCATCATTAAACATGATGCCCCTGCAATTGGAAATCCATGTGAGGAATGTGGTGTTACCTGGGTAGTTGACCTTAACCTGAAATATGAATATATGACATCACATTTATGAGTACATGTGGCTTCATCCTCCACCATCCATGAAGAATGTGTACGTTTAAGTGACATTCCACTGCTCGAGCCACCTCAAACATCAAACTTCATGACTGGTCAAGTTAATGTGTCTTTCGAGGATAAAAATCTGTGTGAGGAACATGTCATTAGTTAGGTAGCTGACCTTAACCACAAATGTAAATATATGACATCATCTTTATCTATAAGAATACATGTGCCTTCATCTTCCACCACCGATAATGAATATGTACATCTAAGCAACATTCCACTGCCTAAGCTGCCTCGAACATCAAACTTCATAACTAGTCAATTAAATGTGCATTTGATGATGGCGCATTTATCAATGCATATCTGTCAGAATATTCTAATTCATTGGATGACCCAATTGAGATAGTTGTTGGATAAACGTTTAAGGACAAGAGTCGGTGCCCGTATATTTTGAGCCAATTTGATATTCACTAAAACTTCCAATATAGGGTCTTGTACTCGTCATCCAAGAGATTCACTGTAGTATCTTTCAAAGATAATTGTGAATGGAAGGTTTATGCATCTAGGTTGAATGATGCGTGAATATTCAAATTAAAGACTTACACGTCCAAACCACATGTGACATGTCATGGATAAAGAGCGATCACTGACAAGCAAATAATAAATTAGCCAGCGAATTGGTTATTAGTCATATTGAGCAATGCATGGGATTAAGGTCAAGTAACATTATATTAGCTATGTATGAGAAATATAATATTCTTATAAGCTATAACAAGGCACGGTGAGCTAAGGTGTAATGCCCTGATTTTCAAAACATGAATATACGACTCATTTTTCGAAAACCTAAGTGTTAATTATAACATCCCGAATTTTCGTGGCTCGAGCTATGCTTGTCCTTGGAATTCCAGGCGTTAATTTTCTTAGACATTGTTTGGTCGCGTGCTTTATAGTAAATTTTCACACTTTGTTCATAAAAGCAGACATTCATGAAAAGAAATTTTCCTAATTATGATTCCATTTAAAGCAAAAAGTTCAATAAATCGTTAAAATTCTCTCTCAATAGGAGCTTATTACAATGTCTTAAATAAGCAGCGTAAAGTAAATAATCAATTAAACTGTAGTGCATTCCCCTTCTCTATTCAATCATGTCCCCTTTAGAGTGGTTACCGTCCCAATCGTCGACCTATAAATCACTTGCAATGTCTATACGGTTTGAAAGGGTCAATGCTGAAAAGGCCAAGCTATATGTCCTAGACGGGGGGGGGGGGTGAATAGGACTATGCCAAATTAAAAAATTAACAGCGGAATATAAACAAATAAAGGAAAGATAACACTTAAATAATCCACAATGCAGAAATGTAAAACAACCTCAAATATATGAGTATTGAGAGGTTGATACAAACTTGGTTCTAAGGACAACCTGACACTAAAAACCAAAGGTTTATGGCAGGACAACCTTACTAGAACGTGGGTGAGTATCAAAAATTCAAACTAAAGAGGATATGAAAGAAATGAATAGCTTGTGAGTTATGAGACATGAAGGTATCGGCTTTGTGCTCAAATAAGGAGAATGATGGAGATGGGTGGTTGTAGAAGATGGGTTTTTGAGGAAGATGGTGGAGATGCATATGTAGTGAAGAAGAAGAAGAAGATATTAAAATGGAGGGGGGATTTTAGGTGAAAAATCAAGGTTTTGGAGGGGTTGGAAGGGTTTAGAAGTTAGGTGGGAATGAAATGAAGCAAAAAGGGAAGAAATAAGGGGCCCCACATGATTTCGTGGCCCCCACATATGTGTACATGGTTGGCCCGCTGCAGCCCGCCCGGCCCACTGGACCTGGACCGGGAAGCCTCCTGGTAAGCAGGATGTCATTGGGTCCGCTGGACCTCTGGGCGATGGCTCGCCCTAGGGGTGATGGCATCCCCCTCCTAGGGTGCCGAAAATATACGGGACCCACCTTGGGTCCCACCGTTTCATGCGGTTTGGGCCCCTACACCCATTTGAGACGTTTTGGAGGTCCATCTCGCGCATATTCACATGTTCCAGTCATTTGAGTGTGGAATACGCTGAATTATCGTCTAAACCCATTAACTGACGGTCCAAAGAGGAATTGGGATCATCTCACATGATCACAGATGCATATGGGTCCCGTTTCAATGGTCAGTTTCGCCCATCGGTGAAACTTGAAATCCTACGATTGTTTCTACATTTCATCGCCACCTCCTACATCAAAGTACGTGAATGTGTGTCGTGTTACCATAACCCAGGTCCAGTTTAATCCAAATCATGCTATGATACCAACTTGTAACGCCCCAAATTTCGAGGGTCGAGCAAAGGCTCAACTCCCGAGATCCGTTGCATCACTTATGCAGTATAGATAATGATGATTAAATGTTGTCCGCATTAGTGCATTAAACATGAATGTGATTACACTAAATCAACATATCATACTCCAGAGATAATTAGATTACACACGCGGAAGACTGTAATAAATATATAAAATATATAAGTAGTTATAAGTCCCTAGAGCATGAACATGTCACCAGGTTAAATAATTACATGCATAGTTCCAAAATTTACAAAATGATACAATGTAATGGCATCTAATCTGTATCCCTGTAACCCCGTCGACGCAACTCCAGATCTACATAGACCCGCCGGAGAGATGCATGTAGGAGAACTCCTCCTCGTTATCATATAAGTCAGGCTCTATCTCATAAGCCTTGTCATCTCCTGCAGCTACAACAGAGTCTGATTGGTGTTTTAAAACACCGTCTCAGAGTGGGAGTGAGTGATCAACTAAGTAGAGCTATAAGGCAAAGGTTAACATGTTATCAATTCAGTCAAGTAGTAATGATAAGGCAATACAACAATCATATCATAAGTACTCTTGTTAATGCAAGAATGGTATGCGATAATGATACATGCCCTTGCTTGCACTCCCTTAGCGACATCATCTCACGATCGTGCATGCACCACTCCGGACACGTGCGCTTCTTCGCTAAAGCACATGCAATGCGGTGCATGGTCGTGTTAGCCAATATTTAATTAGGCCTATTCATACAGTATATTCAGGAAGCTAAGGTACCTCCTTTATATCATTTACCCAAGTAATGATCCATTTAGGGTCATCAATCCTAGTTAATCACATATGATAGGCAAGTTATAAGGCAACATCACCCCTGATTGAAAAGCAGTAGATAGGCAAGTTCGGGTCACTATGAAGAGGCTCGTCATCTCAGCGTAGGCCTAGTTTATACTCGAGGTCACTATGAAAAGGCTCGTCACCTTATCGTAGGCCGACAGCTCGAATACAGTGTCCCATACCACCGTATTCGGCTCACTAGTTTGTGTTGTTCACTGGACACTACGGGGAGGGTCGTCACCCTAGCGTAGGCTGACAGCTCAACCACGGTATCCCATACCATCATGTCCGGCTTATGAGTCTTAGCGGATCATGGTACCAAAGTTAAACGGGCTTTGCATTGGTAAGTGGTCCTTAGATTCAAGCAGTAGCGTCCATACATGGTAAACATACATTAGGCTAATCGGGTTACTTGATAAGCTTGACTGGTATAAATGCACGTTAAATTAATCGACATGGAGCGCATATGCACTCCTCGTGTCCTAACCACTGTCGCTAATCACCGTACGACTCAGATTCATCGAACGTATCCGGTGTGGCGAAACTAGTTCGGCCACTGATCGTAAATCGTTACCGATTACCTGGACTACGTATTAGTCCCAATCATACTCAAATACAATAGGCATTCATATGTGATAGTCAAAACAACATTGAACAGACAATTCAAGCATTACAATTATTTTAGCATTTTATAAAACATATAACGAACATAATATCATACATATGCATTTCATACATGAATCACGTAGCCGAATTTAAATTACATAAAGGGATCTATTCATACAACTAAGGTGATTGAGAATCTCATCTCAACACATTTAATAAATGCATTTCATCAAATAATTTCTCATTTAGACATTTTATCAAACACTTAGACTACACATACCAACATACATGTAATAAATTAGTTACAACATATAATATAGCAAATCCTTTCACAAAGGAGTTGTCACACATACAACAATCATGTATACTCAATCAATAATCATGGCAGCACAAATCATAATTTCATATTCATTCAAACATTTCAACAAACACATGGAATGCATTATATTCAACATAGTTCATATATATATATAATACACGGAAAACATCGCATCTAAGTACATGTAATAGCAATCAAGTCAGTCATAAATCATTAATTGACATTGAAAGCCTTGAAAACCATAACCTAAATATTTATAGTCCGTACCTTTCACCGATACGCCGATTATGAACTCGGTTCATACCCTATGCCTTTGTCTATGGCACAACGATTACCTAAATCATGAAATAGGTTAGCTATTTCACTGTTTCCTCTATTCGGATTCTTAAAACAGATTAGGGTTAGGATTTATTACTCAAAAATAGATTTGGATTCGACGGTGTAGCGACATGGGAGAGATGATTTGGCACGTGGAATGGTAGGAATGAATCCCAACAACTATCTCTCACTCACTCTCTCTTCTCCTCACTCTTTCCTGCTCTTTTCTCTCTTCTCTCTCCTAGGGTTTAAGGAAATTCGTATGGAATGAGAGAGGGGTGAGTTTAGGGCTTTAAATAGGCCCAAAAGTGATGTAATGGCCCCAAGGCCATGGTATACTTAGGTTATAATTAAGAGGTCGCTGTTTCAGGCCAACGGAGCTCATCTGGAGGTCCATTACCTACATATGGTCCGGAGAAAGTTCCCTGACAATGGATCTATGTCAGGTTAAGATTTTGGCCCAATCGGATTTGTGGATCGACCGTGGAGGACCAATTTCAGTTCAATGGTAATCATCACTTGATCAGGGCCACAAGTACACTGACATGCGTAGGGAAATTTTCTTGATCCAAGGGTGTAGTTGGGTCAGAATTTGATAGTCTGAAACGTTAAATTTGGCCTGTAAGTGAACGGCACAAATCACTTAAGTTTGAGTTTATTTTCTAAAGATATTCCCGTTTCTCACACACTTCGCTCCGGGCTTAAATTGTGCATTTCTGGATACTATTTGGACTCGATTTTCGCGATGGTTGTCAAGCCCAGTAAGGTGGTCATAACTGTATAGTTTTGCGGTCATCGGACTTACAACGTGAGGTTCGAGTCCAATACGGAGTTTCAATGTGCTCCCATGAGCAACTGGGTTTTGAGATTTCTCCTAGGTTTTTAGGTAATATAGAGTTAGCGATTTTACTGGTTTTGGGTCTAGCAGTTCGTATAGAAAGCAGTTCAAGCTAATCTACTAATTAATTCAGTTAGTACTTAATTAATTTTCGTCTAATTTCTACATAATTTGACACCCTTAGTGATTTCTGCCTGAAGTGGTACTCGAGTCTTTGTACGAATTTTTTTGAGACGTTACACGACTGGTCCTGGGGTTTCCACGATTAGTCATATGACCAACAGATTTTTGAAATTTGGGCGCGATAAGATAAAGCCGTTCCACAACTGGTTGTAGACCCTGTAGACCGGTCGAGAGACCTCCACGACTGGTCGTGTGGAACCAAATTCAGTTGCTGGACTTTGAGTCGAGGCTGCAGGACTGGTCAAGAACGAGTCGAACACTGTTCACACGACCGGTCGAGCATTGTTCACACGACCAGTCAAGCAGTCTCCAGGACTGGTCGAGGCTTAACAAAAAATTCTGAAAATTTTAAACAAACTTAGGACTGGTCGAGGAATTTCTTGGACTAGTCGAGCCAATGCTAGGACTAGTTGAACATAGTCCAAGACTAGTCGAGAAACATTCTATTCACTTATAAAATGAGTCAATTGAATTATGTATTCAAAATGACCTACCCTATGGTCAATCTAGGGTTATTCATACCTTATCCATGATGTATGAACATTGAAACTTCTTTTCCTTCGGATGATATATGTTTTCTGAAGTTCACAGAGCTTGAGATCATTACACATGATGAAGCTTGAACTTGAAACCTTTTTGAAGCTTCAACTTGAAGTATATTAAAACTCGAATTTGTAACCTTAAGAATCTTGAACTTAAAATATCTTCAATCTTGAGCTTGAGGTTCAAAGTAAAAGACTTTGTCTTGACTTGGAGCTTGAACTATGAATCTTGAAACATTAAAACCACTTTTGATGTTGTACTTGAATATGAATAAGTAATCTTGCATTTGAAGATCTTAAAATAAAGACCATTGTCCTTGTACATTAGATGCACTGTCTTGAATATATCGATGCGCTACACAAGACACAGATTCCAAGAGGTTTTGGCACTACAAAATTTGACAATCATAGGAGCTAGAAACCATAACACTTACAAATGCCCTACTCATAATGGTGGCTGTCCTTTAAAGTTTACAATAGTGTAAATAAAAAAAGGTCTGATACGTCTCATACCCCACAAGTACAAGTGGTATCGGCATGCGCAAATATTCTACATGAGATGCATGCCTAGCAAAGCATGTGCGATCCATCACACTCAGTGATCATCACATAATGAAATATAGTTTAAGGTACCTGGCTCGCCCCGTATCTCACACTACGGAAATTCGTCAGCGTGTCCAACGTTAATGTGGATTTATGTGAACATATCGAGGCGACGTAACAACTATTCATGACCCTAAGTGTAGGGTCGCAATGTAGTAATACCTCAGTGAGATCGAGGACGAATCCACAGGGACTAAACTTGTACGTATTCTGAAAATAACTAGAAGTAGAACTAGAATCATAAACTAATATAAATTCTGTAATAAAAGAAG
Source organism: Magnolia changhungtana (assembly GCA_030180095.1). Lineage (NCBI taxonomy): Eukaryota > Viridiplantae > Streptophyta > Magnoliopsida > Magnoliales > Magnoliaceae > Magnolia > Magnolia changhungtana. The sequence continues at coordinate 1,273,091 of JASAUF010000625.1, forward strand.
TAATTGTGAATGAGTATCAAGCAATCAAAAGGAAACTAGAGCGCTAAGGATCCACTTGTAGCTATGAAGATGCTACCTTGCTTGACTCAATAAACACAACTGGAATCGAAGTCTTATCCTATCCAGTAGGAAGATAAAATAATTGAAGCACAATCTAAACTTTGCATTGAATTAGTTTACACATGAAGGAGTATATGATGATTGGAAGTGATTCCATCATCATCCTACCATGCCTAAGAGATGATGGTGAACAACAGGATTTACCGATCTCATAATCTTATAATGGAAAAGAAGATATTTAAAGCTATCGCAACGTCTATTGCAATTTGAGTCACAATAAACTATAGAAAACTGAAAATATTCCTTAAATTTAAACTAGTAATCAATGAAGCTTAATATAAATAAGAATCAAAGCAAAATAAACATCCTAACATCCTACAAGCTTCACTTCTTAACCCTAACTAAGAGATTAGCTAGTCATAGCTAACTCAAAAACATAAAAAAAAAATAAAAAGATCTACTAGAACTCATGAAGAAATCGAAGTAGAAGAACATCGTCGGCGCTCCACCTAAGCCTTCCCTCCCTTTCCAAAGCCTAGAATATGCTTTGGAGCATCCTAGGGACTCCTATTTATAGTTGGGGAACTCCAACTTCGCATTGAGTTGGAAAAATCCACTCCACCTCAAATTTACGCAGTCCGCGTAAAATATGTGTACGCCTTCGATTCTATGGAAGGGTCTTCGATTACATTAAAAAATCATTCACAACTGCCTAGCGAATTTGGCTTGAAATTCTCGATTGAATCGAACTGGCTTCGATTGCACCTTCGATTCTATCGAACAATCTTTAATTGAATCGAAGTCTATTCCGGCACCTTTTCAGAACTATGTTTTTCTGGCCCGAAATTTCACAATATCTTTTTTCAGGACAATTTTCAGGATTCATTTTCTTCACTTAAAATCTTCGATTATCTTCATTCCTCACTTGGTTTCCTTAGATTTTTGGCATGTGAATTCTTCATTAATGACTTTCAAATCTCCAATTCTTCATTATAAGTGCATATTTATCATAAGCTTCCGAATCACCCCACATGACAAAACATGTATAATTAAATCAAATTATCAATTAAATGCCAAGAAAACTAATGTAATTGAAGGGTTAAATGTTGAGGGTTAAATATTGCATATTATCCCCCATTTTATCTTGGTTTTATGAACATGATAATGCTTAATGTTCTATTTTACTCATGTTTGTGTTGCAAGGTGAATTTAAGAACTTGGATTGAAAAAGGGTGCTAAAAGCATGAATTTGATGCTTAAAAATCACCAAGGCAAGAGATGGATCTTAGGAGACCAAGATTGAAGAATTCACATGCCAAAGATCCAAGAAAATCAAGTGAGGAATGAAGAGAATCAAAGATTTAAAGTGAAGAAAAGGAGTCCTGAAATTGTCCTGAAAAAGCATATTCTGAAACTTTAGGTCATTTTGTGAAATTACACAGAGTGAAGTCTATTTTGGAAAACTGTGTAGAGTGAAGTCTATTTTAGCAAACTGCGTAAATTTAAGGCATTTTTTAGAGTTTTCCAACTAGGCGCGAAAGTTAGAGTTTTACAACTATAAATAGGACTCCCTAAGATGTTCCTAGGCATCTTCTAGGGTTTTAGGAGTGGTGCAAAAGGGTAGAGATGTCATTGCCAAGAGTTTTTCTTCTTCTTTCGTAGTTCTTTTCATATTTTTTTTTAAAGAGACTTTGGTCCAATCATGTCTATAGTTGGCTAAACCTCTTAGATAGGGCTAAGAGGTGAAGCTTGTAGCATGATGGGATGTTTCTATTACTTTAATTCATATTTATGTTGAACTCCATGGATTCTAATTTGATATTTAAGGAATAGTTTCAGTTTTTAATGGTTTATTGTGACTCAAGTTATAGTAGATCTGTAATAGCTTTGAGTATCTTCTTTTCCTGATTCGATATTGTGAAGTTAATAAGTCCCGTTGTTTACCATCGTTCCTTAGGCATGGTAGGGTGATGGAATCCTTCCTAATCTTCACAATTCTCTCGCTTTGAGATTATGGGATCAGTAAATCTTATTGCTTGCCATTCTCCTGGGCATGGTTTGGTGATAGAATCCCTGCCAATTATCATAGTTCTCCTTCATTGAGAATTAGGTCAATAGAAGTTCAGATTTGGTTTTATTGATATATTTTTCAATTGGATAGGATCAGACTCAAATTCTAATTGTATTACTTAAATCAAGTACGTGAGCTTCCTGATCACTACAAGTGGGTCTTTGACACCCTAGTTCTTACCTTTAAATTCTTGATTTTAATTACTTAATTCACAATTACTCTCTCAATCACTTTAGAATTAGTTTTACATTTTCTTCTAGTTCTACTTTTAGTTAATTTCAGAAACGCACAAGATCAGTCCCTGTGGATTCAACCTCGATCTTACCGAGATTATTACTACATCGCGACCCTATACTTGGGGTTGTGAACAAGTTTTTGGTGCCGTTGCTGGGGATTGACGGTTGCATTTCTAGATTTAATTAGTTTTGGAATTAGGTTAAGATTAGGATTTATTTACTTTTTATTTTTAGGTTAGGTTTCTTTCTAGTTTGTTTTTAGAAACTAACTTTTCTTTCTATTTCCAGATTTAGAAACTTTCTTAATTTGTTTTTAGAAACTAACTTTTCTTTCTATTTCCAGATTTAGAAACTTTCCTATTTTTTTTTTAGAAACTAACTTTTCTTTCTATTTCCAGATTTAGAAACTTTTCTAATTTATTTTTAGAAATTAAATTTTTTTTCTATTTCTAAATTTAGAAACTTTCCTAGTTTGTTTTTAGAAACTAACTTTTCTTTCTATTTCCAGATTTAAAAACTTTCTTAATTTGTTTTTTAGAAACTAACTTTTCTTTCTATTTCTAGATTTATAAGCCTTCCTAATTTGTTTTTAGAAACTATTTTTTTTTTTAGGACTAACTTTTTATTTCATTTTTAGGTTAGGGTTTTTTCTGATTTATTTTTAGGAATTAACATTGTTTTCTATTTTATAGGATCCTAACATAGAACTCTCTAAACCGGTAAACTCCTTTTAACTTCTCCTTACTTACTTTCCATATTGTTGTTGGATTTATTTTTTTTAATTCTATTTTATGATTAGGTTCAGGATTAGGGTTTCACCATGTATATGCAAGAGTGAGAACATCAGTATGCTGAGCTAGTTTTAGAGAATGCGAGAAATTGTGAAGGGCTGTCAAATAATTATGTTAAGAAACAACTTATGCCTCAAAATTTTTCTAAAATCATCATCGAGAACTAACTAGAACATAATGCTCCACTGGTTAAGAAGTCCTTATCTGATCATAGACAGAAGAATAATTACACCCCACAGATTAAGAAAACAGTACGTGATTGTTGGGGTTATCATAATTATGGGAGTGAGAACTATTATCACCCATCAGACAAGAAGAAAATAATGAGAGATTATATTATGCGTGATAATATGTACCAACAACCATCAGACTCTCCCACCTTTGATTCGTATGACTATGATCAGTGGAAACATCAACATTGGAGAGATGAACCAACAATTGATTATAATGACTATTCTCTTGGATCCCTTACCTTTGAAATCCAACCAGAAACGATATAAGAGGATTCACGTTTAAATTTCATGGACTATCAAGAATAGTTCGACCAACTTGTCGCAGACATGATGAAATCATTGGAAGCGATTGAATTGCGCCTTGATAAGGTTGAAGAGGCTAGGTTATTATAATCTCAACCCAATCTAGAAACACAATGCGAGGAAAGTGATCCTAACTCACTTGTGGAGAGTATTGAAATTGAGAATGAAGAGTTCGATTGTGTTAACGAGCATACGGCTCAATTTCCCAAAGAGTCAATTTCGATGATTGTCCAAAGGAATGATTAAGAGACATGGGTGTCTTTTAAATATAATGATACTGACACGCTCCAATCATATGACACACTTGACTTCAATGAGGAGGAAGAGGCTAGTTCATTCGAGCCTCAACTCGATCTAGGAAATCAATGTGAGGAAAGTGATCTCATCCCACTTGTGAACTGTACTGAATTGGAAGATGATAAGTATTGGGATGAGAATCATGGATTTACAACCCAAGATTCACTAGAATTGATTTCAATCATGGTTCAGGAAAGTGATCACGAGATATAGGACATTATCAACCATAATGATCTACTCCACACATCTGACACGTTTGATTTACATGTGAAGGAAGAGTCCCTTCCAAGTGAACCGCATGACTCTTTTGAAGAGTGTGTACACCACTCCCTTGATTTAGATTATAATATGATTAGGGAGATAGACAAATTGCCCGAGATGATTCTGGAATTTGAAACCACTCAGTTAAGGCCACCTTCTGAGCCGTCAACACTTGATGATAGAATGCCTCTACTGAGTAATAACAATAAACAGAGTCTTCACATCAATGCGCCTACTAATTCACAATATGTATATGTAGGGTAGGGTGAGATGTATCCAGTGACAATTGTCTCTCACAAAGGTGAAGAGCAAGAGATCATGTTTCCCTCTATTCTAAGAGAAGACGAAGGAATCATTAGGCATATCATCACAGACCTCAATGTGGAAAATGAGTCTCTCTCGACTGACTATCTCAACTCTCTGAAAGATCCCTTGGCATATTTTGTAGATTCAAATAATCCCATGATAAAAGAAATAATGGATGCCTTTTAAAACAATACCTCAGTGGTTGTTACTGACCGAGAGAACTCTTATTCTGAAGCCCCTCATTCCACATATCTTGAATATTTACTATTAAGGGAGGAGGAGCTGAAAGTTGAACCGAAGTTTGAAACTTTGGAATATGTTGAGACAACATCACCTACTGAGAATTTCTCTGAATTTTATCTACTTGTTATCTCTAATTCACCATGTTGCGCTAACTCTAAAACTTTCTCTATCTCAGGTGAATCATATGTACTTTGGACACCACGAGAGATTAAAAGGAAACTTTATGCTGAGGTCTACAAATTTATCTGAAAATTCATGCTCCAAGACATCCCAGCCTATTGCAAAAAAGGCTTTTGGATAATCTTGTTGAGAAACCTACTGAGAAATTTATCAAGATATTAGCTGGAGGAGGAACCTTGCAGCATGACTGAGTTGCTTTCCCCTGTTTTCCTAGTTATGTTTACTGCTTTCGAAGAATTTAGGATTAGGATAGTTTGCTTTCCATTGTTTAGGATAGTTTGCTTATTGTCTATTGAGTCTTTTGTGCTAGCCCATCTTTACACTTAGATCATTAGAAAAGCCTTAAAAATTCCTTCTTCAGGTATTATCTTTCCATTACTTCCCTTTTCTTTTCATTGCCTCTTTTGCATTATGTGCTTATTTCTTTTTCATTGAGGACAATGTAGATTTTAGGTTGGGGGGTGTGGATTAGATAAGCTAATTAGTGTTTTCTTAGTCTTTGAGCAAAAATTGTGGAAAATTGGAAAATTTTTAAAGAATTAGAATTACAAGATACTTAATGTTGATGCCTTATATCTCTTGGATTTTAGTCACTTAGGAGATCTCAAAATTAAGTTAAGTTATTAATCCTCGATTAGAAGTTTTAAACATTGATTGAGTCATGATTTCACATATCACATCTAGCTTACACATTAAAGTGTCAGTTTCATATTGAATTGTTAACTTGATGATTATTAAGCATGGAAGGAACCAACCTGGGGAATTTGTCCATCATGTTCAATGAAAAGAATTGAAAAGAAAGAAAAAAAAAATACTCAGTTAAAAAAAAATAGTTGTCGTCGAAAAGGGCTACATATTAAAAATCTTAAAAAAGGTTGACATAGTGTGAAAGCCATCGATGGAAAAATCAAAAGCTGGAGGAATAAAAGAGGGAACTCAATATTTGGAATTGTTCTAATTGGAGGATTAATGCTTTGAACTTAATTATGAAACTTACTGAGTGCTAGAGTTTAAGAGAAGGTAATGCACAACATTGAAGTATTTTATAATTCTATTATCTGGATTGTTTTTTTTTTTTTTTTTTAAACCACTTGAGCTTATAGAAATTATCATGTGGTTCTCGAAATATTTTTTGCATACTTTGCTCTAGACTAGCAAAATGCTGGTTGAGAATTGTGTTGAGGGTCAAATATTGCATATTATCCCTCATTTATATCTTAGTTTTATGAACATGATAATGCTTAATGTTCTATTTTACTCATGTTTATGTCGTAAGGTGAATTTAAGAGCTTGGATTGAAAAGGGTGCTAAAAGCATGTGTTTGATGCTCAATAATCACCAAGGCAAGGGATGGATCTTAGGAGACCAAGATTGAAGATTCACATGCCAAAGATCCAAGAAAATCAAGTGAGGAATGAAGAGAATCAAAGATTTGAAATAAAGAAAAGGAATCCTGAAATCGTCCTTAAAAAGCATATTTTGAAACTTTAGGTCATTTTGTGAAATTGCGTAGAGTGAAGTCTATTTTGGGAAACTATGTAGAGTGAAGTCTATTTTAGCAAACTGCATAAATTTAATGCGATTTTTAGAGTTTTCCAACTAGGCGCGAAAGTTAGAGTTTCACAACTATAAATAGGACTCCCTAAGATGTTCCTAGGCATCTTCTAGGGTTTAAGGAGTGGAACAAAAGGGTTGAGAAGTCGTCGCCAAGAGTTTTTTCCTTCTTCCTTAGTTGTTTTCATGTTTTTCTTAAGAGACTTTGGTCCAATCATATCTATAGTTGGCTAAACCTCTTAGCTAGGGCTAAGAGGTGAAGCTTGTAGCATGATGAGATGTTTCTATTGCTTTGATTCATGTTTATGTTGAACTCCATGGATTCTAATTTGATATTTAAGAAATAGTTTCAGTTTTTAATGGTTTATTGTGACTCAAATTATAGTAAATCTGCAATAGCTTTGAGTATGTTCTTTTCCTGATTTGATATTGTGATATTAGTAAGTCCTATTGTTCACCATTGTCCCTTGGGCATGGTAGGGTGATGGAATCCTTCCTAATCTTCGTAATTCTCTCGCTTTGAGATTATGAGATTGATAAATCCCATTGTTTGCCATTATCTCCTGGGAATGGTTTAGTGATGGAATGTCTGCCAATTTTCATAGTTCTCCTTCATTCAGAATTAGGTCAATGTAAGTTCAAATTTAGTTTTATTGATATATTTTCCAATTGGATAGGATAAGACTCCAATTCTAATTGTATTACTTGAATCAAGTAAGAGGGCTCCCCGATTACTACAAGTGGATCCTTGACACCCTAGCTCTCACCTTTAAATTTCTAGTTTTAATTACTTAATTCACAATTACTCTCTCAATTACTTCAAAATTAGTTTTACATCTTCTTCTAGTTCTACTTCTAGTTAATTTCAGAAACACACAAGATTAGTCCCTATGGATTCGACCTCGGTCTTACTGAGATTATTACTACATCGCGACCCTACACTTGCGGTTATAAATATTAAATATGCAATATTTGAGTCTTAACACACCCCAACCAGTATTTTTCTAGTCCCGAGCAAAACATGCGAAAGATATTTCAAAAATCAATGTATAATTTTTATAAACTCAAGCGATTCTAAAAACAATCCATATTATAGAAATCTAAAATACATTAATGTTGAGTACTATTTTCTCATAAACTTTAGTACCTTGTAAATTTCCTAATCAAGTTCAAAGTATTAATCTTTTAATTAGAATAATTATAAACATTGAGTTCCATGGGTGCATAGTGAAGTCTAGACTTATAACAACCAAAGGTTTAATACTTTATTTTCATGTTAACATTGATAATCAAAAGAGTTCAAGACAACAAAAACCAAAACCAAAACTTGCCTTATAGTTTAACACTCTATTCTTCCAGCTTTTAATTTTTTCCATTGATGGCTTTAACACTATTTCACCTTTTTCTTCTTTTTAACAGTCCTTAATGAACTTTAATAGGTAGTCATTTCCGATGACAACTATTTTTTTTTTTTTTGCTGGGTTCCTATCATTCTTAATAATTAACAAGTTAACAATTCAATATAAAACTAAAACTTTAATGTGAAAGCTAGATGTGACATGTGAAATCATGACTCAATCAACGTTTACAAATTCTAATTAAGAATTAATAACTCAACTTAATCTTGAAATCTATCAAATAACTAAAATCTAGAGTCATAAATCATCAACATTAAGTATCTTATAACTCTAATCTATGGATTAATTTCAAAATCACTTAAATTCATAGAAATTTCAAGAATTTTGAAGAATTTAACTTAAAAATTTAACAAATTTTCTCAAATCTAAAGAATTTCCAAGGGAAACCTACCCCCTAACCTAAAATCTAGATTGTCCTCAATGTATAAACATATGCAATAAGAGAAAAATTGAGTGCAATGAAAATAAAGTGGAGTAGATGCTGAGTACTTGTGAGGTGAATACGATCTTCCAATAAAATGTGGTTCTATTGATTAAACTAAACTGTAAAATGAAAACTAATCTTAAGAAAGCAAATAAATTCTAAGCGTAAGAAAGCAAGGGAAAACTACTCATTTATGTTAGCAAGGTTCCTCCTTCGGCTAGTATCTTGATAAATTTCTCAACAAAATCATCCAAAAGCCTAATTTGCAGTAGGCTTGGATGTTCTGGAGCATTGATGTTTAGAGAAATTTATGAACCTCATCAAAGAATTTATTCTTTACGTCTTGAGGTGTCCAAAGAGTGTATGTTTCACCTGCAACAGAAAAATTTTCAATGTTAGTGGGCTATGGTGAATAAGAGACCATAAACAATTGAATAACTGAAAATTTGTTTGTTGTGGTCTCTTTAAAATCTGAAGTCTTAGACTTCAATTCAGAATGCATCTCCTCCACCTGTAATGGTAAGAATTTAGTGTTAGTGGAATGAGTGTTATCAACTTACTGGCCAATATCAGGCACCGGGACACAATCTCTCAAGGCTTTCACTATGTCTTGTATCATAGGATCATTTGAATCCTCAAAGTGTGCCAGGCAGACTTCTAGAGATTTGAGAGTTTCAGTTGAAAGAAGCTCATCATCTTCAAATTTATCAATCAAGTTTATCTCATGGGTCACGTCCTCATCCTCTTGTGGTTTGTGCAAATGAAACACATTCAGTTTTACAGTCATATTACCAAAAGAAATCTTCATAATCCCATTCCTGCAAGTGATTATGGCATTTGCAGTGGCTAAGAATGGTCGGCCTAATATGATAGGGATTTGAATATCTACATTTGTAACTGGATGTGTGTCCAAGATAATGAAGTCTACTGGGTAGAAGAATCTATCTACTAGGACCAACACATCTTCTATCATACCTCTTGGTATTCTAGTCGAGTGGTCAGCCAATTGTAATATTGTTTTGGTAGGTTTCAACTCACTCAGGCCCAATTGCTCGTATATCGAGTATCGTATCAAATTAACACTTGCCCTAAGGTCTAAAAGTGCTTTATTGACCCGAAAGTTTCCTATTACACATGAGATTGTAGGACTTCCAGGATCCTTGTATTTTAGGGGACTGTTTTGATTTATGATGGCACTCACCTATGTAATAAAAAAGGCTTTCTTATGTACGTTTAGCTTCCACTTTACCGGACATAGATCTTTTAGGAATTTTGCATAAAATGGGAACTGTTTAATTGCATCAAACAAGGAGATGTTGATTTTGACTTGTTGGAAAACCTCTAAAATATTCTTGGCCTTTTTGACGTGATGAGATGTTAGGGAAATGGGGCCACAGGCTTGTATTCTTGGGATGGCTCTTTATCATGTGGAGCATTGCTATAGTTACCACCATCATTTGAATTTTTGGACTCCTTAGGTTTCTCAACCTTCCTCGGAATCTCTTTGTCTATTTCTTTTCTACTCTTTAAGGTGGCGAAGGCTTGAACATATTCCACATGTTGATTAGAAGAGTTGAGATCACTTATTTGAACTTGTCCTTTTAGGTTAGGTTGAGGTTGGGTTGGAAAGGTGCCTGTCTCCCTAACATTTAGTCGTGTCTCAAGTCTTGCAACCGAAGTTTTGAGTTCATCTATGGCCAATTATCGCCCTTGCACGAATGCATCTAATATATCCTCAAGGGTTCTCCTGGGTGGAGGTCCATTAGATGGCCCTTGGGGATAATTGGTTGTATTCGTAGTTAACCCATTCCTCCAATTAAAGTTCCGCCAATCAACACTGTGCTTGTTAGAATTAGGTGCACTAAAGGGTCGTTGGTACACCTCTGCAGTGTTTTCTTGAATGTGCAACACCTTTTAAAGAGCTGGGATTGTAGGGCAATCTTTGTTTAGGTGCACATCTCTCTCACAAATTCCACATACGATTTCAATGACTATTTTGGGATGAGTGGATTCCTTCCTAGATTCCAAGTCCTCAACTTTCCGTGTGAGGTTAGCCAATTGTGCACTAATGTCATCCTTCTCATTGAGAACATGTACTCCTCTCTCTCTTGGCACTTCCTTGGGATTAATAGCTCGATTTGATGTGTCCCATGTGTAAGTGCTGTATTGTATATTTAACACCCTTGGTTGTCAAATTTTGTTGTGAGAAACCACTTTGGATTGATGGACCTGTTAAGTAATGGAAAGTTCACCTTCAAGTTGAAGTGATGGAAAGTTCACCTTCAAGTGAAGATGTGCTACATTCAAGTCATGGAGTATTGCTTCAAGTTCAAGTACGGCTTCAAATTCAAGATCAAGTCAAAGTGCTACCTCAAGTGCAAGTTCAAGACCTAGTTCATGTGCTACTTCAAGTCTTTATGTTAGCTTAAAGGCATTACATGTTCAAGATCAAGTTCAAGAACTTTAAATGTTCAAGATTAAGTTCAAGAACTTCAAGTGTACAAGATCATGCTTCAAGAACTTCAAGTACAAGATCAATTGGAAGCAACTGAAGTTACATGGTTCAATGTTCAACTTTCAGGTATATATGACCCTAGAAAGACCTTAGGGTTAGGTCATTCATATTGCATATTCTATATGGGTTAATATACTTATTATAGGCTTTGGTTCAACTAGTATTAGCCTATGTTCGACTCGTCCAGGCTCTGGTTCGACCAGTCCAGGATTTGTCTCGACCAGTCTAGGAAATAACTTAAAATTTTGGAATTTTCTGGTAGGGTCACGACCAGTTGAGCACCCTTCTCGATCAGTCTTGGGAACAGTGCTCGACCAATCGAACAGGACTTGACTTAAACTCCAGCAACCATTTTGAGCTCCACTCGACCAGTCGAGGGTCAGTTTTATTCGATCGAGCCAGAATTTTTGAAGTTTGGTTGTTCTCAGGACCAGTCGAGGGAGACCTTAGACCAGTACAAGGAATCGTTTTTCTGCCTATAAATAGAGGTCTTTTCTCAGAGTTTTTCATTTATTCCAAGCAAAATCAAGCCACCATTCTGAGAGTTAAGTCCCCATGATTGTCAAGCTTTTGTATGGTAATTTAAGATTCTTTTATAACTTTTTTTGATTTATAATTTCTTGATCTCTTGATACTTCAATCGGATTTTATAAAAGGGAATTATGATCTATCCCTTTTGAGATCCAATAAATTTTATCAAAGTAGCTCAAGGTTGATTTAATTTAAAATTCATTTAGACTTAGAACCCTTCCATTTGTGTGATTGAACATTGAACATCTTCATCTTCAAAGAAACAGTTCTACCGGGCTACATCGAAGAAAAATATTTGGATAAGTATTTTATATTTTCTGTATTTAGTTTGTGAGATTAGCTAGAAAATCTCTTGTGGTTTTGACTGAGATCAGCCAGAAAATTTCAGCGCAGGGTTTTTGATTGTGTAAGCCCAATTAAAAAACACAATTGTAAAGGTTTTAAGGTGAACCTTGGAAAACCTTCTTTCTTAGTGAAAGCTAATATCACGTGGGTTGTGATTATTGGAAGTGGAGTAGGTGTGGCTTTTTGCGAACAGTTGGTGTACACACCGAACCATCATAATTTCTTGGAGTTGTGGTGGATGTTGTATGTGATGTATATGTGTTAAATGCTTGTATCTCTTTCATGTACATGTGGTGAATGTTGTAATAATTAGATTTCTTTCTATTGCTGCTTGCTTTGGTTTGAGTTTTTAATCCTTATTGAGTTCAAGAAATTAGGTTGTCCTACCATAAACCTTGGTTTTTGGTGTAAGGTTGTCCTTTGAACAACGTTTGTATTAACCTCTCAATACTATTGTAATTGAGATTGTTATTTATTTCAGCTATTTGTTTTTATATTCCACATTTTATTTTTATTTGGCATAGTCCTATTCACCCCCCTTCTAGGACTAAGAGGCCGCCCTTTTCACCATGATTGGACATTTTCGACTAGCATGTCAAAGTAATCTTAAGCTTCTTCTGGTTCCTTATTCATGAACTCGCCATTACATATCATCTGTACGAATTGATGCATATTCGGACTAAGTCCGTCATAAAAAAAGATCAATTGTTCTCCAAGTTTCATAACCATGGTGTGGGCAAGCGAGAAGTAAGTCTTTGAACTGTTCCCAACACTAGAAGAAAGTCTTATCTCTTTCTTGGGAAAAGTTCATTATGTTTCATCTAAGAGTGTTGGTTTTATGAGCTGGGAAGAACTTTTTAAAGAACTCCTAGTTCATCTTTATCCATGTGCCAATAGATCTAGGCCTTAACGAATGAAACCATGATTTGGCCTTCTCTTTTAGAGAGAGTGGAAATAACTTGAGTTTGATGGTGTAGGATGAACATTATTAAAGTGCAATGTTGTAATGACTTCTTTAAATTCTTTGATATGTAGGTATGGACTTTCTGAATCGAGTCCATAGAATTTAGGAAGTAATTGAATTATCTTTGGTTAAAAGTCCACGGTTCCTGCATTGGTCGGGAAAATTATGCTGGAAGGTGTACTTGTTCTCACCGGCTATAAATAATCATGTAGGGTTCGAGTCGGTGGAACTCGATGCACCTCATTCTCATCACGCAACGTCCTAACTGGTGGTGTGTGATGCACAGGATTCTCATCAACATATTGTTTAGTTTCATTCATGATTTTAGATAATGTTCCTGGAGTATTTAGATGTTGTCTAACTTGTTAATGGACCATGAGTCCTTCAACCAAACCTCCCTCACTTAGAAGTCTCGACGTATGATCCCTTACCCACTTGGGCATAAACCACATAAAACTCTACTTCTAATCCTAAGTTCTAAGTCCTACAACAATTATGAAAGCAAATAGAGATAGAGAGAAAGGATATTACCCATATGAAAGAACTATAATGAAAATCCTATAAAACAGAAACAATAATCAATGTTAGTAACGTTAGAAAAAGAGAAAAAGAAAGAAAAAATTCCTAAAAACAAAATTCTAAAAAATTAAAAAATTCTAAAAAAAAACTTAGGTTAGAAAAATTTAGAAAACAAGAAAAATCTGACCTAAAACAAAAATCAAACAGTTACTCCTATTTCTAACCCAATTCCAATACTATTCAATCTCAGAAAAATGCAACCGAAGTTCCCGGCAACGGCTCTAAAAACTTGTTCACAACCCCAAGTGTAGGGTCGCGATGTAGTAATAACTCGGTGAGACCGAGGTTGAATACACAAGGACTAAACTTGTATGTATTCTGAAAGTAACTAGAAGTAGAACTAAAGAACTAGAATTAGAAACCAATCTAAATTCTGAAATAAAAGAAGTAATTGTGAATGAGTATCAATCAATCAAAAGTAAACTAGAGCGCCAAGGATCCACTTGTAGCCATCAAGATGGATCCACTTGTAGCTATCAATATGCTATCTTGCTTAACTCAATAAACACAACTGGAATCGAAGTCCTATCCTATTCGGTTAGAAGATAAAATAATTAAAGCACAATCTGAACTTTGCGTTGAATTAGTTCACACATGAAGGAGTATTGTGATGATTGGAAGTGATTCCATCATCCTACCATGCCCAGGAAATGATGGTGAACAATAGGATTTACCGATCTCACAATCTTATAATGGAAAAGAATATATTCAAAGCTATCGCAACATCTATTGTAATTTAAGTCACAATAAACCATAGAAAACTGAAAATATTTCTTAAATTCAAACTAGAATGAAGTTCAACATAAACAAGAATCAAAGCAAAATAAACATCCCAACATGCTACAAGCTTCACCTCTTAGCGCTAGCGAAGAGATTAGCTAGTCACAACTAACTTAAAAACATAAGAAAAACAAAAAGATCTACAAGAATCCATGAAGAAATCAAAGTAAAAGAACGTCATTGGCGCTCCACGTAGGCCTCCTCTCCCTTTTCAAACCCTAGAAGATGCTTTGGAGCATAATAAGGACTACTATTTATAGTTGGGGAACTCCAACTTTCGCACCGAGTTGGAAAAATCCGTAAACCGCCCCAAATTTATGCAGTCCGCGTAAAATCTGCCTATGCCTTCGATTTTATTAAAGGGTCTTCGATTGCATCAAAAAATCATCCAGAATTGTCCAACAAGTTGGGCTTGAAAACCTTGAAATTCTTGATTGAATTAAACTGGCTTCGATTGCACCTTTGCTTTTATCGAATAGTCTTCGATTGAATCAAAGTCTATTCTGGAACTTTTTCATAACTATGTTTTTCTGGCCCGAAATTTCAAAATATCTTTTTTCAGGACAATTTTCAGGATTCCTTTTCTTCACTTTAAATATTCAGTTCTATTCATTCCTCACTTGGTTTCCTTGGATTTTGGCATGTGAATTCTTCATTAATCCAAATCTCTGATTCTTCATTATCTTCTTTTGAGCTCTAAATCTATACTTTTAAGCACATATTTATCTTAAGCTTTCGAATAACCTCACGTGACAAAAACATTTATAATTAAATCAAATTATCAATTAAATGCTAAGAAAACTAATGTAATTGAAGAGTTAAATATGCAATATTTGAGTCTCAACAATAATACAATTAGAATATTTATGTAACACGATTTTTCATGGAGCGACTATTTGTGACATCCAATCCGGAGAAGTGATGTAACACACATAGCGATTTACTTACATCGATTGTGCATCACTACCCAATCCACATTGTGCATCACTACCTAACCCGTGAAATTACATGCCGACCAAGAGGGCCGCTACTCGAAACACATTACATCCACAATAATATATTAATCACTAGGAGTGAGATTTCCAACATAATACTTGCGTGCAAGGTAATAATGTAGTTGTTGGAATTAAGAATTCATACGATAAAGATGAATAACAATAAACTTGAAATATGTAACAATAAGACAATTAAATCAATCTCGTCGCATAATTTAAAGGAAAAACCCTCACCTTTGGTCGTCTGATTGTCCACTAAGGTTAAATGCTCAGAGACGTACTTTAGGACCAACTTTTTATTTTAATTCACCTAGTTTGAATTTGGCTAAGATAAATGTTAGAGTTTCTAGGTTTAGTGAATCTGAGAATACTTTATTTAAGTTGTGCTATGTATCGTCTATGTCGATAAGTTTCAACTTAGAAGATTTGGGTACTTTCTTCCACCGAGTCAACTCGGTTCGACATGGTGGAGTTCTCCATCACTTCTGTTGGAGAAAAGATTTGAAAAAGAGATTAAGAAAAAGCAAAGGGAAGAGAAAGGAGATACTATGATAGGCGGAATCTGATGTGCTTGGTTAGTAAGTCGGTCAGTTGTTGCACTCACTCGATCTCCCTCCTTTCTTTCTTGTTACCGGTGGCTGGCCAAAGTTGCTTCGTTGGGCCTAGATTCTTACTAGCCTTCAGTGGGGCTGGCTCTACTTCCAGCGCCCAGTCTTCTCTTCTTCTACTTTCTCTTCTCACTCAGTGCACTCACCTTGAACACTTGTTTGTCAATCACATGACTCGTGGTGTCAATTAGTCGGATGAGTCCTTGGAAAATGAAGACCGATGACACAACTGGAGCAGAAGCATCAAACAACATTCACAAAGTAAAGAGAAGCTCCTACGATCTTGATCATATCTTAGGTGATCCTCACCTAAATAGGAAACCCTACTTAGATCAGCTATCCAAAGTCATTTTAAGTTCATATTTTCCATCCCTCTGGATTTAGCTTTAGAAAGTTCAAAGTTGTTGAAAGAATTGTAGGACAAAAACTTAAAACAGGAAAATTGTCTCACCTTCGGTTGGAGTAGGTGGCACCGAAGGTACCTTTGGTGTGACCGAAAGTGACCAAAACGTCCAACAACATTTGGAATTAATTCGGTCCCACCGACATGAATTTTGGTCCCACTGACTCCCACCGAAGACAACTATAGTGCCACCGAAAGTGACCAAATTCATCCAACAACTTCAGGACTTAATTCGGTGCCACCAAGAGATAATTCAGTCTCACCGATAACAGTTCGGTGCGATCGAAGGTTCCCTTGGTAGGATCGAAAAGTAGCCGTTATAGATCCGTTGGAACTTTTTCTCTATAAAAAGAGCACCTAAAAATTTGTGAAATGTGTGGATTAAGGCATTCTAGAGTCCTTAGTGCATCCCAAGCTCAACCCACTCATCCTAAACTCTATTCACACAAGATTCATGTTCTTTTCATTGTGATTCCTCACTTCAATGAGCATTCAAAGCTCCTATTAATGAAGAACATGATCTCAAGCCTTCTCTAGAGTATTAAGACCAAACCTATTGGCAAATCCTTAGTTTCCATGATACTCTAGAGCATCCATTAGTTGAATTCCTTAGGAAATCAATTCACCATCTTTTGTAGGAGATTCAACCCACTCCCATTACCTTAGTTACCCTAATAGGAACATCATATGCAAGGTATTTGATCGTGAACCTGAAATAACAAGAAAATCACAACATCGTGATCGGGGGAGCATCGGGGAGCTGATTGAACTACGAGAGAGCAAAGATCAAGCAACCCAAGAAGAGCTACAAAAATGGACTTAAGCCAACAAGTGTCAGTGTTAAGAGTCCATAAGTTAGTCTCTATCCTCATGTAGGATTGAGGCTAAGAGTTTGTTATCCACAAACTCAACTAGGTATCTTGTGTGGGACCTTGGCTTGTGCAACCTAAACGTAGGTGCCTAGTGTGGGACCTTGGCTGGTGTGGGCTACACGTCGGTTCCTAATGTGGGACCTTGGCTGGTGTGGCCTAAACGTAGGTTCTTAGTGTAGGACCTTTACTCTTGTGTATGGCATAAATTGTAGAGTCCTTTGTGTAGGGCTGTAAAGGTTTATGGTGAACCTGATTTAAAACTATTGATAGTGAAATTTGGCAGACTCTAGGAGAGAGTGCGTCTGCCAGGAGTGGAGTATGTATGTAGCCGAACCACTATACATGTTTGTGTTTGGAATTGTCATTTGCGCATCTGTTTAATTATGCTTATATTTTTTAATGCTTAATTCTATATGCATGATCAGATGAATGCCTTAGATTAATAGGTAGCATGTTGCATACACACATGTTCACAATGCTATAAGCTAGTTGCTTTATTTGCATATATTGAGTAGCCTATGTGATTGGACCCTCTATTGGTTTGGAAGCCTTTAGAGTTATATTGCCTTGCTTAGTTTAATTGTAAATTAGTTTAAGTTAGGCAATGAAGTTTTTTAAATTGGCATAATCATTGAAAAGTCCTATTCAAACCCCCCTTTAAGACTCTTGAACTATTCCATATTTCTACTATAGAGGTCTAAACCACAATTTCAATTTGGTATCAAAGTGGGTTCCTCTTGAAGGGTGTAACAACCTAGAGGGAGATCCTAACAGAAGTAGGAATTGTGGATAATGAGGAGATAGATGAATATCTGTTCAATGGGAAAGGAGAAGAAGAAGAAGAAGAAAAAGAAAGTATACACAATGCTTATGATCAACTCTACATTCATAGCATTAATATTCTTCGAAAACTTGGCATTGCAGAAAACAAAAACAAACAATTGCAAAAAGATCAAGATGAAACATCAGGAATAAATACTCACTTGATAAATGATCTTCAGCAATATCATATTGACAATGACAAGCTTGAAAGGACTTCAATATCCCTTAAGTCTGAAATATAGAAATTAAACAAATAGATTGAACATTTAGAATCAGAAAATGAAGGACTTAAAACTGAAAATCACAAACTAAGATTAGAAGCAGTAAAGTCAAAACAATCTGTTGAACTAAGTTGGAAGTTTTCCCAAAGTAATGAAAAATTGGAAAATCTTCTTTGAATGGAAAGAAACCATAAGGATATAAGAGGCCTAGGCTATGAAATTGGCAAATTAAGCCCCATTCTTGCACCATCTGTGATTAAGAAAACTATTACATCTAGAAGCAACACAAAAAATACTCCAATTCGTCATTCTTGTGGAGACTTGGGACACTACAAATTTGAATGTCTTGCATCAAGTAGGTCTCACTCCACTTTCGGGTTGAACTATATAGGAAAATTCAAACCAACCAAAAAAATAATGTAGATAACAAAGAATCCTTCAAAGCATACACCAAATGAAGGAAGAAAATACCTTACTCCACCCAAAATGACTGAGGGGATGGAGGAATTGATAAATCAAGTAGCTTAAATGAATCGAAAAACCAAAAAATTGATGTGTAACATCCCAAACTTTTCAGTACTTGGGTGTTACTATGGAGACCCAACTTAACAAAGATCTAGCCTAATTAAGCATTCAACTTCATGTTAGACTGAATCTTACTATCAAGTATAATCGTCATCTACAAATTGAACTATTCATCCATTAAATTCCAAGTAGGACCATCATTTCATCTGAAAAATTCATTTATGAGATCTTAATCTCCTCGATAGGTAGAACATGTCGTCCATTATTAATATCGAAACCCGGATCATCAAACCTGCCATTTAATGGACCACGATAATCCATGCTTAATCATCACGTAAACACATAAGTAAACCATCTAATCAACTACGAAATTGTAACGCCCTGAAAATGGGGGGTCGAGCATAAACTCAACTCCCGAGTTCCAACGCATCACTTATGCAACAAAATGAATGATGATTGAATGTTGTCTGTATTAGAGTAGTGAACATGAGTGAGATTAAGCCAAAACAACATATCATACTCTAGAGACAGTTAAATTTGCAAGCGGAAGACTGTGATAGATAGATAAAATATATAAACTGTGGTGAGTCTCCAGAGTGTGATACTGTTACTAGGTTAATTCAGTACAACTACAATTCTAAAATATACCAAATGTGTAAGGTCCTCTAGTTAATATCTCAGGAAGCCCCGTCGATCAGGACACGGCTCATAGGAACCCGCCTGAAACTGCACAAAGGAGGAATCCTCCTCATCCTCATAAAGTCCGGCCTAAAGCTTAAAGATCGCCATCAGCTGAAACTCAAGCAAGTCTGGTTGGTGTGTACAACACCGTCCCGTAACGTGGGAGTGAGTGATCAACTCAGTGGAACAATAAAACATAGATTAACATGTTATCAAAACAGTCAAGCAGTAATGATAAAGCAGTACAATCAAACAATCCTAACTACTCTTATTTAATGCAAGTATGAAATGACATGATGAATGCCCTTGCCAAACCACTCTCATGCGACACCATCTTACATTCGCGACGTGCGTTCATCCCTCAGTGCTCCACATCTACCAGGCACATGCAGTGCGATGATGAACATGATTACCGAGTAGTTATTAGTCCATTTCAAACAGTAGGATTGGAAAACTAAGGTACCTCCCTTATATCATTCCCAAACATGATCCATTCTAGGGTTGTCAAACCTAGATAATCTCATACGATATTATGGTTCGAGAGGCATCGCGAAGGCATCACAAATGGTTTGTCACCCATCAGCACGGATACAGATCTCACCATATGCAGCTCAATTGCTGGTCGTCAGCTCGAATATAGGTTTCACCATACTCGGCTCAATCGCTGGCCGTCAGCTCGAATACAGGTCTCACCGTACTTGGCTCAACTTATACTCTAGTTGCTGTGAAGGGCTCATCGCCAATCACAGACTGTAGAGTTTACTTAAAGACACTATGAAGGGCTCATCGCCCATCAGCACGAATACAGGTCTCACCGTATTCTGCTCTCACCGTAGGTGTCGACAGCTCGAATACAGTGTCCCATACCACCGTATTCAGCTCACGAGTCTGGTTGCTTAATGGTCACTATGGGGAGGCACGTGGCCCTTGCGTAGGCTGACAGCTCGACCATGGTGTCCCATACCACCATGTCCGGTTCATGAGTCTTAGCGGATCGAGGTACCATAGTTAACGGGGTTCTCACTAGTAAGTTTGGTACCTTAGGTTCAAGCAGTAGCGTCCAAACATGGTGAACATACATAAGATAGATCGGGTTACTTGACGAGCTCGACTAGCACGAGCGCCCGTTGAGTTGTACGACATGAAGTGCATAAGCACTTCGTGTGGCCTAACCACTGTCGACAAGCAACGCACGACTCGGGTTCGTCAAACACGTCCTACGTGGCGAATGAATCTCAGCCACGAATTCGATCCCATTACCGACTGCCTGGACTATACAATAGCCCCAATCACATTCAATTGCAGATAGGTAAAGCAGTAATGGATCAAGATTCAAATCATACAATCAAAGTCTGATAACATTTGCTTAAGGCTGCCAGGGCTGTTGCATGCACTCGTTACACCACTCCCCCATCACCCTTCACGACACTTATAGAATACAACATAAACATGAATTTAAACATATGCATTACATAGATAAAATCATACAATCAGTTGAGCATGTTATGGAGTACAACATAAGCATGAGTTTGTACATATTCAATTCCTAATCACACAGATATCTAAAGAAATCATACACATCGTTAAAGAAGTTGAGAATCATATCTCAACACCCTTATACATTACAATTTACTAACTACTACTCATTCAAACATTTCAACAAACACTTTAAACTACATACATCAACATACATAACATATGTTGATCACATAGGCATTAGGCCAAATCCTTTCACTAGGGAGTTGCCCCAATTATAACACGCGTGCACCCACAACGGATAATCATGGTAAGCATGAATCCAAGTTCCATATTCATTCAGTCATTTCCACGAATACTTGGGCCACACATTGTAACATATATAGTGTATATTGGCCGTGGCGTGATTTAGGGCAAATCCTTTCGTTAAAGGGGTATTGCCAATACAACAATCATATATCCATGACAATTAGTCATGGCGAGCACGAATGAGAATTCGATACTCATTCAGTCATTTTCACAAACACTTAGAATACACTATTTTCACATACATAGTGTATATTAGCAAAACATATATTAGGGCGAGTCCTTTCGTCAAACAAGTATTTTATCCATATATAATATATTCATATAGCAATTAATCATGGCAAACATATTTCCAAAATTTATATGTATACGGTACTTTCTACAAATACTTAGAATATGTAAAATTTCATATTCTACGTCTTTAATCGAAACGAAAAACAGACAGCACTTTGTACATGTGCAATTGCATGCAGATCATGAATCTATCATTATCTGACATTGAAGGCGTTGAAAACCATAACCTATACACCTAAAGTCCTCACCTTTTGTTGTTGAATCGTAACGGAGTCGATGGATTCGCTAAGCTTTAGTATATTGCAGTTTGGTAACCGATAACATGCTTTCGATTAGTTATTTCATAACATACAATTATTAAAACCCTAAAACAGATTAGGGTTAGGGTTTCTTACCTAGAAATGACGCTGAAATCGCCAGGAAAGTGATTAGAACGGAGTGGTTAAGCTCGTGTAGCGGCATGAAGAAAGGGTAGGAAGAATCTCCCACATCTCTCACTCTTTCTCTCTCTTTTCTCTCTTCTCTCTCTAGGGTTTCTCTCAAATTCGTATGGCTGTGAGAGAGAGGGTTCTAAGGTCCTTATATAGCCTAAAAACATACCGAAATAGACTTAAGGTCAAGGTATACTTGGGTTTTGTCCAAAGGGCATCTGTTTCAGCTCAACGGAGCAGTTTCGGAGGCCCCCCTTGAGCCAAAGGTCGGACTTAAGCTCACAGACATTGGATCAAGGTCGAGTTACGTTTTCGTTTCGGTCGGATTCCCAAATCACGCGTGGTGGACCAATTTCAGTTCAATGGTCAGTGGATCTCGATCGGAGATTCCGAGTATATGGATATGTTTATGAAACTTTTCCTGACCTGAGGGTGTATTTGGGTCAGATTCTGACGGTTTAGTTGCTTAATACTGACCCGCAATCGATAAGTCTCAGATTACTATTTGAGATATTTATTTATAAAGAAAACCAAGTGTTCTCACACTCTCCGCTCCGAGCTCAAGCGAATAGCGCTGGGACACTGTTTGGATTTAATTTCCGAGATGGTTGTCAAGCTCAGCAAGGCGGTCCTAATTCCTTAACTTTGTGTTATTCGTACTTCCGAAGTATGGTCCAGATCTGATACGGAGTTTCGGGATGCTCCCGAGAGTAGCCGCGTAATGAGATTGATCCTAGATTTTAGGGTAACCTAGCGTTAGTGATTCTACAAGTTTTGGGTCTTGCAGATCGTATTTAAAGTGGATCAAGCGGATTTCGTAGCTAATCTAGTTTCACACTTAGTTACTTTATCCCATTTCTAAAGGATTTAGTCCTGAGTAATTTCTGTCTGAGGTGGCACTAGGGTCTTTGTACGAATTTCTAAAGCATTGTTCCTCATCACCTAAACGTTAGGATTCGTGCCTAATATGAAAGTACTTAAAGACGTTTAAAGAACAAGGTAGTGAAAGGTGAGATTTGTGAAGGAAATGGGTTCAAAAGCGGTTTTAGACTTTGAGATTTAGTTCTGACAAGTGAATAAGGTGTTAGGATCGACCCATTGCCTAAGGACGTCTAATTCCACGTTGGCAAAAATCCGGGAAGTTACAGAAATCTAACCTAAATTAAACTAAGAAACTATGAGACCACCCAACTGTTGGATCACTTAACATCACTATTTAAAGCCCGAATTTCATATGATAGGAACCCTTGAATGAATATGGTCAAACATTAGTCATGGAATTATTGGTGTATATCACTAGATCCATCTATTTTTAGGCTCACATCACTCAATATAGATGCGGCCCACCTGATTCACCCCACTCATCATCTAGTACCCTAATAGGACCTGACAAAGCTAATGAATGGATTGGATCTCATTCATATTCATCAGGATGGGTCCCACTGCAACTACATATGCACAAGTGTGCATGTACACGCAACACACCGCTTCGTAGACCCGGTCAAAGCAGGCTTTGACCCAATAAGTCCCAAAAAGGAGAGGTCTCTCCCTCTCATTCCCGCCCGAACCCAATTTAAACAGGTACTGTCTGTGCACATCGATTATGGGCCACCATCAGGAGCTGTTTCGCCAATTCGAACCGTCCATCTACTTCAGACGGGAAATTCGACCGGACCCTAACCACTTCTGTTGTTGAAAATTATGTGCTTGCACATAATTTTTGGTGTAAGACGATAGTGGTGTGGTGCGTTACCGAAAGCAAAAACTGTCTGCGATAGCTAGCAGCACGCGCTTCTTCATCCGTAAATCTCTACCATCTAGGTAAAAGGATCCCAACCCTCCGTTTTCACCTTGTTATTAGGGCTTCCACTGTAATGAGAAAACCGCCACAACCTAGAGACTTAGAACCGATTGAGCTTTCGTGGTTGTCCATCCAAATGAGGGGGTCCCACAAGGTCCTTATGACCCATCTGAATCATCCAAACGTCGTTAATCACTAGATCAACCACCCGTAGGATATCCGCCATTAGCAGTAGATTCATCTCCTTCGTTGGCTGAAAGGACCCACCTCCTCTAAGTGGGCCCCATTCCTTGATCTAAGCCGCCCATCTAGTGGCTCATGGTCTCAGAAGTTCATCCACACCATTCGATCTCAGCCGTGCAAACGATTTCTAATGAGATCGCCAACTGTCTCTCTCTGTTAAACAAAAAATAATAATAGGGGAGCTGTAACTAATCGGACGATTTGGAGCCGATCCTTCTAGACGTTCTCTTGGCTATAAATAGCCCCATTTCCTTTTAGGGCAGGATGCTCCAAAAAGAGAAAAGTGAGAAAAGAAAGGAAGAGAGAGAGCGAAGAACGTCGTTGTCGTATCGAGTTGGGTAGGCGTAGTTCGAGTCACGGCTGAGTCTAGCTTCCCGTATAAATCTTCCATCAGAGAGAGAGAGAGAGAGAGTGAAATAGAAGGAAGAAAAGAAAGAGGAAAATCTAGAGAGAATGAAAGCAGAAGAGGAAGAAGATAGAAAATGAGAGAGAGCGAGAGTCGAGTGCAGGGCTGTTATTACCATGCCGCACCAAGACTTGACTCGAATCTGCCAAGTTTGGGAGATCAGAGTTGAGTCCAGTTGCTAGACATTCACAACAGGTAAGCAAGAGGTGGGAAGAAAGAAAGGGAAAGAGAGAAGAAAGGGAGAGGAGAAGAAGAAGAAGGGAGAGAAAGGAAATGGCAGGGGGAGGAAGCAGGCGGACTGAGTCGACTCGCTGAGTTGTCGGGTAAGTCAAATTTGGGTTTGGCTTGGTTATTACGTGAAATTTAGTAGAGAGATAGAGAGACAAGAAGGAAAAGAGGAGAGAAAGAAAATTGAGAAAGAAGAAGAAGAAGATCAGAGAGAAGAAGGAAAGATGGGGCGAGTTTCTGAGTCAACTCGGTTCAAAACCGAGTCAGGACCTTGCTGGAACCCCATAGCACAGGGAGAAAAGAAGAAAAGAAAAAGGGAAAGAAAGGAAGAAGAATGGGAGAAAGAGTAGAAGGGGGTTGTAATTGGGTTGGCACTGAGTTGACTCAGTTTGAACTTGAGCCGAGTTTGGGACACATTCAAGTCCAATACGTCGAATCGAGTCAATTCAAGCTAGTGAGGGTAGATCGAGTGCTTTGAACTCCTTCATAATCCCTAGTCTTGCAAGAAGAGAATCCAAACTTTAAGGTGAGGAATGTCTCACATTGCTTCTTTCATTCATTTTAATCCAATTGGTTTTAAGCCAAAAGAGTAGAGAAGTTCGGAATAGTGTAAATACTAATTTCACTTCCTTTTATGTTTAGTTGATATTGATAATCACTAATGGATGTTTAATATCATATTACTCTAATTTAGTTTTAATAGAATTTTGTGATATACTTCTCATGCCACATTTGAAATTGTTTGGTTATATGTACCTTCCTGCTAGTTATAATACGAAGTAAGGAATCTTGTTTCCACCCATCTTATATATTGTAGTGTTACTTCTTACATGCGCTAGGCTTCATTTAGTTTAAATCTAATATGTATAGAAGAACGTGAATGGTAATTGAACCCTTTCATTCCTATTTTGTATCGATGAACATGAGGAGATGCTTTATTCCTTATTGCTCAAACCCCCAAATTCAATAACTAAGTGGATAAAATTTAGTCTTGTCTTCCATGTGTCATATTAGCAATTGCTTGATTATATGCATATTCCAATTAGTAATGACAAGAGCCATGAAGTTTTAATTCATTCTATTTCACATATTGTACAATGAAGATCATGTGTGGAATGTTATATTCTATAAGAAAAGTAGCTAGAACTTACCAACAATTAATCATACTGGACATGTTACATTTATGGGCCCTCATTTGGACCTTGAGAAAGTAAATGTATTTCAATTGTGCTCATATTTAAATACTGGATATTCTATTAAAAGACCACAAGTCTTGATCAAGCTTATAAGAGTAATTTTGTTAATCCTATGGAATGTGTATGGGTGTCATGGTACATGACATTCACGCATGACGTATGAGCTTTTCTGAGTGCTTAATATAAGCCACACTCTGATTAAATTCCCGAAGGCTCTAACACTTCAGTTAAAATCACAGAGCATGTGCATTTGTGCCACTTTGGGCGCTCTTTCTTTACATGAGGATTTTTTGGGATTAGACACTCCTCGGGCGTACCCTGTCATGCCCCAAACTCGGAAACTGGGCTCACAAAATTTTCAATCGCCAAATCCAATGCCGACAGCCTCCGTAGTACCCCATTCTTGGCTCTCAGTTCCATACGCTAGATTTCGATCTTGGGATCCTACAAGGAGGATTTTCTAGTGTACATTTATCTCACAAGAAGCATAACCACAGGTATACCCAAATCATAAAGGTAACATTATCGTCACATATCCACTAATATAAATATTTGAATACAATGCTGAAAGGGAAATACATATGTCAAAACCAAAGCTCCAGGAGTCCGCTGCACGCTCCAAGCTTAACGCTGCTGCAACCTAAAGCCACTTGCACGCATCTATCATGCATAAGCTTATAAAAAACTTAGAGGGTGGTGAAAGTGTGACAAGGTAAGTGCCAAGTATGCAATATAATGTTTAAATCATACAATATCGGAATAAATGGAAATACTCACAAGTCCATAAAAATATTATCAACCTCATCCAGGATATGTGATGAAAAGACATAGCAAGCCAATGTCATATAGTGAGAAAGTAATGTAAATCGGCTATGTAATGCGGAAACATAACGAACCAGATATCAGATATTGAGGATGCAATACAATATGCAATTAGGAAGAGCTACTAATACCATCAGCCTTATCTAGGTCATATAAATGCAGAAATATAGCAACCCGAAATGCCATATGCCATGGATATAATGCGATATGCGATGCGAATGGAATGACCATACCGGAGTGTGAAGTCAGGATAATAGTACGTAATATCGTAGGCTATGAGGTCCATCACAAGGGACTTCTATCCAAACTAGTCCCATACCTAATTTGGATAGTCAGACTCAATGTGGAAAACTCCTGATCTTAGGCTAGTCGCACGCCCTAACTGAAATACTGACCATTGTGAATGTACACTTAACAAATAGTTGCGCACCACTAGCCCAAGTGGATAGTGAATGAATTAATGAATGAGTATGCATCACCTACTCAATAAGTCTACATATCAGTACTGTACATCTCTGGGATCATCACCGGGGTCTAGTATACTCCATACCAGCTTGTTGTCCCATCCAGCGCACAACTGGGTAAGTGAAAGAGACCTCACTATCTGCCTACCAATACCAGCCCGACTCGTCAATAGCGGACCCATTCACGAGCTAGTCAGACTTAACCTAGTTATGCCTACTCCATCAGGCGGGTAAGGCCACGGCCCCTCTTAATCGACCACGACACAGTGGGAGACACAGCCTACTGGTATATGGCCCTCATGCGCTCATATATATCCACTCGGTCTCGACATTGGGGCGTCCTCTGGTACCAAGAGGGTTTAAGGATTTTTACCCAGGGCCATCTATGGCAGCCCGATGCTAATAACAGATTTTCGGTGTCCCATCTAGCCATCCACGATATGCCTATGGAGGCTACGACCTTGATGTCGCTAGGACGTACAGTAATTACAACACACAATGCAAGATGCATGAGTCATACAATCTAGTCATGCATTAATCCTGCGCATACTGTGCGCTCATGTGAGATAACCTCCGCCTATCACGGAGTTTCATAATAACCTGTCCAATGACATATGCAATGGTTAACCACATCTCATAACAAACATGCAGATGATGCGTATGGGCCTGTATCATGATGCTATGCTGTCACATACTCATAATCGGTATCAATAACTGACATCGATAATCGACCTCGACAATGTGGACATTTAACTAACATTGCCCCTAAGGAATGACCCACATAGAGCCTAACATATAGTGGACCCATGGCCTCACACAAAGGCTTAATATACAACACCATGGGCCTCACTCAAGAGCTTAATACACATCATGATGGGCCTCTTACATGGGCCTAATATACATCACAACGGGCTCCATTGCCTGACCCTCAAATGTATGACAATGGGCCTCATCACATAGGCCTCATATACATCAGATTAGGCCTTAAATAAGGGCTGAATACACATCACAATGGGCCTCAAATACGGGCCACAAATACATTACATTGGGCCTTGACAATCGGCCTCGACAATAGGCTTATACAATTGGCCTTAACAATTGGAATCGATATCGATAATCAGCCTCAACATTCGGAATCAGTCTCGATAATCTAATCAGCCTCAACAATTAGGATTGGTCTCGATAATCAGAATTGACCTCGACAATCGGAATCGGCCTTGACAATCAGAATCGACCTCGATAATCAGAATTCCTCAACAATCGGAATCGGCCTCGACAATCGGAATCGACCTCCACAATCGACCTCGATAATCGAAATCGGCATTGATAATCAGAATGGGCCTCGACAATTGGAATCAGCCTCGACAATCGGAATCAGCCCTGACAATCGAAATCGGCCTCGACAATCGGAATCGGCCTCGACAATCGGAATCGGCCTCGACAATCGGAATCAGCCTCGAAAATTGAAATCGGCCTCGACAATCGGAATCAGCCTCGACAATTAGAATCGGCCTCGACAATCGAAATCAGCCTCAACAATCGGAATCGACCTCGACAATCGGAATCGGCCTCGACAATCAGAATTGGCCTCGACAATCGGAATCGCCTCAACAATCAGCCTAAGGGAAGGTCACAAGTGGACATCCAACCATCATTGCCCATCAATGTGGATATTTAACCATTATTGCTCCCAAGGAGTGGCCCACATAGGGTCAAACATATAATGGGTCCATGGCCTCACACAAGGGCCTACTACACATCACTATGGGCCAGAAATACATCTCAATGGGCCTCGTCATATGTGCCATAATCACATTACATCAGGCATTGCCCATGGGCCTCGAATACATCACAATGGGCCACAACCCATGGGCTACATATTCATCACATTGGGCCTCACTTAAGGGCCTCATATACGTCAAGTCGGGCCTCATCAATGGGCCGTATCAGTGGGCCTCATATACATAATAGGTGGGCCCCATCTCATGCCAGCAGGTAGGCATCAAGGATACATAATACATACAAAACCGTGGGCGGCTAGCTGGATGTTTAGTCCATCAACGTGGGGACCATATGAATGGATGGTGGATACAACACATATCGCATGTGGGCTCCACCAGTTGGAGATGGTCGGCATATATAAAACACAATTATCAAGGTGGATATAATGCATATTTCATGTGGGCTCCACCAGCTGGAGATGGACGGCATAGATAAAACATAACTATCAAGGTGGATACAACACATATTTCATGTGGGCTCTACCAGCTGGAGATGGACAACATAGATAAAACACAACTATCAAGGCGAACCCCACCCGTTTTTAGCTGTTTGATCTCCATTGATTAATGATAGTGGGGCCCATGGGAGTTAGTGATCAAGCTGACATTTGTATTTCCCTACATGCAAGTCTGCGTGACCCTGTGAATAGATTAGATGGAAAATAAACATCAAGATGGGCCTTGGAAAAGTTTCAATGGTGGACATCAATATCTCCACTGCTTCCTATGGTGTGGCCCAGTGGAGATCTAGATCGGCCTCCTTTTTGGCAAAATTATCTAGAGAAATGGAGGGGCAGTGCGGATCTGATACATACATCATGGGGGTCCTATGCTGGTGAAACAGATGGATGGCTAGGAGAAATGCATGCATCATGGTGGACCCTTGAGATGGACGGTTTAGATATAACAATACCTCATGATGGAGGCCCAAGGACACAGCTGATATCAATACAGTCAGCTATATATAGCTGTGTGCGGTACATTATCCAATCCATTTTCCACGCAAGTGGGTCCCATGTGGGGCCCACCAGATATACATGGCATAAATATATATCATATATATATATTATATTATATTATATATTATTATTATTATTATTATTTAAAATCAATCAATGTCCAGACCCATGGCCTTCTCAATCTGGACAGACGATGTAGATTCAACACATACAACACGCTGGCCCACATAGCACCGTCCAAATCAATGGACGGTGCAGATACTTCACACATCAAGGTGGGTCCCATCCCACACATGCGGCACGTGTGGGGTGGGCCCCACACATTAGCCAAAATGGTTGGACGGTAAGGATATAAAACACATACATTAAAGTGGTGGGATCCCACAAAGCTTGGTGACGTCACTGCAGCAGCAGTGTCCAGCTGTTGGATTGCTGGGCTGCTGGCCCAACATCCAGCAGATGGATGGGTGGATGTACACGCACATCGAAGTGGGTCCACATAGTGGACGGTGTAGATGAGATCCATACATCATGGTGTGGTCCACGTAGTGGCCCACCAATATAATACTATATATTATATTATAATATAATATATTACATATATACAATGGCAGGAGGCTACCCGAACCACCGTCTAGACCCATCTGGACGGTGATGGTGTATATGGGTTAAAGGTGGATCCCACGTGGGAGTGGCCCACCATAGTACATTATTTATAATATAATATATAATATTATATAATTATATATATATATATATCATATGTATAATATAATATAATATATTATAATATATTATATTAAAAGAAATAGAATCCCCCAGCATCCAAAGAGTCTTGACGCTGGCTGAGTCTTTATGTTAGCAGGGTGGGTCTACGTGGTGTGGCCCACCAGAGATTCTGATCAGCTTCATTTATCGGCTCAATGCCTAAAATGAACTGAGAACTGGGATGGACGGGTTGGATTAGATACATGCATCAAGGTGGGATCCACTTGATCAGACCTTCGGAACTTGTTAACCACAAATAGTTACTGTGTGGTAGACAAGCCAATCCACTTCCATGGTCAAAATGGGTCCACACGTGGGATTAAGATGATATTTGTATTTTTCTTTCGTCTAGGGACACTAGACGTCCAGCAGACGGGTGGCCCTAGATAGGGCATGCCATCAAGGTGGGTCCCACGGTTAGATGACATGGATATAACACATGTTGGTGGGCCACGCATACACACATCAGGTGGACCACACACCTCTTCATCATCATTATCATACAAAAAAAGAAAAGAGAGAGACATCGGATGGTGATGGAGGGACCCCGCCACTATGAGCCCCTCAAGGCGATACAAACCATACATCAAATGGGTCCCACCATATGTGTGTAACGCCTCGGATTTTTGCCAACTTGGGATTAGACGTCCTTAGGCAATGAGTCAATCCTAACACAGGTTTAACTTCTTAAACGCTCAATTAAAGTCTCAAATCGTTCCTTAAATCATTTTCTTCACAAATCCCACCCTTCACTACCTTGTGCTTTCAATTTTTCAAAGCACCTTCGCCCTAGACACTATCTTAAACTAGCTAAGTAGTATAACTTGGATCACTTTATATACAAACTACAATGGACTAAGTTCCACCTCAGACGAAAATCACTTAGGATTAAATCCTTTAGAAATTTGACAAAGTGAACTAGGTGTTAAACTAGATTAGCCATGAAATCCATTTGAATCGCTTTAAATACGATCTGCAAGACCCAAAACTTGCAGAACAAGTGACGCTAGGTTACCCTAAAGTTTAGAACCAAACTCATTTCCCGTCTGCTCTCGGGAATGAAACGAAACTTCGTATTAGGTCTAGATCGCACATCGGGAGTCCGATTAACACGAAGCTAAGGAACTAGGACCGCCCCACTGGGCTTAACAATCATCTCAAAAATCAGCTCCATCCGATGTCCCACGGTCATTCGTTTCGAATCGGAGCGAGGTAGTGTGAAAAACACTATTCATATCCAAAAATAAATATCTGGAATAGTGATCTGGCATCCTTCGTTGACGCGTCAAGATAAGCAACCTGACCGTCAGAATCAGACCAAATTACACCCTCGGATTAAGAAAAATTTCAGGAACATTTACATGTACTTGGAATTTCTGATCGTGGCCCACTGACCGTCGAACTGAAAGTGGACTGCCACGTGCGATCTGGGTATCCGAATGAGTCAAAAACGTAAGCCCACGTAGATCCATCGATGGTGAGCTTAAGTCTGACGTTTGGTTCAAGGAGGGCCACCAGAACTTCCCTTTTGAGCTGGAAAAGCGGCGAAAATCCTATATTAGCATTACCCCTTGAACCTGAGTCTATTTTCGGAATGTTTTTGGCTATAAAAGGGCCTTAGAGCACCCTCTCTCATAGCCATACGAATTTGAGTTTTGGGAGAGAGAAAAGAGAGAGAAAAGAGAGAGAAGGACTTGGAGATCGTTTGCCGATCTTCCTCCACCACGCATTGGCTCACCACACGGCCTTCACCGCTCCGTTCTAAGTGATTTCCCGGCGGTATCCAGCCCATTTGGAGGTAAGAAACCCTAACCCTAGGTCTGATTCAAGGTAGAATCGTCGTGGGTTGTGTAAAAGCTAACCGATTCCGCTCTTTAGGCTAGAAATCTCCCGTATACGGAAGCTCTTTTACCCTTGCTGATTTGTTGGAATTCCAAAGGCAAAGGTGAGGACTTTAAGTGTATAAGTTACGGTTTTCAACGCTTTCAATGTCAGATAATGGTAGATTCATGATCTGCTTGTAAATGCACATGTACAAAGTGCTTTCCGTTTCCTGTTTCGATTAACGTTGTAGAAATTGGAATTTCACATACTCTAGGTATACGTATAAATACCGTATACGTATTTTTTTGGGATAAATGTTTGACATGTTTATTTAATGTATGATTATATAATATATGAATAAAATACTAGTTTGGCGAAAGGGATCGCCAAAATGCATGTTCACTTGTAAATGTGACGTATGTTGAAATTGTGTATGTTAGAAATACCGTATACGTATTTCTTTTGGAATAATGTTTGACATACTTATTTAATATATGATTTTACAATATATGAATAAAATATTAGCTTGGCGAAAAGAATCGCCGTATTACAAGTTCCCTTGTAAACACTATGTATGTTGAAATTGGGTATCCTGGAAAATACCCTATACGTATAAAATTTGCTGATGCAATTGTCATGATTATTTGCTGTAGTAATATATTATACATGGATAAAATACTCACTTGGCTAAAGGATAGCCCTAATACATGTTTTGCTAACATACGCCACGTATGACGTAATAGTGTATTCTAAGTTTTGTGAAAATGACTGAATGAGTATAGAATCCTCATTCGTGCTCGCCATGACTAATTGTCATGGAATCATGATTGTTGTATTGGCGATACCCTTTTGACGAAAGGATTTTCCCTAGTTCACGCCACGGCCAATATACACTATTTATGCTGAAATGTGTGGCCCAAGTGTTTGCGGAAATGATTGAATGAATATGGAACTTGGATTCCTGCTTGCCATGACCATCCGTCGTGGGTGTACGCGTGTTATGATTGGGGCAACTCCCTAGGGAAAGGATTTGGCCTAATGCCTATGTGATCGACATATGTCATGTATGTTGATGTATGTTTGTTTAAGTGTTTCTTGAAATGCCTGAATGAGTAGTGGTTAGTAAATTGTAATGTTTTAGGGTGTTGAGATGGGATTCTCAACTACTCTAGAGACATGTATGACTACCTCCATGAGGTTATTTGCTTAAACCGCTTACTTGTAATATATGTGTTTGTATTCCTATTGATGAAGTGCTTTACAACATGCTTTCTATCATGCTTTATAACATGCCTTATAACATGCCTACTAGCATGCTTTAATTACTTTGTTATCATGCTTTACTCCACATGCTATGGATGCGAATTGATTGTGTTTGGGGCTATGATTATAGTCCAGACAATCGGTACCAGAATTGAATTCGTGGTTGCGATTCATTTGCCACGTGAGATGTGTTCGACGAACCCGAGTCGTACTTCGGTTGGCGATAGTGGTCGGCCACGCGAAGTGCTTATGCACTTCATGTCGTTCAACTTGTTGTGCGCTCGAGCTAGCCGAGCTCGTCAAGTAACCCGATTTGTCTAATGTATGTTCACCATGTTTGGTCGCCTCTGCTTGAACCTAGGGTACCAAACTTACCAGTGAAATCCCTTTTAACCATGGTACCTCGATCCGCTAAGACGCATGAGCCGGGCATGGTGGTATGGGACACCGTGGTCGAGCTGTCGGCCTACGCTGGGGTCATGTGCCTCCCCGTAGTGACCATTGCGCAACCAACCTCGTGAGCCGATTATGGTGGTATGGGACACTATATTCGAGCTGTCGATACTTACGGCGAGAGCCGAGTACGGTGAGACCTGTGCTCGTGCTGACGGGCGACGAGTCCTCCGTAGTATCTTCGAGTATACTCCAAGTGTCTCGTGATTGGCGACGAGTCTTTCACAAAGAACTAGAGTATGAGTTGAGCCGAGTACGGTGAGACCGTACTCGAGCCGACGGCTAGTGATTGGGCCAAGTACGGTGAGACTGTACTTGAGCCGACGGCCAAAGAATTGAGCCGCATACGGTGAGATCTCGTATCCGCGCCGACGGGTGACGAGCCCTTTGCGATGCCTTCACTACGCTTCTCAAACCATAACATCGTATGAGATTAACTAGGATTGACGACCCTAGAATGGATCATGTTTGGGAATGATACAAGGGAGGTACCTTAGTTTCCCAATACCGCTTTGTTTGAAATGGACTAATAAAAACTTGGTAATCATGAGCATCATCGCACCGCGTGTGCTTTGTAGATGTGGCGCACCGAGGGAGTTAGCATTCGCGAACGTAAGATGATGTCGCTTGAGGGTGGTTTGACAAGGGCATACAAACATCATGTCATTTCATTTTTGCACTTAACAAGAGTAGTTAGAAATGTTTGATTTGTCCGCTTTATCATTCTTGCTTGATTGAATTGATAACATGTTAACCTATGCTTTCTTGTTCCATCGAGTTGATCACTCACTCCCACGTTACGGGACGGTGTTGTACACACCAACCAGCATTTGTTGAGTTTCGTGGTGGTGGCGATGCTTGTGAAGCAGAGCCGGACTACTTCTATGATGATAGGGGAATTCTCTATCGTATCTCTCTGGCAGGTCAATGAAGACCTGATATTGTATTGACGGGGCTATGGTACATGGGATAGGAGGCATTACACTTCCTCACAATTGGTACATTTTAGAACTGCACTTGTATTTATTTAACCTGGTAATGTTATCACACTCTGGAGACTCATCATAAGTTATATATTTTATCTATCTATCACAGTCTTCCGCTTGCAAATTTTGCCTCTCGGAGTATGATATCTTTGTTTTGGCTTAATCTCACTCATGTTCAATACACGAATACAGTCAACATTCAATCATCATTCATTTTGTTGCATAAGTGATGTTCTGGAACTCGGGAGTTGAGTTTATGTTCGACCCCCGATTTTCAGGGCGTTACAATGTGGGTCCTTAAATAATTAAAATTAAATAAATTTAATGTTATGAACACCTACCTCGAATTCCTTCATTTCTCCTTCCGCTTATAGGTTCTAGAGCTCCAGGGGGTGTGATTCAACGGTCGAGATCAGCTTTGAAGGGTTGGATTGAGTGGTAGGGAGTGGTCCATATAATGCTTCTCTCATGGAGGTTGGGACATTGGAGTTGCTCTCATGGAGCTTGGGAGAGAAGTGAGAGAGAGAGAGATGAGAGAGAGAGAGAGAGGTGATGTGAGTGATGGAGTGATGGGGAGAGGGATGGTGAGAGATGGGTGATGGGTGATGGATGTGTACTTGGTTGTAAGAGAGAGTTGACTTTAGGTAAGGTTTTATTAAGAGAGGGATGGGTTGGGTTTCTTGTACTTGATTGATGGATTGATGTGACGTGTTGTAAAGATTTCCTCAGTATTTGCAACGCGCGACATTTTCCTCGAACCGAACGCGGGTCTACATCTCCTGGCCCGGGTATCGCCTCGGTGCGCGAGACATGGCGTCAGAACTGAGGTGATGGCGTGGTCGATAGGGTACAAGTCTCAAGTCGAACTGACTCTTGAATATGGGACATAACTCAGGGCTGTGTGCAAATGCCGATTACAGGTTCTGGTTGCCGGAATTCGATCGGGAGGACCATAGAAGCCTAAAAAATGGTATGGGCTAGGATATAAGTCTCACATACCCCGTGTATTTTTTCAGGAGATATCCTTGGGTGCACTCACTTACATAGCTTTTTCCAAATAGATAATCTACCGTGGGTGGTCTGTATGGTTTTTTTCGGGTGGTTAGTTCTCTTTGGACGTACCTATGAGTACTTTTTCGGGTGACTAGTTCGCCTTGGGCAACCCTTTATTTTGATAGCTGGATGTGCATCCCCAGATCCGTGACTTGTACATACATTCATACACCCATACATTCATTTATAATTTCATGATTAGTCTCCTTGTAATTTGAATATGTTGATTTAAACTGTTTTGGAATGGTATAATATGCATGAATCCTTGCGGAAAGTTCCCACTGAGTTTTCACTCACCTAATCGTGCGGTTGCACTAAATAAACACAGGTATGATGAACAAGTGGAGACACCTATAACGGAATTCCAGGGATGGCTGAGGTGAAGTTTGGCGAGGAAGAAATGTTGTTGAGCTGTTGGAATTCAACTGATACTTTAGGATTTACTTGCCTTTGTACCTCAGATTTTGTATTTTGTTTGAATTGTAATAATAATCCCCTACTGTGAGATCCCATTTTTATTTCCTTCACTTGTATTAAACTCCCTTATTGTTACTCTTGATATCCTTATTTCATGTAGTGATTGCTTTACTTCATACTTTAAAATTTCCTATTAATTGGATGTATGATGGTCCATTTTATAACGTAATACTCGGGTTCTCAATAAGGAGAGGCTATCCTCGGGTTTTGAGAATTAGAGTGTTACAAGATGGTATCAGAGAGAGAGTTTAAACAAACCTTGCCTTTGGAAAAACAAACTTATGCCAACCTTAAATGTTTTAATTTAGGATGCTAGAATAGGATTTGGAACTTAGGTGAATCTCCTTTAGACTAGGAGAAGTTTTGAGAACGTAGAGATCTACACTTAGGTTCCAATTATGAACTATTGGGTGTTTAAACTCAGAAATCAAACCTAGTTCCCATTAGAAAATTTTTAAGGAAGATATTTGAATTTAATTAAGGTTCCCTTAGAGTTAAAGAAAATTTTGAACATAGAGACCCAAATTGTAGGCCCCTTAGGAAATTTCAGGTTTAGTTATTTGAACTTGAAATTAAATTTAAGTTCCCTTGAAATCATTAGGATAGCCATTCAAACTTGATTGGAATTACTTAGGAATTATGAAAATTGTGAACATAGAGACACAAAACTTTAGGCCCCGTAGAAAAGTTCAAGTTTAGTTGTTCAAAAGTAGAAATTGAATTTAAATTCCCGTTATAAACTATTACTTGTTTGAACTTAGAAACCTAACCGTAGGGCCCCTTAGAAAATTTGTTAGAAATGCCATTCGGATTTACGATAAATTCCATGGAAAGTTGAAACCTTGGTCTCCTTTAAAATTTTAGGATGAGTCATTTGAAAATTAGGACAAGAACTTTGAACTCCATGAAAAATTACTAGAATAGTTGTAAGTGCTATGTTTTCTAGCTCCTATGATTGTTAAATTTTATAGTGCCAAAACCTCTTGGATTTTCTTAGCTCATCTTCATGTCAAATACAATTCTTGTACAAGCTCAAGAGATCCATTACAAGGTGTTTTGTTTTGAGATTCAAGCATCGAAATTCATGTAAAACATCAACTGATAGTTCAAGCTTTCAAAGATTTAATAGTCATTACTTTGGTACTCAACGCTCATGGTGAAATACAACTTAAGTACCTCAAGCTCAAGATTCAAGATATTTCAAGTTCAAGCTTCTTAAGGTTACAAATTCAAGTTTCAAAATACTTCAAGTTGAAGCTTCAAAATGTCTCAAGTTCAAGCTTCATCATATGTCAAGATAATAAGCTTCATGATCTTCAAAGAACAACAATCAACCGAAGCAAAAGATGTTTCAATGTTCAAACATCGCTTATAAGGTATGAATGACCCTAGATTGACCATAGGATAGGTAATTTTGAATACATAATTTAATTGGGTAACTTTATAAGTGCATAGTTTGTTTTTCGACTAGTCTTAGACTATGTTCGACTATTCCTAGCACTGGCTCGACCAGTCCAAGATTCCTCGACCAGTCCTAAGTTTGTTAACGATTTTCAAAATTTTTTGTTAAAGCCTCGACCAGTCCTGGAGACTGCTCGACTGGTCGAGTGAACAATGCTCGACCTGTGCTCAACCAGTCCTGTAGGCTAAACTTAAAGTCCAGCAACTAAAATGAGTCCCACAGGACCAGTCGTGGACATGACTCGACCGGTTATGGAGGCCACTCGACCGGTCGAGCAGGTCCTTCGACCATTCGTGGAACGGTCTGATCTTATCGCGCTCAAAATTTCAAATTTCTGTTGGTCCTACGACCAGTCGAGCCGACCTCTAGGCCAGTCAAGTGGACGATTTCTGCACTTATAAATAGAGCACGATTTTCAGAGTTTTGTAGCCAATTCAAGAAAAATCAAGACACCACTCTGAGAGATAAGTTTGTGCTATTTTTAGCTATTTAGTGCTCATTTAATATTCTCTTTAATTAGCCTTTTGCATTTAATTTTGTATTCTATATTCCAATCTTATTTG
Source organism: Magnolia changhungtana (assembly GCA_030180095.1). Taxonomy (NCBI): domain Eukaryota; kingdom Viridiplantae; phylum Streptophyta; class Magnoliopsida; order Magnoliales; family Magnoliaceae; genus Magnolia; species Magnolia changhungtana. The sequence goes on from JASAUF010000625.1 coordinate 1,311,565, forward strand.
AAGAAGGGATTGAAAATTTCCCATTTTTTGGAATCGAAATCAAATCAAGCTAGCCCAAGGTGATTTAATTTAAAATCCATTTAGAACTTAGAACCATTTCAATAGTGAGTGTGAACACTGAACATATACGATTGAACTTCTACTCCGAATTGGTTCTACCAGGCTGCAACAAAGGAGAATATCCAGATAAGTATTTTATTGTTTTGTAAATCTTATTCTTTTGGTTTTTTTGAGATTGTGCCAAAAAAATCTCTTTCTTTTGGTTTGTCTGAGGTGATCTAGAAAGCTCAAAGTGTGGGGTTTTTAAATTGTGTAAGCCCACTTGAAAGACACAATTGTGAGGGTTTTAGGTGAACCTTGAAAAACCTTTTTCATAGTGAACGCTAATATCCATTGTCTGAGGATATTAGGAGTGGAGTAGTTGTGTGGCTGTTGTTTAACAGTTGGTGTACACACAAGCGAACCACTATAATTCTTTGTGTTTGGTGGATGTGTGATTTATTTATTTATCTTTTATGATTTAAGATTGTGGGATGTATTTGTGGATGTGAATGTTGTAATCTTTACATTTCAGCATTATGTGGTGAATGTTGTAATAAATTAGTTTCTATTTCTTTCATATCTTCTTTAGTTTGAGTTTTTAATACTCACCCACGTTCTAGTAAGGTTGTCCCGCCATAAACCATTGGTTTTTGGTGTCAGGTTGTCCTTAGAGCCAAGTTTGTATCAACCTCTCAATACTAGATTTTTGAGGTTGTTATTTCCTTTAGTTATTTGGAATTCATTTAGCTATCTTATTATTTATATTCCGCTTATTTATTTTTATTTGGCATAGTCCTATTCACCCCCTCCTCTAGGACTCTTATCTTGGCCTTTTCAAGTGGTATCAAAGCCTAATAGCTTACTTAAATTATTATTTTTTTGGATTAAATTCCTAGGCTAATCGATCTGAGCTTTTTAAGATGTCAAATTTTTATAGCCTTTCAGTCAGTAGGCCTCCACCATTTGATGGCTCCAATTATGCCTATTGGAAAGCTAGAATGAGGATTTTCTTAAAATCTATGGATGAGAGTGTGTGGCAAGCCACAGTGACCAATTGGACCCCTCCTACCATTGAAGTAACTGACACTGATGGATCTAAATCTATAAAAGTCTCACCTTATTTTTCTTGGTCCGCTCTTCAGAAAAGTGAGAGTAGTGCCAATGCAAAGGCTTTAAATGCAATTACTTGTGCACTATCACCAGATGAATTCAAAAGAATTATATCCTGTGATACTGCAAAGCAAGCTTGAGATATTTTAGAAATGACACACGAGGGAACAACAATTGTCAAGAAATCTAAAGTCCAAATCCTCACAACCAAATTTGAGGAAATACGTATGGAAGAAAGTAAAACTTTCATGAACTTTTATACAAGATTGAATGACATTGTCAACTCTATATGGGGTCTCGGTGATAGAATCCCAGAAAGTAAAGTCTGTGTAAAGATACTACGCTCACTGCCTGAACGGTTCAGCTTAAAGGTGACTGCGATCCAAGAACTTCGTGATACGGATAATATGAGGGTAGAAGAATTAGTTGGCTCATTACAAATCTATGAGTTAAACTTTAAAGCTCCTAAAGGTAAATCTATCGCCCTTAAGTCTTCTAAAAATATTTCTTATGAAAATAACAATTCTGATTTAGAAAATTCTGAAGATGATATGGCCCTTTTAGCTAAAAAGTTTTACAAAATTTTCAAAAGTAAAAAGAGGGTAGATTTTTAAAAACTTGTTGAAAAGAAAAGATCTAGATCTAAAACTTAAAAATCTTTAAAAGACAGCCAATGTTACAACTGCTATGAATATGGGCAACTAGCAAACAAATGTCCTAAAAAGGACAAACCTAAAAAGAAAGGTATGTTGGCTACACGAGATGAATCTTCCTGCTCTGAAGCTTCTTCTGAGTCAGAAGATTTTGAAACTGAGTCGGGTAATGATGTTAAAGCCCTAATGACACTAGCCAAGTTCACTTTTTCAAATAACGATGATTTGACTAGTGAAGAAAATCTGAATAGTGATCATGAAAATGAAGAAGATCTTCAAGATGCTAATAATGCCCTATTGTAACGTCTCAAAAAAATACGTACAAAAACCCGAGTACCACCTCAGGCAGAAATCCCTAAGGACTATATTCTGTAGAAATTTAGGCCAAAATTAATTAAGTATTAAACTAATTAATCGCTGGATTTGGCTCTAACCACTATTTATATAAATGGCAAGACCTAAAACCATCAAAATCGCTAACTCAACACTACTTGAGAACCAAGGAAAAATCCCAAAACCCTGTTGCTCTCGGGAGTACATTAAAACTCCTTATCGGACCTGTACTGCACGTCGGAAGTCTGATGACCACGAAACTATAGGGATACATCCGTCTTATTGGGCTTAACAACCATCATGGGAATCGAGCCCAAATAGTATCCAAAAATGCACAACTTGAGCCCTGAGTAAAGTGTGTGAGAAACGCGCATATCTTTAGAAAATGAACTAGAATTTAAGTGAATTGGGCCATTCACTCATAGGTAAAATTGAAGATTTCAGACCATCAGTTTCTGACCAAACTTCACTCAGGGGTAAAGAAAATTTCGTTGCTCATATCCGTATACTTACAGCCCCGATCGTGCAAGTACAACCGTTGATCTGACACGGGTCTTCCACGGTCGATCGACCTATCTAAACGCGTCGAGATCACATCCTAACAACAATTCATCATCCTAGATGGATCATACGCTTGGGTTAATGGTATAAAGGGAGGTACCTTAGCTTCTCGAACTTGCTCTATGAATAAGCTTAATTAAGTACTTAGCTCACAGGACCATGCACTGCATTGTATGTGCTTTGGCAAGGAAGTTACACTTTAGGGAGGTTGCATGCCCGAATCTGGTTGTCGGTGTTGCTTGTGAGGGAGCTTTGTGCTAGGGCATGCATTATAGTTGCATGCCATTCTTGCATTAACAGGAGTAATTAGGGAATGATTATTATACCGCTTTATCATTACTGCTTGATTGAATTGATAACATGTTAACCTTTGCCTTATAGTATCACTGAGTTGATCACTCACTCCCACCCTGGGATGATGTTTTAAAACACCAACCAGACTATGGTTTACGTGCAGGTGATGGCGAAGTCTACGTGATAGAGCCGGATTTCATGGATGAAGAAGAGTTCTCCTATGTTCAGCTATCAGGCAGGTTTGCGTAGACCTTGTACTGATTCGACGGGATTACAGGGTCGCATGGATTAGTTGGACACTTACATTTTTGATATTATGCCTATTTTGAAACAATACATGTACACATTCAGCCCGACTACATAATCATACTCTGGAGGTTGTAAAACATTTACCTATATATATATATGTTTCAGTCTTCCGCTTGCTTAATTAAATTATATCTGGAGTATGATATGCTGTTTTAGTATAATCCCACTCATGTTTAATGCCTTGATATGGACAACATTTAAACTAGGGTTGAAAGTCGGGCGGGTTGGGTTGGGTTGGTGCTCAACCCTAGCCCAACCCAAGGTTCATGTACCTCAACCCTAACCCAACCCAACCCAACCTCGGGTTGGGAATTCTCAACCCAAGCCCAACCCAAGCAGGCTCAGTCGGGTTGTTCGGGTTGGTCGGTGGATACATGCTAATATTTTCGTTATTACATTGGTCTATTATATTTCAATACACATCTTATTTTTTATACCTATGATTTTATTAATTATATATATAATTATTTATCGTAAAGAACTTCATTTTTTCTAAATAAATAAGCCAAAATATAAGACAACCACTCATTTGAAAGTCATGTTGTGTAGTGCGCAATCTTTTTGGGAGAGAAATCTGGCGTAGCTTGTTAGCTCAAGTCATCAAAAATAACGTGGACTAATGAGACCCGATGACACTGGAATTTCCTATACATTCAACATAGACGATCCACACTCAATTATATATCGATCGGGTTCGGTTTGGGTCGGGCAACCTGAGACCTCAACCCAAGCCCAACCCAAGTTTGATCGGGTTGGTGTTTGTATGGCCCAAGCCCAAGACACAACCCAATTCATCCTGCTCGAGCCCAACCCAATGTCGGGTCGGTCACGGGTCGGTCCGGTTGAACCCGCCCAACTTTCAGCCTTAATTTAAACATCATTATCCATGTTGCATAAGTGATGTGCTGGATCTCAAGAGTTGAGCTTTGATCGACCCTCGAAATTCGAGGCATTATAAGTTGGTATTAGAGCATGATTTGAATTAAACTGGACCAAGGTTATGGTAAGACGACGTACTTTGCCGCACTTTGACTTAGGAAGGGAACGATTAAATGTAGAAATGATCGTAGGATCCTAGAGTTTCGCCAATGGGCGAGATTGACCGTTGTAGTGTAGTCCGTACACGTCCGAGATCATGTGAAATGATCTCAGTCCCTTCTAGGCTGTCAATCGACGGGTTTGGACTATAAGTCGGCGAATCTCAAACTTGAAACACGCCAAAAGCTGCGAATATGCGTGTGATGGACCGAGAAAATGCATTTTTTTAGGCAAGGGGGCCCAAGCTGTACAATATAGTGGGACTCAGGGGTCCCCCGCATGTGTACAACACCCCGGGAGGTGGTGGCCACCGCCCAAGGGTGGAGCCACCGCCGGCACCTCCAGAGGGGCGCAGCGGCATCGCCTGGGCTGTGGCACGCCGCTGACACCTTTAGCGGACCGCGGAGGCCCTGTGGTAATGACGGTGCACTGTCCACCGGCCACTTGTGTGGGGCCCTCCCACATGTGGGACCACCCTCAAATCCCCTCCTTTGCTCCCCCTTGTTCATTTCACCCAATTTTCACCCCTCCAACACCCCTAAACCTTCCAAAACCCCATTTCTCTTTCAAATCCCCTCTCCCATTCACTCCAAACTTTCAATTCTTCTATCTTCTTCATCTTTACATTACTATTCCTTAAGAACTACCATTTTCATCTCTCTATCATCCTCATTTCCACCTATTTGAGCAAAAAAATCCTCTTTTGTGTCTTATACTTCCCATATCCTCAAATCCACTTCATTCTCCAAGATTTTCCACTTCCATGGCTCTATTTGAACTTGTTACCACCATTTTTCTCCATCTCGATGCTCCTTTCCCTTGTGAGAAAGAGAAGAGCGACCCTAGATGAGGCTGGGCCGAGCCGTCCAACCCGCTCGAGGAAGAAGGCGAGCGCTGAGGCTAGTACAAGTCCCGAGCGAGAGCAAAGATTGAAATGAGATGTCGACAGATCCCCATTGAAAGATCTCTGCCGTTGGGTGCCAAACTGGGTAAGTTCCGTGACTGCAAAGTTGTATTTGAGGCTCATGTTGATGAAAAACTCTTCGGGTTGTATCCAGTAATTGACCTGCTCTTGGAAAATGGGTGGGGTCCCATATTCGAGGGAAAGACTCATGCAAGTGAAGGCACCGTATGAGCCTTCTATGCCCACATACGGAACCCACCAATGGATCCTCTTTATTTTACTATCCCTTTGGGAAGGCAAGAAGCCATAATCAATGTGGATGTTATGGCTCGTATCATGGGAATTGAATGTGGAGTTGTACATGCAAGTGAAACAAACCTTACTAGTGAACGAGAGAGAAATTGATGCACATGTTTCCTTTATGGCCAGCTTGAGCGGTGGAAGCAAGGAGATAGCCTTGCATCGACCAAAATGACAAATGATTTTCGCCTGCTCCACCACATATGCACGTATAATGTATATTCCAGGTGGAGTAACCACACGGAATGTACTTAATTCATGTTGGATTTCTTGTATAGAGCTGGTCAGGGAGACAAGCTATGCCTGCCTACTCCCGCCTTGTCTCAGATTATTGGTACTACACGATCTGCACGAGGAGATGCCTCACTCCCTTTTGGTCGACTTATTTGTTAGATTGCCCGAAATTTTAGTTTCAGACTTAATATGGATAACCTTACGCCCATCCACTTCATTAGTGAAACTAGACTCAACAATATGGGGATTGGCCCTAGGCAACGTCAAGCCCAACTCGATGAGTCCGGGGATGAAATAGAAGAAGAAAGTGAAGAGGAAGATAGAAGTGAAGACGAAAGGAAATGAAGGGGAAGAAAGCAGTGAGGAAGAAGGAAGTGAGGAAGAAGAACATGAAGAGGTAGAGGAGGCCCAAGACTTAGATGGGGGACCTCCTTCTGCTACAAATGAGGACAGCTAGGATTGGGCTACCTTAGAAGCCCGCATGGCCCAGATTGAAGAAAACTAGGCCACCCTAAAGTAGGAATTCAAGGAGAATTAGGCCTATCTAAAACAGAAATTCAAGAGAATGTCTTGCAACTTAAAGACCCTCCTGTGCTGCATGCAGGATAATGGTGCGCCTCCACCTTCGCCAGAGTCAGAGGACTAGTCATGTGTTGCAGTTGTCTTCTGATTTTCTTTGTATCTTGTTTTCTTTGTAATAGCCTTGGTTGGCTTAGTTGGATGTTAGAGTAGTACTGTTACAAGCTTTTGTTAGATTAGCTCACATGCAGTCTCTGTCATAATTCATGTAATGCTACATCTCATATATTATGACAAATTTTAGCTAAATGAAATGCATGAAGCTTCTTTTGATATGGATTGTGTAGAATGTTTGAAAAAACTGGGTAATGTTATCCTAATCTTACACATGTTGCACCCTATGTTGTATATAGGGAATGCCTCCTAAAAACACTCAGAATATAGCACGTCTCGCACTTGACGGATCGATTAACGGGGCACCTCCCCTGAGTGATAGCCATACGGACCCCAGTTTGGGCCTGAACATTGAGACAATGCCAGATTCACAGCAGGCCACTGACCCTGCGAATGGACCAACACCGAATGCACCACCGATTCTGGGACAGAATCATGCATCTTCGTCAATGCTACACATGCCTCAGGCGGCTTCTCCTCCTAATAGGTTGAAACAGATGATGTTCCTAATGTAGTAACAACAACAAGTTTTGGCCACGATAGCGGGGGCCATTGCCCAGAGCATGAATCTAGCCCTGCCTGTACCACCTGTACAACTTGCTGGGACTATGACTACCAGTGGCCTTTTTGAGCACTTTCAGCTCCTTCGCCCTCCCACTTTTGCGGGTACTCACAGACCTGAGGAGGTTGAGTACTGGTTGGATCGCATATCCAAAATGTTGAAGCCATTGCACTGTATTGAGGCAGAGCAAGTTGAGCTGGTTACTTATATGTTCGAGAAGGAGGCTAGTCTTTGGTGGGACAACATCCTACGAATTGTTCCCACAGGATACGTGTGGATGTGAGACATGTTCGAAGTTCGTTTCCATGAAAAGTACTTCCCCCTCACTTACCATAATGAAAAGGAGGGTGAATTTCTCCACCTCCGACAGGGACGAATGACCGTAGCTGAATACCAGAACCGTTTCACGGAGTTGGCCAGATATGCTCCATTGATCCTAGTGAATGAGCCGATGAGAATGTGACAATTTTCAGAGGGTCTGCGGCCTGATATCCGCACTAAGATGTGTTGCGCTATTATTCCCAATTATGCTAAGCTAGTGAACATGTCCATGCGAGCTGAGCAGGATGGTGAGAGAGTGTCTCGGACACGTATGCCAATGGGCCCGAGGGCTCAGCCTGAGTTGCCGAACCGATTGTTTCTCGGCAAGAGGCCACATGCAATTTTGCCTCCCAGGCTAATGGATCCATCGACCTAGTAGAGGCGATTAGATCTGTGGTGTGCCTAATGTAATAAGATGGGCCATAACGAGCCCTTTTATTTTACTAAGATGAAGGACAATGGTTTCACGCCGCCTCAGAAGATCTACTGCCAGCCACCACAAGTTATTTCAGCTCCACCTCTACGATCGGCATAGCCATACGGCCGACCTCCTGTACCTCGAAGTAGGCCACCTCAACGACCTATGACAGTGCAACTAAATCGTCTACAATAAGATCGTGTACATCCACTTGTAGCTAAAGCATCTGAGTCAACAACTGCAGTACCATTAGCCTTTGAAGTCACTACCCACATTTAAGGTACACCTATGTTTCTGTTGGTGGACACCGGGTCCATTATTTCCATAATATCATACTCTACAGTCAAGCGATTAGGGCTGAGCACTACCCCTATGGTTGGGGTGAGAGTCCTCACCGCAACAGGGACCTTCTCCGACTTTACTAAGCTCTATAAGGATTGCTCGATAGACTTAGGGAGCAAAACAGTACGCATTGACCTGATTGTTAACTCACTGTATCATTACGACGTCATCCTCGATATAGATTGGCTCACTGAAATGAAGGCCAAGATCGATTGCGAAACTAGATTGGTGACTGCCCATGGGCCCGAGGGCGCGACCTTCACTTTCCCAATTCAGGTCAGTTGGCCCTACCGTATTAGTTGTTACACTTCCTTGATGGAAAATGTTAATGGTCTATCCCTTGGGGACATGCCAGTAGTCCAAGATTTCACAGAGGTGTTCAGAATGACCCCTGGACTACCTCCTCAGCGCGAGATCGACTTTACCATCGACCTTATGCCGGGTGCGACGCTTATCTCTTTGTTGACGTATCGCATGCTTCCATGTGAAATGGAGGAATTGAGGAGGCAGATAGATGATCTGTTAGATGCAGGTTTTATACGACCGAGCGTATCTCCTTGGGGAGGGCCTGTGTTGTTTGTAAAGAAGAAGGACGGATCGCTGCGGTTGTGTATTTATTATCGCAGGTTAAATCATGTCATGGTGAAGAACAAGTATCCTCTGCCCAGGATATATGATCTATTTGATCAGTTGAAAGGGGCATAATATTTCTAAAAAATTGACCTACAGTCTGGGTATCATCAGTTGCATGTCAGGAATGAAGACGTGCAGAAAATAGGATTCAGAACTAGTTTTGGGCACTACGAATTCCTCGTGATGTCGTTTAAGCTTACAAATGCACCGGTTGTGTTCATGGACCTCATGAACTGGGTGTTTCGGCTGTCTCTGTACCAATTCGTCATCGTGTTTATAGATGACATTTTAATATACTCCAAGAGTTGGAAGGATCATGAAGAACACCTGCGAGCAGTCTTTGATACTCTCAAGAAGAATCAGTTATTTGCACAGTACAGAAAGTGCAACTTCTGGAAAGAAGAAGTCAAGTTCTTAGGAACGTGGTTTCCAAGGAAGGAATCGTCGTGGACCTTGCCAAGGTGACTGCGGTACAAGACTAGGAGTAGCCCGGTTCAGTTACTGAAGTGAGGAGTTTCCTTGGACTTGCCGGCTACTATCGACGATTTATTAAAGATTTTTCCAAGATAGCTTGACCGTTGTCTCAACTCACTCGGAAGGATCTTAAGTTTGCTTGGAACGAGAAAGCAGAAGCAGCCTTTCAGGAATTAAAGGACAAGCTGACGTCCGCACCCATGCTAGCATTGCCAGAACAAGGGGTCAAATATACTATATGAACTGACGCCTCTCGTGTCGGTTTGGGATGTGTACTGATGCAGAAGGATAGGGTTATCGCCTATACCTCACGATAGTTGAGGAAACACGAAGAAAACTATCCCACTCACGACCTGGAATTGGCAGCAGTCATCTTCGCATTAAAGCTCCGGAGACATTACCTCTACGGAGAAGAGTTTAAGTTCTTCTGCAACCACAAGTGCCTCAAATATATTTTTACGCAGAGGGACTTGAACCTGAGGCAACGACGTTGGATGGAGACCTTGAAAGACTTCAAGTTTGAGGTCTCTTACCATCCTGACAAGTCTAACCTTGTGGCCGATGCATTGAGCCGCAAGAAGACGATAGAATTTGCAGCTCTGCTGATAATAGAAGAATGAAATATGGTAGAGTTTGTGCAGAATTTTGAGCAGAAGATGACAGTGGAGGAGCCATTCGAGAGCGTCACACACATTCTCATACAACCACTTATTGATGATAGAATCATTGTGACTCAGAAAGAAGACAAATTGTTGGTGAAAATGAGAGAATGCGCGAGTGACAGTGAAGACTCCGAATGGAGGATTGCCTTAGATGGAGGTTTGAGATATCGCAGCCGCCTATGCGTTCTGAATCTCCATGACTTGAGAAAGGAAGTCCTGGAAGCCACTCATAATTCAAGGATGGCGATGCATCCAGGCAGTATGAAGATGTATAGAGACAAGAAGCGATCATACTGGTGGGACAACATGAAGGCCCAGATAGTAGCTTATGTATCCCGTTGTCTCACGTGCTAATAGGTCAAGGCCGAGCATCGCCGACCTCCTACGTTACTTCAGCCCATGGCCATAGCTGAGTGGAAATGGGATTTCATATCTATGGATTTCATTTTCGGGTTACCGAAGACGGGGAAGGGGCATGACTCCATTTGGGTGATTGTGGATCGATTGACAAAATCGGCCCATTTCCTCCCAATTAGAGTTCTAATTCAGTTGACGACCTGTCCAAGCTATATATTAAAGAGATAGTGCGATTGCATGGAGTTCCTATGGAAATCGTGTCGGAACGAGACACACGATTCACGACCATTTTCTGGACTTGAATCCAAGAAGCAATGGGAGTGAAACTGAAGTTCGGTACCGCATTCCAACCACAGATTGATGGGCAGATGGGACGGGTAAATCAGATATTAGAAGATATGTTGTGGGCGTATGTGCTTGATTTCAAGGACAGTTGGGATGACTGTCTCCCTTATGCTGAGTTCACTTATAACAACAGCTTCCAAGCAAGCATTAACATGACTCCTTATGAAGCCTTGTATGGGCGCCCATGTCGAGCTCCACATTGTTGGACAGAAGTTGGCGAGAAGAGTTTGGTCGGCCCAGACCTAGTTCAGGCAACTTCAGAAAAGATTAATATTATCAAGCGTCGATTCCTTACAGCCCAGAGTAGACAGAAGAGTTACGTTGATACAAGACGAAGGCAGCTAGAATTCAAAGTTGGGGACCATGTATTCCTGAAGGTTTCCTCAATGAAGGGAGTCCTCCGTTTTGACAAGAAAGGGAAGCTTATGCCAAGATTCATTAGCCCATTCCAGATTCTAGACCGAGTGGGTGTGGTAGCATACCGCCTTGCTTTGCCCACACCACTCGCAGGTGTGCACAATGTATTTTATGTATCGATGCTAAAGAAATACGTTCCTGACCCTACCTATATTATCAAATGGGAGCAAGTACAATTAAGTGAAGATGTTACCTATGTGTTGTGACCAACGCGGGTCCTGGATAAGAAGGAACAAGTGCTACGCAGCAAGCTGATCCCACTCGTGAAGGTATTATGGACTCACCACACTAAGGAAGAGGCAACCTAGGAAATGGAAGCTGACGTCCATAAGAACTACCTTAAGATCCTTGAGGAGTACAAAAAGGTACTAATTTCGGGGATAAAATTTTTCTTTAACGGGGGTAGATTGTAACGTCTCGAAAATATCCGTACAAAGACCCAAGTACCACCTTAGGCAGAAATCCCTGAGGATCGTATTCTGTAGAAATTTAGGCTAAAATTAATTAAGTACTAATCTAATTAATCGCTGGATTTAGCTCTAATCACTATTTATATAAATGGCAAGACCCAAAACCATCAAAATTGCTAACTCAACACTACTTGAGAACCAAGGAAAAATTCCAAAACCCTGTTGCTCTCGGGAGCACATTGAAACTCCGTATCGGACCTGTACCGCACGTCGAAAGTCCGATGACTGCAAAACTATAGGGATACGTCCGTCTTATTGGGCTTAACAACCATCGTGAGAATCGAGTCTAAATAGTATCTAGAAACGCACAACTTGAGCCCTGATTAAGTGTGTGAGAAAGATAAATATCTTTAGAAAATGAACCAAAACTTAAGTGAATTGGGCCATTAACTCACAGGTGAAATTAAAGATTTCAGACTGTCAATTTTTTACCAAACTTCACCCAGGGGAAAGGAAATTTCGCTGCTCATATCCGTATACTTATGGCCCCGATCGTGCAAGTGCGACCATTGATCTGACACGGGTCTTCCACGGTCGATCGGCCTATCTAAATGCGTCGAAATCACATCCTGGCAAAGATCCATTGTCAGAGAACTTATACTACGACGTAGGTGAGTAATGGACCTCCAATGAGCCCCGTTTGCCTGAAACAGATACCCTTTGGTTATAACTTAAGTATACCATGACCCTGGGGCCATTTATATCACATCTGGGCCTATATATAGCCCTTAAACCACCCCATTCCCATTCCATACGAATTTATCTAACCTTAGGAGAGAAGAGAGAAAAGAAGAGAAAAGAGTGAGGAGAGAAGAGAAAGAGTGGGAGATCGTTGCTGGGATTCCTTCCCACAACTCCACGCCTCGATTCACCTCTCCATTTCACTACAAAATCAATTTCGGTTATGATATGGGTAAGAAATCCTAACCCTAATCTTGATTTAGAAACTCGAATAGAGTAATTGACGAAATAGCTAACCTATTTCATAGTTTAGGTGCCCGTCATTCCGTTTTCTGGAACGTTGTGTTTGAATTGAGTTCAAATCGTGTATTCCAATGAAAGGTGCGGACTATAAACGTTTAGGCTATGGTTTTCAATGCTTTCAATGTCATCTAATGATTTATGTCTGACTTGATTGCTACCATATCATCTTAGACACGTCGATTTCAACTTATGAACTATGTTTAATAAATATGCATCCTATGTGTTTGTTGAAATGTTTGAATGAACATGTAAACATGATTTGTGCATGCTATGACTACTAATCTAGGATTCATGATTGTCTTATGTATGCTGACCTCTCTGTGTAAGGATTTGATAAAATACTTATTGTAACTAATCTAGTCTATGTATTTGATAAAGTGTAGCCTAAGTGTTTGATAAATTGTCTGAATGAGAAAATGTTGATTATTTGTATTTATTAGGAGTATTAAGATAGGATTCTTATTTACCTTGCTCATATGTATTGTTTCCTTCATGTAATCATATTTGCCGTTACGAAACTTAGGGATAAAAATGCAAGTGTTTGGTAACATGTTCAATGTGTTCGATGAAATGCTCAAATGAAGATTTGATTTAGATTGTTCGTCAAATGTTGATATGATTATCGCATGTATCTACCTATTGCATCTTAGTAAGATTGGGGTTACAACGTAGCCCAGGCGATCAGTAACAGTTCATGTACAGGTGGCCGAATTAGTCTCGCCACATTTAGGTGACTCGACGAATCCGGGTTGCACGATGATTGTCTACAGTGGTTAAGCCACAAGGGGTGCTTATGCGCTCCATGTCGATTAATTTAAAGTACACTCGTACTAATCGAACTTGCCAAACAAATCGATTGGCCTGTTGTGTATTTACCATGTGTGGACATCATTGCTTAAATCTAAGGTACCACTTACCAATGTAAAAGCCCGTTTCAACCATGGTACCATGATCTGCTAAGACTCATGAGCCAAGCATGGTGGTATGAGACACTGTGGTCAAGCTATCAGCCTACGCTCGGGTGACGAGCCTCCCCGTAGTGACTAGTGAGCAACCTAAACTCGTGGGCCGGACATGGTGGTATGGGACACTGTGTTCGAGCTGTTGGCCTATGCTAAGGTGACCAGACTTTCTGTAGTGACTGCGAGTATAAACTTTTAAATTTGCTCATCGACTGTTATTTTATTAGGGGTGATGCCCTACAACTTGCCTATTGTATGTGGTTAACTAGGATTGACGACCTTAGATGGATCATATGCTTGGGTTAATGATATAAAGGGAGGTACTTTAGCTTCCCGAACCTGCTGTATGAATAAGCTTAATGAAGTACTTGGCTAACATGACCATGAACCGCATTGCATGTGCTTTGGCGAGGAAGTTGAACTTTAGGGAGGTTGTCATGCCCGAATCTGGTTGTCGGTGTTGCTTTTAAGGGAGTTTTGTGTGAGGGCATGCATCATACTTGCATTCCATTCTTGCATTAACAAGAGTAATTAGGGAATGATTGTTGTACTGCTTTATCATTACTGCTTGACTGAATTGATAACATGTTAACTTTTGCCTTATAGTACCACTGAGTTAATCACTCACTCTCATCCTGGGACAGTGTTTTAAAACACCAACTAAACTATGGTTTAGGTGCAGGTAACAACGAAGTCTATGTGACAGAGCTGGATTTCATGGACGAAGAGGAGGAGTTCTCCTATGTTCAACTATCAGGCGGTCTACGTAGACCTTGTACTGATTCAACGGGATTACAGGGTCACTGGATTAGTTGGACACTTACATTTTGATATTATGCCTATTTTGAAACAATACATGTACACATTCAGCCTGGCTACATAATCATATTCTGGAGGTTGTAAAATATTTACCTGTTTAGATATATATACATATATGTTTCAGTCTTCTGCTTGCTTAATTAAATTATATCTGGAGTATGTTATGCTGTTTTAGTATAATCCCACTCATGTTTAATGCATTGATATGGACAACATTTAAACATCATTATCCATGTTGCATAAGTGATGTGCTGGATCTCGGGAGTTGAGCTTTGCTAGACCCTCGAAATCCGGGGTGTTACACGTATACAAGGAAAGTTGTAAATTTGCTGTAAAACTAAAACTTCAAAAAGAAAAGTTTTCAAAACTTAAAGAAAATTTTGATAATTTAGTCTTAGAAAAATCACACATTTCAGATTGTTTTGAAAAAACTAAATGCGACTTAGATTTTAAAACCTCCTTTGTTGAAAATCTAAAATCTGAAAATGAAAAGCTAAAACTAGAAGTCTCTTCACTTTTGAGTTTAAAAGACACATGAAGCTATGCCCAAGCTGATCCCAAGTTAGAAAAACTCTTATTCGGATCCAGAAAATGTGGAGATCGATCTGGGTTGGGCTACGATAAAAGTATTCCTCCTAAACATAAGAATACTCCACCCAGATTTGTGAAAGGGGAGTCTTTAAACTCCAAAGGGGAAAGTCTGAATCAAAATCATTTCAAGAATGCTAAGTCTTTTCAAACCTTAAAACCTAGAAGTAACTATATTAACTATAAAAATCAAAATCGAAATCCTTTAGTTGAGAAAATTGTTGACTTACTTAAGGAGTTCTTAAAATCTAACTCAGTGGGTCAGTCTTATAACAACTACAAACATAATAAGACAAACTATACTTTTAAACCCAAAACTATAATGAAATGGGTTCCTAAGGTTACTTGCTTAGTTGCTCACATTACTTTCAAAGCTTCAAGCCATTCAAAGTGGTACCTAGATAGTGGATGCTCGAGACACATGGCAGGTGACAAAGGTCTGTTCACCAATCTTAAAGACATGACTGATGGTTCAGTCACATTCGGTGATGGTAGCAATTGTAGAATAATTGGCCAAGGTATGGTTAAGCTCTTTAACCTCTCTCTATTTGAGAATGTTTTATATGTAGAAGGGTTAAAACACAATTTATTAAGCATCTCTCAAATATGCGATATCATAGTGTAAAATTTACTAACCAAGGGTGCAAAATTTTAAATTAAAATGGTTCTGTAATATTAACTGGTCGCAGAACTTCTGAAAACTGTTACATTGTGCGTAATTCAAGCTCATCTAATCTATTGTGCTACATGGTCCATACTGATGAAACCGAATTATGGCATAAGCGCCTCAGACATGTACACTACCGCAACTTGTATAGATTGAGCAAAAGAGAGTATGAGTTTTACCCAAAATACAAAAAGTAGACAAAATATGTGGCGAATGCTAGATTGGCCAACAAATCAGGAGTACTCACAAAAAGGTAAACTGTCCAGAATGGAGAGTCGAGGTGGCAAGAAGTATATACTAGTAATTGTTGATGACTTTACCAGGTACACTTGGGTAGTTTTTTTAAGAGACAAATCAGAAACTCTCGATGAAGTAAAAAGGGCACTTAAACGTATCCAAACGGAGAAAGAATTACAAATCTCTAAGATCTATAGTGATCATGGTTCAGAATTTGAAAATATCAGTTTTGAAAAGTTTCGCAGTGATCAGGGAATATCACATGAATATTCCGCGTCCAAAACTCCACAACAAAATAGTATAGTAGAAAGGAAAAATAGAGTGCTTCAAGAAATGACAAATGTAATGTTAAATAGTATGAAGCATCCTAAAAATCTTTAGGCTGAAGCCGTAAATATTGCTTGTTATATAATTAACTGTGTTTATACTAGAAAATCAAATAGTAAAATGGCTTACGAAATGTGGTTTAATAAGAAGCCTACTGTCAAATACTTTCGAGTTTTTGGCAACAAGTGCTACATTTTACGTGACCGAGAAAATCTGGGTAAGTTTGACACCAAAAGTGATGAAGGGATATTTTTAGGGTATGCTCTAAATAGTTGAGCATATCGGGTTCTTAACAAGAGGACTGGTGTAATTCAAGAGTCCATTAATGTGGTTATTGATGATCACTTGAATACACTTGTCTCTAGTTTAGAAAATGATGAAATTCTCTTAATTGATAGACTAGACTCTTCATCAAGTTAAGATAATACTGAACTGAGGACAGTTAAAGACCATCCTTCTAGTCAAATTCTTGGAAACCCTCTCACTGGTGTGCGCACTCGTAGAGAACTTGAAGATATGTGTAACTACATGTACTTTACATCTCTGATAGAACTGGCTAACGTAAAAGAAGCTCTTACTGACGAAAACTGGATTGTTGCGATGTAAGAAGAGCTTAATCAATTTGTTAGAAATGATGTTTGATATTTAGTTCCAAGACTGAAAGATAAACACATTATCCGAACAAAATGGATTTTCAAAAATAAGTCTGATGAACTTGGTAATATCATTAGAAACAAGGTTAGGCTAGTTGTACAAGGGTACACTCAAATATAAGGCATCGATTATGATGAGACCTTTGCCCCAGTAGCTCATCTTGAATCAACTAGACTATTTATATTTATGGGGTGATTTAAAAAATTTAAGATTTACCAAATGGATGTAAAGAGTGCATTCTTAAATGGAGATTTGCATGAAGAAGTGTATGTTGAACAACCTTCGAGTTTTGAAGACCCTAAGCATGCTAATCATGTCTATCGCCTAAAAAAGGCGCTTTATGGTTTGAAACAAGCTCCCAGGGCATGGCATGAAAAATTGACTAAGTTTTTACTAAATTATAACTTTATAATAGGAAGTGTTGATAAGACATTGTTTATAAAGAAACATAATGATCATATTCTAATAGTGCAAATATATGTTGATGATATTATTTATGGATCTACCTGTGCTAATATGACAGTTGAGTTTGCAGATCTTATGAAGTCTAAATTTGAAATGAGCATGATTGGAGAATTGAATTATTTTCTAGGGTTACAAGTTAAACAACAACCTGATGGTTTCTTTATCTCTCAAACCAAATATGCTCTGAACTTAGTTAAAAAGTTTGGATTTGAGAGTGGGAAAATTTTTAATACTCTAATGAGTACTACTTTAAAACTCTCAAAGGACTATACAGGTAAGAATGTGGATCCTAAATTGTATCGCAGTATGATAGGTAGTTTGCTTTATTTAACTGTGAGTAGACCTAATATTGCATTTAGCGTAGGAATTTGCGCTAAATATCAATCTGACCCTAAAGAGTCACATTTAATTACTGTTAAGCGGATTATATGATATGTTGCTAGTTCAGTAAATCTTGGTCTCTGGTATCCACATGATACTAGTATGCAATTAATTAGTTACTTGGATGCTGATTGGGTTGGAAACATTGATGATCGAAAATCAACTAGTGGTTATTTCTATGTAGAGAATTGTTTAGTTTCTTGGCTAAGTAAGAAACAAAGTTTTGTATCGCTCTCAACAGGTGAGGCTGAATACATTGCTATAGGTAATGCATGCACTCAGCTTATTTGGATGAAAAGAATGCAAGCAATTACGGAATTGCACAAGATTCTATGGTTTTATATTGTGATAATTCAAGCGCAATTAATATCTCCAAAAATCCAATCCAGCATTTACGAACCAAACATATTGACATTAGATATCACTACATTCATGAATTAGTGGAAGATAAGACAATTTTCTTGGATTATATTCCTACCAAGAATCAACTAGCTGACATATTCACTAAACCGCTTGACAATTATAAGTTTACAAAATTAAAATTTAATCATGGTATGTGCAATGTGAATTGATAATTCATGAATTTTTCTATCATAATGTATATATTTATTATTTTAAATTATTAAAATTTCTTAAAAATTACACATTTTGGGCTATGCATGACCAGTTGAGTACATACTTGACCAGCCGTGGTACGACCAGTCGAGCATGTACTTGACTAGCCATGAACCACAGGTTTGGTGCTTTATTTGGGGGAAAAAATTACTTTTTTCTCATTTGAGTTGTCTTCTCCAACGGCTCCTTCGTCGACTGGTTGAACCCATCTTTGATTTCTTCTTGGTTAGTGTATTATTTTCGTTTTTCTTGTAGATTCAAGTCCTTTGCCCTTCATTTTCATCATTTATGTGGTTTATTTAATGACTTATGGTAGATTTTGGGGTTTTCTTCTATAAAACCTGATCTATTGGAAACCCACTTTACCTCTTTTGCGATCTCCATTTTTCTTGATATCTTTGTTGAAAATGGAAGGGAGAACTAAAAAGAAAGGGTCTCGTGTGCTCCACCTTCGGTCGCCCGAAGATGATCCTCCTTATGTGCGGGATATTCGGTTGTGTAATGATATAGTAGAAAGGCCCGTTAATGTTGATCATTTGGCTTCATTTGATGTCCTTCCTTTCCTTTAGTCTGTAGGATGGGATAACATACTACATTGGGGTGGGCCTGCATACCGCTTCATTGCGCAAGCTATGTATGCTTACATTTCTGATTTTTCTATAGAAAATCTGACATTCATTATCTCAACCAGAGAAGGTCTAATAGAGGTGGACCGTCACCTTATCTCTGGATTAATGGATATACCTGTCAATGATGAAGGTATTCCCATTAGCACTTTAGTGGCAAAACCATCTGAAACTGAGAAGCGAATGCTGACTAGAGCTTTATGCAATATAAATGTAGAATGAAATACTGCTGGAAATGTGCTTGCCTCAAAGTATTTGTTACCCAGATACAGAATCCTTCATAGGATATTCTTTATCCTCAATCTGTTAACAAAACCGAACTCACTACTTTCTTGGTTTGTATTTTCATTCCATCATTTCTAGAACTTTTGTATGTCTTCTTTCTCTAATTTGTCATTGCATCATTCAATTCCGTCTCCATCCTGGACACAGTGACATTCCTTTCGCTTATCTTATGACTGTGTTGGCCACCCATAGTCTAGTAGCTAAACCTGTTGAGGAAGCTCCCATTCACCACTTAACCTTCAACAACTCAAATATTAACAAGATGAATTTGAGGTTGGCCCCCGGTCAAGTTAATGCGGGTGCTGGTGGAGCTGATGCTGCAAATGAAGAAGAGGGTGATTTGCCTCCAGATGACATCAATATGGATGATATTTTTGACGAAATCGAATCCGATTCAACAGATGATCCTGACTATCAGCCATTTGACTTTGATGCACGTTTGCGCTCTCTAGAGGAGAAGGTTAAAAATATGAATGTGTCCCATGATATACAATTCAAATATATGCGTAAGTATTTGAAGCACATTAACAAGGGACTTCATCAAATTAACCCTTCCATACCTGCTCCTTCATCGAGTTTTGATTAGTATTTGGAATTGTGGTTTGTAATAACTTTTAAGATACTTGAATTTCTGTTATTTTTTTGGGCTTGGACATGCTTGAACATGGTTTCTTATGATTTTGTTAACTTGGTTAACTTACTTGTGAACCTCTCTTGATCATTATTCTCTTTTATTTACTTCTTTAATGATCTACTTCCATTATCGCTCTTTCCTTTGTCATATTGTGATAAAAGGGGGAGAATTTATTATAATGTTTATGATAATGTGCGATTGTCGATTGTGTTGATATGTAGATAAATTTTTCATTACATGAAGTTGGAAGTAAGGGGGAGTAAGTAAGGGGGAGTATTGTTGGGAGAATTTTGATGCATATTTCTTTAACTTGTATATAACTAGTGCATGGTTCTTTGACCCGGTTAAAAATGGTGCATGATTCTTTATTGTGCGTGTTATGCCTATCTTATTATTATGAATTGTGTTTTCTCACAAATTTGACAAAGGGGGAGATTGTAAGTGCTATGTTTTCTAGCTCCTATGATTGTCAAATTTTGTAGTGCCAAAACCTCTTGGATTTTCTATCTTGTGTAGCTCATCTTTATGTCAAATATAATTCTTGTACAAGCTCAAGATGATCCATTACAAGGTGTTCCGTTTTGAGATTCAAGCATCAGAATTCAAGTAAAACATCAACTGATAGTTCAAGCTTTGAAAGATTCAATAGTCATTACTTTGGTACTCAAGGCTCATGGTGAAATACAACTCAAATACCTCAAGCTCAAGATTTAAGATATTTCAAGTTCAAGCTTCTTAAGGTTACAAATTCAAGTTTCAAGATACTTCAAGTTGAAGCTTCAAAATGTCTCAAGTTCAAGCTTCATCATATGTCAAGATAACAAGAGTCGTGATCTTCAAAGAACAACAATCAACCAAAGCGAAAGATGTTTCAATGTTCAAACATCGCTTATAAGGTATGAATGACCCTATATTGACCATAGGATAGGTCATTTTGAATACATAATTTAATTGGGTCACTTTATAAGTGCATAGTCTATTTTTCAACTAATCTTAGACTATGTTCGACTAGTCCTAGCACTGGCTTGACCAGTCTAAGAAATTCCTCGACCAGTCCTAATTTTGTTAATGATTTTCAGAATTTTTGGTTAAAGCCTCGACCAGTCCTGGAGACTGCTTGACCGATCGAGTGAACAATGCTTGACCTGTGCTCGACCAGTCCTGCAGGCTCGACTCAAAGTCCAGCAACTAAAATGAGTCCCACATGACCAGTCGTAGACATGACTCGACCGGTCGTGGAGGCCACTCGACTGGTCAAGTAGGTCCTTCGACTAGTCGTGGAACTATATAATCTTATCGCGTTCAAAATTTCAAATGTTTTTTGGTCCTATGACCAGTCAAGCCGACCTCTGGGCCAGTCAAGTGGACAATTTCTGCACTTATAAATAGAGCACGACTTTCAGAGTTTTGTATCCAATTCAATCAAAATCAAGACACCACTTTGAGAGATAAGTTTGTGTTATTCTTTAGCTATTTAGTGCTCATTTAATATTCTCTTTAATTAGCTTTTTGCATTTGATTTTGTATTCTATATTCTAATCTTATTTGAAGAAAGGATTGAAATTTTCCCATTTCTTGGAATCAAAATCAAATTAAGCTAGCCCAAGGTGATTTAATCTAAAATCTATTTAGAACTTAGAACCATTTCAATAGTGAGTGTGAACATTGAACATCTACGATTGAACTCCGACTCCGAATTGGTTCTACCGGGCTGCAACAAAGGAGAATATCCAGATAAGTATTTTACTGTTTTGTAAATCTTATTATTTTGGTTTATTTGAGATTGGGTGTCATGCCCCAAATCCAGAAATCGGATTCACAGCAATCCCAATTGCCGAATCCGGTGTCGACAGCCTCCGTGGTACCCCATTCTCGGCTTCTAGCATCCATATGCCAGATTCCGATCCTGGGATCCTACAAGGAGGATTTTTTTTTAAAAAAAATTTATATACATTTAACTCGTAATAAGCATAACCACAAGATTCACAAAGCTATCATCATCATCACATATCCACTAATATAATCATTTGAGTACAAAGCTGAAAGGGAGATACATATATCGGAAATCAAAACTCTAGGAGACCGCTACACGCTCCAAGCTCAACAGTGCTGCTACCTAACATCACATGCACACATCTATCGTGCATAAGCTTATAGAAAGCTTAGAGGCTGGTGTAAGTGTGTGCACAAGGTAAGTGCAAGTATTCAATACAATGCCATCATCATACAGTACCCAAAATACTGGTAATCCATAAATCGTACAATATCGGGATAAGCAGAATTACTAACAAGATCATGAATTACCAGGGTAAGCAAAACTACTAACAAGAGCAGGAATTATCAGAGTAAACAGAAATACCGGCAAGATCATAAATTATACGATAACAAGTAAGCAAAAATACGGACAAGTCCATGAGTTAATCAATATCAGAATACGCGATATAGAACAGCTATGCAAATGAGGAGTCATAAAGAACCAAATATAAAATGTCAAAGATGCGATGTAATATGTAATTCCTGATGAGTTCACTAATAGCGTCGATCGTATCTAAATCATATGAATGCAGAAACACAGTAACCCAAAATACCATATGCCGCATATGTAATGCAATATGCGGTGCGAATGGAATGACCATGCTGGAGTGTGAAGTCGGGATGATAGTACGTAGTATCGCAGGCTATGGGGTCCATCACAAGGGACTTCTATCTAAACTAGCCCCATACCTAAATTTGGATAGTCAGCCTCAATGTGGTAAACTCCTGATCTCAGGTTAGTCGCGCGCCCAACCGAAATTCTAGCCATACGAAGGTATACGTAACAAATAGTTGCACACCACCAGCCCGAGTGGATAGTGAATGAATGAATGAATGCGTATGCAACTCCTGCTCAATAAGTCCACATATCAGTACGGTTCATCTCTGAGATCATCATCGAGGTCTATTACACCTTACGCCAGCTTGCCGCCCCTATCCGAGCGCACAACTAGGTAAGTGGAAGAGACCTTATTATCCGCCTGCCAATATCAGGCCCAGCTTGTTGATAGCGGACCCATTCCTCAAGCTGGTCAAACTCAACCTAGACATTGCCCCCTCACTCGAGCGGGTAACGTCACACCCCCTCCCAACCGACCACGACACAGTGGGAGACACGGCCTACTGATATACGGCCCTCATGCGCTCATATGTATCCACTCGGTCTTGACGTTGGGGCGTCTCTTGGCTTCAGAGGTTTAAGGATTTTCACCCAGGGACATTTATGGTGCCTGTATGCTAGAACCAAACATTTTTGGTGTCCCATCTGGCCATCCACGACATGCCTGTGGAGGTTATGGCCCTGATGTTGCTAGGGTGTATAGTAATCATAATGCAAGATGCAGGAGTCATACAATCTAGTCATGCATCAATCCTACGCATGCCGTGCGCTCATGTGAGATAACCTCCGCCTATCAGGGAGTCTCATATCAACCTGCCCAATGACACATACAATAGTCAATCACATCTCATAACAAACATGCAGATGATGCGTATGGGCATGTATCATGATGCTATGCTGTCACATACTCCTAATCGGTATTGATAACTGGCATCGACAATCGACCTCGACAATGTGGACATTTAACCAACATTGCCCCCGAGGAATGGCACTCATAGATCCTAACATATAGTGGACCCATAACCTCACACAAGGACCAAATATACAACACCATGGGCCTCACTCAAGAGCTTAATACACATCCCGATGGGCCTTTCACATGGCCTAACATACATTACAATGGGCCTCAACTACGAGTCGCATATACACCATATAGGTCTCGACAATCGGCCTCAATAATCGAAATCAACGATCACACTCGGCCTTGACAATCGAAGTAGGCCTCGATACTTGGCCTCGACAATCGGGATCGATCGATAATCAGAATCGGTAAATCGGTCACGTTAATCAGAATCGGCAATCAGCCATGACAATTGGGATCGATCGATAATCAGAATCGGCAAATCGATCACAATGATCGGATCGATCGATAATCAGAATCCGCAAATCAGTCACGGAAATTGGAGTCGATAATCGGTCATGGCAATCAGAATCGATCGATAATTAGAATCGGCAAATCGGTCACGTCAATCGGAATCTGCAATCAGCCATGCAATCAGGATCGATCAATAATCAGAGTTGGCAAATCGGTCACGTCAATCGAAATCGGCAATCGGCCATGACAATTGAGGATCAATCGATAATCAGAGTCGGCAAATCGGTCACGACGATCAGATCGATCGATAATCAGAATCGGCAAATCAGTCACGGTAATTGGAGTCGGTAATCAGTCACGACAATCAAAATCGATCGACAATCAGAATCGGCAAATCGGTCACGTCAATCAGAATTGACAATTGGTCATGACAATCGGGATCGATCAATAATTAGAGTCAGAAAATCGGTCACATGAATCGAAATCGGCCTCGACATACGGAATCGACCTCATCAATCAGACTCGGCCTCGATGATCGGAATCGATAATTGACCTCAACGTAAGGAAGGGTCCATAGATGGATGGCCAATGATGGATCAAGCAATATCAATAGGGCCCAAACGTTTGGGTTAACCCCTAGAGAACTATAAGAATGGGCTTATTCAGGCCTAAGGGAAGGTCACAACGTAGACATTTAATCATCACTGCCCATCAATGTGGACATTCAACCAACATTGCCCCCAAGGGGTGGCTCACATAAGGTCAAACATATAGTGGGCCCATGGCCTTACACAAGGGCCTAATACACATCACGATGAGTCACATCCATGGGCCTCTCATACACCAGGTGGGCCGCATCATATGCGCCACATATACATCAATTGGGCCTCTGACATGACCTAATATACATCACAAAGGGCCACATCCCATGGGCCTTAAATATATCACAACGGGCCTCTACCTATGTGCTCCAAATTCATCACAATGAGCCTTAACCCATGGACTCCAAATACATCACAATGGGCCTCAACCCTTGGGCCCCAAATATCTCACAATGGGCCTCAACCCATGGGCCCCGAATACATCATATTGGGCATTAAAGAATGGGCCGTAAATACATCATATTGGGTCTCATACAAAGGCTTCATATACATCACATCGAGCCCTTCCAAATGGGCCCCAAATACATCACATCAGGCCTCAATTACTTCAAATGGGCCCCAAATATATCCAACGGGCTGTATCAAATGGGCCACAACAACTACACCATTCATCCACAGATAGAGATTGTTATAGAGCATTAGAAAATGAATCATAACCAAAGGATCATCTGGGCCATACCACAAATGGCGGTGGTGATAATGATTTCCACAGTTAATTTTACAGTGGTCCCACCATAGTATTTATTTCCAATCCAGTTTATTCATAAGGTTATAAAGACCTGATCTTAGAGGAAAAACAAATATCATATTGATTCATAGCTTTTGTAATCCAAAAAAGGGGTTTCAATGGTAGACGTTTAAACCCACTGTTTACTGTAGTGTTGTCCACCTGATAACTGGATCTGTCTTTTTTTTTTTTTTTTTTTTTTTTTTTTTTTTTTGTGTCTCAAGCCTTGAAACGAGCTTACCAAATAGATGGACGAATCAGATGTAACTCATACATCAGCGTGGGATCCATATACATGGCCCATCACATAAAAGAGATGGACAGTTTGATATTTGCAGCAAGGTGGGCTCCCACGTGGCCCCACCGCAATATACATATATATGTATATTAAATATACATCTTGTTGGTCCCACGTGGGGCCACCATAATATTTATATTATATTATATAATATATATACCTAAATATAACATAACATATCATATCTAAGGGGAAATGACCGTCCAGATTCATCTGGACGGTGCAGATCCACATGGGTCCCACACGGGAGTGGCCCACACAACATATATATTTATTTATTAATATGTTATATATATATATATATATATATATATATATATATATATATATATATATATATATATATGGATGTGTGTGTGAAAGAGCGTGCAAGTGCCAGCGTCTAGACTATCTGGACGCTGGATGGACGGCTGGAACAGGTGCATCAAATGGTGGATGAAACCATACATCATGCTGGCCCCCAAATACGGATGGTGTAGATGAACTCCACACACGTGTGTGTGGCCATACCTGCTGCTGCACATGCAACAGCAGCACATCAGGAGTCCACCGTCCAGACAATGGACGGTGTAGATACCACATATATCATGGTGGTCCCTACACACGTGGTAGGGATGAAACACATAAATTAAAAAGGGTTCCACCACCCAGATGGATGGACTGTGGATAATGCATCCACGTCAGTGGGCTCCACCGTCATTGATGGACGGGTGGATATAACACATACACCAGGTGTGGCCTACCATCCAGATAGCTGGATGGTGTGGGAAATCATGTACATCAGGGCGTGGCCCATGGAATTTGTCAACGGCAGCAGGGCTGCTGGCCGTTCAGACGATGGACGGCCCAGCTGCAACACTTGCACGAGGTGGGTCCATACGTGTGGGACCCACCAACAGTTTTTTTATCAAGCCAATATTTATGTTTCTCTTCATCTGGGCCTGTCTAGACGGTCAGGCTAGCAGGCCTGCCGCTGGACAGTCCAGCAGGGTGGCCCGACATAAGGATGACATGGATACATACCTCATGATGGGGTGCATTAGGGTGGGCTACACACATCTGAAGAGAGAGAAAGAGAGAGAAAGAGAGGGAAAGAGGTGGAGATCGGAGTAGCGGAGGGACCCTGCCACTTTGGGTCCCTCATACAAGTCAGACATCAAGATGGGTCCCATCACAAGTGGGTCTTCAAACTATCAAAAACAAATGCTATGAACACTCACCTAAGATCTCTTCTTCCTTCTTCCACCAATGCGATCTATGACTTGAATGAGTATGATTCAATGGTTGAGATCGGCTTTGAAGGATTGGATTGGATGGTAGGGAGTGGGCCACACAAAGCTCCTCCCATGGAGATCCATGGACGTGGGTTGTTTGGAGAGGTAGAGTTTGAAAATGAGAGAGAGAGAGAGAGAGAGAGAGAGAGAGAGAGAGAGAGAGAGAGAGAGAGAGAGGTGTAAGAGAGAGAGATGGGTGTGATGGGTGTGAGTGAGTGATGTGTACTTGTGTAAGAGAGAGTTGACTTTAGGGGAAGGGTGGTTGTACTTGGGGATGGGTGAGTAATGGAGTGTGATGTGTACTTTGATTGATAGAATTGATGGGATTGATGTGATGGATTCTCTCAAGATTGCAACGCGCGGCATTTTTTTCGAACTGAATGCGAGCCCACATCTCTTGGCCCAGGAATCACCTTGGCGCGCAAGATGCGGCGTTGGAACAGCGGCGACAGTGTGGTCGCAATGATACAAGTCTCGAGTCGAGCCAATTCTAATATACAGGATACGACTCAGGATCACGCGCAAACGCCGATAATCGATCATAAGTCGCCGGAATTTGACCGGGAGGACCGCGAAGGCATGCGGAACGGTATGGGCTATGATACGGGTCTCACATTGGGCCAGAAAAATCTCTTTCTTTCGGTTTGTCTGTGGTGATCTAAAAAACTCAGAGTGTGGGGTTTTTAAATTGTGTAAGCCCACTTAAAAGACACAATTGTGAGGGTTTTAGGTGAACCTTGAAAAACCTATTTCATAGTGAGCACTAATATCCGTTGTGTGAGGATATTAGGAGTGGAGTAGTTGTGTGGCTGTTGTTTAACAGTTGGTGTACACACAAGCGAACTACTATAATTCTTCGTGTTTGGTGGATGTGTGGTTTATTTCTTTATCTTTTATGATTTAAGATTGTGGGATGTATTTGTGGATGTGATAGTGTAATCCTTACATTTCAGCATTGTGTGGTGAATGTTGTAATAGATTAGTTTCTATTTCTTTCATATCCTCTTCAGTTTGAGTTTTTGATACTCACCCATATTCTAGTAAGGTTGTCCTGCCATAAACCATTGGTTTTTGGTGTCAGGTTGTCCTTAGAACCAAGTTTGTATCAACCTCTTAATACTAAATTTTTAAGGTTGTTATTTCCTTTAGTTATTTGCAATTCATTTGGCTATCTTATTGTTTATATTCCGCTTATTTATTTTTATTTGGCATACTCCTATTCACCCCCCCTTTAGTACTCTTAGCTCTGCCTTTTCAATAGTTACCTGAATTTGGAAACTACTTAGGCACCAAAGGAAAACAAATTCCAACTATGATATATTTAAGGTCTAAAAAAAAATTCCTTGAACTTGATGTCTAGGGAACACTTCTAGAAATCCAGGGTTTGAATTATTATTTATTTTTATTTCTTTTGTTTGAAATGACATCTTCACAACACTCATTAAGTGAAATGAACTTAGGCATTATAGGAAATTCTTTATACCATATTGCACATTATATCCAACACAAACACTCCCTAAACTTAAAGGATGGTACTACGAAGCACAATCTGAACTCTCCTAATACGTCTCTTAGGTTAGAGAAAATAATTTTGGCACCTAGATTTAAATAGAGAAGAAATTATAGAGTTTTGGGTAAGCTTCTAACCCTAGACTGAGCATGTTAGGACCTGATTGAAAACTTGGGTGAAATTAGCAAAAATTTTGAACTCGAATGTCCATGTAAAAACTTAAATACTGAAATCTCAAGCAGTGCATTAGGTGATCAGAGTGCATAATAAAAATGTGTCGGTCATTTGGGATTGTTTCACCTAGATTCCGAACACTCTTATTATGAAAATAAAAAAATTTCATGATATTCCCAAGAGTCTAGAATAATCGGGATCACGGGTTGATGGAACTATATTTAAACAAAGTTGCACTGTTTGATCCAAGTTCCATATCTTAGAAAATTCTAATGATCTCAATGCCCTGATCAGGCAGAAGATCGAGAGTTTCTGGGATTAGGAAATGATATAGTAAGTCCTATGTTCTGCGCAGGCGAATGATTAATGTATCGGGCTTAAACCCATGACGACCATCCGCTCATGTTAAACTCGAACATGAAATTAGAAAATTAAATTGTAATTAAAAAATGGGGAACTATCATATTATGGTTAGTTGTCATCTAAATGAACTTGAAATCCTAATAAGTACTATAGGAAATTGAGTGGTCATTAAGTATTTAAATAAATCCCTACTTTTGATAGATGTAAAAATAAAATAAAAATTATAGCCTGTTTATACACCTTATACACCTTACTCGATTGGTCATAGTAGAGATATGAGAGTTTAGGTATAGCCTGTTTAAATATAGGGAGTGGCGGCATAATAAGGATATAGATGAGTCAATGTTATTTTACTACTTGTCATGTTAATCATTAGGATGAAGGCTACCTAATCTCGAGGATGAGATTTTCTTTAAGGGGGGTAGATTGTAACATCCTGAACTTTTCAGTACTTGGGTGTTACTATGGAGACCCAACTTAACAAAGATTTAACCTAATTAAGCATTCAACTTCATGTTAGACTGAATCCTACCGTCAAGTTTAATCGTCATCTACAAATTGAACTATTCATCCATTAAATTCCAAGTAAGACCATCATTTCATCTGAAAAATTCATTTATGAGATCTCGATCTCCTCGATAGGTAGAACATGTCGTCCATTGTTAATATCGAAACCCGAATCATCAAACCTGCCGTTTATCAGACCACAATAATCCACATTGAATCATCATGTAAACACATAAGTAAACCATTTAATGAACTACGAAATCTAACCCAAATTAAACTAAGAAACTATGAGACCACCCAACTGTTGGATCACTTAACATCACTATTTAAAGCCCAAATTCTATATGATAGGAACCCTTGAATGAATATAGTCAAACATTAGTCGTGGAATTGTTTGTGTATATCACTAGATCCATCTATTGTTAGGCTCACATCACTCAATATAGATGCAGACCACCTGATTCACCCCACTCATCATCCAGTACCCTAATAGGACTTGACAAAGCTGATGAATGGATTAGATCTCATTCACATTCATCAGGATGGGTCCCACCGTAATTGCATGTACACAAGTGTGCATGTACACGCGACACACCGCTTCGCAGACCCGATCAAAACAGGCGCTGATCCAATAAGTCCCAAAAAGGAGGTCTCTCCCTCTCATTCCTGCCCGAACCCAATTTAAACTGGTACTGTCTGTGCACATCGATTATGGGCCACTATCAGGAGCCATTTCACCAATCTGAACCGTCCATCTACTTCAGACAGGAAATTTCACTGGACCCTAGCCACTTCTGCTGTTGAAAATCGTGTGCTTGCACATGATTTTTGGTGTAAGACGATAGTGGTGCAATGCGTTGCCGAAAGCAGAAACTGTCTGCGATAGCTGGCAGTGCACACGCTTCATCCATAAATCTCGACCATCTAGGTAAAAGGATCTCAACCCTCCGTTTTTACCCTATTATTAGGGCATCCACTGTAATGAGAAAACTGCCGCAACCTAGAGACTTAGAGCCGATTGAGCTTTCGTGGCTGTCCATCCAAATGGGGGGTCCCACAAGGTCCTTATGACCCATCTGAATCATCCAAATGTCATTAATCACTAGATCAACCACCCGTAGGATATCTGCCATTAGCAGTAGATTCATCTCCTTCGTTGGCTGAAAGGACCCACCTCTTCTAAGTGGGCCCCATTCCTTGATCTAAGTCGTCCATCTGGTGGCTCATGGTCTCAGAAGTTCATCCACACCGTTCGATCTCAGCTGTGCAAATGATTTCTAATGAGATTGGCAACCGTCTCTCTCTGTTAAATAAAAAATTAACAGGGGAGCTGTAACTAATCAGCCGATCCTTCTGGACATTCTCCCGGCTATAAATAGCCCCATTTCCTTTTAGGGCAGGATGCTCCAAAAAGAGAAAAGTGAGAAAAGAAAGGAAGAGAGAGAGGGAAGAACGCTGCTGCCGCATCGAGTTGGGCTGGCGCAGTTTGAGTTACGGCCAAGTCCAGCTTCCCATATAAATCTTGCATCAGAGAGACAGAGAGAGAGAGAGAGAGAGAAGAAAAGAAAGAGGAAAATCCAGAGAGAATGAAAGTACAAGAGGAAGAAGATAGAAAATGAGAGAGAGCGAGAGTTGAGTGCAGGGCTGCTGTTACCATGCCACACCAAGACACGGCTCGAATCTGTCGAGTTTGGGAAGGATTAGAGTTGCGTCCAATTGCTGGACATTCGCAGTAGGGAAGCAAGAAGTGGGAAGAAAGAAAGGGAAAGAGAGAAGAAAGGGAGAGGAGAAGAAAAAGAAGGGAGAGAAAGGAAATGACAGGGGGAGGAAGCAGGCGGACTGAGTCGACTCGCTGAGTTGTCGGGTGAGTCAGATTTGGGTTTGGTTGGGTTATTACATGAAATTCAATAGAGAGACAGAGAGAAAAGAAGGAAAAGAGGAGAGAAAGAAAATGGAGACAGAAGAAGAAGATCAGAGAGAAGAAGGAAAGATGGGGCGAGTTTCTGAGTCAACTCGTTTCAAAACCGAGTCAGGATCTGATTCACTGTTTGGTTAGGTCTAGACCTTGCTGGAACCCCATAGCACAGGGAGAAAAGAAGAAAAGAAAAAGGGAAAGAAAGGAAGAAGAATGGGAGAAAGAGTAGAAGGGGGTTGTAATTGGGTTGGCACTGAGTTGACTTAGTTTGAACTCGAGCCGAGTTTGGGACACATTCAAGTCCAATACGTCGAATCAAGTCAATTCAAGCTAGTGAGGGTAGATCGAGTGCTTTGAACTCCTTCATGATCCCTAGTCTAGCAAGAAGAGAATCCAAACTTCAAGGTGAGGAATGTCCCACAATGCTTCTTTCATTCATTTTAATCCAATTGGTTTTAAACCAAAAGAGTAGAGAAGTTTGGAATAGTGTAAATGCTAATTTCACTTACTTTTATGTTTAGTTGATATTGATAATCACTAATGGATGTTTAAAATCATATTACTCTAATTCAATTTTTATAGAATTTTGTGATATACTTGTCATGCCACATTTGAAATTGTTTGGTTATATGTACCTTCTTGCTAGTTATAATACGAAATATGGAATCTTGTTTCCACCCATCTTATAGATTGTAGTGTTACTTCTTACATGCGCTAGGCTTCATTTAGTTTAAATCTAATATGTATAAAAGAACGTGAATGGTAATTGAACCCTTTCATTCCTATTTTGTATCGATGAACATGAGGAGATGCTTTATTCCTTATTACTCAAACCCCAAATTCAATAACTAAGTGGATAGAATTTAATCTTGTCTTCCATGTGTCATATTAGCAATTGCTTGATTATATGCATATTCCAATTAGTAATCATAAGAGCCATGCAGTTTCAATTCATTTTATTTCACATATTGTACAATGAAGATCATGTGTGGAATGTTATTTTCTATAAGAAACGTAGCCAGAACTTACCAAAAATTAATCATACTGGATATGTTACATTTATGGGCCCTCATTCAGACCTTGAGAAAGTAAATGTATTTCAATTGAGCTCATATTTAAATACTAGATATTCTATTAAAAGACCACAAGGCTTGATCGTGCTTATAAGAGTAATCTTGTTAATCCTATGGAATGTGTATGGGCATCATGGTACATGACATTCACGCATGACATATGAGCTTTTCTGAGTGCTCAATATAAGCCACACTCTGATTGAATTCCTAAAGGCTCTAGCACTTCAGTTAAACTCACAGAGCATGTGTATTTGTGCCACTTTGGGCGCTCTTTCTTTACATGAAGCTTTTCCGGTATTAGATATTCCTCTGGAGTACCCCGTATATTTTTTCAGGAGATATCCTTAGGCACACTTACTTACATGGCTTTTTCTAGGTAGATAATCTACCACGGGCGGTCTGCATGGTCTTTTTCGGGTGGCTAGTTCTCCTTAAGCATACCTATGTGTACTTTTTCGGGTGACTAGTTTGCCTTGGGCGACCCTTTATTTTGGCAGCTGGATGTGCATCCTCAGATCTGTGACTTGTACATACATTTATACACCCATACATTCATTTATAATTTCATGATTAGTCTTCTTGTAATTTGAATATGTTGATTTAAACTGTTTTGGAATGATATGATATGCATGAACCCTTGCAAGAAGTTCCCACTGAGTTTTCACTCACCCAATCGTGCGGTTGCACCAAATAGACACAAGTATGATGAACAAGTGGAGACCCCTATAACGGGATTCCAGGGATGGCTGAGGTGGAGTTTGGCGAGGAAGAACTCTATGTGAATGTTGTTGAGACATTGGAGCTCAACTAATACTTTAAGATTTACTTGCCTTTGTACCTCAGATTTTGTATTTTATTTGAATTATAATAATAATCTCCTACTGTGAGATCTCATTTTTCTTTCCTTTACTTGTATTAAACTCCCTTATTGTTACTCTTGATATCCTTAGTTCATGTAGTGATTGCTTTACTTCATGCTTTAAAATTTCCTATTAATTGGATGTATGATGGTCCACTTTATAATGTAATACTCGGGTTCTCAATGAGAAGCGGCTATCCTCGGGTTTTAAGAATCAGGGTGTTACATGATGAAACAAGGAAATCTGGTTGAGTTACCCAAAAAATCCAAAAAGCCCCAAGGTGAAAATAAAGCAACATCTCCAAAAAAGGACATTCACCAAATGGGTTATAAAGAACAAGAACAATTGCTTTGTAATTCATATTGCACTTAAAGCAGGTAACAGTTCTAAGTGGTATCTTAATACGGGTGCTCCAGACATATGAGAGGTGACTGAACCCACTTCTGTGATTATTCAAAATTTGATGGTGGGTCAGTTACATTTGGTGATGGGAACTCCACCAAGATTATTGGAAGAGGGACAATAGTTGGGCCTGGCTTGCCCAAAATTGAGGATGGTCTTTGTGCAGAGGGATTAAAACATAACCTCCTAAGCATTTCCCAAATCTATGACAAAGAACACTCAGTCACATTCTCCAAACATATGTGCAAGATCTCAGATCTCGTAGGTAAACTTATCATGAAAGGTCTTCGTACAAGTGACAACTGCTATGTAATTGAAAGCAGTGGAGAAAGTGTCCCATCCACAAAATGCCACATGGCCCTAAACAATGAATCCAAGTTGTGGCACCAAAGACTTGGGCATGTCCGCTACCAGAATTTAGTTAAGCTAAGCTTGAAAATTTTGGTAAGAGGTCTCCCTAAGATTAGGAAGAAAGAGAAGATTGTGTGTGGTGATTGTCTCAAAGGCAAACAGATAAAGGTTGGACATAAAAAGACAACCACCATAGCAACTTTCAAACCACTTAACTTATTGCACATGGATCTAGTGGGACCTACCAAAGTTGAGAACCAAGGGAAAAAGAGATATTTTTTGGTAGTAGCGGGTGATTACTCCAGATTTACTTGGGTCGCCTTTATTCGAAAAAAATCTGAAGCATTTGATGAATTTTAGAAGATGGCAAAATGACTTCAAAATGAAAAAGGATACTGCATAAGTCGTATTAGGAGTGATCATAGTGGGGAGTTTGAGAATGATCGATTCCAACAGTATTGTGATAAAAATGGAATCCGACACGAATTCTTAGCACAAAAAACACCACAACAGAACAGAGTAGTTGAAAGAAAGAACCGAGTATTGCAGGAAATGGGTTCAACTATGCTAAATAGAAAAAACATGGCTAAAAGTTTTTGTGCCGAAGCTGTAAATACTGCCTGCTACATAATTAATAGGGTATACCTTAGATCGGGGTTGAATAAAACTCCACATGAAGAATGGTGTGGAAAAAAAACCTAGTATAAAATATTTACGTGTCTTTGGTAGTAAATGTTATATTCTTAAAGACAAAGAACAACTAGGGAAATTCGACTCTAAAAGAGACGAAGGTATTTTTCTAGGATATTCTACAAATAGTTGTGCTTATAGAGTGTACAATTTAATGACACTAACTATTCAAGAATCTGTCAATGTGGTTGTTGATGGCCAATCACATGATGAAAATAGTCCTGAAATTTATATAGAGGATGATGTGGACTCTTTTATAATAAGTAAATATGATAACAAATCCACCTCACCTCATGAACCTCAACTATCGAATAACTTGCCATTCATTAAGGATCATCCCATCAATCAAATCATTGGAGATCCTAATGATAGTGTAAAAACTCGATGTCAGCATGAAGGTATTTCTAGTCATCTGAGCTTCACCTCAAAATTGAGCCCAAGAATGTTATAAAAGCTCTCAAAGATGAATTTTGGATTGCTGTTATGCAAGATGAGCTCTAACAATTTGAAAGGGATGAGGAATGGTAGCTAGTTCCCAGGCCACTTAAAACAAATATTATCGGAACTAAATGGGTCTTCAAGAACAAGTCCGATGAATCCAGAAATGTAGTAAGGAATAAGGCAAGACTCATGGCACAAGGCTACTCACAAATTGAGGGCATTGATTTTGATGAGACATTTGTCCTCGTAGCTCGCCTCTAGTCCATAAGAATTCTCATGTCTATTGCATGTGCTTTAAAATTTAAGCTATTCCAAATGGATGTAAAAAGCGCCTTTCTCAATGGTGTACTTGAGGAAGAAGTATACGTAGAACAAGCAAAAGGATTTTTGGATCCAAAGTATCCTCAACACGTATACTAATTGAGCAAAGCACTTTATGGTCTAAAGCAAGCACCCTAAGCATGGTATGAGCGCTTGACACAATTTTTACTAGACCACCATTTTTGTAGGGGGAGTATTGATAAAACACTCTTTACACAAAAAACTGGGAATATCTTGCTCATTGCCGAGATTTATGTGGATGATATAGTCTTTGGATCCACTTTTGAAGATGCTTCTCATGAATTCACTGAATTGTTGAAATCTGAATTTGAGATGGGCATGGTTGGAGAGCTGAATTTCTTTCTGCGACTACAAGTGAAATAAATGGTAAATGGAATATTTGTATGTCAGTCCAAATACACAAAAGATTTAATAAAAAGATTTAGACTTGAATCTAGCCGCACTCATAATACTCCCATGAGCACCACTCTCAAACTTTCTAAAGATGTCAATGGGAAGAGTGTGGATCAACACTTATATCGCAGTATGATAGGCAACTTACTCTACTTAACCGCGAGTCAGCCGCACATTGCATTTAGCGTTGGTGCATGCGCTAGATTTTAGGCTGATCATAAAGAATCGCACCTATTCACGGTAAAGAGAATTATACGATTTGTAGCTGGAACTACTGACTTTGGCTTATAGTACCTATTTGACACATCTACCATCAATGCTAGGCATTCAGATGCCGATTGGGCCAGGAACATTGATGATCGCAAGTCCACCAATGGAGGTTGTTTCTTTATCAGAAATTGCCTTGTATCATGGCATAGCAAAAAGCAAAACTCAATCTCATTGTCTATTGTTGAAGCCGAATACATTACAGCCGGTAGTTGTTGGGCACAACTTCTGTGGATGAAGCAAATGTTGCTGGATTATGGCATTAAGTAATCTACAATGACACTATTTTGTGACAATACAAGTGCCATTAATATTTTGAAAAATCCAGTCCAACATTCTAGAACAAAGCACATTAACATCCGATATCACTTCATATGTGAACTTGTTAAAGAAAACATCATCATGTTAGAACATGTGCCTACCGAGCAACAACTCGCCGATATATTAATAAAACCACTGGATGCCAACAGATTTGGAGTCTCCAAAAATCTATTGAAGTATGTGCAATTTAACATTACTTAGCGGTCCACTGGTTTTAATTATCATATTTGAGGAAGTATAGCCTCAGTATTCTTTTGAATATATGTATATTCAATTTTGATCCTTGATGTTTATACTTGTTATCTTTTGGTGTCTTTTGGATGTACAAAATACTTGAGATATATACTTGTACATCGTTTGGAAATTCTTAGTAAATTTTTTAAAGGACCTTCGGTTCGAACGAAATCGCGCGACGTAAACAATTCTAAAATCCAAATTCATTTGCCCCAACTTTTTGTTTGTTTTCCCCAAACGCTGACTGGAGGGTTTCCTACTGAAATCCACTGTTTCTAAGGTATTCTTTTGGATTTTCCTCCTTTTGACGTTTCTTGATAGTTTGTTCTTCTCTTTTCTCGGCTCTTGTCCTTTTCACTCCTCTCTTCTTAAATGGTGGATCAGGAATATACTCCTCCTAGAGAGGGCCATACCAAGAAGAAACATGATCGGGGCGAATCCTCAGGAACCAAGTCTAAACTATGTGCCCCAAAACACGGTCGAACTATTCGCCAAAATCCTCGACCCTCTGGTTCCCAAGACATTCCCTCTCCTCCTCTGAGTCCTATAGCTGCTTGATTCACTACTAGAAAAATTATTTGTGAAAGGAATATCGATTCTTCATGTCTTGAAGACTATAATGTCTATGATATTCTTCATCGCCGTGGTTGGTACCCAATTTGTCTCTTGGAGGAGAAGTGGACATAAACCTTGTTAAATCTTTCTTGTCTCACTGCACCCAACTTGAGGATCATGACACCCTTACCTTCGAAGTTAAATATTGAGGGAGAGTTTTCCATGTCACCCGTTCCAGGATAGCTTCCCTAATTAAAGTCCCTGTCTGCTTGGAACAATCCATTGAACTCGATATGTTCGCCACTTCCAAATGAATTATTTGGACTAAATTTCTTTGCAATGGTTAGAACGTTGAGTGGATTAAAGGCAATGCTCTTTGAGCAACAACGATGTCCAATGACTATCGCATTCCTCACCTCATATTCATCTCAAATGTGTATCCTCGCTCGGGCAACTACACTGAACTCATCCCGTTCATGGTTGAGATTCTCTATAAACTTGGAACGGGGGAGCCCATGTGTCTTCCAACATTGATCTTTCATTAAATTGTTTCTGCTTTCGAGTCAAATACCTTTGAAATACCATTTGGACGGTTGCTCTGTCGGTTAGCCAACTAGTTCGGCTTGAAGGGAAACAAGGGCGAAACTATCACCACACCTCGATTCACAGCTAATAGCCTTAAGAAGATGAAACTTTCATATAGGAATGGGTTGGGAGATCAATCCGAAGATGAAGAACCCCGCGAAGATGCTCCTGACCCTACTGAAGATGCTGTAACTCCACAACCTTCACCTCCTACACCTATGGCCTCTTCAGACGACATTCTCGCCTCTATCAGAGAGCATCAAGGGTAAATAATTAAGCGACAGTCCAGGTTGAAGAGAATAGTTCATTCTATATAGCGGACTGTGCAGCAAATTGCAGCTCATTTGTCATGCCACCAGGATGATTCTGTGTATGCTAGGCCGCCCAACCTCTGTTAGTCTACTATTATCCGTGAATGTGTAGTGGTGATTTCTGTTTGGATATTTTTGGTCTTCACCCCAACACTTTTTATCTTGGGTGATGGAGTGGTTTATAGACTAAACTAACATCTAAAGCCTAAGATTTTGTTGCTCCCTTCTGCTTTGCATTAATCTTATGATACTTTATATTCTAGGTACTTATGCCCCTAAGGGCTTGGCATCTTTTTGGATGATGAATTAAACTACCTAAGCTTGGGGTAGTTATTGTGATGAAACTTTTAAGGTTTAAATGCTGATTTCTTCTATGCTCATGTCATTTATTTTGCTTCATGGTTATATTTTTTTTGACATGTGCTTTTCACATAATGTTTACATATTCTCTGCTTTTGCATTCTAACATTATGTGATTTATCTACTCTCTCCCTCTTAACTGTGTTTCATCATAAATTGTTATTGGCTTACTTCTTAGAATATCCTTTGCCAATGACTGACAAAAAGGGGGAGAAGAATCAACCCACCAAAACAACCCACTTTCTTCTGCAGAAATTGTTTTTCCTTGTTACAGGTTAATCATGGAAGAAACTTACTGGGAGCAACATTATTATGTTACATGTCTAATTTTTTTTTGAGTTGTAAATTGGTATATTGATATCTAATCCTTTATTGTTTTGGTATGTCATTAGTATGGACCATGACAATGTCATAGGTTAGTTTGTTTCGTCACGTAATTGACAAAGGGGGAGATTGTTAGTGCACTCACCTCGCATACTTGTTTGTCAATCACGTGACTCGTTGTGTCAAGTAGTCAGATAAGTCCTTGGAAAATAAAGACCGACGATGCAACTGGAGCAGAAACATCAAGCAACATTCACAAAGTAAAGCGAAGCTCCTACGATCCTGATCATATTTGTAGATGATCCTGACCGAAATAGGAAACCCTACTTAGATCAGCTATCCAAATTCATTTTAAGTTCATATTTTCCATCCCTCTAGATTTGGCTTTAGAAAGTCAAAGTTGTTAATAGAATTGCAGGACAAAAACTTAAAATAGGAAAATCTATCTCACCTTTGGTTGGAGTAGGTGCCACCGAATGGCACCTTCGGTGCAACCGAAAGTGACCAAAACAGTCCAGCAACATTTGGAATTAATTTGGTCCCACCGACATGAATTTCAGTCCCATCGACTCCCACCGAAGACAACCATCAATGCCACCGAAAGTGACAGAATTCATCCAGCAACTTCAGGACTTAATTCGGTGCCACCAAGAGATAATTCGGTCCCAACCGACGATAGTTCAGTGCGACCGAAGGTTCCCTCAGTAGGATCGAAAAGTAGCCATTATAGATCCGTTAGAACTTTTTCTTTATAAAAGGAGCACCTAGAACTTTGTGAACTATGTAAATTAAGGCATTTTAAAGTCCCTAGTGTATCCCAAGCTCAACCCACTCATCCTAAACTCTATCCATATGAGATTCATGTTCTTTTCATTGTGATTCCTCACTTCAATGAGCATTCAAAGCTCCTGTTAATGAAGAACATGATCTCAAACCTTCTTTAGAGTATTGAAAACAAATGTAACGCCCGAGATTTTTGCCAACTTGGAGTTAGATGTCCTTAGGCAAAGGGTTGATCCTAACCCCTTATTAACGTCTCAAACCTCAAATCCTTTAGAAATTAAATGAGAATTACATAAGTGCTAAACTATAGTACCTGTGAAATTGGCACTAATCACTTTAAATACGATCTGCAAGACTCAAAACTTGTAAAATCATTGACGCTAGGTTATCCTAAAATCTAGGATCAATCTCATTACCCAGTTGCTCTTGGGAGCACATTGAAACTTCATATCAGATCTGGACCGCACGTCGAAAGTCCGATTACTGTGAAATTATATAATTAAGACCGCCTTGCTGGGCTTGACAATCATCTTGGAAATCAAATCCAGATAGTGTCCCGGGGCTATTCGCTTGAGCCTGGAGTGAAGTGTGTGAGAAACGTGGATATTTTAAAAATAAAAATCTAAATTTAAGTCATCTGAGACTTGTCGCTTGCAGGCCGACTATAAGGATTCAGACTGTTAGAATCTGACCCAAATACGCCCTCGGATCAGGAGAAATTTCATTCACAGGTCAGTGTACTTGTGGCTCTGATCGGTGATCGTGGACTGTTGAACGGAAACTGGTCCGCCACGTACGATCAGTAAATCCAATTAGACT
Organism: Magnolia changhungtana; assembly: GCA_030180095.1. Lineage (NCBI taxonomy): Eukaryota > Viridiplantae > Streptophyta > Magnoliopsida > Magnoliales > Magnoliaceae > Magnolia > Magnolia changhungtana. The sequence continues at coordinate 1,351,790 of JASAUF010000625.1, forward strand.
GAAAACTTAACTCAACCTAGATCCATGGTCAGGGAGCTTGAGTCTGACCTTTGGCTCAAGGGGGGGCTCCGTAAATGCTCCATTGAGCTGAAACAGACGCTCTTTGGACATAACCTAAGTATACCTTGACCCTAGGGCCATTCCATCAGTTTTAGGCCTATATAAGGACCTTAAACCCTCACTCTCTCATGTCATACGAATTTCCTAAACCTAGGAGAGAGGAGAGAAAAGAAAGAGAAGGAAAGAGAGAGAAAAGGTGAGGGAAGTTAGGGCTTTGCTACAGGGATTCCTCCCTGTCATTCTACGTATCAAATCGCCGCTACCGTATCGCTAGTTTAGCGATTCTAGTTCCGTTCTTAGGTAAGAAAACCTAACTCTAATCTGTTTTAGGGTTTTAGGTAGTGTAGGTTATGAAATAACTAACCTAATTCATGTTATAGGTTGCCAATCTGCCATTGACAAAGACTACGTGTTTAAAACGAATTTGTTACGCTTCTACGGCGTAAGGTGCGGACTATAGATGAATATGTTATGGTTTTCAAGGCTTTCAATGTCGGTTAATGATTTATTCTTGACGTAGGTGCTATTTCACATGCATAAAGTGATGACCGTTTCATTTTTCAGTTATACATTAACTAGGTTGAATATACTGTATTCCTCGTATTTGTAGAAAATACCGTATACGTATGGAATTCAGATTTGTGCTTGCCATGATTAATTACTGTCTATGTATGCTAGATGCATGTGTATCAACTTCTGGGTGAACGGATTAGCCTAATACATGTTATATTAACATACGTCGTGTATGCTACAATGCGTAGCCTAAGTGTTTGAGTAAAAGACTAAATGAGTATAAACCTTGTGTTAGTGTATGCCATGACTAACTATCATGGCGATGCGATTATTGAGTCGGCGGTAACCCTTTGACGAAAGGACTTGCCCTAAATCACGCCACGACCAATATACATAATACATGTTAAAGTGTGTAGCCCACGTGTTTGTGGAAATGAATGAATGAATATGGAACTTGGATTCATGCTTGCCATGACTATCCGTCGTAGGTGCACGTGTGTTATAAATGGAGCAACTCCCTAGTGAAAGGATTTGGCCTAATACCTATATGATCAACATACGTCATGTGTGTTGATGAAAGTAGTCTAAAGTGTTCGCTGAAATGTCTGAATGAGTAAGTAGTTAGTAACTTGAAATGTATAAGGGTGTTGAGATATGATTCTCAACTCCTTTAACTATGTGTATGTTTTCCTCCATGTACCGTATATTATAGTGTTTGTTTATCTATGTAATGCATATGTATAAATCCATGTTTAAGTTGTATTTCATAAAATGTAAAAACAAAGCCGTGAAGGGTGATGGGGGAGTGGTGTAACGATTCCGTGCGACAGCCCTGGCAGCCCTAAAGCGGACAATATCGGACCTTTGATTGTATGATTTTAAATCTTGATCCATTACTGCTTTAACTATCTTCTAGGATATTTTGTTGTAATTGAATGTGATTGGGGCTATTGTATAGTCCAGGCAATCGGTAACAGATTCCGTGTTAATGGCTGAGGTTGTTTTGCCACAAAAGACGTGTCCGACGAATCCGAGCCGTACTTCGGTTGTCAACAGTGGTTAGGCCACGCGGAGTGCTAACGCACTTCATGTCATTCAACTTGTCATGCGCTCGGGCTAGTCGAGCTCGTCAAGTAACTCGATTGACCCAATGTATGTTCACCATGTTTGGACGCTACTGCTTGAACCTAAGGTACCAAACTCACTAGTGGACACCCCGTTAACCTTGGTACCTCGATCTGCTAAGACTCATGAGCCGGGCATGGTGGTATGAGACACTATGGTCGAGCTATCGGCCTACACTGGGGCGACGAGCCTCCCCATAGTGACCAGTGAGCAACCAAACTCGTGAGCTGAATACGGTGGTATGAGACACTGTATTTGAGCTATCGGCCTACATTGATTTGGTGATGAGCCCTTTGTAGTGACCTCGAGCATACTTTGGGCCTGCGTAGAGGCGATGAGCCTTTTTGTAGCACTAGAGTAGGAAATAAGCCTACCCCGGTGCAGCCTGGCTGTGGTCCCCAGTCGGGTTGGCGACGAACCTTCAAAAATAGACTACCAGTTGGTAGGGCATTGGTGGTAGTGACCTATAACTTGCTTATCGTATGTGATTTACTAGGACTGACGACCCTAGATTGGATCATTGTTTGAGAAATGATATAAGGGAGGTACCTTAGTTTCCCAATCCTGCTGTATGAAAATGACTAATAAAAACTTGGTAATCATGCTCATAACATCGTACTGCACGTGCCCCGGGTTGAAGATCACAGAGGGAAGAAAGCATGTCGCGACCGTAAGATGGTGTCGCACGAGGGAGTGTAGGTGAGGGCATACATCATAAACACATTTCATCCTTGCATTAATAAGAGTATCTAGGAATGTTTGATTGTACTGCTTTATCATTACTGCTTGATTGAGTTGATAACATGTTAACCTCTGCTTTATAGTTCCACTGATTTGATCACTCACTCCCACGTTACGGGATGATATTGTACACATAAACTAGACTCTGTCTTAGTTTTAGATGATGACAATGCTTGAGAAGCGGAGCCAGACTTTTATGATGATGATGAGGGTTCCTCTTGTGTGCAGCTATCAGACGGGTCTATGTAGACCATCTTCTGATCGACGGGATTACAGGGTTGCTGATTAGACACCATTATACTTTAGTTTGCACTTTTGGAACACCCATGTATATTCATTTTGTTCATTTTTGGTGTATACATGTCTATATTTAACCTGGTAACATGTTCATACTCTGGAGACTTACAACAGTTTATAAATTTTATATATCTATCACAGTCTTCCGCTTGCTTAATTTAACTATCTCTGGAGTATGATATGCTGTTTTGGTCTAATCCCATTCATGTTTCAAGGCACTCATCATAATCATCATTATCTTTGTTGCATAAGTGATGCGTTGGAACTCGGGAGCTGAGCTTTGCTCGACCCCCGATTTTCAGGGCATTACACCAAACCTATTGGCAAATCCTTAGTCTCCATAATACTCTAGAGCATCCATCAGTTGAATTCCTTAGGAAATCCATTCACTATCTTTTATAGGAGATTCGACCCACTCCCATTACCTTGGTTACTGTAACGCCCCGGATTTTTGCCAACCTGGGATTAGATGTCCTTAGGCAATGGGTCGATCCTAATACCTCATTAACTTGTCAGAACTGAATCTCAAAGTCTAAAGCCGCCTTTGAACTCATTTCCTTCACAAACCTCACCCTTCACTGCCTTGTTCTTTCAATTTTTCTAAGAACTTTCACCCTAGACACTATCTTAAATTAGCTAAGTAGTATAACTTGGATCACTTTATACACAAACTACAAAGGACTAAGTACCACCTCAGACAGAAATCTTATAGGACTAAATCCTTTAGAAATGAGATAAAGTAACTAAGTGCTAAACTAGATTAGCTACGAAATCCGTTCGAATCGCTTTAAATACGATCGGCAAGACCTAAAACTTGTAGAATCATTGACGCTAGGTTACCCTAAAATCTAGGATCAATCTCATTACCCGGCTGCTCTCGGGAGCACGTTGAAATTTCGTATCTGATCTGGACTACACATCGGGAGTCCGAATAATATGAGGTTAAGGACTTAGGACGGCTCACTGGGCTTGACAATCATCTCTAAAATCAGGTCCATCCGATGTCCCACGGCCATTCGTTTGGATTCGGAGCGAGGGAGTGTGAAAAACACTATTCCCATTCCAAAATAAATATCAGGAATAGTGATCTGGCACCATTCGTTTACGCGTCAGTATTAAGCAACCTGACCGTCAGAATTAGACCAAATTACACCCTCGGATTAAGAAAAATTTCAGGAACATTTACATCTACTTGGAATTTCGGATCGTGGCCCACTGACCGTTGAACTGAAAGTGGTCCGCCACGTGCGATCTGGGAATCCGATCGAGTCGAAAACGTAATCCCACATAGATCCATGTGTGGTGAGCTTAAGTCTGACGTTTGGCTCAAGGGGGGCCACCAGAAACACTCTTTTGAGCTGGAAAAGTGACAAAATACCTATATTAGCAGTAACCCTTGAACCTGAGTCTATTTTGGGAAGGTTTTAGGCTATAAAAGGACCTTAAACCCTCTCCCATTCCAGCCATACGAATTTGGATTTGAGAGAGGGAAAAGAGAGAGAAAGTGAGGGAGATGTGGGAGGAATTCCCTGCTGCTGTTCCCTACCGCTATTCGGGCTCCACTGCCTAATTCTCATCACTTTCCCGGCGATTTCGGCGTCGTTTCTAGGTAAGAAACCCTAACCCTAATCTGTTTTAGGGTTGTATAGGTTGTAGATTATGAAATAGCTAACTTTGTTTTCGTTCTTTAGGTACAAACTCCCGTATACGGAACCTTAGCGAACCTATCGACTCCGTTACGATTCTACGACACAAGGTGAGGACTTTAGGTGTATAGGTTACGGTTTTCAATGCTTTCAATGTCAGATAATGGTACATTCATGATCTGCATGCAATTGCATATGTACAAAGTGCTTTCCATTTTCTGTTTCGATTAGAATTGTAGAATTTGGAATTTCACATACTCTAGGTATTCGTATAAAATACCGTATACGTATTTTTTATGGAAATGTGTTTGACATATTTATTTGTCGTATGGATATACAATATATGGATAAAAGACTTATTTGGCGAAAGGATTCGCCGAAATACATGTTTTACTAATATACACTATGTATGTAGAAATACTGTATTGTAAGGAGTGCCGTATACATGTATATTTTGGAAATGTGTTTGCCATGATTATGTGTCGTATGATTATATGATATATGGATAAATTACTTATCTGGCTAAAGGAACCGCCGTAATACCTGTTTGTTTGTATACACTATGTATGTTGAAAATGCGTATTCTAGAAAATACTGTATACATATAAATTTTGGAGATGTATTTATCATGATTATTTGCTGTAGTAATATATTATACATGGATAAAATACTCACTTGGCTAAAGGATAGCCCTAATACATTTTTGCTAACATACACCATGTATGTTGTAATAGTGTATTCTAAGTGTTTGTGAAAATGACTGAATGAGTATAGAATTCTCACTTGTACTCGCCATGACTAATTGTCATGGATAATTGATTGTTGTATTGGCAATACCCCTTTGACGAAAGGATTTACCCTAAATCACGCCACGGCCAATACACACTATATATGCTAAAATGTGTGGCCCAAGCGTTTGTGGAAATGACTGAAGGAATATGAAACTTGGATTCCTGCTTACCATGACTATCCGTCATGGGTGTATGCGTGTTATGATTGGGGTAACTCCCTAGTGAAAGGATTTGGCCTTATACCTCTGTGATCAACATATGTCATGTATGTTGATTCCTGTATTTTAAAGTGTTTGTTGAAATGTCTGAATGAGTAGTAGTTAGTAGATTGTAATGTTTAAGGGTGTTGAGATATGATTCTCAACTCCTTTAAATATGTGTATGATTTTCTTGAATAGCTGTGTGATTAGAAATTGAATATGTACAAACTAATCCTTGTGTTGTGCTTTATAACATGCTCAACTGCTTCTATGATTTTATTTATGTAATGCATATGTTAAATTCATGTTTACGTTGTACGATCCGTCTTGGGTGATGGGGGAGTGGTGCAACGAATGCGTGCAACAGCCCTGGCAGCCCTAAACGGATATTATCAAACTCTGATTATATGATTTGAACCTTGATCCATTACTGCTTTACTATTTGAAATTGATTGTGTTTGGGGCTATGTTTATAGTCCAGGCAATCGGTACCAGAATTGAATTCGTGGCTGTGATTCATTTGCCACGTCAGATGTGTTCGACGAACTCGAGTCGTACTTCGGTTGGCGATAGTGGTTGGCCACGCGAAGTGCTTATGCACTTCATGTCGTTTAACTTGTTGTGCGCTCGGGCTAGCTGAGCTCGTCAGGCAACCCGATCTGTCTTATGTATGTTCAGCATGTTTGGTCACTAATGCTTGAACCTAGGGTACCAAACTTACCAGTGAAAACCCTTTTAACCATGGTATCTCGATCCGCTAAGACTCATGAGCCGGGCATGGTGGTATGGGACACCGTGGTCGAAATTTGTCGCCCTCTACGCGGGGGCTACGTGCCTCCCGTAGTGACTAGTGAGCAACTTAACTCGTGAGCCGATTATGGTAGTATGGGACACTATATTCGTGCTTTGTCGGCCTACATTGATAAGGTGATGGGGAGTGGTGCAACCTTTGTGCGTGCAATGTACTGACACCCTTTTGTAGTGACCGCGAGCATATTCTGAAGTCGCAGTGCACCTTAGGGTTCGCCGTGATATATAGAGTATGAACTAGGCCTGTTTCTGTATAGTGATGAATCGTTTAAGGGGTGATGGGGGAGTTGTGCAACCTTTGTGCATAATGAGCCACAGCGACCTCTGCGAAGTGACCTAGAAAACACACCATCGTCGATATTAACTAGGGTGACGACCCTAGAATGGATCATGTTTGGGAATGATACAAGGGAGGTACCTTAGTTTCCCAATCCTGCTCTATTTGTTTGAAATGGACTAATTAAAAACTCGGTAATCATGCTCATCATGCATCGCATGTGCCTGGAAGATGTGGAGCACTGTGGGATGTAAGCATGCCGCGAACGTGAGATGGTGTCGCATGAGGGAGTATGTCGGTGAGGGCATCCATCATACCTGCATTCATACTTGCATTAATCAGAGTAACTAGGAGTGTTTGATTTACTGCTTTATCATTACTGCTTGACTGTATTGATAACATGATAACTTATGCCTTATTGTTCCACTGAGTTAGCTACTCACTCCCACGTTACGGGACGGTGTTGTACACACCAAACAGATTTGTTGAATTTCAGATGATGGCGATGCTTATGAAGCAGAGCCGGACTACTTCTATGGTGATGAGGAGGAGTTCTCCTATCATGTAACTCTCTGACGGGTCTCTGAAGACCTGGTACTGTATTGACGGGGCTATGGTACTTGGGATAGAAGACATTAAACTTACACATTTGGTATATTTTAGAACTGTACTTGTAATTATTTAACTGGTAATGTTATCACACTCTGGACACTCATCATAGTTTATATATTTTATCTATCTATCATAGTCTTCCGCTTGCAAATTTAACTGTCTCTGGAGTATGATATGCTGTTTTGGCTTAATCTCACTCATGTTCAATGCACGAATACAGTCAACATTCAATCATCATTCATTTTGTTGCATAAGTGATGTTCTGGAACTTGGGAGTTGAGTTTATGCTCGACCCCCGATTTTCAGGGCGTTACAAGATGGTATCAGAGCATGATTTGGATTAAACCGGACCTGGGTTATGGTCAGACGACGCACTTTGACGCACTCTGACTTAGGAGGGAGCGACGGAATGTAGAAACAGTCTTAGACATCCCTGTTCTGTCTAACGGATAGTTCACTGAAAACGAACCCCGAAATCGAGTCTGTATTCAACCATGGTCGCACGGGTCGACCTTAAAACATTCCTAGGCCGTCTATCAATGAGTCTAGATTACAATCCACTTCACCCTAACCGTTGACCATCGGTAGAATATAGGATAGGCGTGATGAGGATAACTACTCCGAATCCTCGGAACTTCTCTGGACTCCTCACAGAGACTTCTCGAATCCATGGGGAAAGAAAGCAGAAACTAGAAATAAATTCTAATAAATCCAAAATTGATTAATGAATGAAGAAAAATGAGTTCACAACCCTTTAAATGGGAATACCAAGTCTTGGGAAGGAAATTAGAAACAAACTACAACTAAAACTCCTAGGTTGTGATGTCTACCATAAGGTCTGTAAGAAGGCTTTCAGCCAAAAATAGTAAGTGTCCTATTTGACTTTACCAAACCATTCTCCTAATTATTCTAAGCTCTTTACACGATGAGCGCAACTCCTAAACCCCAACAGATGAAGAGTAACTAAACAAAAATTACTGTTTTAGTAAAACGAAATTAAAACAGGGAAATGACTGTCAATCGGAGGCTTTTTTCACAATTTCGGGCTGCGCAACCCAGCATAGCTGGGTTGGTTGGCTTCATTAGCTCGTTCTACCCCAAATTCATATATTTTACATCAGATAACTCATTCCAGATTGCAAGTTACGTCCGATTATCCCGAAACTACCCGAAATGGAGCGAATCGGATTCGGGGGCCTCCCCACTTAGATCCGATGGGACCCAGGGTCGAACCAGGGTGCATTTGGCACCTTGGGACCACAAAGAACATGACCCCACCACGGCGGCGCGGTTCCGGCCAAGGCGGACCGCGGTGGAGCCGCGGTTCCGGCGGCGGACCGCGGTCCGGTGGCCCATCTGGTGTGGGGCCAGGGCTGGGGTTGGTCGGCCCGACCTCCCCTACCCCCTGGCACGTGCCATTTTGGCAAATGGTTAGGTTTTAAAGGGCTGGAGCACCCCTCTCTCTCACATCTTCCCTTCCAAATGCCCTCCCCTTCTATTTCCAATTTTTTTTCCTCAAATCCTTCCTCCAATCTTTCAATCTAATATATTTTCAACCATGATTCACCCACTTCCATCGTTTTCAGCCACACCTACCTTCTACCCTTTCCGTTTCCCTCATTTGGACACTCACACCTCCCATTCGAAGCTCACATTCGTGTAAGCTCTCAACCCATCCCATCTATTCATTTTTCCTCCTTCAATCCCTGTCAGTTGGGGCCTTTGCAATCTCTGTTGAGGCTCAAGTCTGTGGGGAACCAGAGAAATCAGCCCTTGTTCTCCCCTTTTCTTCACTTCTCTATGGCCTTCATAATCTCCAAATGATGGGACATTTGGGGCCCGTTCAATCAACTACATTAAGTGGGATTAGGTGGATGGAATTATAAAAGTAATAATAAATCTATGTGTAGGTATGGTCCCTAGATTGGGTGTATCCCATGTGTTCCGACATCATGTTTAGAATGTACGCAATTAAAAGTAAATTCCGAGATTTTCCTTTCCCATAACACTTAGAAGTTCATTACCCTGGGATTTGGAACTCCTATCTCGTGCTTTCCCACACAAGGCTCATTTTCTAAAGCCTATACCATTAATTTTAATCCCCACCCACCCTCCTACCAAACATGCCACTCCCAATCCCGAGGTAGGATTAGCAATGTAGTCCCATTCAATATAACTTAGGACCACTGGCCAAATCATGTTGAAGTGATAAAGTCCCTTGATATACATTAACCCACCACACTCTGACAGCTTAAGCTTTTAGAGTAAATGGTTGTTTGACAAATAGGCCATAGAGTTTTGGACCTAGAGCGATACTCCTAGTTTTCGACAGACCTGATCGTATAGGAAATCCAACAAATTAATAATGTAAGCCCCAGGATCTTCTTAGCTGGTGTGAGCATGTGTGAAATGCTTGAGCGTCAAGTACAGATAACTCAATTCCACTTAGACGACGTTTGACCCTACACGATGAATAATTTCTTGTATTAGAAATGATCTGAAGTCATCTAGTGTGTAAGCATGGACTAATAGATTACCACTATTCATAAATTGAGACTAGGCTACTGGTTCTACTACGGAACGTAAAAGACTGATTATGCTAAGATAATTGCAAGATAGTTGAAAGATGGACTTAGTTAATAGGCTGGGTTAGGTTGGAGTGAGACCTCACTCCTTCGTCGGACCCCTTAATACTCATAGGCTCCTTTAATAATTCTTAGAAAAGTTGTTTGATTAGTAACTATACACGCTCAGTATCCCTTTGATTTAATGTTAGGTCAAATCAATACACCCCTTAGAATCGCCTTCTCAAGGACTTAGTACCATGGGAACGCGGAGTAGAGAAACTACATTTAAGCGAGGTATTCACGGTTTGAATCGAATTCTCAATCCTGGTAGTGACCAATGAACTCTATGCTCTGATCAAGCAGAAGGTCGGGATCAGCTAGGATTAAGGACTGATACGACGATTTTCTGTCATCGCGAGGCAGAAGGTCTATGTATCCGACTCAGACCCACTACACAATTTTCTTTCCGTGTTGGCCCAACCATTTATAACTAAAAGTTTATAATTTTGTCCTTGAAAAGTGTTAGGAGTATATAGCTGATAGAGACTTTGTCTTTTAGGCCTAAGGAATTGCCTAAATGGGCAACAGACAGTTAGGAATTAGGTCCCAAATCGCATGCCATGTCGGCATACTTATTGTGCTTATGAACGTAAAAAGATAGCCTGCCTATTAAGCTAGACATGATTAAATAGGATAAGTCTGGACCACGACAAAAATTCCTTGGTAGAATTAGGCATCTCGCCACAAACTCACACCTGACCCCGAATCAACCACAATACCCTTCATCTTTAGCTCCTTTCTATGACCATAGGTATCAATGCCATAATACACAACATTGATGAAAAGAAGACCAATGTAGTGGGAGATCGCATCCCATTTCATGTCAAGGATAGATCCTAAACTACACCTTGTTCCGATATACGGAGTAGGACATAAATCTTGAGCCTTGAGGGTGAAAATAAAATTTTAAGGGGGGTAGAACATTATGAGCCCAATCTAGTTAGGTTACCTATTGCATCTCTTGATCTGGGTGGCACAGCGAAAGCGTGGTGGACCCTACTCCACTGGCCCAGGATCGAAATGGTGCTCGTTAACATACGCACATTATAGAAGCCCTAACAAGTTCTACTATGAAAATGTTTTAGGATGATCTAGTAAGATTTGATTCACCCTCCCCTGGGACATAGATAATATCAAGGACTCTCTTAGACTAAGACCTAAAGGGCAACCTTAGAATAAACAATTTGAACATTTCAATGATGGACATTCCCTACGTTTCTAGAGTGATCGGACTACGGAGTTACTGAAATATACAACTGTGAAGCATTCGCGGCTTGACCCAATTCTCAATCCTGGGCGACTACCAATGGACTCACTGCTTGACCGAGCAGAAGACCAGGATTCACCAGGATCCGGAAGGGATACGATGAGCCTCCTACCCTGGTCAGGTAGATGATCGATGTATTGGGATCAAGCCAACCATTATCGTCTCTCTGTGTTGGTCAAGCATTGAAAACAGCTATCTTACTCTAAATTGTTGGGAGTTGTCATCAAGACTCCAAATAGGTAAAGAAATAAATTGTAGCAAACCATCGGGTATAAGCAACAGATAAAGAAATAAGTTTTAAGGGGGGTAGACTAAAAGGAACCAGACTAGTATATGCCCTACCACGCGTAGGAACTCGAAATCAATAAGTCTTAGGCAAATGAAATAATAGAAATCTTTCCTTATTACCCTTAGGCAATTTCGGGGACGAAATTTTGTTTTAAGGGGGGTAGATTGTAACGCCCCGGATTTTTGCCAACCTGGGATTAGATGTCCTTAGGCAATGGGTCGATCCTAATACCTCATTAACTTGTCAGAACTGAATCCCAAAGTCTAAAGCCGCCTTTGAACTCATTTCCTTCACAAACCTCACCCTTCACTGCCTTATTCTTTCAATTTTTCTAAGAACTTTCACCCTAGACACTATCTTAAATTAGCTAAGTAGTATAACTTGGATCACTTTATACACAAACTACAAAGGACTAAGTACCACCTTAGACAGAAATCTTATAGGACTAAATCCTTTAGAAATGAGATAAAGTAACTAAGTGCTAAACTAGATTAGCTACGAAATCCGTTCGAATCGCTTTAAATACGATCGGCAAGACCCAAAACTTGTAGAATCATTGACGCTAGGTTACCCTAAAATCTAGGATCAATCTCATTACCCGGCTGCTCTCGGGAGCACGTTGAAATTTCGTATTTGATCTGGACTACACATCGGGAGTCCGAATAATACGAGGTTAAGGACTTATGACCGCCTCACTGGGCTTGACAATCATCTCTAAAATCAGGTCCATCCGATGTCCCACGGTCATTCGTTTGGATCCGGAGCGAGGGAGTGTGAAAAACACTATTCCCATTCCAAAATAAATATCAGGAATAGTGATCTGGCACCATTCGTTTACGCGTCAGTATTAAGCAACTTGACCGTCAGAATCAGACCAAATTACACCCTCGGATTAAGAAAAATTTCAGGAACATTTACATCTACTTGGAATTTCGGATCGTGGCCCACTGACCGTTGAACTGAAAGTGGTCCGCCACGTGCGATCTGGGAATCCGATCGAGTCGAAAACGTAATCCCACATAGATCCATGTGTGGTGAGCTTAAGTCGACGTTTGGCTCAAGGGGGCCACCGAAACACTCTTTTGAAGTGGAAAAGTGACGAAATACCTATATTAGCGGTAACCCTTGAACACGAGTATATTTTGGGAAGGTTTTAGGCTATAAAAGGACCTTAAACCCTCTCCCATTCCAGCCATACGAATTTGGATTTGAGAGAGGGAAAAGAGAGAGAAAGTGAGGGAGATGTGGGAGGAATTCCCTGCTGCTGTTCCCTGCCGCTATTCGGGCTCCACCGCCTAATTCTCATCGCTTTCCCGGCGATTCCGGCGTCGTTTCTAGGTAAGAAACCCTAACCCTAATCTGTTTTAGGGTTGTATAGGTTGTAGATTATGAAATAGCTAACCTGTTTCGTTCTTTAGGCTGCCAAACTCCCGTATACGGAACCTTAGCGAACCTATCGACTCCGTTACAATTCTACGACATAAGGTGAGGACTTTAGGTGTATAGGTTGCGGTTTTCAATGCTTTCAATGTCAAATAATGGTAGATTCATGATCTGCATGCAATTGCACATGTACAAAGTGCTTTCCATTTTTTGTTTCGATTAGAATTGTAGAATTTGGAATTTCACATACTCTAGGTATTCGTATAAAATACCGTATACGTATTTTTTATGGAAATGTGTTTGACATGTTTATTTGTCGTATGGATATACGATATATGGATAAAAGACTTATTTGGCGAAAGGATTCACCGAAATACATGTTTTACTAATATACACTATGTATGTAGAAATACTGTATTGTAAGGAGTGCCGTATACATGTATATTTTGGAAATGTGTTTGCCATGATTATGTGTCGTATGATTATATGATATATGGATAAATTACTTATCTGGCGAAAGGAACCGCCGTAATACCTGTTTGTTTGTATACACTATGTATGTTGAAAATGCGTATTCTAGAAAATACTGTATACATATAAATTTTGGAGATGTATTTATCATGATTATTTGCTGTAGTAATATATTATACATGGATAAAATACTCACTTGGCTAAAGGATAGCCCTAATACATATTTTGCTAACATACACCATGTATGTTGTAATAGTGTATTCTAAGTGTTTGTGAAAATGACTGAATGAGTATAGAATTCTCACTCGTGCTCGCCATGACTAATTGTCATGGATAATTGATTGTTGTATTGGCAATACCCCTTTGACGAAAGGATTTACCCTAAATCACGCCACGGCCAATACACACTATATATGCTAAAATGTGTGGCCCAAGCGTTTGTGGAAATGACTGAAGGAATATGGAACTTGGATTCCTGCTTGCCATGACTATCCGTCATGGGTGTATGCGTGTTATGATTGGGGTAACTCCCTAGTGAAAGGATTTGGCCTTATACCTCTGTGATCAACATATGTCATGTATGTTGATTCCTGTATTTTAAAGTGTTTGTTGAAATGTCTGAATGAGTAGTAGTTAGTAGATTGTAATGTTTAAGGGTGTTGAGATATGATTCTCAACTCCTTTAAATATGTGTATGATTTCCTTGAATAGCTGTGTGATTAGAAATTGAATATGTACAAACTAATGCTTGTGTTGTGCTTTATAACATGCTCAACTGCTTCTATGATTTTATTTATGTAATGCATATGTTAAATTCATGTTTACGTTGTACGATCCGTCATGGGTGATGGGGGAGTGGTGCAACGAATACGTGCAACAGCCCTGGCAGCCCTAAACGGATATTATCAAACTCTGATTATATGATTTGAACCTTGATCCATTACTGCTTTACTATTTGAAATTGATTGTGTTTGGGGCTATGTTTATAGTCCAGACAATCGGTACCAGAATTGAATTCGTGGCTGTGATTCATTTGCCACGTGAGATGTGTTCGACGAACTCGAGTCGTACTTCGGTTGGCGATAGTGGTTGGCCACGCGAAGTGCTTATGCACTTCATGTCGTTTAACTTGTTGTGCGCTCGGGCTAGCTGAGCTCGTCAGGCAACCCGATCTGTCTTATGTATGTTCAGCATGTTTGGTCACTAATGCTTGAACCTAGGGTACCAAACTTACCAGTGAAAACCCTTTTAACCATGATACCTCGATCCGCTAAGACTCATGAGCCGGGCATGGTGGTATGGGACACCGTGGTCGAGCTGTAGGCCTACGCTGGGTTTACGTGCCTCCCCGTAGTGACCAGTGAGCAACTTAACTCGTGAGCCGATTATGGTGGTATGGGACACTATATTCGCGTTGTCGGCCTACATTGATAAGGTGATGGGGGAGTGGTGCAACCTTTGTGCGTAACAGCCCTGGCAGCCCTTTGTAGTGACCGCGAGCATATTCTGAAGTCGCAGTGCACCTTAGGGTTCGCCGCGATATATAGAGTATGAACTAGGCTGTTTCGTATAGTGATAAATCGTTTAAGGGGTGATGGGGGTGGTGCAACCTTTGTGCGTAATGACCACAGCGGCTCTCTGCGGTGACCTAGAAAACACACCATCGTCGATATTAACTAGGGTGACGACCTAGAATGGATCATGTTTGGGAATGATACAAGGGAGGTACCTTAGTTTCCCAATCCTGCTGTTTGAAATGGACTAATTAAAAACTCGGTAATCATGCTCATCATGCATCGCATGTGCCTGGAAGATGTGGAGCACTGTGGGATGTAAGCATGCCGCGAACATGAGATGGTGTCCCATGAGGGAGTATGTCGGTGAGGGCATCCATCATACCTGCATTCATACTTGCATTAATCAGAGTAACTAGGAGTGTTTGATTTACTGCTTTATCATTACTGCTTGACTGTATTGATAACATGATAACTTATGCCTTATTGTTCCACTGAGTTAGCTACTCACTCCCACGTTATGGGACGGTGTTGTACACACCAAACAGATTTGTTGAATTTCAGATGATGGCGATGCTTATGAAGTAGAGCCGGACTACTTCTATGGTGATGAGGAGGAGTTCTCCTATCATGTAACTCTCTGATGGGTCTCGAAGACACTGCATCTTGTATTGACGGGGCTATGGTACTTGGGATAGAAGACATTACACTTACACATTTGGTATATTTTAGAACCGTACTTGTAATTATTTAACTGGTAATGTTATCACACTCTGGAGACTCATCATAGTTTATATATTTTATCTATCTATCATAGTCTTCCGCTTGCAAATTTAACTGTCTCTGGAGTATGATATGCTGTTTTGGCTTAATCTCACTCATGTTCAATGCACGAATACAGTCAACATTCAATCATCATTCATTTTGTTGCATAAGTGATGTTCTGGAACTTGGGAGTTGAGTTTATGCTCGACCCCCAATTTTCAGGGCGTTACAGTTACCCTAATAGGAACATCATATGCAAGGTATTTGATCGTGAAGCTGAAACAATAGAAAAATCACAACATCATGATCGGGGGAGCATTGAGGAGCTGATTTAAGCATGAGAGAGCAAAGATCAAGCAACCCAAGAAGAGCTACAAAAAGAGATTCAATCCGATAAGTAAGTGTCAGTGTTAAGAGTCCATAAGTTAGTCTCTATCCTCATGTTGGATTGAGGCTAAGAGTTTGTTATCCACAAACTCGATTAGGTGCCTTGTGCGGGACCTTGGCCTGTGCGGCCTAAACGTAAGTCCCTAGTGTGGGATCTTGCTGGTGTAACCTAAACATAGGTGCCTAGTATGGGACCTTAGCCGATGTGGCCTAAAAGTAGGTTCTTAGTGTAAGACCTTTGCTCTTGTGTATGATATAAATTGTAGAGTCCTTTGTCTAGGGCTGTAAAGGTTTATGGTGAACTTGATTTAATACCATTGATAGTGAAATCCGACACACTCTAGGAGAGAGTGCGTCTGCCGGGAGTGGAGTAGGCACGTAGTTGAACCACTATACATGCTTGTGTTTGGAATTTTCATTTGCGCATCTGTTTAATTATGCTTATGTGTTTTAATGCTTAATTCTATATGCATGATCAGATGAATTTGTTGGATTAATAGGTAGCATATTCCATACACACATGTTCACAATACTATAAGCTAGTTGCTTTATTTACATATCTTGAGTAGCCTATATGATTGGGCCCTCTATTAGCTTGGAAGCCTTTAGAGTTATATTTCCTTGCTTAGTTCAATTGCAAATTAGTTGAAGTTAGGCAATGAAGTTTTTTAAATTGGCATAATCATTGAAAAATCCTATTCACCCCCTCTATGTAACACCCCGAACTTTTCAATATCTGAGTATTGAAAGTTCTCATGTATTACCATAAAATTTAACTTAATATATGTACATGTGTACGATACTAATCTAGCTATCCTGACCTTACATCTATTCTCTAACATGAATCTAACCGTTAAAAATAATCTTCACCAATAGATCAAGCCATCCGACTATTGATTTTAAGACAAGATCATCATATGTCCAAGTAAACCCACTTGCGACCATCTATTTACAAAACTAACCATACAATCACCTACATACATGATTAGATTACTAACCATCAAGTTTTTTCTATTTTTAACATATCATCTTACCATCCATTGTGTGGTTTGATATATATATATTCCTAATTAATTTGGTGAATAGATCTTTATTCACAATGATTTAAATATACATTCTTTTGTAAGAATTGCTTAAAAACGTGCTTATAATCATATAGAACCATTATATTTCACAAAACTCTTAGATCAGTAATAATTATGAAAATGCCATTAACATAGACCCTTGAATTCTAGATCACATGGTTCCCCCAATCCACTTGATGTGAAATTTAACACAGGCCTATGCATAATAAATTAACCATACATGTCAGTTTTCAGCCATTAGATCCTCATAGTAGTGGCCTAATAGGGAAATCATCCCCTAACCATCGATTATGATACACTTGAGCTTAGGATATGCTTCAACTTTGGACTCAACCCCTTAAATTATATGAAAAAAATGGATAGACGGAATAGATTTCTCCAAAACATCAACGTGGGCCCCACAGCCAATCATAAGCGTACACATGCATGTGCACCAGTAGTGCACTGGACGAGAGATCGGGTCAAACAAGGTTTGATCTGATAAAAACCACGTAAAGAAAGGGAACTCCTTTCTCCCTTCTGCATTCGACGGACGTCCGTTCGCTAGACGAGCTGTGGCCCACCACAGTCATCCAACAGGACGATCTGAACCGCACAATGCGAAAGCCTCGATCACAAGGACTGTCTCTAGAGCGATCGGATCTCTGATCTTAGGGGCCAGGAAGCACAAGACAACAAATCCAGACCACCCAAAAGAATCAATTTGAGTGGAGATTGGTAGGGATGAGAATTTTTCATTAAACGGAACCCACCTTCCCCGAAGAAGACGCTGGATGACAGATGCTATCCCACCACATTGAAACGATCAAAACCGTTCATCTGATGGGCCACTCACTCTCATTGCATCCTCCTGAGAGAGAGAGAGAGAGAGAGAGAGAGAAGAATATAAGATAACCAAAAAAAGGGAAGGAGGAAAGGAAAAGAAAGTCGCGAACTGCCTTACGCAGCTCGCTTGCGAAACATCTGCGCAACCTGTTCGCACCAGATGCTCCACGTACAGGTTACGTAGGAACAATCTAGAGGCCCTACGCTGATATAAATTCTCACTTATGCCTGTTGATGGAGGAGGACACACAACAAGAAAGAAGAGAAAGAAAGGAGAAAATGAGAAGGAGAAGAGTGAGTTGAAAACGAGTCAACCTGTCGACTTTGTGGTTGCCAAGCCTGAGTTCGAGTTAGGTATGGGCTGGGTAATGCTGGACATTCTAGCTTAAGGAGATAGGAAAAGAAAGGAAGAAAGAAGGAAATAAAGAAAAGAAAAGAAAAGAAAAGAAAAGAAAGGAAGAAAGAAGGAAGGAAAGAAAAAAAGAAAGAAAGAAAAGAAAATAAAGGAAGAGAAAGGAAAGGAAAGGAAAGGAGAGGGAGACCAGCAACTTAGACGTCCACAGATCAGCAAATCTGCTGATTTATCAAGGTAGGCCATGCCCAATCTGCCCTTTTATACCCCTTCTTCCCCTTCCATATATTGATTAAACTAGCTAGCTCAAAACAAAACTAACCATTCGAACGTTGTTAAATATTAGATTAAGGATTTAATCCTTTGACATATACTGACTTCCAAGAAGGAAGCAACACTAGAGGTGAAGGTTTTATCCTTTAAGCTTATATTAATTTAAGTTGTTATATTTATCTTGCCTTTTACATGCTTTCATGTTATTATGAATCCTTCCTGTAATTATATGTTTACCATCAATAATTTGCCCTTTGGGATTATAGTGTAATGTTGATTACGAATGATCTTTATGAATTTATGTGGGGTGATGGATACAAGCTTTGCCCTTGCCTTTATCAAATTATTGAGATGGCCCTTGCCACTCTCCTCTTTATTGAGTTGGTTACCACCACTCTCCTTATATTTAAGTTGGCCATTACCACTCGTCTATTTGTTGAGTTAGCCATTGCTACTCTTCTTTTATTGAGTTAACCATTGTCACTCTCCTCTTTGTTATGCTGGCCGTTGCGACTTTTATTTTTGCTGAGTTGGCCATTGCCTCTCTTCTCCTTATTATATTGGCCTTGTGATATTTATCTTTAAGGCTTGGGCATGTGTCTTAATATTCCTGAACTCTCATGATTCAATAGATTTCCTTCTTTGGTGCAAGTACTATGTTGGGTATCCCTCTTCTAGCGATTGAATAAATATTGTGGACGTAATGCATTTTCGGTTACGGCCCTAGGGCGACACGTATTTCCATGTTTCATGGGTGATGGTGCACAAATTGGTGTATGTAAATTATTATATATACGTGTTACATCAATTCTTTTCTTTTTAGGGGTTGGATGTCGCAATTAGTAACTCTAATTTGGGTTGCGTGATTCACCTGGTCATGTGTTGTGTTTGTCTTGGGATAACTGCATAAATCCATGTTAAACGTGGGACAAACCGGCAAATCTTTGTAGTATGGGATGCGGAACGAATCAGATAACTATAATCGTATTCCACATTGTGGCGATCTCTAAGTGTGATAAACTGCACATACTTTACTAGGCATGCATGTCATATAGATTGCTTGTGCATTGATACCTCTTATAATTGTAGAGTACAGGATGTATCAGAACCTTTACATTGCTTTTATGAATCTCTTGAATTATTGTTAATCTTAAAGGATGACCATCACTATGAGTAGGGCATTGACCCTCTCTCAACCATACAGATGATGCGGGTGATGTACAGATTGAAGACCTAGAGGACTATCTCCCTATAGAAGACTATACTGAAAGAAAAATATGAAGATAGTTTTATTATTTAGTTTTATACTTCCACTGCGACACGATAAATGTAATAAGCTTCCATTAAGAAGGCATTTAATTATTTATTGAATTCTTTTACTCTGATGAAATGATCAATACAGTTGATTTTATTCTCATGAATGTTACCTTCATGAATGTATCTAGATGTGATTTAAATAAAAAAAATAAGGTGCGATTTTCAAAGCATCCAAGTTTACACATTATTAACACCCGGTTTTCTCGAGCATGAGTATGAACTCTGGCCATGAAAATTCGAGGCGTTAACTTTAGGACTCTTGAACTATTTCATACTTCTACTATGTGGTCTAAACTGCAATTACATATCTCTTTTCTTTCTTTTACTACATGCATCCCGCAGCGGATGGTGTAGCTTTATATTATTTTCGGGCTTCTAGGTGGTTCCTATGTAACCTGGAGGTGGCGTAGACGGACGGACATCGCCAGTGTCGCTTGTGATCGCGGTGATTCTCGATTCTCCTTTCTTTTCTTTTCTTTTTTCTTCTGAAGTTGGGTCAGTTTTGGATGGTCCACCGTTTGATCGAATCGTTCCACTACATAGTGCGGTAGCATATGAATTGGAATTCAGTTTCTTAGGTGAAGAAGATGACTTGGTTTTAATGGAGGATTGTCAGCTGTCAAGTTTTCCTTTGTTTTGATTATTGGAGGTGATTTAGATGGGTCTCATGGAACTTGTGGGCCCCACAAATCGGATGTTCAAATGTCCACATCGATGGTTTTCGCAAAGTCGTGTTGCGGATGACTTTTCCGCAGCTTACGCGGACGTCTGGGTGATCTGGGTGTTTCCAGAGAGGTGAAACTCCTTCCAATCCTTCAAAAATCTCTAGGAAGATCGAAATCCTCCTCTCTGGGTTGAACTGTTCAAATCTATAGATGGGTTGAGGTGGAGTCCTCTCTTAGTCCCACGATCCAGTTTTGTCATCAGATGCCATAGTGGTTGGGCTTTCTACGTCTAGGTTGGTTTGCACTTTTCGGTGGGGTCCACTATTATGGATTTTCGAGAGATCCAATTCTTCGATTAGATTTTTCGTGATGTATTGGTCCAGGAGTCAAAATATGAGGTAGGTCCGAGCTCTGGGTGGCCCACACGTTGATCATGATGCAGGTCAATACTTACCGCTCGGAGGATTCACATTGGGTGCCATGCATATGGCACCCATTATTTACGATTTCACCATAAATTATTTAACTTACTTCTGATAACAGCTACGCTGAAATGCACCATCTTATTGTCCTGAAATTGGGAGGGCCATTCTCATTTTTCACGCTCTTTTCACTAGTTAAGTTTGGACCTTGATCGTGTACTAATGAGTAGGATGCCCCTTGGGATGGCAGATATTGTCCTGTGACCTAAAGGAGGCTTTTGTGTATTTGGAAGGGGGATTCAACTGTTAATTGTGTTGTGTACTTCACGATCTTCAAGTTGGGTGGTTGTTTCTTGTAACGCCTTGAAAATCGGGGGTTGAGTGTAACTCAACTCTCGAGTTCCACCGCATCACTTATGCAACATATTTAATGATGTTTGAATGTTGTCTGTGTTAGAGCAATAAACATGAATAAGATTATACCAAAATAGTAATTCATACTCCAGGTCAATTGTATAAAAGCAAGCGGAAGACTGAACTATATATATATGTATGTAAAGAACAAAATAAACGTTTCATTCTCTAGATTATGAATCTATCTGAGTCACCATATACATGTCTGTTTTATAAACAACATATCAAAAATAAAACTAAGTACAATCCCTGCAAAACCCGCCATGATCTGACAATGACAATTAGTCGAGCCGTCAGAGAAGCGCATATACGAGAACTCCTCCTGGTCCTCGTCATAATCAGCTCGCCTCGAGTTGTCGGCTCGCCTAAACCTGAGACAGAGTCTGGTTGGTGCGCGCAACACCGTCCCGTAACGTGGGAGTGAGTAGCTAACTCAGTAGAACAATAAGGCATAAGTTATCATATTATCAATGCAGTCAAGCAGTAATGATAAAGTAGGAAGTCAAACACTCCTAGTTACTCTTATTAATGCAAGTATGTATGCAGGTATGATGGATGCCCTCACCGACATACTCCCTCATGCGACACCATCTCACGCTCGCGGAATGCTTACATCCCACAATGCTCCACATCTTCCAGGCACATGCGATGCATGATGAGCATGATTACCGAGTTTTTTTTATTTATCCATTTCAAACAGCAGGATTGGGAAACTAAGGTACCTCCCTTGTATCATTCCCAAACATGATCCATTCTAGGGTCGTCAGTCCTAGTTAATATCAGACGATGGTGTGTTTTCTAGGTCACCTGCAGAGGTTGTCGGGGCATTACACACAAAGGTTGCACCGCTCCCCCATCACCCCTTAAACAATTCATCACAATACAAAAACAGGCCTAGTTCATACTCTATATATCGCGGCGAACCCTAAGGCGCACTGCGACTTCAGAATATGCTCGCGGTCACTACAAAGGGTACGCTGTGGTCATTACACACAAAGGTTGCACCACTCCCCCATCACCTTATCAATGTAGGCCGACAGCACGAATATAGTGTCCCATACCACCATAATCGGCTCACGAGTTAAGTTGCTCACTGGTCACTACGGGGAGGAACGTAGCCCCAACGTAGGCCGACAGATCAACCACGGTGTCCCATACCACCATGCCCGGCTCATGAGTCTTAGCGGATCGAGGTACCATGGTTAACGGGATTTTCACTGGTAAGTTTGGTACCCTAGGTTCAAACATTAGAGACCAAACATGGTAAACATACATAAGACACACGGGTTACTTGACGTGTTCGGCTGGCTAGAGCGCACAACAAGTTGGACGATATGACGCGCAGAAGCACCTCGTGTGGCCAACCACTATCGCCAACCGAAGTACGACACAGGTTCGCCAACACATCATGTGTGGCGAAACGAATCTCAACCACAACTCCAAGTCTGATACCGGATGCCTGGACTATGGACATAGTCCCAAGCTCAATCAATTCCTAACCATAGCATGTGAAGTACAGCATGATAACATGGTAATTCAAGAAGACTAGCAATCATGTTATAAAGCATGTCATAAAGCATGTTAATAAACAAGTTACAAAGCATATTCAAAAGCATGTTGTAAAGCACTATACAAATAGGGATGCAAATACATATATTTCATAAGTGAGTGGTTAGATGTAACGTCCCGGATTTTTGCCAACCTGGGATTAGATGTCCTTAGGCAGTGGGTCGATCCTAATACCTCATTCACTTGTCAGAACTGAATCCCAAAGTCTAAAAGCCGCCTTTGAACTCATTTCCTTCACAAACCTCACCCTTCATCACCTTGATCTTCCAATTTTTCTAAGAACTTTCACCCTAGACACTATCTTAAACTAGCTAAGTAGTATAACTTGGATCACTTTATATACAAACTCCAAAGGCCTGAGTACCACCTCGACCAGAATTCACTTAGGACTAAATCCTTTAGAAATGAGACAAAGTAACTAAGTGTGAAACTAGATTAGCTACGAAATCCGTTTGAATCGCTTTAAATACGATCTGCAAGACCGAAAACTTGTAGAATCATTGACGCTAGGTTACCCTGAAGTTTAGAACCAAACTCATTTCCCGGCTGCTCTCGGGAATGAAACGAAACTTCGTATTAGGTCTAGGTCGCACATCAGAAGTCCGATTAACACGAAGTTAAGGAACCAGGGCGCCTCACTGGGGCCGACTATCATCTCAAAAATCAGGTCCAGCCGATGTCCCACGACCATTCGTTTGGATCCGGAGCGAGGGAATGTGAAAAACACTATTCCCATTCCAAAATAAATATCAGGAATAGTAATCTGGCACCATTCGTTTACGCGTCAGTATTAAGCAACCTGACCGTCAGAATCAGACCAAATTACACCCTCGGATAAAGAAAAATTTCAGGAACATTTACATGTACTTGAAATTTCGGATCGTGGCCCACTGACCGTTGAACTGAAACTGGTCCGCCACGTGCGATCTGGGAATCCGTTCGAGTCGAAAACATAGTCCCATGTAGATCCGTGAGTAGAGAGTTTAAGTCTGACGTTTGGCTCAAGGGGGGCCACCAGAAACATTCTTTTGAGCTGGAAAAGTGACGAAATACCTATATTAGCAGTAACCCTTGAACCTGAGTCTATTTTGGGAAGGTTTTAGGCTATAAAAGGTGTAACGCCCTGAAAATCGGGGGTCGAGCATAAACTCAACTCCCGAGTTCCAGAACATCACTTATGCAACAAAATGAATGATGATTGAATGTTGACTGTATTTGTGCATTGAACATGAGTGAGATTAAGCCAAAACAGCATATCATACTCTAGAGACAGTTAATTTTGCAAGCGGAAGACTATGATAGATAGATAAAATATATAAACTATGATAAGTCTCCAGAGTGTGATAACATTTCCAGGTTAAATAAATACAAGTACAGTTCTAAAATATACCTAATGTGATGACGTGTAAAGTCTCCTATCCCAAATACCATAGCCCCGTCAGTACAATACCAGGTCTTCATAGACCTGTCAGAGAGATACAAATAGGAGAACTCCTCCTCGTCACCATAGAAGTAGTCCGGCTCTGCTTCATAAGCGTCGCCATCATCTGAAATTCAACAAATCTGTTTGGTGTGTACAACACCGTCCCGTAACGTGGGGAGTGAGTAGCTAACTCGGTGGAACAATAAGACATAAGTTATCATGTTCTCAATACGGTCAAGCGGTAATGATAAAGCGAAAATCAAACACTCCTAGTTACTCCGATTAATGCACAGTATGAATGCGAGGTATGATGGATGCCCTCTCCGACATACTCCCTCAAGCGACACCATCTCACGTTCGCGCATGCTTACATCCCACAGTGCTCCACATCTTCCAGGCACATGCGATGCATGATGAGTATGATTACCAGAGTTGTTATTAGTCCATTTCAAACAGCAGGATTGGGAAACTAAGGTACCTCCCTTGTATCATATCAACATGATCCAATCTAGGGTCGTCGGTCCTAGTTAATATCGAGACGATGGTGTGTTTTCTAGGTCACTGCAGAGAGGCCTGCTGTGGCTACATTACGCACAAAGGTTGCACCACTCCCCCATCACCCCTTAAACGATTCATCACGATACAACTATACGAAACAGGGCCTAGTTCATACTCTATATATCGCGGCGAACCCTAAGGCACGCTTAAAATGCAACCAGTATGCTCGCGGTCACTTACAAAGGCTGCCTGTGGTGTACACACAAAGATTGCACCACTCCCCATCACCTTATCGGTGTAGGCCGACGGCGCGAATATAGTGTCCCATACCACCATAATCGGCTCACGAGTTGAGTTGCTCCTTTGGTCACTACGGGGAGGAACGTAGCCCAGCGTAGGCCGACGACTCGACCACGGTGTCCCATACCACCATGCCGGCTCATGAGTCTTAGCGGATCGAGGTACCATGGTTAACGGGATTTTCAGAATTTGGTAAGTTTGGTACCCTAGGTTCAAGCATTAGCGACCAAACATGGTGAACATACATAAGACGGATCGGGTTACATGACGAGCTCGGCTAGCTCGAGCGCACAACAAGTTGAACGACATGAAGTGCATAAGCACTTGGCGTGGCCAACCACTATCGCCAACCGAAGTACGACTCGAGTTCGTCGAACACATCTCACGTGGCAACATGAAACTCAACCACGATCTCCAATCTAGTACCGATTGTCTGTGGACTATAATCATAGCCCCAAGCACTAATCAATTGTCATCCATAGCATGTGGAGTAAAGCATGATAAACAAGTAATTCAAGCATGATAAATAAAGTAATTCAAGAACACTAGCAAGCATATTTTAAAGCATAACATGAAGCATGTTAATAACAAGTCAAAGCATGTTCAAAGCATGTTATAAAGCATTATGTAAATAAGTATACAAATACTTATATTTTGTAAGCGAGTGGTTAGAGTGAACAACCACATGGAGAGTGTCATATGTGACTCTAAGGTAGCCGAGAATCCCATCTCAGCACCTACCTAAGATTCTAACACTTAAATACTTACACTCACAAGTGATTTCACCAACACTTGGAATGCAATATTTCAACATACCTGACGTATGCTAGGGAAGTGTGTACTAGGGTTGTCCCTTTACCAAACTAGTATTTTATACATATACATCATATTCATACAGCAATTAAACATGTCAATCACATCAGCAACTTTTATACGTATAGGGTACTTCCACGTATACCCAATTTCGACATACATAGTGTTTACAAAGGAACATAGATTTCGGCGATTCCTTTCGCCAAGCTAGTATTTTAATCATGTATTGTATAATCATACATTAAATAAATATGTCAAACATTATCCTAAAAGAACTACATATACGGTATTTCTACAATACGTAATTTCAACATACGGCGCATTTACAAGTAAACATATATTTTGGCGATTCCTTTCGCCAAACTAGTATTTTTTCCATATGTTATATAATTAAACATTAAATAAACATGTCAAGCATTTATCCAAAAAAAAATACGTATACGGTATTTCTACGTATAACTAGAATATGTGAAATTCCATATTTCACACCGCTAATCAAAACAGGAAACGGAAAGCACTTTGTACATGTGCTGCTGATTGCATGCGATCATGAATCTACCATTATCACGACATTGAAAGCGTTGAAAACCGTAACTTATACACTTAAAGTCCTCACCTTTGCCTTTGGAAACGGAACAGATCGAAAGCAAGGGTAATGGACCTTCCGTCTACGGGCGATTTTAGCCTAAAGAGCGGAATCGGTTAGTCGGTATACATCCTACCTCGATTCCACCTCAAATCGGACCTAGGGTTAGGTTTTCTTACCTTCAAATGAGGCGGAAACAGCCGGAAAACGCCGAGGAAGTGGTGGTGCACCGTTGGATGGCGAGGGGAACGACGGCGGGGAGATTCTCCCACTTCTTCCTCACTTTCTCTCTTTTCTCTCTCCCAAAACTAAATTCGTATGGCTGGAATGGGAGAGGGTTTAAGGTCCTTATATAGTCTCAAATCTTCCCAAAATAGACTTAGGTTCAAGGGTTCATTTTGCTAATATAGGATATTCGTCACTTTTCCATTTCAAAAGAGAAGTTCGGTGGCCCTCTTTGAGCCAAACGTCGACTTAAGCTCACCATCAATGGATCTACGTGGGATTACGTTTTGACTCATTCGGATAAGATCGCACGTGGCGGATCACTTTCGATTCGACGGTCGAATGGGCCACGATCGAAATTCCAAGTACATGTAAATGTTCACTGAAATTTTTCTTAATCCGAGGGTGTAATTTGGTCCGATTCGACGGTCGGGTTGCTTATCTTACCGACGCGTCAACGAATGATGCGAGATCACTATTCCAGATATTTATTTTGGATGGGAATAGTGTTTTCACACTCCCTCGCTCCGAATCAAAACGAATGGCCATGGAACATCGGATGGAGCTGATTTTTTGAGATGATTGTTAAGCCCATGGGGCGGTCTACTAGTTCACTTAGCTTCGGGTTAATCGGACTCGATGTGCGATCTAGACCATACATGATACGGAGTTTCGATGTGCTCAGAAGCGGTAGGGTAATGAGATTGATCCACAGATTTTAGGATAACCTAGCGTCAATGATTACGCAAGTTTTGGGTCTTAGATCGTATTTAAAGCGATCCCAACTGATTTCGTGGCTAATTGAGTTTAGTACTTAGTTAACTTTGTTAAGTTTCTAAAGGATTTAATCTACGTGATTTACATCGGTAAGGTGGTACTGTGCCTTTGGAGTTTGTATATAAAGTGATCCAAGTTATACTACTTAGCTAGTTTAAGATAGTGTCTAGGGTGAAAGTTCTTAGAAAAATTGGAAGATCAAGGTGATGAAGGGTGAGATTTGTGAAGGAAATGAGTTCAAAGGCGGCTTTAGACTTTGTGATACAGTTCTGACAAGTTAATGAGGTATTAGGATCGACCCATTGCCTAAGAACATCTAATCCCAGGTTAGCAAAAATCCGGGGCGTTACAAAAGGACCTTAAACCCTCTCCCATTCCAGCCATACGAATTTGGATTTGAGAGAGGGAAAAGAGAGAGAAAGTGAGGGAGATGTGGGAGGAATTCCCTGCTGTTGTTCCCTGCCGCTATTCGGGCTCCACCGCCTGATTCTCAGCGCTTTCCTGGCGATTCCGGCATCGTTTCTAGGTAAGAAACCCTAACCCTAATCTGTTTTAGGGTTGTATAGGTTGTAGATTATGGAATAGCTAACCTGTTTCGTTCTTTAGGCTGCTAAACTCCCGTATACGGAACCTTAGCGAACCTATCGACTCCGTTACGATTCTACGACACAAGGTGAGGACTTTAGGTGTATAGGTTGCGGTTTTCAATGCTTTCAATGTCAGATAATGGTAGATTCATGATCTGCATGCAATTGCACATGTACAAAGTGCTTTCCGTTTTCTGTTTCGATTAGAATTGTAGAATTTGGAATTTCACATACTCTAGGTATTCGTATAAAATACCGTATACGTATTTTTTATGGAAATGTGTTTGCCATGATTATGTGTCGTATGATTATATGACATATGGATAAATTACTTATTTGGCGAAAAGAATCGCCGTAATACATGTTTGTTTGTATACACTATGTATGTTGAAAATGCGTATTCTAGAAAATACTGTATACGTATAAATTTTGAAGATGTATTTATCATGATTATTTGCTGTAGTAATATATTATACATAGATAAAATACTCACTTGGCTAAAGGATAGCCCTAATACATGTTTTGCTAACATACACCATGTATGTTGTAATAGTGTATTCTAAGTGTTGTGAAAATGACTGAATGAGTATAGAATTCTCATTCGTGCTCGCCATGACTAATTGTCATGGACAATTGATTGTTGTATTGGCAGTACCCCTTTGATGAAAGGATTTGCCCTAAATCACGCCACGGCCAATACACACTATATATGCTAAAATGTGTGGCCCAAGTGTTTGTAGAAATGACTGAATGAATATGGAACTTGGTTTCTTGCTTGCCATGACTATCCGTCATGGGTGTATGCATGTTATGATTGAGGTAACTCCCTAGTGAAAGGATTTGGCCTTATACCTCTGTGATCAACATATGTCATGTATGTTGATTCCTGTATTTTAAAGTGTTTGTTGAAATGTCTGAATGAGTAGTAGTTAGTAAATTGTAATGTTTAAGGGTGTTGAGATATGATTCTCAACTCCTTTAACTATGTGTATGGTTTCCTTGAATAACTATGTGATTAGGAATTGAATATATACAAACTCATGCTTGTGTTGTGCTTTATAACATGCTCAACCGCTTTTATGATTTTATTTATGTAATGCATATGTTAAATTCATGTTTACGTTGTACGATCCGTCATGGGTGATGGGGGAGTGGAGCAACGAATGCGTGCAGCAGCCCTAGCAGCCCTAAACGGACATTATCAAACTTTGATTGTATGATCTAAACCTTGATCCATTACTGCTTTACTATTTGAAATTGATTGTGTTTGGGGGCTATGTTTATAGTCCAGACAATCGGTACCAGAATTGAATTCGTGGCTGTGATTCATTTGTCACGTAAGATGTGTTCGACGAACTCGAGTCGTACTTCGGTTGGCGATAGTGGTTGGCCACGCGAAGTGCTTATGCACTTCATGTCGTTCAACTTGTTGTGCGCTCGAGCTAGCCGAGCTCGTCATGTAACCCGATTTGTCTAATGTATGTTCACCATGTTTGGTCGCTACTGCTTGAACCTAGGGTACCAAACTTACCAGTGAAAACCCTTTTAACCATGGTACCTCGATCCGCTAAGACTCATGAGCCGGGCATGGTGGTATGGGACACCGTGGTCGAAATTTGTCGGCCTCTGGCCTACGCTCAAGGCTACGTGCCTCCCGTAGTGACCAAAGTGAGCAACTTAACTCGTGAGCCGATTATGGTGGTATGGGACACTATATTCGCGCTACTGTCGGCCTACATTGATAAGGTGATGGGGAGTGGTGCAACCTTTGTGTGTAACACCACAGCGCCCTTTTGTAGTGACCGCGAGCATATTCTCGAAGTCGCAGTGCGCCTTAGGGTTCGCCGCGATATATAGAGTATGAACTAGGCACTTTACGTATAGTGATGAATCGTTTAAGGGGTGATGGGGAGTGGTGCAACCTTTGTACGTAATGCCCACGGATGACCTCTGCGGTGACCTAGAAAATACACCATCGTCGATATTAACTAGGATGACGACCTAGAATGGATCATGTTTGGGAATGATACAAGGGAGGTACCTTAGTTTCCCAATCCTGCTGTTTGAAATGGACTAATTAAAAACTCGGTAATCATGCTCATCATGCATCGCATGTGCCTGGAAGATGTGGAGCACTGTGGGATGTAAGCATGCCGCGAACGTGAGATGGTGTCGCATGAGGGAGTATGTCGGTGAGGGCATCCATCATACCTGCATTCATACTTGCATTAATCAGAGTAACTAGGAGTGCTTGATTTACTGCTTTATCATTACTGCTTGATTGCATCGATAATATGTTAACCTATGCTTTATTGTTCCACTGAGTTAGCTACTCACTCCCACGTTACGGGACGGTGTTGTACACACCAAACAGATTTGTTGAATTTCAGATGATGGCGATGCTTATGAAGCAGAGCCGGACTACTTCTATGGTGATGAGGAGGAGTTCTCCTATCATGTAACCCTCTGACGGGTCTCGAAGACACAGTCTTGTGTATTGTCGGGCCGTGGTGAGTGCTGGGGATAGAAGACATTAAACTTACACATTTGGTATATTTTAGAACTGTACTTCTATTTATTTAACCTGGTAATGTTATCACACTCTGGAGACTCATCATAGTTTATATATTTCATCTATCTAACATAGTCTTCCGCTTGCAAAATTAACTGTCTCTGGAGTATGATATGCTGTTTTGGCTTAATCTCACTCATGTTCAATGCACGAATACAGTCAACATTCAATCATCATTCATTTTGTTGCATAAGTGATGTTCTAGAACTCGGGAGTTGAGTTTATGCTCGACCCCCAATTTTCAGGGCGTTACATTAGAGTAAACAACCACATAGAGGGTATCATACATGACTCTAAGGTAGTTGAGAACCCCATCTCAGCACCTACCTAAGGCACTAACACTTAAGCACTTACACTCACAAGCAATTTCACCAACACTTGGAATGCACTTTTTCAACATACATGACGTATGTTAGAGGAAAGTGCACTAGGGTTGTCCCTTTACCAAACTAGTATTTTATACGTATATATCATATTCATACAGCAAATAATTATGATAATTACATCAGTAAAATTTATACGCATGGGGTATTTTCTAGGATACCCAATTTCGACATACATAGTATTTACAAGGGAACTTGTATTACGGCGATTCCTTTCACCAAGCAATTATTTTATGTGCACATAATATATTTATACAACAATTAATCATGACAAACACCTCGCTAAAATATACATGTATACGGTACTTCTTACAATACCGTATTTCTACATACATAGTGTTTATTAGTAAACATGTATTTAGGCGAATCCTTTCGCCAAATAAGTATTTTATCCATTCGTCATATATCCATACGACAAATAAACATGTCAAACACATTTTCATAAAAAATACATATACGGTATTTTATACGAATACCTAGAGTATGTGAAATTCCAAATTCTACAATTTTAATCGAAACAGAAAACGGAAAGCACTTTGTACATGTGCAATTACATGCAGATCATGAATATACCATTATCTGACATTGAAAGCATTGAAAACCGCAACCTATACACCTAAAGTCCTCACCTTACTTTTTGGAATCTCAACGGATCGACAAGGGTTGAGGAGCTTCCGTATTCGGGAGTTTTCTAGTCTAAAGAGTGAAATCGGTTAGCTAGTTCATAACCTGTAGCCTATACACCTCAAAACAGGTATAGGGTTAGGGTTTATTACCTTAAAACGGAGTCGGTATCACCGGGAAGGCGTCTGGAAAGAGGCGGTGCAGCCCGTGTGATGATCGAAAGCAGTAGGAGGAAGGTGCCCCCACAAATCCCAAGCTTTCTCTCTCTTTTCTCTCTCTCTCTCTCTCTAGGGTTTTATCCCAAATTCGTATAGCTGTGAGAGGGGCTGTTCTAAGGCCCTTATATAGCCTAAAACCTCTTCGGAATAGACTCCAGTTCGAGAGGTACGTTTATTATAAGCATTTCGGCGTTGTTCCAGCTCAAAAGAGGGTTTCTGGCGGCCCCCCTTGAGCCAAACGTCAGACTTAAGCTCACAACTCATGGATCCACGTGGGATTACATTTTCGTCTCGGTCGGATTTCTAGATCACACGTGGCGGACCATTTTCAGTTCAACGGTCAGTGGGCCACGATCTGAAATTCCAAGTACATGTAAATGTTCTGAAATTTTTACGATCGGAGGGTGTAATTTGGTGCGAATCGACGGTCAGTTGCTTAATCTTGATCCATAGCGAATGGGTGCCGATCACTATTCAAGATATTTATTTTGTAAAGGAAATAGTGGTTTTCACACTCCCTCGCTCCGGACTCAAGCGAATGGCCATGGGACATCGTCTGGACCTGATTTTCAAGATGGTTATCGAGCCCAGTGAGGCGGTCCTAGTTCCTTAACTTCGTGTTAATCGGATTTTCGATGTGCGGTCTAGACCTAATACGAAGTTCCAAGTCATTCCTGAGAATAGCCGGGTAATGAGTTTGATCCTAAACTTTAGGGTAACCTAGCGTCAATGATTCTATAAGTTTTGGGTCTTGCAGATCGTATTTAAAGCGATTCTAACGGATTTCATGGCTAACCTAGTTTAGCACTTAGTTAACTTTGTTAAATTTCTAATGGATTTAATCCTAAGTGATTTCTGGTCGAGGTGATACTCGAACCCTTGTACGGAAATTTACGGGTTGTTACATTTCTACTGTTTAAGCAGTTCGTTTGGCAGAGCTGGCTATGATGGAGGATCGGATAGTAATTTTAGAGAGGAAAATTTGGATGGTAATCATCCTGGTACTATGTGTCGGTGTTTGTGCGGCTCATTTTGTGGTTTTCCTAGGGCGAGTGGTGTTCTTGTCTCATGATCGTTCGTGACTAGTTTTAAGGAAGGGAAATGAGGTTTAATCATAATAATCCGGATCATCCAGGCCTAGATATGGTAGATCCGGGTTGTTACAGTCTCCCCTTGTTATATAAATTTCGTCCTCAAAATTTTCTTGCCTCAGGTATTAGTCTTTGTTGAAGAGGTCGAGGTACTTTTCCTTCATCTCCTCTTCACACTCCCATGTTGCTTCCTCTTTGTCGTAGTGTGACAATAAGACCTTTACTAGAGGGATGACCTTTGTTCGGAGAATTTGCTCCTTGCGATCCAAGATTTGCATAGGTTCCTCTATATAGGTGACATTGTCCCTTAGCTCTATTTGTTCCTAGCTGATAACATGCGACATGTCATGTTCATACTTTTTCAACATGGAGATATGTAACGCCTAGTTTTTAGAACCCGAGTATATGACTCGTTCTCCAAAAACCTAAGTGTTAGCCTTTAAAATTTAGTGTAAATTTGAACCGCTTATCATTAATCAGAGTTAGCAGTAAATGTTGGCGGAATAAACCATACATTGTATAAAAAACATTCTGATCATCACAAAATTCCAAATGTAATGCCCATACATGACTTATACAATCCTAAATAACAAAGTTCATTAAATAAAATAGAAATCTATCGACTAATGATGGAGCTTAATATGGGCCGTAGGGACCCCGTCTAGCTCCTCAGCTACCCGATCTGCTCTAACAACCCAGTGAATGGTATTAGCTCGCTCTACACTGGCATCAATTGTTACGGTTTGATAGCATCAATGGCTATCGCAGTGAGGCATATCCTCTAAGATTGCACACTCATCATTCATAAACCAACATAAATCACAATATATGAGAAGAGACATATTAAACAATTCAATTTAAAATAATGATCATATATTTAGAAATAAGCTAGTCAACATAATTTCAACATTAAAGAAATGTAACAAAAATCGTAATGCAAGTGGACATGTCCAGATAGTCAAATAATCAATCATTCAAACTCCGCAAAAATGGCTAGAAAAACAAGCTTTAAACTTACACTTCACCTAGAAATCATATCGTACGGAAACTCCACAAGATGCTAGAAAATCGATTAGCGAAATCTCACTCCACCTGAAAATCATGGTACGATTGAACACCACAAGATGAAGGGAAAACAACATGCAAACATCTACTTCACCTAAAAATCATATCGTACATGAACACCGCAAGATGCTAGAAAATCGATAAGTGAACTCCCACTCCACCAAGAAATCATGGTACGACTGAACACCATAAGATGAAGAGAGAACAACATATAAACATCTACTTCACCCGGATCATATCGTACGTGAACACCGCAAGATGGATAGAAAATCGATAAGCGAACTCTCGCTCCGTCCGAAAATCATAGTACGACTGAAAATCGATAAGCGAACTCTCACTCCGTCCGAAAATCGATAAACAAACATCTATTTCACCTGGAAATTATATCGCACGTGAACACCACAAGATGGCTAGGAAATCGCTAAGCAAACACCCACTCCACCCGAAAATCACAATACGACTGAACATCGCAAGATGAAGAGACAAGCAATATACAAACTCTAAACTACACGTAAATCATATCGTACGTGAACACTGCAAGATGGCTAGGAAATCGCTAAGCGAACACCCACTCCACCCGGAAATCACAATACGACCGAACACCGCAAGATGGGTAGAAAACCAACATGTAAGCTCTAGACCACCCGAAAATCATATGGTACGTGAACACCATCAGATGTCTAGGAAATCGATAAACGAAATCCCGCAGCACCTAGAAATTGTCAAATGGTTTTGGGTTTGAATGCCTCTCCTTGTGAGAGTTCCTTCCTTTATATAGAGATTGTCGGGCTAATTACAAGGCTGACAATCAACCATTACATTTGTCTCTGTGTGGTAAGTAACTGACAAAAATAAACTCTTATCAATTACAGGCATATATACAATATTCTTTTCTATACATAGCTAGACTAAACAAGGTAGAATATATGCTGCCTTAATAGACTAGGCCAACACATATTCAACTGTTATATTGACTATTCTACTAACAGAAATCGCAATACAACCAAACACTACAGGATGAATAAGAAACAACAGGATATGCAAATATAACCAACAAGCCACAAAAGGGCACCAATAGGCCATCAAAGCCATGAGGGAAAATATATGATTTAAGCCACGTAGGGCAAATATGTGATGCGAGCCATGTAAGGCAAAGTGTGATCCAAGCCATGTAAGGTAAATGTGCGATCCAAGTCACGTAAGTCAAATATGGACCGCAAGATGGTGAGTTCATGACAGGTTTCATTCATTACATCACTCAATTGCAAATGACAAACATATCGTTAATTAACAATGTACAACTACAAATAACATGTTATCATCAATCATTTATGTTTGCAATAATTAAAGAAATATGTTCATTTTCTAAACAAGAATCAGGTGTGCAACGTATTATCATATTCACATATTCACATAATAAGTTTAGTAACTCAATCAAGTAACTTAGGAGATACTAAATGGGAGGGATTAAGGCATCATTGTTGACTAGATTAATGAATTTAAGTGGGAAGCTCAAAGGGTGAGTCCTCACCTCTTGCCTCAACTAAGAACTAAAGATCTCCACGCTCAACTTTAGAGGCTACAACACAAACATGGGAATAAGCTTTTAGAACAACTTAAACAACCCAGAATTTATCAACTCATAGAATTGATCAGATTTTACATCAACTCACATGAAATTGAATCCAAGCTAAGTCCGCTACCCCAACCAAAGCTACCTGAAGAAGCAGGACACATGAGAGTTGAACCATCAGCTAAGATCCAACCTCGATATAACCTGCAGCTAGAGATAAGATGTAGCCCTTAAGTTGGCTCACCAGAGACCCAGTTTGAACCCAACTTGGTTACAAACCAATCTCAATCAACTCGATTCGGGCGAGGGATTCAACCCAACTTCATCTACTGAAATATTTGCACAAGCCAAGGAAAATGATCTGAACCATCAGATTTCTAAACCGTTTATACCCAGCAACTCTATGAGTTAACTGGGTAATGACAAGCTTAAGTGGCGGGTCAGAGTTGACTCTCCTCTGATGTAACTAGATGAACTGATACTAGACCTGGTCTACCAGTTTAGGATTGTCAGATTTAACTTCCTAAACCGCTGGACTTGGTGGAAGAAATCAGGTGAGTTAACTCGGCAGCAACCGAGCGACTCAGCCATAGGTCTATGGTTAGAATCATACATTTATTGGAGTTGATTTATCTGTTCACGGCCAACTAGGTGGAGGAGGTCTTAACCCAATGTCCAGCTAGCTCCGACTCAGCGAGGAACTTGCATGACTAAACCAGCAACGAGGCGTACTCACACGATGACTCAAGCCACTCACTCCAATAGTGAGACACGCATGCACATCCTCACTCCACTCCACTTCCCTTCTCTTTTTCTTTCTTCTATATCCCTCCTCCTTGCTCTCCCTCTCTTCTGTATTTCATCTTCAAAAAGATCTTACAATGCTTGGATCAGACAGGTGTTTGAGTCACGTTCAACTCGACTGGGTCGGGTAGGGGCAACAACCACTCCTGAACTCCCTTTCTCCTTCCTCCTTTCTCTTTTCTTTCTTTCTTTTCTTCTCCTTCTCTTCTCTTCTCTTCTCTTATCCAGATAGTGTGGCTAGACCAGTATCATAGTCCGTACCATTCTATAGATCCCCACGATCCTCCCTGTCGAATTCCAGCAACCTTCGACCTTTATCCGACATTTATGAGCGATCCTAAGATGAGTCCTGTTAACCTGAGTCGACTCAACCCAAGACTTGTATCCTAGCCACCGCGCCGTCGCTGCGGTTCCGTCGCCGCATCTCGCGCGCCGAGGCAATACCTGGGCCTGAAGATATGGGCCCTCATTCAATTCAAGGAAAACGCCACGCGTTTGCAATCCCAAGAGAATCTCTACAACTTGTCACATCAAATGTTAAGTACACATCCCATCACTCCCATCATCCACACCCATCCTCAAGTACAACCACCCATCCCCTAAGTCAACTCTCTCCCTTACACAAGTACTCCCATCACTCACCTTTTCACCCATCACCATCTTACATCACCTCTCCCTCTCTCATCTCTCTCTCATTTTTAAAACTCCATCTCCCAAGCAACACCAATGTCCATGGCTTCCATGGAGAAGCTTGGTGTGGCCCACCTTCCTACCTCCCATCCCCACCATCTAAAGTCCATCTCAACCGTTGGAATCCACCCTTTGGAGCTCTAGATCATGTTGGCTGAAGAAGGAAGAGGAGATCGACAGTGGGTGCTTTTACTTGTTGATTTTATGATTTGAGGGCCCACATATGTTGGACCCATCTTGATGTATGCATGTATAGGGAGGGCCTATAGTGGCGGGGTCCCTCCCCTCTCACGATCATCCTTCTCTCTCTTTCTCCCTCTCTCTCCTTCCCTCTCCCTCTTGATGTGTGGCCCACCTGAGGCATGTGACATATCCACGCCATCCATCATCGTGGAGCCCACCATGATGTGTTGTTGCATCCAAACCATCCAACGGTGGGACCCCAACTGGCTGACTGACGTCAGTAAGATTTGTGGGTCCCACTTGATATATGTGTTATATTGAAACCGTCCATCCACATGGGTTTTAATCCACTCCATCCATCCGTGCAAGGCCCACCTTGGTGACACGTGTGGTCACAGGAGGTGGGGCCCACCTAGACACATGCTGCCTCCAGCACATGGGGCCACTAAGATGTGTTATATCAGCACCGTCCAATCAATGAATGGTGGGTAGTGGATTGGCTGGTGCGTCTTATACCAGTAGCTTGCTGGATGTCAGCAAGCTTCGTGGACCCCACTGTAATGTATGTTTTATATCCCGACATCCTTCCATTTGGAAGTGTGGGCCCACCCCACATGTGTGGCATGTGTGGGGGTGGGACCCACCTTGGTGAATGTATTGTATATCCCCTGCCGTCCATCTGTCTTTTGACGCGGACCCCACCTTAATGCATGTGTTTATACACACCGTCCAACCATGTTTCCAGATTGTGTGGGGCCCACCCCACAAGTACTGCACGTGTGGGATGGGACCCACCTAATGTACGTGCCTGACATCCCTGTCGTCCATCACATGGACCCCATGTGGTTTAAAGCCACACCGTCAGTCCAGACGTTGGACTCTCTGCTTCAAATATAATATTTTATTATATTTAATATATATGTGTGATATATATATATATGTATGTATATGGTGGGCCCCATGTGGGACCCACCTGCTAACGGATTAGTTGGTGTGCCTCACGCGAGGTACATGTGGTATCCACACCGTTCAGACCTTGGACGGTGGGACCCACCATAATACATGTTCTTTATTCACCCGTCCACCTGAGTGGAGACCTCATGTATGGGGCCAGCTGTGATATACGTGTCTTTCCCCCACCGTCGAGTGATCCGGACGGTGGACACCACCATGATGTATTTATTTCATCCACACCGTCCAGATTGTGCTAGACAATGGTTGGATGGTGTTTATTCATAAGGAAAATGTTTGGATATGTGCTGGATAATGTTTGGATAGTGTTGATCATCATTAGTGGGCCAAGTGCCCCATGAAATGATTTTTGGTGTGGTCCAAGTCCACTTAGGGCCCATTGGTGCGACCCATCCATGAGGCCCATCATGATGTATATTCAAGGCCCATTGTGATGTATTCGTGGCTTATGTGCAAGGCCCATTTTGATATGTATTAAGCCCATGACGCGTGGCCCTTTTGATGCATTCGAGGCCCAGATACGTAGCCCATTTAATGCATATGAGACCCATGTGTAGGGCCCACATGTTATGTATTTGAGGCCCATGGGTTGTGACCCATTATGATGTACTAAGGCCCATGGGTCTTGATCCATTGAGATGTATTTTCAACCCATATGATGTGGCCCATTGTGATGTTTTTGTAGCCCATATAATGAGGCCCATGGGTTGTGGCCCGTACGATGTATCTGAGGCCCATGTGCAGGGCCCACCTGTTGTGTATATAGCCCTTGTATGAGGCCCATTGTGATGTATATTACGCCTTTGTGTGAGGCTATGGGCCCACTATACGTTTGGCCCTATGTAGGCCACTCCCTAGGAGCAATGTTGGTTGAAAGTCCACATTGATGGGCAGTGATGGTTAAACGTCCACATTGTGACCTTTCTTTAGACCTGGTTAGGCCCATTTTCATCATCCTCTAGTGGGTTACCCCAAACGAATGGGCCCCATTGATATTACTTGGACCATCATTGACCATCCATTTATGAACCCCGCCTTAAGGCCGATTCCGATTATCGAGGTCGATTGTCAAGGCCGATTATCGAGGCCGATTTCGAGTGTCGAGGCTGATTGTTGAGGTCGATTATGATTGTCGAGGCTGAGTATCAAGGCCAATTCTGATTTGTCGAGGTTAATTGTATAGGCTAATTCTGATTGTTGAGGCCGAGTATTGAGGTCGATTCTAATTTGTCGAGGCCGATTGTATAGGTCGATTCCAATTATCGAGCCCTATTCTGATTGTCAAAGCTGATTATCGAGGCCGATTCCGAGTGTCGAGGTCGATTGTTGAGGTCGATTCCGATTGTCGAGGCCGAGTATCGAGGCTGATTGTATAGGCCGATTCCGATTGTTGAGGCTGAGTATCAAGGCCAATTTCGATTGTCAAGACCGAGTATCGAGGCTGATTCTGATTTGTCAAGTCTGATTGTATAGGCTGATTCCAATTGTCAAGGCCGAGTATCAAGGGAAATGAGTGTGGAAAGGGAAAATATGGCAACCACTAGCTCAAAAGGAACCATGAGAGTGAGCAAGATAGAAGGATAAGATGGGCTGGAGGATTTTGAAGTTTATGAGATACAAAGGTGGGTTTGTGTACTCAAATGAGAACAAATAAAGGGGATTGAAGGTAGTAGAAGATGGATTTGGGAGAATGGTGGAGGTAGGTGTAAGAAAAGGAAGAAGATGAAGTTTATGATGTAAGGAGGAGAGATTTGAAAGAGAAATTGCAAGTTTGGAGGGGTTTGAGAGCTAGGGGAGGGGTAAAATGAGCAAAGGAGGGTAAAGGGAACCCAAATAGGGTGGTCCCACATGAAACTGGGCCCCACATGTGTGTGGGAGGGGCGGCGGGCCACCGGACCCGCGAGCCCGCCGGACCCGACCGCGATGCATCGCGGCCAGTGCGATAGGGCCATGGTCCGCTTGGGGGCGGTGCCCCCCCCCCCCGCGCGGGGTTTCAAAAATGTGCAGGGGCCACTCTGGTTTCCCCCATATTTTACGGTTTGGGTCCCTATGGCCGTGAAGTGTGTTTTTCTCGCCCCGTCTCGCACATATTCACGCCTCTTAGCGTGTTTCGAATTGAGGATTTGTCGGGTAATAGTCTAAACCCGTCGTTTGACGGCCTAAGGAGGAATTAAGATCATTTTACATGGTCTCGGTTGCGTACGAGCTATATACAACGGTCACTTTTCACCCGTTGGTGAAATTTGGGATCCTACGACTGTTTCTACATTTCATCACCCCCTCCTAAGTTAAAGTACGTCAGTGAATGTCGTGTTACCATAGCCCAGGTCCAGTTTAATCCAAATCATGCTTTGATACCAACTTGTAACTCCCTAAAAATCGGGGGTCGAGTAGAAGCTCAACTCCTGAGTTCCAGTGCATCACTTATGCAACATAGATAACAATGTTTAAATGTTGTCCATATTAGTGCATTAAACATGAGTGAGATTATACTAAAATAGCATATCATACTTCAGAGATAATTAAGTTAAGCAAGTAGAAGACTGAGATAAGAATATAATGTATAAAAGTGTTTCTCAATTCCCAGAGTATGAGTATGTTACCAGGCAGAACATATACATGTGTTGATCCAAAATTTACAAAATATAAAAGAATGTAAATGTCCAACTAATTGTTATAGTCCCTGTAATCCCATCGATTAGTACATGGTCTACATAGACTCGCCTGATAACTGAACGTAGGAGAATTCTTCCTCCTCGTCTATGAAATCCCAATCAGCAGCGTAGACATCGTCGCCACCTACATCTACAACAGAGTCTGGTGGGTGTTTTAAAACACCATCCCAAAGTGGGAGTGAGTGATCAACTCAGTGGTACTATAAGGCAAAGGTTAACATGTTATTAATTTAGTCAAGCAGTAATGATAAAGCAGTACAACAATCATGTCCTAAGTACTCTTATTAATGTAGGAATGATATACTATAATGATGCATGCCCTCAATTGCACTCCCTCAGTGACACAATCTCACGGTCATACATGCTACTCCCACTGTGCCTTCATCGCCAAAGCACAAGCAATGCATTGCATGCACGTGTTAGCCGAATTCTTGATTAGGCTTATTCATACAGCAGGTTCGGGAAGCTAAGGTTCCTCCCTTTATCTCATTTATCCAAACAAGGATCCATGTAGGGTTATCAATCCTAGTTAATTACATACGATAGGCAAGTTATAGGGCAACATCACCCCTGATTTGGAAAGCAGTAGATAGGCAAGTTCGTGAGTTTACACTCGAGGTCACTAAGGGAGGCTCGTCACCATCCGCGTAGGCCTATTTTATACTCGACGTCACTACGAAAGGCTCGTCACGTGATCGTAGGCCAACGGCTCAAATACAGTGTCCCATACCACCGTATTCGGCTCACGAGTTTGGGTTGCTCAGTGGTCACTACGGGGAGGCTCGTCACCCCAGCGTAGGCCGACAAATCGATCACGGTGTCCCATACTACCATGCCCGGCTCATGAGTCTTAGCGGATCATGGTACTAAAGTTAAATGGACTTTACATTGGTAGGTGGTACCTTAGATTCAAGTAGTAGCGTCCATACATGGTAAATACACGTTAGGCCAATCGAGTTACTTGACAAGTTCGATTGGTACGAGCGCATGCTAAATTAATTGACATGGAGCGCATACGCACTCCTCGTGGCCTAATCACTGCTGAAAATCACCATACGATTCAGATTCATTAAACGTATCTGTTGTGGCACGGTTAGTTCGGCTACTCGATTGGAAACCGTTACCGATTGCCTAGACTACATAGTAGTCCCAATCATACTCAAATACAATAGACATTCATATGTGCTAGTCAAAATAACATTTAACAACCAATTTAAATACAATTCTCATTCGGCCATTTTAACAACCCTATTGCACATGTGATCATACATAGACATTTCATCCATAAATCACGTAGTAGCAAGATAGGTTACATGAAGGAAACTGTAACTATAGATGAGTTAATTGAGAATCCTATCTCAACACCCTCATTAGATACATTTCAACAAGTACTTTCTCATTTAGATATTTTTTTAAACACTTAGACTTCACATTTCGACATACATATAATAAATTAGTTATAACATATATTATGGCAAATCCTTTCACAAGGAATTGTCATACGTACAACAAACATAAATTCTAGATTAATAGTCATGGGAAGCATAAATCATAATTTCCTATTCATTCAAACATTTTAACAAACACATGGAATGCATTTTAGTATACAACCTAGTTTACACATACATGATATATTGAAAACGTCGTAACTAAGATCATATGGCAGCAATCAAATTAGACACAAATCATTGCTGACATTGAAAGGGTTGAAAACCATAACCTAAGCGTTTATAGTCCTCATCTTTTGTCGGTACGCTGGTTACGAACTCGGTTCGTACACTACGTCTTTGTCTATGACACAACGGCTACTTAAACATTGAAATAGGTTAGCTACTTCATCGGTTTCTCTATTTAGATTCCTAAAACAGATTAAGGTTAAGATTTCTTACCCAAAAATGGAGTCGAAATGTGTTAAGTAGTAGGCGTAAAGGCGATTCGATGAGTGGAGTAGTAGAACAGGAGTACTGGAGCAAACCCCAAAGGTTTCCCTTCGATCTCCACTCTGTTCTCCTCCTTTCTCTCTTCTCTCTCCTAGGGTTAGAGAAAATTAGTATGGAATGAGAGAGTGGTGGGTTAAGGGTATTATAAAGGCCCAGAAGTGATGTTAATGGC
Source organism: Magnolia changhungtana (assembly GCA_030180095.1). Classification (NCBI taxonomy): domain Eukaryota; kingdom Viridiplantae; phylum Streptophyta; class Magnoliopsida; order Magnoliales; family Magnoliaceae; genus Magnolia; species Magnolia changhungtana. The sequence continues at coordinate 1,394,658 of JASAUF010000625.1, forward strand.
CCCGGGGCCATGGTATACTTAGGTTATAGCCAAAAGGCAGCTGTTTCGGGCTAACGGAGCTCACCTGGAGGTCTATTGTTCACATACGGTCTGGAGAAAGTTCCCTGACAATGGATTTATGCTTGGTTAAGATTTTAGTCCGATCGGATTAGTGGATCGATCGCGGAGGACCCATTTCAGTTCAACGGTCATCGTCACTCGATCAGAGCCACAAGTATATTAACATGTGTTGGGAAACTTCCCTGATCCAAGGGTATAGTTCGGTCAGAATTTGACGGTCTGAAACCTTAAATTTGGCCTGCAAGTGAACGGCCCAATTCACTTAAGTTTGAGTTCATTTTCTAAAGATATTCGCGTTTCTCACACACTTTGCTCCAGGCTCAAGTTATGCCTTTCTGGATACTATTTGGACTCGATTCCCACGATGGTTGTCAAGCCAGTAAGGTGATCATAACCTTATAGTTTTGCATTCATTGGACTTTCAACACGCAGTCCAGGCCCGATGCGGAGTTTCAATATGCTCCGGAGAGCAACTGGTTTTTAAGATTGATACTCGGTTTCTAGGTAATGTTGAGTTAACGATTCTAATGGTTTTAGGTCTTGTAGTTCATATAGAAAGTGGTTCGAGCTAATTCTCTGATTTATTTTGTTCAGTACTTAATTAAGTTTTGCCTAATTTTTACAGAATTTGATCCTTAGTGATTTCTACTTGAGGTGATACTCGGGTCTTTGTATGGATTTCTCTGAGTCGTTACAATCTACCCCCCTTAAAGAAAAATTTTATCCTTGAAATTAGTACCTTTTCGTACTCCTCGAGAATTTGAGGGTAGTTCTTACAGACCTCAGCTTTTGTTTCCCAAGTAGCCTCTTCCTCAGTGTGATGCGTCTACAATACTTTCACAAGCGAGAAAACTTTACTATGCATCACCTGTTCCTTCCTGTTTAGGATACGTGTCAGTCGTAGTACATAAGTAGCATCTTCACTCAAGTGTACCTGCTCCTATTTGATAATGTGGGAAGGATCAGGAAAGTACTTCTTTGGCATCGATACGTGAAATATGTTGTGCATGCCTGCGAGTGGAGTGAGCAAAGCGATGCGGTATGCTACCATACCCACTTGGTCTAGAATATGGAATGGACCAATAAATCGTGACTTGAGTTTCTCCTTCTTGCCAAATTGAAGGACTCCCTCATTGGGGAAACCTTCAGGAATACATGGTCTCTAACTTTAAACTCTAGCTGTCGCCGCCTCGTATCGGCATAACTCTTTTGTCTGCTCTGTGCTGTAAGAAGTCGACGCCTGATAATGTCGATCATCTCTGAGGTCACCTGTACTAAATCTAGGCCAATTAAACTCTTCTCGCCAACTTCTGCCCAATAATATAGTGCTTGACATCGACGTCCATACAATGCTTCGTAGGGAGCCATGCTAATGCTCGCTTGAAAGCTATTATTATAAGTGAACTCTGCATAAGGAAGACAGTCATCCCAACTATCTTTAAAATTGAACACACATACACGCAATATATCTTCTAACACCTAATTTACTCGTTCCGTCTGCCCGTTCAGTTTGTGGGTGGAACACGGTACTAAACTTTAGTTTCACCCCCATTGCTTCCTGGATACGAGTCCAAAAGATAAACGTGAATCGCGTCTCTTGATCTGACACAATCTCCATAGGCACTCCCTGTAGATGTACTATCTCCTTGATGTACAACCTGGCCAAATCGTCTGCTGAGTTTGAGACTCTAATTAGGAGGAAATGGGCCGATTTCGTCAATCAGTCCACAATCACCCAAATGGAGTCATGTCCCTTCCTTATCTTCAGCAACCCTAAAATAAAATCTATAGAGATGAAATCCCATTTCTATTCACCTATAGGCATGAACTGAAGTAAACCAGGAGGTTGATGATGTTCGGCCTTAACCTGCTGGCACATAAGATAACGGGATACAAAGTCTGCTATGTGGGCCTTCATGTTGTCCCACCAGTATGAACGCTTCATGTCTCGGTACATCTTTGTACTGCTAGGATGCATTGCCATCCTCGAATTGTGAGCGACTCCTAGAACTTCCTTCTCAAGTCATGAAGATTCGGGACGCATAGGCGACCATGATAACCTAAGCCCCCATCCGAACCAACTCTCCATCTGGACTGTTCGTTGTCAGTTGCTTGTTCTTTAATCTTCATCAACCATTCATCTTCTCTCTGAGCCACAATAACTCAGTCATCAATAAGTGGCTGCAAGTGGATGTGTGCAACGCTCTCGAACGGCTCCTCTACTGTAAGCTTCTGTTTGAAGTCTTGCACAAACTTGACCATATTCCATTCTTGTATCATCAGCGGAGCTACAAATGCTATCATCTTCTTGCGGCTCAACGCATCTACTATAAGATTGGCCTTGCCGGGATGGTAGGAGACCTTAAACTTGAAGTCCTTCAAGGTTTTTATCCATCGTCGTTGCCTTATATTCAGGTCTCTCTGCTTGAATATGTACTTGAGGCTCTTATGGTTACAAAAGAGCTCGAACTCCTCCCCATAGAGGTAATGTCTCAAGAGCTTTAATGCAAAGATGACGGCCGCCAACTCCAAGTTGTGCATAGGGTAATTCTCCTCGTGTTTCCTCAATTATCGCGATGCATAGGCAATCACTCTATCCTTCTGCATAAGAACACAACTCAAACTAACACGAGAGGTGTCGATGTATACGGTATATCTGACCCCATGCTCTGGCAATACTAGCACGAGTGCGGACATCAACTTGTCCTTCAATTCCTGAAAGGCTGCTTCTGTTTTCTCATTCTAGGTAAACTTGAGATCTTTTTCCTAATGAGCTGAGACAACATTCTGGCTATCTTGGAAAAGTCTCTAATAAATCAACGATAGTAACTTGCCAGGCCGAGGAAGCTCCTCACTTCAGTAATGAAACTGGGCTGCTCCCAGTCCTGAACTGCGGTAACCTTAGCAAGGTCCACAGCTATTCCTTCCTTAGACACCATGTGTCCCAGGAACTTGACTTCTTTCCAGAAGTCGCATTTCTTGTACTGAGCAAACAAATGGTTCTTCCTGAGAGTATCAAAGACTGCTCGCAGGTGCTCCTCGTGATCTTTCCGACTCTTGGAGTATATCAGGATGTCATCTATAAATACGATGACGAATCAGTGTAGATACGGTCGAAACACCCAGTTCATAAGGTCTATGAACATGGCTGGTGCATTTGTGAGTCCAAACGACATCATAAGGAACTCGTAGTGCCCAAAGCTAGTTCCGAATGCTGTTTTCTACACGTCCTCATCCATGATGCGTAACTAGTGATACCATGACTGTAAGTCAATCTTTGAAAAATATTGTGTCCCTTTCAACTGGTCGAACAGATCATCAATCCTAGGCAAAGGATACTTGTTCTTCATTGTCACTTGGTTCAACCTGCGATAATCAATACACAATCGCAGTGATCCGTCTTTCTTCTTCACAAATAACACGGGTGCTCCCCAAGGAGATACACTCGATCGTATGAAGCCTGCATCTCGATCGTATGAAGCCCGCATCCAATAGATCATCGATCTATCTCCTTAATTTCTCCATCTCACATGGAGGCATGCGATACGTTGGTAGAGATATAGGTGTCGCACCAGGCACTAGGTCGATGATAAAATTGATCTCGGGTTGAGGAGGTAATCCAGGTATCGTCCTGAATACGTCCATAAAATCTCAGACTATAGGCGTGTTCCTAAATATCAGACTATCAACATTCTCTAGCAAGGTAGCATAATAACTAATGCAGTAGTACCAACTAACCTAAATTGGGAAGGTAAAGGTCGTGCCCTCAAATCCATGGGCTGTCACCACTCTAGTATCGCAATCGATCTCTGCCTTCATCTTGGTGAGCCAATCCATACTGAGGATGACATCGTAATGACACAGCGATGCGACAATCAGGTCAACGAGTACTGTTCTGCTTCCTAAGTCTATCGAGCAACCCTTATAAATCTTCGTAGTGTCTGAGAAGGTCCCCTTGGCGGTAAGGAGTCTCATCCTAACCATAGGAGTAGTTTCCAATACTAGTCGCTTAACTGCTGCGCATGATATTATTGAAATAGTAGACCCGGTGTCCATCAATAGGAAGATTAGTATACCTTGGATATGTGCTGTGACTTCGAAGGCCAATGTGTTGAGGTTGCTGTCTCGGAAGCCTCAGCTGCAAGTGAGTGCACCCAAGCTTGTTGAGGACAATTCGGCTGCGCTGCCATAGGTCGTTGAGGCTGCCTAAATCGAGGTGCGAGTGGTCGATAAGATGGCTATGCAGGCAGTACTGATCGTAGAGGTGGAGTAGAGATAGGTTGTGGCATGGGCGAGGCCGTTGTCCCTCATCCTGGTAAAGTAGTAGGTGTCAGAATGGTGCGACCTATTGCAGTAGGTGCACCAAACATCTTATCGCCTCCGCTGGGTCAGTGGAGCCATAAGTCTGGGAGACGAGTCTATACGTGGCCTCTTGCTATGGAACAGTCTGCTCAGCAAATCAGGTTGAGGCCTCGGACCCATGGGTACACTTGTACGGGATAGTCTGTCCTCATCTTGCTTAGTTCGTAGGGACATGTTCACTAGCTCAACATAGTTGGGAATGCTAGCGCAACACATCTTCGTACGAATATCGGGCCGCAGACCATCTGAGAAATGCCGCATCTTTATCGGCTCATTTGCTAGGATTAAAGGAGCGTATTGGGCTAGCTCCGTAAAGCGGTTCTCATACTCTGCTACGGTCATCCCTCCCTGTCAGCAGTGAAGAAACTCTCCCTCCTTTTCATTGCTGTAGGTGAGGGGGAAGTACTTCCCATGGAAGTGGGTCTCAAAAGCTTCCCACATCCATACATACCTAGAAACAACCGTTCGTAAGATGCTGTCCCACCATAGACTAGCCTCATTCTAGAACATGTACGTAACCAATTCAACCTGCTCTGCCTCAGTGCAGTACATCGGCTTCAGCATCTTAGAGATGCGGTCAAGCTAGTATTTGGCCTCCTCGGGTCTATGAGTACCCTCAAAAGTGGGAGGTTGAAAGTACTGGAATCACTCAAATAAACCGCTGACATTCATGTTCTAGCAAGGTACACAGGTGGTGCAGGCAGGGTCATGTTTATGTTCTGAGCAAGAGCCCCCACAATTGTGGTCCAAATCTACTGCTACTGTTGCATAAGGAGCATCATCTGCTCCAACCTATCAGGAGGAGAAGCCGCCTGAGGCATGCATGGCGTCGAGGTGGACGCACAGTTCTGTTCTGAAACTGGTGGTGCACTAGGTGTTGGCCCATTTGTGGGGCCAGTGGTTGGCTGAGAATCCAGCATAGTGTCACTATCAGGGCCCAAATAGTGTCCATGTGGCTATCGCTTAGGGGAGGTGCCCCGTCAAACGATCTGCCAAGTACGAGATGTGCAGTGCTCCGAGTGGCCTTATGTGGCATTCCCTATATAAAACATAGGGTGCAACCCGTGTAAGATTTAACATAAGAACACACACTCATCCAAACATCATTAACATTCCAAATTAAAAGAAGCTTCATGCATTTCATTTACCAAAATCGTCACAATACATGAGATGTAGTCTTACATGGATCATGACAGAAGATGCATGTGAGCTATTCTAACATAAGTTTTTAAACGTTAAACACACTAACAACCAATCAAGCCTACCAAAGCTAGTACAAAAGAAAACTAGCAATAAAGTAAACTAAAAAATGACTATAACATATGACTAGTCGTCCGAATCTGGTGATGGTAGAGGAGCACCCTTATCCTGCATACAACACAGGAGAGCCTTCAAAGTGTGAGACACCTTCTTAAACCTTTGTTTCATATAGGCCTTATTCTCCTCAAGATCTTATTTCACTTCGGCCCTGGTCTCTCTGACCTCCTGTCTCAAGGTGGCCTGACTCTCCTCAACTTGAGCCAAGTGGGCTTCTAGGGCAGCCCGATCATGGTGGTGCTTATGTGTAGCAGGAAGAGGGCCTCCATCAAAGTCTTGAGCCTCCTCTTCTTCCTCTTCCTGCTCTTCCTCATCGCTTCCCTCTTCATCACTACCTTCTCCCCCACTTCCTTCCTCAAATTCTTTTTACTCCTCCTCTTCACTACTTCCTTCCTCTTCCTTTATCTCGTCACCATACTCATCAAGATGGGCTTGGCGTTATCGCTGGCCTATGCCCATGTTGTTGAGTGTAGTGTCATTTATGAAGTGGATCTGCATGAGCTCATCCGTGTTAAGTCTGTAACTGAATTCACGAACAAACTTGCATATGAGTCGACCAAATGGGAGTGAAATATTCATCTTAACGGTGCGTGCGGTCTCGACTATCTGTAGTAGTACATACGTAGGCAAACACAGCTTGTCTCCCTGCCCAGCTCTGTATAGGAAATCCACCATCAAATGTGTGCATTTGGCGTGGTTGCTTCACCTAGGATAGCATTGTATGTGAATAGGTGGTAGAGTAGGTGTGAGACATCTCGGTCGCTGGGAGGCAATTACCTTGCTTCCAGTGAACTAGTCAGGCACAAAGAAACCGCGTGCGGTGATTTCTTTCTCCCATAATCTTGAGATTCTTCTTGCTAGCGTGTACCTCTCCATGTGGAATCCCCATGATTTGGGCTATCACACCAACATCGACAATAACTTCCCACCTTCCCACGGGGATAGTGAACTGTAGATGCTCCAGCAGTGGATCTCGTATGTGGGCATAGAAGGCTTAGACGGTGCTCTCACACCTGCGTGACTTGCCTTCAAATATGGGACCCCACCCGGTGTCCAACAGGAGGTCTATCACGAGATAAAACCCAAATAGTCTCTCGTCCACATGTGCTTCAAAGATAACTCTACGGCCTTGAAACCTACCATGTCTAATGCTTGCTGGCAGAACTCTTTTGAGAGGAATTTGGGGATTGAGATCCCGCTTCATCCTTCACTCCCGCTCAATGCTAGTGCTAGCTTCGGTGCCTTTCTATTTCTTGGGACAGGTAGGGCGGCTAGGCTCGACTTCATTCGTGGGTGCCCTTTTCTTTCCCATAAGGGAAAGGAGTGTGGAAAGAAAAAGATGGCAACTACTAGCTCAAAAAGAGCCATGAGAGTGAGCAAGATTGAAGGATAAGATGGGTTGGAGGATTTTGAAGTTTATGAGACACAAAGGTGGGGTTTATGTACTCAAATGGGAAGAAATAAAGGGGATTGAAGGTAGTAGAAGATGGATTTGGGAGAATGGTGGAGGTGGGTGTAAGAAAAGGAAGAAGATGAAGTTTGTGATGTATGGAGGAGAGATTTGAAAGAGAAATTGCAAGTTTGGAGGAGTTTGAGAGCTAGGGGAGGGGTGAAATGAGTAAAGGCGGGTAAAGGGAACCCAAATAGGGTGGTCCCACGTGAAACTGGGCCCCACGTGTGTGTGGGAGGGACGGCGGACCGCTAGACCCACGAGCTGGCCGCGGCTTGCCAGACCCAATTGCGATGCATCACGGTTGGTGCGATGGGGGCTGCAGTTCGATGGACTGTGGGTGGCATCGCCGCCTGGGGACGATGGCCTCCCCCGTCCTCCGGGGGTTCTGAAAATGTGTAGGGGCCACTCTGGTTCCCCCCGTATTTTACGGTTTGGGCCCCTATGGCCGTGAAGTGTGTTTTTCTCGCCCCATCTCACACATATTCATGCCTCTTGGTGTGTTTCGAATTAGGGATTCACCAAGTAATAGTCTAAACCCATTATTTGATGACCAAAGGAGAAATTGAGATCATTTTACATGGTCTCGGTCGCGTACAACTATATACAACAGTCACTTTTCTCCCGTTGGTGAAATTTGGGATCCTACGACTGTTTCTACATTTCATCGTCCCCTCCTAAGTTAAAGTACGTCAGTGTGCATTGTGTTACCATAACCTAGGTCCAGTTTAATCCAAATTATGCATTGATACCAACTTGTAACGCCCCGAAAATTGGGGGTCGAGCAGAAGCTCAACTCCCGAGTTCCATCGCATCACTTATGCAACATAGATAATGATGTTTAAATGTTGTCCATATTAGTGCATTAAACATGAGTAAGATTATACTAAAACAACATATCATACTCCAGAGATAATTAAGTTAAGCAAGCGGAAGACTGAGATATGAATATAATGTATAGAAGTGTTTTTCAATTCCCAGAGTATGAGTATGTTACCAGGCGGAACATATACATGTGTTGATCCAAAATTTATAAAATACAAAAGAATGTAGATGTCCAACTAATCCTTATAGTCCCTATAATCCCATCGATCAGTACATGGTCTACATAGACCTGCCTGATAACTGAATGTAGGAGAAATCTTCCTCCTCGTCTATGAAATCCTAATCAACAGCGTAGATGTCGTCACCACCTACATCTACAATAAAGTCCGGTGGGTGTTTTAAAACACCGTCCTAGAGTGGGAGTGAGTGATCAACTCAGTGGTACTATAAGGCAACGGTTAACATGTTATCAATTTAGTCAAGCAGTAATGATAAAGCGGTACAACAATCACGTCCTAAGTACTCTTGTTAATGCAAGAATGATATGCTATAATGAAGCATGCCCTCGCCAGCACTCCCTCAGCGACACCATCTCACAGTCGCAAATGCTACTCCCACTGTGCCTTCATCGCCAAAGCACATGCAATGCGGTGTATACATGTGTTAGCCAAGTTCTTGATTAGGCTGTAACACCTCAGATTTTTGCTAACCTGGAGATAGACGTCCTTAGGCAATAGGTCGATCCGAACACCTTATTAACTTGTCAGAACTCAATTCCAAAGTCTAGAATCACTTTTTAACCCTTTTCCTTTACAAATCTCACCTTTCACTACCTTGTTCTTTAAATGTCTCTAAGTACTTTCACATTAGACACTATCTTAAAGTTTAGGTGATGAAGAACAATACTTAAACTAAACATTACTGAAAATAGTAAATACATAAATAAAATGGGCTTTTAACCAATACCCTTATGGAATTTCACAAAACGAATAGGTTATTTAGAACATCGGCCTCTCCTGCCTTAGGATCTTCTTCTGTTGTAATTAGGGCATGCTTTAGTAAGTATTAATAACTTAGATCACTGTATGCACAAACTACAAAGGCCCAAGTGCCACCTCAGACAAAAATCTTATAGGACTAAATCCTTTAGAAATTAGACAAAGTTAACTAAGCGCTAAACCAGATCACATACGAAATCCACACTAATCACTTTAAATCCGATCTGTAAGATCCAAAACTTGTAGAATCATTGACGCTAGGTTATCCTAAAATCTAGGATTAATCTCATTACCCGGTTGCTCTTGGGAGCATCACGAAACTCCGTATCAGATCTGGACCACACGTTGAAAGTCTGATTAACGCGAAGTTAAACGGTTAGGACCGCCTTGCTGGGCTTGACAACCATCTTGGAAGTCAAATACAGAAAATGTCCCACGGCTATTCGCTTGAGCCCGGAGTGAAGAGTGTGAGAAAATGTAGATTTCTTAAGAAATCAAGTCTCATTTAAGTAATCTAGACTTGTCACTTGTGGGCCTGATATAAGCAATCAGATCGTCAGAATCTGACCCAAATACACCCTCGGATCAGGAGAAATTTCATACACATGTCCATGTACTTGTAACCCTGATTGAGTTCCAGTGACCGTTAAATTGAAACTGGTCCACCACGCGTGATCTGAGAATCTGACTGGAACGAAAACTTAACTCCACCTAGATCCAAGGTTGGTGAGCTTAAGTCCGACCGCACACAGAAAAGGGGCAGCCAAAAGTGCTCCGTTGGATTGAAATGGACCCTCTTTGGACATAACCTAAGTATACCTTGTTCCTGAGTCTATTTTGGAGAGTTTCTAGCCTATATAAGGACCTTAAACCCTCTCTCATTCAGCCTATACGAATTTAAGAGAAACCCTAGGAGAGAGAAGAGAGAAAAAAGAGAGAAAGTGTGAGAGAAGTGGGAGAGTCTTCCTGCTATTCTACCTTGCCGCTATACATGCTTAGCCATCACCTTCTAATCGCTTTTCCAGCGATTCCGGCTTCATTCTTAGGTAAGAAAACCTAACCCTAATCTGTTCTAGGCTTTCTATTATTGTAGGCAGCGAAATAGCTAACCTATTTCGTGATTCAGGTTGTTATACCATCGTTGGCAAAGACCTAGAGTCTCTGTCCAGTTCGTTACGATTCTACGGCAAAAAGGTACAAATTTTAGACGTATAGGTTATGGTTTTCAATGCTTTCAATGTCAGATAATGATAGATTCATGATCTGTATATTATTGCACATGTACAAAGTGCTGTCCGTTTCATTTTTCAGTTATACGTTAACTATGTTGAATATACTCTATTCCCCATATTTGTAGAAAGTACCGTATACGTATAAATTTTGAAAGTGTGTTTGCCATGATTAATTACTGTATGAACATGATATATATGTGTATAATACTTACTTGGCGAAAGGGTTCGCCCTAATGCATGTTTTTGCTAGTATACACTATGTATGTTGAAAGAGTGTATCCTAAGTGTTTGTGAAAATGCTTGCAAGAGTAAGTACTTAGAGGATTGTGCTTTAGGTAGGTGTTGAGATAGGATTCTCAGCTACCTTAGAGATGTATATGATTTCCTCCATGTTATTTGTTTAAGTTAACCGCTTACTTATGAAATATATGTGTTTGTATTTCCTGTTTATAGTGTGCTTTATAATATACTTTATGACATGCTTGTTAACATGCTTGAATTACTTTGTTTATTCTGCTTTACTCTACATGCTTCTGGTCAAGGATTGATTGTGTTCGGGGCTATGATTATAGTCCAGGCAAATGGAAACGGAAATGAATGCGTGGCTGAGATTCATTCGCTATGCGAGATGTGTTCGACGAACTCGAGTGGTACTTCGGTTGACGATAGTGGCTGGCCACACGAAGTGCTTATGCACATCATATCGTTCAACTTGTTATGCACTCGAGCTAGCCGAGCTCATCAAGTAACCCGATCTGTCTTATGTATGTTCACCATGTTTGGACGCCTCTATTTGAACCTAAGGTACTAACCTTACCAGTGGAAACCCGTTAACCGTGGTACCTCGATCCGCTAAGACTCATGAGCCGGTCATGATGGTATGGGACACCGTGGTCAAGCTATCGGCCTACGCTAGGGCGATGTGCCTCCCCGTAGTGACCAGTGAGTAAACTAGACTTGTGAGCTGATTATGGTGGTATGGGACACTATATTCAAGTTGTCGGCCTACACTGCTTTGATGGGTGATAGGGGAGTGGTGCAACGATTCCATGTAATAGCCTTGGCAGCCCTGACCATATTCGGTGTAGTGACCTCGAGCATACTCTGAATCTGTGGAGAGGCGACGAGCCTTCCTGTAGTAAACAGAGTATAAACTAGGCCTATATTGATAAGGTGATGGGGGAGTGGTGCAACGATTTCGTGTAACAGCCCTGGCAGCCCTTGTAGCGACCTAGAACTATACATCGTATGAGATTATCTAGGATTGATGACCCTAGAATGGATCATTGTTTGGGAATGATATAAGGAAGGTACCTTAGTTTTCCAATCCTGCTGTATGAAAAGGACTAATAAGAACTTGGTAATCATATGCATGCACCACATTACCCGTGCAATCAAGCGTTGCAGGTCAAGCACTGAGGCAATGTTGTCATTGCGAACGTAAGATGAAGTCGCTGAGGGAGCGTAGGCGAGGGCATGTATCATACATCCATGCATTCTTGCGTTAACAACAGTACTAGGAATGTGTGATTTACTGCTTTATCATTACTGCTTGACTGAATTGATAACATGTTAACCTATACTCTATTGTTCCACTGAGTTGATCACTCACTCCCACGTTACGGGATGGTGTTTAAACACCAAACCAGACCCTGTTGGAGTTTCAGATGATGACGATGCTTGCGAAGCGGAGCTGAATTTTTATGATGATGAGGAGGGTTTCTCCTTACACAGCTATCAGGTGGGTCTATGTATACCATCTTCTGATCAGCAGGGTTACAGGGTTGCTGATTAAATGTCATTACACTTTAGTTTTCTCTTTTGGAGCACCCTTGTATATTCATTTTATCCTTTTTTTGGAGTATACATTGATATATTTAACCCGGTAACATGTTCACACTCTGGAGACTTACAACACTTTATATATTTTATATATCTATCACAGTCTTTCACTTGCAAATTTAACTATCTCTGGAGTATGATATGTTTTTTTGGCTTAATTCCATTAATCTTTAATGCACTAATACGAACAACATTCAATCATCATTCTTTATGTTGCATAAGTGATGCGTTGGAACTCGGGAGTTGAGTTTATGCTCGACCCTCAATTTTCAGGGCGTTACATAGGCTTATTCATACAACAGATTCAAGCTAAGGTACCTCCCTTTATATCATTTACTCAAACAAGGATCCATCTAGGGTCATCAATCCTAGTTAATCGCATACGATAGGCAAGTTATAGGGCAACATCACCCTTAATTTGGAAAGCAGTGGATAGGCAAGTTCGCGAGTCTACACTCGAGGTCACTACGGGAGGCTCGTCACCATCTGCATAGGCCTATTTTATACTTGAGGTCACTACGAGAGGCTCGTCACTTGATCGTAGGCTGATAGCTCGAATACAGTGTCCCATACCACCGTATTCAGCTCACTATTTTGGGTTGCTCACTGGTCACTACGGGGAGGCTCGTCACCCCAGCGTAGGCCGACAGCTTGACTACGATGTCCCATACCACCATGCCCTGCTCATGAGTCTTAGCGGATCGTGGTAACCAGTTAAACAGGCTTTACATCGGTAAGTGGTACCTTAGATTCAAGTAGTAAAGTCCATACATGGTAAACACATATTAGGCCAATCGGGTTACTTGACAAGTTTGATTGGTACAAGCGCATGCTAAATTAATTGACATGGAGTGCATATGCACTCCTCACCACCTAACCACTGTCGAAAATCATCGTACGACTCGGATTCATCGAACATATCCGTTACCGATTGCCTGGACTACGTAGTAGTCCCAATCATACTCAAATACAATAGGTATTCATATGTGATAGTCAAAACATCATTTAAGAACCAATTCAAATACAATTCTTATTCAGCCATTTTAACAACCATATTGCACATGTGATCATACATAGGCATTTCATCCATAAATCACGTAGTAGCAAGATAGGTTACATGATGGAAATTGTAACTGTAGATGAGGTAATTGAGAATCCTATCTCATCACCCTCATTAGATACATTTTAACAAGCACTTTCTCATTCAGACATTTTTTTAAATACTTAGACTTCACATTTCGACATACATATAATAAATTAGTTATAACATATATTATGGCAAATCCTTTCACAAAGGAGTTGTTATATGTACAATAAACATGAATTCTAGATTAATAGTCATGGGAAGCATAAATCATAATTTCCTATTCATTCAAACATTTCAACAAACACATGGAATGCATTTTAGTATACAACCTAGTTTACACATACATGATATATCAAAAACGTCGTAACTAAGATCATATGACAGTAATCAAATTTGATACAAATCATTGCTGACATTAAAATCCTTGAAAACCATAACCTAAACATTTATAGTCCGCACCTTTCGTTGGTCCGCTTGTTACGAACTCGGTTCGTACATCACGTTTTTGTCTACGGCACAACGACTACTTAAACATTGAAATAAGTTAGCTATTTCAACGGTTTCTCTATTTGGATTCCTAAAATAGATTAGGTTTAGGATTTCTTACCTAAAAACGGAGTTGAAACTAGTTAAGTAGCTAGGCGTAAAGGCGATTCGATGAGTGGAGTAGCAGAACAGGAGTACTATAACAAACCCCAAAGGTTTCCCTTCGATCTCCACTATTTTCTCATATTTTCTCTCTTCTCTCTCCTAGGGTTAGAGAAAATTCGTATGGAATGAGAGAGGGGTGGGTTAAGGGCATTATATTGGCCTATAAGTGATGTCAATGGCCCCAGGGCCATGGTATACTTAAGTTATAGCCAAAAGGCAGCTGTTTCGGGCCAATGGAGCTTATCTGGAGGTCCATTGCTCGCATACGGTCTGGAGAAAGTTCCCTGACAATGGATTTAGGCCAGGTTAAGATTTCGATTCGATCGGATTAGTGGATTGATCGTGGAGGACCCGTTTTAGTTCAACGGTCATCGTCACTCGATCAGGGCCACGAGTATACTAACATGTATAGGGAAATTTTCCTGATCCAAGGGTATAGTTTGGTTAGAATTTGATAGTCTGAAACGTTAAATTTGGCCTGCAAGTGAATGGCCCAATTCACTTAAGTTTGAGTTCATTTTCTAAAGATATTCGCGTTTCTCACACACTTCACTCCAAGCTCAAGTTGTGCATTTCTAGATACTATTTGAACTCGATTCCTGTGATGGTTGTTAAGCCTAGTAAGGTAGTCATAACCTTATAGTTTCACAATCATTAGACTTTCGACGCATGGTCCAGGCCCAATATAAAGTTTTAATGTGCTCCCAAGAGCAACTGAGTTTTGAGATTGATCCTAGGTTTCTAGGTTATGTTGGGTTAGTGATTCTAATGGTTTTAGGTCTTGCAGTTCGTATAGAAAGTAGTTCAAGCTAATTCTCTGATTTATTTAATTCAGTACTTAATTAATTTTCACATTCTACAGAATTCGATCCTTAGTGATTTCTGCCTGAGGTGATACTCGGGTCTTTGTACGGATTTTTTTGAGACGTTATAAGGCCGAGTATCGAGGCCAATTGTATTGGCCGATTCCGATTGTCGAGGCTGAGTATCGAGGCCGATTCCGATTGTCGAGGATGAGTGTCAAGGCCAATTCTGATTTGTCAAGGCCATTTGTATAGGCCGATTTTAATTATCGAGGCCGAGTATCGAGGTCGATTCTAATTTGTCGATGTCGTTGTATAGGCCAGTTTCGATTGTCGAGGTCGAGTATTGAGGTTGATTCTGATTTGTCGAGGCCGATTGTATAGGTGATTCTAATTGTCGAGGCCGAGTATCCAGGCCGATTCTGATTTGTCGAGGCTGATTGTATAGGCTGATTTCGATTGTCAAGTCCAAGTATCGAGGCCGATTCTAATTTCTCGAGGTCGATTATATAGGCCGATTCCGATTGTCGAGGCCTAGTATCGAAGCCGATTCTGATTTGTCGAGGCCGATTGTATAGGTCGATTCTGATTGTTGAGGCTGAGTATCGAGGCTGATTCTGATTTGTCAAGGCCAATTGTATAGGTCAATTCTGATTGTCGAGGCCGAGTGTTGAGGCCGTTTCCGAGTGCAGATTTCGATTGTTGAAGCCGATTTTGATTGTTGAGGCTGATTTCGATTGTCGAGACCTATGTGATGTATATATGACCCGTAGTTGAGGCCCATTGTGATGTGTATTTGGCCTGTGTGATGTATATGCGGCCCGTATTTGAGGCCCATTGTGATGTGTATTTAGCCCATGTTTAAGGCCCAATGTGATGTATATGAGACCTATGTGATGAGGCCCATTGTGATGCATTTGAGGGCTAGGCAATGGAGCCCATTGTGATGTATGTTAGGCCCATGTGAAAGGCCTATTGTGATGTGTATTAAGCTCTTGAGTGAGGCCCATGGTGTTGTATATCAGGCCCTTTGTAAGGCCATGGGTCCACTATATGTTGGTTTCCCCTTAGGGGTAATGTTGGTTAAAGTCCACATTGTCGAGGCCGATCGTCGATGCCGATTATTGAGGCCGGTTATTGATACCGATTATAAGTATATGACAGCATAACATCATAATACATGCCCATACGCATCATCTGCATATTTGTTATATGATTGACCATTACATATGTCATAGGGCAAGTTGTTAATGGGGCTCCCTGATAGGTAGAGTTGCCCCACATGAGTGCACAGTATGCGCATGATTTATGCATGATTAGACTGTGTGACTCATGCATCTCGCATTTGTGTGACATGACCACCGTACACCCTAGCGACATCAGGGCCGTAGCCTCCACAGGTATTTCTTGATTGGCCAGATGGGACACTGGAAATCTGTTCTACATAGGGTGCTATAGATATCCCGGGGTGAAAGTCCCTAAATCCTCTTAGTTCTAGAGGTTGCTCCAACATCTAGACCAAGTGGATGCATGAGTGCGTGAGGGCCGTATACCATTAGGCCATGTCTCCCACTGTATCGTGGTCGATTGGAAGGGGGTACGACCTTACCTGCCCAAGAGGAGGGGAGAATGCTAGGCTAAGTCTGACCAGCTCAAGGAATGGGTCCGCTATTGATGAGCCAGGCTCGATATTGGTAGGCAGATAGTGAGGTCTCTTTCACTCACCTTGTTGCACGCTATGGGGTAGCAATCTGGTTTGGAGTGTAATAGACCCCAGTGATTTTCCAGAGGGGAACCGTACTTATATGTGGACTTATTGAGCAGGAATTGCATACTCATTCATTCATTCATTCACTATCCACTCGGGCTGGTGGTGCTCAACTATTTGTTTCAAGTACCTTTGCGTGGCTAGGATTTCGGTTAAGTGCGTGACCAACCTGAGATCAGGAGTTTACCACATTGTGTCTGACTATCCAAATTTAAGTATGGGACTGGTTTGGATAGAATTCCCTTGTGATGGACCCTATAGCCTGCGATACTACATACTATCATCCCGACTCCACTACAGCTTGGTCATTTCATTCGCACCACATATTACATTTCATCCTCGGCATTTGATATTGGCTTATTATGTTCTTGCATCGCATAGCCTTGTTTCGGCTGATAACATTCATGGACTTGCCAGTATGTTTTCGTTTACTCTGATATCGTATGATTCATGAACTTGCCAATATTTCCAATATTGTATGATTTATGGGCTTGTCAGTATTTTCACTTACTCTGATTACTCTGATATTGCTTACTTATCACTTACCTTGTGCACACACTTTCACCACCTACTAAGCTTTCTATAAGCTTATGCACGATAGATGTGTGTAGGTGGCGTTAGGTTGCAACAGTGTTGAGCTTAGAGCATGTAGCTGTCTTCTGAAGTTTTGATTTTGATATATATATTTCCCTTTCAATATTGTATTTAAATGTTTATATTAGTGGATATGTGGTGATGATGTTATTCTTGTGATTTGGGTATACTTGTGGTTATGCTTCTAATGAGACAAATGTACGTTGGAAAATCCTCCTTGTAGAACCTAGGATCGGAATTTGGTGTATAGGCGCTGGGAGCCGAGATTAGGGTACTACAGAGGCTGTCGGCACTGGATTCGGTGATCGGGAATTTTGTAAGCCCAATTTTCAGGTTTGGGGCATGGCATCCTTTCTCTTTTCTTTCTTTCTTTTCTTCTCCTTCTCTTCTCTTCTCCTGTCCAGATGGTGTGGCTGGACTCGGACTAGCAACTCAGTTAGGCTAGAACTCATCTACTGAGTCAACAATAGTAGCAGCAACAACAGCATAATGCAGCACCAACGTGCTGATCCGACTCTACAGAAGCTCACTCCATCTTCTCCATTCTTCTCTTCTTCTTCCTTTTACTTCTCTCACACTCTCCATAAGCCTTTCCTCACAACCAAACAGATCCCAGACTCGGCCCGAGTCAATGCAGCTTGGTGGAGAAGATGAGTCAATCGCCAATGGCGAAATGAAATTCGACGAATCTCCCTTCGATCCACTTCATGGGGACAGCTCTAGTTGCTCCCACAATGCTCCCCGACCCTGATTTTCGAAGCTTCGAACTGGTTCGGGAGGTGGGTTTGATCTTTGAAGGTATCAGGCTATACTCTCATGTAGCCGCAATAAAAGGAGAAAATCCAAATGTTGTTTGATCTCTCCTCCTCTAAGACATACCCTAAACTTTCCCAGACTTGTTAGATGAGAAATGAACGGTTAGATAAGATCTACGACTCCCTATTCTCTCTCTTTTTCTACGGAAAGATTCTGTTGTACGCTCGAATAACTGACAATCCCCGTGTTTTCCAATGGAAGGTTGGGATTGCTTGTACCGGACGGTAGAGATTGAAGGAGAAAACCTCACGTAGATTGCCAGCGTGGAAAGCAAAAAGAAAAATGGAGATTTTCCATTTTCGAAAATGGGTGTGCGATATATCCTAATTTATGGCTGAGATTGTGCACACACATGTGCAATCCAACAGTTGAAGCTAACAGGGATTGGTAGGACCAATGTCCTGGAAATTATGAACGTTTTGGATCAGCCAAAGGATCCCTGATGGTGGGCCACAAATCGTTGAGAACGGACTCTGTCTGTCCATCTGTTTCGGCAGGAGAAGATTTAAAAGGAAGGGAAATTCCTTCCTCTTTTGTAGCTGATGGGTCAACTGAGTTTGACCAGCACCTTTGGTTTAGTGCACAGCGAGTGTGCACTTGCTGTGCACATACACCACGTGAAGTGGGGTCCACCATCAGGATTTTAACTAATCCACTCCATTCATCTATTTTGTTAGTCCATATTAGGGCCCAGTCCAAAGAATAAAGAAGATCCATGACTTAGGTGGGCCATATCATCTAAATTATGGCCATTAATTGCTAGTTATCATTGATTCGAGGTGGAATATGGTCCACGCCCGTGATCAAAACTGTCCATCTGACTAGTGAGCTTCCTAGGGCCACTAATTATTTTAAACTGATGTTATTTTAACCAGATGGGTCATGCAACATCTGTCTTTGGGTTCATACTATAATTTCCATCCATCCGACGGTCAGCTAGCTTCCTAGTTGATCTTAACGGCTATAAGGGTTCGTAGTCCAACTTAGATGAACCTTCATGTCATCCATATAGATCAGGCAATTCAATTGTTGTGTCCAAGTGTTAGACCACTTCATGCTAGTTGTAGATTGAATGGATGGTGGATCTAGGGGTCCGATATTACTAATAATCAATGGATGGATGGCTTGATTCATCCTTAATAGGGTCCTACGTGCCCATTATTAGCAATCCCACGGTTGGATCTGGCGATTCAACAATGCAAGTGTCCCAGGCTTACTCCTCACTAGTTCTAGGTGTCCAAAAGTCAATAAAAGTGGAGATTTAACCACTAGTCCTATGCTTAGAAGATCCTCTTAATGGTTGGATTTAAGTTTGAACGGAGGTGGGTGTTTAGATGAATTGGCTTCGTGATTACATTAAGCTAAATTCTCATGGTAACACTTGAGTACTGAAATGTACGGGGTGTTACAATCTACCCCCCTTAAAGAGAATTTCATCCCCGAAATTCAACACTCCTAACTTAAATGGGAACGAGGATAATCCATTTTACTATGTTTGTTAGCATTCACCACCTTCTCCGTGAAGTATGTTTGTATTCACGACTGACTACTAGGACTGGGGTTGTTACAATCTACCCCCCTCAAAGAAGAATCTCGCCCCGAGATTCGATTACGTTCATCCCAATTTCTTTCAGTATCAACTATGATCAAGGGTTTGCTCAAACGACTTAAAGAATAGTTTTACTACTATTCTATATTTATATATTTGTGTGTGTATGTTTGAAGTTCACAATGACAGTTCTATGTCATCTAAAAGAAGAGTAGTAGTTTTATGTTTTTAATGTTCGGGTTAACACAAACAGACGGTTATGGTTGGTCTGAACCTGATACAACGATCTTCTGCCTGATCAAGGCAGTGAGTTCCTTGACATCCATTCCTAATCCTGGTAAATCTTAACCTTCTACTTGATCAGGGCATTAAGGTTATTGGGATCATCAGGATTTAGAATTAGGATCAAACCGCAAACGGTTCGCTTAAATATGATTTCGTCAGTTCGTGATCTCGATTATCCTAGATTCCTGAGGAATATCATATTGTCCTTTGATTTCACAAGGGATAAGTTTATGTGGCCTACTACGCTTTCTTTGCGCACTCTGATCATCTAAGAATTATGCAAATTTAAATTATACTTCCTATCATGATTTCTTAATCTTAAAGAGTGCATATGTTCGATCTAACGTACAATACGATGGTTAGTTGTTTCCCTATGATACCTGAGTTTAGTTCCTAATTCAAACAACTATAATTTACGAAGAACCTAAGTTTTTGTTTCTAAGTTCAAATGGCAAAGCCTAAAAATTTCAAGGAATCTTAAAGTTAATGTTTCTAGATTCACAAAACACCCTAATGCTAAGGGAATCAAACTTAGCTTCAAGTCTCTAATTTCATCAATGGAACTTTGGAGTATTTAAAGTTATATAAGTCCTGTTTTTCCCAAGGCTTGGTTTATCTTGACTCGCTCGGATACCAGCTTGTAATGCCTCAGTTTTTGGAACCCGAGTATATGACTTGTTCTCCAAAACCTCAAGTGTTAGCCTTTAAAATTTAGTGTAAAATTGAACCGCTTATCGTTAATCAGAGTTAGCAACAAATGTTAGCGGAATAAACCATGCATTGTATAAAAACATTCTGATCATCACAAAATTCCAAATGTAGCGCCCTATACAATCCCAAATAACAAAGTTCATTAAATAAAGATAGAAATCTATCGACTAATGATGGAGCTCACCATGGGCCGTAGGGACGCCTCTATCTCCTCTACTACCCGATCTGCTCTAGTGACCCAGTGAATGGTATCGCCTCGCTTTACACTTGCATCAACTGTTATGGTTTGATAGCATTAATGGCTGTTGTAGTGAGGAGTACCCTCTAAGATTGTACACTCATCATTCATAATCCAGTATAAATCACAATATATGAGAAGAGACATATTAAACAATACAATTTAAAATCATGATCATATATTAAGAAATAAGCTAGTCAATATAATTTCGACATAAAGAAATGTAATAGAAATCGCAAAGCAAGTGGACGTGTTCAGATAGTGAAATAATCAATCATTCAAACTCCACAAAATGACTAGAAAATCTAGCTTTAAACCTCTACTTCACTCTGAAATCATATGGTACGTGAACTTCGTAAGATGGCCAGAAAATCGATAAGTGAACTCCCACTCCACTCGAAAATGAGGGTACGATTGAACACCACAAAATGAAGAGAGAACAACATAGAAACTCTACTTCACCCGAAAATCATATTGTACGTGAACACCGCAAGATGGCTAGAAAATCGATAAGCGAACTCCTGCTCACCCGGAAATCATAAGTGAACTCCCGCTCCGCCCGAAAATCACAGTACAACTAAGCACCACAAGATGAAGAGAGAATAATATACAAATATCTACTTCACTTGAAAATCATATAGTATGTGAACACCATAAGATGGCTAGGAAATCACTAAGCAAACACCCGCTCCACCGAGAAATCACAATACGATTGGACACCGCAAGATGAAGGGACAAGCAACATACAAACTCTAGACCACCTGGAAATCATATTGTATATGAACCGTAAGATGGCCACGAAATCGGTAAGCGAACACCCGCTCCACCCGAAAATCACAATATGACCAAACACCGCAAGATGGCTAGAAAACGAACATGTAAACTCTAAACCACCCAGAAATCATATCGTACGTGAACACCGGAGGATGGCTAGGAAATTAATAAATGAACTGCCGCTCCACCCAAAAATCACAATACGACTGAACACCGCAAGATGGGTAGGAAACAATTAAATATGCGAATATAACCAACAAGCTACAAAAGGGCACCAATAAACCATCAAAGCCATGAGGGCAAATATACCATCCAAGCCATGTAGGGTAAATGTGCGGTCGGAGCCATGTAAGGCAAAGTGTGATCCAAGCCATGTAAGGCAACTGTGTGATCCAAGTTGCGTAAATCAAATATGGACCACAAGATGGTGAGTTCATGACAAGTTTCATTCATTACATCACTCAATCGCAAATGACAAATATATAGTTAATTAACAACGTACAATTAAAGATAACATGTTATCATTAATCATTTATGCTTGTAATAATTAAAGAGATATGTTCATTATCTAATACAGGAATTAGGTGCACAATGTATTATCATATTCACATATTCACATAATAAGTTAAGTAAATCAATCAAGTAACTTAGGAGATACTAAATGGGAGGGATTAAGGCATCATCTATAATTAGATTAATGAATTTAAGTGGGAAGCTCAAAGGGTGAGTCCTCACCTCTTGTCTCAACTAAGAACTCAAGATCTCAATGCTCAACTTTAGAGGCTACAACACAAACATGGGAATAAGCTTTTAGAACAACTTAAACAACCCGGAATTGATCAACTCATAGAATTGATCGGATTTTACCTCCACTCACATGAACTTGATCCAAGCTAAGTCCACTACCCCAACTGAAGCTACCTGAAGAAGCAAGACACATGAGAGTTGAACCATCAGCTAAGATCCAACCCCGATATAGCCTGCAGCTAGAGATAAGATGTAGCCCTTGAGTTGGCTCACCAGAGACTTGGTTTGAACCCAACTTAGTTACAAACCGATCTTAATCAACTCGATTCGGGCAAGGGATTCAACCCAACCTGATCTAGCTATTGAAAAACTTGCACAAGCCAAGGAAAATGATCCGAACCATCATATTTCTAAACCGTTTATATCCAACAACTCACTGAGTTAACTGGGTAATGAAAAGCTTAAGTGGTGGGTCGGAGTTGACTCTCCTATGATGTAACTAGATGAACTGATACTAGACCTGGTCTACCAGTTTAGGATTGTCATATTTAACTTCCTAAACTGCTGGACTTGGTGGAAGAAATCAGGTGACTTAACTCGGTAGCAACCAAGCGACTTAGCCATAGGTTTATGGTTAGAATCATACCTTTATTGGAGCTGATTTATCTGTTCACGGCCAACTAGGTGGAGGAGGTCTCAACCCATTGTCCAGCTAGCTTCAACTCAGTGAGGAACTCGCCTGACTAAACCAGCAACGAGGTGTGCTCACACGACGACTGAGGCCACTCACGCCAATAGTGAGACATGCATGCACATCCCCACTCCACTTCCCTTCTCTTTTTTTTCTTCTATCTCCCTCCTCCTTGCTCTTCCTCTCTTCTTTATTTCTTGTTCAAATAGATCTAGCAATGCCTGGATCAGACCAGTGTCTGAGTCACGTTCGACTCGACTGGGTTGGGTAGGGTAGGGACAAAAGCCACGCCTGAACTCCCTTTCTCCTTCCTCCTTTCTCTTTTCTTTCTTTCTTTTTTTCTCCTTCTCTTCTCTTCTCCTTTCCAGATGGTGTGGCTGGACTAGATGTTGATCCGACTCGACAGCAGCTCACTCCATCTTCTACCTTCTTCTCTTCTTCTTCCTTTTACTTCTCTCTCTTTCTCTCTCTCTCTCTCTCTCTCTCTCTCTCTTTCTCTCTCTCTCTCTCTCCATAAGCCTTTCCTCACGGCCAAACAGAGCCTGGACTTGACCTGAGTCAATGCAGCTTGGTGGAGAAGATGAGTCGAACGCCAATGGCAAAATGAAATCGGACGAATCTCCCTTTAATCCCATAGTGCTTCCCGACCCTCAGTTTCGAAGATTCGAACTGGTTCAGGTGGTGGGTTCGAGCTTTGAAGGTATCCGCAATAAAAGGAGAAAATCTAAATGTTGCTTGATGTCTCCTCCTCTAAGACATACCCTAAACTTTCCCAAACCTGTTAGATGAGAAATGGACTGTCTAGATAAGATCTACAGCTCCCTATTCTCTCTCTCTCTCTCTCACACACACACACATACTCTCTCTCTCTCTCTCTCTCTCTCTCTCTCTCTCTTTCTACGGAAAGATTTATTTATATGGTCAAATAGCTGGCAATCCCTGTGTTTTCCAATGGACGGTTGGGATTGCTTGTACCGGATGATCGGGATTGAAGGAGAAAACCTCATGCGAATTGCCACCGTGAAAAGCAGAAAGAAAATTGGAGATTTTCCATTTTTGGAAATGGGTGTACGATATATCTTGAGATTGTGCGTACACGTGTGCAATCCAACGGTTGAAGCTAACAAGGATTGGTAGGACCAATGTCCTGGAAATTATGAACTGTTTGGATCAGCCAAAGGATCCCTGATGGTGGGCTGCAAATCATTGAGAACGGACTCTATGCGTCCGTTTGTTTCGGCGGGAGAAGATTCAAAAGGAAAGGAAATTCCTTCCTCTTTTGCAGCTGATGGGTCAACCGAGTTAGACTAGCACCTTCGGTCCAATGCACAACGAGTGTGCACATGCACCACGTGAAGTGGGGTCCACCATGAGGATTTCAACTAATCCACTCCATTAATCTATTTTGTCAGCCCATATTAGGGCCCAATCCAAAGAATAAAGTAGATCGATGACTTAGGTGGGCCATATCATCTGAATTATGGCCATTAAGTGCTAGTTATCATTGATTCGAAGTGGAATATGGTTCACACCTGTGATCAGAACCGTAAATTTAACTAGTGAGCCTCCTAGGGCCACTATTTATTTTAAACTGATGTTATTTTAACCAAATGGGTGACACAACATTTGTCTTTGGGTTCATACTATGATTTCATCCATACGATGGTCAGATAGCTTCCTATTTGATCTTAACGGCTATAAGGGTTCCTAGTCCAACTTAAATGAACCTCCATGTCATCCATATAGATTAGACAATTCAATTGTTGTGTTCAAGTGTTAGACCACTCCATGATAGTTGTAGAATGAATGGATGGTGGATCTGGGGGTCCGATATTACTAATAATCAATGGATGGACTGCTTGATTCATCCTTAATAGGGTCCTCATGCCCATTATTAGCACTCCCACAGTCGGATCTAGCGATCCACCAATGCAACTGTCCAAGGCTTACTCCTCACTAGTTCTAGGTGTCCTAAATTCAGTATAAGTCGTGATTTAACGACTAGTCATATGCTTAGAGGGCCAGATGGCTCGATCTACAAATGAAGATCCTCTTAATGGTTGGATTTAAGTTTGAACGGAGGTGGGTGTTTAGAAGAATTGGCTTCGTGATTACATTAAGCTAAATTCTCATGGTAACACCCGAGTACTGAAACGTACGGGGTGTTACAATCTACCCCCCTTAAAGAGAATTTCGTCCCCAAAATTCAACACTCCTAACTTAAATGGGAACGAACAATCCATTTCACTATGTTTGTTAGCATTCACCACCTTCTCTGTGAAGTATGTTTGTATTCACGACTAACTACTAGGACTGGGGTTGTTACAATCTACTCCCCTTAAAGAAGAATCTCGCCCGTGAGATTCGATTATGCTCATCCCAATTTCTTTCTGTATCAACTATGATCAAGGGTTTGATCAAACGACTTAAAGAAGAGTTTTACTACTATTCTATATGTATATATTTGTGTGTGTATGTTTGAAGTTCACAATGACAGTTCTATGTCATCTAAAAGAAGAGTAGTAGTTTTATGTTTTCAGTGTTCGGGTTAACACAAACGGATAGTTATGGTTGGTCTTAACCTGATACAACGATCTTCTGCCTAATCAGGGCAGTGAGTTCCTTGACATCCATTCCTAATCCTGGCAAATCATAACCTTCTACTTGATCTGGGCATCGAGGTTATTGGGATATCAGGATTTAGAATTTGGATCAAACCGCGTATGCTTCGCTTCAATATGATTCCGTCAATCTGTGATCTCGATTATCCTAGATTCCTGGGGATTATCATATAGTCCTTTGATTTAACAAGGGATAAGTTTATGTGGCCTACTACGCTTTCATTGCGCACTCTGATCATCTAAGCATTATGCAAATTTAAATTATTTAGCATGGTTTCTTAAGCTTAGAGAGTACATATGTTCGATCTAACATACAATACGATGGTTAGTTGTTTCCCTACGATACCTGAGTTTAGTTCCTAAGTTTAAACAACTATAATTTACAAGGAACCTAAATTTTTGTTTCTAAGTTCAAATGGCAAAGCCTAAAAATTTCAAGGAATCCTAAAGTTTATGTTTCTAGATTCACAAAACACCCTAATGCTAAGGAAATCAAACTTAGCTTTAAGTCTCTAATTTCATTAAAGGAACTTTGGAGTATTTGAAGTTATATAAGTCCTATTTTTTCCAAGGCCTGGTTTATCTTGACTGGCTTTGAAACCAACTTGTAACGCCTCGATTTTTGGATATATGACTTGTTCTCCAAAACCCTGAGTTTTAGCCTTTAAAATTCATTATAAATTGTACTGCTTATCATTAATCAGAGTTAGTAGCGAATGTTGGCGGAATAAACCATGCATTGTATAAAAATATTCTGATCATCACAAAATTCCAAATGTAGCGCCCTATATAATCCCAAATAATAAAGTTCATTACATAAAGATAGAAATTTATCGACTAATGATGGAGATCAACATGGGCCGTAGGGACCCCCCTTATCTCCTTGGCTACCCAATTTGATCTAGCGACCCAGTGAACGGTATCGACTTGCTCTACACCTGCATCAACTGTTACGGTTTGATATCGTCAATAGCTATTGCAGTGAGGAGTACCCTCTAAGATTGCACACTCATCATTCATAATCTAGCATAAATCACAATATATGAGAAGAGACATATTAAACAATGCAATTTAAAATCATGATCATATATTAAGAAATAAGCTAGTCAACATAATTTCAACATTAAAGAAATGTAATAGAAATCGCAATGCAAGTGGACGTGTCCAGATAGTCAAATAATTAATTATTCAAACTCCGCAAAATGGCTAGAAAATCAAGCTTTAAACCTATACTTCACCCAGAAATTATATCGTACGTGAACTCTGCAAGATGGCTAGAAAATGGATAAGCGAACTCTCGCTCCACCCGAAAATCATAGTATGATTGAACACTGCAAGATGAAGAGAGAACAACATATAAACATTTACTTCACCCGAAACTCATATCATATGTCATCACCGCAAGAGGGCTAGAAAATCGATAAGTGAACTACCGCTCCACTTGAAAATCATAGTACGACTGAACACCGTAAGATGAAGAGAGAATAACATACAAACATTTACTTCACTCGAAAATCATATCATACGTGAATACCGTACGATGGCTAGAAAATTGATAAGCGAATTTCCTCTCCACCTGAAAATCACAATACGACTGAACACTAGAATATGAAGAGAGAACAACATACAAACATCTACTTCACCCAAAAATCATATCGTACGTGAACACCTCAAGATGGCTAGAAAATCGCTAAGCGAACACTCACTCCACCCAGAAATCACAATACGATTGAACACCGCAAGATGAAGAGACAAGCAATATACAAACTCTAGACCACCCGGAAATCATATCGTACGTGAACACTGCAAGATGGCTAGGAAATCGATAAGCGAACTCCCGCCACACCCGAAAATCACAGTATGACTGAACACTGCAAGATGAAGAGAGAACAATATACAAACATTTACTTCACCAAGAAATCATATCGTACATGAACACTGCAAGATGACTAGGAAATCTCTAAGCTAACACCTGCTTCCCCCAAAAATCATAATACGACCGAACACCACAAGATGAAGATACAAGCAACATACAAACTCTAGACCATCCAAAAATCATATCGTATGTGAATACAATAAGATGGCTAGGAAATCGCTAAGCAAACACCCGATCCACCTGAAAATTACAATACGACTGAATACCACAAGATGGCTAGAAAACCAACATATAAACTTTAGACGACCCATAAATCATATTGTACGTGAACACCATAAGATGGCTAGGAAATCGATAAACAAACTCCCGCTCCACCCAAAATTCACAATATGACCAAACACCGCAAGATGGTTAGGAAACAACAGGATATGTGAATATAACCAACAAGCTACAAAAGGGCACCAATAGACCATTAAAGTCATGATGGCAAATATATGATCCAAGCCACATAGGGCAAATATGCGGTCCAAGTCATGTAAGACAAAGTGTGATCCAAGCCATGTACGGTAAATGTGCGATCCAAGTCGCGTAAGTCAAATATGGACCACAAAATGGTGAGTTCATGACATGTTTTATTCATTACATCACTCAATTGCAAATGACAATCATATAATTAATTAACAATGTACAACTAAAGATAGCATGTTATCATCAATCATTTATGCTTGTAATAATTAAAGAGATATGTTCATTATCTAACACAGCAATCAGGTGTGCAACATATTATCATATTCACATAATAAGTTAAGTAACTAATCAAGTAACTTAGGAGATACTAAATGGGAGGGATTAAGGCATCATCTATGATTAAATTAATGAATTTAAGTGGGAAGCTCAAAGGGTGAGTCCTCACCTCTTGCCACAACTAAGAACTCATGATCTCAATGCTCAACTTTAGAGGCTATAACACAAACATGGGAATAAGCTTTTAGAATAACTTAAACAACCCAAAATTTATCAACTCATATAATTGATCAGATTTTACCTCGACTCACATGAACTTGAATCCAAGCTAAGTCCACTACCCCAACTGAAGCTACCTAAAGAAGCAGGACACATGAGAGTTGAACCATTGGCTAAGATCCAACCCCGACATAACCTGCAGCTAAAAATAAGATATAACCCTTGAGTTGACTCACCAGAGACCTAGTTTGAACCCAACTTAGTTACAAACTGACCTCAATCAACTCGATTCGGGCGAGGGATTCAACCCAACCTGATCTAGCTACTGAAAAACTTGCACAAGCCAAGGAAAATTATCAGAACCATCAGATTTCTAAACTGTTTATACACAGCAACTCACTAAGTTAACTAGGTAATGACAAGCTTAAATGGTGGGTCGGAGTTGACTCTCCTCTGATGTAACTAGATGAACTGATACTAGACCTGGTCTACCAGTTTAGGATTATTAGATTTAATCTCCTAAACTGCTGGACTTGGTGGAAGAAATCAGGTGAGTTAACTCAGCAGCAACATGAAAGTGCCCTGGTTTGTTAATTAGCATGAGTGTTGAGTCCGCTAGACAGAGAAGCTCCATAGAAAGATCAATCAAGCGTCTGCCTCAATCGGATGTGTGCCCGAACTCGCCACAGGTAAATCTAAGCCTCACATCCCATGTCCTATAACACTAGGTAATTAAAACCCTTAAAATTGATTAGAATATCTTAGGGTTTTTGGGTTAGAAAACTTTTCAAAATTTCAGAAAATCTCTAAGTTTTCTACCTCTGTCGATTTATCAATAGTCTGATCGATATAATTGAGAAGTGCTGTCGATGTCCTCGAAACTCACTCGATAGTATGGAATGAGGACATAAGTTGTCCAGCAACCGCATATACTTCTGGACGGAATTATCGATGTATCGATCGCTGTATCGATATCATCGAAATTTGAATCTCGAGTCTATCAAAATTGACTCGATAAAATCGATAACAGAGATATTGTGTCCCTATTTTTCTAAGGAAAATCATAAAATCTTTGATATATCGAAGTTCTCCTCGATATCCTCAGAATTCAAATACTGATGATATCGGAAGGCCTTCGATGATATCGATCTTGGACACATAGTCAACCAACAATATTTTCAGGTGGTTTTTATCTTGGATCAAGGGGCACTCGATAGAATCGATATTGAAATTTTGATACTATCGAGGCCGGGTCGATTGTATTGAGAAAGGGCATAACTTGTCCAGCAAGCTTACTGGAAAATCCTTTGGATTTATCGATGCATCGACACTGCCATCGATATCATCGACATTCAAATTCCAATGATATCGAGTGTGCCTTGAGCATATCTTAGACCTGAAATATTTCAAAGGCAAGTCTCTCTCATTTTTCAAATGTCGAGGAATCGAACCTCGTATCGATGCAATCGGAGTTGGAAATCCAATGATATCGACACATGTTTTGATGCCCTCGACCAGCTGGTAAAAGGTTTTAAAAGCGTATGACATTTAAGTTTGTGTCATCGAGCGGCCAGTCGATGCAATCGAGAGTATACGCTTGATGATATCGACCCTGCTCAATGATATCAAACTCTGTCATAAATGTGACCATTTTATATCCGTTAGAACCTTTTGCCTATTTATAGAGAGCTTGCCCTTAGTTGCTGGTAGAGAAACAACAGAGTGCTTTTGAGTGTTTAACCTTAGATCATTTACCTAATGCCCTTTCTCTCATGAAAGTTTATCCTCCAATCCACCCTCATCATTGACATTCAATAGAGTGGATTGGGGAATGAACTTCTGCATTCAAGGATCCTCCAGCTACCATCTTAATGGCAAATCATTAAGCTGGGATGCCTTGAATGCATAGATGATTGGAATCGCTCTATCTCTCTTATAGGAAAATAATTGAGAGTAGGATTCCATCATATCCTTGACCCAACCTGTCGCCATGTATTGGTACATCTTCTAAGTTGCGGATCAAGGAAGCTGAAGTTCTTCATCAAATGAGGAGATCTTTAACAATGTACTGAAAGGGACTCATCTGCTTATCTATAAGTTATTAGAGTCCAGAGGACCCTTGTGATAATTCCTTTGTAGGATTGGGTCTAAGGTGTTTCTCACCCCTTGCAAGTCTCTAGGAGGCCTCTGGCGGGAGTGTACGTAGTGGGTGCATTGTATTGACCCTTGCTTTGTGAAGAGCATGAACTGTTAGGTCCTAGTAGTAGGTCCTTGGCCAGTGTGCCTAAAAATGGGTGCGTTGTATTTACCCTTGCTCGTGGGAGTATAAACAATGAGATTCCCTGTGTGGATCCTTGGCTAGTGTGCTTAAAATCGGGTGCTATGTGTTGACCCTTGCTGTGGGAGTATAAACTGTCAGCCTAGGTGTAAGTTATATTGGTTAGAGGTGAACCTGATTTAAAACCTCGGCTTTGAGGTGAACCGTGTGAAACATCCTTAGTGAAATCCGGCACACTCAAGGGTTAAGTGCGTCTGCCAGGAGTGGAGTAGATAAGTAGTCGAACCACTATAAAAATGATTGTGTTTGTGATTGATATTTTTCTTTAATTACTTGTGTGATTTCTCTAAATGCTTTCATATTTGATCACACCTCACACATAGTCACATCCATCATAAACTCTGATTTGTATCTTGTCTATTTTGCAAAGTGGTTCTATGATTGGATCATCTAGTTGGCTTGGAAGCCATTAGAGTTACTCTGATGAAATCCTGATTTATGTACTTTTTCTCAGGATAGGTTTGATAAGATTTTAAATAACCATAGAATATCTAAAAAGTCCTATTCACCCCCCTCTAGGACATATTGGCATATTCGTACTTCAACTAAAGTTGCCATTACCGTAATTTCAATTGGTATCAGAGCGGGTCTCTCTTAAAGGTCTTCTCTGCCTAGAGAGTGATCTTAACTGAAGTTGGGAATATGTCCAAAGGAGAGGGCTCATTGGTCTCTGAAAAGGCCAAGCTATATGTCCTAGAGGGGGGGTGAATAGGACTATGCCAAATTAAAAATTAACAGCGAAATTTAACCTAAAATAAGATAGCCTTATAAATAAATAAATAAAAGACTACACTTTAAATAAATCAAAGAACAGAAATGCAAAGCAATCTTAAATAAAGAGCTTGATACTAATGTTGTTCTAAGGACAACCTTTGCACCATAAAAACCAAGGGTTTATGGCAGGACAACCTTACTAGAACAAATCGAATATCAAAACTCAAACAGAAAGGAAATAAAGGAAATAGTAAGAAATAAATTCTAAACTATTACAACATTCCCCACTTTGCTTGAAATGTAAATATTACAACATTCACATCCACATATACATTCCATAAATATGAATGATTAAAGATATAGAAATTAAAAGAACATTTAAATAAAAAAACACATCAATATATAGTGGTTCGCCTGTGTGTTCACCAATTGTTAAACAACAGCCACACAGCTTGCTACTTCACTCCTAATATCCTCACACAGGGGATATTAGTGTTCACTATGAAAATAGGTTTCACAGGTTCACCTAAAACCTTTACAATTGTGTCTTTTTAACTTGGGCTTACGCAATCCAAAAACCCACACTTTTTGAGTTTTCTGGCTCTCCTCAGATAACCAACACAATGAGATTTTTCTGGCGAATCTCAAACAAAAACCAAAAGATGGAAATTTACAATAAATGTAAAATACCTGGATTTCTCCTTTTATAGCAGCCCGGTAGAACCAATCAGAGTAGAAGTTTGAATCAACATTCAATGTCCAATACTCACTTAAGAAATGGTTCTAGGTTCTAATTGATTTTAAATTAAACCAAATTGGGCTTAGCTCTATTTGATTTTGATTCCAAGAAGAAGGAATGCAACAATTCCTCTTTTTCAAATAAGCTTAGAATATAGGAATAAAATCAAATATAAATAAGCTAAAAAAAATATTAAATATGCACAGAGAAGCTTAAAATGAACACTAACTTATCTCAGAGTAGAGGCTTGAATTTTCTCAATTTAATCATTGACAAACTCTGAAATTTGTGCTCAATTTATAGTTATAGAGATCGCATATATGACTGGTTGTGTGGCCACTATGACTGGTCGTAGGATGAACTACATTTTGAAATTATAAGCGCGATCTCGAAAAATCGTTCCACGACTGGTCGAAGGTAGGCCACGACCTGTCGAGTGCATTCTACGACTGGTCGTGAATCACATACGGCTGGTCGTGAGACACGAAGATTAATCGCTAGAGTTTGAGTCGAAGAACTAGGACTGGTCGAAGGACGAGTTGTGACTATTCCTACGACTGGTCAAACAGTCTTCACGACTGGTAGTAGACTAACCAAAAAATTTTAAAAATCTTCAACAACTTAGGATTGGTCGAGGAATTTCTTAGACTGGTCGAACCAGGTCTAAGACTAGTCAAACAAGGTCCAGGACTAGTCTTAGAACAGACGAAATGCATGTAAAAAGATTCATCTTGAATTATGTATGCAAAATGACCTACCCTAAGGTCAAACTAAGGTCTATCATACTTGGGACATGAAGTATGATCATTGAACTTCATTCTTTCATATGATGGTTAACCTTTGAACCTTATGAAGCTTGAGATCTCCACTTGATGTAGCTTGATCTTGAGATCTTCGAAAGCTTGAAATTAAACTTCATCAATATACTTTGAGTCTTGAAATGTACTCTTGAGTCTTAAAATGCACTTGAGTCTTGAAATGTACTTAAGTCTTGAAAAACACTATTCTTATCAATGTAACTCTAAACCTTGATGCTTTCAGAAGAGGACAAAGTACATAACCATGCATTTCTTGAACCAGAGCACCATACATGTCTTCAACCATTGTGATGCAGTGTCTTGATCAAATATATATCAACATACAAACACAAGACACAGATAGAGGTTTTGGCACAACAAAATTTGACAACCAAAGGAGCATGAGACAATAGCACTTACAATCTCCCCCTTTGTCAAATTTGTGACAAAACACACTCCAATAATTCAAGAAAATAAGAGAAGCACAACATGCACAACATGCACAATAATGAATCATGCACCAGTTATATAAGAGAACCAGTTACGACCTGGTTTAAAGAATCATGAATCATGAACCAGTTGTTATTAAGTACAAATTCCTTATTTATATACTCTCCCTGAGTAGCAGCACACATATCCAAAATATAACTACTCATATGCATAAGCAATCAAGCCAAATGTTTCCAGAAGCTTTTCCAAAAGCCTTCTCCCCCTTTTTGTCACAATATGACAAAGGAAGCAACAATTTAAAGGATAATAAAGGGAGTAATAGATGGATTAACTTAACAAATATAAGCAATTATAAGTTCACAATCCATTAATTAGATTAACTAAAAAGTCAGTAAATCAAGTAAAGTGCACAGTTCAACATATGTATGAAAGTTATTACAGACCGAAAATTAAATCGCTCAATCAGATCCTGAAGAAGGAGCAGGAATGGTAGGATCAAGTTGATGCATCCCCTTGTTCAAGCGCCTAAGATACTTGCACATATATTTAAACTGAAGATCATGGGCAACATTCATATTCCCTACCTTCTCTTCTAAAGCATGAAGACGAGCATCAAATTTAGATGGCTCATAGTCAGGATCATTTCCAAAATCAGATTCAAGTTCATCGAAAATATCATCCATATCCACATCGTCAGGAGGAAGATTCCCAGCATCTGCCTCATTTCCTGCTTCAGCACCACTACCAACATCCACTTGGCCACGAGCCAATTCCAATTTCATTTTGTTAATATTCAAATTGTTAAAAATAAGATGATGGATGGGTGCCTCTCCAACAGGCATAACCACGAGCATGTGATTAGCTAAAACAGTCATGAGATAGGTAAAAGGAATATCACTATGACCTGGATGGAGACGAGACTGAATAATGGAATGACATATCAATGAAGGAAGGCAAATTTTAGAACCAGAAATTACAGAGTGCAAAACACGAACCATAAAGGCAGTTAATTCTCTCTTATTTCCAGAACGAGGATACATGTTAGAAATAAAAATCCTGTGAAGTACCCTGTATTTGGGTAACAAGTACTTTGCGGGGAGCGCATTCCTTTATGAGTCCACTGCACATTCATATTACACAAATCTCTTGTTAGCATATGCTTTTCAGATTCTGAGGGTTTTTCAGCTAAAGTATGAATATGAATACCCTCCTCATTAACAGGTATATCCATTAACCTGACAATCAGATGGCATTAAGGCTTTCACCGAACAGGACATTGTGGAACACCCTCTGGATGTACAATCTCACATGCTGAAGCGACTTGATGACTGTGAAGCTTGTCTTTTAGAAATCAAACACATATTGGTGGCTCTGCAACGTACTACAAAACAAATTCTGGATTCACTACCTTCGCCATAAGCTTACCCAGGCTTTCGTTATCTGTAGTGCGTCATTCCATTCATTACATACCTAGAGTCTCCCTGGGATGCTTAGGGCATAAAATATCTTTTTGGATGTCCTACGCACATATTTGTGTGTGTGATGAATTACTGTCTTGCAAAAACTTGACAAGTTTTTTTTTTTTTTTTTGTGATATCCTTTGAGTAAGGAAAATACTCTCTTTTGTATGCCCATGGATGGGCTGGCTAATTGTGTCTGGTGGTTTGGGATGAATGTTACATTATTGCCAAGCTTGGGCAGTCTTCCTTTTGGATATTTCTATTGGTAGCCAGTTGATAATTCATGTATATTTGCTATCAATTATGCATCTAAGTTTGTGGAATACTGGTCTCAATTGTGGTTACTTACTTCTGCATATTCCTTATCACTTGGGCATTGATTTTGGGATTTATGTCTATAATGCTATTGTCTGTAAAAATCAAAGCTCTCCCTAGACCTTGTTTACCTAAGTGTTTATATAAAAGACGTGGTTATCTCCATCTTATCTGCTTATTTCACTGCATTTTTTTGTCCTAATTATACATACATGTTTTCTGTACTAAAATGTTTGTTTTACATCTATTTACTATATGTGTATGCTCCCTGAATGGTGGTTCTTCCAATTGCTTCAACTTCAGTCAATATCAACTCCTATATTTACCTTTGCTAATGATTGACAAAAAGGGGGAGAACAGATCAACACCCTGACAGAAAAAGTGTGTGTATCTATTTGTGCATGTGAATGGTGATGCAGGTGTTAGGGGGAGCAGCTGCAAGGAGAAAGGGGGAGAGAATGCTGTTAGGGGGAGCAGCTACTGATTGTGTGTGTAATCATTAGATATTGTAAAATTGTGTAAAGTTCATGTACACACAATTTAGGGTGTCAGTATAGAAGTTGTTCTAGGGTGTTTTGGTATTTTGTCACGTAATTGACAAAAGGGGAGATTGAAAGTGCCCTGGTTTGTCAATTAGCGTGAGTGTTGAGTCTGCTAGAAAGAGAAGCTCCATAGGAAGATCAATCAAGTGTCTGCCTCAACCGGATGTGTGCCCGAACTCGCCACAAGTAAATCTAAGCCTCACATCCCATGTCCCAAAACACCAGGTAATTAAAACCCTTAAAATTGATTTGAATATCGGACATAAGTTGTCCAGCAACCGCATATACTTCTGGACGGAATTATCGATGTATCGATCGCTGTATCGATATCATTGAAATTTGAATCTCGAGTCTATCGAAATTGACTCGATAAAATTGACAGCAGAGATATTATGTCCCTATTTTTCTAAGGAAAATCATAAAATCTTTGATATATCGAAGTTCTCCTCGATATCCTCAGAATTCAAGCATTGATGATATCAGAAGGCCTTCGATGATATCAGTCTTAAACACATAGTCAACCAGCAATATTTTCAGGTGGTTTTTATCTTGGATCGATGGGCACTCGATAGAATAAATATTCAAATTTCGATGATATCGAGGCCAGGTCGATTAAATCGAGAAAGGACATAACCTGTCCAGTAAGCTTACTGGAAAATCCTTTGGATTTATCGATGCATCGACACTGCCATCGATATCATCGACATTCAAATTCCAATGATATCGAGTGTGCCTTGATCATATCTTAGACCTGAAATATTTCAAAGGCAAGTCTCTCTCATTTTTCAAATGTCGAGGAATCGAACCTCGTATCGATGCAATCGGAGTTGGAAATCCAATGATATTGACACATGTTTTGATGCCCTCGATCAGCTAGTAAAAGGTTTTAAAAGCGTATGGCATTTAAGTTTGTGTCATTGAGCGGCCAGTCGATGCAATCGAGAGTATACGCTTGATGATATCGACCCTACTCGATGATATCAAACTCTGTCATAAATGTGACCATTTTATATCCGTTGGAACCTTTTGCCTAATTATAGAGAGCTTGTCCTTAGTTATTGGTAGAGAAAGAAGAGAGTGCTTTTGAGTGTTTAAGCTTAGATCATATACCTAAAGCCCTTTCTCTCATGGAAGTTCATCCTCCAATCCATCCTCATCATTGACATTCAATATAGTGGATTGGGGAATGAACTTTCACATTTAAGGATCCTCCAGCTACCATCTTAATAGAAAATCATTAAGCTGGGATGCCTTGAATGCATAGATGATTGGAATCGCTCTATCTCCCCTATAGGAAAATAATTGAGAGTAGGATTCCATCATATCCTTGACCCAACCCGTTGCCATGTATTGGTACTCTTCTGAGTGTAGATCAAGGAAGCTGAAGTTCTTCATCAAAGGAGGAGATCTTCAACAATGCGCTGAAAGGGACTCATCTGCTTATCTGTAAGTTATTAGAGTCCAGAGGACCCTTGTGATCATTCCTTTGTAGGATTGGGTCTAAGGTGTTTTCACCCCTTGCAAGTCCTCTAGGAGGGCTCCGGCGAGAGTGTACGTAGTGGGTGCGTTGTGTTGAACCTTGCTCTGTGGATAGCATAAACTGTTAGGTCCTAGTAGTAGGTCCTTGGCCAGTGTGCCTAAAAGCTGGTGCGTTGTGTTGACCCTTGCTTGTGAGAGCATAAACAATGAGATTCCCTGTGTGGATCCTTGGCTAGTGTGCCTAAAATCGAGTGCTATGTGTTAACCCTTGCTCGTGGGAGCATAAACTATCAGCCTAGGTGTAGTTTGTACTGGTGAACCTAATTTAAAACCTTAGGTTTGAGGTGAACCGTGTGAAACCTCCTAAGTGAAATCCGGCACACTCAAGGGTTGAGTGCATCTGCCGGGAGTGGAGTAGACAAGTAGTCAAACCACTATAAAAATGACTGTGTTTGTGATTGATATTTGTCTTTAATTACTTGTGTGATTTTTCTAAATGCTTTCATATTTGATCACACCTCACACACAGTCACATCCATCATAAACTCTAATTTGTATCTTGTTTATTTTTGCAAGGTAGTTCTATGATTGGATCCTCTAGTTGGCTTGGAAACCATTAGAGTTACTCTAATGAAATCCTGAATTATGTACTTTTTCTCAGGATAGGTTTGATAGGATTTTAAATAACCATAGAATATCTAAAAAGTCCTATTCACCCCCCTCTATGACATATTGGCATATTCCTACTTCAACTAAAGAGGTAATTACCGCAATTTCACAAGCGAGTGACTCAGTCATAGGTCTATGGTTAGAATCATACCTTTATTGGAGCTGATTTATCTGTTCACGACCAACTAGGCGGAGGAGGTCTCAACCCAATGTCTAGCTAGCTTCGACTCAGCAAGGAACTCGCCTGACTGAACTCGCAACGAGGCATGCTCACACGGCGACTGAGGCCACTCACACCAATAGTGAGACACGCACACACATCCCC
Source organism: Magnolia changhungtana (assembly GCA_030180095.1). NCBI lineage: Eukaryota > Viridiplantae > Streptophyta > Magnoliopsida > Magnoliales > Magnoliaceae > Magnolia > Magnolia changhungtana. The sequence goes on from JASAUF010000625.1 coordinate 1,432,746, forward strand.
ACTCCATTTCCCTTCTCTTTTTCTTTCTTCTATTTCCCTCCTCCTTGCTCTCCCTCTCTTCTTTATTTCTTCTTCAAACAGATCCAGCAACGCCTGGATCAAATCAGTGTCTTAGTCACATTCGACTCGACTGGGTCGGGTAGGGGTAACAACCATGCCTGAACTCCCTTTCTCCATCTCCTTTCTCTTTTCTTCTCCTTCTCTTCTCTTCTCCTGTCTAGATGGTGTGGCTAGACTTGGTCCATCAACTCAGTCATGTCGGAACTCAGCTACTGAGTCAACAACAGTAGCAGCAGCAACAGCATAATGCGGCACCAATGTGCTGATCCGATTTGACAGCAGCTCACTCCATCTTCTCCCTTCTTCTCTTCTTCTTCCTTTTACTTCTCTCTCTCACACTCTATAAGCCTTTCCTCACATCCAAACAGAGCTCAAACTCAGCCCGAGTCAATGCAGCTTGGTGGAGAAGATGAGTCGATCGCCAATGGTGAAATCAAAATCTGACAAATCTCCCTTCAATCCCTTCATAGGGATGGCTCTAATTGCTTCCACAGTGCTCCCTGACCCTTAGTTTCGAAGCTTCAAACTGGTTCAGGTGGTGGGTTCGAGCTTTGAAGGTATCGTGCGACACTCTCTTGTAGCCGCAATAAAAGGAGAAAATCCAAATGTTGTTTGATCTCTCCTCCTTTAAGACATACCCTAAACTTTTCCAGACTCGTTAGATGAGAAATGGACTGTTTAGATACGATCTACGACTCCCTACTCTCTCTCTCTCTCTCTCTCTCTCTTTCTATGGAAAGATTCTGTTATACAGTCGAATAGCTGGCAATCCCCGTGTTTTCCAATGGAAGGTTGGGATTGCTTGTACCAGACGGTTGGGATTGAAGGAGAAAACCTCATGCGGATTGCCAGTGTAAAAAGCAGAAAGAAAAACGGAGATTTTTTATTTTTTGAAATGGGTGTGCGATATAGCCTGATTTATGGCTAAGATTGTGCGTACACATGTGCAATCTAATGGTTGAAGCTAACAGGGATTGGTAGGACCAATGTCCTGGAAATTATGAACGGTTTGGATCAGCCAAAGGATCCCTAATGGTGGGCTCCAAATCGTTGAGAATTGACTCTGTGCGTCTATCTGTTTCGGCGGGAGAAGATTCAAAAGGAAAAGAAATTCCTTCCTCTTTTGTAGTTGACGGGTCAACTAAGTTTGACCATCATCTTCGGTCTAGTACACAACGAGTGTGCACTTGTTGTACACATGCACCACGTGAAGTGGGGTCCACCATGAGGATTTCAACTAATCCACTTCGTTCATCTGTATAGTTAGCCCATATTAAGGCCCAGTCCAAAGAATAAAGCAGATCCATGACTTAGGTGGGCCATATCATCTGAATTATTGCCATTAAGTGCTAGTTTTCATTGATTCGAGGTGCAATATGGTCCACTCCCGTGATCAGAACCATCCATCTAACTAGTGAGCTTCCTAGGGCCACTATTTATCTTAAACTGATGTTATTTTAATCGGATGGGTCACATAACGTTTGTCTTTGGGTTCATACTATGATTTCCATCCATCCATCGGTCAGATGGCTTCCGAGTTGATCTTAACGGCTGTAAGGGTTCCTAGTCCAACTTAGATGAACCTCCATGTCATCCATATAGATCAGACAATTTAATTGTTGTGTTCAAGTGTTAGACCACTCCATGCTAGTTGTAGATTGAATGGATGGTGGATCTAGGGGTTCGATATGACTAATAATCAATGGATGGAAGGCTTGATTCATCCTTAATAGGGTCTTACGCGCCCATTATTAGCACTCCCACAGTCAGATCTAGCGATCCAATAATGCAAGTGTCCCAGGCTTACTCCTCAATAGTTCTAGGTGTCCTAAAGTCAGTAAAAGTGGAGATCTAACCAATAGTCCTATGCTTAAAGGTTCAGATGGCTCCATCTAAGAATGAAGATCCTCCTAATGGTTTGATTTAAGTTTGAATGGAGGTGGGTGTTTAGACAAATTGACTTCGTGATTACATTAAGCTAAATTCTCATGGTAACACTTGAGTACTGAAACGTATGGGGTATTACAATCTACCCCCCTTAAAGAGAATTTCGTCTCTGAAATTCAATACTCCTAACTTAAATGGGAACGAGGACAATTCGTTTTACTATGTTTGTTAGCATTCACCACCTTCTTCGTGAAGTATGTTTGTATTCACGAATGATCAAGGGTTTGCTCAAACGACTTAAAGAAGAGTTTTACTACTATTCTATATTTATATATTTGTGTGTGTATGTTTGAAGTTCACAATGACAGTTCTACGTCATCTAAAAGAAGAGTAGTAGTTTTATGTTTTCAGTATTCAGGTTAACACAAACAGATGGTTATGATTGGTCTGAACCTGATACAACGATCTTCTGCCTGATCAAGGCAGTGAGTTCCTTGGCATCCATTCCTAATCCTGGTAAATCTTAACCTTCTACTTGATCAGGGCATTGATGTTATTGGGATCATCAAGATTTAGAATTAGGATCAAACCACGTACGCTTCACTTAAATATGATTCCGTCAATCCGTGATCTTGATTATCCTAAATTCCTGGGGAATATCATATAGTCCTTTGATTTAACAAGGGATAAGTTTATGTGGCCTACTACATTTTCACCATGCACTCTGATCATCTAAGCATTATGCAAATTTAAATTATACTTCCTAGCATGATTTCTTAAGCTTATAGAGTGCATATGTTCGATCTAACGTTCAATACGGTGGTTAGTTGTTTCCTTAAGATACCTGATTTTAGTTCTTAAGTTCAAACAACTATAATTTACAAGGAACTTAAGTTGTTGTTTCTAAATTCAAATGGCAAAGCCAAAAAATTTCAAGGAATGCTAAGGTTTATGTTTCTAGATTCACAAAACACCCTAATGCTAAGAGAATCAAACTTAGCTTCAAGTCTCTAATTTCATCAATGGAACTTTAGAGTATTTGAAGTTATATAAGTCATGTTTTTCTCAAGGCCTGGTTTATTTAGACTCGCTCTGATACCAACTTGTAACGCCCTAGTTTTTTGGAACCTGACTATATGACTCGTTCTCCAAAAATGTGAGTGTTAGCCTTTAAAATTCAGTATAAATTTGAATAGCTTATCATTAATTAGAGTTAGTAGCAAATACTGGCAGAATAAACCATGCATTGTATAAAAACATTTTGATCATCACAAAATTTCAAATGTAGCGGCCATATAGGACTTATACAATCCCAAATAACAAAATTCATTAAATAAAGATAGAAATCTATTAACTAATGATGGAGCTCGACATGGGCCGTAAGGAACCCTTCTAGCTCCTCGGTTACCCGATTTGCTCTAGCGACCCAGTGAACGGTATCGGCTCACTTTACACCTGCATCAACTATTACAATTTGATAGCGTCAATGGTTATTGCAGTGAGGAGTACCCTCTAAGATTGCACACTCATCATTCATAATCCAGCATAAATCACAATATATGAGAAGAGACATATTAAAAAATGCAATTTAAAATCATGATCATATATTAAGAAATAAGCTAGTCAACATAATTTTAACATTAAAGAAATGTAATAGAAAAGGCAATGTAAGTGGACGTGTCTAGATAGTCAAATAATCAATCAATCAAACTTGGCAAAATATCTAGAAAATCAAACTTTAAACCTCTACTTCACCCAGAAATCATATTGTACATGAACTTCGCAAGATAGCTAGAAAATCGATCAGCGAACTCTCTGTCCACCGGAAAATCATGGTACGATTGAACACCGCAAGAAGAAGAGAGACAACATACAAATATCTACTTCACCCAGAAATCATATCGTACGTGAACACTGCAAGATGGCTAGAAAATCGATAAGTGAACTCCCCCTCCACCCGAAAATCACAATACGATTGAACACCAAAAGATGAAGAGAGAACAACATACAAACATCTACTTCACCCACAAATCATATTGTACTGAACGCCGCAAGATGACTAGAAAATTGATAAGCAAACTCTTGCTCTGCCCAAAAATCACAGTACGACTGAACACCATAAGATGAAGAGCGAACAACATACAATAATCTACTTCACCCAGAAATCATATCGTACGTGATCACCGTAAGATGGTTAGGAAATCGTTAAGCGAACAACCGCTCCACTAGGAAATCACAATACGACTGAACACCATAAGATGAAGAGATTGAAATTGTAGTAAAGACTGCAGTAGCAGAAGTTGGAATAGGTCAAAGTATCCCAGAGGGGGGTAAATAGGACTTTATAAACTTTTCTTAATAATTAAAAATCCTATTAACCCAATCTTGATTTAATGTGCGACTATCAAGATATGTTTACTTTAACTCTAATGGCTTCCAAGCCAAGTAGAGGATCCAATCACAAGACTACTTAATATCTAAACATGGTTTAGTAATTAGTCTATAATGGATGAAAAATGCGATAATGTATGTGGCATGTGATTCTTAAAAATTTTAAACATTCATGTTATCATGTTAATGTCATCATTTAAAGTAAGCCTAAGAAATGAATATACAAATATCAATCCCAAACACAGTCATTTATAGTGGTTTGACTATGTGCCTACTCTACTCTCGACAGACGCACTCAACCCTTGAGTGTACCGAATTTCACTAACGGAGGTTTTAAATCAGGTTTACCTCTAACCTTTACAACCTACACAAGGTCGACTCTAGGACCTACACAAGGAACCTGGACATGCCTATACAAGGCACAAGTTTATGCCCTACATAAGAGCACAGGTCAACACAAAGCACCTAGGTATTATACCCTACACAAGTAAAGGATCCACACAAGGAACCTCAATTTAGACCACACAAGTCAAGGATCCACACAGGAACCCTAGTTTAGGCCACACAGGCCAATGATCTACACAAGGACCCTAGTTTAGGCCACATAGGCCAAGGACCTACACCAAGGACCTAAGTTTATGCCCTACACAAGAGTAAGGGTCAACACACAACACCCAACGTACTCTCCCGTTGGAGGCCTCCTATAAGGGCTTGAAAGGGTGAAATGTACCTGTGACCCAATCCTACATAAGGAATGATCAATAGGGTCTCTGGACTCTAATGACTTACAGATAAGTAGATGAGCCCCATTCTGCACGATGTTGAAGATATACTCCCTTGATGACAGAGATTCTTCATCTCCCTTGATCCGCAACACTGATGATGCACCAATGAAAGGCGATAGGGTTGGGTCAAGTTTTATTGAAATCCACTCTAATAAATGTTAATCATTAAGAGACAGTGATTCCAAGGATTTAAGCATTCAAGGGATCCCAGCTCAATGATTTGCCATTAAGATGATATCTGGATGATCCTTGAATGAGGAAGTTCATTCACCAATCCACTCTACAGAATATCAATGATAAGGGTGGATGAAGAATGAACTCCCATGAGAAAAATGACCTAGGGTAGATGATATGTAAGTATTCTCTTAAGGGGCTCTCTTTTTCTCTCGGTAGCAACCAAGAGCAAGCTTTCCTTATATAGACAAAAAGTTCCAACGGTAATAATGTTGTCAGAGACTGACTAAGTTCAATGTCATCAGACCCTATTCGATATCATCGAACGTATACTTTCGATGGCATCGGATCTAGGCTCAATGATACGAACTCAACTAAAGATATAGATGGAACTTTTCTGACTGAGGATCGATGACATCGAACTTGATTCGATGTCGTAGAAGTTTGAACTTCGATATCATCGAAAACTAGTTCGATACATTGATCATTTTCAAAGATATTCTGTGAAAGCTTTGCTGGACACTTTTTGTCCGAATTCGAGGACATCGATCCTATCTCAATATTATTAATTTTTGAATTACGATATCATCACGACTATATCGATTCCTCGATCATTTCCACATGATTTTCCTCATAAGCTTGCTGGAACGGTTTTGACCAGATTCGATGTCATCGAGACTCCCTCGATATCATCATGATTTGAATTTCAATGATATCGAGTAATGTGTCGATTCCTCGAACATTTTAGATGATTTTCCTCTGAAGCTTACTGGACAAAACTTATCCCGATTTGATGTTATCGAGATCCTATCGATGACATCGTGATTTGAATTTCGATGACATCAATTCCATTTCGATTCCTCGAGCAGTATCAAAATATTTTCCATGACTTTGCTAGATAATGCTCTAAGTCTATCGATATCATCGACTGACCTTCGATTGCATTGATTATTGCTGGTTGATATCATCGAATGTATGTTCGATTTATCAAACATTTTGTCCAAATTACTTTGTGGTTGCTGGACATAAAAAGGCCTAATTCAATATCATTGAGTACTGTTCGATGTCATCAAATATGAGTGTTCGAAGACATTAACACAGACTCGATATCATCGAACTTTACTGAAAAACTTAGAAGATTTTCCTGTTTGAAACTTAAGTTTCCAGACTATTACATCCTATATTGTTCTAAGTCTTTTAGAGCTTTTGTTTACCTGGGTGTTTTGGGATTTGGGATGTGAGGCTTGATTTACCTGTGACGAGCTCGGAACACACATCTGGTTGAGGCGATAGCTTGATCAATCTTCATATGAGGCTCACCTGACTCACCGACTCAACTTACATGCTAATTGACAAACCAGGTCACTTTCAATCTCCCCCTTTGTCAATTATGTGACAAAACACAAAACACCTAGAACAATACCGAGAACAACACCCTAAATTGTGTTTGCATGAACTTTACACAATTTTACAAATAGTCTATTTGAGTTCACACACAAAACGACGTCTTCATGTAGCTGCTCTCCCTATCACCTATATCATCATGCATATAAACCATACATAATTGTTCTCATGGTGGGATTTGTTCTCCCCCTTTTTGTCAGTCATTGGCAAAGGTTAGAATATACCAATCACAAACACATTAACTAAAGTTGAATTGGAAGAGATTGGGAGAAACAAGACAATAGGAGGGCCATGCAGGGAAGCCTCATAACATAAAGGTGACAGACTTCACTCTATAATATGTAACTACATCTCTTAAATGCAAAATATAGATAGCAGGAAATACATCATTTCGTAAGAGGCATTGTAAGCACATATGCATTTGGAAAATGGAGCATTAACAATCATAATTTAACAGCATATTTAAACACTACCACGAGCATAAGTAGAAAGTAAACAATCACCATTCACTCCACAAACGTTCAAGCCTTTCATGAGCATATAAACAGTGATAAACTAATCATCATCCCATTATTAGTATTCATGTCTATGAGAATATAATATGCAATATTCAGCATCCTATAGACAAGATTTATTCTCATAGACAACTTAATTTCAAGTTTTAGAAATATCATCATTCATTAAAGCACAGAAACTGCCCAAGCTTGGCAGTATGAATATTTAAAGCATCCAAAAACGAGTGTCAGCATGCCCAACCATGGGCATATGTCATCAAAACAACAAAAAGAAATATCCAACCAATTTCCCCATCCTAGGGCACACCAAAAATATTTTCAACACAGACTGACCAACTCAGCATATAGGCACTGACTACGGTGCCCTAACCTCTCCTTCTGTCAGCAAGTCGACAACTTGTTGCGTAGTATGTTGTACTGCAGTGAGAATCTCCTCCACCTCGGTCAGGCGCTTCTCACATTAACGAAGACGATCTTCAATGTCAGCTTGCCCACTCAGCAGCTGTCGTCCAAGCTCGTTCTGACTAAACTTTTGGCGATTGATAGACTCTGGACTGTTGAGCAGTGTACGATTTGAGTCTCATGGCGTCGGGTGCTGACTATCTTCTACTTCATGGGTAGGAGGCTGAGGACTTTCTGGTTGATAGACGTTAGTCAGGTACCATTGTTGAAATGCATCTTCATCGTACCACACCTCTGGTTGCATCGCATCAGAGGAGGATGGTAGTCCCAAGAATCGTGCTAGCTTACAAATAAGGGATGGGAAAGGTAGAGTGTCATGAAATTCTCCGTTGACAATGTGAATCAATTGTCCTAGAAGGAGGGCAGGTGTAACGACTCGAAAAATTTCGTACAATGGCCCGAGTACCACCTCAGACAGAAATCGCTTAGGATCAAATCCTTTAGAAATTAGACAAAGTTAATAAGTGCTAAGCTAGATTAGCCATGAAATCCATTTGAATCACTTTAAATACGATCTGCAAGACCCAAAACTTATAGAATCATTGACACTAGGTTACCCTAAAATCTAGGGTCAAACTCATTACCCGACTGCTCTAGGGAGCACATTGAAACTCCGTATCAGATCTGGACCGCACATTGAAAGTCTGAATGATATGAGGTTATAGATTTCGGACCGCCTCACTGGGCTTGATAACTATCTCGGAGATCAAATCCAGATTGTGTACCACTGCTGTTCGCTTGAGTCCGGAGTGAGGAGTGTGAGAACACTTGGTTTTCTTTATAAATAAAATTCTCAAATAGTAATCTGAGACTTGTTACTTGTGGACAATTTGTAACTAACCAGACCGTTAGAATCTGACCCAAATACACCCTCGGATCAGGAAAAATTTCATATACATGGCAATGTACTTGAAATCTCTGATCAAGTTTCACTGACCGTTGAACTGAAACTGGTCCGCCACGCGTGATATGGGAATCTGACTAAAACGAAAACTTAATGGTATATAGATCCAAGGTTGGTGAGCTTAAGTCCGACCTTTGACTCAAGGGGGCCCACCAGAAGTCCTCCGTTGAGCTGGAACAGGCTCACTTTGGTTATAACCTAAGTATACCTTGACCTTAGGTCTATTTTGGAGTAGTTTTAGGCTATATAAGGACCTTAAAACCCTCTCTCATTCAGCCATACAAATTTGAGAGAAACCCTAGGAGAGAGAAGTGAGAAAAGAGAGAGAAAGTGTGAGAGAAGTGGGAGAACCTCCCTACTACTTTCCCCTGCCGCTCTACAAGCTTAACCACTCAAGTCTAATCGCTTTCCCGACGATTCCCACTTCGTTTCTAGGTAAAAAACCCTAACCCTAATCTGTTTTGGGGTTGTGATGGCTGTAGGTTATGAAATAGCTAACCTATTTCATTTTATAGGTTACCAAATTGCCGAATATGAAAGCTTAGCAAACCTATCAGATTCGTTACGATTCTACGATAAAAGGTGAGGACTTTAGGTGTATAGGTTACGGTTTTCAACGCTTTCAATGTTAGATAATGATAGATTCATGATCTGTATGTAATTGCACTGTACAAAGTGCTGTCCGTTTCGCTTTTCGGTTATACGATAACTATGTTGAATATACTGTATTCCTAGTATTTGTAGAAAGTACCATATATGTATAAATTTTAGAAATATATTTGCCATGATTATTTGTTGTATGAACATATTATATATGTGTAAAATACTTGCTTGGCGAAAGGGCTCGCCTTAATACATGTTTTGCTAATATACACTATGTATGTTGAAATAGTGTATTCTAAGTGTTTGTGAAAATGCTTGTGAGAGTAAGTGCTTGGATGATGGTGCTTTAGGTGGGTGTTGAGATGGGATTCTCAACTACCTTAGAAACATATATGATTTCCTCTATGATTGGTTGTTTAATTTAATCGCTTACTATGAAATATATGTGTTTGTATTTCTTGTTTATATTATGCTTTGTAACATGCTTTATGACATGTTTGTTAACATGCTTGAATTACTTTGTTTATTATGCTTTACTCCACATGCTCTGAATAAGGATTGATTGCGATTGGGACTATAATTATAGTCCAGACAATCGGTACCAGACTTGAGTTCGTGGTTGAGATTCATTTTGCCACGTAGGATGTGTTTGACGAACCCGAGTCGTATTTCAGTTGGCGACAGTGGTTAGGTCACGCGAAGTGCTTATGCACTTCATGTCGTTCAGTTGATTGTGTGCTCGAGCTAGTTAGGCTCGTCAAGTAACCTGATATGTCTAATGTATGTTCACCATGTTTGGACGCTACTACTTGAACCCAGGGTACCAAACTTACCAGTGAAATCCCATTAACCATGGTACCTCGATCCGCTAAGACTCATGAGCCGGGCATAGTGGTATGGGACACCGTGGTCGAGCTGTCGTCCAACGCTAGGGCCACATGCCTCCCCGTAGTGACCAGTGAGCAACCTTGACTCGTGAGCCGAATACAGTGGTATGAGACACTGTATTTGAGCTGTCGGCCTACACTAATTGGTGACGAGCCCTTTGTAGTGACCTCGAGCATACTTTGAATTTGCGGTGAGGCGACGAGTTTTACCGTGGTGTATAGAGTATGAACTAGGCCTGTATCAATTTAGTGATGAACCGTTAAAAAGGTGATGGGGGAGTGGTGTAACAATTGCATGTAACAGCCCTGACAACCTTTGCAGCGCCCTAGAACCACACTATCGTATGAGATTATCTAGGTTTGACGACCCTAGAATGGATCATGTTTGGGAATGATACAAGGGAGGTACCTTAGTTTCCTAATCCTGCTGTTTGAAATGGACTAATAATAACTCGGTAATCATGCTCATCATCGCACTGCATGTGCCTGGAAGATGTGGAGCACTGACGAATGAACGCATGCCGCGAACGTAAGATGGTGTCGCATGAGGGAGTATGTTGGTGAGGGCATGCATCATGACTGCACTTCATGCTTGTATTAATAAGAGTAGTTGGATTGTTCGATTGTACTGCTTTATCATTACTGCTTAACTGTGTTGATAACATGTTAACCTATGCTTTACTGTTCCACTGAGTTAGTTACTCATTCCCACATTATGGGATGGTGTTGTACACACCAACCAGACTCTGTCTTAGGTGCAGATGAGGTGATGACTCAGGAAGCTGAGCCGGACTATGACGAGGACCAAGACGAGTTCTCATATATGCAGTATTCTGGTGGCTTTGCCTAGACTGCCTGGATCGACGGAACTTGCAGGACTTACTTCTCTGGTTGTACTTTTGACATTTTGATCATAAAACAGATACATGTATATGGTGACTCAGTTGGGTTCATACTCTGGAGATTGTGATGGTTTTGTTTCTTTTACATATAATTATATACAGTTTCAGTCTTCCGCTTGCCTTTATACAATTGATCTGGAGTTTGAATTACTGTTTTGGTATAATCTCACTCATGTTTATTGTACTAACACAAACAACATTTAATCATCATTATCTATGTTGCATAAGTGATGTTTTGGAACTCGAGAGTTGAGTTGCTACTCTACCCTCGAATTTCAGGGCGTTACAAGTTGGTATCAGAGCATGATTTGATTAAACCGGACCTGAGTTATGTTCCTGTGATGTACGCTAACGCCTTTTTGACATAGGAGGGTGCAAGAACAATGTAGTAATAGTCTTAGGCATCCTAGTTTCGTCCAACGGCAAAGTTCACTAAAATGAATGCCGAAATAGAGTCTGTACCCAACCCTAGTCACACGAGTCTATCCCAAACCACTTATAGGCCATCCATTGACGGGTCTAGATCACAATCCACCCAACCCCAGCTGTTAAAACTCCGTAAATGTTAGTTTAGATCAGAGCCTTCTCGAAACTACCCAAATTTGGAACGAACAGAGTCGTGGGCCTCCCCGCGCTAATCCAGAGGGGCCCAGGACAGACCCAGGATGTCTTTGGCACCTTGGGAGGGTGGTGAACACCGCCCTACTGTGGAGGTACCGCGCCCTGCCCATCGGACTGCGGCAGAACCGCGGTCGATCGCGGTTGGGTCTATCGGGTTTGGTTGGGCCGGGTCTGGTTAGGGTCGGTCCGACCCCAGGACATGTGTGGGGCCCGTAAAATCATGTGGGGGCCCCTATTTCTATTCCGTTTGCCCCCCTTTCCTCATTTTTACCCTTCCAAGCCCTCCAACTTGCTGCCTCTCTCTCAACTCTCCCTCCCAATCATCAAAACCCATATTTTCGGTCACAACCCATCCCTCTCCTTTGTTCACAGCAACCATACCTCCCTATCTTCTCCATTTCTCTCTCATTTCAGCCCATACCCTCTCCATTTTGTCTCAAATTCATGCACACCCCCTACCTCACTTCATCTTTTCATTTTTCTTCTTAAACCCTGGTCGTTTGGGCCTCTACAACCACTATTGAGACCCAAGTCCATGGAGAAGAAAAGAGAGCAGCCCTTTCTCTCTCTTATCTTCATTTTCCATGGCTTTCTTCGCCATTGTTTTGGCCATTTTCTCCGTCTCCACCATCCTTTCTGTAACGCCCTGAAAATCGGGGGGTCGAGCATAAACTCAACTCCCGAGTTCCAAAACATCACTTATGCAACAAAATGAATGATGATTGAATGTTGACTGTATTCGTGCATTGAACATGAGTGAGATTAAGCCAAACAGCATATCATACTCCAGAGACAGTTAATTTTGCAAGCGGAAGACTATGATAGATAGATAAAATATATAAACTATGATGAGTCTCCAGAGTGTGATAACATTACCAGGTTAAATAATTACAAGGATAGTTTTAAAATATACCTAATGTGATGACGTGTAAAGTCTCCTATCCCAAATACCATAGCCCTGTCAGTACAATACCAGGTCTTCATAGACTGAGAGAGATACAGATAGGAGAACTCCTCCTCATCACCATAGAAGTAGTCGGCTCTGCTTCACAAGCATCGCCATCACCTGAAACTCAACAAATCTGTTTGGTGTATACAACACCGTCCCGTAACGTGGGAGTGAGTAGCTAACTCAGTGGAACAATAAGGCATAAGTTAACATGTTATCAATGCAGTCAAGCAGTAATGATAAAGCAGTAAATCAAGCACTCCTAGTTACTCTGATTAATGCAAGTATGAATGCAGGTATGATGGATGCCTTCTCCGACATACTCCCTCAAGCGACACCATCTCACGTTCGCGCATGCTTACATCCCACAGTGCTCCACATCTTCCAGGCACATGCGATACATGATGAGCATGATTACCGAGTTTTTAATTAGTCCATTTCAAATAGCAGGATTGGGAAACTAAGGTACCTCCCTTGTATAATTCCCAAACATGATCCAATCTAGGGTCGTCAGTCCTAGTTAATATCAGACGATGGTGTATTTTCTAGGTCACTGCAGAGGCTGCCAGGGCTATTACTCACAAAGGTTGCACCACTCCCCCATCACCCCTTAAACGATTCATCACTATACAGAAACAGGCCTAGTTCATACTCTATATATCGCGGCGAACCCTAAGGCACGCTGCAACTTCAGAATATGCTCGCGGTCACTACAAAGGGCTGCCAGGGCTGTTACGCACAAAGGTTGCACCGCTCCCCCATCACCTTATCAATGTAGGCCGACAGCGCGAATATAGTGTCCCATACCACCATAATCGGCTCACGAGTTAAGTTGCTCACTGGTCACTACGGGGAGGCACGTAGCCCCAGCGTAGGCCGACAGCTCGACCACGGTGTCCCATACCACCATGCCTGGCTCATGAGTCTTAGCGGATCGAGGTACCATGGTTAATAGGGTTTTCAATGGTAAGTTTGGTACCCTAGGTTCAAGCAGTAGCGACCAAACATGGTGAACATACATTAGACAAATCGGGTTACATGACGAGCTCTGCTAGCTCGAGCGCACCACAAGTTGAACGACATGAAGTGCATAAGCACTTCGCGTGGCCAACCACTATCGCCAACCGAAGTACGACTCGAGTTCGTCGAACACATCTCACGTGGCGACATGAAACTCAACCACGATCTCCAATCTAGTACCGATTGTCTGGACTATAATCATAGCCCCAAGCACAATCAATTGTCATCCATAGCATGTAGAGTAAAGCATGATAGACAAAGTAATTCAAGCATGATAAATAAAGTAATTCAAACATGCTAGTAGGCATGTTAAAAGCATATTATAAAGCATGATAAAAAGCATGTTGTAAAACACTACATTAATAGTAATACAAACACATGTATTGTAAGTAAGTGTTTTAAGTGATCAACCTCATGGAGGTAATCATACACGTCGCTAAGATAGTTGAGAATCCATTCTCAACACCCTTAAACATTACAATTTACTAACTACTACTCATCCAGACATTTCAACAAACACTTTAAAATACAGGAATCAACATACATGACATATGTTGATCACAGAGGTATAAGGCCAAATCCTTACACTAGGGAGTTACCCCAATCATAACACGCATACACCCATGACGGATAGTCATGGCAAGCAGGAAACCAAGTTCCATATTCATTCAGTCATTTCCACAAACACTTAGGCCACACATTTTAACATATATAGTGTGTATTGGCCGTGGCGTGATTTAGGGTAAATCCTTTCGTCAAAGGGGTATTGCCAATACAACAATCAATTATCCATGACAATTTGTCATGGCGAGCACGAATGAGAATTCTATACTCATTCAGTCATTTTCACAACACTTAGAATACACTATTACAACATACATGGTGTATGTTAGCAAAACATGTATTAGGGCTATCCTTTAGCCAAGTGAGTATTTTATCCATGTATAATATATTACTACGGCAAATAATCATGATAACTATATCTCCAAAAATTTATATGTATACAGTATTTTCTAGAATACGCATTTTCAACATACATAGTGTATACAAACAAACATGTATTACGGCGATTCCCTTCACCAAGAAAATATTTTATACGCACATAATATATTTATATGACAATTAATCATGACAAACGCATCGCTAAAATATACTTGTATACGGTACTTCTTACAATACCGTATTTCAACATACATAGTGTTTACAAAGGAACATAGATTGCGGCGATTCCTTTCGCCAAACTAGTATTTTAATCATGTATTGTATAATCATATATTAAATAAATATGTCAAACATTATTCCAAAAGATCGTATTTCTAAAATACGTAATTTCAACATACGTCGCATTTACAAGTGAACATATATTTTGGCGGTTCCTTTCGCTAAACTAGTATTTTATTCATATATTATATAATCATACATTAAATAAACATGTCAAACATTTATCCAAAAAAAATACGTATACGGTATTTCTACGTATACCTAGAATATGTGAAATTCCATATTTCACAACGTTAATCGAAACAGGAAACGGAAAGCACTTTGTACATGTGCAATTGCAAGCAGATCATGAATCTACCATTATCTGACATTGAAAGCGTTGAAAACCGTAACTTATACACTTAAAGTCCTCACCTTTGCCTTTGGAAACGAATCGATGCAAGGGTACATGAACTTCCGTCTACGGGCGATTTCTAGCCTAAAGAGCGGAATCGGTTAGTCGGTACACATCCTACATCGATCCCACCTCAAATCAGACCTAGTGTTAGGGTTTCTTACCTTCAAATGAGACGGAATACGCTGGGAAAATGCCTAGAATAAGGCGGTGTAGGCCGTGTAACAAGCCAAAGCAGGAGGAGGGAAATCGGCAACAATCTCCAAGCCTTTCTCTCTCTTTTCTCTCTCTCCCTCTAGGGTTTTCTCCAAAATTCGTATGGCTGTGAGAGGGGCTGTTCTAAGCTCCTTTTATAGCCACAAACATTACGAAATTAGACTCAGGTTCAAGGGGTACTGCTAATATAGGATTTTCGTCGCTTTTCCAGCTCAAAGGGAAGTTCTGGTGGCCTTCCTTGAACCAAACGTCAGACTTAAGCTCACCATCAATGGATCTACCTGGGATTACATTTTTGACTTGATCGGATTCCCAGATCGCACGTGGCAGACCACTTTCAGTTCGACGGTCAGTGGGCCACGATCGAAATTCCAAGTACATGTAAATGTTCTGAAATTTTTCTTAATCCGAGGGTGTAATTTGGTCTGATTCGACGGTCGAGGTTGTTTAATACTGACGCGTCAACGAATGATGCAGATCACTATTCCAGATATTTATTTTGGATGGGAATAGTGTTTTTCACACTCCCTCGCTCCAAATCGAAACGAATGGCCATAGAACATCGGATGGAGCTGATTTTTGAGATGATTGTTAAGCCTAGTGGGGCGGTCATAGTTCCTTAGCTTCGGGTTAATCGGACTCCCGATGTGAGATCTAGACCTAATACAAAGTTTCGTTTCATTCCCGAGAGCAGACGGGAAATGAGTTTGGTTCTAAACTTTAGGGTAACCTAGCGTCAATGATTCTGCAAGTTTTGGGTCTTGCAGATCGTATTTAAAGCGATCCCAACGGATTTCATGGCTAATTGAGTTTAGTACTTAGTTAACTTTGTTAAGTTTCTAAAGGATTTAATCCTACGTGATTTCTGGTCGAGGTGGTACTCAGGCCTTTGGAGTTTGTATATAAAGTGATCCAGGTTATACTACTTAGCTAGTTTAAGATAGTGTCTAGGGTGAAAGTTCATAGAAAAATTGGAAGATCAAGGTGATGAAGGGTGAGATTTGTGAAGGAAATGAGTTCAAAGGCGGCTTTAGACTTTGGGATTCAGTTCTGACAAGTTAATGAGGTATTAGAATCGACCCATTGCCTAAGGACATCTAATCCCAGGTTGGCAAAAATCCGAGGCGTTACACTTTCTCTTATAGGGAAAAGAAAGACCGCCACAGATGAAGCTGGGCCTAGCCGTCCAACCTGTTCGAGGAGAGAAGTGGACGTTGAAGCCAACTCTAGCACAGTTTGGGAGTATCGGTCGAAGAGAGACCTAGATCCCCAACTTCCGATCAGAAATGCTTTTCCGATAGGCTTCGAATACGGTCGTTTTGCTGACCGTAAGATTGTGTTTGAAGCTCACGTGGATGAGAGGATGTTTGGGCTACACCCGATGATGGACCGCTTGGTGGACATTGAATGGGGTCCTATATTTGAAGGTGAGTCTCCTGTATGTGAGAACACGGTTCGTGCCTTCTACGCCCACATCATAGACCCATCGTTGGAGCCTCTCTAGTTCACTGTCTCTGTGAGGGGCATAGTGCGCACAATTACTGTGGTTGAGATGGCTCGGATCATGAACATCCCACATGGTGAAGTGCATCCTAATGACAAATTCTTCAAGAGTGTGCGAGAAAGGGATCGCCGTACGCAATACCTTTGTGGTCGACGGGTTTCTTAGATGAGAGAAAACTGTCTTTCATCGTCGAAGTTGACAGATGACTTCCGTTTGCTTCACCACATTTTCACATATAATGTGTATCAACGGTCGGGTAACCGCACAGAGTGTACTCAGTTGATGGTGGACTTCCTATACAGGATTGGACATGGGGACAACTTATGCCTGCCCACGTTCGTCTTATTTTAGATAGTTCAGGTCGTTCGATCTGTCAAGAACGACCTCTCACTCCCATTTGGCCGCCTGATATGTAAGATGGCTCGAGATGTCGGCTATAGGCTTAACGTGGAAGACCTTGCACCAGTCTGGGTTATAAGTGAGGCTACGCTTAACAACATGAAGATCGGCCCTCGACAACGGCAAGCCCGACTCGACGAGTCTGGAGATGAGTCGGATAGCGCAGGTGAGGAGAGTATTGACCTCGAGGCAAGAAGCGAAGAAGGAAGTGGTGATGAGATACAGGAAGAACAAGAAGAGGCTCAGGATATTGAGGAGAGGTCTCCTCCTGGAGCACTAGAGCCGGACGCTGCTCAGGCTGCGAGGGATGCTCGTATGGTTCGCATTGAGGAGAACCAGGCTGCCCTGTGGCAAGAGATTTGACAGGTTTGGGCTGAGCTTGGTGAGACCCGAGCCAAACTTGAGGTGATCGAAGCCTTCATAAAGCGGAGTTTTAAGAAGGTGTCTCACACATTGAGGACTATCCTGTGCTGTGTACAGGATAAGGATGCTCCTCCTCCATCGCTTAACTCGGATGCCTAGTCATCCAAGTTGTTGTTTGTAGTTTGTTTTACTTACTGCTTTAGGCGGTTTTATGTTTTCATGTTAATGGATGTAGTAGTTAGTAGTATATTTTTATAGTAGTTGAAGCTTAGTTGTATTAGCTCCCCTGCATCTTCTGTCATGATTCATGTAACTCTGTATTCCATGTATTATGATAATTTTGGTAATGAAATGCATATAACCTCTTTTGCTATGAAGTGTATGGAATGCTTAAGTGATTATGTATTGTGTTGCCATGCTTTATCTCACATGCAATGTACCCTATGTTGTATAAGGCATGTCACGGAGGTTTACGAGGAGCACAGTACCCCTCTTGCCTACTGACTCGATGGACCAGACTCCTCCTCACAGAGGTGGTCCCACGGACCCGGGTTCTGGCTCAGATCAGCCTTCTACTGGTCCTACTGGTGGACTGCCACCTTATACACCCTCGGTTCATTAGCAGAACCAGGCATCCTCTTCGACACCGTATGAGTCGCAGGTTGCTCCACCTACTGATAGGTTTGAGCAGATGATGATCTTGCGTGCGGCTGAAGACTGGCAGCAGCTTCTTGCGGTCTTATCATCTCAGGGTGGGAGTGCGACTCCACCTTCGCATCTACACGTCCTGCTGAGCCTACAAAGCCTCCTGCTCAGGCTGAGGATGTGCCTTCGCCTACACCTGTTGCATACCCTACGGGAGAAGTGGGTACTCGCTGTTTACTCGATCGATTCCAGCGCTTGAGGCCTCCGACTTTTACGGGTTCTCACAGACCCGAGGAGGCTGAGTACTGGTTAGACACCATCTCGAAGATACTGAAGATGCTGCATTGTTCTGAGGCTAAACAAGTTGAGTTGGCCGCCTTCATGTTCGAGAAGGAGGCTAGCTTATGGTGGGACAACATACTGCGGATGGTCGCAGTGGGATATGTGTGGACCTAGGCAGCATTTGAGTTCCGTTTCCATGAGAAATATTACCCTCAGGCCTACCGACACGAGAGGGAGAATGAGTTTTTGTGCCTCAGACAGGGAGGTATGACAGTCACTGAGTATGAGCATCGCTTTACAGAGTTAGGCCGCTTTGTCCCGACTATACTTGCTGATGAGTCGATGCGGATTCGACGCTTCTCTGAGGACTTGCGACCTGACATCCGGTCAAATATGTGTTGTGTCCGCATACCATCCTATACAGAGTTGATTCATATGTCCATTCAGGTAGAGCAGGATGTAGACTGCTTGACACGCTCTCGTGGCCCTATGGTGCCTAGGCCACGACCGGATATGCTGAGCAGGCCTTTCCTTAGCAAGAGGCCTCGTGCTGATTTACCTCCCAGGATCGCAGCGCCAGTGGCTCCGATGAGGCGCCCTGTTGTGACCTGTACATATTGTGGGAAACTGGGTCATCCTGTTGGGAGCTGTTTTGTATGGATGAGGGATAGCGGGTTCTCTTCGCCGCAGATGATTGATCGCCCTTGCCCACAGGCTCTATCGGCTTCACCACTTCGGATGGCACCTGCACATCCGTCCTTCAGACCACATACACCTTGCTTCAAGCCTCCTCAACTGCCCATGGTACCTTAACCTAACCGATCTCAGTAGGCGCGTGTTCATGCGCTTACAGCAAAGGAACCAGAGACTGCACCTTCAGAGCCTATGGCCTTCGAGGTCACTGTACACGTCCAAGGTATTTCCATCTTCTTATTGGTGGACACTGGGTCCACTACCTCTATGATTTCATGCACGGCAGTCAAGCTACTGGGGTTTGGTTACTGCTCCTATGAGAGGTGTGAGAGTCATCACTGCCATAGGGACTTACTCTGAAGTTACTCGTATGTGTGAGGGTCATCACTGCCACAGGGACTTACTCTGAAGTTACTCGTATGTGTGAGGGTCATCACTGCCACAGGGACTTACTCTGAAGTTACTCGTATGTGTGAGGGCTGCCTGATAGACTTGGGTAGCAGAGTGATACTAGTTAACCTGATCGTCGTCCCCCTATTCCATTACGATGTTATCTTCGGTATGGATTGGCTTACTGAGATGCGAGCAGAGATCGACTGCGAGACTAGGGTGGTGACAACCTATGGACTTGATGGCACGGCCTTTACTTTTCCTGTTCAGATCAGTCACGCTACTCGGTTGTGATGTTACGCTTCTTCATTAGAGGCTATTGATGTTCCGACGCTTGTGGATACGCTTGTAGTTCAGGCTTTTACGGACGTGTTTGAACCGATTCATGGGTTGCCACCTCGGTGCGAGATCGACTTCACCATTGATCTTACGCCTGGTGCGACACCCATCACTTTACCGACGTATCGCATGCCTCCGTGTGAGATGGAGGAACTGCGGAAACAGATTGACGGGCTGGTAGAGAAGGGCTTTATACGACCTAGTGTGTCTCCCTGGGGAGCACCTGTACTATTTGTGAAGAAGAAAGATGGCTCACTACGGTTGTTATTGATTATCATAGGTTGAACCAGGTCACCGTGAAGAGCAAGTATCCTTTGCCCAGGATAGATGATCTGTTTGATCAGTTGAAGGGGGCAAGGTATTTCTCGAAGATTGACTTGCAGTCAGGGTACCACCAGTTGCGTGTCAGAGATGAAGACGTACAGAAGACAGCTTTCAGGACTTATTTTGGGTATTACGAGTTCCTGGTGAAGTCGTTCGGTCTTACGAATGCACCGGTCGTGTTCATGGACTTGATGAACAGGGTATTTTGGCCATTCTTATACCGATTCATTATCGTATTCATTAATGACATCTTGATATATTCCACGAGTCGGGAAGAGCACGAGGTGCACCTGAGAGCGGTGTTGGATACTTTGAAGAAGAATGAGTTGTTTACGCAGTATAAGAAGTCAAGTTCCTAGGACATGTGGTGTCCAAGGATGGGATAACTGTGGACCTTGCTAAGGTAGCCACGGTTCAAGATTGGAAGCAGCCTGGCTCGGTTACCAAGGTGAGGGGTTTTCTTAGCCTGGTAGGGTACTATCGACGCTTCATTCGGGACTTCTTGAAGATTATTAGGCCGTTGTCACAGTTGATGTGTAAGGATTTGAAGTTCGCCTGGGATGAGAAGGCAGAAGTAGCTTTTTAGTAGCTGAAGGACAGACTGACGTCCTCCCCTGTGCTAGTATTACCAGAGCAAGGGGTCAAGTACACTATATATACTGATGTTTCTCGCGTTGGTTTAGGTTGTATCCTTATGCAGAAGGACAGGGTGATTGCATATACCTCGAGACAATTAAGGAAGCACGAGGAGAATTACCCTACACACGACCTTGAGTTGGCAACTGTCATCTTTGCATTGAAGCTCTGGAGACATTACCTCTGCGAAGAGGAGTTCAAGCTTTTCTGCGACCACAAGAGCCTTAAGTATATATTCACGCAGTGAGACTTTAATATGAGGCAGCGCAAATGGATGGAAACCTTGAAGGACTTTAAGTTCGAGGTCTCCTACCATCTTGGCAAGGCCAATCTTATGGCGAATGCGTTGAGCAGCAAGAAGGCTATTGCATTTGCGGCTCCGCTGATGATAGCAGAGTGGGATATGCTAGAGTTCATGCGGGACTTCGAGCAGAAACTCATCGTGGAGGAGCCATTTGAGTGTGTCGCGCACGTTCAAGTGCAGCCACTTATTGATAATAGGATTATCAAGGCCCAGAAGGGTGATGAACGGTTGTCTGAGCTTCGAGAGTAAGCTAGTGACGCCGAGGACTCCGAGTGGAGAGTTGGCACAGATGGGGGTTTACGATACCGTGGCTGCTTATACGTTCCTGATATTCATGACTTGCGATAGGAGCTCCTCGAGACTGCCCACAAATCGAAGCTTGTGATGCACCCTGGTGGCACGAAGATGTACCAGGACATAAGACGGTCTTATTAGTGGGACGACATGAAGACCCACATAACAGAGTATGTTTCTCGTTGTCTGACGTGCCAGTAGGTCAAGGTAGAACATCGCCGACCTCCTGGACTGCTTCAGCCCATGCCCATAGCTAAATGGAAGTAAGACTTCATTTTCATGAATTTCATATCAGAGCTGCCGAAGACGAGGAAGGGACATGATTCCATTTGGGTGATTTTGGACCAGTTGACCAAATCGGCCCATTTTCTCCCTATCAGAGTCACGAATTCTGCAGACGAGCTGGCTAGGTTGTACATCAGAGAGATTGTGTGTCTGCATGGAGTTCCCCTAGAGATCGTGTCGGACAGAGACGCGCGGTTCACGTCTATCTTATGAACTCATATATAGGAAGCGATGGGTGTGAAATTGAAGTTCGGTACTGCGTTTCACCCTCAGACTGATAGGCAGACTGAGCGGGTGAACCAGATTTTGGAGGATATGTTGCGGGCCTATGTCTTAGACTTCAAGGACAGTTGGGATGACTGTCTTCCTTATAAAGAGTTTGCATACAACAACAGCTTCCAGGCTAGTATTGGTATGGCTCTATATAAGGCCTTGTATGGTCGTCATTGCAGGGCACCGCATTGATGGGCTGAGGTTGGCGAGCGTAGTTTGATTGGGCCGGAGTTGGTACAGCGACCTTAGAGAAGATCGACATTATCAGGCGTCGACTCCTGACAGCACAGAGCAGGCAGAAGAGTTACGCCGATACGAGGCGGTGACCGATTAAGTTCGAGGTTGGAGATCATGTATTCCTCAGAGTTTCTCCTATGAAGGGAGTCCTTCATTTTGGGAAGAAGGGGAAGCTCATACCGAGGTTCATCTGTCTGTTTCAGATACTTGATCGAGTGAGTTTTGTGGCATATCGTCTCGCTTTGCCCACACCACTTGCAGCTGTACATAACGTATTTCATGTATCTATGCTAAAGAAGTACGTTCCTGATCCTTCACATATTATCAGATGGGAGCAGGTATAGTTGAGCGAGGATGCTACATATGTGCTGCGCCTAACACATATCCTTGACAGGAAGGAGCAGGTACTGCATAGCAAAGTGATTCCACTCGTGAAGGTACTGTGGACGCATCATACAGAGGAGGAAGCTACTTGGGAGACAGAAGCCGAGATCCGAAAGAACTACCCTCAGCTTCTCAAGGAGTACGAAAAGGTTTTAATTTTGAGGACAAAATTTTTCATTAAGGGGGGTGGATTGTAACGACTCGAAAAATTTCGTACAATGGCCCGAGTACCACCTCAGGCAGAAATCGCTTAGGATCAAATCCTTTAGAAATTAGACAAAGTTAACAAGTGCTAAACTATATTAGCCACGAAATCCATTTGAATCACTTTAAATATGATCTGCAAGACTCAAAACTTGTAGAATCATTGACGCTAGGTTACCCTAAAATCTAGGATCAAACTCATTACCCGACTGCTCTCAGGAGCACATTAAAACTCCGTATCAGATCTGGACCGCACATCGAAGTCCGAATGATACGAGGTTATATATTTAGGACCGCCTAACTGGGCTTGATAACCATCTCGGAGATCAAATCCAGATTGTATACCACGGCTGTTCTCTTGAGTCCGGAGCGAGGAGTGTGAGAACACTTGGTTTTCTTTATAAATAAAAATCTCAAATAGTAATCTGAGACTTGTTACTTACGGACAATTTGTAAGCAACCAGACCGTCAGAATCTGACCCAAATACACCCTCGGATCAGGAAAAATTTCATATACATGGCAATGTACTTGAAATCTCTGATCGAGTTTCACTGACCGTTGAACTGAAACTGGTCCGCCATGCGTGATTTGGGAATCCAACTAAAATGAAAACTTAATGGTACCTAGATCCAAGGTTGGTGAGCTTAAGTCCGACCTTTGGCTCAAGGGGGCCCGCAAGAAGTCCTCCGTTGAGCTGGAACAGGCTCACTTTGGTTATAACCTAAGTATACCTTGACCTTAGGTCTATTTTGGAGTAGTTTTAGGCTATATAAGGACCTTAAAACCCTCTCTCATTCAGCCATATGAATTTGAGAGAAACCCTAGGAGAGAGAAGTGAGAAAAGAGAGAGAAAGTGTGAGAGAAGTGGGAGAACCTCCCTACTACTTTTCCCTGCCACTCTACAAGCTTAACCACTCAAGTCTAATCACTTTCTCGGCGATTCTGACTTCGTTTCTAGGTAAGAAACCCTAACCCTAATCTGTTTTGGGGTTGTGATGGTTGTAGGTTATGAAATAGCTAACCTATTTCATTCTATAGGTTACCAAACTGCCGAATACAAAAGCTTAGCAAACCTATCGGATTCGTTACGATTCTACGATAAAAGGTGAGGACTTTAGGTGTATAGGTTACGGTTTTCAACGCTTTCAATGTCAGATAATGATAGATTCATGATCTATATGTAATTGCACTTGTACAAAGTGCTGTCCGTTTCGCTTTTCGGTTATACGATAACTATGTTGAATATACTGTATTCTTAGTATTTGTAGAAAGTACCGTATACGTATAAATTTTAGAAATATGTTTGCCATGATTATTTGCTGTATGAACATATTATATATGTGTAAAATACTTGCTTGGCGAAAGGGCTCGCCCTAATACATGTTTTGCTAATATACACTATGTATGTTGAAATAGTGTATTCTAAGTGTTTGTGAAAATGCTTGTGAGAGTAAGTGCTTGGATGATGGTGCTTTAGGTGGGTGTTGAGATGGGATTCTCAACTACCTTAGAAATGTATATGATTTCCTCTATGATTGGTTGTTTAATTTAATCGCTTACTATGAAATATATGTGTTTGTATTTCTTGTTTATATTGTACTTTGTAACATGCTTTATGACATGCTTGAATTACTTTGTTTATTATGCTTTACTCCACATGCTCTGAATAAGGATTTATTGCGATTGGGACTATGATTATAGTCCAGACAATCGGTACCAGACTTGAGTTCGTGGTTGAGATTCATTTCGCCACGTAGGATGTGTTTGACGAACCCGAGTCGTATTTCAGTTGGCGACAGTGGTTAGGCCACATGAAGTGCTTATGTACTTCATGTCGTTTAGTTGATTGTGCGCTCGAGCTAGTCAGGCTCGTCAAGCAACCCGATATGTCTAATGTATGTTCACCATGTTTGGACACTACTGCTTGAACCTAGGGTACCAAACTTACCAGTGAAATCCCGTTAACCATGGTACCTCAATCCGCTAAGACTCATGAGCCGGGCATGGTGGTATGGGACAGTGGTCGAGCTGTTGGCCAACGCTGGGGCCACGTGCCTCCCCGTAGTGACCAGTGAGCAACCTTGACCCGTGAGCCGAATACGGTGGTATGTGACACTGTATTCAAGTTGTCAGCCTACACTGATTGGTGACGAGCCCTTTGTAGTGACCTCAAGCATACTCTGAATTTGCAGTGAGGCAACGAGTTTTACCATGATGTATAGAGTATGAACTAGGCCTGTATCAATTTAGTGATGAACCGTTAAAAAGGTGATGGGGGAGTGGTATAACAATTACGTGTAACAGCCCTGGCAACCTTTGCAGCGCCCTAGAACCACACTATCGTATGAGATTATCTAGGTTTGACAACCCTAGAATGGATCATGTTTGGGAATGATACAAGGGAGGTACCTTAGTTTCCCAATCCTGCTGTTTGAAATGGACTAATAATAACTCAGTAATCATGCTCATCATCGCACTGCATGTGCCTGGAAGATGTGGAGCACTGAGGAAAAAACGCATGACGCGAACGTAAGATGGTGTCGCATGAGGGAGTATGTCGGTGAGGGCATGCATCATGACTGCATTTCATACTTGCATTAATAAGAGTAGTTAGGATTGTTCGATTGTACTGCTTTATCATTACTGCTTGACTGCATTAATAACATGTTAACCTATGGTTTATTGTTCCACTGAGTTAGCTACTCACTCCCACATTACGGGATAGTGTTGTACACACCAACCAGACTCTGTCTTAGGTGCAGATGAGGTGACGACTCAGGAGGCTGAGCCGGACTACGACGAGGACCAGGGCGAGTTCTCGTGTATGCTGTATTCTGGTGGCTTTGCCTAGACTGCCTGGATCGACGGGACTTGCAGGACTTACTTCTCTAGTTGTAATTTTGACATTTTGATCATAAAACAGATACATGTTTATGGTGACTCAGTTGGGTTCATACTCTGGAGATTGTGATGGTTTTGTTTCTTTTACATACAATTATATACAGTTTCAGTCTTCTGCTTGCCTTTATACAATTGATCTGGAGTATGAATTACTGTTTTGGTATAATCTCACTCATGTTTATTACACTAACACAGACAACATTTAATCATCATTATCTATGTTGCATAAGTGATGTTTTGGAACTCGAGAGTTGAGTTGCTACTCGACCCTCGAATTTCAGGGCGTTATAGTAGGTAGGCATAGGGGGATCTCTAGATAAACGTCATACAAGATGTTGAGAATGAAAGGAGAGAGATTTGTTCCCAATATGTCTCATGTATATACATTCATACCAAAAATGTTGTGCATGATCATGTATGTGGTCTCAAGATGTTTAACATGAAGAGTGTTTCCTTTAGTTCTAGGAATAGTGACACCTTTACATAGTGCATGCGTTATTTCCTCCCATGTTCCTAGGGTATTTAAGTTGCGCTTAGTGACCAGTATTCCCGTAACTTTTATATCCAACATGCATCCAAGGAGTACCGGGGTGATGAGTTTGTGCTGATTCCCAATCGCAAGACTAATGCTTGGTGGATGTTCAGAAACAGAGTGGCAACATTGAAGAAAATGGTGGATTTGAGCATGCTGGTAAGGTCCACCAAGTTTTACTATTTTCTACCATTCGATGATTTCCAACATGAGGTCCACTCCATACGATTCAATGTAGCTGTGAAGGACAACACGGTCAGCAACAACGGCCTGCTCCCACTCTTGACATTTGAGAGGAGACCCATGTGCTACCGGGTTGTCATTCCTGGATTTTTTGCCTTTAGAAGAATCAGGAAGTTTCTTACCTTTTCCTTTCACCATCCTTCCTCTTAGCAAAGAACTCTCCTTTATATGGACAGAATGAAGAAGACCAGACTCCAGAGAGTTTTTTTTTTTTTTTTTTTTTTTTTTTTTTTTTTTAAATTTAGATTTTCTTTATGCCTGCCTGACTTTATACACAATTCACCGATGATATTTAATCGGATTCAATGTCATCGAGTATGAACTCATAATGGTATTGAACTTTGGTCTGATGACCATTGGAAATAACCAACGAATTTTCCCGGGACAACTTTTCATATTCCTGAGAAGAGTCGATGGCATCGAGTGGTTTTGATGTCATCAAAGTTCGTGTCTGGATGTTTTGACTTCTGCAACGATGTTTCATAGCCCAAATGAGTTTGATGTCATCGATATCGACTTGATAACATTGAGTATGTTAAAAAAAAAAACTAAATTTTTGATTTTCTTTGACATATGATGTGGACATTGGTTAGCACATGGAAATATGCCTATTTTGCATGTGTATAGTTAACCAAGGTTAGGGCAATTTCTATGTTCCCTATTTAAAAAAGGAGGACCTTACTCCTTAGATGTGCCTATATAGATCATTTTAATTGTGTATTCGATCAAATAGCACATAAGCCAATGGACTTCTGGAGATCACTAAATCTGTTTGCATCAAGAGGGTTGGTAAGGATATCGGCAAGTTGTCTTTCTGTAGACACATAGTCTAGCACAATGATGTTGTCTTCAACAAGCTCTCAAATAAAATGGTGACGGATGTCAATATGCTTAGTCCTTGAATGTTGAACTGGATTTTTCAAAATATTGATAACACTTGTGTTATCACAGAAAAGGGTCATCATGGTTTGCTCAATCCCGTAATCCAGCAACATTTGTTTCATCCAGAGGAGTTGTGCACAACTACCTGCTGCGATGAATTCGGCCTCAGCAGTGGACAGGGATATCAAATTTTGTTTCTTACTCTGCCAAGATACTAAACAATTTCCGATATAGAAACACCCACCACTGGTTGATTTATGATCATCTATATTACCAGCCCAATCGACATCCGAGTACCCAGCAATAATGGTTAAAGTTTCAAATGGGTACCACAAACCAAAGGTGATTGTTCCAGCCACAAATTGGACGATTCTTTTAACTACTGATAGGTGGGATTCCTTTGGGTCTACCTGATATCTTGCACATGCACCCACGCTAAAAGCTATATCTGGACGACTGGCTGTGAGATATAGCAGGCTCCCTATCATACTTCGGTACAAATGTTGATCCACACTTTTACCATTTACATCCTTGGAAAGTTTGAGTATGGTACTCATAGGGGTATGATAGGTATGGCCAGATTCAAGCCTGAATCTTTTTACTAAATCTTTTGCATACTTAGATTGAAATATAAATATCCCATTGTACATTTTCTTTACTTATAACCCCAAGAAAAAAATTAGCTCACCTACCACGCTCATTTCAAATGCAGATTTCATGAGTTCAGCAAACTTATGAGTAGTATCTTCGCATGTGGAGCCAAAGGCTATATCGTCCACATAGATTTGAGCAATGAGCAATGAATTCTCTGTCTTTTGCGTGAACAGTGTTTTATCAACAATACCCCTACGGAATTTATGGTTTAAAAGGAATTGCGTTAAACGTTCATACCATGCTTGAGGTGCTTGTTTGAATCCATAAAGTGCTTTGCTCAACCTATAGACATGATGAGGATACTTGGGGTCTGAAAATCCCTTAGGCTGTTCTACATATACTTCTTCCTCAAGTACCCCATTAAGAAATGCATTTTTAACATCCATTTGAAATAGTTTGAATTTTAACGCACATGCAATAGACAGGAGAATCCTAATTGACTCGAGGCGAGCTACAGGGGCAAATGTTTCATTAAAATCAATCCCTTCTATCTGTGAGTATCCTTGTGCCACCAGTCTTGCCTTATTTCTAATCACATTGCTAGATTCATAAGATTTGTTCTTGAAGATCCATTTGGTTCCAATGATGTTTGTATCATCTGGTCTAGCAACTAGTTGCCACACCTCATTTCTCTTAAATTGTTAAAGCTCTTATTGCATAGCATTGATCCAATATTCATCTTGAAGTGCTTCTACAATATTTTTAGGTTCAATCTTTGAGGTGAAGCAGAAATGGCTATAAATTCTCTCTATCTGATGTTGAGTTCTTACACTGCCATTAGGATCTTCAATGATCTGATTAAGGGGATGATCCTTAATGATGGGTATCTTGGTCGACGGTTGCGGTTCATTAGAGGAAGGGATCTTGTCACCAGATTTACCTAGAACGCATGATTCCACATCATCCTCTAGATCATTCAAAGGACTTTCTTCTTCATGAGGTTGGTCATCAACAACCACATTAACAGATTCTTGAATGGTGAGAGTCCTTAGATTGTATACTCTATAAGTACGACTATTCAGGGCATACCCAAGAAAGATGCCGTCATCACTTTTAGATTCAAATTTACCTAGGTGTTCTCTGTCTTTCAGAATATAACATTTATTGCCAAAGATGCAGAAGTATTTCACACTAGGTTGTTTCCCGTACCATAGCTCATAAGGCATTTTGCTTAAACCCGCTCTTAGATATACTCTATTTATTATATAACAGGCAATATTGACTGCTTCGGCCTAAAAGCTTTTGGCCATATCTTTTCCATTTAGCATAATTGAGCCCATTTCCTGCAGTACTCGATTCTTTCTTTCCACAAATCCATTTTGCCTTGGAGTTTTTGGGGCTGAGAATTCATGACTAATTCCATTCTCATCACAATATCTTCGAAACTGATCATTCTTAAACTCACCACCGTGATCACTCCGGATACGGTTTATGTAGTATCCTTTTTCATTCTGAAGTTGCTTGGCCAAAATCACAAATTCATCAAATGCATCTGATTTTTCTCGTAGAAAGGCGACCCAGGTAAACCTGGAGTAATTATCTACTACCACCAAGAAACATCTTTTTCTACCATGACTTTCAACTTTGGTGGGGCCCACTAGCTCCATATGTAGTAAGTCTAGTGGATTAGATGTAGCTATGGTGGTGGTCTTTTTGTGTCCAACTTTTATTTGTTTACCTTTTAGGCAGTCACCACATACAATTTTCTCCACCTTCCTAATCTTGGGAAGTCCTCTTACCAGATTCTTTGAACTCAACATGGCTAAGTTACAATAGTGGACATGTCCTAGTCTTTAGTGCCACAATTTGGACTCGTTCTGCATAGGTATATGACATTTTGTGGATAGTACATTTTCCCCACTACTTTCTATGATGTAGTAGTTATCACTCGTGCGTAGACCTTTCGTGATAGGTTTTCCTGTATGATCTAAGATTCTACATACATCTTTTGAGAACGTGACCAGATGTTCTTTGTCACAGATTTGAGAGATATTGAGAAGATTATGCTTCAAGCCTTCTACACAAAGAACATTTTTTATTTTGGGGAGTCCAGGGCCAACTATTGTTCCATGCCCAATTATTTTGGTGGAGCTCCCATCTCCAAATATGACTGACCCACCATCAAACTCTGAATAATCACAAAAATGAGTTTGATCTCTAGTCATGTGTCTGGAGCATCCACTGTCAAGATGCCATTTAGAACTATTACCAGCCTTAAGAGCAGTATGAATCACTAGGCAATTGTTTTGACTATTTTCACGTTTAATAATACTCAGTAGTGTAGGAGTGTCAGTGATTAATTGGTTTTAGAAATTTGTAGTGTTATCCTCTGGCCTTACTTTGATGGCCATAACTTCACAACTTTAGTCAAGATCACTCTCTAGGTGGTTAAGCCCTTAAGAGAGACCCGCTTTGATACCAATTGAAATTGCGGTAAAGACCACAGTAGTAGAAGTTGGAATAGGTCAAAGTGTCCTAGAGGGGGGTGAATAAGACTTTATAAACTTTTCTTGATAATTAAACATCCTATTAACCCAATTTTGATTTAATGTCCGACTATCAAGATATACTTACTTTAACTCTAATGGCTTCCAAGCCAAGTAGAGGATCCAATCACAAGACTACTTAATATTTAAACATGGTTTAGCAATTAGTTTATGATGGATGAATAATGTGATAATGTGTGTGGGATGCGATTCTTAACAATTCTAAACATTCATGTTATCATGTTTCATGTAATCATTCAAAGTAAGCCTAATAAATGAATATGCAAATATCAATCCTAAACACTGTCGTTCATAATGGTTCGGCTATGTGCATACTCCACTCCCGGCGGACGCACTTAACCCTTGAGTGTACCGGATTTCACTAACGGAGGCTTTAAATCAGGTTCAACTCTAACGTTTACAACCTACACAAGGTCGACTCTAGGACCTAAACAAGGAACCTAGACATGCCTACACATGGCACAAGTTTATACCCTACACAAGAGCAAAGGTCAACACGAAGCACCTAGGTTTTATGCCCTACATGAGTAAAGGATCCACACAAGGAACCTCAGTTTAGACCACACAAGAACCCTAGTTTAGGCCACACAGACCAATGATCCACACAAGGACCCTAGTTGAGGCTATACAGGCCAAGGACCTACACAAAGGACCTAAGTTTATGCTTTACATAAGAGCAAGGGTCAACACACAACACCCAAACGTACTCTCCCGTCAGAGGCCTCCTATGAGGGCTTGAAAGGGTGAGATATACATGTGAACCAATCCTACACCAGGAATGATCAACAGGGTCTCTGGACTCTAATGACTTATAGATAAGTAGATGAGCCCCATTTTGCACAATGTTGAAGATATACTCCCTTGATGACAGAGATTCTTCAGCTCCCTTGATCCGCAACACTGATGATGCACTAATGTAAGGCGACAGGGGTTGGGTCAAGGTTTATTGAAATCTACTCTAATAAATGTTAATCATTAAGAGTCGGAGTGATTCCAAGGATTTAGGCATTCAAGGGATCTCAGCTCAATTTACGATCCAAGCCACGTAGGGAAAATATGCAGTTTGAGCCATGTAAGGCAAAGGTGATCCAAGATGTGTAAGGCAAATGTGCGATCCAAGTCGCGTAAGTCAAATATGGACCGTAAGCTGGTGACTTCATGACAGGTTTCATTCATTACATCACTTAATCGCAAATGATAAACATATAGTTAATTAACAATGTACAATTAAAGGTATCATATTATCATCAATCATTTATGCTTGCAATAATTAAATAGATATGTTCATTATTTAACACAGGAATCAGGTGCGCAACGTATTATCATATTCACATATTCACATAATAAGTTAAGTAACTCAATCAAGTAACTTAGGAGATACTACATGGGAGGGATTAAGGCATCATCTATGATTAGATTAATGAATTTAAGTGGGAAGCTCAAAGGGTGAGTCCTCACCTCTTGCCTCAACTAAGAACTTAAGTTCTCAATGCTCAACTTTAGAGGCTATAACACAAACCTGGGAATAAGCTTTTATAACAACTTAAATAACCCGGAATTTATCAGCATATAGAATTGATCAGATTTTATCTCGAGTCATACGAACTTAAATCCAAGCTAAGTCCACTACCCCAACTGAAGCTACCTGAAGAAGCATGACACATGAGAGTTGAACCATCAGCTAAGATCCAACCCCGATATAACCTGCAGCTAGACATAAGATGTAGCCCTTGAGTTGGCTCACCAGAGACCCGGTTTGAACCCAACTTGGTTACAAACCGTTCTTAATCAACTCGATTCGGGCGAGGGATTCAACCCAACCTGATCTTGCTACTAAAAAACTTGCACAAGCCAAGGAAAATTATCCGAACCATCATATTTCTAAACCGTTTATACCCAGCAACTCACTGAGTTAACTGGGTAATGACAAGCTTAGGTTGTGGGTTAGAGTTTACATTCCTCTGATGTAACTAGATGAACTAATACTAGACCTGGTCTACCAGTTTAGGATTGTTAGATTTAACTTCCTAAACTGCTAGACTTGGTGGAAGAAATTAGGTGAGTTAACTTAGCAGCAATCGAGCGACTCAGCCATAGGTCTATGCTTAGAATCATACCTTTATTGGAGCTGATTTATCTGTTCACAGCCAACTAGGTGGAGAAGGTCTTAACTCAATGTCCAGCTAGCTCCGACTCAGTGAGGAACTCGCCTGACTAAACTAGCAATGAGGCATGCTCACACGACAACTCAGGCCACTCACGCCAATAGTGAGACATGCATGCACATCCCCACTCCACTTCCCTTCTCTTTTTCTTTCTTCTATCTCCTTCCTCCTTGCTCTCCCTCTCTTCTTTATTTCTTCTTCAAAAAGATCCAACAACGCCTGGATCAGACCAGTGTCTGAGTCATGTTCAACTCGACTGGGTTTGGTAGGGCCAACAGCCACACCTGAACTCCCTTTCTCCTTCCTCCTTTCTCTTTTCTTTCATTCTTTTCTTCTTCTTCTCTTCTCTTCTCTTGTCCAGATGGTGTGGTTGGACTCGGTCCAACAACTCAGTCAGGCTAGAACTCAGGTACTGAGTCAACAACAGTAGCAGCAGCAACAACACAATGCGACACCAACGTGCTGATCCGACTCGACAGCAACTCACTCCATCTTCTCCCTTCTTCTCTTCTTCTTCCTTTTACTTCTCTCTCTCTCTCCATAAGCCTTTCATCACTGCCAAACAGAGCACGGACTCGGCCCGAGTCAATGCAGCTTGGTGGAGAAGATGAGTTGATTGCCAATGTTGAAATGAAATTCGACGAATCTCCCTTCGATCCGCTTCATGGGGATGGATCTAGTTGCTCCCACAGTGCTCCCTGACCCTCAATTTCAAAGCTTTGAACCGGTTCGGGTGGTGGGTTCGAGCTTTGAAGGTATCGGGCGACACTCTCTTGCAGCCGCAATAAAAGGAGAAAATCTAAAAGTTGTTTAATCTCTCCCCCTCTAAGACATACCCTAAACTTTCCCAGACCTGTTAGATGAGAAATGGATGGTCTAGATAAGATCTACGACTCCCTATTCTCTCTCTCTCTCTCTCTTTCTACGAAAAGATTCTGTTATACGGTCGAATAGCTGGCAATCCCTGTGTTTTCCAATGGAAGGTTGGGATTGCTTGTACTGGATGGTCGAGATTGAAGGAGAAAACATCACGCAGATTGCCAGCGTGGAAACCAAAAAGAAAAATGGAGATTTTCCATTTTTGGAAATGGGTGTGCAATATAGCCTGATTTATGGGTAAGATTGTGCGCACGCGTGTGCAATCTAATGGTTGAAGCTAACAGGGATTGGTAGGACCAATGTCTTGGAAATTATGAACGGTTTGGATCAGCTAAAGGATCCCTAGTGGTGGGCTGCAAATCATTAAGAACAAACTCTATGCCTCCGTCTGTTTCACCGGGAGAAGATCAAAAGGAAGGGAAATTCCTTCCTCTTTTATAGCTGATGGGTTAACCAAGTTTGACCAGCACCTTCGGTCCAGTGCATAGCGAGTGTGCACTTGCTGTGCACATGCACCACATGAAGTGGGGTCCACCATGAGGATTTCAACTAATCCACTTCGTTCATCTATTTTGTCAGCCCATATTAGGGCCCAGTCCAAAGAATAAAGCAGATCCATGACTTAGGTGGGCCATATCATCTGAATTATGGCCATTAAGTGCTAGTTATCATTGATTTGAGGTGGAATATGGTCCACACCCATGATCAGAACCGTCCATCTGACTAGTGAGCCTCCTAAGGCCACTATTTATTTGAAACTGATGTTATTTTAACCAGATGGGTCACACAACGTTTGTCTTTGGGTTCATACTATGATTTTCATCCATCCAACGGTCAGATAGCTGAGGGGGTAATGCGAGATGATAGGCTACTTCTCCTACCCTCTTTAGTATTTCAAATGGGGCCAATGTACCATGGTGCAAGTTTTCCCTTCTTTTCAAAGCACATCATGCCTTTCATGGGGGACACTTTCAGGAATACATTGTCGCCTTTAATGAATTCTAAGCTTCATTGTCGCACATCTGCATAGCTTTTCTGCCTGCTTTGCACGACTTGGAGACATTTCCTTATTATGTCGATCTTCTTAGAGGTAACTTGGACGATTTTGGGTCATAAGACACTTCTCTCTCCTACTTCTACCCAACAGTGAGGTGTGCGGCAAGGTCGTCTATACAAGGCCTCAAATGGGGTCATGACGATGATTGTTTAAAAGCTGTTGTTGTAGGCAAACTCATCAAGGTGGAGGTAATCATCCCAACTGCCCTTAAATTCCAGAATGGAGGCTCTCAACATGTCTTTGAGTACTTAATTTACTCTCTCTATTTGTCCATCTGTTTGAGGGTGAAATGCAGTGCTCCAGAATGGAGGGTCTCAACATGTCTTTGAGTACTTAATTTACTCTCTCTATTTGTCTATCTGTCCGGGGGTGAAGTGCAGTGTTGTGGCTTTGTGTAACACCCCGTACTTTTCAATACCCGAGTGTTACCCTAAAGACTTAAATTAGTATAAACAAAAATTTAACTTAATTGAATGTTCACCCACATTTGGCCTAAGTCTAATCATGGTAAGTAATCTCCATCCGTTGGTCAAGTTATCCATTTATTACTCTTCAAGATGAATTATCAAACCATCAGATCCACCGTTCATCAAGTTTACATTGGTCTATCCTTTGAAAACACACATCAGATTATCTGCTTTCATATTCAACTCACAAATCTCATTTAAACATTCTTAGAATCCCTAGGGTTATTGATAGCTAAATACGGGTCAATCCAACCGTTGGATCGTTTGAATGGTTAAGAAGTCGAGATTGGTAACTAGACGTTCATGTGTTGTGGCCCACTAAACAGTTAAAATACTTTAAGAATTAAGCACACGACTCATAAATGTTAATCTACTGCAAGGACAACTCTGTTTAGAAGTAGACTCTACAATTTTAAAATTTTAAATAATAATAATAATAATAATAATAATAATAATGGTAATGATAATGAGATTGTAATAATGATAATTAATATTATGAATGCGTATTGAGTCATCTAAACCCTAATCTAATAGTTGATTCCTAGCTAAGTGGACCCTTGGAATTTTTTTAACGTTGATATGAAAATAAGAAATCCGTGATTTGAGTTAAATTTTAGAAGTATGGCCCACCTTATCTATAGATCTACCCCACCCTTAATCAGAGGGTCTTTCTGAAACCTCCAAAGTATATGGATGGAATGGATTTCTCACAATCATTATCATGGACCCCATCTTTAGGAGCTCATGTACATAAACGGGGTGTACCTGCGCAACACCGAACCGGTCAGCTCGGTCAAACAGAGTTGACCCGATTACAATCCGAAAAAGAGAAAACTCTCTTTTTTCCTCTATTTTTCCCGCCCAAAAACCGTTTGAACGAGCGACAGCTCGCTTGTGTCTTTGGTGGCCCACCATCGCGAATCCACTCAACGATCCAAACTGTCCATCATGACCAGAGCAATGGGCCGAACAAAACCCAATTCATATTGCACATCGAAATGCGAGTGCACACGAACAGATTCTAACACAAAGAGGAGTCGTGCAACGTATTTCACTAAAATGAAAACTCTGTTCCTGCTAGGCTGAAGATTCCTTCCTTTTTCCTTTCCATCTCAGCCATCCACCTCAACGCATCTCCGCCATACACTTCAAGCTAGCTTTAGGGTTCCTATCGTATTAGGAGAGATGTCGTCATATGCTAACCTCGAACCCATTAACTAAAAGCTAATGACCGTCCATTTGGAGGGTCCCACAGGGTTTAGTGATCTAATCCATGCCCTCCATGTGCATTGGATCAGGAGTTTACCCATCAGATCCGAATTCACCATTATAGAGGAGATCATCTTCTCCGTCTAACCGTGGATACCCATCACTAGGAAATGGGCCCCATTCCTTGATCTAAACCATCCATCTGGTGGCTCATGGCCTCAGATGTCCATCCATATTGTCTGATCATAGCCATGCAAGCCAGATCGTGAGCTGTGTATGTGAACTCTCTTGATCAGAGTAAATACTTGTAACTAATCCCGTGATTAGTTGGCGCATCTGAACCCTCTAGAAGAGGATTAATGAAGCCTTATAAAAGGCATCCTTTTAGGGAAACCATTCCAAAAAAAGAAAGAAATCAGAAAAGAGCGCCATTTTGATGCTGCATTGAGTTGAGTCAACTCGGTCTGGTTTGCTATGAGTCGAGCTGAGTCCGTGCACCTCCGACTGCTGGACATAAAGGAAGGAGAAAAGAAAGAAGAAGATTAGAAAGGAGAGAAAAGAGAAGAAGAGCATGGAGAGAGGAAGAGTATGCCTTGCCGCCCCAACTCGAATCGAACTGAGTCTAGACCGAGTTAGGTCAGATTTTAGATTGCATTTTCTCGAGTCATATACAAAACCAGAGTTGTTGGACATTTTCAAAGAGATCGAGTGAAGAAGGACTATCGTAACAGACCCTGTTAGCAACCAATCGTCCTCCTAAGTCGGGTTCAAGCCATTCAATTCGACTCGCTGAGTTATTTTGGTTCAAGGTCTGATATGGACTCAGTTACTCTAAGTTGCTTAGGAGAGAGAGAAAAGAGAAGAGAAAGAGAAAGAAGATAGAGGGAGAAAGAGAGCACCGTCCATCCGATTACTGCACTGAGTCACTCGACTCGGTTCGAAACACCGTAAATCAGGGCCGAGTCCTGCATCTCAGATCCTTCCAACAGAGAAGAAAGAAAGAGAAGCTAAGGAAGAATAAGGAGAAGAATGGAGAAAGAAGGAAGAGGAGGAATGAACGAGCAAGGGAAAGAGAAGATTTCTGCCAAGTCGACTTGGCTGATTCATGTCGAGTCAATAGTTGAGTGGGCCTATTTTTAATCATTCCATGCTGTTAGACTTGAGAGGTGAGGTTCTAACTTGGGGTCATTTTTATCGGTGAATTCTTGCTCATCCGTCGAATCCAATTAGGAACTAGATTGATTGGCTACCACATGACATCTTTAAGTTAACTCAGTGAGTTTGAACTAAGGTTACTCTTGTTTTGAAATCTAATCTTTAGAATGTCTTGTTTCAGCAATAGTAGGTCTGTGATTCTCATGTTGTCTCTCAAGGTTGAATCAAGTTGGGTTAGGTTGAAAATCAGAGTGATTGAGGTATGTTATCCCTTCAATAGCATACGAGGTTCAATAAGAGATTAACTTAGATAAACGAGTCTTGACTTTCTAAGTATACATAGGAATTGGAAGTCCCCAAATTTATGTTCCTTAATCTATATACATTTCTAGTCAAAGTTAGGGTGAATCGAACCTTTTAGGTACGCAAATTCACCTAGGTTGCCATCAGAATGTGAATTAGTGCTAACCTAAATTTTATTTCTATTCAATTTTAATTTGAATATAGGGAATTCATTGCTCATAAATCTTTTCTTGAACCTTCACACAATTGAGTTGCACAAGTCAGAATGAATTCAACTTGACAGGTGAGGATTACCTTCAAGCTTTTCCTACATCATGATAGTTAGCTTGTTTATTCACCTTTGTTCATTTATCTTATTAATTTCTTAATGTGGTTCATCGCTCTTATTGATTTTGATTCCTTATAATTGATTGATGAATTGGATTTAAATTCATAAATCTGAACATGCTATGGATTACAAACATTTATATTATAGTACCTTAAACATGTAATTGCTGTCAGTAATGTTCGTGGTTTATTTTGTCACATGAGGTTACTTGATGATGTTTTAGGAAATCCTCAAACTAGTGGCCACCTGTGTAATGAATTAAATAAATTTACGTCGTGGACTTACCACCTTGTGGACCATTTGTGCCTATGTAGCTTTTGGGGAAAAATCCCTTTTTATCACACCATTAGGTGGAATATTTAGCCCTTACGACCTTTATGGAATAATTGCCCCATGTGGCTTTAATGGATTATTTTATATAATTTTGCGGTGGTAAGTTCCAATCATTGGACAACGATGGGCCACTAGTTGGAGAGGTTACCCTTACAACAGCATATTTATCAGTCTCATGAGCCAGAGATGGTGGAATAGGACACTATGCTTGAGCTGTTGGCCTATGCTCGGTGATAAACCCCCATATTGACCTTTGAGCTTCCTTAAAATGGTTGTTTGAAATTAAAAAATAATGGTTAGGCTAATCATGCATTTTTATGGCATGCGGACTTTACCGGGTGGTCGATGTAAGACACGGGAGTTTTCTTGGATCACTATGGGCTATATCATAGAGTATTTTACCGAGTGATCCTAAATTATTATTTCGTGCATTCAAACCACTATGAGTGTCCTTATTGCATGGACTTTTCCAAGTGCCTAGTCCTCCTTAGGGTGTACCTTTGAGTACTTTTCTAGGAGACTAGTTCACCTTGGGTGTCCTCGTTGCATGGTCTTTTCCGGGTGGCTAGTCCTCCATAAGGCGTACCTTTGAGTATTTTTCTGGGTATTAGTTCTCATTGGATAACTTTTTACCAGCTAGATATGCATCCCTAGGTCTGTGAGCATGTGCATGCATCCATGCATTTAAATAAGGTTATCTTTGTGAAATTTATGTAATGAATGCATATTTGATGAACCTTATCTGATTACTATGATATTCATTATGAAATATTTGCTATACACTACTCCTGATAACTATGCTTAATTATCTTGATGATACGATAAATCTTGGGGGTTATACCTCACTGGGATAACCGTTGACGCCATCAAACCGTAATCAGTGTGTAAGAGATGCAGAGGATGTGCATGCTAGTGATTGTGTGGAATAGGAGGAGCCAGACGATCTTGCGACCTTCTATTCCTAATTCCATTTGTGTTTAAATTTGTACCATTATGTGTTATAAAAAGTTAGACATTGGTTTGTATAAGTTCTCGGGCAACCACAAGAACATTTGGTTATGTATAATTGGACTCCCTCTTATACTTGATTTGTTTCTATTCCGCTAGTCTACCAACTCTGATAAAGGAAAAAAAAAGTACATGAAATTTGGACTATCTTTAAAGGTTAACGCTCAGGTTTTTGAAAAACGAGTAGTGTACTAAGGTTTCGGGAACCGGGGTGTTACATTTAGAGAAGTCCCCAGGGCAATCTGAAGTTTGGTCTAGAGATTGGAAGTGAAATGGGAGTCTCTATTTGATATGATTGTAGTTGGGATTCCATGGAGTCGTACCACATGCTTTATGTAGATCTCCACCAACTCGTTCATTGAGGTGGTGATTCACATGAGGATGAAGTGGGCGGATTTAGTTAGTCGATCTACCACCACCCATATTGAATCCTGATTTTTTTGCATCTTGGGAAGCTCTACTATAAAGTCCATGGATATAAAGTCCCATTTCCACGGGGGTATGTCGAGAGGTTGTAGTAACCCTGCTGGTCTTTGATGTTATGCTTTTACTTGCTGGCAGGTGAGGCATTTAGTCACATGTGTGGCTATCTCTCTTTTTAGGTTGCTCTACCAATAGTGGCATTTCACGTGTTGGTACATCTTGGTACTCCTGGGATGGATCGCTAATTTAGATCGGTGAACTTATTCCAGTACTGCTTGTTTTAACTCAGGTATGTTTGGTACACATATCTTGTTACAGTAACTAATTCCACCATCTAAGCTGATGTGCCATTGTGGATCTTTATTTTCTTGAGTTTTCAAATGGTGTTCTTGTAGTTCTTCATCCTGTTATTGTGCTTCGATGATTTAGTGTAGTAGTGATGGTTCTACAAATAGGTTCCCAAGGAGTATGTTCCCTTCTCCTAAGTTTAGTTTGACGTTGAAGCCCTTTATAAAGTCCATCATTCTCCATTCTTCTAGTGAGAGTATGGCTTCGAGGTGTGAGATTTCTTGCGACTAAGTGCATCGGCCACCACGTTTGCTTTCCCTGGGTGGTATTGTATTTTGAATTTGTAGTCCATGAGGGTCTCCATCCATCAACACTGGCGCATGTTCAAAACTTTTTGGCCAAATAGGTACTTGAGGCTCTTATGGTCTATGTGAAGCTTGAATTGCTCGCCATATAAGTAGTGCCTCCACATCTAGAGGGTGAATACTATGGCTGCCAATTCTAAATCATGGGTTGGATATTTTTTTCATGTACCTTTAGTTGTCTAGATGCATATGCTATTACCTTGTTATTTTACATGAGTAAGCCTCTCAATCCTCGTCTGAGGCGTTTATGTATACTGTAAATTCCACTCCTTCAGGAAGTGTGAGTATAGGCGAAGAGGTTAGTCTACTCTTAAGCTCTTAGAAGGCTTCATCAGATTTTTCATCCCATTGGAAACGTGCATTCTTCTTTGTTAAGTTAGTTAAGGGACGAGTTATTTCGAAGAATTCTTTGATAAAACACTGATAGTATCTTGCCAATCCAAGGAAACTTCTAACCTTGGTAATAGTATTGGTTTTTTCCCACTGAAGTATGGCTTCAACTTTAGCTAGGTCCACTGCTATGCCGTAGTGGTTTACAATGTGCCCTAGGAATTTGACTTCTTCTTTCCAAAACTTGCATTTTGAGAATTTGAGATATAATTAGTTTTTCCTTAACAAGTCCAAGACTATCCGTAGGTGTGCTTCATGTTCTTCCTCACTTTGAGAATATATTAGGATGTCATTGATGAAGATTATAACGAATTGGTCTAAGTAAGGTTGAAATACCCTGTTCATGAGGTCCATGAAGACAGCTGGCATGTTCGTGAGGCCAAAGTGCATTACTAAGAATTAGTATTGTCCGTGCTTGGTCCTAAATGCAGTCTTGTATATATCCTTGTCTTTGATCCTCAACTGATGTTATCTGGATCTTAGGTCAATCTTTGTGAAAAATTGGCTCTCTTGAGTTGATCAAAGAGGTCATCTATGCAGGGAAGGGGATACTTGTTCTTTATCTTTGTTTAATTCAGACGACGGTAGTTGATACATAATCGTAAGGATCCGTCCTTATTTTTAATGAACAAAACTGGGGCACCCCAGGGAGACACACTTGGTTGAATGAATCTATGGTCTAGGAGCTCTTTTATTTATTTCTTGAGTTTTGCCAACTCGATTGGTGCCATACGGAAAGCGGGTAATGTGATGGGGGTGGTTCCTGGTATTAGGTCGATACTACTGTCTACCTCCCTCCTGGGTGGTAATCCTGGAACACTTTAGGAAACTCTCTAACCACCAGAATGTGGTCCGTGGAAGCTTCCTCCAAGCCCATTACCCGTTCCAACACCTCCTTTTTCTTTTTTGCTTTGCACTATAGTGGGGGGTTGTCTGGGTAGGGTGAATGTGATCCATTTGGCTTTACTTTCTATGGTTGCCCTTGTTTCGTCGAGCCAGTCCATCTCAAGGATTACATCAAATCCTTTCATATGCATCTTAACTAGATTGGTAGAAATTTCAATGTTTCTTATGGTGATGAGGCAGTTTTCATAGTATTCAGTCAACTCTGTTATTTTCCCTAAGGGTGAGGCCATTATGATAAATCCCTTCATGTATTTTAGTTCTAGACCCAAACACTCTACTAAGGAAGTTGATAAGAAACATAAGGTAGCTCCACAGTCAAATAAAAGTACGACTGGGACACCTCTGATGAAAGTTGTACCTTCTATCAAGCCAGGGGTAATCTGGTGGTCTCCAGGTGTTGTCATGGCGAAAAGGTGGTCGGGCGTGGCGTTTTGACATACTTGAGCCGGGATGGGGCAGCCTTCGTCCTTCATCTTCTTATAACAGGTTTTCACATCGTGGACCACTTTTTTGCAGTAGCCGCATCCAGGAAGGTTGTCCCATTGTTTCTTATCTTTGAGGATGACATTCTGTTGTGGAGCGATTTGTAACACCCCAAACTTTTCAATACCCGAGCATTGAAAGTTCTCGAGTGTTACCATGAAATTTAACGTAATTCGTACGGGTATATGATACCAATCTAACTATCCTAACCTTACATCTAATTCTTGACATGAATCTGACCATTTGGAATAGCCTTCACTCGTAAACCAAGTCATCTGACCATTGATTATGTGGTTGGATATATGTACCTTCCTTGACTTAATCGATGAATAACTCTCCGTCAATAAATCATAGACATTGGCCTGCCTCAACTGTAAGGCCTGTATCCTAGTTCGTACCATTCCTTAGGCTTCTACGATCCTCCCTATCGAATTCTGGTGACCCACGATGTGTAAATAACATTTGCGCGTGACCCTGAGTCACACCCTGTCAACCCAAATTGGCTCGACTCGAAACTTATACCCTAGCGACCGCGTCATCGCCGCAGTTCCAACACTGTGTCTCGTATGCCGATGCCTACCCAGGCCAGGAGTTGTGAGCCTGCATTAATTTTGAAGAAAATGCCGCGCATTGCAAATCCCTCTCTTACACAAGCCTTATCCAAAGTTAACTCTCTCTCTCTCTCCACCCATCCCTCTCTCATCCAAAATTCAACCAAGCCCATACCCTCCATGTCATTTTCTCACAACATCCATTCCTTCCATCCTTTTCATCACATCACCTTCTCTCTCCCTCTCATTCCATCCCAAGCTTCCATGAGAGAAAAATTCTAAGGAGAGAAGAACTCAAGAGAAGGCCCACCTCCCTACTACCCAATCTCATCATCCAACCCTCTAAAATCAATCTCAACCATTACATCTCATCCCTTGGAGCTCTAAAACTCATTGGCGGAAGAAGTCTAAGATCTAAGGTGGGTGTTTATAGGATTAAATTATTATTTTTGTGATGGACCAAGTGGGGCCTACCGATTGATGGTATAGATCCTATTTGGGACCCATCTTGATATATGTATTGTAATCCTAGGAGGGCCCATAGTAGTGGGGTCCCTCCATCGCACGTTGTTTCTCTCTCTCTCTCTCTCTCTCTCTCTCTCTCTCTCTCTTTCCCTGATTGATGGCCTATCTCGATGCATGATTTTTATCCATGCTGTCCATTTAGCTAATTGCATCCGCTGTCTAAATCGGGGACCCACCTTGCTGCCACATCTAGCCAGCCCACCCCGGCTGTCCGTTTGGACAGGCCAGGCCGAAGGGAAAATATAATTATCAGCTTGATCAGTGGGGTGGCCCACTAATGTGGACCCCACCATATATATATGTGTGTGTGTTGTATGTGCACCATCCAATAGCAAGCGTTGCCGGACGTAGGCAAAACACAAACATCAGCTAATTCTAAGACTCTGGTGGGCCACACCACGTGGACCCACCCTGTTGTATGTGGAATCCAGCCATCCATTATCAGGACGTCCAGACCCCCATTGATGTATTTGTTAATCAGGTCGTCCATCTAGTGGGCCTAGACAACACCTAATCTTGAGATATATGTTAAATCCATACCGTCCAGCCATTTGTATGGATCGTTTTATGACAATACAAGAGAATGAGATAGATTTAAATCTCAGTGGGACCCACCCCTCACATGCTGCACGTATGGGGGTGGGGCCCATGTTAATGTATGTATTCTATTTCCACACCGTCCATTCATGGACGGTGCCATGTGGAGCATACCGTGATGTAGCTGTATTGCCACACAATCGATTACCTTGGATGGTGGGACCCACTCTGCACGTTTACACGTGTGGGGTGTGGGGCCTACCATGATGGATGTGTTATATCCTCACCGTCCAATCCTTGGACGATGGGACGGACCGGTTGGTGTACCGCACACCAGCTATATAGTTGTTGTATAGAAGTTAGCAAGTTCTATGAGTCCCACATTGATGTATGTATTATATCCATACCGTCTGTTTTGGGACGTATGGACCCCACCGTGATGTATGGTCCAATCCACACCATCCAGATGGTTGGACGGTGGGACCCACCGCTGACGTATATGTGGCATCCATACCGTCCATCTACTGGATGAGCAGGATAGTTGCTCTATTGACGTCTGCAAGTTCTGTGGGCCTGATCATCAGGTATGTGTTATATCTGACCGTCCATCTGCTGGTGGTCCCACGTTAGTAGCTCAGTGGGTCTGATCTAAGGTGTGTTATATCTAAATCGTCCACCCACTTGCGAGCTTGTTTTAAGGCTTGAGACTAAAAATAAGACAGATTAGCCTATCAGGTGGGCCACACTGTAAAAATTAGTGGAGAATGAACGTATACCATTGAAACCTGCTTAGGGTCACAGAAGTGTTGGATCAATATGGAATTTATTTTT
Organism: Magnolia changhungtana; assembly: GCA_030180095.1. NCBI lineage: Eukaryota > Viridiplantae > Streptophyta > Magnoliopsida > Magnoliales > Magnoliaceae > Magnolia > Magnolia changhungtana. The sequence continues at coordinate 1,477,620 of JASAUF010000625.1, forward strand.
CCTCTTAATTCAGGTCTTTGTGACCTTATGAATAGATTGGATGGAAAATAAATGTTATGGTGGGCCCTGTGAATTGTTAACAGTGAAAATCATTATCTCCACTGTTATTTGTGGTATGGTCCAGATGATCTTTTGATATGATTCATATTTTTGGGTAATGCTCTAAATGATCTCTAAACATAGATGTATGGTGTAAATATAGTAAATAAAAATATAGTGTGTGGGTCCCACCTTGATGTGATGTATATTGGATCCATATGAGAGGCCCATTGTAATGCGTTTGAGGCCCATGGGTTGTGGCCCATTGTGATGTATTTGGGGCCCATGTATTGCGGCCCATTTGATGTATATGAGGCCCATGTATTGTGGCCCATTTGATGTATGTGAGGCCCATATGTTGACACCCGATGTGATGAATATGATGCCCATGAGTGAGGCCCAATGTTATGCATATATGGCTCATGAATGAGGCCCATTGTGATGTGTATTAAGCCCATGAGTGAGGCCCATCATGATGTATATTAGGCCCTTATGTGAGGTCATGGGCCTACTATACGTTGGCTCTATGTGGGCCACTCCTTGGGAGCAATGTTGGTTAAATGTCCACATTGATGGGCAATGATGGTTAAATGTCCACATTGTGACCTTCCCTTAGGCCCTTTATTAGGCCGATTATCGATACCGATTATGAGCACGTGATATTATAACATCATGGCACATGCCCATACGCATCATCCGCATGTTTGATACGAGATGTGGTTGACCATTACATATGCCATTAGGCAGGTTGTTATGGGGCTCCCTTATATGCAGAGTTGTCCCACATGAGTGTACGGTATGCGTAGGATTAATGTATGACTAGATTGTATGACTTATGCATCTTGCATTGTGTGTTGAGAGTGTTGTATGCCCTAGCGACATCAGGGCCATAATCTTCACAGGCATATCATGGAGGGCAGGATTGGACATCGAAAATCTTCTCTTTACATGGGGTGCAATATATATCCCTGGGTGAAAGTCCCTAAACTTGACGGTACCGGAACATGCTCCAACGTGGATATATGAGTGCACGAGGGTCGAATACCAGGATGCTGCGTCTCCCACAGTATCGTGGTTAGTTGGAAGGGGGTGTTGCCTTACCCGCCAGAGGGTAGAGAGCAATTGCTAGGCTGAGTATGACCAGCTCGTAAATGGGTCCACTATCAACGTGCCGATAGGTATTGGCAGGCTATTGGCCAAGTGGATAGTGAGGTTTCTTACGTTCACTTGGACTACTTACCTGGGGAAGGGGCAGTGCCATTTGGAGTGTGTTAAACCCTGGTGATTATCCAGAGTGAAAACTGTACTGTTATTTGATGCTCTAGTGATGAGTTGCATTGATATGTGGATTCGAATGAGGATTGGTATGCTTGAGTTGCATCTCGCATCGTATGGCCTTAGTGTGGCCGACATCATTCATGCCTTGCATCATATGCCCTGATATGGCCGATAGCATTCACGCCTTGCATCGCATGGCCTTGATATGGACGATAGCATTCATGCCTTGCATCACATAGTTTTGGTACGGCTGATATATTCATGGATTCACCAGCATATTCTGCATTACTCTGATATTGCATTTTAAGCATGCTTATATTGCACACACACTCTCACCACCCTCTAAGCTTTCTATAAGCTTATGCATGATTAATGCATGCAACTGACGCCAGGACGCAGCCATAGCTTAGTAGAAGCAGGAGCGTGCAGTTGAGATTCAGGAGTTTTCGTTACTATTACCATTGTATTTCCCTTTATGCGCATTGTATCTTAAAGCTTTTTTTATCATAGTGAATTTTGTGATGGTGTCTTGGTTGTTGTTCGTAGGTTATGCTTATAGTTATGTTTGTTATGGAATAAATTCATGTTAAAAATCCTCCTTGTAGGATCCCATGATCAGGAACCTGGTATATGGGTGCTGGGAGCCGAGAATGGGGTACTACAGAGGCTGTCAGCGTTAGATTCAGGGATCGAGAATTTTGTAAGTCCGATTTTTGAGTTTGGGGCATGACACCAACTCCACACCATTCACATGCATCTAATCACCAGATTACCCATCCGTTGGACGTCTGCCATGATCGATCGTGTTATCTTCTCCGTGCGATTGAAAACCCACCACCTTTAAGTGGGGCCCATTTGTTGATCTGAGCTATCCATTTGGTGGGTCAATGTCTCATAAATTCATCAGTATAGGTGGATTATTTCCATTCATTCGGATTCACGTATAATCAGCAATCGAAGATAATTTTCTAATGTGTTGGGGAGGAGGTTTTGTGTCTAAACCAGAGGTTAACATCGACTCCCCTAGACTTTCTTAAAGCCTATAAAAGGGCTACTATGAGGGCATACACTCCCAAAATAGAAAATGAGAAAGAGAGAGCAAGTTCTGTTCTTCTCTTTGCCACACCGAGTCTCGGGCTCGGACTGTTTGAGTTTGGGTTTGTGCTAGCCTCTTGAGCATCCAGATAACGAGAGATGAAGAAGAATAAGAGAAGAAGGTAGGGAGAAAGAGAAGGGAAAGAGAGAGTCTTACTGTCAACTTACTGTCGTGTGGGCCGCTATCCAAGTCATGGACACGCTGACTCGTGGTGCGAGTTTCTGGTCGGTCCAACAATCGTACTAGGGTGAGGAAAAAGAGAGAGTAGAGGAGAAGGATAAACAAGGAAGAAAGAGAGAGATAAAGGTGTGGCTGTTGCTGGCGCACCGAGTGGGCTAGGGGGAGTTGTTGCCAAGTTTGAGCTCAAGTCAAGCCAATAGGGATAAGTTGGGTTTAGGTCTACTCTAGGTCTGGTTGGAGATTCCAGTGGAGAGAAAAGAGAGGTTAAGAGAAGAGAGAGAGAGAGAGAGAGAGAGAGAGAGAGAGAGAGAGAGAGAGAGAGAAGAGAGAGAGGAGAAGAAGAGAGTCAAGTCGGTGGCAGTCGCACCAACCCGACTCAGTTGAATCGTGCACCAAGTCCAGTTGGGTCAAGTTGGGTTTGGGCCTAGTTTAGGCTAGGCTAGAGTTCCATTAGAGAGAGAGAGAGAGGACGCATTGTCAAGTAGAAACCGAGTTGACTCAGTTGGGTCATTGAGTCTTAGGGTCATGGTTGATCTTAGCCCATATTTGTAGCTGCTGACATTTGAGGTTCTCACCGATTCACCACTATGAGTGAATTGGAATCACATTAATTCAAACTAAGTTTTGTCAAGTTAACTCGGATTCAAAGTGAACTATCCTCTACTTATCAATTTCAAATGTTAATTTAAGCTCAATGGATAGATAATCTATAGTTTCAAATTACATATTTGATTGGGTAATGTAGGGTATGATCTTTCCTTAAAAGTCGACATTTTAATCTAGCCAGCTGTGTTCATTTGGATCTAGATTGGGAGCGCTATTAAGCTACTTGAAGTAGTAGAATTGGGTGATTTAATTCTATAGTAACCTCAAGTTAAGTAAGAGAACAATCCACACTAGAGGTGAGAGCTCACCCTTTAAGCTTCCCACTTAAATTCATCAATTTTGATATAGATGATGCTTTAATCCCTCTCATTTAGTATCTCCTAAGTTACTTGATTGAGTTACTTATCTCACTATGCGAATATGTTAACCTATTACGCAATTGATTCTTGTGTTAGATAATAGATATGTCTCTTTATTGTTAGAAAGCATGAATGATTTGATTGTCACATGATATCTCAAGTTGTAAAGTTTTTTAATTAATTAGATGTTGTTACTTGCGATTATTTTATGGATTGAATGGAACTTGTTATGGACTTACCATATTGCGGTCATATTTGACCTTACATGGCTTGGATCACATATTTTACTTGCATGGCTTGGACCGCATATCTTTCCTACGTGGCTTTGATTATATATTTGCCTTACATGGCTTAGACTACATATTTGACCTTTGCAGCTTGGATCACATATTTCCCTTACATAGCTTGGTCCACTTATCTACCTTACGCCGCTTGAATCATATATTTGCCTTACATGGCTAGGACCACATATTTGACCTACGTGACTTGAATCACATATTTTCCCTACGTGGCTTGGATCGCATATATTGCCCTTCGTGGTTTTGATGAAATATTGGTGCCTTGTGGATTTGTTGGTCATATTCGTATAAACTTGTTGATATTTGGGTCATTATGCAGAGTTTGATATAATTTTTGGGTTGAGTTAAAGTTCGTTTATCAATTTTTTAACCATCTTACAGAGTTCATACGATTTCTGAATGACGTCGGAGTTCTTATGTTGGTTCTCTCTTCATCTTGTGGAGTTCGGTCGTATTTTGATTTCCGGGTGGATCTGAAGTTCTTCTATCGATTTTCTAGCCATCTTGCGGAGTTCATGTACAATATGATTTTTCGGTGAACTAGAGGTTTAAATGTTGATTTTCTATGTACCTTACGGAGTTCACTTGTATTGTGATTCCTGGGTGAAGTTGAAGTTCATATGTTGATTTTTTTAGTCATTGTGTAGAGTTTATATGATTTCTGGGTGAATCGGAAGTCACTTGTTGATTTTCTAGTCATCTTGTAGAGTTCACGTACAGCGTGATTTTTAGATGCAATAGAAGGTCGTATGATGATTGTTTGACTATTTGGACACATTCACTTGCATTGTGATTGCTATTACATTTTCCTAGTGATGAAATTATGTTGATTGGCTTTATTTTTGAGTATATGATAATGATTGTGAATTGCGCTGTTTAATATATCTTTTCTCATGTCTCGCGATCTATACTGGATTATGAATGATGAGTGTGTAATCTTAAAGGGTATTCCTCACCACGATAAACATTGACGCTATCACTCACTTGGTTGCTAGAGCAGATTGATAGTTGAGGAACTAAGCAGGGTCCCTATGACTCATATCGAGTTCCATCATTAGATGATAGATTTTTTTTTTTGTTTAGTAAACTTTTGGTAATTGGGTTGTATAAGTCCTATATGGGCACTACATTTTGGATTCTTATGGTGATTGGAATATTTTTATACAATGCATGGTTTACTCCGCCAGCATTTAATGTTAACTCTAATTAATGATAAGAACGTTTAAATTTAAACTGAATTTTGAAATGCTAATGCTTGGGTTTTTAGAAAATGAGTAGTATACTCGGGTTTAAAAAATTGGGGTGTTATAAGTTGGTATCATGGCAAAGTCTAGATAAACCAGGCCTTGGGAAAAACAAGACTTATATGAATTCAAATACTCCAAAGTTACATTAATGAAATTAGAGACTTGAAACTTGGTTTAATTCCCTTAGCTTTGGGGTATTTCGTGAACCTAAAAATCCAAATTTTAGGCTCCCTTAAAAAGTAGTAGGATAGTCATGGAACTTAGAAATTGAATTTAGATGTCATGGAAAATCTGGATAAATTCAAGAACTCACCTATTTAGACCTCTTGAAATTCATCTCTAGTTACAAATATAACCTTAAGATATTCATAGAACCTTAACTGTAAATCTAAGACTAGAAGATGTGAGTCAAAAATTAAGTTCGGTATGATTCGTGTTATAACATAAAAAAGAGGATGCTTGGTTGGTCATCCTAGGACCTTTGGAGTCATGTTGCACATAATCGTAAAGGATAAGGAGTTGTCGAATTCCTATCAATTCGAATGACACTCCAGTCATGTGATTCTTGCCTAAGATTTAGTATAAACTGCTTCATGATCTTAGGCTAAGACTCGTTTAAAACCTGTGTGGATAGGAACATGACAAATACTTTCTTTTAACAGGATTATGGCCCTAAGATCCCATCGCCGAAGACTGCAGACTTCTTATTCTCTAACATTCCCAACAGACGAGGTTGTTAGGGAAGAGAGTCACGAGCACACTCCTGTACCTCCAGTTAGGCTAACCCTGAAAGAGAGTCAATATCAAGAACTATCCCATCTCAACTTCCTGCGAGTCTTGTTAGCACACCTTCATCAAATGAACAACATGAAGCTCCACCTTGCGGTGTTATTAGTCAGATGACTGGCATTATACAACAGCAATAGGCGTCGATTACCATATTGTTAGAGGCTCTTCAACACAATATTCATGCATTAGACTCAAAGTTTGAGGAGATTAGTGGGGTTGATGTGTTTGAAAGGTTTTAGAGGTTAAGACCATGACCTTCTCAGGAGTGCCAAATCTAGACCTAACAGAACACTGGTTAAATTGAATGGCCAAGATGATGAGACCGCTAGGTTGTTCAGACCCTAGAAGGTTATTCTCGCCACATATGCCCTGGAAGGTGAGGCAAATATCCAGAGAGCATGTTAATAAGAGTTCCAACTAATTACTAATGGACCTAGGCTGATTTTTAGAAGAAGTTCAGTGAAAAGTACTTTCCCCAATGCTACCACCATGTGAAGGTAGCTCAGTACCTCAAGTTGGAGCAGTAAAATATGTCAGTGTCTCAATATGAAGAGCACCTTGAAAAGTTATCATGATATGCACCAAAGGTCGTTGAGGACAAGGAGTATAAAATGATAAGTTTGAAAAAGGTCTTCGACCTTAAATTCAGTCAAGATTATGCACTTTCGATTTTGCTGACTTTGCTGATGTCATGGACAAAACCATGCGAATAGAAAAGGATTTCGAGTGTATGGCCAGAACACGTAGTCCTATTCGAGGTTCGACGAGTAAAGCTAGGTTAGCGCCATCTGCATCTCATATGAGTGAGAAGAAGGTGAAATTCACATCTCACCCAACTTATTTTTCAGGTCAAGTTAAGCTTTGCAGCTATTGTGGAAGGCCAGGACATTTGTTAAAACGGTGTTTTAAGAAATTGCAGGATGAGAGAATCTTCCCTCCAGTACAACAACCTCAGCCACCGATTCAGGTTTCTTCAAATCATGCTCAAGCCTCGCGACCTCAAGCACGAGAACAGGGAACCCATCACATGTATGCCTTGGATACACCCAACCCCGAGAGAGCCCACCAAGGTGCGATCTCTACAACTTTTCCTTAGTGACTATAGAGTAGTTTGTAAGAATTAAGAGTTTATGGATGTGTAAAAATGTGACTATAAAAATTAAATATATTTAAATTATAGATTTTGGGATAATACTCTAGATAGTCGAATTGCGCTATGAAAGCATACCGAGCTATCCAGGCATATTCTTTTTGGAAATGAGGAATTAAATAACATATCTCAACTAGATAGAATGATTGGGAACACGAATTGATGAAACCATGTTTAAGCGAAGTATATGCAGTTTGCTTTGAATTCTAAATCCTGATGATTACAATGATCTCAATGGAATGATCAAATAGACGATTAATATTCACTGGGATTAAGAAGGATATTAGTCAACTCATTGCCCAGCCAGGCAGAAGTTTAATGTATCAGGTTCAAGCCAACTACAATCGTCCTTTCACGTCCGCCTGAATAATGAAAATAGAAATATTCTTTTACTTTAAATTATAGGAGGTTACCCTCGACCCCATTCATTATAGAAGCGTTGAATTTCGGGAAAAAATTCTGTTTAAGGGAGGTAGATTGTAACACTCGACACTTTCAGTACTCAGGTGTTACTATGGAGGCCTAACCAAGTGTAAACATAAATATAATTAATGGGAACATTCACACACTTTAGCCTAAATCTGACCATTAGGGACAATTCGTAACCATAAATCAAACCATCTGTCTGTTGATTTTCAAGATGGAGCATCAATCATCAATATCGGACCACTAGATCAAACCATTCGTCTGATCTTTGACTAATATGGAGTGATCAACAATCAAGCGTTATAATTAAATTGTCTGATCTATAGGGATGCATGGAAGTTCATCTAAGCTAGACTAGGAACTCTTATAGCCATTAAGATCGAACTAGAAAGCTATTTGACCGTCCAATCAATGAAAACCCATAACTAAAGGATGAAATCTACATGTATGGCCCACCTAAGCTATAGATCGACCCCATTCTTGGACTCATGGCCCGATATGTATCAAAGAATCAAATGGACGGAGTAGATCCATCAAAACATCCATGTGGATCCCACTTTATGGGGTGCGTGTGCACAATCGGTGCACACCCTCCATGCACTAGACTGGGATACCCGGTCAATCTGGTTTGACCCAATGAAATAGGCAAAGGAGCAGGGTACTTTCACCCTCGCATAGGAATGCTTAAACGGACAACATCCATTTGCGAGTGTTATGGGCCACCATCATGGTTTGGCCTCTAGATCCGAACCGTCCATCATTCTCAGACGGGAGGTCTGACTAAGACCTGGTGGGTTTGACATGATACAACACCTGTGCATGCTCACAATCATAGCTGCAAACTAAGTTACGAGCAACTGGTTTTTCCAAAAATGGAAAATTTTCGTTTTTATCCTTTCCACGTTGGCAATCTGCTTACGGTGGCCTCCTGACATCCCATCCCTCCATTGCAACCCATCTCAACCCTCTGAATTAGGGTATTCCCTAGTCATGGCTTGAAACTGTCCTCCCACCACTACCGCAACTCAAAACCCAAGCCCATTAAGTAAAAAACTCTAATAGTCATCCATTCGATGTGTCCCATAATGATCATGGGACCTATCCACATTGTCCATATGCATCAGATCACTAGATTACCCATCTGTTGGAGTTCTTCCATGATCGACCATGTTATCTTCTTTGTGCGATCAAAAAACCCAACACCTTCAAGTGGGTCCCATTTATTAATTTAAGCTTTCCATTTGGTGGGCCAATGCCTCAAAAATTCATCAGTATATGTGGATTATTTCCATGCAATCGAATTTGTATATAATCAGCAACCAAAGATGATTTTCTATTGTGTTAGGGAGGAGGTTAAGCAGCAGGAAAATCCACACTGGAGTAAATTCATCAATATTGATATAGATGATGCTTTAATCCTTCTCATTTAGTATCTCCTAAGTTGCTTAATTGAGTTACTTATCTCACTATGTGAATATGTTAATCTATTACGCAATTGATTCATGTGTTATATAATGGATATGTCTCTTTATTGTTAGCAAGCATGAATGATTTGATTGTCACACGATATCTCAAGTTGTAGAGTTTGTTAGTTAATTAGATATTGTCACTTGTGATTATTTTATGGATTAAATGGAACTTATTGTGGACTTGACCATCTTGCGGTCCATATTTGACGTACGCGGCTTGGATCACATATTTTCCTTACATGACTTGTTCCACATATCTGCCCACACATCTTGGATCATGTATTTGCCCTACATGGCATGAACCGCTTATTTAACCTATGCGGCTTGCATGACATATTTGCCTTACATGGCTTTGACTGCATATCTTCCCTACGTGGCTTGTATCGTATATAATCATATATTTGACCAATGCGGCTTGGATAATATATTTGCCCTACATGGCTTGGATTGCATATTTTCCATTCACGACTTTGATGGAGTATTGATGCCTTTATGGTTTTGTTGGTTATATTCTTATAAACATGTTAATTTTTAGGTCAATATATGGAGTGCGATATAATTTTCGAGTGGAGCTGAAGTTTGTTTATCAATTTTCTAGCCATCTTGTGGAGTTCATATGATTTATGAATGACGCCGGAGTTTCTATTTTGGTTCTCTCTTCATCTTGTGGAGTTCAGTCGTATTTTGATTTCTGGGTGGGGCTAAAATTTGTCTATCAATTTTCTAGCCATCTAGTGGAGTTCACATACGATATGATTTTCGGGTGAAGTAGAGGTTTAAATGTTGATTTTCTATTCACCTTGCGGAGTTCACTTGTATTGTGATTTTCAAGGAAGCTGAAGTTCACATATTAATTTTCTAGTCATTGTGTGAAGTTCATATGATTTTCAAGTGAAGTAGAAGTTCATTTATTGATTTTCTAGTTACCGTGTGGAGTTCTATATGATTTATGTGAAGCGGAAGTTCACTTATTGATTTTCTAGTCATCCTGCGGAGTTTACGTACAATGTGATTTTTGAGTACAGTAGAAAGTCGTATGATGATTATTTGACTATCTGGACACATTCACTTACATTGCGATTGCTATTACATTTTCCTAATGATGAAATTATGTTGATTGACTTTATTTCTGAGTATATGATCATGATTGTGAATTACATTGTTTAATATATCTTTTCTCATGTCTTGCGATTTATACTGGATTATGAATGATAAATGTGTAATCTTAGAGGGTATTCCTCACTGCGATAGCCATTGACGCTATCAATACATATCAGTTGAAGCAGGTGTAGAGCGAGTCGATGTTGTTCACTTAGTTGTTGGAGTAGATCGGGCAGTTGAGAAACTAGGTGGGCTCCCTACAAATCATACCGAGCTCGATCATTAAATGATAGATTTATGTTTTTGTTTAGTAAACTTTTGGTAATTAGGTTGTATAAGTCTTATATTGGCGCTACATTTTAGATTCTTGTGGTGATTGGAATGTTTTTATGCAATACATGGTTTACTCCACCAATATTTGTTGCTAATCTTGATTAATGATAAGAATGCTTAAAAACAGACTGAATTTTTAAAGGCTAACACTTGGGTTTTTGGAAAATGAGTAGTATACTCAAGTTTTGAAAATCGGGTTGTTACAACACGGGTTGCATCTGAACCTGATCCTATATCATAACACGCAAGCCACTGTTGAATTAAGCGACTTGCTGTGATTTAGTTTCATCTGAATCATTGTGCCGTCAAGTGGTAGATTTCTTCTGCGTAATCTCTGTTGAAAAGGGTGAGCTCTCAGTCCTAGAGGACAAGGGTGAATAGGACTATGCTGAATAAAAATTAAAAGTGGAATACAAATGCAGATAACAAAAATAAATAGCAACCTCAAATGTACTAGTCTTAAGAGGTTGATATGAACTTCGTTCAAAGGACAACCTTACACCAAAAACCAAGGTTTATAGTAGGACAACCTGATGTCTTGAACTTAGTAAGGATAAAAAACTCAAACTAATACCAAAGGAAAATAAAATAATTCAAGCTATTACGACATTCACCACATGTATATGAAATTACAACATTCACCACATCACATACATCACCATCACCATCATCCAAACTCTGAGAATTATAGTGGTTCGGTGTGTACACCAACTATTCTCAAACAGCCACACCTACTCAACTCCTAATATCCACAACCCACGGGATATTGGCTTTCACTATGAAAGAAGGTTTTCTAAGGTTTACCTTAAAACCTTTACAATTGTGTTTTCAATGGGCTACCACAATTAAAAACCCCACACACTGAGATTTTTTGTCTATCTCGGTCAAAACCAAAAAGAAAGATTTTCTTGCAATCTTACAAACCACAATATAATAAACGAAATATACTTATCTAAAGATTCTTCTTCTTCGTTGTAGCCTGGTAGAACCACTTCTTTGTAGACGTAGATGTTCAATGTTCAATGTTCAATCTCACAAATGAAAGGGTTCTAGGTCTAAATGAATTTTAATTTAAAATCAACCTTAGGCTAGCTTGATTCAATTTCTTGGATCTCAAAAGGGTAAAGCAAAATTCTCTTTCTAATAAGTAAAATTGAATAATAAGAGATCAAGAAATTCAAAATAAAAAAGCTATAAAAGAATCTTAAATTACCGAGCAATAGCTTCATAATTGCGGGGACTCAATTCTCAGAGAGGAGGCTTGATTTAGCTTGGAATGGATATCAAATGCTGAAAAATGTCCTTAATCTGACTGTTGAGATCAGTTCTGATCATCCTTCCACTCATTCTTCCAGTGAAACCCTTGAAATGTGGAGCGAACATCCCTTGAAATATGAGGCAGCGATCATCCCTTGAAATGTGAAGCGGTGATCATCCCTTGAAATATGGAGCGATTATCACTTGAAATATGGAGCGACGATCATCCCTTGAAATGTGGAGAGATCATCCCTTGAGTATTCGTCAAGACAACAAAAGGCTCGTCTCAGGACAAGTTCCTCTTGAAATGGCACGTGAAGTATCCGTTAAGACAACAAAAGGCTTGTCTCAGGACAACTTTCCATAGGAAGTAGCATTGGAAGCCGAGTATTAGGACAAGTTCCCTTTCAAAGTAGCGCATAAGCCAAGTCTTAAGACATTGCTCCATGCAAAGTGGCGCAAGAGCCAAGTCTTAAGACAAGCTCCCTTTCAAAGTGGGGCAAAGAGCCCTCCTTTAAGACAAACCTCCAACCAAAGTGGCGCACAACCATGGTATCAGGACAAAGTCCCATATGAAATGGCGTTGGAGAAGATTGTGCACCAGGCTTCTCCTTGAAAAGTGGTGTTGTGCGCTTGTATTAGGACAAAGCTCCAAGAGAAGTGGCGCACAAGAGGATTGTGCACAAGCATACCTCAGGACAAGGGGCGCACAATGTTTGGAATGTGGACAACATTCCACAAGAAGTGGCACACAACACTTTGAATATGGAAGTGGGCGTTGTGCGCTAGGACAACTTCCTTTGAAAGTGGCATTATGCGCCACATGCATTGTGCGCTAGGAGATTTGGATGTGGGTTGTGCACAACCCCTTCATACATGGGTTGTGCGGTGAATGGGTTGTGCGGCACACAACCCCTCTAGCGCATAACCAACTTCTCCACTTCCTTCTCCCTACTTCTCTCCCTACTTCTCTCCCTCTTGTCTCCTTCTTGTCTCTCCTGTCCAAATGAGGAATGGGAGGGAGTATTTATAGGCCTCCCAGGCTCCTCCCTTCCTTAAACAATGGTGATCACCACCACTTCTCCTTAAGGCAACAACCAACCTCCTTCCTTAAACAATGGTGTTTACCAACTTCTTCCTTAAATAGTAGTTTTCACTCACTTCTTCCTTAATATAAAGTAGTGTCCATCTGCTCCTTTTTACCAAAATAACCATATCCGCTCCTTTTTACCAAAATACCCTCATTCACTCATTTTTACCAAAATACCCTCATTCATCCTTTTTTACCAAAATACCCTCATTCACTCATTTTTACCAAAATACCCTCATTCACTTATTTTTACCAAAATACTCCAATTTACTCATTTTTACCAAAATACTCTAACTTACTCATTTTTACCAAAATACCCCAACTCACTGATTTTTACCAAAATACTCCAACTCACTGCAAAATAATGAGTGTACAACCCGGGGAAGGATCTGTACATGGAATTCTCTAACCACTGCAATGAACATGCAATGAGATGGAATATTTTTTGTGCCTCAACATAAGCCGTTTTATCTTTAATTTTCTGATATAAACACGGTTTATTATAAAGCATGTAGTATTAACAGCTTCGGCCCATAAATTCTTAGGCAATTTCATGCTATTTAACATTACATTGGCCATCTCTTGTAGCACTATGTTCTTCCTTTCAACAACCCTATTTTGTTGAGGTGCCTTAGGAGCAGAAAACTCGTGCGATATACCATGATCGCTACAAAACTTCTCAAAATTGTTATTTTCAAATTCCGATCCATGATCGCTTCAGATCTTGATTACATTCATTTATTTTTCTGTTTGAATACGCTTAAGAATTCTTTTGACTTCATCGAGTGTTTCAAATTTTTCTCTCATGAATGCAACCCAAGTAAATCTGGTAAAATCATCAACAATTACCAAGAAGTACTTTTTACCACCTCTACTCTCCATTCTAGTTGGTCCTACTAGATCCATGTGGAGGAGTTCAAGAGGTTTGGATGTGGCGGTGGAGTTCACTTTCTTGTGACTACTCCTTGTTTGTTTTCCAATTTGACATGCCCCACATATTTTATCCATTTTCTTCAATTTGGATAGATCCCTAATTAGATCAGCTTTGCTCAATCTATACAAATTTTGGTAGTTTACATGTCCAAGGTGTTTGTACCATAATTCACTATCATTGGTTTGGACCATGTAACAAGATACTTTAGATGAGCAAGATTCATTTATGATATAGTAATTCTCAGACGTCCTATGACCATTTAATATTACACAACCTTTCTCATTTGAGATCTCGCATACTTGATTAGTGAATTTTACACTGCTTATTATCGCAAATTTGAGATATGCTCAAAAGATTGTGCTTAAGACCTTCTACAAATAGAACATTTTCAAAAGGAGGAAGGTTAGAGATATGAACCATACCTTGGCCAATTATCTAGCAGTTGTTTCCATCACCAAAAGTGACTGAACCATCAGTCATTTCTTTATAATTAGTGAACAAATTTCTGTCACCTGTCATGTGTCTTGAGCAACCACTGTCTAGGTACCACTTTGATTTACTCAAAGCCTTGAAGGTGGTGTGACAACCACACAAGTAACCTTAGGAACCCATTTCATCGTAGTTTTGGATTTTGGAACACTGTTGGTTCTTCTTCGCTTATAATTATTATTAACCTTAACATTAGAGTTAGATTTGAGAAGCTCCTTGAGTAAGTCCACAATTTTTTCAGCTAAAGGATTATAAGATTGTTTTCTAAAGCTAATATTATTAGAATTGACTTTAGGTGCTTGAAAAGTCTTTAGATTTCAAGAGTTGTTATGATTATTTTATTTCAAGTCCTTTCCATTTGAGTTAGAGGATTCTCCTTTGACAAACATTTGAGAAGTACTCTTATTTTTAAGAGGCATGTATTTATCATAGCCCAGACCCGATCTATCTCCACATGTTCTAGATGCGGTTAATAACTTTTCAAGTTTAGGATCTCCTTGGGCATATCTCCATGTATCCTTTGAATTCAAGAGGGAAGATACTTCATTTTTTAGTTTCTCATTCTCTAATCTTAAATTTTCAAGTTCTAATGCTTTGAAATCCAAATCACATTTTGTTTTTTCTAAACAATCAGAAATATAAGACTTTTCTAAAATTGCATTTTCAAAATCCTCTTTTAATTTCAGAAATTTCTCTTTTCGAAGTTTGAGCAATCTTACAATTCTCCCTATATAGAGCATTATAGGCATCTTGAAGATCATCTTCGTTATCATTTTCAGGGTCACTCCTCAGATCTTCATCAAATTGAATTATAGCTATCTGGGGAAGTGACTCTAGCTAGAGTCATTAAAGCCTTGACTTTATTTGAAGTTTTGGGTTCTGATTCATCCGACTCAGAAGAAACTTTCGAACTGGATGATTCATCCTATGTGGCTAACATGCCTTTACGTTTTGACTTGTCCTTCTTTGGACACTTATTTGTCAAATATCCGTATTCGTAGCAGTTGAAACATTGACTATCTTTTAGAGATTTTCATGTTTTAGATTTAACTTTTTTCTTCTCAGAGGGTTTTTGAAAATCAACTCTCTTTTTACTTTTAAAAATTTTATAAAACTTTTTCACAAGAAAAGCCATATCATCCTCTAAGTTTTCACAATCAAAATTAGCATTACTATCATGTGAAGTTGATTTGGATGATTTAAGAGCGATAAACTTACCTTTTGGAGCTTTGAAATTTAACTTATATGTTTAAAGAGAACCAACAAGTTCCTCAACCTTCATGTTATCTATGTCTCTAAGTTCCTGAATGGCAGTAACCTTGGAATTGAATCTCTCAGGAAGTGATCGCAGAATTTTTGTACAAACTTTGCTTTCTAAGATGCTATCTCTAAGACCCCACATAGAGTTCACTATGTCATTTAGTTTCATATAGAAGTTCATAAATGTCTCATTTTCTTCCATACAAATTTTCTCAAACTTAGTTGTGAGGATCTGAACTTTAGACTTTTTAGCAATAGATGTACCCTTGTATGTCATTTCAAGAGTGTCCTAGGCTTGTTTAGCAGTATCACAATATATAATTCTTTTGAATTCATCAGGTGATAGTGCACAAGTTATTGCATTTAAAGCCTTAGCATTAGCACTACTCTCATTTTTCTGAAGAGTAGTCCACATATAATATGGTGTTTCTCTCATGGACTTGGTTCCATCACTGTCTAGAACTTTAGACATTGGTAGAGTCCATCCAGTCATTGTGGCTTGCCACATGCTTCATCAATGGACCTTAAAAAGATCCTCATTCGGGATTTCCAATATGCATAGTTGGAGCCATCAAACGGTGGTGGCCTAGTAATAGATTGGCTATCAAAATTTGACATCCTAAAAGCTCTCTATTTATAAACTCAGGAAATAAATCCAAATATATGAGCCACTTAGATTTGATACTACTTGAAAAGGGTGAGCTCTCAGTCCTAGGGGGGGGGGGGGGTTGAATAGGAATATGCCAAATAAAAATTAATAGCGGAATACAAATGCATATAGCAGAAATAAATAGTGACCTCAAATGCACTAGTCTTGAGAGGTTAATACAAACTTCATTCAAAGGACAACCTTACACCAAAAACTAAGGTTTATAGTAGGACAACCTGATGTCTTGAACTTATTAAGGATAAAAAACTCAAACTAATACCAAAGGCAAATAAACTAAATTAAGCTATTACAATATTCACCACATGTACATGAAAATAAATTACAGCATTCACCACATCACATACATCACCATCATCATCATCCAAACTTCGAGAATTATAGTGGTTCGGCGTGTATACCAACTGTTCTCAAACAGCCACACCTACTTCACTCTCAATATCCACAACCCACGGGATATCGGCTTTCACTATGAAAGAAGGTTTTCTAAGGTTCACCTTAAAACCTTTACAATTGTGTTTTCAATAGGCTACCACAATTAAAAACCCCACACACTGAGATTTTCTATCTATCTCAGTCAAAACCAAAAAGAAAGATTTTCTGGCAATCTTATAAACCACAATATAATAAACAAAATATATTATCTGAAGATTCTTTTTCTTCGTTGTAGCTCGGTAGAACCACTTCTTTGTAAATGTAGATGTTCAATGTTTAATATTCAATGTTCAATCTCACAAATGAAAGGGTTCTAGGTCTAAATGAATTTTAATTTAAAATCAACCTTGTGCTAGCTTGATTCAATTTCTTGGATCTCAAAAGGGTAAAGCAAAATTTCCTTTCTAATAAGTAGAATTGAATAACAAGAGATCAAGAAATTTAGAATAAAAAAGCTATAAATGAATCTTAAATTACTGAGCAATAGCTTCACAATAGCGGGGACTTAATTCTCAGAGAGGAGGCTTGATTTATCTTGGAATGGATTTCAAATGCTGAGAAAAGTCCTTTATTTAGAGGGTGAAATTTGATTCCCTCGACTGGTCTAAGGTCTGCCTTAACTAGTCCTGGCAGCAACAAATTTCCAAATTTTCTGGCGCGATCGGATAAACCCGTTAGACGACTGGTCGAGTGGCCTGCTTGACTGGTCAAACATGGCACTGACTAGTCAAGTGGGGCTCAAATAACTTGCTGAACTTTAAGTCGAGCCCTGCGCGACTTGCTGAGCCAGTCTCCACGACCGGTCGAGTAGGGTGCTCGACTGGTCGAAGAACCACCAGAGTTATCTGAAAATTTGAGTTAATTTTTAGATAGGTCGAGAAAAACCCTGGATTGGTCAAGCCAGTGCCTAGACTAGTTGAATCATGACTAGGACTAGTCGAAGTAAGGTCCAAATAAAGTATGACCCAAATTCTATATGCAATATGTATGACCTATCCCTAAGGTCTTTCTAGGGTCATGTATACCTTAAATGTGAGCATCGAACTTGTCAATTTGGTCGCTTCGGTAGATAGTATACTTGAGGTACTTTGTAGCTTTATCTTGTACACTTTGAAGCTTGAAACTTGTGTACTTGATCTTGAGCTTGTGTACTTGATCATGAACTTGATCATGTAATGCACTTGGACTTGAACTAGTATTTGAAGTCGCACTTGCACTCGGTCTTGTGTATGAATTTGATTTTATATTTGCAGTTGAACATGCACTTTGATTTGGAGTAGTAGTAGCACTTTGATGTTGATGTAGATGACTTGAAACTCATCTTCGAATGAAGGTGAACTTTCCATCTATTGAACTTGAAGGTGAACTTTCCATCTATCAAATAAGTCAATCACTCTCAAGTGGTTTGTCACTACAAAATTTGACAACACAGGGTGCTAGATCTAAAATATAGCACATACATCTCACCGACCAACTATCCTGCCGACAATTTTAGTCTTGTTGGAACAATACCTGATCGTAGTTAATAGGGAGGAATCGCGCATGTAGCAACTACTTCATTTGGTGCCATATGCGGATTGATACTTAAGTATATCTCGTCTGTGTAAACTAAAGTTTCTCCCACCAAGCTAAAGCTCTGCCCTTCAACTTGTAAATCACAAGCTTAACCTTCTTCGCTGGAAGGATTTCTATATAGTCAAAGAATTGCTCCACTTCAGAAAGCCAATCGAGAAAATCCTTAATGTGAAGTTGGCCATTAAAGCTAGGAAGATCGATTTTCATCCTAAATTCTCGATTTGCCCGATTTACCTGATTGATGCCCTGTTCGAGATATTGGAAGATCATTTTGTTGATCTCCTCATCACTAGATCACACCTCATCATGTGTGATCATGTAGTTCATTATCGGCATCACCTTATAATCAGTGTGATTACGAATTTCAGCGCCTACAGGGAGTGGATCACCGTCACGAACACAGAGTTGACCTAGAGCCTCCGTCATGCAATCAATGACAGCCTGCAGCCCTTTCATGACTTGTCAATTCTCTAGTTGTGCTTCAAAAGCCCCCTTTGTTAAAGGAAAATTTCTTGAAACATTGTCCATGGGAATGTTGCCTAACCCGTCGTTAAAAACAATATATCCGAGGAGAAAGCCTCTCTCTAATACCACTTGACACAGTGAGGGACACGATGAGGTCGATCATCGTCTTCCTCAGGGGATATCTATTCCGAATCCACAGAGCTCTTTGGACTCCTCATAGTGCCTACTCGAATCCACAAGTGATAAAAATAGAAATATTTTCTAATAAATTAGGAAAATTTTAATTGATGATAAAAAAAGAAAAAAGAAAAAGAAATTACAATCCTCTAAATAATGAGCTCAAACCTAAGATGGAGTTTTAGACCCAAACTCCAACTCAAAAACCCTAAAAACATGACTTACTATAAATAGTAAACTTTCTATTTATATACAGCCTCCATTCATACCCGACATTATGGTTTTCGGCCAAAAATAGTAAGTTATCTAATTTAGCCTAACCATGTTATTCTCCTAACTTTTCTAAATAGTTTTCAAATTGTGCACAACTCCTACATCTCAAAGGATCAAAACTTATACTTCAATTAAAACTTGCTATTTATAGTAAAAATAAAAATAAAAGGAAAATAAAAGGGGATTTTTTACCATCGCTATGATGGAATCTCACATATCCAGCATGGGCAACCCAGTCGTAGCGGGGTTGGTTGGCTAAAGTAGTTTCTCGTGCCCAAAATCTTGTATGATATATCGAAAAACTTATACCAGTTTATGAGATATGATTGTTTTAATGTTTTGATGTTCCGGATCATTTCTACCTTCCATGGGGCCTTCTCTTGTCCATCTTTGCCGTCAAAGTGTTTGCAACCAGCTCTACATCAGCTACACAAGTTGAAAGTAAAACGTCTCAATTTCCTCTAAACATGGTGTGGTATAGACATCTCTTCAGAGCATGCGTAGCAGGGTAAACTATCATTTGAGACCGTACATCTTGTCGCTCTATTTTGCATAGTTGTTCAAAAGAAAGATAGAGCATATGATCCTAGCCGTCCAATTAACAGTAGAAAAGAAACGTGATTAACGGAAGAAAATTGATGGTTTGGATTTCCTGATGGTGTGATTTTTGAAATATATATAAGTCATCCATGGTAGGGCCCACTAGATGGACACCTCTGATTGGTATGCCATCATGCCGTGTGTTATGTGGAGAGATGGCTGTACCATATTCCATTTGTTGTTCCCGCTCCACCGTACCATATTTCCACTATATATATTTGTACGAACAAAACAAAAGCTACTAAGACCAAAAGTGGACCGTTGATAGTGCATGCAATATTAGAATTTCGTGGACGTGGCTCGATGATATGATATATTATTATATTATTATTTTTATGATCATGATTATATTGATAATCAAAACGGTTGGGTCAATGTGAGCCGTACAAAATAAATAAATGTGTCCAATCCTTGAGCAATATATTAATGGGACAAATTGTTTTGTTTGAATGGTTTTTTTTTTTTTTTTTTCTGAAATATATAGAGGGCTCAGATTGTGAGGTGGCCCACCACAAGTATAAACTATCGAATGATCAAACAACATAACCTATAGATGCATAGAATAGTTTATAGCCCACAAGTCCTTGTCTCATCGGAAATCAAGTCTATAAAGCCTACCAGCATATACCTATATACTACTTTGATGCGTGGGAATGAGAATATATTAGGGAAATTGTCCGTACTCACCTCGAAGTTTGGGTCTTACCTCGATTGCTGTGACACTCCACTTAATATTCCTTAAAGGGCCTTTTGATAGCTTTTGGAATTTGTTACGGACAAAAATGCCCATGACCTTGGTTCAGGACTTGTACGGTTCTGAAGCATAAGTCACCCGTTGTCTTAACCCCCGAAAAATAGACGGATTGGCTACTCCTCGGGAAACCGGCCAATGGTTGGTGCTCGACGCTCTGTGGGCCTCAACACCACGTACGTGTTTCATCCATGCCGTCCATATATTTCTCCAGATCATTTTATGGTAGGAGACCAAAAACGAGCATAATCCAATCACGGTGGGCCCTATGAGGATTTTAATGGTGGATATCCAATAATTATAATTTCCCCATAGTGTGGTCCACCAGAGAGTTATATCACTCTCGTTTTTTGGTTCAAGCTATAAAAGGATATTTTAAATTGGACGGACGACTTGGACAAAGCACATACATCATGGTGGGGCCCATAGATCACCGATCACCTGCACAACGAGCTTCGGAAGGGGAAAATGTCGCACTTATGTATATTTTGAAAGATCATCTCCTTCCTCTTCTTTTGTTTTCCTAGAGAAGCCAAGATCCAAGAACCAACAGCTAGAGAGCGACGTTGTTTCTCCTCGTCGTTTCGCTCGCCTGAAAGCCTCTTTCACTACGAGGTTTGTATTTTATTTTGTTTCAACTGTATATAGGCATCTGCCAAGGTAAAGGAAGAACAAAGTCGACAAGCCGATGTACTTTGGTGGTCACGCGAAAGGGAGTGTAACGTAGGGCACACCTTGATCAAACCTCCACCATTGGATGGTAGACAACCACGACATCATGTTTGTGACGGTATTTGGATCATGGTTGCCACTTGTCACGACCCCGGTTGTGATGTTATATGGATCGTGCTCGTCAGGGATATGGCACTGGATATAACTACGACCCAGTGTTCTTCATTACCACGATCCAACGTGTATGAGAATCACGATCCAGTGTGCTTCATTACCATAAGATTACAACCCAGTGTGCTTCATTACCATAAGATTACGAAGAATGCGTCGATTGAATTCGATTTGATAATTAAAGTTACATACGATGATGCAACTCGGAAGTGCATCACCGCACGGGGAATGACCGATGTAGTGAATCTAAGAAAAATAAAGTGTACGGGCGGTCAGTTTACACGGTACTTCACAAGACACAATGGGACATTTCAAAAGAAGTGAAGGTTTCATGTGAGAATATGAAGCATTTAGAAAGTAGAAGATCTGATGGGAGACCAAAAAATGTTCGAATTACATGCCAGCGAGAAGATAGGCCAACACCCAGATGCTCGAGATGCAAACGAATAGCTCACAATCGGCATCGATGCACCTTTGTCCCTGCTGGCTGAGGATGAGGTTGAGGCTGGTGATGACTTCTTTTTTTTATTGCTTGTGATAATGTAATGTGAACTAATATATATATATATATATATATATATATATATACACACACACACACACACACACTTATTATTTATTGATTCATCAACTTTGGTGCATGTTAACCACTTTCCAATGTGTATGCTAACCTCGATCCATTGTGCATTTGAACCACGACCCATATAGGAAAACGTGAACTTAACAACGGGTTGTGGTTGTCATGACAATACAATCGCGATTGAAATGTCATATAGGTCGTCTTTCGAATTAGGTCGCGGTTGTCAGCACCGGATTAACAAGGACAACAACCACGATCCATTACAATAACGTCCCATATCAGCGATGACCAAGATTCACGTATATCACGACCCATATAACACGACAACAACGACCCACACATCATTCCAGTTAGGGTCCATGTATCATGACAACCACGCCCTATACAACCTCACAACCCTTACCCATATACAATGATAGTGGGGACCTATGTATCATGACAAACATGACTCAATGTGGACGATAATCAAGAGCTTTTATGCATATGAACCATGAACTCAAAGATCAGAATAGTGTACATAACAACAACAATCCATTTTACATGAAAAGCATGATTTAAAAAAAAAGAAACAAAAAGAAAAGTCTGGAGTCAACAACAATCATTTGCCTCGATCGTGTATTGACAACGTGAAGGATAGTGGTTGTCGTCTACGAAGTGTCGTGGTTGTCGTTATGACAATGAAAGCCCTCACCATATCCAGTTTGAAGCCCAAGTCTCTGGCCCACAACTCTGTATCGTGGTTATAATGTTATATGGGTCGTAGTGTTAATGTTCGATGGGTCATACTTGACATGACAATATATATCGTGGTTGTCATTGTATATATATCACATAGTTGATTACACCAAAATTAACGGTTAGAAGGTGTCGAGAACTACGTGGGTCATACATCCACCTGATGTCACGCCCCAAACCTAAAAATCGAGCTTACAAAATTTTCGATCACCAAATTCGGTGCCGATAGCCTCCGTAGTACCCCATTCTTGGCTTCCAGCGCGTATCCGCCAAATTTCGATTATGGGATCTTGCAAGGAGGGTTTTCCAACGTACATTTATCTCGTAAGAAGAATAACCACAAGTTTACCCAAATTACAAAAGGCAACATCATCATCACATATCCACTAATATAAATACTTGAGTACATTGCTGAAAGGGAAATACATATCAAAAATCAAGCTCCAGAAGTCTGTTACGTGCTCCAAGCTCAATATTGCTGCAACCTAACATCACTTGTATGCATTTATCGTGCATAAGCTTATAGAAAGCTTAGAGGGTGGTGTACGTGTGTGCACAAGGTAAGTGCCAAGTATTCAATACAGTGTCATAATCATACAATATCAGAAATACTGGCAAGATCATGAATCAAATGATATCAGAATAAGCGAAAGTACTGACAAATCCATAAGTCATACAATTTCAGAGTATGCAATACAGATCAACTATATAAACGAGGAGCCATAAAGAGCCAAAATCAGATGCCAAGGATGCAATGCAATATATAATTTCTGATGAGTTCACAAATACCATCAGCCGTATCCAGACCATATGAATGCAGAACACAGTAACCCAAAATGCCATATGCCGCGGATGTAATGCAATATGCAGTGCGAATGGGATGACCATGCTGGCGCGTGAAGTCGGGATGATAGTATGTAGTATCGCAGGCTAAGGGATCCACTACAAGAGACTTCTATCCAAACCAGTCCCATACCAAACTTAGATAGTCAGACTCAATGTGATAAACTCCTGATCTCAGGTTCGTCGCGTGCCCCAACCGAAATTCTGGCCATTGCGAAGGCACACATAACAAATAGTTGCGCACCACCAGCCCGAGTGGATAGTGAATGAATGAATGAATGAGTATGCAACGCTTGATCCAAAAATCCATACTGTACATCTTTGGGATCATCACTGGGGTCTAATACACTCTAGATGCAAATCGCCACCCACTGACGCGTCACCATGCAAGTGGAAGAGACCTCACTATCTGTCTGACCAGTAATCAGCCAGTATCTACCCAGCACATCGATAGCGGACTCATTCACGAGCTGGTCAAACTCAGCCTAGCTATGCTCCCTACTCTCCGGCGGGTAAGGCCACACCCCCTCCCAACCGACCACGACACAATGGGAGACGCGATCTCCTGGTATTCGACACTCGGGCCCTCATGTTTCCACTCAGTCTCGACGTTGGGGCGTCTCATGGCCACAAAAATTTAGGGACTTTCACCTACGGACATCCAAAGTGCCAAACATTTCTAGTGTCCTATCCGGTTATCCACGACATGCCTGTGGAGGCTACGGCCCTGATGTCACTAAGGCTTACAATAATTACAATGCAAGATGCATGAGTCATACAATCCAGTCATGCTTTAATCTTACGCATGCCTTGCGCTCATGTGAGATAACCTCCGCCTATCAGGGAGTCTCATAACAACTTGCCTAATGACATATGCAATGGTCAACCATATCTCATAACAAACATGCAGATGATGTGTATGGGCATGCATCATGATGCCATGCTGTCACATATTCATAATTGGTATCAATAATTGGCATCAACAATGAACCTCGACAATGTAGACATTTAACCAACATTGACCCCAAGGAATGGCCCACATAGAGCCTAACATATAATGGGCCTATGGCCTCACACAAAGGCCTAATATACATCACAATGGCCTCATATAAGGGCTACATACACAATAAGTGGGCTCTACACATGGACCATCGCATGGGCCATAACCCTTGGGCTTAATGCACATCATAATGGGCCTCATCACATAGGCCTCATATACATCACATTGGACCTTAAACATGGGCTGAATTCACATCACAATGGGCCTCAAATACAGACGCATATACATCACATTGGGCCTTAAATACATACCGAATACACATCACAATGGACCTCAACTATGGGCCGCATATACATCATATGGGTCTCGATAATCGACCTTGGCAATCGAAATCGGCCTTGGCGGTCAGCCTCGACAATCAGAATCGGCCTTGACCATTGGAATCAATAATCGGCCTAGACAATCAACATATAAACAAGGCGGGATCCATAGATAAACAATCGATCAATCATAATATAAAGATCATCCCTTAGTCATGATTATATCAAATCTGATAGCGCGAAAGCATCCGTCTATGGCGAATGGGGCCCACTTGTTTGGGTTAACCCACACGAGAATTATGAGAATGGGCCTAACAAGGCCTAAGGGAAGGTTACAACGTAGACATCCAACCATCATTGCCCATCAATGTGGACATCTAACCAACATTGCTCCCAAGGAGTGGCTTACATAGTACCAAACATATAGTGGGCCCATGGCCCCACATACAATCACGATGAGTCTCATTTACATCACATCGGCCTCGTCATATGGGCCAACATACATCATATTGGGCCTCGAATACACAACAGGTGGGCCTTGCACCTGGGCCTCATCGCATGGGCCTCAATGATAGGCCTTGTATATCAAGTGGGCCTCATTACATGGGCCTAACAATACAAATGGGTGAACCCCGCCCATGGGCCAAAATACATCATGATGGGCCTCATTTTATGGGTTCCAAATACGCAATGGGTGGGCCCCATCACATGGGCCAAAAATGTGCCATGATGGGCCCCATGGATGGGCTGCACCAATGGGCCTCAAGCGGGCTTGGACTACACCAAAAATCATATTAATAGTTGTAAGTGTAAAATTGTATCACTGTACACTATCATACCATGGGGGTACATGGCCCATTAATGATGATCAACACTACCCAACATTGACCAGGTATATCAGCACCCTCCAAATATTCTAATGTAAATCCACACCATCCAAACATTGGATAGCATGTCCAAACGTTGTCCAGCACCGTCCAACATAATTTGGACGGTGTGGATGAAATAATACATCATGGTGGTGTCCATGTAGTGGCCCACCAGAGATTTGAGTCTACCTCAGTTAGTCTCGTGCCTTCAAAAGAGCTTGCCAATGGATGGACAGTTTGGATGTAATACAAATAGCAGGGGTGGGGTCCACATACGTGGCCCACCAGAGGATTAAATCTGTTTCATTTTCGTCTTGAGCCAAAGATGAGCTCGCCAGATGAATGAATGGCGTGAATATAAACATACATCACGGTGGACTCCACCCGTCCAACTAATGAATGGATGACGTGAATATAAACATACATCACGGTGGACTCCACCAGTCCAAATTGATGGACTACGTGGATACAAACATACATCAGTGGTGGGTTCTACGCACGTGGCCCACCTTACATATATATTATAATATAATATATCATATTATAATATAATATAATATATAAAAATTAAAAAGACCCATCGTCCAGACCCCTGGATGTTCTGGACGATGGAGATCTCATACATATTTACATGGTGGGTCTACACGTGTGGCCCACCATAACATTTATTTTCCAGCCAACAGTTGATAGGGTCCCACAGACCTAATAAAAATAAATAAATAATTTTATATTTATCTAAACTTCTAGAATGGAAGCTCCAATGG
Organism: Magnolia changhungtana; assembly: GCA_030180095.1. Lineage (NCBI taxonomy): Eukaryota > Viridiplantae > Streptophyta > Magnoliopsida > Magnoliales > Magnoliaceae > Magnolia > Magnolia changhungtana. Next base: position 1,503,919 of record JASAUF010000625.1, read on the forward strand.
CAGACGATCAATTCATCACTGTTTCTTGCGACGTGGGCCACCTGAGCTTCACATAAGACTGATTTTTGGGGGGCCCATTGTCCCAAAGGGGACCTACCGAATGCACGGAGTGGATGTTCTACACACATCATGGTGGGGCCCACGGCTGGGACCGTGGGTCCCTTAGCCGCTGCGCGTCCCTACAAACAGCAATACCGCCCTGCTCCACACGCCCCTTTTGTTATTTTAAAATTTTTTTATGGTTTTTCCTATGTGGGGTCCGAATCAGGTGGATTCACTCCACCCATTGCATTTTACAGCTCATAATAGATCCATCAAGCCCAATATTGAGCATGTTTCTGTGTATAGAAATATCGGAGTGGATTTCAACGGTAAAGCCACTATCTTTTATGTTATAGCCCACCAAATGATCAGATTGGCTTTATCTTTTGGCTCAACTCCTAAAATGAGCTGGAGAATGGAATGGTCGGCGTGGATTGGACCCATACATCAAGGTGGGGCCTGCATGAGCGGCCCACCCAAAAAGCATAACCAAGCTAACAGTGAGGACAACCCACTACTTGTTCATGCCTACAGAACACGTCCAGTGTCCTTAGACGGTGGACGAATGGCATGTATACACATATTGTCAGGGTGGGTCCCACGTGGATGTGACCCACCTGTTTGGATCAACATGATGTTTTTGTTTTTCCTTCCATCCAGGCCCGCTAACGGGTTGGATGGTGTAGATCCATCACATCCATCAGATGGGTCCCACATGAAGGCAAATGTCATGGGGAAAAATATATGCTTCATGGTGGGACACACACACACACCTGATGGGCCATTCAACCCTTCATCGTCATCACCATATAAGGAAGAGAGAGGGAGAGAGAGAGAGAGAGAGAGAGAGAGAGAGAGATGGTGATAGAGGGACCCGCCACTATGGGCCCATTATGGTTACATCACATACATCAAAATGGGTCCCACCAACAAGTGGGCCCTAAAATAAGAATTAACGGTGGATCACCCACCTATCGGCCTTCTTCTTGGTCCCTTAGTCTCCTTAGCTCCTTGCCTTCACTTTTGATGGTGGTTAATGGGGTTTTGATGGTGGGGATGAGAGATCGGAGGGTGAGCCACACTTGTTGTATTGGGAGAGTTTGGAAAGGCTTGGACGTGTGATATTTTTGGGTTGCTTGGGAGTGAAGAGAGGGAATGAGATAGAGAGAGAGGGAAATGATGGGTGAAAAGAGATGGTATGATGGGGTTGTTGTAAGGAAAGGTGATGGGGAGGCATGAGCGTAGTTAAAAATTGTGTAAAAGAAGGATGGGTAGGGGAGAGAGAGAGAGAGTTGACTTATGGAAAAAGGAGGGATGGAGCTTGTACTTGAGATATGGGGTGTACTTGACTTGAGTGATTGATTGATTGATGGGATATGTTGTAGAGATTCGCTCGAAATTCATAATGCACGGCGTTTCTTCGAAATGAACGCGGACCCACATCTTCTACCCCGGGTATCGGATTGCTGCGCGAGTCAGAGCGTTGGAACCTTGGCGACGGCGCGGTCGCTAGGGTACAAGTTTCGGATCACGCTGACTTCAGTATGCAGGACTCGGCTTAGGATCGCATGCAAACGTCAGATACAGGTCGAGGGTTGCCGGAATTCAACCGGGAGGACCGCGGAAGCCTATGGAATGGTATGGACTAGGATACGGGTCTTACAACTGACAAATTTTATTATTATTATTTTTATGATATGCCTTTATACACGTACATTACACACGATGGTCAGTTTAGATGACATTTATATATATAATATATCACTGTGGACCCCATATATCTTTGTTTGTACGGAAGTAATATGTCGTATGTACATACACGAAAGATGGCATGCTAAAGACGGGAATCTATTGGTCGAACAGTTGTAGTCTATAGGATTCCAATATTTTGACCATTCTTTGGGTTTCTTGATGTTAGAAATAAAATGAATGGTGCGGATCAGAGAAAAGGCACTTCGATGTGACTTATGGAACACCGACTATAACATCCTAAACTCAGAACATCAACAGACGCTTTTATAGATGCTTACGATTTCATTCGAAACACAGAACATCAACGGACACTTTTACGGACGTTTACAATTCCAAATGCATAACTTCAACCGCCTGTCCCCATACGAAACACAGACTATATATACTGCTGCTTCTTCTCTAGGACCCCTTCACTTTTTATCTATCCCTAACCTAACCCTTTTCTTTTCTTTTTTACTGGATTTGAATCTTCTTCACTAGGCCCCTCCATCGCCACTCAGCGAGTACATCTACAAGTTCAGTGCAGCTCAGTCAATATAAATGGCAAAGCAAAGTAATGGTTGATAAGGACGGTGTATGGTGGTTATTATGTTATATGGGTTTGGGTTGTGAACCACGACCCAATGTATATGACTATAACGAGATGTATAGCGTGATAATCACTATCGTTGTTGTGATCGGTGGTGATATGCCGAATGGATCGTGGTCGATAGGGTCAATGTATCATGGCCCACGTGTTATGTGGGTCGTCACTGTGAACCACGACTCAACGCAGATGACATCAACGATATGTATGGCATGACAACCACGATCATTGTCATGTTCGTGGTATGTTACATAATGGGTCATAGTTGACAGTTGAACTGGATCATAGATCACATCGTCTATGGGTCGTGCCTGTGAACCACGATTTAATGTAGACGACAACAACGATCTGTATGCCATAACAACCACGATCGTTGTTGTGATCGTGGTTGGTTTGCCTAATGGATCGTTGGTGACAGGCACATGGATGACTTCAACGAACCTTATAGTACGACTGTCAATAACGACCCAGCACAGATGACAACCACGATTCAGCGTAGATGACAATAATGAACCGTTTAGCATGATAACCACATTCCTTTAGAAGTCGTTATAAACATGACCCTTCATGAATTTCAATCCCGATCCATTGTGTAGTACAATTACGACCCATGTTAGATTTTGTAAGACCATCCTATCATTATTAATTAACAATCCATGACCATATTGGAATGCAGGTCGAAAGAAGCCAAATATGACCACATGCTTAGATTTTGAAAAGGCACAGGTCTCTCCCAAGTGCTCCGTCAAGTTTCTGAAAGTCTTGGTTGAAGATATGGAGAAGAAACCCAATAAAATGAAACTATTTAGAGACACCTGTTTTGGATTTCTACTGGACTTTCCACTAGCCGAGTGGATGACACAGTCTTAGATCATGCATCGCCTGATGCAAAGGAATGTTGGTGATCTGAAATTTGATGTTCAGGGAACCAAGATAAGATTTATAGAGCTCAATTTTGTGATAATAATGGGTCTTAAGTTTGGACCACTTAGCATAGATGGTGGTGGTCGTACCGAGGCCGAAAGGGCAGAGGCAGGAAAAGGCATTAGGGAGACCTACCTGAGAGCTGGGGGTGTTAGTAAACAAAAACTTAAAGAAGCCTATTTGTCACTCACCGATAAAGACAAACATATAGACACGGTGAAGCTGGCTCTAATAATTTGCGTTGAGAGTCTATTGGTTGGATCTCCGCAAAAGAATAACTGTATTGATATGTTTATAGACATGGTTGATGACTTAGAATATTTTATAACTACCCCTAGGGCAGTGTGGGGTATGATTATTTGAAGAATGGGGTTAACGCTGCGTCTGACATTATTTGGGGGGAAAGGACGACTGGCCAGTACCCCAAATCATACAACATATGCGGATGCGCGTATGCCCTACAAGTACGTCGTTCTTGTCCTGATTCATACTTGATTTCGAATTGTTCCCTTTTTCCTCCATACATGTCAATCAATATGTAATGCATGATAATTGTTCTTATACAGATTTGGGCCTACGAGTGGTTCCCTCAACTCTTTGGTGACCGTAGGTAGGCCATTAGAAGACTGCCTACAAGGGTTCCTCGAATCCTAAATTGGGTTCAAAAGAAAACAGGTAAATATGAAACCATATCCGTCATATTCATAGCTATGCCGGTAAGATTTTTTTAATTGGTATTATAATTTGAATCATGCAGTATGTTTATAATTAATAAATCAATTTTGCTCCTGCAGGTGGTGCTAGCTCCAGAGCTTCTACCAACGGTCGAAGAAGCAGAGACCGAGGTTACCAGGTGTATAACTGCCGACGACATTCATATGAAGGACAAGGCTTTGTGGTCAACACCCACGGCAGAGACAATGGAGGATGATGAAAGAAATAAAGTTAAGGCTGATCTTACAGCCTCCCTCTTGGAAATGAAAAAGATAACTGAGCTTGATGGGAAATCTGCCCTTTTGCGGAATGTATTGAAAGATAATAAAAAAGTAAGATCCGTAATAAATCTAATAAGAGGATTAATTTCCTCGCCACTGAGGTGCAAGGAATAAAGGGTGAATTGAAGTAGATTAATGAGTTTGGAGTAGAAATAAAGCACCTTAAGGAGGATTATGCTTCTTTACGAGAAGTGACGTCAATGAGAGATGGTATGAATACAAAACATGTACGTGAAATCTCCTTGCTTCATCTAACCTATTTGTTAATAGTTCACTGTAAAGGAAACTGAAAAATGGATCGTGGTTATCATCCACACAGGATCGTTATTATCATATAGGAAGGGTCGTGGTTTTCATGTACCTAGGGTCCACGACCCAACATTGATAGCCTAGGGTCGTGGTTTCTGTGTAACATGGTTAGTGGTTTAAATGAAATATTGATCACTCTTATCACACACAGTGGATCGTGGGTTTCATCCACGATGGATTGTGTGGTTGAACTACGACGTAACATGGACAACAACCACGACCCATTGGTTGTAATAACCATGACCCTATTCTTGATCATAGCGGTCACCCACATATATTTCAACCATGACCCAATACGGACATTGTCTCTTCGATCAGCCCTCTCAGTGCAGAAAATTCTTCACTGCATGAGCAGGTGAAGCAACATAGAGAGGAGATCAATGCTTCACTGCAGGATCAAGTGAAGCAACTCAGGGAGGAGATCAATGCTTCACTGCAGGAGCAGGTGAAGAACTCAGAGAGGAGATCAATGCTTCACTGCAGGAGCAGGTGAAGCAAATTAGAGAGGACATCAATTCTTCATTGCAGGAGCAGGTGAAGCAACTCAGGGAGGAGATCAATGCTTCACTGCAAGAGCAGGTGAAGCAACTCAAAGAGGAGATCTAGGCAATGAAGGTATATGAAGTTGAATCTATCATAAATCGTTGTTATTATACACTAGGGGTCATGGTTGACATGCACATTGAATAGTGGATGAGTCGCGATCGACATAACATGATAGTCTTCTATCTAGATAATGGGCATGGTTTTTACGAGACGTGGATCGTGATTATCGTTCAGTGTGGATTGTTATTATCATCCGTCGCGATCGTTATTCCCATCCAATGTAGATTGTGATTATCATATATAGCGGATCGTTCGTGACATCCACGAACCTCCATGGATGTGAACCACGACCCACTATGGACGACAACAAGGCTCCAGTGGCCGTAATAACCATTTTTGATATACGATTTCATTACAGGACAATGTTCCTTCAACCAGCGCTCTGATCGTAGAGAATGCTTCACTGCCGGAGCAGATGAGGCAGGGTGGGGAGGAAATATAATGAATAAAGGTATATAAAATTGAAAATTTCCCTTGTCATAGTTTGTCGTTGTTGTGTTCCTTTTTAGGTAGTGGTCATGATCCAGTGAGGGTCGCTGTTACATGTCCTAGCCCATTCAACGAGTCCTCTCAGGCATGAGAATGCTTACTTGAATGAAGCTTAGAGAGGAGGTAGAAGCAATAACTGTATATGAAATGGAAAATTGGTCGTTGTTGTGTTCCACCTTGGATCCTGGTTAATTTCAATAGCTCCAATTTCGAGGCTGAGATCTGCCAAGTCTCTAGTTTTGAAGCTAGGATGACCCATCTTAAAGATGAGAATGCTACGCTACGTGCGCAATTATACGTGAAATTACATTTGGATCGTGGTTTAAATTGGACATTATATTATGAACTCCATAGATAATATGTCATTTTATTATAGCTCAACATCGTTACACTGCAACTGAGTGAGGAAGGGAGACCACGTTGTGATATAGCAGATTCAAACAGAGCTCTAACTATAATAGAGCCCCGTCAGGGGCTAAGTGAACTCCACCGAGCTCTAACCGATGCCGAAGAGGACGAGTTGAGAGTTGTCAAAGAGTCTGGTTCACTCGTCTGGTTGAAAAGTGTCTATGACCCAAATTCATGGGTCGACTCTGAGGTAAGTTTATACCCTTTCTCCTTCATTATTTCATATCAATGTATGAATATTATAGTTATATGAGACATTTTCCACGTTACGTAGGCTATAGATCTATACCTAAGATACCTATCAGCGCGTCAGGACCATCGACCGCGAGGTAGACAAGACCGCGCATTCGTCTCGTCGCTATTTACGGTAATGTGAATTTGAGGACCATAGTTGTCTTTAAAACGTCATTAATCATTTCTGTTTCTAACAATATTCAACATATCAATAGCAATGCATGGAACAATAACTTAACCTGCTGCGAACTTATAGCGCTAAGAACTATAAGGATCGTGGGACCATGAAGTCTGAAAGGTTGTGTGAAGTGCTTATAGAAATAGTTGACTGTAAACCGAAACCTCTATGGAAGTATGATGTGGTAAGATCTTAGTTTCTTGCACATGGACTTAAATGATTAGATCCATATTGGAAGGGCAATGCTTTAACTGTTGTCGTATTTCTTGTGCTTCAAAGGTGTACATCCCTCTTAATGCAAGGGGGCAGCACTAGCTGATAGTTGCTGTTTATTCGAGGAAGAAAGAGGTCACTTTATACGACAACTTGAGTACCGAATTGGAAGAGAAAAATGAGTTGGTCGTCGCACAGGTAACGGACGGACTGAGGTGGATATTCCATGTTCTTGATGACAGATTAGTTAAGTGGGAGAAGCCGTGGAATGTGAAGCCATCCTCTGACAGGCCTATGCAATTGAACTCGAACGATTATGGCGTATACATGCTGAAATATATAGACTTCTTATGCAGTATGAGTGTAATTGACTTTACCCATGTAAGTATATATTCTATTAAATATGAGTTTACATTCAAGTTTGACTGCTTTATACTTTATTTTAAGATTAGCTCGTTCTGATTCTATAGGAGAAAATTTCAAAATTTAGAAAGACGATTGCATATGTCTGCAGCAAACAAGAGCAGATGGTGCTGCGTTCCCAAAAAAAAGGAGAAGAGGCGTCAGGTAGACCAGTGAAGAGAGTCAAACACTGATTTGATGTTGAATAATGAATGGATTGGTGTATATGATGTTTATTCTTCTTATTATGATCCATAATGGGTTGGTGAATGAGATGGGTAGTAATTGTCCATGAACAATTCGAAGTTGTAATGCACTTTGGCTGTCAGCCATGTTGGTTGACATGCACAATGGATCATTGTTGTATATGTGTGGTTGAAGGTGCGTGCCAAACACAATCCATATATGGTGACAATCATAACCCCTATAACACTAGAACCACGACACATATCATGTTACAACCATGATCCTTCTAACATCATAACCATGACTGGTCTAAAACAATGACCACGGTCCATAAGAAGAACGACACAGTCTCCGCGACAACCACGAAACTGTCATGTGATCTGATCCCGTAGTTCACATGCATGTTAGATCGTGATTACTGAAAGTGCCCTGGTTTGTGAAGTTACGTGAGTATTGAGTCAGATTGTCTACAGAGCCTGATAAGAAGATCAATTCAAGCATCTACCTCAACCGGATGTGTGTAAGCTCGCCACAGGTAAAACTAAAGCCTCACATCCCATGACCCAAAGCACCAGGTGAATAAAACCCTTAAAAATAAGTTAGAAATCATAGGGTTTTAAGGTGAGAAAACTTTTTTCAAAACAAGAAAATCTCTAAGTTTTTCTCGCCTTATCGATTTTATCGAAACACCCTCGATATGATCGACCTGCTCTGTCGATGTCCTCGATACCTTAACGATATTATCGATATGAAGACCAAAAGTGTCCAGCAACTAAATGTTCATCTAAATGGATTTATCGATCTATCGATGCACATCATCGATATAAGGACTAAAAGTGTTTAGCAACTAAATATTCATCTGGACTGATTTATTGATATATCGATTCGCCTATCGATATCATCGATATACAAATCTTGAGCCCATCGAAAGTGGCTCGATAAGATCGACAGGCAGATTTTCGGCGCCCCTGTTTTTTAATGAAAATCTCAAATTCCTTCGATATATCGATGATCTTCTGATATGATCTGAAATCAAATATCGATTAGATCGGAGGTCCATCGATCATATCGATCGTGGGTGTGCATATCTTACAGCAGATATTTCAAGATGTTTTTAACTATGATCGGGAGCCCTTCGATAGAATCGATATTCAAATATCGATGTTATCAGTACCAGGTTGATTGCATCGAATAAGGTTATAAATTGTCCAGCAAGCTTAACGAAAAATTCACTGGACTTATCGATGCCTCGACTCTGATATTGATATCATCGACATTCAAATCCCGATGATCTCGATGGTTCCCCGATCATTCATAAAATCTTGAAATATTTCAAAGTCAAGTCTCTCTCATTTTTCAAGTGTCGATGGATCGAACCTGTCATCGATGAAATCGGAGTTCGAAATCTAATGACATCGATAATAGTTTCGATTCATCAACCAACTGGCAAAAGTTTCAAAAGCGTATGACATTGAGTTCGAGTCATCGAACAGATCATCGATGCTATCGAGAGTATACACTCGATGATATCAAACCTGCTCGATGATATCGAACTCTATCATAAATGTGACTATTTTATATCCGTTGGGACTTTTTGCCTATATATAGAGGACTTGTCTTTTGTTGCTGTGAGAGAAAGTAGAAAGATCTTTTGTGTGTTTCAACTTATATCTCATATCCAAAGCCCTTTCTCTCAAGGGAGTTCATCCTCCAATCCACCCTCATCATTGATATTTAATAGAGTGGATTGGGGAATGAACTTTCGCATTCAAGGATCCTCTAGCTACTACCTTAATGGCAAATCATTAAGTTGGGATGACTTGAATGCATAAGATTGGAATCGCTCGATCTTCCTGATAGGAAAACATTTTGAGAGTAGGATTTCATCTTGACCTTGACCCAACTTGAAGCCAAGTATTGGTATATCATTTTGTGTTGCGGATCAAGGAAGCAAAAGACTCTTCGTCAACAAGGAGGATGAGATCTTCGACATAGCACTAAACGAGACTCATCAACTTATTTGTAAGTATCTAGAGTCCAAGAGGACACTTGTGATCATTCCTTTTTAGGATTGGGTCTTAAGTGGTTCTCACCCTTTGAAGTCCTCAAAGAGGCCTCCGGCGGGAGTGTACGTAGTGGGTGCGTTGTGTAGACCCTTGCTCTGTGGAGAGCATAAATATCTGGTTAGGAGTGAACCAGTAAAACTCCTAGGTTAGAGGTGAACCTTGTAAAAACCTCTAGTAGGGTCTTATGTAAGATCCTTGGCCAGTGAGCCTAAAAGTGGGTGCGTTGTGTTGACCCTTGCTCGTGAGAGCATAAACAGTCAGCCTCAGTATAGGATGTAAAGGTTGAAGGTGAACCTGATTTAAAACCTTAGGTTTGAGGTGAACCATTGTGAAACCTCCTTAGTGAAATCCGGTACACTCAAGGGTTGAGTGCGGTTACCAAGAGTGGAGTAGACTTATCGTCGAACCACTATAAAAATGATTGTGTTTGAGATTGTTATTATTTTGCTTGTGTGATTTACTTTAATACTTACATATCTGAATATCTGATCACACCTCACAACCTACACAGTCATATCCATCATAAACTAGGTTACATATTGTTTACTTTTTAAAATAGTTTGTGATTAGATCCTCTACTAGGCTTGGAAGTCAGTAGAGTTATTCTTGAGTAATCCTAATGTGTGTCTGTTATTAAGATTAGTGTAATAGGATTTGAAATAAACCACAAAAACTTTAAAAAGTCCTATTCACCCCCCTCTAAGACATATTGGCATATTCCTTCTTCAACTAGTGTGGTCTTCACCGGCATTTCAATTAGTATCAGAGCGGGTCTCTCTTTAAGGGCTTCACTTTCTAGAGAGTGATCTTAACTGAAGTTGAAATATGGCCAAAGGAGAGGGCTCATCAGTCACTAGACCTCCAGTATTTGATGGCTCAAAATTTTCATACTAGAAGGCTAGGATACACTACTTTATGAGATCTTTGGATCATGATGTTTGGGATATAGTTGAAAGTGGATACGTGCCACCAATTGAACAAATTGTACTTAATAGTGGCAAAACCATCACAAAGCCCAAACCTAAAGAAAAGTGAACGGTGTTCGATAAAGAAAAACAGACTGCTGAAGAAAAAGCTATGAACGCCATCTATTATGCCGTGTCCTAGGATATATTCAATCAAATAAGTATGTATGGGACATCCAAGGAAGCATCTGATCTACTAGAAATAACCCATGAAGGCAAAAGCATTGTGAAGAGATCCAAACTACAACTTCTGACTTCACAGTTTGAAGGTCTCAGAATGGAAGAGCATGAGACATTTATGGAGTTTTTCACAAAACTGAATATCATCTGTAACTCCATGGGTGGATTGGGAGAAAAAGTTCCAGTACCGAAAATTTGTAGGAAAATTCTAAGATCCCTACTGGAACAATTTAATCCTAAGGTTACAACAATTGAGGAGAGTAGGAACATAGATGAAATGAAAGTAGAAGAACTTATAGGTTCCCTACAAACTTTTGAACTACACTTCACACAATTCCAAAAATCCAAAAACACTGTCTTAAAAACCTCAAAGAAAACAATTCATGAGGACAGTATAAGTGAAAAGGAAGATGATGATAAAGAAGTGACTTTGTTGGCCCAAAGATTCAGAAGATTCTTTCAAAAGAATCATGGCCAACCTTTCAAAGGAAGAAAGGTGAACTATAAACCTTCTGCAGGCAAATTTGGTAAAAGAACAAAAGAACCACAATGCTATGCCTGTCATGAGTATGGACATTTATCAACCGAATGCCCAAACAAAAAAACTAAGGGTAAGGCAACGGCCGCCACGTGGGATGATACTGAGGAGTCAAATTCAGAATCCAGTGACTAAAAAGTGATGGAGATAAAAAAATCTTTAAAAATTCTCATGGTCTCCACTACTTAAATCATTCCCACAGAATTTGAAAACGAGGGAGAACAACAAGCCACAGAATCATCCTCATCCGACAGTGGAAAAGAAGAAGAAGAAATTGAAAAGGATAAACTGCAAGATGCTTATAATCAACTTTATATTCACAACATCAATATCCTTGAGAGACTCGGAATAGCAGAGAACAAAAGTAAGTTGCTACAGAAAGATTTGGACACAACTGTAGAAATCAATACACATCTGATCAATGAGTTACAACAACATCACTCAGATAATGATAGACTTGAAAGAAGTAACACCTTCCTTAAATCTGAGACTGAGAAACTAAACAAACAGGTTGGGAAATTAAAAGACAAAAAAATGCTTCTTCAAAATGAAAATCATACACTCCTGTTTAATCTAGAAGAGTCTTGAAAATTGCCAAGCAAAACTGTAAGTTTTCCCAGAATGGTGAAAAGTTAGAAAAACTTTCAGGGATGGGAAAATCTGGAAGTAACAAAAATGGCTTAAGATATGAGAAAGGCAAAGCTATAACTGGGTATGGAAAACAAATGCTTGAAAACTCTAATGCCTCCAATAGCAACACAAAGACTAATCAAGTAGTTGAATCAGATAAGAAAATTAAATCTACTATAAGTAAGATCCCTGTCACAAAATAGATAATTAAAGAAAAGAAGAACTGTCTTGCTACTCACTCAAATCAGTTAACAGGCAATGACACTAAGTGGTACCTTGACAGTGGTTACTCAAGACATGTAACAGGTGACATGTCCCTTCATTCTAAATATAAGAATCTTCATAATGGGGTAGTCACCTACGGTGATGGAACCACTGCTAAAGTAATTGGACAAGGAATCATAAAAGGAATATAGTTGCTTGAAAATGAAAAAGCTTTCTGCATAAAAGGTCTGACACATAATCTCCTAAGCATATCTCAAATCTGTGATAATGGGCATGTGGTCAAATTTAACAGACAAGAATGCGAAATCTTAAACCAATCAAGAAAATCAGAAATGAAGGGTCATCGCACAAGTAACCACTACTATATTATTAGAGGTGTAGAAAGGACTAATGCCTAGAAGTACTGAGCAAAACAAGTCCAGATTATGAATCTAGATCTGGACGTTTGGTGAAAAGATGCACCTTTTGGTTGAGCTCAAAATGATATATTTGAGGTTCCTCACCTCAATTTTTTTCATAAACATTCTGATGTTTATAATCTTAACTTGTACAAAATTTTGCTGTGTATTTGTCAGATTCAAAGATGATCCATAATCAACATATATGTCTGTCGATATAAGGGTTAGTGAAAAATATTGTCGATAAGTCATGTGCATTTTCAATCAAATCAATCAACTGTCGATATCATCGATATCCCTTCAGAATGTGGAAAGTCACATGATCGAGACTATCATCGAAGATACTATCGATAACATCGACTAAGGATCATCGATGAAATCGAAAGAAAGTTCGATCAAATTGAAGTCTGATGCCCAATAAAAGGCGATCGAACAGTGAAACCTTACTTCTCTGAATTTTTTTTTGTTTCCTGCTCGAATCCTCGACTAAAAGATTATCGGTGAGTCCCAAAAGCTTCAAAAGAAACAGGTATTATTCTTCCATTCTTTCCACTCTAGAGTCTAATCTCGCTTTTGGTTAGGTATTTTTCGATCTTTTAGTTGACCTTCCTTACCCTTGCCTGTCTCTTACACCCAAAAAAAAAAAATCATAAACAAAGGGAAAGGTAAGTCTCTTTCTCTGTCTTCAAAAGGAAAAGTGAAACAACCCAATTTGCATCAACTCACTCCATCGGTGAGACATCCAGCCACTGTTGTTGAACGTCTAGTTCTTAACAGTGTCATCGAGTCTTTTGGTGTAGACCTCCTTCTAAAAGTGATAAGATGGCAAAATATTTTGAATCTTGGTGGTACTTAACAAATTGGAGTGGTCCATGACTTCCTCAGTAAAAGTCATGTTATTTGTGATGATCCACCCTGTGTTCAAGTAGAATTATTGTATTACTCCAAGCACATCACTCCCATCACCTTGAGTCACCTTTTAGATCTCCAAGTCACTCGCATTCCTGTTACCAGTCGGAATCTAAATGGTCTTGGTGTTTGGGGTGAAATAACTCATGTACTATGTCAGGGAACTACTATTTCTCGAAACGATGATAATTCCCTTCATATTAATCATCTTGGACTCACTTTTAAAATCCTTCATGACATTTTTTGGGTCTAATGTCTATCCTTGTGATGTGAATGGTAATCATCTGTCTCCCTTTGTGTTAAATGTGTTGTATGATGTATATCAGGAATTTTAGGTGTGCCTCCCAATACTTCTTCTTAAGCAGCAAATTCAGGTCATTCAAGGCAATCATCAGGATACACTGGCTTTTCCTGTACTCATCTGTAAATTAGCCCATCATGTTAGTATTCATGTCTCATCTGATAGAGTCTATCTAGAGAAGTGGTTTGATAGTGATTCGGCTCAGGTGGCACAATAGATGTGTCTTCCTTCGGCTCTTCCCGAGAACGGTGCCCCCTGTAGTTGGCCGCTCCATATGCTCATCCATCATTTCCATGTGGATCCAACCGAACACCATTGCTGAGTCCGGAGTCTATCACAAATCGTCAAACTCATCACCTTGAACGTCACCTGCTGAACGGTATGGAAAGCATGGAGGAGCGACTTCACAATTGTGAGAGACGTCTCACTGTGATTGAAGAAAAAGTCGACTCTCTCCAACAAACAAATCAGCAAGTAGTTGATTTACTCACACGTGGTGATTCGCGAAGACGGTAGAAGCCAATTGTGCTAGTTGGATATCATTTTTTTTTGGGAATCTGTACGTGGGCTTGGTGTTTTTACCTGGATAACTGTTAATTTGCCACCAATCTTGGGCAGTTTATTTTAGATAGTTGAAAATTTTGGTTTCATTTTGAATATGGCTGAATAGAATTCATATCTTTAATGCCATGATTATATCTTGAGTTCCCCGGATTTATCAAGTTTTTGATATGATATGCATGTACTATCCTTTATTGATTGTTTTATCTGTTATATCACTATTGTATCTATTCTACTATGCATCCATATGTTCTAAAATTGATGTTTGTTTGAACTAATTATTATACATCAATTATTTTGCTTCTGCCTGTTTGGTTCTCCCAAGTAATTCAAAGCTTTAGTCAATATCACCTAATATATCTTTTGTCAATGACTGACAAAAAGGGGGAGAATGTTTGTAAACACCTCGAAAAGAAAATTGTGTATCTGTTAAGATGTTGTTGCAGGTGTTAGGGGGAGCAGCTGAATCAAGTAAGGGAGAGTTTACAAGAAAGGGGGAGCAGCTACTGGGTGTGTACATGGGTTAGAAAATTGTAAAATTGTGTAAAAGCATGTACACACAATTTAGGGTGTAACATTCTAGGGTGTTTTGTGGGTTTTATCACGTAATTGACAAAGGGGGAGATTGAAAGTGCCCTAGTTTGCAAGTTACGTGAGTATTAAGTTAGATTGTCTACAGAGCCTGATAGGAAGATCAATTCAAGCGTCTGCCTCAACCGGATGTGTGCAAGCTCGCCACAGGTAAAACTAAAGCCTCACATCCCATGACCCAAAACACCAGGTGAATAAAACCCTTAAAAACATGTTAGAAATCATAAGGTTTTATGGTGAGAAAACTTTTTTCTAAACAGGAAAGTCTCTAAGTTTTTCTCGCCTTGTCGATTTTATCGAAACACCCTTGATATGATCGACCTGCTCTATCGATGTCCTCGATACCTTAACGATATTAATGATATGAGGACCAAAAGTGTCCAGCAATTAAATGTTCATCTGGATGGATTTATCGATTTATCGATGCACCTATCGATATCATCGATATAAGGACTAAAAGTGTCCAGCAACTAAATACTCACCTGGACTGATTTATCGATATATCGATTCCCCTATCGATATCATCAATATACAAATCTCGAGCCCATCGAAAGTGGCTTGATAAGATCGATAGGCAGATTTTCGGCGCCCCTGTTTTTAATGAAAATCTCAAATTCCTTCGATATATCAATGATCTTCCAATATGATCTGAAATCAAATATCGATTAGATCTGAGGTCCATCGATGATATCGATCATGGGCACGCATATCTTACAGCAGATATTTCAGGATGTTTTTAACTATGATAGGGGGCCCTTCGATAGAATCAATATTCAAATATTGATGTTATTAGTACCAGGTCGATTGCATCGAACAAGGTTATAAATTGTCCAACAAGCTTAATGAAAAATCCGCTGGACTTATCGATGCCTCGACTTTGATATCGATATCATCAACATTCAAATTTCGATGCTCTCGATGGTTCCCCGATCATTCATGAAATCCTGAAATATTTCAAAGTCAAGTCTCTCTCATTTTTCAAGTGTCGATTGATCGAACCTGTCATCGATGAAATTGAAGTTTGAAATCCGATGACATCGATAATAGTTTCGATTTATCAACCAACTGGCAAAAGTTTCAAAAGCGTATGACATTGAGTTCGAGTCATCGAACAGATCATCGATGCTATCGAGAGTATACACTCGATGATATCAAACCTGCTCGATGATATCGAACTCTATCATAAATGTGACCGTTTTATATCCATTAGAACTTTTTGCCTATATATAGAGGACTTATCTTTTGTTGCTGTGAGAGAAAGTAGAGAGAGCTTTTGTGTGTTTCAACTTATATCTTACATTCAAAGCCCTTTCTCTCAAGGGAGTTCATCCTCTAATCCACCCTCATCATTGATATTCAATAGAGTGGATTAGGGAATGAACTTCCGTATTCAAGGATCCTCCAACTACTACCATAATGGCTAATCATTAAGCTGGGATGCCTTGAATGCATAAGATTGGAATCGCTCTATCTTCCTGATAGGAATACATTTTGAGAGTAGGATTCCATCTTGACCTTGACCCAACCCGAAGCCAAGTACTGGTATATCATTTTGTGTTGTGGATCAAGGGAGCAGAAGCCTCTTCATCAAGAAGGAGGAGGAGATCTTTGACATTATGTTAAATGAGACTCATCAACTTATTTGTAAGTATCTAGAGTCCAAGAGGACACTTGTGATCATTCTTTTTTAAGATTGGGTCTTAAGTCGTTCTCACTCTTTGAAGTCCTCAAGGAGGCCTCCAGTGGGAGTGTACGTGGTGGGTGCATTGTGTGGACCCTTGCTCTGTGGAGAGCATAAATATCTGGTTAGGAGTGAACCAGTAAAACTCCTGGGTTAGAGGTGAACTGCTCCAGTAGGGTCTTATGGAAGATCCTTGGCCAATGAGCCTAAAAGTGGGTGCATCGTGACCCTTGCTCGTGAGAGCATAAACAGTCAACCTCAGTATAGGTTGTAAAGGTTGAAGGTGAACTTGATTTAAAACCTTAGGTTTGAGGTGAACCATTGTGAAACCTCCTTAGTGAAATCTGGTACACTCAAGGGTTGAGTGCGGTTACTGGGAGTGGAGTAGACTTATCATCAAACCACTATAAAAATGACTGTGTTTGATATTATTATTCTTCTAATTGTGTGATTTACTTTAATACTTCCATATCTAAATATCTGATCACACCTCACACACTTACACAGTCATATCCATCATAAACTAGGTTGCATATTGTTTACTTTTTAAAACAGTTTGTGATTGGATCCTCTACTAGGCTTGGAAGTCAGTAGAGTTATTCTTGAGTAATCCTAATGTGTGTCTGTTATTAGGATTAGTGTAATAGGATTTGAAATAAATAATAAAAACTTTAAAAAGTCCTATTCACCCCCCTCTAAGATATATTGGCATATTCCTTCTTCAACTAGTGTGGTCTTCACCACCATTTCAATTATTGTCCACGTTGGATCGTGGTTGTCACGCATGTTTGTTTGTGGTTCACATCCATGACCCTAATTCGGACCCCTGAAAAGCCCGCATGATATATCTACATTATGGGAAGTAATGAAACTGAGTGCAATACCACGAACCCTAAGCATGAAAACCACGACTCATATTACACAAGAAAGACGATCCGTAACAGCCTTCAAGCCATGATCCATATACCGTCACAACAGCGGCCCATGTAACTGGACAACCACATATTATGTACACGATATGGCTCATGGATGGCTTGGTGCTTATGTAACGCCCTGAAAATCGGGGGTCGAGCATAAACTCAACTCCCGAGTTCCAGAACATCACTTATGCAACAAAATGAATGATGATTGAATGTTGACTGTATTCATGCATTGAACATGAGTGAGATTAAGCCAAAACAGCATATCATACTCCAGAGACAATTAAATTGCAAGCGGAAGACGATGATAGATAGATAAAATATATAAACTGTGATGAGTCTCCAGAGTGTGATAACATTACTAGGTTAAATAATTACAAGTACAGTTCTAAAATATATCAAATGTGTAAGTGTAATATCTTCTATCCCAAGTACCATAGCCCCGTCAATGCAGTACCAGGTCTTCAGAGACCCGTCAGAGAGTTACATGATAGGAGAACTCCTCCTCATCACCATAGAAGTAGTCCGGCTCTGCTTCATAAGCATCGCCATCATCTGAAATTCAACAAATCTGGTTAGTGTGTACAACATCGTTCCGTAACGTGGGAGTGAGTGATCAACTCAGTGGAACAGTAAAGCATAGGTTAACATGTTATTAATTTAGTCAAGCAGTAATGATAAAGCAGTACAAATCAAACAATTCTAACTACTCTTATTAAGTGCGAGAATGAAATGACATGATGCTGTATGCCCTTGCCAAACCACCCTCATGCGACATCATCTTACGTTCGCGAATGCTTAACTCCCTCAGTGCGCCACATCTACTAAGCACATGCGGTGCGATGATGATCATGATTACCGAGTTATTATTAGTCCATTTCAAACAGTAGTATTGGGAAACTAAGGTACCTCCCTTGTATCATTCCCAAACATGATCCATTCTAGGGTCGTCAGTCCTAGTTAACCTCATACGATATTATGGTTTAAGAGGCGTAACGAAGGCATCACAAAGGGCTCGTCACCGTCAAGCACGGATCTGAGATCTCACCGTATGCGGCTCAATTTCGACCGTCGGCTCGAGTACGGTCTCACCGTACTCGGCTCAATCACTAGCCGTCGGCTCGAGTACGGGTCTCACCGTACTCGGCTCAACTCATACTCTAGTTGCTGTGAAAGACTCGTCGCCAATCACAGACCCTTGGAGTATACTCGAAGATACTACGGAGGACTCGTCACCCGTCAGCACGAGCACAGGTCTCACCGTACTCGGCTCTCGCCGTAAGTATCGACAGCTCGAATATAGTGTCCCATACCACCATAATCGGCTCACGAGTCTGGTTGCTCACTGGTCACTACGGGGAGGCACATGGCCCCAGCGTAGGCCGACAGCTCGACCACGGTGTCCCATACCACCATGCCCGGCTCATGAGTCTTAGCGGATCGAAGTACCATGGTTAAAAGGGATTTCACTGGTACGTTTGGTACCCTAGGTTCAAGCAGTAGCGACCAAACATGGTGAACATACATAAGACAGGTCGGGTTACTTGACGAGCTCAGCTAGCTCGAGCGCACAACAAGTTGAACGACATGAAGTGCATAAGCACTTCGCGTGGCCAACCACTATCGCCAACCGAAGTACGACTCGGGTTCGTCGAACACATCTCACGTGGCAAATGAATCGCGACCACGAATTCAGTCTGTACCGATTGCCTGGACTATAATCATAGCCCCAAACATGATAACTTGCAGATAGATAAAGCAGTAATGGATCAAGATTTCACTCATACAATCAAGGTATGGTATTATCCATTTAAATTTGACAGTACATTGCAGCACGCACTCGTTGCTCCGCTCCCCCATCACCCATGACGGATCATACAACGTAAATATAAATTTAAACATATGAATTACATAGTTATAATCAGAAAGCAGTTGATCATGTTATGAATCACAACACAAGCATGAGTTTATACATGTTCAATTCCTAATCACACAACAATCCAAGGAGATCATACACATAGTGAAAAGAGGTTGAGAATCATATCTCAACACACTTATACATTACAATTTGCTAACAACTACTCATTCAGACATTCCAAGAAACACTTAAACAAACATACATCAACATACATGACATATGTCGATCACATAGGCATTAGGCCAAATCCTTTCCCTAGGGAGTTGCCCCAATCATAACACGCGTACACCCACGACGGATAGTCTTGGCATGCAGGAATCCAAGTTCCATATTCATTCAGTCATTTCCACAAACACTTGGGCCACACATTTTAGCATATATGGTGTCTATTGGCCGTGGCGTGATTTAGGGCAAATCCTTTCGTCAAAAGGGTATCGCCAATACAACAATCATAAATCCATGACAATTAGTCATGGCGAGCACGAATGAGGATTCTATACTCATTCAGTCATTTTCACAAACACTTAGAATACACTAATACAACATACATGGTGTATGTTAGCAAAATATGCGTTAGGGCTATCCTTTAGCCAAGTGAGTATTTTATCCATGTATAATATATTACTACAGCAAATAATCATGATAAATTCATCTCCCAATATTTATACGTATACAGTATTTTCTAGAATACGCATTTTCAACATACATAGTGTATACAAGCAAACATGTATTACGGTGATTCCCTTCGCCAAGCAATTATTTTATACGCACATAATATATTTATACGACGATTAATCATGACAAACACATCGCTAAAATATACATGTATACGGTACTTCTTACAGTACCGTATATCTACATACATAGTGTTTATTAGTAAACATGTATTTAGGCGAATCCTTTCGCCAAATAAGTATTTTATCCATACGTCATATATCCATACGACAAATAAACATGTCAAACACATTTCCATAAAAAATACGTATACGGTATTTTATACGAATACCTAGAGTATGTGAATTTCCAAATTCTTCAATTCTAATCGAAACAGAAAACGGAAAGCATTTTGTACATGTGCAATTGCATGCAGATCATGAATCTATCATTATCTGACATTGAAAGCGTTGAAAACCATAACCTATACACCTAAAGTCCGCACCTTTTGTCGTAGAATCGTAACGGAGTCGATAGGTTCGCTAAGCTTCCGTATACGGGAGTTTGGCAACCTAGAGAATGAAATAGGTTAGTTATTTCCTAACCTACAACTGTCTAATCCCCCAAACAGGTTAGGGTTAGGGTTTATTACATAGAAATGACGCCGGAATCGCCGGGAAAGCGGCAAGAATGAGGTGGTTAAGCACCGATAGTAGCAGGGAACAGCAGCAGGGAATTCCTCCCACATCTCCCTCACTTTCTCTCTCTTTTCCCTCTCTCAAATCCAAATTCGTATGGCTGGAATGGGAGAGGGTTTAAGGTCCTTTTATAGCCTAAAACCTTCCCAAAATAGACTCGGAGTTCAAGGGTTCTGCTAATATAGGTATTTCGTCACTTTTCCACTCAAAAGAGAGGTTCTGGTGGCCCTCCTTGAGCCAAACGTCAGACTTAAGCTCACCACACATGGATCTATGTGGGATTACGTTTTTGACTCGATCGGATTCCCAGATCGCACGTGGCGGACCACTTTCAGTTCAACGGTCAGTGGGCCACGATCCGAAATTCCAAGCATATGTAAATGTTCCTGAAATTTTTCTTAATCCGAGGGTGTAATTTAGTCTGATTCTGACGGTCTGGTTGCTTATCACGATGCAAGCGAATGGTGCCAGATCACTATTCCAGATATTTATTTTGTAAAGGGAATAGTGTTTTTCACACTCCCTCACTCCGGATCCAAACGAATGGCCGTTGGACATCGGCTGAACCTAATTTTTGAGATGATAGTCAAGCCCAGTGAGGCGGTCATAGTTCCTTAACTTGGTATTATTCAGACTCTCGATGTGCGGACCAGATCAGATACGGAGTTTCAAGATGCTCCCGAGAGCAGCCGGGTAATGAGTTTGATCCTAGATTTTTGGGTAACCTAGCGTCAATGATTTCACAAGTTTTGGGTCTTGCAGATTGTATTTAAAGCGATTCAAACGGATTTCGTAGCTAATCTGGTTTCGCACATAGTTACTTTGTCTCATTTCTAAAGGATTTAGTCCTAAGTGATTTCTGTCTGAGGTGGTACTTGGTCCTTTGCAGTTTGTATATAAAGTGATCCAAGGTATACTACTTAGCTAGTTTAAGATAGTGTCTAGGGCGAAAGTGCTTTGAAAAATTGAAAGCACAAGGTAGTGAAGGGTGGGATTTGTGAAGGAAATGGGTTAAGGAGCGATTTTAGACTATGGGATTGAGTTTTGACAAGTTAGTAAGGTCTTAGGATCGACCCATTGCCTAAGGACGTCTAATCCCAGGTTGGCAAAAAATCCGGGATGTTACAATCTACCCCCCTTAAAACAAAATTTCGTCCCCGAAATTGGCTAAGGGTAATAAGGGAAGATTTCTATTATTCACTTGCCTAAGACTTATTGATTCCAAGTTTCTACGCGTGGTAGGGTATATACCAGCTGGTTCATTTTAGTCTACCCCCCTTAAAACTTAATTCTTTATCCATTTCTCATACCCTGATGGTTTGCTACCATTATTTCTTTACCTATTTGGAGTCTCGACGACAATTCCCACAATTTAGAGTAAGATAGTTGTTTTCATTGTTTGACCAACACGGAGAGACGGTAATAGTGGGCTCGATCTCGATACATCGATCATCTACCGGGCCAGGGTAGGAGCTCATCGTATCCCTTCCGAATTCTGGTGGATCCTGGTCGTCCGCTCGTTAGCAGAGAGTCCATCGGTAGTCACCCAGGATTGGGAATTGGGTCAAGCCGCGAAAACTTCGCAGTTGTAGATGCAGTAACCCCGTAGTCCGATCACTCTCTAAGAGTAGGGAATGTCCATCATTGAAAGGCTCAAATTGTTTATTCTAAGGTTGCCCTTTAGGTCTTAGTCTAAGAGAGTCCTCGATATTATCTATGTCCAAGGAAAGGGTGAATCAAATCTTACTAAATCATCTTAAAACGGTTTCTCATAGTAGAACTTACTAGGGCTTCTATAATGTTCGTATTTATCGAGCACCGTTTCGATCCTGGGCCAGTGGGATAGGGTCCACCATGTTTCCGCTGCGCCACCCAGGTCAAAGAGGTGTATTAGGTGACCTAACTAGAGCGGGTTCATCATGTTCTACCCCCCTTAAAATTTATTTTCGCCCTCAAGGCTCAAGAGCTATGTCCTGATCCGTATGTCGGAACAAGGTGTAATTTATAACCTATCCTTGACATGAAATGGGAAATACATTGGTCTGCCTTTCATCGACGATGTGTACTATGGCATTGATACCTATGGGTATCGAGAGGAGCTAAAAATGATGGGCAATGTGGTTGATGTCACGGGCAGGTGTGAGTTTGAGGCAAGATGCCTAATTCTACCAAAGGACTTTTATTACGATCTCAACTTACCCTCCCAAGTCATGTCTAGTTTATTACTGTAAGATAATTTTATACCTTATTAGTACAAAGGTATTTGGAAAGAATAGGTCAACAGGCAGACTATTTTTTTCTAAGTTCATATGTACAATGTGTATGTTATAATGACATGAGATTCGAGACCTAATTCCTAACTGTCTGTTGCCCATTTGACCTAATTCTTAACTGTTTGTTGCCCATTTGGGTAATTCCTTAGGCCTAAAAGACAAAGTCGCTATCGGCTATATACTCCTAATACTTTTCAAAAGCAAAGGGATAAACCTTTACTTGCAAATGGTCGGGCCAACACGGAAAGAAAATTGTGTAGTGGGTCTGAGTCAGTTAAGCCGAATAACTAAGTCTATTATTCAATTGACTTAGCATAATTAATTAGTCTTTTACTTTCCTTAGCCTAACCAGTAGTCTAGTCTTAATTTAGGAGTAGAGGAAATCCATAGGTGAGTCCAAAGTCTATGCTTATACGCTAGATGATTTCACTTCATTTCTAATACAAGCAAGGGTTTTATCACTTAGGGTCAAAGTTGTCTAATTGGAACTGAGTTGCCAATAGTTAAATTTAACTACGCCCAAGCATTTCACATATGCTCATACCAGCTAAGAGGATCCTAAGGTTCACATTGTTAATTTGTTGAATTTCCTCTACGGTCAGGTCTGTCGAAATCTAGGAGCACTGCTCTAGGTCCAAAACTTCAAGGGTCTATTTGTCAATCAACCATTTACTCCAAAAGCTTAAGCTATCAGAGTGCGGTGGGTCAATGTATATCAAGGGACTTTATCACTTCAACACAATTTGACCAATGGTCTTAAGTTGTATTAAAATGGGACTGTATTGCTAATCCCACTTCGGGATTGGGAATGACATATTTGGCAGGAGGGTGGGCGGGGATTAAAATTACTTTATAGGCTTTGGAAAATGAGCATTGTGTTGGGAAGGGTGAGATGGGATTTCAAATCCCAGGATAATGAATTTCTAAGTGAAATTTGGAATGACAACTCAGAGTTACGTTTAATTGCATACATTCCAAACCTAGTATCAGAAACCATGGGATACACTCAATCTAGGGACCATACCTTACACATATATTTATTATTACTTTTACAATTCCATTCACCCAATCGCACTTAATGCAATTTGGCGAGAACGGGCCCTAAACGTCCTCAAATATCTAAAACATCCTACCAACTACTACACCCATCAACATGAAAACGTAAACACCCAAAGGCAGTAATCCTCTTTCCCATGAGAGAGAGAAAGGTGGACATCGAGAAACTAGCCGTAATGGCCTCGAATAAGGCCATGGAAACGTAAAGAAACGGAGAGAAAAGGCTGGAGTTTTTGGTTCTCCACGAACTTGAGCCTCAACAGGGTTTGTAGAGGCCCAACAGTCAGGGAATGAAGATGGGAAAAAAAAGAGAAATGGATGGGTTGAGAGGTATGTACATTTTCGAGCTCCAAATGGGGCATGTAAAAGCCCAAATGAAAGGAAACGGAAAGGGTAGAGGGTGGGTGTTACTGTGAACGATGGAAGGGAGTGGGTGATGACCGAAAATGGGAAACGAGACGATTGGAGTGGCGATTTGAAGAGAAAAAGCAAGAATAGGAGGAAAAGAGAGACTGGAGGGGCGTTTGAGAGAGAGGGGAGCTCTAACCCCTAAAATCCCAATCTCCAGCCAAAACCGCACATGCCAGGGGATAGGGGAGGTTGGACCGACCAACCCCAGCCCCGGACCCACCTCAGATGGGCCACCGGACCACGGTCCGCCGCCGGAACCGCAGCTCCACCGCGGTCCGCCTTGGCCGGAACCACGCCGCCGCAGTGGGGCAGTGTTCTCTGTGGTCCCAAGGTGCCAAATGCACCCTGGTTCAACCCTGGGTCCCATCGGATTTAAGTGGGGAGGCCCCCGACTCCGATTTGCTCCATTTCGGGTATTTTTGGGACAATCAGACATATCTTGCAATCCGGAATGAGTTATCTGACGTAAAATATATGAATTTGGGGTAGAACGAGCTAATGAAGCCAACCAACCCGCTATGTCAGGTTGCGCAGCCCGGAATTGCGAGAAAACCCCCCGATTGACGGTTATTTCCCCGCTTCAATTTCGTTTTGCCAAAAATAGTAGTTTTAGTTTGATTTCTCTTCATCCGTTGGGCTTTAGGAGTTGTGCCCAATGAGAAAAGAGTTTAGAATAATTAGGAGAACGGTTGGGTGAAGTCGTTTAGGACACTTACTATTTATTTATTTATTTATTTTTTTGACCGAAAACTTTACCCACTAGTAGACATCACGACCCATATATAGTAAGTCACGAATTCTAGAAGTTTTAGTTGTAGTTTGTTCCTGATTTCTTTCCCATTACCTGGTATCCTTATTTAAAGGGTTGTGAACTCATTTTTAGTCATTCATTAATCAGTTTCGAATTTATTAGAATTTATTTCTATTTTCTGCTTTCTCCTCTTGTAGATTCGAGAAGTCTCTGATAGGAGTCCGGAGAAGCTCCAAGGATTCGGAGTAGTTATCCTCATCACGTTTATCGCACACATTTTACTGATTCTCAATGATTGGGATGAGGTGGATGGTGATCTAGACCCTTCACTAGACAACCTAGAAATGTTTTAAGGTCGACCCGTGCGACCATGGTTGAATACATACTCGATTTCGGCGTTCGTTTTCAGTGAACTAGCTGTTGGACGGAACAGGGATGCCTAAGACTGTTTCTACATTCCGTCGCTCCCTCCTAAGTCAGAGTGCATCAGTGTGCGTCGTGTGACCATAACCCAGGTCCGGTTTAATCCAAATCATGCTCTGATACCAACTTGTAACGCCCTGAAAATCGGGGGTCGAGCATAAACTCAACTCCCGAGTTCCAGAACATCACTTATGCAACAAAATGAATGATGATTGAATGTTGACTGTATTCGTGCATTGAACATGAGTGAGATTAAGCCAAAACAGCATATCATACTCCAGAGACAATTAAATTGCAAGCGGAAGACGATGATAGATAGATAAAATATATAAACTGTGATGAGTCTCCAGAGTGTGATAACATTACTAGGTTAAATAATTACAAGTACAGTTCTAAAATATATCAAATGTGTAAGTGTAATATCTTCTATCCCAAGTACCATAGCCCCCCGTCAATGCGTACAGGTCTTCAGAGACCCGTCAGAGAGTTACATGATAGGAGAACTCCTCCTCATCACCATAGAAGTAGTCCGGCTCTGCTTCATAAGCATCGCCATCATCTGAAATTCAACAAATCTGGTTGGTGTGTACAACACCGTCCCGTAACGTGGGAGTGAGTGATCAACTCAGTGGAACAGTAAAGCATAGGTTAACATGTTATCAATTTAGTCAAGCAGTAATGATAAAGCAGTACAAATCAAACAATTCTAACTACTCTTATTAAGTGCGAGAATAAAATGACATGATGCTGTATGCCCTTGCCAAACCACCCTCATGCGACATCATCTTACGTTCGCGAATGCTTAACTCCCTCAGTGCGCCACATCTACTAAGCACATGCGGTGCGATGATGATCATGATTACCGAGTTATTATTAGTCCATTTCAAACAGTAGTATTGGGAAACTAAGGTACCTCCCTTGTATCATTCCCAAACATGATCCATTCTAGGGTCGTCAGTCCTAGTTAACCTCATACGATATTATGGTTTAAGAGGCGTAGCGAAGGCATCACAAAGGGCTCGTCACCGTCAGCACGGATACAGATCTCACCGTATGCCGGCTCAATTGCGACCGTCGGCTCGAGTACGGGTCTCACCGTACTCGGCTCAATCACTAGCCGTCGGCTCGAGTACGGGTCTCACCGTACTCGGCTCAACTCATACTCTAGTTCTTTGTGAAAGACTCGTCGCCAATCACGGACCCTTGGAGTATACTCGAAGATACTACGGAGGACTCGCCGTCGTCGACACGAGCACAAGTCTCACCGTACTCGGCTCTCGCCGTAAGTATCGACGGCTCGAATATAGTGTCCCATACCACCATAATCGGCTCACGAGTCCGGTTGCTCCTTTGGTCACTACGGGAGGCACATGGCCCAGCGTAAGGCCGACAGCTCGACCACGGTGTCCCATACCACCATGCCCGGCTCATGAGTCTTAGCGGATCGAAGTACCATGGTTAAAAGGGATTTCACTGGTAAGTTTGGTACCCTAGGTTCAAGCAGTAGCCACCAAACATGGTGAACATACATAAGACAGTCGGGTTACTTGACGAGCTCGGCTAGCTCGAGCGCACAACAAGTTGAACGACATGAAGTGCATAAGCACTTCGCGTGGCCAACCACTATCGCCAACCGAAGTACGACTCGGGTTCGTCGAACACATCTCACGTGGCAAATGAATCGCGACCACGAATTCATTCAGTACCGATTGCATGGACTATAATCATAGCCCCAACCATGATAACTTGCAGATAGATAAAGCAGTAATGGATCAAGATTTCACTCATATAATCAAGGTATGGTATTATCCGTTTAGGGCTGCTAGGGCTATTGCACGCACTCGTTGCTCGCTCCCCATCACCCATGACGGATCATACAACGTAAATATAAATTTAAACATATGCATTACATAGTTATAATCAGAAAGCAGTTGAGCATGTTATGAATCACAACACAAGCATGAGTTTATACATGTTCAATTCCTAATCACACAACAATCCAAGGAGATCATACACATAGTGAAAAGAGGTTGAGAATCATATCTCAACACCCTTATACATTACAATTTGCTAACAACTACTCATTCAGACATTCCAAGAAACACTTAAACAAACATACATCAACATACATGACATATGTCGATCACATAGGCATTAGGCCAAATCCTTTCCCTAGGGAGTTGCCCCAATCATAACACGCGTACACCCACGACGGATAGTCATGGCATGCAGGAATCCAAGTTCCATATTCATTCAGTCATTTCCACAAACACTTGGGCCACACATTTTAGCATATATGGTGTCTATTGGCCGTGGCGTGATTTAGGGCAAATCCTTTCGTCAAAAGGGTATCGCCAATACAACAATCATAAATCCATGATAATTAGTCATGGCGAGCACGAATGAGGATTCTATACTCATTCAGTCATTTTCACAAACACTTAGAATACACTAATACAACATACATGGTGTATGTTAGCAAAACATGTATTAGGGCTATCCTTTAGCCAAGTGAGTATTTTATCCATGTATAATATATTACTACAGCAAATAATCATGATAAATTCATCTCCCAATATTTATACGTATACAGTATTTTCTAGAATACGCATTTTCAACATACATAGTGTATACAAGCAAACATGTATTACGACGATTCCCTTCGCCAAGCAATTATTTTATACGCACATAATATATTTATACGACGATTAATCATGACAAACACATCGCTAAAATATACATGTATACGGTACTTCTTACAATACCGTATATCTACATACATAGTGTTTATTAGTAAACATGTATTTAGGCGAATCCTTTCGCCAAATAAGTATTTTATCCATACGTCATATATCCATACGACAAATAAACATGTCAAACACATTTCCATAAAAAATACGTATACGGTATTTTATATGAATACCTAGAGTATGTGAATTTCCAAATTCTTCAATTCTAATCGAAACAGAAAACGGAAAGCATTTTGTACATGTGCAATTGCATGCAGATCATGAATCTATCATTATCTGACATTGAAAGTGTTGAAAACCATAACCTATACACCTAAAGTCCGCACCTTTTGTCGTAGAATCGTAACGGAGTCGATAGGTTCGCTAAGCTTCCGTATACGGGAGTTTGGCAACCTAGAGAATGAAATAGGTTAGCTATTTCCTAACCTACAACTGTCTAATCCCCCAAACAGGTTAGGGTTAGGGTTTATTACCTAGAAATGACGCCGGAATCAGGAAAAGGCAAGAATGAGGTGGTTAAGCACCGATAGTAGCAGGGAACAGCAGCAGGGAATTCCTCCCACATCTCCCTCACTTTCTCTCTCTTTTCCCTCTCTCAAATCCAAATTCGTATGGCTGGAATGGGAGAGGGTTTAAGGTCCTTTTATAGCCTAAAACCTTCCCAAAATAGACTCAGGTTCAAGGGTTACTGCTAATATAGGTATTTCGTCACTTTTCCAGCTCAAAAGAGAGGTTCTGGTGGCCCTCCTTGAGCCAAACGTCAGACTTAAGCTCACCACACATGGATCTATGTGGGATTACGTTTTCGACTCGATCGGATTCCCAGATCGCACGTGGCGGACCACTTTCAGTTCAACGGTCAGTGGGCCACGATCCGAAATTCCAAGCACATGTAAATGTTCCTGAAATTTTTCTTAATCCGAGGGTGTAATTTAGTCTGATTCTGACGGTCTGGTTGCTTAATACTGATGCGCAAGCGAATGGTGCCAGATCACTATTCCAGATATTTATTTTGTAAAGGGAATAGTGTTTTTCACACTCCCTCACTCCGGATCCAAACGAATGGCCGTGGGACATCGGCTGAACCTGATTTTTGAGATGATAGTCAAGCCCAGTGAGGCGGTCCTAGTTCCTTAACTTGGTATTATTCGGACTCCCGATGTGCGGACAGATCAGATACTGAGTTTCAAGATGCTCCCGAGAGCAGCCGGGTAATGAGTTTGATCCTAGATTTTTGGGTAACCTAGCGTCAATGATTTCACAAGTTTTGGGTCTTGCAAATCGTATTTAAAGCGATTCAAACGGATTTCATAGCTAATCTGGTTTCGCACATAGTTACTTTGTCTCATTTCTAAAGGATTTAGTCCTAAGTGATTTCTGTCTGAGGTGGTACTTGGTCCTTTGCAGTTTGTATATAAAGTGATCCAAGGTATACTACTTAGCTAGTTTAAGATAGTGTCTAGGGTGAAAGTGCTTTGAAAAATTGAAAGCACAAGGTAGTGAAGGGTGGGATTTGTGAAGGAAATGGGTTAAGGAGCGATTTTAGACTGTGGGATTGAGTTTTGACAAGTTGGTAAGGTCTTAGGATCGACCCATTGCCTAAGGACGTCTAATCCCAGGTTGGCAAAAAATCCGGGATGTTACAGCTTATGTGTTTGTCCATGGTGTACATAATCCATTTCATGCCATACATGTTGAAACAACAATAACAGATCCAGGCAACATGACAAACATGATTCGTATAACATGGCGAATACAGTGACATATAACACATCAATGAGTGGAGAGTTTTCTACCCGCCGTCATATTTATTTATAGAGGTGTGTGGTTGAGAAATAATCTTATGAGCTATAAGTGCATAAAAATCTGGCCATCCACATATATTGATCTGTTCTCATTGAAGTGTATGAAAATCTACCCATCAAAGTTAGGACATTGCATACGTAGATATTGACTATCCCATGTATATATATAGTTGAGGCTGTTATGAACATGTGGAGAACATGTCCGTCGATGG
This sequence comes from Magnolia changhungtana, assembly GCA_030180095.1. Lineage (NCBI taxonomy): Eukaryota > Viridiplantae > Streptophyta > Magnoliopsida > Magnoliales > Magnoliaceae > Magnolia > Magnolia changhungtana. Next base: position 1,534,159 of record JASAUF010000625.1, read on the forward strand.
ATTTATCGTTGTCGAGAGAGTAGTTTCGGAGATATTTGCAAAAGGAAGAACTGGATCGTTGGTCGTGTATTATATGTCATTGTTGTGTGTTAATATTTTCGTAGTTCATATATGTAATAGATCATAGTTGTCATCCATGTTTAATCATTGTTGACAAACGTTCTTAAGAGAATCACGATCCATACGTCATTGAAGCCACGATCTATATGTTATGGCAACTACGAATCCCATGTCATGGCAACCATGACCCGTTAAAGTGGTTATAAGGGTCGCGTCTTCTTCTTATATTGTAAACTTCAGTGGAAGAAACTTGTAGAGTCTTGTGCATCACTGAGTTTCTCTTCTGGCAGTTACTGTGTTATATAAATCGTGGTTATAATGTTATAAGGGTCGATGTTTTCATGTTACATTGTCATGGTTGTAATGTTGTATGGGTTGTAATTGCCATGTTATACGGATCGTGGTTTTCATATTGCCTGGATCGTCATTGTGGTGTGCAGGGCTCTACAAGTTGAATGCATCGTGGTTGTCATCAACAATGGATCATGAACTGAACAACGGGTCGTGGTTCTCATGACACGTGGATCGTGGTTTTCATGTTGTATGGGTCGTGTTCCTCATACATTCGTGGTTGTCGAATACGTTTTAACATGGATGAGAACCATGATCCATTACATGGACGAGAACTACGACCCATATCAAATACGAACCATTCGTCCTGTATATCACGACCCATATAACACAACAACAACGACACATATATCATACCATTCATGGTCCATATATCATGACAACCACGACCTATACATCCTTATAACCACAACCCATATACAATGGCAGTCACTACCCATGTACCATGTTAATCACAACTCACATATTGATGATAATCACGAGCCTTTATGCATTTAAACCACGACCCAAGTATGGAAATAGTGTATGTAACAATATGTTGTGGTTTTCGGGATTCATGTGTCGTGATTGTCATATTAATGTTTCTTCCTTTCATTTAGTGCCTTTGTTGAACCATGACCCAAACAATGACAATGATGATGCATTCTAAATATTGGAATACGACCCATGTAATACAACAACCACGATCCATATAACATGACAACCATATCGAATGATAACTGTGATCAATGCTTCATCCCAACCACGAACCACATAACACGACAACCATGATTTTTATTATACAACAAGCATGACCCATATATAATTACATTCAGGATCCATATTCCAGGACAACCACGACCTATACAAAATTACAACCACGAACCATTATCAATGACAGTCACGACCGATATATCGTGTTTCGAACGTGATCATAGGGCTTGTCTCTATTTCACCATGACCTTATAGTCTGAATCCTTCTGTCTTAGCTCTGCTGAGTTCCAGGTTGATGTAAAAACCCTACAAAAGAAATTGATATTTAGTGGATGATCACCTACTAGGATTGGTGGATCTGGTGTGTAATGGCTTCTTCGGGATTCCAACCTGACAACAACGATCCGCATAATACGACGGAATGTGAAATTTTCACCATATTAGCAAGTAAGATAAAGTGTATGGAAATAATCCAAGCACTTTCAAGAGACAGAATGAGAACCTTTTAAAAATTTCTAGCCAAGTCTTGCAATGGTTCTGTCCGTATGAAAAAAGATACTAGATACTCCAACAAAGGCGCAAAATAGTCCCTGTAATACCTGCAAACACAAAACTTGCAATAAACTGAAAAACATTAATGTAATAGTGATTATTATAAAAGGATGCAGTGGACATGCAGAAAGTCCCTAAACACATTCAATTGTTCCCACGGATAACGAAGAATCGCTACTTCCCCGTGAAACATTGCGCGCCGAGCGCGACCCTTCATTATCGTGCGACCGTATCGAATTAGTGCGACCCTTTGGAATCGACGCCTTGACCATTGAATGGCTAGCCTATAATAGTGGTACTTTGGTGATATTCCACAAGCCAATTCATGCATTTCTTTACCCTCTCATTCAAAAAAATGGAGCAGATATTCGAAGAAATAATATAGCCCCTATCGCGTTATTCCTTCATGGGTGATCCCTACTTCTTCCTCAGGGACGTTCACGATCTTCCTGAAGCTCAACGGCCTCCACAGGAAGGTCTGACAACAATTTCAGAACTCCGCCAACTCAACAAATTCAACTGGGTGAAAAAAAAGGTTAGGACATGACATACGTGGATATCGAAAATCCCACATATATATATATATAGTTGTGCATAGATTTAGTTATAGAAACGAGAAGCAAGTAATTATATAATTTGTTTTGTGTCTCTAGCAGAGGGCAGCTTATTCAAGTTCACTAGAAAAACTAAAAAAAAAAAAAAAAAACGAGAGGAGAGAAGAGAAAAGAAAAAACTCATGGGGAACCTTTCCTTGCCTTATAGGTTTTTGAAGAGATGTTCATTGACAATGCATCAATTGGGATCAAAAGAATGGGGAAACTCGATGTAAAACCATTCAAGGTGGCATAAATCTCAGGTTGGCAACGTAAAATGAAATACTAGGAATAGAAACATCCACCGTTGAAAGCTTCTTAAAGCTGACAATGATGTCTATAGGAAATCTAAACCGTTCATAGGGTAATTTTCATATAAGCCAATAATTTTGGCCTAGGCCTTTTATATGTCCTTGTGCTCTGATCTTTTGGCATGTCAGTGTTGGAATGACGAAGCAGAGAGATTAGTTTTGGCTGAAAAGCACAAAAGGGGAGCAGCACAAGGCAAATCAGAGTAATCAAGAAAGTAATATCTGCAAACGGAGGTTCAGTGCAAGATTGTTGGCTGAAGAGAGATCTTCTTCCTACTGTAAATCTTACCATGGTCGTAGTTGTCATGTTAAATCGGTCATGGCTTTTGTTCATATAGCAGAAATTAGAAAAATGGAGTTATGTTCCCAATTGTATGTAAAATGAGTCGTGGCTTGCATGCTACATGGGGCGCTTATTCTGGAAGCTCGCTCTGAATCTGAAGGAAGGGTCGTAGTTTTTAACCACCGAAGATGAGAGTGATTTTCATTTAAATCAGTCGTGGCTGTTACAATGTTCATAGTTGACAGGTTAAACAGGTCGTGGGTTTTACGTTATATGTTCGTGTCCGTTAACAGATACCACGTCTCTTCTGGCAGTGACAGAAGTCAGAGTGCAAATTCATGTTCATGGGTCGTGGTTGTCATGTAATTTGTTTCATTGTTGTAATGTAATATGGGTCACGGTTGTTGCACATTCACCACGACCCATATTTTATTGTAATTATTGTCTTGGAGGACAACTCTGTACTTCTCTTTGAAGCACTCAATGAAATTTATGATACATGGTGAAAATATGATTCTTTGTCAGATGGATGCAATGGATCATAAATAAACATGTTCCCTCATTACCATCCGCTTAATTCCATATTTTCTTCTTACAATCACGATCCATTAAACAATCATGACCCAATGTGCAAGAGAACAATGATCACACGTAACTATCGTCGTTGCCATACACATTGGGTTGTAATTCCCACGAAAGTAAAAGCCAGATGGTTACTCAATATGGCAATAACGATCTGTATAATACGATAACAATTATCCATAAAACATAAAATCCAGGACCCATAACAACCGACACCACGACACATGTAACTTTGACAACCAAGATCCATATATCATAATAACCACAGATAAATTTACATGAATTCTTCCGCCTTAGCTTTGCTGAATTCCAGGCTATTGTAAAAGCTCCTTAAAAGAAATTGATATTTTATGGATGAGCAACTACTCGAAGTTGGCAGACCTGGTGTGTAATGGCTTCTTCATGATTCTAGGCTGATGTAACATAGCTTCTTCCTGGTTCGAGGCTGACCTCAAAGCTCTACAAATGAACTTGTTATTTGTAGCATGACAACAATGATCCGTAAAATACGACAATAACGATCCATAAAACATGAAAACTGCGATTCATAGCAAATAACACCATGACCCATGTAACTTTGACAACCACGATCTATATATTATAACAACCATGGCTAAATTTACATGAAAAACATGATAAAGGAAAACTGTCAACAACGATCCTTTATCTGGGTTTTTTGTTAACAATGTGAAGGATTGTGGTTGTCATATATGAAGGGTCATGTTTATCGTTATGGAAGGTTGAGATGACTTTGATCAAGGTGTGCCCTACAGTATCTCCCTTCACTTGACCGCGAAAGCCCTCACCATACCATGTTTGATCTTTGCGATCCATAGCAAGTGTCTACAAGAAGGTCTGATAAATAGATACATCCCCATATAGGGAAATGGTCCTTTTTCACTAGTAAATCCAATACATTAATTCTCTGTATGGGGAATGGTAGTTTTCCTTTTCCATGAACATTCTAGGTATGGGGAAACGGTCGTTGTATGACAGAGTTTGGGTCGTGGTTGTCATGTGAATGGGTTCATGGTTATAGTGTGAATGGGTCGTGGATGTCATATGCATGGGTTCGTGGTTGTCGTGATAATGGGTCATGGTTGTCATTTAATGGGTTCGTGGTTGTTACACGACCCATGTCATATTACAATCATGATCCTTCTAACATGCAAACCATGACTCATATAACATGACATGAACAAGCCATATCTACTAGAACCGACGAACCATATTCCGTCACAACCATGACCCATGTTCAAGGGGCCGTGTGAAGCTTAATTCTTTGACCCACAACTTTGTATCGTGGTTATTACAATACATGGTCGTGGTGTTAATGTTCGTTGGGTCGTAGTTGCTATGACCATTTATATATATATATATATATATATATATATATATATTGGTCATTTGAGAAATTTGTAAAAGGAACAAATGGAACATTGGTCGTGTTAATATTGGTTGTAGTTGTCGTGTTAATATTTTCGTGGTTCATATATGTAATCATTCGTGGTTGTCATCCATGTTGGATCATCATTGACAACCATAAAACTAAGAGAAACACGATCCATACGTCATGGAAACCACAATCAATACGTCATGGCAACTATGATCCCCATGTCATGGCAACCACGACCCGTTAAAGTGGTTATAAGGGTCGCGTATTCTTGTTATATGGTAAACTTAAGTGGAAAAAACTAGTAGTCTTACGCATCACTGAGCTTCACTTCTGGCTGTTACTATATTATATGGGTCGTGTTTATAATGTTATAAGGGTCGATGTTTCCTTTTTATATTGTCGTGATTGTAATGTTATATGGGCTATAGTTGCCATGTTATATGGATCGTGGTTGTCATGCTGCCTTGATCTAGTTGTGGATCGCAAGATTTTGCAAGTTGTATGGTCGTGATTCTCATAACACCTGGAGTGGTTTCCATGTTGTATGGGTCGTGTTCCTCATAAGGTCGTGGTTATCGAATACGATCCAACATGGATGAGAACCATGATCCACGACAACTGTGCGCCACAGCCAATTTAACAAGTATATTGTTATTCATAGTGTTATAACATGTATATGGATCATGGTTCTGGATTGATATTGGTCGTGGTGCGCATGTTGCACGGGTCATGGTTTTAGGGTCATATGCGTCGTGGTTCTCATGTTTTTATTCACGATCCTATGTGGATAAAAACTACGATCCATTGTGCATGTTATTCACGATCACAGGAAAGGGTCATGGTTGTCATACACACTGGGTCATAGTTGTCATGTTATATGGATCGTTGTTGTTACGTTATATGGTCGTGTTTATCATGGGTCAGGGTTGTAATGGGTCATGGTTGTCATGTAATATGTGTTGTTGTTGTAATGTAATATTGGTCGCGGTTGTTGCATGTTCACCACGATCCATATTATATTGTAATTATGGTCGTGGATGACAACTCTGGAAACAACACCACATTCTTCTTCTTCATGCAATCGCACTAAAGTCGCTACTTCCCCGTAAAACATTGGTCACCGAGTGCAACCCTTCATTATCTGTGCGACCGTACCGAATCAATGCGACCCTTTGGAATCGGCGCCTTGACCATTGAATGGCCATCCTATAAGAGTGGTACTTTGGTGATACTTCCACAAGCCAATTCATGCATTTATTTGCCCTCTCGTTCAAAAAAATGGAGCAGATATTTGAAGAAACAATAGAGCCCCTATCGCGTTCTTCCTTCATGGGTGATCCCTACTCCTTCCTCAGGGACGTTCACGATCTTCCTGAAGCTCAATGGCCTCCACAGGAAGTTCTGAAGACAATTTCAAAACTCCGCCAACTTGACAATTTCAACGAGCACCCAGCTAGTGGAAAAAAGGTTAGGACATGGCATACGTGGATATCAAAAATCTCATGTATATATATATATATATAAAACTGTGCATAGATTTAGTTTTAGAAACGAGAAGCAAGTAATTATATAATTTGTTATGTGTTGCTGAGGGCATGTTTATTTTTGAGTGGTTTGGTGAAATCCTGGCGAAATGGGTCATAATGACGCTTTTGCCCATTTGATTGATGGAAGGGCTGTATGCAGATGGTAGATGGGAAAACACGGTTCACCTATGAGAGATTTCTCAGGGAAATCTCAGGCGATTCGTGTAAGATCTGTTGTATGTCTCGAAGACAAGACGGTGATGTCCGTGGTTCGCGAGTGCATGTAATAAAATGCCACTTCGTCTATATATTATCATCTCTTCTCAAACAGCAACTCCATCTCCACTAAAGCTCCCTCGCAGGTACCGTATAACAGAGGACAAGTTGTTCAAGTTCACTAGACAAACCAAAAAAAAAAAAACAGAGGAGAGAATAGAATAGAAAAAACTCATGGGGAACCTTTCCTTGCCTTGTAGGTTTTTGAAAAGATGTTCATTGACCACGCATCAATTCGGATCAAAAGAATGGGGGAAGTCGATGTAAAACCATTCAAGGTAGCATAAATCTAAGGTTGGCCACAAAATGAAATACTATGAATAGAAACATCCACCGTTGAAAGCTACTTGAAGCTGACAATGATGTTTATATGAAATATGAACCATTCATATGGTTATTTTCAGATGAGTTATCAGTTTTGTCCTATGCCTTATTATATGTCCCTGTGCTCTGATCTTTTGGCATGCCAACGTTAGAATGACAAAGCAGATAGATTAGTTTTAGCTGATAAGCACAAAAGAGGAGCAGCAGCAAGGCAAATCAGAGCAATTAAGAAAGTAATATCTACAAACGGAGTTTCAGTGCAAGATTGGTGGTTGAAGAGAGATCTGCTTCCTACTGTAAATCTCATCATGGTCGTAGTTGTCATGTGAAATCGGTCGTGGCTTTTGTTCATATAGTAAAAATTAGAATAATGGAGTTATGTTTCCTATTTAATGTAAAATGGGTCGTGGCTTGCATGCTACATGTGGTGCTTATTCCGGAAACTCGCTCTGAATCCGAAGGAAGGGTCATGGTTTTTAACCACTGAAGATGAGAGTGATTTTCAGTTAAATCGGTCATGGCTATTACAATGTTCGTAGTTAACAGGTTAAACAGGTCGTGGTTGTTACGTTATATGTTCATGCCTGTTAGCAGCTGCCATGTCTCTTCTAGCAGTGACAGAAATTAGAGTGCAACTTCATGTTCATGGGTCATGGTTGTAAAGGGTCGTTGTTGTCATGTAATTCGTGTCATTATTGTAATGTAATATGGGTCCCTATTGCGTTCGAATGTAGCATGCAAAATATTGGAGCAGATATTCGGAGAAACAATAGAGTCCCTATCATGTTCTTCCTGTATTCGTGATCCCTTCTCTGTCCTCAAGGATGTTCATGATCATGACCTATTCGATTGTGACCTTTGCACTGATCGTAAAGTAATGGTGGTAGTCGATATGGGTCATGGTTGTCACGTTCAATTGGCCGTGGTTTACAGTTGTTATGGACCGTGGTTGCCGTCCTTGTCGGATCGTCGCAAACAACCATGATATAATGAGAAACACAACTCATACAACATGACAACCACGGTCCACCAGTCATGAGTGCCACGACCCGTTGTTAAGCTCACCGTGTCCTCTATGGTCGTGGTTCAAATGCTCAATAATTGGTCCGTCGTGGTTAACATGCACCAAAGTTCATGAATCAATAGGTATATATATTACATTTCAGTGATTAGTTACGTTCACCATTGCCTCTATGGGTCGCGGTTAAAAAGGACAAGAATTCGTGGTTATTCTCCACATTGGATCGTGTTTAACATGCACCAAGGTTCATGAATCAATAAGTGTATATATATATATATATATATATATATATATATATATATATATATATATATATATATATAACAGGTCAAATTACATTATCGCAGGCAAAAAATTTGTAAAATAAACCAACATAGATAGCCTCGGCCTCAGCCAGTAGGGACGAAAGTGCATCGACGCCGATTGTGACCCATTCGATTACATCTAAAGCATTTGGGTGTTGTCTTATCTTCTCCCTGGGAAGTAATGCATACCTTTTTTGCTCTCTCGACGGATCTTCTCGTTTCTGAAGGCTTCATATTCTCGCATATAACCTTTACTTCCTCCGGAGTGTTCCATTGTGTTCTGTCAAGCACTGGGTAAACCGACTCTTGGTATGTTTTATAATATATTTCATTGAAGTAGAATGGAGAGCAATATTTGTAAATGTCAAGCTCGTACTTATCACATGTTGTTATCACATGAATACAAGGCAGCAGTATTTTCCCAAATTCATTGCAGGTACACTTCATTACTCTTAGATTCACTACATCAGTCATTCCTTGTGCGGTCACTTGGAACTCATCAGCTAAAATCGCAATGCATTGTGTCTTCGCACCTCTGAGTGATAAAGTTTGGCTAGTCTTTTTGATGCTCAAGGAGTCAATATTTCTTTAAAAGTCAAGGCCTCGTCCCATCGACGGAGGAAGAAGTATTGGATTTTACTCCTTATTGATTCGAGAAGTTTAGTGACAGGGTACTCTTGTGCATCTATGAACAATGCATTTATGCTTTCCACGATGTTGGTGGTGACGATGTTATATCGTATGCCAGGAAAGAAAGCATTGTTGAGGAACTAACACTGTCACGCCCCAAACCTGAAAATTGGATTCACAGGAATCCCAATTGTCGAATCCGGTGCCGACAGCCTCCGTAGTACCCCATTCTCGGCTCCTAGCGTCCATACACCAGATTCCGATCCTGGGATCCTACAAGGAGGATTTTCCTTTGTACATTTAACTCGTAACAAGCATAACCACAAGATTACCCAATTCACAAAGGCAACATCATCATCACATATCCACTAATATAATCATTTGAGTACAATGTTGAAAGGGAAATACATATATCGAAAATCAAAGCTCTAGAGGTCCACTGCACGCTCCAAGCTCAACGCTGCTGCAACCTAATGCCGCCTACACGCATCTATTGTGCATAAGCTTATAGAAAGCTTAGAGTGGTGTAAGTGTGTGCACAAGGTAAGTGTCAAGTATTCAATACAATGCCATCATTATACAGTACCGAAAATACTGGTAATCCATAAATTGTACAATATCGGAATAAGCAAGATCACTAACAAGATCATGAATTACCAGAGTAAGCAGAAATACTGACAAGGGCAGGAATTATCAGAGTAAGCAGAAATACTGGTAAGATCATAAATTATACGATAACAGAGTAAGCGAAAATACGGACAAGTCCATGAGTCAATCAATATCAGAATACGCAATATGGAACAACTATGTAAACGAGGAGTCATAAAGAGCCAAATATCAAATGCCATGGATGCGATGCAATATGTAATTCCTGATGAGTCCACAAATAGTACCAATCATATCTAGACCATATGAATGCAGAAATACAATAACCCAAAATACCATATGCCGTGGATGTAATGCAATATACGGTGCGAATGGAATGACCATGCTGGAGTGGGAAGTCGGGATGATAGTACATAGTATCGCAGGCTATGGGGTCCATCACAAGGGACTTTTATCCAAACCAGTCTCATACCTAAATTTGGATAGTCAGACTCAATGTGGTAAACTCCTGATCTCAGGTTAGTCGCGCACCCAACCGAAATCCTGGCCATGCGAAGGTACACGTAACAAATAGTTGCGCACCACCAGCCCGAGTGGATAGTGAATGAATGAATGAATGAAAATGCAACTCCTGCTCAATAAGTCCACATATCAGTACGGTTCATCTCTGGGATCATCACCGGGGTTTAGTACACTCCAAATGGCACCGCCGCTCCCACCGCACACCCAAGTGAGCGTAAGAAACCTCACTATCCGCCTGGCCAATAGTCTGCCAATACCTATCCGGCACGTCGATAGCGGACCCATTCGTGAGCTGGTCAAACTCAGCCTATTATTGCCCCCTACCCTCGGGGGAGTAAGGGCACACCCCTTTCCAACCGACTATGACACAGTGGGAGATGCGGCCTCCTGGTATTCGGCCCTCGTGCGCTCATATATCCACTCGATCTCGACATTGGAGTCATCTCCTGGCCACGAAGGTTTAGGGATTTTCACCCAGGGACATCTATGGCGCCCATATGCTAGAACCAAACATTTCCGGTGTCCCATCTGGCCATCTACGATATGCTTGTGGAGGCTACGACCCTGATGTCGCTAGGGCGTATAACACACAATGCAAGATGTATGAGTCATACAATCCAGTCATGCATCAATCCTGCGCATGTTGTGTGCTCATGTGAGATAACCTCCGGCTATCAGGGAGTCTCATATCAACATGCTCAATGACATATGCAATGATCAACCACATCTCATAACAAACATGCAGATGATGCGTATGGGCATGTATCATGATGCTATGCTGTCACATACTCATAATCGGTATCAATAACCGGCATCGACAATCGACTTCGACAATGTGGACATTTAACCAACATTGCCACCTAGGAATGACCCTCATGGATCCTAACATATAGTGAACCCATGACCTCACACAAGGGTCAATTGTACAACACCATAGGCCTCTCTCAAGAGCTTACTACATATCACGATGAGCCTCTCACATGGGCCTAATATACATCATGCTGGGCTCCATCGCCTAACCCTCAAATGCATCACAATGGGCCTCAAACACAGGCCGCATATACATCACACAGGCTGAATACACATCACAATGGGACTCAACTACGGGTCGCATGGTCTTGACAATCGGCCTTGACAATTGAAATCGGCCTCGACAATCGGAGTTAGCCTATAAAATCGGTCTCGATAGATTGGAATATGCCTCGATACTCGGCCTCGACAATTGGAATCGATCGATAATCAGAATCAGCAAATCGGTCATGTCAATCGAAATCGGCAATCAGCCACGACAATCGGGATCGATCGATAATCAAAATCGGCAAATCGGTCATGACAGTCGGATCGATCGATAATCAGAGTCGGCAAATCGGTCACGCAAATCGGAATCGGCAATCGGTCATGATAATCGGCCTCGATCGCTAATCGGTAATCGGCCACGATAATCGGGATTGATCGATAATCAGAATCGACAAATCGGTCATGTTAAGCGGAATCGGCAATCGGTCACGATAATCGGGATCGGTCGATCAATAATCAGAATCGGCAAATCGATCACGTCAATCGGGGTTGGCAATCGGTCACGATAACTAGGATCGATAATCGATTAATCGCCCATGACAATCATAATCAGTAATCGGCCACGATAATTGGCCTCAATCGATAATCGGAATAGGCAAATGGACCACGTAAATCGAAATCGATAATCGGTCAAGACAATCAGAATCGATCGATAATCAGAATCAGTAAATCGGTTGCATCAATCGGAATCGACAATCGGTCATGACAATCAGAATCGATCGATAATCAGAATCGGTAAATCGATCGCGTCAATCGGAATCGACAATCGGTCATGATAATCGGCCTTGATCGCTAATCGACAATCAGCCACGACAATCGGGATCGATCGATAATCAGAATCAGCAAATCGGAATCGGCAATCGGTCAAGACAATCAGAATCGATCGATAATCAGAATCAGCAAATTAGTCGCGTCAATCGAAATCTACAATCAGTGATAATAATTGGAATCTATCGATAATCGGCATCGATAATCGGAATCGACAATCGGCATTGATGAGAATGGCCTAACAAGGCCTAAGGGAAGGTCACAATGTGGATATTCAACCATCATCGTCCATCAATGTGGACATTTAACCAACACCACTCCCAATGAGTGACCCACGGAGCCAAACATATGGTGGGCCCATGGCCTCACACAAGGGCCTCTTACAATCACCATGGGCCATATCAATGGGCCGCACCAATGGGCCAGAAATACATCTCAATGGGCCTCATCATATGGGCTATACATATATCGAAGTGAGCCTCTCAAATGGGCCACGAAATACATCAAGGTGGGCCTCATGGATGGGCCACAAAATACATCAAGGTGAGTTGCATCAATGGGCCTCATAAAAGTCAAGTGGGCCGCACCGATGGGCCTCATAAACGTCAAGTGGGCCACACCGATGGGCTTAATACATATCACGATGGGCCTTGCTCATGGGCCTAACATTCAAGTAGGTGGGCCCCATCATATGGTCCTTAAATATGTAAACAGGTGGGCCTCATGGATGGGCCATAGATACCTCAAGGTAGGGCCCACCATATTCTCCATCCAATCTGGCCATAAGATCACAAAGACCTGGATTAAGAGGGAAAACAAATTTCATATTATTCCAAAGCTTCTGTAACCCCAAAAGGTTTTTCAATGGTGAACGTTCAATCTCCATGGTTTTCTGCAAGGTGGTCCACCTGATAGATCTGCCTCATTTTATTTATTTATTTATCTTTTTATTTTTAGTCTCAAGCCTTAAGGCAAGCTAGCCAAAATGATGGAAGGTTTGGATATAACACATACCTTTGATCAGACCCACATATCTTGTTGTCATCCGCACAACAGCTAGGTGGGGTCCCCACCGTCCAGATGAACGGTTGGGATAAAATACATATAACGTGGTGGGTTCCACGGTACGGATGGGACCCACAGAACTTGCTGACGCATACAATAGTGGTCGCCGCCGTCCAGATGGAGCCCAGGCCCAGCTGGTCTGAACGGCGTCGACATACAACACATACATCATATGTGGGCTCCACAGATAGATGGTGCTGATAAGGCACACGCATCTCGGTGCACCCCACCGTCCAGTGATCTGGATGGTGGAAGTAAAAACACATATATCATGGTATGGCACACATCACACTGTCCGAATTGACGGTGTGAATACAAAATATATACATCAAGGTACGTCCCATCCCACACGTGTGGGTGGGTCCTAGGCCTAACAGATGGACGGCAAAAAAATATCATGGTGGACCTGCAGCGCTCGAACACGGACGGTGTGGATGAGGCCATGATCATCCACAGATCATGGCAACACAGCAGCTATAATGCCTGTTGTAGGTGCCCTGGCCACTTGGCCATTAACAAAGGTGGGTCCCACGTGCGTGTGGCCCACCAATGAAATATATATTGTAAATATACCAATGAAATATATATTGTATTATATAATATTATAAATATATATATATATATATATTCCAGATTCACCGTCCAGATATATCTGGATGTTGTAGATTGCATGAGTTAAAGGTGGGTCACGTGAGGGTGGCCCACCATAACATTTAATATAAAAATTAAATTATATTTATATAATAACATGTATTATAGTATATACGTGAGTGTGTGGGAGGGTGAGATTGTCAGCGCCCTATGGCACCGCCCAAACCCTCTGGACGGTGCTGATCTACATATGTTTTAAAGGGTGGGTCCCACGGCTGTTGGTCAGTGTGGATAAAATGCATCACAGTGGGCCCTATGTCCACAGATGGACGGCCCTGCTGGCCTATGGGTACAGGTGGGGTCCACGTGAGTGGGCCATCCCAAAATCAGGCTGGTATTTGTGCTTTCCTTTCAACCAAGCCTGTCCAAGACAGGCAGCCAAAAAGAAAAATTGTTGGACGGTCGGTAAGGTTGGGCTGGCTGGACATGCCTTCTAGATGGACAGTCCGGGTTTGATGTGTACATCAGGTGGGCCCCACATTATCATAAAAAAATAGAGAGAGAAAAGAGAAGAGAAAGAGAGAGAGAGATGGAGACCGGAGTAGTGGAGGAACCCTACCACTATGGGTCCCTCTTTGAAACAACACATACATCAAGATGGGTCCCACACATGTGGGCCCTCAAATCACAAATCAAATAATAAAATCACCGACCATAGATCTTGGACTCCTCCTTCCACCGATGCAATCTAGAGCTCCACGGAATGCATTTCAACGGTTAAGATTGATTTTGGAGGGTGGGGATGGGAGATAGGGAGGTGAGAAGTGGGCCACACATGGCTTCTCATGGGGAGGCTTGGACGATTCTTGCTTGGAGAATGAGAGAGAGAGAGAGAGAGAGAGAGAGAGAGAGAGAAGAGAGAGAGAGAAAGAGAGAGGGAATGAAAGAGAAGTGATGGGAGAGGGATGGGTGAAAGGTGATGGGTGTACTTGTTGTAAGGGAAAGTTGACTTTGGAGAGGGGTGGTTGTACTTGGGGATGGTTGTTGTACTTGACTTGATTTGATTCATTGATTTGACGTTTCGAAGAGATTCTCTTGTAATTGCAATGCGCTATATTTTTCTCAAACTGAACGCGGACCCACATCTCTTGGCCCTAGTATCGCCTCGGCGCGCGGGACGTAGCATCGGAACAGCAGCGACGGCGCGGTCGCACTGGTACAAGTATTGGGTTGAGCCGACTTAAATCTACAGGATATGACTTAGGATCACGTGCAAATGTCGATTATACGTTGTGGGTTGCCAGAATTCGTCGGGAAGGATCGCGGGAGTTGACGGAACAGTAGAGACTAGGATACGGGTCTTACAGCTCTACCCACCTAATAAAAAATTTCATCGTCAAAATTTAAACCTCAATACAACCAATACAAAGCTCTCAAAGAGAGGGAAATCCTATCACAAAATATACTAACATAATCAAACACCTAAGAGATGGGGATAATGCCAAAGAATCTCAGCCTCATGCTCTAAGATGCCTCCTCAGCTTTATGATGACTTCACTGAACCTCGGATCCCATAACAAAATGATCGAAATTATAATAGTATGCAGCCTCATAATCTCAACGGTAGGGAGCTATGTTAGAAAATCTCTAAATTATTCGAACTTGGGGATCTAACCATTCTATATTCTCAACAATCATAGAGTGTAAGGTAGCTATCAGCAGATATGTAATGTTATCTTTAAGTATTCCCAAGTTATACTCTGATACCAACTTCTGTTACGCCCCAAACCCGGAAATCGGATTCATAGGAACCCTAATCGCCGAATGTAGTGCCGACAGCCTCCGTAGTACCTCATTCTCGGCTCCTAGCATCCATACACCAGATTCCGATCCTGGGATCCTCCAAGGAGGATTTTTTTTTTTGTACATTTAACTCATAACAAGCATAACCACAATATTACCCAATTCATAAAGGCAACATCATCATCACATATCCACTAATATAATCATTTGAGTACAATGCTGAAAGGGAAATATATATATCGAAAATCAAAGCTCCAGAGGTCCACTGCATGCTCCAAGCTCAACACTGCTGCAACCTAATGTCGCCTACACGCATCTATCGTGCATAAGCTTATAGAAAGCTTAGAGGGTGGTGTAAGTGTGTGCACAAAGTAAGTGCCAAGTATTCAATATAATGTCATCATCATACAGTACCGAAATACTGGTAATCCATAAATCGTACAATATCGGAATAAGCAAGATCACTATTAAGATCATGAATTACCAGAGTAAGCAGAAATACTGACAAGGGCAGGAATTATCAGAGTTAGCAGAAATATTGGTAAGATCATAAATTATACAATAACAGAGTAAGCAGAAATACGGACAAGTCCATGAGTCAATCAATATCAGAATACGCAATATAGAATAGCTATGTAAATGAGGAGTCATAAAGAGCCAAATATCAAATGCCGAGGATGCGATGCAGTATATAATTCCTGATGAGTCCATGAATAGCGCCAATCGTATCTAGACCATATGAATGCAGAAATACAATAACCCAAAATACCATATGCCGTGGATGTAATGCAATATGCAGTGCGAATGGAATGACCACGCTGGAGTAGGAAGTCGGGATGATAGTATGTAGTATCGCAGGCTATGGGGTCCATCACAAGGGACTTCTATTCAAACCAGTCCCATACCTAAATTTGGATAGTCAGACTCAATGTGGTAAACTCCTGATCTCAGGTTAGTCGCGCGCCCAACCGAAATCCTGGCCATGCGAAGGTACACATAACAAATAGTTGCACACCACCAGCCCGAGTGGATAGTGAATGAATAAATGAACGAGTATGCAACTCCTGCTCAATAAGTCCACATATCAGTATGGTTCTTCTCTGGGATCATCACCGGGGTTTAGTACACTCTAAATGGCACTGCCGCTCTCCCAGCCGCATAGTCTAAGTGAGCGTAAGAAATCTCACTATCCGCCTAGCCAATAGTCTGCCAATACCTATCTGGCACGTCGATAGTGGACCCATTCACAAGCTGGTCAAACTCAGCCTAGTATTGCCCCCTACCCTCGGGCGAGTAAGGCCACACCCCTTTCCAACCGACCACGACACAGTGGGAGATGCGGCCTCCTGGTGTTCAGCCCTTAGGCGCTTATATATCCACTCGGTCTCTACGTTAGAGTCATCTCCAGGCCACGGAGGTTTAGGAATTTTCACCCAGGGACATCTATGGCGCCCGTATGCTAGAACCAAACATTTCTGGTGTCCCGTCTAACCATCCACGATATGCCTGTCGAGGCTACGACCCTGATGTCGCTAGGGCGTATAACACACAATGCAAGATGCATGAGTCATACAATCCAGTCATGCATCAATCCTGTGCATGTCGTGCGCTCATGTGAGATAACCTTCACCTATCAAGGAGTCTCATATCAACATGCTCAATGACATATACAATGATCAACCACATCTCATAACAAACATGCAGATGATGCGTATGGGCATGTATCATGATGTTATGCTGTCACATACTCATAATCGATATCAATAACCGGCATCGACAATCGACTTCAACAATGTGGACATTTAACCAACATTGCCACCAAGGAATGACCCTCATGGATCTTAACATATAGTGAACCCATGACCTCACCCAAGGGCCAATTGTACAACACCATGGGCCTCTCTCAAGAGCTTACTATACATCACGATGGGCCTCTCACATGGGCCTAATATACATCATGATGGGCTCCATCGCCTAACCCTCAAATGCATCACAATGGGCCTCAAACATGGGCCGCATATACATCACACAGGCCGAATACACATCACAATGGGCCTCAACCACGGGTCATATGGTCTCGACAATCGGCCTTGACAATTGAAATCGGCCTAGACAATCGGAATTAGCCTATACAATCGGTCTCGATAGATCGGAATATGCCTCGATACTCGGTGTCGACAATCAGAATCGATCGATAATCAAAATCAGCAAATCAGTCACATCAATCGAAATCGGCAATTGGCCACGACAATCGGGATCTATCGATAATCAGAATTGGTAAATCGGCCATGACAGTCGGATCGATCGATAATCAAAGTCTACAATCAGTCACGCAAATCGGAATCGGCAATTGGTCATGATAATTGGCCTCGATCACTAATTGGTAATCGGCCACAATAATCAGGATTGATCGATAATCAGAATCGACAAATCGGTCATGTTAAGCGGAATCAGCAATCAGTCACGATAATCGGGATCGGTCAATCAATAATCCGAATCAGCAAATCGATCACGTCAATCGGGGTCAACAATCGGTTACGATAACTGGGATCGATAATCGATCAATCGGCCATGACAATCATAATCGGTAATCAGCCACGATAATTGGCCTCAATCGATAATCGGAATCGGTAAATCGGCCACGTCATTCGAAATTGACAATCGGTCAAGACAATCAGAATCGATCGATAATCAGAATCGGTAAATCGGTTGCGTCAATCGGAATCGACAATCGGTCATGACAATCAGAATCTATCGATAATCAGAATCAGTAAATCGGTCGCGTGAATCAGAATCGACAATCGGTCATGATAATTGGCCTTGATCGCTAATCGACAATCAGCCACGACAATCGGGATCGATCGATAATCAGAATCGGCAAATTGAAATCGGCAATCGGTCAAGATAATCAGAATCGATCGATAATCAGAATCAGCAAATCAGTCGCGTCAATCGAAATCGACAATCGGTGATAATAATCAGAATTGATCGATAATCGGCATCGATAATCGGAATCGACAATCGGCATTGATGAGAATGGCCTAACAAGGCCTAAGGGAAGGTCACAATGTGGACATTCAACCATCATCGTCCATCAATGTGGACATTTAACCAACATCACTCCCAATGAGTGACCCACAGAGCCAAACATATGGTGGGCCCATGGCCTCACACAAGGGCCTCTTACAATCACCATGGGCAGTATCAATGGGCCGCATCAATGGGCCAGAAATACATCTCAATGGGCCTCATCATATGGGCTATAAATATATCGAAGTGAGCCTCTCAAATGGGCCACAAAATACATCAAGGTGGGCTGCATCAATGGGCCTCATAAAAGTCAAGTGGGCCGCACCAATGGGCCTCATAAACGTCAAGTGGGCCGCACCAATGGGCTTAATACATATCACGATGGGCCTTGCCCATGGCCTAACATTCAAGTAGGTGGGCCCCATCATATGGGCCTTAAATTACAAACAGGTGGGCCTCATGGATGGGCCATAGATACCTCAAGGTAGGGCCCACCATATTCTCCATCCAATCTGACCATAAGATCACAAAGACCTGGATTAAGCGGGAAAACAAAATTCATATTATTCCAAAGCTTTTGTAACCCCAAAAGGTTTTTCAATGGTGGACATTCAATCTCTACGGTTTTCTGCAGGGTGGTCCACCTGATAGATCTGCCTCATTTTATTTATTTATTTATTTTTATTTTTTTTTAGTCTCAAGCCTTAAGGCAAGCTAGCCAAAATGATGGACGGTTTGGATATAACACATACCTTTGATCAGACCCACATATCTTGTTGTCATCCGCACATCAGCTAGGTGGGGTCCCCACCGTCCAGATGGACGATGGATGATGTGGATCATCAATGTGGAGCCCAGGCCCAGCTGGTCTGAACGGCGTCGACATACAGCACATACATCACATGTGGGCTCCACAGATAGACGGTGCTGATAAGGCACACGCATCTCGGTGCACCCCACCATCTAGTGATCTGGACGGTGGAAGTAAAAACACATATATCATGGTATGACACACATCACACTGTCCGGATGGACGGTGTGAATACAAAATATATACATCAAGGTACGTCCCATCCCACACGTGTCGGTGGGTCCCAGGCCTGACAGATGGATGGCAAAAAAAATATCACGATGTACCTGCAGCGCTCGAACACGGACGGTGTGGATGAGGCCATGATCATCCACCGATCATGGCAACATAACAACTATAATGCCTGCTGTAGGTGCGCTGGCCACTTGGCCGTTAACAAAGGAGGGTCCCACGTGGGTGTGGCCCACCAATGAAATATATATTGTATTATATAATATTATAAATATATATATTCCAGATTCACCGTCCAGATATATCTGGACGGTGTAGATTGCATGAGTTAAAGGTGGGTCCCACGTGAGGGTGGCCCACCATAACATTTAATATAAAAATTAAATTATATTTATATAATAACATGTATTATAGTATATACGTGAGTGTGTGGGAGGGTGAGATTGTCAGCACCCTATGGCACCGTCCAGACCCTCTGGACGGTGCTGATCTACATATGTTTTAAAGGGTGGGCTCACAGCTGTTGGTCAGTGTGGATAAAAGGCGTCACAGTGGGATCTGTGTCCACAGATGGACGTCCCTGCTGGCCTATGGGTACAGGTGGGGTCCACGTGAGTGGGCCATCCCAAAATCAGGCTGGTATTTATGCTTTCCTTTCAACCAAGCCTGTCCAAGACAGGCAGTCAAAAAGAAAAATTGTTGGACAGTCGGTAAGGTTGGGCCGGCTGGACATTCCTTCTAGATGGACGGTCCGGGTTTGATGTGTACATCAGGTGAGCCCCACATCATCATAAAAAAATAGAGAGAGAGAAAAGAGAAGAGAAAGAGAGAGAGAGATGGAGACCGGAGCAGTAGAGGAACCCCGCCACTATGGGTCCCTCTTTGAAACAACACATACATCAAGATGGGTCCCACATATGTGGGCCCTCAAATCATAAATCAAATAATAAAATCACCCACCATAGATCTTGGACTCGTCCTTCCACCGATGCGATCTAGAGCTCCACGGAATGCATTTCAACGGTTAAGATTGATTTTGGAGGGTGGGGATGGGAGATAGGGAGGTGAGAAGTGAGCCACACATGGCTTCTAATGGGGAGGCTTGGACGATTCTTGCTTGGAGAATGAGAGAGAGAGAGAGAGAAAGAGAGAGGGAATGAAAGAGAAGTGATGGGAGAGGGATAGGTGAAAGGTGATGGGTGTACTTGTTGTAAGGGAAAGTTGACTTTGGAGAGGGGTGGTTGTACTTGGGGATGGTTGTTGTACTTGACTTGATTTGATTGATTGATTTGACGTTTCGTAGAGATTCTCTTGTAATTGCAACGCGTGACATTTTTCTCGAACTGAACGCAGGCCCACATCTCTTGGCTTGAGTATCGCCTCGATGCACTGGACGTAGCATCGGAACTGCGGCGACGGTGCGGTCACACTAGTACAAGTATTGGGTTGAGCCAACTTAAATCTACAGGATATGACTTAAGATCACGCGCAAACGTCCATTATACGTTGCGAGTTGCCAGAATTCGTCGGGAATGATTGCGGGAGTCGACGGAACAGTAGAGACTAGGATACGGGTCTTACAAATACGCTATGAGATTCAACATTTAAATGTATCACTTCATCTCCCAAAACATTGATGT
This sequence comes from Magnolia changhungtana, assembly GCA_030180095.1. Lineage (NCBI taxonomy): Eukaryota > Viridiplantae > Streptophyta > Magnoliopsida > Magnoliales > Magnoliaceae > Magnolia > Magnolia changhungtana. The sequence goes on from JASAUF010000625.1 coordinate 1,555,206, forward strand.
CCGGTATGTCTTAACAACACCCCAAAAGTATTCCCTCATAGAATCATCCGAACATGCCTTCTTCATGTTTCCAAGTATGTGATGAGCACGATATCCATGGATCGCATGCGGTAACATGTTAGGGACTTCACTAACCAATCCTTTATGATGATTCGACACTATGACTAGTCCTGGAAGATTCCTGATTGACTTGGATAAAATCCCAAGGAACTACCTCCAGCTACTATTGTTCTCTGATTCTCCGATCTCATACGCCACAGGAAGAATGTGATTGTTTCCATCCAATGTAGTAGCCATGAAGAGAACACCCTTGTACCTTCTTATCAAATGTACAACATCAACACACAACACCCTCCGAACATGTAAATTTAGGTTTCTGATGCACTGCCTAAGTGCAATAAAGCATCGTTCGAAACTATTTGTCCCCTTGTTCACCTGCAACTGTCACGGTCCTTAAATTGGCCTTTTTTAACTCGTGAAGATACGTCGGGAGCTCATTATAAGAACCCTCATAGGATTCCAAGACTTGTTTAGTTGTTATCTCTTTATCCTTCCAAGCTTTCTTATAACTGATCTCAACACCGTACATCTCACTCATACGATATTGAATTTTCTTTCCCGTGCAGGTCAGCCCCGAACTCATACGACCGACGCCAAATTCACTGCTTATCAAACTGGTGGCTTGGCGATGATCTCTCCCCTTCCTCTTCGAGGTCACTATATCAGTACGGACATCCACGATCGTGGTCTCAGATTGGCGTATCGCCTCAAACGACATGGTACAGATATGATTCGAGTTGTATGTGTTAATCTTGAACATCCCTGTGCTGTTAAGTTTTGAAGGGTGCATCCTCTAAGTACAATTTTCTACAATGCAGCCAATTGTATATATCAGCTTGTTAAACTTCAAGACCTTGAACTGGAACTTGTGGCGCATCGCATATTTACATAGACAATATTGTAGTCGACCTTTGTCCTTGAACACCTACCCAACTGATATTTCGTTTGGATCATCCACAAAATTCGGGTATCCTTGCTGATCAGAATTGACGAAAGCATCATCAGATGGATCAACAACAGATGGATCATTGACGGATGGGGTTTGGAGATCGCACTGGTTAGCTGTTCCTCGGTCATGATATCTATCACTACTTGATGGCCAGGTATGTCGCAGTCATCATTCCCCAAATGATGATGTGTATCGTTGGCTGAAGGGCCACCTATATTGCAGTCGTCGAGGACTCGATCGTGATATCTATCACTATTGGATGGGCCAGGTACGTCGCAGTCGTCATTCCCCAAACCATGTTGTGTATCATTGACTGAAGGGCCGCCTATATCGCAATCTTCGGCTTCCCGATCTTGATATCTATCACTACTTGATGGGCCAGGTATATTGCAGTCATCATCATTCCCCAAATCATGATGTGTATCGTCATACGAAGGGTCGCTTATATCGCAGTCGTTGACTCCTCAGTCTTGATATTTAACAGAAGTGCCCGGTATATCAGAATCATCGACTCTCCAATCATTGACTAAAGGTTGCGAAGGAAGAGACGATGGGTTCGAATGTAGGGTATAATCTCTGTTGTGATCCTCAACGACAGGACAACGCCTCACTTTCTCCACATACAATGGTATTTGTGTTGAAAGATTTTGTCCATAGAATAACATGTATGCTTTGACATCTTCATCATCTTTAATTGTATGTGGGCGTAGGAATCCATGAATTGCATCACCGTACACAACTTTAATTAACAAATTGAATTCATCCGATGTAGTCTTCGTAATCAGATGCATTTTATCGAGCAACTGTCGATAAGTGATATCATCACTCATGACAGATCCCTTTGAGTCTCCACTGTCGTAGGTAAACATTCCCTTGTCATACACACTCTCTCTCTATCATAATAACATAATATAGCCCTGCGACCCATGCCCATTCCAATATTGGTTATTCTGTAAAAAAAAAATGAATGGGTCCAACTTGTGAGCAATGCAGGATACTGGTTGTCAACTACATGGGTCATGGTTATCATCCACATTGGTTCATGATTGTAATCCACAATAGTTCGTTGATGACGACAACAGCCCACTGTGAATGCAACAACGAACCACTCGAAGGTCATGGTTTTGACCCAATTACAACAACGAACCACTCCAGGGGTTGTGGTTTTGACCCACAATGGGTTGAGGTTGTGTTGTTATAAGGATCGTCGTGTTCACTGGTCATCCACATTGGTTCGTGATAGTAATCCACAATGGGTAGTGGTTGACGACAACGGACCACTGTGAATGACAACAACGAACCACTCGAAGGGTTGTGGTTTTGACCCAATGACAACAACAAACCACTCCAGGGGTCGTGGTTTTGACCCACAATGGGTCGAGGTTGTGTTGTTATAAGGATCATCCCGTTCACCGGACTATGCAACTCCCAAAATGTTGGGGCATGGCCATCATGTTATATGGCTCATGGTTTTTAAGCTAAAGGGGTAATGGTTGTCAGATGATGAGTATCGTGATTGTCACGTTACATGGATCGTGGTTGTCATGGTATATGGATCGTAGTTGTCAACCACGTTCTTCCTTTATGACAACCACGTCAACGACTGATATACAACTATGATCCATTGTTTATCGTACTCACGACCCTCATTTGATGGCAACAACGGTCAATTGTGCATGTGAACCACGATCACATGTTATAGGGATCCTGGTTGTCAGCTGATATGAGTCGTGGTTCTCATGTTACATAGTTCGTAGTTTTCACAGATGTTATATGGGTCGGGGTTGACATGTTATATGGGTCATGGTTCAAAGTTAAATAGGTGTCGTAATTTACACACATGAATAACTCAAAGGGTCGTGTTTTTCAACCAAAATGGGTCGTGTCTCACAGGGTAGTTAAAAGCACGACCCTTATAACATGATGACCACCAGCCACCTGGAATGACAAGCACGACCCATGTATCATGATCTAATGTGCATGGAAATCCGATCCTTACAGCGTGACAACCAAGATCACTGTAACGTGACAAACAAGATCTAATGTGCATGGAATCTGGTACCATGATCCTTCACATGTGAACCTTCTCTACTCTACCTTGGCCCTATCAAACTGACCTCCTAGTGGAAGAGGTTTACAGACAAGGACAAAAAACGTGCCTCTCTTGAAATTAGGAGTAATGGATCTCCTCTTTTCTTCTTTTTCTTTAAAAAACAATGAAAGAAGAAGGTCTGTAAAAGTTTCATGTGAAATGCTATATTCGGCCCTTCCAAGGCTCATATATCCTACCGTTTAGTCTGTGGGATAACGGATTTGTTACTCCCTTGTCACCGGCCATGGGCCCAACCATGACGTCTGCATTACATCCATTCCGTTCATTTGCATCTACAGTGAAAGGCACGATTGTTCGTCAGCTTGTACAAATCATTTGTGTGCTTCATCACAAAAATGAAAGGGATCATTTTAATGTGGTCTACGACAGTCATACATCACCATTCCATGTAATGCCTGCCTCCTATCATTGGAGTATTGTTCATTTTTTGACTTCTACCATTTAATAATCTGGAGAAATGTATGGACGGCATGGATGAAACACATACGTGGTGGTGGGACCCACAGAGCACCAAGCACCAGCAATTGGCCGGTGTCCCGGGGAGTAGCTGATCAGTCCATTTCTCAGGGGTTGCAACAACAGGTGACCTCTGCTTCACTCTAGGTTCGTATGTCTCCTGAACTAATGCCAAGAGCATTTTCGTCATCGCCTCCAAGAGTAGAAAGGTGTCAGAAGGCCTTCATGTATGAACAAAAATTGCATACTACCCCAGCAAGACCCTAGCTCCAAACGGCCAGTCCTGTGGGCGGGCCCACCGTGATGTATCTGTACATCCAAGCCGTTTATCCCTTTTGTCAGATTATTTTAAGCTATCGAAACTAAAATGGAGTAGATCCAACGGTCACCTGGATCACACCACAGATGACTCTTGCAATTAATGCAACTGACATTTATCACTTGTGCATTTTAAAGCAACCAGTATTATTATTTGGTGTGGTCCACTTGTGCATTGGATCTGTCACATTTTTGTGCTCATTCCTTGTCCATTATCTATGTATTTCATCCATGCCGTGTATATATATTTCAAGATCATTTTATAATAACCATAAAACATGACAACCATAAAAAAATGAGTTATATAACCCCAATAGAAAGTGGACCACATCAAAGGAGACAGTGGTGAATGAGCGTCGTCAGTGATCCTTATTATTTTTTGGATGAAGCCTTAGAATGTTCTGTCATAATAAATGAACGATCGTGCCTAACGAATATGCCCATGACATTGGTTCAGGAGACGCACGGACCTAGAGTGAAGCAGAGGTCACCTGTTGTTGCAATCCCCGAGAAATGGACAGATCGGCCACTCCCCAGGACACTAGCTAATGGCTGGTGATCGGCGCTCTGTGGGCCCCACCACCATGTATGTGTTTCATCTATGTTGTCCATACGTTTCTCCAAACGAAACACATACGTCGTGGTTGGAGTAGATGGCTAGTGACAGGGGTCATAATAGAAAACAATTAGGACAATGGAACACACTGTTAGAAGTGGACAAGTAACAACCGCGGACCACATAAAATAACAACCACAGCCCATATGGGCCCAGATTGAAGTATGATTAGTGTCCATGTCGCCCATCCGTTTGTATTGTGATTTTAGGGCTACACCCATTTCACATTAGAACCACGATCCGTTTAACATGATAATCACGATCTATATATATTATATGAAAACCACGATGTATATTACATTACAATCATAACCCATATTACATCGACAACAACGATGCATGTTACATTACCGCCACAACAAATATTACATGATATCAACGACCCATACTACAATATAACCACGGCCGATGTTCGCCACGACCCACGTAACGTGATAACTACAGCCAATGAGCACCATGAAAAATAATTGCAATATTATGAAAGGCTACATTTATTAAATGACCCATAACATGGGATATTCAATATCTATGTATGTCGTGTCCTAACTTTGATGGGCAGATTTCAATTCCTTTCCACGAGAAAAGATCAAACTACGTGGATGGGCAGATTTCCATTATTCTTAGCTCATAATATCATTTCTCCAGCCACACCTCTCCTCTATGAACATTACAGTGGGAAGAAAACTCTCTATCCCTTGTGATCAACTCGTTGATGTGTTATTCATGGTGCTCCATCCTCAGCCGTCCTTGTGATCAACTCGTTGACCATTGAAGGATCGAATCATTGAATGACCATTGAAACACCAGGACCCATATTTCATGATAACCATGACTCATAAAACATGACAACCATGACCATAATTAAAATATAATGTGAGGAACTGTTCTCTTTGAAGGGCACCCAATGAGATGAAAAACTCTTTTGGAAGTGTCTTGTTTTAGCCTGACCAACAACTTTGTTGAGAAGGTGAGGCTTAAACAAGACACTCCCAAAAGTGCTTTGCAGCTCGCTGGGTGCCCTTCGAAGAGAACAATTCTTCACATTGTATTTTAATTATGATTGTGGTTGTCATATTTTATGGGTCTTGGTTATCATGAAATATGGGTCATGGTGTTTCAATGGTCATTCAACGATCCCGTCCTTCGATGGTCAATGAGTTCATCATACGGACGGCCGAGGATGGAGCACCATGAATAACACACCAAGGTTACTCTCTCTCTCTCTCTCTCTCTCTCTCTCTCTCTCTCTTTCCCTATGGAGGGAGAAAGAGTTTTCTTCCCATCGTCGTGTTTATAGAGGGGAGGTGTGGCTGAGAAATGATGTTATGAGCTATGAGTGTATGGAAATCTACCCACGACCCATAGTTTGATCTGTTCTCGTTGAGAAGAATGGAAATCGACCCATCAAGTTAGGACATAGCATTCATAGATATCGAATATCCCATGTTATGGGTCATGGTGAGCATGGAATAAAGGCGACCCATGTAACATGACAACCACGACCATATTACATGATAACCATGACCCATGTTACATGACAACCACAACCCATGACAACCGCACCCTCACTTTTTCTGATTTAAAAGTCGGATCGTGAACATATTGTTGCCATGAGAATAGAGTTTGAGAGATCTCCAGAATGAACACGGAATTAAGCTGGAGATAGTGTGGGATGGAGACGTTTATCTTGAAATCGCTGACGACGACTATAAGCCATGACTATGAAGAACAGTTCTCTTCGAAGGAGACCCAACGAGCCAAAGACATTTGTTGAGAAGGAGTCGTTGATCTGTCATGGGCACCAAACAGTCTTCAGAATTTTAGGTAGAGGTCGTTGATCTTCAGGAAGATCGTCAACATTCCTGAAGAAAGGGATGAGATCACCCATGAAGGAAGAGCGCGAGATGGACATGTGGTTCAGATTGACTTCTGGAAAAAAGTAACCCAAGTACCACTTTTATAGGTGTTCAACCAGTGGTTAATGTGGGGGTGGTGATTCCAAAGGGTCGCTTTGATTCCGAAGGATTCTAGGTAGGTATCGTCATGAATGCGATTTCCTGCATTTGAATGCGGTGCTAATTCCGAAGAGAAGGGTCGTGGATAGAACGAACGTTGGGTCATGGATGTGAACCACAACTCAACGTAGATAACAACAATGATCTCTATAGCATGACAATCACATTCGTGGTTAACAGCACAAAAACTTGCAGATCAGATGGTGGATGGTCTTGATTTTTGACTTCGACCTAGCATAGACAACAACAACTAACCGTGTAGCATGATAGCCACGACCTTTTAGAACTCGTGATAACCTTGACCATTTGTTGGTAAAGGGTCGCGATCAACTATGTAGTACACTCACGATCATGTTATATTTTGTAATAAATTCTTATTATTAATTAACAATCCACGACCATCTATATTGTCATTCAATGCGCTGGTCATTCAATGGTCGGCTGAGGATGGAGCACCATGGAAAACATAGTAAGGTCACTCTCCCACTCCCTCTGAAGGGGTGGATAGTTTTCTACCACTGTCATATTTTTTTGTAGAGAGGTGTGGTTGAGAGAAATAATCTAATGGGCTAGAATTGTATGGAAATGTGCCCATCCACATATTTTGATCTGTTCTTGTCGAAGGGTATGGAAAACTGCCCATCAAAGTTAGGATATGGCACGCATAGATATTGAATATCCCATGTATATATAGTTGAGGCAGTTATGAACATGTGGAGAATATGTTCGTCGGTAGATTTATTGTTGCCGAGAGAGTAGTTTCAGAGATATTTGCAAAAGGAAGAACTGGATCGTTGGTCGTGTTAATATATGTCGTTGTTATGTGTTAATATTTTTGTGGTTCATATATGTAATAGATCATGGTTGTCATCCATGCTCGATCATTGTTATCAACAACGGCCTTAAGAGAAACATGATCCATTCGTCATAGAAGCCACATCAACCACGACCAATATAACACATCAACCACGACCCATATAGGCTAGTCGAACCACATGAAATAAAGCAGATAACCATGACCCATGTCATCTTCACAACACTTCTGTCATTTAAACCATGACAAATATCGGATGCCAACCACAATCCTTGTAATTTCATAACATTGCTAATGTATACTGCCATGTAAAGTTACAAACAATGACCATATAACATGAAAATCATGACTAGTATAGCATTAAAACAACAATTCATGACAAGTACAATCCATATAACACAGTTAATAACTATGACCTTCCCTTGGCTTTCAGTGAGACAACTCCCTTCGTATTCACCATGACCCTTCACAATAAACGCCACATGCAACATGCAAGCCACAACCCATGTAACGTGACAACCACGATAAATGAATCATCGGACTACTTCCTTTCAAGTATGACAACCGCGACAGATTTAACATGACAACTAAGACCATATTCACGGTGACAACCCGAACAGAAGATCTCTTCAACGGGTACTCAGTCAGAAAAAAAAAACTCTGTCGAGAATGTCCTGTTTTAGCCTGATCTAAAGCTCTGTTGAGAAGGTCAGTCTTAAAGAAGACATTATCGCCAGTGTTTTTTTCCAGCTGCTTAGTCCCGTTGAAGAGACTGTCCTTCCTAATGTGTTATGATTATGGTCCCGATTGTCATGTTATAGCGGTCGTGGTTGTCATCTTGTATGGCAAGAATTTATTATCATGGGGTGCGCTGATTACTAAGGGTCAAAAGAGATGCAAAGATCATCTTCAGAACTTCCTGCGGAGGCGGTGTGGCTGTAGGCAAATCGTCAAATTCCTGCGAAAAGAAACGAAATCACCATTAAAGGAAGGAGGTTATAGGGAATTGATGGCTTCTTCAACTTTCTCCTCCATTATTTTGAATGAAAGAGCGAATAAAATATATTAATGAGAAAGGTGTTGCAATAAGCTTCGAATTGGTATGTAGATGAAGTACCGCTCTTATAGGGTGGTCATTAATGGTCAAAGCGCCGATTCTGAAGGGTCGCGCTGATTCTGAACAAACGCGTGGATTCTAAAGGATCGCGCTCAGTGCCCAACAGATTGTAGGGAAATAGGGAGTCATTCATTGGTTAAGGCACCGATTCTTAAGGGTCGCGCTGATTCTGAACGGTCACACAGATTCCAAAGGATCGCACTCGGTGCCCAACAGATTGTGCGGAAGTAGCAAGTCATTCAATAGTCAAGGCACCAATTCCGAAGGGTTGCACGGATTCTGAAGTATCAGGCTCATTGCCCAGCGGATTGTGGGGAAGTAACGAGTTAATGTCCTCTCCTAAAAAGGAAGAATGTGGCGCTATTTCCGGAGGATCGCGCTCAATCTAAAGAGAATGGTCGTAGATGTGACCAATAAATGGTCGTGGTTATCTTTCCATGATGGATCATGATTCACATCACACTGGATAGTGTTATTTATCCATGTTGGATCGTGGTTGTCATCCAACACTAGGTCTTGGATCATTAAAAAAGGGAATGGCAAGGACGACCCATATGATATTCTAACCACGACCAGTATAAAAAGAGAACCACGAGCCATGTTATATGGGCCGTTGCTGTTACTTTATATGTGTCGTGGTTTTATGTTGTGACATCCCCACGCAATTCATTGGTAACACAGCGCGACCCTTCAGAATGGCGCGACCGTTCAGATTCAGCTCGACCCTTCGGAATCAGTGTATTGACCATTGAATGACCAGCTTATAAAAGTGGTACTTGGGCTTCATATTACTTCCACAAGCCAACCCAAACCAGAATCCTTATTTATTGCATCACCTTACGCATTTATGGATTTCTTAGCTCTTTCATTCAAAATAATGGAGGAGATGTTCGAAGAAGCCATTGAGTCTGTCTCTCATTCTTCCTTTCTTAATGATCCCTTCTCTTTCCTTAGGTATGTTGTCAATCTTTCAATCGCTCAACGACCTTCACAAACAGTTTCGAAGACAATTTCAGAACTTCGGTTACTCGACAATTCAACAGGCACCCAGCCAGTGGAAAAAGTTTTTGAAGAAGAGTTCTCTGCAATGACATGGGACTGCTTACATTTTTCTTCTACTTACCTTTAGCGTGGCAGCAACGCTACACTTTAGAATCAGCGCGCCGTGTGATAAATTTTATCTTTGTGCCCTGAACATCGAGAGGGTCTTTGGTTGCATGCTGCATATCGCGCCAATTCCGAAGGGTGGCACTGAATCCCAAGTGGAAGGAATACAATATGATTATATCCCCATTTGTAAACTTAAGTGGAAGAAACTTGCAGAGTCTTGCACAACACTGAGCTTCTCTTCTAGCAGTTGCTGTGTTAAATAGGTCTCGGTTGCAATTTTATAAGGGTCGCGGTTTTCATGTAATATGGGTCGTGATTGTAATGTTATATGGTTTGTAGTTGCCATGTTATACGGATTGTGGTTGTCATGTTTTCTTTATCGTGGTTGTGGTTTTTAACGTGGTCTCTTCCATTTTCTACCAAACCATTCGTACTGATTCATTCACCTTGTGATTTTTAATGTTGGGTTTGCGCTCATTCTACACGTTGGATTGACCCATATAGCATAACAACTGCAATTCATATAACGTAACGACCACGACCCCTACAACGCAACAGCCACAACCGCTAGTCTTTGCAAGAAATCACGTTCATCTCGCTTCCTCCATGCAATCCATCGAGAACCAGCGAACGTCCAGAATCATGTGCGACCCTTCAGAATCAGAGCCTTGACCATCGCATGACAAGATAGAAGTGAGAATTGGGTTTCGAGCCAATTCGGACCAGAAACAGAACCGATCGAGGTTCACATGCGCACTGGATCGTGGTTTTTATCCACGGTGCATCGTTGTTGTCTTCCAACGCTTGATCATTAGTCGTTGAAAAAAAATGTCAACCATGAACATATAACATTATAACAACAACCAATATAACACGAGAACCACGAACCTTATTTTATGGATCATGGTTGTTACTTTATATGTATCGCGTTTTATGTTATGACATCCCTGACTCATATAACATAACAACCACGATCCATATAATATAACAACAACGACCTTGTAAGGAAGTAACCACAACCACTACAGTCATTTCAGGAAGTTGCATTAATGAAGCCTCCTCCACATAATCTGTTGGGAAATGAGCTTGACCCTTCGGAATCCCTGCGATCATTCAAAAAATGTGTGACCCTTCGAATTCGACGTGTTGATCCATCTTTTTGGCCAGTCTATAAAAGTGGTACTTGGTTTCAAGAATCGTAAAAAAAAAAAAAAAAATCCCCCATGAAGGAGATATTCAAAGAAGGAATCCAGTCTTTCTGGCATCTTCATTTACGTGTGATCCCTTCCCTTTCCTCAGGGATGTTTACGATCTTCCTGATGCTCAACGGCCTCCACAGAAAGTTCTGAAGACATCTTTCAAACTCCAGTATCTTCGAGACAATATCAACAGGCACCCAGCCAACGAAAAAAGATACCATTTCATTTGGAGATATGCGAAGAGGGTAAAGGAAGCTTCTCTGTATAAAATTCTTCATTGGATTTATTTGTAATGGGTGTTTTGATCAACGGCCTCCACAGGGATGTTTTTTGTTTCTCTCTATTTATTTGTCTTTACTTCTCATTTGTAGGGCTTTATTCGTAATGAGTGTTTTGATCCTAAACAGTGGACTGTGCCTGGAGATCTTTTAGACATTTCTCAGAGGATGAAATGTTCAATCCCACTTCCAAGAATATTTATAACAAGGGAATAAGGCATATATAAAGAGGAAGGTAATTGTTGATGTTGTTGAAGCACTGATTGATGCATACCTTAGCACAGGAGGTGAAATGTCAGCATATTTTTCATGGAGTGGCTTGGTATGGAGGTCAACTTTGTCGATAAAATTCCAAAAGACAACCAATTGCTGGTGAAACCTGAGAGTTATGTGAATATTAGCCGTCATGAATCACTATTACATTATTGATTTCATGAACAACTTAGGGGTGGATAGTTTTCTATTGCCGTCATATTTATTTATAGGGAGGTGTTGTTGAGATAAATTATCTAATGGGCTAGAATATGGAAATGTGCCCATCCACGTATTTTGATCTGTTCTCGTCGAAATGTATGGAAAACTGCCCATCAAGGTTAGGACATGGCATACATGGATATCGAATATCCCATGTATATATATGTGTGGTAGGTATGAACATGTGGAGAACATGTTCATCGGTGAATTTATTGTTGCCGCAAGAGTAGTTTTTGAGATATGTACAAAAAGAACAACTGGATCATTGGTCGTGTTAATATATGTCATTGTTGTGTGTTAATATTTTCGTGGTTCATATATGCAATAGATTGTGGTTTCCATCCATGCTCAATCATTGTTATCAACAACGGCTAGGGCTGAAAGTTGGGCGGGTTCAACCCGATCGACCTGTGACAGACCCGACATTGGGTTGGGCTTGGGCAGGATGTATCGAGTCCGATATCGAACTTGGGCTATACAAACACCAACCCGATAAAACTTGGGTCGGGCTCGGGTTGAGGTCTTGGGTTGCCCGAACCTAGTCAATATATAAGTTACTAATAAATTATAATTGAGTGTGGATCGTTTGTGTTGAAGGCACATGAAATTCTAGTGTTGTTGGGTCTCGTTGGTCCACATCATTTCCGATGACTCAAGCTAATAAGATATGCCGAATTTTTCTCTCCCAAATAAATTGCGTGCTACACAACATGACTTTTAAAGAAATAGTTATCCTATATTATAGCTTGTTTGCTTAGAAGGAAAAAATGAAGTTCTTTACTATAAATAACTACATATATAATTAATAAAACTATAGATACAAAAAATAAGGCGTGTATTGAAGTACAATATACTAATGTAATAATGAAAATATTATCATGTATCGAACTAACCAACCCAACCGAGCCTGTCTCAACCTGAGGTTGGGTTAAGAATTCTCAACCCGAGGTTGGGTTGGGTTGGGTTAGGGTTCAGGTAAAGGAACCTTGGGTTGGGTTAGGGTTGAGCACTAACCCAACCCAACCTGCTCGACTTTCAGCCCTAACAACGGCCTTAAGAGAAACACGATCCATACGTCATGGAAGCCACAATATATACGTAAGGGTAACAATGATCCCCATGTCATGGCAAGCACTACTGGTTAAAGTGGTTATAAGGGCTGCGTCTTCTTGTTATATTGTAAACTTCAGTGGAAGAAATTTGCGGAGCCTTGTGCATCAATGAGTTTCTCTTCTGACAGTTACTGTGTTATATGAGTCGTGGTTGCAATGTTACAAGGGTCGATGTTTTCATGCTACATTGTCTTGATTGTAATGCTATATGGGTTGTAATTCCCATTTTATATGGATCATGGCTATCATGATGCCTGGATCGTTGTTGTGCTGTGTAAGGTTCTGCAAGTTGAATTGGTCGAGGTTGTCGTTGACAATGGATCAGGGACTTAACAACGGATCGTGGTTCTCAGTATATATGGATCGTGGTTCCATGGTGTATGGTCGTGTTCCTCATATGGTCGTTGTTGTCGAACATGATTCAACATGGATGAGGACCACGATCCATTACAGCTGTGATCGATGACCAATTTAACATGAGAACCCGACCGGTATCAACTATGACTCGTTCATCACGTATATCACGACCCATATATCATATCATTCAAGGTCCATGTATCATGACAACCACGTTTTGTATAACATGACAGCCTTAACGAATGATAACTACGATCAATGCATCACATCAACCATGAACCGTTTAACACGACAACCATGATTTTTATTAGGCAACAAGCACGACCCATTTCTCATTACATTAATGATCCATAATTCATGTATCATGACTCGTATGTTTTGTGGTTGTGATCATTATTGATGTGGCTAGTGGATCATGGCTCATATGTTTTGTGGTTTGTTGAGTTGAATGACCCCATAACAGAAGCCCCCTACTCTTCTAATTGGAGCTCAGACTTTGAGAGTAAATGCCTAGGGAAATAAGACGACCTCTTTGTGTCCCTGCTATCAATTGGGATGATCAGACGTGAATTGCGTCCTACTCCGAGCAGAGATTTGTGGGGCCGACTGTGATGTAAGTGTTTTATATACGTCGTTCATCACTTTTATAGGATCATTTTAAGATATAAGACATAAATTGAAGCACATACACAACTCTAGTGGACCACATCAAAGGAAACTGCATGATAACGACACGCACCGTTAAAACCTTCCTAAGGGCCACTGTGATGTTTTTTTTACCATAAATGTTTATATTAATATGGTCATGCAGATGTGAACAAAGAGAAAACATGAATATCAGCTTGATCTGAAACTTCTTTCCCGCCCCCAGGAAGCTTTTAATGGTGAACGTTAAATCCCCCACTTCGTGGTCCATTTAATCCTTGGACTTGCCTCAATTTTTGTATCTCACATTATAATGACCTGAAAAAAAAAGCATTTAATGTATTGGATAAACCACTCACATCACAGTGGGCCACATAGATCCCTGCCCGGACGGATTATCGTCTGGGCGCGGGTAGGACCCAATCCGCGTCTGGGATGATCGGAGCATATTTAATGCGATTCATTTCTCTCATCTCGCATGCAGTGCGACGGCTGAATCCGAATCGGATGTGGATTTCCTGTGAAAGCCTTTCGCAGGAGGTTCCTACGCAAGATTCTGTGTGGGGCCACTACGATGTTTGTGAGAAAGCCACTCTGTCCATCTATTTTTCGAGTTCATTTTAGGACATGCAACCGAAAATGATTAGGATCAAAAACTCAAGTGGGCCACTACAAGAGGAAACAGTGGATAAAAATAAATAAATAACTGTAGACCCCACAGAGTTTACTCAGTACGCTAAAGGGAGCAGATTGGATACTGAATGCTTCAGCGATGTGGCAAAATGCCATTGGTTAGATACCAATGGTACGTTCACTTGGCATAAATTCTACTCCGTTGGATCCGTTAACGGATCTTTCTTTGTTTCCGTCGTGCACCCACTCGGCCACGAAATCGGATTGTCATATTGAGTAACTTCAGTTGGCCCAATGTGAATTTATGTAATTTATCCACACCTTCCATCTATTTTTCTATCTAATTTTAGGCATTGAGCCCAAAATTAAAGCTTATAACTATCTCAGAAGTGGACCATACCACTGGAAACAGTGGAAATAATGATTTTCACCATTGAAACCTTTTCAGGCCCCACAGTGACGTTTATTTTTCATCCAAACTGTTCAAAGGATCAAAAAACATGGATGAAGGTAAAAAATAAATAAATATAATATTGATCCAAAACTTCTATGGCCCCCAAGAATTTTTTAACAGTATAAATTCAATTCACACTGTTTCCTTTGGTGTGGTCGGTTTTATCCTTTTATATGCTTAGGTTTTGAGCTAAGTCCCTAAAATTATCTTATAATTAAAATGGATGGATAGACTGGATAAAATACATAAATCACAGTAGACCCCACAGAGTTTACTCAGTAAGCAACCCACTTCCCTTGGCCACATGCCGGTAAACTCCACGTACGTTTTTTCTGGACCTGCGCTGGGAACCCAGGTGAGTCCAACTGTGATGTTTTTGAGAAATCCTCCCCTTCCATCCTTTTTTTCAGTTCATTTTAGGACATGATGCCAAAAATGAACAGTATCCAAAGCTCAAGTGGGTTGTACTAAAGGAAAATGTGATTATGAAAATTCCTACCGTTAAAATCTACCTGGGTTCGACGGTGATATTTACAAGCCATCCATACCATTAAGAACTTCATTCCTACTGGGATGAACTGAAATCACAAATATTAGCATGACTCAAAATTTCTATGGCCCACGAATATTTCAACTGTGGACATTAAATTATCACGTTTTTGGCCAACTTGAGCTCTGAAAGCGGTTCATTTTTGGCTTCATTTTCTGAATTGAACTCAAAAAATGGATGGACAAGTAGGATTTCTCACAAACATCACAGTGGGCCCCACCTAGGTTCCCAGCGTAGGAACTTTCTGTGAAATATCATAGGGAATCCGCGTCCTTTTTTTTATTAAGAGAAACAATTGCATGTGCGTGGCCGAGTGCGTTCGTGGCATAAATGGAAACATATCCGCTAACAGATCTCCGTTAAAGTAGCATTTATTGGAAGGAAACAGCCGATTGGTATCCACCAATGACATTTTGCCACATCACTTCAATAGCTTTTGGCTACTGAAGCGCTCAGTATCCAATTCGCTCCCGTAGGGTACTGAGTTACTCTGTACGCATTATGCTAAAGGGTACAGACGACAGGGCGAAGGAATGGTGCCACATGTAGCGGATGATCGAAGAGATCCCGACGCTTTTAAATGGCATTAAATGCTAAGAAGATTCTGACCTTGAAGCATGGTCTCGGGTATATTGCACCATTCCACGTGTCACGTGGCGCTAATGCTTCTTTTTTGCAGGGATGGTGGCAGGTGGATCAAAGAGGAGGCGGCCTTTGCACCCTCCGATGGACGTCGTCCTCTCCTCTGAACCAAGGATGACGGCGGCGTCGAATAAGAGGAAGGCTCCTGAGGATGAGGTCGAGGCGGCTCCAGTTATAGACCTAGCTAGGACCGTGCGTGTTACAGCCCTTCCAATGGCTACTCCTGCTATTGCTTTGACCCCCATTCCTAAGGCTTCAGAGGTTGGAGATCCTGCCCAAATCAAGGAGGTTGGAGCTCCTGCCCGAGTCGATGCCATCAACATTTCGTCGCATTTTGCAGAGGAGTAAGCCCCCAAGACAAGTCCTTCTAGGTCGCGGAGGGAGATAGTCGGGGAGACCATCAGCGCAGTCGCCTCTTCGCGATTTGCGTTTCCCCATGCTAATGCTAAGCCCATGGTTAGCCAGGCAGATGCACCTGAGGCAGCTATCCATGCTTCTGCTGCTAGCATGATCAGAGGAGGTTCCGCACCCTCTCCAAGGGGGAAGCTTTCGCATCCTCTCCAAATGGGGGAGCTTCCGTACCCTCTTCAAGGGGCCTGTCGCCCGGTTTTCACATGGCTCAGCTGATTCCATAGGCAGCTGAGCACACACTGGAGGTGCAGATTGTGATTGTGGACACCCTTTCCAGCCGCCACATCGGCTTCATGGATGATTTTGCATCTGTATGTTACATGTTGCTGCCGAAGATGTTGGCAGTGAAGGAGAGGCTAAAGGAGATGGATCAGATCAAAGCTGAGGTGGCCAAATTTGTGGCTGAAAAGGCTGAGTAAGACACAATGCAGGCCAAGTTTATGGTGGAGAAGACTGAGCAAGACGCTCAACGAGTCGAGATCGAGAAGAGGCTGGAGGCCTCTGCTGCTGATTTATCGGAGATGAGGAAGGCTACTGCGAAAGGTCAGGTGAGAGAGCTTGTGCTCCAATGTGAAGTCAACCAACTTCAAGCTCGCTTGGACGTGGCCGAGCTCGAAGTCAGGAGGTTACGCCAGGCTAAAAAGGACCTGGACTTCAGGGCCTTAGAAGCCAGGTCGGGGATCGAAGTGGTGAAAGAGAAGCTCGAGTCGGAGTGAGGGATGGTGGCAAACTGTTTAGTCCAGCAGTGAAATGTCCTTGAGTCTGCTCCGTCCACGGAGAAGGCTTCCTTACGTGCAGAGCTCGAGGCTCAAGCGGTCTCATAGGCAGTTGCGGCAGTGGCGGAATATAAGGACTCTACTGAGAGGGCTAAGGAGCTGGATAAATTATACTATTTTGGCTATGATACTGGCTTTAATGCTTTCCTAGTCGACGTTAGGAAGCTTTACCCGACCCTCAACTTCGATGCCCTCACTACAGACACCGCCGGGGACGCCGAGCCAGTCATGGCAGACGTGCCCGAGAGCGCCCTTCCTGCTGCGAAGATTGCCCAAGATGACCTTGTCGCCCAGGTCATCATCGATGTTCAGCCCCCCAGATCAGTAGCTGGTCCCTCTGCTCAGAGGGGATAATAAGTTTATGTTTATTTCTTTCAATTATCTATTTATTATTTATTTTTTGTTCTTCATGTAAATGTACCTCTTTTCTGTCAATGATGATTGTTTGCATGGTTGTGGGTGTCCTATTGTATGGAACATTGCTGACAACCACGATCTTATGAAAAACACGACACAAACAGTGACAACGACGATGTATTTTAAATGTTAACGACCCATACTCAATAAGAGTCACGACCCATATTTAACGAGGGTCACAACCCATATATTGTGTTTCGAGCGCGATCATAGGGCTTGTCTCTGCCCGAGTTCGACCTTATAATTTGAGTCATTCCCTCTCCACTATTCTGAGTTGTAGGCTGATGTAAAAGCCCTATAAAAGATGTTGAACTTTTATCGATAAGCACCTACTCACAGTTGGGGGACCCGTTGTGTAATGGCTTCTTCGGGATTCCACACTGATGTAGCCTAGCTTCTTCCGGGTTCCAAGCTGACGTCAACGCTCTACGAAAGAACTCGTTATTTTGTAGCATGACAACATCGATCTGTATAATACAGCAGCAACGAACCATAAAACATGAAAACCATGACCCTTAGCAACCGACTCCACTACCCATGTTAATTTGAAAACTACGATCCATATATAATAACAACCACTATCAAATTTACATGAAAGGCACGATAAATAAAAACTGTATACAACGATCATTCGTCTACGTCGTTGTAACGCCCCGTGTTTTCAGAACCCAAGTATATGACTCATTTCCCAAAAACCCGAGTGTTAGCCTTAAAGGATGGTCAAACTCGAGTATATTTTTTTTAACTATCAGAGTAAGCAGATGAGCGTAGAATGGACAAATCAACATAAAGGAAAATTTTCATTTCATTTAGAATGTACAAGTGGTTGCCCATAATGACTTATACAAACCAATGTCTCAACATCAATGATTATAAGATTTACATACATAAGAAATAACAGAAAGCATATAAATGTAAGCCACATGACCATGCAGCTCCTCTTCGCAATACGTTCGTGCATCCATGACACCTGCACAGCTCCTCATCAAGTCTGATCATATAGATCACCTGGGCCACCTATTCTAACTGTACGGTTGTATATTTGATGGATGAGTGGCCAGCTCAGTGTAAATTCCCCTCAAGATTTCACACCGTCGTATTAGGTATGCATAGTTATAAAACCACAAAGTAATCAAAACAATAAATGATGTAGTCTTTTTAAATGCATAGATGCATGAATGCACATTGGCCTGGGGATGCACATCCAGCCGGACTTGGGCTCGTCACCCATGCAAATCATCGACCTAGGAAAATCATCCAGTCGGACAGGGGTCGATAGTCGGTTGTCTGGGAGCTAGCGAAACGAAACCCCAAAGATTCTAAGGGCACGTGCTACAACATCCAGATTAGACACCCGTCATCGCCAACATGCTATGGATGCATGATTAACCAAACTGTTATTAGTCCAGTTACAATCAGCCAATTTAGGTAAGCTCAAGGTCACTACGGGGAGTTCAGAGCCCAGCGTAGGCCGACAGCTCGGGCATAGCGTCCCATACCACCATCCCCGGCTTATGAGACTACCACCTTAGGATGTTTAATGGAAACCTATCGACTAGTGGTTAATCATATTATAATATATGGGGCTTACCTTCGCATGGTTACATGATATAAAAATATCAAACCCATATAGGGAAAATACCAGGACAAAAACACATAAGGCGATATCAAAGCAAGACACATAAGGCAAATGTCAACTAAACCACGTAGGGTGAGTATCAAAATCATGTGATAAAAGACCATCCTTGCAAATCGTTGGACACTATAACCCTGGATGATAGGCCCACATCACTGGTTATTTTAAACCACCATTCAATAACCACTAAGCCGAAAGTCCATTACTATCATAACCAGTCGGGTTACATCCCAAGTATGGGTGTACACATATAGGTGGGGGTTTCCCATTGGTGTACTTGTTTAAGTTCCATAAGCAATTCACAAATAATCCACAAGTATGAATAAATATGCAGGATAATTATTAAGCAGACAATATAGCAATTCAATTTCCACTAGCCAACACATGTGATTATAAGAGAGAGATATCAATTATAAATTTAAATAAAAACTATAACTTAAGCTAATGGAAAATGGAAAGCTCAAGGGAAAGAATCATCACTTTATTTGACGACTCGCCTTCCAATGTTATTAGGAAGAGTGCAAACCCTTAAACTTAGATCCTATCAGGAATTGTAAGCTGTATGGTTAGATCAAGTCCTACATACTATTTATGGTTGAGATTATAACTTGGGGCTTGGATTACCTAGGTCTAGGGTTCACCCTTTAATCTAGGTCTATGATAAATTTCCTTTAGGATTTGGATTGTAGTTGGCATATGTTAGTCTACCATATTAATTTAATAATTATTAGCAAATTTATTAATATAAATCATTATAATGCTAATACTGCTATGATCTACTATTAATGATTGCACCTAAGAATGATAATTAAATGATTAATATGTAATAATGATAATTTTGTTTGTAAGCACTACTATTAGCACAGATAATCTACTAATGGTTAGTTGTGTTTAATAACCGTAATTATTATCGTAATACTAATGATAATAATAATGGCTATCAAGTATCAATAGTGGATTTAATTATGATAATAGATACTATAATCTGCCATTAAAGCATTCATAATCGTATGTTGGCCTCACCAAGTTGTGGTTCACAAATCCAACCCATCCATTATGTGTGGCCCACTAGGTTAAGGGGTCAAACCAAGTTTCAGGTGCATCCAAATCTCAGATGGACCCCATCAAGTGTTTTTATATGGTTTAACCTGTCTTCACAAGATTGTAGGTGGAGTGGGCCACCTGAGCTCTGTGTATGGCTGATTTTTGGGGGTATCCCATATGTAAAGGGGACCCATCAATTGGACGGTGTTGATGTTCAACACACACCATGGTAGGGCGCATGTGAGTGGACAGTGGGAATGTACAAAATACGTACACCACACGTGGGTTCCCTGGATGCACGGCTATTCCACTATGGGTCACACCGTCACATGGTCGGTGTAAAACACTTATATTAGGTCGGGATCCACTGCACAGATGGATAGTTTGGATGAATCACGTATATCAGGGTGGAGTCCAAATGTATGGCCCATTATATATATATATATATATATATATATATATATATATATTATATTAGTATTTTAATATACTTAAGATGTACTGGAGGGGTATTTTAGCAATCGCAACAGAGGGGACAGTCTGGACTTCAGGCAGATGGACGATCTGGATTAGAATAAAGTCATCAAGGTAGGTTTCACAAACATCGTCAAGAGGGACGGTGCGGATGTAGTTACATCTATGTGGGTCCATATATATAAAATATGTATGTAGATTACCTCAACGTGGGTCCCACATGGGGCCCACCACATATAATATAGCATTACATGTATTACTTCTTATTATAATATTATATATACACCTTTCTTTCTTTTTCATTTTTTCATTTAAAAAAAAAGAAAAAAGAAAAACCTATACAGCAGTCGTCCAGCACTACTCGTCCATTGATGGATGGCCAGGAGGCAACGTCCATTGATGGACGAGCTGGGTGTAAAACATCTAGGTGGCCCACCGAGATTGTCTGATGGTGTGGCCCACCTGGAATTTCTTCTCTTTTTGGTGAGGCCCACCTGCAATGTGGTAAGGCCCAACTGGGATTTGGTGTGGCCCAACACAGTGTAGCACACCAGTGTCGTTAACGTGTACAACTCCTCTAGTGCTGGCTATTTTGAAACCACTTCCGACCCCATTTTCAGCTCCAAACGCGGCACGCTCCGGGCCGTTTCCAGTCTGTTTTAGAGCCCAGGTAGAGGCTCGTCTTCTGCCCTGTTTCTAACCCAGGAATGGCCCAGGTTTGCATAATTCTGGCCTATCTTTCGGCCCGAAACGTGGCTACCAATATGGAAAAAAGAATGAAGAAGAAAATGGAAGAGAGAAAAACCAGAGTTTGGCCATTTTTTACCTAGTCGGACTGGTGCACTCACGCCCACACTTTCTCTGTCTCTCTCTCTCTCTCTCTCTCTTCTCTCTCTCTTTTCTCTCCTTCTTTTCTTTCCTTCCCTCCTACTCTCACTCTCTATTCTCTCTGTTTCTGGTGTGAAATTTCCTGAAGTAGCAGGGTCTTATTTATAGGCAGTGAGAGGTGCATGCCACCAACGGTTAAAAAAAAAACCCACCATATGTAACGGTTAGGATTTAAGGATGGCCATGCATAGGGCCCATCCATTTGTGGAGATGTGTTTGTAGCGCCCTGGGCTTCTTAGGAGTACATTTTTCAGGCCTAGTGGGACCCATCTTGTTGACGTGGTTGGGTGGGTTTTTTAGGAAGATGACCCACCCAACAATGGTGGATTTGCACTCAGGGGTTCTCAGGGAAATTCAGACCATTTGATCGGTCTGGATGGGTCCCATAAGTGGTGTGGGGTCCACTTTTCAGACCCCAGGCGATGCTTGGCTCCATCTCATGAGAATCTTTCGATTTCTCCTCTCTATCTCATGAGATGAGAGGGTTACTTATCTCATCTCGTACCTTCCACTTCGGAGGGCTGGGATGGTGCCATGTGGCCCCAGGAACGGTCATGGTTGTGACAGCTTTTGCCTCCCATAAAGGGAAAATCTCTTTTTTCCTTCTTTACTATCTTTCTTCCCATTTTTGGGCCATGCGAAGACCTTCTCAACGGGCAAGGAGGAAGGCTGAAAGCCTCTGGTCCATGGGGTGTTGGCTTACCCAACAAGCCACCCGATGGTCCCCCTCGTTGGATCTCAGCCCTTTGTGAAGTAAATGGACAGTTGGGGCTGATCTTTGCCGTCTTGATGCATGGGTCAAGGACCGTACATGGTTTTGATCAATGGACCCTTGTGAGTAAAGTGGACGATTTGGATCGTCTAGAAAATCCCCCAGATGGCTCACTTTGGGGCTTAAAAATTCACAGATTCAAATTTTTGGTGGCAGGAGAGATCTCAGCCATTTTGAGATTTTTACTCGGTCAAAGGCAGTTTGACCGAGCAACTCTATCCAACACACATCCTGTGCTTGTAGACCAAGGTGCACACTCACCATATGTGGGGTCCATCGTGTTGTTCAAGAGAAATCCACACCGTCCATTAGGTTCTAAGGGTCCAATTAGGGCCTTAAACCAAAGACACGGCAGATCCAAGGTCTGGATAGGGCCCACCACTTGATTTGTAGTCTTAAAGGGGGTTTCCCGCTAATCTAATGGTTGGATTGGCTCGAAACTGAACGTCAATGGCTAGAATGGTTCAAGGGTCCATTTAAGGCTTTCGTCATGCATTATTAACTAAGACTAATATTAATATGGATTTACTTGTATTTAAAATAATTAAAAACTCATACATATATATAATTATTTTTATTTATTTATTATTATTATTTTATATTAACATGCTACTAATCAAATTCTCAATGTTCAATACCATGTTACACATGTATGGATTGGAAATTGTATAACATCTCTTTTGAAATCACATTGTTAAATAATATACCATATGATTAAAATTAATATCTCATAACTTTTGTATAAAATATTTAATACTATGTTGATATTTATAATTCAATTATACATCGTAAAATTACTATTCATTATTGTTATAATTACTATTATTTTTATTATCTTCTTTTTAAGGCCAAACCTTATTTTATTTCTTATTAGTGGCATCTGTTAAGTCTGTAAGTTCTTACTAGCCCTTGGTCCCAAATTCCAGGTGAATCACATGCATTAGTGGACCTCACAGAATAATTTCTATTATAGTCTCTTAATGCTAAGTTATATATTTTTCAAAAACAAAGATTAAATTGATTTTAATTTGCTCCATGGACGGATAGCCTATTTGCATTTAAGAATGATGGGCCTTACAAAGATAACCCTAGTGGTTGGTTAGATCTGTGTACCAAAGGAATGAAAATCCTAGGGATAGGTCTTCCTCATGATGTGACGGTCCATCTTGAAGGATAACAGATGGATAGCTTGATATATGGATGAGAACTGTTTAAAACTGTCGGATTTCAACGGTGAATGCTCACTTAGCTATTAAATTGGGTCACATGGTAACACTCAAGTACTGGAAAGTACGGGGTGTTACAGTCGTGTTTTGACAAAGTGAATGATCGGGGTTGTCATATATGAAGGGTTTGGTTTATCAGCGTAGAAGGTTGAGATGACTTTGATCAAGGGGACCCCTACAGTAAGTTCCCTTCACTTGACCACGAAAGCCCTCACCATACCATGTTTGATCTTCGCAATTTGTATCAAGTATCTGCAAGAAGGTCCGATAAATATATACACCGCCATAGGGAAACAGTCTTCTTCCACTGGTAAATTCATTACATTACATTTCCTGCATGGGGAACGGTAGTTTTCCTTTTTCCTAGAACATCCCATGTATGGGTAAACGGTCGTTGTACGACGGAGTTTGGATCGTGGTTGTCATGTGAATGGGTTCGTGGTTTTCATCTTAATGGGTCGTTGTTGTCATGTTAATGGGTTCGTGGTTGTCATGTTAATGGGATCATGGCTGTGACGATTGTTTGCATGGGTCGTGGTTGTCATGTTAATGGGATCATGGTTGTCTTGATAATGGGTCATGGTTGTTGTCTTACAATCACGTTCCTTCCAATATGCAAACCACGACTCATATAACATGACATGAACAAGCCGTATCAACCAGAACCCATGAACCATATTCCATCACAACCACGACCCATGTTCAGGGGGGCGTGTTGAAGCCCAATTCTTTGGCCCACAACTTTGTAACTATTTTATATGGTCGTGGTGCTAATGTTCGATGGGTCATAGTTGACATGATGATTTAGATCGTGTTTTCATTGTATATGGCTCATTATAGTCACGATATATGGATCGTGTATTCGAATTTTATTGACCAATACGCCGTCGACATGCCAAAAGATGTAATGATGAACATGTAAGGTCGGTGCGGTCATGCTTTCCTGCAAATGCCTTTAACAGGAAGTTCTTTTGCTGGAATCCCAAGTGGACCCCACCCTGATGTTCGTGAGGAATCTATCCCGTTCATCCACTTTTTGAGATCAATTTAGGGCGTGAGACAAAAAGTGAGCAGGATCCATGACTCAGGTGTATAGAATTCAAGGAAAATGTGAGTATGGAAATTTCAACCGTTAAAACTTCCCTGGGGTCAACAGTTATGTTTACATGCCACCATACCTTTCATAACTTATTTCCTAATGGGATGAAGTGAAAATTCAAATATTGTCCTGACTCAACATTTTTGCTGCCCTATAAATATTTTAACTATAGAAGTTCAATCCTCACGTTTTCAGCACATTTGAGCCTCAAATCTAGTTCATTTATGGTTCCAAGCACTAAATTAAGCTCAAGAAGCAAATGGATGGAGTTGATTTCTCACAAACATCACGGTGGGGTCATGTAACGCCCCGGATTTTTGCCAACCTGGGATTAGATGTCCTTAGGCAATGGGTCGATCCTAATACCTCATTAACTTGTCAGAACTGAATCCCAAAGTCTAAAGCCGCCTTTGAACTCATTTCCTTCACGAATCTCACCCTTCATCACCTTGATCTTCCAATTTTTCTAAGAACTTTCACCCTAGACACTATCTTAAACTAGCTAAGTAGTATAACTTGGATCACTTTATATACAAACTACAAAGGCCCAGGTACCACCTCAGACAGAAATCTTACAGGACTAAACCCTTTAGAAATTAAGTGAGATTTAGCTAGTGTTAAACTAGAGTGCCTGTGAAATTAGCACCAATCGCTTTAAATACGATCTGCAAGACCCAAAACTTGTAGAATCATTGACGCTAGGTTACCCAAAAATCTAGGATCAAACTCATTACCCGGCTGCTCTTAGGAGCATCTTGAAACTCTGTATCTGATCTGGTCCGCACATCGGGAGTCCGAATAATACCAAGTTAAGGAACTAGGACCGCCTCACTGGACTTGACAATCATCTCAAAAATTAGGTCCAGCCGATGTCCCACAGCCATTCGTTTGGACCCGGAGCGAGGGAGTGTGAAAAATACTATTCCCTTTACAAAATAAATATCTGGAATAATGATCTGGCACCATTCGCTTGCGCATCAGTATTAAGCAACCAGACCGTCAGAGTCAGACCAAATTACACCCTCGGATCAGGAAAAATTTTAGGAACATTTACATGTACTTGGAATTTCGGATCGTGGCCCACTGACCGTTGAACTGAAACTGGTCCGCCACGTGCGATCTGGGAATCCGTTCGAGTCGAAAACGTAGTCCCACGTAGATCCGTGAGTAGAGAGCTTAAGTTTGACGTTTGGCTCAAGGAGAGCTACCAGAACCTCTCTTTTGAGCTGGAAAAGTGACGAATATCCTATATTAGCAGTAACCCTTGAACCTGAGTCTATTTTCAGAATGTTTTTGGCTATAAAAGGAGCTTAGAACAGCCCCTCTCACAGCCATACGAATTTGGGATTAAAACCCGAGAGAGAGAGAGAGAGAAAAGAGAGAGAAGAGCTTGGGATTTGTGGGAGATCTTCCTCCTACTGCTTTCGGTTGTCGCACGGCCTACACCGCTCCTTTCCAGGTGTTTTCTCGGTGGTATCCATTCCGTTTGAAGGTAAGAAACCCTAACCCTAGGTCTGATTTGATGTAATATCGTTGTAGGTTATGTAAAGGCTAACCGATTCCGCTCTTTAGGCTAGAAAACTCCCGTATACGGAAGCTCAACGACCCTTGCTGTTCGTTGTGATTCCAAGGGCAAAGGTGAGGACTTTAAGTGTATAAGTTGCGGTTTTCAACGCTTTCAATGTCAGATAATGGTAGATTCATGATCTGCATGCAATTGCACATGTACAAAGTGCCTTCCGTTTTCTGTTTCGATTAGAATTGTAGAATTTAGAATTTCACATACTTTAGGTATTCGTATAAAATACCATATACGTATTTTTTATGAAAATGTGTTTGACATGTTTAATTGTCGCATGGATATATGATGTATGGATAAAATACTCATTTGGCAAAAGGGTTCGCCTAAATACATGTTTACTAATATACACCATTTATGTAGAAATACGGTATTGTAAGAAGTACCGTATACGTGTATATTTTTGCGACGTGTTTGTCATGATTAATTGTTGTATAAATATATTAAGTGCGTATAAATTAATTGCTTGGCGAAAAGAATCGCCGTATTACAAGTTCCCTTGTAAACACTATGTATGTTGAAATTGGGTATACTTGAAAATACCCTATACGTATAAAATTTGCTGATGTAATTGTCAGGATTATTTGCTGTATGAATATGATGTATATGTATAAAATACTAGTTTGGTAAAGGGACAACCCTAGTGCACTTTCCTCTAACATACGTCATGTATGTTGAAATAGAGCATTCCAAGTGTTGGTGAAATCGCTTGTGAGTGTAAGTGCTTAAGTGTTAGAACCTTAGGTAGGTGCTGAGATGGGATTCTCAGCTACTTTAGAGTCACATATGATATCCTCCATGTGGTTAATCACTCTAACCACTCACCTATGAAATATATGTATTTGTATCCCTATTTGCATAATGCTTTATAACATGCTTTTGAACATGCTTTGTAACTTGTTTATTAACATGCTTCATGATAGGCTTTATAACATGATTTCTAGTGTTCTTGAATTACCATGTTATCATGCTGTATTTCACATGCTATGGTTAGGACTCGATTGAGCTTGGGACTATGTCCATAGTCCAGGTATCCGGTATCAGACTTGAAGTTGTGGTTGGGATTCGTTCCGCCACACATGATGTGTTGGCGAACCCGTGTCGTACTTCGGTTGGCGATAGTGGTTGGCCACACGAGGTGCTTCTGCGCTTCATATCGCCCAACTTGTTGTGCTCTCGAGCCAGCCGAACACGTCAAGTAACCCGCGTATTTTATGTATGTTCACCATGTTTGGTCGCTAATGTTTGAACCTAGGGTACCAAACTTACCAGTGAAAATCCCGTTAACCATGGTACCTCGATCCGCTAAGACTCATGAGCCGGGCATGGTGGTATGGGACACCGTGGTCGAGCTGTCGGCCTACGCTGGGGCTACGTGCCTCCCCGTAGTGACCAGTGAGCAACTTAACTCGTGAGCCGATTATGGTGGTATGGGACACTATATTCGCGCTGTCGGCCTACATTGATAAGGTGATGGGGGAGTGGTGCAACCTTTGTGTGTAATAGCCACAGCGACCCTTTGTAGTGACCGCGAGCATATTCTCGAAGTCGCGGTGCGCCTTAGGGTTCGCCGCGATATATAGAGTATGAACTAGGCTGTTTTCGTATAGTGATGAATCGTTTAAGGGGTGATGGGGAGTGATGCAACCTTTGTGCGTAATGCCACTGGCGACCTCTCTGCAGTGACCTAGAAAACACACCATCGTCTGATATTAACTAGGACTGACGACCCTAGAATGGATCATGTTTGGGAATGATACAAGGGAGGTACCTTAGTTTCCCAATCCTATTTGTTTGAAATGGACTAATTAAAAACTCGGTAATCATGCTCATCATGCATCGCATGTGCCTGGAAGATGTGGAGCACTGTGGGATGTAAGCATGCCGCGAACGTGAGATGGTGTCGCATGAGGGAGTATGTCGATGAGGGCATCCATCATACCTGCATTCATACTTACATTAATCAGAGTAACTAGGAGTGTTTGACTTACTGCTTTATCATTACTGCTTGACTATATTGATAACATGATAACTTATGCCTTATTGTTCCACTGAGTTAGCTACTCACTCCCACGTTACGGGACGGTGTTGTACACACCAAACAGATTTGTTGAATTTCAGATGATGGCGATGCTTATGAAGCAGAGCCGGACTACTTCTATGGTGACGAGGAGGAGTTCTCCTATCACGTAACCCTCTGACGGGTCTCTGAAGACCTGGTACTGTATTGTCGAGGCTGTGGTACTGGGGATAGAAGACATTAAACTTACACATTTGGTATATTTTAGAACTGTACTTGTATTTATTTAATCTGGTAATGTTATCACACTCTGGAGACTCACCATAGTTTATATATTTTATCTATCTATCATAGTCTTTCGCTTGCAAAATTAACTGTCTCTGGAGTATGATATGCTGTTTTGGCTTAATCTCACTCATGTTCAATGCACGAATACAGTCAACATTCAATCATCATTCATTTTGTTGCATAAGTGATGTTCTGGAACTCGGGAGTTGAGTTTATGCTCGACCCCCGATTTTCAGGGCGTTACAGGCCACAACCCACAATCTTAGTTTGTACTGAAAAAATATATTGCATGTAAATACATTACATTAAAATGGCGTGTTAAGGGCACCAGGTTCGCTTACGATTCTCAATGCATAACATCAATTGTCGATCATCTTGGTCAACTCCATGGGCCCATCATAAATTGGATCTAATCCGTTGGAATAGTTCATGGCTGATGGATTCCTTCGATAAGTTTAATAACGACATGTATCGAGCCATCAGTGGCCCACACTACGTAAAGATGACAAATTGTGGAATTTTACGGAATTAACACATTTGAACTGTTGTGGTCCATTAGATTTAAATATTCCTATCATTCTTTGGGTAATTCTGTTTCTTGTCGTTACAAATAGAATGGTCGGTGCGGATAAGAGAAAGGCGGTTCGATGTGACTTAGAAACGACCGAGCTTGGAATGTATACAGTGTAAAGCAACTGCTTCTCCCCATACGGAAGTCTGATTTTATATATTTTATTTTAATTATATAATTATATATTTAGAGCTTCTTCTCTGGGACCCCTTCACTTCTTATCCCTACCCTTTTTTACTAGTTTTGAATCTTCTTCACTGGGCCCCTCTATCGCCACTCAGCGAGTACATTTATACAATTAGAGTGCAGCTCATTTCTTATAATTGGCAAATGGTTGACAGGGACAGTATGACATTGTTCACATGTTACGTGTGCAGTGCTGTCAACCACGACCCAGTGTATATGACTGCAATGATTTGTATAGCATGACAACAACAATCGTGGTTGACAAGCTTAGTTGATCGTTGCTCACATGTTATTTGGGTCGGGGCTGTGAGTCATGGTAGTCATGCTATACGGGTAATGGTTATGCTCACATAGATGACAACAACGAACCGTATAGCATGATAACCACTGTCGTGGTTGCGATTCATTATAAACGACAACAATGATCTATATAGCATGCAATCACGATAGTGGTTTGATCGTTGCTCACATGTTATTTGTGTCAGGGCTGTGAGTCATGGTAGTCATGTTATATGGGTAATGGTTATGCCCACATAGATGACAACAACGAACCGTATGATATGACAACCACCATTGTGGTTGCGATTCATTGTAAATGACAACAACGATTTGTATATCATAATAATCATGATAATGGTTTTTATCGTTGTCGATGTGCCCAGTGGATCGTGGCTCACATGTTATGTGAGTCGTTGATGTGAACCACAACTCAATGGATTGTTGTTGACAAGTACAGTGGATCGTTGCTCACATGTTATTTGGGTCGGGGCTATGAGTCATGGTAGTCAGGCTATATGGGTAGTGGTTATGCCCACATAAATGACAACAACGAACTGTATAGAATGACGACCACGATCGTGGTTGCAATTCATTGTAAACGACAAAAATGATCTGTATAGCATGACAATCACGATCTTGGTTGTGATAGTTGTTGATGTGCCCAGTGGATCGTCGCTCACATGATATGTGGGTCGTAGATGTGAACCACAACTCAATGGATCGTGGTTGACAGGGACTGTTTATGTCAGGAATGGATGTGAACCACGACCTATTGTATATGACTACAACGATATGTATGGCCTGACAATCACGATCGTGGTGAGTTGTGATCGTGGTTAATATGCCCAATGGATCATGTTGACACGATCGTGTGTGGGTGGTTAGTTTGTCCATTAGATCGTGGCTGACATCACTGTGGATCGTGGATCACATTGTGGGTGAGTCACACCCCAAACTCGGAGAACGGGCTCACAAAATTTTCAATCGCCGAATCCAGTGCCGACAGCCTCCGCAGTACTTTAAGTGCTATAGTCTATATCTCTGTTGGTTGTCAAATTTGTGATACCAAAATCACTGTTATATAACTTGCATAAGTGAAGCTCTCTCAAAGATCAACATTCTTGAACAAGGAAAGCTCACAACAAGCAAAGATCACAAGTACAAAGATCAACCTTAACTGCAAGTATTACTCACAAGACAAGACTCAAGAATGCAAGACTTCAAGAAGAGTACAAGGCAGTTCGTAAAGAACTCAGGACACTTTCAAGGTTGAGCTACAACAAGACTTCAAGGCTTAAACTTTAAGGTCACTTGTTCCTAATGTTTTCAATGTCCTTACTTCATGATTGGGGTTTAATTGACCATAGGTTGACCTTAGAAGTAGGCCATTTTGGATACATAAGTCATATGTATATGTCACATGAGTTTGGGCAGTTCGAGGACTTGTCCTAGGCTTTCTTCGACTAGTCCTAGCTTTGCTTCGACCAGTCCAAGAAATTCCTCGATCAGTCGTGAGTTTGTTACAAAATTTGGATATTTTCTGTTAGGCTTCGACCAGTCCAGGAATCTATTCGATCAGTCGAAGGAACAGTGTCGACTGCATCTTCGACCAATCGAAAATCTTCGATTCAAAGTCCAGCGATTAATTATAGGATCTTCGACCTATCGAAGGAGACCTTTGACCAGTCGAAGGTGACGTTCGACTAGTCGTAAAATGGTCAAAGCTCATTGCGCCCGATTTTTTTCAAATTTGTTACTTCTTTGACTAGTCGAAGAGCTCCCTAGACCAGTTGAAGACGCGATTGCTCACCTATAAATTGAGCATGAATCTTAGAAGAATTCAAGGAATTAATCAATCTATTCAAGCCAATCTTCGTCAAACTTCTGAGTGATAATTCTGTGCTCCAACTAAGCTAAGTGTGCTTATTTTATATTCTCTTTCTTTAACTTTATTTAATTGATTTTTTCTGCTATTCCAATCTAATTTGATAAGGGGAATTGTTATTCCCTTTCTTTGGAATCAAAATCAATTAAGGTAAGCCCTAGTTGGTTTAATTTAAAATCTATTAGAACTAGAACCATTATAATTGAGTACTGGACATTGAACTTGGACATTCAATCATTTACTCTGACTTGGTTCTACCGTGCTGCTACAACGAAGGAGATAATCAGGTATTTTACATTTAATTGTAAATTCCTTTCTGTTTTGGTTTCTTTCAAGATTTGCCAGAAAAATCTTGTTGTATTGGTTATCTGAGGAGAGCTAGGAAAACTCAGAAGTGGGGTTTTTTTAATTGTGTAAGCCCACAGACAAAGACACAATTGTAAAGGTTTTTGGGTGAACCTGTGAAAACCTATTTTGTTAGTGAAAGCTAATATCCCCTGTGTGAGGATATTAGGAGTGGAGTAGCATTCTGTGTGGCTGTTGTTTAACAGTTGGTGAACACACATGTTAACCACTATAATCCCTTGTGTTGTGATTGAATGATTTACATTTCTAATCTTTAATTATTTATTTGTGGGATGTATGTATGGTGGTGAATGTTGTAATCATTTAATTCAAGCATTGTGGGAATTTTGTAATAATTTAGAATTTACTTTCTACTATTCCTTTATCTGCTTGAAATTCAATTTCCTTTAAAAGTTGTTCCAGCAAGGTTGCCCTGCCATTTTTATGGTGTATGGCTGTCCCTAGAACAATACATTTGTGATTACAATTTATTTCAGTTTGTGCTTAATTCTGTATTCCTCTTTGGTTTGAGATTTGATACAAAGATCTTTCTAGAAATAAGGTTGTCCTACCATAAACTCTGGTTTTTGGTGAAAGGTTGTCCTTAGAACAACATTTGTATTAACCTCTCAAGATCTAATTTTTGAGGTTGTTTTACTTTCCTGCATTGTGATTTATTTTGGCTATCATATTATTTTTAATTCCACTATTATAAGTTTTATTTGGCATAGTCCTATTCACCCCTCCCCCCCCCCCCCTCTAGGACATATAGCTAGGCCTTTTCAAGTGGTATCAAAGCCTAATAGCTCGTTCTTATTGCTTTTTATTTGGATTTATTTCCTGAGCTAACGATCTAAGCTATATAAAAATATGTCAAATTTTGATAGCCTTTCAGTCACTAGGCCTCCACCATTTGATGGCTCCAACTATGCCTATTGGAAAGCCAGAATGAGGATCTTCCTAAAATCAATGGATGAGAGTGTGTGGCGAGCCACAATGACCGAATGAAAAACTCTTACCATTGAAGTAACTGAATCCGACGGTTCAAAAACTATGTCTGTACCTATTTATTATTTATGGACCACCCTTCAGAAAAGTGAGTATAGTGCCAATGCTAAAGCATTAAATGCAATCACTTGCGCACTATCACCGGATGAGTTCAAAAGAATCATATCCTGTGATACTGCAAAGCAAGCCTGGGATATACTAGAAATGACACATGAGGGTACATCAATTGTCAAAAAGTGTAAAGTCCAACTCCTCACAACCAAATTTGAAGAAATTCATATGGAGGAAAATGAAATGTTTATAGACTTTTACACTAGACTAAATGACATTGTAAACTCAATGTGGGGTCTTGGCGATAAAATCCCTGAAAGCAAAGTGTGTGCAAAGATATTACGATCACTTCCTGATCGGTTCAATTCTAAAGTAACTGCGATTCAGGAACTTCGTGATACGGATAATATGAGGGTAGAAGAACTAGTTGGTTCTTTACAAACCTACGAGTTAAACTTTATGGCTCCTAAAGGTAAATCTATCGCACTAAAATCCTCTAAATATAATTCAGAAGAAAATTCTGATTCAGAAGATGATATGGCTCTTTTAGCTAAGAAATTTTACAAGATTTTCAAAAGCAAGAAAAGGGTTGATTTTCAGAAATCAAATGATAAAAAGAAGTTTAGACCCAAAAATCAAAAATCTTTGAAAGATAGTCAATGTTACAACTGTCAAGAATATGGGCACTTAGCAAATAGATGTCCTAAAAAGGACAAACCCAAGAAGAAGGGTATGTTGGCTTCATGGGATAAATCATCTGATTCTGAAGCTTCTTCAAAATCAGAAGATTCTAAAACTGAGTCAGGCAATGAAGTTAAAACACTTATGACTCTAGCTAAATTCACATTTTCAAATAATGACTCAACAAGTGAAGAAAATCTGAGTAGTGAATGTGAAAATGAAGATGATCTTCAAGACACTTACAATGCCCTATATAAGGAAAGTTGTAAAATTGCTGTCAAACTTAAACTTCAAAAAGAAAAATTTTCTAAACTCAAAGAATGTTTTGAATCACTTGTCTTAGAAAAATCACAAATTTCAGATTGTTTTGAAAAATCAAAATGTGATTTGGAATTCGAAAACTCCCTAATTGTTGATTTGAAATCTGAAATTGAGAAACTCAAAAATGAAGTATCTTCTCTTCTGAGTCTAAAGGACACATGGAAATATGCCCAAGGTGATCCAAAGTTAGAAAAACTTTTATCCGGATCAAGAAAATGTGGCGATCTATCCGGGTTGGGCTATGATAAAAATTTATCTCCTAAACAAAAGTATACTCCTCCTATGTTTGTGAAAGGAGAGTCCTCAAACTCAAAAGGAAAAATACTTATCAAGGTTTTTCTAGAAATTCAAAAACTCTTCAAAAACCTAGAAGTAGCCATGTCAACTTTAATCAGAAGCGAAATCCACTAGCTGAAAAGATAGTAGATTTACTCAAGGAGCTCCTAAAATCTAACTCTATAGGTTATTCTTACAACTATAAACAAATGAAGACTAACTATGTTCCTAAACCCAAAACGGTTATGAAATGGGTTCCTAAAGTCGCTTGCTTAGTTGCTCACACTGCTTTCAAAGCAACAAGTCATTCAAAGTGGTACATAGACAGTGGATGCTCCAGGCATATGACAGGTGACAAAGCTTTATTCACGGATCTAAAAGATATGACTGATGGTTCAGTCACATTTGGTGATGGTAGCAACTGCAAGATTATAGGCCAAGGTACGGTTCAACTTTTTAATCTTCCTGTGTTTAAAAACGTTTTATATGTTGAAGGCTTAAAACATAACTTGCTTAACATATCTCAAATATGTGATAATAATCATAGTGTTCGTTCTCTAATCAAAGCTGTGAGATTCTAAACAATAAGGGTTCTGTAATATTAACTGGACGTAGAACGTCTGAAAATTTCTATATTATTAGTGAATCCAGCTCATCTAATCAAACATGTTACATGGTCCATACAGACGAGACTGATTTATGGCACAAACGTCTTGGACATGTATATTATCGAAATTTATATAGATTGAGCAAACGAGAACTTATAAAAGGTTTACCCAAACTTCAGAAATTAGATAAAATATGTGGTGAGTGCTAGATAGGCAAACAAGGAACTCACACAAAAAGGTGAATTCAAATACCACATCAAGACCACTCGAACTTCTCCACATGGATCTAATTGGACCTACCAGAACGGAAAGTCGTGGTGGGAAAAAGTATATCTTGGTAATAGTTGATGACTTTACCAGATTCACTTGGGTAGCCTTCTTAAGGGATAAATCTGAAACCCTTGAAGAAGTAAGAAAAGTTCTCAAAAGGATTCAAACTGAAAAATCTTCTCAAATCAGTAAGATTCGTAGTGATCATGGATCTGAATTTGAGAATAGCAATTTTGAGAAGTTCTGTACCAACCAAGGAATATTACATGAATTCTCAGCTCCCAAAACTCCACAACAAAATGGAATTGTGGAAAGAAAGAATAGGGTACTTCAAGAAATGGCTAATGTCATGTTGAATAGCATGAAGCTCTCTAAAAATCTTTGGGTCGAAGTCATTAACACAACACTGACTTGCTATATTATTAATCGAGTCTATACTAGCAAAGATAATAATAAAAGCTTTACTTAATTATGGTTCAATAAAAAGCCTACTGTCAAATACTTTCGAGTTTTTGGCAGCAAGTGCTATATTTTACGAGATCGTGAAAATTTGGGAAAATTCGATACAAAGAGTGATGAAGGGATTTTTCTTGGATATTCCTTAAACAGTCGTGCTTACAAGGTTCTGAACAAGAGAACTGGTGTGATTCAAGAGTCCATCAATGTTGTCATTGATGATCACTTAAATACGCCAATCCCTAATTCAGATAATGATGAAGTTCTAATCATTGATAAACCCGATAGTTCATCGAATCAGACTGACTCTGAGTTGAGGACTGTTAAAGATCATCCAACTACTCAAATTCTTGGAAACCCTCTCACCGGTGTTCGCACTCGTAGACAACTTGAGGATATATGTAATTATGTATGTTTTACATTCCAAATAAAACCATCTAATGTAAAAGAAGCTCTTGCTGATGAGAACTGGATTGTTGCGATGCAAGAAGAACTTAACCAATTTGTAAGAAATGATGTTTGGTATCTCGTACCAAGACCTAAAGATAAACACATCATTGGAACAAAATAGATTTTCAAAAATAAGTCTGACAAGTGTGGAAATATAATTAGAAACAAGGTTAGACTAGTGGTACAAGGTTATACTCAAATTGAAGGAATTGATTTTGATGAAACTTTTGCACCAGTAGCACGTCTTGAATCTATCAGACTATTTATATCCATTGCATGTTTTAGAAAGATAAAGATATATCAAATGGATATGAAAAGTTCTTTTCTAAATGGTGATTTACATGAAGAAGTATTTGTTGAACAGCCAATGGGTTTTGAAGATCCTAAATATATTGATCATGTGTATCGGCTTAAAAAGGCACTTTATGGATTAAACCAAGTACCTAGGGCATGGTATGAGAAACTAACAAAATTTCTTTTAATTCATAATTTTCAAATGGGATCTGTTGATAAAACTCTCTTTGTTTAAAAATATAATGATCATATCTTAATGGTACAAATTTATGTTGATGATATCATTTATGGATCAACTTATACTGACTTGACTACTGAGTTTGCAAATTTGATGAAATCACAGTTCGAAATGAGCATGGTTGGGGAATTGACTTATTTCCTTGGATTGCAAGTAAAGCAACAACCTGAAGGAATATTCATATCTCAATCTAAGTATGCTTTGAATTTAATCAAGAGATTTGGATTTGAGAATGGTAAGAATTTCGATACTCCCATGAGTACTACCCTGAAACTTTCAAAAGACTAATGGTAAAAATGTTGATTCAAAACTTTATCGGAGTATGATTGGTAGTTTGTTATATTTAACTGCTAGTAGACCTGATATTTCTCTAAGTGTTGGTATTTGTGCAAGATATCAATCTGATCCAAAAGAATCACACTTAATTGCTGTCAAGCGGATTATTAGATATGTCGCAAGTACTGTAAATCTCGGTCTCTGGTATCCTCATGAGACTAGTGTCCAATTAGCTAGGTACTCGGATGCTGACTGGGCTGGTAATCTAGATAATAGAAAATCAACCAGTGGTGGTTGCTTTTACATTAGAAATTGTCTAGTTTCCTGGTTTAGTAAGAAACAAAATTCTATATCACTTTCAACAGTTGAAGCTGAATATATTGCAGCTGGTAATGCATGTACACAACTTGTTTAGATGCAACGAATGCTAAGTAATTATGGAATTAAACAATATTCTATGTTATTACATTGTGATAATTCTAGTGCGATAAATATTTCAAAAAATCCTATTCAGCATTCTCGTACTAAGCACATTGACATTAGATTTCATTATATTCAGGAATTGGTAGAAGAAAAAGTTATATCTCTGGAATATATTCCTACCGAAGATCAGCGAGCTGATATTTTCACAAAATCTCTTGATAAAAGAAGGTTTAAAAAGATGAAATTTGATCTTAGAATATGCTTTTTAAAATGATTATTTATGCCTACTTGTATCATAGTGTATATATTTGATAGGTTGAATTTCAATTTTTTTTTAATTTGCAAGAAAAATGAATTTTTGGACATTCTTCAACTAGTCGTGAGTATACTCGACCAGTCGACTTACGACCGGTCGTAGATACACATGACCAGTCGTAGATCTCGGGAATCACTTAAAAATTGAGGTTTTTGCCTTCTTCCTCATTTCGTTTTTCTTTTCTAAGGAGCCGAGCTTCGACTTGTCGAACCCATTGTTCTTGTTCTTCAAGGTTAGTATTCCATTTGCGTTTTTCTTGCAGATCTGTGTCTAGATTGTTTCCTTTTCTAGCTTGAAGCTTTCTATTTTTGATTTTATTGAGATTTGGGGTTTGGATTAAGAAAAATCTGTTTTGAGTAAACTCACTTCTCAATCCTTTGCAACTTCTTATTTCCTTGTTATTGTTATTGCAAATGGCTACTAGAGGTAGAAAAACTAGTTCCCGTGGTCCTTCTTCTTCCTCCAGATCGACCAAGCGTCATCTTCTTGTTCCGAATGATGACACATCTTATGTTACAAACCTTAGATCTCGTAATGTTATTGTTGAACATCCTGTTGATATTAATCATATTGTACCTTTTGATATCCTTCCTATGCTTGAAGCTGTAGGTTGGGTTAACTTATTACATTGGGGTGGGCCAGCATACCGGTCCATTGCCTAATCCATATTTACATGTATTAGTGACTTTTCACAGGATAATTTAACTTTTAAAATATCTACTAGTGAAGGGCCATTTGACATTGATCGTCATTTAATTTTAGCCCTTATGGACATTCCTGTGAATATGAGGGTATTCCTATTCATAATTTGACTAATAAACCCTCAGTTTCTGAAAAACATATGCTCACTAGAGACTTGTGCAACATGGATGTTCACTGGACTAAAAAAGAGAATGCGCTTCCCGCAAGGTATTTGTTACCCAAATACAGAGTTCTCCATAGAATCTTTATGTCTAATCTGTATCCTCGTTCGGGTAATAAAACTGACTCGACTTCGTCTATGGTTCGTGTTATTCATGCTATTGTCAGTGGTACTCAGATTTGTTTACCATCCTTAATCTGTCATTTCATTCTTCAGTTTAGATTCCATCCTGGTCATAGTGACATTCCTTTTGGTTATTTAATGACTATAGTCGATATGCTGGTTAATGAGGCACCTATCCATCATCTAATTTTCAACAATTCTAATCTCAATAAGATGAAGCTGGAATTACTTCCTGAACAAGGTGGTGATGGTGGTCATGAAGAAGCTGGTGATGACATTAATATGGATGACATCTTCGAGGAACTGGATTTTGATTCAACAAATGATCCAGATTTTGAACCATCTGATTTTGATGCACGTCTGAGTGCATTGAAGGGTAAAGTTGAGAATATAAATGAAAAGATGGAAAACATCTTTGTTGCTCATGATTTACAATTCAAGTACATGCGCAAATATCTTAGGCGATTGAACAAAGGCATGCACCAACTTGATCCCTCTATTCCTGCTCCGTCATCTAATTCTAGTTCTGACTAGTCTATATGGGATTTTCTGGTCTGTAATAACTTTAAAACTTAGCACTAAGTTGACTAATTTGGAGTTGGATACTATTTTTCTTTTATGCTGGGTATTTGTTCTTTGTGAAACTATGCTGATTTTGAGTTGAATACTATCTGTTTTTCTGCTATAATATCCTCATTATTACTCTCATATATCTCTTTATTTAGTTCTCCTTATTGTTGTTTCCTTTGTCATATTGTGACAAAAAGGGGGAGAATGATTTGTTCTTAACGATGTGATTGTGAGAGGAGTAGCATTGGTTATGTTACTCAGGGGGAGTAACGATGTGATTATGAGTGGAGTAGTTGAATGTTGAATATTGAATATTTATTTGCAGGTAAGCCAATTAATATTAACTGGTTCATGTTTCTTTAACCAATTTTTTCTATTTTATGTTTATATTGGTTATGTATTTTATCACTAATTTGACAAAGGGGGAGATTGTAAGTGCTATAGTCTATATCCCTGTTGGTTGTCAAATTTGTGATACCAAAATCACTGTTATATAACTTGCATAAGTGAAGCTCTCTCAAAGATCAACATTCTTGAACAAGCAAAGCTCACAACAAGCAAATATCACAAGTACAAAGATCAACCTTGACTGCAAGTATTA
The DNA here is from genome assembly GCA_030180095.1 of Magnolia changhungtana. Taxonomy (NCBI): domain Eukaryota; kingdom Viridiplantae; phylum Streptophyta; class Magnoliopsida; order Magnoliales; family Magnoliaceae; genus Magnolia; species Magnolia changhungtana. The sequence goes on from JASAUF010000625.1 coordinate 1,594,838, forward strand.
CTCACAAGACAAGACTCAAGAATGCAAGACTTCAAGAAGAGTACAAGGCAGTTCGTAAAGAACTCAGGACACTTTCAAGGTTGAGCTACATCAAGACTTCAAGGCTTAAACTTCAAGGTCACTTGTTCCTAATGTTTTCAATGTCCTTACTTCATGATTGGGGTTTAATTGACCATAGGTTAACCTTAGAAGTAGGCCATTTTGGATACATAAGTCATATGTATATGTCACATGAGTTTGGGCAGTTCGAGGACTTGTCCTAGGCTTTCTTTGACTAGTCCTAGCTTTGCTTCGACCAGTCCAAGAAATTCCTCGATCAGTCGTGAGTTTGTTACAAAATTTGGATATTTTCTGTTAGGCTTCGACCAGTCCAAGAATCTGTTCGACCAATCGAAGGAACAGTGTCGACTGCATCTTTGACTAGTCGAAAATCTTCGATTCAAAGTCCAGCGATTAATTACAGGATCTTCAACCTGTCGAAGGAGACCTTCGACCAGTCAAAGGTGACCTACGACCAGTCGAAGGTGACCTTCGACCAGTCGTAAAATGGTCAAAGCTTATCGCGCCCAATATTTTTCAAATCTGTTACTTCTTCTACTAGTCGAAGAGCTCCCTAGACCAGTCGAAGACACGATCTGCTCACCTATAAATTGAGCACGAATCTCAGAAGAATTCAAGGAATTAATCAATCTATTCAAGCCAATCTTCGTCAAACTTCTTAGTGATAATTCTGTGCTCCAACTAAGCTAAGTGTGCTTATTTTATATTCTTTTTCTTTAGCTTTATTTAATTGATTTTGTTTATGCTATTCCAATCTAATTTGATAAGAGGAATTGTTATTCCCTTTCTTTGGAATCAAAATTAATTAAGGCAAGCCCTAATTGGTTTAATTTAAAATCTATTAGAACTAGAACCATTGTAATTGAGTAGTGGACATTGAACTTGGACATTCAATTATTTACTCTGACTTGGTTCTACCGGGCTTCTACAATGAAGGGGATAATCAGGTATTTTACATTTAATTGTAAATTCCTTTCTGTTTTAGTTTCTTTCAAGATTTGCCAGAAAAATCTTGTTGTATTGGTTATCTGAGGAGAGCCAGGAAAACTCAGAAGTGGGGTTTTTTTAATTGTGTAAGCCCACAGACAAAGACACAATTATAAAGGTTTTTGGGTGAACCTGTGAAAACTTATTTTGTTAGTGAAAGCTAATATCCCCTGTGTGAGGATATTAGGAGTAGAGTAGCATTCTGTGTGGCTGTTGTTTAACAGTTGGTGAACACACAGGCGAACCACTATAATCCCTTGTGTTGTGATTGAATGATTTACATTTCTAATCTTTAATTATTTATTTGTGGGATGTATGTATGGTGGTGAATGTTGTAATCATTTAATTCAAGCATTGTGAAAATTTTGTAATAATTTAGAATTTACTTTCTACTATTCCTTTATCTGCTTAAAATTCAATTTCCTTTAAAAGTTGTTCCAGCAAGGTTGCCCTGCCATTTTTATGGTGTATGGCTAGAACAATACATTTGTGATTACAATTTATTTCAGTTTGTGCTTAATTCTGTATTCCTCCTTGGTTTGAGATTTGATACAAAGATCTTTCTAGAAATAAGGTTGTCCTACCATAAACTCTGGTTTTTGGTGAAAGGTTGTCCTTAGAACAACATTTGTATCAACCTCTCAAGATCTAATTTTTTAGGTTGTTTTACTTTCCTGCATTGTGATTTATTTTGGCTATCATATTATTTTTAATTCCGCTGTTATAAGTTTTATTTGGCATAGTCCTATTCACCCCCCTTCTAGGACATATAGCTAGGCCTTTTCAAGTACCCCATTCTCGGCTCCCAACGCCCACATGCCAGATTCCGATCTTAGGATCCTACAAGGAGGATTTTCAGTATGATTTTTTTTTGTAATGGAGCATAACCACAAGCATAACCAAGTCACAAAACAACATCACCACATATCCATTATATCAAAAACTTTAAGTACAATGAGGAAAGGGAAATACAAGGTGATCAAAAACTCTAAAATAGTCGGATGCGCACTCCTACCTCAGCGCTGCTACTGTCCAATGCTACCTGTACGCAATGGTCATGCATAAGCTTACAAAAGCTTAGAGGGTGGTGTAAGTATGTGCGCAAGGCGAATGCCAAGTATACAATATCAGAGTAATGCGAAAATATGCGGTAAGTCCATGAATACTATCAGTTGTACCAAAGTTATGTAATGCAATGCATGAATGCTATCGGCTATACCAAGGCCATGTGATGTGAGACTTATATAGCCAAATGTCATATGCGAGATGCAAAGCAAGCGTGTCAGTACTCATCAAGTACACATATCAATACAGTTCCTCTCTGGATATCACCGGGGTCTAATACACCTCACACTAACTGCCTCTTCCTTAGCTGCACAGTCAAGCAAGTGGAAGAGACCACACTATCCGCCTGACCAGTAGTCTGTCAATACCTACCCAGCTAGTCGATAGCGGACTCATTTGTGAGCTGGTCAAACTTAGCCTAGCTTATATCCCCCTCACTCGAGTGGATAAGGCCACACCCCCTTCCAACCGACCACGACAAAGTGGGAGACACGGCCTACTGGTTTTCGGCACTCAGGTGCTCGTGTATCCACTCGGTCTAGACGTTGGAGCATCCCCTGGTACCAAAAAGGTTCTGAAATTTTCTCCCAAGGACATCCTAAGTGCCCACAATGCTAGAGCCAATATTTCTTTTATCTGATACGACCATCCACGATGTATCTGTGGAGGCCACGGCCTTGATGTCGCTAGGGCGTGTAGTGATTAAGTCACACATATGCGAGATGCATGAGTCACACCGTCAGTCATGCAACAATCTTACGCGTACCACACGCTCATGTGGGGCACTCCGTCTTATAAAGAGTCCTGTAGATGTCTCACCCCAACGGCTTATGTTATGATCAAACATTCCTCATATCAAGCATACATATGATCCGTATGCACATGAATCATGGAAGTGTACTAAGCATATTATAAAGAAATGAACTATCCTTACACCGAAGATGGGCCAAGAAGGCCTATACGCAACCAGTATGGGCCTATCAATGGGCCCAAGGGAGAGTCATAATGTGGACATTTAACCAACATTATTCTTATAATGTGGACGTCAAACTAACATTACTCCCAAGGCATGACCGCTATAAACATCATTACACAAACTATGGTAGAATCACACATTGTAATGGGCCTGTGTACATCCCAGTGGGCCTCGACCCATGGGCCTCTAATACATCAAACGGGCCTCATACCACGGGCCTCAATGGATGGGCCATAACTACATCAAGATGGGCCTGCTCAAATGGGCCTTATAAATATCAAGGTGGGCCTAATCACATGGGCCTCATGTATAAGCAAGGTGGGCCTCAACGAATGGGCCATAACTACGTCGAGATGGGCCTCCTCAAATGGGCCCTAAAAATATCAAGGTGGGCCTCAACAACAGCCACAATTACATTAATATGGGCCCCATCACATGGGCCATATGTTCATCAAATGGGCCACACCAATAGGCCTCATGTATATCAAATGGGCTCCACCAAATATAAGTGGTGATAATGATTTTCACCATTAAAATTCCTAAGGCCCACCGTAACATATGTTTCCCATCCCACCTGTTCATAAATTAACATAGTGATAGATGAAGTGGAAACAACTATCAGCCTAATAGGAAAATCCTATGGCCCATAGAAATTTTGAATGGTGGACGTCATGGTCCACTACCTTAAATGGTGGGGTCCACTTGAACTTTAAATCTGACTTAATCTTTTGCTCATGCCCAAAAATGAGCTTTAGAAATGGATGGACGGTTTGGATGCAGCAAATGCATCATGATGGGTCACATTCCTCTTGGTAGGGTCCACATGTGTGGCCCACCAGATGGAAGGATGGTTGGATATAACACAGACATCAAGGTGGGCCTACTGGTGCCGCACCCGAGTTAAGGGGGGGAGAGCAGGCATGGATAAAACACACACCTCACGGTGGGTTCCACCGTTCACAGCCGTGGACAGTGGGGATAAACACATACATCACTGTGGGTCCCACGTGGGGTCCATCACAATGTTTATAAGCCATCCAATCCATTCATAAGGTCATGCAGACCTAGATGAAGTGTAAAAACAAATTTCATCTTGATACAAAACCTTTGTGAACCCAAAAACCAGTTTCAATGGCAGGTGTTAAGTCACCACTATTTCCTATGATGTGGGCCACCTGAGCCTTGGATGGGGCTAATATTTGGGTGGGGCCTGCTTCAGGAAGGAGCCCACATAATGAACGGGTTGGATGATGAACAACATCATGGTGGGGCCCACATGTGGAGCCGTGATCCCTGGCCCGTCCGCCCATACACAACATTAGGTGCTGCTGTATATATGTATATATATATATATATAACATGCTTTCTCGTGGTTTCCTCATGTGAGGCCCGCATTAGGTGAATCTACCCCAGCTAATGGATTCTATAGTTTATAACCCATTCATCAAGCCCAATATTGGGCATCTTTTGGCGTGTAGAAAAATTAAGATGAATTTAAATGGTGAAAATCACTGTTTGCTAAGGTATGGCCCACCAGAAAGTCTAATCAGCTTCATTTTTCGGCTCAATGCCTAAAATGAGCTGGGGAAAGGAATGGACGGCGTGGATTAAGTCTATACATTAAGGTGGGGCCTACACAAGTATTCCACTCAAAAGCTTATATAACTAAGCTAATATTTGTGTTTTCTTTCCACGTCCAGCGTCCCTAGATGTTGAATGGTCTTGGCATACACAAGCATAAGGTGGGCCTTGCTCGGGTGGGCCACCAAATGGATGTGTGGTATGGATAAAACATACATTAAGGTGGGGTCCATCCAAGTGGGCCACGCACTACATCATCACTCAACAAGAATAAAAGAAAGGGAGGGAAAGAGAGAGAGATCGAGTAATGGAGGGACCCCAACACTATGGGCTCTCCCTTCCATGTTTACAACATAAATCAAGGTGGGTCCCAATACATATAGGCCCACCGATTCAAAATCAATAGTGGAGATCTTTCTCCACCAAAATGTACGGTCTAGATGACCCTATTTATGCAAAAAAGATAAACATTATGATGGGGTCCACGGAGAATAGCCCCATCATGGAATGATCATGAGGATCAAGATGGTCCATCGGCCACATCAAGGTGGTCCATCAGCCACATCAAGGGTCTAAAGTGAGATCCATACCATCAATCGGTAGGCCTCACTTGGCCCATTATTAAGCACCCACCGTTCGATCTTCTCGGTCTGTTGGAAAGCCAATCACCTTGTGCTTCACTTGGATAGAGAGGATGAGAAATGAAGGGCTAGGATGATGGATTTTTGGTATGGAAAGTGGGCCACACACAAAACACACTTTCTCTCACCTTAGAAATGCATGGACGTGTGAAGCTGTTGCTTGCTTGGGAAGTGTGGTGAGAAATTAGAGAGAGAGAGAGTTGTAAGGAGAGAGAGTGATGGATGTGAGCGATGGGTGAGGTGATGGTGTACTTGACATGTATGGGTGTGTAAGAGAGAGGGTGAGAGAGAGTTGACTTGGTGGTTACTTGACTTGTAGAGAAAGAAAGCATGGGTGTGTGCACTTGACATGAGGTGATTGATTGATGGATTGATTAATTTATTGATGGGACATGTTGTAGAGATTCTCTTAGGATTGCAAATGCGCGATGTTTTCTTTGAAATAAACATCGGCCCATATCTTCTGATCAGGGTACCGGATCGGTACGTAAGACGCGGCGTTAGAACCGTGGCGACGGTGCGGTCGCAATGATACAAGTCTCGAATTAAGTCAACTTAATTCTAGAGGATATGACTTAGGGTCAATCGCAAATGTTGATTATACGTCGCAGATTGCTGGATTTCAACGAGAAGGATTGCGGGAGTTGACGGAATAGTAATGACTAGGATACGGGGAGTTGGACGTCGAATAGTAATGACAATAGGATACATGACAACGGGATCTTAGAACACGTGATAACCACGGTGGTCTAGTTACATCGGCCGATCAACTATGTAGTTCAGTCACGACCCTGTTTGACCCAGAGTAGATGACAACAATGAACCGTGCTACATGACAACCTCGATCCTTTAGAACACGTGATAACCACGAACTTTTGTTAGTTACATCAGCGATCAACTATGTAGTTCAGTCACGACCCTGTTAGATTTTCAAGACATTATTATTAATTGATCAATAGTTAATGACCATATTGGAATGTAGGTCGAGGGAAGCCAATGGTGACCATTTGCTTAGACTTCGAAGAGGCATAGGTCTCTGCCAAGTGATCAGTCAATTTTCTGAAGCATATGATTGTAGATATGGAGAAGAATCCCGATAGGGAGAGTATATTTAGAGACAACTGTTTTGGATTCTTCTTGACTTTCCATTGACTGAATTTAGGGCACACACTCCCAGATCTTATATTGCCTAATGCAAAGGCACGTTGGTGATCTGATATTCGATGTTCAGGGCACCAAGATAAAATTCACTGAGCTTGACTTTGCTTTAATAATGGGTCTTAAGTTTAGACCAGTTAGGATAGATGGTGACGGTCGTGCCGAGGCTGGAATAGTAGAGGGAGGAAGAGGTATTCGGGATACCTACCTGAGAGCAGGTAGTGTTAGTAAAAAAAAAACTGCAACAAGCCTATTTGTCACTCACCGATAAAGACGAACATATGGATGCGGTGAAGCTTTCTCTAATAATTTGCATTGAGAATCTATTAGTTAGATCTCCATAAAAGAATAACTGTGTTGATAAGTATATCGACATGGTCGATGACTTGGATTATTTTAATAACTACCCCTAGGGCCGTGTGGGGTATGATTATTTAAAGAAAGGGGTTAACGCTCCGTCTAGAATTATTTGGGCGACTGGCCGGTACCCTAAATCATATAACATATACGGATGTGCATTCACCCTACAAGTACGTTATTCTTGTCCTAGTTCATAGTCTAAAGTGTGAATTTGTACTCCATACATGTCAATCAATGTGTAATCCATGATAATTGATCTTAAGCAGATCTGGGCCTACGAACGATTCCCAAAACTCACTGGTCACAGTGGGTGGGCAGATAGAAGACAGCATACAATAATTCCTCAAATCCTAAATTAGAATCAGAAGAAATCAGGTAGATACTGCCCCTTATCCGTCATCTTCATAACTGTATAGGTAAGAGTTATTTAAATAGTAGTGTATTTTAATTATGTAATGTGTTTATAATTAATAAATGAATCAATTTTACCCATGCAGGTGATGCTAGCTTCAGAGCTTCAATCGACGGTCAAAGAAGCAGAGACCGAGGTTGTCAGGAATATAACCGACGAGCCTTGTACGAATGACAAGGCTCGGTGAGCAGCACCCATGGCAGTAACAACGATGGTGGAGGGGGATGAAATAAGAAATCAAGTGGAGGCTGAAATTACAGCCTCCCTCTTAGAAATGAGAAATGAAATTGGGGCCGAGGTTAGAACCTCCTTCCAGGAAGATATTAGCAACGTATCGAGAGATAATAAAAAATTAAGATCTACAAGAAAGAAATTTAATAAGCGGATTAAGTTCCTTATCACTAAAGTGGAAAGAATAAAGGAAGAGTTTGGCAGAGAAATAAAGAACCTCAAGGCGAATAATGCTTCTTTGCACGAAGAAGTGAAGACGTTGAGAGATGATATTAATATAAAATACGTACGTGAGATTGTCCTGATTTATTATTCTTTAATAGGTCTCTGTGAATGTACTGTCTTATATAATTATTTTAATACAGGTCAACAACCCAACAACAACAACTGTTGATGATGGGATGGACCATATCAAACATTTTGAAGATGGGATGAGCCATTTCAAAGATGACATTGCTTCACTGCGGAGGCAGATGAATCAGCTAATAGTTGAATTTCAGTCAATGAAGGTAAATGAAAAATGGATCGTGGTTATCATCCATATATGATCGTTGTTACCATCTAGTAAAGGTCGTGGCTGCCATGCACATTGGGTCGTGGTTCATACACGACCCAACAATGGTGGCAACCACCTTTTAGCCTAGCGTCATGGTTTCTATGTAAGATGGGTTGTGGTTTCTATGAATTATGGGTCGTGCTTACTATTCGAAGGGAAATACATAATAATATAGTACTCCATTATAGGAATTCGTTGCTTCAATCAGCCCTATAATAAGAGAGAATGCTTCACTGTAAGAGCGAGTGAAGTAACTTAGGAAGGAGATTCTGGTAATGAGGGTACATGAAATTAAAGTTATCAATTTATCCTAAACCTTATTTGGTCGCTGTTTTGTCCCGTTTTGGTTAATCTCTGCTATATGATTTTATTACAAGACAATGTCCCTTCGAGCAACCCTCCAAGCGTAAAGATTGCTTCGCTGCTGGAGCAGATGAAGCATTTTGAAAATGAGATATAGGGAATGCAGGTATATGAAGTTGAAGTTTTCCTAAATCTTAACAGTTGTTGTTGTGTCCTCTTTGGGTCGTGGTTATGATACAGTGTGGGTCGTTGTGACAGGCCCATGTCCAATCAATGGGTGATCTCAGGGAAGAGAATGCATACATGAATGAGCAGATAAAGTATATTGAAGAGGAGATGCAAGCAATAAAGGTATATGAAATTAAACTTTGGTGGTAGTTGTGTTCCAAGTTCGATCGTGGTCATTGTGAAGGTCAGATCGTTGTTATCATGTGTGATTTGTCATGTTTATCATCCATATGGGTTGTGGCTGACATTATGACCCAATGTTGACAATACAAGATACCACATGCAGACTATGTACGTGGTTTGCCTTTGGATTAATATTTAACAAGTCACTATGAGTCTAATGTTTATACAGGTTTATAATAGGTTAACAGCTCCACCATTGAGGTTGGGATGAGCCAGCTCACTAGTGGATCGTGGTTTCCAGCCACAGTGGGTCGTGGGTGGTTGGTGCACGACCCAATTTGGATGACAACCATGATCCAATGAGGACCGTGGTCACTGTCATCATTTCGGGTCGTTGTCATCGTCTATTAGTCATGGTTATCATGTAATACTTGGTCACAGGTATCACCCAGAGTAGATTGTGTATGAACAGTGACACAGTATGGATGACAGACACGATTCATGAACCATGTCAAGTGTGAACCTCGACCTTACGTGGACAACAACCACGATCCAGGTCGCCCTGTAGATGACAGCATGACTTCACTACATGACGTGTTGAAATACGTAAAAATCAAATAATATGCATGTGTTACAGGAGAAAATCACTTCAGTGCAACGCAACGAAGCAGAAATTCTAAACCTGAAGGAGCTCCATGCTTCGCTAAGCCAGGATATGAATCTATTAAAGGATGAAGCTAATAAGAAAACTGTACATAAAATTGCATTTGGATTGTGGTTTTCAATGGACATTATGTTGTGTATTGCATAGATAATAAATAATATATCGTATTTTTCATCTCAACATTGGTACTTCGCAAGTGTGTGAGGAAGGGATATCACGCCACGATGCAACGGAACCCCACTGAGCTCTAGCTGTAAAGGAGAGTCATCAGGGGTACATGGATCCCCACTGAGAGCTAAATGAAGCTGAAGACAACGAGTTGAGAGCTATCAAATCATCATCGGATTCACCTATCTGGCTAAAGAGCATTTATGACTTAAAGTCATCGGTTGGCTCCGACGTTAGCATCTACATATTGACTTTATTTATTTAATAATATCGATATATGAAAATTATATCACACAAGTTCCTCGTTGTGTAGTCCATCGATAGATACCTACGTTACCTATCAGTGCATCAGGAAAAGAGACCACGACATAGTCAGGATTGCGCATTCGTCCTGTCAATATTTATGGTAATGTTAATTTGAGGACCATAGTTATCTTTAAAACATAATTAATTATTTATGTGTCTGACCCTTTCCAATATATCAACAGTAAGCCATGAAAGTCTAACTTAGCAAGTTGCAAACTTATGGAGCTGGCAACCACAAGGATCGACAGACCATCATCAAGAGTGGCAAATTGAATGAAATGCTTGTAGAAGTAGTCGACGGTCAAGGTAAATCGAAGCCCCTGTGGAAGTATGAAGTGGTAAGAGGTTATTTACTTGAACATATACGTGAACTTAAATGATATTATTCATTTTGGAAAGAGAAGTCTTTTAAATGTTGTCATATTTCTTGTGATTGGTAGCTATACATCCCACTCAACGCGAGGGGATAGCACTAGTTCTTGGTTGTTGTTAATACGGAGAAGAAAGATGTCATTATGTACAACAGCCTGAGTACCGAATTGCAAGAGAACAACGAGTTGATTGTCGCATAGGTTATGCACGGACTAAGATGGCTATTCCATATTCTTAATAATGGATCTAAAAACTGGGAGAATCCATGGAGTTTGAAGACAGTCAGTGATAGACCGAGGTAAGACAACTCGATTGATTGTTACGTATTCATGCAGAAATATACAGACTTCATGAGTAGCATGCGCAAAATTGACTTCACGAAGGTTTGTATGTGTGTGTGTGTGTATATCCGTATACATTAAATCTTTCTTACTCTATCCTTTGATTTAATACTAGTTCGCTCCTTTTTTGTATGAGGACATTCCTAAGTTTCGAAAGACAATTGCATACAACTGTCTGCAGTTAATGAAGTCAGAAGATGCGGCTGAGAGGATGTGTAGACCACCGAAGAGAGTCAATTTTTTTATTAATAATTAAATCATGGATGGATTGGTGTATTTGATGTTTCTTCTAAATATTTTCTATGATGATTCAGTGAATGATATGGGTCATGGATATGATGACCAATGTGTCGTGATTAACATACACAATCCATCCTCACTGGAAACCATTGCCAAGTTTACATGACAGCAACGACCCCGTTCTGTGATCGTGACTCAGATGCACATTGGATCATGCTTGTCAGCCAAGTTGGTTGACATCCACAATGGATCATTGTTGTATATGGGTGGTTGAATGTGTAATGCCAGAACGATCCATATATCGTGACATCCACGACCCATGTAGCATTAGAACCACGACCCACGCCAACCACAACAAACTCGATTGTTCTTGGATGGGATGAACATTGGGCGGTGATGTAATGCATAATGGATAGTTGTTGAAAAACACAATCCATTATGTGTGTCAGCCACAACCCATATAGACTAGTCACACCACAAGAATTTAGCAGAAAAGAATGACCCATATCATATTCACAACCCTTCTGCCTTTCAAACCACGAGCAATATCGGTTGACAACCACGATCGTTAGAATCTCGTAACATTATTAGTGTATATTGCCATGTAAAATTACAAACAAGGACCAATATAACATGAAAACCACGACCAATATAGCATTAAAACAACAATCGGTTACTACCAGAAGAGGAGCTCAGTGATGCACAAGACTCTCCCACTTAATGTAACGACCCGAAAATTTCCGTACTTTGGTTCGAGTATCACCTCGACCAGAAATCACTTAGGATTAAATCCTTTAGAAATTTAACAAAGTTAACTAAGTGCTAAACTCGATTAGCAATGAAATCTATTTGGATCGCTTTAAATACGATCTGCAAGACCCAAAACATGTACAATCATTGACGCTAGGTTACCCTAAATGTTAGGATCAAACTCATTACCCGGCTACTCTCGGGAATGACTTGAAACTCCGTATTAGGTCTAGACCGCACATCGGAAATCCGATTAACACGAAGTTAAGGACTTAGGACCGCCTCGCTGGGCTCGATAACCATCTCGGAAATCAGGTCCAGTCGATGTCCCACGGCTATTCGCTTGAGTCCGGAGTGAGGGAGTGTGAAAATCACTCTTTCCTTTACAAAATAAATATCTGGAATAGTGATCTGGCACCATTCGGTTGCGGATCAGTATTAAGCAACCAGATCGTCAGAATCAGACCAAATTACACCCTCGGATCGGGAAAAACTTTCAGGAACATTTACATGTACTCGAAATTTTGGATCGTGGCCCACTGACCGTTGAACTGAAAGTGGTCCGCCCCGTGTGATCTGGGAATCCGATCGAGTCGAAAACGTAATCCCACGTAGATCAATGAGTGGTGAGCTTAAGTCTGACGTTTAACTCAAGGGGGGCCACCAGAAACACTCTTTTGAGCTGGAAAAGTGCCGAAATACCTATAATAGCAGTAACCCTTGAACCTGAGCCTATTTTGGGAAGGTTTTAGGCTATAAAAGAGCATTAGAACAGCCCCTCTCACAGCCATACGAATTTGGGATAAAACCGTAGAGAGAGAGAGAAAAAGGAGAGAAAAGTTTGGGATTTGTGGGAGTACTTCCCTCCTACTGTTGTAGATCATCCAACGGGCTGCACCACCACTTCCTTGACGTTTTTCCGGCGTCACCGACTCCGTTTTAAGGTGAGAAACCCTAACCCTAGGTCTGATTTGAAGTGTAAAGGCTTTAGGTTGTGAAATAGCTAACCGATTTCATTCCTTAGGCTAGAAAACTCCCGAATACGGAAGCTTATCCAACCTTCCTGATTTGTTGAGATTTCAAGAGACAAGGTGAGGACTTTAGGCGTATAGGTTACGTTTTTCAACGCTTTCAATGTCAGATAATGGTAGATTCATGATCTGCATGCAATTGCACATGTACAAAGTGCTTTCCGTTTTCTGTTTCGATTAGAATTGTAGAATTTGGAATTTCACATACTCTAGGTATTCGTATAAAATACCGTATACGTATTTTTTATGGAAATGTGTTTGACATGTTTAATTGTTGTATGGATATATGATGTATGGATAAAATACTCATTTGGCGAAAGGGTTCGCCTAAATACATGTTTACTAATATACACCAAGTATGTAGAAATACGGTATTGTAAGAAGTACCGTATATGTGTATATTTTAGTGATGTGTTTGTCATGATTAATTGTTGTATAAATATATTATGTGCATATAAATTAATTGCTTGGCGAAAAGAATCGCCGTATTACAAGTTCCCTTGTAAACACTATGTATGTTGAAATTGGGTATCCTAGAAAATACCCTATACGTATAAAATTTACTGATGTAATTGTCATGATTATTTGCTGTATGAATATGATGTATATATATAAAATACTAGTTTGGTAAAGGGACAGCCCTAGTGCACTTTCCTCTAACATACGTCATGTATGTTGAAATAGTGCATTCCAAGTGTTTGTATAATAGCTTGTGAGTGTAAGTGCTTAAGTGTTAGTACCTTAGGTAGGTGCTGAGATGTGGTTCTCAACTACCTTAGAATCATGTATGATACCCTCCATGTGGTTGTTTACTCTAACCAATCACTTATGAGATATACGTATTTGTATCCCTATTTATATAGTGCTTTATAACATGTTATTTAACATGCTTTGTAACTTGTTACATAACATGCTTTACGATATACTTTATAACATGATTGCTGGTGTTCTTGAACTATCTTATGTATCATGCTTTACTTCACATGCCATGGTTGGGAATTGATTGGGCTTGGGACTATACCCATAGTCCAGACATCCGGTATCAGACTTGGAATTGTGGTTAAGATTCGTTTCGCCACACATGATGTGTTGGCGAACCCGTGTCGTACTTCGGTTGGCGATAATGGTTGGCCACACGAGGTACTTCTGCGCTTCATATCGCCCAACTTGTTGTGCGCTCGAGCCAGCCGAACATGTCAAGTAACCCGTGTGTCTTATGTATGTTTACCATGTTTGGTCGCTAATGTTTGAACCTAGGGTACCAAACTTACCAGTGAAAATCCCGTTAACCATGGTACCTCGATCTGCTAAGACTCATGAGCTGGGCATGGTGGTATGGGACACCGTGGTCGAGTTGTCGGCCTCTTTGAGGCTACGTGCCTCCCCGTAGTGACCAGTGAGCAACTTAACTCGTGAGCCAATTATGGTGGTATGGGACACTATATTCGCGCTGTCGGCCTACATTGATAAGGTGATGGGGGAGTGGTGCAACCTTCGTGCGTAACAGCCCTGGCAGCCCTTTGTAGTGACCGCGAGCATATTCTGAAGTCGCAGTGCGCCTTAGGGTTCGCCGCGATATATAGAGTATGAACTAGGCCTGTTTCTGTATAGTGATGAATCGTTTAAGGGGTGATGGGGGAGTGGTGCAACCTTTGTGCGTAACAGCCCTGGCAGCCTCTGCAGTGACCTAGAAAACACACCATCGTCTGATATTAACTAGGACTGACGACCCTAGAATGGATCATGTTTAGGAATGATACAAGGGAGGTACCTTAGTTTCCCAACCCTGCTGTTTGAAATGGATTAATTAAAAACTCGGTAATCATGCTCATCATGCATCGCATGTGCCTGGAAGATGTGGAGCATTGTGGGATGTAAGCATGCCACGAACGTGAGATGGTGTCGCATGAGGGAGTATGTTGGTAAGGGCATCCATCATACCTGCATTCATACTTGCATTAATCAGAGTAACTAGAAGTGTTTGATTTACTGCTTTATCATTACTGCTTGACTGCATTGATGAACATGTTAACCTATGCTTTATGGTTCCACTGAGTTAGCTACTCACTCCCACATTACGGGACGGTGTTGCGCACACCAACCAGACTCTGTCTCAGGTTTAGGCGAGCCGACGACTTTGGAGGGAGCCGATTTATGACGAGGAGCAGGAGGAGTTCTCGTATATGCGTTCTCTGGCGTTCGACTAGTCGCGGGGACCAAGCGAATTTTACAGGGATTGTACCTAGTTTATTTTGACATTTTGTTAATAAACAGACATGTATATGGTGACTCAGAAGGATTCATACTCTGGAGAATGAAACGTTTATTTTGTTTCTTTACATACATATATTTACAGTTCAGTCTTCTGCTTGCTTTTATACAATTGATCTGGAGTATGAAGTACTGTTTTGGTATAATCTCATTCATGTTTATTGCTCTAACACAGACAACATTCAAACATCATTAAATATGTAGCATAAGTGATGAGTTGGAACTCGGGAGTTGAGTTACACTCGACCCCCGATTTTCAGGGCATTACAAGTTGGTATCAGAGCATGATTTTGATTAAACTGGACCTGAGTTATGTCCTCACTACGTACGCTGACGCATTACAACCTAGGAGGGTGCGTAAAAATATAGAAACAATCTTAGTGTCTCCCGATTTCGCCGTTCGGCGAAGTTTATTGTAAATGGACATTTTGATCGAGTTCGTACTCGATCCCGACCGCACTTATGGATCCCAAATCACTTCTAGACCGTCTATTGACATGTCTAGATCCTTATCCATGCAATCCAGTTGCTAGGAAAATCAGAAAAATCAGTCCAGATCAGAAATTCCTCAGAACCACCCGTTCTGGAGCTGAAATGAGTCCTAAACACACTAAGACCCAGGGTCGAACCAAGGTGCTTCTGGCACCTTGGGAGTATGCTGAACAGGGCCCCACCGTGGCGGCGCGGCTCTGACCAAGGCGGACCGCGGCGGCCCCGCGGTCACCGTGGTGCGCCGCCCTCCGGCGGCTTTTCTGGTGGTGGACCGGGCCTGGGGTTGGTCGGCCCGACCTCCCCTACCCCCTGGCACATGCGAAAATCTTTGGGGTTTGAGATTTTAGGGGCTGGAGCACCCCTCCCTCTCATTTCACCCCTTCCAAACGCCCAAACCCACCATTTTCAATTTTTCCTCTCAACCCATCCCTCTAAACCTTGCAATCCTCCATTTCCTTCCATAACCCACACACTTCAACCATCCACAACAGCCCTAGCCTCCTCCTTTTCCCTTTTTCTCATGTTGGAGCTCTCATATCTCCATTTGGAGCTCAAAATCGGGTAATCTCCTAACCCATTCCATTTTCTTTTCGTTCCTCCTCCATTTTCTACCCCTAGTGTCTCTTCTACACCTATTGGAACCGTTACTTGTGGAAGATCAAAGCAATCAGCCCCCTTTTTCCCTATTTTGTCATTTTTCCATGGCCCTCTTTGGTGTGGTGGCAGCTATTTTCTCCATTTCCTTCATCCTATCTCTCATGGGAAAGAGGAAGACCGCGGCTGATGTCGCTGGCCCAAGTAGACCAGCCCATTCCCGAAGAAGATCTGATGATGGGGCCGGCACTAGCACCGTTCGGGAGTATAGGTCGAAGCGAGACCTGGATCCCCAACTGCCGCTCAGGGATGCACTACCGATCAGTTTCGAATACGGTCGTTTTGCCAACCGTAAGGTCGTGTTTGAAGCTCACGTGGATGAAGGGATGTTTGGAACACACCCGATGATGGACCATTTAGTGGATGTTGTCGGATGGGGTCCTATATTTGAAGGAGAGTCTCCCGCATGTGAGAACACGGTTCGCGCCTTCTACGCTCATATCATAGACCCATCGTTGGAGCCGCTCCAATTCACGGTCTCTGTAAGAGGCATAAGGCGTACGATTACTGTGGCTGAGGTGGCGCGGCTCCTGAACATCTCGCGTGGTGAAGTGCTTCCAAACGACGACTTCTCCAGGAGTGCGCGAGAAAGGGATCGCCGCACGCGATACCTTTATGGTCGACGGGTCTCTTGGACGCGAGGAAACTGCCTTCCATAGACGAAGATGACGGATGACTTCCATTTGCTCCACCACATTTTCACATATAATGTGTATCCGCGGTCGAGTAACCGTACAGAATGTACTCGGTTGATGGTGGATTTTCTATACAGGATGGGACATGGAGACAACTTATGCCTACGCACTTTCTTCCTGTATCAGATAGTTCAGGTTGTCCGATCTGTCAGGAAAGACCTCTCACTCCCATTTGGCCGCCTGATATGTAGGATGGCTCATGATATCGGCTATAGACTCAACATGGAAGACCTTGCGCCAATCCGAGTCATAAATGAGACTACACTTAACAACATGAAGATTGGCCCTCGCCAGCGGCAAGCCCGGCTCGACGAGTCTGGCGATGAGTCGGATAGTGCCGTGAGGAGAGCGTTGACCTTGAGGCAGAAAGTGATGAGGAGGGCGGTGTTGACATACAAGAAGAGGAAGAGGAGAGCTCACCTCCTGGTGCACCTGAGTCGGACGCTGCTCATACGGCGAGAGAGGCTCGTATGGATCGCATTGAGGAGAACCAGTTCGCTGCAATGGCCCTTGGCCCCTCAGCCGAACCGTCAGCAGCAAGCGCGAGTTCATACACTTGTGGCTGATGCACTTGAGAAGTCGATTTCGGCACCGACAGCTTTTGAGGGTACGGCTTACATTCATGGTACTTCCGTTTCCTTATTGGTGGACACTGGGTCCACTACTTCTATTGTTTCTTGTGGGATGGTTAAACGTCTATCTTTGCATACTATTCTCACTAAGGGAACGAGACTCACTACGGCCACTGGGACCTTCTCGGATGTCACACGGTTATGCGAGAGTTGCTCGATAGTTTTGGGTAGCAGCACAGTGCTCGTCGACCTCATTGTTGCTCCACTATGGCACTACGATGTTATCCTTGGTATGGATTGGCTCGCCAAGATGAGGGCGGAGATAGATTGAGATACTCGGATCGTGACTGCCTATGGACCTGATGGCACAGCTTTCACGTTTCCAGTGCAGGTCAGTTGGCCCTGCCGTGTTGATTGTTATACTACTTTATTGGCGCCGATTGATGGTCCGACGTTGAGGAATACGCCAGTGGTTCGAGAATTTGTAGGCGTGTTTGAGACTATTCCTTGTTTACCTCCTCGACGCGAGATCGATTTTACAATTGATCTTACGCCGGGTGTGACACCCATCTCACTGCCGACTTATCGTATGCCTCCATGTGAGATGGAGGAGCTGAGGAAACAAATTGACGATCTGGTAGACAAGGGTTTTATACGACCTAGTGTGTCTCCTTGGGGAGCACTTGTGCTATTTGTGAAGAAGAAGGACGGGTCGCTACGATTATGTATTGATTACCGTAGGTTGAACCAGGTCACGGTGAAGAACAAGTATCCTTTGCCCAGGATAGATGATCTGTTCGATCAGTTGAGAGGGGCGAAGTATTTCTTGAAGATTGATCTTCAGTTGGGGTACCACCAGTTGCGCGTGAGAGATGAGGATGTGTAGAAGACAGCCTTCAAGATGTGCTTTGGGCACTATGAGTTTCTGGTGATGTCGTTCGGCCTTACAAACGCACCAGCCGTATTCATAGATCTGATGAACCGGGTATTTCGGCCCTTCCTGTACCGATTCGTCATTGTCTTTATTGATGACATTTTGATATACTCTACGAGTCGGGAGGAGCACGAGGAGCACGAGGAGCACTTGAGAGCGGTGTTGGGTACGCTGGAGAAGAACCAGTTGTTCACACAGTACAAGAAGTGCGACTTCTAGCAGGAGGAAGTCAAGTTCCTCGGACATGTAGTGTCCAAGGATGGGATAGCAGCGGACCTTGCTAAGGTAGCCGCGGTTCAGGATTGGCAGCAGCCTGGCTCGATTACCGAGGTGAGGAGTTTCCTTGGTCTGGCTGGGTATTACAGACGCTTCATTCGGGATTTCTCGAAGATCGCCGGGCCATTGTCTCAATTGACTCGGAAGGACCTGAAGTTCGCCTGGAATGAGAAGGCGGAGGTAGCTTTTAAGGAGCTGAAGGACAAGTTGACGTCCGCCCCTGTGCTAGTATTGACATAGCAAGGGGAGAAATACACGATA
Organism: Magnolia changhungtana; assembly: GCA_030180095.1. Lineage (NCBI taxonomy): Eukaryota > Viridiplantae > Streptophyta > Magnoliopsida > Magnoliales > Magnoliaceae > Magnolia > Magnolia changhungtana. The sequence goes on from JASAUF010000625.1 coordinate 1,613,546, forward strand.
TATACTGACGCGTCTCGCGTTGGTTTGGGTTGTGTCCTGTTGCAGAAGGATAGGGTGATTTCGTATGCCTCGAGACAATTAAGGAAGCACGAGGAGAATTACCCTACATATGACCTGGAGTTGGCAGCCGTCATCTTTGCATTGAAGCTCTGGAGACATTACCTCTACGGAGAGGAGTTCAAGCTTTTCTGCGACCACAAGAGCCTTAAGTACATATTCACACATCGAGACTTGAATATGAGACAACGCCGATGGATGGAGACTTTGAAGGACTTCAAGTTCGAGGTTCCTACCATCCTGGCAAGGCAAACCTTGTGGCAGATGTGTTGAGCCACAAGAAGGCGATAGCATTTACGGCACCATTGATGATAGCTGAGTGGGACATGGTCGAGTTCATACGGGACTTCGAGCAGAGACTCACTGTGGAGGAGCCATTTGAGTGTGTTGCGCACGTTCGGGCGCGGCCACTTATTGACGACAGGATTGTTGAGGCCCAAGAGGGCGATATGTGGCTGTCTGAGCTTCGAGAGCAAGCTAGCGACACCGAGGACTCCGAGTGGAGAGTTGGTTCTGATGGGGGTCTACGATTCCGTGGCCGCCTATGCGTTCCTGATGTGCCTGACTTGAGACGCGAGCTTCTCGAATCTGCCCATAACTCGAAGCTTGCGATGCACCCTGGTAGCACGAAGATGTACCAGGATATGAGACGGTCGTATTGGTGGGATAACATGAAGGCCCACATCGCTGAGTATGTGTCTCGCTGTCTCACGTGCCAGCAGGTCAAGGCTGAACATCGCCGACCTCCTGGACTGCTTCAGCCCATGCCCATAGCAGAGTGGAAGTGGGACTTCATCTCCATGGACTTCATATCTGGGCTGCTGAAGACGAGGAAGGGACACGATTCCATTTGGGTGATTGTGGACTGGTTGACCAAATCGGCCCATTTCCTCCCTATCAGAGTTACGAACTCTGCAGACGAGCTGGCTAGATTGTACATCAGGGAGATCGTCCGTCTGCATGGAGTTCTATTAGAGATCGTGTCGGACAGAGACACTCGGTTCACATCCATCTTCTGGACTCGTATCCAGGAGGCGATGGGTGTGAAGTTGAAGTTCAGTACGGCATTCCATCCTCAGACTGATGGGCAGACAGTGGATGAACCAGATTCTGGAGGATATGTTGCGGGCATGTGTGTTGGACTTCAAGGACAGCTGGGATGATTGTCTTCCGTACGCAGAGTTCGCATACAACAACAGCTTCTAGGCGACTATTGGCATGGCGCCATATGAGGCCCTATATGGTCGTCCTTGTAGAGCACCGCATTGTTGGGCCGAGGTTGGCGAGCGTAGTCTGATTGGCCCGGAGTTGGTACAGGCAACTACGGAGAAGGTCGACATTATTAGGCGTCAACTACTTACAGCACAGAGCAGGCAGAAGAGTTACGCCGATACGAGGCGGCGACCGCTTGAGTTCGAGGTCAGGGATCATGTGTTCCTTCGAGTTTCCCCTATGAAGTGAGTCCTTCGGTTTGGGAAGAAGGGGAAGCTCACACCGAGATTTATCGGTCCATTTCAGATACTGGATCGAGTGGGTGATGTGGCGTATCGTCTCGAGATTTATCGGTCCATTTCAAATATCGGTTGACAACCACGATCGTTAGAATCTCGTAACATTATTAGTGTATACTGCCATGTAAAATTACAAACAATGACCAATATAACATGAAAACCACGACCAATATAGCATTAAAACAACAATCAGTTACTACCAGAAGAGGAGCTCAGTGATGCACAAGACTCTCCCACTTAATGTAACGACCTGAAAATTTCCATACTTTGGTTCGAGTATCACCTCGACCAGAAATCACTTAGGATTAAATCCTTTAGAAATTTAACAAAGTTAACTAAGTGCTAAACTTGATTAGCCATGAAATCCGTTTGGATCGCTTTAAATACGATCTGCAAGACCCAAAACATGTAGAATCATTGACGCTTAGTTACCCTAAATGTTAGGATCAAACTCATTACTTGGCTACTCTCAGGAATGACTTGAAAATCCGTATTAGGTCTAGACCGCACATCGGAAATCCGATTAACACGAAGTTAAGGACTTAGGACCGCCTCGCTGGGCTCGATAACTATCTCGGAAATCAGGTCCAGTCGATGTCCCACGGCTATTCGCTTGAGTCCGGAGTGAGGGAGTGTGAAAATCACTCTTTCCTTTACAAAATAAATATCTGGAATAGTGATCTGGCACCATTCGGTTGCGGATCATGATAACAACAGGACCATCGAATCGACCAAATTACACCCTCGGATCGGGAAAAATTTCAGAACATTTACATGTACTCGAAATTTTGGATCGGGCCCATGACCGTTGAACTGAAAGTGGTCCGCCCCGTGTGATCTGGGAATCCGATCGAGTCGAAAACGTAATCCCACGTAGATCCATGAGTGGTGAGCTTAAGTCTGACGTTTAGCTCAAGGGGGGCCACCAGAAACACTCTTTTGAGCTGGAAAAGTGCCGAAATACCTATAATAGCAGTAACCCTTGAACCTGAGCCTATTCTGGGAAGGTTTTAGGCTATAAAAGAGCCTTAGAACAGCCCCTCTCACAGCCATACGAATTTGGGATAAAACCCTAGAGAGAGAGAGAGAGAAAAAGGAGAGAAAAGTTTGGGATTTGTGGGAGTACTTCCCTCCTACTGTTGTAGATCATCCAACGGGCTGCACCACCACTTCCTTGACGTTTTTCCGGCGTCACCGACTCCGTTTTAAGGTGAGAAACCCTAACCCTAGGTCTGATTTGAAGTGTAAAGGCTTTAGGTTGTGAAATAGCTAACCGATTTCACTCCTTAGGCTAGAAAACTCCCGAATACGGAAGCTTATCCAACCTTGCTGATTTGTTGAGATTCCAAGAGACAAGGTGAGGACTTTAGGCGTATAGGTTACGTTTTTCAACGCTTTCAATGTCAGATAATGGTAGATTCATGATCTGCATGCAATTGCACATGTTCAAAGTGCTTTCCGTTTTCTGTTTCGATTAGAATTGTAGAATTTGGAATTTCACATACTCTAGGTAGTATAAAATACCGTATACGTATTTTTTATGGAAATGTGTTTGACATGTTTAATTGTTGTATGGATATATGATGTATGGATAAAATACTCATTTGGCGAAAGGGTTCGCCTAAATACATGTTTACTAATATACACCATGTATGTAGAAATACGGTATTGTAAGAAGTACCGTATACGTGTATATTTTAGCGATGTGTTTGTCATGATTAATTGTTGTATAAATATATTATGTGCGTATAAATTAATTGCTTGGCGAAAAGAATCACCGTATTACAAGTTCCCTTGTAAACACTATGTATGTTGAAATTGGGTATCCTAGAAAATACCCTATACGTATAAAATTTGCTGATGTAATTGTCATGATTATTTGCTGTATGAATATGATGTATACATATAAAATACTAGTTTGGTAAAGGGACAGCCCTAGTGCACTTTCCTCTAACATATGTCATGTATGTTGAAATAGTGCATTCCAAGTGTTTGTAAAATAGCTTGTGAGTGTAAGTGCTTAAGTGTTAGTACCTTAGGTAGGTGCTGAGATGTGGTTCTCAACTACCTTAGAATCATGTATGATACCCTCCATGTGGTTGTTTACTCTAACCACTCACTTATGAGATATATGTATTTGTATCCCTATTTATATAGTGCTTTATAACATGCTATTTAACATGCTTTGTAACTTGTTACATAACATGCTTTACGATATGCTTTATAACATGATTGCTGGTGTTCTTGAACTATCTTGTGTATCATGCTTTACTTCACATGCCATGGTTGGGAATTGATTGGGCTTGGGACTATACCCATAGTTCAGACATCCGGTATTAGACTTGGAATTGTGGTTGAGATTCATTTCGCCACACATGATGTGTTGGCGAACCCGTGTCGTACTTCGGTTGGCGATAGTGGTTGGCCACACGAGGTGCTTCTGCGCTTCATATCGCCCAACTTGTTGTGAGCTCGAGCCAGCCGAACACGTCAAGTAACTTGTGTGTCTTATGTATGTTCACCATGTTTGGTCGCTAATGTTTGAACCTAGGGTACGAAACTTACCAGTGAAAATCCCGTTAACCATGGTACCTCGATCCGCTAAGACTCATGAGCCGGGCATGGTAGTATGGGACACCGTGGTCGAGCTGTCGGCCTACGCTGGGGCTACGTGCCTCCCCGTAGTGACCAGTGAGCAACTTAACTCGTGAGCCGATTATGGTGGTATGGGACACTATATTCGTGCTGTCGGCCTACATTGATAAGGTGATGGGGGAGTGGTGCAAACTTTGTGCGTAATAGCCCTGGCAACCCTTTGTAGTGACCGCGAGCATATTCTCGAAGTCGCAGTGCGCCTTAGGGTTCGCCGCGATATATAGAGTATGAACTAGGCCTGTTTCTGTATAGTGATGAATCGTTTAAGGGGTGATGGGGGAGTGGTGCAACCTTTGTGCGTAACAGCCCTGGCAGCCTCTGCAGTACCTAGAAAACACACCATCGTTTGATATTGACTAGGACTGACGACCCCAGAATGGATCATGTTTGAGAATGATACAAGGGAGGTACCTTAGTTTCCCAACCCTACTGTTTGAAATGGATTAATAAAAAACTTGGTAATCATGCTCATCATGCATCGCATGTGCCTGGAAGATGTGGAGCACTGTGGGATGTAAGCATGCCACGAACGTGAGATGGTGTCGCATGAGGGAGTATGTTGGTAAGGGCATCCATCATACCTACATTCATACTTGCATTAATCAGAGTAACTAGGAGTGTTTGATTTACTGCTTTATCATTACTGCTTGACTGCATTGATGAATATGTTAACCTATGCTTTATGGTTCCACTGAGTTAGCTACTCACTCCCACGTTACGGGACGGTGTTGCGCACACCAACCAGACTCTGTCTCAGGTTTAGGCGAGCCGACGACTTTGGAGGCCGAGCCTGATTATGACGAGGAGCAGGAGGAGTTCTCGTATATGCAGTTCTCTAGCGGCTTCGACTAGGCTGCTAGGACCGACGAATTTTACAGGGATTGTACCTAGTTTATTTTGACATTTTATTTATAAACAGACATGTATATGGTGACTCAGAATGATTCATACTCTGGAGAATGAAACGTTTATTTTTTTTCTTTACATACACATATTTACAATTCAGTCTCCCGCTTGCTTTTATACAATTGATCTGGAGTATGAAGTACTGTTTTGGTATAATCTCATTCATGTTTATTGCTCTAACACAGACAACATTCAAACATCATTAAATATGTTGCATAAGTGATGCGTTGGAACTCGGGAGTTGAGTTACACTCGACCCTCGATTTTCAGGGCGTTACACTTAAGCTTGAAAATGGGGACATTATCATCCTCCTCACTCTTATCATCACTAGTTAATAACTACGACCTTCTATTCGGATTCAACGTGACCATTCCCTTCGGATTCACCACGACCCTCTGCAATAAACGCTACATGTAAGTCACGACTCATTTAAGACAACAACGACGGCGAATGAATCATCAAACTACTTACTTTCTAGGATGACAAACACGACAGATCTAACATGACAACCACGACCATATTCACAGTGATAATCCGAATAGCAAATCTCTACAATAGGCACTCAACCATCCGAAAAACTCTATCGAGAATGTCTTGTTTTAGCCTAATCTAAAACTCTGTTGAGAAGGTCAGGCTTAAACAAGACATTCTCGTTAGTGTTTTTTAGATGGCTGGGTCCTGTTGAAGAGACTGTACTTCCTATTACATTGTGATTATGGTCCTCATTGTCACGTTATAGCGGTCATGGTGTCATGCTGTATGGGAAGTAGTTATTATCATTTGGTGCACTAATTACAAGGGGTCGAATGAGCTGCGAAAGAGACAAAATCACAGTTAAAGGAAGGAGATGACAGGGAATTGATGGCTTCTTCCACTTTCTCCTCAATTATTTTCAATGAAAGAGCAAAGCAAAGAAAATACATTAATCGAAAGGTGTTACAATAAGGTTCGGATTGGTTTGTGGAAGAAGTACCGCTCTTATATAAAGGTCATTAATGGTCAAGGCACCGATTCCGAAGGGGCGCACTGGCTCTGAGCAGTCGCGTGGATTTCGAAGGATCGCGCTCGATGCCCAATGGATTGCGGGGAAGTAGCAAGTCATTCAATGGTTAAGGCACCGTTTCCGAAGGGTCACGTTGATTTTGAACAGTCGCACGGATTCTGAAGGATCCTGCTCAGTGCCTAAAGGATTACGGGGATCGAGCCATTCAATGGTCAAGGCGCCGATTTCGAAGGGTCACGTTGATTCTGAACGGTCGTACGGTAAGACCGTGGCGATGTTTCCGGAGAATCGCTCTCAATCTACAGGGAAGGGTCCTGGATATGACTAGTAATTGGTCGTGGTTATCTTCCTTATTATATCGTAATTCACGTGCAATTGGATCGTGTTTTTTTATCCATGTTGGATCGTGGTTATCATCCAACGCTGGGTCGTGGATAGATGAAAGGAGGAATTTGAACGATGACCCATATGACATTCTAACTATGAAGAATATAACACGAGAACCACGAACCATGTTACATGGGTCGGGGTTGTTACTTTATATGTGTCGTGGTTTTATGTTATGACATCCTCGACTCATATAATGTAACAATCGCGATCCATGTAACATAACAACCATTAGGCAAACCAACGACGATTTATTTTGAGCCGAGTTCGAGCAGTTTTTTGAGCGGAGTAACGAGTAACAGGTTCAAGCTTTGAGCCCAGTTCGAATAAATTGAGATTCATTTGAATTTCAATATGATTGACTGTCAATTTCAACTTGAAGTTAAACAAAGCAAGAGTTAGGGCCACTAAAAGATTTGAAGAGATCAAATTGGCCCACCCGTAGCACCCATCTAGTCACTATTCTTCTTCCTTGTTCTACTATTCTTATAATTAAACGAAAGTTCACTTGTTGATTTTATAGTCATCATGTGGAGTTCACAAATGATGTGATTTTCGAGTGTAGTCGAATGTCATGTATGGACAACCAAGATCCATAAGGGTCGCGGTTTTTAGGTTATATGGGTCATGATTGTAATGTTATGTGCTTTGTAGTTGCAATGTAAAAAATGGTATTTCTAACATCGGAAACCAATAGTCGCACGACAACCTACCGACATTAACCACTTAAAGCGATAAAATATATATATATATATATATATATATATATATATATATATAATGCATAATTTATTATTAAAAAAACTTCCATAATTACATATTTACACTATTTGAAATGGCAACTTACAACTAATAATGATATTGTGGTTGTTATTGTGATCTATGTTGGCATAACCTCGACCCATATAGCATTATTACCATGATTCACAGCCACGGCCCACAGAAGATGGGACAACACCCAAATGCTATAGATGCAAACGAATAAGTCACAATTGGCATCGATGCACTTTCGTCCCTGCTAGTTGAGGCTGAGGCTAATGATGACTTAATATGTTGGTTTATATTTTACATTGTTTGTGAAATGTCATTTGAACTATAATAAATATACTTCATGGTACATGAACCATGGAGCGTGTTAACCATGATCCACGAATTATTGTTCATTTGAACAACTACCAATAGAGGAAATGGTGAGCTTAACAATGGGTCGTGGCACTAAAAAGTTTGACTGTGGTTGTTGTGTTCTATGGGTCGTGTTTCTCATAAGATTGTGGTTGTTTGTGATGATCAAACATGGACGGTTACCACAAACAACTACTACAGCGAACCACGACCAATTTAACACAACAACCACGAACCAAATCAACTACCACCATTGATTCACGTATAGCACGATTCAATGTAGACAACAACAATGACATATGTATCAATCCATTTCAGGATCCATGTATCATAAAAACCAAGACCAATTAAGTGACAAGCATGAACCATTTTCATGTCAACCATAACCAACGTAGTGATAATCACGGGCATTTATGTAGGTGATCCACGAATAGAAGGATGGAAATAGTGTATAATTATAATAGGTCATGGTCTTCATGATATAATGATGGTGGTTGTAGATGGGTAGTGCAAAAAGTCAGTGCAAGAAACTAAGATCTTACCATATCAAATGACAACTATGATCAATGCTTCACAACAAATACGAAACATATTACACGAAAACCACGATCGGTTAAAGAAGACAACCACGACCCTTTGATACTAACATTCAGGATCTAAATTTTCTCAGAAACAAGACATATAATATACAACCTTACAACAACGACCCATATCAAATGATACCACGACTATGAAACTTTAACCAATTGTGGGTTGTGATTGTCCCCAGCGTTGTGTCGTGGTTCTGATGAATAACGGCTCGTTGTTGTCCAATGAGAACAATGACACATATTCCGTGACAGTAACGACCCACTATTCATGTGAAACATGACCAATGTCATCTTCACGACCAATCTACCATGCAAACCACGACCAAACCTCGTTGGGTGCATGTTAAAGAGAATTATTTATGGTAAGATAGCCACCGCCGAACTAACATGACCAATACATCGCATATGACATTACAAACCACAAACCATATAAACTAAAAATCATGATCCATTGATAACACAGCCAGGACTGATTTAACACGATGACTACGAACATTGTGAGACAACCAGGACCGATTTAACTAAAAATCAGTCTCATCTTCGGTGGTTAAAAACTACGACCCTTTCATTTGGATTCAGAGCGAGTGTCCGGAATAAGCGCCACATGTAACATGTAAGCCACGACCCATTTAACATACAATAGGGAACATAACACCATTGTTCTAATTTTTGCCATAAAAGTAAAAGCCACGAAGCAATTTATATATTTCCGATGGCTGGGTACCCGTTCAAATTGACAAGTTGGCGGAGAACTTCCTATGAAGGCTGTTGAGCTTCATGTGGAGGCTGTTGAGCTTCAGGAAGATTGTAAACATCACTAAGGAAAGAGAATGGATCACGATTAAAGGGAGAACGCGATAGAGGCTCTATAGTTTCTTCGAAAAATATCTACTCCATTATTTTGAATGACAGAGCAAAGAAATGCATGAATTGACTTGATCACGCGGATTCCGAAGGATCGCGCTTGGTGCCCAGCGGATTGTGGGGAAGTAGTGAGTCATTCAATGGTCAAGGCGCCGATTCTAAAGGGTCGCGATGATTTTGAACGGTCGCGCGGATTCCATAGAATCGCTCTCGGTGCCCAACTGGATCCATATTTTTTTCCACGTTGGGTCGTGGATCGTTAAAAAAAAAAAGAATGGAAACGACGACCCTTATAACATTCTAAACACGACCAATATAACATGAGAATCATGAACTAATATGGGTCGTGATTGTTACTTTATTCGTGTCATGAATTTATGTTATGACATCCTGACACATAACATAACAACCACTGTCCATATAACTAGCCACAACCGCCCTAGTCATTTCAAGAAATCATATTAATGTAGTTTCCTCCATGCAATCCGTCGGGAAAACAGCGCGAGAAATATGAATTCCCACGACCGTTCAGATTCAGCACGACTCTTCGAAATCAGCGCCTTGACCATTGAATGATAGACTATAAAAGTGGTGCTTGGGCTTCATATTATATTACTTCCACAAGTCAATCCGAACCAGAATCCTTATTTAGCATCACCTTACGCATCCCTGGACTTCTTTGCTCTTTCATTCAAAATAATGGAGGAGGTATTCGAAGAAGCCATTGAGTCCCTTTCGTGTTCTTCCTTTATAAGTGATCTATTCTCTTTTGTCGGGAATGTTGACGACCTTCCAGAAGCTCAACGGCCTTTTCAGAAAGTTCTGAAGATAATTTTCAAACACCTGCAACTCAACATGTTCAACGGGCACCCAGCCAGAGTAAAAAATATTGTTGAAGATTAGTTCTCTACAATGAGATGCAACTACTTTACTTCTCTTCTACTTAGCTTCTCCTTGGAATCAGCGTAACCATTTGGAATCAGTGTGCCACATAATAAATTAAAATTTTATCATGGTGCCCTGAACATCGACCGGGTCGTGGCTTGCATACTAAATGTGGCGCTGATTCCGAAGGGTCACATTGAATCCGATGTGGAAGGAATAATAAAGTATGATGATATCCCCATTTACAAGCTTAAGTGGAAGAAACTTACAGAGTCTTGCGCATCACTGAGCTTCTCTTTTGGCAGTTAATGTGTTAAATATGTCATCGTTACAATTTTGTAAGGGTCGCTGATTTCATGTTATATGGGTCGTGACTATAATTCTATATGGTTATTACTTGCCATGTGATATGGATTGTGATTGTCGCATTTTCTTGATCATGCTTGTAGCTTTTAACCTATTCTATTCTTGTTCTACTTAACCATTAGAGCCGATTCATCCACAATCGACCCATTTAGAGTAACAACCACGATCCATATAACAAAATAACTACGACCCTTGTAATGCAATAGCCATAACCGCCAGTCATTTCAGAAAACCATGTTAATGTCGCTTCCTCCCGGTAATCCGTTGGGAACCAGCAACCGTTCAGAATCATGTGCGACCCTTCGGAATCAGAACCTTGACCATTGAATGATAAGATAGAGATGTGGTAATTGGCTTTCGAGCCTACTCGGACCAGAAACTGAACCAATCGTGGTTCACATGCACACTGGATTATGGTTTTTATCCTTTATACATCACCGTTGTCTTCCAAACCTTGATCGTGGATCGTTGAAAAAAATGGCAGCCACGACCCATAAGATTATAACAACAACCAATACAACATGAGAACCATGAACCATGTTATATGGATCATGGTTGTTACTTTATATGTATCGTGTTTTATAAACATCCCTGACTCATATAACTTAACAACCATGATCTATATAACATAATAACAACAATCTTGTAGCAAAGTAGCCACAACCATCACATTCATTTCAGGAAGTCATATTAATGTCGCTTCCTCCACGCAATCCGTTGGGAACCGAGCGTGACCCTTCGGAATCCCTACGACCGTTCAGAAAATGTGCGACCCTTTCGAATTGGTACGTTGAACCATTTATCTGATCAACCTATAAAAGTGGTACTTGGGTTTCAAGAATCCAAAAAAATAATGAAGAAGGTATTCAAAGAATGCATCGAGTTTTTCTGGCGTTCTTCATTTACGTGTGATCCATTCCCTTTCCTCAGGGATGTTTACGAACTTCCTGACGCTCAACGGCCTCCACGGGAAGTTTTGAAGACATCTTCCGAACTCCGGCATCTCGACAATATCAACGGGCACCCAGCCAGCAGAAAAGAAAACATTTCCTTTGGATATATGCAGCGAGGGAAAAGGAAGCTTTGCAATATAAAATTCTTCATTGGATTTAGAAAGTGAGCAACTAAAAGTGGAGCTTCCATACACTTCTTGCTCATAAGATAATTTTTCAACCCATCTTTCTATAAATATGATGTCGGGGGAGGAAATTGTACTAGAAACAGACGTTGGATTTGGAAAATAAGCGAGGCAACCTATAACACGCGCATCGTGGTTTCATGTTATATGTGTTGTACTTCTCATGTATCGTGGTTATCATGTAATAGGGGTGATGGTTCTCACTTGATTTCCTAAGTTACTGTCCTATGAATGAGTAGTGCAATATATACTTAATTTACCTCTGTTACTATCGTATGTATGTGCACGTTACATTTGTTGATTTGTATAGTATGGTTAGGGGTATACATGAAGCATTGGTCTAAGTCGATATGGATCGTGGTTGTCATGGTAAAATTGTCGTAATTTGAACTATAATGTAATATATATATATATATATATTAATTCATGAATTCTTGTGCATTTGAACCACGACCCATAAAGGAAATGGTAGGCTTAGCGACGGGTCATGGCACCCATGACAGGTGGATAGTGGTTCTCATTTTGCTTATGTCGGGTATCTCTTAAGATCGTCATTTTTACGATGACCATTTTAACACCACAAACACGTCTCAAATCAACAACGACCAATGCTTCACGTATATTTTAAAATGACAACAACGACCTACGTATCAATCCATTGTATGTATCACCAAACCAATACCTTTCCAATGTCAGACACGACCCATGTTTCATGACAACCGCAACCCAAGGTGGATTATAATAACGAGCCTTTATGCATCTGAGTCACGAACATAGATGGCAATCGTGTACATACAATTGGTCGTGGTTTTCATGTAAATGGGTAGTGCAAAAAAAAAAAAAAAAAAAAAAAAGATATCATGGTTGTCAATGACAACACATGAAACAAGGCAACAACGACCATGCAAAACGATTAACACGAACCATATACACGAAAACCATGGCCCGTATAACAGGACAATCACAACCCTTTTATAATTACATTAAGGATCCAATTCATCACAACCAAGACATATACAACATTACAACCATGACCCATATCAAAGGATACAACGACCCATGAAAATTTGATCAATAGTGGGTCGTGATTGTGCATTACATTGTGTCGTGGTTATTATGAATAATGGATCGTTGATGTTAAATTAGAATCATGACACATATGCCATGAAAAATGTGACCAATTGTTCATGTGAACCACGACCCATGTCATTTCATGACCAACTTGTCATGCAAACCATGGCCAAATTTCGTTGGAGGCTGTTCGGAATATTGTTGTTATTCGTATGACATGACAAATAGATCCCATATTAGATTACAAACCACGACCCCCTTGGGATCGTAAATGTCCGAGCCCGGCTATCATATGTCTCTCTTATTCGACGGGGCAGCAAATCAATCGCTGATACTATTAATCGCCTTCCTTAGTCATTCATCAACGACTACGCCTCGGTCTATTATACAGTAAGCTCTCAAGCTTACTCGATTTATTGGCTCTGATTATCATTTTATACTTTCTAACTCTTTTCTTTATCAGGCATAGCCGATGTTTCTGCTGATTCGGGAGAGGCTAAAGGCAATGATTAAGATTGAATGGAGAAGGCCAGGCTAAAAGAGCTCTTGACGACTTCTCCCGATGAACAGGAGAAGCTGAAGGGCTTAGTAGGAGAAGGCGAAGTAAGGGAGATGATGCACCAGGAGATGGCCAATTCAGTCAAGTTTGGGGCTAAACTGGGAGATGATACGAAGGAGGACAATACGCGGTTGGCGGTTAAACTGGGGCAATCTACGCTTGACCCATATAACTTGAAAATCCATACATATAACATGACAACAACAACCCATATAATACAGGGACTTTCAGAAGAGAAGCTCAGCATGCAAGCCAAGGCTCTACAAGTTTCTTCCACCTAAGTTTGTAAATGGGGATATTATCATCCTCCTCACTATCATCTTCGGTGGTTACAAGCTACGATCCTTTCCTTCGGATTCAGAACGAGCGTCCGGAGTAAACGCCACATGCAGCATGCAAGCCGTGACCCATTTAACATACACTAGGGATCGTAACTCCACTATTCTTATTTCTGCTATATAAACAAAAGCTCCATTGTTTATTTTCTGCTATATAAATAAAAGCCACGACCGATTTACCATTATAACTACGACCATGATGACATTTAGAGTAGGAAGAAGATCTCTCTCCAGCGACAACCAGCGATGCAAAAAAACACTATAGACGATGACTTGTTTTGCCCGAATAAAACTATATTGAGAAGGTCAGGCTTAAACAAGACATACTCGCAAGTGTTCTTCAGTGGATCTCCCTGGGTCCCGTTGAAGGTACTAGTCATGGTCTCGCTTTCATGTCACGGGGATCGTGGTTGTCATGCTGAATGGGGCGTGACAGGGGTCGTGCGATGATTTCAAAGAAACGTAAGACTCACCGAGATGAGGAAGAAGAAAATTGTGTAGTTAACATTTTTCCGATGGCTGGGTGCCCATTGAAAGTGTCGAGTTGGCGGAGTTCGGAAGTTGTCTTCAGATCTTCTAGTGGAGGCCGTTGAGCTTCAGGATGATCGTGAACGTCCATGAGGAAAGAGAAGGGATCACGAATGAAGAAAGAACGTGATAAGGGCTCTATTATTTCTTTGAATATCTGATCCATGATTTTGAATGAAAGGGTAAAGAAATGCATGAATTTGATCATGGAAGTATCACCAAAGTACCACTCTTATAGGCTGGTCATTCAATGGTTAAGGCGCCGATTCTGAAGGGTCCCCATGATTTGGTACGGTCGCACTGAGAACGAAGGGTCAATCTCGGTGCCCAATGGATTACGGGGAATTATCGACTTTAGCATGATTTCGTGGAGAAGAAGATTGGGGCGCTATTTTCGGAGGGTCACACGAAATTCCAAGGGAATGGTCGTGGATGGGACGCACAAAGAGTCGAGATTGTCTTCCACATCAATAGTGGTTAGGAATCACATCCCAATGTGTATGACAACAACGATTGTTCCGTGTGATCGTGATTATGTTACATAGATCGTGATTGTAAGAAGAACACCTGTCACTAAGCGGTGGGTCGTAGGGTTTATGTTATATGCCTCATGATTTTTCATGTTATATGGGTCGTAGTTGCTTGGGTCGTAGTCCCATGTTGCATGGAACGTGTTTGTCATGTTGTATGGGTCGTGTTTGTCTTGAATAATGGAGTCGTGTTTGTCATGTTATATGGGTTGTGATTGTAATGTTATATGGATTATGTACGCCATGGACGAAACACATAAGCACGATCCATATAAGCCATGTCGTGTACACATATCATGCAGGTTTTTCATGGGACCGGATTAGGGTCGTGGTTGTGAACCAAGAACGATCGTGGACAATAACCACAATCTAACATGCACATGAACCACGGGATCAGATCACATGACAGTTTCATGGTTGACCATTGACTGTGGCATTGTTGTTATGGATTATGGTTTTCGTCTCAACCGGGTCGTGGTTATGATGTTCGACGGATCGTGGTTGTAAGATGATATGTATTGTTGTTATATTGTTACAGGGGTCGTGGTTATCACGATATATCGATCGTGGTTTGCCATCCACATTCAACTACACATATACAACAACAATCCCTTATGCATGTTAACAAACGTGGCTGACAGCCACCAGCCTTGGAAAACCAATAGTCGCACGGCATCCTACTCACATTAACCACTCATTCACAAGCCCATCAAAGTGGTACTTAGATTCAATTACTTTCTTTAATGTCGCTACTTCCCCTCAACCCCTTTGGAATCAGGGAGACAATTCAGAATGTTTGACTAGCCTATAAAAGTGGTACTTGGGTGAACAAATTATCACATGACAATCCGACCTAGAATCCTTATTGCAACAACTTAAGCATTCATAGATTTGGTTGCTCTTTCAATCAAAATAGTGGAGGAGACATTCGAAGAAGGCATCGAGTCCTTCTCGCATTCATCCTTTATGATCCCTTCCCTTTCCTCAGGAACTTTCACGATCTCCCCAAAGATCAACGACCGCCATAGGAAATTCTGAAGACAATTTCAGAACTCCAGCAACTTACAGAGAATTTTTCTGCGGCGGACAGAGAAATTGAGCGGTGTCATTCTGCTAGGTCTCGCGATCAAGACTTTAACGAGAAAAGGCTGCACTAGATCGAGAGATATGATGCGGCAAAGAAAACTAAAGCTAGGGCCGCTAAAAGATTTGAAGAGCTCAAATTGGCCCACTGTAGCACCCATCCAGTCACTATTCTTCTTCCTTGTCCTGATATTCATGTAATTAAATGAAAGTTCACTTATTGATTTTATAGTCATCATGCGGAGTTCACGAATGATGTGATTTTTGGGTGCAGTCGAATGTCATTTATGGACAACCAGGATCCATAAGGGTCACAGTTTTCAGGTTATATGGGTCGTGATTGTAATGCTATGTGCTTTGTAGTTGCAATGTTAAAAAGGCGGTATTTCTAACATCGGAAAACCAATAGTCTCACGACATCCTACTGACATTAACCACTCGATTGTCAAATTTGAAGTTGAACAAAGCGATAAAATATATATATATATATATATATATATATATATATATATACAAAATGCATAATTTACGATTACAAAAACTTCCATAATTTCATATTTACGATATTCGAAATGACAATTTACAACTAATAACCTCCTATTTTGTCATCTAATCCATCAGAACTGCTACTGGAGGAGTGCCTTCCTGTATTGTCATCTGATCCATTAGAACTGCTATTGGAGGAGTGCCTTCTTATATTGTCATCTGATCCATCAGAATTGCTATCTATTTTTTCATATACATATTGGTTCACTTCATCTGAGTTGAAAGGCGAAGAGATATTTCCTTCATGCTCTTTTACACTTTGAACTAGATTTTTTAAACTTTCTTTATGTGAAGAATTGTATGTAGTACCCAATGCCCTATAAAATTCACCGAGACAAGTCAGGAATTTAAATTTGTTACTCTTTTTCATCTTCTTATTTGTTGTATTCGATCCGGCTTCAACATCGTATTGTCTTTGACTCGAATATCGCTGAGGTCTAGAAACTTCTTCCATATTGCATTTAAGGCGAGTTAGACTTGTTCTTCCTCCAAAGCTATTAATTTGGCATCCTCCTCTGCGTCTTTTGTAATTGTCATTCGTGTATTAGATCCAAAAGCACATGGTTTGGATGGAGTGGAAGGTTTTCTATTCGAATCTAACAGGGCTTGAAAAAGTTTCAGACATCGTTGGGGGTATTGAGGCATGGTTTTGCTTCACCACCTCGACATGACAAGTGTAACCGAAACCGATTAGTATTATTCACAAACTTTGTGTCACACAAATCAGACTTGATCTTTATTTTTCCAAATCTTGGTGGTGATTCAACAAGGTAAGTGTAGACCTAAATGTTTGACGATGGGTACGATGACGACATATCTACACTCAGTTTTTTTTAAAAAAAACAAATCAGAATATTGATAAATAATTACAACAATGATATTGTGGTTATTATTGTGATTTATGTTGGCATAACCACGACCCATATAGCACTACTACCATGATTCACAGTCACGGCCCACGGAAGATGGGATAACATCCAAATGCTCTAGATACAAACAAACAGGTCACAACCAGCATCGATGCACTTTCGTCCCTGCTGGCTGAGGCCGAGGCTGATGATGACTTAATATGTTGGTTTAAAATTTACATTGTTTGCGAAATGTCATTTGAACTGTAATACATATACTTCATGGTACATTTTCATAGGACTAGACTAGGGCCGTGGTTATGAGCCAAGAACCAAGAACCAACATGGACAATAACCATGATCCAATGTGGACAATAACCACGATCTAACATGCATGTGAACGACGAGATCAAATCATGTGACAGTTTCGTTATTGTCATACAGACTATGTCATTGTTGTTATGCACCGTGGTTTTCGTTTTAGACGGGTCGTGGTTATGATGTTATACTGATCATGGTTGTAAGATGATATGCATCATGGTTCTGATGTTACAGGGGTCATGGTTGTCATGATATATGGATCTTGTTTGGCATCCACATTCAACCACCCATATATATAAACGATCCATTGTGCATGTCAACCAACTTCCAATTGTTCGCGAACAATTACGACCCATCTCATTTACCAACCCATTATAGACAATAACAATAAGTAGAAGAAACATCAAAGGCAACAAATCAATTCATCATTCAACGTCAAATCAGTGTTTAGTTTTCTTTGCTGGTGTACCCGACGCCTCATTTGTCAACCATGGTCCATTATGCAACAAACCACGATGACGACCGTGATCGCGGTTGTCATACCATACATATCGTTCATGTCATATACATTGAGGCATGATTCACAGCCACAATACACATAACATGTTGGCCATGATACAATGACCGTGTCAACCACGACCCATTGGGTGTTAATTGTCATGCTATACATTTCGTTATAGTCATATGCATTGGGTCGGGGTTCACACACACGACCCACATAATATAATAACCACCATACACCGACCCTGTCAACCATTACTTTACTTTACACTGAGATGCACTGAACTTGTAGATGTGCTCGCTGACTGGCGATGGAGGCGCCCAACGAAGAAGATTCAAAACCAGTAAAAATTAGAAAATAAGGATTAGAGATAAAAAGTGAAGGGGTCCCAGAGAAGAAGCTCCAAGATATAATCGGTGATCCACACGGGGATAGCCTGTTGATGTTCTGCGTTTGGAAACATAAGCGCCCATAAAAGCGTCCGTAAAAGCGTCCAAGATATAGTCGATGTTCCATAAGTCACATCGAACTGCAGATATTCTTTGATCCGCACCACCCATTTAATTTGTAACATCAAGAAACCCAAACACGTGGTCAAAATATTCAAATCCAATGGACCACAATAGTCAAACCAATAGTTTTTGTAAAAGCCCATGATTTGTCATCTTTACACAGTGTGGACCACTGATGGCTCGATACGCGCCACTATAAAATTTTTCGAAGAAATCCATCATCCATGAACAATTCCAACGGATTAGATTTGATTTATGATAGGCCCATAGACTTGAACCAAGCGATCGACGATTGATCTTCTGCATTTTGAACCGTAAGCGAACTTCCGCCTCATATTCGGTACAAACTAAGATATATGGGGTCCACAGTGATATATATGTCATCTAAACTGACCATCGTACTGTAATGACCGTGTATAAAGGCATTAACATAAAAATAAGTTTGACCAGGCTGATGGGCAGCCCACGTAGTTCTGAATGCCTTATAATGGTTATTTCGATGTGATCAACTACGCCTATAAGGTTCAAACTTTTGGATAAAGATTAGTACATACTCTAACAACTAACAATCGATGTAGATAAAAAATTTACATAAGATCTGTCCCACAACCGAGTGATAACCAAAATCTTATGAGACATACAAGCACAACACAAATACGACGCCGACCTAACCTTTCATCGTTACCTTTGTTTACGTGTCGAGGGCATACTGGTTCGTAATATTCGAATACAACGATCCATAACTGCAACGATCCATATACAATGAAAACAATGATATATATTGTCATGTCAACTACGACACATCGAACATTAACACAACGACCCATATAACATAATAACCACGATATAGAGTTCTAGGCCAAGGACTTAGGCTTCAAACAGGATATGGTGAGGGCTTTCATTATCACAACTTACTTAAAGTCATATTTACCATGTATAATGACAAACATGATCCTTTGTAGATGACAACCACAATCCTTCGCATGGGCAAGAAACGACCTAGGAACATGATCGTTGTTAACTCTGTTTTTTCTTCCGTGTTTTTCATGTGAAATGGATTGTGGTTGTTATGATATATGGATCGTGGTTGTCAAAGTTACATGGGTCGTGGTGTCGGTTGTTATTGGTCGTGGTTTTCATGTTTTTCGGATCGTTTTGTCGTATTATACAAATGGTTGTTATCATGCTACAGAATAACGAGTTCTTTTGTAGAGCTTTGACGTCAGCCTAGAACTCAAAAGAAGCTAGGTTACATCAGCCTGAAATCCCGAAGAAGCCATTACACACCAGGTCCGCCGACAGCAAGTAGGTGCTCATCCACAAGATATCAAGTTCTTTTGAAGGCCTTTTACATCAGCCTGAAACTCAGCAAAGCTAAGACAGAAGGATTCAGACTATTAGGTCGTGGTCAGACATATACAAGCCCTATGATCACGGTTGAGGCAAGATATATGGGTTGTGACTGTCGTTGCATATGGGTCGTGGTTGTAATGTAGTAAAGGTCGTGGTTGTCCTGATTTTTAGATCCTGAATGTAATGATATATGGGTCGTGAATGTCGTGTAATAAAAATCATGTTTGTCGTGTTATATGGTTCATGGTTGACGTGAAGCATTGACCTTAGTTGTCATTCGATATGGTCGTCATGTTATACGAATTGTGGTTGTCATATTGCATGGGTTGTAGTCGACATTTATATGCGTCATCTTGTCATTGTTTAGGTCGAATTTCAGAAAAGGCACTGACTGAAAGCAAACAAGATGCATTAACCTGACAATCACGACCCATGAATCACGGAAACCACAACCTATTGTTAGATACACTATTTCCAAATTTTGGTCGTGCTTTAAATGCATAAATGCTTGTGATAATCATTAATATTTGGGTCATGGTTAACATGATACATGGGTCGTGACTGTCATTATATTTAGGTCATGAAAGCACGACCCTAAATGATATATCATATGGGTTGTTGTTATCATGTTATCTAGGTCATGTTGTCATGTTGTTAAATTTGTCGTGGTTCACAGTTGTAATGGATCGTGGTTCTCATCCATGTTGAATCATATTCGACAACCGTAAGAGAATGAGGATTACGACCATCTAACATAAAAACCACGATCAATCTGTCATGAGAACCACAATGCGTTGGTAAGTTCATGATCCATTGTTGATGACAACCACGACCCATCAACTTGCAGAGCCTTGTGCACCACAACAACTATCAAGGCTTGTCAATGGGTCGTGGCACTCATGACAGGTAGACCATGGTTGTCATGTTGTATGGGTTGTGTTTCTCATTCTATCGTGGTTGTTTGTGACGATCCAATATGGACAACAACCACGAACCATATTAACGACAGTGAACCACAACAAATTTAACGTGACAACCATGACCCAAATAAACTACGACCATTGCTTCATGTAAACCACCATCAGAATTAAATGACAACAACGACCTATGTATCAATCCATTCAGGGTCCATGTATCATGACAAACAAGACCTATATAATGACAGTCACGACCCATGTTTCATATCAACCACGACCCAATGTGGACGATAATCACGAGCCACGAACAGGAAGATGGGTAGTGTAAAAAATTAGTTCAAGAAACTAAAATCTTAACATATCAAATGACAACTACGATTGATGTTCGCATCAACTACGAACCATATTACACGACAACCACGATCAGTATAACAAGACAACCACGACCCTTTATGTAACGCCCTGAAAATCGGGGGTCGAGCATAAACTCAACTCCCGAGTTCCAGCACATCACTTATGCAACAAAATGAATGATGATTGAATATTGACTGTATTTGTGCATTGAACATGAGTGAGATTAAGCCAAAACAGCATATCATACTCCAGAGACAGTTAATTTTGCAAGCGGAAGACTATGATATATAGATAAAATATATAAACTATAATGAGTCTCCAGAGTGTGATAACATTACCAGGTTAAATAAATACAAGTACAGTTCTAAAATGTACCAAATGTGTAAGTTTACTGTCTTCTATCCCCAGTACCACAGCCCCGACAATACAACATGCAGGTCTTCAGAAACCGTCGAGAGAGTTACATGATAGGAGAACTCCTCCTCATCACCATAGAAGTAGTCCGGCTCTGCTTCATAAGCATCGCCATAATCTGAAATTCAACAAATCTGTTTGGTGTGTACAACACCGTCCCGTAACGTGGGAGTGAGTAGCTAACTCAGTAGAACAATAAGGCATAAGTTAACATGTTATCGATGCAGTCAAGCAGTAATGATAAAGCAGTAAATCAAGCACTCCTAGTTACTCTGATTAATGCAAGTATGAATGCAGGTATGATGGATGCCCTCACCGACATACTCCCTCATGCGACACCATCTCACATTCGCACATGCTTACATCCCAAACGGTGCTCCACATCTTCCGGGCACATGCGATGCATGATGAGCATGATTGCGAGTTTTTAATTAGTCCATTTCAAACAAAGCAGATTGGGAAACTAAGGTACCTCCTTGTATCATTCCCAAACATGATCCATTCTAGGGTCGTCGAGTCCTAGTTAATATCGACGATGGTGTGTTTTCTAGGTCACTTGCGAGAGGCCGCTGTGGCATTACGCACAAAGGTTGCACCACTCCCCATCACCCCTTAAACGATTCATCACTATACAACTATACGTAAACAGGCCTAGTTCATACTCTATATATCGCGGCGAACCCTAAGGCACGCCGCAACTTGAGAATATGCTCGCGGTCACACTACAAAGGGCCGCTGTACATTACGCACAAAGGTTGCACCGCTCCCCCATCACCTTATCAATGTAGGCCGACAGCCGCGAATATAGTGTCTCATACCACCATAATCGGCTCACGAGTTAAGTTGCTCCTTTGGTCACTACGGGGAGGCACGTAGCCCCAGCTAGGCCGACAGCTCGACCACGGTGTCCCATACCACCATGCCCGGCTCATGAGTCTTAGCGGATCGAGGTATCATGGTTAAAAGGGTTTCCACTGGTAAGTTTGGTACCCTAGGTTCAAGCATTAGCGACCAAACATGGTGAACATACAAAAGACGATCGGGTTGCTGACGAGCTCGGCCTAGCCCGAGCGCACAACAAGTTAAACGACATGAAGTGCATAAGCACTTCGCGTGGTCCAACCACTATCGCCAACCGAAGTACGACTCGAGTTCGTCGAACACATCTCACGTGGCAAATGAATCACAGCCACGAATTCAATTCTAGTACCGATTGTCTGGACTATAATCATAGCCCCAAGCACAATCACTTGTCATCCTTAGCATGTGGAGTAAAGCATGATAGACAAAGTAATTCAAGCATGATAAATAAAGTAATTCAAACATGCTAGTAGGCATGTTATAAGCATATTATAGAGCATGATATAAAGCATGTTGTAAAGAACAACACAAGCATGAGTTTGTATATATTCAATTCCTAATCACATAGTTATTCAAGGAAATCATACACATAGTTAAAGGAGTTGAGAATCATATCTCAACACCCTTAAACATTACAATTTACTAACTACTACTCATTCAGACATTTCAACAAACACTTTAAAATACAGGAATCAACATACATGACATATGTTGATCACAGAGGTATAAGGCCAAATCCTTTCACTAGGGAGTTACCCCAATCATAACACGCATACACCCATGACGGATAGTCATGGCAAGTGAAACCAAATTCCATATTCATTCAGTCATTTCCACAAACACTTGGGCCACACATTTTAGCATATATAGTGTGTATTGGCCGTGGCGTGATTTAGGGCAAATCCTTTCGTCAAAAGGGGTATTGCCAATACAACAATCAATTATCCATGACAATTAGTCATGGCGAGCACGAATGAGAATTCTATACTCATTCAGTCATTTTCACAACACTTGAATACACTATTACAACGTACATGGTGTATGTTAGCAAAACATGTATTAGGGCTATCCTTTAGCCAAGTGAGTATTTTATCCATGTATAATATATTACTACAGCAAATAATCATGATAAATACATCTCCAAAATTTATACGTATACAGTGTTTTCTAGAATACGCATTTTCAACATACATAGTGTATACAAGCAAACATGTATTACGGCGATTCCCTTCGCCAAGTAAATATTTTATACCCACATAATATATTTATACGACAATTAATCATGACAAACACATCGCTAAAATATACATGTATATGGTACTTCGTACAATACCGTATTTCTACATACATAGTGTTTACAAAGGAACATAGATTGCGACGATTCCTTTCGCCAAACTAGTATTTTAATCATGTATTATATAATCATATATTAAATAAATATGTCAAACATTATTCCAAAAGAAATACGTATACGGTATTTATAAAATACGTAATTTCAACATACGTCGCATTTACAAGTGAACATATATTTTGGCGATTCCTTTCGCCAAACTAGTATTTTATTCATATATTATATAATCATACATTAAATAAACATGTCAAACATTTATCCAAAAAAATTACGTATACGGTATTTCTACGTATACCTAGAGTATGTGAAATTCCATAGTTTGCAACGTTAATCGAAACAGGAAACGGAAAGCACTTTGTACATGTGCAATTGCATGCAGATCATGAATCTACCATTATCTGACATTGAAAGCGTTGAAAACCGCAACTTATACACTTAAAGTCCTCACCTTTGCCTTTGGAAACGCAACGAATCAGCAAGGGTGGAAGAACTTCCGTATACGGGAGTTTTCTAGCCTAAAGAGCGGAATCGGTTAGTTGTTACACAACCCGCATCGATCCCACCTCAAATTAGACCTAGGGTTAGGGTTTCTTACCTTCAAATGGGATGGATACCGCCGGGAAAGTGCCTAGAACAGGGCGGTGTAGGCCGAATAGCGGCGAGAGGAACAAAGAACAGGAATTCCTCCCACATCTCCCTCACTTTCTCTCTCTTTTCTCTCTCTCCCTCTAGGGTTTTTCTTCAAAATTCGTATGGCTGTGAGAGGGGCTGTTCTAAGCTCCTTTTATAGCCACAAACATTATGAAATTAGACTCAGGTTCAAGGGGTACTGCTAATATAGGATTTTCGCCGCTTTTCCACTCAAAAGGAAGTTACGGTGGCCCTCCTTGAACCAAACGTCAGACTTAAGCTCACCATCGATGGATCTATGTGGGATTACGTTTTTGACTCGATCGGATTCCCAGATCGCACGTGGCGGACCACTTTCAGTTCGACGGTCAGTGGGCCACGATCAGAAATTCTAAGTACATGTAAATGTTCCTGAAATTTTTCTTAATCCGAGGGTGTAATTTGGTCTGATTCTGACGGTCAGGTTGCTTAATACTGACGCGTCAACAAATGATGCCAGATCACTATTCCATATATTTATTTTGGCATATGAATAGTATTTTTCACACTACCTCGCTCCGATTCGAAACGAATGACCGTGGGACATCGGATGGAGCTGATTTTTGAGATGATTGTTAAGTCTAGTGGGGCGGTCCTAGTTCCTTAGCTTCGGGTTAATCGGACTCCCGATGTGCGATCTAGACCTAATACGAAGTTTCGTTTCATTCCCGAGAGCAGACGGGAAATGAGTTTGGTTCTAAACTTTAGGGTAACCTAGCGTCAATGATTCTGCAAGTTTTGAGTCTTGCAGATCGTATTTAAAGCGATCCCAATGGATTTCATGGCTAATTGAGTTTAGTACTTAGTTAACTTTGTTAAGTTTCTAAAGGATTTAATCCTACGTGATTTCTGGTCGAGGTGGTACTCAGGCCTTTGGAGTTTGTATATAAAGTGATCCAAGTTATACTACTTAGCTAGTTTAAGATAGTGTCTAGGGTGAAAGTTCTTAGAATAATTGGAAGATCAAGGTGATGAAGGGTGAGATTTGTGAAGGAAATGAGTTCAAAGGCGGCTTTAGACTTTGGGATTCAGTTCTGACAAGTTAATGAGGTATTAGAATCGACCCATTGCCTAAGGACATCTAATCCCAGGTTGGCAAAAAAATCCGGGGCGTTACAATCTACCCCCCTTAAAACAAAATTTCATCCCCGAAATTGCCTAAGGGTAATAAGGAAAGATTTTTATTATTTCATTTGCCTAAGACTTATTGATTTCAAGTTTTTACGCGTGGTAGGATATATACCAGCTGGTTCATTTTAGTCTACCCCCCTTAAAACTTAATTCTTCATCCATTTCTCATACCCTGATGGTTTACTACCGTTTATTTCTTTACCTATTTGGAGTCTCGACGACAATTCCCACAATTTAGAGTAAGATAGTTGTTTTCATTGTTTGACCAACACGGAGAGACGGTAATAGTGGGCTCGATCCCGATACATCGATCATCTACTGGGCCAGGGTAGGAAGCTCATCGTATCCCTTCCGAATCTGGTGGATCACAGTGGTCGCTCGTCGTCACAGAGAGTCCATCGGTAGTCACCCAGGATTGGGAATTGGGTCAAGCCGCGAAAACTTCGCAGTTGTAGATGTCAGTAACTCCGTAGTCCGATCACTCTCTAAGAGTAGGGAATGTCCATCATTGAAAGGCTCAAATGGTTTATTCTAAGGTTGCCCTTTAGGTCTTAGTCTAAGAGAGTCCTCGATATTATCTATGTCCAAGGAAAGGGTGAATCAAATCTTACTAAATCATCTTAAAACGGTTTCTCATAGTAGAACTTACTAGGGCTTCTATAATGTTCGTATTTATCGAGCACTGTTTCGATCCTGGGCCAGTGGAGTAGGGTCCACCATGCGTTCGCTGCGCCACCCAGATCAAGAGATGCAATAGGTAACCTAACTAGATTGGGCTCATAACGTTCTACCCCCCTTAAAACTTATTTTCACCCTCAAGGCTTAAGATTTATGTCCTGCTCCGTACATCGAAACAAGGAGTAATTTACAACCTATCCTTGACATGAAATGGGATGCGATCTCCCACTACATTGGTCTTCTTTTCATCAATGTTGTGTATTATGGCATTGATACCTATGGTCATAGAAAGGAGCTAAAGATGAAGGGTATTGTGGTTGATTCGGGGTCAGGTGTGAGTTTGTGGCGAGATGCCTAATTCTACCAAGGAATTTGTCGCAGTCCAGACTTATCCTATTTAATAAAGCGGCTATCTTTTACGTTCATAAGCACAATACGTATGCCGACATGGCATGCGATTTGGGACCTAATTCCTAACTGTCTGTTGCCCATTTGGGCAATTCCTTAGGCCTAAAAGACATAGTCTCTACCAGCTATATACTCCTAACACTTTTCAAGGACAAAATTATAAACTTTTAGTTGTAAATGTCGGGCCAACACAGAAAGAATGTTGTGTAGTGGGTCTGAGTCGGATACATGGATCTTCTGCCTAGCTAGGGCAGAAAATTGTCATATCATTTCTTAATCCTAGCTGATCCCGACCTTCTGCTTGATCAGAGCATAGGGTTCATTGGTCACAACCAGGATTGAGAATTCGATCCAAACCGCGAATACCTCGCTAATGTGTAGTTTCTCTACTCCGCGTTCCCATTGTACTAAGTCCTTGAGAAGGCGATTCTAAGGGGTGTATTGATTTGACCTAACATTAAATCAAAGGGATACTGAGCGTGTATAGTTACTAATCAAACAACTTTTTTAAGAATTATTAAAGGAGCCTATGAGTATTAAGGGGTCCGACGAAGGAGTGAGGTCTCACTCCAACCTAATCCAGCCCATTAATTAAGTCCATCTTTCAACTATCTCGCAATTATCTTAGCATAATCAGTCTTTTACGTTCCGTAGTAGAACCAGTAGCCTAGTCTCAATTTATGAATAGTGGTAATCTATTAGTCTATGCTTACACACTAGATGATTTCAGATCATTTCTAATACAAGAAATTATTCATCGTGTAGGGTCAAACGTTGTCTAAGTGGAATTGAGTTGTCTGTACTTGACGCTCGAGCATTTCACACATGCTCACACCAGCTAAGAAGATCTTGGGGTTTATATTATTAATTTGTTGGATTTCCTATATGATCAGGTCTGTCGAAAACTAGGAGTATCGCTCTAGGTCCAAAACTGTAAGGCCTATCTATCAAACAACCATTTACTCCAAAAGCTTAAGCTATCAGAGTGTGGTGGGTTAATGTATATCAAGGGACTTTATCACTTCAACACAATTTGGCCAGTGGCCCTAAATTGTATTAAATGGGACCGCATTACTAATCTTACCTTGGGATTGGGTGTGACATGGTTGGTAGGAGGGTGGGAGGGGATCAATTTTATAGGCCTTGGAAAATGAGCCTGGTGTTGGAAAAAACGTGAGATGGGATTTTCCATATCCCACGATGGAGAAATTTCTAAGTGTTATTGGAAGGGAATTCTCGGAATTTACTCTTAATTGCGTACATTCTAAACATAGTGTCGGAAGACATAGGATACACCCAATCTAGGGGCTATATCCTACATACACATTTATTATTACTTTTATAATTCTATCTACCGTAAACTTACCTAATGGAATTTGGACGAACGGACCCTCAACGTTCTCAAATACCTAAAACATTCTACCAACTACTACACCTATCAACAGGAAAACATAACCACCCTAAGATAGTAGCCCATGCAAACTACAAGACAACATATGGATGAGCTCGGATAGAGCCATGGAAAATGAGGATAAGGGAAATGGGGGGCTGGAGTTTTTGGTTCTCCATGGACTTGAGCCTCAACAGGGATTGTAAAGGCCAAAAAGGTAGGAAATGAAGAAGGTAAAAGGGAGAAATGAGATAGGTTTGAAGGTTGCACGAATTTGAGCTCCAAGTGAGGGGGTTGGGAGCTCACATGTGAAAGAGAGGGGAAGGATAGGAGGTTAGGGCTGCTGTGATGGATGGGAGTGCGTGAATCATGGCCGAATATGGTGGAATGAAAGATTGGAGAAAAGGTTTGGGGGAGAAAATCGGAAATAGAAGGAGAGGGCGTTTGGAAGGGAAGATGTGAGAGAGAGGGGGGCTCCAACCCTAAAAATCCCAAACATTGGCCAAAATGGCACGTGCCAGGGGGTAGGGGAGGTCGAGCTGACCAACCTGGGCCTCGGACCCACGCCGAAAAACCGTCCGGACCGCGGTCCGCCGCCGGTGCCGCGGCGCCGCCGCCGGTGCCGCGGCGCCGCCGCGGCCGGACTTGGCCGGAACCGCACCGCCGCGGTGGGGACCTCTTTCCCACATGCCCAGGGTGCCAAATGCACCCTGGTTCAGTCTAGGGGGTTAGTGGATTAACGTGGAGGGGCCCCCGAATCCGATTCGCTCCATTTCGGGTAATTTCGGGATAATCGGACATAACTTGCAATCCGGAATGAGTTATCTGATGTAAAATATATGAATTTGGGGTAGAACGAGCTAATGAAGCCAACCAACCTAGCTATGCCGGGTTATGCAGCCCGGAATTGCGAGAAAACCCTCCAATTGGCGGCCATTTTCCCGTTTTAATTTTGTTTTACCAAAATAGTAATTTTTGTTTGATTACTCTTCATCTGTTGGGCTTTAGGAGTTGCGCTCATCGCGTAAAGAGCTTAGAATAATTAGGAGAATGGTTTGGTGAAGTCAAATAGGACACTTACTATTTTTGGCTGAAAGCCTTGCGCACTAGTAGACATCACAACCTAGGAGTTTTAGTTGTAGTTTGTTTCTGATTTCCTTCCTATTACTTGGTATTCCCATTTAAAGGGTTGTGAACTCAATTTTTTTTTGTAATCATTCATTAATTAATTCAAATTTATTAGAATTTATTTCTACTTTCTGCTTTTCTTTCCTCATGAATTCGAGAAGTCTCTGTGAGGAGTCCAGAGAAGCTCCAGGGATTCGGAGTAGTTATCCTTATCACGTTCATCCCTTATTCTACCGATTTTCAACTGTTGGGATGAGGTCGGTTGTAATCTAGAATTCTCTATAGACGGCCTAGGAACATTTTAGGGTCGACCCGTACGACCATGGTTGAATACAGACTCGATTTCGGCGTTCGTTTTCAGTGAACTAGCCGTTAGACGGAACAGGGATGTCTAAGACTATTTCTACATTCCGTCGCTCCCTCCTAAGTCAGAGTGCGTCAGTGTGCGTCGTGTGACCATAACCCAGGTCCGGTTTAATCCAAATCATGCTTTGATACCATCTTGTAATGCCCTAAAAATCGGGGGTCAAGCATAAACTCAACTCCCGAGTTCCAGCACATCACTTATGCAACAAAATGAATGATGATTGAATGTTGACTGTATTTGTGCATTGAACATGAGTGAGATTAAGCCAAAACAGCATATCATACTCCAGAGACAGTTAATTTTGCAAGCGGAAGACTATGATAGATAGATAAAATATATAAACTATGATGAGTCTCCAGAGTGTGATAACATTACCAGGTTAAATAAATACAAGTACAGTTCTAAAATGTACCAAATGTGTAAGTTTACTGTCTTCTATCCCCAGTACCACAGCCCCGACAATACAGTACCAGGTCTTCAGAGACCCGTCAGAGAGTTACATGATAGGAGAACTCCTCCTCATCACCATAGAAGTAGTCCGGCTCTGCTTCATAAGCATCGCCATAATCTGAAATTCAACAAATCTGTTTGGTGTGTACAACACCGTCCCGTAACGTGGGAGTGAGTAGCTAACTCAGTGGAACAATAAGGCATAAGTTAACATGTTATCGATGCAGTCAAGCAGTAATGATAAAGCAGTAAATCAAGCACTCCTAGTTACTCGATTAATGCAAGTATGAATGCGGGTATGATGGATGCCCTCATCGACATACTCCCTCATGCGACACCATCTCACGTTCGCACATGCTTACATCCCACGAAGGTGCTCCACATCTTCCGGGCACATACGATGCATGATGAGCATGATTCTTGAGTTTTTAATTAGTCCATTTCAAGCGGCGGTATTGGGAAACTAAGGTACCTCCCTTGTATCATTCCCAAACATGATCCATTCTAGGGTCGTCGGTCCTAGTTAATATCGACGATGGTGTATTTTCTAGCGCAGAGGTCGCCAGTGTGGCGTTACGCACAAAGGTTGCACCACTCCCCCATCACCCCTTAAACGATTCATCACTATACAACTATACAGAAACAGGCCTAGTTCATACTCTATATATCGCGGCGAACCCTAAGGCACGCTGCAACTTCAGAATATGCTCGCGGTCACTACAAAGGGCTGCCAGGGCTATTACGCACAAAGGTTGCACCGCTCCCCCATCACCTTATCAATGTAGGCCGACAACGCAAATATAGTGTCCCATACCACCATAATCGGCTCACGAGTTAAGTTGCTCACTGGTCACTACGGGGAGGCACGTAGCCCCAGCGTAGGCCGACAACTCGACCACGGTGTCCCATACCACCATGCCCGG
This sequence comes from Magnolia changhungtana, assembly GCA_030180095.1. Taxonomy (NCBI): domain Eukaryota; kingdom Viridiplantae; phylum Streptophyta; class Magnoliopsida; order Magnoliales; family Magnoliaceae; genus Magnolia; species Magnolia changhungtana. The sequence continues at coordinate 1,644,263 of JASAUF010000625.1, forward strand.
CTCATGAGTCTTAGCGGATCGAGATATCATGGTTAAAAGGGTTTCCACTGGTAAGTTTGGTACCCTAGGTTCAAGCATTAGCGACCAAACATGGTGAACATACAAAAGACAGATCGGGTTGCCTGACGAGCTCAGCTAGCCCGAGCGCACAACAAGTTAAACGACATGAAGTGCATAAGCACTTCGCGTGGCCAACCACATCGCCAACCGAAGTACGACTCGAGTTCGTCAAACACATCTCACGTGGCAAATGAATCACAGCCACGAATTCAATTCTAGTACCGATTGTCTGGACTATAATCATAGCCCCAAGCACAATCACTTGTCATCCTTAGCATGTGGAGTAAAGCATGATAGACAAAGTAATTCAAGCATGATAAATAAAGTAATTCAAACATGCTAGTAGGCATGTTATAAGCATATTATAGAGCATGATATAAAGCATGTTGTAAAGAACAACACAAGCATGAGTTTGTATATATTCAATTCCTAATCACATAGTTATTCAAGGAAATCATACACATAGTTAAAGGAGTTGAGAATCATATCTCAACACCCTTAAACATTACAATTTACTAACTACTACTCATTCAGACATTTCAACAAACACTTTAAAATACAGGAATCAACATACATGACATATGTTGATCACAGAGGTATAAGGCCAAATCCTTTCACTAGGGAGTTACCCCAATCATAACACGCATACACCCATGACGGATAGTCATGGCAAGCAGGAAACCAAATTCCATATTCATTCAGTCATTTCCACAAACACTTGGGCCACACATTTTAGCATATATAGTGTGTATTGGCCGTGGCGTGATTTAGGGCAAATCCTTTCGTCAAAAGGGGTATTGCCAATACAACAATCAATTATCCATGACAATTAGTCATGGCGAGCACGAATGAGAATTCTATACTCATTCAGTCATTTTCACAACACTTGAATACACTATTACAACGTACATGGTGTATGTTAGCAAAACATGTATTAGGGCTATCCTTTAGCCAAGTGAGTATTTTATCCATGTATAATATATTACTACAGCAAATAATCATGATAAATACATCTCCAAAATTTATACGTATACAGTGTTTTCTAGAATACGCATTTTCAACATACATAGTGTATACAAGCAAACATGTATTACGGCGATTCCCTTCGCCAAGTAAATATTTTATACGCACATAATATATTTATACGACAATTAATCATGACAAACACATCGCTAAAATATACATGTATATGGTACTTCGTACAATACCGTATTTCTACATACATAGTGTTTACAAAGGAACATAGATTGCGGCGATTCCTTTCGCCAAACTAGTATTTTAATCATGTATTATATAATCATATATTAAATAAATATGTCAAACATTATTCCAAAAGAAATACGTATACGGTATTTCTAAAATACGTAATTTCAACATACGTCGCATTTACAAGTGAACATATATTTTGGCGATTCCTTTCGCCAAACTAGTATTTTATTCATATATTATATAATCATACATTAAATAAACATGTCAAACATTTATCCAAAAAAATTACGTATACGGTATTTCTACGTATACCTAGAGTATGTGAAATTCCATAGTTTGCAACGTTAATCGAAACAGGAAACGGAAAGCACTTTGTACATGTGCAATTGCATGCAGATCATGAATCTACCATTATCTGACATTGAAAGCGTTGAAAACCGCAACTTATACACTTAAAGTCCTCACCTTTGCCTTTGGAAACGCAACGAATCAGCAAGGGTGGAAGAACTTCCGTATACGGGAGTTTTCTAGCCTAAAGAGCGGAATCGGTTAGTTGTTACACAACCCGCATCGATCCCACCTCAAATCAGACCTAGGGTTAGGGTTTCTTACCTTCAAATGGGATGGATACCGCCGGGAAAGTGCCTAGAACAGGGCGGTGTAGGCCGAATAGCGGCAGGGAACAGCAGCAGGGAATTCCTCCCACATCTCCCTCACTTTCTCTCTCTTTTCTCTCTCTCCCTCTAGGGTTTTTCTTCAAAATTCGTATGGCTGTGAGAGGGGCTGTTCTAAGCTCCTTTTATAGCCACAAACATTACGAAATTAGACTCAGGTTCAAGGGGTACTGCTAATATAGGATTTTCGCCGCTTTTCCAGCTCAAAAGGGAAGTTCTAGTGGCCCTCCTTGAACCAAACGTCAGACTTAAGCTCACCATCGATGGATCTACGTGGGATTACGTTTTTGACTCGATCGGATTCCCAGATCGCACGTGGCGGACCACTTTCAGTTCGACGGTCAGTGGGCCACGATCAGAAATTCTAAGTACATGTAAATGTTCCTGAAATTTTTCTTAATCCGAGGGTGTAATTTGGTCTGATTCTGACGGTCAGGTTGCTTAATACTGACGCGTCAACAAATGATGCCAGATCACTATTCCAGATATTTATTTTGGCATATGAATAGTGTTTTTCACACTACCTCGCTCCGATTCGAAACGAATGACCGTGGGACATCGGATGGAGCTGATTTTTGAGATGATTGTTAAGTCCAGTGGGGCGGTCCTAGTTCCTTAGCTTCGGGTTAATCGGACTCCCGATGTGCGATCTAGACCTAATACGAAGTTCGTTTCATTCCCGAGAGCAGACGGGAAATGAGTTTGGTTCTAAACTTTAGGGTAACCTAGCGTCAATGATTCTGTAAGTTTTGAGTCTTGCAGATCGTATTTAAAGCGATCCCAATGGATTTCATGGCTAATTGAGTTTAGTACTTAGTTAACTTTGTTAAGTTTCTAAAGGATTTAATCCTACGTGATTTCTGGTCGAGGTGGTACTCAGGCCTTTGGAGTTTGTATATAAAGTGATCCAAGTTATACTACTTAGCTAGTTTAAGATAGTGTCTAGGGTGAAAGTTCTTAGAATAATTGGAAGATCAAGGTGATAAAGGGTGAGATTTGTGAAGGAAATGAGTTCAAAGGCGGCTTTAGACTTTGGGATTCAGTTCTGACAAGTTAATGAGGTATTAGAATCGACCCATTGCCTAAGGACATCTAATCCCAGGTTGGCAAAAAAATCCGGGGCGTTACACTTTAATACTGATATGCAGGGTCCAAATATCATAATAGCTAAGACATACAACATTGCAACAACGACCCATATCAAATAATACTATGACCAATGAACTTTGATCAATAGTGGGTTGTGTACATTGCGTTTTGTCGTGGTTATAATGAATTGTGGATTGTTGTTGTCAAATGAGAACAACGACCCATATGCAGTGACAGTCACAACCCATTATTCATTTGAACTACGACCCATGTCATCTTCACAACCAATCTTCCATGCAAACCATGTTGGGTGCCCATTGAAGAGAATTGTTTATGGTAAGACAGCCACGATCGATCTAACATGACAAATATATCCCATATTGTATTACAAACCATGACCCATATAAACTGAAAATCATGATCCATTATTAGACAGCCACGACTGATTTAACATGATAACTGCGAACACTGTAAGACAACCATGACTGATTTAACTGAAAATCACTCTCATCTTCGGTGGTTAAAAACTACGACCCTTTCCTTCAGATTTAGAGCATGCATCCAGAATAAGCGCCACATGTAGCATGTAAGCCACGACCCATTTAGCATACAATAGGGAACATAACTCTATTGTTCTAATTTCTACTATAAAAACAAAATCTCCAGTGTTCTAATTTATTCTGTATATAAATAAAAGCCATGACTGATTTAACATGACATCTACGACCATGATGACATTTACAGTAGGAAGATATCCCTCCAGCTGGCAATCCCCATCCCACCAGCCATGATCGCTGTTGTGTAGTACACCAGTCAATCCGCTTTCCAAAAATTCCCTTTCCAAGGGATTTTGAATTGACATTTCGAAAACCACTACCCATATAATACAGTCACTGCCAGAAGAGAAGCTAAAGCTTACACTTTGACTTATGTCACTGCCGGAAGAGAAGCTAAAGCTGCTAACAAACACGACCATAATTACAATACAATACGAAGAACAGTTCTCTTTAATGGGCACCCAGCGAGCTAAAAAACTCCGATAAGGTGTCTTCAGAATTTCTTGTGGAAGCCGTTGATATTCAGGAAGATCGTCAACATCCCTAAGGAAATAGAAGGGATTACCCATAGAGAAAGAATGCGAGAAGAACTCGATGGCTCCTTCAGGTATCTACTCATTACATTGACTGAAAGAGCAAAGAAATCCATCAATGCTTAAGGTATTCCAATAGGATTCTGCTTCGGATTGGCTTGTGAAAATAATTTCAAACCCAACCACCACTTTTATAGGCTGGTCAAACATTCTGAAGGGTCCTGTTGATTCCAAAGGGATTACGGAGAAGTAGCATAATGTGATTTCCTGAAAAAGAGTGTGGCGTTGGTTCCGAAGGGTCGCTCTAATTCCAGCGGGAAGGGTCATGGATAGGACCCATATAACACGACCCAGTGTGTATGACAACCACGACACTGTCGTGTGATCGTGGTTAACATGCGCATTAGGTCGTGGTTTTTATCCACGTTGGATTGTGAATAACAACATTAGAACAACGACCCATAGGACACTAAAACCACGACCCTTATAACATGAGCACCATGACCCATTTAACACCAGAACCACGATCCATATACCTATTATAACACCATATTTCCTGGGTTTTGTTTCTCGTAAGATCGTCGTGTTTGCTACAACCACGAACCATTACAACTGTGAAGCACGACCATTTTAACAACACGACCAAGATCAACTACGACCAATGCTTCACGTATATTTAAAACGACAACAACGACCTACGTATCAATCCATTGTTGATTCCATGTATCATGACAACAAATACCTATACAATGTCAGTCACGACCCATGTTTCATGACAACCACGACCCAAGGTGGATGATAATAATGAGCTTTTATGTATCTTAGCCACGAACACATGGTAATCGTGTACATACAATAGGTCGTGGTTTTCATGATATAATTATCGTGGTTGTCATGTAAATGGGTAGTGCAAAAAAATAGTGTTGTGGTTGTCAGCAACGACACATGAAACAAGGCAACAACGACCATGCAAAATGATTAACACGAACCCATTTCAAAACAACAACTACGAACCATGATACATGAAAATCACGGTCCGTATAACAGGCCAAACACGACCCTTTAATAATTACATGAAGGATCCAAATTTCATCACAGCCAAGACCTATACAACATTACAACCACGACCCATATCAAAGGATAGAACGACCCATGAAACATTGATCAATAGTGGGTCGTGATTATGCATTGCGTAGTGTCGTGGTTATTATGAATAGTGGATCGTCGAAGTTAAATTACAACCACGACCCATATGCCGTGACAAACACGACCCATTGTTCATGAGGACCACTACCCATGTCATCTTCATGACCAACCTGCCATGCAATCCACGACCAAACCTCGCTGGGGCCCATTTGAGAATATTGTTGTTATTCATATGACATGACAAATATACCTCATATTACATTACAAACCACGACCCCCCCTAGGATCGGAGTATCACTGTCACCCGGCTATCATAGGTCATTCCTAGTTGACTGAGTAGTAAATCAATCGCCAATACTCCTACTTGCCTTCTCGAGTCATTCATCAACGACTACGCCTCGGTCTGTTATACAGTAAGCTCTTAAGCTTACTCAATTTGTTGGCTCCAATTGTCGATTTATACTTTCTATCTCTTTTCTTTCTTAGGCGCAGCCGATGTTACTATTGATTCGGGAGAGGCTAAAGGCGATGACTAAGATTGAACGGAGAAGGCCAGGCTGGAAGAGCTCCTGAAGACTTCTGTCGAGGAACAGGAGAAGCTGAAGGGCCTGGTAGGAGAAGGCCAACTAAGGGACATGATGCTCCAGGAGAAGGCCAATTCAGTCTCGTTTGAACTCAGCTGAGTCCGAACTGACAACCATAAAGGCTCATCTTCAACGGGCGGAGGAAGATAATACGCGGGCGGCTAAACTGGGGCAATCTACGCTTGACCTATATAACCTCAACATCACGATCCATTGTAAAGTTAAACAAACGATCCATGACAACTACAATCCATACAACATGACAACCACAACCCATATAATACAGTGACTTTTAGAAGGGAAGCTCGGTATACGAGCCAAGACTCTGCAAGTTTCTTCAACCTTAGTTTACAAATGGAGATATTATCATCCTCCGCACTCTCATCTTCGGTGCTCAAAAACTACAACCCTTTCCTTTGGATTCAGAGCGACCGTCAAGAATAAGCTCCACATGCAGCATGCAAGCCACGACCCATTTATCATGATAAACACCATAAATGCATCTTGGCCTCCTTTCCAGTAAGACAGCCACGACCAATTTAACATGACAACTACGACCATAATGACATTTACAGTAGGAAGAAGATCTCTCTTCAGCCGGCAACCAGCGATGGTTGAAGAGACTGTTCTTCTTATTGTGTTATGATTATGGTCTTAGATGTCATGTTACAACGGTCGCAGTTGTTATGTTGTATGGGAAGTATTTCAGCTCAACGACGATGATTCCGAAGAAATGCAAGAGCTGCGAAGGATAGGGCAGAAGGAAATAGAAGTAGCTAACCCTTTTTCAATGGCTGGGTGCTCATTGAAATTGTTGAGTTAGCGGAGTTTGGAAGTTGTCTTCAGAACTTCCAGTGGAGGCCGTTGAGCTTTAGGCAGATCATGAACGTCCCTGAGGAAGGAGAAGGGATCACGAATAAAGGAAGAACACAATAGGGGCTCTATGGTTTCTTCGATTATCTGCTCCATTATTTTGAATGAAAGAGCAGATAAATGCATGAATACGGTTTGGCTCCCTTTCACGTGACCACCAAAGTACCTCGGCTTGTCGACTCTGTTCTTCCTTACCTTGGCAGATGCCTACTTATAGTTGAAACAAAATAAAATACAAACCTCGTAGTGGAAGAGGCTTTCAGACGAGCGAAACGATGAGGAGAAACAATGTCGCTCTCTGGCTGTTGGTCCTTGGATCTTGGCTTCTCTAGGAAAATAAAAGAAGAGGAAGGAGAGGTCTTTCAAAATGTATGTAAGTATGACATTTACCCCTTCCGAAGCTCGTGGTGTAGGTGATCGGTGGTCTGTGGGCCCCACCATGATGTATGTGTTTCATTTAAGCCGTCCGTTCAGTTTAAAATATCCTTTTATGGCCTTGAACCAAAAAATGAGAGTGATATAACTCTCCAGTGGACCACACTGCAGGGAAATTATAATTATTGGATATCCACCATTAAAATCCTCCCAGGGCCCACTGTGATTGGATTATGCTCATTTTTGGTCTCCTACCATAAAATGATCTGAAGAAATATATGGATGGCATGGATGAAACACGTACGTGGTGTCGGGGCCCACAGAGCGCTGAGCACCAGCCATTAGACAGTGTCCCGGGAAGTAGCCGATCCGTCCGTTTCTCGAGGGTTAAGACAGCGGGTGACTTATGCTTCACTCCAGGACCGTACAAGTCCTGAACCAAGGTCAAGGGCATTTTCGTCCGAAATAAATTCCAAAAGTTGTCAGAAGGCCCTTTAGGGAATATATGGAGTGTAGTAGCGATTGAGGTAATTTGCCCAAACTTCAAGGCGAGTACGGTCAATTTCCCAATATATTACTGAGATCCGAACACTTGACCTTCAACTCTAATACCATGTAAAACAATCACTTTCTTTGAAAGTTGCAATCACTTTCTCTAAAAGTTGCAATATATGATAATTGAGCCATTAAAAGATGATGTATCAATGCATATCAAAAGACTTAAACACTTAAAAGGATGAACGGAAAACACAATGATCCTAAGAAGTTTTTAATTGAGGGCATTCAATCATAGCTATTTCTTATGATATAATCCACCTGAGATTTTAAATATACTTAAAGTCTTTGGCTATTGCGCTGAGCTACTCGCCTTCACCTAAACACAGAGCGGTTTAGGAAGGTTGGCGCCGGGTGTCTAAACCGGAGACATCGCACCTGCAGTGGGAATGGTTTCCCCACCGCAGACGAGAATACTCGAGGAAGACTGTGAAATACAATAGAACTGCCTTAACTGAAATTCGAGGCGCCTTAGACGAACCTAAAACCCCCGAGAGAGGATCTCTCAAGGAGCTCAGGTGCGCGGAGGGGGGACTTCCCCCCTCCCACCCCTGAGTGGAAAGATCTTGATAGAAGTCCCTGTCCGATCCAACCAAAGAGTTCGTATCGTATATTTGAGTATTATTATTAATATAATTATATTAGTATATATTTATATTAGTATGAGTATTCTTATTATGAATCATTTGATTTATGAAATTTATATATAGGATGGAGTCATGGGTGTTTAGGATGCTAAGCAAAGATGTGTGGTTTAGTGGTTTTTTGTTATGAACAGGACATAGACAGTCGCTATCAGAACTGAATGGGCTTCCTCACGGGGCGATCCAGAGAAGAAGACCTAGAATAGGATTAGTCAAAACAATGTGGTGGCCATAGCTCATATATTTATTTATATAGAAATTCTTTGCCTTGGGTCGAGCTGAATTTGCACCAGCGTAGACATATCGCCAATTTACAGTCCATCCCCATTAACCGCTTGGGCATCAACCCAGGAAGAATCAAACACGCAGCTTCCGCCTACAACAAAGACACGAATGGTATAATGATATACATATCTACGTGGATATGTACTATAGTGACAGTGACACGGAATACTAGTCATCCTGTGATTATTGCCAAATCGATTGGGAATCTTTCTTTCAATGAATTTATTTTTTGTCACATTTCTTCAATCAACACTACAAGAAAAGGGGGCTTTAGCCTCGGTTCAAAAATGTGGCTAAAAAGGTTAAAAACTGAGGCTAAAGCCTTTAGCCTCAGTTTTGCCTCAATTATCCAAACCGAGGTTGAAACCCCGGTGGCTAAAGGGTTTAGCCTTAGTTTTAGCAACCGAGGCTAAAATGACTTTTATAGCCTCGGTTCTTCAAGTGAGGCTAAAAGAACTTTTTAGCTTCAGTTTTCTCAAAATGAAGCTAAATCAAAATTTAGCCTCCATTGTTTCCAACTGAGACTAAATCCAAATTTTAGCCTCAATTGCCTTCAACCGAAGCTAAATCTATTTTTAACCTCGGTTCTCAACAACCAAGGCTAAAGCCTTTAGCCACGGAAGTTGTAGTCTCAGTTTAGATAACTAAGGCAAAATTGAGACTAAAGATAGATTTAACCTTTGTTGGCATCAACTGAGGCTAAAATCAATTTTTAATATAATTTATCAATAATCAAGGCTAAATCTAGTTTCTATCAACAAAAGCTAACAATATTATAATCAACCAATGATTGAATCTGTGCATGTTTCACCCATTTAACATCCATCAAAACAACAATCAACAAAACAATTAATGTTAAAAGTTTTCAAAACAAACAAACTGCCACATAGCCTTCCACATGAACTGTTTCAGTATGGTCCCCTTCCACGTGACTATTTTCTCTCGGATCGGAGCATCACAGACCAAAGGAGCATCATTTCCATGAGTTACCATCAATCTTGTAAAAAGGAAAACAGAAAACATTTACATATGTAACTAGTTTCCTAATAAAATACTTTACCATGGAAAGCATTTACATATGTTAATGGTTGCAAACAAATGTACCCTAAATCGCATGCTTCCACATATCATATTTACATTTATTTTTTACAAGATCAGTAATTGGTTATGCAAAAGATGTAAATCTCTCAAATTTCTTGCAAATGATATTAGAATACCTGAGGATCTGATCTCAGAATTGTTTTGCGAAGGAAAAGATAATCAGGCGTATATCTAACCTGTATTAAGGTAGAAAGCATTGCTATCATGTGAATACATGAAGACATGAAGGTGTATAATGAAAATGAGTAAGAGACTGTGTAGGATATAGTCTCAAAGAAAAAGAAAGCAACAGTGAGGACAGGATACAATAAACAATTGTGAGAATGGCAAATAACAAAATTCAGGTTGTGTGCAAGACTAGATGGAGAGTAGAGATAAACACAACAGAAAATTGATAACTATACCTGAAATTTAGCAACGGTGTCAGGAGTATAAAGGATGCCTTGTGGAGATTCAGCTGCAAGCTTTGCTACACATAATGTTACAGGCTCCAATCTTCCAATAGCATTCACAAATGATGCTTTCATCAGTATAGTCATTCATAACACTGACCTCACGGCTTTGGGACTCTCATGAGAATTCGACTTCTGCATAGTTGGAAATTGAGGTAGTGTTTCTGCTTAAGACCAATTGCTCTTGCAACTCATCAGTCCCATACCTGCATTAATATGATGATTACTAACAGATACTGGATTGAGAATACATATAAGAACAGGTACCTTAATAAAGAAAAAAATTGCACATCAGATCAAAAGTACCTTTGATTTTGTTCCGAGTGGCCATAGGACCAGAAAAGTAGGAAGAGCGTTCCCATTTCAAGTACACAACTAGAAGCAAGCTTTCTGATTCTCAAAAGCTATCATGGTCTGGTTTCCACATGGAAAGTGCATAAATGATCCGCCCCTTCCACCCCTGTAGCATCCACTGGCTATCTTCGTCGATGACGAAATCCTTATGGTAGCAACTCCTCACCCTATCCCTCGCTTTCCCCATGATATCCTGATTCAATGGGAGCTGCTTGAACCCAGCCAGGATCGGAATATCTCAATTCAGTTTAGCAATTGGTAAATATTGAAAGATATTTACAAACAGGGCCATCATATACCTTCCATCTGGTGATCAATGAACACCGAGAAATTGAAACGGATGCTTGCACTGAGGACAGAAAGGATTCTGATTATACGTGGCCCATATTAGGATGTAAGTCACACTACACAAAGTAGACAATGCAAACAAAGCAACAGTTAGTATCATCTAGACAACACTTCCAGGCCTTCAAATCCATTTTTTTATTTTTTATTTTTAAAGAAATGCAGTTGGGGCCATCTCAAAAACAACCAAAATCTCAGTTGATATATCAGAAGTCCTAAGCTCAGACAAGCCTACATATTTCCAATGTATGTGCTAGGCGCCCAACAAAAGCTAAAATGGCAAAACTTTCTCAAACAAGCTAAAAGAAGTACTTACAGACATTTGAAAACCAACTTCTCCCTGGAAATTGGAAAGCAGAAGAATAACATAATTTCTCAGTAGCTGCTTCTTGCCTTAGATTTGAGGATCGAAGGGTTTAGCTTGTTTTATAGATAGTAATTCAGCAGAAAGAACAAAATGCAAAATCATATTGGTCATAGTCGAAATCATCAAAGCCTTCTTCCAGTTATTTGGGGTCAGAAAAGAACACAATTTTACTAGGTTTTTTAAAATAATTACCCATTCGAGAAGATATTTAGTGATGGGTTCGATCTTTATGTCATTAATCCTCCAACTGCTTACAATTTCCAGCACAACCATCCCATAGCTGTATGTGTCGACCTTCTCGGATAATTGCCCATGGATTGCATATTCAGGTGCCATGTATCCCCTATCCAATGAGATAACATGTAGCTCTCAAGATGAAATTTACAATCAAAATACTAAAATCTCCCTACCATGTGGTGAATGGACCAATCTAACCATGAATTATGATAATCGACAAAAAATCATTGTCAGTGAGATGACAAGAAGCTGCTTGATTTTTGTCTAGTGGGCCATCAGAGATCAATAGTCTTAATTAAACCAGATCGAACTAGCCATTGGATCTTAGGTGATGAGCATGCCGATGGGGCCCACTTATGATGTGATCATACATGATATGGCTAGCACAATTTTCACTTTTAACATGTAGTAGAATCCTAACATAGCAAGTGTGGATACTTGAGAACAGAGGACTTTTGATGGATGCAGGGTTCTTAAGAGGTTCTCTATATGGAAGTTTAATCCCTAAGCCTCTCTCACGTTTTGCACAGCTTCCCTATCTTGAGAGTGCCCCCAAGGAGAGAAGGGATGGGGAACCAAGTTCTTGAAGACTTCGACAATGAAAATGATGGCAGACAATTTAGTTCTCAATTTAGATTTAAATTCATGATATTGATGCACAGCGAAAATGGGCATTCCACAAAGTTCGACAGAGACATCCTCCAACTTTGTCCATCAAGTTCAAAATGATTGCTTTTGTACGTATCTTTTTCAATTCTTTGAAGCAAAATGAGAATAAAAGAGATAAAGATACAGGCAATGGCAGCAACCAAGACAATTTCACAATTGTGATTACTTTGGACTTACTGAGTTCCAAGAATCGTGGTGATGAGATGGCTCAGTCATCGCGAAACCTGACAGACCAAAATCTGCAATCCTAGGCTGGAAGTCATCATCAAGAAGTATATTACTGGATTTTATGTCTCGGTGTATGATGGAATTATGGAATTCCTTGTGCATATATGCAAGACCACGAGCCATGCCGACAATTATATTGAATCGCTACTTCCAGTTCAATGTTCCATGCCTATCTCCTACGACGAAAATATCCAGTCCGAGGCATAGAAAATTAAAGGACACTTCACTGCTACATTCGCAACTGGAAACCAACATATATACCTTTTTTGGATGTTTAGTTTGGTGCAATGAAGATTCTAATGCATTGCTTCTATGAAGAAAAGATGCCAAAAGCTTACCAAAGAAAAGAAGAGGAACCGTTACAGGTGAGTTTGGTTGTACCAAATACCATGAAATTTTATGATATTTTGCACCAAATCAGCACTGATTAATCATGACCATGAAATTTCATCATAATATGCACCTGGCATCATAAACTAGAAATATCATTATATTTGATATCAGCCATAGGTTGCATTCATCCTCTTTGGAATGAAAGAAGAGAGAAAAGGATGAACATGATTCAGTGACATATGCTACACACTATTGGCTATTTAAAACACTGGATACACCAAACCATCAAAAGAAGAAGCATGGATTATAGAAGCGTATGTGATCTAGGATAGTGTTTGTGGGTGGCCTTCAGTAGGTACGTGTGGGGACCATGGTCGTTAGTCAAGACAAGTGATCTGATAGGCCCCATTATGGATGAAAGATAGCTCATGCCCCAAAAATCCACCCAACAAAACAATCCTAACCCCTTCAATCTGCAGGCCTGTAAACAGACAGGTAAGTAAAATTATCCCACATTGGGTGGAGAAAAAGGCCAACAATTAAATGGCTATGATCCTCCAATCTAGAAAATTTTTGGGACCATCCTCCATCCATGGTAAGGTCCATCAAATCAAAGGTTTGGAATTGGATCATAAAGATACTAAAAAAGAGAAGGATTTCTTGGTGTTGCTACTAAGAAACATGGAATGAATGGAATCCTCTTCTCATTCCACATAAAACAACTATATTACCTGTAATTCGTATGAGCGCCAGCTCCATTCCAATCTCCTTGGCGACACCAAACACAATATGAATGGAATCAAAATACAAAGAGAACCACAAGATGTTGTAAAACAATGAAAAAAAACAAGAAAGATAGGTGGCATCCAAAAATAAATTTACCTAGATAGGTTTCGGGTCAAATGAGAGAACAATGCCAGCAATCTCTGTAATACTCTGTTTACATAGCAAAGAGAACGATCTTACGACTAGTTTTACGAAATGTAGAATATACATATAATTAGATTCTTTTAAAATAAGCAAGACATTCCATGTAATTCCCCTTTTCAGACCTATATATATATATATATATATATATATATATATATATATATATATATATATATATATATATATATATATATCAAAATTAAGGTCTCCACAACAGCCATGGACTATAATTCTCTGTTTACATAGCAAAGAGACCATATGAATCATACATATACTATGATTCTTTTAAAAATTTCACACAAGCAACATTCCATCTTATAGGAATCATACATACAGTAGGAATCCCATAACAGGTTGTAGGAATCATATGTGCAGTACGATTCCTTTTGAGACAAATTTTAGAAAATGGAGACAGAAACATACATATAGTAGGAATGCCTGTCTGTTTTTTTAGAATGACACCATATCTACATCCAAATGAATAATAAAGACAAGCAAACCAGAGGATCACACCATGATCGTTAAAAAGAAAAGCTTAAGACAGTAGATCTGCTTATTTCAACTTAATGGAACGTCTGTAACCAAGAGAATCCTTAGAAATAAATTCAAGTTATATGTAACTTGAATCCTTCTAATGAATGCAAATCTGTCAAGATCAAGCTCAAGGGACAGGAACATTTTCAGCCATCCATCAACAAAGGCTGCCACCAGGTAACATTTGTCAAGAACTTCAAACACAAACAATCAATTTATATCTACATAAATGATCATATATCTAGACAAATGATCATCATGAAAACGACAGAATCGACAATAAAAGGAACCATTTTCAACTCTATCAATAACAAGCACAATTATAAAAACACTCCACCAACAAGATGTCCTACCATACAATTAAAGATTATTAAGTTATAGATATTAGAAATATGACAAAAGACAACAACAACCAAAACAACAAGAATTCTTGAGGATTAGGATGCTTCCATCCTTTTCACAAAGAAATATACATGTGAACTGGAGAGCAACACCAAAAACAGAACGTCCTCCCAAATTGGAGGAGATGAGTTAAAGTGTTCCTAAAAGTTGAACATGGAGGGAAAGAAACCTACACCAGAAACATAACTTTTTCAAGACTGCAAATAAAACAAATTCGAAGTCAATGGTCAACACCTAAGACCATAACTACAATTTCATGTTTACACATTCTTGAAAGTTTGCTGATATCAGAAGTCAACATAATAACCAGTTACAAGCCACTAGCTAATGGAGTTCATTAGCAAACAAAGCATAAAGCAAAAAAGCATGGCCCACCTTTTTCCAATCTGCAACCCTCATTTCAAGACAGCTCTTGGATTCTTTCGTATGTCAAACACATAAATACACATAAATACGATTTGACCTGAAACAGAAAGGATCAACTATTCAGTGATGGTTGATGAGGGTCGAATATTACATATCAGACCCCGACTATTACCTGATTTTACATACATGATAATGCTTAAATGCCATATTTTAATTGTGTTTTTATTACAGGATGAAATCAGGAGCGTGTATTGAAAAATGATGTTAAAAGGATGGATTTGACGCTCCGAAATTACCAGAGCACGGGATGAACCTCAGAGGACCAATATTGAAGAATTTACATGCCAGGGACCCGAGGAAATCAAGCCGTTCACGTTTAAAGAGGCCCGAAACTGGTCCAGAATGAAAGATCACATGGTTCCCTTCATCCAATTGGCTCGAAACTTTATACATGGGATTAGGGACATAAATTAACCGTACATTTCAAATTTCAGCCCTCGGATCACTAGGAAGTGCCCCAACCTGAGATCAGTCCATAAACCATTGATTCTAAGGCCCACGATAAGAATATACTTCAAATTTGGTCTCAACCGTTAAAATTGGATGGGAAAACAGATGGTTGGAGTGGATTTATGAAATATATTATAGTGAGCCCGTATGAACAACGTGTGTACATGGTGTACACACGTGCTCGAGCCAAGCACCAAGTCGGGCGGTCGGTGCTGTGGCACCGTCACCGCACCTTCTCAATTCAAAACGGTAATTGCCGTTACAAGGAGTCTCCCTGATCGTCGGTTGGCATTTGTGGGCCCCACCCTTTGAGCATTCAGATGATCTGGACCGTTCATTGTACTCAGAGGTCGGGCTTGACCCTCACCTAGGTGTCCTTTTGTACCCATGCGTGGGTAAACACAAAGATCTCTGGTTAAACGTAAGATGGACGGCGGACCAAATCATCTTGTGGGCCACATCTATTTTACTCCGAAAGTACTCATTTCAGGTTGGTTTTTCGTCATGGAATCAATGGACGGAGAGGATTTCAAAAAGTCGTGAAGGAATGGGCCCCACCAGAACGGACAGCGGATCCGCGTCCCCGCTCTAGCGTCAGCGAACGGACGGATGCTGGTCCGTTTTGCGAACGGCAGTGGGCCCCACACGTGGTCTTTCCGGACGATCCAAACCGTTCATCTTGAAGACGGCCTCGAATTCTACAAACCCATGTTGAAAGTTTGGACCCATGAGTGCACACGTGTGCGGTACAGAGGCCACAAACGGACTGCCCTGCAACGTCCAAATCTGATTTTTTCGTGATTTCTTCTCTGGGACGCATCAATGGACATTCAAAACTATCCATTCTTAACTGAAATTTCGTTCTGAATGCAATGGACGGGGTGGATTTCCCAGAAAACACTTCCATGGGGCCCACCGGTCACGACAGCGAAAGGGTGCGAAAGGTTTCGCACAATTTGGAAATCCGGTTTTCCAGGCGGTTGTGGGCCACCATCTTTGATCATATGGCAGATCTGAACCGTCCATCATGTAGAGGACCCAAGAAAGTCCTAAGGGACGGTGTTTTTTTGGAATTTGAACGAGGAAAGTATGGTGTTTCAAGGTCCCGAACTTGGCTGCGAAAAGGTTTTTGCTGCGCGTGCGACAGCTTCCCAAATCCGAATTTCACCACTCCAGCCACTCCATCAGCTATAAAAAGAGTTGCAAAACATAAGGAAGGGCATCCAGAGAAGCAAGGAAGTTCAGATCTAGAGAAGAAAGAGAAGAAAGAAGAGAGAGAGAAATTGGTTTGATATTTCTTTTATGAATTTTTATTTATCCATCTGTTTAATGGATTTTATGGGTAACTAATCTCTCAGCTAGGGCTGAGATGAAACCCCTAATTTGAACACCCATTGTTCTATGTTGATTTTACTTTAATTAGATTGATTTGTTTCTTTCTCTAGTGTGCTTGATTGTTTTAAATTCTATACTTCTCCATCTATGAACTTTGATCAGAGTCTATGGATGGATGTTGTTTGGATGCTTATTCTAGGTGCTTGTGTTTGATTATGAACAGGTTCCTATAGGGGAAGAGACAGGGTGCTTTAATGAACGGTATATTCCATGTGCCCGACCAAGGACATGGGATATGTTATTCATAGCATTGTTTGAAGGAATTAGACAATCTGTATGCCCGATTAAGGACACAGATTGTGCTTTCTCTAGATAAATTTGATCAATCTAAATTAAAGTGAATTAACAGACAAAACAAGGGTTAGGATAATTAGGGGTGGATTCGAAAGTCCTAGTGCTCTCTCTGATTGAATTTTCTTCCTTATTCTCAATAGTTATTTTCCATAAATTTGTGTTAGTAATTCGCTACATTAATTGTTGGATTAGTTAAGGAGAATCACAGATTTAAATTGTGACGACCAGTCCTCGTGGGATTCGACCTCGATCTTACCGAGTTTATTACTACATCACAACCCTATACTTGGGGAGTGAACAAGTTTTTGGCGCCGTTGCCGGGGACTGTTTCGTTCCAAATTGAATTTAAGATTCTCTCTTATCATAATTCATAGCTTAGGATTTTACTAACTTAGAATTTTTTTCTTTATTTTAGAAACTAACCTATTTCCTGTTTTGTAGGGTCCTGAAATAAACTTCTAATTTGGTAATCCCTTCTAAGTTTCTTACTTTTTCTAATTTCTATTTTTAGAATTAGGATTTTATTTTTTAGAAATTTTTAGTTTCTAATTTTAGATTTAGATTCTTCTTTTAAGTAACTTTCTATTTTCTAGTTTTAAAATTTTTTTTTCATTTTAGAAACTAACTTAGCTTTTTATTTTTAGTAACTTTCTAATTCTAGGATATCCTTCCTTTTTAGAAACTAACTCTTCTTTTTTTTGTTCTTTAGAAAATTTCTAATTTTATATTTTCTATTTTAGAAACTAACTTGTTTTGTTTTCTTTTGCAGGATTCTAACATAGATCTCCAATTGGTAACATCTTTCTAAATTCTCCAGTCCTCTCTACTATCTATTTTGAGATTTAAGTTTTCAATTTTTAGGAATTTTCTACTTTCTAACTTTGGATTTGGTAACTTTCTATTTTCTAGTTTTAGAAACTTTCTTTTTTAGAAATTAACCGTTGCTTAGGATTTTTCTATCATTATTTTAGGAAACTTGATTTGTTTTTGTTTTTATTTACAGGAATTGAGGAAGGAAGCTACTAAGTGAAGGAGGAGCTTCTTAAATCTTCTGCCATCAATCATCTCCTTTTCCTGGTTCTTTCTTCCCATTCTTATTCACATAGTTTTAACTTGTTTTTTTTTTTTAATAGCATAATTTCTAGTTCTAGTTTTCTTTCTCTTAGGTTGTTACTTAGTTTATGCTAGGACGTAGATCTCTAGATAAAGAACTAGCACCTTTTGATCCTGAAATAGAAAGAACATTCCATAGAAGATTGAAAGACATCCCAGTCGAAATGGCAGAAGAGAATGTAACTAAAACTCTTAGAGATTATTCAGCTCCTGTCCAATTCAATGCGCCTTCATGCATAGTGTTGCCCACCACCACGGCAGCACACTTTGAACTCAAGACTGGGTCATACGATTTGTTGCCTTCCTTTTATGGGTTGGACAAGGAGGACCCATATCATCATGTGAAAGAATTCCTAGACATTTGCTCCACCTTTAAATTCCAAAACTTCTCAGACGATTCGATCCGCCTACGCCTGTTTCCTTTTTCTTTGAAGGATAAGGCGAAAGCATGGTTGAATTCTCTAGAAGTTGGGTCTATCACTACATGGGACCAATTGTCTAGAAAGTTCTTAAACAAGTTCTTCCCTGTTCACAAAACTAATGCTCTCCGTAGAGAAATCACTAATTTCACACAAAAAGAGGGAGAGCACTTTCATGAATGTTGGGAAAGATGGAAGGACTTACTTCTTAAATGTCCACACCACGGTTTTGAGAAGTGGTAACAAGTGCAATACTTTTATGACGGTCTGACACCCCAGAACCGTCGCATGGTTGATGCCACCAATGGAGGATCCTTCATGACCAAAAGCGATACCGAAGCATGGAAATTCTTTGAAACCTTGTGTGAAAACTCCCAGCAATGGGACTATTCAGATAGAGGTGAAAGAAGTTCCCAACCACAAAAGAGAGGTGGCATATATAAGATAGGAGTCACACCAGATCTCCATGCCAAGATCTGACAAAGAAGGTTGATGCTCTGATGTTACATAATGGACCTCCACAAACAACTCAAGCCGAGGCTTGTGCCATATGTTCTAGTTCTACCCATCCTACGCAATCTTGCCCATCCGGTACAAAGATTTCAGAATTCCTCTCGAACAAGTTCATGCTTTGAACACCTTTCAGAAACCTGGGAATGATCCTTACTCAAACACGTACAACCCAGGGTGGGCTAGGCATCCAAATTTCTCTTGGGCAAAGGCACCACAACAAGGAGGACCATCTGAAAATCCTCCTATGCAACCTCAACAGTTTCCACAATATCAACAACTACCTGCACAATCAAGGAAACCATCTCTTGAGGATACACTCCATCTTTTTATGCGAGTTCTCTCCAATTCCAAAAGACACCCAACAAACCTTACTAGCCAACCAAAGAAAGCTTACATGCAAATGCGCAATCCATTGCCAAGTGGAAGTACAAATGGGTCAACTAGCCGCCACATTGAGAGAGAGAGAAGGGCAAGTTCCCAGCCAACTGTGACTAATCCAAAGGGACAGTATGAGATTGGCTCTAATTCCAACCAAGGGCAATACCACGAGCAAGCCAAATCAATCACTACCCTTAGGTCAGGCAAACAGATTGACAACAGAATAGAGATGCCTAGGGATGAATCAAATTCTAAAGCGGAAGATCAAGATGAAGCAGAGAGACATACTGATACATCCAAAGTCCAAAAGCTCTCTAACTCTCCAAGAGCTACTGATGTGCCACCCTACGTGCCCAAAGCACCCTTTCCTCAACGTCTGGCACCAATGAAGAAAAGAAATAACTTTGATGAAATCCTGGATGTGTTTAAAAAGGTACAAGTCAACATTCCGTTGCTTGACGCTATCAAGCAAGTCCCTCCTTACGCTAAGTTTCTTAAAGATTTATGCACTCAGAAGCGTAAGCAGAATGTTCATAAGAAGGTCTTCCTTGCAGAGCAGCTCAGCTCCATGATTCAACATAACACCCCTCCTAAATTTAGGGATCCAGGAGCCCCCACCATTTCTTGCGGCATAGGAGATCATAAGATCGGGAAAGCATTGCTTGATTTAGGGGCGAGTGTTAATTTGTTACCTTATTCGGTTTATGAGCAGCTAGGACTTGGTGAGTTGAAACCGACTAAGGTAACATTACAACTGGCTGATAGATCTGTCAAGGTTCCCCGGGGTGTTATTGAAGATGTGCTAATCCAGGTTGATAAATTCTATTTTCCAGTGGATTTCATAGTTATAGATACTCAGCCTGTCCAGAATCCTCATAGTCAGATCCCAGTCATCTTGGGTCGTCCATTTTTGGCCACATCTAATGCTATTATAAATTGCCGAAATGGAGTTATGAAGTTGTCCTTTGGTAACATGAATATTAAACTTAATGTTTTTAATGCAGGACAACAATCCGCAGATTTGGATGACATATTTGAAGTGGACATGATCGAGAGCCTTGTGTAGGACTCCTTCCGTACATCTTTTGAAGATCCTCTTGAGACCTGCTTAGCACAATCGGGCATGGATTTTGACATCGATAGTCCCATCCACGAAGTCAATGCAATGCTCGACTCTACTCCTATATTGAAGACTGAAAAATGGAGAGCGAAAGTGGAACCTCTTCATCCCTCTGAGACTCTTCCTGACAGCACAGTTTCTAACTCTGAGAAGGCAAAAGAGAATAGGTTGCTTAATGTTCTTCGAACATATAAGGCAGCAATTGAACGGAAGATAGCAGAAATACAAGGAGTGTGCCCCACTGTATGTAAGGATCATGCTGTGGAAATGTCACGTAAAATACAAAGGAAGCATGATCTTAACATGGAAGAAGTTGTTCGAGCGGAAGTCCTTAAATTGTTTGATGATAGTGTCAATTACCTCATTTCAGATAGCACAGTTTATGGGAACTTGCATCACTTGTGTGGGATTGGTTAACCACGTGTTGAGGTAAGTTCTTTGGCGGACCCCGGTCTTAAAGATTAATGAATTCATGGTCCATTCTTGTCTGGCTGAAGACGTTAAACTTAGCGCTCCTGGGAGGCAACCCAGCATTTCATTTGATTTCTTTTTCCTTGTTAGTTAGTTCAATGTTTGTGGGTAACATTACTGCAAACCCTCACGAGACTACAACTCGTCCACTAGGGGTAACCTAGGGGTTTAAAGGCTTGTTGCATATGCTAAATACAATCGAGAGCACCTGTGAAAGTGGTATAGGTAGGATCTTTTATTTTACTGATTTCTCTCTTGTTCTGACTCGCTTTTACGCTGATATTTTTGAGAGCTTTTTGATTCTCCATCCAGGTACTATCTTTCCCTACTCCTCTTTTCTTTTCGTTGTCTCATGTGCATTGCATGCTTATTTCTTTTACATTGAGGACAATGTAGATTTTAGGTTGGGGGTGGGAGATTAGGTTACCTAATCTGTATTTTCTTGGTCTTGAGCAAAATTTTTGTGAAAATTGTGAAAATTTTTAAAATTTTTCTGGAATTTCTATTGAATTCAAAGTGATTTTGAAGGATAGTTGTGATTTTGAAATTACAAGATTCAGAATGTGAGAAATTTATGACTCTTGGATTTGGTTGTCTGGCAGATTTCACACTGAAGTTTGAATGGTTAATCCATGATTAGAAGTTGTAAACATTGATTGAGCCATGATTTCACATATCAGATCTCGGTTACACATTAAGTTTTCAGTTCGATATTAATTGATAACATGGTAATCACTAAGCATGAAAGGAACCAGCCTGAAAAACAAAATTTTTAACATCAGTCTATAAAGAAGAATTGAAAGAATAAGTCGCATAATCGTCATCATAGGTTTGCTCCCTATAGATGAAGATTCGATTCCTCATAGTTGACATGAGAAAAGATTTAGGCGACAAGTTTTTACCATAGGTTTGCTCCTATAGGTGTGATTTGATTCTCCTCCTTGGCATACTATTCATAAAGAAAATAAAAAAAATGGTAGAATGAAAGGTTAATCTGTAAGGCAAGTGTGGTTCCAGTTTTGGGTGACATGAGCTCCGTTGTTAATTACCAATGATATCATGAAATTGACAATTGAATCTCTTAATGGTTGAAAATTTGAGATGACACTATACACTCATGAAACTCAATGTTTTAGGATTATTCTAATTCATGTCTTAATATTTTGAACTTGATTATGAAATTTACAGTGAACTTCATTCCAGGAGAAAAATTCCACTCACCATGCATGAATCCTAGAATTTTCACATCTCAATTATCTGTTCACCCGTCACTAGAGTTTACAGGAATTGTCTTTTATTTCTGAAATTATTTTTCGCATGTTTTGCTCGGGACTAGCAAAATGCTGGTTGGGGGTTGTGATGAGGGTTGAATATTACATATCAGACCCCGACTATTACCTGATTTTACATACATAATAATGCTTAAATGCCATATTTTAATTGTGTTTTTATTACAGGATGAAATCAGGAGCGTGTATTGAAAAATGATGTTAAAAGGATGGATTTGACGCTCTGAAATTACCAGAGCACGGGATGAACCTCAGAGGACCAATATTGAAGAATTTACATGCCAGGGACCCGAGGAAATCAAGCCGTTCACGTTTAAAGAGGCCCGAAACTGGTCCAGAATGAAAGATCACATGGTTCCCTTCATCCAATTGGCTCGAAACTTTATACATGGGATTAGGGACATAAATTAACCGTACATTTCAAATTTCAGCCCTCGGATCACTAGGGAAGTGCCCCAACTGACAGATCAGTCCATAAACCATTGATTCTGGGCCCACCTGATAACAGAATATACTTCAAATTTGGTCTCAACTGTTAAAATTGGATGGGAAAACAGATGGTCGGAGTGGATTTATGAAATATATTATAGTGAGCCCGTATGAACAATGTGTGTACATGGTGTACACACGTGCTCGAGCCGCACCGAACCGAGTCGAGCGGTCAGCAGCGCTGACCGCACCTTCTCAATTCAAAAACGGCAATTGCCGTTACAGGGAGTCTCCAGCCGATTGTCGGTTGGCATTTGTGGGCCCCACCCTTTGAGCATTCAGATGATCTGGACCGTTCATTGTACTCAGAGGTCGAGCTTGACCCTCACCTAGGTGTCCTTTTGGACCCATGCGTGGGTAAACACAGAGATCTCTGGTTAAACGTAAGATGGACGGCGGACCAAATCATCTTGTGGGCCACATCTATTTTACTCTGAAAGTACTCATTTCAGGTTGGTTTTTCGTCATGGAATCAATGGACGGAGTGGATTTCAAAAAGTCGTGAAGGAATGAGCCCCACCAGAACGGACAGCGGATCCGCGTCCCCGCTCTAGCGTCAGCGAACGGACGGATGCTGGTCCGTTTTGCGAACGGCAGTGGGCCCCACACGTGGTCTTTCCGGACGATCCAAACCGTTCATCTTGAAGACGGCCTCGAATTCTACAAACCCATGTTGAAAGTTTGGACCCATGAGTGCACACGTGTGCGGTACAGAGGCCACAAACGGACTGCCCTGCAACGTCCAAATCTGATTTTTTCGTGATTTCTTCTCTGGGACGCATCAATGGACATTCAAAACTATCCATTCTTAACTGAAATTTCGTTCTGAATGCAATGGACGGGGTGGATTTCCCAGAAAACACTTCCATGGGGCCCACCGGTCACGACAGCGAAAGGGTGCGAAAGGTTTCGCACAATTTGGAAATCCGGTTTTCCAGGCGGTTGTGGGCCACCATCTTTGATCATATGGCAGATCTGAACCGTCCATCATGTAGAGGACCCAAGAAAGTCCTAAGGGACGGTGTTTTTTTGGAATTTGAACGAGGAAAGTATGGTGTTTCAAGGTCCCGAACTTGGTTGCGAAAAGGTTTTTGCTGCGCGTGCGACAGCTTCCCAAATTCGAATTTCACCACTCCAGCCACTCCATCAGCTATAAAAAAAGTTGCAAAACATAAGGAAGGGCATCCAGAGAAGCAAGGAAGTTCAGATCTAGAGAAGAAAGAGAAGAAAGAAGAGAGAGAAATTGGTTTGATATTTCTTTTATGAATTTTTATTTATCCATCTGTTTAATGGATTTTATGGGTAACTAATCTCTCAGCTAGGGCTGAGATGAAACCCCTAATTTGAACACCCATTATTCTATGTTGATTTTACTTTAATTAGATTGATTTGTTTCTTTCTCTAGTGTGCTTGATTGTTTTAAATTCTATACTTCTCCATCTATGAACTTTGATCAGAGTCTATGGATGGATGTTGTTTGGATGCTTATTCTAGGTGCTTGTGTTTGATTATGAACAGGTTCCTATAGGGGAAGAGACAGGGTGCTTTAATGAACGGTATATTCCATGTGCCCGACCAAGGACATGGGATATGTTATTCATAGCATTGTTTGAAGGAATTAGACAATCTGTATGCCCGATTAAGGACACAGATTGTGCTTTCTCTAGATAAATTTGATCAATCTAAATTAAAGTGAATTAACAGATAAAACAAGGGTTAGAATAATTAGGGGTGGATTCGAAAGTCCTAGTGCTCTCTCTGATTGAATTTTCTTCCTTATTCTCAATAGTTATTTTCCATAAATTTGTGTTAGTAATTCGCTACATTAATTGTTGGATTAGTTAAGGAGAATCACAGATTTAAATTGTGACGACCAGTCCTCGTGGGATTCGACCTCGATCTTACTGAGTTTATTACTATATCACAACCCTATACTTGGGGAGTGAACAATGGTGAACTACAAAAAACAAAGGGATCACAAAAAACTACCTATTGATTCTTCGGAACCTTCGACTGAGGTCCCTCAGCCTCAGGTCTATCCCTAGGAGTGGATACTGAGTCAGCCTCTACATTTAGTACATTGCCCGAAATTTGGTCCGTTGGAGCCAATGAGTTCATAGTATCTCTCATTCGTGCCATCATCTGCTCTGTTATTCGCTCTGTCATCCGTTGCTCCATCTGCTCCGTTATTCGCTCTGTCATCCATTGCTTCATCTGCTCTAGATGCTTAGCCATCTGTTCTTTCATCCGCTCCTCCACCAGTTGCTCTACCCGCTCATTCATGTGTCATCGTAACTCATCAGTCTCCCTCCTGAGTTCTGCAATGGTATTTCTCGTGCCCCATAACGTGGAAGCTGTGGGACCTAACCCCATCATGCGGACCCGACTTGGATGCTCTGGTCCCAATATCTGGGATAAAAGATCGTCTCGGGCAGTGCTACTTTGAGAGGACTCAGCAGTTTGAGTTGCCCGTAACTCCTCGATCATTTCCTGCAGTGTAGAAAAACATTAAATAAGTTGTTCAATATCATGACTTAATGAAAAATATTAATTGAGATGTCAATGATTGATAAATTTCTACATACATTAACATGAGCCAACTCCTCATTCACAACACTCCCATCTTTCTTCCGATGGGTCATTATGAACAACGTTGCCCGATCAGGAGACTCTCCACCAAGATTCTTTGCCCGCTTTTTCCATGTAAAAACAAATAAGTTGGTAACAATCATATTAAAGTAGAATGATAGCATTTCAAGTTTAAAAATCAAAGAAGAATTTACCTCTTCTTCACGCACTTGAGCAAAGCTCCTTGAGCCGGCAGTGTGGGCCATACGATGCTTGCTGTGGTTGATTTTATTCCTTTGAGTGCGGGCCTATAATGTGACATAGTAAAATAACTAAATTTTAATATAAATAACAATATACACCAACATGGATATAATTTTTCTTTATGTTTAATTTTTACCTGTCCTTCATCACTTGACCAATAGGTGACGAGCCACTTCCAGTGTGTCGGCTCCACTCGATCAGGACAGTGAGCTAGTCGTTCCTCATTAGTCAAATATCGGTTGTAGTGTTCTTTTTTTAACCTCTTCTTCCACTCTTTCCATGAAGCTCCGATGGACCTCATTACCCAATTTCGACGCTCCTCGTCGATATTCCACTTGATCTGCAATACATCAATTATCGATTATACTTAGTATACAAAATACAAAAAGAGTAATTGAATTTTTGATTTCATATTACCTTCACTTCATTCCAAATCTTGTTCTTGTTAGATAGTGGCACATGATGCCAACTATGTGATCAAGAGGCGCTAAGCGCCCATTCCTAGATAAAATGCCCAACCACCTTGTAAATTCGATGTACTTGTGTCCAATGGGCTGCCCATATTTATTCCTGCTGATATTCAGCTGCTTATTGGGTGGCAAGTTCGCCACCTCGCTGATGACTGTAGGGCCTCGAAATCGTCTATTATGAATACTACCCTCTTTATGAAACAAAAGAATAGATATGAGCATTCTAAATATTTGAAATATAATATCTACATTTAATTAAATCAAGAACAAAACAAAACTATAAAAGTTACAAGCTTAACTTCACTTCACTTAAATTATATATTTATATACCCGAAGTCGGTGCTGAACTATCTGAACTCTGTCCGACCTGGCTGGTGGTCGGGACTGGGTCCATAAAGCTCGAATGATGATGGTCAGAGGTTGACATCTTCATTTCCTTCACAATATGAAAATAATATATGTAATGAGATTGGAGTTAACCAAATAATTGTGAGCATTAAAAAAAAAAAAGAAAAAAAAAAAAAAGAAGCATGCATCACATTTGTGTTAGACATCATTACCTAATCATTAGATTCCGACCCAGAATTGTGGTCCTCTTTAATTAAATTAGATAAGTTTTGTGGAGTGTCAACTTTGTTTCCCTCCACATCCGTCCTATCCCAACTCACATTATCATCATTGGCAAGCATAGTCGCTTCCAATGTATGATTAATGCAAGGCAAGCTCTGAAGGTATGTATCATTATCAACAAACGAATCATTCATGCCCATTTCGAACAAATCCCTCGGTTTTGACCTGATAACAACATGCCAATCACGATCTATGGGATCGGGGACATAGAATACCTGTTGTACTTGGGTTGCTAAGACATATGGTTCATCATACAGGTTCCGACCAGTATGCCATAATTGTTTGAAATTCACGAGCGTGAACCCAAATTCATCCTTCTTGATTCCCCTGCCCTGAGTTCTTACATCCACCCAATCACACCTAAATAATACAACTTTCTTGGACCCACAATAATCCAACTCGATAATGTCTGTTAAAACACCATAGTAATCCACATCCCCTATAACAGGGTTTCTATCACTTGTACTTGCAAAGCTTGATGTCTTTGCCATCACTACAACTCCACTATTCTGTGTTTTCAAGTCCCTCTCATGGTCTCTTGTACGAAACCTGAAACCATTAATGATGTATCCTTTAAATCTTCTTGCAACAGTGTTAGGGCCCCGAGCCAGGCTTCTAACTTCTTTCGGAACTTGATCATTCCCAACATGGTCCACATGCTTCCCAAGCCAATCTGGAAACTTTTCATTATGGATGCGTTCTAGGAGCCTCGGTGCTCTTCGGGGCATATCCTTCTTAATCACTTTCCTGTGTTCACTGCATTTTATTCAATTCGATGAATAAGTCGTAAACAAGTGAGATTCTTATGAATTATCGTTACAAATAAAACTACTCTTACTCAATGAATGGTGTGACCGCATTGGTGTTGAACAACACATATCTATGTACCTGTGTCCTATCAACATATTCGATAATAAACACGTCAATCTTTCCCAATGGACGACCTACTGCCGCATCCCTAAAGTCCTCATTTCGAACCGGTCTGTTGAATCTTGTCTCAACACCATGTAAGTACTGAGAGCAAAATTTTAGGCATTCTTGACTAGGTACCCCTCTGCAATCGAACCCTCTGGCCGACTTCTGTTTCGAATGTAGGACTTTAGTCTCTGTAGGTACCTATAGTCACATAATAGACATATAAGTATACATGATTTTATCTATTACAACAAGATAAATGAAAGTTCATATTGAGACCTTAAAACACACCTTTTAATTGGGTACATCCAGTGATCAGATCTTGCGTGACTAACATTGCCTCGCTGGCTAAATGTATAGGCAAATGCACCATGATATCAAAGAATGACGGCGGAAAGATCCTCTCTAAATGGCAAAGTGTTAAAGCAATCTGAGATTCAAGAACTTGAAATCCTGCATCCGGCCAACCTTGGAACACAAATCTCTAAAGAATCCGCTTAATTCAATTAGGATTGAGCTCACGTTTGGAGGTAATGTCCTTCGCACGGCGATTGGAAGTATTTGTTGCATCAAAACATAAGTGTCATGGCTCTTGAGTCCTAAAATCTTCTTCATTTTGAGATTGGTACATCATGAGATATTACTCGCATAGCCATCTGGTACCTTCATGTTCTTTATGACTCTGTTGAAATCATCCTTCTCCTTATTCGCCATTGTAAAGCACGCAGGGGGCAAATATGTTTTTCCTGATGGTCTTTGCTTTGGGTGAAGTGTACGTCTTATCTTCATTTCTTGGAGGTCCAGACGAGACTTCACATTGTCCTTTGTCTTCCCGTCAATGTTCAATAACGTCCCAAGAACATTGTCGCATACATTCTTCTTGATGTGCATCACATCAAGGCTGTGACGCAACATATTACCTGCCCAGTATGGTAAATCGAAAAAGATACTTCTCTTCTTCCAACAAGATGCCTTTCCCCTTTCCTTATTATTGTCTCGATTTCTCTTCTTTTCAACTTTGGTATCAGACTTCTTTCCAAATATTATGTTAATTTTGCTCACTTGAGCTAACACTTCATTTCCAGACAGTTGTTTTGACACCTCTCTCAACTCCAGCTTTCTATTAAAGTTCTTTTTATCATGTCTATACCTATGATCTCTATCCAAGAATCGACGATGACCCATATAACAAAACTTATGGCTATGTGTCAACCACTGGGACTCTGTGTCCTTATTGCAGTTAGGACAAGCGAGCTTACCTTTTGTGCTCCATCCTGACAACATTGCATATCCAGGAAAGTCACTAATAGTCCATAACAAAGCAACACGCATTCGAAAATTCAACTTCGATAATGCATCGTAAGTGTCGACACCGACCTCCCACAATTTAAGCAATTCTTCTATCAATGGTTGTAGATACACATCGATATTATTGCCAACACCATGAGGGCCTGGTATAAGTAGAGACATCATGATGTAAGGTTGCTTCATGCACATCCACGGTGGTAAATTGTACAGCATCAAAACAACAGGCCGTGTGCTATGAGCAATACTCATCGTCCCGAAGGGATTGAATCCATCAGTTGCTAACCCAAGCCTGACATTACGACTATCACATGAAAAATCCAGGTGTTGCTTGTCAAAAGATTTCCATACAGGAGAATCAGCAGGATGTCTCATGCACTCATCATTGGTTCGTCCCTTGCCATGCCATCTCATGTTTTTAGCTGTTTGTGCTTCCATAAATAATCTTTGTAACCTTGGTATCAATGGAAAATGCCACAATGTCTTTGCTGAAATCTTCTTAACTTTGGAGGGAATAGTTGTTGCCTCATTGTCATTAGAATTATGTCCCGTCGTTTTCCATCTAGATATACCACACATAGCACATGACTCATCGTTCACATTAGTCTTCCAATACAACTGGCAATCATTGGGGCATGCATCGATCTTGTTATAACTGAGGCCCAGTTCTTTAATAATCTTCTTGGTCTTATAAAAGGAACTCGGCAACGTCTCACCCTCAGGGAGTGCTTCTTTCAACAATTCAAGCAACATAGTGAATGACTTGTTGCTCCATCCATTTAAGCACTTAAGTTGATACATTCGAACAACAAAAGAGAGTTTCGTGAACTTCTTACATCCCGGGTACAAGGCTTGTTCGGTGTCTTGCAACAACCTGAAAAATCTTTCAGCTTCAGGATTCGGTTCCTCATGTATTGGCTCCTGTGTGGCAACTCAGTCGGCATGTCATCCACACTTGATATTCCAAACACATCATGCAACAATCCATGCATGTCATCACGTGGAGGCATATCATCATGTGTACTAGTTGCAGGGCCGGAAGTCGATGAAGAAGACGCCTCCCCATGGAACACCCAACGGGTGTAATTCGGCATAATTCCCTCACACACAAGATGATCTACCACTTCTTTATGAGCACGCCAAAAGAGGTTGGTGCACTTTACACATGGACATAAGATCTTCCCCTCGCTAGCAGCATTGTTGAATGCAAACTCAATGAATTCCTTCATGCCCTTAACATATTCCAAGCTCACCCTATATTGTCCAATGAAACAAAGGGAACTCTTAAAATAATGCAACTTTACAAGGAATCCAAATTCGAAGGAGAAAGTATTGCTCAACACATTACCTTGACTTTTGCATCCAGCTCTTATCCATCACTTGTATCCAACTTTGAACAATGCAATACTCTGCCCAAAATTCATGTCAATCCACTGTAGTTATTACTCTACTCAACATTGGTCCTGCTACTATCTTATATTCTAGTATAAATTGGTCGCCAAGGCTTCAGGACTTCTCTAGAGTCACCAACACATCCCTTAGCTACTACTAAGGGAGCACGGCTGGAAGTGTTACCTCTTCTACCAAATGGGCTGTTGTTTTAAAGAAATTTAAATAATTAACCTCGTATATCTAATATATACTAGTAACATACAAGCAGAGAGGGTATATACTAGTAACCCGGATGTGATCCTGGATATCTTTGTAATTAACCTCGTATATCTTTTTTTTGGAAGTTGTGGAACTAATTTTTGTTAGATTTGGGAGTACAAAAGAATACTTCCACGTTGAAAACCCGGATGTGATCCTGGATAATATAGTTTTTCATTTACCATAATATAGTTTTTCATTTACTGTTTAAGTAAGAAATTTCATATTCAACTTTCTGAATATTAGAGACCACGGACCACCACATAATCGCATAAATGTTCAATCCATGCAACCAACATTCTTAACTATATGGAATTTTGTTAACTGATGTTGCACTCTTTAAACTGTCAACTATATAGCATGGCTATTTCATTGGTCATGGTCAAGTCTTTAAACTGATATTATCAGGACAAATGACCAAATCAATAAAAACATAAAAGATATCTAAAAATTTCATATACCCCAAAACAGTCTCCAATACCACATCAGCTAGGGTATCAACATCAGCATGCTTCCTAAAAAAAAAAGAAAAAAGAAGAAGAAGAAGAAGAAGTTTCAGTTTTCCCTTGTGTTTCTGACCTGGAGGCTTCCCTTAAATATCATTTTTTCTAAAATGAGAGCCTCCCTGAATATTTGATACCCTAGCTTTTTCTTCAAAATGTCATCAAAGCCTAGAGCAGCATGTGTAAAAGAGAGGGCTCTACCACAGCAGAGTATCCAACTATGCAGCCATACAGATCACCTTTGGAATACAACCATGAATGATTGCCATCTCAAAAAAACTAAGTGTACATGTGGCAGCTATACAAATCACAGCGATGGATTTAATCCTAGATTCAGTTAGCTTGTTAGTACACACAACATTGTCAGTTCAAACTTCACTGTTAGCCTTGATACGTAGGCAATCAGAAATTGTATTTCAGATGTCGTAGTTTTGGATTCAATCCTGGCTCATGTTAGATTAAAATCAAGGCTGTTCGAAGATATATAAAGTGATTTGCTCAAGAAGCAGCAGTAAATGTCGAATGTGTCGTTAGGCTACAAAAGTTTGAGATTTGGTTAGTATTTATGTTTTCAGTTATTCTGATAGGAGTGACCTTATGAACAATTTCATGGCTTATAAACATGGCATAGATCTTAAGGAAATTTCAACTGTAGACAGTTTTTTATATAGTCCACTTAAGTTTTGGAATTGCCTAATTTCTAAGCTCATATCCTAACATAAATAGGGAAAAGAATATATAGGACTCCCCTATCTTCTAACAGTTGGAAACTTCCTGTAGAAGAGTGCTGCAAGCAATCCGCATCCTTATACTCCATGGCTTTATCGTCATTTCATTCCTATAAAGAAGAAGAAGAAGGAAAAAAAAAATTCCTAACCCAAGCTTTTCAGGGCCATGTTGTTTACCCCATTAATCTATTATTTGAGTTGTTAGAAGGAAATGCTAGAAACTTGTTGTTTATGCTATTACAATAAACAAAGTGGTATGAGGGCTAAAGCTGATTTTTAACAACTCCATTATGTTGACTTCCCAGAGATGATGCCATACTCATGCTTTAGTTTTGAAAATTGGAAAAAAAAAAAAAATTCGAAACCCCAAAGAAATACTCTTTATCTTATTTCACAATAAAGCAAGATTACAATAGATAATATAAACAACCATAACAATTAAAGGGTTAAAAAAAAAAAACTACTCATAAGAACATACGAATGTCATACAACAATAACACCCCCCTGTAAATTCATGATGTATCTAGTGAGATCGTTGGAAGTTTGTCCACCAGAAAGTGAAAATGCGAGAGTACATGATTTTGTGAAGATGTTTGCAAGCTGAAGCCCATAGGATATATAAGCAGAAAGTGAAAACGAGTGACAATGTGTTTTGGGGAAGAAGTTGGCAAGTTGAAATCTAGAGGATATGTTGGGTGGTGAACATGTCCCAGCTTGATGTGTGTGCCTAGCATGCAATAGGTGTAGCAATGGTCTTCAAATCTGTTAGAAGAGCAAAATTAAGGTCATAAGCATACTTGAGGTGAGACACCAAATAACTATGAGGAGAACAAGCAACTTCAAGATCTAAAAAATTTGAGAAATCCAAGGTGTAACTGAAATTATTGCTGAAGCTTGTTTGGGACCATACAAGGCATTGTGGTGTCTATAGACTTGATGAGGGTAATGTGGAAGTCTTGGAGGCAGTTGCAATTAGACATCCTCATGTAGATTTTCATATATTTTTTCCCTATGGCCAAGGTCTCATCATGCAAGTAGACAAGATTCTTCACTTAATGACAAAACCATCGACTTATTTGATCGGAACACATTCTACATACTGTTAATGCCTGTGTTTAATAGTGATTTTCAAACCAGCTTGCAGGGGAATTCTACCACCAAGCTTCAGTTTTGCGTTGAAGGTGGTTTGTTTGTTAGATTAGTACTTCTATATTAGTTTAAGCTTTTCTGGTATTGATTTCCAGGCTCATAAAGTTCATAAAATAGAGATGCCCGTATATATAAGTTCTACAGTTGACAGCATCCTACAACTAAGCAACAACTTCTAGACCAATGGTCATTATATTGGTATCGGTTGATTTAAAGAACTCTGTCCACTATTTGATAGTTTATTGGAAGAATGGAAATGTTGTAAACTAAGTATAGCAAGGTATTAAAGATTTTCCCAGAACTAAACTTAGCATAACGCAATTAGTTAATCATAACCTAGGTACATTCAAGAATATTATAAAAAGTTCGGACATCACTGAACAAGAGAAGACCCATGTAGTGTAGCAATGAGCTCTCAAATTTTATGATAAGATCCATCTTTCATTAACATGCTCCACTCTGCTTGGGATTGAGCCTCATGCCAAACGGTTGTGATGTGAAGTCCCACCATCAAGAGCACCAGTTTGTATATCAAATAAGCAAAAGCATAGCAACAAATATGACCAGTTTTCTCACCAAGATCTTTATTCATCAATGATAACTGAAGAAAGGCGTAGATAGGGGTATTTTTCAGCAGTGACATTTCACAAACTATACCTCACACTCATATCAGTAAAAGAACCTCAGAGAAGCCATTGTGCATTATAATCTTTTCTAAAAATATTTTCTTCTAATTCAACAAAACGAGATATTAACACCTAAAAGGATCAATCCTCCCGTTATGATGCGTTACTGCCACAAAGAAACCTTGAAAGTAGAATAACCCTGTTTGGCACCCGGGAGTGTGAATCAACTTTAATTCAAGCATTATTTAATCACTGGAGGCTTGTCGAGGCACCAATATTTTAGAACGATTTTTTACTTTTTGCCAGATGAAGCATCTCCTTCTCCTGTACAGTACAATTTGCGACAAGAGCTCATTTGCTTATCATATTCTAGAAAGAATTTGATGAAGTTATTGGGAAGATGTACCCTAGGCTTGCATGTATACCTCATATGTCTTATGGCAAGGTGACTTCTCAGATGGAAAACCTTATAAGGAAAACAAACATACAGGCCAGAACCATAGTTATTGGAAACAACAACAAAAAAATAGAGTTAAAACAGTAAGGAAATGGAAGATTTCAATTTGTAGAGCAGCACAACAACTAGAAATTTGGCACAGCTCTAGGAAGAAAACTGGGGAAAAAATAGCTGGGAAGACGGATAAATCTAAGATCTACAAGGTTAATTAAAAATAGATCACTCGTCATGCTAGAGCTAGTTATCCACAACTGCTCCCAAATGCAAAATTATCTAAATTGAAGATGAATCACATCCATCTCCAATGAGGATCAATTTCTTCTAGCAGAGGGAAGTGGACTGTTCTAATTTCTATTCTAGATAATCCTGATGGCAGGGTCCACCTTATGCACGGTTCAGGTTTCCCGCACAATAGGCCACCAACTAAAATAAACATTTCCAGCCAGTATGGAAACAAATAGCTAGAAGCAACATCACAATTTCGAATTCAAGGCTACCAATCTGCCTTCAATAGCACAGATCAGTGATACAATTTATCGATCACCACAAGAATAATAAAAGCATATATTCTCATGAGAATTTAGCTCCCATTACAGAGCCATCAGTTACAAAAATGTCACAAAATAACGGACGATGAAAAGGGAAAAGAAGAAGAAATAACAGGAATAAATGGTTTGCATTTTTATTGAAGATCGAGTAGGAAAGCTCCAAAAATTAGGCAGAAAATACAGAAATGGAAAGAGGAGATCTGAAAGTTTTTGGCTCCTCCAACGTTACCTCCAAATGCAGGACGAGAATGTAAATTGCTCAAGGCAAAAGTTGCAATCACTTCAATCGCATCAGATCAAAGATCTAGACCTCGAAAGAGGATCTCTGAGCCGCTGATGCGTGCAAAAGCTTTCTTTCAAGTAAAATCCCTAGATCTGATAGAACATAGCAAAAAACAGGAGATCTCTCCCACTTAAAAAATCGACGATCAGAACCTCAGAAATCGCAGATCTTCTAAAATCGAAATGTCTCGATCAGGAAAAAAAAAGAAAAAGGAAAAAAGAAGCACAGATCGATCGATATCCCTTCCGATAAGGTAAACATAGCTTCTATATCATCGATCAAAGATCTAGGCCGCGGAAATCACAGATCTTCACAACTAAGAGCTTCCGCAGCCGAATTTGCTTCTATTTGAGCTGATTGAAGATTCTGAGTTCAGAAGACACGTATTTTCGCATCTATGAGCTTTCCGGGTATGAATCTCTCGATTAAAGATCGGAAATTGTCCAAAAAAAATGGAAGGAGAGATTGAGAGAATAGGGGCAGGACTGGGGTTTCACTTTTTCGGGAAATCTGAGATCGAGAGAAAAGGAGCAGAAGGAAAGAAATGAAAAGAATCGAGCTTACCTTGAACTGATTTGGATCTGGATCTGAATGAAAAGGAGGTCTTCTAGCAGCTCTCCTCCTTCCAATCGAGAGAGAGAGAGAGAAGGGATTTGGATCTGGATCTGAACGACGGCTTGCTTTTGTAGCTGGGCTTTACTGAAAGTAACGAAAACGCAAGGTCGATATTAGCCTTATACTCTCTCATAACAATGGCATGTGTGTGGGGCGATATTAGCCTCAGTAGGCAAAAAGGCTTCCCTAGCCCGTGAAGCATACAGCTCCGTAAGGCCCACCATGAGGGCGTGTTTGGACGGGCCCATCCCATGGGATTGGATTGTATTAGGGTGGATGACAAGTAATGATGGCTATGTCAGTGGATTGCTGGGGATTGCTATATCCAGGGAATTCACCGCCGAGTATGTTTGGCTCGCCTGGCCAATCCTGGGATTACGTCAGCCAGATTGCTCTGTCTAACCAAACATGTCCTAAGCAAAATAGATAGGATTAAGAGGGATTGGGTGGATTTCAAGGTAACGATGGTGATGTCAGTGGATTGCTGGCAATCCCATGAAATTGCTATATCCAACTTCTTCCTGTTTGGCACGCCCAGCCAAATCCCGAGATTGCTCCTTCCAATCCATCCTAATACAACCTAATCCCATCCACCCTGCCAGACCAAACAGGCCTTGACATGGCATTCGCTCCATCCACCTCTTATGACAAATTAACAGATTATTTTAGAATGAGACCCAAAATAGTAGGCTGATTCAACACTCTAATGGGTCATAATGCATGGATCAGTGATAATGAGACCATTTACCTTGGAAATCTTACCGTGGCCCACCGTGATGAGTTCGGTAGCCTCGAGAAGGCTTCAATGATAGACGTCTTTAAGAAATAACTTTTCGGCCCACTTCCATAAATGAGTTTCCAAAAATAATGGACAAACTTTTAGCCTCGGTTACTAACCAACCGAGGCAAAATGACTGACTTTTGGCCTAAGTTACTCACCAACCGAGGCAAAATGGTAGATATTTGGCAGGCAAAAAGGTAGGCTTTTGGCCTCAGTTTTCAATAACCGAGGCAAAAGGGCAGACTTTTAGCTTCAGTTGCTCACCAACTGAGGCAAAAGAGCAAACTTTTAGCCTCAGTTTCTCATCAACCGAGGCAAAAGGGCAAACTTTTAACCTCAGTTGCTCACCAACCGAGGTAAAAGGGCAGACTTTTGGCCTCAGTTGCTCACCAACAGAGGCAAAAGGGAAGACTTTTAGCCTCAGTTTCTCACCAACCGAGGCAAAAGGGCAGATTTTAGCCTCAGTTTCTCAACAACCGAGGGAAAAAGGCAGACTTTTGGCCTCAGTTGTTCACCAACCGAGGCAAAATGGTAGACTTTTGGCCTCAGTTTGTCACCAACTGAGGCAAAAGGGCAGACTTTTGGCCTCAATTTCTCATCAACTGAGGCAAAAGGGCAGACTTTTGGCCTCAATTTCTCATCAACCGAGGCAAAATGGCAGACTTTTGGCCTCCATTCTCAACAGCCGAGGCAAAAGGGTTGACTTTTAGCCTCAGTTTTCAACAACCGAGGCAAAAGGGTAAACTTTTAGCCTCAGTTGCTCACCAACCGAGGCAAAAGGGTAGACTTTTGACCTCAATTGCTCACCAATCGAGGCAAAATGGTAGACTTTTAGCCTCAGTTCTCAACAACCGAGGCAAAATGACAGACTTTTAGCCTCAGTTGCTCACCAACCGAGGCAAAATGGTAGACTTTTAGCCTCAATTGCTCACAAACCGAGGCAAAATGGCAGACTTTTGGCCTCAGTTTCTCACCAACCGAGGCAATAGGGCAGAGTTTTGGCCTCAATTTCTCATCAACTGAGGCAAAAAGTGAATTTTTAACCTCAATTCCTTTAACTGAGGCTAAAAACCATATTTAGCCTCCTTTTTTTGAACCGAGGCTAAAAAATTGAGGCTAAAGGCCTACTTTCTTGTAGTGTAAGTGTGAACCACCTGACTAGTGGACCAACCTTATTCTTGGGATGGGCAATCCACATGGTGTTGCCCTTCGGATGGACGGCTTGGATATTTCATGGTATGCCGTACTGGCATATGCGGTGGCATGCACATTAGCAGACTTATACCTGCGTGAGTGCTTAGCTAAGTTATCGTAGCAATTCTCCACCCCATGCAATGGGTTAAGTCTAGCTAAACACGAGAAAATAAATCATAGGAGGTATGGTCACCTACAATAGAGCTTGCATACCAACGTGTCATGATAGCAGGACATTCTGACCGTTGCATAAGGTGGGCCCAAACAAGAAGATCACCAGCCCATAGTTGCAGGTTGGTCTTCCTATCAGCCTATCACATACGTATATATTGAATCAAACATTTGGCAGGTTTCAGCCGGCCTTGGTTTCAAACAGGGTGGCGCACCTGATGAATCAACTTACCTGACTTTTGCGCCAGGTGAATATTCATGGTCTGGACCACCACCCATCAGGTATCTGACGGATGTCGTAGCTATTTTCATGTTCATGCAAACAGTTGCAAGTGTTTATTTCTTATACTGTAAGATCCTTTGGATGACTTATACCCCTTCGAGATTCACGGCCAAGAAACGGATAGCTTGATCAACGATCAATCAATCGAGAGAATGCAACAGCAGCCCACATTCAACATCAGGGAGATTTATTTATTTATTTATTTATTTTTTCCTTTTTGTAGAATCTCGTCAAATCAACTGTTTGTTTCACCAAAACCATGGGCCCACTTAGCTTGTGAGCAGTGCCCTGTTAAAGAGAAAAAACGGTTTCTGGAGGGAAAAAAGTATTGGGGCCCAATGATTTTGCCGATAGCAACTAAGTGGAGTTTCAGTTCACTTGAACAGAGAATATCCGCGGAACAACCCACCGCCTCCTTCCTTTTTCCACCCTTTTCTCCACTATATATATATATATATATCTATATATATATATATATATATATATATATATATATATAGTCGGGTTTTTTATACCAGGACAAGTGGCGCCCACAGTTAAGTGATCGAAGACCATTCTTCTGTTGCAACCCACCTTGGATGTACAACGAAGAAGAAAAGAACTATCAGATTGGAACTTACACTCAATCTTAGTACTTTTTCAGTTGAATGTGAACCTTTTATTCTATTTCTCATCCTAGCCGTCTATTTATGCTTATCAGGAACTTTTTCAGGGCATGGTCCATCAAATTTGGGATGAAACGGACCGAAGGACCGGACTATATAACTGCGGGCCCTACCTATCAGAACAAAGAACCTGCGGACACTGTGAAATGAAGGGGGCAGAGTATCACATATAATTCATTTTCCTTCTGTGGAGTTACTTGATATACCAGCGTACCACCAAACTCGGTGGTTCGGGTACTGTAGGACCCACCACGATGTATATGTTTCATATCTACGCCGTGCATCCATTTTGCCCGCTCATTTTAGGACATGAGCCCAAAAATGAAGCAGATCCAAATCTTAGGTGGATCACAACATATGAAACGGTAGTGATCATTGAATGGTCACCGTCAAAAACTTCCTGGGGTCACGAAGGTTTTGGATCAAATTGATATTTGTGTATTCCCAACAGCCAGGTCTGTGTGACCCGATCCACAGGTTAGATGGCAAAGAAACATTACTATAGCCCTAGGAAAAATTTAATGGTGAGCATCCAATGACTACTGTTTCCTGTTGCGTGGTCCACCTGAGATTTGGATATACTTCATTTTTTGTCACATGCCCTAACATCAGCTGGAAAACTGGATGGATGGTGTGGGAGGTTTCCGGATCCACGGAAGCAGCGTCCCACTAAGGCACCGTTTGTTAAATCTGTAATCTGAAGCGACTATGAAGTCAAAAAACTTTTTTGGTAATTATGGGTGAACTCTGAAAATTAAGTACTAAATGGTAAACAACCTATTTGTTAACAAATATATAAAATGTCTAAAATATGTTAATTTAACAAATTTGCTCCTATCTCTTGTTTGGAAATGTTTTACATTATAAATAAATTATTTTTTATTAAAGAAAATAAAAATATTCTATTTAATTTAAATAAACTAAAGTACCTGATAGAAAAATAAAATATAATTATTTTATTTGAATGTATGTGGTCTATCTTCACCTTTCTTCCGTTTTTCCATCTAAATTAAGGGGTTAGTCCAAAATTGAAGCATATCCAAACATCAAGTGTATCGTACCACATTAAACATCTGGGATAATGATTTCTATTGTTGAAACCTTTTTAGGCCCCGCAGTGATGTTTATTTGTCATCCAACCTGATCATTATATCATACCACATGGAAAACACAAATATAAGCTTGCTCCAAAACTTCCTTGCCCCCCAAGAATTTTTCAACGGTAGACATTCAATTCAACTATTTCTTGTGGGTGTGGTCCATTTGAACATTCTATATAACTCCTTTTTAGGTTCAGGCACTAAAATTATTCAAAAAAAATTGATGGAAGGAGTGGATCAAATACGTAAATCATAGTGGACCTCACAAAGTTTACTCGGTAGAGTAAGCGTAGTGAGTTACCACGCAATTTGCTTCCCTTGTACACAAGCCAATCCGCTTCCGGATCCACGCAGATTTACTGTGAAGGCCTTTTGCAGGAAGTTCCTGCACTGGAAACCTAGTTGGGGCTCAACGTAATGTTACGAGAAATCCACCCCTTCCATACGTTTTATCAGCCCATTTTAGGATCTTAGACCAAAAATGAGGACTCAAGTGGACCACACTAAAGGAAAAGGTGGGTATGGAAATTCCTACCCTTGAAACCTCCCTAGGTTGACGGTGATGTTTACATGCCATCCATACCATTAATAACGTCATTCTTGTTGGGATGAACTGAAAACACAAATATTAATCTGATTCAAAACTTATGTGGTCCCACGAATACTTCAATTGTGGTCGTTCAATCATCACCTTTTAGGTCAACTTGAGTATTGGATATGGTTCATTTTTTGCCTAATGTCGTAAAATGAGTTCAAAAAATGGATAGACGGAGTGGATTTCTCACAAAAGTCAGGGTGGGCCCAGATAGGTTTCTGGCGCAAGGACTTCTTTTGTAGGAAATTGCGTCCGGATCTGGACGGGTTTTAGGAAGCGGATTGGCTGGTGTACCACACACCGGCTATAGCTGGTGTATTGATGTCACCCAAGTTCTGTGGGTCCCATCATGAGGTATTTGTTATATCCAAACTGTCCATCCATTTTGCGAGGTCGTCATACGGCTTGAGTCGAAAAATA
Organism: Magnolia changhungtana; assembly: GCA_030180095.1. Classification (NCBI taxonomy): domain Eukaryota; kingdom Viridiplantae; phylum Streptophyta; class Magnoliopsida; order Magnoliales; family Magnoliaceae; genus Magnolia; species Magnolia changhungtana. Next base: position 1,685,076 of record JASAUF010000625.1, read on the forward strand.
AGACATATCTAAAGATAAAGTGGACCACATTGCAAAAAGCAGTGGAGGATTGGACATCTACCATTGAAACCCTTTTAGGGTAAGTTTCGGATCAATATGAAATTTGTTTTTCCTCTTAATACAAATATTTTTGACCTTATGAACAGATTAGATGGAAAATAAATGTTATAGTGGGCCCTGTGAATTTTTTAACGGTGAAAATCATTATCCTCACTGTTATTTTTGGTGTGGTCCATTTGAGTTTCAGATATGATTCATTTTTTGGCTAATGCTCTAAAATTGGATGAACGGTGTGGATATAATAAATACATCATTGTAGGGCTCATGTAACCTTGATCTCCTTTGAACCGTTTCATACAACCCGAGCTCGAGGAGCGTCGACACTCGTCTTCGCACGACACGTATCTACACCAACTATATAGCTGATGTGTGGTACACCAGCCCATCCGCGTCCCTAGGATTGATGGAAACTGATTGGTGGGTGCTTTGTGGGCCCCACTATGATGTACGTGTTTCATCCATTCCGTCCATCCATTTTTACAGATAATTTTGGGGCTTCACACCAAAAATGAGAGGGATATAAATCTCAAGTGGACCACACCACAAGAAAGCTATAGTGATTGGATATCCACCATTAAAATCCTCCTAAGGCCCACTGTATTGTTTATTTGACATCCAATCTGTTGATTAGGTCATACAGGCCCAGATGAAGGTAAAAAAACAAAGATCAGCTTGATCCAAAACTTTTATCGCCCTAAAAGGTTTTTAGTGGTTGACGCTCATTCAACATTGTTTCCTGTAATGTGGTCCACTTGAGATTGGGATATACCTCATTTTTGGTGTCATACCATAAAATGATTTGGAAAAATAGATGGACGGCATGGATGAAACACATACATCATGTTGGAGCATAAATAAGTTTCATAGGTTAAAAGTTGGTTTTGTAATGCGAAAACAATTTAAAGAGAAAAAAATTTCCATAGTACGATGAAATGGGATAATTTTTTAAGCAAAATTTTTTTTATATAGAAAAATTTATGGAGCGCATTCCGCATTCACCATTAAGCCAGACTCCATTCGCAGAAAGAATTCAACGAAAAATCACTCAACACTTTCCTTCTTCCGCGTTAACAAACACCACTAAACACCATTAAACACGGAACATTTTCCAAATTCCGTATTAAGTGTAAAAATTCAGTGTTAACAAACAGGCCCTAAGGCACCATTTGTTAAATGTGAAGTCTAAAGACCAAATCTGAAATCTAAAGCCTGAATTCTGAAGCATATATATAAAAAACTTAAAAAAAAAAAAAAAAAAAAAAAAAAAAAAATTTAAAAGAAAAGAAAAGAAGAAAACACTTGTTTGATAATTATGGATGAGGTCTGAAAATTAAGTAGTCTGAAACGACCTGTTTGTTAACAAACATCTTAAGTACCTGAAATATGTTAATTTGACACATTTGCCCCTATCTCTGGTTTGGAAATGTTTTACATTATAAAGAAATTATTTTTAATTAAATGAAAATAAAATCATTATATTTAATTCAAATAAACTAAAATACTAAATAGAAAATTAAAATATCATCATAAGGCCCTCAATTCCTCTTAGTGAGAAGATTGTCACTAGGGCTAAAAGTCGGGCGGGTTGGGTCGGGTTGGTGCTCAACCCTAACCCAACCCAAGCTTCCTATAGCTCAACCCTAACCCAACCTCGGGTTGGGAATTCTCAACCCAAGACCAACCCAAGCGGGGTCGGTCGGGTTGATTGGGTTGGTCGGGCGTATACGTGCTAATATTTTTGTTATTATATTAGTTTATTATATTTCAACATGGGACTTATTTTTTGTATCTATGATTATATTAATTATATATATGTGATTATTCATCATAAAGAACTTCATTTTTTTTTTCTTTTAAAAAATAAGCTAAAATATAGGACAACTACTCCTTTAAAAGTCATGTAGCATAGCACCCAATCTATTTGGGAGAGAGAAATCTGGCATATTTTGTTAGCTTGAGTCCTTCGAAATGACGTGGACAAATGAGACCCGACATCACTAGTGTGCCTTCGACACAAACGATCCACACTCAATTATAATTTATAAGTAACTTATATATTGATCGGGTTCAGGTTGGGTCGGGCAACCCGAGACCTCAACCCGAGCCCAACCCAAGTTTTATCGGGTTGGTGTTTGTATAGCCCAAGCTTGAGATCGGACCCGATATATTCTGCCTGAGCCCAACCCAATGTTGGGTCAGTCACGGGTTGAACCTGCCCAACTTTCAGCCCTAATTGTCACTATGTGTTGTGTAGGGTTAAACACCAGTAGCAACAAAACCTTCAAATAAGGCCCACCTTATATTTATATGCTATCCAAACTATCCATAAGGTCATTCCCAATTGGCTAAAGTGAAAACACCTAAAAAAATAGCTTGATACAAAACTTTTATGGCCTATTTAAGTTTATTTTCCATCCAATATGTTCTTAAGGTCACAAATACCTGTATGAAGAGGGAAAAAAATAAAATCATATTGATCCAAAACATTTATGACCCAAAAATGGGTTTCAATGGTAGACGTTCAATCCCCCACTACTTTTTGCAGTTGGTTCACTTGATAGTTCGATATGTCTTATTTTTCGTCTCAAGCTTTAATACGAGCTTGCCAAATGGATGGGCAGTTTGGATATAACACATACCTCATGATCGGACCCACAGAACTTGCTGACGTCAATACTGCAGCTATATAGCTGGTGTGAGGTACACCAACCAATCCACATCCGTTGAATGAACGTCAACCATTAAAAACATTTTGGGGGCCATAAAAGTTTTGGATCAATCTGATCTTTGTTTTTTCCATTCATCTAGGTCTATGTGACCTAATCAACAGATTGGATGTCAAATAAACAGTACATTGGGCCTTAAGAGAATTTTAATGGTGGATATCCAATCACTATTGTTTTCTTGTGGTGTGGTCCACTTGAGATTTATATTCCTCTATTTTTTGGTATCAAGCCCTAAAATGATCATTAAAAATGGATGAAACACATACATCATTATGGGCTTAGAGAAGTGCCCCGTGTTAAAAGTTGAGATGTGTATAACAAAAGGGAGAAAATCTCTCTAGCAAAGGATAATTTTGATTAAAAAATAATAATCACAGAGCGCATTCTTGGAAAAACTTTGACATAAAATCATGGAGCGCTTTCCTTCTTATGCGTTAACAAACACCACTAAACATGGAATATTTTCCAAATTCTGCATTAAGTACAAAAATTCAGCATTAACAAACAGGCCCTAAGTCACATTCTAGAGCGGATTAGGTGTCGTCCCGGCCTCACCCACGACCATGTGACCAGTGGGGTCCAACTTGATTTATTTCATATCCAATGTCATTCATCCAGTTATAGGACATGAGACTAAAAATAAAGCAGATCCAATTTACAGGTGGACTATAACATCAAAAACAGTGATGATTGACCATTAATGGGCCATAAAAAAGTTTTGGATGAAGCTGATATTTATCTAAGTTTTTGTATCTTTATCAACCAAAAATGATATTAATGTAGGCCATATGAAGCTTTAATGGTAGGGTATTTGTTATTGGGAAAATCGAACCAACCCAACGTATGAGACACGTGACAGAGAACCATCATAGTAGACTCCCTGAACTTCTGACGTACTTACTGCTACATTGAACTCAACAAAGAAACAGTGAGCTGAATCAGTAAACCCCGCTTTGAGATAAAGGTTCATCGACAAACCTCGACCTCGAATACCAACCTCGACCTCAGATACTAACCTCGACTTTGGATACCGACCTCGAGCTTGGGATGGTAATATCCAGAGAGAATCTTGTGCTGTATATGAGCAAGATTACCAAATGAGGTCCTAGTCGAAGATCACACCAATCGAGGGATAATTGAAGAAATACTCAAGTATAAATTCCAACTCCAATATAGGCCCATCTAGCGTATCATACAGATCTACTTAGATACGCAAGATGCCTAACAAACCTATAAATACATCACACTGCCCAAGGGGAAAGGTGTAAGTGCTATGTTTTCTAGCTCTTATGATTGTCAAATTTTGTATTGCCAAAACCTCTTGGATTTTTTATCTTGTGTAGCTCATCTTCATGTCAAATACAATTCTAGTACAAGCTCAAGATGATCCATTACAAGGTGTTCCGTTTCGAGATTCAAGCATCACAAGTATCAGAATTCAAGTACAACATCAACTGATAGTTTAAGCTTTCAAAGCTTCATCTAAGTCAAGACAATAGTCTTTACATTGGTACTCAAAGCTTAAGGTGAAATACAACTCAAGTACCTCAAGTCAAGCTTCAAGATATTTCAACTTCAAGCTTCTTAAGGTTACAAATTCAAGTTTCAAAGTACTTTAAGTTGAAGCTTTAAAATGTTTCAAATTCAAGCTTCATGTTCGTCAAGATAACAAGCTTCATGTTTGTCAGAATCAACAATTAACTGAAGCAAAAGAAGTTTCAATGTTCGAATATCGCTTATAAGGTGTGAAAGACCCTATATTGACCATAGGATAGGTCTTTTTGAATACATAATTTAATTGGGTCACTTTACAAGTGCATGGTCTGTTTTTCGACTAGTCTTAGATTATGTTCGACTAGTCTTAGCACTGGCTCGACCAGTTCAAGAAATTCCTCGACCAGTCCTAAGTTTGTTAATAATTTTCAGAATTTTTTGTTAAAGCCTCAACCAATCCTAGAGACTGCTCGACTGGTCGAGTGAATAGTGCTCAACTTGTGCTCGACCAGTCCAACAGGCTCGACTCAAAGTCCAGCAACTAAAATGAGTCCCACACGACCAGTCGTGGACAGGACTCAACCGGTTGTGGAGGCCACTCGACCTGTCGAGTAAGTCCTTCGACCAGTCGTGAAACGGCTTGATCTTATCGCACTCAAAATTTCAAATGTCTGTTGGTCTTTCGACCAGTCGAGCCGACCTCTGGGCCAGTCGAGTGAACGATTTCTGCACTTATAAATAGAGCACGATTTTCAGAGCTTTGTATCCAATTCAAGCAAAATTAAGACACCACTCTAAGAGATAAGTTTGTGTTATTCTTTAGCTATTTAGTGCTCATTTAATATTATCTTTAATTAGCTTTTTGCATTTGATTTTGTATTCTATATTCCAATCTTATTTTAAGAAGAGATTAAAATTTTCTCATTTCTTGGAATCAAAATCAAATCAAGTTAGCCCAAGGTGATTTAATCTAAAATCCATTTAGAACTTAGAACCATTTCAATAGTGAGTGTGAACATTGAACATCTACGATTGAACTTCTACTCCGAATTGGTTTTACCGGGCTGCAACAAAGGAGAATATTCAGATAAGTATTTTATTGGTTTGTAAATCTTATTCTTTTAGTTTCTTTGAGATTGTACCAAAAAAATCTCTTTCTTTTGGTTTGTCTGAGGTGATGTAGAAACTTAGAGTGTGAGGGTTTTTGAATTGTGTAAGCCCACTTGAAAGACACAATTGTGAGGGTTTTAGGTGAACCTTGAAAAACCTATTTCATAGTGAATGCTAATATCCACTGTGTGAGGATATTAGGAGTGGAGTAGTTGTGTGGCTGTTTTTCTAAACAGTTGGTGTACACACAAGCGAACCACTATAACTTCTGGTCTTGTGGTGATTGATTGATTATTTAATTATTGCATTGTGTGGATATTGTAATTTTTCTTTATGCATTTGTGGAGAATGTTGTAATCCTTTTTATGCAAGTGTGGGAATGTTGTAATAACTTAGTTTCTTTCTTTGTTATTCCTTTCTTTATTCCTCTATAGCAGTTTGAGATTTTGATACACAGACCGTTCTAGGAATCAGGTTGTCCTACCATAAACTATTAGTTTTTGGTGTGAGGTTGTCCTTAGAACAACATTTATATCAACCTCTCAACACTTGTACATTTGAGGTTGTTTTACATTTTTGCATTGTGGGATTGTTTAAGTGCTATCTTTATTTATATTTGTTTAAATTTCACTTTTATTTTTTTAATTTGGCATAGTCCTATTCACCCCCCCTTCTAAGACTTTAGCTCGACCTTTTCAAGTGGTATGAGAGCCTAATATCTCGCTTTAATTATTTTTTTTTTGGATTAAATTCCTGAGTTAATCGATCTGAGCTTTTTAAGATGTCAAATTTTGATAGCCTTTCAGCCACTAGGCCTCCACCATTTGATGGCTCCAATTATGCCTATTGGAAAGCCAAAATGAGGATTTTCTTAAAATCCATGGATGAGAGTGTGTGGCCCCCTCCTACCAGTGAAATAACTGGCATTGATGGATGTAAATCGATAAAAGTCTCAACTTATTTTTCTTGGTCCGTTCTTCAGAAAAGTGAGAGTAGTGCCAATGCAAAGGCTCTAAATGCAATTACTTGTGCGCTATCAACGGATGAATTCAAAAGAATTATATCCTGTGATACTGCAAAGCAAGCCTGGGATATTTTAGAAATGACACACGAGGGAACAACAATTGTTAAGAAATCTAAAGTACAAGTCCTCACAACCAAATTTGAGGAAATATATATGGAAGAAAGTGAAACTTTCATGGACTTCTATACAAGATTGAATGACTTGTCAACTTTATGTGGGGTCTTGATAATAAAATCCTAGAAAGTAAAGTCTGTGCAAAGATACTACTCTCATTCCCTGAATGGTTCAATTCAAAGGTGACTGCGATTCAGGAACTTCGTGATATAGATAATATGAGGGTAGAAGAATTGGTTGGTTCTTTACAAACCTATGAGTTAAACTTTAAAGCTCCTAAAGGTAAATATATCACCCTTAAGTCTTCTAAAAATATTTCTCATGAAAATAACAATTCTGATATAGAAAATTCTGAAAATGATATGGCCCTTTTAGCTAAAAAGTTTTATAAAATTTTCAAAAGTAAAAAGAGGGTAGATTTTCAAAAACCTATTGAAAAGAAAAGATCTAGATCTAAAACTTGGAAATCTTTAAAAGACGGTCAATGTTACAACTGCCATAAATATAAGCATTTAGCAAACAAATGTCCTAAAAAGGACAAACAGAAAAAGAAAGGTATGTTGGCTACATGGGATGAATCTTCCTGCTCTGAAGCTTCTTCTGAGGCAGAAGATTCTGAAACCAAGTCGGGTAATGATGTTAAAGCCATAATGACTCTAGCCAAGTTCACTTTTTTAGATAACGATGATTCAACTAGTGAAGAAAATCTGAATAGTGATCATGAAAATGAAGAAGATCTTTAAGATGCTTATAATACCCTATACAAGGAAAGTTGTAAAATTGCTGTAAAACTAAAACTTCAAAAAGTAAAGTTTTCAAAACTTAAAGAAAATTTTGATAATCTAGTCTTACAAAAATCACACATTTCAGATTGTTTTGAAAAAACTAAATGTGATTTAGATTTCAAAACCTCCCTCATTGAAATTTCAGAATTTAAAAATGAAAAGCTAAAACTAGAAGTCTCTTCACTTTTGAGTTTAGAAGACACGTGGAGGTATGCCCAAGGTGATCCCAAGTTAGAAAAACTCTTATCCGGATCCAGAAAATATGGCGATCGATCTGAATTGGGCTACGACAAAAGTATTCCTCCTAAACATAAGAATACTCCACCCAGATTTGTGAAAGAGGAGTCTTCAAACTCAAAAAAGAAAAGTTTGAATCAAAATCATTTTAAAAATGCTAAGTCTTTTCAAACCTTAAAACCTAGAAGTAACCATATCAACTATAAAGATCAAAATCGAAATCCTTTAGCTGAGAAAATTGTTAACTTACTTAAGGAGCTCTTAAAATATAACTCAGTGGGTTAGTCTTATAACAACTCAAACATAATAAGACCAACTATATCCTAAACCCAAAACTGTAATGAAACCGGTTCCTAAGGTTACTTGCTTGGTTGCTCACACTACTTTCAAAGCTTTAAGCCATTCAAAGTGGTACCTAGACAGTGGATGCTCCAGAACATGACAGGTGACAAGGGTTTGTTCACTAATCTTAAAGACATGACTGATGGTTCAGTCACATTTGGTGATGGTAGCAACTGCAGAATAATTGGCCAAGGTACAGTTCAGTTCTTTAACCTCCCTCTATTTGAGAATGTTTTATATGTAGAAGGGTTAAACACAATTTATTAAGCATCTCTTAAATATGCGATAAAAATCATAGTGTAAAATTTACTAACCATGGGTGCAAAATTTTAAATAAAAATGGTTCTGTAATATTAACTGGTCGCAGAACTTCTGAAAATAGCTACATTGTGAGTAATTCAAGCTCATCTAATCTAACGTGCTACATGGTCCATACTGATGAAACTGAATTATGGCATAAGCGTCTCAAACATGTACACTACCACAACTTATATAGATTGAGCAAAAGGGAGTTAGTAAGAGGTTTACCCAAAATACAGAAAGTAGACAAAATATGTGGCGAATGCCAAATTGGCAAACAAACCAAGAGTACTCACAAAAAGGTGAACTCCAATGTCACATCTAAACCGCTCGAACTTCTCCACATGGATCTTATTGGACCAACCAGAACGGAGAGTCGAGGTGACAAGAAGTACATACTGGTAATTGTTGATGACTTTACCAGGTACACTTGGGTAGTCTTCTTAAGAGACAAATTAGAAACTCTCGATGAAGTAAAAAGGGTACTTAAACGTATTCAAATGGAAAAAGAATCACAAGTCTCTAAGATCCGTAGTGATCATGGTTCGGAATTTGAAAATAGTGGTTTTGAAAAGTTTTGTAGTGATCAGGGAATATCACATGAATTTTCTACGCCCAAAACACCACAACAAAATGGTATAGTAGAAAGGAAAAATAGAGTGCTTCAAGAAATGGCAAATGTAATGTTAAATAGTATGAAGCTCCCTAAAAATCTTTGGGCTGAAGCCGTAAATACTGCTTGTTATATAATTAATCGTGTTTATACTAGAAAATCAAATAGTAAAATGGCTTATGAAATATTGTTTGATAAGAAGCCTACTGTCAAATACTTTCGAGTTTTTGGCAGCAAGTATTACATTTTATGTGATCGAGAAAATCTGGGTAAGTTTGTCACCAAAAGTGATGAAGGGATATTTTTAGGGTATGCTCTGAATAGTCGAGCGTATCGAGTTCTTAATAAGAGGACTGATGTAATTCAAGAGTCTATTAATGTGCTAATTGACGATCAATTGAATACACCTGTCTCAAGTTCAGAAAATGATGAAGTTCTTTTAATTGATAAATTAGACTCCTCATCAAGTCAAGATAATACTGAATTGATGACAATTAAAGACCATCTTTCTAATCAAATTCTTGGAAAACCTCTCACTGGTGTGCGCACTCGTAGACAACTTGAAGATATGTGTAACTATGTATGCTTTACATCTCAGATAGAACCAGCTAATGTAAAAGAAGCTCTTACTGACGAAAACTAGATTGTTGCGAAAGAAGAGCTTAATTAATTTGTTAGAAATGATGTTTGGTACTTAGTTCCAAGACTAAAAGATAAACACATTATCAGAACAAAATGGATTTTCAAAAATAAGTCTGATGAACTTGGTAATATCATTAGAAATAAGGCTAGGCTGGTTGTACAAGGGTACACTCAAATAGAAGGCATCGATTATGATGCGACCTTTGCCCCAGTAGCTCGTCTTGAATCAATTAGACTATTTATATCCATTGTATACTTTAGAAAATTTAAGATTTACCAAATAGATGTAAAGAGTGCATTCTTGAATGGCGATTTGCATGAAGAAGTGTATGTTGAACAACCTTTGGGTTTTGAAGACCCTAAGCATGCTAATCATGTCTATCACCTAAAAAAGGTACTTTATGGTTTGAAACCAGCTCCCACGGCATGGTATGAAAAATTGACTAAGATTTTACTAAGTCATAACTTTATAATGGGAAGTGTTGATAAGAAATTGTTTGTAAAGAAACATAATTATCATATTCTAATAGTGCAAGTATATGTTGATGATATTATTTATGGATCTACCTGTGCTAATAAGACTGTTGAGTTTGCGGATCTTATGAAGTCTAAATTTGAAATGAGCATGGTTGGAGAATTGAATTATTTTCTAGGGTTGCAAGTTAAACAGCAACCTGATGGTTTCTTTATCTCTCAAACCAAATATGCTCTGAACTTAGTTAAAAAGTTCAGATTTTAAAGTGGGAAAAATTTTGATACTCTAATGAGTACTACTTTAAAACTCTTAAAGGACTCTACAGGTAAGAATGTAGATCCTAAATTGTATGCAGTCTGATAGTTAGTTTACTTTATTTAACTGCGAGTAGACCTGATATTGCATTTAGCATAGGAATTTGTGCTAGATATCAATATAACCCTAAAGAGTCACATTTAATTACTGTTAAGTAGATTATACGATATGTCGCTAGTTCAGTAAATCTTGGTCTTTGGTATCCAAATGATACTAGTGTGCAATTAGCTGGTTACTCGGATGTTGATTGGGCTAGTAACATTGCTGATCGAAAATCAACCAGTGATGGTTGTTTCTATGTAGGGAACTATTTCGTTTCTTGGCTAAGTAAGAAATAAAGCTCTGTATTGCTCTCAACGGCTGAGGCTGAATACATTACTGCGGTAATGCATGCACTCAGTTTGTTTGGATGAAAAGAATGCTAAGCGATTACGGAATTGCGCAAGATTCTATGGTCTTATATTATGATAATTCAAGCACAATTAATATCTCTAAAAATCTAATCCAGCATTCACAAACTAAGCATATTGACATTAGATATCACTATATTTATGAATTAGTGGAAGATAAGACTATTTCTTCGGATTATATTCCAACCGAGAATCAATTAGCTGACATATTTACAAAATTGCTCGACAAAAGCAGGTTTACAAATTAAAATTTGATCTTGGTATGTGTAATGTGAATTGATAATTCATGTCTTTTTGTATCTTATTATATATATTTTTATTTTAAATTTTTTTCAGAATTAAAATTTTTCAGAATCATGATCAATTGCACATTTCGGCTATGCACGACCAGTCAAGTACATACTCGACCAATCATGGCATGACCGGTCGAGCATGTACTCGACCAGTCGTGAACCGTGGGTTTAGTGCTTTATTTGGAGAAAAAAGTCACTTTTTTTCTCATTTAGGTTGTCTTCTCTAACGGCTCCTTCGTCGACCGGTCAAACCCATCTTCAATTTCTTCTTGGTTAGTGCATTGTTTTTGCTTTTCTTGTAGATTCAAGTCCTTTACACTTCCTTTTCATCATTTATGTGGTTTATTTCGTGATTTATGTTAGATTTGGGGTTTTCTTCTCTAAAATCTTATATATTGGAAACCCACTTTACTTTTACGATCTCCATTTTTCTTGATATCTTTGTTGAGAATGAAAGGTAAAACTAAAAAGAAAGGGTCTCATGGTCCCTTTACATCCTGTTCAGCTCCTATCACAGTGCACCACCTTCGGTCGCCCGAAGATGATCCTCTTTATGTGCGGGATATTCGTTTGCACAATGTTATAGTAGAACGACCAGTTAATGTTGATCATTTGGCTCCGTTTGATATCCTTCCTCTCCTTCAGTCTGTAGGATGGGATAATATACTACATTGGGGTAGGCCTGCATACTGCTTCATTATGCAGGCTATGTATGCTTACATTTCTGATTTTTCTATAGAAAATCTGACATTCATTATCTCAACTAGAAAAGGTCCAATAGAGGTGGACCGTCACCATCTCTCTAGATTAATGGATATACCTGTCAATGACGAAGGTATTCCCATTAGCACTCTAGTGGCAAAACCATCTGAAACTGAGAAGCGAATGCTGACTAAGGCTTTATGGAATATAGATGCGGAATGGAATAGTGCTAGAAATGTGCTTACCTCGAAGTATTTGTTTCCCAGATACAGAATCCTTCATAGGATTTTCATTTCTAATGTTTATCCTCGATCTGGTAACAAAACCGAACTCACTACTTTCATAGTTCATATTCTTCATTCCATCATTTCTGGAACTTCTATATGTATTATTTCTCTAATTTGTCATTGCATCATTTAATTCCGTCTCCATCCTGGACACAGTGACATTCCCATCGCTTATCTTATGACTATGTTGGCCACCCATAGTCTAGTGGCTAAACCTGTTGGGGAAGCTCCCATTTACCACTTAACCTTCCACAAGTCAAATATTAACAAGATGAATTTGAGGTTGGCCCCCGATCAAGTTAATGTGGGTGTTGGTGGAGCTGATGCCACAAATGAAGAGGAGGGTGATTTGCCTCCAGATGACATCAATATGGATGATATTTTTGACGAAATCAAATTTGATTTAGCAGATGATCCTAACTATCAGTCATCTGACTTTGATGTGCGTTTGTGCTCACTAGAGGAGAAGGTTGAACACATGAATGCATCCCATGATATGCAATTCAAATATATGCGCAAGTATCTGAAGCGCATTAACAAGGGACTTCATCAAATTGACCCTTCCATACCTGCTCCTTCATCGAGTTTAGATTATTATTTGATTCGTGGTTTGTAATAAATTTTAAGATACTTCAATTTCTCTTTATTTATTTATTATTATTTTATTTTTTTTTTGGGGGGGGGGGGGGGGGGCACTTGGACATGTTTGAACATGGTTTCTTTTGGATTTAGTTAACTTGGTTAACTTGTGCACTTCTCTTGATCATTATTCTCTTAGTTTTCTCTTCTATTTACTTCTTTAATGATTTACTTCCTTTATCGCTCTTTCCTTTGTCATATTGTGATAAAAGGGGGAGAATTTATGATTATGTGCAATTGTGTGGATAGGTAGACAAATTTTTCATTGCATGAAGTTGGAAGTAAGGGGGAGTAAGTAAGGGGGAGTATTGTTGGGAGAATATTTCTTTAATCTGTTTATAACTGGTGCATGATTCTTTATCTAGGCTAAAACTAGTGTGTGATTCTTTATTGTGTGTGTTATGTTTATCTTATTATTATGAAGTGTGTTTTGTCACAAATTTGACAAAGGGAGAGATTATAAGTGCTATGTTTTCTAGTTCCTATGATTTTCATATTTCGTAGTACCAAAACCTCTTGGATTTTCTATCTTGTGTAGCTCATCTTCATGTCAAATACAATTCTTGTACAAGCTTAAGATGATCCATTACAAGGTGTTCCATTCTGAGATTCAAGCATCACAAGTATCAGAATTCAAGTACAACATCAACTGATAGTTTAAGTTTCCAAAGCTTCATCTAAGTCAAGACAATAGTCTTTACATTGGTACTCAAAGCTCAAGATGAAATACAACTCAAGTACCTCAAGTCAAACTTTAAGATATTTCAACTTCAAGCTTCTTAAGGTTACAAATTCAAGTTTCAAAGTACTTCAAGTTGAAGCTTCAAAATGTTTCAAATTCAAGCCTCATGTTTGTCAAGAAAACAAGCTTCATGTTTGTTAAGATCAACAATCAACCGAAGTAAAATATGTTTCAATGTTCAAACATCGCTTATAAGGTATAAAAGACCCTAGATTGACCATAGGATAGATCATTTTGAATATATAATTTAATTGGGTCACTTTATAAGTGCATAGTCTATTTTTCGACTAGTCTTAGCACTGGCTCGACTAGTCCAAGAAATTCCTCGACCAGTCCTAAGTTTGTTAATAATTTTTAAAATTTTTTGTTAAAGCCTCGACCAGTCCTGTAGACTGCTCGACCGGTCGAGTGAACAGTGCTCGACCAGTCGAGTGAACAGTGCTCGACCTGTGCTCAACCAGTCCAGCAGGCTTGACTCAAAGTCCAGCAATTAAAATGAGTCCCACACCACCAGTCGTGGACAGGACTCGACCGGTCGTGGAGGCCACTTGACTGGTCGAGCAGGTCCTTCGACTAGTCATGGAACAGCCTGATCTTATCGTGCTCAAAATTTTAAATGTTTGTTGGTCCTTCGACCAGTCGAGCCGACATCTAGGCCAGTCGAGTGAACGATTTCTGCACTTATAAATAGAGTACGGTTTTCAGAGTTTTGTATCTAATTCAAGCAAAATCAAGACACCACTCTAAGAGATAAGTTTGTGTTATTCTTTAGCTATTTAGTGCACATTTAATATTCTCTTTAATTAGCTTTTTGCATTTAATTTTGTATTCTATTTTCCAATCTTATTTAAAGAAGGGATTGAAATTTTCCCATTTCTTGGAATTAAAATCAAATCAAGTTAGCCTAAGGTGATTTAATCTAAAATCCATTTAGAACTTAGAACCATTTCAATAGTGAGTTTGAACATTGAACATCTGCGATTGAACTTCTACTCCAAATTGGTTTTACCGATCTGCAACAAAGGAGAATATCCAAATAAGTATTTTATTATTGTAAATCTTATTCTTTTAGTTTCTTTGAGATTGTGCCAGAAAAATCTGATTCTTTTGGTTTGTCTGAGGTGATGCAAAAAACTCATAGTGTGGGGTTTTTGAATTGTGTAAGCTCACTTGGAAGACACAATTGTGAGGGTTTTAGGTGAACCTTGAAAAACCTATTTCATAGTGAACATTAATATCCACTGTGTGAAGATATTAGGAGTGGAGTAATTGTGTGGTTATTTTTCTAAAAAGTTGGTGTACACACAAGAGAACCACTATAACTTCCCTTGCATGTACACCAACTGTTTAGAAAAACAGCCACACAACTACTCCACTCATAATATCCTCACACAGTGGATATTAGCGTTCACTAAAAAAGTAGGTTTTTTCAGGTTCACCTAAAACCTTCACAATTGTGTCTTTCAAGTGGGCTTACACAATTCAAAAACCCCATACTCTGAGTTTTCTGGATCACCTCAGACAAACGAAGAGATTTTTCTAGCACAATCTCAATGAAATCAAAATACATAAATTTGAAACTCTTGAAGCTTAAGAGCTTGAATTATGAATATTGAAACATTGAAATCACTCTTGATGTTGTACTTGAACATGAATAAGTAATCTTGCATTTGAAGATCTTGAAATAAAGACCAATGTCCTTGTACATGAGATGCATTATCTTGAATATATCGATGCACTACACAAGACACAGCTTCCAAGAGGTTTTAGCACTACAAAATTTGACAATTATAGAAGCAAGAAACCATAACACTTACAATCTCCCCCTTTGTCAAATTTATGACAAAACACACTCCATACAAACATAAGCATTTAGTTTTTTCAAAAAAAAAAAAACTGAAATGTGGAATTTTTCTAAAACACGAGTATCAAAATTTTCTTTAAGTTTCGAAAACTTTTCTTTCTGAAGTTTTAGTTTTACCGCAATTTTACAACTTTCCTTGTATAGGGCATTGTAAGCATCTTGAAGATCTTCTTCATTTTCATGATCACTATTCAGATTTTCTTCACAAGTTGAATCATCATTATCTGAAAATGTGAACTTGGCTAGAGTCATAAGGGCTTTAACTTCATTACCCGACTCAGTTTTAGAATCTTCTAATTAAGAAGAGGCTTTAATGCCAGAAGATTCATCCCAAGTAGCCAACATACCTTTCTTTTTTACGTTTGTCCTTTTTAGGACACTTGTTCGCTAAATGCCCATATTCATGGCAGTTGTAACATTGACTATCTTTTAAAGATTTCCAAGTTTTAGATTTAGATCTTTTCTTATCATTAGATTTTTGAAAATCAACCCTCTTTTTACTTTTGAAAATCTTATAAATTTTTTTAGCTAAAAGGGCCATATCATCTTCAAAATTTTCTAAATCAGAATTACTATTTTCTTGAGAAATACATTTAGAAGATTTAAGAGCGATAGATTTACCTTTAAGAGCTTTAAAGTTTAACTCATAGGTCTGTAATGACCTAACTAATTTTTCTACCCTCATATTGTCCGTATCACGAAGTTCTTGGATCGCAGTCACCTTTGAATTGAACCGTTCAGGTAGTGAGCGTAGTATCTTTGTACAGACTTTACTTTCTGAGATTTTATCACTGAAACCCCACATATAGTTGACAATGTTATTTAATCTAGTATAAAAGTCCATGAAAGTTTCACTTTCCTCCATACGTATTTCCTCAAATTTGGTTGTGAGGATTTGGACTTTAGATTTCTTAACAATTGTTGTTCCCTCATGTGTCATTTCTAAAATATCCCAAGCTTGCATGCAGTATCACAGGATATAATTCTTTTGAATTCATCCGGTGATAGTGCGCAAGTGATTACATTTAGTCCTTTTGCATTGGCACTACTCTCACTTTTCTGAAGTGTATTCCAAGAGAACTTAGGTGTAACTCTCATAGTTTTGGATCCATCGATGCCAGTTACTTCAGTGTTAAGAGGGGTCCAATCAGTCACTGTGGCTTGCCACATGCTCTCATCCATGGATTTTAAGAAAATCCTCATTCTGGCTTTCCAATAGGCATAGTTGGAGCCATCAAATGGTGGAGGCCTAGTGACTGAAAGACTATCAAAATTTGACATCTTACAAAGCTCAGATCGATTAGCTCAAAAAATTAATCGAAAAGAAATAACAATTAAAACGAGCTATTAGGCTTTGATACCACTTGAAAAGGCTGAGGTATATGTCCTAGAGGGGGGGTGAATAGGACTATGCCAAATTTTTTAAAAAAATAACAACGAAATTTAAATAAATTAAATACAGATAGCAATAGACAATCCCACAATGTTGAATTTAAAGACAACCTCGAATGAATCAGTATTGAGAGGTTGATACAAATGTTGTTCTAAGGACAACCTTACACCATAAAAACCAAGGGTTTATGGCAGGACAACCTTACTAGAGTGATTTGTGTATCAAAAACTCAAACTAATACAGAGGAATAAAGAAATAAATAGAAAGGAAAGAAATCTAAGCTATTACAACATTCTCCACACTTGCATAAAAGAAATTACAACATTCTCCACAATGCAAAAACGAAAATTATAATCATCCACAAAAAGAAATAAACAATCAATCCACAAGACAAGAAATTATAGTGGTTCGCTTATGCATACACCAACTGTTTAGAAAAATAGCCACACAACTACTCCACTCCTAATATCCTCATACAGTGGATATTAGCGTTCACTATGAAAATAGGGTTTTCTAGGTTCACCTAAAACCCTCACAATTGTGTCTTTTAAGTGGGCTTACACAATTCAAAAACCCCACACTCTGAGTTTTCTGGATCACCTCAGACAAACGAAAAAAGAGAGATTTTTCTGACACAATCTCAATGAAACCAAAATACAAAAATTTACAATAATGTAAAATACTTGGATATTCTCTTTTTGATGCAGCTCGGAAGAACCAAATTGGAGTAGAAGTTCAACATAGAAGCTCAATGTCCTAACTCACTTATGATATGGTTCTAGGTTCTAAATTGATTTTAGATTTAAAGTACCTTGGGCTAGCTTGATTTGATTTTGATTCCAAGAAATGGGATACTTCAATCCCTCTTTCAAATAAAATTGGAATGCGAAAATTCAAAATCAAATGCAAAGAAAGCTAATAAAAGAGAATATTAAATGAGCAAAATATAGCTTAAAAAAGATGACTAACGTAACTCTCAGAGTGGTATATTGATTTAGCTTAAATTGAATTGAAAAACTCTGAAATTTGTGCTCTATTTATAAGTGAAGAAATCGCGTTCACGACTGGTCCTGAGGACACCATGACTGGTTGTAGGACCAACAGATTTTTGAAATTTTAAGCGCGATAAGATAAAGCCGTTCCACAACTGGTCGTACGCACTTCACGACCGGTCGAGGGACCTCCACGACTGGTCGTGACCTGTCTACAACTGGTCGTGTGGAACCAGATTTAGCTGCTAGACTTTGAGTCTAGGCTGCAGAACTGGTCGAGAATGAGTCGAGCACTGTTCACATGGCCGGTCGAGTAGTCTCCAAGACTGGTCGAGGCTTAACAAAATATTCTGAAAATTTGCAACAAACTTAGGACTGGTTGAGGAATTTCTTGGACTGGTCGAGCTAGTGATAGGACTAGTCGAACGGAGTTTAAGACTAGTTAAGAAACAGTCTATTCACTTATAAAATGATCTAATTGAATTATGTATTCAAAATGACCTACCCTAAGGTCAATCTAAGGTCATTCAGACCTTGTTAGTGATGTATGAACATTGAGTCTTCTTTTTCTTCAGTTGACAGTCGTTCTTTGTGAAATAGCGGTAAAGACCGCTTTAGTAGAAGTAGGGATATGCCGATATGCCCTAGAGGGGGGTGAATAGGACTTATAAAGTTTTTATGATTTATTTAAAATCTTATTACACTAGTCCTAACAACAAGCTCATATTAGGATTACTCAAAAATAACTCTACTGGCTTCCAAGCCTGGTAGAGGATCCAATCACAAACTATTTAATAAGTGAACAGTATGCAAACTAGTTTATGATGGATATGACTGTATATGTGTGTGAGGTGTGATCACAGATATTCAGATATGAAAATATAAAAGTAAATCACATATTCAGAAAAATAGCAATCTCAAACACAGTCATTTTTATAGTGGTTCGACGATCATTCTACTCCACTCCCGGCAGACGCACTCAACCCTTGAGTGTGTCGGATTTCACTAAGGAGGTTTCACAGTGGTTCACCTCAAACCTAAGGTTTTAAATTAGGTTCACCTTCAACCTTTACAACCTACACTGAGGTTGACTGTTTATGCTCTCACGAGCAAGGGTCAACACAACACACCCACTTTTAGGCACATTGGCCAAGGATCTTCCATAAGACCCTAACGGAGGTTTTACGCGGTCTACCCTAAACCCAAGGTTTCACACGGTTCACCTCAAACCTAAGGTTTTAACTGATTCACCTTCAACTAGATGTTTATGCTCTCCACAGAGCAAGGGTCCACACAACACACTACCACGTACACTCCTGCCGGAGGCCTCCTATGAGGGTTTGAAGGGGTGAGAAATACCTAAACGCAATCCTAAAAAGGAATGATCATAAGTGTCCTCTGTACTCTAGGTACTTACAGATAAGTGGTGAGTCCCATTAAGCACATTGACGAAGATCTCCTCCTTTGTTGATAAAGAGTCTTTGGTCTCCTTGATCCGCAACTCAAAAGATGTACCAATGCATGGCGACGGGTTGGATCAAGGTTATAATGAAATCCTACTCTCAAAAGATTTTCCTATAAGGAAGATAGAGCAATTTCGATCATTTATGCATTCAAGGCATCCCAGCTTCATGATTTTCCATTAAGGTAGTAATTGAAGGATCCTTGAATGTGGAAGTTCATTCCCCAATCTACTCTATTGAATATCAATAGTGAGGGTGGATTGGAGGATGAACTCCCTCGAGAGAAAGGGCTTTGGGTATAAGATCTAAGGTTAAACACTCAAAAGCTCTCTCTACTTTCTCTCACACAATAATAGATAAGTCCTCTGTATATAGGCAAAAGGTTCCAATGGATATAAAATGGTCACATTTATGATTGTAAGACCCGTATCCTAGTCCGTACTATTCCGTCGACTCCTGCGATCCTTCCTGTCGAAGTCTGGCAACCTGCGACGTATAATCAACATTTACAATCGACCATAAGTTGTATCCTGTAGATTTGAGTCGACTGAATTCGAAATATGTACCAATGCGACCGCACCGTCGTTGCGGTTCCGGTGCCGCATCTCGTGCACTGATTCGATACCCTGGCTAAGAGATGTGAGTCGACGTTTATTTCGAAAAAAAACGCTGCATGTTTCAATCCCAAAAGAATCTCTACAACATGTCCTATCAATCAATCACTCAAATCAATCAATCAATCACATCATGTCAAGTACAAAAAGCAACCCATGCTTTCTTTCTCCATAAGTTAAGCAACCACCAAAGTCAACCCATCTCTCACCTTACCCATCACTCACCTCACATCACTCACCTCACATCCATCACTCTCTCTCTCTCCCTTACAACCCTCTCTCTCTCTCTCTCTCTCTTTTCTCAACACAAATTCCAAACCAAGCAAGGAAGTGCACGTCCAAGCCTCTCTAAGAGAGAAAAATGACTTTGTGTGGCCCACCTTTCTCTCCCAAAAATCCACCATCCTAGCCCTTCATTTCTCATCCTCTCCATCGAAGTGAAGCACTAGGAGATTGGCATTCCATCGGACCAAGAAGATCAACCGGTGGGTGCTTATTAGGCTAGAATTTTCATGTTTTTATGATGGACCAAGTGAGGCCTACCGATCAATGGTATGGATCTCACTTGAGACCCTAAGATGTGGCCGATGGCCCACCTTGATCTTCATGATCATTCCGTGATGGGGCCATTCTCCATGAACCCTATCATGATGTTTATTTCTAGCTTGAAAATGGGTCATCTAGACCTTACATCTTGGTGGAGAAGGGATCTCCACCGTTGATCTTTGATTTGGTGGGCTCACATGCAATGGGACCCACTTGATGTATGATTGGATGCTTTAAACGGAGGGCCCATAGTGTTGGGGTCCCTCCATCACGCGTGTCCCTCTTTCTCTCTCTTTCTCTCCCTCTCTTTTTATTTATTTACTTTTGTGTGTGATGATATGGCCGTGTGGCCCACTTGGATGGACCCCACCATGAGGCATATATTGGATCCAATCCATTTGTAGGTGGGGCCCACTTTATATGTGTGTACGTTCCACACCACCCATCATTTGGTGGCCCACGTGGGCAGCCCACTTGAAATGAACAATAGTCCAGCGTCCAAGGACGCTGGACGTTGAAATGAAAACCCAAATATGAGCTTGTTTCAAAGCTTTGAGAAGGGCTATTTATATAGGCCTCACCTTGATGAATGGATTCAATCCACACCGTCCATCCTATTTACGAGCTAATTTTAGGCGTTGAGCCAAAAAATGAAGCTGATCCAACTTTCTGGTGGGCCATACCTTTAGCAAACACTAATTCTCACCGTTTAAAGTCACTTGAATCTTTCTACACAACAAAATATGCCCAATATTGGGCTTGATGGGTTGGTAATGGACTGTAGAAGCCATTGGGTGAGTCGAATTCGCCTGATGTGGGCCCTACCACGGAAAAAACTGCAAAATTTCATTTTTTTCAAAAAAAAAAAACATTACATGCAGCAGACGCTGCTGCTGCTAGAGGCACAGGCAGCGCCTGCGGCATGCTAGCGGGCGGACGAGCAAGTCCCACGGCCCCCAACCGTGGCCCCACCATGATGTATGTAGGTCATCCAAACCGTTCACTAGGTGGACCCCTCCCTGGAGCGGGCCCCCTCCAAAAATCAAGCCCATTCAACGCTCAGGTGGCCCACATTATAGGAAACAGCGGTGATTGGACGGCTGCCATTAAAACCCTTTTTGAGTCCACTAAAGTTTTAGATCAAGATAAATTTTGTTTTTACTCTTCATCCAGGTCTGCGTGACCTTATGGATGGATTTGATGGCATATAAGCATTATGGTGGGCCCCACGTGGGACCCACTATGATATGTGTCTTATAACCACCGTCCAGGCAGACGGTGGAGCCAACAATGATGTATGTGTTCTGCTCCCACCGTCCCCGGCAGTGGACGGTGGGCACCATCACATATGTGTTTTATTAGTGGGCCAGTAGGCCCCACCTTTGGGGTCTTTGTTATATCCATGCCGTCCATTTAATTGGTGGGCCTCACCATGATGCATGTGTTGCATTTGGCGAGCTTGCCTGTAGACCCCACCATGATGCATGTGTTGCATCCAAATCGTCCTTCTATCTTGTGTGCTGGCCACGCTTCTAGACCCCACCTATGATGCATGTGTTGCATCCAAGCCATTCAACGATTTTGAAAGCTCGTCTTAGGGTTTGAGAATAAAAAAATGAGTTAGATCTAAAGTTCAAGTGGACCCCACCATCAATGTGGACATTGACCTCCACCATTCAAACTTCTTAGGAGCCACAGTAGCTTCCAATTAAGCTTATATTTTGTTTTCACTTCATCTAGCTCTATGTTAACTTATGAATTGGTTGGATCTCAAACACAATGTATTTTGTGGCCCATCCGTCAGGCCCACTTTGATGTATTTTGTGGCCCACCTGTAAGGTCCACCTTGATGTGTATGAGGCCCATTGTTGAGGCCCGCTTTAATGTGTTTATGGCCCATCCATGAGGCCCACCTTTGATGTGTTTATAATCCATCTGTGAGGCCCACCTTGATGTACTTTGTGGCCCATCCATCAGGCTCACTTTGATGTATTTTGTGGCCTAATCGAGAGGCCCACTTTGATATACATGTGACTCATTAGGATGCATCTTTGACCCATGAGCGGGGCCCACCTGTTGTGTGTTTTGAGGCTCAGGTGTAGGGCCCACCTGTTATATATTTGAGGTCCATGTATTGAGGCCCATTGTGACGTATAAGGGCCCGTGGGTTGAGGCCCATTGTGATGTATTTGGGGCCCGTGGGTTGAGGCCCATTATGATGTATTTGGAGGCCATGGGTTGAAGCCCATTATAATGTGATTCCACCGTGGTTTATGTGTTGACCTTTATGGTGGGTCGTGCCTTGGGAGCAATGTTGGTTTGACGTCCACATTGTAAGTACAATGTTAGTTAAATGTCCGCATTGTAACTCCCCTTAGGGCCCATCGATAGGCTCATACTTGTTGATAATTCATCACTTTATAATATGCTTAGTATAACTCCATGATTCATGCCCATACGCATCATATGTATGCTTGATGTGAAGAATTTTTGATCATAGCATAAGCCGTTGGGATGAGACATTTGCGGGACTCCTTATGAGATAGAGTGCCCCACATGAGCGCGTGGTATGGGCGAGATTGCTACATGAATGACGGTGTGACTCATGCATTTCGCATTGTGTGTCGTGATTCACTGCACGCCCTAGCGGCATCGAGGCCGTGGCCTCCACAGACATATCGTGGATGGTCATATCGGATACCGAAAATATTGGCTCTAGCATTGTGGGCACTTAGGATGTCCTTGGGTGAAAATCCCAAAACCTTTTTGGTACCAGGGGAAGCTCTAACGTCTAGACCGAGTGGATACATGAGCACCCGAGTGCCGAATACCAGTAGGTCGCGTCTCCCACTGTGTCGTGGTCGGTTGGAAGGGGGTGTGGCCTTATCCGCCCTAGTGAGGGGGCTATAAGCTAGGCTGAGTTTGACTAGCTCGCAAATGAGTCCGCTATCGATGAGCTTTGTAAGTATTGGTAGACTACTGGTCAGGGGGATAGTGTGGTCTCTTCCACTCTCTTGATTGTGCAGCTAGGGAGGAGGCAGTCAGTGTGAGGTGTATTAGACCCTGGTGATATCCAAAGAGGAACTGTATTAATATGTGTACTTGATGAGTACTAGCACGCTTGCTTTGCATCTCACATATGACATTTGGCTACATAGGCCTCGCATTGCATGGCCTTGGTATGGCCGATAGCATTCATGTCTTGCATCACATAGCTTTGGTATAACTGATAGCATTCATGGACTTACCACATATTTCCGCATTACTCTGATATTGTACACTTGGCACTTGCCTTATACACACTTTCACCACCCTCTAAGCTTTCTATAAGCTTATGCATGATGAATGCGTGCATGTGGCGTTAGGTTGCAGCAGCGTTGAGCTTGGAGCGTGCAATCGAGCTTCTGGAGTTTCTGTTACTTTCATTATATTGTATTTCCCTTTCATACGCATTGTACTTAAAGTTTTTGATATAGTGGATATGTGGTGTTGTTGTTTTGTGACTTGGTTATGCTTGTGGTTATGCTCCATTACAAAAAAAATAATACTGAAAATCCTCCTTGTAGGATCCCAGGAACGGAATCTGGAGTATGGGCACTGGGAACCGAGAATGGGGTACTACGGAGGCTGTCGACACCGGATTTGGCGATCGGGAATTTTGTGAGCCAATTCTCCAAGTTTGGGGCGTGACAATGACAGAATTTGATATCATCGAGCGTATACTCTCGATAGCATCGATGGTCCGCTCGATGACTCGAACTCAATGTCATACACTTTTGAAACCTTTTGCCAGCTGGTCGATGAATCAAAACGATTGTCGATGTCATCGGATTTTGAACTCCGATCCCATCGATGAGAGGTTCAATCCATTGACACTTGAAAAATAAGAGAGACTTAACTTGAAATATTTCAGGTTTTCATGAATGATCGAGGGACCTTCAAGATCATCAGAATTTGAATGTCGATGATATCGATAGCTGTGTCAACGCAACGATAAATCAAAAGGATTTTTCATAAAGCTTGTTGGATAGTTTATGTCCATGCTCGATGTAATCGATACGGCATCGATATCATCGATATTTGAATATCGATTCTATCGAGTGACCCCCGATCATAGATAAACCACCCTAAAATATTTTGCAGGAGAACTTAGTGCGCAAGACTGATATCATCGAAGGCCTTTCGATATCATCGAGGTTTGAATTTCGATAGTATCGAGGAGGCTTTGATATATCGATGCTTATATGATATTCTTAAGAAAAAATAGGGGCACCGAAAATCTACCTGTCGATATTATCGAGTCAACTTCGATAGACTCGATATTTGAATATCGATGATATCGATAGGTGTATCAATACATCGATAATTCCATCCAGATGTATATAAGGTTATTGGACATATTTGGTCCTCCTTTCGATGGTATCGATGGAGCATTAAGGACTCGACAGCGTAAATCGATCATATCGAGATGTGTATTGATAAAATCGTCAAGGCAAGAAAACTTAGAGAATTTTCCTATTTTGAAAACATTTTCTTACCATAAAAACCCTATGATATTCTAACAATTTTAAGGGTTTTAGTATACCTGGTGATTTAGGACAAGGAATGTGAGGCTCAGATTTACTTGTGGCGAGCTTGCACATATCCGGTTGAGGCAGACGCTTGAATTGATCTTCCTATTAGGCTCTGTAGTTTAACTGACTCAACACTCACGCTAATTGACAAACCAGGGCACTTTCACTTTGAAGTTCACGAAGCTAGAGATCTTGTCATAGGATGAAGCTTGAACTTGAGACTCTTAAAGCTTGAAATTGACTAACGTCGAAGCTTGAACTTGATATCAAAATCTAGGAATGTTGTCTTGACTTGTACGAAGCTTTGAGAATCTTGAACTCTTGAAGCTTGAGAGCTTGAATTATGAATCTTGAAACATTGAAACCATTCTTGGTGTTGTACTTGAACATGAATAAGTAATCTTGTATTTGAAGATCTTGAAGTAAAGACCATTGTCCTTGTACATGAGATGCACTGTCTTGAAAATATCGATGCGCTACACAAGACACAGATTCTAAGAGGTTTTGGCACTACAAAATTTGACAATTATAAGAGTAAGAAACCATAGCACTTACAGATCAACATGAGGCTCGATGATGCTACTCAATGGTACTTCGAGGTAAAACGCACCAATAGTACTCAATGGTACAGGCTATGCACATAACATCCCTAGACTCACGAGAAGAGACCACTGAAAGAGGACCACCGATGGAAATCCTCGTGCCAATACAACTCTCCAAGTTTGATCCGCCCTGCATTGTCTAGGTCAGATCGCTGCTCGAGCCAGGACAATAGGTGAAGAGAGTCGACCTGCTGAGACAACATGCCGACGTCTTTTCTTGGCCCCACTAGGACATGACTGACATAGACCTGAAGTTTATGGTCCATCGACTAAATGTGAACCCCGAACATAAACTAGTGAGGCAGAAGCGACGAGCATTTAACCCTGAAAGGTACACAACCATCAATGAGGAAATCAACAAACTACTTGAGGTCGGGTTCATAGAGGAGATCTACTACCCTGACTGGCTGACAAATGTTGTGCTGTGAAGAAGGCTATCAGAAAATGGAGGGTTTGTATAGATCTCACCAACTTGAATAAGGCATGTCCAAAGGATAACTTTCTCCTCCCAATGATCGACCAGTTGGTTGACAGTACTGTCGGGCATGAGCTCTTCAACTTTATGAATGCCTAGTATGGTTACAATCAAATCGCTATGCACAAATACAACAAATAAAAATATCTTTCGTCACTGATAAAGCACTATATTGTTACTGAGTGATGCCCTTCGAGTTGAAGAATGTTGAACCCACTAACCAGCGCTTGGTCAACAAAATGTTTACCAAATAGATCGGCAACACAATGGAAGTCTTTGTCGACAACATGCTCGTTAAGAGCACTGAAGCAATAGACCATGCGACAGATCTAAAGGAAATGTTCTCAATCTTAAAAAAATATCAGATGAAGCCAACCCAAACAAGTGCGCATTACGCATCGGCTCGAGGAAGTTCCTGGGTTTCCTGGTCAATCCGTAACGTCCTAGATTTTCGCTATTTTGGATTTCCAAAAACCCTTGAAAATTTTCATTATAATTAACTTATATTGTCACTTACTGACCATTAACACTCAATGTTATCCTATACACGAGTAGTACCAATAAAGAACTGCACAAATCCGATTAATCAACCGTAGGAAGCTAATAAATCCAACCAATCACTTAAACACCGAGTTTAACTACACAATCTATTCACATGGGGCCCACATTTAGCTGACCTATCACTGGCTAATCAAGGCAACCGCAACTAAATAAAGATCCAACCTAAAGTCGAGACAACTAGGGGTTGGATCTTAATTAGTAAGCCAAATTAACCCAGCTACTCCTTTAGCCTAAGAACTAATAGATTAGACTGACTTTAACCAAATCACTATTTTCGCTAATTGTGAATAGGCCACACTACAAACTTAACTAATCTAAACCCTAATCATTACGCATAAGAAATCTAGATACCCAATTCATTTTAGAAATGCCTTGATTATTCAAAAAGCTCTAGACCGCTATTTAGTGGGCCATTAAACCCGAGACTATAGAAAGACATTCGTCTTAGTGAGCTTGACGTCCATCGCGAGACATTGAACTGATGTCGCATCTCGAATTACTCAACTTGGACTCGCAAGCCAAGTGCATGAGATGTGTTGATGCCTTAAATGAAAATCTAGAACTTAAGTGAAACTAATCACTTTGTTCTTTCATGAAGTTGTGGCTTTTGGACCGTCAATTTATGGTAAAAGTCGGAGTACCGACTAACGATATTTCTCCACATATATCCGTATAGTCGTGGCCTCGATCGACCATTGGTGACCATCAAATAGACTTCTGATCATACCCGTCGATTGACATGTCCAAATGGCAGATCGATTGTGCCTATGCATAAATCATTAGTAAGGTCAACTATCCAACGGTGGGTGTCGACTCCTACACCATGTAGTGGCCCCTAAAGGGTAGAAAAACACTCCCCTAGGGCTGGTATAGTAAAAACCCAGCCCTTGGGGCCATTTACACCAAATCTGGCACTATATTACGGGTTCATTTGGGCACCCCATCATTCCATACGAATTTTTCCCAAGAATGAAAAAAAAAAAGAGAGAAAGGGAGAAGAGAAAGAGGAGAAAGGAGAAGAAAGGGAGAGAGAGAGAGAGAGAGAGAGAGAGAGAGAGAGCGAGCTTGGGGTGTGAGTGTTGGTGCACCTCCACCCTCTCATCTCCTCTTTAGCCGCCTCGCCGTAGCCGGAGTCATCGTTGGAGCTTTCTTGGTAATGGTTGGAGGTAAGTGTTGAATCTCACATATAATTTAGGATTTTAATGGTTGTTTATGCCTAATCTCACAAGCTTGTATGCTTATTTAGGTCTTTCAACAATTTTATCTAAAAACCTAACCCTAGGAGCATCATGAATTGGGTGAATCATTACAAGGTGCGGACCATTATGCCAAGGTTTCCATTTATCGACCCTTAAGGGTCTTACTTAATGATTTGTTGTGGTAAATGATTTGTAAATAGCTAGCATGTTCATATTTCATGTTTGACTATAATATGTGTCATTGCTTGTCTATGCATGCTCACATGATTTATTGAACTCTAGATTGAATGTGTTGATTTGTTGATGCTCATGTGTTTGATTAAATGCTCCAATGAATGTATTACTCTATTGTTGCTCACATGCTTGATGAAAGCCTAAGTGATTGAATCCGTTATTCCATCGGTGCTCACATGTTTAATGAAATGCCTAAGTGAATGTATTGCTCTGTTGACGCTTACATGTTCGATGAAATGCCTAAGTCGTTGCGTAGTAGTATGTATGCTATAATTGCATGATGTAGTGTTTAGTTCATAGCGATGCTTATGATTTCTACGACGTTGGGTCAATCTGTAAATTGCCCAAATCAACGGGTGGCCCGAGTTAGGGCAACCACCCTAGGCTTATTCGATCAACTCGGGTGAACACGGACAACTGACAGTAACTGAACTACATGGGATGCTTGCACCCAATGCCGGTTGCACCGAGGTTCTCCAAGGTCAATCAAATTAGTCCATTAACTGACTGATCATGTATGTTCATAATTTACGATACGACCAAATCGAATATAGGATACCCTGTTCTTAATGGATGAGTCCATTCATAACCGTTAGTACGATACGATCTCACTAAGACTCATGAGCCAGGCATGGTGGTATGGGACACCATGTCCGAGCTGTCAGCCTTCGCTAGGGTGACAAGCCTCCCCGTAGTGACTAGTGAGCACTAATGGAGGGAATATACATTGTTCGAACGACCCATGTCAAATTACCTGGCCGATGGTTCCGTGCTAGAATACCGTTCGAACAACCCGGGCGTGAATGGAATTGGGTAACGAGCCCTTTCCTTTATGTGTTTTGGTTTTATGTGACAAACCTGCACCTCAGAACTGAGTGATCATACCCGGTATTGGGTGATGACTCATACCGAGTTGTACATTTGGGTATCATGCCATACATTTGGAGTTGTTGATTCATGATATGAACGGGTGATACCTAAATTTGGATCAAGGGACACTGGTGAGGAGTCGCTACGTGCCACAACGAGTCACGTGATCCGAATAAGGACTAGTGATATGAAGTTTGTATCCTAGCTTCGCCAATATGCTGGATGAATTGAACTTAATAATTACTCAGCTAACATGATCATTCATCATATTGCATTAGTTTAGAATGTGGCAAAACAGGTGTTGAAGTCGCATATTGAGAAAGTGTTGTCATTTGCGAACCAGGTGGTCAGAGTTGCGTGTTAAGGGAGTGTTGAATGGTAAGAGTATGCATCATGTAATATCTTCATATGCGCAATTAACAAGAGTATTTAGGAAATGTTTAATTTCTTGTTTTATTATTACGATAACATGTGTAACTTAGAACTAATGGAACCACTGAGTTAGCTATTCACTCCCACCTGGGACGGTGTTTTAAAACACCAACCAGGCATATCATTGATACAGGTACTAGCGAGATCTCAGACAGGTAGGCTTATATTAGGTTGTGCCAGCGCCATTATGATTTGAAGAATTGGGCATAAACTGAAAGCTCTACACTTTAACTGTCTTAAGTATGTATATTGTGGATTGTGGCTTGTATAATCCCATTTTGGGTGATCATCACTATTAGAATTGTATTTTTAACTCTTAGTCCTATATTTCTGAATCTTTTGTTATCTCTACATCTCTTTGGATCCATTAAGTGAATTGCCTTACTCTAATTATCCGTGTGCGGAATAAATGTGAATCTGAATGAGGTCGCATGTGTATTCTCATTAGGTTAACACCCGGGAACTCGGGATCGGGGTCTTTGTACTTGGGTGCTGATTTTCGGGGCATTACATAATCAGAGAGGGATAGAGGCTAACCTCGACAAGATCCGAGCCCTTCTAGAGATGAGTTCTCCAAGAACTACAAAAGAGATCCAATGCCTCATGGGCAAGATAACAACACTTAACAGGTTCGTCTCTAGAGCTACGAATAGATGCCTACCATTCTTTAAGTAAATAAAAGGGAACATGAAGCCGACCTAGATAAGCAAGTATGAACAAGAGTTCCAGCAACTCAAGGAGTATCTGGGATCCCCCCACTACTCTCCAAGCCCTAGCCAGGAAAGCCATTATTGTTGTACCTAGCAGTGTCGACTACAACTATCAGCTCGACCTTAATATGCGAAGTCGAGAACAAATAACTCCTGATTTATTACGTAAGCAAAGTCATGGTCCAAGACGATACGTGAAACCCTGATATAGAAAAATTAGCTCTAGCGCTAATTATATCATATTGATGCTCCGACCATATTTTTAGGCTCACACTATTGTGGTTCCAACTGATCAACTTCTCTGCCAAGTGCTGTAAAAACCTAAGGTGTCAGGGGGACTGGTGAAGTGGGCAATCGAGCTCGGTGAATTCGACATCATATACCAACCCAGAGTAATGATCAAGGGGCAAGTTGTTGTTGACTTCATCATTGAGTTCACATACCCTGTTCCCTTGCAAGAAACAAAGAATGAACATGAAGTAGGCCTACAAGAATGGACCCTCTATGCCAACGGGTCATTAAACTCCTGGGGAAGTGGGGTAGGATTGATCCTCATCACACTTGACCAGACCAATGTGGGGTACACCCTAAGGTTTGGGTTCTCGACCTCCAACAATGAAGCAGAATACGAAGCGCTCCTCATCGTGCTCAGCCTGGCTAAGGCAATGGAAGCCCGGGCATTGAAAATCCATAGTGACTTCCAGCTCATAATCAACCAGGTCACTATGGAATACCAAGCCAGAGGAGAGAATGATCGCCTATCTGTAAAAAGAATGGGACCTGCTCAAATAATTTGACAAGTATGAGGTCATCCCGGTTCCCAGGTCAGAAAATTCCAATGCAGACTCCCTAACCAAGTTAGTTGCAGCAGTCAAAGATGACCTCCCCAAGATTGTACTAATCTAGTTCTTATCCAAGCTAGTATGAGCTAGTCTGACCAGAAGGTGACCCTCCCAATAAATCAATTGTTGAACTGGATGGATCCAATCATATGCTACCTATGGAGCCGAAGCTTGCAAAAAAAAAAAAAAAAAACAAAACAAAAAACCAGATAAATTAGGTGTAAGATCTTGGGAGATATTTTATATAAAGAGGTTTTTCGCTGTCATACCTAAGATTCTTAATACCTGATGAGGCCGAATATATCCTAAAGAAAATTCATGAAGGTGTCTATGGAAATCATTCAAGTAGAAGAACCCTAGCCCGTAAGGTGATTTGACAAGGGTACTATTAGTTAACCATCCATGAAGATGCAAAGCAATACACAAGGAGGTGAGACAAGTGCCAACACTTTGCCACAATACTGCGGCAACCGCCCGAACAGCTAACCCCAATGAGCGGTCACTAGCCCTTCACGCAATGGGGGGTCAACATCATAATACCTCTGTCGATGGGCAAGGGACAGACTAAATTCACCATCATCGTTGTCAACTACTTTACCAAGTGGGTTGAGGCTAAGCCCTTACCTAAGATTACCAAGAAGAAGACTACCGACTTCATCTGGAAGAATATTATTTGTAAGTACGGTATCCCCCACACCATTGTTATGGACAATGACAAATAATTCGACAATGCTCGTTTCTGAGGACTGTGTGAAAAGCTCAGCATCTACAATGCCTTTACTTCACCTTGTCACCCCTAAGCTAATGGACAAGTGGAAGCTATCAACAAAATCATAAAGAACCACCTGGAAAACAATTTGAAAAGTTCAAAGTAGCTTGGGCCGACAAGCTACCACATGTCCTATGGGCATACCGAACCATGGCCTATATAACGATCGAAGAAACCCCTTTCTCTCTGGCCTTTAGTGTAGAAGCAGTCATCCCAGTTGGGAATGAGATACGCTTAACACCACCAAGTTGTTCAACATGGATGAAAATGATGAGTAGGTTGCTTTGAGTGGCGTCAATATGATTAAAGAATTAAGAGAATCAACAGAAGGCTGCTCGGCACAACAATATGAGGATTAAGGTGCGTAGATTCCAAGCAAGGGACTTATTCCTCTGAGAAATCTTTTAAAACACCAAGTAACCCGGGTTGGGAGCCTTAGGACTAAACTGTGATGGATCATATAAGGTAGCCACTATGGTTTGCCCTGGGACATATTGACTAGAAGATATGGAAGGTCAACTCTTACCCTATCCATGGAATGCCGAGTACCTAAAAATATATTATCCGTAAGGGTAGACCCAAAGAAAATCTACTACGTTTCGATTGTCCGCCTTGGGACAAAGCTAATGATTGTCGATAGATTGCTCCACGTATAAGAAACCTCCCTTTTTATGAAGGAATAAGGTTCCTTTCTACAATCGTGTCTACTAACTTCACGACTAAGAATCTACATAATTGACTATCGACTAAAAACCTACATACTCAACTATCATATCTACTAACCCACACATAAAGACACAAAGTTGAACAAAAAATTTCTTTCATTAATGAATGAGAATTTACAAATAAAAAAAAGGAGAGAAAATAAATGGGGGCCTATCCTTGAGGAGGCTCTTCAACCACAGGGGTAGTAGCATCATGACCTTCAGGAGCATTTCATTAAGGCAACCCAAGTCCAGGTCAGGATATCTTTGCTGAATATCTTCTCGACATCACTGGAAGCCGGCATTAAAAATCTCATCCATCTCGGTTGTGTACTCCTCAGAAGTCTTGAACGCCTCCATGACAGTTACTTCCTTCCCAGGAATCGAGACCTCAACCTCTTTCAGCCTAGCCTTCGCGTTGACCGCCCAACCCCATGCCTTGGCAAGGAGGAACTCCACTTCAACCACATGTGCCACCAACTCGGTCTTCTCCTGCTGCTCTATGGTCATCAAAGCAGCGTTGGTGGCCTTGTCCTCCTCGGAGACCCTCAAGGCCTCCCGGAGGGCCTCAACCTCAGCATGGGCCACCGCTTGGTCTTCCCAGCTGCTTCCAACTTCATAGCCTTGGCCTGAAGCTCAACCTTGGCAGACTCGAGCCTCCGGGATTCTTCTTTTATATGGCCCCTCAGGTTAGACAGTGGTGGGTGGCGAGAATCCCGGTAGTGCTTTGCAAACAATAAAAAGATGAAGGTCAATAAATAAAAAAGGCAGATGAAAGTACATAAAGGGTACTGACATTATTACCTTGTCATCATCGATGCCACCCCACCTAGAAAAGGTTCAAGGTGCAGGGAGAGCATCGCATTGATCTCCTCATCGGGCACAAGATCGCGGTTCCAATGAGTCAGCACAACCATGTGTCACGGGAGAAGCACCGGGACTACTGTCCTTGATGTCCCGACGGCTATAGCCCTAGCACCTTCAAGGGCCTAGTGCTCGAAGGCACTTCCAGCTCCTGAAAGTGCCCTGGTTTGTCAATTAGCGTGAGTGTTGAGTCAGTTCGTCTACAGAGCCTGATAGAAAGATTAATTCAAGCGTCTGCCTCAACCGGATGTGTGCAAGCTCGCCACAGGTAAATCTAAGCTTCACATCCCTTGTCCCAAATCACCAGGTATATTAAAACCCATAAAAACAAAATAGAACATCATAGGATTTTTGGGTTAGAAACCATTTTTCAAAATAGAAAAATTCTCTAAGTTTTCTTGCCCTGTCAATTATATCGATACACATCTCGATATGATCGACCTGCACTATCGAGTCCTCGATGTTCCATCGATACCATTGAAAAGAGGACCAAAAATGTCCAGCAACCTCATAACATATCTGGATGAATTATCGATGTATCGATACACCTATCGATATCATCGATATTCAAATCTCGAGTCTATCGAAATCGATTCAATATTATCGACAGACAGATTTTCGACACCTGTTTTTTAAAGAAAATTTGAAATTCCTTCAATATATCGATGCTCCTTCTGATATGATCTGAAATCAAATATCGATAAGATCGGAAGTCCACCGATGATATCGATTAAGGGAGCGCATTTCTTCCAGCAAATATTTTAGGTTGGTTTTTACTTTAATTGGGAGTCATTCGAGGAAATCGATATTCATATGTCGATGATATTGAGGCCGAGTGGATGGGATCGAGACTGGACACGATCTGTCCAGCGAGCTTATTGGTAAATCTATAGGATTTATTGATCCCATCGACACTACCTTCGATAGCATCGATATGCAAATCTCGATGATATCGACTGACCCTCAATCATATCTTAAAAATCTAAAATATTTCAAGTCAAGTCTCTCTTATTTTTCAAGTGTCAATGGATCGAACCTATCATCGATGGAATCGGAGTTCGAAATCTGATGACATCGACAATTGGTTTTAATTCATCGACCAGCTGGCAAAAGGTTTCAAAAGCGTATGACTTTGAGTTCGAGTCATCGAGCAGACCATCGATGCTATCGAGAGTATACGCTCGATGATATCGAACCTGCTCAATGATATCGAACTCAGTCATAAATGCGACAGTTTTATATCCGTTGGAACCTTTTGCCTATTTATAGAGGACTTGTCTATTGTTGCTTGGAGAGAAAGTAGAGAGAGCTTTTGAGTGTTTAAACTTAGATCATATACCCAAAGCCCTTTCTCTCAGGGAAGTTCATCCTCCAATCCACCCTCACCATTGATATTCAAAAGAGTGGATTGGGGAATGAACTTTCGCATTCAAGGATCCTCCAGCTACTACCTAATGGCAAAATGGCAAATCATTAAGCTGGGATGCCTTGAATGCTTAGATGATTGGAACCACTATATCTTCCTTATAAGAAAACCTTTTGAGAGTTGGATTCCATCATAACCTTGACCCAACCCGTCACCATATATTGGTACATCTTTTTGTGTTGCGGATCAAGGGAACAGAAGACTCTTTGTCAACAAGGAGGAGGAGATCTTCGGCATCGTACTAATCGGGACTCATCAGCTTATTTGTACGTGTCTAAAGTCTAAGAGGACACTTGTGATCATTCCTTTTTATGATTGGGTCTTAAGTGGTTCACACCCTTTGAAGTCCTCAAGGAGGCCTCCAGCGGGAGTGTACATGGTGGGTGCATTGTGTGGACCCTTGCTCTATGGAGAGCATAAATATTTGGTTGAAGGTGAACCAGCAAAACCTTAGGTTTGAGGTCAACCACTGTGAAACCTCGGGTTTGAGGTAAACCGTGTAAAAACCTCCGGTAGGGTCTTATGGAAGATCCTTGGCCAGTGTGCCTAAAAGTGGGTGCGTTGTGTTGACCCTTGCTCGTGAGAGTATAAACAATCAGCCTCAGTGTAGGTTGTAAAGGTTGAAGGTGAACCTTATTTAAAACCTTAGGTTAAAGGTGAACCAATGTGAAACTTCCTTAGTGAAATTCGGCACACTCAAGGGTTGAGTGCGTCTGCCAGGAGTGGAGTAGACTGATTGTCGAACCACTATTAAAATGACTATGTTTGAGATTGTTATTCTTCTGATTGTGTGATTTGCTTCAATATTTACATATCTGAATATCTGAGATCACACCTCACATACTTACACAGTCATATCCATCATAAACTAGTTTGCATATTGTTTACTTCTAAAAAGGTTCGTGATTGGATCCTCTACCGGGCTTGGAAGCCAGTAGAGTTATTTTTGAGTTATCCTAATATATGTTTGTTGTTAGGATTAGTGTAATAGGATTTTAAAATGAATCATAAAAACTTTTAAAAGTCCTATTCACCCCCCTCTAGGACATATTGGCATATCCCGACTTCAACTAAAGCGGTCTTCACCGCAATTTCAATTGGTATCATAGCAGGTCTCTCTTTAAGGGCTTCACCGCCTAGAGAGTGATCTTGACTGAAGTTGGGAATATGGACAAAGGAGAGGGCTCATCAGTGACTAGATCTCCAGTATTTAATGGATCAAATTATGCATACTGGAAGGCTAAGATGCACTACTTTTTGAGATCTTTGGATTATGATGTTTAGGATATAGTTGAAAGTGGATACGTGTCACCGATTGAACAAATTACACTCAATAGTGGCACAACCATCACAAAACCCAAATCCAAAGAAAAGTGGACAGCATTCGACAAAGAAAAACAAACTGCTGAAGCTAAAGCTATGAACGACATCTACTGTGTCATGTCCCAGGATATATTCAATTAGATAAGTATGTGTGGGACATCCAAGGAAGCATAGGATCTATTGGAAACAACCCATGAAGGCGCAAGCACTGTGAAGAGGTCTAAACTTCAACTCCTAACTTCATAGTTTGAAAGTCTCAGAATGGAAGAGCATGAGACATTTATGGAGTTTTTCACAAAATTGAATATAATCTGCAACTCCATGGGTGGATTGGGAGAAAAAGATCTGATATCAAAAATTGGTAGGAAAATCTTAAGATCCCTTCCGGAACGATTTAATCCCAAGGTTACAACAATTGAGGAGTGTAGGAACATAGATGAGATAAAAGTAGAAGAACTGGTAGGTTCCCACAAACTTTTGAACTACACTTTAAACAAATCCCTAAATCCAAAACAACTATCCTAAAAACTTCAAAGAAAACATTAAATGAGGACAATGAAAGTGAAAAAGAGGATGAAGATGAGGAAGTGGTTTTGCTGGCACAATGATTTAGGAAGTTCTTTCAGAAAAATCGTGGTCGACCTTCCAGAGGAAGAAAGGTGAACAACAAACTTTCTGCAGGAAAATTTGGTAGAAGAACCAAAGAACCACAATGCTATGCCCGTTAGGAGTATGGACACCTATCAACCGAATGTCCAAACAGAAAAACTAAGGGCAAGGCAATGGCTGCCACGTGGGATGATACAGAAGAGTCAAACTCAGAATCTAATGACTTAAAGAGTGATGGTGACCAAAAATCCTTGAAAATACTTATGGTCACCACCACTCCAATCATTCCCAGAGAATCTGAGAACGAGAAAGAACAGCAAGTCATAGAATCATTTCCATCTGACAATGAAGAAGAAGAAGAACAACAAAACAAGCTACAAGATGCTTACAATCAACTTTATATCCATAGCATCAAAGTAATTAAAAAAATGGGAATATCTAAAAACAAGAAACAATTGCTGCAAAAAGATTTGGACACAACTGTAGAAATCAATACACACTTGATTAATGATTTACAGCAACATCACTCAAATAATGATAGACTTGAAAGAATTAACACCTTCCTTAAATCTGAGACTGAAAAACTAAACAAACAGGTTGAGCAATTAAAAGACAAAAATATGCTCCTTCAAAATGAAAATCATACACTCCTTTTTAATCTAGAAGAGTCCAAAAAAATTGCCAAGCAAAATTGTAAGTTTTCCCAGAGTAGTGAGAAGTTAGAAAAACTTTTAGGTATGGGAAAATCTAGAAGTAATAAAAATGGCTTAGGATATGAGAAAGTTAGAGCTAAAACTGGGTATGGAACATAAATACTTGAAAAATCTAATGCCTCCAGTAGTAACACAAAGACTAATCAAATAGTTGAATCAGATAAGAAAAATAAATCTACTACAAGTAAGAACCTTGTCACAAAGTGGATAATTAAATAAAAGAAGAATTGTTTTGCTACTCACTCAAATCACTTAACAGGAAATGACACTAAGTGGTACCTAGACAGTGGTTGCTCAAGACATGTAACAGGTGACATGTCCATTCTTTCAAAATATAAGAATCTTCATAATGGGATAGTCACCTACGGAGATGGAACCACTGCTAAAGTAATTGGACAGGGAATCATAAAAGGAATTCAGTTGCTTGAAAATGAAAATGCTTTCTGCATAAAAGGTCTGACACCTAATCTCCTAAACATATCTCAAATCTGTGATAATGGGAATGTGGTTAAATTTAACAAACAAGAGTGTGAAATCCTAGATCAATCAAGAAAATCAGTAATAAAGGGTCATCGCACAAGCAACCACTTCTACACTATCAGAGGCATAGAGAGAACTGATGCCTAGAAGTTCTGAGCATAAAAAGACAAGTCCAGATCATGCATCTAGATCTGGATATTTGCTGAAATGATGCAATTTTGCTGAGCGTCAAATGATATATTTGAGGTCCCTCACCTCAATGTTTTGTATATAAACATTCAAATGTTTATAATTTTTTATGTGTATAGTAATTGTACATAATTTTGCTGAGTATGCTATTGATTTATAGAAATACTAAAAGCATACTTGAAGGGTCGTCTGTATGTTGAAAAAGAAAAATATTCCTCTTCGATATGCCTATTGATATGTCATTCCCGATTAATCGATCATGGGTCGATATCATTGACATCTCTTCAGAATGTGGAAAGTCACATGATCGGGACTACTATCGAAGCAATTGTCGATAACATCGGATGAGGATCATCGATATAATCGAAAGTAAGTTTGATAAAATCGAAGACTGCCACCCGATAAGAGGCGGTCGAGCGAGAAAAAAAAACTTATTTTTATGAAAAAATTTTCTGTTTTTCTTTTTGCTCGAATCCTCAGCCAAAAGACCATTGGCGAGTCTCAGAAGCTTCAAAAGAAACGGGTATTATCCTTCCATTTTCTTCCACTCCAAAGTCTAATCTCACTTTTGGTCGGGTATTTTTTATTTTTTTGGGTGGCCATCCTTACCTTTGCCTGTCTATTACACTGAAAAATCATGAACAAAGGGAAAGATAAGTCTTTTTCTCAGTCTTCAAAAGGAAAAGCGAAACAACCCAGTATGCATCAACTCATTCCATCGGTGAGACATCCAGCCACTGTTGTTGAATGTCTGGTTCTTAACAATACCATTGAGCCTTTTGGTGTGGACCTCCTTCTAGAAGTAACAGGATGGTAGAATATTCTAAATCTTAGTGGTACTTATCAAATAGGGGTGGTCCATGACTTCTTCAGTAAAAGTCATGTTATTCGTGACGATCCACCTTGCATTCAAGTCGAATTATTGCATTACTCCAAGCACATCACTCCCACCACCTTGAGTAATCTTCTAGACCTCGAGGTCACTCGCATTCCAGTCACCAATAAGAATCTAAATGGTTTGGGCGTCTGGCGAGAGGTAACTCGCGCACTGTGTCGGGAAACTACTATTCTGCGAAACGATGATAACTCCCTTCATATTAATCATCTCGGACCCACTTTTAAAATCCTTAATGACATTTTTGGGTCCAATGTCTATCCGTGTGATGTGAATGGTAATCATCTGTCTCCCTTTATGTTAAATGTGTTGTATGATGTGTATCAAGAAGTCCAGGTGTGCCTCCCAACACTTCTTCTTAAGCAGCTAATTCGTGTCATTCAAGGCAACCATCAGGATACACTAGTTTTTCCTGTACTCATCTGTAAATTAGCCCATCATGTTGGTGTCACTGTCACATCTGATACAGTTTATCCAGAGAGATGGTTTGATAGTGATTCGGCTCAAGTGGCTCAACAGTTGTGTCTTCCTTCAGCTCTTCCTAAGAACAGTGCTCCCCTGTAGTCGATTGCTCCATATGCTCATCCGTCATATCCATGGGGATCTAACCAAATGCCACTGCTAAGTCCGAAGTCTATCAGAAATCGCCAAACTCATCACCTCAAACGTCACCTACTGAACAGTATGGCAAGCATGGAGGAGCAACTTCACAATTGTGAGAGACGTCTCACCGTGATTGAAGAAAAAATCGATTCTCTCCAGTAAACAAATCAGCAAGTGGTAGACTTACTCACATGTGGTGATTCTCGGAGTCGGTAGAAGATGATTGTGCAAGTTCTATATCACTATATTTTTTTTTTGGGTACTTGTGTGTGGGCTTGGTGTTTTTGTTGAGATAACTGTTAATTTGCTGCCAATCTTGAGCAGTTTATTTTACATAGTTGGATATTTTGGTTTCATTTTGGTAATGGCTGAGTATAATTGTAACATCCCGAAAATCGAGGGTCGAGCATAAACTCAACTCCCGAGTTCCAGAACATCACTTATGCAACAAAATGAATGATGATTGAATGTTGACTGTATTCGTGCATTGAACATGAGTGACATTAAGGCAAAACAGCATGTCATACTCCAGAGACAGTTAAATTCCAGCGGAAGACTGTGATAGATATATATAATATAAAAACAGTGGTGAGTCTCCAGAGTGTGATAAAGTTACCAGGTTAAATAATTACAAGTACAGTTCTAAAATATACCACATGTGGGGAAGTGTAATGTCTTCTATCCCAAGTACCATAGCCCCATCAATATAATACCAGGTCTTCATAGACCTGCCAGAGAGATACAGATAGGAGAACTCCTCCTCATCACCATAGAAGTAGTCCGGCTCTGCTTCATAAGCATCGCCATCATCTGAAACTCAACAAATCTAGTTGGTGTGTACAACACCATCCCGTAACATGGGAGTGAGTAGCTAATCAGTGGAACAATAAAGTATAGGTTAACATGTTATCAAGACAGTCAAGCAGTAATGATAAACCAATAAAATCAAACACTCCTAACTACTCTTATTAATGCAAGTATGGATACAGGTATGATGGATGCCCTCACCACACCCTCCCTCGTGCGACACCATCTCACGTTCACAGCATGCTTTTATCCCTCAGTGCTCCACATCTTCCAGGCACATGCAATGCATGATGAGCATGATTACTAAGTTTTTAATTAGTCCATTTCAAAACAGCAGGATTGGGAAACTAAGGTACCTCCCTTGTATCATTCCCAAACATGATCCATTCTAGGGTCGTCAGTCCTAGTTAATATCAGACGATGGTGTGTTTTCTAGGTCACTGCAAAGGCTGCCAGGGCTGTTACGCACAAAGGTTACACCACTCTCCCATCACCTCTTAAACGATTCATCACTATACAGAAACAGGCCTAGTTCATACTCTATATACCGCGGCAAACTCTAAGGCTCACCGCGATTTCAGAGTATGCTCGAGGTCACTACAAAGGGCTGCCAGGGCTGTTGTTCGCATTCGTTGCACCACTCCCCCATCACCTTATCAATGTAGGCCGACAGCATGAATATAGTGTCCCATACCACCATAATCGGATCACGAGTCTGGTTGCTCACTGGTCATTACAGAGAGGCATGTGGCCCCAGCGTAGGCCGACAGCTCGACCACAGTGTCCCATACCACCATGCCTGGCTCATGAGTCTTAACGGATCGAGGTACCATGGTTAAAAGGGATTTCACTGGTAAGTTTGGTACCCTAGGCTCAAGCAGTAGCGACCAAACATGGTGAACATACATTAGACACATTGGGTTACTTGACGGGCCTGACTAGCTCGAGCGCACAATCAATTAGATGACATGAAGTGCATAAGCACTTCGCGTGGCCTAAACACTGTTGCCAACTGACGTACAACTCGTGTTCGTCAAACACATTTACGTGGCGACATGAAACTCAACCACGATCTCAAATCTGGTACCGATTGGCTGAACTATAGACATAGTCCCAAATTCAATCAAATCTCATCCATAGCATGTGGAGTAAAGCATGATAAACCAAGTAATTCAAGCATGCTAGTAGGCATGTTATAAGGCATGTTATAAAGCATGATATAAAGCATGTTGTAAAGCACTACATCAATAGGAATACAAACACATATATAGAAAGTAAACAGTTTAAGTAAACAACCTCATGGAGGTAATCATACATGTCTCTAGGGTAGTTGAGAATCCCATCTCAACACCCTCCTAAGGCCTCAACATCCAAACACTTGCTCACACAAGCATTTCCACAAACACATAACCTACACTATTTCAACATACTTAGTGTATGTTAGCAAACATGTATTAGGGCGAATCCTTTCGCCAAGCAAGTATTTTATGCACACATAATATATTTATACAACAATTAATTATGGCAAACACATCTCTAAAATATACATGTATACGATACTTCTTACAATACAGTATTTCTACATACATAGTGTATATTAGTAAAACATGTATTTAGGCGAATCCTTTCACCAAATAAGTATTTTATCCATATATCGTATATCCATACAATAAATAATCATGTCAAACACATTTTCAAAAAATATACGTATACGGTATTTTCTACGAATACTTAGAATATGTAAAATTTCATATTCTATATCTTTAATCGAAACAGAATACGGAAAGCACTTTGTACATGTGCAATTGCATGCAGATCATGAATCTATCATTATCTGACATTGAAAGCATTGAAAATCATAACCTATACACCTAAAGTCTGCACCTCGTGTTGTAGAATCGTATCGGAGTCGATAGGTTTGTTAAGCTTCCGTATTCGGCAGTTTGGCAACCTACAGAATGAAATAGGTTAGCTATTTCATAACCTACAACTGTCTAAACCCCAAAACAGATTAGGGTTAGGGTTTCTTACATATAAACGGAGTCGGTATCGTCGGGAAAGCGATGAGAAACAGGTGGTGCAGCTTGTGTGGTGGCAGGGAACGATAGTAGGGAGATTCTCCCACTTCTCCCTCACTTTCTCTCTCTTTTCTCTCTTCTCAATCTCAAATTCGGATGGCTGAAATTAGAGAGGGTTTAAGGTCCTTATATAGCCTAAAACTTCACCGAAATAGACCTAAGGTCAAGGTATACTTATGTTATAACCAAAGTGACCCAGTTTCAGCTCAACGGAAGACTTCTGGCGGCCCCCCTTGAGCCAAAGGTTGGACTTAAGCTCACAGACATTGGATCTATGTTTAGTTAAGTTTTCGTTTCAGTCGGATATCCAGATCACGTGTGGCGGACCAGTTTCAGTTCGACAGTCAGTGGGTCCCGATCGGAGATTCCGAGTACATGTAAATGTTTATGAAATTTTTCCTGATCCAAGGGTGTATTTGGGTCAGATTCTGATGGTCTGATTGCTTAAAACTGATCCGCAAGCGACGAGTCTCAGATTACTATTCAAGATATTTATTTTTTGTAAAGAAACAAGTGTTCTCACACTCTCTCGCTCCGGACTCAAGCGAACAGCCGTGGGACACTGGCTGGATTTGATTTCCGAGATGGTTGTCAAGCCCAGCGAGGCGGTCCTAAGTCCTTAGCCTCGTATTATTCGGACTCCCAATGTGCGGTCCAGATCAGATACGGAGTTTCAACGTGCTCCCGAGAGTAGTCGGGTAATGAGTTTGATCCGAGATTTTAGGGTAACCTAGCGTCAATGATTCTATAAGTTTTGGGTCTTGCAGATCGTATTTAAAGCGATTCGAATGGATTTCGTAGCTAATCTAGTTTAGCACTTAGTTACTTTGTCTCATTTCTAAAGGATTTAATCCTAAGTGATTTCTGGTCGAGGTGGTACTCAGGCCTTTGTAGTTTGTATATAAGGTGATCTAAGTTATAATACTTAACTAGTTTAAGATAGGGTCTAGGGTGAAAGTACTTAGGAAAATTGAAAGAACAAGGTGGTGAAGGGTGGGATTTGTGAATGAAATGGGTTCAGAAGCGATTTTAGACTATGGGATTCAGTTCTGATAGGTTAATAAGGTGTCAGGAGCGACCCATTGCCTAAGGACGTTTAATCCCAGGTTGGCAAAAATCCGGGATATTACAATCTACCCCCCTTAAAATAAAATTTCGTCCCCGAAATTGGCTAAGGGTAATAAAGAAAGATTTAATTATTTATTTTGCCTAAGTTTTATTGATTTCAAGTTTCTACACGTGGT
This sequence comes from Magnolia changhungtana, assembly GCA_030180095.1. Taxonomy (NCBI): domain Eukaryota; kingdom Viridiplantae; phylum Streptophyta; class Magnoliopsida; order Magnoliales; family Magnoliaceae; genus Magnolia; species Magnolia changhungtana. The sequence goes on from JASAUF010000625.1 coordinate 1,728,461, forward strand.
AGGGCATATACTAGTCTGGTTCCTTTTAGTCTACCCCCCTTAAAACTTATTTCTTTATCCATTTCTTATATCCTGATGGTTTGCTACAATGGATTTCTAAGAAAGATTCAGATTTTAGTTAGTGATCTATCTCTACGCACAGTCTGGATCCATTCCATTCGATCCTAGGCCAGTGGGGCAAGGGTCCACCACACTTCCGCTACGCCACACAATCAAAGAGGTGTAATAGGTGACCTAACTAGATTGGGCTCATAATGTTCTACCCCCCTTAAAAACTTAATTCCCTAAGGCTTAAGGATTTGTCTCGCTCCGTATCTCAGAACGAGGTAAAATTTTAGGCCTATCTTTGGTATGAAATGGGAAGCGATCTATCACTACATTGGTCTTCCTCTCATCGATGATGTATGCTATGGCATTGGTAGATATCGAAAGCTAAAGATGATGAGTATTGTGGTTGATTTCAGGGGCAGGTGTGGGTTTGAGGCCAGATGCCTAAGTCTACCAAAGGAGGACTATCATCACGGTCCCGACCTACCTTATGCACTCATGTCAAGCCTAACAGGCAGGCTATCTTTCTACGTTCATATGCACAATATGTATGTCAACATGGCATGTGATTTGGGACCTAATTCCTAACTATTTGTTGCCCATTTGGGTAAATCCTTGGTCCTAAAAGATAAAGTCGCTATCGGTTATATACTCCTAATACTTTTCAAAGACGAAGTTATAAACTTTTGGTTGCAAGTGGTTCGGCCAACACGGAAGAAAGTTGTGTAATGGGTCTGAGCCGGATACATAGATCTTCTGCCTCATGAGGATAGAAAATGTATCGTATCAGTTCTTAATCCTAGTTGATCCCGACCTTCTGCTTGATCAGAGCATAGAGTTCATTGGTCACAACTAGGATTGAGAATTCGATTCAAACCGCGAATACCTCGCTTATATGTAGTTTCTCTGTTCCGTGTTCCCGATTGTACTAAGTCCTTGAGAGGGCGATTCTAAGGGGTATATAGATTTGACCTATCATTAAATCCAAGGGATATAGAAGTTTCCTCTAGGTATAATCCAAAGTCTATTCTTATACACTAGCTGATTTCAGATCATTTCTAATACAAGAAATTATTTATCGTATAGGGTCAAACGTTGTCTAAGTGGAATTGAGTTGTCTGTACTTGACGCTCGAGCATTTCACACATGCTCACGCCAGCTAAGAGGGTCCTAGGGTTCACCTTATTAACTTGTTGGATTTCCTATACGGTCAGGTCTGTTGAAATCTAGGAGCACCGCTCTAGGTCCAAACTCCAAGGGTCTATTTGGCCAGTGGTCTTAAGTCGTACTAAATAAGACTGCAATACTAACCCTACCTCAGGATTGGGAATGACATGTTTGGTAGGAGGGTGGGCGGGGATTAAAATTAATGATATAGGCTTTGGAAAATGAGCCTTGTGTTGGAAAAGGGTGAGATGGGATTTTCAAATCCCAGGACAATAAATTTCTAAGTGAAATTTGAAAGGAGATCTCGAAATTTACTTTTAATTGCGTACATTCTAAACATGGTATCGGAAAACATGAGATATACCCAATCCAAGGACAATACCTAACACATACATTTATTATTACTTTTATAATTCCATTCACCTAATCTTACTTAATGCGGTTGGCCAAACGGGCCCTAAACATCCTCAAACATTAAAAACATTCTACCAACAACTACACCCATCAACATGAAATCATAAACACCCTAAGACGGTAACTCATGCAAACTACAAGACAACAGTATGGATGACTAGACATCCGAGAAAATGGCTGCCACGAACTCGAAGAAGGCCAAGGAAAATGAAGAAATCAGAGAGACAGGGCTGGAGCTTCTGGTTCTCCACGGATTGGAGCCTCAACAGGGGTTGTAGAGGTCCAAATGACAGGGAATGAAGAAGGTAAAAGGGAGAAATGGGATAGGTTAGAAGGCTACACGATTCTGAGTCACAAATGGGGCATGTAAGAGCCCAAACGAGAGTGAACGAAGAGGTTGGACGTTGGCCTGTGATGGTGCGCGTGTTTAGCCAAGGAATGACGAAATGGGTGGATGAAAGGGAGATTTGAATGAGAAATCAGCAACTTGGAAGAGAAAAGAGAGCTTGGGGGGTGATTTGTGAAGGAGGTATGCCATAGGGGGGTTTTAGTAAACAGCCCATACACCAGGGGGTTCCCAAGCCCCCAAACACGATCAGCCTGGCCCAGCAAAAAAAAACCGGTGAGGCCTCACCGAAAAGTTTTGTGGTTTGCAAAGGGGGGCCTCATGGGCGTGTTCCACCAGTCCCCTAGGCTCCAAAAAAGTATGGGGCCCACCCTGGTTCCCTCCAGAAGTGCTCCGTTTGGCCCCCGACCCCATTTTGAGCCGTATCGGGGCCAAAATGCAAACCAGAATGATTTTATATGATATGTAGCATATGATTTTGGGGTAGGAGGAGCTAATCTATCCAACTAACTTATTTATTTGGTTAGATTCCAAAATTTGAATGGTCAAAAGTCTAATTTATACATATATTTACTATTTATACTAACTTTTTGTCTAAGTATTATTCTTCATCATTTATATGTTAGAACTTATACCTAGTGTGAAAGGACTTAGAAAAAAAATTGAAGGATGAAATGGTGCAAGGAGAGAGTTTGAAGGAATTTGATAGAAAGGGGTTTTAGGCTTTGGTGTTGTGGTTTACCCACAACCTAAGGACATTTGTCTCTAAGGAAAGACTCAAACCCGTCGACTGACAGCCTAGAAGTGATTCGGGATTATTTCGCGTGATCATGGGTGTGTACGGCCCAATCTCATCAGTCGATTTAGGACGGTTTCGCCGTTCGGCGAATTTGGAAAATCCTAAGTTAGTTTCTACGTTTTGTCTTTCCCTCCTAAGTCAGAGTGTGTCAGTGTGTGTCGTGTAACCATAACCCAGGTCTGGTTTAATCCAAATGATGCTCTGATACCATCTGTAACATCCCAAAAATCGGGGGTCAAGCATAAACTCAACTCCCGAGTTCCAAAATATCACTTATGCAACAAAATGAATGATGATTGAATGTTGACTGTATTCGTGCATTGAACATGAGTGATATTAAGCCAAAACAGCATGTCATACTCTAGAGATAGTTAAATTGCAGTGGAAGACTGTGATAGATATATATAATATAAAAAGTGGTGAGTCTCTAGAGTGTGATAAAGTTACCAGGTTAAATAATTACAAGTACAGTTCTAAAATATACCACATGTGGGGAAGTGTAATGTCTTCTATTCCAAGTATCATAGCCTCGTCAATACAATACCAGGTCTTCATAGACTTGCCAGAGAGATACAGATAGGAGAACTCCTCTGCATCACTATAGAAGTAGTCCGGCTCTGCTTCATAAGTATCACCATCATCTGAAACTCAACAAATCTAGTTGGTGTGTACAACACCGTCCTGTAACGTGGGAGTGAGTAGCTAACTCAGTGGAACAATAAAGTATAGGTTAACATGTTATCAATATAGTCAAGCAGTAATGATAAACCAATAAAATCAAACACTCCTAACTACTCTTATTAATGCAAGTATGGATGCAGGTATGATGGATGCCCTCACCACACCCTCCCTCGTGCGACACCATCTCACGTTCGCGGCATGCTTTCATCCCTCAGTGCTCCACATCTTCCAGGCACATGCAATGCATGATGAGCATGATTACCGAGTTTTTAATTAGTCCATTTCAAAACAGCAGGATTGGGAAACTAAGGTACCTCCCTTGTATCATTCCCAAACATGATCCATTCTAGGTCGTCAACCCTAGTTAATATCGACGATGGTGTGTTTTCTAGGTCACCGCAAAATTTGTCGCCAGTGGTTATTACGCACAAAGGTTACACCACTCCCCCATCACCTCTTAAACGATTCATCACTATACAGAAACAAGCCTAGTTCATACTCTATATACCGCGGCAAACTCTAAGGCTCACCGCGATTTTGGAGTATGCTCGAGGTCACTACTGAAAATTTGTCGAGTGTTGCTCGCATTCGTTGCACCACTCCCCCATCACCTTATCAATGTAGGCCGACAGCACGAATATAGTGTCCCGTACCACCATAATCGGCTCACGAGTCTGGTTGCTCACTGGTCACTACGGAGAGGCACGTGGCCCCAGCGTAGGCCGACAGCTCGACCACGGTGTCCCATACCACCATGCTCAGATCATGAGTCTTAGCGGATCGAGGTACCATGGTTAAAAGGGATTTCACTGGTAAGTTTGGTACCCTAGGTTCAAGCAGTAGCAACCAAACATGGTGAACATACATTAGACACATCGGGTTACTTGACGGGCCTGACTAGCTCGAGCGCACAATCAATTAGACGACATGAAGTGCATAAGCACTTCGTGTGGCCTAACCACTGTCGCCAACTGACGTACAACTCGGGTTCGTCAAACACATCTTACGTGGCGACATGAAACTCAACCACGATCTCAAATCTAGTACCGATTGTCTAGACTATAGACATAGTCCCAAACTCAATCAATTCTCATCCATAGCATGTGGAGTAAAGCATGATAAACCAAGTAATTCAAGCATGCTAGTAGGCATGTTATAAGGAATGTTATAAAACATGATATAAAGCATGTTGTAAAGCACTACATCAATAGGAATACAAACACATATATAGCAAGTAAGCGGTTTAAGTAAACAACCTCATGGAGGTAATCATACATGTCTTTAGGGTAGTTGAGAATCCCATCTCAACACCCTCCTAAGGCCTCAACATCCAAACACTTGCTCACACAAGCATTTCCACAAACACATAACCTACACTATTTCAACATACTTAGTGTATGTTAGCAACCATGTATTAGGGCGAATCCTTTCGCCAAGCAAGTATTTTATGTACACATAATATATTTATACAACAATTAATTATGGCAAACACATCTCTAAAATATACATGTATACGGTACTTCTTACAATACAGTATTTCTACATACATAGTGTATATTAGTAAAACATGTATTTAGGCAAATCCTTTCGTCAAATAAGTATTTTATCCATATATCGTATATCCATGCAACAAATAATCTTGTCAAACACATTTCTAAAAAATATACGTATACGGTATTTTCTACGAATACCTAGAATATGTAAAATTTCATATTCTATATCTTTAATCGAAACAGAATACGGAAAACACTTTGTACATGTGCAATTGCATGCAGATCATGAATCTATCATTATCTGACATTGAAAGCATTGAAAACCATAACCTATACACCTAAAGTCTGCACCTCGTGTCGTAGAATCGTAACGGAGTCGATAGGTTTGCTAAGCTTCCGTATTCGACAGTTTGACAACCTATAGAATGAAATAGGTTAGCTATTTCATAACCTACAACTGTCTAAACCCCAAAACAGATTAGGGTTAGGGTTTCTTACCTAGAAATGGAGTCGGTATCGCCGGGAAAGCGATGAGAAACAGGTGGTGCAGCTTGTGTGGTGGCAGGGAACGATAGTAGGGAGATTCTCCCACTTCTCCCTCACTTTCTCTCTCTTTTCTCTCTTCTCAATCTCAAATTCGGATGGCTGAAATGAGAGAGGGTTTAAGGTCCTTATATAGCCTAAAACTTCACCGAAATAGACCTAAGGTCAAGGTATACTTATGTTATAACCAAAGTGACCTAGTTTTAGCTCAACGGAGGACTTCTGGCGGCCCCCCTTGAGCCAAAGGTCGGACTTAAGCTCACAGACATTGGATCTACGTTTAGTTAAGTTTTCGTTTCAGTTAGATATCCAGATCACGTGTGGCGGACCAGTTTCAGTTCGACGGTCAGTGGGTCCCGATCAAAGATTCCGAGTACATGTAAATGTTTATGAAAATTTTCCTGATCCAAGGGTGTATTTGGGTCAGATTCTGACAGTCTGATTGCTTAAAACTGATCCGCAAGCGACGAGTCTCAGATTACTATTCAAGATATTTATTTTTGTAAAGAAACAAGTGTTCTCACACTCTCTCGCTCCGGACTCAAGGGAACAGCCGTGGGACACTGGCTGGATTTGATTTCCGAGATGGTTGTCAAGCCCAGCGAGGCGGTCTAAGTCCTTAACCTCGTATTATTCGAACTCCCGATGTGCGGTCCAGATCAGATACGGAGTTTCAACGTGCTCCCGAGAGCAATCAGGTAATGAGTTTGATCTGAGATTTTAGGGTAACCTAGCGTCAATGATTCTACAAGTTTTGGGTCTTGCAGATCGTATTTAAAGCGATTCAAATGGATTTTGTAGCTAATCTAGTTTAGCACTTAGTTACTTTGTCTCATTTCTAAAGGATTTAATCCTAAGTGATTTCTGGTCGAGGTGGTACTCAGGCCTTTGTAGTTTGTATATAAGGTGATCCAAGTTATAATACTTAACTAGTTTAAGATAGGGTCTAGGGTGAAAGTACTTAGGAAAATTGAAAGAACAAGGTGGTGAAGGGTGGGATTTGTGAAGGAAATGGGTTCAGAAGCGATTTTAGATTGTGGGATTCAGTTCTGATAGGTTAATAAGGTGTTAGGAGCGACCCATTGCCTAAGGACGTCTAATCCCAGGTTGGCAAAAATCCGGGATGTTACAATAATTCTTATTTTTACTGCCATGATTAGGTTTTAAAGATCCCCTGGTTTATCAAGTTTCTACTATGAATTGCATGTGATGTCTTTAATGAATATTTTAACTACTATATAACTGCTCTATTTTATCTAATATGCATCCATAGGTTCTGAAATTGATGTCTGCTTAAACTAAGTTAATTGTTATACATCAATTGATCTGCTTCTGTCTGGTCGGTTCTCCTAAGTAATTCACTCTTCAGTCAATATCACCTGATATATCTTTGTCAATGACTGACAAAAAGGGGGAGAACATTCGCAAACACCCCGAATGAAAAATTGTATATTTGTTAGATGTTGTGCAGTTGTTAGGGGGAGCAGCTGCAACAAGAAAGGGGGAGTTTACAAGTTAAGGGGAGCAACTACTGGTTGTGTACATGGGATAGAAATTGTAAAATTGTGTAAAAGCATGTACACACAATTTATGATGTGTTTGTCTAGAATATTCTAGGGTGTTTTGAGATTTTGTCACGTAATTAACAAAGGGGGAGATTGAAAGTGGCCTGGTTTGTCAATTAGCGTGAGTGTTGAGTCAGTTCGTCTACAAAGTCTGATAGGAAGATCAATTCAAGCGTCCACCTCAACCGGATGTGTGCAAGCTCGCCATAGGTAAATCTGAGCCTCACATCCTTTGTCCCAAATCACTAGGTATATTAAAACCCTTAAAAATAAAATAGAACATCATAGGGTTTTTGGGTTAGAAAATGTTTTTCAAAATAGGAAAATTCTCTCAGTTTTCTTGCCCTGTCGATTATATCGATACACATCTCGATATGATCGACCTGCACTGTCGAGTTCTCGATGCTCCATCGATAATCAAAAAGAGGACAAAAAATGTCCAGCAACCTCATAACATATCTAGACGAATTATCGATGTATCAATACACCTATCGATATCATCGATATTCAAATCTGGAGTCTATCAAAATCGACTCGATATTATCAACAGACAGATTTCTAGCGCCCTTGTTTTTTTTAAAAAAAAACTCAAATTCCTTCGATATATCGATGCTCCTTCCGATATGATCTGAAATCAAATATCGATAAGATCGGAAGTCCATCGATGATATCGATCGTGGGTGCGCATTTCTTCCAGTAAATATTTCAGGTTGATTTTTACTTTGATCGGGGGCCGTTTGAGGAAATTGATATTCATATGTCGATGATATCAAGGCCGAGTCGAATGGATCGAGACTGGACACAACCGGTCTAGCGAACTTATTGGTAAATCTGTAAGATTTATCGATCCCATCGACACTACCTTCGATAGCATCAATATGCAAATTCCGATGACATTGGCTAACCCTCGATCATATCCTAAAAACTTGAAATATTTCAAGTCAAGTCTCTCTCATTTTCAAGTGTCGATGGATCGAACCTATCATCGATGGAATCAGAGTTCGAAATCCGATGACATCGATAATTGGTTTTGATTCATCGACCAGCTGGCAAAAGGTCTCAAAAGCGTATGACTTTGAGTTCGAGTCATCGAGCAGACCATTGATGCTATCGAGAGTATAACTCGATGATATCGAACCTGCTCGATGATATCAAACTTAGTCATAAATGTGACTGTTTTATATCCGTTGGAACCTTTTGCCTATTTATAGAGGACTTGTCTATTGTTGCTGGGAGAGAAAGTAGAGAGAGCTTTTGAGTGTTTAACCTTAGATCATATACCCAAAGCCCTTTCTCTCAGGGAAGTTCATCCTCTAATCACCCTCACCATTGATATTCAAAAGAGTGGATTGGGGAATGAACTTCCGCATTCAAGGATCCTCCAGCTACTACCTTAATGACAAATCATTAAGCTGGGATGCCTTTAATGCTTAGATGATTGGAACCACTCTATCTTCCTTATAGGAAAACCTTTTGAGAGTTGGATTCCATCATAACCTTGACCCAACTCGTCACCATATATCGGTACATCTTTTTGTGTTACGGATCAAGGGAGCAGAAGACTCTTCATCAATAAGGAGGAGGAGATCTTCAGCATTGTGCTAATAGGGACTCATCAACTTATTTGTAAGTATCTAGAGTCTAAGAGGACACTTGTGATCATTCCTTTTTAGGATTGGGTCTTAAGTGGTTCTCACCCTTTGAAGTCCTCAAGGAGGCCTCTGGCGGGAGTGTACGTAGGGGGTGCATTGTGTGGACCCTTGCTCTATGGAGAGCATAAACATCTGGTTGAAGGTGAACCAGCAAAACCTTGGGTTTGAGGTCAACCACTATGAAACCTCGGGTTTGAGGTGAACATGTAAAAACCTCCGGTAGGGTCTTATGGAAGATCCTTGGCCAGTGTGCCTAAAAGTGGGTGCATGTGTTGACCCTTGCTCATGAGAGCATAAACAGTCAACCTCAGTGTAGGTTGTAAAGGTTAAAGGTGAACCTGATTTAAAACCTTAGGTTAGAGGTGAACCGATGTGAAACCTCCTTAGTGAAATTCGGCATGCTCAAGGGTTGAGTGCGTCTACAGGGAGTAGAGTAGACTGATCGTCGAACCACTATAAAAATGACTGTGTTTGAGATTGCTATTCTTCTGATTGTGTGATTTGCTTCAATATTTACATATCTGAATATCTGAGATCACACCTCACACACTTACACAGTCATATCCATCATAAACTAGTTTGCATATTGTTTACTTCTAAAAAGGTTTGTGATTGGATCCTCTACCGGGCTTGGAAGCCAGTAGAGTTATTTTTGAGTTATCCTAATATATGTCTATTGTTAGGATTAGTGTAATAGGATTTTAAAATAAATCATAAAAACTTTTAAAAGTCCTATTCACCCCCCTCTAGGACATATTGGCATATCTCGGCTTCAACTAAAGTAGTCTTCACCGTAATTTCAGCTCCAACCTCCGGCTCGCCAGTTGCAGTGGCTTCTTCCCGTCCCTCCTCAGCACGGGAAGGAGACGACTCCAAGTCAACTAACTCCCTTAGGGGCACACGCAAGGAAGGAAAGCCCTATGCAACACCATCTGGGGTAGCATCCTGGAGCATCACGATTGCAGTCTCCATGCCTACCCTCGCAATAGTAGCTACCTCCGCCTGCTCATTTGAGGAAGGAACCTCAAGGATAGGTCCCGTCGTCGACCTCTCTGTGGTGATCTACACAGCCTCGACCTTAGGTGTGCCCAAAGAAGGAAAAGGAACCTTGTTTGTGATAATCCTCAGTTGCTCTAACTCCATTGTGAAGGGGGAGCCTCAACTTCTTCGGTCGAGGGCGATCTGCCATCTCTACGAAAAAAATAATATACAAAACACATAAGATACAGAAACCGACAGCCATCAAAACCCTATTGAAATCAAACATACCTGCTAACCCAGCCACTAATAAGCCAACCTGCTCCAAGAGGGTTGGGTGATTAACTTCCTCCAATCCCGCTAGGCTGCGGAACACTCGGGTGATCCTGACTTAGCGAAGGTGGACTACAAAGAGTTGTGTCTGACGTCGAGAAAGACCTACAGAAGAAGCGATCAGGTCAATAAAAAATCACAAAGGGAGAAATAGAAAACAAATTACAACAACCAGAAGCTACAACTTAAGATCTGACCTGGGTGGCAAATTCAGTGGGAACTTAAACCCGCAACCTGCCCAGCTTAGCTGCAAGCGCCTTGTTGAGTGTCGAATATTGCATATTTCCCCCCTATTTAGATCTTGGTTTTATGAACATGATAACACTTAATGGTATATTTTATACATGTTTGTATTGTGAGATGAGTTTAAGAGCTTGGATTTAAAAGAATGTGAAAAGCATGGATTAGATGCTCATGAATCACCAAGGTAAGGGATGGATCTTAGGAGACCAAGATTGAAGGTCTCAAAACCCCAAGATTCAAGGAAACCCAGTGGAGAAGGAAGGAAGTCAAAAGTGCAAAAGGCAAAAATTCATAGAATCTGACTTCACTGTCTATGTCATTGACCACCGGTCGATGACATCGAAGCTAGTATTCGATGACATCGAACACGGGTCAATGACATCGAAGAATTACATGAAAATCAAGTTTAGTTACTAGACAAATTAGATGCAGTTCTCCAATGACATCGAAGTCCTGTTCGATTGCTTGATGACATTGAAGGCGGTTCGATGACATTGAGATTTGTACGGATTTTTGGAGCAACTCGCTAGGACACTGGACATGTTTTTGATTACTCGAATATCCATTGAAGGACTGTTCGATGACATGATGAGTTATGTAATGCGAAAGGCGTTACGTAGTGCGAAAAGGCCTGACTTCCAGATTCAAGTTACGTTCGATGACATTGAAGGCGTTATGTAAAGTGTGTAAATTTGAGGCGGTTTTCAAAGATAATCGGACAAAGGCTATAAATGTGGGTTCTTTGAAGAGTTCTAAACATGAATTAGGTTTTAAGAAGCAGATCCAAAGGGTGGAGCAGCCTCCCAAGAGTTTTTTTTTTTTTTTTCTTTCCTTATTTATTTTTAATGCTTTCTTTTAGGGTTTTAGATCCAATCATGTCTATGGTTGGCTAAACCTCTTAGCTAGGGTTAAGAGTTCAAGCTTGTAGCATGTTGGGATGATTTTCTTGCTTTGATTCTTATTTTTCTTGAACTTCATTGATTTCTAGTTTGAATTTAAGGAATATTTTAAGTTTTCTATGATTTATTGTGACTTAAATTACAAATAGATGTTGTGATAGCTTTGAATATCTTCTTTTCCTGTTTTGAGATTGTGAGATTGGTAAATCCCGTTATTCACCATCGTCTCCTGGGCATGGTAGGATGATGGAATCCCTTCCAATCATCACAATACTCTTTCATGTGTGGCTAGGTCAATGAAAAGTTCATATTTGGTTTAATTGCTTCATCTTCCAATTGGATAAGATAGGACTCCAATTCCAAACGTATTTCTTGAATTAAAATAAGATAGCAACCTAATAGCTACAAGTGGATCCTTGGCGCTCTGGTTTCCCTTTTGATTATTGAAATCCTATTCACAATTACTCTATTTTATTTCAGATCTAGATTTAGATCTTATTCTAGTTCTAGTTCTAGTTTTAGTTATTTTTAGAATACGTATAAGTTGAGTCCCTGTGGATTCGACCTCAGTCTCATCGAGTTATTACTACATTGCGACCCTACACTTGGGGTTGTGAACAGGCCTCCTACAGTCCCGAAGTGAAGAACCACCTGCTCTTCTAGCCTTTATTAAATAAAGGGTTACTAGTGATAATGGCCTAGCCCTTGCCCGACCATACAGAAAAATAATACCAGCCGTAAGAGCCCAAGTTGTTCTTGGCCTAGTACAAGTATATGAGCTCGTCCGTAATAAGCTGAAAGTAGCTGAGTTGGTGCCACAAAATATAGCACCCAAAGATAGTTCACCACATGTTAGGGTTAAGCTATCCTGGGGCAAGCCTCAAGCAAAGTAACACATCTCTCACAACTAGATGGAGAGGTAATCACAGGTTGCAAGAAAAGAATACAGGATAGAGGACTACCTCTCCCATGAGAGGACTGCCTAGAAGTTTCTCAACTTAGGGTAGACGTAACCCACCCAATCAGGGATCCTAAACTCCAACCGGAGGGCATGAAGATCATTCGACTATAGCCGGGAACCAAAAAAACTGGCTGATGTAATTAGTCCATGGGAAGACAAAGAAGTCGCCTCTGTCTCGGGTGGAAGGGCCTCCTCATCACGAGCTGTCATCACCGGTGATGGCCCACTCGAAGACGCTGTTAATATATAATTCGTACTATCATGCATAAATTTACTATGGAAAGCTCTCGATACAGCGACGCCCTTAGAACCTTCGGAAGATATGGTAACTGAGGGAAAACAGAAGCAAGAAAAGGAGTGTAGAAGAACACGTACCGAAAAAGGCTAAGTGTTTAGACGACCCACACAATGAACGGGAAAGAACCGGGAAAGTAGAAGCAAGGGATAGGTCGGCACAGCTCGGACTCTGCTAAAACTGGTGGGTGAGAAATGAGGGGAAAACCCCTATTTATAAGTATCCCGAAGGCAAAGCCTTTAATGCTAGCACCACTCACGAGGGCATGAAAGGATGCCTCAACACACGATCTCCTCCATGTGGCGATATGAGGTTCGCCTATAGCCCGCATTAATGGAGCAGGGACAGGTGTCCGCTTGTGAGTTGCCCCGAAGGCAAAGCAACCATCGCCACTCTGTGCACGACTCCTCGTATGGAGATACTTTCACAATATTCTCCTTGATTATCATAACATGTGTCGTCCCTTTCAATTCCCGCCTTTATTGTTAGGCGATAAAATCGAGGAACACAGATGGATCGAGCTGACTACCCACAGTTAGAAGATCAAATTTTCCCGCTCATACATCAGTTCAAATCTTCTTACTTCCCAAGCTCATAAACATAGAGCTTGGAAGTAGGAGACAACTATTATCGGAAAAATTGAACTGACTTGACATATGAGACATGTGGCAAAGAACCATCCAAGCAAACTCCATGAACTACTGAAGTGCTTACTGCTGGGGAAATTGAGCTGAACAAAGAAACTTAATGACCGAGCCAAATCAGTCAACCCCGCTCCGAGATAAAGGTTCATCAACAAACCTTGCCTTGGATATTGACCTCGACCATGGACATCAACCTCGACCTTAACCTCAGATACCAATCTTAAGTTTGACATGAAAATATCCGAAGAGAATCTGTATTGTATATTGGTAGAATCACCCTGTGAGATCCTAACAGAAGATCACGCCAATCGAGTCATAATCAGAGAAAAACTCGAGAATAGATTTCAATTCTAGTACAGGCCCCTCTAGCGTATCTCACAAACATACTTAGATACATAAGCTACCAAACAAACTTATAAATATATCACCCTGCTTCAGGGGAAAGTTACCCACCAATGCTAATCTAATCTGTATCGCATTACATATAACCAATGGCTCACATGAGGTGTCATGGGATCAACCAGAAACCCACGGTACCATTCAATCACAAAATTGTCTTTACTACGCTCTACCTAAAACTTGGGCTCATGGTCCACAGTGATCAGAAAAAAGAGTCGCAGTAAGGCCGGGTAGCACCTTATCCACTCCCAGTCCCAAAACCAGTGTCGCCGAGCAATCCTAATAATCCGTTATTTTCATTGTGAACCGTCTAATAAATTCCTCCCACTAATCGGACTAAGGTGATCAAAAGTATCATCATAGGACCCCAATTTAGATAATTTAATTTGAATTGTTCATACTCCACTCATATGCAATTTATAGGTGCGGGTGTATCATCCATCACACTCATATAGAGCATAGAACGTATTTTTTTTGCTCTACCTCATTCCCCGAGCTCGTAAAGAATCAATGGCATTGCCCTGCGCTAACCGTAAACCAGAGTTAGAAAGATGTCCCCTCCTATTGTCCTGATCAAGTAGGGAGACCGCAATGCAAGTGCCACACACCACCCATGCCGTTCAAGGTGGGGTCCACACGCCTTTCGGCTTACTGTAACCAGGACTGTCCATTCTTCTGTACCAACCTTCCCTGAAATTATATGGTTGGGACCCATCCACTCCGATCGCATTCGTTCATCGACCAAGCCCCATATGGATATGGCCCATGCTACAAATTTGCAGTGTCTTATCTCACTAGTCAATTAGTGGATTTGAACTACTGGCCTTGGTTGCATCCGTCGGATCATCCAACGGGCGAGATCATCTGCAGTGAGGCTGACGTAACATGAGGTCTATCAGTTCGGGAGGCCTGGCAAGAGGCGCAATATGCTTCTTATAATCATAATCATGGAGCGGGAACTGTTCAAGATGTAGGCATCACGGAGTCCACTGTCCATTGTGTTCCCAAACGTCATGATGGACGGATAGGATTTTAACAGGCAAATGCTTCAATTTACTGGGAGAACCAATTGATCAACGGTTAGGATCAGCCCCCCAAACCGCGTTCGTTGCACTCGCATCCTACATCCTACAATTTCAGCTGCTAGCCAGGAGTATGTAATTTAAAATAAAAAGAAAGCATCTATTTTTCGCTCCACAGAAAACTACATAAAATCATTTCTTTACATATTAAAAGAAAGGTAAAAATTACAGTTTTTACAGGAGAGAGAGTGTGTGTGTGTGGGTGTGGGGCCCACCTTGTTCTAGGGTAAGAACCTATTCGCATCATCTTCCCTAGCTTTCACCTCAGCTTCAGTCGCCGGAAACCCGCCGCACTTCTGACACCTGGCCACCACCAGGATCTGACGGCACGACGGGCACGACGAGTGGGACCCAAGCCACATGTCGACGCATCCGACGTGGAATCCGTGGCCGCACTGAGGCAGCACCCGGATCTCGTCGCCGTCGGCGAACTCCGTCAGGCAGATTGCGCAGTCGGCGAGCTTCCCATTGACGGCACCGTCAAAGGAGAGCTTCGGGAGCGAACGGAGGATCTTCTTCTTCAGGCCCTTGTTCGCCGGGATCTGGGGCGGAGTGGTGGAGCTCCGTCGGATCCAGGCGCAACGGGCGACGAGCGCCAGGCCGATGACGCAGATTAAGGCGCAGAGGAGGGCGGCGAGGATGACGACGACGTCAGAATCTACGGCGACGGGTTCCGGCGGTGGGGCCACTGGTGGCATGAATCTGGTCGGAGAAGGCATGAGAGATAGAGAGAGCGAGAGAGTTGGTTGGAAAGTTTTAAGGCTTTTTTGGCCTTTGGGTTAGGGTTTTTATAGGGAAAGTAAATGGAGTTATTAAATGCCCCTGCTTTTTACTAGAATTACGGAAGACCAGATTATATCTAACGGGATCGGATTGGGTACTATTCCTACCAGGACCAGCTACAGACGGACGGCCATGCCAGGCTATGTTCGGCCCACTTTGATGTATATATTTTATCCATGCGGTCCTAAGAGCATAATAAAAATGAAAGATTCAAGTGGACCACACCACGGGAAGAAGGGGATTGAAGTCCGAAATATTATTGCGGTCTTGAGTTAGCACGATATTATCGGACTGAGTAAACTCAGTTGGGTCCACCTTGAATGTATTTGGTCTATCCACACTGTCCATCCGTTTTTACATCTAATTTAATGAGTTGAGCCTAAAATTGAAGCATATCCAAAGATCTAAGTGGATCATACCACAAGAAACAGTAGGGATAGTGATTTTTCATCGTTGAAACCTTGCTAGGCCCCACAATGATGTTTATTTGTCATTTAAGATATTCATGAGACCATACAGACCTGGATAAACCGAAAACACAAATATAAGCTTGATTCAAAACTTTGTGGCCTCCAATAAAATTTCAATGGTAGAAGTTCAATTCAACTGTGTCATATAGTCTTGTATATGCTTCGTTTTTTTTTTTGGCTCAAGCCTTAAAATTATATGACAAAACGATGTAGAGAGTGGATAAAATACATAAATCATGGTGGACCTCACAAGGTTTACTCAGTGTGCTAACCGTGGTGAGTTACTCGGCTCCCTGCGGTGTTCATTTGCTATTCACAGAGCCACGTAAACCTGTACCAGGGGAAACATAAATGTCAGCTTGATACGAAAGGCTTTTAATCCCCCTTACTTCATGTTACTGTGTACCCACTTAAGTCTTTAATCAACCTCAACTTCGGGTTCATGCCCTAAAAGGGCTTGTTGCAGACTACTGGGCGCGGTTTGGGTGATCCCCAATCCACCGAGGTCGGTTGTTCCTTGGGTCCTTGTTCTTACCCGGGTGGTAGACTCCCTGGAGTTTCAACACCAGGTCAAGGGTTCGAGTACCCATGGTGGTGAAATCCCACGGCGTGCTTGTGGGGTGTGTGTGCCTGTGGGGTGTGTGGTGTATAAAAAAAAAAAAAAAAAAAAAAAAAAAAAAAAAAAAAAAAAAAAAAGAAAAGAAGGTCGGTTGTTCCTTAACTGTGGGCCCACTGTGATGTATCTTACTTACATCCATTTCCTCGTATCAGTTTTGAAAACTCATTTTAGGGCATATCCCAGTAACTCATTTTGTATGAAGCTGATATTTGTCTGGTTTTTTCAAACTGGTCTTTGTGAACTTATTAAATAGCTTAAATGGAAAATAAACATGCTGGTGTCCCCTGTTAAGTTTTTAATGATGGGGATTTAATCACTATTGATCTATTTCATGTTTTTGGATCATAAGGTAGATGAGCTTTCAAACCGTATGGATTTAAGGAAGATACATCACAATGGGCCCTATGCTCAGGGATCCCATTCAGCTTGGTGGATCTGGATCCACTGAAGCCGCGCCGTAGACAATTCTGATATTTGGATGGAAATGCGCTGGCCATTCGAGCCGATGGGAATCCTCCGTAATACCGTTTGTATTCAACAGCTACCCCACCAAAGGTGGGGTCCACCGCGTTCTGTCTGACTCCGAGGGCCACTGAGGGGCCACCAATTTTGTATGACTGTTATCCACACTTTACATCCATTTGGGTTCGAGTCCTTACGTCCGTGGTAGACTCCGAGGAGTTTCAACACGAGGTATTGGGTTCTATACCCATAGGTGGTGAAATCCGACTACAACGTGCGTGGGTATGTGTGTAAAAAAATAAAAAAAGATTAATGAACCAAAAAATAAGGCATAGTCAATGCTCAAGTGGACCACACCACAGGAAGCAGCTGTGCTAAGGATAGCTACCATTGAAACTTTCTTAGGTTCCACCGTGTCCTTTATTTTCCATCCCACCTATTGATATATTCATATACACTTGATGAAGTGAAAAAACAAATATAATCTTGATCCATCCCTAATAAATTTTCAACAGGAGGAATTTAATCCACACAGGGTAGCCCATTTGAGCATTGGATATTCTCTATTTCTAGGTTCATAACCTAAAATGATATGGAAAAGATTGGACGGTTACGAAAAAATTCATACATCACGGTGGCCCTCGAGCCTACGCCTATCCTGAGCTCCGAACATGCCGCCGGGGGGGGAGCTCCGAACGTTATCTAGTTATATTGCCTCATTATCTAGCGGATTCGCCAAACCACACCGTGCCCCGTTATATTGCCTCGTTATCTAGTTATATTGCCTCATTATCTAGCGGATTCGCCAAACCACACCACTAGGAGCAACAAGGGGATCCGATCATAAAATTGTGCGTGGTGCCCATACTACCCTACTGTTAGGTTAGCTGGAAACGGATTGGCTACTCCCCTACCACTAGCTCAGTGGCTGGTGATCAGTGATCTTTGGGCCAACCATGATGCATGTGTTTCATCCATTCCGTTCATCCATTTTTACATATCATTTTAGGGCTTAATACCAAAAATGAGAGGGATATAAATCTCGGGTAAACTACACCACAGGAAAATAATAGCAATTGGATATCCTTAAAATCCTTCTAAAGCCCACTGTATTGTTTATTTGACATCCAATCTATTGATTAAGTCATAGAGACCCAGATAAAGGGAAAAAACAAAGATTAGCTTGATCCAAAACTTTTATGGCCCCAAAAAGTTTTTTAATGGTTGATGCTCATTCAACACTGTTTCCTATAATGCGGTCCACTTGAGATTGAGATATACCTCATTTTTCGTCTCATACCCTAAAATGATCTAGAAAAATAGATAGACAGCATGGATGAAACACACACGTCATGGTGGGGCACACGGAGCATCAACCACCAGACATTGGCGGGTGGCGGGGGAGTAGCCAATCTGTTTCCACCTTTACCTAGCTAGAGACAGACAGTCCAATCCGTAGGTCTATGGGGCTCACTATGATGTATATGTTTTATCCACTTTGCCCTTTGACAGATCATATTAGGGCATGTGCTCAAGGAGGTAGATTGAAGGCTCAAGTAAACCACACCACACCACACCACACCACACCAAAGAAGTAGTGGGGATTGAAGTTTAGGTCAAGTTGATATTTATGTTTTCTCTTCATCTATTCAAGTTCATGTGACCCTAAGAAAAGGTTAGATGGTAAATAAACATTAGGGCGAGTCTAAAGAAGTACTATTGGAGTTCAATTTCCACTTCTTCCTATGTTGTGGTCCATTTGAGCCTCTTCTTCCTATGTTGTGGTCCATTTGAGCCTCATTCCTTCTTCTTCTTCTTCTTCTTCTTTTTTTTTTTTTTTTTTTTTTTTTTTTTTTTGGTGTTTGTAGACACCTCACTCCAAGCCAACAAACTAATTAGATTGGACCAAGGAAATCAAATTCTAATACTAGAAGCCTAAAAAAACCCTAGGAACCCTAATGCAATCTACCTAGTTAAACCTAACCAACTTAAACCTAAACCCTAGGGGCCTAAAACCCAGAAACTCTGGAACTCCACTTACCAGATTAATCTATTAACTCAACTCACTTAGTAAAAATAAGCCCAAAATTAACACAAGGTCAAACCAAACCTGAGCCCAAACTCAAAGCCCATGAAAAAATAAAATCCCAAGAGGCCCCAACTTTACCCCAAAATAGCTAGAGCTCCCACATGCTTATGGGAGACCCCCTGCCTTAGCAGGGGGTTCCAATACAGTGGAGTTCTTCTTGGAGAGGGTTGCAATCCTGTGGGATGTGTAAAGACTTCTGTACCCCTCCCATAAGCCTAAAATCACACTTTTGCCTATCGATCCAATCGTCCAAATTGTGCGACATGGTAATCTTGCATCCCAACGTTCCAAGCCATTTTAGACCTTGGACTTCTTAAGAATTATAGAAAAACTGAGTTTGGGGGCTGTAAATAGCCCCCTCCCTTCACATTTCTTACATTATAGAATCCCAGAGGGCATTTTCAAGAGATCCTGAAAATCCAGAAAACACCCATTTATCCCTCCACCAAGGAGAAGTGAGAGTAATAAGGAGTCCAACCCAGGTTAGCCCAGACTAACCAAATCTTTAGTTTCCTGAGTCACCAATACCTTAATCCTAGCCATTCAACACAATTCTTGTGACACTCCAGTCCACCATACCATTGAACTTCCAATCAGCTTTGTGTACTTTGTATATTAACATCGTGCAATACCGATTCCCTTCTCAATCCGCTGCTTATCATACATCTACACTTCATCACATAACATTACACACCTAATTGACTCGAATGTATGCTCTGCGGCTTACCAATATAGTCAGATTGATCAGAAACTCCGTTGATTAGTTTATGCTTCAACTAGAGGGAGAGTCAAGATGGATTTATCCAACCAAGGCAACACCCCATCATAGACGTTGCATCTAACACCATATCGATCGCATACACAACATAACATACATAACTTTGTATACATTACATTGCATAATACTCAGCACATGATATGCTTAAACGTATGCTCTGTGACCTGCTGATAGAGTCGGATCTTGCCCATTAGAAACTTGGGCTGATTGGTTATCACTTCGGCAAGTGAGAGAGTCAAGGCGAATTTATCTAGCCTAGACTACAACTTGTCATAGGCACTATATCAAACACGACATCACACACGTTTTGCATTACCAACATAGAAGAACTAACCTTAATCCTCAATAATTAGTCAGATCCTATGAAGTAAAGATCATACGTTTGTATAGGTAAAGTGGTGCCTAACACCTTCCCTCTCTATAATCATGATCCCTTACCCAGAATCTTTAGTCATAGAGTAAGGAGTCATCTAGGATTGTGATCTTTACGAGTCTCATCCTTAACGTTTCTCTAAGGTCTAGCCAACTATGGGTATGAAGTAATTGGCTAGTGGCGACTCTAGTCAAATATAACACCCATTATTTCTCATACAATGATAAACCTTTAACGACACATTTTGACCATATTCAACCCAAGTAAATATGTGGGTGTTACCATTTGAGAATCGAACTAATTCAATTAAATGTCCTTAGGTAGCAAATAAATGTACCTTATAACTACATCTTATGCCTATCAATATTTGTTACAAATTGAGTATCAAGGTCTATGGGATCTTATTCCCGAAATTACCTTAAATGTGGCTAAAATGCCCAAAAGAGCTCCGGACCGATCATTGGTGGGCCAACAATCATGAAACTATAGGAATACACTCGTCTTGTTGGACTTGCCATTCTTCCTGGATCAGATGCTCGAGACCATATCCCAAATCACACAACTTAGATTAAGACGCAAGAGTGTAAGTTATGTGACTCACCTCGATTTTTTAGAAAACACTATACAAAGGATTTCATTTGTGAAAAGTGTTAGAAATTAGAAAATTCAAGGTTTTCTTAGCCTTTTAAAAGGGTTTTTGTTAGAAAACTCTGATTCGATTGTTGTTTCTTTCATTCGATCAATGCCTAACAACAATCGAAGGTAAATCACCATCCTACTATGAAAATTAGAAACCAAAATTGGATTTCTGGAGTCTAATTATGATTTGTGTCGAATCTAGCTAGGAAAGGTAGGTCTTTCCCAAATCCTCGAATCCTAGACTTCATTAACACGTGAATCCACCTTCATAAGTGAGGACTATTCTTCTAAGTTACCTTTTATCAAGCCGTGGTAGTTTCAGTTGGTGAATTTTGTGTTTATATTGAAAATTTACCTATTCAAATGTTAGGATCTTTGTATAATTATAATTTATATGCTATGTATATTGATTCGAATATATGAATGCTTAGTTGTATGTATTTATTATTCATATGGGCTTGTTGTTGTGAAAATGTGAAGTTGTGTGTTGTGCACACCAAGTGTTTGGTTAAATGCCTAAGTGATGAATTCAATGTTATATACTTGTTTTGTACTTCTTAACATATTTAGGAGATTATATACCTGCATTGCTTTGGATTACTCTCTAGAAAACCATAAATGTATGTACTGCCTACTTAAGTTTTGGTTGTCACAAACTGAAATTGCGTGGAATGGTCTACCATGACACGTGAAAGCTTGGTGAGGCTATATAATGAATGACTATGTCCTAGAGGTGGGGTCAATAGGACTAAATAAAAATTATACGAACAAGAGCTTAAACACCTAATTAAACTAATATGCCAATTAAATTAATTAAAGCAATTAATATTAAGGCTTCCATGTCAATAGTAGGTTCAATCACATAAACTACATAAGATATGCCAATGAAGCAATTAGTCTATATTTGATAGTAAGCTTATGTATGCATTCTAAGTTAAGTACCTAACATATAATCCAATTCAAGCATTCAAATGATTTAACTTAAATAAACACATAAGTACGAATATAATGTACTCAATTCACAATCACAAACATAAGCATGTATAGTAGTTCAATTTTCTTACTCCACCCCCGGCAGACGCGATCTCCTCGAGTGTATTAGTATTTACTATCGGAGGTTTTAAATCAGGTTCACCTATAACCTATATAAGCATATACTCCCGAAGGAGCTTACACAATGACTTACCCATGTATTCATCCATGTCGATGGCCTACGTAAGGACTTACCATGTACACACCCATGTCAATGGCCTATACAAGGACTAACCCACGTACACACTTGTGTTGTGGCCTACACAAGGACTTACCTACGTACACAATTGCGTTGGTGGCCTACACAAGGACTTACACACACACTCACCCATGTTGGTGGCGATACAATCCTACATAAGGACTTGACTTTATGTTACAAACTTTATACTTCATCCTACACAAGGAGGGTCTATGGACTGTTATAATTGATAACTTACTTGTTAAACTAGGCCCCTTTTGTAGCGCCTTCTTGGGTTACTTCTTTAAAGTTCTCTCGTACTTGAATCCACTCTCTTTTTGTTCTCCCGGTCGTTAATGTTGATGCTTGATAGTGCTTCAACTCCAAGATCAAATACCTTACACGCAATGATCCATTGAGGTGATAACGGTGATGGGATGATGGTGAAATCTCTTATAACTAATTAAAATATTGTAATCTTAAGGGATTCACTTAGGTGGGTCATCTAGAAGATTTAGATAAATGATATACTAATAAGGTTGGGTTTAATTTCTAGAAAATAATGGAGTTCAAGTTCATCTTTAAGGTGGAGATTGGAATCCTCATTAGAGTATTAACTCAAGAAATATGACTTGGAACTCATTAATTTAGAGGCTTATATTGAGGGATATGAACATATAATTACCTAAGCTTTTATTGCATTAAAATTCCCCTTAAATGCCCAAGAACTGAATGCCATTTTTGAAATTGTGGTAGGACCTCTACTATTGAAGTATGGATATATGTCCAAGTGTCCTAGAAGGGGCTGAATAAGACTTTTAAAACTTTAATCTTACTAAACTATAAATTCTACTGATTTAAAACGAGTTAAGTAGGATTATCAAGAAGTCATTCAAATTCAACTTCTAAAATAGTTAGAAATTTAAGTGTTGCATTATATCAAACACATATTGTGCATAATGTAAACATTTCAATAGTCAATACATGTGAATGAGAGCAATCATCACAAACACAAGAATATATAGTGGTTCGACTACGTGCCTACTCCACTCCTAGCTGATGCACTCCACCCTAAAGTGTGTCGGATTTCACTATCGATAGTTTTAAATCAGGTTAACCATAAACCTGTACAACTACACAATGTTAGCTAAGGAGTCTACATAAGATAACCTTAGGAGCTTACACAGGGTAACTCACTATGCCAACATAAGGCAAACAACTATGCCTACACAAGGCAACTGACTATGTCTACACAAGGCAATGGGTCCTACACAAGGACACTACTAGGAGTCTACACAAGGTAACTTATGCCTATGCAAGGCAATGACAACACAAGGTAACTAACTATGCCTACATAAGGAAATGAGTCCTACACAAGGACACTACTAGAAGCCTACACAAGGTAACCTATGCCTACACAAGGTAACAAGTCCTACACAAGGACACAAAATGTATTCTCCCATCGAAGGCCTACGAAAGGTCTTAGTTGAAAGTGCCCTGGTTTGTCAATTTACGTAAGTGTTGAATCAGTTCGTCTGCAGAGCCTGATAGGAAGATCAATTTAAGCATCCGCCTCAACCGAATGTGTGCAAGCTCGCCACAGGTAAATCTGAGCCTCACATCCCTTGTCCCAAATCACTAGGTAAGCTAAAACCCTTAAAATCAAACTAGAACATCTTAGGGTTTTAGGTAAGAAAACGTTTTCAAAATAGGAAAATTCTCTAAGTTTTCTTGCCCTGTCGATTTTATCGATACACATCTCAATATGATTGACTTGCGCTGTCGAGTCCTCGATGCTCCATCAATACCATCGATAAGAAGACCAAATATGTCCAACAACCTCATACTTATCTGGACGAATTGTCGATATATCAATACACCTATCGATATCATCGATATTCAAATCTCGAGTCTATTAAAGTCGACTCGATACTATCGACAGGCATATTTTCGGTGCCCCTGTTTTTCTTAAAGAATATCATATAAGCATCGATATATCGAAGCCTCCTCGATACTATTGAAATTCAAACCTCGATGATATCGGTAGGCCTTCGATGATATCGATCTTTGGTGCCACGTTCTCCTGCAACATATTTCAGGGTAGTTTAACTATGATCGGGGGCCCCTCGATAGAATCAATATTCAAATATCGATGATATCGATACTAGGTCGATTGCATCGAATAAGGACATAAACTGTCCAGCAAGCTTAATGAAAATTCCACTGGATTTATCGATGCCTCGACTTTGATATCAATATCATTGACATTCAAATTCTGATGATCTCGATGGTTCTCCGATCATTCATGAAAACCTGAAATATTTCTAGTCAAGTCTCTCTCATTTTTTCAAGTGTCGATGGATCGAACCTATCATAGATGGAATAAGAGTTCGAAATTCGATGACATCGACAATCGTTTCGATTCATCGACCATCTGGCAAAAGGTTTCAAAAGTGTATGACATTGAGTTCGAGTCATCGAGTAGACCATCGATGCATCGAGAGTATACGCTCAATGATATCAAACCTGCTCAATGATATCGAACTCTGTCATAAATGTGACCGTTTTATATCCGTTGGAACCTTTTGCCCATATATAGAGGACTTGTCTATTGTTGCTGGGAGAGAAAAAAGAGAGAGCTTTTGAGTGTTTAACTTTAGATTTTATATCCAAAGCCCTTTCTCTCAAGGGAGTTCATCCTCCAATCCACCCTCACCATTGATATTCAATAGAGTGGATTGGGGAATGAACTTTCGCATTCAAGGATCCTCCAGCTACCATCTTAATGGCAAATCATTAAGCTGAGATGCCTTGAATGCTTAGATGATTGAAATCGCTCTATCTTCCTTATAGGAAAATCTTTTGAGAGTAGGATTTCATCATAACCTTGACCCAACCAATCGCCATGCATTGGTATATCTTTTGAGTTACGGATCAAGGAGATCAAAGAGTCTTTGTCAACAAAGGAGGAGATCTTCGTCAACGTGCTTAATGAGACTCATCAGCTTATCTGTAAGTATCTAGAGTCCAGAGGACACTTGTGATCATTCCTTTGTAGGATTGGGTCCTAGGTGTTTCTCATCCCTTGAAGCCCTCGTAGGAGGCCTCCAGCGGGAGTGTACGTAGTGGGTGCGTTGTGTGGACCCTTGCTCTGTGAAGAGCATAAACATTTGGTTGAAGGTGAACCAGCAAAACCTTAGGTTTGATGTCAACCGCTGTGAAACCTCAAGTTTGAGGTGACCCATGTAGAAACCTTCGGTATGGTCTTATGAAAGATCCTTGGCTAGTGTGCCTAAAAGTGGGTGCGTTGTGTTGACCCTAGCTCGTGAGAGGATAAACAGTCAGCCTCAGTGTAGGTTGTAAAGGTTGAAGGTGAACCTGATTTAAAACCTTAGGTTTGAGGTGAACCGCTGTGAAACCACCTTAGTGAAATCCGGCACACTCAAGGGTTGAGTGCTTCTGCCGGGAGTGGAGTAGACTGATCGTCGAACCACTATAAAAATGACTGTGTTGGAGATTGCTATTCTTCTGATTGTGTGATTTACTTCAATATTTGCATATTTGAATATCTGAGATCATACCTCACACACTTACAGAGTCATATCCATCATAAACTAGTTTGCATATTGTTTACTTCTCAAATAGTTTGTGATTGGATCCTCTACCGGGCTTGGAAGCCAGTAGAGTTAAGTTTGAGTAATCCTAATATGTGCCCGTTGTTAGGATTAGTGTAATAGGATTTTAATAAATCATAAAAACTCTTAAAAAGTCCTATTCACCCCCCTCTAGGACATATTGGCATATCCCGACTTCAACTAAAGCGGTCTTCACCGCAATTTCATTTGGTATCAAAGTGGGTCTCTCTTTAAGGGCTTCACCGCCTAGAGTGTGATCTTGACTGAAGTTGGGAATATTGCCAAAGGAGAGGGCTCATCGGTCACTAGACCTCCAGTATTTGATGGATCAAATTATGCATACTGGAAGGCTAGGATGTACTACTTTCTGAGATCTTTGGACCATGATGTTTGGGATATAGTTGAAAGCGGATATGTGTCACCAACTGAACAAATTATACTTGACAGTGGCATAACCATCACAAAGCCCAAACCCAAAGAAAAGTGGACGGCGTTTGACAAAGAAAAATAGACTGTTGAAGCAAAAGCTATGAACGCCATCTACTGTGCCGTATCCCAAGACATCTTCAACTAAATAAGTATGTGTCGGACATCCAAGGAAGCACGAGACTTATTGGAAACAACCCATGAAGGCACAAGCACTGTGAAGAGATCTAAACTACAACTCCTGACTTCACAGTTCGAAAGTCTCAGAATGGAAGAGCATGAGACCTTTATGGAGTTTTACACAAAGTTAAATATCATCTGTAACTCCATTGGTGGATTGGGAGAAAAAGTTCTGGTTCCTAAAATCTATAGGAAAATATTTAGATCATTACTGGAACGTTTTAATCCCAAGGTTACAACTATTGAAGAATGTAGAACTATTGATGAAATTAAAGTAGAAGAACTGGTAGGTTCCCTACAAACTTTTGAACTACACTTCAAACAAACCCAAAAATCCAAAACAACTGTCCTAAAAACTTCTAAGAAAATATTATATGAAGACAGTGAGAGCGAAAAGGAAGATGATAATGAGGAGGTGGCTTTGCTGGCACAACGATTCAGGAAGTTCTTTTAGAAAAAATCGTGGCTGGCCTTCCAGAGGAAGAAAGGTGAACAACAAACTTGCTACAAGAAAATTTGGTAAAATGACCAAAGAACCACAATGCTATGCCTGTCAAGAGTATGGGCACTTCTCAACCGAATGCTCAAATAGAAAAACTAAGGGCAAGGTAATGGCTATCACGTGAGATGATACTGATAAGTCAAATTCAGAATCTAGTGACTCAGAAAGCGATGGAGATCAGAAATCATTGGAAATACTCATGGTCTCCACTACTTCAATCATTCCCACTGAATCTAAGAACGAGAAAGAACAACAAGCCACTGAATCATTTCTATCTGATAATGAGGAAACTGGAGAAGAAGAAGAAGAAAAGGATATATTATAAAATGCTTATAATCAACTCTACATTTATAACATAAATATCCTTAAAAGACTCGGAATAATGGAAAATAAAAGTAAGTTGCTACAAAAAGATTTAGATAAAACATTAGAAATCAACACATAATTAATAAATGATCTACAACAATATCATACAGATAATGATAGACTTGAACGAATTAATATCCTTCTCGAAAACGAGTTTGAGAAATTGAACAAATAGGTCGAGATCTTAAAAGACAAAATTGTGCTTCTTCAAAATGAAAATTATACAATCCTGTTTGATATAGAAGAATCCAAAAAGATGGCCAAGATAAACTACAAGTTTTCCCAAAGTGGCGAAAAACTAGAAAAACTGTTAGGAATGGGAAGACCTGGAAAGGATAAAATCGGCTTAGGATATGAAAATTTTAAGCTAAAGGCTGGAAATGCAGCACTTAGAATTGAAAAATATGTTGCCTCTAGAAGCAAAACCAGAAAAACTCCAGTATGTCATTTGTATGGTGATTCAGGTCATTATAAGTTTAAATGCATAACACCTACGAGGACTCTACCTAGCTCTGGTCAGAATCATGTTAACAAATTATTAACTAAAGAAATACAAAACTTCAAAAGTCCTATTAAGGATATGGATAGAAGCAATGCCCTTGCACCACCACCCAAATCGATTAACAAAGTGAAATGGATAAGGAAGAAATAGTTCAGATCGTGCATCAAAATCTGAACATGTGCTAAAATGAGGATTTTTTTTAGCTGACCTCTTAATGTTACATCTGCGGTTCGTCACCTCAAACTTTTTGTATATAAACATTATTATGTTTATAAATTTTGGAGTTGTACAAAGTCTGTACAAAATTTTGGTATGAGTACTGTAAATACAAGGATGGAACCTTCCTTCCTTGATTGGCTGTCAGTCTGAGAATGATTGAATAATGTTTAGAATTAATGACTCATTCTCGATCAATCGATTAAGGATCGATATCATCGATGTCCCTGTAGAATATGAATAGTCATGTGTCTGTAGATGTCACTGAAGACAGATTCAATAGAATCGATCAAGCAGCGTCTTAATATCATCGAAACAATGATCGATAAGATCGACAGATGGCGCCCGATAAAAGTCTGCGGAGTGAAAAAGGGAGTTTATTTTTATGGGTTTTGGTCATCTTCTCTACTCGATCCTCTTGACCAAACCACTAGGAGCCATGTTAGACTACTCAAATCATTCCACAAATCTGGTAATACCCTTCTAACACTTCAAGAGTCCAATCCTTTTTAGGTATTTTTGGTTTGTCAGGTTTTTGTCATTTTTTTCTCGAATCTTTCAAAATCC
The DNA here is from genome assembly GCA_030180095.1 of Magnolia changhungtana. Taxonomy (NCBI): domain Eukaryota; kingdom Viridiplantae; phylum Streptophyta; class Magnoliopsida; order Magnoliales; family Magnoliaceae; genus Magnolia; species Magnolia changhungtana. The sequence continues at coordinate 1,756,820 of JASAUF010000625.1, forward strand.
GTTTGTTCACATGGGAAAAGATAAAGGAGTAGCATCCAGTCCCAGGGAATCTTCAAGAACTACCCGACAAAAAGTGCTCGCCTCAAGGGAAAGGGCAGGGCTCCAGAACGTGGTACCCCCACTCGGCAAAGATCACGACAGACCTCACATGGTGGGTCCCAGTATGAACAACCGACACCTCCTCCGGTTAGCCAACCTACACGCCCAACAAAATACACCGATAGGAAGCTCATTCACGAGAGAAAAGTAGATAGAGACTGTTTAACACCTTACAATCTTGAACCCTTGTTGTTGCAATTGGTTGGTTGTCTGTCCTAAACTTCGGAGGGCCGTGCCAACTTGAAGGAACACACAACTTCCTGGCCTCATGTCACTCTCTTGTATCTAATCCTCCTTCAATCACGGTCTGTCTGGATGGTGATGATGTGTTAATCACCCTTACCATAATGGCTAATATTCTCAATCTGCAAATGGCTCCAGAAGGCCTTTCTGAAATGGATCTTGACCTTTTTGAAGTCCGATCCATGGTAACCAAGTACCTATGCCATAATCGAGATATCCCCTAGCATCAAGGGAATGCCTTAAAGTCCAGGTTCATGGAACCCCGATTTTCGGTTCTGCATGGTATCTTCACCACAAATCTATATCTTAGAAGTACTAATCGAACTGATCTCACGGGTTTTATGGCCATGATAGTATACTCACTCGCCAGGGGGACAAGGATCTGCCTTCCGACTCTACTAGTTAATCAGTTGGTATATACTGTTCATACCTCCAGGGATCTTCATCTGCCATATCCCTGGATCATAAGCAAGGTACGCGAAGCCATTGATTTTCCATCTACCACTGATTCAGTACTTCCACTTCAAGTCTTCAATGTAAAAAACATTCGAAAAATGGACCTGAGGTTCCACAAGTACCCAGAGGACGAAGAAGAAGGCATCCAAGAAGGAGGAGAAGAAGGTGGTGGTGTCCCTCACACAGAAGAAACTGGGATGGCCGGAGATGAACCCTCTGGACCTGATCCAACCACATCAATGCCCAGATATGCCAAAAGGTTTAAGCTAGACAGAATTGGGACACTTTAGAGGGATGTCCAATCAGTAGATGAGCAGCTTACAGTCCTAGAGCGGCTAGTCCATGGAGTACAACAGACTGTGCAACATTTGGTGGATCTGATGACTTATCGATGAGACGACACAGCACCATCCCACTCTGATCCATAATGCTGATCCCTGCATGCTATCACATACACCCCACTCTTAATTTTGTGTACGAATATTAGTATCTTTTTTAATATTCTATGTCTTCATGAGTGTATGTGATAACTAACTAATCTGGAGAATCTGACATTTCTTTTTGGAAAATGTACATGTCCTTAGTTGGACTAAACATATGTTTTTATTAGGCTTGGTTCTGTTGGGATATTCTGTTAATCTACTGTTGTCTATGGTAGTGTGCATTTTGGATGATGGATATTTGAATACTTTTGTTATGGTTGAATGTAACTCTCATCTTTACTGCCATACTTATGTTTTATGAACCTCTGGTTTATCTAGTTTCTGATATGAGATGCATGTGATGTTTTTACTGAATATTCTAACGGCTGTATCACTGCATATATCTGTCTACTATGCATATATATTCACTGAAAATGATGTCTGATTCAACAACCAATTAATCATTATACATCTATCTATTATATGCATATTCCTTTGAATGATGGTTCTCCCAAATACTTATCTCTTCAGTTAATATCAACTGCTATATCTTTGTCAATGACTGACAAAAGGGGGAAGAGCAGTCCAAACACCTCGAATGGAAAATTGTATACCTGCTTGAATAATGTTGCAGGTGTTAGGGGGAGCTACTACATCAAGTAAGGGAGAGTTTGCAGAGAACAACTACTGGTTATGTACATGGGCTAGAAATTGTAAAATTGTGTAAAAAGCATGTACACACAATTTAGGATGTGTTTGTCTAGAATGTTCTAGGGTGTTTTGGGATTTTATCATGTAATTGACAAAGGGGGAGATTGAAAGTTCCCTGGTTTGTTAATTTGTGCGAGTGTTGAGTCAGTTCGTATGCAGAGCCTAATAGGAAGATCAATTCAAGAGTCTACCTCAACTGGATGTGTGTAAGCTCGTCACAGGTAAATCTGAGCCTCACATCCCTTGTCCCAAATCACTAGGTAAGCTAAAACCCTTAAAATCAAACTAGAAAATCTTAGGGTTTTGGGTAAGAAAACGTTTTCAAAATAGAAAAATTCTCTAAGTTTTCTTGCCCTATCGATTTTATCGATACACATCTCGATATGATCGACCTACACTGTCGAGTCCTCGATGCTCCATCGATACTATCGATAAGAGGACTAAATATGTCCAGCAACCTCATAACTTATCTAGATGAATTATCGATATATCGATACGCCTATCAATATCATTGATATTCAAATCTCGAGTCTAACGAAGTTGACTCGATACCATCGACAGACAGATTTTCAGTGCCCCTGTTTTTCTTAAAGAATATTATATAAGCATCGATATATCGAAGCCTCCTCGATACCATCGAAATTTAAACCTCGATGATATTGGTAGGCTTTCGATGATATCGATCTTGGGCGCAAGTTCTCTAGCAATATATTTCAGGGTGGTTTAACTATGATCGGGGGCCCCTCGATAGAATCGATATTCACATATCGATGACATCGGTACCAGGTCGATTGCATCAAACAAGGACATAAACTGTCAAGCAAGCTTAATGAAAATTCTGCTGGATTTATCGATGCCTCGACTCTGATATCGATATCATTGACATTCAAATTCTGATGATCTCGATGGTTCCCCGATCATTCATGAAAACCTGAAATATTTCTAGTCAAGTCTCTCTCATTTTTTCAAGTGTCGATGGATCGAACCTATCATCGATGAAATCGGAGTTCGAAATCTGATAACATCGACAATCGTTTCGATTCATCAACCATCTGGTAAAAGGTTTCAAAAGCATATGACATTGAGTTCGAGTCATCGAGCGGACCATCGATGCTATCGAGAGTATACGCTCGATGATATTGAACCTGCTCGATGATATCGAACTCTGTCATAAATGTGACCGTTTTATATCTGTTGGAACCTTTTGCCCATATATAGAGGACTTGTCTATTGTTGCTGGGAGGGAAAAAAGAGAGAGCTTTTGAGTGTTTAACTTTAGATTGTATATCCAAAGCCCTTTCTCTCAAAGGAGTTCATCCTCCAATCCACCCTCACCATTGATATTCAATAGAGTGGATTGGGGAATGAACTTTCGCATTCAAGGATCCTCCAGCTACCATCTTAATGGCAAATCATTAAGCTGGGATGCCTTGAATGCTTAGATGATTGAAATCGCTCTATCTTCCTTATAGGAAAATCTTTTGAGAGTAGGATTTCATCATAAGCTTGACCCAACCAATCGCCATGCATTGGTATATCTTTTGAGTTGCGGATCAAGGAGATCAAAGAGTCTTCGTCAACAAAGGAGGAGATCTTCGTCAACGTGCTTAATGAGACTCATCAGCTTATCTGTAAGTATCTAGAGTCCAGAGGACACTTGTGATCATTCCTTTGTAGGATTGGGTCCTAGGTGTTTCTCACTCCTTGAAGCCCTCATAAGAGGGCTCCAGCGGGAGTGTACGTAGTGGGTGCGTTGTGTGGACCCTTGCTCTGTAGAGAGCTTAAACATTTAGTTGAAGGTGAACCAGCAAAACCTTAGGTTTGGTGTCAACTGCTGTGAAACCTCAGGTTTGAGGTGAACCGTGTAGAAACCTTTGGTATGGTCTTATGGAAGATCCTTGGCCAGTGTGCCTAAAAGTGGGTGCGTTGTGTTGACCCTAGCTCGTGAGAGCATAAACAGTCAGCTTCAGTATAGGTTGTAAAGGTTGAGGTGAACTTGATTTAAAACCTTAAGTTTGAGGTGAACCACTATGTAACGCCTTGAAAATCGGGGGTCGAGCATAAACTCAACTCCCGAGTTCTAACGAATCACTTATGCAACAAAACGAATGATGATGGAATGTTGTCTGCTTTTATATAATGAACATGAGTGAGATTAGGCCAAAACAACATATCATACTCCAGAGACAGTTACATTGCAAGCGAAAGACTGTGATAGCTATATGTAATATATAAACTGTGGTGAGTCTCCAGAGTGTGATAACAATACCAGGTTAAATAATTATAAGTACATTTCAAAATATACCTAAGGTGTAGTGTCATCTAGTCAACATCCCTATAATCCCATCGATTAAGACACGACTCAAATGGAGTCGCCATAAACAACATATACGAGAAAACACCCTCATCTTCACAAAAGTCCGGCTCCGCCTTAGGAATAGCGTCACCATCTGCAATCAGACAAAGTCTGGTGGGGTTCGGAACACCGTCCCGTAACGTGGGAGTGAGTAGCTAACTCAGTGGAACAATAAAGCATAGGTTAACATGTTATCGACTCAGTCAAGCAGTAATGATAAAGCAGTACAATCAAACACTCCTAACTACTCTTATTAATGCAAGTATGAATGCAGTCATGATGTATGCCCTCACCACACCCTCCATCGTGCGACACCATCTTACGTTCACGGCATGCTTTCATCCCTCAGTACTCCATATCTTTCAGGCACATGCAATGCATGATGAGCATGATTACCGAGTTGTTATTAGTCCATTTCAAACAGCAGGATTGGGAAACTAAGGTACCTCCCTTGTATCATTCCCAAACATGATCCATTATAGAGTCGTCTGTCCTAGTTAATCTCATACACAATGGTGTGTTTCTAGGTCACTGCAAAGGCTGCCAGGGCTGTTACGCACAAAGGTTACACCACTCCCCCATCACCTCTTTAATGATTCATCACTATACAGAAACAGGCCTAATTTATACTCCATACACCATGGCAAAACTCTAAGGCTCACCGTAATTTCAGAGTATGATCGAGGTCACTACAAAGGGCTGCCAGGGCTGTTACGCACAAAGGTTACACCACTCCCCCATCACCTTATCAATGTAGGCCGACAGCACGAATATAGTGTCCCATACCACCATAATGGACTCACAAATCTAGTTGCTCACTGGTCACTACGGGGAGGCACGTGGCCCCAGCGTAGGCCGACAGCTCGACCACGGTGTCCCATACCACCATGCCCGGCTCATGAGTCTTAGCGGATCGAGGTACCATGGTTAACGGGATTCCACTAGTAAGTTTGGTACCCTAGGTTCAAGCAGTAGCGACCAAACTTGGTGAACATACATTAGACATATCGAGTTACTTGACGAGCCTGACTAGCTCAAGCGCACAATCAACTGAACGACATGAAGTGCATAAGCAATTCGTGTGGCCTAACCACTGTCGCCAACCGAAGTACGACTTGGGTTCGTCAAACACATCCTACATGGCAAATGAATCTCAGCTACGAATTCAATCCCATTACCGATTGCCTGGACTATAATCATAGCCCCAAGCACAATCAATTACAGAATAGTTAAAGTAGTAATGGATCAAGATTGCAAATCATACAATCAAATATCTAATATTGTCCACTTAGGGCTACCAGGGCTGTTGCTCGGAAATGTTACACCACCCCCCCATCACCCTTCACGGATTTATGGAATACAACTTGAACATGTGAAGTAATCAGAGCAGAATTAAATAAACAAGTAATTTAAACATATTAATAAGCATGTTATAAAACATAATGCAAACAGGAAATCCAAACACATACGTTTCATAAAACAGTAAGCGATTAAACTAAATAACTTACATGAAGGAAATCATACACATCACAAAGGTAGTTGAGAATCCTATCCAACACCTTTATACATTACAATTTACTAACTACTACTCATCCAGACATTTCAACAAACACTTTAGACTACATACATCAACATATATGACGTATGTTGATCACATAGGTAATAGGCCAAATCTTTTCATTAGGGAGCTGCCCCATGGATAACATGCGTGCACCAACGACGAATAGTCATGGCAAGCAGGAATCCAAGTTTCATGTTCATTCAGTCATTTCCACAAACACTTAGGCTACACGTTTTAGTTTATATAGTGTATATTGGCCGTGGCGTGATTTAGGGCAAATCCTTTTGTCAAAGGGTATCGCCAATACAAAAATCATATATCCATGACAATTAGTCATGACGAGCACGAATGAGAATTCTATACTCATTCAGTCATTTTTACAAACACTTAGAATACACCATATCAACATACATAGTGTATGTTAGCAAATCATGTATTAAGGTGAATCCTTTCGCCAAACAAGTATTTTATCCATATATATTATATTCATACAGTAAATAATCATGGCAAACACATCTCCAAAATTTATACGTATACGGTACTTTCTACAATACACTATTTCTACATACATAGTGTATATTAGCATAACATGTATTAGGGCGAATCCTTCCACCAAATAAGTATTTTATTCATATATCATATATTCATACAACAAATAATCATGTCAAACACATTTCCAAAATATATACGTATACGGTATTTTCTACGAATACATAGAATATGTAAAATTCCATATTCTACATCTTTAATCGAAATGGAAAATAGACGACACTTTGTACATGTGCAATTGCATGCAGATCATGAATCTATCATTATCTGACATTGAAAGCATTGAAAAACATAACCTATACACCTAAAGTCCTTACCTTTTGTCGTAGAATCGTAACGGATATGATAGGTTTGCTAAGCTTCCGTATATGGTAGTTTGGCAACCTAAAGAATGAAATAGGTTAGCTATTTCATAACCTACAACTATCAACACTCCAAATCAGATTATGGTTAGGGTTTCTTACCTAGAAACGGAGTTGGGATCGCCGGGAAAGCGATTGGAATGAAGTGGTTGGGCTTGTGTAGCAGTAGGGAAGAACATCAGGGAGATCCTCCCACTTCTCCCACATTTTCTCTCTCTTTTCTCTCTCTTAAATCTCAAATTCGTATGGCTGTGAGAGAGAGGGTTCCAAGGTCCTTATATAACCTAAAAACTCACCAAATTAGACTTAAGGTCAAGGTATATTGGGGTGTTGTCCAAAGGGCATCTGTTTCAGCTCAACGGAGGATTTCCGGAGGCCTCCCTTGAGGCAAAGGTCGGACTTAAGCTCACTGACATTGGATCTAGGTGGAATTAAGTTTTCGTTTCATTCGGGATTCCAAATCAAGCGTGGCGGACCAGTTTCAGTTCAACGGTCAGTGGATCTCGATCGGAGATTCTGAGTACATGGATATGTTTATTAATTTTTTCCTGATCCGAGGGTGTATTTGGGTCAGATTTTGATAGTCTGGTTGCTTACAAAATGACCGCAAGTAACAAGTCTCAGATTACTATTCAAGATATTTATTTTGTAAAGAAAACAAGCGTTCTTACACTCCCTCGCTCCGGACTCAAGCGAACAGCCATGGGACACTGTCTGGATTTGATTTCCGAGATGATTGTCAAGCCCAGCGAGGCGGTCCTAATTCCTTAACTTCGTGTTAATCAGACTTCCGACGTGCGGTCCAGATCTGATACGGAGTTTCGAGATGCTCCCGAGAGCAGCCGAGTAATGAGATTGATCCTAGATTTTAGGGTAACCTAGCGTCAATGATTCTACAAGTTTTGGGTCTTGTAGATCGTATTTAAAGTGGATCAAGCGGATTTCGTAGCTAATCTAGTTTAACACTTAGTTACTTTGTCTCATTTCTAAAGGATTTAGTCCTATAAGATTAATGTCTGAGGTAGTACCTAGGCCTTTGTAGTTTGTACATAAGGTGATCCAAGCTATAATACTTAGCTAGTTTAAGATAGTGTCTAGGGTGAAAGTACTTAGAAGGATTTAAAGAATGAGATAGTGAAAGGTGAGATTTGTGAAGAAAATGGTTTGAAAAGGGAATTGAGGCTTTAATTGAGTGTTTGAGAAGTCAAACCGGTGTTAGGATTGACCCATCACCTAAGGACGTCTAATTCCAGGTTGGAAAAAATTCGGGCTGTTACACACTATGAAACCTCCTTAGTGAAATTTGGCACACTCAAGGGTTGAGTGCGTCTGCCGAGAGTGGAGTAGACTGATCGTCGAACCACTATAAAAATGACTGTGTTTGAGATTGCTATTCTTCTGATTGTGTGATTTACTTCAATATTTGTATATCTGAATATTTTATATCACACCTCACACACTTACAGAGTCATATCCATCATAAACTAGTTTGCATATTGTTTACTTCTCAAATAGTTTGTGATTGGATCCTCTACCGGGCTTGGAAGCCAGTAGAGTTAAGTTTGAGTAATCCTAATATGTGCCTGTTGTTAGGATTAGGGTAATAGGATTTTAATAAATCATAAAAACTCTTAAAAAGTCCTATTCACCCCCCTCTAGGACATATTGACATATCCCGACTTCAACTAAAGCAGTCTTTACCGCAATTTCATTAGTGAGTTTGTCAACTCAAACTCTGAATCCTAATCCTACACAAGGAAAAGGCTTCATACTTAACAAACTTTGTATATTTACAAATAAGTGAGTGAGCTCTATTTTAGCACATGCTGTTCAAGATCTTCCTGGTGGTGAAGAATCTTCGGCTCCCTTGAACCGTAACCGCCTGTTGATGCTTTAATTAACGCTCCGAGGTTATTAGTTTAGTGTTTGGTCTAATCTTCTCTAATAAATAATTCTTCTTTAGACATTAGGGAAGATTCTCATGAGCTAAGCATTCAAGTATTCCAGCACAATGGTTTGCCATTAAAGAGTGTTGCTGGAAACTTAATGAATGCTATAGTTTATAATTCAATCCAAGCAATGAAGATAAGACTAAATGCTTGTGCAAAGGATTGAATGATAAACTCCTGTGGGAAAGAGGGCTTGAGGATGAAGGTATTAACTATTATAACAACTCTCTCAAGTGTTGAGTGTGAAATATTACATATTTTTCCTATTTATACCTTGGTTTTATAAACATGATAGTGCTTAATTGATTTAATTATGCATGTTTTCATATGCGAGGTGATTTCGAGAGCTTAAGGTGAAATTGATGCCAAAAGGAAGATTTATGTTCGAAAGATTACTAAACGAAGATTTGGAGATTTGGAAGTCATTAATGAAGAATTCACATGCTAAAGATCCAAGAAAACCAAGTGAAGAATGAAGAGAATCAAAGATTTGAAGTGAAGAAAAGAAATCCTAAAATTGTCCTAAAAACAAACATATTCTTGAAATTTTTCTGAAAAAGCATATTCTAAAACTCTGAGTTTATTTTAGAAAACTGTGCGGAGTGCATAAATTTGAGGCGGTTTAAACTCTGAGTTTATTTTGGGAAACTGCGCAGAGTGCATAAATTTGAGGCGGTTTCTAGATTTTTCCAACTCGGTGCGAAAGTTGGAGTTCACAACTATAGATAGGACTCCTTAGGATGCTCCAAAGCATCTTCTAGGGTTTGGAAAGGTCTCAAGGAGCATACACAAGGGTGGAGCAACCGTTAAAGAGTTTTTTTTTTTTCCCTAGTTTATTTTTCATGCTTTGTTCAAAAGATTTGGTTTCAATCATGTCTATGGTTGGCTAAACTTCTTAACTAAGGCTACAAGGTGAAGCTTGTAGCATGTTTTGATGTTTATTTTTCTTTGATTCTTGTTCTTATTGAACTTCATTGATTTGTAGTTTGATATTAAGGGAATATTTTCAGTTTACTATGATTTATCATGACTCAATTTACAATAGATGCTGTGATAGCCTTGGATATCTTCTTTTCCTGTTTTGAGATAGTGAGATTGGTAAATCCCATTGTTCACCATCGTCTCATAAGCATGGTAGGGTGATGGAATCTCTTCCAATCATCAGAATTCTTGTCACACCCCAAACTAGGAGATCGGACTTACAGGAATCCTGATCGCTGAATCCGGTGCTGACAGCCTTCGTAGTACCCCATTCTCGGCTCCCAGCGTTTATACGCCAGATTTCGATCCTGGGATCCTACAAGGAGGATTTTCCAATATACATTTTTCTCGTAAGAAGTATAACCACAAGTTTACCCAAATCACAAAGGTAACATCATCATCACATATCCACTAATATAATTATTTAAATACAATGCTGAAAGGGAAATACATATATTGAAAATCAAAGCTCCAGAGGTTCGCTGCATGCTCCAAGCTCCACGCTGCTGAGACCTAACGCCACCTGCACGCATCTATCGTACATAAGCTTATAGAAAGCTTAGTGGGTGGTGAAGGTGTGTGAGTAGAATATGCATGCTTAGAATGTAATATTAGAGTAAACAGAGATACCAATAAGTCCACAAGTCATACAATATCGGAGTAAGCTGAAATACTGACAAGTCCATGAGTCATCTAGTATCACAGTAAGCAATATAAATCAGTTATGCAAATGAGAAGTTAAAGAGCGCCAAATATCAGATGGTGAGGGTACAATGCAATATGTAAATCCAGCTAGGTCCGTCTAGGTCATATAAGTACAGAAACATAACAACCCAAAATGCTAAATGCTGCAGATGCAATGCAATATGCGGTGTCAATGAATGAACAAGCTGGAGTGAATTCGGGATGACAGTACGTAGTATCGCAGGCTATGGGGTCCATCACAAGGGACTTCTATCTAAACTAGTCTCATACCTAAATTTGGATAGTCAGACTCAATGTGGTAAACTCCTGATCTCAGGTTAGTCGCACACCCCAACCAAAACCCTAACTATTGCGAAGGCACACGTAACAAATAGTTGTACACCACTAGCCTGAGTGAATAGTGAATGAATGAATGAGTATGCAACTCCTACTCAATATATCCACATATCAGTACAATTCCTCTTCGAAAAATCACTGAGGTCTATTACACTCCAAACCAGATCGCCGCCTCATTGCGCGCAACAAGGTGAGTGGAAGAGACCTCACTATCCTCCTGTTAATATCAGGCCCGGCTTGTCAATAGCGGACTCATTCCTTGAGCTGGTCAAACTTAGTTTAGCTTTGCCCCCTCCTCTCAGGCAGATAAGGCCGTACCCCCTTCCAACTGATCACGACACAGTGGGAGACGCCGCTTAATAGTATACGACCCTCATGTGCTCATGCATCTACTCGATGTAGAGGTTAGAGCAACCTCTAAAACTAAGAGGGTTTAGGGACTTTCACCTAGGGATATCTATAGCACCCCATGTAGAACAGATTTCTGGTGTCCCATCTGGCCATCTACGATATGCCTGTGGAGGCTACGACCCTGATGTCGCTAGGGCGTATATTAATCACACATAGAATGCAAGATACATGAGTCATATAATCCAGTCATGCATCAATTCTGCGCATAACGTGCACTCATGCGAGATAATCTCCACCTATCAAGGAGCCTCATAACAACCAGCACTATGACATATGCAATGGTCAATCATATCTCATAACAAACATGCAGATGTTGTGTATGGGCATGTATCATGATGCTATGCTGTCACATATTCATAATCGGTATCCATAACCGACATCGACAATCGACCTCGACAAGGTGGACATTTAACCAACATTGCCCCCAAGGAATGGCCCATATAGAGCCTAACATACAGTGGACCCATGACTTCACACAAAGGCTAACTATACAACACCATGGGCCTCTCTCAAGAGCTTAATACACATCACGATGGGCCTTTCACATGGGCCTAACATACATCACAATGGGCTCCATCGCTTGGCCCTCAAATGTATCACAATATGCCTCATCACATAGGTCTCATATACATCACATTGGGCCTTAAACATGGGCTGAATACACATCACCACGGGCCTCGAATACGAGCAGCATATTCATTGCATTAGGCCTCAAACACGGGACGAATGCACATCACAATGGGGCTCAAATACGGGCTGCATATGCATCTCATTGGGCCTCGACAATCAGAATCGATATCGACAATCAGAATCGGCCTCGTCAATCGAAATTGGAATTAGTCTCAATAATCGGCTTCGACAATCGAAGTCAGAATCGACCTCGATAATCGGCCTCAAAATTGGCCTCGACAATCGGAATTGAAATTGGCCTCAACAATCGGAATCAGACTCGACAATTAGAATCAGAATCGGCCTCGACAATCAGAATCAGAATCGGCCTCAACAATCGGCCTCGACAATCGGAGTCAGAATCGACAATCGAAATCAGCCTCAACAATCAGAATCGGAATCGACCTCAACAATCAGTCTCGACAATTGGAATCAGAATTGGCCTCAACAATTGGCCTCGATAATCAGAATCGGCCTAGATAATCGAAATTGAAATCGGAATCGGCCTCGACATCGAAATTGGCCTCGATAATCGGAATCAGAATCGGCCTCAACAATCAGAATCGGAAATGGCCTAGACAATCGGAATCGACCTTAACGAATCAGAATTGGCCTCAACGAATCGGAATCAGCCTCGACAAATCAGAATCGGCCTCGACAATCGGAATTGGCCTATACAATCGACACCAATGATCAGCATCGACAATCGGCACAGACAATCAGCATCAATAATCGGCATTGATGATCAGCATATAAATAAGGCGGGATCCATAAATAAACAACCTATCAACCATAATATAAAAATCGGCCCTCAGCCGTGGTTATATTAAATCCGATAGTGCGAAACCATCCGTATATAGCGAATGAGGCTCACTTATCTGGGTTAAACCACAAGAGGATTATGAGAATGGGCCTAACAAGGCCTAAGGGAAGGTTACAATGTGGACATCCAACCATTATTGCCCATCAATGTGGACATTTAACCAACATTGCTCCCAAGGAGTGACCCATATAAGGGATTCATACTCAACGTAACGGGCCATACATACATCGTATTGGGCCTCAACCATGGGCCTTGAATACATCACAATGGGCCTCATCATATGGGCTGAAAATACATCACAATGGTCCACTTATATACATCACCATACACATCTCAATGGGCCACATACATGTGCTGGAAACACATCGCAATGGGCCTCGGCACATGGGCCATAAATACATCACATCAAGGCTTACCCATGGACCTCAAACACATCACAATGGCCTCACCCATGGGCCTTAAATACATCACAATGAGCCACAACTCATGCGCTTCAATTACACAATAGGTGGGCCCTACACATAGGCCTAATATGCATCAAGTGTGGGGTCAATGTCCTCAGATGGATGGCGAGGGTAAAACCCATATATCACGGTGGACCCCATACCCTCAAATAGACGGTGTGGATCAAACTCATACCTCATGATTAGGCCCCCATAACTTGCTAATGTGGTACAACAGCTACATAACTGGAGTGAGGTACACTAGTAAATCTGCTCACAACAGGTGGGTCCCGCGTCCTTGGACAGATGGACGAAATGGATATAGAATAAATACATCAAGGTGGGCCACGTTAGATGGCCAGAATGAAACATATATACGAGGTGGGTTCACACATATGGGACCCACTAGAAATGAATGGACGGGGGATATAACATATACCTTGTGGTGGGATCCACCGTCAACATGGCTGGACGGTGTGGTTCTCACATGCCACATGGTCGGCCATAAAGCTTGCTGACGTCCTGCAGTGGGACCCATTGCTGGACGGTGAAGATAAAACCCATACAACATGGTGGGCTCCACGACCACATGACTGGTTGGAAGGCATGGGAAAAACACATACATCATGGTGTCCCTCACAGCATCGTCCAGGTGGATGGTGAAAATAACACATACATCATAGTGGCCTGCACACATATTAGGACGGTGCAGATGTAGAATACAAATATTAAGGTGGGTTACCACCATCCAATCCACTGGATGGTGGATGAGAGGGGTGAAACACTACATCTGGTGGGTCCCACGTAGGCCCACCAGCTATACATATATGTATATGTATATATTATATATTATTATAATAATTATATATATTATTTAAAAGAACATGTCCAGGTGCTGGCGTTATCATGCTCCACCTGAGATTTGGAGCAGCCTTTGGATGGACGGTTGATCATAGCACATACATCACATGGGACCCACAGAACCTGCTGACGTAATCACAGCAGTGGGTCCCACCATTTGAACGATTAGGATATAATACATACCAAATGGTCAGACCCATAAAACTTGAAGATGTTTTGCACAGCAGTTGCTCATCCAATGGACGGTTGGATGAAACACACGCCTCAAGTGGTCCCACTAGAGCTTACTGACGTTAAACGCAGCAGCAACAAGGGCTGCTGGTGAGGTACGTCAGCTAATCCACTTCCATTTCCAAGAGAAAGGGGCCCACGTGTGGGATGAATCTACATCGTCCCAATCGGTCCAAAGACCTTGTCCGATGGCCAGACAAAGTGTGGATAAAATAAATACATCACGGTGTGGCCCTATAGCATGGTCCAACAGATGGACGGTTGGATGAAACACATAAATCAGGTGGGCCACACGATCATCACAAAAAGAGAGAGAAAGATCAGAGTAGTGGAGGACCCCACCACTATGGGTCCCTCTTTGATACAAATCGTACATCAAGATGGGTCCCACATATGTGGGTCCTCAAATCATCAAAGCCACACAAATCAACACCAGAAACAAAACACCCACCTTTGATTTCCTCTTCCTTCTTCCACCAATGCCTTCTAGAGCTCTAAGGGATGCGATTCAACGGTCGAGATGATCTATAGAGGGTGGGATTAGGTGGGAGGGAGGAGGGCCACACTAGATTTTCTCCTCTCCCTTGGAAAGTCATGGACGATTGCTCTCTCTTGGTTAGGAAAATAGGAGAGAGATGAGAGAGAGAGAGATTGTAAGAGAGAGGGATGGGTGTGATGGGTGAGAGATGGGTGATGGATGTGTACTTGACATGCATGGGTTGTAAGAGATAGAGTTGACTTTAGGAGAGGGGTGGTTGTATTTGACATGATGTGGTGATTGATGGGATTGATTTGACAAGTTCTGTCTTAAGTTTTGCAACTATACGACGTTTTCCTCGAACTGAACGCGGGCCCACATCTCCTGGCCTAGGTATCGCCTCAGTGCGTAATAGCGGCATCGGAACCGCAGTGATGGCGCGGTCACTAGGGTGAAAGTCTCGGGTTGAGCTGACTCAAATATGAAGGTCTCATCTTAGTTTCACGAGCAAATGTCGGTTACAGGTCACGGGTTTCCAGAATTCGACTAGGAGGACCGCGGAAGCCTATGGAACGGTATGGTCTAGGATACGAGACTTACAGCTCTCCCCACCTTATAAAAATTTCGTCCTCAAAATTTACACAATCACTGTAATTAGACATAACTCATTAGGAAGAGGAAACATGACATCATCATATAATAATTAGAGATAGCATATAAGATACAACATATAATCAGTCATCAAAAAGATGGGGATAGCACTCTCTACTCTCAACCTCGCCCTCCCAAGACGCATCATTAACATTACGATGATATAATTGAACCTTGAATTCTGGATCAGAAACGATCGAAACTGGAATACTATGCAGCCTCTCAATATCAACGGTGAGGAGCTATATCAGGAAATCTCTAAGTTATTCGAACTCGGGAATCTTACCATTCTAAGTTCTCAAGGATCATACAGTGCAGGATAGCTATCAGCAAATATGTGATGTTATCTTCAGGTGTAACAGCCCGGATTTTTCCCAACCTGAAATTAGATGTCCTTAGGCGATGGGTCAATCCTAACACCTGTTTAACTTCTTAAACACTCAATTAAAGCCTCAAATCCCTTTTCAAACCATTTTCTTCACAAATCTCACCCTTCACCACCTTGATCTTTCAATTTGCCTAAGTACTTTCACCCTAGACACTATCTTAAACTAGCTAAGTAGTATAACTTGGATCACTTTACATACAAACTACAAAGGCCTAAGTACCACCTCAGACCGAAATCACTCAGGACTAAATCCTTTAGAAATTTGACAAAGTTAACTACATGTTAAACTAGATTATCCATGAAATCTGTTTCAATCACTTTAAATACGATCTGCAAAACTCAAAACTTGTAGAATCATTAACGCCAGGTTACCCTAAAATCTAGGATCAATCTCATTACTCGGCTGCTCTTGGGAGCATCTCGAAACTCTGTATCAGATCTAGACCACACATTGGGAGTCCGAATAATATGAGGTCAAGGACTTAGGACCGCCTCACTGGGCTCGACAACCATCTCGAAAATCAAGTCCAGTCAGTGTCCCACGGCTGTTCGCTTGAGTCCGGAGCGTGAGAGGGTGAGAACACTTGTTTTCTTTACAAAATAAATATCTCAAATAGTAATCTGAGACTTGCCACTTGCGGATCAGTATCAAGCAACCAGACCGTCAGAATCTGACCCAAATACACCCTCAGATCAGGAAAAATTTCATAAATATATCCATGTACTCAGAATTTCTGATCGAGATCCGCTGACCGTTGAACTGAAACTGGTCCACCACGCGTGATCTGGGAATCTGACCGAAACGAAAACTTAACTCTACCTTGATCCTGTGTTGGTGAGCTTAAGTCCGACCTTTGGCTCAAGGGGGGCCGCCAGAAGTCCTCCGTTGAGCTGAAAAATGCTCACTTTGGTTATAACCCAAGTATACCTTGACCATAAGTCTATTTTAGTGACTTTTTAGGCTATATAAGGACCTTAGAACCCTCTCTCACAGCCATATGAATTTGAGATTGAGAAGAGAGAAAAGAGAGAGAAAGTGTGGGAGATGTGGGAGAGTCTTCCTGCCCTTCTTCCCTGTTGTTATCCATGCTCCACCACTCCGTTCTAATCGCTTTTCTGGTGATTCCAGCTCCGTTTCTAGGTAAGAAACCCTAACCCTAATCTGATTTGGGGTGTTGATAGTTGTAGGTTATAAAATAGCTAACCTATTTCATTCTGCAGGTTGCCAAACTACCGTATACGGAAGCTTAGCAAACCTATCGACTCCGTTATGATTCTACGACAAAAGGTGAGGACTTTAGGTGTATAGGTTATGGTTTTCAACGCTTTCAATGTCAGATAATGATAGATTCATGATCTGCATGTAATTACACATGTACAAAGTGCTGTTTGTTTTCCATTTCGATTAAAGACATAAAATATGGAATTTTACATATTCTCAGTATTCGTAGAAAATACCATATACGTATAAATTTTAGAAATGTGTTTGCCATGATTATTTGTCGTATGAATATAATATATATGGATAAAATACTTAGTTGGTGAAAGGACTCGCCATAATACATGATTTGCTAATAACACTATGTATGTAGAAATAGTGTATTCTAGAAAATACCGTATATGTATAAAATTTGGAATTGTGTTGGCCATGATTTACTGTTGTATATGTATGCTAGATTTACTAGTATTAACTTCTGGGTGAACGGATTAGCCCTAATACATGTTTTCTCAACATACGTTGCGTATGTTATAAAGTGTGTAGTTTAAGTGTTTGTTGAAATGACTAAGTATGGTGTAACGCCCTGAAAATCGGGGGTCGAACATAAACTCAACTCCCGAGTTCCAGAACATCACTTATGCAACAAAATGAATGATAATTGAATGTTGACTGTATTCGTGCATTGAACATGAGTGAGATTAAGCCAAAACAGCATATCATACTCCAGAGACAGTTAAATTTGCAAGCGGAAGACTGTGATAGATAGATAAAATATATAACTTATGATGAGTCTCTAGAGTGTGATAACATTACCAGGTTAAATAAATACAAGTGCAGTTCTAAAATGTACCAAATGTGAGGAAGTGTAATGCCTCCTATCCCATGTACCATAGCCCCGTCAATACAATATCAGGTCTTCATTGACCTGCCAGAGAGATACGATAGGAGAATTCCCCCTATCATCATAGAAGTAGTCCCATGCTCGCTTCACAAGCATCGCCACCACCCGAAACTCAACAAACGGTTGGTGTGTACAACACCGTCCGTAACGTGGGAGTGAGTGATCAACTCAGTGGAACAGTAAAGCATAGGTTACATGTTATTAATTCAATCAAGCAGTAATGATAAAGCAGTACAAATCAAACATTTCTAACTACTCTTGTTAAGTGCGGAAATGAAATGACATGATGCTGTATGCCCTTGCCAAACCACCCTCAAGCGACATCATCTTACGTTCGCGAATGCTTACTCCCTCAGTGCGCCACATCTACAAAGCACATGCGGTGCGATGATGCTCATGATTACCAAGTTATTATTAGTCCATTTCAAACAGCAATATTGGGAAACTAAGGTACCTCCCTTATATCATTCCCAAACATGATCCATTCTAGGGTCGTCAATCCTAGTTAATCTCATACGATGTTATGGTTTGAGAAGCGTAGTGAAGGCATCGCAAAGGGCTCATCACCCGTCAGCGCGGATACAGATCTCACCGTATGCGGCACAATTGCTGGCCGTCAGCTCAAGTACAGGTCTCACCGTACTTGGCCCAATCACTAGCCGTCAGCTCGAGTACAGGTCTCACCGTACTCGGCTCAACTCATACTCTAGTTGCTGTGAAAGACTCGTCGCCAATCACAGACACTTGGAGTATACTCGAAGATACTACGGAGGACTCGTCGCCGTCAAAGATGAGCACGGGTCTCACTGTACTCGGCTCTCGCCGTAAGTATCGACACTCGAATATAGTGTCCCATACCACCATAATCGGCTCACGAGGTTGGTTGCGCAATGGTCACTACGGGAGGCACATGACCCCGCCGTAGGCCGACAGCTCGACCACGGTGTCCCATACCACCATGCCCGGCTCATGCGTCTTAGCGGATCGAGGTACCATGGTTAAAAGGGATTTCACTAGTAAGTTTGGTACCCTAGGTTCAAGCAGAGGCGACCAAACATGGTGAACATACATTAGACAAATCGGGTTACTTGACGAGCTCGGCTAGCTCGAGCGCACAACAAGTTGAACGACATGAAGTGCATAAGCACTTCGCGTGGCCGACCACTATCGCCAACCGAAGTACGACTCGAGTTCATCGAACACATCTCACGTGGCAAATGAATCGCAACCACGAATTCAATTCTGGTACCGATTGTCTGGACTATAATCATAGCCCCAAACACAATCAAGTGCAGATAGATAAAGCAATAGTGAATCAAGATTTCCACTCATACAATCAAGGTATGGTATTTTCCGTTTAGGGCTGCCAGGGCTGTTGCATGCACTCGTTGCTCCGCTCCCCCATCACCCATGACGGATCATACAACGTAAATATAAATTTAAGCATATGCATTACATAGTTAAAATCATAAAGCAGTTGAGCATGTTATGAATCACAACACAAGCATGAGTTTATACATGTTCAATTCCTAATGACACAACAATCCAAGGAGATCATACACATAATTAAAAGAGATTGAGAATCACATCTCAACACCCTTATACATCACAATTTGCTAACTACTACTCATTCAGACATTTCAAGAAACACTAAAACAAACATGCATCAACATACATGACATATGTCGATCACATAGGCATTAGGCCAAATCCTTTCACTAGGGAGTTGCCCTAATCATAACACGCGTACACCCACGACGGATAGTCATGGCAAGCAGGAATCCGAGTTCCATATTCATTTAGTCATTTTCACAAACACTTGGGCCACACATTTTAGCATATATGGTGTCTATTGGCCGTGGCGTGATTTAGGGCAAATCCCTTTGTCAAAAGGGTATCGCCAATACAACAATCATGAATCCATGACAATTAGTCATGGCGAGCACGAATGAGAATTCTATACTCATTCAGTCATTTTCACAAACACTTA
The DNA here is from genome assembly GCA_030180095.1 of Magnolia changhungtana. Taxonomy (NCBI): domain Eukaryota; kingdom Viridiplantae; phylum Streptophyta; class Magnoliopsida; order Magnoliales; family Magnoliaceae; genus Magnolia; species Magnolia changhungtana. The sequence goes on from JASAUF010000625.1 coordinate 1,776,615, forward strand.
GAATACACTATTACAACATACATGGTGTATGTTAGCAAAACATATATTAGGGCTATCCTTTAGCCAAGTGAGTATTTTACTCATGTATAATATATTACTACAACAAATAATCATGATAAATGCATCTCCAAAATTTATACGTATACAGTATTTTCTAGAATACGCATTTTCAACATACATAGTGTATACAAGCAAACATGTATTACGGCGATTCCCTTCGCCAAGTAAATATTTTATACGCACATAATATATTTATACGACAATTAATCATGACAAACACATCGCTAAAATATACATGTATACGGTACTTCGTACAATACCGTATTTCTACATACATAGTGTTTGTTAGCAAACATGTATTTAGGCGAATCCTTTCGCCAAGCTAGTATTTTATTCATATATTGTATAATCATATATTAAATAAGTATGTCAAACATTATTCCAAAAGAAATACGTATACGGTATTTCTAACATACACAATTTCAACATACGTCGCATTTACAAGTGAACATGTATTTTGGCGATTCCTTTCGCCAAACTAGTATTTTATTCATATGTTATATAATTATACATTAAATAAACATGTCAAGCATTTATCCAAAAAAAATACGTATACGGTATTTCTACGTATACCTAGAATATGTGAAATTCCATATTTCACAACGTTAATCGAAACAGGAAACGGAAAGCACTTTGTACATGTGCAATTGCATGCAGATCATGAATCTACCATTATCTGACATTGAAAGCGTTGAAAACCGCAACTTATACACTTAAAGTCCTCACCTTTGCCTTTTGAAACTCAACGAATCAGCAAGGGCAGTAGAACTTCCGTATACGGGAGTTTTCTAGCCTAAAGAGCGGAATCGGTTAGTTGTTACATAGCCTACAACGATCCTAACAAAATTCAGACCTAGGGTTAGGGTTTCTTACCTTCAAATGGGATGGATACCGCCGGGAAAGCGCCTAGAACAGGGCGGTGTAGGCCGTGTAACAAGCCAAAGCAGGAGGAGGAAAATCGGCAACAAACTCCAAGCCTTTCTCTCTCTTTTCTCTCTCTTTTCTCTCTCCCAAAACTCAAATTCGTATGGCTGTGAGAGAGGGTGCTCTAAGGCCCTTTTATAGCCAAAAACATTCCGAAAATAGACTCAGGTTCAAGGGTTACTGCTAATATAGGATATTCGTCACTTTTCCAGCTCAAAAGAGAGGTTCTGGTAGCCCTCCTTGAGCCAAACGTCAGACTTAAGCTCACCATCTATGGATCTATGTGGGATTACGTTTTTGACTCGATCGGATTCCCAGATCGCACGTGGCGGACCACTTTCAGTTCGACGGTCAGTGGGCCACGATCAGAAATTCCAAGTACATGTAAATGTTCCTGAAATTTTTCTTAATCCGAGGGTGTAATTTGGTCTGATTCTGACGGTCAGGTTGCTTAATACTGACGCGTCAACAAATGATGCCAGATCACTATTCCAGATATTTATTTTGGCATGTGAATAGTGTTTTTCACACTCCCTCGCTCCGAATCGAAACGAATGGCCATGGAACATCGGATGGAGCTGATTTTTAAGATGATTGTTAAGCCCAGTGGGGCGGTCCTAGTTCCTTAGCTTCGGGTTAATCGGACTCCCGGTGTGCGATCTAGACCTAATACGAAGTTTCGTTTCATTCCCGAGAGCAGACGGGAAATGAGTTTGGTTCTAAACTTTAGGGTAACCTAGCGTCAATGATTCTGCAAGTTTTGGGTCTTGCAGATCGTATTTAAAGCGATTCAAATGGATGTCATGGCTAATCTAGTTTAGCACCTAGTTCACTTTGTCAAATTTCTAAAGGATTTAATCCTAAGTGATTTTCGTCTGAGGTGGAACTTAGTCCATTGTAGTTTGTATATAAAGTGATCCAAGTTATACTACTTAGCTAGTTTAAGATAGTGTCTAGGGCGAAGGTGCTTTGAAAAATTGAAAGCACAAGGTAGTGAAGGGTGGGATTTGTGAAGAAAATGGTTTAAGGAGCGATTTGAGATTTTAATTGAGCGTTTAAGAAGTTAAACCTGTGTTAGGATTGACCGATTGCCTAAGGACGTCTAATCCCAGGTTGGCAAAAATCCGGGGCGTTACATATGGATTCATGATTTGTGCCTGCCATGTGTATGGAACATGATTGAGGTGTGTTAGACAACCCCTTAGCAAAAGGATTTGCCCTAAATCACGCCACGACCACTATAAACTATATATGTTGAAATGTGTAGCCCAAGTGTTTGTGGAAATGACTGAATGAATATGGAACTTGGATTCCTGCCTACCATGACTATCCGTTATGGGTGCACGTGTGTTATAATTGGGGCAACTTCCTAGTGAAAGGATTTGGCCTAATACCTATGTGATCAACATATGTCATGTATGTTGATGTAGGTAGTCTAAAGTGTTTGTTGAAATGTTAAATGAGTAATAGTTAGTAAATTGTAATGTATAAGGGCGTTGAGATATGATTCTCAACTCCTGTAACTATGTGTATGCTTCCTTTAGATATCTGTGTGAGTAGGAATTGAATATGTTCAAACTCATGCTTGTGTTGTACTTCATAACATGCTCAACTGATTGTATGATTTTATCTATGTAATGCGTATGTTTAAATTCATGTTTACGTTGTATGATCCGTCATGGGTGATGGAGGAGTGGTGTAACGAGTGCGTACAATAGCCCTGACAGCCCTAAGCGGACCGTATCAGACTTTGATTGTATGATTTGAATCTTGATCCATTACTGCTTTAACTATCTGCAATTGAATGTGATTGGGGCTATTGTATAGTTCAGGCAATCGGTAACAGATTTGAGATCGTGGTTGAGATTCATTTCGCCACGTAGGATGTGTTTGATGAACCCGAGTCGTACTTCAGTTGGCGACAGTGGTTAGGCCACGCAAAGTGCTTATGCACTTCATGTTGTTCAATTAATTGTGTGCTCGAGTTAGTCAGGCTCGTCAAGTAACCCGATATGTCTAATGTATGTTCACCATGTTTGGTCGTTACTGCTTGAACCTAGGGTACCAAACTTACCAGTGGAATCCCATTAACCAAGGTACCTCGATCCGCTAAGACTCATGAGTCGGGCATGGTGGTATGGGACACCGTGGTAGAGCTGTCGGCCTACGCTGGGGTCACGTGCCTCCCCGTAGTGACCAGTGAGCAACCAGACTCATGAGCGGATTATGGTGGTATGAGACACTATATTCGTGCTGTCAGCCTACATTGATAAGGTGATGGGGGAGCGGTGTAACGTCTGTGCGTAACAGCCCTGACAGCCCTTTGTAGTGACCTCGAGCATACTCTGAATTTGCGGTGAGGCGATGAGTTTTGCCGCAGTGTATAGAGTATGAACTAGGCCTGTATCTGTATAGTGATGAACCGTTAAAAAGGTGATGGGGGAGTGGTGTAACCTTTATGCGTAATACCCTTGATAGCCTTTGCAGTGACCTAGAAACACACCATCGTATGAGATTAACTAGGACCGACGACCCTAGAATGGATCATGTTTGGGAATGATACAAGGGAGGTACCTTAGTTTCCCAATACTGCTGTTTGAAATGGACAAATAACTACTCGGTAATCATGCTCATCATCGCATTGCATGTGCCTGGTAGATGTGGAGCACTGAGGGATGAACGCATTCGCGAACGTAAGATGGTGTCGCATGAGGGTGGTTTGGCAAGGGCATACATCATGTCATTTCATACTTGCATTAAATAAGAGTAGTTAGAATTGTTTGATTGTACTGCTTTATCATTACTGATTGACTGAATTAATAACATGTTAACTTATGTTTATTGTTCCACTGAGTTGGCCACTCATTCCCACGTTACGGGACGATGTTTTAAAACACCCACCAGACCCTGTATCAGATGCAGGTATCACTGAAGCACAGGAGACTGAGCCCGACTTCTATGATGATCAGGAGGAGTTCTCCTACATGCGATTATTTGAAGGCTTCGCATAGGTCGCCGGTCTGCTACGGCTGCTGAGGTTGAAAATTTTCGTTGTACTATTTTGACATTTTGATTCAGAACCAACATATATATATGCGGTGACTCAGTTAGTGTTCATACTCTGGAGATTGAGAATGCTTTGTTTTATATATATCTATATACACCTTTTAGTCTTCCGTTTACGTTTTATACATGGATCTGGAGTATGAATTACTGTTTTGGTAGAATCTCACTCATGTTTATTGTACTAACACAGACAACATTTAATCATCATTATCTATGTTGCATAAGTGATGTTCTGGAACTCGAGAGTTGAGTTACTACTCAACCCTCAATTTTTCGAGATGTTACAGTTAGTATCAGAGCATAATTTGGATTAAACCGGACCTGAGTTATGGTCACACGACGCACTCTGACGCACTCTGACTTAGGAGGGAGCGATGGAACGTAGAAACCAACTTAGGATTTTCCAATTTCACCGAACGGCGAAACCGACCGAAATTGACCGTTGAGATTGGGCCCGTACACACTCATGATCACGCGAAACGATCCCCAATCATTTTTAGGTCGTCTATTGATGAGTCTAGATTACAATCCACCTCACCCTAACCGTTACAAATCGGTAGAATATGGGATAAGCATGATGATGATAACTACTTCGAATCCTCAGAGCTTCTCTGGACTTCTCATAGAGACTTCTCGAATCTACGAGAAAAGAAAGCATAAAATAGAAATAAATTCTAATAAATTTGAAATTAATTAATGAATGACTAAAAATAAAAACGAGTTCACAACCCTTTAAGGATACCAAGTAATGGGAAAGAAATCAGAAATAAACTACAACTAAAACTCCTCGAATTCGTGACTTACTATAAGGTCGTGATGTCTACTAGTGCGTAAGGTTTTCGGCCAAAAATAGTAAGTGTCCCATTTGGCTTCACCAAACCATTCTCCTAATTATTCTAGGCTCTTTTTGCATTGGGCGCAACTCCTAAAGCCCAACGGATGAAGAGTAATCAAACTAAAACTACTATTTATAGTAAGGACGAAATTGAAACAGGGAAATGACCATCGATCGAGGGGTTTTTAGCAATTCTGGGCTTCGCAACCCCGTATTACAAGGTTAGTTGGCTTCATTAGCTCGTTCTACCCTAAAATCATATATTATACGTCAGACAACTCATTCCAGATTGCAAGATACGTCCGATTTGACCCGAAATTGAGCGAAACAGAGTCGGGGGCCTATCCACACCATTTCATAGGGCCCCAGGGTGGAACCCAGGATTTTTTTGGGGCCTAGGGGACTGGAGGATCTCGTCCATGGGGCGGGACCTCAAAATCTAAACCATTGGTCGGCGAGGCCCTCGCCTAGTCGGCGAGGCCTCGCCAGTTTTTAGGCTGGGTCAGGCCTGCGGTCTGGGCTGATTGGGTTTGGGGGTTGTGGGACCCCCTTGATGTGTCCCGTCCATCAAAATCACCCCTATGGCATACTTCCTTCACAAACCACCCCTCCAAGCTCTCTTTTCTCTTTGAAACTTCTGATTTTTGGCAAAAATCGCCCCTCCAATCACGCATTCCGCTATTTTCTGTTAAAACCCGCACCCCTCTATTGTTTGCAGCAACAACCACCCTCTATCCTTTCCGTTTCTCACGTTTGAGCTCTCACACCCCCATTTGAAGCTCAAAATTGTGCAAGCTCTCTAACCCATCCATTTTCTTCACTTTCCCTTCTTTACTCCTTATTTGTTGGGCCTCTACAACCCCTGTTGAGACCCAAATCCGTGGAGACCTAAAGATCCCAACCCTTTCCTCCCTTTCTTTCACTTTTCCATGGCTCTATTCGAGGATGTTTAGGGCCCGTTCGGCCGACTACATTAAATGAGTTTAGGTGGATGGAATTGTAAAGGTAACAATAAATGTATGTGTAAGGTATGGCCCCTAGATTGGGTGTATCCCATGTTTTCCAATGCCATGTTTTGAATGTATGCAATGAAAAGTATATCCCGGGTTTTCCTATTACACTTAGAAATTCCTCATCCTGGGATTTGGAAATCCCATCTCACACTTTTCCAACACAAGGCTCATTTTCCAAAGCCTATAAAATTAATCCCCACCCACCCTCCTACTAAACAAGCCACTCCCAATCCCAAGGTGGGATTAGTAATACAGTCCCATTTAATACAACTTAAGACCACTGGCCAAATAGGCCCATGGAGTTTTGGACCTAGAATGGTAATCCTAGATTTCGAAAGACCTAAATGTATGAGAAATCCAATAATTTATAATGTGAACCTTAGGACCCTCTTAGCTAGTATGAGCATGTGTGTAGTGCTCGAGCATAGTTAAGTTTAATTTCGGGTGACTCAGTTCTAATTAGACAACTTTGACCCTAAGTGATAAAACCCTTCCTTGTATTAGAAATGATGTGAAATCATCTAGCGTATGAGCATAGACTTTGGACTACACCTATGGATTATCGCTACTCCTAAATTAAGACTAGGCTACTGATCACATTAGGGAATGTCAGAGACCGATAGATGTAGTTAGGTCAAATCAATACACTTCTTTAATCTGGGTGGCGCAGCGGAAGCGTGATGGACCCTACCCCACTAGCCTAGGATTGAAATTGTGCCTGTTGAATCCGCACATTATAGAAGCCCTAGCAAGTTCTACTATGAGAAAACGTTTTAGGATGATCTAGTAAGATTTGATTCACCATTTCCTTGGACATAGATAATAACAAGGACTCTCTTAGACTAAGACCTAAAGGGCAACCCAAGAAATAGAAACAAATAATTTGAGCCTTTCAATGATGGGCATTCCCTATGCTTTTAGAGTGATCGGACTACGGAGTTACTGAAATATACAACTGCGAAGCATTCGCGACTTGACCCAATTCTCAATCTTGGGTGACTGCCAACGGACTCACTGCTTAGCCGAGCAGAAGACCAGGATCCACCAGGATTTGGAAGCGATACGATGAGCCTTCTACCCTGGCAAGGTAGATGATCAATGTATCGGGATCAAGCCCACTACAATCGTCTCTCCGTACTGGTCAAACAATGAAAACAACTATCTTACTCTAACTAATTGGGAATTATCGTCAAGACTCCAAATAGGTAAAGAAATAAATTATAGCAAACGATCGGGGTATGAGAAATGGATAAAGAAATAAGTTTTAAGGGGGCTAGACTAAAATGAACCAGACTAGTATATGCCCTACCACGCGTAGAAACTCGAAATTAATAAAACTTAGGCAAAAGAAATAATTAAATATTTCTTTATTACCCTTAGCCATTTTCGGGGACGAAATTTTATTTTAAGGGGGGTAGATTGTAACAGCTCGGATTTTTCCCAACCTGGAATTAGACGTCCTTAGGCGATGGGTCAATCCTAACACTGGTTTAACTTCTTAAACACTCAATTAAAGCCTCAAATCCCTTTTCAAACTATTTTCTTCACAAATCCCACCCTTCACCACCTTGATCTTTCAATTTACCTAAGTACTTTCACCCTAGACACTATCTTAAACTAGCTAAGTAATACAACTTGGATCACTTTACATACAAACTACAAAGGCCTAAGTACCACCTCAGACCGAAATCACTCAGGACTAAATCCTTTAGAAATTTGACAAAGTTAACTACGTGTTAAACTAGATTATTCATGAAATCTGTTTCAATCACTTTAAATACGATCTGCAAGACCCAAAACTTGTAGAATCATTAACGCTAGGTTACCCTAAAATCTAGGATCAATCTCATTACCCGGCTACTCTCGAGAGCATCTTGAAACTCCGTATCAGATCTGGACCGCACATCGGGAGTCCGAATAATACGAGGTTAAGGACTTAGGACCGCCTCGCTGGGCTCGACAACCATCTCGGAAATCAAGTCCAGTCAGTGTCCCACGGCTGTTCGCTTGAGTCCGGAGCGTGAGAGGGTGAGAACACTTGTTTTCTTTACAAAATAAATATCTCAAATAGTAATCTGAGACTTTTCACTTGCGGATCAGTATCAGGCAACCAGACCGTCAGAATCTGACCCAAATAGACCCTTGGATCAGGAAAAATTTCATAAATATATCCATGTACTCAGAATTTCTGATTGAGATACGCTGACCGTTGAACTGAAACTGGTCCGCCACGCGTGATCTGGGAATCCGACCGAAACGAAAACTTAACTCCACCTTGATCCTGTGTTCGTGAGCTTAAGTCCAACCCTTGGCTCAAGGGGGGCCGCCAGAAGTCCTCCGTTGAGCTGAAAAATGCTCACTTTGGTTATAACCCAAGTATACCTTGACCACAAGTCTATTTCAGTGACTTTTTAGGCTATATAAGGACCTTAGAACCCTCTCTCTCACAGCCATACGAATTTGAGATTGAGAAGAGAGAAAAGAGAGAGAAAGTGTGGGAGATGTGGGAGAGTCTTCCTACCCTTCTTCCCTGCTGCTATCCATGCTCCGCCATTTCGTTCTAATCACTTTCCCGGTGATTCCAGCTCCGTGTCTAGGTTAGAAACCCTAACCCTAATCTGATTTGGGGTGTTGATATTTGTAGGTTATGAAATAGCTAACCTATTTTATTCTGTAGGTTGCCAAACTGCCGTATACAGAAGCTTAACAAACCTATCGACTCCTTTACGATTCTACGACAAAAGGTGAGGACTTTAGGTGTATAGGTTACAATTTTCAACGCTTTCAATGTCAGATAATGATAGATTCATGATCTGCATGCAATTGTACATGTACAAAGTGCTGTCTATTTTTCATTTTGATTAAAGACGTAGAATATGGAATTTTACATTTCTCAGTATTCGTAGAAAATACCGTATACGTATAAATTTTAGAAATGTGTTTGCCATGATTATTTTTTGTATGAATATAATATATATGGATAAAATACTTAGTTGCCAAAAGGACTCGCCATAATACATGATTTGCTAATATACACTATGTATGTAGAAATAGTGTATTCTAGAAAATACCGTATACGTATAAATTTGGAATTGTGTTGGCCATGATTTACTGTTGTATATGTATGCTAGATTTACTAGTATTAACTTCTGGGTGAACGGATTAGCCCTAATACATGTTTTCTCAACATACGTTGCGTATGTTATAAAGTGTGTAGTTTAAGTGTTTGTTGAAATGACTAAGTAAGGATTCATGATTTGTGCCTGCCATGTGTATGGAACATGATTGAGGTGTGCTAGACAACCCCTTAGCGAAAGGATTTGCCCTAAATCACGCCACGACCACTATAAGCTATATATGTTAAAATGTGTAGCCCAAGTGTTTGTGGAAACGACTGAATGAATATGGAACTTGGATTCCTGCCTGCCATGACTATCCGTCGTGGGTGTACGCATGTTATAATTGGGGTAACTCCCTAGTGAAATGATTTGGCCTAAAACCTATGTGATCAACATATGTCATGTATGTTGATGTAGGTAGTCTAAAGTGTTTGTTGAAATGTTGAATGAGTAATAGTTAGTAAATTGTAATGTATAAGGGCGTTGAGATATGATTCTCAACTCCTGTAACTATGTGTATGCTTCCTTTAGATTTCTGTGTGAGTAGGAATTGAATATGTTCAAACTCATGCTTGTGTTGTACTTCATAACATGCTCAACTGATTGTATGATTTTATCTATGTAATGCGTATGTTTAAATTCATGTTTACATTGTATGATCCGTCATGGGTGATGGGGGAGTGGTGTAACGAGTGCGTAGAACAGCCCTAGCAGCCCTAAGCGGACCGTATCAGACTTTGATTATATGATTTGAATCTTGATCCATTACTGCTTTAACTATCTACAATTGAATGTGATTGGGGCTATTGTATAGTCCAGGCAATCGGTAACAGATTTGAGATCGTGGTTGAGATTCATTTTGCCACGTAGGATGTGTTTGATGAACCCGAGTCGTACTTCAGTTGGCGACAGTGGTTAGGCCACGCAAAGTGCTTATGCACTTCATGTCGTTCAATTGATTGTGCGCTCGAGTTAGTTAGGCTCGTTAAGTAACCCGATTTGTCTAATGTATGTTTACCATGTTTGGTCGCTACTGCTTGAACCTAGGGTACCAAACTTACTAGTAGAATCCCGTTAACCATGGTACCTCGATCCGCTAAGACTCATGAGTCGGGCATGGTGGTATGGGACACTGTAGTCGAGCTGTCGACCTACGCTACGGCCACGTGCCTCCCCGTAGTGACCAGTGAGCAACCAGGCTCGTGAGCCAATTATGGTGGTATGGGACACTATATTCGTGCTGTCAGCCTACATTGATAAGGTGATGGGGGAGCGGTGTAACTCTCGTGGCATAATACCACTCGACGACCCTTTGTAATGACCTCGAGCATACTCTGAATTTGCGGTGAGGCGACGAGTTTTGCCGCAGTGTATAGAGTATGAACTAGGCCTGTATCTGTATAGTGATGAACCGTTAAAAAAGTGATGGGGGAGTGGTGTAACCTTTGTGCGTAATACCCCTGACAGCCTTTGCAGTGACCTAGAAACACACTATCGTATGAGATTAACTAGGACTGACGACCCTAGAATGGATCATGTTTGGGAATGATACAAGGGAGGTACCTTAGTTTCCCAATACTGCTGTTTGAAATGGACAAATAACTACTCGGTAATCATGCTCATCATCGCACTGCATGTGCCTGGTAGATGTGGAGCACTGAGGGATGAACGCATTCACGAACGTAAGATGGTGTCACATGAGCGTGGTTTGGCAAGGGCATACATCATGTCATTTCATACTTGCATTAAATAAGAGTAGTTAGAATTGTTTGATTGTACTACTTTATCATTACTGCTTGACTGAATTGATAACTTGTTAACCTATGCTTTATTGTTCTACTGAGTTGGCCACTCATTCCCACGTTACGGGACGATGTTTTAAAACACCCACCAGACCCTGTATCAGATGCAGGTATCACTGGAGCACAAGAGACTGAGCCCGACTTCTATGACGATCAGGAGGAGTTCTCCTACATGCAGTTCGCTGAAGGCTTCGCATAGGCTGCCCAGTGCTACAGGGCTACAGGGTTGAAAATTTCCATTGTACTATTTTGACATTTTGATTCAGAACCAACATGTATATATGCGGTGACTCAGTTAGTGTTCATACTCTAGAGATCGAGAATGCTTTGTTTTATATATATCTATATACACCTTTCAGTCTTCCGCTTACGTTTTATACATGGATATGGAGTATGAATTACTGTTTTGGTAGAATCTCACTCATGTTTATTGTACTAACACAGATAACATTTAATCATCATTATCTATGTTGCATAAGTGATGTTCTGGAACTCGAGAGTTGAGTTACTACATGACCCTTAATTTTTTGGGATGTTACATCAGGTACTCCCAAGTAATGCTCTGATACTAACTTTTGTCACACCGTAAACCCGAAGATCGGCCTCATAGGAATCCCGATCGCCAAATCTGGTGCTGATAGCCTCCGTAGTACCCCATTCTCGGTTCCCAGTGTCTATAGGCCAGATTTTGATCCTAGGATCCTACAAGGAGGATTTTCCAACGTACGTTTTTCTCATAAGAAGCATAACCACAAGTTTACCCAAATCACAAAGGTAACATCATCATCACATATCCACTAATATAATCTTTTAAATACAATGCTGAAAGGGAAATACATATATCGAAAATTAAAGTTCCAGAGGTTTGCTGCATGCTCCAAGCTCCACGCTGCTGAAACCTAACGCCACCTCCACACATCTATCGTGCATAAGCTTATAGAAAGCTTAGTGGGTGGTGAAGGTGTGTGAATAGAATATGCGTGCTCAGAATGTAATATTAGAGTAAACAAAGATACCGATAAGTCTACAAGCCATACAATATCGGAGTAAGCAGAAATACTGACAAGTCCATGAGTCATCTCGTATCAGAGTAAGTAATATAAATTGGTTATGCAAATGAGGAGTCAAAGAGAGCCAAATATCAGATGGCGAGGGTACAATGCAATATGTAAATCTTGCTAAGTCCGTCTAAGTCATATAAGTACAGAAACATAGCAACCCAAAATGTTAAATGCTACGGATGCAATGCAATATACGGTGCAAATGAAATGAACAAGCTGGAGTGAATTCGGGATGACAGTACATAGTATTACAGGCTATGGGGTCCATCATAAGGGACTTCTATCCAAACCAGTCTCATACCTAAATTTGGACAGTCAGACTCAATGTGGTAAACTCTTGATCTCAGGTTAGTCACGCACCCTAACCAAAATCCTGGCCGTTGAGAAGGCATACGTAATAAATATTTATGTACCACCAGCCTGAGTGAATAGTGAATAGATGAATGAGTATGCAACTCCTACTCAATAAGTCCACATATCAGTACGGTTCCTCTCTGGGAAATCACTGGGGTCTATTACACTCTAAACCAGATTGCCGCCCCATAGCGCACAATAAGGTGAGTATAAGACACCTTACTATCCGCCTACCAATATCAGGCCCGGCTCGTCGATAATGGACTCATTCCTCAAGCTGGTCAATCTCAGCCTAGCTTTGCCCCCTCCTCTCGGGCAACTAAGGCTGCACCCCTTTCCAACCGACCACGACACAGTGGGAGATGCGGCCTAATGGTATACGGCCCTCATGCACTTATGCATCCACTCGTTCTAGACATTGGAGTAACCTCTGGAACCAAGAGGGTGTAGAGACTTTCACTTAGGGATATCTATAGTACCCCATGTAGAACAGATTTTCAGAGTCCTATCTAGCCCTCTATGATATGCCTGTGGAGGCTACGGCTCTGATGTCACTAGGGTGTATAGTAATCACAGCACACAATGCAAGATGCATGAGTCATACAATTCAGTCATGCATCAATCCTGCGTATACAGTGCACTCATGTGTAACAATCTCCGCCTATCGGGAGCCTCATAACAACCGGCACTATGGCATATGCAATGGTCAATCATATCTCATAACAAACATGCATATGATGCGTATGGGCATGTATCATGATGCCATGCTGTCACATATTCATAATCGGTATACATAACTGGCATCAACAATCGACCTAGACAAAGTGGACATTTAACCAACATTACCCCCAAGGAATGACCCATATAGAGCCTAACATACAGTGGACCCATAACCTTACACAAGGGCCAACTATACAACACAATGGGCCTCACTCAAGGGCTTAATTCACATCACGATGGGCCTTTCACATGGGCCTCGACAATCGAAATTGGCCTCTACAATCGGAATCGGCCTATACAATCGCCCTTGACGAATCGGAATCGGCCTATACAATCGCCCTTGACGAATCGGAATCGGCCTACACAATCGGCCTTGATACTCGGCCTCGACAATCGGAATCGACCTATACAATCGACACCAATGATCAGCATCGACAATCGACACTGATAATCAACATTGATAATTGGCACCGATGATCAGCATATAAACAAGGCGGGATCCATAGATAAACAACCTATCAACTATAATATAAAGATCGGTCCCTTGGCCGTGGTTATATCAAATCCTATAACGCAAAACCATCCATCTATGGCAAATGGGTCCCACTTATCTAGGTTAACCCACAAGAGGATTATGAGAATGGACCTAACAAGGCCTAAGGGACGGTCACAATGTGGACATCCAACCATCATTGCCCATCAATGTGGACATTTAACCAACATTGCTCCTAAGGAGTGGCCCGTACAAGGGATTCATACTCAACGTAATGGGCCATAAATACATCGTACTAGGCCTCAACTATGGGCCTTGAATACATCACAATGGGCCTCATCATATGGGCTAGAAATACATCACAATGGGCCGCTTATATACATCACCATACACTTCGCAATGGGCCGCATACATGGGCTGAAACACATCACAATGGGCCTCAGCACATGGGCCATAAATGCATCACATCAGGCCTTGCCCATGGACCTCGAGCACATCATAATGGCCTCGTCAATGGGCCTTGAATATATCATAATGGGCTACAACTCATGGGCTTCAATTACACAATAGGTGGGCCCTACACATGGGCCTAATATGCATCAAGTGTGGGATCCACGTCCTTAGATGGATGGAGAGGGTAAAACCCATACATCACGGTGGACCCCACGTCCTTAAATAGGCAGTGTGGATCAAACTCATACCTCATGATCAGGCGCCCATAACTTGTTGATGTGGTACAACAGCTACATAGCTGGAGTGAGGTACACTAGTAAATTTCCTCACAGTAGGTGGGTCCCGCGTCCCTGGACAGATGGACGGAATGGATATAGAATAAATACATTAAGGTGGGCCACGTTGGATGGCCAAAATGAAACATATATACCAAGTGGGTCCACACGTATGGGACCCATCAGAAATGAATGGATGGGGGATATAACATATACCTCGTGGTGGGATCCACCGTCCACGTGGCTGGACAGTGTGGTTCTCACACGTCACATGGTGGGCCATAAAGCATGCTGACGTCCTACAGTGGGACCCACTGCTGGACGGTGTAGATAAAACCCATACAACATTGTGGGCTCCACGACCATGTGACTGGCTGGAAGGCGTGGGAAAAACATATACATCATGGTGTCCCTCACAGCACCGTCCAGATGGACAGTGAAAATAACACATACATCATAGTGGCCTACACACACAGCACTGTCCAGATGGACAATGCAGATTACATACATCATGGTGGCCATCCACCGTCCAAAGAGAGATGGACGGGGTGGATAAATACATTAGGGTTGGCCCCACAGCATTGTCCAGATGGACGATGTGGGCATAAGATACATACGTCAGGTGGGTCCCACCCCCACATGTGCCACACATGTGGGGTGGGTCACGCCCTAATCAGATGGACGGCATGTACAAGATACATACATCATGCTGGCATCCCACAGCACCGTTCCAATCTGTGGACGGTGCAGATGTAGAATACAAATATAAAGGTGGGCTACCCACCGTCCAATCCACTGGACGGTGGATGAGGGGGGTGAAACATTACATCTAGTGGGTCCCACGTGGGCCCACCAGCTATGCATATATGCATATGTATATATTATATATTATTATAATAATTATATATATTATTTAAAAGAAAACGTCCAGGTACTGGAGTTATCATGCTCCATTTGAGATTTGGAGCAGCCTTTGGATGGACGGTTGATCATAACACATACATCACGTGGGACCCACAGAACCTGCTGACATAATCACATCAGTGGGTCCCACCATTTGAACGGTTAGGATATAATACATACCAAATGGTCAGACCCATAAAACTTAAAGACGTTTTGCACAGCAGCTGGTGCTGCTGCTCGTTTAATGGATGGTTGGATGAAACACATGCCTTAAGTGGGTCTCACCAAAGCTTATTGACGTTAAACGCAGCAGCAGCAAGGGCTGCTGGTGAGGTATGTCAGCTAATCCACTTCCATTTCCAAGAGAAAGGGGCCCACGTGTGGGATGAATCTGCATCGTCCCAACTGGTCCAGCATTGTCCAGATGGCCTGGACAGTGTGGATAAAATAAATACATCACGGTGTGGCCCTATAGCATGGTCCAACAGATGGACGGTTGGATGAAACATATAAATTAGGTGGGCCACACGATCATCACAAAAAGAGAGAGAAAGATCGGAGTAATGGAGGGACCCCGCCACTATGGGTCCCTCTTTAATACAAATCATACATCAAGATGGGTCCCACATATGTGGGCCCTCAAATCATTAAAGCTACATAAATTAATACTAAAAAAAAACACCCACCTTTGATCTCCTCTTAGTTCTTCCACCAACGCGTTCTAGAGCTCTAAGCGATGCAATTCAACAGTCGAGATGATCTATAGAGGGTGGGATTGGGTGGGAGGGAGGTGGGCCACACTAGCTTCTCTCCTCTCCCTTGGAAAGCCATGGACGATTGCTCTCTTGCTTGGGAAAATGGGAGAGAGAGAGATTGTAAGAGAGAGGGATGGGTGTGATGGGTGAGAGATGGGTGATGGGTGATGGATGTGTACTTGACATGTATGGATTGTAAGAGATAGAGTTGACTTTAGGGGAGGGGTGGTTGTACTTGACATGATGTGGTGATTGATGGAATTGATTTGACATGTTTTCTCTTGGGTTTTACAACTGTACGACATTTTTCTCAAATTGAACGCGGGCTCACATCTCCTGGCCTAGGTATCGCCTTGACCCGTAATACGCGGCGTTGGAACAACAACGACGACGCGGTCGCTAGGGTGCAAGTCTCAGGTTAAGCCAACTCAGATATGCAGGACTCGGCTTAGGCTCGTGCGCAAACATCTGTTATAGGTCACGGGTTTCTGAAATTTGACCGGGAGGACCCCGGAAGCCTACGAAACAGTACGGTCTAGGATACGGGCCTTACAATTTTCCTCCATTGAGAATTACGTCAATGAAAAGTTCAAATTTGATTTAAATTGCTTTATCTTCCAATTGGATAGGATAGGACTCCAATTCCAATTGTGTCCATTCAATCAACTAAGATAACATCTTAATAGCTACAAGTGGATCCTTAACGCCCTACTTCCTACCTTTTAGATCTTTTTCTAGTTCTAGTTCTAGTTATTTTCAGAATACGTACGAGTTTAGTCCATGTGGATTTGACCTCGGTCTTATCGAGTTATTACTACATCGTTACCCTACACTTGGGGTTATGAACAAGTTTTTGGTGCCGTTGCTGGGGACTACGGTCACATTTTTCTGGAATTAAATGGTATTAGAATTAGGTTAAGATTAGGGTCTATTTTTTTGCTATGTTTTTAGGTTAGGATTTTTTCTGAAATTATTTTTAGAAACTAACATTATTTTCTGTTTTATAAGATCCTAACATAGAAACTCTTATTTGGTAATTTTGTTCCAACCCTCTCTCTTATCTTTTCTATTTATATTATTTGTTTTAGTTTTTTCTACTTTTCTTTTAGGCTTAGTTGTTTAGTCACTTAAGGGCTGAGATTGTTTCATGCCCAAGTGGGTCTATGATAACACTCTACGTCTTTTGAATGAGGGAGGATTAGTCAAAGGGTTACCTATCCATCATAGGATTAGACACCACTTGAGACCCTCTGAGTCAATAGAAGTGATGGCTGCAAATCAACCTCAACCTCTAGTTGAGGAAGTTCAAGATGAAAACGAGGTGCAAAATGCATCCCTGCCTCGTACTCTACAAAATTATTTACAACCGGCAAGGGTGAGTACATCTTCTTGCATGATATTTTCATTTAATACAAGAACTATGAACATTAAATAAGGGATAATTTAACTCCTCCCTAAGTTTCATGGACTAGAATCTGAAAGTCCATACTTGCATATGAAAGAGTTTGATGAAATCATATCAACATTACACTTCCCAAACATGTCTAAGGACACAGTTAGACTAAACTTGTTTCCTTTCTCTTTAAAAGAAAAGGCTAAGTTATGGTTACATTTCTTAAGACCAAGGTCCATTGTTATGGGGGCTGAGATGACAAGGGAGTTCCTTAAAAAGTTCTACCCCTATCATAAAACAAATACCTTAAGGAAAACAATCATGAATTTTGAACAAAAAGAGGATGCGACATTCTTCCAATGTTGGGAGCGATTTACGGATCTCATAAATTCATGTCCATAACATGACTACAAAACATGAAGTATAAAAACCTTTTTCTATGAGGGATTGAGCTCACCCATGCGACCTTCTTCCAATGTTGGAAGCTAATGATGCATGGGATTATTTTGATAAACTTGCTGAAAAAGCGCAATCATGGGATACCTCTTCAAGAATTACCACTTCTAATCCTACTCAATCAAAGGAAATGGGAGGAATTTATGTTTTAAAAGAGGAAGATGATATAAATGAAAGTGGCCAAACTCACAAGAAAAATCAAGGCCATGGAACTTAAGAAGGTAGAACCTGAAAAGATTGTAAAAGTTGTTTGTGGTATTTGTGCTTGTAACATACATACAACTGAGAATTGCCCAACAATTCCTACTTTTCAGGAGATATTGAATGAGCAATCAAATTCCATAAACAACTACTAAAAACCTTTTAGTGGACCCACTTCAAATACATATAACTCAAGCTGGAGGAACCATCCAAATTTCAGTTGGAGGAACGGACAAACGGCTACCCCTCAAGGGATCCTTAACCAATTTCTGAATCAAAGGAAACCTCAAGAGGACCCAGACTTAAAACATATAAGAAAATAAGAGCTTTTTAATCAGGGTATGTTGCAAGCCTTTCAAGACCTTACAAAGGCCATACAAAGGCTTGAAACAAAAAAATTGATTGGGGAGAAAGGGATCCTTTTGGCTCAACCTCTCCCCAATCCAAAACAACAATATGAAATTAGTGACCCAAGCTCTTCAAAATAGATGGAGCAGGATAAGTCTATCACCACTCTTAGGAGTGGGAAGATAATTGACAAATCTATTCCGGTGAGGGATGAAAAGCCTAAGGACCCAGAAATATATGAGAATGCTAGACCTAACAATGCTCCATATGGGTTAGAACCAGAACCTCAAAGTAAGTCGATTGCGTCATTCCCTCAATGGTTGATTACACCAAAACCTCTCTCTAACTCTTAAGATATTCTAGAGGTGCTTAAGCAAGTGAAGGTCAACATCCCTCTATTGGATGACGTTAAACAAATCCTTTCATATGCAAAAATTTTGAAATATTTATGTACGACCAAAAGACAACAAAACATATAAAAGAAAATCTTTTTGACAGAAAAAGTGAGTGTAATCCTCAAGCAAGATGTGCTACAAAACTATAAAGATTCCACTAGCCCAACCATCACTTGTGTAATTGAGAACCACCAGATTGAGCATGCACTTCTTAACTTGGGGGCGAGCATAAATCTAATCCCTTACTCGGTTTACGAACAATTGGGTCTAGGTGAATTAAAATCCACCCGGACTACATTACAACTTGTCGATCGCTCAGTTTGTGTAACGAGAGGGATGATTGAGGATGTGTTGGTGCAAGTTGATAAATTCTACTATCCGGTAGATTTTATTGTCTTGGATACTCAAGCCATAATAGATGTGAGCACTCAAATACCCATCATTTTTGGTTGCCCATTCCTTGCTATATCAAATGCTATCATTAATTGTAGAAATGGAATTATGAATTTATCCTTCGAAAATATGACATTGGAGCTTAACATTTTTTTCAACATGAACAAACAGCTAGAGGATGATGATGATACCCATGGCATTAACATGATTAAATTTTCATGGAAAATAAAGCACTCCAGACTCTATATTTTGACACTCTTGAGACTTACTTGGCCCACTCCCTTGATTTAGATGATGACATGATTAGGGAGATGGATGCCTTGCTTGATGCTACGCCGGTACTTGAAGTTATCCAGTGGAGACCACAATTTGAAAAATTGCACCAAACCGATGTAGTGCCTCTACCGTCTAACCTAAAAGCACTGAAGCTTGACCTAAAACCTTTACTCATCGATCTTAAATATGTCTATTTAGGTCAAGATGAGACATACCCAATGGTGATCTCTTCTCACCTGGAGAAAGAACAAGAGAGTGTGCTCATTTCCACTCTCATTGAACATAAAGGTGCTCTTGGATGGTCGGTTGCGGACCTCAAGGGAATTAACCCTTTGATTTGTACTCACCACATCCATCTTGACAATAATATGAAAACCTCCCAACAATAATAACATTGACTCAATCCAAATATAAAAGAAGTGGTTAAGGCTGAGGTAATTAAGTTGTTGGATGTGGGTATCATATACCTTATATTCGACAGTCAATGGGTGAGTCCAACTCAGGTAGTTCCTAAGAAGTCCAGAATCACCATCATAGCCAATGCCGACAATGAACTCGTGCCAACTAGAGTTACTACTGGTTGGAGAATGTGGATCGACTACAGGAAGTTGAAAACCATGATAAGGAAGGACCACTTTCCTTTGCCCTTCATTGATCAAATTTTAGAAAGGCTAGTCGGTCACTCTTACTATTGCTTCCTTGACGGATATTCGGGCTGCAATCAGATAGAGAAAGCCCTTGAAGATAAAGAGAAGACAACATTCATGTGTTCCTTTGACACATTTGTATACCAAAGGATGCCATTCGGACTATTAATGCCCCCACCACTTTTCAGTGATGCATGTTGAGTATTTTTTCTGACATGGTGGGGCAATATTTAGAGGTCTTCATGGACGACTTCTCTGTCTTTAGTCAATCCTTCAGCGAGTGTTTGAAATTCTTAAATGTGTGCTAAAGCGATGCGAGGAAAAGAATGCGGTTCTGAATTGGGAGAAATGCCATTTCATGGTTCCTAAGGGAATTGTGCTTGGACAAATAATTTCGTCCAAGGGAATTGAGGTAGACAAGGCAAAAATTGATCTTATCTCTAGCCTACCTCCACCCAAGAGCGTATATGACGTGCGATTCTTCCTAGGACACGCTGGATTCTATAAACAATTTATAAAGGACTTTAATCATCTCTCTTATCCTTTATGCAATCTACTTTAAAAGGATGTACCATATGAGTGGACTGAACAATGTCAAGAAGCTTTCACTAAGCTCAAGGGTATGTTAACTACCGCACCTATCATGCAGCCACCTGATTGGATCATCTTTTTTGAAATTATGTGCGATGCATCTGACTATGCTATTGGGGTGGTGTTAGGCCAGAGAAAAGAAAAGAAGCCCTACGTTATTCACTATGTAAAATTCTACCCAAGTGAACTACTCTATTACAGAGAAAGAACTCTTAGCTGTAATATTCACTTTGAACAAATTTAGGTCCTACATGATCAAATCTAAGATCATCATCTACACGGACCATGCGGTGCTAAAGTATCTTCTTTTTAAGATGGATGCCAAGCCCTGCCTGATAGGATGGATCCTCTTACTCCAAGAATTTGATATTGAAATATGAGATAAAAAAAGAAGTTAAAAACGTAGTGGCCGACCACCTTTCTTGACTTGACCTCCCTGGTTCCTTAAGCCAACACTGATAAATGATATGTTCCTTGATGAACAATTGTTTAAACTCTCCCAACTATCTTAGTTTGCTGACATTGTAAATTATCTTGCTACACAGGTTTCACGTCAACATATTGGACTATCTAAGATAAGAAAAAATTCTTCACCGAGGTACATAAGTTTTTCTCGGATGATCCTTATTTATTTAAATATTGTTCAAACTAAATTCTAAGGAGATGTGTACCAGACAATGAATATCAGAGTGTCGTCTCCTTTTGTCATTCTCAGGCTTGTGGTGGTCACTTTTTCTGCTAAGAAGACCATGACCATAATTCTGAAGTGCAGCTTTTATTGGCCTATGAGTTTTGCAAAGCTTGTGAGCCTTGTTAAAAATTGGGAGGGTTGTCTCATCAAAATATGATGCCTCTGAACCCCATTTTTATCATTGAAGCATTTGATTGCTGGGGTATTGATTTCATGGGACCATTCCCCAAATCCTTTGGGAATTTTTACATTTTGTTAGTAGTAGACTATGTAACTAAGTGGGTCAAAGTGATCCCATGCTAGAATAATGATCATAAAACGGTCATTCGATTCTTAAAAGAAAATATCCTTTCCCAATTCGGAACGCCTCAGGCCATTATTAGTGATGGAGGTTCACACTTTTGTAATAGGCCATTTGAAAACTTAATGAAGAAATATGACATCTCTCATAAAGTGAGCACTCCATACCACTTGCAGACAAGCGGGCAAGCCAGGATTTTTAATAGAAAAATTAAATAAATTCTGGAAAAAATGATTAACTCAGACCGTAAGGATTGATCAATTTGCTTGACTGATGCCTTATGGGTTTACCGTACAACTTTTAAGACCCCCATTAGAATGTCTCCCTTCAGACTTGTTTGTGGGAAAGCTTGCCACCTACCTGTGGAGCTGGAGCATAAAGCCTATTGGGCTATAAAAATTATAAACTTTAATTTAGATAACGCTGGTTCGTTGCACAAACTTCAATTGAATGAACTCAAAGAAATTCAGAATAACGCTTATGAGAACTCGAGAATTTATTAGGAGAGGATGAAGGTATTCCATGACATGAACATCCTTCGGAAATCATTCATAGCCGGTCAAAAAGTCCTTCTGTAAAATTCTCGGTTATATCTTTTTCTGGGTATACTTCAATATTGTTGGACTGGTCCCTTCATTGTTACTAATGTCTATCCTCATGGGGCCATTGAGATAAAAAATTTGATGAATGATAATGTTTTCAAAGTGAATGAACATAATCTCAAGCCATTTGTCGAGAAGTTTGATTCAGAGGACATGTCCATGCCTCTGACTGATCCGGTGTACTAGGATTGGCATCTTAGTCTGACGGAGGTGTAGTTAGGTTTATTACTTTAAAAGGATTTAGAATTAGGATATTTTAATTTCAGTTTGTTTAGTCTTTATTCTAACCTATTTACATGTTAAGAATTTTGGAAAAGCTTCAATTCTCTTTTTTCAGGTATTATCTTCCCATCACTTCCCATTTCTTTTTGTTGTCTCATGTGCATTGCATGCTCATATCTTTTACATTGAGGATGATGTAGGTTTTAGGTTGGGGGTGTGAAGTAGGTAAACTAATCAGTGTTTTCCTAGTTTTGAGCAAAAATTGTGAAAATTTTCAAATTTTCAAGTTAAAAACATGTTTGGGAAATGATAATTTGTGGAATTAAGAATGCTTTGAGTATGATGATAAGATGGAGATTGAACTTTGAATTGTTAGAGTTTGATCAACTGAGTAGACTATCGTTTAAATTCTTGTATTTAATTGATTAAGAGGAAGTTTGAATATCATGTTAATCTAAGTCACAAGCCACATTCAAATTGCTTTATGTGAATTGTACTAGAATTTCTCATTGTTAGTGTGTGTATCATTGATAGATATTAATAGTTAAGTCCGGAGAATTTTATACACCTTAAAAAATGAAAAGAACCAGTTAAAAAATAGAGAGATCGACAAAAAGGTCATGTATGATGAAAAGACTAGAAAAGAATGAAAAGTCTGAAAAGAATGAATAAATAAAAAGGACCGTTGATATAAAATCAAAAACTAGAAAAAGAAGAAAAATGTGATAAGTTCGGAATCAATACTTGATTATTCAATAAAACCTGAGGTTATGAGCATGGCTAACATTATGAAATAGTAGTATGTTATGGAAAGTAAATAGAATTCACAAAGCATATTGGAAAATTTTGATATATGAACTTATGCTCTTAAATAATTGATAAAGAAACTTTTTGATTGATTGCTTGTGTGATTCGGCTCTAGGTTTTCAAAATTGCACTCTTGCTTCTTTAGATTATACTCATTCATACTTGATTGCACAAAAGATTATTTTATAAAAGTGATTTGAACATTGAAGATTGAAGATGACTTCACGCATTTTTGCTCGAGGTTAGCAAAATGCTACTTTGGGGGTGTGTTGAGTGTGAAATATTGTATCTTTCCTCTTATTTATACCTTGATTTTATGAACATGATAGTGCTTAATTGATTTAATTATGCATGTTTTCATGTGCGAGGTGATTTTGAGAGCTTAAGGTGAAATTGATGCCAAAAAGAAGATTTATGCTCAAAAGATTACTAAATGAAGATTTGAAGATTTAGAAGTCATTAATGAAGAATTCACATGCCAAAGATCCAAGAAAACCAAGTGAGGAATAAAGAGAATCAAAGATTTGAAGTGAAGAAAAGGAATCCTGAAAATAAACATTTCCTAAAATTGTCCTAAAAAGGCATATTCTAAAACTCTGACTTTATTTTGGAAAACTGTATAGAGTGCATAAATTTAGGAATGCTCACCCCCGCCATATTTTTTGAAAAAGCCATGCATGAGGGTACGCTCACCCCTACCGGTTGTAAATAATCTCGTAAAGTGCGTGGCGGGGGTGCTTGATGCACCTCATTCTCATCCTGGATTTCTTCAACCCTAGGTTGAGGTAGATTTGGAGGTTGATTGGCCGATTAATTGGTAGCCATAACTCCAATTAACTCTGTAGATCTTGAGTGGTGTCTAATCCTGTGATGGATAGATAACATTTAACTAGATCCTCCTTCACTCAAGAGATGTCAAGTGTTGTCACAAACCCACTTGGGCATGAAACACTCTCAACCCTCAGAATCTAACCTAAACCTAAAAGGAAAGAGAGAAATAGAAATCTAGAAATAGAAAGAAGTTACCAAATTAGAAGATTCTATGTTTGGATCTTATAGAGAAAAAGGAAAGGAAATTGTTTCTAAAAAAGAAATAAGAAAGCAACCTAGTTTCTAAAAATAAATCAGAAAAACCTTAACCTAAAAATAGAAAGTAAACAAACCCTAATCTTAAGCTAATTCTAAAACTAGTTAATCTCAGAAAAATATAACCGTTAATCCCTGGCAAGGGCGTCAAAAACTTATTCACAACCCTAAGTGTAGGGTCGTGATGTAGTAATAATCTCGGTATGAACTTTGAATCCACAGGGACTAATCTCATGCATTTTTTAAAGTAACTAGAAGTGAAACTAGAAGAAGATGTAAATCTAAATTTGAAGAAGTTTGAAGAGTAATTGTGAAGGTTGTAATTGAAACTTTAAAAATTTAAAGGTTGTAATTGAAACTTTGAAAATTTAAAGGTTGTAATTGAAACTTTGAAAATTTAAAGGTGGGAACTAGGGTGCTAAGGATCCACTTATAGCAATTGAGATACTACCTTGCTTAATTCAAGAGATTCAAATAGAATCAAAGTCCTATCCTATCTGGTTGGAAGAAGAGATGGTCAAATTTCTGAACTTCTCATTGATCTACCCTCAACGAAGGAGAATTATGGTGAATTGGAAGGGATTCCATCACCCAACCATGCCTAGGAGACGGTGGCAGACAACGGGATTTACTAAATCCACAATCTTAAATAGAAAAGAAGATATTTAAAACTATTGTAGATTTATTGTAATTTGAGTCACAACATATCATTAAAAATTGAAAATATTCCTTAGAATC
Organism: Magnolia changhungtana; assembly: GCA_030180095.1. Classification (NCBI taxonomy): domain Eukaryota; kingdom Viridiplantae; phylum Streptophyta; class Magnoliopsida; order Magnoliales; family Magnoliaceae; genus Magnolia; species Magnolia changhungtana. The sequence continues at coordinate 1,801,595 of JASAUF010000625.1, forward strand.
AACTAGAATTCAATGAAATTCAAACATAAACATGAATCGAAGCAAAGTAACCATCTCAATCATGCTACAAGCTTCACCTCTTAACCCTAGCTAAGAGGTTTAGCCAACCATAGACATGATTGAACTAAAATCTCTTAAGAAAAGCATAAAAACAACTAAGGAAGAAGAAGAAACACTCTTGGCGGTGGCTCTCCATGCTTTTGCTCCACTCCTCAAACCCTAGATGATGCCTAAGAACGTTCTAGGGACTCTTATTTATAGTTGTGCATCCTCCTCTTATGCACTGACTTGAAATTTCCACAAACCGCCTCAAATTACGCAATCTGCATCGGCCCTACACAACAACTCTGCACGATTTCGGTGGCATTGAAATCATATCTAAAATTTTATCTCATCTGAAATTGTTTGTGCAGAGTACTTAGGTGCACCTAAATTGGCTTAGGTGGCACCGAATTAAGTTGTTTTCTTACTGGACTGTTTTACGGTAGCATCGAAGTTGGCTTAGGTGGCACTGAAATTGGTTGTTTTTCTGCTCTTTTACTTGTGCTCTTGCCAATCTTTTCTTCATCCTTTGTACTTAGTTTCTTTAGATCTTTGGCATGAGAATTATCCGTTCTTGGTCTCCTACGATCTTTTCTTTGCCTTGGTGATTTTTGAGCATTAAATCTATACTTTTAGCATTCTTTTCAATCTAAGCTCTTAAATTCACCTTGAAACACAAACATGATTAAAATAGAACATTAAGCATTATCATGTTCATAAACCAAGTAATAAATGAGGGATAATATGCAATATTTGACCCTCAACACAATCTTTAACCAACATTTTGCTAGTCCCGAGCAAAGTATGCAAAAAATGAACTTCAATGCTCAATGTTCAAACCTTTTTCAGAAAACAATCATTTATATAATTAAGTATAATTGAGTAGACTTAAGACAAGAAAGTGGTATTTTGAAAACCTAGAGCCGAATCACATAAGCAATTAATGAAATAAGTTCTTTATCATTTAACTCAGAGCATAAGTTCATATTCTAAGTTTTTCCAATGAATGTTAACTTCCCATGGGAATACTATTATTTCATAATATTAGCCATGTTCATCTTATCAAAATTAGTCAAAAACTCGTGTACTGATTCCGAATATATCCCCCTTTTTCTTCTTTTTCCATTTTTTGATTTTATATCGATGGCTACTCTTATTCATTCTTTTTTGAATAAGTCATCCTTTTCAAAGACCTTTTTCATTCTCCTCATGGCCTTTTTGTCGATCTCCTATTTTTTAACTGGTTTTTTCATCTTTTAAGGTAGATAAAATTCTCCTGGTTCAATTCTCAACATTTATCAATGATTCAAATACTAACCATTAGCAATCTTAGCACATCCCAAGGAAGCAACTTGAATGTATTTTGTGAATTAAATTAACATGATATACAAGTTTCCTCTTAATTGTTTAAGAATCTTAGGTGATGGTTTACTCGGGTGATCAAACTCCAACAATTCAAGATCTAATCTTCATCTTAGTATCCCACTCAAAGCATTCTTAAGTACACAAACTTTTGTTTCCAAACAGATTCCAGCTTGAAACATTAAAAAATTTCAAAAATTTTTGCTTAAAATTGAGAAAACACTGATTAGTTTACCTAATCCCCCATCCCCAACATAAAATCTACATTGTCCTCAATGTAAAAGAAATAAACATGTAATGCATATGAGGTAACGAAAAGAAAGGGAATAGTAATGGAAAGATAGAACCTGGAGGAAGGAAATTTGAAGCCTTTTCACAAATCTCAGTATAAAATGGGTTAGCACAAAACAAAACTCAATAAAGTATAAGCAAATTATCCTAGTCCTAGATCATATGAAAGCGATAAACCTAACTATACCTCCATCAAATTAGGAGATCAATCCTGGTATACAGGATTAGTCAGAGGTATGGACATATCCTCTGAATCGATTTTCTCAACAAATGGCTTCAACCGATGTCCATTTACCTTAAAAGCATTGCCATTGTTCGGATTCTCTATCTCGAAGGCCCCATGTGGATAGACATTAGTAACTGTGAAAGGGCTAATCCAACAAGATTGGAGCTTTCTCGAAAAAAAAATGTAACCGAGAATTATACAAAAAGGACTTTTTAACCAACCAAGAAGATTTCTGAAGGATGTTCTTATCATAAAACATCTTCATCTATCCTTGTAAATTCTCGAGTTCTCGTATGCATCATTCCGGATCTCCTCGAGTTCATTCAATTGTAGCTTGTGCAATGAACCGGCGTTGTCCAAATCAAAGTTCAAATTCTTAATAGCCCAGTAGGTTCTATGTTCCAACTCCACAGGTAAATGGTAAGCATTCTCATAGACGAGTCTAAAGGGAGACATTCCAATAAGAGTTTTAAAGGCTATACGGTAAGCCCATAAGGCATCGGTCAAGCAGATTGATCAATCATTACAGTTAGGGTTAACTATTTTTTCCAAGATATATTTAATCTCTCTGTTGAAAATCTCAGCTTGCCCACTTGTCTGTGGGTGGTATAGAGTGCTCACCTTGTGAGAGATGCGATATTTCTTCATTAAGTTTGCAAATGACCTATTACAGAAATGTGAGCCTCCATCACTAATGATGGCCCGAGGCGTTCCGAATCGGGAAAGGATATTCTCTTTTAAAATTTAATGACCATTTGATGGTCATTATTCCAGCATGGGATTGCTTCGACCCATTTAGTGACATAGTCTACAGCTAGCAAAATGTATAAATTCCCAAAAGATTGGGGGAATGGTCCTATGAAATCGATGCCCTAGCAATCAAATACTTCAATGATCAGAATGACATTTAGGGGCATTATATTTTGATAGGACAATGCTCCTAATTTTTTATAGTGCTCACAAGCTCTACAAAACTCATGAGTATCCTTGAACATAGTGGGCTAATAAAAGCCACACTACATAATTTTGGCCGTGGTCTTTTTTGTCATGCCCCAAACTGGGAGAACGTGCTCACAAAATTCTCGATCGCCGACTACGGCGTCGACAGCCTCCTTTTCAGTATGATTTTTTTTTTGGTAATGGAGCATAACCACAAGTATACCCAAATCATAAAGGCAACATCATCTTCACATATCCGCTAATATAATCATTTGAATACAATGTTGAAAGGGAAATACATATATCGAAATCAAAGCTCCAGAGGACAGCTACACTCTCCAAGCTCAACGGTGCTGCAACCTAACGCCACCTGCATGCATCTATCGTGCATAGGCTTACAAAAGCTTAGAGGGTGGTGAAAGTGTGTGCACAAGATAAGTGCCAAGTATACCATAAGGCCCATAAATCATACATTATTGGAATAAGCGGAAATACTAACAAGATCATAAATCATACGATATCAGAGTAAGCGGAAATATACTGGTAAGTCAATGAGTGCTATCAGCCGTACCAAGGCTATGCGACGTAAAATATAATAAGACAATAACAGATGCTGAGAATGCAATGCAATATGCAAACCCTGACGAACCACGAATACCATCAACCTCATCTAGGCCATATAAGTGCGAAAACATAATAACCTAAAATGCTAAGTACCGCGGATGCAATGTGATATGCGGTGCGAATGAAATGACTATGCTGGAAAGTGAAGTCGGGATGAGAGTACAAAGTATCATAGGCTATGGGGTCCATCACAAGGAACTTCTATCCAAACTAGTCCCATACATAAATTTGGATAGTCAGACACAATGTGGTAAACTACTGATCTCAGGTTAGTCGCGCGCCTAACCGAAATCCTGGCCATGCAATGGTACACGTAACAAATAGTTATGCACCACCAGCTCGAGTGGGTAGTGAATGAATGAATGAATGGATATGCAATTCCTGCTCAATACATCCACATATCAGTATGGTTGCTCTTGGTGGAAATCACCGGGGTCTATCACACTTCACACCGGCTGCCTCCTCCCTAGCTGCACAGCCCCGTGAGTGGAAGAGACCTCACTATCCACCTAACCAGTAGTCTGCCAATACCTACTCGGCTCATCGATAGCGGACCCATTTACGAGCTAGTCATACTAAGCCTAGCTTATAGCCCCCTCACTCGGGCGGATAAGGCTACACCCCCTCCCAACCGACCACGACACAGTGGGAGACGTGGCCTACTGGTATTCGACACTCGGGCGCTCATGTTCCACTCGGTCTAGACGTTGGGGTACCTCTTAGCCTCGAAGATTCTAAAATTTTCACCCAAGGATATCTTAAGTGCCCACAGTGCTAGAACTAAGTATTTTTGGTGTCCCATTTAGCCATCTACTATGTGTCTGTGGAGGCCACGGCCCTGATGTCGCTAGGGCGTACAATGATCAAGTCACATATATGCGAGATGTATGAGTCACACTATCCATTCATGCAGCAATCCTGCGCGTACGACGCGATAATGTGGGCACTTCGTCTCATAAGGAGTCCCGTAAATAGTCTGCCCAATGGTGTATGCAATGCTCAGTCACTACTCATATCAAGCACACATATGATGTGTATGGCATGAGTCATGGAATTATACTAAGTAGGTTATAAAGTAATGAACTATCCTTATAATTCAGATGGGCCTAGACGACCTATACACAACAAGTATGGGCCTATCAATGGGCCCTAGGGAGAGTCATAATTCGGACTTTTAACCAACATTATTCTTACAATGTGGACGTCAAACCATCATTGCTCCCAAGGTATGGCCCAACATAAATATCATTACATAAACCATGGTGGAATCATATTCAATGGGCCTTATGTACATCCCATTGGGCCTCAACCCATGGGCCTCCAATTTATCAAATGGGCCTCATAGCATGCACCTCATGTATATTAAGGTGGGCCTAAATGGATGGGCCATAATTACATCAAGATGGGCCTCCTCAAATGGGCCTTATATATATATCAAGGTGGCCTCAACGGACGGCCACAAGTACATCAATGTGGGCCCCACCACATCGGTCATATACATATCAAATGGGCCACACCAATGGGACTTTTGTACATTGCAATGGGCCATAACCCATGGACCTTGAATACATCACAATGAGCCTTAAATATATAACAATGGGCCCTGTACCTGGGCCTCAAAACATGCAATAGGTGGGCCTCGCTCATGGGTCAAAGATACATCATGAGGAGTCACATGTATATCAAAGTGGGCCTCTCGATTGGGCCACAAAATACATCATAGTGGGCCCGACGGATGGGCCACAAAGTACATCAATGTGGGCCTCAACAACGGCCTCATACACGTCAATGTGGGCATCAATGACGGCCACAAATAAATCAAAATGGGACTCATACATGAACCAAGGTGGGGTCCACTTGAACTATAGATCTGTCTTATTTTTAGCCTCAAGCATGTAAGACAAGCTTGCCAAATGGTTGGAAGGTTTAGATGCAACACATGCATCATGGTGTGGGGTCCACATGAACTATGGATCTGACTCATTCTTTAGCTCATGCCATAAAGTAAGCTTTCAAGGTGGTTGGACGGCTTGGATGCCACACATGCATCATGGTGGGTCCCATAGACAGACGGCGTGGATGGAGTTGGTGGGACCCACAGAACTTGGTGACACTGCAACAGCAGCTATGTGGCTGCAGTGAGGTACACCCACCGTCCACTCCCAAGAATAGTTGGGCGGTGTGAGCAAACTACTTACATCAGTGGATCCCACGTGGGGCCCACCAAAATGTTTATATGCAATCTAACCCACTGACAAGGTCACACGCACCCTGGATGCATGAAAAAAAATTTTCATTTTGATTCAAAACTTCTGGACCACAAAAAGGGGTTCAATGATAGGCGTTAAATCCCATTGTTTCCTGTGATGTGGGCTACCTGGGTCCCGTATTCGACTGATATTTGGGGTGGCCCACTGCCCCAAAGGGGCCTAACAGATGCACGGTGAGGATGTTCGACAGACATCACAGTGGGGCCCACGGCTGGGACCTTGTCCCTGCCCGTCCGTCAACAGCAGTAGCGCAGGACGCTGCTGCCACTACAAGAAAGAGGGTTTTTAGCGACAAAACACATTTTTGTCGCTAAAAGTCATTTTTAGCGACGAAATAAATTTTCGTTGCTAAAAGTGCACTTTTAGCGACGAAAATTTTCGTAGTTAAAAATCGTGCATTAGACTTTTAGCGACGAAAATTTTCGTCACTAACTGTTTTAAACATTTTTCTTAGCTGCGACACTTTTCGTCGCAAAAGACTTGGAACATTTTCTTAAACTTTTAGCGGCAAAAATATTCGTCACTAAAAAATACAAAAATCCTTCTGTTTTTAGCAGCGAAAAGCAGCGAAAATTTTCGCTGCTAAAAATAAACTAACATACTTTTAGTGAAGAAAATTTTCGTCGCCAAAAGTCTCTTTAAAAAAAAAAAATATTCCAGCTCAAAAACCATACAAAATTCTTGATATACACCTGTTAACAATATATTCCATCATATTCATCCTGATATACACATTTCATCATATTCACATTCACATCCATCTAAACCCAAACTACATAAACTTTTAGCGGCGAAAATGTTCGTCGCTAAAAAACACTATATAAAACTTTTTAAAAATTTTAAACTTTTATTTGTGTTTTTAATAGCGAAAATTTTTGCTGCTAAAAATAAACTAACATATCTTTTAGCGATGAAAATTTTCGTCGCCAAAAGTCTCTTTTTTTTAAAAAAAATATTCCAGCTCAAAAACCGTACAAAATTCCTAATATACACCTGTTAACAATATATTCCATCATATTCATCCTGATATACACATTTCATCATATTCACATTCACATCCATCTAAACGCAAACTACATAAACTTTTAGCGGCGAAAATGTTTGTTGCTAAAAAACACTATATAAAACTTTTAGCAGCGAAACTTTTCGTTGCTAAAAATTTTAAACTTTTAGCGGTAAAACTGAAAAAAAAATATTTGTGTTTTTAGCAGCGAAAATTTTCGTTGCTAAAAGTCTTGTACAGTACAAGACTTTTAACAACGAAAATTTTCGCTGCTAAAAATAAACTAACATATCTTTTAGCGACGAAAATTTTCGTTGCCAAAAGTCTCTTTTTAAAAAAAAATATTTCAGCTCAAAAACTATACAAAATTCCTGATATACACCTGTTAACAATATATTCCATCATATTCATCCTAATATACACATTTCATCATATTCACATTCACATCCATTTAAACCTAAACTATATAAACTACATTCATCCGAACACAAACAATCTTATCTGCATCACATTTATTCACGCATAAATACATATAAACTTAACATAAACAAATAAACAAAAAATCACAAAGATGAAGGTGGAGGTGTTGGGGCATCGGTGGGTAAGCGTGCAGCGAAAGCCTGAAACATCTCCGTCATCCATCGCTCATGCTCCACCCACATCTCCTCCATCCTCCTCTCCTGCTCCTCCATCTGCCTCACCAACTCCTCCATCCTCCTCTGCCTCGCCAGCTGATCCTCTATCCTCATCTCTTGCTCCTCCCTCTGCCTTGCCAGCTCCTCTAGGTTTAGGTTTAGGTTCAGGTTATAAGTATAGGTTTTGGGATTTGAGAATAGGTTTAGGGTTTAGGAAATCGGGTTTGTGTTCGGGATCGGGTTTAAGTTTGGGTTTCAAGTTTAAGATTAGGTTAAGGTTAGGGAGTTGAGATTAGGATTAGGTGTAGGTTTAGGTTTAGAGATTTGAGAATACATTTAGGTTTTAGGTTTAAGTTTAGGTTTTAGGTTATAGGTTAAGGTTTAGGTTACTGTTAGGTTATAGGTTATAAGTTTAGGTTGTAGGTAATAAGTTTAGGTTACAGGTTTAGGTTACAAGTCATAGGTTTAGGTTATATGTTATAAGTTTAGGTTATAGGGGTTTAGGTTTTAGGTTTAGGTTAAGGTTATAGGTTTAGGTTCGGTTTAGGTTTAAGTTATAGGTTATAGCTTTGGGAATTGAGAATAGGTTAAGGTTTAGGTTTAGAAACCGGGTTTGGGGTTGGGATTGGGTTTAGGTTTGGGTTTTCAAGTTTAGGTTTAGGTTTAGGTTAGGGAGTTGAGATTAGGATTTGGTGTAGGTTTAGGTTTAGGGATTTGAGAATACATTTAGGTTTTAGGTTTTAGGTTTAGGTTTTAGCTTATAGGTTTAGGTTATAAGTTTTGGTTTTAGTTTTAGGTTTAGGTTATAGGTTAAGGTTACATTTAGGTTTAGGTTATAGGTTATAACTTTGGGAATTGAGAATAGGTTATGGTTTAGGTTTAGGAAACTGAGTTCGGGTTCGGGATTGGGTTTAGGTTTGGGTTTTCAAGTTCAGGTTTAGGTTTAAGTTAGGGAGTTGAGATTAGGATTTGGTGTAGGTTTAGGTTTAGGGATTTGAAAATAGGTTAAGGTTTAGGTTTAGGAAATCGGGTTCGGGTTCTGGATCGAGTTTAGGCTTGGGTTTTCATGTTTAGGTTTAGGTTTAGGTTAGGGAGTTGAGATTAGGATTTGGTGTAGGTTTAGGTTTAGGGATTTGAGAATTGGTTAAGGTTAAGGTTTAGGTTTAGGAAATCGTGTTTGGGTTCGGGATCGAGTTTAGGCTTGGGTTTTCAAGTTTAGGTTTAGGTTTAGGTTAGGGAGTTGAGATTTGGGATAAGGTGTAGGTTTAGGTTTAGGGATTTGAGAATAGGTTAAGGTTTAGGTATAGGTTTAGGTTTAAGTTTTAGCTTATAGGTTTAGGTTTAGGTTTTCGGTTTAGGTTAAGCTTATAAGTTTAGGTTATAGGTTATAGGTTATAGGTTTTGTTTAGGTTAAGGTTATAGGTTATAAGTTAAGGTTTAGGTTATAGGTTTTTGTTTAGGTTAAGGTTATAGGTTTTGGTTTAGGTTATAGGTTTAGGTTTTGGTTTTAGGTTTAGGTTAAGGTTATAAGTCTAGGTTAAGGTTTAGGATTCTGATTTTGGTTTAGGTTAAGGTTATAGATTTTGGTTTAGGTTAAGGTTTAGGTTTTGGGTTTATCTTAAGGTTATAGGTTAAGGTTATAGGTTTAGGTTAGGTTTAGGTTTAGGTTAGCTTTAGGTTTAAGTTATAGGTTATAGCTTCGGGAATTGAGAATAGGTTAAGGTTTAGGTTTAAGAAATCGAGTTTGGGTTCGGGATCGAGTTTAGCTTGGGTTTTCATGTTTAGGTTTAGGTTTAGGTTAGGGAGTTGAGATTGGGATTTGATGTAGGTTTAGGTTTAGGGATTTGAGAATAGGCTAAGGTTTAGGTTTTGGAAATCGGGTTGGGTTCGGGATCGAGTTTTGAAGTTTAGGTTTAGGTTGGGGAGTTGAGATTGGGATTGGGATTAGGTTTAGGTTTAGGGATTTGAGAATACATTTAGGTTTTAGGTTTAGGTTTAGGTTTTAGCTTATAGGTTTAGGTTTTAGGTTTAGGTTTTAGGTTTAGGTTATAGGTTATAGGTTAAGGTTTAGGTTATAGGTTTTTGTTTTGGTTAAGGTTATAGGTTTTGGTTTAGGTTATAGGTTTAGCTTTAGGTTTAGGTTTAGGTTTAGGTTTTAGTTTATAGGTTTAGGTTATAGGTTTAGGTTTAGGTTTTTGTTTAGGTTAAGGTTATAGGTTTTGGTTAAGGTTTAGGTTTTGGGTTTATGTTAAGGTTATAGGTTAAGGTTATAGGTTTAGGTTAGGTTTAGGTTTAGGTTATAGGTTGTAGGTTATAGCTTTGGGAATTGAGAATAGGTTAAGGTTTAGGTTTAGGAAATCGGGTTCGGGTTCGGGATCGGGTTTAGGCTTGGGTTTTCATGTTTAGGTTTAGGTTTAGGTTAGGGGGTTGAGATTGGGATTTGGTGTAGGTTTAGGTTTAGGGATTTGAGAATATGTTAAGGTTTAGGTTTAGGATATCGGGTTCGGGGTCGGGTTTAGACGTTTCGGTTTAGGTTTAGGTTTAGGTTGGAGAGTTGAGATTGGGATTGGGATTAGGTTTAGGTTTAGGGATTTGAGAATACATTTAGGTTTTAAGTTTAGGTTTAGGTTTAGGCTTTAACTTATAGGTTTAGGTTATAGGTTTAGGTTTTGGTTTTAGGTTTAGGTTTTAGGTTTAGGTTAAGGTTATAGGTTAAGGCTTAAGGTTATAGGTTTTGGTTTAGTTTATAGGTTAACGTTTAGGTTTAGGTTTAGGTTTAATTTAATAGGTTTAGGTTATAGGTTTAGGTTTTGGTTTTAGGTTTAGGTTAAGGTTATAAGTTTAGGTTTTTGTTTAGGTTAAGGTTATAGGTTTTGGTTAAGGTTTAGGTTTTGGTATTAGGTTTAGGTTACTGAGGTTTTGGTTTAGGTTAAGGTTATAGGCTTTGGCTTTCGTTAAGGTTTAGGTTTTGGGTTTATGTTAAGGTTATAGGTTAAGGTTATAGGTTTAGGTTAGGTTTAGGTTTAGGTTATATGTTATAGGTTATAGCTTTAGGAATTGAGAATAGGTTAAGGTTTAGGTTTAGGAAATCGGGTTCGGGTTCGGGATCTGGTTTAGGCTTGGGTTTTCATGTTTAGCTTTAGGTTTAGGTTAGGGAGTTGAGATTGGGATTTGGTGTAGGTTTAGGTTTAGGGATTTGAGAATAGGTTAAGGTTTAAGTTTAGGAAATCGGGTTCGGGTTCGGGTTCGGGTTCGGGATCGGGTTTAAAAGTTTAGGTTTAGGTTTAGGTTTAGGTTAGGGGGAGTTGAAGATTGGGATTGGGATTAGGATTAGGTTTAGGGATTTGAGAATACATTTAGGTTTTAGGTTTAGGTTTAGGTTTTAGCTTATAGGTTTAGGTTTTGGTTTTAGGTTTAGGTTATAGGTTATAGGTTAAGGTTTAGGTTATAGGTTTTGTTTAGGTTAAGGTTATAGGTTTTGGTTTAGGTTATAGGTTTAGGTTTAGGTTTAGGTTTATAGGTTTAGGTTATAGGTTTAGGTTTTGGTTTTAGGCTTAGGTTAAGGTTAAAGGTTTAGGTTTTGGGTTTATGATTATGTTTAGGTTAGGGAGGTGAGATTGGGATTTAGTGTAGGTTTAGGTTTAGGGATTTGAGAATAGGTTAAGGTTTAGGATTAGGAAATCGGGTTCGGATTTGGGATCGGGTTTAGAAGTTTAAGTTTAGGTTTAGGTTGGGGAGTTGAGATTGGGATTGGGATTAGGATTAGGTTTAGGGATTTGAGAATACATTTAGGTTTTAGGTTTAGGTTTAGGTTATAGGTTTAGGTTTTGGTTTTAGGTTTAAGTTATAGATTATAGGTTAAGGTTTAGGTTATAGGTTTTTGTTTAGGTTAATGTTATAGGTTTTGGTTTAGTTTATAGGTTTAGGTATAGGTTTTGGTTTATAGGTTTAGGTTAGAGGTTTAGGTTTTGGTTTTAGGTTTAGGTTAAGGTTATAAGTTTAGGTTTTGTTTAGGTTAAGGTTATAGGTTTTGGTTAAGGTTTAGGTTTTGGGTTTATGTTAAGGTTATAGGTTATAGGTAGGTTTAGGTTATAAATTATAGGTTATAGCTTTGGGAATTGAGAATAGGTTAAGGTTTAGGTTTAGGAAATGAGATCGGGAGTTCGGGTTAGGAGATCGGGTTTAGGCTTGGGTTTTTATGTTTAGGTTTAGGTTTAGGTTAGGGAGTTGAGATTGGGATATGGTGTAGGTTTAGGTTTAGATTTGGATTTGGAGAATAGGTTAAGGTTTAGGTTTAGGCCTTACAAATAGGGTTCGGGTTCGGGATCGGGTTTAGAAGTTTAGGTTTAGGTTTAGGTTTAGATTGGAGAGTTGAGATTGAGATTGGGATTAGGTTTAGGTTTAGGGATTTGAGAATACATTTAGGTTTAGGTTTAGGTTTAGGTTTAGGTTTTAGCTTATAGGTTTAGGTTATAGGTTTAGGTTTTGGTTTTAGGTTTAGGTTTAGGTTTTAGTTAAGGTTATAGGTTTAGTTTAGGTTATATTTAGGTTTAGGTTAGGTTTTGTTTTGGTTAAGGTTTAGGTTTTGGTTAAGGTTTAGTTAGGTTAGGTTTAGGTTTAGGTTTAGGTTATAGGTTTAGGTTATAGGTTTAGGTTTTGGTTTTAGGTTTAGGTTAAGGTTATAAGTTTAGGTTTTTGTTTAGGTTAAGGTTATAGGTTTTGGTTAAGGTTTAGGTTTTGGTTTTAGGTTTAGGTTAAGGTTTAGGTTCGAGTTCTGGTTTCGGTTAAGGTTATAGGCTTTGGTTTAGGTTAAGGTTTAGGTTTTGGGTTTATCTTAAGGTTGTAGGTTAAGGTTATAGGTTTAGGTTATATGTTATAGGTTATAGCTTTGGGAATTGAGAATAGGTTAAGGTTTAGGTTTAGGAAATCGGGTTTGGGTTCAGGATCGGGTTTAGGCTTGGGTTTTCATGTTTAGGTTTAGGTTTAGGTTAGGGAGTTGAGATTGGGATTTGGTGTAGGTTTAGGTTTAGGATTTGAGAATAGGTTAAGGTTTAGGTTTAGGAAATAGGGTTCGGGTTCGGGATCGGGTTTAGAAGTTTAGGTTTAGGTTTAGGTTTAGGTTTAGGTTAGGGAGATTGGGATTGGGATTAGGTTTAGGTTTAGGGATTTGAGAATACATTTAGGTTTTAGGTTTAGGTTTAGTTTTAGCTTATAGGTTTAGGTTATAGGTATAGGTTTAGGATATAGGTTATAGGTTAAGGTTTAGGTTATAAGTTTTTGTTTAGGTTGAGGTTATAGGTTTAGGTTTAGGTTTAGGTTAAGGTTTAGTTTTGGGTTTTATAGGTTTAGGTTTAGTTTTAGGTTTAGGTTTAGGTTTAGGTTTTAGGTTATAGGTTTAGGTTATAGGTTTAGGTTTTGGTTTTAGGTTTAGGTTAAGGTTATAAGTTTATATTTTTGTTTAGGTTAAGGTCATAGGTTTTGGTTAAGGTTTAGGTTTTGGGTTTATGTTAAGGTTATAGTTTAAGGTTAGAGGTTTAGGTTATAGGTTATAGCTTATAGCTTTAGGAATTGAGAATAGGTTAAGGTTTAGGTTTAGAATGGTTGAGTTTAGGCTTGGGTTTTCATGTTTAGGTTTAGGTTTAGGTTAGGTAATTGAGATTGGGATTTGGTGTAGGTTTAGATTTTAGGATTTGACAATAGGTTAAGGTTTAGGTTTAGGAAATTAGGTTCGGGATCGGGTTTAGAAATTTAGGTTTAGGTTGGAGAGTTGAGATTGGGATTGAGATTAGGTTTAGGTTTAGGGATTTGAGAATACATTTAGGTTTAGGTTTAGGTTTAGGTTTAGGTTTTAGCTTATAGGTTTAGGTTTAGGTTTAGGTTTTGGTTTTAGGTTTTAGGTTTTAGGTTTAGGTTAAGGTTTAGGTTATAGGTTTTATTTAGGTTAAGGTTATAGGTTTTGGTTTTTAGGTTTAGGTTTAGGTTTTAGGTTTATAAGTTTAGTTTATAAGGTTTAGGTTTATAGGTTTAGGTTTAGGTTTAGGTTTAGGTTTTAGGTTATAAGTTTAGGTTTTTGTTTAGGTTAGGTTATAGGTTTTGGTTTTGGTTTTAGGTTTAGGTTAAGGTTTAATTTAGGTTACGGTTTAGGTTATAGGCTTTGGTTTAGGTTAAGGTTTAGGTTTTGGGTTTATGTTAAGGGTTATAGGTTAAGGTTAGGTTTAGGTTTAGGTTATAGGTTATAGGTTATAGCTTTGGGAATTGAGAATAAGTTAAGGTTTAGGTTTAGGAAATCGGGTTCGGGTTCGGGATCGGGTTTAGGCTTGAGATTTCATGTTTAGGTTTAGGTTTAGGTTAGGGAGTTGAGATTGGGATTTGGTGTAGGTTTAGGTTTAGGGATTTGAGAATAGGTTAAGGTTTAGGTTTAGAAAATCGGGTTCGGGTTCGGGATTGGGTTTAGAAGTTTAGGTTATAAGTTTTGGTATTTGAGAAGGTTTAGGTTTAGGTTATAAGGTTTATGTTATAAGTATAGGTTTATGTTATAGGTTTTGGTTATAGGTTATAGGTTAAGTTTTAGGTTATAGGTTTTTGTTTAGGTTAAGGTTATAGGTTTTGGTTTAGGTTATAGGTTTAGGTTTAGGTTTTAGTTTATAGGTTTAGGTTATAGGTTTAGGTTTTGGTTTTAGGTGTAGGTTAAGCTTATAAGTTTTGGTTTTTGTTTGTTTAGGTTAAGGTTATAGGTTTTGGTTAAGGTTTTGGTTTTGGGTTTATGTTAAGGTTATAGGTTAAGGTTATGTTTAGGTTTAGGTTATAGGTTATAGGTTATAGCTTTGAAAATTGAGCATAGGTTAAGGTTTAGGTTTAGGAAATCGGGTTCGGGTTCCGGATCGGGTTTAGAAGTTTAGGTTATAAGTTTTGGTATTTGAGAATAGGTTTAGGTTTAGGTTATAAGTATAGGTTTAGGTTATAGGTTAAGGTTTAGGTTTAGGTTATAGGTATAGATTTAGGTTATAGGTTATAGGTATAGGTTATAGGTTAAGGTTAAGGTCAAGTTTAAGGTTATAAGTATAGGTTAAGTATAGGTTATAAGTTTAGGTTATAGGTTAAGGTTTTGGGATTTGAGAATAGGTTTAGGTTAAGGTTATAAGTATGGGTTATAGGTTAAGGTTTAGGTTTAGGAAATTAGGTATGGGTTCGGGATCGGGTTTAGGTTTGGGTTTTGGTTTTAGGTTATAGGTTATAGGTTATAGGTTATAGGTTTAGGCTTAGGTTTATGTTATAAGTATAGGTTTTGGGATTTGAGAATAGATTTAGGTTAAGGTTATAAGTTTAGGTTAAGGATATAAGTATAGGTTATAGGTATAGGTTTAAGTTATAGGTTACAAGTATAGGTTATAGGTTAAGGTTAAGGTCAAGGTCTAGGCTTAAGGAGAAACGTATAGGTTTTGGGATTTGAGAATAGGTCTAGGTTAAGGTTATAAGTCTAGGTTTAGGTTATATGTTAAGGTTTAGGTTTAGGTCTATGTTATAAGAATAGGTCTAGGTTTAGGTTTATGTAATAAGTATAGGTTAAGGTTGTAAGTAAAGGTTATAGGTTAAGGTTAAGGTTTAGGGTTAGGGTTAGGTTATAGGTTATAGCTTTAGGGAATTAAGAATGGGTTTAGGTTATAGGTTTGGGGTTATAGGTTTAGGTTAAGGGTGTGGTACCTGCAAATACATACATAAACACGGCCTGTCCAAATGGCCGGCCCCTCCAATGCTGTCCATAGAAAATGGACAGCTTCATCATGGTCATAACAGCGGTTTCCACCTTCCAGGAATCCCCGCTCACCCGGATAGCTCCGATGCACATCCGAGTCTGCTCCATTAATTTCGAGCAAATATAAAAACACGGCCTGTCCAAATGGCCAGGCCCCTCCAATGCTGTTCATAGGAAATGATCAGCTTCATCATAGTCATAACAATGGTTCCCACCTTCCAGGGACCCCCGCTCATCTAGATAGCTCCGACGCACATCCGAGTCTGTTCCATTAATTTTGAGCAGAAAAAAAACATGGCCTGTCCAAATGGCCAGGCCCCTCCAATGGGAAGTGACATGATATTTCAGTGACAGCTCACCTTGGCATTTATCTTGAAAAGAACATTTGTTAGGCATTGGTCATTGCCTCTTTCAGGCGCAATGCATTGAGTGACAATACGAAATTCTGGCAGGTTCTTTTTCTTCCATGGACCTTCAAAAATGGCACAAATATCAGCTTGATCTAAAACTTTCGTGGCCCTTAAACAGTTTAAAAGTGTGAAATTCTCTAGAATGAGAAACTGGTCTTAGAAACTGGTTAATGATTTACTAATAAATCATTTATAATGTTTGAATAGCTTGCAATTGGTATTATAAAAAATAATAATAAATAGTGTTGAAAATTAAAAATTGAAATCTACTTCATAGGCTTTCATTCAAAAAAAATAAAGCCACTGCCCTCTCCTCATTTACTAGTAAATGAAAACTCACCTTTTTGCTGGTAAATGAGAAGGGGGCTTTGTTGATAAATCATTTACAAGTAGAGAATGATTGCAAAGATCAAAGCAAAACCAATCTTATGAAAAAGATAATATGATATTCAACAAAAAATGCACAACATAGTCAAATTTTCTATTTTGCCATGTAGGGACACAATTCAAAATATAGAATATTCAAAATTTGAATTTTTACAAGGCAACATTTTTTTTTTCATGAAGGATAGTAAGGCAACAATTTAATAATATAGAATAGTCAAATTTTCAATTTTTACAAGTAGGCCAACATGATTTACATAGAATGACTTATCAAACAAATTTCAGCCCTACATCTGATGGGGCTGACCAAATCAAAGGACTGAGATTGGAGGGAATTATCATACCAACTAACTAACAGATATGTTCCCATCCACATTAAGGCACCAATACAAGCATCCAACCAAACGATGGATCTAAATATGAGCATAACTTGATACAACAGTCAAGATCTAAAATAAGACTTCATTTCATTCTTGCATAAAGAAAAAGGAGAAACCTATTTAAGCCTACTTGCAAGAATGTTCTTATGGCAAAATTCCAGGGCCTATTTTCAAACATGAATTTCTTGTTACAAGAGCTCATGTAACCAAAAACTCAAATCAGCCAACAACAATATCCATGTGATTCCAATCCATCCATCAGTTTAACCAGGTCACTTAAGCTTGGGTGAAGAGAAAACAAATATCAGCTTGATCCGAAACTTTCGTGACCCATTAATAGTCAATCACTGGTCATTGATTTAACATGCAAGCTGATAATTCTTAGTTATCCAATCACCATTCACATTCAAGATTGCGCTATTTTATCTGGATGGAGTCAGTAGACTGGTCGTGATGTGACAAGATCAAATCAGGTATGCATTTATCAAATTCGTAATAGTTAGCTAGATTGGATGATTTATGTTATGAAATTAATGGCATGCACCCAAATGTTTATAACTGATAAGAAAAAAAAGGAGTCACTGCTATGATCTTAGGAAGACTACAATTGAGGCTATGAGTTTATGGGGAAAATTCAAAGTTATATTGAAAACCATTGATCACGAAAAAGAAAGGAAAGAAGAACATGCCTGTGGTGTTCCAACAAGAGGGACCATTATCTCTAGAAGAACTTTAACACCCTGATTGGTCATAGCAATTGCAGCCTCAAAGACAGCACGTGCTTGCATTTCAGTCAGCTCCGGATATGAAATACCGAGCCTAACATCATGGGTATAAATTAGTATACAAATAAAGAGGAATAGTCCAATGCAGCATTGCTGCACCTATACAATATTAGTGATCTCCAGCTTAACATGAAGCACATGACACACATGATAATCCCACATAAAAAAATAGAGAGAAGTTCACATCCAATCAACAGATAATTCCCATCCTATCATATGTGTACAACATCCAACCCATCCAAAAAAGTTGGCCCCACCATGAGGATCACCTTGAGCAAAAAAATTAGTTTGATCCCTCATCAAGTGGGCCATGCCTGCTTCTTTAATTGTATTAGCCACTAATTGTTTTCTATGTTGTGGCACACCTAATGAGTGAATGCAGCCAATTTTAGCACTAGATGATCTTCATGGTGAAATCTGAAAAAACATTATTGAAAACAATTACCATTACATTTAATCAACATAAATGGAATGCTTATTTACAATTTAAATGCATTCAAGCAAGGCGAACACCCATGGACTTGATTCAAGAATAGAACAACAAAAAGAAAAGACACAACAAGTTTAGCATCTTAAACTAAATGCATTCCTAGTGTCTTGATGCTTGTTACAAGTGGGGCCAATGGTTCAAAAATCCAAACTTTGATTTGATATGCACTGCCATAGATGGAAGATGTTCCAAAAATCTTACAGATAGAATTTCTTAATTTGTCAATGAATGTCCTACAAAAGATGGTTAAGAAAAAATAATAAATCAATTACCTGTAAAAAAAAAAAAAGATTATATGGCAAGAATTCTCAATTAAATTTTCTTGTTTCTCAATTAAATCAATTGCCTGTAAAAAAAAAGATTATATGGCAAGAATTTCTTATAAATCATTTTTTTTTCATGAAGGATAGTAAGGCAACAATTTAATAAGCTTGGTCCTGAAATTAGAATTTTGAATAGGGCAAGCCCGACGGCCCGACCAAAAATAGTTCAAAATCCAGTTGATGACCTACCCAACCCAGCCTGTCGACAACCCTAATTTTATTAGCTGATATTTGTTTTGTTCATTCATCCAAGTATATTTCACCTTCTGGCAAATAAACATTGCAGAATGGCCCTATGAAGATTTTAACAGTGGGACTTTTTATCACTACTGTTTCTTATAGTATGATCCACCTGAGATTTACGAAACCTTAATTAGGGATTGAACTTGAATACCCCTAATTAGGGATTTCGATATTTATATATGCAAAACCTTGATTAGGGATTAAAAAACAGAAATCCCCAAAAACATGCAACATTGGAAAACCCTAATTAGGGATTAAAAACTGAAAACCCCAAATACATGCACCATTGGAAAATCCAAATTAGGGTTTGGATATTCGACGTTGAAGAGAGAGGAGAGGAGAGGAGAGAAATACCTGCTGTAATGGGCCCTCGGTGTTGAAATGGCCGCCAATGTGTAGATCGGTTCGGCGCCCTCCCTTTTTTGGATCAGAGAGAGAGAGAGAAAGAGAGAGAGAGGGGATCAAGAGGATTAGAGAGGGAGAGGATGGAGAGGAATAGGGCCCAAGAGAGAGAAGAGGGGTGGAGAGGAATAGAGAGAGAGAGGAGATGATCGGGAGAGCGTTTATGCGCTGATGCTCCTCGAGCTCCAAGTTGTATAAACGGTTTGAAGGATGTCAAAGTTAAATGGGCCCCACTGTGATGCGTGTGACCATCAACACTGTGCATTTGATGGGCCCCCTTTAAATTATGGGATATCCCAAAAATCAGTCGTATACAGAACTTAGGTGGGCCATGTAAGTGTTATGGTCTCATGCTTCTTTGGTTGTCAAATTTGTGATGTGTCAAAACATCTATCTGTGTCCTGTGCTTGTATGATGATTTATATGAATTCAAGACACTGCATAAACACTTCAAGAAGCTACATATTGAAGTTCAAGAAGCTACATGTTGAAGTCTCAAGAAGCTACAATGTTGATGTTCAAGTCTTAAGAAACAACTCATGACTTCAAGACTAATAAGCAATGCATGAAGTAGTTGTTATGCTGATGAAGATCTCAAGTTTGAAGCTACAACAAGTTCAAGATATGCTGATGAAGATCTCAAGTTTGAAGCTACAACAAGTTCAAGATCTCAAGCCTGATATGGTTCAAACAATCTACATTCGTTGAATGGTTGAAGTTCAATGTCCATACGACATGATTCAGGTTTGAATGACCTTAGGTTGACCCTTTAAGTAGGTCACTTTGGATACATAAATCAAATATGTATTTTACATAAGTTTGGTCTATTCTACGACCAGTCCTAGCTCTTGTTCGACCAGTCCTGGCATTGGTTCGACTAGTCCAAGAAATTCCACGACCAGTCCTAAGTAGTTGAAGATTTTTCAGAATTTTTGGTACGCCCACGACCAGTCCTGGAGGTCCTTCGACCGGTCGTAGGTGTGGCTTCGACTCGTCCACGACCAGTCGTGGAGCTACGACTCAAAGTCCAGCAACATAATCTATGGTCCTACGACCAGTCATAAGGATCTACGACAGTCGTAGGTGACCCACGACCAGTCGTAGGATACTCACGACCAGTCGTGGAACGACTTTGAGAGATCACGCCTAATTTTTCAAAAATCTGTTAGAGCTACGACCAGTCGAAGGTTTCTAAGACCAGTCGTAGGAACGATTTTTACTTCTATAAATTGAACACGAAATTGAGTTTTCACACTTCAACTCTATTCAATTCAAGAATTTTCAAGTGATCACTCGAGATAAGTCTGTGTTTATTTTAAGCTACATTGTGCTTATTTAATATTCCTTTTTGCTAGCTTATTTAATTTGATTTTGTTTCTATATTCCAATCTTATTTGAAAAGAGGAATTATCTTATTCCTTCTTCTTGGAATCAAAATCAAATATAGCTACGCCCAACAAGTTAAATCTAAAATCTATTAGAATTTAGAACCTTATGAATGTGAGTATTAGAAATTGAACTTTGACATTCAATCATCTACTCCGATTGGTTCTACTAGAATTTTTGCTAAGAAAAGGAGAAATCCAGGTATTTTACAATTCTGTAAAATTCATTTACTTTTGGTTTTGTTTGAGGTTAAGCCAGAAAAATCTCATTGTACTGGTTTTGTTTGAGGTTGAGCCTGAAAAATCTCATTGTATTGGTTGTCTGAGGAAAACCAGAAAACTCAGAAAAGAGGGGTTTTTGAATTATGTAAGCCCAAGTGAAAAAGACACAATTGTAAAGGTTTTTGGTGAACCTGTGAAAACCTATTCGATAATGAACGCTAATATCCCCTGTGTGAGGATATTAGGAGTGGAGTAGCTTTCTGTGTGGCTGTTGAAAGACAGTTGGTGTACACACAGGCGAACCACTATAACTCTTTACCTTGTGGATTGAATGCTTGCTTAATTTTCATATCTTTTATCATTCGATTGTGTGGAATGTACAAGTGGATGTGAATGTTGTAACTATTTACATTTCAAGCAAGTGTGGGGATTGTTGTAATAATTTAGATCTATACTTCTGCATTTAATTTCAATTCCTTACTATTTCATTTACTTATATTAAAATTGAGTCCTTGATCCAAAAGAGGTTTTAGAAATAAGGTTGTCCTACCATAAGCCCTTGTTTATTATGGTGTAAGGTTGTCCTTAGAACTGAATTTGTATCAATCTCTCAATACTTATTTATCAAGGTGATTTATAATTTAGCATTGTGAATTGATTCATATTGTAAGGATATTGGTTTACTTTATTTCTGCTGATTTTATTTTAAATTTGGCATTGTCCTATTCACCCCCCCTCTAGGACATATAGCTTGGCCTTTTTCAAGTGGTATCAGAGCCTAATAGCTCATTTTTGTTGCTTTTTATTTGGATTTATTTCCTGAGCTAACGATCTAAGCTATATTAAAAGATGTCAAATTTTGATAGCCTTTCAGTTACTAGGCCTCCACCTTTTGATGGTTCCAACTATGCCTATTGGAAAGCCAGAATGAGGATCTTCCTCAAATCAATGGATAAAAGTGTGTGGCAAGCCACTGTGACTGAATGGAATCCTCCTATCATGGAAGTAACTGGTGTTGATGGTTCAAAATCTATGAAAATTACACCGTATTACCAATGGACCACACTTGAGAAAAATGAGAGTAGTGCTAATGCTAAAGCACTAAATGCAATCACTTAGCACTATCATAGGATGAGTTCAAAAGAATCATATCTGTGATCGCAAAGCAAGCCTGGGATATTTTAGAAATGACACACGAAGGTACATCAATTGTCAAGAAATCTAAAGTCCAACTCCCGACAACTAAATTTGAAGAAATTCATATGGAGGAAAATGAAATGTTTATGGACTTTTACACTAGATTGAATGACATTGTAAACTCAATGTGGGGTCTTGGCGATAAGATCCCGAGAGAAAGTAAAGTGTGTGCAAAAATACTACGCCCTCTTCTGAACGGTTCAATTCTAAGGTAACCGCAATCCAGAACTTCGTGATACGGATAATATGAAGGTAGAAGAATTAGTTGGTTCTTTACAAACCTATGAATTAAGTTTTAAAGCTCCTAAAGGTAAATCTATTGCTTTGAAGTCATCTAAAAGTATTACTCAAGAAA
This sequence comes from Magnolia changhungtana, assembly GCA_030180095.1. Taxonomy (NCBI): domain Eukaryota; kingdom Viridiplantae; phylum Streptophyta; class Magnoliopsida; order Magnoliales; family Magnoliaceae; genus Magnolia; species Magnolia changhungtana. Next base: position 1,823,316 of record JASAUF010000625.1, read on the forward strand.
ATTGATTTGAGAAAAGTCTGAAGATGATATGGCCCTTTGGTGAAAAAGTTTTATAAGATTTTCAAAAGTAAGAAAAGAGTCGACTTTCAAAAGGCAAATGAAAAGAAACGTTCTAAACCTAAGTCTAAAACTTGGAAGTCATTGAAAGATAGTCAATGTTACAAGCTGTCAAGAATATGGGCATTTAGCAAACAAATGTCCTAAAAGGACAGATCAAAAGGAAGGGTATGTTGGCTACTTGGGATGAATCGTCTGATTTAAAGCCTCTTTTGAATCGAGAAAATTCAGAAAACCGAGTCGGGCAGTGAACTTAAGGCCCTTATGACTCTAGCCAAGTTTACTTTTTCAGATCACGATGATTCAACAAGTGAAGAAAATTTTGATAGTGATCATGAAAATGATGAAGATCTTCAGGATGCTTACAATGCCTTATATAAGGAAAGTTGTAAAATTGCTGTTAAACTTAAACTTCAAAAAGAAAAGTTTTTTAAACTTAAAGAATGTTTTGAAACCCTTGTTTTAGAAAAATCTCAAATTTCAGATTGTTTTGAAAAATCAAAGAGTGATCTAGAATTCAAAACCTCCCTAATTGAAAATTTGAAATCTGAAAATGAGAAACTTAAAAATGAAGTATCTTCTCTTCTGAGTTTGAAGGACACATGGAGATATGCCCAAGGTGATCCAAAATTAGAAAAATTATTATTCGGATCAAGAAAATGTGGTGATCGATCCGGGTTGGGCTATGATAAAAACACATCTCCTAAACAGAAGAATACTCCTTCCAATTTTGTGAAAGGAGAGACTTCTAACTCAAAAGGAAAAGGTACCAGTCAAGTTTTTTCTAAAAATACAAAAACTTTTCAAAAACACAAAAGCGACTATATAAATTTCAAAAATCGATTCGAAACTCACTATCTGAAAAAATTGTTGATTTACTTAAGGAGCTATTAAAATCTAACTCGGTAGGTCACTCTTACAACTATAAACAAAAGAAGACCAATTATTCTCCTAAACCCAAAACAAGATCTTGAAATGGGTTCCTAAGGTTACTGTTTGGTTGCTCACACTGCTTTCAAAGCTACAAGCCATTCGAAATGGTACCTAGCAGTGGATGCTCCGGACATATGACAAAGCGACAAAGCACTATTCACCGATCTTAAAGATATGAGTGATGGGTCAGTCACATTTGGTGATGGTAGCAACTGCAAGATAATTGGCAAAGGTATGGTTCAACTCTATAACCTTCCCTTATTTAAAAATGTTTTATATGTTGAGGGTTTAAAACACAACCTGTTGAGCATATCTCAAATATGCGATAACAACCATAATGTTAAATTTTCTAATCAAGGTTGTGAAATTATAAATGAAAAGGGTTCGTAATATTAGCTGGTCGTAGAACTTCAAAAAGCGCTATATAGTAAGCAATGGTAGCTCATCTGAACAAACGTGCTACATGGTCCATACCGATGAGACAGAATTATGGCATAAACGCCTTGGACATGTACACTACCAAAATTTATACAGATTGAGCAAAAGTGAACTAATTAGAGGACTACCTAAGATGCAAAAAGTAGACAAGATTTGTGGTGAATGCCAGTATGGTAAACAAACTAGGAGCTCTCACAAAAAGGTGAACTCCAATATCACCACAAGACCACTCGAGCTGCTCCACATGGATCTTATAGGACCAACAAGAACGGAAAGTCGAGGTGGCAAAAAGTACATCTTAGTTATTGTAGATGATTATACAAGATACACTTGGGTTTCATTCTTGAAAGATAAATCAGAAACCCTTGATGAAGTGAAAAAGATTATAAAACGGATTCAAACTGAAAAATGTTCTCAAGTCAGCAAGATCCGTAGTGATCATGGATCCGAATTCAAAAATAGCGGTTTTGAGAAATTTTGTAGCGATCAGGGAATATCGCATGAATTCTCTGCACCTAAAACTCCTCAACAAAATGGAATTGTCGAGAGGAAGAATAGAGTGCTTCAAGAAATGGGAAATGTTATGTTAAATAGCATGAAGCTCCCTAGGAATCTCTGGGCTGAAGCAGTGAATACAGCCTGCTACATTATTAATCGTGTTTATATTTGTAAATCCAATAATAAAATAACTTATGAAATGTGGTTTGAGAAAAAGCCTTCTGTCAAATACTTTCGAGTTTTTGGCAGCAAGTGCTATATTTTGCGTGACCGTGAAAATTTGGGAAAGTTCGACACTAAAAGTGATGAAGGGATCTTTTTAGGATATTCTTTAAACAGTCGTGCATATCGTGTTACGAGCAAACCAGGACCGGTGTGATTCAAGAGTCAATAAATGTTGTGATTGACGATCTTTTGAATACACCTGTCCCTAGTTCAGATAATGATGAAGTTCTTGTACTTGAAAAATAAGAAATTTCATCAAGTAAAACTAATCGAATTAAGGATGTTAAAGATCATCCAACTTCTCAAATACTTGGAAACCCTCTCTTTGGTGTGCGCACTCGTAGACAATTAGAGGACATATGTAACTACGTATGCTTTACATCCCAGTTGAACCGGTTAACGTAAAAGAAGCACTTTCGGATGGCGGATTCTTGCGATGCAAGAAGAACTTAATCGATTTGTCGAAATGATGTCTAGCACCTTGTTCCTAGACCTAAAGATAAACATATTATTGGAACAAAATGGATTTTCAAAAACAAATCGATGAACTTGGAAATATTATTCGAAATAAAGCAAGACTAGTTGTACGGGGTATACACAAATTGAAGGTATTGACTATAATGAAACATTTGCTCCTGTAGCTCGTCTTGAATCAATCGACTTTTTATCTCCATTGCATGTTTTAGGAAGATTAAAATTTACCAAATGGATGTAAAGAGTGCCTTTCGAATGGTGATTTACATGAAGAGGTATATGTTGAACAACCTACGGGGTTTGAAGATCCTAAATTTCTTGATCATGTGTATCGTCTTAAGAAGGCTCTCTATGGTGCGAAACAAGCTCCCGTAGCATGTGTACGAAAAACTGACTAAGTTTTTACTGAGTCATAATTTTCAGATGGGGTGTTTTGATAAGACGCTCTTTGTTAAGAAACATAACGATGATATTCTAATGGTTCAAATATATGTTGACGATATTATTTATGGATCAACTTGTACTAACATGACTGTTGAGTTTGCAGATTTGATGAAGTCTAAATTCGAAATGAGCATGGTTGGAGAATTAACCTATTTTCTAGGGTTGCAAGTAAAACAACAACCTGATGGAATTTTTATCTCTCAAACCAAATATGCTCAAAGTTTAATTAAGAAATTTGGATTTGAGAAAGGTAAAAATTTTGATACTCCTATGAGTACAACTTTGAGACTCTCAAAAGACTCTACAGGTAATGATGTGGATCCTAAATTGTATCGTAGTTTGATTGGTAGTTTGCTTTATCATTAGCTAGTAGACCGGATATTGCTTTGAGTGTTGGTATTTGTGCTCGTTATCAATCAAATCCTAAAGAATCTCACTTAAGCTCTTGTTAAACGGATTATGCGATATGTCGCAAGTTCTACTAAGCGGGTCTCTGGTATCCACATGAGACTAATGTTCAATTAGTCGAATGCTTGATCTTGTTGAAATTTGGAAACATTGATGATAGGAAATCAACTAGTGGTGGTTGTTTCTACATTGGAAATTGTCTTATTTCTTGGTTTAGCAAGAAGCAAAGTTCTATATCGCTATCTACTGCTGAGGCTGAATACATTGCTGCTGGAAATGCATGTACTCAACTTGTTTGGATGAAACGAATGTTAAGCGATTATGGAATCACTCAGGATTCTATGATTTTATTTTGTGATAATTCCAGTGCAATAAATATCTCTAAAAATCCAGTTCAGCATTCACGTACTAAGCATATTGACATTAGATTTCATTACATTCGTGAATTAGTGGAAGAAAAATTAATATATTTGGATTACATTCCAACCGAGACTCAACTTGCGGACATTTTCACTAAACCGCTCGACAAAAGCAGGTTTAATAAATTAAAATTTGATCTCGGTATGTGCAATTTAAATTGATTTTACATGATTTGGTGTATCATAATGTACATAACTATGATGTTTTATTTGCTTGAATTTGAAAATTATTTAAAAATTTTACAAATTTTGAGTCGTACTCGACCAGTCGTGAGTGTACACGACGGTCGTGCTCTACTGATGGGTCGAACACTTACACGGTCGTGCCGTGAAACTCGGGATTTCACTTTATTTTGGGGGTTTTGACTCTTCTTCCTCATTTCTTTTTACTCTCCAACGATTCTAGCTACCCACCTTCATAGTACTTCAAGGTTAGTGGTTCTTTTGCATTTTTTTTGGATTCTTGCTATTAGTGTTTCAAATCTCATTCTTGTGGAATCTATTTGGTCGTTCATTGCAAGTTTGGGGTTTTATCTTGAAAAAATCTATTTTATTTAAACCCCATTTCTTCCAACTTGTTGTTTCCTTGAAATACTTCTGTGAAAATGGATGCTAGAGGTAAAAAGAAAACTACTCGAGGTCCATCTTCTTCTAGATCAGCTTCTATTGTACAACGTCATCTTCGCTCTCCCGAAAATGATCCTTCTGATGCTCGGGATTTGCGTATGTGCAATGTTATTGTTGAGCGTCATGTTAATATTAATCACATTGCTTCATTTGGTATCCTTCCTCTGTTGGAATCTGTGGGATGGGATAACATCTTACATTGGGGTGGAGCTGCATACCAGTCCATTGCCCAATCCATGTTTGCATGTATCTGTGATTTTTCTCTTGAGGATTTTACTTTTAAAGTTGATACTCAAGAAGGATTGTTTTTAGTGGATCGACATTTGATTGCGACATTATGGAAAACTGTCAATGATGAGAGCATTCCAATTCATATTTTACATGACAGTCTCTCAGAATTTGAACGAAAAATGCTTACTAGAGATTTATGTAATTTGGATGTTCATTGGACTCATAAAGGTCATGTACTTCCCTCAAGGTATTTGTTACCCAGACACAGAGTACTTCATAGGATATTCATCTCAAATCTTTATCCACGTTCTGGTAATAAAACCGAACTCACTGCTTTCATGGTTCGTGTTTTGCATTCTGTAGTCTCTGGTACAAAAATATGTCTACCCTCTTTAATTTGTCATTCCATTATTTTGTCTCGTCACCATCCTGGTCATAGTGATATACCCTTTGGTTATTTATTGACTATGCTGGCAAATCATATGCTCGTAGTTATGCCTACTAGAGAAAAACCCATCCATCATCTCCCTTTTAATAATTCCAATCTTAACAAGATGAATTTAGAATTGGCTGATGGCCAAGTGGATGCTGGTAGCAGTGGTGCTAAAGCAGGAAATGCTCAAGCTAGTGATCTTCCTGAAGACGTGAATATGGATGATTTATTTGAAGAACTTGAATCGACGGTGATGATCGATTTTCACCTTCGATTTTGATGAAAGATTGAATTCCCTTCAAGAGCGGTGGCTCAAATTCGTGTTACCCAAGACACGCAATTTTCATATTTACGCAAATATATGAGGCGGATTGCTAAGGGTTTACATAAAATTGATCCTTCTAATCCTGCACCCTCTTCTGGTTCTGACTAACTTTTTGATGGGTCTGTAATATTTTTATTTACTGAACTTTTCGTGCTTACTAACTTTTTGAATTATGCACTATGCTTTCTTGAATCAACTCCTATTTTCTTTATTTTTGATGCTCTTCTTCCTTTGTCATTTTGTGTCAAAAAGGGGGAGAAGAAGTTTTGGAGGCTTTTTGATTTATTTGCATTTAATCTTTATGATGTGCTCCTATTACTCAGGCTATTACTCAGGGGGAGTTAAGCTTCTCAGGGGTAGTTATGAGAGAATGATGCTAGTTATTACTTATCATATCTATATAACTGTGCATGCTTCTCTATTGTGAACCTGTTGTGTTTGTACTTCTCTTATGTCTATTGGAAGTATTATTACTTGGGTGTTTTGTCACAAATTTGACAAAGGGGGAGATTGTAAGTGTTATGGTCTCATGCTTCTTTGGTTGTCAAATTTGTGATGTGTCAAAACATCTATCTGTGTCCTGTGCTTGTATGATGATTTATATGAATTCAAGACACTGATAAACACTTCAAGAAGCTACATATTGAAGTTCAAGAAGCTACATGTTGAAGTCTCAAGAAGCTACAATGTTGATGTTCAAGTCTTAAGAAACAACTCATGACTTCAAGACTAATAAGCAATGCATGAAGTAGTTGTTATGCTGATGAAGATCTCAAGTTTGAAGCTACAACAAGTTCAAGATCTCAAGCCTGATATGGTTCAAACAATTTACATTCGTTGAATGGTTGAAGTTCAATGTCCATACGACATGATTCAGGTTTGAATGACCTTAGGTTGACCCTTTAAGTAGGTCACTTTGGATACATAAATCAAATATTTATTTTACATAAGTTTGGTCTATTCTACGACCAGTCCTAGCTCTTGTTCGACCAGTCCTGGCATTGGTTCGACTAGTCCAAGAAATTCCACGACCAGTCCTAAGTAGTTGAAGATTTTTCAGAATTTTTGGTACGCCCACGACCAGTCCTGGAGGTCCTTCGACCGGTCGTAGGTGTGGCTTCGACTCGTCCACGACCAGTCGTGGATCTACGACTCAAAGTCCAGCAACATAATCTATGGTCCTACGACCAGTCGTAAGGATCTACGACCAGTCGTAGGTGACCCACGACCAGTCGTAGGATACTCACGACCAGTCGTGGAACGACTTTGAGAGATCGCGCCTAATTTTTCAAAAATCTGTTAGAGCTACGACCAGTCGAAGGTTTCTAAGACCAGTCGTAGGAACGATTTTTGCTTCTATAAATTGAACACGAAATTCAGAGTTTTCACACTTCAACTCTATTCAATTCAAGAATTTTCAAGTGATCACTCTGAGATAAGTCTGTGTTTATTTTAAGCTACATTGTGCTTATTTAATATTCCTTTTTGCTAGCTTATTTAATTTGATTTTGTTTCTATATTCCAATCTTATTTGAAAAGAGGAATTATCTTATTCCTTCTTCTTGGAATCAAAATCAAATATAGCTACGCCCAACAAGTTAAATCTAAAATCTATTAGAATTTAGAACCTTATGAATGTGAGTATTAGAAATTGAACTTTGACATTCAATCATCTACTCCGATTGGTTCTACCGGGCTGCTAAGAAAAGGAGAAATCCAGGTATTTTACAATTCTGTAAAATTCATTTACTTTTGGTTTTGTTTGAGGTTAAGCCAGAAAAATCTCATTGTACTGGTTTTGTTTGAGGTTGAGCTAGAAAAATCTCATTGTATTGGTTGTCTGAGGAAAACCAGAAAACTCAGAAAAGAGGGGTTTTTGAATTGTGTAAGCCCAAGTGAAAAAGACACAATTGTAAAGGTTTTTGGTGAACCTGTGAAAACCTATTCGATAGTGAACGCTAATATCCCCTGTGTGAGGATATTAGGAGTGGAGTAGCTTTCTGTGTGGCTGTTGAAAGACAGTTGGTGTACACACAGGCGAACCACTATAACAATTTGCCTTGTGGATTGAATGCTTGCTTAATTTTCATATCTTTTATCATTCGATTGTGTGGAATGTACAAGTGGATGTGAATGTTGTAACTATTTACATTTCAAGCAAGTGTGGGGATTGTTGTAATAATTTAGATCTATACTTCTGCATTTAATTTCAATTCCTTGCTATTTCATTTACTTATATTAAAATTGAGTCCTTGATCCAAAAGAGGTTCTAGAAATAAGGTTGTCCTACCATAAGCCCTTGTTTATTATGGTGTAAGGTTGTCCTTAGAACTGAATTTGTATCAATCTCTCAATACTTATTTATCAAGGTGATTTATAATTTAGCATTGTGAATTGATTCATATTGTAAGGATATTGGTTTACTTTATTTCTGCTGATTTTATTTTAAATTTGGCATTGTCCTATTCACCCCCCCTCTAGGACATATAGCTTGGCCTTTTTCAGGCCATACCATCTAAATTCATGTGAAGAAATGGCTCAAACATATAAAAGCACTTGGTGAGGCCCAACTGAAATTTTGATGCATATGGAACTTAGTGTGACTCCTCATCCAAGTGGGACACACATAATGGATGGTCTGGATTTGTGAACCACATCTCGGTGGGCCCAACAAATGGTTATGAATATTTTAATGGTGGGTAGCCTCTCTCAACTTTTGTATGTGGTGTGGCCCAAAAAAGTCACGGATTGTCTTAATTTTTAAGCCTCAGGCCCATCATGGAATGGTACATCTGACTGATGGGGTAGATGTTCGACACCAGTGACCAAGTCTAGGAGCCCCACCATGTTTTAATTACAAAATTCACTTTTCTAATCAAATTTTATACTCGATGTTAGGTTTTGAGGTTAAAAAAATCAACTAGATCCACAAATTAAATGGGCCACGCCACATGAAATGATGTAAATGGGATGTCAATCATATATAGGTTTGTTTGTGCGTGGGCCACCATGTGGTATATATTTAATCAACTCCAATTCCTAAAGGTTTACATTTCTAGGAAGCTCTTTCACAAATTGTGTTCAATCCAATCTCCACCATAGACATGTGTGCGATCTTAATCGCAACTAATTAGTTGATGAGGCCATCTGGTTAGGCTTTCTTGCCATAAATTTGGTGAGGGACACAATTTGAGGTACCACCATAGACATGTATGGTTCATCTCAGGTGCTGGACCATGGCCCAACTCTCTTCAACATGAATGGTTAATTGTCAGCACATATATGGTGATTAGAATTTTTTGTCTGATATGTGTAATTTTTTTACTTAAGGAAGTTGATGGTGATTTTCTCAAGGACTGACTTGACCTGATGATCTTTACAAATTCTCATTTTATGTGAATGGGGCTTTGGTGGATCCTTGACAATGCCCTGCAAAATGGATGGTAAAAAAGGGGTAATCAGAAAGAGCCTGACAATTAATCTGAACCTCAATTCAATATACTCCTTCACCCAACTATTCATTTATCCATGGAGATTATTTGGGAGTGTGTATTCGGTGGTAATTGATGTGAATCAGTAAAGTTAGTGCGTTTGGGAGTGTATTTGCTGTGAATTGGAATCCAATTCACATTAAATTCACCAAAAAATTCTTGTTTTTAAAACACACCAAGACCCTGTGATTCCAATTTGCATGGGTTTCAATGCATATCAAGTACACATTCCCAAACGACCCTATTATAGGTGTTTGCATTCTCCTTTCATATTGTTACTACGTAAAGGCCCTCACATTGCATTCTCTTTTTCTTTTTTCTTGCATTCCTTTCTCGTTCCCCGATTCTTCAGAATTTACAAATGGCAATTCACTTAAGGTTTTACTTTGCAGGGGCTCTTCTAAATGTCTCTAGAGCTTTTATTTTGGGTGCACCTATTCAGATTGAGTAGAGTTTGCAAATCTAATAGAGATGCTTCATAATCAAGGAAGTCCATTGTCTGGAGAGGATAAATGGGTTTGGAACCAAGCAAATCTGGGATTTTTATAGTGAAATCTTTCTATTGTGTGCTTCAAGCTCCCGATATCCTATACCATAAGTACCCCGTTTGCTACATTTGGAAATACCTGATGCCAAATTTCCAATATCTCATGATGAGATGACTACGTACATTTTTACCAATTGGCATGGCCCACTAGATGGACAAACTAGATCACCACATGCACATTTAGCACCAGAATAAGGACCTTACAATTAGGAACAAGCTATGGTGTAATAATCACACTGGTCGGATGTTCATAACCCTTTGAATGGAGCTAATTTGCTAACAACCATCCATTGTTTGCGAGCCATAATTCACATTGTGCCCCTATCCATAATTGGCAATGGACCTGGATGGCTTCAAGCATAACCATTAATTAGGGCTGTCCAAGGGCCCTAGCTCGGTCAATTTGTTCTCGGGTTTTGAACTACAGGTGACAATGTGTTGGGTCAGCTAGCAGGTTAACAGACCCAAATTGATCCTAATGAAGGTTGGAGTAAGTCAAATGAGTATGGGTCTGAGTAAGGTTAAACCATATCCAACCTTAACTAGGCCCAGCCATATAAATAACCAATGGGATGGGCTAAATGAACCAATCCAGCCTGGACCATATAGCCCAATGTTCCATTCAAGTTCGGGTCTCACTGTTTCCCCGTAGTATGGCCCACTTCGACAATGGATCTATCTCATTTCTTAGATCTCATTCTATCATGGTTCGAAGAAAATGATGGACATAGTATATTTTACACTGTCATCATAGTTGGCCCACATTAATTCATATCTTCTTGTGTCACTTTGTTTTGCAAGAAAATGACTTCTCCCTGTTCAAAATCATAGTTTTATAAGAAATTATAATTTTTAATAAGTTTTAGATTAGACATATCTCCTTTGTCTAAGAATTTTAGTTTACGATGTCTTCTTAGGATTTATTTCTTATCATGTTAAGAATCATCTAACAAAATTAAATTAAGACTTTATATTTTTAGTAAATTTTATTAATATGAATAAGTTTTAATTTAGTCATATTAGGACTCCTAATTAAAATTTGTTTTTCTTCACAAGTAATATAATCATAAATCTAAATATTATTATTAATTAAGAAAATTTTATATTTTCTTTTTCTTTCTTGTCAATTCAAAGAAATCAGGTAGATCGAAGGCTCAAGTGGACTACACAGTAGGAAACAATGGAGATTAAATCACATGTGATTCCTATAATGTGATTCACTTGGACCTTCAATATAACTCATTTTTAGTATTATGTAATAAAAGCAAGTATTAAAATGTTTGGACGGCATGAATAAACCACATATATCACGGTAGCCCCACGTAGCCCCTAACGGACCATCCCATACCCAATTCATGCCCAAAATGGGCACCCAATTTGGAAACGGTGGCTACTCCCCCTGCCACCAACCATTGGCTAGTGGTTGGTGCTCTGTGTGCCCTACCATGATGTATGTGTTTCATCCATGCTGTCCATCTATTTTCATAGATCATTTTATGGTATGAAAGAAAAAATGAGATCTACTCAATCTCAAGTGAACCACATTACAAGAAATAGTGTTGAATGAACAATGACCATTAAAAACATTTTAGGGACTATAAAATTTTTGGATCAGTCTGATATTTTTTTCCCTTCATCTGGGTCTTTATGACCTAATCAACAGATTGGATGTCAAATAAATAGTACAGTGGGCCTTTGGAGGATTTTAATGGTGGATATCCAATCATTATTGTTTTCTCGTGGTGTGGTCCATCTAAGATTTATATCCCTATGATTTTTTGTAACAATCCCTAAAATGATATGTAAAAATGGATGAACGGAGTGGATGAAACACATACATCATGGTGGGCCCATAGAGCACCGACCATCAGCCACGTGGCTGGTGTCAAGGTGAGTAGCCAATCCGTCTCCGCCCAATTCATGCCCAAAATTGGTGAGCGCGCGCCCAAAAAAACCTAAAAAAAAAAACCTAAACCTATCTTTCCCTCTCTCCGTTCCCTTATTCCCTTTCTCTCTTGCCCGATCTCTGCTCCCTATTCCTCTCTCTCTCTCTCTCTTGATCTTCGTCCCGATCTCCTTTCCCCTTCTCTCTCAAGCCCTCCAAGCAGAGGAAGCAAAAGAAGAAAGTAGAAGACAAGGTTCGTCTCTGTGTGTGTGTGTGTGTGTGTGTGTGTGTGGTTCTCGAAGCTCTGTTCTGCTATTACAAATAATTTTTTTTGGATTTCTGATATCTTCTGTAACATGGGTTTTACTCTCTTTCTTAGTATAGCAGTTGGAATTTTGAAGAAAAATGATATTCCTCTGATTGTTGCAGACAGAAAAAAAAGGAAAAGAAAAATGAGATGGATTATCCGAATTTTCGGTTTCTTGTTGCACATAAACACACACAAAAAGGAAAAAAAATATATTCAAATGGGTTCTTAAAAAGATGTTTCCTATTTGAAATTTCGGTTGGTTGAATTCAATTTGGCTGTGTTTGGATGCACATGTGAATTGAATTTGTAAAGACGTAAGCATTTGATTTAGGGCCTCTCTGGGATCTAGGAAAATAGAAGCAGAAAAAGCGATTACCACGTGAGTTGGTGTGTCTGCTCAGTCTAATTACTCTCATGTTTCTGCTAATGAGACATGGTTTTGGCAACAATGAGCTCGCTTCACTTTCATGTATTAAAAGTACATCTTTGTAATGTGTAGTCCCAAGTTTTGGCAATCAATTGTTGATTGGAGGAAATCATTTGTAGGCTAAAACTAGTAAGTATGTGAATATAGAACTCTTTTAGTGTGGATGGTTGGAATACATGTAGAATCATCAAATGTACAAATGCATGCCTTAGATCAGATTTTTGCATCTCATTTTCTATTGTTTTTTTATTTTATTTTCAGATAATTTTTCAAATAAATGGTGTTAGTTCATAAAATTCAGCAAAAAAAAAAAAAAGATTTTTCTTTTCTTTTCTTTTCTTTTGAGTGTGGATGGTTGGAGTACATATAGAATCATTAGATCTACACATGCATGCCTTAGCTCAGATATTCACATCTCATGTTCTATTTATTTATAATTGTTTATTGTCAAATAATCTCTGTAATGAAATGTGTCACTTCATAAAATTATCAATTTCTTTTTTCTTTTCTTTTGAATGTGGATGGTTGGAATATATGTAAAAGCTTTAGTTTTACAAATGCATGCCTTAAATAAGATTTTCATCTCTTTTCTATTTATTTATAGTGATGGTTGTCACTACATTGGTGAGCAATGAGCCAAAAATGACAGAGATTAGAACATATACGTTACGATTGAGATGTATGTATGTATGAATGAAATGTTGTAAGTTTTCATGGTCATGAATAAAATCATTATTGACTCATTTCTTCTTGGAAATGAAGTGGAAATGAATAAATCCTCTCCCTATATGTGGCTGTGGTCCTGTTCTTATCCAAACAATCTGGATATACATTGCATTGGCAATATTAAGTACCAAAGGTCCAAAACGTGTTGTTCGAGTTTCACAAAAAATCCAATTACCCTTGATTTTGTAGCTAACCAAACTTTAAGGTGAAAAATTAGGTGATTTAATAGACAATCCAAGAATTCTTTTTCTTGAGAAAATGACTAGCATTGTTTTTTGTTTACACTGTTTGGATTGTAATGGAAAAGAATTCTTTTTAAGTTTAGAGTCATGATTTCATTAATAGAATGTGAGATAACTGTTTCAGTTTTCCAAAATTTTGATGAAAACTTTCTCCATGTTGATTAATTTGTGCATATATTCAGATTAACCTAGAGACAAAATTGTATAATTCTTTTACAACAAAAATTAAATTTCTCGGATTCCTAACCTTGTCATCTTTTTGGCTGCCACATGACTGATAAATTGAGAGGAAGTTTTCTCGAGTATAATTCTTTTACAGGAAAAATTAAATTTCTCAGATTCCTAAGCTAGTCATCTTTATTGATTGCCGCATGACTGAAAAATATGAGCGGAAGGTTTCTCCAGGTGTTTTTCTTGACCCCATCTTTTCTTTCATTCTCCTATCTTCAAGCAAATTTCATTTATTTATTTTTATATTAGTTTCATTTGATACATACGAAAGACACATCTCTTCAATTTATACATTTTCGTGGCGAATTGAAAAATCATATTTTCCTTGCCTCCTAGTCTGACTGACTTCTGGAGCGGTGATTCCCTGCAAGTCACTCTGTATCATCGGTCCAATGCAAGGATCTTCATTGTATCATGATGTAAAAGTGGAGCCAATGGTTATGTGATCCATTGCGGTGATCTGATGAGTTCCATTGTTCACGGAACATGCTCCAAAATGTCCCAGGTTGGAAGATCCTTCCCATCCTAACTTTGGATATTCCAGTTGAGCGTGGAGTGTCGCTGTTTTCCTTTTCTGAACCATTTATTTGCAGGCTCCAAAAAATCAAATGCTTAGGATTGTCTCATTGAGAAGATTCTTGGGGCATCATTCATCCACTGTGTGGTCCATCAGATCAACAATCTGGATCACCCAACCATGTGCACTTGTACAAACTGAGTATGCGGATACCATACATCCTCATGATTATCTATTCCTATCTCTTACACTTAAAATTTAAACTGTTCAATGGTTCATCAGCACATGACAAGTTTAAAAGAGAGCATTTGATTTGCAGATTCTTAGGTAACTGATCTTGACTTTGCAGGTGATGTTCCTCAAATGGTTCTTGAAGAACAAGTGACTACTGTTACCAATGCTTCGTCCGTGAATCATGGAGTTGATGTCAGTTATAGCCCTACATTAAAGAGCATCAAAATCGCGACATGGAGATATGCTTCAACAACTAAAGAAGAGGGATCGCGGAGCACATGACAATATTGTTGATGTTGATGTTGATCTAGAATCTCTTTTGAGCTATCCACTGGATGAGGAAGTCATCGGAATCATAACAATGGAAGATGTTATGGAGGAATTACTACAGGTTGAAAATGTTTGAGTCTTGGAAAGTATTCTTAGAATTCTCTAATTTGCATCCTTTCTCTTTTTAGCCTTATTAATCTGCATGGTTCCCAATTCCTGTTTTTTGCATGTATCAGCATTGGGAGATATCAGCGATTGGGAAAATTATGGTGCGAGTTTCTTGGAGCACAGGTATGTGAAATGTTTGTTCCCTATCATCTAGATGCGTAGATTTTGAATTGAATGGGAGACATTGATGAAACTTGGTCAAAGGACAAGGTTCATTTATATAAATTTTCTTGGATGAATGATGAATGTATTTGCGAATGTAAATGAAAATAAAGAACTTATAATATATATATATATATGTTATCAATGAAGGATAACCTTGTTTAAGGGGACATGAAATTCTTGTAGGTTATGGTATGGTGCCCCAATATTGGTTGTATGTTACTAGTATGTAGTAGATAATACTAGGTTCAATAGTAGATAATAATAGAGAATATCTACACCCGATCCGAACCCGAAACCGAACCCGATTCCCTAAACCTAAACCTAAACTTATAACTTAAACCTAAACCTATAACATTAACCTAAACCTAAAACCTAAAACCTAACCTATAACCTAAACCTAACCTAAACCTTAACCTATAACCTGACCTTATAACCTTAACCTAAACCTATTCTCAAAACCTATACTTATAACCTAAACTTAAACCTATACTTATAACCTAAACCTAAACGTATAACCTTAACCTAAACTTATAACCTTAACCTAAACCTATTCTCAAATCCCAAAACCTATACTTATAACCTAAACACGAACCTTAACCTATAACCTAAACCTATACATATAACCCAAACCTAAACCGAACCCGATTTCCTAAACATAAACCTACACCTATTCTCAATTCCCTAAACCTTAACCAATAACCTAACCTTATAACCTTAACCTAAACCTATTCTCAAATCCTAAAACCTATACTTATAACCTAAACCAAAACATATAACCATAACCTAAACCTATTCTCAAAACCCAAAACATATACTTATGACCTAAACCTATACTTATAACCTAAACCTAAACTTATAACCTTAACCTAAACCTAAACCTATTCTCAAATCCCAAACCTATACTTATAACTTAATCCTAATCTCAACTCCTTAACCTAAACCTAAACTTGAAAACCAAAACCTAAACCTGATCCCGAACCCGAACCCGATTTCCTAAACCTAAACCTTAACCTATTCTCAATTCCCTAAAGCCAAAACCTAAAACCTAAACCTAAACCTAAAACCTAAATGTATTCTCAAATCCCAAAACCTAAACCTACACCTAATCCTAATCTCAACTCCTTAACCAAAGCCTAACTTGAAAACCCAAACCTAAACCCGATCCTCGAACCCGAACCCGATTCCCTAAACCTAAACCTTAACTAATTCTCAATTCCCTAAACCTATAGCTTATAACCTAAACCTAAACCTTAACCTAAACCTTAACCTAAACCTATAACCTTAACCTAAACCAAAACTTATTACCTATAACCTAACATTAACCTAAACCAAAACCTAAAACCTAAAACTTAACATATAACCTAAAACCTAAACCTAAACCTAAAACCTAATGTATTCTCAAATCCCTAAACCTAAACCTACACCTAATCCTAATCTCAATGTCCTAACCTAAACCTAAGCCTAAACTTGAAAACCAAAACCTAAACCCGATCCCGAACCCGAACCCGATTCCCAAAACCTAAACCTTAACCAATTCTCAATTCCCTAAACCTATAGCTTATAACCTAAACCTAAACCTAAGCCTTAACCTAAACCTAAACCTTAACCTAAACCAAAACCTATGACCTAAAACCTTAACCTATTACCTACAACCTAAACTTATAACCTATAACCTAACATTAAGCTAAACCTAAAACCTAAATCTTAACCTATAACCTAAAAAACCTAAACCTAAACCTAAAACCTAAATGTATTCTCAAATCCCTAAACCTAAACCTACATCTAATCCTAATCTCAATGCCCTAACCTAAACCTAAGCCTAAACATGTAAACCCAAACCTAAACCCGATCCCGAACCCGAACCCGATTCCTAAACCTAAACGTTAACCAATTCTCAATTCCTTAAACCTATAGCTTATAACCTAAACCTAAACCTTAACCTAAAACTAAACCTAAACCTAAACCTTAACCTAAACCAAAACCAATGACCTAAAACCTTAACCTACTACCTATAACCTCAAACTTATAACCTATAACCTAACATTAACCTAAACCTAAAACCTAAACCTTAAACTATAACCTAAAACCTAAACCTAAACCTAAAACCTAAATGAATTCTCAAATCCCTAAACCTAAACCTACACCTAATCCTAATCTCAATGCCCTAACCTAAACCTAAGCCTAAACTTGAAAACCCAAACCTAAACTCGATCCCGAACCCGAACGCGATTCCCTAAACCTAAACCTTAACCAATTCTCAATTCCCTAAACCTATAGCTTATAACCTAAACCTAAACCTTAACCTAAAACTAAACCTAAACCTTAACCTAAACCAATAACCTTAACCTAAACCAAAACCTATTACCTATAACCTAAACTTATAACCTATAACCTAACATGAACCTAAACCTAAAACCTAAACCTTAACCTATAACCTATAACCTAAACATAAACCTAAAACCTAAATGTATTCTCAAATCCCTAAACCTAAACCTACACCTAATCCTAATCTTAACGCCTTAACCTAAACCTAAGCCTAAACTTGAAAACCCAAACCTAAGCCCAATCCCGAACCTGAACCCGATTCCCTAAACCTAAACCTTAACCAATTCTCAATTCCCTAAACCTATAGCTTATAACCTAAACCTAAACCTTAACCTAAAACTAAACCTAAACATTAACCTAAACCTATAACCTTAACCTAAACCAAAACATGTTACCTATAACCTAAACTTATAACATATAACCTAACATTAACCTAAACCTAAAACCTAATCCTTAACCTATAACCTAAAACCTAAACCTAAAGCCTAAATGTATTCTCAAATCCCTAAATCTAAACCTACACCTAATCCTAATCTCAACGCCCTAACCTACACCTAAGCCTAAACTTGAAAACCTAAACCTAAACCCGATCCCGAACCCAAACCCGATTCCCTAAACCTAAACCTTAACCAATTCTCAATTCCCTAAACCTATAGCTTATAACCTAAACTTAAACCTTAGCCTAAAACTAAACCTTAACCTTAACCTAAACCTTAACCTAAGCCAAAACCATTGACCTAAAACCTTAACCAATTACCTATAACCTAAACTTATAACCTATAACCTAACATTAACCTAAACCTTAAACCTAAACCTTAACCTATAACCTAAAACCTAAACCTAAACCTAAAACCTAAATGTATTCTCAAATCCCTAAACCTAAACCAACACCTAATCCTAATCTCAACGCCCTAACCTAAACCTAAGCCTAAACTTGAAAACCCAAACCTAAACCTGATCCCGAACCCGAACACGATTCCCTAAACCTAAACCTTAACCAATTCTCAATTCCCTAAGCCTATAGCTTATCGCCTAAACCTAAACCTTAACATAAAACTAAACCTTAACCTAAAACCTTAACCTATTACCTATCCCTAAACTTATAACCTATAAGCTAACATTAACCTAAACCTAAAACCTAAACCTTAACCTATAACTTAAAACATAAACCTAAACCGAAAACCTAAATGTATTCTCAAATCCCCAAACCTAAACCTACACCTAATCCTAATCTCAACGACCTAACTTAAACCTAAGCCTAAACTTGAAAACCCAAACCTCAACCCAATCCCGAACCCGAACTCGATTCTCTAAACCTAAACCTTAACCAATTCTCAATTCCCTAAACCTATAGCTTATAACCTAAACCTAAACCTTAACCTAAAACTAGACCTAAACCTTAACCTAAACCTAAACCTTAACTAAACCAAAACCTATAACCTAAAGCCTTAACCTATCATCTATAACCTATAACCTAACATTAACCTAAACCTTAACCTATAACCTAAAACCTAAACCTAAACCTAAAACCTGAATGTATTCTCAAATCCCTAAACCTAAACATACACCTAATCCTAATCTTAACGCACTAACCTAAACCTAAGCCTAAACTTGAAAACCGAAACCTAAACTTGATCCCGAACCCGAACCCGATTCCCTAAACCTAAACCTTAACAAATTCTCAATTCCCTAAACCTATAGCTTATAACCTAAACCTAAACCTTAACCTAAAACTAAACCTAAACCTTAACCTAAACCAAAACCTATTACCTATAACCTAAACTTATAACCTGTAACCTAACATTAACCTAAACCTAAAACCTAAACCTTAACCTATAACCTAAAACCTAAACCTAAACCTAAAACCTAAATGTATTCTCAAATCCCTAAACCTAAACCTACACCTAATCCTAATCTTAACGCCTTAAACTAAACCTAAGCCTAAACTTGAAAACCCAAACCTAAACCCGATCCCGAACCCGAAACCGATTCCCTAAACCTAAACCTTAACCAATTCTCAATTCCCTAAACCTATAGCTTATAACCTAAACTTAAACCTTAACCTAAAACTAAAACTAAACATTAACCTAAACCTATAACCTTTACCTAAACCAAAACCTATTACCTATAACCTAAACTTATAACCTATAACCTAACATTAACCTAAACCTAAAACCTAAACCTTAACCTATAACCTAAAACCTAAACCTAAAACCTAAATGTATTCTCAAGTCCCTAAACCTAAACCTACACCTAATCCTAATCTCAACGCCCTAACCTAAACTTAAGACTAAATTTGAAAACCTAAACCTAAATCCGATCCCGAACCCGATTCCCTAAACCTAAACCTTAACCAATTCTCAATTCCCTAAACCTATAGCTTATAACCTAAACTTAAACCTTAACCTAAATTTAAACCTTAAACAAAACTAAAACTTATGACCTAAAACCTTAACCTATTACCTATAACCTAAACTTATAACCTAAACTTATAACCTATAACCTAACATTAACCTAAACCTAAAACCTAAACCTTAACATATAACCTAAAACCTAAACCTAAACCTAAAACCTAAATGTATTCTCAAATCCCTAAACCTAAACCTACACCTAATCCTAATCTCAACGCCCTAACCTAAAGCTAAGCCTAAACTTGAAAACCCAAATCTAAATCCGATCCCGAACCCGAACCCGATTCCCTAAACCTAAACCTTAACCAATTCTCAATTCCCTAAACCTATAGCTTATAACCTAAACCTAAACCTTAAACTAAACCTAAAACCTTAACCTATTACCTATAACCTAAACTTATAACCTATAACCTAACATTAACCTAAACCTAAAACCTAAACCTTAACCTATAACCTAAAACATAAACCTAAACCTAAAACCTAAATGTATTCTCAAATCCCTAAACCTAAAACTACACCTAATCCTAATCTCAATGCCCTAACCTAAACCTAAGCCTAAACTTGAAAACCCAAACCTAAACCCGATCCCTAACCCGAACCTGATTCCCTAAACCTAAACCTTAACCAATTCTCAATTCCCTAAACCTATAGCTTATAACCTAAACCTAAACCTTAAACTAAAACTAAACCTAAACCTTAACCTAAACCTAAACCTTAACTAAACCAAAACCTATGACCTAAAACCTTAACCTATTACCTATAACCTAAACTTATAACTTATAACCTAACATTAACCTAAACCTAAAACCTAAACCTTAACCTATAACCTAAAACCTAAACCTAAACCTAAAACTTAAATGTATTCTCAAATCCCTAAACCTAAACATACACCTAATCCTACTCTCAACGCCCTAACCTAAACCTAAGCCTAAACTTGAAAACCGAAACCTAAACTTGATCCCGAACCCGAACCCGATTCCCTAAACCTAAACCTTAACCAATTCTCAATTCCCTAAACCTATAGCTTATAACCTTAACCTAAAATTAAACCTAAACCTCAACCTAAACCTATAATCTTAACCTAAACCAAAACCTATTACCTATAACCTAAACTTATAACCTATAACCTAACATTAACCTAAACCTAAAACCTAAGCCTTAACCTATAACCTAAAACGTAAACCTAAACCTAAAACCTAAATGTATTTTCAAATCCCTAAACCTAAACCTACACCTAATCCTAATCTCAACGTCCTAACCTAAACCTAAGCCTAAACTTGAAAACCCAAACCTAAACTCGATCCCGAACTTGAACCTAAACCCGATTCCCTAAACCTAAACCTTAACCTATTCTCAAATCTCAAAACCTATAACCTAAACCTAAACTAAACCTATATAACCGTAACCTAAACCTAAACCTTAACCTATAACCTTAACTTATAACCTAAACCTATAACCTAAACTCAATTTCCTAAACCTTAACCTATAACCTAACCTAAATATAAACCTATAACCCAAACCCGATTTTCTAAACTTAAACCTTAACGTATTCTCAAATCCCTAAACCTAAACATACACCTAATCCTAATCTCAAACCCTAACCTAAATCTAAACCTAAACTTAAAACCCGATCGATAACCCAAACCCTAAGCCGATTTCCTAAACCTAAACTTATAACCTTAACCTAAACCTATTCTCAAATTCAAAACCAAAACCTATAACCTAAACCTAAACCTATATAACCTAAACCTAAAACTTAACCTATAACCTAAACCTTAACCTTAAACCTAAACCTTAACGTATTCTCAAATCCCTAAACCTAAACCTACACCTAATCCTAATCTCAACTCCCTAACCTAAACCTAAACCTTAACTTGAAAACCCAAGCCTAAACCCGATCCCGAACCCGAACTCGATTTCCTAAACCTAAACTTATGACCTTAACCTAAACCTATCCTCAAATTCAAAACCTATAACCTAAATAAACCTATATAACCTAAACCTAAAACTTAACCTATAACCTAAACCTTAACCTAAACCTAAACCTTAACGTATTCTCAAATCCCTAAACCTAAACCTACACCTAATCCTAATCTCAACTCCCTAACCTAAACCTAAACCTTAACTTGAAAACCCAAACCTAAACCCGATCCCGAACCCGAACTCGATTTCCTAAACCTAAACTTATGACCTTAACCTAAACCTATTCTCAAATTCAAAACCTATAACCTAAACTTAAACCTATATAACCTTAACCTAAACTTAAAACTTAACCTATAACCTAAACCTTAACCTATAACCTTAACTTATAACCTAAACTCAGTTTCCTAAACCTTAACCTATAGCCTAACCTAAACCTAAACCTATAACCCGAGCCCGATTTCCTAAACCTAAACCTTAACATATTCTCAAATCCTTAAACCTACACCTAATCCTAATCTCAACTCCCTAACCACACCTAAACCCGATCCCGAATCCGAACCCCATTTCCTAAACCTAAACTTATAGGTTATAGGTTATAGGTTAAGGTTAAGGTTTAGGTTTTAGGTTTAGGTTTAGGGTATTTTTGTTTATGATGTTAAGCTTATATGTATTTATGCGTGAATGAATGTGATGCGGATAAGATTGTTTGTGTTTGGATGAATGTAGTTTATGTTTGGGTTTGGGTTTGGGTTTAGATGGATGTGAATGTGAATATGATGAAATATATTGTATAACAGGTGTATATCGATGAATATGATGAAATATGATGATATATATTGTTAATGTGTATATATATATATAGAATTTTATATATATATATATATATATATATATAAAAAGAGAGACTTTTAGTGACGAAAATTTTTGGGTAGGCCTAATTTCGCCACAGTTTTCTGTGAAGCACTAAGAAGTAAAGTGATGAGTGAAGAATTTCTAGAAGGTCTCTCCAAGCAATTGCATTTGTCTACACCTGAGAAAATTGCTGTTGGTCTTGCTCTGTCAGATTCAGGAAATACGGATTTCAGAATCAGAGGTAAGTTGAGTTGCTTGGAGGAATGTATCACACGCTCCATGAATGACATGGTGTATTTGTATGACGTAAGTTTTATTTTTAGCATTCTTTGAGTTGCTTGATTTGGAGATAAGTTTTGAAACATCTGTTCTAAGATACCTTTGTACAAAGATTCCTATTGCATTTATTTTTTCTCCCATGGTGTTTTGCATTTAACTCTTGGTCATTTTTCCAGGGAAAATTTTCTGCATGGCACATATTGAGGAATTATGTACAAAGCCTGCTTCTGTATGCAATGGTTTTTCTTTTCTTTTTATGAGTTTGGAACTGTTTTCTTCACTTGTGTAGGAAGAAGAGGCTCTCATTTCAGCTCATAGAAAAGAAATTGAAGAGACGATGGAGATTGTGCGTGGAGTAAGTCATCCTACATCGGCTCTCTGCTACCCTTTTAATTCAAGATCACCGAAGGTTTCTCTCTTTTGCTCTCATATGTTTTTGCTTAGATATCCATATGCTTGTACATGTGTCAAACAAATCTATTTTAGACTTCATATGATAACTATGTTTTTTTAACATTTAAATGCTAAGAAAGAAACCTCTAGAGCTGTTAAAAGTAAAATTAGGAGCCAGGGACATGCCAGTGGAGCAATCTGAACTGTCGATATGGACTCCACTATAAATTATTGCTAATGGCGAGTTCTTCTTCTTTGCAAATGCTTTTAGACTACCGAACAAGCTGTAGTTGTTCATCAGCCAAGCAAAAGTCATACCCAAATCTTGCGTTGTGACTTTGTATTATTTGTGGAACCTAATGTTGTGTAATAGTTTGATTGACTTTGTTTTGAAAACTTTAAATAGTAAACAAGTGAGATTGATTGTTTGATTGAGTTGTTAACTATTTTGTTGGTATTATGGCTTTCATGATTGATTGTTTCATGAGTGGATTGAATGAATGGATTAGTAGTTTAAATAAATATTTAAAAAAATTAAACATTTTTAGCCTCAATTTGTAACTGAGGCTTGGATGGATTTACTAGTTTGGGTTTAGCTGGATGTGAATGTGAATATGATGAAATATATTATATAACAGGTGTATATCAGGATGAATATGATGAAATATATTGTTAACAGGTGTATATTAGGAATTTTGTGTGGAATTTTGAGCTGCATATTTTTAAAAAAGAGACTTTTAGCGACAAAAATTTTCGTCGCTAAAAGTGGAACGAATTTTTTTAGCAGCGGAAATTTTCGCTGCTAAAAAATCTTGGAAATTTTTTTTGAGGCGAAAATTTTCGTTGCTAAAAGTCTCAAAAATTTATTTGGCAGCGAAAATTTTCGCTACTAAAATCTTGGAAATTTTTTTGTTGCAGCAAAACTTTTCGCTGCTAAAGTTTTGGATATTTTTTGGCATCGAAAATTTTTGCCGCTAAAAAGTCTTGGAAGTTTTTTGGCGGAGAAACTTTTCGCTGCTAAAAGTCTTGTAATTTTTTCGCAGCGAAAATTTTCTCAGCTAAAAGTCTTGGAAACTTTTTTTGTGGCGAACATTTTCACTGCTAAAAGTCTTGGATATTTTTTTGGATCTCTTGGAAAATATTTTTGACAGCGAAAATTTTCGATGCTAAAAGTCTTGTAAAATTTTTTTTGCAGCGAAACTTTTCGCTGCTAAAAAGTCTTGGATATTTTTTTGACGGCGAAAATTTTCGCTGCTAAAAGTCTTGGAAGTTTTTTTGACGGCGAAAAGTTTCGCTGCTAAAAAGTCTTGAAAATTTTTTTGGCAACGAAAATTTTCGCTGCTAAATGTCTCGGAAAATTTTTTTAGTGACAAAAATTTTCGTCGCTAAAAAGCTTGCATTTAGCGACGATTTGAATTTTTCACTTATAAAAGCCCTGTACATCGGACTTTTAGCGACGAATTTAACGACAAAAATTTTCGTCGCTAAAAGGTTTTAACTGCGAAAATTTGGCTTTTAGCGACGAAATTTTCGTCGCTAAAAGTGGTGTTTCTTGTAGTGAAAGTCAGTCACATTTGCACGATAGTACTGCGTACGCTTTTTTTTTTTTTTTTTTTTTTTTGAAAATGGGGTCTTTTTAAGGTTTTTCACAGTGGGGCCCACATCAGGGGAATCTAACTCAGCCGTTGGATTCCACGGCTGAAGATAGACCCAACAAGCCCAATATTTGACATATTTTGGGGGTACAGAAACATCAGGGTGCATTTCAACGGTGAAAACCACCATTTTCTATGCTATGGCCCACCAGAACCTCGGATTGGCTCCGTTTTTTGGTTGAACTCCTAAAATGATTGGGAGAATGGAATGGACGGTGTGGATCGAAAACATACATCAGGGTGGAACTTATATAAGTGGCCCACCCAAAACCAAGCTAAAGTGTACATAAATATATATATATATATATATACACATTTTTTTGTCTTTTCTGTTGCCGTCATTACACCCCTGCTCACTCTTCACTAGACGTCCAGCGTCACTGGATGCTGGACGGTTTGAATGGAACACATTTAAGGTGGGCCCCACCCACAGGCGTACTATCATGGTGGGCCACCAAATGGTTGGATGGTGTGGATAAGGTACACATCAAGGTGGAGTCGATCTAAGTGGGCCACATGGCCAAATCATCATACAACAAAAATGAAAAAGGGAGGGAGAGAGAGAGAAAGAAATGAAGTGAAACACACGTGTGATGGAGGGACCCCGACATTATGGGCCCTCCATTGCATGATTTAAAATATACATCAAGTGGGTCCCATTTCATATGGGCCCACCGATCAAGATCAACGGTGGAGATCCTTTCTCCACCGAAATAGAAGGTCTAGATGACCCCTTTTTAAACTAGAAAGCAAACATCATGATGGGGTCCATGGAGAATGGCCCCATCATGGAATGATATTGATAATCAAGGTGGGCCATCGGCCACATCTTAGGGTCCAAAGAGGGACCCATACCATCGATCGGTAGGCCTCACTTGGCTCATCATAAAAATATGAAAATCTAGCCTATAGAAGCACCCACTGTTAGATCTTCTTGTTCTGTTGGATCGCCGGTCTCCTTGTGCTTCACTTTGATGGAGAGGATGAGAAATGAAGGGCTACGATGATGGATTTTTTTTTGGGTGAAAAGTGGGCCACACACATGCAATTGCTCTCGTGGAAACCATGGACATCCACTCCTCTCTCTTTGCTTGGAAAATGTGAAAGGAAATGAGAGGGTGAGATGAGATGTAAGGAGAGAGAGTGATGGATGTGAGTGATGGGTGAGGTGATGGTGTACTTGACATGTATGGGTGTGTAAGAGAGAGGGTGAGAAAGAGTTGACTTGGTGGTTGCTTGACTTGGGGAGAAAGAAAGCATTGATTGATTGATTGATTGATTTGAGTGATTAATTGATGGGACATATTGTAGAGATTCTCTTGGAATTGCAAACACGTGATGTTTCTTCGAAATAAACGCCGGCCCACCTCTTCTGGTCAGGGTATCGGATTGGTGCGTAAGATGCGGCATCGGAACCGCGGCGACGGTACGGTTGCAATGGTACAAGTCTTGGATTAAGTCGACTCAAATCTATAAGATACGACTTAGGGTCGCATGCAAACATCGATTATTGGTCACAGGTTGCCGGAATTCACCGGGAAGGATCGCGGGAGTTGACGGAACAGTACTGTTTCGACAAGGAAACAAAATGTATTTGATTTGGGGAAACTATTTTATTTAGACATAACAATGGAAAAGTATAAAGATAATCATCACACTTTATTAATTCTGAATTCATTTACATCCTCTGATATCCCTTGATTCTAAGATAGATTACAAAGAATTCATTGTAAGTTCAACTATCATAGTTAAATGTAAATTTTAGTAGCATAACGACAATGATTTCAATCATCCCCTAGGACTTAGGAGGAATTGACGAATTGACCAACAGTCTTCAAGAAAAATAGAGATTCCGGCAGCATTCTGGCGCTATTTCAATCATCTCCTGAGACTTAGGAGGAATACGCCTTTCTGTCGATGACTTTTCCTTCTCTCTTGAATAGGAAGAACTTAAAGATTTGAAGACCCTGGCCATTTCAGCAGCATGACAGCCCATTGCTGTTATAGACTGCAGGGCAGTCGGTTTGCGCGGTCCCACGCAAACCATATCATTTGCATGGGTCTGCGCAAACTGTACGAGCCCAATGCTCATTCGCGCGGGTCCGTGCAAACTGTAGGAGCCTAATGCTCATTTGCGTGGGTCCGCGCAATCTGCCATAGCCCAATACTCCGCACCTTCGATCTTCTCCTTCGTTCTTCTTTCACTCCGAAATCTTCGAAACCCTTTTAAGAGAGAGAGCGGGGTATTTATAGGCATTTCGCAGGTGTAAAACTCTGACTTGGGCGATGTGGTACAAAATAACTCGTAGTCATTTACGTGTCATTGTTACATGCTTTGCACCGACACGCGTAAACGATATGCTTTGCGCGATCCCGCGCAAACGATATACTTTGTGCAGTCCCGCGCAAAGTGTTCTCAGAACTAATTCTTTGTTCCTTTCTTCCAACCTTTTCCTAGATGCCTTTATCTTTCCCTGCTCCAATTCTTCTCTTATTTTATGCCTCAACAGATGCCCCCTTGATCCGTTCTTTATTTTTCAGAAAATCAAAGAAAAGGATCAACCAATTCCCTCCTTTAGGGTTTGCGCGGTCCCGCGCAAAGCCAACCTGAGTATTGTACTCGTTCATGAGCCTTATAAATAGCCCAGTAACTTCATCATTTGTACAAACCCTTTGTGCTCTGGCGAAACTCTGCTGCTGAGATTCTCCTCTGCGCAAACCTTTGCTGTTTGTAAAAGTTCCTTCGTAGTCCACCACGTACCGCGCAACCTATATGCTTTGCACGGACCCATTCAAAGCATCCCGTACTTAGCTGATTTTCCATCTTTTCAACACTTGGCCATTTTCACCTTTCTTCTATTTTCATTTTGACACTTATCTTCTTTTTCTTAACTCCTTACTTCATTATGGCCCGTACAAAGCAAACAACCCGTCCTGTGACTCGTCCTTTTGACCAACCTTCTTCCGATCAACCGCCTGCTAAACGAACAAAGACTACCTCCAGTACTCCTGCTTATTTTAAAGAGCCTGTTCTTCCCACCTTTGACTTCTCTGACCGCATCAATTCTCTACCATCCCCCATTCATAGATCCATATCATTAGGAGATATCAAGTGTCCTCCGAAGCATGGCAAAGAGTATTACTGGGATGAATGGTTGAAAACTACTGCTCACATTCTTATTGATAGTGAAAGACCACCTTTTTGTGAAGACAGTCTCCCGGCCTCCCGTTCGAAGAAGACTCCGTGGAATAAAGCGAAAGAGTTTGCAGAGAAGATCAATGAACATAAGAAGAAGAGATTTCAGAACTCATAGGATTCAGTACGAGTTATTGAAGGCGTTATGAAGTTTGACAACCATCATGTAGAAGGCATGACAATAATTCCCATTAATGTCTACTACCGTCAGTCTATGCTTGACTGTGAATCCAAGGATTACGTTCACGGTGAAAGATTGATGTATACTGAATCATGGGCCACAAGAGAACCCCGGATCCTTGAGGGAGTAATACAAATGCAGAAGCCACGACAAAAGATAGGAGAAATTCATCCCATGATCTTCTTAGTTCCTTTCCACAGCCCTCACGACCTCTTTCCTTCATATTTTTATGAGACAGTCTGGCAGCGTTTCCGAGATCGAGGACAACTCTTGGGACAAGAAGAGTTTCACATCAGAGGCCTATTAACTGCTCCACGTTATTATTCTGATTGGGCGGAAGCTATTTTACTGAAGCACACAAGCACACTTGCGAAAATCGACCTTTACGATGCTATAGAAGTGACTTCCAAATACTTTTATAAGGAACCTACTGTACTGAAAGGCTTCCTCGAGAACTGGTCGCCCACAACCAACTCCTTCCACTTACCCTATGGTGAGATGAGTATAACACTTTGGGATCTTCACCGCATAGCTGGTCTCGCGATGACAGGTAAATTCTACGATGAATTTATTCCAACCAATAGGGAGCTGGCCTTTATATCCTCTCCCGATCACAGACCTTCTATTTCTGAAACCATTATCGAACTGTTCAAGGAGATGAGTAAATTTTCTAATTTTCACAAGATCCCCCCTTTACAATGGATGACACATTTCTCCAGAGGCCTCAGGTATTTATCAGTCCGACAATCGACTTTTCTCCTTATATCCTTGTTGTCTAGAGATTTCTGCACATTTACCCTCTCTTTTTTTTTTCTTTGAAGATTTCGTGATTGTCACTCCAAGGAGCTAACAAAGCTCCGAGACGCAATGAAGGAGAGACTGGAGTATAGCTCCTTTGGAGAGCTTGCAGCTTTCTTGGCCTATTGGCTGAGCTTAGTCGTACTGCCTAGCTCTAAATGGGCAGACGTTGTTTGTCCCACCGTCTTCGCTATAGCTGGTGCTTTGGCGGAAGGCCATGGATACTCCCTTGCTCCCCCAGTGTTATGCTCTATTTATAGAGCCCTCAGAGAGGTAGCTACCCACGTGAAAGATCCTACTCTCGGAGCCTCGTCTGCACATGCCTCTTGACATTATATCACAGGGTGGCTAGGGGTCTACTTTCCTTGGACTTTTGAAGCCCCAGAACAAGCATATGTTCATCCTTCTCATCTTCCACTCTGGTTCTTTCAACAAAGAGCGATGGCCAAAAGAGCATATGACTGGGTTGCAAATAAAATTCGGGATGATGACCAAATAAACTTCTTTCAATTCCGCCTTCATCGTTACACCGAGGATACGGACATGGTGGACCAAGAAGCACTTATTGTAGAGGAAAGAGCTTTCTTCTTTTCCATTCGTTCTTGCAGTCTACCCCTTCGGGAAGGGACAGAGTTCTGGAGGGAACCTTATTACCCCAGTCGTTTTGCTCATCAATTCGGTTTCGACCAAACTGTACTAAAAGACTGCAGGTTAGTTACTCGGAAAATGCGTTATTATGGAACAGGTCCTCTCAACTGGGCCATGAAATGGAAGCAGCTACTGAACGGTTGCTTTGGATCTTCCTTCATAATTCCAGGCTGTAATCGCGTAGTCCGCACATCATATGGCTAGATGCGATGGTGGGACCATCAGTCATATTTGGTCACTAAGTGATTACTAGTGGATTCTTCCATCTTTCTCCATCCACCTAGGCTGAAAGGCAGAAATCTAGAGAGTGGAATTGGCTATATCCCGGAAAAGAGTCATGCGTCTCATCATGGAGAAATTTGTAGGAAGATATCGTTAGAAGACCCTATCCGTGAAATAAAGCCTATTAACACTTTGGATGGCTGGTTTGCTCATGGAGTTTTAAGAGAATTTGAGCAATCTCGTCGGGACTTTACAGATCAGGCTGCAGACGACGCTGAAGGTGCATCTTCCCCAGTTCCTGTAGAGACTGCAGCGGTTCAAGAAGAACCAGCTAATGATGCTCCTATACCTCCTTCACAACCCCTTTGTCCTAGCTCATCTTCCCCGATGACTAGATCGAGAACGCGTTTACAGGCATCATCTCCTATTCTTTCAGAGGGGACCAGACAAGCATCCGCCTCCCCTACAATCAAAGAGTCCGCACCAGAGAGCAGCCGGGCTGCTTCTTGTAAAGGAAAGCAAGCTATCATTGAAGAAGTCGACGAAGAGATTTTGGGAGATGAGAGTTCAGCCTCATCATCAGAGACTACTGCCTCTTCGCAGTATGAAGACGATGAGGACAGTGAAAGCTGTGAGGATAAAGATGATGATTTTGAAGAAGGCGAAGTCGATATTGGCGGAGAAGAGGAAGCAATTACAGAAGGTGTTAAAATGGAACCTCTTCCTGCAACCTCTAAAGCTCTTCCTGGCATTAATATTCCGGCTAAATCTCCTGTAGCTGGGGAAGATGAGGAGGAACATTTAGATTATGGCGAATACGGATATTAACCAGGTAAAGGAGATTTAACTTTCATATGCATATATTTATCTACATATTTAACAATAATTATTTACTTAGAATTATCGTGTCTCCCTTTTTAGGTGCTCAGGTCGCTGAGATAGGCGTGATCTCTTTAGTGAATCTTCCTATAGTAACTTCACCAAGAGCTCCTGTAGTTCCGTTGGTGGTATAGAAAGTGGTAGCTCGTGAAATTATATTTCCAATAGAGACCACTGACTTGCCAACTCCAACTACCAGAGATTCAAGTACGGAGGTTAGAGCACCATCTTTTACTGATATGGTGGGACTCGGCCCTTCCGCGACTCAGGGAGCTTCTCCTTCTGTTAATCGCATTCCAGCTACAGGTATATATATGCACTAGTTATTTTACTTAGAACCGCATATTTCATAATATATCTGAATGCCTTTCTTCTTTTGCTATAGGAACCCCTTCTTGCAGTGGTGCGGCCAGTTTCGACTCTGTGGCCACTACATCTGAATTATCGTCTTTTACAAAAGTCCTTGTCCACAAGATGCTTATGGTGAAGCACTCTTTATTGACGATAACCCATATCTTCAGAAACCTTGATCAATGGTTGGACTTGGACGTTGCTATGGAAATTTTGGAGAGCTTTGCCAGGATGGCTAAAATTAACATATCTCCTTTGCGCGATTCGCTCCTTAAATTCTGCGATTTAGTAATCTCATTGACGTAGTAGAAAATACTATAATAGCCCCTGAGATTTTAGAATATGGGAAACAACTGACTATATCTCAAGAACAAGTTTCTCTAACGGCTTCATCTATCTCCAATCTTGAGCAAGAATATCTAATTCTTCAAGATCAATTAAAGATTCATATTGATGAGAGAGTGACTATCCAAGATCGCATTGCAGCCCTGAAAGAAGAAATCTCTCAACTGGAGAAGAGGAATCATGAGCAAGAATTAGTCATTTAGGATGTTGAAGAAAGGATGCGGGCGAATGTTCAATCCATTGATATAGAAAAATCTTCACTACTCCAAGGTAGAGAAATGATCGCATCTTTGGAGAGCAAGCTAGCTGGTGTTCCTGATCAGGCGAGACTTATTCTTGAAGAACAATCTAAGCATGATGCAGCTCAGGCACAATTAAAAAAGGATTTGCACAAATATATAGAGGCAGTAGGGGTTACAGAAGAGCTTTAAACATGTGATTTTTGAACATGTAATCTTGTTTACATGCTTTTGGACAGGTAATTTATTTGACTTAACATATGCTTTTATGATAGCATTTTGAGATATTTATGATGGCATTTACCACATCATATATTGATGACATTTATGCTGGCATTTATCACATCATATTATGGCAATCCTATTTTCATACAGTAATTTCATCATATCATTAATTATAATTTTCAAGCCTTTTATGCTTTGTTAGTGCGGGATTCTCTATGTGAGTATTAAATTGGCGGTGCTAAGTTTCAATTTAATTAGCCACACACAGTTTAAGCTCATGAGTAGTGGAGCGCGCATACACACAGTTTAAGCTCTTGAGTAGTGGAGCACTTGTTGGTCTTATGTGATGGTCTCTGTAACTCTCTAGAGTTCTCTTGGACTTTTCACTGCCTTGAGTTCACAGGCCAAGGTCCATCAAAGGGGCCCAATAATGCTATCAGGCGGTGAACTGTTGATTTTACGCACAGGGTTGGCCACGGTAACTCTCTAGAGTTCGCAGGGCTCGCAAGGCTACCTTTGGGCACCAAATCTAGGGTCACCAGTCCATCAATGAGTAGGTTTAAGCCCTTCCTCATAAGTTACTACTGAAATCAAACCATAGATCTGGAGGGTCTTACGCATGGTTGGCCTAAAGGCTCACACTGCAGCCCCTGTTTTCTTCGTCTGCAAGGTCGAGCCCATTTACAGGAGGGCACTTTCATCCATTCCCCGTGGTGCTGCCGAAAAGCTATACAGACGGCATGGGAGTTACGGTGACCAGTCTTCACGGATTTATGGCCTTTTAGGCTCTGAATCCTTGACTTCGTCAGCTACCCGTATGGGTCCGCACGATGGTCTTCGCGGGCTTTTTATGG
The DNA here is from genome assembly GCA_030180095.1 of Magnolia changhungtana. NCBI lineage: Eukaryota > Viridiplantae > Streptophyta > Magnoliopsida > Magnoliales > Magnoliaceae > Magnolia > Magnolia changhungtana. The sequence continues at coordinate 1,855,817 of JASAUF010000625.1, forward strand.
CCACTGACTCCTCGCCGCTGCCCGAATGGCAATCTTGATAGGTCTTATGTGTAGTTGGCCAGCCCTTTTAGAGCTTGATCCTTTGAGAGCTTGATCCTTTTAGAGCTTTTAGCTTTTTCTTAGAGCTTGATCCTTTTAGGATTTTGCTCTTTTAGGATTTGGCTCTTTTAGGATTTAGCTTGGCTAGACTGCCTCTTTGACTGAGATTGATACGTCTTTATTTTTAATAATATCTTTAAGAAGATCCGTGCCCTTGTAATGTAATAATAATTGTGATCATTATCATTGCCAGCATAATAAACATTTCTGACTGAGATTGATACGTCTTTGTTTTTGATAATATCTTCAAGAGGATCCATGCCTTGTAAGGCAATAATATCAATCTTGTCAATATCTTCAAGAGAATCAATATCTTCAAGAGAATCTATATCTTCAAGAGAATCTTCAAGATGATATTGACTTTGTCAAACTTATTTGGTGATGACGATGATCAATATATATATATATATATATATATTTAGAATTAATGCTTGCTAACATAGTTGACATGCTCGTGAATTTCTTCTTCATAGCTTCTTTTGTTGACATATAGACATGATCTTATTCCTCCTTGCCCCCTTTTGATACAGAATCATTATGCCGATAATATTCCGGATCAAAATCAGCATGTCTCTCTTCAGGGGTAGTATCGTTTGATGAAGCAGGCGTTGACAGGTATACTGATACCCTGCCCATCTTGATTTGCGATTCTATATGCCCCATTGGAGTATACTTCTTTTACCACATATGGACCGTCCCATTTAGGCTCGAACTTGCCCCCTGTCCGGTGGGTGACCACTATAGGTCTTTTCAGCATTAGCACCATATCCCCTTTTTTGAAAGAGCGGTATTTAAGTTGCTTATCAAAGGCAGCCGATATTCTGGCCTGATATGACTGCAACTGCTGCTGAGCTGCTAGACATTTCTCATCGAGCAGATCTAATTCTTTTAGCCTTATTTTGACATTTTCATCATCTGTTACAGACTGATGTACCGCTACTCTGAGCGATGCCACCTGTATTTCGATTGGGATGACTACCTCCATGCCATAAATTAATGAATACGGTGTCGCCTCTGTTGCTGTGCGATGGGTAGTTCTGTAGGCCCATAATGCTTCTTGTAACTTTTCATCCCAATCGCTCTTATTGCCCGTCACCGTTTTCTTTATTATTTTGACGATCGTTTTATTAAACGCCTCTGCTAATCCATTGGCCGGGGGATAGTAAGGTGTTGAAAATGAATGTTGGATGCCAAACTTCTGACACAACTTTTCCATGCCTCTATTTTTAAAAGGGGTGCCATTATCAGAGACAATCTTTTTCAGAATACCATGACGGTATATTATGGCATGCCAGATAAAATTGACCACATCCTTTTCTTTAACATTGCGCAAAGCGACAGCTTCGGTCCACTTGGAGAAATAGTCTATCGCTGCCAAAATATATTGTTTTCCTTTAGACGAAGGTGGATTTATAAGGCCAATCACGTCGAGTCCCCAAGCTGAGAAAGGCCAAGAAGCAACGGACTGATGTAAGTCTTCCAGGGGGACATGTATTATATCCCCATGTATTTGACATTCATGACACCGCTTCGCATATTCTATCGCATCTTTGAACATGGTAGGCCAGTAATAACCCATTCGATGCACTCTATGGCATAAATTTTGGCCGGCTTGATGCCCTCCACATTCACCTGAATGTGCTTCCAGCAGCATTTAGTTTGCTTCTTGCTTGTCTAAGCACCGTAACAGTGTTCCATTATAAGATTTTCTATACAATACTTCACTGCATATGACAAATTTGCCCGATCACTGCTTAATTTGCTGTCTTTGCGCATTATCTTCTGGCAGGATGTTATATTTGAGATAATGGATGAAAGGCTGACGCCAATCATCTGTCGTTACTTCTAGACAAGATATAGGAAACATTTCAACGATTTCTTTAATAACCTCTGCGGATGGCAGAAATCTTCTTTCTTCTATAGTTACATGGAGAGGACTTTGATTTGTGCAGGACAGAGCCGCTGTTAGACTGGCTAAAGCATCCGCTTTTGCATTCTCAGATCGTGGTATATGTTTGATTTCCACATGACAAAATTGTTCAAGTAACTGTTGTGCCTTCTGACAATAAGGCAAGAGCTCTTATTTCCTTACTTCGAATTCTGTTGTCAATTGATTTATAATCAATTTAGAATCTTCGAAGATGTGCAATAATTTTATTTCCATTTGCTGAGCTATTTCCATTCCGATAATGAGGGCTCTGTATTCAGTCTCATTGTTCGTGCATGTGGTGCCCAGTGTGAAGGAGTATGGTAATAGATCGCCTTGAGGAGTAATGAATATCACCCTTGCCCCCGCTCCCGATGTTCGAGCAGCACCATCAAAATACATTTTCCATGGGCTCTGGGAATTGGCCAACATAACCTGCTCATCCGAGAAGTCATCATTAACTTCTTCACTTTCTGCCACAGGATGTGCTGCGAGGAAATCTGCCATGGCCTGCCCTTTTACTACTTTCGCTGGCCTATACAAAATAGTATATTCTGATAACGATAACATCCATTTGGCTAATTTTCCCGACAACATTAGCCTGGTCATCAAGAATTTTATTGGATCTGCTCTTGAGATCAAAGTTATATTGTGAGAGAGACAATAATGTCTTAACTTTTGTACAACGAATATCAACGCCAAACATTCTTTCTCGATCGAGGAATAATTGCATTCCGCCCCCATCAATGTTCGGCTTAAATAATAAAGAGCAGTCACCTTTCCGGCTTCATTTACCTGTGCCAATAAAGCACCCAAAGAATTTGCAGATGCAGATGTATACAAGATAAGTGGTTTACCTCTCACTGGAGCCATTAACACCGGTGGCTGCTTCAGCAAGTCCTTGATTGAATCAAATGCGTTTTGGCAGGCGTGGTCCCATATAAATTATGTGTCTTTCTTCATTAGTCGAGAAAATGGCTGACACCTTCCTGCGAGGTTTGAAATGAAACGGCGAATGTACGCCAGTTTTCCTTGTAAACTTTTCAATTCCTTTAGCGTTGTCGGTGGCGGCATATTTTAAATAGCCTTAATTTTTTCTAGATCGATCTCGATGCCCCTATGTCGTACAACGAAGCTGAGAAATTTTCCCGAAGATACCCCAAACGCACATTTAGCTGGATTTATCTTTAATTGTTTCTTTCTGACTCGACGGAAGACTGCTGCCAAATGTTCATGGTGTTCTTGATGATCTCCTGACCTGACCACCAAGTCGTCAACGTAGCATTCAACATGTTTATGCATCATATCTTGAAAGATATTTTTCATCGCCCTTTGATATGTTGCCCCGGCATTTTTAAGACCGAAAGGCATAACTTTGTAACAATAAATCCCGAGCGGTGTTCTGAATGCCGTCGCTTCTTCATCTTCGGGCGCCATCCTGATTTGATTATAACCTGCATAATTGTCTATAAAGGACATAATAACATACTGAGTAGTACTATCGATCAATAACTCTGTTATCGGGAGAGGGAAGTCGTCCTTTGGACATGCTTTATTCAGATCTCTAAAGTCAATACATACTCTGATCTGCCCATTTTTCTTCTTCATAGGAACGATGTTTGATATCCACTTGGGATACTTAACTTCCTTGATGAACCCAACCTTTATCAGTTTGTTTACTTCCTCTTCTATTAACGGAATCAGGTCTGGGTGGAATCGCCTTTATGCTTGCTTTACTGGTTTATTTTCTTTGGAGATGTTTAATCGATGCATTGCTACGAAGGGTTCCAGTCCTGGCATCTCTTCATATGTCCAGGCGAAGATGTCTTTATTTTCTTTGAGAAGTTGGCCATATTTCTCGAATTCCTGTTTAGAAAGACTGACGCTGATGAATGTATTCCTCGGCTCTTCTTCTGTTGCCAAATTTATTTCTCGCAAGCCATCTATTGTCGGTTGCCCCCCGTCTTCTATTTGTTTTGGAGCTGTTTTAGGATACTCGACTATTTTAGGGCCTTGTTCTGGTATTTGTGCGGCTGAAGTCATATTTACTGATACCATATTCACTAATGACTCTTCTCCTAGCCCCTGGAATTTTCTCCACTTTTCCTGATCAACCCCGAGAGGGATTTGAATTCCTTTCCCATGATTCAGTCCAGTGGGTTTGTTACAATCAAAACTCATATTTCTCATGATTTTCTTGCTTACTGCACTGTATTTTTTCAAATTTTACGGTGTTAACTCTCCGTGATATACATTGCTTGTGATCTCATCCTTTGCTTTCGCCACGGCATGGAATTCTATCGGCTTAGGGTATTTAGTACTAGCCTTGACTTGAAATCTTCCTGGAGCGGATGTAAATGGCTTACACCTTTCAATATTAGGTAAGGGCATCGTATAATTGGACTATAAGATTTTCAACTATTCTGTCAATAACAATGTCAACGGCGGCTACCCCGATTGTCTCAGACGCTTGGGTACAAAATAGAACTTCTTTTTTACTTCTGCAGTCCCAGAAGATTCTGCTCTTTCTTCTCTAATATTGTTTACTCGGACATCTTTTAAGATTTTCTTTTCATTATTATTTCCCACCTCTTCAGAAAACCCTTTATAATAGTCGGCGTCTGCAAAGAAAGACTCAGCTTCCGTATATGGTTTAGCGTCAGCCATCACCTTACATTGCATTATGTCTTTACAGTATTTGAAACATTGGTGTAGAGTAGAGGGTACGATACTGTACTGATGTATCCATGGCCTTCCCAAGAGAAGGTTATATGTTGTCACAGCATTTATAACATGACATACAACACTAGTAGTTAATTCTCCTGTTTCCAATGTCACTGTAATCTTACTGAGCGCGCGTTGTCCATCTTGATTAAACCCCTGTATCATCATTCTGCTGGGGCGCGAATCAGAACGACGATAACCCAATTTATTTATCATGGAGAGTGGCAAAAGATTTACTATGGACCCATTGTCTATCATAATCCGTTTTATCTTCTTTTCACAAATATACCCTTCTATCATCAGTGGTCTGTTATGTTCCGCTTCACCAATTAAATCATCATCAGAGAACGAGATTACTGGTAGACAATTTGTCTGTTCATTGTGTCTTTCATGTTTCATTTCTGTCAATAAAGTTTCTCTCACATTGTGATCAAACAACGCTTGGATCAAACTCCGTCGAAAATCTTCTGATAGCTTGAGTGCATCATAGATGTTTAGATGTGTCGGTATGCCCTTGAAGTGGCTAACTACGTCATAAGCCACTTTCATCGCTCCGTTCTCGTTTTTACTACCATCCTCGCTGTTCTGCCTTTCGGTGATTTATTCCCTCGCAATTCCTGCTTTTTGCTTCACTGGACTCGTTACCTGCTTCCCCGATCGCAACGTAATCATCACTGCATTCTTTATTGACTTTCGATTTTCTTTCCCTTTTATTTCTCGAGCCTTTTCCTGGACTGAAAACACGTTTACTGTCGCCCTCATACTCTTTTCTTTGCTTTCGCTGGTTATTATTTCACCCCTATTTATCATTCGTTGTATGATGCACTTCAACGTATAGCAATTCTCCGTCGAATGTCCCACTAGGCAATGATAACGACAAAAGTTTCTTTCTCAGGTCTTCGTCACATCTTCAGGGCGCTTGGGCTCTGGTAATTCCAAGGTGCCAGCTTTTAACAACTGCTGCATCATAGGAACTACGTCTTCTTTATCAAATTTAAATCCTTCATGAGAATCGAGCATTCTGAGCCTTTTTCCACTGTATCTATCCCTTGATTGATTCCAGCCTTCTTTTCCTTCCGATCTTTTGTCTCTTGAGCTCCTCGCATCTTGATTTTTCTTATCACAATTGACGGTATTGACAGTCGTCTTGCCGGGTACTCTCCTGACAGTCTCATGATGAAATGCTGGCATCTTGCGAGTCATTAATTCCAACGCATGGGCTTTGGTGGCCAGATCACGAAAGGTTCCGACATCAGTGCTAGTGAGTCCGAACATGATTCCTATTTCCATAGAGTTCAAACACATCTTGACCTGTTCCTTTTCTTCCAGCAACTGTCTACACGATGCCCCCAAGTTCTTCCATCTGTCTATGAACTTTTCGACTGGTTCTCCTTCTCGCTGTCGTACTGAAGCTAATTCTGTGATGCTAACATCACGTTCCGATGAGAAGAAGTTTGACATGAAAGCATCTTGCATCTCCTCCCATGTGCGTATAGATCCTGGAGCTAAATTTGAATACCATCAAAAAGCTTTACTTGTCAATAATGACCTGAATAATCGTAAGCAGTACTGAGGTATTGTGGAGAAATTCCCCATGCTGGTAATGAAGTGCATCAAGTGCTCTTCAGGTGACCCTTCTCCGTTAAACTTCTGAAAGTTTGGATGCTTGAAATTAGCCGAAAAGGGGACATCTTCTACTTCTCTTGAGTACGGTGTCCGGTATCTGAAACGGCCGGTATTTGCGTGCTCTCTCTCTCTATTCTGACTGCTTCTTCGATGACTTGCCTTACGTCATCCTGTGTTATAGCTCTTGTTGCTGGAACGGACCCTCGCGATCCTATCCTCTGCGGACGAGAACCTTCAGGTTGGCTCTCCTATCCATTTGTCGCTCCCATCATAGGTGGAGCCGCTATCTGGGCTACGTTATGCGCCAGAGTTGCCAGAGCTTCTCTGAGGTTCCGGCACTCGTCCATTAGTGCTCTTTGCGCCTCTGCCATTTGGTCAACACGTTCTTCAGTGGTCGGCCTATTTTCTTGACCCGCTTCTGCCATGTATATTGTAGCTCCTTTACTGCCTGGCGAAACTGTCGTTGGAGTAATATGAGAGTATATCGACGTAACGGGACTTATGAAGAAGGGAGAGATAGGAGTCTCATTTGACTTTTGTGTACTCTCCGTGCTGTTGATTGATCGGGGTGACGTAGTTATAGGCGAACTAGTTTGAGGTGACACAGTCGCCGGTGAGCCTATCATCAACATTTTACCTTTTTGTGCTTCCGTCCATTTGGTCCTTGGGGCGATCAGAGTTGGAAAATCGTGCGATGCGAACTACGAAATTGTTCGCTTGGGGTATATCGTAGGAGGAGCGAGCTCAGGTTTTCTTCTTGCTATACTGCGCGTGATTGGTCCCTCAGCTCTTGGCAAAGATAAGTTTGTCTTGCAGCTCTTTAAATTCCTTGCTTTTTCTTCCAGGCCAAGACCACAGTCCAATTCCTATCACTCTCCTGTGGTTGAGGTGGGACGGAAATAACTCCCACTGTTACTTGAATCACCCTGCGCCCACTTGTGGTGCATGAATTTATACGCTCGGGAGTTCGGCTTGGCATGTATTTGACTACAAACCCAGTGGGGATGAAGCAGAAGTTCACTTTTCTTGTAACGTTAGCCATCAGTAGTATTATGTAATTGAATTCGGGTACCTTCGATAATGAAACATATGTGAAGTTAGTTTGCGAGGGATTAAGTAAACTATCTTAGAGATGAAGGGGAGGATGTTCCCACTGAGAGTCGCCATTTTGGCATCTAAGAGATGCCAAAAAGTGATAAGAGTCTTACAACTTTCCCCATGTTAATGTTAAATAAGATAAAGTGTCCTCAGTGGAGTCGCCATTTTGTTTCGACAAGGAAACAAAATGTATTTGATTTGGGGAAACTATTTTATTCAGACATAACATGGAAAAATTATAAAGACAATCATCACACTTTATTGATTCTGAATTCATTTACATCCTCTGATATCCCTTAATTCTAAGATAGATTACAAAGAATTCATTGTAAGTTCAACTATCATAGTTAAATGTAAATTTTGGCAGCATAACGGCAATGATTCCAATCATCCCCTAGGACTTAGGAGGAATTGACGAATTGACCAACAGTCTTCAAGAAAAATAGAGATTCCGGCAGCATTCTGGTGCTATTTCGATCATCTCCTGAGACTTAAGAGGAATACGCCTTTCTGTCGATGACTTTTCCTTCTCTCTTGAATAGGAAGAACTTGAAGATTTGAAGACCCCGACCATTTCAAGAAGATGATGACCATTCATTGTCAGTATAGATCAGCATGCATGGCAGTTAGTTTGCACAGGTTCGCGCAAACTGTAGGAGCCCAATGCTCGTTCGCGCGGGTCCGCGCAAACTGTAGGAGCCCAATGCTCGTTTACATGGGTCCGCGCAATCTGGCGGAGCCCAATGCTCCGCACCTTCGATCTTCTCCTTCGTTCTTCTTTCACTTCGAAATCTTCGAACCTCCTTTGAGAGAGAGAGAACGGGGTATTTATAGGCATTTCGTAGGTGTAAAACTCCGACTTGGGCGATGTGGGACAAAATAACTCGCAGTCATTTCTGTGTCATTGTTACATGCTTTGCGCAGACACCCGCAAACGATATGCTTTGCGCGATCCCGTGCAAACGATATACTTTGTACGGTCCCGCACAAAGTGTTCTCAGAACTAATTCTTTGTTCCTTTCTTCCAACCTTTTCCTATATGCCTTGATCCTTCCCTGCTCCAATTCTTCTCTTATTTTATGCCTCAACAAGTACGGACTAGGATACGGGTCTTACAGCTCTCCCCACCTAATAAAAATTTCGTCCTCAAAATTTAAACTATAACATAACCAATACAGAGCTTACCAAGGGAGGGAAACCACACCACTATATATATAATCAGAACACAACATACCAACATAATCAAACATCTAAGGGATGGGGATAACGCCCACAAATCTCAAGCTCTAACTCTCAAGACGCCTCGTTCATGAACAATCTAGGAAGACGGTATAGGGGCCAAGTCACACGAATTGTTGACAACTCCTCCTGATGTCTGAGGATCCTCCTGCTGCTGCTGAGGACGGGGACACTCTCTCCTATGATGTCCTAGCCCATCGTACCCAAAGTAAGCACCAGAGAACGGTCTGGATAGCAGGGGCTGCTGAGGGTGGGGGCACTCCCAGATGCGATGCCCCTTCACACCACATCTGAAGCATACACTTGAGAACTGACGTTTAGGTGGTGCAAATGCTCAGAAAGACGGATGGTTCTTATGCCTCTGTGGTCGTCGACATCGCTGCACCTGGGAGCTACCGGAGGGGGCCTTCCTCTTCTGGTCTCCTCTCTGAAGAATGGCGGTCTTTGCTTGCAACATCTGCAGTAGTTGGTCCGCACTTACGGATATGGTCGGTGATGCGTTGACTCGGATGGGGGTGCAGAAGTCTTAGGTGAGGGAATAGGAATCTCAGGCGAGGAAACAAAAGTCGCTCTGGTCAGTCTCTTAGGTGCCATGTCCTACAGGAAGGAACAAGGGCCTATCATCCTCAAGAACTCTCGAAGACACACATGATAGGGAGTCATATCAGGGAGTTTCTAAGTTATTCGAACTCGGGGGTCTAACCATTCTAAGTTCTCAACAATCATAGAGTGAAGGGTAGCTATTAGCAGATATATGATGTTATCCTCAGGTATTCCCAAGTTATGTTCTGATACCAACTTCTGTCACACCCCAAACTCGGAGAACGGGCTCACAAAATTTTCGATCACCGAATACGGTGCCGACAGCCTCCGTAGTGCCCCATTCTCGGATTCCGGCACTCACATGCCAGATTCTGATCCTGGGATCCTACAAGGAGGATTTTCAGTATGAATTTTTTTTTGTAATGGAGCATAACCACAAGTATACCCAAATCATAAAGGCAACATCATCATCACATATCTACTAATATAATCATTTGAATACAATGCTGAAAGGGAAATACATATATCGAAATCAAAGCTCCAGAGGACAGCTACACACTCCAAGCTCAACGCTGCTGCAACCTAACGCCACCTGCACGCATCTATCGTACATAAGCTTACAAAAGCTTAAAGGGTGGTGAAAGTGTGTGCACAAGATAAGTGTCAAGTATACTATAAAGCCCATAAATCATACATCATCAGAATAATCGAAAATACTAACAAGATCATGAATCATACGATATCAGAGTAAGCGAAAATATACTAGTAAGTCCATGAGTGCTATCAGCCGTACCAAGGCTATGCAATGCAAAACATATAAGATAATAATAGATGCTGAGAATGCAATGCAATATGCAAACCTTGACAAACCACGAATACCATCAACCTCATCTAGGCCATATAAGTGCAAAAACACAATAACCTAAAATGCTAAGTACCGCGGATGCAATGTGATATGCGGTGCGAATGAAATGACTATGCTGGATGTGAAGTCGGGATGATAGTACGAAGTATCACAGGCATGGGGTCCATCAAAAGAGACTTCTATCCAAACCAGTCCCATACCTAAATTTGGATAGTCAGACACAATGTGGTAAACTCCTGATCTCAGGTTAGTTGCACGCCCAACCGAAATCCTGGCCATGCAATGGTACACGTAACAAATAGTTATGCACCACCAGCCCGAGTGGGTAGTGAATGAATGAATGAATGGATATGTAATTCCTGCTCAATACGTCCACATATCAGTATGGTTGCTCGGTGGAGAAATCACCAGGGTCTATTTCACTTCAAACCGACTACCTCCTCCCTAGCTGTACAACCCCGTGAGTGGAAGAGACCTCACTATCCGCCTAGCCAGCAGTCTGCCAATACCTACTTGGCTCATTGATAGCGGACCCATTTACAAGCTGGTCATACTCAGCCTAGATTATAGACCCCTCACTTGGGCGGATAAGGCCACACTCCCTCCCAATCGACCATGACATAGTGGGAGATGAGGCCTACTGGTATTCGGCACTCGGGCGCTCATGTTTCACTCGGTCTAGACGTTGGGGTACCTCCTGGCCTTGGAGATTCTGGGATTTTCACCCAAGGACATCCTAAGTGCCCACAGTACTAGAACCAAGTATTTCCGGTGTCCCATTTAGCCATTCATGATGTGCCTGTGGAGGCCACGGTCCTGATGTCGCTAGGGCGTATAATGATCAAGTCACATATATGCGAGATGCATGAGTCACACTATCCAGTCATACAGCAATCTTACGCGTACGACGCGATAATGTGGGCACTCCGTCTCATAAGGGGTCCCGTAAATAGTCTGTCCAATGACTTATGCAATGATCAGTCACTACTCATATCAAGCACACATATGATGCGTATGGCATGAGTCATGGAATTATACTAAGCAGGTTATAAAGTAATGAACTATCCTTATAATGCAGATGGGCCTAGACGGTCTACACACAACAAGTATGGGCCTATCAATTGGCCCTAGGGAGAGTCATAATGCAGACTTTTAACCAATATTATTCTTACAATGTGGACGTCAAACCATCATTGCTCCCAAGGCATGGCCCGCCATAAATATCATTACATAAACCATGGTGGAATCATATTCAATGGGCCTTATGTACATCCCATTAGGCCTCAACCCATGGGCCTCCAATAGATCAAATGGGCCTCACAGCATGGGCCTCATGTATATCAAGGTGGGCCTAAATGGATGGGTCATAATTACATCAAGATGGGCCTCCTTAAATGGGCCTTATATATATCAAGGTGGCCTCAACGGACGGCCACAAGTACATCAATGTGGGCCCCACCACATGGGTCATATGCATATCGAATGGGCCACACCAATGGGCCTTTTGTACATTGCAATGGGCCATAACCCATGGACCTTGAATACATCACAATGAGCTTTAAATACATAACAGGTGGGCCCTGCACCTGGGCCTCAAAACATGCAACAGGTGGGCCTCGCTCATGGGTCAAAGATACATCATGAGGAGTCACATGTATATCAAAGTGGGCCTCTCGATTGGGCCATAAAATACATCATAGTGGGCCCGACGGATGGGCCACAAAGTACATCAATGTGGGCCTCAACAATGGCCTCATACACATCAAGGTGGGCCTCAACAACGGCCACAAATAAATCAAAATGGGACTCATACATGAACCAAGGTGGGGTCCACTTGAACTATAGATCTGTCTTATTTTTAACCTCAAGCATGTAAGATAAGCTTGCCAAATGGTTGGACAGTTTGGATGCAACACATGCATCATGGTGTGGGGTCCACATGAACTATGGATTTGACTCATTCTTTAGCTCATGCCATAAAGTGAGCTTTCAAGGTGGTTGGATGGCTTGGATGCCACACATGCATCATGGTGGGTCCCATAGATAGACGGCGTGGATGGAGCTGGTGGGATCCACAAAACTTGGTGACGCTGCAATAGCAGCTATGTGGCTGCAGTGAGGTACACCAACCGTCCACTCCCAATAATAGTTGGGTGGTGTGAGCAACATACTTACATCAGTGGGTCCCATGTGGAGCCCACCAAAATGTTTATATGCAATCCAACCGGCTGACAAGGTCACACGCACCCTGGATGCAGGAAAATTTTTTTTTATTTTGATTCAAAACTTCTGGACCACAAAAAGGGGTTCAATGGTAAGCGTTAAATCCCATTGTTTCCTGTGATGTGGGCCACCTGGGTCCCGTATTCGGCTGATATTTGGAGTGGCCCATTGCCCCAAAGGGGCCTAATAGATGCACGGTGAGGATGTTCGGCAAACATCACGTGGGGCCCATGGCTGGGACCCTGTCCCTGCCCGTCCGTCAACAGCAACAACGCAGGACGCTGCTGTGCGTTAGCTACAGCAGTGCCTGCGGCTGCCTCTCTTTTTTTTAAAAAAAAAAAATGGGGTCATTTTGAGGTTTTTCATAGTGGGGCCCACATCAGGAGAATTTGACTCAGTCGTTGGATTCCAGGTCTCAAGATAGACCCAACAAGCCCAATATTCAACATATTTTGGGGTACAGAAATATCAGGGTGCATTTCAATGGTGAAAACCACCATTTGCTATGCTATGGCCCATAAGAACCTCGGATTGGCTCTGTTTTTTTGGTTCAACACCTAAAATGATTGGGAGAATGGAATGGACGGTGTGGATCGAAAACATACATCAGGGTGGAGCCTATATAAGTGGCCCACCCAAAACCAAGCTAAAGTGTACATATAATATATATATATACACATTTTTTTTGACTTTTCTGTTGTCGTCATTACACCCCTGGTCAGTCTTCACTGGACATCCAGCGTCAATGGACGCTGGACAGTTTGAATGGAACACATTTACGGTGGGCCCCACCTATAGACGTACTATCATGGTGGGCCACCAAATGGTTGGATAGTGTGGATAAGGTACACATCAAGGTGGAGTCGATCTGGGTGGGCCACATGGCCACATCATCATACAACAAAAATGAAAAAGGGAGGGAGAGAGAGAGAAAGAAAGGAAGTGAAGCACACGTGTGATGGAGGGACCCCGACATTATGGGCCCTCCACACATGATTTAAAACATACATCAAGTGGGTGTAACGCCCCGGATTTTTGCCAACCTGGGATTAGACGTCCTTAGGCAATGGGTCGATCCTAATACCTCATTAACTTGTCAGAACTGAATCCCAAAGTCTAAAGCCGCCTTTGAACTCATTTCCTTCACAAATCTCACCCTTCATCACCTTGATCTTCCAATTTTTCTAAGAACTTTCACCCTAGACACTATCTTAAACTAGCTAAGTAGTATAACTTGGATCACTTTATATACAAACTACAAAGGCCTAAGTACCACCTCGACCAGAAATCACTTAGGACTAAATCCTTTAGAAATGAGACAAAGTAACTAGGTGTGAAACCAGATTAGCTACGAAATCCGTTTGAATCGCTTTAAATACGATCTGCAAGACCCAAAACTTGTAGAATCATTGACGCTAGGTTACCCTAAAATCTAGGATCAATCTCATTACCCTACGCTCTCGGGAGCACATCGAAACTCCGTATCGGATCCGGGACCGCACGTCTAAGTCCGAATAACTCGAAGTTAAGGAATTAAGACCGCCTCACTAGGCTCGACAACCATCTCAGAAATCAAGTCCAGACTATGTCCCATGGCCATTCGATCGTGTCCGAAGCGAGGGAGTGTGAAAACCACCATTTCCTTTACAAAATAAATATCTTGAATAGTGATCTGACATCATTTGTTTGCGGATCAATATTAAGCAACCAGATCGTCAGAATCGACCAAATTACACCCTCGGATCAGGAAAAATTTCATACACATTTACATGTACTCGGAATCTCTGATCGAGATCCGCTGACCGTTGAACTGAAACTGGTTTGCCACGCATGATCTGGAATCCCGACCGAAATAAAAACTTAATAGAACGTAGATCCAGCGTTAGTGAGATTAAGTCCAACCTTTGGTTCAAGGAGGCCCGCCAGAAGTCCTCCATTGAGCTGAAAAAGTTCCGCTTTGGCTATAACCTAGGTGAACCTTGTCCAGAAGTCTATTTTGGTAAATTTTTGGGCTATATAAGGACCTTAAACCCTCTCTCATGGAAGCCATACGAATTTGGATTTGAGAGAGAGAAAAGAGAGAGAAAGTGTGGGAGATGTGGGAGGAACTCCCTGCTGCTGTTCCCTGCCGCTATTCGGGCTCCACCGCCTGATTCTTATCGCTTTCCCGGTGATTCCGGCGTCGTTTCTAGGTAAGAAACCCTAACCCTAACCTGTTTTAGGGTTGTATAGGTTGTAGGTTATGAAATAGCTAACCTGTTTCGTTCTCTAGGTTGCCAAACTCCCGTATACGGAAGCTTAGCGAACCTATCGACTCTATTACGATTCTACGACAAAAGGTGCAGACTTTAGGTGTATAGGTTATGGTTTTCAACGCTTTCAATGTCAGATAATGATAGATTCATGATCTGCATGCAATTGCACATGTACAAAGTGCTTTCCGTTTTCTGTTTCGATTAGAATTGTAGAATTTGGAATTTCACATACTCTAGGTATACGTATAAAATACCGTATACGTATTTTTTATGGAAATGTGTTTGACATGTTTAATTGTCGTATAGATATATGATGTATGGATAAAATACTCATTTGGCGAAAGGGTTCGCCTAAATACATGTTTACTAATAAACACTATGTATGTAGAAATACGGTATTGTAAGAAGTACCGTATACATGTAGATTTTAGCGAGATGTTGGTCATGATTAATTGTTGTATAAATATATTATGTGCGCATAAAATAATTGCTTGGTGAAAGGAATCGCCGTAATACAAGTTCCCTTGTAAATGCTATGTATGTCGAAATTGGGTATCCTAGAAAATACCCCATGCGTATAAATTTTGCTGATGTAATTATCATGATTATTTGCTGTATGAATATGATATATACGTATAAAATACTAGTTTGGTAAAGGGACAACCCTAGTGCACTTTCCTCTAACATACGTCATGTATGTTGAAATAGTGCATTCCAAGTGTTGGTGAAATTGCTTGTGAGTGTAAGTGCTTAAGTGTTAGAACCTTAGGTAGGTGCTGAGATGGGATTCTCAACTACCTTAGAGTCACATATGATACCCTCCATGTGGTTATTTACTCTAACCACTCACCTATGAAGTATATGTATTTGTATCCCTATTTGTATAGTGCTTTATAACATGCTTTTGAACATGCTTTGTAACTTGTTTTATTAACATGCTTTATGACATGCTTTATAACATGATTACTAGCGTTCTTGAATTACTTTGTTTATCATGCTTTACTCCACATGCTATGGATGACAATTGATTGTGCTTGGGGCTATGATTATAGTCCAGACAATCGGTACTAGATTGGAGATCGTGGTTGAGTTTCATGTCGCCACGTGAGATGTGTTCGACGAACTCGAGTCGTACTTCGGTTGACGATAGTGGTTGGCCACGCGAAGTGCTTATGCACTTCATGTCATTCAACTTGTTGTGCGCTCGAGCTAGCCGAGCTCATCATGTAACCCGATTTGTCTAATGTATGTTCACCATGTTTGGTCGCTACTGCTTGAACCTAGGGTACCAAACTTACTAGTGAAAACCCTTTTAACCATGGTACCTCAATCCGCTAAGACTCATGAGCCAGGCATGGTGGTATGGGACGCCGTGGTCGAGCTGTCGGCCTACGCTGGGACTACGTGCCTCCCCATAGTGACCAGTGAGCAACTTAACTCGTGAGCCGATTATGGTGGTATGGGACACTATATTCGCACTGTCGGCCTACATTGATAAGGTGATGGGGGAGTGGTACAACCTTTGTACATAACAGCCCTGACAGCCCTTTGTAGTGACCGCGAGCATATTCTGAAGTCGCAGTGCGCCTTAGGGTTCGCCGCGATATATAGAGTATGAACTAGGCCTGTTTCTGTATAGTGATGAATCGTTTAAGGGGTGATGGGGGAGTGGTGCAACCTTTGTGCGTAACAGCCCTGGCAGCCTCTGCAGTGACCTAGAAAACACAGCATCGTCTGAGATTAACTAGGACTGACGACCCTAGAATGGATCATGTTTGGGAATGATACAAGGGAGGTACCTTAGTTTCTCAATCCTGCTTTTTAAAAGGAATTATTAAAAAATTCGGTAATCATGCTCATCATGCATTGCATGTGCCTGGAAGATGTGGAGCACTGTGGGATGTAAGCATGCCGCGAACGTGAGATGGTGTCGCATGAGGGAGTATGTCGGTGAGGGCGTCCATCATACCTGCATTCATACTTGCATTAATCAGAGTAACTAGGAGTGTTTGATTTACTGCTTTATCATTACTGCTTGACTGAGTTGATAACATGTTAACCTATGCTTTACTGTTCCACTGAGTTGATCACTCACTCCCACGTTACGGGACGGTGTTGTACACACCAACCAGATTTGTTGAGTTTCAGGTGATGGCAATGCTTATGAAGCAGAGCCGGACTACTTCTATGTTGTCGAGGAGGAGTTCTCCTACATGTAACTCTCTGACGGGTCTCTGAAGACCTGGTACTGTATTGACGGGGCTATGGTATTTGGTATAGGAGACATTACACTTCCTCACATTAGGTATATTTTAGAACTGTACTTGTAATTATTTAACCTGGTAATGTTATCACACTCTGGAGACTCATCATAGTTTATATATTTTATCTATCTATCATAGTCTTCCGCTTGCAAATTTAACTGTCTCTGGAGTATGATATGTTGTTTTGGCTTAATCTCACTCATGTTCACTACTCCAATACAGTCAACATTCAATCATCATTCATTTTGTTGCATAAGTGATGTTCTGAAACTCGAGAGTTGAGTTACTACTCGACCCCCGATTTTTAGGGCGTTACAGTGGGTCCCATTTCATATGGGCCCACCGATCAAGATCAACGGTGGAGATCCTTTCTCCACCGAAATAAAAGGTCTAGATGACCCCTTTTTAAACTAGAAAGCAAACATCATGATGGGGTCCATGGAGAATGGCCCCATCATGGAATGATATTGATAATCAAGGTGGGCCATCGGCCACATCTTAGGGTCCAAAGAGAGACCCATACCATCGATCGGTAGGCCTCACTTGGCCCATCATAATAACATGAAAATCTAGCCTATAGAAGCACCCACCGTTTGATCTTCTCGTTCCGTTGGAACGCCGGTCTCCCTGTGCTTCACTTTGATGGAGAGTATGAGAAATGAAGGGCTAGGATGATGGATTTTTATTTTTTATTTGGGATGAAAAGTGGGCCACACACATGCACTTGCTCTCTTGGAAACCATGGACGTCCACTCCTCTCTCTTTGCTTGGAATTGTTGCTTGGAAAATGTGAAAGGAAATGAGAGGGAGAGATGAGATGTAAGGAGAGAGAGTGATGGATGTGAGTGATGGGTGAGGTGATGGTGTACTTGACATGTATGGGTGTGTAAGAGAGAGGGTGAGAAGGAGTTAACTTAGTGGTTGCTTGACTTGGGGAGAAAGAAAGCATTGATTGATTGATTTGAGTGATTGATTGATGGGATATGTTGTAGAGATTCTCTTGGGATTACAAACGCGTGGTGCTTCTTCAAAATAAATGCCGGCTCACATCTTCTGGTCAGGGTATCGGATCGGTGCGTAAGATGCGGCAATGGTGCGGTCGCAATGGTACAAGTCTCGGATTAAGCTGACTCAAATCTACAAGATACAACTTAGGGTTGCACACAAACTCGATCATCGGTCGCAGGTTGCCAGAATTAGCCGGGAAGGATCGCGGGAGTCAACGGAATAGTATGGACTAGGATACGGGTCTTACATTTTTAGAAAAAAAGTGACCACCATGGGCCTGAGTGTGACAAAAGGAGATGACACTTTGGTGTACATTATCTGGCACACATCTCCTTAGAATCTGATCTGGGTAATATTAAAATAAATATGGATCATCTTAGAAGAATTTGTGTACCTCAATGAAAAATTTCTTCTTCTCTTGCGCAATCCAGTGTGTCGACGTGAAACCTGTGGCAAGATAATTAGCAATATCAACAAACCAAGGTGAGTGAAAGACTTTAAACAATTGTTCATCAAGGAACATGCCATTTATACGAGTTGTCTCAAGGGAATCAGAGATTACGGCGGGAAAGATAGTCAACCACTACATTCTCTACTCTCTTTTAATTCTTTATTTCCAAATCAAATTCTTGGAGTAGAAGGATCCATCTTATCAAGCGGAGCTTAGCATCATTCTCAGAAAGAAGATACTTGAGTGTCGCATAATCAGTGTAGATGATGATCTTGGTGAGACCGAGGTCGAATCCACAGGGACTAATCTCATACATTTTTGAAAGTAACTAGAAGAATATGTAAATCTAAATTTGAAGAAGTTTGAAGAGTAGTAATTATGAAGCATATAATTGAAACTTTATAAATTTAAAGGTGGGAATTAGGGTGCCAAGGATCTACTTGTAGTAATTGAGATACTACCTTGCTTAAATCAAGAGATCCAACTAGAATCAGAGTCCTATACTATCTAGTTGGAAGAAGAGACGGTCAAATTTTTGAACTTCTCATTGATCTAGCCTCAATGAAGGAGATTTGTGGTGAATTGGAAGGGATTCCATCACCTAACCATGCCCAGGAGACGATGACAAACAACGGGAGTTACCAAATCCACAATCTCAAATAGAAAAGAAGATATTTAAAGTTATTGCAGACTTATTGTAATTTGAGTCACAACAAACCATTAAAAATTTAAAATATTCCTTTGAATTAATTAGAATTCAATGAAATTCAAATATAAACATGAATCGAAGAAAAGTAAACATCCCAATCATGCTATAAGCTTCACCTCTTAGCCCTAGTTAAGAGGTTTATCCAACCATAGACATGACTGAACTAAAATCTCTTAAGAAAAGCATAAAAACAACGAAAAATAATTAAGGAAGAAGAAGAAAGACTCTTAGTGGCTGCTCTCCATGCTTTTGTTCCACTCCTCAAACCCTAGATGATGCCCATGAATGTCTTAGGGACTCCTATTTATAGTTATACATCCCTCTCTTACGCACTGACTTGAAATTTCCACAGACCACCTCAAATTACGCAATCCGTGTCGGCCCTTCACAACAACTTTGCACAATTTCGGTGGCACCGAAATCATATCTGAAATTTTATCACATCTGAAATTATATGTATAGAGTACTTAGGTGGCACCAAAATTGGCTTAGGTGGCACCAAATTAAGCTTAGGTGGCACCTAATTAAGCTATTTTCTTGCTGAACTATTTTGTGCTCTTTCGGTGGCACCAAAGTTGGCTTAGGTGGCACCAAAATTGGCTATTTTTCTTCTATTTTACTTGTTCTCTTGTCAATCCTTTCTCCATCCTTTGTACTTGGTTTTTTTTGGATCTTTGGCATGAGAATTCTCTGTTCTTAGTCTCCTATGATCCTTTCTTTGCCTTAGTGATTCTTAAGCATTAAATTCATGCTTTTAGCATTCTTTTCAATCCAAGCTCTTAAATTCACCTTGCAACACAAACACGATTAAAATAGAACATTAAGAATTATCATGTTCATAAAACCAAGTAATAAATGGTGGATAATATGCAATATATGACCCTCAATACCAGTTCCCACCTTTAGATTCATAAGTTTTAATCAACATTATTCACCATTACTCTCAATTATTCATATTTCAATTTAGATATTTTTTAGTTATATTTCTAGTTATTTTCAGAATACGTACAAGTTTAGTCCCTGTGGATTTGACCTCGGTCTTACCGAGTTATTACTACATCACGACCCTACACTTGGGGTTGTGAAAATCAAGCTCTCTTCAAATCTTGCTCATTTGCCCAAAAAGAAACCGAAGAGTTTATATAAAGTTGAATCCCAACTGTCAGAAAAATGGGTAGAAATCTGCTCTTGTTGATGCCATCGAAAGGTCTTCGATGCCATTAACAGCCTGCACCAAGTTTTTCAAATAGGGCTGGGCAGACTCTATCCAATGCCATCGAGCATACTTCAATGCCATCGAAGATGCCTTCAATGTCATCAAGCGATAGCTCGATGCCATAGAGATTTTCTTTGTAAAATACACTCTGGTTGTTGGACAGATTGTGCCATTTTTTTATGCCATCGATTAGACCTTCGATGGTATCGAAATTTGAATTTCAATGACATCAAATGGTCTTCGACGTAATAAAAAATGTTAGATTTTCCTTGAAAGATTGCTGGACAACCTGGTCCTATTATCGATGCGATTGAACTAGATTCGATGCCATCGATGACATACTCTCGATGTTATTGAAGGAGGTTCAATTACGTCGAGGAACACTTGGAGTATTTTAGAAATGGAGGGAATAAGCCCAAGGTCAATTCAATCGAAGTGGGTTCAATGCCATCGAAACATAAGTTTCGATGTCATTGAACTTCATTCGATGTAATCGACAATACCCAACATTTGTTCAGTTTGTTGCTGGACTATATGGGCTTATTTTTTATGTAATTGAACCATGTTCGATGTTATCGAAATTATCCTCGATTGCATATCGATACAATCGTCAGGACATTGATTTTACATGTATAGTACATATTTCTTCCAATACTCAAAGTGCAAAAACCAAGCTTACCAAAGGATATCCAGAAGCAGTTGTGAGTAAGTTTTAGGTTTTTATATTGGGACATATACTTGATAGGGTTTGTTTGGGTAAATGAGGCTTAGTTTACCTTTTAAGCACATTTGTATATCTTCATCTTGGTAAGTCTTGAACTTGTGGTCTTCAATCTAGGGCTCACTTGACAGATAGACTTACCATTCACGTACATTGTCAAACAAGGGCACTTTCAATCTCCCCCTTTGTTAATTACGTGACAAAACAACTTACAAACCCTAGATATTACATAAAACTCAAGATAATATAGATTTTCCTATTTATAACTTGATTACAAACTTAATATTGACTTGAGTTGCTTGCAGCTCCCCCTTTGTTCTTACTCCCCCTAACTTCCTGCATTTTGAGATTTGTAAAAATAGCAACCACGCACAATTGGTGGGAGTATGGTTCTCCCCCTTTTTGTCAGTCATTGGCAAAGGGTTAGTAATATAAGAAATATGCCAAAATAACTGAAGTGTGGAATTAATCAATCATATTAGAAGATAGCGACAAGGTTCACATAAGTTCATATAAGAATGGAATGTAGATTGAGAACGTGATGTGAAGGTGACATGCCATATATATATATATATATATTATATACCAAAACAAAAGTGATAGTATCTACTGGCAAAAAAATAATCATCATTCAGGCAACAAAAAGGACGACCCCAACCATGGGTAGAAACATAATCCAGAAGCCCTTATTAGCAGAAATATCCAAAAAGAAATAGAAAATCATTCATAACCCAAGAGCCCAAGTTGGGCATAAATACCAAAATAGACAATATTTAAAAAAATACCACCACACACCTGATCTACTGATATACGAGAATGGATAAATCAGATGAGTCATGACATCCAAAAAGATACTCAATGTCACTGGCCAAAACACAAACTATGCATCGCTGAATCAGGTCCTAACTGGGGGGATCATCCTCATGTGGAGCAGTGTCATCTCATCGGCATGCAAGTGCAGCGAGGATGTCCTAGGATGCTTTCTCCACTCGCTCCAAGATGTGCTGCATCATGTCCGTGATACGCTCTAGTCGCATAAGCCGCTCGCCTTGATGGTCTAATCATTGTAGGATCAACTCCCGGCGGCCGCAATATGGCATGCAGTGTCTAGTGTGTTTGTCTATGGTGTGTGGGAGCTCGGAAGGGTCGCGATGCTCATCATGGGTTGGGTAGTCAGTATCAACTGCCTCTATTTTAGTTGCTTTAGTCTTAGCTGCTTCAACCTTAGTCTCTCTAAGAGGGTCCTCATTGTGCGGCTGCATTCAGATGTTGAAGCAGCATTGATATCTAGTTTCATCATTTTAATATTTAGTTTGGTAAACTCGGGAGGAGCCCTAGGACGATTGGTTTTGGGAAGTAATACCACAAATCGGGATAAGAGACATATGAGATAAGGAAATGGGACAAGTGTGTCTCTAGAGCTCTGGATAAAATAAGCGAGTCGATGTATTATGATTGTGGGTAAACACAAGGAAATCCCCTAACACACACTGTACACAATGTCAAGCACAAAAGGGGTCAAATCCGACTTATTGGCCATGTGGGTGGACTGAAGTGCATTCCCTTGATACCAGGGAGCATTCCCACCGTTGCACAGAAAATGTGTAACTTCGACCTTAACATCTATAGAGTCAAAGTTGTGATCTGCTAACCCTTGGGGAGAGCTTGGTACTCCTAAGAGTTGAGTGATGATGGCAGGAGTGATTCTGGTAGTTGTTTGTCCTAGTGTGACTTCAAAAGAAGTAGGATCGAGGATCGAGGACCGAAGAGTGACAATACCCAAGAAAACGATAGACTTGATCATTCCTAATCAAACCTCCAAAATCAAGTAGTTTGCTCCACCCTACCTTTTTTAATATTCCTTCAATTCCATAGGGCCTAATACATCCTCTGTCTAATAGTCTTTCAAAAACCATCTTCCTCCCTCTAAATTTTTCATAGATGTTTTTGGGAGGAGGAACCTGATGAATCAGTACTTCAGGTTCGGTAGGTGGAGAGGGAGCCTCTCGTCGGGATCTCCCCACTCTTGTAGCTGGAGACATAGGAGGAGAATTTGTTACATCTGGTGAGGGTTGTTCAGATCTAGGCTGACAACATATTTTCTTTCTATTGTGGTTGTGTTTTTAGAGGCCTTGAGAACATTGTTTTTAGATTTTGTGGGAGTTTTGTAGTGTAGTTCAAAGTTTGTAGAGAACCCATAAGTTCTTCTACCTTCATTTCATTACTGTTTCTACACTCTTCAATGGTGGTGACCTTGGAGTTAAAACGTTCCAGTAAGGATCTTAGAATTTTCCTACAAATTTTAGCTACCAGAATTTTCTCTCCTAGTCCCCCATAGGGTTACATATGATATTTAACTTTGTAAAAACTTCATAAATGTTTTATGTTCTTCCATCCTTATGTGTTCAAATTGGGTTGTCAAGAGCTGCAACTTTGACCTCTTTACTATGCTGGTTCATTCATGCGTTGTTTCCAATAAATCTCATGCTTCTTTTGAAGTTCCACACATACTAATTTGATTAAATACCTCTTGTAAAATTGCATAGTAAATAGCATTCATTCCTTTGGCTTCAAATGTTTTCATTTATTTTTCATGGTCATTCTAAGTGACCATTGGTTTAATATGAGTTAAGTAGGATTATCAAGAGGTCATTCATATTCAACTTCTAAGATAGTGAAGATCTAAGTGTTGTATTATATTAAACATGTATTGTGCATAATGTAAACATTCAAACGGTCAATATAAATAGGCAAGATCAATCATCACAAATGTAGCAATATATAGTGGTTCGGCTACTTGCCTACTCCACTCCCGGCTGACGCACTCCACCCTAGAGTGTGCCAGATTTGACTATCCAATGGTTTTAAATTAGGTTAACCATAAACCTTCACAACATGCCTACACAAGGTAATCAACATGCCTGCACAAGATAATCACGCATGCTTACATAAGGCAATCACATTTTCCTACACAAGGAATAAGTCCTACATAAGGACACTATACGTGTTCTCTCATCGGAAGCCTACAAGAAGTCTTAGCGAGTTTGAAAACAAACTCTGAAACCAAATCCTACACAAGGAAGAGGCTTCAGACTTTTTGGACTCTTATACTTACTTGTGAGTGAGCCCCTTATCAGCATATATTGAAGAAGATCTTCCTGTTGATGAAGAGTCTTCAGCTTCCTTGAACCGTAACCGTCCTTTTGATGCTCCAATCAATGCTATAAGTTGTTGATTTAGGGTTTTATTTGATCTTCTCTAATAAATGATGTGTCTTTAGTGTTTAGAGAAGATTCCCATTAGTTAAGCATTCTAAGGGTTCCAGTATAATGATTTACCATTAAGGAGTATTATTGGAAGCTCAATGAATGCCAAAGTTCATAACTCAATCTAAGTAATGAAGATGACCATAAACTATAGTTCTATGGATTGAATGATGAACTCTTATGGGAAAGAGGACTTGAGGAAGAGGGTATTAACTATTGCAATGACTCTCTCAAGTTCTCTCCAAATCGTTTGTATTTTCTAAGAAGCAACCCAAGCTATTTATAAAGACGAACCCCCAACGGTAAAAAAAAAAAAAAAAATAGGGAGAAATTTGACATTGTCGATGCTATGTAGGGTCTTCGATGCCATCAAAATTTGAATCTTGATGTCATCAACCCTTCTCCGATTGCATCGACTATCTACACTAGGATATTCAGTTAGGTGTAGAACAATTTTTGTTTAATCTCATCGAGCACCCTTTGATGTCATTGACGTGCACTTCAATGTCATCGAAGGGTGTTTCAATGCCATCAGAATTTCTTTAGAAAATTACAATTTGGTTGTTAGACAATTTTGACCCATTTTTTGATACAATTGATCAAACCTTCAATGCTATCAAATTTTGAAGTTCGATGACATCGAAAGGTCTTCGCTATGATAAAAAATATTGGATATTCCTTGATAGCTTGCTAGGTAAATTGGTCCTATATTTTGATGCAATTGAACAGTCTTCGATGCCATCGATAACTTACTGTCGATGTTATCAAAGAAGATTCAATTACACCGAGGAACACTTAGTGAGTATTTCATTTGTGGAGGGAGTTCCCTTAGTCAATTTAATCGAAGTGGGTTTGATGCCATCAAAATTTGAATGTCGATGTCATCGAACTCCATTCGATATAATTGATAATATACAGCTTTGAAAAGGCCAAGTTATATGTCCTAAGGGGGGGGGGGGGTGAGTAAGACTATGCCAAATTAAAACTTTTAACAACGAAATTTAAATGAATAAAGGAAAGATAACACTTTAAACAAATCACAGTACGGAAATGTAAAGCAACCTCAAAATTCTAGTTTGGAGAGGTTGATACAAATGTTGTTCTAAGGACAACCTTGCACCATAAAAACCAAGGGTTTATGACAGGACAACCTTACTAGAACGGTTTACGTATCAATATCTCAAACTAAAGAGGAATAAAAAGTAAACAGTAAGAATGTAAGTCTAAACTATTACAACATTCCCCACAATGCTTGAAATGTAAATATTACAACATTCACATCCACATATACATCTGTAACACCCTGAAAATCGGAGGTTGAGTATAACTCAACTCCCGAGTTCCAACGCATCACTTATGCAACATAATTAATGATGATTAAATGTTGTCTGTGTTAGAGCAATAAACATGAGTGAGATTATACCAAAACAGTAATTTATACTCCAGATCATTTGTATAAAAGCAAGCGGAAGACTGAACTGTATATATATATATGTAAAGAAACAAAATCGTTTCATTCTCCAGAGTATGAATCCATCTGAGTCACCATATATATGTCTGTTTTATAAACAAAATGTCAAAAATAAAACTAAGTAACAATCCCTGTAAAACTCGTCGATCCTGGTAGCCTAGTCGAAGCCGCCAGAGTACTGCATATAGGAGAACTCCTCCTAGTCCTCATCATAATCAGGCTCCACCTCCTGAGTCATCGGCTCACCTAAACCTGAGACAGAGTCTGGTTGGTGTGCGCAACACCGTCCCGTAACATGGGAGTGAGTAGCTAACTCAGTGGAACAATAAAGCATAAGTTAACATGTTATCAATACAGTCAAGCAGTAATGATAAAGCAGTAAAATCAAACACTCCTAATTACTCTTATTAATGCAAGTATGAATGCAGGTATAATGGATGCCCTCACCACACCCTCCCTCGTGCGACACCATCTTACGATCGCGGCATGCTTTCATCCCTCAGTGCTCCACATCTTTCAGGCACATGCAATGCGTGATGAGCATGATTACTGAGTTTTTATTAGTCCATTTCAAACAGCAGGATTGAAAAACTAAGGTACCTCTCTTGTATCATTCTCAAACATGATCCATTCTAGGGTCATCAGTCCTAGTTAATATCAGACGATGGTGTATTTTCTAGGTCACTGCAAAGGCTGCCAGGTCTGTTACGCACAAAGGTTACAACACTCCCCCATCACCTCTTAAACGATTCATCACTATACAGAAACAGGCCTAGTTCATACTCTATATAACGCGGCAAACCCTAAGGCGCACTGCGATTTCAGAGTATGCTCGAGGTCACTACAAAGGGCTGCCAGGGCTGTTACGTACAAAGGTTGCACCACTCCCCCATCACCTTATCAATGTAGGCCGACAGCATGAATATAGTGTCTCATACCACCATAATCGGCTCACGAGTTTAGTTGCTCACTGGTTACTACGGGGAGGCACGTGGCCCCAGCATAGGCCGATAGCTCGACCACGGTGTCTCATACCACCATACCCGGCTCATAGTCTTAGCGGATCGAGCTACGATGGTTAACGGGATTCTCACTGGTAAGTTTGGTACCCTAGGTTCAAGCATTAACGACCAAACATGGTGAACATACATAAGACACACGGGTTACTTGATGTGCTCGGCTAGCTCGAGCACACAACAAGTTGAGCGATATGAAGCGCAAAAGCACTTCATGTGGCCAATCACTATCACCAACCGAAGTACGACATGGGTTCGCCAAACACATCATATGTGGCGAGATGAATCTCAACCATGATCTCAAGTCTGGTACCGAATATCTGGACTATGGACATAGTCCCAAACTCAATCAATTCCCAACGATAGCATGTGGAGTAAAGCATGATAAATAAAGTAATTCAAGTACACTTACAAGCATGTTATAAAGCATATTATAAAGCATGTTATGAAACAAGTTACAAAGCATATTAAAAAGCATGTTATAGAGCACTATACAAATAGGGGTATAAACACATATTTCATAAGTGAGTGGTTAGAGTAAGCAACTACATGGAGGGAATCATACATGTCTCTAAGGTAGTTGAGAATCTCAACTCAGCACCTACCTAAGGCACTAACATCTAAGCACTTACTCCCACAAGCAATTTCACAAACACTTAGAGTGCACTATTTCAACATACATGACCTATGTTAGTAAAATATGTATTAGGGTTGTCCTTTCACCAAACTAGCATTTTATCCGTATATATCAAATTCACACAGCAAATAATCATAACAATTGCATCTCTAAAATTTATACATATGCGGTATTTTCTAGAATACACAATTTCAACATACATAGTGTATATAAGCAAACATGTATTACGGCGATTCCTTTCGCCAAATAAGTATTTTATCCATATACTATATAATCATACAACAATTAATCATGGAAAACACATTTCCAAAATTTCTACGTATACGGTATTTTTACGTATACCTAGAGTATGTAAAATTCCATATTTTGCATATTTAATCGAAACAGGAAACGGAAAGCACTTTATACATGTGCAAATACATGCAGATCATGAATCTATCATTATCTGACATTGAAAGCATTGAAAACCGTAACCTATACGCCTAAAGTCCTCACCTTACACCTTAGGATTGCAACGAATCAGCTAGGTTCATTAGGCTTCCGTATCCGGTGAATTTGTAGCCTAAAGAGCGAAACCGATTAGCTATTTCATAACCTATAACCTTCACACTCTTAAACAGATCTAGGGTTAGGGTTTCCTACCTTAAAACGGAGTCGATATCATCGGGAAAGCGGTAAGGAAGGGGTGGTGCAGCCCGTGTGGTGGTTGGAAACGGTAGGGGGGAGTTTCTCCCATAACTCTTAAGCTTTCTCTTACTTTTCCTCTCTTCTCCTTAGGGTTTTATCCCAAATTCGTATGGCTGTGAGAGGGGCTGCCCTAAGGTCCTTATATAGCCTAAAAACTCTCTGGAGTAGACTTATGTTCAAGGTATACTTAAGTTATAAGCAAATCGGCGTTAATTCAGCTCAAAAGAGGGTTTCTGGCGGCCCTCCTTGAGCCAAACGTCGGACTTAAGCTCTCTAACCTTGGATCTACGTGGGGTTATATTTTTGTTTCAGTCGGAATCCCAGATCATGCGTGGCGGACCATTTTCAGTTCAACGGTCAGTGGGCCTTGATCCGAAATTCCAATTACATGTAAATGTTCCTGAAATTTTTCCTGATCCGAGGGTGTATTTAGGTCGATTCTGACGTCCTGCAGTTGCTTATAAAATGTACGCAAGCGATAGGTGCCAGATCACTATTCAAGATATTTATTTTGTAAAGAAAACAGGAGTTTTCACACTCCCTCGCTCCGGACTCGAGCGAACGGCCGTGGGACATCTTCTGGACTTAATTTCCGAGATGGTTGTCGAGCCCAGCGAGGCGGTCCTAAGTCCTTAACCTCGTATTATTCGGACTCCCGATGTGCGTTTCAGACCTGATACAGAGTTTCAATTCGTTCTCAAGAGCAGTCGGGTAATAAGTTTGATCCTAGACTTTAGGGTAACCTAGTGTCAATGATTCTACAAGTTTTGGATCTTGCAGATCGTATTTAAAGTGATTCCAACGGATTTCATGGCTAATCTAGTTTAACACTTAGTTAACTTTGTTAAATTTCTAAAGGATTTAATCCTAAGTGATTTCTGGTCGTGGTGATACTCGAGCCCTTGTACGAAAATTTACGGGTCGTTACAATCTACCCCCCTTAAACAAAAATTTCGTCCTCAAAATTTGTACATTTTCGTATTCCTTGAGATCTGAGGGTAGTTCTTCCGGACCTCGACCTCAGTCTCCCAAGTAGCTTCCTCCTCTGAATGATGCGTCCATAGTACCTTCACAAGTGGAATGACCTTGCTACGTAGTACCTGCTCCTTCCTGTCAAGGATACGCGTCGGGCGCAACTCATACGTAGCATCCTCGCTCAGCTATACCTGCTCCCATCTAATGATATGTGAAGGATCAGGAACGTACTTCTTCAGCATAGATACATGAAATACGTTGTGTACAGTTGCAAGTGGCGTGGGCAAAGTGAGACAATACGCCACATCACCCACTCGATCCAATATCTGAAACGGACTGATAAACCTCGGCGTGAGCTTCACCTTCTTCCCAAACCGAAGGACTCCCTTCATAGGGGAAACTCCGAGGAATACATGATCCCCGACCTCGAACTCAAGCGGTCGCCGCCTCGTATCAGCGTAATTCTTCTGCCTGCTCTACACTGTAAGTAGTCGACGCCTAATAATGTCGACCTTCTCTGTAGTCGCCTGTACCAACTCCGGGCCAATCAGACTACGTTCACCAACCTCAGCCCAACAATGCGGTGCTCTGCAAGGACGACCATACAGGGCCTCATATGGCGCCATACCAATACTCGCCTGGAAGCTGTTGTTGTAGGCGAACTCTGCGTAAGGAAGACAGTCATCCCAGCTGTCCTTGAAGTCCAGCACACAGGCCCGCAACATATCCTCCAGAATCTGATTTACCCTCTCTGTCTACCCATCAATCTGAGGATGAAACGCCGTACTGAACTTCAACTTCACACCCATTGCTTCCTGGATACGAGTCCAGAAGATAGATGTGAACCTCGTGTCTCTGTCTGACACGATCTCCAGTGGAACTCCATGCAGATGCACAATCTCTCTGATGTACAATCTAGCCAGCTCGTCTACAGAGTTCGTAACTCTGATAGGGAGGAAATAGGCCGATTTGGTCAACCGGTCCACAATCACCCAAATGGAATCATGTCCCTTCCTCATCTTCGGCAGCCCTGATATGAAATCCATGGAGATGAAGTCCCATTTCCACTCTGCTATGGGCATGGGCTGAAGCAGTCCAGGAGGTCAGCGATGTTCTGCCTTGACCTGCTAGCACGTCAGACAACGAGACACATACTCAGTGTTGTGGGCCTTCATGTTATCCCACCAATACGACCGTCTCATATCCCGGTACATCTTCGTGCTACCAGGATGCATCGCGAGCTTCGAGTTATGAGTAGACTCGAGAAGCTCCTGTCTCAAGTCAGGACTATCAGGAACACATAGGCGGCCATGGAATCGTAGATCCCCATCAGAACCAACTCTCCACTTGGAGTCCTCGGCGTCGCTAGCTTGCTCTCTGCATAAGGACACAACCCAAACCAACGCAAGACGCGTCAGTGTATATCGTGTACTTAACCCCTTGCTCTGGCAATCTAGCACAGGGGCGGACGTCAACTTGTCCTTCAGCTCCTTGAAAGCTGCTTCCGCCTTCTCATTCCAGGCAAACTTTAGGTCCTTCCGGGTCAACTGAGACAACGGCCTGGCAATCTTCGAGAAATCTCGAATGAAACGCCTGTAATACCCTGCCAGACCAAGGAAACTCCTCACCTTGGTAACCAAGTCAGGCTGCTGCCAATCCTGAACCGCGGCTACCTTAGCAAGGTCCACTGCTATCCCATCCTTGGACACTACATGTCCAAGGAACTTGACTTCCTCCTGCCAGAAGTCACACTTCTTGTACTGTGCGAACAACTAGTTCTTCTTCAGCGTACCCAACACCACTCTCAGGTGCTCCTCGTACTCCTCCCGACTCGTAGATTATATCAAAATGTCATCAATAAAGATGATGACAAATCGGTATAGGAAAGGCCAAAATACCCGGTTCATCAGGTCCATGAACACGGCTGGTGCGTTCGTAAGGCCGAACGACATCACTAGGAACTCATAGTGCCCAAAGCACGTCCTGAAGGCTGTCTTCTGCACGTCCTCATCTCTGACGCGCAACTGATGATACCCTGACTGCAAATCAATCTTCGAAAAATACTTCGCCCCCCCTCAACTGGTCAAACAGATCATCTATCCTGGGTAAAGGATATTTGTTCTTCACCATCACCTGGTTTAACCTGCGATAATCAATACACAATCGCTGAGAACCATCCTTCTTCCTCACAAATAACACGGGTGCACCCCAAGGAGAGACACTAGGTCAAATGAAACCCTTCTCTACAAGCTCGTCAATCTGCTTCCGCAGCTCCTCCATCTCACATGGAGGCACACAATAAGTCAGCAATGAGATAGGTGTTGCACCAGGCGTAAGATCAATGGTGAAGTCGATCTCGCGCCGAGGTGGCAAACCAGGAATCGTCTCAAACACATCCGCAAACTCCTGAACCACTAGCGTATCCACAAGCGTCGGTCCATCAACATCCTTCAGCAAAGAAGCATAACTAAAACTCAAAAAGGGTAACTGACCTGCACGGGAAATGTAAAGGGCGTGCCCTCAGGTCCGTAAGCTCTCACTAGACGAGTTTCGCAGTCAATCTCGGCCCTCGCTTCAGTTAACCAATCCATACCAAGGATGACGTCGAAATGGTATATGGGGGAGACAATCAGATCAATGTATATAGTCCTGCTCCCTAAATCTATCAAACAATCCTCACACATCTTGGTAGAATCCGTAAAAGTCCCAGGTGCCGTAATAACTCGCACCCCAGCCATCGGGATCGTGTGCAACCCAAGGGGTTTGACTGCAGAATCGGATATCAGTGAAATAGTGGATCCCGTATCAACCAATAGAAATATAGGGGTACCTTCAACATGAGCAGTGAGCTCAAAGGCCAACGGTGCTGTGGTAGTGGAGTCAGGCGCCTCTGCTATAAGTGCGTGCACACGTGCCTGCTGTTGACGGTTCGGCGGCGGAACCATGGGCCGTTGAGGCGGCCTGAAGCGTGATACAAGAGGTCAGAAGGAAGGATGAACAGGGGCAGCCTGTAGAGGTGGAGTCGATAATACCTGTGGGCGAGAACGACCCAACATCTGCGGCGGAGAGAAACCACTATCCTTCATCCGTGCGAAACAACTCCCAATAGGATGACCCTGTTTCCCGCAATACGTACAGGTCACAATAGGGCGTCGCATCAGAGACACTGGCGCTGCGATCCTGGGGGGCGAGTTAGCACGAGGCCTCTTGCCTAGAATAGGCCTTCTCTGTAACTCCTATCGTGGTCTCGGAACCATGGTACCACGAGAATGGGCCAACCGGTCCACATCCTGCTCGGCCGTCATAGACATGTGAACCAGCGCCACATAAGTAGGTATACTGATACAGCATATCTTCGACCGTATATCAGGTCGCAAACCCAAAAAAAATGACACATCCGCATCTGCTCATCAACCAGTATAGTCGGGACAAAGCGGCCCAACTCTGTGAAGCGGTGCTCGTACTCCGTAACCGTCATACCTCCCTGCCTGAGGCATAGAAACTCATCCTCCTGCTCATGTCGGTACGTCTGCAGGTAGTATTTCTCATGGAACCGGAACTCGAATGCCTCCCAAGTCCACACGTCGTCTGCTGTGATAGACCGCAACACACTATCCCACCATAGACTGGCCTCCCTTTCAAACATGAAAGCGGCCAACTCAACCTACTCTGCCTCTGAACAGTGCAGCATCCGAAGCATCTTGGAGATGAGGTCTAACCAAAACTCTGCCTCTTCGGGTCTGTGAGAACCCATGAATGAGGGAGGCCTCAAGCTCTGAAATTGATCGAGTAAGCCACGGGTACCGACATCTCCAGTAGGAGGTGTAACGGGTGAGGGCAGAGGCACATCCTCAAACTAAGCAGGAGGCTCCGAATGCTCGGCAGGACGTGTAGATGTCGTAGGTGGAGTCGTACTACCACCCTGAGATAAGGCCTCAGCAATAGTAGCCATAAGCCGCCGGGTGCCGGTCCGCCAGACTCTTCGCTGTCGCCGTGCATTTGGTGCACTCGATCCTATCAGTAGGTGGAGCAGCCTGTGAATCATGCTGCGCAGATGATGATGCCCAGTACTGCTCGCGAACCGGGGGCGTATAAGGTGGCGCCAACCAAGCCGGCGGGACCAAGAGGAGGCGATCGTAACCTAACCCTCGGTCCGTAGGACCACCACTACCAGAAGGAGTCTGGTCCATTGAGCCAGTAAGAAGGAGGCATGCCGTTCTCCGCGTATACTGCTGCGGCATGCCCTATACAACATAGGGTGCAACGTTGGTGAGATTAAAGCATAACAACATATTATATAAGCACTTTAAGCATTCCACACATCTCATAGCAAAAGAGGCTACATGCTTTTCATTCACCCAAAATTGTCATAATACATGGACTACAGAGTTACATGAATCATGACAGAAATTACATGTGAGCCAATTACATCCAAAATATCAAACACTTAAAACATATTTCTGACTACTACATCATTAACATGGAAGCATAAACCGCCTAATGCGGTAACCAAAACAACCAAAACAACAACTCGGATGACTAGGCATCCGAATCCGGTGATGGAGGAGGAGCATTCTTATCCTGTAGACAACACAGGATGGCCTTCAAGGTGCGAGACACCTTGCTTAGCTTGGTTTGGACCCGCCCGACTTCCTGTCGCAGGGTGGCTTGGCCCTCCTCGAGATGTGTTAAACGCGCGTCTATGGAAGCCCGATCGGTGCCCTACTCTTGAGCTGCAGGAGGTGAACTCTCCTCTGTATCCTGGGCCTTAGGTTCCTCTTCCTCTTCTTCAGCTTCACTCCCATTCTCACTCTCGTCTTCTTCATTCTCAATCTCATCCTCACTCTCCCCATGTCGGGCCCGTTGTCGCTGTGCCCCAATTTTCATCTGCTTGAGAGTATTCTCGTCGATTTGGTGGACCGGTACTGGCATTTCCACCCCCAGACTATAGCCATACTCCCGTGCAATCCTGCATATGAGTCGGCCAAAAGGAAGTGAATCAGAGCTCCTAGTGGAGCGTGCAATATTCACGATCTGTCGCAATACGAATGTGGGTACACACAAGTTCGCCCTCTGCCCCACTTGGTACAGAAAGTCAACCATAAGGCGCGTACACTCGCTGCGATTACTGTGTCTGGGGTAGAGGTTATATGTGAAGATGTGATGTAATAGGCAGAAGTCGTCTGACATGTGGGACGCTAGCAGGCTTTTATTCGGCTGCCACTTAGCTAGTCGGCCGCCACAAAGGTATTGTCTGCGACGATCCCTTTCATGAGCAGTCCCCAAATTCAGCTCGCTAGCATGTACGTCACCAAGGGGCATATTCATAAGCCGTGCGATCACCCTCACATCAATGGTGACGAACAGATCCACCCCAACTAAGAGCCAGAACTGCAAAGGTTCTAGTGTAGGCTCACGAATGTTGGCGTAGAAGGCTCTGACAGTGCCAGAATTGGCGCAACCTCTGACCTCAAATAGCGGACCCCAGAGGGCCGCCTCCACTTACTCGAACAAATAATATTCTCCAAATAGCCAACCATTCACCTGGGCTTCAAAAAGAACTCTGCGGTCCTCATAAACTCCATGAGGTAGCGCTGCCAACTGTACCCGTTCAGCAGGGATCCGGGGATCAAGGTCCCGCTTCGTGCGAAACTCCCACGCAAAGCTCGAGCTAGCGGCGGTGTCTCTTGGCCGCCTTGATCATGCAGGGCGACTAGGCCCAGCGTCATCAGCGGCACACTTTCTCTTGCCCATTAGAGAGAGGATGGTGGAGATGGAGAAAATGGCCACCACAACTTCAAAAAGGGCCATGGAAAAAGAGGGAATAGGGGAGAAAGGGCTGGGAATATTGTTTCCCCACGGATTTAGGGTCCAATAGATCCTGTAGGGGCCCAACAGATAGAGGTTTAAGAAAATAATGGAGAAAACACTTGGGTGAAGGAGCTCACACGAGTTTTGAGCTCCAAGTGGGCGTGTGGGGGTCCAAATGAGAGAAACGAAGAGGGAAAAAGAGAGTAGGACAGCGGTGCACGATGGAAAGGGATGGGTGATGGTCGAAATCAGTAGGGAGGTCGATTGGAAAGGTGATTTGCGAGAGAGGGCAGCAACGCAAGAGTGAAAAATGGCATGGGGAGGGAGTTTGTGAAGGAGGTGCGGTTTTAGGAGATGGGATTAGGACAGGTTTTAGGGACCCCCAAAAGTGATCGGCCCGAGCCGCGGGCCCGGCCCAACAAAAAAATCAGTGAGGCCTCGCCGACCGGGCGAGGGCCTTGCCAAAAAAATTTTAATTTTTTAAAAGGGGGCCCCAGGGTCATGATCCTCCAGTCCCCTGGGCCCCAAAAATCACTGGGTCCCACTCTGGGTACCCCTGGATTAACGTGGGTAGGCCCCCGACCCCGATTCGCTCTATTTCGGGCACTTTCGGGTACTTTCGGACACACACTGACATTTGTAGATTTTTTATTGTTGTGGTAAGGTGTATTGGGATCTAGACACGTCAATAGACGGTCTAGAAGTGATTTGGGTTCGATACGTGCGGTCAGGATCAAGTACGAACTCGATCAAAATGCCTATTTTCGATGAACTTCGCCGAATGACGAAATCGGGAAAACCTAGGACTGTTTCTATATTTTTCTCGCACCCTCGTAGGTTGTCATGGGTCAGTGTACATAGTGGGAATATAACTCAGGTCCGGTTTAATCAAAATCATGCTTTGATACCAACTTGTAACGCCCTGAATATCAGGGGTCGAGTATAACTTAACTCCCGAGTTCCAACGCATCACTTATGCAACATAATTAATGATGATTAAATGTTGTCCGTGTTAGAGCAATAAACATGAGTGAGATTATACCAAAACAGTAATTCATACTCCAGATCATTTGTATAAAAGCAAGCGGAAGACTGAACTGTAATATTTGTATGTAAAGAAACAAAATCGTTTCATTCTCCAGAGTATGAATCCATCTGAGTCACCATATACATGTCTGTTTTATAAACAAAATGTCAAAAATAAAACTAAGTAACAATCCTTGTAAAACCCGTCGATCCTGGCAGCCTAGTCGAAGCCGCCAGAGTACTAAATATAGGAGAACTCCTCCTGGTCCTCATCATAATCAGGCTCTGCTTCCTGAGTCATCGGCTCACCTAAACCTGAGACAGAGTCTGGTTGGTGTGCGTAACACCGTCCCGTAACGTGGGAGTGAGTAGCTAACTCAGTGGAACAATAAAGCATAGGTTAACATGTTATCAATACAGTTAAGCAGTAATGATAAAGCAGTAAAATCAAACACTCCTAATTACTCTTATTAATGCAAGTATGAATGTAAGTATGATGGATGCCCTCATCACACCCTCCCTCGTGCGACACCATCTTACGATCGTGGCATGCTTTCATCCCTCAGTGCTCCACATCTTCCAAGCACATGCAAGGCATGATGAGCATGATTACCGAGTTTTTATTAGTCCATTTCAAACAGTAGGATTGGGAAACTAAGGTACCTCCCTTGTATCATTCCCAAACATGATCCATTCTAGGGTCATCAGTCCTAGTTAATATCAGACGATGGTATATTTTCTAGGTCACTGCAAAGGCTGCCAGGGCTGTTACGCACAAAGGTTACATCACTCCCCCATCACCTCTTAAACGATTCATCACTATACAGAAACAGGCCTAGTTTATACTCTATATAACGCGGCAAACCCTAAGGCACACTACGATTTCAGAGTATGCTTAAGGTCACTACAAAGGGCTGCCAGGGCTGTTACGCACAAAGGTTGCACCACTCCCCCATCACCTTATCAATGTAGGCCGACAGCATGAATATAGTGTCCCATACCACCATAATCGGCTCACGAGTTTGGTTGCTCACTGGTCACTACGGGGAGGCACGTGGCCCCAGCGTAGGCCAACAGCTCGACCACGGTATCCCATACCACCATGCCCAGCTCATGAGTCTTAGCGGATCGAGGTACCATGGTTAACAGGATTCTCACTGGTAAGTTTGGTACCCTAGGTTCAAGCATTAATGACCAAACATGGTGAACATACATAAGACACACGGGTTACTTGACGTGCTCGGCTAGCTCGAGCGCACAACAAGTTGAGCGATATGAAGCGCAGAAGCACTTCATGTGGCCAACCACTATCGCCAACCGAAGTACGACATGGGTTCGCCAAACACATCATATGTGGCGAGATGAATCTCAACCACGATCTCAAGTCTGGTACCGAATATCTGGATTATGGACATAGTCCCAAACTCAATCAATTCTCAACCATAGCATGTGGAGAAAAGCATGATAAATAAAGTAATTCAAGCACACTAGCAAGCATGTCATAAAGCATATTATAAAGTATGTTATGAAACAAGTTACAAAGCATATTAAAAAGCATGTTATAGAGCACTATACAAATAGGGGTATAAACACATATATTTCATAAGTGAGTGGTTAGAGTAAGCAACCACATGAAGGGAATCATACATGTCTCTAAGGTAGTTGAGAACCTCATCTCAGCACCTACCTAAGGCACTAACATCTAAGCACTTACTCCCACAAGCAATTTCACAAACACTTAGAGTGCACTATTTCAACATACATGACGTATGTTAGTAAAATATGTATTAGGGCTGTCCTTTCACCAAACTAGTATTTTATCCGTATATATCATATTCACACAGCAAATAATCATAACAATTGCATCTCCAAAATTTATACATATGCGGTATTTTCTAGAATACACAATTTCAACATACATAGTGTATATAAGCAAACATGTATTACGGCGTTTCTTTTCGCCAAATAAGTATTTTATCCATATATATATAATCAAACAACAATTAATCATGGCAAACACAAGTACATATCGGTATTTCTACGTATACCTAGAGTATGTAAAATTCCATATTTTGCATCTTTAATCGAAACAGGAAACAGAAAGCACTTTGTACATGTGCAAATACATGCAGATCATGAATCTATCATTATCTGACATTGAAAGCGTTGAAAATCGTAACCTATACACCTAAAGTCCTCACCTTACACCTTAGGATTGCAACGAATCAGTTAGGTTCGTTAGGCTTCCGTATCCGGTGAATTTGTAGCCTAAAGAGCGAAACCGATTAGCTATTTCATAACCTATAACCTTCACACTCTTAAACAGATCTAGGGTTAGGGTTTTTTACCTTAAAACGGAGTCGATATCGCTGGGAAAGCGGTAAGGAAGGGGTGGTGCAGCCCGTGTGGTGGTTGGAAACGGTAGGGGGGAGTTTCTCCCATAACTCTCAAGCTTTCTCTCACTTTTCCTCTCTTCTCCTTAAGGTTTTATCCCAAATTCGTATGGCTGTGAGAGGGGCTGCCCTAAGGTCCTTATATAGCCTAAAAACTCTCCAGAATAGACTTATGTTCAAGGTATGCTTAAGTTATAAGCAAATCGGCATTAATTCAGCTCAAAAGAGGGTTTCTGGCGGCCCTCCTTGAGCCAAACGTCGGACTTAAGCTCTCTAACCTTGGATCTACGTGGGGTTATGTTTTTGTCTCGGTCGGAATCCCAGATCACGCGTGGCGGACCATTTTCAGTTCAACAGTCAGTGGGCCTTGATCCGAAATTTCAAGTACATGTAAATGTTCCTGAAATTTTTCCTGATCCGAGGGTGTATTTGGGTCAGATTCTGACGGTCTGGTTGCTTATAAAATGTACGCAAGTGATAGGTGCCAGATCACTATTCAAGATATTTATTTTGTAAAGAAAATAGGAGTTTTCACACTCCCTCGCTCCGGACTCGAGCGAACGGCCGTGGGACATCGTCTGGACTTGATTTCTGAGATGGTTGTCGAGCCCAGCGAGGCGGTCCTAAGTCCTTAACCTCGTATTATTCGGACTCCGGATGTGCATTCCAGACCTGATACGGAGTTTCAATTCGTTCCCGAGAGCATTCGGGTAATGAGTTTGATCCTAGACTTTAGGGTAACCTAGCGTCAATGATTCTACAAGTTTTGGGTCTTGTAGATCATATTTAAAGCGATTCCAACGGATTTCATAGCTAATCTAGTTTAGCACTTAGTTAACTTTGTTAAATTTCTAAAGGATTTAATCCTAAGTGATTTCTGGTCGAGGTGATACTCGAGCCCTTGT
This sequence comes from Magnolia changhungtana, assembly GCA_030180095.1. Lineage (NCBI taxonomy): Eukaryota > Viridiplantae > Streptophyta > Magnoliopsida > Magnoliales > Magnoliaceae > Magnolia > Magnolia changhungtana. The sequence continues at coordinate 1,894,972 of JASAUF010000625.1, forward strand.
TCAGAAATTTACAGGTCGTTACAACATCCGACAACTTTGAATGATAAAAGATATAGAAAAATAAACAAACATTCCAATCACAAGACAGAGAATTATAGTGGTTCACCTGTGTGTTCACCAACTGTTAAACAACAGCCACACAGCTTGCTACTCCACTCCTAATATTCTCACACGGTGGATATTAGTGTTTCACTATGAAAATAGGATTTTCACAGGTTCACCTAAAACCCTCCAAATTGTGTCTTTCAAGCTGGCTTACACAATTCAAAAAAACTCACACTCTGAGTTTCTACCTCTCCTCAGATAACCAACACTAAGAGATTTTTCTGGCTTAATCTCAAAGAAACCAAAAACATAGAAGATTTACACAAATGTAAAATACCTGGATTTCTCCTTTTGTTGCAGCCCAGAAGAACGAAATCGGAGTAGAAGTTCGAATAGAAGTTCAATGTCCAATACTCAATTAAGAAATGGTTTTAGATTATAAATTAATTTTAAATTAATTCAAGTTAGGCTAGCTCTATTTGTTTTTGATTCCAAGAAGTGGAATATCACAATTCCTCTTTCAAATCAGATTGGAATGCAGAAACAAAATCAAATATAAAAAGCTAATAAAAAGAGAATATTAAATATGCACAATCTACCTTAAGAAGTTTACAAACTTATCTCTCAGAGTGATGCCTTAATTTTACTTGAATTGGATTATCAAACTCTGAAAATCGTGCTCTATTTATAGTTGTAGAAATCACCTCTACGACTGGTCGTGAGGACACTACGACTAGTCGTAGGACGAACTGCATTTTGAAATTTTAAGCGCAATCGGATAAAATCGTTCTATGACTGGTCATAGGCCTTGCACGACTGATCGAGGGACCTTCACGACTGGTCGTAAGGAAACAGGAATGGTTACTAGAGTTTGAGTTATAGCTGTTGGATTGGTCATGAACGAGTTGACACTGTTCACATGACCGGTCGAGCAGACTCCAGGACTGGTCGTAGCTTAACTAAAAAATTTTAAAATTTTGTAACAACTTAGGACTGGTCATGAAATTTCTTAGACTGGTCGAGTCAGTGCCAGGACTAGTCGAAGAGAGTCCAGGACTAGTCGGAGAATAGACTAAACATCTATAAAGTAATTTAATTTAAATTATGTATTCAAAATGACCTACCCTAAGGTCAATCTAAGGTCTTTCATACCTGAGACATGAAGTATGAACATTGAATATTCATTTCTTCATATGATTAGTGATCTTTGAAGTTCATGAAGCTTAAGATCTCAACACATGTTGAAGCTTGAACTTGAGATCTTTGGAACCTTGAACTTATCGTTCTTGAGTTGTACTACACCTTGAGTCTTGAATAAGATCTTGTCTTTCAACGTAGTTCTAAAAATCTGAAGCTTACAGAAGAGAATAATGTACTTGATCTTGCATTTCTTGAAGTAGATCATTGTACTTGACTTGAAGCATTGTCCTACTTGAAACATTGTCCTTGTGCATGAGATGCATTTCCTTGAACATATATATCATCGTGCTACAAAAGACACAGATTTAAGTTTTTGGCACTAAACAATTTGACAATCAAAGGAGCATGAAACCATAGCTTTTGTTGAGCGGTTTAGTGAAAATTTACTAAACCTGCTTTTGTCGAGCGGTTTAGTGAAAATGTCAGCAAGTTGAGTCTCGGTTGGAATGTAATCCAAAGAAATTATTTTTTCTTCCACTAATTCATGAATGTAATGATATCTAATGTTAATGTGCTTGGTTCGGGAATGCTGGATTGGATTTTTAGATATATTTATCACACTGGAATTATCACAATATAAAACCATTAAATCCTATGCAATTCCGTAATCACTTAACATTTTATACATCCATACAAGCTGAGTACATTCATTTCTAGCTGCAATGTATTCAGCCTCAACAGTTGAGAGCGATACGGAACTTTGCTTCTTGCTAAACCAAGAAACTAAACAATTTCCAATATAGAAAAAACCACCATTGGTTGATTTTCTGTCATCGATATTACCAGCCCAATTACCATCTGTGTACCCAGCTAACTGAACACTAGTATTATATGGATGCTACAGACCCAAATTAGCTGAACTTGCGATATATCGCATAATCTGCTTAACAACAGTTAAATGAGAATCTTTAGGGTCGGATTGATATCTAGCGCAAATACCAACACTAAAAGCAATATCGGGTCTACTTGCAGTTAAATAAAGTAAATTGCCAATCATTCTATGATATAATTTAGGATCCACACTTTTACCTGTAAAGTCTTTTGAGAGTCTTAATGTTGTACTCATAGGAGTATCAGAATTTTTCCCACCCTCAAATCTGAACTTTTTAATTAAGTTCAAAGTATATTTGGTTTGAAAAATAAAAATACCATCAGGTTGTTGTTTTACTTGCAACCCTAGGAAATAATTCAATTACCCAACCATGCTCATTTTGAACTTACATTTCATTAAATCTGTAAACTCAACAGTCATGTTAGTATAGGTAGATCCATAAATAATATCATCAACATAGATCTGTACTATTAAGATATGATCATTATGTTTTTTAACAAAAAGAGTCTTATCAACACTACCCATTTAAAAATTATGACATATTAGAAACTTAGTCAATTTTTCGTACCATGCCCTGGGAGCTTGTTTCAAACCGTAGAGAGCCTTTTTTTAATAGATAGACATGATCAGTATTCTTAGGGTCTTCAAAACCCGTTGGTTGTTCAACATAAACTTCTTCATGCAAATCACCATTTAAGAAGGCACTCTTTACATCCATTTGATAAATTTTGAATTTTCTACAATAAATGGATATAAATGGTTTGATTGATTCAAAACGAGCTACTGGGGCAAAGGTTTCAGCATAACCGATGCCTTCAATTTGAGTATACCCTTGTACAACCAGTCTAGCCTTGTTTCGAATTATATTACCAAGTTCATCAGACTTATTTTTAAAAATTCAGTTAGTTCTGATAATATGTTTATCTTTAGGTCTAGGAACTAGGTACCAAACATCATTTCTCACAAATTGATTAAGCTCTTTTTGCATAGCAACTATCTAATTTTCGTTAGCAAGAGCTTATTCTACGTTAACTGGTTCTACTAGGATGTAAAGCACACATAATTACATATATCTTCTAGTTGTCTACGAGTGCGCACACCAATTAGAGGGTTTCCAAGAATTTGAGTTGATGGATGATCTTTAACAGTCCTCAGTTTAGAGTTAGTTTGATTTGATGAAGTATCTGGTTTATCAAAAAAGAACTTCATCATTATCTGAACTTGAGGTAGGTGTATTTAAGTAATCATCAATGACCACATTAATGGACTCTTGAATAACATCGGTCCTCTTATTCAGTACTCGATATGCTTGATTGTTCAAAGAATACCCTAACAAGATCCCTTCATCACTTTTAGTGTCAAACTTACCCAGATTTTCACGATCACATAAAATATAGCACTTGCTGCCAAAAACTCGAAAGTATTTGACGGTAGGCTTCTTATCAAACCACATTTCATAAGCCATTTTATTATAAGTTTTACTTGTATAAACCCGGTTAATTATATAACATGCAGTATTTATGGCTTCAGCCCAAAGATTTTTAGGGAGCTTCATACTATTCAACATTACATTTGCCATTTCTTGAAGCACTCTATTTTTTCTTTCAACAATTCCATTTTGTTGTGGAGTTTTGGGTGCAGAGAATTCATGTGATATTCCCTGATCACAGCGGAATTTCTCAAAACTGCTATTCTCAAATTTTGATCCATGATCACTACAGATCCTACAGACTTGAGACCCTTTTTCAGTTTAGATTCATTTGAGAACTCGTTTTACTTCATTAAGGGCTTCTGATTTATCTTTTAAGAAAGCTACCCAAGTGAATCTGGTAAAATCATCCACGATTACCAGTATGTATTTTTTACCACCTCAACTCTCCGTCGTGGTTGCTCCTATAAGATCCATGTGGAGAAGTTTGAGAGGTTTGGATGTGGTATTTGAGTCCACCTTTTTATGAGCACTCTTAGTTTGTTTGCCAATTTGACATTCACCACATATTTTATCTATTTTCTGTAATTTAGGTAGACCTCTTATTAGTTCTCTTTTGCTTAGTCTATATAGATTGTGGTAATGTACATGTCTGAGGCGTTTATACGATAACTCAGTCTTATCGGTATGGACCATGTAACACAATTGACTAGATGAGCTAAAATTACTAACAATATAGCAGTTTTCAGAAGTTCTACGACTAGTTAATATTACAGAACCCTTTTTGTTTAAAATTTCACACCCTAAGTTAGAAAATTTTACGTTGTGGTTTTTATCGCATATTTGAGAAATACTTAACAAGTTATGTTTTAAACCTTCTACATATAAAACATTTTCAAATAATGGGAGCTTAGAAAGTTGAACTGTACCTTGGCCAATAATCCTGCAGTTGCTACCATTACCAAATGTGACTGAACCATCAACCATGTCTTTAAGATCGGTGAATAGACCTTTATCACCAGTCATATGCCTTGAGCATCCACTATCTAAGTACCACTTTGAATGACTTGTAGCTTTGAAAGCCATGTGGGCAACCAAGCAAGTGACCTTAGGAACCCATTTCATAACTGTTTTGGGTTTAAAAGTATTATTGGTCTTATTATGTTTGTAGTTATTATAAGACCGACCCACTGAGTTAGATTTTAAGATCTCCTTAAGTAAATCAACTATTTTCTCAGCTAAAGGGTTTCAGTTCTGATTTTTATAGTTGATATAGTTACTTTTAGGTTGAAAAGATTGAAATGTTTTGGTATTTTTAGAAAAATTTTGATTAGAACTTTTCTCTTTTGATTTTGAGGACTCTCCTTTTACAACCTTAGGAGGAGTATTCTTCTGTTTAGGAGGAATATTTCTATTGTAGCCCAAACCGGATCAGTCGCCACATTTTTTTTTATCCAGATAAAAGTTTTGGTAACTTGGGATCACCTTGGGCATACCTCCATGTGTCCTTTAAACTCAAAAGTGAAGAGACTTCAAGTTTACGTTTTTCATTTTCAGATTTCAGATTTTCAATAAGAGTGGTTTTGAATTCTAAATCACATTTTGATTTTTCAAAACAATCTGAAATGTGGGATTTTTCTAAAATAAGAGAATCAAAATTTTCTTTAAGCTTTGAAATTTTTTCTTTTTGAAGTTTAAGTTTAACAATAATTTTACAACTCTCCTTGTAAAGGGCATTATAAGCATCTTGAAGATCTTCTTCATTTTCATGATCACTATTCAGATTTTCTTCACTAGTTAGATCATTGTTATCTGAAAAAATGAACTTGGCTAGAGTCATAAGGGCTTTGACTTCATTGCCTGACTCAGTGTCAGAATCTTCTAATTTAGAAGAAGCTTCAGAACCGGAAGATTCATCCCAAGTATCCAACATACTCTTTTTTTTTTGGGTTTGTCCTTTTTAGGACACTTGTTTGCCAAATGCCCATATTCTTGGCAGTTGTAACATTGACTGTCTTTTAATGATTTTCAAGTTTTAGATTTAGATCTTTTCTTATCATTAGATTTTTGAAAATCAACCCTCTTTTTACTTTAAAAAATTTTGTAAAACTTTTTCGCTAGAAGGGCCATATCATCTTCTGAGATTTCTAAATCAGAATTGCTATTATTTTCTTAAAAAACATTTTTAGAAGATTTAAGGGAGATAGATTTACCTTTAGGCACTTTAAAGTTTAACTCATAGGTTTGTAGAGAGCCAACTAGTTCTTCTACCCTCATATAGTCTGTATCATGAAGTTCCTGGATCGCAGTTACCTTAGAATTGAACCGTTCAGGAAGTGAGCGTAGTATCTTTGCACATACTTTAATTTCTAGGATTTTGTCATTAAGACCCCACATAGAGTTCACAATGTTATTTAATCTAGTATAGAAGTCTATAAACATTTCATTTTCTTCCATATGTATTTCCTCAAATTTGGTTGTGAGGATTTGGACTCTAGATTTCTTGACAATTAATGTTCCCTCGTGTGTCATTTCTAAAATATCACAGGCTTGCTTTGTAGAATCACAGGATATGTTTCTTTTGAATTTATCCGGTGATAGTGCGCAAGTATTTACATTTAGTGCTTTTGCATTTGCACTACTCTCACTTTTCGGAAGTGTAGTCCAAGAAAAATAAGGTGTTACTCTCATTGATTTTGATCCATCAATACCAGTTACTTCAATAGTAGGAGGGGTCCATTCAGTCATTGTGGCTTGCCACACTCTCTCATCCATGTATTTTAAGAAAATTCTCATCTTGGCTTTCCAATAGGCATAATTGGAGCCACTAAATGGTGGAGGCCAAGTGACTGAAAGGCTATCATAATTTGACATCTTATAAATAACTTAGATCGATTAGCTTAGGAAATAAATCCAAATAAAATAAATTAAAACTAGCTATTATGCTCTGATACCACTTGAAATGGCCAAGCTACATGTCCTTGGGGGGGGGGGGGGGGGTGAATAGGACTATGCCAAATTAAAACTTTTAACAGCGGAATTTAAATGAATAAAGGAAAGATAACACTTTAAACAAATCACAATACGGAAATGTAAAGCAACCTCAAAATTCTAGTCTTGAGAGGTTGATACAAATGTTGTTCTAAGGACAACCTTGCACCATTAAAACCAAGGGTTTATGGCAGGACAACCTTACTAGAACAGTTTAAGTATCAATATCTCAAACTAAAGAGAAATAAAAAGTAAATAGTAAGAATGTAAGTCTAAACTATTACAACATTCCCCACAATGCTTGAAATGTAAATATTACAACATTCACATCCACATATACATCCTATAACTTTGAATGATAAAAGATATAGAAAAATAAACAAACATTCAAATCACAAGACACAAAGAATTATAGTGGTTCACCTGTGTGTTCACCAACTGTTAAACAACAGCCACATAGCTTGCTACTCCACTCCTAATATCCTCACATAGTGGATATCAGTGTTTCACTATGAAAATAGGTTTTTCATAGGTTCACCTAAAACCCTCACAATTGTGTCTTTCAAGTGGCCTTACACAATTTAAAAAACCCCGCACTTTAAGTTTTCTGGCTCTCCTCAGATAACTAACACTTAAAGGTTTTTTTGGCTTAATCTCAAAGAAATCAAAAACATAAAAGATTTACACAAATGTAAAATACATGAATTTCTCCTTTTGTTGTAGCTTGGAAGAACAAAAGCAGAGTAGAAGTTCGAATAGAAGTTCAATGTCCAATACTCACTTAAGAAATGGTTCTAGTTCTAAATTGACTTTAAATTAAATCAAGTTGGGCTAGCTCTATTTGATTTTGATTCTAAGAAGTGGAATATCATAATTCCTCTTTCAAATTAGATTGGAATGCAGAAACAAAAACAAATATAAAAACTAATAAAAAGAGAATATTAAATATGCACAATCTAGCTTAAAAAGTTTACAAACTTATCTCTCAGAGTGATGCCTTGATTTTACTTGAATTGTATTATCAAACTCTGAAAATCGTACTCTATTTATAGTTGCAGAAATCACGTCTACGACTGGTCGTAGGACGAACTGCATTTTGAAAATTTAAGCCACGACTGGTCGTAGGCCTTGCACGACCGGTCAAGGGACCTCCACGACTGGTTGTGATATATCCACGACTAGTCCTGAGGAAACAGGAATGGTTGCTGGAGTTTGAGTCGTAGCTGCTAAACTGGTCGTGAACGAGTCGACACTGTTCACACGACCGGTCGAGCAGACTCCAGGACAGGTCGTAGCTCAACCAAAAAATTCTGAAAATTTGTAACAACTTAGGACTGGTCGTGGAATTTCTTGGACTGGTCGGGCCAGTGCTAGGACTAGTCGAACAGAGTCTAGGACTAGTCGTAGGGCGGACCAAACATCTATAAAGTAATTTAATTTGAATTATGTATTTAAAATGACCTACCCTAAGGTTAACCTAAGGTCTTTCATACCTGAGACATGAAGTATGAACATTGAACATTCTTTTCTTCAGATGATTAGTGATCTTTGAAGTTCATGAAGCTTGAGATCTCAACACATGTTGAAGCTTGAACTTGAGATTTTTGGAACCTTGAACTTGTAGTTCTCGAGTTGTAATACACCTTGAGTCTTGAACAAGATCTCGTCTTTCAACGTAGTTCTAAAAACTCTGAAGCTTACAGAAGAGAACAATGTACTTGATCTTGCATTTCTTGAAGTAGATCATTGTACTTGACTTGAAGCATTGTCCTTATGCATGAGATGCATTGCCTTGAACATATATATCATCGTGCTACACAAGAAATAGATTGAAGTTTTTGGCACTACAAAATTTGACAATCAAAGGAGCATGAAACCATAGCACTTACAAGCTTGTTCAGTTTTTTACTGGACTGTATGGGCCTATTTTTCGTTGCCATTGAACCATGTTTGATTTTATTGAAGTTGTCCTCGATTGCATATTGATGCAATCATGATTTTTCTTATATAGTTCATGTTTTTCCTCTAATAATCCAAGTGATCAAAACTAAGGTTACCAATGGATTTTTGAAAATTGTTGTGGGCAAGACTAAGTTCCTATTGATGGGGTCATATACCTCAAGGTTTTGGTTAGGGAAGTGAGGATTTGTTTACCTACTTGGAGCACTTGAACTTCTTCTTGGTTGAGCTCTTGGTCTTGTAATCTTCATCTTGGGGCTCACTTGACAAACTAACTCAACACTCATGTAATTTGACCAACCAGGGCACTTTCAGACCCATCAAAGATCAATTTCCAAGGCTCAATTTGTCTAAGATTCACATCCAAGACACTGAAAGGAGTGTGCTCCTCCAGGTTTGATGGATGACTGGCCAGAAATTTTGTTATAGCCCTTCCCTTTACCGGTTTTTACAGCACATAGTGTAAGTCAAATTCAGACAATGCTAATACCCATTTGCCAATTCGGCCACTTAAAATGGGCCAATTCAACATGTATTTGATTAGATCGGTAATGGAAATTGCATTTACTCTTTCAGCCAACAAGTAGTGTCTCAACGTGGTGGCTGGAAAATATAAAGACAAACATAGTTTTTCTATGGCCAAATATCTAGTCACTGCGTCGAGTAACATCCGACTTAGATAATAAATTACCCTTTCCTTTCACAAATCATCCTCCTGTGTTAATACGGCTCTGATTGATCCTGAAGATGAAACTATGTATAACCTAAGTGGCCAACATTTAATAGGAGGCATCAACATAGGCGGCTTTGTTAAGTATTCATTGATTTGATCGAAAGTCAATTGATGTTCTTCTTCCCATAAGAATTCAACCCCTTGCTTTAATTTCAACAATAGACCTGCACGGTTGGATATGAATCGCCATAAGAAATTGAGATGGCCTAAAAACTTTTGTAATTCCACCTTGTTCCTCGGTGGCTCTGTATCGATCACGGCTTAAGCCTTATTCTGATCGATTTTGATTCCTCTCTAAAGCACGAGGAACCCCAAAAAGTTATCAGCCGACACTCCAAATGCTTACTTCATTGGATTCATTTTTAACTTATGGACCCGCATTCGCTCAAAAGATTTGCGTAAATGGATCAGATGGTCTTCTCCACCAATTGACTTAACCACTACATCATCAATGTATATTTCCATAAATTGGCCAATCATGTCATGAAAAATTGGATTCATTGCCCTTTGATACGTTGCTCCAGCATTCTTAAGGCCGAAAGGCATAACCACCCAACAATAAGTACCCAAAGGTCCTGGGCACCTAAATGTTGTCTTTGGTACATCATTCAAGTCTATATATATATATATATATATATATATATATATATATATATATATATATATATGGGAAAAGGTACAATGCGCTTGAGCTGATTTTAACGCCCCATGAGGTCGAGCTGTGTGGGCCCCACCTTGATGCATTTCGAACATCTACCCCATCAGTCAGATGCACCATTCCATCATGGGACTAGGTCTCAAAAATCAAGTTAATCCGTGACTTGTGTGGGCCACACCACATGTAGAAGTGGAGAGGGGTCGTGCACCATTAAAACATTCATAACCATTTTTAAGGGCCCACCGCGATGTGGTTTGCAAATCCAGCCCATCCTTTATGTGTGTCCCACTTGAATGAGGGTTCAGACCAAGTTTCAGGTGCATGCAAAACTCAGGTGGGCCCCACCAAGTGCTTTTATATGTTTTAACCGTGTCTTCACATACTTTTAGATGGTATGGCCCACCTGAGTTCTGTATAAGGTTGATTTTTAGGACATCCCATAATTTAAAGGGGACCCATCAAATGCACGGTGTTGATGGTCGAAACACATCACGGTGGGGCCTACATAGCTCGACCTCACGGGAGCTTATCGTCAGCTTGAGCGCATTTTACCTTTTCCCTATATATATATATATGATTATACCACGAATGCCCTTCCAAAAATGATACAATCCCATGTCCAATGGCTCAATCAATTAATTGTCGGCCATAGGCATAGGATATTCATCTTTAGGAGTTGCCAGATTTAAATATCTGAAATCTACACACACTCTTATCTTACTAGTTTTCTTCATCACCGAGACTACGTTCGACATCCATTATGCATATTTGATCTGTCAAATGAACCTAACCCTTAAAAGCCATTCGATTTATTCTTTAAATTTGAGAGTGACTTCGGCCGTCATTCTCCCAGGAGGCTGCTTCTGTGGCCGGTATCCTTCTTTGGTCGGTAACATGTGCTCGACCAAAGATCTATCTAGTCCTTGTATGTCGTGGTAGTCCCATGCAGAACAGTCTATGTGCAATAACTTAATTATCTAGTCCCGCTCAGGCAATTACAACGAGTTGCTTATGAACATGGGCCTTGGATCTGGATCCGTCCCTATGTTTACTTTGTCTACTGGATCTTAGATCTGCGATCGATGCTCTTCCGCTTCTTTTAATAGATCTTTCATATCGAAACTATCTTTTTCGGCCAATTCGTCCAACTCGGCCAAATTTATGAAAATTCCTCCATTCCCTTGTTCTAGACTCTCTATGAGCCTCTTTACCCTAACTGTGAACTCAACTACAATCATGGAAACTCTTTAATGATGCAGCTTGTGGTCGGTCGACTGATCAAATCTCTCAACTAGATTTCGTCTTCTTGGATTGTCATGAATTGAATCCAATCTCTTCCTAACAAGGCATTATAGCTTTAAGAAGTGTCCACCTTAAAGAATGATGCCAAAATGGATTTGATGCTTACTGTAAAATTGACCGGTAGGACATCATGTGTATTAGTAACATGGCTGGAAAAATTAGTAACCATTACCTCAGAAGGGATCAGATCAGTTGTAGTTTTCCCTAGCCCGGTCATCATTCTCTTTGGTAATAAGTTTATTGCAGATCCATTGTCTACTAAAATTCTGGTCACGGGACATCCATCTAGATTAGCCGAAATATATAACGTGTTAAGGTGCTGCGTCATATCAGTAGTGGGTCTATCAATGATCATCTTGTTAGTATTTCTATCGGTCGCCATGGTGACTATGTTAACATGCGACACCTTATCCTGTCCTGCTTCATCATAGGGGAAAGAAGCACACCGAATGATGATCAGAGTAGCATCTTCCTCCACATTACCTGGTATTATGTTTGGTTGGGTGGTCCTTGCCTAAAAATCGGATGGGAAAGTGAGTACCATATTACAATGAAATACCATAGGTGGCAACGAACCAAACACAATACTATTACCAGAACCTTGCCCCCTAGTGTATCAGGCTTAATTTCATCAATCAGATTAGGGGTTATATTTTTTGTGAGGCCCATTAGCGAATCGGTTGCCATAGCCTCTGGCTTATCTGTGGGGTCATGAATTCACAGGATGGCCATTCTTATGTTTGGAAACAATCCTTATTAAGTAATCCGATAACTTATCAATATCGTCTTCTTTTTGGACTTGCTGAATGCTTCGGCATCTTTAAGGATAGCTTTGCTCTCTTGATTGGTAGGTAAAATGATTGCTTCGACTACATTTACCGCTATCTATTCTTCTGATGAGGGGACTTGCCAAAATGGGTGCAGTAGCTTGGGTTCAGGCCAAAGAAGAATGTTGCTTCCTTTTGTTTTTCTCCTCAATGCGACTCTATTCCTCTACCAATGGTGCTTCTGCATCCTGGTCATATTTTTAGGAATTATAGGGAATTTTGGATATGTAAGCTACTTCCATACCCTTTCCCATGTAACAAGTGATTTAATCATTTGTGTTGAAAGAGACCTCTGATGATGATGTTGGTCAAACGTCGGCCGCTCCAACCATTGGCAACCCCGACTGTTGTTACAATTGTATTTCCCAGGACGATCCTTAACATGCCAATGAATTTTTCTGGCTTAGTGGTCACATAATTAAGGAACCCACTATTGTTTGGGAACGTATCGACCGCTTGTTCTACGTAGACTTCCTTAACCGAGCTCCACTTTCGGTCGAGGTCGATCCCTCAAGTTGGAAGTGATCATGTTTATCTCTATGCTGGCTAGGAATGGATTAATGTTAATCAACATAGCCTCTTTTTTTTTTCTCATGGAATTTTAACAATCCTCGATCGATATATTCCTGAAAATGACACACTTGTTAGTAGAGTGAGAATGAGACCCATGTCATTTACAATAATCAATCTTTTTGAGTTCCTCGACCAAAGGTACTTTATGATTGATAGGAACCTTAATGAAATTTGCTTCTAACATGAAGTCAAAAATTTCCTCAGCTTAAGTAATATCAAAGGTGTATACCTTTTGAGTTTTTTAAGTTGTTAGGGCGGCTGATTCTGCCTTTACCAATGACGAGCAAACTAGTGGTTTCTTAGCCACCACTTCGGCAATTGCAATTTCGTAATTGGGATCATTGTAATACATTTCAATTAATGAATTTTCCTGCCTAGCCCCCTCTTGAAGTAATTCCTCATATCGGGAGACCTTCTTAATGAGGTCATATAAATTAGCAAACTCCACGCTTACAAATTTCTTGTAGAGTTTGTATTCTAAACTATCATGTGCAAGTTGCATGAATTCGGCTTCAATCATGACCACTTTACAATGGCTCTTTGCGAGATCGGTCGAGTAACTTTCTCATGATTCACCAGGTAATTGCCAAAATCGTGTGAGATTGGCCATGGTGATGTCTCTATTCTTAGAAAAGAATCAAGCATGAAAATTTTCCTCTAACTCTTGCCAACTATGTATTGAATCTAGCAACAAATTAAAATACCATCTGAAGGCTGCAACAGTTAATGATTGACTGAATAGCTACAATTTATAATAATCATTATTGACCAGTTCACCACATTGCATGGTGAATTGGCCGACATGTTCAATAGTCGATTAACCATGCTCCCCTGTAAAAAGAGCAAAGTCCGATCAATAATTTCTTAGCAGAAGATGTTGCCGATCTACTCATTTTGGATAAGGCTTATGATAGGTAGGAATATCATTGCGGCCTAATACCTAGCCTACAGCTTCTTGCACTAGTTGTAATATATGGCCACAATCAACTCGCGGAGGTTCCATGGCTGGTGGATGATCCTGACCAAACCTATTAATATTTTCTTGAAATTTAGGACCTTGTAGAGGGTAAAATTCCATTGACGATCCTTGATTTCTATTGTCAAAATTTCTAGCTTCCTGCTCCAGTCGTCTGACCTCTGCAGGAGGTAGGATATTCCTCAACTCCTAAGGAATAGGTAACATATTACGCTGCAAGGGTGGTGTCAGTGAGAAAGGGACAACATTGCCAACTGAGATACTATTGTTTTGCTGCATAGGTTGCATTCCCTCCATCACAACGGCCAGTAATTGTTGCATGGCCTCGGTTTGGCTAGCCATATAACAGTTAGTACTTTGAGTCTGTTAACGAAGTTGTTTCGCTTGAGTTCTTATATTTTCCTGTACCAACTGGATGCTTGTATGCACATCCCTTAGTACCATTGATACTTTGTCCAGAAGAATCAGGTGATCTGTAGACAGCTTGCTTGATTTTTAGCCAGATTAAAATTAATTTCACTTGGAGGTGCCTGAACCTGCACCTCTGTAACGACTCGTAAATTTCCGTACAATGGTTCGAGTACCACCTCGACCAGAAATCACTTAGGATTAAATCCTTTAGAAATTAGACAAAGTTAACTAAGTGCTAAACTAGACTAGCCATGAAATCCATTTGAATCGCTTTAAATACGATCTATAAGACCCAAAACTTGTAGAATCCTTGACACTAGGTTACCCTAAAATCTTGGATCAAAATCATTACCCGACTGCTCTCGGGAACACATTGAAACTCCGTATCAAGTCTAGACCGCACATCGGGAGTCCGAATAACACGAGGTTAAGGACTTAGGACCGCCTCGCTGGGCTTGACAATCATCTTGGAAATCAGACCCAGACAGTGTCCCACTGCTGTTCGCTTGACTCCGGAGTGAAGGAGTGTGAAAATCATAATTCCTTTACAAAATAAATATTTGGAATAGTGATCTGAGACTTGTTACTTGCGGTCAATTTGTAAGCTACCAGACCATCAGAATCTGACCCAAATACACCCTCGGATCAGGAAAAATTTCATAAACATTTACATGTACTCGGTGTTTCAGATCGAGGTCCGCTGACCATTGAACTGAAACTGGTCCGCCACGCATGATCTGGGAACCCGACTGAGACAAAAACTTAACTCCATGTAGATCCAAGGTTAGAGAGCTTAAGTCCGACCTTTGGCTCAAGGAGGCCCACCAGAAATCCTCCGTTGAGCTGAAATAACGTCGCTTTGGTTATAACGTAAGTATACCTTGACCTTAAGTCTACTTTGGAGACATTTTAGGCTATATAAGGACCTTAGAACACCCTCTCTCACAGCCATACGAATTTGAGGAAAACCCTAGTGAGAGAAGTGAGAAAAGAGAGAGAAAGAGTGAGAAAAGTGGGAGAATCTCCCTGTTGCTGTTTCCTATCCCTACCCTAGCTCCACCACTTCGATCTTACTGCTTTCCCGGTGATACCGACTTCATTTTGAGGTAAGAAACCCTAACCCTAGATCTGTTTTGGGATGTGAAGGGTGTAGGTTATGAAGTAGCTAACCCATTTCATTCTTTAGGCCACCAAACTGCCGAATATGGAAGCTTGGAAAACCTAGCTGATCTGTTACGATTCCACGGTATAAGGTGAGGACTTTAGGTGTATAGGTTACGGTTTTCAATGCTTTCAATGTCAGATAATGATAGATTCATGATCTGCATGCAATTGTACATGTACAAAGTGCTTTCCGTTTTCTATTTCGATTAACGATGTAGATTATGGAATTTTACATATTCTAAGTATTCGTAGAAAATACCGTATACGTATAAATTTTGGAAATGTGTTTGGCATGATTATTTTTTGTATGAATATACGCTATATGGATAAAATACTTATTTGGCGAAAGGATTCACCCAAATACATGTTTGACTAAAATACACTATGTATGTAGAAATACTGTATTGTAGAAAGTATCGTATACATATATATATTTTAGAAATGTGTTTGCCATGATTATTTGTCGTATAAATATATTACATATGCGTAAAATACTTACATGGCGAAAGGACTCGCCCTAACACATGTTTGCTAACATACACTATGTATGTTGAAATAGTATATGTTAAGTGTTTGTAGAAATGCTTGTGTAAGGGTTTGGATGTTGATGCCTTAGGAGGGTGTTGAGATGGAATTCTCAACTACCTTAGAGATGTGTATGATTTCCTCTATGTGGTTGTTTACTTAAATCACTCACTTGTTCAACATATGTGTTTGTATTCCTATTTATGTAGTGCCTTATAACATGCTTTACAACATGCTTTATAACATGCTTTATAACATATTTGTTAACTTGCTTGAATTACTTTGTGTATCATGCTTTACTCCACATGCTATGGATGGAAATTGATTGAGTTTGGGACTATGCCTATAGTCCAGACAATCGGTACCAGACTTGAGATCGTGGTTGAGATTCATGTTGCCACATAAGTTTTGTTTGACGAACCCGAGTCGTACGTCAGTTGACGACAGTGGTTAGGCCACGCGAAGTGCTTATGCACTTCATGTCGTTCAGTTGATTGTGCGCTCGAGCTTGTCAGGCTCGTCCAGTAACCCGATATGTCAAATGTGTGTTCACCATGTTTGGTTACTACTGCTTGAACCTAGGGTACCAAACTTACCAGTGGAAATCCCGTTAACCATGGTACCTCGATCCGCTAAGACTCATGAGCCGGACATGGTGGTATGGGACACCGTGGCCGAGCTGTAGGCCTATGCTGGGGCCACATGCCTCCCCGTAGTGACCATTGAGCAACCAAACTCGTGAGCCAAATATGGTGGTATGGGACACTGTATTCGAGCTATCGACACCTACGGTGAGAGCCGAGTATGGTGAGACCTGTATTCGTGCTGACGGGCGACGAGTCCTCTGTAGTGTCTTTGTGGATACTCTAAGGTCTGTGATTGGCGATGAGTCCTTCACAACAGCTAGAGTATGAGTTAAGTCAAGTACGGTGAGACCTGTATTCGAGCTGACGGCCAGCGATTGAGCCGAGTACGGTGAGACCTGTACTCGAGCTGACGGTTAGCAATTGAGCCGCATACGGTGAGATCTGTATCCGTGCTGATGGGTGACGAGCCTTTTGCTATGCCTTCGCGATGCCTTTCGAACCATAATATCGTATGAGATTAACTAGGATTGACGACCCTATAATGGATCATGTTTGGGAATGATACAAGGGAGGTACCTTAGTTTTCCAATACTGCTGTTTGAAATGGACTAATAACTACTTGGTAATCATGCTCATCGTCGCACCACATGTGCCTAGTAGATGTGGAGCACTGAGGGAGGTATGCATCCGCGAACGTAAGATAATGTCGCATGAGGGTGGTTTGGTAAGGGCATTCATCATGTCATTTCATACTTGCATTTAATAAGAGTAGTTAGAATTGTTTGATTGTACCGCTTTATCATTACTGCTTGATTGAATTGATAACATGTTAACCTATGCTTTATTATTCCACTGAGTTAGCTACTCACTCGCATGTTACGGGACGGTATTTTACACACCAACCAGACTCTGTCGCAGGTATAAAGGATGCATCGATTCAGGAGGCAGAGCCGGAATATGATGAGGACTAGGACGAGTTCTCATATATGCAGTACTCTGACGGCTACGCTTAGGCCGACTGGATCGCGGGGATTTCAGGATCTAACTTTAGTTATATTTTGACTCTTTTTATTAAGAAACAATACATTTATATGGATACTCAGTTAGTGCTCATACTCTGGAGATCAAGATGGTTTTGTTCCTTTACATACTTTATATATACAGTTTTAGTCTTCCGCTTGCCTTTATACAATTGATCTGGAGTATGAATTACTGTTTTGGTATAATCTCACTCATGTTTATTTCTCTAACACAGAGAACATTTAATCATCATTATTTATGTTGCATAAGTGATGCGTTGGAACTCGGGAGTTGAGTTATACTCGACCCCCGATTTTCAGGGCATTACAAGTTAGTATCAGAGCATGATTTTGATTAAATCGGACCTGAGTTATGTTCCCACGACGTACTCTGACGCATTACAACTTAGGAAGGTGTGAGAAAAATATAGAAACAGTCCTAGGCCTTCTCGATTTCGCCATTTGGCGAAGTTCGTCGAAAATGAGTGTTTTGGTCGAGTTCGTACTCGATCCTGATCGCACGTGTCGATCCCAAATCACTTCTAGACCGTCTTTTAACGTGTCTAGATCACAATACACCTTATCCCAGTAGTTAAAAATCTACAAATGTCAGTATGTGTCTGAAGGTAACCGAAAATACCCGAAATCAAGTGAATCGGGGTCGGGGGCCTCCCCACTTAAATCCAGTGGGACTCAGGGTCGAACCAAGGTGCATTTGGCACCTTGGGGTGGTGGAGGACACAACCCCACCACGGTGGCGTGGCGCCGGGCAAGGCAGACCACGGCGCACCGCGGTCAAGTGGGTTCGTTCGTGTTGGGCCGGGCCTGGGCATGGTCGGCCCGACCTCCACGCACGTTTGGTGCGTGCGAAATGGGTGAGGGATTCCTATTTTAGCTCTGTATTAGCCCCACCTCTCATTTCACCCTTCCAAACCCTCCAAAGTGCTGTCCTCTCTCTCCAAACTCCCTTTCAATCATCCCCTCCACCAGTTTCGACCATAATCCACCCACTTCCATCGACTACAAGAACCCTACCATCCTATCCTTCCCCTTTCTTTCACATTTGAGCTCTCACCTCCTCACTTGGAGCTCAAAAATCGTGCAACCTTCTAACCCATCCCGTTTCTTCCTTGTTCCTACTTCATTTCCTGTCATTTGGGCCTCTTCACCACCTGTTGGGACAGTTGTACGTGGAGAACCAAAGAAACCAGCCCTTTCTCTCTCTTTCCTCCATTTTCATGGCCCTTTTTAAGTTGGTTACGGTCATTTTCTCCATTTCTTCCATCCTCTCTCTCATGGGAAAGAGGAAGTCTACCACTGATGAAGTTGGGCTGAGTCGCCCAACCCGTTCAAGAAGAGGGGCTGACGATGGGGCCGGCACTAGCACCATTCGGGAGTATAGGTCAAAGCGGGACCTGAATCCCCAACTGCTGCTCAGGGATGCACTGCTGATTGGCTTTAAATACAGTTGTTTTACTAGCCATAAGATAGTGTTTGAAGCTCACGTGGATGAAGGGATGTTTGGGCTACACCCGATGATGGACCATTTGGTGGATGTCGTCGGATGGGGTCCTATATTTGAAGGTGAGTCTCCTGCATGTGAGAACACGGTTCGTGCCTTCTACGCTCATATCATAGACCCATCTTTTGAGCCGCTTCAGTTCGCTGTCTCTATGAGGGGCATAAGGCGCACGATTACTATGGCTGAGGTGGCGCGGCTCTTGAACATCTCACGGGGTGAGGTGCTTCCAACTGACAACTTCTCCAGGAGTGCGCGAGAAAGGGATCACCGTACATGATACCTTTGCGGTGACAGGTCTCTTGGATGAGAGAAAATTGTCTTCCGTCGACAAAGATGACAGATGACTTCTGTTTGCTCCACCACATTTTCACATATAATGTGTATCCACGGTCGAGTAACCGCACAGAGTGTACTCGGTTGATGGTGGACTTCCTATACAGGATGGGACATGGGGACAACTTATGCCTGCCCACGTTCGTCCTATATCAGATAGTTTAGGTTGTTTGATCTGTCAGGAATGACCTTTCGCTCCTGTTTGGCCACCTGATATATAGGATGGCTCGTGATGTCGGCTATAGGCTCAACATGGAAGACCTTGCGCTAGTTCGAGTCATAAGTGAGGCTACACTTAACAATATGAAGATCCCCTCGCCAGCGACAAGCCCAACTCGATGAGTTTGGAGATGAGTCGGATAGTGCCGGTGAGGAGAGTGTTGACCTCAAGGCTGGTAGCGAAGAGGGTGGCGGTGATGAGATATAGGAAGAGGAACCTGAGGCTCAGGATATAGAGGAGAGTTCACCTCCTGTGGCTCAGGAGCAGGGCACCGATCGGGCTTCCATAGATGCGCATTTAGCCGGTCTCGAGGAGGGCCAAGCCGCCCTGCGATAGGAAGTCGGGCAGGTCAAAACCAAGCTCGGCAAGATGTCTCGCACCTTGAAGGCCATCATGTACTGTCTACAGGACAAGAATGCTCCTCCTCCATCGCCTGATTCGGATGCCTAGTCATCCAAGTTGTTGTTGTGGTTGTTTGGTTACCACATTAGGCGGTTTATGCTTTCATGTTAATAATGTGGTAGTTAGTAATATGTTTAAGTGTTTGATGTTTTAAATGTAATTGGCTCACATGTAATTTCTATCATGACTCATGTAACTCTGTAGTTCATGTATTATGACGATTTTGGGTAAATGAAAAGCATGTAGCCTCTTTTACTATGAGATGTGTGGAATGCTTAAAGTGCTTATATGATGTGTTGTCATGCTTTATCTCACAAATGTTGCACCCTATGTTGTATAGGGCATGCCGCAGTAGTATACGTGGAGCACGGCACACCTCCTTCTTACTGGCTCGATGGACTAGACTCCTTCTAGTAGAGGTGGTCCTACGGACCGAGGGTTAGACTCTGATCAGCCTCCTACTGGTCCTACTGGTGGACTGCCACCTTATACACCCCTGGTTCGTGAGTAGTACCAGGTATCATCATCTGCACAGCATGACCTGCATGCTGCTCCACCTACTGATATGATTGAGCAGTTGATGTTGATGATGCATCAGCAGCAGCAGCAGCACCAACAGTTTATGACCACTATTGCTGAGGCCTTATCTCAAGGTGGGAGTGCGACTCCACCTTCGACGTCTACACGTCCTGCTGAGCATACAGAGCCTCCTGCTCAGTTTGAGGATGTGCCTCTGCCCACACCCGTTGCACCCCCTATTGGAGATGTTGGTACACGTGGCTTGCTCGAGCGATTCCAGTGCTTGAGGCCTCCCTCATTCATGGGTTCTCACAGACCCGAGGAGGTAGAGTTTTGGCTAGACCGCATCTTTAAGATGCTACGGATGCTGCACTATACTGAGGTAAAGTAGGTCGAGTTGGCCACTTTCATGTTTGAGAGGGAGGTCAGTCTGTGGTAGGACAGTGTGCTGTGGTCTATGGCAGTAGACTATGTGTGGACATGGGCGGCATTCGAGTTTCGGTTCCACGAGAAGTATTACCCGCAGACCTACAGACATGAGCGGGAGGATGAGTTTCTACGCCTCAGGCAGGGAGGCATGACCGTTACTGAGTACGAGCACCGCTTCACAGAGTTGGACAGCTTTGTCCTGACTTTCCTAGTTGATAAGAAAATACGAATGCGTCATTTTTCTAGGGGTTTGTGACCTGACATACGGTCGAAGATGTGCTGCATCAGTATACCTTCTTATGCGGAGCTGGTGCACATGTCTATGATGGCCGAGTAGGATGTTGATCGGCTGGCACGTTCTCGTGGTGCCATGGTTACGAGACCACGACCAGAGATGTAGAGCAGGCCTATCTTAGGCAAGAGACCTCGTATCGAATCTCCCCCCAGGGCCGCGGCACCAGTAGTTCCTATGAGGTGCCCTCTTGTGACCTGTACGTATTGCGAGAAACCGGGGCATCCTGCTGAGAGTTGTTTCTCACGTATGAGGGCTAGCGGTTTCTCACCACTGCAGAGGCTGGATCGCCCTTACCCTCAGGCCATATCAGCACCACCTTTACAGACTGCTCCTGCTCATCCTTCTTTCGGACCTCCTGTATCACGTTTTAGGCCACCTCAACGGCCCTTGGTTCCACAGCTGAACCGTCAACAGTAGGCTCGAGTACATACGCTTGTTGCCGAGGTACCTGTGACGTCGATTTCGGCCCCGACGGCTTTTGAGGGTACGACTCACATTCACGGTACTTCCGTCTCCTTGTTAGTGGACACTGGGTCCACTACTTCTATTATATCATATGGGGCAGTCAGGCGTCTAGCTTTACGTACTATTCCCATGACGGGAATGAGACTCACTACGGCTACTGGGACTATTTCGGATATCGCACGGGTATGTGAGGGTTGCTCCGTGGATTTGGGTAGCAGAACCGTACTCGTCGACCTCATTGTTGCTCCACTATGGCATTACGACATCATTCTCGGAATGGATTGGCTCACGAAGATGAAGTCTGAGATTGATTGTGATACTCGGGTCGTGACGGCCTATGGATCTGATGGCACAGTTTTCACGTTTCCAGTGAGGTCAGTTGGCCCTGCAATGTTGAGTGTTATACTGCTTTATTAAAGCCGATTGGTGGTCCGACATTAGGAAACACGCCGGTGGTTCGGGAGTTTACAGATGTGTTTACGACGATTCCTGGTTTACCTCCTCGGCCCGAGATCGATTTTATCATTGATCTTACACCTGGTGCGACACCTATCTCATTCTCGACTTATCGTATGCCTCCATGTGAGATGGAGGAACTGCGGAGATAGATTGACGAGCTAGTAGAGAAGGGTTTCATAAGACCTAGTGTGTCTCCTTGGGGAGCACCTGTTCTATTTGTGAAGAAGAAGGATGGGTTGCTACGGTTATGTATTGATTACCGTAGGTTGAACCAGGTCACCGTGAAGAACAAGTATCATTTGCCCATGATTGATGATCTGTTTGATCAGTTGAAGGGGGCGAAGTATTTTTCGAAGATTGGTCTGCAGTCAGGATATCATCAGCTGCGCATCAGAGATGAGGACGTACAGAAGACGGCTTTCAGGACATACTTCGGGCACTATGAGTTTCTAGTGATGTCGTTCGGTCTTATGAACGCACCAGCCATGTTCATGGACCTGATGAACCGAGTATTTCGGTCATTCCTATACCGATTCGTCATTGTCTTTATTGATGACATTCTGATATACTCTATGAGTCGGGAGGAGCACGAAGAGTACCTGAGAGCGGTGTTGGATACGTTGAAGAAGAACCGGTTGTTCGCGCAGTATAAGAAGTGCGACTTCTGGCAGGAGGAAGTCAAGTTCCTCAGACATGTGGTGTCCAAGAATGGGATAGTAATGAACCTTGCTAAGGTAACCGCGGTTCAGGATTGGCAGCAGCCTGGCTCGGTCACCGAGGTGAGGAGTTTCCTTGGTCTGGCAGGGTATTATAGATGCTTCATTCGGGATTTCTCGAAGATTGCCAGGCCGTTGTCTCAGTTGACACGGAAGGACCTGAAGTTCGTTTGGAATGAGAAGGCGGAAGCAGCTTTCAAGGAGCTGAAGGACAGGTTGATGTCCACCCCTATCCTAGCATTGCCAGAGCAAGGGGTTAAGTACACGATATACACTAATGCATCTCGCGTTGGTTTCGGTTGTATCCTTATGCAGAAGGACAGGGTGATTTCGTATGTCTTGAGACAATTAAGGAAGCACGAGGAGAATTACCCTACACACGACCTGGAGTTAGTAGCTGTCATCTTTGCATTGAAGCTCTAGAGACATTACCTCTACGGAGAGGAGTTCGAGCTTTTCTGCGACCACAAGAGCCTTAAGTATATATTCACGCAGCGGGACTTGAATATGAGGCAGCGCCGATGGATGGAGACTTTGAAGGACTTCAAGTTCGAGGTTTCCTACCATTCGGGCAAGGCGAACCTTGTGGCAGACGCGTTGAGCCGCAAGAAGGCTATAGCATTTGCGGCTCAGTTGATGATAGCAGAGTGGGACATGATTGTGTTCGTGTGAGACTTCGAGCAGAGACTCACCATGGAGGAGCCATTTGAGTGTATCGCCCACGTTCGTGTGTAGCCACTTATTGTTGATAGGATCATCGAGGCCCAGAAGGGCGATGAGCGATTGTCTAAGCTTCGAGAGCAAGCTAGCGATGCCGGGGACTCCGACTGGAGGGTTGGTTCTGATGGGGGTCTACGATTCCGTGGTCGCCTATGCGTTCCTGATATGCTTGACTTGAGACATGTGCTTCTCGAGTCTGCTCAGAATACGAAGCTCGCGATGCATCCTGGTAGCACGAAGATGTACTAGGATATGAGACGGTCTTATTGGTGGGACGACATGAAGACCCACATAGCAGAGTATGTTTCCCGTTGTCTGTCGTGCCAGTAGGTCAAGGCAGAACACAGCTGACCTCTTGGACTGCTTCAGCCCATGCCCATAGAAGAGTGGAAGTGGGATTTCATCTCCATGAATTTCATATCAGGGTTGCCGAAGACGAGGAAGGGACACGATTCCATTTGAGTGATTATAGACCGGTTGACCAAATCGGCCCATTTCCTCCCTATCAGAGTCACGAACTCTGCAGACGAGCTAGCTAGGCTGTACATCATATGGCGCTATATGAGGCCCTGTATGGTCGTCCTTGTAGAGCGCCGCATTGTTGGGCTAAGGTTGGCGAACATAGTCTGATTAGCCAGAGTTGGTACAGGCGATCACAGAGAAGGTCGACATCATCAGGCGTCGACTTCTTACAGCGCAGAGTAGACAGAAGAGTTACGCCGATACGAGGCGGCGACTGGTCGAGTTCGAGGTCGGTGATCACGTATTCCTCCGAGTCTCCCCTATGAAGGGAGTCCTTTGGTTCAGGAAGAAGGGGAAGCTCACACCAAGGTTTATCGGTCCGTTTCAGATACTGGATCGAGTGGGTGTTGTGGCTTATCATCTCGCTCTGCCCACACCGCTTGCAGCTATACACAACGTATTTCATGTATTTATGCTGAAGAAGTACGTTCCCGATCCTTCACATATCATCAGATGGGAGCAGGTACAGCTGCGTCCGATGCGTATACTTAACAGGAAGGAGCAGGTACTGCGTAGCAAGGTCATTCCACTTGTGAAGGTACTATGGATGCATCATTCAGAGGAGGAAGCTACTTGGGAGACTGAGGCCGAGGTCAGAAAGAACTACCATCAGATTCTCAAGGAATACGAAAGGTATAAATTTCGAGGACGAAATTTTTGTTTAAGTGGGGTAGATTGTAACGACTCGTAAATTTTCGTACAATGGTTCAAGTACCACCTCGACCAGAAATCACTTAGGATTAAATCATTTAGAAATTTGACAAAGTTAACTAAGTGTTAAACTAGATTAGCCATGAAATCCGTTTGAATTGCTTTAAATAAGATCTACAAGACCCAAAACTTGTAGAATCCTTGACGCTAGGTTACCCTAAAATCTCGGATCAAACTCATTACCCGACTGCTCTCGGGAACACATTGAAACTCCGTATCAGGTCTTGACCGCACATCGGGAGTCTGAATAACACGAGGTTAAGGACTTAGGACCACCTCGCTGGGCTTGACAATCATCTCGAAAATTAGACCCAAACAGTGTCCCTCGGCTGTTCTCTTGAGTTCGGAGCAAAAGAGTGTGAAAATACATAATTCCTTTACAAAATAAATATCTGGAATAGTGATCTGAGACTTGTTACTTGCGGTCAATTTGTAAGCTACCAGACCATCAGAATCTGACCCAAATACACCCTCGGATCAAGAAAAATTTCATAAACATTTACATGTACTCGGTGTTTCGGATCGAGGTCCGCTGACCGTTGAACTGAAACTGGTCCGCCACGCGTGATCTGGGAACCCGACTGAGATGAAAACTTAACTCCATGTAGATCCAAGGTTAGAGAGATTAAGTCCGACCTTTGGCTCAAGGAGGCCCGCCAGAAATCCTCCGTTGAGCTGAAATAACGCCGCTTTGGTTATAACCCAAGTATACCTTGACCTTAAGTCTACTTTGGAGACTTTTTAGGATATATAAGGACCTTAGAACACCCTCTCTCACAGCCATACGAATTTGAGGAAAACCCTAGAGAGAGAAGTGAGAAAAGAGAGAGAAACAGTGAGAGAAGTGGGAGAATCTCCCTGTTGCTGTTTCCTATCCCTACCCTAGCTCCACCACTCCGATCTTGCCGCTTTCCCGGTGATACCGACTTCATTTTGAGGTAGGAAACCCTAACCCTAGATCTGTTTTGGGGTGTGAAGGGTGTAGGTTATGAAATAGCTAACCCATTTCATTCTTTAGGCACCAAACTATCGAATACGGAAGCTTGGAAAACCTAGCTGATCCGTTGCGATTCCACGGTATAAGGTGAGGACTTTAGGTGTATAGGTTACGGTTTTCAACGCTTTCAATGTCAGATAATGATAGATTCATGATCTGCATGCAATTGTACATGTACAAAGTGCTTTCCGTTTTCTGTTTCGATTAACGATGTAGATTATGAAATTTTACATATTCTAGGTATTCGTAGAAAATACCGTATACGTATAAATTTTGAAAACGTGTTTGGCATGATTATTTGTTGTATGAATATACGCTATATGGATAAAATACTTATTTGGCGAAAAGATTCGCCCAAATACATGTTTTACTAAAATACACTATGTATGTAGAAATACCGTATTGTAGAAAGTACCGTATACATATATATTTTAGAAATGTGTTTGCCATGATTATTTGTCGTATAAATATATTACATATGTGTAAAATACTTACATGGTGAAAGGACTCGCCCTAACACATGTTTGCTAACATACACTATGTATGTTGAAATAGTGTATGTTAAGTATTTGTAGAAATGCTTGTGTGAGTAAGGGTTTGGATGTTGATGCCTTAGGAGGGTGTTGAGATGGAATTCTCAACTACCTTAGAGACGTGTATGATTTCCTCTATGTGGTTGTTTACTTAAATCGCTCACTTGTTCAACATATGTGTTTGTATTCCTATTTATGTAGTGCCTTATAACATGCTTTACAACATGCTTTATTACATGCTTTATAACATATTTGTTAACTTGCTTGAATTACTTTGTGTATCATGCTTTACTCCATATGTTATGGATGGAAATTGATTGAGTTTGGGACTATGCCTATAGTCCAGACAACCGGTACCAGACTTGAGATCGTGGCTAAGATTCATGTTGCCATGTAAGATGTGTTTGACGAAACCGAGTCGTACGTCAGTTGACGATAGTGGTTAGGCCACGCGAAGTGCTTATGCACTTCATGTCATTCAGCTGATTGTGCGCTCGAGCTTGTCAGGCTCGTCAAGTAACCCGATATGTCAAATGTGTGTTCACCATGTTTGGTCACTACTGCTTGAACCTAGGGTACCAAACTTACCAGTGGAAATCCCGTTAACCATGGTACCTCGATCCGCTAAGACTCATGAGCCGGACATGGTGGTATGGGACACCGTGGTCGAGCTATCGGCCTATGCTGGGGCCACGTGCCTCCCCGTAGTGACTATTGAGCAACCAAACTCGTGAGCTGAATATGATGGTATGAGACACTGTATTCAAGCTGTCGACACCTACGGCGAGACCTGTATTCGTGCTGAAGGGCGACGAGTCCTCTGTAGTGTCTTTGAGGATACTCTAAAGTCTGTGATTGGTGACGAGCCCTTCACAGTAGCTAGAGTATGAGTTGAGCCGAGTACGGTGAGACCTGTATTTGAGCTGACGGCCAGCGATTGAGCCAAGTACGGTGAGACCTGTACTCAAGCTGACGGTCAGCAATTGAGCCGCATACGGTGAGATCTGTATCCGTGCTGATGGGTGACGAGCCCTTTGCGATGCCTTCGCGATGCCTCTCGAACCATAATATCATATGAGATTAACTAAGATTGACGACCCTAGAATGGATCATGTTTAGGAATGATACAAGGGAGATACCTTAGTTTCCTAATACTGTTGTTTGAAATGGACTTATAACTACTCTGTAATCATGCTCATCATCGCACCGCATGTGCCTGGTAGATGTGGAGCACTGAGGGAGGTATGCATCCGCGAACGTAAGATGATGTCGCATGAGAGTGGTTTGGCAAGGGCATTCATCATGTCATTTCATACTTGCATTTAATAAGAGTAGTTAGAATTGTTTGATTGTACCGCTTTATCATTACTGCTTGATTGAATTGATAACATGTTAA
Organism: Magnolia changhungtana; assembly: GCA_030180095.1. NCBI lineage: Eukaryota > Viridiplantae > Streptophyta > Magnoliopsida > Magnoliales > Magnoliaceae > Magnolia > Magnolia changhungtana. Next base: position 1,922,442 of record JASAUF010000625.1, read on the forward strand.
CCTATGCTTTATTGTTCCACTGAGTTAGCTACTCACTCCCACGTTACGAGACGGTGTTTTACACACCAACCAGACTCTGTCGCAAGTATAGAGGATGCGTCGATTCAGGAGGCAGAGCCAGAATATGATGAGGACCAGGACGAGTTCTCATATATGCAGTACTCTGACGGCTACGCTTTGGCCGATTGGATTGCGGGGATTTCAGGATCTAACTTTAGTTGTATTTTGACTCTTTTTATTAAGAAACAATACATGTATATGGATACTTAGTTAGTGCTCATACTCTAGAGATCAAGATGGTTTTGTTCCTTTACATACTTTATATATACAGTTTCAGTCTTCCGCTTGCCTTTATACAATTGATCTAGAGTATGAATTACTATTTTGGTATAATCTCACTCATGTTTATTGCTCTAACACAGACAACATTTAATCATCATTATTTATGTTGCATAAGTGATGCGTTGGAACTCGGGAGTTGAGTTATACTCGACCCCCGATTTTCAGGGCGTTACAACCTCATCCACCAGAGGTGGTGCGGTGGGCATTGTGGGTTCGTTCCCAGCAATTCTGCCACTCATCTGTTGCATTCCGGCAATAGTTAAATCGGTGACCTACAAAAATGGTCCCACTGGGCCTGCTAGAAAATTGTTCGTTGTTGTTTCAATGTTCCTCTTCCTACACGGGTGATGACTATATGGGCATGCCATAATTAGGATTGCAACTCCAATTTAAACTAAACAACAATGACCTCAAGCGTCAAAGTAGGCAGACACTGGGTATGACTGAAGTCTGAGGAAATCAATCTCTTATTCGGCCACTCGCTCAAAGGGTAAATTGATCAGACGATAGTCAGAGGGTGGGGTTCATCCTTTGATGATGAGTTCCTCCTTGCCTTCTATACGAAAGGACTTTCTTAATGCGTCAATGACATAATGCAGAGTGATAATTCAAAAATTCGACCGCTAAAGAGTATTCAGATTCTAGCTATCGACTACTGTATTTATGCTACAGATTACACTAGAGAAAGTAAGTAAATGCGATAAGTAACTAATTACTCTAAAGGAAAGACATTACTTAAAAGAAGCTGCAATTACACTATGGAATGTAAATATGACAAGATATTTGAAAGATAATTTGAAGATAATTAATTTATTTGGGTTGGTGTGAGACAATTTTTCCTACTAACATCTTCTTTTATTTATAGCTTTAATCCAAGCATTCTGGATCCTTGTCACGATCTGATCTTTCTTGAGTCTTTATTCCCTATTTAGCATTCATGGTGCCTTGACTGTTGGCTGATTTAATCATTCGATCACTTGAATTCGGTCGCGCCTCAATTTACTTGTCATGTGTAAGACACGTGATAACACTCTCTGGGAATTCGGTCACATATTCTTATTGTAATCTTTCGACTGTTAACCTCATTCACGTGTGACCCACACAAATATGATTGAAACGGGATCCGGTCGAATAGGATACAAACTATATTCAACTGGAGGTCCGATATGGCTCCTTTAGATGTGGTTCGTTGCATATTTCTGGCCACAATTATTCAGTCAAGAGCATATCGGTCGATCATTTACCTCATATGGTGTTCGAATTCTATACATCCAAATAGAAGCCATTGTTGTTGCTAAGTATCTACAGGAATTCTTTACTCTTGATCTTCTTGATAAATGCCCATCCATCATGCCCTTTTCAGAGAAAGAAACTTACGGACCGAAATGGCTTTCCAGGTAATTTGATCCTGCTGATGAACATGCAGTCGGTCAACTTTATCATGCTTAGAATTGCTTTGTTATCAGCCAGGATCTAGCTTTTGGAGGCATAATAAAGAAAGGAAAGAATGCAAAAGCTGGAGTCGAACAATATCATCCTTCTCTGTTCTCTCGGCAATTGGGCTTTGTTGGACATATTCCTTGTCCTCTCACTCACGTAACTAGCAATAGCCTCCTTTTGACCGTATGATAGTCACCGACCAGGAATTCTACGTATCTCTCAAATTAACCCATCACAAAGAAGCGGACGCTCTCCAGATGCTAGTGTATCCAGATGTTCGTATTATGGTGGAAGCGCTAGTATGCCAAACTTTTGGGCAGTCGAAGCGCTGAGGAACTCTCACATAGACTCTGCCGTTTCTGTGCTTAACAAAGAGTAAGAAAAGAGCTCTCCCTGCCGTCCCCACCACTACTATTAAAAGGACGACAAGGGTAAAAACAAGATGAATCAATACAGTTTCTTCCTCAATGGCTGAACCTCCTTCCCCAGATGTTTTGCAGATCACTAATGAACATTTAGATATATTAATAACTGCTCGACCATAATGAATGGCTCTGAGGAAATTTTCTGACTTAGGAGGTATCAGTCCTCCCCCAAAATCTCTTATCCTTCCTTTTCAACTAACAGTTTTTTCTAGACCTCCTCCCGCGATAAGACCTTGATTGTTACCAAGATCTAAAAACTTTTCGGACACTTCTTCGACCAAAGTTGTAGTGGCCTTTGAAAAATATTTTAGAGTGAAATACTAGCCTGGCCTTAGCATAGTCAATTATTCCTATGAGATAGGTGAAGGCATAAAATGGCATGAGGAGGGTTGGAACAAATATCATCAAAATAAATATAAATTAAATGATCATAACCTTCCATTTGAAGAATACCGCAAGCCTTATCATCCTCATCCTCTACCGTTTCCTACAGTTGTCTAGCCGTTAGCAAACATAATAAGAAATCCTGAGTCAATTGAAGGTTTACCAATCAGACAAGAAGTTCAAACTAACTTAGGTGGAAATCATTTGCTCACATCTCTTCTTGGGCTAATATTCTTGCTCATAAACTTACCTCCTTTGCTTGATTCTTTTTAGTACTTTGGGAAGCACCCTAGAAAATGACGATATCAGCCCAAGAATAAAGCATGACACAAATACCGGCAATCTCATTAACTGCAATTATACCATTTAACCCAGAAATGATGGTTCCAACCATTAAGATTACTTTGGTGATACTCAAAGATCCTATTACGGTGATTGCCACAACAACGTTACTGAACTCAGAGACAACAACTAGTACAGAAAGTACTTCACATGGGATGGATGCCATTTGTAACGTCTCAAAAAAATCCGTATAAAGGCCCGAGTACCACCTCAGGTAGAAATTCCTAAGGACCATGTTTTGTAGAAATTTAGGCGAAAAATTAATTAAGTACTAAACTGAATTAATTGCTGGATTTTGCGCGAACCACCATTTACGCAAATGGCAAGACCCAAAACCATTAAAGTCACTAACTCAACACTACTTGAAAATCTAGGAGAAATCCCATGAGCCTGTTGCTCTCAAGAGTACATTGAAACTTCATATCGGACATGGATCATACGTTGAAAGTCCGATGACTGTGAACTATAGGGTTATACCCATCTTATTGGGCTTGACAACCATCATGGGAATTGAGCCCAAACATTGTCCAGGAACGCACAACTTGAGCCCTGAGTAAAGGGTGTGAGAAACGCGAATACCTTTATAAAATATTTTGAAACTTAAGTGAATTGGGCCGTTCGTTCACATGAAAAATTGAGGATTTTGGACCGTCTGTTTCTGACCAAACTTTGTCCATGAAAAAATAAAATTTGCCTACACATATCTGTATAGTTGTGGCCCTGATTGAGTAAGTACGACCGTTGATCTGACACAGGCCTTCCACGGTCGATCAGCTTATCAGATCGCACTAAAATCATACCTGGCACAGATCCATTGTTAGGGAACTTACTCTACGATGTAAGTGAGTAGTGGACCTTCAGATGAGCCCCGTTTCCCCGAAACAAGCACCCTTTGGTTATAAATTAAGTATACCATGGCCATGGGACCATTTGCATTAGTTCTGAGCCTATATAAAGCCCTTAAACCATCCCATTCTCATTCCATATGAAATTTCTAAAAACCTTAAGGGAGAGAGAGAGAGAAAAGGAGAGAAAAGAGGAAGGACTAAGGATTCTTGGAGATCCTTGCTAGGATTTTTTTCCGCAACTCCACACACTGATTCGCCTCCCTACTTCGCTATACAATCGTTTTCGATTATAATTTGGGTAAGAAATCCTAACCCTAATCTTGATTTACAAATCCAAATAGATTAATCGATGAAATAGCTAACCTATTTCATTGTTTAGGTGTCTGTTGTTCCGTTTTCGGGAACGTAGTATTTGAACCAAGTCCGAATCGTGTATTCCGGCAAAAGGTGCGGACTATCAACATTTAGGTTATGGTTTTCAATGCTTTCAATGTTAGCTAATGATTTATGTCTGACTTGATTAGTACCATATCGTCTTAGACACGTCGATTTCGATGTATTATATATGTATGAGCTATGTTGAATAAATATGCATCCTATGTATTTGTTGAAATGTTTGAATGAACATGTAAACATGATTTATGTTTGCTATGCCTACTAATCTAGGATTCATTGTTGTCATATGCATGCTGACCTCCTTGTATAAGGATTTGCTAAACTAAATGTTGTAACTAACCTAGTCTATATATTTGGTGAGGCGTAGAGTAAGTGTTTGATAAATTGTCTAAATGAGAAAATGTTAATGATTTGTATGTATTAAGAGTATTAAGATAGGATTCTTATTTACCTTGCTCATCTGTATTGTTTCTTTCATGTAATCATATTTGCTGCTATGAAATCTATGGATAAAATATAAGTGTTTGGTAACATGTTCAATGTGTTTGATAAAATGCTCAATTAAGGAATTCACCTGAATTGATCGTTGAATGCTGAAGTGATTATCGCATGTGCTTACTTACTGCATTTGAGTAAGATTGGGGCTATAGTGTGGCCTAAACAATCGGTAACAGTCCATGTACAAGTGGCCAAATTAGTCTCACCACAATTAGGTAACTCAACGAATCCGGGTCACACGATGACTGTCGACAGTGGTTAGGCCATAAGGGGTGCTTATACGCTCCATGTTGATTAAGTCAACGTGTGCTCATACCAATCGAACTTGTCAAACAAACCTATTGGCCTATTGTGTGTTTACCATGTATGAACATCATTGCTTGAATTTAAGTACCACTTACCAATGTAAAAGCCCGTTTCAACCATGGTACCACGATCCGCTAAGACTCATGAGCTGGGCATGGTAGTATGGGACACCGTGGTCGAGCTATAGGCCTATGCTGGGGTGATGACCCTCCCGGTAGTGAGTAATGAACAACCCAAACTCGTGAGCCAGACATGGTGGTATGGGACACTGTGTAACACCCTGAAAATCGGGGGTCGAGCATAACTCAACTCCCGAGTTCCAATGCATCACTTATGCAAACAAAATGAATGATGATTAACTGTTGTCTGTATTAGTGTGGTGAACATGAATGAGATTAAGCCAAAACAGCATATCATACTCTAAAGACAGTTAAATTGTAAGCGGAAGACTGTGATAGATAGAAAAATATATAAACTATAGTAAGTCTCCAGAGTGTGATAAGATTACCAGGTTAATGAATTAGAAGCATAATTTAAAAATATACCAAGTTATGGAAGTGTAATTTTTTTTTATCCCAAATACCATAGCCCCGTCAATACAATTTCAGGTCTTTATAGACCTGTCAGAGAGTTACATGTAGGAGAACTCCTCCTCAACATCATAATAGTAGTTCGGCTCTGCTTCATAAGCATCGCCATCACCTGCAGCTAAGACAATCTGGTTGGTGTTGCAAGCACCGTCCCGTAACGTGGGAGTGAGTAGCTAACTTAGTGGAACAATAAAGTATAGGTTAACATGTTATCAATGCAGTCAAATAGTAATGATAAAGCAGTATAATCAAACACTCCTAACTACTCTTATTAATGCAAGTATGAATGCAGTCATGATGTATGCCCTTGCCAGACCACCCTCATGCGACACCATCTTACGTTCGCGATATGCGTTCATCCCTTAGTGCTTCACATCTACTAGGCACATGCAGTGCGATGATGAGCATGATTACCGAGTTGTTATTAATCCATTTCAAACAGCAGGATTGGGAAACTAAGGTACCTCCCTCGTATCATTCCCAAACATGATCCATTCTAGGGTTGTTAGTCCTAGTTAATCTCATACGATGCTATGTTTTTAGGTAACTGCAAAGGCTGTCAGGGCTGTTACGCACAATGGTTACACCACTTCCCCATTACCTCTTTAACGGTTCATCACTATACAGATACAGGCCTAGTTCATACTCTATACACCGCGGCAAAACTCTAAGGCTCACTGCAAATTTAGAGTATGCTCGAGGTCACTACAAAGGGCTGCCAGGGCTGTTACACACATTCGTTGCACCACTCCCCCATCACCTTATCAATGTAGGCCGACAGCACGAATATAGTGTCCCATACCACCATAATCGGCTCACAAGTCTGGTTTCTCACTGGTCACTACGGGGAGGCACATGGCCCAACGTAGGCCAACAGCTCGACCACGGTGTCCCATACCACCATGCCCGGCTCATGAGTCTTAGCAGATCGAGGTACCATAGTTAACAGGACTTCACTGGTAAGTTTGGTACCATAGGTTCAAGCAGAGGCGTCCAAACATGGTGAACATACATAAGACAGATCGGGTTACTTGACGAGCGCCCATTAAGTTGTACGACATGAAGTGCATAAGCACTTCGTGTGGCCTAACCACTGCTGACAAGCAATGCATGACTCGGGTTCGTCAAACACGTCCTACATGGTGAATGAATCTCAGCCACGAATTCGATCACATTACCGACTGCCTGGACTATACAATAACCCCAATCACATTCAATTGCAGATAGGTAAAGTAGTAATGGATTAAGATTCAAATCATACAATCAAAGTCTAATAACATCCGCTTAGGGCTGCCAGGGCTGTTGCACGCACTCGTTACACCACTCCCCCATCACCCTTCATGGCACTTATGGAATACAACATAAACATGAATTTAAACATATGCATTACACAGATAAAATCATACAATCAGTTGAGCATGTTATGAAGTACAACATAAGCATGAGTTTGTACATATTCAATTTCTAATCACATAGATATCTAAAGAAATCATACACATAGTTAAAGAAGTTGAGAATCATCTCTCAACACCCTTATACATTCCAATTTACTAACTACTACTCATTCTAACATTTCAACAAACACTTTAAACTACATACATCAGCATACATGACATATTTTGATCACATAGGCATTATGCCAAATCTTTTCACTAGGGAGTTGCCCCAATTATAACATGCATGCACCCACCACGGATAATCATGGCAAGCATGAATCCAAGTTCCATATTCATTCAGTCATTTCCACGAATACTTGGGCCACACATTGTAACATATATAGTGTATATTGGCCTTGGCGTGATTTAGGGCAAATCCTTTCTTCAAAGGGGCATCGCCAATACAACAATCATATATCCATGACAATTAGTCATGGCGAGCACGAATGAGAATTCTATACTCATTCAGTCATTTTCACAAACACTTAGAATACACTATTTTCACATACATGTGTATATTAGCAAAACATGTATTAGGGCGAGTCCTTTCACCAAATAAGTATTTTACGCATATATAATATGTTCATATAACAAATAATCATGGCAAACACATTTCCAAAATTTATACATATACGGTACTTTCTAGAATACACTATTTCAACATACATAGTGTATATTAGCAAAACATGTATCAGGGCGAGTCCTTTCGCCAAATAAGTATTTTATCCATATATAATATATTCATACAACAAATAATCATGGCAAACACATTTCCAAAATTTATACGTATACGGTACTTTCTACAAATACCTAGAGTATGTAAAATTCCATATTCTACATCTTTAATTGAAATGGAAAACAGACAGCACTTTGTACATGTGCAATTGCATGCAAATCATGAATCTATCATTATCTGACATTGAAAGCGTTGAAAACTATAACCTATACACCTAAAGTCTGCACCTTTTGTCTTAGAATCGTAACGGAGTCGATAGATTCACTAAGCTTTCGAATACGGCAGTTTGGCAACCTATAGAACAAAATAGGTCTAATTCCAAATTGGCAAAAATTCGGGATGTTACACACCGTGTTCGAGCTATTGGCCTATGCTAAGGTGATGAGCCCTCCCGTAGTGACTACGAGTATAAACTTTTGAATTTGCTTATTGACTGCTATTTCATTAGGGGTGATGCCCTACAATTTGCCTATCGCCTCGCATTGCATGTGCTTTGGCGAGGAAGTTGCACTTTAGGGAGGTTGTCATGCACGAACTTGGTTGTTGGAGTCGCTTGTGAGGGAGCTTTGTGCGAGGTTATGCATCATTACTGCACTCCATTCTTACATTAAGAAGAGTAGTTAGGAAGTGATTGTTGTATTGCTTTATCATTACTACTTGATTGACTTGATAACATGTTAACCTTTGCCTTATAGTACCACTGAGTTGATCACTTACTCCCACCCTTGGACGGTGTTTTAAAACACCAATCAGACTATGGTTTAGGTGCAGGTGACGGTGAAGTCTATGCGAGAGAGCCAACCTTCAATGTAGACCTTGTGTTGATTTGATGTGGTTATAGGGATATATGAATTAGTCGAACACTTTACATTTTAATATTTTGTATATTTTGAAACAATACATGTATGTATTCAGCCCGACTACATAATTATACTCCGGAGGTTTTAAAACATTTACCTATTTAGATATATATATGTTTCAGTCTTCCGCTTGCTTAATTAAATTTTATCTAGAGTATGATATGTTGTTTTTGTATAATCTCACTCATGTTAACTCATTAATATGGATGAAATTTAAACATCATTATCCATGTTGTAAAAGTGATGTGCTGAATCTCGGGAGTTGAACTTTGCTCGACCCTCAAAATTCGGGGCATTACAAGTTGGTATTAGAGCATGATTTGGATTAAACTGGACTTGGGTTATGGTAACACGACGCACTCTGATGCACTTTAAATTAGGAAGGGGGTGATAAAATTTAAAAACGATTGTAGGATTCCAAAAATTTCACCAACAGCTGAGATTAACTGCAGTAGTGTAACCCGTATGCGTTCTGGATCATGTGAAGTGATCTCAACAATTTTTAGGCCATCAATCGATGAGTTTGAACTACAAGTTGACAAAGTCCAAACCTAGAACAGACCCAAAAGGTGCGAATATGTTTGCGTACAACTAGGAGAATGGACCCTGTGGGCCTAAGGATACAAACTGCTAAAACCAGTGGGGCCCACAGGGTCCCACGCGAACCCACGACACCCTGGGAGGGGGTGGCCACCGCCTCAGGGCAGAGCCATCGCCGGTGACCCCAAAGGGGTGCGGCGGTGTTGCGCAAGCGGTGACGCACCACCCGCCTCAACAACGGACCGCGGTGGCCCCGCAGTAGTGGCGGTGCATTGCCCACTAGCCACACATGTGGGCCCTGTCCACGTGTGGGACCACCCTCTAAACCCCCTCCTTGCTCCCCTTTGCTGATTTTCACCCAAATCTCACCCCTCCAATACCCCAAACCTTCCAAAACCTCATTTCTCTTTCAAATCCCCATTTTCATTCACTTAAACCTTCCATCTCTTTCACATCTTACACCCATCCATCACCTTTTCCTCAAACCTATTCCTTACAATTCCCCATCTTCTTTATTTCCACCTATTTGAGCAAAAAAATCCTCTTTTTCTGTCTCATATTTTCCATCTCCTCAAATCCCCTTCGCCCTCAAGCTTTTCCACCTCCATGGCTCTCTTTGAGCTTGTCATCGCCATTTTCTCCATCTCAACGCTCCTTTCCCTTATGGGAAAGAGAAGATCGGCCCCGGATGAGGCCGGGCCTAGCCGTCCAAATCGCACGAGGAAGAAGGCGAGCACCGAGGCTAGTGCTAGTGCCGAGAGAGAGAGAGAAGATTGAAATGGGACCTTGATCCTCAAATCCTGTTGGAGAGGTCGCTACCAGTGGGCGCCGAACTAGGTATGTTCTGTAACCGTAAAGTTGTATTTGAAGCACATGTTGATGAGAAATTATTTAGACTGTATCCGGTTATTGACCTTCTATTGGAGACTGGGTGGGGCCCCATATTTGAAGGGAAGGCTCATGCTAGTGAAGGCACTGTGTGAGTCTTATATGCCCACATATGGAACCCAATGCTAGAGCCTCTTCGGTTTACTACTCGTTTGGGGAGGCAAGAAGCCGTAGTCGATGTGGACGTTATAGCCCATATTATGGGAATGGAGCGTGGTGTGGTACATGCTAGTGAAACTCATCTCACTATAGACGAGAGAAAGATTGCCACACACATTTTCTTTGTGGTTGACTGACTCATTGGAGATGAGACAATAGCCTCGCATCGACTAAGATGACGATAGACTTTCGCCTACTCCACCACATATACATGTATAATGTGTATCCTAGGTGGAGTATTCGTACAGAATGCACTCGGTTGATGGTGGACTTCATGTACAGAGCTGGACATGGAGATAAGTTGTGCCTGCCTACTTTCACTTTGCGGTAGATAATCAAGACCGCACGATCTACTCGGGGGGACGCATCCCTCCCATTCGGCTGACTTATCTGCAAGATTGCCTGCAATTTCGATTTCAGACTTAATATGGATGATATTACGCCTATCCACTTCATCGGTGAGACTACACTCAATAATATGGGAATCAGCCCTAGGCAACGCCAAACCCGACTTGATGAGTACGGGGATGAAATATAGGAAGAGAGTGAAGAAGAAGATGGAAGTGAAGATGAGGATGGAAATGATGAGGAAGGAGGCAGTGATGAAGAAGGCAGTGAGGAAGAAGGCAGTGAGGAGAAAGAGCAGGAAGAGGTAGAGGAGGCCCAAGATTTAGATTGGAGACCTCCTGCTACACATGAAGACCGCCATGATCGGGCTGCCTTAGAAGCCCACATGGCCAAGATTTAAGAGAACCAGGCCGCATTGAAGCAAGAGTTCAAGGAGAATCGGGCTTATCTGAAACAAAAATTTAAGAGAATGTCTCGCACCTTGAAGACCCTCTTGTGCTGTATGCAGGATAAGGGTGCGCCACCACCTTCACCAGAGTTAAAGGACTAGCCATGAGTTGTTATTTTTTTTCTTTCTTTGTTTCTTATTTTTCTTTGTAATAGCCTTGGTTGGCTTAGTTGGATGTTAGAGTAATTAGTGTTAAAACTTTTTGTTAAATTAGCTCACATGCACTCTTTGTTATAATTCATGTAATACTACATCTCATGTATTGTGAAAAATTTTGGTTAATAAAATGCATGCTCTTTTGGTTTGAAAGGTGTAGAATGTTTGGACAAATGGGTAATATTATCCTAATCTTACACACATTACACCTTATGTTGTATATAGGGAACGTCTCCTAAAAACACTCGGAACATAGCACGTCTCGTACTTGGCGAATCAATTAACGGGGCACCTCCCTTGAGCAATAGCCATATGGACCCTAGTTTGGGCTCGGATATTGAGACAATGCCAGATTCACAACCGGCCACTGACCCTACAAATGGGCTAACATCAAATGCACAACCGGTTCTGGGATAAAAATGCGTGTCTTCGTCCACGCCACACATGCCTCAGGCGGCTCCTCCCTCTGATAGGTTGGAGCAGATAATGTTCCTAATGAAGTAACAACAACAAGTTCTGGCTACTATTGCAGAGGCCATTGTCCAGAACATGAATGTAGCTCCGCTTGTGCCACCCGTGTAGCCTGTTGGGACTATGACTACTAGTGGCCTTTTTTAGCTCTTTCAGCGCCTCCGTCCTCCTACTTTTGCTAGTACTCACAGACCTAAGGCGGCTGAGTACTGGTTGGATCACATATCCAAAATGTTGAAGCCGCTGCACTGTACTGAGGCAGAGCAAGTTGAGTTGGTTACTTATATGTTTGAAAAGGAGGCTAGTCTTTGCTGGGATAGCATCCTACGAACCATTCCCACAGGATTTGTGTGGATGTGGGATGAGTTTGAAAACCATTTTCATGAAAAATATTTCCCCCTCACTTGCCGTAATGAAAAGGAGGGCGAGTTCCTCCGCCTCCGACAGGGAGGAATGACAGTGGCTGAATATGAGAACTGCTTAACGGAGTTGGCCAGATATGCTCCATCGTTCCTAGCGAATGAGCCGATGAGAATGCGGCAGTTTTTAGAGGGTTTCCTGCCGGATATCCGCACTAAGATGTATTGCGCTAGCATTCCCAATTATGCTGAGCTAGTGAACAGGTCCTTGCGAGCTGAGCAGGACGGTGAGAGAGTATCTCGGACACGTATGCCAATGGGCCCGAGGCCTCGACTTGAGTTGTCGAACCGACCATTTCTTGGTAAGAGGCCGTGTGCAATTTTGCTTCCCAGACTACTGGCTCCACCGACCCAGCAGAGGCAATCAGATCTGTGGTATGTCTACTGTAACAAGATAGGCCATAACGAGCCCTTTTGTTTTATTAAGATGAGGGACAATGGTTTTACACCGCCTCAAAAGATCAACCACCAGCTACCACAGGTTATATCAGCTCCACCTTTAAGATCGGCACCGCCAGCATAACCATTTTACCGATCACCCATACCTCGAAGTAGGTCACCTCAACAACCTATGGCAGCGTAACCCAATCGTCCACAACAAGCTTGTATACATGCACTTGCAGCTGAAGCACTTGAAACTGCGGTCGAAGTGCAGTTAGCTTTTGAAGTCACTGGCCACATCCAAGGTACACCAGTATTTCTGTTGGTGGACACTGGGTCCACTGTTTCTGTGATAGCGTACTCTACGGTCAAGCGATTAGGGTTGGATGCTACCCCTATAGTTAGAGTGAGAGTCATCATCGCATCAAGAGCCTTCACAGACGCCACTAAGCTTTTTAAGAATTGCCCAATAGACTTAGGAAGCAGAGTGTTGTGCATTGACCTGATTGTGACCAAGATATATCATTACGATGTCATCCTTGACATGGATTGGATCACCGAAATGAAGGCAGAGATCGACTGTGAAACTAGATTGGTGACAACCCATGGGCCTGAGGGCACGACCTTCACTTTCCCAGTTTAGGTCAGTTGGCCATACCGCATTAGTTATTACGCTTTCTTGTTGGAAAATATTGATGGTCCATCTCTTGGGGACATGCCAGTAGTCCAGGATTTCACAGACATGTTCAGAATGATTTTTAGACTACCTCCTCAGTGCGAGATCGACTTTACCATCGACCTGGTGCCGGGTGCGACACCTATCTCTTTGCCGATGTATTGCATGCCTCCGTGTGAAATGGAGGAATTGAGGAGGCAGATTGATGATCTATTGGATTTAGGTTTCTTATGACCAAGCATATCTCCTTAGGGACCACCTGTACTGTTTGTGAAGAAGAAGAATAGATCGCTGCGGTTGTGTATTGATTATCACAGGCTAAACTACATCACAGTCAAGAACAAATATCCTCTGCCTAGGATAGATGACCTGTTTGACCAGTTGAAGGGGGAATAGTATTTCTCTAAAATTGACCTACAGTCCTGGTATCATCAGTTGCACGTCAGGAATGAAGATGTGCAGAAAATAACATTCAGAACCAGTTTTGGGTACTATGAATTCCTCGTGATGTCATTTAGACTTACAAATGCACCAGCTGTGTTCATAGACCTCATGAACCAGGTGTTTCGGCCGTATCTGTATTTATTCATTATCATGTTTATAGATGACATTTTGATATACTCTAAGAGTCGAAAAGATTACGAAGAACACCTGCGAGCAATCTTTGATACTCTCAGGAAGAATCAGTTATTTGCACAAAACCGAAATGTGACTTCTGGAAGGAAGAAGTCAAGTTCCTGGGACACGTGGTGTCTAAGGAAGGAATCACCGTGGACTTGGCCAAGGTGACTACGGTGTAAGACTGGGAGCAGCCCAGCTTAGTTACAGAAGTGAGGAGTTTCCTCAGACTTATCGGCTACTATCGCCGATTCATTAAAGATTTTTCCAAGATAGCTCGACCATTATCTCAACTCTCGGAATGATATCAAGTTTACCTGGAACGAGAAGGCAGAAGCAGCCTTTCAGGAATTAAAGGATAAGCTGATGTCCACACCTATGCTAGTACTGCTAGAGCAATGGGTCAAATATACTATATATACCAACGCATCTCGAGTCGGTTTGGGTGGTGTACTTATGCAGAGGGATAGGGTGATCGCCTATACCTCATGACAGTTGAGGAAACATGAAGAAAACTACCCCACTCATAACCTGGAATTGGCAGCAGTCATCTTTGCATTAAAGCTCTGAAGACATTACCTCTACGGAGAGGAGTTCGAGCTCTTCTGCGACCACAAAAGCCTCAAATATATTTTTACGCAGAGGGACCTGAACATGAGGCAACGACGTTGGATGGAGACCTTAAAAGACTAAGTTTGAGGTCTCCTACCATCCTGGCAAGGACAACCTCATGGCCGATGCATTGAGCCACAAGAAGACCATAAAATTTGTAGCCCTACTGATGATAGAAGAGTGGAATATGGTGGAATTTGTGCGAGATTTCGAGCAGAAGCTGATAGTGGAGGACCCATTCGAGACCATAGCATACATTCACGTGCAGCCACTTATTGATGACCGAATTATTGCAGCTCAGAAAGAAGATGAACTATTGGTGAAAATGAGAGAACCAGCAAGTGATAGTAAAGAATCTGAATGGAGAGTTGGCTTAGACGGAGGTTTATGATATCGTGTCCGCCTATGTGTTCCGAATCTTTATAACTTGAGAAGGAAAGTCCTAGAAGCCGCTCAAAATTCAAGGATGGCAATGCATCCAAGCAGTACGAAGATGTATCGAGACATGAAGCGTTCGTACTGGTGGGACAACATGAAGGCCCAGATAGCAGACTTCATGTCCCGTTGTCTAACATGCCAGTAGGTTAAGGCCAAACATCGCTGACTCCCTGGTTTACTTCAGCCCATGCCTATAGCTAATGATCTAACCAAGCTGTACATTAAAGAGATAGTGCGATTGCATGGAGTTCCTATGGAGATCATGTCGGACCGAGACACACGATTCACATATATCTTTTGGACTCAAATCCAAGAAGCAATGGGAGTGAAACTAAAGTTTAGTACCACGTTCCACCCATAGACCGATTGGCAAACAGAACGGGTAAATCAGATACTTGAGGACATGCTACGAGCGTGCGTGCTTGATTTCAAGTACAGTTGGGATAACTGTCTCTCCTATGCCGAGTTTGCATATAATAACAGCTTCCAAGCAAGCATTGGCATGGTTCCTTACGAAGCCCTGTATGGACGCCCATGTCGAGCTCCACATTGTTGGGAAGAAGTTGGCGAGAAGAGCTTGGTTGGCCTAGGCCTGGTTCAAGCGACCTCAGAAAAGATTGATATTATCAAGCGTCGGCTCCTTACAGCCCAGAGTAGACAGAAGAGTTACACAGATACGAGGCGGAGACAGTTAGAGTTTGAAGTTGGGGACCATGTATTCCTTAAGGTTTTCCCAAATGAAGGGAGTACTTTGTTTTGGCAAGAAAGGGAAACTCACACTGAGGTTCATTCCCATTCCAGATTCTAGACCGAGTAGGTGTGGTAGCATACCGCCTTGCTTTGCCCACACCACTCGCAGGCCTGCACAATGTATTTCACGTATCGATGTTGAAGAAATATGTTCCTGACCCTACCCATATTATCAAATGGGAGCAAGTACAACTGAGTGAAGATGCTACTTATGTATTACAACCAACACGTGTTCTAGATAGAAAGGAACAAGTGCTACGCAGCAAAGTGGTCTCACTCGTGAAAGTGTTATGGACACACCACATTGAGGAAGAGGCTACTTGGGAAATGGAAGCTGAAGTCCGTAAGAACTACCTCAGATCCTCAAGGAGTACGAAAAGGTACTAATTTTGGGGGCAAAATTTTTCTTTAAGGGGGGTAGATTATAACGTCTTGAAAAAATTCGTACAAAGACCCGAGTACCACCTCAGGCAGAAATTCCAAAGGACCGTCTTCCATAAAAATTTAGGCAAAAAATTAATTAAGTACTAAACTAAATTAATCGGTGGATTTAGCTTAAACCACCATTTACGCAAATGGCAAGACCCAAAACCATCAAAGTTACTAACTTAATAGTACTTGAAAACCTAAGAGAAATCCCATGAGCCTGTCGCTCTCAGGAGTAAATTGAAACTCTGTATCAGACTTGGACGGCACGTTGAAAGTCCGATGACCGTGAAACTATAGGGTTATACCCGTCTTACTAGGCTAGACAATCATCATGGGAATCGAGCCCAAACAGTATCCAGGAACGAGCCCAAACTTGAGCTCTGAGCAAAGTGTGTGAGAAACACGAATACCTTTAGAAAATGTATTGAAACTTAAGTGAATTGGGCCGTTCGCTCACACGCGAAATTGAGGATTTTGGATTATCAGTTTCTGACCAAACTTTGCCCATAGAAAAAGGAAATTTCCCTGCACATATCCGTATAGCTGTGGCCCCAATCGAGTAAGTACGACTGTTGATCTGACACAAGTCCTCCACGGTCGATCAACTTATTAAATTGCACTAAAATCACATCTTGGCATCGATCCATTGTCAGGGAACTTACTCTATGATGTAAGTGAGTAGAGGACCTCCAAATGAGCCCCGTTTGCCCGAAACAGGCACCCTTTGGTTATAAATTAAGTATACCATAGCCCTAGGGCCATTTGCATCAGTTTTGGGCCTATATAAAACAATTAAACCACCCCATTCCCATTCTATACGAATTTTCTAAAAATCTAAATCCTAAGGGAGAGAGAGTGAGTGAGAAAAGGAGAGAAAAGAGGAAGGAAGGAAGAAGGATTCTTGGAGATCCTTGCCGGGATTCTTTCCCACAACTCCACGCACTGATTCGCCACCCCACTTCACTATACAATCGTTTTCAGTTACGATTTGGGTAAGAAATCCTAACCCTAATCTTGATTTACAAATCCAAATAGAGTAATCGACGAAATAGCTAACCTATTTCATTGTTTAGGTGACCATTATTCCATTTTCGGGAACGCAGTGTTTGAACCGAGTCTGAATCATGTATTCCAACAAAAGGTGCGGACTATAAATATTTAAGTTATGGTTTTTAATGCTTTCAATGTCATCTAATGATTTATGTCTAACCTGATTGATACCATATCGTCTTAGACACGTCGATTTCGATATTTTATACATGTATGAGCTATGTTGGATAAATATGCATCCTATGTGTTTGTTGAAATGTTTGAATGAACGTGTAAACATGATTTGTGTTTGCTATGCCTACTAATCTAGGATTCATTGTTGCCAGATGCATGCTAACCTCCTTGTATAAGGATTTGCTAAACTATATGTTATAACTAACCTAGTCTATATATTTGGTGAGGCGTAGCATAAGTGGTTGATAAATTGTCTAAATGAGAAAATGTTAATGATTTGTATATATTAAGAGTATTAAGATAGGATTCTTATTTACCTTGCCCATATGTATTGTTTCTTTCATGTAATCATATTTGCCACTATGAAATCTATGGATAAAATGGAAGTGTTTGGTAACATGTTCAATGTGTTTGATAAAATGCTCAAATGAGGAATTCACCTGAATTGATCGTTGAATGTTAAAGTGATTATCGCATGTGCTTACTTACTGCATCTGAGTAAGATTGGGGCTACAGTGTGGCCCAGGCAATCGGTAGTAATCCATGTACAGGTGGTCGAATTAGTCTCGTCACAATTGGGTAACTTGATGGATCCGGGTCACACGACGACTGTCGACAGTGGTTAGGCCACAAGGGGTGCTTATGCACTCCATGTCGATTAAGTCAATGTGTGCTTGTATCAATCGAACTTGCCGAACAAACTGATTGGCTTATTGTGTGTTTACCATGTATAGACATCATTGCTTAAATCTAAGTTACCACTTATCAATGTAGAAGCCTGTTTCACCATGGTACCACGATACGCTAAGACTCATGAGCTGGGCATGGTTGTATGGGACTTCATGGTCGAGCTAATGGCCTATGTTGGAGTGACGAGCTTCTCGATAGTAACCAATGAGTAACCCAAACTCGTGAGCTGGGCATGGTGGTATGGGACACCGTGTTCGAGCTGTTCGCCTACACTAAGGTGACGAGCCTTCCCATAGTGACCATGAGTATAAACTTTTGAATTTGCCTATCGACTGCTATTTCATTAGGGGTGATGCCCTACAACTTGCCTATCGTATGTAGTTAACTAGGATTTACGACGCTAGATAGATCATTCGTTTAAGGTAATGATATAAAGGGAGGTACCTTAACTTCCCGAACCTACTATATGAATAAGCTTAATTAAGAACTTAGCTAACACGACCATGCACCGCATTGCATGTGCTTTGGTGAGAAAATTGTACTTTAGGGAGGTTGTCATGCACGAACTTGGTTGTCGGAGTTGCTTGTGAGGTAGCTTTGTGTGAGGGCATGCATCATTACTGCCCTCCATTCTTGCATTAACAAGAGTATTTAGGAAGTGATTGTTGTATTGTTTTATCATTACTGCTTGATTGACTTGATAACATGTTAACCTTTACCTTATAGTGCCACTGAGTTGATCACTCACTCCCACCCTGGGACGGTGTTTTAAAACACCAACCAAACTATGGTTTAGGTGCAGGTGATGGCGAAGTCTACGCGACAGAGCCAGACTTCATGGACGAAAAGGACGTGTTCTCCTACTGCCAGCTCTCAAGTGGGTCTATGTAGACCTCATGCTGATTTGACGGGATTACAAGGATATATGAATTAGTCGAACACTTTACATTTTAATATTTTGTATATTTTGAAACTATACATGTACATTTTCAGCTCGACTATATAATCATACTCTGGAGGTTGTAAAACATTTACCTGTTCAGATATATATATATATATATATATATATGTTTTCGTCTTCTACTTGCTTAATTAAATTATATATGGAGTATAATATGTTGTTTTGGTATAATCTCACTCATGTTAACTCATTAATATGGACGAAATTTAAACATCATTATCCATGTTACATAAGTGATGTGCTAGATCTCGGGAGTTGAGATTTGCACAACCCTCGAAATCTAGGGCGTTACACCATTCTTGTTGATTCACCACAGATCACTCATCCTTCTACATCGGATGTACGATCGTGAAAGGACGAGCTATGGATGTCCTAGCGGGAGGGGGGGGGGGTGAATAGGACAATACAAAATATTTCGATATAATACAGAATAATAAAGCAAATACTATTAATTACTTAGAGTATTGAAATCTTGATTTCAAATAGTTCGTAGGACAACCTTCACCTAAAAGATTTAGGCAGGACAACCTTATTTCATGACGTCTTTGAGATCAAAATATCAAACTTGGCTAGATACAATCAATCACAAGGAAAACATATAAAGAATTAAATAATCACCATAATACATAAGGAGTTATAGTGGTTCGGTGTTTAAACCCAACACTTACTCCACTCCCAAAATTACTATCCTCATAATTTTGGCTTTTATTTTAAGGTTTTCATAGGGCCACTTTAACAAACTGATACAGTTCTTGCGATTTTCATGGGCTATCACAACAAACCCACTTTGTGATTTTCACGGACTCACCACAAAACAACCCACTGACATTTTCGAGCTATCTCAGAAAAAACCTAAAATGAAATGACATAAAACACAATACGTATCTTCAGATGTTGAGTCAAAGATGTAATTGTAGCTTGATTGTAGTGATCTTCTTTTCTAGGATATTGATGAAGACATATATGTGTTCAACCTAAAAAGAGTACATGGATCTAATGTATATTCAATAAATAAAAACCCTAATGTTGCAAATTCAATTATTTGATTCTTAAGTACATTATGGATTACTGTATTGAAAATGATTAAAACTAACTTGAGAAATGAGAATAGAACAAACTAAATTAAAATAAGATTTACCAAACAAATAACTTAAGATGGCCCTGACGTTCTCTCCTTGCTCTAGTATATTGCTCATAATTTTTTGTTGTAAAAATAAATGAGAGAAGGCCTTTATTTATAGCTGAAGGTCTTGGAAATTCGGCTGGCCAAATTTTTGGTTCGGCTGGCCGAATTCCAATGATATCGATCCAACGACACCCAGTGTTCGCAGGATAAGATTTTTTAAAATTTTGGCTGAGGCAAGCCAAATTTCCACTGGCCAAATCTCCCTGAGATCTGAAGATTTAAAGTTGTTGGAAACTTGACCGAACACACTCGGGTTAGCCGAACTAATAGGTTGGGCTAGCCTAACCTAAGGTTGGGTTGGATGAACTTGACGTGGAAAATCTGTATCTTATTGTATACTTGGCCAAAATATGTTGGGTTAGCTGAAGGTAGTTAGGCAGGCCGAACCAGAAGTTGAGTTGGCCTAACTTCAGTGTATTTTACTTAGAATTATGTTTATTATGATACCATGTGAAATACACTTAACCTAGGGTCATTCTAAGGTTATACCACCTAATTGTTGACACATATAGATGCTTCAGACTTTGAACCAAGATAATTTAGAGATTGTGATGATGATCTTCCTTGAGATGTCGATCCACTCTTTTACATAGTCTTCACGAGTCATTGAAGAACATCTTCATGAGTGCTTGTGATCCATGCTTTTTATCCATTCGGGACTACGAAATTCGACAATCATAACTATGCTTTCATCATAATTTCTTCCCCTTTTTGTCAGAAGTTGACAAAAGAAGAAAGAAATCAAAAGATGCATAATAGAAGGCATAAATATCAAAGATAATGTCATAATGATAAGATCATTCAAATGTATAAAGATAATTATCCAAGTAATCAAGAGAGAAATCCAATATGAGTGCAGTAAATCCAAAGAGTAATAAAGAGTTATTACAGACCATAAGTGTTTAATCATTCTGATTTAGAGGAGGACAGTGCAGGTATCTCAGGATCATTAATCCTTAAACTCCTATTGAAGCGTTGAAAGTACTTTTTGACGTACTTTATGTGTTGTTTTTGAGTTTGATGGAGTAAGTCGTGGGGTACTTGTAAAGCATCTATGTCACGCCCCAAATTCGGAACCCGGACACTCCTACTTCCCAAGTCCCAAACTCGGGTCGGAGCAACTTCCTCACCACATACTGGACTTAGTGAACAGTTAGTGAACTCTACAACACCAAATCCAGCTTATGGCGAGGATTTTTTTCTGAACGGCTAATTTGTTTAGGCGGTTACACATTTTGTACATGGTATCAACGCATATCAAAGAGACGAACCTACTCGACATGTCACACATAATATGGTGCACCAGCTCAACAGTAATGAAGGAAACAAAACCAAACTCCAACAACTCTTGCGTGCATCCTTAAAAAGTGTAAGTCAATTGTATGAGCAAACCACAGCTCGTGAGTCTACTGCATGCCGAGAGTAAAACACGGCTTATCAGGGCGCTCCCGTAAAGACATCTAAAATAACCATAGGCATGTTATCAACCGTGCATGTTATCATAGGTGAGCAGGTTATCAATCAAGCATATCTTATAGCTACACAGGTTATCATGAACATGACATCAATAATAGGCATGCCACTCAACAAGCGACCATGAATCATTAGAATAGCTAATCATCATGAACAAGATAATCAAATTCCATTTTCTACTATATGGCATACGATGGAAAGGCAATGACAGAGCTGGCGTGTGGAGTTGGGATGATAGTATGCTGTATCGCAAGCCGTGGGGTTCATCACAAGGGACTTCTAGCCAAACTAGTCCCATACCAGATTTGGATAACTAGACTCGATATGGTAAACTCCTGATTTCAGGTTAGTCCCATTCCTAACCAAAATTGTAGCCATTGCGAAGATACACATAATGATTTATTTGCACACCAACAGCCTGAGTGAATAATGGATGAATGAATGCATGAGTCAAATGTTGAACATCTCTCATTTTTGCGAGTACATCTCCACAACACATGATACATCTCCACCAGAAATCACGAACATACCACGCATGGGTAACCCACCATCCTCACATAAGAGTGGGACAACATCCCTTATCGTCTGCTAGTACATCTTCACAACACATAATACATCTCCATCGGAAATCACAAATGTACCACACATAGGTAATCCACCATCCATATATAAGAGTGGGACAACATTTCTAAAAAGCAAAGTATTGGGCATGTCAACCCCTACCCAATTAGCCATTGGCTTAACAATGGGGGACCTTGATTTATTTCACCCTACCCGGCCTCAGTAGTCGGAATACCACCCACCTCAACCCGGCACACGACAGTAGGTTAGCTCGTCACGCCTTTTCCCTTCCTGGTCCCGGCAGTGGAAAGGACTCTTACACCCATCATACTATGCTCACCCCCACTCGACACACGATGAAAGAAGACCCGATTGGCTAATTTTAGCGGGTTCATTGGAGGATATGTGTCTCCAATATCGGGATCTAAGCCTGGGGTGGCCATAGCGCACCCTTCTCAAAACTTTCTCAATAATATCAACACTTGGGCCATCAAGCCTCAACACAAACCACATCACCCAACTAGCCATCACATGGCTACCATATAAAACATCCCCTAGGGAAATACATCACCATGAAAGCCCATATAATCAAGTGTATAATCACAATGACATGTACACACTCCAACTCCTCTGGACATTCATCCAGGCATAAGGACCAACACAAGGGCCCAAATACTACCATACAGACCAACTCGAGGGCCCAAATTAAAATAATATCCAAAATCTCCCAACTCCTCTGGATCATGTCCAAGCATATAGAATAACACAAGTGCTCCAATTTCATGATGTGTTTATGCATGCATATAAAATGGATGCTCATGAATCAACTATGCATATCAAACTATCAAAGGCAAAATAGATCAACTTGCCATGTTATGGCACATGGATGCTAAATAGTAAACCCTCGGGTCATAGTCCATTATCCATTGGGGATGTCCATGTGCACCCTTAATCCTTTCTTGATACGGGTTGGATCACGACCTTAGTACCCATAAGCAATGGGCCTTAACCCGGCCCAACTAAGATTTAATCATTAATCTATAATCTGGTCTTATGATACCTAACCATGTATATAAACTACATGATGCATGCCATATCCATCACATATTGGCTACATAATACATGCCATAAACATTATCTGTGAGCTACACATCACACATCATCTACATATCATAACACATCACATACCATAATCATCTCATGCCCTCCTGGGCTTCACTTAACAATAGTGCCAATTGGCTAAATAGACCAACAAGCTAACAATAATCAAAACATCCTTCCCTTGACTATGGAAGTGGGCTCACTTGGCCTCTCATCAAACGGTTACTTGTTATCGGCTTACATCATAAGTTCTGTGGGCAAGTAGGCTTTCATAAGCCCAAGGCACTAGGCCTAACACAAGAATAACCAATGTAATGCAAAGGTCCATACATTTAAATGTCTTCAATAACACACTGAGGCCCTATACCTCTTATGAATACTTAACAAATGGAACCAGGGCTCACATGGCATGTACATGCATAAGGTGCATAGGTTATGGTGGTACACAAGTTCTCACATGCATCATCGTTATTATAAATATCATTCAACATCAAATTCATCGTCACAACCTACATCATGCAAGCATGTTCATTGAGTACACAGTATGTAAGGATTTACATGCATCATCAATATCATGACCATCATCCATCACTATCATATATGCCCTAGGCATTAGTTATTTGTCATGCATGAGGTCATCCTTACATTCACCAACATCATATATTTATCATCATCCTTGCATCAAGTAAAACATGGTTATGTTGTCCACGTTATCATCACGAAAATCAATACGTGCATTATTATCACCTGGATATCAAGCATGGTGGTCAACTAACATGTTTTGTCATCATGCATATACATACATAATATCATCATCATCACCATGAGGATCATTTTCACTTCATGATTAACATAAGAAATGTCATGAGTAATACAAATAATTACTCATCCATCATCAATGCATATGCTATAATTCACCATCCATTAAATCATATTTATTATTTCAACCAACAACTCACCATCATCATTATCATGTTACCCTACATGTATCATCATCTCACCCATCACTAGGTGCGTCCCACCTAGTGTGAGTTTCACATTAACCTTGGACTACATGCAAGGCATGGGGTCGTATAGGTCAAGTGTGAGTCCCACTTAGTGAAACAAAAGGCCAACTCAAAGGCATACATGTCCAACTGCAAGGCTTTCAATGGTGTGGATCTAATTCCACAACTAAGTAGGCCCAACACATTCTACCATTAACTAGAAACAATGCACAATCTCAAATACAAGGATAATATGCTAACATCTTTCATGTCATACATCATATTGGGCCCACTACCCAAATACATAACAAACCAAGAAAAATCCCAATTATCCAGTTTATGCATTGCAAAATAGGCATCTTTAAGCATGGTCCACTTGACTAGAGGTAGTACGCAAGGCACGCTGCCCAGTAGGCAATGGGCCTACCCAATAAGATCAAGGAAGATTACTATTATGGGTTTCTCACTCCCTAATGATTTCTCTTAGTGTTGGGCCCGCTTGGGCCTTAGGGTTATATCGTTTAAATGGGCCCATGACCACCTATATCTTAAGAGAACATTTGGACAACAAGATCTCTCCACTAAATATTTTACAAATTATATAACACCTATTTACAAAACATGCTACGTGGTACTCATTACATGAAAGGTAAGGCCCATACAAGATAGCCCATACTAGATGGCCCACTTAAGGTTTTTAGCCTAACAACACTTGAGAGTTATTTTTTCAAAGTTCAGATGCTGCATTAAATGCTTTGGGAAGGTGGTGGACCCCACTGACCTGACCCCACATAAATTTTATGTCAAACAGATTTTTGGTGCAATGTTGGTTTCTGGCCATCTTCAATTTAGATTTATTATCATGTGGGATCCACATATGGTAAAAGGAAGGATCCATATGTTTGCTCTATGCATGGGATTTAAAAAGTATAAGGCGAGCCTCATTGTTTTAGTGTATACATTTTACGATGATGTCCCAAACATGGGTACTTGGAGGAAATTTGTAGGAAACATAGTGAAGAATTAGTTTTGTCCCAACTTTGAGTATGTCCCAAGATCACAAGGGACTACCTTTCAGTGTTCCGTCAGGTGTCCTTGGTAGTACTATATATGTATTTCAAAAATTATAATCTAGGACCAGCAGGTTGTGGATACATAATATTTGGAATAGGGCCAAACATAGGTATTTTAATTTTTTGCATATAAAATTCTGCACAACTGTGCCTTACCCCATTTTGGGATCCACTCCCTGATAATATGAGGTCTGATTTGGCCCAAGTAAAATATAATTTTTCTATTCCTTGATATTTATTAAAGGTTCCAAGTGATTGACTATTCATATCTTGTGCGTGGGGTCCACTACAGAGGATCGAAGTTGGTACAAAAATACAAAAATAATCAGACAGTTTTCAGCAATGGGGTCTGTCACAACTTAGGGCCCAATTTACAAACACTTGGAGATCATTCCTGACAAAAAGGTGGGACATCTCAGCTCACTTATATAAGAATTAAACATCCCCCATAGTGGTACTGTAATGCCACAGATTTCAGGGGCCAAGAAGATACTCTACTCCCGAATTCTCAGGTGCTACTTATGCCCTGTGGATTGTCATATTATGGGTATAATATAATTGATACATGAGAAATTGAGAAATTAAATGGATCATGTGGCAAGAACCACAACTAAATTACTGAATTTAAGTGCGACAAATAAAACGTATGGTCGGCAAAATGAAATAGTATGTTTGATATACAGGACAATGTCCCAATAAAATATATGGTCCAAAAGAATGTGCAAATGTCCCATTGCCCTAAGGCCCCATCACTAGTCCTAGGAAGACCAATGGTGATTCGCCCAAAAATCTGAAAATAGGAGAGTTCTTCCTCCTCATCCACGCTTGCCCCATCCAGCGCATCGAGCTCTGTAACACCTGCATCTAAGATAGGTTCTGGTTGGTGTTTGAAAATACCATTCTAGAGTGGGAGTGAGTGTTCAACTTAGTGGGTTTCATTAGCAATAAGTTACACAAGTTGTCAATTACATAGACACAATTAATGAAAAGTATCAAACACAACATTCCTAGCTACTCTTATTAATGCATATGCATGTTATTATGATATGATGCATGGCCTTGCCATCCAACACTCCCTTAAGCGACACCATTTAACGTTCACGATGCCCAACACTCCCTCATAAGGTGACCTCGACTGCCGAGTTACAAACTAAATTAATGTAATGCATGAATATTCATGTTAGCCAAGTATTTAATTAAGTCCGTTCATCCAACAAGATTAGGGAAGCTGAAACACCTCTATTTAATCAATGACCTTATCTAGATCACTCGACCCAGGGTGACTGTAGCATCTTTGAGCCTACGATCCATGATCCAAATTTAGGTATCATTCATTTGTCTCACAAATTTATAATTCTAAAAGGCATGATACCCAAGGTATGAGGATCAACTCGGTATGGATCGTCACCGAAACACCGAGTGTCATCACTCAGTTTCGAGGTGTGGGCTTGCCACATAACCAAATCACCATAAGGAACATGGTTCGTCACCCAATTCCATTCATGCCCGAGTTGTTCAAACGGTACAATGACATGGAACCATCGGCAAGGTAATTTGATATGGGCCGTTCGAACAAAGACCTATCACCTCCTGTGCTTGCTGGTCACTACAGGGAGACTCATCACCCCAGCGTAGGCTGACAGAATGGACACTGTCCCATTCCACCATGCCTGGCTCTCAAGACATGGTTGCTCAATAGTCATTACGGGGAGGCTCGTCACCCAAGCGTAGGCGGACAGCTCGGACATGGTGTCCCATTCCACCTTACCTAGCACATGAGTCTTAGTGGGGTCCAATCACTAATGGTTATCAGTAGGTTTCTCAAAGGTATGTGTGCTTCAAATTCAGGCAGGCGTGACTATACATGGTTAACACACATGGTTAGTCGGCTAGTGAGCCAATTTACCTCGTTCAGGCAAGTTGCGGAATACACGATATTGGGAGCGAGTGTCCCATGTAGTCCAACTACTGTCAGTTATCCGTACTTGAATTAAATGAGTCAGATTGTCCGTTGGACAGCCCTACCGATGGGGCCGCCGTTACGGGCTTCGATGTTTGCTGGCCAACCCAAAAAGGGGGATTGAATATCTAGTTATAACAAAGGAATAATTCGATCTACTTCTAGTTGTAGGGAATTTAAGCATGCATTAGTATCAGAATTATATATTAGATATTACTAATGGTCAAATTGTAAGAGGGTTTTAGGCAAGCATGTAAGAATATTAATTTAATTAATATTGTAAGAGGACCATATAATATTCCTAATTACAGAAATTAGACATGCATGTATGTAATTATGCTATTAATTTCCTCAATTCATATACATGGAAAACATGCAATACATTTTCCCCCAAATTACCCCAAGTTTGGGGATGAGTCAAACTCGATTTCTCATAGTGGAAAGGAATTCAAA
Source organism: Magnolia changhungtana (assembly GCA_030180095.1). Taxonomy (NCBI): domain Eukaryota; kingdom Viridiplantae; phylum Streptophyta; class Magnoliopsida; order Magnoliales; family Magnoliaceae; genus Magnolia; species Magnolia changhungtana. Next base: position 1,950,046 of record JASAUF010000625.1, read on the forward strand.
CAAGGTAAATATCAGATGGTTAGGAACTAAAGTAGTTCCCCTCTAATAGAGTCTAATCAATTTTAAGTGAATGTTTACCATTAATTCCTTTGGGAAACAACATGCATAACAATATTTTCATAGAAAATCATTAATTCTAGCCTAGGTTTGATAAATGGTCACCTAATGTTAATGGTCCGCACCTAGGTATGGTTCGACAGCTTGCGGAGCCGCTTCTAAGGTGCCGGTCCCATGGGTTGTGTGTTGGAGCCCTGTAATGATAGAATTTGCATGTTAGATCACATGAAAGTGATTTAGAGCACCTGAAATTTGGAAGGGGTTGGACTGATTACCTTTTTATGGCTGGTGGGCCGCTCCTATGGCGACAATGTCGTGTGCTCCGATGAGAGTTGAGGTACGAGGGTGAATTCCTCAAAATCTAGCTCCTTTAAGCTCCCTCCCTCCTTACTCCATCCCTACTCTCTCCTCTCTCTCCGCACTTTACAGGAAAATTTGTATCAGAGAGTGGGAGAGATTTCTGAGACTTTATGGCCTAAAAATTTGTCTAAATGGCCCTAAGAACTCCTGTTTTAACATGCACACCCCTATAGGGTTGATTTTTGGTCCCTCGGGTCATCCTAGTGTCCCCCTGGCCTATCTGTATCATGGGGCAGGTGCCCCATGGTCAGATAAAGGGTTGTTCCAAGTTTGGTGGTAAATGGATGAGTCAATTAATCGTAGGGGCCCGATTTGAGATCAACAGTCACCGATGTTCAATCAAGGCCCCAGTTATATGTATATGAGAAGGAAAATATCCTTAACTCATGCCTCAAGTTTGGTTGCGATCTAATGGTCAGAAACTCACAACTTCATGAAAGAACAGAAGGTCTATTTCACCTAAGTTTTCAGATTTCAGCCTAAGGGATTTGCATGTTTCAAGCACTTGGCTTCTAGACCAAGTTGTGTAGTTTTGGGTACTATCTTGATTTGCCACCCGCAATGGATGTCAAGCCCAGTGAGAAGAACATTATCTATAATTTTGGAACTAGTGGGCCACTAACGAATGGTCTGGAGCTCATTCGGATAATCGGGATATGTTTTAAATGAATTGGGTAGGGAGATTTCTTGGGTGCAGTTTTTAGGGACTGGATTAACTAAGTTCACGATGTGGCCTATTTAAAATTAGCAAAAATGGTGATTCGGTCATAATTACCCTAAACCATTGGTTCTTAGGCTAAATGAGTAAATAGGTTGCTTTGGTCCATTAGTTAAGATCTGGGCCATAGCTGGCTTGACTTTGGGTAGATCTTTAATTTAGTTGTGGTTGTCTTAATTAGTCAGTAATGGGTCGGTTAGATTTGGGCCTTAGATGAATAATTCACGAGGCTAGACTTGAGGTTTAAGTGATCAGGCGGATTCGTTGGCTTCATATGGTTAGTTAATCGAATTTGTGAGGTTCGTTACTGGCATTACCTACGTATATGCTCACCTCGAGCATTGAGGGTCAGCAAGTGACGACGTGGGCTAGTTATTAAATTTTTTAAAAAGGAATTTGACAATCCAAAATACCAAAAATTTAAGATGTTACAATCTACTCCCCTTAAAAATAATTTCATCCCCAAAATTACCTAATGTAAATAGGTAAAGATATTCTAATTTTGTACACCTAAGTTTTATAGATTTCACATTCATATGTATGGTAGGGTGCAACTAAATATGCTAGTCTGGCTTATTGTAGTCTACCCCCTTAAAACTTTTTCACCCTTACGGTTTACTACAAAATTTCAAAAGATTTGGATTCATTACGACGGTTCCCCTCTATCTAGAGTAAAAAAAATAAATAAATATTTTTAATGTTTGGCCAATACGGAGAGACGGTTGTAGTGAGCTTAAACCCAATACGTCGATTATCTACCTGACCAGGGTAGAAGGCTTGTTGTATCCCTTCCTAGTCTTGGTAGATCCTGGTCTTCTGCTCTGTCAAAACATTGAGTCCATTGGTAGTCGCCCAGGATTGAGAATTGGGTCAAGCCGCGAATGCTTCACAAGTGTATGGTTCCATAATTCCGTAGTTTGATTGTTTTAGACATTTGAGAAATATCAAAATTCATTAGGAAGTTCAAATTTTACATTTATAAGGTTGTTTTTCGGATCGTGGTTAAAGAGAGTTCTCATTTTAATTCATGTCCAACTCATCTATTGTTTGTAATATTCTAGACATTTTTAGTTACTTAATTATATATGATTATTATTGTTATTATTATTATTATTATTTATTTAGTTGACTTTTATTTCACAAAATTTCATTTCATTCGAAGTTCCATAAAAATTATAAAAATTCCGGAAGTACCGGCTATCCAAAACTAATGATTTTCAGTATAATTCCAAAATGTCTTTTTTACTTATAACATTTTCTATATTTTTAGTTACTGAATTATTTTTTAATTTTTTATAAGGTTTATCATCAAGTTTAAAGTCATCCTACAAAATTTTATTTCACTTGGAGTTGTAGAAAAATTATTAAAATTCTAGAAGTAACAGATGTCTGAAACTAATAATTTTTAGATAGTTGTCACTATAACCTAAATTTAAATATATTAAAAATTTTATTTTATTTATTATTTATTTTTATATAAAATTAAACTTATTGAGCTTCAATCTGACTTTTGAATCAGCACAATCAGAGTTATATTGAAGGAGATATGATTTTCTGAAGTTGGCCAAAAAAAATAAAAAATCACAGAAAATTATGGTGGGGTCCTGCTAATTTCTGTCCGGTTGCGCCAATTCCGCGGTGGCCCAACCACTCACTGGACCAAATCGGTGGGGGCGCATCGTTTTGGTGGTGGCCCCGTTACTTGTTATTTGAAATCGATGTATCTCACAATCCAGAATGAGTTAATCGACGTGCCATATATGAATTTGGGGTAGGAGAAGCTACTTTATCCAAATAATCTAGTTATTTTACGAGATTCCATTAGGGAAATGGTCAAATAACCACTTTATTTCCATTTAATATTTATAGTAAGTTTTAGTTTGATTATAACTCTTCATCCCTTGAGTTTTAGGATTTGTGTCTAACATGAAAAGTGCTTATAAAAATTAGAAGAATAAAGTGGTGAAAGGTGAGATTTTTAAAGGAGATGGGTTGGAAGGGGAGATCATAAAGGTTAATGGGATAGGGAGGGAGTGAGATTTGAATAACTAGCCTGGAGAGGGGGCTTCTTGTGAAAAAAATGGATTTGGAAGAGAGGGTTTATGGGTTTTGAGAAAGAGGGGCTTAGAAAAATAAGGGTTTTGAGTTGAAATGGGGAGAAAATGGAGGTAGTTTGGGGGTTGGAATGGGTTAATGAAAGGGTTTTAGGGATTTTAGGTGTTAGAAGGGCAAGAAAAAGGGAGGCCCACACGTGTAGGGGGCACATGACTCTGGTACCGGTGGTGGTCCTGCCGGCCTCCAGGGTGTACGATGGCGGCCCTCTGATCTGGTGGTGGCCCTCTGTGGTGTCCGGCGGTGGCCTCGGCACCCTCTGTGGTGTTTGGAAGTGGCCTAGCAAAAACGGTGGTGGCCTAGCAAAAACGGTGGTGGCTTGCCACTCCTTTGATCATTTCATGGTATATTGGGTGGGGTGACTCATTTGTCACAATCCCATAGCCCGTCGGTGATCTGAGGTGCAAGCCGCATTCAAGATGGGCTAAGAATGTTGATTTGGAGTCGGGGGTGGCCCATTGGGCTTAGGGGGTTCCGTTATGCGGTGAATCTAGACTTTTTTATGGGCCTGTACTTCCCCTATTCAAGCAACCCGGCTTCGGCTCCCCCGTTCAATGGCTCAGGTGGGCTAGAAAGTCCTGATTAGGAGCGGGAATGGTCCTGACCATTAAAACTTGAAATGGGCGTATCTCATGAATCGAAATGGGTTGTCAGACATTTTATACATAAATTTGGAGTAGGGCGAGCTACTTTGGTCACCCAGTACAATTACACTGGGTTCCAGTGTTGAATTTGAATTTCTCAGCTAAGTGTGAGCCAGAAGTATCCCTTCAAAGTCCAAATCCTAAGCTAAGACCTGATCATTCGAAGTAGCTAAGGTTTGGTCCTAGAGTTTTATCATTGCTAAGTTTAAGCATTGGTAAGTTCCAGCGTTCCCTCCTACGTCAGCGAGTGAGTTACGATGAGTCCACAACCCACGACCCAGTTTTAATTCCAAACTATGCTCTGATACCACCTATAATGCCCCAGATTTCAGGGGCCAAGAAGATACTTGACTCCCGAATTCTCGGGTGCTACTTATGCCTTGCGGATTGTCATATTGCGGGTATAATATAATTGATACATGAGCAATTGAGAAATTAAATGGATCATGCAACAAGAACCATAACTAAATTATTGAATTTAAGTGCGACTAATAAAACGTATGGCCAGCAAAATGAAATAGTATGCATGATATACGGGACAATGTCCCAACAAAATATAGTCCAAAAGAATGTGCAAATGTCCCATTGCCCTAAGGCCCCATCACTAGTCCTAGGAAGACCTATGGTGATCCGCCCAAAAATCTAAAAATAGGAGAGCTCTTCCTCCTCGTCCATGCTTGCCCCATCCAGCGCATCGAGCTCTACAACACCTGCACTAAGATAGGTTCTGGTTGGTGTTTTAAAACACCGTCCCACAGTGGGAGTGAGTGTTCAACTTAGTGGGTTCTAATAGAAATAAGTTATAGAAGTTATCAATTCCATAGACACAATTAATGAAAAGCAGTAAACACAACATTCCTAGCTACTCTTATTAATGCATATGCTTGTTATTATGATATGATGCATGGCCTTGCCATCCAACACTCCCTCAAGCGACACAATTTAACGTTCGCGATGCCCAACACTCCCTCATAAGGCGACCTCAACTGCCAAGTCGCAAACCTAACTAATGCAATACGTGAATATTTATGTTAGCCAAGTTTTAATTAAGTTCGTTCATCCAACAAGATTGGGGAAGCTGAAGCATCTCCATTTAATCAATGGCCTTATCCAGATCACTCGGCCCAGGGCGGCTGTAGTAGCTCTGAGCTTACGATCCATGATCCAAATTTAGGTATCATCCATTGTAACGCCCTGAAAATCGGAGGTCAAGCATAAACTCAACTCCCGAGTTCCAACGCATCACTTATCTAACATAAAGAATGATGATTAAATGTTGTTCGTATTAGTGCATTAAAGATGAATGGGATTAAGCCAAAACAACATATCATACTCTAGAGACAGTTAAATTATGCAAGCGGAAGACTGTGATAGATATATAAAATATATAAACTGTTGTAAGTCTCCAGAGTGTGAATATGTTACCAGGTTAAATATATAAATGTATACTCAAAAAATGGGCAAAATGAATATACAAGGGTGCTCCAAAAGAGCAAATTAAAGTGTAATGACATCTAATCAGCAACCCTGTAACCCCATCGATCAAAAGATGGTCTACATAGACCCACCCGATAGCTGTGTAAGGAGAAACCCTCCTCATCATCATAAAAATCCAGCTCCGCTTCGCAAGCATCGCCATCATCTGAAACTCAAATAGGGTCTGGTTTGGTGTTTAAACACCGTCCCATAACGTGGGAGTGAGTGATCAACTCAGTGGAACAATAAAGCATAGGTTAACATGTTATCAATTCAGTCAAGCAGTAATGATAAAGCAGTAAATCACTCATTCCTAGTACTGTTGTTAATGCAAGAATGCATGGATATATGATGCATGCCCTCGCCTACGCTCCCTCAGCGACTTCATCTTACGTTCGCAATGACAACACTGCCTCAGTGCTTGACCTGCAACGCCTGATTACACGCGTAATGCAGTGTATGCATATGATTACCAAGTTCTTATTAGTCCTTTTCATACAGCAGGATTGGGAAACTAAGGTACCGTGTATCATTCCCAAACAAAGATCCATTCTAGGGTCGTCAATCGTAGATAATTTCATATGATGTATAGTTCTAGGTCGCTGCAAGGGCTGTCAGGGCTGTTACACGGAATCGTTGCAACACTCCCTCATCACCTTATCAGTACAGGCCTAGTTTATACTATGTTTACTATGGGAAGGCTCGTCGCCTCTCCGTAGATTCAGAGTATGCTCGAGGTCACTACACCAGGTACGGTCAGGGCTGTTACATGGAATCGTTGCACCACTCCCCCATCACCCATCAAAGCAGTGTAGGCCGACAGCTCGAATATAGTGTCCCATACCACCATAATCAGCTCATGAGTCTGGTTGCTCAATGGTCATTATGGGGAGGCTCGTAGCCCCAGCGTAAGCCGGCAGCTCGACCATGGTGTCCCATACCACCATGCCCGGCTCATGAGTCTTAGCGGATCGAGGTACCATGGTTAATGGGATTCCACTTGTAAGGTTAGTACCTTAGGTTCAAACAGAGGCATCCAAACATGGTGAAGATACATAAGATAGATCGGGTTACTTGACGAGCTCGGCTAGCTCGAGTGCACAACAAGTTGAACGATATGAAGTGCATAAGCACTTCGTGTGGCCAGCCACTATCGTCAACCGACGTACGACTCGGGTTCGTTGAACACATCTCGCATGGCGAATGAACCTCAGCCATGCATTCATTTTCGTTTCTGATTGCCTGGACTATAATCATAGCCCTAAACACAATCAATCCTTGACCAGAAGCATGTAGAGTAAAGCAGAATAAACAAAGTAATTCAAGCATGTTAACAAGCATGTCATAAAGCATGTTATAAAGCACAATATGAACAGGAAATACAAACACATATATTTCATAAGTGGTTAAATTAAACAAACAACCTGGAGGAAATCATATACATCTCTAAGGTAGCTGAGAATCCTATCTCAACACCTACCTAAAACACAATCCTCTAAGTACTTACTGTTACAAGCATTTTCACAAACACTTAGGATATACTCTTTCAACATACATAGCGTATACTAACAAAAACATGTATTAGGGCAAACCCTTTTGCCAAGTAATTATTATACACATATATAGCATGTTCATATAGTAATTAATCATAACAAACACACTTTCAAAACTTATACGTGTACGGTACTTTCTATAAATACGGGGAATACAGATATTCAACATAGTTAACGTATAAACGAAAAACAAAACAGACATCACTTTGTACATGTGCAATAACATACAGATCATGAATCTATCATTATCTAACATTGAAAGCGTTGAAAACCATAACCTCTACGTCTAAAGTCCGCACCTTTTGCCGTAGAATCGTAACGAACTGGACAGAGACTCTAGGTCTTTGTCAACGATGGTATAACAACCTGAATCACGAAATAGGTTAGCTATTTTGCTACCTGCAATAATAGAAAGCCTAGAACAGATTAGGGTTAGGTTTTCTTACCTAGAAACGAAGCTGGAATTGCCGGAAAAGCGATTAGAAGGTGATGGCTAAGCACGTATAGCAACAGGGTAGAATAGCAGGAAGACTCTCCCACTTCTCTCACACTTTCTCTCTCTTTTCTCTCTTCTCTCTCCTAGGGTTTCTCCTAAATTCGTATGGGTTGAATGAGAGAGGGTTTAAGGTCTTTATATAGGCTAGAAACTCTCCAAAATAGACTTAGGAACAAGGTATACTTAGGTTATATCCAAAGCGAGTCTATTTTGATCCAACGGAGCACTTCTGGTGGCCCCTTTTCTATGTGCGGTCGGACTCAAGCTCACCAACCTTGGATCTAGGTGGAGTTAAGTTTTCATTCCAGTCGGATTCTCAGATCATGCGTGGAGGACCAGTTTCAGTTCAACGGTCACTGGAACTCGATTAGGGTTATAAGTACATGGACATGTGTATGAAATTTCCCCTGATCTGAGGGTGTATTTGGGTCAGATTCTGATGGTCTGATTGTTTATATCAGGCCCGCAAGTGACAAGTCTCAGATTACTTAAATGAGACTTAATTTCTCAAAAGATTTACATTTTCTCACACTCTTCACTCCAAGCTTAAGCGAATAGCCGTGGGACATTATCTGGATTTGACTTTCGAGATGGTTGTCAAGCCCAACAAGGCAGTCCTAACTGTTTAACTTCGCGTTAATCAGACTTCCGACGTGCGGTCCAAATCTGATACGAAGTTTTAATGTGCTCCCGAGAGCAGCTGGGTAATGAGATTAATCCTAGATTTTAGGGTAACCTAGCATCAATGATTCTACAAGTTTTGGTTCTTGCAGATCGGATTTAAAGTGATTAGTGCGGATTTTGTATGTGATCTGGTTTAGCGCTTAGTTAACTTTGTCTAATTTCTAAAGGATTTAGTCCTGTAAGATTTCTGTCTGAGGTGGTACTTGGGCCTTTGTAGTTTGTGCATACAGTGATCCAAGTTATTAATACTTGCTAAAGCACGCCCTAATTACAACAGAAGAAGATCCTAGGGCAGGAGAGGCTGATGTTCTAAATAACCTATTTGTTTTGTGAAATTCCATAAGGGTATTGGTTAAAAGTCCATTTTATTTATGTATTTACTATTTTCAGTAATGTTTAGTTTAAGTATTGTTCTTCATCACCTAAACTTTAAGATAGTGTCTAATGTGAAAGTACTTAGAGACATTTAAAGAACAAAGTAGTGAAAGGTGAGATTTGTGAAGGAAATGGGTTAAGAAGTGATTTTAGACTATGGGATTCAGTTCTGACAAGTTAATAAGGCATTAGGATAGACCCATTACCTAAGGACGTCTGATTTTAGGTTGGCAAAAATATAGGATGTTACATCCATCTGTCTCAAAAATGTATAATTCCAAAAGCAAGGTATGATACCCAAATGTATGAGGATCTACTCGGTATAGGTCGTCACCTAGACACCAAGTATGATCACTCAATTTCGAGGTGCAGGCTTGCCACATAACCAAATCACCATAAGGAAAAGGGCTCGTCACCCAATTCCATTCATGCTCAGGTCATTCGAACGGTATTCTGACATGAAACCATTGGCCAGGTAATTTGATGGGGGCCATTCGAACAAGGACCTGTCACCTGCTGTGCTCGCTGGTCACTACGGGGAGGCTCGCCAGCCCAGCGTTTCATGCCCCAAACTCGGAAACCGGGCTCACAGAATTCTCGATCGCTAAATTTGGCACTGACAGCCTCTGTAGTGCCCCATTCTAGGTTCTGGCACCCATATGCTAGATTCCAATCCTGGGATCCTACACGGAGGATTTTCAATATGATTTTTTTTTGTAATGGAGCATAACCACAAGCATAACCAAGTCACGAAACAACATTACCACATATCCACTATATCAGAAAATTCGAGTAAAATACGGAAAGAGAAATACAAGGTGATCAAAAGGTCCAAAATAATCTGCCACGCGCTCCTGCCTCAGCGCTACTGCGATCCAACGCCACCTGCACGCAACGGTTTTTCATAAGCTTACGAAAAGCTTAGAGAGTGGTGTAAGTGTGTGTGTAAGGCAAGTGTCAAGTATGCAATATCAAAGTAATGTGGAAATATACTGGTAAGTCCATAAATACTATCAGCTGTACCAAGGTTATGCGATGCAAGGCATGAATGCTATTGGTCATACCAAGACCATGCGATGCGAGGCCTATGTAGCCAAATGTCATATGCGAGATGCAATGCAAACATGTCAGTCCTCATCAAGTACATATATCAGTACAGTTCCCTTCTTGGATATCACCGGGGTCTAGTACACTCCACACTAACTGCCACCTCCCTAGCCGCATAGCCTAATGAGTGAAAGAGACCACACTATCTGCCTGACCAATAGTCTGCCAATACCTACCAGGCTAGTCGATAGCAGACCCATTTGTGAGTTGGTCAAACTCAGCCTAGCTTATAACCCCCTCACTCAGGTAGATAAGGCCACACTCCCTTCCAACTAACCACTATATAGTGGGAGACGTAGCCTACTGGTATTCAATGCTTGTGTGCCCATGTGTCCACTTGGTCTAGACGTTAGAGGGTCTCTTGGTACCAAAAGGTTCTGAGACTTTCACCCAAGGACATCCTATGTGCCCACAGTGCTAGAACCAAGTATTTACGGTTTTCACTCTGGCCATCCACGATGTGCTTGTGGAGGTCACGGCCATGATGTCGCTAGGGCGTACAATGTTTATGCCACACAAATGCGAGATGCATGAGTCATACCATCTAGTCATGCATCAGTCTTGCACGTACCACGAGATCATGTGAGGCACTCTGTCTCATAAAGAGTCCCATAAATGTCTTAGCCCAATGGCGTATGATATGATCAAACACTCCTTATAACAGGCATACAAATGATGCGTATGGGCATGTAGCATGATGTTATACTAAGCATATTCTCAATGTATTCTACTAGGCTAAGTATACTATCATGATTATCAGATATAGCAGGCAATGATCGGCCTTAATTGACATGCTACTTAAAAGAGTAAGGGCTGAACGATACGCCCTGCTAAACATATAGAAGTCTATATGGAATGGTCCATGTTAGACCATCACAACCTGTTCAAGTTACTAGCATATCTATCGTATATCCTAAGGCTGGGTCCCTTGCAAGGACAGTGGAAAGTATCATCATCAATGGGGGTCCAACGGTTTGGGTTAACCTAATGGGTATTGTTGACATAAGTGGGGGCCCAACGGTTTGGGTTAGCCCACTAGGTAAGGGTGGACATGGGCTTGACAATGGGCCTTAGGAAGCTTACAACAGTGGACATTTAACTACCATTGTGCTAAAGTGCAATCTGTTTGAAAATCAGAATCGGAATCATAACGAGGCTCTCGGCCCTCCAATTATATAGGAAATGGATGGACAACGTGTGCCCATCACTCACACATGGTGGGCCTACATAAGGAGGTGGGGCCCACGACCTAAAAATGGAAAAATGGTGTGTATATAACATGAATATAGTGGTGGACCTCACACATACAATGGGCCTCATAAACAATTACAAAGGCCTTGTCACATGGGCCTAATATACGTCATAATGGGCCTCTCACACAGGTCTAATATACATCACAATGGGCCTCTCGCACGAGCCTAATATACGTCACAATGGGCCGCATCTCTTGGGATTCATATACATCGCAATGGGCCGCATCTAATGGGCCGCAACAATGGGCCTCATTTACCTCAAGTGGGTCCACCATTCTAGCTAGACCATTCATCTATTTTTAGAGATCATTTTAGAGCATTTCCCAAAAAAATAAATCATATCGAAAGATCATCTGGACCAAACCACAAATAGCAATGGAGATAATGATCGAAAAATCATTTGGACCATACCACAAATAGCAGTGAAGATAATGAATTTCACTGTTAACAATTCTCGGGGCCCACTATAACGTTTATTTTCCATCCGGTCTGTTCATAAGGTCACAAAGACCTGAATTAAGAGGAAAACAAATTTCATATTTATACAGAGCTTCTGTGACCCCAAATAGATTCAATGATAGACGTTCAATCCCCCATTGATTTTTGTAGTGTGGTCCACCTGATAGGCAGATCTGACTTATTTTTCTTCTCAACCACAAGACGAGCTCGCGCAGTGGATGGACGGTTAAGATCTAACACATAACTCATGATCAGGCCCACACTTGCTAACATCACTACATCAGTTATATAGCTGGTGTGCCCTAGCAGATGGATGGTTTGGATGTAACACATACATCATGCGGGACCCACAGAGCTGTTGACGTCAGTCCAGCAGTGGTGGGACCCACTAATGGACGGTTGAGATATAGCATATACCTCATGGTCAGGGCCCACAGAACCTGCTGGCATTAGATACAGTAGCAAGTTTTGTTGCTAGTAGGACCCGTAGATGAACAGTTTGGATATAAAACATATACATAAAGGTGGGTCCCACCTGAAATTTAGATCTATCTCATTCTAATGCCATAAAATGGTCTCCCAAGGGGTTGGATGGTGTAAATGACACACACCTCATGATCAGACCCTGCTAACATAAATACAAGACATATGGGCTGGTGTGTTAGCCCACACTATTCAACAGATGAACGGTTTAGATAAAAAACATGCTTCATGTGGGACGTCCCACCATCCCATCTGTCTGGATGGTGTGGATTACCACATATATCTCAGTAAGTCCCACCGTCCTATGTTGGTTTGAACGGTGGGGATGAATCATGCATCAAGGTGGCACCACACGAGTGGGTCACTAGATTTGAATTAAACTAATATTTGTTATTTCCTCCATGCAGTCCAACAGGAACTGCTGCAGGACTTCCCATGGTGGGACGGTTTGGATGACCTATCACCAAGGTGGGCCCGTGATCTGGCCAAAATGGATGGACGTTGGATATGATACATATGTTAAGGTGGGCCATCAAACAGGGAAAGAGAGAGAGAGAGAGAGAGAGAGAGAGAGAGAGAGAGATGTGTGGTAGAGAGGAGCTTTAACACTATGAGCTCCTCTATATCATACAATGTGTACATCAAATGGGTCCTACCACATGTGGGCCCTTAAATCACAAGGATCAATGGTGGAAATCCCTTTTCCACTAACAATATAAGGTCTAGATGACCTTCTTACAATGAAAACAAAATAAACATCATGATGGGGCCCATGGAGAATGGCCTCATCATGGAATGAACATGTGAATCATGGTGGGCCATCAGCCACACCTAGGGTCCAAAGTGAGATCCATATCATCAATCGGTAGGCCCCACTTGGCCCATCACCAAAACACAAATCTAAGCTATAAAACACCCACCGTTGGATCTTCTTAGTTCCTTGGAAAGCTAAGCTCCTCGACTTATTCTTTGATGGTGGAAGATGAGAATTAAAGGGTTAGAATGAAAGGTTTGAGGGTGGGAAGTGGGCCACACCTAGGTTCTTTCTCCTTTTCTCTTGCTTGGAAGGCCACCTCTCTTGGTGCTTGAAAAAATGAGTAGAGAAAGAGAGAGAGAGGGTGGTTGTAAGAGAAAGATGATGGGTGATGGGTGTGAGCAATGGGTGTGAGCGACATGAGTGTTGACTTTTGTGGGTTGCTTATCTTGGGGAGAAAGAAGGCATGGGCTAGAGATGGGATGTGTACTTAACTTAACTTGACTAATTAATTGATGGGATGGATTGTAGAGATTCTCTCGGGATTTGCAAATACGCGGCGTTTCTTCAAGATAAACTCAGGTCCACATCTCCTAGCCTCGGTATCGAATCAGTACGCAAGACATGGCATTGGAACGGCGGTGACGAGCATGGTTGCTAGGGTACAAGTTTCAAGTTGAGCTGACTTAGATTTACGAGATGTGACTTAGGGTTGCACACAAACGCTATCTACAGATCTTAGGTTGCTGAAATTTAACAGGAAGGATAGCGAGAGTCTACAGAGTGGTACAGTCTAGGATACAGGCAAACAGTTCTCCCCTCCTAATAAAAAAAATTCATCCTTGAAATTTACACTATCATCGCAACTAAGCATAAGTCATAGAAGGAGAGAAATCATAACATCATATATAATTAGAGATTATACAAAATACAATCAAACATCAGAGAGATGGGGATAATGCTCACGAATTTTAGCCTCACGCTCCCACAATACCTCATCCACACTATGATGACCCTAATGTACCTTAACCAAGGGAATGACCTTGGTCCAGAGGACCTGCTCCTTCCGATCAAGGATACGAACTGGCTGCTTAATATAAGAAGCGTCCTCATGAACCTTCAACAACTGCTAATCAATAACAAGAATGATGTCTGACCCACATTTCCTCAATATAGAGACATGGAAAATGTTGTGGATGCTAGACAACTGAGATGACAAGGCAAGCCAATAGGCCACAGCGCCAATGTGCCCAGTGATCTCGAAAGGACCAATAAATCTCGGGGTAACTTGTTATTCGCTCCAAAACGAACCACACCCTTCATGGGTGAGACCTTGAGCATGATCCCAATGACAAACTCCAAGGGACGACGCTGACAATCAGAAAAAATCTTTTACCGGCACTGAGCTGTGCGCATCCTCTGCCTGATGATGTCGATGACCTCTGATGTCTGTTACACTAGCTTGGGACCTAGGAGACACTGTTCTCCAACCTCTGTCCAACAACTCAGAGATCTGTACTGTCTGCCATATAATGCCTCAAAAGGAACCATGCCAATAGTTACCTGATAGCTGTTATTATACGTGAACTTAGCCAATCGCAGGTGCTCGTCTCAGCTACCCAAGAAGTCAATCATACAAGCCTGAAGCATATCTGCAAGGATCTGGTTAACCCTCTTGGTCCACCCATCAGTCTGCGGATGATATGTGGTGTTGAGCTGCAAACCCCACCGTCGTCGTGAAGCTCATCCAAAACTGAGACGTGAACCTCGGGTCTCGGTTTGAAATGATCGAAACATGAATGTCATGCAGTCTCACAATCTCCTCAATGAATAACCTTGCAAGTCGGTCTAAAGGCCAGGTCGCATGAATCGCAAGAAAATGAATTGACTTCATCAGAAGATCGACGATAACCCAGATGGCGTCGTGACCACGCTGAGTCCTCAGTAAAGCCATGATAAAATTGGTGGATACGTGCTCCCACTTCCACAACGGGATGCTCAACGATTGCAATGGACCTGGGGGTCTCTGATGATTGGCCATGACACACTGACATGTGTCACACTCGGCCACAAAACTAGCTATCTGGCACTTCATCCTCGTCCAAAAATACTGACGCCTCATATTGCGATACATCTTTGTCCAACAAGGGTGGATAGAAAACCATGATCGATGTGCCTTAGTCATAAGATCTCTGCGCAACTCAGGAATATCTGGGACACATAATCGGCCTCTGCAGCGAAGTCCACCATTAGAACTAATCTGCCAATTTGACTGACTCTCAGATGTTGCATCTGCCCGAAAACTCTACACCAACTCATCTTCCTGTTGAGCCTCAATCACCCTTGTGATAAGAGGGTTGAATCGATAGGCTTAATAACTGCATAATAGAAGACTGCAAGCTGATCTCGAAGTAGAATGTTGACACATCCTCAAGCATCTTCCACTCCTGAATCATCATGTGCGCCACTAGGCCTCGTAGCTGACGGGTGAGGGCATCCACCACCACGTTCACCTTACCTAGGTTGTACTAAAGATAAAAAATCATAGTCCTTAAGGAGCTCCATCCAACGCCTCTGCCTCATGTTCAACTCAGACTGAGAGAATAGATACTTCAAGCTCTTATGGTCGGAGAAGAGCTCAAACCTAACCTCGTAGAGATAGTGCCTCAATACCTTTAGTGTGAGGACAACTAATGCCAGCTCCAAATCATGCGTGGGATAGTTCAGCTCATGGACCTTTAGCTGGCAAGACACATAAGCCACCAATTTCCCGTGCTTTATTAAGACAACACCCAAGCCAACTCGCGAGGCATCAGTAAATACAACAAATCCATCACTCCCAAATGAAAGAGTGAGGACAGGAGTAGACATGAGGCAGTCCTTCAGCTCCACAAATGCCTGCTCATAACCGTCACTCCAAACGAACTCGACGCCCTTCCGGGTTAACCTGGTCAACGGGGCTGCAATATGGGAGAATCCCTCAATGAAATGTTGGTAGTAGCCCACCAAACCAAGAAAACTGCAGATCTTAGATACATTTGTGGGTTGGCCCCACTAACGCACGACATCAATCTTTGAGGGGTCCACTGCGACGCCCTGCCTCGTCACGACATGACTGAGGAACATCATCTCTTCCTGTCAGAACTCGTACTTCTCTAGCTTCACATAAAGCTGATGTGTACGAAGGGTCTGCAAAGTAATCTCCAGATGTCGCTCATGCTCCTCACGGGTCCTCGAATATATCAAAATGTCGTCAATGAACAACGCAACAAACTGATTGAGATACAGATGGAAGACCTCATTCATCAACTGTATGAATACCGCGGGCGCATTGGTCAATCCGAAGGACATGACATGGAACTCAAAATGACCATAGAACGTCCTGAATGCTGCCTTCGAGATATCCTCCTCTCGGACCCGAATCTGATGATAACTGAACCGTAAGTCTATCTTTAAAAAGAACTACGCCTCCTATAGTTGATCAAACAAATTATCGATCCTTGGGAGTGGGTACTTGTTCTTGATTGTGACCTTGTTAAGCTC
The DNA here is from genome assembly GCA_030180095.1 of Magnolia changhungtana. Lineage (NCBI taxonomy): Eukaryota > Viridiplantae > Streptophyta > Magnoliopsida > Magnoliales > Magnoliaceae > Magnolia > Magnolia changhungtana. The sequence continues at coordinate 1,966,120 of JASAUF010000625.1, forward strand.
GTGATAATCACGCAAAGCCTTAATGAGTCATCCTTCTTCTTCACGAAGAGTACCAGCACTCCCCATGGTGAACTGCTCGGATGGATAAAGCTTAACTCACGCAACTCGTCCAACTGCTTCTGCAATTTCCACAACTCCAATGGTGTTATGCGATACGGGGCCTTCGAGATAGGCGCGGTACTGGGCACAAGATCAATCTATAACTCGGTGTGCTAATGAGGTGGTAACCCCAGAATCTCCTAGAACACATCGGGAAAACCATAAATGACTGGCAGTTGGTTGATACTCAAAGCATCTGACCCCCAACGGCACACGACAAAAGGCAGGAGAGCTGCTCTCCTTTGGGATCGGCAACAAACTGAAACTGCGGTACACCAAGTATACAAAACATGACTGTCCTTACGGAGCAGTCCAATATGGTGTGATACTCAGTGAGCCAATCCATGCCTAGGATGACATTAAACTCAGACATTAGAAACACGAGTAGATCAGTAGGCAAAAAGATATCCCCAACCAGAACGGGACAAGACGAGCAAAATAGGCCCAATAGTGAAGTCTTCCCCAAGGGCGACGATTCCGACAAACCCACATAAGCAGATTCCAATGGTAAACTAGTTGATCGGCAGAAATTGTCGGCCAGAAAGTGTAATGTCTCGGGAAAATCCATACAAAGACACCTCAGGCAAAAATCACCAAAGACCGTATTCTGTGGAAATTGGACAAAAATTAATTAAGTACTAAACTAAATAATCGATGGATTTGGCTCGAACCACTATCTATACGAATGTCAAGACCCAAAACCATTAAAATCACTAATTCAACATTACTTAAAAACCTAGGAGAAATCTCAAAACCCAGTTGCTCTCGGGAGCACATTGAAACTCCGTATCGGACCTGGACTACATGTCGAAAGTCCGATGACAGCGAAACTATAAGGTTTTAACCACCTTATTGGGCTTGACAACCATCGCAGGAATTGAGCCCAAATAGTATCTAAAAACGCACAACTTGATCTTTGAGCGAAGTGTGTGAGAAACACGAATATCTTTAGAAAATTGTAACACCCTGAAATTCGAGGGTCGAGTAGCAACTCAACTCTCAAGTTCCAAAACATCACTTATGCAACATAGAGAATGATGATTGAATGTTGTCTATGTTGGTGCAATAAACATGAGTGAGATTATACCAAAACAGTAATCCATACTCCAGTTCGAGATACAAAACACAAGCGGAAGACTGAAAGACATATATAGATGTGTATAAAAACAAAACGATTTCGATCTGTCTTCAAAGTATGATTACTTCACTGAGTCATCATATATATGTACCAAATCAAAACAAAATGTCAAAAGAATAGTCCAATTGTCATGAGAGCCTAGTAGCCCCGTAAATCCGGATTGCCTAAGCAAAGCCACCGGAGAACTGCATGAAGGAAAACTCATCTTGATCATCATAATAATCAGGCTCAGCCTCGAGTGAATCGTCGGTACCTGCATCTAAGACAGAGTCTGGTGGGTGTCCAGAACACCGTCCCGTAACATGGGAGTGAGTAGCTAACTCAGTGGAACAATAAAGCATAGGTTAACATGTTATCAAATCAGTCAAGTAGCAATGATAAAGCAGTACAATCAACAATCTTAAGTACTCTTGTTAATGTAAGAGTGAAATACTGTCATGATGCATGCCCTCACTAATGCTCCCTCATACAGCACCATCTTATGTCCGCGGCATGCGTCCATCGCTCAGTGCTCCACATCTTCCAGGCACATGCAGTGTGATGATGAGTGATGTTTTATTTAAACCAACACGATTTAAATGATTTATAAACTCGCAAGTATACGAATCAGATGCAGATACGGTACATATTACGAGATCGTTCCCACGAGGACTGGTTGTCACAATTCAAATCTATGATTCTTCTTAACTAATCCAATGAATAATGAACTAAACTACTAAGCACAATTTTAGGAAAAACAATTAAGAACAGGGAATAAAATTCAATTAGAGAGAAAGCACCAGGACTTTCGAATCCACCCCTAATTATCCTAACCCTTGTTTCGTCTGTTGATTCACCTTGACCTAGATTGATACCACTTAAATAGAGAAAGCACAATCTGTGTCCTAAATCGGGCATACAGACTGTCTAATTCCTTTAAGCAATGCCATGAACAATACATCCCATGTCCTTGGTCGGGCACATGGTATGTACAATTCATTAAAGCACCTTGTTCCTTCCTCTATAAGAAACCTGTTCTTGATCAGACACAAGCACCTGTAATAAGCATCCAAACAACATCCATATATATACTTTGGTCAAGTTCATAGATGGAGAAGTATGGAATTTAAACTCATAAAGCCCACTCAGAGAAAGAAACAAATTAATTAAAATTCAAAGTAAATCAACCAACACAAGAGCTGATCAAATTAGGGGCTTCATCTCAGCCCTAGCTGAGAGATTAGTGACCCATAAAATCCATAAAAAATATTAAATAAAATTCATAAAATCAAAACACCAAACCAATCGATCTCTCTCTCTTCCTCCTTCTCTTTCTTCTCTTTCTTCTCTCCCTGGCTCTGGATCTCGAATTCCCTAGTTCTGAATGCCTTTCCCACGTCCAAAACTTCCCTTTTATAGCTGCTGGATGGCTGGAATCGGTGGCAGAGTCATAGACGGACTCGAAGTGTAATTTTTCGCAGCCATGATCGGTGGGCCCCACAGAGGTGTTTTCTGGAAAATCTACCCCATCCATTGGATTCAGGATGAAATTTCAGTCAAGAATGGGTGGTTTTGAAGGTCCATTAACGTGGCCCACAGAAGAAATCTCAAAAAGATCAGATTTGAACGTCGCCGGGTAGCCCTTTTGTGGCCTCTGTATCACGCACGTGTGTACGCATGGGAGTGAACTATCAGCATGGTTTTGTAGTATTCATGGCCCTCTACACGATGGACGGATCAGATCTTCCGGAAGGTTGACGAGTGGGGCCCACAATAATTCACAAAATCGGCAGCGTCCGTTCGTTTCGCGGACGCAAACCGACGCTGTGATGACGGTGGGTCCCACTTCTTTGATCAAATGGCAAATCAGTGCCGTTCATTGTATTTCCCTCGAAAAAACAGTAGGAATTGACTGGTTTTGGGGTAGATTCGTGCAGTTCACGTGGCTTTCTGTCTTGCCGTCCATCCTGCGTTTGAACGGCTGGGATCTGATCTAGGCTTTCATTTGAATTTTTGCCACCTAGGCGAGGGCAACTGCCGCCCCAGGAAGTGGATGGACGGTTTGGATTGTCCATTTGGACACAAGGTGGGCCCCACAATCGACGACCGGCGGACGGCAGTAGAAGACGCTGAAACGCGTTTTGAATTTAAGAGAGGAGCGCGGGTCAGCGCCCGCGCTGATCGACTTGCCCGTCCGGTGCACAGCTGGTGCACGTGTACTTGGTGTACACTCCCCATACACAGGGTTCACCATGATGTTTACGAGAAATCCACTCCGTCCATTCTCTTTATCTCCCTAATTAATGGGTTGGGACCAAAGTTGAGGCATATCCTATTATCAGGTGGGCCTAAAATCAGCGATTCGTGGGCTGATTTGTCAGTTGGAGCACTTGCCGAGATCATCAATAGCTGAAATTTAATATGTACGGTTAATTCACGGCCCCCATCACATGTATGAAGTTTCGAGTCAATTGGATGGTGGGAACCATGTGATCATGCAGTTTTCACCAGTTTCGGGCCTCTTTGGCTTGCTTTCCTCAGATCTCAGGCGTGTAAAATCTTCACTATTGGTTTTCTGGAGTCCATCCCGTGCTCTATTAATTTCGGAGCGTGAAATCCATGCCTTTAACATTATTTTGCAATTAATACTCCTGATTTCATCCTGTAACAAAAATATAATTAAAATCCGATGTTAGGCCTTATCATGTACATAAAATAGGGCACTAATCGGGGTCTGATATGCAATATTTGACCCTTATCACAACCCCCAACCAGCATTTTGCTAGTCCCGAGCAAAACATGCGAAAAAACAATTTCAGAAATAAAAGATAATTCCTGTAAATTCGAGTGACTTGTGAACAGATAGCTGAGATCTGAAAATTCTAAGATTCATGATTGGTGTGTGGAGTTTTTCTCTTGGAATCAAGCTTATAGTAAACTTCATAATCAAGTTCAAAATGTTAATCCATCAATTAGAACATTCCTAAACATTGAGTTCCATGAGTGTAAAGTATAATCTCGACTTATAATCAGTAAGAGATCCAATTGTCAATTTCATGATATCATTAGTAATTCGTGCTTTTGATTTTCTTTATGAGCAGTAACACAAATGAGAGGAATCAAATTCTCACCTATAGGGAGCAATCCTATGGCAAAAACTTGTCGCTTAACTTTTTTTTTTTTTTTTTTTCATATGTCAACTATGGAGAATCAAATCTACACCTATAGGGAGCAAACCTATGGTGAAGATTTAGCCTTTTAATTCTTCTTTTTACCGAGTTAATCATTCAGTTATCAAACCAACACTTAATGTGTAAGCGAGATGTGATATGTGAAATCATGGCTTAATCAATGTTTACAACTTCTAATCATGGATTAACAATTCAAAATTGACTGTGAAATCAAGCAGATGGCCGAATCCGAGAGTCATAAGTACCAACATCACATATCTTATAATGTTAAAATCACAATTATCCTTCAAAATCACTTTGAATTCAACAGAAATTCCAGAAAAAATTTTAAAATTTTCACAAATTTTGCTCAAGACTAAGAAAATACTGATTAGGTAACCTAATCTCCCACCCCCAACCTAAAATCTACATTGTCCTCAATGTAAAAGAAATAAGCATACAACGCAGATGGGACAACGAAAATAAAAGAGGAGTGATGTAAAGATAATACCTGGATGGAGAATCCAGAAGCTTTCTCAAAAAAAATTTCAACGTAAAAGCGAGATAGCACAAGAGAGAAATCAATAGAAGCAAAAAAAAAGAAAAACAAAAGAAGATCCTACCTATACCACTTTCGCAGGTGCTCTCGATTGCATTTAGCGTATGCAACAAGCCTTTAAACCCCTAGGTTACCCCTAGTGGACGAGTTGTAGTCTCGTGAGGGTTTGCAGTAATGTTACCCACAAACATTGAAGTAACTAACTAGAAAAAAAGCATAAAACAAAAGACTGGGTTGCCTCCCAGGAGAGCTAAGTTTAACGTCTATCTTAAAACAACAGAAAGGAAACTATTCTAGTCCTAAGAAAGCAGGGAAAAACTACTCAGTCATGCCGCAAGGTTCCTCTTCCGGCCAGTATCTTGATAAGTTTCTCAGTAGATTTCTCAACAGGATCATCCAAAAGCCATTTTTGCAGTAGGCTTGGATGCCCTGGAGCTTGACTTTCCAAAGAAACTTGTGTACCTCGTCAAAATTTTTTCGTTGATTCGCATGAGGTATCCAGAGTATATATGATTCACCTGCAACAGAAGAAGTTTCGAAGTTAGTATCCCATGGTGAATCAGAGACTACACATAGATGAAAGTCAGAAAAATTCTCAGAAAGTGACGTAGTCTCAACACATTCCGAAGTAGCAGACTTCGGTTCAATCATTAGCTCCTCCTCCCTTAATGGTAAATATTCAGGATTTGTGGAAGGGGGGGCTTCAGAGTAAGGGTCCTCTCAGTTAGTGATGGCTACCGAGATATTATTTTGCAAGGCATTCACTATGACTCTTATCATGGGATCGTTTGAATCTGCAAAGTGTGCCAAGCAATCATCCAAAGAGGTGGGACATTCAGCTGAAAGTGACTCATTTTCCACATTAGAGCTCGTGATGATCTGCCCAAGGAATCCATCGTTTTCTAAGGTAAACGGAGGTGTGCTCTCTTGCTCCAGCCCTGCACAGACAGATTGAGAATCAGTATACGTAGCATTGATGTGTGGACTCTGTTCATTGATACTACTCAGAAGAGGCGATGAATCATCATTATTCAACAGTTCAGATGGTAGCCTCAACTGGGTGGTTTCAAATTCAAGAGTCATATCGAGTAGCTCGTCCATCTCCCGAATCATATCATCATGTAATTCAGAGGAGTGGTCCAAATATGTTTCACAAGAGTTAGAGGGGTCTGTTGTAAGGAGCCCGTCCTTTACCTTAAAATCAGACATGTTAGGTAAGGGGAGTGGCTCATTATGACCGACCACTTCGTGTACGTCTTAATCATTGACTTGGACCAAATTTGAGATTGATTCGAAGGGAATTTGGGTTGCACATTTATAATCATCTTCCCAATATGCATCATCGTCTAATTCCATGTAGTGCACACTTGGGATGAGATCGCTTTCCTCACATTCTATTTCCAGATTGGGTTGAGGTTCGTATAAACTAACCTCTTCCTCTTTATTGAACTCAAGTGTGTCATGTGAGTGGGGTGTGTCATCATCATTATATTTGAAAGACAACCATGTTTCTTCCCCATCCTTTTGAACAGTCATTGAGATCGACTCATCGGGGAATTGAACCGTATGCTCATTAATGGAATCCAACTCCTCATTCCAAATTCCAGATTTCATCAAAAGCGAGTGAGGATCACTTTCCTCGCATTGTATTTCTGGATTGGATTGTAGTTGGGATGAGCGAGCTTCCTCTATCCTTTCAATGCGCGAATTGAGTGCTTCTAATGATTTCATCAATTTCGCAACATGCTGGTTGAATTGTTCTGGATCAAAACATGAATCCTCTTGGATCGTTTCTGGTTGGATCTCAAAGGTATGGGATCCAAGAGAATAATTATTACAATATGTTGTTGGTTCATCTTCCCAATTTTGATGGTTCCACTGGTTATAGTCATACTGATCATACATGGGAGAATATGATGGTTGATAATAATCCTCATTCCCATAATTACGATCGTATACTGTCCTATTAACCGATGGAACATAACGTTCTAGTCGGTTCTCAATGTCTGTTCTCGATGGAGAGAAATCTTGAGGTATATGTTGAATTCCACAACCTTCAGGCATTTCCCAATAAAACCTATCCAACTCAGCATATGTATGTACCCACGATTCCATGGTAGAACCTTACTCTGAGTCTAATCCTAGAAGAAAGCAAAATCCTACAGCAATACTGAAAGTAAAGAAGAAGTTAGAAAGATGTTACCAGAGTAGAAGTTCCTATGTTAAAAACCTGCATAACAAAACAAACAAGTTAGTATCTAGGGGATAAAACCTAATCTAGAAAAAATAAAGAAAGTAACGAAATTAGGACGAAGTTACCAAGTTAAAATATCTATCAATGACCCTACAAGACAGAAAGGTTAGTTCTAAAAAATTAAAAAAAAATTCCAAAACTAAAGTTAGTAAAATCCTAAGACTATGAATTATGATAAGAGAGAACCCTAAATTTAATTTGGAACGAAACAGTCCCCGGCAACGGCACCAAAAACTTGATGTTTTATTTAAACCAACACGATTTAAATGATTTATAAACTCGCAAGTATACGAATCAGATGCAGATACGGTACGTATTACGAGATCGTTCCCACGAGGACTGGTTGTCACAATTCAAATCTATGATTTTTCTTAACTAATCCAATGAATAATGAACTAAACTACTAAGCACAATTTTAGGAAAAATAATTAAGAATAGGGAATAAAATTCAATCAGAGAGAAAGCACTAGGACTTTCGAATCCACCCCTAATTATCCTAACCCTTGTTTTGTCTGTTGATTCACCTTGACCTAGATTGATACCACTTAAATAGAGAAAGCACAATCTGTGTCCTAAATCGGGCATACAGACTGTCTAATTCCTTTAAGCAATGCCATGAACAATACATCCCATGTCCTTGGTCGGGCACATGGTATGTACAATTCATTAAAGCACCCTGTTCCTTCCTCTATAAGAAACCTGTTCTTGATCAGACACAAGCACCTGTAATAAGCATCCAAACAACATCCATATATATACTTTGGTCAAGTTCATAGATGGAGAAGTATGGAATTTAAACTCATAAAGCCCACTCAGAGAAAGAAACAAATTAATTAAAATTCAAAGTAAATCAACCAATACAAGAGCTGATCAAATTAGGGGCTTTATCTCAACCCTAGCTGAGAGATTAGTGACCCATAAAATCCATAAAAATATTAAATAAAATTCATAAAATCAAAACACCAAACCAATCGATCTCTCTCTCTTCCTCCTTCTCTTTCTTCTCTTTCTTCTCTCCCTGGCTCTGGATCTCGAATTCCCTAGTTCTGAATGCCTTTCCCACGTCCAAAACTTCCCTTTTATAGCTGCTGGATGGCTGGAATCGGTGGCAGAGTCATAGACGGACTCGAAGTGTAATTTTTCGCAGTCGTGATCGGTGGGCCCCACAGAGGTGTTTTCTGGAAAATCCACCCCGTCCATTGGATTCAGGACGAAATTTCAGTCAAGAATGGGTGGTTTTGAAGGTCCATTAACGTGGCCCACGAAGAAATCTCAAAAGATCGATTTGAACGTCGCGGGTAGCCCTTTTGTGGCCTCTGTATCACGCACGTGTGTACGCATGGGAGTGAACTATCGCATGGTTTTGTAGTATTCATGGCCCTCACACGATGGACGGATCGAGATCTTCCCGGAAGGTTGACGAGTGGGGCCCACAATAATTCACAAAATCGGCAGCGTCCGTGCGGCATTCTCGCGGACGCAAACCGACGCTGTGATGACGGTGGGTCCCACTTCTTTGATCAAATGGCAAATCAGTGCCGTTCATTGTATTTCCCTCGAAAAAACAGTAGGAATTGACTGGTTTTGGGGTAGATTCGTGCAGTTCACGTGGCTTTCTGTCTTGCCGTCCATCCTGCGTTTGAACGGCTGGGATCTGATCTAGGCTTTCATTCGAATTTTTGCCACCTAGGCGAGGGCAACTACCGCCCCAGGAAGTGGATGGACGGTTTGGATTGTCCATTTGGACACAAGGTGGGCCCCACAATCGACGACCGGCGGACGGCAGCAGAAGACGCTGAAACGCATTTTGAATTTAAGAGAGGAGCGCGGGTCAACGCCCGCGCTGACCGACTCGCCCGTCCGGTGTACAGCCGGTGCACGTGTACTTGGTGTACACTCCCCATACACAGGGTCCACCATGATGTTTACGAGAAATCCACTCCGTCCATTCTCTTTATCTCCCTAATTAATGGGTTGGGACCAAAGTTGAGGCATATCCTATTATCAGGTGGGCCTAAAATCAGCGATTCGTGGGCTGATTTGTCAGTTGGAGCACTTCCCGAGATCATCAATAGCTGAAATTTAATATGTACGGTTAATTCACGGCCCCCATCACATGTATGAAGTTTCGAGTCAATTGGATGGTGGGAACCATGTGATCATGTAGTTTTCACCAGTTTCGGGCCTCTTTGGCTTGCTTTCCTCAGATCTCAGGCGTGTAAAATCTTCACTATTGGTTTTCTGGAGTCCATCCCGTGCTCTGGTAATTTCGGAGCGTGAAATCCATGCCTTTAACATTATTTTACAATTAATACTCCTGATTTCATCCTGTAACAAAAATATAATTAAAATCCGATGTTAGGCCTTATCATGTACATAAAATAGGGCACTAATCGGGGTCTGATATGCAATATTTGACCCTGATCAATGAGCATGATTACCGAGTTGTTATTAGTCCTTTTCGAACAGCAGGATTGGAAAACTGAGGTACCTTCCTTATATTATTCCCAAACAATGATCCATTCTAAGGTCGTCAAGCCTAGGTAATCTCATACGATAGTGTGGTTCTAGGTCGCTGCAAGGGCTGTCAGGGCTGTTACACAGAATCGTTGCATCACTCCCCCATCACCTTATCAATACAGGCTTAATTTGTACTCTTGTTACTACGAAAGGGTTGTCGCCTCCACGTAGACTTAGAGTACTCTCGAGGTCACTACAAAGGGTTGTCAGGGTTGTTACATAGAATCGTTGCACCACTCCCCCATACTTAATCTGTGTAGGCCGACAGCTCGAATATAGTGTCCCATACCACCATAATCAGTTCACGAGTCTGGTTGCTCAATGGTCACTACGGGGAGGCTCGTGGCCCCAGCGTAAGCTGACAGCTCGACCACGGTGTCCCATACCATCATGCCCGGCTCATGAGTCTTAGCGAATCGAGGTACCATAGTTAACGGGATTCCACTGGTAAGCTTGGTACCTTAGGTTCAAACAAAGGCATCCAAACATAGTGAACATACATAAGACAGATCGGGTTACTTGACGAGCTCGGCTAGCTCGAGCGTACGACTAATTAAACGACATGAAGCATAAGCACTTCATGTGACCTAACCACTACCACCAACCGAGGTACGACTCGGGTTCGTCGAACACATCTCGCATGGCGAATGAATCTCAGCCACGAATTCATTTCCGTTTCCGATTGCCTGGACTACATCATAGTCCTAAACTCAATCCATTTCATCATGTAATCATATGAGGCAATCCACCGTAATAGATTTCAAAGGTTCAAGAATTTCAATCACATAAGCATATTATGAAATAGAATTTACAATCAAAGCATATTACAATACAAACATGATTCCACACACAATCATTGCATAAGTAAAACAGAATTTACAATAAAGCGTACATGTAGGAAATCATTTACACAATTAAAGTAACCGAGATTTGTATCTCGATCCACATACAAGGTGTACTAGATGAACTCTAGCTCATTAAGGCATTTTCACAAACACATAGACTACAAACATCACCATACATGACGTATGATGATTACACATGTGCTAGGCCAAATCCTTTCACTAGGGAATTGCCCCGTATATCACTCGTGTATACCCATGATGGAAATATGGCATGCATGAATCCCGGATCCGTGTTTACTTAAACATTTCCACAGACACTTGGGCTACACATTTATCACATATAACGTATTTTTGCCGTGACGTGATTTAGGGCAAGTCCTTTCGCTAAGGAGTTGTCACACATGTATTAAGCCTATATTCACAACAAATAAACATGTTAAGCACAAATCCAAAATCCAAACAAAATCAAATATTTCAACATATGCATAGAATAGCCTAAATCCTACATATCTCATATAAACTCGTATAACGAAATAAACAACACATTTTGCATGTGTAATAGCACCCTTGTCAGTTATAAATCATTAACCGACATTGAAAGCCTTGAAAACCATAACCTATACACCTAAAGTCCGTACCTTACGCCGTAGAAGCGTAATGATCTCGATATATTTGCCAAGTCTTCATGTACGGCAATTTGGCAACCTATAGAATGAAATAGATTAGCTATTTCATCATTTGCAATGATCATAACCCTAAATCAGAGTAGGGTTAGGGTTTCTTACCAAGAAATGAAGCTGAAATAGCCGGGAAAGTGACTAGAAAGAGGTGGTTAAGCTTGTATAGTGGCAGGGTAGAGTATCAGGGAGATCTTCCCACTTCTCTCACACTTTCTCTCTCTTTTCTCACCTAGGGTTTCATCAAATTCGTATGGGCTGAATGAGAGAGGGTTTAAGGTCCTTATATAGGTTAAAACATAACCAAAATAAACCCAGGGTCAAGGTAAACTTAGGTTATATCCAAAGTGGATCCATTTCGATCCAACGGAGCACTTTAGGAGGCCCCTTTTCTGTGTGCGGTCGAACTTAAGCTCACTAACACTTAGTTAACTTTGTCTAATTTCTAAAGGATTTGGGCCTGTGGGATTTCTGCTAGAGGTGGTACTCGGGTCTTTGTACGGAATTTTCTGAGACGTTACAATCTACCCCCCTTAATGAAAAATTTCGTCCTCGAAATTAGTACCTTTTTGTACTCCTCAAGAAGCTGAGGGTAGTTCTTTCGGATCTCGGCTTCTGTCTCCCAGCTAGCTTCCTCCTGTATATGATGCGTCCATAGTACCTTCACCAGTGGGATAACCTTGCTACGCAATACCTGCTCCTTCCTGTCTAAGATACGTGTCGGGCGCAGTACATATGTAGCGTCCTCGCTCAACTGTACCTGCTCTCACTTGATAATATGGGAAGGATCAGGAACATACTTTTTTAACATGGAAACATGAAATACGTTGTGCACACCTGCAAGTGGAGTGGGCAAAGTGAGACAATATGCCACCACTCCGACTTGATCAAGTATTTGAAATGGGCCAATGAACTGCAGTATAAGCTTCCCCTTCTTCCCAAACCGAAGGACTCCCTTCATAGGAAAAACTCTAAGGAACACATGGTCACCAACCCCAAACTCAAGTGGCCGCCGCCTCGTATCGTCATAACTCTTCTGTCTGCTCTGGGCCATCAAGAGTCGACGCTTGATAATGTTGATCTTCTCCAAGGTCGCCTGTACTAACTCCCGGCCAATCAAGCTACGCTTGCCAACCTCAGCTCAGCAATGCGGTGCTTTGCAAGGAAGCCCATATAAGGCCTCGTAAGGAGCCATACCGATACTCGCCTAAAAACTGTTATTGTAGGCGAACTCTGCATACGGGAGGCAGTCATCTCAACTGTCCTTAAAGTCTAACACACAGGCCCGCATCATATCTTCTAAAATCTTATTCACCCGCTCTGTCTGCCCGTCGGTCTGAGGGTGAAACGTGGTACTGAACTTCAACTTCACGCCCATCGCTTCCTGAATACGAGTCCAGAAGATAGACGTGAATCACGTGTTGCGGTCCGACACAATCTCCAAGGGAACTCCATGCAGATGCACTATTTCTTTGATGTACAATTTAGCCAGGTCGTCTGCAGAGTTCGTCACTCTGATAGGGAGAAAATGAGTCGATTTGGTCAACCGGTCCACGATCACCCAAATAGAATCATATCCCTTTCTTGTCTTCGACAACCCCGAGATGAAGTCCATAGAGATAAAGTCCCACTTCCATTCAGCTATGGGCATGGGCTGAAGGAGTCCAGGAGGTCGGCAATGCTCAGCCTTGACCTGCTAGCACGTGAGACAACGAGAAACATACTCTGTGATATGGACCTTCATGTTGTCCCACCAATACGACCTCTTCATATCCTGATACATCTTCGTGTGACCAGGATGCATCGCAAGCTTCGATCTGTGAGATGTCTCGAGAAGCTCCTGTCTCAAGTCTTGACTATCCGGGACGCATAGACGGCTACGGTATCGTAGGCCCCCATCTGTGCTAACTCTCCACTCGGAGTCGACATCATCACTAGCTTGCTTTCGAAGCTCAGATAACTACTCGTTGCCCTTCTGGGCCTCAATAATTCGGTCATCAATAAGTGGCCGCACCCGAACGTGTGCGACACACTCGAATGGCTCCTCCACTATGAGTTTCTGCTTGAAGTCCTGCACGAACTCCAACATATCCCACTCCTCAATCATCAGCGGAGCCGCAAATATGATCGCCTTCTTATGACTCAATGCATCTGCCACAAGGTTAGCCTTACCAGGATGGTAAGAAACCTCAAACTTGAAGTCCTTCAAGGTCTCCATCCATCGGCGCTGCCTCATATTCAAGTCTCACTGAGTGAATATATAATTAAGGCTCTTGTGGTCGCAGAAAAGCTCAAACTCCTCTCCGTAGAGGTAATGTCTCCAGAGCTTCAATGCGAATATAACCGCTGCTAACTCAAGGTCGTGCGTAGGGTAATTCTCCTCATGCTTCCTTAATTGTCTCGAGGCATACGCAATCACCCTGTCCTTTTGCATAAGGACACAACCCAAACCAACCCGAGACGCATCAGTATATATAGTATACTTAACCCCTTGCTCTGGCAATACTAGCACAGGGGCGGACGTCATTCTGTTCTTCAGCTTCTGAAAAGCTACTTCCGCCTTCTTATTCCAAGCGAACTTCAGATCCTTCCGTGTCAACTGAGACAACGGTTTAGCTATCTTCGAGAAGTCTCGAATGAATCGTCGGTAATAGCCTGCTAGGCCCAGAAAACTCCTCACCTCAGTAACTGAACCAGGCTGCTTCCAGTCCTGCACTGCGGCTACCTTAGTTAGGTCCACTGCTATCCCTTCCTTGGACACTACATGTCCCAAGAACTTGACTTCCTCCTGCCAGAAGTCGCATTTCTTATACTGTGCGAACAACTGGTTCTTCCTCAAAGTATCAAGGACTGTCTGTAAGTGTTCCTCGTGCTCTTCTCGACTCGTAGAGTACACCAGGATGTCATCGATAAACACGATGATGAATCAGTACAGGAATGATAGAAATACCCAGTTCATTAGGTCCATGAACATGGTCAGTGTATTCGTAAGACCTAATGACATCACAAGGAACTCGTAATGCCCAAAACTGGTCCTGAAAGCTGTCTTCTACACGTCTTCATCCCTAACGCGCAACTGATAATACCCTGACTATAAATCGATCTTTGAAAAATACTTTGTCCCCCTCAACTGGTCAAACAGGTCATCTATCTTGGGCAAAGGATATTTATTTTTCAAGGTCAACTGGTTCAACCTACGATATCAATACATAATCGTAGCGACCTGTCCTTCTTGACAAACAACACAGGTACCCCCCAAGGAGACACACTGGGTCGTATAAAGCTCTTATTTACGAGCTCATCAATCTGTTTCCTCAGTTCTTCCATCTCACATGGAGGCATCCGGTACATAGGTAATGAAATGGGGGTCGTACCGTGTACAAGATCAATAGTAAAATCGATCTCACACCGAGGAGGTAATCCATGGATCATCCTGAACACATCCTCGAAGTCCCGAACTACTGGCATATCTCCTAACATCAGCCCATCAGCAGGCTTAAGTAAAACGGCGTAACATCCAACGCGACATGTCCAACTAACCTGTACTGAGAAAGTAAAGACCGTGCCGTCAGGTCCACTGGCTGTCATGACCCGAGTATCGCAATCAATCTCTGCCTTCATCTCGCTGAGCCAGTCCATACCGAGGATAATGTCGTAGTGCCATAGTGGAGCAACAATGAGGTCGACGAATACTGTCCTACTACCCAAATCAACGGAGCAACCCTCACACACCCGTGTGACATCCGAAAAAGTTCCAGTAGCAGTAGTGACTTTCACGCCCTTCATGAGAGTAGTATATAAAGCTAGACACTTAACCACCACACATAAAATGATGGAAGTAGCGGACCCATTATCCACCAATAAAAAGATAGGAGTATCTTGAACATGTGCAGTGACCTCGAAGGCCATAGGTGCTGTCTCCGGCTCCTCTACTGTGAGCGCATGAACATGTGCCTGCTGTGGTCAGTTGGGCTGAGGCATCATAGGTCGTTGTGGCGGCCTAAAGCGAGGTGTAGGTGGTCTGAAGGATGGATGTGTAGGTGCTGTCCATAGTGGAGGAGCCGATAATGCCTGAGGGTAAGACGATAAATCCGCTGTGGTGGTGCAAACCCACTGTCTCTCATCCGAGCAAAACAACTCTCTGCAAGGTGACCCAATCTCCCGCAGTATGTACAAGTCACACCTGGATGCCTCATCGGAACTACTGGCGCCGTGGTCCTGGGGGGAGAGTCGATGCGAGGCCTCTTGCTGAGGAAAGGCCTGCTCTGAATATCTGGTCGTGGTCTCGTAACCATAGCACCGAGAGAACGTGTCAACCGATCAACATCCTGCTCCACACGCATAGACATATGAACCAAATCGGCATAGGAGGGTATGCTGACACAGCACATCTTCGACCGAATATCAGGTCGCAAGCTCTCAGAAAAACATCGTATCCGCATCTGCTCATCAGCGAGTATCGTAGGGACATATCTGCCCAGCTCAGTAAATCGATGCTCGTACTCAGTAATTGTCATGCCTCCCTGCCTGAGGCACAAGAACTCATTCTCCCTCTCATGTCGGTAGGTTAGAGGGTAGTACCTCTCGTGGAAACGAAACTCGAAGGCTGCTTAGGTCCATTCGTAGCCAACTGTAACTGTCCGTAGGACACCATCCCACCACATACTGGCCTCCTTCTCAAACATAAACGTGGCCAACTCCACCTGCTCTGTCTTGGTGCAGTGCATTTTCCGTAGCATCTTGGAGATGCGGTCTAACTAATATTCAGCCTCCTCAGGCCTGTGAGAACCCGTAA
This sequence comes from Magnolia changhungtana, assembly GCA_030180095.1. NCBI lineage: Eukaryota > Viridiplantae > Streptophyta > Magnoliopsida > Magnoliales > Magnoliaceae > Magnolia > Magnolia changhungtana. Next base: position 1,982,156 of record JASAUF010000625.1, read on the forward strand.
AAGTAGGAGGCCTCAAGCGCTGGAATCGCTCGAGAAGGCCATTAGTACCCAAATGCCCCGTAGGGTATGCAGTAGGTGCAGGCGGAGGCACATCCTTAGCCTAAGCAGAAGGCTCTGCAGTCTCAGTAGGACATGTAGACGGTGAAGGTGGAGTCGCATTCCCACACTGAGATAAGGCCCCTGTAGTAGTGGCCAATAGCTGCTGTTGCTACTGATGTTGCACTTGTTGCTGTTGGTGCTGCACCTGTTGCTGGTGAATCATTGTCAATAACTACTCCAACCTATCCATAAGCGGGGCAGGCTGAGTCACGTATTGCGTCAAGGAAGATGCACGGTTCTGCTCACGAACCGGTAGTATATGCGGTGGTAGTCCAGCTGTAGGACCTGTGGAAGGCTGAGATGTAGGCATGGTCTCACGATCCGGGCCCAACCCAGGGTCCGTACGACCATCTCTGTGGAAAGGAGCCTGATCCATAGTATCAGTGAGTGTCAGGTGTGCCGTGCTCTGCGTATATTTCTTTGGCATACCCTATACAACATAGGATGCAATACATATAAGATGAAGCATAGCAATATAAAACACAATCATTTAAGCATTCGACACACTTTATAGCAAAAGAGGCTGCATGCATTTCATTTACCAAAATTGTCATAATATATGTAATACAGAGTTACATGAATCATGACAGAAGATGCATAGGAGCTAATACAACCAAAGCCTCAAACATCAAAACCATTATACTAACTACTACACCCATCAACATGAAAACATAAACATCCTAAGGCGCTAACAAAAGTAAACTACAAGACATCAGTATGGATGACCAGGCATCCGAGTCAGGCGATGGAGGAGGGGCACCCTTATCCTGTAGATAGGACAGGATAGTCTTCAAGGTGTAAGTCACCTTCTTGAACTTGTGCTTTACAAGGCCCCGAAGATCCATGACATCCTGTCGTATGACAGCCTGACCCTCCTTGATTTGGGCTATACGGGCATCCCTAGCAGCTTGATCAGCATCCTACTCTAGTGCCATAGGCGGTGAGCTCTCCTCTGTATCTTGGGCCTCTGCTTCTTCTTCCTGTTCCTCCTCTATCCCATCACCACTTCTCTCCTCACTCTCTCCATCTAGATCAATACTTTCCTCCCCTTCGTTGTCGAACTCCTCCCCATACTCGTCGAGTTGGGCTTGGCATTGTTGAGGGTCGATCCTCATGTTGTTAAGCGTAGCATCGCTTATGGTCCGGATCGGCGTAACATCATCCATGTTAAGTTTATAGCCGGCCTCTCGAGCAATCTTACATACTAGTCGGCCGAATGGGAGAGAGATGTCATTTCTAAAAGATCGAGCAGTCTGGACTATCTATAATAGGGTGAACGTGGGCAGGCTCAACTTATCCCCATGTCCAACCCTGTACAGGAAGTCTACCATCAACCGGGTAGATTCAGTGCGGTTGCCCCACCGTGGATACACATTGTACGTGAAAATGTAGTGAAGCAAATGGAAGTCATCTGTCAATTTCATCGATGGGAGACTGTTGCCTGTGGTCCAGGGAACCAGTCGGCCATAAAGGTAGCGTGTATGATGGTCTCTTTCTCGCACACTCTTGAAATAATCCTCATTAGCATGTACATCACCATGTGGGATTCCCATCACCTGGGACACTAAGTCCACATTGATCGTAAAATCCTGCCTTGCGATGGAAATAGTAAACTGTAGAGGTTCTAGCGATGGATTTCAGATATTGGTGTAGAAAGTACGAACCGTATTCTCACATGCGGGAGACTTAGCTTCGAACATGGGACCCCACTCAACGTCCACGAAGTGGTCCATAATTGGGTGTAGCCCAAACAACTTCTCATCTACGTGAGCTTCAAGGACAACCCTGCGGTCACAAAACCGACCGTAATCGAAATCTATCGGTAGCGCTCTCTCTATCGAGATTTGGGGATCGAGGTCCCGCTTCGACCTGTGCTCACAGACGGCGCTAGAGCTAGCTTCAACACCAGCTCTTCTCCTTGAATGGGTTGGGCGATTAGGCCCAGCTTCATCCGTGACACTCTTCCTCTTTCCCATGCAACAAACTCAAATATGACCATGGAAAGCGACGAAAAGTGGTAGAAAGAGAGAGAAAGGGCTGGAGTTGCTAATCCTCCACGGGTTTGAGTCTCAAGAGAGGTTGTAAAGGCCCAAAGAATAGGGATTTGAGAAGGAAAATGGGGAGATGGAGTGAGGTAGAGAGTATGCATGATTTTTAGCTACAAATGGGGCATGTGAGAGCCCAAATGAGAGAGAATGGAGAGGGTAGGGAGGTAGGGAGTGTTGTAGATGATGGAAATGGATGGGTTGTGACCGAAAATGATGGATTGGGCGATTGAGAGGAAGATTTGAGAGAGAAAATAACAAGTTGAAAGAGAAAAGAGGGCTTGTAAGGATGAAAAGTGAGAAATGGGGCAAAACAGACCACATATAGGGGTCACCACAAAATTTTACGGGCCCCACATGCACCTAGGGGTCGGCCCGACGCCGACCTGAATCGGCTTGACTGGCCCGGCCCAAGGGGACCGTGGTAGGTGCGGCGCCGCCGCGGTCCTCTGGACCCAGGGCTGTGCCGCCGGGGTAGGGCGGTGGCCACCCCCCTCCCAAGGTGCCAATGAAACCTCGGGTCCACCGTGGGTCCCCCCAGATTGCATCGTGTGGCCCTCGACTCTGTTTCGAGTCGTTTCAGGTCATTCTGAGTATGTTTTGAAACATAATGGTATTTTACCAATTTTTAACAGCTAGGATTAGGTGGATTGTGATATAGACCCATCATTTGACAGTCTAAAAGTGTGTTAGGGGTGACTCGTGCGATCAGGATTGAGTACAGACTCCATTTCGACGTTCGTTTTCAGTGAACTTTACCGTTGGACGAAACTGGGATACCTACGACTGTTTCTACATGCTCTCGTACCCTCCTAAGTCGAAATGCATCAGCGTACATCATGAGACCATAACTCAGGTCCAATTAATCCAAATCATGCTCTGATACCAACTTGTAACACCCTGAAATTCGAGGGTCGAGTAGCAACTCAACTCTCGAGTTCCAAAACATCACTTATGCAACATAGAGAATGATGATTGAATGTTGTCTATGTTGGTGCAATAAACATGAGTGAGATTATACCAAAACAGTAATCCATACTCCAGTTCGAGATACAAAACACAAGTGGAAGACTGAAAGACATATATAAATGTGTATAAAAATAAAACGATTTCGATCTGTCTTCAAAGTATGATTAGTTCACTGAGTCATCATATACTTGTACCGAATCAAAACAAAATGTCAAAAGAATAGTCCAACTGTCGTGAGAGCCCAGTAGCCCCGTAAATCCGGATTGCCTAAGTAAAGCCACCGGAGAACAGCATGAAGGAAAACTCATCCTGATCATCATAATAATCAGGCTCAGCCTCGAGTGAATCGTCGGTACCTGCATCTAAGACAGAGTCTAGTGGGTGTCCGGAACACCGTTCTGTAGCATGGGAGTGAGTAGCTAACTCAGTGGAATAATAAAGCATAGGTTAACATGTTATCAAATCAGTCAAGCAGCAATGATAAAGCAGTACAATCAATAATCTTAAGTACTCTTGTTAATGTAAGTATGAAATGCTGTCATGATGCATGCCCTCACCAATGCTCCCTCATACGGTACCATCTTATGTCCGCAGCATGCGTTTAACTCTCAGTGCTCCACATCTTCTAGGCACATGCAGTGCGATGATGAGCATGGTTACTGAGTTATTATTAGTCCTTTTCAAACAGCAGGATTGGGAAACTGAGGTACCTTCCTTATATCATTCCCAAATAATAATCCATTCTAGGGTCATCAATCCCAGATAATCTCATACGATAGTGTGGTTCTAGGTCGCTGCAAGGGCTGCCAGGGCTGTTACACGGAATCGTTGCACCACTCCCCCATCGCCTTATCAATATAGGCCTAGTTTGTACTCTTGTTGCTACGGAAAGGTCATCGCCTCCATGTAGACTTAAAGTACTCTCGAGGTCAACTCAAAGGGCTGTCAGGGCTGTTACACGGAATCATTGAACCACTCCCCCATCACCTTATCTGTATAGGCTGACAACTCGAATATAGTGTCCCATACCACCATAATCGACTCATGAGTCTGATTGCTCAATCGTCACTACGGGGAGACTCGTGGCCCCAGCGTAGGCCAACATCTCAACCACGGTGTCCCATACCACCATGGCCGGCTCATGAGTCTTAGTGGATCGAGATACCACGGTTAACGGGATTCCACTGGTAAGCTTAGTACCTTAGGTTCAAATAGAGGCATCCAAATATGGTGAACATACATAAGACAGATCTGGTTACTTGACGAGCTCGGCTAGCTCGAGCGTACGACCAATTGAACGACATGAAGCATAAGCACTTAGTGTGGCCTAACCACTGCCACCAACCGAGGTACGACTCGGGTTCGTCGAACACATCTCGCATGGCGAATGAATCTCAGCCACGAATTCATTTCCGTTTCCGATTGCATGGACTACATCATAGTCCCAAACTCAATTCATTTCATCATGTAAATCATATGAAGGAATCCACCGTAATGGATTTCATAGGTTCAAGAATTTCAATCACATAAGCATATTAGGAAATAAAATTTACAATCAAAGCATATTACAATACAAACATGATTTCACACACAATCATTGCATAAGTAAAATAGAATTTACAATAAAGTGTACATGTAGGAAATCATTTACACAATTAAAGTAACCAAGATTTGTATCTCGATCCACATACAAAGTGTACTAGATGAACTTTAGCTCATTCAGGCATTTTCACAAACACATAGACTACAAACATCACCTTACATGATGTATGATGATTACACATGTGCTAAGCCAAATCCTTTCACTAGGGAATTGCCTCATATATCACTCGTGTATACCCATGACAGAAATCATGGCATGCATGAATCCGGGATCCGAGTCTACTTAAACATTTCCATAGACACTTGGGCTACACATTTATCACATATAACGTATTTTTGTCGTGACATGATTTAGGGCAAGTCCTTTCGCTAAGGAGTTGTCACACATGTATTAAGCCTATATTCATGACAAATAAACATGTTAAGCACAAATCCAAAATCTAAACAAAATCAAACATTTCAACATATGCATAGAATAGCCTGAATCCTACATATCTCACATAAACTCGTATAACAAAACAAACAACGCATTTTGCATGTGTAATAGCACCCTTGTCAGTTATAAATCATTAACCGACATTGAAAGCCTTAAAAACCATAACCTATACACCTAAAGTCCGCACCTTACGCCGTAGAAGCGTAATGATCTCGATATATTTGCTAAGTCTTTGTGTACGGTAATTTGGCAACCTATAGAATAAAATAGATTAGCTATTTCATCATTTGCAATGATCATAACCCTAAATCAGAGTAGGGTTAGGGTTTCTTACCTAGAACGAAGCTGAAATCGCCGGGAAAGCAACTAGAAAGAGGTGGTTAAGCTTGTATAGTGGCAGGGTAGAGTATCAGGGAGATCCTCCCACTTCTCTCACACTTTCTCTCTCTTTTCTCACCCAGGGTTTTATCAAATTCATATGGGCTGAATGACAGAGGGTTTAAAGTCCTTATATAGGCTAAAACATATTCATAATAGACCTAGGGTCAAGGTATACTTAGGTTATATCCAAAGTGGGTCCATTTCAATCTAACAGAGCACTTCTGGAGGCCCCTTTTCTGTGTGTGGTCGAACTTAAGCTCACTAACATTGGATCTAGGTATAGTTAAGTTTTTGTTTCAATTGGGTTTCTAGATCACACGTGGCAGACCAGTTTCACTTCAACAGTCACAGAAACTCGATCAGGGTTACAAGTACACAAACATGTATGGGAAATGTTTCTTGATCTGAGGGTGTATTTGGGTCAGATTCTGACGGTCTGATTGCTTATAATTGGCCCACAAACATCAAGTCTTGGATTACTTAAATTTGATTTAATTTCTAAAGAAAATCAGGTTTTCTCATACTCTTCACTCCGGGCTCAAGCGAATAGTCGTGGGACACTGTTTGGATTTGATCTCCGAGATAGTTATCAAGCCTAGCAAAGCTGTCCTAAGTCTATAACTTCGTATTATTCAGAATTTTGATGTGTGGTCCAGATCCAATACGGAGTTTCAATGTGCTCCCGAGAGCAACTGCGTAATGAGATTGATCCTAAATTTTAGGGTAACCTAGCGTCAATGATTCTACAAGTTTTAGGTCTTACAGATCATATTTAAAGTGATTCAAACGGATTTCGTGGCTAATCTAGTTTAACACTTAGTTAACTTTGTCTAATTTCTAAAGGATTTGGGCCTGTGCGATTTCTGCCAGAGGTGGTACTCGGGTCTTTGTACGGAATTTTTTGAGACATTACAAAAATGAACCATAACTTAAGTGAATTGGACCATTCGCTTGCGAGCGAAATTGAAGACTTCAGACGATCAGATTATGACTAACTATACCCTTTGATCAGGGAAATTTCCCTGCACATATCGGTATACCTGTGGCCCTGATCGAGTGACAATGACTGTTGAACTGACACGGGTCCTCCACGGTCGATCGGCCTATCCAAATGCACTGAAATCGTATCCTGGCCTAGATCCATTGTCAGGGAACTTATTTTGTGACATAGACAGGTAATGGACCTCTAGATGAGCCCCATTTGTCAGAAACAACAGCCATTTAGCTATAGCCTAAGTATACCATGGCCCTGGGGCCATTGACATCAGTTTTGAGCCTATATAAGGCACTTAAACTACCCCACTCCTCTCTCATACGAATTTTCTCAAACCCTAGGTGAGAGAAGAGTGAGAGTTTGGGAGATCGTGGCGGTGTTTCTTTCCCACGACTACATGCACTAGATAGCCTCTTTGCTACGCTACATGACCTATTCCGACTTCGATTTGGGTAAGGAATCCTAACCCTAATCTCGTTTTAGGAATCTAAATAGAGGGATCTATGAAATAACTAACCTATTCATTGCTTAGGTGTCCAACATTTGAATTACGGGAATAGAGTGTTCGAACCGAGTTCGAAACGAGCAATCCGACGAAAGGTATGGACTATAAACATTTAGGTTATGGTTTTCAAAGCTTTCAATGTCGGCAATGATTTATATCTGACTGGATTGCTGCCATATGATCTTAGTTACGATGTATTCAATAAATTACACATGTGTGTAAACTATGTGAATAAATATGCATTCCATGTGTTTGTTGAAATGTTTGAATGAAATTGTAATTATGATTTGTGCTTGCCATGACTATTAATGTAGAATACATGTTTGTTATATGTATGACAACACCTTTGTGAAAGGATTTGTCATAATATATGCTATAACTAATTTATTTCATGTATGTAGAAATGTGTAGTCTAAGTGTTTGATAAAATGTCTGAATGAGAAATTGCTTAATGAATTGTAATTAATGAGGGTGGTGAGATAGGATTCTCAACTACCTTATCAATGTTCATAATTTCCTTCATGTAATCTAAATTGCTACTACATGATTCATGGAAGAGATGCATGTGTATAATACATGCTTAATGTGTTTGTTAAAATGCTCAAATGGGATTTATATTTGAATTGTTTGTCAAATGTTGTTTGATTATCACATGTGAATACCTATTGTATTTGAGTATGATTGGGACTAATACTTAGTCCAGGCAATCGATAATGATTCCCGATTAAGTGGTAGAACTAGTCTCGCCACCTTGGATAAGTTCGATGAATCCGAGTCATATGGTGATTGTCGACAATGGTTAGGCTACGTGGAGTGTTCATGTGCTCCATATCGATTAATTCAGCGTGCGCTTGTACCAATTGAAATTGTCAAATAACCCGATTGGCCTATTGTGTGTTTACCATGTATGGACACTACTGTTTGAATTTAAGGTACCACTTACCAATGTAAAATCCATCTCAACCATGGTACCATGATCCGCTAAGACTCATGAGTCGGGCATGGTGGTGTATGGGATACCGTGGTCAAGCTGTCGACCTACGCTGGGGTGACGAGCCTCCCCATAGTGACCAGTGAGTAACCCAAACTCGTGAATCAAATATGGTGGTGTATAGGACACTGTATTTGAGTTGTCGGCCTACGTTCAGGCGACGAGCCTCTTGTAGTGACCTCGAGTATAATCAATTAAACTTGTTTATCCACTGCTTTCATTAGGGGTGATGCCCTACAACTTGCTTATCATATGTGATTAACTAGGATTGATAACCCTAGATGGATCTCCATTTGGGGTAAATGATATAAAGGAAGGTACCTTAGCTTCATGAATCTACTGTATGAATAACCCTAATTAAGAACTTGGTTAACACGACCATGCACTGCATTGCATGTGCTTTGGGGAGGAAACACACATTTAGGGAGTTTGCCATGCGCGATTGTAAGATGAAGTCGCTGAGGGAGTGCAGGCGAGGGCATGCATCATTACCGCATATCATCCCTGCATTAATAAGAGTAGTTAGGAATGATTGTTGTACTGCTTTATCATTACTGCTTGATTGAATTGATAATATGTTAACCTTTGCCTTATAGTACCACTGAGTTGATCAGTCACTCTCACTCTGGTATGGTGTTTTAAAACACTAACCAGACCCTGATTTAGATGCAGGTTATGGTAAGGCTTATGCGAGGGAGCCAGATTTCTTAGACGAGGAGTTCTCCTACGTGCAGCTCTCGGGTGGGTCTATGTAGACCTAGAGTTGCATCACTGAGATTATAGGTCTATGGATTAGTTGGACGTTCACACTTAATATTTTGTAAATTTTGGAACAATACATGTACATATTCAGCCGGGTGACATACTCATACTCTGGGGATTGAGAAACACTTATATACTTTATATATCTATCTCAGTCTTCTGCTTGCATAATTTAAATATATCTGGAGTATGATATGCTGATTTAGTATAATCTCACTCATGTTTAATGCACTAATATGGACAACATTTAAACATCATTATTATGTTGCATAAGTGATGCGTTCGATCTCGGGAGTTGAGCTTTTATCGACCCTCGAAATTCAGGGCATTACATAAAGGAATGCGATGCACTAGAGTCAAACAACACACGTGCAATGCATGCAGAAATAGGGAGGGTACCCTCGACGACCCCTCCTGATGATTGAGGGGTCATCAAGGGCCCAATCTACCTCGTAATCCTGGCCCCTCTGCACAATCTGCTTAAACATCAGAAGCATGTGTCCGACCAAATGGCTCTTGAGGCCAGGATGTAAGTCGTTCTCAAAATGGCGGGCCTTCAGCCCCTCATCATCAACAAGGTACGTCACGAATCTTGATAGCACGACGAAACCTGCCTTATATTGGGACATTATCATGTCTCCCTGGACCAAAGTCTTGAACTCTAACACGCGTTGTTGCCCACATGCTCGGGAAAGAACTTTTGGTCGAACTGGTCTACAAAGTCCTCCTAAGTCCACTCAAAATCGGCCACTGTCACTCAGGCGACTAATGCCCACATTTGCTCAGCCTCGCCATGGAGAAGAAATACAGCTAATGGGACTCGTTGTTGGGTCTTACATCTCATGGTGTCGAATATCTTCTCCACCTCGTAGTGCCATCACTTTGCTGCAGCGGGGGATTGTGCCATCAGAAGTCTCAAAGAAGGGCGCTCTCTCGCTCCTGCTCTGCCTGGGCTGGTGTAACAGCGGGCCGCCTGCCCTGCCCCTAAAGGATATTAGTCATCACCTGAAGCATCTGTTGAAGCTGATATGCAGTCACGGGTGCTGTTGGTGTTGCGCTAGACTCAGACGGGGGAGAGGGAGTCACTCGGGTTGCTCTCCTAGGCTGCATGTCCTACAGAAAGGAACAAGAGGCCTATTAGCCTTGAGAACCCTCGAAGGCGCACACATTAAGGATTAATGTCAGAAAATTGTTAAGTTATTCGGACTCAGGACTTATTCATTCTAAGTTCTTAGAACATATGTGATGTGATCCTCAGGTATTCCTAAGTTATGCTCTGATACTAACTTCTGTCATGCCCCAAACTCAGAAATCGAGCTCACAGAATTTTCAAAAGCTGAATTCAGCGCCGACAATCTCTGTAGTGCCCCATTCTCGGATCCTGGCACTTATATGCCAGATTTCGATCCTTAGATCCTATAGGGAGGATTTTCAATATGATTTTTTTTTTGTAATGGAGCATAACCACAAGCATAACCAAGTCACAAAACAACATCATCACATATCCACTATATCAAAAATTTTGAGTATAATGCGGAAAAGAAAATACAAGGTGATCAAAAAGCTCCAAAATACTCTGTCATGCGCTCCTGCCTCAGCTTTATTGCAATCCAATGCCACCTACACGCAATGGTCATGCATAAGCTTACGAAAAGCTTAGAGGGTGGTGTAAGTGTGTGCACAAGGCAAGTGCTAAGTATGCAATATCAGAGTAATGTGAAAATATGCTCGTAAGTTCATGAATACTATCAGTCGTACCAAGGTTATGTGATGCAAGGCATGAATGTTATTGGCCATACCAAGGCCATGCGATGCGAGGCCTACATAGTCAAATGTCATATGCGAGATGCAACACAAGCATGACACTCCTCATCAAGTACATATATCAGTGCAGTTCCCCTCTGGGATACCACCGGGGTCTAGTACACTCCACACTGACTTTCGCCTCCCTAATCGCACAGCCCAACGAGTGGAAGGGACCACACTATTCACCTGACCAGTAGTCTACCCATACCTACCCGGCTCGTCGATAGCTGACCCATTTGCGAGCTGGTTAAACTCATCCTAACTTACAACCCCCTCACTTGGGCGGATAAGGCCACACCCCCTTCTAACAGACAATGACACAATGGGAGACATGGCCTACTGGTATTCGGCACTCGTAAGCTCATGTATCTACTCGATCAAGACATTGGAGCATCTCTTGATACTAAAAGGTTCAAGGACTTCCACTGTAACGCCCTGAAAATCGAGGGTCGAGCATAAACTCAACTCTCGAGTTCCAATGCATCACTTATGCAACAAAATGAATGATGATTGAATGTTGTCTGCTTTCGTATAATGAACATGAGTGAGATTAAGCCAAAACAGCATATCATACTCCAGAGACAGCTAAATTGCAAGCGGAAGACTGTGATAGCTATATGTAATATATAAACTGTGGTGAGTCTCCAGAGTGTCATAACAATACTAGGTTAAATAATTACAAGTACATTTCAAAATATACCTAAGGTGTAGGGTCATCTAGTCAACATCCCAGTAATCCCATCGATCAAGATACGGCTCAAATGGAGATGCCATAAACAACATATACAAGAAAACACCCTCATCATCACAAAAGTTCGGTTCCGCCTCAGGAATAGCATCGCCATCTGCAATCAGACAAAGTCTGGTGGGTGTTCGGAACACCGTCCCGTAACGTGGGAGTGAGTAGCTAACTCAGTGGAACAATAAAGCATAAGTTAACATGTTATCGACTTAGTCAAGCAGTAATGATAAAGTAGTACAATCAAACACTCCTAACTACTCTTATTAATATAAGTATGAATGCAATCATGATGTATGCCCTCACCACACCCTCCCTCGTGCGACACCATCTTACGTTCGCGGTATGCTTCCATCCCTCAGTGCTCCACATCTTCCAGGCACATGCAATGCATGATGAGCATGATTACCGAGTTATTATTAGTCCATTTCAAACAGCAGGATTAGGAAACTAAGGTACCTCCCTTGTATCATTCCCAAACATGATCCATTCTAGGGTCGTTAGTCCTAGTTAATCTCATACGATGGTGTGTTTCTAGGTCACTGCAAAGGCTGTCAGGGCTATTACGCACAAAGGTTACACCACTCCTCCATCACCTCCTTAACGATTCATCACTATACAGAAACAGGCCTAGTTCATACTCCATACACCGCGGCAAAACTCTAAGGCTCACTGCAATTTCAGAGTATGCTCGAGGTCACTACAAAGGGCTTCCAGGGCTGTTACACACAAAGGTTACACCACTCCCCCATCACCTTATCAATGTAGGCTGACAGCACGAATATAGTGTCCCATACCACCATAATCGGCTCACGAGTCTGGTTGCTCACTGGTCACTACGGGGAGGCATGTGGCCCCAGCGTAGGCCGACAGCTCGACCACGGTGTCTCATACCACCATGCCCGGCTCATGAGTCTTAGAGGATCGAGGTACCGTGGTTAACGGAATTTCACTGGTAAGTTTGGTACCCTAGGTTCAAACAGAGGCGTCCAAACATGGTGAACACACATAAGACAAATCGGGTTGCTTGACGAGCTCGACTAGCTCGAGCGCACAACAAGTTGAACGACATGAAGCGCATAAGCACTTCGCGTAGCCTAACCACTACTGCCAACCGAAGTACGACTCGGGTTCGTCAGACACATCCTATATGGTAAATGAATCTCAGCCACGAATTCAATCCCATTACCGATTGCCTGGACTATAATCAAGCCCCAATCACATTCAATTATAAATAGTTAAAGTAATAATGGATCAAGATTCAAATCATACAATCAAAGTCTAATATTATCCGCTTAGGGCTGTTAGGGCTGTTGCTCGGAAACGTTGCATCACTCCCCCATCACCCTTCACAGATTTATGGAATACAACTTGAACATGTGAAGTAATCAAAGCATAATTAAATAAACAAGTAATTCAAACATATTAACAAGCATGTTATAAAACATAATGCAAACAGGAAATCCAAATACATATGTTTCATAAGTAAGCAGTTAAATTAAACAAACAACATGGGGAACATCATATACATCTTTAAGGTAGTTGAGAATCCTATCTCAACACCCTAATACATTACAATTTACTAACTACTACTCATTCAGACATTTCAATAAACACTTTAAACTACATACATCAACATACATGAAGTATGTTGATCACATAGGTATAAGGCCAAATCCTCTCACTAGGGAGTTACCCCAATTATAACACTCGTGCACCCACGACGGATAGTCATGGCAAGTAGGAATCCAAGTTCCATGTTCATTCAGTCATTTCCACAAACACTTGGGCTATACGTTTTAGCATATATAGTGTATATTGGCCGTGGCGTGATTTAGGACAAATCCTTTCGTCAAAGGAGTGTCACCTATACAACAATCATGTATCCATGACAATCAGTCATGGCGAGCACGAATGCGAATTCTATATTCATTCGGTCATTTTCACAAACACTTAGAATACACTATTTTAACATACATAGTATATATTAGCGAAACATGTATTAGGGCGAGCCCTTTCGCCAAATAAGTATTTTATCCATATATAATAAATTCATAAAACAAATAATCATGGCAAACACATTTCCAAAATTTATACATATACGATACTTTTTACAAATACACTATTTCAACATACATAGTGTATATTAACAAAACATGTAGTAGGGCGAACCCTTTTGTCAAATAAGTATTTTATCCATATATAATATATTCATACAACAAATAATCATGACAAACACATTTCCAAAATTTATACGTATACGGTACTTTCTACAAATACCTAGAATATGTAAAATTCCATATTCTACGTCTTTAATCGAAACAGAAATCAGAAAGCACTTTGTACATGGGCAATTGTATGCAGATCATGAATCTATCATTATCTGACATTGAAAGCATTGAAAACCATAACCTATACTCCTAAAGTCCTCACCTTTTGTCGTAGAATTGTAACGAATACCATAGGTTAGCTAAGCTTCCGTATTCGGTAGTTTGACAACCTATAGAATGAAATAGGCTAGCTATTTCATAACCTACAACTATCAACACCCCAAATCAGATTAGGGTTAGGGTTTCTTACCTAGAAACGGAGCTGGAATCGCCGGGAAAGCGATTAGAATGAAGTGGTTGGGCTTGTGTAGCAGCAGGAAAGAACATCAGGGAGATCCTCCCACTTCTCCCACACTTTCTCTCTCTTTTCTCTCTTCTCAAATCCAAATTCGTATGGCTGAAATGGGAGAGGGTTTAAGGTCCTTATATAGCCTAAAAACTCACCGACATAGACTTCAGGTCAAGGTATACTTAGGTTATAGCCAAAGCAACTCTGTTTCAGCTTAACGCAGGACTTCTGGCGGGCCTCCTTGAGCCAAAGGTCGGACTTAAGCTCACTAACACTAGATCTAGGTTTAGTCAAGTTTTCATTTTAGTCAGGATTCCAGATCACGCGTGGCGGACCAGTTTCAATTCAACAGTCACTGGAAGTCGATCAGAGATTTCGAGTACATGGATATGTTTATGAAAATTTTCCTGATCCAAGGGTGTATTTGGGTCAAATTCTAACGGTCAGGTTGCTTAATACTGATCCGCAAGCGACAAGTCTCAGATTACTATTCAAGATATTTATTTTGTAAAGAAAACAAGCGTTCTTACACTCCCTCACTCCGGACTCAAGCGAACAGCCGTGGGAAACTGTCTGGATTTGATTTCCGAGATGATTGTCAAGCCCAGCAAGGCGGTCCTAATTCCTTAACTTCGTGTTAATCAGACTTCCGACGTGCGGTCTAGATCTGATACGGAGTTTCGGGATGCTCCCGAGAGCAGCCGGGTAGTGAGATTGATCCTAGATTTTAAGGTAACCTAGCGTCAATGATTCTACAAGTTTTGGGTCTTGCAGATCGTATTTAAAGTGATTCAAATGGATTTCATGGCTAATCTAGTTTAGCACTTAGTTAGCTTTGTCAAATTTTTAAAGCATTTAATCCTAAGTGATTTCCGTCTGAGGTGGTATTTAGTCCTTTGTAGTTTGTATATAGATTGATCCAAGTTGTACTACTTAACTAGTTTAAGATAGTGTCTAGGGTGAAAGTACTTAGAAGGATTTAAAGAACGAGGTGGTGAAAGGTAAGATTTGTGAAGAAAATGGTTTGAAAAGGGAATTGAGGCTTTAATTGAGTGTTTGAGAAGTTAAACCGGTGTTAGGATTGACCCATCGCCTAAGGACGTCTAATTCCATGTTGGGAAAAATTCGGGCTGTTACATTCATCCAAGGACATCCTATGTGCCCACAGTGCTAAAACCAAGTATTTCTGGTATCCACTAGAGATTTTCAATTTTGAGTTCCTCACCTCCAGACATGGTAAATGATGATCAACCATATAAAATCCCAATCTGGGATAGAGCTCCTCTAGAAATAAGGAATTATAAAATTAGAAATACTAATTAGGGATTGAAAGTTCAAAAGGCCCCAATTAGGGATTTAGAATTTCAAAAATCCCCAATTAGAGATTTTTATTTTCAAAGCCCTATTAGAAAAAGAAAAAGAAGACAGAGAAGAGGAAGAGGAGAATACCACTACCACTACCGAGGGAGAGAGCTGTTGGTCGTGAGGTTGCGAGCGAGAAGGAGATGGCAAGAACGAGAAAGGACGAAGATTACGTGATGACCCTGCCACCACCGAATGGATGTGGATTGCGTGGTAAGGTGGAGAGATCAGAGAGAAAGCAAGAGAGAGAGAGAGTGTAACACCCAGAAAATTGGGGGTCGACAATAAACTCAACTCCCGAGTTCCAACGCATCACTTATGCAAATAAAATGAATGATGATTGACTGTTGTCTGTATTAGTGTGGTGAACATGAGTGAGATTAAGCCAAAACAACATATCATACTCCAGAGACAGTTAAATTGTAAGCGGAAGACTATGAGAGATAGAAAAATATATAAACTATAGTAAGTCTCTAGAGTGTGATAAGGTTACCAGGTTAATGAATTACAAGCATAATTTTAAAATATACCAAGTTGTGGAAGTGTAATGTCTCTTATCCCAAATACCATAGCCCCGTCAATGCAATTTCAAGTCTTCATAGACCTGTCAGAGAGTTGCATGTATGAGAACTCCTCCTCAACATCATAATAGTAGTCCGGCTCCGCTTCATAAGCATCGCCATCACCTGAAACTCAAACAAGTCTAGTTGGCGTGTACAACACCCTCCCGTAACGTGGGAGTGAGTGATCAACTCAGTGGAACAATAAAGCATAGGTTAACATGTTATCAATTCAGTCAAGCAGTAATGATAAAGCAGTACAATCAAACAATCCTAACTACTCTTATTTAATGCAAGTATGAAATGACATGACGAATGCCCTTGCCAAACCACTCTCACGCGACACCATCTTACGTTCGCGACATACATTCATCCCTCAGTGCTCCACATCTATCAGGCACATGCAGTGCGATGATGAGCATGACTAACGAGTAGTTATTAGCCCTTTCAAACAACAGGATTAGGAAACTAAGGTACCTCCCTTGTATCATTCCCAAACATGATCCATTCTAGGGTCGTCAGTCCTAGTTAATCTCATACGATGGTGTGTTTTTAGGTCACTACAAAGGCTATTAGGGCTGTTATGCACAATGGTTACACCACTCCCCCATCACCTCTTAAACGGTTCATCACTAAATTGAAACAGGCCTAGTTTATACTCTATACACTGCGGCAAAATTGGTCACCTCACCGCAAATTCAGAGTATGCTCGAGGTCACTACAAAGGGCTGTTACATGTATTCGTTGCACCACTCCCCCATCACCTTATCAATGTAGGCTGACAGCACGAATATAGTGTCCCACACCACCATAATCGGGTCACAAGTATGGTTGCTCACTGGTCACTACGGGGAGGCACATGGCCCCAGCGTAGGCCAACAGCTCGACCACGGTGTCCCATACCACCATGCCCGGCTCATGAGTCTTAGCAGATCAAGGTACCATGGTTAACGGGATTTCACTAGTAAGTTTGGTACCCTAGGTTCAAGCCGTAGCATACAAATATGGTGAACATACATAAGATAGATCGGGTTACTTGACAAGCTTGACTAGCACGAGCGCTAGTTGAGTTGTACAACATGAAGTGCATAAGCACTTCGTGTGGCCTAACCACTGCCGACAAGCAACGCACGACTCGGGTTCGTCAAACACGTCCTACGTGGCCAATGAATCTCAGCCACAAATTCGATCCCATTACTGACTGCCTAGACTATACAATAGTCCCAATCACATTCAATTGCAGATACGTAAAGCGGTAATGGATGAAGATTCAAATCATACAATCAAAATCTGATAACATCCGCTTAGGGCTGCCAGGGCTGTTGCACGCACTCGTTACACCACTCCCCCTTCACCCTTCACGGCACTTATGGAATATAACATAAACATGAATTTAAACATATGCATTACACAGATAAAATCATACAATCAGTTGAGCATGTTATGAAGTACAACATAAGCATGAGTTTGTACATATTCAATTCCTAATCACACAGATATCTAAAGAAATCATACACATAGTTAAAGAAGTTGAGAATCATATCTCAACACCCTTATACATTACAATTTACTAACTACTACTCATTCAGACATTTCAACAAACACTTTAAACTACATACATCAACATACATGACATATGTTGATCACATAGGCATTAGGCCAAATCCTTTCACTAGGGAGTTGCCCCAATTATAACACGCGTGCACCCACAACGGATAATCATGGCAAGCATGAATCCAAGTTCCATATTCATTCAGTCATTTCCACGAATACTTGGGCCACACATTGTAACATATATAGTGTATATTGGCCGTGGCGTGATTTAGGGCAAATCCTTTTGTCAAAGGGGTATCGCCAATACAACAATCATATATCCATGACAATTAGTCATGGCGAGCACGAATGAGAATTCTATACTCATTCAGTCATTTTCACAAACACTTAAAATACACTATTTTCACATACATAGTGTATATTAGCAAAACATATATTAGGGTGAGTCCTTTCGCCAAACAAGTATTTTATCCATATCTAATATATTCATACAACAAATAATCATGGCAAACACATTTCTAAAATTTATACGTATACGGTACTTTCTACAAATACCTAGAGTATGTAAAATTTCATATTCTACGTCTTTAATCGAAATAGAAAACAGACAGCACTTTGTACATGTGCAATTGCATGCAGATCATGAATCTATCATTATCTGACATTAAAAGCATTGAAAACCATAACCTATACACCTAAAGTCCGCACCTTTTGCCGTAGAATCGTAACGAATACGATAGGTTTGCCAAGCTTCCGTATTCAGCAGTTTGGTAACCTATAGAATGAAATAGGTTAGCTATTTTATAACCTACAACTTTTACAACTCTAAAATAGTTTAGGGTTAGGGTTTCTTACCTAGAAACGGAGTCGGAATCGCCGGGAAAGTGACAAGATAGGGGTGGTTGTGCTTGCCTAACGGCAGGAAAGCATGGTAGGGAGATCCTCCCACAACTCCCACACTTTCTCTCTCTTTTCTCTCTTCTCAATCTCAAATTCGTATGGCTGTGAGAGAGAGGGTTCTAAGGTTCTTATATAGCCTAAAAACTCACTAAAATACACTTATGTTCAAGGTATACTTAGGTTAAACCAAAGCAACCCAGTTTCAGCTCAACGGAGGACTTCTGGCGGCCCCCCTTAAGCCAAAGGTCGGACTTAAGCTCACAGACGATGGATCTAGGTGGAGTTAAGTTTTCATTTCAGTCGGATTTCCAGATCGCAGGTGGCGGACCAATTTCAGTTCAACGGTTAGTGGATCTCGATCTGAAATTCCAAGTACATGGATATGTTTATGAAACTTTTCCTGATCCGAGGGTGTATTTGGGTCAGATCTGACGGTCAGGTTGCTTACAAAATATCCACAAGTAACAAGTCTTAGATTACTATTTGAGATATTTATTTGTAAAGAAAAATAAGGGTTTTCACACTCCTCACTGCGGACTTAAGCTAATAGCCATGGGACACTATCTGGATTTGATTTCCGAGCTGGTTGTCAAGCCTAGCAAGGCGGTCCTAATTCCTTAACTTCGTGTTAATTAGACTTCCGACATGCGGTCCAGATCTAATACGGAGTTTCAATGTGCTCCCGAGAGCAACTGGGTAATGAGATTTATCCTAGATTTTAGGGTAACCTAGTGTCAATGATTCTACAAGTTTTAGGTCTTGCATATCATATTTAAAGTGGATCAAGCGGATTTCGTAGCTAATCTAGTTTTGCACTTAGTTACTTTGTCTCATTTCTAAAGGATTTAGTCCTGAGTAATTTCTGTCTGAGGTGGCACTAGGGCCTTTGTACGGATTTCTAAAGCATTGTTCCTCATCACCTAAATGTTAGGATTCATGCCTAATATGAAAGTACTTAGAGACGTTTAAAGAACAAGGTAGTGAAAGGTGAGATTGGTGAAAGAAATGGGTTAAGAAGCGATTTTAGACTGTGGGATTGAGTTCTGACAAGTTAATAAGGCATTAGGAGTGACCCATTGCCTAAGGACGTCTAATCCCAAGTTGGCAAAAATCCGGGATGTTACAATCTACCCCCCTTAAAACAAAATTTTGTCCCCAAAATTGTCTAAGGATAATAAGGAAAGATTTAATTATTTCTTTTGCCTAAGTTTTATTGATTTTGAGTTTCTACGCGTGGTAAGGTATACACTAGCCTGGTTCATTTTAGTGTACCCCTCTTAAAACTTATTTCTTTATCCCTTGCTTATATCTTGATGGTTTGCTACAATAGATTTCTTTCCCTATTTGGAGTCTTGACTTCGATTCCCAACTAGTTAGAGTAAGATAGATGTTTTTAATGTTTGACCAATACGGAGAGACGGTTATAGTGGGCTTTATCCCGATACATCGATCATCTACCGGGCCAGGGTAGAAAGCTCATCGTATCCCTTCCGAATCCTGGTGGATCCTGGTCTTCTGCTCTCAGCAGTGAGTCTATTGGTAGTCGCCCAGGATTGAGAATTAGGTCAAGCAGCGAATGTTTCGCAGTTGTATATTTCAGTAACTCTGTAGTCCGATCACTCTAAAAACGTAGGGAATGTCCATCATTGAAAGGTTCAAGTGTGATATTTCTTAGGTTGCCCTTTAGGTCTTAGTCTAAGAGAGTCCTCGGTATTATCTATCTCCAAGGAAATGGTGAATTAAATCTTACTAGATCATCCTAAAACAGTTTCTCATAGTAGAACTTGCTAGGGCTTCTACAATGTTCGTATTCAATGAGCACAGTTTCGATCCTGGGCCAGTGGGGTAGGGTCCACCACGCTTTCGCTGCGCCACCCAGATCAAAGAGGTGTATTGATTTGTAACGACCTGTAAATTTCTGTACATTGGGTCGAGTACCACCTCGACCAGAAATCACGTAGGATTAAATCCTTTAGAAATTTAATAAAGTTAACTAAGTACTAAACTCAATTAGCCATGAAATCCGTTGGGATCGCTTTAAATACGATCTGCAAGACCCAAAACTTGCAAAACAAGTGACGCTAGGTTACCCTAAAGTTTAGAACCAAACTCATTTCCCGGCTGCTCTCGGGAATGAAACGAAACTTCATATTAGGTCTAGATCGCACATCGGAAGTCCGATTAACACGAAGCTAAGGAACTAGGACCGCCTCACTGGACTTGACAATCATCTCAAAAATCAGGTCCATCTGATGTTCCACGACCATTCGTTTCGATTCGGAGCGAGGGAGTGTGAAAAACACTATTCCCATCCTAATAAAAAAATCGGGAATAGTGATCTCGGCATCGTTCGGTTGCACGTCAAGATTAAGCAACCCGATCGTCGTAATCGACCAAATTACACCCTCGGATTAAGAAAAATTTCAGGAACATTTACATGTACTTAGAATTTCTGATCGTGGCCCACTGACCGTTGAACTGAAAGTGGTCCGCCACGTGCGATCTGGGAATCCGATCAAGTCGAAAACGTAATCCCACGTAGATCCATAGATGGTGAGCTTAAGTCTGACGTTTGGCTCAAGGAGGGCCACCAGAACCTCCCTTTTGAGCTGGAAAAGTGACGAATATCCTATATTAGCAGTAACCCTTGAACCTGAGTCTATTTTCGAAATGTTTTTGGCTATAAAAGGAGCTTAGAACAGCCCCTCTCACAGCCATACGAATTTGGGAGAAAAACCCTAGAGGGAGAGAAAGAAAAGAGAGAGAAAGGCTTGGAATTTGTTGCCGATCTTCCTCCTACTGCTTTGGGTTGTCGCACGGCCTACACCGCCCCGTTCTAGGTGTTTTCCCGGCGGTCTCCATCCCATGTGAAGGTAAGAAACCCTAACCCTAGGTCTGATTTGAGGTAGGATCGTTGTGGGTTATGTACAGGCTAACCGATTCCACTCTTTAGGCTAGAAAACTCCCGTATACGGAAGCTCTACTACCCTTGCTGATTCGTTGGAATTCTAAGGGCAAAGGTGAGGACTTTAAGTGTATAAGTTACGGTTTTCAACGCTTTCAATGTCAGATAATGATAGATTCATGATCTGCATGCAATTGCACATGTACAAAGTGCTTTCCGTTTCCTGTTTCGATTAACGTTGTAGAAATTGGAATTTCACATACTTTAGGTATACGTAGAAATACCGTATACGTATTTTTTTTGGAAAAATGTTTGACATGTTTATTTAATGTATGATTATATGATATATGGATAAAATACTAATTTGGCGAAAGGAATCGCTGAAATACATGTTCATGTGTAAATGCTACGTATGTTGAAATTGTATATTCTAGAAATACCGTATATGTATATTTTTTGGGAAAATGTATGACATGTTTATTTAATGTATGATTATACAATATATGTATAAAATACTAGTTTGGCGAAAGGAATCGCTGAATTACATGTTTGCTTGTAAATGCCTAGTATGTTGAAATTGTGTATTCTAGAAATACCGCATATGTGTAAAATTTGGAAGTGTAATTGTCATGATTATTTGTTGTATGAATATGATATACGCGGGTAAAATAACCGCTTGGCGAGAGAATAGCCCTAACACGCGATTTGCCAACATACGTCATGTATGTTAGAATGGCGTACTCTAAGTGTTGTGTAAGTGCTTGTGTGTGTGTAAAGGCTTGTGTATTAGTGCCTTAGAAGGGTGCTGATATAGAATTCCCGACTCTCTTAGAGACATGTAGGATCCCCTCCATGCGGTGGTTCGCTATAACCACTTATTTGTGATGTGTATGTAATCGTATCCCTATGTGTATAGTGCTTTACAACATGCTTTACAACATGCTTTACAACATGCTTTACTTCATGCTTTTCTTCATGCTTTATAACATGCCTGCTAACATGCTTGTATTGCTTATTTATCATGCTTTACTCCACATGCTATTGATGAGAACTGTTTGAGTTTGGGACTATGCCTATAGTCCAAACATTCGGTACCAAACTTGAGACTGTGCTGAGATGCATGTCGCCACAAAGGATGTGTCTGGCGAACCCGAGTCATACTTCGGTTGGCGATAGTGGTTGGCCACACGGAGTGCTTTTGTGCTCCATATCGCCTAACTTGTGGTACGCTCGAGCTAGTCAGGCTCGTCAAGTAAACCGAAGTGTATATGTGTGTTCACCATGTTTGGTCGCTACTGCTTGAACCTAGGGTACCAAACTTACCAGTGGCGATCCCGTTTAACCATGGTACCTCGATCCGCTAAGTCGCATGAGCCGGGCATGGTGGTATGGGACACCGTGGTCGAGCTGTTGGCCTACGCTGGGGCCATGTACCTCCCCGTAGTGACCATTGCGCAACCAAACTCGTGAGCCGATTATGGTGGTATGGGACATTATATTCGAGCTGTCGATACATACGGCGAGAGCCGAGTATGGTGAGACCTGTGCTCGTGCTGACGGGTGACGAGTCCTCCGTAGTATCTTCGAGTATACTCCAAGTGTCTGTGATCGGCGACGAGTCTTTCACAGCGACTAGAGTATGAGTTGAGCCGAGTACGGTGAGACCTGTACTCGAGCTGACGGCTAGTGATTGAGCCAAGTACGGTGAGACCTGTACTTGAGCTGACGGCCCAGCAATTGAGCCGCATACGGTGAGATCTGTATCCGCGCTGATGGGTGACGAGCCCTTTGCGATGCCTTCACTACGCTTCTCAAACCATAATATCGTATGAGAATAGCTAGGATTGACGACCCTAGAATGGATCATGTTTGGGAATGATACAAGGGAGGTACCTTAGTTTCCCAATACTGCTGGTTGAAATGGACTAATAAAAACTTGGTAATCATGAGCATCATCGCACCGCATGTGCTTTGTAGATGTGGCGCACTGAGGGAGTAAGCATTCGCGAACGTAAGATGATGTCGCTTGAGGGTGGTTTAGCAAGGGCATACAGCATCATGTCATATCATTTTTGCACTTAACAAGAGTAGTTAGAAATGTTTGATTTGTACTGCTTTATCATTACTGCTTGATTGATTTGATAACATGTTAACCTATGCTTTATTGTTCCACTGAGTTAGCTACTCACTCCCACGTTACGGGACGGTGTTCGCAACACCCACCAGACTCTGTCACAGGTGTAGATGGCGCCTTGGTTCAGGAGCCGGAGCCCGACTTCGGGGAGGATCAGGAGGAGTTCTCCTTTATGCAGTATTCTGACGGCTATGCTTAGGCCGACTGCATCGCGGGGATTCCAGGGCTTATCTATGGGATTGTATTTTGATTTTGACTTAGAAACAATACATGTATATTGGTACTCAGTTAGTACTCATACTCTGGAGTTCATAAAATCTTGTTACTTTACATACTTTGAATATAAAATTTTAGTCTTCCGCTTGCCTTTATACAATTGAACTGGAGTATGAATTACTGTTTTGGTATAATCTCATTCATGTTTATTGCGCTAACTCAGACAACATTTAACCATCATTGTGTATGTTGCATAAGTGATGCATTGGAACTCAGGAGTTGAGTTCATACTCGACCCCCGAATTTCAGGGCGTTATATGATTTGACTTAGCTACATCTATCGGTCTCTGGCATTCTCTAATGTAACCGGTAGTCTAGTCTTAATTTAGGAGTAGTAGAAATCCATAGGTGTAGTCCAAAGTCTATGCTTATACACTAAATGATTTTATACCCTTTCTAATATAAGAAAGGGTTTTATCACTTAGGGTCAAAGTTGCCTAATTGGAATTGAGTCGCCCGAAATTAAATTTAACTATGCTCGAGCACTACACACATGCTCATACTAGCTAAGAGGGTCCTAAGGTTCACATTATTACTTGTTGGATTTCCTATACGGTTAGGTCTGTCGAAATCTAGGAACACCACTTTAGGTCTAAAACTCTAAGGGCCTATTTGTCAAACAACCATTTACTCTAAAAGCTTAAGCTATCAGAGTGTGGTGGGTTAATGTATATCAAGGGACTTTGTCACTTCAACACTATTTGGCCAGTGGTCTTAAGTTGGAGTAAATGGGACTGCATTGCTAATCCCACTTCGGAATTGGGAATGATATGTTTGGTTGGAGGGTGGGTGGGGATTAATTTTATATGCTCTGGAAAATGAGCCTGGTGTTGAAAAGTGTGGGATGGGATTTTCAAATCCCATGATGATGAATTTCTAAGTGTAGTTTGAAAGGAAAATACGGGATTTACGTTTAACTGCATACATTACAAACATGGCATTGGAAAACATGGGAGATAGGAGAGGGGTTATTAGGTTTTGGAATCTTGAGCCTAGATAGGCTCAAATGAAAGGGAATAAAGAGGGAAAATGGAAAGATGGGATGGGTTGAGAGCTTACACGAATTTGAGCTTCAAATGGGGGGGGGTGTAGGAGCTCAAATGAACGAGAATAGATAGGGTAGGGGAGTAGGTGTTGCTGTGAACATTAGAGGGGTGCGGGATTTAACAAAAAACAGCGGAAGGGGCGATTGGAAGGGAGGTTTGAGAGAAAAAATTTGATTTTGGAAGGAAAGGGAGTGCTTGGAGGAGTGTTCGAGAGAGGGGGGGCCAAACGGACGAGGAGGGGCCCCCACAAAATTTGGTAGGCACCACACGTGCCTAGGGAAGTTCTAAGCCTTTTTCTGGTATTTCTAGTTGGTCTATTATTGTAATTATGTTTTTATTTGTTCATCATCAAGTATACTTCATCTCCACCAAATTTCATTAGATTTCATCTTGTAAAAAATTCTAAAAATTCTAGAAGCAACAGCTATCCAAACTAATGATTTTCAGATAGTTGACACAATGACCCATATTTAACTATATTAAATATTTTATTATATTTTTCATTTATTTTTATATAAAACTAAACTTATCAAGATTAAATCTAGCTTTTGAATCACCTAAATTGGAGTTATAACGAGGAAGATATGAATTTTTGAAGTCAGACCAAAATTGCAAAAAATTGTGGCCGAAAACGGGCGGCCTAATGAATCATGCCCGCTCGGTTCCTGACTCATTTGGACCGTGTCGACCACGATGATCGTGGGTTCCACCGCTTGATCGGCTTTACCTGATGTGCTGCCACCACAGTTGGGTGGTGTTCCCCAACCTCCCAAGGGGCCAATGGTACCCTGGGTCTGTCCCGGGTCCCTCCGAATTTCATAGTGCGGCCCCCGACTCCATTTGAGGCATTTTCGGGGCCAAATTGTAAACCAGGATTATTTTATGCGACGTGTAATATATGATTTTGGGGTAGGAGATACTATTCTATCCAACTAACCTATTTATTTCACGAGATTCCATAATTTGAATGGTCAAAAGTCTAATTTCTACACATATTTACTATTTATGGTAACTTTTTGTTTAAGTATTATTCTTCATCATTTATACATTAGAATTTATATCTGGTATGAAAGGATTTAGAAAAAAAAATTGAAGAATGAAGGGGTGCAAGGAGAGATTTTGAAGGAATTGGATAAAAATGGGTTTTAAGCTTTGAGATCAAATGTAAGGTGTTATGATTGACCCACAACCTAAGGGTATTCGTTTCTAGGGAATGACTCAAACCCATTGACTGATAGCCTAGAAGTAGTTCGGGATCGTTTCGCGTGATCATGAGTGTGTACGGGCCCAATCTCAGGGGTCGATTTCGTTCGGTTTCGCCGTTCGGCGAATTTGAAAAATCCTAAGTCGGTTTCTACGTTCCGTTGCTCCCTCCCAAGTCAGAGTGCGTCAGAGTGTGTCGTGTGACCATAACCCAGGTCTAGTTTAATCCAAATCATGCTCTGATACCATCTTGTAACACCCTGAAAATCAAGGGTCGATCATAAACTCAACTCCCGAGTTCCAACGCATCACTTATGCAAACAAAATGAATGATGATTGACTGTTGTCTGTATTAGTGTGGTGAACATGAGTGAGATTAAGCCAAAACAGCATATCATACTCTAGAGACAGTTAAATTGTAAGCGGAATACTGTGATAGATAAAAAAATATATAAACTATAGTAAGTCTCCAGAGTGTGATAAGGTTACCAGGTTAATGAATTACAAGCATAGTTTAAATATACCAAGTCGTGGAAGTGTAATGTCTCCTATCCCAAATACCATAGCCCCGTCAATGCAATTCCAGGTCTTTATAGACCTGTCAAAGAGTTACATATAAGATAACTCCTCCTCAACATCATAATAGTAGTCCGGCTCGGCTTCATAAGCATCGTCATCACCTGAAACTCAAACAAGTCTGGTTGGTGTGTACAACACCGTCCCGTAACGTGGGAGTGAGTGATCAACTCAGTGGAACAATAAAACATAGGTTAACATGTTATGAATTCAGTCAGCAGTAATGATGAAATCAAACAATTCTAACTACTCTTATTTAATGCAAGTATGAAATGACATGATGAATGCCCTTGCTAAACCACCCTCATGCGACACCATCTTACGTTCGCGACATGCGATCATCCCTCAGTGCTCCACATCTACTAGGCACATGCAGTGCGATGATGAGCATGATAATCGAGTAGTTATTAGTCCTTTCAAACAACAGGATTAGGAAACTAAGGTACCTCCCTCGTATCATTCCCAAACATGATCCATTATAGGGTCGTCAGTCCTAGTTAATCTCATACGATGGTGTGTTTCTAGGTCACTGCAAAGGCTGTTAGGGCTGTTACGCATAATGGTTACACCACTCCCCCATCACCTCTTAAATGGTTCATCACTAAATTGAAACAGGCCTAGTTCATACTCTATACACTGCGGCAACACTCGTCGCCTCACCGCAAATTCAGAGTATGCTCGAGGTCACTACAAAGGGTCGCTGTGGTACATTGTTACACGCATTCGTTGCACCACTCCCCCATCACTTTATCAATGTAGGCCGACAGCACGAATATAGTGTCCCATACCACCATAATTGGCTCATGAGTCTGGTTGCTCATTGGTCACTACGGGGAGGCACATGGCCCCAGCATAGGCCGACAGCTCGACCACGGTGTCCCATACCACCATGCCCGGCTCATGAGTCTTAGCGGATCGAGGTACCATGGTTAACGGGATTTCACTGGTAAGTTTGGTACCCTAGGTTCAAGCAGTAGCGTCCAAACATGGTGAACATACATAAGACAGATTGGGTTACTTGACGAGCTCGACTAGCACAAGCGCCCGTTAAGTTGTATGATATGAGATGCATAAGCACTTCGTGTGGCCTAACCACTGCCAACAAGCAACGCATGACTCGGGTTCGTCAAACACGTCCTACGTGGCCAATGAATCTCAGCCACGAATTCGATCCCATTACCGACTGCCTAGACTATACAATAGCCCCAATCACATTCAATTGCAGATAGGTAAAGCAGTAATGGATGAAGATTCAAATCATACAATCAAAGTCTGATAACATCCGCTTAGGGCTGCCAGGGCTGTTCCACGCACTTGTTGCACCACTCCCCCTTCACCCTTCACGGCACTTATGGATTACAACATAAACATGAATTTAAATATATGCATTACACAGATAAAATCATACAATCAGTTGAGCATGTTATGAAGTACAACATAAGCATGAGTTTGTACATATTCAATTCCTAATCACACAGATATCTAAAGAAATCATACACATAGTTAAAGAAGTTGAGAATCATATCTCAACACCCTTATACATTACAATTTACTAACTACTACTCATTCAGACATTTCAACAAACACTTTAAACTACATACATCAACATACATGACATATGTTGATCACATAGGCATTAGGCCAAATCCTTTCACTAGGGAGTTGCCCCAATTATAACACGCGTGCACCCACAACGGATAATCATGACAAGCATGAATCCAAGTTCCATATTCATTCAGTCATTTCCATGAATACTTGGGCCACACATTGTAACATATATAGTGTATATTAGCCGTGGCGTGATTTAGTGCAAATCCTTTCGTCAAAGGGGTATCGCCAATACAACAATCATATATCCATGACAATTAGTCATGGCGAGCACGAATGAGAATTCTATACTCATTCAGTCATTTTCACAAACACTTAGAATACACTATTTTCACATACATAGTGTATATTAACAAAACATATATTAGGGCGAGTCCTTTCGCCAAACAAGTATTTTATCCATATCTAATATATTCATACAACAAATAATCATGGCAAACACATTTCCAAAATTTATACGTATATGGTACTTTCTACAAATACCTAGAGTATGTAAAATTCCATATTCTATGTCTTTAATCGAAACGGAAAACTGACAACACTTTATACATGTGCAATTACATGCAGATCATGAATCTATCATTATCTAACATTGAAAGTGTTGAAAACCATAACCTATACACCTAAAGTCTGCACCTTTTGCCATAGAATCGTAACGAATACGATAAGTTTGCCAAGCTTCAGTATTCGGCAGTTTGGTAACCTATAGAATGAAATAGTTTAGCTATTTCATAACCTACAACCTTTACAACTCCAAAACAAATTAGGTTTAGGTTATCTTACCTAGAAACGAAGTCAGAATCGCCGGGAAAGTGACAAGATAGGGGTGGTTATGCTTGCAAAACGGCAGGGAAGCATGGTAGGGAGATCCTCCTACAACTCCCACACTTTCTCTCTCTTTTCTCTCTTCTCAATCTCAAATTCGTATGGCTGTGAGGGAGAGGGTTCTAAGGTCCTTATATAGCCTAAAAACTCACTAAAATAACTTATGGTCAAGGTATACTTAGGTTATAACCAAAGTAACCCAGTTTCAGCTCAACGGAGGACTTCTAGCGGCCCCCCTTGAGCCAAAGGTCGGACTTAAGCTCACAGACGATGGATCTAGGTGGAGTTAAGTTTTCATTCCAGTTGGGTTTCCAGATCACAGGTGACGGACCAGTTTCAGTTCAACGGTCAGTGGATCTTGATCCAAAATTCCAAGTACATGGATCTGTTTATAAAATTTTTCCTGATTCGAGGGTGTATTTGGGTCAGATTCTGATGGTCAGGTTACTTACAAAATGTCCACAAGTAACAAGTCTCAGATTACTGTTTGAGATATTTATTTATAAAGAAAAACAAGGGTTTTCACACTCCTCGCTCCAGACTCAAGCGAATAGTCGTGGGACACTATTTGGATTTGATTTCCGAGCTGGTTATCAAGACCAGCAAGGCGGTCCTAATTCCTTAACTTCATGTTAATCGGACTTCCGACGTGTGGTCCAGATCTGATACGGAGTTTCAATGTGCTCCCGAGAGCAACTGGGTAATGAGATTGATCTTAGATTTTAGGGTAACCTAGCGTCAATGATTCTACAAGTTTTGGGTCTTGCAGATCGTATTTAAAGTGGATCAAGTGGATTTTATAGCTAATCTAGTTTCGCACTTAGTTACTTTGTCTCATTTCTAAAGGATTTAGTCCTGAGTAATTTCTGTCTGAGGTGGCACTAGGGTCTTTGTACGGATTTCTAAAGCATTGTTCCTCATCACCTAAACGTTAGGATTTGTGCCTAATATGAAAGTACTTAGAGACGTTTAAAGAACAAAGTAGTGAAAGGTTAGATTGGTGAAAGAAATGGGTTAAGAAGCGATTTTAGACTGTGGGATTGATTTCTGACAAGTTAATAAGGCGTTAGGAGCGACCCATTGCCTAAGGACGTCTAATCCCAGGTTGACAAAAATCCGGGATGTTACAGAGAGAGACAGAAAGAGAGAAGGGAGAGGGTACGAGAGTGGCAGAGACAGAGAGGAGAGGGTGCGTGCGAGAGAGAGAGAGAGTTTTAGGTTTGGGTTTTGGGAAGATGGGTGCGCGCGGCCAAGAGACAAGGAGAGAGGGTGAGGGAGACCGAGAGATCGAGAGAGGGTAAGGGAAAGAGAGAGACTGAGCACAAGAGAGAGAGAGAGATGGAGATTGTTTTCGTCTGCACGGGAGAAAATGTTGGACAAGATAGGTTTTTTATTTTGGGAGGGGGTTTGGATTAAGGAGGGGCGCGTGACGAACGGCTCCTTGAGGACGTTGAGTTTTAGGACCGTGGGGCCCACTGTGATGTATTTCATATATCCACTTCGTCCATTAATTTTAAATTATTATTTTAAGTGCTGATACAAAAAAATGAGTTAGATCGAATCTTTAAGGAGACCACACAACATATTAACAGTAGAAATTTAATTTTTTTTATTTCTTATGGTGTAGTCCACTTAGACATTTAATCTATATAATTTTTGGACTCATACACTAAAATTATATATCAGAATTGTTAGACGGCTTAGATCAAACACATATATTCCGATGGATCCCATGGATCCCCTTAAGCACCATCTATGTTTAATATGGTTTAGGTGAGGTGGTACGCTTTAACTACAGATCACTTAGGCTTTCGCTACGAATTAAATCCGTAGCTATATTGCTATGGATTTAATCCGTAGCTAAAAGCTTGCAACGTCCATAGCCTTTGCTCAATTTTTTGGTAGTGACTCTAGCCCTCCACAATGTGCCTGTGGAGGCCACGACCCTAATGTTGTTAGGGCATACATTGATCATGTCACACGAATGTGAGATGCATGAGTTATACCATCTAGTCATACATTAGTCCTATGCATACCACGCGATCATGTGAGGCACTTCGTCTCATAAGGAGTCCCATAAATGTCTTAGCCCAATGGCGTATGCTATGATCAAACACTCCTCATAATAGGCATACAAATTATGCGTATGGGCATGTAGCATGATGTTATACTAAGCATATTCTCAATGTATTCTACTAGGCTAATTATACTGGCATGGTTATCAGATATAGCAGGCGATGATTGGCCTTAACCAATATGCTACTTACAAGAGTAAGGGCTAAATGATACGCCCCACTAAACATATAGAAGTCTATATGGAATGGTCCATGTTAGACTATCTGTAAGTGCTATGGTTTCCTATTCCTTTGGTTGTCAAATTTTACGGTGCCAAAAACATAATATATGTCTTGTGTAGCATGTTGATTCATATGTTCAAGACACTGCGTCTTTGCTTCAAGTCAAGAACGAAGAACTACTTCAAATCATTTCAAGAAATGCAAGTACATGCTACAATGAAAGTAGTAATCTTGTTCAAGACTTAACTTAGTGTACAACTCAAGATGAAGTGTAATTCAAGCTTTCGAAGATCTCAAGTTTAAGCTACATCTTGTAAAGATCTCAAGCTTCATAATCTTCAAAGGTCAACTATCTTCTGAAGAAATGAAGACTCAATATCCATACTTCACATTCAAGGTATGAATGACCTTAGATTGACCGTAGGGTAGGTCATTTTGTATACGTAATTCAAATTCAATTATTTTATAAGTATTTTGTCTGTTCTAAGACTAGTCCTAGACTCTGTTCGACTAGTCCTAGAATTGGCTCAGTTCAAGAAATTCCAAGACCAGTCCTAAGTTGTTGCAAAATTTTGGAATTTTTTAGTTGAGCTTCAACTAGTCCTGGAGTCTACTCGACCGGTCATAGGAACAGTGCCGACTCATTCACAATCAGTCCAACAGCTATGACTCAAATTCCAGCAACCATTCTTGGTTCCTCACGACCAGTCGTGGAGGCCTCACGACTAGTCGTGGACACCCTACGACCAGTCGTGAAACGATTTTATCCAATCATGCTTAAAATTTCAAAATTATAACGACTCAGAAAATTCCGTACAATGGCCCGAGTACCACCTCAGGCAGAAATCACACAGGATCAAATCCTTTAGAAATTAGACAAAGTTAACTAAGTGCTAAACTAGATTAGCCATGAAATCCGCTTGAATCACTTTAAATACGATCTCCAAGACCCAAAACTGGTATAATCATTGACGTTAGGTTACCCTAAAATCTAGGAGCAAACTCATTACCCGACTGCACTCGGGAGCACATTGAAACTTCATATCAGATCTGGACTGCACATCATAAGTATGAATGATATGAGGTTATAAAATTAGGACCGCTTTGTTGGGCTTGACAACCATCTCGGAGATCAAATCCAGACAGTGTCCCATGACTATTTGCTTGAGTCCGAAGCGAGGAGTGTGAGAAAACCTAGTTTTCTTTAGAAATTAAATGAACTTTAAGTAATCTGAGACTTGGTGTTTGCGGGCCAAATATAAGCAATCAGACGGTCATAATCTGACCTAAATAAACCCTTGGATCAGGAAAAATTTTATATACATGGCAGTGTGCTTGAAATCCCCGATCGAGATTCGAATACCATTGAACTGAAACTGGTCTGCCACATGTGATCTGGGCATCCGACTGGAACGAGAACTTAAATCCACCTAGATCTAGGGTTGGTGAGCTTAAGTCAGACCTTTGGCTCAAGGGGGCCTCTAGAAGTGCTCCGTTGAGTTGAAACAGGTCCACTTTGGATATAACATAAGTATACCTTGACCTTAGGTCTATTTTGGTGTGATTTTAGGCTATATAAGGACCTTAAATCCTCTCTCATTCAGCCATACGAATTTGAGAAAAACCCTAGGAGAGAGAAGAGAGAAAAGAGAGAGAAAGTGTGAGAGAAGTGATAGACTCTCCCTACTATTTTACCCAGCCATTCCGCAAGGTTAACCACTCCCTTCTAATCACTTTCCCGGTGATTCTGACTTCGTTTCTAGGTAAGAAACCCTAACCCTAATCTGTTTTGGGGTTTTGATAGTTGTAGGTTATGAAATATCTAACCTATTTCGTTCTATAGGTTGTCAAACTGCCGTATACGAAAGCTTAGCAAACCTATCGAATTTGTTACGATTCTACGACAAAAGGTACGGACTTTAGACGTATATGTTATAGTTTTCAATGCTTTCAATGTCAGATAATGATAGATTCATGATCTGTATGTTATTGCACATGTACAAAGTGTTGTCCGTTTCATTTTTCGATTATACGTTAATTATGTTCAATATACTATATTCTTCGTATTTGTAGAAAGTATCGTATACGTATAAATTTTAGAAATGTGTTTGCCATGATTATTTACTGTATGAACATATTATATATGTGTATGATACTTACTTGGCAAAAGGGTTCGCCCTAATACATGTTTTTGCTAATATACACTATGTATGTTAAAATAGTGTATTCTAAGTGTTTGTGAAAATACTTGTAAGAGTAAGTGTTTAAATAATCATGCTTCGGGTAGGTGTTGAGATGGGATTCTCAACTACCTTAGAGATGTATATGATTTTCTCCATGTTGGTTGTTTAATTTAACCGCTTACTAAGAAATATATGTGTTTGTATTTCTTATTTACATTCTGCTTTGTAACATGCTTTATGACATGTTTGTTAACATGCTTGAATTACTTTGTTTATTATGCTTTACTCTATATGCTTCTGAATAAGGATTGATTGCGATTGGGGCTATGATTATAGTCCAGACGATCGGTAACAGACTCGAGTACGTGGTTGAGATTCATTCGCCACGTAGGATGTGTTCGACGAACCCGAGTTGTACTTCGGTTGACGGTAGTGGCTGGCCACACGAAGTGCTTATGCGCTTCATATCGTTCAACTTGGCGAAGAAAGAGAAGAAAGAGAAGAAAGAAGAGAGAGAGATCGATTGGTTTGGTGTTTTGATTTTATGAATTTTGTTTAATATTTTTTATGGATTTTATGGGTCACTAATCTCTCAGCTAGGGCTGAGATGAAGCCCCTAATTTGATTAACTCTTGTATTGGTTGATTTACTTTGAATATTAATTATTTTGTTTCTTTCTCTAAGTGGGCTTGATTGGTTTAAATTCTATACTTCTCCATCTATGAACTTGATCAAAGTATATATATGGATGTTGTTTGGATGCTTATTATAGGTGCTTGTGTCTGATCAAGAACAGTTTCCTGTAAAGAAACAGTGGTGCTTTAATGAACTATACATTCCATGTGCCCGACCAAGGACATGGAATGTGTTATTCATGGCATTGCTTAAAGGAATTAGACATCTCAGTATGCCCGATTAAGGACACAGATTGTGCTTTTCTATATAAGTGGTATCAATCTAGATCAAGGTGAATCAGCAGACAAAACAAGGGTTAGGATAATTAGGGGTGGATTCGAAAGTCCTAGTGCTCTTTCTCTGATTGAATTTTCTTCCCTGTTCTTAATTATTTTTTTTTCCTAGAATTGTGCTTAGAAGTTCATTCCATTATTTGTTGGATTATTTAAGGAGAATCATAGATTTGAGTTGTGACGACGAGTCCTCGTAGGAACGATCTCGTAATACATACCGTATCTACATCTGATTCGTATACTTGCGAGTTTAAAAATCATTTAAATCATGTTGGTTTAAATAAAACATCATGCCGCACGAGGGAGTATGTTGGCGAGGGCATGCATCATAATCACATCTCATCCTTGCATAATTACAGTACTTAGGAATGTTGTTTGTACTGCTTTATTATTACTGCTTGACTGATTGGATAACATGTTAACTTAAGCTCTATTGTTCCACTGAGTTAGCTACTCACTCCCACGTTACGGGACGGTGTTCTGGACACCCACCAGACTCTGTCTTAGACGCAGGTACTGACGATCCACAGGAGGCCGACCCTGATTATTATGAAGATCAGGATGAGTTTTCCTTCATGCAGTTCGCTGGAGGCTTCGCGTAGGCTATCCAGATTTACGGGACTACAGGATTCATGATCACAGTTGTACCATTTTGATATTTTGATTCGGGAACAAATACATGTATATGGTGACTCAGTTGGTATTCATACTCTTGAGATCGAGATCGTTTTGTTTTATATACATCTATATACATCTTTCAGTCTTTCGCTTGCGTTTATACATGGATCTGGAGTATGAATTACTGTTTTGGTATAATCTCACTCATGTTTATTGCACTAATACAGACAACATTCAATCATAAGCATTTGTGTTGCATAAGTGATGTTTTGGAACTCGAGTGTTGAGTTGTTACTCGACCCCCGATTTTTAGGACGTTACAAGTTGGTATCAGAGCATGATTTGGATTAAACCGAACCTGAGTTATGGTCTCACGACGTACACTGACGCATTTTGACTTCGGAGGGTGCGATAACAATGTGCAAACAGTTTTAGGCATCCCAGTTTCGCCCAACAGCGAACTTCACTAAAAACGATCGTTGTAATCGAGCCTGTACTCAACCCTGGTCACACAGGTTAACCTTAAAACACTTCTAGACCATCAAATGACAGGTCTAGATCACAATCCACCCAATCTCAGCTGTTGAAATTTGGTAAAATCCCATAATGTATCAGAATATACTCGAAAGGACCCGAAATGACTCGAAACGGAGTCGCGGGCCACACGATGCAATCCGGGGGGGACTCACGGTGGACCCGAGGTGTCATTGGCACCTTAGGAGGGGGTGGCCACCGCCCTACTGCTGCAACACCGCGGACAGTCCAGAGGACCACGGTGGCGCCGCGCCTACCACGGTCGACCGCTGTCCCCTTGGGCCGGGCTAGTCAGGCCAGTGCGGATCGGCATCGGGCCGACCCCTAGGTGGGTGTGGGGCCCATGAAATTTTTGTGGGGACCCTATAATGGTCTGTTTGGCCCATGTTTTCACTTCGCACCCTTCCAAGCCCTATTCTCTCTCCCAAATCACTGATTTCTCTCTCAAATCTCTCTCCCAATCGCCAAATCTACCATTTTTTACCACAACTCAATCCCTTCCAACGTTTTTAGCAATCCATACCTCCCTACCCACTTGTTTCTCTCTCCTTTAAGCCATTACACCTCCCATTCGTGGCTCCAAATCGTGTAAGCCATTGACCCATCCCTTCTCTTTATCTCCCTTCCTTACTCCTTATCAGTGGGGCCTTTGCAACCTCTGTTGAGGCTCAAACCCGTGGAGGATCAGTAACTCTAGCCTTTCCTCTCTCTTTCCAACACGTTTCGTCGCTTCTCATGGCCCTATTTGAGTTTGTTACGGCCATTTTCTCCATCTCCACCATCTTTTCTTTCAGGAGAAAGAGGAAGAGCACCATGGATGAAGCCGGGCCTAGTTGCCCAACTCGTTCAAGGAAAAGGACTGACGCTGGGGCAAGTACAAGTACCGTCCATGAGCATAGGTTGAAGCGGGACCTAGATCCTCAAGTTCCCATTGAAAGGGCACTACCGATAGGCTTTGAGCATGGTCGGTTTGGTGGCCGCAGGGTTGTACTTGAAGCTCACATTGACGAGAAATTGTTTGGACTACACCCGATTATAGACCGCTTAGTGGACGTTGATTGGGGTCCTATGTTCAAAGGTAAAACTCCCACATGTGAGAACACGGTTCATGCTTTCTACGCTCACATCCGAGACCCATCGCTTGATCCTCTTCAGTTCACTGTTTCTATTAGGGAGCGGAATTACACCATCAATGTGGACTTCGTGTCCCGAGTCGTGTGAATTCCACATGGTGAAGTACATGCGGATGAAGATTATTTCAAGAGTGTGCGAGAAAGAGACCGTCATACACGATACCTTTGTGGCCGACTAGTTCCCTGGACCAGAGGCAACTGCCTCCAGTCGACGAAGTTAACAGACGATTTTCTCCTGCTTCATTACATTTTCATGTATAATGTGTATCCACGGTGGGGCAACCGCACTGAGTGTACCCGGTTGATGGTAGACTTCTTGTACAGGGTTGGACATGGGGATAAGTTATGCCTGCCCACATTCGCCCTATTCTAGATAGTCCAGACCGCTCGGTCTGTCAGGAATGATATTTCACTCCCGTTCGGCCGATTGATATGTAAGCTGGCTCGAGAAGTCGGTTATAGACTTAATATGGATGAAATTGCGCCGGTTCAGATCATAAGTGATGCTACGCTTAACAACATGGGGATCGGCCCTCAGCAACGCCAAGCCCGACTCGACGAGTATGGGGATGAGTCTGATAGCGTGGGGGAGGAAAGCATTGATTTAGAGGAGGAGTGAGGAAAGAAGTGGTGATGAGATAAAGGAGGAACAAGAAGAGGAACCTGAGGCCCATGATACTGAGGAGAGCTCCCCTCCTACGGCACCGGTGCAGGGCACTGATCGGGCTGCTTGGGAGACTCGTATTGGTCGGTTGGAGGAGGATCATGCTGAGCTACGACAGGGTCAGGCCGTCCTGCGGCAGGATGTTATGCATCTTCGAGGCCTTGCGAGGCACAAGTTCAAGAAGGTGACTCGTACCTTGAATACTATCCTGTGTTATTTACAGGATAAGGGCGCCCCTCCTCCATCGCCTGACTCGGATGCCTAGTCATCCAAGTTGTTGTTTGTAGTTTGTTTGCCTACCGCTTTAGGCAGTTTATGTTTCATGTTGATGAATATAGTAGTTAGCATGGTTTTAGTAGTTAAAGTTTGGTTGTAATTAGCTTTCATGCATCTTCTGTCATGGTTCATGTAACTCTGTACTCTGTGTTATGATAATTTTGGTAATGAAATGCATATAGCCTCTTTTTACTATGAAGTGTGTGGAATGCTTAAGTGATTTTTCATTGTGTTGCTATGCTTTATCTTGCATGCACTATACCCTATGCTGTATAGGGCATGTCACGAAGGTTTACAAGGAGCATGACACCCCTCTTGCTCACTGACTCGATGGACCAGGCTCCTCCTCGCAGAGGTGGTCCTACGGACCCGGGTACTGGCTCAGATCAGCCTTCTGCTGGTCTTACTGGTGGACTACCACCTTTTACACCACCAGTTCATGAGCAGAACCGGGCATCCTCTTCGACACAGTATGAGCCACAGGCTACTCCACCTGCTGATAGGTTTGAGCAGATGATGATGCTGATGTAGCAGCAGCACCAGCAACTTTTGGAGGTTTTATCTCAGGGTGGGAGTGCGACTCCACCTCTGCCATCTACACGCCCTACTAAGACCGCCAAGCCTCCTACTTAGGTTGAGGATGTACCTCAACCTTCACCTGCTACCTACACTGCCGGAGACGTAGGTACTCACGGTCTTCTCGAGCCATTCCAGTGCTTGAGGCCTCCTACTTTCACGGGTTCTCACAGACCCAAGGAGGCTGAATACTGGTTAGACTGCATCTCGAAGATACTGAAGATGCTGCATTGTACTGAGGCTGAGCAGGTCGAGTTAACCGCCTTTATGTTTAAGAAGGAGGCTAGCCTGTGGTGGGACAGAATACTGCGGACCGTCACAGTAGGATATGTATGGACGTGGGTTGCCTTCCAGTTCCGCTTCCACGAGAAATACTATCCTCAGGCCTACTGACACGAAAGGGAGAACGAGTTCCTACACCTCAGACAGGGAGGCATGACAGTTACTGAGTATGAGCATCGCTTTACTGAGTTGGACCGCTTTGTTCCGACTATCCTTGCTAATGAGCCGATGCGGATTAGGCATTTTTCTGAGGGCTTGCGACCTAACATCCAGTCGAAGATGTGTTGTATCCGTATATCCTCTTATGCAGAGTTGATTCATATGTCCATTCAGGTGGAGCAGGATGTAGACTGTTTGACATGCTCTCATGGCCCTATAGTGCCTAAGCCATGACAGGATATGCTGAGTAGGTCCTTCCTTGGTAAGAGGCCTCGTACTGATTCGCCTCCCAAGATTGCGGCACCAGTGGCTCCGATGAGGCGTCCAGGTGTGACCTGTACATACTGCAGGAAACCGGGTCACCCTGTCGAGAGCTGTTTTGCACGGATGAGGGATAGCGGGTTCTCTCCACCGCAGAAGATTGATCGCCCTCACCCCTAAGCTTTATCGGCTCCACCACTACGGATTACCCTTGCGCACCCATCTTTCAGACCTCCTGCACCACGCTTCAGGCCGCCTCAACAGCCCATGGTACCTCAACCCAACCGATCTCAGCAAGCGCGTGTTCATGCGCTTACAGCAGAGGAACCAGAGACTGCATGTAACGCCCGGATTTTTGCCAACCTGGGATTAGACGTCCTTAGGCAATGGGTCGATCCTAATACCTCATTAACTTGTCAGAACTGAATCCCAAAGTCTAAAGCCGCCTTTGAACTCATTTCCTTCACAAATCTCACCCTTCATCACCTTGATCTTCCAATTTTTCTAAGAACTTTCACCCTAGACACTATCTTAAACTAGCTAAGTAGTATAACTTGGATCACTTTAGATACAAACTGCAAAGGACTAAATACTACCTCAGACGGAAATCACTTAGGATTAAATCCTTTAGAAATTTGACAAAGTTAACTAAGTGCTAAACTAGATTAGCCATGAAATCCATTTGAATCGCTTTAAACACGATCTGCAAGACCCAAAACTTGTAGAATCATTGACGCTAGGTTACCCAAAAATCTAGGATCAAACTCATTACCCGGCTGCTCTCGGGAGCATCTCGAAACTCCGTATCTGGTCTAGATCGCACATCAGAAGTCCGATTAACACGAAGCTAAGGAACTAGGACCGCCTCACTGGGCTTGACTATCATCTCAAAAATCAGGTCCAGCCGATGTCCCACGGCCATTCATTTGGATCCGGAGCGAGGGAGTGTGAAAAACACTATTCCCTTTACAAAATAAATATCTGGAATAGTGATCGGCACCATTCGCTTGCACATCAAGATATAAGCAACTGCAGACCGTCAGAATCGACTAAATTACACCCTCGGATTAAGAAAATTTTCAGGAACATTTACATGTGCTTGGAATTTCGGATCGTGGCCCACTGACCGTTGAACTGAAAGTGGTCTGCCACATGCGATCTGGGAATCGGATCGAGTCGAAAACGTAATCCCACATAGATCCATGTGTGGTAAGCTTAAGTCTAACGTTTGGCTCAAGGGGGGACACCAGAAACACTCTTTTGAGCTGGAACATCGCCGAAATGCTTATAATAGCAGTAACCCTTGAACCTGAGTCTATTTTGGGAAGGTTTGAGGCTATAAAGGGACCTTAAACCCTCTCCCATTCCAGCCATACGAATTTGGATTTGAGAGAGAGAAAAGAGAGAGAAAGTGAGGGAGATGTGGGAGGAACTCCCTGTCTTCATTCCCCTCGCTATTCGGGCTCCACCGCCTGATTCTCATCGCTTTCCCGGCTATTCCGGCGTCGTTTCTAGGTAAGAAACTCTAACCCTAACCTATTTTAGGGTTGTTTAGGTTGTACGTTATGAAATAGCTAACGTATTTCGTTCCATAGGGTGCCAAACTCCCGTATACGGAAGCTTAGCGAACCTATCAACTCCGTTACGATTCTACGACATAAGGTGCGGACTTTAGGTGTATAGGTTATGGTTTTCAACGCTTTCAATGTCGGATAATGATAGATTCATGATCTGCATGCAATTGCACATGTACAAAGTGCTTTCCGTTTTCAGTTTCTTTTAGAATTGTAGAATTTGGAATTTCACATACTCTAGGTATTCGTATAAAATACCGTATACATATTTTTTATGGAAATGTGTTTGACATGTTTATTTGTCGTATGGATATATGACGTATGGATAAAATACTTATTTGGCGAAAGGATTCCCCTAAATACATGTTTACTAATAAACACTATGTATGTAGAAATACGGTATTGTAAGAAGTACCGTATACATGTATATTTTAGTGATATGTTTGTCATGATTAATTGTCGTATAAATATATTATGTGCGTATAAAACATTTTCTTGGTGAAGGGAATCGCCGTAATACATGTTTGCTTGTATACACTATGTATGTTGCGTATTCTAGAGAATACTGTATACGTATAAATATTGGGAGATGAATTTATCATGATTATTGGCTGTAGTAATATATTATACATGGATAAAATACCCATTTGGCTAAGGGATAGCCCTAATACATGTTTTACTAACATACACCATGTATGTTGTAATAGTGTATTCTAAGTGTTTGTGAAAATGATTGAATGAGTACCGAATTTTCATTCGTACTCGCCATGACTAGTTGTCATGGATTCATGATTGTTGTATTGGCGATACCCTTTTGACGAAAGGATTTTCCCTAAATCACGCCACGGCCAATATACACTATATATGCTAAAATGTGTGGCCCAAGTGTTTGTCGAAATGACGGAATGAATATGGAACTTGGATTCCTGCTTGCCATGACTATCCATCGTGGGTGTACGCGTGTTATGATTGGGGCAACTCCTTAGTGAAAGGATTTGGCCTAATGCCTATCTGATCGACATATGTCATGTATGTTGATGTATGTTTGTTTAAGTGTTTCTTGAAATGTCTGAATGAGTAGTGGTTAGCAAATTGTAATGTATAAGGGTGTTGAGATATGATTCTCAACCTCTTTTAACTATGTGTAGGATCTCCTTGGATCGTTGTGTGATTAGGAATTGAACATGTATAAACTCATGCTTTTGTTGTGATTCATAACATGCTCAACTGCTTTATGATTATAACTATGTAATGCATATGTTTAAATTTATATTTACGTTGTATGATCCGTCATGGGTGATGGGGGAGCGGAGCAACGAGTGCGTGTAACGCCACTGCATAACCCTAAACGGATAATACCATACCTTGATTGTATGAGTGAAATCTTGATCCATTACTGCTTTATCTATCTGCAAGTTATCATGTTTGGGGCTATGATTATAGTCCAGACAATCGGTACCAAAATTGAATTCATGGCTGCGATTCATTTACCATGTGAGATGTGTTCGACGAACCCGAGTCGTATTTCGGTTAGCGATAGTGGTTGGCCACGTGAAGTGCTTATGCACTTCATGTCATTCAACTTGTTGTGTGCTCGAGTTAGCCGAGCTCGTCAAGTAACCCGATCTGTCTTATGTATGTTCACCATGTTTGGTCGCCATTCGCTGAACCTAGGGTACCAAACTTACGGTGAAATCCCTTTTAACCATGGTACCTCGATCCGCTAAGACTCATGAGCCGGGCATGGTGGTATGGGACACCGTGGTCGGTATTTGTCGGCTTACGCTGGGGCCACGTGCCTCCCCGTAGTGACCAGTGAGCAACCAGACTCGTGAGCCGATTATGGTGGTATGGGACACTATATTCGAGCTGTTGATACTTACAACGAGAGCCGAGTACTGTGAGACTTGTACTCGTGCTTACGGGCGACGAGTCCTCTGTAGTATCTTCGAGTATACTCCAAGGTCTGTGATTGGCGACGAGTCTTTCACAACAACTGGAGTATGAGTTGAGCCGAGTACGGTGAGACCTGTATTCGAGCTGACGGCTAGTGATTGAGCCGAGTATGGTGAGACCTGTACTCGAGCTGACGGTTAGCAATTGAGCCGCATACGGTGAGATCTGTATCCGTGCTAACGGGTGACGAGCCCTTTGTGATGCCTTCGCTACGCCTCTCAAACCATAATATCGTATGAGATTAACTAGGACTGACGACCCTAGAATGGATCATGTTTGGGAATGATACGAGGGAGGTACCTTAGTTTCCCAATACTGCTGTTTGAAATGGACTAATAATAACTCGGTAATCATGATCATCATCGCACCGCATGTGCTTAGTAGATGTGGCGCACTGAGGGAGTTAAGCATTCGCGAACGTAAGATGATGTCGCATGAGGGTGGTTTGGCAAGGGCATACAGCATCATGTCATTTCATTCTCGCACTTAATAAGAGTAGTTAGAATTGTTTGATTTGTATTACTTTATCATTACTGCTTGATTGAATTGATAACATGTTAACCTATGCTTTACTGTTCCACTGAGTTGATCACTCACTCCCACGTTACAGGACGGTGTTGTACACACCAACCAAATTTGTTGAATTTCAAATGATGGCGATACTTATGAAGCAGAGCCGGACTACTTCTATGGTGATGAGGAGGAGTTCTCCTATCATGTAATTCTCTGTCGGGTCTCTGAAGACCTAGTACTACATTGACGGGGCTATGGTACTTGGGATAGAAGATATTACACTTACACATTTGGTATATTTTAGAACTGTACTTGTACTTATTTAACCTAGTAATGTTATCACACTCTGGAGACTCATCACAATTTATATATTTTATTTATCTATCATCGTCTTTCGCTTGCAATTTAACTGTCTCTGGAGTATGATATGTTGTTTTGGCTTAATCTCACTCATGTTCAATGCACGAATACAGTCAACATTCAATCATCATTCATTTTGTTGCATAAGTGATGTTCTGGAACTCGGGAGTTGAGTTTATGCTCGACCCCCAATTTTCAGGGTGTTACACTGCACCTTCAGCGCCTATGGCCTTCGAGGTCACTGCACATGTCCAAGGTACTCCTGTCTTCTTATTGGTGGACACTGGATCCACTACCTCTATGATTTCATGCATAGCAGTCAAGCGACTGGGTTTAGTTACTGCTCCTACGAGAGGAGTGAGGGTCATTACTGCCACAGGGACTTCCTCTGAAGTTACTCGTATGTGTGAGGGCTGCCCAATATACTTGGGTGGCAGAATGATACTAGTTAACCTGATCGTCATCCCCCTATTCCATTACGACGTTATCTTCGGGATGGACTGGCTCACTGAGATGCGAGCAGAGATCGACTGCGAGACTAGGGTGGTGACAGCCTATGGACTTGATGGCACGACCTTTACTTTTCCTCTTCAGGTCAGTCACGCTACTCGGTTGCGATGTTATACTTCTTCATTAGAGGTTATTGATGTTTCGACGCTTGTGGATATGCCTGTAGTTCAGGATTTTACGGATGTCTTTGAGATGATCCCTGGTTTGCCTCCTCGGCACGAGATCGACTTCACCATTGATCTTGTGCCTAGTGCGACACCTGCCTCTCTGCCGACTTATTGTATGCCTCTGTGTGAGATGGAGGAACTGCGGAAACAGATTGATGGGCTAGCAGAGAAGGGCTTTATACGACCTAGTGTGTCTCCCTGGGGAGCACCTGTACTGTTTGTGAATAAGAAAGATGGCTCACTACGGTTGTGTATTGATTACCGTAGGTTGAACCAAGCCACCGTGAAGAACAAGTATCCTTTGCCCATGATAGATGATCTGTTTGATCAGTTGAAGGGGGCAAGGTATTTCTTGAAGATCGACTTGCAGTCAGGGTACCACCAGTTGTGTGTCAAAGATGAAGATGTACAGAAGACAACTTTCAGGTGAGTATCGGTATGGCTCCATATGAGGCCTTGTATGGTCGTCCTTGCAGAGCACCGCATTACTAGGCTGAGGTTGGCGAGAGCAGCTTAATTGGCCCGGAGTTAGTACAGGCAACCTCGGAAAAGATTGACATTATCAGGCGTCGAATCCTGACGGTACAGAGCAGACAAAAGAGTTATGCCGATACGAGGCGGCGACAACTTGAGT
Organism: Magnolia changhungtana; assembly: GCA_030180095.1. Taxonomy (NCBI): domain Eukaryota; kingdom Viridiplantae; phylum Streptophyta; class Magnoliopsida; order Magnoliales; family Magnoliaceae; genus Magnolia; species Magnolia changhungtana. The sequence continues at coordinate 2,026,718 of JASAUF010000625.1, forward strand.
TCGAGGTTGGGGATCATGTATTCCTCAGAGTTTCCCCCATGAAGGGAGTCCTTCGATTTAGGAAGAAGGGGAAGCTCACACCAAGATTCATCGGTCCGTTTCAGATACTTGATCGAGTGGGTGCGGTGGCATATCGTCTCGCTTTGCCTACACCACTCGCGGGCGTGCACAACGTATTTCATATATCTATGCTGAAGAAATACGTCCCTGATCCTTCACACATCATCCATTGGGAGCAGGTGCAGTTGAGCGATGATGCTACATATGTACTGCGTCTGACGCGTATCCTAGACAGGAAGGAGTAGATGTTGCGCAGTAAGGTGATTCCACTCGTGAATGTACTGTGGATGCATCATACAGAGGAGGAAGCTACTTGAGAGACAGAAGCCGAGATCCAAAAGAACTACCCTCAGGTTCTTGAGGAGTATGAAAAGGTACTAATTTCGAGGACGAAATTTTTCATTAAGGGGGGTATATTGTAACGACTCGGAAAATTCCCTACAATGGCCCCAGTACCACCTCAGGTAGAAATTACACAGGATCAAATCCTTTAGAAATTAGACAAAGTTAACTAAGTGCTAAACTAGATTAGCCATGAAATCCGCTTGAATCACTTTAAATACGATTTGCAAGACCCAAAATTTGTAGAATCATTGACGTTAGGTTGCCCTAAAATCTAGGAGCAAACTCATTACCCGACTGCTCTCGGGAGCACATTGAAACTCCGTATCAGATTTGGACCACACATCGTAAGTCCGAATGATACGAGGTTATAAAATTAGGACCACTTCGCTGGGCTTGACAACCATCTTGGAGATTAAATCCAGACAGTGTCCCACAACTATTCGCTTGAGTCCGGAGCAAGGAGTGTGAGAAAACCTAGTTTTCTTTAAAAATTAAATGAACTTTAAGTAATCTGAGACTTGGTGTTTGCTAGCCAAATATAAACAATCGGACCGTCGGAATCTGACCCAAATACACCCTTGGATCAGGAAACTTTTCATATACATAGCAGTGTGCTTGAAATCCCTGATCGAGATTCGAAGATCGTTGAACTGAAACTGGCCCGCCACGTGTGATCTAGGCATCCGACTGGAACGAGAACTTAACTCCACCTAAATCCAGGGTTGGTGAGCTTAAGTCTGACCTTTGGCTAAAGGGAGGCCTCTAGAAGTACTCCGTTGAGCTGAAACAGGTCCACTTTGGATATAACCTAAGTATACCTTGACCTTAAGTCTATTTTGGTGTGATTTTAGGCTATATAAGGACCTTAAAACCCTCTCTCATTCAACCATACGAATTTAAAAAAAACCCTAGGAGAGAGAAGAGAGAAAAGAGAGAGAAAGTGTGAGAGAAGTGAAAGACCCTCCCTGCTATTTTACCCTACCATTCCACAAGGTTAACCACTCCCTTCTAATCGCTTTTCCGGCGATTCCGACTTCGTTTCTAGGTAAAAACCCTAACCCTAATCTGTTTTGGGGTTTTGATAGTTGTAGGTTATGAAATAACTAACTTATTTCGTTCTATAGGCTGCCAAACTGTCGTATACGAAAGCTTAGCAAACCTATCGAATTCGTTACGATTCTACGACAAAAGGTGCGGACTTTAGATGTATAGGTTATAGTTTTCAACGCTTTCAATGTCAAATAATGATAGATTCATGATCTGTATGTTATTGTACATGTATAAAGTGTTGTCTGTTTCATTTTTCGATTATACGTTAACTATGTTGAATATACTGTATTCTTCGTATTTGTAGAAAGTACCGTATACGTATAAATTTTAGAAATGTGTTTGCCATAATTATTTACTCTATGAACATATTATATATGTATATGATACTTACTTGGCGAAAGGGTTCGCCCTAATACATGTTTTTACTAATATACACTATGTATGTTAAAATAGTGTATTCTAAGTGTTTGTGAAAATACTTGTAAGAGTAAGTGTTTAGATAATCATGCTTCGGGTAGGTGTTGAGATGAGAATCTCAACTACGTTAGAGATGTATATGATTTCCTCCATGTTGGTTGTTTAATTTAACCGCTTACTAAGAAATATATGTGTTTGTATTTCTTGTTTATATTATGCTTTGTAACATGCTTTATGACATGTTTGTTAACATGCTTGAATTACTTTGTTTATTATGCTTTACTCTATATGCTTTTGAATAAGGATTGATTGCGATTGGGGCTATGATTATAGTCCAGACGATCGGTAACAAACTCGAGTACGTGGTTGAGATTCATTCACCACGTAGGAAGTGTTCGACGAACCCGAGTTGTACTTCAATTGATGGTAGTGGCTGGCCACACGAAGTGCTTATGCGCTTCATATCGTTCAACTTGCTGTGCACTCGAGCTAACCGATCTGTCTTATGTATGTTCACCATGTTCAGACACCTCTATTTGAACCTGAGGTACTAACCTTACCAGTGGATTCCCGTTAACCGTGGTACCTCGATCCGCTAAGACTCATGAGCCGGGCATGGTGGTATGGGACACTGTGGTCGAGCTGTCGGCCTACGCTGGGGCTATGTGCCTCCCCGTAGTGACCAGTGAGCAACCCTGACTCGTGAGCCAAATACGGTGGTATGGGACACTGTATTTGCACTGTTGGCCTACACTAATTGGTGACGAGCCCTTTGTAGTGACCTCGAGCATACTCTGAAGCTACAGAGAGGCGACTAGCCTTCCCATAGCAACAAGAGTATAAATTAGGCCTGTATTGATAAGGTGATGGGGGAGGGGTGTAACGGTTCCGTGTAACAGCCCTGGCAGCCCTTGCAGTGACCTAAAAACACACCATCGTATGAGATTGTCTAGGACTGATGACCCTAGGATGGATCATTGTTGGGAATGATATAAGGAAGGTACCTTAGTTTCCCAATACTGCTGTTTGAAATGGACTAATAACAACTCGGTAATCATGCTCATCATCGCATTGCATGTGCCTGAAAGATGTGGAGCACTGAGGGTGCCAGCATACCACGAATGTAAGATGGTGCTGCACGAGGGAGTATGTTGACGAGGGCATGCATCATAATCTCATCTCATCCTTGCATTAATTACAGTACTTAGGAATGTTGTTTATACTGCTTTATTATTACTGCTTGACTGATTTGATAACATGTTAACTTTTGCTCTATTCTTCTACTGAGTTAGCAACTCACTTCCACGTTACGGGACAGTGTTCTGGACACCCACCAGACTCTGTCTTAGATGCAGGTATCGACAATCCACAGGAGGCCGACCCTGATTATTATGAAGATCAGGATGAGTTTTCCTTCATGCAGTTCGCTGGAGGCTTCGCGTAGGCTATCCAGATTTACGGGACTACAGGATTCATGATCACAGTTGTACCATTTTGATATTTTGATTTGGGAATAAATACATGTATATGGTGACTCAGTTGGTATTCATACTCTTGAGATCGAGATCGTTTTGTTTTATATACATCTACATACATCTTTCAGTCTTCCGCTTGCGTTTATACATGGATCTGGAGTATGAATTACTGTTTTGGTATAATCTCACTCATTTTTATTGCGCTAACACAGACAACATTCAATCATAAGCATTTGTGTTGCATAAGTAATGTTTTGGAACTCGGGTGTTGAGTTGTTACTCGACCCCGATTTTCAGGGCGTTAGAAAAATGCAGTTCAACCTACGACCAGTCGTGGTGGTTACATGACCAGTCATATACGCGATTTCTGTATCTATAAATAGAACATGAATTTCAGAGTTTCTCAATCTGAATTCAAGTAAAATCAAGGCATCACTTTGAGATAAGTTTGTGTTAATTTTTAAACTACGCTGTGTATATTTAATATTCTCTTTTATTAGCTTTTGTCAATTTGATTTTGTTTCTATATTCCAATATGAATTGAAAAGAGGAATTGTTGTATTCCTTCTTCTTGGAATCAAAATCAAATAGAGCTAGCCCATCTGGTTTAATTTAAAATCAATTAGAACTTAGAACCATTTCAAAGTGAGTATTGGATAATTGAACTTTTATATTCAAACTTCTACTCCGATTAGTTCTTTCGGGCTACTACAAAAGGAGAAATCCAAGTATTTTGCTGTATTGTAAATTTCCTTATTTTGGTTTCTTTTGAAAATAAGCCAGAAAAATCTCATTGTGTTGGTTATCTGAGGAGAGCTAGAAAAACACAGAAGTGGGGTTTTTGAATTGTGTAAGCCCATTTAAAAGACACAATTGTGAAGGTTTTAGGTGAACTTGAGAAACCTATTTTCATAGTGAACGCTGATATCCCCTGTGTGAGGATATTAGGAGTAGAGTAGCAAGCTGTGTGGCTATTATTTAACAGTTGGTGAACACACAGGCGAACCACTATAATTCTTTGTTTCTTGTGGTTTGCATGTTTATTTAATTTCTATCTTTTATCATTTAAAGCCATGGAATGTATGTGTAGATGTGAATGTTGTAATATTTACATTTCAATCATTGTGGGAATGGTGTAATAGTTTAGAATTTCAATTCTTGCTATTTCCTTTATTCCCCTTCAATTTGAAATATTGATACTTATACCGTTCTAGTAAGGTTGTCTGGTCATAAACCCTTGGTTTTTATGGTGCAAGGTTGTCCTTAGAACATCATTTGTATCAGCCTCTCAATACTAGAATATTGAGGTTGCTTTACATTTCTGTACGGTGATTTATTTAAAGTACTATCTTTCATTTATTTGTTTATAAGGCTATCTTATTGTTTAATTCTACTGGTATAATTTTAAATTTGTCATAGTCCTATTCACCCCTCCCCCCTCTAGGACATATAGCTAGGCCTTTTCACTATCAAAACCTATTCAAGGTACTAGCATATCGTATATCATAAGGCGGGGTCCCTTGTAAGGATGGTGGAAAGTATCATCATCACTGGGGGCCCAACGGTTTGGGTTAGCCTAATGGGTATTACTGACATTAGTGGGGGGCCCAACGATTTGGGTTAGCCCACTAGGTAAGGGTGGACATGGGCTTGACAATGGGCCTTAAGAAGCTTACAACGGTGGACATTTAACCACCATTGTGCTAAGGTGCGGTCCGTTTGGAAATCGAAATAGGAATCATAACGAGGCACTCGGCCCTCCAATTATCTAGGAAATGGATGGACAACTTTTGCCCATCACTCACACATGGTGGGCCTGCATAAGGCGATGGGGACCATGACCTAAAAATGGATAAACGGTGTGTATATAACACGAATATCATGGTGGGCCTCACACATACAATGGGCCTTATAAACAATCACAAAGGCCTTGTCACATGGGCCTAATATACGTCACAATGGACCTCTAACATGGGCCTAATATATATCAAAATGACCCTCTCACACGAGCCTAATATACGTCATAATGGGCCGCATCTCTTGGGCTACATATACATCGCAATGGGCCGCATCTCATGGGCCGCAACAATGGGCCTCATTTACCTCAAGTGGGCCCATCGTTCTAGCTGGACCATTTATCTATTTTTAGAGATCATTTTATAGCATTTCCCAAAAAAATGAATCATATCGAAAGATCATCTGGACCATACCACAAATAACAGTGGCGATAATGATTGAAAGATCATCTGGACCATACCACAAATAGCAGTGGAGATAATGATTTTCACTGTTAACAATTCTCAGTGCTCACCATAACATTTATTTTCCATCCAGTCTGTTCATAAGGTCACAAAGACCTGAATTAAGAGGAAAACAAACTTCATATTGATCCAGAGCTTCTATAACCCCAAATAGTTTCAATGGTAGACGTTCAATCCCCCACTGATTTTTGTAGTGTGGTCCACTTGATAGGCAGATCTGCCTTATTTTTCTTCTCAACCATAAGACGAGCTCACGCAGTGGATGGACGGTTAGGATCTAACACATAACTCATGATCAGGCCCACACTTGCTAATGTCACTACATCAGCTATATAGCTGGTGTGACCCAACAGATGGATGGTTTGGATGTAACATATACATCATACGGGACCCACAGAGCTGTTGATGTCAGTCCAGCAGTGGTGGGACTCACTGATGGACAATTGAAATATAAAATATACCTCATAGTCAGGGCCCACAAAACCTGATGACGTTAGATATAGCAGCAAGTTCTGCTGCTGGTGGGACCCGTAGATGAACGGTTTGTATATAAAACATATACATCAAGGTGGGTCCCACCTGAAATTTAGATCTATCTCATTCAAATGCCATAAAATGATTTCCCAAGTGGTTGGACAGTGTAGATGACACATACCTCATGATCAGACCCTGTTGACGTAAATACAACACATATGGGCTGGTGTGCTGGCCCACACCATTCAAGAAATGAATGGTTTAGATAAAACACATGCTTCATGTGGGACATCCCACCGTCCCATTTGTTTAGATGGTGTGGATTACCACATACATCTCAATAGGCCCCACCATCCTATGCTGGTTTGGATGGTGGGGATGAATACATGCATCAAGGTGGCACCACGTGGGTGGGCCACCAGATTTGAATTAAACTGATATTTGTTATTTCCTCCATGCAGTCCACCAACAACTGCGGTTAGACGTCCCATAATGGTACGGTTTGGATGACCTATCAACAAGGTGGGCCCGTGATCTGGCTAAAATGGATGGACGTTGGATATGATACATATGTCAAGGTAGGCCATCAAACAGGGAAAGAGAGAGGGAGAGAGAGATAGAGGGAGAGAAAGAGAGAGAGAGAGAGAGTGAGAGAGAGAGAGAGACGTGCAGTGGAGAGGATCTCTGCCACTATGAGCTCCTCTATATCATACAATGTGTACATCAAATGGGTCCCACCACATGTGGGCCCTTAAATCACAAGGATCAATGGTGGAAATCCCTTTTCCACCAACAATATAAGGTTTAGATGACCTTCTTACAATGAAAACAAAATAAACATCATGATGAGGTCCCTCGAGAATGGCCCCATCATGAAATGAATATGTGAATCATGGTGGGCCATCAGCCACACCTAAGGTCCAAAGTGAGATCCATACCATCAATCGGTAGGCCCCACTTGGCCCATCATCAAAACACAAATCTAAGCATATAAAACACCCATCGTTGGATCTTCTTGGTTCCTTGGAAAGCTAAGCTCATTGGCTTCTTCTTTGATGGTGGAAGATGAGAATTAAAGGGTTGGATTGAAAGGTTTGAGGGTAGGAAGTAGGCCACAACTAGGTTCTTTCTCTTTTTCTCTTGCTTGGACAGTCACCTCTCTTGGTGCTTAGGAAAATGAGTAGAGAAAGAGAGAGAGAGAGAGAGAGAGAAGGTGGTTGTAAGAGAGAGGTGATAGGTGATGGGTGTGAGTGACATGAGAGTTGACTTTGGTGGGTTGCTTGTCTTGGGGAGAAAGAGATCATGGGCTATAGATGGGATGTGTATTGACTTGACTTGATTGATTGATGGGATGGGTTGTAAAGATTCCTTGGGATTTATAAATGTGCAACATTTCTTCTAGATAAACGTGGGCCCACATCTCCTGGCCTGGGTATCGCATCGGTGCACAAGACGCGGCGTTGACACTCCGGCGACGGCACAGTCGCTAGGGTACAAGTTTCGAGTTGATCCAACTTAGACTTACAAGATGCGATTTAGGGTCAGCACAAACGTTGTCTACAGATCACAGGTTGTTAGAATTTGATGGGGAGGATCGCGTGAGTCTACGGAATGGTATGGTCTAGGATACGGGTCTTACACAGCGTAGGCTAACAGCACAGACATAATGTCCCATTCTAGCCTCCCGAGACTTGGTTGCTCACTGGTCACTACGGGGAGGCTCATCACCCCAACGTAGGCCGACAGTTCAAATATGGTGTCCCATTCCACCATGTCTGACTCATGAGTCTTAATAGGATTGAATCACTAACAGTTATCTGTAGGCCTCTTAAAGGTATGTGGTGCTTCAGATTCAGGCAGGCATGACTATACATGGTTAACACATATGGTTGGTCAGCTAGTGAGCCAATTTGCCCCGTTCAGGCGAGTTGTGGAACACATGACATCAGGAGCGAGCATCCCATGTAGTCCAAATACTGCCGGCTATCCGTACTCCAATTAAATGAGTCAGATTAGCCGTTGGACAGCCCTACTGATGGGGCTGCCGCTACGGGCTTCAGGGTTTGCTGGCCAACCCAACAAGGGTGATTGAATATCTAGTTATAACAAAGGAATAATTTGATCTACTTCTAGTTGTGGGGAATTTAAGCATGCATTAGTATTATAATTATATATTAGATGTTACTAATGATCAAATTGTAAGAGGGTTCTAGACAAGCATGTAAGAATATTAATTTACTTAATATTATAAGAGGGCATTATAATATTCCTAATTACATAAATTTAAGCATGCATGTATGTAATTATGCTATCAATTTCCTTAATTCATATACATGGAAAGCATCCAAATTACCCCAAGTTTGGGGATGAGTCAAACTCAATTTCTCATAGTGGAAAGGAATTCAAACAGGGTAAACATCAGATGGTTAGGAAGCAAGGTATTTCCCCTGTGATAGAGTCTAATCAATTTTAAGTGAATGTCTACCATTAATTCCTTTGGAAAATAACATGCACAATAAGATTTTCATAGAAAATCATTAATTCTAGCCTAGGTTTGATAAATGGCCACCTAATGTTAATGGTCCACACCTAGGTATGGTTCGACAGCTTGCGAAGCTGCTTCCAAGGTGTCGGTCCCACGGGTTGGTGTGCCGAAGCCCTACGATGATAGAGTTTGCATGTTAGATCACATGCAAGTAGTTTATAGCACCTAAAATTTGGAAGGGGCTGGACCGATTACCTTTCTATGGCTAGTGGGCCGCTCCTACAACAGAGGTGTCGTGGGCTCCGATGAGAGTTGAGGTAGGAGGGTGAATTCCTCAAAATCCTGCTATTTGGAGCTCCCTCCCTCTCTACTCCCTCCCTACTCTCTCCTCTCTCTTCCCACTTTGTAGGAAAATTCGTATTGGAGAGTGGGAGAGAAAATTTTGAGACTTAATAGCCTAGAAATTTGTCTAAATGGCCCTAGGAACTCATGTTTTAACATGCACACCCCTATAGGGTTGATTTTTGGTCCCTGGGGTCATCTCAGTGGCCCTTTGGCCCATTTATGTCATGGGGCAGGTGCCCTATGGTTAGATGAAGGGTTATTTCAAGTTTGGTGGCAAATGGATGAATCGACTGATCACAAGGGACCAATTTGTGATCAAAGGTCACCGATGTTCGATCAGGGCCCCAGTTATACGGGTATGAGCAGGAAAATATCCTTAACTCATGCCTCAAATTTGGTTGTGATCTAACGGTTAGAAAGTCACAACTTCGTGAAAGAGTGGAAGATCTATTTCACCTAAGTTTTCAGATTTCAGCCTAAGGGATTCGCGCGTTTCAAAACTTAGCTTCTGACCCAAGTTGTGCAGTTCTGGGTACTATCTTGATTTGCCACCTGCGATGGACGTCAAGCCCAGTGAGACGGACATTATTCTATAATTTCATAACTAGTGGGCTACTAACGAGTGGTCTGGAGCTGGTTTAGATAATTGGGGTATTTTTTAAATGAATTGGGTAAGGAGATTTCTTGGGCGCAGTTGTTATGGTTTGGATTAACTAAGTTCACTGCGTGGCCGATTCAAAATTAGCGAAAATGGTGATTCGGTCATAATTACCCTAAACTGTTGGTTCTTAGGCTAAATGAATAAATAGGTTGACTTGGTCCGTTAGTTAAGATCCGGGTCATAGTTGGCTCGGCTTTGGGTAGATCTTTAATTTAGTTATGGTTGTCTTGATTAGTCAATGATGGGTCAGTTAGATTTGAGCCCAAGATGAACAATTTATGAGGCTAGACTTGAGGTTTAAGTGATCAGGCAGATTCGTTGGCTTCATACGGTTGGTTAATCAAATTTATGCGGTTCTTTACTGGTATTACCTACGTATAAGCTTACCTCGAGCATCGAGGGTCAGCAAGTGACGATGTGGGCTAGTTATTAATTTTTTTTTTAAAAAAGGATTTTTGAAAATCTAAAATAGTAAAAAATTCAGAATGTTACAGGTACCCTTAACTACAGAGCGTAGGGCCCACTACAAGGTGTCAAAGATGCCTACATACAATACAGTTAAGTACTTTGAAAGTTTCAGCAAATAGAAAGTGCAATGGAAATGAAATAGATCTAATGGCAAGTGGGGTCCACATGCTAGCAAACCATAGATAAGAGACAGAAATGTACATGGGTTTCTAGATTGGATGAACTAATTAAATGTATAAATCACAAGTGATCCCACACCTAAGTGGGTTAATAAGAGGATGAATGTTATGTACAACATATATCCAACATACACATCAAGTAGCACATGAAATGTATTCATCAGATTCTCTTTTGGAAAATCTGATCCAATTGATGGTTTTGGAATAAGTCATTTATACTATATATAGATCTCCAACCATACAAAGCCTTGAATTCATTTAGACCATACAAAACCATTCAAGGTTTATCCTTATAGAAGTATCTGTCGGTTCAGAATTTCCTAAATTTTATCATGAAAGAATTTGACCATAGGAACCATACATATGCTTATTTACTATCTCAAGTAAGTTAAGAACAAATATCAAATACATCTAACCGTTAGAATCATGGATATGGCCCATGCAAGAATGGTCATAACAAGCTCTCAAATACATCTTTCATATAAAGTCAAGATCTCAGTTGTCCAAACTCTAATTGAGGCTTATTGTATAATGTTGGAAAGATAGTTTGATTTTCTAGGAATTCAATGGAACACATATTTTTAATACATTCATTAAAGGAATTACAAATGGGTCAATTGTTGGCAAATCAGAATCCTGCATGTGCTGCTGGACAGCAGCCAAGTAAACTTGATTATTAGACCGTTGGATGGCTACAAAATTTGGCCAAGAGTTATCTCATATTGTGGTTCATATTATTGCCAATTTTTAACTCCGATCTTAGAATGATTGATTTTATACGATTTTTAGAAGTTGCTATCCAGATACGAAAACATGATTACATGTGAAGGGTATGGATATAATGTTCATCATGGTAGGTGTTGAGGGTCAAATATTGCATATTATCTCCTATTTATATCTTGGTTTTATGAACATGATAATGCTTAATGTTCTATTTTACTCATGTTTGTGTTACAAAGTGAATTTAAGAGCTTAGATTGAAAAGGGTGCTAAAGCATGGATTTGATGCTCAAGAATCACCAAGGCAAGGGATGAATTGTAGGAGACGGAGATTGAAGAATTCACATGCCAAAGATCAAAGAAAACCAATGTAACGCCCTGAAAATCGGGGGTCGAGCATAAACTCAACTCCCGAGTTCCAATGCATCACTTATGCAACAAAATGAATGATGATTGAACGTTGACTGTATTAGAGTAGTGAACATGAGTGAGATTAAACCAAAACAGCATATCATACTCCAGAGACAGTTAAATTTGCAAAGGAAGACTGTGATAGATAGATAAAATATATAAACTGTGGTGAGTCTCTAGAGTGTGATAACGTTACCAGGTTAAATAATTACAAGTACAATCCTAAAATATACCAAATGTGTAATGTGATCTAGTCAATATCCCAGAAAGCCCCGTCGATCAGGACACGGCTCATAGGAACCCGCTTGAAACAGCATAAAGGAGGGATCCTCCTCATCTTCATAAAAGTCTGGCTCCGCTTCGCAGCATCGCCATCATCTGAAACTCAAATAAGTCTGGTTGGTGTGTACAACACCGTCCCGTAACATGAGAGTGAATGATCAACTCAGTGGAACAATAACGCATAGGTTAACATGTTATCAAAACAGTCAAGCAGTAATGATAAAGCAGTACAATCAACAATCCTAACTATTCTTATTTAATGCAAGTATGAGATGACATGATGAATGCCCTTGCCAAACCACCCTCATGCGATACCATCTTACGTTCGCGATATCCATTCATCCCTCAGTCCTCCACATCTACCAGGCACATGCAGTGCGATGATGCGCATGATTACCGAGTTGTTATTAGTCCATTTCAAACAGCAGTATTGGGAAACTAAAGTACCTCCCTTGTATCATTCCTAAACATGATCCATTCTAGGGTCGTCAGTCCTAGTAAATCTCATACGATAGTGTGTTTCTAGGTCGCTGCAGAGGCTGCTAGGGCTGTTACGCACAATGGTTACACCACTCCCCATCACCTCTTTAACGGTTCATCACTATACAGATACAGGCCTAATTCATACTCTATACACCGTGGCAAAACTCTAAGGCTCATCGTAAATTCATAGTATGCTCGAGGTCACTACAAAGGGCTGCCAGGGCTATTACACGCATTCGTTGCACCACTCCCCCATCACCTTATCAATGTAGGCCGATAGCACGAATATAGTGTCCCATACCACTATAATCAGCTCACGAGTCTGGTTGCTCACTGGTCACTACGGGGAGGCACATGGCCCCAGTGTAGGCCGACAGCTCGACCACGATGTCCCATACAACCATGCCTGGCTCATGAGTCTTAACGGATCGAGGTACCATGGTTAACGGGATTTCACTGGTAAGTTTGGTACCCTAGGTTCAAGCAGTAGCGTCCAAACATGGTGAACATATATTAGACATATCGGGTTACTTGATGAGCCTGACTAGCTCGAGCGCACAATCAACTGAACGACATGAAGTGTATAACCACTTCGTGTAGACTAACCACTGTTGCCCACCGAAGTACGACTCGGGTTCGTCAAACACATCCTTCGTGGCGAAATGAATCTCAACCACGATCTCACGTCTGGTACCGAATGTCTGGACTATAATCATAGTCTCAAACGCAATCAATCCTTATTCAAAGCATATGGAGTAAAGCATAATAAACAAAGTAATTCAAGCAAGGTAACAAGCATATCATAAAGCATGTTATAAAGCATGTTCTAAGGCATTATATAAACAAGAATACAAATACATATATTTCATAAGTAAGCGGTTAAAGTAAACAACCATATGGAGGAAATCATACACATCTCTAAGGTAGTTGAGAATCCCATCTCAACACCTACCTAAGGCACCATCATCCAAACACTTACTCTCACAACCATTTTCACAAACACTTAGAATACACTATTACAACATACATAGTGTATATTAGTAAATCATGTATTAGGGCAAGTCCTTTCGCCAAGCAAGTATTTTACGTATATATAGTATATTCATACAACAAATAATCATGGTAAACACATCTCCAAAATTTATACGTATATGTCATTTTCTACGAATACCTAGAATATGTAAAATTCCATATTCTTCGTCTCTAATCGAAACGGAAAACAGACAACACTTTGTACATGTACAATTGCATGAAGATCATGAATCTATCATTATCTGACATTGAAAGCATTGAAAACCATAACCTATACATCTAAAGTCCGCACCTTTTGTCGTAGAATCGTAACGGAGTCGATGGATTCGCAAAGCTTTCGTATACGGCAGTTTGGTAGCCTATAGAATGCAATAGGTTAGATATTTCATGACCTACAACCTTTATAACTCCAAAACAGATTAGGATTAGGGTTTCTTACCTAGAAACGAAGTCGGAATCGCCGAAAAAATGATAAGAACGGAGTGGTTTAAGCTTGGATACGGCAGGGAAGAACGGAAGGAAGAAGCTCCCACTTCTCTCACACTTTCTCTCTCTTTTCTCTCTCCTCTCTCTGGGGTTTCTCTCAAATTCGTATGGCTGTGAGAGAGAGAGTTCAAGGTCCTTATATAGCCTAAAAACTCACTAAAATAGACTTATGGTCAAGGTATACTTAGGTTATAGCCAAAGCGAAGCTGTTTCAGCTCAACAGAGGACTTCTGGTGGCCCCTTTTCTGTGTGCGGTCGGACTTAAGCTCACTAACATTGGATCTAGGTATGGCTAAGTTTTTGTTCCAGTCGGGTTTTCAGATCGCACGTGGCGGACCAGTTTCAGTTCAACGGTCAGTGGATCTCGATCGGAGATTACGAGTACATGGATATGTTTGGGGAAATATCCCTGATCCGACGGTGTAATTTGGCCTGATTCTGACGGTCTGGTTGCTTAATACTGATCAACAAGCGACAAGTCTCAGATTTCATTATTTTTAATTTAATTTAGAAATATTTTCACATTTCTCACACTCTCCGCTCCGAGCTCAAGCGAATAGCGCTGGGACACTATCTAGATTTGATTTTCGAGATGGTTGTCAAGCCCAGCAAGGCGGTCCTAATTCCTTAACTTCATGTTAATCGGACTTCCGACGTGCGGTCGAAATCTGATACGGAGTTTCGGGATGCTCACAAGAGCAGTCGGGAAATGAGATTGATCCTAGATTTTAGGGTAACCTAGCGTCAATGATTCTACAAGTTTTGGGTCTTGCAGATCGTATTTAAAGTAAATCAAGCAGATTTCGAAGCTAATCTAGTTTAGCACTTAGTTACTTTGTCAAATTTCTAAAGGATTTAGTCCTATAAGATTTCTATCTGAGGTGGTACTTTGGCCTTCGTAGTTTGTATATAAAGTGATCCAAGTTATACTACTTAGCTAGTTTAAGATAGTATTTAGGGTGAAAGTACTTAGAAAAATTGAAAGAATAAGGTGGTGAAGGGTGGGATTTGTGAAGGAAATGGGTTCAAAAGCGGTTTTAGACTTTGAGATTAAGTTCTGACAAGTTAATAAGGTGTTAGGATCGACCCATTGCCTAAGGACGTCTAATTCCAGATTGGTAAAAATCTGGGTTGTTACAATCTACCCTCCTTAAAACAAAATTTCATCCCCGAAATTGCCTAAGGGTAATATGGAAAGAATAAATTATTTCATTTGCCTAAGACTTATTGATTTTGAGTTTCTACACATGGTAGAGTATATACTAGCCTGGTTCATTTTAGTCTACCCCACTTAAAACTTAGTTCTTTATCCATTTCTCATACCCTGATGGTTTGCTACAATTTATTTCTTTACCTCTTTGGGGTCTTGACTTCGATTCTCAACTAGTTAGAGTAAGCTAGCTGTTTTCAATGTTTGACCAACACGGAAAGACGGTTATAGTGGGCTTAATCCTGATATATCAATTATCTACCGAGCCAGGGTAGAAAGCTCATCGTATCCCTTCCGAATCCTGGCGGATCCCGGTCTTCTGCTCGTCAGCAGTGAGTCCATTGGTAGTCACCCAGGATTGAGAATTGGGTCAAGCCACGAATGCTTCGCAGTTATATATTTCAGTAACTCCGTAGTCCAATCACTCTAAAAACGTAAGGAGTGTTCATCATTGAAAGGTTCAAATGTCCTATTTCTTGGGTTGCCCATTGGTCTAAGAGAGTCCTTGTTATTATTGATGTCCAAGGAAATGGCGAATCAAATCTTACTAGATCATCCTAAAACGGTTTCTCATAGTAGAACTTGCTAGGGCTTCTATAATGTTCGTATTCAACGAGCACAGTTTCGATCCTGGGCCAGTGGAGTAGGGTCCACCACGCTTTCGCTGTGCCACCAAGATCAAGAGGTGTATTGATTTGACCTAGCTACATCTATCGGTCTCTAGCATTCTCTAATGTAACTAGTAATCTAGTCTTAATTTAGGTGTAGTCCAAAGTCTATGCTCATACGCTAGATAATTTCATACCATTTCTAATTCAAGGAAGGGTTTTATCGCTTAGGGTCAAAGTTGCCTAATTGGAATAGAGTTGTCTGTACTTGACGCACGAGCATTTCACACATGCTCATACCAGCTAAGAGGGTCCTAAGGTTCACATTATAAATTGTTGGATTTCTCATACATTTAGGTCTTTCGAAATCTAGGATTACCATTCTAGGTCCAAAACTCCGTGGGCCTATTTGGCCAGTGGTCTTAAGTTGTATTAAATGAGACTGTATTACTAATCCCACCTCGGGATTGGGAGTGGCTTGTTTGGTAGGAGGGTGGGTGGGGATTAATTTTAATGGTATAGGCTTTGGAAAATGAGCCTGGTGTTAGAAAGTGTGGGATGGGATTTTCAAATCCCATGATCATGAATCTCTAAGTGTACTTAGAAAGGAAAATTCTGGGATTTACTCTTAATTGCATACATTTCAAACATGGCATTGGAAAACATGGGATACACCAATCTAGGGACCATACCCTACACATACATTTTACATAAATTTATTGTTGCTTTTACAATTCTAGGGACCATACCATACCCTAAACCTTAATCTTACCTAATGCAATTGGCCGAACGGGCCCTAAACGTCCTAACATTCGGAGCTTATGAAAGTTATGGGACACAACAAAAAAAAAATGTGGATTTTGTGTTCATATGGGTGTGAAATGGTGAGGCCAAGAGGAGTAATGGTGGAGGGGTGGAATGAGTTCACAATTGTCGTGTACAACTCTAACTTGCCAAACATTCGACACATTCCATCAACATGAAAACATAAAGATCCTAACGTAGGGGCTGGAACTTTTGATTCTCCATGAGTTTGAACTTCAACAGGGATTATAAAGGCCCCAGAAGACAGGGTTTGAAGAAAGGAAATGAAGAAATAGGATGGATTGAGAGCTTACACGGTTGTGAGCTCCAAATGAGGGGGTGTAGGAGTTTAAATGAAAGAGAATAAAGAGGGTAGGGGGTGTGTATTGTTACAAACGATGAAGGTGAACGGGTTGTGACAGAAAATGACGGAATGGGTGATTGGAGGGGAGATTTTTGCCAAAAATCAAAAGTTGGAAAGAGAAAAGAGAGCTTGGAGGGGTGGTTTGTGAAGGAGTTAGGGGTTTGGGGTATTGAAAATTGACGGGAGATGTATCAGGGGGGTCCTTATACCCCCAAAGTGGATCGGCCCGAGCCACGGGCCCAGCCCAGCCCAAATTCCAGCGAGGCCTGCCGACCAACGGCCTAGATCTCGAAGGTTCGCCACATGGGCGAGACCCTCCTGCCCCCCAGGCCCCAAAAAGCCCTGGGTCCCACTGGAATGGTGTGGATAGGCCCCCGACTCCGTTTTGAGCCATATCGGGGCCAAATTGCAAACCAGAATGATTTTATGTGACATGTAGAATATGATTTTGGGGTAGGAGGCTCTAATCTATCCAACTAACCCATTTATCTCACGAGATTCCATAATTTGAATGGCCAAAAGTCCAATTTCTACATATATTTACTATTTATAGCAACTTTTTGTTTAAGTATTATTCTTCATCATTTATACATTAGGATTTATGTGTAGTATGAAAGGACTTAGAAAACGTTGAAGAATGAGGTGGTGAAAGGAGAGAATTTAAAGGAATTGGATAAAAGGGGTTTTAGGCTTTGAGATTAAGTGTAAGGTGTTGTGGTTGACCCACAACCTAAGGGCATTCGTTTCTAAGGAACGACTCAAACCCATCTACTGATGGCCTAGAAGTGATTCGGAATCGTTTCATGTGATCCTAGGTATGTACGAGCCCAATCTCAACGGTCGATTTCGGTCGGTTTCGCCGTTCGGTGAATTTGGAAAATCCTAAGTCAGTTTCTATGTTTCGTCGGCCCCTCCTAAGTCAGAGTACATCAGAGTGCATCGCGTGACCATAACCCAGGTCTGGTTTAATCCAAATCATGCTCTGATACCATCTTGTAACGCTCTGAAAATCGGGGGTAGAGCATAAACTCAACTCCCGAGTTCCAACGCATCACTTATGCAACAAAATGAATGATGATTGAATGTTGACTGTATTAGAGTAGTGAACATGAGTGAGATTAAACCAAAACAGCATATCATACTCCAGAGACAGTTAAATTTGCAAAGGAAGACTGTGATAGATAGATAAAATATATAAACTGTGGTGAGTCTCTAGAGTGTGATAACGTTACCAGGTTAAATAATTACAAGTACAATCCTAAAATATACCAAATGTGTAATGTGATCTAGTCAATATCCCAGAAAGCCCCGTCGATCAGGACACGGCTCATAGGAACCCGCTTGAAACAGCATAAAGGAGGGATCCTCCTCATCTTCATAAAAGTCTGGCTCCGCTTCGCAGCATCGCCATCATCTGAAACTCAAATAAGTCTGGTTGGTGTGTACAACACCGTCCCGTAACATGAGAGTGAATGATCAACTCAGTGGAACAATAACGCATAGGTTAACATGTTATCAAAACAGTCAAGCAGTAATGATAAAGCAGTACAATCAACAATCCTAACTATTCTTATTTAATGCAAGTATGAGATGACATGATGAATGCCCTTGCCAAACCACCCTCATACGACACCATCTTACGTTTGAGATATGCATTCATCCCTCAGTGCTCCACATCTACCAGGCACATGCAGTGCGATGATGAGCATGATTACTGAGTTGTTATTAGTCCATTTCAAACAGCAGTATTGGGAAACTAAGATACCTCCCTTGTATCATTCCCAAACATGATCCATTCTAGGGTCGTCAGTCCTAGTAAATCTCATACGATAGTGTGTTTCTAGGTCGTTGCAGAGGCTGCTAGGGTTGTTACACACAATGGTTACACCACTCCCCCATTACCTCTTTAACGGTTTATCACTATACAGATACAGGCCTAATTCATACTCTATACACCGCGGCAAAACTCTAAGGCTCATCTCAAATTCAGAGTATGCTCGAGGTCACTACAAATGGCTGTCAGGGTTATTACATGCATTCGTTACACCACTCCCTCATCACCTTATCAATGTAGGCCGACAGCACGAATATAGTGTCTCATACCACCATAATCGGCTCACAAGTCTGGTTGCTCACTGGTCACTACGGGGAGGCACATGGCCCCAGTGTAGGCCGACATCTCAACCACGGTGTCCCATACCACCATGCCTGGCTCATGAGTCTTAGCGGATCGAGGTACCATGGTTAACGGGATTTCACTGGTAAGTTTGGTACCCTAGGTTCAAGCAGTAGCGTCCAAACATGGTGAACATACATTAGACATATCGGGTTACTTGACGAGCCTGACTAGCTCGAGCACACAATCAACTGAACGACATGAAGTGCATAAGCACTTCGTGTGGCCTAGCCACTGTTGTCCACCAAAGTATGACTCGGGTTGGTCAAACACATCCTTCGTGGCGAAATGAATCTTAACCACGATCTCACGTCTGGTACCGAATGTTTGGACTACAATCATAGTCCCAAACGCACTCAATCCTTATTCAAAGCATATGGAGTAAAGCATAATAAACAAAGTAATTCAAGCAAGGTAACAAGCATATCATAAAGCATGTTATAAAGCATGTTCTAAGGCATTATATAAACAAGAATACAAATACATATATTTCATAAGTAAGCGGTTAAAGTAAACAACCACATGGAGAAAATCATACACGTCTCTAAGGCAGTTGAGAATCCCATCTCAACACCTACCTAAGGCACCATCATCCAAACACTTACTCTCACAACCATTTTCACAAACACTTAGAATACACTATTACAATATACATAGTGTATATTAGTAAAACATGTATTAGGGCGAGTCCTTTCGCCAAGCAAGTATTTTACGCATATATAGTATATTCATACAACAAATAATCATGGAAAACACATCTCCAAAATTTATACGTATATAGTATTTTCTATGAATACCTAGAATATGTAAAATTCCATATTCTTCGTCTCTAATCGAAACGGAAAACAGACAACACTTTTTACATGTGCAATTGCATGCAGATCATGAATCTATCATTATCTGACATTGAAAGCGTTGAAAACCATAACCTATACATCTAAAGTCCGCACCTTTTGTCGTAGAATCGTAACGGAGTCGATGGATTCGCTAAGCTTTCGTATACGGCAGTTTGGTAGCATATAGAATGCAGTAGGTTAGCTATTTCATAACCTACAACCTTTACAACTCCAAAACAGATTAGGCTTAGGGTTTCTTACCTAGAAACGAAGTCGGAATCGCTGGAAAAGTGATAAGAACGGAGTGGTTTAAGCTTGGATACGGCAGGGAAGAACGGTAGGAAGAAACTCCCACTTCTCTCACACTTTCTCTCTCTTTTCTCTCTCATCTCTCTAGGGTTTCTCTCAAATTCGTATGACTGTGAGAGAGAGGATTCTAAGGTCCTTATATAGCCTAAAAACTCACTAAAATAGAATTACGGTCAAGGTATACTTAGGTTATAGCCAAAGCGAAGCTGTTTCAGCTCAGCGGAGGACTGCTGGCAGCCCCTTTTCTGTGTGCGGTCGGACTTAAGCTCACTAACACTAGATCTAGGTATTGCTAAGTTTTTGTTCCAGTTGGGTTTTTAGATCGCACGTGGCAGACAAGTTTCAGTTCAACGGTCAGTGGATCTCGATTGGAGATTCCGAGTACATGGATATGTTTGGGGAAATATCCCTGATCCGAGGGTGTAATTTGACCTGATTCTGACGGTCTAGTTGCTTAATACTGATCCGCAAGCGACAAGTCTCAGATTTCATTATTTTTAACTTAATTTAGAAATATTTTTCACATTTCTCACACTCTCCGCTCAGAGCTCAAGCGAATAGCGCTGGGACACTATCTGAATTTGATTTTCGAGATGGTTGTCAAGCCTAGCAAGGCGGTCCTAATTCCTTAACTTCATGTTAATCGGACTTTCGACGTGCGGTCCAGATCTGATACAGAGTTTTGGGATGCTCCCGAGAGCAGCCGGGTAATGAGATTGATCCTAGATTTTAGGGTAACCTAGCGTCAATGATTCTACAAGTTTTGGGTCTTGCAGATCGTATTTAAAGTAAATCAAGCGGATTTCGTAGCTAATCTAGTTTAGCACTTAGTTACTTTGTCAAATTTTGAAAGGATTTAGTCCTGTAAGATTTCTGTCTGAGGTGGTACTTGAGCCTTTGCAGTTTGTATATAAAGTGATCCAAGTTATACTACTTAGCTAGTTTAAGATAGCATCTAGGGTGAAAGTACTTAGAAAAATTAAAAGAATAAGGTGGTGAAGGGTGGGATTTGTGAAGGAAATTGGTTCAGAAGCAGTTTTAGACTTTGGGATTGAGTTCTGACAAGTTAATAAGGTGTTAGGATCGACCCATTACCTAAGGACGTCTAATTGCATATTGGCAAAAATCCGGGATGTTACAACCAAGTGAGAAATGAAGAGAATTAAAGATTTGAAGTGAAGAAAAGGAATCCTGAAATCGTCCCGGAAAAGCATAATTCTGAAACTCTGGGTCATTTTGTGAAATTGCGCAGAGTGAAGTCTATTTTGGAAAATAGTGCAGAGTGAAGTCTATTTTAGCAAATTACGTAAATTTAAGGTTTTAGAGTTTTTCAACTAGGTGCGAAAGTTGGAGTTCCATAATTATAAATAGAACTCCCTAAGACGTTCCTAGGCATCTTATAGGGTTTAAGGAGTGGAGCAAAAGGGTAGAGAAGCCGTCGCTAAGAGTTTTTCTTCTTCTTCCTTTGTTGTTTTCATGTTTTTCTTAAGAGACTTTAGTCCAATCATGTCTATGGTTGGTTAAACCTCTTAGCTAGGTCTAAGAGGTGAAGGTTGTAGCGTGATGGAATGTTTCGATTGCTTTGATTCATGTTTATGTTGAACTCTCTTTGATTCTAATTTAATTATAAGAAATACTTTCAGTTTTTAATGGTTTGTTGTGACTTAAATTAGAAGAGATTCCATCATCCGATCATGCCCAAAGGACGATGGTGAACAATAGGATTTTCTAACTTCACAATATCAAATCAGGAAAAGAAGATACTCAAAGATATTACAGATCTATTGTAATTTGTCACAGCAAACCATTAAAAACTAAAAGTATTCCTTAAATTTCAAATTAGAATAAAAGAAGTTCAACAAGAACAAGAATCAAACAAGAAAAATCCCAATCACGATACAAGCTTCACCCCTTAGCCCTAACTAAGGGATTTAGCCAACCATAGATATGATTGGAATCAAAACCCTAAAAGAAAGCATTAAAAACTAGGAACAAGGGAAGAAGAAACTCTTGGATGATGTCGCCACCCCTTTGCTTTGCTCTTCAAAACCCTAGATATCCTAAAAAGTGCCTAGTAAACTCATATTTATAACCTAGTTTCCACAAGATCGCAAAACTACATCAATTTATGTAGTCTGTGTAGCTTTGCGTAACGCCTTCGATGTAATCGAAGGGATTTGAATCCGGAAGTCGCACTTTTTCACCTTCCACACTGCGTAACTCTTTTTGTCATCAAGCATACCTTTGATGTTATCGAACGGTCTTTGATCAATTGAGAATGTGTCCAGAGAGTTCCAGCAAGTTACTCTAAAAATCTACAAAAAGAACAATGTCATCGACTTGTCTTCGATGTCATCGAGTGTATCTTTAAGTCAACGAACAAGTCCTCGAGTAATCGAAAAAGTGTCCAAAACAGTCCAGCGAGTTGCTTCGGAATTCTTCAGAAAATTCAATGCCATTGAGTTGTGTTCGATGTCATCGAGCAGTTCTTCGATGTCATCAAGAGAGGCTTCAAGTAATCGAGAATTGCATCCAATATGTCCAGCGACCAACTTGATTTTCATGTAAAAATTTGATGTCAATGAGTTGTGCTTGATGTCATCGAACTTTGGTTTCGATGTCATCGAACAGTGGTCGATGACATAGACAATGAAGTAAATTTTAGCACTTTGTTCTTTCGAATTCCTTCCTTCTCCACTTAGTTTTCTTGAATCTTGGGGTCTTGAAATCTTGAATCTTTATCTCTAAAGATCTATTCTTCGCCTTGGTGTTTCTTGAACATTAAATCCATTCTTTTAACATTCTTTTCAATCCAAGCTCTTAAACTCACCTTGCAACACAAACATGTATAAAATATACCTTTAAGCATTATCATGTCCTTAAAACCAAGATATAAATGAGGGAAACTATGCAATATTTGAGTCTCGACACACTCCCCAACCAGTATTTTGCTAGTCCTGAGCAAAACATGCCTGAAGTAATCTTTCATCTTTAAAGTTCAAAACCTTTTTCAGAAAATAACCTTTTGTGCAATCAAGTTTGAATGAGTAGAATTAAGGTGAGAAAGTGAGATTTTAAAAACCTAGAGCTGAATCATATAAGCAATTAATCAAATAGGTTCTTTATCGATTAAATCAGAGCAGAAGTTCATATATCAAGTTTTTCAATGTGCTCAGTGAAAATCAACTTACTTCTCAAAAGAATTCTATGGTTTCGTAATGTTAGTCATGTTCATCATATCTAAATTAGTTGAAAAATCAAGTATTGATTCCAAACTCATCCGCTTTTCCTTCTTTTTCCAGTTTTTGATTTTATATCAACGATTACTCTTATTCATTCCTTTTCAGATTTTTACATTCTTTTCAGAGACATTTTCATTCTCTTTAAAAACTTTTTTTTTCATTATTTTTCATCATTCATCATTCTCAACATCTATCAATGATTCACATACTAACAATAAAAATTTTTAGAATATCCCAAGGAAGCAAATTACACGTGTCTTGTGATTTAGATTAACATGATATTCAAACTTCTTCTTAATTAATTTAGTTCAAGAACCGTAAGTGATGGTTTACTTAGTTGATTAAACTCTGACAATTCAAAATTCGATTTCTATCTTATCATCATACTCAAAAGCATTCTTAATCCACAAATTATCAATTTCAAACCAGGTCTCATCTTGAAAATTTTAAAATTTTCAAAAACTTTTGATCAAAACTAAGAAAGCACTAATTAGTTTACCTAATCCACACCCTAACCTAAAATCTACATTGTCCTCAATGTAAAAAGAGATAAGTGTGTAATGCAAATGAGGCAATGAAAAGAAAGGGAGTAGTGATGGAAAGATAATACCTGGAGACAAAAATTTGAAGCTTTTCCATGAATCTCAGCATGAAATAGGTTAGCACAAAAAAAACTAAATAGACTGGAAGCAAAATACCCTAGTCCTAAATCCTATGAAAGTAATAAACCTAAATATACCTCCATCAGACTAGGAGATCAATCCTAGTATACAGGATCAGTTAGAGACATGGACATGTCCTTTGAATCAAATTTCTCAACAAATGACTTTAATCAATGTCCATTTACTTTAAAAGCATTGCAATTTTTTGAATTATTTATCTCAATGGCCCCATGTGGATAGACATTAGTAACAGTTGTTGAGGGTCAAATATTACATATTATCCCCCATTTATTACTTGGTTTTATGAACATGATAATGCTTGATGTTATATTTTAATCATGTTTGTGTTGGAAGGTGAATTTAAGAGCTTGGATTGAAAATGATGCTAAAGCATGGATTTAACGCTTAAGAATCACCAAAGCCTAGGATGGATCTTATGAGACCAAGAATGAAGAATTCGCATGCTAAAGATCCAAGAAAACCAAGTGGGGAATGAAGAGCATTGAAGAGTTGAAGTGAAGAAAAGGAACCCTACAAATCTACCTCCTTTGACTAGTCCCTCAACTAGTTGAAGATTACTCGACTTGAACTCCAGCAACAAAATCCTTTAAAATCCTGTCATCCTCGGCCAGTTGAAGGTTTTCCTCGACCAGTCTAAGGTTATGTAGACAACACACGAACTGCATAAATTTGAGGCAGTTTCCAGATTTTTCCAACTCCGTATGAAAGTTTGAGTTGCAAAACTATAAATAGGGGTCTCTAAGATGTTCTTATGCATCATCTAGGGTTCAAGGAGTGGAGAAAAAGCATGGAGAAGCTGTTGTCAAGAGTTTTTCTTCCTTTTTCTTAGCTGTTTTTATGCTATTCTTAAGAGATTTTTGCTCAATCATGTCTATGGTTGGCTAAACCTCTTAGCTAGGGCTACGAGGTGAAGCTTGTAGCTTGATGAGATGTTTTCTATTACTTTGATTCATGTTTAAGTTGAACTATCTTTCATTCTGGTTTGATATTTAAGAAATACTTTTAGTTTTTAATGGTTTATTGTGACTCAAATTATAATAGATCTGCAATAGCTTTGAGTATGTTCTTTTCATGTATTGAGATTATGAAATTAGGAAATCCTGTTGTTTACCATCGTCCCTTGGGCATGGTTAGGTGATGGAATCCCTTCTAATCTTCATGATTCTCTTATGTTTGGTTATGAGATAGGTATATCCTATTGTGAGCCATTGCCTCCTTAGTATGGTTTTGTGATGGAATCGCTTCCAGTTCTCACAACTCTCATCCATTAAGAATTAGGTAAAGGAAAGTTCAGATTTGGTTTTACTGAGTTATCTACCAATTGGATAAGATGGGACTCTAATTTCAGTTGTGTCCTTGAATCAAGCATAGATCTCCCTGATCTCTGCAAGTGGATCCTCGAAAACCCTAGTTTCCCACCTTTGAATTTCTTAAGTTTTTTCATTAAATCTCTCACATTTACTCCCTATTTTCCTGATTTAGGTTTACATCTTCTTCTAGTTCTACTTCTAGTTGCTCTTAGAAAATACACGAGATTAGTCCCTGTGGATTCGACCTCGATATCACTGAGATTATTACTACATCGTGACCCTACACTTGGGGTTGTGAACAAGTTTTTTGGCGCTGTTGCCGGGGATTAACGGTTGTGTTCTTCTGAGATTAAGTAGTTTTAGAATTAGGTTTATTCTACTTTCTATTTTTAGGTTAGGGTTTTTTCTGAATTATTTTAAAAATTAACTTAGCTTTCTATTTCTAGGTTTAGAAACTTTCTAATTTTATAATTTCTGTTTTTAGAAACTGACTTGTTTTGTTTTGTTCTGTAAGATCTGAACATAGAACCTTTTAATTTGGTAACTTCTTTCTAATTCTCTCTCTCTCTCTTTTTATTTCTAGATTTCTATTTCACTTCTCTCTTTTAGGTTTAGGTTAGAATCTGAAATTGAGAGTTGAGAGTGTTTCATGCCCAAGTGGTTCCGTGACAACACTCGACGTCTCTTGAGTGAAGGAGGATTGATTTAGGGGTTATCTATCTATCACCGGATTAGACACCACTTAAGATCCTCAGAATTAATTGAGGTTATGGCTGCCAATCAACTAGGAAGACAACCTCAACCTCGGGTTGAGGAAGTTCAGGATGAGAATGAAGTGTATTAAGCACCCCCGCCTCGTACTTTGTGAGACTATTTACAACTGGAGGGGTGAGTACACCCTCATGCATGGTTTTTCGAGAAAATATGAGACACATGGATATTAAGTCAGGGGTGATCCAACTCCTTCCAAAACTTCATGGGCTTGAATCTGAAAATCCGTATCTACACTTGAAAGAGTTTGACAAGATTATAGCCACTTTATACTTTCCAAACGTGTCCGATGAGACAGTTATGTTAAAGCTCTTTTCCTTTTCTTTGAAAGAGAAAGGTAAGACATGGTTGCATTTACTACGTGCTCAATCTATTGGTAGATGGAATGACATGACAAGGGAGTCCATAAAGAAAGTTTTCCCATACCATAAGATGAACACCCTTAGAAAGTCAATCATGAACTTCGCCCAAAAGGAAGATGAGACATTCTTCCAATGTTAGGAGTGGTTCAAGGATCTTATCTGTTCATGCCCACAACACGGTTTTGAAACATGGCGCGTTACGAACTTTTTCTATGATGGATTGACATCTCCCATGCGCCAAATGGTCGAGACAATATGCAATGGGGAATTCATGAATAAAAATATTGATGATGTGTGGGACTAATTTGATAAGCTTGCTGAAAACATGCAATCATGGTACATCTCCCCAAAATCAAGCACCATGTCTAAGCCGACTCAATCCAATGAGGGGCGAAATTTACCTACTAAAAGAGGATGATGATATCAATGCTAAAGTGGCTAATCTCACAAGAAAACTTGAGGCCATGGAACTAAAGAAGGATAAGGCTAAGGAAATTGTTTGCGATATTTGTGCTTGCAACATTCACACAATTGAAAATTGCCTAACAATACCTGCTTTCCAAGAGGTACCAAATGAGCAATCTAATGCCGTAAATAATTACCAAAGACCTTTTAGTGGGCCCACCTCTAATAGGTACAATCTCAGCAGGAGAAATCATCCAAACTTTAGTTAGAGAAATGGATAAATACCTAGTGGGGGTGGCTAACATGGAGTGTGTGTATTGACATATGGGTGTGTACTAACAAGCTAACCCCCACCCCGACAAAAAAAAAAAAAAAAACTATTACACCTCAAGGATTCCCTAATCAAATTCCACATCAAGGGAAACCTCAGGAGGATCCGGTCTTAAAGCATCTTCAAAATTAAGAGTTTTTCAATCAGGGTATGTTACAAGTCTTTCAAGACCTCACAAAGGCCATACAAGGACTTGAGACTAAAAGTGCGATTGGGAACAAGGGAAGCCTTCCAGCTCAACCTCTTCCCAATCCAAAACTGTAATATGAAGTTAGCAACCCAAGCTCTTCAAATCAGATGGAGCAAGCTAAATCTATCACCACTCTTAGGAGTGGGAAGACCATTAACAAAACCATCTCGATTAGGGTTGAAAAGGTTAAGGACCTGAAAGAGGACAACAATGATAGATCTAGCCATGCCCCACAATAATTAAAACTGAAACCTCGAGAGAAGCTGATTGCTCCATTTCCCCAATGGTTGATTGCACCAAACCTCTCTCCAACTCTCAAGACATCCTAGAGGTGTTGAAACAAGTGAAGGTCAATATTCTTTTACTAGATGCGGTAAAACAAGTTCCTTCATATGTCAAATTTCTGAAAGACCTATGCATGACCAAAAGAAGACAAAATATTTAAAAGCAGAACTTTTTAACTGAAAAAATGAGTGCCATCCTGAAGCAAGATGTGCCAGAGAAATACGAAGATCCTGGTAGCCCAACCATCCATTGTGTAATTGGGAACTACCAGATTGAGCACGCAGTTCTTAACTTCGAAGTGAGCATGAATCTGATCTCGTACTCGGTCTACGACCAACTGGGTCTAAGTGAATTAAAACCCACCAGACCACGTTACAACTTGCCGATTACTCAGTCCATGTACCAAGAGGGATAATTAAGGATGTCTTGGTCTAGGTTGGCAAATTCTACTATCCGGTAGATTTTATCGTCTTGGATACTCAACCCATCATGGACATGAACACTTAAATTCCCGTCATTCTTGGTCACCCTTTCCTTTCCACTTCAAATGCAATCATTAATTGTATGAATGGAGTCATGAGTATGTCATTCGGAAATATGACATTGGAGTTGAATATCTTTTTCAATATGGGCAAACAGTTAGAGGATGAAGATGATTCCCACGATATTAACCAGATTGATTCTTTCGTGGAAGATAGCACTTCTGACTTTATCCTCTGACCCTCTAGAGACGTGCCTAGCCCACTCCCATGATTTTGATGATGACATGATTAGGAAAATGGGGACCATGCTGGATACCGTGTTGGTACTTGAATTTACATGGTGGAGGCCAAATTCGAAGAATTGCCCCAAACTGATGTAATGCCTCTACCATATAACCTCAAGGCACTAAAGCTTGACCTAAAACCTTTACCCTCTGATTTGAAGTATGTCTATTTATGTCAAGATGAGACATACTCAGTGGTGATTTCTTCCCACCTTAAGTAAGAACAGGAGAGTATGCTCATCTCTACTCTCATTAAGCACAAAGGAGCTCTTGGATTGTCGATTGTAGACCTCAAGGGAATTGACCCTTTAATTTGTACTCACTGCATTCATCTTGAGGATAATGCAAAGACCTCATGACAACCACAATGTATACTAAATCCAAACATAAAGGAAGTGGTTAAGGCCGAGGTTCATAAGCTATTGGATGTAGGTATCGTATACCCAATATCCGATAGTCAATGGGTGAGTCCAACTTAGGTGGTTCCCAAGAAGTCTGGAATCACCATCGTAGCGAATACCACTAATGAACTCATGCCAACTAGGATAACTACTGGCCGGAGAATGTGCATTGGCTATAGGAAGTTGAATACCGTCACGAGGAAGGACCACTTTCTTTTGCCCTTTATCGATCAAAATTTGGAAAGGCTAGCTGGTCACTCTTACTATTGCTTCCTCAACATTATTGGGGCTACAATCAGATCGAGATAGCCCTTGAAGATCAAGAAAAAGCCACATTTACATGTCCTTACGACACCTTTGCTTACCGAATGATACCATTCGGGCTAGGTAATGCCCCCGCCACTTTTTAGTGATGCATGTTGAATATTTTTTTCTGACATGGTGGGAAAATATTTAGAGGTCTTCATGGACGATTTCTCAGTCTTTAGTCCATCCTTTACCGAATGTTTGGAAAATTTTAAAAATGTGTTGAAGCAGTGTAAGGAAAAGAACTTAGTACTGAATTGGGAAAAGTGCCATTTTATTGTTCATAAGGGAATTGTCTTTGGACACATCATCTCATCCATGGGAATTGAGGTAGATAAGGCTAAAATTGATCTTATCTCTAACCTACCTCCACCTAAGAATTACGAGATGTGTGGTCCTCCCTAGGATATGTCGGGTTTTACAGAAGATTCATAAGGGACTTTAGTCACCTCTCTCATCCTTTATGTAATCTACTTCAAAATGATGCACCATACGAGTGGACTGAGTAATGTCAGGAAGTTTTTACTAAGCTTAAGTGCATGTTAACCACTGCACCTATCATGCAGCCACTCGACTAGAGCCTTCCTTTTAAACTTATGTACAACGCATCTGACTATGCTTTCAGGGTGATTTTAGGCCAAAGAAAAGAAAAGAAGCCCTACGTTATTCGTTATGCAAGTATAACTCTAAATCCTGCCCAAGTGAACTACTCTACTATGGAAAAGGAACTCTTAGCCATAGTGTTCACTTTGGACAAATTTAAGTCCTACTTAATCAGATCCAAGATCGTCATTTGCATAGATCATGCGGTGTTCAAGTATCTTCTTTCTAAGAATGATGTTAAGCCCCGCCTGATAAGATGGATCCTCCTACTCCAAGAATTTGATTTAGAAATAAAAGATAAAAAGGGAGTAGAGAACGTAGCAGCTAACCATCTTTCCCGCCTTGATCTCTCTGATTCCCTTGAGACGACACATATAAATGACATGTTCCCTGACGAACAATTGTTCAAAGCCTCCCATTCACCTTAGTTTGCAGATATTTCTAATTATCTTGCTACAGGTTTCACGTTGACATATTGGACTATGCAAGATAAGAAGAAATTCTTTATCGAGGTACACAAGTTCTTCTGGGATGATCCATATTTATTTAAATATTGCCCGGACCAAATCTTAAGGAGATGTTTGCAAACAATGAACACCAAAGTGTCATCACTTTTGGTGGTCACTTTTTCACTAAAAAGACCATGGCTAAAATTCTATAGTGCGGCTTTTATTGACCCACTATGTTGAAGGACACTCATGAGTTTTGTAAAGATTGTGAGCGTTATCAGAAATTGGGAGCATTGTCTCGTCGAAATATGATGCCTTTGAACTCCATTCTGATCATTGAAGCATTTGATTGCTAGGGCATTGATTTCATGGGACCATTCCCCAAATCTTTTAGAAATTTATATATTTTGCTCGCCGTAGGCTATGTCACTAAATGGGTCGAAGCGATCCCGTGCCGTAACAATGATTATTAAAGGGTCATTAGATTCTTAAAAGAGAACATCCTTAAAAGTGCCTTTGTTTGTTAATTAATGTGATACTTGAGTTGGTTAGTCCAGTGAGCCCCACGAGAAGAAATAACAAGCTGCTACCTCAACAAAGTAAATGAATTAAGAACGTCAAAGGTAAATTAAGCCTCACATACCATGACCAAAACACCGTAGGTATAAAATTCCCACTAAATTTTAAAGAACAATAAAGAAACTCATGTTTGAAAACTAAGTTGCAAATAAGAAAATCAAATCAGTTTTCTGCATGTCACTTCGAGTCATCGAACATATCTCGATGACATCAAACATACTTTTTTGATGACATTGAATGTAAGTCCCATATCCTAGTACCGTACCATTCCGCAAACTCCCGCGATCCTCCTCGTCGAATTCCGGTGACCCGTGACCTATAGACAGTAAATGCGCGCGACCCTAAGTTGCATCCCGAAGATCTGAGTCGACTCAACCTGAAACTTATACCATTGCGACCGCACAGTCATCGTGGTTCCAATGCGATACCCAAGATAGGAGTAGTGAGCCCGCATACATTTTGAGGAAACACTGTGCAAAGAGGAATCTCTACCCATCCTTTCATATCAACTAGTCAGGTACAATCATCATTTCAACCCATGCCTCACTTCCCACCAAGACAAGCAACCCATCCCTCTCTTACCAACAAGGCATGACAACCCATATCTCTCTTATCCAAAAGTCAACTCTCATGTCACTCCTCTTACACAACTCATGCTTTTCATCCCATCTCTTCTTACACACCACTCCTCTCTCAATTCACTCCATCTCATCTCATTTCTCTCTCTATTCCCTAGCAACCAAGAGAAGAAAAATCCTAAGGAGAGAAAAAGAAGACCCAACCAAGACCATCTCCCTATCACCCAATCTCACTATCCAACCATCCAAGCTTCATCATCCACCATTGATAAGAGAGCTTAAGAGCTAAGGATCCTAAGGAACGAAGAAGATAAGCTATAGGTGGGTGATCTTATGTTTAGATCTTGATTTTGATGCATGGGGCAAGTGGGGCTTACCGATTAATGGTAGAGATCCCATTTTAGACCCAAGGTGTGGCCAATGGTCCACCAAGATATGTTTATTCCATGATGGGGCCATTCTCCATGGACCCCACCATGATGCTTATTTTGATAGCCAACATGTAGTGGTCATCTAGACCCTTGATCTTGTGGTGAGGATGGTATCCCCACCTTGATTGCATATTTGTAGGCCCACATGTGGGAGAACCCATTTGATTATGTGTTGTAATGCTTAGAGGGGAGGTCATGGTGCCGGAGTTCCTCCCTCCCTCCCTCTCTCTCTCTCTCTCTCTCTCTCTCTCTCTCTCTCTCTCTCTCTCTCTCTCTCTCTCTCTCCCCCGTTGATGGCCCAGCTCAATGTCTGAATTTTATCCATGCTGTCCATTAAGTAGACCAACTCGCTATCCAAAATTGGGGCCCACCTCACTGCCACATCCAGCTGGCCCACCCTGCTGCCCGTCTTTGGGCTAACCTGGATGAAGGGAAAACACAAATATCATCTTGAGTTGGGGAGTGGGGTGGCCCACTCACATGGACCCCACCTAATGTATGTGCGGCATCCACGCTGTCCATCCAGTGGGCAGGGCCCACCTGGCTGTCCATTTTGGATAGGCCTAAATGAAGGGAAATCATCAATATCAGCATGATTGTGGGACAGTGGGACCCACCTGATGTATGTTTTACCCACACCATCCAGTACGTGGGATGGTGGGAACCACCTGATGTATGTTTGATCCACACCGTCTAGCATGTGGGACGGTGAGACCCACCATGTACATGTGTGTTATCTAGGTCGTCCATTGGCTGGATCGCTGGCAGACCCACCATGTACATGCATTTTATCCAGGCTGTCCATTGGCTGGACCGCTGGCAGGCCCACCATGTGTATGCATTTTATCCAGGTCGTCCATCAGTGGACCATCCAGCTGGCCCACTTGCTGATGTGTAGGCCGACCTGCTGATGTGTGAGGCTTGCTTGTTGTATATATAAGGCCCATGTGATGAGGCCCATTGAGATGTGTGAGGCCCATGTGTGAGGCCCATTGTGATATGTAAGGCTATTATATGTATGAGGCCTAGTATATGAGAGGCCCATTGTATGTGTGATGTCCATTATATGTGTGAGGCCCATTATATGAGAGGTCCATTGTATGTGTGAGGCCCATTATGTGTGTGACGCCCACCATGATGTGTGTGTTGTATACGCACTATCCATTTATTTAAACGGATCATGGACCAACTTATGCAGGCCCACCATGATGTATGTGGTACACACGCGGACCATCCATCCTTCTGAAGATTTTAAGGGCTGAGGGCCCCGTTGTGATTCCGATTCTAATCTCAAATGGACCGTACCATAAGACAATGGTGGTTAAATGTCCACTGTTGTAAACTTCCCTAGGGCCCATTGTTAAGCCCATTTCCACCCCTACCTTATTAGGCTAACCCAAACCGTTGGGTTACTACTTATGTTAGTGATACCCATTAGGCTAACCTAAACCATTGGGCCCCCATTAATGATGGTGCTCTCCACCATTCGTTGTAGGAATTATCCAAACCTTGGAGCCCACCTTGTGTATGGATCGGGCCCCGTAGGAAGGCCCAGTTCATTGCATGATAAAAGTGGGTGAGGAAGTCCATTTGTTGTACATAGTTTCACCCTCTCAACTCACCTTGTTGTGTAGCCATTAGACTCGCCCACGAGGCCCATTCTTGATGTAAGTATGATGCCTAGACCATCCATTGAGAATACATCTTCACCCCTTGCCTGTAACATCCCGGATTTTTGCCAACCTGGGATTAGACATCCATAGGCAATGGGTCGATCCTAATACCTTATTAACTAGTCAGAACTCAATCCCAAAGTCTAAAACTACTGTTGAACCCACTTCCTTCATAAATCCCACCCTTCACCACCTTGTTCTTTCAATTTTTCTAAGTACTTTCACCCTAAACACTATCTTAAACTAGCTAAGTAGTATAACTTGGATCACTTTATATACAAACTACAAAGGACTAAGTTCTACCTCAGACGAAAATCACTTAGGATTAAATCCTTTAGAAATTTGACAAAGTTAACTAGGTGTTAAACTAGATTAGCCATGAAATCCATTTGAATCGCTTTAAATATGATCTGCAAGACCCAAAACTAGTAGAATCATTGACGCTAGGTTACCCTAAAATCTAGGATCAAACTCATTACCCGGCTGCTCTCGGGAGCATCTTAAAACTCCGTATCAGATCTAGACCGCACGTCGGAAGTCCGAATAACTCGAAGTTAAGGACTTAGGACTACCTCACTGAGCTTGACAACCATCTCGGAAATCAAATCCAGATAGTGTTCCACAGCTGTTCGCTTGAGTCCGGAGCGAGAGTGTGAAAACACTTTTTTCTTTCCAAAATAAATATCTTGAATAGTAATCTGGCATCTCTCGTTTGCGGATTGGTTTTAAGAAACCAGACCGTCAGAATCTGACCCAAATACACCCTCGGATCAAGAAAAATTTCATACACATTTACATGTACTCGGAATCTCCGATCGAGACCCACTGACCGTCTAACTGAAACTGGTTCACCGCGCATGATCTGGATATCCGACTGAAACGAAAACTTAACTAAACGTAGATCCAGTGTTAGTGAGCTTAAGTCTGACCTTGTTTTACTGTATCACAAGAAATGATTCTTTTGAATACATCAGGTGATAGAGCATAAGTAATAATATTAAGAGCTTTTGCATTAGTATTACTTTCACTTTTCTGAACTATCGTCCAAAAAATATAAGTGATTTCTTTCATGGACATGGTTCCATTTTCAATCACTACATCCATTATTGGAGGGATCCATCGGGTCATGGTGGCTTGCCACTGTTCACAACCCCAAGTGTAGGGTCGCGATGTAGTAATAATCTCAATAAGACTGAGGTCAAATCCACAGGGACTAAACCCATACGTATTCTGAACGTAACTAGAAGTAGAATTAGAAGAAGATGTGAATCCAAATCTAAAATATGAATTAAAAGAGGTAATTGTGAATATAGTTAAACATTTCATTTAAAGGAGGTAACTAGGGTGTTAAGGATCCACTTGTAGCAATTGGAAGGTTACCTTGCATAATTCAAGAGATCCAACTAGAATCAGAGTCCTATCTTATCCAATAGAGAAAGAAGAGACGATCAAATCTCTAAAATTCTCATGAACCTAATCTTAACATATGAGAGTTGTGAGAATTGGAAGTGATTCATCTCCCAACCATGCCTAAGAGACAATGGCAAACAACAGGATATACTAATCCTAAAACCAATCATAGGAGAATCGTGAAGATTATGAAGGATTCCATCATCCTACCATGCCCAAGGGACGATGGTGAACAATGGGACTTACTAATTTCACAATCTCAAATTAGGAAAAGAAGATATTCAAAGTAATTGCAGATCTATTGTAATTTGTCACACAAACCATTAAAAACTAAATATATTTCTTAATAAAGAACTAGAATCCATAAGGTTCAATAAAAACATGAATCAAAACAAAGCAAACATCTCAATCATGCTACAAGCTTCAGCTCTTAGTCCTGATTAAGAGCTTTAGCCAACCATAGACATGGTTGAACTAAAATCTCTGAAGAAAAGCATAAAAACAACTAAGGAAAAAGAAGAAAAACTCCTGGATGACGGCTCCACCCTTTTTCTCCACTCCTCAAACCCTAGAAGATGCTTCGGAGCATCCTAGGAACTCCTATTTATAGTTAGGGAACTCCAACTTTCGCACCAAGTTGGGAAGTTCTAGAAACCGCCTCAAATTTACACAGTCTGCGTAACAGGTTCAATGCATTAAAGGTCTTTCGATATAAGCTTCGATGGAGCTTCGATTCATTGAAGTACCTTCGATATAATCAAAACTGGTCCAGAACTATCCAGCGAGTTTGGCTTTAAAATCCTGCAATTCTCAATTGCACCTTCGATTAATCTAAGTACCTTCGATATAATCTTTGATTAATCTAAGTACCTTCAATATAATCAAAGTTTATTTTGGCAGTTTTTCAGAATTATACTTTTCTGATCACGGAATCTATTTTCAAGACAATTTTCAGGATTCCTTTTCTTCACTTCAAATCTTCAATTCCCTTCCTTCATCACTTGGTTTCCTTGGATCTTTGGCATGTGAATTCTTCAATCTTGGTCTCCTAAGATCCATCCCTTACCTCGGTGATTCTTGAGCATCAAATCCATGTTTTTAACATTCTTTTCAATCCAAGCTCTCAAATTCACCTTACAACACAAACATGTATACAATATACTATTAAGCATTATCATGTTCATAAAACCAATATATAAATGGGGGAAATATGCAATATTTGACACTCAACACACTCTCCAATCAACATTTTGCTAGTCCCGGGCAAAACATGTGTGAAATAATCTTCAATTCTCAAACCTCAAACATTTTTCAGAGAACAATCTTTTATGCAATCAAGTATGAATGAGTATAATTAAGATGAGAAAGTGAGATTTTGAAAACCTAGAGCCGAATCACATAAGCAATCAATCAAATAGGTTCTTTATTAATTATTTAACATTATAAGTTCATCTATCAAGTTTTTCCAATGTGCTTAATGAATTTCAACTTACTTCCCATAAGAACACTATCTTTTCATAATGTTAGTCATGTTCACCATATCAAGATTAATTGAGAACTCAAGTACTGATTACAAACTTATTCCTTTTCCCTTCTTTTTCTAGTTTTTGATTTTATATTGATGGTCACTTGTATTCATTTAGTCTTTTTAGTCTTTTATATATCTTCTTTTTTTTTTTTTTTTTTTTTCAAATTTTACATTCTTTCATTCTTTTCCAATCTTTTCACCATACATGACCTTTTTGTCAATCTCTTGTTTTTAACTGGTTCCTTTCATATTTTAAGGTGGATAAAATTCTCCAGACTCAATTCTCAATATCTTTTCAATGATGCACATGCTAACCATTAGAAATTCTAGCATTGTTCACCGAAAGCAATTTAAACGTGTCTTCATGATTTAGATCAACATGATATTCAAACTTCTTCTTAATCTATTGAGTGCAAGAACTTAGGTGATAGACTACTTAGTTAATCAAACTCCCAACAATTCAAAATTCGACTTCTATCTTATCATCATACTCACAACATTCTTAATCCACAAATTATCAATTTTCAAACAAGTTTTTAATTTGAGAAATTGAAAATTTTCAAAAACTTTTTGCTCGAAAACTAAGAAAACACTAATTAGTTTACCTAATCCACACCCCCCAACCTAAAATTTACATTGTCCTCAATGTAAAAGATATAAGCATGCAATGCACACGAGATAATGAAAAGAAAGGAATAGTGATGGATAGGTAGTACCTACAGAAGGGTTAGCAGGAGGACTCAACAAACTTAAAGCAAATTATCTGAATCCTAAATCCTATGAAAGCAATAAATTCTAATTCTAAACTAGGAAAGCAAGTGAAAACTACTCAATCATGCAACAAGGTTCCTCCTCCGTCCAGTATCATGATAAATTTCTCGAAAGGTTTCTCAACAAGATCATCCAAAAGTCCTTTTTGTAATAGGCTTAGATGCCTTGGAGCATGAATTTTCAGAGATATTTATGGACCTCAGCAAAAAATCATCGTTGAATCGCCTAAGGTATCCAAAGTATATATGATTCACCTGTGACAGACAAATTTTCAAAGTTAGTGCAATATAATGAATCAAAGACTACAAGTAGGTGAAATTCAGAGAAATTATCAATAGGTGGTGTAGTCTCAACACATTCCATAGTTTCAAACTTCGGTTCAGTTATTAGTTCCTCCTCATTTGATGATAAATGTTCAGGATCTGTGGAAGGAGGGGCTTCAAAAAAAGGGTTCCCTTGGTCAGTATCAACTACCGAGGTATTGTCTCACAAGGCATTCACCATATCTTGTATCATAGGATCATTTGAATCTTCAAATTGTGTCAAGCAATCTTCCATAGAGTTGAGAGATTCAGTTGAGAGTGCCTCGTTCTCCATATTGAAGTCTATAATAATCTGCCCAAGAATTTCATCATCTTTGAAAGTGGATGGAAGGATGTTCTCTTGCTCTTCATCTTGGTGAGAATAAATCATCACCGGATGTCTCTTTCCTTGCCCTGCATAGGTAAATTGAGGATCAGCAGACGAAGAATTGATATGAAGACTTTGTTCATTAGTACTACTTAGTAAAAGCATTGTATCATCAAGGGTTGATAACTTAGATGGTGACCTTCACTAGGTGGTTTCAAATTCCAGAGTCCTATCGAGCAGCTCGTCCATCTCCCTAACCATATTATAATTTAAATCAAGGGAGTGATCTAAACATGCCTCACAAGAGTTGGAAGGGTTGGTTGAAAGGGGCTCATCATCCACATTTAAATCAGACATGTCAGATGGGTGGAGTAGATCATTATGATCGATAACTTTTTATATCTCTTGATCATTGACCTGGACCAAATTTGAGATCGATTTCAGGGGAATTTGTACTGTAAACTCATGACTGTTGTCATGCCCCAAACTTGAAAAATGGGCTCACAGAATTTTCGATCTCCGAATCCGGCGTCGACAGCCTCCGTAGTGCCCTGTTCTCGGCTCCCGGTATTCATATACTAGTTCCGATCCTCAGATCCTACGAGGATTTTCAGTATGATTTTTTTTTTGTAATAGAGCATAATCACAAGCCTAACCAAGCCACAAAACAACATCACCACATGTCCACTATATCAAAAACTTTAAGTACAATGTGGAAATGGAAATACAAGGTGATCAAAAAGCTCCAAAATGATCCAATACGCACTCCTGCCTAGCACTGTTGCGATCCAATGACACCTGCATGCAACGGTCATGCATAAGCTTACAAAAGCTTAGAGGGTGATATAAGTATGTGCGCAAGGTGAGTGCCAAGTATACAATATCAGAGTAATGCAGAAATATGCGGGTAAGTCCATAAATACAATCAGCCGTACTAAGGCTATGTGATGTAAGGCATGAATGCTATCGGTCATACCAAGACCATACGATGTGAGACCTATGTAGTCAAATGTCATATGCGAGATGCAAAGCAAGCATGTCAGTCCTCATCAAGTACACATATCAGTATAGTTCCTCTCTGGGATATCATTGGGGTCTAATACACTTCACACTGACTACCACCTCCCTAGCCGCATGGCCTAGTAAGTGGAATAGACCACACTATTCGCCTGACCAGTAGTCTGCCAATACCTACTCGGC
This sequence comes from Magnolia changhungtana, assembly GCA_030180095.1. NCBI lineage: Eukaryota > Viridiplantae > Streptophyta > Magnoliopsida > Magnoliales > Magnoliaceae > Magnolia > Magnolia changhungtana. Next base: position 2,065,563 of record JASAUF010000625.1, read on the forward strand.
TCGTCAATAGCGGGCTCATAACCTCCTCACTCGGGCGGATAAGGCCACACCCCCTTCCAACTGACCACGACATAGTGGGAGACACGACCTGCTGGTATTCGGCACTCGGGCACTCGTGTATCCACTTGTTTTAGACATTCGTGTGGCCTTACACTGTGGGCACTCGGATGAAAGTCCCAGAACCTTTTGATACCAGAAATACTTGGTTCTAACACTGTGGGCGCTCATGTATCCACTTGTTGGACATCTCCTGGTACTAAAAAGGTTCTGGGACTTTCACCTAAGGACATCCTAAGTGCCCACAGTGTTAGAACCAAGTATTTCTGGTATCCGATACGGCCATCTACGATGTGCCTGTGGAGGCTACAACCCTGATGTCGCTAAGGCGTATAATGATCAAGTCACACATATGCGAGATGCATGAGTCACACCGTACAGTCATGTAGCAATTCGGCGTGTACCATGCCCTCATGTGGGTAACTCCTATCAATGAGTCCCATAAATAGTCTACCCAATGACATATGTTATGATCAGTCACTACTCATATTAAGCATAATATGATGCATATGGGCATGAATCATGGAGCTATACTAATCGTGTTATATGGTGATGAACTATCCTTCCAACGAGGATGGATCTAGATGGCCTACACACAACAAGTGTGGGCCTATCAATGGGCCCTAGGGAGAGTCATAATGCAGACATTTAACCAACATTATCCTTACAATGTGGACGTCAAACCATCATTTCTCCCAAGGCATGACCCGTTATAAATATCATTATATACACGATGGTGAAATCACACATTACAATAGACCTATATACATCCCATTAGGCCTTAAATACGTCAATGGGCCGCATCACATGGGCCTTATATTCATCAAGTGAGCCGCATCAATGGGCCACACCCATGGGCCTTATGTACATTGCAATGGGCCATAACCCATGGGCCTTAAACACATCATAATGGGCCCTCATATGGAAAGTGGGCCACGTCACATGGGCCATATGTATATCAAATGGGCCACACCAATGGGCCCCATGTATATCAAATGGGTTACACCCAAATGTAAGTGGTGATACTGATTTCCACCATTAAGATTCCTAAGGCCCACCATAACATTTATTTTTTTTCATCCAATCTGATCATAAGGTCACATAGACCTAAATTAAGAGGAAAAACAAATTTCAAGTTGATCCAGAATTTCTATGATACCAAGGGGATTTCAATGGTAGATTTTAATGCTCACGGTGTCGTGTGGTCCACTTGATAAATAGATCTGTCTTATTTTATTTCAAGCCTTAAAATGAGCTTGGCAAAAGGTGGGACGGTTTGGATGCAAACATATGCATCATGGTGGGTCCCATAGGGATGGACGACATAGATGAAACAGATGGGAGTCCACAGAACTTGGTGATGCCACTACAACAGCTATGAAGCTGGAGTGAGGTACACCAGCCCATCCCACTCCCACGTGGGGAGGTGTGGCATGCAATACACACATTAGTGGGTCCCACGTGGGTCCCACCATAACCTTTATCTTACATCCGGACTGTTGATAAGGCCACACAGACCCTGATAAAGAGGAAAAACAAATTTCATAATGATCCAAAACTTCTGTAACCACAAGAGGATTACAATGGTAGACATTTCATCCCACACCGTTCCCTGTGACGTGGGCCACCTGAGTCGTATACGGCTGATTTTTGGGAGGGGGGCCCACTGCCCTAAGGGCCATCAAATGCACGGTGTTGATGTGCATCACACACCACAGTGGGGCCCACGGCTAGGACTGTGGTCCTTGCCCGTCCGTCAAACGTAGCAGGATGCTGCTGCGCCAGCAGCAACAGCACCTGCTGCTTGATTTATTTTTATTTTTATTTGAAAATAATGTTTTTTCACATTTTTCATAGGTAGGGCCCTCATCAGGTGAATCTACTCCACCCATTGGATTCCATGGCTCAAGACAGTCCAAACGAACCTAATATGCAGCATGTTTTGGCGTATAAAAACATCAGAGTGGATTTTAATGGTAAAAACTACTATTTTCTATAAAATGGCCCGCAAGAAAATAGGATTGGCCTCATATTTTGGCTCAACACCTAAAATTAGCTAGGGAATGGAATGGACGGTGTGGATTAGACTTATACATCAAGGTGGGGCCTGTATGAGTGGCTCACTCAAAAAGTTAAAAAATTAAACTAATATTTTTGTCTTCATCCGTTACACCACACTACACCACACTATCCGTTCACACTTCATTACACGGCCACGTCCAGCGTCCCTGAATGCTGGACGGTTTGGGTAACACATTTTCAAGGTGGGCCCCACCTACAGACATGCTATGGGTGGGCCACCAAATGGCTGGATGGTGTAGATAAGACACACACCAAGGTGGGGTCTATCCGAGTGGGCCACACGGCCACATCACCACACACAAAAAAAGATGAAAAAGAGAGGGGGAGAGAGAGAGAGAGAAAGATAAAGGGACACGTGTGATGGAGGGCTCCGCCACTATGAGCCCTCTCTTACATTCAATCATACATTAAGTGGGTCTTAATATATGTGGGCCCACCAAATCAAAGATCAACGGTGGAGATTCCTTCTCCACCAAAATGAAAGGTCTAGATGACCTCTTTTAAACTAGAAAGTAAACATCATGATGGGGTCCATGGAGATTGGCCTCATCATGGAATGATCATGAGAATCAAGGTGGGCCATCGGCCACATTTATGGTCCAAAGTGGGATCCATACCATCAATTGGTAGGCCCTACTTGGCCCATCATCAAAGCATGAAATCTAAGCCTATAAAACACCCACCGTTCGATCTTCTTGGTCCGATGGAACGCTAATCTTCTTATGTCTCACTTTGATGGAAGATGATGAGAAAGGAAGGGTTAGGATGAAGGATTTTAGGATAAGAAGTGGGCCACACAACACTCTTTCTCTCCTTAAAAATGCTTGGATGTACACTTTTTTCTTCTTTGGTGTTGCTTGGAAATTGTGTAGAGAAAGAGAGAGAGAAGGGGTAGTTGTAAGAGAGGTGATGGATGTGAGGTGATAGTGTACTTGACTTGAGAGTTGACTTAGTAGGTTGCTTGACTTGGGGAGAAAGAAAGCATGGGTGTGTACTTTGATTGATTGATTGATTGATTGATGGGATGAGTTGTAGAGATTTTCTTGGGTTCGTAAAAGTGTGGCATTTCTTTGAGCTAAACGCCGACCCACATCTCCTGGCCAGGGTATCGGATCGATGTGCAAGACGCAACGTTGGAACCGCGACGATGGTGCGGTCACAATGGTACAAGTCTCGGATTAAGCTAACTCAAACCTACAAGATACGACTTAGGGTCACACGCAAACGTCGATTATAGGTCGCAGGTTGCCGGAATTCGACAAAAATGATCGTGGGAGTCAACGGAACAGTACGGACTAGGATACGGGTCTTACAATTGTCATCCCATTCGTCGTCATTTTCCAATTCAGTTCACAAGTGTGATGCGATCACTTTCCTTGCATTCTGTTTCTAGTTTGGTTGAGGCTCGAATAAACTAGCATCTTCCTCCTCATTGAAGCCAAGCGTGTCACGTGGGTGAAGTGTGTCAGTATCATTATATTTGAAAGATACACATGTCTCTTAATCATCCCTTTGGACAGTCATCGAGATTAACTCTTCGAGAAATTGAACTATATGCTCATTAACAGAATCCAACTCCTCATTCTCAATTCTAGAGTTCTCTACAAGCAAGTTAGGATCACTTTCCTCGCATTGTATTTCTAGATTGGGTTGAGGTGGAGATAAACTATCCTCCAATATCTTATCGAGGCACGATTCAAGCGCTTCTAATGTTTTTCTAATGCCTACAAGATTGTCTGTGTAACTCTGAAGGTAAATCCTCTTGGATTGTTTCTGGTTGGATTTCAAAGGTAAGGGATCCAAGAGAATTGTCACTATGATGTATTGCTGGTTCACCTTCCCAATATTGTTGTTTCCACCGATCATAATCATACGGGTCATAGGTGGGAGAGTTTGATGGTTGTTGATACACATTATCACCTATAATATAATCTCGCATTATTTTCTTTTTGTCCGATAGGTGATAATAGTTCTCACCCCAATAATCACTTATTGTTCTCTTAATCGATGGGGTGTAATTATTCTCCCACATATGATCATGTAGGGACTTCCTAATTGGTGGAGCATTATATTCCAGTCGAGTCTCAATCATGCTTTAAGAAAAAATTCGAGACAGGTTGTTTTCTAACATAATCATCTGATAGCCCTTCACAATGTCTCGCATTTTTTAGAACTAGCTCAACATACTAACGTTCCCATTCTTTCATATACATGGTGAAACCCTGATTTTTAATCTAATTCTAAAAAACTTTTTACAACAATAAGAACAGTAAGTACAAGGAAGAAGTTACCAGGAGAAAAGACTATATAATTGAAGATTCTACAAGATCAAAAAACAAAGTTAGTTCCTAAAAAAATACAGAAAAATCCTAAAAATAAATTTTTAAAATTAGAAAGTTCTAAAAACCCTATATTAGAAAATTTCACAAAATAGGAAAAATCTAACCTAGAACAAAAATTAAACCTAGAAGGAAAACTAGATGAACTGAAACAAAGAAGAGATCTAGAAAACATAAGAGGGAAGGTTGGAACAAAATTACTGAATAAAAGTTGCTATGTTAGAATCCTACAAAACAGAAAACAAAATTAGTTTCTAAAAACAAAGCAGAAAAATTCATAACCTAAAAATAGAACAGAAAGTTAATCTTAATCTTAACCTAACTCTAAAACTAATTAAATTCAGAAAAATGCAACTGTTAGACCCCTGGCAACGGCGTCAAAAACTTGTTCACAACCCCAAGTGTAGGGTCGCGATGTAGTCATAATCTCAGTAAGACCGAGGTCGAAACCACAGGGACTAAACTCATGTGTATTTTGAATGTAACTAGAAGTAGAACTAGAAGAAGATGTGCATCCAAATATGAAATATGAATTGAAAGAGGTAATTGTGAATATGGTTAAACAATCAATTTAAAGGTGGTAACTAGGGTGCGAAGGATCCACTTGTAGCAATTAGGAGGCTACCTTGCATAATTCAAGAGATCCAATTGGAATCAGAGACCAATCTTAAGCAGTTAAAAAAAGAAGAGACGGTCAAATCTCTGAACTTCTCATGAATCGAGTCTTAACATATGAGATTTGTGAGGATTGGAAGTGATTTCATCACCCCAACTATGCCCAGGAGACAATGGAAAACAATAGGATATACCAATCCCACAACCAATCATAGGATAATTATGAATATTAAGAAGGATTCCATCATCTTACCATGCCCAAGGGACGATGTGAAAATGCCCCGGTTTGTCAATTAGCGTGAGTGTTGAGTCAGTAAGTCAAGTGAGCCCCACAAGAAGATCATTCAAGCGTCTGCCTCAACTGGATGTGTGATACGAACTCGTCAAAGGTAAATTAAGCCTCACATCCCATATCCCAAAAACACCCAGGAATATAAAAACCTTAAAATGAGTAGAACAACATAGGTGTTTGAGTATGAAAACTTATCTTGTAAAACATGAAAATGTCTAAGTTTTTAACCTTTCTCGATATATCGATCTCACATCAATGTGATCAAACACCTGTTATCGATATCTTTGGAAAGTACTCAATATCATCGAATTGAGGACATCTTGTGTCTAGCAAGCAACTTGATCCTGAACAACATTCTCGATGAATTGATGGACTCTTCGATATCATTGAAATTCAAATACCGATAACAATGAGACAGCTTGATATAATCAAATTCTAGCTAGTTTGTATCCAGCGTGCTAATAAGGTAAAACTCATATTTATCAATAACTAGAAGCGAGCCTCAATTCCATCGAAAATCAAATTTTGTTGATATCGAGGGACCTCCAATGTTATCGAATTTGGACCAAACTAGTCCAGCGAGCTCAATAGGAAAATCCTCTGGAAATGACCGAGGAATCGATGATGTCTCGATATGATTGCGTTTTAAATATCGATGAAATCAATATATGCTCGATATCATCGAAATGGATCAAAGATTATCCAGCAAGCTCTCTTGAAAATCATGTGGAAATGATCGATGTATCGAACAGATTGTCGATGAAATTGGAATTCAAACTCCGATGACATCGACGCACGATCGATGACATCAATCCTCAGGCACAAAGTTTCAGGTATATATTTCAGTGGATTTAGTATCATCGAACCTTGCTTCAATAGCATCGAAAGTATATGTTCGATGATATTGAAGCAGGCTCGATGATATCGAACTCAATCAGAATCTAACATCTTTATTACCGTTGAAACTTTTTGTCTATTTAAGGAGAGCTTGTTCTTGGTTGCGGTATTGAGAAAAAGAGAGAGAGCTTTGAGAGAGTAACTACATATCATCTAACCTAAGCCCTTTTTCTCATGGGAGTTCATTTCTCAATCCACCTTCTTCATTGACATTTAATAGAGTGGATTGGTGAATGAACTTCCGCACTCAAGGATCTTCCAGCTACCACCTTAATGGAAAATCATTGAGCTGGGATCCCTTGAATGCCTAAGATCTGGGAATTACTCTATCTTTTCAATGATTATCATTTAATAGAGTAATTACCAACATAACCTTGACCTAACCCGTCGCCATACATCAGAGCATCATCAGTCTTGTGGTTCAAGAGATCTGAACATTTTCATCATCAAAGGAAGAGATCTTTATCAATGTGCTTAATGGGGCTCATCTACTTATCTGTAAGTCATTAGAGTCTAGAGACCCTGCTGATCATTCCTTTGTATAAGATTGGGTCACGGGTGATTCTCACCCTTTTCAAGTCCTCATAGGAGGCCTCCTATGGGAGAGTACGTGTGGGTGTTGTGTGTTGACCCTTACTCGTGTAGAGCATAAACTACATGTAGGAGAACTCTTCTTCGTCACCATAGAAGTCAGGCTCCGGCACGTAAGCCTCGACACCATTTACAATTACAACAAAGTCTGGTTGGTGTTTTAAAACACCGTCCCAGAGTGGGAGTGAGTGATCAACTCAATAGAGCTATAAGGAAAAGGTTAACATGCTATCAATTCAGTCAATCAGTAATGATAAAGCAATACAACAAACATTCTTAGGTACTCTGGTTAATGCAAGGATGATATGAGTTAACGATGCATGCCCTCGCTTACACTCCCTCTACGACATCATTTCACAATTGTGGCATGAACCCCTTCCTCTGTGCTCAACTCCAACGCCAAAGGCACATGTAAATGTAGTGCATATGTGTAATTACCCAAGTTCTTAATTAGACCCATTCATGTAGCAGGTTTGAGAAGCTAAGGTACCTCCTTTTATATCATTGACCCAAACGATGATCCATCTAGAGTCGTCAATCCTAGTTAATCACATACTATAGGCAAGTTATAGGGCAACGTCACCCCTGATTTAAAAGCAGTGGACAGGCAAGTTCAGGTCACTATGAAGAGGCTCGTCACCTCAACGTAGGCCTTAGTTTATATTCGAGTTCACTACGGGAAAGGCTCGTCACCTTAGCGTTGGCCGACAGCTCGAATACAGTGTCCCATACCATCGTATTTGGTTCACAAGTTTAGTTTGCTCAGTGGACACTATGGGGAGGCTCGTCACCCCAGCGTAGGCCGACAGCTTGACCACGGTGTCTCATACTACCATACCCGGCTCATGAGTCTTAACGGGTCGTGTACCAAGGTTAAACAGGCTTTACATTGGTAAGTTGGTACCTTAGATTCAAACAATAACGTCCATACATGGTGAACATACATTAAGCCAATCAGGTTACTTGACAAGCTCGACTGGTACGAGCATACGTTGAATTGATCGACATGGAGTGCGTAAACATTCCGCATGGCCTAACCACTGTCGACAAGTAGCGTATGACTCGGATTCCTCGAACATGTCTTTTGTGGCAAAGCGACCTCGGCCACTAACTCAGAAATCATTACCGATTGCCTGAACTATGCAGTAATCCCAATCATACTCAAACATAATGGGCATCCATGTTTAATAGTCAATATAGCATATAACAACCAATTCAAATATAAATCTCATATAAGCATTTTAACGAACACATAGAGTACATGTTAACATACGTAGGCATTCATCCAAAAAGCACGTAGTAATAAGATAGGTTACATGAAGGAAATTGTAACTATAAATAAGGGAATTGAGAATCCTATCTCAACACCCTCATAAACTTCATTTTAACAAGCATTCTCTCATTCAGGCATTTTATCAAACACTTAGACTACACATATCACAAACATGTAATAACGTAGTTATAACAGGTATTATAGCAAATCCTTTCACAAGGGAGGTGCCACACATACAATAATCACGTATCCTCAAGCATCAATCATAACAAGCACAAATCATAATTACATATTCAATCAAACATTTTAACAAACACATAGAATGCATTAAAATTAATATAATACACATATATATGTAATATATGGAAACCATCGTATCTAAGCACATGTGAGAGCAATCAAGTTAGTCATAAATCATTACTGACATTGAAAGCCTTGAAAACCATAACCTAAACGTTTATAGTCTGCACCTTTCGTCGGTAGACTCGTAACGAGCTCAATTTGAACACTATGTCTTTGTCTACGGCACAACGACAACCTATAACATGAAATAGGTTAGCTATTTCATCATCTACTCTATTTGAATCCCTAAAATAGATTAGGGTTAGGATTTCTTACCCAAGAACGGAGTTAGAATCACCGAAATAGCGATACGGGAAGGCTGACTCGGCACGTGGAGCGATGGGATCGAAGGCCAGCAACGATCTCCCACTTTCTCTCTCACTTTCTCTCTCTTTCATTCTCTCTTTTCCTCTCTTCTCTCTCCTAGGGTTTGAAATTCGTATGGAATGAGAGAGGGGTGAGTTTAGGTCCTTATATAGGTCTAGAACTGTTCCTAATGGCCCTAGGGTCATGGTATACTTAGGTTATAGCCAAAGAGTGGTTGTTTCGGTCCAACGGAGCACATCTGGAGGCCCCTTTTCTGCATACTATCCAGAAAAAGTTCCTTGACATTAGATCTAGGTCAAGTTAAGAATTTGGTCTAATCGGATTTGTGGATCGATTGTGGCGGACCTGTTTCAGTTCAACGGTCATCATCACTCGATCAGGGCCACAAGTACACTAACTTGTGTAGGAAAATTTTCCTAATCCAAGGGTGTATTTGGGTTAAATTCTGACAGTCTGAAACCTCAAACTTGGCCTATAAGCGAATGACCCAAATCACTTAAATCTGAGTTCATTTTCCAAAGATATTCGTGTTTCTCACACACTTCGCTCCGGGCTCAAGTTGTGCGTTTCTGGATACTATCTGGACTTGATTTTTGAGATGGTTGTCAAGTCCAGTTAGGTGGTTATAACCGTATAGTTCCATGGTTATCGGACTTTCGACGCGCGGTCCAGGTCCGATACAGAGTTTTGGTGTGCTCCCGGGAGCAACTGGGTTTTGAGATTGATCCTACGTTTTTAGGTAATGTAGCATTAACAATTTTACTAGTTTTGGGTCTTATAGATCGTATAGAAAATGGTTCAAGCTAATCTACCAAATAATTCAGTTTAACAGTTAATTAATTTTCGTCTAATTTCTAAAGAATTTGGTCCTTAGTGATTTCTTCCTGGGGTGGTACTCAGGTCTTTGTACGGATTTTTTCTAAGACGTTACACCTTGTGTAGATCCTTGGTTTGTGTGGCTTAAAACCCTAGGTTCCTTGTATGGATCCTTGCTCTTATATAGAGCATAAAACCCGAGTACTGTGTGTTGACCTTTGCTCCTGTGTGGGGCATAAACTTATGTCTCGTGGAGACATGTTCAGGTTCCTTGTGTAGGTCCTAGAGTCGACTTGTGTAAGTTGTGAAGGTTAGAGGTGAACCTGATTTAAAACCTCCATTAGTGAGATCCGGTACACTCAAGGGTTGAGTGCGTCCACCGGAAGTAGAGTAGGCACATATCCAAACCACTATAAATGACTGTGTTTGGGATTAATATGTTTGCCTTATTGTTTGTGCTTACTTTGAATGTTCTCATAAAGCATGCCAACATGATTATATAGAACTGATAAGAATCACATCCCACACACACACACACACATACAGTCACATCATTCATTCATCATAGACTACAATTAAATACTGTTTAAGTACTGAATAGTCTTATGATTGGATGCTCTATTTTCTTGGAATCTATTAGAGTTAAATTGGGGTCATCTTGATAGTTGTCTGTTAAATCCGGATTTTGATAATGGGATTTTAAATCATTATAAAATTTTATAAAGTCCTATTCAAAGCCCCCCCCCCCCCCCCCTCTAGGACACTTTGACCTATTCCTACTTCTACTAAAGTGATCATCACCGCAATTTCAATTGGTATCAGAGCAGGTCTCTCTTAAGGGCTTCACCGCCTAGAGAGTGATCTTGACTGAAGTCGAAATCATGGCCAAAGGAGAGGACTCATCTATAACTTGACCTCCTATATTTGATGGATCAAATTATGCTTACTGGAAGGTTAGGATGCATTACTTTCTAAGATCATTGGATCATGATGTTTGGGACATTGTTGAAAATGGATATGTGCCCCCAACCGATCAAGTGGTACTTGAAAATGGCACAACTATCTCGATACAAAAACCTAAAGAAATGTGGACTGCATTTGATAAAGAAAAGCAAACCTCTGAAGCAAAAGTAATGAATGTTATTTACTATGCTGTGTCTCAAGAAGTATTTAATCAAATTAGTATGTGTGGCACTTCAAAACAAGCATGGGATTTGTTAGAAACAACCCATGAGGGAACCAGCACAGTAAAAAGATCCAAACTGCAGCTCCTAACATCACAGTTTGAAAGTCTCAGAATGGAAGAGCATGAGACCTTCATGGAATTCTTCACAAAACTGAACATCATCTGTAATTCTATGGGTGGATTAGGAGAAAAACTTCTAGTCCCAAAAATCTGTAGGAAAATTCTAAGATCCTTACCGGAATGGTTCAACTAGAAAGTTTCAACCATTGAAGAGTGTAGAAACATGGATGAAATGAAAGTAGAAAAACTAGTAGGTTCCCTACAAACATTTGAACTACACTTCAAGCAAACTCCTAAACCCAAAAAATATGTCCTCAAAACTTCAAAGCACACCACTAATGAGGAGGAAGAAAGTGAAAAGGATAATGAGGATGAGGAAGTAGCTCTGTTGGCTCAAAGGTTCAAACGATTCTTTAACAAAAACTGTGGCTGACCCTTCAACACCATAGGCAATCAATTGCACAGTAAGCACTATATAGTCAAACCTTCTAAAAAATCCAGAGAGCCTCAATGGTACAACTGTAGGAAATTTGGATATTTGTCCACTGAATGTCCTAACAAAAAGATTAAGGGAAAGGCCATGGTTGTCACATGGGATGATACTGAAGAGTCAAATTCAGAATGCAGTGACTTAGAGAGTGATGGAGACCAAAAATCCTATCCTTATGGCCTCCACATACTCCAACATTCCCATAGAGACTGAGAAAATCAAAGAACCTCAAGCTGCAGGATCATTTCCATCTGATGATTAGGAAACAGAGAAAGAAGAAGAAGAAAAGGATAATTTACAGGATGTATATAATTAACTTTACATACAAAACATCAATATCCTTAAAAGACTTAGGATTACTGAAAACAAGAATAAATTGTTGCAATTGGATCTGGATAAAATCTTAGAGAATAGTACACACATAATTAATGATCTTCAACAACACCACTCAGATAATGATAGGCTAGAAAGAATCAACTCATTTCTGAAATCGAGTTGGTGAAACTAAACCAACAGATTGAGTCATTGAATGTTGAAAACACGCGTCTTAAGAATGAAAATCACACTCATGTTTGATGCAGAAAAATCCAAAAAATTTGTTGAACTTAGTTACAAATTCCCCCAAAGCAGTGAAAAATTAGAAAGACTCTTAGGGATGAGGAGACATCAAAAGGACAGGAGAGGACTAGGATATGAAAATTCAAACCAAATCTCACTCCTACAACACCAATGGTAGGAAAGAGTGCTACATTAGGAAGTAACACCAGGACTACTCCTATGTGTCATTCATGTGGCGACTCTGGTCATTATAAATTCGAATGCCTCATTACTGGGAGAACTCAATCCAATTCCTATTTGGACCTTACAGGAAAATACAGATCAACCGAAAGAATGATACAAACTGTCAAGAGTTCACCAAAGTACATGGTAAGAGGTAAGCCATTTCCATCCCCACCTGAAATGACTAAGAATATGGAGAAGCTCCTAAGTCAGGTAGCTTAGTTGAATCAAAAAACAAATGAACTAATGAAACAAGGAAAAGTGATTCAGCTACCCAATATACCCTAACAAGTTCAATGCAAAGTAAAAACAATGCCTTCAGGCAAACTTGGCACAAAATGGGTAGTGAAAGAAAAGAAAAATTACCTAGTAACTCACTCAAATCTTAAGACAGGAAATAATACTAAGTGGTACTTGGATAGCGGGTGCTCGAAACATGCCATAGGTGACAAAACGCTTCTCTCCAACTATTTAAATCTTGATGAAGAAACTCTTCTCTCTAACTATTCAAATCTTGATGAATGGAATGTCATCTTCGGTGATGGAAGCACCGCTAAGGTACTAGGGCATGGAACTATTGTTGGATTAGAGATGCTCAAAAATGAGAATGCTTTCTGTGTAGAAGGACTGACACACAACCTTCTAAGCATTTCTTAAATATGTGACAACAAGCATGTGGTAACATTCTCCACACTAAAGTGCAAAATCTTGGACCTATCAAGAAAACTAATTATGAACGGTCTTTACACTAATGATCAATGCTATGTGATGAGGGTCGAATATTGCATATTAGACCCCGACTATTACCTGATTTTACGTACATGATAATGTTTAATGCCATATTTTAATTGTGTTTTTATTACAGGATGAAATCAGGAGCGTGTATTGAAAAATGATGTTAAAAGCATGGATTTGACTCTCCGGAATTACCAGAGCACGAGATGAACCTCAGAGGACCAATATTGAAGAATTTACATGCCAGGGACCCGAGGAAATCAAGCCGTTCACGTTTAAAGAGGCCCGAAATTGGTCCAGAATGAAAGATCACATGGTTCCCTCCATCCAATTGGCTCAAAACTTTATACATGGGATTAGGGACATAAATTAACCGTACATTTCAAATTTTCAAGCTCTGATCACTAGGAAAGTGCCCCAACTGATAGATCAGTCCATAAACCGTTGATTTCAGGCCCACCGATATCTGGAACTGCCTAAAAATTGGTCTTTATGGCTTAAATAATGCGGGAAACAGGATGGACGGAGCAGATGTCTTAAAAACATCTCTGTGGGACCCCTATGTACATCGCGTGTGTACGGTGCACAAGTCAAGTGCGCCGGTGTGCACCTAAAAAAGTCAAGGTCGGCGCCATGGCCACCGACTTTCCTTCAAAATCGAAAACGGCAAATGCCGTTGCCGTTTTTGCAATGAGACCGCTTCGGTCTCTGTGTGGGCCCCACACATGGTCCAAACGGTAATCCAGCACTGCTCATTCGCTTCCTTGGGGCAAATGTAACCTATGCCTAGCTGACAGAATTTGAAGAATTGAAGTTCTTGGGGATCTCAACCGTTCAAAAGCAAACAGATGGTGAATCGAAAAACATCAGTGGGCCAACCAGAATCTAATATAAAATCATCCATTTCTCACTGGATTTTCGAGAAGATCACAATGAACGGGTCGGATTTCCACGAATATATCACCGTGGGGACCACCGAACACACGCCGTCGCTTTAAATTTCAAAACGGAAATTTCCGTTTTTCTCAAAAACGGACGCTGCCCGTTTTTGCGGGAGTTTGTGGACCCCACTCGTCACCCGTACGGCTGATCCAAGCCGTCCACCGTGTAGAGAGGTTTGAAAGCTTCAAAACCATGCTGATACTTTACACCCATGCGTGCACACGTGTGCGGTACAGAGGCCACAAACGGACTGCCCTGCAATGTTCAAAACTGATCTTTTCGTGATTTCTTCTCTGGGCCGAGTCAATGGACATTCAAAACCATCCATTCTTGACTGAAATTTTGTTCTGAATGCAATGGACGGGGTGGATTTCCCAGAAAACACTTCTATGGGGCTCACCGGTCACGACAGCAAAATGGTGCGAAAGTTTCACACAAATTAAGAAATCCGGTTTTCCAGGCGGTTGTGAGCCACCATCTTTGATCATATGGCAGATCTGAACCATCCATCATGTAGAGGACCCAAGAAAGTCCTAAGAGACGGTGTTTGTTGGAATTTGAACGAGGAAAGTACGGTGTTTTGAGGTCCCGAACTTGGTCGAAAAGGAATTTTGTCACAAGATACGACAGCCTTCCCAAATCCGAATTTCACCACTCCACCACTCCATCGCCTATAAAAAGAGTTGCAAAACATGAGGAAGGGCATTCAGTAAATTGAAAAAGTGGAGAATTCAGATCTAGAGCAAAGGAGAGAAGAAAGAGAAGAAAGAAGAAAGAGAGAAATTGGTTTGATATTTTTTTTTTTATGAATTTTATTTATCCATCTGTTTAATGGATTTTATGGGAAACTAATCTCTCAGCTAGGGCTGAGATGAAACCCTTAATTTGAACATCCATTGTTCTATGTTGATTTTATTTTAATTAGATTGATTTGTTTCTTTCCCTAGTGTGCTTGATTGTTTTAAATTCCATACTTCTCCATCTATCAACTTTGATCAGAGTCTATGCATGGATGTGGTCTGGATGCTTATGCTAGGTACTTGTGTCTGACATGAATGTGTTCCTATAGAGGAAGAAACAGTGGTGCTTTATCGAATCGCATATTCCATATGCCCGATTTGGACATGGGATATGTTATTCATGGCATTGCTTGAAGGAATTAGACAATCTGATGCCCGATTAAGGACACAGATTGTGCTTTTTCTAGATAAGTTAGATCAATCTATATTAAAGTGAATTAACAGACAAAACAAGGGTTAGGATAATTAGGGGTGGATTCGAAAGTCCTAGTGCTCTTTCTCTTATTGAATTTTCTTCCCTATCCTCAATAGTTATTTTCCATAAATTTGTGTTAGTAATTTGCTCCATTATTTGTTGAATTAGTTAAGGAGGATCACATGATTTGAATTGTGATGATCAGTCCTCGTGGGATTCGACCTCGATCTTACCGAAGTTATTATTACATCACAACCCTATACTTGGGGAGTGAACAAGTTTTTGGCCAATGTCTGGGACTCAAGCTTGCTCCAAATTGAATTTAAGATTCTCTCTTATCATAATTCATAGCTTAGGATTTTACTAACCTAGAATTTTTTTTCTTTATTTTAGAAACTAACCTATTTCCTGTTTTGTAGGGTCCTGAAATAAACTTCTAATTTGGTAATCCCTTATAAGTTTCTTACTTTTTCTAATTTCTATTTTTAGAATTAGGATTTTATTTTTTAGAAATTTTTAGTTTCTAATTTTAGATTTAGATTCTTCTTTTAAGTAACTTTCTATTTTCTAGTTTTAGAAATTTTTTTCCTTTTTAGAAACTAACTTAGCTTTTTATTTTTAGTAACTTTCTAATTCTAGGATTTCCTTCCTTTTTAGAAACTAACTCTTCTTTTTTTAGTTCTTTAGAAAATTTCTAATTTTAGATTTTCATTTTAGAAACTAACTTGTTTTGTTTTCTTTTGCAGATTTTAACATAGATCTCCAATTGGTAACATCTTTCTAAATTCTCCAAATTCCTCTACTTTCTATTTTGAGATTTAGGTTTTCAATTTTTAGGAATTTTCTACTTTCTAACTTTGGATTTGGTAACTTTCTATTTTCTAGTTTTAGAAACTTTTTTTTTAGAAATTAACCATTGCTTAGGATTTTTCTATCATTATTTTAGGAAACTTGATTTGTTTTTGTTTTTGTTTACAGAATTGAGGAAGGAAGCTACTAAGTGAAGGAGGAGCTTCTTAAATCTTCTCGCCATCAATCATCTCCTTTTCCCGGTTCTTTCTTCCCATTCTTATTCACATAGTTTTAACTTGTTTTTTTTTTAATAGCATAATTTCTAGTTCTAGTTTTCTTTCTCTTAGGTTGTTACTTAGTTTATGCTAGGACGTAGATCTCTAGATAAAGAACTAGCACCTTTTGATCCCGAAATAGAAAGAACATTCCATAGAAGATTGAAAGACATCTCGCTTGAAATGGCGAAGAGAATGGAACTAAAACTCTTCGAGATTATTCATTTCCTCCGTCCAATTCAATGCGCCTTCATGCATAGTGTTGCCCACCACCACGGCAAAGACACTTTGAACTCAAGATCTGGGTCATACAGCTTGTCGCTTCCTTTTATGGGTTGGACAAGGAGGACCCATATCATCATGTGAAAGAATTCCTAGACATTTGCTCCACCTTTAAATTTCAAAACTTCTCAGACGATTCGATCCGCCTACGCCTGTTTCCTTTTTCTTTGAAGGATAAGGCGAAAGCATGGTTGAATTCTCTAGAAGTTGGGTCTATCACTACATGGGACCAATTGTCTAGAAAGTTCTTAAACAAGTTCTTCCCTCGTTCACAAAACTAATGCTCTCCGTAGAGAAATCACTAATTTCACACAAAAAGAGGGAGAGCACTTTCATGAATGTTGGGAAAGATGGAAGGACTTGCTTCTTAAATGTCCACACCACGGTTTTGAGAAGTGGCAACAAGTGCAATACTTTTATGACGGTCCGACACCCTGTAACCGTCGCATGGTTGATGCCAAGTGGAGGGTCCTTCATGACCAAAAGCGATACCGAAGCATGGAAATTCTTTGAAACCTTGTGTGAAAACTCCCAGCAATGGGACTATTCAGATAGAGGTGAAAGAAGTTCTCAACCACAAAAGAGAGGTGGCATATATGAGATAGGAGTCATGCCAGATCTGTGCGCCAAGCTTGATAACCTGACAAAGAAAGTTGATGCTCTAGTATTAAATAATGGACCTCCACAAACCGCTCAAGTCGAGGCATGTGCCATATGTTCTAGTCCCGCCCATCCTATGCAGTCTTGTCCATCTAGTGCAAAGACCCCCTTAACTTCTTTCTGAACAAGTACATGCAATGAACACTTTTCAAAGACCTGGGAATAATCCTTATGCAGAAACGTACAACCTAGGTTGGGCTAGGCATCCAAATTTCTCTTGGGCGAAAGGACCACAACAAGGAGGACCATCTGGAAATCCTCCCATGCAACCGCACTCCTAAGTTGGCAGTCAACAATTTCAACAGCTTCGCAATATCAACAATCCTCGCCGCACAATCAAGGAAACCATCTCTTGAGGATACACTCAATCTTTTTATGCAGTAGTTCTCTCCAATTCCAAAAAGACACCCAACAAACCTTACTAGCCAACCAAAGAAAGCTTACATGCAAATGCGCAATCCATTGCCAAGTGGAAGTACAAATGGGTCAACTAGTCGCCACATTGAGTGAGAGAGAGAAAGGCAGTTCTCCTAGTCAACCGTGGCTAATCCAAAGGGACAAGATGAGATTGGCTCTAATTCTAACCAAGGTCAATATCATGAGCAAGCCAAATCGATCACTACCCTTAGGTCGTGCAAACAGATTGACAAATGAATAGAGATGCCTAGGGATGAATCAAATTCTAAAGCGGAAGATCAAGATGAAGCAGAGAGACACACCAATGCATCCAAAATTCAAAAGCTCTCTCGACTCTCCAGAACCACTAATGTGCCACCCTACGTGCCCAAAGCACCATTTCCTCAACGTCCTGGGCACCAATGAAGAAAAGAAATAACTTTGATGAAATCCTGGATGTGTTTAAAAAGTGCAAGTCAACATTCCGTTACTTGATGCCATCAAGCAAGTCCCTCCTTACGCTAAGTTTCTTAAAGATTTATGCACTCAAAAGCGCAAGTGTAATGTTCATAAGAAGGTCTTCTTGCAGAGCAAATTTCACTCCATGATTCAACATAACACCCTCCTAAATTTAGGGATCCAGGAGCCCCACCATTTCTTCATGGCATAGGAGATCATAAGATCGGAAAGCATTGCTTGATTTAGGGGCTTAGTGTTAATTTGTTACCTTATTCGGTTTATGAGCAAACTAGGACTTGGTGAGTTGAAACCGACTAAGGTAACATTACAACCGGCCGATAGATCGTCAAGGTTCCCTGGGTGTTATTGAAGATGTGCTAATCCAGGTTGATAAATTCTATTTTCCAAGTGGATTTCATAGTTATAGATACTCACCGTCTTAATCCTCATAGTCAGATCCCAGTCATCTTGGGTCGTCCATTTTTGGCCACATCTAATGCTATTATAAATTGCCGGAATGGAGTTATGAAATTGTCCTTTGGTAACATGAATATTAAACTTAATGTTTTTAATGCAGGACAACAATCCGCAGATTTGGATGACATATTTGAACTGGACATGATCGAGAGCCTTGTGCAGGACTCCTTCCGTACATCTTTTGAAGATCCTCTTGAGACCTGCTTAGCACAATCGGACATGGATTTTGACATCGATAGTCCCATCCACGAAGTCAATGCACTGCTCGACTCTACTCCTATATTGGAGACTGAAAAATGGAGAGCGAAAGTGAAACCTCTTCATCCCTCTGAGACTCTTCCCGACAAAGACGCTTTCTAACTCGAGAAGGCAAAAGAGAACAGATTGCTTAATGTTCTTCGAACATATAAAGGCAATTGAACGGAAGATAGCAGTAAATACAAGGAGTGTGCCCCATCGTATGTAAGGATCATGTCGTGGAAATGTCACGCATAAAATACAAAGGAAGCATGATCTTAACATGGAAGAAGTTGTTCGAGCGTTTTAAGTCCTTAAATTGTTTGATGATAGTGTCAATTACCTCATTTCATATAGTACACAGTTTTATGGGAACTCGCATCACTTGTCTGGGATTGGTTAACCACGTGTTGAGGTAAGTTCTTTGGCGGACCCTAGTCTTAAAGATTAATGAATTCATGGTCCGTTCTTGTCTGGTCAAGACGCAACTTAGCGCTCCTGGGAGGCAACCCAAAGATTTCATTTGATTTCTTTTTCCTTGTTAGTTAGTTCAATGTTTGTGGGTAACATTACTGCAAACCCTCACGAGACTACAACTCGTCCACTAGGGGTAACCTAGGGGTTTAAAGGCTTGTTGCATATGCTAAATGCAATCGAGAGCACCTGCGAAAGTGGTATAGGTAGGATCTTTTATTTTACTGATTTCTCTCTTGTTCTAACTCGCTTTTACGCTGATATTTTTGAGAGCTTCTTGATTCTCCATCCAGGTACTATCTTTCCCTACTCTTTTCTTTTCGTTGTCTCATGTGCATTGCATGCTTATTTCTTTTACATTGAGGACAATGTAGATTTTAGGTTGGGGGTGGGAGATTAGGTTACCTAATCAGTATTTTCTTGGTCTTGAGCAAAAAATTGTGATAATTTTTCAACTTTTTCTGGAATTTCTATTGAATTCAAAGTGATTTTGAAGGATAGTTGTGATTTTGAAATTACAAGATACAGAATGTGAGTAATTTATGACTCTTGGATTCGGTTGTCTGGTAGATTTCCATTAAGTTTGAATTGTTAATCCATGATTAGAAGTTGTAAACATTGATTGAGCCAGATTGCACATATCGATCTCACTTACACATTAAGTTTTCATTCGATATTAAATGGTAACATGGTAATCACTAAGCATGAAAGGAACCAAATTGAAAAACAAAATTTTTAACATCACTATAAAGAAGAATTGAAAGAATAAGTCGCATAATCGTCATCATAGGTTTGCTCCCTATAGATGAAGATTCGATTCCTCATAGTTGACATGAGAAAAGATTTAGGCGACAAGTTTTCACCATAGGTTTGCTCCCTATAGGTGCGGATTTGATTCTCCTCCTTGGCATACTATTCATAAAGAAAATAAAAAAAATGGTAGAATGAAGGTTAATCAGAAGGCAAGTGTGGTTCCAGTTTTGGGTGACATGAGCTCGTTGTTAATTACCAATGATATCATGAAATTGACAATTGAATCTCTTAATGATTGAAAGCTGAGATGACACTATACACTCATGGAACTCAATGTTTAGAATATTCTAATTCATGTCTTAATATTTTGAACTTGATTATGAAATTTACAGTGAACTTCATTCCAGGAGAAAATTCCACTCACCATGCATGAATCCTAGAATTTTCACATCTCAATTATCTGTTTCACCCGTCACTTGAGTTTACAAGAATTGTCTTTTATTTTTGAAATTATTTTTCGCATGTTTTGCTCGGGACTAGCAAAATGCTGGTTGGGGGTTGTGATGAGGGTCGAATATTGCATATTAGACCCCGACTATTACCTGATTTTACGTACATGATAATGTTTAATGCCATATTTTAATTGTGTTTTTATTACAGGATGAAATCAGGAGCGTGTATTGAAAAATGATGTTAAAAGCATGGATTTGACTCTCCTGGAATTACCAGAGCACGGGATGAACCTCAGAGGACCAATATTGAAGAATTTACATGCCGTGGACCCGAGGAAATCAAGCCGTTCACGTTTAAAGAGGCCCAAATCGGTCCGAATGAAAGATCACATGGTTCCCTCCATCCAATTGGCTCAAAACTTTATGCATGGGATTAGGGACATAAATTAACCGTACATTTCAAATTTCAGCTCTCTGATCACTAGGAAAGTGCCCCAACCGATGGATCGGTCCATAAACCGTTGATTTCGGGCCCACCGATATCTGGAACTGCCTAAAAATTGGTCTTTATGGCTTAAATAATGCGGGAAACAGGATGGACGGAGCAGATGTCTTAAAAACATCTCTGTGGGACCCCTATGTACATCGCGTGTGTACGGTGCACAAGTGCGCCGGGTGTGCACCTAAAAATCCAGTCGGTTGCCTGTGGCCAAGGCCGACCGACTTTCCTTCAAAATCTGAAAACGGCAGCCGCTGCGTTGTCGTTTTGCAAATGAGACCGTCTGGTCTCGTTGTGGGCCCCACACATGGTCCAAACGGTAATCCAGACTGCTTCATTCGCTCCTTGGGGGCAAATGAACCTATGCCTAGCTGACAGAATTTGAAGAATTGAAGTTCTTGGGGATCTCAACCGTTCAAAAGCAAACAGATGGTGAATCGAAAAACATCAGTGGGCCAACCAGAATCTAATATAAAATCATCCATTTCTCACTGGATTTTCGAGAAGATCACAATGAACGGGTCGGATTTCCACGAATATATCACCGTGGGGACCACCGAACACGTCAGCGTCGGTTTTAAATTTCAAAACGGAAATTTCCGTTTTTCTGAAAACGGACGCTGCCCGTTTTATGGAGTTTGTGGACCCCACTCGTCACCCGTACGGTGATCCAAGCCGTCCACCGTGTAGAGGGGTTCGAAAGCTTCAAAACCATGCTGATACTTTACACCCATGCGTGCACACGTGTGCGGTACAGAGGCCACAAACGGACTGCCCTGCAATGTTCAAAACTGATCTTTTCGTGATTTCTTCTCTGGGCCGCGTCAATGGACATTCAAAACCATCCATTCTTGACTGAAATTTTGTTCTGAATGCAATGGACGGGTGGATTTCCAGTAAAACACTTCTATGGGGCTCACCGGTCACGACAGCAAAATGGTGCGAAAGTTTCACACAAATTAAGAAATCCGGTTTTCCAGGCGGTTGTGAGCCACCATCTTTGATCATATGGCAGATCTGAACCATCCATCATGTAGAGGACCCAAGAAAGTCCTAAGAGACGGTGTTTGTTGGAATTTGAACGAGGAAAGTACGGTGTTTTGAGGTCCCGAACTTGGGCTCGAAAAGGAATTTTGTCACAGATACGACAAGACTTCCCAAATCCGAATTTCACCACTCCACCACTCCATCAGCTATAAAAAGAGTTGCAAAACATGAGGAAGGGCATTCAGAAATTGAAAAAAGTGGAGAATTCCAGATCTAGAGCAAAGGAGAGAAGAAAGAGAAGAAAGAAGAAAGAGAGAAATTGGTTTGATGTTTTTTTTTATGAATTTTATTTATCCATCTGTTTAATGGATTTTATGGGAAACTAATCTCTCAACTTAGGGTGAGATGAAACCCTTAATTTGAACATCCATTGTTCTATGTTGATTTTATTTTAATTAGATTGATTTGTTTCTTTCCCTAGTGTGCTTGATTGTTTTAAATTCCATACTTCTCCATCTATCAACTTTGATCAGAGTCTATGCATGGATGTGGTCTGGATGCTTATGCTAGGTACTTGTGTCCGATTATGAACAGTTCCTATAGAGGAAGAAACAGTGGTGCTTTATCGAATCGCATATTCCATATGCCCGATTTGGACATGGGATATGTTATTCATGGCATTGCTTGAAGGAATTAGACAATCTGATGCCCGATTAAGGACACAGATTGTGCTTTTTCTAGATAAGTTAGATCAATCTATATTAAAGTGAATTAACAGACAAAACAAGGGTTAGGATAATTAGGGGTGGATTCGAAAGTCCTAGTGCTCTTTCTCTTATTGAATTTTCTTCCCTATCCTCAATAGTTATTTTCCATAAATTTGTGTTAGTAATTTGCTCCATTATTTGTTGAATTAGTTAAGGAGGATCACAGATTTGAATTGTGACGATCAGTCCTCGTGGGATTCGACCTCGATCTTACCGAGTTATTACTACATCACAACCCTATACTTGGGGAGTGAACACTATGTTATCAGAGGCAATAGTAAGGATGATCCTTCTGCCTACTAGTATGGGAACATAGAGAATATGTCTAGGCTACAACATCTAAGGCTTTAGACATACATATGTAAAAAGATGAATTTTCTTATGATTATCATGATATATCTGAGGATAATACTCCTCAAAAACTTCTTTTTGAATATAAACACTGCAAGTGTCTATAATTTTGAAGGTTACAACTTTTGTATAAATTTTGATATGTATATAAGCTGATATGAAAATATACTATGATATGCATCTAAAAAAGATCATCAAAGTGCTCAATTCAATGTCACACTTTTACTCTTCGATAAGTCAGTCGATAAATCGGGCTAATCCTCGATTATATCGAGTAGATATCAATTTCATCGACAACCCTTCAAAATCTGAAGCGTCACACGTTATAAAGTGTTATCGAAGATATCTTCGATAACATTGACTTGAGAATGTCGATGAGATCGATGTAAAATCGATGCTATTGAACAATCTCGGGAAGCGAAAACGTTGGAAAGACCTTTGGTTACTCTCAACGGTTGTCGGATCAGAATTCAATGTCATTATGAGTTCTTGATTGATGACATCGGCACAGAGTCAATATCATCGACAAACTCTATATAACAACCCGGTCAACATGCAACAAATTCAAATCAAAACCTTCCCTGGAGTGTTTTGTCATCCTCTTTCCCCCATCTCAAGCACATCCATCTCAACAAAGGAGGAAAATCCATCTCAAAAGAGAAAGGATGGTGAAAGGAAAAGGTAAGGAAGTCTTTGATGAACCTTCAAAAGGTAGAAAATTCAGGAAGGGCAAAACTGTAGTTCATGGGTCTCCCCCCAAACGGCTTGAGTGGGAGAAGGCTGCTATTGTTGACCGTGTTGTCCTTCCTAGCTGTATTGAACCATATGGTATAGACCTAATGCCGAAAATCATTAGATGGGAGAAAATAGTAAAAATGGGAGGAACCTACCAATATGAACTTATCCACCGGTTCCTTCAATGTTGTCATTCCATTTGTGAAGATCCACCAAGCATCAGTCGTAGAGTTGGAAATCAGAATAAAATTATCCATCTTGTGCTACTCGAACTCATGTTGAATGTGAAAGTCACCCAGGTACTCGTCACGGAACGTAATCTGAATGCGTTAGGGGTGTGGGGAGAGATAACGTGTGCTCTATGTAATGGTCTCACTATTCTTAGAACTGAGGGAAACCTTCTCTATGTTACTGTAACGCCCTGAAAATTGGGGGTCGAGCAAAGCTCAACTCCCGAGTTCCAACGCATCACTTATGCAACATAGATAATGATGATGATAATGAGAGCATTGAAACATGAATGGGATTATACAAAAACAGCATATCATACTCCAGAGACAGTTAAATTGTAAGCGGAAGACTGTGATAGATATATAAAATATATAGATTGTAGTGAGTCTCCAAAGTGTGATAACATTATCAGGTTAAATAATTACATGTGCAAGTCCAAAATATACAAAAAAGATGTAATGGCATCTAATCAGCAACCCTGTAACTCCGTCAATCAAGACACGGCTCGCATGAAGCCGCCAGAATACAGCATATATAAGAAGGCATCCTCGTCGTCGCAAAAGTCCGGCTCCGCCTCATAAGCATCGCCATCACCTGCAGCTACATCAGGGTCTGGTTGGTATGTACAACACCGTCCCATAACATAGGAGTGAGTGATCAACTCAATGGAACAATAAAGCATAGGTTAACATGCTATCAATTCAGTCAAGCAGTAATGATAAAGCAATACAATCAAACAATCTTAACTATTCTTATTAATGCAAGTATGAAATGCTGTCATGATGCATGCCCTCGCCAACATACTCCCTCGTACGACACCATCTTACGTTCGCGGCATGCGTTCATCCCTCAGTGCTCCACATCTTCCAAGCACATGCAATGCTATGATGAGCATGATTACCGAGTTGTTATTAGTCCTTTTCATACAACAGTATTAGGAAACGAAGGTACCTCCCTTATATCATTCCCAAACAATGATCCATTCTATGGTTGTCAATCCTAGATAATCTCATACGATGGTGTGTTTCTAGGTCGCTGCAAGGGCTGTCAGGTCTGTTACACGGAATCGTTGCACCACTCCCCCATCACCTTATCAATACAGGCCTAGTTTATACTCTGTTTACTACAGGAAGGCTCGTCACCTCTCCGGAGATTCAGAGTATGCTTGAGGTCACTACACCAAGTACGGTCAGGGCTGTCAGGGCTGTTACACGAAATCGTTACACTACTCCCCTATCACCCATCAAAACAGTGTAGGCCGACAGCTCGAATACAGTGTCCCATACCACCATATTCGGCTCACGAGTCTGGTTGCTCACTAGTCACTACGGGGAGGTACATGGCCCCAGCGTAGGTCGACAGCTCAACCATGGTGTCTCATACCACCATGCCCGGCTCATGAGTCGTAATGGATCGAGGTACCAAGGTTAACGGGATTGCACTAGTAAGTTCAGTACCTTAGGTTCAAGCAGTAGCGTCCAAACATGGTGAACATACATTAAACAGATCGGGTTACTTGACAAGCTCGGCTAGCTTGAGCGCACGACAAGTTGAACGACATGAAGTGCATAAGCACTTCGCATGGCCAACCACTATCGCCAACCGAAGTACGACTCGGGTTCGTCGAACACATCTCATGTAGTGAATGAATCTCAACCACGAATTTAATCCCATTAACGATTGCCTGGACTATATAATAGCCCCAATCACATTCAATTACGGAACAGTTAAAGCAGTAATGGATCAAGATTTCAAATCATACAATCAAATATCCAATATTGTCCGCTTAGGGTGCAAGTGGTCGTTGCTTAATCGTTACACCACTCCCCCATCACCCTTCACGGATTTTATGGAATACAACTTAAACATGTGAAGTAGTCAGAGCAGAATTAAATAAACAAGTAATTCAAACATATTAACAAGCATGTTATAAAACACAGTGCAAACAGGAAATCTAAACACATACGTTTCATAAACCGGTAAGTGGTTAAACTAAACACCGTACGTGAAGGAACTCATACACATCACTAAGGTAGTTGAGAATCCTATCTTAACACCTACCTAAAGCACAATCATCTAAGTACTTACTCATACAAGCACTTTCACAAACACTTAGAATACACTTATTAACATACATAACGTACATTAGCCAAAACATGTATTAGGGTGAATCCTTTCGCCGAGTGAGTATTATACATATATATAGCATGTTCATATAGTAATTAATCATGGCTAATATACTTTCAAAATTTGTACATATACGGTATTTTCTATAAATACGAGGAATACAGTATATTCAACATAGTTAATGTATAACCGAAAAATGAAACGGACAACACTTTGTACATGTGTAATAGCATCCAGATCATGAATCTATTATTATCTAACATTGAAAGCGTTGAAAACCATAACCTATACGTCTAAAGTCCGCACCTTATGCCGTAAAATCGTAACGAACTAGACAGATTTGCTAAGCTTCTGTCTACGGTGATGTGGCAACCTATAACATGCTTTAGGTTAGTTATTTCATAACTTACAACTATCAAAACCCCAAAACAGATTAGGGTTAGGGTTTCTTACCTAGAAACGAAGTCGAAATCATCAGAAAAATGATTAGAAATGGATGGTTAAGCTCGTATAGTGGCAAGGTAGAGTGGCAGGGAGATGCTCCCACATCACTCACACTTTCTCTCTTTTCTCTCTTCTCTCTCCTAGGTTTTTCTCAAATTCGTATGGGATGAGAGAGTAATGGTTAAAGGTCCTTATATAGGCTCCAAACTCTCCAAAATAGACTCAGGATCAAGGTATACTTAGGTTATGTCCAAAACGGGTCTGTTCCAGCTCAACGGACCACTTCTGGAAGCCCCCCTTGAGCCAAAGGTCGGACTTAAGCTCACAGACATTGGATCTAGGTCAAGTTATGTTTTCGGTCTGATCAGATTTACAGATCGCACATGGCGGACCAGTTTCAGTTCAACGGTCACCGGAACTCGATCAGGGTTACAAGTACATGGACATGTGTATGAAATTTTCCCTGATCCGAGGGTGTATTTAGGTCAGATTCTAACGGTTTGATTGCTTATATCAAGCTCACAAGCGACAAGTCTTAGATTACTTAAATTTAGATATTTAGTTCTAAAATATCCACGTTTCTCACACACTTCACTCTGGGCTCAAGCGAATAGCACTGGGACACTATCTGGATTTGATTTCTGAGATGGTTGTCAAACCCAGCAAGGGGGTCCTAACCGTTTAACTTCGCGTTAATCGGACTTCCGACTTGCAGTCCAAATTTAATACGGAGTTTCAATGTGCTCCCGAGAGTAGCTGGGTAATGAGATTGATCCTAAATTTTAGGGTAACCTAGCGTCAATGATTCTACAAGTTTTGAGTCTTGCAGATCGTATTTAAAGTGATTAGTGCGAATTTCATAGCTAATCCAATTTAACACTTAGTTAACTTTGTCTAATTCCTAAAGGATTTGAGGTTTGAGAGGTTCATAAGGGGTTGGGATTTACCCCTTGCCTAAGGACATCTGATTCTAGGTTGGCAAAAATCTGAGATGTTATAGTTACCCATCTTGAGACTACCTATAAGATCATGCACGACATTTTAGGCACCAATGTGTATCCATGTGACATTTTAGGAAAACATCTCTCTCCTTTCATGCTCGACGTCTTGTATGATGTCTATCTGGAGATTCTCGTGTGCCTACCTACTCTCATTTTAGGACAACTAATTCGCATTATCAAAGGAGAAGGCCTTGTCACACTGCCTTTTCAAACCTTCATTTGTAAGCTTGCAAAATTTTTGAACTTTCATCCACATTCGGTGCAATACAACAGGAGGTATGTTTCAATGATGATACTCTTCAGCTATTACTTCTGACCACCTCCTCTCAATTGGTTAGTTCTCCTCTACCAATTCATGATACTGAAAACAGTCAGCATCTGACTCCATTGGGCTTGAATCGCACACCTCTCAAGAGTCCGACCTCAGTCAATCACCCAAGGCACAATCAGATCGAAATTGGGCACTACCTATTGAGAGGACTCACCGATATCGAAGAGCGTCTTCACAATTGCGAGAGGCGCCTGACTAGGATTGAGGACAAATTTGAAGTACTACAACACAAAGTACAACAGCTCGTTGATCTGATAGCGTGCCGTTTAAGATGACACGACACCATCTTCATCGGCCCCAGCACCATAGTGTCGATAGCTCTCATGCCATCCAATACATCGATTACTCATCTACACATAAGAGCATGTGTATCTTTTTTAATGCCCTACGTTCTTGTGAGTGTATGTGGTGGCCAGCTAACATTGGAAAGTCTAACAAGTTTTTTTTGGGTCGTTAGTTGTTGTGTTTTGTGGATATCCTCTATATGAGGAAAATACTTGTGTTTTCATGAGCCCATGGTTGGGCTGGATATTTAGATAGTTTGTTTTAGTTTGGATGCTTAAATACTGCCAAGCTTAGCCAGTTTCTTTTGGATATTTTGATGGCTGAATGTTTATATATATATATATATATATATATATATATATATTATGCCTATTCTCTGCCAAGTATATCTGCTCACATTATTCACAGATCCTCTATCTGAATCTCATTCTACTTATCTATGGAATGAATGGTATAAATGTTGATTTCTTTTCTACTAATTATTGTATATCATAGAGGTTATTAGCTGGTTGGTGATTTCTAACTTTTTAAAGATATGTTGCTATCTGCTTTTGAGAAATCTCAGCTCTCTTTTCCCTTGATTCCCCTAATTTATTAATTGTCAACTTTATTCATTTGATCTGTTATTGGTATATGTTAACCTTTGTCAATGACCGACAAAAAGGGGAGAACAAATCCCACCATGAGGAAAATTGGGTGTATCTATGTATGTATGGTGGTACAGGTGTTGGGGAGAATAGCTGCACGAAGATAGGGGGAGCAGCTTGTCACGACCCAAACTCGGAAACCGGGCTCACAAAATTCCCGATCACCGAATCTGATGCCGACAACCTTCGTAGTACCCCATTCTCGGCTTCCAATGCCCATACATCAAATTCCGATCCTAGGATCCTACAAGGAGGATTTTCAACATGAATTATTTTTTTTTATAAGCATAACCACAAGTTTACCCAAATCACAAAAGCAACATCATCATCGTATATCCACTAATATAAACATTTGAATACAGTGCTAAAATAGAAATACATATATATTGAAAATCAAAGCTTCAGAAGACCGTTGCACTCTCCAAGCTCAATGCTATTACAACCTAACATCACCTACATGCATCTATCGTGCATAAGCTTATAGAAAGCTTTGAGGGTGGTGTAAGTATGTGCACAAGATAAGTGTCAAGTATTCAATGCAATGCCATAATTATACAATATCATAAATATTGGCAAGATCATGAATCATACGATAACAGAGTAAGCAAAAATACTGCAAGTCTATAAATCATTCAATATTAGAATATGTAATGTGGATCGGCTATGCAAATACGGAATCATGGAGAGCCAAATATCAAATGCCAAGGATAAAATGCAATATGTAAATCCTGCTAAGTCCATCTAGGCCTTATAAGTGTAGAAACATAGCAACCCAAAATGTCATATGCCTGCAGATGTAATGCAATATGTGATGCGAATGAAATGACTAAGCTAGAGTGTGAAGTCAATATGATAGTACGTAGTATCGTAGGCTACGGGGTCCACCACAAGGGACTTCTATCCAAACCAGTCCCATACATAAATTTGGTTAGTCAGACTCAAGGTGGTAAACTCCTTATCTCAGGTTAGTTGCATACCCCAACTGAAATCCTGGTCATTGCGAAGGTACACATAACAAACAGTTGCGCACCATCAGCCTGAGTGGATAGTGAATGAATGAATGAATGAGTATGCAACTCCTCAATAAGTCCACATAACAATATCGTACATCTCTAGGATCATCATCGGGGTCTAGTACACTCCAAGTCGGCTACTGCCCCAACCAGCTGCGTAGCCTAGCGAGTGGAAAAGACCTCACTACCTACCTGCCAGTAGTATACCAATGCTTACCCGGCTCGTCTATAGTGGACCCATTTGAGATTTGGTCAAACTCAGCCTAGCTTATAGCCCCCTCACTTAGGCGGATAAGGCCACACCCCCTTCCAACTGACCACGACACAGTGGGAGATGCGGCCTACTGGTATTCGGTACTCGGGCGCTCATGTATCCACTCGATCTAGACGTTGGGGCGTCTCCTGGCCTCTAATGTTTAGGGACTTTCACCCACGGACATCCAAAGTACTCAACTTCTCAAACCAAATATTTTCGATGTCACATCTGGCCATCTACGACATACCTATGGAGGCCACAACCCTAATGTCGCTAGGGCGTATAGTAATCACAATCACACAATGCAAGATGCATGAGTCATATAGTCCAATCACGCATCAATCATTCGCATACCGTGCGTTCATGTGGGATAACTTCACCTATCAGGGAGTCCCATAAACCATCTATACTATGGCATATGTAATGGTCAATCACATCTCATAAATATGCAGATGATGTGTATGGACATGTATCATAATGCTATGCTGTCACATACTCATAATCGGTATCAATAACCGACATCAACAATCGGCCTCAACAACGTGGACATTTAAACAACATTGCCCCCAAGGAATGGCCCACATAGAGCCTAACATATGGTGGACCTATGGCCTCACACAAGGTCCTAATATACAACACCATGGGCCTCACTCGAGAGCTTAATACACATCACGATGGGCCTCTCATATGGGCCTAATATATATCACGATGGGCTCCATCGTCTGACACTCAAATGCACCACAATGGGCCTCATCACATAGGCCTCATATACATCACATTGGTCCTTAAAAACAGGCTGAATGCACAAACATAACAGGCCTCAAATACAGGCCGCATATACATCAAATTGGGCCTCAAACACGGGCCGAATGCACATCACAATGGGCCTCAAATACGAGCCGCATATACATCACATTGGGCCTCAAACAAGGGCCGAACGCACATCACAATGGGCCTCAAATACGGGCTACATATACATCACATTGGGCCTCGACAATCGGCCTCGATATTTGGCCTCGACAATCGAAATCGGAATCGGCCTCAACAATCGGCCTCGATAATCGGAATCGCCCTCAATAATTAGCCTCAATAATCGACCTCGACAATCGAAATCAGCCTTAATAATCGGCCTCGATAATCAGAATCAGAATTAGCCTCAATAATAGGCCTCGACAATCAGAATCGGCCTCGATAATCGAAATCGAAATCGAAATCGGCTCAACAATAGGCCTCGACAATTGGAATCTGCCTCGATTATCGGCCTCACAATCGGCGTCGATAATTAGAATCAGAATCGGCCTCAACAATCGACCTCGACAATCAAAATTGGAATCTACCTCAACAATCGGAATCAGAATCGGCCTCAACAATCGCTCTTGACAATTGGAATCAGAATCAATAATCGGCCTCGACAATCGGAATCAGCCTCGACAATCGGCCTCGACAATCGGAATTAGAATCGGCCTCAACAATTAGCCTCGACAATTATAATCGGGATCGGCCTTAATAATCAGAATTGGCCTCAACAACAGGCCTCGACAATTAGCCTAAGGGAAGGTCACAAGGTGGACATTTAACCATCAATTCCCATCAATGTGGACATTTAACCAACATCGCTCCCAAGCAGTGGCCTACATAAACATCATTACATACATTAAAGTGAAATCACACATTACATCGGTCCGCACATTCATCGCATTAGGCCTCACTCATGGACCTCATGTACATCACAATTGGCCATAATACATGAGCCCCATATGTGTCAAATGGGCCGCAATATATAGGTTGGAAAATACATCTCGTTGGGCCTTACTAAATGGGCTGAAAATACATCACAATGGCCTTACCAAATGGGATGAAAATACATCACAATGGGCCTCATCATATGGACCAGAAATATATCACAATGGGCCTCGTATACATCAAGTGGGCTGCACCAACGGGTCACACCAATGGGCCTCATAAACATCAAGTGGGCCGCATCAACGGGTCTCACCAATAGGCCTCATCAAGTGGGCTGCATCAATGGGTGCACTAATGGGCCTCATATACATCAAGTGAGTTGCATCAATAGGCCGCATTAATACACATCAAGGTGGGCCTCAGGGGTGGGCCACAAATATATCCAGGTGGCCCATAAAAACATCATATTAGGCCTCGATAAAAGGCCACAAACACATAACAGGTGGGCCCTGCATATGGTCCCTCAAATACACCACATGAGCCATATAAACATCAAGTGGACCGCATTACATGGGCCTCATATACAACACGTCGGGCCTCATGGATGGGCTACAAATCCATCGAGGTGGGCCTCATGGATGGGCCATAAATACATCAAGGCGGGCCTCATGGATGGCCACAAATACATCAAGGTGGGCCCTACCACATGGGCCGCACCAAAAATCATTTCAATAGTTGTAGGTGTAACATGTGTATCACTACACACTATCATTCTATGGGGCACATGGCCCACTAATGATGATCAACACTGTCCAAACATTGTCTATGTAAATTAGCACTGTCCAAACATTATCCAGTACCGTCCAGCATAATCTGGGCAGTGTTGATGAAATAAATACAGCATGGTGGTGTCCTCGCTGGCAAAACAGGTGGACGGCTTGAGTAAAACACATATAAGGTGGGTCCATAATAGGTGGACAATTAGGATCTAATACATACATCGTGGGAGGGCCCACGTAGCACCGTCCAAATCGATGGTGTGCATATACAGCATACATCACGAAGGGTCTTTCAATAGATGGACGGCGGAATATAAAACATACCACATGGTGCGCCCCACGCACACCGTCCAGGGACAGACAGTGTGGATATAAAACATATACATTACATGGGGGCCACACCATCTGGACAGATGGCAAAGTGGATATACAATTCATACACCAAGGTAGGTCCCATTCCACACGTACAACACGTGGGGGATGGCCCCACATGAGCTGATAATAGGTGGACGGTGTGTGTGAAACACATACATATATCAAGGTGTGCACCACACAACACACACACAGGTGGGACTCATCCCATAAAAATGGATGGACAGTATGGTGAACACATACATACATCAAGGTGTTCACTGAAAGTGCCCTGGTTTGTCAATTAGCGTGAGTGTTGATCAGCTAGACTGCAGAGCCTCATAAGAAGATCAATTTAAAGTGTCTACCTCAACTGGATGTGTGTAAGCTCGCCACAGGTAAATCTAAGCCTCACATCCCATGTCCCAAAATACCAGGTAAATAAAACCCTTAAAATAAATTAGAACATCATAGGGTTTTTAAGTTAAGAAAACTTTTTCAAAATCAGAAAATCTCTAAGTTTTCTTGCTTTGTCGATTTTATCGATACACAGCTCGATATGATCGACCTGCACTGTCGATGACAAATCGATTCCATTAAAACGAGGACAAAAGTGTCCAGCAACCACAAATATCTCTAGATGGATTTATTGATGTATCGATATACCTATCGATATCATCGATATTTGAATCTCAAGTCCATTGAAGTTGACTCGATAATATCGACAGAAAAATCTCCAGTTCCCCTATTTTCACTTAAGAATATCATATGTGCATCGATATATCGAAGCCATCCTTGATACCATTGAAGTTCAAATCTCAATAACATCGGAAGGCTCTCGATGTTATCGATCATGGGCACAAAGATTTCTAGCAAAATATTTCAGGATAGTTTATCTATGATCAAGGATCACTCGATAGAATTGATATTCAAATATCAATAATATTGATCCAGTTTCGATGGCATCGAACAGGGATAGAAACTGTCCAGTAAGCTTAAACGAAAATCCCTTGGATTTATCGATACCTCGACACAGCTATCAATATCATCGACATTCAAATTCCAATGATATCGAAGGTCCCTCGATCATTCTTATAAACCTGAAATATTTCAAAGCAAGTCTCTCTCATTTTCAAATGTAGAGAAATTGAACCTCACATCGATGAAATCAGAGTTCAAAATTCGATGACATTGACATGTGTTTCGATTCCCTCGACCAGCTGGCAATAGGTTTCAAAAGCGTATGGCATTTGATTTTGTGTCATCGAGCGGACCGTCGATGCTATCGAGAGTATACTCTCAATGATATCGATCTTGCTCGATGATATCGAGCTTTATCATAAATGTGACCGTTTTATATCTGTTGGAACCTTTTGCCTATATAAAGAGGACTTGTCTATTAATGCTGATAGAGAAAGAAGAGAGTGCTTTTGAGTGTTTTACCGTAGATCATATACCCAAAGCCCTTTCTCTCAGAGAAGTTCATCCTCCAATCCTGTAACGCCCTGAAAATCGGGGGTCGAGCATAAACTCAACTCCCGAGTTCCAGAACATCACTTATGCAACAAAATGAATGATGATTGAATGTTGACTGTATTCGTGCATTGAACATGAGTGAGATTAAGCCAAAACAAAGATATCATACTCCGTGAGACAGTTAAATTTGCAAGCGGAAGACCGTGATAGATAGATAAAATATATAACTTATGATGAGTCTCCGAGTGTGATAACATTACCAGTTAAATAAATACAAGTGCGCTTCTAAAATGTACCAAATGTGAGGAAGTGTAATGCCTCCTATCCCATGTACCATAGCCTCGTCATACAATATCGTCTTCATTGACTGAGAGAGATACGATAGGAGAATTCCTCCTATCATCATAGAAGTAGTCCGGCTCTGCTTCACAAGCATCGCCACCACCTGAAACTCAACAAATCTGGTTGGTGTGTACAACACCGTCCCGTAACGTGGGAGTGAGTGATCAACTCAGTGGAATAATAAAGCATAGGTTAACATTTTATCAATTCAGTCAAGCAGTAATGATAAAGCAGTACAAATCAAACAATTCTAACTACTCTTATTAAGTGCAAGAATGAAATGACATGATGCTGTATGCCCTTGCCAAACCACCCTCATGCGACATCATCTTACGTTCGCGAATGCTTACTCCCTCAGTGCGCCACATCTACAAAGCACATGCGGTGCGATGATGCTCATGATTACCAAGTTTTTATTAATCCATTTCAAACAGCAGTATTGGGAAACTAAGGTACCTCCCTTGTATCATTCCCAAACATGATCCATTCTAGGGTCGTCAATCCTAGCTATTCTCATACGATATTATGGTTTGAGAAGCGTAGTGAAGGCATCGCAAAGGGCTCGTCACCCGTCAGTGCGGATACAGATCTCACCGTATGCAGCTCAATTGCTGGCCGTCAGCTCAAGTACAGGTCTCACCGTACTCGGCTCAATCACTAACCATCAGCTCGAATACAGGTCTCACCGTACTCGGCTCAACTCATACTCCAGTTGCTGTGAAAGACTCATCGCCAATCACAGACCTTGGAGTATACTCGAAGATACTACAGAGGACTCGTCGCCCGTCAACACGAGTACAGGTCTCACCGTACTCGGCTCTCGCCATAAGTATCGACAGCTCGAATATAGTGTCCCATACCACCATAATCGGCTCACAAGTCTAGTTGCTCACTGGTCACTACGGGGAGGCACGTGGCCCCAGCATAGGCCGACAGCTCGACCACGGTGTCCCATACCACCATGCCCGGCTCATGAGTCTTAGCGGATCGAGGTACCATGGTTAAAGGGATTTCACTAGTAAGTTTGGTACCCTAGGTTCAAGCAGTAGCGACCAAACATGGTGAACATACATAAGACAGATCGGGTTACTTGACGAGCTCAGCTAGCTCGAGCGCATAACAAGTTGAACGACATGAAGTACATAAGCACTTCGCGTGGCCAACCACTATCGCCAACCGAAGTACGACTCGGGTTCGTCGAACACATCTCACGTGGCAAATGAATCGCACCACACTAATTCAACTTCTGTACCGATTGTCTGGACTATAATCATAGCCCCAAACATGATAACTTGCAGGTAGATAAAGCAGTAATGGATCAAGATTTCACTCATACAATCAAGGTATAGTATTATCCGTTTAGGGCTGCCAGGGCTATTGCACGCACTCGTTGCTCCACTCCCCCATCACCCATGACGGATCATATAACGTAAATATAAATTTAAACATATGCATTACATAGTTATAATCATAAAGCAGTTGAGCATGTTATGAATCATAACACAAGCATGAGTTTATACATGTTCAATTCCTAATCACACAACGATCCAAGGAGATCCTACACATAGTTAAAAGAGGTTGACAACACCCTTATACATTACAATTTGCTAACTACTACTCATTCAGACATTTCAAGAAACACTTAAACAAACATACATCAACATACATGACATATGTCGATCAGATAGGCATTAGGCTAAATCCTTTCACTAGAGAGTTGACCTAATTATAACACGCGTACACCCACGACGGATAGTCATGGCAAGCAGGAATCCAAGTTCCATATTCATTCAGTCATTTCCACAAACACTTGGGCCACACATTTTAGCATATATGGTGTCTATTGGCCGTGGCGTGATTTAGGGCAAATCCTTTCGTCAAAAGGGTATCGCCAATACAACAATCATGAATCCATGACAACTAGTCATGGAGAGTACGAATGAGAATTCGGTACTCATTCAATCATTTTCACAAACACTTAGAATACACTATTACAACATACATGGTGTATGTTAGTAAAACATGTATTAGGGCTATCCCTTAGCCAAGTGGGTATTTTATCCATATATAATATATTACTACAGTAAATAATCATGATAAATTCATCTCCCAATATTTATACGTATACAGTATTTTCTAGAATACGCATTTTCAACATACATAGTGTATACAAGCAAACATGTATTACGGCGATTCCCTTCGCCAAGCAAATGTTTTATACGCACATAATATATTTATATGACAATTAATCATGACAAACACATCACTAAAATATGCATGTATACGGTACTTCTTACAATACCGTATTTCTACATACATAGTGTTTATTAGTAAACATGTATTTAGGCGAATCCCTTCGCCAAATAAGTATTTTATCCATACGTCATATATCCATACGACAAATAAACATGTCAAACACATTTTCAAAAAAAATACGTATACGGTATTTTATACGAATACCTAGAGTATGTGAAATTCCAAATTCTACAATTTTAATCAAAACTGAAAACGGAAAGCACTTTGTACATGTGCAATTGCATGCAGATCATGAATCTATCATTATCTGACATTGAAAGCGTTGAAAACCATAACCTATACACCTAAAGTCCGCACCTTTTGTCGTAGAATCGTAACGAAGTTGATAGGTTTGCTAAGCTTCCGTATTCGGCAGTTTGGCAACCTATAGAACGAACTAGGTTAGCTATTTCACAACCTACAACAGTCTAAACCCCAAAACAGATTAAGGTTAGGGTTTCTTACCTAGAAATGACGCCGGAATCGCCGGGAAAGCGGCAAGAATGAGGTGGTTAAGCACCGATAGTAGCAGGGAACAGCAGCAGGGAATTCCTCCCACATCTCCCTCACTTTCTCTCTCTTTTCCCTCTCTCAAATCCAAATTCGTATGGCTGGAATGGGAGAGGGTTTAAGGTCCTTTTATAGCCTAAAACCTTCCCAAAATAGACTCAGGTTCAAGGGTTACTGCTAATATAGGTATTTCGTCACTTTTCCAGCTCAAAAGAGTGTTTCTGGTGGCCCCCCTTGAGCCAAACGTTAGACTTAAGCTCACCACTTATGGATCTATGTGGGATTACGTTTTCAACTCGATCGGATTCCCAGATCGCACGTGGCGACCACTTTCGGATTCGACG
Organism: Magnolia changhungtana; assembly: GCA_030180095.1. Classification (NCBI taxonomy): domain Eukaryota; kingdom Viridiplantae; phylum Streptophyta; class Magnoliopsida; order Magnoliales; family Magnoliaceae; genus Magnolia; species Magnolia changhungtana. The sequence continues at coordinate 2,103,313 of JASAUF010000625.1, forward strand.
GTCGGTGGGCCACGATCCAAAATTCCAAGTACATGTAAATGTTCGAAATTTTTCCCGATCCGAGGGTGTAATCCGGTCCGATTCGACGGCCTGTTGCTTATACTGATGCGCAAGCGAATGGTGCCAGATCACTATTCCAGATATTTATTTTGTAAAGGGAATAGTGTTTTTCACACTCCCTCGCTCCGGACTCAAGCGAATGGCCGTGGGACATCGGCTGGACCTGATTTTTGAGATGATTGTCAAGCCCAGTGAGGCGGTCCTAGTTCCTTAACTTCGTGTTAATCGGATTTTCGATGTCCGGTCCAGATCATATACAAAATTTTGAGATGCTCCCGTGAGCAGCCGGGTAATGAGATTGATCCTAAGTTTTAGGGTAACCTAGCGTCAATGATTCTGCAAGTTTTGGGTCTTGCAGATCATATTTAAAGCGATTCAAATGGATTTCATGGCTAATCTAGTTTAGCACCTAGTTCACTTTATCAAATTTCTAAAGGATTTAATCCTAAGTGATTTTCGTCTGAGGTGGAACTTAGTCCATTGTAGTTTGTATATAAAGTGATCCAAGTTATACTACTTAGCTAGTTTAAGATAGTGTCTAGGGCGAAGGTGCTTTGAAAAATTGAAAGCACAAGGTAGTGAAGGGTGGGATTTGTGAAGAAAATGGTTTAAGGAGCGATTTGAGGCTTTAATTGAGCGTTTAAGAAGTTAAACCTGTGTTAGGATTGACCCATTGCCTAAGGACGTCTAATCCCAGGTTGGTAAAAATTCGGGGCGTTACAAATCCACCCTCATCATTGATATTCAATAGAGCGGATTGGGGAATGAACTTCCGCATTCAAGGATCCTTCAGCTACTACCTTAATAGCTGGGATGCCTTGAATGCATAGATGACTGTAATCACTCTATCTTTCTTATAGGAAAATATTTAAGAGAGTAGGATTCCGTCTTAACCTTGACCCAGTCCGACATCGTATATCGGTACATCATCTGTGTTGCAGATCAAGGAAGCAGAAGATTCTTCATCAACAAAGAATGAGATCTTCGACAACGTGCTGAATGGGACTCATCCACTTATCTGTAAGTAACTACAGTCCAGAGGACCCTTGTGATCATTCCTTTATAGGATTGGGTCTAAGGTGTTTCTCACCCCTTGTAAGTCCTTTAGGAGGCATCCGGCGGGAGTGTACGTAGTGGGTGCGTTAAGTTAACCCTTGCTCTGTGGAGAGCATAAATAGTTAGGGTCTTATGAAAGATCCTTGGCCAGTGTGCCTAAAAGTGGGTGCGTTGTGTTGACCCTTTCTCGTGAGAGCATAAACAGTGAGGTTCCTTATGTGGATCCTTGGCCAGTGTGCTTAAAACCGGGTGCTATGTTTAACCCTTGCTCAGGGAGCATAAATACTCAGCCTAAGTGTCTGTTGTAAAGGTTGAAGGTGAACCTGATTTAAAACCTTAGGTTTGAGGTGAACTGCTATGAAACATCCTTAGTGAAATCCAGCACACTCAAAGGTTGAGTGCGTCTGCCGGGAGTGGAGTAGATAGATCGTCGAACCACTATAAAATGATTGTGTTTATGATTGATATTTGTTCTTGATTGTTTGTATGATTTCATTAATTGCCCTCATATCTGCTCACACTTCACACACAGTCACATCCATCATAAACTATAAACTGTTTTATATTTATCATTCAATAGTTTTGTGATTGGATCCTCAATTTGGCTTTGAAGCCATTTAAGTTACTATGATGATATCCTGATCCTTTTCATGCCTATTCACTCAGGATTAGATTAATAGGATTTTTAATAAGCATAAAATATTTAAAAAGTCCTATTCACCCCCCTTTAGGACTATTGGCATACTCCTTCAACTAAAGTGGTCTTCACTACTATTTCAATTGGTATCAGAATGGGTCTCTCTTTAAGGGCTTCACCACCTAGAGAGTGATCTTGATTAAAGTTGGGAATATGGCCAAAGGAGAGGGCTCATCAGTTACTATGGCCAAAGGAGAGGGTATCAGAATGCATACTGGAAGTATAGGATGCACCACTTTCTGAGATCTTTGGGTCATGATGTTTGGGATATAGTTGAAAGTGGATATGTGCCACCATTTGAACAAATTGTACTTGATAGTGGCACAACCATCACAAAACCCAAACCCAAAGAAATGTGGACGACGTTCGATAAAGAAAAACAGACTACTGAAGAAAAAGCTATGAACGCCATCTACTATGCCATGTCCCAAGACATCTTCAATCAAATAAGTATGTGTGGGACATCCAAAGAAGCATGGGATCTATTGGAAACAACCCATGAAGGCACAAGCATTGTGAAGAGGTCCAAACTACAACTACCAACCTCACAGTTCATAAATCTCATAATGGATGAGCATGAGAATTTCATGGAGTTCTTCACAAAGTTGAATATCATTTGTAACTCCATGGGTGGATGGGAGAAAAAGTTCTAGTTCCTAAAATCTGTAGGAAAATATTGAGATCACTGCCGGAACAGTTTAATCCCAAAGTTGCAACTATTGAAGAGTGTAGGAACATAGACAAAATGAAAGTAGAAGAACTGGTAGGTTCCCTACAAACTTTCGAACTACACTTCAAACAAACCCAAAAATCCAAAACTACTGTTCAAAAAACTTCAAAGAAAGCAACAAATGAGGACAGTGGAAGTGAAAAAGATGATGAAGATGAGGAAGTGGCCTTGCTGGCACAATAATTTAGGAAGTTCTTTTAGAAGAATCGTGGCCATCACTCTAAAGGTAGAAAGGTGGACAACAAACCTTCTACGAGAAAATTTGGTAAAAAGACCAAAGAACTACAATGTTATTCCTGTCAGAAGTATGAACACCTATCTACTGAATGCACAAACAGAAAAACAAAGGGTAAAGCAATGGCCGCCACATGGGATGATATAAAGGAGTCAAACTCAGGATAAAGTGACTCAGAAAGCGATGGAGACCAAAAATCTTTAAAAATACTTATGGTCTCCACTACTCCAATCATCCCCATTGTAGGTGAGAATGTGTTAGAACTGCAAGTCACTGGATCATTTCCATCAGATAATGAGGAAACTGGAGAAGAAGAGGTAGAAAAGGATAAACTGCAAGATTCTTATAATCAACTCTATATTCGTAGCATAAATATCCTTAAAAGACTCAGAATAATGGAAAGTAAAAGTAAGTTGCTGCAGAAAGATTTAAAGAAAACACTGGAAATCAACACACAACTAATAAATGATCTACAGCAATATCATTTAGATAATGATAGGTTAGAAAAAGTGAATACTTTCTTAAAATCTGAATCTAAAAAATTGAACATACAGGTTAAGCTACTAAAAGATAAGAATATGCTTCTTCAGAATGAAAATCACACACTCCTGTTTGATCTAAATGAATCTAGAAAAATAGTTAAGATAAACTATAAGTTTTCCCAAAGTAGTGAAAAGCTAGAAAAACTATTAGGTATGGGAAGACCTAGAAAAGACGAGTGGCTTAGGATATGAAAATTTTAGGTCAAAATCTGGAAATGCAACACCAATAACTGAAAGATCTGCTGTTTTAGGAAGTAAAACTAAAACTACTCCAATGTGTCATTTGTGTGGTGATTTAGGTCATTATAAGTTCGAATGCATGACACCTAAAAGGACTCAACATAACTCTGGTCAAAATCATATTGATAAAGTCAAACCAACCAGAGAAATGCAGAATTTCAATGTTCACTTAGGAATATGGATAGAAGAAATGCACTTCCATCACCACCCAAAATGACTAACAAAATGAAAGAGTCATTTAATCAAATGGATAAACTGAATACTAAAACTAAATCCAACATAGTTAAAAACTCTGCCATAAAATGGGTAAGGAAGAACTAGTTCAGATCATGCATTAAGATCTGGATGTGAGCTGAAATGATGAAATTTTTGCTGAGCTTCAAGACGTTACATCTTAAACTTTTTTTTTCTGCATAAACATTGTGATGTTTATAATTTTTAGTACAAAACCTGTACAAAATTTTGGTGTGTATATCGTAAATTCAAGGATAAAATTCTCCTATACTCTGATGTTTGTCAAACTGTGGAAGAATGAAAAATATTAAGAGTTGATATGTCTTCTAACAAGCCACTCTCGATTAATTGATCAAGGGTCGATATCATCGACGCCTCCTTAGAATAAGAAAAGTCGTGTGATCGAGAATGATATCAAAGACAGGATTGATGAAATCGATCAGGGTCTCTCAATATCATCGAGATGAGGATCGATGACATCGACAGATGCTGCCCAATATAAGGCAGTGGAACGCGAAAAAGGGATTTTTGTCTCAGGGTTTTCTTTTCCTCTTCCCTACTCGATCCTATCAACCGGACCGCTCGGTGCCTCGTAAGACAGCCCCAAACGCTCCACAAATCCAGTAATACCCTTCAATAAATTGAGATTCCATCTCCTTTTGGGGTCTTTCATTTTCAGTCGGGCCTTGTCCTCTTTCTGAAAATTCTTAGAATCTTCTTTCTGTCCAAATGGGAAAAGACAAAGGAAAAGCATCTAGATTGGGTGAGTCTTCAAGATCTGTCAAACAAAAAGTGCTAGCTCCAAAAGAAAGGGCAAGGGCCCTGGAACGTGGGACCCCCATAAGGCAACGTACGAGACAGAGTGGGTCCCAGTATGAGGCCCAAGCACCTCCATCGGGGAAGGTTAATCAGGTCTTAGCTAAGTTCACTGGGAGAAAGGTTATTCTTGAGAGAAAAGTCAACAGAAGTTGTCTAATTCTATATAACCTGGAACCACTATTTGCTGCCATAGATTGGTTACCAGTTCTCGATTTTAGGGGACTGTATCACCTTGAACTGACCTATAATTTTTTCGTTGCCTGTCATTCTCCGATATCTAAACCACCATCCATCACCGTAACCGTCGATGGTGATGATGTGTTGATCACTCTTGAGTCTGTCGCAGGGATATTCAATCTTACCTTATCATCTATAGGACTCCCAGATATGGACATAAAAAATATTGAGGTTCGGTCCAAGGTCACCAAATTCCTCTGTCATGATCGTGACATCCAGTGGCACCAAGGGAATGCCCTAAAAGCCAAATTCATGGAAACACGCTATCCGGTCTTGCATGGTATCCTTGCTTCAAACATCTACTCTAGGGGCTCCAACAGGGTAGATCTCTTGGGCTTTATGACTACGATAATTTATTCGATCGCCTCTGGGATCAAGATTTGTCTGCCTACCCTCATCGTGCATTAGTTGGTTTATGCTTTTCATACGGCTAGGGATGTTCACTTACCATATCCCTGGATCATACATACAATATGCAATGCCATAGCCTTTCCAACTACAAGTGATCCTATACTTCCTCTCCAAACCTTCAACAAAAGTAACATTCGAAGGATGGATTTGAAGTTTCATAAATATCCTGAGGATCCACTTGAGGAAGGCATTCAAGTAGAGAGGGAAAGAGGGGCAGGTGACGCTCCCATGGAAGGGACTGAGACGGCTGGAGATGAAGCTCCTGGACCCCATCAAACATTGTTGACATCAACTCTCAGGCATGCTAAACGATTTAAGCTCCATCAGGATCGGATTGGAACGATTCAGCAGGATGTCTCCCAGTTCAGGGAATCGATGAACGAGTGACTTACTGTCTTGGAATGGCTGGTCCACAGAGTGCAGCAAACTATACAACAATTGGTTGATCTGATGACTTACTGTCGAGATGACACGACACCATCCTACTCTGCTACATAGTGCTGGTCTTTGAATGCTATCACATACACCTCTCTTATTTTCGCGTATGAACATTAGTATCTTTTTGGATGTTCTACGCTCTCATGGGTGTATGTGATAACTCACTAATTTGCACAGTTTGACATTTTTTTTTGTGATTGTATATGCCCATGGTTGGGCTAAATACTGATGGCTATTTTTGGGTGCCCTTGAATGGGCTTGGTAATGTTGTTGGGATAATTGTTGATGCCAATCTTGGGCAATATAGATATGTTTTGGATATTTTGAATATGGCTTATCATAATTCCTTCCTATTCTCCGCCATATTTCTATAAGTGCTCCCTGTTTTCTCTGAGTATATGTGGTTTGTGCATATATTACAGATGGTATGCGATGCATTTAATGTTGTGTTTATCTAGCTTACCTATTTCTCTACCTTACTTGGTCTGCTCTACATACATCGGATCCAAACATGAGATGTCTAATTCACTGTTTTCATCATTATGCATCTATCTTTTATATATGTATGCTCTCTGGATGATTGGTTCTCCCAAATACTTCAAACTTCAGTCAATATCAACTGCTATATTTATCTTTGTCAATAACTAACAAAAAGGGGGAGAACAGTTCAAACACCCCAACAGGAAATGTGTATTTGCTTGTGTATGGTGTTGCAGGTGTTAGGGGGAGCAGCTACACCAAGATAGGGGGAGTTTACAGTCAGGGGGAGCAACTTCTGAATGTGTTGTATATATGACATTATTAGCATTGTACAATTGCTTAAAGACCATGTACACAAAATTTAGGATGTCAGTATAAAAGCTGTTCTAGGGTGTTTTGGTATTTTGTTACGTACTTGACAAAGGGGGAGATTGAAAGTGCCCTGGTATGTCAATTAGTGTGAGTGTTGAGTCAGCTAGACTGTAGAGCCTCATAGGAAGATCAATTCAAAGTGTCTGCCTCAACTGGATGTGTGTAAGCTTGCCACAAGTAAATTTAAGCCTCACAACCCTTATCCTAAAATACTTGGTAAATAAAACCCTTAAAACAAATTAGAACATCATAGGGTTTTTAAGTTAAGAAAAAATTTTCAAAATCAGAAAATCTCTAAGTTTTCTTGCTTTGTCGATTTTATCGATACACAGCTCGATATGATCGACCTGCACTGTTGAGGTCCTCGATGACAAATCGATTCCATCGGAATGAGGACAAAAGTGTCCAACAACCATATATATCTCTGGATGAATTTATCGATGTATCGATATACCTATCAATATCATCGATATTTGAATCTCGAGTCCATTGAAGGTGACTCGATAATATCGACAGGCAGATCTCCAGTGCCCCAGTTTTCACTTAAGAATATCATATTGTAACATCCCGAAAATCGAGGGTCGAGTAGTAACTCAACTCTCGAGTTCCAGAACATCACTTATGCAACAAAATGAATGATGATTGAATGTTGACTGTATTAGAGTAGTGAACATGAGTGAGATTAAGCCAAAACAGCATATCATACTCCAGAGACAGTTAAATTTGCAAGTGGAAGACTCTGATAGATAGATAAAATATATAAACTATGATGAGTCTCCAGAGTGTGATAACATTACCAGGTTAAATAATTACAAGTACAATCCTAAAATATACCCAATCTGTAAGGTCCTCTAGTCAATATCCCAGCAAGCCCCGTCGATCAGGACACGGCTCACAGGAAGTCGTCAGAAGACAACCAATAAAAACAGGCATCGTAGTCATTGCAAAGGTCCGGCTCCACCTTAGAAGTAGCGTCGCCATCTGAAATCAGACAATGTCTGGTGGGTGTTCGAAACACCGTCCCGTAATGAGTGAGTAGCTAACTCAGTGGAATAATAAAGCATAGGTTAACATGTTATCAACTCAGTCAAGCAGTAATGATAAAGCAATACAATCAAACACTCCTAACTACTCTTATTAATGCAAGTATGAATGACATGATGTATGCCCTCACCACACCCTCCCTCATGCGACACCATCTCACGTTCGCGGCATGCTTTCTTCCCTCAGTGATCCACATCTTCCAGGCACATGCAATGCATGGTGAGCATGATTACCGAGTTGTTATTAGTCCATTTCAAACAACAGGATTGGGAAACTAAGGTACCTCCCTTGTATCATTCCCAAACATGATCCATTCTAAGGTCGTCAGTCCTAGTTAATATCAGACGATGGTGTGTTTTTTAGGTCACTACAAAGGCTGTCAGGGCTGTTACGCACAAAGGTTACACCACTCCCCCATCACCTCTTAAACGATTCATCACTATACAGAAACAGGCCTAGTTTATACTCTATATACCGCGACAAACTCTAATGCTCACCGCGATTTCAGAGTATGCTCGAGGTCACTATAAAGGGCTGTCAGGGCTGTTGCTCACATTCGTTGCACCACTCCCCCATCACCTTATCAATGTAGGCTGACAGCACGAATATAGTGGCCCATACCACCATAATCGGCTCACGAGTCTGGTTGCTCACTGGACACTATGGGGAGGCACGTGGCCCCAGCGTAGGCCGACAGCTCAACCACGGTGTCCCATACCACCATGCCCGGCTCATGAGTCTTAACGGATCGAGGTACCATGGTTAAAGGGTTTTCACTGGTAAGTTTGGTACCCTAGGTTCAAGCAGTAGCGACCAAACATGGTGAACATACATTAGGCACATCGGATTACTTGATGAGCCTGACTAGCTCGAGCGCACAATCAATTAGATGACATGAAGTGCATAAGCACTTTACGTGGCCTAACCACTGTCGCCAACAGACGTACGACTCGGGTTCGTCAAACACATCCCACGTGGCGACATGAACCTCAGCCACAATCTCAAATCTGGTACTGACTGTCTGGACTATAAACATAGTCCCAAACTCAATCAATTCTCATCCATAGCATGTGGAGTAAAGCATGATAAACAAAGTAATTCAAGCATGCTAGTAGGCATGTTATAAGGCATGTTATAAAGCATGATATAAAGCATGTTGCAAAGCACTACATCAGTAGGAATACAAACACACATATTGCAAATAAGCGGTTTAAGTAGACAACCTCACGGAGGTAATCATATATGTCTCTAGGGTAGTTAAGAATCCCATCTCAACACTCTCCCAAGGCATCAACATTCAAACACTTGCTCACACAAGCATTTTCACAAACACTTAACATGCACTATTTCAACATACATAGAGTATGTTAACAAACATGTATTAGGGCGAATCCTTTCGCCAAGCAAGTATTTTATGTACACATAATATATTTATACAACAATCAATCATGGCAAACACATCTCTAAAATATACATGTATACGGTACTTTTACAATACAGTATTTCTACATACATAGGGTATATTAGTAAAACATGTATTTAGGCGAATCCTTTCGCTAAATAAGTATTTATCCATATATCGTATATCCATACAACAAATAATCATGTCACACACATTTCCAAAAAAATATACGTATATGGTATTTTCTACGAATACCTAAAATATGTAAAATTCCATATTCTACAGCTTTAATCGAAATAGAAATCGGAAAGCACTTTAGACATGTGCAATTGCATGCAGATCATGAATCTATCATTATCTGACATTGAAAGCGTTGAAAACCATAACCTATACACCTAAAGTCTGCACCTTGTGTCGTAGAATCGTAACAGAGTCGCTAGGTTTGCTAAGCTTCCATATTCGGCAGTTTGGCAACCTATAGAATGAAATAGGTTAGCTATTTCATAACTTACAACCTTCACAACCCCAAAACAGATTAGGGTTGGGTTTTCTTACCTAGAAACGATGCCGGGATGCCAGGAAATCGATGAGAAAGGGGTGGTTGAACACGTATAGCAGCGGCAGGGAGATGCTCCCACATCTCCCACACTTTCTCTCTCTTTTCTCTCTTTCTCTCCTAGGGTTTTCTCAAATTCGTATGGCTACAATGAGAGAGGGTTTAAGGTCCTTATATAGCCTAAAAAATCCCCGAAACAGACTTCTGGATAAGGTTTACTTAGGTTATAACCAAAGCGGAACTTTTTCAGCTCAACGGAGGACTTCCGGTGGGCCTCCTTGAGCCAAAGGTCGGACTTAAGCTCACTAACACCGGATCTATGTTCCATTAAGTTTTTGTTTCAGTCGGATATCCAAATCACGTGAGTGGACCAGTTTCAGTTCGACGGTCAGTGGGTCTCGATCGGAGATTCCGAGTACATGTAAGTGTGTATGAAATTTTTCCTGATCCGAGGGTGTATTTGGGTCAGATTCTGATGGTCTGATTGCTTAAAACTGATCCGCAAGCGACGAGTCTCAGATTACTATTCAAGATATTTATTTTATAAAGGAAACAAGTGTTTTCACACTCCCTCGCTCCGGACTCAAGTGAACAGCCTTGGGACATTATCTGGATTTGATTTCCGAGATAGTTGTCAAGCCCAGCGAGGCGGTCCTAAGTCCTTAACCTCATATTATTCGAACTCACGATGTGCGGTCTAGACCTGATACGGAGTTTCAATGCATTCCCGAGTGCAGTCGGGTAATGAGTTTGATTCGAGATTTTAGGGTACCCTAGCGTCAATGATTCTACAAGTTTTGGGTCTTGCAGATCGTATTTAAAGTGATTCAAACGAATTTCGTAGCTAATCTAGTTTAGCACTTAGTTACTTTGTCTCATTTCTAAAGGATTTAGTCCTGTAAGATTTTTGTCTGAGGTGGTACTTAGTCATTTGCACTTTGTATATAAAGTGATCCAAGTTATACTACTTAGCTAGTTTAAGATAGTGTCTAGGGTGAAAGTTCTTAGAAAAATTGGAAGATCAAGGTGGTACTGAAGGGTGAGATTTGTGAAGGAAATGGGTTCAAAGGCGGCTTTAGACTTTGGGATTCAGTTCTGACAAGTTAATGAGGTGTTAGGAGCGGCCCATTGCCTAAGGACGTCTAATTCCAGGTTGAAAAAAATTTGGGATGTTACAATCTACCCCCCTTAAAATAAAATTTCGTCCCCAAAATTGCCTAAGGGTAATAAGGAAAGATTTCTATTATTTCATTTGCCTAAGACTTATTGATTTCGAGTTCCTACGTGTGGTTGGGTATATACTAGCCTAGTTCATTTTAGTCTACCCCCCTTAAAACTTATTTCTTTATCCATTTCTCATCCCCAACAATTTAGAGTCAGATAGTTGTGTTCAATGTTTGACCAACACGGAGAGACGTTTATGGTGGGCTTGATCCCGATACATCGATCATCTACCGAGCTAAGGTAGAAAGTTCATCGTATCCCTTCTGAATCCTTGTGGATCTTGGTCTTCTACTCGTCAGCAGTGAGTCTATTGGTAGTCGCACAGGACTGAGAATTGGGTCAAGCCGCGAATGTTTCGCAGTTGTATATTTCAGTAACTCCGTGGTACGATCACTCTAAAGACGCAGGGAATGTCCATCATTGAAAGGTTCAAATTGTCTATTTCTAGGGTTGCCTTTTAGTTCTTATTCTAAGAGAGTCCTCGGTATTATCTATGTCCAAGGAAATGGTGAATCAATTCTTACTAGATCATCCTAAAGCGGTTTCTCATAGTAAAACTTGCTAGGGCTTCTGTCATATTCGTATTCAACGAGCACAGTTTCGATCCTAGGCCAGTAGGGTAGGGTCCACCACGCTTCCGTTGTGCCACCCAGATCAAAGAGATGTAATAGGTAACCTTACTAGATTGGGCTCATAATGTTCTACCCCCCTTAAAACTTTATTTTCACCCTTAAGGCTCAAGATTTATGTCCTGCTCCGTATATCGGAATAAGGTGTAATTTAGGACCTATTCTTGACATGAAATGGGATGCGATCTCCCACTACGTTGGTCTTCTTTTCATCGATGATGTGTATTATGGCATTGGTACCTATGGGTATCGAAAGGAGCTAAAAATGATGGGTAATGTGGTTGATTTCAGGGGCAGGTGTGAGTTTGAGGCCAGATGCCTAAGTCTACCAAGGGAGGACTATCATCACGGTCCCGACCTACCTTATGTACTCATGTCAAGCCTAACAGGCAGGCTATCTTTCTATGTTCATATGCACAGAATGTATGTCATCATGGCATGTGATTTGAGACCTAATTCCTAACTATTTGTTGCCCATTTGGGTAATTCCTTGGGCCTAAAAGACAAAGTCGCTATCGGCTATATACTCCTAATACTTTTCAAAGACGAAGTTATAAACTTTTGGTTGCAAGTGGTTCGGCCAACATGGAAGAAATGTTGTGTAGTGGGTCTGAGTCGGAAACATGGACCTCCTGCCTAGCTAGGACAGAAAATTGTCGTATCAGTTCTTAATCCCAGTTGATCCCGACCTTCTGCTTGATCAGAGCATAGAGTTCATTGGTCACTACCAGGATTGAGAATTCAATTCAAACCGTGAATACCTCGCTTATATGTAGTTTCTCTGCTCTGTGGTCCCGATGGTACTAAGTCTTTAAGAAGGCGATTCTAAGGGGTGTATTGATTTGACCTATCATTAAATCCAAGGGATATATAAGTTTTCTATAAGCGTGAATAGTTACTAATCAAACAAGCCTCCTAAGAGTCGTTAAATAAGCCTATGAGTACCGAAGGGATTCAATAAAGGAACGGGGTCTCGTTCCAACCCAATCATGTCAACTAACTAAGTCTATCACTCAGTTATCTTAGCATTTTTTAGTCATTTACATTTCTTAGTCTAATCAGTAGCCTAGGCTCAAAGTTGTCTGATTGGAATTGGGTTGCCTGAACTTGAATTTAACTACGCACGAGCATTTCACACATGTTCATACTAGCTAAAAAGATCCTAGGGTTTACATTATTAATTTGTTAGATTTCCTATACGGTCAAGTCTGTCGAAAACTAGGAGTACCGCTCTAGGTCCAAAACTCTAAGGGTCATTAAATGGGATTCGCTGCTAATCCTACCTCGGGATTGGGAGTGGCTTGTTTGGTAGGAGGGTGGGAGGGGATTAAAATTAATGGTATAGGCTTTGGAAAATGAGCCTTGTGTCGGAAAGTGTGAGATGGGATTTCCAAATCCCAGGAATTGGAATTTCTAAGTGTAAGAGGAAAACCTGGGATATACTTTTTATTGCATACATTCCAAACATGGTATTGGAAAATATGGGATACACCCAATCTAGGGACCATACCTACACATACATTTATTATTACTTATACAATTCTATCCACCTAATTCACCTAATGCAGTTTGGCCGAACAGACCCTAAAGGGAGAAAAGGGGCTGGTGTTTTGGTTCTCCACAGATTTGGTTCTCATCAGGGGTTGTAGGGGCCCAACTAATAAGGAGTAAAGAGAGGAAAATGAAGAATTGGATGGGTTAGAGGGCTTGCCCAATTTTGAGCTTCAAATGGGGGGTGTGGGAGTCCAAATGAGGGAAACGGAAAGGGTAGAAGGTAGGTGTGGCTGTAAACGATGGAAGGGAGTGGGTAATGACCGAAAATGGGAAATGAGACGATTGGAGTGGCGATTTGAAGAGAAAACAGCAAGAATAGGAGGAAAAGAGAGATTAGAGGGGCGTTTGAGAGAGAGGGGGGCGAAACGACGTGAAATAGGAGTCCCTCACAATTTCATACGCACCATGCGTACCTAGGGGTCAGGCCGACCATGACCAGCACCGGCCCAACCCGAGTGGGCCAACCTGACCGCGGTGCCACCGCGGTCCGCCTTACCCGGCACCGCGCCGTCACGGTGGGGTTGTGTCCCCCACCATCCCAAGGTGCCAAATACACCCTGGGTCCACTTGTTTTCCCCCGGATTGATGCGTGTTACCCCCGACTCCGTTTCGAGTCGTTTCGGGTCAAATCGGACGTATCTTGTAATCCGGAAAGAGTTATCTGACGTATAATATATGATTTTGGGGTAAAACGAGCTAATGAAGCCAACCAACCCAGCAAAGCTAGATTGCGCAGCCCAAAATTGCAAAAAAAACTTGGATCAATGGTCGTTTCCCTATTTTCAGTTTCGTTTTACTAAAAATAGTAGTTTTAGTTTAATTATTCTTCATCTGTTGGGCCTTAGGAGTTACGCTCATTGTGAAAAGAGCTTAGAATAATTAGGAGAACATTTTAGTGAAGCCAAATAGGACACTTATTATTCTTAGCCGAAAACTTTGCGCACTAGTAGACATCACCACCTTATGGTAAGTCGTGAATTCTAGGAGTTTTAGTTGTAGTTTGTTTCCGATTTCTTTCCCATTGCTTGGTATCCCTATTTAAAGGGTTGTGAAATCAATTTTTTTTAGTCATTCATTAATCAATTTTGGATTTATTAGAATTTATTTCTAGTTTCTGCTTTCTTTCCTCATGGATTCGAGAAGTCTCTGTGAGGAGTCCAGAGAAGCTCCGAGGATTCGGAGTAGTTATCCTCATCACGCCGATCCTGTATTCTACCGATTGTCAATGGTTGAGGTGAGGTGGATTGTAATCTAAACTCATTAATAGACGGCTAGGAATGTTTTAAGGTCGACTCGTGCGACCAAGGGTTAATACGGACTCAATTTCGGCGTTTACTTTCAGCGATCTAGCCGTTGGACGGAACAGGGATGCCTAAGACTGTTTCTACATTCCGTCACTCCCTCCTAAGTCAGAGTGCGTTAGAGTGCGTCGTGTGACTATAACCCAGGTCCGGTTTAATCCAAATCATGCTCTGATACCATCTGTAACATCCCAAAAATCGAGGGTCGAGTAGTAACTCAACTCTCGAGTTCCAGAACATCACTTATGCAACAAAATGAATGATGATTGAATGTTGACTGTATTAGAGTAGTGAACATGAGTGAGATTAAGCCAAAACAGCATATCATACTCCAGAGACAGTTAAATTTGTAAGTGGAAGACTGTGATAGATAGATAAAATATATAAACTATGATGAGTCTCCAGAGTGTGATAACATTACCAGGTTAAATAATTACAAGTACAATCCTAAAATATACCCAATGTGTAAGGTCCTCTAGTCAATATCCCAGCAAGCCCCGTCGATCAGGACACGGCTCACAGGAAGCCGTCGGAAGACAACTAATACAAACAGGCATCGTATTCATTGCAAAGGTCCGGCTCCGCCTCAGAAGTAGCATCGCCATCTGAAATCAGACAATGTCTGGTGGGTGTTCGAAACACCGTCCCGTAACGTGGGACTGAGTAGCTAACTCAGTGGAACAATAAAGCATGCGTTAACATGTTATCGACTTAGTCAAGCAGTAATGATAAAGCAGTACAATCAAACACTCCTAACTACTCTTATTAATGCAAGTATGAATGACATGATGTATGCCCTCACCACACCCTCCCTCGTGCGACACCATCTCACGTTCGCGGCATGCTTTCTTCCCTCAGTGCTCCACATCTTCCAGGTACATACAATGCATGGTGAGCATGATTACCGAGTTATTATTAGTCCATTTCAAACAGCAGGATTGGGAAACTAAGGTACCTCCCTTGTATTATTCCCAAACATGATCCATTCTAGGGTTGTCAGTCCTAGTTAATATCAGACGATGGTGTATTTTCTAGGTCACTGCAAAGGCTGCCAGGGCTGTTACACACAAAGGTTATACCACTCCCCTATCACCTCTTAAACGATTCATCACTATACAGAAACAGGCCTAGTTCATACTCTATATACCGCGACAAACTCTAAGGCTCACCGCGATTTCAGAGTATGCTCGAGGTCACTACAAAGGGCTGTCAGGGCTGTTGCTCACATTCGTTGCACCACTCCCCCATCACCTTATCAATGTAGGCCGACAGCACGAATATAGTGTCCCATACCACCATAATCGGCTCACGAGTCTGGTTGCTCACTGGTCACTATGGGGAGGCACGTGGCCCCAGCGTAGGCCGACAGCTCGACCACGGTGTCCCATACCACCATGCCCGGCTTATGAGTCTTAGCGGATTGAGGTACCATGGTTAAAGGGTTTTCACTGGTAAGTTTGGTACCCTAGGTTCAAGCAGTAGCGACCAAACATGGTGAACATACATTAGACACATCGGGTTACTTGATGAGCCTGACTAGCTCGAGCGCACAATCAATTAGACGACATGAAGTGCATAACCACTTCGCGTGGCCTAACCATTGTCGCCAACTGACGTACGACTCGGGTTCGTCAAACACATCCCACGTGGTGACATGAACCTCAGCCACGATCTCAAATATGGTACCGACTGTCTGAACTATAGACATAGTCCCAAACTCAATCAATTCTCATCCATAGCATGTGGAGTAAAGCATGATAAACAAAGTAATTCAAGCATGCTAGTAGGCATGTTATAAGGCATGTTATAAAGCATGATATAAAGCATGTTGCAAAGCACTACATCAGTAGGAATACAAACACACATATTGCAAATAAGCGGTTTAAGTAGACAACCTCACGGAGGTAATCATATATGTCTCTAGGGTAGTTAAGAATCCCATCTCAACACTCTCCCAAGGCATCAACATTCAAACACTTGCTCACACAAGCATTTTCACAAACACTTAACATGCACTATTTCAACATACATAGAGTATGTTAACAAACATGTATTAGGGCGAATCCTTTCGCCAAGCAAGTATTTTATGTACACATAATATATTTATACAACAATCAATCATGGCAAACACATCTCTAAAATATACATGTATACGGTACTTTTACAATACAGTATTTCTACATACATAGGGTATATTAGTAAAACATGTATTTAGGCGAATCCTTTCGCCAAATAAGTATTTTATCCATATATCGTATATCCATACAACAAATAATCATGTCACACACATTTTCAAAAAATATACGTATATGGTATTTTCTACGAATACCTAAAATATGTAAAATTCCATATTCTACAGCTTTAATCGAAATAGAAATCGGAAAGCATTTTAGACATGTGCAATTGCATGCAGATCATGAATCTATCATTATCTGACATTGAAAGCGTTGAAAACCATAACCTATACACCTAAAGTCTGCACCTCGTGTCGTAGAATCGTAACGGAGTCGATAGGTTTGCTAAGCTTCCGTATTCGGCAGTTTGGCAACCTATAGAATGAAATAGGTTAGCTATTTCATAACCTACAACCTTCACAGCCCCAAAACAAATTAGGGTTGGGTTTTCTTACCTAGAAACGATGCCAGGATGCCAGGAAATCGATGAGAAAGGGGTGGTTGAACACGTATAGCAGTGGCAGGGAGATGCTCCCACATCTCCCACACTTTCTCTCTCTTTTCTCTCTTTCTCTCCTAGGGTTTTCTCAAATTCGTATGGCTGCAATGAGAGAAGGTTTAAGGTCCTTATATAGCCTAAAAACTCCCCGAAACAGACTTCTGGACAAGGTTTACTTAGGTTATAACCAAAGCGGAACTTTTTCCGCTCAACGGAGGACTTCTGGCGGGCCTCCTTGAGCCAAAGGTCGGACTTAAGCTCACTAACACCGAATCTATGTTCTATTAAGTTTTCGTTTCAGTCGAATATCCAGATCACCCGTGGCGGACCAGTTTCAATTCGATGGTCAGTGGGTTTCGATCGGAGATTCCGAGTACATGTAAATGTGTATGAAATTTTTCCTGATTCGAGGGTGTATTTGGGTCAGATTCTGACGGTCTGATTGCTTAAAACTGATCCGCAAGTGACGAGTCTCAGATTACTATTCAAGATATTTATTTTGTAAAGGAAACAAGTGTTTTCACACTCCCTCGCTCCGGACTCAAGCGAACAGGCTTGGGACACTATCTGGATTTGATTTCTGAGATGGTTGTTAAGCCCAGCGAGGCGGTCCTAAGTCCTTAACCTCATATTATTCGGACTCACGATGTGCGGTCTAGACCTGATACGGAGTTTCAATGCGTTCCCGAGAGCAGTCGGATAATGAGTTTGATTCGAGATTTTAGGGTACCCTAGCGTCAATGATTCTACAAGTTTTGGGTCTTACAGATCGTATTTAAAGTGATTCAAACGAATTTCATAGCTAATCTAGTTTAGCACTTAGTTACTTTGTCTCATTTCTAAAGGATTTAGTCCTGTAAGATTTTTGTCTGAGGTGGTACTTAGTCCTTTGCAGTTTGTATATAAAGTGATCCAAGTTATACTACTTAGCTAGTTTAAGATAGTGTCTAGGGTGAAAGTTCTTAGAAAAATTGGAAGATCAAGGTGGTACTGAAGGGTGAGATTTGTGAAGGAAATGGGTTCAAAGGCGGCTTTAGACTTTGGGATTCAGTTCTGACAAGTTAATGAGGTGTTAGGAGCGGCCCATTGCCTAAGGACGTCTAATTCCAGGTTGGGAAAATTTCGGGATGTTACACATATGTGCATCAATATATCGAAGCTCTCCTCGATACCATCGAACTTAAAATCTCGATGACATCGGAAGGCTCTCGAAGTTATCGGTCATGGGCACGAAGATTTCCAGCAAAATATTTCAGGATAATTTTTCTATGATTGAGGGTCACTTGATAGAATCGTCATTCAAATATCGATGATATCGGTACGGTTTCGATGGCATCAAACAGGGACAGAAACTGTCCAGCAAGCTTAAACGAAAATCCCTTGGATTTATCGATGCCTCGACACAGCTATCGATATCATCAACATTCAAATTCTGATGATATCAAAGGTCCCTCGATCATTCTTATAAACCTGAAATATTTCAAAGAAAATCTCTCTCATTTTTAAATGTCGAGGAATCGAACCTCACATCGCTGAAATCGGGGTTCAAAATCCGATGACATCGACACATGTTTCGATTCCCTCGACTAGCTAGCAATATGTTTCAAAAGCGTATCACGTTTGAGTTTGTGTCATCGAGTGGACCGTCGATGCTATCAAGAGTATATGCTCGATGATATCGATCCCGCTCGATGATATCGAACTCTGTCATAAAAGTGACCATTTTATTTCCGTTGGAACCTTTTGCCTACATAAAGAGGACTTGTCTATTATTGTTGGTAGAGAAAGAAGAGAGTGCTTTTGAGTGTTTTACCTTAGATCATATACCCAAAGCCCTTTCTCTCATGGACGTTTATCTTCTAATTCACCCTCATCATTGATATTCAATAGAGTGGATTGGGGAATGAACTTTTGCATTCAAGGATCCTTCAGCTACTACCTTAATGGCAAATCGTTAAGCTGGGATGCCTTGAATGCATAGATGACTGGAATCACTCTATCTTCCTTATAGGAAAACATTTAAAAGAGTAGGATTCCGTCTTAACCTTGACCTAACCCGACGCTATATATTGGTACATCATCTATGTTGCCGATCAAGGAAGTAGAAGATTCTTCATCAACAAAGAAGGAGATCTTTGACAACGTACTGAATGGGACTCATCCACTTATCTATAAGTAACTATAGTCCAGAGGACCCTTGTGATCATTCCTTTGTAGGATTAGGTCTAAGGTGTTTCTCACCCCTTACAAGTCCTCTAGGAAGCTACCAGAGGGAGTGTATGTAGTGGGTGCATTGTGTTAACCCTTGCTCTATGGAGAGCATAACAGTTGGGGTCTTATGAAAGATCCATGGCCAGTGTGCCTAAAAGTGGGTGCGTTGTGTTGACCATTGCTCGTGAGAGCATAAACAGTGAGGTTCCTTGTTTGGATCCTTAGCGAGTGTACCTAAAACCGGGTGCTCTGTGTTGACCCTTGCTTAGGGAGCATAAACAATCAGCCTAGGTGTAGGTTGTAAAGGTTGAAGGTGGACCTGATTTAAAGCCTTAGGTTTGAGGTGAACCGTTGTGAAACCTCCTTAGTGAAATTCGAGACACTCAAAGGTTGAGTGCGTCTGCCGAGAGTGGAGTAGACAGATCGTCGAACCACTATAAAATGACTGTGTTTTTTATTGATATTTGTTCTTGATTGTTTGTGTGATTTCATTAACTGCCCTCATATCTGCTCACACTTCACACACAGTCACATCCATCATAAACTATAAACTGTTTCATGTTTCTCATTCAGTTTTGTGATTGGATCCTCAATTTGGCTTGGAAGCCATTTGAGTTACTTTGATGATATCCTGATGCTTTTCATGCCCATTCACTCAGGATTAGATTAATAGGATTTTTAATAAGCATAAAATATTTAAAAAGTCTTATTCACCCCCTCTAGGACTATTGGCATACTCCTTCAACTAAAGCGGTCTTCACCGCTATTTCATGCACCACACAACACACACACACACACGATTGCAGAGGGGTCCCATTGTCCCCAAACAGATGGACGGCTAGGATGTAAGGCACGTACATCAAGGTGGATCCCATGCACAGACAGTATAGATCAAACATATATAGCAGTGGTCCCACACGATCTGAACGGTGCAACACATACATCATGGTGGACCCTAGGCCAGCATGGATGAAACACTTACAGCCACACATACATCATGTAGAGGGGCCCACACAGATGGACGGTGAATATTAAGTGCATACATCTAGTGGGTCCCATCGTCCTATCCATCTGGACTGTGTGGATGCACACACGTGCAGGGCCCCACACGAATGGACGGATTGTATGGATGCTTACACATCCTCATGATGAACCCATAGGACATACTGATGTCCATACAACAACTATAGCTGCTAGTACGTAGTACTCCAGCCAATCCTCTTGTAGGTGGGTGCCATGTGGGGCCCACCATAAAGTTTATCTTCCATCCCAACTATTGATAAGGTCACACAGACCTAAATAAAAAAGAGGAAAAAAAATTTTCATATATATCCAAAACTTCTGGGACCCTAAAAATAAAAGGGTTTTAATGGTAGATGTTTAATCCCTTGTTGATTTTGATGGCGTGGGCCACCTAAGTTCCGGGAACGACTAATTTTTGGAGAGTCCCAGTTCCTAAAGGGGACCCATCAAATGCACGATGTTGATGCTCCACATACATCACGGTGGGGCCTGTGGTGGGACCCACGGTCCCACCCTTCAACAAACAGCAAGGACGCTGCTTGCTGCAGTGTCTAAAGAACGCTGGCAGTAACATCGTCTAGACCCCCCCCTTTTTTTAATCGGTGGTTTATCATAGGTGGGGTCCACATCTGAATGATATAGTCCACTAGTTGAGTTCCCAGGCTCATGACAGGCCCAACGAGACCAATATTCAATATGTTTTGAGGCATAGAAACATCACAGCAATCTGTAACAGTTTTGACAGTAAATTCATTATTATCAGTGGTGTGATGTACTAGAGATTTAGATTGACTTCATTTTTTTTGTTCAACGCCTAAAATGATCTGAGAAATGGGATGGACGGTGTGGATTAGATACATGCATCAAAGTGGGATCCAAGTGATGAGACCTTCAGAACTTGTTAACCACAAATAGTTGTTGTGTGGTATATAAGCCAATCCGCTTCCACGGTCAAAGTGCGTCCACACGTGTGGCCCACCTCATCTTGGATTAAGATGATATTTGTATTTTCCTTTCATCCAGGGACATTGGACGTCCAGTTGATGGGCGGTCCTAGATGGGGCATGCCATCAAGGTGGGTCTCGTGGTTAAATGGCATGGATATAACAATGTTGGTGGGCCACAAATACACACATCAGGTGGGCCACACACCTCTTCATCATCATCACCATACAAAGAGAGAGAGAGAGAGAGATCGGATGGTGATGGAGGGACCCCGCCATTATGGGCCCCTCAAGGCGATACAAACCATACATCAAATGGGTCCCACCATATGTGGGCCCTCAAATAATCAAAATCAAAGAAATTTAATGTTATGAACACCCACCTCAAGATCCCTTCTTCCTTCTTCCATCAACACGTACTATAGCTCCAAAGAATGTGATCCAACGGTTGAGATGAGGCTTGGAGGGTGGAGATGTGAGGTAGAAAGGTGGGCCACACTAAGCTCTCTCATGGAGGTAGCTTGGACGTGGGTTGCTTGGGAGAAATTAGAGAGAGAAGAGAGATGAGAGATGTGAGTGATGGGTGAGTGAGTGATGAGAGTATTTGTGTAAGAGAGATAGTTGACTTTGGGGATGGGTAGTTGTACTTAGGGATGGGTGTGAGTGATGGGAGTGATGCGTACTTGATTGATATGATTGATGGGATTGATGTAATGAATTCTCTTGGGATTAGTAACACACGTCATTTTCCTCAAACTGAACGCAGGCCCACATCTCCTGCCCGGGTATTACCTCACCGTGCAAGACGCGACGTCAGAACTACAGCAATGGCGTGGTCGCTAAGGTACAAGTCTCGGGTCGAGACGACTCTGAAATACGAGATACGACTCAGGGTCACGGGCAAATGCCGATAATAAATTGCAGATCATCAGAATTCGACCGGGAGGACTTTGAAAGCCTATAGAATAGTACGGGCTAGGACATGGGCCTTACACAGCTACTACTCAATGCTTCAACCTTGTGTGTGAACTCAAATAGCATATTTGTAAAATTGTGTAAAGTTCATGTACACATAATTTAGGATATTGTTCTAGGTGTGATTAGGTGTTTTGTCACATAATTGACAAAGGGGGAGATTGAAAGTGCCCTGGTTTGTCAATTAGCATGAGCGTTGAGTCAACAAGTCAAGTGAGCCCCATAGGAAGATCATTCAAGCGTCTGCCTCAACTGGATGTGTGCTACGAACTCGTCAAAGGTAAATTAAGCCTCACATCCCATATCTTAAAAACACCCAGGTATATAAAAGCCTTAAAATGAGTAGAACAACATAGTTGTTTGAGTATAAAAACTTATCGTGCAAAACAGGAAAATGTCTAAGTTTTCAACCTTTCTCGATATATTGATATCACATCAATGTGATTGAACACCTGTTATCGATGCCCTTGGAAAGTACTCGATATCATCGAATTGAGGACATCTTGTGTCCAGCACCCAACTTGATCCTAGACAACATTCTCGATGAATTGATAGACTCTTTGATATCATAGAAATTCAAATACCAATAACATCGAGACAGCTCGATATAATCAAATTCTGGCTAGTTTGTGTCCAGCGTGCTGATATGGCAAAACTCACATTTATTAATAACTTGAAGCAAGCCTCGATTCCATTGAAAATCAAATTCTGATGATATTAAGGGACCTCCGATGTTATCGAATTCAGACCAAACTAATCAGCGAGCTTAATAGGAAAATCCTCTGGAAATGACCGAGGAATCGATGATGTCTCGATATGATCACATGTTAAATATCAATGAAATTGATATATGCTCGATACCAACGAAATGGACCAAAGATTGTCTAGCAAGCTCTCTTGAAAATCATGTGGAAATGATCGATGTATCAATAGATTGTCGTTGAAATTGGAATTCAAACTCCGATGACATTGACACATGATCGATGAGATCGATCCTTAGGCAAAAAGTTTCAGGTAAATATTTCAGTGTAGTTTGTATCATCGAACCTTGCTTCGGTAGCATCGAAAGTATACGTTCGATGATATCGAAGTAGGCCCAATGATATCAAACTCAGTCAAAATCTGACATCTTTATTACCGTTGGAACTTTTTGTCTATTTAAGGAGAGCTTGTTCTTGGTTGCTGTATTGAGAAAAAGAGAGAGCTTTGAGAGAGTAACTACATATCATCTAACCTAAGCCTTTTTTTCTCATGAGAGTTCATTCCTCAATCCACCCTCTTCATTGACATTCAATAGAGTGGATTGGTGAATGAACTTCCACACTCAAGGATCTTCCAGCTACCACCTTAATGGCAAATCATTGAGCTGGGATCCCTTGAATGCATAAGATCTTGGAATTACTCTGTCTCTTCAATGATTATCATTTAATAAAGTAATTACCAACATAACCTTGACCCAATCCATTGCCATACATCGGAGCATCATCAGTGTTGCGATTCAAGGGAGCTGAAGATTCTTTGTCATCAAAGGAGGAGATCTTCATCAATGTGCTTAATGGGGATTACCTACTTATCCGTAAGTCATTAGAGTCTAGAGACCCTACTGATCATTCCTTTATATAGGATTGGGTCACAGGTGATTCTCACCCATTTTAAGTCCTCATAGGAGGCCTCTGACGGGAGAGTATGTGTGGGTGTGTGTTGACTCTTGCTCGTGTAGAGCATAAAGTTAGGTCCTTAGTGTTGGTCCTTGGCCTGTGTGGCCTAAAAGTTAGGTTCCTTATTTGGATCCTTTAATCATGTGTAGGGCATAAAACTTAAGTGCTATGTATTGACCTTTGCTCTTGTGTAGGGCATAAACTCTAAGGTCCTTGTGTGGATCCTTGCCCTATGTGGCCTAAAATCATAGGTTCCTTGTGTGGATCCTTTGCTCGTGTGTAGAGCATAAAACTCAGGTGCTGTGTGTTAACCCTTTGCTCCTGTGTGGGGCATAAACTTGTGTCTCGTGGAGACATGTCTAGGTTCCTTGTGTAGGTGCTAGAGTCGACCTTGTGTAAGTTGTGAAGGTTAGAGGTGAACCTGATTTAAAACCTCTGTTAGTGAGATCCAGTACACTTAAGGGTTGAGTGCATCTGTCGGATGTGGAGTAGGCACGTAGTCGAACCACTATAAAAAACTATATTTGGGATTAATATTTTCTCCTTACTGTTTGTGTTTACTTTGAATGTTCTCATAAAGCATGCCAACATGATTATTTAGAACTGATAAAAATAACATCCCACACACACACAGTCGCATCATTCATTCATCATAGACTATGATTACATATTGTTTAAATATTGAATAGTCTTATGATTGGATCCTCTATTTGGCTTGGAAGCCATTAGAGTTAAATTAGGGTCATCTTGATAATTGTCTGTTAAATCATGATTCTGATAAAGGGATTTTAAATTATTATAAAATTTTATGAAGTCCTATTCACCCCCCTCTAGGACACTTTGACTTATTCCTACTTCTACTAAAGCGGTCATCACCGCAATTTCATGATGGTGAACAACGAGACTTACTAATTTCACAATCTCAAATCAAAAAAATAAGATATTCAAAGCAATTGAAGGTCTATTGTAATTTGTTACAACAAACCATTAAAAGCTAATCCACAGCAATTTGCAGACCAAGAATGAAGAATTCAAAGCAATTGTCAAAGATCCAAGGAAACCAAGTACAAAGGATGAAGAAAGAACTTGAAAGAATGCATAATCTGTAGTAGAAAACAGGACATTTCAGTCCAACCTGAGCAAACTTTGGTCCGACCGAAATCGTGGAAAATAGTCCAGTAAGAAAACAGGATAATTTGGTCTGACCTAAGCCAACTTCGATCCGACCTAAATTTGACTAATTTTTTGCATAAGATTTTGCAGCATCAACTTTGGTCCTACCGAAGTAACTTCAGTCCGACGGAAATCGTGCAAAATTGTTCAGTGAGAAAGTGTAATTTTTAACCTTAATTCGGCCCAACTGAACCCAACTTCGATCCGACCGAAGCGTAACGCATGACTTAAACGGAGTGCATAAATTCAAGATGGTTTCCAAAAATTCCAAGGAGTTGCGTAAGATAGGGTTTCACAACTATAAATAGGAGTCCATAAGACGTTGTTAGGTATCTTTTAGGGATTAAGGAGTGGAGCTAAAGGGTGGAGAGCCACCGCTAAGAGTTTTCTTCTTCTTCCTTAGTTGTTGTTATGTTTTATTCAAGAGTTCTTTGTTCAATCATGTTTATGGTTGGCTAAACCTCTTAGCTAGGGCTAAGAGGTGAAGCTTGTAGCATAATTGAGATGTTTACTTTGCTTTGATTCATGTTTATATTGAACTTCATTGATTTCTAGTTTGATTTTAAGGAATATTTTCAGTTTTTTATGGTTTGTTATGACTCAAATTACAATAGAGTTACGATAGCTTTCAATACTTCTTTTCCTATTTGAGATTATGGGATTGGTAAATCCTGTTGTTCACCATCATCCCCTGGGCATGGTTGGGTGATGGAATCCCTTCCAATCTTCACAATTCTCCTTCATTGAGGACTAGTTCAATGAGAAGTTCAGATATTTTTTCATCTCTTCTTCCAACTAGATAAGATAGGACTCTGATTCCAGTTGTATTTCTTAAATCAAGTAAGGTAGCATCTTAATAGCTACAAGTGGATCCTTGGCACCCTAGTTCTTACATTTAAATTGACAAGTTTCAATTACATTATTCACAATTACTCTTTTAACTATTCCAGAATTTATATTTAGATCTTCTTCTTCTTCTAGTTCTAGTTATTTTCAGAAATGTACAAGTTTAGTCCTTGTGGATTCGACCTCGGTCTCACCGAGATTATTACTACATTGCAACCCTACACTTGGGGTTGTGAACAGTAGGACAACCTTCACCTAAAAGATTTAGGCAGGACAACCTTATTTCATGACATCTTTAAAATCAAAATCTCAAACTTAGTAAGAGCTAATCAATCATAAGACAATCAAATAAATAATAAAAACAATCGCCACAATGCACAAAGGAATTATAGTGGCTCGGTGCTTAAACCCAGACATAGTCCACTCCCAAAATTTCTACTCTCGTGATTTTGGCTTCCACTATTTCAAGGTTTTCCTAGGGTCACCTTAACAACCTTATATAGTTTTTATGATTTTCACGCGCTATCACAACAAAACCTACTTTGTGATTTTCACGAAATCACCACAAACAAACCCGCTGAGATTTTCAGGCTATCTTAGAAAAACTCAAAATGAAATAAAGCAAATACAATACTTATCTTCAATGATTCGAATACGTGATTGTAGCTTGGATGATACGATCTTCTTCTTGGGATATTGATGAAGCCGTATACGAGTTCAACCCAAAAAGAATATAGGGATCTATAGTGTATTCAATATAAACAGAAACCCTAACTGCTACAAATTTTATTCTCTATATTCGAAGTAGAGTTTAGATCACTTTATTAAAAATAGTTAAAGCAACTTGAGAAAGAGAATAAAATAAGCTTAAAATAAAAGATTAGAATTACTGCTTAATAGCTTAAAAGGGGCTTGTCTTTCTCTCTTTCTTATAGGAGGATTCTCACTGAATTTTGTTACAGAAATGAATGAGAGAAGGCCTCTATTATAGCTAAAGGAATTGGAAATTTTGCTAGCCCGAATTTAGGCTCGGCTGGCCGAATTCCAATGATTGCATTCCAATGGATCTTCGAATTTTGTGGGATAAGCCCAGATTTGGTTGGACGAACCTCCAATTCAGCTGGCCGACATAGAGTTTGGCTGACCCAATTTGCTTGAATTCCGAAGAAATGCATTGCTGGAAACTTGATCGAATATATTCGAGCTGACCGATCAGGCATGTTCATTTGGCCAAACCCACAACGGAAAAACTGTGCCAATCTGTAAACTTGCCCTAAATATGTAGGGTTAGCCGAAGGCAGTTAGGCTGGCCGAATTGGATGTCGGGCTGGCCTCGAGTGTATCTTTACATAAAAGATGATCATTATGACGCTATGTGAAATACACCTAACCTAAGGTCAATTTAAGGTTATACCACCTGATGGTTAACTCATACGGAGTGTTCCGATCTTCAAACCTTGTACTTTCATGCTTGAATATGTTGAGTCTTCCTTGAGATGCTTGAAGGAGTCGTTACACAGGTCTTCATGAGTTGTCGAAGAATATCTTCATGAGCTCTCGTTCTCCTTATAGGACTACAAAATATGACAATCCTAGTTGTGCTTAAGCATAAGCACCAACAGTACTGATCAATAAGATGAGGTCAGGTCGAACATCCATATGCATCGTTAGCTCGACCGCCAGAAGATGAAGTACCTCCACTCCCATCAGACACCAAGCTCTTCCACGACCTCATACATTTCTGAGCTGCCACTCGTATCATCTCCTGAGAACAGCTCTTGTCCCATGTGATAAGATGAAGAGGATGGCCATCCACGATTCCATCCATATTTCGATAAGGACAGGACCTCGGTCTCTTTGCTCACGAACGGGCAGGTCGGCACGTCAACTGTCTGCTTGATGTCAAGGGAAAGCTCGACCACAGCCCACTAGAGAATTCAAGTTGGTAAACCACCCTCCGGAACAACCGTATGAGGCACCTCGGTCTCCTGCTACACACATCTACTAGTTCTAACCTGGCTGTGACCGACCCTTCCCAAGAATCCAACCGTGGATTTCGAGAAACTACTACAATACGGGTCTGTTCGAGATCTTTGGCGAAGATCTCGGAAGATCATTACAATACGCCAAGGATCTGAATCTCTCTACAATACATTCCTACTAACAGGGAATCCCTTTTCATGCCACTACCATCTCTCAACTATAAGTAGGAGCATCCTTAATGGTGAAAGGTACGCACAATCTTGAGTCCAAAAACCCTCTTTTCTACTAGACCCAGATTTCCTACCTAACTTAGGCATTGGATGTCCCTATTGCAGCCAAGTTCTCCTTTGTCTTTTTCATGTGCAAGTGTTCAGAGATCTAAGGAGGGCTAACTAGATTTCTCCATGAACTTTTGATATTTGCCCTTTTGAGGCTTGATGGTTTAATTTGTATAAACTTATTTATTTTCGAGTCATTATGCAGATTTCTATGTGATTTTCGGGTGAGATGAAGTTCACTTATTGATTTTCTAGTCACTTTACAGAGTTCATATGATTTTTTAGTGACTCCGGAGTTCACGTGTTGATTTTATCTTCATCTCGCAGAGTTTACTTGTATTATTATTTCCAGGTGAAGCTGAAGTTCATTTATTGATTTTCTAGTCACCTTACAGAGTTTAAATATATGTGATTTGCAGGTGAAGCAGAGGTTTGAAAGTTTATTTTTTATTCATCTTGCAGAGTTCACATGTATTTTGATTTCCGAGTGAAACTGAAATTCGCATGTTAATTTTCTAGTCACCTTACGGGGTTCTATATGATTTATGGGTGAAGGGGAAGTTTATTTATTGATTTTATAGTCACCTTGCAGAGTTCATATGATTTACAGATGAAGTGGAAGTTCACTTATTGATTTTCTAGTCATCTTGCGGAGTTCCCATGCGATGTGATTTTTTAGTGCAATAGAAGGTCATATGTTTGTTTATTATCTGATTATTTGGATATATTCACTCATATTATGGTTGTTACTGCATTTTCCTAATAGTGAAATTATATTAATTGGCTATATTTCTGAGTATATGATCATGACTTTGAATTGTATTATTAATATATCTCTTTTTACGTCTTGAGAATTATACTGGATTATGAATGATGAGTCTGTAATCTTAGAGGGTATTCCTCACTGCGATAGCCATTAATGTTATCGAAATATATCAGTTGATGCATGTGTAAAGCGAGTCAATGTTGTTCACTTAGTTGTTGGAACAAATCGGGAAGCTAGGAAGCTAAACGGGGTCCTAGTGGCCCACATCAAGCTTTCATCATTAGTTGATATATTTTCATTTCATATTAGTGTACTTTTGGTATTTTAGTTATATGACTCCTGTATGGGCATTATATTTTGAATTTTGTAATAAATGAAAAACTTTTATTCAATGCATGGTTAACTCTGCTAATATTTGCTGATGACAAGACTATTTAAATTTAGACTTGAATTTTAAAGGTTAACGTTCGGGTTTTTAGGAAACGATTAGTATACTCAAGTTTCGAAAACTGGGGTGTTATAGGTTGATTGCAAGTGTTTTGAATGAAGGGACAGGGTATACATTGAACTAAGTCGAATTGTCGAGCAAGCAAATTCAGACAATATTGCTTGATTCTAGCCTTGGTATTCTTGATAGTCTCTATTATGCCGCTATAGGAGAGGTCACGTCTGATAATGTAACTCTTCCAAGATTGAAGCATCTGCCTGTGAGCCACGCTGGGCTGAATTCTTTCAGCGAAAAGGGGGTGAAAGTGCAATTGCGCTTGCTAACGTTAAGAGGAAAGAATAAGGAGTCTATATAACTAGTGAATTTGTGGATCTCCTTAGGCAAATGAATAATACAGTGGTCATAAGAAGTATAAACAACATCGAAGGAGATGGGAGAATGTACAAGAGTAGAGAGAAATTATTTGCGAATCCACATTTGAAGAAGACATAGTGGTCTTCCACCATGGTAAAGACATTTGGTGGCTATCTTATATATGTCTCTATACAGGTGGCTGAGTATAAAGAGTACAAGTCCTAGTTTTTTGCCTTGTGTGAGCGCATCAGTCAGTTGAACATATTCGTTGGTAATCTGGAGCACGTTCACATAGAGTAGATGTTGATAGATCCATAGTAATAAGAAGGTTGTGTGTTCTTCATACTCGATCAGGCCTTTATGTTTTTTATAGGCGAGCATGGACTGGGAATAGGCCTTGATGGCCTTATTGTTGAAGTATCGCTTTTTATTGTGAGCGAAGCTGGGAAAAATCGCCTCTCCTAAGGGAAGAAGTTAGGTGAGGGCACAATTGTCTAAGATTGTTGGACTCATAAGGCCACAACTAAAGAAGAAGATGTTGGTGAATGAGTTCCAGGAGATGGATGTTACAGTGAGGAGAGGGGGATCCGATGAATAATCATGCAACGATAACTTGATGTATTCATAAATGTTGGACTCTCTCCAAGAAACCTCATGCTGTGTAGCCACACACTCGAACCAATCTTCCATCCAATCAAAGGTTTCGGCTAGGTTTATGGAGCTTTCATAACATTAGAAGGATCAAGGAGTGATTAAGATTGAAGTAACATGTTCTCGCCAGGATAGATTGGAAAGAAGCGATCTATGGTGCGGATTTCATTGATCACGATTCCAGGAGAGAAAGCAGGGCTGACGCAAAAATAAATAAATCGCTAAACAACAATTTGAAGATTACGTCAGTGGTGAATTTTTTGGAAAGACCTCTTAGTGCATAAATCAAATCATCTGGTTGGAAAGATGGAGAAATAAAGGATGATGAAGCCGCCATCGCTAATGCAAGATGATGTTAGGGTTTCAAGAGTAAGAAAACGGGAAAGAATGCTTGAGATATGAGGAAACATGTTAAAATGAGATATATATTTATCAAAATCGGGTGTATTAATGAGGATGTAATCATGATCGCCTTTAATATGATGCTCATACATGCATTGCCACGAAAATAACTATCTGTCCAAAAAAGGAAAGCACGGTCGTCATTCGAAATTATCTCAGTCACATGTGGTAAATGAGGCATCACCATGTGTCCTACAAAATGGCTGTATTTATGAGTGGTCACACTTTGCCTTCACCTTTTTCTCCAAAGGCAAAACAGGGGGAGGGGGTCAATGCTACACCCTATTTCCGTCCGTTCCTTCAGAAACCAATTAGAGAGGTATGTGTAATGTTGCTCAACGTGCATAGTGTATCTATGATATGTTGAAATACAAAAAGAGGATTTTGCAGGTATATAGTTGGTGTGTATCAAGCGGTGCTATATCATCCATAAAGTATTATTGACCAAGCAGAACATAGTCAAGTTAATAAGGAAACCCGGAGCGATTACTAGAACAAGTCGCAAGTTTAGAAAGAAGTCTCCGAAAGCTCATGTAGTGCTGAAATGGTTATACGGTTATACCAACCATATGAACATTAGAAGAATCCAATAAGGCTATAAATAGCAAGAGAATTCGACAAAAAAATAAAAATAAATCATCTCATACTAACCAAACCAAATATATCTTTCAATTATTAATTATTTACACTCCTTAGTGTTATTCTTATCTTTGGTTGTCATTTATATGTGTTAGTGTAATCTTTGCTTTTATATGTTATTTACATTCCTTAGTGTAATCCACAGTAGTAACCAAGCAGTCATTAAGTTTACCTATAATTCGAGTCTACGCTCAAACGTTGAACTCAGTTTAGATATTTTAAAAAAATAAAAAATAAAAATAAAAATAAAATAAAAATAAAAAACACCCTCCATCAAGTGAGGTGTTCTCCAGTTGTTCTCCATGGCCAATTGTAAGAATTTTTTATTTTATATTTTATCTATACTGAAGGAAAAAAAAAAAAATCCTTTCGTATGGAAGGTAGAGGTGTAATATATTTTTAGATAAAAAACCCCACCTTCTAACTATCATTTAATCATCTTAAGCAATGTTATCCTAGTGGCTGAGTAGATGACTGATCGTATTAAAACTCAATCATATAGTATCAATTTATGATCTATTTGTATATCTTAGCACTTGATGTCATAATTGTTTGGTTTGAATTAAGCCCCACATTCAATTATGACACGTTCGCACTAATCAGGTGACCGATTTTGAAATGGAACCACAACAATTTGCATGTTCACAATGAGTAAGTTGGACTTAACCGAGATCTTTTAGCTTCCTTTTTTTTTTTTTTTTGCCTTTTTTAATATGGTCCGTACATGATGTGGGCCATGACATTCATGGCAGATAAACCAACCAGGATCCCAAATCCACTTACTGTGTTTGGTGCAGGGAAGTTGAAATGGGAAACTCAGCATCAAATATTAAAATTATTTATTAAATTATAATATTTTTAAAAACTTTATTTTCAGGTGAAAAAAAAAAATCCTAAAGTCATCTCATGAAGAATGAAATTATGAAGAAGGAGATTAGTCAAGTGGAGCCAATGCTGAGCATTGATTTTTTGGATATATGATGATGGACCATACCCCAATGCTGAGAACAATCTTAGCCTTTCGATTTTTGGCCTATCTGTGTAGACCATTGAGATGAGAAATAGATTAACTGGAAGAAAGGGTCCATGTTCGAAGGTGTCATGAGGGATCTCCTAACTTGGAGATTATTGTAAACCATGGACCGATGTGTCTAAATTGAAAAGCTGAGCATACAATACAAAGTGAGGATCCTATTTAGTCCGCTTTAAAAAAGGAAAAAGGAAAATAAAATAATCCCAATTGCAACGTTGGTTTGAACATGCACAGCCCCGTCTCAACCCAGCACGAGGGCCTACCTCTTGAAGAGCTTCCCCTCCAGCAAAGCACCAAGCATATGAAGTGGTCTCTCAGGTGGGCCCCACCTTCTCAACCGAATCCGCCTAGTTGGACTGTTGCCTCCTTCAACTATATTTTGAACCCCACGTCAATCTCTAGATTAGCAAGTGCTGACATGGACTGAGCCGACCAAGAACGTATGAACAAGTGTCATTAAAAAAAAAAAAAAACCAAGGGGTGGAGTCGCAAGGAAGGGCGGTGGGATGTGTTATTTCACGTAGTGGATAACAGCCATACGGAACTTTAGGACTTGAGTCACACAAATTCTGTCTCAGGTTCATCTTCGCTGTTTAGAAAACATGAGAAAAAGGTACCAACCAGAGAAAAATGTGGGAAGCTCTGTTAGGGTACAGGCTAGACTACCATGTTTGTTTAGCATCGTGTATTAATAAATAAATAAGTGGGCAATCTCCAACCGTACAAATGTCATCGTTTTACGGCAATCAAGATCGTTCATATTATTTGGTATACTACGATGTGGTATATATTGCCCCTGTGTTAGGCTACTTCGACCCCATACAGGCCAATACAGCTATTGGAGCGGATTAGGTGCGGCACTGGCGTCACCCAACATGGTGCAGCCCTGATCATGGGGCTTACCTTCATGCATGTATTGTATATTCACTCTGTCCATCCGTTTTATCAGGACATGATTCAAAAAATAAAGCATACCCAAATCTCAGTTGGACCACATCACAGGAAACAGTGGTGATTGACCATTAAGAACCTAGTGTGGGCCACAAAATTTTTTTGATCAAGGTAATATTTGTTTTTCCCTTCATCTAGGTCTGTGTGACCTTATCAACAGGTTGCATGGAAAATAAACTTAATGGACGGAGTGGATATAAAATAGATACACAAAGTTGGGACCCCGGGTTGGTTGAGTCCGGGGACGCACCTAATTCACTACGCATGTTATTCACTGGAAAACAGTGCCCATCAGGTAATGGGCGTCAGTTTCGTACAATACTTTAAACCTTGGTCCGAAGCGCCGGACCTATCTACATACGGAGGCATAACCAAATAATTTAACAGAAAGATAATACCAACCACCTTGCTTTACCACTTAAATTTAGACCACTCACTTATTTTACTTTTAACCATCCATTTAAAAGCCGTTAATTGGATGGTTAGCAATGCTTGATCAGTGTGATTTTCGAGATATGTTCCATTTATGATGGGAATCAGAATTTGAATGGTCTAGATAGCTGGAAAGTCGGTGCCATGTTCGATGAGGATGAGTCACCACTATTTTCAACATGGTGCTCAAGTAACATAGTAGTCCTGTGCCTTTACCAAAAGCCTAATGCATATGATCTTGGTGATAAGAAGTTTCTATGGAGTTATCTTCGTTTACTCTTTTAAAAAGCGGATAAGATTGATCGTACTCATTAGTAGCACTAGCCACCATTTCAACGACGAAAACAATGACAACTATAACAATACAACGTATACATTATTGAGCAGAAATACAATTTTGATCTCGTTTTATCCAAGATCCAAACCGATCATAATGTGGGCCCCACTTTGATGGGCCACATACCAGAAATTTTATCGTAAAAAGATAGAATTTACAAGAAAAAGAGGTCGGTTATAGAAAATGTCAACCAAAGTTCCACTTGCCGTCCATTTTATTAAAAAAACGACAATAAAGTGTCGCTAGTGTCAAATTAGCGCATTTTTAGGGCTATTGCCCATTCAAGGTGTCCTATCCGATGGTTGGTTCATATCTCTTAGATGTTTGCCACGTGGATGAAGATAGAGTTAATGATAACTTAAGTGAAAAGAAACGCAAGGCTTGCTTATTCGACTCCCAAGTCCTCCCCCCTACTAGTAAAAATACCATCGTAGCCGAATCGAACGTGTAGATTTCCCTGTTTAAAAAGCTGTTTGGTTGCACCAAATATCATGAAATTTGATGATATTCTATGATTAATTAGTTTAATTTGGTGTGAAATTTCTTGATATTTGATACAACCAAGCACACCCTAATGAATTTTGATTTTTCCATGATTAATCAGTTTAATTTGGTATAATATTTCATGACATTTGATGCAACGAAACATGCCGTAATGAATTTTAATTTTCCTAGATATGATTATGTTCAATGGAGATGTTCCTGGTGATTAGGTCTTCTGGATTCTTCTTTAATAAATCTAACGTATCTCTTCGATGTAACAAGATTCCTTAACAAAGTAAATCAACAATTTCTTAAGACTACTTGGGTTTAGGATTTTAACCATGGATAAAGATTGGTTAGGGTGATACATGAATATTATGGCCGTGTTTAGCTGTAGAAGTGGGATGAATTTTGGACAATAGGTTTAATCAAGATTAAGGATGCCTTGTAAGATGTTACACCCTGGACTCGGTGAATGAGCTTTCCAAAATTTTAAAACTCCGAATCCGGTGTGGATTATAATTTCTTTTTTTTTTGAATGGTAGCCATGCACGACTGTTGAGTGTCAAATATTGTAAATTTTCTCATATTTATATCTTGGTTTTATGAACATAATAAGGCTTAATGGTATATTTTATACATATTTATGTTACAAGGTGGATTTAAGAGCTTGGATTAAAAAAAATGCTAAAGGCATGGATTTAACGCTCAAAGAATCACCAAGGCAATGGATGGATCTTAGGAGACCAAGAATGAAAAAATCACATAACAAAGATCCAAAGAAACCGAGTACAAAAGATGAAAAAAGGACTTGAAAGACTTCAGGATTCGCAGCAAAAAATAGGCAGGTTCAGTTCAACCGAAGCCAACTTCTGTCCGACCGAAATCGTTAAAAATAGTCCAGTGGCCAACGATGAAATTCAGATCTAATTCTATTCGACCGAAAACTAATTCGGATTGACCGAAGCCTAGTTCATTCCGAGCGAAGGGAGGATGCAGTGCGACCGAAAGTGCACAAAAAGCTTCAGTACTGAAAGGAGTCAATTCGGTTCAACTGAAGATTAATTCGGTCCGACCAACAACTTAAGTTCGGTCCGATCGAAATTGAGCAACTGTTGAAATAGAATCATTTCCAAATTCGGACTCGACCTCGGATTCGACTTCAGTCCCGACCAAAGCGTAACACGGAAAAGCTGCATATTGCGTAATTCAAGTCGGTTTGCGAAAATTCAAAGTCGGTGCATAAGATGAAGCTTCACAACTATGAATAGGAGTCCCTAGGACATTCCTAGGTATCTTTCAGGGTTTAAGGAGTGGAGCAAAAGGGTGGAGAGCCACCACCAAGAGTTTTTCTTCTTCTTCCTTAATTGTTTGTATGCTTTGTTTAAGAATTCTTAGTTCAATCATGTTTATGGTTGGCTAAATCTCTTGGCTAGGGCTAAGAGGTGAAACTTGTAGTATGATTGAGATATTTACTTTGCTTTGATTCATGTTTATATTGAACTTCATTGATTTCTAGTTGATTTTAAGGAATAATTTCAGTTTTTTATGGTTCATTGTGACTTAAATTACAATAGACACTGCGATAGCTTTGAGTATCTTCTTTTCTTATTTGAGATTGTGGGATTGGTAAATCCTGTTGTTTGTCATCGTCTCCTGGATATAGTTGGGTGATAGAATCCCTTCCTATCTCCACAATTCTCTTTTATTAAGGCTAGTTCAATGAAAAGTTCAGAGGAGATTTGAACATCTCTTCTTCCAATTGGATAAGATAGGACTCTGATTCCAATTGTGTCTCTTGAATCAAGTAAGGTAGTATCTTGATAGCTACTAGTGGATCCTTAGCACCTTAGTTCCCACCTTTAAATTCATGAGTTTCAATTACATTATTCACAATTACTCTCTTAAATATTTCAAATTTACTTTTAGATCTTCTTCTAGTTCTGATTCTAGTTAAATTCAGAAACGTATAAGATTAGTCCCTGTGGATTCGACCTCGGTCTTACCGAGTTATTACTACATTGTGACCCTACACTTGGGGTTGTGAACAATGACATTAATAATAATTAAACAACATGAAATCCATATATATAAATGTTCACTATATAGTACTTTTTTAAAACAAATATACTGCTAAAAATAGAAACTAAAAGAAGTTGCACCTACATATCTCCACTGGTGTGCCCTTTGTTGTCAAAGAGTTTACTTACAACAATAGCTTTCAGTCGAGCATCGGCATGGCACCGTTTGAAGCATTGTATGAAAGGTCATATAGGTCTCTCAGCTATTGATTGGAGGTAGGACAACGGGAATTACTTAAATCTGAAATGGTAGAAGAGGTGGTTGAGAAGATCGTAATGATACGAGAACATTTGTGCACCGCCTGAAGCCACTAAAAGAGCTATGCAGATACCACTAAGAATATCGTAGTAATAAGAGAACATTTGCACACCACCCAAAGCCACCAAAAGAGCTACGCAGATATTAGAAGAAGAGACTTAGAATTTAAAGTTGGCGATCACATGTTCTTGAAGGTGTCGCCTATGAAAGGTGTTATGTGATTCGGAAAGAAGGGGAAATTAGCGCCACATTTTATAGCATCGTTCGAGATCCAAGAGAGAATCGGACCGGTTGATTACAGACTAACACTACCCCCATAGCTTGCCAGTATTCACAATGCCTTCCATGTCTCTATGCTTCGTAAATACGAGAGAGACCCATCTTATGTAATAGATTGGAAGTTATTAAAAATTCAAGAAAAAGCATTGTATATCTAAAGACCTATGTGCATCCTAGATAGAAAAGAACAGGTATTGCAAATGAAGGTGATACCATTGGTCAAGGTCTAATAAAGACACCAAAATGAAGAAAAACCCTCATGAGAACTAGAAGCTGAGATCCAAGAAAATTATCCTGACCTCTTTACCGGCTAAGGTACGATGAATTTTGGAATGAAATTCTTTTTAAGTTGCATGGAATATAATATACTAGCAATTTTGGGGGGGTATGTTTTCTTTCTATTTATTTAATCATAATTGATCATCAAGTGCGTCATTTTAACCAAGATTTGTAATAATTTGTCCGTTGGATTACCAATCCAAACCATGAATCATCGATCAAAACCATCTAAATTGAATAGTAACTAATTAATTTTCAAATCTAGCATTAAAATTATCATCTAATAGATGTATCATCAAGATCTTAAGAATTGCCCATTATACCACTTGATCTTTCTATAGACAACCGTTTAATAGGTTCATAGACTAGTATCAACAACGTTATATCAAAATCTTGACTTGAACAATGATAAAAAGCTTAGATCTAAGGGTAAGAATTCTTGAACTGTCAATTTTAACATTTTTATGGACCTTAGCATAGTATACTAGATTTTTATTTTATGACTCTAGTAGATCTTCATGATCATGATTTTAAATTATTTTAGCATATGTAAAATTATAAAAATTATCCATATATATTATGATCATACATTTGAGCATGGCTTATAGTATTATACACTTATTTTTTTAACCTTGAAATTATTTTTTCCATAATCTTTGTAATAAAAACTTTATTTTGATATAATGGTTAGATATAGAGCCATTTCATATGGCCCGCACGACTGTGGCATGTGCACACACTGAAAGTATGAACTATAAATGTCCTAAAGGGGAGGTGAATACAACAATACAAAATATTTTGATATAATGCGGAATAATAAAATAAATACTCTCAATTGCTTAGAGTATTGAAATCTTGATTCCAAATAGTTCGTACGACAACCTTCACCTAAAAGATTTAGGTAGGACAACCTTATTTCATGATGTTTTTTATATCAAAATATCAAACTTAGCAAAAGACAATCAATCACCAGGAAACCATATAAAGAATTAAACAATCACCACAATGTATAAGGAGTTGTAGTGGTTAGATACTTAACTCCACACCTACTCCACTCTCAAAATTACTACTCTCGTAATTCTGGCTTTCACTATTTTACGATTTTTATGGGGTCAACTTAACAAGCTTATACAGTTCTTGTGATTTTCACAAGCTATCACAACAAAACCCTTTTCGTGATTTTCACGGGTTATCACAACAAAACCCTCTCTATGATTTTCACTGGGTATCACAACAAAACCCTTCTTTGTGATTTTCACATTCTCACCACAAAACAACCCGCTAAGATTATTGGGCTATGTCAGAAAAATTCAAAATGAAATGAAAGTAGATATAGTACTTATCTTCAATTGGCAAGTCAAAGACGTAATTGTAGCTTGATTGCAGCGATCTTCTTTCTTGGAATATTGATGAAGTCGTATATGTATTCAACCCAAAAAGAATATAAGAATTTAATATATTTTCAATGTAATAAACAATACCCTAATGCCACAAATTCATTTATCTAATTCTCAAGTAGAGTATGGATTACTTCATTAAAAAAAGATTAAACTAACTTGAAAAGGAGAATATAATAAGCTAAATCAAATATAAGAATTACCGCATAAATAGCTTAAGGCGGCTTTTGACTTTTACTCTTTCTTGAGAAGATGGATCTCTAATTTCGCGTCCTTAATGAGTGAGAGAAAGCCTCTATTTATAACCACAAGATTTTGAAATTCGGTTGCCCAATTTTAGGTTCGGATAGTCGAGTTCCAATGATTGCGTTCCAACAAATCTTAAGATTTCACAGGATGAAATCTTTCAAATATTCGGCCGGCCAAATCTCCATGAGATTTGAAATCTTATCTTGCTGGAAACATAACTAAACATACTTCGAGATAGTTGAGCACACAAGTTCGGCTAGCCGAACCCAAGGTTGGACTGGCCAAATTTGCTTCAGAAAAGATCTTTCTTGTTGTATACTTGCTCGAATTATGTTGGGTTGGACGAAGGTAGTTAGGCTAGGCGAACCTAAGGTCAGGTTGGCCTAACTCTAGTATATTTTACTTAGAATCATAAGTTATAGTTATATCATGGGAAATATACCTAACCTATGGTCAATCTAAGGTTATACCACCTGATGATTGACACATACAAAGTGTTCCGATCTTCAAACCATGTAAAGATTTTAAGACTAGAGATGTTGAGTCTTCCTTGAGATGTTGATCGAGTCTTTACGAGTTCTTCATAAGTTGTCGAAGAGTATCTTCATGAGTGCTTAAGCTCCTTTCATGACTACAAAATTTGACAATCTTAATTGTGCTTAAGTATAAGCACTTACAATCTCCCCGTTTGTCAATTTCGTGACAAAACACATTCATACACAACTCATCATACGATCATACAACTCATCATAAAATATTACAACATCTCACAGACTCATCATACTAATATGAGCTCTGGTTCAAAAGAACATCTGACACCACTGGTGATACCATATCTTAATGATCTTGATGCTCCCCCTTAGAACAAGCATTCATAACTCCCCCTGAGTACTTAGTCATTGTAGTGTCCCAATTTCATGTAGCCAATTATACGCACTTATACCCTTCTAGACACAAATCTACCTCATGAAGAATATAGTAAAAACTTTAACATAAGTAATCAATGTGAAATGGTAGAAGTAATTAAATTTCGGGGGTGAAATTTTATTTAAGGGGGTAGATTGTAATACTCGACTATTGAAAGTTCTCCAGTGTTACCATGAAATTTAACTTATCATGTACATGTACATAATACCAATTTAGCCAATCCAAACCTTACATCTAAATGAAGGTTGAAAATCATCTTCATCCATACATCAAGTCATCCGACCATTGATTTTTACGACAGAATCATCATATATCTGAGTATTCTCACTTGTCCATCATAATTGACCATTCAATAAACTAATCACCACTAGGTAAAAATATTTGACCATCCATTATGTTAGTTGATATATTAAAAAGGCGAGCTTAATAAGTCCTAAAGGGGGGGGTGAATAGGACTATGTCAAATAATCAAATAAAGTGTTGAAAAAATAAATAAATTAGAAATCTCAATCACACTAGTATTGAAATGTTGATTCAAACTAATTCGTAAGACAACCTTCACTTAAACAAGTTAGGCAGGACAACCTTATTTCACAAATATGATAAGAATCAAAATCTCAAACTGAGCAAGAGTAAATAAAACTATCTATTACAAATATTCACCACTTTTGCATAAAAGAAATTACAACAACTCACCACAAAAGTAATAAAAACATTTACCACAACACCAAGAATTATAGTGGTTTGATGTGTCAATAATTGTTCTCAAACAGCCACACCTACTCCACTCCCAAAATTACTAACCACGTAATCTCGGATTTCACTACGAATAAGGTTTTCACGGGGTCACCTTAAAACCTGATACAGTTGTGATTTTAACGGGCTATCACAAATAAAGAAACCCCTCACTGAGATTTTCTGGCTATCTCAGAAAAACTAAATATGAAGTTAAAAAAAAAAAAGAATACTTACTTTCACTGTAGAAGAAGTCGTAGCCGAAGAACGCTTTTCTTGAATGACGAATATTCAATGTTCAGTCCAATAGAAAAGGTCCAAGGTTCTATTTGATTTTAATTAAGTTTAAACCAAAGGCTACTTACATTAATTCCTTTAAATCTCAATAAGAGTAAACACCCTTTTTAGAATTAGAATGGCAGAGTTTTGAGATGAAGGAATTAATGATGAAGCTATAAAAAAGATTAAAAATACCGCTTGATAGCTTGACAATAAATGAGGCTTCTCTCTCTTGTAAAAGGGCTTTGACAGGATTAAATTCTATTTTTAGATTGAAAAAGAACCTCTATTTATAGGCAAAAAGTTTGTTCCTTCAACTGGTCTAAGGCAGTCTTCGACTGGCTTAAGCATCCGATTCAGTTTCAACAAATTTTTAATTTCAAGCGGGATAAGCTCTAATAAATCTTTGACTGGTCAAAGGACTTGCTCGACTGGTCGAAGGTGGTCTTCGACTAGTTGAGCAAGCTGAATCTGAACTAATTTTAGTTGTTGCAGTTCAAGTCGTGGAACTTTCGACCAATCGAAGGAGGTCCTTAGATTGGTCGAAGATTCAACAGAAATTTTATTATACATCGGCTGTTGCTTGGACTAATCGAGAAATTCTTAGACTGGTTGAAACTCAGTCAATTATAAGCATAAAAACCCAATTTAAATATGTTTTAAAAACCCCTAAACCTAAGGTCTTTCTAAGGTTTAAAATACTTGTATAGACTGAACTTCTTAGGATTAGAGACTTGAAGTTTTTAAAGGAGCTTGATCTTCTACGAGAATCTTTTAGTAGATCTAGCTTTGTTTTCAACTTAAGCTTGAGTTTGAACTTGATTTTGAACTTGAGCTACAACTCGAGCTTGAACTTGAGCTTGAACTTGAGCTTGATCATGAACTTGATCATGAGCTTGACTTGAACTTCAACATGAGCTTGACTTAAAGATCAATTTTCTAAGTTGTTTTGACAAGATGAAATTTGACAAACCCGGTGTAAAATGTACTTAAACATAATAGCTCTTACAATCTCCCCCTTTGTGAATTTCGTGACACAACACTTAGAGTTACATGAATCCAAATGTAGCCCTGTATTCTTGTACTCATGATGTCACGCCCCAAACTTGAAAATTGGATTCACAAGAATCCTGATTGCTGAATCCGATGCCGACAGCCTCCTTAGTGCCCCATTCTTGGCTCCCAACGCCCAAATGCCAGGTTCTGATCCTGAGATCCTACAAGGAGGATTTTCCAATATACATTTAACCAGTAAGAGGTATAATCACAAGTTTACCCAAATCACAAAGGCAACATCATCATCACATATCCACTAATATAAACATTTGAATACAATGTTGAAAGAGAAATACGTATGTTAAAATCAAAACTCCAGAAGTCAACTACATGCTCCATGCTCCACGCTGCTGCAACCTAACATCACCTGCACGCATCTATTATGCATAAGCTTATAGAAAGCTTAGAGGGTAGTGTAAGTGTGTGTACAAGGTAAGTACCAAGTATTCAATATAATGTCATAATCATAAAATATCAGAAATACTGGTAAGATCATGAATCATACGATATCAGAGTACGCAATACAGATCAGCTATGCAAATGAGGAGTCATAAAGAGCCAAATATTAGATGTCGAGGATGCAATGCAATATACAATTCCTGATGAGTTCACGAATACCGTTAGCTGTACATAGACCATATATATATAGAAACACAGTAACTCAAAATGCCATATGACGCGGATGTAATGAAATATGCGGTGCGAATGGAATGACCATACTGGAGTATGAAGTCAGGATGATAGTACGTAGAATCGTACGCTATGGGGTCCATCACAAGGGTTTTATAACCAAACCAGTCTCATACCTAAATTTGGATAGTCAGACTCATTGTGATAAATTCCTGATCTCAGGTTAGTCGTGTGCCCCTATTGAAATGCTAGTCGTTGCGAAGGTACACGTAAAAAATAGTTATACACCACCAACTCGAGTGAATAGTGAATAAATGAATGAGTATGCAACTCCTGCTTAATAAGTCGACATATCAGTACTGTTCATCTCTTGGATCATCACTGCGGTCTAGTACACTCTACACTTGATTGTCGCCCAATCAAGCACACAAATGGATAAGTGGAAGAGATCTCACTATTCGCCTAGCCAGTAGTCAGCCAATATCTACCGACACGTCGATAGCGGACTCATTCACGAGCTGGTCAAACTCAGCCTAACTATGTCTAATCTCTCAGGTGGGTAAGGCCACACCCCCTCCCGACCGACCATGATATAGTGGGAGTCGCAGCCTACTGGTATACAACCCTCATGCGCTCATATATATCCACTCGGTCTCGACGTTAGGGTGTCCTCTTGTACCAAGAGAGTTTAAGGATTTTCATCTAAGGCCATCTATGACAGCCCGATGCTAGTAACAGATTTTCGGTGTCCCATCTGGCCATCCACGACATGACTTGGAGGCTACGACCCTGATGTCACTAGGGCGTACAGTAATAACTATCACACAATGCGAGATGCATGAGTCACACAGTCCAATCATGCATTAATCCTACGCATACCGTGCGCTCATGTGGGATAACTCCGCCTATCAGGGAGTCCCATAAACCACCTGCATTATGGCATATGCAATGGTCAATCACATCTCATAACAAACATGCAGATGATGCGTATGGGCATGTATCATAATGCTATGCTGTCACATACTCATAATCGGTATCAATAACCAGCCTCGATAATCAGCATCGACAATCAGCCTCAACAATGTAGACATTTAACCAACATTGCCCTCAAGGAGTGACCCACATAGAGCTTAACGTATAGTGGACCCATGACCTCACAAAGGGCCTAATATACAACATCATGGGCCCCACTCAAGGGCTTAATGCACATCACGATGGGCCTCTCCCATGGGCATAATATGCATCACAATGGACTCCATTGCCTGACCCTCAACTGTATCGCAATGGGCCTCTCACATAGGCCTAATATACATCACAATGGGCCTTCAACACAAGCTGAATACACATCAAAATGGGCCTCAAATACGGGATGCATATACATCACATTGGGTCTCGCCAATCGACTTGACAATCAGAATCGGCCTCGGTGGCTGGCCTCGACAGTTGAAATCGGCTTCGATAATCAGAATCGGCCTCGATAATCAGCTGTAACAATCGGAATCAACCTTGACAATTAGAATCGGCCTCGATAAACGGAATCAGTCTCGACAATCGAACCGACCTTGATGAATGGAATCGCCCTCGACAATCAGAATTGGCCTCGATAACCGGAATCAGCCTCGACAATTGGAATCGACCTCAATAATTGTTCTTGACAATCGAATTGGCCTCGATGAACGGAATTGGCCTCAACAATCGGAATCGGCCTTGACAATTGGAATTGGCCTTGATAAACGGAATTGGCCTCAACAATCGGAATCAGCCTCAACAATCGGTCTCGACAATCGAATCGGCCTCGATGAATGGAATCGGCCTCGATAATCGGAATCGGCCTTGGTAAGGTGGGGTCCATAGATGAGCGGCCGATGATGGACTAAGCAATATCAATGGAGCCCAA
The DNA here is from genome assembly GCA_030180095.1 of Magnolia changhungtana. Lineage (NCBI taxonomy): Eukaryota > Viridiplantae > Streptophyta > Magnoliopsida > Magnoliales > Magnoliaceae > Magnolia > Magnolia changhungtana. Next base: position 2,147,902 of record JASAUF010000625.1, read on the forward strand.
TCATTTAGGTTAACCCATTAGAGAATGATGAGAACGGGCCTAACCAGGCCTAAGAGAAGGTCACAATGTGGACATTTAACCATCGTTGTCTATCAATGTGTCCATTTAACCAACGTTGCTCCCAAGTAGTGGCCTATATAAAGCCAAACATATAATGGGCCGATAGCCTCACACAAGGGCCTAATACACATCACTATGGGCCTTACTCATGGGCTGCGTAAACATCGCATTGGGCCTCGCTCATGGATTTCATGTACATCACAATGGGCTGCAATACATTGGCGGGAAAATACATCTCATTGGGCCTTACTAAATGGGCCGAAAATACATCACAATGGGCCATGACATATGGGTCAAGTATAAATTTCAATGGGCTATGACCCATGAGCTAAGATACAACAAGTGGGCCACATCAAATGGGCCACACCAATGGACCTCATATACGGTCAAGTGGGCTGCATCAAATGGGCTGCACTAATATATCAAGGTGGGCTTCAGGGATGGGCCATAAATATATCAAGGTGGGCCATAAAAACATCATATTGGGCCTCGACAAAGGCCACAAATACATAACAAGTGGGCCCTACTCATAGGCCCTCTAATACAACACATGGGCCATATAAGCATCAAGTGGGCCGCATTACATGGGCCTCATTACTACACGTAGGGCCTCATAGACGGTCTACGAATTCATCGAGGTGGGCCTAATGGGTGGGCCATAAATACCTGAAGGCAGGCCTCATGGACGGCCACAAATATATCAAGGTGGGCCTCATTATATGGGCCGCACCAAAAATCATTTCAATAGTTGTAGGTGTAACATGTGTATCACTGCACGCATGGCCCACGTATGATGATCAGCACTGTCCAAACATTGTCCATGTAAACCAGTACCGTTTAAACATTATCCATGTAAATCGGCATAATCCAAACATTGTCTAAGTAAATTAGCGTCGTCCAAACATTGTCCAGCACCGTCCAGCGCAATCTAGACGGTGTGGATGAAATAAATACATCTCAGTGGGTCCACGGTCCAGATGGGATCCACAGAACTTGCTGACATCGATACAATAACTGCTGCTACTGCCCACTAACCTACCGTCCAGATAGTGGATGGCTAGGATTAAAACACATTTTTCATGGTGGGTCCCCACCATCCAGATCTAATGGACGGTGGATATAACACATACAGCAAAGGTGGGCCCCACCATCCTGCCATCTGGATGATGTGTATGAAACCCATAGTACTGCAGTAGTAAATACCACAACTGGTATTTCGTAGACCAGCCAATCTACATCCAATAAGGTGGGTCCCACGTGAGGCCCACCATAATATTACATTAATATAAGTTATATTATAATATATATATATATATATATATATATATATAATAGAACAGCATCCAGGCCCTAAACAATGCCTGGATGCAAAATACATTGAGGTGGGTCTCCTGATCTAGAAAAACAGGCGGACGGGGTTGGATATGCAACATAATCATCAAGGTGTGGCCCACCGTCCAGATTTGCTGGACGATGTGGATGAAACATGCACATCATGGCATGGGTGGATCTCCACTGTCCAGATCTGATGGATGGTGTAGGTATAATAAATACATCATGGTGGTGTCCACGTGGTGGCCCACCAAAAATTTGAATCTGCCTCAGATTAGTCCTATGCCTTAAAACGAGCTTGCCAATGGATGGACGGTTTGGATGGAACACATAAACATGTGGGACCCACAAATCTTACTGACATCAGTTAGCAGATGGGTACCACCATCTGGACGGCTTGGATATCACGTCCACAACATGGAAGGGACCACCATTTAAATGGATGGACGGGTGGGATGTAAGGTGGGTCCCATGTGCATAGATCACATACATCAGAGGTGGGTCCACACATGTGGACCCATAGCTTTGGAGGAAGCTGATATTTGTTGTTATCTACATCCAGCAGCGACCGCTGCTGGATGGTGCGCATTCTGCACCAGAAAACAGTGGGGCCCACCACATTGGACGGTTGGGGTACCCCATATACATCCCAGGTGGGTACCATGTAGGGCCCACATCAAGTATTATATAATATATAGATATATATATTTATATGTATATATTTATTTATTTATTTTCTTTGAAATTGGCTGCAACGTCCAGCGTCCAGATGGACGGCTGGACAAAATACATACATCAATCGGCCCACCGTCCTATCCCTGCTAGATGGACGGCTGGATGAAAGCACGTACATCTAGTGGGCCCCCACCCTCACACGTGTCACACGTGTGGGGTGCAAATAGATGGATGGTTTAATAAAACATAGATATTTTATGGTAGGGCCCATAACTTTGGATGGTGGCAATATGGCAGCCACCTTGCTGGTGTAAGATGGATGGACGGTGCAGATGATATCATCCATCAAGGTGGGCCACAAGCCATCACACACAAAAGAGAGAGAAGGAGAGAAAGGAAGAGGAGAGGGAACGTGTAGGGGAGGGACCCCGCCACTATTGGGCCCTCCCTTAAACAATACCTCCATCAAGTGGGTCCCACAATAAGTGGGCCCTTAAATCACAAAAGAGGAAAACATGTGGGTCTAAGATCACCCACCTTTCTTGCTTCTTCTTAGATCAATGGCAAGCTAAGCTCCTCAACTACCACTTTGATGGAGGATGATGGTGATTAGACGGTGGAGATGGAAGATAGGGAGGTGGGCCACACCAAGCTCTCCTCTCTTGGAGATAGCTTGGACGTCTCTCATGGCAGGGTTGCTTGGGAGAATGGAGAGAGAGAGAGAGATGATGGGAGAGAGGGATGGTGAGTGATGGATGGGTGATAGGGAGAGTTGACTTTAGGGTACTCGTGTAAGAGAGAGGTTGGTTGCTTGTATTTAACATGTGAACTGATAGATGTGTACTTGATTGATGGGAGTGATGAGATTGATATGATGTTCTGTTGGGTTTTGTAAATGCGTGGCGTTTTCCTCGAACTGAACGAGGGCCCACATCTTTTGGCCTGGGTATTGCCTCGGCGCGTGAGATATGGCGTCGGAACCGCGATGACGGCGCGGTCGCAACGATATAAGTATCGGGCCGTGCCAACTTAGAATGGTAGGATACAACCTAGGGTCATGCGCAACTGCCAATAACAGATCGCAGGTCGTCAGAATTCAACCGGGAGGACCACGAACGCCTAGGGAACGGTACGAGCTAGGATATGGGTCTTACACATGATGCAGTTGAAGATTGCAAAATTTTGTACTCCCCCTCAAGTTGTACTCCTCTCCCTGTTCATACATGCATTCCAAGCATACCTATTCCAATTCACATGCATCATAGCATATTTACAAAATATTCCAATCATTCATGCCATTTGTTTCATCTATACATTTTAACCATTCACATACATGCATCATGATCATTCACATACATGCAACATATATCCATTCCATGTTTCAACTCTCTCCCCCTTTTTGTCACAAGTTGACAAGGGAAGAAGGATGGTAACTATCAAGTAAAAATATATGAATAATCACATAAATATGTAGAAAATCATAAGAAGTAGCATATTCGATTGTCAAGGTAAGGGAATAATCATCCAAGCAGAGTTAAAAAGAGTTATCAAGCAAACAAAGTAAAATTATAGTTATACAGCCCCATAGAAATAAAAGTGAAATGAAAAGAACTCAGTCAGATCCAACGGAAGAAGGAGTAGGCATGGAGGGATCCATCTGATGCAAACTTCTTGTAATACGGTGGAAGTACTTTTTCATGTACTTCATAGATGATTTCTGAGTTTACGCCAGGTTATCCTGAGAAACCCGTAATGTTGTAACCTTCTCTTCTAGTGATTTGAGTCGATCATCAATCTGAGAAGGCCGAAAATCTGGATCAGCTAGATCATCTGACTCGTCGAGTTCAGCAAAGATATCATCCATAGATGTGTCTTCTGGTGGTGCAAGTGCTTCTTTCTCTTCTTCGTCTTCACATTGACGAGGATGATATTCCAGATTCATCTTATTTAGAATGGTATTGTTAAAAGGTAAAACAGATTCCGGTGCCTTAGACAAGGGAATTTGGACATTATAGTGTAATGCATCATGAAATAGGCAAATGGAATAGAACCATGACCATGATGAAGACGAAACTGGATAATGAGATATCAAATAAGAGAAGGAAGGTAAATTTGTACACCAGACACAACTGAATGGAGGACATGAGTCATAAAGGGAGTAAGTTCCGACTTATTCCTAGACCTAGGATAGTCATTTGATGTAAATATACGATGCAAGACTCGATATTTGGGGAGCATCTAGTTGGAGTGAAGTGCATTATCGGAATGCCATTCTGCATTAAATCGACATAGTTTATACATAATCGCTAGTCGTTCTGTATGAGTCATTTTATTAGTTAAATTTTCAATAGGAATTCCATCCTCTGTAACGGCAATTTCAGTTAGTGCTGAGATAAGATAGCGATTAACTGTGAATGTGTCTTCTACGAATTTAATTGTAAAAGTAAGGTTTTTGAGAGACACATCACAAATCGATGCGTATAATGCATGCACTATGAAACGGTAAGCCGTTCCGCCCCAACCAAATATGTCTTCCCATCTGATATTTGTAAGAATAGGGATAAGTTCAAATCGAGTAATGTGAGCTAGATTAACACTATGCTCAATAATTATGTCCCTTAAGCGGAAATCCCTAGAATGCTATGAATCTTCTTCAAGGCCTCTTAAGGTTCTGACATTAGATGGAGTCGGCCTATATGACGAGTTACCACGAGCTTTGCGTGATGTCGTTCTCTATGTACGATGCTCCATTTAACGATTACTCAAGAAATAACTAAAGAGAGTAATGTGATTGTGGAGAGATCAGATTTTTTACAAATCTTACACCAAAAATGGGTTTGAAAATAAGAATAAACCCCAAATGACAGATTAACTAGTAAGGAAGAACTTAAATCTACAAAGAAATTGAAAAATGACCACTTATAAGCGAGATTTGAAGTTGGGTTCATCGAGAGGGCTTCTAGCTAGTCGAAGAAGAAAGTGAAAATGAGAAGGAAAAAGTGATTATTCAATTTTAAGGGTGAATCCGCGCGGTCCTCAACTGGTCGAGCACGTCCTTGGCCCATCAAAAAACCCAAAAAATGAATTTTTATATAAATTTTTAATTTTAATTTTATCATCATTTTATTATTATTTTATGCATTTAATTAATTATAAAGAAGAAACAAAAAAATGCATAAATAAATAATTAATAACACACAAACCAATAGCACGCTTTAAATTTGAAAATCTATTCCTATCGAGCGGTTTGATCAGTATGTTTGCAAGATGCTTCTCATTTTGAATATATTCTTGAACAATACTCTTATCTTTAACTAGTTCTTGAATATAATGGTATCGAATATCGATATGTTTTGTACGAGAATGTTGGATTGGATTTTTGGTAATATTAATTACGCTCAAATTATCGCAATATAATCTCATTGTATCTTGTGCAATGTCATAATCAGCTAACATTCTTTTCATCCAAATGAGTTGAGTGCACACATTACCAGCTGCAATATATTCAGCTTCAGCATTGATAGTGATACATAATTTTGTTTCTTACTGAGCCATGAAACTAAACAGTTTCCCAGGTAGAAACATCCATCACTGGTAGATTTTCTATCGTCAATATTTCCAGCCAAGTCTGCATCAGTATATTCTGAAATTTGTACTGTATCATGCGGATACGAAAGTCCTAAATTAGTAGAACTTGCGACATATCTGATTATTCGTTTAACAACAATTAGATGTGATTCTTTAGGATTAAATTGATATCTTGCACATATTCCAACACTAAAAGCAATCTCAGGTCTACTAGCAGTTAAGTATAAGAGACTACCAATCATGCTTCTATATAAAAGGGAGTCTATACTTTTACCTGATTCATCTTTTGAGAGTTTAAGAGTTGTACTCATTGGAGTATCAATCTTTTTTCCATTCTCAAACCCAAACCTTTTTACAAGATTCAAGGCATATTTGGCTTGTGATATGAATATATCATCTTCATGTTGCTTAACTTGTAATCCAAGAAAGTAGTTTAGTTCACCAACCATGCTCATTTCAAACTTGGATTTCCTCAGATCTGCAAACTCAATGGATAAGTTAGTGTTTGTAAATCCATAAATTATATCGTCAACATAAATCTGAACTATTAGAATATGACCGTTATATTTCTTGACGAGTAAAGTTTTATCAATGTTACCCATAGTGAAGTTATGACTAAGTAGAAATTTAGTCAATTTTTCATACCATGCCCTGGGAGCTTGTTTCAACCCATAAAGTGCCATTTTGAGATGGTATACATGATTTGGAGATTTGGGGTCCTCAAAACCCTTAGGTTGTTTAACATAAACTTCCTAATGTAAATCACAGTTTAAAAATGCACTTTTAACATCCATTCGATATATTTTGAACTTCTTATGATATGCAATTGAAATAAACAATCTTATGGATTCAAGGCACGCAACTGGTGTAAAGGTTTCATCATAATCAATACATTCTATTTGTGTGTACCCTTGAACAACTAGTCGAGCCTTATTTCTAATAATATTACCTACTTCATCAATTTTATTCTTAAAAATCCATTTAGTTCGAATTATATGTTTATCAGAAGATCTAGGAACCAAGTACCACACATCATATCTGACAAATTAATTTAATTCTTCTTGCATGGAAATTATCGAACTTTCATCGATAAATGCTTCGTTTACATTGGCCAGTTCAATTTAGGAAGTGAAACAGACATAATTACAGATATTTTCTAATTATCTTCTTGTCTGTACACCAGTACTAGGGTTACTAAGTATTTGATCAGTAGGATGGTCTTTAACTGTTCTTAATTCAATATCAATTGATTTCGATGAAGAGTCAGGTATATCAATTATATTGACTTCATCATTATCTAAATCAGGAGTGGCTGTGATTTGTTGATCATCAATTACCACATTTATGGATTCCTGAATCATCCCAGTTCTTTTATTAAGAATTTGGTAAGCAAGAATATTTAGGGCATAGCCTAGAAAAATTCCCTCATCACTCTTGAGTTCAAATTTTCCCGGTCTCTTAAAATGAAGCATTTACATCCAAAAGTCCTAAAATATTTAACAGTAGGCATTTTATTAAACCATAGTTCATAAGCAGTTTTATTTTTTTATTTTCAAATATAAACTCGATTTGTAATATAACATGCAGTATTAATAGCTTCAGCCCATAAATTTTTTGGTAGTTTCATGCTGTTTAACATTACACTAGCCATTTCCTGTAGAACTCTATTTTTTCTTTCAACAATTTCATTTTGTTGAGGTGTTTTGGGAGTAGAGAACTCATGTGATATACCATGATCATCACAGTACTTCTCAAAATTGCTATTTTCGAATTCTGTGCCATGATCACTTTTAATTTTGATCACAGATATCTCTTTTTCAGTCTGAATACGTTTTAAAATTCTTTTGACTTCATCAAGAGTATCTGATTTCTCTCTTAAAAAGGCTACCCAAGTATATCTAGTGTAATCATCAATAATGACCAGAAAATATGTCTTTCCACCTCTACTCTTAGTTTTAGTTGGTCCTACTAGATCCATGTGGAGTAGTTCTAGTGGTTTGGTTATGGCTAAGAAGTTCACTTTCTTATGACTACTCTTGGTTTATTTACCAATTTGACATACGCCACATACCTTTTTCTATCTTTTTCAGCTTGGTAAGCCACGTAAGTGATCTCTTTTGCTCAGCTTATATAGATCTCTATAGTTAACATGTCCAAGACGTTTATGCCAAAGTTCAGTCCTGTCTGTTTGGACCATGTAACATGAATGGTTATATGAGCAAGAGTTATCAATAATATAGCAATTTTCAGAGGTCCTATGACCATTTAACATTACATTACCCTTCTCATTTATTATCTCACATCCGTGATCAGAAAATTTCATACTGTCTTTGTTATCACATATTTGAGATATGCTTAAGAGGTTGTGTTTTAAACCTTCAACATAAAACATATTTTCAATTGGAGGAAGGTTAGGAAGTTGCATAATACCTTAGCCTGTTATTTTACAGTTGCTTCCATCACCGAAAGTAACTGAGCCACCATTAACTTCTTTGATATTCATTAATATCACCTTGTCACCTGTCATATGTCTTGAGCATCCACTATCCAGATACCATTTTGAATGGCTAATGGCTTTAAAATCTGTGTGGACTACAAGACACTTAACCTTTGGAACCCATTTCATAACAGTTCTAGGTTTAGGAGTGACTTTTGAGTTTCGCTGCAATTGAGAGTTAGGATTTCTCCTTTCTCTATAAACTTCACAAACATTTGAGTTGGATTTCAAAAGCTCTTTAAGTAGGTCCACTATTTTTTCAGCTAAGTGAGATCTATTATTCTTTTGATATTTATAGCTAATAGTTTTATTATTTTTAGAAACTTGAAAGGGTTTTGACTTTTTGAAATCATTATGATTAAAATCTCTTAAAGTCTTACCTTTAGAGTTTGAATATTCTTCTCTTACAAAAATAAGAATAGAATTCTTGGATTTTGAAGAGTTACCTTTAATATAACCCAGACCAGATTTGTCACCACATTTTCTAGATGAGGTTAACAATGTTTCAAGTTGTTGGTCACCATGGGTATATTTCCAAGTGTCCTTTAAACTCAAAAGCAAAGAAATTTCAAGTTTTAGTTTTTTCATTTTCAGTTTTGAGATTTTGCAATTTAGAAGATTTAAAACTTAAATCTAATTTTGTTTTTTCAAAATAATCTGAAAAATAATATTTCTCTACAACTGTATTTTCAAGTTCTTTTAATTTAGCATATTTCTCTTTTTGAATTTTCAGTTCGACAACAATTTTACAACTTTCTCTGTATAGGGCATTATAGGCATCTTGAAGGTCATCTTCATTTTCATTTTCGGGGTCATTCCTGAGATTTTCATAGTCAGATATATTATAGCTATCTGAAGAAGTGACTCTAGTTATGGTCATAAGGTTTCACATCATTTGTATTTACATTCTCTTATTCTAATTCATTAGACTCAGAAGTGCTTTCAGAGTAAGATAATTCATCCCAAGTAACAATCATACCCTTTCTTTTTTACCTATCCTTTTTAGAACATTTATTAGCCAAATACCCATATTCATGACAGTTGAAACATTGACTGTCCTAAGTTTTAAATTTCTAAGAATTAAATTTTCCTTTTCTTTTATCTGTTGATTTTTGAAAATATGATCTATTCTTGTTTTTGAAAATTCTATAAAACTTTTTAGCTAACATTGTCATATCATCTTCTTTTTCTTCAAAATCAGAATTAGAACTACTTTCTTTTGAAATAGTTTTAGAAGATTTAAAAGCAACAGACTTAGCTTTAGGAACTTTAAAATTTAACTTATATATTTGTAAAGAGCCAACTAGCTCCTCAACCTTTATAAGTCAATATCTCTCAATTCTTGAATGTCAGTAACTTTAGAATTGAATCTCTTAGGAAGAGATTGTAGTATCATTGTGCATACCTTGCCTTCTGGGATTCCATCTCCTAGACCCCACATGGAATTTACTATGTTATTTAGTTTCGTATAGAAGTCCATGAAAGTTTCATTTTCTTCCATACGGATTTTCTCAAATCTGGTAATGAGGATTTGAACTTTTGATTTCTTGACTATAGAAGTTCTTTCATGTGTCATTTCAAGGATATCACATGCTTGCTTAACTGTATCACATGAAATAATTCTTTTGAATTCATCAGGCGATAGAGCGCAAGTTATGACATTAACAGTGCTTTCACTTTTCTAAGCTGCAGTCAATAAATAGAATGCAATTGCTTTCATAGATTTAATTCCATCACTACCTAATACTTCAGTCATAGGAGGTTTCCATTTAATCACAATGGCTTGCCACACACTTTCATCAATGAATTTTAGATAAATCCTCATTCTGGCCTTCCAATATGAATAATTAGAGTCATCAAAAGGTGGTGGCTTAGTAATAGATAAACTATCAAAATTTGACATAATTAAAGCTCTAGATCTTTAACTCAAGGAAATTAATTCAAAAAAAAAAATGAGCAACTTAGCTCTAATAGCACTTGAAAAGGCAAGCGTAAAAAGTCCTAAAGGGGGGGTGAATAGGACTATGCCAAATAATTAAATAAAGTGTTGAATAAATAAATAAATCAAATATCTCAATCGCACTAGTATTGAAACGTTGATTCAAAATGATTCGTAGGACAACCTTCACCAAACAAGTTAGGCAGGACAACTGTATTTCACGAATATGATAAGAATCAAAATGTCAAACTGAGCAAGAGTAAATAAAACTATCTATTACAAACATTCACCACTTTTGCATAAAAGAAATTATAACCATTCACTACAAAAGTAATAAAAACATTGACCACAACACCAAGAATTATAGTGGTTCGGTGTGTCAACAACTGTTCTTAAACAGCCACACCTACTCCACTCCCAAGATTACTAACCACGTAATCTCGGCTTTCACTATAAATAAGGTTTTCACAGGGTCACCTTAAAACTTGATACGATTGTGATTCTATCAGGTTATCACAAATAAAGAAACCCTTTATTGAGATTTTCTGGCTTATCTCAGAAAAACCACCTCTGAGATTTTCTAGCTATCTCAGAAAAACCAAATACAAAGTAAAAAAAAATAAAAAAATACTTATCTTCACCATAGAAGAAGCTGTAGCTGAAGAATGCTTTTCTTGAATGACGAATATTCAATGTTCAGTCTAATAAAAAAGGTTCAGGTTTCTATTTGATTTTAAGTAAGTTTAAACTAAAGTCTACTTACATTAATTCCCTCAAATCTCAATAAGAGTAAACACTCTTTTTAGAATCAGAATGGCAGAGTTTTGAGATGAAGGAATTAATGAAAATGCTATTAAAAAAATTATAAATATCGGTTGATAGCTTAACAATAAATGAGGCTTCTCTCTCTTGTATAAGGGCTTTGATAGGCTTGAATTATATTTTTGGATTGAGAAAGAACCTTGATTTATAGGCAGAAAGTTTGTTCCTTCGACTGGTTTAAGGCAGTCTTCAATTGGCCTAAGCACTGAATTTAGTTCCAACAAAATTTCTATTTCAAGCGAGATAAGCTTTAACAGATCTTCGACTGGTCAAAGGACCTGTTCGACTGGTTAAAGGTGGTCTTCGACTGGTCGAACAACCTCTTCAAATGGTCGAACAACCTCTTCGACTAGTTAAGCAAGTTGAATCCGAACTAATTTTAGTTGCTAGACTTCGAGTCGAGGAACTCTCGACTGGTCGAAGGAGGTCCTTCGACTAGTCGAAGATTTAACAAAAATTCTGTTATATTTCAGCTATTGCTTGGACTAGTCGAGAAATTCTTAGACTGGTCGAGTCAAAACTTAGACTAGTCGAAACTCGATCAATTATAAGCATAAAAACCCAATTTAAATATGTTTTGAAAGCCCCTAAACCTAAGGTCTTTCTAGGGTTTAAAATACCTGTATGGATTGAACTTCATAGGATTAGAAACTTTAAGTTTTCAAAGGAGCTTGATCTTCTACTAGAATCTTTCAGTAGATCTATCTTGGTCTTCAACTTAAGCTTGAGTTTGAACTTAATTTTGAACTTGAGCTTGAACTTAAGCTTGATCATGAGCTTGACTTGAACTTCAACATGATCTTGACTTGAAGATCACTTTTCTAAGTTGTTTTGACAAGACGAAATTTGACAACCCAGGTGTAAAATGTGCTTTAAACATAATAGCACTTACATATATGTACAATCCCTTAATTAATTTGGTGATTAATTCTTTATTCACAATGATTTAGATATAAGTTCTTTTGTAAAGATTGCTTAAAAACATACCTATAATAATGTAGAACCATTAAATTTCCCAAAACTAGCAGATCGATAATAATTACGAAAATGCCATTAACCTAGATTTTTAAATTCTAGATCACAATGTTCTCATAATCCGTTTGATGTGAAATTTCATACCATGTATCATAAATTAACCACACATATCGAATTTCAGACATTATATCATTGTAAAACTAGCCCAATTGATAAATCAGACCCTTAATCGTTGATTTTGGTGTCCATTGGCTGTGGAAAGCTCATAAGTATTCGTAGTATGATATTTCCATACATATGAGAGACTTGGATTGCCCATCATATAGATCAAGTTTGAAATATGAAGACCCCACTTTAATAGGCTTTTACTTAGTTGCGAAGTTATCCTTTTGATGCCTACCAACTCTTTATAAACCTGGGTCTTTCGATTTAACTAGTTTTTGTCGTCCATCACAACTCAAATTTGGACCACACTTTGGCCTCATATGAATACAATGTTATAGAAAATTTAGACTCCGATTTATAATCATACACCGTTGAATGTTGAAGCTAGTTCATTCTTTTTGGCACAACAGTTGAAATTTCAGATTTAGGCATTTTCCACCATCGATCAACCATTAAAATTTGTCCAAACATTTGCCTATCTTGACTACATAGTTTCTTAAAAATTAGGCCCTGATTAATAAGCATGGACTGTTAATTAAGATTGAGTCCATTTCGACACCTACTAGGAGAACTTTCAAGATAAGCCTTTGATCATCTCCATATTTACAACTATGCCCTAACGTGACCCCTATGAAGCTGATGAAGGGAGTGGATTTCCCATGAACTCACCATAGTGGACCCCACATGTCCCTTACAGTAAACCGAGCTTCTACACGCCGTAACAACGTGTGAGAAATTCACACTCGAGATAATTTCTCCTACCAAAACTCCTTATATCTTCTCGTCTAATAGATCTGACGCATCCAATCCTCGTTAGAGGAAATTCTGACACCTGCTAATAAGGTAAGAAATCAGGAAAAGCATTACAACACAGTTTCTTCCACTGTTTTTCCTGGAAACAAGATGCACTCTATTTTGTTGAACCTTTGATTTTTAGCATCCACGAGCATTAGCTGAACAATCTAAGACGTCCATTAAAATTGGTTTGAAGAAAGATGGGCTAAAATGAAACTACCATTAAAATAGTGGTTATCTTCTTCGTTTAAACACTGATCATTGATCGCTAAGGATACACCCTTCCAAGATCCAATCCATTCACCTGATGGCCCACCTAAAACATGTTGTATCCTTTGAAATACTGTAAGAGATGAACCAGTAAATCAGGACCATAACATCAAGACCAAGCAGCGTATAAATCTGCCGCTATAACCCGTTTCATGCACAGTGTAACTTGATGCTTCATAGCTACGTAAGGAACAATCTATAGACACTAAAAGGGTATAAAATCCTTCCCTGCCATCACAAGAAGGAAAGAGAGAGAGAGAGAGAGAGAGAGAGAGAGAGAGAGAAACAAGAGAGAAATGGAGCTTTCGGGTTGACTCAGTGAAACCATTGAGTCTAGCAACGAGTTAGGTCCGAATTGGAATGATTCCAGCCAGCCACCTTAGTAAGTAAGATCCACATACCAATTTTCCTTCTACTTTGTATTATACATCAAAATTTTCACTAGGATTTAAGTTCATAACTAAGTAGATGGATTAGCCAACAAGTTAGATTGCATTGACTCAATGTAGAAATTCTCTAAACCACAAAATTGTCGAATTAAGAACGTTGGCTGGGTAAGTGAATATCTAGAATTCAATCAAATTGAAATTCTCAATTAGATTGGAAACTTCTTCATATCTAGCCCTAAATCTAAATTTATTATAAATCATAGCTTAAGATTGATCCTAACCGTACAATCTATGTAATATGATGATCTAACCATATGAATCATGTTGATTATGTTATAGGTTGGGTACGACAATGCATATATTCAAACCTAAGCAAAGTTAGAGTGTGATCAAGTTTAAGAGGTGGGGGTTTTTCCTTTAAATTTTGCGATGAGATTAATTTAACTATCCTATTATTACATGTTTTAAGTTTATTGATGTTCATCTTTACCGTATGAATCCTTATTACATAATTTCAATCACTATATTATTACCTTGCACACAATTATCATGTTGGAAATCCCACTTCTAGTGATCAATATATTAGTGTGGACATAATGTGTTTCGGCTAGTGACCCTCTTGGTTGGAAAATAATCCCGTGGGTTGGATAGTGGTGCATAATCGATGTAAGTAAATCGTCATGCGTGTTACATCACTTCTCGGGATTGGATGTCACAAATAGTCACTCCATGAACACATTGTGTCATATAAATCTTCCAATTGCATTGTTGTATTGCCTTGAGATGTTCGCATAAATCCACCTTAACGTTAGGCATGCCAATGAATCTACGTAGTGTAAGAATGCGGGCGAGTTGGATATTTTGAATTAATTCCACATTGTGATTATGATCGTTGAGTGTGATGGATCGCACATACTTTGCTAGGCATGCATTTCATATAAAATGTTTATGCATACCGATACAACTTGTATTTATGGAGTATGAGATGTATCAGTACCCTTTTGTTATTCGCATGAATCATGTTCACAACCCTAAGTGTAGGGTCCTGATGTAGTAAGAACTCGGTGGGACAGAAGTCGAATCCATAGGGACTAATCTTGTACATTTTTCAAAATAACTAGAATTAGAACTAGAACAATATCTAAATTAGAAATCTGGAATAAAGAGAGTAATTGTGAATAATGTTTAAATTATCAATTGAAATGTGGAAACTAGGGTGCCAAGGATCCACTTGTAGCAGCTATCAGGAAGCTACCTCACTTGATTCAGGAAACGCAACTGGAATCAGAATCCCATCTTATCCAATTGGAAGAAGAGATAATCAAATCTTTGAACTTTTCATTGATTTAGTCTCAATGGAGGAGGATTGTGAAGATTTGGAAGGGATTCCATCACCCTACCATGCCAATGAGGCGATAGTGAACAACGGGATTTACCAATCTCATAATCTCAAATAGGAAAAGAAGATATTCAAAGTTATTGCAGTGTTTATTGTAATTTGAGTCACAAAAAACTATAGAAAACTGAAAATATTCCTTAAAATCAACTTGAAATCAATGAAGTTCAATATAAACATGAATCAAAGCAAGATAAACATCGTAATCGCCCTACAAGCTTTACCTCTTAGCCTTAGCTAAGTAGTTTCGTTAACCATAAACATGATTAAACCAAAATCTCTTAAACGAACTAAGGAAGAAGAAGAAGAAAAAAAAAACTCTTGGTGGCGGCTCTCCACCCTTTAACTCCACTCCTTCAACCCAAGAAGATACCTTAGGATGTCCTAGAGACTCCTATTTATAGTTGTGAAACACTACCTTACGCAACTACTTCGAATTTCTGCAAATCGACCTTGAAATCGCCTCAAATTTACACAAAAAGTTACGTTTCGGTCGAATCAAATTAAGGCTGAAAATCACACTTTCTCGCTGGACAATTCTACGTGATTTTGGTCGGACCGAATTAAGGCTGAGAATTATACACAAAAAATATGTCAAATTTAGGTTGAAACGAGTCGAGCCGAAGGTCTAGTTGAATTAATTCTAAAAATCACAATTTCTTGCTGGACTGTTTTGTGCGATTTCGGTCGGACCGAAGTTGGCTTAGGACGAACCGAACTAGCCTGTTTTTCTATTGCAGACTTTGTAATCTTCTCCGATCACTACTAGAAAAATGGGAAAAGGCTATGGATAAAAGCTGTAGCTAAAGACCTATGACTATGGTTATCGGCCATAGCACAATCGTAGACATAGTTACTATAGCCATAGGTTATAAAGCTATGTGTAACACCCTGAAAATCAGGGGTCGAGTAGCAACTCAACTCCCGAGTTCCAAAACATCACTTATGCAACATATATGCTTATGATTCAATGTTGTCTGTGTTAGTGCATTAACCATGAGTGGGATTATACTAAAACAGTAATTTATACTCCAGATCAAGTTATAAAATGCAAGCGGAAGACTGAAAGATATAACTAATCGTATACAAAACAAAAGATCACGATTGGTCTCTAGAGTATGAATATAACACTGAGTCACCATGTACATGAAATATTACATGTGATGTTACAAAAGTTAAAAGTATCAAAAATAGTTCAATTAAGATAGAACCCTATAGCCTCGCCGAATAGGAGAGCCTATGCGAATCCATCAGAGAACTGCATGTAAGAGTACTCATCCTGATCGTCGTAATAATCAGGCTCCACCTCGGGAGTCACGCTATCATCTGAAATCAAGACAGAGTTTGGTTGGTGTTTAAACACCGTCCCGTAACGTGGGAGTGAGTGATCAACTCAGTGGAACAATAAAGCATAGGTTAGCATGTTATCAATTCAGTCAAGCAGTAATCATAAAGCAGTAAATCACACATTCCTAAGTACTGTTGTTAATGCAAGAATGGTATGGATGTATGATGCATGCCCTCGCATACGCTTCCTCAATGACTTCATCTCACGTTCGTGCATGACAACATTGCCTCAGTGCTTGACCTGCAACCCCTGAACACAAGCATAATACGGTGCATGCATATGATTACCAAGTTCTTATTAGTCCTTTTCATACAGTAGGATTGGGAAACTAAGGTACCTCCCTTATCTCATTTCCCAAATGATGATCCATTCTAGGGTCGTCAGTCCTAGGAAATCTCATATGATGTTGCGGTTCTAGGTCGCTGCAAAGGGCTCATCACCAAATCAGTATAGGCCTAGTTTATACTCTACATGCTACGGAAAGGTTGTTGCCTCCACGTAGACTTAGAGTATACTTGAGGTCACTATAAAGGGCTCATCACCAATCAGAGTAGGCCGACAGCTCGAATACAGTGTCCCATACCACCGTATTCGGTTCACGAGTCTGGGTTGCTCACTGGTCACTACGAGGAGGCTCGTCACCCCAATGTAGGCTGACAGCTCGACCATGGTGTCCCATACCACCATGTCTGGCTCATGAGTCTTAGCGGATCGAGGTACTAAGGTTAAATGGGATTTCACTGGTGAGTTTGATACCTTAGGTTCAAGCAGTAGCGTCCATACATGGTGAACATATAATGGCGTATCGGGTTACTTGACGGGCTCGACTAGCACGAGCGCACATTGCATCGATCGACATGAAGTGCATAAGCACTTCGTGTGGCTTAACCACTGCCGACGACCAACACACGACTCGAGTTCGTCAATCACGTCCTATGTGTCGAATGAATCTCAGCCACGACTTCAAGCCTGTTATCGATTGCCTGGACTATAACATATCCCCAATCACATTCAATCCGTAACCAGAAAGCATGTATAATAGTCAAAGCAGAATTAACAAAGTAATTCAAACATGTTAACAAGCATGTTATAAAGCACAATATAAACAAGAAATACAAACGCATACATTTCATAAGTAAGTGATTAAATTAAACAACTTGTATGAAGGAAATCATACACATCTCCAAGGTAGTTGAGAATCCTATCTCAACACCTACCCTAAGCACTATCATCTAAGTACTTACTCTTACAAGCATTTTCACAAACACTTAGATACACTTATTTACATACATAACACATATTAGGCAAAACATGTATTAGGGCGAATTCTTTCACCGAGTAGGTATATACACATATAAAGCATATATATATATAGTAATTAATCATGGCAAACACACTTTCATAATTTGTACGTATACGGTATTTCCTACAAATATACAGAATACACTAAATGCCATAATTTACATACGTAGCTGAATCACAAAATGAACATCGCATTTTACATGTGAAATAACACCCAGATCATGAATCTATCATTATCTGACATTGAAAGCTTTGAAAACTATAACCTAAGCGTCTATAGTCCGTACTTTATGCCGTAGAAGTGAGTAACAGACTCAGTTTAATACCAAGTCTTTATCAACGGTTAGAACGGTAACCTATGACATGAAATAGGTTAACTATGTCATCACTTATACTAATCGAATCTCTAGAACTGATTAGGGTTAGGATTTCTTACCCGAAAATGGAATCAGAATCGCCGAAAAAGCGATACAGTTGTGATGGATAGACACGTAGGAAACAGGGTTCGATTCCCAGGAAGGACATCAACTTCTCTCTCACTTTCTCTCTCTTTACTCCCTTCTCTCTCTTAGGGTTTTCTCAAATTCGTATGGTGTGAATGAGAGAGGGTTTAAGGTCCTTATATAGGCCTAAAACTGATGAAAATGGCCCCAGGGCCAAAGTATACTTAAGTTATGTCCAAAGTGCATCTGGTTCAGCTTAACGGAGCACTTTCGAAGCTCCCCTTGAGCCAAAGGTTGGACTTAAGCTTCCTGACCATGGATCTAGGTCGAGTTAAGTTTTCATTCCAGTCGGGTTTCTAGATCATACATGGCGGACCAGTTTCAGTTCAACGGTCACCGGAACTCGATCAGGGTTACAAGTATACTGCCATGTGTATGAAATTTCCACTGATCCGGGGGTATATTTGGGTCAGATTCTGACAGTCTGATTGCTTATATCAGGCCCGCAAGTGACAGGTCTCAGAGTACTTAAATTAGGTTTAATTCTTAAAGGAATCTATGTTTTCTCACACTCTTCACTCCGGCCTCAAGCGAATAGCCCCTGGACACAATCTGGATTTGATTGCCGAGATGGTTGTCAAGCCCAGCAAGGCGGTCCTAATTATATAACTTCATATTATTCGGACTTTCAACATGCGGTCTAGATCCGATACGGAGTTTCAATGTGCTCCTAAGAGCAACTGAGTAATGAGATTGATCATAGATTTCAGGGTAACATAGCGTCAATAATTCTACAAGTTTTGGGTCTTGCAGATGGTATTTAAAGTGATTCAAGCGGATTTCACAGCTAATCTAGTTTAACACTTAGTTACTTTTATCTAATTCCTAAAGGATTTGATCCTGAGTAATTTCTGCTTGAGGTGGTACTCGGGTCTTTGTACGAAATTTTTCGAGACGTTACAATCTACCCCCCTTAAAGAATAATTTCATCCTCGAAATTAGTACCTATTCGTACTCCTCGAGAATCTGAGGGTAGTTCTTTCTGACCTCGGCTTCAGTTTCCTAAGTAGCCTCTTCCTCTGTCTGATGTGTTCATAGTACCTTCACAAGTGGGATGACCTTGCTACGCAACACCTACTCCTTCCTATCTAGGATAAGCGTCAGATGCAGTATATACATAGCATCCTCACTCAACTGCACTTGCTTCCATTTGATGATATGGGAAGGATTAGGAACATACTTCTTTAGCATGGAAATATGAAATACGTTATGCACACTCACAAGTGGAATGGGCAAAGCCAGGCGGTATGCCATCACACCCACTAGATCAAGAATCTGGAATGGGCCAATGAACTGCAGCGTAAGTTTCCCCTTCTTGTCAAACCGAAGGACTCCCTTCATGGGAAAACTTAGAGGAATACATGGTCTCCAACCTCAAACTCAAGCGGTCGCCACCTCGTATCGGCATAGCTCTTCTGTCTGCTCTGCGCTGTAAGAAGTCGACGCCTAATAATATCGATCTTCTTTGAGGTCACCTGTACTATCTCTGGGCCAATCAAAATGCGCTCGCCAACCTCAGCCCAGCAATGCGGTGCTCGGTAAGGGTGCTTGTACAAGGCCTCGTAAGGAGCCATACCAATACTCGCCTGAAAACTGTTATTGTAGGCAAACTCTACATACGGGAAATAGTCATCCCAACTGTCCTTAAAGTCCAAAACACAGGCCCGCAGCATATCCTCCAAAATCTGATTCACTCGCTCCGTCTGCCCATCGGTCTGTGGGTGGAACGCTGTACTGAACTTTAACTTCACACTCATTGCTTCCTGGATACGAGTCCAGAAGATAGATGTGAATTGCGTCTCTATCCGACACAATCTCCAAGGGAACCCCATGCAGACACACTATCTCTTTAATGTACAATCTAGCCAACTCGTCTGCAGAGTTCGAGACTCTGATCGGAAGGAAATGAGCTGACTTTGTCAACCGGTCGACGATCACCCAGATGGAATCGTGTCCCTTCCTCATCTTCGGTAGCGCTGATATGAAATCCATAGAGATGAAGTTCCACTTCCATTCAGCTATGGGCATGGGCTGAAGTAGTCCAGGAGGTCGGTGATGTTCAGCCTTGACCTGCTGGCACGTGAGACAACGGAAGACATACTCCGCTATATGAGCCTTCATATTGACCCACCAATAAGATCTCTTCACATCCTGATACATCTTCGTGCTACCAGGATGCATTGCAAGCTTCGATCTATGGGCAGCCTCGAGAATCTCCTGCCTCAAGTCATGAATGTCTGGGATGCATAGGCGGTCACGGTATCGTAGGCCCTCATCTGTGCCAACTCTCCACTCAGAGTCCTCGTCATTACTGGCTTGCTCTCGAAGCTCAGACAGTCGCGCATCGCCCTTCTGGGCCTTGATAATCCTGTCATCCATAAGTGACCGCACCCAAATGTGCCCGACACTCACGAATGGCTCCTCCACTGTGAGTTTCTGCTCGAAGTCCCGTACGAACTCCACCATGTGCCATTCCTCAACCATCAGCGGAGCTGCAAATACTATCGCCTTCTTGCTGCTCAACGCGTCTGCCACAAGGTTGGCCTTACCAGGATGGTAAGAAACCTCGAACTTGAAGTCCTTCAAGGTCTCCATCCATCGGCGTTGCCTCATATTCAAGTCCCGATGAGTGAATATATAGCGAAGCTCTTGTGGTCACAGAAAAGCTCTAACTCCTCTCTGTAAAGGTAATGTCTCCAGAGCTTTAATGTAAATATGACCACTGTTAACTCGAGGTCATGTGTAGGGTAATTCTCCTTGTGTTTCCTCAACTATCTCGAGGCATATACTATCACCTTGTCCCTCTACATAAGGACACAGCCCAAACCAACGCGAGACGCGTCGGTGTAAATAGTATACTTGACCCCTTGATCTGACAATACTAGCACAAGGGTGGACGTTAGTCTGTCCTTCAGCTCTTGAAAAGCTGCTTCTGCCTTTTCATTCCAGGCAAACTTTAAATCCTTCCGTGTCAACTGAGACAATGGTCTGGCCATCTTCAAGAAATCCCGAATGAATCGTCGGTAGTAGCCTGCTAGACTAAGAAAACTCCTCACCTCAGTAACCGAACTAGGCTGCTTCCAGTCCTAAACCGCGACTACCTTAGCAAGGTCAACTGATATCCCTTCCTTGGACACCACATGTCCCAGGAACTTGACTTCCTCTTTCCAAAAATCGCACTTATTGTACTATGCGAATAACTAGTTCTTCTTCAGCATATCTAAGACGGGTTGTAGGTGTTCCTCGTGCTCTTCCCGACTCGCAGAGTATATCAGCATGTCATCGATAAACACGATGACAAATTAATATAGAAATGGCCGAAATACCCGGTTCATCAAATCCATGAACATGGTCGGTGCATTCGTAAGATCGAATGACATCATAAGGAACTCGTAATGCCCAAAACTGGTCCTAAAGGCCGTCTTCTGCACATCCTCATCCCTGACGCGCAACTGATGATACCCTGACTGTAGATCAATCTTCGAGAAGTAGCGCGCCCCTTTCAACTGATCAAACAGATCGTCTATCCTAGGCAAAGGATACTTGTTCTTCACGGTCAATTGATTCAACCTACGATAATCAATACATAATCGTAGCGATCTATCTTTCTTCTTGACAAACAACATAGGTGCTCCCGAAGGAGACACACTAGGTCGTATGAAGTCCTTCTCTACGAGCTCGTCAATCTGTTTCCGCAGTTCCTCCATCTCACATGGAGGCATCCGATACATAGGTAATGAAATGGAGGTTGCATCGGGCACAAGATCAATAGTAAAATCGACCTCGCACTGAGGAGGTAATACAGGGATCGTCCTGAACACATCTGAAAATTTTCGAACTACTGGCATGTTTCCTAACGTCGGCCCATCAACATGCTCTAGTAAAGTGGCGTAACATCCAACACGACGTGTCCAACTAACCCGTACTGGAAAAGTAAAGACCGTGCTGTCAGGTCCGCTGGCTGTCACGACCCGATTATCACAATCAATCTCTGCCTTCATCTCGGTGAGTAGTCCATACTGAGGATAATGTCGTAGTGCCATAGTAGAGCGACAATGAGGTCAACAAATGTCTTCCTGTTTCCCAAGTCTACTGAGCAACCCTCACACACCCGTGTGATATCCAAAAAAGTCTCAGTAGTAGTAGTGAGTTTCACGCCCTTTGTGGGAGTAGTATGTAAAGCTAGACACTTAACTGCCGCACATGAAATGATGGAGGTAGTGGACCCAGTGTCTACCAATAAAAGACAGGAGTACCTTGAACATGTGCAGTGACCTCGAAGGCCATAGGTGCTGTCTCTGGCTCTTCTGCTATAAGCGCATGAACACGTGCCTTCTGAGGTCGATTGGGCTAAGGCACCATAGGTCGCTGTGGCGGCCTGAATCAAGGTGCATGGGGTCAAAAGGATGGATGTGCAGGGATAGTACGTAGGGGTGGTGCTGAAATGGCCTGGGGAAGAATGCGATCGATCTTCTGCGGCGGCGAGAATCCACTATCTCTCATATGCGCGAAGCAACTCTCCGCTGGGTAGCTTGGCCTCCCACAGTAGGTACAAGTCACGCCCGGTCGCCGCATCGAAGCTGGTGGTGCTAAAATCCTGGGAGGAGAATTTACGCGAGGCTTCTTGCCGAGGAATGGCCTGCTCGGCATATTTGGTCAAGGCCTAGGGACCATAGACCCACGAGTACGTGCCAACCGATCCCCGTCCTGCTTGGCTTGCATAGACATGTGTACCAGCTCAGCATAGGAGGGTATGCTAATACAACACATTTTCAAGCGAATATCAGGGCATAGGCCCTCAGAAAAGCACCGCATCTGCATCTGTGCATCAGCAAGGATCGTAGGAACATAGCTGCCCAACTCCGTGAACCGATGCTCATACTCAGTCACTGTCATGCCTCCCTGTTTGAGGTGCAAAAACTCATTCTCCTTCTCATGCTGGTACGTCAAGGTATAGTACTTCTCGTGGAAGCGGAACTCAAAATTTTCCCAGGTCCAAATATATCCAACCGCAACAGTCCGCAATACACTATCCCACCACATGTTAGCTTCCTTTTCAAACATAAAGGTGGCCAACTCGACCTGCTCCTGCTTAGTACAATGTAGCATCCTCAGCATCTTGGAGATGTGGTCGAGCCAATATTCTGCCTCCTCGGGTCTGTGAGAACCCGTAAAAGTAGGAGGCCTCAAGCGCTAGAATCGCTCGAGTAGACCACACATACCCAGATTTCCTGCAGGGTATGTAGCAGGTGCAGGAGGAGGCACACCCTCATCCTGATCAGAAGGCCCTACTGTCTCAGCAGGACGTACAGATGGTGAGGGTGGAGCAGCACTTCTACCTTGAGCTCGGGCTCCTGCAATCGTAGCCAAGAGCTGCTGGTGCTGTTGCTACATCATCATCATCAACTACTCCAACCTATCAGCGGGTGGGGCAGGCTCAGGCACATGCTGCGTCGAAGATAACGCACGGTTCTGCTCATGAACCGGTGGTGTGTACGGTGGCGGTCCAACTACAAGACCAAGAGAAGGCTAAGACTCAGGAATAGTCTCACGAACAGGGCCCAATCTGGGGTCCGTATGACCATCCCTCTGGGGAGGTGCCTGATCCATCGTATCAGTGAGTGCGAGGCATGCCGTGCTCCGCGTGACCTTCTATGGCATGCCCTATATGACATAGGGTGCAACTCAGGTTAGATTCAGCATACACACAAACTTAATACGCAGCATTTATACACAACTTAAAACAACTTCATGCATTTCATTTACCAAAATTTGTCATAATACATGGAATACAGAGTTACATGAATCATGACAGCAGATGCATGCGAGCTAATACAACCCAAGCTTCAAACACTGAAATAACTGCTACACTACTAGATCCAGCAACTAGAACACAAACACAACCTAAAGCAATAACCAAAATAAGCTGCAGAACAACGCCATGGATGACTAGGCATCCTAATCTAGCCAAGGAGGAGGGACACCCTTATCCTGTAGACAGTACATGATAGTCTTCAACGTACGAGTCACTTTCTTGAACTTATGTTTCACGAGGCCCCGAAGATCCATAATATCCTGTCGTAGGACTGCCTAACCCTGTCGCAGGGCAGCATGATCCTCCTCAAGTCGAGCTATACGAGCATCCTTAGTAGCTTGTTAGGTGTCCTACTCCGGTGGTGTAGGAGGGGAGCTCTCCTCCCTATCCTGGGCCTCCTCCTCTTCCTTGCTCTCTTCCTCTTCTATTTCAGCTCCACCTTCATCCTCACTTTGTTCCTCTTCACTCTCTTTCTCGTCCTCACTTTCCTCAAGTCGAGCTTGTCGTTGTCGTGGCCCGATTTTCATCTGATTGAGAGTGGTCTCATTGATGAAGTGTTGCGGCACTGGAAGTTTACGCCAAGACTGTAGCCGAACTCGCGTGAAATCTTGCATATAAGTCGGTGGAAGGGGAGCTAATCAGTCATTCTAGTTGAGCGTGCGATCAGAACGATCTGTCGCAGAACATACGTGGGCACGCACAACTTCTCACCCAGCCCCGCTTGGTACAGAAAGTCTACCATCAAGCGCGTACACTCGCTGCAATTACTCCACCTGGGGTAGACATTGATCGTGAAAATGTGATGGAGTAAATGAAAGTCATCCTTCATGTTGGTCGCTAGAAGGCTATTATTCGGCTGCCATTCAACCAGTCAACCACAAACGAAACACGTACGACAATCCCTTTCACGTGCACTCTTCAGATTCATCTTGCTCGCGTGAACTTGGCCAAGAGATATCCCCATGAGTCGAGCTATCAGGCCAGCGTCAATTATAGCCTCCCGACCTCATCCTGAGGGAATCTTGAACTGTAAGGGATTCAGCGTCTGCTCTTAAATATGGGCATAAAATGCATGGACAGTACCCTCACTCGTACGATATGTTCCCTCGAACACAAGGCCCCAACCGGCCTCATTCAGGTGCTCCAACAACAGATACTCTCTAAAGAGCCGCCCAAACACATGAGCTTCAAAAAGGACCCTGCGGCCCTCATATCTTCCATGGGACAACTCCGCCAGTAGAGTTTGTGGGAGAGGAGCCTGGAGATCGAGATCCCGTTTAGTGCGCACCTCGCGGTCAACACCCGTGCTTGCGGTGGCGCCTCACGGTCTTCTCGAACGAGTAGTGCAGCTAGGCCCGGCTTCATCCGCGGCACCCTTTCTCTTTCCCATGAGAGAAAGAATGGTAGAAAATGAGAAAATGGCCGTAATAACTTCGAAGAGAGCCATAGAGGAAGTGAAGAAAAGGGAAGAAAGGGATGGAGTCATTAGGTCTCCACGGATTTGAGCCTCAAGGCACGTGTAAAGGCTTAAATGGAAGAAAATGAAGAGGAAAAAAGAAGAAAGAGGATGGGTAGTAGGTGTACATGAATCTGAGCCTCAAATGAGGGATTCAAGAGCTCAAATTGGAGAGAATGGAGAGGGTAGGCAGCTGTGGTAGAGAGATTCTGAATGTGTGGTGAAGGTGGTGCACGAAAACGAAAAAAAGAGGTTGGAGGGGCGATTTTTATGAAAAATCAGAAGTTTGGAAGAGAAAGGAGAGCTTGTGAGGGTGATTTATGAAGGAGGGGTGTGTTTGGGAGAATTTTAAACCAAAAACTCTGGATCAGTGGGCCACCCTAACCCACAAAGAGCGTCGGCTGGAGCGGCCTGCCCGGCCTGGCCCGTTAGTCGGCGAGGCCTCGCCGGTCTCTGTACTGTTTGGCGAGGGCTTGCCCATGAGGTGAGGTCCTCCCCTCCCCCTTGGTCTAAAAATGTGTGGGGCCCACCCTGGGTCCCACCGATTTGATTGTTTTGGTCCCCCGACTCCGATTCGAGTTGTTTCGGGGCCTTTCGAGTACTAACTGATGTATATTCGCATTTAGCGATTTCTAATGGCTGGGATGGGATCATTTGTGATCTAGACCCGTCGTTTGATGATCTAGGAATGATCCGGGGTCACCTCAAGTAATTACGGAGGTGTACAGACTCGATTTCGGCGATCATTTTTGGTGAACTTCGCCAATTGGCGAAATCGGCACTCCTACGACTGTTCTACATTTTCTCGTACCCACTTAAGTTAAATTTGCGTCAGCGTAAGGTGTGTGACCATAACCCAGGTCCGGTTTAATCCAAATCATGCTCTGATACCAACTTGTAACACCCTAAAATCAGGGGTCGAGTAGCAACTCAACTCCCGAGTTCCAAAATATCACTTATGTAACATATATGCTTATGATTCAATGTTGTCTGTGTTAGTGCATTAACCATGAGTGGGATTATACCAAAACAGTAATTCATACTCTAGATCAAGTTATAAAACGCAAGCGGAAGACTGAAAGATATAAATAATCGTATACAAAACAAAAGATCATGATCGGTCTCTAGAGTATAAATATAACACTAAGTCACCATGTACATGAAATATTACATGTGATGTTATAAAAGTCAAAAGTATAAAAAATAGTTCAACTGAGATAAAACCCTGTAGCCTCGCCCAATAGGAGAGCCTATGCGAATCCATCAGAGAACTGCATGTAAGAGTACTCATCCTGATCGTCATAATAATCAGGCTCCACCTCGGGAGTCACGCCATCATCTGAAATCAAGACAAATTCTGGTTGCTGTTTAAAACATCGTCCCATAACGTGGGAGTGAGTGATCAACTCAGTGGAACAATAAAGCATAGGTTATGTAACGCCCTGAAAATCGGGGGTCGAGTGTAACTCAACTCCCGAGTTCCAACGCATCACTTATGCAACATAATTAATGATGATTAAATGTTGTCTGTGTTAGAGCAATAAACATGAGTGAGATTATACCAAAACAAAAATTCATACTCCAGATCAATTGTATAAAAGCAAGCGGAAGACTGAACTATATATATATGTATGTAAAGAAATAAAATAATCGTTTCATTCTTCAGAGTATGAATCCATCTGAGTCACCATATACATGTCTGTTTTATAAACAAAATGTCGAAAATGAAACTAAGTAACAATCCCTGTAAAACCCGTCGGTCCTGGCAGCCTAGTCGAAGCCGCCAGAGAACTGCATATACGAGAACTCCTCCTGGTCCTCGTCATAATCAGGCTCCGCCTCCAGAGTCGTCGGCTCGCCTAAACCTGAGACAGAGTCTGGTTGGTGTGCGCAACACCGTCCCGTAACGTGGAAGTGAGTAGCTAACTCAGTGGAACCATAAAGCATAGGTTAACATGTTATCAATGCAGTCAAGCAGTAATGATAAAGCAGTAAATCAAACACTCCTAGTTACTCTTATTAATGCAAGTATGAATGCAGGCATGATGGATGCCCTCACCGACATACTCCCTCATGCGACACTATCTCACGCTCGCGGCATGCTTTCATCCCACAGTGCTCCACATCTTTCAGGCATATGCAATGCATGATGAGCATGATTACCGAGCATGTTATGAAGCACTATATAAACAGGAATACAAACACATATATTTCATAAATAAGTGGTTAAAGTGAACAACCCACATGGGGGAAATCATACATGTTTCTAAGGTAGTTGAGAATCCCATCTCAACACCTACCTAAGGCACCATCATCCACACACTTACTCTCACAAGTATTTTCACAAACACTTAGAGTACACTATTACAACATACATAGTGTATAATAACAAAACATGTATTAGGGCGAGTCCTTTCGCCAAGCAAGTATTTTATGCATATATAATATATTCATACAACAAATAATCATGGCAAACACATCTCTAAAATTTATATGTATATGGTACTTTCTAGAATACACTATTTCTACATACATAGTGTATATTAGCAAATCATGTATTACGGTGAGTCCTTTCTCTAACTAAGTATTTTATCCATATATATTATATTAATACAACAAATAATCATGGAAAACATATTTCCAAAATTTATACGTATACAGTACTTTCTACAAATACCTAGAGTATGTAAAATTCCATATTCTTCATCTTTAATCAAAACGGAAAACAGACAGCACTTTGTACATGTGCAATCGCATGCATATCATGAATCTATCATTATCTGACATTGAAAGCGTTGAAAACCATAACCTATACACCTAAAGTCCGCACCTTTTATCGTAAAATCGTAACAAAGCCAATAGGTTTGCCAAGCTTCCGTATATGGCAGTTTGGTAACCTATAGAATGAAATAGGTTAGCTATTTCATAACCTACAACCTTCATAACCCCAAATCAGTTTAGGGTTAGGGTTTCTTACCTAGAAACATCGCTGAAATCGTCGGGAAAGCGATAAGAATGAGGTTGTTAAGCACCTAAGGCAGCAAGGAAGAAAGGCAGGAAGGATCTCCCACAACTCTCTCACTTTCTCTCTCTTTTCTCTCTTCTCACTCCTAAGTTTTCTCTCAAATTCGTATGGCTGAATGAGAGAGAGGTTTAAGGTCCTTATATAGGTTAGAACATAACTAAAATAGACCTCAAGTCAAGGTATACTTAGTTTATAACCAAAGTTGAGCTTTTCTGTCTTAATGGAGCATTTCAGGAGGCCCCCCTTGAGCCAAAGGTCGAACTTAAGCCCACAGACTATGGATCTAGGTTCCATTAAGTTTTTGTTCCAGTAGGGTTCTTAGATCACGCGTGGTGGACTAGTTTCAGTTCAACGGTCAGCGGATCTCGATCGAAAATTCCGAGTACATGGATATGTGTATGAAATTTCTCCTGATCCAAGGGTGTAATTTGGTCTGATTCTGACGGTCTGATTGCTTAAAACTGATCCGTAAGCGAGAGGTGCTAGATTACTATTTGAGATATTTATTTGAAAAGAAATTCAAGTGTTTTCATACTCCTCGCTCCGGACTCAAGCGAATTATACTGGGACACTATCTGGATTTGATTTCCAAGATGGTTGTCAAACCCAGGGAGGCGGTCCTAAGTCCTTAACCTCGTATTATTCGGACTCCCGATGTGCGGTCCAGATCTGATACGGAGTTTCAACGTGCTCCCGAGAGCAGTCGGGTAATGAGATTGATCTTAGATTTTAGGGTAACCTAGCATCAATGATTCTACAAGTTTTGGGTCTTGTAGATCGTATTTAAAGTGATTCAAATGGATTTCGTAGCTAATCTAGTTTAGCACTTAGTTACTTTGTCTCATTTCTAAAGGATTTAATCCTAAGTGATTTCTGGTCGAGGTGGTACTCAGGCCTTTGTAGTTTATATATAAGGTGATCCAAGTTATAATACTTTACTACTTTAAGATAATGTCTAGGGTGAAAGTACTTAGGAAAATTAAAAGAACAAGGTGGTGAAGGGTTGAATTTGTGAAGAAAATGGGTTCAGAAGCGATTTTAGACTGTGGGATTCAGTTCTGACAAGTTAATAAGGTATTAGGAGCGGCCCATTGCCTAAGGACGTCTAATTCCAGGTTGGCAAAAATTCGGGCTATTACACTCGGCTAGGGTGAGTGCCTTACGCTTCGCGGGCCTTGCCTCCAGCATATTTGCACAACTATAAGGGTCAGCAGCAAATTCATGAAATATGTTAAGTCCCAAAACAGGCAAAAATTGTACTTGTCAAGACAGAATCAAGACCTGATTTAAGCAGGAGCTTGGGTGCGAGAAGCTCCCTCCAAGATCTTAGATCGGCCTCCATTGACCTCGCTCCAATGACTCTAGCAAGAGCTTATGGACTTAACATGGTAGGGTACTTGGGAAGAACTACAGAGAAGATATACTAAGTCAGGATAGAGAGAACGACAGAGTAAAAAGAAAGAAGGAAGCTAAGTCCTAACAATACCGACCTGGTAAAAAGAAAGAAGGAAGTCGGGACCCAAGAGAGAAGCCTAGACAGTCCTGACACTTCCCAATCTCCTGATGCTCAGAACCATTTGTTCTTCCAATTCTTGTTAGAGGTCGAGATGTCCATGATCAAGGCCTTGCCAGTCCCTCGCTAGGCGGAGAAGTAATACCACCCTCATGCAGAGGGCTAGATTTCACTTGGTAAAGGTGGAAAAACTCGTCCATGGTCAGCTCGGGTTGGTCAAGCTTGGACCAGAGGAATAATGACCCCACCAACACTCTCCAAGCATTAGGGATTAGTTGTCCTGGAGCTAACCCCAGATGCGCAAGTACTCGCCTCACTATCCTTTAGAAAGGAAGCCTGAGGCCATATTGGAGGGTGACCTGAAAAATGACCACCTCTCCTTCAGGGGGCTCATTGGGAAGCTCGCCCGGTGAGGGAGCTCGGAGTACCACAGACTTTGGGATATGGTACCCCTACCCGATCCTCACTAGGTCGACCTCCCTCAGGATAAACTCTACAGGCCCCTTCTCCTCCAACTCCGACGAGGATTCCCAATCCTCTTCCGCCACCAGGAAGTCCCCTTCCACCTCAACGAGCTGCTCCACCGAGGACCGTTCGAGCACAAGCGAAGCCTACAACATCCAAAAATCAATGTCACTCATCATCATCAGGGGTGGGTTCAACATGAGGCATAGATTGTCTGCCCCGCCATCACTACTTGGGGTCCCCTCCCATGAGCCCGAGGTTTCTGGCATGGCTGTGGGCCCAAGAATGCCAAAAACAAGGAGAAAGAAAAAGAAAATAAAGAGGAAGGGAGGGGAAGGAAGGTATGGAGATCACC
Source organism: Magnolia changhungtana (assembly GCA_030180095.1). Taxonomy (NCBI): domain Eukaryota; kingdom Viridiplantae; phylum Streptophyta; class Magnoliopsida; order Magnoliales; family Magnoliaceae; genus Magnolia; species Magnolia changhungtana. Next base: position 2,178,587 of record JASAUF010000625.1, read on the forward strand.
GAAGGGCATCACCGTCTGAGATAGCCACCAGAAATGGAGTCACCGAAAATCAGGTGATGCCAAGGAAGAAGGAAGAACGCAATAGCAGGGAGAAGAACATGACCCCGCTCGACAATTAGGGCATCCTCTTTTATAAGGAAGCCACATGTACAAGCATTTATTGCTCTTGATCAATGCACAGCTGAAAAGTGGCTCCCCGGCTCTCCCGTTCTGATAGGTAGCATGCTCCCACTTGTCGTACGACTCCACCACTGAGGTCGAGCCACAAATTGCTGCCTCATTTACCTAGTGTCGAAAAGGCGCCCTGACAGCTCACGTAACCTCGAGATGTGGCACACCACCTCGAGGGTGCCATACTATGATTATTGAAATGCCTCGATACCTGCACCTACTGCCTTATTCAGCATTAATGGCAAGATGACCCGACATCTCGAGCAATAATAATCTAACCTGATCGGGTCTGACCTACTTCTCAAGCCCGTTCTACTGACTTGGAAGTTGGGGGGCTTACTATTGTGGGGAAAAATGGACCGACCTATAATGAAAGGTCAAGTTGGAACCTTGTGAGCTCTGTCTCGCGAAAGGCCAACATGAAGCTCAGATTCCACAAAAGTCGGCTTCTTACCCTCGGTCCGTGGCAGAATTACATGCTGGCAAGAGCACCAACTCCATTGATTCGAAGATCTCCAGAGTTTGTCAGGACCCCCTGTCTTCCTATTTAACCAGGAAGGTAGGTCGACATGACCTAGGTCAGCGCTATCTAGGTCAACATGCCCATATTGGCGTGCCCAGGTCGGCCAAGACCACCTCGGCCTCCCAATGCATGTCTCTCATAGTTTAAGGAATCAAGCCTCATCCAAGAGAGATCCGCCCAAGGTCTTCTCCAAAGATCTTTGGGGATATTTGCAACACACTCGGAATCCCGAGATCCTCGCCCATGATATCGGGACATCATCCTACTAGTCCTGGATCTGAATCCCTTTACAATATGCACCTACTAAAAAGGTAGATCGCCTATACACCACCGCCTCTCCTAAACTATAAATAGAGGTACTTATAATGGTGAAAGGTATGCACAGTCTCTAACTTAAAACCCTTCACTTGACTAGACCCGAATTCCCTACCTAACTTAGGCATTGGAGGGTTGTTCACAACCCTAATTGCAGGGTCACAATGTAGTAATAACTCAGTGAGACCGAGGTTGAATCCATAGGGACTAAACTTGTACGTAATATGAAAATAACTAGAACAAGAACTAGAAAAAGATTTAAATTGAATTCTGAAATAGTTGAGAGGAATTGTGAATAAAGTATCAATAATCAAAAGGAAATTAGAGCGTCAAGGATCCACCAGTAGCTATCAGGATGTTACCTCACTTGATTCAACAAACACAACTGGAATCAGAGTCCTATCCTATCCAATTGGAAGATGAAGCAATTAAATCAAATCTCTTAACTTTTCATTAATCTAGTCCTCAATGAATGAGTATTGTGATGATTGGAAGGGAATTTATGTAGCCACCCTGCTTAAGAGTTTTACCAATCTCACAATCTCAAAACAGGAAAAGAAGATATTCAAAGCTATCACAACATCTATTGTAATTTGAGTCACAATAAATCATAGAAAACTAAAAATATTCCTTAAATTCAAACTAGAAATTAATGATGTTCAACATAAACAAGAATCAAAGCAAAGGAAGCATCAAAATAAACTACAACTTCACCTTTTATCGCTCCGCCTATGCCTTCTCTTCATTTTCAAACCCTAGAAGATGCTTTGGAACATCCTAGGGACTCTTATTTATAATTGTGGAACTCCAACTTTTGTACCGAGTTGGAAAATTCCAGAAACAACTTCAAATTTATGCACTCTACGTAGTTCCGAAAATATGTTTTCAAAACTTTCATTTTTTAGACTCAGAGTTTCAGAATATGTTTTTTCAGGATAATTTTTAGGAATATGTTTTTTAGGACAATTTTTAGGATTCCTTTTCTTCACTTCAAATCTTTGATTCTCTTTATTCCTCACTTGGTTTTCTTGGATTTTTGGCATGTGAATTCTTCGTTAATGACTTTCAAATCTCTAAATCTTCATTTAGTAATCTTTTGAACATAAATCTTCCTTTTGGAATCAATTTCACCGTAAGCTCTTGAAATCACCTCGCACATGAAAACATGCATAATTAGATCGATTAAGAACTATCATGTTTATAAAACCAAGGTATAAATAAGGGAAAATATGAAATATTTCACACTCAACACACCCCCCCAACTAGCATTTTGCTAGTCCCGAGCAAAACATGCGTGAAGTGATCTTCAATATTCAATGTTCAAATCACTTTCAGAAAATAATCTTTTGTGCAATCAAGTATGAATGAGTACAATCTAAAGAAGCGAGAGTATAAATTTGAAAACCTAGAGCTGAATCACAATAGCAATCAATCGAAAAGTTTCTTTATCAATCATTTCAGAGTAGAAGTTCATATATCAAGTTTTTCCAATGTGATTAGTTAATTCTATTTACTTTCCATAGCATACTACTATTTCATAATGTTAGTCATGCTCATCGCCTCAAGTTTTATTGAATAATTAAGTATTGATTCCGAATTTATCAAATTTTCCTTCCTTTTCCAATTTTTAATTTTATATCGATGGTCCCTTTTATTTATTCATTCTTTTCAAACTTTTCATTCATTTCCAGTCTTTTCATCATACATGACCTTTTTGTTGATCTCTTTATTTTTTTAACTGGTTCTTTTTATTTTTTTAAGGTGGATAAAATTCTCCTGACTCAATTTGTTCACACCCCCAAGTGTAGGGTTGCGATATGGTAATAATCTCGGTAAGACTAAGGTCGAATCCACAGGGACTGATCTTGTGCATTTCTGAAATTAACTAGAAGTAGAACTAGAAGAAGATGTAAAACTAATTCTAAAGTGATTGAGAGAGTAATTGTGAATTAAGTAATTAAAACTAAGAATTTAAAGGTGGGAACTAGGGTGTCAAGGATCCACTTGTAGCGATCAGGGAGCCATTTTGCTTGATTCAAGTAACATAATTAGAATTGGAGTCCTATCCTATCCAATTAGAAAATACATCAATAAAACCAAATTTGAACTTCTATTGACCTAATTCTCAATGAAGGAGAACTATGATAATTAGCAAGGATTCTATCACCAAACCATGCCCAAGAGACAATAGCAAACAACAGGATTTACTAATCTTATAATCTCAAAGCAGGAGAATTGCAAAGATTAGGAAGGATTCCATCACCCTACCATGCCCAAGGGACGATGGTAAACAACAGGACTTACTAATTTCACAATCTCAAATCAAGAAAAGAAGATACTCAAAGCTATATCAGATAAACTATAATTCGAGTCATAATAAACCATTAAAAATTGAAATTATTCCTTAAATATCAAATTAGAATTCATGGAGTTTAACATAAACATGAATAAAAGCAATAGAAACATCCCATCATGCTACAAGCTTCACCTCGTAGCCTTAGCTAAGAGGTTTAGCCAACCATAGACATGATTGGACCAAAGTCACTTAAGAAAAATATGAAAACAACTAAGAAAAAAAGTAGAAAAACTCTTAGCGACGGCTTCTCCACCCTTTTGCTCCACTCCTTAAACCTTACAAGATGCCTAGGAACATCCTAAGGAGTCCTATTTATAATTGTGGAACTCTAACTTTCGCACCTAGTTGGAAAACTCTAGAAACCATCTCAAATTTATGCAGTTTGCTAAAATAGACTTCACACTACACAGTTTTTTAAAATAAACTTCACTCTGCATAATTTCACAAAATGACCCAAAGTTTTAGAATATGCTTTTTTAGGACGATTTCAGGATTAATTTTCTTCACTTCGAATTTTTGATTCTCTTCATTCCTCACTTGGTTTTCTTGGATCTTTGCCGTGTAAATTCTTCAATCTTGGTCTCCTAAGATCCATCCCTTGCCTTGGTGATTCTTGAGCATCAAATCCATGCTTCTAGCACCCTTTTTAATCTAAGCTCTTAAATTCACCTTGCAACACAAACATGAGTAAAATAGAACATTAAGCATTGTCATGTTTATAAAACCAAGATATAAATGGGGGATAATATGCAATATTTGACCTTCAACACAATCCCCAACTAGCATTTTGCTAGTCTCGGGCAAAGTATGCGAAAAATATTTCGAGAACCACAGGATAATTTCTATAAGCTCAAGTGGTTTTAAAAAAATAATCCACATAATAGAATTCTAAAATACATCAATGTTGTACATTACCTTCTCCTAAACTCTAGCACCCGGTAAGTTTCATAATCAAGTTCAAAGCATTAATCTTCCAATTAGAACAATTTCAAACATTGAGTTCCATGTGTGTATAGTGAAGTCTAGACTTATTACAATCCAAGGTTCAGTTCTTCACTTTTATGATAACATTAATAGTTAAAAGAGCATTCGGGACAACCAAAACCTAAATTGAAACTCGCCTTATAGTTCATCTTTTAGTTCCCTCTTTTATTCCTCTAGCTTTTAATTTTTCCATTGATGGCTTTCGCGTTATGTCAATCTTTTTAAAGATCTTTAATAGGTAGCCCTTTTCGACAATAACTGTTTTTTTAGTTGGGTATTTTCTTTTTCTTTCTTTTCAATTCTTCCCATTGAACATGATGGATAAATTCCCCAGGTTGGTTCCTTCCATGCTTAATAATCATCAAGTTAACAATTCAATATCAAACTGACACTTTAATGTGTAAGCTGGATGTGACATGTGAAATCATGACTCAATCAATGTTTAAAACTTCTAATCGAGGATTAATGACTTTACTTAATTTTGAGATCTCTCAAGTGACTAAAATCTAAGAGACATAAGGCATCAACATTACGTATCTTGCAATTCTAATTCATGGATTAACTTCGAGATCACTTAAATTTGCAGAAATTTTAGAAAATTTTCTCGATTTTTCACAATTTCACCCAAAGACTAGAAAACAACTGATTAGCCTGCTTAATCCACATCCCCCAACCTCAATATCTACATTGTCCTCAATGTAAAAGAGATAAGCATTCAATGCAAATGAGGCAACGAAAATAAAGGAGAAGTGAGGGAAAGGTAGTACCCAAAGAAGGAATTTTGAGGCTTTTTCACAAGGATCTCAATGTGAAGATGGGTTAGCATAAGAATTTAAACCAACAGAAAGAAAAATATCCTAAACAATGAAAAGCAAACTATCCTAAATAGCGAAAAGCAAATTATCCTAATCCGAAGGTATATGAAAGCAATAATCTTAAACTAGGAAAATAGGAGAAAGCTACTCAGTCATGCCACAAGGTTCCTCCTCCGGCCAGTATCTTAATAAATTCCTCATTAGGTTTCTTAACAAGATCATCCAAAAGCCCTTTTTGCAATAGACTTAGATGCCTTGGAGCATGATTTTCTAGAGAAATTTCTGGGCCTTAGCAAAAAATTATCGATGAATCACCTGAGATATCCAAAGTATATATAATTTACCTGTGACAGATAAATTTTCAAAGTTAGAGCAATATGGTGAATCAGAGACTACAAGTAAGTGAAATTCAGAAAAATTCTCAGTAAGCGATGTAGCCTCAACATATTCCGAAGTTTCAGACTTAGGTTCAATTTTCAGCTCCTCCTTTGATGGTAAACATTTAGGATCTATGGAAGGAGGTTCTTCAAAGTAAGGGTTCTCTCGGTCAGTATTGTCATGCCCCAGACTTGGAAACCGGGCTCACAAAATTCTTGATCGCCGAATCCGGTGCCGACAACCTCCGTACTACCCCATTCTCAGCTCCTGACACCCATATACTAGGTTCCGATCCTGTGATCCTATAAAGAGGATTTCCAATGTACATTTATCTCGTAAGAAGGATAACCATAAGCATAACCCACAACAATAACAACCAGAAACATCACCGTATATCCACTATAATAAAAAACTTTAAGTACAATGCATAAAGGAAATATAATATCATTATCAAAATCTCCAAAAGGTAACTGCACGCTTTAATCTCAATGCTGCTGCAACGTCCTAGCGTCACCTGCACGTAACGATCGTGCATAAGCTTATAGAAAGCTTAGAGGGTGGTGTAAGTGTGTGCGCAAGGTAAGTGCCAAGTATGTAATATCAGAATAATGGGGAAACATGATGGTAAGTCCATGAATGCTATCAGCCGTACCAAGGCTATACGATGCAAGGCATGAATGCTATCGGCCATACCAAAGCCATGCGATGCGAGGCCTATGTAGCAAAATGTCATATGCGAGATGCAACGCAAGCATGCCAGTCCTCATCTGAATCCACATAACAATACAACTCATCTCTAGAATATCAACAAGGTCTAGTACACTCCAAACCAGATTGTTGCCCCATCGTGCGTAACAAGGTGAGTGGAAGAGACCTCACCATCCGCCTGCCAATATCGGGCCCACCTCGTCGATAGTAGACCCATTCCTTGAGTTGGTCAAATTCACCCTAGCTTTGCCCCCTCCTCTCGGGCGGGTAAGGCCGCACCCCCTTCCAACCGACCATGACATAGTGGGAAGCGCGACCTCCTGGTGTTCAGCAATTAACGCTCATGCATCCACTCGGTCTTGATGTTGGAGCAACCACCTGGTACCATAAGGGTTTAGGGAATTTCACCCAGGGACATTTATCGCGCCCCATGTAGAGAAAAGATTTTCGGTGTCCAATCCTATCATCCACGATATGTCTATGGAGGGTACGGCCCTGATGTCGCTAGGGCGTATAGTAGTTATGTCACACAATGTGAGATGCATGAATCACAATATCCAATCATACAATAATCCTATGCGTACCGCGCGCTCATGTGGGGTAACTTCACCTGCCCAATAACATAGGCCATAATCAGTCACTCCTGGTATCAAGCTACATATGATGCGTATAGGCATGTATCATGAAGTCATACTAAGCATGTTATACGATGATGAACTCTCCTTATAACAAGGATGGGTCTAGATGGCCTACTCATATCAAGAATGGGCCTAACAATGGGCCCTAGGGAGACTTACAATGTGGACATTTAACCATCATTGTTCTTACAATGTGTACAATTAACTATCATTACTCCCAAGGCATGACCCATTACAATACCAACTAGGAAGATGAATGAGCATCATAAACATCATGGTGGAATCACATATCACAATTAGGTCTCATCACATAGGCCTCATATGTACCACAACGTGCCTCACATAAGGGCCTCATATAATCTCATTGGGCCTCACATAAGGGCCTCACATACATCACATTGGGCCTCATACAAGGGCCTCACATGCATCACACTGGGCCTCACTCATGGGCCTTATATACATCACAATAGGCCACATCCCATGGGTCTTAAATACATCACAATGGGCCATATCCTATGAGCCTCAAATACATCACAATGGGCCTTATACCTGGGCCTCAAATACATCACAATGGGCCTCATAACTGGGCCTCAAATACATCACATTGGGCCTCATACCTGAGCCTCAAATACATCACAATGGGCCATACAGTGGGTGGGCCCTGCACGTACGACAAGTGGGCCCTCCACATACGGCATGTGGCACTGCGTCCAGCAAAGCGGACGGATGGTGTGGATATAAAACACATACATCGAGGTGGTCCTCACCGTCCAGACCACTGGACGATGTGGATATAAGACACATGCATCACATGCGGGTCCCACGTCCAGCAATGGACGGTGTAAATATAATAAATAAATCATGGTGGGGTCCACGTCCCAGCTGGACGGTGGAGACCCCACACGTGCAAGGTGGGGTCCATGTCCTAGCTGGACGGTGGAGACCCCACACGTGCAGGGTGGGTCCCACCATCCCAGGGATGGACTACATGGATAAAACATATACACCAGGTGGGTCCACACGTGTGGCCCACTAGCTGCTTGAAGCAAGCAGATATTTGTGTTTTCTCCACTATCCAGACCTGCTGGACGGTGAGGATGGACGTGCAGCAGGTGGGTCCCACATATATGTGGCCCATCTGCACTGAATCAAGCTAATATTTATATTTTCCCATCGTGCAGACCTGTTGGACGGTGGGAAGCAACATACATCAGGGTGAGGTCCATGTGTGTGGCCCCACCAACTTTGAATCAAGGCTGATATTTGTGTTTTCCCTTCAAACAGGGCTTGCCCAAACGGGCAGTAAAGTGGACAGCAAAGTGGGCCTCGGTTGGACAGAAGGTGCGTCCCACTTGGTGGACGACATGGATAAAAACACATACATCATAGGTGGGCCATACAATCAGGGGAGAGAGAGAGAGAGAGAGAGAGAGAGAGAGAGAGGGTAAGAGAAGTGTGCGATGAAGGGCTCAGCCACTATGAGTTCTCCCTTCCATGCATTACAAAACATACATGAAGTGGGTCCCATTACATGTGGGCCCACCAATCAAAATCAATGGTTGAGATCCCTGTTCCACCAACAATGCAGGGTCTAAATGACCTTCTCACAATGGGAAAAAAAAACATCAAGATGTGGTCCATGGAGAATGGTCCCATCATGGGATGAACATATGAATCATGGTGGACCATCGGCCACACTTAGGGTCCAAAGTGAGATCCATACCATCAATCGGTAGGCCTGACTTGGCCCATCATAAAAAATACAAACTAATCCTACAAATCACCCACCGATTACACTTCTTCTAGGCTCCTTGGAATGCTAAGCTCCTTGACTTCAACTTTGATGGATAATGATGAAGATTGAAGGGTGGAGATGAGAGTTTAGGAGGTAGGAAGTGAGCCACACTTGGCTCTCCTCTTAGAAATGCTTGGACGTCCACTCCTTGGTAGCTTGGAATGGTAGAGAGAATGAGAGGGAGAGAGAATGTGATGGGTTGTGTGTAAGAAAGGGACGGGTGGAGAGAGAGAGAGAGAGAGAGAGAGAGTTGATTTTAGGGATGACTTGTGTAAGAGAGGGAAGGGTTGTGTACTTGACTAGTACTTGATTGATTGATGTGATGGATGGTAGAGATTCTCTTGGGATTCACAACGCATGACATTTTTCTCAAAATAAACGCGGACCCACAAATCCTGGCTTGGGTATCGCATCGGTGTACAAGTCACTACGTTAGAACTGCGGTGATGGCGCAATTGCAGTGGTACAAGTCTCAGGTCGAGTCGACTCAAATCTACGGGATGCAACTTAGGGTCGCGTGCAAATGCTGAATACAGGTCGCGGGTTTTTGGAATTTGTCAAGGAGGATTGCATAAGTCTAAGGAATGGTACAGACTAGGATACAGGCCTAATAGCTCTCCCCTCCTAATAAAAATTTCGTCTCCAAAATTTACACTAACATTGCAACTAGACATAACTCATAAGAAAAGAGGAAACATATAATCATCATATAAAATCGAAGACAGCTCATAAGATACAACATATAATCAATCATCAAAGAGATGTGGATAATGCTCACGAATCTCAATCTCGCGTTCCTAAGACACCTTGTAATGTCTCGAAAAATTCCGTACAAAGACCCAAGTACCACCTCAGGCAGAAATCACTCAGGACCAAATCCTTTAGAAATTAGACGAGTTTAACTAAGTGTTAAACTAGATTAGCTGTAAAATTCGCTTGAAACACTTTAAATATGATCTGCAAGACCCAAAACTTTGAGAATCATGGACGCTAGGTTAGCCTAAAATCGAGGATCAATCTCATTACCCAGTTGCTCCCGGGAGCACATTGAAACTCCGTATCGGATCTGGACCGCACGTCGAAAGTCCGATTACTACGAAATTATATAATTAGGACCGCCTTATTGGGCTTGACAACCATCTCAGAAATTAACTCCAGATAGTGTCCCGAGGCTATTCGCTTAAACCCGGAGTGAAGAGTGTGAGAAAACGTGGTTTTCTTTAGAAAATTAAGTCTAATTTAAATAATCTGAGACTTGTCGCTTATGGGCCAGATATAACCAATCAGACCGTCGGAATATGACCCAAATGCACCCTCGGATCAGGAAACATTTCCCATACATGTTTGTGTACTTGTAACCCTGATCGAGTTTTGGTAACCGATGAACTGAAACTGGTCCACCATGTGTGATCTGGGAACTCGACTGGAATGAAAACTTAACTCAACCTAGATCCATAGTCAGGGAGCTTAAGTCCGACCTTTGGCTTAAGGGGGGGCTCCGGAAATGCTTCGTTGAGATGGAACAACCTCCCTTTGGACATAACCTAAGTATACCATGGCCTTGGGGTCATTCCCATCAGTTCTGGGCCTATATAAGGATCTTAAACCCTCTCTCATTCACTCCATACGAATTTGAGAAAACCCTAGGAAAGAAAAGAGAGTAAAGAGAGAAAGTGTGAAAGAAGTGGGAGGAGATTCTTGTTGTTCTATCCTGTCATTCTACGTGCCTGACCGTCACTATCACATCGCTATTTCGGCGATTCTGACTTCATTCTTAGGTAAGAAAACCTAACCTTAATCTGTTCTAGGGTTTCAATTGTTGCAAGTGGCGAGATAATTGACTTAACTCGTGATATAGGTTGTCATTTCATCGTTGACAAAGACCTAGGGTCTTTGTCGAGTTCGTTACGATTCTACGGCATAAGGTGCGAACTATAGACACTTAGGTTATGGTTTTCAACGCTTTCAATGTCGGATAATGATAGATTCATGATTTGGGTGTTATTTCACATGTATAATGCGATGTCTGTTTTGTGTTTCAGTTATGTACGTATTATGTAGAATTCAGCGTATTCCTTGTATGTGTATAAAATACTGTATATGTATAAAATATAAAAGTGTGTTTACCATGATTTACTGCCGTGCATATATACTAGTTATGTGTGTGACGACTCTTTGGCTAAAGGATTCGTTCTAATACGTGTTTGGGCCAATATATGTTATGTAGGCTATTAAGTGTAGTCTAAGTGTTTGTGAAAATGCTTGTATAAGTATGTACTTAGAATAGTAGTGCCTTGAGTAGGTGTTGAGATAGGATTCTCAACTACCTTATAAGTTGATTTCCTTCATATAAGTGGATTAGTTTAATCACTTTATTACCAAAATGCATGGGTATGGATTCTTGTTCATGTTACATCTTATACCATGCTTGATAACATGCTCGAACTACTTGGTTATTCCTGTTCTGACCTCTTCACATGCTTAGTTGTTAACATTGAATGTGTGTGGGACTACGGTATAGTCCAGGCAATCGGTAACAGGCTTTGAGTTTGTGGCTGAGATTCATTCGCCACATAGGACGTGTTTGACAAACCTGAGTCGTGTGTTGGTCATCGGCAGTGGTTAGGCCACACGAAGTGCTTATGCACTTCATGTCGATCGATACAATATGCGCTCGTATTAGTCGAGCTCGCCAAGTAACCCGATTGGCCTATTATATGGACGCTATTGTTTGAACCTAAGGTACCGAACTCACCAGTGAAACCCCGTTAACCTTGGTACCTCGATCCGCTAAGACTCATGAGCCGGACATGGTGGTATGGGACACTATGGTCAAGTTGTCAGCCTACACCGGGGCGACAAGTCCACCCGTAGTGACCAGTGAGCAACCAGAGCTCGTGAGCCGAATACGGTGGTATGTGACACTATATTCGAGCTGTCGGCCTGCACTGATTTGGTGATGAGCCCTTTGTAGTGACCGCGAGCATACTTTGAGCCTACGCTAAGGTGACAAGCCTTACGTAGCAACTAGAGTATAAACTAGGCCTACACTACATCGTGGCGACGAGCCCTTTGTAATGACCTAGAACCGCAACATTGTATGATATTACTAGGACTGACGACCCTAAAATGGATCATCAGTTGGAAATTGAATAAGGGAGGTACCTTAGTTTCCCAACCCTCCTGTATGAAAAGGACTAATAAGAACTTGGTAACCATATGCATGCACTGCATGACGCGTGCGTTCAAGAATAGCAGGTCAAGCACTGAGGTAGTGTTGTTCATGCGCGAACGTGAAATGAAGTCGCTGAGAGAGCGTAGGCGAGGGCATGCATCATACATTCATACCATTCTTGCATTAACAAGAGTACTTAGGGATGTGTGATTTACTGCTTTATCATTACTGATTGATTGAATTGATAACATGTTAACCTTTGCTTTATTATTCTACTGAGTTTATCACTCACTCCCATGTTATGGGATGGTGTTTTAAACACCAACCAGACTCTGTCTTGATTTCAGATGACGGCGTGACCCCTGAGGCAGATCTTGACTACTACGATGATCAGGATGAGTTCTCTTATATGCAGTTCTCCGGTGGTTTCGCTTAGGCTATCCGGATTGACGGGGCTACAGGGATTATCATTGTAGTTGTACTATTTTAACATTTTGATTTTTGAGACTTTACATGTATATGGTGACTCAGTGATGTATTCATACTCTGGAGACCGATCGTGATCTTTGACTTATATACGTGTATTTATGTCTTTCAGTCTTCTGCTTGCATTTTACAACTTGATCTAGAGTATGAATTACTGTTTTGGCATAATCCCACTCATGATGAATGCAATAACACAGACAACATTGAATCATAAGCATATATGTTACATAAGTGATGTTTTGGAACTCGAGAGTTGAGTTGCTACTCGACCCCCGATTTTTAGGGCATTACATGTTGGTATCAGAGCATGATTTGGATTAAACCGGACCTGGGTTATGATCACACAACGTACGATGACACAAATTCAACTTAGGTGAGTGCGAGAAAATATAAAAACAAGCATAGGAGTCCCAATTTCGCCAATTGGCGAAGTTCACCGAAAACGATCACCGAGATTGAGTCCGTACACCTCCGTGATCGCATGAGGTGACCTCGGATCACTCCTAGACTGTCAAATGATGGGTCTAGACCAAAAATTATCCCATCCTAGCCATCAATAGTCGATAAATGAGAGTATACATCAGAAACTAACCGAAAGTACCCGATTTGGCTCAAATCAGAGTCGAGGGGTCGAAACGATCAATTCGGTGGGCCCCACATGTTTTTGGACCAAGGGGGAGGGGAGGACCTCGCCCAAAGGGTGATCCCTCACCAAAATCTCTAGAGGTCGGCGAGGCCTCACCGCCAAGCGGGCTCGACCGGGCGGGCCGCTCGTGCCGATTGAGTTTGGGGCGTTGTATAGCCCACTGATGTAAGGGGTTTTGGTTAAAACCCTTCCTAGGTTGCCCCTCCTTTATAAAATACCCTCCCAAGCTCTCCTTTCTCTCCCAAACTTTATATTTTTCACAAAAATTGCCCCTCCAATCTCTTCCTCTTTCGTTTTCGTGCACCACACCTATCAGCCTGTCAAGACCCTCTTTCATTGCTGCCTACCCTCTCCATTCTCTCTCATTTGAGCTCTTAAACCCCCATTTGAGTCTCAAATTCGTGTACACCCACTAACCCATCCTCTTTCATCCTCTTCCTTCTTTATTCCCTTTCATTTGAGCCTTTACACACCCCTTGGAGGCTCAAATCCATAGAGACCTAAAGACTCCAACCTTTTTCTCCCTTTTCTTCACTTTCTCCATGGCTCTATTCGAGGTTATTACAGTCATTTTCTCAATCTCCACCTTTCTCTCTCTCATGGGAAAGAGAAAGGGAGCCGTGGATGAAGCCGGGCCTAGTCGCCCCACTCGTTCAAGGAGACCGAGAGGCGCCACCACAAGCACGGGCGTTGAGCATGAGATACGGACTAAGCGGGACCTCGATCCCCAGGCTCCTCTCCCAAGAACTCTAATGGCAGAGTTGTCTCATGGAAGATATGTGGGCCATAAAGTCCTTTTCGAAGCTCAAGTTGACGGGAAGCTCTTTGGAGAGTATTTGTTATTGGAGCGCCTGGGTGAGGCCAGATGGGGCGCTGTGTTTGAGGGAAAATATCGTACGAATGTGGGTACTGTCCGAGCTTTCTATGCCCATATTCAAGAGCCTACGCTGGATCCCTTGCAGTTCAAGATCCCATTCAGAAGAGATCGGGAGGCCACAATCAACGCTAGCCTGATAGCTTGACTCATGGGCATACCGCTTGGCCAAGTCCACTCGAGCGAGAAAAATCTGAAGAGTGCACGAGAAAGGGATCACCGTATGTGTTTCCTTTGTGCTCGACTATTTCAATGGTAGCCAAACAATAGTCTGCTGGCGACCAATATGACTGACGACTTTTGTCTACTCCATCACATTTTCACGTTCAACATCTATCTCAGGTGGAGCAATCGCAGTGAGTGCATGCGCCTGATGGTCAACTTTCTATACCAGGCGAGGCAGGGAGAGAAGTTATGCGTGCCCACGTATGTTTTGTGACAGATCGTTCTAACCGCACGCTCAAATAGAAAGACTGATTCGCTCCCCTTTGGTCGGCTTATATACAAGATTGCACGCGAGTTCGACTACAGTCTTGGCGTAGAACTTCCAGTGCCGCAACATTTCATCAATGAAACTACTCTCAATCAGATGGACATCGGGCCACGACAATGACAAGCCTAACTTGAGGAAAGTGAGTATGAGATAGAGAGTGAAGAGGAAGAGAGTGAGGAAGAAGGTGGAGCTGAAATAGAAGAGGAAGTGAGCGAAGAAGAAGAGGAGGCCCAGGATACGGAAGAGAGCTCCCCTCCTACGCCACCGGAGCAGGACACTGATCGGGCTACTAGGGATGCTCGTATAGCTCGACTTGAGGAGGGTCAGGCTGTCCTACGATAGGGTCAAGTGGTCCTACGATAGGATATTATGGATCTTCGGGGCCTTGTGAAACACAAGTTCAAAAAAGTAACTCGTACTTTGAAGACTATCCTTGCTGCGTGCAGGATAAAAGTGCCCCTCCTCCGTCGCCAGACTCGGATGCCTAGTCATCCCTGCCGTTGTCTTGTAACTTGTTTTGGTTACTACTTTAGGTTATGTTTGTGTTTGTGTTACTGGGCCTAGTAGTGTAGTAGTAGTCGAATGTTTTCAGTGTTTGAAGTTTTGGTTGTAGTAGCTCACATGCATCTTCTGTCATGATTCATGTAACTCTGCATTCCATGTATTATGACAAATTTTAGTGAATGAAATGCATGTAGTCCCTTTTGCTATGAAGTGTATAGAATGCTTAAAGGATTGTGTATTGTTATGCTACATCTTACACAAATTGCACCTTATGTCATATAAGACATGTCATGGAAGGCTAAGCAGAGCATGGCACGCCTCGCACTTACTGGTTTGATAGATCAGGCACCTCCCCAGAGTGACGGTCATACGGACCCCGATTTGGGCCCTATTCGTGAGGCTATGCCTGAGTCTCAGCCATCTACTGGTCCTGCAGTTGGACCGCCACTGTACACACCACCGGTTCGTGAGCAAAACTGTGCGTCTTCTTTAATGCATCATGTGCCTCAGTCTGCCCCCACCTGCGGATAGGTTGGAGCAGTTGATGATAATGATGCACCAGTAGCACCAGCAGCTCTTAGCTACTATTGCAGAGGCCCTAGCTTAGGGTGGAAGTGCGACTCCACCTTCACCATCTGTACGTCCTGCTGAGAATGTAGGGCCTTCTGCTCAGGATGAGGGTGTGCCTCCCCCTACACCTGCTGCATACCCTCCGGGGAATCTGGGTACGAGTGGTCTCCTCGAGCGATTCTAGCACTTAAGGCCTCATACCTTTACGGGTTCTCACAGACCCGAGGAGGCTGAATATTGGCTCGACAGCATCTCTAAGATGCTGAGGATGCTATATTGTACCGAGCAGGAACAGGTCAAGTTGGCCACCTTTATGTTTGAAAAGGAGGCTAGCCTATGGTGGGATAGTGTTCTGCGGACAGTTGCAGTTGGCTATATATGGACATGGGCAGATTTTGAATTCTGCTTTCATGGGAAGTACTATCCCCAGACGTACCGGCACAAGAAGGAGAATGAATTCTTGCGCCTTAGATAGGGAGGCATGACAGTGACAAAGTATGAGCATCGGTTCACGGAGTTGGGCCGATATGTTCCTATGATACTTATCGATACACAGATGTAGATGCGGCGCTTTTTCGAGGGTTACGCCCTGATATTCGCTCAAAGATGTGCTGTGATAGCATACCCTCCTATGCTGAGCTAGTACATATGTTTATGCGAGCAAAGCAGGACAGGGATCGATTATCATGCTCTCGTGGGCCTATGATCCTCAGGCCCCGACCAGATATGCCGAGCAGGCCATTCCTCGGTAAGAGGCCTCGCACGGACTCTCCTCCCAGGATTTCGGTGTCACTAGTTCCGATGCGGCGACCGGGCGTGACCTGTACCTACTATGGGAGGCGGGGCCACCCAGCGGACAACTGTTTCGCACGTATGAGAGACAGTGGGTGAAATGGCCAAGCTATATGTCCTAGAGGGGGGGGTGAATAGGACTATGCCAAATTTAAATTAATTACAGTGGAATTTAAATAACAAGATAGCCAAATAAAGTAAATCAATCCACAATGCATAAATGAATAGCAACCTCAATAAACAAGTATTAAGAGATTGATACAAAAGTTGTTCTAAGGACAACCTTACACCAAAAACTAAAGTTTATGGTAGGACAACCTGATTTCTAGAAAGATCTTTGTATCAAGAACTCAAACTTTCTAGGAATAATCAAATTGAAACAAAACAAATGAATAGAATGTAATTGATTGTTCTAAGCACAACCATACACCATAGAAATGGCAGGGCAACCTTACTAGAACAATAAAGCTCAAATAAAGAAATAGCTTGAAATAAATAGCAAAAATTTAAATCTAAACTATTACAACATTCCCCACTGAGCTTGAAATTAAAATGATTACAACATTCACATCCACATACATTCCACAAAAAAAAAAATAATCAAAGATAGGAAAATAAAGCACACTTCCACATAACACAAGGAGTTATAGTGGTCCACCTGTGTGTACACCAACTGTTCAAAAATATCCACACAGAATGCTACTCCACTCCTAATATCCTCACACAGGGGATATTAGCATTCACTATCAAGTAGGTTTTCATAGGTTCACCTAAAACCTTTACAATTGTGTCTTTTTCAAAGGGCTTACACAATTCAAAAACCCTCACTTCTGAGTTTTCTGGCTCTCCTCAGATAACCAATAGCTTTGAGATTTTTCTGGCTTAACCTCAAATAAAACTAAAATAAATGAATTCTGATAAATGTAAAATACCTGAATTTCTTCTTTGTTGTAGCAGCCCAGAGAACCAAGTCGGAGTAGAGATTTGAATGTCAAAGTTTAATGTCCAATACTCACTTTATAATGGTTCTAATTTCTAATAGATTTTAAATTAAAACAAATGGGCTAACTAGAATTGATTTTGATTCCAGTAAAAGGAAAATAAAAACTTCCGCTTTACAGATTAGATTGGAATGGAAGAAACAAAATCAATTAACAAAGTTAAAGAAATAGAATATTAAATAAGCACACTTAGCTTTAAACGGAGCACAGATATATCTCTCAGAAGGTCGAATTAAATTAGCTTCAATGGTCTATTTAATTTTGAGATTCCCGCTCTATTTATAGTGTGAAAAAATCACGTCTTCGACTGGTCTTAAGTCGCTACGACTGGTCAAAGATCCAATAGATATTTGAAAATATAGGCGCGATAAGATAAGACAGTTTTACGACTGGTTGTAGGGCACCTTCGACTAGTCGTAGGTCTCCTTCGACTGGTCGAAGGTCACACACGAATGGTCGAAGCAAAGTGCAAATCATCATTGTAGTTTGAGTCGAAGGTCTACGACTGATCGAAGAACCTGTCGACACTGTTCCCATGACTAGTTGAATAGTCCCTAGGACTAGTCGAAGCCTAACAGAAAATTTCTGAATTTTGCAACAAACTTACGACTGATCCAGGAAATCCTTAAACAGGTCGAAGCAGTGTTAGGACTAGCCGACCAGAGACCAGGACTAGTCTTAGAACAGGCCAGACTCACTTATATAGAATATGTGAATTATGTATCCAAAGTGGCCTACTCCAAAGGTCAACCTATGGTTAGTCAAACCTCAATAGTGAAGTAAGGACATTGAAACTTAAGGACAAGTGACCTTAAAAGTAGTGAAGCTTGAAGTCTTGATGTAGTTCAAACTTGAAAGCATATTTAGATCTTGAGATTAAACTTGAGGTCTTGATATTGAACTTGAAGGCTTCTTGAAATCTTGAGATTGAACTTGAAAGCTTCTTGAAAGCTTGAGATTGAACTTGAAAGCTTCTTGAACTTTGAAAGCATCTTGAGATCTTGACTTGAGAGCAGTGCTTGTTCATCACAGTTGATCTTAAGTAGCGCTTTGATCTTCACATATGCAAGCTTTACAACAGTGTCTTTGGCACCATAAATTTGACAACAAAAGGGGTTATAAACAATAGCACTTACAATCTCCCCCTTTGTCAAATTAGTGACAAAACACACTTCCAAGATATGTTAGTTCATAGAATATCTGATTAACGAATCATGCACCAGTTGTTATCAACTAGCACAATAACATGAACCTGCATATCAATAGTTAACATGAACCTGTATATCAATAGTCCTTCTCCTCTACACATACTTCCCCTAAGTAACATCATACTCCCCCTGAGTAACATATGCATAAAAATAATGTGCAATGCCTACTCCATTCTCCATTCATATGAGCATAAGCATTATTCTCCCCCTTTTTGTCACAAGAGGACAAAGGAAGCACAGAACAAATAAACTGAGGAGAAAAAAATTAGAGAGACATATGAGAGGTAACAAGACAAGATAACAGTAATTCATAAACAGAGCTAAGTTATAGATAACAACAATCTCCCAACCAGTTGTAACACCAGAATAGTAAAGTTATTACAAATTAGATTGTTGAAAAGAACTAATCTGAATCGGATGAAGGAGCAGGGATGGAAGGATCAAGTTTATGCATGCCCTTGTTCAAGCGTCGAAGATATTTACGCATATACTTGAATTGTAAATCATGAACAACAGACATGTTTTCCATCTTAACATTAATATTTTCAACCTTATCCTCCAATGCATGCAAACGTGCATCAAAGTCAGAAGGTTCAAAATCTGGATCATTCGTAGAATCAGAATCAAGTTCTTCAAAGATATCATCCATATTAATATCATCAGAAGAAGGATCACTAGCTACTTCCTCATGTGCTGCTTCAGCATTGCCAACACCATCACCTTGACCAGGGAGGAACTCCAACTTCATTTTATTTAAGTTAGAATTATTGAAGATCAAATGAGGGATAGGGGCCTCTCTAACTGGCATATCGATTAACATATGAGTAGCCAACACAGTCATCAAATAAGCAAAAGGAATGTCACTAAGTCTAGGATGGAGACGGAAATTAATAATGAAGTGACAAATCAAGGAAGGTAAACAGATAGACGTACCATTGGCAATAGCATGAAGAACACGAACCATAAAGGAAGTCAATTCAGATTTATTACCCGATCGAGGATATAAGTTAGATACAAAGATTTTGTGAAGAACTTTGTATTTGAGTAACAAATACCTTGCGGGAAGCGCATTCCCTTTGTGAGTCCATTGAGCATTCAGATTGCATAAATCTCTAGTGAGGAGACATTTTTTAGATTTTGAGGGTTTATCAGACAAATTATAGACAGGAATCCCCTCATCATTCATAGGAATATCCATAAGAGCTGAAATCAAATGACGATCAATGTCAAATGGTCCTTCTCTAGTGGCTATTTTAAAAGTTAAGTTCTCCAGAGAAAAATCACATATACATGCAAACATAGACTGAGCAATGGACCGGTATGCTGGCGCACCCCAATGTAATAAGTTATCCCAACCTACAGCTTGAGGCATATGAAGGATATCAAAAGGAGCAACATGATTAATAGAAACTTAATGTTCAACAATAACATTGCATAATCTAATATCCTGAACATAAGATGGATCATCATTAGGAGGCCGAAGATGATGCTTAATGAGAGGGGATGATCTAGAAGAAGAAGACAGACCACGTGATGTTGTTTTTTTTCCCTCTAAATGCCATTTGCAACAAAGATTACAAGAAAATAAAGAGTTGCAATGGTTTGAGAAGAGGGTTTGCTCAAATCAGATTTTTTAAAAGGAAAACCCCAAATCTCAGCAAAAATTGAAATGGACAACTTCAAGAAGAAAAAAGAAGAAATATAGACATAAATCCACAAGAAATAAGTAAGCGAAGCACTAACCTTGAAGGATTTGGAAGGTGGGTTCGATAGGTCGAGAATCAGCTAGTTGGAGAAGAAAAAAGAAATGAGAAAGGAGTTTTTCCCCAAATTTAAGTGATTCACGCGATTCATGACTGGTCGTGGGTTTTCTTCGACCGGTCGTGCCACGACAGGTCGAGGAAATCCTCGACTGGTCGAGTACCACCAAAAAATCAGATTTTCATGCATATTTCAAAAAATTGAAAATATAATCTAGCAAATATATACAATATGATACAAATAGGCATAAATAATCATTTTAAAATACACATGCCAAGATCACATTTCATTTTGTTAAACCTGCTTTTGTCGAGTGGTTTAGTGAAAATATCAGCACGTTGATTCTCGGTAGGAATATATTCCAATGATATTATTACATTTTTATCAACTAAATCTCGAATGTAATGAAATCTAATATCAATATGCTTAGTACGAGAATGCTGAATTAGATTTTTCAAAATATTTATGGCACTGGTATTATCACAATAAAGAACATGGAATCCTGTTTAATTCCATAATCACTTAGCATACATTTCATCCAAATAAGCTGTGTACAAGCATTACCAGTTACAATATATTCAGCTTCAGCTGTTGAAATTGATATAGAACTTTGTTTCTTACTAAGCCAAGAAATTAAATAGTTTCCAATAAAAAAAACAACCACCACTAATTGATTTTCTATCATCAAGATTACCAGCCCAGTCAGCATCTGAGTACCCAGCTAATTGAATAGTAGTCTCATGAGATACCATAGACCGAGATTAACAGTACTAGCAACATAGCGTATAATTCGTTTGACTGCAATCAAATGCGATTCTTTAGGTTCAGATTGATATCTAGTACAAATACCAACACTTAGAGCAATATCAAGTCTACTAACAGTTAAATATAATAAACTACCAATCATACTCCGATATAGTTTCTGATCTACATTTTTACTTGTAGAATCTTTTGAGAGTTTCAAAGTTGTACTCATAGGAGCATCAAATTTCTTACCATTGTCAAATCTAAATCTCTTAACTAAATTTATAACATATTTGGATTGAGATATGAACATCCCATCAGGTTCTTGTTTTACTTGCAACCCAAGGAAGTAATTCAATTCTCCGACCATGCTCATTTCAAATTGAGATTTCATCAAATCTGCAAACTCAATAGTCATGTCAGTACAGATAGATCCATAAATGATATCATCAATGTAGATTTGAACCATTAAAACATCTTCGTTATGTTTCTTAGCAAACAATGTTTTATCAACACTTCCCATCTGAAAGTTATGACGAAGTAGAAACCTAGTCAATTTCTCATACCATGGTCTGGGAGCTTGTTTAAGACCATATAGAGCTTTTTTTAAGACGGTATACATGATCAGTAAACTTAGGATCTTTAAATCCAGTAGGTTGTTCAACAGATACTTCTTCATGTAAATCGCCATTTAAAAAGGCACTCTTAACATCCATTTGAAAAATTTTAATCTTTCTAAAGCAAGCAATCGATATAAAAAGTCTTATTGATTCAAGATGAGCAACTGGGGTAAAGGTTTCATCATAATCAATACCTTTAATTTGAGTGTACCATTGTACAACTAATCTTGCCTTGTTTCTAATAATATTCCCAAGCTCATCGAACTTATTTTTAAAAATCCATTTTGTTCCAATAATATGTTTATCTTTAGGTCTAGGAACAGGATACCAGACATCATTTCAAATAAATTGATTAAGTTCTTCTTGCATTACAACAATCCAGTTTTCATCAGCAAGAGCTTCTTTTACGTTAGATGGCTCTATCTGGGATGTAAAACATACGTAATTACATATATCCTTAAGTTGTCTACGTGTACGAACACCAATGAGAGGGTTTCCAAGAATCTGTGTGGTAGGATGATCTTTAACAGTCCTTAATTCAGAATCAGTCTGAATAGATGAAGTGTCAGGTTTATCAATTACTAGAACTTCATCATTATCTGAACTTGAGATTGAAGTGTTCAAGTGATCATCAATGACCACATTGATGGACTCTTGAATCACACCAGTTGTTTTGTTCAGAACCCTATAAGCTCGACTTTTTAAAGAGTATCCCAGATTTTCACGATCACGTAAAATATAGTACTTGCTACCAAAAACTCGAAAGTATTTGACAGTAGGCTTTTTATCAAACCATAATTCGTAAGCCGTTTTATTATTACCTTTACTAGTGTAAACCCGGTTAATGATGTAGCAAGCTATATTGACTGCTTCAGCCCAAAGATTCTTAGAGAGCTTTATACTATTCAACAAGACATTAGCCATTTCTTGAAGTACTCTATTTTTTCTTTCAACAATACCATTTTGTTAAGGAGTTTTGGGCGCTGAGAACTCATGTAATATTCCCTGGTCACTACGAAACTTCTCAAAACCACTATTCACAAATTCAGATCTATGATCACTACGAATCTTACTGACTTGAGAACTCTTTTCAGTTTGAATCCTTTTAAGAACCTTTTTCACTTCTTCAAGGGTTTCTGTTTTGCCCCTTAAGAAAACAACCCATGTATATCTAGTAAAGTCATCTACTATTACCAAGATATATCTTTTACCACCTCAACTTTCTGTCCTTGTAGGTCCTACAAGATCCATATGGAGAAGCTCGAGTGGTCTTGATGTGGTATTGGAATTCACCTTTTTGTGTGAGTTCCTTATTTGTTTGCCAATCTGACATTCACCACATATTTTATCCAATTTTTGTAGTTTGGGTAGACCTCTTATAAGTTCTTGTTTGTTCAATCTATATAGATTTCGGAAGTGTACTTGTACAAGATGTTTATGCCACAAATCAGTCTCGTCTGTATGGACCATGTAACACAATTGATTAGATGATCTGGATTCACTTACAATATAGCAGTTTTCAAATTTCGGTTAATATTACCGAGCCTTTATTATTTAGAATCTCACAGCTTTGATTAGAAAACCGTACACTATGGTTATTATCGCATATTTGAGAAGCAAGTTATGTTTAAGACCTTCAACATATAAAACATTCTTGAATAAAGGAAGATTATAAAGTTGAACCGTACCTTGGCCCATAATCTTGCAGTTGCTGCCATCACCAAATGTGACTGATCCATCAGTCATATCTTTGAGATCGATGAATAGACCTTTATCACCAGTTATATGCCTTGAACATCCACTGTCTAGGTACCATTTAGAATGGCTTGCAGCTTTGAAAGCAGTGTGAGCAACCAAACAAGTGACTTTGGGGACCCATTTCAGAATTGTTTTGGGTTTAGGAACATAGTTAGTCTTCTTCTGTTTATAGTTGTGGGAATGACCTACTGAGTTAGATTTTAAGAGCTCTTTGAGTAAATCAACTATTTTTTCAGCCAATGGGTTTCTGTTCTAAATTTTGAAATTGATATAGCTACGTTTAGGTTTTTGAAAAGTTTTTATATTTTTAGAAAAACCTTGACAAGTACCTTTTTCTTTTGAGTTTGAGACTTCTTCTTTCACAAAGTTGGGAGAAGTACTCTTCTGCCTATGAGGTATGTTTTTATCATAACCCAACCCGGATCGATCGCCACATTTTCTAGATCCGGATAAAGTTTTTCTAACTTTGGATCTCCTTGGGCATACCTCCATGTATCCTTCAAATTCAGAAGAGAAGATACTTCATTCTTGAGTTTCTCAATTTCAGATTTTAAATCTTCAATAAGGGAGGTTTTGAATTCCAAATCACATTTTGATTTTTCAAAACTATCTGAAATTTGGGATTCTTCTAAAACAAGTAAGTCGAAGCATTCTTTGAGTTTAAAAAACTTTTCTTTTTGAAGTGTAAGCTTCACAGCAATTTTACAACTTTCCTTGTATAGGGCATTGTAAGCATCTTAAAGATCTTTTTCATTTTCATAATCACTATTCAGATTTTCTTCACTATTTGAATCATCATGATTTGAAAAAGTGAACTTGGCTAGAGTCATAAGGGCCTTAATTTCATTGCCCGACTCGATTTCAGAATCTTCTGAATCAGAAGTAGTTTTAGACTCAGATGATTCATCCCAAGTAGCCAACATACCCTTCCTTTTGGGTTTGTCCTTTTTAGGACATTTGTTTGCTAAATGCCCATATTCATGGCAGTTGTAACATTGACTGTCTTTCAAAGATTTTCGAGTTTTAGGTCTAAATTTCTTTTTATCATTTGATTGTTGAAGATCGACCCTTTTCTTACTTTTGAAAATCTTATAAAACTTCTTAGCTAAAAGAGCCATATCATCTTCAGAATCAAAATTTTCTTTAGAAACAATTTTAGAAGATTTAAGAGCTATAGATTTTCCTTTAGGAGCTTTAAAGTTTAACTCATAGGTTTGTAAAGAACCAACTAGTTCTTCTACCCTCATATTGTCCGTATCACGAAGTTCTTGGATTGCGGTTACTTTGGAATTGAACCATTCAGGAAGTGAGCGTAGTATTTTTGCACACACTTTACTTTCTAGGATTTTATCACCAAGACCCCAACATTGAGTTTACATTGTCATTTAATCTTGTGTAAAAGTCTATGAACATTTCATTCTCCTCCATATGAATTTCTTCAAATTTGGTTGTGAGGAGTTGGACTTTAGATTTTTTTACAATTGATGTACCCTCGTGTGTCATTTCTAATATATCCCAAGCTTGTTTTGCAGAATCACAGGATATAATTCTCTTGAATTCATTCGGTGATAGTGCACATGTAATCGCATTTAGTGCTTTAGCATTTGCACTACTCCCACTTTTCTGAAGTGTGGTCCAAGAAAAATAAGCAGTTATTTTTGTGGTTTTTGAACCATCAACGCCAGTCACTTCAGTGGTAGGAGGGGTCCATTCATTCACTGTGGCTAGCCACATATTTTCATCCATGGATTTGAGGAAGATCCTCATCCTGGCTTTCCAATAGGCATAATTGGTGTCATCAAAAGGTGGAGGCCTAGTGACTGAAAGGCTATCAAAATTTGACATCTTATATAAAGCTTAGATCGTTAGCTCAGGAAGTAAATCCAAATAAAAAGTAATAAGAGCGAGCTATTAGGCTCTGATACCACTTGAAATGGCCAAGATATATATCCTAGAGGGGGGTGAATAGGACTATGCCAAATTTAAATTAATTACAGCGGAATTTAAATAACAAGATAGCCAAATAAAGTAAATCAATCCACAATGCATAAATGAATAGCAACCTCAATAAACAAGTATTGAGAGATTGATACAAAAGTTGTTCTAAGGACAACCTTACACGAAAAACCAAAGTTTATGGTAGGACAACCTGATTTCTAGAAAGATCTTTGTATCAAGAACTCAAACTTTCTAGGAATAATCTAATTAAAACAAAACAAATGAATAGAATGTAATTGATTGTTTTAGGGACAACCATACACCATAGAAATGGCAGGGCAACCTTACTAGAACAATAAAGCTCAAATAAAGAAATAGCTTGAAATAAATTGCAGAAATTTAAATCTAAACTATTACAACATTCCCCACTGAGCTTGAAATTAAAATGATTACAACATTCACATCCACATACATTCCACAAAAAAAAATAATCAAAGATAGGAAAATAAAGCACACTTCCACACAATACAAGGAGTTATAGTGGTTCACCTGTGTGTACACCAACTGTTCAAAAACAGCCACACAGATTGCCACTCCACTCCTAATATCCTCACGTAGGGGATATTAGTGTTCACTATCAAGTAGGTTTTCACAGGTTCACCCAAAACCTTTACAATTGCGTCTTTTTCAAAGGGCTTACACAATTCAAAAACCCTCACTTCTAAGTTTTCTGGCTCTCCTTAGATAACCAACAGCTTTGAGATTTTTTTGGCTTAACCTCAAATAAAACTAAAATAAATGAATTTACAGTAAATGTAAAATACCTGAATTTCTTCTTTATTGTAACAGCCTAGAAGAACCAAGTCGGAGTAGAGATTTGAATGTCAAAGTTCAATGTCCAATACTCACTTTATAATGGTTCTAATTTCTAATAGATTTTAAATTAAAACAAATGGGCTCGGTAGAATTGATTTTGATTCCAATAAAAGGAAAATAAAAACTTCCTCTTTATAGATTAGATTGGAATGGAAGAAACAAAATCAATTAACAACGCTAAAGGAATAAAATATTAAATAAGCACACTTAACTTTAAATGGAGCACAGATTTATCTCTCAGAAGGTCAAATTAAATTAGCTTCAATGGTCTATTTAATTCTAAGATTCGTGCTCTATTTATAGTGTAAAAAAATCACGTCTTCAACTGGTCTTTAGTCGCTACGACTGGTCGAAGATCCAACAGATATTTGTAAATATGGGCATGATAAGATAAGACGGCTTTACAACTAGTCGTAGGGCACCTTCGACTGGTCATAGGTCTCCTTCGACTGGTCAAAGGTCACACACGACTGGTCGAAGCAAAGTGCAAATCATCGCTATAGTTTGAGTCGAAGGTCTACGACTAATCGAAGAACCTGTCGACACTGTTCCTACGACTAGTCGAACAGTCCCTAGGACTAGTCGAAGCCTAACAGAAAATTTCTGGATTTTGTAACAAACTTACGACTGATCCAGGAAATCCTTAAACAGGTTGAAGCAATGTTAGGACTAGTTGACTAGAGACCAGGACTAGTCTTAGAACAGGCCAAACTCACTTATATAGAATATGTGAATTATGTATCCAAAGTGGCCTACTCTAAAGGTCAACCTATGGTTAGTCAAACCTCAATAGTGAAGTAAGAACATTGAAACTTAAGGACAAGTGACCTTGAAAGTAGTGAAGCTTGAAGTATTGATGTAGTTCAAACTTGAAAGCATATTTAGATCTTGAGATTAAACTTGAGGTCTTGATATTAAACTTGAAGGCTTCTTGAAATCTTGAGATTGAACTTGAAAGCTTCTTGAAAGCTTGAGATTGAACTTGAAAGCTTCTTGAACTTTGAAAGCATCTTGAGATCTTAACTTGAGAGCAGTGCTTGTTCATTACAGTTGATCTTAAGTAGTGCTTTGATCTTTACATATGCAAGCTTCATAACAGTATCTTTGGCACCATAAAGTTGACAACAAAAGGGAATATAAACAATAGCACTTACAGTGGGTTCTCACTGCCGCAGAGGATTGACCGCACTCGCCCTCAGACTATATCGGCTCCACCCCTGCGTACTGTCCTTGTACATCCATCATTCCGACCCCCTACACCTCGATTTAGGCCGCCTCAGTGACCTATGGTGCCTTAGCCCAACTGAGCTCAGCAGGCACATGTTCATGCCCTTACAGCAGAAGAGCCAGAGACAGCACCTTCAGTACCTATAGCCTTCTAGATTACTGCACATGTCCAAGGTACTCCTATCTTCTTATTAGTGGGCACTGAGTCCACTACGTCCATCATTTCATGTGCGGCAATTAAGCGTGTAGCTTTACATACAACTCCCACGAAGGGAGTGAGACTCACTACTGCTACTGGGACTTTTTCAGATGTCACATGGATGTGTGAGGGTTAGTCAGTAGACTTGGGTAGCAGGACTATATTTGTTGACCTCATTGTCACCCCATTATGGTACTACGACATTATCCTCGATATGGACTGTCTCACCGAGATGAAGGCAGAGATTGATTGCAATAATCAGGTCGTGACAGCCAACGGACCTGACGGCACGATCTTTACTTTTCCAGTACAGGTTAGTTAGCCATGTCATGTTGGATGTTACGCTGCTTTACTAGAGCATGTTAATGGGCTGACATTAGGAAACATGCCAGTAATTAGGGAATTTGAGGATGTGTTCAGGACGATCCCTGGATTACCTCCTCGGCGCAAGATCGATTTTACTATTGATCTTGTGCCCGGTGCGACCCCCATTTCATTACCTATATATCGAATGCCTCCATGTGAGATGGAGGAACTGAGAAAACAGATTGACGGACTCATAGATAAGGGCTTCATATGACCCAGTGTATCTCCTTAGGGAGCACTTGTGTTGTTTGTCAAGAAGAAGGATGGGTCGCTACGATTATGTATTGATTACCGCAGCTTGAGCCAATTGACCGTGAAGAACAAGTATCCCTTGCCCAGGATAGACGATCTGTTTGATCAGTTGAAAGGGGCGCGATACTTTTCAAAGATTGATCTACAGTCAGGGTATCATTAGTTGTGCGTCAGGGATGAGGACGTGCAGAAGATGGCTTTTAAGACCTATTTTGGGCATTACGAGTTCCTCGTGATGTCGTTCGGTCTTATGAATGCATTGGCCGTGTTCATGGATTTGATGAACCAGGTATTTCGGCCATTTCTATACTGATTTGTCATCATGTTTATCGATGACATCCTGATATACTCTAAGAATCGGGAAGAGAACGAGGAACACCTACAAGCAGTCTTGGATACTTTGAGGAAGAACCAGTTGTTCGCACAGTACAAGAAGTATGACTTCTCGCAGGAGGAAGTCAAGTTCCTGGGACATGTGGTGTCCAAGGAAGGGATAGCTGTGGACCTTGCTAAGGTAGGTGCGGTTCAGGACTGGAAGCAGCCTGGTTCAGTTACTGAGGTGAGGAGTTTTCTTGGTCTGGCGGGGTACTACCGACGATTCATTCAGGATTTCTCAAAGATAGTCAAACCGCTGTCTCAGTTGACATGGAAGGATCTGAAGTTCACCTGAAATGAAAAGGCGGAAGCAGATTTTCAAGAGCTGAAGGACATATTGACGTCCGCCCCTGTGCTAGTATTGCCAGTGCAAGGGGTCAAGTATATGATTTATACTGATGCGTCTCGAGTTTGTTTGGGATGTGTCCTTATGCAGAAGGACAAGGTCATCACATATGCCTCGAGACAGTTAAGGAAACACGAGGAGAATTACCCTACACACGACCTAGAATTGACAGTCGTCATCTTTGCACTGAAGCTCCGGAGACATTACCTCTACGGAGAGGAGTTCTAGCTTTTCTGTGACTACAAGAGCCTTAGCTATATATTCACTCAGAGGGACCTGAATATAAGGCAGTGGTGATGGATGGAGACCTTGAAAGACTTTAAGTTTGAGGTTTCCTACCATCCTGGTAAGGCCAACCTTGTGGCAGACGCGTTGAGCCGCAAGAAGGCTATAGTATTTGCAGCTCCGCTAATGGTAGCAGAGTGGGATATGGTAGAATTCGTGCGGGACTTCGAGCAAAAACTCACCGTGGAGGAGCCATTTGAGTGTGTTGCGTACATTCAAGTGCGGTCACTTATTGATGACAGGATTATCGAAGCCCAGAAGGGTGATGTGTGATTGTCTGAGCTTCGAGAGCAAGATAGCAATGACGTAGACTCCAAGTGGAGAGTTGGCAAAGATGGAGGCCTACGATACCGTGGCCGCCTATGCGTCCCAAACATTTATGACTTGAGACAAGAGATTCTCGAGGCTCCCCACAGATCGAAGCTTGCGATGCATCTTGGTAGCACGAAGATATATCAGGACCTGAAGAGGTCGTATTGGTGGGACAATATTAAGGCTCATATAGCAGAATATATCTCCCGTTGTCTCATGTGCCAGCAAGTCAAGGCTGAACATCGCCGACCTCCTGGACTGCTTCAGCCCATGCCCATAGCTGAATGGAAGTGTGACTTCATCTCTATGGATTTCATATCGGGGCTGCCGAAGATGAGGAAGAGTCATAATTCCATCTAGGTGATCGTCGACTGATTGACAAAGTCGATTCATTTCCTTTCGATCAGAGTTTCGAACTCTGCAGACGAGTTGGCCAGATTATATATTAAGGAGATAGTGCGTCTGCATGGAGTTCCCTTGGAGATTGTGTCGGACAGAGACACGCGATTCACATCTATCTTCTGGACTTGTATCTAGGAAGCAATGGGTGTGAAGTTGAAGTTCAGTACCGTGTTCCACCCACAGACCGATGGGCAGACGAATGAGTGAATCAGATTTTGGAGGATATGTTACGGGCCTGTATTTTGGACTTCAAGGATAGTTGGGATGACTGTCTCCCATATACAGAGTTCACCTACAATAACAGTTTTCAGGCAAGTATTAGCATGGCTCCTTATAAGGCCTTATACAGGCGACCTTACCGAGCACCGCATTGCTGAGTAGAGGTTGGCGAGCGCAGTTTGATTGGCCCAGAGTAAGTACAGGCGACCTCAGAGAAGATCGACATTATCAGGCATCGACTTCTGACGGGCAAGAGCAGACAGAAGAGTTATGCCGATACGAGGCGGTGACCGCTTGAGTTTGAGGTTGGAGACCATGTATTCCTCTGAGTTTCACCCATGAAGGGAGTCTTGTGTTTTGGCAAGAAAGGGAAGCTTACGCCGCAGTTCATTGGCCTATTCTAGATACTTGAACGAGTGGGTGTGGTGGCATATCGCCTGGCTTTGCCCACCCCACTTGTAGGTGTGCATAACGTATTTCATGTTTCCATGCTAAAGAAGTACATTCCTGATCCTTCCCATATCATCAAATGGGAGCAGGTGCAGTTGAGCGAGGACGCTACGTATGTACTGCATCCGACGCGTATCCTAGACAGGAAGGAGCAGGTTTGCGTAGCAAGGTCATCCCACTTGTGAATGTACTGTGGACACATTATACTGAGGAAGAGGCTACTTGGGAAACTGAAGCCGAGGTCAGAAAGAACTACCCTCAGATTCTCGAGTACGAAAAGGTACTAATTTCGATGACAAAATTTTTCTTTAAGGGGGTTATATTGTAACATCTTGAAAAATTTCGTACAAAGACCCGAGTACCACCTGATGTTTTATTTAAACCAGCATGATTTAAATGATTTTTAAACTCGTAAGTATACGAATCAGATGTAGATACAGTACGTATTACGAGATCGTTCCCACAAGGACTGGTCGTCACAATTCAAATCTATGATTCTCCTTAACTAATCAAATAATGAAGCGAGTTACTAAGCACAATTCTATGAAAAACAATTGAGAATAGGGAAGAAAATTCAATCAGAGAGAGCACTAGGACTTTCGAATCCACCCCTAATTATCCTATCCCTTGTTTTATCTGTTGATTCACCCTAATCTAGATTGATACAACTTATATAAAGAAAGCACAATCTGTGTCCTTAGTCGGGCATACAGAATGTCTAATCTCCTAAAGCAATGCAATGAATAACACATCCCATGTCCTTGGTCGGGCACATAGGGTGTATAATTCATTAAAGCACCCTGTTTCTCCCTCTATAGGAAACCTATTCATGTTCAGACATAAGCACCTAGAATAAGCATCCAGACAACATCCATATATAGACTCTGGTCAAGTTCATAGATGGAGAAGTACAGAATTTAAACCAATCAAGCACACTAGAGAAAGAAACAAACCAATCGAATCAAGGTAAAATCAACATATAACCAGAGTTATTCAAATTAGGGGCTTCATCTCAGCCCTAGCTAATGAATTTAGCCTAGCATAAACATGATTAAGCTAGGAAAAAATATAAAAATAAAGGAAATAAAAATAAACTCTCTCTCTCTCTCTCTCTCTCTCTCTCTTCCAAACTCTCCTCCTCTTCGGATCTTTCTTCCTGGCATTCTCCCCCCCTTCTTTCTCCCTCTTGCTTCTTTTATAGGCTGCCCACGTCGGTGGAGAGCCCTTACGAATAAAAGGAAAGCGCTGGAGTCGGTGGAGATTGGATGAAAGTTGTTTACGTAGCAGAGTTCGCATGCGTGTACAACTGTTACGTATTGAAAATCGGTGCCTTACAACTCCACTCTGCTTTGCACGTTGTCTGTTAAATCAACGTCTCCTGGGATGTTTTCACATGAGCTACATGATGGATGGTTTGGATCAGCCATCTGATCGACGGTCTGATCGTGCAACTGGCCAAAAGTGGTCGGTTTCGGATGTTTAAACAGGACTGCATAACAGGCCTTACGCTGCTACCTTGGTGGGGCCCACTCTGTTATTATTTTAATGAATCTAAACCGCTCAATGGATGCAGAACGAAATTTCGGTCGGACATATGTAGTTTTTACGGTCTGTTGATGCGGCCCACATGATTTTTTGTTCTACCGTCCAACCTGTTTTAGAACGGCTAGATTTCCATAATCATTTTCTCTTGAAATTCGCTCACCTACACGTTGGCAATATCGATACTGGGATTCCGGTGGACGGCTTGGATTGTCCGTTTGGACAATATATGGGGCCCACAACTGAGGATCGTCAATCTCTGTTTAGAAACAGGAAACTGCAACTGCCGTTTTTTTTATTTTGAGAAGGAGAGTTGGTCAGCACATGCTGATCGACTTTTGGAGTTTTTGGTGCCCGGCGAGTGCTCTTGTGCACCATGTACACACCACTCAAGGTGGGCTCTATTATGATGTTTATGAGAAATCCAATCCATCCATCCCTTATCTCAGATCTTATTAACAGTTGGGACAAATTTTGAGGCATATCCAGATAGCAGGTGGGCCCCACTTAATGAATTAAGGGGCTGATCTGGCCGTTGGGCCACTTTCCAAGACATCCAATGGCTGAAATTTAATATGTACGGTTTATTTTTGGCTCTCTTTAACGTGAACGGCTTGATTTCCTCAGATCTCTGACATGTAGATTCTTCAATATTGGTCCTCTAGAGTCCGTTCCTTGCTCTGGTGACTTCAGAGCGTCAAATCCACGCTTTTAACATCATTTTTCAATACACGCTCCTGATTTCATCCTGTAATAAAAACACAATTAAAATATGGCATTAAGCATTATCATAAACATAAAATTAGGCAATAATCGGGGTCTGGTATGCAATATTCGACCCTCATCACCACCTCAGGCAGAAATCACTCAAGACCAAATCCTTTAGAAATTAGACGAGTTTAACTAAGTGCTAAACTAGATTAGCTGTGAAATTCGCTTGAAACACTTTAAATACGATCTGCAAGACCAAAAACTTGTAGAATCATGGACGCTATGTTACCCTAAAATCGAGGATCAATCTCATTACCCAGTTGCTCTTGGGAGCACATTGAAAATTCGTATTAGATCTGGACTGTACGTCGAAAGTCTGATTACTATGAAAATATATAATTAGGACCGCCTTACTGGGCTTGACAACCATCTCGAAAATCAACTCCAGATAGTGTCCCGAGGCTATTCGCTTAAACCCGAAGCGAAGAGTGTGAGAAAACGTGGTTTTCTTTAAAAAATTAAGTTTAATTTAATGTAACATCCCGGATTTTTGCCAACCTGGGATTAGACATCCTTAGGCAATGAGTCACTCCTAACACCTCATTAACTTGTCAAAACTGAATCCCAAAGTCTAAAGCCGCCTTTGAACCCATTTCCTTCACAAATCTCACCCTTCACCACCTTGTTCTTTCAATTTTCCTAAGTACTTGCACCCTAGACACTATCTTAAACTAGCTAAGTAGTATAACTTGGATCACTTTATATACAAACTGCAAAGGACTAAGTACCACCTCAGACAAAAATCTAACAGGACTTAAATCCTTTAGAAATGAGACAAAGTAACTAAGTACTAAACTAGATTAGCTGCGAAATCTGTTTGAATCGCTTTAAATACGATCTGCAAGACCCAAAACTTGTAAAATCATTGACGCTAGATTACCCTAAAATCTCAAATCAAACTCATTACCTGACTGCTCTCGGGAACGCATTGAAAATCCGTATCAGGTCTAGACCGCACATCGTGAGTCCGAATAATATGAGGTTAAGGACTTAGGACCACCTCGTTGGGCTTGATAACCATCTCGGAAATCAAATCCAGCCAGTGTCCCACAGCTGTTCGCTTGAGTCCGGAGCGAGAGAGTGTGAAAACACTTATTTCTTTCCAAAATAAATATCTTGAATAGTAATCTGAGACTCGTCGCTTGCGGATCAGTATTAAGCAACCAGACCGTCAGAATCTGACCAAATACCCTCGGATCAGGAAAAATTTCATACACATTTACATGTACTCGGAATCTCCGATCGAGACCCACTGACCGTCGAACTGAAACTGGTCCGCCACGCGTGATCTGAGAACCCTACTGGAACGAAAACTTAATAGAACCTAGATCCATAGTCAGTGAGCTTAAGTCCGACCTTTGGCTCAAGGAGGCCCGCCAGAAACCCTCTTTTGAGCTGAATTAGAACCGATTTGGATATAACCCAAGTATACCTTGATAATAAGTCTATTTCATAGACTTTTTAGGCTATATAAGGGCCTTAGAGCACCCTCTCTCACAGCCATACGAATTTGAGATTTGAGAGAAGAAAAGAGAGAGAAAGTGAGGGAGAAGTGGGAGAATCTCACTACTATCATTCCCTGCCACCACACGGGCTGCACCATCCCTTTCTTGACGTTTTTTCGGTGATACCGACTCCGTTTTAAGGTAAGAAACCCTAACCCTAATCTGTTTTGGGGTTTAGACAGTTGTAGGTTAGGAAATAGCTAACTTATTTCATTCTCTAGGTTGCCAAACTGCCAAATATGGAAGCTTAGCAAACCTATCGACTCCGTTACGATTCTATGACAAAAGGTGCGGACTTTATATGTATAGGTTATGGTTTTCAACGCTTTCAATGTCAGATAATGATAGATTCATGATCTGCATGCAATTGCACATGTACAAAGTGCTTTCCGTTTTCTGTTTCGATTAAAGTTGTAGAATATGGAACTTTACATATTCTAGGTATTCGTAGAAAATATCATTTATGTATATTTTTTGGAAATGTGTTTGACATGATTATTTGTTGTATGGATATACGATATATGGATAAAATACTTATTTGGCAAAAGGATTCGCCTAAATACATGCTTTACTAATATACACTATGTATGTAGAAATACTGTATTGTAAAAGTACCGTGTACATGTATATTTTAGAGATGTGTTTGCCATGATTAATTATTGTATAAATATATTATGTGTACATAAAATACTTTCTTGGCGAAAGGATTCACCCTCATACATGTTTGTTAACATACACTATGTATGTTGAAATAATGCATGTTAAGTGTTTGTGGAAATGCTTGAGTGAATAAGTGTTAGGATGTTGATGCTTTAGGAGGATGTTGAGATGGGATTCTCAACTACCTTAGAGACATGTATGATTACCTCCATGAGGTTGTTTACTTAAACTGCTTACTTGTGCAGTATATGTGTTTGTATTCCTACTTATGTAGTGTTTTACAACATGCTTCATATCATGCTTTATAACATGCCTTATAACATGCCTACTAGCATGCTTGACTTACTTTGTTTATCATGCTTTACTCCACATGCTATGGATGAGAATTAATTGAGTTTGGGACTATGTCTATAGTCCAGACAATTGGTACTAGATTTGAGATCGTGGTTGAGTTTCATGTCGCCATGTAAGATGTGTTTGACGAACCCGAGTCATACATTAGTTGGCGATAGTGGTTAGGCCACGGGAAGTGCTTATACACTTCATGTAATCTAATTGATTGTAAGCTCGAGCTAGTCAGGCCCGTCAAGTAACCCAATGTGTGTAATATATGTTCACCATGTTTGGTCGCTACTACTTGAACCTAGGGTACCAAACTTACCAGTGAAATCTCTTTTAACCATGGTACCTCGATCCGCTAAGACTCATGAGCCGGGCATGGTGGTATGGGACACCGTGGTCGAGCTGTCGGCCTACGCTAGGGCCACGTGGCTCCCCATAGTGACCAGTGAGCAACTAGACTCATAAGCCGATTATGGTGGTATGGGACACTATATTCATGCTGTCGGCCTACATTGATAAGGTGATGGGGGAGTGGTGCAACGTATGCGAGCAACAGCCCTGGCAGCCCTTTGTATTGACCTCGAGCATACTCTTAAATTATGGTGATCCTTAGAGTTTGCCGCAGTATATAGAGTATGAACTAGGCCTGTTTCTGTATAGTGATGAATCATTTAAGAGGTGATGGGGGAGTGGTATAACCTTTGTGTGTAACAGCCCTGGCAGCCTTTGCAGTGACCTAGAAAACACACCATCGTCTGATATTAACTAGGACTGACGACCCTAGAATGGATCATGTTTGGGAATGATACAAGGGAGGTACCTTAGTTTCCCAATCCTGCTGTTTGAAATGGACTAATAACAACTCGATAATCATGCTCACCATGCATTGCATGTGCCTAGAAGATGTGGAGCACTGAGGGAAGAAAGCATGCCGCGAACGTGAGATGGTGTCGCACGAGGGAGGGTGTGGTGAGGGCATACATCATGTCATTCATACTTGCATTAATAAGAGTAGTTAGGAGTGTTTGATTGTACTGCTTTATCATTACTGCTTGACTGAGTCGATAATATGTTAACCTATGCTTTATTGTTCCACTGAGTTAGCTACTCACTCCCACGTTACGGGACGGTGTTTCGAACACCCACCAGACATTGTCTGATTTCAGATGGTGACGCTACTTCTGAGGCGGAGCCGGACCTTTGCAATGACTACGATGCCTGCTTGTATTGGTTATCATCTGACGGCTTCCTGTGAGTCTTGTCCTGATCGACGGGACTTTCTAGGATATTGACTAGAGGACCTTACACATTTGGTATATTTTAGGATTGTACTTGTAATTATTTAACCTGGTAATGTTATTACACTCTGGAGACTCATCATAGTTTATATATTTTATATATTTATCACAGTATTTCGATTGCAAATTTAACTGTCTCTGGAGTATGATATGTTGTTTTGGCTTAATCTCACTCATGTTCACTACTCTAATACAGTCAACATTCAATCATCATTCATTTTGTTGCATAAGTGATGTTCTGGAACTCGAGAGTTGAGTTACTACTCGACCCTCGATTTTCGGGATGTTACAGATGGTATCAGAGCATGATTTGGATTAAACCGGACCTGGGTTATGGTCACACGATGCACACTGACGCACTCTGACTTAGGAGGGAGCGACAGAATGTAGAAACAGTCTTAGGCATCCCTGTTCCGTCCAACGGCTAGTTCGCTGAAAGCAAACGTCGAAATCGAGTCTGTATTCAACCATGGTCGCACGGGTCGACCTTAAAATATTCCTAGGCCGTCTATAGATAATTCTAGATTACAATCCACCTCACCCTGACCGTTGAAAATCGGTAATAAGAGTGATGATGTAACTATTCCGAATCCTCGGAGCTTCTCTGGACTCCTCACAAAGACTTCTCGAGTCTGCGAGAAAAGAAAGCAAAAAGTAAAAATAAATTCTAATAAATTCAAAATTGATTAATGAATAATTAAAAATGAGTTCACAACCCTTTAAATAGGAATACCAAAAAATGGGAAAGAAATCAGAAGCAAACTACAACTAAAACTCCTAGAATTCGCGACTTACTATAGGGTCGTGATGTTTACTAGTGCGCAAAGTTTCCAGCCAAAATAGCAAGTGTCCTATTTGGCTTCACCAAATTGTTCTCCTAATTATTCTAAACTCTTTTCACGTTGAGCGCAACTCCTATAGCCCAACGGATAAAGAGAAATCAAACTAAAATGACTAATTTTGGTAAAATGAAATTGAAACAGGGAAACGACCATTGATCCAAGTTTTTTTTACAATTATGGGGTGCATAACCCAGCATAACTGGGTTAGTTGGCTTCATTAGCTCGTTCTACCCCAAATCATATATTATACGTCAGATAACTCTTTCCGGATTACAAGATACGTTCGATTGACCCGAAACGACTCGAAACGGAGTCGGGGGGCCACACGCGTCAATCCGAGGGCAAACCAAGTGGACCCAGGGTGCATTTGGCACCTTGGGATAGTGGAGGACATAACCCCACGGCGATGGCGTGGCGCCAGGCAAGGCGGACCACGGCGGCACCGCGGTCACTGCGGCACACCGCGGTCAAGTTGGCTCGCTCGGGTTGGGCCGGGTCTGGTCGTGGTCGGCTCGACCCCCTGAGATGTTTGGTGCATGTGAAATTTTTGGGGGGCCCCTATTTCTCTCCGGTTGGAGCCTCACTTCTCATTTCTACCCTTTCAAACCCTCCAACTTGCTGTTTCTCTCTCCAAACTCCCTTCCAATTGTCTCATCTCCCATTTTCGACTACAACCTTTCCATATACACCATCCACAGCCATCCCTACCCCCTACCCTCTCCGTTCTCTCTCATTTGGGCTTTTACATGCCCCATTTGTGACTTAAAATCGTGTAGCCTTCTAACCTATCTCATTTCTCCCTTTTACCTTCTTCATTCCCTGCCTTTTTGGGCCTTTACAATCCCTGTTGAGGCTCAAGTCTGTGGAGAACCAAAAACTCCAGCCCCCGTTTCCCCTTATCCTCATTTTTCGTGGCTCTGTCCGAGCTTAGTACGGCCGCTTTCTCAGGATAATAATAAATGTATGTGGGGGATATGGCCCCTAGATTGGGTGTATCCCATGTCTTCCGACACCATGTTTAGAATGTACGCAATTAAAAGTAAATTCCGAGATTTCCTTTCAAATTTCACTTAGAAATTCATTGTCTTGGGATTTGGAAATCCGATCTCACCCTTTTTCAATACAAGGCTCATTTTCCAAAGCCTATATCATTAATTTTAATCCCCACCCACCCTCCTACCAACCATGCCACTCCCAATCCTGAGGTAGGATTAGCAATGTAATTCCATTTAGTACAACTTAAGATCGCTGGCCAAATAGACCTTTGGAATTTGGACTTAGAGCGGTGCTTCGACAGACATGACAGTATAGGAAATCCAACAAATTAAGAACGTGAACTCTAGAACCCCCTTAGTTGGTTTGATCATAGGTGAAGTGCTCGAGCGTAGCTACATTCAAGTTCGGGCAACTCAATTACAAACAAACAAACAAATTCCTTTAAAAAAAATGGTGTAAAATCAGCTAGTGTATAAGCATAGACTTTGGATTACAACTAGGGGATTACGCTACTCATACGTTGCGACTAGGCACTAAAGAATGCAAAGGATTCATTACGCTAGGGTACTTGAAAGATAGATTTAATTAGTCGGCTTAAGTAGGTTGGAGCGAGACCCCGTTCTTTCGTTGAATCCCCTTAATACTCATAGGCTTCTTTAATAACTTCTAGGAAAGTTGTTTGACGTAGAAACTAGTCACGCTTAGAGGAAACTGATCTATCCTTTGGATTTAATGTTAGATTAAATCAATGCATCCCTTAGAATTACCTTCTCGAGGACTTATTACAACCGGGAACACGGAGTAGAGAAACGATATATATTAGAGAGGTATTCGCGGTTTGAATCGAATTCTCAATCCTGGTAATGACCAATGAACCCTATGCTCTGATCAAGCAGAAGGTCGGGATCAATTAGGATTAGGAACTGATACGACGATTTTCTGTCCTGGCTAGGCAGGAGGTCCATGTATCTGACTCAGACCCACTACACAACTTTCCTTCCGTGTTGGCTCGACCACTTACAACCAAGAGTTTATAACTTTATCTTTGAGAAGTGTAAGAATATATAGCCAATAGAGATTTTTCCTTTTAGGCTAAGGAATTTTCCCAAGTGAGCAACAGACAGTTAGGAATTAGGTCCCACATCACATGCCATGATGACATACATATTGTGCATATGAACGTAGAAAGATAGCCTGCCTGTTAGGCTTGACATGAGTACATAAGGTAGGTCGGGACCGTGATGATAGTCCTCCGTTGGTAGACTTAGGCATCTGGCCTCAAACTCACACCTGCCCCTGAAATCAACCACATTACCCATCCTTCTTAGCTCCTTTCGATACCCATAAATACCAATGCCATAATACGCATCATCGATGAAAAGAAGACCAACGTAGTGGGAGATCGCACCCCATTTCATGTTAAGGATAGGTCCTAAATTACACCTTGTTCCGATATACAGAGCAGGACATAAATCTTGAGCCTTAAGGGTGAAAATAAAGTTTTAAGGGGGGTAGAACATTATAAGCCCAATCTAGTTAGGTCACCTATTACACCTCTTTGATCTGGGTGGCACAGCGGAAGCGTGGTGGACCCTACCCCACTGGCCCAGGATCGAAACTGTGCTCGTTGAATACGAACATTATAGAAGCCCTAGCAAGTTCTACTATGAGAAACCGCTTTAGGATGATCTAGTAAGAATTGATTCACCATTTCCTTGGACATAGATAATACCGAGGACTCTCTTAGAATAAGAGCTAAAAGGCAACCCTAGAAATAGACAATTTGAACCTTTCAATGATGGACATTCCCTGTGTCTTTAGAGTGATTGTACCACGGAGTTACTGAAATATATAACTGCGAAACATTCGCGGCTTGACCCAATTCTCAATCCTGTGCGACTACCAACAGACTCACTGCTGATGAGCAGAAGACTATGATCCACTAGGATTCGGAAGGGATACGATGAGCTTTCTACCTTAGCTCGGTAGATGATCGATGTATCGGGATCAAGCCCACCATAAACGTCTCTCTGTGTTGGTCAAACATTGAACACAACTATTTGACTCTAAATTGTTGGGGATGAGAAATGGATAAAGAAATAAGTTTTAAGGGGGGTAGACTAAAATGAACCAGGCTAGTATATACCCTACCACACGTAGGAACTCGAAATCAATAAGTCTTAGGCAAATGAAATAATAGAAATATTTCCTTATTACCCTTAGGCAATTTCGGGGATGAAATTTTATTTTAAGGGGGGTAGATTGTAACATCTCGGATTTTTGCCAACCTGGGATTAGACGTCCTTAGGCAATGGGTCGCTCCTAACACCTCATTAACTTGTCAGAACTGAATCCCAAAGTCTAAAGCCACCTTTGAACCCATTTCCTTCACAAATCTCACCCTTCACCACCTTGTTCTTTCAATTTTCCTAAGTACTTGCACCCTAGACACTATCTTAAACTAGCTAAGTAGTATAACTTGGATCACTTTATATTCAAACTGCAAAGGACTAAGTACCACCTCAGACAAAAATCTTACAGGACTAAATCCTTTAGAAATGAGACAAAGTAACTAAGTGCTAAACTAGATTAGCTACGAAATCCGTTTGAATCGCTTTAAATACGATCTGCAAGACCCAAAACTTGTAGAATCATTGACGCTAGGTTACCCTAAAATCTCGAATCAAACTCATTACCCGACTGCTCTTGGGAACGCATTGAAACTCCGTATCAGGTCTAGACCGCACATCGTGAGTCCGAATAATATGAGGTTAAGGACTTAGGACCACCTCGTTGGGCTTGATAACCATCTCGGAAATCAAATCCAGCCAGTGTCCCACAGCTGTTCGCTTGAGTCCGGAGCGAGAGAGTGTGAAAACACTTATTTCTTTCCAAAATAAATATCTTGAATAATAATATGAGACTCGTCGCTTGCGGATCAGTATTAAGCAACCAGACCGTCAGAATCTGACCAAATTACACCCTCGGATCAGGAAAAATTTCATACACATTTATATGTACTCGGAATCTCCGATCGAGACCCACTGACCGTCGAACTGAAACTGGTCCGCGACGCGTGATCTGAGAACCCTACTGGAACGAAAACTTAATAGAACCTAGATCCATAGTCAGTAAGCTTAAGTCCGACCTTTGGCTCAAGGAGGCCCGTCAGAAACCCTCTTTTGAGCTGAATTAGAACCGAATTGGATATAACCCAAGTATACCTTGATCATAAGTCTATTTTAGAGACTTTTTAGGCTATATAAGGGCCTTAGAGCACCCTCTCTCACAGCCATACGAATTTGAGATTTGAGAGAGAGAAAAGAGAGAAAGTGAGGGTGAAGTGGGAGAATCTCCCTACTATCGTTCCCTGCCACCACACGGGCTGCACCATCCCTTTCTTGACGTTTTTCCGGTGATACCGACTCCGTTTTAAGGTAAGAAACCCTAACCCTAATCTGTTTTGGGGTTTAGACAGTTGTAGGTTAGGAAATAGCTAACTTATTTCATTCTCTAGGTTGCCAAACTGCCGAATACGGAAGCTTAGCAAACATATCGACTCCGTTACGATTCTACGACAAAAGGTGCGGACTTTAGGTGTATAGGTTATGGTTTTCAACATTTCAATGTCAGATAATGATAGATTCATGATCTGCATGCAATTGCACATGTACAAAGTGCTTTCCGTTTTCTGTTTCGATTAAAGTTGTAGAATATAGAACTTTACATATTCTAGGTATTCGTAGAAAATACCATATACGTATATTTTTTGGAAATGTGTTTGACATGATTATTTGTTGTATGGATATACGATATATGGATAAAATACTTATTTGACGAAAGGATTCGCCTAAATACATGTTTTACTAATATACACTATGTATGTAGAAATACTGTATTGTAAAAGTACCGTATATATGTATATTTTAGAGATGTGTTTGCCATGATTAATTGTTGTATAAATATATTATGTGTACATAAAATACTTGCTTGGCGAAAGGATTTGCCCTCATACATGTTTTTTAACATACACTATGTATGTTGAAATAGTGCATGTTAAGTGTTTATGGAAATGCTTGAGTGAATAAGTGTTGGGATGTTGATGCTTTAGGAGGATGTTGAGATGGGATTCTCAACTACCTTAGAGATATGTATGATTACCTCCATGAGGTTGTTTACTTAAACTGCTTACTTGTGCAGTATATGTGTTTGTATTCCTACTTATGTAGTGCTTTACAACATGCTTCATATCATGCTTTATAACATGCCTTATAACATGCCTACTAGCATGCTTGAATTACTTTATTTATCATGCTTTACTCCACATGCTATGGATGAGAATTAATTGAGTTTGGGACTATGTCTATAGTCCAGACAATCGGTACCAGATTTGAGATCGTGGTTGAGTTTCATGTCGCCACGTAAGATGTGTTTGACGAACCCGAGTCGTACGTTAGTTGGCGACAGTGGTTAGGCCACGGGAACTGCTTATGCACTTCATGTTGTCTAATTGATTGTGCGCTCGAGCTAGTCAGGCCCGTCTATTAACCCGATGTGTCTAATGTATGTTCACCATTTTGATCTCTACTGCTTGAACCTAGGGTACCAAACTTACCAGTGAAATCCCTTTTAACCATGGTACCTCGATCCGCTAAGACTCATGAGCCGAGCATGGTGGTATGAGACACCGTGGTCGAGCTGTCGGCCTACACTGGGGCCACGTGCCTCCCCGTAGTGACCAGTGGGCAACTAGACTCGTGAGCCGATTATGGTGGTATGGGACACTATATTCATGCTGTCGGCCTACATTGATAAGGTGATGGGGGAGTGGTGCAACGTATGCGAGCAACAGCCCTGGCAGCCCTTTATAGTGACCTCGAGTATACTCTGAAATCGCGGTGATCCTTAGAGTTTGCCGCGGTATATAGAGTATGAACTAGGCCTGTTTCTGTATAGTGATGAATCGTTTAAGAGGTGATGGGGGAGTGGTGTAACCTTTGTGCGTAACAGCCCTGGCAGCCTTTGCAGTGACCTAGAAAACACACCCTCGTCTGATATTAACTAGGACTGATGACCCTAGAATGGATCATGTTTGGGAATGATACAAGGGAGGTACCTTAGTTTCCCAATCCTGCTTTTTGAAATGGACTAATAACAACTCGATAATCTTGCTCACCATGCATTGCATGTGCCTGGAAGATGTGGAGCACTAAGGGAAGAAAGCATGCCGCAAACGTGAGATGGTGTCGCACGAGGGAGGGTGTGGTGAGGGCATACATCATGTCATTCATACTTGCATTAATAAGAGTAGTTAGGAGTATTTGATTGTACTGCTTTATCATTACTACTTGACTGAGTCGATAATATTTTAACCTATGCTTTATTGTTCCACTGAGTTAGCTACTCACTCCCACGTTACGGGACGGTGTTTCGAACACCCACCAGACATTGTCTGATTTCAGATGGTGACGCTACTTCTAAGGCGAAGCCGGACCTTTGCAATGACTACGATGCCTGCTTGTATTGGTTGTCATCTGACGGCTTCCTGTGAGCCGTGTCCTGATCGACGGGACTTTGTGGGATATTGACTAGAGGACCTTACACATTTGGTATATTTTAGGATTGTACTTGTAATTATTTAACCTGGTAATGTTATCACACTCTGGAGACTCATCATAGTTTATATATTTTATATATCTATCACAGTCTTCCGCTTGCAAATTTAACTGTCTCTGGAGTATGATATGCTGTTTTGGCTTAATCTCACTCATGTTCACTACTCTAATACAGTCAACATTCAATCATCATTCATTTTATTACATAAGTGATGTTCTGGAACTCGAGAGTTGAGTTACAACTCGACCCTCAATTTTCGGGATGTTACATTTAAATAATCTGAGACTTGTCGCTTGTTGGCCAGATTTAAGCAATCAGATCGTCAGAATCTAACCCAAATACACCCTTGGATCAGGGAACATTTCCCATACATGTCTGTGTACTAGTAACCCTGATCGAGTTTCGGTGACCGATGAACTGAAACTGGTCTGTCACGTGTGATCTGGGAACCCAACTGGAATGAAAACTTAACTTAACCTAGATCCATAGTCAGGGAGCTTAAGTCCGACCTTTGGCTC
This sequence comes from Magnolia changhungtana, assembly GCA_030180095.1. NCBI lineage: Eukaryota > Viridiplantae > Streptophyta > Magnoliopsida > Magnoliales > Magnoliaceae > Magnolia > Magnolia changhungtana. The sequence continues at coordinate 2,223,239 of JASAUF010000625.1, forward strand.
AAGGGGGGGCTCCGGAAGTGTTCTGTTAAGACGGAACAACCTCCCTTTGGGCATAACCTAAGTATATGATGGCCCTAGGGTCATTCCCATCAGTTCTGGACCTATATAAGGACCTTAAACCCTCTCTCATTCACTCCATACGAATTTGAGAAAACCCTAGGAGAGAGAAGAGAGTAAAGAGAGAGAAAGTGTGAAAGAAGTGGGAGGAGATTCTTGTTGCTCTATCCTGCCATTCTACGTGCCTGACCGTCACTATCACATCGCTATTTCGGCGATTCTGACTTCGTTCTTAGGTAAGAAAACCTAACCCTAATCTGTTCTAGGGTTTCAATTGTTGCAAGTGGCTAGATAGCTGACTTAACTCGTGATATAGGTTGCCATTTCATCGTTGACAAAGACCTAGAGTCTCTATCGAGTTCATTACGGTTCTACGGCATAAGGTGCGGACTATAGACGCTTAGGTTATGGTTTTCAACGCTTTTAATGTCGAATAATGATAGATTCATGATCTGGGTGTTATTTCACATGTATAATGCGACGTCTGTTTTGTGTTTCAGTTATGTACGTATTATGTAGAATTTAGCGTATTCCTTATATGTGTATAAAATACTGTATATGTATAAAATCTAAAAATGTGTTTTACTGCCATGTGTATATACTAGTTATGCGTGTGATGACTCTTTGGCGAAAGGATTCGTTTTAATACATGTTTGGGCCAATATATGTTATGTAGGCTATTAAGTGTAGTCTAAGTGTTTGTGAAAATGCTTGTATAAGTATATACTTAGAATAGTAGTGCCTTGAGTAGGTGTTAAGATAGGATTCTCAACTATCTTAGTAATGTGTATGATTTCCTTCATGTAAGTTGATTAGTTTAATCGCTTTATTACCAAAATGCATGTGTATGGATTCTTGTTCATGTTACATCTTATACCATGCTTGATAACATGCTCGAACTACTTGGTTATTCTTGTTTTGACCTCTTTACATGCTTAATTGTTAACATTGAATGTGTGTGGGACTACGATATAGTCCAGGCAATCGGTAACAGGCTTTGAGTTCATGGCTGAGATTCATTCGCCACGTAGGACGTGTTTGACAAACCCGAGTCGTGTGTTGGTCGTCGGCAGTGGTTAGGCCACACGAAGTGCTTATGCACTTCATGTCGATCGATATAATATGCACTCGTATTAGTCGAGCTCGCCAAGTAACCCGATTGGCCTATTGTATGGACGTTATTGTTTGAACCTAAGGTACCGAACTCACCAGTGAAACCCCGTTAACCTTAGTACCTCGATCCGCTAAGACTCATGAGCCGGACATGGTGGTATGGGACACTGTGGTCGAGCTGTTGGCCTACGCCGGGGCGACGAGTCCACCTGTAGTGACCAGTGAGTAACTAGAGCTCGTGAACAAAATATAGTGGTATGGGACACTGTATTCGAGCTGTCGGCCTACACTGATTTGGTGACGAGCCCTTTGTAGTGACCGCGAGCATACTCTGAGCCTACACTAAGGCGACGAGCCTTATATATCAACAAGAGTATAAACTAGGCCTACACTGCATTGTGGCGACGAGCCCTTTGTAGTGACCTAAAATCGCAACATCGTATGACATTACTAGGACTGACGACCCTAGAATGGATCATCAGTTGGGAAATGATATAAGGGAGGTACCTTATTTTTCCAACTCTGTTGTATGAAAAGGACTAATAAGAACTTGGTAACCATATGCATGCACTGCATTACGCGTGCGTTTAGGCGTAGCAGGTCAAGCACTAAGGCAGTGTTGTTCATGGGCAAACGTGCTATGAAGTCGCTGAGGGAGCATAGGCGAGGGCATGCATCATACATTCATACCATTCTTGCATTAACAAGAGTACTTAGGGATGTGTGATTTACTACTTTATCGATCATTACTGCTTGATTGAATTGATAACATGCTAACCTTTGCTTTATTGTTACAATGAGTTGATCACTCACTCTGACGTTACGGGACATTGTTTTAAACACCAACCAGACTTTGTCTTGATTTTAGATGACGGCGTGACCCCTGAGGCAGAGCCTGACTACTATGATGATCAGGACAAGTTCTCTTATATGCAGTTCTCTGGTGGCTTCGCTTAGGCTATCCAGATTGACAGGGCTACAGGTATTATCATTGTAGTTGTACTATTTTGACATTTTGATTTTTGAGACTATTACATGTATATGGTGACTCAGTGATGTATTCATACTCTGGAGACTGATCGTGATCTTTGACTTATATACGTGTATTTATGTCTTTCAGTCTTTCGCTTACATTTTACAACTTGATCTGGAGTATGAATTACTGTTTTGGTATAATCTCACTCATGATGAATGCACTAACACAGACAACATCGAATCATAAGCATATATGTTGCATAAGTAATGTTTTGGAACTCGGGAGTTGAGTTGCTACTTGACCCTCGATTTTCAAGGTGTTACACACCTCCTCAACAGAATGGTGACCCCACCAGACCTTCACCAAAGGAATGACCTTGGTTTGGAGGACCTGCTCCTTCTGATCAAGGATGCGAACTGGCTGCTCAATGTAAGAAGCATCCTCATGAACCTCCAGCAGCTACTAATCAATAACAAGAACGATGTTTGACCCATACTTTCGCAACATATATACGTGGAAAATGTTGTGGACGCCAGACAATTGAGGTGGTAAGGCAAGCCTATAGGCCACAGCGCCTACGCGCCCCATGATCTTCAAAGGTCCAATAAATCTCGGGGCAAGCTTGCCCTTCACTCAAAATTGAACCACACCCTTAATGGGTGAGATCTTGAGATACACATGGTCCCCAACTGCGAACTCCAAGGGACGACGCCGACAATCAGTAAAACTCTTGTGCCGTCTTTGAGTTATGCGCATCCTCTGCCTGATGATATCGATAGCCTCTGACGTTTGCCGCACAAGCTCGGGACCTAGGAGACGCTGCTCTCCAACCTCGGTCCAACAACTCGGTAATCTACATAGTCCGCATATAATGCCTCGAAAGGAGCCATGCCAATGGTCTCGTGATAACTGTTATTGTATGCGAACTTAGCCAATCACAGATGCTTATCCCACCTACCTAAGAAGTTAATCACGCAAGCTCTGAGCATATCCTCAAGGATCTAGTTGACCCTCTCGGTCTGCCCATCGGTCTGTGGATGATACGCAGTGCTGAGCTATAAGGTAGACCCCATCGCCTTCTAAAAGCTCCTCCAAAACTAAGATGTGAACCTCGGGTCTCAGTCAGAAACGATCGAAACTGGAACACCGTGCAGTCTCACAATCTCTTTGATGAATATCCTGCCAAGCCAGTCCAAGGGCCAAGTCACATGAATTGCAAGAAAATGCGCCGACTTCGTCAGACGATCAACAACAACCCAGATGGCGTCATGACCACGCTGAGTCCTCGGTAAACCCACGATAAATTTTGTGGATATGTGCTCCCACTTCCGCGTCGGGATGCTCAACGGTTGTAATGGACCTAAAGGTTCTCTGATGATCGGCCTTGACACACTGACACATGTCACACTCTACCACAAAACTAGCAATCTGGCGCTTCATCCCTGCCCAAAAATACTGCCTCCTCATGTCGTGATACATCTTCGTGGAGCCTGGGTGGGTAGTAAATCTCGATCGGTGTGCCTCAGTCATCAGATCTCTACGTAATTCTAGAACGTCCGGGAGACACAATCAACCTCTAAAACGAAGTCCACCATCAGAACCAATCTGTTAATCGGACCACCCCTCTGATGCAGCCTCTGCTTGGTAACCCTATAATGATCATCTATCTACTGAGCCTCGATCACCCTTATGATAAGAGAGGGTTGAATCGGCAGGCTTGATAGCTGAACAATAGTTGACTGCAGACCAAACTTGAAGTCAACTCTGCTACATCCTCGAGTATCCCCCACTCTTGGACTATCATAAGCGCCATCAGGCCCCGTGGCTGACGGCTAATATCATTAGCCACCACGTTTGCCTTGCCAGGGTGGTACTAAAGATCGAAATCGTAGTCCTTCAGGAGCTCCATCCAGCATCTCTGCCTCATATGCAACTAGGACTGCGAGAAGAAATACTTCAAGCTCTTATGGTCAGAGAAGAGCTCAAACCTAACCCCATAGAGATAGTGCCTCCACACCTTCAGTATAAAGACAACTACAGCTAACTCTAAATCATGCGTGGGGTAGTTCTACTCATGGACCTTAAGCTGGTGAGACGCATAGGCCACTGGCCTCCCATGCTGCATCAGGACAGCACCCAAACCAACATGCGAGGCATCAGTAAATACAATAAATCCTTCACTCCTAGAGAGAAGAGTGAGGATAAGAGTGGACGTGAGGCGGTCCTTCGCCTCCATAAATGCTCGCTAACAAGCGTCACTCCACACAAATTCTACGCCCTTCTGGGTCAACTTGGTCAATGGTGCTGCGATACGAGAGAATCCCTCAATAAAGCTTCAATAATATCCCGCCAAACCAAGAAAACTGCGCATCTCGGACGCGTTCGTGAGCTGGCCCCATTGACACACTGCATCTATCTTCGATGGGTCCATTGCAACACCCTCCCTCATCACCATATGACCGAGGGACTTCACCTCATCCTACCAAAACTCACACTTCTCCAGCTTCGCATATAACTGGTGGGCATGGAGAGTCTGCAACGTAATCCCCAGATGCTGTTCATGGTCCTCGCGGGTCCTCGAATAGTTCAGAATGTCATCGATAAAGACCACAACAAACTAATCGAGATAAGGATGGAAGACCTCGTTCATCAACTGCATGAAAACACCGGGCGCATTGGTCAGTTCGAAGGACAATACCTAAAACTCAAAGTGACCATAGCGTGTCTTGAACGCTGTTTTTAGGATGTCTTCCTCTCAGACCCAAATCTGATGATAACCGTACCGCAGGTCAATCTTCGAAAAGAACTGTGCACCCTGTGGCTGATCAAATAAATCATCGATCCTAGGAAGCGGATACTTATTTTTTATCGTGACCCAGTTGAGCTCGCGGTAATCCACGCCGAGCCTCAACGAGCCATTCTTCTTCCTGACGAATAGTACTGGTGCTCCCCACGGTGAACTGATCTGATAGATAAAACCCAGCTCACACAACTCGTTCAACTGCTGCTGCAGTTCCCACAACTCCATCGGTGCTATACGATATAGAGACTTCTGGATAGGTGCGGTACCGAGCACAAGATCAATCTAAAACTCAATATGTCGGCATGGCGGTAACCCCGAAATCTCCTAGAATACGTCGGGAAAATCATAGACAATCAACAACTGATCAATGCTCACTGCTACAGGCTCCTCTACTGCACACGACATCAAATGAGATAACAGCTCTCCTCTAGGCTCGGCTACGAACTGGAACTGTGGCTAGCCGGGTATATAGAACCTGACTGTCCTCACGGAGCAGACCAATATGGCGTGGTACTTGGCGAGCCAATCCATACTCAGGATGACGCCGAACTCTGACATCGACAACACAAATAAATTTGTGGGCAAGAAGGTCTCCCCTACTAATATGGGGTAAGACGAACAGAATCGGCCTAGCACTGCAGTCTTCTCCAAGGGAGTTGATATTGACAATCCCTCGTGGGCGGACTCTAAAGGCAATCCAGTAGAACGGCAGAAGTCCTCAGACATGAAGGAATGAGATGCACCAGAATCAAATAAAACTTGGGTGATGCACGCAGAGACGGGAAGAATACCCTCAACGACTCCTCCGGATGACTGCGGGTCTTGCTGAGCCGCGTAGAATCTTGCCTAAGCTAGCTGGAAAGGTACCTGTCCCCTCTAAGATCCCTGCTGCTACTGCTACTACCGTTGTGGTAGCCTATACTATTACCTCTACTACTGGTGGGGCCTTGGCGGCTGAGGTGGCTGTGGTCGCTCCTGCTACGTTGCTCTCGGCTACTACTATTGAGGGCGGGGACACTCTCAGATACGGTGCCCTGTCTCACTGCACCCAAAACAAACACTAGTGAACTACCTCGGAGGGGGTGCTGGAGGTGTTACTAGCGCTCGGAAGGCTGGGTGGCCTGTGCGCCTCTGCCGTGGTCGAAGCTGCTGGGAGCCACCGGAGGGGGCTTGCCTCTTCTGATCTTTCTTCTGATCACGGTCACTCTGCACGCTGGCCCACTTAGTCTCATAAACCTGGGCTCTCTGAACAACCTCCTTGAAGGTCTGAAGCATATGGCCAATAACACAGCCTCTGAGTCCATAACGCAAGCCATTCTCAAAATGGCAGGCCTTTCGCTCCTCATCATCAACTAAGTACGTCACAAATCTAGAAAGTGCGACCAAGCAAGCTAAGTACTGAGCCACAATATATCTCCCTGCACTAGAGTCTCGAACTCCAGTACACACTGATGACGAATGTGGTCGGGAAAGAACTGCCAGTCAAACCGGTCTACGAAGTCCTTCAATGTCCAAATGAAATCAGGCCCTACAGTACGAGCAACGGAGGCCCACCAATGCTCGGCCTCACCCTCAAATGTATACACTGCCAATGGGACACGCTGCTAGGTTGTACATCCCATGGTCTCAAACATCTTCTCCACTTGGGAGCGCCACCTCTCTGTTGCAGTTGGATCGGGCTCTCCATGGAATCGCTGGGGATCGAGCCAAAGAAAATCTCGTAATAGGGCACTTGTGCGCTCCTGCTATGCCTACTCCGAGGCCTCAGTGGGGTGCCTGCCCTGCCCATGGAGGGCAGCTGTCACAACCTGAAGCATCCACTGCAACTGATCGGCGCTAATTGATATAGTAGGGGCTGCGGTGGTCTCGGACGGAGGTGTAGGATCTACATGAGTCTCAGGTAAGAGAGCAGGAGGCTCAGGTGGGGGAACGGAAACTGCAGGTGGTGGAGCGGGAACCGCTCGGGTCGCTCGGGGGCCTAGGGTGCCTCGCCTAAGCGGCATGATCTACATAGAAGAACAAAGGCACCTATCAGCCTTGAGAACCCTCTAAGGCTCAGATGTTAGGGAACTAACCAGAAGGTTACGCTTTCAAGACCTAATCGTCCTAAGCTCATAGTATATATGTGATGTTGTTCTAGGTTATTCCAAAGTTATGCTCTGATACCAACTTCTGTCACACCCCATACTCGAAAACTGGGATCATAAAATTCCTGATCGTCGAATCTGGTACCGATAACCTCCATAGTACCCCATTCTCGGCTCCTAGCACCCATATACCAGGTTCTGATGCTAGCATCCAGTAAGGAGGATTTCCAACGTACATTTATCTTATAAAAAGCATGACCCACAACAATAACAACAACCAGAGACATCACCACATATCCACTATAATAAAAAAACTTTTAAGTATAATGCATAAGGGAAATACAATATCAATATCAAAAGCTTCAGAAAACAGTTACACGCTCCAATCTCAATGCTGCTGTGGCGTCCTAGCGTCACCTACACACAACGATCGTGCATAAGCTTATAGAAAGCTTAGAGGGTGGTGTAAGTGTGTGCGCAATGTAAGTGCCAAGTATGCAATATCAGAATAATGTGAAAACATGCTGGTAAGTCCTTGAATGTTATCAGCCCTACCAAGGCTATGGGATGCGAGGCATGAATGCTATTAGCCATACCAAGGCCATGCGATGTGAGGCCTACGTAGCCAAATGTCATATGTGAGATGCAACATAAGCATGCCAGTCCTCATCTAAATCTATATAATAATACAACTCATCTTTGAAATATCATTGGGGTTTAGTACACTCCAAACCAGATTGCTGCCCCATCACTCACAATAAGGTGAGTGGAAGAGTCCTCACTATTTACCTACCAATATCAGGCCCGGGTCGTCGATAGCGGACCCATTCCTCGAGCTAGTCAAACTCAGCCTAACTTCGCCCCCTCCTCTCATGCGAGTAAGGTCGCACCTCCTTCCAACCGACCACGATACAGTGGGAAGCGCGACCTCCTGGTATTTGACACTTGGCGCTCATGCATCCACTCTGTCTAGACGTTGAAGCAACCTCCTGGTACCATAAGGGTTTAGGGAATTTCACCTAGGGACATCTATCGCACCCCATGTAGAGAAAAGATTTTTGGTGTACGATCCTGCCATCCACAATATGCCTATGGAGGCTACGACCCTGATGTCATTAAGGCGTACAGTAGTTATGTCACACAATGCGAGATGCATGAATCACTATATCCATTCATGCAATAATCCTGCACGTACCGTATGCTCATGTGGGGCAACTCCGCCTATCGAGGAGTCCCATAAACATCTGCCCAATGACATATGCTATGATGAGTCACTCCTCGTATCAAGCATACATATGATGCGTATGGGCATATATCATGAAGTCATACTAAGTATGTTATATGATGATGAACTCTCCTTATAACAAGGATGGGCCTAGATGACCTACTCATATTAAGAATGGGCCTAACAATTATGAGGGCCCAATGATTTGGGTTAGCTCACTAAGGGAAGATGAGAATGGGCCTAACAACGGGCCCTAGGGAGAGTTACAATGTGGACATTTAACCATCATTACTCTTATAATGTGGACATTTAACCACCATTACTCCCACGGCATGGCCCATTATAATACCAACTAGGAAGATGAATGGGCACCATAAACTTCATGGTGGAATCACATATCACAATTGGGCCTCATCACATAGGCCTCATATGCACCACAATGTGCCTCACACAAGGCCTCATATACATCTCCTTGGGCCTCACATAAGGGCCTCACATACATCACATTGGGCCTCATACAAGGGATGTAATGCCCCGTTCTTTCGGAACTCGGGTGCTACCGAGTAACCCTACGTAGTGTAAGTACGAACCTAGCTCAAGTGAATGTTTACATGCATTCTAGTCAAAAATCCAACCATTGAAAACGGTTCCTACCCATATATCATGTTATCCATCCGCTATTCTTCGTGACGGACCTTCACGTCATCGAATAACCTGTCCTTAGGATTCTAAGTTCATTGATAAATAGATCCAACCACCCATCGTAGATTTAAATCCAAGGACCACAAGATCCACCGTTTGCCAAGCCTACAGCTTCCTGCGAGATGATTTGGCACTTACATACACGGTATAACCACCCAACTCTAAAAGGAACGGTTAGGGTCCATCCATGATTGCATGGGGACACTTAAAAACATCAATGAAAAACATACTTCAAGCAATTTAATGACTTATATAAAATTTAAAGCATAACACATGTATAACCATACAAATAACATACATATAATATAGATTAATCTTCACTTACTAATATTCATATAATTTATGTATGGTAATGATCTGCAATAATATAAAGTATATATGATAGAATATATGAATGGTAATAATAAATAATAATAATAATAACAATAGAATTATTCTAATAATAACAGTTAGTGTTCTAAATTCACAGAACAGGTGTCCTAGTCGTCTAAATGGTCCCTTGGATCTTTCCAACCGTTGACGTTCAATTTCAGGGTGATCCGACCGTCGAGTCCACGTAATCAACACCAAAGGACCTTGATTCAATTGGTACGGCCCACCAAAGCTTCGGATCCACCTCATCTTTAGCCAAGCGTCCTAAGATGATGCGTACAGAAGAATGGATGGTGTGGATTTATCACAAACACCATGATGGACCTAACTTAGTGGCACGCATGTGCACAGTGGTCGTGCACTCGAGGTGCACCCGGTCTGTTAACATGGTCAGCACGAACTGACCCATGTTCTTCCAAAAAAGGAGAGAAATCTTCTCTCTCGTTGCGCCAGCCGATGAACCATGTCCATTTGGGATGCGTTGGGGCCACCATCTCAGATCAGATGGGAGATCTGATCCACCCATCTTGTACACAACATGGCCCTAACCAAAACCATGTCCTCCATCCCCGTTCACGAGATCATATGTGCACGCAAATGCTGGCGCAAACAAGGCCTAAAAACATAAAGAATTCCAAAAATAAAAACTGTTTCCTTCCAGGTCAGCAATTCGAGTGTGTGGGAATCCTTTAATCTCGTCCGTTCATCTGCAAGAAATCCTAGCCGTCCCTCTACTGAGGCATCTCAACCACCCATCTGCTCAGGGCTCCCCATGCAAAACCAAGGGCCGATTTCAGCTCCTACCCAAGGTATTTGAAGACAGATTCAACCGGATCAAATCTGGACCATTCTTTACCAATCTAATGGCCATGAGTTGTTAGGATAAGGGAATAAGAGGGAGAGGATCGAGCAGTAGGTTACCCTCCTCCGTTTTCTGGCAGCCACATTAAAAAAAATGACTGTTTCCTTTTAAACTCAAACCCGCCACTCTAACCTTCCTTAAGCTTTAAAAAAGATTATTTAAAAGCCTTCTAGGACCCATACGAATCGTCTAAAAGAAGCAGATTGGAGGAAGAAGCCTCCGCCCGAGATCTACCATTAATAGCGGTCTTCTTCTCCACCAAGAAGCAGTCGGTTGCTGGTGGTTTTGGCCTTCATCCAGCCTCGTCCAAGCTCTGTGGGATGTTTCTGAAAAGAAAAGAAAAAGAGAGAAAGAAACGAAGAAAGAAGGAGAAAAGGAAGATGGTGGTGCGGCTGTTACACCACACCACCGTGCCGCACCACTTGCTACAGCATGCGACTCGGGCCAGTTTTTGGTCTGAGTTGGGTCTGTCCAAGCCATTGTTGGGTCATGGGTAGGGACAAGAAGAAAGGAAAGGAAGAAAGAAAATAGAAGGAAAAAAGAGAAGAGAGGAGATAAGTGAGATACGATCTGCCGAGTCAGATCGAGTTGGCTCGGTAATTTATCGAGTTCCACTGAGTCGGCTGACGGGTGGGCATGTTTCAAGACACTCCAAGAAGTGGATCAGGTATGGTTTAAGATCAGCACTGGTTGAATTCAATTTTAAAATGAGTTACTTGGTGTTAGTGCTGCTGAGTTGAGAAAATTACTCAGTTGAGATACGGGTTTTGCCCAACTGCGATTTGAACCCAAGCTCAGTCATAATATGGGCTAAGATCTGGCCTTGAATGAGCTGAAAAATGGACCGAGATTAGCCTTAGATCTGGGCAAAAAACCGTGCTAGCTTGGGCCTTGTAACTGGGCTGAAGAAAGCCTCAATTTGGGCCCAGTTTATGTAGGTTGAAGCCCAAATTTCATGCGTTGGGTAAATACCAATAAGCCCTCCTAATTGTGGTAGCTGAGAAGTATGGTGGCGGGCCTCATTATCCTTGTCTAGAAGATAAGGAGTGGATCAGGCCTGGGTAGCTTAGAGTTGTCAAGTCAATCCAGGGTTAGTCCCCAATCTTAAGGTGAACCCACACTTTCTTTCCAGATTGAAATTGTTTTAACTATAATCTCCATTATTATCGCCATTTGTATGGATTTTAAATTTAGATATAATTAACCGTCAGTAAACTACCCATACCAATACTGGTTAATACGTATAAAAAAATTATCGTTGTTAAAATATTAGTATTTTATTTTTCCATTCTTAAAATATCAATATTGACGTTGGAGCATACTATTTATTAGTGTCGCGTTAGCTAATATTAAGTACATTGCTAATATTAATGGTTGTTTGGGAATTTTTAGTATTATTACTCATCATGGGTTGTTGTTAGATAAATTAATAAAATAGTAGCCATTGTTAATATGCATAAAATTAATAACCAACTTATTTAATTTATTTTATTCACTTACTATTCTCATTAAAAATATCAGTAGTGGCCACATAGAATAGAGCCCAAATTCCATAATCAAAACCTAAAATATAAACCTAGAACTAAACCTTAGGATGAGAACCCAAATTCTACGTCAAACCCTAAGAATAGACAATTTAGACCATAGGCTAAGACCCTAACCATGAATAGCATATAAAACTTGGATCTAACTGTATAACCTTACAATTCATGATAAGATTTGATTCTAAGGGCACACGTACTTCCTAGCAACATTAGTGGCGATTCGATATATAAGGTGATGATTCTTCCCCTTGAGCTTTGCACTTCCCATTAGCTTAAATTATAGTTTTATTTTAATTTATAATTGATATCTCCCTGTTATAATCACATGTGTTAGCTGGTGGAAATTGAATTGCTATGTTACATGCTTAATGTTCATCCTGTATATTTGTTCATGTTTGTGGGTTATTTGTGGATTGCTTATGGACTTAAACTGGTACATTAGTGGAAAACCCCCACTTAAAAATGTACACCTATACTTGGGATGTAACTCAATTGATGGTGATTGTAATGGACCTTCGACCTAGTGGTTATTGAGTGGTGGTTTAGATAGATCATTGATGTGGGCCTACCATCCAGGGTTGTTGTGTCCAATGGTTTTCAAGGATGGTCTTTTATCGCATGGCTTTAATATTCGTCCTATGTGGCATATTTTGATACTCGCCCTATGTGGTTTTATTTTGATATTTTCCCTATATGGGCTCGATGTTTTATACTGTGCAACCATGCGATGGTAAGCCCCATATGTTGTAATATGATTGACCACTAGTCGACGGTTTTCCATTAAACATCCTAAGGAGGTAGTCTCATGAGTCGGGAATGGTGGTAATGGGACACAATGCCCGAGCTGTCAGCCTACGCTAGGCTCTGAGCTCCCCGTAGTGACCTTGAGCTTACCTAAATTAGCTGATTGTAACTAGACTAATAACTATTTGGCTAATTATGCATCCATAGCATGTTGGCGATGACGGGTGGCTATTATGGATGTTGTAGCACGTGCCCTTAGGATCTTCGGGGTATCATTTTGCTAGCTCCCAGACCACCGACTATTGACCCTTGTCCGACTGGATGATTTTTCTAGGTCGATGATGTGCATGGGTGACGAGCCCAAGTCCGACTGGATTTGCATCCCCAAGTCATTGTGCATTCATGCATCCATGCATTTAACAAGACTGCATCATGTATTGTTTTAATTGCTTTGTTGTTTTATAATTATGCTTACCTAATGCGGCAGTATGTAATCTTAAGGAAAATTCACACTGAGCTGGCCACTCATCCATCAAATATACAACCGTACAGGTAGAACAGGTGGCCCAGATGATGTATATGATTAGACTTGATGAGGAGCTATGCAGGTGCCATGGATGCACGACTGTATTGCTAAGAGGAGTTGCGTGGTCATGCGGCTTACATTTATATGCTTTCTGTTATTTCTTATGTACCCAAATCTTGTAATCGTTAATGTTGAGACATTGGTTTGTATAAGTCATTATGAGCTGCTTGTATATTTGAATGATAATGAAATTTCCCTTATGTTGATTTGCTCACTCTACGCTCATCTACTTACTTTGATAAAGGAAAAAAATATATATACTTGAATTTGACCATCCTTTAAGGTTAACACTCGAGATTTTTAGAAACGAGTCATATACTCGGGTCCTGAAAACACGGGGCTTTACAAGGGACTCACATGCATCACACTGGGCCTCATCATGGGCCTTATATACATCACGATGGGCCACATCCCATGGGCCTCAAATACATCACAATGAGAAACATCCCACGGGCCTCAAATACATCACAATGGGCCACACAGTAGGTAGGCCCTACACAGCTAGCAGGTGGACCCTGCACATCAGCAGGTGGGCCCTCCACATACGGTAGGTGGCCCTGTGTCCAGCAAAGCGAACGGATGGAGTGGATATAAAACACATACATCGCAGTGGTCCCCACCATCCAGAGAACTGGATAGTGTGGATATAAGACATGCATCGCATGTGGGTCCCACATCCAGCAATGGACAGTGTAGATATAATAAATAAATCATGATGGCATCCACATCCCAACTGGACGGTGGAGACCCCACACATGCAGGGTGGGTCCCACAATCCCAGGGACAGACTTCATGGATAAAACATATATATCAGGTGGGTCCACACGTGTGGCCCACACGCTGCTTGAAGTAGATATTTGTGTTTTCTCCACCGTCCACACCTGCTGGACGGTGAGGATGGCAAGTAGGTGGGTCCCACATATACATGACCCATCTACACTGAATCAAGCTGATATTTATATTTTCCCATTGTTTAGACTTGCTAGACGGTGGGCAACAACATACATCAGGGTGAGGTCCACGTGTGTGGCCTCACTAGCTTTGAATCAAGGTTGATATTTGTGTTTTCCCTTCAAACAGGGCCTGCCCAAATGGGCAGCATGGTGGACAGCAAAGTGGGCCCCGGTTGGACAGCGAGTACGTCCCACTTAGTGGACGAATGGATAAAAACACATACATCTTAGGTGGGCCATACAATCAGGGGAGAGAGAGAGAGAGAGGCATGCGATGGAGAGCTCCACCACTATGAGCCCTCCCTTCCACGCATTACAAAACATACATCAAGTGGGTCCCATTACATGTGGGCCCACTAATCAAAATCAACGGTGGAGATCCCTTTTCCACCAAAAATGCAGGGTCTAGATGACCTTCTTACAATGGGAAAAAAATAAACATCATGATGGGGTCTATGGAGAATGGATCCATCATGGGATGAACATATGAATCATGGTGGGCCATCGGCCACACTTAGGGTCCAAAGTAAGATCCATACCATCAATCAGTAGGCTCCACTTGACCCATCATAAAAAAAAAAACACAATCTAATCCTACAAATCACCCACCTATTCCACTTCTTCTAGGCTCCTTGGAATGCTAAGCTCCTTGGCTTCAACTTTGATGGAGGATGATGAAGATTGAAGGGTGAAGAAGAGAGTTTAGGGGGTAGGAAGTGAGCCACACTTGGCTCTCCTCTTGAAAATGCTTAGATATCCACTCCTTGGTAGCTTGGAATGGTAGAGAAAATGTGATGGGATGAAAAGAATGGGATGTGTGTAAGAAAGGGATGGGTGTGTGTAAGAAAGGGATGGGATGAAAGGAATGGGATGTGTGTAAGAAAGGGATGGGAGTGTGTAAGAAAGGGATGGGTGTGTGTAAGAAAGGGATGGGTGGAGAGTGTAATGTCTCAGAAAAATTCGTACAAAGACCCGAGTACCACCTCAAGCAAAACCACCTAAGGATCGTATCTTGTCGTAATTTAGGCAAAAATTAGTTAAGTATTAAACTAAATAATCGGTGGATTAAGCATGGGCCACCATTTTCACAAATGAGAAAGCTAAAAACCATTAATACCACTGGCTCAATACTACATAAAGACCTAGGAGAAATCCCTAGAGCCTGTCGCTCTTGGGAGCACCTTGAAACTCCGTATCGGACTTAGACCCCACGTGGAGAGTCCGATGACTGTGAAACTATAGGATTATGTCCGTCCTACTAGGCTTGACAACCAATGCAGGAATCGAGCCCAGTAGTGTCCAGAAACGCACAACTTGAGCCCTGAGTAAAGTGTGTGAGAAATGCGAATACCTTTAGAAAACGAACCAAAACTTAAGTGAATTAGGCCATTTGCTCACATGCGAAATTGAAAAATTCGAACTGTCAGTTTCTGACCAAACTTCACCAATGGAAAAAGGAAATTTTCCTGCATATCCACATAATTGTGGCCCCGATCGAGTAAGTATGACTGTTGATCTGACACAGGTCCTCCACGGTCGATCAACTTATCCGACCACATCGAAATCACATCCTGGCATAGATCCATTGTCAGGGAACTTACCCCATGACGTAGGTGAGTAGTGGGCCTCCCCGTGAGCCCTGTTTGTCAAAAACAGTTGGCCAAAGGGTATAACCTATGTATTAGTGGCCTTGGGGCCATTTACATCACTTCTGGACTTATATATAGCCCTTATACCACCCCACCTCTCTTATATACGAATATCTTTAAAACCCTAAGGGAGAGAAAGAGAAAAGAAGAGAAAAGAGGAAGGTGAGAAGAAGGCTTTTGGGAGACCGTTGCAGTGATTCTCTCCCATAACTCCACTAACCG
This sequence comes from Magnolia changhungtana, assembly GCA_030180095.1. Taxonomy (NCBI): domain Eukaryota; kingdom Viridiplantae; phylum Streptophyta; class Magnoliopsida; order Magnoliales; family Magnoliaceae; genus Magnolia; species Magnolia changhungtana. Next base: position 2,239,134 of record JASAUF010000625.1, read on the forward strand.
AATCACCTCCTCGTTATGCTACACACTCAGTTTCGGCTACAATTCTTGTTATAGAGATCCAGGCCGATTATTTGTCAAACTAGCTAACTGTTTACGTTATTTAAGTGCCCGACGTCCCGTTTTCAGGACGTAGAATTCGAACTGAGTCCGAATCGAGTATTCCGAAGAAAGGTGCGGACTATAAACGTTTAGGTTATGGTTATCAATGCTTTCAATGTCAGCTAATGATTTATGTTTGACTTGATTGCTGCCATATTGTCTTAGATACGCCGTTTTCGATATAAAATACATGTACGAAGTATGTTGAACAAAAGATGCATCCTATGTGTTTGTTGAAATGTTTGAATGAACATGTAAATATAATTTGTGCTTGCCATGACTACTAATCTAGGATTCATTGTTGTCATATGCATGTTAACCTCTCTGTATAAGGATTTGCTAAAATATACATTGTAAATAACCTAGTCTATATATTTGATGAAGTGTAGTCTAAGTGTTTGATGAATTGTCTGAATGAGAAATTGTTGATGAATTGTATTTATTAAGAGTATTAAGATAGGATTCTTAATCACCTTATTCGTATGTATACTTTCTTTCATGTAATCATATTTGCTGCTACGCGATTCATGGATAAAATGCAAGTGTTTGGTAAAATGTTCAATGTGTTTGATGAAATGCTCAAATGAGGGATTCACTTGAATTGTTTGTTAAATGTTGAAGTGATTACCAAATATGTTTACATGCTTCATCTGAGTAAGATGGGGACTATAACATAGCCCATTAAATAGGTAACAGTCCTTGTTCAGGTGGCCGAATTAGTCTCGCCACATTGGGTAAGCTCGACGAATCCAGGTTGCACGACGATCATCGACAGTGGTCAGGCCATGAGGGTGCTTATGCGCTCAATATAGATTAAGTCAGCGTGTGCCCGTATCAATCGATCTTGCTTAACGAACAGATTGGCCTATTATGTGTTTACCATGTATGGACACCACTGTTTGAATCTAAGGTACCCCTATCCAATGTAAAGGCCCACTCTAACCATGGTACAATGATCCGCTAAGACTCATGCGTTGGGCATGGTGGTATGGGACACCGTGTTCGAGCTGTCAGCCTACGCTTGGGTGACGAGCCTCCCCATAGTGACCAGTGAGCAACCTAGACTCGTGAGCCGAGCATGGTGGTATGAGACATCGTGTTCGAGCTGTCGGCCTACGCCGAGGTGATGAGCCACCCTGTAGTGATCGTGAGTATAAACTTTAAATTTGCCTATTGACTACTTTTCATTGAGAGTGATGACCCTACAACTTGCCTATCGTATGTGCTTGACTAGGAGTGACGAACCTAGATGGATCCTTCGGTTCAGGTCAATGATATAAAGGGAGGTACCCTAGCTTCCCAAAATTGCTGTATAAATAAGCTTAATTAAGTACTCGGCTAATAAGATCATACATCGCACTGCATTAGTTAGGATTTGCTTTTAAGGCGATGAAGTTGCACTATTTTGAGGGAGTACTGTCATATGCGAAATTGGTTATCAGAGTCACTTTTTGAGGGAGCTTTGATGCGAGGGCATACATCATTACTTGCACTCCATTCTTGCATTAACAAGAGTAGTTAGGAAGTGATTGTTAAGTTTCTTTATCATTACTGCTTGATTGACTTAATAACATGTTAACCTTTGCCTTATAGTACCATTGAGTTGAGCACTCACTCCCACTGTGGGACGGTGTTTTAAAACACTAACCAGACCCCTAGTTTAGATGCAGGTGTTGATGAAGTCTATGCGACGGAGCATGACTTTATGGACGACAAGGAGGAGTTCTCCTACTTTTAGCTCTCAGGAGGGTTCATGTAGACCTCATGCCAATACGGGGGAAACACTGGGATATTTGGCTTAGTTGGAAGCCTTACACTTCCACATTTTGTATATTTTGAAATAATATATGTATATATTTAGCCCGGTTAGATACTCGTACTCTGGAGGTTGTGAAACACTTACATGTTTAAATATATATGTTTCAGACTTCCGCTTGCTTAATTTAATTATATTCGGAGTATGATATGTTGTTTTGGTATAATCTCACTCATGTTTGACTCATTAATATGGGCGAAATCTGAACATTATTATCCATATTGCATAAGTGATATGCTGGATCTTGGGAGTAAAGCTTTGTTCGACCGCCGAAATTTAAGGCATTACAAGTTGGTATCAGAGCATAATTTAGATTAAACTGGACCTGAGCTATCGATAACACGATGCACTTTGACGCACTTTGACTTAGGAAGGGGGCAATGGAATGTATAGACCACATTAGAATCCTAACGTTGTAATTTAGTCCACAACGTATACCTGAGGGACTTGGATAACGTGCATTGACCCAAGTCACCTCTAGTCCATTAGTCAACTGGTCTATGTCATTGGTCAACGATTTCCAAACCTGAAACAGACTCGAAAGGTGCGAATACGCACGCGTTAAGCTATGAAAATGGACCATGCGGACTTAAGACCCTAAAGTACGAGGTCTAGTTGGGTCTAGGGGCCCCGATGTGTCAAAACAGGACCCCGGGAGGGGGTGGCCACCGCCCTAGGGCGGAGCCACCGCCGGACCCTCCAGATGGGCACGACAGCACCACTCGATTGGCGGCGCACCGCCAACAGCTCTAGAGGGGGCGGGGGTGCGCCACCGCTGGCCGACCCAAGTGGGTCCCTCCCACGTGTGGGGGCCCCCTTTTAACCCTCCAAACACTCCCCCTTGCTCATTTTACCATATTCCTACCCCACAAACACCCCCAAACCTTTCAAAAAACTCTCTTTCCCTCTCAAATCTCCACTTCCATACATCAAAATCCTCTATTTCCTTTACATCCTCCACCCCTCCACCACTATCTCTCTAAAACCATCTCTCACATCTCCTAATCTCCCTTATTCTCACCCGTTTAAGCACATAACCCTCTTTTTGTGTCTCATAACCTTCAAACTCTCGAATCCACTTCATATTCAAAACCTTTCCATCTCAATGGCTCTCTTTGAGCTCGTCACCGCCATCTTCTCCATTTCAACACTCCTCTCTCTTATGGGAAAGAAGAGAGCGGCCTCAGATGAGGTCGGGCCTAGTCGTCCAAGCCATTTTAAGAAGAAGACGAGTGCCGAGACGAGTGCAAGCACCGAGCGAAGGTCGAAACGGGACCTCGACCCTCGAATCTCGATAAAGAGATCTCTACCAGCGAGCGCCGAACTCGATAAGTTTCATGATTGCAAGGTTGTGTTTAAAGCTCACGTTGATGAGAAGTTATTTGGATTATATCCAGTGATTGATATCCTTCTGGAGAATGGGTGGGGTCCCATATTTGAGGGAAAAACACACGCTAGTGAAGGCACCGTACAAGCCTTGTATGCACACATACGGGACTCAACTCTTGAGCTCTCCAGTTTACCATACCGTGGGGAAGAACTCAAGCCGGAGTCAATGTGAATGTCATAGCTCGTATCATGGGTATAGAGCATGGTGTGGTGCATGTCAGTGATACTAACCTCGCTAGTGGATGAGGGAAAAACCACCGCACACGTTTCCTTTGCGAGCAACTTGTTGATTAGAGGCGAGGGAATAGCCTCGCATCGACAAGTATAACGGAGGATTTCTGCCTGCTCCACCATATATGCACATACAATGTGTATCCTAGGTGGAGTAACCACACGGAATGTACTCGATTTATGATGGACTTCTTGTATAGAGTTGGACAGGGAGAAAAGTGTGCCTCCCTACTCTCGCCTTAACTCAGATAGTCAATACAACATGGTCTACTCGGGGGGACATATCCCTCCCATTCGGCCGACTCATCTATAAGATTGCCCGCAATTTCGGGTTTAGGCTTCACATGGACAACCTCGCGCCTATCTACTTCATCAGTGAGACTACACTTAACAATATGAAGATAGGCCCCATGCAACGCCAGGCCAGAATTAATGAGTACGGGGATGAGATAGAGGAAGCTAGTGAAGAAGAGGAAGGTAGCAGAGAAGAGGGACAGGAAGAAGAAGAGGAGGCCTAGGGCTCAAACGGGGGACCTCCTACTGCTCCTGAGGACCGCCATGACCGGGCCACCCTGGAAGCCCGCATGGCCAGGATTGAGGAAAATCAGGCCTACTTAAAGCAGAAGCTCGAGGAGAACCAGGCCTACCTGAAGGAAAAGTTTAAGAAAATGTCTCACACCTTAAAGGCCCTCCTATGTTATATGCAGGATAAGGGTGCACCTCAGCCTTCACCAGAATCGAAGGACTAGTCGTATATTTGTAGTCATTTTTCTTGTTCTTTTTGTAATAGCCTTGAATGGGCTTAGTTCGATGTTAGGTTAGTAAGTGTTCAAGCCTTTGGTAATTAGCTTACACGCATCCTCTGTCATAGTGCATGAAGTACCACATCATATGTATCTGTGATAATTTTGTTAAATGAAATGCATGAAGCTTCTTTTGTTTAGAAATGTGTACAATGTTTGGAAAGAGTGGATGAAGTTATCTTAATCGTATGAATGTTGCACCCTATGTTGTATATAGGGAATGCATGCTAAAACTACTGGGAACATGGCACGTCTCCCACTTGGCAGAATGATTGACGGGGTCCCTCACCCGAGTGGTAGCTAAACGGACCCTAGTTTGGGTCCGAGTAGAGAGACGTTGCTGGATTGACAACTGGCCACTGGCCCCACCAATGGGCCAATACCAAGTGCACCACCAGTTCTGGGATAGAACTGTGCATCTTCGTCGACACCACACATGCCTCAGGCACCTCTCCCCCTGATAGGTTAGAGCAAATGATGCTCCTAATGCAATAACAACAATAGGTTTTAACCACTATAGCGGGGGCCATCACACAGAACATGAATGTAGCCCCGCCGATGCCACCCATGCAGCCTACTGGGGCTATAACTATGAGTGGCCAGTTCGAGCGCTTTCAGCGCCTCCACCCTCCCACTTTTGCGGGTACTCATAGACCCGAGGAGGCCGAATACTGGTTGGATCACATTTCCAAGATGTTGAGGCCGTTGCACTATACCGAGGCGGAACAGGTTGAGCTAGTGAGAAAGAAGGTAGCCTGTGGTGGGACAGTGTTCTTTGAACCGTTCCTGCAGGATTTATGTGGACGTGGGATGAATTTAAAGTACGCTTCCACGAGAAGTATTTTTCTCTCACTTACCGTAATGAAAAGGAGGGAAAATTCCTCCGCCTCCGCTAGGGGGGAATGACGGTAGCAGAATACGAGAACCGTTTCATGGAGCTGGCTAGATATGCTCCTTTGATTTTTGGTAGACATGTTGATGAGGATGCGATAATTTTTAAAAGGATTGCGGGCTGATATCCGCACCAAGATGTGTTGCGCTAGCATTCCCAACTATGCTAAGCTAGTGAACATGTCCCTGCGAGCTGAGCAGGATAGTGAAAGAGTGTCTCGAACACGCATGCCAATGGGCCCGAGGCCGAGGCCTGAATTACAGAACCGGTCATTTCTTGGTAAGAGGCCGCGTATGGACTCGCCTCCCAAACCAATGGCTCCGCCGACCCAGCAGAGTCGAACTGACTATTAGTGTACTTATTATAACAAAGGGAGCCAACTGACCCCTTTTGTTTTACCAAGATGAAAGACAATGGCTTTACGCTGCCTCAGAAGGTCAACCGCCAGCCACCACATGTTATTTCAGCTCCACCCCTACGATCTGCACCACTGGCACAACCATTCTACCGACCTCCCGTATCTCGAAATAGGCCGCCTCAACCACCTATGGCAGCGCAACCCAACCGTCCACAACAAGCTCGAGTACATGCACTCGCTGCCGAAGCGTCTGAATCTGCAGTTGCAGTTCCGCTAGCCTTTGAAGTCATTGCCCACATCCAAGGTACACCAATGGTTCTGTTGGTGGACACCGGGTTCACTATTTCAATGATAGCATACTCTACAGTCAAGTGATTAGGGCTGAGCACTACCCCTATGGTTGGGTGAGAGTCATCGTAGCAGTAGGAACCTCCACAGATGTCATTAAGTTTTGTAAGAACTACCCGATAGACTTAGGAAGCAGAGTGGTGTGCATTGACCTGAGTGTTACCACGATATATCATTACGACGTCATCCTCGGCATGGATTGGCTCACCGAAATGAAGGCAGAGATTGACTGTGAAACCAGATTGGTGACAGCCCATGGGCCCAAAAACACGACCTTCGCTTTCCTAGTTCAGGTCAGTTTGCCCTACCGCATTGGTTGTTATGCTTCCCTGTTGGAAAATTATGATGGTCTATCACTTGGGGACATGCTAGTAGTCCAAGATTTCAAGAACGTGTTTAGAACAATACCTGGACTACCTCCTTAGCACGAGATCGACTTTACCATCGACCTTGTGCCAGGCGTAACACCTATCTCTTTACTGACGTACCGTAAGCCTCCGTGTAAAATGGAGGAACTAAGGAAGCAGATTGATGACTTGTTGGATTTGGGTTTCATACAGCCGAGCGTATCTCCTCGGGGAGCACCTGTATTGTTTATGAAAAAGAAGGATTGCGGTTGTGTATAGATTATCGCAGGCTAAACTACGTCACAATGAAGAACAAGTATCCTCTGCCTAGGATAGCTGACATGTTTGACCAGTTGAAGGGGGCACAATATTTTCTAAGATAGACTTATAGTTCAGGTATCATCAGTTGCATGTTAGGAATGAAGACGTGTAGAAAACAGCTTTCAGGACCAACTTCGGGCATTACGAGTTCCTCGTGATGCCATTTGGACTTACAAATGCACCAGTCGTATTCATGGATCTCATTAACTAAGTATTTCAGCCATATCTGTACCGATTCATCATCGTATTTATAGATGACATCTTGATATACTCAAAGAGTCGGAAAGATCACGAAGAACACCTGCGATCAATCCTTGATACTCTTAGGTAGAACCAATTATTTGCACAGTCTCAAAAATGCGACTTCTGGAAGGAAGAAGTCAAGTTCTTAGGGCATGTGGTTTCCAAGGAAGGAATCGTCGTGGACCTTGCCAAGGTGATCACAGTGCAAGACTGGAGCAGCCTGGCACAGTTACAAAATTGAGGAGTTTCCTCGGACTTGCCGACTATTACCGCCGATTTATTAAGGACTTCTCCAAGATAGCCCGACCGTTGTCTCAACTCACTCGGAAAGATCTTAAGTTTGCTTGGAACAAGAAAGCAGAAGTAACCTTTCAGGAATTAAAGGACAAGCTGACGTACACACCCGTGTTAGTATTGTCAGAGTAAGGGGTCAAATATACCATTTACACTGACACCTCTCAGCCGGTTTGGGTTGTGTACTTATGCAGAAGGATAGGGTGATCGCCTATGCCTCACGACAGTTGAGGAAATACGAAGAAAACTAACTCACTCACGACCTGAAATTGGCGACAGTCATTTTCACATTAAAGCTTTAGAGACATTACCTCTATGGAGAGGAGTTCGAGCTTTTTTGTAGCCATAAGAGCCTCAAATACATCTTTACATAAAAGAGACCTGAATATGAGGCAACGACGTGGGATGAAGACCTTAAAAGACTTCAAGTTTAAGGTCTCCTACCATCCTGGCAAGGCTAACCTTGTGGCTGATGCATTGAGCTGCAAGAAAACTATAGAATTTATAGCCCCACTGATGATAGAAGAGTGGAATTGGTGGAATTCATGTGAGACTTCAAACAGAAGCTGACAGTGGAAGAGTTATTCAAGAGCATCGTGCACTTCTACGTGCAACCACTTATCGATGACCAAATCATTATGGCTTAGAAAGAAGATGAACTATTGGTAAAGATGAGAGAGCATGCAAGCGACAACGAAGAGTCTGAATGGAGGATTGGCTTAGATGAAGCTTTGAGATATCACGGCCGCCTATGCGTCCCGAACCTCCATGACTTGAGGAGAGAAGTTCTGGAGGCCGCCCACAATTCAAAGTTGGTGATGCATCTAGGTAGTACAAAGATGTATCGAGATGTGAAGCGTTCGTACTGGTGGGACAACATGAAGGCCCATATAGCAGATTTTGTATCCCGATGTCTCACGTGCCAGTAAGTTAAGGTTGAGCATTGTCGACCCCCTGGTTTACTTCAGCCCATGCCCATAGTAGAGTGGAAGTGGGATTTAATATCTATTGATTTCAATTTTGGGTTTCCAAAGACGAGAAAGGGGCATGACTCCATTTGGGTGATTGTAGACCGATTGGCAAAATCGGCTCATTTCCTCCCGATTAGAGTCTCTAATTCGGCAGATGACCTGGCGAAGCTATAGATTAAGGAGATAGTGTGACTGCATGGGGTTCTTATAGAGATTGTGTTAGACCGAGATACACGATTCACGTCTATTTTCTGGACTCGAATCCAAGAAGCAATGGGAGTGAAACTGAAGTTCAGTAACGCGTTCCACCCACAGACCGATGGGAAGACAGAACAGGTAAATCAAATACTTGAGGACATATTACGAGCATGCGTGCTTAACTTCAAGGACAGCTGGGATGACTGTCTCCCTTATGCCGAGTTTGCTTATAACAATAGCTTCTAAGAAAGCATTGGCATGGCTCTTTATGAAGCCTTGTATGGGTGCCCTTGCCGAGCTCTACATTGTTGGGCAGAAGTTGGCGAGAAGAGCTTGGTTAGCCCAGACCTGGTTCAGGCGACCTCAGAAAAGATTGATATTATCAGGCGTCGACTCCTTATAGTCCAGAGTAGACAGAAGAGTTACACTGATATGAGACGGAGACAGTTAAAATTTGAAGTTGGGGACCATGTATTCCTTAAAGTTTTCCCAATGAAAGGAGTACTTCGTTTTAGCAAGAAGGGGAAACTCACGCTAAGATTCATTGGCCCGTTCCAGATTCTAGACCAAGTGGGTGTGGTAGCATACCGTCTCGCCTTGCCGACACCATTCAAAGGCGTGCACAATGTATTTCACGTATCGATGCTGAAGTGAAGATGTTACCTATGTATTGTGCCCAACACGTGTCCTAAATAGGAAAGAATAAGTGCTACGCAGCAAGGTTATCCCACTCATGAAAGTATTATGGACACACCACACTGAGGAAGAGGCTACTTGGGAAATGGAAGCTGAAGTTCATAAGAACTACCCTCAGATCCTCGAGGAGTACGAAAAGGTACTAATTTTGGGGACGAAATTTTTCTTTAAGGGGGGTAGATTGTAATGTCATGGAAAAATCTGTACAAAGACCCAAGTACCACCTTAAGCAAAACTACCTAAGGACCGTATCTTGTCATAATTTAGGTGAAAATTAGTTAAGTATTAAAATAAATAATTGGTAGATTAAGCATGGGCCACCATTTTCACAAATGAGAAAGTCAAAAACTGTTAATACCACTGACTCAATACTACATAAAGGCCTAGGAGAAATCCCCAGAGCCTATCGTTCTCGGGAGCACATTAAAACTACGTAAAGGATATAGACCGCACGTCGAGAGTCCGATGACCGCGAAACTATAGAATTACGTCCGTCCTGCTGGGCTTGACAATCATCGCAGGAATCAAGCCCAAATAATGTCCAGAAACTCACAACTTGAGCCCTGAGTAAAGTGTGTGAGAAATGCAAATACCTTTAGAAAATGAACCAAAACTTAAGTGAATTAGGTCGTTCGCTCACATGCAAAATTGAGGATTTCGGACCGTCAGATTCTAATTAAACTTTACCCATGGAAAAAGGAAATTTTCCTACACATATCCATATAACTGTGGCTCCAATCGAGTAAGTACGACTGTTAATTTGACATAGGTCCTCTACGGTCGATCAGCTTATCCAACCGCACCGAAATCACATCCTGGCATAGATCCATTGTCAGAGAACTTACTCCATGACATAGGAGAGTAGTGGGCCTCCCTGTGAGCCCTGTTTGTCAAAAATAGCTGTCCAAAGGGTATAACACATGTATATAGTGGCCCTGGAGCCATTTGCATCAGTTTTGGACTTATATAAAACCCTTATACCACCCCACCTCTCTCATATACGAATTTCTCCAAAACCTTAAGGGAGAGAGAGAGAGAGAGAGAGAGAGAAAAGAAGAGAAAAGAGGAAGGAGAGAAGAAGGCTTTTGGGAGATCGTTGTAGTGATTCTCTCCCACGACTCCACGTACTGAATCACCTCCCTGTTACGCTACACACTTAGTTTCGGCTACAATTTTGGGTAAGAAACCCAAACCCTAATCTTGTTATAGAGATCCGGGCTGATTATTTGTCAAACTAGCTAACCGTTTATGTTATTTAGGTGCTCGACATCCCGTTTTAAGGAATGTAGAATTCGAACCGAGTCTAAATCGAGTATTCCGACGTAAGGTGCAGACTATAAACGTTTATGTTATGGTTATCAATGCTTTCAATGTCAGCTAATGATTTATGTCTAACTTGATTGCTGCCATATTGTCTTAGATATGCCGTTATCGACATAAAATACATGTACAAACTATGTTGAACAAAAGATGCATCCTATGTGTTTGTTGAAATGTTTGAATAAACATGTAAACATGATTTGTGCTTGCCATGACTACTAATCTTAGATTCATCGTTGTCATATGCATGCTGACCTCTCTGTATAAGGATTTGCTAAAATATCGTTGTAACTAACCTAGTCTATATATTTGATGAAGTGTAGTTTAAGTGTTTGATGAATTGTCTAAATGAGAAATTATTGATGAATCGTATATATTAAGAGTATTAAGATAGGATTCTTAATTACCTTATTCGTATGTATACTTTCTTTCATGTAATCATATTTGCTGCTACGTGATTCATGGATAAAATGTAAGTGTTTGGTAAAATGTTCAATGTGTTTGATGAAATGCTCAAATGAGGGATTCACTTGAATTGTTTGTTAAATGTTGAAGTGATTACCAAATATGTTTACGTTCTCCATCTGAGTAAGATGGGGACTACAACATAGCCCAGGAAATCAGTAACAGTCCTTGTTCAGGTGGCCGAATTAGTCTCGCCACATTGGGTAAACTCGACAAATCCGGGTCGCACGGCGATCGTCGACAGTGGTCAGGCCACGAGGGGTGCTTATGTGCTCTATGTTGATTAAGCCAGCGTGTGCCTGTACCAATCGACCTTTCTTAACGAATCGATTGGCCTATTATGTGTTTACCATGTATGGACACCACTATTTGAATCTAAGGTACCCCTCTCCAATGTAAAGGCCCACTTTAACCATGGTACCACGATCCGCTAAGACTCATGAGTTGGGCATAGTGGTATGGGATACCATGTTCGAGTTGTCGGCCTATGTTGGGGTGACGAGCCTCCCCGTAGTGACCAGTGAGCAACCTAGACTCGTGAGCCGAGCATGGTGGTATGAGACACCGTGTTCGAGCTGTCGGCCTACGCCGAGGTGATGAGCTACCCTGTAGTGACCACGAGTATAAACTTTGAATTTGCCTATCGACTACTTTTTATTGAGAGTGATGATCCTACAACTTGCCTATCATATGTGCTTGACTAGGAGTGACGAACCTAGATGGATCCTTCGGTTCAGATCAATGATATAAAGGGAGGTACCCTAGCTTCCCAAACTTGTTGTATGAATAAGCTTAATTAAGTACTCGGCTAATACGACCATGCATCGCACTCCATTAGTTAGGATGTGCTTTTAAGGTGATGAAGTTGCATTATTTTGAGGGAGTGCTGTCATATGTGAAATTGGTTGTTGGAGTCCCTTTTTGAGGGAGCTTTGATGTGAGGGCATACATCATTACTTGCGCTCCATTCTTACATTAACAAGAGTAGTTAGGAAGTGATTGTTAAGTTGCTTTATCATTACTGCTTAATTGACTTGATAACATGTTAACCTTTGCCTTATAGTACCACTGAGTTGATCACTCACTCCCACCCTGGGACGGTGTTTTAAAACACCAACCAGACCCTGGTTTAGATGCATGTGATGATAAAGTCTATGCGACGAAGTAGGACTTTATGGATGAGGAGGAGGAGTTCTCCTACTTTCAGCTCTCGGGCGGGTCCATGTAGACCTCATGCCGATACACAGGAAACACTGGGATATTTGGCTTAGTTGGATACCTTATACTTCCACATTTTTTATATTTTGAAACAATATATGTATATATTCAACCCGGTTATATACTCATAATCTGGAGGTTGTGAAACACTTACATGTTTAAATATATATGTTTCAGACTTCCGCTTGCTTAATTTAATTATATCTGGAGTATGATATGTTGTTTTAGTATAATCCTACTCATGTTTGATTCATTAATATGGGCGAAATCTGAACATCATTATCAATATTGTATAAGTGATGTGCTGGATTTCAGGAGTAGCGCTTTGTTCGACCCCCAAAATTCAAGGCGTTACAGAGAGAGAGTTGACTTTGGGGATGGCTTGTGTAAGAGAGGGATGGGTTGTGTACTTGACTAGTACTTAATTGATTGATGTGATGGATGGTAGAGATTCTCTCAGGATTCACAACGCCCGACGTTTTCCTCAAAATAAATGTTGGCCCACAACTCCTAGCCTGGGTATCGCATCGGTGCTCAAGTCGCGGCGTTGGAACCGCAGCGATGGCACGGTTGTAATAGTAAAGTCTCAGGTCGAGTCAACTCAGATATACAGGATTCGACTTAGGGTCGTGTGCAAACGCTGACTATAGGTCGCAGGTTACCGGAATTTGACAGGGAGGATCGCGAAAGTCTAAGGAACAGTACGGACTAGGATATAGGCCTTACAAGTATCAACTACCAAGGTATTGTCTCGCAAGGCATTCACCATATTTTGTATCATGGGATCATTCGAATCTTCAAAGTGTGCCAAGAAATCTTCTAGAGAGTCGAAACATTCAGTTGAAAGGAGTTCATTCACCACATCGAGATCTATCATGATATGCCTAATAACTCCATCTTTTTCAAGAGTAGAAATGAGCATACTCTCCTATTTTTTCTCAAGGTGGGATGAAATCACCATCGGGTATGTCTCTTCTTGACCTAAATAAACATGTTCAAGATCAGCAGGCAAAGGTTTTAGGTCAAGCTTTGGTATCTTGAAGCTAGACAGTAGAGGCATTACATCAGTTTGGGGTAAATCTTCAAATTGTGGCCTCCACCAATTAATTTTAAGTACCGGCACAGTTTCAAGCATGGCTTCCATCTCCCTAATCGTGTCATCATCCAAATCAGGGGAGTGGGCCAACTATGTCTCAAGAGGGTCGAAGTAAAGGGTCAGGAGCACTCTATCTTCCACGAACGAGTCAATCATGTTAATGTCGTGGGCCTTGTCATCATCCTCTACCTATTTGCTCATATTGATGGTTTAATGTCCACATTGATGGGCAATGATAGTTAAATGCCCACATTGTGACCTTCCCCAAGGCCCTTTGTTAGGCTAATCCATTTATCGGGGCTGATTCCAATTATTGAGGTCGATTCTGTTTATCGAGGCCAATTCTAATTGTTGAGGCCGATTCTGTTTATCGAGGCCAATTTTGATTGTCGAGGCTGATTCCGTTTATCGAGGCCGATACCGATTGTTGAGGCCAATTTTGTTTATCAAGGCCAATTTGGATTATTGAGGTTGATTCCTTTTATCGAGGCTGATTCCGATTATTGAAGCCGATTCCGATTGTTGAGGCTGATTCCGATTGTTGAAGCCGATTCCGATTGTTGAGGCTGATTCTGTTTATCGAGGCTAATTTCGATTGTTGAGGCCGATTCCATTTATCAAGGCCGATTCCGATTGTCGAGGCCGATTGTATAGGCCGATTATCGAGACCGATTCTGATTGTCGAGGTTGATTCAGTTTATTGAGGCTGATTCTAATTATTGAGGCCGATTCCGTTTATCGAGGCCGATTCTGATTGTCGGGCCGATTGTTGAGGCTAATTTCGATTGTCAAGGCCGATTCTGTTTATCGAAGCTGATTCCGATTGTTGAGGTCGATTCTGTTTATTGAGGCCGATTGTATAGGCCAATTATCAAGGTCAATTTCGATTGTTGAGGCCGATTATTGAGGCCGATTCTGATTATCGAGACCAAGTATCGAGGTCGATTGTCGAGTATATGAGGCCTATGTGATGAGGCTCATTGTGGTGCATTTGAGGGCCAGGTGATGGAGCCTATTGTGATGTATATTAGGCCCATGTGAGAGGCCCATCATGATGTGTATTAAGCTCTTGAGTGAGGCCCATGTTGTTGTATATTAAGCCCTTGTGTGAGGCCCATGGTGTTGTATATTAGGCCCTTGTGTGAGGCCATGGGTCCACTATATGATGGGCTCTATGTGGGTCATTCCTTAGGAGCAATGTTGGTTAAATGTCCATATTGTCGAGGCCGATTGTTGATGCCGGTTATTGATACCGATAATGAGTATGTGATAGCATAGCATCATGATACATCCTCATACGCATCATTTGCATGTTTATTATGAGATGTGGTTAACCATTGCATATGTCATTGGGCAAGTTGTTATGAGACTCCCTGATAGGCGGAGATTGTCTCACATGAGCACACGGTATGCGCAGGATTGATGCATGAACGGACTACATGACTCATGCATCTTGCATTATGTGATTGTGATTACTGTACACCCTAGCGACATTAGGACTGTGACCTCCATAGGCATTTCGTGGATGGCCAGACATCGAAAATATTTGGTTGAGCATATGGGCATTTTGGATGTCCGTGGGTGAAAGTCCCTAAACCTCTGAGGCCAGGAGATGCTCCAACATCTAGACCGAGTGGATACATGAGCGCCCGAGTGCCGAATACTAGTAGGCCATGTCTCCCAATGTGTTATAGTCGGTTGGGAGGGGCTGTGACCTTTTCCACCCAAGTGAAGGGGTTGTAAGCAAGGCTAAGTATGATCAGCTCACAAGGTCCGCTATCGATGAGCCGGGTAGGCATTGGTATACTACTGGCAGGCAGGTAGTGACGTCCTTTCTACTCGCTAGGCTACGCGACTGGCTAGGGTGGTAGCAAGCTTGGAGTGTACTAGACCTCGGTGATGATCCCAGAGATGTATGGTATTGATACATGGACTTATTGAGTAGGAGTTGCATACTTATTCATTCATCCATTCACTATCCACTCAGGCTGGTAGTGCGCAACTATTTGTTACATATACCTTCGCAATGGGCATGATTTCGGTTGGGACATGCGACTAACCTAAGACCAGGAGTTTACCACATTGAGTCTGGCTATCCAAATTTAGGAATGGGACTAGTTTGGATAGAAGTCCCTTGATCATTTCATTCACATCACATATTGCATTGCATCCGTAACACAGTATTTGGCTTACTGTCTCTGCATTGCATAGCTGATCTATATTGCTTCATCAGTATATGATATTGGTTTATTATATTTCCGCATCACATAACTTAGATAAGGCTGATGGTATTTATGGGCCTATCAGCATGTTTTCACATTACTCTCGTATCGTATGATTTATAAACTTGTCAGTATTTCTAATGTTGTATGATTTATGGGTTTATCAGTATTTCCGTTTACTCTGATATTGCTTACTTGACACTTACCTTGTGCACACACTTTCACCACCCACTAAGCTTTCTATAAGCTTATGCATGATAGATGCATGCAGGTGGCGTTAAGTTGCAGCAGCGTTGAGCTTGGAGCGTGCAGCTGTCTTTTAGAGCTTTGATTTTATTTAACATATGTATTTCCCTTTCAACATTGTATTCAAAGTTTATATTAATGGATATGTGATGATGATATTGCCTTTGTGATTTGGGTAAACTTGTGGTTATGCTTCTTATGAGACAAATGTACGTTAGAAAAATCCTCCTTGTAGGATCCAAGGATCAGAATCTGGCGTATGCGGGCTGGGAGCCGAGAATTAGGTAATATAGAGGCTGTCGGTACCGGATTCGACAATTGAGAATTTTGTGAACCCAATTTTCGAGTTTGGGGCATGACACATTGTGATTGTATGAGGCCTATTGTGACCATACGAGGCCCGTTGTGATTGTATGAGGCTCATTGTGATTGTATAAGGCTCATTATGATTGTATGAGACCCAATTGTGATGTGTGAGGCCCACCATGTGTAGGTGATTATTGCACACCACCCATTCACATATATGGGCCATGGGCCATCTTATACCGGCCCACTATGATGTATGTGATTATAATCATGATTAGTATACTTCATAATACATGCCCATACACATCATCCGCATGCTTGTTAAGAGGAGTGATTGAGCATAGCATGTGCCATTAGGGCTGATTATTTATGGGACTCCCTGAGAGATGGAGTTGCCCCACATGAGTGCGTGGTACGTGCAAGTTTGATGCATGACTGGATGGTATGCTCATGCATCTCGCATTTTGTGATATGACCACCATACGCCCTAGCAACATCAAGGCTGTGGGTTCCACATGCATGTCATGGATGGCTAGATGAGACACCGAAAATGTTTGGTTCTAGCATATGGGCACGATAGATGTCCCTTGGTGAAAATCTCTAAACCCCCGAGGCTAGGGGATGCTTCAACGTCTAGACCAAATGGATATATATGAGTGTATGAGGGCCAAATACCAGTAGGCCGCGTCTCTCACTATATCGTGGTCGGTTGGGAGGGGGTGTGGCCATACCCGCCTGAGGGAGTAGGAAAAATTAGGCTGAGTCTGACTAACTTAAGGAATGGGTCAGCTATCGACGAGCCGGGCTAATATTAGCAGGCGGATAGTGAGGTCTCTTCCACTTACCCAGGCGGATAGTGAGGTCTCTTCCACTTACCCAGTTGTGTGCTTGATGGGGCAACAAGCTAGCGTAGAGTGTACTAGACCCGGTGATGATCCTAGAGATGTACTGTACTGAGATGAGGAGTTACATATTCATCATTTGACTCATTCATTTATTTATGCACTATCCACTCGGGCCGGTGGTACGTAGCTAAATTATTATGTGTACCTTCGTAATGGCCAGGATTTCGGTTGGGCGAGTGACCGACCTAAGATCAGGAGTTTACCACATTGAGTCTAGCTATCCAAATTTAGGTATGAGACTGGTTTGGATAGAAGTCCCTTATGATGGGCCCCACAGCTTACGATACTACGTACTATCATCCTGACTTCACACTCCAGTTTGGTCATTTCTTTTGCACCGCATATTGCTTTGCATCCTCAGCATATAGTATTTGGTTTACTATGCTTCTGTATTGAATAGCCTGAATGAGGTTGATAGTATTATGGACTCGCCATAATCTGTATATTGCATTACATCCGTGGCATATGGCATTTGGGTTGCTATGTTTTTTGCATTTATATGGCCTAAATGAGGCTGATGGTATTCGTGGCTCTTCAGAATTGCATATTGTATAGCATCCTCGGTATCTTATATTTGGATCATTATAACTCCGCACTACATAGCCGATCTACATTGCAAACTCTGATATTGAATGACTTATAACCTTGCCAGTATTCCGCTTACGACGATATTTATGTGGTTGACACTTATCTTATGCACACACGTACACCACCCTCTAAGCTTTCTATAAGCTTATGCGTGATAGATGCGTGCAGGTGATGATAGGACAGAGGCAAGCTGAGGCAAGAGCATGTGGCAGAGTTTCTAGAGCTTTTGGCATTTATCTTATATTTTCCCTTCATGTATTGTACTCAAGTTTTTGATATTAGTGGAAATGTGATGATGATGTTGCCTTTGTGATTTGGGTACACTTGTGGTTATGCTCCTTTATTTTTTTAAAAAAATTTCATACTAAAAATTCTCCTTTTAGGATCTAAGGATCGAAACCTGGCGTATGGACGCTGGGAGCCGAGAATGGGGTACTACGGAGGCTGTCGGCACCGGATTTGGTGATCGGGAATTCTATGAGCCCATTTTCTGAGTTTGGGGCATAACACAGCCAGGTTGTGCCACGATTCGTGTGCATGCACACACGTTCCATCGTGTGTAGGTGGACAAGGTTTGGTTAAGATGGGCCTGCCTATACGATGGCGCGTGCAAATTTCATCAACGGGTCCTGATGGTGGGCCATCTGATGGTCGAACGGCCTCCATGCGTTCGCTTGTGAAATTGTTAAAAGAGAAGGATCTCTCCTCTTGGCGGGGATCCTCGGGTCAAACCCAGTTTGACTAGGGCTGAGGTCCAGTGCACCTCTTACAGTGTACACACAACATGTTGTGGGGTCCACAAAGATGATCTCGAGAGATCCACTCCGTCCTTATCATTCCATTGGCCCATCTAGGTCATTTGACTGGAGAAGAGGCAGATCCAAACCATAGGCGGGCCTCATTTCATGATCTTGGGTTCTATTTGGGGGCTTCTATCAACCTGACGGTTATATCACTTTTAGAGTTGATCTCTGAGGTTAGTATCGGGTCCTAGTCCATTTCGAAGAAAGTTTAGTGGTCAAATTGACCGACTGCCATTGTTTAATGGTGTAAAGGGGCTCCAAACTAGTCTAGGTGACCTGTGCGTTTCTAAGTTACGATCAACGTGAGTTATCGATCACAACTATGTGCCCTGATGGGTGATGTTCTTTGATGACCTAGGGAGTAAGATTATAAGTGTGCCGTGATGGTCCATCTTGAATGTTAACGGGTGGATCGCTTGGCCTACAGGTGGGGTTTTCTTCCAACGGTCAGATGTAGTCCATAATGATCGTGGATGTTCGCCTTAGTTAGGTTTAATTTCATGCTCAGTTAGGTTATGTGGTAACACCCGAGTACCAAAAGTGCGGGGTGTTATAGAAGTATTTTGGGGTGAGTAATCATTTTCATATTTATCAAGCTTGTTATCTGTTCAAATTGGTCTACTTTTAACTCACTCTCCTTTTCAGATGCACTTCTATTACAATTCCAAGGGAATGCTTCATAGCAAGAAAAGGAAATTTACTTCTGAAAGACATGTTCTTGTGTTTGTAGGAGCAAGTTTAGTAGTATGGGTTGTGTTTGGATGTTTAGTTTTGGGCTTTCAAAACTATTTTTGTAAGTAACATGATGATTCGATTGTATATATGTACTAATTTTTTTAATTGTTTATTCAGTTCTCATTGTCGGTAGTTTTGCGCCTTGCATTCTAGAGTCTTGGGATCGTATGAGGAGACTTGGGGACATCTCCCTTATATGTCTTCTATAACACAATTCCCTCATGAAAAAAATACCAAATAAGGAGGACGTGATTTGTGCTCTCTCATTGACATAGTGGCACCTATGGCGCAAGTAAAGATGGATGATGGTATATGTGGCACATTAGTGCATGTGGGGCACTTAATAGAGAAGATGAATGGTGGAACATGTGGCACACACGTAGGGTGCAAGAGAAGATGGAAGGTGGCTCATTTTTTGTATTCGAAACCATTTTCAACTTATTGTTGTAATTATTATATTTTTTAGTAATATAATTTTTGTTTAATATTCATTTTTAATTATGTTGTGCAACACTTTTTAGGTTTTAAATATGTAATATAGGTTTCAATCAAATATAAACAACCAAATGGAATTTAAAAAAAAAAAAAAAAAAAGTTTACGAGCGGCCAACACATATACTGGCGTTTTGGTCAGGAGCATTTTACCAGTTGTTCATCAAGCTAAACGTAGTGATTCGGTAGGTTTATACAGCTCTTTGGCAGACTTTTAGAGATGTTTTTCAGGGATTTACTGGCACTTTTTTAAAATTTATAGGCACTTTTTAAAAATTTATAGGCATTTTTTGAGGATTTACTGGGAACCAGTAGAAGCACCAGAAAAGGCCGTTGGCCACCGATAAAAGCCTGCACTATAGAGGAGGCTAGTAAAAATGCTTAAAAATTCTGTTGGCTGCCAGTAAAAGATTTAGCGATGCCTCCCTTTTCCGCGTTTGTCTAACCATAAAAAACAAAAAACAAAAAAAAAAAAACAAAAAAACTTTCACCAGTGGTTTTTTTTTCAACTTTTACCGGCGATTTTGACCGCCGGTGAAGATCACTTTTCCTGTAGTGCTACATGATAAGGTTGAACTTGAGGATGTGATATAATAGTGTAACAGTGTGATGAGGTTACACTTGAGAATGTGATACTGTTAATGAATTGTGATGAGGTTACACTTAAGGATATAATATGGTTGTGCGGCAATGTGAAGTAGTTCCACTTGAGAATGTGATGTGATACTATGTGATGAGGTTGTATTTGAGGATATGATATGGTTGTGTGATAGTGTGAAGTGAAACCACTTGAGAATATAATACCATTGATGGACTATGTGATGAGGTTACACTTGAGGATATGATATGGTTGTGTGACAGTGTGATGTGGTTCCACTTAAGAATGTGATACAATTGATCGACTACGAGATGTGGTTGCACTTGAGGATATGATATGGTTGTGTGATAGTGTGATGTGGTTAGACTTGAGAATGTGATATGATTAATGGACTATGTAATGAGGTGCACTTGAGGATATGATATGTTTGTGTAACAGTATGATGCGGCTCCACTTGAGAATGTGATATGATTGATGGACTATGTGATAAGGTTGCACTTGAGGATATGATTGAAATAATGGTGAAGACCGCTTGAGTAGAAGTTGGAATATGCCAATATGTCCTAGAGGGGAGGTGAATAGGACTTTTTAAAGATTTATGAGTTATTTAAAATTTCTATCACACTAATCCTATTATGTATGCAATTTTTCAGGATTACTCAAATGTAACTACTAAAAATTCCAAGACAAGTAGAGGATCCAATCATAAACTAATCAAGATATATCAATATGAATGCATTGTCATGAATCACACATATAGAAAAGCAATTATAAACACATTCATTTTTATAGTGGTTCGACTACTTGTCTACTCCACTCCCGGCTGTCGCACTTAACCCTTGAGTGTACCAGATTTCACTAAGGAGGTTTTCCAGGGTTCACCTCAAACCTAAGGTTTTAAATCAGGTTCACCTTCAACCTTTACGGAGGTTTTACGCGGTTCACCTCAAACCCAGAGTTTTACTGGTCACTCCTAACCAGATGTTTATGCTCTCCATAGAGCAAGGGTCAACACAACTCACCAGGATTTTAGGCCACACAGGTCAAGGACCTAACGGCTTATGCCCTACACAAGAGCAAGGGTCCACACTATACACCCACTACGTACACTCCCGCAGGAGGCCTCCTACGAGGGCTTCAAAGGGTGAGAACCACTTAAGACCAAGACCTAGAAAGGAATGATCACAAGTGTCCTCTTGGACTCTAGATACTTACAGATAAGTTGATGAGTCCCATTAAGCACAACGCCGAAGATCTCCTCCTTCTTGTTGACGAAGAGTCTTCTGCTCCCTTGATCCGCAACGCAAGATGATATACCAATGCTTGGCCTCGAGTTGGGTCAAGGGTGAGATGGAATCCTACTCTCTAAAGATTTTCCTATAAGTAAGATAGAGTAGATCCTCTCTTATGCATTCAAGGCATCCCAACATAAAGATTTGCCATTAAGGTAGTAGCTGGAGGATCCTTGAATGTGGAAGTTCATTCCCCAATCCACTCTATTGAATATCAATGGTGAGGGTGGATTGGAGGATGAACTTCCTTGAGAGAAAGGGCTTTAGGTATAGGATATAAGTTAAAACACTCAAAAGCTCTCTCTGCTTTCTCTCACAGCAACAAAAGACAAGTCCTCTATAAATAGGAAAAAAGTTCCAACGGATATAAAACTGTCACATTTATGACAGAGTTCGATATCATCGAGCAGGTTCGATATCATCGAGCGTATACTGTCGATGACATCGATGGTCTGCTCGATGACTCGGACTCGATGTCATGCGCTTTTCAAACTCTTTGCCAATTGGTCGATGAATTGAAGCTATTGTCGATGTCATCGATGACAGGCTCGATCCATCGACACTTGAAAAATGAGAGAGACTTGACTTTGAGATATTTCAGGTTTTTCATGAATGATCGGGGGAACCATCGAGGTCATCGGAATTTGAATGTCGATGACATCGAGATCAGAGTCGAGGCATCGATAAATCCAGCTGATTTATCTTTGAACTTGTTGGACAGTTTATGGCTTTGTTTGATGCAATCGATCTGGTGTCGATATCATCGATATTTGAATATCGATTAGATCGAAGGGCCCCCGATCATAATTAAAAAAATAACCTGAAATAACTGCTGTAAGAAATACGCGCCCACTGTCGATATCATCGATCAACCTTCGATCTTATCGATACTTGAATTTAGATCATATCGGACAGTCATCGATATATCGAAGGAATTTGAGATTTTCATTAAAAAATAGGGGCGCCGAAAATCTGCCTGTCGATCTTATCGAGCCACTCTCGATGGTCTCGAGATTTTGAATATCGATGATATCGATATGTGTATCGATACATCGATAATTCATCCAGATATTTGTGAATTTGCTGGACATATTTGTGCTTATATCAATGATATCGATAGGTGTATCGATAGATCGATAAATCCGTCCAGATGAATATTTAGTTGTTGGACACTTTTAGTCCTCTTATCAATATTATCGTTAAGGTATCGAGGACATCGACAGTGCAGGTCGATCATATTGAGGGTGCTTTAATAGAATCAACGGGGTGAGAAAAACTTAGAGATTTTTCTATTTTGGAAAAAGTTTTCTCACCATAAAACCCTGAGATGTCTATCTTGTTTTATGGGTTTTAATCACCTGGTGTTTTGGGACATGGGATGTGAGGCTATGATTTACCTGTTGCGGCTTCCACACATCCGGTTGAGGCAGACGCTTGAAATGATCTTCCTATCGAGTTCTGTAGCTAGTCTGACTCACCATACACGTAACTTGACAAACCAGGGCACTAGCAAGTGCACTTTGAATCTCCCCCTTTGTCAATTACGTGACAAAATACCCAAAATACCCTAGAACACTTTTAGACACACCCTAAATTGTGTGTGCATGTATTTACACAATTTTATAATTTTTCTACCCCATGTACACATTTTAGAAGTATCCGCTCCCCCTTAGTTGAAAACTCCCTTTTTCTTGGTGCAGCTGCTCCCCCTAACACCTGCAACACATTAGATATACAATTTTCTGCTCGGGGTGTTTTGAACTGTTTTCCCCCTTTTTGTCAGTCATTGGCAAAGGTATAGCAAGTGATATTGACTGAAGCGTTAAAGCATATGGGAGAACCATCAGATACAGATGTATAAATATGAAATCATTTAAAACAAACATCATTTTCAAAAGTCATGAATGCATGTAGGATAAGATAGAGCAGTTGTGAAGCGGTTGAAATATTCATTATAGGCATCACATGCATTCTGAATCAGAGAGTTGATAAACCAGGGGGAACAAAATATGGCATTAATGATAAGAATTCTATTCGGCCATCAAAAAACCAAAACTACTCCAGACGGCAGTAAATCCCACACCAACAACTGTTTTAGACAAGCACAAAAGATACTGCTCCACACAACAGTAAATCAAGAACAAACAAGCCCATATATGGGCACCCAACAACATCCATCGACATTAGCCCATCTGTAGGTATATACAACCCAAAAAAAATGCATATCCTAGAGGGCTGTCATACACACCAATGACAGCAAAGAACATCCAAAAGATACTGATGTTCACACGTGGAGATAAAAGTAAAGTGTGTATGATAGCATGCATGACTCGGCCTTACGAAGCAGAGTGAGATGGCATCGTGTCGTCCCATCGGCATGTTAGTAGATCCACTAGTTGTACAAACTGCTGCACTTTCTGGATGACACGCTCCAGGACTATCAACTGCTCACGGACAGAGCGAATATCTCTCTGGATTGCCCCGATTCTATCCGTTTTGAACCGTTTTGCATGTCCGGCTATTGACGTAGATGGGGCTGGATTGGGTCGAGATGATTCATCTCCGGTCCTCTCAGTTTCTTCCCAACGAGGATCACCAACACCTTCAGCTCCATATCCTTGAATGCCTTCTTCCTTGTACTCGTGGTACTCCAGGTCCATTTTCTGAATGTTTTTTGCATTAAAGACATGAACAGGAAGTACAGGATCAGTGGTAGGTGGAAAACCAATTCTTTAACAGATCTTGTTTATGATTCATGGATATGGAAAATGCAGATCTCTGGATGTATGTATTACATTTACCAACTGGTTGACGATCAGTTTTAGAAGGCAAACCTTTATCCCTGTTGCAACAGAGTATACAATCATGGCCATAAGACCCGTGAGATCAGATTGATTTGTACTCCTTGGATACAGATTTGTAGCGAAGATCCCATGCATAACCCGAAAGCGGGGTTCCATGTACCTAGATTTTAAAGCGTTCCCCTGGTACCAGGGAATATCTCTATTGTTGCACAGCTACTTGGTTATAATGGAACGGACCTCAGGAAGATCGAGATCAAGGTTGGGAAGTCCTTCTGGTACCATCTGTACATTGAGTATGTCAGCCAGTGTGGCAGGGGTGATGAACGCATCATCACCATCCAGAGAGACTATAAACGAAGGAGGATTAGATACCAGAGAGTGATACGCAGCAAGGAAATTGTGCGTTTGCTCGAGTTGACAAGGCCCTCCAAAATCTAGGATGGGCAGCCAACCAACTGCAGTGAACAAGGGTTCTAAATTGTATGGTGCTAAACAAACCTTGTCCACTTTTCTCTCATGGATCAGCTTCCAACCAGTGTATTTCGCTGGACGTGAGGACTGCCTAGCCAGAGGAGGAGGAGGTGCTGGAGAATCGGTTTGGGACCCACCTCAAGAAGTCTGTGATCTTTGACGCGTGGGGATCCCACTTTCCGGGGCCCTCGCTCTTTCTCTAGATGCGAGAACTTTTTGTCAGGTAGTTCTTGAAGATTCCCCCTGTCCGGACGCTATCCCTTTATCTTTTCCCATATAGACAAAGCAAGAGTTTGGGAAACACGACAAACACTTGACAAAATCAAAAATACCTAAAGGAGAAATTGGGCTTTTGTAGTATAGAAAGGTATTACCCGATTTGTGGAGGGATTTCGGTTAGTCCGTCGTGGCTCCTAGTAATTTGGTCAGTGTATCGAGCACATAAAACGACCGATAGACACAAAAAAATAATCCATTTTTCGCCCCGCAGACTTTTATCGGGCGCCTTCTGTCGATAAGATCGATCATTGTTTCGATAATATCGAGAGGTTGCTTATCGATATCATCGAGTCTGTCTTCGATATCAATTTTTGGCCACCAGTCAATCCATATTCTAAGGAGTCATCGATAATATCTACCCCCAACCGATTACTCGAGAATGTCATATCGATTCTCATATCGATGATGAAGATTTTCAATTTTCAGCATACAACCAATCCGCCAAGTATACTTTTAGAATTTCTATAAATCAATAGTATACCATTCAAAATTTCTGTACACACCAAAATTATAAACATATGTATGTTTATATACAAAAATTTGAGGTTAAGAACCTCAGATGTATCATTTAAGGCTCAGTAGAATTTGCATCATTTCAGCAAATATCCAGGTCAGATACATGACTTGGACATGTCCTTCTACGCTTGGAATTTCAGGGTATGTGGAGATTAGTCATAAGACAATTTTGTTTTTCTTTTTCTACTCACTTTGAAATAAACTTCTTTCTCCTGTCTTGCATCTTAGGTGGTGACAGATGAGTGTTTTCCCTAGATGGACTCTTGACATTTTGTGTTTCTCTGATCGGTTTGAATTTTCCAATGTGATTTTGTCCAAAGTTATGTGAAGTCCATCTAGGTGTTAGGCATTCAACCTCATAATGGCCCGTATCACCGCATAAATGACATACTGGAGAGATTCTTACATTGCTTCCTGAAGCAGCCGATGATTTAGTTGTTGGTGCTGCGTTTCCTGTTTTCTTCTTAGTTTTCTCATACCCTAGGCCACTCTTGTCTTTTCCGGGTCTTCCCATCCCTAACATCCTTAACATCCTTTCAAGCTTTTCACCACTCTGAAAAAATTTATAGTTTATTTCAGCAAATTTTCTAGATTTCTCTAAGTCATAGCTGAGTGTGTGATTCTCATTCTTGAGATGCCAATTTTCATCTTCTAACAATTCAATTTGTTTGGTAAGTTTAGATGATTCAGTTTTTAGGGATAGGTTGATTTTTTTTCAGCTTGTCATTGTCTGCATAATATTGTTGTAGATCATTAATCAGGTGTGAATTGATCTCCAGTGTTTTATCCAGATCTTTTTGTAGTAGTACCTTCTTGTTTTCCGAGATTCCAAGTCTCTTGAGAATGTTGATGCTATGAGTATAAAGTTGATTGTAAGCATCTTGCAACTTATCTTTTTCTATTTCTTCTTCATTTTTAGTTTCTTCATCATCAGATCGAGATGATTATGTGGCTTGCTATTCTTTTTCGTTCTCAGATTCAGTGGGAATGATCGAAGCAGTGGAGATCATGAGAATTTTCAATGATTTTTTATCTTCATTGCTTTCTGAGTCCCTAGATTCTGAATTTGACTCTTCTATATCATCCCAAGTGGCAGCCATTGCTTTCCCCTTGGTTTTTCTGTTTGGGCATTCGGTAGATAGGTGTCCATACCCTTGACAGGCGTAGCATTGTGGTTCTTTGGTCTTTTTACCAAATTTGTCTGCAGAAGGTTTGTTATCCACCTTTCTACCTTTAGAGGGACGGTCATGATTCTTTTGAAAGAATCTCCTAAATTTTTGTGCCAGCAAGGCCACTTCCTCATCCTCATCCTCTCTTTCACTTTCACTGTCCTC
This sequence comes from Magnolia changhungtana, assembly GCA_030180095.1. Lineage (NCBI taxonomy): Eukaryota > Viridiplantae > Streptophyta > Magnoliopsida > Magnoliales > Magnoliaceae > Magnolia > Magnolia changhungtana. The sequence goes on from JASAUF010000625.1 coordinate 2,265,830, forward strand.
TTTTAGTGTTTTCTTGGAGGCTTTTAGGACAGTTGTTTTGGATTTAGGGGTTAATGTAAAGTGTAGTTCGAAAGTTTGTAGGGAACCTACTAGTTCTTCTACTTTCATCTCGTCTATATTCCTACACTCCTCTATTGTTATTACCTTGGGATTAAACCGTTCTGGTAGGGATCATAGAAATTTCCTACAGATTTTCGGTACCAGAACTTTCTCTCCCAATCCACCCATGGAGTTGCAAATGATATTTAGCTTTGTAAAAAACTCCATAAATGTCTCATGCTCTTCCATTTTGAGATTTTCAAACTGTGAGGTCAAGAGTTGTAGTTTGGATCGCTTCACAGTACTTGTGCCTTCATGGGTTGTTTCCAGGAGATTCCATGCTTCTTTAGATGTCCCACACATGCTTATTTGATTGAAGATATCTTGGAACATGGCACAGTAGATGGCGTTCATAGCTTTAGCTTTAGAAGTCTGTTTATCTTTATCAGACGCCGTCCACATCTCTTTGGATTTGGGTTTTGTGATAGTTGTGCCACTATCTAGTACAACTTGATCTGTTAGTGGCACATATCCGTTTTCAACTAAATCCCAAACGTCATGATCCAAAGATCTCAGAAAGTAGTGCATCCTAGCCTTCCAGTATGCATAGTTTGATCCGTCAAATACTGGAGGTCTAGTGACCGATGAGCCCTCTCCTTTGGCGATATTCCCAACTTCAGTCAAGATCACTCTCTAGGCGGTGAAGCCCTTAAAGAGAGACCTGCTCTGATACCAATTGAAATAGCGGTGAAGACCGCTTGAGTAGAAGTTGAAATATGCCAATAAGTCCTAAAGGGGGGGTGAATAGGACTTTTTAAAGATTTATGAGTTGTTTAAAAATCCTATCACACTAATCCTATTATGTATGCAATTTTTCAGGATTACTCAAATGTAACTCTACTGGCTTCCAAGATAAGTAGATGATCCAATTACAAACTAATCAAGATATATCAATATGAATGCATTGTCATGAATCACACATATAGAAAAGCAATCACAAACACAGTCATTTTTATAGTGGTTCGACTACTTGTCTACTCCACTCTCAGTTGTCGTACTCAACTCTTAAGTGTACCAAATTTCACTAAGGAGGTTTCCCAGGGTTCACCTCAAACTTAAGGTTTTAAATCAAGTTCACCTTCAACCTTTACAAAGGTTTTACGTGGTTCACCTCAAACCCAGAGTTTTACTGGTTCACTCCTAACCAAATGTTTATGCTCTCTATAGAGTAAGGGTCCACACAACGCACCCAGATTTTAGACCACACAGGTCAAGGACCTACACAAGGACCTAACAATTTATGCCCTACACAAGAGCAAGGGTCCACACTATGCACCCACTACCTACACTCCCACCGGAGGCCTCCTACGTGGGCTTCAAAGGGTGAGAACCACTTAAGACCAAGACCTAAAAAGGAATGATCACAAGTGTCCTCTTGGACTCTAGATACTTACAGATAAGTTGATAAGTCTCGTTAAGCACAACGCCGAAGATCTCCTCCTTCTTATTGACGAAGAGTCTTCTGCTCCCTTGATCCGCAACGCAAGATGATATACCAATGCTTGGTTTCGGGTTGGGTCAAGGGTGAGATGGAATCCTACTCTATAAAGATTTTCTTATAAGGAAGATAGAGTAGATCCTCTCTTATGCATTCAAGGCATCCCAGCATAAAGATTTGCTATTAAGGTAGTAGTTGGAGGATCCTTGAATGCGGAAGTTCATTCCCCAATTCACTCTATTGAATATCAAATGTGAGGGTGGATTGGAGGATGAACTCCCTTGAGAGAAAGGGCTTTAGGTATAGGATATAAGTTAAAACACTTAAAAGCTCTCTCTGCTTTCTCTCACAGCAACAAAAGACAAGTCCTCTATAAATAGGCAAAAAGTTCCAACGGATATAAAACGGTCACATTTATGATAGAGTTCGATATCATCGAGCAGGTTCGATATCATCGAGTGTATACTCTTGATGGCATCGATGGTCTGCTCGATGACTCGGACTCGATGTCGTGCGCTTTTCAAACTCTTTGCCAATTGGTCGATGAATTGAAGCTATTGTCGATGTCATCGAATTTTGAACTCCGATTTCATCGATGACAGGCTCGATCCATCGACACTTGAAAAATGAGAGAGACTTGACTTTGAGATATTTCAAGTTTTTCATGAATGATCGGGGGAACCGTCGAGGTCATCGGAAGTTGAATGTCGATGACATCGAGATCAGAGTCGAGGCATCGATAAATCCAGCTGATTTATCTTTGAACTTGCTGGACAGTTTATGACTTTGTTCGATGCAATCGATCTGGTGTCGATATCATCGATATTTGAATATCAATTAGATCGAAGGGCCCCTGATCATAGTTAAAAAAATAACCTGAAATAGCTGCAGTAAGAAATGCACACCCACTGTCGATATCATCGATCAACCTCCGATCTTATCGATACTTAAATTTAGATCATATCGGACAATCATCGATATATCGAAGGAATTTGAGATTTTCATTAAAAAATAGGGGCTCCGAAAATCTGCCTGTCGATCTTATCGAGCCACTCTCGATGGTCTCGAGATTTTGAATATCGATGATATCGATATGTGTATCGATACATTGATAATTCATCCAGATATTTGTGAATTTGCTGGACATTTGTGCTTATATCAATGATATCGATAGGTGTATCGATAGATCGATAAATCCGTCCAGATGAATATTTAGTTGTTGGACACTTTTGGTCCTCTTATCAATATTATCGTTAAGGTATCGAGGACATCGACAGTGCAGGTCGATCATATCGAGGGTGCTTTGATAGAATCAACGGGGCAAGAAAAACTTAGAGATTTTTCCATTTTGCAAAAAGTTTTCTCACCATAAAACCCTAAGATGTCTAGCTTTTTTTAAGGGTTTTAATCACCTGGTGTTTTGGGACATGGGATGTGAGGCTATGATTTACCTGTTGCGAGCTTCCACACATCCGGTTGAGGCAGACGCTTGAAATGATCTTCCTATCAAGTTCTATAGCTAGTCTGACTCACCATACACGTAACTTGACAAACCAGGGCACTAACAGGTGCACTTTCAATGATATGGTTGTATGACAGGGTGAAGTGGTTCCACTTGAGAATGAGATCTAGTTGATGGACTTTATGATGAAGTTGCACTTAAGGATATGATTGTAACATCTCGGATTTTTGCCAACCTGGAATTAGACGTCCTTAGGTGATGGGTCAATCCTAACACTGGTTTAACTTCTTAAACACTCAATTAAAGCCTCAAATCCCTTTTCAAACCATTTTCTTCATAAATCTCACCCTTCACCACCTTGTTCTTTCAATTATTCCAAGTACTTTCACCCTAAACACTATCTTAAACTAGCTAAGTATTATAACTTGGATCACCTTATGTATAAAATACAAAGGCCTAGGTACCACCTCAGACAGAAATCTTATAGGACTAAATCCTTTAGAAATGAGACAAAGTTAACTAAGTGTTAAACTAGAGTAGCCATGAAATCCGTTTGAATCGTTTTAAATACGATCTGCAAGACCCAAAACTTGTAGGATCATTGACGCTAGGTTACCCTAAAATCTAGGATCAAACTCATTACCCGACTGCTCTCGGGAGCACATTGAAACTCCGTATCAGGTCTGGACCGCACATCAGAAGTCCGAATAATACCAAGTTAAGGAATTAGGACCGCCCTGCTAGGCTTGACAACCATCTCGGAAATCAAATCCAGGCAGTGTCCCACGGCTATTCGCTTGAGTCTGGAGCGAGGGAGTGTGAGAACACTTGTTTTCTTTACAAAATAATTATCTCAAATAGTAATCTGAGACTTGTTGCTTGCGGGTCAGTATTAAGCAACCTGACCGTCAGAATCTGACCCAAATACACCCTCGGATCAGGAAAAATTTCATAAACATATCCATGTACTCGAAATACCCGATCGAGATCCGCTGACCATCGAACTGAAACTGGTCCGCCACACGTGATCTGGGAATCTGACTGAAATGAAAACTTAACTCCACTTAGATCCAATGTCAGTGAGCTTAAGTCCGACCTTTGGCTCAAGGGGGGCCTCCGAAAATGCTCCGTTGAGCTGAAACAGAAGCCCTTTGGACAAAACCAAGTATACCTTATTCCCAAGTCTATTTTGGTGAGATTTTAGGCTATATAAGGACCTTAGAACCCTCTCTCTCACAGCCATACGAATTTGAGAAAAACCCTAGAGAGAGAAGAGAGAAAAGAGAGAGAATGTGAGAGAGTAGTGGGAGAATCTCCCGGCCGCTCTACCCTGCCACTCTACGAGCTCCACCACTGCAATCTAATCACTTTTCCGGCGATTTCAACATCTTTTCTAGATAAGAAACCATAACCCTAATCTGATTTAGGGTGTTGATAGTTGTAGGTTATGAAATAGCTAACCTATTTCATTCTATAGGTTGCCAAACTGTCGAATACGGAAGCTTAGCAAACCTATCGACTCCGTTACGATTCTACGACAAGAAGTGCGGACTTTAGGTGTATAGGTTATGGTTTTCAATGCTTTCAATGTCAGATAATGATAGATTCATGATCTGCATGCAATTGCACATGTACAAAGTGCCGTCTGTTTTCCAATTCGATTAAAGATGTAGAATATGAAATTCTACATATTCTAGGTATTCGTAGAAAATACTGTATACGTATATATTTTGAAAATGTGTTTGACATGATTATTTGTTGTATGAATATATGATATATGGATAAAATACTTATTTGGCAAAAAGATTCGCCCTAATACATGTTATACTAATATACACTATGTATGTAGGAATAGTGTATTGTAGAGAGTACCGTATACGTACATATTTTGGAAGTGTGTTTGGCATGATTATTTGTTGTATGAACATATTATATATGCGTAAAATACTTATTTGGCGAAAGGACTCGCCCTAATATATGTTTTACTAATATACACTATGTATGTGAAAATAGTGTATTTTAAGTGTTTATGAAAATGACTGAATGAGTATAGAATTCTCATTCGTGCTCGCCATGACTGATTGTCATGGATACATGATTGTTGTCTAGGCGACACCCCTTTGACGAAAGGATTTGTCCTAAATCACGCCACGGCCAATATACACTATATATGCTAAAACGTGTAGCCCAAGCGGTTGTGGAAATGATTGAATGAACATGGAACTTGGATTCCTGCTTGCCATGACTATCCGTCGTGGGTGCACGCGTGTTATAATTGGGGCAACTCCCTAGTGAAAGGATTTGGCCTAATACCTATGTGAGCAACATATGTCATGTATGTTGATGTAGGTAGTCTAAAGTGTTTGTTGAGATGTTGAATGAGTAATAGTTAGTAAATTGTAATGCATAAGGGCGTTGAGATATGATTCTCAACTCTTGTAACTATGTGTATGCTTTCTTTAGAAATCTGTGTGATTAGGAATTGAATATGTACAAACTCATGCTTGTGTTGTACTTCATAACATGCTCAACTGATTGTATGATTTTATCTATGTAATGCGTATATTTAAATTCATGTTTACGTTGTATGATCTGTCATGGATGATGGGGGAGTGGTGTAATGATTCCGTGCAACAGCCCTGGCAGCCCTAAGTGGATAATATCAGACTTTGATTGTATGATGTGAATCTTGATCCATTACTGCTTTACTTATCTGCAATGAAATGTGATTGGGGCTATTGTATAGTCCAGGCAATCGGTAACGAGATTAAATTCGTGGCTGTGGTTCATTCGCCACATGAGATGTGTTCGACGAACCCGAGTCATACTTCGGTTGGCGATAGTGGATGGCCACACGAAGTGCTTATGCGCTTCATATTGTTCAACTTGTTGTGCGCTCGAGCTAGCCGAGCTCGTCAAGCAACCCGATCTGTCTAATGTATGTTCGCCATATTTAGACGCTACTGCTTGAACTTAGGGTACCAAACTTACTAGTGAAATCCCGTTAACCATAGTACCTTGATCCGCTAAGACTCATGAGCCGAGCATGGTGGTATGGGATACCGTGGTCATGCTGTCGGCCTACGCTGGGGCCACGTGCCTCCCCATAGTGACCAGTGAGCAACCAGATTCATGAGCCGATTATGGTGGTATGGGACACTATATTCGTGTTGTCGGCCTACATTGATAAGGTGATGGGGGAGTGGTGTAACTTTTGTGCGTAACAGCCCTGACAGCCCTTTGTAGTGACCTCGAGCATACTTTGAATTTGTGGTGAGGCGATGAGTTTTGCCACGGTGTATAGAGTATGAACTAGGCCTGTTTCTGTATAGTGATGAATCGTTAAAGAGGTGATGAGGGAGTGGTGTAACCTTTGTGCGTAACAGCCTTGGCAGCCTCTGCAGCGACCTAGAAACACATTATCATATGAGATTAACTAGGACTGACGACCCTAGAATGGATCATGTTTGGGAATGATACAAGGGAGGTACCTTAGTTTCCCAATCCTGCTGTTTAAAATGGACTAATAACAACTCGGTAATCATGCTCATCATGCATTGCATGTGCCTGGAAGATGTGGAGCACTGAGGAATGCAAGCATGCCGCGAACGTAAGATGGTGTCGCATGAGGGAGTATATCGGTGAGGGCATCCATCATGACTGCATTCATACTTGCATTAATAAGAGTAGTTACGAGTGTTTGATTATACTGCTTTATCATTACTGCTTGACTGCATTGATAACATGTTAACCTATGCTTTATTATTCCACTGAGTTAGCTACTCACTCCCACGTTACGGGATGGTGCTTGCAACACCAACCAGATTATCTTAGCTGCAGGTGATGGCGATGCTTATGAAGCAGAGTCGGACTACTATTATGATGTTGAGGAGGAGTTCTCCTACATGTAACTCTCTGACAAGTCTATGAAGACCTGGAATTACATTGACGGGGCTATAGTATTTGGGATAGAAGACATTACACTTCCACAACTTGGTATATTTTGAAATTATACTTGTAATTCTTTAACCTAGTAACCTTATCACACTCTAGAGACATACTATACTTTATATATTTTTATATCTATCACAGTCTTCCGCTTACAATTTAACTGTCTCTAGAGTATGATATGCTGTTTTGGCTTAATCTCACTCATGTTCACTATACTGATACAGACAACATTCAATTATCATTCATTTTGTTACATAAGTGATGCGTTGGAACTCGGGAGTTGAGTTTATGCTCGACCCCCGATTTTCAGGGGGTTACAATGATATAGTTTGTGACAGTGTGATGAGGTTACACTTGAGAGTGTGATACCCTTAATGGATTATGTGATGAGGTTACACTTGAGAGTGTGATACCCTTGATGGATTATGTGATGAGGTTGCACTTGAGGATATGATATGGTTGTGTGATTGTGCGATATGAGTAATACTTGAGAATGTACTATGGTTGATGGACTAGGTAATGAGGTTCACTTAAGGATATGATATGGTTGTGTGACAATGTGATGTGGCTCCACTTGAGAATGCGATATAGTTGATGGACTATATGATGATGTTGCACTTAAGGATATAATATAGTTGTGTGATAGTGTGATGTAGTTACACTTGAAAATATATATGATACGATTGATGTACTATGTGATGAGGTTGCACTTGAGGATATAATATGTTTATTTGATAGTGTGAGTATATCTACTTGAAAATGTGATACGGTTGATGTACTGCGTGATGAGATTGCACTTGAGGATGTGATATGGCAATGTGACAATGTGACATTTGAGAATGTGAAACAATTGATGGACTACATGATGATATTACACTTGAGGATATGATATGGTTGTGTGACAGCGTAAAGTGATTCCACTTGAGAATGTGATACAGTTGATGGACTATGTGATGAGGTTGCACTTGATGATATGATATAGTTATGTGACAATGTGATGTGGTTCCACTTGAAAATGTGAAACGGTTGATGAACTATATGATAAGGTTGCACTTGAGGATGTGATATGGTAATATGACAGTGTGATAAGGTTACAATTAAGAATGTTAAACAATTGATAGACTATGATGAGGTTGCACTTGAGTATGTGATATGGTTGTATGGTAGTGTGATGTGGTGGTTCCACTTGAGAATGTGATATGGTTGATGGACCATGTGATGAGGTTGCACTTGAGGATGTGATATGGTTCCACTTGAGAATGTGATAGAGTTGTTTATTTCGGCCAAGATTATAGTTTATTTTTCTATATCCTATTTTCAATCTTCCTTAATTTAAAACATCAAGAGAAATAATAAAAGAAATAAGCAAAAGAGAGAGAGAGAGAGAGAAAGAGAGAGAGTCTTAAATCTTATAACAAAAGTAGTAACTACCTAAGGGGGTGTTTGGTGCATGGGTTTAAATGGGATTAGGTGGGAGTGGGTTTTAAGATCCCATGGATGGTTGCAATATCCAGTTTAGGACTCACATAAGGTATGGGTTGTGAAGCCCCTTCTTGGAATTAGTGTCGAGGTAAGGTTTTCTGCAATCCTACTTGGGTTTCATATGGCTAGTAGTTGGTGCCATGTGGACCCCACCATTATGTATGTGTTTTATCCATGTCGTCCATCCATTTTGAAATATAATTTTAAGGCTTGATCCCAAAATTGAGATAGATATAAATATCAGGTGGACCACACCTTGGGAAAACAGTAGTGATTGAATTACACCATTAAAAACCTCCTAGGGCCAACTGTGCAGTCCACTTGAGATTTGGATCAAACTCATTTTTGGGCTCATACCATAAAATGACATGGAAGAATGGGTGGATGGCATGGATGAAACCCATACATCATGGTGGGGCCCACAGAGCACCGACCGGTAGTGGCAAGATGAGTAGCCAATCCATTTCCCAAACATGAAGTGGGATGGCCTCCAACCCATGGGATTAGACGACAATCCCTGACACAGTGTAATCATTACATTTTGGTAATTTCATCCCACTTAAACCCATCTAATCCCATGCTCCAAACACCCCATAAGGGGTTGTATAACACCATGGATTTGGGGGGATTTCAAATCCCTTGGTTGTTTGGCACCATAAAGTAATTGAGGGTTTTAAATCCACTCAAAGAGGGAGTTTTAAATCCACGGTAAGAGCTTGGATTACATTTAAAATGCTTCCAACGGTTGTATTTGTAATATGTGTGTCACTAGACTATTTAACTATTGGGCACATGGCCCACAAATGATATCCCGAAACAATTAGATTATCAATTGCATCACTATAAATTACTTTAATATATCAGCGTTGTCCAAACATTATCCATGAAATCAATGGTTAAAAATCGTTTGTTAGTCACTCGGACATGATCTTGTGCTTGTGGCCCATCCGATACTTAGAATTTCATCATTTTTTAGCAAAGTATATATTTCAGTGGGCTTATTACAACCATCGTGTCAAACATTACTTACGTTCACTAATTAGAGATATTAAATATGATTTAGTAATTAAATTCAAACCCCTATAAATATACCATGTATAGCTACTTTTGCATTAAAGTTGATTCTAAAATCCAGAGTGTTAAACACATTAGGAGGATTTCAAATCCTGGGGGTTCCAAATCCAGGGGGTTCCAAATCCACGCTCCCAAATGGGCCCTAAGTAGATTCAAGTGACAAATTTTAGTTAAACAACGGGTCATTCAGTTGGTGAATAAAATGCCATGTTTGGATGTTCAATTGAATTATGACAATACAATGCAATAAAGTAAATAACGAAAGTGGGTTCCATTCCATTCATAGTTGAGATTACTGTGGTTACTAAACAACAAAGTTGGAGCTAATAGTTAGCTCCATTCCATTCATGTTCAAGGACTTTGTACCTTATTATGGTGTAAAGTCTCGAAAAAATCCGTACAAAGACACAAGTACCACCTTAGGTAGAAATCCTTAAGGACCGTACCCTGTAGAAATTTAGGCAAAAATTAATTAAGTAATAAACTAATTAATCACTGGATTTAGTTCCAACCACTATGTATATAAATGGCAAGACCCAAAACTATCAAAAGCAATAACTCAGCACTACTGTAACACCCCGTACTTTTAGTACTCGGGTGTTACCGTATAACCAAATTTAGAAATAAATATAAGCCTAACTTGAGCGAACGTTCACGTACATTCTAACCTAAATCCAATGGTTGAGTGTAATCCATACCCATAATTAGGTCGTCCATCCGCTTCCTTTAAAGATGGACCGCTACATTATCAGGTAACTCTATCTTTAGGATTCCAACCACCCTGATAGATTGACATCAAACCCTGAACCCTCAGACCCACCATTTATCAGGCCATGCCACTCAATGTTGGAGTCCACTACTTGACCACTACAACCAAGCCATCCATTAGCAACATCAGGTGGACCATACTCTTACATTAGGACTCCTCAGACAAACTGTGAATCAATCACAACGTTCCATTGATCAATCTAACGATCAATTTCCACAACTTGACTATCGGGTTGTAAGACTAACCATAAACGGATCGGGTAGTAGTCGTGCCGGGATTGGGACATATGACTTTAACATGACGTAATCCAAACCGTTGATGACTCTAATCAAAGGCGGGTCCTACGTAAAATATTGTTACTAATGAAGATAAATTAATAAAGAAATAAATAAGTAAATATTTATGTATACATACGTACATAGGTAAATGAGTAACAACACTTTAACGATGCAAATGATTTTATTATACGACTTTATTAGTAGTGAGGGTATTATCAACACATGTAATAGATAGCCCTGAATGCACAAATGATCCCAAGAGTCTTTTAACCATTGACGTTTAGTTTCGGACTGATCCGACCATCAGATCCATGGGAAACCACCCTTAAGACTATAGATCAAGTGGTGGGCCCCACCTGGACCTTAGATTTGCCCCATCTTTGATAAAGGGCTATGAAAGGACCCTGCAAATGGAATGGATGGAGTGGATTTTCCATAAACATCCCAGTGGACCCCACACCTGCATTGCATGTGCACCACAGGGGAGCACCCACAGTGCACCGAGCCGATGGGCTTGGTCAGACGCTACTGACCTGCCTTTTTCTTAAAAGAGAGATTTCTCTCTCTCTCTCTCTCTCTCTTGCTGGTTTTAACAGCAACGGTCGGATGACCGTTTGGGACCATTCGTGGGCCACCATGATCATCCAACTAGGTGATCTAAACAGTCCATCATGTGCACGTCATGAGGCTGATCAAATCCCCAGCTACTTCACACAAAGGTGAGAACGGGTGTGACGACAAATCCAGATACTTCAGGCTGAGAAAAACCAATGTTTCTGTAATGACCCGTAAATTTCTGTATGTTGGTTTGAGTACCACCTCGACCAGAAATCAATTAGGATTAAATCCTTTAGAAATTTGACAAAGTTAACTAAGTACTAAACTCGATTAGCCGTGAAATCCGTTGGGATCGCTTTAAATATGATCTGCAAGACCCAAAACTTGCAAAACAAGTGACGCTAGGTTACCCTAAAGTTTAGAACCAAACTCATCTCTCGGCTGCTCTCGGGAATGAAACGAAACTTCGTATTAGGTCTAGACCGCTCATCGGAAGTCCGATTAACACAAAGTTAAGGAACTAGGACCGCCTCACTGGGCTTGACAATCATCTCAAAAATCAGGTCCAGCCGATGTCCCACGGCCATTCGTTTCGATCCGTAGCGAGGGTGTGTGAAAAACACTATTCCCATCCCAAAATAAATATCAGGAATAGTGATCTGGCACCTTTCGCCTGCGCGTCAATATTAAGCAACTTGACCGTCAGAATCCGACCAAATTACACCCTCGGATTAAGAAAATTTTCAGGAACATTTACATGTACTTGGAATTTCTGATCGTGGCCCACTGACCGTCGAACTGAAAGTGGTCCGCCACGTGCGATCTGGGAATCCGATCGAGTCGAAAACGTAATCCCACATAGATCCATAGGTGGTGAGCTTAAGTCTGACGTTTGGCTCAAGGAGGGCTACCAGAACCTCTCTTTTGAGCTGGAAAAGTGACGAATATCCTATATTAGCAGTAACCCTTGAACCTGAGTCTATTTTCGGAATATTTTTGGCTATAAAAGGAGCTTAGAACAGCCCCTCTCACAGCCATACGAATTTGGGATTAATACCCTAGAGAGAGAGAGAAAAAAAAGAGAGAAGAGCTTGAGATTTGTGGGAGATCTTCCTCCTACTGCTTTCGGTTGTCGCACGGCCTACACCGCTCCTTTCCAGGTGTTTTCTCGGCGGTATCCATTCCGTTTGAAGGTAAGAAACCCTAACCCTAGGTCTGATTTGATGTAAGATCGTTGTAGGTTATGTAAAGGCTAACCGATTCCGCTCTTTAGGCTAGAAAACTCCCGTATACGGAAGCTCAACGACCCTTGCTGATTCGTTGTGATTCCAAGGGCAAAGGTGAGGACTTTAAGTGTATAAGTTGCGGTTTTCAACGCTTTCAATGTCAGATAATGGTAGATTCATGATCTGCATGCAATTGCACATGTACAAAGTGCCTTCCGTTTTCTGTTTCGATTAGAATTGTAGAATTTGGAATTTCACATACTTTAGGTATTCGTATAAAATACCGTATACGTATTTTTATGGAAATGTGTTTGACATGTTTAATTGTCGTATGGATATATGATGTATGGATAAAATACTCATTTGGCGAAAGGGTTCGCCTAAATACATGTTTACTAATATACACCATGTATGTAGAAATACGGTATTGTAAGAAGTACCGTATACGTGTATATTTTTGCGACGTGTTTGTCATGATTAATTGTTGTATAAATATATTAAGTGCGTATAAATTAATTGTTTGGCAAAAAGAATCGTCGTATTACAAGTTCCCTTGTAAACACTATGTATGTTGAAATTGGGTATACTAGAAAATACCCTATACGTATAAAATTTGCTGATGTAATTGTCAGGATTATTTGCTGTATGAATATGATGTATATGTATAAAATACTAGTTTGGTAAAGGGACAACCCTAGTGCACTTTCCTCTAACATACGTCATGTATGTTGAAATAGAGCATTCCAAGTGTTGGTGAAATCGCTTGTGAGTGTAAGTGCTTAAGTGTTAGAACCTTAGGTAGGTGCTGAGATGGGATTCTCAGCTACCTTAGAGTCACATATGATACCCTCCATGTGGTTATTCACTCTAACCACTCACCTATGAAATATATGTATTTGTATCCCTATTTGCATAATGCTTTATAACATGCTTTTGAACATGCTTTGTAACTTGTTTATTAACATGCTCCATGATAGGCTTTATAACATGATGCTAGTGTTCTTGAATTACCATGTTATCATGCTGTATTCCACATGCTATGGTTAGGACTTGATTGAGCTTGGGACTATGTCCATAGTCCAGGCATCCAGTATTAGACTTGAAGTTGTGGTTGGGATTCGTTCCGCCACACATGATGTGTTGGCGAACCCGTGTCGTACTTCGGTTGGCGATAGTGGTTGGCCACACGAGGTGCTTCTGCGCTTCATATCGCCCAACTTGTTGTGCGCTCGAGCCAGCCGAACACGTCAAGTAACCCGCGTGTCTTGTGTATGTTCACTATGTTTGGTCGCTAATATTTGAACCTAGGGTACCAAACTTACTAGTGAAAATCCCGTTAACCATGGTACCTCGATCTGCTAAGACTCATGAGCCGGGCATGGTGGTATGGGACACCGTGGTCAGTTGTCGGCCTGGCGGGGCTACGTGCCTCCCCGTAGTGACCAGTGAGTAACTTAACTCGTGAGCCGATTATGGTGGTATGGGACACTATATTCGCGTTGTCGGCCTACATTGATAAGGTGATGGGGGAGTGGTGCAACCTTTGTGCGTAACAGCCCTGACAGCCCTTTGTAGTGACCGCGAGCATATTCTGAAGTCGTAGTGCACCTTAGGGTTCGCCGTGATACATAGAGTATGAACTAGGCCTGTTTCTGTATAGTGATGAATCGTTTAAGGGGTGATGGGGGAGTGGTGCAACCTTTGTGCGTAACTGATCTGGCAGCCTCTCGGTGACCTAGAAAATACACCATCGTCGATATTAACTAGGATGACGACCCTAGAATGGATCATGTTTGGGAATGATACAAGGGAGGTACCTTAGTTTCCCAATCCTATTTGTTTGAAATGGATTAATTAAAAACTCGGTAATCATGCTCATCATGCATCGCATGTGCCTGGAAGATGTGGAGCACTGTGGGATGTAAGCATGCCGCGAACGTGAGATGGTGTCGCATGAGGGAGTATGTCGGTGAGGGCATCCATCATACCTGCATTCATACTTGCATTAATCAGAGTAACTAGGAGTATTTGATTTACTGCTTTATCATTACTGCTTGACTGTATTGATAACATGATAACGCATGCCTTATTGTTCCACTGAGTTAGCTACTCACTCCCACGTTACGGGACGGTGTTGCGCACACCAACAGACTCTGTCTCAAGTTTAGGCGATCCGACGACTCGGAGGCAGAGCCTGATTATGACGAGGACCAGGAGGATTTCTCGTATATGCAGTTCTCTGGCGGCTTCGACTAGGTTGCCAGGATCGACGGGTTCTACAGGGATTGTACCTAGTTTATTTTTGACATTTTGATTATAAACAGAAATGTATATGGAGACTCAGATGGATTCATACTCTGGAGAATGAAACGTTTATTTTGTTTCTTTACATACATATATATACAGTTCAGTCTTCCGCTTGCTTTTATACAATTGATCTGGAGTATGAATTACTGTTTTGGTATAATCTCATTCATGTTTATTGCTCTAATACAGACAACATTCAAACATCATTAAATATGTTGCATAAGTGATGCGTTGGAACTCGGGAGTTGAGTTACACTCGACCCCCGATTTTCAGGGCGTTACAGTTTCCTAAAAAGAAAACTGTTTTCTCCTTACCAGCTAAGCGATCCGCGTGAGGCCGGATCCGCCTATCTTAACCATCAATGGGGAGCTGATCCTGGTCGTTGGAGAACAGAAAGAGCTGTTGCCAACTACTTAACCTGACGATAGGATATTTTCTAAGAGAAAAGAGAAGAGGCCCTAGAAAGCATCCAGGTCGTCTACCCTTCATCCGACGGCTCTTGGAGATCTAGGGCTTACTGTAAAGAAGAAATAACCTAAACACAGGGGCACGACTACACTCCTACCAGCTGCTCGAGAAAACCAATATGTTTTTCTTCCTTGTCCGAACCCACCACCTAAACTAGCCCCAAGCTTCCTTCCTCCCATCCTCTGAGCTTCCTTGGGCCTACCTATACTGTCCACAACGATAGGATCAGAAGAAGATGTAATGGGTGGGGATCTATCATTGCCACCCACTTCATCTTCCTCAGCGAAATCGGACTCAGTTGTGAGCTTTTGCTGGCTATTTTTAGTTGTAGCTGAGACAGATGGAATGGAGGTGAAGTAGGAAGAAAGAAAGAGAAAAGAAAGGAATAAGGGAGAGAATGGAGGAGAGGAAAACAGGGTGGAAAGGTGCGGCTATTGCACCGCACCATCTCGACCCGAACCGCTGTGCAACTGACTGGACTCGACCAATGAGTCGAAGGCAGGTTAGGTGAGTTCAGCAAATCCTTGCTGAGTTGAGAATAGGAGAAGGAACAGAAAAGGAAAAGAAGGAGAAGAAAGGAAATGAAGGAAGAAGGAAAAGAGATAGAGAAAGAGGGTGAGGTTTGCTGTTGCCATTGCCACCTCTCAGTGGGCCTCGCTGGATTCAAACCAGCAGGTAGGCCGCACCCTGCACAGCAAGTGGGCCGCTCCCAGCGAGACAGTGCGTGGCCTACACCACCTCAAGATAGTGGGTCTCACCTGAGAAACCTCTCAGTGGGCCACACCCTACTCAGTGGGCAGCGAACTAGACTGAGATGTAGGCCTTCATCAGGCCGTGAGGGGAGCTGAAAATGCCTCTCAACTGGGCCTTGGATCGGGCTTGAAAACTTGCCTCAGCTGGGCTAAAATCTAGGGTGAAACACCTCTCAAATGGGCCAAGAATTTGGTGCTGCTGGGCCAGCAGTCTGCCCAGTTCTGATTAATGTAAAGCTGATCCTTAGGCTCAGCAAGGCCATCCGCTTGTTAGGCCGAGGAAAGCCTAACCTAGCCCCAGTTTTGGGCCATAGCTGGGCAGCTACACTAGGGCTAAACTGGGCCAAGTTCAAGCCCAGTTCGGGGCTTTGTTGTGGGGCAAATTCAGGCCGTCTTGATGGGCCGCAATTGATGGGCCTGATCCCTCTAATGTAGGCCCAAATAACCACATTCTTGGGACCCTTCAAACCCAACCTGTTGTCATGTCAACCAATGTGAGTTAGTTTCTTCTCCTTAAGTTAGTTTCATGATTTATCATCACCATTAATGTTACTATAATTATTGCAATGTGGTTAATCATTAGTAGGTTACTTATGCTCGAGTTAATTATGATAAAACAGAATGGTAATTAGCAAATAGTAGTAATTTAAATTGTCTCTCAGATACTACCCTTATTAGTAGGTCCTAGTGATTTTCATCATTCGATACTAGTGTATTGTTTTGTCATCCTTAAATATTATCATGATAGTAAGTCATAATATTATATACCATTATAATGATTATAACTAACATGTTACACTAATATTAGTTACTATAAATAAAAACATCATTAACGACATTTGCATGGTATCCATTACTTAAAAATATTACCTTTAATAGTACCATTTTATTCCAATTGTAATACAAATTATTACCATGATGAGCTGATATTATAATAATACTTATGCTATATGTGTTAAATTAACATGGTAACTAGTTCTACACCAAATCCTAAAATCTAACCTGGACCTAAACTTAAAGACGAGATCTTAGACCTAAGTGGTCTAAGCTCTAGGTCAATATCCTAACCACAAATAGTGTGTTGGTATTAACTGACAATTACTACTTCTTATCCCTCCTAATATTATTATTTAAATCAAGTTCCAACTCCTAAGAAACTATAAGATAAACAACTCAAACCCTAGGCTATGGTCTTAAACCTAGGTACTGTGCAGAACTTGGATCTAATTATACAAGTTCATAATTTGTGGTAGGATACAATTCTAAGGGCGCAAGAGCTTAGCAATACTAGGAGGCGATTCAAGTATAAGGTGATGATTCTTTCTCTTGAGCTTTCCATCTTCTCATTAGCTTAAGTTATAGTTTTTATTTAAATTCATAATTGATATCTTCCTTTATAATCACATGTGTTAGTTGGTGGACATTAAATTGTTGTATTACATGCTTTATGATTATCCTGTATAATTGTTCATGCTTGCATTCTTTTTGTGGATTGTTTATGGAACTTAAACTGGTACATTAGTGAGAAATTCCTACATATGAATGTACACCCATACTTGGGATGTAACTTGAATAGTTGTGATCATAATGGACCTTCGACTTGGTGGTTATTGAGTGTGGTCTAGATGGATCATTGATGTGGGCCTACCATCCAGGGTTGTGTCCACTGATTTTCAAGGATGGTCTTTTATCGCATGGATCTGATACTTTCCCTATGTGGCCTACTCTGATATCGCTCTGTGGCTTTGTTCTAGTATTTTCCCTATATGGGTTGGATGTTTTATATTGTACAACCATACGATGGTAAGCCCCATATATTGTAATATGATTAGCCACTAGTCGACGGGGTACCATTAAAACCCTAAGGTGGTAGTCTCATGGGCCGGGGATGGTGGTCATGGGACACTATGCCCGAGCCGTCAGCCTACGCTGGGCCATGCACTCCCCGTAGTGACCGTGAGCTTATTTAAATTGGTTGGTTGCAATTGGACTAATAATGGGTTGACTAATCATGCATGCATAGCACAGACCAGCATCTATTACTGTTGTACGCGACTTACAGATTCATCTGTCTGGATGTTTTACCCGAGGCACCAACCATCATTTGTTGTTATCGTACATATTTGTCTGTCTGGATGTTTTATCCGAGGCGCAGACCGTCTGGATGTTTTACCTGGGTTGATGACTGCATGGGTGACGACCCCTATGTCCGTCTGGATGTTTTACCAAGACAACGAATGCATTCATGCCTCCATGCATATAATAAGACTGCATTTACTCTGTTTTGGTTGTCTGGGTGTTTTCTACTATTTCTTACCTAATGCAGCGGTGTGTAATCTTGAGGGGAGTTCACACTAAGTTGGACACTCATCCATCAAATATACAACCGTATAGGTAGCACAGGTGGCCCTGATGATGTTCACACTCATATTGGTGAGGAGCAAGCTATGGTTGACAGGGATGCATGATTGTGATTGCTAAGAGTTGCTACAGGATTTCATATCTCAAATTTATTGTAATTTACTTTATTTCACATATAATATTATTTCATTTTGTAATTGTAAGAATGAGGACATTGGTTTGTATAAGTCATTATGGGCAACCTCTTGTATATTCTAAATAAAATTTGAAATTTCCTTTCTATGCTTACTTGACTATTCTACGCTCATCTGCTTACTCTGATGAAAGATAAAAGAAAAAATATTATATCTGACTATCCTTTAAGGTTAACACTCGGGTTTTTGGGAAACGGGTCGTGTACTCAGGTCCTGAAAATACGGGGCATTACAACTACTTAAAAGCCTAGGAGAAATCTCAAAATCCTGTTGCTCTTGGGAGCGCATTGAAACTCCGTATCAGACCTGGATCGCACGTCGAAAGTCCGATGACCAGAAAAGTATAGGGTTATGACCTTCTTATTAGGATTGACAAGCATCAGGGGAATCGAGCCCAACTAGTGTCCAAAAACATACAACATGAGCCCTGAGTGAAGTGTGTGAGAAACGTAAATATCCTTAGAAAAGGTATTGAAACTTAAGTGAATCGGGCCATTCGCTTGCGGGCGAAATTGAAGCTTTCAGACCATCAAATTCTGACTGAACTTCACCCATGGATCAGGGAAATTTCTCTGCACCTATCCGTAAACTTGTGGCCCCGATCAAGTAAGAACGACCGTTGATCTGATATTGGTCCTCCACGGTTGATTCGCTAATCTGATCATACCGAAATCATAACCTGGCTTAGATCCATGGTCAGGGAACGTGTCTTACGATGTAGGTGAGTAATGGACCTTCCTAAGGGCCCTGTTTGTCAAAAACAGACACCCATTGGTTATGACCGAAGTATACCATGGCCCCGGGGCCATTGACATACTTCTGATCCTATTTAAAGGCCTTAAACCACTCCGCCCCTCTCTCATACGAATTTGCTCCAAACCTTAGGAGAGAGAGAGAGAGAGAGAAGGAGAGAGAAGAGGAAGGAAGGAAGAGAGATTCGTGGAGAGCTTTGTTGGGATTCTTTTCCACAACTCCACGCACTGATTCACCTCTCTATTACGCTACACGACTCATTTCAACTACGATTTGGGTAAGAAATCCAAACCCTAACGCCATAGTTAAGGTTTAGAATAGTCGTTTGTTGACCTAGCTAACAGATTTCCTAATTTAGGTACCCGTTGTTTCATTTTCGGGAATGTAGGATTCGAACCGCATCTTAATCGAGTATTCCGATGAAAGGTGCGGACTATAAATGTTTAGGTTATGGTTTTCAAGGATTTTAATGTCAGCAATGATTTATATCTAACTTGATCACTGCCATATGATCTTAACTACGATGTGTTCGATAAATTATACATGTGTAGAGCTGGGCAAAACAGACCCGACCCGGTGGATCCGATCCGATCCGACCCGATCAGAACCAAACTGACGGTTTGGATCAGTGCGAATCGGGTAGCCCTATCCAGATTCGAAATATTTTTGGGTCGAGTTAGGATTGGCCCTGATCTGACCCGACCTGACCCAAAAACCCAATCCGAATGGATCCGGACCGATCCGATCCTACCTAATCCGGAGTACTTCTTATCGATACTTCTATTTTTTCCTGTGGTGTGGTCCGCTTGAGCTTTGGATATGCATCAATTTTGGGTTCAACCACTAAAATGATCTGCGAAAACAAATGGACGGCGTGGATAAACCACATTCATTCAAGGTGGGCCCCAATAGAGTTGAGGGTGTACAATAAGAAGAGGATTTCCTAGTGTACCACACACAACTATGTAGCGGGCTGTAGGAGCCTAGCTGTAGATACATGTCGTGCCAAGATGAAGCGGATTGCGTACTGAGTAACTCAGTACAATTAGCGTACCGAGTAAACTTTGTGAGGTTCATCATGACTTACGTATTTTATCCACTCGATTCATCCGTTTTATGGGATAATTTTAGAGTTCTAGCCCAAAAATAAAGTATATCCAACACTCAAATGGGCCACACCACAGGAAATAGTGTGAATTGAAGATATACCGTTGAAAAAATCTTGGGGGCCACAAAAGTTTTGGATCAAGCTTATTTTTATTTTTCCCCTTCATCCATGTCTGTAAGAGTTTTTGAACAGTTTGGATGACAAACAAACATCATTGTTGGGCCTAATAAGGTTTCAATGGTGGAAATCATTATTCCCACTGTTTCTAGTAGTATAATATACTTGATCTTTGGATATTCTTCAATTTTGGGCTCAACGCCTTAAATTATATGGAAAGATGGATGGACGGCATGGATATACTACATACATTCACGGTGGGGCCAACTAAGTTTACTTAGTACGATAAGAGCGTACTAAGTAACTCATTACGCAATCCGATTTCATGCTAGGATGAGCACTAATGCTCCTCGAGCTGCGAGTTGTACGAATGGTCCAAAGGAGATCAAAGTTATATGGCCCAACAGTGTTGTATTTATTATATCTACACCATTCATATATATCTTTAGAGATCATTTTAGAGCATTATCTAAAAAATGGATCATATCCAAAGATTATCTGGACCACACCACAAATAGGAACATAGAATGATTTTCACCTTTAAACAATTAGTAGGGCCCACCATAACATTTATTTTCCATCCAATCTATTTATAAGGTCACAAAGACCTGAATTAAGAGGAAAAACAAATTTGAAATCGATCCAAAACTTCTGTGAGACTGTGACCCCAAAAAGGTTTTAATGATAGACGTTCAATCCCCACTACTGTTTTCAGTGTGGCCCACTTGATAGTTAGATCTATCTTATTTTTCATCTCAAGCCTTAAAACAAGCTCGCCAAATAGATGGACGGTTTTGATATAACACATACACCATAATCAAACCCGCCTAACTTGCTAACGTCAATACATTATACACCACCGGTGTGAATGGCACTTTCGTGCATAGCACATCACAGTGCACTCTGTTCACAGCTCGTAAACAGCTGTAAGCACCTTGAGATCCGATTTATATGAACGGCTCAAACGAGAT
This sequence comes from Magnolia changhungtana, assembly GCA_030180095.1. Classification (NCBI taxonomy): domain Eukaryota; kingdom Viridiplantae; phylum Streptophyta; class Magnoliopsida; order Magnoliales; family Magnoliaceae; genus Magnolia; species Magnolia changhungtana. The sequence goes on from JASAUF010000625.1 coordinate 2,287,199, forward strand.
CAACTGGGCCCCCACAATGATGTATTTATGATATCCGTACCGTTTATCCATTTTTCATGATCATTTTCGAGCATTTGGAAAAAAAGAGTCATATCTAAAGCTCAAATGGACCACACCGAAAATAGCAGCAAGGATAATGATTTTTACCGTTAAAAAAAATCGATGAGGATCGTACCCAATCCAATCCGACCCGGTTTTCCTAACTGAGTCGAGCTCGGTTCGGGTCAGGCCAAACGTGCTTCGGATCAGTTCGAGTTAGATGTTTCAGACTCAGTTTCGGATCGGATTAGATTCGGATCTGCATATGTAGATTTTGGACTGAATCGAGTTGGACCAAATCCAGTCCGACTCGATCTGATGCCCAGCTCTATACATGTACGAACTATGTTGAATATATGATGCATCTCATGTGTTTGTTGAAATGTTTGAATGAACATGAAAATATGATTTGTGTTTGCCATGTCTACTGATCTAGGATTCATCGTTATTATATGCATGCTGACCTCTTTGTATAAGGATTTGCTGAAATATAGGTTATAACTAACCTAGTCTATGTATTCGGTGTATTGTAGCCTAAGTGTTTGTTAAATTGTCTGAATGAGAAATTGTTGATGATTTGTACTTATTACAAGTATTAACTTAGGATTTTGTATTGCCTTATACATATGTATAGTTCTTTCGTGCAATCTTATTTGCCTCTATGCAAATATATGGACAAAATGCAAATACTTGGTAACATGGTCAATGTGTTTGATAAAATGCTCAAATGAAGTATTTACTTGGATTGTTTGTTAAATGCTGATATGATTATCGCATGTATCTACCTACTGCATTTGAGTAAGATTGGGGCCATACTCTGGCCCAGGCAATCGGTAACAATTCTCGTTGAGGGCAAAATTAGTCTCGCCACATTTGATACGTATGGTGAATCTGAGTCGTATGACGATTGTCGACAGTGGTTAGGCTACATGGAGTGCTTATGCACTCCATGTCGATTAATTCAGCGTGCGCTCGTACCAATCGAACTTATCCAATAAAGTCGATTGGCCCATTGTGTGTTTACCATGTATGGACACTACTGCTTGAATCTAAGGTACCACTTACCAATGTAAAGCCCGTTTCAACCATGATACCACGATTTGTTAAGACTCATGAGCCGGGCATGGTGGTATGGGACACCGTGATCGAGCTATTGGATATCCTAGAGGGGGGGTGAATAGGACTATGCCAAATTAAAACTTTAACAGCGGAATTTAAATGAATAAAGAAAAGATAGCACTTCAAACAAATCACAGTACAAAAATGTAAAGCAACCTCAAAATTCTATTCTTGAGAGTTTGATACAAATGTTGTTCTAAGGACAACCTTGCACCATAAAAACCAAGGGTTTATGGCAGAACAACCTTACTAGAATGGTTTAAGTATCAATATCTCAAACTGAAGAGGAATAAAAAGTAAATAACAAGAATGGAAGTCTAAACTATTACAATATTCCCCACAATGCTTGAAATATAAATATTACAACATTCACATCCACATATACATCCCACAACTTTGAATGATAAAAGATATAGAAAATAAACAAACATTCAAATCATAAGACACAAAGAATTATAGTGGTTCGTTTTTGTATTCACTAACTGTTAAACAACAGCCACACAGCTTGTTACTCCACTCCTAATATCCTCACACAGTGGATATTAGCGTTTTACTATGAAATAGGTTTTTCTCAGATTCACCTAAAACCCTCATAATTGTGTCTTTCAAGTGAGATTACACAGTTAAAAAAACCCTACACTTTGAGTTTTCTAGCTCTCCTTAGATAACCAATACTTAGAGATTTTTCTATCTTAATCTCAAAGAAACCAAAAACATAGAAGATTTACATAAATGTAAAATACCTGGATTTCTCCTTTTGTTGCAGCCCGGAAGAACCAAATCAGAGTAGAAGTTCGAATAGAAGTTCAATATTCAATACTCACTTAAGAAATGGTTCTAGATTCTAAATTGATTTTAAATTAAATCAGGTTGGGCTAGCTCTATTTGATTTTGATTCCAAGAAGTGGAATATCACAATTCCTCTTTCAAATCAGATGGAATGTAGAAACAAAATCAAATATAAAAAGCTAACAAAAAATAATATTAAATATGCACAATATAGCTTAAGAAGTTTACAAACTTATCTCTCAGAGTGATGCCTTGATTTTACTTGAATTGGATATCAAACTCTGAAAATCGTGCTCTATTTATAGTTACAGAAATCGCATCTACGACTGGTCTTGTGGACACTACGATTGGTCGTAGGACCAACAACATTTTGAAACTTTGAGCATGATCGGATAAAACCGTTCCACGGTTGGTCGTAGGCACTTCACAACAAGTCGTGAGTCCTCCACGACTGGTCGTGACTTACCCACGACTGGTCGTGAGAAACCAGAATTCGTTGCTGGAGTTTGAGTCGTAGCTGCTGGATTGGTCATGAACGAGTCGACACTGTTCACACGACCGGTCGAGAAGACTCCAGGGCTAGTCGTGGCTGAACCAAAAATTTCCAAAAATTTACAACAACTTAGGACTGGTCTTGGAATTTCTTGGACTGGTCGAGCCATTTCCAGGACTGGTCGAACAAGGTTCAGGACTAGTCTTAGAACAGTCCAAATACATATAAAGTGATTCAATTTGAATTATGTATACAAAATGACCTACCCTAAGGTCAATCTAAGGTCTTTCATACTTGAGACATGAAATATGAACATTGAACATTCTTTTCTTCAGATGATTAGTGATCTTTGAAGTTCATGAAGCTTGAGATCTCGACACATAATGAAGCTTGAACTTGAGATCCTTGAACTTGTAGTTCTTGAATTGTACCACACCTTGAGTCTTGAACAAGATCTCATCTTTCAACGTAGTGCTTAAAACTTTGAAGCTTACAGAAGAGAACAATGTACTTAATCTTGCATTTCTTGAAGTAGATCATTGTACTTGACTTGAAGCGTTGTCCTTGTGCATGACATGCATTGCCTGGAACATATATATCATCGTGCTACACAAGACACAGATTGAAGTTTTTGGCACTACAAAATTTGTCAATAAAAGGAGCATGAAACTATAACACAATCTCCCCCTTTGTCAAATTTGTGACAAAACATACTCAATAAAAATATGAGAAGCATATCAATAAAGAATCATGCACCAGTTAACACACATCATCATGAAGTAGGCAAAACACCTCCTTACTTACTCCCCCTGAGTAGCACACATATATCCATTCCATATCCATAAGCAATCAATCCAAAACTTGAAATATTCTCCCCCTTTTTGTCACAATATGACAAAGGAAGCAAAAAAGAAATGGAAGAGGAAGACTAACAAGAGAGTAGTAAAGGAGTTAACTAGGCAAGATATGAAAGATATATAAGAAAATTCAAAGTTCACATATCATTTACCAGCATAAACCAAAGTCAACCAAAGTCAGTCTCACAAATTGAAAGAAAGCATAGTTGTATAAGAGTTATTACAAACCATAGGATAAAAACACTTAATCAGATCCTGAAGAAGGAGCAGGTATGGTAGGATCAAGTTGATGAAGGCCCTTGTTTAAGCGCCTAAGATACTTGTGCATATATTTAAATTGTAAATCATGGGTAACATTCATGTTCTCTACCTTCTCCTCAAGTGCACGAAGACGAGCATCAAAATTAGATGGCTCATAGTCAGGATCATTTGTAGAGTATGATTCAATTTCATAAAAAATGTCATCCATATTGATATCATTAGGAGGAAGATCGCCACCTTCTTCTACATTCCCTGCTTCAGCTCCACCACCACCCACATCCACTTGGCCAGGAGCCCATCCCAATTTTATCTTGTTTATATTTGAATTATTGAAAATAAGGTGATGAATAGGAGCCTCTCCAATAGACATAACAACTAACATGTGAGTAGCTAACACAGTCATAAGATAGGCAAATGGAATATCATTGTGTCCAGGATGGAGACAAAATTGAATGATAGAATGATAGATCAAAGATGGAAGACAAACTTGAGTACCAGAGATGATGGAATACAAAACCCGAACCATAAAGGAAGTCAGTTCTGTTTTGTTACCAGAATGTAGATACAGATTTTAAATTAATATTCGATGAAAAACTCTGTATCTATGTAACAAGTACTTGGAAGCAAGCGCATTCCCTTTATGAGTCCATTGTGCATTTATGTTACACAATGCTCTAGTTAATGTACATTTTTCTGATTCAGAGGGTTTTTCAACTAGAGTATGAATAGGAATACCCTCGTCATTAACAGCTATGTCCATTAGAGCTAAAATTAGATGACGGTCTATTTCAAATGGACCTTCTCTAGTAGCTATTGAAAACGTTAAATTCTCAGTCGAAAATTCAGAAATACAGGCAAACATAGCCTGCGCAATAGACTGGTATGCCGGCCCACCCCAATGTAGAATGTTAGCCCATCCTACAGCTTAGAGAAGAGGAAGGAGACCAAAAGGAGACATGTGTTCAAGATCAACAGGTCGCTCAATAATAACATTGCGCATTCTTAAATCCTGCACATATGAGGGATCATCTTCGGGTGACCGAAGATGGCACCTTATTAAAGGAGTCGATCTAGATGAGGAAGCACCACAAGAAGTTTTCTTTTTTACTCTAGCATCCATTTGCAACAAGAAAATCAAAGAAGCAAGAAGTTGCAAAAGATGTGGAATGGGTTTTCTCAAAAACAGATTTTGGAGAAGAAAACCTCAAAAACTTCAAGGAAACTTGAAATCAAGCACTCTAAGGAAGAAAATGAAGTGTTTAGAGCATAAATCTATAAGAAAAACTGAAATAATGCACTGACCTTGAAGAATCAAGAAGTTGGGTATGACTAGTCGTGCTACGGCCCGTTGGAGAAGAAAGAGGAAATGAGGAAGAAATGGTTTTTCCCCAAATTAAAAGATCCAGCACCCTACAAGACTGGTCGTGGGATGTCCTCGACCGATCGTGCCACGACTGGTTGAGTACGTCCTCGACTGGTCGTGAAAAGACAAAAATATGCATTTTTCACATAATTCTGAAATTTAAAATTATAATTTAATAGATATATAAACTATAATACAGAAATGCATGAATAATCAATTTAAATTGCACATACCGAGATTAAATTTCAATTTATTAAACCTACTTTTGTCGAGCGGTTTAGTGAAAATGTCAGTAAGTTGAGTCTCGATTGGAATGTAATCCAAAGAAATTATTTTTTCTTCCACTAATTTACAAATGTAATGATATCTAATGTCAATGTGCTTGGTTCATGAATGCTGGATTGAATTTTCAGATATATTTATTCCACTAGAATTATCACAATATAAAACCATTAAATCCTATGCAATTCTGTAATCGCTTAACATTCTATTCATCCATACAAGCTGAGTACATGCATTTCCAGCTGCGATGTATTCAGCCTTAGTAGTTGAGAGTGATACGGAACTTTGATTCTTACTAAACCAAGAAACTAAACAATTTTCAATATAGAAACAACCACCACAGGTTAATTTTTTATCATCGATATTACCAGCCCAATCAGCATTTGTGTACCCAGCCAGTTGAACACTAGTATCATATGGATACCAGAGACCCAAATTAGCTGAACTTGCGACATATCGCATAATCCGCTTAATAGCAGTTAAATGAGAATCTTTAGGGTCAGATTGAGATCTAGCACAAATACCAACACTAAAAACAATATCAGGCATACTTGCAGTTAAATAAAGTAAACTGCCAATCATACTACGATATAATTTAGGATCCACACTTTTACTTGTAAAATCTTTTGAGAGTCTTAATGTTGTACTCATAGTAGTATCAAAATCTTTTCCATTCTTAAATTCAAACTTTTTAATTAAGTTCAAAGCATATTTGGTTTGAGAAATAAAAATACCATCAGGTTGTTGTTTTACATGCAACCCTAGAAAATAATTCAATTCCCCAACCATGCTCATTTCGAACTTTCATTTCATTAAATCTGCAAACTCAATAGTCGTGTTAGTACAGGTAGATCCATAAATAATATCATCAACATAGATCTATACTATTAAGATATGATCATTATGTTTTTTAATAAAAAGAGTCTTATCAACACTACCTATTTAAAAATTATAACTTAGTAAAAACTTAGTCAATTTTTCATACCATGCCCTGGAACTTGTTTCAAACCGTAGAGAGCCTTTTTTAAGCGATAGACATGATCGGTATTCTTAGGGTCTTTAAAACCCGTTGGTTGTTCAAGATAAACTTCTTCATGCAGATCACCATTTAAGAAGACACTCTTTACATTCATTTGATAAGTTTTGAATTTTCTAAAGCAAGCAATGGATATAAATAGTCTGATTTATTCAAGACGAGCTACTGGGGGAAAGGATTCATCATAATCGATGCCTTCAATTTGAGTGTACCCTTGTACAACCAGTCTAGCCTTGTTTCAAATTATATTACCAAGTTCATCAGACTTATTTTTGAAAATCCACTTAGTTCCGATAATATGTTTATCTTTAAGTCCAGGAAGTAGGTACCAAACATCATTTCTCACAAATTAATTAAGCTCTTCTTGTATAGCAACTATCCAGTTTTCATCAGTAAGAGCTTCTTTTACGTTAGCCAGTTCTATCTAGGATGTAAATCACACGTAATTACATATATCTTCTAGTTGTCTACGAGTGCGTACACCAGTGAGTGGTTTCTAAGAATTTAAGTGGATGGATGATCTTTGACAATCCTCAGTTCACAATTAGTTTGATTTGATGAAGTATCTGGTTTGTTAATTAAAAGAACTTCATCATTATTTGAACTTGGGGCAGGTGTATTCAAGTGATCGTCAATAACCACATAGATGGACTCTTGAATCACACCGGTCCTCTTGTTCAGTACACGATATGTACGACTATTCAAAGAGTACCCTAAAAAGATACCTTCATCACTTTTAATATCAAACTTTTCCAAAATTTCACAATCACGTAAAATATAACACTTGCTGCCAAAAACTCGAAAGTATTTGATAGTAGGCTTCTTATCAAACCATAGTTCATAAACAATTTTATTATTTGACTTGCTTGTATAAACCTGGTTGATTATATAGTAGGCAGCATTTACGGCTTCGGCCCAAAGATTTTTAGATAGCTTCATACTATTCAACATTACATTAGCCATTTCTTGAAGAACTCTATTTTTTCTTTCAACAATTCCATTTTGTTATGGTGTTTTGTAAGGGTTATGGTCTCATACTCCTTTGGTTGTCAAATTTTGATGTGTCAAAACATCTATCTGTGTCTTGTGCTGGTATGATGATTTTTATTCAAGACACTGCTTAAATACTTCAAGATGCTACAAGTTGAAGCACAAGATGTTAAAGTTCAAAAAGCCACAAAAAGCTACAAGATGTTGAAGCTCAAGATGTTGAAGATCTCAAAGTTGAATTATGTTGATGAAGATCTCAAGGTTCAAGCCTGATATTGTTCAAGACTTCAAGCCTGATATTGTTCAAGGTTCAAGCCTGATATTGTTCAAGACTTCAAGCCTGATATTGTTCAAGACTTCAAGCCTGATATTGTTCAAGATTTCAAGCCTGATATTGGTTCAAACAATCTACATTCGTTGAATGGTTGAAGTTCAATATCCATACGACATGTTTCAGGTTTGAATGACCTTAGGTTGACCCTTTAAGTAGGTCATTTTGGATACATAAATCAAATGTTTATTTAACATAAGTTTGGTCTATTCCAAGACCAGTCCTAGCTCTTGTTCGACCAGTCCTAGCATTGGTTCGACTAGTCCAAGAAATTCCACGATCAGTCCTAAGTTGTTGAAGTTTTTTTCGGATTTTTTGGAACGCCCACGACCAGTCCTGGAGGTCCTTCGACCGGTCGTAGGTTGGCTTCGACTCGTCCACGATCAGTCGTGGAGCTACGACTGAAAATCCAGCAACCTATTTCTTGGTCCTACGACCAGTCGTAGGTGTCCCACGACCAGTCGTAGGTGTCCCACGACCAGTCGTAGGGTACACACGACCAGTCGTGGAACGGCTTTCAAAGATCGCGCTCAATTTTTCAAAAATCTGTTAGAGCTACGACCAGTCCTAGGTTTCTAAGACCAGTCGTAGGAACGATTTTTTCTTCTATAAATTGAACACGAAATTCAGAGTTTTTACATCCAGAACTCCATTCCATTCAAGAATTTTCAAGTAATCACTCTGAGATAAGTCTGTGTTTATTTTAAGCTAGATTGTGCTTATTTAATATTCCTTTTTGCTAGCTTATTTAATTTGATTTTGTTTCTCTATTCCAATCTTATTTGAAAAGAGGAATTATATTATTCTTTCTTCTTGGAATCAAAATCAAATATAGCTACGCCCAACAAGTCAAAATCTAAAATCTATTAGAATTTAGAACCCTATGAATGTGAGTATTGGAAATTGAACTTTGATATTCAATCATCTACTCCGATTGGTTCTACCGGGCTGCTAAAGGAGAAATCCAGGTATTTTACAATTTTTGTAAAATTCATTTATTTTTGGTTTTGTTTGAGGTTAAGCCAGAAAAATCTCATTGTATTGGTTTTGTTTGAGATTGAGCCAGAAAAATCTCATTGTATTGGTTGTCCGAGGAAAACCAAAACTCGAGAAAAAGGTTTTTTTTGAATTGTGTAAGCCCAAGTGAAAAGGACACAATTGTAAAGGTTTTTGGTGAACTGTGAAAACCTATTTGATAGTGAACGCTAATATCCTACGTGTGAGGATATTAGGAGTGGAAAGTAGCATTTCGTGTGGTCAATTTGTAAAACAGTTGGTGTACACATAAGTGAACCACTATAACTCTTTGTCTTGTGGATTGAATGCTTGCCTAATTTTCATATCTTTTATCATTCGATTGTGTGGAATGTACAAGTGGATGTGAATGTTGTAACTATTTACATTTTCAAGCAAGTGTGGGGATTGTTGTAATAATTTAAATCTTTATACGCATTTATTTTCAATTCCTTGCTATTTCATTTACTTATATTAACATTGAGTTCTTGATTCAAAAGAGGTTCTAGAAATAAGGTTGTCCTACCATAAGCCCTTGTTTATTATGGTGTAAGGTTGTCCTTAGAACTAAATTTGTATCAATCTCTCAATAATTATTTATCAAGGTGATTTATATTTAGCATTGTGAATTGATTCATTATTGTAAGGGTATTGATTTACTTTAGTTCCGCTGATTTATTTTTAAATTTGGCATAGTCCTATTCACCCCCCCCCTCTAGGACATATAGCTTGGCCTTTTCAAGTGGTATCAGAGCCTAATAGCTCATTTCTTGTTACTTTTTTGGATTTATTTCCTGAGCTAACGTTCTAAGCTATTTAAAAAGATGTCAAATTTTGATAGCCTTTCAGTTACTAGGCCTCCACCTTTTGATGGCTCCAACTATGCCTATTGGAAAGCCAGAATGAGAATCTTCCTCAGATCAATGGATGAAAGTGTGTGGCTAGCCACAGTGACTGAATGGAATCCTCCTACCATGGAAGTAACTGGTGTTGATGGTTCAAAATCTATGAAAATTACACCATATTTCCAATGGACCACACTTCAGAAAAATGAGAGTAGTGCTAATGCTAAAGCACTAAATGCAATCACTTAGCACTATCATCAGGATGAGTTCAAAAGAATCATATCTGTGATACTGCAAAAGCAAGCCTGGGATATTTTAGAAATGACACACGAAGGTACAACAATTGTCAAGAAATCTAAAGTCCAACTCCTCACAACTAAATTTGAAGAAATTCATATGGAGGAAAATGAAACGTTTATGGACTTTTACACTAGATTGAATGACATTGTAAACTCTATGTGGGGTCTTGGTGAAAAGATCTCGAGAAAGTAAAATGTGTGCAAAAATACTACGCTCTCTTCCGAAGCGGTTCAATTCAAAGGTAACTTAATCCAGGAACTTCGTGATACGGACAATATGAAGGTAGAAGAATTAGTTGGTTCTTTGCAAACCTATGAATTAAGTTTTAAAGCTCCTAAAGGTAAGTCTATTGCTTTGAAGTCATCTAAAAGTATTACTCAAGAAAATTGATTGAGAAAAGTCTGAAGATGATATGGCCCTTTTGGCAAAAAAGTTTTATAAGATTTTCAAAAGTAAGAAAAGAGTTGACTTTCAAAAGGCAAATGAAAGGAAACGTTCTAAACCTAAGTCTAAATCTTGGAAGTCATTGAAAGATAGTCAATGTTACAACTGTCAAGAATATGGGCATTTAGCAAACAAATGTCCTAAAAGGACAGATCCAAAAGGAAGGGTATGTTGGCTACTTGGGATGAATCGTCTGATTCAAGCCTCTTCTGAATCAGAAAATTTAAACCGAAGTCGGGTAGTGAACTTAAGGCCCTTATGACTCTAGCCAAGTTTACCTTTTCAGATCACGATGATTCAACAAGTGAAGAAAATTTGGATAGTGATCATGAAAATGATGAAGATCTACAAGATGCTTACAATGCCTTATATAAAGAAAGTTGTAAAATTGTCAAACTTAAACTTCAAAAAGAAAAGTTCTTTAAACTTAAAGAATGTTTTGAAATCCTTGTTTTAGAAAAATCTCAAATTTGATTGTTTTGAAAAATCAAAGTGTGATTTAGAATTCAAAACCTCTCTAGTTGAAAATTTGAAATCGAAAATGAGAAACTTAAAGATGAAGTATCTTCTCTTTTGAGTTTGAAGGACACATGGAGATATGCCCAAGGTGATCCAAAATTAGAGAAATTATTATCCAGGATCAAGAAAATGTGGTGATCGATCCGGGTTGGGCTTTGACAAAACACATCTCCTAAATGAAGAATGCTCCTTCCATTTTTGTGAAAGGAGAGACTTCTAACTCAAAAGGAAAAGGTACTAATCAAGTTTTTTCTAAAAATACAAAAACCTTTCAAAACACAAAAGCAACTATATAAATTTCAAAAATCGATTAAACCCGCTTAAATTGAAAAAATTATTGATTTACTTAAGGAGCTATTAAAATTTAACTCAAGAGGTCACTCTAATAACTATAAACAAAAGAAGACCAATTATTCTCCTAAACCCAAAACAAGATCTTGAAATGGGTTCCCAAGGTTACTTGTTTGGTTGCTCACACTTGCTTTCAAAGCTACAAGCCATTCAAAATGGTACCTAGACAAAGTGGATGCTCCGGACACATATGACAGCGACAAAGCTCTATTCACCGATCTTAAAGATATGACTGATGGGTGGGTCACATTTGGTGATGGTAGCAACTCGCAAGATAATTGGCAAAGGTACGGTCCAACTCTATAACCTTCCCTTATTTAAAAATGTGTTATATGTTGAGGGTTTAAAATACAACTTGTTGAGCATATCTCAAATATGCGATAACAACCATAATGTTAAATTTTCTAATCAAGGTTGTGAAATTACAAATGAAAAGGGTTCTGTAATATTAACTGGTCGCAGAACTTCTGAAAACTGCTATATAGTAAGCAATGGTAGCTCATCTAATCAAACGTGCTACATGGTCCATACCGATGAGACAGATTTATGGCATAAACGCCTTGGACATGTACACTACCGAAATTTATACAGATTGAGCAAAAGTGAACTAATAAAAGGTCTACTTAAAATGCAAAAAGTAGACAAGATCTGTGGTGAATGCCAGTATGGTAAACAAACTAGGAGCTCTCACAAAAAGGTGAACTCCAATATCACCACAAGACCACTCGAGCTTCTCCATATGGATCTTATAGACCAACAAGAACGGAAAGTCGAGGTGGCAAAAAGTACATCTTAGTTATTGTAGATGATTATACAAGATACACTTGGGTTTCACTCTTGAAAGATAAATCGAAACCCTTGATGAAGTGAAAAAGATTATAAAAGCATTCAAACCGAAAAATGTTCTCAAGTCAAGAAGATCCGTAGTGATCATGGATCCGAATTTGAAAATAGCGGTTTGAGAAATTTTGTAGCGATCGAGGAATATCGCATGAATTCTCTCGCACCTAAAACTCCTCAACAAAATGGAATTGTCGAGAGGAAGAATAGAGTGCTTCAAGAAATGGGAAGTGTTATGTTAAATAGCATGAAGCTACCTAGAATCTCTCGGCTGAAATTTTGAATGTTGAATCTGACTGCTACATTATTAACCGTGTTTATATTTGTAAATCTAATAATAAAACGGCTTATGAAATGTGGTTTGAGAAAAAGCCTTCACACAAATATTTTCAATTTTTAAAGACAAGTGCTATATTTTTATGCGTGACCGTGAAAATTTGGGAAAATTCGACACTAAAAGTGATGAAGGGATCTTTTAGGTTATTCTTTAAACAATCGTGCTTATCGTGTTGAACAACAGGACCGGTGTGATTCAAGAGTCAATAAATGTTGTGATTGACGATCTTTTGAAGACACTTTGTCCTAGTTTAGATAATGATGAAGTTCTTATACTTGAAAAACAAGAAACTTCATCAAGTGAAACTAATCCTGAATTAAGGACTGTTAAAGATCATCCAACCTCTCAAATACTTGGAAACCCTCTCACTTGGTGTGCGCTTTCGTAGACAATTAGAGGACATATGTAACTACGTATGCTTTACATCCCAGATTGCAACCTGGGTAACGTAAAAGAAGCACTTTCGATGAAAATTGGATTCTTGCGATGCAAGAAGAACTTAATCGATTTGTCGAAATGATGTCCGGCAACTTGTTCCTAGACCTAAAGATAAACATATTATTGGAACAAAATGGATTTTCAAAAACAAATCGATGAGCTTGGAAATATTATTGAAATAAAGCAAGACTAGTTGTATGAGGATATACACAAATCGAAGGTATTGACTATAATGAAACATTTGCCCTCGTAGCTCGTCTTGAATCAATCGACTTTTTATCTCCATTGCATGTTTTAAGAAAATTAAAATTTATCAAATGGATGTTAAGAGTGCCTTTTGAATGGTGATTTACATGAAGAGGTATATGTTGAACAACCTACTGTGGTTTGAAGATCCTAAATTTTGATCATGTGTATCGTCTTAAGAAAGCTCTCTATGGTTTGAAACAAGCTCCCAGAGCATGGTACGAAAAATTGACTAAGTTTTTACTGAGTCATAACTTTCAGATGGGATGTGTTGATAAGACACTCTTTGTTAAGAAATATAACGATGATATTCTAATGGTTCAAATATATGTTGACGATATTATTTATGGATCAACCTTTGTACTAACATGATTGTTGAGTTTGCAGATTTGATGAAGTCTAAATTCGAAATGAGCATGGTTGGAGAATTAAATTATTTCCTAGGATTGCAAGTAAAACAACAACAACGATGGAATATTTATTTCACAAACCAAATATGCTCGAGTTTAATTAAAAAATTTGGATTTGAGAAAGGTAAAAATTTTGATACTCCAATGAGTACAATCTGTAAGACTCTCAAAAGACTCTACTGAGGTAATGATGTGGATCCTAAATTGTATCGTAGTTTGATTGGTAGCTTACTTTATCTAAGCGCTAGTAGACGGATATTGCTTTGAGTGTTGGTATTTGTGCTCGTTATCAATCAAATCCTAAAGAATCTCACTTAAGCTCTTTGTTAAGCGGATTATGCGTTATGTCGCAAGTTCTATTAAATTGGGTCTCTGGTATCCACATGAGACTAATGTTCAATTAGCCGCACGCAGATGCCGATTTGGAAACATTGATGATAGGAAATCAACCAACAGTGGTGGTTGTTTCTACATTGGAAATTGTCTTGTTTCTTAGTTTAGCAAGAAGCAAAGTTCTATATCGCTATCAACTGCTGAGGCTGAATACATTGCTGCTGGAAATGCATGTACTCAACTTGTTTGGATGAAACGAATGTTAAGCGATTATGGAATTACTCAAGATTCTATGATTTTATTTTGTGATAATTCCAGTGCAATAAATATCTCTAAAAATCCAGTTCAGCATTCACGTACTAAGCATATTGACATTAGATTTCATTACATTCGTGAATTAGTGGAAGAAAAATTAATAAATTTGGATTACATTCCAACCGAGATTCAACTTGCGGACATTTTCACTAAACCGCTCGACAAAAGCCGGTTTAATAAATTAAAATTTGATCTCGGTATGTGCAATTTAAATTGAGTTTGCATGATTTTGTGTAGCATAAGTTTGATGTTTTATTTGCTTAAACTTGAAATTATTTAAAAAAAAAAAAAAATTGTAAATTTTTTGTCATACTCGACCTGTCGTGAGAATACACGACTGTCGTCATTACTGACCACGGTCCGGTCGAACACGCATTACCGAATTTGTCGTAAAGCACGGGATTTCACTTAAAATTGGGGATTTTAGTCTTCTTCTTCATTTCTTCATTTCTTTCCAACCGTCCTAGCTACGGCTGCCCCAACCCATCTTCATTGTTCTTCAAGGTTAGTGATTCTTTTACATTTTTCTTGTAGATTCTTACTATTAGTGCTTCAAAACTCATGTTTGTGGAATCTATTTGATCATTGATTGCAGGATTTGGGGTTTTTCTCTTGAAAAATCTGTTCTATCTAAATCTCATTTCTTCTATCTTGCATCTTGTTGTTTCCTTGAAATCTTTCTTTGAAAATGGATGCTAGAGGTAAAAAGAAAACTACTCGAGGTCCATCTTCTTCTAGATCAACTTCTATTGTTCAACGTCATCTTCGTTCTCCTGAAAATGATCCTACTGATGCTCGAGATTTGCGTATGCGTAATGTAATTGTTGAACGTCATGTTAATGTCAATCACATTGCTTCTTTTGGTATTCCTTCTTTGTTGGAATCTGTGGGATGGGATAACATCTTACATTGGGGTGGAGCTGCATACCAGTCCATTGCCCAATCCATGTTTGCATGTATCTGCGATTTTTCTCTTGAGAATTTAACTTTTAAAGTTGATACTCAAGAAGGTTTGTTTGTTGTAGATCGACATTTGATTGCAGATATTATGGAAATACCTATCAATGATGAAAGCCTTGCAATTAATATTTTACATGATAGTCTCTCAGAATCTGAACGACGAATGCTTACTAGAGATTTATGTAATATGGATGTTCATTGGACTCATAAAGGTCATGTACTTCCCTCAAGGTATTTGTTACCCTGCATACGTGAGTACTTCATAAGATATTCATTTCAAATCTTTATCCACGTTAAGTAACAAAACCGAACTCTTGCTTTTATGGTTCGTGTTTTGCATTCTGTTGTCTCGGTGCTAAAATATGCCTCCCTTCTTTAATTTGTCATTCCATTATTCTGTCACGTCACCATCCTGGACATAGTGATATACCCTTTGGTTATTTACTGACTATGTTAGCAAATCATATGCTCATAGCCATGCCTACTAGAAAAAAACCCATCCACCATCTCCCTTTTAATAATTCCAATCTTAATAAGATGACTTTAGATTTGGCTAGAGGCCAAGTGGATGCTGGTAGCAGTGGTGGTGAAGCAGGTAATGCTGAAGCTAGTGATCTTCCTGAGGACGTGAATATGGATGACTTATTTGAAGAACTTGAGTCAGACTCGGTGATGATCCTGATTTTCAACTTTCTTCGATTTTGATGAAAGGTTGAATTCTCTTCAAGCATGTGGCTCAAATTCGTGTTACTCAAGACACACAATTTTCTTATATGCGTAAATATATGAGGCGAATTGCTAAGGGATTACATAAAATTGATCCTTCTAATCCTGCACCCTCTTCTGGTTCTGACTGAATTTTTTTTGGTCTGTATTATTTACTCGATATTAGCTTGCATCTCAAACCTTTTTGTTGGTTATGGACTATTTTTGCTTCAACTCCTAATTGGTTATGCACATTTACTGCTTTTCTTCCTTTGTCATTTTGTGTCAAAAAGGGGGAGAAGTTTGGTGAATGTTATTGAATGTTATTAATTTTGTTGTGCTATTACTCAGGGGGAGTCCTATTACTCAGGGGGAGTTAAACTTCTTAAACTTCTCAAGAGTTATGGGAAAATGATTATTGCTTATCATGTCTATACATTGCTTATCATCTGTGCATCTGTGCTTGCTTTGTACTTCTCTTATGTCTATTGGAAGAATTATTACTTGGTGTGGTGTTTTGTCACAAATTTGACAAAGGGGGAGATTGTAAGGGTTATGGTCTCATACTCCTTTGGTTGTCAAATTTTGATGTGTCAAAACATCTATCTGTGTCTTGTGCTGGTATGATGATTTTTATTCAAGACACTGCTTAAATACTTCAAGATGCTACAAGTTGAAGCACAAGATGTTAAAGTTCAAAAAGCCACAAAAAGCTACAAGATGTTGAAGCTCAAGATGTTGAAGATCTCAAAGTTGAATTATGTTGATGAAGATCTCAAGGTTCAAGCCTGATATTGTTCAAGACTTCAAGCCTGATATTGTTCAAGGTTCAAGCCTGATATTGTTCAAGACTTCAAGCCTGATATTGTTCAAGACTTCAAGCCTGATATTGTTCAAGATTTCAAGCCTGATATTGGTTCAAACAATCTACATTCGTTGAATGGTTGAAGTTCAATATCCATACGACATGTTTCAGGTTTGAATGACCTTAGGTTGACCCTTTAAGTAGGTCATTTTGGACACATAAATCAAATGTTTATTTAACATAAGTTTGGTCTATTCCAAGACCAGTCCTAGCTCTTGTTCGACCAGTCCTAGCATTGGTTCGACTAGTCCAAGAAATTCCACGATCAGTCCTAAGTTGTTGAAGTTTTTTCGGATTTTTGGAACGCCCACGACCACGATCTGGAGGTCCTTCGACCGGTCGTAGGTTGGCTTCGACTCGTCCACGATCAGTCGTGGAGCTACGACTGAAAATCCAAAGAACCTATTTCTTGGTCCTACGACCGGTCGTAGGTGTCCCACGACGGTCGTAGGTGTCCCACGACCGGTCGTAGGGTACATTACGACGGTCGTGGAACGGCTTTCAAAGATCGCGCTCAATTTTTCAAAAATCTTGTTAGAGCTACGACCCCTAGGTTTCTAAGACCAGTCGTAGGAACGATTTTTTCTTCTATAAATTGAACACGAAATTCAGAGTTTTTATATCCGGAACTCCATTCCATTCAAGAATTTTCAAGTAATCACTTTGAGATAAGTCTGTGTTTATTTTAAGCTAAATTGTGCTTATTTAATATTCCTTTTTGCTAGCTTATTTAATTTGATTTTGTTTCTCTATTCCAATCTTATTTGAAAAGAGGAATTATATTATTCCTTCTTCTTGGAATCAAAATCAAATATAGCTACGCCCAACAAGTCAAAATCTAAAATCTATTAGAATTTAGAACCCTATGAATGTGAGTATTGGAAATTGAACTTTGATATTCAATCATCTACTCCGATTGGTTCTACCGGAAATTTGCTAAAGGAGAAATCCGGTATTTTACAATTTGTAAAATTCATTTATTTTTGGTTTTGTTTGAGATTAAGCGAGAAAAATCTCATTGTATTGGTTTTGTTTGAGATTGAGCCAGAAAAATCTCATTGTATTGGTTGTCTGAGGAAAACCAGAAAACTCAGAAAAAGGTTTTTTTTTGAATTGTGTAAGCCCAAGTGAAAAAGACACAATTGTAAAGGTTTTTGGTGAACCTGTGAAAACCTATTTGATAGTGAACGCTAATATCCTCTGTGTGAGGATATTAGGAGTGGAGTAGCATTCTGTGTGGCTGTTGTAAAACAGTTGGTGTACACACAGGCGAACCACTATAACTCTTTGTCTTGTGGATTGAATGCTTGCCTAATTTTCATATCTTTTATCATTCGATTGTGTGGAATGTACAAGTGGATGTGAATGTTGTAACTATTTACATTTTCAAGCAAGTGTGGGGATTGTTGTAATAATTTAGATCTTTACTTCTGCATTTATTTTCAATTCCTTGCTATTTCATTTACTTATATTAACATTGAGTTCTTGATTCAAAAGAGGTTCTAGAAATAAGGTTGTCCTACCATAAGCCCTTGTTTATTATGGTGTAAGGTTGTCCTTAGAACTGAATTTGTATCAATCTCTCAATAATTATTTATCAAGGTGATTTATATTTAGCATTGTGAATTGATTCATTATTGTAAGGGTATTGATTTACTTTAGTTCCGCTGATTTATTTTTAAATTTGGCATAGTCCTATTCACCCCCCCTCTAGGACATATAGCTTGGCCTTTTCATGTTTTAGGTGCAGAGAATTCATGAGATATTCCCTGATCATAACAGAATTTTTCAAAACTGCTATTTTCGAATTCTGATCCATGATCACTACGGATCTTACTAACTTGAGAACCTTTTTCAATTTGGATCTGTTTGAGAATCCTTTTTACCTCATCAATGGTTTCTGTTTTATCTCTTAAGAAGGTTACCCAAGTAAAACTGGTATAATCATCTACGATCACCAGTACGTATTTTTGTTACCTCGACTCTCCGTCCTGGTTGGTCCTACAAGATTCATGTGGAGAAGTTCGAGCGATTTTGACGTGGCATTGGAGTTCAACTTTTTGTGAGAACTCCTAGTTTGCTTGCCAATCTGGCATTCACTACACATTTTGTCTACTTTTTGAAGTTTAGGTAGACCTCTTATTAGTTCTCTTTTGCTCAATCTATAAAGAGCATGTCCAAGGCGTTTATACCATAACTCGGTCTCATCGGTATGGACCATCGAACACAATCGATTAGATGAGCTAGAATCACTTACGATGTAGCAATTTTCAGAAGTTCTTCGACCAGTCAATATTACAGAACCATTTTGTTTAATATTTCACACCCTAGGTTAGAAAATTTAACACTATGATTTTTATCACAAATTTGAGAAATGCTTAACAAGTTATGATTTAAGCCTTCAACATACAGAACATTGTCAAATAAGGGGAGGTTAGAAAGTTGAACCATTCCTTGGCCAATAATCTTCCAGTTGCTACCATCACCAAATGTGACTGAACCATCAGTCATGTCTTTAAGAGTGGTGAATAAACCTTTGTCACCGGTCATATGCCTGGAGCATCCACGGTTTAGGTACCACTTTGAATGGCTTGAAACTTTGAAAGCCGTGTGGGCAACCAAGCAAGTAACCTTAGGAACCCATTTCATAACTGTTTTGGGTTTAGGAATATAGTTGGTCTTCTTATGTTTGTAGTTGTTGTAAGAATGGCCCACTAAGTTAGATTTTAAGAGCTCCTTAAGTAGATCAACAATTTTCTCAGCTAAAGGGTTTCGGTTTTGATTTTTATAGTTGATATAGTTGCTTTTAAATTTTTGAAAAGTTTTAGCTTAAAAAAAATTGATTAGAACTTTTCTCTTTTGAGTTTGAGGACTCTCCTTTCACAAACTTGGGAGGAGTATTCTTCTGTTTAGGAGGAATATTTCTATCGTAGCCCAAACCGGATCGGTCACCACTTTTTCTTGATCCAAACAATAATTTTTCTAATTTTAGATCACCTTGGGCATACCTTCATGTATCCTTTAAACTCAAAAGTGAAGAGATTTCAAGTTTAAGTTTTTCATTTTTAGATTTCAGATTTTCAATCTGGGAGGTTTTGAATTCTAAATTGCATTTGCATTTTTAAAAACAATCTGAAATATGGAATTTTTCTAAAATAAGAGAATCAAAATTTTCTTTAAGCTTTAAAAACTTTTCTTTTTGAAGTTTAAGTTTAACTGCAATTTTCTAACTTTTCTTGTATAGGGCATTATAAGCATCTTGAAGATCTTCTTCATTTTCATGATCACTATTCAGATTTTCTTCACTAGTAGAATCATCATGATCTGAAAATGTTAACTTGGCCAGAGTCATAAGGACTTTGACTTCATTGCCCGACTCGGTTTCAGAATCTTCTGATTTAGAAGAGGCTTCAGTGCCAAAAGATTCATCCCAAGTAGCCAACATTCCTTTCTTTTTAGGTTTGTCCTTTTTAGGACACTTGTTTGCTAAATGCCCATATTCTTGGTAGTTATAACATTGATTATCTTTTAAAGATTTCCAAGTTTTAGAATTAGATTTAGATCTTTTCTTATCATTTGATTTTTGAAAATCAACTCTCTTTTTACTTTTGAAAATCTTGTATAACTTTTTCGCTAAGAGAGCCATATCATCTTCAGAGTTTTTAAAATCAGAATTTTCTTGAGAAATACTTTTAAAATACTTAAGGGCAATGGATTTACCTTTAGGAGCTTTAAGATTTAAATCGTAGGTTTGTAAAGACCCAACTAATTCTTCTACCCTAATATGGCCCGTATCACGAAGTTCCTGGATCGTAGTCACCTTTGAGTTGAACTGTTCAGGTAGTGAGCGTAGTATCTTTGCACACACTTTACTTTCTGGGATTTTATCGCCAAGACCCCACATAGAGTTTACAATGTCATTCGGTCTAATATAGAAGTCCATGAACATTTCATTTTCTTCCATATGAATTTCCTCAAATTTAGTTGTGAGGATATGGACTTTAGACTTCTTGACAATCGATGTACCCTCATGTGTCATTTCTAAAATATCTCAAGCTTACTTTACAGTATCACATGATATAATTCTTTTGAACTCATCCAGTGATAGTGTGTAAGTGATTGAATTTAGTGCATTTGCATTGGCACTACTCTCACTTTTCTGAAGCGTGGTCCAAGAAAAATAAGGTGTGACTTTCATTGCTTTTGATCTATCGATACTAGTCACTTCAGTGGTAGGAGGGATCCATTCTGTCACTGTGGCTTGCCACACGCTCTCATCCATAGATTTAAGGAAAATCCTCATTCGGGCTTTCTAGTAGGCATAATTGGAGCCATCAAATGGTGGAGGCCTAGTGACTGAAAGGCTATCAAAATTTGACATCTTATAAATAGCTTGATCGATTAGCCCAGGAAATAAATCTAAATAACAATTAAAACGAGGGCCTAGTTATATTTTCTAAAAAGGGGGGGTGAATAAGACTATGCCAAATTTAAAATTACACCAGCGGAATTAAACAATAAGATAGCCTTACAAACAAATAAATGAAAGATAGTACTTTTAAATAATTCACAGTACGGAAATGTAAAGCAACCTCAATATTCTAGTATTGAGAGGCTGATACGAATGAGTTCTAAGGACAACCTTGCACCATAAAAACCAAGGGTTTATGGCAGGACAACCTTACTAGAATGGTATAAGTATCAATATCTCAAACTGAAGAGGAATAAAGGAAATAGCAAGAATTGAGATTATAAACTATTACAACATTCCCACAATGCTTGAAATGTAAATATTACAACATTCACATCCACACATACATTCCACAGCTTTGAATGATAAAGGATATAGAAATTAAATAAACATTCAAACCACAAGACAAAGAATTATAGTGGTTCGCCTGTGTGTTCACCAACTGTTAAACAATTGCCACACAGCTTGCTACTCCACCCATAATATCCTCACACAGGGGATACAGCATTCACTATGAAAATAGGTTTCATAGGTTCACCTAAAACCTTCACAATTGTGTCTTTCAAATGGGCTTACACAATTCAAAAACCCCACTTTCTGAGTTTTCTGGCTCTCCTCAGATAACCAACACAATAAGATTTTTCTGGCTCAATCTCAAAAGAAACCAAAAGCAAAGGAAATTTACACAAATGTAAAATACCTGGATTTCTCCTTTTGTAGCAGCCCAGAAGAACCAATTGGAGTAGAAGTTCAATTGTCCAATACTCACTTTGAAATGGTTCTAAGTTCTAATTGATTTTAAATTAAACCAAATGGGCTAGCTCTAATTGATTTTGATTCCAAGAAGAAGGAATACATCAATTCCTCTTTTCAATTCAGATTAGAATACAGAAACAAAATCAAATTGACAAAGCTAACAAAAGTGAATATTAAATATGCACAGCGTAGCTTAAAAATTAACACAAACTTATCTCAGAGTGATGCCTTGATTTTACTTGAATTCAGATTCTTCAAAAACTCTAAAATTCGTGTTCTATTTATAGATGCAGAAATCGTGTCTACGACTAGTCGAGTGGCCACTACGATTGGTCGTAGGTCGAACTGCATTTTGAAGTTTTAAGCGCGATCGGATAAAACCGTTCCACAACTGCTCGTAGGGTGTCCACGACTAGTCGTGAGGCCTCCATGACTGGTCGTGACCAACCCACGACTGGAAGTGAGGAACTAAGAATGGTTGCTGGAGTTTGAGTTGTAGCTGCAGGATTGGTCGTGAATGAGTTAGCACTGTTTCAACGACTAGTCGAGCAGACTCCAGGACTGGTCGAAGGTCAACCAAAAAATTTTAAAAATTTGCAACAACTTAGGACTGGTCTTGAAATTTCTTAGACTGGTTGAGCCAGTTTTAGGACTACTTAAACAGAGTCCAGGACTGGTCTTAGAACAAACCAAACACTTATAAAAATATTCAATTTGAATTATATATATAAAATGACCTACCCTAAGGTTAATCTAAGGTCATTCATACCTTAAATGTGAAGTATGAACATTGAAACTTCATTTCTTCAAATGATAGTTGATCTTTTGAAGATTGTGAGGCTTGAGATCTCTCTACTTGATGTAGCTTAAATTTGAGATCTTCTAGAGCTTGAATTACACTTCATCTTGAGTTGTACACTAACTTGAGTCTTGAACAAGATCACTTCTTCCGTTGTAGCTTATACTTGCATGTTTTGAAGTAGTTCTTCTTTCTTAACTTGAAGCAAAGATGCAGTGTCTTGAACATATGAGTCAACATGCTACACAAGACATATATTATTTTTTTAGCATCACAAAATTTGACAACCAAGGAATAGGAAACCATAGCCCTTACACCATCTACCACCATTCTCTCAAAACTACCTCTTACTACTCTCCATTTTCCCTACTTCCCCACGTTTGAGCACAAAATTCACATTTTTGTGTCTCATAACTCTCAAGCTCCTCAAATTTACTTCACTCTTAAGCTTTTCCAACTCCATGGCTCTCTTTGAGATAGTTACCGCCATCTTCTCGATCTCTACGCTCCTTTCCCTCATGGGAAAGAAGAGAGCTACCTCGGATGAGGCAGGGCCTAGCCGACCACACCGTACTACGAAGAAGGCGAGCGTCGAAGCTAGTACGAGTGCCGAGCAAGAACAAAGATCTAAATGGGACCTCGATCCTCAAATCCCGTTGGAAAGATCACTACCAGCGGGCGCCAATCTCGGTAAGTTCCACAACCACAAGGTCATATTTGAAGCACGTGTTGATGAGAAGTTGTTTGGAATGTCATTCAGTCTAGTATAGAAGTCCTTGAACATTTCATTGTCTTCCATATGAATTTCCTCAAAATTTAGTTGTAAGGATTTGGACTTTAAACTTCTTGACAATTAATGTACCCTTGTGTGTCATTTCTAAAATATCCCAAGCTTACTTTGCAGCATCACATGATATAATTCTTTTGAACTCATCCAGGGATAATGCACAAGTGATTACATTTAGTGCTTTTGCATTGTCACTACTCTCACTTTTCTGAAGTGTGGTGCAAGAAAAATAAGGTGTGACTTTCATTGATTTTGATCCATCGATACCAGTCACTTTAGTGGTAGGAGGGATCCATTCAGTCATTGTGGCTTGCCACACGCTCTCATCCATGGATTTAAGGAAAATCCTCATCCTGGCTTTCCAGTAGGCATAATTGGAGCCATCAAAAGGTGGAGGCCTAGTGATTGAAAGGCTATCAAAATTTGACATCTTATAAATAGTTTAGATCGATTAGCCCAGGAAATAAATCCAAATAACAATTAAAACGAGCTATTATGCTCTGATACCACTTGAAAAGGCCTAGTTATATGTTCTAAAGGGGGGGGGGGGTTAATAGGACGATAACAAATTTAAAATTATACCAGCGAAATTAAACAATAAGATAGCCTTACAAACAAATAAATGAAAGATAGTACTTTTAAATAAATCACAGTACGGAAATGTAAAGCAACCTCAATATTCTAGTATTGAGAGGCTAATACGAATGATGTTCTAACGACAACCTTGCACCATAAAAACCAAGGGTTTATGGCAGGACAACCTTACTAGAACGGTATAAGTATCAATATCTCAAACTGAAGAGGAATAAAGGAAATAGCAAGAATTGAGATTCTAAACTATTACAACATTCCCACAATGCTTGAAATATAAATATTACAACATTCACATCCACACATACATTCCACAGCTTTGAATGATAAAGGATATAGAAATTAAATAAACATTCAAACTATAAGACACAAAGAATTATAGTAGTTCGCCTGTGTGTTCACCAACTGTTAAACAACTGCCACACAGCTTGCTACTCCACTCATAATATCCTCACACAGGGGATATCAGCATTCACTATGAAAATAGGTTTCATGGGTTCACCTAAAACCTTCACAATTGTGTCTTTCAAATGGGCTTACTTGTATAAACCTTGTTGATAAGCAGTTTTATTATTTGACTTACTTGTATAAACCTTGTTGATTATATAGCAAGCAGTATTTACTGCTTCAGCCCAAAGATTTTAAGATAACTTCATACTATTCAATATTGCATTAACCATTTCTTGAAGAACTCTATTTTTTATTTCAACAATTCCATTTTGTTGTAGTGTTTTAGGTGCAGAGAATTCATGAGATATTCCCTGATCGCAAATGCAATTTCCAAAAGCGCTATTTTCGGTCGATCCATGATCACTATGAATCTTACTAACTTGAGAACCTTTTTCAATTTGGATTCGTTTGAGAATCCTTTTTACCTCATCAAAGGTTTCTGTTTTATCTCTTAAGAAGGTTACCCAAGTGAATCTGGTATAATCATCCACGATCACCAGTATGTATTTTTTGTCACCTCGACTCTCCGTCCTGGTTGGTCCTATAAGATTCATGTGGAGAAGTTGGAGCGATTTTGACGTGGCATTGGAGTTCACCTTTTTGTGAGAACTCCTAGTTTGCTTGCCAATCTGGCATTCGCCACACATTTTTTCTAGTTTTTGAAGTTAGGTAGACCTCTTAAGAGTGCTGAACAAACCTTTATCACCAGTCATGTGCCTAGAGCATTCACTGTCTAAGTACCACTTTAAATGGCTTGAAGCTTTGAAAGCCGTGTGGGCAACCAAGCAAGTAACCTTAGGAACCCATTTCATAACTGTTTTGGGTTTAGGAGTATAGTTGGTCTTCTTATGTTTGTAGTTGTGGTAAGAATGACCCACTAAGTTAGATTTTAAGAGCTCCTTAAGTAGATCAACTATTTTCTCAGCTAAAGGGTTTCGATTTTGATTTTTATATTAATATAGTTGCTTTTATGTTTTTGAAAAGTTTTAGCATTTAAAAAAAATTGATTAGAACTTTTCTCTTTTTAGTTTGAGGACTCTTCTTTCACAAACTTGGGAGGAGTATTCTTCTGTTTAGGAGGAATATTTCTATTGTAGCCCAAATCGGATCGGTCACCACTTTTTCTTGATCCAGACAATAATTTTTCTAATTTTGGATCACCTTGGGCATACCTCCATGTATCCTTTAAACTCAAAAGTGAAGAGATTTCAAGTTTAAGTTTTTCATTTTTAGATTTCAGATTTTCAATCTGGGAGGTTTTGAATTCTAAATTGCATTTGCATTTTTCAAAACAATCTGAAATATAGAATTTTTCTAAAATAAGAGAATCAAAATTTTCTTTAAGCTTTGAAAACTTTTCTTTCTGAAGTTTAAGTTTAACTGCAATTTTACAACTTCCTTGTATAGGACATTGTAAGCATCTTGAAAATCTTCTTCATTTTCATGATCACTATTCAGATTTTCTTCACTAGTAGAATCATCATGATCTGAAAAAGTTAACTTGGCTAGAGTCATAAGGGCTTTGACTTCATTGCGGCTCATTCGAGAATCTTCGATTGTAAGAAGAGGCTTCATGTTTGCAGAAGATTCATCCCAAGTAGCCAACATTCCTTTCTTTTTAGGTTTATCCTTTTTAGGACACTTGTTTGCTAAATGCCCATATTCTTGGCAGTTATAACATTGATTATCTTTTAAAGATTTCCAAGTTTTAGATTTAGATTTAGATCTTTTCTTATCATTTGATTTTTGAAAATCAACCCTCTTTTTACTTTTGAAAATCTTGTAAAACTTTTTCGCTAAGAGAGTCATATCATCTTCAGAATTTTCAAAATTAGAAATTTCTTGAGAAATACTTTTAGAAGACTTAAGGGTAACGGATTTACCCTTAGGAGCTTTAAGATTTAACTCCTAGGTTAGTAAAGACCCAACTAATTCTTCTACCCTCATATTATTCGTATCACGAAGTACCTGGATCGCAGTCACTTTTGAGTTGAACCATTCAGGTAGTGAGCCTAGTATCTTTGCACACACTTTACTTTCTGGGATTTTATCACCGAGACCCCACATAGAGTTTACAATGTCATTCAGTCTAGTATAGAAGTCCTTGAACATTTCATTTTCTTCCATATGAATTTCCTCAAATTTAGTTGTAAGGATTTGGACTTTAAACTTCTTGACAATTGATGTACCCTCGTGTGTCATTTCTAAAATATCCCAAGCTTACTTTGCAGCATCACATGATATAATTCTTTTGAACTCATCCAGTGATAATGCACAAGTGATTGCATTTAGTGCTTTTGCATTGTCACTACTCTCACTTTTCTGAAGTGTGGTGCAAGAAAAATAAGGTGTGACTTTCATTGATTTTGATCCATCGATACCAGTCACTTCAGTGGTAGGAGGGATCCATTCAGTCATCGTGGTTTGCCACACGCTCTCATCCATGGATTTAAGGAAAATCCTCATCCTAGCTTTCCAGTAGGCATAATTGGAGCCATCAAAAGGTGGAGGCCTAGTGACTGAAAGGCTATCAAAATTTGACATCTTATAAATAGTTTAGATCGATTAGTCCAGGAAATAAATCCAAATAACAATTAAAACGAGCTATTAGGCTCTGATCCCACTTGAAAAGGCCTAGCTATATGTCCTAAAGGGGAGGGGGGTTTAATAGGACTATGCTAAATTTAAAATTATACCAGCAGAATTAAACAATAAGATAGCCTTACAAACAAATAAATGAAAGATAGTACTTTTAAATAAATCACAGTACGAAAATGTAAAGCAACCTCAATATTCTAGTATTGAGAGGCTGATACGAATGATGTTCTAAGGACAACCTTGCACCATAAAAACTAAGGGTTTATGGCAGGACAACCTTACTAGAACAGTATAAGTATCAATATCTCAAACTGAATAGGAATAAAGGAAATAACAAGAATTGAGATTCTAAACTATTACAACATTCCCACAATGCTTGAATTGTAAATATTACAACATTCATATCCACACATACATTCCACAGCTTTGAATGATAAAGGATATAGAAATTAAATAAACATTCAAACCATAAGACAAAGAATTATAGTGGTTCGCCTGTGTGTTCACCAACTGTTAAACAATTGCCACACAGCTTGCTACTCCACTCATAATATCCTTACACAGGGGATATCAGCGTTCACTATGAAAATAGGTTTCACAGGTTCACCTAAAACCTTCACAATTGTGTCTTTCAAATGGGCTTACACAATTCAAAAACCCCACTTTCTGAGTTTTCTGGCTCTCCGCAGATAATCAATACAATGAGATTTTTCTGGCTTAATCTCAAAAGAAATCAAAAGCAAAGGAAAGTTACGCAAATGTAAAATACCTGGATTTCTCCTTTTGTAACAGCCCAGAAGAACCAATCGGAGTAGAAGTTCAATTGTCCAATACTCACTTTGAAATGGTTCTAAGTTCTAATTGATTTTAAATTAAACCAAATGGGCTAGCTCTAATTGATTTTGATTCCAAGAAGAAAGAATACAGCAATTCCTATTTTTAATTCAGATTGGAATATAGAAACAAAATCAAATTGACAAAGCTAACAAAAGAGAATATTAAATATGCACAACGTAGCTTAAAAATTAACACAAAATTATCTCAGTATGATGCCTTGATTTTACTTGAATTCCGATTCTTCAAAAACTCTGAAATTTGTGTTCTATTTATAGATGCAGAAATCGTGTCTACGACTAGTCAAGTGGCCACCACGACTGGTCGTAGGTCGAACTGCATTTTGAAATTTTAAGCGTGATCAGATAAAACTGCTCCACGACTAGTCGTAGGGTATCCACTACTAGTCGTGACCAACCCACGACTGGTCGTGAGGAACCAAGAATGGTTGTTGGAGTTTGAATCGTAGTTGCTGGACTGGTCGTGAATGAGTCGGCACTGTTCCTACGACCGATCGAGCAGACTCCAGGACTGGTCGAAGATCAACAAAAAAATTTTAAAATTTTGCAACAACTTAGGACTAGTCTTGGAATTTCTTAGACTAGTCGAGCCAGTTCTAGGACTAGTCGAATAGAGTTCAGGACTGGTCTTAGTGTTGAGGCATAAAAAATGGTGATGAAGAAAGGATTGAAGTAAGAGAAGATTAAGAGATAGAAAGAAAATTGGAAAAGAAGAAGAATGAAGTAGCTTAAGGGGGGTTTGCGCGGGTCCGTGCAACCAATGCCCGTTGCGCGGGTCGGCGCAACCAATGTCAGTTGCGCGGGTTTGCACAATGGAATTTAGGACTGGTTCTTTATGAAAAGGTCCAAAGCATTGAAAGGTGGGTCCCATGGTACAAAAATCAAGGTGTCACACATGCGAGGGCATATAAATACCCCCTCCCCTCCTTCATTTGGACGGATTGAAGATTTTGGAGAGGAAGCAGAGCGAGGAGGAAGATTGAAGGTAGGATAGGAAGCTCTGGTGGGTTGCGCGGGTCTGCGCAACCAGACTGCCCTGTAGTCTGTGAAGCTAAGGGGCCGATATGTTGTCGAAATGACCAGAAGGATACTCCACATTTTAAGGAAGAATGACTAAAAGGATACTCCATATTTTAAGAGCTTGTTCTCGTTGGAGATTGGTTGATCAATTCAACAATTCCTCCTAAGTCCTAAGAGATGACTGAAACAAGCGTCGAAATGCTGCCGAAATTTCTACTGAACTATTCTCTCTAACTTTGATTAATAGTACTTTGTTTTCAGAATCAAGGGAATTTGAGGGTGTAAATTAATTCAGAATAAACATGATCAATGTTCTCTTATTCGTTCTTTATTATCGTTGAATAAATTCCCCCAAATCAAACGCATTTGTTTTCTTGTCAAAATAAAATGGCGACTCCACTGGGGATTTATTATTCGATGGTAACTTAGAAAATATTCAGAGAACATTTATCACTTTTTGGCGTCTGTATAGACTCCAAAATGGAGACTCTCAATGGGAACATCCTCCCCTTCATCTCTGAGATAGAATGATTATCACTTATATGCCTAATTGCAATTTTATATTTTTGTCTACAGGTAAGTAGAAAGCGTCAGAGAAAGCAAAGTCTACTGTGATCAAGAGCAGTGAATTTCGTGTAATGGATGGAACAATCCCTGTTTCACCCCTAGCTCAACAAGATGAGGAAGGATGGAGGATAGTAATATCCAAAAGATAAAAAGTTTGATCTACTCCCATAAGAAGCATCATCTCACTAAGCACTCGGTCAATTATGAAAAGTGTCATAAGACACAGTCTTGCTTCAGTCATAGAAACATCTCGTTCGAGAAAAACAGAAAGGCCTGTCACTCCAGAAGGTCTTCTGATACCGTCAACTATAACCGTAAAGACATCTTCCACAGAATCATTGCAAGTTCAGAAAAATAAAGGGAAGGCGACCGTAACCAGCAAATGTTCACTCGCAGCGCCTCCTGCAAAAGATTTTAAGCAAACTCATGCATTAAGAATGCCACAATTTGAGTCAGCTAGTCCTTCAAAGCGGTAGTACGCTGGTTTCAAATCAAATGATAGTTCATCTTCTTGAACAGCGTCAGCAGTGCAATGCTCGTTTTCTCCTTCAATATCAAGACAATTGAAGTATAAAGAAACAAAAAGCCCATCGACAGATATTAATTAGCCTAATCAGTTTTCGCTAGATGAACATGCGGTTGAAGAAGTCCCTAATATCCCGACAGCGACTATTGTGAACAACCTTGAACCGCAAGAAGAAATGCCATAACCGCAATCGATCAGATTTCAAGAACTGACGCCTAATATTACTTAGAATATAATGCAGGAAGAAATCCGATAGATGGTCATTAAAGTCATTCATTTAGAATAAAGACAAGGTCAAAATCAAAATTTTTGATATCAGTCACCATACCCTCGTGAAATAGAAGACATGCCATTTTCAGCCGATTTCAAACACCTAGACTCTCAGAAATTTAATGGGAACAATCACCAGAAGAGCATATGATGCATTTCATAGCAAAGATGGGAAATTTCTCTAGAATTCCTCAATTTTGTCTGCGATTATTCGGATCTTCTCTGATAGGAAGAGCTTTCAGATGGTATTCAGGTTTAATCTCAGGATCTATTCATACTTGGGAACAAATGCAGGATGCTTTTATGTCAAACTTTTTCTCTTCGGAACGAGAAGTTAGTTTGAACGAACTGGCCTCTATTCGCCAATAAGAAAATGAATCAGTTGAAGAATTCATCAGTCGATGGAAGGGCTTGGCAGCATCATGTCAACATCCTCTTCGGGAATCAAAACAAGTAGAACTATGTTTAGAAAGCATGAAACCAGAACTGGCATGCCACCTGATTAGTAAAGATTGGAGAACTTTTTGTAATTTTGCTACGAAGGCTTATGCTCTTGAAAAGATGATGGGACGAATGTCTGCTTTTCATTCAAAATCAACCCACATAACTCGGCAAGAAGAAACTAAAGAAGATTATCAGAATGTTGAAAAAGATAGCGATGAAGAAAATAGAAATGGTCGTGTGGTTATAATGACATATAAAAGGTCCAGGCAAAATAAAGACCATATGAAATATGCATTCTCAAGAAAGGATATACTTCCTATGCTGAATCAATTGTTGGCTATGAAGCGTATTGAATTACCACGGCTAAGACACCTTGAAGAAATCAAAAATACAGGAGGAATGGATTATTGCCATTATCACTGTAAATTTGGACATCATACAGAAAATTGTAATTCCCTCAGGAAAAAGCTATAGACGATGATTGATAAGGGAGAAATTGCTATGAAAAGAGCATGACAAAAAGAGAAAATTGGAGAAAAATGATAGAAACTCGATAAAGAAAATCTTGGGGGCATCCGCGTTAAAAGACGATAACATGCTTCATATGGTGAACCGTCAGTAATTGACAAGATCGAGCTGTCATGGCTTAAATACTCAAATGAAAAGAAGCAAGTGAGGCAAAAGATGTAAAGCCGTGATAAAAAGCATATTTGTTGCAGATATGCATTACAGTACCTGTCACTCCAGGAAATGACCGCTATTTTGATTTCGAAAGGTATCGGTATGATACTTCCAAAATCAAAAGGGGGCAAGACAGGTGAGTAAAAGTTGTGAAATATATTTCTCACCATAGAATGTATTTCTTTTGTATATGAATAAAATGCAGGCTTT
Source organism: Magnolia changhungtana (assembly GCA_030180095.1). Classification (NCBI taxonomy): domain Eukaryota; kingdom Viridiplantae; phylum Streptophyta; class Magnoliopsida; order Magnoliales; family Magnoliaceae; genus Magnolia; species Magnolia changhungtana. The sequence continues at coordinate 2,318,705 of JASAUF010000625.1, forward strand.
CAAGCATATCAAGTCATCGCCAAATGCGAAGCACCAATGACAATCGCCAAAGGAAAAGCCAATCGCCAAAATTAGTAACTATCGCTGTCGTCATCAATCACCAAAATTAATTATCATCGCCAAAATTGCATTTTCAAGACATTATCAGCAGTGGCGAAATATTAATTATTAATTCTCAGAACATTATCAGTAGCGGCCAAATGTCAATTATTGATTCTCAGAACATTATCAGCAACCGCGAAATATCAGTTATGGATTCACCATTCATGGCAATGAAATAAGCAGTGGAATAAACCTACATGGTCAACCACACAAATTTTATGACAGCGATGGCAGCTCATCATTTAAGGCAGCCTAACTAAGCCTATATGGCCAACTTCGCATTTAAGGCAGCTTAGCCAAGCCTATATGGCCAACTACGCATAAGACCTATAATCATTTAATGCAGCTTAGCCAAGCCTATATGTCCAACTACGCATAAGACCTACAAAGCTTCAACGATTTAAAAAGCCCGAAATTGGCCAGCCCGAAATCGGCGGTAAACTATCTTGGTACTTGAGCCCAGCCTGAAATCGGCGGTAAACTATCTTGCTCCTTGAGCCCAGCCCGAAATCAATAGTAAACTATCTTGCTCCTTGAGCCCAGTGTCAAGTCCAGTTCAGTCAAGTCTTGTCTGGTCGAGTCAAGTTCAGTCTTGTCAGTTAAAGTATGGTCAGTAAAAGTACACTAGCACCACATCTCAAAAAGCATAAACTATGCATAACATAGAAAATGCTGCAGATACACATTTCATTTTAGATATGCTCAAATATGCAATTACCTGATGAAAATTTTAAATATTGAGTAAACAACATGCAAAAATACGTTTCTTTTAAATCAGGTTCAAATTACATCAACAGTAAATGTCTTCAAGATATTGGCAATTATCTACTCAAAAGTTCAAGTCTTCAAGGTCAATTAATATATTGACAAAAGCTGTAAGGTCTTTTTGTCTCTCACCTTCTTAATGAATAGAGAAATATTATCGTACAAGATTCTCAAAAGGGGACAGAAAATAAATTAGTGAAGAATTATCATTCTCTTCCATATAATATAAAGATTCATATATATTCTTTAGAAATGTTAAGGAGCAACAAAGATTATCCATCCTTTAAAGGTATCAGCAGGCTTCACTTCGAAAATATTTTCTTTTGAAGAAATCTTTATCAACATTGACTAGGAAAGGGGGCAGGATCTATGCCTTCAAAGTAATCTATGCCTTGGTCTTTCTGATAATTTCTTATACACAGCGAAGGAATTCATATGCTGAGTATTATAAATAATAATATCGCAAGATTCCACGTACCAGATCTAATAAAGACAAAGAACAAGTGGAATCATCATCAGTAATTTCTATGTCCTTTGAAAAGTTATTAAATGGAAATTAAAAGAAATCTTGTCTATTTTTTAGAATCAGCAAAGATCCAAGGAATGTTAAGGAGCACAAGCTATAAACGACTAAGCAAAAAGACTTAGCAATTGAACCTTTGGAGTTGGAAATGATATCTCCAAGAGCGCGATTTAATGAGCAAAAGATACAATGCGAAGCACGATGACAGAGCAAATATCACAATCAACCTAAAAGAGAGAAGAAATTTCAATATATTTAAATAATTATCAATACTTAATGAAGCTAAATTGGAAAATTATAATGTCTTGAGATACTAATTCCGACTAATTTGGTAGGAAAGACTATCATTCAAAAGCTCAGGTTATGCAGATCATGAATAAAGGAAACAATCAAAAAAGTTATTGCAGTAGGATCAGCATTAAAGAACAACTCTCTAGACACCGAATTGAAGGAAAGAGTCGCTGGAGTTGATCAAAGAGATCGTTGCAGCAGCAACGGTGTTGAAAGATAGTTCTCTGATCAAATTGCTCAAAGATGAAGTCGTCACAGCTGTTGCAGAGATGTGTTTCGATGAAAAGAGAATTTTATCCTCTCTAGTGAAACATCTGCTCGACACTACTGGATGGGGGCATTCCAGTCTTCTGTTCAAGCGCAATCATCAAGTCTTTTGTTCAAGCGCAATCATCAAATCTTCCATTCGAGCGCAATTATTCAAGTCTTCCGTTCGAACGCAATTATTCAAGTCTTCCATTCGAGCGTGATCATCAAGTCTTCCGTTCGAGCACGATCATCAAGTCTTCCATTCGAGCACAATTATTTAAGTCTTCCGTTTGAACGCAATCATTTAAATCTTCCATTCGAGCGCAGTCATTCAAGTCTTTAATTCAAACGTGAGCATTCAAATCTTCCATTCGAGCACGAGCATTCCAGTCTTCTGATCGAACATGATCATTCGATCTTTTGGTCAAAATGATCATCCAGTTTTTCATGCAAGCATGATCATCCAGTCATCCTTCAGTTGCAGTTCATTCAAGTTCTTCGGGCGGAGGAAGATCGATCCTCCATTTGATTTCAGGAATCAATCAAAGAAGGATCGAGGGGGCATCTGTTGAGGCATAAAAAATTGTGATGAAGAAAGGATTGAAGTAAGAGAAGATTAAGAGATAGAAAGAAAATTGGAAAAGAAAAAGAATGAAGTAGCTTAAGGGGGGTTTACGAGGTTCCACGCAACCAATGTCCGTTGCGCAGGTCCGCGCAACCAATGTCAGTTGTGCAGGACCACGCAACCGAAATATTAGTTGCGCGGATTCGCACAATGGAATTTAGGACTGGTTCTTTGTGAAAAGGTCCAAAGTATTGAAAGGTGGGTCCCATGGCACCAAAATCAAGGTGTCACACGTGCAAGGGCCTATAAATATCCCCTTCCCTACTTCATTTGGATGGATTGAAGATTTTGGAGAGGAAGTAGAGCGAAGAGGAAGATTGAAGGCAGGAGAGGAAGCTCCGGTGGGTTGCGTAGGTCCGTACAACTGATATCCGTTGTGCAGGTCGGTGCAACCAAACTGCCCTGCAGTCTGTGAAGCTAAGGGGCCGATATGCTATCGAAATGACCAGAAGAATACTCCATATTTTAAAAGCTTGTTCTCCTTGGAGATTGGTTGATCAATTCAATAATTCCTCCTAAGTCCTAGGAGATGACTGAAACAAGCGTCGAAATGCTGCCAAAATTTCTACTGGACTATTCTCTCTAACTTTGATTAATAGTACTTTGTTTTCAGAATCAAGGGAATACGAGGATGTAAATGAACTCAGAATAAACGTGATCAATGTTCTCTCATTCATTCTTTGTTATCGTTAAATAAATTCCCCCAAATCAAATGTATTTGTTTTCTTGTCAAAACACTTAGAACAAAATGACCTACCCTAAGGTCAATCTAAGGTCATTCATACCTTAAATGTGAAGCATGAACATTGAAACTTCATTTCTTCATACGATAGTTGATCTTTTGAAGATTATGAAGCTTGAGATCTCTTTACTTGATGTAGCTTGAATTTGAGATCTTTTAGATCTTGAATTACACTTCATCTTGAGTTGTACACTAACTTAAGTCTTGAACAAGATCACTTCTTTCATTGTAGCTTGTACTTGCATGTTTTGAAGTAGTTCTTCGTTCTTGACTTGAAGCAAAGATGTAGTGTCTTGAACATATGAATCAACATGCTACACAAGACATAGATTGTGTTTTTGGCACCACAAAATTTGACAACCAAAGGAATAGGAAACCATAGCACTTACTATCTCCCCCTTTATCAAATTTGTGACAAAACACACTTAACAAAGATATGATCACTAAGAACACAAAGAATTATGCACCAGTTATAAAAGTAAACCAGTTACAACCTGATTAATGAATCATGCACTAGTTGTCATTAACAAGCACAAATTAATCATTATTTACTCCCCCTGAGTAGCACACATAAAATCCATAAAAATTATGCTACTCCCCCACAATCCATATACATTCCATATTTATCACTCAAAAATATACTCCCCCTTTTTGTCACAACATGACAAAAGAAGAATGAATAAATGAAAGTGGAAGACCAATAAGAGAGTAATTAAGGAATAACTAGTTAAGATATGCAAGTAGAAATAAGCAAATTCAAAGTTCACATAGCATTAACCAGCTGAAACAAAAGTCAGTCATACAAACTGAAGTAAAATCAAAGTCCACACACCAATAAAAGTAGTATAAAAGTTATTACAAACCAAATAATAAAACACTTAATCAGATCCTGAGGAAGGAGCAGGTATGGTAGGATCAAGTTGATATAGCCCCTTGTTAATGCGCCTAAGATACTTACACATATATTTAAATTGAAAATCATGGGCAACATTCATGTTCCCTACCTTCTCCTCAAGTGCACGTAGACGTGCATCAAAATTAGATGGCTCATAATCAGGATCATTAGTAGAATCTGATTCAATTCCATAAAAAATGTCATCCATATTTATATCATCAGAAGGAATATCGCCACCTTCTTCTTCATTCCCTGCTTTAGCACCACCACCACCCATATCTCTTTGGCTAGGAGCCAATTCCAGCTTTATCTTATTTATATTAGAATTGTTAAAAATAAGATGATGAATAGGAGCCTCTTCAACAGACATAGAAACTAGCATGTGAGAAGCTAACACAACCATTAGATAAGCAAATGGAATATCATTATGTCCTAGATGGAGATGAAACCAAATGATGAAATGACATACTAAAGAAGGCAGACAAACTTTCGTACCAGTGACGATAGAATGCAAAACTCGAACCATAAATGAAGTCAGTTCAGTTTTGTTACCAGAACGTGGATACAGATTTGAAGTAAAGATTATGTGGAGAACCCTGTATCTGGGTAACAAATACTTTGAGGGGAGTACATTCCCTTTATGAGTCAATTGAACATCCATATTGCATAAATCTCTAGTTAACATACGTTTTTCTGTTTCAGACAGTTTTTCAACTAGAGTATGAATAGGAATACCCTTGTCATTAACAGGTATGTCCATGAGAGCCGAAATCAGATGACGGTCTACCTCAAATGGACCTTCTCTAGTATCAATATTAAATGTTAAATTCTCATATGAAAATTCAGAAATACACGCAATCATGGCCTGAGCAATAGATTGGTATGCAGGCCCACCCTAATGTAGGATGTTATCCCAGCCTACAGATTGGAGAAGTGGAAGGATACCAAAAAGGAGCAATATGATCAATAAATACAGGTCTTTTAACAATGACATTGCGCATTTGCAAATCCCGTACATGTGCAGGATTATCTTCGAGTGAACGAAGATGACGCCGAGTGATAGGAGCTGATCTAGAAGATGATGGATCACGGGAAGTTTTCTTTTTCCCTCTAGCATCCATTTGCAATAGATTAATCAAAGAAATAAGTAGATTCAAAAGATGAGGAGTGGGGTTTTGATAGATCATATTTTTCAAGAGAAAACCCTAAAATCGTAATGAAACACAAAATAAATTACTCCAAGAGTGAAAATGAAGTAATATTGACTAGAATCTCCAAGAAAAACACAAATGATGCACTAACCTTGAGGAATCAGATAGTTGGGTATGACTAGTCATGCTACAGCCCATTGAAGAAGAAATAAGAAATGAGGAAGATGAGTTTTTCCCCAATTTTTAAGAGAATCAGTGCACTACACGACTGGTCGAGGACCGTTCTCGACCGGTTGTACCATGACTGGTCGAGCACATCCTCGACTGGTCGTGAATCAACAAAAATATGTATTTTTCATCAAAATTTAAAATTTAACTCAATAAATTATCAAATATATATACACTATGATACACACATGCACGAATCATCAATTTAAATTGCACATACCAAGATCAAATTTCAATTTATTAAACCTGCTTTTGTCGAGTGGTTTAGTGAAAATGTCAGCAAGTTGAGTCTCGGTTGGAATGTATTCCAATGAAATTATTTTCTCTTCCACAAATTCATAAATGTAATGAAATCTAATGTCAATGTGCTTGGTATGTGAATGCTGAATTGGATTTTTAGAAATATTTATTGCACTGGAATTATCACAATATAAAACCATCGAATCCTATGCAATTCCATAATCGCTTAACATGCGTTTCATTCAAACAAGCTGAGTACATGCATTTCTAGCTGCGATGTATTCAGCTTCAGCAGTAGAAAGTGATATAGAACTTTGCTTCTTACTAAACTAAGAAACTAAGCAATTTCCAATATAGAAACAACCACCACTGGTTGACTTTCTATCATTGATATTACCAGCCCAATCAGCATCTGAGTACCCAACGAACTGAACACTAGTATCGTATGGATACCAGAGACCCAAATTAGCAAAACTTGTGACATATTGCATAATCCGCTTAACAGCAGTTAGATGAGATTCTTTAGGGTCAGATTGATATCTAGCGCAAATACCAACACTCAAAGCAATATCAGGTCTACTAGCAGTTAAATAAAGCCAACTACCAATCATACTGCGATATAATTTAAGATCTATATTTTTACCTGTAGAGTATTTTGAGAGTCTTAAGGTTGTACTCATAGGAGTATTAAATTCTTACCATTCTCAAATATGAACTTTTTAATTAAGTTCAAAGCATATTTGGTTTGAGAAATAAAAATACCATCAAGTTGTTGTTTTACATGCAACCGTAGGAAATAATTCAATTCCCCAACCATGCTCATTTTAAACTTAGATTTCATTAAATCTGCAAACTCAACAGTCATGTTAGTACAGGTTGATCCATAAATAATATCATCGACAGAGATTTGCACCATTAAGATATGATCGTTATGTTTCTTAACAAATAGAGTTTTATCAACACTTCCCATTAGAAAATTACAACTTAGTAAAAACTTAGTCAATTTTTCGTACCATGACCTGTGAGCTTATTTCAAACCGTAGAGAGCCTTTTTAAGGTAATAGACATTATCAGTGTTCTTAGGGTCTTTAAAACTCGTTGGTTGTTCCACATAAACTTCTTCATGCAGATCGCCATTTAAGAAAGCACTCTTTATATCAATTTGATAAATTTTGACTTTTCTAAAGTATGCAATGGATATGAATAGTCTGATTGATTCAAGACGAGCCACTGGGGCAAAGGTTTCATCATAGTCGATGCCTTCAATTTGAGTGTGTACAACCAGCCTAGCCTTGTTTCGAATTATATTACAAAGTTCATCAGACTTATTTTTAAAAATCCACTTAGTTCCTATAATGTGTTTATCTTTAGGTTTAGGAACAAGATACTAAACATCAGTTCTCACAAATTGGTTAAGTTCTTCTTGCATAGCTACTATCAATTTTTCGTCAGTAAGAGCTTCTTTTACATTAGCCAGTTCTATCTGGGATGTAAAGCACATGTAATTAAATGTCTTCTAGTTGTCTACGAGTGCGCACACCAGTGAGAGGGTTTCTAAGAATTTGAGTGGATGGATGATCTTTGACAGTCCTCAGTTCACAATTAGTTTGATTTGATGAAGTATCTAGTTTGTCAATTAAAAGAACATCATTATCTGAACTTGGGGCAGGTGTATTCAAGTGATCGTCAATAACCACATTGATGGACTCTTGAATCACACTGGTCCTCTTGTTCAGTACACGATATGTACGACTGTTCCAAGAGTACCCTAAAAAGATACCTCCATCACTTTTAGTATCAAACTTTCCCAATTTTCACGGTCACGTAAAATATAGCACTTGTTGCCAAAAACTCAAAAGTATTTGACAGTAGGCTTCTTATCAAACCATAGTTCATAAGCAGTTTTATTATTTGACTTACTTGTATAAACCTTATTGATTATATAGTAGGCAGTATTTACTGCTTCAGCCCAAAGATTTTTAGACAGCTTCATACTATTCAATATTGCATTAGCCATTTCTTGAAGAACTCTATTTTTTATTTCAACAATTCCGTTTTGTTGTAGTGTTTTAGGTGCAGAGAATTCATGAGATATTCCCTAATCGTAACAAAATTTCTCAAAACTGCTATTTTCAAATTTTGATCCATGATCACTATGGATCTTACTAACTTGAGAACCTTTTTCAATTTGGATTCGTTTGAGAATCCTTTTTACCTCATCAAGGGTTTCTGTTTTATCTCTTAAGAAGGTTACCCAAGTGAATCTGGTATAATCATCCACGATCACCAGTATGTATTTTTTGTCACCTCAACTCTCCGTCCTGGTTAGTCCTACAAGATTCATGTGGAGAAGTTGGAGCAATTTTGACGTGGCATTAGAGTTCACCTTTTTGTGAGAACTCCTAGTTTGCTTGCCAATCTGGCATTCGCCACACATTTTTTCTACTTTTTGAAGTTTAGGTAGACCTCTTAAGAGTGGTGAACAAACCTTTATCACCAGTCATGTGCCTAGAGCATTCACTATCTAAGTACCACTTTGAATGGCTTGAAGCTTTAAAAGCCGTGTGAGCAACCAAGCAAGTAACCTTAAAAACCCATTTCATAACTGTTTTGGGTTTAGGAGTATAGTTGGTCTTCTTATGTTTGTAGTTGTTGTAAGAATGACCAACTGAGTTAGATTTTAAGAGCTCCTTAAGTAGATCAACTATTTTCTCAGCTAAAGGGTATCGGTTTTGATTTTTATATTGATATAGTTGCTTTTAGGTTTATGAAAAGTTTTAGCATTTAAAAAAATGATTAGAACTTTTCTCTTTTGAGTTTGAGGACTCTTCTTTCACAAACTTGGGAGGAGTATTCTTCTGTTTAAGAGGAATATTTCTATCGTAGCCCAAATTGGATCGGTCACCACTTTTTCTTGATCCAGACAATAATTTTTCTAATTTTGGATCACCTTGGGCATACCTCCATGTATCCTTTAAACTCAAAAGTGAAGAGATTTCAAGTTTAAGTTTTTCATTTTTAGATTTCAGATATTCAATCTAGGAGGTTTTGAATTCTAAATTGCATTTGCATTTTTAAAAACAATCTGAAATATAGAATTTTTCTAAAATAAGAGGATCAAAATTTTCTTTAAGCTTTGAAAACTTTTCTTTCTGAAGTTTAAGTTTAACTGCAATTTTACAACTTTCCTTGTATAGGGCATTGTAAGCATCTTGAAGATCTTCTTCATTTTCATGATCACTATTCAGATTTTCTTCACTAGTAGAATCATCATGATCTGAAAAAGTTAACTTGGCCAGAGTCATAAGGGCTTTGACTTCATTGCCTGGCTCAGTTTCAGAATCTTCTGATTCAAAAGAGGGTTCAGTGCCAGAAGATTCATCCCAAGTAGGCAACATTCCTTTCTTTTTAGGTTTGTCCTTTTTAGGACACTTGTTTGCTAAATGCCCATATTCTTGGCAGTTATAACATTGATTATCTTTTAAAGATTTCCAAGTTTTAGATGTAGATTTAGATCTTTTCTTATCATTAGATTTTTGAAAATCAACCCTCTTTTTACTTTTGAAAATCTTGTATAACTTTTTCGCTAAGAGAGCCATATCATCTTCAGAATTTTTAAAATCAGAATTTTCTTGAGAAATACTTTTAGAATACTTAAGGGCAATGGATTTACCTTTAGGAGCTTTAAGATTTAAATCGTAGGTTTGTAAAGACCGAACTAATTCTTCTATCCTCATATTGCCCGTATCACGAAGTTCCTGGATCGTAGTCACCTTTGAGTTGAACTGTTCAGGTAGTGAGCGTAGTATCTTTGCACACACTTTACTTTCTAGGATTTTATCGCCAAGACCCCACATAGAGTTTACAATGTCATTCAGTCTAGTATAGAAGTCCATGAACATTTCATTTTCTTCCATATGAATTTCCTCAAATTTAGTTGTGAGGATATGGACTTTAGACTTCTTGACAATCGATGTACCCTCATGTGTCATTTCTAAAATATCTCAAGCTTACTTTACAGTATCACAGGATATAATTCTTTTGAACTCATCCAGTGATAGTGCGCAAGTGATTGAATTTAGTACATTTGCATTGGCACTACTCTCACTTTTCTGAAGTGTGGTCCAAGAAAAATAAGGTGTGACTTTCATTGCTTTTGATCTATCGATACTAGTCACTTCAGTGGTAGGAGGGATCCATTCTGTCACTGTGGCTCGCCACACGCTCTCATCTATAGATTTAAGGAAAATCCTCATCCGGGCTTTCCAGTAGGCATAATTGGAGCCATCAAATGGTGGAGGCCTAGTGACTGAAAGGCTATCAAAATTTGACATCTTATAAATAGCTTGATCGATTAGCCTAGGAAATAAATCCAAATAACAATTAAAACGAGCTATTAGGCTCTGATACCACTTGAAAAGGCCTAGTTATATGTCCTAAAAAGGGGGGGTGAATAGGACTATGCCAAATTTAAAATTACACTAGCGGAATTAAACAATAAGATAGCCTTACAAACAAATAAATGAAAGATAGTACTTTTAAATAAATCACAGTACGGAAATGTAAAGCAACCTCAATATTCTAGTATTGAGAGGCTGATATGAATGATGTTCTAAGGACAACCTTGCACCATAAAAACCAAGGGTTTATGGCAGGACAACCTTACTAGAATGGTATAAGTATCAATATCTCAAACTGAAGAGGAATAAAGGAAATAGCAAGAATTGAGATTATAAACTATTACAACATTCCCACAATGCTTGAAATGTAAATATTACAACATTCACATCCACACATACATTCCATAGCTTTGAATGATAAAGGATATAGAAATTAAATAAACATTCAAACCATAAGACACAAAGAATTATAGTGGTTCGCCTGTGTGTTCACCAACTGTTAAACAATTACCACACAGCTTGCTACTCCACTCATAATATCCTCACACAGGGGATATCAGCGTTCACTATGAAAATAGGTTTCACAGGTTCACCTAAAACCTTCACAATTGTGTCTTTTAAATGGGCTTACACAATTCAAAAACCCCACTTTCTGAGTTTTCTGGCTCTCCTCAGATAACCAACACAATAAGATTTTTCTGGCTCAATCTCAAAAGAAACCAAAAGCAAAGGAAATTTACACAAATGTAAAATACCTAGATTTCTCCTTTTGTAGCAGCCCAGAAGAACCAATCGGAGTAGAAGTTCAATTGTTTAATACTCACTTTGAAATGGTTCTAAGTTCTAATTGATTTTAAATTAAACCAAATGGGCTAGCTCTAATTGATTTTGATTCCAAGAAGGAATACGGCAATTCCTCTTTTCAATTCAGATTAGAATACAAAAACAAAATCAAATTGACAAAGCTAACAAAAGAGAATATTAAATATGCACAGCATAGCTTAAAAATTAACACAAACTTATCTCAGAGTGATGCCTTGATTTTACTTGAATTCAGATTCTTCAAAAACTCTAAAATTTGTGTTCTATTTATAGATGCAGAAATCGTGTCTACGACTAGTCGAGTGGCCACCACGACTGGTCGTAGGTCTAGGTCGAACTGCATTTTTGAAGTTTTAAGCGTGATTGGATAAAATCGTTCCACAACTGGTCATAGGGTGTCCACGACTAGTTGTGAGGCCTCCATGACTGGTCGTGACCAACCCACAACTGGAAGTGAGGAACTAAGAATGGTTGTTGGAGTTTAAGTCGTAGTTATAGGACTGGTCGTGAATGAGTTAGCACTGTTTCAATGACTGGTCGAGCAGACTCCAGGACTGGTCGAAGCTCAACCAAAAAATTTTAAAATTTTGCAACAACTTAGGACTGGTCTTGAAATTTCTTAGACTGGTCGAGCCAGTTTTAGGACTAGTCAAACAGAGTCTAGGACTGGTCTTAGAACAGACCAAACACTTATAAAAATATTCAATTTGAATTATGTATATAAAATGACCTACCCTAAGGTTAATCTAAGGTCATTCATACCTTAAATGTGAAGTATGAACATTGAAACTTCATTTCTTCAAATGATAGTTGATCTTTTGAAGATTGTGAAGCTTAAGATCTCTCTACTTGATGTAGCTTGAATTTGAGATCTTCTAGAGCTTGAATTACACTTCATCTTGAGTTGTACACTAACTTGAGTTTTGAACAAGATCACCTCTTCTGTTGTAGCTTATACTTGCATGTTTTGAAGTAGTTCTTCATTCTTAACTTGAAGCAAAGATGCAGTGTATTGAACATATGAGTCAACATGCTACACAAGACATATATTGTTTTTTTAGCATCACAAAATTTGACAACCAAGGAATAGGAAACCATAGCCCTTACACCATCTACCACCATTCTCTCAAAACTACCTCTTACTACTCTCCATTTTCCCTACTTCCCCACGTTTGAGCACAAAATTCACATTTTTGTGTCTCATAACTCTCAAGCTCCTCAAATCTACTTCACTCTCAAGCTTTTCCAACTCCATGGCTCTCTTCGAGATAGTTACCGCCATCTTCTCGATCTCTACGCTCCTTTCCCTCATGGGAAAGAAGAGAGCTACCTCGGATGAGGCAGGGCCTAGCCAACCACGATGTACTACGAAGAAGGAGAGTGTCGAAGCTAGTACGAGTGCCGAGCGAGAACAAAGATCCAAACGGGACCTCGATCCTCAAATCCCATTGGAAAGATCACTACCGGCGGGCGCCAATCTCGGTAAGTTCCACAACCACAAGGTCGTATTTGAAGTACGTGTTGATGAGAAGTTGTTTGGAACGTATCCAGCCATCGACTTTCTCCTAGAAAGTGGGTGGGGTCCCATATTCGAGGGAAACACTCATGCAAGTGAAGACGTTGTGCGAGCCTTCTATACCCACGTACAGAACCCACTGTTGGAGCCTCTCCAGTTTATTATCCCTTTGGGAAGGCAGGAGACCATAGTAGATGTGGACGTGATGGCCTGCATTATGGGAATTGAAAGAGGTGTGGTACATGCTAGTGAGACTCATCTCACTAGTGAACGAGAGAGAAATCACCGCACACATTTCTTATGCGGCCAACTTGAGCGTTGGAAGCAAGGAAATAGCCTCGCTTCATCTAAGATGACGAACGACTTCTGCCTGCTCCACCACATATGCACATATAACGTGTATCCTAGGTGGAGTAACCGCATCGAATGTACAAAGTTCATAGTGGACTTCTTGTAGAAAGTCGGGCAAGGAGAGAAAGTATGCCTGCCTACTCTTGCCCTATCTTAAATAATCAGCACTGCACGGTCTACTAGGCAAGACTCCTCGCTACCTTTTAGCTGACTTATTTGCAAAATTGCCCGCCACTTCAGTTTCAGACTCCATATGGATAACGTCGCCCCAATCCACATGATCAGTGAGAACACGCTCAACAACATGGGCATTATCCCTTGACAATGCCAAGCCCGACTTAATGAGCAGAGCGACGAAATAGAAGAAGAAAGTGAAGAGGATGAGGGAAGTGAAGGTGATGAAGAAAGCGGTGATGGTGAAGAAGGAAGTGGTGAGGAAGGCAGTGAAGAGGAGGATCAAGGAGAAGAAGAGGAGGCCCAAGACTCTGATGGGGGCCCTCCTGCTACACATGAAGACTCCCATGATCGGGCTGCCTTAGAAGCCCGCATGGCCAAAATTGAGGAAAATCAGGCCGCCCTGAGACAGGAGTTCAAGGAGAATCAGGCCTATCTGAAATAGAAATTCAAGAAAATGTCTCGCACCTTGAAGGCCTTTCTGTGATGTATGAAGGATAAGGGTGTGCCTCTGCCTTCACCAGAGTTAGTGGACTAGTCATATGTAGCAGTCGTCTGTTGTTTTGCTTTGTTTCCTGCTTTTCTATGTAATAGCCCTTGTCAGCTTAGTTGGATGATAGAATAGTTAGTGTTAAAACTGTTGCTAAATTAGCTCACATGCATCTTCTATCATAATTCATGTAATACTACACCTCATGTATTGTGACAAATTTTGGCTTAATGAAATGCATGAAGCCACTACCAAAGAAATGAGCAAAGGCTACGGACTATAGAGATCTATGGCTACGGATTTAATCTGTAGCTAAATAGCTATGGATTTAATCCATAGCTATAACATACTAAATTTGTAGCTAAAACATTCCTCCCTATAGGACCTTATTAGAGACTGACGATACTTAAGGGGCTCCATGGGTCCCATTACAATATATTTATTTTATCTAATCGGTCCATCAATTTTGAAATATTATTTAAGTGCATGAGCCCAAAAATTAGAATGATCAAAAGTCTAAGTGGACCACACCATGAGAAAGATTGAAAAATAAATTTATATCGTTAATATGTGGTGTGGTGCACCTAAATCTTAGATCTGACTAATTTTTTGAATAAACCATAAAAAGGAGCCGTTAAAATGAATGGATAGAGTGGATAGTAAAAAACACAACGGTGGGCCCCACAAGTTCGAAACTAAATCAAGATGGTGATATCTGTCACCCCTAAAACCCAATCCTATCCACGCTCCTCTCCTGCGTGCACCCAAATTCCCAAAACCAAAACCCCCGTTCTCTCTCTCTCTCTCTCGCACTGACCCTCTCCCTTTCCCTCTCCCACTCGTGATCTCTCGCACTCCCTCATCATCTCTTTGTCACTCAGTCCCATTTCCCTCTCTCTGTTTCCCAACCTCTCTGTCTCTCTCGCTAGGGTTTTCAAAACCCCCTTTCGCCGCAAACTCACCATTGATCTGTGAGCACATTCTGTGCTAGGGTTTTCGAAACCCCTTTCATCCAACCCTCGTCACTGCCCCGGCTCATCCACCAGTCGCAGCCCCTATGACCACAGCATGCATTCGTCCGCAACCACTGCCCCTGCTCGTGTTTGCTTGATCCTCTAAGGAGTCCCAGGTGGTTAGAAGTTCCAGGCATTCAACAATCATCTGATTGCAATTTCTTCTTTGCTTAGGTATGTGATGATGTGAAAAGGCCTAGCTATATGTCCTAGAGGGGGGGTGAATAGGACTATGCCAAATAAAACTTATAATAGAGAAATTAAAATAAATTTAATAGCCAAACAAACTCACAATGCAGGAAATTAAACAACCTCAAAATTCAAATCTTGAGAGGTTGATACAAATGTTGTTCTAAGGACAACCTTTCACCAAAAAACTAGAGTTTATGGTAGGACAACCTTATTTCTAGAAAGATCTTTGTATCAAATCTCAAACCAAAGAGAAATACAGAATTAAGCACAAACTGAAATAAATTGTAATCACAAATGTATTGTTCTAGGGACAGCCATACACCATAAAAATGGCAGGGCAACCTTGCTGGAACAACTTTTAAAGGAAATTGAATATCAAGCAGATAAATGAATAGTAGAAAGTAAATTCTAAACTATTACAAAATTCCACAATGCTTGAATTAAATGATTACAACATTCACCACCATATATACATCCCACAAATGAATATTAAATATTAGAAATGTAAATCATTCAACCATAACACAAGGGATTATAGTGGTTCACCTGTGTGTTCACCAACTATTAAACAACAGCCACACAGAATGCTACTCCACTCCTAATATCCTCACACAGGGGATATTAGCGTTCACTAACAAAATAGGTTTTCATAGGTTCACCCAAAAACCTTTACAATTGTGTCTTTGTCTGTGGGCTTACACAATTAAAAAAATCCCACTTCTGAGTTTTCCTGGCTCTCCTCAGATAACCAATACAACAAGATTTTTCTGGCAAATCTTAGAAGAAACCAAAACAGAAAGGAATTTACAATTAAATGTAAAATACCTAATTATCTCCTTTGTTGTAGCATCCCGGTAGAACCAAATCAGAGTAAATGATTGAATGTCCAAGTTCAATGTCCAGTACTCAATTACAATGGTTCTAGTTCTAATAGATTTTAAATTAAATCAACTAGGGCTTGCCTTAATTGATTTTGATTCCAAAGAAAGGGAATAACAATTCCTCTTATCAAATTAGATTGGAATAGCAGAAACAAAATCAATTAAATAAAGCTAAAGAAAGAGAATTTAAAATAAGCACACTTAGCTTAGATGGAGCACAAAATTATCACTCAGAAGTTTGACGAAGATTGGCTTAAATAGATTAATCAATTCCTTGAATTCTTCTGAGATTTGTGCTCTATTTATAGGTAAGCAGATCGCGTCTTCGACTGGTCTAGGGAGCCCTTCGACTAGTCTAAGAAGTAACAGATTTGAAAAAAATCGGGTGTGATAAGCTTTGACCGTTCTACGACTGGTCGAAAGTCTCCTTCGACTGGTCGTAGGTTACCTTCGACTGGTCGAAGACCCTGTAAATATTCTCTGGACTTTGAGTCGAGGATACTCGACCGGTCGACGATGCAGTCGACACTATTCCTTCGACTGGTCGAAGAGATTCCTAGACTGGTCGAAGGCCAACAGAAAATATCCAAATTTTGTAACAACCTTACGACAGATCGAGGAAATTCTTAGACTGGTCGAAGCAAGGCTAGGACAAGTTGAAGAAAGCCTAGGATATGTCTTCGGACGGCCAAAACGCATGTGACATATACATATGACTTATGTATCCAAAGTGGCCTACTTCTAAGGTCAACCTATGGTCAATCAAACCTCAACTAGAAGTAAGGACATTGAAATATTAGGAACAAGTGACCTTGAAGTTTAAACCTTGATGGCTTGATGTAGTTCAACCTGATGTAGTTCCATCTTAAAATCTTGATAAAGTTCAGCCTTGAAAGTCTCTTGTATTCTTTATGAACTGCTTTGTACACTTCGTGAATCATACAATCTGACTTGTCTTGTGAGCAGTACATACAGTCACGATTAATCTTTGTATTTGAGAGCTTTGCTTGTTGTGATCTTTGTTTGTTCATGAATGGTGATCTTTGAGAGAGCTTCACTTATCCAAGTTATATAACAGTGATTTTGGCATCACAAATTTGACAATGAGGATATAGACTTTGGCACTTACAATCTCCCCCTTTGTCAAATTAGTGACAAAACACATAACCAAGATAAACATAGAGTAAAACAATTGGTTAAAGGATCATGAACCAGTTAATATCAACTAGCTTACCTGCAATTCAATAAATCTGCAATTCAATAAATTTACTACCCCAATCTTCAACATCAATATTTAACATTCATACATCATCACATCGTTATTCCACCTGAGTAGTAACATAACCAATGCTTACCAATGCTTACTCCCCCTGAGTAACATAACCAATGTTACTCCTCTCACAATCACATTGTAACCAAACTATTCTCCCCCTTTTTGTCACTATATGACAAAGGAAACAACAATAAGGAGAACTAAAAAGAGAGATAAGAGAGTAATAATAGAGATATTATAGCAAAAAAAAAAAAACAGAAAGTTTTCAACTTAAAATCAGCATAGTAAATACCCAGTAAAAAGTAACCAACTCCAAATCAGATGACTTAATGCTAAGTCTTAAAGTTATTACAAATCAGAAAGTTCCATAAAGACTAATCAGAACTAGAACTAGATGACGGAGCAGGAATAGAAGGATCAAGTTGGTGCATGCCTTTGTTCAGTCACCTAAGATATTTGCGCATGTACTTGAATTGTAAATCATGAGCAACAGACATGTTTTCCAACTTTTCATTTATATTCTCAACTTTACCCTCCAATGTACTCAGACGTGCATCAAAATCAGATGGTACAAAATCTGGATCATTTGTTGATTCAGAATCCAGTTCCTCAAAAATGTCATCCATATTAATGTCATCACCAGCTTCTTCATGACCACCACCACCATCACCACCTTGTTCAGGAAGTAATTCCAGCTTCATCTTATTGAGATTAGAATTGTTGAAAATTAGATGATGAATATGTGCCTCATTAGCCGGCATATCGACTAACATATGTGTAGCCAACACAGTCATTAAATAACCAAAAGGAATATCACTATGACCAGGATAGAGTCTAAATTGAAGGATGAAATGACAAATTAAGGATGACAAACAAATCTGAGTGCCACTGGAAATAGTATGAATAACACGAACCATAAACGAAGTTAAGTCAGTTTTATTACCCGAACGAGGATATAGATTTGACACAAAGATTTTGTGGAGAACTCTGTATTTGGGTAACAAATACCTTGCAGGAAGCGCATTCCCTTTATGAGTCCAATGAACATCCATGTTGCACAAGTCTCTAGGGAGCATACGTTTTTCAGAAACTGAGGGTTTAGTAGTCAAGATATGAATTGGAATACCCTCATCATTCACAGGAATATCCATGAGGGCTGATATTAAATGACGATCAATGTCAAATGGCCCTTCACTAGCAGATATTTTAAAAGTTAAATTATCCTGTGAAAAGTCACTAATACATGTAAACATGGATTGGGAAATGGACCGGTATGCAGGCCCACCCCAATGTAATAAGTTAACCCAACCTACAGCTTCAAGCATAGGAAGGATATCAAAAGGTGCTATATGATTAATATCAACAGGATGTTCAACAATAACATTACGTGATCTAATGTCCGCAACATAAGCCGAATCATTAGTGGGAACAAGATGACACTTGGTCGATCTAGAGGAAGAAGAAGGACCACGGGAAGTAGTTTTTCTACCTCTAGAAGCCATATGCAACAACAATAACAAGGAAATAACAAGTTGCAAAGGATTGAGAAATGGGTATACTCAAAACAGATTTTGTAAAATTCAAACCCCAAATCTCAATGAAATCCTAAATAGAAAGCTTCAAGGAAGAAAGGAAACTAAACTAGACTCAGATTTGTAAGAAAAATGAAAAAGGAACACTAACCTTGAAGAACAAGAATGGTGGGTTAGACAAGTTGAAGCTCGGCTCTTTAGAAAAAAAAAGATGAAATGAGGAAGAAAGCAAAAATCCCCAATTTTTAAGTGATTTTCGAGCTCTACAACTGGTCGTGGGTATCTACGACCGGTCGTAGGTCGACCGGTCGAGTATACTCACGACTGGTCGAGTAGTAATGAAAAATTCATTTTTCTTGAAAATTAAAAAGAATTTGAAATTCAACCTAACAAATATCTATAATATGATACAAGTAGGCATAAATAATCATTTTAAAAAGTACATGCCAAGATCAAATTTCATCTTTTTAAACCTACTTTTATCAAGAGGTTTTGTGAAAATATCAGCTCGCTAATCTTCAGTAGGAATATATTCCAGAGATATAACTTTTTCTTCTACCAATTCCTGAAAATAATGAAATCTAATGTCAATATGCTTTGTACGAGAATGCTGAATAAGATTTTTTAAAATATTTATCGCACTGGAATTATCACAATGTAATAACATAGAATCCTGTTTAATTCCATAATCACTTAGCATTCGTTGCATCCAAACAAGTTGAGTACATGCATTACCAGCTGCGATATACTCAGCTTCAGCTGTTGAGAGTGATATAGAATTTTGTTTCTTACTAAACCAGGAAACTAAACAATTTCCAATGTAAAAGCAACCACCACTGGTTGATTTTCTATCATCTAGATTACCAGCCCAGTCAGCATCTGAGTACCCAGTAAGTTGGACATTAGTCTCATGAGGATACCAGAGACCAAGATTTACAGTACTTGCGACATATCTAATAATCCGCTTGACAGCAATCAAGTGAGATTCTTTTGGATCAGATTGATATCTTGCACAAATACCAACACTTAGAGAAATATCAGGTCTACTAGCAGTTAAATATAACAAACTACCAATCATACTCCGATAAAGTTTTGAATCAACATTTTTATCATTAGAGTCTTTTGAGAGTTTCAAAGTAGTACTCATGGGAGTATCAAAATTCTTGCCATTCTCAAATCTAAATCTCTTGATTAGATTCAAAGCATACTTAGATTGAGAAATGAATATTCCTTCAGGTTGTTGCTTTACTTGCAATCCAAGGAAATAAGTCAATTCCCCAACCATGCTCATTTCGAAATGTGATTTCATCAAATCTGCAAACTCAGTAGTCAAGTTAGTACAAGTTGATCCATAAATGATATCATCAACATAAATCTGAACCATTAAGATATGATCATTATGTTTTTTAACAAATAGAGTTTTATCAACAGATCCCATTTGAAAATTATGACTTAAGAGAAATTTTGTTAGTTTCTCATACCATGCCCTAAGTGCTTGTTTTAATCCATAAAGTGCCTTTTTAAGCCGATACACATGATCTGTATTTTTGGGATCTTCAAAACCCATTGGCTGTTCAACATAGACTTCTTCATGTAGATTGCATTTAGAAAAGCACTTTTCACATCCATTTGATATATCTTTATTTTTCTAAAACATGCAATGGATATAAATAGTCTGATAGATTCAAGACGTGCTACTGCTGCAAAAGTTTCATCAAAATCGATTCCTTCGATTTGAGTATAACCTTGTACCACTAGTCTTGCCTTGTTTCTAATTATATTTCCACACTCGTCAGACTTATTTTTGAAAATCCATTTTGTTCCAATGATGTGTTTATCTTTAGGTCTTGGTACGAGATGCCAAACATCATTTCTTATAAATTGATTAAGCTCTTCTTGCATCGCAACAATCCAGTTTTCATCAGTAAGAGCTTCTTTTACATTAGATGGTTCTATTTGGGATGTAAAACATACATAATTACATATATCCTCAAGTTGTCTACGAGTGCGAACACCGGTGAGAGGGTTTTCAAGAATTTGAGTGGTTGGCTGATCTTTAACCGTCCTCAATTCAGAGTCAGTCTGATTCGATGAAGTATCAGGTTTATCAATGATTAGAACTTCATCATTATCTGAATTAGGGTTTTGCGTATTTAAGTAATCATCAATGACAACATTGATAGACTCTTGAATCACACCAGTTCTTTTGTTCAGAACCCTATAAGCACGACTGTTTAAGGAATATCCTAGAAAAATCCCTTCATCACTCTTTGTATCGAATTTTCCCAAATTTTCACGATCTCATAAAATATAGCACTTGCTGCCAAAAACTCGAAAGTATTTGACAGTAGGCTTTTTATTGAACTATAATCCGTAGGCCGTTTTATTATTATCTTTGCTAGTGTAGACTCGATTAATAATATAGCAAGCTGTGTTGACAGCTTCAGCCCAAAGATTTTTAGAGAGCTTCATGCTATTTAACATGACATTAGCCATTTCTTGAAGTACCCTATTCTTTCTTTCCACAATTCCATTTTGTTGTGGAGTTTTGGGAGCAGAGAATTCATGTAATATTCCTTAGTTGGTACAAAACTTCTCAAAATTGCTATTCTCAAATTCAGATCCATGATCACTACGTATCTTACTGATTTGAGAAGCTTTTTCAATTTGAATCCTTTTGAGAACTTTTCTTACTTCTTCAAGGGTTTCAGATTTATCCCTTAAGAAGGCTACCCAAGTGAATCTGGTAAAGTCATCAACTATTACCAGGATATACTTTTTCCCACCTTGACTTTCCATTCTGGTAGATCCAATTAGATCCATGTGGAGAAGTTCGAGTGTTCTAGATGTGGTTTTTGAATTCACCTTTTTGTGTGAGTTCCTTGTTTGTTTGCCTATCTGGCACTCACCACATATTTTATCTAATTTCTGAAGTTTGGGTAAACCTCTTATAAGTTCTTGATTGCTCAATCTATATAAATTTCGATAATGTACATGTCCAAGACGTTTGTGCCATAAATCAGTCTCGTCTGTATGGACCATGTAACATGTTTGATTAGATGAGCTGGATTCACTAATGATATAGCAATTTTCAGACGTTCTACGTCCAGTTAATATTACAGAACCCTTATTATTTAGTATCTCACAGCTTTGATTAGAGAACCGAACACTATGGTTATTATCACATATCTGAGATATGCTAAGTAAGTTATGTTTTAAGCCTTCAACATATAAAACGTTTTTAAACACAGGAAGATTAAAAAGTTGAACTGTACCTTGGCCTATAATCTTGCAGTTGCTTCCATCACCAAATGTGACTGAACCATCAGTCATATCTTTTAGATCCGTGAATAATGCTTTGTCACCTGTCATATGCCTGGAACATCCACTGTCTAGGTACCACTTTGAATGACTTGTTGCTTTGAAAGCAGTGTGAGCAACCAAGCAGGTGACTTTAGGAACCCATTTCATAACTGTTTTGGGTTTAGGAACATAGTTGGTCTTCTTTTGTTTATAGTTGCAAGAATAACCTATAGAGTTAAATTTTAGGAGCTCCTTGAGTAAATCTATAATCTTTTCAGCTAGTGGATTTCGTTTCTGATTAAAGTTGACATGGCTGCTTCTAGGTTTTTGAAGAGTTTTTAAATTTCTAGAAAAACCTTGATAAGTACTTTTCCCTTTTGAGTTTGAGGACTCTCCTTTCACAATCATAGGAGGAGTATACTTTTGTTTAAAAGATAAATTTTTATCAAAGCCCAACCCGATTAGATCCCCACATTTTCTTGATCCGGATAAAAGTTTTTCTAACTTTGGATCACCTTGGGCATATTTCCATGTGTCCTTTAGACTCAGGAGAGAAGATACTTCATTTTTGAGATTTTCAATTTCAGATTTCAAATCAACAATTAGGGAGTTTTTGAATTCCAAATCACATTTTGATTTTTCAAAACAATCTAAAATTTGTGATTTTTCTAAAATAAGTGATTCAAAACATTCTTTGAGTTTAGAAAACTTTTCTTTTTGAAGTTTAAGTTTGACAGCAATTTTACAACTTTCCTTATATAGGGCATTGTAAGCGTCTTGGAGATCATCTTCATTTTCATATTCACTACTCAGATTTTCTTCACTTGTTGAGTCATTATCTGAAAATGTGAATTTGGCTAGAGTCATAAGAGCTTTAACTTCATTCCCTAATTTAGTTTCAGAATCTTCTGATTCAGAAGAAGCTTCAGAATCAGATGATTCATCCCATGTAGCCAACATACCCTTCTTCTTGTGTTTGTCCTTTTTAGGACATCTATTAGCCAAGTGCCCATATTCTTGATAGTTGTAACATTGACTATCTTTCAAAGATTTCTGAGTTTTGAGTCTAAACTTCTTTTTATCATTTTCTTTTTGAAAATCAACCCTTTTTTTACTTTTGAAAATCTTATAAAATTTTTTAGCTAAAAGAGCCATATCATCTTCTGAATCAGAATTTTCTTCTGAATTATATTTAGAGGATTTTAGAGTAATTGATTTTCCTTTAGGAGCTTTAAAGTTTAACTCGTAGGTTTGTAAAGAACCAACTAGTTCTTCTACCTTCATACTATCCGTATCATGAAGTTCCTGGATCGTGGTTACTTTAGAATTGAACCGTTCAGGAAGTGAGCGTAATATCTTTGCACACACTTTACTTTCTGGGATTTTATCACCAAGACCCCACATTGAGTTTACAATGTCATTTAGTCTAGTGTAAAAGTCCATAAACATTTCATTTTCCTCCATATGAATTTCTTCAAATTTGGTTGTGAGGAGTTGGACTTTAGACTTTTTTACAATAGATGTACCCTCGTGTGTCATTTATAGTATATCCCAAGCTTGCTTTGCAGTATCACAGGATATGATTCTTTTGAACTCATCCGGTGATAGTGCGCAAGTGATTGCAATTAGTGCTTTAGCATTGGCACTATACTCACTTTTCTGAAGGGTGGTCCATAAATAATAAGCAGGTACAGACATAGTTTTTGAACCGTCGGATTCAGTTACTTCAATGGTAGGAGTTTTCCATTCGGTCACTGTGGTTCGCCACACACTCTCATCCATTGATTTTAGGAAGATCCTCATTCTGGCTTTCCAATAGGCATAGTTGGAGCCATCAAATGGTGGCGGCCTAGTGACTGAAAGGCTATCAAAATTTGACATCTTTTTATATAGCTTAGATCGTTAGCTCAGGAAATAAATCCAAAATAAAAAGCAATATGAATGAGCTATTAAGCTTTGATACCACTTGAAAAGGCCTAGCTATATGTCCTAGAGGGGGGGTGAATAGGACTATGCCAAATAAAACTTATAATAGCTGAATTAAAATAAATTTAACAGCCAAACAAACTCACAATGCAGGAAATTAAACAACCTCAAAATTCAGATCTTGAGAGGTTGATACAAATATTGTTCTAAGGACAACCTTTCACCAAAAACTAGAGTTTATGGTAGGACAACCTTATTTCTAGAAAGATCTTTGTATCAAATCTCAAACCAAAGAGGAATACAGAATTAAGCACAAACTGAAATAAATTGTAATCACAAATGTATTGTTCTAGGGACAGCCATACACCATAAAAATGGCAGGGTAACCTTGCTGGAACAACTTTTAAAGGAAATTGAATTTCAAGCAGATAAATGAATAGTAGAAAGTAAATTCTAAACTATTACAAAATTCCACAATGCTTGAATTAAATGATTACAACGTTCACCACCATACATACATCCCACAAATGAATATTAAATATTAGAAATGTAAATCATTCAACCATAACACAAGGGATTATAGTGGTTCGCCTGTGTGTTCACCAATTGTTAAACAACAACCACACAGAATGCTACTCCACTCCTAATATCCTCACACAGGGGATATTAGCGTTCACTAACAAAATAGGTTTTCACAGGTTCACCCAAAAACCTTTACAATTGTGTCTTTATCTGTGGGCTTACACAATTAAAAAAACCCTACTTCTGAGTTTTCCTAGCTCTCCTCAGATAACCAATACAACAAGATTTTTCTAGAAAATCTTGAAAGAAACCAAAACAAAAAGGAATTTACAATTAAATGTAAAATACCTGATTATCTCCTTTGTTGTAGCAGCCCGATAGAACCAAATCAGAGTAAATGATTGAATGTCCAAGTTCAATGTCCAGTACTCAATTACAATGGTTCTAGTTCTAATAGATTTTAAATTAAATCAATTAGGGCTTGCCTTAATTGATTTTGATTCCAAAGAAAGGGAATAACAATTCCTCTTATCAAATTAGATTGGAATAGCAGAAACAAAATCAATTAAATAAAGCTAAAGAAAGAGAATCTAAAATAAGTACACTTAGCTTAGATGGAGCACAGAATTATCACTCAGAAGTTTGACGAAGATTGGCTTGAATAGATTAATCAATTCCTTGAATTCTTCTGAGATTTGTGCTCTATTTATAGGTGAGCAGATCGCGTCTTCGACTGGTCTAGGGAGCTCTTCGACTAGTCTAAGAAGTAACAGATTTGAAAAAAAATCAGGTGCGATAAACTTTGACTGTTTTACGACTGGTTGAAGGTCTCCTTCGACTGGTCGAAGACCCTGTAAATATTCGCTGGACTTTGAGTCGAGGATACTCAACCGGTCGACGATGCAGTCGACACTATTCCTTCGACTGGTCAAAGAGATTCCTAGACTGGTCGAAAGCCAATAGAAAATATCCAAATTTTGTAACAACCTTACGACAGATCGAGGAAATTCTTAGACTGGTCGAAGCAAGGCTAGGACAAGTTGAAGAAAGCCTAGGATATGTCTTCGGATGGCCAAAACGCATGTGACATATACATATGACTTATGTATCCAAAGTGGCCTACTTCTAAGGTCAACCTATGGTCAATCAAACCTCAACTAGAAGTAAGGACATTGAAATATTAGGAACAAGTGACCTTGAAGTTTAAACCTTGATGGCTTGATGTAGTTCAACCTGATGTAGTTCCATCTTGAAATCTTGATAAAGTTCAGCCTTGAAAGTCTCTTGTATTCTTTATGAACTGCCTTGTACACTTCGTGAATCATACAATCTGACTTGTCTTGTGAGCAGTACATACAGTCATGATTAATCTTTGTATTTGAGAGCTTTGCTTGTTGTGATCTTTGTTTGTTCATGAATGGTGATCTTTGAGAGAGCTTCACTTATCCAAGTTATATAACAGTGATTTTGGCATCACAAATTTGACAACTGACTGGGATATAGACTTTGGCACTTACATGATGGATCTATTTTTTTATTGAATTTCTATGCTAGGTGAAGATCGATTGAGAGGGGCTCTCAAGTTTTTTTTTGTATTGAATTTCTTCTTTGCTTTTAATTTTTCGTTGCTTCATGATGAAGATCGATTGAGAGGGGCTCTCAAGTTTGCAAATGCATGTGGGGCATCGACTGTGATGGAGAGGGGAGCTATTCCTACATTACCGACTAGAAAGGCCGTGTTTGATGCCTTGCTTCAGCTTGCTGCATATAGCTCTCAGTTGCTAGACAGGTGGTGCTTAATAACTTGCTTCAGCTTGCTGCATAGATCTGAAGACATAGTCTCCCTTCACAAGGTAGTAGTTGAAATGTTCCTAATGTTTGATGATGCAAGCCAATGCAATTTGGGGATTGCAAGCATGCAGAATGCATGCCATCTCAATTGTTGATAAATTCCCCATCTAAGCTTTATTTTAGGATTTTTAGATTTTGGCAGGATCCTATAGATTGATGTAGCAATAAGAATAAGATCGTTTGATGCTTCATATCGTGCTATCAATTGTCATTTGATCCTAGATACGATCCTTGTTAGCCATCCATTGCATGTAGTCATGAGTAAGAGTATGGATCATCATAGTAGTTAGTAGTAGTGATGAGTCAACAAATGTGAGCCACCATTTAAGATGTTGGAATATAGCTAGATGTGGGCATGAATTTGTATTTGCTAGAGATGAGTTTCGATAAGCTACTTTTTAGGCATGAATTTTATTTGAATAATGTTGTATGTTGAAGTGTTATTGTTGTAAAAGGATTATGAATGATAAAAATCTTTTCTAAAGGTGTTGTTTCAAAAAAAAAATGTAAGGAAAAAAATGTTGACTGATTGAGGATATGATATTGAACTATGGTAGGTGGCTAAAGGCACCCGTTCTGATCTGATCCGCTGTTGTAAATGTTGTGTGTATTATTCATTGATATGGAACTAGTCCACAAAATAGAATATCTTTATATAGTTGTATTATTTATATACATATCTCCAAGATACCATTTGTCACATCTAGTAAATCTGCTAACCTGCTCTATGATGAGTTTAATGCTGGGATCAGCCGCAGGATGTGGGTGATGCTTGATCTAGCAGCAAGTCCTATCGGAACTGAGATGATCCATTAGGGCTAACACAGATAGTTGAGGGGGAGCTTACCACAGTAAAGCCTGGTGCCATTAATGAGCTTCGTTTTAGAGTTTCTGAGATCTCAATGCTTCTATATTTGTTCTTCCTTTCCTTACCGAATTAGAGTAGCTAATGGATCCTATTCCAAAGCGGTAAAGGATCTTAACAGCTTAGTTCTAACTTTTTGTTGCCCCTATGCTCTTCATGTCCCAACCTTCCTATCAAATTTATTTATTTTTCTTAGTACTTTAATAAAACAATTAAATTGTTCTATCACCTCTTTTTACATTCTGTGGTTCAGGATTTGAAGATCAAGAAGAGAATTGGGGATGGACATGAGGCTAGAGGATTATATCTATTGGATGTAGACAGGTTATTTTCTACTCATGTGGCTGAGTATGGGTTGAACAATCCAAATTATATACATCATTTGCATGCCCGATTAGGATACATTTCGGTTCGTACGTTCTCTTGCTTATATTTATATATATAATAATTTTAGCACCATTGTTTCCTTTGAGCGTGAAGCTTACCTTGCCTATTATCTAAACATGCTTGTTCTGCTTATCTCGTTGCTAAAAATAAATTAATTCCTCCATTTGCATTGATCCATTCTTATGTGTGAGGAGGGTTTGCTACCGGATTTTCTCTATTCAGATTTGTATACAACCACCACCATATTCACCATGGCCACCTCTACCAGAACCTTTATAATTTACATGGCCATGATTGCATTTGAAATGGGTCCCACCTACTTCAACGGTTCTTGGTAATTGACGCATTTGCTTTATGTTATGCAGTGGTTTGTTTATCGGAACCTCGTATTTATGCTGGAAAGGTATGTACTTGAAAGCATACTAGTTACTGACAAATCTCATTCTCCAAAATTTCTTAAATTTACAAATTTCTCATGAGATTTTTAGGTTTCACTTAAGGGCCTGTTTTAATTTGTGAAAAGCATGGGAAAGAAATAGTCTTTCTCGGAAAACTTCATTTCCAAGACACTTGAGGAAAAGAAAGCATAGTTTTCTTTTTTCTTTTCTTTTTAACACACTCACTCACACCTCACACACACTCATGCACTCACACCATCGATGCTTCTTCAATGCTTTTGAATTGTGTTCAAAATTCTTTTCCAGCAGCCTTATTGCTATATTTATGTTGAGCAGTAAATTATTTGGATAATCATTTAGAGATTTGGGTATGGGTCAGTTATGTTCAAAATTCTTTTCCAGTAGCCTTATGATTCTCCTTGATAGATTTTTATGTCTTTTGGAAAGCCAGAAAGTGTTCCTGCTACCAAAAAATTCTCAAACATGCTAAAGTTCATTGTTAATGAGGTAATTGTGCTCCACTTTTCTACTAGTTGGTTGATTATCAACAACATGAACAAAAACTGGTCGCAGTCCAATTTAGCAATTTAAGGAAGTGTACTTGCATTGATGATAGTTGATTTCTATCTTGATGGTTATATTTCTTCAATTCAAGGATCCGTGTTGGTTTTGAGTTTTTTTTTTTTTTTTTTGGTGATTCTTGTCATATTGTCGATTTCTGGAGATTTTTGTTTATGACAGAACCTTTTTAGGCTTTCAAGTGTTTCATTTCAAATTTTCTGGTTCTTTTGATTTATACCTTTTTAGGATTTTGATTTTGCTTTATTTTGTAATGTTTGGTGAATTGGGTTCTTTTTCCATGTCTTAAATCATGTCATTGTTCTAATTTTCGTAGATCACACAGTGGGTTGTTAGTCATTTTCATGATATTATTATTATTTTAAAATATCTTATATAGGGGGGATTTTGATTTTGGTGTAATTTTCTAGTGTTTGTTGAATTGGTGTATTCTGATTTGGT
Source organism: Magnolia changhungtana (assembly GCA_030180095.1). Lineage (NCBI taxonomy): Eukaryota > Viridiplantae > Streptophyta > Magnoliopsida > Magnoliales > Magnoliaceae > Magnolia > Magnolia changhungtana. The sequence goes on from JASAUF010000625.1 coordinate 2,347,432, forward strand.
ATGCCTTTTTTTTTGGGTTTCTAATAGTCTGATGAGTAATTAGTTTTTTTTTCTCTTTGATGTAACGGCATGTTTTGATTAGATCTTTAATGTTGAGATGACTTTACTTTGAAATTTCTGTAGAAATTGAGTTTTCATGTTTTTTATCTCTGAATTCTCATGGTTTCGATAGATCTCGCTGATTAATTCTTTTCTTTTTCGTGTTTTGTTTTACAAGGAAAAGAGACAGCTGTTTGGATTATGAAATGTTTTCGTGCTTGTGCAAGAGTTCTCATGGCTGGAAGGAATTTGCGATGGGGAGGTTATATTCAAATCATTCCCCCTGAACTTATATTTGCCTGCATTAAATCTTTGAAAATTTAGATTTGGCTTAGATCCAAAGTTGATTTTGATGGATTACTTTGAAATTTTTGTAGAAACTAAGTTTTTATGTTTCTGATCTTTGAATTCTCATGGTTTCGATAGATCTCGCTGATTAATTCTTTTCTTTTTCGTGATTTGTTTTACAAGGAAAAGAGACAGTTGTTTGCATTATGAGATGTTTTCGTGCTTGTGCAAGAATTCTCATGGCTGGAAGGAATTTGTGATGGGGAGGTTATATTCAAATCATTCCCCCTGAACTTATATTTGCCTACATTAAATCTTTGAAAATTTAGATTTGGCTTAGATCTAAAGTTGATTTTGATGGATTACTTTGAAATTTCTGTAGAAACTGAGTTTTCATGTTTCTGATCTTTGAATTCTCATGGTTTTGATAGATCATGTCTATTAATTCTTTTCTTTTTCGTGTTTTGTTTTACAAGGAAAAGAGACAGCTGTTTGCATTATGAGATGTTTTCGTGCTTGTGCAAGAGTTCTCATGGCTGGAAGGAATTTGCAATGGGGAGGTTATATTCAAATCATTCCCCCTGAACTTATATTTTCCTACATTAAATCTTTGAAAATTTAGATTTGGCTTAGATCCAAAGTTGATTTTGATGGATTGCAGAATCTATGTTTTGAATCTGTTGCTTTTCAAAGTTAATTTTGATGGATTACAGAATCTATGTTTTGAATCTGTTGCTTTTCAAAGTTGATTTTGATGGATTGCAGAATCTATGTTTTGAATCTGTTGCTTTCCAAAGTTGATTTTGATGGATTGTTGAATCTATGTTTTGATGGATTGTAGTCTGTTCTTTACAGCATGGTTCACATGGAGTTGCTGCCCTGTTTATGGTGCTGGCTTAGAGGTTTTATTTGAAAAAAAAATGTTTCATTCATGGCCACCCATGGTGGTACCCACCATATCAACTTTTTTGGTTAGATCTAAGGTGGTACCCACCATACCAATTCTGTAATCTGTCATAGATCATCTGGTTCAATGGCACCTAATTTAAGAGAGTAGGAAACCAAACAGTTGTATTATCAGCTTATTTGATGAGGTAAGTCCTAATCCTCTCTTTTTTCTTTTTCTTTTTTTGCTTTTTTTCTTCCTTTCTTTAAGGATGAAGAGTTAGGTAATTCCTACTGTTTATGTCTCTTTTTCTTGTTTATCTTTTTGAGAAGGATGGTCAGCCATAAATGATGTTGCCCCATTTGTTCTAATTTTCAAATCTTTGTTTTGACTATCGATTTTTCTGAAAGGACTGAAGTTTTGATATTACAATTGTCGGAGCTATCCAGATATTGAGCGGGGCTCCGTGGAAGGTGGGAACTACTGTTATAATCATGATGAAGCTGTCCATTTCCTATGGACAGCATTGGAGTGGCCTGGTCATTTGGACAGACCGTGTTTATATCTGTATTTGCTCAAAATTGATGGAGCAGACCTAGATGTGCGGCGAAGCTATCCGGATGAGCGGGGTTCCTTAAAAGGTGGGAACCGCTGTTATGACCATGATGAAGTAGTCCATTTCCTATCGACAGCATTTGAGGGGCCTGGCCAATTGGAGTAAGCCGTGTTTATATCTATATTTGCAGGGACCACACCCTTAACCTAAACCACACCCTAAACCTATAACCTAAACCTATTCTCAATTCCCTAAAGCTATAACCTATAACTTAAACCTAAACCTAACCTAAACCTATAACCTTAACCTCAACCTAAACCTAAACCTAACTTAAACCTATAGCCTTAACCTAAATCACACCCTAAACCTAACCTAAACCTATAACCTTAACCTAAAACCTGAACCTACACCTAAAACCTAAATGTATTCTCAAATCCTTAAACCTAATCCTAATCTCAACTCCTTAACCTAAATCTAAACCTAAACTTGAAAAACCAAACCTAAACCCGATCCCAAACCCGAACACGATTTCCTAAACCTAAACCTTAACCTATTCTCAATTCCCTAAACCTATAACCTAAACCTATAACCTTAACCTAAACCAAAAACCTAAATCTAAATGTATTCTCAAATCCCTAAACCTAAACCTACAACTAATCCTAATCTCAACTCCCTAACCTAAACCTAAACCTTAACTTGAAAACCCAAACCTAAACCCGATCCAGAACCCGAACCCAATTTCCTAAACCTAAACCTTAACCTATAACCTATATCATAAACCTTAACTATAACCTATATCATAAACCTTAACCTAAAACCTAAATGTATTCTCAAATCCCTAAACCTAAACATACACCTAATCATAATCTCAGCTCCCTAACCTAAACCTAAACCTAAACCCGATCCCGAACCCGAACCCGATTTTCTAAACCATAACTTAAAACCTAAACCTTAACCTAAAACCTAAATGTATTCTCAAATCCCTAAACCTAAACCTACACCTAACCCTAATCTCAATTCCTAACCTAAACCTAAACCTAAACTTGAAAACCCAAAACTAAACTCGATCCCGAACCCGAACCCAATTTCCAAAACTTAAACCTTAACCTAAAACCTAAAACCTAAACCTAAATGTATTCTCAAATCCCTAAACCTAAACCTACACCTAATCATAATCTCAACTCCCCTAACCTAAACCTAAACCTAAACTTGAAAACCCAAATGTAAACCCGATCCCGAACACAATTTCCTAAACCTAAACTTTAACCTATTCTCAATTCCCTAAAGCTATAACCTATAACCTATAATCGTAACCTAAACCTATAACTTAAATCTAAATGTATTGTCAAATCCCTAAACCTAAACCTACACCTAATCCTAATCTCAACTCTTTAACCTAAACCTAAACCCGAACCCGGTTTCCTAAACCTAAACCTTAACCTAAAACCTAAAACCTAAACCTTAAATTAAAACCTAAATGTATTCTCAAATCCCTAAACCTAAACCTACACCTAATCATAATCTCAACTCCCTAACCTAAACCTAAACCTAAACTTAAAAACCCAAACCTAAACCCGATCCCGAACCCAAACCCGATTTCCTAAACCTAAACCTACACTATAACCTAAAACCTTAACCTTAACCTAAAACCTAAATGTATTCTCATATCCCTAAACCTAAACATACACCTAATCCTAATCTCGGCTCCCTAACCTAAACCTAAACCTAAACTTAAAAACCCAAACCTAAACCCGATCTTGAACCCGAACCCAATTTGCTAAACCATAACTTAAACCTATAACCTAAAACCTAAACCTTAACCTAAAACCTAAATGTATTCTCAAATCCCTAAATCTTAACCTACACCTAATCCTAATCTCAACTCCCTAACCTAAACTTAAACCTAAACTTGAAAACCCAAACCTAAACCCGAACCCGAACCCAATTTCCTATACCTAAACCTTAACCTATAACCTAAACCTAAACTTAAAACCTAAATATATTCTCAAATCCCTAAACCTAAACCTACACCTAATCATAATCTCAACTCCCTAACCCAAACCTAAACCTAAACTTGAAAACCCAAACCTAAACCGATCCCAAACTCGAACTCGATTTCCTAAACCATAACCTAAACCTATAACCTAAAACCTAAACCTTAACCTAAAACCTAAATGTATTCTCAAATCCCTAAACCTAAACCTACACCTAATCCTAATCTCAACTCCCTAACCTAAACCTAAACCTAAACTTGAAAACCCAAACCTAAACCCGATCTCGAACCCAAACCCGATTTCCTAAACCTAAACCTTAACCTATAACCTATAACCTAAACCTAAACCTAAAACCTAAATGTATTCTCAAATCCCTAAACCTAAACCTACACCTGATCATGATCTCAACTCCTTAACCTAAACCTAAGCCTAAACTTGAAAACCTAAACCTAAACCCGATCCTGAACCCGAACCCGATTTCCTAAACCTTAACCTAAACCTATAACCTAAAACCTAAACCTATAACATATAACCTAAAACCTAAACCTAAACCTTAACCTAAACCTATAACCTAAACCTAAACCTAAACCTATAACCTTAACCTAAACCTATAACCTAAACCTTAACCTATAACTTATAACCTATAACCTAACCTTAACCTAAACCTAAAACGTAAACCTAAACCTATAACCTAAACCTATACCTAAAACCTAAATGTATTCTCAAATCCCTAAACCTAAACCTACACCTAATCCTGATCTCAACTCCCTAACCTAAATCTAAAGCTAAACTTGAAAACCCAAACTTAAACCCAATCCCGAACCTAAACCCGATTTCCTAAACCTAAACCTTAACCTATTCTCAATTCCCTAAAGCTACAACCTATAACCTATAAACTATAACCTAAACCTAAACCTTCAGTTGAAAACTTCAGAAAAGTCTTTCATAGCTATAATATTAGAAATAAGTGGATGTGTTAGAAAACTTCAGACAGGTCTTTCATAGCTATAGATTCGTTCAGTTGATTATGGCCCGACTAGAGGACTGACCTGATTCTTAGGATACGGAATCTACAGTTTACCCTTCTAATGGATGACTTGGATATTACACATGTCTGCCATGCCGGCATGTGGTAGTGTGTGCATTAGCTCACTTACACATGCAGGTGAGCTTAGCAAACCTCCTTCCCTTCCTCAGGTGGGCTCTACCAAGAAGGTGCACATTTCTAGTAAGCGGTGAACCTGCTGCTTCTGAACATCATTAGATTATTTTCTGACAGTGATATTTTCTCTATACAATGTGATGCACTGTATACCCTAGAAACTATCTAGAACTCGAGGCATTGCCACTAATCACTGGCATGTCCTACTTGTAATTGACAAGCAAATGGAGATTTTCTTTTCATGATGGTCAGCTCTGCTTGCACATTTTTCAGGTCATAGATAATCGTGGTCGGTATCTGTTCCACTTGGGAAGTGGGTACTTATGGCTACCGATGGTCCTCCTTGCAGAAATCGTCCAGACGTTTATTTTGGCCCTATAAACCATATGGTGAGACCATTCCTTTTATGTCAATTTTATTCCTCTCTTTGAGTTTTTATTAATTCATTAAGAAAAAAAACGGTTATACATGATGCACTTCGTTCACTTTGTCTTTCTTTTCCCCAATGGTCATTCTGATTTATGAATGCCATGACTATTTGTAAGATGATGGCATATACGAAGTTGTTGCAGGAAGTGACTTTGTCATTACTAGAGTTGCATTTCAAGACAACTCTTCAAAGTACTACATAAATGACCGTGGAAGTAATTTTACAAAGGTCACTAAAAAATTGAAAGGAAAAGGAGTGGACTTGGACAATAATCGATTTTTGATTCTTCAGGTGGGTGATGGGCTGATGGCTGAAAAAGGCCTATTTACTAGTGAAAAAAATATCATACCGTCAAAATATATCTTCTCTTTCAATTCTTTATCATTGAAATTTTAAGGTGAAGTCGAGCAAATTTCTCTAATGAAGCCAAAGATTTGTATTTTCAACATTATTGTAATTATAATTGTAATTGATTGAATGAAGGATTGTAATTGATTGTAATTGTAATTGATTTAATGAAGGATTGTAATTAATTGTAATGGAATGAATGAATGATTATGCAGGTGGTAATTGAATGAACAAATGATTATATATATTTTTTTAATGTTCAAAATAGCTACGGATATTGACCGTAGCCGGTAATCTGACAACTATAGCCATATTAATTTTGGCAAATTGCTACGGACTTTTAGCTACAAATAATATCCATAGCTGTTTGCAATTTTCGCTACAGATATGATTGCTACGGATTATATTTGTAGTTATTGTGATCTATAGCTACAGATTAAATCTGTAGCTATAGGTTCAAGACCTATTGTTACGACACCTACAACTACGGTCGTGCTATGGACTAAAACTGTAGCCATATGTTTATGGCTACGGCTTTTATCCGTAGCCTTTGCCCAATTTTTTGGTAGTGAGCTCTTTTTATTTACAATGTGTAGAATGGTTGGAAAAGTGAGTAATATTATTTTAAACCTAACACACATTGCACCCTATGTTGTATATAGGGGATGCCTCTTAAAAACACTCGGAACATAGCACGTATCGCACTTGGCGAATCGACTGACGGGGCACCTCCCCTGAGCGATAGCCATATGGACCCAAGTTTGGGCCTGGATATTGAGACTATGCCGGATTCGCAGAATATAACCGTGCATCTACATCGACGCCACACATGCCTCAGGCAGCTTCTCCTCTTGATAGGTTAGAGCAGATGATGCTCCTGATGTAGCAACAACAACAGTTTTTTTCCATGATAGCGGGGGCCATTGCCCAGAACATGAACCTGGTCCCGCCTACACCATCAGTGCAACCCACTGGAACTATGAACATGAGTGGCTTATTCAAGTGCTTTCAGCGCCTTCGCCCTCCTACTTTTGCAGGTGCCCACCAACCCGAGGAGGCAGAGTATTGGTTGGATCGTATATCCAAGATGCTGAAGCCGCTGCACTGTACTGAAGCAGAGCAGGTGGAGCTAGTCACGTATATGTTTGAGAAGGAGGCTAGTCTTTGGTGGGAAAGTGTAACGACCCGTAAATTTTCATACTTTGGATCGAGTACCATCTCGACCAGAAATCAATTAGGATTAAATCCTTTAGGAATTTAACAAAGTTAACTAAGTGCAAAACTCGATTAGCCATGAAATCTGTTGGGATCGCTTTAAATACGATCTGCAAGACCCAAAACTTGCAAAATCAGTGACTCTAGGTTACCCTAAAGTTTAGAACCAAACTCATTTCCATTTGCTCTCGGGAATGAAACGAAACTTCATATTAGGTCTAGATCGCACATCGAAGTCCGATTAACACGAAGTTAAGGAACTAGGACCGCCTCACTGAGCTTGACTATCATCTCAAAAATCAGGTTCAGCCGATGTCACATGGCCATTCGTTTGGATCCGGAGCGAGGGAGTGTGAAAAACACTATTCCCTTTACAAAATAAATATCTGGAATAGTGATCGGCACCATTCGCTTGCGCATCAATATTAAGCAACAAGACCGTCGAATCGACTAAATTACACCCTCGGATTAAGAAAAATTTCAGGAACATTTACATGTGCTTGGAATTTCGGATCGTGGCCCATTGACCGTTGAACTGAAAGTGGTCCGTCATGTGCGATCTGGGAATCCGATCTAGTCGAAAACGTAATCCCACATAGATCCATGTGTGGTGAGCTTAAGTCTGACGTTTGGCTCAAGGAGGGCCACCAGAACCTCTCTTTTGAGAATTGGAAAAGTGACGAAATACCTATATTAGCAAAGTAACCCTTGAACCTGAGTCTATTTTGGAGAGGTTTTTGGCTATAAAAGGGGCTTAGAACAGCCCCTCTCACAGCCATACGAATTTGGGATAAAACCCTAGAGAGAGAGAGAGAGAAAAGAGAGAGAAGAGCTTGGGATTTGTGGGAGAACTTCCTCCTGCTGCTTTCGATTATCACACGGCCTACACCGCCTCTTTCCAGGCGCTTTCCTGGTGGTATTCACTCCGTTTGAAGGTGAGAAACCCTAACCCTAGGTCTGATTTGAAGTAGATAGGCTATAGGTTGTGAAAAGGCTAACCGATTCCGCTCTTTAGGAAAGAAAACTCCCGAATACGGAAGCTCACCAAACCTTACAGATCCGTTGTGATTCCAAGGGCAAAGGTGAGGACTTTAGGTGTATAGGTTACGGTTTTCAACGCTTTCAATGTCAGATAATGATAGATTCATGATTTGTATGCAAATGCACATGTACAAAGTGCTTTCCGTTTTCTGTTTCGATTAACGTTGTAGAATATGGAATTTCACATACTCTAGGTATACGTAGAAATACCGTATACGTATTTTTTTAGAAAAATGTTTGACATGTTTATTTAATGTATGATTATACAACTTATGGATAAAATACTAGTTTGGTGAAAGGAATCGCCGTAATACATGCTTACTTGTAAATACTACGTATGTAGAAATTGTGTATTCTAGAAATACCGTATATGTGTAAATTTTGGAAATGCATTTGTCGTGATTATTTGTTGTATGATTATGGTATACATGGATAAAACAACCGCTTGGCGAAAGGATAGCCCTAATACATATTTTGCTAACATACGCCATGTATGTTGGAATGGTGTACTCTAAGTGTTTGTGTAAATGCTTGTGAGTGTAAATGTTTAAGTGTTAGTGCCTTAGGTAGGTGCTGATATGAAATTCCCGACTACCTTAAAGACATGTAGGATACCCTCCATGTGGTGGTTTACTTTAGCCACTCACTTATGATGTATACGTAATTGTGTCCCTATTTGTATAGTACTCTACAACATGCTTTACAACATGCTTTATATCATGCTTCATAACATGCTCTATGATATGCTTCCTAACATGTTATATTACTTTGTTTATCATGCTTAACTCCACATGCTATTGATGAGAACTGTATGAGTTTGGGACTATGTTTATAGTCCAGGCATTCGGTACCAGATTGGACATTGTGGCTGAGATTCATGTCGCCACAAGGAATGTGTCTGGCGAACCCGAGTCGTACTTCGGTTGGCGATAGTGGTTGGCCACACGGAGTGCTTTTGCGCTTCATATCGCCCAACTTGTTGTGCGCTCGAGCTAGTCAGGCTCGTCAAGTAACCCGATTGTCGAATGTGTGTTCACCATGTTTGGTCATTATTGTTTGAACCTAGGGTACCAAACTTACCAGTGGCGATCCCGTTAACCAAGGTACCTCGATCCGCTAAGACTCATGAGCCGGACATGGTGGTATGGGACACCGTGGCCGAGCTGTCGGCCTATGCTGGGGCCAAGTGCCTCCCCATAGTGACCATTGAGCAACCCGAACTCGTGAGCCGAATACGGTGGTATGAGACACTGTATTCGAGCTGTCGATACTTATGGCGAGAGCCGAGTATGGTGAGACCTGTGCTCGTGCTGACGGGCGACGAGTCCTCTGTAGTATCTTCGAGTATACTCCAAGGGTCTGTGATTGGCGACGAGTCTTTCACAGCAACTAGAGTATGAGTTGAGCCGAGTACGGTGAGACCTATACTCGAGCTGACGGCTAGTGATTGAGCCGAGTACGGTGAGACCTGTACTTGAGCTGACGGTCAGCAATTGAGCCGCATACGGTGGGATCTGTATCCGTGCTGACGGGTGACGAGCCCTTTGCGATGCCTTCGCTATGCCTCTCGAACCATAATATCGTATGAGATTAACTAGGATTGACGACCCTAGAATGGATCATGTTTGGGAATGATACAAGGGAGGTACCTCAGTTTCCCAATACTGCTGTTTGAAATGGAATAATAATAACTCGGTAATCATGTTCATCATAGCACCGTATGTGCCTTGTAGATGTGGAGCACTGAGGGAGTTAAGCATTCGCGAACGTAAGATGATGTCGCATGAGGGTGGTTTGGCAAGGGCATACAGCATCATGTCATTTCATTCTCGCACTTAATAAGAGTAGTTAGAATTGTTTGATTTGTACTGCTTTATCATTACTGCTTGATTGAATTGATAACATGTTAACCTATGCTTTATTGTTCCACTGAGTTAGCTACTCACTCCCACGTTACGGGACGATGTTTGCAACACCCACCAGACTCTGTCGCAGGTATAGATGGCGCATCGGTTCAGGAGCCGGAGCCCGACTTCGATGAGGATCAGGATGAGTTCTCCTTTATGCAGTACTCTGACGGCTTTACTTAGGCCGACTGCATCGCGGGGATTCCAGGGCTTATCTATGGAGTTGTATTTTGATTTTTGACTTAGAAACTGTACATGTATATTGTTACTCAGTTAGTGCTCATACTCTGGTGTTCATAAAATTTTGTTTGTGTAATTTCAGTCTTCTGCTTGCCTTTATCAAATTGAACTGGAGTATGAATTACTGTTTTGGTATAATCTCATTCATGTTTATTGCTCTAACTCAGATAACATTTAACCATCATTGTGTATGTTGCATAAGTGATGAGTTGGAACTTGGGAGTTGAGTTCATACTCGACCTCCGAATTTCAGGGCGTTACAAGTTGGTATCAAAGCATGATTTTGATTAAACCGGACCTGAGTTATGTACCCACTATGTACGCTGACGCGTTATAACCTAGGAGGGTGTGCAAAAATATAGAAACAGTCTTAGGGTCTCCCGACTTCGCCGTTCAGCGAAGTTCTTTAAAAACGGACATGTTGATCGAGTCTGTACTCGATCCTGACCGCACATATGGATTCCAAATCACTCCTACACCGTCTATTGACATGTCCAAATCACCATCCACCCAAAACCAGTCATTAAAGATCAGGAAAAAAATCAGTTTAGTTCAAAAATTTTTCAGGACCACCCGTTCTGGAGCTGAACTGAGTCGAGGGCCTCCCCACTTAAACCCACTAAGCCTCAAGATCGAACCAGGGTGCATTTGGCACCCTGGGCACGTGGTAAACAGGGCCCCACCGCGGCGGCGGCTGGCCGCGGCGGACCGCGGTCCGGTGGGCCATCTGGAGTAGGGCCAGGGCTGGGGTTGGTCGGCCCGACCTCCCCTACCCCCTGGCACGTGCCATTTTGGTAAATGTTTAGGTTTTAAGGGGCTGGAGCACCCCACTCTCCCATTTCATCCCTTCCAAGCACCTCCAAACCCCCATTTTCGTTTTTCCTCTCAACCCATCCCTCCAAACCTTGCAATCCTCCATTTTCTTCCATAACCCACACACTCCAACTTTTCCACAACAGCCCTAGCCTCCTCTTTTTCCCATTTTCTCATGTTGGAGCTCTCATACCCCTCATTTGGAGCTCAAAATCGGGTAATCTCCTAACCCATTCCATTTTCTTTTTGTTCCTCCTTCATTTCCTACCTCTAGTGCCCCTTCCACACCTATTGGATTGTTGCTTGTGGAGGATCAAAGAGATCAGCCCCTTTTCCCCCATCTTGGCATTTTTTCATGGCTCTCTTTGGTGTGGTGGCAACTATTTTCTCCATTTCCTCCATCCTATCTCTCATGGGAAAGAGGAAGACTGCGGCTGATGACGCAGGCCCAAGTAGGCCAGCCCATTCCCGAAGAAGATCTGACGATGGGGCCGGCGCTAGCACCGTTCGGGAGTTTAGGTCGAAGCGAGACCTGGATCCTGACCATCCCGTCAAAAATGCTTATCCGATAGGCGTCGAATATGGGCGCTTCGCGGGCCGCAAGGTTGTGTTTGAAGCTCATGTGGATGAAAGGATGTTCGGGCTACACCCGCTGATGGATCACCTAGTGGACATCGGATGAAACTCGATGTTTGACGGTGAGTCCCCTGCATGTGAGAACACGGTTCGTGCTTTCTACACCCACATCGTGGACTCATCAGTAGAGCCTCTTCAGTTCACTGTCTCTGTGAGGGGCATAAGACGCACAATCACTGTGGATGAGGTGGTTCGAATCATGAAGATTCCACGTGGTCAAGTGCTTCCTAGTGATGACTTCTCCAGAAGTACGCGGGAAAGGGATCGCTGCACGCGATACCTTTGTGGTCGCCGAGTTCTTGGACGCGAGGAAATTGTATTGCGGCGACAAAGATGGCCGAAGACTTCCGTTTACTCCATCACATTTTCACATACAATGTATACCCACGGTGGGGTAACCGCACGGAGTGTACTCGGTTGATGGTGGACTTTCTGTACAAGATGGGACGTGGGGACAACATATGCCTGCCCACATTCATCCTATTTCAGATAGTTCAGGTTGTTCGATCTACCAGGAATGACCTTTCGCTCCCATTTGGCCACCTGATATGTAGGATGGCACGTAGTGTCGGCTACCGGTTGAACATGGAGGACCTTGCACCAGTCCGAGTCATAAGCGAGGCGACACTTAAGAATATGAAGATCGGCCCTTGCCAGCGGCAAGTCCGGCTCGATGAGTCTGGCGATGAGTCGGATAGTGCCGGTGAGGAGAGTGTTGACCTTGAGGCAGAAAGTGATGAGGAGGGCGGTGATGACATACAAGAAGAGGAGGAGGAGGCTCAGGATACTGAGGAGAGCTCTCCTCCTGGTGCACCTGAGTCGGACGCTGCTCAGGCAGCGAGAGAAGCTCGCTAGGATGAGGGCGGAGATAGATTGCGATACTCGGATCGTGACGGCCTATGGACCTGACGGCACAGCTTTTACGTTTCCAGTGCAGGTCAGTTGGCCCTGCCATGTTGATTGTTATGCTGCTTTAATTATGCCGATTGATGGTCTGACTGTGGAGGGTACACCGGTGGTTCGAGAATTTGCAGGCGTGTTTAAGACTATTCCTGGTTTACCTCCTCGACGTGAGATCGATTTTACAATTGATCTTACGCCGGGTGCGACACCCATCTCACTGCCGACTTATCGTATGCCTCCATGTGAGATGGAGGAGCTGCGGAAACAAATTGACGATCTGGTAGACAAGGGTTTTATACGACCTAGTGTGTCTCCTTGGGGAGCACCTGTGCTATTTGTGAAGAAGAAGGACGGGTCGCCACGGTTATGTATTGACTACCGTAGGTTGAACCAGGTCACAATGAAGAACAAGTATCCTTTGCCCAAGATAGATGATCTATTTGATCAGTTGAGGGGGGCGAAGTATTTCTCGAAGATTGATCTTCAGTCGGGGTACCACCAGTTGCGCGTGAGAGATGAGAACGTGCAGAAGATAGCCTTCAGGACGTGCTTTGGGCACTATGAGTTTCTAGTGATGTCGTTCGGCCTTACGAACGCACCAGCCGTGTTCATGGATCTGATGAACCGGGTATTTCAGCCTTTCCTGTACCGATTCGTCATCGTCTTTATTGATGACATCTTGATATACTCTACGAGTCGGGAGGAGCACGAGGAGCACCTGAGAGCGGTGTTGGGTACACTGAAGAAGAACCAGTTGTTCGCACAGTACAAGAAGTGCGACTTCTAGCAGGAGGAAGTCAAGTTCCTCGGACATGTAGCGTCCAAGGATGGGATAGCAGTGGATCTTGCTAAGGTAGCCGCGGTTTAGGATTGGCAGCAGCCTGGCTCGGTTACCGAGGTGAGGAGTTTCCTTGGTCTGGCTGGGTATTACAGACGCTTCATTCAGAATTTCTAGAAGATCGCCGGGCCATTGTCTCAGTTGACTCGGAAGGACCTGAAGTTCGCCTGGAATGAGAAGGCGGAGGCAGCTTTTAAGGAGCTGAAGGACAAGTTGACTTCCGCCCCTGTGCTAGTATTGCCAGAGCAAGGGGAGAAGTACACGATATATACTGACGCGTCTCGCGTTGGTTTGGGTTGTGTCCTGATGTAGAAGGATAGGGTGATTTCGTATGCCTCGAGACAATTAAGGAAGCACGAGGAGAATTACCCTACACACGACCTGGAGTTGGCAGCTGTCATCTTTGCATTGAAGCTCTGGAGACATTACCTCTACGGAGAGGAGTTCGAGCTTTTCTACGACCACAAGAGCCTTAAGTACATATTCACAAGCGAGACTTGAATATGAGATAACACCGATGGATGGAGACTTTGAAGGACTTCAAGTTCGAGGTTTCCTACCATCCTGGCAAGGCGAACCTTGTGGCAGACGCGTTGAGCCGTAAGAAGGCGATAGCATTTGCGGCACCATTGATGATAGCTGAGTGGGACATGGTCGAGTTCGTACGGGACTTCGAGCAGAGACTCACTGTGGAGGAGCCATTTGAGTGTGTTGCGCACGTTCGGGCGCGGCCACTTATTGACGACAGAGTTATTGAGGCCCAGAAGGGCGATGTGCGGTTGTCTGAGCTTCGAGAGCAGGCTAGCGATGCCGAGGACTCCGAGTGGAGAGTTGGTTCTGATGGGGGTCTACGATTCCGTGGCCGCCTATGCGTTCCTGATGTGCCTGACTTGAGACGCGAGCTTCTCGAGTCTGCCCATAACTCGAAGCTTGCGATGCATCCTGGTAGCACGAAGATGTACCAGGATATGAGACGGACGTATTGGTGGGATAACATGAAGGCCCACATCGCTGAGTATGTGTCGCGATGTTTGACGTGCCAGCAGGTCAAGGCAGAACATCGCCGACCTCCTGGACTGCTTCAGCCCATGCCCATAGCAGAGTGGAAGTGGGATTTCATCTCCATGGATTTCATATCCGGGCTGCCGAAGACGAGGAAGGGACACGATTCCATTTGGGTGATTGTGGACCGGTTGACCAAATCGGCCCATTTCCTCCCTATCAGAGTTACGAACTCTGCAGACGAGCTGGCTAGATTGTACATCAGAGAGATCGTCCGTCTGCACGGGGTTCCTTTAGAGATCGTGTCGGACAGAGACACGCGGTTCACATCCATCTTCTGGACTCGTATCCAGGAGGCGATGGGTGTAAAGTTGAAGTTCAAGATCTTGCGTTTCATCCTCAGACTGATGGGCAGACAGAGCGGGTGAATCAGATTCTGGAGGATATGTTGCGAGCATGTGTGTTGGACTTCAAGGACAGCTGGGATGACTATCTTCCGTACGCAGAGTTCGCCTACAACAATAGCTTCCAGGCGACTATTGGTATGGTGCCATATGAGGCTCTATATGGTCGTCTTTGTAGAGCACCGCATTGTTGGGCCGAGGTTGGCGAGCGTAGTTTGATTGGCCCGGAGTTGGTACAGGCGACTACAGAGAAGGTCGACATTATCAGGCGTCGATTACTACACGCGCAGAGAGGCGTAAGAGTTACGCCGATACGAGGCAGCGACCGCTGGAGTTCGAGGTCGGGGATCATGTGTTCCTTCGAGTTTCCCCTATGAAGGGAGTCCTTCGGTTTGGGAAGAAGGGGAAGCTCACACCGAGGTTTATCGGTCCCTTTCAGATACTGGATCGAGTGGGTGATGTGGCGTATCGTCTCGCTCTGCCCACACCACTTGCGTCGGTACACAACGTATTTCATGTGTCTATGCTGAAGAAGTACGTTCCCGATCCTTCGCATATCATCAGATGGGAGCAGGTACAGCTGAGCGAGGATGCTACATATGAGTTACGCCCGACACGTATCCTTGACAGGAAGGAGCAGGTACTACGTAGCAAGGTCATTCCACTTGTGAAGGTGCTATGGACACATCATTCCGAGGAGGAAGCTACTTGGGAGACTGAGGCCGAGGTCAGGAAGAACTACCCTCAGATTCTCGAGGAATACGAAAAGGTAAAAATTTTGAGGACGAAATTTTTTGTTTAAGGGGGGTAGATTCTAACGACCTGTAAATTTCTGTACTTTGGATCGAGTACCATCTCGACCAGAAATCAATTAGGATTAAATCCTTTAGGAATTTAACAAAGTTAACTAAGTGCAAAACTCGATTAGCCATGAAATCCGTTGGGATCGCTTTAAATACGATCTGCAAGACCCAAAACTTGCAAAATCAGTGACTCTAGGTTACCCTAAAGTTTAGAACCAAACTCATTTCCATTTGCTCTCGGGAATGAAACGAAACTTCGTATTAGGTCTAGATCGTACATCAGAAGTCCGATTAACACGAAGTTAAGGAACTAGGACCGCCTCACTGGGCTTGACTATCATCTCAAAAATCAGGTTCAGCCGATGTCTCATGGCCATTCGTTTGGATCCGGAGCGAGGGAGTGTGAAAAACACTATTCCCTTTACAAAATAAATATCTGGAATAGTGATCTGGCACCATTCGCTGCGATCGTGATTAACAGGGACCGTCGAATCGGACTAAATTACACCCTCGGATTAAGAAAATTTCAGGAACATTTACATGTGCTTGGAATTTCGGATCGTGGCCCACTGACCGTTGAAATGAAAGTGGTCCGCCACGTGCGATCTAGAAATCCGATCGAGTCGAAAACGTAATCCCACATAGATCCATGTGTGGTGAGCTTAAGTCTGACGTTTGGCTCAAGGAGGGCCACCAGAACCTCTCTTTTGAGCTGGAAAAGTGACGAAATACCAATATTAGCAGTAACCCTTGAACCTGAGTCTATTTTGGGGAGGTTTTTGGCTATAAAAGGAGCTTAGAACAGCCCCTCTCACAGCCATACGAATTTGGGATAAAACCCTAGAGAGAGAGAGAGAAAAGAGAGAGAAGAGCTTGGGATTTGTGGGAGAACTTCCTCCTGCTGCTTTCGATTATCACACGGCCTACACCGCCTCTTTCCAGGCGCTTTCTCGGCGGTATCCACTCCATTTGAAGGTGAGAAACCCTAACCCTACGTCTGATTTGAAGTAGATAGGCTATAGGTTGTGAAAAGGCTAACCGATTCTGCTCTTTAGGCAAGAAAACTCCCGAATACGGAAGCTCACCAAACCTTACAGATCCGTTGTGATTCCAAGGGCAAAGGTGAGGACTTTAGGTGTATAGGTTATGGTTTTTAACGCTTTCAATGTCAGATAATGATAGATTCATGATCTGCATGCAAATGCACATGTACAAGGTGCTTTCCATTTTCTGTTTCGATTAACATTGTAGAATATGGAATTTCACATACTCTAGGTATACGTAGAAATATCGTATACGTATTTTTTTTGAAAAAATGTTTGACATGTTTATTTAATGTATGATTATACAACATATTGATAAAATACTAGTTTGGCGAAAGGAATCGCCGTAATACATGCTCGCTTGTAAATACTACGTATGTAGAAATTGTGTATTCTAGAAATACCGTATATGTGTAAATTTTGGAAATGCATTTGTCGTGATTATTTGCTGTATGATTATGGTATACATGGATAAAACAACCGCTTGGCGAAAGGATAGCCCTAATACGTATTTTGCTAACATACGTCATGTATGTTGGAATGGTGTACTCTTAAGTGTTTGTGTAAACGCTTGTAAGTGTAAATGTTTAAGTGTTAGCGCCTTAGGTAAGTGCTGATATGAAATTCCCGACTACCTTAGAGACATGTAGGATACCCTCCATGTGGTGGTTTACTTTAGCCACTCACTTGTGATGTATACGTAATTGTGTCCCTATTTGTATAGTACTCTACAACATGCTTTACAACATGCTTTATATCATGCTTCATAACATGCTCTATGATATGCTTCCTAACATGTTGTATTACTTTGTTTATCATGCTTAACTCCACATGCTATTGATGAGAACTGTATGAGTTTGGGACTATGTTTATAGTCCAGGCATTCGGTACCAGATTGGACATTGTGGCTGAGATTCATGTCGCCACAAGGAATGTGTCTGGCGAACCCGAGTCGTACTTCGGTTGGCGATAGTGGTTGGCCACACGGAGTGCTTTTGCGCTTCATATCGCCCAACTTGTTGTGCGCTCGAGCTAGTCAGGCTCGTCAAGTAACCCGATTGTCGAATGTGTGTTCACCATGTTTGGTCATTACTGTTTGAACCTAGGGTACCAAACTTACCAGTGGCGATCCCGTTAACCAAGGTACCTCGATCCGCTAAGACTCATGAGCCGGACATGGTGGTATGGGACACCGTGGCCGAGCTGTCGGCCTATGCTGGGGCCAAGTGCCTCCCCATAGTGACCATTGAGCAACCCGAACTCGTGAGCTGAATACAGTGGTATGGGACACTGTATTCGAGCTGTCGATACTTACGGCGAGAGCCGAGTATGGTGAGACCTGTGCTCGTGCTGACGGGCGACGAGTCCTCTGTAGTATCTTCGAGTATACTCCAAGGGTCTGTGATTGGCGGCGTCTTTCACACAGCAACTAGAGTATGAGTTGAGCCGAGTATGGTGAGACCTGTACTCGAGCTGACGGCTAGTGATTGAGCCGAGTATGGTGAGACCTGTACTTGAGCTGATGGTCAGCAATTGAGCCGCATACGGTGGGATCTCTATCCGTGCTGACGAGTGACGAGCCCTTTGTGATGCCTTCGCTATGCCTCTCGAACCATAATATCGTATGAGATTAACTAGGATTGACGACCCTAGAATGGATCATGTTTGGGAATGATACAAGGGAGGTACCTTAGTTTCCCAATACTGCCATTTGAAATGGAATAATAATAACTCGGTAATCATGTTCATCATAGCATCACATGTGCCTTGTAGATGTGGAGCACTGAGGGAGTTAAGCATTCACGAACGTAAGATGATGTCGCATGAGGGTGGTTTGGCAAGGGCATACAGCATCATGTCATTTCATTCTCGCACTTAATAAGAGTAGTTAGAATTGTTTGATTTGTACTGCTTTATCATTACTGCTTGATTGAATTGATAACATGTTAACCTATGCTTTATTGTTCCACTGAGTTAGCTACTCACTCCCACATTATGGGACGGTGTTTTGCAACACCCACCAGACTGTCGCAGTATAGATGGTGCATCGGTTCGGAGAGCCGGAGCCCGACTTCGATGAGGATCAGGATGAGTTCTCCTTTATGCAGTACTCTGACGGATTTGCTTAGGCCGACTGCATCGCGGGGATTCCAGGGCTTATATATGGAGTTGTATTTTGATTTTTGACTTAGAAACTGTACATGTATATTGTTACTCAGTTAGTGCTCATACTCTGGTGTTCATAAAATTTTGTTTGTGTAATTTCAGTTTTCCGCTTGCCTTTATCAAATTGAACTGGAGTATGAATTACTGTTTTGGTATAATGTCATTCATGTTTATTGCTCTAACTCAGACAACATTTAACCATCTTTGTGTATATTGCATAAGTGATGCGTTGGAACTCGGGAGTTGAGTTCATACTCGACCTCCGAATTTCAGGGCGTTACAGACAGCATCCTACTAACAGTCCCCACAGGATACGTGTTGACGTGCGACACGTTCGAAACCCATTTTCATGGAAAGTACTTCCCCCTCACTTACCGTAATGAAAAGGAGGGTGAATTTCTTTGCCTCTGACAAGGAGGGATGATAGTAGCCGAGTACAAGAACCAATTCACAGAGCTAACTATATATGTTCCATTGATGCTGGTAGATGAGCTAATGAGGATGCAGTAATTTTCAAATGGTCTGTGGCCTGATATCCGCATGAAGATGTGTTGCGCTAGCATTCCCAACTACGCTGAGCTAGTGAACATGTCCCTACGAGCTGAGTAGGATGGAGACAGAGTGTCACGGGCACATATACCTATGGGCCCAAGGCCTCAACCTAGTTTGCCGAACTAACCATTCCTCGGCAGGAGGCCTCATGCAGATCTGCCTCCCAGGCTAATGGCTTCAATGACCAAACCGAGGAGATCGGATACTTGGTGCACCTACTGTAAGAAGATGGGCCATACAGATACTTACTGTTTTAATAAGATGAGGGACAACGGCTTTATGCCACCTCAGAAGATCAACCATCAACTACCACAGGCTATTTCAGCCCCACCTCTACGATCCGCCCCGCTAGCACAGCCATTCTACAGACCTCCCGTACCTCGGAATAGGCCGCCTCAACGACCTATGGTAGCGCAACCTAATCATTCTCAACAAGCACGTGTACATGCACTTGTAGCTAAAGCATCTGAGTCAGCAACTATTATCACGCCCCAAACTCGGAAACCGGGCTCACAAAATTCTCGATCGCCGAATCCGGTGCCGACAGCCTTCGTAGAACCCCATTCTCGGCTCCCAACGCCCATACGCCAGGTTCCGATCTTGGGATGCTACAAGGAGGATTTTTTTTAACTTCAGTTTAATTCGTAATGAGCATAACCAAAGGCATAACCCACAAACAACAACCAAAAACTCCATCACATTTCCACTATAATTAAAAACTTTACAAGTACAATGAGCATAAAAGGAAAATACAATGAGGATGGACAAAAGCTCCAAAAAGATCTCTGTCTCAGGCGCTGCCTTAGCGGCACAAGGCTCTTCTTCGTCACACCGCATGCAACGGTCGTACATAAGCTTATAGAAAGCTTAGAGGGTGGTGAAAGTGTGTGCAAGGTAGTAATGCAGATATACAGTATCAGAGTAATGCGGAACATGCTGGTGAATCCATGAATACCATTAGCCATACCAAGGCTATGCGATGCAAGACATGAATGATGTCGGCCATACTAAGGCCATATGGTGTGAAATGTAACTCAAGCATACAAATCCTCATCTAAGTCCACATATCAGTACAGCTCAAAATCTGGGATATCACCGGGGTCTAATACACTCTAAACCAGATTGCCGCCCCATCGCACGCAATAAGGTAAGTGGAAGAGACCTCACTACCCGCCTGCCAATATCGGGCTCGGCTCGTCGATAGCGGACCCATTCCTCGAGCTGGTCATACTCAGCCTAGCATTGCCCCCTCCTCTCGGGCGGGTAAGGTCGTACCCCCTTCCAACCGACCACGACACAGTGGAAAGTGCAGCCTCCTCGTAATCGGCCATCGGCGCTCGTGCACCCACTCGGTCAAGACGTTGGAGCAACCTCTTGGTACCATAAGGGTTTAGGAACTTTCACCCAGGGATGTCTATAGCACCCCATGTAGAACAAGATTTTTGGTATCCAATCCTGCCAACCACGATATGCCTGTGGCGGCTACGGCCCTGATGTCGCTAGGGTGCACAGTACACATGTCACACGATGCAAGATGCTTGAATCACACAATCCAGTCATGCAGCAATCTTGCGCGTATCGTGCGCTCATGTAGGGCAACACAGCCTAACCGGGAGCCCCTAGACAATCTGCCCGAATGCATATGCTATGATCAGTCACTTCTCATATCAAGCATACATATGATGCGTATGATCATGAATCATGGAACTATACTAAACATGTTATATGGGATAGATGTTGTTCATAAGGAGATGGGCCTAGACGACCTACAAGTATGGGCCTAACAATGGGCCCTAGGGAGAATCAGAATGCGGACATTTAACCAACATTATTCTACAATGTGGACGTCAAACCAACATTGCTCCCAAGGCATTGCTCATCGTAAACATCATTACGTAAACCATGTTGGGATCACACATTACAATGGACCTTAGGTACATCCCATTGGGCCTTAAATACATCAAATGGGTCGTATCACATGGGCCTTACATTTATCAAATGGGCCACATTAATGGGCCTCGCTAATGGGCCTTATGTACATTGCAATGGGCTATAACCCATGGGCCTTAGAATGCATCGAATGGGCCTAGTCTTATGGGTCTTATATGTATCAAATGGGCCAACCATTTGGGCCCCATATTGTACATCAAATGGGCCTCAACCCATGGGCCACAAATACACCGAATGGGCCTCATACATATATCAAAGTGGGGTCCACTTGATCTGTAGATCTGATTCATTCTTTAGCTCATGCCAACAAGAGGAGCTTCCAAAAATAGATGGACATTTTGGACGCAACACATGCATCATGGTGGGGCCCAAGAAGGCCCACCATCACATATATATATATATATGAAATATAATATATAACATATATAACATATATAATACTTATATACACAATATATCTACATATATATATATATACACACACGCACGCACACACCGGTGCGCACACATGCACACATACACGCACATGCATGCACACACGTATGCACGCACACAGACACACGCACGCTCCCACGCACGCTCCACCGTCCCTGGACGGTGGAGATATATCAAATACATAACAGTGGGCTCCACCGTCCAGTGGACGGTGGAATTTAAAATTCAAAATTCAATGTGGGCTCCACGTGGGGCCCACTGTAATGTTTACATGCCATCCAACCCGTTGAAAGGGCCACGCAGACCTGAGTGAAGGAAAAACACAAATTTCATCTTGCCCCAAAACTTCTGTGGCCCACAGAAGGATTTCAATGGCAGATGTTCAATCCCACTGTTCACTGCAGTGTGGGCCATCTGGGCGTTGGATGCAGCTCATTTTTGGAGGGGACCCACCTGAGGAGGGGGTCCACCATATGAACGAATTAGATGGCAAATACACATTAAGGTGGGGCCCACGACAGGGGCCGTCGGTGGCTGCCTCCCGCCCGCACGACCGTCGCAGGCAGCGCTTGCGCTGCCTGCGCCTCTGGCGTGTCAGCGGCAGCAGCGGTTGCCCTTATTTAAAAAAAAAACTGTTTTTTCGCGGTTTTCCTCGTGTGGGTCCCGCAGTAAGTGAATCCACCTCACCCAATGGCCACCATGGCTCAATACCAGCCAAACAAGCCTAATATTGGGCATTTTACGGTGTATAGAAAATCGGGGAGTATTTCAATGGTAACCATGCTGTTTGCCGTGCCATGGCCCACCAGAAAGTCAATTTGGTCTCATTTTTCGGCTCAACGCCTAAAATGATGTGGAGAATAGAATGAACGGTATGGATTAAATCTATACAATAAGGTGGGGACTACATGAACACCCACCCAAGTTTGTAATGAAACTAATATATATATTTTTTTTTTTGTAAAACGTCCAGCGTCCAGGGACGCTGGACGGTTTGGGTGTGACACATACACAAGGTGGGTCCGACTTAGGTGGGCCATCAACACATGTATAAAGTGGGCCCCGTTTGTAGATTTCTTAGATATAATACATGCTTCAAGGTAGGGTCTATCCAAGTGGGCCACACCATTTTGGATGGGTGGACAAGGTGGATGATCTCATGCTTCAAGGTGGGCCACAAGCCATCATACACAAGAGAGAGAGAGAGACATCGATGAGGATGGAGGGACCCCGCCACTATGGGCCCCTCATACAAATATACATCAAGGTGGGTCCCGCTACACATGGGCCCATTAAATCCAAAATCCAACGGTGGGGATCCCTTCTCCACCAAAGTAGACGGTCTAGATGACCCTAGGTATACAATAAATATCATGATGATCAAAGTGGGCCATCGGCCACATTTTAGGGTCCCAAGTGAGATCCAAACCATTGATCGGTTGGCCTCACTTGGCCCATCTTAAAAGAAATGAAAACTACTCTATTAAAGCACCCACCACTTGATCTTCTTTCTCCTATGGGCTCCTTAGCTCCTTGGCTTCGATTTCAATGGAGGAGATGAGGAATGGATGGCTAGGATGGGGGATCTTGGATGGAAAGGTGGGCCACACTTGGAGCTTTGAAAGAGAGGGAGAGGCTCATACGTATGAGATTTGCTTAGAATGAGATTTGGAAAAGAAAGAGAGACTTGTAAAGGGAGAGAGAGAGAGAGATGGGTGATGTTTGATGGAGTGATGGATGTGGGGGTGATGGGTGTAGGAGCACCTTTTTTACTTTTGGGGTAAAAGGTGTAAGAAAGGCATGGGTGGTGTAAGAAATTCTTGACTTTAGGGGTTACTTGGGGAAAAGTGTGAAGTGATGTATACTTGACTTGATGGGATTGATTGATGGTTGATTGATATGACATCTCGTTGAGATTCTCTTGGGTTTCATAATGCGCGGCGTTTTCCTCGCACAAAACGCTGACCCTCATCTCTTGACCAGAGAATTGGATCGACGCGCGAGTCACGGCATCGGAACCGCGGCGACGGTGCGGTCGCAATGGTACAAGTCTTAGGTTGAGTCGAATCAGATTAACGATGTGTGAGTTAGGGTCATGCGCAACGCCGGTTAAGGGTCGAAGGTTACCGGAATTCGACCGGAAAGAACGCGAAAGTCTATGTAATGGTACGGTCAAGGATACGGGTCTTACAACTGCAGTGCCCTTAGCCTTCGAAGTCACTACCCACATTCAAGGTACACTAGTTTTTTCTATTGGTAGACACCAGGTCCACTATTTCGATAATATCGTACTCTACAATGAAGCGTTTAGGGATGAACATTATCCTTATGGTTGGGGTGAGAGTCCTTATCGCAACAGAGACCTTTTCCGACGCTATTGAGCTTTATAAGGATTGCTTGATAGACTTAGGAAGCAGAACGGTGTGAATTGACCTGATCGTCACCCCGCTGTACCATTATGATGTCATCCTCGACATGGATTCGCTCACCAAAATGAAGGTAGAGATCAACTGCGATACCAGATTGGTGACAACCCATAGACCTGAGGGCACGACCTTTACTTTCCCAGTTCATGTCAATTGGCCCTACTGTATAAGTTTTTACCCTTCCTTATTAGAAAATGTTGATGATCCAACACTTGGGGACACACCTGCAATTCAAGATTTCATGGACGTGTTCAGAACGATACCTGAACTACCTCCTCGGTGTGAGATCGACTTTACTATCGACCTTGTGCTTGGTGTGACGCCTATTTTCCTACCAACATACGGCATGCCTTCATGTGAAATGGAGGAATTGAGGAGACAGATAGATGATCTGTTGGAATCAGGTTTTATACGACCTAGTGTATCTCCTTGGGGATCACTTGTGTTGTTTGTAAAGAAGAAAGACAGGTCGTTGTGGTTGTGTATTAATTATAACAGGCTGAATCAAGTCACGGTCAAGAACAAGTATCCTCTGCCAAGGATAGGTGACCTGTTTGACCAGTTGAAAGGGGCACAATATTTCTCTAAGATCGACCTGCAATTTGGGTATCATCAGTTGTGTGTCAGGGATGAAGACGTACAGAAAACAACATTCAGAACTAGTTTGGGCACTATGAATTCCTTGTGATGTCGTTTGGACTTACAAATGCACCGGTCGTGTTCATGGACCTCATAAATCGGGTGTTTCGGCCGTCTGTACCAATTCGCCATTGTGTTTATAGATGACATTTTGATATACTCCAAGAGTCAGAATGTAACGTCTTGGAAAAATCCGTACAACGACCTGAGTACCACCTCAGGAAGAAATTACTGAAGACCGCATACTATGAAAATTAGATGAAAATTAATTAAGTACTAAACTAAATTAATCAGTGGATTAGCTTGAACCACTATCTATACGAACTGCAAGACCCAAAACCATTAAAATCGCTAACTCAACATTACTTGAAAACCTTGGGAAAATCCCAAAACCTAGTTGCTCTCGGGAGCACATTGAAACTCTGTATCGGACCTGGACCGCGCGTTGAAAGTTTGATTACCGCGAAACAATAAGGTTATGACTGCCTTATTGGGCTTGACAACCATCACGGGAATCGAGCCTAAACAATATCTAGAAATGCACAACTTGAGCCTTGAGCGAAGTGTGTGAGAAATGCGAATATCTTTAAAAAATGAACCCAAACTTAAGTGAATTGGATCGTTCGCTTACGGACAAAATTGAAGACTTCAGACCATCAGATTTTGACCTAACTACACCCATGGATCAGGGAAATTTCCCTGTACATATTCGTATACTTGTGGCCTTGATCGAGTGACAACGACCGTTGATCTGATACGGGTCCGTCCCAGTTGATCGCCCTATCTAAATGTACTAAAATGCATCCTAGCCTGGATCCATGGTCAGGGAACTTACTCCATGACGTATCTGGACAATGGACCTCTAGATGAGCCCCGTTCATCAAAAACAGTCACCCTTTGGCTATAACCCAGGTATACCATGGCCCTAGGGCCATTTACATCACTTCTGAGCCTATATAAGGCCCTTAAATCACCCCATTCCCATCCCATACGAATTTTCTCTAACCCTAGGAGAGAGAAGAGAGAAAGGAAGAGAAAAGAGTAGGGAGTGAAGGGAGATCTTTAGAGTTTGCTGCAGTGAGTCTTTCTTGCTACTTCACGAATTGAATCGCCTTTACATTTAGCTACATAAACCATTTCAACTTCGATTTGGGTAAGGAATCGTAACCCTAATCTCGATTGTGGAATCTAAATAGAGAAATCTATGAAATAGCTAACTTATTTCATTGCTTAGGTGTCCCACGTTTGGTTTACGGGAATATAGTATTCAAACCGAGTTCGAAACGAGCAATCCGACGAAAGGTGCAGACTATAAGCATCTAGGTTATGGTTTTCAAAGCTGTCAATGTCAGTAATGATTTATGTCTGACTTGATGGCTGCCGTAGGATCTTAGTTACGATGTATTCGATAAATTATATATGTGTGTGAACTATGTGAATATATAATGCATTCCATGTGTTTGTTGAAATGTTTGAATGAGATTGAAATTATGATTTGTGCTTGCCATGACTATTAATCGAGAATACATGTTTTTTGTATATATGACAACTCCTTTGTGAAAGGATTTGCCATAATATATGTTGTAACTAAGATAGTTCATGTATGTAGTAATGTGTAGTCTAAGTGTTTGACAAAATGTCTGAATGAGAAATTGTTTGATGAATTGTATTTAATAAGGGTGTTGAGATAGGATTCTCAACTACCTTATCCATATTTATAGTTTCCTTCATGTACTATAAATTGTTACTACGTGATTTACGGATGAAATGCATGTGTATAATAATATGTTCAATGTATTTGATAAAATGCTCAAATGGGATTTATATTTAAATTGTTTGTTAAATGCTATTATGAATATCACATGTATCCACATACAGCATTTGAGTATGATTGGGACAACAATGTAGTCCAGGCAATCGGTAACGGTTCCCAATTGAGTGGCCGAATTATTCTCGCTACATTGGATACGCTCGATGAATCTGAGATGTACGATGATTGTCGATAGTGGTTAGGCCACATGGAATGCTTATGTGTTCCATGTCGATAAATCCATCGTGCGCTCGTACCAATCGAACATATCAAATAACCCGATTGGCCTATTGTGTGCTTACCATGTATAGACACTACTGCTTGAATCTAAGGTACCACTTACCAATGAAAAGCCCATTTCAAACATGGTACTACGATCCCCTAAGACTCATGAGCCAAGCTGTGGTTGAGCTGTTGGCCTACGCTGGGATGACGAGCCTCCCCGTAGTGTCCAGTGAGCAACCCAAACTCGTGAGCTGAATACGGTGGTATGGGACACTGTATTCAAGTTGTCAGCCTACGTTCAGATGACTAGCCTCCCGTAGTGACCTCGAGTATAATCAATTGAACTTGCCTATCAACTACTTTATATTAGGGGTGATGCCCTACAACTTGCCTATCGTATGTGAACAACTAGGATTGACGACCCTAGATGGATCTCCGTTTGAGTTAATGATTTAAAGGGAGGTACCTTAGCTCCCGAATCTGCTGTATGAATAAGCCTAATCAATTACTTGGCTAACATGACCATGCACCACATTACATGTGCTTTGGCAAGGAAGCGCACGTTTAGAGAGTTTGCCATGCACGATCGTTAGATGAAGTCGCTGAGGGAGTGCAGGCGAGGGCATGCATCATTATAACATACCATCCCTGCATTAACAAGAGTACTTAGGACATGATTGTTGTACTGCCCTATCATTACTGCTTGATTGAATTGATAACATGTTAACCTTTGCCTTATAGTACCACTGAGTTGATCACTCACTCCCACTCTAGGACGGTATTTTAAAACACCAACCAGACTCTGTTTTAGTTGCAGATGACAATGAGGCTTATGCGATGGAGCCAGATTTCATAGATGAGGAGTTCTCCTACGTGCAGCTCTCAAGCGAGTCTGTGTAGACCTAGAACTACGTCGCTGGGATTACAGGGTTATGGAATAGTTGGGCACTTTATATTTTGCCATTTTGGAAATTTTGGAAACAATACATGTAAACATTCAGCCCAGTTACATACTTATACTCTTGAGGTTGTAAATCGCTTACTTGTTCAAATATGCATGTTACAGTCTTCCGCTGGCTTAATTAAAGTACCTCTGGAGTATGATAGGTTGTTTTAGTATAATCCCACTCATGTTTAATGCACTAATATGGACAACATTCAAACATCATTATCTATGTTGCATAAGTGATGCATTGGATCTCGGGAGTTGAGCTTTGCTCAACCCTTGAAATTCAGGGCGTTATAAGTTGGTATCAGAGTATGATTTAGATTAAACTGGACCTGGGTTATGGTAACACGATGCACACTGACGTACTTTTACTTAGGAGGGGGCGATAAAATGTAAAAATGATTTTAGGATCCTAAGTTTCACCTATGGGCGAGATTGACCATTGAAAAGTAACCCGTACGCATCTGAGATCATGTAAAAGGATCTCAACTCCTTTTTAGGCCGTCAATCGATGGGTTTAAACTATTAGTCGGTGAATCCCAAACTTGAAACATGCCAAAAGGAGTGAATATATGCGAAATGGCCTGAGAAAATATATCTCACAGGCATGGGAGCCCAAACCACAAAATACGGTGGGACCCAGGAGGTCCCCCGTACCTTTCCAACACCCCAGGAGGGGGTGGCCACCACCCCCAGGTGGCAGCACCGCCAGCAGTCCAGAGGACCACTACAGCACCACCCGGTCGGCGGCGGGCTGCCCGTACCTCTAGCGGGCTACGGCAGGCCTGCGGTTCCAACGACCCACCGCCCTCACCCACTTGTGTGGGGCCCTCTATTTTACCCCCTATCTCTATTCCACTCCCATTCCAAGCTTCCAAACCCCTCCAAAATCACATTTTCTCTCTCAAATCTCCCTTCCATACACAAAGCTTCTTCTTCTTCTATATTATACACCCATACTACACCATTTTCCTCAAAACCCCTTTCTTACAACCCTCCATCTTCCCATTTCCTACCTATTTGAGCACAAAAGCTCTCTTTTGTGTCTCATAGCCCTCCAAATATACAACCCATCTCACCTTCAAGCTTTCTTCAACTCCATGACACTTTTTAAGCTAGTTGCTACTATTTTCTCCCTCTCCACACTCCTTTCCCTTATGAGGAAGAAGAGGACGTCCACGGATGAAACCGTGCCTAGCCGCCCAACCCGTTCAAAGAAGAAGACGGGCGCCGAAGCAAGCACGATTGATGGGAGAGAGAGAAAATCAAAATGGGATCTTGACCCGTGGATCCCCATCGAAAGATCGCTACCGGCGGGTGTCGAACTAGGTAGGTTCCGTAACCGTAAAGTTATGTTCGAGGCTCATGTTGATGAAAGACTTTTCAGGTTGTACCCAATGATGGACATGCTCTTGAAAAATGGATGGGGTCCTATATTTGAGGAAAATACTCATACGAATGAAAGCATCGTACGAGCTTTCTATGCTCATATATAGACCCACTATTGGAGCCTCTTCAGTTTACTATCCCTTTGGGAAGAGAGGAGGCCATAGTCAATGTAGATGTGGTGGCTCGTATCATGGGTATGGAATGTGGACTTGTACATGCTAGCGAGACAAACCTTACTAGTGAACGAGAAAGAAATCGCCGCACACATTTCCTTTGCAGCCAGCTTGAGCGGTGAAGGTGAGGAAATAGCCTTACATCGACCAAAATGACAAATGATTTCCTGCTCCACCGCATATTCACGTATAACGTATACCCCAGGTGGAGTAATTGCATGGAATGCACTCAACTTATGATGGATTTCTTATACAAAGCTGGCTAAGGAAGCAAGCTATGCCTGCCTACATTCGTTTTGTCTCAGATTGTGGGTACTACACGATCTACATGGGGAGATGCGTCACTTCCCTTCGGTCGACTTATTTGTAAGATTGCTCAAACTTTCGGTTTTCGAATCCATATGGAGAACCATGCCCCGATTCATATCATTAGTGACATTACGCTCAACAATATGGGCATAAGCCCCAAGAAGCGACAAGCAAGGCTTAATGAGTCCGAGGATGAGATAGAGGAAGAAAGTGAAGAGGATGGTGGGAGTGAAGATGAAGAAGGTAGTGTAAAGGAAAGCGGTGAGGAAGAAGTGATGAAGAAGAGGTGTCCCGAGACTCTAATGAGGGACCTCCTCTTGCTACACCTGAAGACCGCCGTGATCAGGCCGCCATGGAAGCCCGCATGCATGGCTCAGATCGAAGAGAAACAGGCCGCCCTGAGTCAAGAAATCAAGGAGACCCAGGCTGAATTGAAGCAAAAGCTTGAAGAGAATCAGACTTACCTGAAACGAAAATGTAAGAAGATGTCTCGTACCCTGAAGGCCCTCCTGTGTTGTATGTAGGATAAGGGTGCGCCTCCACCTTCGCTAGAGTCAGTGGACTAGACATACGTTGCAGTCGTCTTTTGGTTTGCTTTGTTTCTTGTTTTCTATGTAATAGCCTTAGTAGGCTTAGTTATATGTTGGATTAGTCGATGTGAAACTTTTACTAGATTAGCTCACATGCATCTTCTGTCATGATTTATGTAATACTACATCTCATGTATTTTGACAATATTTGGTTAAATGAAATGCATGAAGCTCTTTTGAATTGGAATGTGTAGAATGTTTGGGAAATTGAGTAATGCTATTTTAAATCTTACACGTGTTGCACCCTATGTTGTATATAGGGAATGCCTCTGAAAACCACTCAGAATATGACACATCTTGCACTTGGGGGATCGATTGACGGGGCACCTCCCCTAAGCAATAGCCATAAGGACCCCAGCTTGGGCCCGGATAGTGACACCATGCTGGATTCACAGCCGGCCACTAGCCTCACCAATGGACTAACACAAAATGCACCACCGGTTTTGGGATAGAACCGTGCGTCTACATCGATGCCACATGTACCTCAGTCGGCTCCTCCTCCTGATAGGTTAGAGCAGATGATGTTTTTGATGCAGCAGCAGCAGTTTTTGGCCACATTACAAGGGTTATTACCCAGAACATGAATATGGTCCTGCCCGCACCACCTGTGCAGCCTGCTGGGAATATGAATACAAGCAGTCTTTTTGAGCGCTTTCAGCGTTTCTGACCTCCCACTTTTGCAGGCACTCACAGACCCGAGGAGGCTGAATACTGGTTAGATCGTATATCCAAGATTTGAAACCATTGCACTGTACTGAGGTAGAGCAAGTAGGTTACATATATATTCGAGAAGGAGGCTAGTCTATGGTGGGGCAGCATCCTACGAACAGTTCTTGCAGGACACGTGTGGACCTAGGACGCATTTAAGACTCACTTCCATGGGAAGTACTTCCCTCTCACTTATAATAATGAAAAGGAGGGTGAGTTTCTCTGCCTCTGACAATGAGGAATGATCGTGGTTGAGTACGAGAACCGCTCCACGGAGCTAGCCAGATATACTCCATTGATTTTAGTGAATGAACCAATGAGAGTGTGACGGTTTTCTAAGGGTTTGCGGCCCGATATCCGTACGAAGATGTGTTACGCTAGTATTCCCAAGTATGCTGAGCTAGTGAACATGTCTCTGTGAGCCAAGCAGGATGGCGAGAGACTGTCTCAGACACATATGCCCATGGGCCCGAGGCATCAACCTGATTTGCCAAACCGATCGTTCCTCAGTAAGAGGCCACGTGCCGATTCGCCTCCCAGGCTTACAGCTCCACCAACCCAGCCGAGGCGATTAGATCTGTGGTGCACCTACTATAAGAGAATGGGCCATACAAACACTTATTATTTTTTAAGATGAGAGACAATAGCTTTACGCCACCTCAGAAGATCAACCGTCAGTTACCACAAGCTATATCAGCTCCACCTCTACGATCGGCACCACCAGCACAACCTTTCTACAGTTCAACTGTACCTCGAAGTAGGCTGCCTCAGCGACCTATGGCAGTGCAACCGAATCGTTCACAACAAACACTTGTACATGCACTTGTAAATGAAGCATCCAAGTTAACAACTGCAATACCACATCCAAGGTACACCCATATTTTTGTTTGTGGACATCGGGTCCACCATTTCAATAATATCATGTGCAGCAATCAAGCGACTAGTGTTGGTTACTACTCCTATGATTGGGGTGAGACTCCTTAACGCCACACGAACCTTCTCAGATGTTACCAAGATCTGTAAGGATTGCTTGATAGACTTAGGAAGCAGAACAGTGCTCGTTGACCCACTATGTCATTATGATATCATCCTTGGTATGGACTGGCTCACCAAGATGAAGACAGAGATCGACTGCGATACCAGATTAGTGACAACCCATAAATCTGAGGGCGCGACCTTTACTTTCCCAGTTCAGGTTAGTTGGCCATACCGCATAA
This sequence comes from Magnolia changhungtana, assembly GCA_030180095.1. Classification (NCBI taxonomy): domain Eukaryota; kingdom Viridiplantae; phylum Streptophyta; class Magnoliopsida; order Magnoliales; family Magnoliaceae; genus Magnolia; species Magnolia changhungtana. The sequence goes on from JASAUF010000625.1 coordinate 2,379,518, forward strand.
GTTGTTACACTTTCGTATTAGAAAATGTTGATGGTCTGACACTTGGGGACACCCTTGTAGTTCAAGATTTTACGGACGTGTTCAAAACGATACCTAGACTACCTCCTCGGCACGAGACCGACTTTTCTATCGACCTTATGCCTGGTGCGACACCCATTTCTCTACTGACGTATTGTATGCCTCCATGTGAAATGGAGGAGTTAAGGAGACAGATCGATGATCGGTTGGATGCAGGTTTTATACGGCTTAGCGTATCTCCTTGGGGAGCACTTGTATTATTTGTAAAGAAGAAGGATGGATCACTGCGATTGTATATTAATTATCGCAGGTTAAACCAGTTGACAATGAAGAAAAAGTATCATTTGCCCAGGATAGATGATTTGTTTGATCAATTGAAAGGGGCACAGTATTTCTCAAAGATTGACTTACAGTCCGGATATCATTAGTTGTGCGTCAGGGATGAAGACGTGCATAAAACAGTATTCAGAACCAGTTTTGGGCACTATGAATTCCTTGTGATGTCGTTTGGCTTACAAATGCACCAACCGTGTTCATGAACCTCATGAACCGGGTATTTCGACCGTATCTGTACTGGTTCATCATCATATTTATAGATAACATTTTGATATACTCCAAGAGCAGAAAGGATCACGAAGAGCACCTGCGAGCAGTCTTTGATACTCTCTAGAAGAATCAGTTGCTTAGTCAATACCAGAAATGCGACTTCTGGAAGGAATAAGTCAAGTTTCTGGGACACCTGGTGTCCAAGGAAGGAATTTTCGTGGACCTTGCCAAGGTGACCACGGTACAGGACTGGGAAGAGCCTGGTTCGGTTACTAAAGTGAGGAATTTCCTCGGCCTTGCAGGCTAATATCATCGATTTATTAAAGACTTTTCCAAGATAGCCCGACTATTGTCTCAACTCACTCGGAAGGATCTTAAGTTCACCTGGAATGAGAAGGCAGAAGTAGCTTTTCAAGAATTAAAGGACAAGCTGACGTCCACACCCGTGCTAGTATTGCCAAAGCAAGGGGTCAGATATACTATATACATTGACGTGTCTCGTGTTAGTTTGGGTTGTGTCCTCATGCAAAAGGATAGAGTGATTGCCTATGCATCGTGACAGTTGAGGAAACATGAAGAGAACTACCCCACACATGACCTGAAATTGACAGCAGTTATCTTTGCATTAAAGCTCTGGAGACATTACCTCTATGAAGAGGAGTTCGAGCTCTTTTACGACCATAAGAGCCTCAAGTACATATTTACTCAGAGAGACCTGAATATGAGGAAACGACGTTGGATGTAAACCTTGAAAGACTTCAAGTTTGAGATCTCTTACCATCCTGGCAAGGCAAACCTTATGGCCGATGTGTTGAGCCGCAAGAAGATAATAAAATTTGCAGCTCCACTAATGATAGAAGAATGGAATATGGTAGAGTTTATGAAAGACTTCGAATAGAAGCTTATAGTTGAGGAGCCTTTCGAGAGCGTCGCACACATCCACGTACAGCCACTTACCGATGATCGGATCATTGCAGCACAGAAAGAAGATGATCTGTTGGTGAAAATGAGAGAACGAGCAAGTGACAATGAGGAGTCTGAATGGAGAGTTGGCTTAAATGGAGGTTTGGATATCGCGGCTGCCTATGCATCCTGAATCTCCATGACTTAAGAAAGGAAGTCCAGGACACAGCTCACAATTCAAGCATGGCAATGCATCCTAGCAGTACAAAGATGTATAGAGATATGAAGCGTTCGTACTGATGGGACAACATGAAGGCCCACATAGCAGATTATGTATCCCGTTGTCTCACGTGCCAGCAAGTCGAGGCCAAGTATTGTCGACCTCCTGGTTTACTTCAGCCTATGCCCATAGCTGAGTGGAAGTGGAATTTCATATCTATGGATTTTACTTTCAGGTTACCAAAGATGAGAAAGGGGCATGACTCCATTTGGGTGATTGTGGACCGATTGACGAAATCGGCTCATTTCCTCCCGATTAGAGTTTTAAACTCAGTAGATGATTTAGCCAAGCTGTACATCAAGGAGATTGTGAGGCTACATGGAGTGCCTATAGAGATTGTGTCGGATCGAGACACGTGGTTCATGTCTATCTTTTAAACTCGAATACAAGAAGCAATAGGAGTGAAACTAAAGTTCAGTACCCCGTTCCACCCACAGACTGATGGGCAGACGGAACGGGTAAATCAGATACTAGAAGATATGTTGTGAGCTTATGTGCTTGATTTCAAGGATAGTTGGGATGACTGTCTTCCCTATGCCGAGTTTACTTATAACAACATCTTTCAAGCGAGCATTGGCATGGCTCCCTATGAAGCATTGTATGGGCGCTTATGTCTAGCACCCCATTGTTGGGAAGAAGTTGGCGAGAAGAGTTTGATTAGCCTAGATTTAGTACAAGCGACCTCAGAGAAGATTGACATTATTAGGCATCGACTTCTTGCAGCCCAGAGCAGATAAAAGAGTTACGCCGATACCAGACGGCGACAGCTGGAATTTGAAGTGGGAGACCATGTATTTCTTAAGGTTTCCCCAATGAAGGGAGTCCTTTAGTTTGGCAAGAAAGGGAAACTCACATCGAGATTCATTGGCCTATTCCAGATTCTAGAATAAGTGGGTGTGGTAGCATACCGCCTGACTTTACCCACACCACTCGCCGGCGTGCACAACGTATTTCACGTATCGATGCTGAAGAAATACGTTCCTGATCCTACTCACATTATCAAGTGGGAGCAGGTGCAGCTAAGTGAGGATGCTACCTATGTACTGCGACCAACACGAATTCTTGATAGGAAGGAATAGGTGCTACGCAGCAAGGTTATCCCACTTGTGAAAGTACTATGGACACACCATACTGAGGAAGAAGCTACTTGGTAAAAGAAGTCAAGGTCAGTAAGAACTACCCTCAGATCCTCGAGGAGTAGGAAAAGGTACTAATTTTAAGGACGAAATTTTTCTTTAAGGGGGGTAGATTGTAACGTCTCGAAAAAATCCATACAAAGACCCGAGTACCACCTCAAGAAGAAATTACTAAAGACCATATATTGTGGAAATTAGATGAAAATTAAATAAGTACTAAACTAAATTAATCGATGGATTAGCTTGAACCACTATCTATACGAACTGCAAGACCCAAAACTATTAAAATCGCTAACTCAACATTACTTGAAAACCTCGGGGAAATCCCAAAACCCAGTTGCTCTCAGGAGCACATTGAAACTTCGTATCGGACCTGAACTACGCATTAAAAGTCTGATTACCAAGAAACTATAAGGTTATGACCGCCTTATTGCGCTTGACAACCATCGTAGGAATCGAGCCCAAACAACATCCAAAAATGCACAATTGATGCTTGAGTGAAGTGTGTGAGAACTGTGAATATCTTTAGAAAATGAACCCAAACTTAAGTGAATTGGACCATTCGCTTACGGGCGAAATTGAAGACTTCAGACCATCAGATTTGACCTAACTACACCCATGGATCAGTTTCCCTGCACATATCTGTATACTTGTGGCCCTAATCGAGTGACAACGACCGTTGACCTGATACAGGTCCGTCCCAATTGATCGGCCTATCCAAACGCACTGAAATCGCATCCTAGCCTGGATCCATGGTCAGGGAACTTTCTTCATAACGTATATGGACAATGGACCTCCTGATGGGCCCCGTTCATCAGAAACAGGCACCCTTTGGCTATAACCCAGGTATACCATGGCCCTAGGGCCATTTACATCACTTTTGAGCCTATATAAGGCTCTTAAATCACCTCATTCCTATCTCATACGAATCTTCTCTAACCCTAGGAGAGAGAAGAGAGAAAGAAGAGAAAAGAGTAGGGAGTGAAGGGAGATCTTTGGAGTTTGTTGCAGTGATTCTTTCCTGCTACTCCACACGTTGAATTGCCTTTACATCTAGCTACAAGAACCATTTCAACTTATATTTGGGTAAGGAATCCTAACCCTAAACTCGATTTCGAAATCCAAATAGAGGAATATACGAAATAGCTAACCTATTTCATTGCTTAGGTGTCCAACATTCGGTTTACGAGAATATAGTGTTCGAATCGAGTTCGAAACAAGCAGTCCAATGAAAGGTGTAAACTATAAACATTTAGGTTATGGTTTTCAAGTTGTCAATATCAGTAATGATTTATGTCTGACTTGATGGTTGCCATAGGATCTTAGTTACAATGTATTCGATAAATTATACATATGTGTGAACTATGTGAATATATAATGCATTCCATGTGTTTGTTGAAATGTTTGAATGAAATTGAAATTATGATTTGTGCTTGCCATGACTATTAATTGAGAATACATGTTTGTTGTATGTATGACAACTCCTTTGTGAAAGGATTTGCCATAATATATGTTGTAACTAAGATAGTTCATGTATGTAGTAATGTGTAGTCTAAGTGTTTGACAAAATGTCTGAATGAGAAATTGTTTGATGAATTGTATTTAATAAGGGTGTTAAGATATGATTCTTAATTACCTTATCCATATTTATAGTTTCCTTCATGTAATCTAAATTGCTACTACGTGATTTACGGATGAAATGCATGTGTATAATAATATGTTCAATGTGTTTGATAAAATGCTCAAATGGGATTTATATTTAAATTATTTGTTAAATGTTGTTATGAATATCACATGTATCCGCATGCTACATTTGATTGTGATTGGGACTACAATGTAGTCCAGGCAATGGTAACGGTTCCCGATTGAGTGGCCGAATTATTCTTACCACATTGGATATGCTCGATGAATCTGAGTCGTACGATGATTGTCGACAGTGGTTAGGCCACGTGGAATGCTCATGCATTCCATGTCGATTAATCCAGCATGCGGTTGTACCAATCGAACTTATCAAGTAACCCGATTGGCCTATTGTGTGTTTACCATGTATGGACACTACTGCTTGAATCTAAGGTACTACTTATCAATGTAAAGCCCGTTTCAACTATGATACTATGATCCCCTAAGACTCATGAGCTGGGCATGGTGGTATGGGACACCGTGGTCGAGCTGTCGGCCTACGTTGGGGTGACGAGCCTCCTCATAGTGTCTAGTGAGCAACCCAAACTCATGAGCCGAATACGGTGGTATGGGACACTATATTCAAGCTGTCGGCCTACGTTCAGGTGACGAGCCTTCCATAGTGATCTCGAGTATAATCAATTGAACTTGCCTATCCACTGCTTTTCATTAGGGGTGCTGCCCTACAACTTACTTATCGTATGTGAACAACTAGTATTGATGACCCTAGATGGATCTCCGTTTGGGTTAATGATATAAAGGGAGGTACCTTAGCTTCCTGAATCTGCTGTACGAATAAGCCTAATCAATTACTTGGCTAACACGACCATACAAGGAATTACATATGCTTTGGCGAGGAAGCGCACGTTTAGGGAGTTTGCCATGCGCGATCGTTAAAAGAAGTCGTTGAGGGAGTGCAGGCAAGGGCATGTATTATTACAACATACCATTCCTGCATTAACAAGAGTACTTAGGACATGATTATTGTACTGCCTTGTCATTACTGCTTGACTGAATTGATAACATGTTAACCTTTGCCTTATAGTACCACTGAGTTGATCACTCACTCCCACTCTGGGACGGTGTTTTAAAACACCAACCTGACTCTATTTTAGGTGTAGATGACAATAAGACTTACATGACGAAGCCGAATTTCATAGACGAGGAGTTCTCCAATGTGCAGCTCTCGGGCGGGTCTGTGTAAACCTAGAGCTGCTCACCAGGATTACAGGGTTATGAAATAGTTAGACACTTTATGTTTTTCCATTTTGTAAATTTTGGAAATAATACATGTAAACATTCAACCCAGTTACATACTTATACACTGGAGGTTGTAAATCGCTTACTTGTTCAAATATGCATGTTATATTCCTCCACCGGCTTAATTAAAGTACCTTTGGAGTATGATATGTTGTTTTAGTGTAATCTCACTAATGTTTAATGCACTAATATGGATAACATTTAAACATCATTATCTATGTTGCACAAGTGATGCATTGGATCTCGGGAATTGAGCTTTGCTCGACCCTCAAAATCCGGGGCATTACACCGAAGGATCACGAAGAACACCAACGAGCAGTCTTCGATACTCTCAGGAAGAATCAGTTGTTTGCACAATACTGGAAATGCGACTTCTGGAAGGATGAAGTCAAGTTTCAGGGACACATGGTGTCCAAAGAAGGAATTGTCATGGACCTTTCCAAGGTGGCCGCGGTACAGGACTGGCAACAACCTAGTTTAGTAACAAAAGTGAGGAGTTTCCTTAGACTTGTTGGCTACTATCTCCAATTCATTAAAGATTTTTCCAAGATAGTTAGGTCATTGTCTCAACTCACTTGGAAGGATCTTAAGTTTGCTTAAAACGAGAAGGCAAAAGCAGCCTTTCAGGAACTAAAGGACAAGCTAACGTCCACACCCGTGCTAGTATTACCAGAGTAAGGGGTCAGATATACTATATACACCGACACGTCTCATGTTGGTTTGGGTTGTGTTCTTATGTAAAAGGACAGAGTGATTGCCTATGCATCGCAACAGTTGAAGAAACACGAAGAAAACTACCCCATGCATGAACTAGAATTAGCGGCGGTCATCTTCGCATAAAAGCTCTGAAGACATTACCTCTACAGAGAGGAGTTTGAGCTCTTTTGCGATCACAAGAGCCTCAAGTACATCTTCACACAGAGAGACCTGAATATGAGGCAACATCGTTGGATGGAGACCTTGAAAGATTTCAAGTTTGAGGTCTCCTACCATCCTGGCAAGGTTAACCTTGTGGCTGATGCGTTGAACCGCAAGAAGATAATAAAATTTTAAGCTCCGCTGATGATAGAAGAGTGGAATATGCTAGAGTTTATGCGAGACTTCGATCAGAAGCTTACAATTGAGAAACCTTTCGAGAGCGTCGCACACATCCACGTACAGCCACTTATTGATGACCGAATCATTGTGGCTCAGAAAGAAGATGTACTGTTAGTGAAAATGAGAGAGCAAGCAAGTGACAACAAAGAATCCGAATGGAGAGTTGGCTCGAACGGGGGTTTACGATATCGTGGCCGCCTGTGCGTCCCGAATCTCCATGACTTGAGAAGGGAAGTCCTAGAAGTTGCTCACAATTCAAAGATGGTGATGTATACTAATAATACAAAGATGTATCGAGACATGAAGCGTTCGTACTGGTGGGACAACATGAAAGCCCATATAGCAGATTATGTATCTCGTTGTCTCACATGCCAGCAGGTTAAGGCCGAACATCACCGATCTCCTGGATTACTTCAGCCCATGCCCATAGCTGAATGGAAATGGGATTTCACATCTATGGATTTCATTTCCGGTTACTGAAGACGAGAAAGGGGCATGACTCCATTTGGGTAATTATGGACCGATTGACGAAATCGGCTCATTTCCTCCCGATCAGAATTTCTAACTTCACAGATGATTTAGCCAAGCTGTTCATCAAGAAGATTGTACGACTGCATGGAGTGCCTATGGAGATTGTGTCGGATTGAGTTATGCGATTCATGTCCATTTTCTGAACTCGAATCCAAGAAGCAATGGGAGTACAACTGAAGTTCAGTACCACGTTCCACCCCCAGACAGATGGGCAAATGAAACGGCTAAATCAGATATTAGAAGATATGTTACGAGCGTGTGTGCTTGATTTTAAGGACAGTTGGGATGACTGTCTTCCCTATGCTGAGTTTACTTATAACAACAACTTCTAAGCGAGCATTGGCAAGGCTCCTTATGAAGCCTTATATGGGCGCCCATGTCGAGCACCACATTATTGGGAGGAAGTTGGCGAGAAGAGTTTGGTTGGCCCAGATTTAGTACAGGTAACCTCAGAGAAGATTGATATTATTAGGCATCGACTTCTTGCAGACCAGAGCAGACAAAAGAGTTACGTCATGTAACGCCCCGTGTTTTCAGGACCCGAGTATATAACCGTTTCCCAAAAACCCAAGTATTAGCTTATAAAATCCAGTGTAAATTTGAACCGTTTGTCGTTAATCGGAGTTAACAGCAATGAAGCTAAAATAAACCATGCATTGAATAAGAACATTCTAACCATAATGAAATTCCAAATGTAGCGCCCATACAAGACTTATACAATCTCAAATAGCAAAGTTCAGGTAAGTAAAAATATGAGTCTATCAACTAGTAGTGAGATCAATGCAAGCCGTAAGGACCTCGCCTAGTTCCCTAGCTACTCGATTTACTCCAGCAACCTAGTGAACAACATCGGCTCACCCTATACCTGCCTCAACTGTTATAGTTTGATAGTGTCAATGGCTATCGCAGTGAGGAGCACCCTCTGAGATTACGCACTCATCATTCATAATCCAATACAGATCGCAAGTCATGAGGATAAATATATTAAACAAGGTAATTCATAATTATGATCACATACTAAGAAATTAAGCCAATCGACATAATTTCATCATAGGAAAAATACAATAGCAATCTCAATGCGAGGGAATATGTCTAGATAATCAAATAATCAACCTCACAAACTCCATAAAATGGTTTAAAAATCAAGCTTTAAACCTCTACTTCACCTGCAAATCAAATCATATGTGAACACCGCAAGATGGCTAAAAAATCGCTAAACGAACACCCGCTCCACCCGAAAATCATGGTATGATTAAACACCACAAGATGAAGAAAGAACAACATACCGACGTCTACTTCACCCAAAAATCATATCGTATGTGAACACTGTAAAATGGCTAGGAAATCACTAAGTGAACACCCGCTCCACCCGAAAATCATGGTACGACAAAACACGCAAGATGAAGAGACAAGCAACATACAACTCTAGACCACCCAGAAATCAAATCGTACGTGAACACCGCAAGATGGCTAGGAAATCACTAAGCGAACACCCGCTCCACTCAAAAATCATGGTATGACTGAACACCGTAAGATGGCTAGGAAAACAACATACAAACATTTACTTTACCCAAAAATCATATCGTATGTGAACACCGTAAGATGGCTAGGAAATCGCTAAGCGAACACCCGCTCTACCCGGAAATCATGGTATGACTGAACACCGTAAGATGAAGAGACAAACAACATACAAACTCTAGACCACCCGAAAATTATATCATACGTGAACACCGCAAGATGGCTAGAAAACTAACAAGATATGTGAATATAACCATCAAGCCACAAAAGGGCACCAATGACCCATCAAAGCCATGAAGGGCAAATAAACGATCCAAGCCACGTATGACAAGTATGCATTCCAAGCCATGTAAGGCAAGGTGTGATATATGGACCACAAGTTGGTGAGTTCGAGACAGGTTCATTCATTACATCACTTAATCGCAACCGACCAACATATAGTTAATTAACAATGTATGACTAAAGATAGAATGTTATCACCAAATCGTTTATGCATGTTATAATTAAAGAGATATGTTCATTATCTACCACAGGAATCAGGTACGCATCACATTATCATATTCACATATTCACCTAATAAGTCAAGTAGCAAAATCAAGTAACTTAGGAGATACTGAATAGAAAGGATTAAGGCAACATTTATGATTAGATCAATGAATTTAGGTAAGAAGCTCAATGGGTGAGTCATCACCTTTGAATAGAGGTTCCAAATGTTCAGAGGAAGGTTTCAATCTCTCAAACATTCCCAACACAACTCGGCCCGATTATAAGATTCTAGAGCAGTGCTAAAATTCCTACAACCCACAAGAAGGTCTAAGAATAGATTATTTTAATTCAAGATAATATTAGAACCCTAAAATGAAGGAATTAGGCATACCTTGGTAAACTGAGTTAAGTCGACTCAATTGGCCCACCTCGTATTGAACCAACTCAACCCGAACCAGGTCAACTCAACTCCACACGCATAGATCCGTCGAGTCAGCCCGACAGCTCAGCCGAGTTGAATCGGCATGTGCAACGACTACCCTATCTCTCCCTCCTCTTCTCCTTTCTTCCTTACTTTTCTTATGCTTTTCTTCTCTTTTCACTGGAGTGTCCAGAACTATCTGGACCAGACCCAAACCCACTTGATTCGGCTGGACTCGGTTACAATCACCACCAACCCCCCCTTTCTCTTCTCGTTCCTCTGCCTCTCTCCCTTCTTCTCTTTTCTTTTGTTTTCTTTCCTCCCTTTACTTCTCCCTTCCTTTTCCTTCTTCTTCTTCCTTTCCCTTAGGCTGGAACGTCCAGTAAAAACCCCCAACTCAGACCAGGTCTGAGCTCAACTCGGCTTGGCAGCGACTCAAGGCTGCCACTCTCTCTCTATCTTTTCTTCTATTTTTTTTCTTACCTCTTCTTACTGTTGAGACCTCCAACAACGCCTAAACTTAGGTGGAGTTCGGTTGAACAGTGTTGGGGTAGCAACTTGGCCCGAGTCAACGTCTAAGTCACGCTGGACCCGACGGAGTTGTGCTGGTGCAGCAGCCACGACCCATTCTCCCTCTCCACTCTCTCAAAATCTTTCTTCCTTTGCTCACCTTTCTCCTCTCCTTCCTTCTTGCTATCTCAAGTTTCATTAGTAAGAAAACTAGGCGTGCGTAGATTTGGAACTCGAGCAGACTCAACCGACCTAACAATACCATAGTTAGAGATGCGACATTGAGCAGAGAGGATGGCACTCTCTCAGCACTCTCTCTCTCTCTCATTTTTCTTTCCCTATTTTTGGGGATGGGTTGCTCTAACGTGTAGCCCTTTATAGGCCCTAAGAAAGCCTGATAGCATCAACTACTAATCCTCGGATTAGTCACGATTTTTTACAACTTCAACCAGAGCAAGAGTTCGGTCTGTCGCTGATTCATCCATGAACCTGGTTGCCTGGGTGCAATCCTTAGTTATGGATGTAATCCCACATTTTAATTCACTAAATGGTTGTCGTAGATCAACAAGTGGGCCACTTTATATTCCAGTGGGTTTTCCTAGCCAACAGAGAAGATGACCCAACTGTTAATGGCGGGTCATCGGCGGACAGCTGATCTAGTGATCAGAAATGTATGGACGATTTGGATAGGTCCCCTGATCATCATGGGGGCCACCAAACGAGTGGTGACTAGTTTCTTTACTTGATGTTTCCGTTTGCAATGTGCAGCGGCGGACGAAAAAGCTATTGACATAGCTATGAAGCCCTAAAGCTGAGGTGGAACAGAGGGCTGGGATTGCGTCGTATTGGACGATCGGGATTGAAGGATAAATCTCACGCAGATTGCCAGCGTGGAGGAAAAATGTAGCTTTCCATTTCTAGAAAGGAAGCACAAACTGCCCATTTCCACTAGTGTTTGTGCTCACACGAGTGCAAGGAATCACGTGAAACTGGACAGGGTTTGCATGGGTTTGGGTCCTCTACAACATGGGCGGTTCAGATTATTCGTTGGGGCCATGATGCATGAAAACGGACTCTCTCTGATCGTCTGACGGAAATTCAAGAGGAAGCAAGAGAGGGAAATCTTTCCTCTTTTGCAATTGACAGGTCAGCTGAGTTTGACCAGCTCTTCCGGTTCAATGCACAACGAGTGTGCACTTGTTGTGCACATGCACCACGTGAAGTGGGGCCCATCATGAGGATTTCACTAATCTACTCCGTTCATTTGTTTTGTCAGCCCATAGTATGGCCCAGTCTAAAGAATAAGGCAAATCCAAGGCTTAGGTGGGTCGTATCAACTAAAATATGGCCATCTTGTGTTCATTATCATTGATCCGATGGAGATCTGGGACCCATACTCATAATCAGGGTCGTTCATCTAACTGGCGAGGCTATCAGGGCCAGTATCTATTTTAGATTATATAAGAACAATATATATACATATTTGTGTAGTATAATAAATTAATAGTTATAAATAAGTATTTATTTACAACCATTAATATTTATAATGTATTTTTATGATTATACATGCATATATTAGTATAGTAAATTAATATTAAGAGACATATATTTTATATATGGTATAATATATTATAAAATGTAATTGTTAATTAATATACATTGATTATATAATAATGTGTTGGTAAACAATTTATCTTATATATAATTTAAATAATATAAAATAAATAATATGCGTAATTTGAATAATTTAAGTAACCTATGTATTATTACGAATAATTATAAAATCATTTTGTATTATAACATATATACATTTAAAATGAATTATTATGGATCAACTTAAGATAGGCCACCCATCCAACTATGTTTACACTAAGTTAGGTCCTCAGGGTAATACCCGAGTACTGAAAAGTACAGGGTGTTACACGTCGATACACAACAGCGCAGCTAGAATTCAAAGTTAGGGACCATGTATTTCTTAAGATTTCCCCAATGAAGGGAGTCCTTCGATTTGGCAAGAAAGGAAAACTCACGCCGAGATTCATTGGCCTATTCCAGATACTAAACTGAGTGGGTGTGGTAACATACCGCTTCGCTTTGCCCACACCACTCGTAGGCATGCACAACATGTTTTACGTATCAATGTTGAAGAAATATGTTCCTGACCCTTCCCATATTATCAAATGGGAGCAAGTACAGTTAAGTGAAGATGCTACCTACATACTGCGACCAACACGTGTTCTTGATAGGAAGGAACAAGTGCTACGCAGCAAAGTGATTCCGCTCGTGAAGGTATTGTGGATTCACCACACTGAGGAAGAGGCTACTTGGGAAACAGAAGCCGAGGTCCATAAGAACTACCCTCAGATCCTTGAGAAGTACGAGAAGGTACTAATTTCGGGGATGAAATTTTTCTTTAAGGGAGGTAGATTGTAACGTCTCAAAAAATTTTGTACAAAGACCCGAGTACCACCTCGGGCAGAAATCCCTAAGGACAGTACCCTGTAGAAATTTAGGCAAAAATTAATTAAGTACTAAACTAATTAATCACTGGAATTAACTCCAACTACTATGTATACAAATGGCAGGACCCAAAACTATCAAAAGCAATAACTCAACACCACTTAGAAACCTAGGAGAAATCCCAAAATCCTGTTGCTCTCAGGAGCGCATTGAAACTCAGTATCGGACCTGGACCGCACGTCAAAAGTCCAATGACCATGAAACTATAGGGTTATGACTGTCTTATAGGGATTGACAAGCATCGCGGGAATCGAGCCCAACTAGTATCTAGAAATGCACAACTTAAGCCCTGACCGAAGCATGTGAGAAACGCGAATATCCTTAGAAAAGGTATGGAAACTTAAGTGAATTGGGCCATTCGCTTGCGAGTGAAATTGAAGATTTTAGACCGTCAGATTCTGACCGAACTTCACCCATGGATCAGGGAAATTTTCCTGCACCTATCCGTATACTTGTGGCTAGGATCGAGTAAGAACGACCATTGATCTGATACTGGTCCTCCACGATCGATCTGTTAATCTGATCATACCGAAATCATAACATGGCTTAGATCCATGGTCAGGGAACTTGTCCTACGACGTAGGTGAGTAATGGACCTTCTTACGGGCCCTTTTTGTCAAAAACAAACACCCTTTGGTTATGACCTAAGTATATCATGGCCCTGGGGCCATTGACATCACTTTTGAGCCTATTTAAAGGCCTTAAACCACTCCACCCCTCTCGCATACGAATTTGCTCCAAACCCTAGGAGAGAGAGAGAGAGAGAGAGAGAAGGAGAGAGAAGAGGAAGGAAGGAAGAGAGATTCGTGGAGAGCTTTGGTGGGATTCTTTCCCACAACTCCACACACTGATTTGCCTCTCTATTACGCTACACGACTCATTTCAACTATGATTTGGGTAAGAAATCCAAACACTAACGCTATAGTTAAGGTTTAAACTAGTCATTTGTCGACCTAGCTAACTGATTTCCTGATTTAGGTACCCGTTGTTCCATTTTCGGGAACGTATGATTCGAACCGCGTCCGAATCGAGTATTTCGATGAAAGGTGCGGACTATAAACGTTTAGGTTATGGTTTTTAAGGCTTTTAATGTCAGCAATGATTTATATTTGACTTGATTGCTACCATATGATCTTAGTTACGACGTGTTCGACAAATTATACATGTGCGAACTATGTTGAATATATTATGCATCTAATGTGTTTGTTGAAATGTTTGAATGAACATGAAAATATGATTTGTGTTTGCCATGTCTACTGATCTAGGATTCATCGTTATTATATGCATGTTGACCTCTTTGTATAAGGATTTGCTGAAATATAGGTTGTAACTAACCTAGTCTATGTATTCGGTGTATTGTAGCCTAAGTGTTTGTTAAATTGTCTGAATGAGAAATTGTTGATGATTTGTACTTATTACAAATATTAACTTAGGATTTTGTATTGCCTTATACATATGTATAGTTCTTTCATGCAATCTTATTTTCCTCTATGCAAATATATGGACAAAATGCAAATACTTGGTAACATGGTCAATGTGTTTGATAAAATGCTCAAATGAAGTATTTACTTGGATTATTTGTTAAATGCTGATATGATTATCACATGTATCTACCTACTACATCTAAGTAAGATTGGGGCCATACTCTGGCCCAGGCAATTGGTAATAATTCCCGTTGAGGGCGGAATTAGTCTTGCCACATTTGATACGTTTGGTGAATCCAAGTCATACGGCGATTGTCGACAGTGGTTAGGCCACATGGAGTGCTTATGTACTCCATGTGGATTAATTCAAAGTGCGCTTGTACCAATCGAACTTATCCAACAAAGTCGATTGGCCCATTGTGTGTTTACCATGTATGGACACTACTGCTTGAATCTAAGGTACCACTTACCAATGTAAAGCCCGTTTCAATCATGGTACCATGATCTGCTAAGACTCATGAGTTAGGCATGGTGGTATGGGACAGCGTGGTCGAGCTGTCGGCCTACGCTGGGGTGACAAGCCTCCCCTAGTGACCAGTGAGCAACCCAAACTCGTGAGCAGAATATGGTGGATGGGACACTGTATTCGAGTTATTGGCCTGTGCTGAGGTAATGAGCCTCCCCGTAGTGACCTCGAGTATAAACTCTCGAACTTACCTATCCATTGCTTTTCATTAGGAGTGATGCCCTATAACTTGCCTATCGTATGTGGTTAGCTAGGATTGACGACCCTAGATGGATCCTTTGTTTGGGTAAATGATTTAAAGGGAGGCACCTTATCTTCCCAAATTTGTTGTATGAATAAGCCTAATTAAGAACCCGGCTAACACGACCATGCATCGCATTACATGTGCCTTTATAGATGAAGGGCACGATTTGGGAGTTAGACATGCGTGAATGGTTGATGTTGTTGCTTGTGAGGGAGCTTTGTGCGAGTGCATGCATCATTACTGCACTTCATTCTTACATTAACTAGAGTATTTAGGAAGTGATTATTATATAACTTTATCATTACTGCTTGATTAAATTGATAACATGTTAACCTTTGCCTTATAGTACCACTGAGTTTATCACTCACTCCCACTCTGGGATGGTGTTTTAAAACACCAACTAGACTCTATTGTAGATGTATGTGATGATGGAGCCTATGCAGCTGAAATGGACTTCATGGATGAGTAGGAGGAATTCTCCTATGTTCAGCTATCAGGCGGGTCTATGTAGACCTCGTGCTAATTCGACGAGATTAAGAGGATACATGGATTAGTTGGACATGTACATTTTGATATTTTATATATTTTGAGACAAAACATGTATATATTCAACCCAGTAATATACTCATACTCTGGAGGTTGTGAAACACGTATATACTTTATATATCCATCTCAGTCTTCCGCTTGCTTAATTACATTAACTCTGGAGCATGATATGCTGATTTAGTATAATCCCTCTCATGTTTAATGCACTAATATGGACAACATTTAAACATCATTATCTATGTTGCATAAGTAATGTGATGGATCTCGAGAGTTGAGCTTTGCTCGACCCTTGAAATCTGGGGTGCTACATATGGTTACTTGCATCTTCAAGTACCATGACGGACTAGACTATTTAGCTTACCATTTTACTAAGAACCATTCCATATTAACATCTTAACAAATATCAGCCTTAGGCCGCATCAACTGCAATTCAACACCTAAGCTTGGAGATGTGATATTCATTATACAAGTATGTCGTGTTTGTAAATCATCAAAAGTAAGCACTGACTCATTTCAAGAGCCTCAAGAGCCTCCAACAATCTCCAAACTTGTCACTTGCATGACTTCAACTTCATTCATCATTATCACATCTAAAAACTGACATTTCAATGTGGATGGCATTTCATTGTATCCATAAGTGGAATTTTAATATGTAATATCATCGATTTTTAAAATTATTATACATGAATTCTGGCATACCCATAAAAAGAAACAAGCCTCACTTATCGTGTAATGCACTTAAGCAACACAAAATTTACATAAATCCAAGCGGACCCCATAAAAAAAGAAATGGGGTTCACCTTTCTTACTTATTTTATAATGCACCTAAAAAGCACAAAATGTACATGAACTAAGACCAGCCCAAAAGAAAAAAAATAAAAAAATAAAAAAAAATACATCACCTATCGTATAAGGCACGTATATAATACAAAATATACATTTAATATAAACAGAGAAAAAATATAGCCATGCGAAATATCTAAAATCTGAGCACCATTCAACTTGAACAATGATCCTTGGCACAATCGAATTACCCTCCTGAGGTATATAATGAATGAGCTATTGTTGCTTGAATTTCTTATATGTGCAAGCCCTTCCACAATCGAATTGCCCTCCCATAGCATATAATTCAAAATGAAGTTCACCCTCATGAATAAGTCTCATTCATAACAACACACTAATCCAAATTTAAAGCAATACCTACAAAACATGAAAGACAGTAACCCATAATTAATTTTAATTGCACATTTAATCTACATTTTGTATATTTGGGTTATACACTGAAATTGCAGTATAACCATTATAGTAGAAGTATGGAATTAGTCAAAGTGTCATAGAGGGGGGTGAATAGGGCTTTTCTTAAATTCTGATCTTATTATTTTGAAATGTTTACCAATTTAAAATTAGTTCAGTAAGATCAGCAGATAATCATTCACATTCATTGTCACGACCCAAACTTGAAAACTAGGCTCACAGAATTCCCGATCGCCGAATCTGGCGCCGAAGCCTCCATAGTACCCCATTCTCGACTCCCAACACCCATATGCCAGATTCCTATCCTGGGATCCTACATGGAGGATTTTCAATATGAATTTTTATAAAGGAGCCTAACCACAAGCATAACCAAGTCACAAAACAACATCACCACATATCCACTATAATAACCATTTGAGTACAATGTGGAAAGGGAATATACAGGTATAATGAAACTCCAGAAAGATCGCCACATACTCCCGCCTCAGCATTACTATGTCCTAGCGTCACCCGCACGCAACGGACTTGCATAAGCTTACAACAAAGCTTAAAGGGTGTGTGCGTGTGTGCGCAATGCATGTACTAAGCATGCGATACAGAGTAAGCAGAAATACTGGCAAGTCCATGAGTGCTATCAACCATACTAAGGCTATGCAATGCAAGGCCTACGTAGCTAAATGTCATATGCAAGATGCAATGTAAGCATACTAGTCCTCATCGAGTCCCCATATCAATATAGTTCATCTCTAAAAAGTCACCGGGGTCTAGTACACTCCACACTGGCTACCGCCTCCCTAGCCGCACAACCAGTGAGTAGAAAAGACCTCACTACCTACCTAGCCTGTAGTCTATCAATACCTACCCTGCTCGTCGATAACGGATCCATTTATGAGCTGGTCAGACTCATCCTAGCTTACAGCCCCCTCACTCAGTCGGATAAGGCCACACCTCCTTCACAATCGACCACGACACTGTGGGAGACGTGGCCTACTGGTATCCAGCACTCATGCGCTCATGAATCAACTCGGTCTAAATGTTGGAGCATCTCCTGGTACCAAAAGGGTTCTGAGACTTTCACCCAAGGACATCCTAAGTGCCCACAGTGCTAGAACCAAATATTTTCGGTATCCAATCTAACCATCCACGATATGCCTATGGAGGCCACAACCTTAATATCACTAGGGCGCCAAGTGATCATGTCATACAAAATGTGAGATGCATGAGTCATACCATCCAGCCATGCATTAAACCTGCATGTACCGTGAGATCATGTGGGGCAACTCCATCTCACAAGGAGTCCCCTAAATGACTTATCCCAATGGCAAATGCTATAATCAATCATTCCTTACAATAGGCATACAAATGATGCGTATGGGCATGTATCATGATGTAATACTAAGCATGTTTTTGGTGTGTCCTACTAAACTAAGTACACTAGTATGATTATCAGATATAAACAATAATCAACCTAAATACATGGTGGGGTCTACAGAGGGATGGCGGATCTAGCCTAAACATCCAGATAGGCTCTAAATAGTAGTTATACCAAACCTGATACTGCATATTCTTTCATCTACGGCAAGGGGTGATGATGTACTCTCCTATAGACAATGAATGGCCTACGCATCATACTTACATCAAGAATGGGCCTCATGGGTGAGTCTAATAGCTATACAATAAGGTGAGTTGAGAGGGTGAAACTATATACGAGTGGGCTTCCTAACCCTCCCTTATAATGCAATAAACTGGGCCTTCCTATGGGGCTCGATCCGTACACAAGGTGGGCTCCAAGGTTTGGATAATTCTTACAAGGTATGGTGGAAAGCACCATCATTAATGGGGGCCCAACGGTTTGGGTTAGCCCAATAAGGGGAGATGGAAGATGGGCTTAACAATGGGCCCTATGGAGGTTTACAGCAGTGGGCATTTAACCACCATTGCCTCCTAGAGTGGGTCTCTTGGAATAAGAATCTGAATCACGACGGGGCCGCCGGCCCTTTAAATATTTAGAAAATAAATGGACAACATGTGCACATCGCTCACACATGGTGGGCCTCACAATGCAGCCCACTGCCCTAAAAAATGGGGGAATAGTATGATATAACACATACATCATAGTGGGCCTCATAAAGTAGCCCATGGTTGGGCATATAACCTATAAATCAGGGTGGGCCTCTCAAGGCAATGGGGCCCACGGCCCTAAAATGAATGGACAGAGTGTGTAGCACATACATCATGGTGTAAGGGGCCCCATAAGGCACTAATGGGCCCCACACATGCTGGACAGCATGGATATAAAATACATACACGAAGGTGGGCCGATTGCTGGACGTTCAGCGAATGGACGGCCTGGTTAAATACATACACCTCATGGTGGACCTACACATTACAGATGGGCCCCACCAGATAGACGGCGTGTGTATATAACACATGCATCATGATGGCCAGCTACTGGACGGTCAGTTCAACAGCGTCCTGGCCCAACTGGGTGTTTAGCCAGTGGACGGCCAAGACTTAAACACATACACGGTAGGTCCCACTGGATGTGGGCCATTCAGGAGGTGGGCCGTCCGTTGGCCTCCCACAAACATCACAGTGGGCCTAAGGAGGTCCCAATGGTAACGCCAGCCCCACTCTTTTTCCTGCAGTGTGGTCTGCTGAGCATTGGATCTAATCATTCTCGGGCCCATAGCTTGGAATGATATGAAAATTCTGGATGGACTGTGTGGATAGCATACACATCATGGTGGGGTCCATGCAGGTGGGCCATCCTACCAAAGATCAGACTAGTATTTGTGTTTTCCTTTCATCCAGACGGTCCTGCATGACCGACCAGTCATGCAGGCCCATCCCTAGCCAATCAGGGCGGTCCACTTGCTGGACAGCAGGGATGAAATACATACATCATGGAAAGGTCCACGAATGGGTGGGCCACCCAACCCTGAATCAAGCTAATATTTGTATTTTTCCTTTAACTAGGCCTGTATGACCTGACCGGCCATGCAGGTCCGATCTGGGCAGCAAGATGGGCCCTACTTGGTGGATGGTTGGATGTCCCCCTAGATGGACAACGTAAATAAAATACATACATTGTCACACCCCAAACTTGGAAACCGGGCTCACAAAATTCTTGATCACTGAATCTGATGCCGATAGCCTCCGTAGAACCCCATTCTAGGCTCCCAACACCCATATGCAGGATTTCAATCCAAGGATCCTATAAGGAGGATTTTAAAAGTAAAATTTCATGAAGAGAAGCATAACCCACAATAATAACAAGAAACATCACCACATATCCACTATAATAAAAAACTTTGAGTACAACGCATGAAGGGAAATACATTATAGAGATATCGAAAACTCCAGAAGCTCAGTCGCATGCTCCTGCCTCAACTCGACTGCGTCCTAACGTCACCTGCATGCATCTATCGTGCATAAGCTTATAGAAAGCTTAGAGGGTGGTGTTAGTGTGTCCGTAATATAAGCGTGCTCATAATGCAAAAATGCATAAATATGCTGGCGAGTCCATAAATACCATCAACCTTATTCAGGCTATGTGATGCAAAAACATAATAGGCTAATGACATATCTAGGCCATGTAATGCAGAATCATGGTAACCCAAATGTCACATACCGAGGGTGCAATGCAATATGTAATGCAAAGGAATAACGAAGTTGGAGTGTGTAGTCGGGATAATAGTATGTGGTATTGCAAGTTGTGGGGTTCATCATAAGGAACTTCTATCCAGACCAGTCCCATACCTAAATTTGGATAGCTAGACTCAATGTGGTAAACTCCTGATCTCAGGTTGGTCGCGCGCCCTAACTAAAATCCTGGCCATTGTGAAGGTACACGTAATGATTTGGTTGTGCACCATCAGCCCAAGTGGATAGTGGATGAATGAATGAATGAGTCAAATGCTGAGTACGCAACCCCTGCACAATACCCTGCATACCACTGGTAGCCTGCCCAGGCCCTCAGGCCTTGCCCACATCAACGTCATCCCACGTGTGCCCGCCCACGTGTGCAACAGTGACGGGGTGTCATCATACCAATATCGTCAATCTCTAGGATCATGACTAGGGTCTAGTACATGTTGTCAGCCATACTAAGGCTATGCGGTGCAAGGCCTATGTGGCCAATGTCATCTGCAAGATGCAATCACATGTCATGTCAGTCCTTAACTGAATCCACATATTAGTACAATTCCTCTCTAGACAATCACCGGGGTCTAGTACACTCCAAATGGCACTGCCCCTCCCCCAGGCACGCAGACCAAGTGGGCGTAAGAGACATCACTATCCACCTGGCCAATAGCCTGCCAATACCTTTCCGGCATGTCAATAGCGGACCCATTTATGAGCTGGTCAGATTCAGCCTAGCATTGCCCCTTACTCTCGAGCGAGTAAGGCCACATCCCCTTCCAACCAACCATGACACAGTGGGAGACACGGCCTAATGGTATTCGGCACTTGTGCTCTCATACATCTACTCAGTCTCGACGTTGGAGCATCCTCTTGGTACCATAAGGGTTTAGGGACTTTCACCTGGGGACATCTATGGCGCCCCATGTATAACTAAAACATTTCCGGTGTCCAATCCTACCATCCACGATATGCCTGTGGAGGCCTCAGCCCTGATGTCACTAGGGTGAACAGAAATCATATCACACAAATGCAAGATGCATGAGTCATACAATCTAGTCATACATCAGTCCTAGGCATACCGCGCGCTCATGTGGGACAACTCTGTCTCTCAAGGAGTCCCAAAAACAACTGGCCTAATGGCATTATGGTTAATCACTCCTCATAACAAGCATGCAAATGATGCGTATGGGCATGAATCATGGTGTATGCCATGCATGATTATCAAACATAACAATGATTAGTCTTATACAATCACAATGGGCCTCACACATCGCAATGGGCCTCATCCAGTCACAATGGGCCTCATACAATCACAATGGGCCTATATATCACAATGGGCCTACTCATCACAATGGGCCTACATATCAAATGGGCCTACTCATCACAATGGGCCTACATATCACAATGGGTCTCATCATAGCGACAAGATGGGTTCCAAGGTTTGAGTAGTACTACAGGGTATGGTGGAAAGCATTATTCTCAATGAAGGCCCAATAAGAGAAAATGGAAATGAGATTAACAATGGGCCCTAGGGAGTTTGTAACATGGACATTTAACCATCATTGCTCCTAAGGTACGGCCCGCCTTAGATTCTAATTTATGATGGGGAATGGGCTTAGCAATGGGCCCTAGGGAGTTTGCAATGTGGACATTTAACCACCATTGTCTCCTAGAATGCGGCCCGCTATAAAGATATTTAACAATGGGACCCATGGCCCTTAACTAGCTAGAAAAATGGATGGGCATCATAAACATTATCATATACATCATGGTGGAATTAACATCACAATTGGGCTCACACCAGGGTCTCATATATATCACAGTGAGCCTCACCACATAGGCCTTAAATATATATCTATATATATAGGCCTTAAATACATCGCAATGGGCCTCACCACATAGGCCTTATATACATCACAATGAGCCTCATCACATAGGCCTCATATATATATATATATATATATATATATATATATATATATCACAATGGCCTCATCATATGGGCCCCACACACATCACATTGGGCCACATCCCATGGGCTTCACATACATCTCATTGGGTCATATCCCATGGGCTTCATATACATCACATTGGGCCTCATACAAGGGTCTCATGTACATCACCATGGGCCTCATACAAGGGCCTCATATACATCACATTGGGCCTCATACAAGGGTCTCATGTACATCACTATGGGTCCATACAAGGGCCTCATATACATCACATTGGGCCTCATACAAGGGCCTCATATACATCAAATTGTGCCTCATACAAGGGCCTCACACAAGGGCCTCATGTACATCATAAGAGGCCTCACACAAGGGTCTCATGTACATCACCATGAGCCTCATAGAAGGGCCTCATATACATCACATTGGGTCTCAAACAAGGGCCTTATATACATCACATTGGGCCTCATAAAATGGCCTCATCACATGGGCTTCACACAAGGGCCTCATATACATCACAAGGGGCCTCACACAAGGGCCTCATGAAACAGCCCATGGCCCACACAATAGCTAGAAAATAAATGGGCATCATTCACAATATTTCACACATCATGTTAGGCCTCAAGCAACGGTCCAAAGCCTAAATACATCAAAATGGGCTACATGAGGGGCAACCCATGGCCCAAAAACATCATGGCCAAAGAGAACATCCCATTCATGCATTATGTTGGGCCTCATGGGCAACCCATATGCCCCAATTAAATAGCCAGGGCATAACCAACATCCACCAATGTGGGCTTTATAAATCAGCCCAAAACTAGGCAAGTTGGATGGGCAGCAAAGATTCAACCACATACATCATACTGGGCTTACAATCAGCCCACAAGCCCAGCACAAAGGATGGGCAACACTAGCATGTAGAGAGACACTAAGGTTGGACGTCTAGCCCCATTTGGGCCTGCCTGGAAGTCCAAAAATCTGGACAGCAAGGTCCACGTGCAATTAGATGGTTAGTGGGACGTACAAGGTATAAACGGGGCCCACAATCACACAGAAAACACAGGCATAGAGAGTACGCAAAACACCCTCAATCTGGTGGGCCACACTACTTCAAAATAATCAACTAGATGCAGAATTATCTGGGCCTTTGCTAGACATCCAGCCCACCCAACTTCCTGGGCCTACTAGGGTCCAGTAATTACATTATTTAGGTAAAACAATTAATTCATGGTGGCCCGTAAATATCACAGTGGGCCCCGCCAGATGGAAACATGGATAGAACTTATAAAAAACAAGGTGGGCCTGCTGCTGGACTACAGGTCCAGCAACACCCCAATCAATCTGGGCATCCATAAGGCCTGGACAGCTAGCCCATAACAAGCACATGGTGGGCCCAGACACTGGACGTCCCACCAGGGATGGGCCACGTCCAAGTGGGCCACACAAAATGGGGGCAGCGGCTAGGCACAACACATCATCAAAGTGGGCTATATGGGATAGCCCTTAACCCATAAAATAAATGGGCAGCAAGGTCCATATACACATCAAGGTGGGCCTCACCAATCAACCCTATGGTCCAAAAAAATAAGTAGATAGAGTGCCTACAAGACATGCATCAAAGTGGGCCTGTTGCAACATGAAATGGGCCTCTTTGGGCAGCTCATAGGCTCCAAAAATATAGTTGGGCCAAGTGTACAATATACCCAATATAATGGTTTACAACTCAGCCCATGAAGTCCACCTGGATGGATAACACCTCACCAATAGGAAATTTTAAGGCTGGATATTCAGCCCATCTGGCCCACTAAACATCTAGAAAATCTAGCCAATCTAGCCCCTATACAATCAGGTGAAAGGTGGGCCTAATAAGGCATCAAAGGGGGCCTAAGTACTATTCAACAAGGAGGTATATATCATATAAGGAGATGGGCCTGTTGCTGGACATTTGGGCCAGCAGCAGTCTAGTCAATTTGGAGGTCCAAGGGCTAGATGACTGGGATTAAAATACACATCAAATGGGTCCCACGTCCAAGGGAATGGATGACATAGATACAACACATCAAGGTGGGCCTGTACAATCCATATGGGTCTCACCACTGCTGGCTAGGTGGATAAACAATGCATACATCATGCTAACCCCACGTCCTAGCCCTGGACGGTGTGGACAGAACACATATAGCATGGTGGGCCCACATCCAGCCTGTCTGGATGGACGGTGCAGATATACAGCACATATTATAAGGTGGGCCCCACCCGTCCAGCAAACAGACGATGTGGATAAGACCCATACATCATGGTCGGCCCCACATAGCATCGTCCAAAGATGGACGGCAAGAAATAGGATACATACATCAAGGTGGGCCCACCCCCACACGTGCAGCACATGTGTAACATCCCGAAAATCGGGGGTCGAGCATAAACTCAACTCCCGAGTTCCAAAACATCACTTATGCAACAAAATGAATGATGATTAGATGTTGACTGTATTCGTACATTGAACATGAGTGAGATTAAGCCAAAACAACATATCATACTCCAGAGACCGCTAAATTGCAAGCGGAAGACTGTGATAGACATATAAAGTATACAAACTGTGGTGAGTCTCCAGAGTGTGATAAAGTTATCAGGTTAAATAATTACAAGTATAATTCTAAAATTTACCAAATGTGAGGAAGTGTAATGTCTTCTATCCCAAGTACCATAGCCCCGTCAATACAATACCAGGTCTTCATAGACCTGTCAGAGAGTTACATGTAGGAGAACTCCTCCTCATCATCATAGAAGTAGTCCGACTCTACTTCATAAGCATCACCATCACCTGAAACTCAACAAAGCTGGTTGGTGTGTATAACACAGTCCCGTAACGTGGGAGTGAGTGGTCAACTCAGTTGAACAGTAAAGCATAGGTTAACATGTTATCAATGCAGTCAAGCAATAATGATAAAGTAGTACAATCAAACACTCCTAACTACTCTTGTTAATGCAAGTATGAATGCAGTCATGATGGATGCCCTCACCACACTCTCCCTCATGCGACACCATCTTACGTTCGCGGCATGCTTTCATCCCTCAGTGCTCCACATCTTTCAGGCACATGCAATGCATGGTGAGCATGATTACCGAGTTTTTATTAGTCCATTTCAAACAACAGGATTGGGAAACTAAGGTACCTTCCTTGTATCATTCATAAACATGATCCATTCTAGGGTTGTCAGTCCTAGTTAATCTCAGATGATGGTGTATTTTCTAGGTCACTACAAAGGCTGCCAGGGCTGTTACACACAAAGGTTATACCACTCCCCCATCACCTCTTTAACGATTCATCACTATACAGAAACAGGCCTAGTTCATACTGTCTACACTGCGGCAAAACTCTAAGGCTCACCGCAATTTCAGAGTATGCTCGAGGTCACTACAAAGGGCTGTCAGGGCTGTTGCTCGCATTCGTTGCACCACTCCCCCATCACCTTATCAATGTAGGCCGACAGCATGAATATAGTGTCCCATACCACCATAATCGGCTCACAAGTCTAGTTGCTCACTGGTCACTACGGGGAGGCACGTGGCCCCAGTGTAGGCCGACAGCTCAACCACGGTGTTCCATACCACCATGCTCGGCTCATGAGTCTTAGCGGATCGAGGTACCATGGTTAAAAGGGATTTTACTTGTAAGTTTGGTACCTTAGGTTCAAGCAGTAGTGACCAAACATGGTGAACATACATTAGACAGATCGGGTTACTTGATGAGCTCGGCTAGCTCGAGCGCACAATGAGTTGAACGACATGAAGTGCATAAGCACTTCGCGTGGCCAACCACTATCGCCAACCGAAGCACGACTCGAGTTCGTCGAACACATCTCACGTGGCACATGAATCACAGCCATGAATTCAATTCTAGTACCGATTATCTAGACTATTATCATAGCCCCAATCACATTCAATTACAGATAGTTAAAGCAATAATGGATCAAGATTCAAATCATACAATCAAAGTATGATATTATCCGTTTAGGGCTGCCAGGGCTGTTGCACGGAATCGTTACACCACTCTCCCATCACCCATGACGGATCATACAACTTAAACATGAATTTAAACATACGCATTACATGAATAAAATCATACAAGCAGTTGAGCATGTTAACAAGCATATCATACAGCATATTATAAAGCATGTTATAAAGCATGTTATAAAGCACTACATAAATAGGAATATAAACACATATATTTCACAAATAAGTGGTTTAAGTAAACAACCTCATGGAGGAAATCATACATGTCTCTAAGGTAGTTGAGAATCCCATCTCAACACCCTCCTAAGGCATCAACATCCAAACACTTACTCACACAATCATTTTCACAAACACTTAACATACACTATTTCAACATACTTGGTGTATGTCAACAAACATGTATTAGGGCGAGTCCTTTCACCAAGAAAATATTTTATGCATATATAGTATATTTATACAACAAATAATCATGGCAAACACATCTCTAAAATATATATGTATACGGTACTTTCTACAATACAGTATTTCTACATACATAGTGTATATTAGTGAGACATGTATTTAGGCGAATCCTTTCGCCAAATAAGTATTTTATCCATATATCATATATTCATACAACAATTAATCATGTCAAATACATTTCCAAAATTTATACGTATACGGTATTTTCTACGAATACCTAGAATATATAAAATTCCATAATCTGCATCTTTAATCGAAACAGGAAACAGAAAGCACTTATACATGTGCAATTGTATGCAGATCATGAATCTATCATTATCTGACATTGAAAGCGTTGAAAATCATAACTTATACACCTAAAGTCTGCACCTTGTGTCGTAGAATCGTAACAGAGTCGATAGGTTTGCTAAGCTTCCGTATTCGGCAGTTTGGCAACCTATAGAATGAAATAGGTTAACTATTTCATAGCCTATAACCTACACAACCCCAAAACATATTAGGGTTAGGGTTTCTTACCTAGAAACGGAGCTGGAATCGCCGAGAAAGTGATTAGAAATGTGTGGTGTAGCTTGTGCAGTGGCAGGGAGATTCCCCCACTTCTCTCACACTTTCTCTCTCTCTTTTCTCTCTTCTCTCTCTAGGGTTTCTCTCAAATTCGTATGGCTATGAGAGAGAGGATTCTAAGGTCCTTATATAGTCTAAAAAGTCTCTAAAATAGACTCCAGGTCAAGGTATACTTGGGTTATAGCCAAAGGGGGCTGGTTTCAGCTCAACGGAGGACTTCTGGCGGACCTCCTTGAGCCAAAGGTCGGACTTAAGTTCACTAACACTAGATCTACGTTTAGTTAAGTTTTCATTTCAGTCGAATTTCCAGATCACGCGTGGCGGACCAATTTCAGTTCGACGGTCAGTGGGTCTCAGTCGGAGATTCCGAGTACATGTAAATGTGTATGAAAATTTTCCTGATCCGAGGGTGTAATTTGGTCATATTCTGACGGTCTGGTTGCTTAATACTGATCCGCAAGCGACGAGTCTCATATTACTATTTAAGATATTTATTTTGTAAAGAAAACAAGGGTTCTCACACTCTCTCGCTCCGGACTCAAGCGAACAGCCGTGGGACACTATCTGGATTTAATTTCTAAGATGGTTGTCAAGCCCAGCGAGGCGGTCCTAAGTCCTTAACCTCGTATTATTCGAAATCCCGATGTGTGGTCTAGAACTGATACGGAGTTTCGAGATGCTCCCGAGAGCAGCCGGGTAATGAGATTGATCCTAGATTTTAGGGTAACCTAGCGTCAATGATTTTACAAGTTTTGGGTCTTGCAGATCATATTTAAAGTGGATCAAATGGATTTCGTAGCTAATCTAGTTTAACACTTGGTTAACTTTGTCAAATTTCTAAAGGGTTTAATCCTAAGTGATTTCTGGTTGAGGTGGTACTCAGTCCTTCATAGTAATGTTTAGTTTAAGTATTGTTCTTCATCACCTAAACTTTAAGATAGTGTCTAATGTGAAAGTACTTAGAAGGATTTAAAGAACGAGGTGGTGAAGGGTGGGATTTGTGAAGGAAATGGGTTCAGAAGCGATTTTAGACTGTGAGATTCAGTTCTGACAAGTTAATAAGGTGTTAGGAGTGGCCCATTGCCTAAGGACGTCTAATTCCAGGTTGGGAAAAATCTGGGCTGTTACAACATGTGGGGTGGGCCCCACTTGTCCATTATCACAGATTTGAGATATGCTTAAGAGATTATGTGTCAGACCTTTTATGCAGAGAGCATTCTCATTTTCAAGCAACTGAATTCCTTTTATGATTCCTTGTCCAATTACTTTAGCAGTGGTTCCATCTCCATAGGTGACCATCCCATTATGAAGATTCTTATAATTTGAAAGAAGAGACATGTCACCGGTTACATGTCTTGAGCAACCACTGTCAAGATACCACTTAGTATTACTGCCTGTTAAGTGATTTGAGTGAGTAGCAAGACAGTTCTTTTCTTTATTTATCCACTTTGTGACAGGATTCTTCCTTGCAGTAGATTTGATTTTCTTTTCTGATTCAACTACTTGATTAGTCTTTGTGTTGCTACTGGAGGCATTAAATTTTTCAAGCATTTCTGTTCCATACCCGGTTTTAGTTCTGACTTTCTCATGTTCCAAGCCATTTTTGTTACCTCCCGATTTTCCCATACCTAAAAGTTTTTCTAACTTCTCATTACACTGGGAAAACTTACAGTTTTACTTGGCAATTCTTCTGGACTGTTCTAGATTAAACAGGAGTGTATGATTTTCATTTTGAAGGAGCAAGTTTTTGTCTTTTAATTGCTCAACCTGTTTGTTTAGTTTCTCAAACTCAGATGTGAGGAAGGTGTTAATTCTTTCAAGTCTATCATTATCTGAGTGATGTTGCTGTAACTCATTGATTAGATGTGTATTGATTTCTACAGCTGTGTCCAAGTCTTTTTACAACAATTCCAATTTGTTCTCAGATATTCCAAGTCTTTTAAGCACTTTGATGTTATGCATATATAGTTGATTATAAGCATCTTGTAGCTTGTCCTTTTCTTCTTCTTCTTCTTTAGTTCCCTCATTATCAGATGAAAATGATTCGGTGGCTAGCTGTTCTTTCTCGTTCTCAGATTCAGTAGAAATGATTGAAGCAGTGGAGACCATGAGTATTTTCAATGATTTCTGATCTCCATTGCTTTCTGAGTCACTAGATTCTGAATTTGACTCCTTAGTATCATCTCATGTGGCAGCCATTACCTTGCCCTTAGTTTTTCTATTTGGGCATTCAATAGACAGGTGTCCATACTCATGACAGGTGTAGCATTGTTGTTCTTTGGTTCTTTTACCAAATTTGCCTGCAGAAGGTTTATAGTTCACCTTTCTTCCTTTGGAAGGACGACCACGATTCTTTTGAAAGAATTTCCTGAATCGTTGGGCCAACAAAGCAACTTCCTCATCTTCATTTTTATTTTCGCTCTCACTGTCCTCATGTAATATTTTCTTAGAGGTCTTTAGGACAGTTGTTTTAGATTTAGGGATTTGTTTAAAGTGTAGTTTAAAAGTTTGTAAGGAACCATCCAGTTCTTCTACTTTCATCTCATCAATGTTCCTACACTCCTCATTTGTTGTAACCTTGGGATTAAATCGTTTCGAAAGGGATCTTAAGATTTTTCTTCAAATTTTTTGTACCGGAACTTTTTCTCCCAATCCATCCATGGAGTTACAAATGATATTCAACTTTGTGAAAAACTCTATAAATGTCTCATGCTCTTCCATTCTGAGACTTTTAAACTGTGAAGTCAGGAGTTGAAGTTTAGACCTCTTCACAGTGCTTGTGCCTTCATGGGTTGTTTCCAATAAATCTCATGCTTCCTTAGATGTCCCACACATCCTATCTAATTGAATATGTCCGGGGACACGACATAGTGATAACATTCATAGCCTTAGCTTCAGATGTTTGCCTTTCTTTGTCGAATGCTGTCCACTTTTCTTTGGGTTTGGGTTTTGTGATGGTTGTGCCACTGTCAAGTATAATTTGTTCAGTAGGTGGCACATATCCATTTTCAACTATGTCACAAACATCATAGTCCAAAGATCTCAAAAAGTAGTGCATCATAGCCTTCTAGTATGCATAATTTGAGCCATCAAATACTGGAGGTCTAGTGACTGATGAGCCCTCTCCTTTGGCCATATTCCCAACTTCAGTCAAGATCACACTCTAGGCGGTGAAGCCCTTAAAGAGAGACCCTCTCTGATACCAATTGAAATTGCGGTGAAGACCACCCTAGTTGAAGAAGGAATACACTAATATGCCCTAGAGGGGGGTGAATAGGACTTTTAAAGATTTTATGGTTTGTTTTAAAATCCTATTACACTAATCCTAACAACAAACATATATTAGGATTACTCAAATGTAACTCTACTGGCTTCCAAGCCTGGTAGAGGATCCAATCACAAACTATTCAAGAAGTAGTAATATATAACTTAGTTTATGATGGATATGACTGTGAATGTGTGTGAGGTGTGATCAGATATATAAATATGAATGCATCAACATGAATCACAAACTTAAAAGAAAGGCAATCACAAACACAGTCATTTTTATAGTGGTTCGACTACTTGTCTACTCCACTCCCCATAACCGCACTCAACCCTTGAGTGTACCGGATTTCACTAAGGTGGTTTCACAGTGGTTCACCTCAAACCTAAGGTTTTAAATCAGGTTCACCTTTAACCTTTACAACCTATATTGAGGCTGACTGTTTATGCTCTCGCGAGCAAGGGTCAATACAATGCACCCACTTTTAGGCACACTGGCCAAAGATCTTCCATAAGACCCTACT
Organism: Magnolia changhungtana; assembly: GCA_030180095.1. Taxonomy (NCBI): domain Eukaryota; kingdom Viridiplantae; phylum Streptophyta; class Magnoliopsida; order Magnoliales; family Magnoliaceae; genus Magnolia; species Magnolia changhungtana. Next base: position 2,410,841 of record JASAUF010000625.1, read on the forward strand.
GGAGGTTTCTACATGGTTCACCTCAAACCCAGGAGTTTTACTGGTTCACTCCTAACCAGATGTTTATGCTCTCCACAGAGCAAGGGTCCACACAACGCACCCACCACGTACACTCCTGCCGGAGGCCTCCTTGAGAACTTCAAAGGGTGAGAACCACTTAAGACCCAATCCTAAAAAGGAATTATCACAAGTGTCCTCTTGGACTCTAGATACTTACGATTAGCACAATGCCGAAGATCTCCTCCTCCTTGTTGACGAAGAGTCTTCTGCTCCCTTGATCCACAACACAAAATGATATATTAGTACTTGGCTTCGGGTTGGGTCAAGGTTATGATGGAATCCTACTCCCTAAAGGTTTTCCTATAAGGAAGATAGAGTAGTTTCAATCATCTAGGCATTCAAGGCATCCCAGCTTAATGTTTGCCATTAAGGTAGCAGCTAGAGGATCCTTGAATGCGGAAGTTCATTCCCCAATCCACTCTATTAAATATCAATGATGAGGGTGGATTAGAGGATGAACTTCCTTGAGAGAAAGGGCTTTGGGTATATGATCTAAGTTAAACACTCAAAAGCTCTCTCTACTTTCTCTCTCTCAGCAACAATAGACAAGTACTCTACATATAGGCAAAAGGTTCCAACGGATGTAAAATGGTCACATTTATGACTGAGTTCAATATCATCAAGCAGGTTCGATACCATTGAGCGTATACTCTCAATAGCATCGATGGTCTGCTCGATGACTTGAACTCAAAGTCATATGCTTTTGAAACCTTTTGCCAGATGGTCGATGAATCGAAACCATTGTCAATATCATCGGATTTCGAACTCCGATTCCATCGATGGTAGGTTCGATCAATCGATACTTGAAAAATGAGAGAGACTTGACATGAAATATTTCAGGTTTTTAGGATATGATCGAGGGTCAGCGATGTCATCAGAATTTGAATATCGATGATATTGAAGGCAGTGTCGATGCATCGAAATCCAATAGATTCACTAGTAAACTCGTTGGACAGTTTGTGTCCAGTTTTGATGCAATCGACTCGGCCTCGATATCATCAACATATGAATATCAATTTCCTCGAATGGCCCCTGATCAAAGTTAAAAATAACCTGAAATATCTGCTGAAAGAAATGCGCGCCCACGGTCGATATCATCGATGGACTTCCGATCTTATCGATATTTGATTTTAGATCATATCGGACGGTGCATCGATATATCGAAGAATTTCAAAATTTTCTCTAAAAAATAGGGGCGCCAAAAATCTACCTATCAATCTTATCGAGCCACTTTCGATGGGCTCGAGATTTGAGTATCGATGGTATCGATAGGTGTATCGATACATCGATAATTCGTCCAAATATGTTGTGAAGTTGCTGGACATATTTGGTCCTCTTTCCGATCATATCAATGAATCATCGAGGACTCGACAGCGTAGGTCGATCATATCGAGGGTGTTTCGATAAAATCGACAAGGCGAGAAAAAACTTAGATATTTTCCTATTTTGAAAAAGTTTTCTCACCTAAAAACCCTATGCTTTTCTAACTTATTTTTAAGGGTTTTATTTAGCTAGTGTTTTGGGACAAGGGATGTGAGGCTTTAAATTTACCTGTGGCGAGCTTACACACATCCGGTTGAGACAGACGCTTGAATTGACTTCCTATCAGGCTCTGTAGACAATCTGACTCAACACTCACGTAACTTGACAAACCAGGGCACTTTCAATCTCCCCCTTTGTCAATTATGTGAAAAAAAACCCAAAACACCCTAGAATGATCTAGACAAAGACACCCTAAGTTGTGCATACATGCTTTTACATAATTTTACAATTTCTAGCCCATGTACACAACCAGATAGCTGCTCCCCCTGACTTGTAAACTCTTCCTTACTTGTTGTAGTTTCTCCCCCTAACACCTGCACAACATCAAGAAGATATACAATTTTTCATTCGGGGTGTTTGCAAATGTTCTCCCCCTTTTTGTAAGTCATTGATAAAGATAGATCAAGTGATATTGACTGAAGAGTGAATTGCTTGGGAGAACCGACCAGGTAGAGGCAGATCAATTGATGCATAACAATCAACTCAGTTTAAGCAAACATCAATTCCAGATTGTATGGATGCATAGAAGATTAGATAAAACAGTGATATTGCAGATAGAATAATCAGTAAAGCATAGTCCATGCATACCATATCAGAAACTTGATAAACCAAGGGAACTCAAACAGAAGCATGGTTATGGCAGTAAAAATAAGAATTACACTCAGCCATTATCAAAATGAACCCAAATTATCCAACTATCCAAAATAAATTGCCCAAGATTGGCGGCAAATTAATAGGTATCCCAGTAAAAACACCAAGCCCACGCACAGGTACCCCTAAAAGAATATAGTGATATACAACTATCACAATCAGCTTCTACCGTCTTCGCGAATCACCACATGTGACTAAATCAACTACTTGCTGATTTGTTTGCTGGAGGGAATCGACTTTTTCTTCAATCATGGTGAGACATCTCTCACAATTATGAAGTCGCTCCTCCATACTTGTCATACCGTTCAGTAGGTGACGTTCAAGGTGATGAGTTTGACAATTTATGATAGACTCCGGAGTCAGCAATGGCATTCGGTTGGATCCCCATGGATATGATAGATAAGCATATGGAGCAGCTGACTGCAGGGGGCACTATTCTCGGGAAGGGCTGAAGGAAAACACAACTGTTGTGCCACTTGAACCGAATCACTATCAAACCACTTCTCTGGATAGACTCTATTATATGAAGCAGGAATACCAACATGATGGGCTAATTTACAGATGAGTACAGGAAAAGCTAGTGTATCCTGATGATTGCCTTGAATGACCCGAATTAGTCACTTAAGAAGAAGTATTGGGAGGCACACCTAAACTTCTTAATACACATCATACAACACATTTAACACAAACGGAGATAGATGATTACCATTCACATCACAAGGATAGACATTGGACCCAAAGATGTCATGAAGGATTTTAAAAGTGGGTCTAAGATGATTAATATGAAGGGAATTATCATCGTTCTGAGAAATAGTAGTTCCCTGGCATGGTGCACGAGTTATCTCTCCCCAGACGCCCAGACCATTTAGATTTCGACTGGTGACTGGAATGCGAGTGACCTCGAGGTCCAGAAGATTACTCAAGGTGATGGGAGTGATGTGCTTGGAATAATGCAATAATTCGACTTAAATGCAAGGTGGATCGTCACGAATAACATGACTTTTACTGAGGAAGTCATGGATCATCCCTATTTGATATGAACCACCAAGGTTTAGACTATTTTGTCATCCTATCACTTCTAGAAGAAGGTCCACACCAAAAGACTCAATGGCACTGTTAAGAACTAGACGTTTAACAACAATGGCTGGATGTCTCACGGATGGAATGAGTTGATGCATACTGGGTTGTTTCACTTTTCCTTTCGAAGACTGAGAAGGAGACTTACCTTTCCCTTTATTCATGATTTTTCAGTGTAAGAGTGTAACACCCGGATTTTTGCCAACCTGGAGATAGACGTCCTTAGGCAATGGGTCGATCTGAACACCTTATTAACTTATCAGAACTCAATCCCAAAGTCTAAAATCGTTTTTAACCCTTTTCCTTCACAAATCTCACCTTGCACCACCTCGTTCTTTAAATCTTTCTAAGTACTTTCACATTAGACACAAATCTTAAAGAAGGTGATGAAGAACAATACTCAAACTCAAATTTACTGTAAATAGTACATACATAAATAAAATGGGCTTTTAACCATCAACCTTATAGAATCATCGACGAATAGGTTATTTAGAAACATCAACCTCTCCTGTCCTAGGACCTTCTGTTGTAATTAAGGCATGATTTAGTTAAGTATTAATTACTTGGATCACTTTATATACAAACTACAAAGGCCCAAGTACCACCTCAGACAGAAATCTTATAAGACTAAATCCTTTAGAAATTAGACAAAGTTAACTAAGTGTTAAACTAGATCACATACGAAATCCGCACTAATCACTTTAAATTCGATCTGCACGACCCAAAACTTGTAGAATTAGTGACGCTAGGTTACCCTAAAATCTAAGATCAATCTCATTACCTAGTTGCTCTCGGGAGCATCATGAAACTCCGTATCAGATCTGGAACGCACATCGAAAGTCTGAATAATATGAGGTTATAGAATTAGGACCGCCTTGCTGGGCTTGACAACCATCTCGGAAATCAAATCCAGCGTGTCCCACGGCTATTCGCTCAAGCCCGGAGCGAGGAGTGTGAGAAAGCCTTGGTTTCTTTAGAAATTAAATTAAATTTAAGTAATATGAGACTTGATGTTTGCGGGCCAAATATAAGCAATTAGACCGTTGAAATCTGAACCAAATACACCCTTGGATCAGGAAACATTTCCCATACATGTCTGTGTACTTGTAACCGTGATCTGGAAACCTAATTGGAATAAAAACTTAACTCGACCTAGATCCATAGTCAGTGAGCTTAAGTTCGACCTTTGGCTCAAGGGGGGGTCCAGAAGTGCTCCGTTGAGCTAGAACATATGCCCTTTGGACATAACCTAAGTATACCTTGACCCTGGGTCTATTTTGGAGAGTTTTGGGCCCATAAAAGGACCTTAAACCCTCTCTCATTCTCACTATACGAATTTGAGAAAACCTAGGAGAGAGAAGAGAAAAGAGAGAGAAAGTGAGAGAAGAGTGAGAGGTTCTTCTTCGCAGTTATTCTGTTGATCCACGTGCTTCTTTCCTGCTATCAAATCGTCATTCCAACGATTTTAACTTCGTTCTTAGGTAAGAAAGACCTAACCCTAACTTGTTTTAGGGTTTCCATTGATGCTAGTAGTTAGATAGCTAACCTAGCTTGTATTACAGGTTGATATTCCACGTATACGAAGATTTAGAGTCTTTGTTGAGTTCGTTACGCTTTTACGGTGTAAGGTGCAGATTTTAGACGCTTAGGTTGTCAGTTTTCAAAGCTTTCAATGTCAGATAATGATAGATTCATGATCTGGATGCTATTTCACATGTACAATGCGATGTTCGTTTTACAATTCAGTTACGTATATAAAATATGGCATATAGTGTATTTTGTATATTTGTAGAAAATATCGTATACGTACAAATTTTGAAAGTGTGTTTGCCATGATTAATCATTGTGTGTACATGCTAGATATATGTGTAATACTTACTCGGCGAAAGGATTCGCCCTAATACATGTTTTTGCTAACATACGTTATGTATGTTAAATAAGTGTATTCTAAGTGTTTGTGAAAATGCTTCTATGAGTAAGTATTTAGATGATTGTGCTTTAGGTAGGTGTTGAGATAGGATTCTCAACTAACTTAGAGATGTATATGATTTCCTCCATGTTGGTTGTTTAATTTAACCGCTTACTATGAAATATATATCTTTGCATTTCTTGTTTATATGGTGCTTTATAACATGCTTTATGACATGCTTGTTAACATGCTTGAATTACTTTGTTTATTCTGCTTTACTCTACATGCTTCTAGTTAAGGATTGATTGTGATTGGGGCTATGATTATAGTCCAGACGATCGGTAACAGACTTGAGTTCGTGGTTGAGATTTATTCGCCACGTAGAACGTGTTTGACGAACTCGAGTCATATGTTAGTCGTCGGCAGTGGTTAGGCCACACGGAGTGCTTATGCACTTCATGTCGATCGATGCAATGTGCGCTCGTGCTAGTCGGGCTTGTCAAGTAACCCAATGTTCACCATGTTTGGACGCTACGGCTTGAACCTAGGGTACCAAACTTACCAGTGTAACCCCGTTAACCTTGGTACCTCGATCCGCTAAGACTCATAGCCGGGCATGGTGGTATGGGACACCGTAGTCGAGCTGTTGGCCTACACTGGGTCCACGTGCCTCCCCATAGTGACCAGTGAGCAACCCAGACTCGTGAGCCGAATACGGTGGTATGGGATACTGTATTCGAGCTGTCGGCCTACACTGATTGGTGACGAGCCCTTTGTAGTGACCTCGAGCATACTCTGAATCTGCGGAGAGGCGACAAGCCTTCCCGTAGTAAATGGAGTATAAACTAGACCGTATTGATAAGGTGATGGGGAACTGCAACGAGTGAGTGCGTCTTGCGGCCACGGCGACCCTTTACAGCGACCTAGAACCGCATCATCGTATGAGATTATCTAGGACTGACGACCCTAGAATGGATCATTGTTTGGGAATGATATAAGGGAGGTACCCTAGTTTCCCAATAGTGTTGTATGAAAAGGACTAATAACAACTCGGTAATCATATTCATGTCGCACTGCATGTGCCTGAAAGATGTGGAGCACTGAGGGATGAAAGCATGCCGCGGACGTAAGATGGTGTCGCATGAGGGAGTATGTTGGCGAGGGCATGCATCATTATTCCATCTCATCCTTGCATTAATTATAGTACTTAGGAATGTTTGATTTGCTTGCTTTATCATTATCGCTTGATTGATTTGATAACATGTTAATCTTTGCTCTATGATTCCACTGAGTTAGCTACTCACTCCCACGTTACGGGACGGTGCTTGCAACACCAACCAGACTGTCTTAGTTGCAGGTGATGGCGATGCTTATGAAGCAGAGCCGGACTACTACTATGATGTTGAGGAGGAGTTCTCCTACATGTAACTCTCTGGTGGGTCTATGTAGACCTAGAATTGCATTGACAGGGCTATGGTATTTGGGATAGAAGACATTACACTTTCTCAATTTGTATATTTTGAAATTAAACTTGTAATTGTTAACCTAATAAAATCATCACACTCTGGAGACTTACCATAGTTTATATATTTTATACATCTATCACAGTCTTCCACTTGCAATTTAACTGTCTCTGGAGTATGATATGATGTTTTGGTATAATCTCATTCATGTTTCAATGCTCTCATCATAATCATCATTATTGATGTTGCATAAGTGATGCATTGGAACTCGGGAGCTGAGCTTTGCTTGACCCCCGATTTTCAGGGCGTTACAAAGAGATAAGTAAAGGTAAGGATGGTCAACCAAAAGAACAGAAAATACCCCACCAAAAGTGAGGTTAGACTTTAGAGTGGAATAATTGGAAGGATAATACTCATTTCTTTTGAAGCTTCTAGGACCCACCGATGATCTTCTGGCCCAGGATTCGAGCAGAGGGCAAAACAGAAAATTTTTCAAAAAAATAAGTTTCCCGCTGGACCGCTTTTTATTGGGTGTCAATCTTTAATTTTATCGACCTGACTTTCGATTATATCGATGATCCTCATCCAATGTTATCAACAATTGCTTCGATAGCAGTCCCGATCATGTGACTTTCTACATTCTGAAGAGATCTCGATGATATCGATCATGATCGATTAATTGGGAAGGTCATATCGATGGACATATCGAAGAGGATTATTTTTCTTTTTCAGCATACAGATGACCCTTCAAGTATGCTTATAGTATTTTTATGACTTAATAGCATAATCAGCAAAATTATGTACAATGAATATACATATCAAAAATTATAAACATTTGAATGTTTATATACAAAAGATTGAGGTGAGGAACCTCAGATATATCATTTGACGTTCAGTAAAATTGTATCATTTCAGTAAATATCCAGATCTGGATGTATGATCTGGCCTTGTCTTTTTATGCTCAGAACTTCTAGGCATCAGTTCTCTCTATGCCTCTAATAGTGTAGCAGTGATTGCTTGTGCGATGACCCTTCATTACTGATTTTTCAGATTGGTCTAGGATTTCGCACTCTTGTTTGTAAAATTTAACCACATGTCCATTATCACAGATTTGAGATATGCTTAGGAGATTATGTGTCAGACCTTTTATGAAGAGAGCATTCTCATTTTCAAGTAACTGAATTCCTTTTATGATTCCTTCTCCAATTACTTTAGCAGTGGTTCCATCTCCATAGGTGACCATCCCATTATGAAGATTCTTGGCCAGTGTGCCTAAAAGTGGGTCCGTTGTGTTGACCCTTGCTCGTGAGAGCATAAACAGTTAGGGTCTTGTGGAAGATCCTTGACCATTGTACCTAAAAGTAGGTGCTTTGTATTGACCCTTGCTCATGAGAGCATAAACAGTCAGCCTAGGTGTAGGTTGTAAAGGTTAAAGGTGAACCTGATTTAAAACCTTGAGTTTGGGGTGAACTGTATGAAACCTCCTTAGTCAAATCTAGTACACTCAAGGGTTGAGTACGGTTACCGAGAGTGGAGTAGACAAGTAGTCGAACCACTATAAAAATGACTGTTTTTGATATTGTTATTGTCTTCCATTTGCTAATGTGATTTCCTTAAATACTTTCATATCTGATTATCTGAAATCACACCTCACACACACTCACAGTCATATCCATCATAAACTAGTTTGCATATTGTTCATCTCTCAAATAGTTTGTGATTGGATCCTCTACCAGGCTTGGAAGGGGTGAGAAACACCTTAGACCCAATCCTAGAAAGGAATGATCACAAGGGTCCTCTAGACTCTGATAACTTACAGATAAGCAGATGAGTCCCTTTCAGCACGTTGTTGAAGATTTCCTCCTTTGTTGATGAAAAGTCATCTGCTTCCTTGAACTGCAACTCAGAAGATGTACCAATGCATTGCAACGGGTTGGGTCAAGGCTATGATAGAATCCTACTCTCCTAAATGTTTTCCTATAAGGAAGATAGAGCGATTCCAATCATCTATGCATTCAAGGCATCCCAGCTTAATGATTTGCCATTAAGATGGTAGCTGGATGATCCTTGAATGCGGAAGTTCATTCCCCAATCCACTCTATTGAATAACAATGGTGAGGGTGGATTAGAGGATGAACTTCCATGAGAGAAAGGACTTTGGGTATATGATCTAAGGTTAAACACTCAAAAGCACTCTCTTCTTTCTCTACCAGCAACAATAGACAAGTCTTTATATAGGCAAAAGGTTTCAACAGATATAAAATGATCACATTTATGACAGAGTTCGATATCATTGAGCATATGCTTTCGATTGCATCAACTAGCCGCTCGATGACACAAACTCAATGTCATATGCTTTTGAAACCTTTTGCCAGTTGGTCCAGGGAATCGAGACAGGTGTCGATATAATTGGATTTCAAAATCCGATAGTATCGACACGAGGTTCGATTCCTCAACATTTGAAAAATGAGAGAGACTTGCTTTGAAATATTTCAGGTTCAAAAGAATGATCGAGGGACCTTCGATATCATCGGAATTTGAATGCCGATGATATCGATAGTTGTGTCGATGCATCGATAAATCCAACGAATTTTCTATTAAGCTTATTAGACAGTTTATTTCCTTGTTCGATGCAATCAATACTGTATTGATATCATCGATATTTGAATATCGATTCTCTCGAGTGACCCTCGATCAAAGATAAATTATCCTGAAATATTTGCTGGATATATGTGAGTCCAAGACTGATATCATCGAAGGACTTCTGATATCATCGAGATTTGAATTCCGATGATATTGAGGAGGACCTCGATATATCGACGATCTTATGATTTTTCTTAGTAAAATAGGGACTCATTTTCTCTGCTGTTAATTGTATCGAGTCAACTTCGATAGACTTGAGATTTGAATATCGATGATATCGATAAGTATATCAATACATCGATAATTTCGTCCAGATGAGTATGTGGTTGCTGGACATATTTTGTCCTCTTTTCGATGATATCGTTTAGTCATCAAGGACATTGATAGCACATGTCGATAATATCGATCAGTATATTGATAAAATCGACAGAGCTAAAAAAACTTAGAGATTTTTTGAATTTTGAAAAAGTTTTCTAACTCAAAACCCTATGATGTTCTAATTTGTTTTAGGGGTTTTAATTACCGGTGTTTTAGGACGTGGGATGTGAGGCTTAGATTTACCTATGATGAGTTCGGGCCTACATCCGGTTGAGGCAAACGGTTGATTGATCTTCCTATGGAGCTTCTCTGTCTAGCCGACTCAACACTTACACTAATTGACAAACCAGGGCACTCTCAATTTCCCCCTTTGTCAATTACGTGACAAAATACCAAAACACCCTAGAACAACTTCTATACTAACATCCTAAATTGTGTGCAAATACACTTTACACAATTTTACAATTTAATCTAGTGGGCACACACATAATCATTTAGAAGGATTCAGAATCTGCTCCCCCTATCTGCAAACTCCTCCTATCTTGGTGCAACTACTCCCCCTAACACCTACAACACCATTCATAGATAAATAGACAATTTTCCTTTCGGGCTGTTTGAATTGTTCTCCCCCTTTTTGTCAGTCATTGACAAAGATAAATACAGCAGTTGATATTGACTGAAGTTTAAAGCTTTGGGGAGAACCAACATGCAGAGAGCATACATATATAATAGATAGATGCATAATGATGAAAGCAGTGAATTAGACATCTCATGTGTGGATCCTATGTATGCAGAACAAACCAAGTAAAGTAATGATATAAGTAGATAGACTAATGATCAAACCATCACATGCATTCTACATATAAACTAAATAAACTAGGGGATCTTAAAGCATAAGTATGGCATTAAATATGTGAATTATACCCAGCCATATTCAAAATATCCAAAACATATACTGCCCCAGATTGGCAGTAGATTAACAGTTATCCCAAAAAAAAATAGCCCCATTCATGGGCACCAAAAAAAATAGTGAAAAACTGCAGCAACATAGAACTTTCCCAGTCAGCTCTTACCGTCCCCGAGGATCACCATGTGTGAGCAAATCTACCACCTGCGGGCTGGTTTGTTGGAGAGCGTTGACTTTCTCTTCAATCACGGTGAGTTGCCTCTCACAGTCGTAAAGGCGCTCCTCCAAAGTAGCCATCCCATTCAGTAGGTGTCGTTCGAGGTGATGAGCTTAGCGATTTGTGATAGACTCCGGACTTAGCAGTGGCGTTCGATTAAATCCCCAAGGACATGAAGGTTAAGTATGTTGAGTGGCCAACTGCAGAGGAGAACTATTCTCGGGAAGAGATGAAGGGAGACATAACAGTTGAGCCACCTGGGCTACATCACTATAAAACCAGGCGTCTGGATGAACGATGTGGCAGAGAGACCAACATGATGAGCTAGTTTACAGATGAGTACAGGAAAGGCTAGTGTATTCTAATCGTTGCCTTGGATTATATGAATTAACTGCTTGAGAAGAAGCTTTGGGAGGCACACATGAACCTCTTGATACACATCATACAGCACATTCAGCACAAAGGGAGAAAGATGATTACCATTCAAGTCACATGGATAGACATTGGACCTGAAAATGTTATGGAGGATTTTAAAAGTGGGTCCAAGATGATTAATATGAAGTGAATTATCATCATTTTGAGAAATAGTGGTCCCCTGACATAGTGCGCGAGTCACCTCTTCCCAAACACCCAGACCATTGAGATTGCGATTGGTTACTAGAATTCGAGTGACCTCGAGATTGAGAAGGTTACCCAAGGTGATGGGAGTGATGTGTTTGGAGTAATGCAAGAATTCAATTTGAATACACTGTGGATCATCACGAATAACATGACTTTTACTAATGAAGTCATGGATCACCCCTCTTTGATTGGATCCTCTACTGGGCTTGGAAGCCAGTAGAGTTACTCTTGAGTAATCCTAATATATGCTTGTTGTTAGGATTTGTGTGATAGGATTTTAATCTTTATAAAATTATTAAAAAGTCCTATTCACCCCCCTCTAGGACATATTGGCATATTCCTACTTCAACTAAAGCGGTCTTCACCGTAATTTCATGTTGTAGAAATTCAGGTTAGTTATTCATCAACCTAGCTAACCTGTTTCATCATTCAGGTGCCCGACGTTCCATTTTCAGAAACGTAGAGTTTGGACCGAGTCTGAGTCGAGTATCTGACGAAAGTTGCGGACTATAAATACTTAGGTTGCGGTTATCAATGCTTTCATGTCATCTAATGATTTATGTCTAACTTGATTACTATCGTATTGTCTTTGATACGTCATTTTTTGTATGATATATACATATGAACTATGATGAGTAAAAGATGCATCCCATGTGTTTGTTGAAATGTTTGAATGAGCATTTAAAAATGATTTATACTTTTCATGATTACTGATCTAAGATTCATCATTGTCATATACATGTTGATCTCTCTGTATAAGGAATTGATAAAACATATGATGTAACTAACCTAGTCTATGTGTTGGATAAATTGCCTGAATGAGAAATTATTGGTGATTTGTATTTACTTCAATTATTAAGATAGGATTCTTTACTGCATTATGTATGTGTATAATTTCCTTCATGTAATCATATTTTCCTCCATGTAATTAATTGATAAAATGCAAGTGTTTGGTAACATGATCGATGTGTTTGATGAAATGCCCAAATGAGGAATCCACTTGGACTGTTCGTTAAATACTAAGATGAATATCACATGTGTTTGTTAGCTGCATATGAGTAGGATTGAGGCTACAATGTAGCCCAAGCAATCAATAACAATCCCTATTCGGGTGGCCGTATTACTCTCACCACATTGGGTATACTCGATGAATCCGGGTCACACGACAATTGTCGACAGTGGTTGGGCTACGAGGGATGCTTATGCGCTCCATGTCGATTAAGTCAGCGTGTGCCCATACCAATCGAGCTTGCCTAACGAACCGATTGACCTATTGTGTATTTACCATATATGGATGCGACTACTTGAATCTAAGGTACCCCTCACCAATGTAAAGATCCACTTTAACCATGATACCACGATCCGTTAAGACTCATGAGTTGGGCATGGTGGTATGGGAAACCGTGTTCGAGCTGTCGGCCTACGCTGGGGTGATGAGCCTCACTATAATGACCAATGAGTAACTAAGACTCGTAAGCCGGGCAATGGTGGTATAGTACACCGTGTTCGAGTTGTCGGCCTACGCTGAGGTGGTGAGCCTCCCCGTAGTGACCATGAGTATAAATTCTTGTAACTTGCCTATCGTATGTGTTTAATTAGGAGTGACGACCCTACAACTTGCCTATTGTATGTGTTTGACTAGGAGCGATGAACCTAGATGGATCCTTCAATTCAGGTCAATGATATAAAGGGAGGTACCTTAGCTTCCCAAACTTGCTGTATGAATAAACTTAATTAATTATCTGGCTAACACGACCATGCATTGCACTGCATTAGTTAGGATGTGCTTTAAAGGCAATGAAGTTGTACCATTTTGAGGAAGTGTTGTCATATGCGAAATAGGTTGTCGGAGTCGCTTGTGAGGGAGCTTCGATGCGAGGGCATACATCATTACTTGCACTCCATTCCTTCATTAAAAAGAGTAGTTAGGAAGTGATTATTTGATTACTTTATCATTACTGTTTGATTGACTTGATAACATGTTAACTTTTGCCTTATAGTACCACTGAGTCAATCACTCACTCCCACTCTGGGACGGTGTTTTAAAACACCAACCAGACTCTAATTTAGATGCAGGAGTTGATGAAGTCTATGCAATGGAGTAGGACTTTATGGATGAGGAGAACGAATTCTCCTACTTTCAGTTCTCGGGAGGGTCGATGTAGACCCCGTGCCGATGCGCAGGGACCACTGGGATATCTGGCTTAGTTGGATACTTTACATTTCCATATTTTTGTTCATTTTGAAATAATTCATGTATATACTAAACCCGGTTACGTACTCATACTCTAGAGGTTGGTGAAACACCCACATGCTTAAATAGATATATTTCAGACTTTCGCTTGCTTAATTTAATTATATCTAGAGTATGATGTGTTGTTTGGTATAATCTCACGCATGCTTGACTCATTAATATGGAAGGAATCTAAATATCATCATCCATACTGCATAAGTGATGTTCTAAATCTCGGGAGTAGAGTTTTGCTCGACCCTCGAAATTCAGGGCGTTATAAGTTGGTATCAGAGCATGATTTGGATTAAACGGGACCTAGGTTATAGGCCACATGACGCACTCTGACTTAGGAAGGGGGCGATGGAATTTAGAGACGATATTAGGATCCCAAAGTTTCACCGACAAGCGAGATAAAATACTGTAATTTAGTCCACAACATATGACTGAGAGACTTAGATCACATGCAATGACCTAAGTCGCCTCTGGGCTATCAGTCGATAGGTTTGAGTCGTTAGTGGCAAATTTCGAACCGGAAACTGATCTAGGTAGTGCGAATACACGCGCGATGGATCACGAAAAACGGACCCCATGGGCCTAAGAACACAAACCAAGGAGTTCGGTGGGGCCCAGAGGGTCCCACGGACCAAAAATGAACACCGAGGGGTGGCCACCGCTCGATGGCGGGGGCACCGCCGGCCAGGCCAACAGGATGTGGCAGCGCCATGTGCTCGGTGGTGCACCGCCGGTCAAACCAGCAGGGCGCAGCGGCGCCGTGGGATCAGCGATGTGCCCCCGCCGACCGAGCAAGGTGGATCCCTCCCACATGTGGGGGACCCCTTTTAACCTTCCTACTACCCTCTTTCCCTCATTTCTACTATTTTTAACCCCTCCAAACTCCCCAAAAACCCTCTTTCTCTCTCAAATCCTCATTTTCATACATCTAAAACTCCCATTTTCTTTACATCCTACACCCCTCCACCTCTATTTCTCTAAAACCATCATTTACATCTCCTAATCTTCCTTGCATTTTTCATTTCTACCCACTCACAACCCCAAGCACTGTCAATCCTTCAAATCTTTCCCTTATTCTCACTCATTTGAGCACAAAACCCTCCTTTTTGTGTCTCATAACCCCCTACCTTCAAATCCACCCCATCCTTAAAGTGTTTCCATCTCCATGGCTCTTTTTGATATTGTAACCACCATTTTCTCCATTTCGGCGCCCCTTTCCCTTATGGGAAAGAAGCGAGCAGCCCCGGATGAGGCCGGGCCTAGTTGCCTGAGACGCTCCAAAAAGAAGACAAGTGCCGAGACAAGTGCGAGCGCCAAGCGGAGGTCAAAGTAGGACCTTGACCCTCGAATCCCGATAGAGAGGTCTCTTCCAGCAGGCGCCGAACTCAGTAAGTTCCATAATCGTAAGGTTGTTTTCAAAGCTCACATGGATGAGAAATTATTTGGGATATGTCCAGTGATCGACCACCTCCTGGAGAATGGGTGGGGTCCCATATTTGAAGGAAAAACACATGCTAGTGAGGGCACCGTACAAGCCTTCTATGCACACATAAAGGACCTAACTCTTGAGCCTCTCCAGTTTACCATCCCGTTGGGAAGAACAGAAATAAGGGTCGATGTGGATATCATGGCCTGTATCATGGGAGTAGACCGTGGTGTTGTGCATGCCAGTGAGACTAATCTCACTAGTGGACAGGAGAGAAACCGCTGCACTTACTTCCTTTGCGGCCAACTCGTCAATTGGAGGCAAAGGAACAACCTCACAATGACACGTATGATGGAAGATTACTGCCTACTCCACCATATATGCACGTACAACGTGTATCTTAGATGGAGCAACCGCATGGAATGCACTAGATTTATGGTGGACTTCCTGTACCGAGTTGGACAGGGAAAAAAGGTGTGCCTGCCTACTCTTGCTTGACCCAGATAATTAATACGGCACAGTCTACTTGGGGGGACTCGTCCCTCCCATTCGGCCGACTCATTTGCAAGATTTCCCACAACTTCAGATTCAGGCTCCACATGAACAACTCACCCCTATCCATTTCATCAGCAAGACTACCCTCAACAACATGAGAATAGGCCCCAAGCAATACCAAGCCAGAATTGAAGAATTCGGGGATGAGATAAAAGAAGAGACCGAAGAAGAGGAAGACAGTGAAGAAGAGGAAAAGGAGAAAGAAGAGAAGGCCCAGGACTCAGACGGGGGGCCTCCTGCTGCTCGTGATGACCACCATGACCGGGCCACCCTAGACGTCCGCATGGCGAAGATCGAGGAAAACCAGGCCTACCTGAAGTAAAAGTTCGAGGAAAATCAGGCCTACCTGAAGCAGAAGTTCAAAAGGATGTCTCATACCCTGAAGGCCCTCCTGTGCTGCATGCAGGATAAGGGAGCATCTCCGCCTTCGCCGGAGTCGGAGGATTAGTAGTATAGTTTGTAGTTGCTTTCCTTGCTTTTTGTAGTAGCCTTGGATAAGCTTAGTTGGATGCTAGGATTGGTATGTGTTGAAGCCTTTTTGTAGTAAGCTTTCATGTATTCTCTGCCATAGTACATGTAATGCCACATCATATGTAATTGTGACAAATTTTGTTAAATGTAATGCATGAAGCTCTTTTTGTTTAGAAATTAGTAGAATGTTTGGAAAAAGTTGATGATGTTATCCTAATCTATAAATACTATACCCTATGTTGTATATAGGGAATGCCTCCTAAAACTACTCGAAACATGGCACGTCTCCCACTTGGCGGGTTGGTTGATGGGGCCCCTCTCCCAAGTGATAGCCAAACGGACCCCAGTTTGGGTCCGAGTAGCGAGACAATGCCGGATTCACAACTGGCCACTGGCCCCATAAATGGGCCAACGCCGAGTGCACCACCAGTTCTAGGTTAGAACCGCGCATCTTCGTCGACGCCACACATGCCTCAGGCAGCCTCTCCCCCTATAGGTTAGAGCAGATGATGCTCTTAATGCAACAGCAACAATAAGTTCTGGCAACTATAGTGAGGACCATCGTACAAAGCATGAATGTGGCCCCACTGATGCCACACATATAGGCTACTGGGACTATGACTGTAAGTGGCCTGTTCGAGCGCTTTCAGAGCCTCCATCCTCCCACTTTTGCGGGTACTCATAGACCTGAGGAGGCCGAGTACTGGTTGGATCGTATTTCTAAGATGTTGAGGTCGTTACATTGTACCGAAGCGGAACAGGCCAAGCTAGTCACATACATGTTTGAGAAGGAAGCTAGCCTGTGGTGGGACAATGTCCTTCAAACAATTCCCACAGGATTTGCATAGATGTGGGATAAGTTCGAGGTAGGCTTCCACGAGAAATATTTCCCCCTCACTTACCATAATGAGAAAGAGGGCGAATTCCTCCGCCTTAGACAGGAGGGATGACATTGGCAGAATACGAGAACCGTTTCATGGAGCTGGCTAGATATGCTCCTTTGATTTTGACAAATGAGCCTATAAGAATGCAACAATTTTTAGAAGGGCTGCGGGCTAACATACGCACCAAGATGTGTTGCACTAGCATCCCTAACTATGCTGAGCTAGTGAACATGTCCCTGCGAGCTCAACAGGATGGTGAACAGGTGTCTCGAACACGCATGCCAATGGGCCCGAGGCTTAGTCCTGAATTACAAAACCGACCATTTCTCTGCAAGAGGCCGCGTGTGAACTCGTCTCCAAGACCAATGGCTCCGCTGGCTAAGTAGAGGTGATCCTGTAAGACCCATGCCCTAGTCCGTACCGTTCCGTAGGCTTACGAGATCATACCGGTCAAATTCCGGTGACCCTCGACCTATATCCGACATTTGCGCGCGATCTTAGGCCGAGTCCTGCTTACTGAACTCGGCTTAACCCGAAACTTATACCTTAGTGATCGCGCCGTCGCCGCGGTTCTAACACCGTGACTCGCGCACCAAACCGATACCTAGGCTAGAAGTTGTGGGCCTGCGTTCAGTCTGAAGAAACGCCGCACGTTGCGAATATCGAGGGAATTTCTATGAGATGTCCCATCAAATCATGTCAAGTACAAACCATGCCATGTGTACATGCAACCCATCCCTCCCTTTTTAAAAGTCAATTCTCTCTCTCTCCTCTCACCATCCCTCTTTCACCCATTTTCAAACCAAACCTTATCTCATTAAATACAACCACCCAAATCAACCCATCCATATTATTCCATTCTCTCTCTCTCTCTCTCTCTCTCTCTCTCTCTCTCTCTCTCTCTCTCTCTCTCTCTCTCTCTCTCTCTCTCATTTCTCAAACCTCCCAAGCAACATACACGTTTAAGCTTTCTCCCTCCCAAACATCAAGTGTGGCCCACTTTCCCCACTCTCTCATCTCTCATCCCCACCTTCCATTCATCATCTACACCGTTAAACGTGTTGGCAAGGAGCATAAGAGGCTAAGGAACCAAGGAGAAGATTGATAGGTGGGTGATCCACCGTCAAATTTCAATTTTTGGGCCCACATTGATGTATGCAATATAGAGAGGGGCCCATAGTGGCGGGGTCCCTCTATTTCACTGTCTCTCTCTTTCTCTCTCTTTCTCTCTTCCTCTCTCTTTTGTATGGATGGCATGTGTGCATGGCCCACCATGAAGCATGTATTTTATCCATACCGACCACCAAGTGACCCACATGGTAGTCCATTTGGATGGGCCCAAATGATGTAAAAACACAAATATTAGCCGATCCAAGGCTCCGGTGGGCCCCATCCGTTGCATGTGTGCAACCGTCCATTTATGTGAGGCCTACCATGACAGATGTGTACTACATCCAGACCTTCCATTCTTGTGAGGCCCACCACGATGAATGTACTTCTTCCATCCAGCGTCCAGAGGTGTGAACGCTAGCCTCTCTCCCTCTCATACACACCTACAAATATATAACTATAATGTATATATTGTTATATAATATAATATAATGTATTATAATATCATATGCTGGTGGGCCACTTCCACGTGGAACCCACCTTTAATATAAATAAATCTGCACCGTCCATATTCATTTGGACGGTGGATTCTGGGCAGCCCTCTGCCGTTTTCTTTTTTTTATTATGTATTTTTTTTTAATATTATATATTGCATTTAAAAGAAGAGATGGTGGGCCACTTCCACGTGGAACCCACCAGATGCATGTATATCATCCATTCATCCACCGTCCAGCTATGGCCGGTGGAGCCCACCTTGATATATGACTGTGCACACCGTCCAATCCAGAACGTGGATTGAAGTGGATTGACTGGCATTCCTCGCACCAGCTGTGGGGTCGCTGCTTTGATGCCAGCAACTCTGTGGGTCCCACCTACCTGTTGTGGTGACGCCAGTAACAGGGTCTGACCATGAGGTTGCGTTATATCCAGACCGTTCATCCATTTTCAGAAGCATGTGGGGCCCACCCCACACGTGCTGCATGTGTGGGATGGGACCCACCTTGACGTATGTATTATTTCTCCACCGTTTGTCCATCTGCCAGGACGGTTGATCCCACCCTGATATATGTGTTTTCCTCCAGCCGTCCCTTTTTTTTGGGACGTGGGGCCCACCCCACATGTGTGATGCGTGTGGGTGGGACTCACCTTGGTGTATGTATTGAATATCCACCCCGACCATCTATCCCTGGACGGTGGTGTGGACCCCACTGTAATAATAATGAATGTGTTTTATTCCACACCTTCCATTTATTTTGGAGGGTGGGCCCATTGTTGATTGACGTCAGCAGACTCTGTGGGCTACCATGACGTCTGTGTTAATCCAGCTATCCATTCCTTTGACAGGATGTGTGGGATGGGATCCACCTTGCTATATGATTTATCTGCACCATCCACTGATTTGGACAGTGCTGTGGCGCCAACATTATGTATATGTTTTATCCATACCGTCCACTTGATCAGGATGGTGGAGCCCACCTTGATTTATTCATTATAATCCACGCATCCATCTGGATGGGTGGTGTGGGACGCACCATGATGTAATTGTTTTAGCCACGCCATCCAACCACGTGGGCCCACCTTGACATATGTGTTTTATATCCCATTTTCCGTCCATTTATTAGGCGGGTGGGGCCCACCATTGTGATGTATTAGCGGCCTATTATGATGTATGAGGCCCATATGCAGGGCCCACCTGTTGTGTATTTATGGCTCTTTTTAGATGTGGTCCATTGTGATGTATTTGAGGCCCATGGGCAAGGCTTGATGTGATGAATTTTCAGCCCATGTGATGAGGCCCACCGCGATATATTTCCGGCCCATGGATGAGGCCCGATGTGTTGTATATGAGGCCGATGCATGTAGCCCATTGAGATTGTATGTAGCCCACTATGTTGTGTATGAGGACCGCTCCTTGAGAGCAATGATGGTTAAATGTCCACATTATTGGGCAATGATGGTTTAATGTCCACATTGTGACCTTCCCTTAGGCCTTGTTCGGCCGATTATTGAGGCCGATTACCACGACCGATTGCCGATTCTGATTATCGATCAATTTTGATTGTCGTGACTGATTACCGACTCCGATTGGTGACCGATTTGCCGATTCTGATTGTCGATCGATTCTGATTGTTGTGATCGATTACCGACTCCGATTAGTGACCGATTTGCCGATTCTGATTATCGATCGATCCCGATTGTCGTGACAGATTACCAACTCCGATTGCCGTGACCGATTTGCCAATTCTGATTATCGATCGATTCCAATTATCGTGATTGATTACCGATCGTGGCCGAATGTCGATTCTACTTGTTGTGACCGATTACCGACTCCAATGGTCATGACCGATTACCGACTCCGATTACCGTGACCGATTTGCCGATTATGAATATCGATCGATCCGATTTGTCGATTCTGATTATCGATCGATTCTGATTGTTGTGATCGATTACCGATTCCGATTGACGTGACCGATTTGCCGATTCTGATTATCGATTGATTTCGATTGTTGTGACCGATTACCAACTCCGATTAGTGACCGATTTGTCGATTCTGATTATCGATCGATTTCGATTGTCGTGACCGATTACCGACTCCGATTGGTGATCGATTTGTCGATTCTGATTATCGATCGATTTCGATTGTTGCGACCGATTACCGACTCCGATTAACATGATCGATTTGCTGATTCTGATTATCGATCGATCCCGATTGTCGTGACCGATTACCGACTCCGATCGCCGTGACCGATTTGCCGATTCTGATTATCGATCGATCCCAATTATCGTGATTGATTACCAATCATGGCCGAATGCCGATTCTACTTGTTGTGACTGATTACTGACTCCAATGGTCATGACCGATTACCAACTCCGATTGCCATGACCGATTTGCCGATTCTGAATATCGATCGATCCGATTTGTCGATTCTGATTATCGATCGATTCTTATTGTTGTGATAGATTAACGATTCTGATTGACATGACCGATTTGCCGATTCTGATTATCGATCGATTTCGATTGTCGTGACTGATTACCGACTCCAATTGGTGACCGATTTGTCGATTTTGATTATCGATCGATTTTGATTGTCGTGACCGATTACCGACTCTGATTGGTGACCAATTTGTCGATTCTGATTATCGATCGATTCTAATTGTTGTGACCAATTACCGACTCCGATTAACGTCACCGATTTGCCGATTCTGATTATCAATCAATCCCAATTATCGTGATTGATTACCGATCGTGGCCGAATGCCGATTCTACTTGTCGTGACCAATTACCCACTCCAATGGTCATGACCGATTATCGACTCCAATTGTCGTGACCGATTTGCCGATTCTGAATATCGATCGATCTGATTTGTCGATTTTGATTATCGATCGATTCTGATTGTTGTGATCGATTACCGATTCCGATTGACGTGACTGATTTGTCGATTCTGATTATCGATCGATTTTAATTGTCATGACCGATTACCAACTCCAATTGGTGACCGATTTGCCGATTCTGATTATCAATCGATTTCGATTGCCGTGACCGATTACCGACTCCGATTGGTGACCGATTTGTCAATTCTGATTATCAATTGATTCTGATTGTTGTGACTGATTACCGACTCCGATTAACATGACCGATTTGCCGATTCTGATTATCGATCGATCCCAATTATCGTGATTGATTACCGATCGTGGCCGAATGCCGATTCTACTTGTCGTGACCGATTACCGACTCCAATGGTCATGACCGATTACCGACTCTGATTGCCGTGACTAATTTGCCGATTCTGAATATCGATCGATCCGATTTGTCGATTCTGATTATCGATTGATCCCGATTGTCGTGACTGATTACTGACTCCGATTGTCGTGACCGATTTGCCGATTCTGATTATCGATCGATCCCAATTATCGTGATTGATTACCAATCATGACCGAATGCCGATTCTGCTTGTCGTGGCCGATTGCCGATTCTGATTTGTCAAGGCCAATTTTTGAATTGTCGAGGTCGATTGTCGATACCTATATGATGTATATACAACCCATAACTGAGGCCCATTGTGGTGTGTATTCGGCCTGTGTGATGTATATATGGCCCGTATTTGAGGCCCATTGCGATGTGTATTCAGCCTGTGTGTAAGGCCCAATGTGATGTATATCAGGCCTATGTGATGAGGCCCATTATGATGCATTTGAGGGTAAGGCGATGGAGCCCAGCATGATGTATATTAGTCCCATGTGAGAGGCCCACCATGATGTGTACTGAGCTCTTGAGAGAGGCCTATGGTGTTATATAATTGGCCCTTATGTGAGGTCATGGGTTCACTATATGTTAGGATCCACGAGGGCCATTCCTTGGGGGCAATGTTGGTTAACTGTCCACATTATCGAGGTCGATTGTCAATGCCGATTATTGATACCGATTATGAGTATGTGACAGCATAACATCATGATACATGCCCATACGCATCATTTACATGTTTGTTATGAGACGTGGTTAATCATTGCATATGTCATTGAGCGTGTTGTTATGAGACTCCCTGATAGGCGGAGGTTATCTCATATGAGCTCACGGTATGCGCAGGATTGGTACGTGACTGGATTGTATGACTCATGCATCTTGCATTGTGTGCTGCGATTACTATACGCCCTAGCGACATCAGGGTCGTAGCCTCCACAGGCATATCATGGATGGCTAGAGGGAACACCCAAAATATTTGGTTCTAGCATACGGGCGCCATAGATGTCCCTGGGTGAAAATTCCTAAACCTCCATGGTCAGGAGACGCCCCAACGTCGAGACCGAGTGGATACATGAGCGCCCGAGTGCCGAATACCAGGAGGCCACGTCTCCCACTGTGTCGTGGTCGGTTGGGAGGGGGTGTGGTCTTACCCACCCGAGCATAGGGGACATTGCTAGGCTGAGTATGACCAGCTCGAGGAATGGGTTCGCTATCGACGTGCCGGATAGGTATTGGCAGACTATTGGCCAGGCGGATAGTGAGGTTTCTTACGCTCACTTGGACTGTGCGGCTGGGAGAGCAACAATGTCATTTGGAGTGTACTAAACCCCGGTGATGATCCCAGATATGAACTATACTGATATGTGGACTTATTGAGTAGGAGTTGCATGCTCATTCATTCATTCATTCACTATCCACTCGGGCTGGTGGTGCGCAACTAATTGTTGTGTACCTTCGTTATGGCAAGGATTTCAGTTGGGGCGCGCGACTAACCTGAGATCAGGAGTTTATCACATTGAGTCTGACTATCCAAATTTAGGTATGGGACTGGTTTGGATAGAAGTCCTTTGTGGTGGATCCCGTAGCTTGTGATACTATGTATTATCATCCCGACTTCACACTCCAGCATGGTCAATCCATTCGCACCGCATATTGCATTACATCTGCGGCATATGGTATTTTGGGTTACTGTGTTTCTGCATTTATATGGTCTAGATACAATTGATGCTATTCATGGACTCATCAGGAATTACATACTACATCGCATCCCCGACATTTGATATTTGGCTCTTTATGACTCCTCATTTGCATAATTGTTCTATATTGCGTATTCTGATATTGATTGACTCATGGACTTGTTCGTATTTCCGCTTACTCTATTACCGTATAATTTATGATCTTGTCAGTATCTTTGTTTACTCTGATAATTCTTGCTCTTGTCAGTATTCTGCTTACTCTGGTAATTCATGATCTTGTTAGTAATTCTGCTTATTCCAATATTGTATGATTTATGGATTACCAATATTTTTGGTACTATATGTTGATGGCATTGTATTGAATACTTGGCACTTACCTTGTGCACACACTTACACCACCCTCTAAGATTTCTATAAGCCTATGCATGATAGATGCGTGCAGGTAATGTTAGGTTGCAGCAGCATCGAGCTTAGAGTATGCAGCCGTCTTCTAGAGCTTTGATTTTTGATATATGTATTTCTCTTTCAGCACTGTACTCAAATGATTATATTAGTGGATATGTGATAATGTTGTTGCCTTTGTGAATTGGGTAATCTTGTGGTTATGCTTATTACGGGTTAAATGTACATAAAAAAAATCCTCCTTGTAGGATCCCAGGATCGGAAATCTGGCATATTACGCTAGGAGCTGAGAATGGGGTACTACGGAGGCTGTTAGCACCGGATTCGGCGATCGGGATTCTTGTGAATCCGATTTTCAGGTTTGGGGTGTGACAGATCCGATTTTTGGTGTACCTATTGTAACAAAGCGGGCCATACTGACCCTTACTGCTTTACCAAGATGAAGGATAACGGCTACACGTAACCTCAGAGGGTCAACCGCTAGCCATCGCATGCAATTTTAGCTCCACCTCTACGATCTGTAGCACCGACACAACCATACAACTGACCTCCTGTATCTCGAAATAGGTCACCTCAACGGCCTATGACAGTGCCACCTAACCAATCGTAATAAGCTCATGTACATGCACTAGCCGCCAAAGCATCTGAATCAGCAGTTGCAATACCCCTAGCCTTTGAAGTACTGGCCACATCCAATGTACACCTGTATTCCTGTTAGTGGGTCCACTGTTTCAATGATAGCATGCTCTACAGTCAAGCGATTAAGGTTGGACACTACCCCTATGATTGGGGTGAGAGTCATCGCCACAGCATGGACCTTCTCAGGCGCCACTAAGCTTTGTAAGAGTTGCCCGATAGACTTAGGGAGCAGAGTGGTATGCATTGACATAATTGTAACCAAGATATATCATTACAACGTCATCCTCGGCATGGATTGGCTCACCGAAATGAAGGCAGAGATCGACTGTGAAACTAGATTGGCGACAACCCATGGACCCGAGGGCACGACCTTCACCTTCCCAATTCAGGTCAATTAGCCCTACCGCATTAGTTGTTACGCTTCCCTATTAGAAAATTGTGATGGTCCATCACTTGGGGAGCAGTGTTGTTTATGAAAAAGAATGATGGATCGCTGTGGTTGTGTATAGATTATCGCAGGCTAAATCACGTCACGGTAAAGAACAAGTATCCTCTACTAGGATAGATGACCTGTTTGACCAATTGAAGGGGGCCTAGTATTTTTCTAAGATAGACTTACAGTCCGGGTATCATCAGTTGCGCGTCAGGGATGAAGATGTGCAAAAAATATCTTTTAGAACTAGTTATGGGCACTACGAATTCCTTATAATGCTGTTTGGACTCACAAATGCACCGGCTGTATTCATGGATCTCATGAACTGGGTGTTTTGACCGTATCTTTACCGATTCGTCATCGTATTCATAAACGACATTTTGATATGCTCAAAGAGTTGGAAAGATCGCGAAGAACACCTACGAGCAGTCCTTGATACTCTTAGGTAGAATCAGTTATTTGCACAGTACCGAAAATGCAAGTTCTGGAAGGAAGAAATCAAGTTCTTAGGACACGTGATTTCCAAAGAAGGAATCACCGTGGACCTCACCAAGGTGACCGCGGTATAGGACTGGGAGCAGCCCGGCTCAGTTACAGAAGTGAGGAGTTTCCTCAGACTTGCCGGCTATTATCGCCGATTCATTAAGGATTTCTCCAAGACATCTCGACCGTTGTCTCAACTTACTTGGAAGGACCTTAAGTTTGCTTAGAATGAGAAAGCAAAGGCAGTCTTTCAAGAATTAAAGGACAAGTTGACGTCTGCACCCGTGCTAGTACTGCCAGAGCAAGGGGTCAAATATACTATTTACACCGACGCCTCTCGAGTTGGTTTGGGGTGTGTACTTATGTAGGAGGATAGGGTGATCGCATATGCCTCACGACAGTTGAGAAAACACGAAGAAAATTACCCCACTCACGACCTAGAGTCAGCGGCAGTCATTTTCGCATTAAAGCTTTAGAGATATTACCTCTACGGCAAGGAGTTCGAGCTCTTTTGTGACCATAAGATCCTCAAGTACATCTTTACACAAAGGGACCTAAATATGAGGCAACGCCATTAGATGGAGACTTTGAAAGACTTCAAGTTTGAAGTCTCCTACCATCTTGGTAAGGCCAACCTTGTGGCCGATGCGTTGAGCCGCAAGAAAACTATAGAATTTGTAGCCCCACTGATGGTAGGAGAGTGGAATATGGTGGAGTTCATGCGAGATTTCG
The DNA here is from genome assembly GCA_030180095.1 of Magnolia changhungtana. NCBI lineage: Eukaryota > Viridiplantae > Streptophyta > Magnoliopsida > Magnoliales > Magnoliaceae > Magnolia > Magnolia changhungtana. The sequence continues at coordinate 2,437,068 of JASAUF010000625.1, forward strand.
AACAAAGGCTCACAGTGGAGGAGCCATTCAAGAGCGGCGCACACTTCCAGGTGCAACCACTTATTGATGACTGAATCATTGTGGCTCAGAGAGAAGATGAGTTATTGTTGAAGATGAGAGAGCGTGCAAGCGACAATGAGGAATCAGAATGGAGGATTGGCTTAGATGTAAGTTTATGATATCATGGCCACCTATGCATCCCGAACCTTCACAACTTGAGAAGAGAAGTTTTAGAGGTTGCTCACAATTCAAAATTAGCAATGCATCCGGGTAGTACGAAAATATATTGGGATGTGAAGCGTTTGTACTGGTGGGAAAACATGAAGGCCCAAATAGCAAACTTTGTGTCTCGATGCCTCACATGCCAACAGGTCATGGCCGAGCACCGCCTACCCACTAGTTTACTTCAGCCCATGCCCATAGCCGAGTGGAAGTGGGATTTCATTTCTGGGTTACCAAAGACAAGAAAGGGGCATGACTCCATTTGGGTGATTGTGGACCGGTTGACGAAGTCGGCCCATTTCCTCCTGATCCAAGTTTCTAATTCGGAAGATGACCTGGCCAAGCTATACATTAAAGAGATAGTACGACTGCATAGAGTTCCTCTAGAGATTATGTCGGACCGAGACACACGATTCACGTCTATTTTCTGGACTCGAATCCAAGAGACGATGGGGGTGAAACTGAAATTCGGTACCACGTTCCACCCACAGACCGATGGGCAGACAGAATGGGTAAAAAAGATACTCGAGGACATGTTGCAAGCATGCATACTTCACTTTAAGGATAGCTGGGATGACTGTCTCTCTTATGCCGAATTTTCTTATAACAACAGTTTCCAAGCAAGCATTGGCATGGCTCCTTATGAAACCTTGTATGGAAGCCCATGTCAAGCTCCGCATTGTTGGGCAGAACTTAGCGAGAAGAGCTTGGTTGGCCCAAATCTGGTTCAGGCAGCCTCAGAAAATATTAATATTATCAAGCGTCGACTCCTTACGGCCCAGAGTAGGCAGAAGAGCTACGCTGATATGAGACGGAGACAGTTGGAATTCAAAGTTGAGGACCATGTATTTCTTAAAGTTTTCCTAATGAAAGGAGTACTTCATTTTGGCAGAAAAGGGAAACCCACACCGAGGTTCATTGGGCCATTCCAGATTTTAGACCGAGTGGGGGTTGTGGCATACCGTCTCACCTTACCCACATCACTCGCAGGCATACACAACGTATTTTATGTGTCAATGATGAAGAAGATGTTCCTGACCCCACTCATATTATCAAGTGAGAGCAGGTACAACTAAGGGAAGACACTACCTATGTATTGCAGCCCACGCGTGTTCTAGATAGGAAGGACCAAGTGTTGTGCAACAAGGTTATTCCACTCATGAAAGTGTTATGGACACACCACACCGAGGAAGAGGCTACTTGGTAAAGGGAAGATGAAGTATATAAGAACTACCCATAAATCCTCGAGGAATATGAAAAGGTACTAATTTTGAAGATGAAGTTTTTCTTTAAGGGGGGTAGATTGTAACGTCCCAAAAAAATCCTTACAAAGACCCAAGTACAACCTCAGGTAGAACAACCCAAGGACCACATCTTGTCATATAATTTAAGCGAAATTTAGTTAAGTACAAAACTAAATAATCGGTGGATTAATCTTGGGCCACCATTTTCACAAATGGGAAGGCCTAAAATTATTGGTACCACTGACTCCATCTCATCTTAAGACCTAGGAGAAATCCCAAGTGCCTGTCGCTCTCGGAAGTGCATTGAAACCTCGTATCGGACCTAGACCATACGTCGAGGGTTTGATGACCTCGAAACTATAGGACAATGTCCGTCCTGCTGGGCTTGACAACCATCGCGGGAATCAAGCCAAGATAGTGTCCAGAAACGCCCAACTTGAGCCATGAGTGAAGTGCATGGGAAACGCGAATATCCTTAGAAAATGAAATGAAACTTAAGTGAATTGGGTTATTCGCTCTCACGCGAAATTGAGGATTTTGGATAGTTAGTTTGTGACCGAACTTCACCCATGGGGAAAGGAAATTTCTCTGCACATATCCGTATAACTGTGGCCCTGATTGAGTAAGTATGACCGTTGATCTGACGCAGGCTCCCCACAGTCGATTGGCTTATCCGATCGCACCAAATTCATGTCCTTGCATAGATCCACTGTCAGGGAGCATACCCTATGACGTAGATGAGTCGTGGACCTCCCTATGAGCCCTGTTCGTTAGAAATAACCGCCTAAATGGTATAAACTATGTATAAAATGACCTTGGGGCCATTTGCATCACTTCTGGCCTTATTAATAGCCCTTTTTTCACCCCTCCTCTCTCGTATACGAATTTTACAAAAACCCTAAGGGAGAGAGGAAAAAATAAGAGAAAAGAGAAAAGAGAGAAGGGAGATGTTGGGAGATCGCTGCAGGAATCCTCTCCCACGAATCCACACACCAAATATCCACCCCGTTGCACTACCCAACCTTTTTCGACTATGATTTTGGGTAAGAAAACCAAACCCTAATATCGTTGTAGAGATCCAAGTTAGTTATTCATCAACCTAGCTAACCTATTTCATCATTTAGGTGCCCGACGTTCCATTTTCAGAAATGTAGAGTTTGGACCGAGTCCGAGTCGAGTATTCCGACGAAAGGTGTGGACTATAAACGCTTAAGTTGTGGTTATCAATGCTTTCATGTCAGCTAATGATTTATGTCTGACTTGATTGCTACCGTATTGTCTTAGATACATCGTTTTCTGTATGATATATACATATGAACTGTGATGAGTAAAAGATGCATCCCATGTGTTTGTTGAAATGTTTGAATGAGCATTTGAAAATGATTTGTGCTTACCATGATTACTAATCTAGGATTCATCATTGTCATATGCATGTTGATCTCTCTATATAAGGAATTGATAAAACATATGATGTAACTAACCTAGTCTATGTGTTGGATAAATTGCCTGAATGAGAAATTGTTGGTGATTTGTATTTACTACGAGTATTAAGATAGGATTATTTACTGCCTTATGTATGTGTATAATTTCCTTCATGTAATCATATTTTCCTTCATGTAATTAATTGTGTTTGGTAACATGATCGATGTGTTTGATGAAATGCCCAAAAGAGGAATCTACTTGGACTGTTTGTTAAATACTGAGATGAATATCACATGTGTTTGTTAGCTACATATGAATAAGATTGAGGCTACAATGTAGCCCAAGCAATCGGTAACAGTTCCTGTTCGGGTGGCTGAATTAATCTCTCCACATTAGGTATACTCGATGAATCTGGGTCACACGACGATTATCGACAGTGGTTAGGCCACGAAGGGTGCTTATGCGCTCCATGTCGATTAAGTCAGTGTGTGCCCGTACCAATCGAGCTTGCCCAACGAAATGATTGACCTATTGTGTGTTTACCATGTATGGACGCCACTACTTGAATTTAAGGTACCCCTCACCAATGTAAAGATCCACTTTAACCATGATACCAAGATCTGCTAAGACTCATGAGCCGGGCATGGTGGTATGAGACACCGTGTTCGAGCAGTCTGCCTACGCTGAGGTGACGAGCCTCCCCGTAGTGACCAATGAGCAACTAAGACTCGGGACCCGGGCAATGCTAGTATGGGACACCGTGTTCGAGCTGTCGGCCTATGCTGTAGTGACGAACCTCCCCGTAGTGACCGCGAGTATAAATTCTTGTAACTTGCTTATCGTATGTGTTTAATTAGGAGTGATGACCTTACAACTTGCATATCGAATGGGTTTGACTAGAAGTGATGAACCTAGATGGATCCTTCAATTTGGGTCAATGATATAAAGGGAGGTACCTTAGCTTCCCAAACTTGTTGTATGAATAAACTTAATTAATTATCTAGCTAACACGACCATGCATTGCACTGTATTAGTTAGGATGTGCTTTAAAGGCGATGAAGTTGCACCATTTTTAGGAAGTGTTGTCATATGCGAAATAGGTTGTCGGAGTCGCTTGTGAGGGAGCTTCGATGCAAGAGCATACATCATTACTTGCACTCCATTCCTGCATTAAAAAGAGTAGTTAGGAAGTGATTGTTTGATTACTTTATCATTACTGCTTGATTGACTTGATAACATGTTAACTTTTACCTTATAGTACCACTGAGTTGATCACTCACTCCCACTCTGGGACAGTGTTTTAAAACACTAACCAGACTCTAATTTAGATGTAGGTGCTGATGAAGTCTATGCAATGGACCAGGACTTTATGGATGAGGAGGAATTCTCCTACTTTCAGCTCTCGGACGGGTCGATGTAAACCCCATGCCGATGCACAGGGACCACTGGGATATCTGGCTTAGTTGGACACTTTACATTTCCATATTTTGTTCATTTTAAAATAATTCATGTATATATTAAACCTAGTTACGTTCTCATAATATAGAGGTTGGTGAAACACCCACATGCTTAAATAGATATATTTCAAACTTTCACTTGCTTAATTTAATTATATCTAGAGTATGATGTGTTGTTTGGTACAATCCCATGCATGCTTGACTCATTAATATGGAAGGAATTTGAATATCATCATCCATACTGCATAAGTGATGTTCTGAATCTTGGGAGTAGAGCTTTGCTCGACCCTCGAAATTTAGGGCGTTACAGACAGTTCGATGATACAGGATTTTTATTGAAAAATGTTAAAAACTTGTTGGACTCTTTTCTATCTTTATTCAATGTCATCGAAGGTGATTCGATGTCTTTGAAATTTGAATTTTGATGTCATAGAATCCAGTTCGATTCCTCAAAATATTAAGTTTTTTTCCTCCAGAGTTTACTGGACATAAATTGCTCAATTCTCGATGTCATGGAGACACCTTCGATGTCATTGAAGGTTGAAGGTTGATATTTGATTTCATCGAATAGTTGTTCGAGTCATCAAAATTTTCAAGTGAATTTCTTCTTGAGCTCGGTGGACATCTGAGAGGCATTCTTCGATGTCATTGAGTCACTTTTGATGTCATCGAAGGTTGGTGTTCGATGTCATCGAACAGTTGTTCGAGTCATCAAATTTTCAAGTGAATTTTTGTTTAAGTTCGCTAAACATCCCAAGTCCCTTATTCGATGTCATCAAACATGTATGTTCGATGTCATCGAGTAGTGTTCGATGACACAAACGAAGTAGAAAACTGACAGAATTTTCATATAATTTTCCAACTTAGTTTTCTATTATCTAATCTACTACAAAACATATTTTCCTTGTTGTTTTTTAATATATTAGAGTTTTTTGTTAATGGGGATTATATACCTGAGGTGTTTTGGTCATGGGATATAAGGTTTAATTTACCTTTGAAGATCTTGATCCATCCACTATGTGGAGACTGCATCTTGTGCTCTTTCATTATGGGGCTCACTAAACTGACCAACTCAACTTTCACATTAATTGACAAACAAGGGCACTTTCATACACTTGGAGGTGTATATATTTACATTATACTTAAGAATGTGAATAGGTTCAAAGACAGAGATATATTTATGATAGGGTTTAAAGATAGTGTGATTAGGTTACACTTGAAGATATGATATGCATTTTAAGAAAGTGTGATGCAATTACATTTAAGAGTGTGATGAAAATGAAGGCGTGTGTGAGTTGGTTACACCTAAGAATGTAACGTGGTTAGAGTATATACCTGAGTTAGAATATGTGATGGGATTACCATTGCGACTGTGATGTGGTTGATTGAGAGTATAACTTGGTTCTACTTTAGGATGTGAAGGGATTTTCAGATAAAGTGTTCCCATTACACTTGACGGTATGATAGTGGTGATAAAGTGTGTATTGAGGTTGAACTTGAGGATGTGATATGGATAGTAGAGAGTGTAATTGGTTTACACTTGATGATGTGTTTTGCATTATAAAGAAGTGTGATATGATTACACATAAGGATGTGATGAGGATGGAGTATGTGATTATACTTAGGGGTTGAGAAATTTTAGGAAAAAACTGAAAATGATTTACGAAAATATTATATATGGATGAACCTTACCATATTATATTGCATAAAGGTCATTGTTCCTCTATTCCAAATATTAAACCACTGCCTCTTACCATGGACTGTTAGAATGCACCATATGTAATGGGATACTGCACAGTCAATATTCCATAAACTTCAAGTTAATTTCATTAAGATATAACACAATCAATGAAATCAAAGTTTGATTTGATTAATAAGTACTTTTGTAACTACTATATACCTAAGTTTGCAAAATTCATATGCATATATTTTCCTTTTACAAAACTAAATTATATCGGCCTTCCTTAAATGTTATTCATTACCTATAGCAATTGAGTAAAGTTGAAATTATCAAGCGTATGAAATTTCGAATCAAATTGATGTTGGACATATGGATGTGGTTGATCCATCGAAGGAAAAAACTATGGTTAAAACTAGGAAGGAGAGAGTTGTGGTTGAATCTGTGCTTCCGATATATAGTACATAGTCATGGGGAGCAACCCAAAATTATTGTATCTCTAATATTATGTACAAATTAATATTAAGTTCATCAAAAATTTCAAATTCACTATAAAATAATTTTTCGTTGCTCTAAGGGTAATCGAAATGCTACATGTGCAAATGAAGATTGCACATTAGAGCGTACAAATGCGGGTTTGTCTATTAAGATGGATTGGATTTGGTGTATCTCTCAGCTCTTTCTATTGACATCTCTTTGATTTTCCTTTCTCCAAACTACTCTTAATTTCATGAGCTTTTTATCTTATTTCAATGATTTCAACGCTTTTTCTCTTGATATAGTAACTTTCCATTGATTTCTCATGAGCTTATTTTTTAATTTTAATGATTTCATTTTTTTTTATACATCATTAACCTCGAAATTTACTTGACAAGCCTGAACACACTTTTCATTACTTAAGCTTTTAACATGTGATAATGGTCCCTTTTTGTTCTCTTTTTCTTTCAATATCTTTATCAAATCTTGCAACATCCATTCTAAATGTTTGGAAACACATTCAAATGCTTCTTCACTTTCACAACTTATTGTTGTAAATTTCATAAAGTGGCATACTAAACTGTTGCAACGTCAGGTTTGGGATTTCTTATTTTTGTCATTGGAGTTACATCCACTACTTAATGAGGGAAATGAAATTGAAGCAGCTTTTCAAGTCCACATTTTTAAGATGTATTTAGCTGAAATATTTGTGAGAGTATGACTCTTAGCTTTTAATGCATGGGAACACAAAATACCTATGAATTTAAACTTTCTACAGCTACAAGTGATGAATTCATCCATTGAGTTAACAGTAACAATGTGAAGACTATAATTTCTTCTATTCAAAACTTGATATTTTCTGACCGTGTCGAACTCATCAACTTATTTCATTATTTGATCAAGAGTATCACTAAACCCTGCTTGAAATAATTTACAAATGGTTGGTGTGTATACACTAGCTGCATGCTTCAGGATACTAGCAGGAAAGTCACAATTGGTGTACTTTGAGTCATTTTAAAATTGGCTTTTAATTTTACATTTCATCTATCATCCACCAATCATTCGAAATGTTAAAAAAAAATTATTATATTTTGGCCAGGATGTAAGTATCTCTTCAAATCCTTATTCAAACTTTTACAACGCTGGGTGATCTTCATATCTGCACAAAAAGTGTTCTTTCCATATACTAATGCCCACTTCTCTTTTTCACTGAATAACTGTTGCAACCATATTGTAAGTGTTATTATGTTTAAAGCACATATTACACCTGGTTTGTCAAATTTTATCTTGTCAAAACAACTTAGCAAGTCATCTTCTAGTCAAGCTCAAATTCAAACTCAAGCTTAAGTTGAAGATCAAGTTAGATCTACTAAAATTTTAGTAGAAGATCAAGCTCTTGAAGACCAAGCTAGATCTACTGAAAGTTCTAGTAGAAGATCAAGCTCCTTGAAGACCAAGCTAGATCTACTTAAAGTTCTAGTAGAAGATCAAGCTCCTGTGTGAAGTTCTAGTCCCATGAAATTCAGTCCTTACAGGTATTATAAACCTTAGAAAGACCTTTGGTTTAGGTTCTTTCAAAACTGATTTAAAATTGGTTTTTTATACTTATTGTAGGTTAAGTTTCGACTAGCCTAAGTTCTGCATCAACCAGTCTAAGAATTTCTCGACTAGTCTAAGCAACAACCAAAGTATAATAGAGTTTTGGTTGCATCTTCAACCAGTCGAGTGGACTCCTCGACCAGTCGAAGGACCACCTTCGACCAGTAGAAGGTTCCTCGACTCGAAGTCCAGTAACCAAAATTATTTCGGATTCAGCTTGCTCGACCAATCGAAGGGCACCTTTGACCATTGTGTGCAGGTGACATTGGATCGCAACAGCGCTGAGGCAGGAGCACATGGCAGATCATCTTGGAGCTTTTAACTATCTTTGTATTTCCCTTTCTGCATTGTACTCAAATGATTTATTATAGTAGATATGTGGTGATGTTGTTTTGTGACTTGGTTATGCTTGTGGTTATGCTCCATTATAAAAAAAAAATCATATTGAAAATCCTCCTTGTAGGGTCTTAAGATCAGAATTTGGCACATGGGTGCCGGGAGCCGAGAATGGGGCACTACGGAGGCCGTCGGCATCGGATTCAGAGATTAGGAATTCTGTGAGCCCAGTTTCTGAGTTTGGGGCATGACAGAAGTTGATATCAAAGCAAAACTTGGGAATACCAGAGGATCACATCACATATCTGTTATCAACTCAGAATGAATAGGTCCCGAGTCTGAATAACTTAGCAATTTTCTGATATAGACCCTTAACGTGTGTGCCTTCAAGAGTTCTCAAGGTTGATAAGCCCCTCGCTCCTACCTGTAAGACATAACGCCTAAGAGAGCGACTCCAACTCCCCTGTCTGAGTCTAGCGTAGCCCTGACAGTGTCCGTGAGTGCAAATTAGCTTGTGCAAATTAGGCTATGACCACTATCCTTCAGGGGTAGAGCAGGTAACCCACTATTACGCCAGCCCAGGCAAAGCAGGAGAGCGCGAGCACCCTTCTTCGAGACTTCCGACAGCTCGATCCCCCGCATTTCTAGGGCAAGCTAGACCCGACTACAACAAAGAGATGGTGCTCCGAGGTGGAGAAGATATTCGACACCATAAGATGTACGACCTAGCAGCGGGTTCCGTTAGCTGTATTCCTTCTTTACGGCGAGGCCGAGCATTGGTGGGCATCGGTCGCTCGAGTGGCATGTGTATATTTTAAGTGGACTTGGGAGGACTTTGTAGACCGGTTCGACCGAAAGTTCTTTCCTGAGCATGTTCGACAACAGCGCGCATTAGAGTTTGAGACTCTAGTCTAGGGAGACATGATCGTGTCTCAGTATGAGGCTCGATTCATCGTGCTATCCAGATTCGTGACATATTTGATTGATGATGAGGGGCGGAAGGCCCGCCGTTTCGAGAACGGCTTGTGTTATGGTCTCCGAGGCTGTGTTGTTGGGCATGTGCTCCTGACTTTTGAGGAGGTAGTACGGAAGGCACAAATTTATGAGGCGGAGTGGGATGGTTCACAGAGAGATCGTGATCAGAGGAGAGACTAAAAGAGGCAGGCCCCCTCTGGTAACTCCCAGCTCTAGCAGCGTATACCACGGTAGAGGTGCACAGGCTGCCCAGCCTTTCTAGCACTAGCAGCACCTCCGGCACCACCTCTGAGGTGGTTCACCGATATTTGTGTTTGGCTGCGATGAGACAGGGCACCATATCTGGGAGTGTCCCAGCCCTCAGCAGCAGCACCAGCAGCCGAGGGCACCTCAGCAGCCTCCACATCAGCAACAATTACCACAACACCAGCCTCCTAGACCTCCCCCATAGCAGCAGAGACAGCAGTTCAAGTCGCCACAGTGGCGGCAACAGTAGCGGAGACCTCGGAGGGGACATGCACCTCCCCAATAGGCCCAAGGTAGATTCTACGCCGCCCAGCAGGACCCTCAGTCATCCGGAGGGGTCGTCGAGGGTACACTCCTTGTTTCGTCATACATAGCTTGTGTTCTGGTTGACTCTAGTGCATCACATTCCTTTGTGGCTAAGGATTTCTACCGATTAACTGGTTTACCGTTAAAGCCTGCTTGTGAGGGTTTGTCAGTATCGACACCCTTGGGGAAGACCGCAGTGTTAGGCCAGTTTTACTCGTCTTGCCCCGTTCTGGTAGGAGAGACCTTTTTGCCTGCTGATCTGTTTGCTTTGCTAATGTCCGAGTTCGATGTCATCCTAGGCATAGATTGGCTCACCGAGTATCATGCCATATTGGACTGCTTCGTGAGGACAGTCACGTTTTGGATACCCAACGTGCCACAGTTCCAATTTGTAACTGAGCCCAGAGGAGAGCAGCTTTCCTACTTGTTGTCGTTTGCCATTAAGGAGTCAGTTGCTTTAAGTATCGACCAGCTGTCGATCGTTTGTGGTTTTCTCGATGTGTTCCATGAGATTCCGGGGTTACCACCTCATCGGCACATGGAGTTTCAGATTGATCTCGTGCCCGGTACCACGCCTATTTCAAAGGCCCCGTATTGTATGACACCATTGGAGTTGCAGGAACTGCAGAAGCAGTTGGACGAGTTGCGCGAGCTAAGCTTCATCTGTCAGAGCAGTTCACTGTGGGGAGTATCGGTACTCTTCGTGAAGAAGAAGAATGGCTCGTTGAGGCTTTGCGTGGATTACCGTGAGCTCAACAAGGTCACGATTAAGAACAAGCATCCGCTCCTGAGGATTGATGATTTGTTTGATCAGCTGCAAGATGCACAGTTCTTTTCGAAGATAGACCTGCGGTCCAATTATCATCAGGTTCGGGTCTAAGAGGAGAATATCCTGAAGACAGCATTCAGGACGTGCTATGGTCATTTTGAGTTCCAGGTCTGTCCTTTGGACTGACCAATGTGCCTACCGTATTTATGTAGTTGATGTGCGCTATGGTTATTTTGAGTTCCAGGTCTTCCGTCCATATCTCGATCAGTTTGTTGTAGTATTCATCGACAACATTCTGATATATTCGAGGACCCGTGAGGAACATGAGTAGCATCTGGAGATTACCTTGTAGACCCTCCGCACAAATCAGCTCTATGTGAAGCTGGAGAAGTGCGAGTTCTAGCACGAGGAGATGAAGTTCCTCAGTCACGTGGTGACGAGGAAGGACGTCGCAGTGGACCCCTCGAAGATTGATGATGTGCGTCAGTGGGGCTAGACCACGAGCACATCTGAGATCCGCAGTTTCCTTGGTTTGGTAGGCTACTACCGACGTTTCATTGAGGGATTCTCCTATATTGCAGCCCCATTGACCAAGTTAACCTAGAAGGACACTGAGTTCATTTGGAGCAATGCTTGTGAGTAGGCATTCGTAGAGCTGAAGGACTGTCTGACACCGCACCTGTCCTCACTCTTCCCTCTGGGAGTGATGGATTCATGGTTTTTACTGATGCCTCGCATATTGGCTTGGGTGCTGTCCTAATGCAGCACGGGAAACCAGTGGCCTTCACATCTCACCAGCTCAAGGTCCATGAGCAGAACTACCCCATGCATGATCTAGAGTTGCTTGTCGTTGTCTTCGCACTAAAGGTGTGGAGGAACTATCTCTACTAGGTTAGGTTCGAGTTCTTCTCTGACCACAAGACCTTGAAGTATCTCTTCTCACAGTCCGAGTTGAACATAAGGCAGAGACACTGGATGGAGCTCCTGAAGGACTACGATTTTGATCTTCAGTACTATAATGGCAAGGCAAACGTGGTGGTGGATGCTCTTAGCTGTCAGTCACGGGGCCTGATGGCACATATGATGGTTCAGGAGTGGAGGATGCTTGAGGATATAGCAGAGTATGACTTTGAGTTTGGTCTGCAGTCTACTATTATATGGTTATCAAGCCTGTCAATTCAACCCTCTTGTGGCAAAGATGATCGAGGCTCAGCAGACAGACTAGTTGTTACAGGATTACTGAGTAGAGGCTGCATTCGAGGAGCAGTCATATTGGCAGATTAGTTCTGATGGTGGACTTCATTTCAAAGGCCGATTTTGTGTCCTAGACGTTCTAGAGTTGCACAGGGATCTGATGAGTAAGGTATGCCGATCAAGATTTACTATCCAACCGAGCTCCACGAAGATGTACCACGACATGAGGAGGCAATAATTTTTAGGCGGGGATGAAGTGCCAGATTGCCAGTTTTGTGGCCGAGTGTGACACATGCCAGCATGTCAAGGCTGATCATCAGATACCCCGGGTCTATTACAGCCACTGAGCGTCCCGTTATGGAAGTGGGAGCATGTATCCACCGATTTTATCATGGGTTTGCCAAGGACTCAGTGTGGTCATGATGTCATCTGGGTTGTCGTTGATCGTCTAACGAAGTCAGCACATTTTTTTGCGATTCGTACGACCTGGCCTTTGGACAAGCTTGGTAGATTATTCATAGAGGAGATTGTGAGACTGCATGGCGTTCCAGCTTAGATCGTTTCTACCGAGACTCGAGGTTCATGTCTCAGTTTTAGAGGAGCTTTCAGAAGGCGATGAGGTCTGTTTTACAGCTCAGCACCGTGTATCATTCGCAGACTGATGGATAGACTGAGATGGTCAACCAGATCCTTGAGGATATGCTTAGAGCTTATGTGATTGACTTCTAGGGTAGCTGGGATGAGCATCTGTGATTGGCTGAGTTCGCATACAACAATGGCTATCAGGCAACCAATGGCATGGCTCCTTTCAAGGCACTATATGACAGACCGTGCAGATCTCCAAGTTGTTGGACCGAGGTTGGAGAGCAGCGTCTCCTAGGTCCCGAGCTTGTGCAGTAGACATTAGAGGTCATTAATATCATCAGGCTGAGGATGCGCACAGCTCAGAGCCTGCGGAAGATTTTTATTGATCGTCGACGTCGTCCCTTGAAGTTCGCAGTTGGGGACCATGTGTATCTTAAGGTCTCACCTATAAAGGGTGTGGTTCATTTCGGAGCGAAGGGTAAGCTTGCCCCAAGATTCATAGGACCTTTCAAGATCACTAGGCGCATTGGCACCGTGGCCTATAGGCTTGCTTACCACCTCAGTTGTCTGGCATCCACAACGTTTTCCATGTATCTATGTTGTGGAAGTGTGGGTCAGACATCGTTCCTATTATTGATTGGCAGTTGCTGGAGGTTCGTGAGGACACTTCTTACATTAAGCAACCAATTCGTATACTTGATCGAAAGGAGCAGGTCCTCCTGACCAAGGTCATTCCCTTGGTGAAGGTTCAGTGGGGTCATCATAGTGTGGATGAGGCATCTTGGGAGCGCGAGGCTGAGATTCGCAGGCGTTATCCCCATCTCTTCGTTGATTGATTGTATTTTGTATTGTCTCTGATTATATATGATGTTATGTTCCTTCTTTCCTTATGAGTTATGTCTAGTTGCGTGATAGTGTAAATTTTGAGGATGAAGTTTTTATTAGGAGGGGAGAGTTGTAAGGCCCGTATCCTAATCCATACCATTCCTTAGACTCCCACGATCCTCTCCATCGAATTTCAGCAACTCGCAGTCTGTAGAAAGTGTTTGCGCATGATCCTAAGTCACATCCCGTAGATTTGAGTCGGCTCAACTCAAAACTTGTACCCTAGCGACCGTGCCATCGCCGCAATTCCAAAGTCACGTCTTGCACACCGATGCGATACCTAGGGCAGGAATTGTGGACCCATGTATATTTTGAGGAAACGCTGCTCATTACAAATTTTAAGAGAATCTCTACCCACCTATCACATCAATCAATCAAGTACACATCTCATCACTAGCCCATGCTTTCTTTCTCCCCAAGACAAGCAACCTACCCAAGTCAGCCTTCATGTCACTCACACCCATCACTCCACCCATTACTCCATCCCATCCCTCATACACAAGCAACCACCCTCTCTCTCTCATTCTCCACCCATTCCCCAAGCAACCCAAGGAGGAGGGACCATCCACGCATTCCAAGGAGAGAACCCAAGTGTGTGGCCCACCTTCTTACCCCCAAATCTCACCATCTAACCCTTCAATCTTCATCATCCTCCAACAAAGAAGAAGCCAAGGATCTTAGCATTCCAAGGAACCAAGAAGATTAGCAATCGGTGGATGTTTATAGGACTAGATTTGTGATTTTCATTATGGGCTAAGTGGGGCCTACCGATTGATGGTATGGATCCTACTTTGGACCCTAGGTGGAAAATAAACATCAAATCCATATGTTCATCCCATGATGGGGGCATTCTCCATGGACCCCATCATGATGTTTATTTTCCTGTTGCAGAAAGGTCATCTAGACCTTGATCTTATGGGTGGGAAAAGGATTTTCACCATGGATTTGATGATTTGAGGGCCCGCATTGATGTATGCATTGTATCTTGCAAAGGGAGCTCATAGTGACGGAGCTCCCTTCACCACTCAATTCTCTCTCTCTCTCTCTCTCTCTCTCTCTCTCTCTCTCTCTCTCTCTCTCTCTCTCTCTTTCCCTAGTTTGATGGCCCACCATTGATGCATGTACGATATCCCCGCTGTCCAAATCGGGGCCCACCTTGCTGCCACCGTCTAGGGCCACCTTGCTGCCTTTTTTGGGCGGGCTTGGATGGTGGGGATAACACACATAACAACTGGATTTTCAGCCATGTGGACCCCCATCTGTGGGCCCCACCATGGATGTATTGTATCTACCCCATCCGTCCAACTGGCATGATCCAGCAGGGGGTAGATGGGCCAGGGGCCTGCTGGACATCTGCTGTCCAGACCGTCCAGCGGGCCTGGGCACAGATAAAACACAAATATCAATTTGATCCAAAACAGGTGGGCCACGCTGACGTTGACCCCACCTTGATGCATGATGCATCCATATCGTCCGTCTGTGGGGACCACCATGATATATGTATTTTATCCCACCATCCATCTAGATGATGGGGACCACCAGCTATTTAGCTATTATATTGACGTTAGCAAGCTCTGTGGGTCTAATCATGAGGTATGTGTTATATCCAAACTGTCCATCTGCATGGGACCCATGTGATGCAAGTGTTTTACCCACACGTGTGGGTCCCACCTTGTTGTGTTGTATATCCACACCGTCCATGTGTATGGGACGGTGGGCCCTGATGTATGTGGCTTGTCATGATGTACATGTTTTATCCGTGTCGTCTGTCCATTTGCTGGACGTGGGACCCACCCTACACGTGTCGCACGTGTGAGGCTGGGGTCCACCTTGAGATGTGTTATATCTGCACCATCCATCCCTGGACGGTGCAACCCACCTTGATATGTGTTGTAAATCCACGCTGTCCACATGTGGATGGTGGGCCCACCTGTTGTATGAGCTGGGCCCACCTAAACTATCCGGGCCCCCCTAAAGTATCCAGGTCCACCTTGATGTGTGTTGTAAGCACAGTGTCCATCCATTTTTCCTGGATTATAGGGCTGGTCTGTGGGGCCCACCTTAATGTGTATGTTGTGCATGTTGCCCATCCATTTTTATTGAATTATGGGCTGCCCCATAAGGCCCATTATGATGTATGTATTACACACACTATCCATCCCTTGTGCCTAACTTATGCACCCTTGTGTGAGGCCCAATATAATGTATATGAGGCCCATGTGATGAGGCCCAATATGATGTATGTGAGGCCCTTGTATGAGGCCCATTGTGATGAGTATGAGGCCCTTCTGATGAGGCCCAAAGTGATGTATATGACGCCTGTGAGATGAGGCCCAATGTGATATATGAGAGGCCCATGTGGTGAGGCCATTATGGTATGTGAGCCCACCATGATGTCTATGATGCCTATCCATTTCCTAGCTAGTATAAGGCCATGGGCCCCCATATAAGATAGGCTCTAGATGGGCCATGCCTTGGGAGCAATGATGGTTAAATGTCCACATTGTAGGCCTCCCAAAGGCTCATTGCTAAGCCCATTACCTTGAGAGCAATGATGGTTAAAGGTTCACATTGTAACCTCCCTAAGCCCATCCTTAGGCCCATTCCCATCTTCCCCTAGTGGGCTAACCCAAATCTTTGGGCCCCCATTGATATTAGCATAACCCATCTCATCTTATTGGGCTAAATCCAAACTATTGGGCCCCTATTGATGCTAGTAGTACCTAAACCTGGAAGCCCACTCTTTGTTCTTAGGCCCATTCTCGATATGAGTAGGCCATCTAGGCCCACCCTTATTATGAGGAGGATGCATCATCACCTCTTGCCATAGATGGAAGAATCTGTGGTATCAGATTTAGTATATCCACTGTTAAGGACCAATCTTCATGTTATAGATCAGATTTGTTGTCCTTCTATAAACCCTGCCTTATATACAAGCCGATTATCGATCACGACTAAGAGTATGATTAGTATAACACCATGATTCATGCCCATGCACATCATATGTATGCTTGATATAATGAGTGATTGATCATAGCATACGCATTGGGCGGATTATTATGAGACTCCTTGATAGGAGGAGTTGCCTACATGAGCGCGCGATACGCGCAGGATTGCTGCATGACTGATTAGTGTGACTCATGCATCTCGCATTTGCGTGACATGATTACTGTACACCCTAGCGACATCAGGGCCATAGCCTCCACAGGCATATCGTGGATGGCAGGACTAGACACTGGAAATCTTTTTCTATATATGGGGCGCGATAGATGTCCCTGGGTGAAATTCACTAAACCCTTATGGTACCAGGAGGTTGCTCCAAAGTCTAGACTGAGTGGATGCATGAGTGTCAAGTGTCAAATACTAGGAGGCCGTGCTTCCCACTGTGTCGTGGTAGGTTGGAAGGAGTTACGGCCTTACCCGCCTGAGAGGAGGGGGCAAAGCTAGGCTAAGTTTGACTAGCTCGAGGAATGGGTCGCTATCGACGTGCTGGGTAGATATTGACAAACTACTAGTAAGGCGGGTAGTGAGGTCTCTTCCACTCACCTTGTTGCCCACAATGGGGCGGAAATCTGGTTTGGAGTGTACTAGACCCCGGTGATATTCCAAAGAGAGCTTGAAAGTGCCCTGGTTTGTCAAGTTACGTGAGTGTTGAGTCAGACTATCTACAGAGCCTGATAGGAAGATCAATTCAAGTGTCTATCTCAACCAAATGTGTGCAAGCTCGCCACAGGTAAATCTAAAGCCTCACATCCCATGTCCCAAAACACCAGGTGAATAAAACCCTTAAAAACAGTTAGAAAATCATAAGGTTTTAAGGTGAGAAAACTTTTTCAAAATAGGAAAATCTCTAAGTTTTTCTTGCCTTGTCGATTTTATCGAAACACCTTCGATATGATCGATCTGCTCTGTCAATGTCCTTGATGATTAAACGATATCATCGAAAAGAGGACAAAAATGTCCAGCAACCACATGTATATCTGGACTGATTTATCGATGTATCGATCCACATATTGATATCATCGATACTTGAATTTCGAGTCCATCGATAATGGCTCGATAAGATCGACAGGCAGGTTTTCGGCGCCCCTGTTTTTTAAAGAAAATTTCAAATGCCTTAGATATATCAATGCGCCTTCCGATATGATCTGAAATCAAATATCGATAAGATCGGAAGTCCATCGATGATATCAACCGTGGGCGCTCATGTCTTAGAGCAAATATTTCAGGTTGGTTTTTCCTTTGATCGGGGGCCATTCGAGGAAATCGATATTCATATGTCGATGATATCGAGGCCGAGTCGATTGGATCGAATCTGGACACAATCTGTCCAGCGAGCTTACTGGTAAATCTATAAGATTTATCGATCCCATCGACACTGCCTTCAATAGCATCGTTATGCAAATTTCGATGACATCGACTGACCCTCAATCATATCCTAAAAACCTGAAATATTTCAAGTCAAGTCTCTCTCATTTTTCAAGTGTCGATGGATCAAACCTATCATCGATGGAATCGGAGTTCAAAATCCGATGACATCGACAGTTGTTTTGATTCATCGACCAGCTGGAAAAAGGTTTCAAAAGCGTATGACTTTAAGTTTGAGTCATCGGGCAGACCATCGATGCTATCGAGAGTATACGCTCGATGATATCGAACTTGCTCGATGATATCGAACTCAGTCATAAATGTGACTGTTTTATATCCGTTGGAACCTTTTGCCTATATATAGGGGACTTGTCTATTGTTACTGGGAGAGAAAGTAGAGAGAGCTTTTGAGTGTTTAACCTTAGATCATATACCCAAAGCCCTTTCTCTCAAGGAAGTTCATCCTCCAATCCACCCTCACTATTGATATTCAATAGAGTGGATTAGGGAATGAACTTCTGCATTCAAGGATCCTCCAACTACTACCCTAATGGCAAATCATTAAGTTGGGATGCCTTGAATGCCTAGAAGATCGGAATCCCTCTATCTTCCTGATAGGAAAATACTTTGAGAGTAGGATTCCATCTTGACCTTGACCCAACCCGAAACCGAATATTGGTATATTATTTTGTGTTGAGAATCAAGGGAGCAGAAGACTCTTCGTCAACAAGAAGGAAGAGATCTTTGGCATTGTGCTTATCAGGACTCATCAACTTATTTGTATGTATTTAGAGTCCAAGAGGACACTTGTGATCATTCCTTTATAGGATTGAGTCTTAAGTGGTTCTCACCCTTTGAAGTCCTCAAGGAGGCCTTTGGTGGGAGTGTACGTGGTGGGTGCATTGTATGGACCCTTACTCTATGGAGAGCATAAACATCTGGTTAGGAGTGAACCATTAAAACTCTGGGTTTGAGGTAAACCATGTAAAACCTTGGGTTTGAGGAAACCCGTGTAAAACTTTGGGTTTGAGGTAAACCGTGTAAAACCTTGGGTTTGAGGTGAACCGTGTAGAAACCTCTAGTAGGGTTTTATGGAAGATCCTTAGCCAATGTGCCTAAAAGTGGGTGCGTTGTGTTGACCCTTGCTCGTGAGAGCATAAACAGTCAGCCTCAGTGTAGGTTGTAAAGGTTGAAGGAGAACCTGATTTAAAACCTTAGGTTTGAGGTGAACCACTGTGAAACCTCCTTAGTGAAATTCGGTACACTCAAGGGTTGAGTGCGGTTACCGGGAGTGGAGCAGACAAGTAGTCGAACCACTATAAAAATGACTGTGATTGTGATTTATGTCAATGTATTCATATTTATATATCTGATCACACCTCGCACACATTCACAGTCATATCCATCATAAACTAAGTTATATATATTGCTACTTCTTAAATAGTTTGTGATTGGATCCTCTACCAAGCTTGGAAGCCAGTAGAGTTACATTTGAGTAATCCTAATATATGTCTGTTGTTAGGATTAGTGTAATAGGATTTTAAAATAAATCATAAAAACTTTTAAAAGTCCTATTCACCCCCCTCTAGGACATATTGGCATATTCCTTCTTCAACTAGTGCGGTCTTCACCGCCATTTCAGAGTTGTATTGTTATGTGGATTCAGATGAGGATTGGTGTGCTTGAGTTACATCTCGCATATGGCATTGGCCATGTAGGCCTTGCATTGCATAGCCTTCGTATGGCTGATAGCATTCATGCCTTGCATCGCATAGCCTTAGTACGACTGATAGTATTCATGGACTTACCAGCATATTTCCACATTACTCTAATATTGCATACGTGGCACTTGACTTCGCACACACTTACACCACCCTCTAAGCTTTTCGTAAGCTTATGCACGATCGTTGCATGCAGGTGACGTTGGATCGCAGCAGTGCTGAAGCAAGAGCACGTGACAAATCATCTTGGAGCTTTTAACTATCTTTGTATTTTCCTTTCCGCATTGTACTCAAATGATTTATTATAGCGGATATATGGTGATGTTGCTTTGTGACTTGGTTTTGCTTGTGGTTCTGCTCCATTAAAAAAAATCATATTGAAAATCCTCCTTGTAGGGTCCCAGGATCGGAATCTGGCATATGGGTGTCGCGAGCCGAGAATGGGGCACTACGGAGGCTGTCGACGTCGGATTCGGCGATCGGGAATTCGGTGAGCCCAGTTTTCGAGTTTAGGGCGTGATAGATCTTATGAAGGTTGAGGAGCTAGTCAGCTCTTTACAAACATATGAGTTGAATTTTAAAGCTCCTAAAGCTAATTCTGTTGCTCTTAAATCTTATAAATCTATTTCAAAAGAAACTAGTTCTAATACTGATTTTGAACAAAAAGAAGATGAAGAAGATGATATGGCAAAGTTAACAAGAATAAATCAGATTTTCAAAAATCAACTGATAAAAGAAAAGAAAATTTTAATTCTTGAAAATCTAAAACCAAGGACAATCAATGTTTCAACTATCATAAATATGGGCATTTGGCTAATAAATGTCCTAAAAAGGATAGGTTAAAAAGAAAAGGCATGATTGCTACTGGGGATGAATCATCTGACTCTGAAAGCACTTCTGAGTCTGATGAATCAAAACAAGAGATTGCAAATACAAATGATGTAAAAGCTTTAATGACCATAGCCAGAGTCACTTCCTCAGATAACTGTAATCTATCGGACTATGATAATCTCAGGAGTGACCCTGAAAATGAAATTGAAGATGATTTTCAAGATGCATACAATGCTCTATATAAAGAGAGTTGTAAAATTGCTATCAAACTAAAAATTTGAAAAGAGAAATATGTTAAATTGAAAGAAGAACTTGAAAACACAGTTTTAGAAAAATCTCATTTTTCAGATTATTTTGAAAAAACAAAATTAGATTTAAGCTTTAAAACTTCTGAATTACAAAATCTCAAAACTGAAAATGAAAAACGAAAACTTGAAATTTCTTCCCTTTTGAGTTTAAAGGACACTTGGAAATATACCCGTGGAGACCAAAAGCTTGAAAAATTGTTAACCTCATCTAGAAAATGTGGTGACAAATTTGGTCTAGGTTATACTAAAGGTAATTCTTCAAAATCCAAGGATTCTGCTCTTATCTTTGTAAGAGGAGAATCTTCGAACTTTAAAGGTAAGACTTTAAGAGATTTTAATCGTAATAATTTTAAAAACTCAAAACCTTTTCAAGTTCCTAAAAACAATAATGCCATCAACTATAAGCATCAAAAGTATAATAAATCGAGGACCTCTGAAAATTGCTATATTAAAATGGTCGTAGGACCTCTGAAAATTGCTATATTATTGATAACTCTTGCTCATCTAACCATTCATGTTACATGGTCCAAACAGACGAGACTGAACTTTGGTATAAACGTCTTAGACATGTTAACTATAGATATCTGTATAAGTTAAGCAAAAAAGATCACTTGCGTGGCTTACCCATGCTAAAAAAGATTTAAAAAAAGTATGTGGCTCATGTCAAATTAGTAAACGAACCAAGAGTAGTCACAATAAAGTGAACTCCTTAGCCATAGCCAAACCACTAGAACTACTCCACATGGATTAAGTAGAACCAACTAGAACTGATACTAGAGGTGGAAAGAAGTATTTTCAGGTCATTGTTCATGATTACACCAGATATACTTAGGTAGCTTTTTTAAGATAGAAATCAGATACTCTTGATGAAGTTAAAAGAATTTTAAAACACATTCAGACTGAAAAAGAGATATCTATGATCAAAATTAGAAGTGATCATGGCACATAATTCGAAAATAGCAATTTTGAGAAGTACTGTGATGATCGTGGTATATCACATGACTTCTCTGCTCCTAAAACACCTCAACAAAATGGAATTGTTGAAAGAAAAAAAAAGAGTTCTATAGGAAATGGTTAGTGTAATGTTAAACAACATAAAACTGAAAAGGCCAAGCTATATGTCCTAGAGGGGGGGTGAATAGGACTGTGCCAAATTAAAATATAACAACGGAAAATAAGAAATAGGATAGCCAACAAAATAAAACAAACCACAATACAGGAATGTAAAGCAACCTCAAAATAAAGAGCTTGATACTAATGTTGTTCCAAGGACAACCTTTGCACCATAAAAACCAAGGGTTTATGGCAGGACAACCTTACTAGAACAAATTGAATATCAAAACTCAAATAGAAAGGAAATAAAGGAAATAGCAAGAAAATAAATTCTAAACTATTACAATATTCCCCACTTTGCTTGAAATGTAAATATTACAACATTCACATCCACACATACATTCCACAAATCTGAATGATTAAAGATAGAGAAATTAAAATAGCATTCAAATCACAAAACACACTGATATATGGTGGTTTGCCTGTGTGTTCACCAACTGTTAAACAACAGCCACACAGCTTGCTACTCTACTCTTAAAATCCTCACACAGGGGATAGTAGCGTTCACTATCAAACAGGTTTTAACAGGTTCAACTAAAACCTTCATAATTGTGTCTTTTTAACTTAGGCTTACATAATCCATAAACCCACACTTTTTGAGTTTTCTGGCTCTCCTCAGATAACCAACACAATGAGATTTTTCTGGCTTTACCTCAAATAAAACCAAATACAGTAAATTACACAAAATGTAAAATACCTGATTTTCTTCTCTGTTGTAGCAGCCCGGAAGAACCAAGTCGGAGTAGAGATTTGAATGTCAAAGTTCAATGTCCAATACTCACTATATAATGGTTCTAAGTTCTAATAGATTTTAAATTAAAACAAATGGGCTAGCTTTAATTGATTTTGATTCCAGAAAAAGGAAAACAACACTTCCTCTTTTCAGATCAGATTGGAATACAAGAAACAAAATCAATTTAAAAAGCTAAAGAAAGAAAATATTAAATATGCACACTTAGCTTAAATAGAGCGTAGACTTATCTCTCAAAAGGCCAGATTAAATTAGCTTGAATTTCATATTTTATTCTGAGATTCGTGCTTTATTTATAGGTGAGCAAATCAAGTCTTCGACCGGTCTTAAGTCTTTATGACTGGTCGTAGAACCAACTGATATTTGAAATTTTGAGTGCGATAAGATAAGACAGTTTCACGACTGGTCGTAGGTGATCTATAAATGGTCTAATGATACCTTCGACTGGTCGAAGGTTGCTCACGACTAGTCGAAGCTAGTTGAATATCGACGTTGTAGTTTGAGTCATAGGTCTACGACAGGTCGAACAAACAGTCGACACTGTTCATACAACTAGTCGAACAGACACCAGGACTGGTCGAAGCTTAACTAAAAATTCTTAATTTTTTCAACAAACTTACGACTGGTCCAGGCAAATCTTGGACAGGTCGAAGCAGTGCTAGGACTAGTCGAACAAAGTCCAGGACTAGTCTTAGAACAGACCAAACTCACTTATATAAAACATATGGATTATGTATCCAAAATGGCCTACTCTAAAGGTCAACCTAAGGTCAGTCATACCTCAATAGTGAAGTAAGGACATTGAAACTTAAAGATGAGTGACCTTGAGCATAATGAAACTTGAGATCTTGGTGTAGCTTGAACTTGAAAGCTTCTTAAAATCTTGAGTCTTGAACTAAGTCGAACATTCTCACTTTCTCGAGACTTCTTGACTTGTGAACATTTCTTGACTATCGAAGCTGATCTTGTGAGACTTTTGTCTTGACTTGACATATCATGTGTAAAGCTTTATTCGTCACATATGTAAGCTTCATAACAAGATACATACAGTGTCTTTGGCACCACAAATTTGACAATATAGTGAAGCTATCAACTATAGCACTTACAATCTCCCCCTTTGTCAAATTAGTGACAAAACACACTTATAAGATATATTTTTTAAAATAGAATATCTGGTTAACGATTCATGCACCAGTTCATATCAGCCGACACACATTCATAAAAGCATGAACCTGCAAATCAATTCAACATATATTCTCTGCACATACTCCCCCTGAGTATAACATACATCACGTACATCCGTTAACCATCCATTCTCTCCCTTTTTGTCACAGTA
Source organism: Magnolia changhungtana (assembly GCA_030180095.1). Lineage (NCBI taxonomy): Eukaryota > Viridiplantae > Streptophyta > Magnoliopsida > Magnoliales > Magnoliaceae > Magnolia > Magnolia changhungtana. Next base: position 2,460,891 of record JASAUF010000625.1, read on the forward strand.
GGACAAAGGAAGCAAAATATAGTAATGAACAAAAAGATAGGATATATGAGAAAAAAAGGATAACCAAGACATATAATCCATAAACAGAGATAAGTCAAAAGTAGCAACAAGCACACGAACAGTGAGAGAGTAGAGACATAAAGTTATTACAGTCCAGTAAAACAAAATGAACTAATCTGAGCCAGATGAAGGAGCAGGGATGGAATTATCAAGTTGATACATGCCCTGGTTCAAGCGCCTAAGATATTTGCGCATATACTTGAACTATAAATCATGAGCAACATTCATGTTATCAATCTTAACATTCATATTTTCAACCTTCTCTTCTAATCCATGCAAATGCGCATCAAATTTAGATGGTTCATAATCAAAGTCATTTGTAGAAACAAAATCAAGTTCTTCAAATATATCATCCATATTGATATGTGGGCAATGTGTCTTCTTATTTAAAAATAAATAAATGAAGACAAATATTCATATGTGCTTAAGGAAAAGACATAAAGAAGAACACGAAATCCAAAGAGAGATATACGGTTATTATAGACCCAAAAGAGATGAAATATCTAAGCAATATCAAGTAAACATGCTAAAATACAAATTATTACAATTTATACAGATAAAGCATACATCACAAGATCAATGGATTTTAGGCTCTCGCTTAGTCAAAGTCCAACTTTCATAAGCTAGTGCATCAATTACGTTGACCGGCTCAATTTGGGAATTGAAACAAAAGTAATTGCAGACATTTTCCAATTGCCTTCTGGTTTGAACACCAGAAAGAGGGTTACCAAGTATTTGATTAGAAGGATGGTCTTTTACTAACCTTGAATTAGTAGAATATGATGTAGATGATGGTTCACTTTGAAGTTCAGTGTCAATTTGACTGGATGAAGAGTTTGGTTTATCAAATATAAAGACTTCATCATCTACTGAACTAAGGATAGGTGTATTCAGGTGATCATCTATAACCACATTAATTGATTCTTGAATCACACCAGTCCTCTTATTAAGAACTCGATACGCTCGACTGTTCAAAGCATATCCTAAAAAGATCCCTTCATCACTTTTTGTGTCAAACTTTTCCAGATTTTCACGATCTCGTGAAATATAGCACTTGCTGCCAAAAACTCGAAAGTATTTGACAGTAGGCTTTTTATCGAACCACATTTCATAAGCCGTTTTATTATTACCTTTACTAGTGTTAACCCGGTTAATAATATAACAAGCTGTATTGACAGCTTCAGCCCAAAGATTCTTAGAGAGCTTCATGCTATTCAATATGACATTAGTCATTTCTTGAAGCACTCCATTTTTCGTTTCAACTATACCATTTTGTTGTGGAGTTTTGGGGGCTAAGAATTCATGTAATATTCCCTGGTCACTACAGAACTTCTCAAAACTGCTATTCTCAAATTCAGATCTATGATCACTACGAATCTTACTGATTTAAGAACCTTTTTCAGTTTGAATCCTTTTGAGAACTTTTCTTCCTTCTTCAAGGGTTTCAGATTTGTCCCTTAAGAAGACTACCCATGTATATCTGGTAAAATCATCTATAATTACCAAGATATATTTTTTGGCACCTTGACTCTCCGTCCTGGTAGGTTCTATCAGATCCATATGAAGAAGCTCGAGTGGTCTTGATGTGGCATTGGAGTTTACCTTTTTGTGTGAGTTCCTTGTTTGTTTGCCAATCTGGCATTCGCCACATATTTTATCTAATTTTTGAAGTTTGAGTAGACCTCTTATAAGTTCCCATTTGCTCAACCTATATAAATTTTGGTAGTGTACATGTCCAAGACGTTTATGCCATAAATCAATCTCGTCTGTATGGACCATGTAACAAGATTGACTAGTTGAGCTGGATTCTTTTACAATATAGCAGTTTTCAGACGTTCTACGTCCAGTTAATATTACTGGACCCTTGTTATTTAGAATCTCACAACTTTGATTAGAAAATCTCACTCTATAGTTATTATCGCATATTTGAGATATGCTAAGCAAGTTATGTTTTAGGCCTTCAACATATAAAACATTTTTAAACAAAGGAAGGTTATGAAGTTAAATCATACCTTGGCCCATAATCTTGCAGTTGCTTCCATCACCAAATGTGACTGAACCATCAGTCATGTCTTTGAGATCAGTGAATAAACCTTTATCACTAGTCATATGCCTTGAGCATCCACTGTCTAAGTACCACTTCGAATGGCTTGTAACTTTGAAAGTAGTGTAAGTAACCAAGCAAATAAATTTAGGAACCCATATCATTACACTTTTGGGTTTAGGAGTATAGTTGGTCTTCTTGTATTTGTAATTTTTGTACGACCCACTGAGTTAGATTTTAAGAGCTCCTCAAGCAAATCAACTATTTTTTCAGCTAAAAGGTTTTGGTTTTGATTTTTGTAATTGATATGGTTACCTCTGGTTTTGAAAGATTGAAAAGTTTTAGAAAACTTTTGACTTAAACTTTTCTCTTTTGAGTTAGAGGATTCTCCTTTTACAAACTTGGGAGGAGTATTTTTCTGTTTATGAGGAATATTTTTGTCGTAGCCCAAACCGGATCAGTCGCCACATTTTCTTGATCCAGTTAAAAATTTTTCTAATTTTGGATCACCTTGGGCATACCTCCATGTATCCTTTAAACTCAAAAGGGAAGAGACTTCATGTCACGCCCCAGACTCGGTAACCGGACTCACAAGGAACCCAATGGCCGGTTCTGACCGCAACAGCCTCCGTAGTACCCCATTCTCGGCTCCTGAGGCAGGTTCTGATCCTGGGATCCTACAAGGAGGATTTTCATAATAAGATAATCATTACCAATATGAGCATACCCAAGATCACAAAGAAGTACATCCGGGAAGTAACAAAGGATACATATCACAAAATTCACTAAGAATTTGAACTTTTACAAGCTTACATCAGGTCCAAAAGGACATACATAAGATAATTAGAAAAGAGAGAAAAGAGTCAGCAACACTGTAGTCCTCAAGCTCAACTCTACTCCACGCTCTGCTGCTATGACGCCTGCCTAGGATCTCCTGCACGCATCAATCGTGCATAAGCTTATAGAAAGCTTAGAGGGTGGTGAAAGTGTGTGACAATAGTGCTCAGAAGAAGATAGAGAATGCAGAAGGGAGTCATGATCAATACCAATACCACTAGCCTTACCAAGGCTATCATGAATGCAAGAAACTATACTAAGGCAGTACGATAATGCAGGAAGCCATACCAAGGCTATATAATGCAATGAGTACTGTAATGCAATGAGTACTGTAATGCGATGAGTACTGTAATGCAATGAGTACTGTAATGCAATATGAGGCTTACACAGCCGATGCAAATGCAATGCAAAGTAAGGTCAGTGCTCATATCCAATCCACATATCAAATACATTTCCATCATAAGGAAATCACCGGGGTCTATTACACTACTGGATGACTGCCGCTCTACAGACCCCGCACAATCAAATGAGGATAAGAGACCTCACTACCTTGCCTGCGGACAGCCAATCACCAGCAAGGCCTGAAGGTAGCGGACCCATTCACGAGTTGGTCAGACTCAGCCTAGCAATGTCCCCTTACATCAGGCGAGTAAGGCCACACCCCTATCCAACCGACTACACGACAGTGGGAGTCGCGGCCTAACGGTATAAGGCCCTCATGCGCTCATATATACCACCCGGTCACGCCGTTGGAGCAGATCCTGATACTATGGAAGTTTTGGGAATTTCACCCATGGGCATCCTATGCACCCGGTATGCTCAAGTAACATTTCCGGTGTCCAAACATGGCCATCCACGATGTATCTGTGGAGGCTACAACCCTGATGAAGCAAGGGCAATAATGCTCATATGCTATGTAATGTCAGATGCATGAATCACACAATCAACCATGCATCAATCCCAAGCATCCAACGTGCTCAAGAGGGAATACTACGTCCCTCGGGAATGCAACATGCAATGCCCAATGGCACAATCAAAACCACACACAGTGTCATCCAAGCATACAATGATGCGCATGGGTCATGAAGATGGGTATAGACGCATTATGCGGCGATATATAAAGTAGTACACTCCTCCTATCCAAGAAGGGACTAAGACTAGGTATTTAGACAATATCCATAAGGAATCACACTTCTAGTGGGGGCCCATTTACCTGGGGTAGCCCACGAGACTAAGCATACAACTACGTGTCTAAGTAACACAGAAGTGGTCTAGCAAGAGTTTAAGATGAGCATCTAATGACATTTAGATACAAACGGGCCTATAGGGGTCTATAATGGGGACATTTAACCACCATTCCCCAACAGGCATCTCAACCACGAACATATGGATACAAGGCCCAAGGCCCTTCATTCAAGATAAAAACACAGGTAACCACATACATACATTCCTCATAATAGGCCATAAAAAGATACAATACTACTTTTAACACATGGGCCCCAAGAGAGAAATTAAGGCCCAAGGCTCAATTCCCAATGGCCATAGGATCCATGCATTAAGTTGGACTTGGTGGGCGGCCTGCATACACAATATACGGCCTAAAATAAGTTTAAGTTTGGATGATGAAATGGGCCCAACTACATCAGCCCAATAACTAGCGATTTAAGTGGGCAACCAAGAGCCCAATACTATCCTTACCTCAGCCCACAAGTCCATCAAAATGGTGGAAGTCGGCCCAATATATGGTTGGGCCTTACTGGGACGTCCCATCCCACTCTAGGCCCATGGGATGCCCCAAAAATCTGATCTAAGATGGGGGTCATCATGTGATCACTAAAGGTGACCCAAAAATGTATTTATTAAGCCCAAAGTTTATAAGAAAACATAAGCATGCAACACGCACACAAGTTCTCAATATGGTGGGTCTCATGTCCAATAAAGTTTCAACCATAACAATGTACATTTGAGGCCTCTTGATAAACGTTCGGCCCACTCAGCTTCTTGGGCCTGCTAAAGCCTAGAAATTAGTCAAATAAGTGGGAATGATCTCATGAAGGCCAACTATACTCACTGGGGGACCCCACCAGATGGAGAGTGTGTATATATCATGAAAAGATCAAGTGGGCTTGCTACTGGATTGTGAGGCCAGCAGCAACCCAAGGTAAAGAGTGCTTCCATAATCGGGTGATCCAAGGCTTGAACGGCCTGGACCAATCATGCGTTAAGGTAGGTTCCACATACATACACATTGAGCCTTAAACAAATGGCCTAGGGTCTATGGTGGGCCTTTAACCATCCATAGAGAAACCTATGGGCCTACCTTAGGATCACCCAGGAGGACATCCAACCTCAACTGATTTCCAAGAGGTAGCCCGCCACTACTCGAACATGAACTAAGGCCCAAGGCCTAAGGCAAATCTATGGCCTAGTGGGCTTATACTCAAAGCCCAACACTTAGGTAGCATGGTGGGCCCTTAAGAAAGGTTTGGGCCCAACCATAGAGGTCATAAATCCATATATTGTGGTGGGTTTCATGGGCAGCCCAGTAATTCATTTACATGGGCAAGTTTCACATTTAACACAAGGGAGTTGGGCCTCACTTTTGGCCCAAGTACAGGATCAGTTTAGTGGGCAGGCAAGGGCCTAACCTCTTGTGTATTATTGCCTCTAAGCCCATCACAATAGATAGGAGACTATAGGCCCAAGATCAATGGGCCTATCCAAAAGAACTGAGTCCACAAGGCCTACTTGCTAACACAAACATGCATATAATAGATCACATAATGGGCCCAAAAGAAATGGCCCAAACAAAAGCCATCCAATTCATATATTATGGTGGACTTGAAAGCAGCCCGTAAACCTAAGAATACACATGGGCAAGGCCTATACTGACAGTGTGGGCCTTGCCACACCAGCCTTCAAAGATTTAGCAAAGTCCCCACAATATACATTTATGCAGGCCTTACAAGTCAGCCCACAATTAAGCACTTCATGAGGGCATCAAGGCTAATAAATGCACATGATCAGCTTGTAGACGGCCCATTGGGCCCGTGAATCAATAAGGTCAGCCCTTGCACAATCTTGGGCTCAAGGGATAGGTTTCCAGCCCAAAAGTTCCACAAAGCTACCAAAAATCTGGTTATATTATCACCTCAAAGATGTGCCTTAAGAGGCACTAATTACACCCAAATTTGTCTAAAGAAATAAGGCAAGGAGTGTGTACAACACTCCCTTAAATCTGGTGGACTGCCACGGCTCCAAAAGATCAACTATTCACAAATTTGGGCCCCTTGCTAGAATTCCAGCCCACCCACTTCCTGGGCCTGCTGGAGTCCAAAAATTTATTTAATTTAAATGGGTTACTGACCCATGGTGACCCACACTCATCACTGGATAAGAAGGGGGATATACAACACTTACTTCAAGTGGGCCATGCCGTTAGAATGCAGGCCTAGTAGCCCAAGGTAGGGGCATGCCATGGTGGTTAGTCATTTGGGCCTGGGTATTTGGCCCAAAACTGACCCAAATTACAGGCCATACCACAGTCAGTCTAGGGGCTTGATGGCCCTGAAAATTTGCAAGATTGTCCTTCCATAGGTGGACCACAACTCCACAAAATTTTAGAATTTTTGGACATCTGGAAATAATTTAATTAATTTGAATAAGACAAGATGTCCAGAAAATCGGACTGGCCTGGACGTCCCAACGTGGTGGGCCAGTCCGGGCCTTGTCACGGTGTGCACAGGGGTCCATTAGACCTGAAATTTGGTAGGTAGGTCCTACCATGAGTTTACTACCTCTCTGTAAATTTTCATAATTTTTTTGATACTCAGAAGTATTTTAATTAATTTAAAGAATACAATCTGTCTAGAGTGAAATATTGCTGGAATATAACTGTCATGAATTTGGGCCATCAAATGGATGGGTTCTAGGCCTCCAAAATTCTTGAAATTTGGGCCCAAGGTCCCTTATCAAGCCCAAAACAAGTGGGACCAAGAAATATGGCCCACCTTCTAGGAAAATATTTTTTTTAAATTTATTTTTATGGAACTATGCTGCTGAACTGCATAGCAGAAATTTCTGGCAGCCCACTATATTGGCCCACCCATTTGGATGCCCAAATGGTGTCCATTGGCCCTAAAATTTTTCAGGTAGGCCCCACCATGGGTGGGACACCTCTCTGCAAAATTTTAGAATTTTTGGGATAGTAAAAGTATTTTATTTAACTCCTACAATTTATGGACAGCAAGGTATTTCAAAAACATTCTGCTGCTGAAACAATGCTGTTGCCCCTGATTTGTACACCCCATTAGAGTGGGCCCAGGTCTGCTAAATTTTAAGAAAATGTAGGATCAACATCCCTACACAAGTATACAATAAGGTGGGGTCCACAAAGGTGGCCCACCATTTCAGAAACAGACTGATAGTTATGTTTGTACAGCATGCATCGTTGCTAGACAGTCCAGAAAATCTGGACTATCCACCCTCCTTGGCCCACTCTTTTGGGTGATCAAACAGGGACGGATGAGGGTGAAATTTGGGGAACATCTAAGTGGGATCACCACCTTTAAGAGGTATATATCAAATGGGACCAAACACCCCACCAATCATCCACAAAACTGAGCTCAAGACAGCTCAAAAATTTGTCCAGATGGCTTTTGGACAGCAACATAATACTGAATTAAAATAATTATAATCACTATAAAAAGAGGAAATCAATCCATGGAAATTGTGGTATGGACCACCCCAGTGGGCCCAACAAACATCCAGACCATACCCCCTCCATGAAACCCATTGCATGTGCCCAAAATGGAGCAAATAGAGTGCCAATGTCCAAGGAATGGACAGTCATGGGCGTCCACTTTGCTTGGACGGTTTGGATATTCCGAGGCCACTAAGTGGGCCACACACATCAGAAAATCAAGAATAGAATAATGAAAAATAAAAATAATCCAGCCATAAGAAAGGAAAATGACATGCATCAAAGGAAAATGCTATGATGGGGTCCATGGAGAATGGCCCCATCCATGGATCATGCATGCAAGGAAAAAGGGCCATTGGCCTCAACCATGGAGACATGAGGGACCTCCATCACTACTTGATGGGTCCCACAAGCTCCTAAGAAAGAAATGAAAAAAGATCTAAGAGCACCCACCTAGATCAACCTTGAAACTTACATCACCATCATCTAGAGGCTCCAAGCAACATGGATCAATGGCTAAGATCAAGTAAGAAGGGGTAGATGAGGAGGCATTTTAGGGAGAAGGGGCTGGAGAAAATGGAGGAATTGTGGCCATGGAGAGAATGAGAAGGAGGGAGAGAGATAAGGAGATAGAGAGAGAGAGAGAGAAATCATTTGTTTGTAAGAAAAGAAATAATTACCTATGGGAGGAGAAAACAAGGTTGTAGGGTAGAGTAGGCTTTTGGGTGGTGTGTGTGGGGTGGGTAGTGTCTATTCTATAGAAAATGTGTAGTGTGTGTGGTGTGCATGGGAAATTGTACCAAGAGGAGTGGAGTCCACATGCATTTGTACAAAAAGTGGGCCACATGATGAAATGCTCATAACTTGAGATGTACACGTCGGATTAACGCATGGGACGTGGCGTTAGAATCGCGGCGCCGATACGGACAAGATGGCATGGGTCTCGGGTCAATCTGAGTCGGGTCTATGTGACCAAACTTAAGGATGACCACAACATAATCCAAGGGTCGCGAGTCGCCGGGATTCGACCGATAGGACCGCGGGACCAAAATGAACGAAATGCACACTTATACACACACATGCACACATGAGAACTCAGGTCGGGTCTCACAATCCTCCCCAACAACAAAGAAATTTCATCCTCGAAATTGATAAAACTGAGACAACGAAATGTATAACATCATCATATATATCAATCATCAATCAAGAAAAGCCAACACAAGCAATACGTGCAATCAATCATCGAACAAATGGGGATAACACTCCCTAATCTCGACAAACCTATGATGAAATCCATCAATACACTCTCATACTCCCACTTTGGGAAACTCAACGGCTACAAGGGACTAGGGGGGTCTCAGAGGATCGGCCTTGACACGCTAGCAAGCGTCACACTCGGCCACAAAACTTGTAATTTGGCCTATCATCCCTAACCAGGAACACTGCCTGGACAACAAAACAAGCTCAACATTGGCAATACAAGACTATTTAGCCAGTAAGACATCTCACCAACCAAAACAGAACACGATAATATCATCGGCCTAACACAGGGATCTTCCCAAAAAGTGTCGATACTGATAATCTCTTACGACAGACTCTAATGGCAATCTGAGTGAACAAAAGCCCTTGGATACAAAAAGGGTGCGATGCACCAAAACACAAGACTTACATAAGGATACAAGGAGAATACCCATAACGACTCCCCTAATAACTAAGGGTCCTGATGAGTAGCGCAAAATTAAGCCTGAGGTGGCTGGGGAGGTGTCTGTCTACTCTGCATATGCGGTCTCTGGCACATTTGTGGTCGCTGCGAAGGTCCATCCTGCTGATGGGGACACTCACGCCTACGGTGTCCCGTCTGCCCACATCCATAGAAAATGCCAGTAAACGGCCTAGAAGAAGTTGTTGTATGTGATGCTGATGCTCTGGCGGCTCGATAGGTTACGCACCTCTGCCGCTGTCGACACTGTCGTGAGCTACCAGAGGGGGCCTACCTCTTCCGGCCACTCCTCTGATCACGATTCCTCTGCAAACCGGTCCACTCGGACTCACCCTGAAGTAGAAATATCGCCAACGAAGTACGCTGCAGAGTCGAATCTTGCAAAAGGGGACTCGTACACTCTTGTTCCGCCCGTCCGGGCGCCTCAGGAACAGGCTGACGGTCCAAGTACATCAGTGACGACCTGCATCAACTGCTGGAGACGCTCAGCTCCTGCAGGGATCGTCAGATAAGCGGGGGTAGCACTGGCCTCTGACGAAAGCAAAGGTACGGCGGGAGCCTCAGGAATAGGTACGATAGGCTCCAGAAGGGAAATAGGAATCTCATAAGGTGGAGAAAAAATCACTCAGATCGCTGGAGTGGAATGAGAACCATGTCCATGGGCACCACAGCCACGGGCGTCACAATCATGGGCACCTTGACTAGACAGCATGGTCTATAGAAAGAACAAAGGTGAAGGATACCTAGGAATTAGAATCCTTGAAGGCGCAAACGAAACGAGGGAAATGCACTCGGGACACTACTTGTCCTAAGCTCGCATCAAACATGTGATACTATCCCAAGTTATTCCAAAATTACTTGTTATGCTCTGATACCAACTCCTGTCACGCCCCAGACTCGGTAACCGGACTCACAAGGAACCCGATGGCCGGTTCTGACCGCAACAGCCTCCGTAGTACCCCATTCTCAGCTCCTGAGGCAGGTTCCGATCCTGGGATCCTACAAGGAGGATTTTCATAACAGTATAATCATTACCAATACGAGCATACCCAAGATCACAGCAAGTACATCTGGAAGTAACAAAGGATACATATCACAAAATTCACTAAGAATTTGAACTTTTACAAGCTTACATCAGGTCCGAAAGGACATACATAAGATAATTAGAAAAGAGAGAAAAGAGTCAGCAACACTGGAGTCCTCAAGCTCAACTCTACTCCATGCTCTGCTGCTACGACGCCTGCCTAGGATCTCCTGCACGCATCAATCGTGCATAAGCTTATAGAAAGCTTAGAGGGTGGTGAAAGTGTGTGACAATAGTGCTCAGAAGAAGATAGAGAATGCAGAAGGGAGTCATGATCAATACCAATACCACTAGCCTTACCAAGGCTATCATGAATGCAAGAAACTATACTAAGGCAGTACGATAATGCAGGAAGCCATACCAAGGCTATATAATGCAATGAGTACTGTAATGCAATGAGTACTGTAATGCGATGAGTACTGTAATGCAATGAGTACTGTAATGCAATATGAGGCTTACACAGCCGATGCAAATGCAATGCAAAGTAAGGTCAGTGCTCATATCCAATCCACATATCAAATACATTTCCATCATAAGGAAATCACCGGGGTCTATTACACTACTGGATGACTGCCGCTCTACAGACCCCGCACAGTCAAACGAGCATAAGAGACCTCACTACCCTGCCTGCGGACAGCCAATCACCAGCAAGGCCTGAAGGTAGCGGACCCATTCACGAGTTGGTCAGACTCAGCCTAGCAATGCCCCCTTACGTCAGGCGAGTAAGGCCACACCCCTATCCAACCGACTACACGACAGTGGGAGTCGCGGCCTAACAGTATAAGGCCCTCATGCGCTCATATATACCACCCGGTCACGCCGTTGGAGCAGATCTTGATACCATGGAAGTTTTGGAAATTTCACCCATGGGCATCCTATGCACCCGGTATGCTCAAGTAACATTTTCAGTGTCCAAACATGGCCATCCACGATGTATCTGTGGAGGCTACAACCCTGATGAAGCAAGGGCAATAATGCTCATATGCTATGTAATGTCAGATGCATGAATCACACAATCAACCATGCATCAATCCCAAGCATCCAACGTGCTCAAGAGGGAATACTACGTCCCTCGGGAATGCAACATGCAATGCCCAATGGCACAATCATAACCACACACATAGTGTCATCCAAGCATACAATGATGCGCATGGGTCATGAAGATGGGTATAGACGCATTATGCGGCGATATATAAAGTAGTACACTCCTCCTATCCGAGAAGGGACTAAGACTAGGTATTTAGACAATATCCATAAGGAATCACACTTCTAGTGGGGGCCCATTTACCTGGGGTAGCCCACGAGACTAAGCATACAACTACGTGTCTAAGTAACACAGAAGTGGTCTAGCAAGAGTTTAAGATGAGCATCTAATGACATTTAGATACAAATGGGCCTATAGGGGTCCATAATGGGGACATTTAACCACCATTCCCCAACAGGCATCTCAACCACGAACATATGGATACAAGGCCCAAGGCCCTACATTCAAGATAAGAACACAGGTAACCACATACATACATTCCTCATAATAGGCCATAAAAAGATACAATACTACTTTTAACACATGGGCCCCAAGAGAGAAATTAAGGCCCAAGGCTCAATTCCCAATGGCCATAGGATCCATGCATTAAGTTGGACTTGGTGGGCGGCCTGCATACACAATATACGGCCTAAAATAAGTTTAAGTTTGGATGATGAAATGGGCCCAACTACATCAGCCCAATAACTAGCGATTTAAGTGGGCAACCAAGAGCCCAATACTATCCTTACCTCAGCCCACAAGTCCATCAAAATGGTGGAAGTCGGCCCAATATATGGTTGGGCCTTACTGGGACGTCCCATCCCACTCTGGGCCCATGGGATGCCCCAAAAATCTGATCTAAGATGGGGGTCATCATGTGATCACTAAAGGTGACCCAAAAATGTATTTATTAAGCCCAAAGATTATAAGAAAACATAAGCATGCAACACGCACACAAGTTCTCAATATGGTGGGTCCCATGTCCAATAAAGTTTCAACCATAACAATGTACATTTGAGGCCCCTTGATAAACGTTCGGCCCACTCAGCTTCTTGGGCCTGCTAAAGCCTAGAAATTAGTCAAATAAGTGGGAATGATCTCATGAAGGCCAACTATACTCACTGGGGGACCCCACCAGATGGAGAGTATGTATATATCATGAAAAGATCAAGTGGGCTTGCTCTTTGGATTGTGAGGCCAACAACAACCCAAGGTAAAGAGTGCTTCCATAATCGGGTGATCCAAGGCTTGAACGGCCTGGACCAATCATGCGTTAAGGTAGGTTCCACATACATACACATTGAGCCTTAAACAAATGGCCTAGGGTCTATGGTGGGCCTTTAACCATCCATAGAGAAACCTATGGGCCTACCTTAGATCACCAGGAGGACATCCAACCTCAACTGATTTCCAAGAGGTAGCCCGCCACTACTCGAACATGAACTAAGGCCCAAGGCCTAAGGCAAATCTATGGCCTAGTGGGCTTATACTCAAAGCCCAACACTTAGGTAGCATGGTGGGCCCTTAAGAAAGGTTTGGGCCCAACCATAGAGGTCATAAATCCATATATTGTGGTGGGTTTCATGGGCAGCCCAGGAATTCATTTACATGGGAAAGTTTCACATTTAACAGAAGGGAGTTGGGCCTCACTTTTGGCCCAAGTATAGGATCAGTTTAGTGGGCAGGCAAGGGCCTAACCTCTTGTGTATTATTGCCTCTAAGCCCATCACAATAGATAGGAGACTATAGGCCCAAGATCAATGGGCCTATCCAAAAGAACTGAGTCCACAAGGCCTACTTGCTAACACAAACATGCATATAATATATCACATAATGGGCCCAAAAGAAATGGCCCAAACAAAAGCCATCCAATTCATACATTATAGTGGACTTGAAAGCAGCCCGTAAACCTAAGAATACACATGGGCAAGGCCTATACTGACAGTGTGGGCCTTGCCACACCAGCCCAAAGATTTAGCAAAGTCCCCACAATATACATTTATGCGGGCCTTACAAGTCAGCCCACAATTAAGCACTTCATGAGGGCATCAAGGCTAATAAATGCACATGATCAGCTTGTAGACGGCCCATTGGGCCCGTGAATCAATAAGGTCAGCCCTTGCACAATCTTGGGCTCAAGGGATAGGTTTTCAGCCCAAAAGTTCCATAAAGCTACCAAAAATCTGGTTATATTATCACCTCAAAGATGTGCCTTAAGAGGCACTAATTACACCCAAATTTGTCTAAAGAAATAAGGCAAGGAGTGTGTACAATACTCCCTTAAATCTAGTGGACCGCCACGGCTCCAAAAGATCAACTATTCACAAATTTGGGCCCCTTGCTAGAATTCCAGCCCACCCACTTCCTGGGCCTGCTGGAGTCCAAAAATTTATTTAATTTAAATGGGTTACTGACCCATAGTGACCCACACTCATCACTGTGGGTCCCACCAGATAAGAAGGGGGATATACAACACTTACTTCAAGTGGGCCATGCCGTTAGAATGCAGGCCCAGTAGCCCAAGGTAGGGGCATGCCATGGTGGTTAGTCATTTGGGCCTGGGTATTTGGCCCAAAACTGACCCAAATTACAGGCCATACCACGGTCAGTCTAGGGGCCTGATGGCCCTGAAAATTTTCAGAATTGTCCTTCCATAGGTGGACCACAACTCCACAAAATTTTAGAATTTTTGGACATCTAGAAATAATTTAATTAATTTGAATAAGACAAGATGTCCCGAAAATCGGACTGGCCTGGACGTCCCAACGTGGTGGGCCAGTCCGGGCCTTGTCACGGTGTGCACAGGGGTCCATTAGACCTGAAATTTGGTAGGTAGGTCCTACCATGAGTTTACTATCTCTCTGTAAATTTTTATAATTTTTTTGATACTCAGAAGTATTTTAATTAATTTGAAGAATACAATCTGTCCAGAGTGAAATATTGCTGGAATATAACTGTCATCAATTTGGGCCATCAAATGGATGGGTTCTAGGCCTCCAAAATTCTTAAAATTTGGGCCCAAGGTCCCTTATCAAGTCCAAAACAAGGTGGGACCAAGAAATATGGCCCACCTTCTGGGAAAATATTTTTTTTAAATTTATTTTTATGGAACTATGCTGCTGAACTGCATAGCAGAAATTTCTGGCAGCCCACTATATTGGCCCACCCATTTGGATGCCCAAATGGTGTCCATTGGCCCTAAAATTTTTCAGGTAGGCCCCACCATGGGTGGGACACCTCTCTGCAAAATTTTAGAATTTTTGGGATAGTAAAAGTATTTTATTTAACTCCTACAATTTATGGACAGCAAGGTATTTCAAAAACATTCTGCTGCTGAAACAATGCTGTTGCCCCTGATTTGTACACCCCATTAGAGTGGGCCCAGGTCTGCTAAATTTTAAGAAAATGTAGGACCAACATCCCTACACAAGTATACAATAAGGTGGGGTCCACAAAGGTGGCCCACCATTTCAGAAACAGACTGATAGTTATGTTTGTACAGCATGCATCGTTGCTAGACAGTCCAGAAAATCTGGACTATCCACCCTCCTTGGCCCACTCTTTTGGGTGATCAAACAGGGACGGATGAGGGTGAAATTTGGGGAACATCTAGGTGGGATCCCCACCTTTAAGAGGTATATATCAAATGGGACCAAACACCCCACCAATCATCCACAAAACTGAGCTCAAGACAGCTCAAAAATCTGTCCAGATGGCTTTTGGACAGCAACATAATACTGAATTAAAATAATTATAATCACTATAAAAAGAGGAAATCAATCCATGGAAATTGTGGTATGGACCACCCCAGTGGGCCCAACAAACATCCAGACCATACCCCCTCCATGAAACCCATTGCATGTGCCCAAAATGGAGCAAATAGAGTGCCAATGTCCAAGGAATGGACAGCCATGGGCGTCCACTTTGCTTGGACGGTTTGGATATTCCGAGGCCACTAAGTGGGCCACACACATCAGAAAATCAAGAATAGAATAATGAAAAATAAAAATAATCCAGCCATAAGAAAGGAAAATGACATGCATCAAAGGAAAATGCTATGATGGGGTCCATGGAGAATGGCCCCATCCATGGATCATGCATGCAAGGAAAAAGGGCCATTGGCCTCAACCATGGAGACATGAGGGACCTCCATCACCACTTGATGGGTCCCACAAGCTCCTAAGAAAGAAATGAAGAAGGATCTAAGAGCACCCACCTAGATCAACCTTGAAACTTACATCACCATCATCTAGAGGCTCCAAGCAACATGAATCAATGGCTAAGATCAAGTAAGAAGGGGTAGATGAGGAGGCATTTTAGGGAGAAGGGGTTGGAGAAAATGGAGGAATTGCTGGCCATGGAGAGAATGAGAAGGAGGGAGAGAGATAAGGAGATAGAGAGAGAGAGAGAGAGAGAAATCATTTGTTTGTAAGAAAAGAAATAATTACCTATGGGAGGAGAAAACAAGGTTGTAGGGTAGAGTAGGCTTTTGGGTGGTGTGTGTGGGGTGGGTAGTGTCTATTCTATAGAAAATGTGTAGTGTGTGTGGTGTGCATGGGAAATTGTGCCAAGAGGAGTGGGGTCCACATGCATTTGTACAAAAAGTGGGCCACATGATGAAATGCTCATAACTTGAGATGTACACGTCGGATTAACGCATGGGACGTGGCGTTAGAATCGCGGCGCCGATACGGACAAGATGGCATGGGTCTCGGGTCAATCTGAGTCGGGTCTATGTGACCAAACTTAAGGATGACCACAACATAATCCAAGGGTCGCGAGTCGCCGGGATTCGACCGATAGGACCGCGGGACCAAAATGAACGAAATGCACACTTATACACACACATGCACACATGAGAACTCAGGTCGGGTCTCACACTTCAAGTTTAATTTATCATTTTCAGATTTCATATTTTCAATAAGGGTGGTTTTGAAATCTAGATCACATTTGCATTTTTTAAAACAATCTGAAAGATGAGATTTTTCTAAAACAAGAGACTCAAATCTTTCACTAAGCCCTAAAAACCTTTCTTTTTGAAGTTTTAGTTTTACGGCAATTTTATAACTTTCCTTGTATAGGGCATTATAGGCATCTTGAAGATCTTCTTCATTATCATGATCACTATTCAAATTTTCTTCACCAGTTGAATCATCATAATATAAAAAAGTGAACTTGGCTAGAGTTATAAGGGCCTTAACTTCATTGCCCGACTTGGTTTCAAAATCTTCTGATTCAGAAGAGGCTTCAGTGCCAGAAGATTCATCCCAAGTAGCCAACATTCCTTTCTTTTTAGGTTTGTCCTTTTTAGGACACTTATTTGCTAGATGCCCATATTCTTGGCAGTTGTAACATTGACTATCTTTCAAAGATTTCCAAGATTTAGATCTAGATTTAAATCTTTTCTTTTCATTCGATTTTTGAAAATCAACCTTCTTTTTACTTTTGAAAATCTTGTAAAACTTTTTTGCTAAAAGAGCCATATCGTCTTCAGAATTTTCTAAATTAGAATTTTCTTGAGAAATATATTTGGAAGACTTAAGGGCTATTGATTTACCTTTAGGAGCTTTAAAAGTTAACTTATAGGTTTGTAAAGATCCAACCAACTCTTCTACCTTCATATTTGTCCGTATCACGAAGTTCCTGGACCGCGGTTACCTTAGAATTGAACCGTTCAGGTAGTGAGCGTATTATCTTTACACACACTTTACTTTCTGGGATTTTATCGCCAAGACCCCACATAGAGTTTACAATGTCATTTAATCTAGTGTAGAAGTCCATGAACATTTCATTTTCCTCCATATGAATTTCTTCAAATTTGGTTGTGAGGAGTTGGACTTTAGATTTTTTGACAATTGAAGTACCCTCGTGTGTCATTTCTAATATATCTCAAGCTTGCTTTGCAGTATCACAGGATATAATTCTTTTGAACTCATCCGGTGATAATGCACAAGTGATTGCATTTAGTGCTTTTTGCATTGGCACTACTCTCACTTTTCTGAAGAGTGGTCCTTGAGAAAAATGGTGTTACTCTCATTGATTTTGAATCATCGATACCAGTCACTTCAGTGGTAGGTGGGTTCCATTCAGTCACTGTGGCAAGCCACACGTTCTCATCCATTAATTTGAGGAAAATCCTCATCCTGGCTTTCCAATAGGCATAGTTGGAGCCATCAAAGGGTGGAGGCCTAGTGACTGAAAGGCTATCAAAATTTGACATCTTATATATAGCTTAGATCGTTAGCTTAGGAAATGAATCCAAATAATAAAGCAATTAAAACAAGCTATTAGGCTTTGATACCACTTGCAAAGACCAAGCTATATGTCCTAGAGGGGAGTGAATAGGACTGTGCCAAATTAAAATATAACAGCGGAAAATAAGAAATATAGCCAATAAAATAAAACAAACCATAATACAGGAATGTAAACCAACCTCAAAATAAAGAGCTTGATACTAATGTTGTTCTAAGGACAACCTTTGCACCATAAAAACCAAGGGTTTATGGCAGGACAACCTTACTAGAACAAATTAAAATCAAAACTCAAACAGAAAGGAAATAAAGGAAATAGCAAGAAAATAAATTCTAAACTATTACAACATTCTCCACTTTGCTTAAAATGTAAATATTACAACATTCACATCTACACATACATTCCACAAATCTGAATAATTAAAGATAGAGAAATTAAAAGAGCATTCAAATCACAAAACACACCGATATATAGTAGTTCGCCTGTGTGTTCACCAACTATTAAACAACAGCCACACAACTTGCTACTCCACTCCTAATATCCTCACACAGGGGATATTAGCGTTCACTATCAAACAGGTTTTTACAGGTTCACCTAAAACCTTCACAATTATGTCTTTTTAACTTGGGCTTACACAATCCAAAAACCCACACGTTCTAAGTTTTCTGGCTCTCCTCAGATAACCAACACAATGAGATTTTTCTGGCTTAACCTCAAACAAAACCAAATACAGTAAATTACACAAAATGTAAAATACTTGATTTTCTTCTCTATTGTAGTAGCTCGGAAGAACCAAGTTAGAGTAGAGATTTGAATGTCAAAGTTCAATGTCCAATACTCACTATATAATGGCTCTAAGTTCTAATAGATTTTAAATTAAAACAATTGGGCTAGCTTTAATTAATTTTGATTCCAGAAAAAGGAAAACAATACTTCCTCTTTTCAGATCAGATTGGAATACAAGAAACAAAATCAATTTAAAAAGCTAAAGAAAGAAAATATTAAATATGCACACTTAGCTCAAATAGAGTGCAAACTTATCTCTCAGAAGGCCACATTAAATTAGCTTGAATTTCATATTTTATTCTGAGATTCATGCTCTATTTATAGGTGAGCAAATCACGTCTTTGACTGGTCTTAAGTCTTTACGACTGGTCGTAGGACCAACTGATATTTGAAATTTCGAGCGCGATAAGATAAGACAGTTTCACGACTGGTCATAGGTGGTCTACGACTGGTCGAAGGACACCTTCGACTAGTCGAAGGTTGCTCACGACTAGTCGAAGCTAGTCGAATATCAACGTTATAGTTTGAGTCATGGGTCTACGACAGGTCGAACAATCAATCAACACTGTTCATATGACTAGTCGAACAGACTCCAGGACTGGTCGAAGCTTAACTAAAAATTTTGAATTTTTTCAACAAACTTACGACTGGTCCAGGCAAATCTTATACAAGTCGAAGTAGTACTAAGACTAGTCGAATAAAGTCCAAGACTAGTCTTAGAACAGACCAAACTCACTTATATAAAACATATGGATTATGTATCCAAAATGGCCTACTCTAAAGGTCAACCTAAGGTCAGTCATACCTCAATAGTGAATTAAGGACATTGAAACTTAAAGATGAGTAACCTTGAGCATAATAAAACTTGAGATCTTGGTATAACTTGAACTTGAAAGCTTCTTGAAATCTTGAGTCTTGAACTAAGTCGAACATTCTCACTTTCTTGAGACTTCTTGACTTGTGAACATTTCTTGACTATCGAAGCTGATCTTGTGAGACTTTTGTCTTGACTTGACATACCATATGTAGAGCTTTGTTTGTCACATATGTAAGCTTCATAACAAGATACATACAATGTCTTTGGCACCAAAATTTGACAATATAGTGAAGCTATCAACTATAGCACTTACAAAAACTACCAAAAAACTTATGGGTCGAAGCTGTTAATACTGCATGTTATATTATAAATCGAATTTATATTAGAAAATTTTAAAAAAAAAATATCTTATGAACTATGGTTTAATAAAAAGGTCCACTGATAAATATTTTAGGACTTTTGGATGTAAATGCTTCATTTTAAGAGACCGAAAAATTTTGAGAAATTTTGAAGCTAAAAGTGATGAGGGAATTTTTTTTCTAAGTTATGCCTTAAATAGCCGTGCTTATCGAGTTCTTAATAAAAGAACTGGGGTGATTTAGGAATCCATAAATGTGGTAATTGACGATCAACAAATCACACCCATTCCTGATCTAGATGATGATGAAGTCAATATAATTGGTATACCTTACTCTTCATCAAAATCAGCTAATACTGAATTAAGATCAGTCAAAGACCATCTGACCGATCAAATACTTGGTAACCCTAGTACTGTTGTACAGACAAGAAGACAATTAGAAAATATTTGTAATTATGTCTATTTCACTTTCCAAATTGAACAGACCAATGTAAATAAAGCATTAACCGATGAAAGTTGAAAAATTGTCATGCAAGAAGAACTAAATCAATCTGTCAGAAATGATGTGTGGTACTTGGTTCCTAGACCTTCTGATAAACATATAATTGGAACCAAATGAATTTTTAAGAATAAACTGATGAATTAGGCAATATTATCATAAATAAGGCTCGATTGGTTGTACAAGTGTACACGCAAATAAAAGGTATTGATTACGATGAAACCTTTTCACCATTTGTGCGCCTTGAAACCATAAGATTATTTATTTTGATTGCATGTTATATGAAATTCAAAATATATCAAATGGATGTTAAAAGTGCATTTCTAAACGGTGACTTACATAAGGAGGTTTATGTTGAACAACCCAAGGGTTTTGAGGACCCCAAATCTCCAAATTATGTATACCGTCTTAAAAAGGCACTTTATAGTTTAAAACAAGCTCCCAGAGCATGGTACGAAAAATTGACTAAATTTTTACTTAGTCATAACTTCATTATAGGTAGCGTTGATAAATATTTATTTGTCAAAAGATACAACGATCATATATTGATAGTACATATATATGTTGATGATATAATTTATGGATCTACATGCACTAACTTATTTATTGAGTTTGCAAATCTGATGAAATCCAAGTTTGAAATGAGTATGGTTGGTGAACTAAACTACTTTCTTGGATTACAAGTTAAGCAACATGAAGATGGTATATTCATCTCATGAACCAAAAATGCCTTAAATCTTATAAAAAGGTTTGGGTTTGAGAATGGAAAGAAGTTTGATATTCCAATGAGTACAACTATTTAACTCTTAAAGGATGAATCAGGTAAAAGTGTAGACTCCCGTTTATATTGAAGTATGATTAGTAATCTCTTATACTTAACTGCTAGTAGACCTAATATTTCTTTTAGTGTTGGAATATGTGCCTGATATCAATCCAATCCTAAAGAATCTCATCTAATTGTCGGATAATCAGATATGTCGCAAGTTCTACTAATTTAGGACTTTGGTATCCACATGATACATTCGTACAAATTGCCGGATATACTGATGCAAATTGGTCTGAAAATATTGACGATAGAAAATCTACTAGCGGTGGATGTTTCTATGTAGGAAACTGTTTAGTTTCATGGCTCAGTAAGAAATAAAAGTTTGTATCACTCTCAACTGCTGAAGCTGAATATATTGCAGGTGGTAATGCCTGCACTCAACTCATTTGGATGAAAAGAATGTTACCTGATTATGGCATTGCATAAGATACAATGACATTATATTGGGATAATTCGAGCGCAATTAACATTTTAAAAAATCCAATCCAACAGTCTCATACAAAACATATCGATATTAGATACCATTATATTCGACAACTTGATGAAGATAAGAGTGTTATGCTAGAATATATTCAAACTAAGAAGCAACTTACAGACATACTGACCAAACCGCTCGACAGGAATAAATTTTCAAATTTAAAGAATGATATTGGTTTATGTGTTATTAATTAATTATTTATGCATTTATTTGTTTCTTGTTTATAATTAATTAAATGCATAAAATAATAATAAAATAATAATAAAAATTATATAAAAAAATCATTTTTTTGGGGTTTTTTGACAGGTCGAGGACATGCTTGACTAGTCGAGGAAGTGCTCAACCAGTCGAGGACTGCGCGGATTCTTCCCTAAAAGTGAAAAATCATTTTTTTTCTTCTCATTTTTGTAAGTGCACCCAACGTTGCACACTTGTTTGTCAATCACGTGACTAGTTGTGTCTTGTAGTCGGATGAGTTCTTGACAAATGAAGCTCGATGACACGATTGGATCAGAAGCATCAAAGCCATATTGAAGACAAAGGACTGTTTTTACGATCTTAACCTTGCAAATAGATGATCTCAACCCAAATAAGAAAACCTACTTAGGTCATCTATTCAAAACCAATTCTGAGTTCATAATTTCTATCCTTTAGCCTTGGCTTTAGTAAGTCCCAAGTTAGGGAATGATTAAATAGACAAACAGGAAAATTTGTCCACTTTCGGTAGGAAGAAGGTGTCACCGAATAGCACCTTCAATATCACCGAAGATATCTTCGGTGTTACCGAAGGGGCTCAAAATAGTCTAGTAAGATTACAACGTTAATTCAATGTCACCGACTGGATATTTTAGTGACACCGACTGCCACCAATGAACAAAGTTCTATGCCACCGAAAGGGACCTTTTTCATTTTGCAACTTAGAGAATTAATTTAGTACTACCGAAAGATATTTCAGTACCACCGAAGCAAGTTCGGTTATACCGAAGTTGGTTTCAGTAGCATCGTAAACTAGTCGTTTTCTATCCGTTGAAACTTTTTATTTATAAAAGCAGCTTGTAAAAACTTACAAAAAGTATGGATTTAGGCACTTCAGATTCCATAGGTTGTCCCAAGCTCTAATATCTCATCTTAGACTCTATCCACATGAGATTCATGTTCTTTTCATTATGATTCATCACTCATGAGCATTTAAAGCTCTTATTTATGAAAAACATGATCTCAAGCCTTCACTAGAGTATTGAGACCAAATCTATAGGTATATTCTTAGTCTCAACCATACTCTAGTGTATCCATAGGTTGAATCTCTTAGGAAATTCACTCATTAACCTATATAGGAGATTCAACCAACTCCCATTACCTTGGTCACCTTTATAGGTATATCTTATGTAAGGTTCTTGATCGTGAAGCTGAGCCAACAAGAAAATCCAAGCTACGCAATTGGGAGTGTACCGGGAAGCTGATTCAAGTACGAGAGTGCAAAGATCAAGCAACCCAAGATGAGCTATAAAAGAGAACTCAATCCGACAAGTAAGTGTCATTGTTAAGAGTTCAAAGTTTAGTCTCTATGCTCGTGTCAAATTAAGGCTAAGAGTTTGCTATTAACAAACTCGTGTAGGTGCCTTGTGTGGGACCTTGGCCGGTGGGCCTAAACGTGGATTCTTAGTATAAGACCTTTTCTCTTACGGAGAGCATATATTGGTGTCCTTAGTGTAGGACTCTAAAGGTTATTGGTGTAGTGAAATCCGGTGCACTCTGGGATTGAGTGTGGATGCCGAGAGTGGAATAGGCACATAGCCAACCTTCTTCTTCGACTAGTCGGTGGCCCTCTCGACGAACCCATCTCCAAATTTTGCTAGTAAGTGGTCATTTTTCAATTTTCTTGTAGATTTGAGTAAATCTTTGCTAGTTAATCTCTTATTTTGGATTCAAAACCCATTTGTTGTGAGATTTGTAGAAAAATCTGATCTACCCATAATATCTCTACCCTATTTAGTTATTACTTGTGCAATCATTAAATGGAGCATCGTACTAAAAGAATGGCTACACGAAAATCTCGTTGCAGCTCGTCATCTAAGCCGACTTCATCTAATGTGAGAACCCTAAGGGGCCCCCGAAGAAGATTCGAAGTAAGTTAGGGATTTCTGCTCAAGAGACATAGTTATTGAGCATAGTGTCAATATTGCTCACATTGCTCCATTCGATCATGTCCCTTTGCTTTCAAATGTCGGATGGGAAGGCATTTTGGGTTGGAGCGAAAAAGCTTACCATTCCATTACGCAAGCTATGTATACGTCAATTTGTGATATGTCTCTCGAAAACCTTACTTTCACAATTAAATTTGTAGAAGACACATTCACCGTAAATCGTTATCTTATCTCAGCATTAACTGAGATTGTCATTACAGAGGATTGAATTCCTCTTGAAAATTTAACTAATAAAATGATTCATACCGAGCTGCTAGCGATTATGCATAAACTATGTCGATTTAATGCGGAATGACATTCCGGTAATGCGCTTAGTTCCAACCAAATGCTCCCCAAATATAGAGTCCTGCGTCGGATCTTTACTTTAAATGTCTATCCTAGGTTCGGGAATAAGTCAGAACTTACTCCCTTCATAACCTATGTCCTCCATTCAGTTGTGTCTGGTGTACAAGTTTGTCTTCCTTCTCTTATTTGCTATGTCATTATCCAGTTTCATCTTCATCCTAGTCATGGTTCTATTCCTTTACATCTTCATCCTAGACATGTATTTCATTACACTGTAATGTCCAAATTCCAACGTCTGAGACACCGGAATCTGTTTTACCTTTTAACAATACCAATCTAAATAAGATGAATCTGGACTATCTTCCTGGTCAACGTGATGACGAAGAGGAGGTAGAAGCACCTGCACCACCAGAAAACACATCTATGGACGATATATATGTTGAGCTTGATGAGTCAGATAATCCAGATGATCTAGATTTTCAGCCTACACAGGTTGATGATTGACTCAAATCACTAGAAGAGAAGGTCACGACATTACAGGTTTCTCAAGATAACCTGGCGCAAACTCAGAAATCCTCTATGAAATACATGAAGAAGTACTTCTTCCACCGTATTGCGAGGAGTTTTCATTGGATGGATCCTTCCATGCCTGCTCCTTCTTCCTTAGGATCTGACTGAGTTTTTTTTACTTATTTTCATCTATGGGGCTATATAACTAATATTCTACTTGATGGATAATTGTTCGTAACTTTGCTTGAATGATTGTTCCTTACTTTTAACATTTTAATATGCTACTTCATATGCTTTCCTACATATTCTTGATATTATTTATATGCTTTTACTTGATAGTTACCATCCTTCTTCCCTTGTCAACTTGTGACAAAAGGGGGGAGAGAGTTGATATGGTATACATATGTGATGCAATGTATGTGAATGATCATGATGCATGTATGTGAATGGTTAAAATGTAGATGCATGTGAATTATGATGCATGTGAATTGAGAATGGGTATGCTTGGAATGGAATATGATTGTTCCCTACCTTTGACACTTCAGCGGTCCTCCTAGTCGAATTCTGGTGACCCGTGATATGTTATCGACGTTTACGCGCGATCCTGAGTCGTGTCCCGTACATCAGAGTCAGCTTAACTTGAAACTTATACCTTAGCGACCGTACCATCACCGCGGTTCCAATGACGCGTCTCGTGCATCGAGGCAATACCCAGGTCAGGAGATGTGGGCCTGCATTCAGTTCGAGGAAAACGCTGTGCATTTGCAAACATGAGAGAACATCACATCAATCTCATCAATCAAGTACACATCATGTCAAGTACAAACAACCCCCTAAAGTCAACTCTCTCTCTCTCTCTTACACACCCTTACATGTCAAGTATACATCACTCACTCCCCATCACTCCATCACTCACTCACCCATCCCTCTCTCTCCTTACAACCCTCTCTCTCTCTTCTCTACCCATTTTCCATTTTCAAGCAACCGTCCATGACTCTCCATGAGAGAAGCTAGTGTGGCTCACTCCCTACCACCCAATCCCACCATCCATGATCCATCTCAACCGTTGAAATTCATTCATTGGAGCTTTAGAATGCATTGGTGGAAGAAGGAAGAGGAGATCTAACAGTGGGTGTTTTGTAAGTTTAAATTTTAGTTTTCGTGATGGACCAAGTGGGGCCTACCGATTGATGGTATGGATCCCATTTGGGGCCCATCTTGATGTATGTATTGATGTATGTATTAGAGGGGCCCATAGTGGCGGGGGACCTCCATCACACCGTCCTTCTCTCTCTCTCTCTCTCTCTCTCTCTCTCTCTCTCTCTCTCTCTCTCTCTCTTATTGTGGGACCCACCATGCTGTACATGTGAAATCCACACCGTCCAATCGTGTGGTCCACTGGACGTGGGGCCCACTACGATGTATGTGAGTGGCGCCCACACTGTCCAGCAATGGATGGTGGGACCACCTGATGTATGCATTTTATGTCCATCCTGCTGCACACGTTGCCCCCTTGATGCATGTATTTTATTCAACACCGTCCATTTAGACAGCGGGTCCCATACAGCAGGCGATTGCTGCTGCACTGGACGTCAACAAGTTATGTAGACCCTACCACCATGATGCATGTGGTTTATATCCACGTCATCTGTGCTGAGTGCAGCACGTGGGGCCCACCTTGATGATGTATGAATCTGGGCTATTCATCAGTTGGACGTCCAGTAGCATACAGCGGCTAGACTGTCAGCAAGTTCTGTGGGCTCCATCCCACCGTTAGTCCTTCTAAACATCCAACCATCTGGACATTGGATTTTTTAAAAATAATAATATAATAATGATAATATATATGTATAAAAGTGGTGGTCCATCCACGTGGGACCCACCTGATGTTTGGATCTCACCCACACCGTCCATCTGTTTACTATCCAGACTGTCCGTCTGATGGATGGTGAGCCAGCCCCATGTAGCTGTGACGTCAGTAAGTTCTGCTGATCTGATCATGAGATATGTGTTATGAAATGGCCAAGCTATATGTCCTAAAGGGGGGGTGAATAGGACTATGCCAAATTAAAATAAAATCAGTGGAATAAATATAAACAGATAGCCTTACAATTATAAATCAATTCACAATACTGAAATCAATTCAACCTTAATAAATAAGTATTGATAGGTTGATACAAATTCAGTTCTAAGGACAACCTTACACCATAATAAACAAGGGCTTATGGTAGGACAACCTTATTTCTAGAACGTCTTTTGAATCAATAACTCAATCTAAATAGAATTAACTAAATAGCAAGGAATTGAAATAAATTACAGAAATAGAGATCTAACTTATTACGACAATCCCCACACTTGCTTGAGATGTAAATTGTTACAACATTCACATCCACACGTACATTCTATAAAATTGAATGATAAATGATATGAAAATTAAGCAAGCATTCAATCCACAAGACAAAGAGTTATATTGGTTCGCCTGTGTGTACACCAACTGTCTTTCAATGTACCACACATTGAATGCTACTCCACTCCTAATATCCTCACACGGGGGATATTAGCGTTTACTATCAAATAGGTTTTCACAGGTTCACCCAAAACCTTTACAATTGTGTCTTTTTAACTTGGGCTTACACAATTCAAAAACCCACACTTCTGAGTTTTTTGGCTCTCCTCAGATAACCACACAAATTGAGATTTTTCTGGCGAATCCCAAACAAAAACCAAAATATAATGGAATTTACAAAATTATAAAATACCTAGATTTCTCCTTTTTGTAGCAGCCCGGTAGAATCAATCGGAGTAGATGTTCAAATATAGAAGTTCAATGTCCACTACTCACTTTAATATGGTTCTAAGTTCTAATTGATTTTAGATTTAAACCAGTTGGGCGTAGCTATATTTGATTTTGATTCCAAGAAGAAGGAATAAGGCAATTCCTCTTTTCAAATGAGATTGGAATACAGGAACAAAATCAAATTAAATAAGCTAGCAAAGAGAGATAGCAATTATGCACAAAATAGCTTTAAAACAAACACAACTTATCTCATAGTGGAGCCATGAATTCACTTAATTTTCAATGAAAAACTCTGAAATTCATGTGCTATTTATAGTTGAAGAAATTCATCTTCGACTGGTCCTAAGGTCACCACGACTGGTCCAAGAATAAACTGATTTTTGAATTTTTGAGCGCAATCGGATCAGACCATTGTACGACCGGTCGTAGGCATTCCACGACTGGTCGAAGGCAGTCCACGACCGGTCAAGACCCCTCTATGACTGGTCATGCGACACTTGATTTAGTCGCTGGAGTTTGAGTCGAAGCTTTACGACTGGCCGAAGGTCGAGTCGAGACCATCCCACGACCGGTCGAGCAGACTCTAGGACTGGTCAAAGCCGAACCAGAAAATTCGATAAAATACAACAATTTGAGGACTGGTCCAGGAACTTCTTAGACTGGTCGAACCAGTGCTAGGACTGGTCAAACAAGGTCTAGGACTAGTCTTAAAATAGACCATATTCATGTATTAATATTAAAATGAATTATACAGATAAAGTGACCTACCCTAAGGTCAATCTAAGGTTTATCATACCTGGGACATGAAGTATGGACATTTAAAACTTCATTTGCTTAGATCTTGAACTTCACTAAGCTTGAAATTTTCTTGATGTAGCTTGTACACCTCACAAGCCTTGAATTCAATGTTGCTTTGAGTTGCACTTGAGTCCCGTACTTATATTTGAATCTTGAACTTCCACTTGCACTTGAACTTGAGTCTTGACCCTGAGCTCATCTTTAATATCTTCTACATTGTAGCTTGAGCTATCATGAAGCTTGAAGAATTCTTTGAACTAGACTTCAAGTGTTAACGTGGTGTCTCAAACAGATTTATCAAGATATAAACACAAGACATATGAAGAAGTTTTGACACACAAAATTTGACAATCAAAGAGGAATCAAATCATAGCACTTACAATCTCCCCCTTTGTCAAATTTGTGATAAAACACCTCTCATACTTCAATAAGATATGCATTACATTGTATAATAATGAATCATGCACCAGTTGTCATAAAATAAGCATCCCCTTGAGACAACTCAACTCCTCCTGAGTTAGTACACCTCAACTCTCCCTGAGTAGGCATATGTTGTGTACCCCCATCATATCAATCATAATCCAATCATAATCCATAGAATTCACAAATTCTCCCCCCTTTTTGTCAAAATATGATAAAGGAAGAAACAAAGATAGGATATGAAAGACAGAAATAGAGATAGCAACTCAGAAAGATAGAATGATAAAAAGTTCAAAGTTAAGAACATTACATAAGAAGTGATCAAGGTGAGTCAGAGTACATATCAAAAGAGTTATCAATTGAAGTTTAAAATAGGCATCCACACAACCAAAGAAGGTAAATTAGTAAAATTATTACAGACCAAAGATTTAACATTCTCAATCTGATCCAGAAGATGGAGCAGGTATGTTAGGATCACTTTGATGAAGGCTCTTCTATAAGCGCCTAAAATATCTGCGCATAATTTTAAATTGTTGATTGTGACCAACATTCATCTGTTCTACCTTTTCCTCTAATGCACACAGACGTGCATTGAAATCAGATGGTTTAAAGTCTGGATCATTTCCAGAGTTAGAATCAATTTCATTAAAAATATCATCCATGTCAATATCATCTGGCGGCAACTCATCACCTTTGACACCAATCTCAGCTTCAGCAGCAGCTCCACCCGCACCAACATCAACTTGACCAGGGACCAATCTCAACTTCATTTTATTCAAGTTGGAATTGTTAAATATAAGGAGTTGGATAGGAGCCTCACCGACGGGCATAGCGACTAACATGTGAGTGGCTAATACATTCAAAAGATATCCAAATGAAATATCACCATCACCAGGATGACTACAGATTTGAATGATAGAGGAACAAATCAAAGAGGGCAAACAGACATACTCGACTGGTCGTAGTAAGACTGGTCGAGCACGTCCCCGACCGGTCTTAGACCAGAAAAAATATGCAATTTCCACAAAATTTTGAAATTTAAATTAATAACATATTAACATTATATACAATATGATACAAAGACGCATAATCAATCATTTAAAATTGCACATACTAAGATCAAATTTCAATTTATTAAACCTGCTTTTGTCGAGATGTTTAGTGAAAATGTCAGCAAGCTAAGTCTTGGTAGGAATATATTCTAAAGATATTATTTTTTCTTCCACTAATTCACGAATATAATGAAACTGAATGTCAATGTGCTTAGTACGTGTATCCTGGATTGGAGTTTTTGAAATGTTTATCGCACTGGAATTATCACAGTATAAAACCATCGAGTCTTGTGCGATTCCATAATCACTCAGCATACGTTTCATCCAAACCAGCTGAGTACATGCATTACCCACTGCAATGTATTCGGCCTCAGCAGTTGAGAGTGATATGGAACTTTACTTCTTACTAAACCAAGAAACCAAGCAGTTTCCAATGTAAAAACAACCACCGTTGGTTGATTTTCTGTCATCTATATTTCCTGCCCAATCAGCATCCGAATACCCAGCCAATTGAACGCTAGTATCATAGGGATACCAAAGACCCAGATTAACTAAACTTGCAACATATCGAATAATTCACTTAACGGCAGTTAAGTGAGATTCTTTAGGATTTGACTAATATATAGCGCAAATTCCAACACTTAAAGCAATATCAGGTCTACTTGCAGTTAAGTAAAGTAAACTACCTATCATGCTATAATACAATTTAGGATCTACATCTTTACTTGTAGGGCCTTTTGAGAGTCTTAGAGTTGTACTCATAGGAGTATCAAAATTCTCACCATTTTCAAATCCGAACCTCTTAATCAAGTTCAATGCATACTTAGTTTGTGAAATATAAATTCCATCATACTATTGTTTTACTTGCAACCCTAGAAAATAATTTAATTCACCAACCATACTCATTTCAAATTCAGATTTCATTAGATCTACAAACTCAACAGTTATATTAGTACAAGTAGATCCATAAATTATATCATCAACATAGATTTGAACCATCAAGATATCATCGTTATGTTTCTTAACAAAGAGCGTCTTATCGACACTACCCATCTGAAAATTGTGACTTAGTAAAAACTTAGTCAATTTTTCATACCATGCTCTGGGAGCTTGTTTCAGACCATAGAGAGCCTTTTTAAGGCGGTATACATGATTAGTAAGCTTAGGGTCTTCAAACCCAGTCGGTTGTTCAACATATACCTCTTCATATAAGTCGTCATTCAAAAAGGTACACTTTACATCCATTTGAAAAATTCTAAACTTTCTAAAACATGCAATAGATATGAAAAGTCTGATTGATTCAAGGCGAGCAACATGGGCAAAAGTTTCATCATAATCAATCCCTTCAATTTGCGTGTACCCTTACACAACCAGTCTTGCCTTGTTTCGAATGATATTTCCCAATTCATCAGACTTATTTTTGAAAATCCATTTTGTTCTAATAATGTGTTTATCTTTAGGTCTAGGAACAAGATACCAGACATCATTTCGAACAAATTGATTAAGTTCTTCCTGCATCGCTACTATCCAGTTTTCATCAGAAAGTGCTTCTTTTACGTCAACCGGTTCTATCTGGGATGCAAAGCATACGTAGTTACATATGTCTTTTAATTGTCTATGAGTGCACACACCAGTGAGAGGGTTTTCAAGTATTTGAGAAGTTGGATGATCTTTGACAGTCCTTAATTCAGAATTAGTTTCACTTGATTAAGTATCTGGTTGTTCAAATATAAGAGCTTCATCATTATCTGAACTAGGGGCAGGTGTATTCAAGTGATCGTCAATTACTACATTTATTGACTCTTAAATCACACCAGTCCTGTTGTTCAGAACACGATATGCACGACTGTTTAAAGAGTATCCTAAAAAGATCCCTTCATCACTTTTAGTGTCGAACTTTCCCAAATTTTTACAGTCACGTAAAATATAGCACTTGCTGCCAAAAACTCGAAAGTATTTGACAGTAGGCTTTTTCTCAAACCACATTTCATAAGCCATTTTATTATTAGATTTGTAAATATAAACACGGTTAATAATGTAGCAGGCAGTATTCACTGCTTCAGCCCATAAATTTCTAGGGAGCTTCATGCTATTCAACATAACATTTTCCATTTCTTAGAGCACTCTATTTTTCCTTTCCACAATACCATTTTGTTGTGGAGTTTTGGGCGTAGAGAATTCATGTGATATTCCCTTATCGCTATAGAGTTTCTCAAAACCGCTATTTTTAAACTCGGATCCATGTTCACTTTGGATCTTACTGACTTGAGAACATTTTTCTGTTTGGATCCGTTTGATAATCTTTTTCACTTCATCAAGGGTTTCTGATTTGTCTCTTAAAAATAAAACCCAAGTGTATCTTATATAATCATCTACGATGACCAAGATGTATTTTTTGCCACCTCGACTTTCCATTCTGGTTGGTCCTATAAGATCCATGTGGAGAAGCTCGAGTGGTTTAGATGTGGTATTGGAGTCTACCTTTTTGTGAGAGCTCCTAGTTTGTTTACCATACTGGCATTCACCACATATTTTGTCAACTTTTTGCACTTTAGGTAGACCTCTAATTAGTTCTCCTTTGCTCAATCTGTAGAAATTTTGGTAATGTACATGTCCAACGCGTTTATGCCATAATTCTGTCTCATCGGTATGGACCATATAACACATTTGGTTAGATGAGCTACTATCGCTTACTATATAGCAGTTTTCAGAAGTTCTGTGACCAGTTAATATTACAGAACCCTTTTTGTTTAAAATTTCATAACCTTGATTGGAAAATTTTACACTATGGTTATTATCGCATATTTGAGATATGCTCAACAGGTTGTGTTTTAAACTCTCAACATATAAAACATCTTTAAATAAAGGGAGGTATAGAGTTGGACCGTACCTTTGCCAATAATCTTGCAATTGCTACCATCACCAAATGTGACTGACCCATCAGTCATATCTTTTAGATCGGTGAACAAAGCTTTGTCACCTGTCATATGCCTGGAACATCCACTGTCTAGGTACCACTTTGAATGGCTTGTTGCTTTGAAAGCAGTCTGAGCAACCAAGCAGGCAACTTTACGAACCCATTTCAGAACTGTTTTGGGTTTAGGAGAATGGTTGGTCTTCTTCTTGTCTGATGTTGTGAGAATGACCTATTGAGTTAGATTTTAAGAGCTCCTTCAGTAAATCAACTATTTTTTCAGCTAGTGGATTTCTGATCTGATTTTTAAAATAGCTACTTTTAGGTTTTTGAAAAGTTTTTGTATTTTTATAAAAACCTTGACAAGTACCTTTTCCTTTTGAGTTAGAAGCCTCTCCTTTCACAAAGTTGGGAGGAGTATTCTTCTGTTTAGGAGATGTATTTTTATCATAACCCAACCCAGATCGATCGCCACATTTTCTTGATCCAGATAATAATTTTTCTAACTTTGGATCACCTTGGGCATATCTCCATGTATCCTTCAAGCTCAGAAGAGAAGATACTTCATTTTTAAGTTTCTCATTTTCAGATTTCAAATCATCAATCAGAGAGGTTTTGAATTCCAAATCACATTTTGATTTTTCCAAACAATCTGAAATTTGTAATTTTTCTAAAACAAGAGTTTCAAAACATTCTTTGAGTTTAGAAAACTTTTTTTTTTGAAGTTTAAGTTTGACAGCAATTTTACAACTTTCCTTATATAAGGCATTATAAGCATCCTGAAGATCTTCTTCATTTTCATGATCACTATTTAAATTTTCTTCACTTGTTGAATCATCGTGATTTGAAAAAGTAAACTTAGCTAGAGTTATGAGAGCCTTAACTTCACTGCCCGACTCGGTTTCAGAATTTTCTGATTTAGAAGAGGCTTCAGAATCAGACGATTCATCCCAAGTAGCCAACATACCCTTCCTTTTGGGTCTGTCCTTTTTAGGACGTTTGTTTGCTAGATGCTCATACTCTTGGCAGTTATAACACTGACTGTCTTTCAAAGACTTCCAAGTTTTGGACTTAAGTTTAGATCGTTTCTTTTCATTTGTCTTTTGAAAATCAACCCTTTTCTTACTTTTGAAAATCTTATAGAACTTTTTTGCTAAAAGAGCCATATCATCTTCAGAATTTTCTAAATCTGAGTTTTCTTGAGAAAGACCTTTAAATGACTTCAAAGCAATAGATTTTCCTTTAGGAGCTTTAAAATTTAATTCATAGGTTTGTAATGAACCAACTAGTTCTTCTACCCTCATATTATCCGTATCACGAAGTTCCTGGATCGCGGTTACTTTAGAGTTGAACCATTCAGGAAGAGAGCGTAGTATCTTTGCACACACTTTACTTTCTGGGATTCTATCACCAAGACTCCACATTGAGTTTACAATGTCATTTAATCTAGTGTAAAAGTCCATAAACATTTCATTTTCCTCCATATGAATTTCTTCAAATTTGGTTGTGAGGAGTTGGACTTTAGATTTCTTGACAATTGATGTACCCTCGTGTGTCATTTTTAATATATCCCAGGCTTGCTTTGCAGTATCACAGGATATGATTCTTTTAAACTCATCCAGTGATATTGCGCAAGTAATTGCATTTAGTGCTTTAGCATTTGCACTACTCTCACTTTTATGAAGTGTGGTCCATTGGAAATAAGGTGTTACTCTCATTGATTTTGAACCATCGACACCAGTCACTTCAGTGGTAGGTGGGTTCCATTCAGTCACTGTGGCTTACCACACACTCTCATCCATTGATTTGAGGAAGATCCTCATTCTGGCTTTCCAATAGGCATAGTTGGAGCCATCAAAAGGTGGAGGCCTAGTGACTGAAAGGCTATCAAAATTTGACATCTTTTTATATAGCTTAAATCGTTGGCTCAGGAAATAAATCCAAATAAAAAGCAAAAAGAACGAGCTATTAGGCTTTGATACCACTTGAAATGGCCAAGTTATATATCCTAGAGGGGGGTGAATAGGACTATGCCAAATTAAAATAAAATCAGCGGAATAAATATAAACAGATAGCCTTACAATTATAAATCAATTTACAATGCTGAAATCAATTCAACCTTAATAAATAAGTATTGAGAGGTTGATACAAATTCAGTTCTATGGACAACCTTACACCATAATAAACAAGGGCTTATGGTAGGACAACCTTATTTCTAGAACATCTTTTGAATCAATAACTCAATCTGAATAAAAATAACTAAATAGCAAGGAATTGAAATAAATTACAGAAATAGAGATCTAACTTATTACGACAATCCCCACACTTACTTGAAATGTAAATTGTTACAACATTCACATCCACACGTACATTCTACAAAATTGAATGATAAATGATATGAAAATTAAGCAAGCATTCAATCCACAAGACAAAGAGTTATAGTGGTTCGCCTGTGTGTGCACCAACTGTCTTTCAACAACCACACAGAATGCTACTCCACTCCTAATATCCTCAAACAGGGGGTATTAGCGTTTACTATCAAATAGGTTTTCACAGGTTCACCCAAAACCTTTACAATTGTGTCTTTTTAACTTGGGCTTACACGATTCAAAAACCCACACTTCTGAGTTTTCTGACTCTCCTCAGATAACCACATAAATTGAGATTTTTCTGGCGAATCCCAAACAAAAACCAAAATAGGATGGAATTTACAAAATTGTAAAATACCTGGATTTCTCCTTTTCATAGCAGCCCGGTAGAACCAATTGGAGTAGATGTTCGAATATAGAAGTTCAATGTCCACTACTCACTTTAATATGGTTCTAAGTTCTAATTGATTTTAGATTTAAACCAGTTGGGCGTAGCTATATTTGATTTTGATTCCAAGAAGAAGGAATACAGCAATTCCTCTTTTCAAATGAGATTGGAATACAGGAACAAAATCAAATTAAATAAGCTAGTAAAAAGAGAAAGCAATCATGCACAAAATAGCTTAAAAACAAACACAAACTTATCTCAGAGTGGAGCCTTGAATTTACTTAATTTTCAATGAAAAACTCTGAAATTCGTGTGTTATTTATAGCTGAAGAAATTCGTCTTCGACTGGTCCTAGGGCCACCACGATTGGTCCAAGAATAAACTGATTTTTGAATTTTTGAGCGCGATCGGATCAGACAATTGTACGACCAGTCGTAGGCATTCCACGACTGGTCGAAGGCAGTCCACGACCGGTCGAGACCCCTCTACAACTGGTCATGCAACACTTGATTTAGTTGCTGGAGTTTGAATCGAAGCTTTACGACTGATCAAAGGTCGAGTTGAGACCATCCCACGATCGGTCGAGCAGACTCTAGGACTGGTCGAAGCCGAACCAGAAAATTTGATAAAATACAACAATTTGAGGAATGGTCCAGGAACTTCTTAGACTGGTCGAACCAGTGCTAGGACTGGTCGAACAAGGTCTAAGACTAGTCTTAGAATAGACCATATTCATGTATTAATATTAAAATGAATTATGTAGACAAAGTGACCTACCCTAAGGTCAATATAAGGTTTATCATACCCGGGACATGAAGTATGGACATTGAAAACTTCATTTGCTTGGATCTTGAACTTCACTAAGCTTGAAATTTTCTTGATGTAGCTTGTACACTTCACAAGCCTTGAATTCAATGTTGCTTTGAGTTGCACTTGAGTCCCGTACTTATATTTAAATCTTAAACTTCCACTTGCACTTGAAGTTGAGTCTTGACCCTGAGCTCTTCTTTAATATCTTCTACATTGTAGCTTGAGCTATCATGAAGCTTGAAGAATTCTTTGAACTAGACTTCAAGTGTTGACGTGGTGTCTCAAATAGATTTATCAAGATATAAACACAAGACATACGAAGAAGTTTTGACACACAAAATTTGACAATCAAAGAGGAATCAAATCATAGCACTTACATGTTATATCTCAACCGTCCATCTATGGGTCCCACGCAGGGACCCACCTGTGATGTATGTCTCTCATCCTCACCGTCCAGCATCTGGATGGTGAGCTCCCACCCACTCCACACATGTGGTATCCACACCGTCCAGTGTAAGGACGCTGGGATCCACTGTGATGTATATCTATTATGTCTACACCATCCATCTAAGGACATGGGGCACGCCACGATGTATGTGTTCTCCACGCCGTCCATCTGTTTATCCAAGTTGTCCAGCTGTGTGGACGTGGACCCACCGTAATCTATGTGATTTATCTGCACTGTACATGGTACTGTGGGGCCCTGTATAGACGTATGTGTTTTGATCCACACCGTCCAATGTTTGGACGATGCTGGACAGGTTAGATGGCATTGTGGACACCAGCCATGATATATATTTTGATCCACACCATCCAGAATGTCTGGACGGTGCTGGATCACCTTTGGACGGTGCTGTGGACCCCCACACTTAATGTATGTATTATGTATCTACACCGTCCAGTGGTCTAGACGGTGGCGACCACCTTGATGTATTTATTGTATCAACATCGTCCATCACTGGACACGGTCGTGGACCCCACCTTTGATGTACGTGTTTCATCTATCCATCCATCTGACATGGACACCACCTTGATGTATGAATCTTATCTTACACCGTCTAGCAACTGCTGGACGATGGGACCCTCAGCAGATGTATTTATTATCCTCGTTGTCCATCTGTTTAGCAGTTGTGGGCCCACCCCATACGTACTGCACGTGTGAGGGGTGGGGCCCACCTTGCTCGTATACATGTTACATCAAGGCCGTCCAGCGTGGTCCACCTTGATTTATCTATTTATTTCATCCACACCGTCCAAATTGTGCTCGACGGTGTTGGACAATGTTTAGACAGTGCTGATTTACATAGACAATGTTTGGATGGTGCTGATTTACCTGGACAACGTTTGGACAGTGCCGATCATCATTAGTGGACCATGTGCCCCATAGAATGACAGTGTATAGTGATACACATGTTACACCTACAACTATTGAAATGATTTTTGGTGTGATCCAAGCCCACTTGAGGCCCATTGGTGCGGCCCATCCATGAGTCCCATCATGATGTATATTTGAGACCCATGTGATAAGACCCACCTGCCTTGTATTTAAGGCCCATATGATGGGGCCCACCTGCTTGAATCTGAGGCCCATGGGCAAGGCCCATTGTGATGTATTCGTGGCCTATGGGCAAGGCCCATTGTGATATGTATTAGGCCCAGATGCGTGGCCCATTTTGATGCATATGAGACCCATGTGTAGGGCCCACATGTTATGTAGTTGAGGCCCATGAGTAGGGCCACCTGTTGTGTATATGAGGCCCATTGGTGCGGCCCACTCATTGTATATGAGGACCATTGGTGTGGTTATTAATACGACCCACTTAATGTATATTAGGCCCTTGTGTGAGGCCGTG
This sequence comes from Magnolia changhungtana, assembly GCA_030180095.1. Taxonomy (NCBI): domain Eukaryota; kingdom Viridiplantae; phylum Streptophyta; class Magnoliopsida; order Magnoliales; family Magnoliaceae; genus Magnolia; species Magnolia changhungtana. Next base: position 2,498,778 of record JASAUF010000625.1, read on the forward strand.
GGCCCATTATACGTTTGACCCCATGTGCGTCATTCCTTAGGAGCAATGTTGGTTAAAGGTCCACATTGATGGGCAAAGATGGTTGAACGTCCACATTATGACCTTCCCATAGGCCTTGTTAGGCCCATTCTCATCATTCTCTAGTGGGTTAACCCAAACAATTGAGTCCCATTGATATTGCTCAATTCATCATCGGTCGTCCATCCATGGACCCCGCCTTGCATGGACACTGATTATGATTATTGAGAACGATTATGATTGTCGAGGCCGATTTCGATTATTAAGGCTGATCATCGAGGTCAATTATGATTATCGAGGCCGATCCTGATTGTCGAGGCCGATTATAATCATCGAGGCCGATCCTGATCATCGAGGTCGATTATGATTATCGAGGCTGATTCCGATTGTCGAGGCCGATTCTGATTGTTGAGGCCGATCATCGAGGCCGATTATGATTATCGAGGCCGATTCCGATTGTCAAGGCCAATTCCGATTGTCGAGGCCGATCCTGATCATCGAGGCCGATTATGATTATCAAGGTCGATTCTAATTGTTAAGGCCGATCATCGAGGCCAATCCTAATCGTCAAGGCTGATTATGATCATCGAGGCCGATCCTGATCATCGAGGCCGATTATGATTATCAAGACCGATTCCGATTGTTGAGGCCGATTGTATAGGCTGATTATTGAGACTGATTCCAATTGTCGAGGCCGATTGTCGAGGTCCAATGTGATGTATATGCGGCCCGTATTTGAGGCCCATTGTGATGTGTATTCGACCCGTGTTTGAGGCCCATTGTGATGTGTATTCGGCTCGTGTTTGAGGCCCAATGTGATATATATGTGGCCCGTATTTGAGGCCCATTGTGATGTGTATTCAGCCCGTGTTTATAGTCCAATGTGATGTATATGAGGCCTATGTGATGAGGCCCATTGTGATGCATTTTGAGGGTCATGCGATGAAGCCCATTGTGATGTATATTAGGCCCATGTGAGAGGCCCATCATGATGTATATTAAGTACTTGAGTGAGGCTCATGGTATTGTATATTAGACCCTTGTGTGAAGCCATGGGTCTACATCGTCAAGGCCGATTGTTAATGTCGGTTATTGATACCGATTATGAGTATGTGACAGCATAACATCATGATACTTGCGCATATGCATCATCTGCATGTTTATTGTGAGATGTGATTGACCATTGCATATTTCATAGTACAGATGGTTTATGAGACTCCCTGATAGGTGGAGTTATCCCACATGAGCGCATGATATGCACAAGATTGATGCATGATTGGACTATGTGACTCATACATCTTGCATTGTGTGATTGTGATTACTATACACCCTAGCGACACCAGGGCTGTGACCTCCACAGGTATGTCTGGATGGCTAGACGGGACACCTGAAATGTGTGGTTCGAGCATCTGGCACTTTGGATGTCCGTGGGTGAAAGTCCCTTAACCTCTGAGGCTAGGAGATGCCTGAAAAGGCCAAGCTATATGTCCTAGAGGGGGGGTGAATAGGACTATGCCAAATTAAAAATAAAATCAGCAGAATAAATTAATCAATAACCTTACAATTATAAATCAATTATCAATGCTGAAATTAAATCACCTTAATATATAAGTATTGAGAGATTGATACAAATTCAGTTCTAAGGACACCTTTACACCATAATAAACAAGGGCTTATGGTAGGACAACCTTATTTCTAGAACTTCTTTTGAATCAAGAACTCAATTTTAATAAAGATAAATGAATAGCAGAGAATTAAAATTAAATGCAGAAATGTAGATCTAATTTATTACAACAATCTCCACACATGCTTGAAATGTAAATTGTTACAACATTCACATCCACAAGTACATTCCATACAATTGAATGATAAACAATATGAAAATTAAGCAAGCATTCAATCCACAAGACAAAGAGTTATAGTGGTTCGCCTGTGTGTACACCAACTGTTCTTCAACAGCCACACAGAATGCGACTCCACTCCTAATATCCTCACACAGGGGATATTAGCGTTCACTATCAAATAGGTTTTCATAGGTTCACCCAAAACCTTTACAATTATGTCTTTTTAACTTGGGCTTACACAATCCAAAAACCCACACTTCTGAGTTTTCTGGCTCTCCTCAGATAACCACACAATTTGAGATTTTTCTGGCGAATCCCAAACAAAAACCAAAAACAAATGAAATTTACAGAATTGTAAAATACCTGGATTTCTCCTCTTGTAGCTGCCCGGAAGAACCAATTGGAGTAGACGTTAAATATAGAAGTTTAATGTCCACAACTCACTTTAATATGGTTCTAAGTTCTAATTGATTTTAGATTTAAACCAGTTGGGCATAGCTATATTTGATTTTGATTCCAAGAAGAAGGAATATGTCAATTCCTCTTTTCAAATTAGATTGGAATACAGAAACAAAATCAAATTAAATAAGCTATCAAAAAGAGAAAGAAATTATGCACTAAATAATTTAAACACAAACTTATCTCAGAGTGGAGCCTTGAATTCACTTAATATTCAATGAAAAACTCTGAAATTCGTGTGCTATTTATAGCAGAAGAAATTCGTCTTCGACTGGTCCTAGGGTCACCACGACTGGTCTTGAAATAAACTGATTTTTGAATTTTTGAGCGTGATCGCATCAGACCGTTTCACGACCAGTCGTAGGTAGTCCACGACTGGTCGAAGGCAGTCCACGACCGGTCGTGACCCCTCTACGACTGGTCATGCGACACTTGATTTAGTCGCTGGAGTTTGAGTCGAAGCTTTACGACTGGTCGAAGGTCGAGTCGAGACCATCTCACGACCGGTCGAGCAGACTCCAGGACTGGTCGTAGCCGAACCAAGAAATTCGATAAATTGTAACCATTTTAGGACTGGTCTTGGAACTTCTTAGACTGGTCGAGACAGTACTAGGACTGGTCGAATAGGGTCTAGGACTGGTCTTAGAGTAGACAAAAATCATGTAATACAATTCATTTGGATTATGTATCCAAAGTGACCTACCCTAAGTTCAATCTAATGGTCTATCAAACCTGGAACATGAAGTATGGACATTTGAACACTTCATTTGCTTAGACTTTGATCTTTACGAAGCTTGATTTCTCTCGATGTAGCTTGACTACTTCAGAAGCTTTAATATAACTTTAAGTTATACTTGAGTCCCGCATTTAGATTTGAATCTTGAACTTGCACTTAAACTTGAGTCTTGATCCGGAGTTCTCTCTTCATATTGTAGTTTGTATTATCATGAAGCTTGAAGAATTCTTTGAACTAGACTTCAAGTGTTGAGAGGTATCTCGAACAAATTTATCAAGATACAAACACACAACATACGGAGACGTTTTGACACACAAAATTTGACAATAAAAAAGGAATCAAATCATAGCACTTACAATCTCCCCCTTTGTCAAATTTGAGACAAAACACATCTCATACTTCAATAAGATAAGCATCACATTATATAATAACGAATCATGCACCAATTGATAAGCATCACATTATATAATAACGAATCATGCACCAGTTGTTAATTGAGACAACTCAACTCCCCCAGTCAACGCAAAATCAACTCCCCCTGAGTTAATACACCTCAATTCCCTCTGAGTAGGTATATATCATATCAATCATATCTCGTAAATAGAATGCACACATTCTCCCCCTTTTTGTCAAAATATGACAAAGGAAGAAACAAAGATAGGACATGAAAGACAGAATTAGAGATATCAACTCAGAAAGATAGAATAATAAAAAGTGCAGAGTAAATAACAAAACAAGAGAAGTTTGCAATGTGAGTCAGAGTACATATTAAGTGATGTTTTAAGACAGTAATCCACACAACCAAGAAACGAAACTTAGTAAACTTGATACAGACCAAAGATTAAACATTCTCAATCGGAACCAGACGATGGAGCAGGAATGTTAGGATCACTTTGGTGAAGGCTCTTCTGTAAGCGCCTAAAATATTTGCGCATATTTTTAAATTGTTGATTGTGATCAACATTCATCTGTTCAACTTTTTCGTCTAATGCACTAAGACGTGCATTGAAATTAGATGGTTCAAAGTCTGGATCATTTCCAGAATCAGAATCAATTTCATTAAAAATATCATCCATGTCAATATCATCGGCCGGCAACTCATCACCATCGACACCCATCTCAGCTTCAGCAGCAGCATCACCCACATCAACATCAACTTGACCAGGAAAAAACTCAACTTCATCTTATTCAGGTTGGAATTGTTAAATATGAGGTGTCTGATAGGAGCCTCACCGACGGGCATAGCGACTAACATGTGAGTGGCTAATACATTTAACAGATATCCAAAAGGAATATCACCATGACCAGGATTACTACGAATTTGTATGATAGAGGAACAAATCAAGGAGGGCAGATAGATGTTAGCACCAGTAATGATCGAGTAGAAAATACGAACCATAAACAAAGTCAACTCAGTCTTGTTTCCAGAGCGAGGATACAGATTAGAAGTGAAGATATGATGCAAAACTCTGTATTTGGGTAACAAGTATTTGGTTTTAAGGGTATTTCCATTTACAGTCCATAGAACATTCATATTGCACAAAGCTCTAATAAAAATACGTTTTTCAGATTCTGACACTTTCTCAGCAAGTACACTAGGATGAACACCATTATCATTTACTTGAATATCCATAAGGCCGAAAATTAAATGTCGATCAACATGAAACGGCCCTTCTCTAGTATCAATAGTAAAGGTCAGTTGCTCAGCAGAGAAGTCAGATATGCAAGCAACCATGGCTTGTGCTATGGACTGATATGCCGGTCCACCCCAGCGTAAAATGTTTTCCCAACCTACAGATTGAAGGAGAGGAAGGAGACCATATGGAGCAATATGATTTAAATCAACAGCTTTTTCAACAATAATATTACGCATACGCAGGTCACGTACATGCGGAGGATCATCTTCAGGATCCCTAAGATGACGTCTAGTGATTGCATTTGAACGAGAAGAAGATGCACCTCTATGAATTTTCTTTTTACCTCTAGATTCCATATTCTTGAAGAAATGAAAGAAAGTTCAAGAAAATAGAGATGGATTTCTCTAGATTTAGCAAAAAAGAAGAAGAACCCAACAAGTTGAAGATTTATAGGAAATAGACACCAATGATCAAGAAAATTAAGAGTTAAGATTAAGATTCTCCAAGGAAAAAAGAAAAAATCACTCTAACCTGGAGGAATCGAACACAAGGGTTCGACTAATCGACACTTGGCTCATTGGTGAGAAGGGTTAGAATGAAGAAGAAACCAGTTTTCTCTAAATTAAAAAGGGCATTGCGTGCACGACCGGTCTTAGGATATACTCGACCAGTCGTATCAAGACTGGTCGAGCACGTTCTCGACCGGTCTTAGACCAGAAAAAAATATGCAATTTTTACAAAATTTTGAAATTTAAATTAATAACATATTAACATCATATACAATATGATACAAAAATGCATGATCAATCATTTAAATTTGCACATACCAAGATCAAATTTCAATTTGTTAAACCTGCTTTTGTTGAGTGGTTTAGTGAAAATGTCTGCAAGCTGAGTCTCGGTAGGAATATATTCTAAAGATATTATTTTTCTTCTACTAATTCACGAATGTAATGAAATCGAATGTCAATGTGCTTAGTACGTGAATGCTGAATTGGGTTTTTTGAAATGTTTATCGCACTGGAATTATCACAGTATAAAACCATAGAGTCTTGTGCGATTCCATAATCACTCAGCATACGTTTCATCCAGACCAACTGAGTACAAGCATTTCCTGCTGCAATATATTCAGCCTCAGCAGTTGAGAGTGATATAGAACTTTGTTTCTTGCTAAACTATGAAACCAGATAGTTTCCAATGTAAAAACAACCACCGCTGGTTGATTTTCTATCATCTATATTTCCTACCCAATCAGCATCCGAATACCCAGCCAATTGAACACTAGAATCATAGGGATACCAAAGACCCAGATTAACAGAACTTGCGACATATCGAATAATTCGTTTAACAGCAGTTAAGTGTGATTCTTTAGGATTAGATTGATATCTAGCACAAATTCCAACACTTAAAGCAATATCAGGTCTACTAGCAGTTAGGTAAAGTAAGCTATCTATCATACTACGATACAATTTAGAATCTACATCTTTACCTATAGAGTCTTTTGAGAGTCTTATAGTTGTACTCATAGGAGTATCAAAGTTCTTACCATTTTTAAATCTGAATCTTTTAATCAAGTTTAATGCATACTTAGTTTGTGAAATAAAAATTCCATCAGATTGTTGTTTTACTTGCAACCCTAGAAAATAATTTACTTCACCAACCATGCTCATTTTGAATTCAGATTTTATTAGATCTGCAAACTCAACAGTCATGTTAGTACAAGTTGATCCATAAATTATATCATCAACATAGATTTGAACCATTAAGATATCATCATTATGTTTCTTAACAAAGAACGTCTTATCGACACTACCCATCTGAAATTTGTGACTTAGTCAAAACTTAATCAATTTTTCATACCATGCTCTAGGAGCTTGTTTCAGACCATAGAGAGCTTTTTTAAGGTGGTATACATGATTGGTAAACTTAGGGTCTTCAAACCAAGTCGGTTGTTCAACATATACCTCTTCATGTAGGTCGTCATTCAAAAAGGCGCTCTTTACATCCATTTGATAAATTCTAAACTTTCTAAAACATGCAATAGATATGAAAAGTCTGATAGATTCAAGGCGAGCAACAGGGGCAAAAGTTTCATCATAATCAATCCCTTCAATTTGTGTACCCTTGCACAACTAGTCTTGCCTTGTTTCGAATGACATTTCCCAATTCATCAAACTTATTTTTGAAAATTCATTTTGTTCCAATAATATGTTTATCTTTAGGTCTAGGAACAAGGTGTCAGACATCATTTCTGACAAACTGATTAAGTTCTTCCTGCATAGCAATTATCCAGTTTTCATCAGAAAGTGCTTCTTTCACGTTAACCGGTTCTATCTGAGATGTAAAGCATTCGTAGTTACATATGTCCTCTAATTGTCTACGAGTGCGCACACCAGTGAGAGGGTTACCAAGTATTTGATCAGTTGGATGATCTTTAACAGTTCTTAATTCAGAATTAGTTTTACTTGATGAAGTATCTGGTTTTTCATATATAAGAGCTTTATCATTATCTGGACTAGGGGTAGGTGTGTTCAAGTGATCGTCAATTACTACATTTATTGACTCTTGAATCACACCGGTCCTGTTGTTCAGAATACGATATGCACGACTGTTTAAAGAGTATCCTAAAAAGATCCCTTCATCACTTTTAGTGTCGAACTTTCCTAGATTTTCACGATCACGTAAAATATAGCACTTGCTGCCAAAAATTTGAAAATATTTGACAGTAGACTTTTTCTCAAACCACATTTCATAAGTCATTTTATTATTAGATTTGCATATATAAACATGGTTGATAATGTAGCAGGCGGTATTCACTGCTTCAACACATAAATTTCTAGGGAGCTTCATGCTATTTAACATAACATTTCCCATTTCTTGAAGCACTCTATTTTTTCTTTCCACAATACCATTTTTTTGTGGAGTTTTGGGCGCAGAGAATTCATGTGATATTCCCTGATCACTACAGAGTTTCTCAAAACCGCTATTTTCAAACTCGGATCCATGATCACTACGGATCTTACTAACTTGAGAACATTTTTCAGTTTGCATCCGTTTTATAATATTTTTCACTTCATCAAGGGTTTCTGATTTGTCCCTCAAGAATGAAACCCAAGTGTATCTTGTATAATCATATATAATAACCAAGATGTATTTTTTGCCGCCTCGACTTTCCGTTTTGGTTGGTCCTATAAGATCCATATGGAGAAGCTCGAGTGGTTTAGATGTGGTATTGGAGTTCACCTTTTTGTGAGAGCTTCTCGTTTATTTACCATACTGGCATTTACCACATATTTTGTCTACTTTTTGCACTTTAGGTAGACCTCTAATTAGTTCTCCTTTGCTCAATCTGTACAAGTTTCGGTAGTGTACATGTCCAAGACGTTTATGTCATAATTCTGTCTCATCTGTATAGACCATGTAACACGTTTGATTAAATGAGCTTTCATTGCATACAATATAGCAGTTTTCAGAAGTTCTACAACCAGTTAATATTACAGAACCCTTTTTATCTATATCTCACAACCTTGATTAGAAAACTTAACACTATGGTTGTTGTCACATATTTGAGATATGCTTAATAGGTTGTGTTTTAATCCCTCAACATATAAAACATTCTTAAATAAGGGAAGATTATAAAGTTGAATCGTACCTTGGCCAATAATCTTGCAGTTGCTACCATCACCAAATGTGACTGATCCATCAGTCATATCTTATAGATCGGTGAATAAAGCCTTATCACATGTCATGTGCCTGAAACATCCACTGTCTAGATACCATTTTGAATGGCTTGTTGCTTTGAACGCAGTGTGGGCAACCAAGCAGGTAACTTTAGGAACCCATTTCATAACCGTTTTGGGTTTAGAAACATAGTTGGTCTTCTTTTGTCTGATGCTGTAAGAATGACCTACTGAGTTAGATTTTAAGAGCTCCTTAAGTAAATCAATTATTTTTTCAGTAAGAAGATTTTTGTTCTGATTTTTAAAATTTGTATAGCTGCTTTTAGGTTTATGAAAAGTTTTTGTATTTTTAGAAAAAACTTGACTAGTACCTTTTCCTTTTGAGTTAGAAGTTTCTCCTTTCACAAAGTTGGGAGAAGTATACTTCTGTTTAGGAGATATATTTTTCTCATAGCCCAACCAGGATCTATCGCCACATTTTCTTGATCCGGATAATAATTTTTCTATCTTTGGATCACCCTGGGCATATCTCCATGTATCCTTCAAACTCAGAAGAGAAGATACTTCATTTTTAAGTTTCTCATTTTCAGATTTCAAATCATCAATTAACGAGGTTTTGAATTCCAAATCACATTTTGATTTTTCCAAACAATCTGAAATATGCGATTTTTCTAAAACAAGAGTTTCAAAACATTCTTTGAGTTTAGAAAACTTTTCTTTTTGAAGCTTAAGTTTGACAGCAATTTTACAACTTTCCTTATATAAGGCATTATAAGCATCTTGAAGATCTTCATTTTCATAATCACTATTCAAATTTTCTTCACTTGTTGAATCATCGTGATCTGAAAAAGTAAACTTGGCTAGAGTCATAAGGGCTTTAACTTCACTGCCCGACTCGGTTTCAGAATTTTCTGATTCAGAAGATGCTTCAGAATCAGACGATTCATCCCAAGTAGCCAACATACCCTTCCTTCTGGGTCTGTCCTTTTTAGGACATTTGTTTGCTAAATGCCCATACTCTTGGCAGTTGTAACACTGACTGTCTTTTAAAGACTTCCAAGTTTTGGACTTAGGTTTAGATCGTTTCTTTTCATTTCCCTTTTGAAAGTCGACCCTTTTCTTGCTTTTGAAAATTTTGTAAAACTTTTTCGCCAAAAGAGCCATATCGTCTTCAGAATTTTCTAAATCTGAGTTTTCTTGGGAAATACCTTTAGAAGATTTCAAAGCTATAGATTTACCTTTAGGAGCTTTAAAATTTAATTCATAGGTTTGTAAGGAACCAACTAGTTCTTCAACCCTCATTATCCGTATCACGAAGTTCCTGGATCGCGGTTACTTTAGAATTGAACTGTTCAGGAAGTGAGCGTAGTATCTTTGCACACACTTTACTTTCTGGAATTTTATCGCCAAGACCCCTCATAGAGTTTACAATGTCATTTAGTCTAGTGTAAAAGTCCATAAACATTTCATTTTCCTCCATATGAATTTCTTCAAATTTGGTTGTGAGGAGTTGGACTTTAGACTTTTTAACAATTGATGTACCCTTGTGTGTCATTTCTAGTATATCTCAGGGTTACTTTGCAGTATCACAGGATATGATTCTTTTGAACTCATCCGGTGATAGTGCGCAAGTGATTGCATTTAGTGCTTTAGCATTGGCATTATACTCACTTTTCTGAAGGGTAGTCCATAAATAATAAGCAGGTACAGACACAATTTTTGAACCGTCAATTCAGTTACTTCAATGGTAGGAGAGTTCCATTCGGTCACTGTGGCTCGCTACACACTCTCATCCATTGATTTGAGGAAGATCTTCATTCTGGCTTTCCAATAGGCATAGGTGGAGCCATCAAAGGGTGGAGGCCTAGTGACTGATAGGCTATCAAAATTTGACATCTTAATAATATAGCTTAGATCGTTAGCTCAGGAAATAAATCCAAAAAAGAATAATAAGAACGAGCTATTAGGCTCTGATACCACTTGAAAAGGCCAGGCTATATGTCCTAGAGGGGGGGGGTGAATAACACTATGCCAAATAAAAAATAAAATCAGCAGAATAAATTAATCAATAGCCTTACAATTATAAATCAATTATCAATGCTGAAATCAAATCACCTTAATATATAAGTATTGAGAGATTGATACAAATTCAGTTCTAAGGACAACCTTACACCATAATAAACAAGGGCTTATGGAAGGACAACCTTATTTCTAGAACTTCTTTTGAACCAAGAACTCAATTTTAATAAAGATAAATGAATAGTAGAGAATTGAAATTAAATGCAGAAATGTTGATCTAATTTATTACAACAATCTCCACACATGCTTGAAATGTAAATTGTTACAACATTCACATCCATAAGTACATTCCACACAATTGAATGATAAACGATATGAAAATTAAGCAAGCATTCAATCTACAAGACAAAGAGTTATAGTGGTTCGCCTGTGTGTACACCAACTGTTCTTCAACAGCCACACAAAATGCTACTCCACTCCTAATATCCTCACACAGGGGATATCAGCGTTCACTATCAAATAGGTTTTCACAGGTTCACCCAAAACCTTTACAAATTATGTCTTTTTAACTTGCGCTTACACAATCCAAAAACCCACACTTCTGAGTTTTCTGGCTCTCCTCAGATAACCACACAATTTGAGATTTTTCTGGAGAATCCCAAACAAAAACTAAAAATGAATGGAATTTACAGAATTGTAAGATACCTGGATTTCTCCTCTTGTAGCTGCTCGGAAGAACCAATTGGAGTTGACGTTGAATATAGAAGTTTAATGTCCACAAGTCACTTTAATATGGTTCTAAGTTCTAATTGATTTTAGATTTAAACCAGTTGGGCATAGCTATATTTGATTTTGATTCCAAGAAGAAGGAATATGTCAATTCCTCTTTTCAAATTAGATTGGAATACGGAAATAAAATCAAATTAAATAAGCTATCAAAAAGAAAAAGAACTTATGCACTAAATAGCTTAAAAACAAACTTATCTCAGAGTGGAGCCTTGAATTCACTTAATATTCAATAAAAAAACTCTGAAATTCGTGTGCTATTTATAGCAGAAGAAATTCATCTTCGACTGGTCCTAGGGTCACCACAACTGGTCTTGAAATAAACTGATTTTTGAATTTTTGAGCGTAATCGCATCAGACTATTTAGTCCACGACTGGTCGAAGGCAGTCCACGACCGGTCGTGACACCTCTACGACTGGTCGTGCGACACTTGATTTAGTCACTGGAGTTTGAGTCGAAGCTTTACGACTGGTCGAAGGTCGAGTCGAGTCGAGACCACCTCACGACCGGTCGAGCAGACTCCAGGACTGGTCGTAGCCGAACCAAGAAATCCGATAAATTACAACCATTTTAGGACTGGTCTTGGAACTTCTTAGACTGGTCGAGACAGTACTAGGACTAGTCGAACAGGGTCTAGGATTAGTCTTAGAGTAGACAAAAATCATGTAATACAATTCATTTAGATTATGTATCTAAAGTGACCTACCCTAAGGTCAATCTAATGGTCTATCAAACCTGGAACATGAAGTATGGACATTTGAACACTTCATTTGCTTAGACTTTGATCTTTACAAAGCTTGATTTCTTCTCGATGTAGCTTGACTACTTCAGAAGCTTCGATGTAACTTTAAGTTGTACTTGAGTCCCGCATTTAGATTTGAATCTTGAACTTGCACTTGAACTTGAGTCTTGATCCGGAGTTCTCTCTTCATATTGTAGCTTGTATTATCATGAAGCTTGAAGAATTCTTTGAGCTAGACTTCAAGTGTTGAGCGGTGTCTCAAACAAATTTATTAAGATACAAACACACAATATACGGAGACGTTTTGACACACAAAATTTGACAATCAAAGAGGAATTAAATCATAGCACTTACAATGTCCCAACGTCTAGACCGAGTGAATACATGAGCGCTAGAGTGCCAAATACTAGTAGGCCATGTCTCCCACTGTGTCATGATCGGTTGGGAGGGGGTGTGACCTTATCCGCATGAGTGAGGGGGCTATAAGCTAGACTGAGTTTGACGAGCTCCCAAATGGGTCTGTTATCGACGAGCCAGGTAGGCATTGGTATATTACTGGCAGGCGGGTAGTGAGGTCTTTTCCACTTGTTGGGCTATGCGGTCAGCTGGAGCGGTAGCCAGCTTGGAGTGTAGTAGACCCCGGTGATGATCCCAGAGATGTACAATACTATTTCGACGAGAAACAAATGTGTTTGATTTGGGAGATTTATTCAATGATAACAAAGAATTCGATGAGAGAACAAATATTATAAAATGTTTTAATCAGTCTAAGTTCATTTACATTCTCAGATTCCCTTGATTATGAAAATAGAGTACAATTAATGAAAGCAATGAATGAAATAGAAGGCAGTCTGATGACGATTTTAGCAGCATTTCGACGCATTTTCATCCAATCTCCAGGGGAGACAGATTGTGCAGATCCAAGAGGAACCTGTAAAATTGCAGAGCATGGAGTTGTAGAGGTTTGCGCAACACTATTCCCCATTGTGTGAACACTATTCACCATTGGGCGGACACTGTTCATCGTTGCACGGGAACTGTTCACCATTTGGCGGGAACTGTTCACTGTTGCGACAGAACTATTGCACTGGAACTGTTGTGCGAGAACTGTTGCGTGGGAAATGTTCACCGTTGCGTGGACACTATTGCGCTGGAACTGGTTACTATTACGGGGGTACTGTTCACTGTTGTGTGGACATTATTCACTGTTGCGCGGAAACTGTTCACTGTTACGTGGGAACTGTTAAGTGGAAACTATTGTGCGAGAACTATTTACTGTTACGTGGACACTGTTCACCTTTGCGCGGAAACTGTTATGCATGAACTGTTGTGCGGGAACCATTGGGCGGAAATTGTTCACCGTTGCATGAGAACTGTTCACCGTTGCGCGGCACTGTTCACCGTTGCTCGAAAACTATTACGCGGGAACTATTCACAGTTACACAGGAACTGTTGCGCAGAAATTGTTGCGCGGGAACTGCTCACCTTCGCGAGGAAACTGTTGCGCAAAAACTGTTCACTGTTGCATGGGAACTATTCACCGTTGCACGGCACTGTTCATCGTTGCGCGGAAACTGTTGTGCGGGAACTGTTCACTGTTACGCGGGCACTGTTCACCTTTACACGAATTTCACTGTGCGGAATTTGCTGTGCGGATTTCATTGTGCGAGATCCATTGTGCGGAACATGTGTTGTGCGCCGCACACCCCCTCCAGCGCATGACACTTTGGATGGACGAATTTCTCCACCTCCTTCTCCCTACTTCTCTCCCTCTTGTCTCCTGTTGTCTGTCCCCTTCAAATGAGGAATGGGAGGGGGGTATTTATAGACCTCCCTGGATCCTTCCTTCCTTAAACAATGGTGATCACCACCACTTCTCCTTAAGGCAATAACCAACCTCCTTTCTTAACCAGTGGTGTCCACTAAGCCCTCCTTTAAATGGTGGTGATCACCAACTTCTTCTTTAATATAAGGCAATGTCCATCCATTCTCTTTTTACCAAAATACCCCTCAGATGCTGATTTTTACCAAAATACCCCCAGATGCTGATTTTTACCAAAATACTTAAAATACCCCTAGATGCTGATTTTTACCAAACTACGGAGTGAATGACCTTGGAAAAGATCTACACCATGGAATTCTCTTACCAATGTAATAGAATATTTTGTATACCTCAACAGATGCCCCCTCGATCCTTCTTTGATTGATTTATGAAATCAAATGGAGGATCGATCTTCTTCCGACCAAAGAACTAAATGAATTGCAACTGAAGGATGACTGGATGATCATGCTTGCCTAGAAGATCGAATGATCACCCTCGAACGGAAGATTGGAATGATTGCGTTTGAATGGAAATGATTGTGCTTGAACGGAAGATTTGGAATGATCGTGCTCGAATGGAAGATTTGGATGATTGCGCTTGAACGGAAAACTTGAATGATCGCACTCGAACGGAAGATTTGGATGCCCCCTGCCAGCAGCATCAAGCGGATGCTTCACTAGAGAGGATAAAATTCTTTTTTTCATCAAAACTTGCCATTGTAATAGATGTGACGACTTTGTCCCTGAGTATCTTGGTCAAAGAACTATCTTTCAATATTGCTGTTATTGCAACGGTTTCTTTAATCAACTCCTGCGATTCTTTCTTTGAATTTTGTGTCTAGTGAGTTGTTTTTTAATGCTGCTCCTGCTGCAACAACTTTTTTGATTATTTCCTTTATTTATGATCTGCATATCCCAAGCTTTCGAATGAGTCTTTCCTACCAAATTAATAAGGATTAATATCTTAAGACATTATAATTTTCTAATTTAGCTTTATGAAGTATTTATAATTTTGAAATATATTGAAAGCTTTTTCTCTTTTTAGGCTGATTGTGATATTCGTAATATAATAATGATTTAATCATTTCATCTTTACACTTGTCATCGTGCTTTGCATTGCATTCTTTGTATTCTTTATATCGCGCTCTTGGAAATATCATCTCCAACTCCAAAGGTTCAACCGTTGAGTCTTTGGTTGAGTCTTTTCTAGTTTGTATTCCTTAGCATTTCTTCATAGACTTTTTCTTGGATCTTTACTGATTCTGAAAAATAAACAACACTTCTTTCAATTTTCATTTAATAACTTTCTGAAGGCCATAAAAGTCACTGATGATGATTCCACTTGTTCCTTATCTCCATCAGATCTGGTACTCAGAGACTTGCTATATCATTACTAGAACAATGAGAAGTTATCGCATTGGACCATATAACTGGGCCTTGATATAAAAACAACTCTTGAATGTTCATGCTGGATCATGCCTCATAATTCTCGGCATATGAATTCCCCCCGCCGCACATAAAAGATTATTAAAAGACCAAGGCATAGATTACTTTATAGACATAAATCATGCTCCTTTTCCAAGTCAACTTCGCATAAAGATTTCTTCAGAAGATAATACTTCCAAAGTGAAGCCTGCTGATACCCTTGAAGGATGGATAATTCTTCCCTAGTTTATTCTCTGCCGCCTTTGAGAATCTTGTGCGATAATATTTCTCTATTATCAAGAAGGCAAGAAACCTTGTGACTCTTGTCAGCGGAACAAATATATTGCAATTAAAGACTAATAGTTGATCTTAAAAATTTGAACTTTTGAGCAGATAATTGCCAATATTTTGTAAGGCATTTGCTGTTACTGTAATTTGAACCTAATTCAAGAGAAACGCATTTTTGTATGTATGTTGTTTACTCAATATTTAAAAATTTTTTATTAGGCAATTACATATTTGAGCATATTTAAAGTGAAATATGTATCTGCAACATTTTGAATGTTGCACATAGTTTATATTTTTTTAGCAGTGGTGCTAGTGTACTTTTGACTTGTCATACTTTGACTGGACAAGACTGAATTTGTCCTAACTTGACTTCACTAGACTTGACTCGACTAGACTAGACTGGACACAACTTGACTGGATGAGACTTAGGCTCAAAGAGCAATTATAGTTTACTGCCGATTTCGGGCTGGGCTCAAAGAGCAAAGGCTCAAGAGAGTAAGGCTCAAGCGAGCAAAGGCTCAAGAAAGCAAACATGGATTATTGTCGATTTCAAGCTGTTTAAGCCATTGGAGCTTTGTATATCGTTCATTGCTATCATATATAAACGATGGTGATAGGTCTTATGCGTAGTTGGCCGTATAGGGCTTGGCTAGGCTACCTTAAATGATGAGCTACCATCGTTGTCATCAATTTTATATGTGATTGGCCATATAATTTTATCCCACTGCCAAAAAATGGTAAATCGATAATTGATATTTTACCACTACTGATAATCTTGGCGATTGACGATGATAACGATAGTTGCTAATCTTAGCGATAGTCATCGGAACTTGGTGAATTTGACGAAAATCACCGGCACGTGGCGATATAATCATCGGCACTGTGCTCCCTCTTAATATGCCTAATATGCTTGAGAAGCTTTGCTTGAAAATTTGCGCGCCCTTTTTATTCATTCACATGAAAAGGAATACATGACTTTGCCTTTTGTAATCGTTTCATCTTTCTACTTGTTATGCCCCCTTTTGATTAGGAAGTATTATTCTGATAATCTTCGCAATCAAAAATCACGATGTCACGATCTTTAACAAGTATGCTGATGTCACATCACCTCTTACCGATTATTCAAAATTACTATTGCCCCCAGTCGTTAAACTAATCAGGTGTATGTACTCTCATCAATATTTTGGAATCGTCATTCTTCTCTTTCTATCATATTCTTCCATAACAATTTCTCCTCTATTGATCATCTTTTGCAGCTTTTTCCTGAGGCCATTACAATTTTCCGTATGATGCCCAAATGTACGGTGATAATGACAATAATTTATTCCTCTTACAATCCCAATCTCTTCGAGGTGTTTCAACCAAGGTAATTCAATGCTCTTCATAGCCAACAATTATTTCAACATAGGAAGTATGTCTTTTCTTGCAAACGAATACTTCATATGATCTTTATTTTGCCTGGACCTTTTATATGTCATTATAACCGCACGACCAATTCTATCTCCTTCATTGCTATCTCTTTCAACGTCCTGATAATTTCCTTTAGTTTTTTCTTTCCGAGTGATGTGGGTTGATGTTGACTGAAAAGTAGACACTCTTCCAATCATCTTTTCAAGAGCATAAGCCTTCGTAGCAAGATCACGAAAGGTTTTTCAATCTTTACTAATCAGGTGGCATGCCAGTTCTAGCCTCATGTTTTCTAAACATAGTTCCACTTGTTTCGATTCCTGCAGAGGATGTTGACATGATGCTCCCAAGTCCTTCCATCGACTAATGAATTCTTTGACTGATTCATTTTCTTCTTGGCGAATAGAGGCTAGTTCGGTCAAACTAACTTTTCGGTCCGAAGAGAAAAAGTTTGACATAAAAGCATCCTGCATCTGTTCCCAAGTATGAATAGATCCTGGGATTAAACCTGAATACCATTTGAAAGCTCTTCCTATCAAAGAAGATCCGAATAATCACAGACAATATTGAGGAATTCTAGAGAAATTTCTCATCTTTGCTATGAAATGCATCATATGCTTTTCTAGTGATCCGTTCCCATTAAATTTCGTAAAGTCTGGGTGTTTGAAATCGGCGAGAAATGGCATTTCTTCTATTTCAGGGGCATATGGTGTCTGATATCGAAACCTTTTATTCTAACTTCGTTCATTCTCTAAATGAATAGATTTAATAACCATCTGCCGAATTTCTTCCTACGTTATATTCTAAGTAATATTAGGCATCGGCTCTTGAAATCTAACCGCTTGCGGGTGTGGCCTTTCTACTTATGGTTTAATGCTGTTCATGGCAGTCACTATAGAAATATTAAGGACTTCTTTAGCCATATGCTCATCAGCGAAAACTGATCAGGCTGATTAATATCTGCCGACGAGCTTTCTGTTTCTTTATACTTTGATTGTCTTGATATTGAAGGAGGAAGCGAGCGCCACCCTAACGACGCTGTTGAAGAAGATAGACTATTATTTGATTTGAAACTAGCGTACTGTCGCTTCGAAGGACTAGCTGACTCAAATCGTGGCATTCTTAATGCATGAGCTTGCTTGAAACCTTTTGCAGGAGGTGTTGTGAGCGAACATTCACTGGTCATGGTTGTCTTCCTTTTATTTTTCTGAACTCGCAATGATTCTGTGGAAGATGTCTTTACGGATATAGTTAACGGTATCGGAAGACCTTTTGGAGTGATGGCCTTTTTATTTTTCTCGAATGAGATGATTGTATGACCGAAGTAGGACTATGTCTCACGACACTTCACATAATCGACCCAGTACTTGGTGAGATGATGCTTCTTATGGAAGTAGAACGAACTTTTCATCTTTTAGATGTTACTATCCTCCATCCTCCCTCATCTTATTGAGCTACTGGCGAAACAAAGATCATTCCGTCCATTACATGAAATTCCCTACTCTTGATCACAGCAGACTTTGCTTTCTTTAACGCTTTCTACTTACCTGGAGACAAAATATAAAATCGCAATTAGCATCTAAGTGATAAAACATTCTATCTCAGAGATGAAGGGGAGGATGTCCCCACTGAGAGTCGCCATTTTGGCATCTATACAGACGCCAAAAAGTGATAAATGTTCTCTGAATATTTTCTAAGTTACCATTGAAAAAGAATCCCCAGCAGAGTCGTCATTTTGTTTTGACAAGAAACAAATGCGTTTGATTTGGGGGATTTATTCAATGATAACAAAGAATTTGATGAGAGAACAAATATCACGAAATGTTTTACTTAATCTGAGTTCATTTACATCCTCAGATTCCCTTAATTCTGAAAATATAGTACAATTAATGAAAGTAATGAATGAAATAGAAGGCAGTCTAATGACGATTTTAGCAGCATTTCAACACATTTTCATCCAATCTCCAGGGGAGACGAGTTGTACGGATCCAAGAGGAACCCTCAAAATCGTAGAGCATGGAGCTGTAGAGGTCTGCGCAACACTATTCACCATTACGTGGACACTATTCACCGTTACGCGGACACTGTTCATCATTGCGCGGACATTATTCACTGTTGCGCCAAAACTGTTCACCGTTACGCAGGAACTGTTGCGCGAGAACTGTTCACCGTTACACCAACACTGTTGCGCGGGAACTATTCACTATTGTGTGGACACTGTTCACTGTTGTGTGGGAACTATTCACCGTTGCACAGGAACTGTTCACTGTTGCGTGGGCACTATTCACCGTTGCGTGGAAACTGTTGTGCGGGAACTGTTCACCATTGTGAGGGAACTATTCACCATTGCGCGGACACTGTTTACCTTTACGCGAAAACTGATGTGTGGGAACCGTTGCGTGAGAACTGCTCACCGTTGCGTGGGAACTGTTCACCGTTGCACAGGCACTGTTCACCATTGCGCGGAAACTGTTACACGGGAACTGTTCACCATTACATGGGAACTGTTACGCGAAAACTGTTCACCGTTGTGCAGGAACTACTCACCTTTGCATGGAAACTGTTGCGCAGGAACTGTTGTGCGGGAACTGTTCACCATTGCGTGGGAACTGTTCACCTTTGCGCGGGCACTGTTCACCGTTGTGCGGAAACTGTTGCGCGAGAACTATTCACCATTGCGCGGGCACTGTTCACCTTTACACAGATTTCACTGTGCGGATTTCGCTGTGCGGATTTCATTGCACGAGATCCGTTGTGTAGAACATGTGTTGTGCACCGCACACCCCCTCCAACGCACAACACTTTGGATGGATGAATTTCTCCACCTCCCTCTCCCTACTTCTCTCCCTCTTGTCTCCTCTTATCTGTCCCCTTCAAATGAGGAATGGGAGGGGGTATTTATAGACCTCCCTAGCTCCTTCCTTCCTTAAACAATGGTGATCACCACCACTTCTCCTTAAGTCAATAACCAACCTCCTTTCTTAACCAGTGGTGTCCACCAAGCCCTCCTTTAAATGGTGGTGATCACCAACTTCTTCTTTAATACAAGGCAATGTCCATCTATTCTCTTTTTACCAAAATACCCCCAGATGCTAATTTTTACCAAAATACCCCCAGATGCTGATTTTTACCAAAATACCCCCGGATGCTGATTTTTACCAAAATATCCCTAGATGCTGATTTTTACCAAAATACCCCCGGATGCTGATTTTTACCAAAATACCCCCAAATGCTAATTTTTACCAAAATACAGAGTGAATGACCCTGCGAAATATCTATACCATGAAATTCTCTGACCAATGTAATGGAATATTTTTTATACCTCAACAAGTACTGATTTGTGGAGCAGGTTGCATACTCAGCATTATACTCATTCATTTATTCACTATATACTCGGGTTGGTGGTGCGCAACTAATTGTTGTGTACTTTCGCAATGGCCTGGATTTTGGTTCTGGCGCGTGACTAACCTGAGATCAGGAGTTTACTATATTGCGTCTGACTATCCAAATTTAGGTATGGGACTGGTTTGGACAGAATTCCCTTGTGATGGACCCCATAGCATGCGATACTACGTACTATTACCTCGACTTCACTCCAGCTTGGTCATTTCATTCGCATCGCATATTGCATTACATCCGTGGCATATGGCATTTTAGGTTGCAATATTTCTACACTTATATGGCCTAAACGGACTTAGCAAGATTTGCATATTGCTTTCCATCCTCAGTATATGATATTGACTTATTACATTTTTGCACCGCATAGCCTTGATATGACCGTTAGCATTCATGTCTTGCATCGCATAGCCTTCGTATGGCTGATAGCATTTATGGACTTACCAGTATGTTTCTGCTTACTTTGATATCGTATGATTCATGATCTTGCCTGTATTACTGATGTTATATGATTTATAGCATTGTATTGTATTCTTGACACTTACCTTGCGTACACACTTTCACCACCCTTTAAGCTTTCTATAAGCTTATGCGCGATAGATGCGTGCAGGTGACGTTAGGTTGCAGTAGCGTTGAGTTTGGAGCGTGCAGCGGACTTCTGGAGTTTTGATTTTCGATATATGTATTTCCTTTTCAGCATTGTATTCAAATGTTTATATTAGTGAATATGTGATGATGATGTTGCCTTTGTGATTTGGGTATACTTGTGGTTATGCTTCTTACGAGATAAATGTACGTTGGAAAATCCTCTTTGTAGGATCCCAGGATCGGAACCTAGTGTATAGGTGCTGGGAGCCGAGAATGGGGTACGACGGAGGCTGTCGGCACTGGATTCGGCGATCGAAAATTTTGTGAGCCCGGTTTCTGAGTTTGGGGCGTGACATAGGTGCTTTTAAAATTGATTTAAATTTGGGTTTTTATACTTATTGTAGGTTGAGTTTCGACTAGCCTAAGTTCTGTATCGACCAGTCTAAGAATTTCTCTACTAGTCTAAGCAACAGCCGAAGTATAATAGAATTTTTATTGCATCTTCGACCAGTCGAGTGGACTCGTCGACCAGTCGAAGGTTCCTTGACTCGAAGTCCAGCAACCAAAATCATTTCGGATTTAGCTTACTCAACCAGTCGAAGATCTGTTAGATCTTATCCCACTCGAATTTGAAAATTTGTTGGAACTAAATCCAGTGCTTCGACCAGTCGAAGACTGCCTTAGACTAGTCGAAGGAACAAACTTTCTGCCTATAAATAGAAGTTTTTTCTCAATCTGAAAATAAAATTCAAGCCTATCAAAGTCCTTATTCAAGAGACAGAAAGAAGCCTCATTTATTGTCAAGCTATAAAGCGGTATTTATAATATTTTTTTATAGATTTTTCATTAATTCTTTCATCTCAAAACTCTGTTATTCTGATTCTAAAGAGAGTGTTCACTCTTATTGAGATTTAAGGGAATTAATGTAAGTAGCCTTTTGGTTTAAACTTAATTAAAATTAAATAGAATCCTGGACTTTTTCTATTGGACTGAACATTGAACATTCGTCATTCAATAAAAGTGTTATATAGCTACAACATCTTCTTCAGTGAAGATAAGTATCAATTTACTTTCTGTATTTAGTTTTTTATGAGATAGCCAAAAAATCTCATTATATGTTTTGTCTGAGATAGCCTGAAAATTTCAAAGAGGGGTTTCTTGGTTTGTGTTAGCCCATTAAAATCACAATTATCTCAGGTTTTAAGGTGACCCTGTGAAAACCTTATTCATAGTGAAAGCCGAGATTACATGGTTAATAATCTTGGGAGTGGAGTAGGTGTGGCTGTTTGAGAACAGTTGTTAACACACCAAACCACTATAATTCTTGGTATTGTGGTAAATGTTTTTATTGCTTTTGTGGTGAATGATTGTAATTTCTTTTATTCAAAAGTGATGAATATTTGTAATAGATAATTTTATTTACTCTTGCTCAATTTGAGATTTTGATTCTTATCAAATTTGTGAAATAAGGTTGTCCTACCTAAACTTGTTTAGGTGAAGGTTGTCCTACGAATTAGTTTGAATCAACGTTTCAATACTAGTGCGATTGAGATCTCTGATTTATTTATTATTCAGTACTTTATTTGATTATTTGGCATAGTCCTATTCACACCCTCCCCCCCCCCCCCCCCCCCCCAAGACTTCTTAAGCTCACTTTTTTACATATATTATCTGTAAGATTATATTTCTTGATCATTATTCCCACGTCTGAAGAAATTCACGTTCCTCATCAAATCATATATAAATATGTTAAAATCATTGCCAAACAACTTTGGAAGAATAAAATAGATAATCTAAATGTTCGCACGCGTTTTGAAACATATGTCATACACAAATACGCTGAATTGTTCCCAATAAATCTGGTTTCTTCACATTTGACATAGCCATATCCTAATATGTGACAATGCTTTGGGGTTTTTTCCTACATGTTGCATCGCATGAAGTTTTAAATAACCATCTGAAAGAATCGATGGTCTCATCATAGAGGAGTGCAACGCTAAAAGATAATTGTTTGTCTATGATGATTAACACCGAAGAATGGTACAAATGGTCGTCGATACTCGTTTATTTTATACGTCATGTCGAAGCAAATCACATCTCCAAAACGTTCATAATATAAAATCATTCTTCCATCTTCCTAAAAAATCTTGGTGATGCATTCTTCAACATCAAATTAAATATAATAAAAGAACATTAGATTTTCAACTTAGTTTCTTTTGAAAAATACCAATAGACCTTCATGATAAAAAATTTCATTGCTTTCACCCTTTTTGTTCGTAAATAATTCTTGTAATCTACCAAATTATATCCAACATTTTGTCGACTACTAGCTTGTCTAGTCATGAAATCAAATGTTGCTTTTGCCTTTATACCTGAATTATCACAATTATTAGCAACTACTTCTTGAGCAAATTCTCATTGTGATCTTAATAAATGAGATTATTCAAGAGATGCAAGAATATAATTATGATCAATTTTAAGATTAATATCATGATATTTACCGTCAACTCCCAATACTTTTCATATGTGCCTCACAACTTGTTCTTACTTCATCCCGATGATGCTTCATATTAACATCACGTTTATCAAATGAACGTTTATCTCCTTTACAATAAATAAAATATCTTAGTTTTAATACACTAGTCTTTTTGTCTTTATTTATACTATACTTCCAAATACTGAAACCAACTTTCCTTCCAAAACTATTTTAGAAATCATATGCATCTTTCTCTATTTTTGTAAGTGTTATGATCTTAAGCACACGTAAATTGTCAAATTTCATAAGACAAAAGCACTTCAAGATAGAACATGAAGATCAACTTAAGATCGGCTTATAGTCAAGACAAGATCAACACATTCTCAAAGAAATCATCGCCCATATTCAACCCAAGTTCAGGACATAATTCAAGACAACGTCTAAGTCAAAGTTCAAAGACAAAGTACAAGTCAAAGTGACTCAGATATTTGATATATCTTAGATAGTATAACCCTAGAAAGACCTTAGGATTATGAGCTTTAAAAAATTCTTTATCATGGGTTTTTTTTAAGTGTTTTTGCTATGGAATTTGGCCAACCTAACTTCTGGTTCGGTTAGCCTAAACTTCCTCGACCAGTCCAACTTCAAGCTCGAGTAAAATAATTTCTGTTAAAAATTCAGCTAGCCCAAGTTTTAGTTCGACTAGCCTAATCTTGAAATTCAGCTAGCCCGAGAAAGTTAGGGTAAAATTTCAACAACACAATCTTTTGGAATTCGTAAAAAATTGGCCAGCCGAATTTGATCCCAGGTCAGCCAAATTTTTAATAATTCTTATCCCGCGCAATCCAAAATCCGTTAAACAGAATCAAGTGAACTCGGGTTAGTCGAAACCTATCTTAGGGTAGCCGAAGTTCTAACATCTTTGCCTATAAATTGAGTCTTTCTCTTATTCCAAATGACAACAAAAATTAATATAAATCTTCTGCAAGAGAGAGAGAGAGAGAGAGAGAGAGAGAGAGAAGCTCAAGTCCTCGGGAAGCTATTTGTTAGTATTTATAAATTTTATTTTAATAGCTTATTCAATTCCATTTTTCTCAAGATCATTTTAAACTTAATCTAAGAGAGTAAACTATACTCTTCTTTTGAGATCTAAGAGAATTGAATCAAGTAGCGTTTGTATTTTCCATTTTTAAAATCTATAGAACCCTAGACTCTTTCAGTCTGATTGAACTATGCCATCTATGTTCAATAAAGAAGTCTCTACTACAAGCGTCTGCTACGTCTTCTACATTTGAAGATAAGTATACCTTCTAAAATTCTTTTTAAGTTTTTTTGAGATAGCCTGTGAAAATCTCAGTTGAGGTTTCGTCTGAGATAGCCTGTGAAAATCTCAGTTGAGTTTTTTATTGTAAAAGCCCACAAAAATCACAAGGAACTATATTAAGTTATTAAGGTGACCCCGTGAAAACCTTTTTATAGTGAAAGCCAAAATTACTAGGGAGTAGAGTAGGTGTGGTTGTTTTAAGCACCGAACCACTATAACTCCTTATGTCATGTGGTGAATGCCTTATTATTTTTGGTGATTAGATGTTATTTATTATTTCATTCTTGTGGTGAATGTTATAATCCTTTTATATACTCTCACTAGTTTAAAATTTTGATTTTAAATACATTCGTGAAATAAGGTTGTCCTGCCTAAAATTTGAGGTGAAGGTTGTCCTACGAATTATTTGGAATCAAAGTTTCAATACTCAAGCGATTGAGATTTTTGTAATCTTTTCATATTCTGCATTTATTCTGATTATTTGGCATTGTCCTATTTACCCCCCCCCCCCCCTTTAGGACATCGCTAGCTCTCCATTTCAGTTTTAAACTCCATACCAATTTCTGAATCAGTAACTTCTCATCCGGGCTTAGATCATCCATATCAATTTTCACTGTGAAGTCAATATCTATATCATGTTGTGATTGAGGCATAAGTGAAAGTGCCCTGGTTTGTCAAATTACGTGAGTATTGAGTCAGTCTTTGAGTGAACCTCAAGATCAAGACCTCAACCAAGAAGAAGTTCGAGTGCTCCAAATAGGTAAATGAAGCCTCACTTCCCTAACCAAACCCTTGAGGTAAATGATCCCCATTTAACTTAGTCTTACCTACAATTCATTGAAAATCATCATTAATAAGCTTAAGTGTTGAATACTTAGAATGTTAGAGGCGTTGTTGAGGCATAAAAAATGATGAAGAATGGATTGAAGCAAAAGGAGATTGAGAGATAGAAAGAAAATTGGAAGAGAAGGAGAATGAAATAGTTTAAGGGTGGTTTGCGCGGGTCCACGCAAAAGATGTCCATTGCACGGGACCGTGCAACCGAAATAACAGTTGTGCGAGTTCGCACAACAAAATACAGAAGTGGTTCTTTGTAAAAAGATCTAAAGCATTGAAAGGTGGGTCCCATGGCACCAAAATTGAGGTTTCATACGTGCGAGGGCCTATAAATACCCCTTCCCCTCCTTCATTCGGACGGATTGAAGATTTTGGAGAGGAAGCAGAGCGACGAGGAAGACCGAAGGTAGGAGAGGAAGTTCCTGTGGTTTGCGCGGGTCCACGCAACCGATATCCGCCGCGCAGGTCCGCTCAACCAGACTGCTCTGCAGTCAATAAAGTTAAGGGGCCGACATGCTGCTGAAATGGCTAGACTCCAGATTTCTTCTGTTCAAGCTTCAAGAGTAGAAAATCAGTAGAACAGATCTATATCATACTCCTCTTAAAGAGCTGATCAAATCACAAGATGAAAAGCTACCAGATTTGATATCTGACTTAGACATTTGAACTTTATCAATTTCTGTATTCTAAATAATCTATCTTAGAATCAAGGGATGTTTGAGGATGTAAATGAACTCAATATTAATAAAATATGATGATTGTCTTCAATACTCTCTCTCTCTGTTATGTTTGAATAAGATAATATCTCAAATCAAATGCATTTGTTTCTTGTTCGAAACAAAATGGCCACACTGTTGGGGAATTTTATCTTATTTAACGTTCACATTGAGATAGTTAGAACTTTCATCATAAGTTTGGCATCTTTCCGACGCCAAAATAACGACTCTCAGTGGGAATGTCCTCCCCTTCATCTCTAAGATAGATTATTTGGTTCTTCAAATGCTAACTATGGTTATGTTTCATATTTGAAGGTTTCTGAATTCAACCACAAATTACGACCAATGGCAACTCCTACAAGAAAAGTGAACTTTGTTTCACTCTAACCAGATTCACAAAAGAGTACGCACCGAATCAAACCCCAGCATACATGACTCGACTTCCTGTAAATAAAAACAACGTGACTTGAGTGACAACTGCTATTGTTTCTGCTTCGCCACAACCGTTAGAAGGCGAAGAAGGTTGGACTGTCGTAATGTCTCGCAAAACAAGAGCACAAAATGCGAGAAGCACCGGGATGGATCTTCCCTAGCCAAGAGGTATGGGGCCGATAACACGTAATACAATAAGGAAGAACCCTGAACTCGCTCCTCCTACAATATATCCTGAGCAAGTAGTTCCGCAGTTAGCATCGCGCGACTTCCCAGCTTTGATCGCACTAAGGGTCAAATGGAAGAGACATCAAAAAGGTAAGGCGTTAATGGCAAGTTCACCCGTATCTGTAGTGCCCCAGACAAGTTCACTGATGTCTTATCACCCCAATCGATCAATAGCACCAGAAGCGTGCAGAAGTCAAATGGAACTCTATACTTTCCTCTCTTAGTAAGTCCTATTACATCGACATATTCATGCCCCACTCCAACCACGGCTTCATCAAAGATTGGAGAAGCTGCGGTACATATGGCTGAGATAAATCAAGACAATACGCCTACTACAGAGGATCGTATCAATGAGATGGCAGAAGCACAAAGAGCACTAATGGATTAGTGCAGAAACCTCAGAGAACCCTTAGCAACTCTTGCGCATAATGTAACCCAGATAGCGGCTCCTCCGATGATGGGCACAATGAATGGACAAGAAAATCAGCCTGAAAATTCTCAACCATAAGGGGCAGGATCGCAAGGGTCTGTTCCAGCTGCAAGAACTGTAACACAAGATGAAGTGAGACAAGTCGTTGAAGAAGCTATTAGAGTGGAGAGAACGTGAAAATACTGGCCGTTTCAGATACCGAACACCATATCCAAGGGAGGTAGAAGATATCCCCTTTCCAGCCAACTTCAAGTATCCAGATTTTCAGAAGTTTAATGGGGAGGAATCGCCAGAAGAACATCTAATGCACTTTATAACTAGCATGGGGAATTTTTCTACAATACCGCAGTATTGCTTGCGATTGTTCAGGTCATCCTTGACACACAAAGCATTCCGATGGTATTCCAGCCTAGCTCCAGGGTCAAAACGTACTTGGGAACAAATGCGAGACGCCTTTATATCAAACTTCTTCTCTTCGGAGCGTGCTGTTAGTATTACAGAATTGGCTTCTATGCAGCAGAGAGAGGGAGAACCGGTAGAAAAGTTTATAGATAGGTGGAAGACATTGGGAGCCTCGTGTAGACAGTTACCGGAAGAAAGGGAAC
This sequence comes from Magnolia changhungtana, assembly GCA_030180095.1. Classification (NCBI taxonomy): domain Eukaryota; kingdom Viridiplantae; phylum Streptophyta; class Magnoliopsida; order Magnoliales; family Magnoliaceae; genus Magnolia; species Magnolia changhungtana. The sequence continues at coordinate 2,526,673 of JASAUF010000625.1, forward strand.
AGGTAAAGATGTGTCTGAACTCTATGGAAATGGGAATCGCGTTTGGACTCACTAGCGCTGACATTCAGAATTTTTCGTGACCTGGACACTAAAGCTCATGCTTTGGAATTAATTACTTGTAGGATGCCAGCATTTCACCATGAGACAGCTAGGAGAGCACCCAGCAGGATGTCCGTAAATGCCATCGATCGTGACAAGAGAAGCAATGATACTAGGGACTCCAGGGAAAAGAGGCCGAAACAAAAAGAAGAATGGAACTAATTAAGAAATAGGTACAGTGGAAAGAGGCCTAGGATGCTCAATTCTCACGAGGGATTCGCGTTCGATAAGGAAGATGTTATTCCTATGATGGACCAACTGCTAAAAGCCGGCACAATAGAGTTACCATAACCTAAATGCCCTGAGGATATGACAAGAATCAGAGAGAGAGAGATTTTTGTCGCTATCATCGCCTAGTGGGACATCCAACCGAGAATTGTTATACATTGAAATGTATAAGACAACGAATGATAGACAGGGACGAAATAGTAATTGACAAAGAGAAAGAGAGGGGTACGATGGTAACGGTGAATATGTTTACAATCCGGGGAAAGGCCCGAGAGGTGAAAGAGAAAGAGGACAGTGAAGCAACAAAGAAGGTAGCAGTGATTACATTGCGATCGGGAAAGAAGACGACAAGTCCTGCGAAGCAGAAAATAGGGATTACGAGGAAAAAGGTCACTGAAAGGTAGAATGACAGCGGCAAAGAAAAGATGAGCGAAACAACAAAGGTGTCTTATGATAAGATAAGCCATTTGAAGGGTATACTGGCTCGGTTAAGCATCTATGATGCGCTTAAGTTGTTAGAAGAATTTTGGCAGAGCTTGGTTTGTCCAATCATGAGGTTAGAGAAGCTTTACTGACAGAATTGGAACACGAAGAGCACGGTGAGTAAAAAAATTGCTTACCAGTCATTTCCTTCTCCGAGGACGATTTGATCTGCGAGGCAGAGCATAACAAACCACTAATGATAGAAGGCCATCTCCGTGGAAAGAAAGTTAAGTGAATTATGATAGATAATGGGTCTGCGGTGAACCTCTTACCGCTCTCGACGTTGAGTAAACTAAGTTATCGTCGTTCAGATCTACACCCTAGTAAAATGATGATACAGGGCTTCAATTAGGATGGGCAGCGTGCACTCGGTAAAATTACATTAATGTTAGAAATAGGAGAGTTGGCTACTGATGTCGTGTGCCACGTTATAAATGTCGTGGCAACGTACAATCTTCTCCTAGGAAGGCCATGGATTCATCAATACAGCATTGTAACATCTACACTACATCAATGCTTCAAATACTGCAAGAATGGAATACAGTATAAAGTGATGGCCGATGCAAAGCCATATACGGAGCCGAGTCCTTCTTTACAGATGCCCGTTAGTAAAGGGTTCGCTAAAGAAGAAAGAAAGAATGATGAAAGCAAAGTGCTAAAGGATGGTCAAGTAAATATGATTAAAGAAACCGAGAAGGCAGAATCATCGAGAACCGATGAAACTAAGAAGAAATTCTATTTTGTGCCGAAGCATCTGAGACAACCAGGACAGCCGCCACTGACTCTATTGTCACCCGAGCAGTTGAAAATTTTACAGTCTAATTATACAGTGCCACTACCGTATAGTGAAAGAAATAAGCCATTTTCGGTCGCTCCAGGAAGATTTTAAGTCAAGGCTAGCGTAAAGTATCCAGAACCAGTAGAATTTTATAGTGTAGTAGAAACAGAGGCAGGAGAAGAGAATGAGAATAATGTGTACCGCGGAGGGTTGACGCTGCAAGATCTTAGAAAATATAGTCCGACAAGTAAGAAAATCATGAGAAAATGGGTTTTGATTACGAAGAACCCATCGGTCTGAATCATGGGAGAGGAATTCAAATCCCTATTGGGATTGGTCAGGAAAAGTGAAAGGAATTTCAAGGACTGGGGGCAGGGTCATCAGTGAACATGGTTATAGCCACACAATCATTAGAAGAGGATCCTAAGACAATCGAACATCCTGAAATGGTTCCAAAATAGATAGAAGACAGGGGGCAAATTCGAGCCTAAATAGGATGGGTCGTACATAATAAAAGAAGTATACTCTGATGAGCAAGGCATCCGTATACTAATAATGCTCGCTTCATCAAAAGATATCGTCCCTGAAGATGCTACTAATTTTGATCTAAAATATTATCAAGCATAGTGATTCTATATCAAAAGGGGGCAAGAATAAACAAGCCCATGTCTATGTATCATTAGATGAATGATTAAAGAGGAAATCCGCGCGCACATTAAAACTATGTATCAACAAGTATTGTGAAAAGTAAGTAACCATCATCATCATCAAGCGAGTTCTGCAAAATTCTGTCAAAATTGGTATTGTCACCAAGTTGATATATTATGAACAACACAGACGGATCCTCTTGAAGATATTATCAGAAGTAGGTGACGTATCAATCTCAATCAGGGATGTCTATCACTCTCGCAGCAATGATGATCAAACCTATTAGTCTTTTAAGGCATTTTAAGGCAGTCTAGCCAAGCCCTAAAGAGGGCCAAGCCCTAAAAGGGCCAGCTACGCAAAAGACCTATTATTTTTGCCATTCGGGCAGCAATGAGAAGTCAGTGGCCCTAAAAAGCCCGTGAAGGCCATCATATGCATACCATGCAAGGAACTGACGGAGCCAGTGACTAAAAGCCTAAAAGGCCAAAATGTCCTCAATGGCTAGTCATGTGTAAGATTGATGCTGTCTGTATAGCTTTCTAGCAGCGTCATGGGGAATGGAGGAAAATGCCCTCCCGTGAATGGGTTCGACCTTACAGATGAAGGAAAAGCGGGCCGCAGTGTGAGCTCTTTGGCCATGTCCATAGATAAGCCAACCATGAGTAAGACCCCCCAGATCTTCGGCTTGATTTCAGTACTAACTCATGAGGAAGGGCTTAAACCTACTCATTGACGGACTGGCAGCCCTAGATTTGGTACTCCAAAGGTCATCTTGCGAGCTTTGTGAACTCTAGACAGTTACCACGGCCAACCCTGTGCGTAATTCCAACCAAGTTCACCGCCCTGGTAGCTTCACTAGGCCCCTCTGATGGATCGCGGTTTGTGAACTCCCCAGGCTGTGAGAAGTCCAGTGAGCTCCTAAGAGTTATAGAGACCATCACGTGAGACCCGACTCCACTACTCAAGAGTCTAAAAAACTGCGTGGGCTCCACTACTCAAGAGCTTAAACTGTGTGTAACTGGCTAAATTGAAACTTAGTACCACCAATTAAAATAAAAATCATGTAGAAAATCCCACACTAACAAGCATAAAATGTTGGTGTTTTATATTAGTTCCTCATTAAAAAAAAATTATGTCAAGATTATTGCATAGATGAGTATGCTTGAAATGATCTGTGATGAAGAAGTGCATAGAAGAATGAAATATCTCAAAATATTATCATGAATTCATATGTTAAAAGTCAAAAGAAATTACTTATTAAAAAAAGCAAATGCACAAAAGAAAATACATGCTTAAAGTTCCTCTACAATTCCTATTATCCCCATGTACTTTTGCAAGTCCTCTTTTAATTACATCTGAGCTACGGCATGCTTTGACTTTTCCTCGAGAATGATCTTTGCTTGATCAGGAATGCCAGCCAGTTTATCTTCCAATGATGCGATCATTGCTTTGCTCTTGAGCAGTTCAGACTTCTCGGCATTAGCCGACTGAATATTGGCTTGTATCCTTTCCTCAATCTCCTTTATGGATGATTCCTTCTCGTGATCTTTCAACTCCAGTTGTGAAATCTCCTCTTTCAAAATAGCAATACGGTCTTGAATAACTACTCTGTCATCAGTATAGGCCTTCAGTTGTTCTTGAAGAACTAATTGTTCCTGGTCAAACTTAGAGATAGTAGAAGTAATAAGAGAAGCTTTTTCCTTGGACAGAGTCAGCTGCTTCCCATATTCCAGGATTTCAGGAGCAATTATAACATTTTCCGCTAATGCCAAAGAGATTATTGAATCGCGGAATTTGAGAAGGGAATCATGCAAAGTGGTGTAACACCCTGGTTCTCAAAACCCGAGGATAGTCGCTCGAGTACGAGAACCTGAGTATTACATTATGAGGTGCACTAACATACATCTAAATAGTGGCAAATTCCATAACATGGAGTAAGACAACATTGCATAAACCAAGGATATTAAGAGTAACAAAAACAAAAGTTTAATACATTTAAGTGGGGGCAAATTGAAATCCAACAATAGGAAAATATTTTATTACAATTCAAACCAGATACAAAATCTGAAATTTGAAAGCAAGTAAATCCTAAAGTATTAGTTGAGCTCCAATGGCTCAACAACATTCACATAGAGTTCTTCCTCGCTAAACTCCACCTCGGCCGTCCTTGGAATCCCGTCATATGGGTCTTCACCTGTTCATCATACCTGTGTCTATTTGGTGCAACCGCACGATTGGGTGAGTGAAAACTCAGTGGGAACTTCTCGCAAGGATTCATGCATATCATATCATTCTAGGACAGTTTAAATCAACATATTCAAATTATAAGGAGACAAATCATGAAATTCCAAATGAATGTATAGGTGTATGAATGTATGTTCAAGTCACAGATTTGGGGATGCACATCCAGCTGTTAAAATAAAGGGTCGCCCAAGACGAACTAGTCACTCGGAAAAATACTTATAGGAACGCCCAAGGAGAACTAGCCGCCCGAAAAAGACCATATAATATAGACCGCCTGCGGTAGATTATCTACCTGGAAAAAGCCATGTAAGTGAGAGCGCCCAAGGATATCTCCTGGAAAAATATACAGGGTTCGTCCGAAGAGTGTCTAATCCTGGAAAAGCCTCATAAAAAGAAAGAGCGCCCAAAGTGACCCAAATGCATAATTTCTGTGAATTAAACTAAACTGTTGGAACTTTCAGTAAATCAACAGAATGTGGCTTACATTGACCACCCGGAAAAACTCATATGTCATGCGTGAATGTCATGCACCATGATACTCATGCATACTCTATATGATTAACAAGGTTGCTTTCATAGACGATGCCAAAGATCACAATATATTAAACATCCAAGTATGATTTCAATCATAGATTCATTTACGTTTTTCTAAGTCCAAATGAGGGCCCATAAACATACCATTTCAAGCATACTAAATTAGTGACAGATTCATTCTACTACATAAGAAAGATAATATACCACACCTAGCATTCGTTGTACAACTTGTGAGATAAAAGGAATGGAAGCATCATGGTTCTTTTCTACTATATCCCAAAATGGGGCAAATGCAGGATAGTATAAAGAATGCAATTCTAAGCGTAGCATAGTGAGTGTAACACAATTCTCATAAGATGGATTAGGGGCACGATCATCAATTAAAATTAGAAGAGACATAATCACCATTCACATAAGCACAATGTTATTATACATTTAAGATCAAACTATCTTAGAACTTCATGAAATGATGAAGCCATGTGGGATATCCCTCACCTTGGTTGAATGAGGTGAGTCTATGAGTTCCTTGATTTGAGGTTGACTGAAGGAGAGTATCTCTCAAGGATACCAGGTTACAAACAGTACCTGGATAAGGCATTTTAAGATTTCGGTGAGTCATGACTGAGTTGACTCAGTTGGGGTCTTCAACTAACTACTAGTTGAGTCATCATCTTCATATTTCATAGAAGCAGTACCCTCTGATGAAGAAGTCGAACTTTCATCCCCTAAGCTTCCTTCGTCTACTTCTTCAATCACGACTTACTTTCCTTTAGAAGAAGTGGCTCGGCTACTTTCTGGTGGGGGTTCCTTGCTAGTTGGGATCGAAGGGGATGTAGATGCTTGTCTACCTCATTCCTGAGGAACAGGTAGCAACGCTTGCAAGTGCGCTTGAGATCTAGTCATAGAAGATGATGAACTGGGAGGAGTAGGTTGTGAAGGGAGAGTTGATTCGTCCCGAGCTGGTTCATCCTAAGCTGGTTCTGTAACGCCCTGAACATTTCAATACTTGAGTATTGAAAGTTCTCGAGCGTTACCTGAAAATTTACTTATATGTGCATGTGTACGATACCAATCCGACAATCCTAGCCTTACATCCTCGCCCTGATACAAACCTAACCATAAGGAATGACCCTCATTCATAGATCAAGCCATCTAACCATTGATTGCCAGGCAGGACCATCCATCACATGATTTGACTAAGTACCTTCCCACAAAGGGCACAACGAATAACTCTGTATCCGTAGTGATTTAGATATACATTCCTTTATAAGAATTTCTTAGAAACATGCCTATAACCATGTGGAGCCATTGGATTTTCCAAAACTCTTAGATCAACAATAATTATGAAAATGCCATTAACCTAGACCCCTGAATTCTAGATCGTGTAGTTCCCATGATCCATTTCATGTGAAATTTTATATCAGCCCTAATTATCATAAATTAACCATACACATCGAATTTCAACCCTTAGATCGTAACAAATTAACTACTTGACTTCTACATTCATTCGTGCACTTATCAGATCAAGATTCTGATTCGTTCATCTTGTTCATCACTTATGAATATGCTTAACTCACCATCAGAACTATGATCTGAGAAACCTACACATGAGAACAAGACACTCTAATATATCGATACACATGCTTTACCCCTAATCACCCCAGAAACCCACGTTATGTTTATCTGTTTATTAAATAGACCGTACATTCACCTACATATATGGTCAGAGTACTAACCATCAAGTCCCCTTATTTTTAACAAGTCATCTGACCATCCATCATATTTGGATCCGCCAAATGGGCCACACGAACATCCTGGTAAACCGATCATCGTGAAGATCTTATGGTCTAGGTCCAAACCACCTGGTAACTTATCAATAAGAGGTGTACAAATGTTATTTTGAATTACGGAGTTTATTAGCCGCTAAAGGAGCATCTTGGTCATCCTTAAGAAATCTGGGCCCAAATTTAACCGGTTGAGAGATCTCAAGAAATAGTGATCGGTGGCGAAATTTCACCTATATTTGACTGTATAGTTAGAAGTTACGTATAATAGAAGTTAAAACAATGGAAAATGGCAAAATTTAAATTATATTTCAAAATTCATATACACAAAGTGATGTGAGATAGTTTTTTTAATCGATGAGTACTCAATGGTTCTGTGTGGCCCGCCCATAGCTCAGATCTATTTCAAACTTGGGGCCATGGGCTTACATAGTGAGCTGAAGACCGTGAACAGAGCGGATTGCCTACCAAACATAATGAATAGACCCCACTAAATGCCACTTTCAAACACGTATCCTGTTACGTGGTTAGCCAATCACGTAGATTATGTGACTCCATCCAAGCATGGGCTGCCTACGTTGGGAGGAGTGGTGGCCCACCATTATCATCCATTCGGATGATCCGAACCGGCCATCGCGTGTAAGGAGTTTCAACCAAAATCTCGTCCTTTCCATGTACTCATGCACACATTCACGTTCACGGCAGCAGGGAATGTGTTACTACGTTGATTTGTGGTGTGACCCACTCAAAACCAGGATTCAATTCAGATTTTGTCTCACGACCTAACTCGATCCTACTAAGAAGATGGATGAATCTGATCTCCCGAAAGATCATCGTAAGTGGGCCCCATCAACATCAGGAAAGGAGCCGGAACCAGATCCTTTCGCAACTAACGCACGAGCCTGTGCGAAACAGAACGTGGAAAGACATCTCCTACTCAAGCGAGGACGTGTCTTCGCATGGGATGAAACCTATAAATCCTACCCTGGGAAGGGAAGAAGAACGCTTAGTTTCACGTCGGAAGGAGAGATAGAAAGAAAGGAAAAAAATTGAATAGATCAGCCAATTGCCAGGTAAGCCAAGAAGAGATCGGCCAATTGTCGGGATTCATCGAGTTACTGAATCATCAAGGTAGGCCAGCAATACCCCTCCTGAATTCCCTTTTTATTCCTCCCTTCCAACTGGTAAATCCAAAACACCCAGGTCTGAGTAAGAGTTAACTTAGCCGAGGATGTTTGAGTATAGGTTCGAGTCAACACAAGTTAAAGTTTAGCTTCTTAATTTCATACCGTCACGACAATAGCACGTCAACCTAAGATAAAGATTCAACACTACATCATGTAACCACTCTCAAAGTATGCACACCAGAGGTGAGGGTTTTATCCTTTAGGCTTATGGTAATTTAAGTTGATAATTGCATTATGCCTTTTTATGTCTTCATGAATTTGATCTTGGCTTTACATGTATTTTATCTGGGCTTTTACATATTACTTTGAATCTTCCATGCTATTATATGTTTCATATCAATTCTTGGCCTCTTTCGTGCCTTTTATAATATGAATTCATATTTACATGTTCTCTGGGAATTATCCTATAAATTGATTGTTTTATATTATGATGTCAAATATAAGGGATTTCTCTAAGATTATGACATGATGTCAAATATAAGGGATTTCTCTGGGTATTATCCTATAAATTGGCCCTTTTGAGATTATGACATGATGTCAAATATAAGGGATTTCTCTGAATTTATGTGAGGCCATGGATGCAAGCCTTGCCCCTACCTCGTCTTTTTATTTGAGTTGGCTCTGCCACCCGTCTCTTTATTTGAGTTGGCCATTGTCACTCTCCTTATTATAAAGTTGACCATTGTCACTCTTCTCTTATTATATTGGCCATTGCCACTTGTGTTGAGTCGACCCTTGTCGCTTTTCTCTTTATTATTTTAGCTTCGTGCTATTTATCTTTACGGCTTGAGCATGAGTCTTGCTATTCCAGGACTCCATAATTCAGTTTATATCCTTCATGATTCAGATTCAGTTATATGTTTTAAGATTCAATTTATCTCTGTAAGTGCAAGTGATGTGTAAGATGTATCACAACTAGTGATTCAAATATTCTATCATGGACGTAATGCGCTCTGGGTAGAGACCCTCTTGGGGCACATAAGTCCTTGGGCCTTTGGGTAGTGGTGCACAAATCGATGTGTGTAATTCTCTATTGTAGTGTCACATCACTTCGGGATTGGATGTCGCAAATAGTCGCTCCATGAACAAATTGTTGCACGTAATTCACCCAGGTCATGTTGTTGTGTGCTCTGAGGTCCCATCGTAAATCCACGATAACGTTGGCCATGCCAGTGAATATCCGTAGTATGGGATTCGGGTCGCGTCGATTATCCATAAATTGTACTCCACAAGGTGATGATCACTACGTATGATGAGCCCCGCATACTTTGCTAGGCATGCATTTCATGTAGGTTGTTTGCGCATGCTGATACCCTTGTGTTAGTAGAGCACGGGATGTATCAGACCCTTACTTTACATGTTATGAATCTCTTGAATTATTGTTAATTTTAAAGGATAACCTTCACTATGAGTAAGGCATTGACCCTCTCCCAACCGTACAAATTATGCAGGTGACGTACAGATTAAAGACTTAGAGGACTACTTTCCTATAGAAGATTACACTGAAAGAATTCGAAGATATTTTACTATTTAGCTTTATGCTTCCGCTGTGAACTCTGATGTTGTAATAAACCTCCCATTAAGAGGGCATTTGATTAATCTTTTTACGTTGATGTAATATAATTAATTACAATTGATTTCCTTCTTGTGAATGTTACCTTCTTGAATGTATCTGGATGTAAACAAAAGAAAAAAAAAACATAGTGCGATTTTCCAAAGCATCCCAGTTTATACATCATTAACACCCGATTTCCTCAGGCACGAGTACAAACTCTGGCCGTGAAAATTCGGGTTGTTATAGGTTCATCTTGAGATGTCGCAATTTCTACGGGAATAGGAGAAGATGTTCCTTCAACATCCCCTATGACCCGACCACCAAAGTCATGAGGGACTTGTTCAAATTCCGTTAAGACTCCGTAAGCAAACCAGCCATCCAAAGTATTAATGGGCTTCGTCTCACGAATTGGATCTTCTAATGATATCTTTCTGCAAATCTCACCGTGATGAGACGCATGGCTTTTCTCCGGTATATAACCAATTCCACCTTCAAGTTTTTTGCCCCTCAGCCTAGGCGGATGAAGAAAAATGGATGAATCCACTAGTAAACAATTGTTAACTAAGAATGACTGGTGATCCTACCACCGCATCCAGTTATAGGAAGTACGAACTGTGCGGTCGTAACTAGGGATTATGAAGAAAGAATCAACGTGACCACCCAGCAATTGCTTCCAGATCATGGCCCAATTGATAGGACCATTTCCATTGCAACGCATCCTCTTAGTGACCAATCCGCAGTCTTCCGGCACGGCTTGGTCATAACCAGAATTCCCTTCCTTCTCGAAGAGGCAGACTGCAGGAACAAATAAAGAGAAAGAAATCTCTTTCTGCTACAGTGAGTGTTGCCTGGTCTATCATGTCTGTATCTTGAACATAGCGATAAAGATGAAATTGGAAGAAGTCTACTTGGTCAGTATCCTGGATTTTGTTGGCCACTCAGTCGTATGCCCTTTTGGCCTTGGCCCTTTGTTGGAAGAACCAAAGTGGGAGATGTGTAGGATGAACATACACCTTCTCTGCTGCTTCGAAAGTCTAGGAGAAGTAGACTCCCAGCCAGCCCATGATATAGTGTCACAGAGCGTACGCTGACGAAAATCCAATAGTAGGGTTCTTAACATGAGTAGTTATTTCTCCAAGGGCTCTGTAAATAGAACACAACACTGGAGGTGCGAGAAAATACTTGTGTCCCTCTGCCAAAGCGACGGTGACCATGAAAATCGGGAGGCGAATAGCATCTGCCCACTTGGAGGTAGGAAGTACCACAATGCTCAGCCAATAAGCCAGGAAGGCTACAAGTTCCCCGAATGAACTGTAATCTACTCTCTCCCTCATATCATCGCGAAGCTTTGTTAGTTCCTTGGAACGACAATCGTGGAATATGCGGAGAAAGGTAAAAAATTGGTACGAAAAATCTATAATAAAAGTAAAGAGAGAAAAGGGGGAAGTTGACTCCTAGATTTGGAAATACCTAAGAGTTTTAGAGAAATGCACCAACCACTGCAGAGGAGAAAGCTTGTGAATGTTCAAAAACTTCCTCATCTCTCTAAAGAGCTCAATGGTGGTCTCGGAAATGGAAGGCTTACGATCAGAAGAAGATACGAAAGCTAGCTCTCTGTTGGATGAAATGAATTCATCATAGAACTTACCTATTAATGGAAGACCTGCTATTTGGTGAAGATCCCAAAGTGTGATACTCATTTCACTAAAAGGCAGGTGGAAAGAATTGGTAGTGGGCGACCAGTACTCAAGGAAACCTTTCAGCACAGTGGGCTCCTTATAAAAGTACTTAGATGTAACTTTTATATCATTGTATAGGCCGATCTTGGTGAGCGTGCTTGCATGCTTCAGCAATATAGCTTCTGTCCAATCGGAATAATAGCGTCGAGAAGTTAACAGATCCCTTGTTCAGAAATCTTCCGGTCCCCAGAGTGGCTCGCGACTCTGAAGCGCTGCCTGATAGTTTCATAGAAATATGTGGGGAAGAGGTTGTGCGGGCTATGAAAAGGCATCAAAAAGATCATGGGGTGGATTTCTCCAATGCTTTGTCATGGCTTGTGCGCTTGTAATATCCCCTCAAGGATGCGCGGTTCTCTCGTCGCCCACGAAGCAGTGTACATCAGTTTTTCTCCATCTATGTAATACTTTGGCTCGCAGTCGAGCATGGATTGGTGGTGATGGACATTGATAGGAATCACCGTCATGCCTTCAGAATGAGGATTATTAAACTTCATGATACCCTCAATGACTCGGACTGATTCCCACGAATTCTGGAGCTTCTTCTTATTGTGCTCCTTAATCTTCTCCTCGAACTCCTTCGTTTCGGCGAACCTTCTTTGAACGAGAAACTGAAATGGCCAGGCTATATATCCTAGGGGGGGGGTGAATAGGACTATACCAAATTAAAATAAAATCAACGAAATAAATATAAACAGATAGCCTTACAATTATAAATCAATTCACAATACTGAAATCAATTCAACCTTAATAAATAAGTATTGAGAGGTTGATACAAATTCAGTTCTAAGGACAACCTTACTGTAACACCCTGAAATTCGAGGGTCGAGTAGCAACTCAACTCTCGAGTTCCAAAAATCACTTATGCAACATAGATAATGATGATTAAATGTTGTCTGTGTTAGTGCAATAAACATGAGTGAGATTATACCAAAACAGTAATTCATACTCCAGATCAATTGTATAAAGGCAAGCAGAAGACTGAAACTGTATATATATGTATGTAAAAGAAAACAAAACCATCTTAATCTCCAGAGTATGAACCCATCTGAGTCGACATATACATATATCTGTTTTATGAACAAAATGTCAAAAGTACAACTAAGGAAATAAGTCCTGTAAATCCCATCGATCCGGCAGTATGGTCAAAGCCACCAAAGTACTGCATGAATGAGAACTCGTCCTGGTCCTCGTCATAGTCCGGCTCAGCCTCCTGAGTTGTCACCTCATCTGCACCTAAGACAGAATCTGGTTAGTGTGTACAATATCGTCCCGTAACGTGGGAGTGAGTAGCTAACTCAGTGGAACAATAAAGCATAGGTTAACATGTTATCAATTCAGCCAAGCAGTAATGATAAAGTAGTACAATCAAACACTCTTAACTACTCTTATTAATGCAAGTATGAATGTAGTCATGATGGATGCCCTCACCACAACCTCCCTCGTGCGACACCATCTTACGTTTGCGGCATGCTTTCATCCCTCAGTGCTCCACATCTTCCAGGCACATGCAATGCGATGATGAGCATGATTACCGAGTTGTTATTATTCCATTTCAAACAGCAGTATTGGGAAACTAAGGTACCTCCCTTGTATCATTCCCAAACATGATCCATTCTAGGGTCGTCAAACCTAGATAATCTCATACAATAGTGTAGTTCTAGGGCGCTGCAAAGGCTGTCAGGGTTGTTACACACAATGGTTACACCACTCCCCCATCACCTTTTTAACAATTCATCACTAATTGGATACAAGCCTAGTTTATACTCTATACACTGCGGTAAAACTCGTCGCCTCATCGCAAATTCAAAGTATGTTCGAGGTCACTACAAAGGGCTCGTCACCAATCAGTATAGGCCGACAGCTCGAATATATTGTCCCATACCACCATAATCGGCTCATGAGTCTGGTTGATCACTGGACACTACGAGGAGGCACGTGGCCCCAGCGTAGGCCGACAGCTCGACCACGATGTCCCATACCACCATGCCCAGCTCATGAGTCTTAGCGGATCGAGGTACCATGGTTAACGGGATTTCACTGATAAGTTTGGTACCCTAAGTTCAAGCAGTAGCGACCAAACATGGTGAATATACATTAGACAGATCGGGTTATTTGACGAGCCTGACTAGCTCGAGCGCACGATCAACTGAACGACATAAAATGCATAAGCACTTCGTATGGCCTAACTACTGTCGCCAACTGGAGTACGACTCGGGTTCATCAAACACATCCTACGTGGCGAAATAAATCTCAACCACGATCTCAAGTCTGGTACCGATTGTTTGGACTATAATCATAGTCACAAACTCAATCATACCTTATTCATAGCATGTAGAGTAAAGCATAATAAACAAAGTAAATCAAGCATGTTAACAAACATATCATAAAGCATGTTACAAAGCACAAAGTAAACAAGAAATGCAAACACATATATTTCATAAATAAGCAGTTAAATTAAACAACCAATATGGAGGAAATCATATACATCTCTAAGGTAGTTGAGAATCCCATCTCAACACCTACCTAAGGCACAATCATCTAAGCACTTACACTCACAAGCATTTTCACAAACACTTAGAATACATTATTTCAACATACATAGTGTACATTAGCAAAACATGTATTAGGGCGAATCCTTTCGCCAAACAAGTATTTTATCCATATGTAATATATTCATACGGAAAATAATCAATGCAAAAACATTTCCAAAATTTATACGTATACGGTACTTTCTACAAATACCTAGAATATGTAAAATTCCATATTCTTCGTCTCTAATCGAAACAGAATACAGACAGTACTTTGTACATGTGCAATTGCATGCAGATCATGAATCTATCATTATCTGACATTGAAAGCATTGAAAACCGTAACCTATACACCTTAAGTCTTCACCTTTTATCGTAGAATCGTAACGAATACGATAGGTTTGCTAAGCTTTGTTATCCGGTAGTTTGGTAACCTATGGAATGAAATAGGTTAGCTATTTCATAACCTACAACCTTCACAATTCCAAAACAGATTAGGGTTAGGGTTTCTTACCTAGAAAGGAAGTCGGAATCACCGGAAAAGCGATAAGAATAGCGTGTGTAGCTTCAGGGGATAGTAGTAGGGAGTTTATCCCACTTCTCTCACACTTTCTTTCTCCTCTCACTTCTCTCCTAGGGTTTTCTTTCAAATTCGTATGGCTGTGAGAGAGAGGATTCTAAGGTCCTTATATAGCCTAAAAACACACTAAAATAGACTCAAGGTCAAGGTAAACTTAGGTTATAACCAAAGTGACCCTTTTCCAGCTCAACGGAGGACTTTTGGCGGACCCCCTTGAGCCAAAGGTCGGACTTAAGCTTACAGACTCCGGATCTAAATGGAGTTAAGTTTTCGTTTCAGTCGGATTCCTAGATCACGCATGGAGGACCAGTTTCAGTTCAACGGTTAGCGGATCTCGATCTGAAATTCCAAGTATATGGATATGTTTATGAAATTTTTCCTGATCCGAGGGTGTATTTAGGTCAGATTCTGACGGTCTAGTTGCTTACAAATGTCCACAACTAATAAGTCTCAGATTACTATTTGAGATATTTATTTTGTAAAGAAAAACAAGTGTTTTCACACTCCTCGCTCCGGACTCAAGCGAACAGCCGTGGGACACTGTCTGGACTTGATTTCTGAGATGGTTGTCAAGCCCAGCGAGGCGATCCTAAGTATATAACTTCGTATCATTCGGACTCTCGATGTGCGGTCCAGATCTGATACGGAGTTTCAATGTGCTCCCGAGAGTAGTCGGGTAATGAGTTTGATCCTAGATTTTAGGGTAACCTGGCGTCAATGATTCTATAAGTTTTGGGTCTTGAGATCGTATTTAAAGTGATTCAAACAGATTTCATGGCTAATCTAGTTTAGCACTTACTTAACTTTGTCAATTTTCTAAAGGATTTAATCCTAAGTGATTTCTGGTCGAGGTGGTACTCGAGCCATTATACGAAAATTTCCAAGTTATTACACTTACACCATAATAAACAAGGGCTTATGGTAGGACAACCTTATTTCTAGAACGTCTTTTGAATCAATAACTCAATCTGAATAGAAATACTAAATAGCAAGGAATTGAAATAAATTGCAAAAATATAGATCTAACTTATTACAACAATCCCCACACTTGCTTGAAATGTAAATTGTTACAATATTCACATCCACATGTACATTCCACAAAATTGAATAATAAATGATATGAAAATTAAGCAAGCATTCAATCCACAAGACAAAAACTTATAGTGGTTCGCCTGTGTGTACACCAACTATCTTTCAACAGCCACACAGAATGCTACTCCACTCCTAATATCTTCACACAAGGGATATTAGCATTTACAATCAAATAGGTTTTCACAGGTTCACCCAAAACCTTTACAATTGTGTCTTTTTAACTTGGGCTTACACAATTCAAAAACCCACACTTCTAAGTTTTCTGGCTCTCCTTAGATAATCAACAAATTGAGATTTTTCTGGCGAATCCCAAACAAAAACCAAAATAGTATGGAATTTACAAAATTGTAAAATACCTGAATTTCTCCTTTTCGTAGCAGCCCGGTAGAACCAATCGAAGTAGATGTTCAAATATAGAAGTTTAATGTCCACTACTCACTTTAATATGGTTCTAAGTTCTAATTGATTTTAGATTTAAACCAGTTGGTTATAGCTATATTTGATTTTGATTCTAAGAAGAAGGAATAAGGCAATTCCTCTTTTCAAATGAGATTAGAATACAGGAACAAAATCAAATTAAATAAGCTAGCAAAAAGAGAAAGCAATTATACACAAAATAGCTTAAAAATAAACACAAACTTATCTTAGAGTGGAGCCTTGAATTCACTTAATTTTCAATGAAAAACTCTGAAATTTGTGTGCTATTTATAGCTGAAGAAATTCGTCTTCAACTGGTCCTAGGGTCACCACGACTGGTCCAAGAATAAACTGATTTTTGAATTTTTGAGCCCGATCGGATCAGACCATTGTACGATCGGTCGTAGGCAGTCCACGACTGGTCGAAGGCAGTCCACGACCGGTCGAGACCCCTCTACGACTGGTCGTGCGACACTTAATTTATTCGCTAGAGTTTGAGTCGAAGCTTTACGACTGGTCGAAGGTCGAGTCGAGACCATCCCACGACCGGTCGATCAGACTCCAGGACTGGTCGAAGCCAAACTAGAAAATCTGATAAAATACAACAATTTGAGGACTGGTCCAGGAACTTCTTAGACTGGTCGAACCAGTGCTAGGACTGGACGAACAAGGTCTAGGACTAGTCTCAGAATAGACCATATTCATGTATTAATATTAAAATGAATTATGTAGACAAAGTGACCTGCCCTAAGGTCAATCTAAGGTTTATCATACCTGGGACATGAAGTATGAACATTGAAAACTTCATTTGCTTAGATCTTGAACTTCACTAAACTTGAAATTTTCTTGATGTAGCTTGTACACTTCACAAGCCTTGAATTTAATGTTGCTTTGAGTTGCACTTGAGTCCCGTACTTATATTTGAATCTTGAACTTCTACTTGCGCTTGAACTTGAGTCTTGACCTTAAGCTCTTCTTTAATATCTTTTACATTGTAGCTTGAACTATCATGAAGCTTAAAGAATTCTTTGAACTAGACTTCAAGTGTTGACGTGGTGTGTCAAACAGATTTATCAAGATATAAACATAAGACATATGAAGAAGTTTTGACACACAAAATGTGACAATCAAAGAGGAATCAAATCATAGCACTTACAATCTCCCCCTTTGTCAAATTTGTGACAAAATGCCTCTCATACTTCAATAAGATACGCATCACATTGTATAATAACGAATCATGCATCAGTTGTAATAAAATAAGCATCCCCTTGAGACAACTCAACTCCCCCTGAGTTAGTACACCTCAACTCCCCCTGAGTAGGCATATGTTGTGTACCCCCATCATATCAATCATAATCCATAGAATTCACAAATTCTCCCCCTTTTTGTCAAAATATGATAAAGGAAGAAACAAAGATAGGATATGAAAGACAGAAATAGAGATAGCAACTCAGAAAGATAGAAGGAAAAAAAGTTCAGAGTTAAAAACATTACATAAGAAGTGATCAAGATGAGTCAAAGTACATATCAAAAGAGTTATCAATTGAAGTTTAAAATAGGCATCCACACAACCAAAGAAGGTAAATTAGTAAAATTATTACAGACCAAAGATTTAACATTCTCAATCTGATCCAGAAGAAGGAGCAGGTATGTTAGAATCACTTTGATGAAGGCTCTTCTGTAAGCGCCTAAAATATCTGCACATAATTTTAAATTGTTGATTGTGGCCAACATTCATTTGTTCTACCTTTTCCTCTAATGCACGCAGACGTGCATTGAAATCAGATGGTTCAAAATCTGGATCATTTCCAGAGTCAGAATCAATTTCATTAAAAATATCATCCATGTCAATATCATCTGGCGGCAACTTATCACCTTCGACACCAATCTTAGCTTCAGCAGCAGCTCCACCCGCACCAACATCAACTTAACCAGGGGCCAATCTCAACTTCATTTTATTCAAGTTAGAATTGCTAAATATGAGGCGTTTGATAGGAGCCTCACCAACGGGCATAGCGACTAACATGTGAGTGGCTAATACATTCAACAGATATCCAAATGGAATATCACCATGACCAGGATGACTATGGATTTGAATGATAGAGGAACTAATCAAAGAGGGCAAATAGACATACTCGACCGATCGTAACAAGACTGGTCGAGCACGTCCTCGACCGGTCTTAGATCAGAAAAAATATGCAATTTCTACAGAATTTTGAAATTTAAATTAATAGCATATTAACATTATATACAATATGATACAAAGATGCATGATCAATCATTTAAAATTACACATACCAAGATCAAATTTCAATTTATTAAACCCGCTTTTGTCGAGCGGTTTAGTGAAAATGTCAACAAGCTGAGTCTCGGTAGGAATATATTCTAAAGATATTATTTTTTCTTCCACTAATTCACGAATATAATGAAACCGAATGTCAATGTGCTTAGTACGTGAATGCTGGATTGGGTTTTTTGAAATGTTTATCGCACTGGAATTATCACAATATAAAACCATCGAGTCTTGTGCGATTCCATAATCACTCAGCATACGTTTCATCCAAACCAGCTGAATACATGCATTTCCCACTGCAATATATTCGACCTCAGCAGTTGAGAGTGATATGTAACTTTGCTTCTTGCTAAACCAAGAAACCAAGCAGTTTCCAATGTAAAAACAACCACCATTTGGTTGATTTTTTCATCATCTATATTTCGCCTAATCAAGATCCAAATACCACCAATTGAACACTAGTATCATAAGGATACCAAAGACCCAAATTAACTGAACTTGCGATATATCGAATAATTCGCTTAACAGCAGTTAAGTGAGATTCTTTAGGATTAGACTGATATCTAGCACAAATTTCAACACTTAAAGCAATATCAGGTCTACTTGCAGTTAAGTAAAGTAAACTACCTATCATGCTACGATACAATTTAGGATCTACATCTTTACTTGTAGAGTCTTTTGAGAGTCTTAGAGTTGTACTCATAGGAGTATCAAAATTCTTATCATTTTCAAATCCGAACCTCTTAATCAAGTTTAATGCATACTTAGTTTGTGAAATATAAATTCCATCAGATTGTTGTTTTACTTACAACCCTAGAAAATAATTTAATTCACCAACCATGCTCATTTTAAATTCAGATTTCATTAGATCTGTAAACTTAACAGTCATGTTAGTACAAGTTGATCCATAAATTATATCATCAACATAGATTTGAACCATTAAGATATCATCGTTATGTTTCTTAACAAAGAGCGTCTTATCGACACTACCCATCTGAAAATTGTGACTTAGTAAAAACTTAGTCAATTTTTCATACCATGCTCTGGGAGCTTGTTTCAGACCATAGAGAGCCTTTTTAAGGTACTATACATGATTAGTAAGCCTAGGGTCTTCAAACCCAGTCGGTTGTTCAACATATACCTCTTCATTTAAGTCGCCATTCAAAAAGGCACTCTTCACATCCATTTGAAAAATTCTAAACTTTCTAAAACATGCAATAGATATGAAAAGTCTGATTGATTCAAGGCGAGCAACTGGGGCAAAAGTTTCATCATAATCAATCCCTTCAATTTGCGTGTACCGTTGCACAACCAGTCTTGCCTTATTTCAAATGATATTTCCCAATTCATCAGACTTATTTTTAAAAATCCATTTTGTTCCAATAATGTGTTTATCTTTAGGTCTAGGAATAAGATACCAGACATCGTTTCGGACAAACTGATTAAGTTCTTCCTACATCGCTACTATTCAGTTTTCATCAGAAAGTGCTTCTTTTACGTCAACCGGTTCTATCTGGGATGTAAAGAATACGTAGTTACATGTCTTCTAATTGTCTACGAGTGTGCACACCAGTGAGAGGGTTTCTAAGTATTTAAGAAGTTGGATGATCTTTAACAATCCTTAATTCAGAATTAGTTTCACTTGATGAAGTATCTAGTTTTTCAAATATAAGAGCTTCATCATTATCTGAATTAGGGGCAGGTGTATTCAAGTGATCTTCAATTACTACATTTATTAACTCTTGAATTACACTGGTCCTGTTGTTCAGAACACGATATACACGACTTTTTAAAGAGTATCCTAAAAAGATCCCTTCAACACTTTTAGTGTCGAACTTTTCCAAATTTTCACGGTCACGTAAAATATAGTACTTGGTGCCAAAAACTCGAAAGTATTTGACAGTAGACTTTTTCTCAAACCACATTTCATAAGCCGTTTTATTATTAGATTTGCAAATATAAACACGGTTAATAATGTAGCAGGCGGTATTCACTGCTTCAGCCCATAAATTTCTAGGGAGCTTCATGCTTTTCAACATAACATTTTCCATTTCTTGGAGAACTCTATTTTTCCTTTCCACAATACCATTTTGTTGTAGAGTTTTGGGTGTAGAGAATTCATGTGATATTCCCTAATCGCTACAGAGTTTCTCAAAACTGCTATTTTCAAACATGGATCCATGATCACTTCGGATCTTACTGACTCGAGAACATTTTTCAGTTTGGATCCATTTGATAATCTTTTTCACTTCATCAAGGGTTTCTTATTTGTCTCTTAAAAATGAAACCCAAGTGTATCTTGTATAATCATCTACGATGACCAAGATGTATTTTTTGCCACCTCGACTTTCCGTTCTGGTTGGTCCTATAAGATCCATGTGGAGAAGCTCGAGTGGTCTAGATGTGGCATTGGAGTTCACCTTTTTGTGAGAGCTCCTAGTTTGTTTACCATACTGGCATTCACCACATATTTTGTCTACTTTTTGCACTTTAGGTAGACCTCTAATTAGCTCTTCTTTGCTCAATCTGCATAAATTTTGGTAGTGTACATGTTCAAGGTGTTTATGCCATAATTCTGTCTCATCGGTATGGACCATGTAACACATTTGGTTAGATGAGATACCATCGGTTACTATATATCAGTTTTCAGAAGTTTTGTGACCAGTTAATATTACAGAACCCTTTTTGTTTAAAATTTCACAACCTTGATTGGAAAATTTTACACTACATTTATTATCGCATATTTAAGATATGCTCAATAGGTTGTGTTTTAAACCCTCAACATATAAAACATCTTTAAATAAAGGAAGGTTATAGAGTTGGACCGTACCTTTGCCAATAATCTTGCAATTGCTACCATCACCAAATGTGACTGACCCATCAGTCATATTTTTTAGATCAGTGAATAAAGCCTTGTCACCTATCATATGCATGGAACGTCCACTGTCTAGGTACCATTTTGAATGACTTGTTGCTTTGAAAGCAGTGTGAGCAACCAAGTAGGCAACTTTAGGAACCCATTTCATAACTGTTTTGGGTTTAGGAGAATGGTTGGTCTTCTTTTGTCTGATATTGTAAGAATGACCTACTGAGTTAGATTTTAAGAGCTCCTTAAGTAAATCAACTATTTTTTCAGCTAGTGGATTTCTGATCTGATTTTTAAAATAGTTGTTTTTAGGTTTTAGAAAAGTTTTTGTATTTTTAGAAAAACCATGACAAGTACCTTTTCCTTTTGAGTTAGAAGCCTCTCCTTTCACAAAGTTGGGAGGAGTATTCTTCTGTTTATGAGATGTATTTTTATCATAGCCCAACCTAGATCAGTCACCACATTTTCTTGATCTAGATAATAATTTTTCTAACTTTGGATCACCTTGGGCATATCTCCATGTATCCTTTAAGCTCAGAAGAGAAGATACTTCATTTTTAAGTTTCTCATTTTCAGATTTCAAATCATCAATCAGGGAGGTTTTGAATTCTAAATCACATTTTGATTTTTCCAAACAATCTGAAATTTGTAATTTTTTAAAACAAGAGTTTTAAAACATTCTTTGAGTTTAAAAAACTTTTCTTTTTGAAGTTTAAGTTTGACAGTAATTTTACAACTTTCCTTATATAAGGCATTATAAGCATCGTGAAGATCGTCTTCATTTTCATGATCACTATTCAAATTTTCTTCACTTGTTGAATCATCGTGATCTAAAAAAGTAAACTTGGCTAGAGTCATGAGGGCCTTAACTTCACTGCCCGACTCGGTTTCAGAATTTTCTGATTCAAAAGAGGCTTCAGAATCAGACGATTCATCCCAAGTAACCAACATACCCTTCATTTTGGGTCTGTCCTTTTTAGGACATTTGTTTGCTAGATGCCCATACTCTTGGCAGTTGTAACACTGACTGTCTTTCAAAGACTTCCAAGTTTTGGACTTAGATTTAAATCGTTTCTTTTCATTTGTCTTTTGAAAATCGACCATTTTCTTACTTTTAAAAATCTTATAGAACTTTTCGCTAAAAGAGCCATATCATCTTCAAAATTTTCTAAATCTGAGTTTTCTTGAGAAAGACCTTTAGATGACTTCAAAGTGATAGATTTGCCTTTAGGAGCTTTAAAATTTAATTCACAGGTTTGTAATGAACCAACTAGTTCTTCTACCCTCATATTATCCATATCACGAAGTTCTTGGATTGTGGTTACTTTAGAGTTGAACCGTTCAGGAAGAGAGCGTAGTATCTTTGCACACACTTTACTTTCTGGGATTTTATTGCCAAGATCCCATTTGATTTTACAATGTCATTTAATCTAGTGTAAAAGTCCATAAACATTTCATTTTCTCCATATGAACTTCTTCAAATTTGGTTGTGAGGAGTTGGACTTTAGATTTCTTGACAATTAATGTACCCTCGTGTGTTATTTCTAATATATCCCAAGCTTGCTTTGCAGTATCATAGGATATGATTCTTTTGAACTCATCCGGTGATAGTGCGCAAGTGATTGCATTTAGTACTTTAACATTTGCACTACTCTCACTTTTCTTAAGTGTGGTCCATTGGAAATAAGGTGTTACTCTCATTGATTTTGAACAATCGACACCAGTCACTTCAGTGGTAGGTGGGTTTCATTCAGTCACTGTGGCTTGCCACACACTCTCATCCATTGATTTGAGGAAGATCCTCATTCTGGCTTTCCAATAGGCATAGTTAGAGCCAACAAAAGGTGGAGGCCTAGTGACTGAAAGGCTATCAAAATTTGACATCTTTTTATATAGCTTAGATCATTGGCTTAGGAAATAAATCCAAATAAAAAGTAATAAGAACGAGCTATTAGGCTTTGATACCACTTGAAATGGCCAAGCTATATGTCCTAGAGGGGGGGTGAATAGGACTATGCCAAATTAAAATAAAATCAGCGGAATAAATATAAACAGATAGCCTTACAATTATAAATCAATTCACAATGCTAAAATCAATTCAACCTTAATAAATAAGTATTGAGAGGTTGATACAAATTCAGTTTTAAGGACAACCTTACACCATAATAAACAAGGGCTTATGGTAGGACAATCTTATTTCTAGAACGTCTTTTGAATCAATAACTCAATCTGAATCGAAATAACTAAATAGCAAGGAATTGAAATAAATTGCAGAAATAGAGATCTAACTTATTACAACAATCCCCACACTTGCTTGAAATGTAAATTGTTACAACATTCACATCCACACGTACATTCCACAAAATTGAATGATAAATGATATGAAAATTAAGCAAGCATTCAATCCACAAGATAAAGAGTTATAGTGGTTTACCTGTATGTACACCAACTGTCTTTCAACAGCCACACAGAATGCTACTCCACTCCTAACATCCTCACATAGGGGATATTAGCGTTTACTATCAAATAGGTTTTCACAGGTTCACCCAAAACCTTTACAATTATGTCTTTTTAACTTGGGCTTACACAATTCAAAAACTCACACTTCTGAGTTTTCTGGCTCTCCTTAGATAACCACACAAATTGAGATTTTTCTGGCGAATCCCAAATAAAAACTAAAATAGGATGGAATTTACAAAATTGTAAAATACCTGGATTTCTCCTTTTCGTAGCAGCCTGGTAGAACCAATCGAAGTAGATGTTCAAATATAGAAGTTCAATGTCCACTACTCACTTTAATATGGTTCTAAGTTCTAATTAATTTTAGATTTAAACCAGTTGGGCGTAGCTATATTTGATTTTGATTCCAAGAAGAAGGAATAAGGCGATTCCTCTTTTCAAATGAGATTAGAATACAGGAACAAAATCAAATTAAATAAGCTAGCAAAAAGAGATAGCAATTATGCACAAAATAGCTTAAAAACAAACACAACTTATCTCAAAGTGGAGCCTTGAATTCACTTAATTTTCAATGAAAAACTCTAAAATTCGTGTGCTATTTATAGCTGAAGAAATTCGTCTTCGACTGGTCCTATGATCACCATGACTGGTCCAAGAATAAACTGATTTTTGAATTTTTGAGCGCGATCGGATCAGACCGTTGTACGACCAGTCGTAGGCAGTCCACGACTGGTCGAAGGCAGTCCACGACCGGTCGAGACCCCTCTACGACTAGTCATGCGACACTTGATTTAGTCGCTGGAGTTTGAGTCGAAGTTTACGACTAGTCGAAGGTCGAGTCGAGACCATCCCTCGACCGGTCGAGCAGACTCCCGGACTGGTCGAAGCCGAACCAGAAAATCTGATAAAATATAACAATTTGAGGACTGGTCCAGGAACTTCTTAGACTGGTCGAACCAGTGCTAGGACTGGTCGAACAAGGTCTAGGACTAGTCTTTGAATATACCATATTCATATATTAATATTAAAATGAATTATGTAAACAAAGTGACCTACCTTAAGGTCAATCTAAGGTTTATTATAACTGAGACATGAAGTATGGACATTGAAAACTTTATTTGCTTCGATCTTGAACTTCACTAAGCTTGAAATTTTCTTGATGTAGCTTGTACACTTCACAAGCCTTGAATTCAATGTTGCTTTGAGTTGCACTTGAGTCCCGTACTTATATTTGAATCTTGAACTTCCACTTACACTTGAACTTCAGTCTTGACCCTGAGCTCTTCTTTAATATCTTCTACATTGTAGCTTGAACTATCATGAGGCTTGAAGAATTCTTTGAACTAGACTTCAAGTGTTGACATGGTGTCTCAAACAGATTTATCAAGATATAAACACAAGACAAACGAAGAAGTTTTGACGCACAAAATTTGACAATCAAAGAGGAATCAATTCATAGCACTTACAGAAGCGGGATGAGTGTCTTCTCGAAGAGGGGGTCTTTGAATATTTGTGCTGATATGAGTGGTTATTTTCAACCACTTATCCCAGTCATACTCTCTACCGTGCTTTGGAGGGCATTTTATGTCCCCCAGTGTGATTGCTCGATGAATGTGAGATGGCAGTGATTCAATGCAGTCGATGAAGTCAAAAGTTGGAAGTACGGGTTCTTTGAAATATGCAGGGTTGCGGTAGTGGTTTTGGTTCATTTGGTTGGCGGTTGATCGGAAGAAGGGGAAGGGCGATAAGAAGATGGATCAGGCAAATCAGGGTGAGAAGGCTGCTCAGTAGGAGGGTCTACAGGATGATAGGTTCGCTTAATACGAGCCATGATAAACAGGGAGTTAAGGGCTTGAAGGTAATTGAAGAAAAGGTTTAAAGAAAAGTTGAGAAATTGGCTAAGTTTTGGAAAAATGACCAAGTGCAGGAGAAATTGGCAAAGTCCCGGTTGCGCAGGACCGCGCAACAGAAGTCTGTTGAGCAGAACGGCGCAACTCCCAGAAACTTTGCGCAAACAATAAAGTTATTGTGCGGGACCACGCAATCGATATTGGTTGAGCAGGGAAAAATTGTAGGAGAGCAAAGTGTTCGCTACAGGCCAAAAAAGAAGTGCAGAGTAAGGGAAGGCTGGAGCATTTATAGGACTTGTGATCGAGTGCGGTACGCGGGTTTACGTTGCACGGGTCCGCGCAAACCCTGTCAGGGTGATTACTTTTGATCCTTTTCTTTGATTTTGGGGAAACAAAGAAAAGATCAACGGGGCATTTGTTGAGGCATAAAAAATGATGAAGAAAGGATTGAAGCAAAAGGAGATTGAGAGATAGAAAGAAAATTGGAAGAGAAGGAGAATGAAATAGTTTAAGGGTGGTTTGCATGGGTCCGCGCAACCGATGTCCGTTGCACGGGATCGCACAACTGAAATAACAGTTGCGCTGGTTCGCACAACGAAATACAAAAGTGGTTCTTTGTAAAAAGATCCAAAACATCCAAAGGTGGATCCCATGACACCAATATCGAGGTTTCACACGTGCGAGGGCCTATAAATATCCCTTCCCCTCCTTCATTTAGACGGATTGAAGATTTTGGAGAGGAAGCAGAGCGAGGAGGAAGACTAAAGGTAGGAGAGGAAGTTCCTGTGGTTTGCGCGGGTCCGTGCAACCGATATCCGTTGCGCAGGTCTGCACAACCAGACTACTCTGTAGTCTATGAAGCTAAGTGGCCAACATGCTGCTGAAATGGCTAGACTCCAGATTTCTTCTATTCAAGCTTCAAGAGCAGGAAATCAATAGAAGAGACCTATGTCATACTCCTCTTAAAGAGATGATCAAATCATAAGACGAAATGTTGCTGGATTTGATATCTGACTTGGACATTTGAACTTTGTCAATTTCTGTATTCTAAATAATCTATCTTATAATTAAGGGATGTTTGAGGATGTAAATGAACTTAGTATTAATAAAATATGATGATTGTCTTTAATACTCTCTCTCTCTATTATGTTTGAATAAGATAATATCCCAAATCAAATGCATTTGTTTCTTGTTCGAAACAGGAGTAAAACATGAACTATACATAAAAAATCGATTGCATTGATTTGCAATCGAAGACATTTTCGATTCTATCGAACATGGTTCGGTTACATCAAAGATAAGGCCCATTTTGTCCAGCAACAAAATGACCAAATGCTGAGAATTGTCAATTAATATCGAATACTGTTTAATGATATCGAAATTCAAACTTCGATAGAATCAAACCTTATTCGATGGCATCGACTCAGGGCACTCCCTCTATACAGAAAACATTCTCTAAGTGTTCATCGATATAATCGAGCCACCTTCGATTACATCGAGAGTAAGTGTAACATCCCGGATTTTTTGTCAATCTGGAATTAGACGTCCTTAGGCAATGGGTCGCTCCTAACACCTTATTAACTTGTCAGAACTCAATCCCAAAGTCTAAAATGCTTTTGAACCCATTTCCTTCACAAATCCCACCCTTCACTACCTTAATCATTCAATTTTTCTAAGTACTTTCACCCTAGACACTATCTTAAACTAGCTAAGTAGTATGACTTGGATCACCTTATATACAAACTACAAAGGCCCAAGTACCACCTCAGACAGAAATCTTACAGGACTAAATCCTTTAGAAATTTGACAAAGTTAACTAAGTGCTAAACTAGATTAGCCATGAAATCCGCTAGAATTGCTTTAAATACGATCTGCAAGACCCAAAACTTGTAGAATCATTGACGCTAGGTTACCCTAAAATTTAGGATCAATCTTATTACCCAGCTGCTCTCGGGAGTATCTCGAAACTCCGTATCAGATATGGACCGCACGTCGGAAGTCCGAATAATACAAAGTTAAGGAGTTAGGACCGCTACGCTGGGCTTGACAACCATCTCAAAAATCAAATCCAGGCAGTGTCCCATGGCTGTTCGCTTGAGTCCGGAGCATGCGAGTGTGAGAACACTTGTTTCTTTACAAAATAAATATCTCAAATAGTAATCGAGACTTGTGCCATGGGTCAAGATAAGCAACCTGACCGTCCGAATCAGGCTAAATTACACCCTCGGATCAGGAAAAATTTCATAAACATATCCATGTACTTAGAATCTCCGATCGAGATCCACTGACCATTGAACTGAAACTGGTCCGCCACGCGTGATCTGAGAAGCCGACTGGAACAAAAACTTAACTAAATCTAGATCCTGTGTTAGTGAGCTTAAGTCTGACCTTTGTCTCAAGGGGGGCCGCCAGAAGTCCTCCGTTGAGCTGGAAAAGTGTCGCTTTGGTTATAACCTAAGTATACCTTGACCTGAAGTCTACTCCAGTGACTTTTTAGGCTATATAAGGACCTTAGAACTCTCTCTCTCATAGCCATACGAATTTGAGAGAAACCCTAGAGAGAGAAAAGAGAAAAGAGAGAGAAAGTGTGAGAGATGTGGGAGAATCTCCTTGCTACTTTACCTTGCCACTCTACCAGCTCCACCACTCTGTTTTAATTGCTTTCCCGGCGAATCCGGCGTCATTTCTATGTAAGAAACCCTAACCCTAATCTGATTTGGGGTGTTGATAGTTGTGGGTTATGAAATAGCTAACCTATTTCGTTCTATAGGTTGCCAAACTGCCGTATACGGAAGCTTCGCAAACCTATCGACTCCGTTACGATTCTACAACAAAAGGTGTGGACTTTAGGTGTATAGGTTATAGTTTTCAAAGCTTTCAATGTCAGATAATGATAGATTCATGATATGCATGCAATTGCACATGTACAAAGTGCTGTCTGTTTTTCGTTTCGATTAAAGATGGAGAATATGGAATTTTACATACTCTGGGTATTTGTAGAAAGTACCGTATACGTATAAATTTTGGAAATGGGTTTGCCATGATTATTTGTTGTATGAATATATTATATATGGATAAAATACTTATTTGGTGAAAGGATTCGCCATAATACATGATTTGCTAACATACACTATGTATGTAGAAATAGTGTATTCTAGAAAGTACCGTATATGTATAAATTTTGGAGATGTGTTTGCCATGATTATTTGCTATATGAATATATTATATTTGCATAAAATACTTGCTTGGCGAAAGGACTCGCCCTAATATATATTTTGCTAATATACACTATGTATGTTGTAATAGCGTATTCTAAGTGTTTGTGAAAATGCTTGTGAGGGTAAGTGTTTCGATGATGGTGCCTTAAGTAGGTGTTGAGATGGGATTCTCAACTACTTTAGAGACGTGTATGATTTCCTTCATGTAAGTTATTTAGTTTAATCGCTCACTATTTTATGAAACGTATGTGTTTAGATTTCCTGTTTGCATTGTGTTTTATAACATGCTTGTTAATATATTTGAATTACTTGTTTATTTAATTATGCTCTGATTACTTCACATGTTTAAATTGTATTCCATAATCCGTGAAGGGTGATGGGGGAGTGGTGCAACGTTTCCGAGCAACAGCCCTGGCAGCCCTAAGCGGACAATATTGGATATTTGATTGTATGATCTGAAATCTTGATTCATTACCGCTTTAACTGTTCTGTAATTGATTGTGTTTGGGGCTATGATTATAGTCCAGGCAATCGATAATGGAATCGAATTCGTGGCTGAGATTCATTTGCCACGTGGGATATGTTTGACGAACCCGAGTCGTATTTCGGTTGGCTACAGTGGTTAGGCCATACGAAGTGCTTATGCACTTCATGTCGTTCAGTTGATTGTGCGCTCGAGCTAGTCAGGCTAGTCAAGTAACCCGATATGTCTAATGTATGTTCACCATGTTTGGACGCTATTGCTTGAACCTAGGGTACCAAACTTACCAGTGGAAATCCCGTTAACCATGATACCTCGATCCGCTAAAACTCATGAGCCGGGCATGGTGGTATGGGACACCGTGGTCGAACTGTCGGCCTACGCTGGGGCCACGTGCCTCCCCGTAGTGATCAGTGAGTAACCAAACTCGTGAGCCTAATACGGTGGTATGAAACACTGTATTCGAGCTGTCGACACCTATGGTGAGAGCTGAATACGGTGAGACCTGTATTCGTGCTGACGGGTGACGAGTCCTCCGTAGTGTCTTCGAGTATACTATGAAGTCTGTGATTGGCGATGAGCCCTTCGCAGCAACTAGAGCATGAGTTGAGCCGAGTACTGTGAGACCTGTATTCGAGCTGACGGCCAGCGATTGAGTCGAGTACGGTGAGACCTGTATTCGAGCTGATGGGCAACAATTGAGCCGCATACGGTGAGATTTGTATCCGTGCTGACGGGTGACGAGCCCTTTGCGATGCCTTCGCGATGCCTCTCGAACCATAATATCGTATGAGATTATCTAGGTTTGACGACCCTAGAATGGATCATGTTTGGGGATGATACAAGGGAGGTACCTTAGTTTCCCAATCCTGCTGTTTGAAATAGACTAATAACAACTCGGTAATCATTCTCATCATGCATTGCATGTGCCTGTAAGATGTGGAGCACTGAGGAATGCAAGCATGTCGCGAACGTAAAATGGTGTCGCACGAGAGAGTATGTCGGTGAGGGCATACATCATGACTGCATTCATACTTGTATTAATAAGAGTAATTAGAATTGTTGATTGTACTGCTTTATCATTACTGATTGACTGTTTTGATAACATGTTAACCTATGCTTTATTGTTCCACTAAGTTGATCACTCACTCCCACGTTATGAGACGGTGTTATACACACCAACCAGACTTTGTCTGATTGCAGATGGTGACGCTACTTCTGAGGCGAAGCCGGACCTTTGCATTGACTATGATGCTTGCTTGTATTGGTTATTTTCTGGCGGCTTCAAGTGAGCCGTGTCTTGATCGACGGGGCTTTATGGGATGTTGACTAGATCACACTACACACCTGGTATAATTTGAATTGTACTTGAAATTCATTAACCTGGTAACCTTATCACACTCTGGAGACTCACCACAGTTTATATATTTTATTTATCTATCACAGTCTTCCGCTTGCAAATTTAACTCTCTGGAGTATGATATGCTATTTTGGCTTAATCTCACTCATGTTCACTACTCTAATACAGTCAACATTCAATCATCATTCATTTTGTTGCATAAGTGATGCGTTGGAACTCGGGAGTTGAGTTTTTGCTCGACCCCCGATTTTCAGGGCGTTACAGTAAGTTTCCGATAGAATCGAACGATACTTGATTACATTAAACTTGAGGAACATTTTGTCCAGCAAACCATCCAGGAAAATACATCTCTTTGATTACATCGAATACAATGTAATTTTTTAAAAGAAAATCTGATGGGATCGATTTACCTCTCGATTACATCGCAGTGCACATCGATAGAATTGAAGGGTACTCGATAAAATTGGGCAAAATCTGTTTTACACAAAAATGAATCTATGTGTGTAGGAAATCGATGCAATCGAAGTAGGCTCGATAATATCAAATTTCCAATTTCGATGGAATCGAAGACTACTCGATAACATCGACAATGACAGATTTCTACCTGTTTATTTACCGTTGGGATTCTTTCTTTATAAATACCATAGGTTGTCTCTTAACAATTTAAGCTAGAGTTTGAGAGAGTTGCTTTAAGAGATTATACCATCTTCCTCATTCCCTCTTTCTCATTAGAGTTCATTATTCAATCTTAACATAAGCATTAATTCATCATCTTATGTGCTTAGATTGAATTATGAACTCTAGCATTCATTGAGTTTCCAACTAACCTCTTCATAGGTAAATCCTAGTATTGGAACTCTTGAATGCATAGCTCATGGAAACTTTCTCTGTGTGTATTTAAGATCATATCATATAAATAGAGAAATACAAAACCCTAAACCTCACAACCTTAGAGCATTGATCGACACATCATAAGCGGTTGCGGTTCAAGGGAGCTGATGACTCTTCGTCATCATCGAAGATCTTCACATCGTGCAAGAAAGGGGCTTACTCACTTATTTGTAAGTATACAGAGTCCATTGAGTTTGAAGCCCTTTCCTTATATAGGATTGGGCTTCAGAGTTTGAGCGACAAACTCACCAAGACCTCATTGTAAGACTTTGACGGGAGAATATGTTGTACTTGTGTAGGACATGTTTTTCTTGTGTAGGACATGTTGTCCTTACGTAGGACATGTTGTCCGTGTAAAGGACGTGTTGCCTTGTGTAGGCATGGGCTGCCTTTGGTAGGTTCCCAGTTGTGTCCTTGTGAATGACTCATTGCCTAAGTGTAGGCACTTAAGGGAACCTTATGTAGGTCCCTTAGTTAATCTTGTGTAGGTTGTGAAGGTTCATGGTTAACCTGATTTAAAATCATTGGATAGTAAAATCCAGTACACTCTAAGAGAGAGTGTGTCCGTTGGGAGTGGGATAGGTAAGTAGCCGAACCACTATATATGATTGTGTTTGGTATTGCTTTTTACGCATTATTCTAATTATGCTTATGATTATCAAATGTCTTTTTTGTTGCATGATTTAGTTAATGTATAAGTACTGACAAAGATCACATCTCTCACACTATCATATACACTATCCCTAATAGGCTTGTTCTTCATATGAAAATCTTGTATAAGCCTATGTGAGTTGGACCCTCTATTGGCTTGGAAGCCATAGAGTTACTTTGCCTTTCTCTTTCGATTAAAGTTAGGCATTGTTTGTTCTTAGTAGAAAATAATTTTAAAAAGTCCTATTCACCCCCCTCAGGACATTAGGACATACTTCATACTTCAGTAATAGCGGTTCTACCACAATTTCAATAACATCCACCAGACATGGCGTGCAAGAAGCCATGAGACCTTTATTTTTCATTGACCTATAATGTCAAGGCAAATTTAACATGAGGACTATGATTAGAAAAAAAAATAAAATACATAAAACATATATAACCCATCATCTAACATAAAACACTTTAAATAAATCTAAGGCGTCACCATAAGAGCCATGAACAAAAATCATCCCTAAATCCTACATATTTTGTGGACCGCCAGAGTTTTAAATGACTTGACTTGGTGCATCCCTCGATTCTCATGAATGGGCTGGATGACACTGTACACTATATGGTGGACCTCACATTACAGATGAAAGTTCCTACGATGGGCATTGCCTAGTAAATGTCCCCTGTTGCTTTACCTGGTGTATCCCATGTAAGTTTGTTTGTAGCAAACATGAATCTTGAGAGAGAAGAGGGAAAGTTGGGAGAGAAGACGGGTTGGCGGGAATAAACTCTTTCTATTGTTTTTTTTTTTCTTCTGATAATGGGTATATATATATATATATATATATATATTCTATATTTATTTAAAAGCTATAGTGCTTGGATGACGTGGACTAATAAATATGAAACAACACAACACAAAACAGTGGTTGTTGAACACCCACCATTAAAACTTTTTAAGGTCTACCATAACATTTTTTTTCTACGATCTAACCTGTTGATAAGATTATAAAGACCTGGATGAAGGGAAAACAACATATAACAGGTTGGTTCAAAACTTTTGTGACTTATAACAAGCATTTAATCGTGGGAATTCAATCCCTATTGTGTTATCCACCTGAGATTTGTATCCACTTCATTTTTGGACCATGTCCTAAAATAAGCTGGAAAAACAGATGGATGAGGTGGATATACAATGAGGTGCGTCCCATGATCAGGGAAGCACCCGCCTATCAAGATCTGGGTTCGCAACTAATCCACGTCCAGTCACAATGCACGTCGCCTGATGAATAATCCAAGTATCTTATGCATGTGAACTATGTGTGGACCTTTTGACATGTTTTTCTTCCTTGGTTGAGCCCTAGGTAATAAATGTTATGGTGATTCGGTCATGGAGAGATTGAAGAAGACATCAATGAACACCCGTTGGCTGAATTATCAAGCCAATTCACCCATTAATGGGTTAGGGCTACACTCCTAAGGAAAAAAAATCAAAATCGAAAAGGAAAAACTATACGAATGGTCTATATTCATCATAGATAATTACATCACTTAATGAATGACCAAGATTACACATACTTGTTCCACATTGGCATGCCTGCGGTGAATGACCTATACCATCTACACTGCGCGAATCACCTCAACATTGCACGTTTTGCAATAAGTCGAAATCCTCTATTTATAGCAAACGGGAATGTTGGGAGAGGAAGAGAGTCTAGATCCCCTGATTCAAATAAAAATGTTGGGAGAGGAGGGAAAGCTGGGAGAAAAGTTGAGAGAGAAGACATCGGAATGCCTTTTTTTTTTTTTTTTATATATATATTTTATTTTAATAATATTTCTGGATCCTTTTTTCTTCTTAGTTTTTTAAAAGACCAAGTAGATGAGATGGACTAATAAGTGTTGAAAAATTAGTGGTTTTTAACAAATAATAAAAACAAAATTCGAATTTTCAAAATTTCGGGATTTTCCCGCCAAAACGTATTTTGAATATTTTGAATTAAAAAGTGCGGTGTGTGTGCTTTGTCCCACATCGGAAATGAAAAAGAAACTTTTGTGGTTTATATGAGATGTTGTGAAAGGTATTCTTACTTGGAGCTTTTGGAGGAGATAAAACTTAGGTTGCGTGTTCAGAAGGCGGGCTGAAAGCAACAAACGCTACGCCTGCCTGCCTGCACCTTGTAGGCACTCGGGCACGGCACGGCACGGGCACGGGCGAGGGCGAGGGCGTGGGCAGTGAGGCAGTGTGGCTGTAGTGGCTGTAGTGGCGCTAGATGGCGCACTTTGCACTTCGCACGTCCGCATCGTGTCGCAGAGGGGTCGCTCCTTCGCGAACCGGTGCGATCGCGGTGCGATGGGTCTGGTCAGAGCCTTAGGGCAGTGTGGATCTGAAATGAGCCTGGGTTTTTATAGGTGATTGAGAATGGTCGGATCTTGAATCCGAAACGTCCAGCCGTTTCTACAAACGGCTCTCTGCCTTGAAAGCCAAACGGTCCGAAAACGGACGGGCCAGGATGATCTAACGGTCAGATCTTCTGATCTAATGACCAGAAACGTCTGGAATTAATGGACAACGGCTAGAAACGTTTTCAAACGTTATGGACCATTGATATCACGGCAAGAACGGGTCTAAAACACGAGGCCTATATAAACTGGACCATTCCATCCGATTTCATCATCTCAAAATATCATCTCTCCCATCGGATCAATACGATCCATAGCTCTAAAGAACACGTGATCATCTCGGCCGTCTAAATCTGTCGAAGAAATCTATGCGTTAAATTGTTCCATAGTGGACCTATCGTGATTCTGCTTATTTGGATCCGAGATAAGGCTTGTCTTATCCTGGAAGCAATTCGTCTGTAACCCATCGGCGATGATAAGGGGACGAATCACGCTTTAAGACAAACGTATTTTATACGTGATTGACCTAGTGAAATTGCTATTATTTTAATTATTTTTTTCGATTTTCGGTGTATTCAACCAAATTTTCTAACAATCTTAAAGCGTGAATCCATGGACACAGAAAGTGTTGCATCAATAAACCGATGAACCGGGATCTCGATCCGATTGACCGATTCGATGGTTCAAATTTCACTAGATGGCGGGACAAAAATTCCTGGCACCGCTCGAAGATCTTCTACATCCTGGACCCGACTCTCCAGACCCTGCAAGCAAAGGAAACAGACACTCAGAACAAGTGGGCTGCTAGGATCAAACGCCAGGAAGATGAGCTGGCGTGTCGTGGCCACATCCTTAATGCTCTCTACGATCGATTAATACGATTTGTACACGGGGACCACATCGGCGAAAAGAAATATGGAGCGACCTTTGGAATACAAATACAAGGTGAAGAGGAAGGTACGTAAGTTTCTAATTGCCAGGTATTTTGACTTTACGATGGTAGACAATCTACCACGCTTGCCCAAATTCAAGAATTACTTATTGTAAATAAAATAAAAGCCATAAAAATCGATCTTCTGAATCCTTTCAAGTTGGAGCTATAATCGCAAAATTGCCTCCGAGTGGAAAGACTACAGGAAAAGCTACATAAATCGAAGAGTTCACCCTAGAACAAATCCGAAGCATCTTCGTATAGAAGAAGAATCTCATGTAGAGACAAAAAGGATGGCGCTAATGGTGCATCCTCATCCAAGGTTAATTGAAGAAACGACCATTTCAAAATAATTCCTATGAGAAATGATTCCCTTAAACCTAACAAAGATCAAGGAAATTCAAGAAACCCAAAAAGAAGAAAAAAGCAGCAAACCTAAGGGAGCTTGCTATGCGGCAAAGATCGGGCATTTCGCTACTGAGTCTGTAGGGACCGAAAAAAGCCTAAGAAAGAGGCTAATGCGATGAACGATGAAATCGTAGCTTAATGGTCACGAAGTGAATCTAGTTCAAGAGAAAATTCTGGTTGGTGGTATGATACTGGTGTGCCACAGATCCATGTATGCAACGATCAATCTTCTTTTAAAACCTATGAAGACGAGACCAATGGTCAAGAGGTTCAAATGGGAAATGAAGGACGATCGAAAGTTGCAAGCAAAGGAACCGTGGAATTAATCTTTACCTCGGAAAAAGGTAATTCTGACCAACGTACTGCATGTCCCAGACATAAGGAGGAATCTTGTCTCGAGGGGATCTCTTAAGCAAACCTGGGATTAGGGTTGTGTTTGAATCGAAGTGCAAGTTGATCTTGTCAAGAATGGGAACTTTGTGGGTAAGGGATATGCTTGTAATGGGATGATCAAATTATCTTTGAATGAAAATAATTCTTACGCTTACGTGGTTGAGTCCGTAACGCTATGGCATGGTAGACTAGCATATGGCTCTGATACCTTAAAACTCATGGCTAAGAACGACTTAATATCATATAACGATAGTGACAAAGATAAATGTGAAGTATGCATAAGGTCTAAAATAATCAAGAAACCATTCCCACTACGTTGAGAGATCGTATCAAATTTTAGACCTAGTGCATGACATATGTGAACTAAATGGCGTTCTTACAGTGGAGGTAAAAGGTACTTTATAACGTTTATAGATGATTGTTCAAGATATGTGTATGTATATCGTTAAAATCGAAAGATGAAGCATTTAATGCATTGAGATCTATAAATCGAAGTAGAAAATCAATTAGATAAAAATGTTAAAATCCTTCGTAGTGATCGAGGTGGAGAATATTTCTCTAATGAATTTTCTAACTATTGTGAAGAACACGGTATAATTCATCAGTGTACAGCCCCTTAACACCACAACAAAATGGTGTAGCGGAAAGAAAAAATAGGACATTAGTAGAAATGGTCAACTCAATGCTAATACAAGCACGATTACCATTAAACCTATGGGGAGAAGCAACATTAGCCGCTTGTCATGTTTTAAACAATTCCATCTAAGAAAACCAAGACCTCTCCATATGAAATATGGAAAGGAAGAAAACCAAACATAGGGTATCTTAGAGTGTGGGGGTGTCTTGCATAATGAACTCAGAACCCAAAAGAACTAAGTTAGGACCAAGAGCTATCAAGTGCGTCCTTGTAGGATATGCACAACATAGTAAGGCTATAGACTTCTAGACTTAGACACCAATGTAATTATAGAGTCTAGAGATGTAGAGTTCTTTGAGAATTTCGTATTCATAGAGGAAAAGAATCTTGAGATTCAATCTCCTAATAGAATAATAAAGAAACACTAATAGAAGAGAAATGACTCTAGTGAACCTCGTAGGAGTTAAAGAGCGAGAGTAGAAAAGAGTCTTGATCTGATCAAATAGACTCTCAACGACTCTCCTTTCATCTAGTAGAGGGTGATAGAGAGAAGGTGATTAGGAAAATACCTATGGTTTTAACTATAGAAGATGAACCTAAAACCTTTAGTGAAGTATGTCTTAAGAGACTCCGCTTTTTGAAAAGAAGCTATTAATGATGAAATGGATTCCATAATATCTAACCAAACATGGGAATTGGTAAATCTACCCCTAGGTTCCAAACCAATAGGTTGTAAGTGGATATTTAAGAAGAAATATCACACTGATGGTACAATTCAAACCTTTAAGGTAAGATTAGTTGCTAAGGGTTTAAAATAGAAAGAAGGAATCGATTATTTTGACACTTACTCTCAGAGTTCGAATAACATCGATTAGGATCTTATTCGCTCTAAAGCATCCATACATCATCTTCATATCCATCAAATGGACGTGAAGACAAATGACATTCTGAATGGTGATCTCGATGAGGAAGTTTACATGGAACAACCGGAAGGGTTTGTTCTACCGGGAAATGAAAGAAAAGTATGTAGACTAGTTAAGTCTTTGTATGGGTTAAAGCAAGCACCAAAACAAAGTGGCATGATAAATTTGATTCTAAAGTTCTGTCTTATGGTTTTGAACATAATATTCTTTGATAAATGCATATATTCAAAAGTATGTAATGATTATATAGTAATCATATGCTTGTATGTAGATGATATGTTAATAATCGGTAATAAAATGGAAGGTGTAAGCTTGAAACCAAAAGTTTTTTTTCGAGTTTTCAAAATGAAGGATCTTGGACAAGTGGATACCATATTAGGTATCAAAGTTAAAAAACATAGTGGGGTTTAGCATTATGCCGGTCTCATTATATTGAAAATAATAAACAAGTTTAATCACTTGAATATTAAAGAAGCAAAGACCCCGTTTGATCCAAGTATTAAGTTAAAGAAAAACAGTGGAAGAAGCAATTGCACAACTAGAGTATGCTTAGTCTTATAGGCGATCTTATGTATGCAATGCAATGCACAAGACCGAGATATAGCATCTGTTGTGAGTAAACTAAGCGGGTTTACAAGTAATCCTAGTGTTGAACAATTTGGAAAGCAATAAGTAGAGTTCTAGGTTATCTTAAAGAAACCAAAGAACTAGGTTATTTTACTCGAGAATTTCAGCTGATATTGGAAGGATATCTGCCGTCTGCAAGTTGGATATCGAGTGCGAGGGGACAACAAGTCCACTACGGGGTGGATATTCACCCTAGGAGGTGCTGTTGTATCTTGGGGATCAAGAAACAAACATGCATAACGCACTCAACTATGGAATGCGAGTTCATAGCTTTAGGCACTGCTTCTGGGAAAAGAGGTGAGTGGTTAAGGGATCTTCTTTTAGAAATCCTTTCTATCGAAAGCCTATCTGGTGTTTCACTTCATTGTGATAGTGAAGCCACTCTGAGAGCCTATAGCGGTATCATAATGGAAAGTCAGGACACATAAGTTTAAGACATGACTATGTAAGGCAATTGATTCAAGATGGAATCATTGCGATCTCATATGTAAAGTCAAGTAATAACTTGGTGATCCTTTTACTAAACCTCTAACGAGAGGTAGTAAGGACAACATTTAGAGGGATGGGGTTGAAACTCTTTACTCAAAGTTTCACCAAAGTGAAAGAAACCCAACCCTAATTTAGAAAATCTCTAAATATTGGGTTTAATGGGTAACAACAATTCTTGATTAGTGAAAAGTTTCAAAGACTAAATAAGATAATAACCTCATCGAATGATAAGTGTGGCCGTTGAGAGGATGAGTATTAAACTCTTAATGAAAGTCAACTAAACAGACAAGTGTTTTAACGGGCTCTTGGAAGGATTTCACCTATGTGAAGAAGTGGTGCCGCTTCTCATGAGACTTAGAGTTATCTGGGATCGTTCATGAAACAGGATAAGCACATGACCATTAAAAGTGCTAAGCAAGATTATAAAGGAACACTTAACGCAGAGCTATTATGTGTGTGGCATTTTCGGTTATATCATATAGGAATAATCGGTTCAATGTCATGAAGAATTTGAAATAACTTTAAGATACTTACACTAAGGAAAGATTCAAATCGCAAGATATCTTTCTTTATGCATAATAACTGTTATTATTCTGACAGAGTTTTTCATTATTTTAAAAACCAGTGGGGGATTGTTGAAAAATTAGTAGTTTTTAACAAATAATAAAAACAAAATTCGAATTTTTAAAATTTCGGGATTTTCCCGCCAAAACGTATTTTGAATATTTTGAATTAAAAAGTGCGGTGTGTGTGCTTTGTCCCACATCGGAAATGAAAAAGAAACTTTTGTGGTTTATATGAGATGTTGTGAAAGGTATTCTTACTTGGAGCTTTTTGGAGGAGATAAAACTTAGGTTGCGTGTTCAGTCTGCAGCAAGGCTGAAACACCTGCCTAACGACGGCAGCCTTCGGGTTTCGGGCACGGGCACGGGCGTGGGCGGGCGTGGGCGGTGTGGGCTGTATTTAGATGGCGCACTTTGCACTTCGCACGTCCGCATCGTGTCGCAGAGGGGTCGCGTACGCGAACCGGCGCGAGACGGTGCGATGGGTCAGTGTAGATCTGAAATGAGCCTGGGTTTTTATAGGTGATTGAGAACGGTCGGATCTTGAATCCGAAACGTCCAGCCGTTTCTACAAACGGCTCTATGAAAGTTAAGCGGGAAAGCGGACGGGCCAGGATGATCTAACGGTGGATCTTCGATCTAATGAAAACGTCTGGAATTAATGGACAACGGCTAGAAAGCGTTCAAACGCCGGACCATTGATATCACTGCAACGGGTCTAAAACCGAGGCCTATATAAGCTGGGCCATTTAGTCCGATTTCATCATCTCGAAAATATCATCTCTCCCATCGGATCAAATCTGATCCATAGCTCCTAAAGAACACCGTGATCATCTATCTAAATAATCGGAAGAAATCTATTGCGTTAAATTGTTCCATAGTGGACCTATCGTGATTCTTTTCTGGATCGGATAAGGCTTGTCTTATCCTCGAAAATTCGTCTGTAACCATCAAGAATGATAAGGGACGAATCACGCTTTAAGGACAGCGTATTTTATACGTGATTCAGCCTAGTGAAATTGCTATTATTTTAATTATTTTTTTTCTGATTTTCGGTGTATTCAACCAAATTTTCTAACAATAAGAATGCTACAAGCAAGGGATCCGACTCTTAAAGCTCATTTACAAGCATAAGCTACAAAAACAAAGCAGATCCAAAGCTCAAGTGGACCACAACAATGAAACAATGAGATAATGATACTTCCCGTTGATATCTTCATAAGCCCACTAATGTTCATTTGTCATCGAACATATATTATAAGGTTTGATGGACCTAGATGAAGTGAAAACACAAGTATCAGCTTGAAGAAGTTTTTAATGGCAGATTCTCGTGGTCCCCATCGTTTCTCGTGGTCTAGTCCGCCCGACGATCTGCTTCATTTTTTGTCTGTACTGGCATAGTGGATGTACCAGGTCATCAAGGTAGGGCCATGGAGTTTGGGCAACTGGTGACTGGTCATCAGTTGTGACCGTGATCCACCCAGTGAGGTGGGTACGTCCCACCTCCATGTATGCATTGTGGAGTATTTGAAGCTGACATAAATCTTGGATGGACCAGACAGCAGGGATTGAATTCTCAACCATTAAAAGCTTCTTGGGAGTCACAACTTTTGGATCATGCTTCTATTTTGGTTTCCCTTCATCCAAGTCTACCTAACATTATTGACGGATTCAATGGCAAATAAAGATTACGGTGGACCTTAGGAAGCTTTTAATTATAGGTGTTGAATGACCACTGTTCCCTGAGGTGTGGTCCACCTGATATTTGTATCTGCTTCATTTTTGGACCTTGCCCCTGAACTAAGCTGTTAAAACGGATGGGCGGCGGGGATGTACAATGCGTAAATGGGCCACACGTCCGCTGGAACACAGACTGCCGGTGATCTTTCCAACCGGTCATTCTTCCAGCAGATTGAGTGGATTGGCCCGATTTATGGGCAGCACATCTCCACGGTGAATGATTGGCCCCAAAATCTCACACGCTTGTAACGCTAACACGCGTGCTTGGATTCACACTCCAAAGCTGGCGCGAGCTGCTGCTACTCCATATACGTCTTTTCAGAGAGAGAGAGAGAGAGAGAGAGAGATTGAAAAGCATGCCCCCACCAAATGCAGCTTCGGTCCTTAACATTCTCCCTCCTCGTTTCAAGCCCTTCTCTAAAACCCTCCTCTATTCCTTCTCCCTCCCTCGAAATCGCACTTCTATCTCTCTCTTTCGCTGCTTCTCTCTCCATCAAAATCCCATCCAAAGCCCTTCTTCCCCTCCACCACGAGGTAATTAATAAAAAAGAAAAAATAAAAGAAGAAGAAGAAGAAAAAGATAGGATATTGATATCTACACCCACACAGTTTGACATCCTGGCCCTTCTCTTCTCCTTTTGGTAATACTAACAAGTATC
Source organism: Magnolia changhungtana (assembly GCA_030180095.1). Classification (NCBI taxonomy): domain Eukaryota; kingdom Viridiplantae; phylum Streptophyta; class Magnoliopsida; order Magnoliales; family Magnoliaceae; genus Magnolia; species Magnolia changhungtana. Next base: position 2,568,403 of record JASAUF010000625.1, read on the forward strand.
ACTGTCAGTGGAATGGCTGGTTTTATATACTAAAAAGAACCTCCCCAGAAAATTTCGGCTCTTTCATTATTATTTTATAAAATCCTTCTCTTTTCGCTCTTGTCTGAAATGTATTATTGATTTGGGGGACGCTGTTTCACTGCAGCAGAGAAAGCCCTAGGCCGGTCAGGAGTTCTATCCCCATCCCCCTCTGCAGTCGAAAATCCGACAGTTGTCGATGTCAATCCTCCGAGGGGGACGAGGGATTTCCCTCCAGAGGAGATGCGCCTCCGAAGCTGGCTCTTTCAGAACTTCAGAGAGGTAAGTAATGCCACTATTGGAACGCGTTTGGATGCACCGTTAGACTTGAATTGCAGTTGTTCTATCATAGTAAAGTGGGAATAACTAAACTGCAATTTCCTTCCTTAGCATTTGTTTTGAGAGTATCTGCTCTGAATTGTGAATATGCTGGTTTCAGTTTGGATTTGACCCGAACTGAAATTTGAGGGCTACTTTCTCACTGCGAAAAGTATTTTCTTTGTTTCCTTTTCTAAATTCATCTTTGATTAAACTGAATTTTCGCAATTCTGTTTGCATGTGCATCCAAACGCTGCCTAAATGTCAATTCCAGTTTGGAGATTCCCTGTGTCTTTTTTTGGAAGGAGTTAGACAGCACTATCCTTATACTAGTATATAGCATTCTCTACATGTGTTTCCAACTTCTCTGGATTGTTAATCTGGTGGGTGCTGCTGTAGGGTGAATGATGCCCAGGGGAATGTCCTATCCATCTGGCCATTGTTCTATGAATGGAAGTCGAAATGAAAATATAACTGATGGTCCTCGTGCAATTTTAAACATTATACCCATCGAATGGCTGGGATTGTTGGATGGAAGGGATTTTTTATCTGCTGTCCATCCATGGTGGGTCCGCCTTGATGGACATTCTTGATCATTTGGAATATGGGCCAAAAATTTATACAGATTACTTGCCCTGTTAATGCCATTGATTTGAGATAAGCATATAGAATTACTCTCTTTTTTATTTCTGTTTTGAAATCTGTTTTAATGTCCTCTTCTTGAAAGGTTTCACGGTTGTTTGCATTCGAAGAGGTTGATTTTCCAGTCCTTGAATCTGAAGCACTATTTGTTAGAAAAGCAGGGGATGAGATCACAGAACAGGTAGGCATTATCATTGTTATTGTTTGAAATGATTGATCTTTTAATAGATGATCATTGATCCTGTTATAATTTCTGCACTGTGATACTTCTCCACCTTTTTAAATGTTATAGTTGGCAAGAATCTTCTCATCTAGAATCTTTCAAATGTTGTGATTGCTTCCTGTTCTTCAACTAAATTACTAGCCATAAGCAGCAATTCAAACTCTTCTACATATGTTGCCTTAACAGAAGGCAATAATCAATTCAATAAACGACGATGGCTTGGGCTGTGGACAAAAAGTTACAGCAATTGATAAGTGAAGACATTGTTGAAGGATCAACATGGAAATATATATACTGGCTTATGATCAGCAGACAATCTCCACCAAGAATGTATGAAAAATAGAAAAGCCAATTTAAATAACAAGAATGACTAAAATCAGGATATAGATTTCATCACATGTATTATGCATATGGACAGCTTCTCACCTCTAAAAAAAAAGAAGAAGACTGCGTTTCACTACCTAGCATTTAACACTAATCTGGTCGAGCACTGCATCAAATGATTATGAGAAGTCACTTCCCAAGTGAAAGAGAATTAATACTGAGTGAAAATACCTAACTTGGTCCCATATTGGTGTGGAACTCATTTCATCATGACCAAACCAATACAACTCGGACAATATTTAAAACCATGCTCCAAACTGGGACCAACTATGGAACACAATTGAGTCAAACACCCAGCCTGATTAGGTTTTGTTGGACTTCAGTGCATGTGTTTCACCCACTGTGCGATGTTATCATCCCAACTTTTAATTCCCACTACTATTGTCTCTAATTGTAATTTGAGCACATCATTCTCAATTGATGTTTAAGTGACAAAATCACTTCATCTTGGTTCATTGGAGAGGTAACTCATGAAGATTCTGTGGGAAGTTAGCCCTTTTGCTATTATTTGGAGTATATGGAAAGAAGGGAATAATTGGATCTTTCTCGATGAGATGGGTTCACTTGTGCAAAGTATTTGAGGAGGTATGGCCCTAATCTTTTCATGATCAAAGGATTTTGGGTCCTGGGTGGACTCCGTCATCTTTGACATCACTACTCCTTGGACTTAACCCCTTGTCGGCACTTGGAAATTGGAATCTCAACTACGGTGGTTTCTTTAGGAGAGATCAGTCCTATAGATGATTAAAAAAAAAGAAGAAAAGAAAAAAGAAAAAGAGATCAGGCATGCTTACTCTGCCATATGTGGCATTATCTGTGGTTGGAATGGCTTTACTCTTTCTTCTTTCTCTAGCCTGTTTGGTGCATCCAACCTAGTGGAGGTTGAGCCCAAGGAACCTAATACTAGCTGCTGCCTACTATCTTTTCCAGCCCCACTTAATCAATGAAGGGTTCTCTAAAGATGTTCTCTAGTGGGTCAAAATGGAGAACTCATAAGCTTTTAGGTCGGGCTTCAATTTTAGCAAGTTTAGGGAGCTATCCTCTAGGTTAAGCTGACAATAGTGTTTTAAATAGCGGTAGTGTGTTGCGTAGTGTTCAACCCTTTGTAGCATGTAGTGTAAGCTACACGATACTTCTATTTTTAATTTAAAAATATGAAAAATATGATAAATAGTAAGAAAAAAAAAATAAAAATGCTTAAATGATGATTCATTTTTTCAACTATAAGTATGTTCAAAAAAGTTATTAATTATCATTTATCAAAAGCCAATCCACATATATAAACCAAATCAAATCATTATTACATCAATAACTTTTTAAGCAAACCACTTCAATTAATAGTGTCTAATTGAAACCACAAGTTGCAACTTGTAAGTATGAAAAGAAATTAAAATCCCACAGGTTGAGAATATTAAGTATAAAATACAAAATACAAAATACAATTATCATTAGTAAAAAAAAGTTAACATACGCTACATATGTGACATGTACACTACATGCGCTATATGACGCTACATATGCTATGCATATGCTATGACCCCTATAGCATACGCTACAAGGGATTCACTCTATTTGATAATGCCACGTAGCATCTTAGCTATGCTAGGCTACGGACGCTATTCAAAACTCTGTCTAACTGCTTTCCTATTATGTTAGTGCTACTATTAGGGTCCACTGTGATGTATGCTTGACATCCAATTTGACCATGCCCTTCTCCCATGTCTTGTCTGGAGCTCAAAAAATCAGGCCAATCCAAAACTCAGGTGGGCCACACCACAGGGAACTATTAAGGTGGGACACCCACCATTAAGACCTTCCAGATTGTTTGTAGAGCCCTCCATAGTGTATATATACCATTCAATCCATTCATTAGGTGTGCTCCACCAGGATGAAGGTACACCCCAAGAATTATGCCATTCCAAAACTCAGGTGGGCGACACAACATCAATTTATAGAGGTTGAAGGCATGATTTTATGTTGTATGCTCTGGGGTGGCTGACTTGAGTTCTGGATTGACCTGATTTTTGGGCTCTAGGGTGAACATGGTGGGGCACATATGATGGATGGAGTGGATGTCATGCACACATTACAGCAGGGCCCATACAGCTCAACAATATAGGACTCTATAATATCTCATGGACATTTGGTGCATGGGCCATCCATGGTGATGCCTATCTTATAAATGGTTCAATCACTGAACCAGGGGTCCTATTTTTGTATGACTGAAAACCTGTACTGATTTTCCGAAGTCTTGGCCCTGGTATTTTGTAATACTTCTTGTGGAAACAAACTCTAGACAGACGGAAGAACTTGATTTTTTCCATTCACATGGCAATATGTAAGCAAGCAACAAAACTCCTAAAATGCCATAGTGGTAAAAAGAAGTTGATTTTTTCCACTCACTTGGGGGGCTGTTGGTTCTTGCCATGGTGGATTTTAGGAAATGTGTGCAAGTCAAATTACTTCAAATGCTATTGTTATGGTTTTGCTGAGTGGAAGGCATACTTCTTGCAGTAACTTATATGGAACTTGTTCCATGGTGGATTTTAGGAGATCTGTGTGAAGATTGCATCATTTTTGCAGTCTAAATGCTGATATCGTGATGTTTTCTGACTGAAAAAATGCATTGTTTCTGTAGTATAACTGTTGCATGCGATTGCTGTGAATGTGGCTCTCATACTATTTGACCTAATTCTACTCGTTTTTTTCAGTTGTACAGTTTCGAGGATAAGGGAGGCCGTCGTGTTGCCTTGAGGCCTGAGCTTACTCCTTCTCTCGCCCGGCTTGTGATACAAAAGGGGTATCCAACTACTGTTCCTGTTCTAATTCTTTGAGTTTTAGTGTGGACCCAACTAAAAGATTCCTTCCAATGCTCATATATTTTTAGCTGTTCTATTTTTTCTGCCATTCAGAAAAACTTTTTTCTCTGTTGTCTTCTCGTTTCTTGCTGATATCTCTATAACTTTTAGATCTTTATTTCTTTACCACTTGCTGAATGCTACAGCCACTTTGGTGCAAGACTATTCAGATTCAGAAGTTGACATTTTTTTTTTTCTCGGTTCAGGAAGTCTGTCTCTCTTCCATTAAAATGGTTTGCTATAGGACAGTGCTGGCGTTATGAGCGGACAACGAGAGGACGGCGCCGGGAGCACTATCAATGGAATATGGATATTATTGGTGTTTCTGGGATTCTGGTATGTTCCACTGGAACTTTCTTGCACTGCTTGCTTTACATGGATGTTCTGTTTTATGTACAAGTACTATAGTACATGAGTTTCTTTTATAATGCACAAGGTTCATACTGGCGTAAAAGTTGTCAATTTGGAGCTGAACTATGCTTTAGGTATTTAACATTTCATGCTGAAAGGGTATTCAACAATGTTTTAAATAGCGGTAGCGTGTTGCGTAGCGTTCAACCCTCTGTAGCGTGTAGCGAAATTGCGTAGCGTGTAGCGTAAGCTGCACAATACTTCTATTTTTTATTATTAATTTATATATATATATATATATATATATGATAAATATTAAATAAAATTATCTGGTAAAATGGATGGATGGAGCGGATAAAATACATGAATTATAATGGGCCTCACAAAGTTTACATGAATTATAATGGCCCCACAAATATTTCAAGTGTTAACGTTCAATCCTCACGTTTTCAGCGCACTTGAGTATTAGATCCTGCTCATTTTTTAACCCCATGTCCTAAAATGATCTCACAAAACAGATCAATGGAGTGGATTCCTTGCAAACATCATAGTGGGCCCCACCTAAGGTTCCAATAGCAGGAACTCCCTTGGAAAGGCTTTAACAGGAAATACGCGTCCGGCACCGACGCTGCTCAAGCTTGAGCTATAAGAACTTTTCAATGTTACATGGCTCACAATAATGTATTTATTATATCTATACTGTTCATGCATTTGGAGAAATCATTTTAGATCATGAAATAAAAAATGAGTAATATCCAAAGCTCAAGTGGACCACACCACAAATAACAATGGGGACTGATTGTCACCGTTAAAACATTCATAGGGCCCACCATAACGTTTATTTTCCATCCAATCTGTTAATTTGGTCACACAGACCTGGATGAAGAGGAAAAATAAATATCATATTGATCCAAAACTTCTGTGACCCCCAAAAGGGTTTCAATGGTAGACGTTCAATCTCCCACTGCTGTTTGCAGTGTGGTCCACTTGAAATTTGGATCTATCTTATTTTTCGGCTCAAGCCTTACGAAGAGCTCGCCAAATGGAAGAACGGTCTAGATATAACACATAGCTCATGGTGGGACCCACAGAACTTTGTGACGTCAGCACACTAGCTTAGTCACGTGCAGTACTGTACCCTTTTCCTTAAAAAGGGCTCGAGCTCACCTTTTTTTTTTTTTTTTTTTAAAGCAGAGAGGGTTCCGGCCTTCCGGAACCCTAAAATTTCTTCCGGAACCCTGAAATTTCTCCCATATCTCAAGTATCGGCAAGAATTTCGACAGATTTCTCTTCAAAATCGGAGATGTTATCTGCGGTAACCTAAAATTTCTTCCGGAACCCTGAAATTTCTCCCATATCTCAAGTATCGGCGATGATTTCAACAGATTTTTCTTCAAAATCGGAGATGTTATCTGCGGTAACCTACTTCGATTCGAATGGCCACCAAACGGAAGCTTCCGATCATGGCGATCTCTTACAGGTATCGAAATCCATCATCTGTTTTTTTTTTTTTTTTTTTAAAAACTTTTTGGTATCTAACGAAAACAGGTAGCACACGCTACCTGCGATACACGCTACGGAAGCGTAGCGTACGCTATGACCCCTGTAGCGTGCGCTACAGGGGATATACGCTACTGTACACGCTACGTAGCGTTTTTGGAGCGCTACGCTACGTAGCGTACGCTACCGCTATGCTACCTACGCTACCGAAAACACTGGTATTCAATAGTACTCTTTCTTGAGGAAACCTAAAACTTCGCTACTTACATCTCTTCTTTGCAGCAGCTTTAGCCTCAAAATGATTCACCTTGAATCATTCCTCTCATTGTCATTTATCTGGTATTTTCGTCGATTGTTGGAATTTATCTGTTGAAAACTTACTGCAGAGGAATAGTGTGATATCTGCTTTGAATCTAAGCATTTCTTTTTCATTTTAGGAACTATAACTATTAAATATTGTTGTTTAGAACATAGTTCGCTAACCCAGACTTCGACTTAGATTTGGATTGTCACCGGGCGGGGTTGGCTAGGGACTTCGCAAGTTGACTAGGAGGGTCTAGAAATTATTTTTATTATATTATTTATTACAAAATATATAAATATAACAAAAAATTCAAGAAAACTCTTAGAAAAGAAAAAATAAATAAATCAAAATTTATGTGGCGCCACTCTGACCATCAGTTGTTCCTGATCACATTGGGCAGGAGCCAAAATATCAGGTAGATCTGAAACTCCAATGGGCCACACCACATGAAACAATGTGAAGGGTGATGGCCACCATTGAAACCTCACGGGGTCTCTCTGTCATGCTTATATGCCATCCAGCCCATTCATAGGGTGACTCCCACTAGGATGAAGGGAAAACACAGATATCCAAAACTTTAGTGGGGCCAAGAAGGATTCAATGATGAGCGCCCTGGCCCCCTATATCCTATGGTGTAGCCCACTTGAGTTTTCATTTTGCATGATTTTTGGCCTCACATCCTTACATGAGTTGGAAAAATTGACAAATAGAGTGGATGTTACATAGACATCACGGTGATTCCCGCACAGCTTTCATTGTGCAAGCTTTTGGCCTCCATTGATGACTCGGGATCAAGTGGGTGTTGCCACTCACTGGGGCTCACATGCTGAGATGCTTTGACTATTTGAATCAAGGTGTCCCGTATTGGTATCGGTTGACGTAACGGTGCCCTCCAAAACCGATACGGATACGGGGGCGTAACGGCGATACGGGGGCGTAACGGCCCGTAATGGCGCAATTTTTTTTTTTTTTTTTTTTTTTTTTTTTTTTTTTGTCAAAAAAATATGAAAAAATATGGATTAAATCCGGAATATTCTAAGCATTCTAAATATGCATGCATTTATAAATTGGAACATGTTTATGGTGGTGTAACGGTCCACTCTTTGGTGAGAAGTTGTATCGGACTGTCTGATGAATTTATGAACCAGATAACCTGAATTTGACTACAAAATTCATATATTTAATTTTCTAAATATCTAATTTATATACTTAACAATTTGATATCATTTCTCCCAATAGTTCTTTTAAAAAATGAAATTAAATTCAGGTAGATCACGTTGCCAATTTGGGGCTGACTTGGAGGACCAATCCATGCCCCAAATCAGCCTCAAATTCATGCAATTTATTGGCATTATCCCACTTGTGAATTGGTGGACATTTATTGGATAGTGAATCATGAAAAAAAAAAACCAAAAGGCCCTATTTTAAAAAATAAGCATCCACAAATTAACAATTAAAACTATTCAAACAATTTGATTTTGGCATTTAGAGTTAGCAATTACAGTCCATAATTTAATTAGTAAATTTTAAGTTAATACATGTCTAGTGTACAATTTTTTAAGGGCTCGAATTAGGTAGGACTTAGATTGTGAAGTGTAGCACACGAGTGTTAAAGTTTTTTGGACCCCACTCGTGATGAATGTGTTGTATCCACACCGTCCATCCATTTTGCAAAATAATTTTAGGGCATGAGCCCAAAAATGAGGCAGATCCAAAGCTCAGGTGGACCGCACCATAAGAAACAATAATAATTAAACGACTATCATTAAAAATTTATCGGGGCTACAAAAGTTTTAGATCAAGCTGACATGTGTGTTTTCCCTTCATCCACGTTAGTGTGACCCTATTAACAAGTTAGATGGAAAATAAACATTACAGTGAACCCTAAGAAAATTTTAATGGTGAGCATTCTATAACCACTGTTTCCTATGCTGTGGTCCACCTGAGATTTGGATCATACTAATTTTTTGAATCATAACCTAAAAGATGTGGCAAAATGGATGGACGGCATCAATAAAATACATACAGCATGGTGGGGCCCATGTGGCACGTATACAATTTTATTAAATTGTGCAACGTGCTGTGTAACACGTTCCAGTCCATTCATTTGACGCAAGCAAGTCCTGTAGGTCTAATCATGAGGTATATGTTATATCTAAACCGTCCATTCATTTGACGAGCTCGTCTTAATGCTTGACACGAAAAATAATATGGATCTAATTATCAAGTGGACCACACTGCAAAAAGCAGTGGGGGATTGAACGTCTACTAGTGAAACCCTTTTTGGGATCACAGAACTTTTGGATCAATATGAAATTTGTTTCTCCTCTTCATTCAGGTCTTTTTGACCTTTTGAACAGATTGGATGGAAAATAAACGTTATGTTGGGCCTATGGATTTTTTAACGGTGAAAATCATCATCTCGCTGCTATTTTTGGTGTGGTCCAAATGATCTTTGGATACGATTCATTTTTTGGCTAATGCTCTAAAATGATATTTAAAAATAGATGAACGGTGTAGATATAATAAATACATCGCTGTGGAGCCCATGTAACTTTGATCTCCTTTGAACCGTTTGTACAACTCGGAGATCGAGGACTGTCAGCGCTCGTCTTAGCGTGACACGTACCTATTACAGTAGCTAAGTTGTGTGGTACACCTGCGAAAAAAAAAAGAAAAAGGAGAGGGAAACCGAAAAGAAAAAGAGGAAAAGAAGAGAAGAAAAAAGAGGGAAAGAGGAAAGAAAGAGAGAGAGAGAGAGAGAGAGAGAGAGAGAGAGAGAGAGAGAGAAGAGGAGAAGAAGAAGAAGAAGAAGAAGAAGAAGAAGAAAGAAATGTAGCAGAATACCAAGAATTGTCAGAGAAGAGGAAGAAGAAGAAGAAGAAAGAGAAGAAGAAGAAAAGAAGCGAAGAAGGTAAGTTATTATTTTTTTTTTCAAGGTCGTAATGTACCAGTTATGGTCAACTGTTCTATAACGGCCGTTACAAGATCCACATAATTCCGTAACGGCCGTTTCGACCCCGTATCGCGTAATGGTGTCAGTCGTTACCGTTACGTATTAGCCGATACGGCCGTATCGTAACAGATATGGGACACTTTGATTTGAATGGTCCGTGTTCTTCTTACTACAATGAATAAGATTTGCTCTCATTTTACCGCTTCAATGATGATCCTAACCTTTGATTTTTAGAGTTGAGTTTGAGCCATTGAAATTTGCTCATCATCATTCTAAATTAATCTACAGGTATTTTGAGGGTGTTAAAGGAGTGGAGAATGGTTTGATGATTGTAGTGTGAAGAAAAGAGGAGAGAGAGAGAAGAAGAAGAAAGACGAGAGTTTTGGGAAAGATGTTGTGTTAGGCTCAACACGCCCTAACACCCGATATTTTATTATAATAGAGCACATCGTACACCGCAAGAGGAGGAAAGTGTGCACGTGCACTAACATTAAAAAAACTATACTCTAACATTCTCTACACACCCCCTCAAGTTGGAGCATAGATGTTGATCATGCCCAACTTGTCACGAACATGATGAAAAGCATCTCGACTCAAGGGCTTTATAAGAACATCAGCAAATTGATCCCTGGATCGAACAAAAGGGGTGACGATTTCCACAGAATCAACTTTCTCCCAGATAAAGTGACAGTCGACCTCAATATGCTTGGTTTGCTCGTGGAAAACCGGTTTACGAGTAATTTGGATGGCCGCTTGGTTGTCACAATGAAGAGGAACATGATTCAAAGGAGGATAGCCATGTTCTTCAAGAAGGTTGCGAAGCCACATGAGCTCACATGTCGCATAAGCCATAACACGATATTCTGCTTCAGCCGAGGACCGAGCAACAACCGGTTGCTTCTTGCTCTTTCATGTTATAAGATTGCCACGCAGGAAGGTACAGAAGCCGGATGTAGAGTGGTGATCATAAGTACTACCTGCATAATCAACATCGGAATAGCTAGAAAGATGAAGATGACCATGCAACTGAAAGCGGAGGTAATGCAGGTGCATTTTCACACCGGGCTCGAGTGGGGTAGCGTGTGGGATGCAGGGACACACTCGGGATGGGCGGCCCGTGTGAGGCGGGTGGCTTGTGAGAGGCGGGCCCCACCCGTGTGATTCGGGTGGCTCGTGTGAGGCGGTACCCATGTGATTTGGGGCCCACGAGGGGGGTTCGGCCGATGTCTTAACCCATGAGATGTGGGTCCTGGGTTATGAGATAAAGAGATTGATTTGCCATGCTCTAACAGTTCGAGCTTTTAGAGCAAGTGGTTAATTGTCCTGCATTAAATTGGTATCAAAGCGGGAGGTCTTGGGTTCGAGACTCCTCATCGGGGGTGATTAATACAGGTGCATTTTCACACTGGGCTCGAGTGGGGTAGCCTGTGGGATGCAGGGGCACACTCGGGGTGGGCGGCCCGTGTGAGGTGGTAGCGGTACCCATGTGATTTGGGGCCCACGAGGGGGGTTCGACCTAGGTCTTAACCCATGAGATGTGGGGCCTAGGCTATGAGATAAAGGGATTGATTCGCCATGCTCTAACAGTTCGAGCTTTTAGAGCAAGTGGTTAATTGTCTTGCATCAGGAGGCCAAGACCCGGGGCTGATTTTAAATACCGAAGTATGGGGTAGACAGCCGTGAGATGGGAGGTACGGGGAGCTTGCATGAATTGATTAACAACGCCCACCGCAAATGAGAGATCTGGGCGAGTAATAGTCAGGTAAATGAGCCGGCCTACAAGTTGTCGATACATCCCGGGATCAGTAAAGAGAGCACCATCATCTGGTCGAAACTTTTGCGAAGTATCCATGAGAGTGGTAGCGGGCTTGCACCATAACATGCCGGTCTCCATGAGAAGATCGAGTACATATTTTCGTTGTGACAAGACCAATTCGGAATCCCGGATGAGGAGTGACTGACTTCAATTCCGAGGAAATAGCGAAGAGGACCAAGATCCTTGATCTCAAACTTGGTCTTTAAAAATTCTTTGACCTTCCCCATTCCAACAGAATTACTACCGGACAGAACAATATCATCCACATAGACAATGAGAACCATGATGCCCGTCGATCAACGACATAAAAAGAGAGAATGATCGGCATGACTACGAACAAAGCCGAACTCTAAGAGAGCCTGACTGAATTTTTCGAACCATGCACTCGGGGATTATTTGAGTCCATAAAGAGCATTCTTCAACCAACATACAAGCGCAGGGTTGTGGGAAGCAACAAAGCCAAGAGGTTGATGTATGTAGACTTCCTCTGTAAGATTCCCATGGAGAAATGCATTCTTAACATCAAGTTGAAACAAGGGCCATGATAAATTGACGGCCAAGGAGAACACAACGCGAATCGAATTAAGCTTAGCCACCGAAGAGAATGTCTCGAAGTAATCCACACCATGAGTCTGTATGTAATCCTTAGCAATAAGATGGGCTTTATAGCGATTAATGGAGCCGTCTGGAAGAAACTTGATCATATAAACCCATTGACATCCAACAGGTTTATGTCTTAAAGGAAGTGACACAAGGTCCCAAGTATGATTCTTCTTAAGAGCAGGCATATCTTCTATCATCGCCTTCGTCCAGTCAGGACTTTGAAGAGCATGTGAGAGAGACTGAGGAATAGTTTGTGATGAAAGGGAAGTTGCAAATGACTGAAAAGACGGTAAAAGATGATCATATGAAACGAAATTATTAATGGGGTGTTGAGTACAAGATCTTGACTCTTTGCACAAGGCAATGGGGAGATCCAAACTCGAGGTAGGAGAGTCACTTGAGCCAACATCCAAAGTGAGCAGAAGGGTGGATGGCTGAACGTGTGAAGATTTATCTCGACGATGATACACCCGCAGAGGCTTAGGGTCACCTAAATCACACACAGGATGTTGAACGGAGGGGAGAGGAGTTTCCTTGTGATCACAAGTGGAAAGATGAAGAGGATAAGAGTCATACGCCCCCTGACTCGCAAGAGGATCACATATGGATCGGCCTGGAGTTAAGATAAAAGAAATATCCTCAAAGAAGGTTACATCGGCAGAGATATATTTCTTGCGAGTCAATGGGTCAAAACATTTATACTATTTCTGACTCCGAGTATACCCTAAGAAAACACATTTAATTGCCCTAGGGCTAAGTTTATCGTTACTTCCATCCAAAATTTGAACAAAGCATGTGCAACATAGAACTTTAGGTGGTAGAGGAAATTGATTATCATAAGGAAATATAGTAAATGAAGATTTGTAAGGCAAGATACCTGAGGGTATATGATTAATAAGAAAAGTAGCAATTAGAAGAGCATCACCCCAAAAGTGTTTAGGTAGGTGCATACTAAGAAGAAGGGCGCGGGCAACTTCAAGAAGATGACGATTCTTTCGTTCTGCGATACCATTTTGTTGAGGTGTGTGAGCACACGACGTCCTATACAAAATACCATGTTCCTGTAAGAAGGACAGAAAGGCAGTATACATGTATTCCCCTCATTATTAGAGTGGAGGGTTTTGATGAAACATTGAAATTGAGTGCGCACTTCATGATAAAACACTTTAAATGCATCAAACACTTCACTTTTAGATTTCAAAAGATAAATCCAAGTCATGCGTGAATAATCATCATTGAAGGTAATAAAATATCTAAATCCAAAAGTAGAGGTAGCTGGATCTGGTCCCCAGACATCCGAGTGAACCAGAACAAAAGGTTGAGATTTCCTCCCAGAAGAGCTAGGAGGAAACGTAACACGATGATGTTTAGACAATTCACAAATATCACAACATAACAGTTTAATGACAGATGAGGGAAACAAAATTCTCAATCTAGCTATGGATGGGTGGCCTAAGCGGCAGTGCCACCGTGTCATGGACTCTCGACCCAGAGAAAGGGTACTAGAAGCGGTAACGGGTATATCATCGAGAAGATAAATGTCTCCTCACTCATGCCCCTCACCAATCACTCTCTTCGTACGTAGGTCCTGGAACAAACGATAAGAAGGGAAGAAGGTAATAGAACAATTTAATGATTTAGTAAGAGAGCTAACAAACAATAAGTTTAATGGAAAATGAGGAACATGCAAGACTGAGGACAGACAAGGAAGAAGAAAGAGGGATGGAACCAATCCCAAAGATGGGAGTTTGGGTTCCATCTGCGACTGTAACATACTGAGTGTGGGGAGAAGGAGAATAAGAGGAAAATAATTGAGACTTAACCAGTCATATGGGAGGAAGTTCCAGAGTCTATGACCCAGGAGGTAGGAGAGGATGACGCAAGAAGAGCAGTACTTGACTGGGCCGAAGCTGTGTGAGATGGCTCAGGAATATCACGAACGTGAAGCCATATAAGGGCATCATATGCAGTCGTAGAAATGATGAGAGACTCCCCTGAAGTAGACTGCTCAGCTGTCGGGGTGGAAGACTCTCTCAAGAGAAACTGTGGATGCAATAGAATCAGCAGCATACATAGGACGACCATTGATTTGCCAACAATAATCAACAGTGTGATTAGTTCCACCGGGGCGGGCGAATCGGCCGATACGTGCAGTAACGAGGTAGCCGAGCGAACGTCGTATCGGCCGCCATTTTTGTACACGTAGGGCATCACGGGTGTATCTTGACTCGTAAATGCTTATTATTACGGGCAAAAAAGAAAAAAAAAAAAAGAAAGAAAGAAAGAAAGAAAGAAAAACGTACCTCTTTTCGGTTTTTCTTCTTCTCTTTCTTCTTCTTCTTCTTCTTCTTCTTCTTCTTGTTGCTCTTCTCGGGAGGCTGCCCATGATGCGCTTTCTGGTGCCTTCTTCTTCTTCTTCTTCTTCTCTCTCTCTCTCTCTCTCTCTCTCTCTCTCCCTCTCCTTTCTCTCTTTCCCTCTTTTTCTTCTCTTCTTTCCCTCTTTTTCTTTTCGGTTTCTCTCTCTTTCTTTCTTTCTTTCTTTTTTTTTTTTTTCATACTCTCTGCAAAGATGTCTGTGGGGAAGACTCTCGAGCGGTTCAAGAGAGATCAAAGTTATATGGGCTCCACACTGGTGATGTACATCTACACCGTTCATCTATTTTCGAGATCATTTTAAAGCACTACCCAAAAAATGATTTATATCCAGACCATCGGACCACACCAAAAATAACAGTGGAATAATATTTTCACCGTTAAACAATTCGCAGGAAGTAACGTTTATTTTCCATCCAATTTGATTTCGATCAACAGTGGGCCCCACCATCAACACGTCGTCCATCCATTTTGCCACGATTAGGTCGGGATCTGAAAAATTAATAATATCCAAATCTCGGGTGGACCACACCATCCACCATTAAAAATAAGGTCCATTGTAATGTTTATTTTCAATCTAACCTATAATTGGGTCACCTTGTCCACGTCACTTAATCTAAAACTTTTGTAGCCCCAATAAATTTTTAATGGTGAACATTTAATTATTGTTATTTCGTGCGCCACCAGCTTTGGATGTGCCTCAATTTTGGGCTCATGCCCTAAAATTATTTGACAAAATGGATGGGCGGTGTGGATATAACACATTCATCACTGGGGCCCAAAAAACTTTGACACGTGTGTTACACTTCACAATTCGAGTCCTAATTCGAGCATTAAAAAATTGTACCGACATATATTAACTTAAAATTTAGCAATTAAATTATACCTTTGCAATTGCTAACTCACGATGCCAAAATCAAATTGTTTGAATAGTTTTAATTGTTAATTTGTGGACTTTTATTTTTAAAATAGGGACTTTGGATTTTTTCATGATTCACTATCTAATAAATGTCCACTAATTCGTGGGATAATGACAATAAATTGCATGAATTTGAAATGATTTGGTGTATAGATTGGTCCTCCAAGTCAGCCCCAAATTGACAACGCCATCTACAAAGAACTATTGAGAGAAATGATATCAAGTTATTAAGTATATAAATTAAATATTTAAGTCAAATTCAAATTATCTGGTTCATAAATTCATCAGACGATCAGATACAACTTCTCACCAAAGAATGGACCGTTACACTACCATAAACATGTTCTAATTTATAAATGAATGCATATTTGGAATGCTTAGGATTTAATCCATATTTTTCATATTTTTTAGCAAAAAAAAAAAAAAAAATTGCTACATTACCCTCGTATCGCTTGTTACACCCTCAGATATCCGATCGGTTTTGGAGATCACCAACCGATCACGCACGGACACATGATGGTTCCACCACAATGCGAACAAATACGGGAACCATCACGTCCTTGTCCACGTCCACTATGATTACGAAAATTACAACCGCCACGACTGCGATTTCCCTCGCGGCCTCTACCATCGAAATGCGTCGAACTCAAGGATGAAGAGAAGCCAAGAGGATGATGTCGAAGCAAGATGTGCCGAACCCTCTGGTGGCACAAATGAAAGAGAAGGAAGAGCAGAGATAGTAGCACGTTGACACATGATGTAGACTGTAGTCAACGGGGGAAGAGAATCCTGCATAATAACCTGATCTCGAACATGAAGATAATCGGAATTCTACCCAGCTAGGAATTGCATGATACGAGTATCATCCCGCTGCTTATGGGTATGTTCATGATCCTCTTTATATTTGGAAGGAAGGGGCTGATACAAGTCCAACTCATTCTACATGCCCCGAAGTGTCGAATAGTAATCTTTTAATGATCTTGAGTTTTGTTGGAATCGACCAATTTCTTGAATAAGCTGGAATACCTGTGAAAAATTCTGAGACTCCGAGAACATATCATGAAGCGTATCCCAAATGCCTTTAGCTGAGGATAAAAACATCACTGAGTGGCTAATAGAGGAATCCATACTATTCAACAACTATGCAATAACTTGATAATTCTCTTTTTGTCCAAGACTCGTAGGTAACATCTGTAGAGCTTGGAGGATCATCCAAAATATACGACCTCTCACGGGCTCCTAAGAATACTTTTACAGATTGTGCCCATTGAAGATAGTTGTCACCATTCAACTTAGTGGAGGTAATCTGCAAGGGGGTTGGATTCAAGAGACCCCATGCCAAGAGATGAGGGTCCTTTGTAACCATAGGAGACTCTAAGTAAGAAGGATTGATTCAAACAACTCTATCTCACTCAATCCTTCAAGGGAATAAGAGATAAACCTTAAACAAATAGCAATAATCCAAAATAACATGAAACTCGGTAAAAAAATGGCCAATCCCAGTGAAAAACGGCCCAGCCGCACATCCATTTGAGGTTAAAACCCTCTCAAACATGGATCTTAGGTAAAAAATCCGCCATGAGTAGTTTGGGAGGAAGATTTCAGTCCATCTTGAATAAAGAAACCAAAGAAAAGCTTTCCGATTTGAGCTATATCAAAGAAAAATGGAAGATGGGCCCGATTTTTGAATTTATCTATTTCACCCAAAACACTATGAAAGGAGGTCTCAAAAATTCTGAAAAAAATCATGAAAAATCTTTTAAAATCAAGATCTATCGAACCTCTAAACTTTTAGCTCAAATGGAGTCCATGCGTCTGTACAACGCTAACATCAGCAAGGTGACGTGTTGCCTCTCAACCTGTTGGATGTGGAATGCCTGGATCTATGCTCCGATACCAAGTAGAGAATGGTTTGATGATTGTAGTGTGAAGAAAAAAAGGAGTGAGAGAGAAGAAGAAAGAAGAGAGTTTTGGAAAAGATGTTGTATTAGGCTCAACACGCCCTAACACAATATTTTATTATAATAGAGCATATAGTACATCGCAGGAGAAGAGGAAAGTGTGCACATGCACTAATATTAAAAAAACTATATGCTAACATTCTCTATAAAAGGTTATGGCTGTGGGCCTATGACCTACTTGGATTTGTTTATAGGCCTACGACCCACTTATTTTTTAGTGTTTTTAGTCTTTGGACATACTAGTCATTGTATTTAATGTAGTAGGGGCAATTTTGCGAAGTACTCTCCAGATTAGAGAAGAGATCTCCTCGTATAATTGATATGCACGAGAAATATTTTGTTCCGAGAAGTACATCCTCATCATAGTGTCCCATACATCTTTTGTTGTGTTTAAGAACACTAGATTAGAGCTTACTTTAGGTTCCATACTATTCCACAACCACGATCGAATCTATGCATCCTCTCGCATCAATTGTTTGTATTTTGGGTCAGATTCCACCGGTTTAGGATCCACGAGGAATTGATCTTTTTTGTGGGTTAAGAGGAATACCTCGATAGACTTGGCCCATAGAAGATAATTATTCCCATTCAACTTTATAGAGGTTATTGACGCATTGAAGGAGGGTCCTTGCAATTCCCCAAGAGATGAGAAACTACCAACCACACTTTCACTGTTAAAAAAAAAACTACCAACCACACTTTTGGGGTCCATTGACATTCCACAATTAACTTACTTTAAGGCCAAGGAAGAACGATGATCTTATAGGAAGATCCACACATAACTACACGTTCAAAACCACATAATACAAAGATTTCTGGTCTAGACTAACTTTAATCCATGCGAAAAACATTCCCACATTGCGCACGACTTTGAGGGTAAGAATCTTCAATAAAAAAACTGCATCTACACAATGCAACTAACATAAACGAACAACTTTAAGCATTACCCTGTAAAAAATCAGCAAGCCTTCATTATTTGGCAAGGCATCTACACTCCTTGTGAGCATTTCCTTCTACTCGAAGAATGACACATAAAACATGTTTTCCGCACAAAAAGAACAACAACGTGCTTTCCCTTAATGATGAGGACATCCGAGCAGCATACCAGAGGAGGGTTGAGCCAATCTCCTTATGGCTAGACGACCATTACATGGGGCCCACTTGGCCCAATTCACATTTCTAGTCACGTTGAAGACCTCACGTGCGTGTTCGTGCATCTTTGAAGACCGCATATTAGGAAGATGCATGTGGGCTGCATATAGGAGCTTGATGGACACATTGGATTATTGGATTGAGTGGACACGATGATCGGACCGTTGGATCATCACCATCGGACATCTTAATTGCGGACCCTCATGGGCCATGAAATAGTTTAGTTGTTTAGTTTGCTTACATATTTCGTTATTTTTGGTATAGCTCATATTCATGTTGAGATTAGGGAGTTAGGAACAACTTTTAATTCATTAAGCATCTTTATGTTGAGAATCTTATTTGAGAGTCTTTTTGTAAAAGATCTTTTCTAAGACTATGAAGGGTTGGACATCCCCACCCTAACCAATATGCATGTTATGAATGAAAGAGATTTCTCTCCTTTTGCTTTGAGATTGAGAATGATTTCATCCTGTGAATAGATTAGTGGTGCAAAACCAAGGGGAGCGATTCTCGAGTTATCTTTTTTACTTTTCTCTCTTCTCAACAAGGTATTATCTTCTTCTTTTCTTCTTTCTTCATCTCTCTCTCTCTCTCTCTCTCTCTCTCTCTCTCTCTCTCTCTCTCTTTTAAACCTACATTCGTCTTCTTTCTACAACCCCTAATCCATCCAAACCTAGTTTTCAAAACACTAGTTCGTAAAACCCTAAATCCCTAAATTCCTAATCTTAAATCTCTAAAACCTTAATCCTAATCTCCCCAAAATCCTAACCCTAAAATTTTCAAATTCTAAAATCTCTTGTCCAAATTATAAATCCCTAATTCTCACAACCTGAAACCCATATTCCCAATTCTAGATACCCTAAGTCCTAAAATCCTTCAACCTAAAATCTGAAATCCCAACCCGAAACCTCTCAAAACCTCAACCCTAATGTTCCAAACCCTAATTCAAGCCTAGATACCCCAAACCCATTTCCCATATGCCCTAGCCTTTAAACAACCCTAACACGTAAAAAATCTTACAAGACACATGATTTTCTTTGAATTCAGATTTAACCCATGGGTCTTGGTTAATCAATAATTTATGAGATTCGCATTGCGGGACTGTCATAGACTTGACTTTGGACATGTCATGAATATGAAATTTCTGAATTTATGGTAAATTAACTTTATTTTGTTGTTCCATTGCTCTAGTTAATCTGTCTTTTAATTTCATGGCATCATATTAGGTTACATCATTCCGTCCTACATCACTTAAGGCCCGATCAGACCCTTACGTTTCTGGAAGATCCCAAAGCTAGATTCGACAACTTGGGGTGGAATGGAGAGGATCACGGGGCTCAAACCACGTCTAATCGGGCTTGGGCTTTGATACCATGTAGTATGTGTAGAGATGAAAAAAGAAGAAGAAAAGAGAAAAGAGGAGAGTGATAGAATAAATATGAGAGAAGAAAAGGTTTTGGTTAGGGTTGCACGCCCCTACCAGTCTATTGTTTATATTTAAGTATTGAAAACAAAAATGGAAAAAATTGCCCTTGCTACATTAAATACAATGATTAGTATGTCCAAAGACTAAAATGATTAAAAATAAGCGAGCCGTAGGCTGATAACCAAATCCAAGTGGGCCATAGGCCCACAATTATAACCTTTAACAGAGGGTTACAATCATCACTACAACTTAAGTTTCTTGTGGTGGCCTATATAGCACAGAGTCCACAAAATGGACAGATCCGATCATTTGGCCGCTCAATATGTGGGCCCCAGTGGTTTGCAACACTCGCTTGGTCCACAATTCCTACAGAGGAAAAGGAGCTCCTTTCCCTCCACTCATGCTTTCCTTTCTGCAATGGGGACTTGGAAAAGTCCGGTTCCTCTATAGCGTTTGTAGAAAAAGTTTATTCTAAAGGGAATGTGTGGGGCTTACCTTGACGTGTACATGAGATCCAACCCATCCAATATGTGAGCCCTCTCGCATTATTCTTGTATCCCAAAAATCTTGACCATCTAAATTTGTGTGGGCCACAAATGTGAAATCATGCCTAAAACCTCTAAAATCACCTGTCGTGGCCCACTTGAGTTTTGTAATGGTTGATTTTTGGGGTTTCCATTCAGCATGGTTTTTTACATCTTATTAACAGATTTGATGGCATGTATGCAACACTTGGGCCCCACACACAATCTAGAAAGAATTAATGGTGGGTAGCCCGATTCCAACTGTTCGCTGTGTGTGACCCATCGTAATTTTCAGTTGGTCTGATTTTTGGTTTATAGGGTGAACATGAAGGATCTTACCTTACGGACAGATTGGATTTACTTCAAACACCAACATGGGCCACACAAACCCTTTTTTAGCATAAACTTAACCTAAACACCCTGTAGAGGATCCGACCTCTTTAAGGTGCAGATTCTGCGTTACCTTTGAAATTTGAATAGACTCTTTTGACTTTTCAGTTTTTTCTTTCCACCTAAGCAAGTCATTCACACCTAGATGGGTCAAGGACCCGCATGTGACTGGGGTGAGTCAGGCCCAAGTCAGATGGATCAGGGTGCCACTCCACCCAGTCACCCAGTTTGTGATTTGGTCGAGTAGACTCAGGCATGTCCTGGGTTGACCCACCTTAGCGAACTATGGTTCAGACACAAATTCTATAGCCTTAGGATCATCCTAAATGTTATTGAATAAGATAAAGGTGGAACATCTTACCAAGATTTTGGTGGATATGGTTTTCTATTTATTTTGAGTACTCTATGCTTAATCCAAGGTGGAAAATTGATGAATGTGGCATTGCATTTTCTCTATATATCTTTACTAGCAACCTGAAGATTTGGTTAGCAAGTCTGTGAGAGTTCTTGGCATTGTTTTCAGTGAAGTAACTTTTGGTAATTCATCTCCCTACTTCTGTTTCAAAGATGGGCTAGCTGTATGTGCACATCAGATCAAGGATTAAACCTATGTTGGATATCGTTTCGTTCACCAGCCCTGTATCTCCCCGTATTGCCCTGTGTCGGTGATGCGGACATTAGTGGTGCACCCTTTAGAGTGTACCAGAGGAGGCGTCGCCGACAGAATACCAGAGCGGTGCCAGAGCGGTGGATGTGGATGGATGCTGGGTCCATTGGACCCACTTTCTGACGCGCTACGAGAGCAGGAGTGACATGACCACACCCCGACCATAGATCCATGGGTCGGATTTCATACCCTACCACACGGGTGTTATAGTTTTAGACTTTTTTGTTCTTTTTTCTTATTTCAGGGGCTTCATTGTAATTTTTTTAAATTTTCCGTCTTTTTGTTATTTTTCTTGTTTCTAGGGGCTTTAGTGCACTTTTACTTTTTCCATAGCTTATAAATACGTTGTAAGAAACCCTATTTTTGTTATTATTGAATGAATAAAAATTCGTCTATTTTCTTCCTTTTCATTCAAGAGATTAGGGTTTTAGGATTGGCCTTTGGGTGTTGAGGATTCCACCCCGATTTCAGGTTTCCTTCTCTCTAAATCTTCGAGGTATAGGAAAAGGTAAGAATCATCCTCCTTTTCTTTTGACGACAAAAGGACCTGTACTTTCTTCATCTCGAACCCTTCATTCTTCACCCCTTTCGTTCCTCTCTAGATATCCCCTTTCTAGTTTGAACGGAAAAGAGGAATGGTTAGTCAGTAGAATCAGATCCAAACTTAACTGTGGACTGACTTATGCTAGATCTGGGATATTCTCATATCCTTAGGTCCTCCCTTTTTACTGTTTATGCGATTTTATGCTAAGGGGCATGATCCTGACGAAATGACTTCATCTTTGTTTTGAAGTTTACCTAATCTCTTTGATTGGAAGCGGTTAGTTGGTGTATTTATTTGAACATTCTTTAACTTGATTATACATGCATCTAGGATTAGGTCATCACATGTCCCTGCATCAAATTTGGTATCAGAGCCCAGTTTTAGCGTAGGTTAGCTTGACATATTTTGTTGAGTTTAGTCGGCCCTTTTTCCTAGGTTTTGTTGAGTCCTTATATAGATCTAGGCCATATAGGGTAGTTGCATTGCATTGTTATCATCGTTTTTACCCATTTCTTGCACATAGATCTTAAAACCATTCACTTGTCATTCTTGGTGTACGCCCACGCGCACTGGTCTTGGGTTCGGTCTCCATTACACCATGGACTCTGATCAATTTACCAAGGCTATGGAGGGCTTAACTAAGAGAATGGATCAACAGTTTCGAACCTTGAGGGATAATATCGCCCAGCAGTTTGCGCATCGGGATGGTAGGTTCACGCGTCTAGAGGAGAGAGTTGTGCGTGTTGAGGCTTTTATTCCAACTGCCACTATAGGTGGAGCCCAAGCGACCCTCGACACGGGGGTTGTCGATCAGTTCCAAGTTGTGGGCCCTGATCCGCCTAGGGATGGTTTGTGCATAGACCAAGCTCGTGGGCATGGCAACAGACAAGATGGGGTGTATTCATTACCACCCACACACAATCGTGATCCTATTCTTCCCACCCAATGGGAGAGCCATGATGGGGTGCGTTGTCAGCAACCCCAGAGATATCTTGAGCACGAGGACCCTGTTTCTAGGGTCATGAAGGGCATCAAGGTTGACGCCCCCAGTTTTGATGGGAGATTGGACCCTAAAGTTTTTTCTGACTGGTTAGCAGACATGGACCACTTCTTTGCGTGGCACGGTTTGCCAGACCCACGTTGAGTCGTGTTTGCCAAGATGAAATTGGTGGGCCAAGCAAAACTATATTGGGGGAATTTGGAGCATCGCCGTGAGCGATCTGGAGAGGGGCTAGTTCTTTTTTGGATTGAGATGAAAGAGTTGTTGTGAGAGAAGTATGTTCCTCTTTCTTACAGGTACAGACTGTTGGATCAATAACACATTTTGCGCGAAGGATCCATGACGGTGACGGAATGCATCGCCAAGTTCGATGAATACATGATGAGGTGCGATGTGGATGAGGACCCTGCTGTGGTTCTCTCCCGTTTCCGTATGGGCCTCAGGCATGAGCTTCAGCGGGAGCTCATGCTTCACAGGTCACCAGTCTGGAACATGCTTACTAGGTGGTGCAGGAACTGGAGCACTGTGTGCGCTAGTCCAATGTGAGGGGGATTGATTTTCGACCAACTATGGCTAGAGTAGCTCCGCAGGGAGCGAGACCCCAGGTCGGAATTCAACCCAGAGCTCAACCTGGTACCTAACCAGTCAGCAGAAATCGAAGTAATAATATGGCTGGGCCAAGTACTAGGCCCGCGATGCCAGGGCAGTGCTACTGCTGTGGTGGTATGGGTCACATCGCTGCTGAGTGTTCAAATAAGGGTGGGCGCATTGCCTTTGTTTCCAAACACCCCACAGAAGAAGAAGTGGCAGATAAAGTTGATGGTGACCAGGGTGATGAGGAGATCATTATCCCCTCCCTTGACCCGGCTAGTGATGCCGATGATGATACTGTGGAGACTATCCCACTTGCAGTGGTGAGGTGCGCCTTGACCCAGATGAAGGAAAGCGAATATTGGTGCAGAACCATCATTTTTCACACTTACGCCAAGTGCGGAGAAAAGAGCCGCAAAGTGATCATAGACCGTGGGAGTTGTGAGAATGTAGTTTCCTCAGTTACTTTGAGTCGCCAGGGGTTGAAGCTAGTCCCTCACCCCAACCTATACAGAGTTTCTTGGGTGGATGCGACATCCCTTCCTGTGACCCAACGATGCCTTGTTCCGATTAAGTTTGGACCATACAAGGACAAGTTGTGGTGTGATGTGGTCATGATGGACGTTGGCCATATCATCTTGAGAAGGCCATGGCTCTATGACAAAGATGTCACAATATTTGGGCGTATGGATAATTGTGTATTTAAGCATGAAGGAAAGAAGCTTGTCTTAAGCCCACTCCCTCCCAAATCGTCAACAAGAGCGAAAGATGTTACGTCCCCAGGCGGTCCTAAGAGTCAAATGGCGCCTCAATCGATGTCTCTCCACATCATAGATGCTAAGGAGTTTGAGAGAGAGACCAAGGCGGGGACTATGGTGTACGGCCTATTGGCTAGGGAGAGTACGCCTGAGGTTGCTATGGGGATACCTCAAGAGGCTCGTCTGGTCTTAAAGGAGTTTCGGGATGTCTTCCCTGAGGACCTTTCAGACAAGCTTCCACTGATGCGAGACATTCAACATGCGATAGATCTTGTCCAAGGGGTGACCCTACCAAACCTCCCTCACTACAGAATGAACCCCACCGAGCATGCCGAATTGAAGAGGCAGGTGGATGAATTGCTTAAAAAGGGATTCATTCGTGAGAGTCTGAGCCCGTGCGCCGTGCTCGCGCTTCTTACGCCTAAGAAAGACGACACGTGGCGCATGTGTGTTGATAGTAGAGCTATCAACAAGATCACTGTCAAGTATTGGTTTTTCATCCTGAGGCTTAATGACATGCTTGACATGATGGCCACTTCTACTATCTTTTTGAAAATTGACCTCAAGAGTGGTTATCACCAAATTTGTATTCGCCCAAGAGATGAATGGAAAATTGCCTTCAAGACGAAGGACGAACTATACGAGTGGTTGGTTATGCCCTTCGGGTTAATCAATGCCCTAAGTACGTTTATGAGGGTGATGACCCAGGTACTACGACCCTTTATGAGCAAGTTTTTAGTTGTGTACTTTGATGATATCCTCATTTATAGTATGTCCCCTAGCCAACACATCGAGCAGTTGAGGTAGGTCTGTAACGCCTTGCACGCAGAAAAGCTCTATGCGAACCTCAAGAAGTGTTCATTCTTGACCTCCCATGTTGTCTTCCTGGGGTTCGTTGTATCGTCAGAGGGTATGTTTGCAGACCCTGAGAAAGTCAAGGCCATTGTAAATTGGCCTGAGCTGCGTACCATACATGACATGCGAAGCTTTCACGGCCTAGCTATGTTCTATCGACGGTTCATCCGTGGATTTAGCTGGATTATGGCTCCCATCACAGATTGCATATGAAAAGGGGAGTTTCAATGGACTAAAGCCGCAGCACGGGCTTTCTCGGAAATTAAAAAGAAGATAATGGAAGCGCTAGTCATGCGTCTACCTTACTTTACCAAAGCCTTTGAGGTAGCGTGTGACGCGTCAGGAATTGCCATAGGCAGTGTTAAGCCAAGAGGGACATCCTGTGGCCATTTTCAGTGAGAAGCCGAACGAGGCTAAACAACGCTACTTCACTTATGACAAGGAGTTCTATGCAGTTGTGCAATCATTGTGTCATTGGTGGCATTATTTATTACCGCAAGAATTCGTCTTGTTCTCTGATCATGGGGCCTTGAAATATTTAAGCTATCAAAAGAAGTTGAGCCCTAGGCATGCCAAATGGGCACAATTTCTTTAAGAGTACACATTTGTGCTTAAGCACAAGGCCGGAAAAGAGAAAAAGGTTGTCGACGCGCTTAGCCCGTATCACGATGCTGCGGTCCATGAGCATTGAAGTTACAGGCTTTGAGCAACTCAAGGGTGAGTACTCCAACTGTCCTGATTTTGGGATCATTTATGCGTCATTGTCTAGTGACCCGCCCTCAAGGAGTGCGGAGTTCGTCCTTACAGATGGATATCTTTTTAGAGGAGACGAGCTCTGTATCCCACGCACATCCGTCCGCGATTTTCTAGTTTAGGAGTTGCATGCTGGAGGGATAGCAAATCACTTTGGTCAAGATAAAACAGTTGCCCTTGTGTCTGATCGTTTCTATTGGCCTAATCTCCAGCGAGATGTGGCTACGATTGTAAGGCAGTGTTAGACATGTTAACTAGGGAAGTAGAGGAAGCAAAATACAGGTTTTGTCAGTTCCACATGCCCTGTGCAAGATGTTAGTATGGACTTCATGCTTAGGCTTCCCAAGACTATTCGTAAGCACGACTCCATACTCGTGGTTGTTGACCGATTTTCTAAGATGGCCCATTTCCTACCCTGTTATAAGACCTTAGATGCCTCCCACGTCGCTAAGTTATTCTTTCAGGAGGTTGTGCGACTCCATGGAGTACCTAGATCCATTGTCTGACAGAGATACTAGGTTCACTAGTTATTTTTGGAAGATTCTCTGGCATCTTTTGGGTACGAGGCTCAAATTTTCTTTAGCATATCATCCCCAGTCAGATGGTTAAACAGAGGTAGTGAACCGTAGCCTAGGAAATTTGTTAAGATGTCTGGTTGGAGACCACCACAGGACCTGGGACACTGTTCTTCCCACATCAGAGTTCGCGTATAATTCTTCAGTGAATAGGTCCACAGGAATGAGCTCATTTGAAATTGTTTCAGGTCTTAGACCCCAAGCCCCCATAATTTGATCCCCATGGCTACCCCACAGCGTCCTTCAGAGTTAGGAGAGTCCTTCGCCTAGCATATACATGCATTGCATTGTGAGATCAGGAGGAAGATTAATTCAAGTAATGAACATTATAAACTTTCTGCTGAACTCACAGGAGATTTAGGGAATTTTAACCTGGAGATGACGTCATGGTTCATATTAGGTCTGATCGGTTTCCACCTGGATCCGTGAAGAAGCTTCATGCTCGTACCATAGGCCCACATAAAATTATGAAATGGTTGGGGTCTAATTCTTATGTTATTGATATCCTTGCTACCACGGGCATCAGTTCCACATTTAATGTGGAAGATCTAGTTCCCTTTCACAAGCTATTACCTCTATCCATTGGTTTCCCTGTTTCTTCCCAGACCCCCCTATATATGGACCTTGGCCACAACCTGATCTTCATGTACCTATCTTACCTTCTCTTCCACCTGCACCGAGAAGAGACGAGATCGAGGAAATTTTGGACTTCGAGGCGATTTCCACTCGCTCTGGGAGTTTCTAGAAATTCCTAGTCAAATGGAGGAACAGACCCATTTTATATAACTCTTAGATCACAGAGGTAGAGCTGCAGCGCATCGACCTCGATTTGCTCGAGAGGTACAGGAGTTCACTTTCGCCGGTGGCGAATTCTTCCTACTCGGGGAGAATTGATGCGGACATTAGTGGTGCACCCTTTAAAGTGTACTAGAGGAGGTGTCACCGACAGAATACTAGAGCGGAGGAGTTAATGTGGATGGACGCTGGGTCCATCGGACCCACTTTTTGACGAGCTACAAGTGCAGGAGCGGCATAACCGCACCTCGACCATTGATCCATGGGTCGGATTTCACACCCTACCACACAGGTGTTTTGGTTTTAGACTTTTTTTGTTCTTTCAGGGGCTTTATTGGAACTTTCTTTATTTTTTGTCTTTTTGTTATTTTTCTTGTTTCCAGGGGGCTTTAGTGCACTTTACTTTTTCTATAGCTTACAAATACGTTGTGAGAAACCTTATTTTTGTTATTATTGAATGAATATAAATCCGTGTCTTTTCTTCCTCTTTATTCAAGAGATTAGGGTTTCAGGATTGACCCTTGGGTGTTGATGATTCCACCCCGATTTCAGGTTTCCTTCTTTCTAAATCTTCGAGGTGCAGGAAAAGGTAAAGAATCATCCTCCTTTTCTTTTGACGACAAAAGGACCTGTACTTTCTTCATCTCAAACCCTCCATTCTTCACCCCTTTCGTTCTTCTCTGGATTTCTCCTTTCTAGTTTGAACGGAAAAGAGGGATGGTTAGTCAGTAGAATCAGATCCAAACTTGACTGTGGACCAACTTATGCTAGATCTGGGATATTCTCATATCCCTAGGTCCTTCCTTTTTACTGTTTACACGATTTTATACTAAGGTTCATGATCCTGATGGAATGACTTCATCTTTGTTTTGAAGTTTACCTAATCTCTTTGACTAGAAATGGTTAGTTAATTGGTGTATTTATTTGAACATTCTTTAACCTGATTATACATGCATCTAGGATTTAGTCATCACATGTCCCTGCATCAGTCGGGCTGTTTTGGCTAATATGGGCTGGTACAGCCGTATCATTATGCATGATACCAGCACATATTGGGCACTACGCACTAGTTTTGATGCAGGACAATTAACCACTTGTTGTAAAAGCTCGAATTGTTAGAGCACGACGAATTAATCCCTTTATCTCATAGCCCAGGCCCCACATCTCATGGGTTAGGACCTCAGTCAAACCCCCCTCGTGGGCCCCAAATCACATGGGTATTGCCTCACATGGGCCGCCCACCCCGAGTGTGTCCCCGCATCCCACAGGCTACCCCACTTGAGCCTGCTGTGAAATGCGCATTAATTACCCCCGGTAAGGAGTTTCGAACATGAGACCTCCCCTGTGGGCCCCGCCCATCCCGAGTGTGCTCCTGCATCCCACAGGTGACTCCACTCGAGCCCGGTGTGAAAATGTCCCTGCATTAATCACCCCCGGTGAGGAGTCTCGAACACAAGACCTCCCGCTTTGATACCCATTTGATGTAGGACAATTAATCACTTGCTCTAAAAGCTCGAACTGTTAGAGCATGGCGAATTAATCCCTTTATCTCATAGCCCAGGCCCCACATCTCATGAGTTAGGATCTCGGCCGAACCCCCCTCGTGGGCCCCAAATCACATGGGTACCGTCTCACACGGGTCGCCCACCCTGAGTGTGTCCCCGCATCCCACAGGAGCCCAGTATAAAATGCACATTAATCACCCTCGGTGAGGAGTCTCAAACATGAGACCTCCCTCGTGGGCCCCTGTTTACAACCCCAAGTGTAGGGTCGCGATGTAGTAATAATCTCGGTAAGACCGAGGTCGAATCCACGGACTGAAACTTGTACGTTTCTGAAATTAACTAGAAGTAGAACTAGAAGAAGATGTGAAACTAATTCTGAAGTATTTGAGAGAGTAATTGCGAATAGAGTAATTAAAACTAAGAATTTAAAGGTGGGAACTAGGGTGCCAAGGATCCACTTGTAGTGATCAGGGAGCCCTCTTGCTTGATTCAAGTAACACAATTAGAATTGGAGTCCTATCCTATCCAATTGGAAAATATATCAATAAAACCAAATCTAAACTTCCATTGACCTAATTCTCAATGAAGGAGAACTATGATAAGTGACAGGGATTCTCCCACCAAACCATGCCCAGGAGACAATGGCAAATAACAAGATTTACCAATCCCATAATCTCAAAGCAGGAAAATTGTGAAGATTAAGAAGGATTCCATCACCCTACCATGCCCAAGGGACGATGGTGAACAACAGGACTTACTAATTTCACAATCTCAAATCAGGAAAAGAAGATACTCAAAGCTATTGCAGATCTACTGTAATTTGAGTCACAATTAACCATTAAAAACTGAAATTATTCCTTAAATATCAATTTAGAATCCACGGAGTTCAACATAAACATGAATCAAAGCAATAAAAACATCCCATCATGCTACAAGCTTCACCTCTTAGCCCTAGTTAAGAGGTTTAGCCAATCATAGACATGATTGGACCAAAGTCTCTTAAGAAAAACATGAAAACAACTAAGGAAGAAGAATGACAACTCTTGGCGATGGCTTCTCCACCCTTTTGCTCCACTCCTTAAACCCTAGAAGATGCCTAAGAACATCCTAGGGAGTCCTATTTATAGTTGTGAAACTCTAACTTTTGCACCTAGTTGGAAAACTCTAGAAACAGTCTCAAATTTACGCAGTTTGCAGTTTCCCAAAATAGACTTCACTTTGCGCAATTTCACAAAATGACCCAGAGTTTTAGAATATGCTTTTTCAGGACGATTTCAGGATTCCTTTTCTTCATTTCAAATATTTGATTCTCTTCATTCATCACTTGGTTTTCTTGGATCTTTGGCATGTGAATTCTTCAATCTTGGTCTCCTAAGATCCATCCCTTGCCTTGGTGATTCTTGAGCATCGAATCCATGCTTTTGGCACCCTTTTCAATCCAAGCTCTTAAATTCACTTTGCAACACAAACATGAGTAAAATAGAACATTAAGCATTATCATGTTCATAAAACCAAGATATAAATGGGGGATACTATGCAATATTTGACCCTTAACAGCCCCGCCCACCCCGAGTGTGCCCCTGCATCCCATAGGCGACCCCACTCGAGCCCAGTGTGAAAATGCCCCTGCATTAAGTTTGGACGATACTTTAGACCTCGCCTACTATGCATAGTTTAGATGTTTCCTCTTTCCTCTAGGGAAACTTGAAATCTTATTTCATTTAGTGCCCCTGAAGGTCATTTTATCCCTTTTTATTAGTGAAGGGTCGGACATTTGGAAAGGCTAATAGCACCTTTGTTGGAAGACAATGAAATGGAAAGCATCTGATTCACAAGGTGGGAAAGGTTTTTAAGAGCAGCATTTGGTTTTCATAGGCTATGAAAAATGATTAAGGCGCAATATTTGGATCGACAACCTCCCTTTGGCAGAATTTTTCCCTCTCTATTTGCTGGAGCCTCGAATCATGATGTCATGGTGTTAGAGTGCCAGGCACCAAATGATAATTTGGTAGTGTGGAACATCTTGATCAGAAGGAGCCTTTGTTGGAAGACAATGAAATGGAAAGCATCTGATTCACGAGGTGGGAAAGGTTTTTAAGAGCAGCATTCGGTTTTCATAGGCTATGAAAATGATTAAGGTGCATTATTTGTATCGACAACCTCCCTTTGGCAGAAGTTTTTCCCTCTCTATTTGCTGGAGCCTCGAATCATGATGTCATGGTGTTAGAGTGCCAGGCACCAAATGATAATTTGGTAGTGTGGAACATCTTGATCAGAAGGAGCCTTTATGTAGAGGAAATAGCAGCTCTTTTCAGACTTCTGGATAAGTTGTACAATACATGCTTTGATCCAAAATTTGCCAAAATTTGATGATTACAAATTTTGGAAATGGTCAAAGAATGGCAGGTTCTCTTCCAGATCCTTCTTTAAGCCGATTGTGACTTCTAACAGTTCTTCCTCCCCTCTTGCCATGGCATTTCCAATGTGTGCATTCTTTGCAGGGAGAATGAAGAATCGGTTAACCATTTTTTTCATCGAGTACTTGGTTGCTGAGGAAGTTTAGAGCTCTCTTGTCTCTTTGTGATTTCTTGGGTCATCAATGGCAGTGTTCTGGACTTGTTTCTCAAGTGGGAGAAGGGCCTTTCCCTCCAGTGGATCCTCCCTGTGGAAGATGGTTCCGTTCATTATTTTGTGGGGAATTTGGAAGAAATGAACAACAGAATTTTTTATGGCCAAAGTTGTTGTGATTAAATGGTTAAGAATTCAGTTCTTGGTTGCCAAGTGGGTGGTTTCAGTTCTTCTAGACTTCAGGTGCCCATCTGTTTTGGATATCTGTAATGGATGGGCTGATATAGGTTGGGATGTTTCCTAATTATTTTCGGCTCGATATGTTTTCACCTTGTTTCCTTGTTTAGCATGAGTTGCTCTTTTTTAGGGGGGGCTATTTTTGTCTATTTGTCTGGATGATGCCTCATCATTTTCTGTTCTTTTCTAGCCACGTTTCTCTCACACTCAAAGCATTTTCTGTTCTTTTATAGCCACGTTTCTCTCATGCTCAAAACATTGGCCCCTCTCTCTCTCTCTATGTTTGTTCATCACACACACTGGAAACTCAAACTTAGTAAAGTGCCCTCTCTGTGTCTGCTTCCAATCCTCCTGATCCTTCCTCTAGCCACTATTGCATAAAAACATGTTAAACCATGCCTGTATATTGACACCCTTTGAACTGTCTGGGCCTGTGCATTTAAATGTGTGCTCGTGGAGATAGATGTTTTGAAAATCTATCATCAATACTCATTCAACCTTGAATCTTACATGAAGTTACTTTCTAGATCCCTTAAACAAATAGACAGGAATTAGGTTATTCTATACCTCTGGTACCCAGTCATTTTGGATGGGGGTACCATATCCCTTAAAAGTATCAGATTGGTTAACATGCCTTTTGTTTGTCCAGTTTGTGTCAGATGATAAGATGACATTATTAGACATGAATGCCGAAATGGAAGGGGGTTATTTTGTAACAGATAGGTGTTAGTCTGTCCTTCCTTAAAGCATCAAATTGGTTAATATGCCCTTTGTTTGTCCAGTTTGTGTCAGACGATAAGATGACATTATTAGAGATGAATGGCAAATGGAAGATATTTGCTTGTCCTTTGCCAAATAACATAGATCCCAATGTGGCAAAATATTCTCAACTTCTTAACACATGGTAAAGTGTAAGTGAATTATTCATGTTCTCTCTGGTAGAGAATTCTTTCTTTTGGGCCTTATATAGTAGCTTGCACTAGGTATATGTTATATTCGTGAATATTCCTGCCCGAGTGGATCGATAGATGCACACGCTTCTTGTCAATGTCTACTTTCATTTTGCGTTGGTTTATAAATTCACATTCTTTATCAGTTTGTTGTGTAGGTCACTAACCTGTATTTTCCTTGGATGATAGGCTGAAGCAGAACTTATTTTTTCAATTGTTACCTTATTTAAGCGACTTGGGCTCACAGCGTCGGATGTAGGATTCAAAGTTTCTAGCCGAAAGGTTTACATTCTAAGCGTCTCTCCTCTATGATGTCAAATTGGTACACCAAGAGGCTCTTGATAATTCTCTCATGTTGATTGCTTTGTGTTTCTTCTAGTTTGCTTTGTAACCAGTTAATAGATTGAAATTTTATGTTCGAACTTCAAATGTAGTTTATTTTAGAGAATTGTTGTTAACATTGTTTTTTCTTTTTTTTTTTTCCTTTCACTTTTTCAGTTAGGTTAATTGCATGATTTGGATTTTCAATTGCTAAAAATGTCTAGTAAACATATGACAGAGAATGATGATTTTATAATCCAAATCTATGTTTAATACTAGTAAATAGTTAACATGTTGAGGATTTGATCAAAACTAAAATTTGCTATAATTCATTGAGAAATTTGAGATCTTAATATCTATTTGGGGAGTTTTGCTTCCAAAGGATGAAATACTAGATAATGGAATTTTCCTCATTCCTTGAAAAGGGACTGGATGGAAGTAATTGAAGTTAGAAGTGATCGAAGTGACCATTGAATGGGGTGGACTTCCCCACCAGAATGCAGTTTTCAAAATGTCGATGATATTGGTTGATGTTTTCCCACTTGTGTGATACGATGTCTTACTAGAATACAGTTTTTACAAGATATCAATGATATTATCATCGATCTTACTTGGGATTGTAAATCCCAAGTTTATCTATGAAGAGATGATCTAATGTATTAGGGCTTGTTGGGTATTTCAATTTCCTATGAAATGCGAAGTAAATGAGCTGTCATTACCATTTCCAGGTGTTTATTTAAATATGAATTATGGCTCGTAAATCGAGAGTCAAATACACTTATAAAGGAAGTATGTAAAGTAAATCGTGATAATCATATTTTCACATTATAAAACTACCATTTTCACAGTGATTCCTTAACAACGTAGCAAAATCATCATTGGAGTCAAATGTAAGTGATGTCACCACACACTTACAAGAGTAAAATAATCATTACCCATTTACAACAATTTACCATTGTAATTGGAAAACCGAATGGGCCCTTGGTGTCTATAATTTATTTCTTCTATGTAATGCTAATTGATAGGGCCTCTCTATCAGCCGACGTATTGTCATGTCATTCCCTATATTTATGTGATATTTCCCATGAACATGCCATAGAAGACCAATAGTTCAATCCTTCATTCTATAGGGTGGTGTTCTTCCTTTTGTTTAGAGTTGAATAAACTAGCAAACTGCTAGAAATTAATTTTGCTGTCTGTTATTGTAGAGTGTCTTCTCTATTTGTGGCAATTGACTGGGATTGGTGAATCTACAATTAGTCTATATACCTTTTTCCTTCAATTTAAGTTCAATCCCTCGCTCATTAAAAAAAAAAAAAAAGTTCAATTCTTCTCTTGACCATATGGCCCATATAACAAGGTTGACAAATGTGATAGATTAAGAAAAACAATTATGAGCTAAGCAATCATCCCATAGTGTCTTCAGAATCTTGAATACAAAAAAAGGAACATGTTATTGAGAGTGTGTGTGTGCGCGCGCGCGCATAGTCTGTATACTTTGATGTGTACCATATCTTTTTTTCAATATATGTTAAGAAGGGTGTTGTAGAGAGAATACAACACGCAAAACCCAAGCCTTTTTCTTCCCCTTTGCGTGTCTCTTTCTCCCTTCTTTTTCCTACTCTCTCATTCTCTTGCAACCTTCAACTTCTTGGTATCAGAGCATCCCCTTTTGATTGAGTGTTTGATTGGAACCATTGGAGACTGTTGATGTCAGCGTCCGTACGGCTGACATCAACAATTGTACTATCCGTATGGATTTGTCATCCAAAAAGGGTATGGGTTGATAGATCTTGATTTTAGAAGATTAATGATGATTTTTGTGAATTTTTCTGGAATCGTTTAAGGTGTGTTTCGAGGCCCATAAGGTATGTTTTGGAAACGGCCCCTTTTCGAGTTTTTTTTTTTGTCGTTTCTCCCAATCGAAAGGATTTTTCCGAGAAATTTCTCCATATGGTTGGTCGAATTATTGACCATTCATATATGAGTTTTACTCAATCATTGGAGTTTTAGCAAGTTCTTGAGGTTATCCATGTGTGGTTCCACCGTTTTTGGGTCATTTTCTGAAGAAAATGACGGGGGTTTGATTATTTGTGGGATTCCATGTGCCTAGCATACATCAGGCCTTGTTTTGCCCTATCTCTGTTGAGATTCATGTCTAGTCTATGAAGATTTCAGATTTCCGAGTAGTTGGGCCATCTACGATACACAACAAGTTGGGTGTATATGCTGTCCTATTGTGGATTGCTTGATTGATTTTTGTTTATATATCCGGTCATCATCAACTTTCTCTATTACTCCAATATGGAGGATAAGCTCCCTTATAGAGTTGTTATGGGGCCCCGCTGAGTCTCACACCCTATTGATAACCATTGTCAAGTTAAATGGGAACAATTATCTACAATGGGCCCAATCGGTCAAGTTATTTTTAGGTGGAAGAGAGACTTTTGTATATCTTGGATGATCCTCCCGACTCTACAGACGAGCGTTTCAAAACCTGGACCAAAGAAAATTATCAGGTCGTGGCCTGGCTTCTAAACAACATGGAGGCTACAATTAGCAACTCTCTTATGTTTTTATCATCAGCTAAAAATATATGGGATACTATCTGGGACATGTATTTAGAAGATCGCAATATATCCAGAGTATATAAGCTGATCTCGGATGTATGTAAGCTTCAACAAGATGCTAGGAGCCTGAAGGAGTATTTCACTATTTTAGGTGGTATGTGAGATGATCTAGATATGTACCATCCTCTTCCTTCTCATTGTACTCAAGACCATGAACTCATTCGGCAACAATGTGAAGAGACTCGAATTATGCAATTCCTCTTTGGATTAAATCTAGAATACTGAAGTGTGCGCTGTCAGATCTTAGCTATGGAGCCTCTTTCTTCACTTCCAATGGTTTATGCTCTTGTTCAGAGAGTTGATGTTTGTTTCTTGCTATTCCTATGGACATTGACAAATCCGCATACATGGCTATAGATTGTCCTTCTCCTGATTAGGGTGGTCGAGGTAGGGGTTGAGCTCATGATACAAGTGGTCGTGGTAACCATACTTATGGTGGACGTGGCCGTGGCCGTGATGATTCTCCCGTTCTTGCACCCATTGTGGTGGTACAAGTCAGGGGGAGATTTTGTTGAATCACCCCATTCCTCTTCCGATTCCATCTCTTGATGAAGATTCCCATCCTCCCGAACCTCTCAAACCATTGTGTGTGTATCAACGATGAAAGAAATACCCTACCACTCAAGATTCCCATCATACCATCTACTTTTCAGGGAGATCCAGGTACAATCCTTCCATCTTCTAATGATCTTCCTATTCCTTTACGTAAGTCTACTCGTGCATGTGCTCGTCGTCTTATCAGTCATTATATCTCTTTTCAGTGTTTATCAACCTTTAGGGCCTTTGCTACCTTGGTCTCTGCTTCCTCTGTTCCTAGGACTCTCAAGGAGGCCCTCAGTAGGAGGCAAGCTATGATGGAAGAAATGCGTGCCCTCGAGTAGAACGATACCTGGGAACTAGTTTCCTTGCCTAAGGACAAGCAGGCCGTGGGGTGCCACTGGGTTTATTCTAGTAAGTACCTCCCAGATGGATCGATTAACAGATACAACGCTCGATTAGTAGCCAAGGGCTACATTCAAACATATGGTGTGGACTACTTTGAGGCTTTGTCACCTGTAGCGAAGCTCAACTCAGTTCGGGTGATAATCTCTTTCGGTAGCAAATCTGTCTTGGCTGTTATTCCAGTTGGACGTGAAGAATGCCTTACTACAAGGTGACCTGCTGAGAAAGTCTATATGGATCCACCACCAGGTTTTTCGTTAACCAATGACTCACATTAGGTATGCCGCCTTAAGAAGTCTATTTATGGCCTTAAGCAGTCCCCTCGAGCCTAGTTTGACTAATTTAGCAGTGCATTGCTAGACTTCAGCTTTGTTTGTAGTCATTCAGATCACTCACTCTTCATCTGTCGATGTACTTCTGGGATTATAGTTCTATTAGTCTACGTTAATGACATTGTTTTGGGTGGTGATGATGTTGCGGGTATTACTTGCCTCAAATCCTTCCTTCAAGCTTGCTTTACAATAAAGGATTTGGGCACTCTTCGATATTTTCTTGGCATTGAGGTGGCTAGATCTAAATCTAGCATTGCCGTACCACAACAAAAATATGCTCTCGACCTCTTATTTGAAACTGGAATGCTTGAGGATGGCGACCCCCTATCAGATACGGGCATGTGTCGTCGATTGGTTGGTCGTCATATTTACCTGACTATTATTCGACCTAATCTATCATATGCAGTAGGGGTGGTGAGCCAGTTTATGCATGCTCCTTATACAACACATCTCACTGCCGTATATTGGATCCTTTGTTTCATCAAACTGGCTCCTGGTAAAGGCTTGCGTTTTCAGCGACATGGTCATCTTCATATCTCTAGTTACTTTGACGTAGATTGCACTTTATTGCACTTTATTGCGCGGGTAGCCTTTATGATCGGAGGTCTACATCTGGCTATTGCACTTTTGTTGATGGGAATCTAGTCACCTAGAAGAGTAAGAAGCAATCGGTGGTTACTCGATCCTCCGCAGAAGCCGAATATAGGGCAATGACACATGCAATGTGTGAACTTATGTGGCTCCGGACGTTGTCACAAAAACTTGTTTACTCTCCTAATCTTATCACTTTGCACTGTGATAGTCAAGCCGCTATTCATATCGCTAGCAATCCTATGTTTCATGAGCACACGAAGCATATTGAAATATATTGTCACTTCATTCGTGAAAAAGTGACTGCTAAGGAAATTTCCACTCCATTTATTCGTTCAAGCGAGCAACTGGCTGATATGTTCACTAAATCTCTTGGTCGAGATGCCTTAGGACGTCTAGTAGTCAAGTTGGGTATGATTGACATCTATGCTCCAACTTGAGGGGGAGTATTGTACTCTGTGTATGTGTTTGTGTAGTCTGTAAACTCTGTTGTGTACCATATCTTTTTTTTTTTTCTTTTTTTTTTTTTCAATATATGTTAGAGGGGTGTCTGATGTAGGACAATTAACTACTTGCTCTAAAAGCTTGAACGGTTAGAGTATGGCGAATTAATCCTTTTATCTCATAGCCCAGGCCCCACATCTCATGGGTTAGGACTTCGGCTGAACTCCCCTCATGAGCCCCAAATAACATGGGTACTGCCTTACACGAGCTGCCCACCCCGAGTGTGTCCCCGCATCCCACAGGCTACCCCACTCGAGCCCAGTGTGAAATGCACGTTAATCACCCTCGGCGAGGAGTCTCGAACACGAGACCTCCCCCGTGGGCCCTGCCCACCCCGAGCGTGCCCCTGCATCCCACAGTC
Organism: Magnolia changhungtana; assembly: GCA_030180095.1. NCBI lineage: Eukaryota > Viridiplantae > Streptophyta > Magnoliopsida > Magnoliales > Magnoliaceae > Magnolia > Magnolia changhungtana. The sequence goes on from JASAUF010000625.1 coordinate 2,606,600, forward strand.
AACCACACTCTAGCTCGGTGTGAAAATGCCCCTGCATTAATCACCTCCGGTGAGGAGTCTCGAACGTGAGACCTCCCGCTCTGATACCAATATGATGCAGGACAATTAACCACTTGCTTTAAAAGCTCGAACTGTTAGAGTATGTCGAATTAATCCCTCTATCTTATAGCCCAGGCCCCAAATCTCATGGGTTAGGACCTCGGCCAAACCCCCCTCGTGGGCCCAAAATGACATGGGTACTGCCTCACACGGCTGCCCACCCCGAGTGTGTCCCCGCATCTCATAGGTTACCCCACTCGAGCCTGGTGTGAAATGCGCATTAATCACCCCCCGGTGAGGAGTTTCGAACACGAGACCTCCCTCGTGGGCCCCGTCCACCTCGAGTGTGCCCTTGCATCCCGCAGGCGACCCCACTCGAGCCCGGTGTGAAAATGCCCCTGCATTAGTGTCGTAGAGAGAATACTACACAAAACTCTAGCCCTTTTCTTCCCCTTTGCTTGTCTCTTTCTCCCTTCTTCTTCCTACCGTCTCATTCTCCTACAACCTTCATCTTCTTATGGGACCTCAATATTCCTTTGGGGTGTCAGGTGTGTATGGTGATGAGTGTTGTTGTAAAACCTCACCATTTGATAAAACAGGTTCCCAAAGAAATGGTGATGTATTATTCACCATAGAGCGACCACATAACTTTGGTTATTTTATTTTTTAATTTCTTTCCAAATGAGGATGAGATGTTACAAGAACTATTAAACAAACATATAGGGATATACCCCAACGTCCATCCATCAACATCAAAGTCAACTCATAAGTCTTCCACAACGCATTCTTTGACTCAATATAATCCCACATCTCTTGTCCAAGCTCATTTTGGTGATGCCCCATAATTTCTTTGGTGTAGGAGGCTTCGCACCTAGGTTTTCTTGTACCTCATCAATCATGTTCTTATAGTGCAGGCTCGCAGCTACATTGGCAAACATGTGGTTGGATATGAAGAACTTGGAGATAGAGTATCCCATCCTCTCCTTGATGTTCCCCTTACTCCACATGTCCGCCAAGCATTTTTGTTTCGCCCCCACATTTCTATGTAAGGATGTATCCATGGGTGGGTCGAGCACCTGAGTGCTTTATGAGTAGCACATGTTGCCCTATTAAAAGGGTGGTGAAAATGGATCCACACTCTACTTGCATTTTGAAAGGGTGAAAAAGGAAGAATTTCTGATTTTCCACCTTTAAATTTGAACAAAATGTTGTCACATGCCTTTTTTTTTTTTTACACGCACTCACACCCTGCACACACTCACACCATAGTGGGATTTCACCACAATAGGTACTTGAACCCATGACCTCGTGTTGAAACTCTTGTGAGTCTACCACCGAGGCATGAGTAAGGATCCACTGTCCTTGTTAATTCATAAACCGTGTGATACATAGAACAATGCCTACAACATAAAATGTTACCCAATCAAGCCCCCCACCCCCACGTCTTGGACATTTGGTGGTTCCGTGTCTTTTGAAATGTGGCATTTTGAACTCTCTGGCTGTTGCAGGGTACACTCTTGAATATGCAATCACTTATCTGGGTAGCCCATGCTCTTGACATCTGTATGATCCAGTTCCCTAGTGCCCTGTTGATATGTATTTTTATGTGTGACTTTTGTTGAATATGGTTTCAAAGAAATTATGCCAAGATTTATGCTATATGGTTTCTTTCTTGAATTTGATTCCAAAGAAATTATGCTGAGATTTATGCCTATAGTTTCATCTTATTTATTTAATGAAGTTAGACCTACTAACAAAGGTATTTTGTGTGATGTTTTAATTACTGACTTTTACATTTGAAAAGTGTTCTACTTCTAGGCAGTGGATAAATGTTTTCTTAACCATTAATATTTTGCTATTCTTGAGATGATTTTCGACTCATTTGTAGGTTCTACAAGCAGTATTGCAGCGCTATTCTATACCTGAAGACAAATTTGGCGAATTTTGTGTTATCATTGACAAGGTTGGTTAACTTTGTTTTATTCAGCCTTAGAGTTTGATTCCTTCTCATAATTCTACACACTGGCTTCTAGGAATGTTTATGACCAAACTATTATCTGTTGACAACAAAAATGTTTTTCTTTTAAGGCAACAAATTTTATTGAGAAACCGCATCGAGATGATGACGGAAAAGAATATAAAACAAGACAAACAAAATTACAATCCCTAGAGAGCTATAAGAACACAAACATTTAACTCCAAAAACCCGGAATGCCAGTTGATAACCCAAGAGTTGATTCTCTGAGATACCGAATAAAAAGATTTAGCTCTGTTCTGGAAGCATTGGCCATTTCTTTCATGCCAAATTGCCCAAAGAGTTGCCATGACCACCAATCTCCAAACCACCTTTCCATCCTTTCCCATCCTCATGCCAAGCTGCCAAAAATTCCAAAATCGAACCCGGCATCACCTAATTAATATTTAGACTTGAGATAAATGCTCCCAAATCTTCCTCGTGATCGGGCAATGAAGGAATAGATGTTCCACCGTCTCGACATCATGCACATAACACACATATTGGGCAACACCAAGGATCGCTTAATGAGGTTATCCATAGTAAGCACTCTACTCCTTCCCACTAATTAGACAAAGGCAACAACCTTTTTGGGGGCCCCCATATTTCCAGAACTGGTAACTATGACAAGAGGGGGATGGGAAAGCAGTGAGCAATTTGTAGAAGGATTGGACCGAGAACCTTCCTGAACCGTGCACCCTCCAAATCATCGGATCTTCCATGCCTAACGGAACTTTAGCCTATCCAAAAGATCAATATACTCTACCTCCTCATCCGAAAGGCCTCTACGGGGGGGGGGCACACCATCTCCTTGCCTGATCTAGAAAAGCAATGGACCACAAAGATATTTCTTTTAGGCGCTAATCAGTGTTCGAGTTGTGGTATCGTTACAAGTTTTGCTAGCTGGAGATAAAGAAACAATATCGTTATCGCCGATAACCGAAAATGCGAGAAAAATAGAAAAAACTGTGGAATTTTTCAATGAAACTTTAAGAGATGACTAAATACACATTTCTTTTTCATATTTAAGAATAAAACATAATAAGTTTCCATCCATCCGTCCAACTGTCCATTCCATCCATCCAATCCACCCACCCATCCATCCATCCCATCCATCCATCCTCCCATCCATCCCTCCCTCCCTCCCATCTACCCATCAATCCAAACCATTCATTACATAATCCATGCAATTAGATTTTTTAACTGTTTTTTAGTTATACATATTATTAATTTATTTTTCGAAAATATTTAAAAATAAATAATTTAATCTTTTATTTTTCTTTAAATAGAACCAATGGATCCCAATGGACCACTTTCGGTCAGCCTATCCTCATCATATGGCAAAATGGGCCTCAATGAGCCCCATTTAAAGAAATAAATGAATAATTTATTATATCCCAAAAATATATTTATTTTAATATTAAAAAATACAAAAAAAAAAAGGAATTTTATATGCAAGTACTTAGAAATTGCACACATGACACACAAGTAATCTAATTAAATCATCCAAATTATGGTACCTAGTGTAGTTATATCATAAATCCAAAGTTAAGTATCAAATTGGTGTACACTAATTGGATGGTTAAAATAAAAGAAATCCAATGGTCCTATTTTCATAAACAAGCATCTATGAGTTACCGGTTATGACTTATGATTGTTCGATCAATGTCCATGAAATTGTGACATGGGCTGCTCACTCTGTGCAATTTAAATTAATACATTTTACGGGGATTTATCTGGGATGAGGACTGCTTGTGAGAGCACAGGAAGCTAGGTGGGGCCTACTATGATGTTTGTGAGAAATCCACCTCGTCCCTCTATTTTTCCAGATCATGTTAGGACATGGGACAAAAAATGAGGCAAATCCAAAACTCAAGTGGGCCACACGACACAAAACAATGAGATTGAATGTCCACCATTGAAACATTCGCAGGGCCACAAAAGTTTTAGATCGGGTTAATATTATAGTGTTTTCAGTTCATCCCAGAAGGAATGACCTTTTTAATGGTTTGGATGGCATATAAACATTACAGTGGAGCTCAGGGAGGTTTTAATGGTAGACATTTCCTTACCCACTTTTTCCTGTCACGTGGCCCACTTGAGTTTTGGATATGCCTCATTTTTAGGCCCATTTCCTAACATGATCGGGCAAAATGGATGAATGGGGTGGATTTGTGATAAACATCATGGTGGGCCCCACGAGACTAAACTAGCTTCCTTGTAAAGGAAGTTCCTATGGTAGGCTTTGCGTAGACCTTGAACCAGCAAGTGGGCGTGACATGGTAGTGGGGCCCACCTAAATGTATGTGTTGTATATCTATGCCGTCTATATGTTTTTCCAGCTTATTTTAAGGCATGGGCTGAAAAATGAAGTAGATCCAAATCTCAGGTGGACCACCGACCACACCACAAGAAACAATGGTCATTCATCGTTAAAAACTTTTCGTGGGCTACAAAGGTATTGGATCAAGTTTCGATATTTATGTTTCGCCTTCATCAAAGTCTATGTGACCTTATGAACAACTTAGATGGCAAATAAACATGACAGTGGACCTTAAGAAAATTTTAAAAGTGGGTGCTTAGTGACCATTATTTTTTACCGTGTGGTCCACCTAAGATTTGGATTTGCTTCTTTTTTCGACCCATCCCATCAAGTGACATGGCAAAACAAATGGATGGCCTGGATGTACAACACGTGCATTGAGGTGGGCCCACAGAATCACACGCATAGCACACTGCACATTTTGAAAGCTGCAACTTTAGTTGCGTTTGGAAGATGTAAACAAAAGGGGAAAGTGGGAACAAACCCCGACTATTTTTCAAACCCTAAAAGGATGTTAGTCGGCATCTTCACCAGGGAAATGCAAAAATCGGCGAATCTTTCCAAAAAAGTAGAGGAATTTTCGATGGAAAATCCCAATAAGATTGCTATCCAGACACTGAAATCTCTGAAATCCTTGAAATCCTTGAAATTGAAGATTTTTTAGGTTATTAGAACAAATGTTGTGCCGAAACTCCTTGCAAGGTGCTGAAAAAGATTTTTTCAAACAAATTCGAAAGGAATAAAAGGTATTTTCTTTTTTCTTTAATTTTTAATTTTTAATTTTTTTTTCCAGTTTATACGCTGGACCTTCACTCGATTTTATCGCCAAAAATCGACGAAAATGTCGAAAATTCAAAAATATCGGCGAAATCTCGCCGATATATGGAAGCAAAACGATATTTGTGGTTTCGGGTTTCGTTGAGTTGGCGATAACGAAATTATTGGCGATAATTCGATAATATCGCTGATAACTTAAACACTAGCGCTAATAAGGCTAGAGGAGGGAAAAGCTAATAAAAAAGGATATCAACAATGACAAAAAAAAAAAAAAAAAAAAAAAAAAAGAAAAAAGAAAAAAGAAAAAAGCAAATTCCTATTTCAAGTCATGCAACTCCATGCACCTATATTCACACTCAAGTACTTGCTTTGTCCACATTCTTGGACCGTCTCGACAAACCTTGGACCACATTCAACAAAATTTGTATTCTTAGGATACCTAAACCAAGTTGAGCAAAAACGGTTACATAACAGTTGACATTGTTATGTATTATGAAAAATGGCCTGTAATGGCCCATTACGGGTCATTTTTTTTCAAAAAAAGAAAAAAAGAAAAGGGCTTCAGGCCCATATCATAATGGTAATGACAGTGGCCGTTATGGCCACGATTATTGTTATTGAATACATTGAATCAAACTTTCAAAAGGGATATAAATGTTATTGCCTTGTGAATTGGAAAAGATATCTTTCAAATGATGTTACATTCTTTGAAAATGCACCTTATTTTAGTTCACGGGACAGTGCACCGCCACTTATTGCTTCTCTTCCTCTTCTAGTTATAGATAATTCCCACATTGAAGTGTCCCAAATTCTACTCTAACCAAAGAACTAAAGGTTTATTCTATACGGAAGAAAAATCCTACTCTTCTCGAGCATCATCACTCTTCATCTTTGAAACTAGAACACTTGGACCTTCCAATCACTCTTTGTAAAAGAACTTGGTAGTGTACTAATCATCCGATTGGTTATGCTTTATATGAATCCCCATCTCCTTCCTAGCAGTCTTACTTTTCATCTATATCTTTTGTGTTTGTTCTCCTATTAAGATTGCAGATGCCTTGGGTGATCCAAATGGAAAGCAGACTTGGTTGAAGAGATGTGTGATCTTAAGAAACAAAAAACTTGGGAATTAGTCACTCTCTTGCCTAACAAACATATTGTTGCGTGCAAATGGCTATTTACCTTCAAATATAAAGTTGATGGATCCATTGACATCTATAAGGCACATCTCATTGCCAAGGCATTCACACAGAGAGTATGGAGAGGACTATGAAGAGACCTTTGCTCTGTAGCAAAATTGAATTCTATGCGCATTCTATTATTCGCAACTCATCATAATTGGCCTTTGCATAAACTTGATGTCAAAAATGCCTTCTTTCATGGTGATCTTCAAGAAGAGACCGGCCAAGTTTGTCAGCGTCAAAAAGCTTTATATGGTCTCAAATGCTCTCCTTGTGCCTGGTTTGGAAAACTTGGAAATACAATTTTTGAAATTGGTTTCAAAAGGAGTACCTTGTTCATTTGATGTTTGTTAAAATTATAGACATTCTACTACATGCTACTGCATGACGTGGGAGGAAATCTGGTTACTTGGAAAAGCAAGAAGCAATCAGTCGTCGCCTGCTCTTCTGCTGAAGTTGAATATTGTGCCATGGCTCATCTAGCCTATGAATTAATATGGGTCAAATCCATCCTTCAAGATCGGGATATAAGATTGACTACGCCCTCTCCTATTCCACTACATTATGATAATCAAACAGCCATGCACATTGCATCAAGTCCCGTGTTCATGGAATGAACAAAGCATATAGAAGTCGATTGTCCCTTTATTCAGGAAAAAATAATTGCCAAGCTTGTACATACACCGCCTTTAAAAGAAAATGTTTTTACATACATCTTTTGTTTGTTCAGAAGATCAGTTAGCAGATGTCTTCACCTAAGCCTCTCTGTCCATGCACCCACTTCCAAACTTGGCATGTTGATATCCATGCACCAGCTTGAGCGGGAGTTTTAGTGTACACAACTTTGGGTGCACATGCATTGTACCATACATAAGGTAGTTTACACAGCTACGCATGCACCTGCAGTGTACCATACATTTGTATTTTCTTAGATCGTAGTTGTGTTTATATGGGTTTCTTTGGGTGTTTATCCTTATCAACCTCCTTTGTTATATATAAAGCATGTGGGAGGGGGAGATAATCCATCGAAGATCCCCTTTTCCTCTCTTTTAGTTTATTTCTCATCTCTTATTTACAAATAGCTCGTGCAAAATGCCTGTACGAACGCAATTCATTATTTTAGGATAGGGATGTAGAACCAAAGGGGTATTTGTGATAAACAAGAGAAAAGGGGAATAAATTCAAAGAGTGGAAAAGGGATTTTCGATAGATTATCTCCCCCTCTCACATGTTGTACTTATAACAAAGGAGGTTAACAATACTTATAACTTGGAGGTTAGCAGGGATAAGCACCTAAAGAAGCCTGGTCAACGCAAATATAGAAACCTAGATAAACACGACTATGATGTAAGATAATACAAATGTATGGTGCACCTCAGTTGCATGCATGGCTGTGTAAAATATCATATGTATGGTACACTGCAGGTGCACCCAAAGCTGTGTACACTAATAGATGTAATTATGGTGTTTGAATAACCATTCTCAAATTCCATGGAATTTATAATGAAGGGTGCTTATGTCCTGCATGTGCACGAGGTCTGTGGATAGGCGGTGTTGGCCTCAACTTCAACATTACCCATTTTGAAGCCAGAGCTTGGTGTGCCAAATGGGTACACCAAATGTATACCTCTTTGTGAATTTCATGTACCCATCTTTCCTTTTAGCATATTACATATGTAGGAATTCCAACCCATGCAAAACATGGCCCTGCCATAAACTGCCTAGCATGAATATAAGTCTGGCCCATTGGTTGGCCTCACCTGTTGATTTAAGTCCTACCTTGTTTTTCCATTGATTTCTATGTTGCATCCTGCCTAGCGAGAGCACCCCAATTAGTTGGAATAAGATTTAGATGATGATGATCGTGCCTAGTGAGTGGTTCTGCTTAAGGTGATCTTCACAGTGTGGCCTAGCTTTTGCATGGCTCCAATATTCTATCACAGGAATTCTATGATCCTTGACTTGAGATTGGGCATAGTGGTGGCATTTGTTTCTTGATGGTATGTGTTCCTCCTGATAAACAATTCCATGAAAACAACCTCCAATTACAAATGACTATTATATCTTTCCACAAAATTGTGCGTAGACTTGGGTGGCCTATCCACAGAAGGTGGCCTATCCATAGAAGGTCCTGCTATTTGAAAGGCTTGGACTTTGGAGTTTCAAAGACCAAAATGTCATGGCCTGGTCCTAACTATTTGTGGTTGACTTTATTAATCTCGTTTCACATATCCTATTCAAACAATGGGAATTATTATTGGTTGGCATAAGTTCTATGGTTGGCTGCTCGTCTGACATTAGACCCCCTTGACTGGCTTGGGATTAGTTGCTACATTATTTCTAGGTAGAGTTTCAAGGTCAATTCAAATATAACTAGTGCAAAAAGTTAGGCTTAATGCTGACCTGTGATGGAAACCCACAGCTACTGGGAATTCATCAGTCTCACTACAAGTTCTTCAGGTACTCTATCATATGCTTTTTGGAAATATAAAAACCATGTGTATCAGTGTATGTTCTTCCTTTTTCTTTTTATACTTGCCATCAATTTTATGGCTTTGATGGTTGTGGTCATTGACATGAAACGAAACTTCTTCCGATATCCTTTTTTCTTATCTTAGTATTGGTTCCACCACCCTTAGTGCTTTGTGGTGTGACGTATAAGTTTGATCCTCAACTTTTGGTGCAACTTTGTGTATCTCCTTTGTTTTTGTAAATAGTTGCACGCACTTTTCCTCTACCCACCAGGATTTTTCTTTGTTTGAAGTGCTTCCGACACCATCACGTCTCTAAGACGACAAATTTGAATAGGGTGGAGAGTCATTGTTACTTTTGTCTATACTTTCAGCAAAATGTTTTAACTTTTTAAATATATTTATTATGCAAACATCTCTGATTCAATGCATTTGTCCACTCTATGCATGATAGGTTCTCAAATTCCATGTACAATCTAACTTCCTTGGTAGTCTATCTTTTTTTTATCAATTGTAGATGGAAAAGATTCCCATGGAGGAGATCGAGAAGAAACTAATTGACATTCCGATATCATTAGAAGCTATAAAGGGACTATTGCAAGTTCTGTCCCTCAAATCATTGTCAAAGTTGGAAGGTCTGCTTCTGTTAAAACCTTTAGTGGATAGACATGTTACCAAATGCAAATGTTTACTTTTGATGTGATAAAAAGAAAAGAAAAATAAATGTTGAGGTGATATGCTTAGGGAGCATGTTTTCAACTCAGTGATGAATATCTGAAAGTCTTGTTACTATTGTGGTTCAGATTAGCTTTTGGATATTCACTTTTAAGAACAACTACTTGGTTTGGTTTGTGCTGTGTTGTCTGCTTATAGAACATACTTTTCATTGTACTGCTGCTAATCTTTATGGCATAGGTCTTGAGGTTTTAGGAGTTTTGGTGGTTAGCTTAAATATGCCTTTTATATTAAGTTTCAGGTCACTTTGGTCATGTACATGCATTGTTCATGTATATCATGCATGATGTCATCACACTGACATGAACATGTTGATTTTTCTGCTGCCATGAAAAAATGTTACTTTGGGTATGGACTATTGTTTACAGTTTACACTAGTTAACCATACTTTATGTGACCCAAAAGCATTAGTTCTGTTGCTTTGTTTTTTGCTCCATGATGAAATAATGAGAATTTAATTGCTCTCCACTCCGTAAATGTTAAGTCTATTGTTACTGAAGCTCATAAATGGGAGTTAGGTTGGTAGATGAGGATAACAATAGGGTTTGTTGCCTTTGGGTTGTTATCTTCTCTTCTCTCTCTTTCACCTCCTATTCTCTCTGTCTCTATACTTTTACAGGTTTCTTTAGGAGTCAAGGGGCCTTCGGCAGGGTGACCTGATGTCTTCTTTTCTCTACGTAGTGGTGGTAAAGGTTCTCTGTAGAGTGATGGAAGGAGTGGCCTCGGTGGGTTTGGTTAAAGGGTTTATGGAATGTTTAATACCAGATCTCATCTTTAATTTGTAGATGACATGGTTATGTTTTGCGATATTGAGGCCCTTCAGGTTGATAATGTTTGGAAGATTATTCATTGCTTTGAAGTTTAGGGCTTGAAGGTCAACATCTACAAAACTGAGATATTGGGTATTAGGTTAGCATCGAGAAAGTTGAGTCTAGCAGGGATGTTTGGTTGCAAGGTAGGCAGCCTTCTTATTTGGGTCTTCCATTGTGCATTGGCGAGACTGCTAAACATTTATGGGATAGAGTGGTTGGAAGGATTGAAAGAAAGCTCTCTAGTTGAAAGAGTTGTTATTATCGCATGGAGGAAGTGCAACTTTGATTAAGGTACCTAAATATGCCTCTATGTTATGTCTCTCGTTCAATGCCCAAAGTGTCCTCAGTTGATTGGAAAGAATCCAGCAGGAAGTTGCTTTGGCAGTTGGAGAGATATGGTAGATTTTCCATTTACTCCTTTTATGCTGCGATTCTCATGAGCCAATGGAGTTCATTTGGTCATATAAGTGGTCATGTAGAGGACCTTCCAGGGTTACTGCCAAGAGTAGGGTGCCCAATATTGAGAATCTGTAAAAAAAGAAACATATGATCCCATCTGTGTGCATAATGTGCCTTTGAGATGTGGAGTTGTTGGACCATTTGTTTATGCATTGTCCCTTCGTTAGAGCTCTTTGGGATAAATTTTCAACCTAATCCAGTGTTGTTGGGTGATGCTGCCTTTAATTGGGCCCTCCTTAGCATGGCATGGGGGAGGAGTTCGTATTAAAGGGAGAATTTTGTGGAGACTGTTGTCCTGACAAGGGTGTTCTAGAAGGCCTAGTTGGACGTGATTGCATGGCATTGATTCTAAAGCCTCTTGCTTCTGCTCTTCTGTTTCATTTAATTCTTCTTGGTCTAGTTTTTGCAATTTTTTTGTGTTCAACTCACGTCTCACATCTTCTTGGCCTCTCTTCCTCATTTTCCTCTTTCAAAGTTTGCAGTTGCTCTTGTGGCTGTTGGTTTCTAGTTGTATAGTTTTAGCTTTCTTCTTCTCTTTCTTTTCATTTTTTCTTTTTCTTTTTCTTTATGTATAGCTCTTCCTCTTCTTTTTTTCCTCTTCGGTTTCTGTTTTTCTTTTTTGGGTTGCACTTGATTCCCTTTAATAATATTTAATCTTCAAAAAAAAAATATATATAAAAAAAATAAAAAATCTTCACTACCTCTCAGAAAAAGTTATGTACCATTGATATTGTAATTTTTATGAAATGATGTATGTTATTATTATAGATCCACACAATAGTAGCATCTTAGGTGCAACATGCTTACTATAAATCTCTAATATAATCAAGGCTAGGAGTATAGAACCATAATTTGGGGTTGTTAAAAATAATGATCTTGGTGACAAATGGCTCGTAATTGGATTGCGTGATTCAGAACAGAAGACATTGTGTGGGTGTGGGTGGTGTTTTTTTTTTTTTTTTTGGGTTGGGGGTTAGGTAACAAAGGGACAGACCCCACATGGGATGCCAAATATCTTTTGCTAGCTGGGCTACCTCAATCCCATGGGGGCAATGCTGCCATGTCTACCTGGGCTACATTGCTTCTCTGCATCATCATCATCATCTGCGATGCTCTGCCCCTAACCAGTACATGTCTTTCCCCATATCATCTCATATATTTGATGCTATTTTTTCCACGATCAGCATGGTTTCCCTCGGCCTCACCGTCATCCAATAAAATCTTCGTTGGTGCCATCAGCCTTGGTACTGACACATGCACCATCTCCAAAATTAGTCTGAGTAGCACTACTGCTACCATGCATTGTTGTCATCATCATTAACTGTCTGTGGCTGAGATTGTAAAGCATTGTCAGGGAGAGTAGGATCTTCTTTCTCTACGAGCAATCCACCTGATAGGTTGTCATTTTCTTCCAAATTGTATTATAAAACCGTTTGTTGTCTGCTTGCTTCCTCCTATTTCTCATATGTTAATTTTCACATGTTAAAATAATATTTTGCCTGCATTGCTTCACACTCAAGTTTTTGTAGATGGAAATTTTGTTTTGTGGAATTGTAAATTTTAATTTTCTTCTTGTTTATTTACAGAGTTGCTGGGAGCTGCTGGGGATGCAGTTGCTGATTTGAAACAACTCTTTTCTCTTGCTGAACAATATGGATATTCTCAATGGATTCAGTTTGATGCATCTGTTGTCCGTGGTCTTTCCTACTATACAGGGATTGTTTTTGAGGTGAGATTTGTTTTGCCACTCTCCTTTAAGTTTTTTCTATTTCCTTTTTTATTCACCAAACATGAAGTTGCTGACCACAAATAGCCAGGACAAGGCTATGAATTATGATGCTGATGATTCATTCAACATGAAATTCTATACAGCAAATTGGGAAAAAAAAGTTATTGATCCTATGTGGAAGAAACAAAGTGCTAAGTGGAACCAACACAATAAAACTATCAAGGTTTGGCAAGGGGAAGGCCCAAAAGTATGGGGTTGTACTGAAGTTATGGCCCTTGATAGAGTGGAATGGTGGAATATGATTTATGTGGCCGACTCCAGTTGGTTGGGATAAGGCTTAGATTATGACGATGATGAATGCATGACATCTTTTGGAACACAAACACGTGAAAATGTTTTCCTCTTTCACACACACACAAGGGTAACAATATTTTACTAAAAGGTGCTCACTGCTCACTGGGCAAAAGCTACAAAAAGACAAAAGTAAGACAGAAAAGGCTAGAACTACCCACTAAAAAAAGAACCTTTTTTTTTTTTTTTTGAAAGATTAGAATTTTATTAGGTAGAGCTGAAAAAACAAAGCAGAAGAAAAAACAAAACACAAAAAACAAAAATACGGTAGCCAGTCCCAAGGTTGGAAAAGCCCCAAAGGACCATAAAACTAAGGAGCCCAATCCCTAAGCAAAACAAGGACTCTAGAAAACACTCCAAATGACCAACAATTCCTCTAAGCCCACACAGTCCACAGAACTGCCATAAGAATAACCCTCCACTTCCTTTTACCCAAAGCGCCTTCCAGATCCACATGCCAGGTACAAAGGAGATTGTTGATAGACTTGGGCGTAGACCATGAAACCCCCTCCAATCGAAGAACACTCCACCAAATGTCAATGGAGAAAGGATGGTGGATGAAGTGGTGATCCACGGTTTCCTCAGCTTGAAGGTATAACAGACAAACATTTGGAATAATCATGCCTCTTTTTCTCAAGTTATCGACCGTAATAACTTGGTTCTTCCCGACTAGCCACATGAACGCCGCAACCTTTGGGGGCATACCATAGGACCACGCCGAGCTTGTGTGGCAACATCTAACCAACGAGGGAGGAGTTGCTAAAGAGTTGTAGCATGATCTCATCGAGAAAAGGCCAAAGCTTGCAATGGACTAGGATAGGGAGCAAGGTATTTCATAACCATAATGGCCACCGCCGTTACCTTTACAATATGGGCTGTAACATTCGTTACGGCCCCTGTAACAACCATTATGGTCTCTTTTATTTTTATTGATAAAAAAAACTTGAAAAACATGTATCGACCTTGTAACGGACTGTTATGAAGCCATTACAGCCGTTACGGCCTTTACAGGGAGCGTAACAGGACGTTACAGGGGGCTATAATGGCTGTTACGGGTTAGTTTTTCCGTAACAGCTGTTATGGCCTTTACGACCCTGTAACATGTAATGATTGTCACTGTTACCTTTACATAACGGCCTTTACAGCTCCGTAACGACCATTACGGCACACCATGATAGGGAGTCTTCCAAGCTAGGATTAGTGTAACGATCTTGTAAACGAGAAAGGAGCTCAATGAGGTCTAGGATTTTAGAGTCAGAGAGGTTCATTCGAAAGGGAGGAAACCACACCCCTCCACTTGCTTCAGAAAAATAATTAGCCACCAGGACATCAGGATTGGAAGTAATGGCAAACAAGGAGGGAAGGCTTCGGAGATGGGGATCTGCACCATAGATCCAACTATAACTTAATCCTGGAACCTTTCCCCAAAGAGAAGGAGAACCATTTAAAAACATTTGGGGCTATCTTGGCAATCCCTCTCCAAAGAAAGGAAGCATGGTAAAGAGAGGAGGATCTAGTCCACCAACCTCCAGGAGATAATCCGTACTTAGCAGAGATAATCAATCTCCAAAGGTTGCCATCCTCACACCCAAATCTCCAATTCCATTTGGCCAAAAGAGCCTCATTAACCACCTCCAATCTTTTTATTCCTGCTTGCCCTTTAGAATAAGGAGTGCAAACCTCCCTCCAGTTTAACAGCGGAAACTTCCTCAAGGTTGAAACCCTTTGCCACAAAAGGTCTTTTCGTAGCTTAGCGATCTTAAGGATGACATATTTTGGGTAATTAAATAGAGACATGAAGTAAACAAGTAAATTAGAGAGGGAGGTCTTTATCAAATTAAGCATATCACCCAGGGATAACAGTTTACATTTCTTGGCAGACAATTTCCTCTCTACTCTTTCTATAATCTTATCCCAAAGATACAGTGGAGATCTCCCAATACACATGGGAAGGCCTGGCTAGGTAATAGGCAAAGTGCCAACCCTACATCCTGAGGAATCAGCCAAGGAAGAGATTACCTCCGGAGCTAAATTGATCCCAAAGCACTTCTCTTAGACAAGTTAACTTGCAAAGTTGAGACGATCTCAAACCAGTAGATGGTCATACTCAAGAAAGCCACCATGTGATCATTATCTTCACAAAACAATCATCAACAAATTGGAGATGACAGATACAAGGGGGGAAATTTCCACCTTGAAGCCCCTAAAAAGCCTTGTTTCTTGGCCTCTAGACAACATACGACTAAGAGCTTTAGTAATTAAAACAAATAAGAAAGGGGACAAGGGATCACCCTACTGTAGATCTTTCGAAGCTCAAAAAAATCAAAAGGGGGACCCTTAGATAAGCACTGGGAATCTAGGAGAAGAAACATAGGTTCTCATCCAAGCCCTCCACTTATCACCAAAACCCATCGTTACCAACATATAATCTAGGAAAGCCCAACCGACATGATCATATGCCTTTTCAAGATCGAGTTTACAAAGAATTCCCAACTTTCTTGCTCTAGAATAGGAATCTAGACACTCGTGCGCTATGAGCGCGCTGTCAAGAATCTGTCTACCTTCAACAAAGGCAAACTGCAAGGGAGAAATGACCTTGTCAATCACCGGCCTTAGCCTCTGACCAAGGATTTCGTAAGGGCTACCAAGGAGACTGATGGGATGAAAATCTTTATGATTCTGAGCCCCTTTTGGATTGGGAATTAGGGCTAAGAAGGTGCATCCCATCTCAATCGACAATATGTTGGAATCAAAGAAATCAGACAAAAAACTAAAAAGATCACCATTAACTAAATCCCAAAAGGATTGAAAGAAAGCAATCGGGAAACCATCTGACTCAGGAGGTTTATCCCTCCCTAATTCCCGAATTGTAGATTTAATCTCTTCGAGGTTGACAGGCTTTTCCAAAAGATCAGCATCCTCAAGAGGGACAAGATCGAAAGCTAAATCATCAATACAGGGATGGGACACATTATCTGAAGAGAGAAGATTAGAGTAAAAGTAACTATAGAGTTATAACTAGCATCCTTTTTAGAAACCACAAGATCATCAATTAAGAGGGGGGAAATAAAATTCACCTTTGCCCTAGCATTGGTTATTCCATGAAAAATTTGGGTATTACGATCACCTTCTTTAAGCCAGATAACTCTAGATCGCTGGTGCCATTTTATTTCCTCCTTTTTCAGTCTAGAAGAATTGTCAGTGGATAACTTAGCTTTAGAAGCAATATCCTCGTATGATAATAGATACCCTTCCTCCTTAACATCCAAAGCCTGAATGGTAGACAACAAGGTCACCATTTCTTCTTCTCTCTTTCCAAAGATCTCACGATGCCAAGCCTTTAGGTTTACTTTGAGCATTTGGAGCTTTTTGAAAAGCTTAAAACTCGGAAAGCCAACAACATCAATGTAGGACCACCTTTTTGAAACTAGAGATTTAAATCCATCCATTTCTAGCCAAGCTAGTTCAAATCTAAAAGGTTTAGACCCCCAATTAATCTCGTTACTCTCGAGAAGCATTGGACATTGATTAAAGACAGGCCTGGGAAGATGCTTTTGGCAAGCAAATGTGATTTGTTGGATCCAGTCCAGAGAAACTAAAAATCTATCTAGCAGGGACATGGTTGGAGGAGATCGACCGTTAGACCGAGTAAATTTCACATTCCCCATAGGAAGATCGAACAATTCATGTTTGTTAACCCAATCCACGAAACCCCGCATTGAGGAGGAGACCTGGGACCCATTCAAATTTTCATGTATAAAGCGAACCACATTAAAATCACCTCCCACGCACCAAGGAAGATGCCATTTCTCTCTAACATAAGAAAGTTCATATTAAAGAGAGGAGCAGAGAGATGGTCTAGATGCGCCATAGATTCCAGAAAAAATCCAGCAAAATCCCGATGAAACCTATCTGAAAACCACATTAACAGAGAAATGACCCACCCAACAATCTTCCTTCACTCGTCTGGAGGAATCCCAAAATAGCAGAATTCCTCCAGTCGAGCTAACAACATTCAAGGCTAACCAATCCTTACCTTCATTTCTCTAGGAGGAATCGACGATACCTCTGTCTACTGATTGTAACTCAGTCTCTTGAAGAAAAATCAACCACGCTTTAGAGCAAGAGCACATATCTTTGAATGGGAATGCTTATGAGGGCAACCCAAACCTCTCACATTCCAGGAAAGGATCTTCATTGGGAGACCTTGCTAATCCCTCCACCCTTCCTCTCCTACCTAGGGATGGCCTCCAACAGTCCCATTGGAGGAGAACCTAAGTTTTGGAGCCCTCTGTTACGAAAGAAAGATCTCGGAGAACCCGACGAGGAAACCTCATCAACAGTAACCCATACCCCCTCTTTGCCACAATTTTAAAAAGGGCGATGTACATAGTGTGCCATAAAGGTCGTTACGTAAAGGTTACGGTGGAAACCGTTACACATTATGGGGTTGTTAAGGCTGTAATGACCGTTATGGAAAAAATGACCCGTAAAGGCTATAATAGCCCCCGTAACAGCCCGTTACGCCCCTCATAAAGGCCGTAACGGCTTTGTAATGGACCATTATGGGGCCGATATAGGTTTCTTAGATTTTTTTCAATAAGAAAAAGAGGTTGTGACAGCCCGTTACGACCCCTCGTAACAGCTGTTACTCTATGAAGAATGAAAGAACCAAGAGGAGGAATGTGAGAGAGGGTTTGGAGAGAGAGAGAGATGTCAGATTTGCTCAATGACCCTCAATCGAGTGGTCCTTTTCTTATATAGAAATCATTTTCCCTACTTACAATATATCCCTTAATTACAAAGATAACAAATGAGAATCTATATCTCCTAATTACCCTTAATTACAAACATAACAACAACATCTATATCCCCTAATTACAAAGATAATATCTCCTAATTACAAGAAGATCTATATCCCTAATTACTGACCCTTAATTACAAAGATAACAACAACATCTATATCCCCTAATTACAAGATAATATCTCCTAATTACAAGAAGATCTATGTCCCCTAATTACAGCATCTATATCCCCTAATTACAACCCTTAATTACAGCATAACAAAGAACATCTATATCTACTAATTACAGCCCTTAATTACAGCATAACAGCAACATCTATATCCCCTAATTACAGCCCTTAATTACAGCAATATATGGTACAACAATATATGGCAGGTTTGTTGTCCATCCTACTAACATCCCCCCTCAAATTGATGTTGGTCGATCAAGAAGCATCAATTTGCCAACAAGAAATTGATGACTTAGTCGTGTCATAGCTTTGGTGAAGACGTCCGCTATCTGAAGGTCGCTTGAGACATGTGGAAGAGAGATAACTCGAGTATCAACAGCTTCCCGAATAGAATGGCAGTCCACCTCGATATGTTTGGTACGCTCGTGATAGACGGGATTGGTAGCGATCTGAATAGCACTCGTATTATCAGCATGAAGAGGAGTGGGAGTAGACTGAGGAAAACCTATTTCAGCAAGCCACGGAGCCACAATCTCCGAGCAAGCTGCCGACATGGCACGGTACTCGGACTCAGTCGAAGATTTGGAAACACGATCCTGTTTCTTACTCTTCCAAGAGATAAGTGAATCACCAAGAAACATACACTACCCGGTGATAGACCGGCGAGTATCAGGACATCCTGCCTAATCAGCATCACTAAAAGCCACAAGGCGAAGAGGAGTACCAGTAGAGAAGAACAAGCCATGGTGAGAGGAACCCCGGAGATATCGAATAATTCGGCGGATTGCGGCAAGATGAAGGTGGCGAGGAGACTGCAGAAATTGACTGACTTGCTGGACAGCAAAGGAGATGTCAGGCCGTGTAATAGTGAGATAATTGAGACTACCAACTAACTGTCGAAACACCATGGGATCAAGAAGGAGATCCCCCTCACGTCGATACTTGACATTCACTTCCAAAGGGGTATCCACTGAAGAGGAGTCCTGCTAACCAGACAAGGAAATCAAGTCCTCTGTGTATTTATGCTGATGCAGGAAAACCCCAGAGGAATCGGACTGAACCTCCAAACCGAGGAAATACCGGAGAGATCCTTCATATGGAATGCATCATGAAGATGTTGCTTGAGTTGATTAATGAGGGCAGAATCAGTCCCAGTGATGACAATGTCGTCGACATAAACTAGAAGAAGAACAATACCAACAGAAGTCGTTCGAAGAAACAACGAAGAATCATACTGGCTTTGGATGAAAGAAAATCAAAGTAAGGTAGCCCGGAACTTATCAAACCAAGCTCGGGGAGCTTGTTTCAAAACATATAGAGAGCGCTTCAGCTTACACACATACGACGTTGATGACGAGCAGAGGCCAGGAGGAGGTGTCATGTAAACATCTTTCTGTAAATCACGGTGAAGAAATGCGTTCTTCACATCCATCTGGCAAAGAGACCATCCCTGAGAGGCTGCGATGGCAATAATAGTACGCACAGTTGTCATTTTAGCGACAGGAGCAAAGGTCTCCTCATAGTCAACCCCATACTCCTGGCGGTTACCAAGGGCAACCAAACGAGCCTTATAACGGTCCACAGACCCATCAGGCCGAAGTTTCACAGAAAAAACCCACTTACACCCAATTAGCTTGACATGAGAAGGACAAGGGACCATGTCCCAAGTCAGATTTTCTTGAAGAGCTTGAAGTTCTTCCTGCATAGCCTTTCTCCAACACTCATGTTTATCAGCTTGTGAGTAGGAATTAGGAATCGACACCGTTGATAAGGTAGCCGTGAAGGAGGTATGAGGGAAACCATATCTATTCGGTTGATGAGAAGTACGGCCAGATCGTCGAGGAGGGTGCAAAACGGGATCAGGTGGCAAATCAGACTCAGGAAGGGGTAGAGTTCGTCGACGGCGTTCATACACAAAACCAGACTTGAAGCGTTCAGGAGGGCACATCAAATCATTAAAGTGAGGAAGAACAGAAACTGCAGGAGATGATGTAATAGAACTAGGAAAGAAATATTGATGCTCAAAGAAAACGACATTACGAGATATATGAAATTTATTGGAAGAAGCATCATAGCACACAAATCCTTTTTGAGATAAGTTATGTCCCATAAAGACACATTTCACAGATTGTGCAGAGAGTTTGTGATGTTGATGCGGAGGTAGATGCACAAAACAGACACAGCCAAAAGTGTGTAAGTCAAGAAAGCTAGGGTGCTGTTTATGCAGACGATAGAATGGAGAGTCGAAATTTCGCACTTTAGAAGGCAACCTATTAATCAAGTATACTGCTGTAGCTAAAGCTTCAACCCAAAATTTAGGAGGAACAGAAGATGCAAGTAACAAGGTCCTAGCAACATCTAACAAATGTCGATTTTTGCGCTCAGCCACGCCATTCTGTTGAGGCGTATAAGGACACGAGTGGTGAGAAACAATTCCTTTGTGACGAAGAAACTCAAGAAATTCATGAGACATTCTCCACCAGAACCAGATCGTAAAGTCTTAATGCTAGTGGTAAATTGATTCTCAACATATGCTAGAAACGATTTGAAAACAGCAAAGACTTCAAACTTATAGCGCAGAAAATATACCCAAGTATGCCGACTATGGTCATCTATGAATGTCACAAAATATTTATAATGAGCAAGAGAAATGACAGGAGTAATGCCCCATACATCACTATGAACAAGGTCAAAGCAATTCTTTGCCCTACTCCCGGAAGAAGGGAAGGGAAGAATCTTACTTTTTTCGATTTTACATGTAGAACAATCAAAAGATCAAGCATGAGGCAAAGAAGAATCTTTTTTTCCCAACGAACCAGAATTCAGCAAATGAGATAAAACAACATTGTTTGGATGGCCTAAACGTTTGTGCCATACTTCACAATTATTGGAGACAGTAGTACAAGCCAAAGAAATGATACTAGGAATGGAAAAGTATAATGGAAGCTTGATCTTCCAACTTTAGGCCCCTTCGCTATTGTCCTCCCCAACACCGGATCCTGCACATGACAACCATCACGAGAAAACTGAACATTGTAATTATCATCCACTAATTGTCCAACCGAGATAAGACTCGTAGAAAGCCCAGGTGATACAAAAATATTAGTAAGTGATGGTGCGATATCACCAACCCCCAGTAATCGGTAAACGATGGCCATTAGCAACTTGAATATTAAAAGAACCAGTGTACTTACGAACATTGCTAAGCATATCAGGAGAACTGGTCATGTGATTGGATGCAGCGGAGTCAAGAAGCCAAGATTGAGAGGGTATAGTACATATAGTACCCTTACCTTGCAGCCCTAAAGCGGAAAATGCCGATACAATCATTTGCTGCACCATTTCTGGTGTAAGGGCAGGTGTAGCAGCAGTGGAAGATGACACTGGAGCGAGATTTTAAGTGCTGGTTACCCCATCCGAAGTGTGGCCAGTAGCAGTAGCATGATAAGCATTCACGAGTCGGTTTTGAGGACGTGTTGGGCATTCTTTGATGATGTGTCCCTTCTGTTTACAGTAGTTGCAGAACTTTTTAGCACAAAGGGCGGCAATATGCCCATAATCTTTGCAACTGTAGCACTGAACTGTACACATGTCTCGAACCCTCCCTTTGCCTTGAGCAGCGTATGCGACAACATTCTCTTGCGGAAGCGAAGATTGAGTAAGAAGGCGTTGTTTCTCTAGAAGAAGTGCTCCAAAACACACGTGAAGAGATGGTGAAGGATCCCTGTGCATCAGGTTGGAGCGAATAGACTTGAATTCTGGCCTTAGTTGCATTAAAAACTGGTCTCTTTTGCTTAACTTCATGGACTGCTTGAACAGCAGAGAGGGACTCGGCCGACACGTCGGCATACACAAAGTCGGAAAACTCAGCCCAAAGATTCTGAAAACCACAAAAATATTCCTGAACAGAGAGTGTACCTTGGGAATACGCAGCAAGATCAGTTTCCAATTGAAATCGCCGGGTGGAATGATCGTGATGATAAACCTTTTTTAAGTACTCCCACATCGATTTAGCCGTCTTGTGCAGTCTTAAATTGAGTATAAGCAGTGGATCAATAGACCCAAGAATCCAAGTCATCACGCGAGCATCTTTCACCTTCCATTGAACCAACGTCGTAGGATCGGTAGGCACTGGATCACTCCCATCAACATGACCCCACAACTCCATTCCCATGACAAAAAGTTGAAACTGAAACTCCCAGGAAGCATAATTCTTCTCTGTAAACCGAGTTTGAAAGACTTCTGAGTTGGTGTTGTTAGCCATAACTAGAATCTCTTGAAATGCACCAAAAAAAAAAAAAGCGCAAACCAAAACCCGCACCCAAGAAACCAGAAAACCAGAGCCTAGAACCACGAAGATTGGACCAAAGACAAGGTTGCAGAGAGTGGCTCTGATACCATGTTAGATTTGCTCAATGACCCTCAATCGAGTGGTCCTTTTCTTATATAGAAATCATTTTCCCTACTTACAATATATCCCTTAATTACAAAGATAACAAAGACATCTATATCCCCTAATTACACCCTTAATTACAGCATAACAATAGCATCTATATCCCCTAATTACAAAGATAATATCTCCTAATTACAAGAAGATCTATATCCCCTAATTACAAAGATAATATCTCCTAATTACAACAAAGATCTATATCCCCTAATTACATCTATATCCCTAATTACATCCCTTAATTACAAAGATAACAAACAAGATCTATATCTACTAATTCTGACCCTTAATTACAGCATAACAGCAACATCTATATCCCCTAATTACAGCCCTTAATTACAACAATATATGGTAGGTTTGTTGTCTATCCTACTAACAAGAGAGAACGTGGGATCTCTCTATTATCTTATTCAATATATATGTAGGGTTTTTTCCCCTTTATTACATCATAACAGCCTACTTTATACAATATTTGCAAATAAGCCCACTAATATCATATTTACAGAAATGACCTTACTAACTTAATATTCCAACACTCCCCCTCAAGTTGGTGCATGAATGTCCGTCATACCCAACTTGCCAGGGATTTCTTGTAATATGGGAGAGCTGAGAGCCTTTGTAAAGATGTTTGCCAGTTGTTTCGTAGATTTGACAAATGGAGTAGCCAATAATCCAGAGGATATCTTCTCTCAAATGAAATGTATATCAAGCTCAATGTGTTTAGTCTGCTCATGAAAGACTAAGTTAGAAGCAATATGGATGATAGCCTAACTATCATAATAGAGAGGAATAGTTGAGGTGATAGGGAAACCCAATTCCATCATAATGGATCTTGGCCACAAGAGTTCACAAGCCCCATGAGCCATAGCTCTATACTCTGCTTCTGCATTGGATCGAGATACGACTGCTTGTTTTTTTTACTTCTCCATGTAACCAAGTTGCCACCAAAGAATGTGCAATAGCCAGAAGTAGACTTTCTGTCTGTTGAGCATGCTGCCCAGTCAAAATCAGAATAGCCAGCAATATTAACATGTTCATGATTCATATAAAGAATACCATGTCCTGGACATGACTTCAGGTATCTCAATATGCGATGTACAACATCCAGATGAAGCACCTTTGGCAAGTGCATGAATCGACTGACAATACTTACAGGTTGAGCAATGTCTGGTATTGTAATTGTTAAGTAGATCAGTTTTCCAACTAATCTCTGATACATACCTGGATCTGTCAAACTCTCACCTTTAGATGCATGCAACGAGTGCTTCTGCTCCATAGGAGATAAAGCTGGACGAGCACCTAATTTCGCAGTCTCACACTCTCACTCAGCAAATCAAGAGTATACTGTTTTTTTTTTTTTTTTTTTTTTTAATTTTTATTTTTTATATGAAGATGCCTTTAGATGAATGGGCAACTTCAATCCCTAGAAAGTACCACAATGGACTTAGATCTTTGGTCTCAAATTCTTTGCTCAACTTGTGCCTAACTTGATCAATAAATTCCAAGTCATTCCCAGTCACAACAATGTCATCCGCATAGACAAGTATAATAGTTCTGCCTTCTTGTCGAGTATGAATGAAGACCGTATGATTTGCCTGACATCTTCGGAAGCTGAAGGAGAGAATAACAACACTAAATCTGGCAAACCAAGCTCTGAGCGATTGCTTAAGGCCATAAAGTGCCTTCCCAGACTTCCCCTTAAGCTGAAAACTAGGGGGCAGATCCATATACAATTCTTCTGCCAGATCGCCATGAAGGAAGGCATTTTTAACATCCAGCTGGAATTGAGGCCAATCAAGATTGGTAGCCAAGGAAATAATCTAGTGGACCGAATTCAACTTTGCCACATATGAGAAGGTTTCATTGTAATCAACCCCAAAATGCTGTGTATAGCCTTTAGCCACTAGGCGAGCTTCGTAGCGCTCAATAGATCCATTAACCCGATACTTTATGGAGAACTCCCACTTGTACCTTACTGTACTCTTACCTGGAGGTAATGGAACAAGATCCCAAGATTCATTTTTATGAAGTGCAACCATTCCTGCTTCCATTGCTTGCTGCCAAGCAGGGACTGAAAGAACCTCAAGCACGGACTTAGGAATAGTGGAAGAGGAAATGGTGGCCAAGAACGCACGATATGATTGTGAAATAGACTTATAAGAGACAAAATTAGAAATAGGGTGTAATGTGAGATGATGGCTACGAGTGCGAGAAGCAACAAGGGATGAAGGACTAACAGTAAAGATAGGATGAGAGAAGATACTTGAGACTGGAAGAGGAGCTATTGATACTAAGGGTGCACATGGTTCGTTTGGTCCCGTTCTAGGGTGAAATCGGAACCGAACCATTCATAACGGTTCCAGGAAAATTGGAATCGAAACCGGACTGTTTGCACCCTAGAACCGAATCGGAACCGGATTGTAAAAACCGGTTCGGTTCTACAGTTCTGGGCTTTTTATAATCCAGCCCAATTGCATGTTTTTTGTTTTTTTTGTTTTTTTTTTTTTTTATATAAATAATCCAGCCCATGTCCATTCGTGTTGTGATCTATTTGATGAATGGTATATACATATCGTGTAAGGTGTGCAAAAAGACATTTACGGAAACAATTAAATGGCGCATTGTAAACCATAAATCATGAGTCAAATAGATAACTAAAATACATTGTAAACTCATAAAATAGCTTTAAGACAAGTCCAATTAAGCATGATAATCACGGTTCGGTTCTACGGTTCGGTTCTAAGTTCAGTTCTACGGTTTAGTTCTAAGTTCAGTTCTACGGTCCGGTTCCAAGTTCGGTTCTACAGTCCGGTTCACGGTCCGGTTCGGTTCTACATAACCCCAAACCAAGAACTGAACTGAACTAATCGGTTCTTTGATTTTCGGAACCGGAACCGGTGCACTTCAACCAGTCCGGTTTACCGGTTCCGCCAGTTCCATGTGCACCCCTAATTGATACAGACGGTCTATGTGGTCTCAACTGTCAGCAAACATAGGTGAGGAGCCGCTTGGGTGCCGAGGGAGATGCAGAAGGAGAAGTATCAACATCTAGCAGAGGCAGAAAATGATGTCTTGACTGCATCAACATGTTCGGACAAAGGAGAGTAGAATGGGCGATCTTTAAAGAAGGTCACTTCCATAGACACAATATTTTTGTGTAGATGGACCATAACACCTATAACCCTTATGTTGAAGAGAATATCCAATGAAAATACACTTAACAGATCGATTGACAAATTTGTTCCTGGAGGGATGTAATGAATGCACAAAACAGAAACAACCAAACACTTTAGAATGGGCAACAAACAAAGGACATGTAGGTGTCAATGCATGTATTGGAATATCTCCCTTGAGGACACTGGTAGGCATTCAATTAATCAAATAATATGATGTTAACAAGGCTGCAGATTAGTATGACTTGGGGACCTTCATTCCTATCAAAAGAGATTGACTAACCTTAAGAAGATGGCGATTCTTGCGCTCTGCCACTCCATTTTGTTGTGGAGTGTAGGCATAAGAAAGTTGATGAATGCCTTGCTCTTGGAGATATGATTTGAAGTTATTTGAGCTATACTCACCACCATTATCAGAACGAAGGTTTTGAATTGCACAATCATACTGGCTCTGGATCATTTGATGAAATGATCGAAACAAGTTCAACAGTTCATCACGACGACGCATCAAATACACCCAAGTCACATGAGAGAAATCATCAATAAACAAAACTAATGTTGTCATATTTCATATGCGATCGTGTGCGATTGCATATGCCTCTGCTCATATGCGATCGAACAATCGCATATGCGGTTACATATAATCTTTTTTGAAAGAATGAAAAAAATCAAAAAAATAGGAGAAACATAAGATAAAAATGAAAAAAAAAAAAAAAAAACATATAAGAAAGTAGGGGGAACTTTCCTAAGTTAATAGATAATTAATTTTATATGTTTAAAATATATTTGAGTGAAATAAAACCAATTAAACAATGAATTAAACATCAAGTCATCAACATTTGATAATATAGTTAACAAATATCAATTAACACTTAGTAAGTAAACAAAACGATGAAGTTATTTATTTATTATTGAATGTAGAAAATGGAAATATAATTTACAAGTCAATAAGTCATACACTAAGTCACTAACAAAATAATACTAAATGGTAAATGCTATTATGTACATTGATTTATTTGCCATTGTGGTATTTGATCACCACCACCATATTCATCATCGTCGTCGTCATTTGAGCCATTTCCTTCCACATACACTTCTTCTTCTGTTTCTTCATCACTTGTATGCACCAATACTTCATCAACATCCAATGGTGGATCTTCAGTCTGATCATCATCTCCTCCTTCTATCTCCTCAATCTCTTCCATGGGTTAACTGCTACTATTTGTCCTCCCTCCTTCGCCTTCGAGCAAAAGTAGTACCTTCTCCAGGTGTTGATCCGTATGCGGTATCTTCAACTCGCGCCCATGTCAGATCCTTGCCAACAAATATTGGGTCCTCTGTCTCTACGAGCCACTCGTTATATACATCTAACTTATTTAAGCAGATAGGGTCAAAGAAATTCGGCTTCTCTTTCCCAGTCTGGAATCGTTCTTGCGATTTCTGTTTGTATTGGACGAAGACCAATTCGTTGAGCTTCTTTCGCTCAAGGCGATTCATTTTCTTGGTGTGAATCTGCATGAAAGAAAGTGCATTTGGTATTAGTTATTTAACTAATTAGCTTACACTTACAAGTTGAAGTTACAATTAACAAACCGTAAGTCTGTAACATACTAACATATTATATTCTCATTCCAAAATTACCGCCTTGAACGTGCTCGAGTTGCGTTTACAACCGTCGGCAGAACACGTTAGTTTAAGAATCCTCATTGCCAGCTTCTTTAGAGTTGGACTTTTCTATTCGGGTTGACTTCATAGGCAACCCATTAGTCAATTGAGAAAAACAGTTTAAGTAGGTTAGACTTGTAGATTGGATTGTAAAAAAAATATTTGTAAGAGAGTTGAGACATTTATACTACTTACTGGGCAATTTCATTGTCTGATGCCTAATGACGATATCCATTGAGAATATGCCCTCACCCTTTGTATAGAAGTCCAATAAATTTGAGATCATGTCTTGTTCTTCTATATCTGGAATCATTCTTTTCAACACATCAATAAATGCAACCATATGTATAGTAAGTGCTTTCGTCGGATTGGGAGAAACAAATAAACAGGCTAGGTTAAGGTTGTAAGTAGTCGAATAATATGGAGATGACATTTGGCTGCCCTATCTTCCATCTGTAATATCTATAATGGGCTTGTAATCACGCTCTCTATAATTAAAATGGTTCATGATCTTATTTTTCGCCCTCTCCATCGCATCATATATGTAACCCATTCGAGGCTTCTCATCCCCGTCCGCCAATCGCAACACAATGACTAATGGCTCGGATGCTTTTAGCGCCTTTACTACTTGAGTCCAAAAACTTTGCGAAAGGATTGTTTGCTGAACCTGTTTCCATTCAACCTTCTTTCACCAATGCCCACTTGTAAAATTGGCTGACACTATAAAGCTTCTAAGTTCCATTTTTTTTTTTCCCATGTAATCTTTGTAGTGTTAAGAAGGCTGTAGAGAAATGGGTGACTTCTGGACATAGTAAGTTACGCCCAATGTGTTTTCTCATTCGACTGAGAAGAAAGACGTGTTTGTATATAAAGATCGTAATTCTTCTAGCCCTTGCAACCACTTTTAAAAATAACCTACCTATATCTTCTAACATCAGATAAATACATTGGGCCGCATAAGGGGTCCAAAATAAATGACGCATCTTCTCTATAAGAAGAAGACTACATATGAGGCTGCATTTTCTGTAATTACCTAGACACTGTATTCCTCAACTACACTATCTAGTAATATAAATAAGTAATCTCTAGTATGCAGATGACCCGATTAATCCATTGATTTCAAGAACATTAATTTAAACAATTAATCTCCAGTATACGAATTACCCGATGCATCCACGGATTTTAAGAACATTGTTCGAGCTGGACAATTCACTAAAAAGTTAATGAGACCGACAGGATCTATCGGTCCATCCATCGGCCATGAGTGAACACCTATACATTTTCCACGATTCCTTATATTTGGCTATAAAAGATTGTGTAAATTAACTTCGGCTTTGAGGCACGTCTCCCTCATTTCATGATATGAAGGAGGTTTAAGCCCAGGTCCAAATTAACCTATAGCCTCAACTATAACTTTGAAGGTTCTCGATTTAACTACATTGAAAGCAATGCCGATTTGGTAAAACCACTTAGCAATATATTGAATAGTGGTTTTCCTATCTTTTGTTTATATTTGTTTTTTAAAGTTGTTCGAGTCAGTCCTCTGCCTGGACCCCTTTGGTCGACCACATCCTCTGGGTGTGGTCTACACCATCTATCCATGAGCCGATGCCCTCAGGCTCTTTTTGAGGCCGTTGGTGGTCTAGACCGACTTGTCAAAGTAGGGGGTCATAGCTTCATCTACATCAATTATGTTTATATCCTCATACGCATCTTGTTCCATATATTCCTCTTGACGTAAGACACTATTACATTTCTTTCTCGGTTGTTTATCCATATACTCCACAATCTCTTATTGGATTTCTGGAGTAATTTTGTCACATGCTTTTGTATTTGACCTCGGTAAATGTGTAAGGTGTTGCTTGTGCCGTGCAATGCCACCGGAACCCACATACCCACATAACTCACATACTATGTGATTCTTATTCGTAGCACTACGATAGTGCCCATACTTCCAACCTAGGTAATTCGACTTGGGTTTCAAAGAGGAAGATTGGGAAGAAGGCATGGTGTGGTGTGTGTATATTGATTCTTCTTGTTATAACTTGTAAAAAATAAAAACTAAAAGCTAAACTAAAGTAAAGAGTCATGCTCTTTAGAGAAGTGTCACAATAGGTCCAGATTATATTCAGAATATGGCATTAAGCATGCAAGTAAAATTTGAAAAGTACTGGAGCAAATGTCACTTGTTAATGGCTTTAGTTGTTGTCCTTGATCCTCACTGCAAAATGGGGTTGGTTAGTTACGTTTATAATGAGATTTATTTGTTTGACAAGGCAACAATTGAAACATCTAGTGTTCGTGTGGCAGTTGAAGGATTGTACTCTTCTCATGTTGTTAATTCTACCACAAGATAAGGCACACAACTTATGCCTGAATATGGATTTAGTTCGTCTGTAGGAGGTGACAATTTTCTCGATGAGTACTTCTCAGCCTTAGAATAATATGAAGTAAGTTAGCAAACAAACTAGTTAGAATTAGATGTATATCTCAAGGAGCTAGTCCTGAAGGTCTCCAACTAAGGCTTTGATGTCTTAGATTGGTGGAGGACTAGAGCTCGTGAAGGAAAATACCCTATACTATCGTTGATGACCAGAGATATTTTGTCAATTCCGATCACAACAGTGGCATCAAAGTTTGCATTTAGCATCAGTAGTAAGCTGGTGAACAAGTATAGAAGCTCTCTTGCACCTAAAACAATTAAAGTGCTTCCTTGTAGACAGGATTGGTTGCGTCTAATTCGGGGTGGTAGTTCATTTGATGAAGAGAATGGTGAAGAGGATGAGACCGCGAGTATAGACGCAACTGCTGACCGTTTAGGTCCTAAAGTTTGTTTCAACACTGGTCAACCTCTTGGTTTTCTTGGCTCTTGGCCTTCATTCGCATTGACCCATCACCTTATCGTGTGGATGGCGGCCGAGGCGGTGTATCCCGGACGTCGGTTTACAGCATATGCTATTTTGGGCTAGTGGTGACCCTTAAACTCTTCCATGGATTGTTTCATGATCAAGTGACCGCAAAATCTCTTTGTTGATTTCCTCTCAGAGCCTTAAAAGGAAAAGGTTGGGAGCTTCCTTGAGCGAATCGCCCACTCACCATCTTGTAATGCATTTGCAATATCTCGCCCGACCCTTTCAAAAACTCTGTACTTCCTTAGTCCCCACCTCGATAGGGAGCCCTACTCATATTCAAAAGGCAGTCGCAAACCAATTCATTAGTAACCGGGCGGAGCGCACCTTCAGTAGGGCGAGCTGTTTGATAGTGACTTCTTTCTTAGGGTAGGGCAGTTAGGGTCGTCACCTTCTTCCCGTTTAGTGGAAATATCCACCGTTTTCTTTGCTTTGCTTTGTCTATTAAGTAAGCCTCACATCTGTGGGACTTCCTAAAGAAAACTGCAATCACAGTTTATCAACCACTCACAAGACCAACGAGATCTTCGAATTAGCTCCCAAAGGTCATCCACCCGGCTCTCACTTCAAATTGGTTGCAGTAGCAACGTAAGCAAGAGAAAGATTGCTCGTAACACATCGTGGCTACAACAGTAGTGCACGGAAAGCGCAATAGCGAATTGTGGTTGTCGTATCTCGAGTGGAGGATTGAGATCTACGTGATCAATCAATGTTCACTGCATGCTCTACCACTAAGCTAATAGCCCTTGCAGGCCTCCCACGGGGAGTTGGAAGCCAGCTACCAAAAGTTTTTGGCGACTTGCTTCTATGCCCGGCCTGTTGCCTATCCTAACGGCTTGGAAGCAAGCTACAACACATAGCGGGTGGCCAGTTTTCAAGGGTTCCTACTCATTTTTGTACATGGCTTTTGATTTTCCAATTATCCGAACCTACCCGGAGCAAGCCCCCCTGAGATCTTATAACTATGAAGATGGTGAGAAGAGATTCATTTCAGCGAATATGAAGCCTAAACCGATGAGCCCCTTCGGGGGGTGGGCGGTAGGAATGAAGACCCCGTGCCATGGCATATAAGTTGAGAGAGATAAATTGATTTCTTCCTCCCACGCCCATCGCCTCTCGGCCCGCGTTGAAGGGAAGGCAAGGTGACCAAAAGAAGTTGGAAGCGAGAAAGGGCTCCTTCCTCCATGGAAGGAAGGTTGAAGAGAATCAAAGTTTAAACGTGGTTTTTAATTTTATCACATCTTGATATTGTTAGTTGTTAATTGTTATAATTCATATTTTGTTCTATAAGACTTTAATTTATGCTATTTTTGGAGTGACTTGACATTGGCATTTAAATTTTGAACGTACTATAATTTATTTCTTGTAAATTATGTTTGCTTCATGACTTCGTCTAAAAATTTAATTCTCTATTAACAAAAGCCCCTATGCAGAAATGTCGTCTGATGATCCATCTATTGACATTTGGGATTACGGTACCCAAGTCTACTCTCCAACATCTGGAAGAATGAAGATTAAATGCCGATTGTGTGGAGACAAATTTGTGAACAAAACAAATCGGCTAAGAATATACTTATCTGGTTGGGGAAGAGACAAAAAAACCATGTCCCAATGCCTCGCAGGAAGTACAAATTCTATTCCAGGATCTTGGACTCAAATAAGAACCTTTCACACCAAATTCAACTAGCCACAAAAAAAATATAATAACAAGCTTATTATAATAGATGGAGATTCAGAAATAGAGAGAGTGCAACGAATTAGTAGGAAAGAAGAAGAGGAGTGCCAGATTAAAAGCTCTGGAAGAATAACAATTGAAACTTGCCTTGAAGATAAGTAGGGAAGAGGTGGAGGCTTCTAGATATCGATGTTCTCCAAGACAACATGACGCCAAGGCAGGGCCAAGTACGGGAAGTAAGATAAAACTTTAAAGTTTCTCTCTAAGCTCTCCTCATTCTATAAGATGTTGGGAACTCCTTATAGATCGGCTCATAAATAAGGCTCGAAATAGTTGGCTAAATGTATACAGGAACATGATTATAAAGTTTCACTACTTTCTGATTCAGAAGAAGTAAACAATTATCTAGGAGAAGATAGCACCTCCGGTTCTGCAAACATATCTCCTGTCGTCGATGAAACTAAAAGCACATTAAGTGGATGGGAAGAAGAAAGCGATGGTGATGGATCGGGTCTAGATGAAGGTGATAATTCTCTTATTTGTCGACCGAGAAGGCTCCTCATATGGACCATATTAACAAGTTGTTGATGAATATTGAGTAGGTTTAAGGTTTTGTAGTAACAAACATTCTCATGTTCTTACTTGTTAGCTTGTAATAACTTGTTATGCACTGCCACTGCACCTACCTCGGTTCTAACAATCTTAATTTTATCATTTTAATGATTTTATTACGATTCTTTAAAACAATATTAAAAAAATTCATACAACTCGACTCGACTCGACCAGCTCGCTTGACCCAACTTGATCCCATCTTGACTCGGCTCGAACCAGCGAGCCAAGGCGAGCTAGAGGGGTGAGCTCGAGCTTGGGTCATGGTGGGGTCGAGCTGAGCCGAGCTTGGCCTAGCTCGACACGAACTCGACTCGCGTTCAGCTCTACTCATCTCCGAACTGGAGAAATTCCCCCTTTTTTCTTTCATAAATCAACCTGGACACCATATCTTGGAGAAAATTGTTAAGTTCTAGTTTATTCAGAGTCACTTATAGCAGTTGATAGACAACTTTACACTGCTTTGTCTCGGAATACTTGATTACAGGAATGACTCTACAGGTTTTCTCTCTCATGGATAGCTGTATGATGGTAGTATTGCTAATTCACTGGCTTGGGGTGTATTGATCAGAATGGCCATTGTGCTCAACTCGGCACTGGCTACTTGCAACATTGAGCTCACTCGGTTTGAGCTGTTTTGACAGATTTTCCCGATCCTTCTCGAATGTGATGAGAACTTTGCACTTTCCAGACAGGCATGTTTCACAATGCAAGGCCAGATAGATTTTCCATTTCTCATCTATGGCTGTACGATGGTAGTGCTGCTAATTCATTGGCTTGGAGTGTACTGATCAAAATGGCTATTGCGCTCAACTTGGCTAGTTGCCACATTGAGCTCACTTGCTATTTTGACCTGTTTTGACAGATTTTCTTCATCCTGCTCATTGTGATGGGATCAAAATGCAGTTTCCATGTGAATAGCAGAAGACTCTGTGTTCTTCCCAAAACTGATTCTTAGCCTTCTGTTTGATGTCTCTGAAACTGGTGGCTTCTGTTTGATCTGCATAATTGTTTCAACCAAAATAATAAGCGTAACAAACCCAAGATCACAGCTTATTTTTCTAACATTATTTAATGTTCCAGGGATTTGATAGGCAAGGAAACTTACGAGCCATTTGTGGTGGTGGAAGATATGACCAATTGCTCTCTACATTTGGAGGCGATGATATTCCAGCTTGTGGTTTTGGATTTGGAGATGCTGTCATTGTGGAAGTAAGAGCACCTCTATAGGTCCTTGTCCATCAGTGGTTGATAAAGAAGTTGTTTAAATAAACCCACACATTGACATGAATAGTTAGTGGTCGCGAGTAACCAAAATGTAATTACGCAATGCTAGTCTCACATGCACGTGAGAAAAAGGCGTCTATGCCCACTTCTACTGCTCATGTATGCCTGTCACTGGGGGTATAAAAAGGGAGCCATACTTGGATATGTGAGTTTCATTGCCCATGAAATAGTCAAAGCGTGTATGAGCTCCTTTTTCTTACTTGCATATTTTCAGTATGTGCTTCTTCCAAATGTTTCACATGCTACCTAGTACTTAAAAACAAAGTTTAATCTGCTGATGCATAATTTTTTGGGTTCCTATCATAGTTTTAAAAGCTTGACGAGTAGACTCGAAACTCGATGGAAAACTCAATTAATTGAATTCCGGTCTAGTCTCTGTCTTTGGAGTCTAGGAATTCTTCTGAGTTTTTTTTTTTTCCTTGTCAAGTTGGTTATATTATTCCTAAATTTTCAAGTATTTTGTGGATTTTCTAGGTTACCTAGACTTTTTGGTGGCTTTTGTAGATTTTTTAAAATCTTTTTATTTCTATTAATTTATATATTTTAATATTTACAAATAATTATCAAATAGTTTCAGAGTTTTTGCCAAGGCTTCTGCTCTACCCGACTTGATCTTCAGCCTTCTGTTGCAAAAAAATACACATTAAAATTCACCCAAAAACCCGAAATGACTGTCTTGATATTGAGGTCTCAGGTTAGAACCCTGCTTACGTATCAGGAAGGGAAGAAAAAGAAGAAGAAGAATGTGTTTAAATTATGCGTAGTTGATAGACTCAAATTACATGTCGGTCAGTCAATGTTAGTTTACATTCCAGAGACTTCAAATTTCCGCTTGGTAGAAGCAAAAGTGCTTGGTTTTTGGGGGAAAAGAACATCAAAAGTACTCTTTTGAGTCACATCTCTTTAGGCACTATGCCTCGATGAATAATGTAGGGAGATTGGATTGTGGCAGTTGCTTAAAGATAGAGGGCTTTTGCCGGAGCTAACACCCCAAGTAGACAACATTGTATTCCCGTTGGGCGAGGATCTCCAAGGACCAGCTGCCATGATCGCGTCCAAGCTCAGACAGAAGGGCCAAAGTGTTGACCTTGTATTAGAAACCAAGCGCCTCAAATGGTATGTCTAGTTTTATTCTACTTTCTTGATCAATGTATGATGTTATGAACCAATGTGGAATTCCAGTTATGCAAACCATTGGTTTGATGTGATCCTCTTCGATGGACCATGCTCCTGGAATCTCCTAGATAGAGAGATCCTAGCCACTGAGGCTCTCTCAGTTGTTTCTGGACTGTTTCCATTTCTCTTCTTGACTGTCTATTTCATGCCTAAAACTGTCAGTTAGATAATTTGGGGAATGGTCAAGGTATTTAAAAATGGTTACATAATGGTAATGGTGGGAAGCGTTGTGTTACAAGCCCGTAACGGCCGTTACATTTTTTTTTATTTTTTTTTTGTCCAAAAAAAAGAAAGCCATTTCTGCCCATATTGTAATGGTAATGGTGCTGGCTGTTACAGCCACCATTACCGTCATTGAATACCTTGTCCATCTATGGTCGGGATAACATACCAATGGCCTGGATAAACAAACCATGGCTCCTGCTTGTAGAAACTGAAAACCTGAGTGTGTTGTACATTTCCTCGGGTTTAGGATCATATAATACCTCTCCGGTAATGTCTATCAGCACTTCACTACCTCCTGTACAAGAACACGGCTGATATTTCGTGTTGATTCTCGTTTTCTCCCTTTCAGGGTGTTTAAGCATGCTGAGCGAATCAATGCAAGCAGGCTGATCTTGGTGGGGGAGTCCGAGTGGCAGCAAGGTATGGTTCGCGTAAAGAATCTCTCCACTAGAGAAGAGCAAGACCTCAAACTCGAGGAACTAGAATGACAGAGAATCATCAATTCATGTGGGTTGATTTCATATCTGAACAGTGGTTGGTAGTTCTGGTAAGTATTATGTTTATTCATTCTTCATCTCCCTTTGTTCTCAATCTATATTTGGCCCATCAGTTGGGGGTTGGCCGTCCTGGATATCATGCTGTATTTATTGAGGAAGTCTTGCCTTATTATCTGCGTTTGGAGGTTTGCTAGCCCCAAGGCACCCTCTCCATACACCTTTACGCACGACAGGCATGCTTACCTGGAATAAGTGAGGGCATCCAAGCTGTGTGTAAAGTGGATCCCACCATGAACATAATCTGATGCAAAAATTGAGTCAGTCCACTCATCAGGTAGGCCCCTCTTGCACTAACAATGGATGGTTTATATAGGAGAGTACAGTGCATGCATATGTATGTGTGTCTAAGTGTTTTGGATTTTATGTGTATATGAAGTCTAATTTATAAGGTTGTGTAGATATGCTTTGGTGCTCCCTCAGGACACCATTCCTTTCGGTTCATTATTGTTGATAAATATCATTAGGGTGTGAGAGGAGAGATTATTCTCTACACAATCCTTTCTCCAAAGTTTTCTCCTCTTTTTTTCTCCTTTTATTCTTTCTTCTCTACCAGTACCATGATTAATTACATGGTGAGAGCCTCTTGGCTGGTCCGCCTTTTCTATTTTGAGAGTCTACCATTCATCCCTCCCTCTTTAGACCTTGCATAATAAAGAAGAAATAGATTTACATTCATCATCATTCCAGTTCTTCATTATTACCTGACATCAGCCCACATCTGCAGTCTGGTCATCAATCTGCACATCACCACCTGCATCATCACCTAGCGGTCCACATTCAACATATTGCTGTGGCCTGCCTAATTAGTGGACTGATCTGGTTTTGATGCCTTGTCATCTTCAGTGTATAGGTGCGTGTGGGGATAGTAAACCTCTAGAGTTGATTTCTTTACAGATACATTTGATGAAGAGTTATACACTGTTTAAGGTTCGAATAGGCTAGTGACATGTTGGAAGCATTGTTCGAAATATCAATACTATTGGCCGATATTATCGGTATCGCGGTCCAGTGATACGAACCCTTTGGAAGAGACTAAAAAATTGGAAAATATTAGATGATACTTTGTATCGATCGATATATCGATAAATATCGCGTAATATCGCGTAATATCGTTCAATATCGCTAAATATAGTTCTAAATATCATTTGGGAGAGAAATCCTCAGCCAAATGATAGATTTGGGAGAGATTTTAGGGTTCCGGAATGCTGGAACCTTCTCTGCTTCGAAAAAGAGTCCCCCGTGCCCTTATTACGGGAAGCAGATGGGATGGTGTACCGCACACCACCGACCTAGATGGTGTGTTGACGTCACCAAGTTCTGTGCGTCCCATCATGAGGTATATGTTATATCCAAACCGTTTGTCCATTTGGCGAGCTCGTCGTAAGGCTTGAGTCGAAAAATAAGACAAATCCAAAGATCAAGTGGACCACACTAAAAAAGGCAGCGGGAGATTGAACGTATACCATTGAAACCCTTTTGGGGGTCACAGAAGTTTTGGATCAATATGATATATTGTTTTCCTCTTCATCCAGGTCTATGCGACCTCATGAACAGATTGGATGGAAAATAAACATTATGATGGGCCCTACGAATGTTTTAACGGTGAGAATCATTGTCCCCACTGCTATTTGTGATGTGGTCCACTTGAGCTTTCGATATGACTCAATTTTGGGCTTATGATCTAAAATGATCTCTCCAAATGGATGAACGGTGTGGATATAATAAATACATTATTGTAGGGCCCATGTAACTTTGATCTCCTTTGAACTGTTTGTATAACTCGAGCTGGAGGAGCGCCAACGCTCATCTTGGTACAACACATACCCAGACAAGCCAGGTCGCTGGTGTGGTCCACTAGCCAATCCACACTATCCATCCATTTTCATAGGTCATTTTAGGGCATGAACCCAAAAAGGAGACAGATGTAAGGCTCAAGTGTACCACACCATAAGAAACCATGGTGGTAATGATGTCCACCATTAAAGCTTCTTAGGGCCCACCGTGATGTTTATTTGCCATCCAATCCGTTCATAAGGTTTGAAAAACCTAGATGCGAAAACATAAATATTAGCTTGATCCAAAAATTTTGTAGCCCCAAAAAAGTTTAATGGTGGTCATTCAATGACCACTATTTTGTGTAGTGAGGTCCACCTCATATTTGGATCTACCTTATTTTTCAGCCCATGCCCTAAAATGATATGTTAAAATGAATTGATAGTGTTGATACACCATCTTATGTTGAGGTAACCCCATGGTCAGGGTCCCATCCAAGTCGTTGGTTGCTTGGATTTGACCAAACAAATTGCGTACATGAGTAAACTTTTAGGGCCCACCTCGATGTATGTACTGCATATCCTGGATTGCTTATTTTATGGCATGGTCCCAAAAATGAAACGGATACAATTTTCAAGTGAACCACACTATAAGAAACAATGGTCATTGATCCCCCACCATTGAAAACTTCCTAGGGTCCATTGTGACCATCCAACCTGTTGATAAGTTCAAACAGACTTGGATGAAAGGAAAAAACAAATATTAGCTTGAACCAAAAATTTTTGTGGCCCACAATTTTTAATGGTCAATAACCACTATTTCGTGTGGAGTGGTCCACATCTACCTGAAATTTATATCTGCCTCATTTTTTAGGCCAATCCCTAAAATCAGGTTGTAAAACAATGGACGATGCGGATATGCCTTGCATGCATTGAGGTGGGCCCTATTGTTTTCGACGGTAGCATTAATTGATCAGAGCCTTTTGTGGCTCCAAGAAATTTTCGACGGTAGCATCAATTCCAATTGTTTTCACTTGTGTGGTCCACACAAGTTTGAATGAAGGGAAAAACAATAATCAGCTTGATCCAAACTTGTGGCCCACTAATGGTCAATCACCATTGTTTCTTATGGTATGGTCCCCCTGATTATTGGATCTGCCTCATTTTTTGGATAATGTCCTAAAATGATTTGGAAAAACGGATGGACGGGGTGGATACTAAATACACACATCATTTATAGGTATGTTTTCTAATTTCTACTATATCCTTTGCTTATGAATGCATTGGTTATGTTTTAATACATCTTTATACATTTATAAATGTTATGCATCATATTTGAATATGGTTACCTTAGTTCAATCATATAACACATAACTTAGGACCCTATACAAAGGAAATTTATTATGTGCACTTCCTTTTTGAGATTTTATGATTTAAAAGTGTGTATTAAGGTATTTTTAAATAATCCTTGAAGTTTCATGAAAAAAAATTCAACCATTTTGCCAATGTTTCCCATGTTTCCCAAAAAGTGCGATAAATTACATGATACAAATGATATATCATGTGCGATAACCGATGCGTATCTGTATCCCAAGGTTGTGATACATTGCGCAATACTGATATTTCGAAATTGGTTGGAAGTAACACATCATTTTTAGGGGGAAAATTGAAGTAGGATGTGGTGCATGTTACTATGCTTACACTACTTCCTCTGGAGTATCTTACTATTATGAGGTGTAAATGGGCAGTAACCCAGAAAATAAGTGGCTTTTCTCAATAGATCACTGATGATTACAAACAATGAACTTGGGTGATTTAACATGTAGGTATCGGAGGTGGTCTGTTCGATGAGGTGAAAGCAACTTCTCTTTCCTATTTCAGCTGGACTGCAAGCCTGTTAGCTACATCTCGAACCTGCAAGGCTGCAACAGAATTTCTTGATTTGAAACGCTAATGTCTGTGTTATTCTCGTTTTTCTTTTCTTTTCATCGAAACATTACTTCAGAATGGATTGGTTTATTTCCTAATCAAATTGTATTTTGGTCAACATTTTGAGTTGCAATTTTAATATATTTAAAAAATTGGATTCTCTCCATTATAAGTGCATTTTATCTTCTGTATCAGTCATGTGCACTGTTGTCATTATCGGCATTGTATTGCTAGGGTTGAAATCGTATCGAGTGGCAAAATTGTTTTGTAAATCACAAGATTTTTTTTCCCTATTTTCTTTAAAAAATGAAAAATATATATATAAAAACTGCAAATAAATCAATAAACAAAAAACATCAATCATCCATTTTCATGGATATGAACCAAGAATAGTAATAGTAATATGATGTTGAATCTGGGACCATTCCTTAGTTGCAGTCATATTACCCCATATTTTTATTTCTAAATCTACATAGAAGTTCTCATCATGAAGAAGTTTTGGATTGAGAAAGTAGGTTACCAGATGTAAGGGCTTTTGGGCCTGTACATCCCAAAGCTCGTCAATTATATTCCAAATCATCAAATACCATTTTCTAACATCTCGCAAATTCCTCATAATTTGTTCTGTTGTCCAATCTATCGCTCCATAAAAGTATCCCATGCTTGGCCCCTCATTTGAATAAACTAATTGTAGTACCTTAACTAACGGGAGGGTGAACTGTGATTAAATGACTCAGCAACTTGGACCAACTCATTTGAGTCACGAATCACCTGATTCGGTGGTGAATCAGCCCGACATGTCCTAGTTAGGTGTGACTCAGGATGTTGAATCAAATCAGGTCCAACTGAGCCCAAGCTGACTTGAATGAATTGCATGAGACTAATCCGAGTCTTAGAACCACAGGCTAGACTAAAAGCAGTAGTTGATGGCAGGCTAAAGTCCAAATTGTCAATATGTTATTTGCATGCTTTCCTCATGCTGACTGAGAATGAGAGCTTTTTTCCCATGAATTAATTGTAGACATTGACCTGAAACCAATATTTGCTCAGGTATGCTTTCCAATTTCAAATAACAAGTGTTAAATTGTGTCACAGCTGGTCTGGTTAGCCATCCATTTGTATGTTTTTTTAGTGTAAAGTTCAAGGCCAATGTATGCTTGTAGATATAGATTGATTACCTTGGTCACCGTATTGGCATGAGAAATGCATTCAATTTTTGCAAACGTGTGAGTTACACATGGTGACTAAAATAATATTTGTCATCATTCCCATTAGCATTTGCTCACTGCCATACATGCGGATGCACTGTCCATAGCTTGCACTACTCAACTTCATCAATAATAGACTCGAGCAATCGCAACAGACCATCTGCATAATTAGAAATGCCCATTGTGTTAACGGACCTCAAAAACACCGCGCCACTAGGATTATTAACTGACTTCTCTATATTATCAACTTCCATCATCAAAAACCTGTTCTTGACTTCATAAGAATTAGGAAGCTTCAAACTCAGTTCAAAGGTTGCATCTACTTCCGTTGTTGGTGCAAAGAAAAGGCTTTTCACTAGATTAAATGGTAGGGCATTGGCGTAAAGGAATCTAGCAATGGTAAGAGATGCATTTTTCCTTTTTCCAAATTCAATTTAGTGGTTTGTGCTTCTCTTTTACTCCATTTTTCCTTCCACAAACTCATCCATAATTTTCCTTTTTCCTTTGTCAGGTTATCATCTACATCATATGAACCACCTATCCATTAGATCTTTCGAGATGAGAACAAAGCACAAGAGGAGTGCATTTAAGACGAATGTCATATCTTTCAAGAGAGCATATGAGGGTTCTCAAGAGAGATATCTAGGGGGAGATTGAGAAGAAGATTCAATGTTTAGTCCAGAGCTTTGTCACCAGAGAGGTCTAGAGGTCGGGCACTAAGGCGAGAGGTGAGGGGCACCATCTTCATCAACATTGGCGAGAGAGATGCAATCGCACCGGCTCCAGCATAGGAAAGGTTGGACCTTGTAGTCGAACGAGGGAGCGAAGGTGTCTGAGGAACCAACGATGGGATTTGTCAAGAAGGATTGATGCAGAGGGCTACAGGGTGGGTTAGGCTAATGGGACGGGTAGAAGCGATAGGAAGGGGAAGGAGAAGGCGGTAGTGGGAGGAGATGGTAAGGAT
The DNA here is from genome assembly GCA_030180095.1 of Magnolia changhungtana. NCBI lineage: Eukaryota > Viridiplantae > Streptophyta > Magnoliopsida > Magnoliales > Magnoliaceae > Magnolia > Magnolia changhungtana. The sequence continues at coordinate 2,648,061 of JASAUF010000625.1, forward strand.
GGATCTCTGTCCAGGAGAAGAGGGGTTGTGCATGCAAGGGGGGTGAAGGAGGGGATGAGGGCGCTACAGATGGGGAGCGCGTTGGGGTGGAGAAGTCCCATAAGGGTTCTGGTGGTGGGCTCTCCAAACCGTATCCAGTGCTACCCACCCAATTTGTTGATAATTTTCCAAAGGGGTGGACGAATTACGATTTTCGGAATCAGATAGGTGAGGAAGATGGTTATCCTTGGGGAGAAAGGGTCCAGGAGAGTGAGGGGGTTCGCCTTCATCTAGTACGAAAGAGCGGAGGATGTCTCCATTGTGATGGATAAGTTGCAACAAAGGAGCTTCTATGACAAGATGTTGGTAGTCTAAAGGACTAGGCATGGGCTTGAGTCGGTAAACTATCAAATCTCAACGAAGGTAGAGAAGAAGGAAATGAGGAAGGTATCTAAAAAGGGAGAGCAGATGGGGGTAGAAGGTTCACTCCAAGCCAAGGAGAAGCTTCGTCAGGAAGCTAAGGTAGGGATATCGGGTTGTTGCCGTAGTAGTCTTGGGTGTCAGAGAAGTAAATAATGGGGTAGAGCCGACCCTAAGGAAGGAGGAGAGGTGGTTGTGGAGGGGGTCGTACAAAGCGGGGCCTACAATGTTCATACACCCAAAGGTGGTAGAAACTGCCCAAGAGAGTTTGAAAGGGAGTCTGGTGGTGGAGGTCAGGTATGGAGCCACCTTGGTGGAGGTGAGGGGGTGACTGTCTAATAGTGGAGGAATGGAGGAAAGCGACTGACCATCTTTCCAATCAACGATAGAGATTGGTCACCTTCTTATTGTTGGAACCTTGTTTGATGAAGGCCCCATAAAATGACTGTATCGGTGGGAGAAATGATCAACGTTCTAGTGGGTTAGAGAATGATAACAATTTCGAGGCATTTCGCTAGAGTTATGAATTCCCAAAGTCTTCGAAATGATTAGGTCATTCATTGGCGAGGTGTTGCAGATTGATTCAACGATGGAGATAGGGTTAGAGCTTTAAGTGGTAAGGGTTTTCATCAAAGAGGAAGAGGTTAGCCACAACTCTACAATCAATTTTAATTGAGGTGGGGGAGGAGAGTCTCCATTCGAGTGGAGAAGGAAGTCTCTAGGGTGGTTGTGAGAAGATCGAAGGTAGAAGTGGGGGTAGAGGTCACCGAAGTGTCGTTAAGGAGCTTAACAACAACAATGGCGGATGAGGGTGCACACTCCTTGTGCTTTGGTTGAGTATTGAACTACGAGGGAGACACGTGTTGCCCGCAATGCCCGTACAACAGCTAGCCCTAGGCTCATTTGGACATTAACGTGTGTCACTGAGGGAGATGCTTCTTTAGAAGTGGCAGCGGAGGGTGGCTTGCCCGTTAAGAGAGAGTCAGGGGGGCTAACACGTGTCCTTGATATTAGAGTCAAGGGGGCTAACATGTGTCCTTGATGTTGACCATCCGTTAGCAATGTGAGCGGTGGGTGGCTCGGATGAGAGACATGGCAAGGTGCCTAGTACAGTTGGAGGTGATGTCAGGTTCGAAGACCTGACTTGGGATTCGAGGTGGGAGGCTCGGATGCCAGATGGAGGATCGGACGTTAGGTTAGCGTTGAAGGGGATTTGTCATTTGCCATGTACCCCTAATGACGTGGGCGACGTTAGAAGCTCTCTCATTCCTTAGCTAATTAAAGCGTGCAAACTTTCCCCTTTTCGACTTGTGTGGAGTATTTTAAGTCTCGTAGCACATGCGAATGGGATCCTTTTATTATATCCTCGGTTTTTTTCTCCTTTTGCTTTCAAAGAGAGCTCCCCTTCGGGCTCTGTTTTAGCGACTTCCACCATTTGTATCTCATCGCAGCTACTGATGAAGGTGTTGGATCCTAGGTTCGACTATGATGCTATTATCCTTCGTGGTGCATTGGTAGAGAGAGCATGATTAGAAGAGGTTGCAGTGGCAAACCTAATAGAGGGTAGGTTGTTGGAAGGGACAGAGGATGATGGATTGAGAAGTCAAGTTGCTTGGGTGTTTGGAGATACTCTTGGAGAGGTGTTATAAGTAGTCCTACTCCAAGTGGCCAAGGGTAGGAGTTGGGAGCTCGACCTTGCTCTAAGTCAACCGAGGACTCCTCAGTCAGCAAATGGATCAAGCTTCAGGGATCAAGTTGTGAGAGCTAGTGGGAAAAGGTGGCTTAGGATGGCTATGCATCAACTTGGCAGAATGATAGGGGTAATGTTTCGCGACAAGATCAAAGATTACTATGCTTTGTTTCTATTTGTGAAGGAAAGAGGAAGTTTGCTACCACAACCGACTCCCTAGAGGAAGGCCCAAGGTTCTCCCAGAGGCCAGGGAGAGTTGGTAAGTCTTGTTTCAAATGTTAGTTTCTTATATGGGGAATAGGAGTTGGGGGCTAGAAAGGGAAAAGGGGGAAGGTCAATGCCCAAACGAAGATCCTATGCTGGAATGTGAGGGGTTTGGAATTCTGTAGAAGAGGGGAAAATCAAAGATATCTGCCGGAGGTGGAAGCCTCGGGTGATTCTTTCCAAGAGTCCAAGTTGTGGGTCATTGGCAGAAAGATCATGAACTCTCTGTGGGGTATGTCTTTAAAAGATTGGATGTTCACTGAGTCTGTAGGGTCAGTTGGTGGAATTTTGGCAGCTTGGGACTCCAATTTCTAGACTAAAGTGGATTCGTAGAGAGGATCTTTCTCGTCGTCGGTGGTTTTTTCCAGATGTTGCATTTGGTTTCAAGTTGTGTTTAATGTTGGTGTATGGGCTGAATCAAGTGGTAAGGTGGATTCGTGGTGTTTTATGAATCAATGTGTAGGGTGTTCATGTCAGTGTAGGGTGGATTTGTGGGAGGATTTTCTCATTGTCAGTAGTTTTTTTTTTTTTTTTTCAAACGTTACATCTGGTTTCAAGTGATGTTTTATGTCAGTGTATGGGTTGGATCAAGTTGGGGAAGGCACAAATTTTGGGCTCTCAACTCCATGTGGAAAAGGTTCACTTACCCTTTGGTGTATTGGTGGTGATTTCAACATCACAAGATTCTCTCGAGAAGTACAGTAGGGGTAAAGTTTTGTGCAACAATATGGAGGAGTTTAACGTGGATTGACGGATACGGGTTGTCTCCCAATGGTTAATGAGAAATATTATGGGTCAAATTGGCAAACAAAGCCATTCATGTCTAGGCTAGACAGATTTCTGTTGTCTACGAAGTGACTAGAGTAATTTCCTCTGGCCACAACAAGGGGGCTGCTAAATCCAATATTCGATCACTGTCCCATCTTGCTTGGAGCTGCAATGGATAGAGGGGGCCGTTAAATCCAATATTCCATTTCGGTTTGAGTTATCTTGGTTAGAGTTAGAAGGGTTTGTTGACCGTAGAAAAGAATATTGAGATTCTAACGCGGACATCAGTGGTGCACCCTTTAGAGTGTACCAGAGGAGGAGTCGCCGACAAAGTACCAGAGTGGAGGAGTGATGTGGATGGATGCTAGGTCCATCAGACCCATTTTCTGACGCGTTACGAGTACAAGAGTGGCATGAACGCACCCTGACCATAGATTCATGGGTCGGATTTCACACCTTACCATACCGGTGTTTTAGTTTTAAGCGTTTTTGTTCTTTTTTCTTGTTTCAGGGCTTTATTATACTTTCTTTAATTTTTCGTCTTTTTTTTTTTTTTTCTTGTTTTCACGGGCTTTAGTGCACTTTTACTTTTTCCATAGCTTACATATATGTTGTGAGAACTTTATTTTCATTATTATTGAATGAATAGAAATTCATATTTTTCTTTCTCTTTATTCAATAAATTAAGGTTTCAGGATTGGCCCTTGGGTGTTGAGGATTCCACCCCAATTTCAGGTTTCCTTCTTTCTAAATCTGCAAGGTGTAGGAAAATGTAAGAATCATCCTCATTTTCTTTCGACTACAAAAGGACTTGTACTTTCTTTATCTCGAACCCTTCATTCTTCACCCCTTTCGTTCCACTCTGGATACTCTTTTTCTAGTTTGAACGGAAAATAGGGATTGTTAGTCAGTATAATCAGATGCAAACTTAACCATGGACTGACTTATGCTAGATCTATGATATCCTCATATCCCTAGGTTCTCCCTTTTTACTGTTTACGCGATTTTATGCTAAGGGGCATGATCCTGATGGAATGACCCCATCTTTGTGTTGAAATTTACTTAATCCTTTTGATTGGAAACGGTTAGTTGATTCGTGTATTTACTTGAACATTCTTTAACCTAATTATACATGCATCTAGGATTAGGTCATCACATGTCCCTGCATCAGATTCCTTAAGGAGTGGAGTTATCGGAGGAAGAAAGGGATAGAAGGGTTTGCTTGTCTCAAGAATACTCCAGTAATCTTAAAGAGGAAGAGGTCAAACGGAAGCGACGCTCGAAGCCACTTGGTTAAAGGAGGGGGAGAAAAATACTAGGTTTTTCCATAGTATCGCCTGTGTGCTGGTGAGATGCAACAAGATGGGTAGTGTCCTTGTGGAAGGTAGAAGATTTGACAAGAAAGATTAAGTGTTTGCTTCGGTGGTAGAGTTCTATAAATCTCTCCTTATAGACAAGTGATGGGATAGGTCCTTGGTGGATGATCTAGAGGTTCACAGGCTATTTGACGTTGATGCAGCTTCTCTTGAGACCCTTTTTGGAGGAAAAATCAAGGTTGCCGTGGCATCTTTGGGTAGGGATGAGATCCCAGGCCCTGACAACTTTCCAATGGTCTTCTTTAAGGAGTTTTAGGAGGTTGTCAAAGGGGATATCGTGAGTTCCATACCAGAGTTTTATGTAAGAGGCCGCTTATCAACGGAGTTGGGTACGACCTTACATCGCCATAATCCCAAAGGTTACCAAAACGGGGAACCTGGGAAATTTTAGGCCGATTAGCCTGATTAGGGGGGTCATACAAAATTCTAGCATAAACATTGGTTACCAGATTTCAGGCAGTTTTGGCGACAATCATATCTAAGAATTAGGGAGCTTTGATTGATGGTGGACATATCATCGACATTGTTCTTATAGTCACGAGTGCGTTAACTCTCGGTATAAGAATGGAGGCGGAGATGTATTGTGCAAGTTGGACTTTGAGAAGGCAACATGACCATGTTAAGTGGAGATTCGTGGATTATATGCTAAAGCAAGTAGGATGTGGGTCGAAATGGAGAGGATAGATGAGGGAGTGTATTAGCTCAGCTCGATTCTGTCTTGGTGAATGGTTCTCCAAATGGGTTCTTCAAGCCTTTGAATAGGGTGAATCCCCCAATCTCTCATCTCCAATTCACTGATGATACTTTCCCCTTCTGTGAAACTGACGGGTCTATGGTGGGAAAAAAAAAAAAGAAAAGAAAAAGCTGGAGTCTATGGTGGAAAATCTAAGAATGATCATCCTTTGCTTTGAAGCAGTTTTGGGCCTTAAAGTGAATGCTGCCAGGAGTGAGATGTTGGGGGTGCGTGTGCTTGAGGAGAAGATGGCTTGGTTGGCAGGAGTGTTCAGTTGTAGAGAGAGGGCCTTTCCTACGACCTACCTTGGGCTTCCTCTCTGTTTTGGGAAGCCGACAAGGTTATGGGATACAGTAGTGGATTGCTTTGAAAGGAAATGAGCTAAATGGAAATATCAATATCTCTTGGTGGTCTGACAACACTTATCAAGTCTGTACAATTAAATCTGCTCTTGTACTTTGCCCTAATTCTATTCTTGCCAATTTTTTATTTTTATTTTAAAAAAAAAAAAAAAAAAAGTTGAGAAGAGATTTCCTGTTGCAGGGGTCGGGTGAAAGAAAGAAATTTCATCTGTTGGGGATGGGGAGGGGTGCAAATCCCTGAGGTGAAAGGAAGAAATTTCTCTTTCTAGAAATTTTAATTTGATGAAATGGGCACTCCTGGGAAAATGGGTGTGGTGATTTGGGGAGGAAGGAATCTCAGTGCAAAAGAAGGAAGTTAGAGCTGGGGTAGGTTTTTTCCTTAGGTAGTGGGGAGAGAATCTGATTTTGGGAACATGTGTGGGCCAGCAACTCTCCTCTTCAGGTCACATTCCCAAGAATAGCACCACTCTCCTTGAGAAAGGACACCACCATGGTTTTCGAATGTTATTACGTTGTGGGAAATAATGTAGTTTGGTGCCCTCCTTGCTGCAAAAACATGTTAGACGAGGAAGTGAAAGAGTTTGTGAGACCTCTGGATAGGCTTCAATTGTATGTTCCAGCAAGAGAAGAGCGGGACAAGTTGATTTGGCTAAAGGACAAATTGAGTTGCTTCTCGGTTTAATCGATGTTTGCATGACCTGTCTAAGGATGAGTGGTGTGGTCACGCATCCCCATGTGTGGTACTAATGGGCCCCTCCAAAAGTAGCAGGATTTGGTTGGTTGGTTGGAGGGAGGGAAGAGAATGCTCACCATTGGCAATCTTCAAAGAAGATCTATAGTGCTTCCAAATGTGTGTGTAATGTGCATGGACGATACAAAGTTAGTCAAACCATCTATTCATTCATTTTAAGGCCACTTTGGAAATGTGGAGCCATTTTATTAGTTCCTTGCGGCATATCACAGGCTATGCCTGACTTAGTCGAGAAGTTACTCCTCAGTTATCACAATGTGAAAATTGGGAGGCAAAAGACTGTCGTTTTGAGGTTGACTATTATGGCTCTAGTGTGCTTTCAAAATGCTTTCTATCAAAGAGGCAGATGTGATCCTTAGGGCGAAATCTTTTGTTTTGGAAGTGGCTACATGTATAAAGTCCTTGAAAGGATTGTAATTTAGATTTTTAAGCTTTGATGGTAATTTGTCACGCAAGCAAGGTGCCTTTTCAATAAAAGTTCTTGTTACCCTTAAAAAAACCATCTATATCATGTATGATTTGAACCCATCCAACATTGCACAGCCTTTTGTTTCAATAGTGTTAGTGCTTGACAACTTTTTGAACTTTTTAGCTACATGATCACCAACTTGGGAACATATGCTGCTGCACTCTTCTTTATCCGGACAACTTCATCTTTAATTTAAACACCCCAATGACTTTTACCCTGGGTTACATTTAAAAGTAGAGATTCTTGTCAGAAGTGTTCCAAGTCAGTTTTCAAGTGTAGTAGGTTCCAAGTCCCCCAGTCCTGGCCTTACAAGGCTGGCATGGTAAGGGTAAGGAAAAGCATGAAATGATCAAGGGTTTGAAATGTCTGATCTAAGAAAATTTTGCAGGTCCCCTCCATCCATAATGAGCCCAATTGTATAACCGGATCAGAGTGCTTTTAAGCTAAACATGCATGTTGTGTAGGTACCCATTCACAGTTGTCTTTAAACCATCCTTTCTTTTAGTATAATGGTGGCCCACAGAATGATTGGCCTATGTGCCACCTAGCCTGGACATTGGACTTATATTTCAAGCCTAGGCCTTGTGGTGATGATGGGTCAGGTTCGGAGCTTGTCGGTGTCAACCCAACCTGACCCATTTACTAAATGGGCCAAGAATTCTTGCCCAAACCTGGTCCATCGTCCATAACCCTCTTAACCCAATCCAAACCACTTGAAAATTCATCAAGCTTGACCTGACACAACCCTACTTATTTACTTGGCTCAACTTACTCGACCCAATCTGCCATGACCCAACTCAGGTTTCAGAATGGAATATGGTACCAAGGCTATGCACAGCCTAGATATGTAGGTACATTTAGTTTTTTTTTTTTTTTTTTAAAAAAAAAAACAAAAAAAACAAAAAACCGTTTTTATTTGTTTATTTTGTTTTGTGTTTTGGGTAGGTTTATGTGGGCGGGTTGGGTCAGGTAGGGCAATCCATTTAATTAAACTGATGATATTTATAGCTCAACCCCGACCAGCTACCAATTTAACTTGGCCTGAACCCACCTCAAAAGGGGATGAGTAGCTTCTAGCCCTCTACCACCCCTATTCTCACATGGAATAGTAAGACGCTTGGGTGATATGTTTCGGAATTTCATGGTGTACTGAACATGAGCTACTCAAAGTTGGAAAATTGAGCTTTCTGACTAGATTTTCGAAGCCCACAAATCAGCCCTGCCCATTTTTACTCAGGAGCACACTTGCCAATATGCATATTTGCAAGATCTAAGGTTTCCTTATGGCCGAAATATTAGACCTTTTCAAATGTAAGATGGGCCAAATTGTACAAAATAAACCAACAGCTAAAAGTTTTGTTTTGAAAGATGGTCCTAGCCATTGCATGGAATATCCTGATTTTTAGGTCAGAAGTAAGTAAACAGGTAGTCCACCTGATTTTTTGTTGTTTGAGATCTTACACATGCATAATGCAATGGATGGTTCAATGGTCAAATTTCTGTGTTTTCAGTTGTGCATGTGCGGTCATGGTTCGATGGTCCAAAGCTTAAAATAGTTGAGATGATGGGCCCACTCTAGATGGCCCATCCAAAATAGTTGTTGGGTGGCTCCAAAAATTAAACAATTCAGAAACAGCTCTCTCTCTCTCTCTCTCTCTCTCTCTCTCTCTCTCTCTCTCTCTCTCTCTCTCTCTCTCTCTCTCTCACACACACACACACACACACACACACACACACACTCACTGGCCGGGTCACTCCATATGCCTGTCGAATCCCGTAGAAGTTTTCGAGTGTACTCGTCGAGTCCTGTTGAGACCCGATCAAGGCAAGTTCTCTAGGCGAGTTTCCAAGAGTCTCGCTGGAAATATGATCGAGTTGAGTTTTGAGTCAACTCATTGCGTTCTAGAATTATGCTCCTAGTTGTATTGATTCACTTGGAAAACTCAATGGATCGATCTGAGCTGTCCATTAAATTCAGCACACATTTGATTGGATACCGTGCAAAAACCACGCTGATTAGATCATGATTCAATCCATCCTTGATCTGGACTTATTTTCTATAACCGTCCTTTTTCCGACCCATGGATGGGCTGGTTACCATTGCCTAACAAAACTAATTCCTTAGAATCATATACAATCCATGATGGTCTCTTACAAATAGATGGATCAAATTGTTGCTTAAACCTATTTTTGCGTTAATGATCTTGACCGTCCATATTTAAGGCCATTGATAAAATGTTTAGTATTTCTCAGATTAGTGTGACATTCCCATGGTAGCCAATGAATCGTGGGCTCGACCTAGTGAGTAGTCTAGATCAATGGATAGGACTCTCTAAGCATCCCAATGCATGTGTAAGATCCACACCGTCCATCCATTTTTTTCATATCATTTTAGGGTATGAGACCAAAAATGAGGTGGATCCCGGTAGCAAGTGGGCCACACTACAGGCAAATGGGGGAATTGGATGCCTATTGTTGAAAACTTTTTGAGGCCATGGAAGGCTATAACCAAGCTGATATTTTGGGTTTTCCTTTCATCCAGGTCCGTGTGACCAATATGAAGAGGTTAGATGGCAAATAAACCTTATTGTGGATCGTAGTAAGGTTTCAATGATACTTGTCCAATCTCCATTGCTTTACGTGGTGTGATCCATCTGAGCATTGAATATATCTCATTTTTCAGCTCACTCTCTAGGGTGATATGGACAAATTGATGAATGGTGTGGATCTAACACATAAATTATGGTGGGGCTAGATAATAAATCATGGTGGGTCAGAGAAGTTCCCCACGGTTAAAAATTGTGTCGTGTAGTACAAGGTATTGGAGAGAGAAAATCGGTGCATTTTGAGAGCCAGCGTCATCCAAATCTACCGTACATCTGTTTTGAAATATTAAAATAGGACAGGATTTTAAAAATCAGAAAGATCCAAAACTCATGTGGGCCATTCCACACGAAACAGTGGAAATTGAACACTTGGCCGTGGCAGAAGTTTTGTATCAGTATGAGATTTATTCCTATAGTTTATTTGAGCGTTAATACTTCTATGAACGGTTTCGATGGCATATAGAAATCATGGTCATCTCTAAGAAGGTTTCAATGGTGGATGTTACTATTCCCACTGTTTTGTTGGTGGGGCTCACGTGAGTTTTTGGATCTACCTTATTTTTAAAATTAGTAGGGATATCTTTGTAGACCCCACATAGCCACGCGTAATCCACTGCCGCCTTCAACGCAAACAATCCCCCATTCAACGCAAACAATCCGTACTCTTAGTAAAAGAGCTGATTGACTTCACTTGAAGGGCAGTTTTATTATTTTTAAAAATATAAATTTTAAACAGTGTAAAACACTGTATAAAACACTATAATGATGCTAGGCTTTGGGATGACTAACAGTGCAACACATAAGCTTGTTAATTTAAATAAGATTGGGCTATTACAAGTCGATGGCCTTAAAAGCGGGCGGCTATATGGAAAAGCCTACTAAAAAAAAGTAACAAATCCATACAATCTTCAAAAGTGTTATCCATGCACCTAATGGCCATGTTGTCAACATCAAAAGCATGCGTTTCAACACTGAGGTCTTGGTAACGATTCCCTACTGGGGGTGGCCAACAGTGAAGTGTGAACTGACAGTGGGTGTACAAACAAGCTAACAGAAAAAAAAAAAAAAAAAAAACCAACGAGACAAGACTAGTTTTTTATTTTATGGATGATGAGTGACTGTAAAATGTTGTAAATAGCTGAATTTCAACTTAAAAAAATTCCATTTATGAGAGGTAATGGTTTACTGATCATTCCAATTTTAAGAACATGATCAAATCCATTGGGTCCCACAATTTGGGTGGTTTGGATTTGAGGAACACTTCATGTGCATACAGTGGAGCCTCATATATTAATCCACAACATTAAAACCTGAATTTTAAAGAGAATCAATGCAAGGGCACTAAGATATTACATTTGGCATATAATTAACTAAAATTAAGCGGTCCAAATGATGAGCCCCTATATTAGACAGATAATAAACTAAAGTTACACAATCCTTTTATTACCCTTACTCTGGATGGATGAAATGGAAAATAGCCAACAGTCCGAATTCACAAACAAGTGCCCACTAAACATAGGTTTCAATTATTCAACCAATCTGATTGACCTATCTAACTGGGCCCTACAATTTAGAAGGTTTAATACGAGTTAACATATGACACCTGTACCACATCTAATACATGCATATCAACCATCACACTTCACCAGAGTATCAAATATCTCCTCAATTCCAAATATCTTGTGCAAGTTTTTTTTTTTAAAATAAATTTTTTGAGCATTTATAAGAAAAGATTCTTTTAAGCTCATAATAAAATTCAAAAATCGAAAAAGAAAAACAGAAGAATTTCTCACTTCCAATATTCTCCTCTTACAAATGATACACAATAACTACATGCAATGCCAGGAAATTTGGATTATGCCAGAACAAAACCAGACACATACTCTTAGTTCCGTGTACAATCACTCCCATGATCCTGGCCCGTCCGCCATGCCCACTGCACAACTCCATATGGCCCACATCCTAACATGGGAAGCTGCAGATCTCTATCTACTTCTGAGTGTGAAAATCAAGCACATGTGCAGAAGACCCACATTCTCATTCATAACTTCTTCCTCTCCTTGTAGCTTTGTTTAATCAAGCACACTCATATACCCACTACATACTTCAGAAGGCAAGAATATTGTTTTTTTTTTTTGTTTTTTTTTAAAATTTTTTTTTTTTAAATTTATTTATGATTGGAATTGTTTGCCTGTAAAGGTCTGGCCAAAACTCCAATCTTTGGGTGCTACATTGTAAGATGTGACCATCGCCCCATCACTAGCGGTCACCTCAAACGAGAGTGGTTGCTTCTTGAGATCTGCATTTATGTGCCAGTTTTGGCCCCAATTCCTACCCATTGAGAGCCACCCTGTTCTTGAGCCCTTGATCTTCACGGCAACGACATCTCCAGCACCCGCAACATTAGTAATCAGCACCGAATAGAAGTAGCTCATGCCGTCGACTGTAAATCGAATCCCGCCTTCCTTTATGCATTTGATCCTGTCCTTACAAATAGGTAAAATTAATTAAAGAAACAAACATTAAGTACATAGGTGTATGGTTGTCAATCCTCTAGCCCCACCACAGATGTGATCGAGTCCAAAAATTAAGATAATCCTAACCAAACAATGGATTTGAGGAAGACGAGTCGATGGTTAAGAAAGGCTCAACCATTAACCAACAGTCTACATTCCATGCTCAAATCTACCAGCACAACCAAGAACAAAAAATCACATTCCATGCTCAAATCTAGCGGTTAAGTGTCCAACCAACATCTAGAGTAGGCCACATCCATGATGTAACCTGGATGATAAGCGGTTGGTATATGTGCACCCTGTTCCCACATGCAGTGCATTGATGAAACCGTCTTTATGCCTCAATTGATAAAAAAAAAAAAAAAAAAAAAAAGCTATTGATCTGTATCATTCAATCAAATCATGGCTCCCTCCTTCCCTCCCTCCCCATTATAAAAATAAGATTTTTGTTTTCACATTCCTTGACTTCCTTAAGGGCCTGTTTGGGAGATTGGAAAATAGAAAGACAGAAAGTGACATTTTCTTTGAAAGTTATTTTCCAAGGAAACATTTGGAGAGAACAAGAAAACAGAAAAAGGGCTAGGAGGTTGGGTTTTTTATTTTTTATTTTTTATTTATTTAAAGGTCTTTTTCTATGTAAACACGTTCTTCGAAAAAAATGTTTTCCACCAAAAAGTGAAGTCCCAATTGGGGGAAAATATCATTTTCTTGGAAAGAATTTTCATCCCAAATACTTTCCAAGCTCCCAAACATGCCCTCAAAAGTTCATGAAAAATACGAGGCATAAAAAAAGAAGATTGCAGATGATCAGTCCTATTTTCTTAGAGCTTTGCTAAGTCCACACCCGTGTACATGTCAGCTAATGCACATGCCACCATGTATGGCAATGTGGCAGACGGTTGTGATAACCAAGCCATCCATCATGTGGATCTCACGGTGTAGATGCTACTTCTGAAAGATAAAGGTGGCCCCCTCAGTTGATTTTTTTCATAACCATAAACTTATTCAGTTAATTTCGGCCCACCTGACTGCTGGACCAATCTGATTATTGGGATCAGGAATCTACATAGTTGCAGCCTTCTGATGAATGGCTTGGATATTGAACTTGTCTACCATGCTGCCATATACTTGGGAGTGTGCATTTGCTGACTTGTACACACGTGGGTGTAGCAAAGTTCATTTTCTTAATTTCCAAGAATCTGACATCTTTTTATCAAACAGAGGAGACAGGTACAGAGCACATTAATAGATATTTAAACAATTAATAGAGTTCTAAAAGGAAATTTTAAATAAAAAATATTCTTGGTATAAACAACTCCAGTGATAAAAGATTAAAAAAAGGTAAGATAACTAATAATTTAGCTTGGGTCCGGACCCTTATAAAAATATCATCTGGCGATTAGCTTATAGAGGATTAATTCCAATGGGTGGTTGACATTTTAACAAAAGACAAAAGGGAGCACAAACAGGGAGAAGAGTATCCTAAGAGGGCTTAGACAAAAACAGGTCAAGAACAAGGAGACTAAACATAATGATAAGCCAAAGAGGAATTATAGGATGTGGGACGTGAGTCATTGCACATTATATGATGGTTTTGCAATTCTGATAAGTGGATCCCATCTTTAGTAATCTAAAGCACAGATCTATCATATCCTACCATCGACCAGGCTCCAAAAATCTCACAGATCAAAAGATCCTAGCCATGGTATTCCTAAGGGTGACAGTGGCTGTAAAAGGTGTTACATTTTTATTTTTTTTTGGGAACAAAAAAATAAAAAACCTGTATCAGTCGCATAACGGAATGTTATAGGTCATCTTATTTTTATTTTTTATTTTTATAACAGTCATTACGATCCCATAACGTGCAATGGTTGCCACTATTACCATTACATAACGGCCATTACGGCACACCTTGATCCTAGCTACCAATCTTGGGACTTCCTTCAGGTGAATGTGGACCATTGATGTATTTTCCTTCTCATGTGTCTACTTGTAGGGAGCAAATCAGAAAGTTACCATTTTATTGTTGTGAAATACGTTGGAAAACCGAAAAATAAAAAAACTTATTTCCTTTTAGCACCAGGCTGAATCACATATAAATACGTTGTCCTTAAAGCGCGATTTGCTCCCTTATCAATTTCTAATGGACTACAGGCAAATTGCTTCTAGGATAAGACAAGCCTTCTATCTAGATCATGTGTGCAACAATCACGAAGGGTCTACTTAGGAACTTTTACAACGCAGCTGATCGTCTGACAGACTCAATTAGCGGTTGTCTAGCAATATTCTTTGAAAGAAAATGTTTTGGTGAGATCTGATGGTTTGGATGAGATCTGTTGGAGTTGATTGGTTTTGGATCGAAATGGTCCAGTGAAGTGCAAAGTGCGCCATCTAGCGCTACTACAGCCACATTACCCACGCCCATGCCCTTGCCCGAGCCCGAGCGCACGCGCGTGTGTGCGTTCCAGTGTGAACCCAAGCATCTCAACCTCCAAATCTCCAAGTAATAATACTACACACATCTCCACATATAAAACACAAAACATCGTTTCTCATTTCTGATGTGGGACTAAAGAAAAACCGCACTTATGATTTGAAAATTTCGACATCGTTTTGACAGGAAAATGAAATTTTCAAATATTTTGTTTCTTCAAAACCAAAATTTCAACAATCCCCCACTGGTTTTTAAAAATAAACAGTAAAATTTTACTAGAGATAAACGACAACTATTATGCATAGAGAAAGATATATCACAATTTGTATCTTTCTTTAGTATAAGTATTTTAAAGTTTTGTCGAAATTCCTTATTGCCGCAGCTTTGAACCAGTTATTCCAAAATGTTATAACCGAAGATACCACACACATAATAGCTTCTCCGTTATGTGAGTTCCTTTACATTACTCGCTTAGCACTTTTAATAGTCATGTGTTCATCCTGTTTCATGAATGATCCTAAGAGAACTCAACTCTCATGAGAAGTGACACCACTTCTTCCTTCCAATGTTTTCTTTACTTAAAACACTTGTCCTATTGACTGGATTTTGTTAAGAGTTCCAAGACTCAGCCCTCTAGTTGTAACGGGCAACACTTTTAATCCTAGACGAGGTTATTATAGATTTAGTGCTAAAACTTTCCACATATCAGTGATTTGTTTTTACCCATTGAATCCAATCTTTAAAGATTTTTAAACTTTGGGTTGGGTTAGGTTTCTATCACTAGTGGAACTTTGATTGAAGAGTTTCAATCCCATCCCTCTAGATGCTGTCCTCTCTCGTTAGAGGTTTAGTAAAAGGATCGGTCAAATTATTACTCGACTTCACAAATGAGATCGCAATGATTCCATCTTGAATCAACTACCTTATATAGTAATGTCTCAAACTTATGTGTCTGGATTTCCCATTATACGTACCGATGTAGGCTCTTGCTAAAGTGACTTCACTGTCATAAATAAGTGAAATAGCCGGTATAGGCTTCACATAGAATGAAATTTCTAATAGAAGATCCCTCAACCACTCATCCTGCTTGCCAGTTGCAGCCAATGCTATGAAATCAGATTCCATTGTTGAGTGCGTTATGCAAGTTTGTTTCTTGGATTCCTAAGAAACAATTGCACCTCCTAAGGTGAATATCCACCCTGTTGTAGGCTCGTTATCCCTTACACTCGATATCCAACTTGCATCGGTATATCCTTCCAACAAAGCCGAAAATTCTGAGTAGAATAGTCATAGTTCTTTGGTTTCTTTTAGATAACCTAGAACTCCACTTATAGCTTTACAGTGTTCTACACTTGGATTACTAGTAAACCTACTTAGTTTACTCACAGCGTATGCTATATCCGGTCTTGTGCATCGCATAGCATACATAAGACTGCCTATAACACTAACATACTCTAGTTGTGCAACTACTCTTCTATTGTTTTCCTTTAATTTGATACTTGGATCAAATGAGATTTTTTACTCTTTGATTTTCAAGTTGTTAAACTTGTTCAATATCTTTTCAATATAATGAGACTGGCACAATGCATAACCCCCACTATGCTTTTTAATTTCGATACATAATATAGTATCCACTTGTCCAAAATTCTTCATTATAGAAAGGGAGGAGAGAAACCTCTTTATTTCAATTACACCTTCCATTTTGTTGCTGATTATTAACATATCATCTACATATAAATATATGATTACAATATAATCATTACAAACTTTTGCATATATGCATTTCTCAGCAATGTTATGTACAAAACCATAAGACAATACTTTACAATCAAACTTATCATGCCACTGTTTTGGTGCTTGTTTTAATCTATACAAAGACTCGACTCTACACACTTTTCTTTCATTTACTGGTAGAACAAACCCTTCTGGTTGCTCCATATATACCTCCTCATCGAGGTCACCATTCAAGAATCTCGTCTTCACGTCCATTTGATGGATATAAAGATGATATATGGATGTTAAAACGAATAAAATCCTAATCGGTGTTATTCTAGCCAGTGGTGAATGTGTTAAAATAATCGTTTCATTCTTTCTGTCAGAAACCCTTGGCAATTAATCTTGCCTTAAAGGTTTGTATTGTACCATCAGTGTGATATTTCATCTTAAATACCCACTTACACCCTATAGGCTTAGAACTTAGAGGTAGATCCACCGGTTCCCATGTTTGGTTTGATATAATCGAATCCATTTCATCATTAATGGCCTTTTTTCAAAAAGAGGAGTCTCTTAAAGTCATAGCTTCACTAAAAGTTTTAGGTTCATCTTCTACAGTTAAAACCATAGATATTTTCCTAATGACCTTCTCTCTATCACCCTCTTCAAGATGAAAAAAGAGACGCTGAGAGTCTACTTGATCAAGATCAAGACTCTTCTTTACTCTTGCTCTTTGACTCCTACAAGATTCATTTGGAGTTTCAACTTCTTATTGTGTTCATTCTATAGTTTTATTATGATATTGAATCTCAATATTCTTTTTCTCTATGAATAAAGAGTCCTCAAAGATCTCTAGATTTTATAATTACATTGGAATCTAAGTTCAAAAGTCTATAGGCCTTACTATTTGGCGCATATCCTACAAAGACGCACTTGATAGCTCTTAGTCCTAACTTAGTTCTTCTGGGTTCAAGAGTTCTGTAATACGCGAAGACAAGACACTCTAAGATACCCTATATTAGGTTTCCTTCTTTTCTATATTTCGTATAGAGATGTCTTGGTTTTCTTAAATGAGATTCTATTCATAACGTGGCACGCAGCTAACAACGCTTCTCCCCATAGGTTTAATGACAACTTTACTTGTATTAGCATTGATCTGACCATTTCAACTAAAGTCCTATTTTTTCTTTCGGCCACACCATTTTGTTGTGGTGAACAGGGTGTTGTGCACAGGTGTATTATGCTGTGTACTTCACAATAGGTAGAAAAATCATTAGAAAAATATTCTCTTCCTCTGTCACTACGAAGGATTTTAATCTTTTTACCTAATTGATTTTCTACTTTAGATTTATAGACTTTGAATGCATTAAATATCTCATCTTTAGATTTTAGCAGATATACATATACATATCTTGAACAATCATCTATGAACGTTATGAAGTATCTCTTACCTCCTCGGGTAAGAACGCCATTTAGCTCACATATGTCAGTATGCACTAGGTCTAATATCTGAAACGATCTCTCAATATTGGGGAATGGTTTCTTAGTTATTTTAGATCGTATGCATACTTTACATTTATCATTCTCACTATCATTGTATGATATTAAGCCGTTCTTAGTCATGAGTTTTATGGTACTATAATCAATGTGCTATCCTACCATGCCATAATGTTATAAACTCAACCACATAAACAGAAGAATTCTTTTCATTCAGAGAAAATTTAATCATCCCATTACAAGCATAACCCTTTCCCACAAAGTTCCCATTCTTGGACAAGATTGGCTTGCCAGATTCAAACACAAACCTTATTTCGAGTTTGCTCAAAAGATCCCTTGAGACTTGGTTCCTCCTTATGTTGGTCAGGATTACCTTCTTTCCAGAGGTAAAGAGTAAATTCACAGTTCCTTTGCCGATGACCGTAGATCAACCTTCATTTCTCATTTGAATCTCTTGACCGTTGGTCACATCTTCATAGGTTTTGAAGGCAGATCTGTCATTGCATACATGGACCGTGGCACCTATATCATACCACCAACTCGGGACTTTCTCTTGAATTATGTTCACTTCCGTGACCATTGCTATGATATCATCATCTATTGGATTAGCCTCTTTCTTAGGCTTTTTTCGATCCCTACAGACTCGAGTGAAATGTCATGTCTTACCGTAGACATAGCAAGGATCCTTGGATTTGTCGTTTTTCTTCTTTTGGGTTTTCTTGAATTTCCATTGATTTTTGTTGGATTTTAGGGAATCATTTTTCTCAAAGTTATTATTCTGAGATAGTTTTCTACTGCATACACCTTAGATGAGGATGCACCATTACGAGATTCTTCCTCAATACGAAGATACTTTTGAATTTGTTCTAGGGTGAACTCTTCAGATTTCTGCAGTTGCTTCTTCCTATAGTCTTTCCAGCTTGGTGGCACTTTGGCTATAATAACTCCAACTTGAAAGGATTCAAGTACATCTATTTTCAAAGCCTTTATTTTGTTTACAATTAATTGTAATTCATGGATTTGGGCCAGTAGGGGCCATGGTGTGTCATAAAGGCTATTACGTAAAGGTAACGGTGGCAACCGTTACACGTTATGGGGTCGTAAAGGTCATAATGGCCGTTACGGATAAAATGACCCGTAAAGACCGTTACGGCCCCTGTAACGGCCCGTTACGTCCCCCGTAAAGGCTATAATGGACCCGTAACGGCCCGTTATAGGGCCGATATAGGTTTTTTGGATTTTTTTCATTAGAAAAAAAAAAAAGACCGTAACAGTTGTTACGGTGTAAAAGTAACAATGGTGGCCGTTACGGCCACCGTTACCGTTATGGAATACCTTGGTAGGGGCTTATTGTCTACCATCGTGAAATCGAAGTACTTGATGATTAGGAATTTCTGTATTCCTTATTCTTCAGCCTTGTACTTGCATTCCAGTGCACTCCAGATTTCTTTTGCTGAGGTGGTTCCAATGTACGGATCGTACAACCGATCAGAAAGCACATTGAGAATATGGCCGCGACATAGCAATTCGTCTTCTTGTCACTTAATTCTGGCAGCAATCTGTTCTGGAGTGTCGTCGACCATTGCTTCTAGTAGAGGCTGGAAATTCGAGTCCAAGATGTAGAATATTTTCAATTCAATGAGAAAAAATTTCAACTTGTCTTGCCACCTGGTGAAATTCGTACCATCGAATCTGTCTAACCTGATCCAATCCTAGTTCATCAGTTTAACTGATGTAACACTTTCGGTATCCATAAACATGCTTTAAGATTGTTGTGAAATATGTCGGAAAACCGAAAAGTAACAAAAATTAAAGAAAATTATTTCTTTTTAGCACTAGGCTAAATCACGTATAAATAAATTATTGTTGAAATTTTGGTTTTGAAAAAACAATATTTGAAAATTTCATTTTTCCCCCAAAATGATGTCAAATTTTTCAAATGAAAAATGCGATTTTTCTTTAGTCTCACATTGGAAAGGAGAAAAGATATTTTATGCTTTATATGTGGAGGTGTGTGTAGTATTTTTACTTAGAGATTTGGGGGTTGAGATGCTCGGGTTATGCATTCCAGTGCGTATCCAGTGTTACGCACTGGAATGCATGCACACGCGCTTGAGCACGGGCATGGGCATGGGCGAGGGTGAGGGTGTGGGCTGTAGTGGTTGTAGTGGCGCTCGATGGCGCACTTTGATGGTGCGATCGTGGTGCGAGGGGTGTGAGATAAGCCTGGGTTTTATAGGCTGTAAAGAACGTTAGATCTATGGATTCGAAACGGTTAGCCGTTTTGAGAACGACTAACAACCTTAAAAGCCACAATGGTCCAAAAACAGACGGGCTTTAATGATCCAACGGTCAAATCGTTTGATCCAAAGATCTAAAACGCCCCAAAATTAATATCAATAGTTAGAAACGTTTTACAAACGTTCTGAACCATTGATGACCACCTAACAACAGTCCACTCCTTTGGTGCCTATACAAACTAGACCATTCCAGTCCAAAACCAATTAACTCCAATAGATCTCATCCAAACCATCGGATCTCACCAAAAATATTCTCCTTGTAAGAATATTGTAAGACGACTACTAATTTAGTTTGTTAAACGATTAGCTGCGTTGAAAAAGTTCCTAAGTAGACCTTTTGTGATTTCTGCACGCGGGATTTAGATAGAAGGCTTGTCTTATCCTGAAAGCAATTTGCTTGTAAACCATCAACAATTGATAAGGGGGTGAATCACGCTTTAAGGACAGCGTATTTATACATGATTCAGCCTGGTGCTAAAAAGAAATAATTCTTTAATTTTAAAAATAAAATAAAATAATTGGTTTTCCAACATATTTCACAATAATTCCTAGTGATGACATCTTTTGGGAATTGTCCATCCAGTGATAGACTCAATAAATCAGAGGCCCGGACTGCCAAAGCATCGGACCCACTTGTCAAAACTGAAAACCTGCATATTTGTGCAAAGCCTTCAATCATCATCCTATAATTCCTCTTAAGTGAAGATAGGATGGCCCCCATTCCATTTCGTGCCTTTGGCTCCAAATTCCAGTCCCAAGTGCTTCACCCATGCCAACACAGCAGAGGGCTAAAGTGCACTTAGGCTGAAAAGGGTCCCCTTCAGTCTTAGTCTAAAATATTGTTAGACTGTTAAACGACCAAAAGCAAAAACACTAGGAACATTCTTTATAACATCATTTTTTTGTGAAAAGAAAGATGAAAAATTCCATTATAAAATCCAAAAATGACTGTGCAGGTCCTTCCTTCGTCCTTAGGGCCTGTTTGAATAGGGTGACATCTAAACATAGACATGGAAAACCCCATGTCCTCGGTCAACACGAAAATTAGTGGATACGGAAAAAGGTCAATTGTCATTTTCTGCCAATATACGTTGTTTGATTTTCATGGAAACGAACCTTAAGTCAATGGTCAACTACAAGAGGCATCATGCATTACAATGAAAATCTCCATCCACTAACTTTTTGAGAGGAAATAAAAAAAAAGCTACTTTTTCGTGGAAAAAGTGTCGCCATGAAAGTCAATTTCCATAGCCACTTTTTACAACACAAATAATAGAAAACACCATATTCATGGAAAAAAGATGTGATTTCCTAATGTTGTGCAAATACCTTGGATTTTGCTCAGTTAGGGAGTAGCAGCTGGGCTCTATCGATCCGACATACAAGGGGCAGGTTGTCTCAGAAGCAGAACAAATTCTGTTGATCGGACTGTCAGTCCAACGCAATTACACAGTTTTACACAAATCGGGGTATTTAAGACCTGTTTCGATTAGAGCTTGCAAATACAAGTGTTTTCTCTCAGAAGGCAAGGGTTTTGCATGGTGAGAGGGTTTTCTACACTTGTAAGGGCTTGGGAAGGGATTTTCTCAAGGGGCTAGGGTTTTTCCTAGGGTGCGCACTGCAAGGAGAGATCAGGTTGCTTCTATAATCAAAGAAGGTGAGTGGTGTAATTCTACGGTTTCAATTATAGTGGAGATCTCCATCGCTTTGTGCTGTGGTTTTTTCCTGCAGGGGTTTTCCACGTTAAATATCGTGTGTTTGTGTTTGTTTTCTTGATTGCGGTCTATTTGATTGTTTTATCTTTGTTGAATGTGGTTCCGCAAAGCTCAAAGATTGTTAGAGGTACTAGATCTGAATTTCTAATATCTAAGGTTGATTTGAGTTTGTTGTGGCTCAGAATTACAACAAAGTGGTATCAGAGTGTCAAGTTTAAGGACGTTTGGGAATTCAATGAATATGACAGGGTTGAAGTTCAATATATAGAAATTCGACGGGAAGAACAAATTTAGTTTATAGCAGCGGAAGGTTAAGGATATTCTAGTGTCACAAAGGTCGAGCAAGGAGTTGTTGGAGACTAAACCAAAGAAGATGTCAGAAGACGACTGGGGCAAACTCTCGGAGAAGGTTATGAGCGTCGTCCGTCTCTGTCTATCGGATGAAGTCATGTACAACGTTCTGAATGAGGAATCAACCCTGGATATGTGGACGAAACTAGAAGATCTATACATGGCGAAGTCCCTCACCAACAAGTTGTTTCTGAAGAAAGAATCTGATCTTCTGGAAAATATAAACTCGTTTACGAAGATATGTAACAAGCTGTTAAGGCTCAAAGAGACGATCAAGGATGAAGATAAAGTGTTACTATTTCTAGTATATCTTCTCTCGTCATACGACAATCACGTTACTACTTTGCTATATGGGAAGAGTACTCTGAAAATAGAGGAAGTCACCGCGGCTCGTGTTTAACGAGTTGACGAAGAAAACAAGCGATGAGGATTTTCAGGTGGAGGGACTAGTCGTGAAATGGGGTCAGGGATATGGGAGATCTGTGGGTGGGTGCGTTTGGCGCATGGTATTAGATGGGATTAGGTGGGATGGAATTGCATTTTGTCCATGCCAATTCCACTCAAATGTTTGGGAAGAATGGAAAAGCTTGGAATTAGATTAGATGGAATTGCATTTGGTCCCGTGCCAATTCCACTCAATGCTAGCAAGTTGTGTAGGTCCCACCATGATGTGTGGGCTATATCCACACTGTCCACCCATTTTTCGAGATCATTTTAGAGCATGAGCCAAAAAATTAGGTAGATCTAAAGTTCAAGTGGACCCCACCACAAAAGGCAACAAGGATGGAACACCTATCGTTGAAAACTTATTTGGGGCTACATAAGTTTTGGATCTGCCTCATTTTTAGGCCCATGCTATAAAATGAGGTTACAAAATAGATGAACGGTTTGGATATAACACGTGTTATTCTCAATAGTTTCAAATGATGGTGGGTATAAGTACAACAAACCAACCAAAGAGTGAATCCCATCGTATTACAAACATAGCATGGAATTGGGCTTATCCCATGGTAACAGGGGACAATCCCTGTCATATGTAATAATTACATTTTTTAAATCCCATCCCACCTAATCCTTCCCAATACCATGCGCCAAACACCCCCCAAGATCACTTGGAAGTAGGAAATACAAGATAGAGAGAGAGAGATTAAGACCACTTGTAATTAAGAAATGTAAGAGAAGAAGAGAGTAAGAGGGTTTAGGAGTGAGAATATTGCAATGGAGATATGGAAGCCTTTTTATAGGCAAAATGTTTTTTTTTTTTTAAATGTAAAAATAAATAAATTAATGTGCCATGGCCAATATGTGATCGCATATTTTCGCATATGCCACATGTAATCACATAAGTGCCATGATCGCATATGCAATTTGCATAGGGATACGTGTATATGCGGTCGCACATGACAACACTGCTAAGGATGGATGCTTCTACCGTGGCATGAAGGGGTATTTCATGAAAGTGCCAGAAACAAAAGGAAGACCTAGAAAGAAAGAATAAAAAGAACACGGACGAATCAGCTAGCGTAGTGTAAGAGAGCTCAATAGGAGACCTCCTCTCAGTTTCCTCAGGTACGAGTCATCTTACAGATACGTGGATACTTGATTTAGTATGTTCATATCATATGAGCCCAAATAGGACTTGGTTTGATACCTACAAGTCCTATGATGGTGGGAGTGTTTTGATGAGGAACGACGTTGCATGCAAGGCCATTGGAATATGGACCATCAAGGTAAGGATGTTTAATAGAGTTGTACGAACTCTAGGTGATATCAAGCATGTTCCGGATCTAAATAAGAACTTGATATCCTTGGGTGTTCTAGATATGAATGGTGCACATTCATCGCATCTGGCAATGTAATCAAGGTCACCAGATGTGCAATAGTGTTAATGAATGGATATAAGACAGCGAATCTGTACAAGTTGGTTGGGAGCATACTAATCTGTGGGTACGGTTAGGGCTTATGAGCGAGATGGGGATGATGGAACTCCATAAACGGAAACTGTTGAAGGGAATTAAGGCGTACAAGGTGGATTTCTTCAAACATTGCATCTATGGGAAGCAGTGTAAGGTAAGGTTCAAGTCTACCATACATACTAGTAGCGGGGTGCTCGATTACATACATTCCGATGTCTGGGGGCTAGTGACAGTACCGTTTAAGAGAGGAGCACAATTTTTTGTGAGTTTCATAGACAATTACTCAAGGAAGGTTTGGGTCTTCTTATTAAAGCATAAGTCTAAGGTGTTCGCGAAGTTTAAGGAATGGAAGGAAAAAGTATAGAAACAAACCGAGAGACGGGTTAAGTGTCTCAAGTCAGATAATGGTACGGAGTACAAAGAGGTGGAATTCATGGAATTTTATAAGGAACCGGGCATCACAGGGCACTTCTCAACTCCAGGGATCCGACAACAAAATGGGGTGGCAAAGACGATGAATAGAAGTTTATTGAAGAGGGCGAGAAATATGCAGTTGCATGCAGAGCTGCCTAAAAGCTTCTGGGCAAAAGTGGTTAACATGGCATGCTTTATTGTGAATCAATCACTATCTATGGTATTAGACTTCAAAGTTGCAGAGCAAGTCAGGATAGGCAAGGGCGTTGATTACTCAGGGTTGATGATCTTCATGTGTCCAACATACGTCCGCGTGCAGAGTGGACAAAAGAGGAAGTTGGATCCCAAATCTATAAAATACGTCTTTATCGGGTAAGAGAAATGTATTAAGGGTTACAAAGATTTGGGAGACAATTTCACAATAGGTGGTCATTAGCAAAGATGTCATCTTCGATGAAGCATCTATGTTGAAGGCCAACAAGGACGTAGGAGAGAAATCGAAAACACATGCTGAGGCAGAGAGATTGTCAGTGCAGGTGGAGCTAGTTACTGAATGTGAAATTTAATAAGAGCAAAAAAACTTACCAAAACAATCAGCAGGATACCCAAAAGAATATAGCCAGGAACAGGGAGAGACGAATCATTAGAGCCTCGGTTCGATATGGGTTCGAAGACATGGTTTCTCTCACATTGTTCACAGGGAGTGGAGATCCTTCCACCTTTCAAGATGCTAAGTCTGTAAAGGATGGCGACAAGTGGATGTCAGCCATGGTAGAGTAGATGGAATCTCTATACATGAATCAAGCATGGGAGTTGGTGGAACGTCCAAAAAATCATATGGTTATATGGTGTAAGTAGGTGTTTAGAAAGAAAGAAGCATTAACAGAAAAAGAGAGCGAAAAGTTCCAGGCACGACTTGTAGCAAAAGGGTACTCACAGGGGGCAAGAGTGGATTATAATGAAGTTTTCTCTTCAGTCGTGAAACATACGTCAATCAGGGTGCTACTGGCTATGATAGCAAAATCCAATTTAGAATTGGAGCAGTTTGATGTGAAAACGGTATTCCTTCATGGGAACTTGGAGGAAGTTATTTACATGAAACAACCAAAAGGATTTGAGAAGCTTGGTAAGGAAGATCACGTGTATAGGCTGAAAAAGTCATTATATGGGCTGAAGGCTGAAGCAGTCTCCGAAGCAGTGGTACAAGTGGTTCGATTCCTACACAGTGGAGATTGACTATATCAGATGTGAGTACGACTACTGCGTATACTACAGGACGCTTGAGGTCAGATCCTACATTATATTAATGCTATATGTTGATGACATGTTGATTGCTGTGAAGGACAAGAATGAGATATTCTGGCTCAAGTTTCTGTTAAGCAAAAAGTTTGATATGAAGGATCCGGGTGCTGCGAAGAAGATCCCAGACATGGAGATTCACGAAAACAGAGTTTGGAAAGCTATGACTATCTTAGAGGGGATATGTGCAAAATCCGCAAAAGAGGTTCCACATAAAAGGTAATAAGCCAGTTAGCACGCCTCTAGCAGGTCGCTTTAAGTTGTCAGCTAAGTCATGTCCAAAAACAAAAGAGGAGATTTCAGACATGTCACAGGTGTCGTATACGAGTGCAGTGGGGAGTAATGTATGCGATGGTTTGCACAAGGTCGAATATCTCACAGGCAGTTAGCGTGGTTAGCAGATATATGGCAAATCCGGGAAAAGAGCATTTGAATGTAGTTAAATGGATTCTCAGGTATCTCAAGGCACAATCGACACTGTGATCATGTTTGGGGGACATGGAGTTTCATGTGGAATTGTAGGTTACGTAGATGCGGATTACGCAAGAGATCTGGATAACAAGATGTCCACTACGAGATATGTTTTCACATTAGTAGGCAGACCAATATATTGGAGATCTACACTATAGTCTACAATAATGTTGTCTACAACAGCGATGAAATATATGGCTGTAACAGATGCGTCAAAGGAAGCATTATGGTTGAAGGGTCTGATTAGAGAACTCGTGTTGAAGCAAGAGGCGATTCAGTTGCATTGCGATAGTCAGAGTGCTATCCATCTAGCCTTGAATCTAGTGTATCATGCGAGAACCAAGCACATCAACGTGAAGTTCTACAAAATACAGGAACTCATTGCTTCAGGTGAGATTCCGTTTCAAAAGATTCACACGAACGAGAATACCACGGACATGTTGACGAAGCCGATGACCACAGACAAGTTCAAGCTTGATCAATCTCACCAGCTATTGATGAGATTAAGCACCCTTGCATAGGAGTGCGGATGGAGCTGCGTTGTAGGTTGAGGATGCAAGGAGCAATTTGCGCTCAAGATAGATGCTTCTATAGGAGATCTTCAGGGTGACTTGACAGAATACAAGTCAAGGTGAAGATTGTTGTGCGGATGCCTTAGATTTTGCTTAGTCAGGGAGATGCGGCAGGGCTCTATCGGTTTGACCAAATTGGGTGTTGGTCCAACCTATAGAGTGTAGGTTTTCTCAGAAGCAGAGCAGATTTTGTCGGTCCCTGTTGGTTCGACCGACAGTTGTCGTCGGTTCGACCGTTGGACTGACATAGTTACATGGTTTTGTGCAAATCAGGGTATTTAAGTCCTCTTTCGATTAGGGCTTGCAAATGCGAGTGTTTTCTCTCAAAGGGTAAGGGTTTTGCAGGGTGAGAGGATTTTCTACACTTGTAAGGGCTTAGAAATGGATTTTCTCAAGGGGCTAGGGTTTTTCCCAGGGTGCACACTGTAAGGAGAGATCAGGTTGCTTTTGTAATTGGGGAAGGTGAGTGGTGTAACTCTAAGGTTTTAATTATAGTTTAGCTTTCAACATTTAAGGTTCGCCAGGACCACTGTTTCATGTGGTCTAGTCCACTTAAGCAATTTGCCTCATTTTTTGAATCATGCCCTCCAATGAGCTTATGGAACGGATAGATGGCATGGATATGACATATTTATCACGATGGCCCCCACTATTTTTGCGTGTGTAGAAACACATGGAATTTACATGAGGTTTACACGGTTTTCAAGACAATAAATCCTCTCTCAACCAAACAATGTTGAGAAGTAATAATAGCCTATTTGCAGGCATTTACCGTGTAATTGGAAAAATCAAACAGGCCCTAGAAGGCAAGGGGAAGGCCAAAAGGATGTGGGTGGAGATAGAAAAGACCTGAAAACCTATGGTCTAACTAAAGTTATGGCCCTTGATAGAGTGGAATGGCGTAAAAGGATTCACGTAGCCAACCCCAATTAGTTGGAACAAGGCTATGATGATGATGAGGAAATGGAAATCACCTTTTTTGAGGAAAACTGTGAAGACGGAAATTAATTTCCACAGCTGCTTTCGTGTTGCAAATGGTGGAAAAACATTACATCTACGGAAAATGATTTCTTTTCCACAGTAGCAAAGAGTGTTCAACCAATCCAAACAAGCCCTACTGAACTGAATTGTTTCAACTATGCATGAATGCCACCATGAATTCAGGCGGCTTAATCTCCATTTTATCTTTCCTCCTATACTTGATTGAGTTGTTGCAATTTAATCCAAAACACACAGAAAAAGTAGTTGTATATGGAAATCAACATTCAAATAAGCTGCTGGTTCTTCATGTTTGCTAGACATTGTGCACATGTCATGGTCATGGTTCACAAATGTAGAGATTGGAACTGGAATCAGGCAGCGCATATTTCATTGGAAGTGTTGGAGTTGGGTGATTCCAAGTTCATTTGGAATTTGTCTGCTTTATATAAGAGGAATGATCATATGCAACTATGTGTACCCCAGGCAAGTATATAATCATTTCTATTTATATAATTAAAATATATAAATCCTTAAAATAAAAAAGAACAATGATCCAGTGCTCTCACAACACTATAAATTATTAGTGCCCCTAATTGCCTTGGGCCACTTGGGCTATCCAATAGATTAATAGGTCAAGCTTAACGAATCTGTCATGCACAAACATCACATCGATTGAAAAATGCCACCCATCCATCCAATCAATTGCCTATAAGATAGAAGGTCAAGACTGTTTATGTTATAAGATAGACAGTCAAGATTGTTCACGTAAAAAATTCGTTTGTTGGAGACCATCATGGATCACTTATTTGTCTAAAAACATCATTTTTTTTTTTCCGTCCAATCCTGACCATCTCATCCATGGCTTAGAAAACAAACAACTATAAAAAAAAAAAAAAAAAAAAAAAAAAAAAAAAAAAAAAAAAGAAAAAAAAAAAAAAAAGACATGGCCAACTAATGGATGGTTTGTACTATCTACTCTATCTACTCAGTGTGTGCACGCGCTCCCCTCTGAAAACTGTGTGCCAGACTCCTAAGAACACTTAAAAGGATTGATTGTATTGTCCAAATGTCCAAGTGCAACTACAAGTATTATAATAATCTATATTAGTGCATCGAAAGCGCTGGATCATTTCTCAATAAAAAAATTATTAGAGAACATATAGAATGACTAGACTAGCAACCATAAAGAAGATGAATCCAAACCCTTCTTCTAGAAGGCAGGCCTCATCATGGATGGTTCATGGTCTAAAATATCCCTGAATGGTCCTAATCTTATGAGTGTTAGAGCATTTCTCTAGATCCAGATCATTGTATCCCTTTTTAACAGTCCATATGCAAACTACTGATTAAGCGGTTAGGATCATCTAATAGAAGAGATATTATGGCCCATCTCATGATGGGGCCCACCGGATCAAAATCATGGATAATCTAAAAAATTGATCTTACCAACGACTTTGGCCAATGCCAGTGAATGAAGCGGATTATGATACAATGGGGTTGTATGCTTTCATAAGACATTGATGTTGTTTTGGTACAAGATCGTTTATCTAAAAGAGAAAAACTGACTGTACTTTACACGTCGCAATGTGGAAAACGTGTGTGTGATCACATCCGCTACGGGAGCCAACCTACCGTGCAGATGCATTGTCATCAAAACAGGTCGATCTGATCATCAGGAGGAGGGCTGTCTTGTGTATAGAATGTGAATTTGGGCCATTTACTCTTACCCGTTCATTTATTTTGTACACGTGCATCAGATCTCGCATTCGTGCACCTCATTGCCACGTGCGAGGCTGTTTCCCTTGCTAACGTCATATATCATTGTCATCCAAGCTCTCAGAATTTTGGAATCGTCCGTATTATTCCCAGAAATTACAGGAATGCCCTGCGCGCACCCGAGACTCAATTCCAGAATCTGGACATTTTTGTAATTTTAATGATTCGTGCGTTGTTTAGTCACTCTAAAACCTCAAGTCTGTTTAGGGTGTAGGGAGGCATCCGAATAGTACTCTCCCCACGTGTCAATGTGGCACGTGTGTGAGAGATCCAAGACCGTCTATCAGGTGAGGCGCGCACATGGCTTCAAAATAACGCTGGGCCAGTCACCAAAAGTGCCACAAGTGTATATTGAATGTGGTGGACCGTAGGGCTTTTTCAGCCATCCATTTCTTTCATTCGCGTTTGATCCACATGCTAGCTGGACGGTTACACTTTCTGGCCATGAAAAATAGACGATAGGGCCCACCAGATAAACGATCAGATCTTGTGTAGACGACTCACGGAGGCGCGTGGGGAGGGACGCGGGTTTTCTGCGAAAGCCTTTCCCAGCAGTTCATGCGCTGGGATGCTAGTTGGGGCCACCGTGATGTTTGTGAGAAATCCACCGTTCTGCGGGATCATCATACAAACGAAAAATGGTGCCGATCCAAAACTCGAGTTTGCTACACGACAGGAAACAGTGATTTTCATGCTAGGTGGGCCCGCCGTGATGTTTGGGAGAAATCCACCCCGTCCATCCGTTTTTCGATATCGTTTCAGGACATGTGACCAAAAACTAGAAGGATCCAAAACTCAAGTGGGCCATATGAGAGGGAAAATTAGGGAAAGAGTTTCCTACCATTGAAACCTTTCCGGGCTCCACTTTGGTGTTTATATGCCATCAAAACCATTTATAAGGTCATTCCCACTAAGATGAAGTGAAATCACTCGTAAGATGCTTTTGTAGCCGCCTGAATATTTCAACGGTGGTCACTAAATCCCCACTTTTTACTCTCGCCTAGCACACTCCACTTTTGGATCCACCTCATTTTTTATAACATGTCCTAAAATGATCTCAAAACAGATGGACGGAGTGGATTTCTCCCCAACATCACGGTGGGGCCCACTTAGCATCCCAGTGCGGTAACTTCCTGCGAAAGGCTTTCACCTACTAAAGCTTCGAATCAGGCTAAGTTTGATTGTGATTTCACTTATCCCGGTGAGAATAAACTTATAAACGGTTCGGATGGCATATAAACGTCGGCTCGGAGCCGAAGAAGGTTTCAACGGTAACCAACTCTTTCCCCGGTTCTACCTCTCGTATAGATTTGCCTCTTTATTTATTTATTTTTATTTTATTTTTATTTTTATTTTTAAGCTATAATCTTGCAAAACATATGTACGGGTGAATTTATCCCAAACATTACGGTGGGCCCCACCTAGCATACCAGCGCAGGAACCCGCGTACACGATTCTCGCAGGAAGGTAAGGAAACGGACCCCTGCCACCAGCCCGGCAGCTGGTGGTCGGTGATACGTGGGCCCTATTCTGATGCATGTGTTTCATCCATTTTTGCATTTTTACGGTATCATTATAGGGCTTGATCCAAAAACTGAATAGGATATAAATCCCAAGTGGATTACACAACAGGAAAACAATAGCGATTGGATATCCACATTTAAAATCCTCCTACGGCCCATTGTACTGTTTATTTGACATTCAATCTGTTGATTGGGTCATGCAGACCCAGATGATAGGAAAAAACAAAAATCAGATTGATCCAAAACTTTTATGCCCCAAAAAGTTTTTAATGGTAGACGTTCTTTCAACACTGTTTCCTGTAATGTGGTCCACTTGAGATTGGGATATACTTTATTTTTAATCTCATACAATAAAATGATATAAAAAAAAAATAGATGGACAGCATGGATGAAAGACATACATCATGGTGGAGCCCACATACAACCGACCACCAGCCATTGGCGGGTGGCAGGGAGTAGCCAATCCGTTTCCGGAAGGTAAAACCGGAGAAAAAAGCAGAGGTTTGCTAATTCCATACGCGTGTCAAAGCCCTCCACATCCACACGCATCCGCATGTCTCGCTATGAGACACATGGATGAGATCTGAGCTTTCCATTAGTTGAGTTACCAAAACTCACACCATTGAACACCTCTAGTGGGCCACCGCATATGAAAACAAATGAAGGACTCCAAAACGATTTTGACCGTCAATTTACTCTGTACACTGTGGCCCACCTGAATAGCCAAACTGTTTGATTTTTCAGGAGGAAGATCTAAGCATCGTTTTCAATCTCAAGGAAAGCACAGATCTCATTTACGTTTTCATATTAGAAGGTGTGCCTGCATCTGGATGTTTACGGCTCCCCACGCTTGTGGAATTAGAATACATCAGGAGAGGAAAAGGAAGCGGTGACTGCGCGGTGGCAACCCGCAAAGGCATGCACGCGCACGATTAGACCGTGCGCATCCCTCGCTGGCGCACGTTAGCACCGAAGGAGGGAAAGCAGCTAGGATGAGCAGGTGGGAGTTGAAGTGAGCTCACCTCCGGTACTGTACGGGCATATTCCCAGCCTTCCAGATTGCGATCTTCTCAAACGCGGCGATCGGCATCACGAAATGGCGGTTGGGCGGGTTGCAGTGGCCCCCACCGTCACCTGGCAGCCCGTAGTTGGGCGCGCAGAAATTGGTAGCGGTCACGATGATCGACGTCCCAGGAATGCACCACCGTAGATCCTCGACGCACCGGATCTCGAAGCACGCGCCGCAGATCTGGCCGCGATCGAAGAGCACCGAGCTCAATCCGACGGTGGCCATGCCGTACCCGGCCTTGACCAGGTCCCCGTACCCGCACGCGCCTCCCACGGTATCCCTCGGGTCCGCCGCGGCGTAGTACGTCGCACGACCGGGCTTCCATTCGGTCAGCGCAGTGTAGGAACGGGCAGGGCGTGCAGAGCCCGAGAGTAGTATTAGGAGGAGAAGTGAGATTGGGAAACGAAAATGAAATCGCATTGTTTTTGTTTTTGTTTTTGTGAGTAAGGGAAGATAGAGAATAGAAGCGGAATGGATTGGGATTTCTTTTTCCAGCGTTTGGAGTCTCTCTTCTTTCTTCTCTTTTTGGGTTTTGGGGGAATTTTGAAAATCTGTCCGTGAGAAAGGAAAGTAGAGCGAGTGTGGGAAGCTTCAGCTGCTGCGTTTTTGGAGATGATACAGTAGATTATAATAACTGGGATATGGTACATCCATCTTTTTCTAGTACACGATTTATGGTTTGTTCGTTAATCGATTTTGTCCATTTAGTGGGGCTTACTGTGGATCGCAATTAGTTCAGGATAAACATGTCTCAGATGACCCTAGCCATTGGAAAAGTTGGTCTCAAATCGACGGTTGGGAAGATAAACATTTATTGTTCACAATAAGTGCAGGAAAGTGAAGAAAATTGATGCTTGTGGTCGTCTGATGAGTCTCATTTTTGAAACATTGGCAATTATTAATAAGGCCCACTAGATGGACAGTATAGATTGATAGATCAATCTAAAACGATTAATGTAGAGAAATGGATATAACATATTCGGGTTCTTCCAGCTGTACTGGATTATTTCATCTCCCCCTTCTTTTGGGTTACAGAGGCGTATAGACCTCAAGTATCACCCACCAATTTCACTCGCCCAAAAAAAAAAACCTTAATTGTGAAAGTAGACATCAGGTCGTACGGATGAAGCCAAAAAGACCAAAATACCTCTACTTTTTTCAGGTTCTTACCCGGATAGGCAAGGGTATTTTGGTCAAAATACTAGCATCCGAACAGTAAAAGGTCGCTTTTCACAAAATAAGTTCCGGGCAGAGAAAATAAAAAAGGCATAGTACAGACTCGTCTATAGCTCTAATTATTTCCCCTCTTTTTACGAGGCAGATTGCCTACTTACTAATTCAGCAAGCTTTAGCGTATTGAGTAAACTCTGTGTGGCCCACAGTGTCATACTTGTCTTATCCACGCCGTCCATCCTTTTTACGTATTATTTCAGGGAATAAGATCAAATTTTAAGTATATCGAAGGATCAAGGGGACCACACCACGGAAACAATGGAGATAATGGCGTTCACTGTTGAAACCCTCTTAGGGCTTGCAGTGATGTTTATTTGTCATCCAAACTGTTAAGAAGTTCAAAAAGACATAGATGAAATGAAAAAACAAATATCATCTTGATCCAAAACTGTTGTGGTCCAATGAAGCTTTCAATGATAGATGTTTAATTACCAATGTTTCATGTGATGTGGTCCACTTTAGCTTTGGATTTAGTTCAATTTTTGTCTTGTGCCCTAAATTGAACTGTAAAAACGGATGAACGGCCACGATAAGACACATACGTTACCTTGGGCTCCACGGAGTTTACTCAACACGGTACAGTACACAATGCGCGTCCCTTTTTTATTAGAGAAATTTACCATTGTAGACGCCACCCTTTATCCAGCGTTTTTTATGAAGTACTTGCACGTACGGACAGCGAATTTGAGGACGAAAATACCCCTCCTTTTCAAAGTAGATCTATGGCTATGGATTATAACCGTAGCCATAGGTACCATTGATTGAATGAAAGGTTGGGACCTCGACCTGGTCAGCTAGTTGGGGTCAACTGGGTCAGTTGTCTTGCCCACTTTTTTTTTAGATTTGTCTCATTTTTTGTCTTATATCATACTGAGAGTAGTCAATTCATTTTTTTTTAAAGATTTGTCTTAGTTTTTTGTCTTATATCATAACGAGAGTAGTCAAAATGAATTGACGTGAGACCTACTTAGCTTTCAATAGTAAGGAGTTCCTACCCTAAGGGCCTGTTTGGTTTTCTGCAATATCGGCATTGGCGGTAAAAAAGTAATTACTTTTTTTGGACGTTTGAAAATGGCTGGATTCGGACGTAAAGGCAACCCGTCCGAAATGACGGTAATCCGGCGTAAAAGTGGCGCCCGATGTAATATCTCTCTACCAACTATAAGGATCGGCAATCGATGTAATAACTAGCCTCTCATCAGGTAACGTGGTCCGCAAGAGCACTGTGCAACATTGACACCGGGATATCATATACTTCATAAAAACGAAACCCGTTCCTCATTTCCATTGTCCGAGGCCGAGAAGATATACCAGTCACAATGATTGAGCGGCCCTAAGGTAGACGGCAATAACGTTCTCCTGGCTTTGGCTCCGGCAAATCTGATCTTCTCTTATCTTGTAGGGAAAGTTTTCCTTCTCTTCTCATTCCTCTACTTTGTTTCCATTGTCGTAAGGTGAGGGGTTTCGGAGCTTCTCTCATCGCCAAATTCCACATCACCTCTATCCGATTACAGGTACGTTTCCAGCTTGATTCAGATAAATCACTGCGTGTTACTTTCATCTTCTTCATTTTTTTTCTTCGTATGTTATTCGAAAGATTTGGGCTTGCATGTTACTCCATCATTTTTGTCATCCATGATATTACATCCTGCATGAAGTAAGCAGCCTTACATGTTGTTGGAATCTCCTGTATTCCAGTTTTTCCGTCTTTGTTACCCCTTGTTGTACCCGTTACCTCTATCTATCAGCAGTTCTCTCTGCTGTCTGGGAGTGACACCTTCTCCATAACCTATGGCGAGTCCATAACAGGTATGAAAACTACCTGTCTACGACTGAAAATTGCGTATTCCACTTTCTGTGATCTTTACCATTTATTTGATTAATTATTTTTCGCTATCATGCAGCGATCTTCTCTGCCGTCTGCAACTGACATCCCCCCATCCACCAGTTACGACAACTTCAGAACAGGTAATCTGTTGGATTGAATGTCTTCATACAGTTATGACGCCTAATTTGGTTAGTGGAAAAGAAGAATCGTCATGTTCTGGATGTGGTCAGGCCCTGGTGGCCCACATGTTTGACATTCATTCTTCTACAAAAGAATTGTGGGCCATCCGATATCATTGTAGGGAGCCGACAGGCCTTTTCTTCTTCTTCTCCCAAAACTTTTACTATTACTGTGCTGCTGGAAAATATCCCGCCTCCATTCGATGGGTTCGGATGGAGCTCAATCATTGAATAACCACATCCCGGTTGATATGGCAACATCCCGGTTGCTATTTTCCAGTGGTTCAAGTGGTTACATCTGTATTGTTACTTAACAGCCAACTGACATCTTATTCTTCTTCTTCATCTTATTTGATTATGAATGTGATACTGACCAATAGAAAATGTTTAACCATTGAATTCTCCATTTCTGATTATCCCTATCTTTTCAATGATCCAAATTACTATTGGATTCATTGTGTGTCTTATTATCAGGATATAATGTTTTATAAATGCACCCGTTTATCTATCCTATGTATGTTGTGAATGATACGTAGAGTGAGCAACTGAGATAAATGCTGATACACCTCTGTCTGATTCATGTAAAGAGAAATGACTGCTAACTATCTCGTTCAATTTACAAAAGATACAACACTTTAAAATAGCTAACATCAAAAAGAAAAAAAAAATGGAAAATGGCCAGTACAGTTTGAACCAAACTTTCAATATTAAATATGCATAATGTACATGATATAAGCAATAGCCGATGTGCTTCGAACAACTTCCCATCGACAGGACATAGTTTTCCAACTATTAATCGAAATGTTGAACTTCATATTTCTTGACGAACATTTTAAAATTTTCTTCCATTAATATGGAAATGTAGCCGAATATTGATGTGGATGATGCTGCTGAATCAGTTTCACTCGGTGTGTTATACAACAAAACAACATAACATGGATGGATGGACGAAGGAGGAAATGGCTGCCTTTGCAGCTACACTTACTGCAGCAACAACAATAATTGCAATCGGAGAATATTGCAATAGTATAATATTTAAATCACCTTCGAGGTTTGGAGACTTTGAAAGAAAGAAGGTAATAAATGAGATTATTAGAGTGGGTGATAATGAGTGTGTAGCACAACTCCAAATGAACAAGGCCACATTCTTCAACCTATGCTCGTTTATCAGAGATAGAAATCTCCTTCTAGACGGCAAACATGTATCTGTGGAGGAACAACTTGTCATTTCCTTCACACGGTAGGGCATAATGTTAGAAACCGTGTCATCGGGCATCGGTTTATAAGATCTGGTGAAATGGTAAGTCGATATTTTAGTAAAGCGGTTGATGCCATTGAAGGCTTATATCCGGAGTTCGTGAAACTCCCAGGATTGAAAACACCCGTCGAGATCCTAGCCAATCCCAATTGGAGTGATTACTTTCAGGTATGTTCAAACACATTATGCAATGTTGGCAAATGTCATATACTATATTTGATATCCTGATTATTGAAGGTGAAATTAGGACTGCATTGGTGCAATTGATGGGACTCATATACCCGCCTACGTACTGACATTAGAAAGTGCAACATACCGTAACAGGAAGGGAGTACTCTCTCAGTACGTAATGGGTGCATGTACATTTGACATGAAGTTCGTATATGTACTCGCCGGATGGGAGGGATCTGCCTCCGACGCATGTGTATTACAAAGTACTTTGACACATTCCGAGGATCGCTTTACTATTCCCGCGGGTACTGCGTGTCTATATTTTTCATGTTGATTACGCTCATTCTCTTGGATTTAGATTGATAATTCTTCATAATTAATTGTAGGGAAGTATTACGTAGTTGATGCTGGTTACGCTCATTCTCCTGGATTTATGGCTCCTTACCGTGGTGTACAGTACCACCTCAATGAATATCACACTGGTCGCAATCCTTCCAACAAGAAAGAGCTATTCAACTATTGGCATGCTCAACTACGAAACGTTATAGAGAGGATTTTTGGAGTATTGAAAGCCCGCTTTCCAATCCTGAAATCTTCTCCACCCTATAACCTTTAAACACAGGTGAAGATGGTCATCGCATGTTGTGTCTTACATAACTTTATCCGTATATCTGGAGGAGATAGTTTGGTAGAAGATGAACTTTCATCTACAGATGTGATGGAGAGTATATATCTATCACCATGGGATAGTAATGTGACATAATGTGAGAAGGACGAATGGGCGATTTATCGAGACAATATCGCAACTAGGATGTGGAATGAATCTCATCCTGTGAGTCGTATTGTTTGATACTTGAATTGCAAAATGTAATTTTGTAGTATGTAATACCAGCACATGAATGTACTTAAATACCCTACAAGGCCTGTGCTAGAGAACATGATGTTTTTGGATGCTTTTACAAAGATGATCATTATCCCCACATGTATATACCATATTACGTATTTGTGTATGATATTTTGCGATTTGGCGATGGACTGCATTCACATGACGTTCTCAATGTTTTGTTTGGGGTTAACTATACTAAATATGTTCATTATACTATTTATAGATTATCGAAGTTGATAGTGACGACGAAATGAATCCGAATAGGCAGGCCAACCAGACTACACCAACGAAACCACCTACGCAAGGCCGATGTATCACACCATGAAGGACATCACACAAATACAAATCAAAATCGCTTAATGAAAAGGCTATGTCTAGCGGTGTAATGCGCTGGATAGACGAAATGGATGATTGTCTCATCGATACGTTGATGGATGTAGTTGCAAACGGCCGGAAGAGTGCGAACGGATTTAAAAAGGAGACATATAAAACAGTCATTGAAACAGTGAAAAGTGCACTAGGGATGTCAATTCTGGAGAAGCATATTGGTAATCACTTCAGGACATTGAAGAGATTATATTTTGAGGTTCAAGACACCTTGAATGCCAGTGGGTTTGGTTGGGACAATGATAAGAAGGTAGTAACTGCGCCAGATGATGTGTGGGATGATTACATATGGGTGAGATTGGTAAATTATTCATTTATATTGTCCACATTATTCTCAAATGGTGTTAACAATTCTTCAATTTTTCTATGTCCTTTACAATAGTCACATCCCTATGCGCAACATGTTTGCGGTAAACCTGTGCAAAGGTATGATGACCTCACGAACTTATTTGAAAATGACCGAGCTACTGGATTGCGTGCTTCGACGGGGAACATGGGATGTAAGATGCATTCGAGGAAGTCTCATAGTGATGATGATACACCGACAAGTTCGGTCGATCTGAATGACGATACACTTGTTTTATCCAGTGAGGAGATGGGAGACAGTGCGCATAACATTCAGTGGTCATTTTAAAGTCATGGCGGTACTCATGTTGCAAATCGTAGTCTGAATCTTAATGGCAACACATCCGTGAACATAGGCAGTACAAACAGTTCCAAGAAGAGAGCTAGATTGGAACGTCCTTGCGACGTCATTGGCAAAGGAATAAGTGATGTTGCAGAAGCTGTGAAGTCACTAGCTATAACCATACACAAAGGGAAGGACATGATACGTATGAAGCAGATTATACCTGCACTGGAGTAGATTGAAGGCCTCACAAGTAACGAGATCCTACGCGCAACAAGGATCCTATCGAAAGATGAACAACAATCTGCCTCATTCCTTTCTCTTCCTGAGCCCAGGAGGCTGGACTTTGTGTTGATGTTGTTTGCATTAGATCAGTCTTCCGACTGATCACAGATTCCTTGCCCTTTTCTGTTCGCAACATGGTTGATATGGCTGGACAACCAATGGGTTTTTTGGATAGTTGTTTATGGTTTTCTGCTGCTAGTGAAGCATACTAGCTCTTCGAATGTTGTAATTTTTGGATTATATGGGTGTTTTGTGTTTTTTTTTTTTTTTGATATTCATGTTCGATCACTGCTTAATCATACGAATTTCTGTCAACCTGCTTATCATCTCCCTCATATTAATGACATGTTTGAGGTTGTTGACTATGATGGTTATATGTACACAACGATACAGATACAGACACAGGTATGTCAATTTCAGTTTCACGGCGTCTTTCATGTATTGAATCATCTTTACATAAATTGAAGAATTACTTATATAGTTACATTGAAATTTTAATTGTTCATATTACTATGTTACCGTACTAAAACCATCGGTTTGATGCTGTTTATGATAATTTTGTTATAGGTGCAGATGGGTAAGAAGATATATATTGAGGAATTGCTTATATAGTTACATTGAAATTTCAATTGTTCATATTACTATGTTACAGTAATAAAACCATTTGTTTGATGCTGTTTATGATAATTTTGTTATAGGTGCAGATGGGTAAGAAGATATATGTTGTTTTTAATGGACGGTGACCAGGCATCTACTACACATGGGAAGAGTGCCGGGCCAATATCGATGGTTATTCAATGGCCCGTTTCCGGGGATACAAATCGACGTCTGAAGCTTTCTTTCAGTGGACATCATATTGCGAGTCTTTGGAGCGTAGAAATGCACCTGAACCAGTTGTCGAGCAGGAACAACATAATCATATGGCGAACGATGGACTGGGTTCCGAATGTAGTTACCCGTTCCCTCCGGCGACTGCCCCATCATCATACAGTTTACGGCCTTTCAGCGAAGAATACGGGAAACAGCATGAAGCTCTAGAAGATACACCAGAGTCACTTCAAGCACTGATACACCTTATTGTTGGCTGCTTGGTTTTCATTATCACCATTCAGATCATGTACTGGCGTTAACTGAACTGGCATGTTTGATGTGGATATTTTAAATTCCTGTTTCTGTTTTTTCTTTTGTTAGGAAACTGCTTAAGATCAACTACTTTGGACGTTGCCTAGGATGTTGACAGTACGTCCTAATGTTTGTCTGTATGATGTCTTCTTCATTTCTGTTTTGCAATGTTTAGAATAGCATGGGTTTTTGACCTTACCTACAGTATGATCATCTCCGTTGGATCGCTCGATTTGGAAAAATTTACACTCCATATTGAAAAGAGACGATTGAAGAGTACCAACATACTTTTAGGATATCGAACGGTCTCCAAATTAGGCAATTTTGGTCTCATCCGGAAGCTTGTCAAGTTACCATTCCAATGAGCTCAAAATAGTCTGAATTCGACCTCTGAAGAGTGAGTTATGAGGGTTACCAATTAACAAGGAGATGAAGGAAAAACTCAGGACGACGACTGCGATCCCACTAATGGATGGCCAAATGGTCTCGGAATACGACGATTCCTGTTAGGAATGAAAGAGCATTAAAGTTCCTTTCAAATGACCAAAAATAGACCCAACCGACATCAAATGATGGAGTTATGAGCATATCCGCTGGATCGCGCAATTTGGAAAGATTTACAATCCATATTTAGAAAAGAGGATCGAAGAATACTAAGATGTATTTGAGATATCGAACGGTTTCCGAATTAGGCAATTCTGTTCTCATCTGGAAGCTTGTCAATTTACCATTCCAATGAGCTCAAAATAGTCTGAATTCGACCTCTGAAGAGTGAGTTATGAGTGTTACTAACGGACAAGGAGATGAAGGAAAAATTCAGGACCGATGACTGCAATCCCATTTATAGATGCCCAAATGGTCTCGGAATATAACGATTCTAGTCAGGAATGAAAGAGCACTAAAGTTCCTTTCAGATGACCAAAAATCGACCCAATCTGACATCAAACAATGGAGTTATGAGCGTCTCTGTTGGATCGTGCGATTTGGAAAGATCTACACTCCATACTGAAAAAAGATGATCGAAGAGTACCAACATGCTTTTAAGATATCGAACAATCTCCGAATTAGGCAATTCTGGTCTCATCTTGAAGCTTGCCAAGTTAAAATTCCAATGAGCTCAAAATAGTCTGAATTCGACCTCTGAAGAGTGAGTTATGACGGTTACTAATGGACAAGGAAATGAAGGAAAAATTCAGGACCGATGACTGTGATCCCACTTATGGATGCCTAAATGGTCTCGGAATACAATGATTCCACTCAAGAACGAAAGAGCAGTAAAGGAACTTTCGGATGACAAAAAATTGACCCAATCCGACATCAAACGATGGAGTTATGAGCATCTCCGTAGGATCGTGTGATTTGGAAAGATTAACACTCCATATTGAAAAATGACGATCGATGAGTACCAACATGCTTTTATGTAACGATCAGAAAATTCCGTACAATGGCCCAAGTATCACCTCAGGCAGAAATCACATAGGATCAAATCCTTTAGAAATTCGACAAAGTTAACTAAGTGTTAAACTAGATTAGCCATGAAATCCGCTTGAATCACTTTAAATAAGATCTGCAAGATCCAAAACTTGTAGAATCATTGACGCTATGTTACCCAAAAATCTAGGAGCAAACTCATTACCCGACTGCTCTCAGGAGCACATTGAAACTCCGTATCAGATCTGGACCGCACATCGTAAGTCCGAATGATACGAGGTTATAGAATTAGGACCGCTTCGCTGGGCTTGACAACCATCTCAGAGATCAAATCCATACAGTGTCCCACGGCTATTCGCTTGAGTCCGGGGCGAGGAGTGTGGGAAAACCTGGTTTTCTTTAGAAATTAAATGAACTTTAAGTAATCTGAGCCTTGGTGTTTGCGGGCCAAATATAAGTAATCAGACCGTCAGAAATTGACCCAAATACACCCTCAGATCAGGAAAAATTTCATGTACATGGTAGTGTACTTGAAATCCCTGATCGAGATTCGAAGACCGTTGAACTGAAACTGGTCCGCCACGCGTGATCTAAGAATCTGACTGGAACGAAAACTTAACTCCACCTAGATCCAGGGTTGGTGAGCTTAAGTCCGACCTTTGGCTCAAGGGGGGTAGCCAGAAGTCCTCCGTTGAGCTGAAACTGACCCACTTTGGATATAACCTAAGTATACCTTAACCTTAGGGCTATTTTGGTGTGATTTTAGGCTATATAAGGACCTTAAAACCCTCTCTCATTCAGCCATACGAATTTGAGAAAAACTCTAAGTGAGAGAAGTGAGAAAAGAGAGAGAAAGTGTGAGAGAAGTGGGAGAACCTCCCTGCTATTTTCCTCTGCCGCTCTACAAGCTTAGCTACTCCATTCTAATCTCTTTCCTAGCGATTTCGACATCGTTTCTAGGTAAGAAACTCTAACCCTAACCTGTTTTGGGGTTTTGATAGTTGTAGGTTATGAAATAGCTAACCTATTTCATTTTATAGGTTACCAAGTTGCCGTATACTAAAGCTTAGCAAATCTATCGAGTTCTTTACGCTTCTACGGCGTAAGGTGCAGACTTTAGACGTATAGGTTATAGTTTTCACCGCTTTCAATGTCAGATAATGATAGATTCATGATCTATATGTTATTGCACATGTACAAAGTGCTGTCCAATT
Organism: Magnolia changhungtana; assembly: GCA_030180095.1. NCBI lineage: Eukaryota > Viridiplantae > Streptophyta > Magnoliopsida > Magnoliales > Magnoliaceae > Magnolia > Magnolia changhungtana. The sequence continues at coordinate 2,690,648 of JASAUF010000625.1, forward strand.
CACTTTTCGGTTATACGATAACTATGTTAAATATACTGTATTCCTAGTATTTGTAGAAAGTACCGTATACGTATAAATTTTGGAAATGTGTTTGCCATGATTATTTACTGTATGAACATATTATATATGTGTATAATACTTACTTGGCGAAAGGGTTCGCCCTATTACATGTTTTTGCTAATATACACTATGTATGTTAAAATAGTGTATTCTAAGTGTTTGTGAAAATGCTTATAAGAGTAAGTGTTTAGATAATCATGCTTCAGGTAGGTGTTGAGATGGGATTCTCAATTGCCTTAGAGATGTTTATGATTTCCTCCATGTTGGTTGTTTAATTTAACCGCTTACTAAGAAATATATGTGTTTGTATTTCTTGTTTATATTATGCTTTGTAACATGCTTTATGACATGTTTGTTAACATGCTTGAATTACTTTGTTTATTATGCTTTACTCTATATGCTTTTGAATAAGGATTGATTATGATTGGGGCTATGATTATAGTCCAAATGATCAGTAACAGACTCGAGTACGTGGTTGAGATTTATTCACCACGTAGGATGTGTTCGACAAACCTGAGTTGTACTTCGGTTGACGATAGTGGCTGGCCACATGAAGTGCTTATGCACTTCATATCATTCAACTTGTTGTGCACTTGAGTTAGCTGAGCTCGTTAAGTAAACCGATCTGTCTAATGTATGTTCACCATGTTTGGACGCCACTGCTTGAACCTAGGGTACCAAACTTATCATTGTAACCCCGAAACCTTGGTACCTCAATCCGCTAAGACTCATGAGCCGGGCGTGGTGGTATGAGACACCGTGGTCGAGCTGTCGGCCTACGCTGGGGCCACGTGCCTCCCCGTAGTGACCAGTGAGCAATCCTGACTCATGAGCCGAATACGGTGGTATGTGACACTGTATTCGAGCTGTCGGCCTACACTGATTGGTGACGAGCCCTTTGTAGTGACCTCGAGCATACTCTGAAGCTGCAGAGAGGCGACTAGCCTTCCCGTAGTAACAGAGTATAAACCAGGCCTGTATTGATAAGGTGATGGGGGAGTGGTGTAACGATTCCGTGTAATGTGACCCACAGCAAACCCTTGCGTGACGACCAGAACCACACGATCGTATGAGATTATCTAGGACTGACGACCCTAGAATGGATCATTGTTTGGGAATGATATAAGGAAGGTACCTTAGTTTTCCAATACTGCTGAATGAAAAGGACTAATAACAACTCGGTAAGCATGCTCATTATTGCATTGCATGTGCCTGGAAGATGTGGAGCATTGAGGGTGCCAGCATGCCGCGGACGTAAGATGGTGCCGTACGAGGGAGTATGTTGGTGAGGGCATGCATCATAATCACATCTCATCCTTGCATTAATTACAGTACTTAGGAATGTTGTTTATACTGCTTTATCATTACTGCTTGACTGATTTGATAACATGTAAACTTATGCTCTATTGTTCCACTGAGTTAGCTACTCACTCCCACGTTATGGGACGGTGTTCTGGACACCCACCAGACTCTGTCTTAGACGCAGGTACCGACGATCCACAGGAAGCTGACCCTGATTATTATGAAGATCAGGATGAGTTTTCCTTTATGCAGCTCGCTGGAGGCTTCACGTAGGCTATCCAGATTTATGGGACTACAGGGTTCATGATCACAGTTGTACCATTTCGATATTTTGATTCAGGAACACATACATGTATATGGTGACTCAGTTAGAATTCATACTCTTGAGATCGAGATTGTATACATCCATATACATCTTTCAGTCTTCCGCTTACGTTTATACATGGATCTGGAGTATGAATTACTGTTTTGGTATAATCTCACTCATGTTTATTGCACTAACACAGACAACATTCAATCATAAGCATTCGTATTGCATAAGTGATGTTTTGAAACTCGGGTGTTGAGTTGCTACTCGACCCCCGATTTTTAGGGCATTACAAGTTGGTATTAGAGCATGATTTGGATTTAACCGGACCTGAGTTATGGTCTCATGACGTACGCTGCGTATTTCGACTTAGGAGGGTGCGAGAACAATGTCGAAATAGTTTTAGGCATCCCAGTTTCGCCCAATAGCGAAGTTCGTCGAAAACGGTAGCTGTAAACGAGTCTGTACTCAACCCTGGTCGCATGGTTCAACCTTAAAACACTCCTAGGCCATCTATTGACGGGTCTAGATCACTATACACTCCATCCCAGCCGTTAAAACTCAGTAAATGCAAGTTTAGCTTAGAAATTTCGTGAAAATACCTGAAACGGAGTGAAACGTGGTCGTGGGCCTACCCACGCTTGTCCAGGGGAACCCAGGGTGGGACCCATATGTTTTTAGGGCCTAAGGGGCACGAGGACCTCACCAAAATGGCGAGCCCTCGCCCACTTATCCAGGGAGTGGCAAGGCCCTCGCCCGGTCGGCGAGGCCTCACCGGATTTCGGGCCCGGCCGTGCGGGCCGATCGTGTTTGGGGGTTTAAGAACCCCCCTGAGGTGGGTCCCGTCCATTGCAACCCCTTCAAAACCTTACTTCCTTCACAAAACCCACCTCCAAGCTCCCTTTTCTCTCTAAACTTGTTGTCCTCTCTCTTAAATCACTCTTCTAATCGTCCAATCTGCTATTTTCGACCACAACCCATCCATACCCATCGTCCACAGCCATCCCTACCTCCCTACCCTCTCCGTTTTCTCCTATTTGAGCTCTCACACTCCCATTTGAAGCTCAAAAATCGTGTAAGCTTCCTCACCCATCATATCTCTCCACTTTTCTCCTTCAATCTCTATCATTTAGGCCTTTACAACGTCTGTTGAGACCCAAGTCCATGGAGAACCAACCCTCCAGCCCTTTTCTTTTCTTTCCTTCCCTTTCCATGGCTTTCCTTACAATTATTTCGGTCATTTTCTCCATCTCCACCATCCTTTCTCTTATGGGAAAGAGGAAGGGTGCCGCTGATGAGGCTGGGCCCAGTCGCCCTACATGTTCAAGGCGGCCGAGAGGCACCGCCGCTAGCTTAAGCATTGCCCAAGAATTTCAAACGAAACGGGATCTTGATCCTCAGATCCCTGCTGAAAGAGCTTAGTTGGCGGCACTACCTTATGGAGTTTATGAGGGTTCTCTTTGAAGCCCAGGTAGATGGGCGACTCTTTGGTGAATACTACTTGTTCGAGCAAGTGGAGGCGGCCCATTGGGGTCCGCTATTTGAGGCCAGAGGTCGCGCTAATGCTGGTACTGTCCGAGCCTTCTACGCCAACATTTACGAGCCTACACTGGAACCTTTGCAGTTTCGACTCTCTTGTGGTGTGGATTTGTTTGCCACAATTGATGTTAGATTGATTGTGCGGCTTATGGATTTGCTCCTTGGTGACGTACATGCTAGTGAGCAGAATCTGGGGAGTGCACGTGAAAGGGATCGTCGCACACATTTCCTTTGTGGTGGCCGACTAGTTGAGTGGCAGCCAAACAAAAGCCTGCTGCATCCCATATGTCAGACGACTTCCGCCTACTACATCACATCTTTACATACAATCTCTACCCTAGACACAGTAATCGCAGCGAGTACACGCGACTCATGGAAGACTTTCGGTACCAAGTGGGGCAGAGGGCGAACTTGTGCATGCTTGCATTCGTGTTGCGACAGATTGTGAGTACTGCACGCTCCACCAGAAGCTCTGATTCGCTTCCCTTCGGCCGACTCATATGCAGGATTGCACGGGAGTTTGGCTACAGTCTGGGGGTGGAAAGGCCAGCACCGATTCATCAAATCGATGAGAGTACTCTCCATCAGATGGAACTCGGGGCACGGCGACGACGAGCCCGACATGAGGAGAGTGAGGATGAAACGGAGAGCGAAGAAGAAGAGAGTGAGGAAGGGAGTGAAGCTGAAATAGAAGAAGAAGAAGAAGAGGAACCCGAGGCTCAGGATACCGAGGAGAGCTCTCCTCCTACGCCACGCGAGCAGGATGCGGTTCAGGCTGCGAGGGATGCTCGTATGGTTCGATTGAGGAGGGCCAAGCCGTCCTGCAGTAAGAGATTGGGCAGGTTTGGGCTGAGCTTGGTGAGACCCGAGCCAAGCTTGAGGTGACCGAAGCCTTCATGAAGCGAAGTTTTAAGGTGTCTCACACATTAAGGACTATCCTGTGCTGTGTACAGGACAAGGATGCCCCTCCTTCATCGCCTGACTCGGATGCTTAGACATCCATGTTGTTGTTTGTAGTTTGTTTTGCTTACCGCTTTAGGCGGTTTATGTTTTCATGTTGATAGATGTAGTAGTTTAGAATGAACTACACTCCATACTGAAAATAGATGATCGAAGAGTACCAACATGCTTTTAGGATATCAAACGGTCTCCGAATTAGGCAATTCTAGTCTCATCTGGAAGCTTGTCAAGTTACCATTCCAATGAGCTCAAAATGTCTGAATTCACCTCTTAAGAGTGAGTTATGAGGGTTAATAATTGACAAGGAGATGAAGGTAAAATTCAAGACCGACGACAGCGATCCCACTCATGGATGGCCAAATGGTCTCAGAATACGATGATTCCTGTCAGTAAAGAAAGAGCACTAAAGTTCCTTTTAGATGACCAAAAATCGATCCAATCCGACAACAAACGATGGAGTTATGAGCATCCCCGTTGGATCGCGCGTTTTGGAAAGATTTACAATCCATATTTAAAAAAGAGGATTGAAGAGTACCAACATGTTTTTGGGATATTGAATGGTCTCCAAATTAGGAAATTTTGGTCGCATCTAGAAGCTTGTCAAGTTACTATTCCAGTGAGCTCAAAATAGTCTGAATTCGACCTCTGAAGAATGAGTTATGAGGGTTACTAATGGACAAGGAGATGAAGGAAAAATTCAAGATCGATGACTGCGATCCAACTTATGGATGCCCGAATGGTCTCGGAATACGACGATTTCAGTCAGGAATGAAAGAGCACTAAAGTTCCTTTCAGATGATAAAAAATTAACCCAATCCGACATCAAACGATGGAGTTATGAGCATCTCCATTGGATCGAGTGATTTGGAATGATTTACACTCCATACTGAAAAAAGATGATTGAAGAGTACAAACATGCTTTTAGGATATCGAACGATCTCCAAATCAATTCTGGTCTCATCTGGAAGGTTGTCAAGTTACCATTCTAATGAGCTTAAAATAGTCAGAATTCAACCTCTGAAGAGTGAGTTATGTGGGTTACTAATGGACAAGGAGATAAAGGAAAAATTCAAGACCAATGACTGCGATCCCACTTATGGATGCTCAAATGGTCTCGGAATACGACGATTCTAGTCAGGAATGAAAGAGCACTAAAGGACCTTTCAGATTACCAAAAATTAACCCAATCCGACATCAAATGAGGGAGTTATGAGCATCTCCATTAGATCGCGCGATTTAGAAAGATTTACACTCCATACTGAAAAAGACGATCAAAGAGTACCAACATGCTTTTAGGATATCGAACAGTCTCCGAATTAGGCAATTCTGGTCTCATCTTGAAGCTTGTCAAGTTACCATTCCAATGAGCTCAAAATAGTCTGAATTCAACCTCTTAAGAGTGAGCTATGAGGGTTACTAATTGACAAGGAGATAAAGGTAAAGTTCAAGACCGACGACAGCGATCCCACTTATGGATGGCCAAATGGTCTTGGAATACGACGATTCCAGACAGGAATGAAAGAGCACTAAAGTTCCTTTCTGATGACTAAAAATCAACTCAATCCGACATCAAACGATGGAGTTATGAACATCTCCGTTAGATCGTACTATTGGGAAAGATTTACAATCCATATTTAAAAAAGATGATTAAATAGTGTTAGCATGTTTTTGGGATATTGTACAGTCTCCTAATTAGGCAATTCTGGTCTCATTTGGAAGCTTGTCAAGTTACCATTCCAATGAGCTCAAAATAGTTTAAATTCAACCTCTGAAGAGTGAGTTATGAGGGTTACTAATGGACAAGGAGATGAAGGAAAAATTCAAGACCAATGATTATGATCCCGCTTATGGATTCCCAAATGGTCTTGGAATATGACGATTCCAGTCAGGAATCAAAGAGCACTAAAGTTCCTTTTAGATGACCAAAAATTGAGCCAATCCGATATTAAGCGATGGAGTTATGAGCATCTCCGTTGGATCGCTCGATTTGGAAAACTTTACACTCCATACTGAAAAAAGACGATCGAAGAGTACCAACATGCTTTTAGGATATTGAACGGTCTCCGAATTAGGCAATTTTGGTCTCATATGAAAGCTTGACAAGTTACCATTCTAATGAGCTCAAAATAGTCTGAATTCGAAGTCTAAAGAGTAAGTTATGAGGGTTACTAATGGACAAGGAGATGAAGGAAAAATTAAAGACCGATGACTGCGATCCCACTTATGGATGCCCAAATGGTCTCAGAGTACAACGATTCTAGTCTGGAATGAAAGTGCACTAAAGTTCCTTTAAATGATGTAGTTATGAGCATCTCCGTTGGATCGTTCGATTTGGAAAAATTTACACTCCATATTGAAAAGAGACGATCGAAGAATACCAACATGCTTTTATGATATCGAACAGTCTTCGAATTAGGCAATTCTGGTCTCATCTGGAAGCTTGTCAAGTTACCATTCCAATGAGCTCAAAATAGTCTGAATTCGACCTCTGAAGAGTGAGTTATGAGGGTTACTAATGGACAAGGAGATGAAGGAAAAATTCAAGACCGATGACTGCGATCCCGCTTTTGAATTCCTAAATGGTATCAAAATACGACGATTCCAGTCAGGAATCAAAGAGCACTAAAGTTCCTTTCAGATGACCAAAAATCGACTCAATCCGATATCAAACAATGGAGTTTTGAGCATCTCCATTGGATCGCTCGATTTAGAAAACTTTACACTCCATATTGAAAAGAGATGTTTGAAGAGTACCAACATACTTTTAGGATATCGAACGGTCTCCAAATTAGGCAATTTTGGTCTCATCTCAAAGCTTGTTAAGTTACCATTCCAATGACCTCAAAATAGTCTGAATTTGACTTCTGCAGAGAGAGTTAAAGGGTTACTATTGGACATGGAGATGAATGAAAATTCAGGACCAATGATTACGATCCCACTTATGGATGCCCAAATGGTCTTGGAATACGACGATTCCAGTCAGGAATAAAAGAGCACTAAAGTTCCTTTCAGATGACCAAAAATTGACCCAATCTGACATTAAACGATGGAGTTATGAGCATCTCTGTTGGATTGCCCGATTTCAAATGATTTACACTCCATACTAAAAAAAGAAGATCAAAGAGTACCAACATGCTTTTAGGATATCGAACGATCTCCGATTTAGGCAATTCTAATCTTATCTGGAAGCTTGTCAAGTTATCATTCCAATGAGCTCAAAATAGTCTGAATTCGACCTCTTAAGAGGTAGTTATGAGGGTTACTAATTGACAATGAGATGAAGGTAAACTTCAGGACCGACGACAACAATCCCACTTATGGATGGCCTGATGGTTTCAGAGTATGAAAATTTTGTTTCAAATAAGAAACAAATGCGTTTGATTTGGGAGATTATCTTTTTTTAACATAGTAGAGAAAGAGTATTTAAAATGATCATCACACTTTATTAATACCGAGTTCATTTACACCCTTCTAGTATCCCTTGATTCTAAGATAGATTACTCGGAATAAAAGAATTATTATGAGTTCAACTGTCATAGTCAAATATTAGATTCGATAGCATTTTGTCAGTGATTTTGGTCATCTTCTAGGACTTAGGGGGAATATGCTCTTCTGCTGATTATTCTCCTTTAAACTTGAACAAAAGGAACTTGAAGACTTCAATCATTTCGGCAGCATAACAGCCCTTTATCTTCATAGACTGCAGAGCAGTCTGGTTGCGCGGACCTGTGCAATGGATGTCGGTTGCGCGGACCCTCGCAGACCACCGTAGCCTTCTCCCTCTCACCTTTGATCTTCCTCCTTGCTCCGCTTCCTCTCGAAAATCTTCAAATCGTCCAAATGAAGGAGGGGAGGGGGTATTTATAGGCCCTTGCACGTGTGGTATCTCGATTTTAGCGCCAGGGGACCCATCTTTCAATGTTTAAGACCTTTTTGTGAAGAATCACTCCTTTAACTCATTGCGCGGACTCGTGTAACGCCTATTTTGGTTGCGCGGTACCCCGCAACGGATATCTATTGCGCAAACCCTCGTAAACAACCCCTAAGTCACTTAATCTTTCTTCTTTTTCAATTCTCTTTCTCAATTTCAATCTTCCTTTACTTCAGTCCTTCATCATTTTTTATGTCTCAACAGATGCCCCCTTGTTCTTTTCTTTGTTTCCCCAAAAATCAAAGAAAAAGGATCAAAATAACCCCCCTTTTACAAGGTTTGCGTGGGTCTACGCAATGTAAACCTGCATACAGGACTCATCCATACATCCTATAAATACCCCATCCCTTCAATCACTTTCCACATATTTTGCACTGTAGCGAACCTTTGCTCCTTTGCGATTTTTCTGCGCAACGAACTTCACTTACGCGACCCTATGCAACAAATCCCCTTTTGCGCAAAGCTTCTTAGCTTTTGCACCATCCCGCGCAAAGGATTTTGGTTGCGAAGTTCCACACAACCAGGACTTAGTCAATTTCTTAACTTTTCTTTGAACCTTATCTTCAACTCCCTTCAGGCCCTTAACTTCCCATTCATCATGGCTCATTCTCCAGCTTCCTCTTTTAGAAAAAAGAACCGTTCATTCCCTTCTGGATTGAAGCAACCTCTTCTTTATTCTTGGAATCATGTGGAGATAAATGAGAAAACCTTAGATCTTCATAACCCCTTCACCAGTAATTTCATTATCTCGATCAATTTACAGTATCACTGGTCGATTTTACACTGTGAACCCTTTGACCGACAAATATCTTTATTTCTGTGAATGACTGGGTCACTAGAGAACCGAGGATGCTGACATGATATCTGGGAGCAAATGGGCTTTTTCAAAGAGCAGGTCGAATTCACAAGATGAGATTTTTACGTCCACATTGTGATCCTCATCAACCTTCCCCTTTCCACTACTTTGAAACAGCTCAGTAACTCTTTTTTCTTGAGAGATTTCCCTGGAATACCAGAAAATTTGCAACTATAGGTCTACTGTTTATCCGTGAGTTTTAAGTGCTTGGGCTCACGCTGTCGTTCAGAGACATTCTACCATACTGGAGCAGATCATGCTTTCTGATTCAATCATAACCACATCGGAACATTTTCGCACAGATGCTACGATTCTTAGATGCTTTCTTGATCATTGGTCTCCAACCACTAACTCATTTCATCTTCCCTTAGGCGAAATGAGTATCGCTTTATGGGATCTATTTTGCATAGCATGTCTTCCCATCATGGGTGATATCTTTGATGCGTATATGCCCTCTAATGAAGAGCTTGCTCTTGCATCTGCAGGAGGAGGTATTTCTAAAATTTCTAAAACTACTCTTAAACTCTTTAGTGCACTGATTGCCTTCCCTTATCCTGATCGCATCTCTTCTCTGGAATGGTTGGCTCACTTTTCTCAAAACTGCGGTATATTCCTTTCCCCTCAACTTCTTTTCTTCATAACCCCCTTCTTTTCATGATCTTTGCTAAGGTATTGCATCTACATTTTGACAGCTTTGCAGTCACAATCATTCAGAACTTAAGAATATTCGTAAGAACATAGAGCATTCTACGGAATATAGTCCTTCTTGCGAATTAGCTGCCTTCCTTGCTTATTGGTTGAGTCTAGTGATATTCCTTGATCCTGATCAAGCGGATACTATTAGGCCCTCATTCTTCGTGGTTGCAGGAGCAATGGCGGAAACCCAGAAATATTCATTAGCTCCTCCAATTATGTGTTCTCTCTATCATGCCTTCGGAGATGTTATTTCTGGTCTAAAAGATCCTGTTCCTAAAGCCTTTTTTTATCTATGCTCCTTGGCATTTCTTTGTAAGTTGGCTAGGGGTATACTTTCCTTGGACGTTTGCTGACTCTGGAAGGGCATACTCAAACCCCAATCGTCTTCCTCTCCAACATTTCCAATTGAGAGATATGATTAAGGAATCAAGTGGATGGATTTCTAAAAGAATAAAAAGTGATGATCCCATTGATTTTCACCAATTTCCCATGTTCAGTTACCCTGAGATGTAAATGCTATTGATGATGATTCTATCTCATTCAGTGAGCGTTCTTTCCTTGTTTCTATCAGATCTAGTACTCTTCTATGGAGAGAAGGTAACATATTCTGGTGTGAACCATACTACCCTAGTAGGTTTGCTCGTCAGTTTGGCTTTGATCAAGTCGTACCTGAAACTCGTGACATTGTCACAAGAGCAATGAAGAGTTATGTCATTGGGCCATATAATTGGGCTTTGATATGGAAGTAGCTCTTGATCGTTCAGACTGGATCACATTTCATAATTCCTGGCTATAATTATCCAGTTAGCGCTTCCTACTGCTGGATGTGATAGTGGGTTCACCAACATTACTTGGTAGACAATTATCATCCATAGATCATGTCATGTGGATTCCCCCTCCTTCCCTTAGGGATTATTAGAAAGATCTGGGCATCGGCTATTTTGAAGAAACGAGTCCTCCCCCCTTTCCAGATCAACTGGTACAAGGATCTCTTTAGAAGATGCCGTTTATGAAGCAAAACCTGCTTGTTGAGGCATAAAAATGGTGATGAAGAAAGGATTGAAGCAAGCGAAGATTAAGAGATAGAAAGAAAAAGAAGAAGAATGAAGTAGCTTAAGGGGGGTTTGTGCGGGTCCGCGCAACCAATGTCCTTTGTGCGGGATTGCACAACCGAAATATCAGTTGCGCGGGTCCGCACAACGAAATCTAGAACTGGTTCTTTGTAAGAAGATCTAAAACATTGAAAGGTGGGTCCCATGGCACCAAAATCGAGGTGTCACACGTGCGAGGGCCTATAAATACCCCCTCCCCTCCTTCATTTGGGGGGATTGAAGATTTTGGAGAGGAAGCCAAGCGAGGAGGAAGATTGAAGGTAGGAGAGGAAGCTTCGGTGGGTTGCACGGGTCCAAGCAATCGATATCCATTGCGCGGGACCGCGCAACCAGATTGCCCTGCAGTCTGTGAAGATAAGGGGCCGATATGCTTCGAAATGACTGGAAGGATACTCCATATTTTAAGAGCTTGCTCTCCTTGGAGATTGGTTGATCAATTCAACATTCCTCCTAAGTCCTAGGAGATGACTGAAGCAATTGTCGAAATGCTGTCGAAATTTCTATCAGACTGTCTTCTCTTTCATTCATCGCATTATATTAATTATACTTTGTTTTTTCAGAATCAAGGGAATCCAAGGATGTAAACGAACTCAGAATAAATGTGATCAATGTTCTCTATCAAGTTCTTTGTTATCATTGAATAAATCTCCCAAATTAAACGCATTTTTTTTCTTATCGAAACAAAATGGCGACTTTGCTGGGGACTTATTATTTGATAGTAACTTAGAAAATGTTCAGAGAACATTTATCACTTTTAGCGTCAGTATAGACGCCAAAATGGTGACTCCACTGGGGACTTATTATTCGATGGTAACTTAGAAAATGTTCAGAGAACATTTATCACTTTTGGCGTCAGTATAGATGCCAAAATGGCGACTCTCAGTGGGAACATCCTCCCCTTCTGTAACGCCCTGAAAATCGGGGGTCGAGCATAAACTCAACTCCCGAGTTTCAACGCATCACTTATGCAACAAAATGAATGATGATTGAATGTGATCAGTATTAGTGCATTGAACATGAGTGAGATTAAGCTAAAACAGTATATCATACTCCAGAGACAGTTAAATTTGCAAGCGGAAGACTGTGATAGATAGATAAAATATATAAACTGTGGTGGGTCTCCAGAGTGTGATAAAGTTACCAGGTTAAATAATTACAAGTATAATTTTAAATTATACCAAGTTGTGTAGTGTGATCTAGTCAACATCCCTGTAGCCCCGACAATCAAGGCACGGCTCTCACGAAGCCGCCGAGAAAACAAAGATATACGAGGAAGCATTCTCGTCGTCATAGAAGTCCGGCTCCGCCTCGAAGTAGCGTCGTCATCTCGCAAGGACAAAGTCCGGTGGGTGTTGAACACCGTCTCGTATCGTGGGAGTGAGTGATCAACTCAGTGGAATAATAAAGCATAGGTTAATATGTTATCAATTCAGTCAAGCAGTAATGATAAAGCAGTACAATCAAACAATTTTAACTACTCTTATTTAATGCAAGTATGAAATGACATGATGTATGCCCTGCCAAACCACCCTCATGCGACATCATCTTACGTTCGCGAATGCGTCCATCCTCGGTGCTCCACATCTACCGGGCATATGCGGTGCGATGATGAGCATGATTATAGAGTAATTATTAGTTCATTTCAAACGCGGTATTGAGAAACTAAGGTACCTCCCTTGTATCATTCCCAAACATGATCCATTCTAGGGTCGTCGTCTAGTTAATCTCATACGATATTATGGTTTGAGAGGCGTAGTGAAGGCATCACAAAGGCTCGTCGACGTCGGCACGGATCTGAGATCTCACCGTATGCGGCTCAATTGTTGACCGTCGGCTCGAGTACAGTCTCACCGTACTCGGCTCAATCACTAGCCGTCGGCTCGAGTATCTGGTCTCACCGTACTCGACTCAACTCATACTCTAGTTCTTTGTGAAAGACTCGTCGCCAATCACAGACCTTGGAGTATACTCGAAGATACTACGGAGGATTCGTCGCCGTCAGCACGAGTACAGGTCTCACCGTACTCGGCTCTCGCCGTAAGTATCGACAGCTCGAATACAGTGTCCTATACCACCGTATTCGGCTCACGAGTTTGGGTTGCTCAATGGTCACTACGGGGAGGCACATGGCCCCAGCGTAGGCCGACAGCTCGACCACGGTGTCCCATACCACCATGCCCGGCTCATGAGTCTTAGCGGATCGAGGTACCATGGTTAAAAGGGATTTCACTGGTAAGTTTGGTACCCTAGGTTCAAGTGGTAGCGTCCAAACATGGTGAACATACATAAGACAGATCGGGTTGCTTGACGAGCTCAGCTAGCTCGAGTGCACAACAAGTTGAACGATATGAAGCGCATAAGCACTTCGTGTGGCCAACCACTATCGTCAACCGCAGTACAACTCAGGTTCGTCGAACACATCTCATGTGGCAAATGGATCATAGCCACAAATCCAATTCGGGTACCGATTGTCTGGATTATAATCATAGCCCCAAACACAATCAAGTGCAGATAGATAAAGCAGAGTGGATCAAGATTCAACACATACAATCAAGGTCCGGTATTATCCGTTTAGGGTCGCTGTGGTCGCAGACGCACTCGTTGCTCCACTCCCCCATCACCCATGACGGATCATACGACGTAAATATAAATTTAAACATATGCATTACATAGTTAAAATCATAAAGCAGTTGAGCTATTATGAAGCACAACACAAGCATGAATTTGTACATGTTCAATTCCTAATCACACAACTATCTAAGGAGATCATACACATAATTAAAAGAGGTTGAGAATCATATCTCAACACCCTTATACATTACAATTTGCTAACTACTACTCATTCAGACATTTCAAGAAACACTTGAACAAACATACATCAACATACATGACATATGTCGATCACATAGGCATTAGGCCAAATCCTTTCACTAGGGAGTTGCCCCAATCATAACACGCGTACACCCACGACGGATAGTCATGGCAAGCAGGAATCCAAGTTCCATATTCATTCAGTCATTTCCATGAACACTTGGGCCACACATTTTTAGCATATATAGTGTATATTGGCCATGGCGTGATTTAGGGAAAATCCTTTCGTCAAAGGGGGATCGCCAATACAACAATCATGAATCCATGACAATTAGTCATAATGAAAGCACGAATGAGAGTTCTATACTCATTCAGTCATTTTTCACAAACACTTAGAATACACTATTACAACATACATGGTGTATGTTAGCAAAACATGTATTAGGGCTATCCTTTAGCCAAGCGAGTATTTTATCCATGTATAATATATTACTACAACAAATAATCATGATAAATACATCTCCAAAATATACATGTATACGGTACTTCTTACAATACCGTATTTCTACATACATAGTGTTTATTAGTAAACATGTATTTAGGCGAATCCTTTCGCCAAATAAGTATTTTATCCATACGTCATATATCCATACGAAAAATAACCATGTCAAACACATTTCCATAAAAAATACGTATACGGTATTTTATACGAATACCTAGAGTATGTGAAATTCCAAATTCTACAATTTTAATCGAAACAGAAAACGGAAAGTACTTTGTACATGTGCAATTGCATTCAGATCATGAATCTATCATTATCTGACATTGAAAGCATTGAAAATCGCAACCTATACACCTAAAGTCCTCACCTTTTGTCGTAGAATCGTAACAGAGTTGATAGGTTCGCTAAGCTTCCGTATACGGGAGTTTGGCAACCTAAAGAACGAAACAGGTTAGCTATTTCATAACCTACAACCTATACAACCCTAAAACAGGTTAGGGTTAGGGTTTCTTACCTAGAAACGATCTTGGAATCGCTAGGAAAAGCGATAAGAATCGGGCGGTGGAGCCGAATAGTGAGGGAAGATGTGGCAGGGAGTTCCTCCCACATCTCCCACACTTTCTCTCTTCTCTCTCTCAAATCCAAATTCGTATGGCTGAAATGGGAGAGGGTTTAAGGTCCTTATATAGTCTAAAACTTCACCAAAATAGACTTCTAGACAAGGTTCACCTAGGTTATAACCAAAGCGAAACTTTTTCAGCTCAACGAAGGACTTCTGGCAGGCCTCCTTGAGCCAAAGGTCGGACTTAAGCTCACTAACGCTGGATCTACGTTCTATTAAGTTTTCATTTCGGTCGGGATTCCAGATCACACGTGGCGGACCAGTTTCAGTTCAACGGTCAGTGGGCCACGATCCGAAATTCCAAGTACATGTAAATGTTCCTAAAATTTTTCCTGATCCGAGGGTGTAATTTGGTCTGATTCCGACAGTCTGGTTGCTTAATACTGATCCGCAACCGAATGGTGCCAGATCACTATTCCAGATATTTATTTTGTAAAGGAAAGAGTGATTTTCACACTCCCTCACTCCGGACTCAAGCGACTAGCCGTGGGACATCGATTGGACCTGATTTTTGAGGTGGTTGTCAAGCCCAGTGAGGCGGTCCTAGTTCCTTAACTTCGTTTGAATCGGACTTCCGATGTGCGGTCTAGACCTAATACGAAGTTTCATTTCATTCCCGAGAGCAACCGGGAAATGAGTTTGATCCTAAACTTTAGGGTAACCTAGAGTCAATGATTTGGCAAGTTTTGGGTCTTGCAGATCATATTTAAAGTGATTCAAATGGACTTCGTAGCTAATCTAGTTTAGCACTTAGTTAACTTTGTCAAATTTCTAAAGGATTTAATCCTAAGTGATTTCCGTCTGAGGTAGTATTTAGTCCTTTGCAGTTTGTATTTAAAGTGATCCAAGTTATACTACTTAGCTAGTTTAAGATATTGTCTAGGGCGAAAGTGCTTTGAAAAATTGAAAGAACAAGGTAGTGAAGGGTGGGATTTATGAAGGAAATGGGTTAAGGAGCGATTTTAGACTGTGGGATTCAGTTCTGACAAGTTAATAAAGTATTAGGATCGACCCATTGCCTAAGGACGTCTAATTCCAGGTTGGCAAAAATCCGGAGTGTTACAATCTACCCCCCTTAAAACAAAATTTTGTCCCCGAAATTGGCTAAGGGTAATAAGGGAAGATTTCTATTATTTTATTTACCTAAGACTTATTGGTTCCAAGTTTCAACACGTGGTAGGGTATGTACTAGCTGGTTCATTTTAGTCTACCCCCCTTAAAACTTATTTCTTTATCCATTTCTCATACCCTGATGGTTTGCTACAATTTATTTCTTTACCTATTTGGAGTCTTGACGATAATTCCCACCAATTTAGAGTAAGATAGTTGTTTTCATTATTTGACCAACACGGAGAGACGGTAATAGTGGGCTCGATACCGATACATCGATCATCTACCGGGCCAGGGTAGGAAGCTCATCGTATCACTTCCGAATCCTGGTGGATCCTGGTCTTCTGCTCGGCCAAGCAGTGAGTCCATTGGTAGTCGCCCAGGATTGAGAATTGGGTCAAGCCGCGAATGTTTCGCAGTTGTATATTTCAGTAACTCCGTAGTCCGATCACTCTAGAAACATAGGGAATGTCCATCATTGAAAGGTTCAAATTGTTTATTCTAAGGTTGCCCTTTAGGTCTTAGTCTAAGAGAGTCCTCGTTATTATCTATGTCAAAGGAAATGGTGAATCAAATCTTTCTAGATCATGCTAAATCGGTTTCTCATATTAGAACTTGCTAGGGCTTCTATAATGTGCGTATGTTAACGAGCACCGTTTCGATCCTGGGCCAGTGGAGTAGGGTCCACCACACTTCCGCTGCGCCACCCAGATCAAAGAGATGCAATAGGTGACCTAACCAGATTGGGCTCATAATGTTCTACCCCCCTTAAAATTTTATTTTCACCCTCAAGGCTTAAGATTTATGTCCTGCTCCGTACATCGGAACAAGGTGTAATTTATAATCTATCCTTGACATGAAATGAGATGCGGTCTCCCACTACATCAGTCTTGGTACCTAGGATTATAGAAAGGGGCTATCACGGATGGGTGTGAGTTTGAGGTAAGATGCCTAATTCTACCAAGGAATTTTTTTTTGTCGCGGTCCAGACTTATCCTATTTAATCATATCTAGCTTAATAGGCAGGCTATCTTTTTAAGTTCATAAGCACAATAAATATGCCGACATGACATGTGATTTGGGACCTAATTCCTAACTGTCTGTTGCCCATTTGGGCAATTCCTTAGGCCTAAAAGACAAAGTCGCTATCGGCTATATACTCCTAATACTTTTCAAAGACGAAGTTATAAACTTTTCGTTGCAAGTGGTTCGGCCAACACGGAAGAAAGTTGTGCAGTAGGTCTGAGTTGGATATATGGACCTTCTGCCTCATGAGGATAGAAAATATATCATATCAGTTCTTAATCCTAGTTGATCCCGACCTTCTGCTTGATCAGAGCATGGGGTTCATTGGTCACTACCAGGATTGAGAATTCGATTCAAACCGCGAATACCTCGCTTATATGTAGTTTCTCTACTCCGTGTTCCCGATTGTACTAAGTCCTTGAGAAGGAAATTCTAAGGGATGTATTGATTGGACCTAACATTGAATCCAAGGGATATATAGGTTTTCTCTAATCGTGAATAGTTTTCTCCCTAAGAGTTACTAAGAAAGCCTAAATATTAAGGGGATTCAACGAAGGAATGGAGTCTTGCTCCAGCCTAATCAAGCTGACTAACTAAATCTATCTTGTGGAATTGAGTTGTCTATACTTGACGCTTGAGCATTTCACATATGCTCAAACCAACAAAGAGGGTCCTAAGGTTCGCATTATCGATTTATTGGATTTCCTATATGGTCAGGTCTGTCGACATCTAGGAGCACCGCAGGTCCAAAACTCCAAGGGTCTATTTGTCAAACAACCATTTACTCAAAAAGCTTAAGCTGTCAGAGTGTGGTGGGTTAATGTATATCAAGGGACTTTATCACTGCATCACTACTTGGCCAATGGTCTTAAGTTGTATTAAAATGGGACTGTATTGCTAATCCCACTTCGGAATTGGGAATGGCATATTTGGCAGGGGGTGGGAGGGGATTAAAATTAATGGTATAGGCTTTGGAAAATGAGCCTTATGTCAGAAAGTGTGAGATGGGATTTCCAAATCCCAGGAATCGGAATTTCTAAGTGTTAGTTGAAAGGAAATCTCGAAATTTACTTTTAATTGCACACACTCCAAACATGGTATTAGAAAACATGGGATACACCAATCTAAGAATCATATCCTACACGTACATTTATTATTACTTATACGATTCTATCCACCTGAAACTCACCTAATGCAGTTGGTCGAACGGGCCCTAAACGTCCTCGAATAAAGCCATGGAAAAATGAAGGAAAGGGAGAAAAGGGCTGGGATCATTGGGTCTCCACGGATTGGAAGCTCAACAGGTATTGCAGGGGCCCAAAAGAGAGGGGTTTACGAAGGAGAATGGAGAGAACAGGTGGGTGAGGAAGCTCCCATGAGTTTTGAGTTCCAATGGGCGTGTGGGGGGTCCAAATGAGAGAAATGAAGAGAGAAAGGAGAGGAGGGCTACAATGCACGATGGAAGTGGGTACACTGTGGTCGAAAACAGTAGAGAAGAGGATTGGAAAGGCGATTTGCTAGAGAGGGCAGCAATGCAAGAGGGAAAAACGGCTTGGGGAGGGCGTTTGTGAAGGAGGTGCGATTTTGGGTAATGAAAATAGGTCGGGAGTGGTACCAGGGGGTTTATAAAACCCCCAAAGTGAATCGGCCCAAGCGCCGGACCCAACCCAAGCCAAAAAGTGGCGAGGGCCTCGCCGACCAACTTTTAGATTTTTGAAGGGGGGCCCTATGGGCATGTTCCCCAGGCCCCCTAGGCTCCAAAAAGTACTGGGTCCCACCTTAGATCCTTCCGGAAGTGCTCCGTTTGGCCCCCCCGATCCCGATTCACTCCATTTTGGGTATTTTCGGGACAATCAGACATATCTTACAATCCGGAATGAGTTATCTGACGTAAAATATATGAATTTGGGGTAGAACGAGCTAATGAAGCCAACTAACCCAGCTATGCAAGGTTGCGCAACCCGAAATTGTGAGAAAACCCTCCGATTGACGGTCATTTCCCCGTTTCAATTTTATTTTGCTAAAAATGGTAGTTTTAGTTTAATTACTCTTCATCGGTTGAGCTTTAGGAGTTATGCCCATCATGTAAAGGACTTTAGAATAATTAGGAGGACGGTTTGGTGAAGCCAAATAGGACACCTAGTATTTTTGGCTGAGAACCTTGCGCACTAGTAGACATCACGACCTTATAGTAAGTCGTGAATTCTAGGAGTTTAGTCGTAGTTTGTCTCTGATTTCCTTCCCATTACTTGGTATCCCTATTTAAAGGGTTGTGAACTCATCTTTTTTTTTTTTAGCATTCATTAATCACTTTTGAATGTATTAGAATTTATTTATATTGTTTACTTTCCTTTCCTCGTGGATTCGAGAAGTCTCTGTGAGGAGTCCAGAGAAGCTCCGAGGATTCGAAGTAGTTATCATCATCACGCTTATCCCATATTCTACCAATTTTTAACGGTTGGGGTGAGGTGGATTGTAATCTAGAAGCATCTATAGACGGTCTAGGAATGTTTTAAAGTCGACCCGTGCGACCATGGTTGAATACGGACTCGATTTCGGCGTTCGACTTTAGTGAATTTCGCCGATTGGCGAAATCGGAATACCTATGACTGTTTCTATGTTCCGTCATTCCCTCCTAAGTCAGAGTGCATCAGTGTGCGTCGTGTGGCCATAACCCAGGTCCGGTTTAATCCAAATCATGCTCTGATACCATCTTATAACGCCCTGAAAATCGGGGGTCGAGCATAAACTCAACTCCCGAGTTTCAACGCATCACTTATGCAACAAAATGAATGATGATTGAATGTGATCGGTATTAGTGCATTGAACATGAGTGAGATTAAGCCAAAACAGTATATCATACTCCAGAGACAGTTAAATTTGCAAGCGGAAGACTGTGATAGATAGATAAAATATATAAACTGTGGTGGGTCTCCAGAGTGTGATAAAGTTACCAGGTTAAATAATTACAAGTATGATTTTAAATTATACCAAGTTGTGTAGTGTGATCTAGTCAACATCCCTGTAGCCTCGACAATCAAGGCACGGCTCTCACGAAGCCGCCAGAAAACAGCATATACGAGGAAGCATTCTCGTCGTCATAGAAGTCCGGCTCCGCCTCAGAAGTAGCGTCGCCATCTGCAATCAGACAAAGTCTGGTGGGTGTTCGGAACACCGTCCCGTATCGTGGGAGTGAGTGATCAACTCAGTGGAACAATAAAGCATAGGTTAACATGTTATCAATTCAGTCAAGTAATGATAAAGCAGTACAATCAAACAATTTTAACTACTCTTATTTAATGCAAGTATGAAATGACATGATGTATGCCCTTGCCAAACCACCCTCATGCGACATCATCTTACGTTCGCGAATGCGTCCATCCCTCAGTGCTCCACATCTACCAGGCATATGCAGTGCGATGATGAGCATGATTACCGAGTAATTATTAGTTCATTTCAAACAGCAGTATTGAGAAACTAAGGTACCTCCCTTGTATCATTCCCAAACATGATCCATTCTAGGGTCGTCAGTCCTAGTTAATCTCATACGATATTATGGTTTGAGAGGCGTAGCGAAGGCATCACAAAGGGCTCGTCACCCGTCAGCACGGATACAGATCTCACCGTATGCGGCTCAATTGCTGACCGTCAGCTCGAGTACAGGTCTCACCGTACTCGGCTCAATCACTAGCCGTCAGCTCGAGTACAGGTCTCACCGTACTCGGCTCAACTCATACTCTAGTTGCTGTGAAAGACTCGTCGCCAATCACAGACCTTGGAGTATACTCGAAGATACTACTGGAGGACTCGTCGCCGTCAAGACGCAGTACAGGTCTCACCGTACTCGGCTCTCGCCGTAAGTATCGACAGCTCGAATACAGTGTCCCATACCACCGTATTCGGCTCACGAGTTTGGGTTGCTCAATGGTCACTACGGGGAGGCACATGGACCCAGCGTAGGCCGACAGCTCGACCACGGTGTCCCATATCACCATGCCGGCTCATGAGTCTTAGCGGATCGAGGTACCATGGTTAAAAGGGATTTCACTGGTAAGTTTGGTACCCTAGGTTCAAGCGGTAGCGTCCAAACATGGTGAACATACATAAGACAGATCGGGTTGCTTGACGAGCTCGGCTAGCTCGAGTGCACAACAAGTTGAACGATATGAAGCGCATAAGCACTTCGTGTGGCCAACCACTATCGTCAACCGCAGTACAACTCAGGTTCGTCGAACACATCTCACGTGGCAAATGGATCATAGCCACAAATCCAATTCGGGTACCGATTGTCTGGACTATAATCATAGCCCCAAACACAATCAAGTGCAGATAGATAAAGTAGTAGTGGATCAAGATTCAACACATACAATCAAGGTCTGGTATTATCCGTTTAGGCTACCAGTGGTCATTGCATTGACGTACTGTTGCTCCACTCCCCCATCACCCATGACGGATCATACGACGTAAATATAAATTTAAACATATGCATTACATAGTTAAAATCATAAAGCAGTTGAGCTATTATGAAGCACAACACAAGCATGAATTTGTACATGTTCAATTCCTAATCACACAACTATCCAAGGAGATCATACACATAATTAAAAGAGGTTGAGAATCATATCTCAACACCCTTATACATTACAATTTGCTAACTACTACTCATTCAGACATTTCAAGAAACACTTGAACAAACATACATCAACATACATGACATATGTCGATCACATAGGCATTAGGCCAAATCCTTTCACTAGGGAGTTGCCCCAATCATAACACGCGTACACCCACGACGGATAGTCATGACAAGCAGGAATCCAAGTTCCATATTCATTCAGTCATTTCCACGAACACTTGGGCCACACATTTTTAGCATATATAGTGTATATTGGCCATGGCATGATTTAGGGCAAATCCTTTCGTCAAAGGGGGATCGTCAATACAACAATCATGAATCCATGACAATTAGTCATGGCGAGCACGAATGAGAGTTCTATACTCATTCAGTCATTTTTCACAAACACTTAGAATACACTATTACAGCATACATGGTGTACGTTAACAAAACATGTATTAGGTCTATCCTTTAGCCAAGCGAGTATTTTATCCATGTATAATATATTACTACAACAAATAATCATGATAAATACATCTCCAAAATATACATGTATACGGTACTTCTTACAATACCGTATTTCTACATACATAGTGTTTATTAGTAAACATGTATTTAGGCGAATCCTTTCGCCAAATAAGTATTTTATCCATACGTCATATATCCATACGACAAATAAACATGTCAAACACATTTCCATAAAAAATACATATACGGTATTTTATACGAATACCTAGAGTATGTGAAATTCCAAATTCTACAATTTTAATCGAAACAGAAAACGGAAAGCACTTTGTACATGTGCAATTGCATGCAGATCATGAATCTACCATTATCTGACATTGAAAGCATTGAAAACCGCAACCTATACACCTAAAGTCCTCACCTTTTGTCGTAGAATCTAACGGAGTTGATAGGTTTGCTAAGCTTCCGTATACGGGAGTTTGGCAACCTAGAGAACGAAACAGGTTAGCTATTTCATAACCTACAACCTATACAACCCTAAAACAGGTTAGGGTTAGGGTTTCTTACCTAGAAACGATGCCGGAATCGTCAGGAAAGCGATAAGAATCAGGCGGTGGAGCCCGAATAGCGGCAGGGAACAGCAGCAGGGAGTTCCTCCCACATCTCCCACACTTTCTCTCTCTTTTCTCTCTCTCAAATCCAAATTCGTATGGCTGAAATGGGAGAGGGTTTAAGGTCCTTATATAGTCTAAAACTTCACCAAAATAGACTTCTAGACAAGGTTCACCTAGGTTATAACCAAAGCGGAACTTTTTCAGCTCAACGAAGGACTTCTGGCGGGCCTCCTTGAGCCAAAGGTCGGACTTAAGCTCACTAACGCTGGATCTACGTTCTATTAAGTTTTCATTTCGGTCGGGATTCCAGATCACGTGTGGCGGACCAGTTTCAGTTCAACGGTCAGTGGGCCACGATCCGAAATTTCAAGTACATGTAAATGTTCTGAAATTTTTCCCGATCCGAGGGTGTAATTTGGTCCGATTTCGACGGTCAGTTGCTTTAATACTGATCCGCAACCGAATGGTGCCAGATCACTATTCCAGATATTTATTTTGTAAAGGAAAGAGTGATTTTCACACTCCCTCACTCCGGACTCAAGCGAATAGCCGTGGGACATCGATTGGACCTGATTTCCGAGGTGGTTCTCAAGCCCAGTGAGGTGGTCCTAGTTCCTTAACTTCGTTTGAATCGGACTTCCGATGTGCGGTCTAGACCTAATACGAAGTTTCATTTCATTCCCGAGAGCAACCGGGAAATGAGTTTGATCCTAAACTTTAGGGTAACCTAGAGTCAATGATTTGGCAAGTTTTGGGTCTTGCAGATCGTATTTAAAGCGATTCAAATGGACTTCGTAGCTAATCTAGTTTAGCACTTAGTTAACTTTGTCAAATTTCTAAAGGATTTAATCCTAAGTGATTTCCGTCTAAGGTAGTATTTAGTCCTTTGCAGTTTGTATTTAAAGTGATCCAAGTTATACTACTTAGCTAGTTTAAGATAGTGTCTAGGGCGAAAGTGCTTTGAAAAATTGAAAGAACAAGGTAGTGAAGGGTGGGATTTGTGAAGGAAATGGGTTAAGGAGCAATTTTAGACTATGGGATTCAGTTCTGACAAGTTAATAAAGTGTTAGGATCGACCCATTGCCTAAGGACGTCTAATTCCAGGTTGGCAAAAATCTGGGGTGTTACACCTTCATCTCTGAGATAGAATGTTTTATCACTTAGATGCCAATTGCGATTTCGTATTTTTTTCTCCAAGTAGAAAGCGTCAGATAAAACAAAGGCTGCTGTAATCAAGAGTAAGGAATTTCACGTGATGGACGGAATAATCTCTATTTCGCCACTAGCTCAACCAGATAAGGGAGGATGGAGGATTGTAACATCCAAAAGACGAAAAGTTCGATCTACTCCCGCAAGAAGCATCATCTCGCCAAGTACTGGGTCGATTATACGAAGTGTCATGAGACACAGTCCTGCTTCGGTTATATAAACATCTCGTTCGAGCAAAATAGAAAGGCTCATCACTCCAAAAGGTCTTTCGATACCGTCAACTATAACTGTAAAGACATCTTTCATAGAATCATTGCGAGTTCAGAAAAATAAAGGGAAGCGACCGTAACCAGCAAATGTTCACTCACAACACCTCCTGCAAAAGATTTCAAGCAAACTCATGCATTAAGAATACCACAATTTGAGTCAGCTAGTCCTTCGAAGCGACAGTATGCTGGTTTCAAATCAAATGATAGTTCATCCTCTTCAACAGCGTCAGCAGCGTGACACTTGTTTTCTCCCTCAATATCAAGACAATTGAAGTATAAAGAAACAAAAAGCTCGTCGACATATATTAGTCATCCTGCTCAGTTTTCGCTAGATGAACGTGGGGCAGAAGAAGTCCCTAAAATTCCGACAGCGACTGTTGTGACCAACCTTGAACCGTAAGAAAAAAGGCGGCAACTGCAATCGGTTAGATTTCAAGAACCGACGCCTAATATTACTCAAAATATAATGCAGGAAGAAATTCGACAGATGATCATTGAAGTCATTCATTTAGAACAGAGGCAAGGTCAGAATCAACATTTTCGATATAAAACACCATATCCTCGTGAAATAGAAGAGATGCCATTTCCCGTTAATTTTAGACACCCAGTCTTTCAGAAATTCAATGGGAATGGATCACCAGAAGAGAATACAATGCATTTCATAGTAAAGATGGGAAATTTCTCTAGAATTCCTCAATATTGTCTGTGATTATTCGGATCTTCTCTGACAGGAAGAGCTTTCAGATGGTATTCAGGTTTAATCCCATGATCTATTCATACCTGGGAACAAATGCAGGATGCTTTTATGTCAAACTTTTTCTCTTCGGACCAAGAAGTTAGTTTGACCGAATTGGCCTCTATTCGCTAAGAAGAAAATGAATTAGTTGAAGAATTCATCAGTCGATGGAAGGACTTGACAGCATCATGTCAATATCCTCTTCGGGAATCAGAACAAGTGGAACTATGTTTAGAAAGCATGAGACTAGAACTGGCATGCCACCTGATTAGTAAAGATTGGAGAACTTTTCGTAATTTTGCTACAAAGGCTTATGCTCTTGAAAAAGATGATGGGAAGAGTGTTTGCTTTTCAGTCAAAATCAGCCCACATAACTCGGAACGAAGAAACTAAAGAAGATTATCAAAATGTTGAAAAAGATAGCGATGAAGAAGATAGAAATGGTCATGCGGTTATAATGACATATAAAAGGTCCAGGCAAAATAAAGACCATATGAAATATGCATTCTTAAGAAAAGATATACTTCCTATGCTAAATATATTGTTGGCTATGAAGCGTATTAAATTACCTCGGCTAAGACACTCGAAGAAATAAAAAATACAGGAGGAATGGATTATTACCATTATCACCGTAAATTTGGACATCATACAAAAAATTGTAATTCCCTCAAGAAAAAGCTACAGACGATGATCGATAAGGGAGAAATTGCTATGGAAAGAGCATGACAAAAAAAAATGGAGAAAAATGACAGAAACTTGATAAAGAAAATTCTGGGGGCATCCGCGTTAAAAGACGATAACATGCTTCGTATGGTGAACCGTCCGTAATTGACAAGATCGAGCTATCATGGCCTAAATACTCAAATGAAAAGAAGCGAGTGAGGCAAAAGATGTAAAGCCGTGATAAAAACCATATTCGTTGCAGATATACATTGCAATACCTGCCAGTTCAGGAAATGACTGCAATTTTGATTTCGAAAGGTATCGGTATGATACTTCCAAAATAAAAAAGGGGGCAAGACAGGTGAGTAAAAGCTGTGAAATATATTTCTCACCATAGAATGTGTTTCTTCTGTATATGAATAAAATGTAGGCTTTCAAGCATATCAAGTTATCACAAAATGCGAAGCACCATTGACAATCACCAAATGCAAAGCGCTAATGACAATCGCCAAATGAAAAGCGTCAATGATTTTGCCAAAATTAGTAACTATCGCTGTTGTCATCAATTGCTGATACAAAATTATCTTATCTCACCTTACTGAAATTGTAACCATCACCAAGCTGATACACTATCCTAACCATAAGCATTGTCAGAACATATCAGTGATGACGATGTATTAATTATTGATTCACCATTCATGACAGTGAAATAAGCAGTGGAATAAGCCTATATGGCCAACCACATAAATCTTACGACAACGATAAAAAATGATCATTTAAGGCTGCCTAGCCAATCCTATATGGCCAACTACGCATAAGACCTACAAAGCTTCAACGATTTAAAAAGCCTAAAATTGGCCAGCCCGAAATCAGCGGTAAACTATCTTGCTCCTTCAGCCCAGCCCAAAATCGGCGGTAAACTATTTTGCTCCTTGAGCCCAGCCCAAAATCGGCGGTAAACTATCTTGCTCCTTGAGCCCAGCCTGAAATCGGCGGTAAACTATCTTGCTCCTTGAGCCCAGCTCGAAATCGGCGGTAAACTATCTTGCTCCTTGAGCCCAGCCCGAAATCGGTGGTAAACTATCTTGCTCTTTGAGCCCAGTGTCAAGTTCAGTTCAGTCAAATCTGGTCATCCAGTTCGGTCAAGTCTTGTCTAGTCGAGTCAAGTTCAGTCTTGTCCAGTTAAAGTATAGTCAGTTAAAGTACACTAGCACCACTGCTCAAAACGCATAAACTATGCATAGCATTTAAAATCCCGCAGATACATATTTCAATTTAGATATGCTTAAATATGCAATTGCCTGATGAAAATTTTAAATGTTGAGTAAGCAATATGCAGAAATGCGTTTCTTTTGAATCGGGTTCAAATTATAGCATCAATAAATGCCTTCAAGATATTGGCAATTATCTACTCAAAAGTTCAAGTCTTCAATGTCAATTAATATATTGACAAAAGCTGTAAGGTCTTTTCGTCTCTCGCCTTCTTAATGAATAAAGAAATATTATTGCATAAGATTCTCAAAAGGGGATAGAGAATAAACTAGTGAAGAATTATCATTCTCTTCTGGACAATATAAAGATTCATATATATATATATATTCTTTAGAAATGTTAAGGAGCAACAAAGATTATGTCATGCCCCGAACTCGGAGACCAGGCTCACGAAATTTTCGATTGCCGAATCCGGCGCCGACAGCCTCCGTAGTACCCCATTCTCGGCTCCCAGCACCCATATACCAGGTTCCGATCCTGGGATGCTACAAGGAGGATTTCTAATAACCAATTTGATTTGTAATGAGCATAACCACAAGCATAACCCACGAACAATAACCACAAGAACACCATCACAAAATCCACTATGATAAAAAACTTTTGAGTACAAGGCATACGAAAGAGAAATACAACATACTGAAAATGACAAAAACTCCAAAAGCTAGGCTGCACGCTCCAACTGCGGCGAGACTACGGCTGCGTCCTGGCGTCACCTGCACGCATCAATCGTGCATAAGCTTATAGAAAGCTTAGAGGGTGGTGTAAGTGTGTGCACAATATGAGCGTGCTCAGAATGCAAGGTTAGAGTAATGCGGAAACATGCTGATGAGTACATGAATGCAGTCAGCCGTACCAAGGCTATGCGGTGCAAGATATGAATACTATCGGCCATGTCAAGGCCATGCGATGCATAATGCAAGTCAAGCATGCCAATCCACCTCCACATATCAATGCAGCTCCTCACTAGAGCATCAAATCAGTACGGTTCTCAGTCTGAATAATCACCGGGGTCTAGTATACTCTACGCCAGCTTGTCGTCCCTATCCAAATGCATAACTGGGAGAGCGGAAGAGACCTCACTATCCACCTGCCAATATCGGGCCCGGCTCGTCGATAGCGGACCGATTCCTTAAGCTGGTCAAACTCAACCTAGAAATTGCCCCCTCACTCAGGTGGGTAAGGTCACACCCCTTTCCAACCGACTACGACACAGTAGGAGACACGACCTACTGGTATATGGCCCTCGCGCGCTCATATATCCACTTGGTCTCGACGTTGGAGTCATCCTCTGGTACCATCGGGTTTAGGAATTTTCACCCAGGGACATCTATGGCGCCCGTATGCTAGAACCAAACATTTTCGGTATCTAATCCAGCCACCCACGATGTGTCTATGGAGGCTATGGCCCTAGTGTCGTTGGGGCATACAGTAACTACAATCACACAATGCAAGTGCATGAGTCACACTACCAGTCATGCAACAGTCCTGCGTGAACCATGCGCTCATGTAGGGTAACTCTGACTATCAGGGAGCCCATAAACAGTTCGCCCGAAGGCATATGCTATGATTAGTTTCTTCTTATATCAGTCATACATATGATGCGTATGATAATGAATCATGGATCTATACTAAACATGTATATAGGGATGGGCTTGTGTATAACGGATATGGGCCTAAACGGCCTATCCACTACAGGTATATATGGGTCTATTACTAGGCCCTAAGGAGAGTTACAATGCGGACATTTAACCAACATTGTACTTACAATGTGGATGTCAAACCAACATTGTTCCTAAGGCATAGCCCACCATAAAATATCATTACGCAAACCATAGGGAATCACACATTACAATGGACCTATATACATCTTATTAGGCCTTGACCCAACGGCCTTAGGTTCATTAAGTGGGCCACCTCATATGGGCCTTATACAAGTCAAGTGGGCCGCATCAATGGCCTCATGTACATTGCAATGGGTCATACTCCATGGGCCTTTGAAAACATCACAATGGGCCTCGCAACATGGGCCTCATATATATCAGAGTGGGCCTCGACAATGGGCCACTAATACATCTCATGGGCCTAATCTCATGGGCCTTATGTATATATCAAGGTGGGCCTCAACAACGGCCATAAATACATCAATATGGGCTCCATCACATGGGCCCAGGGCCCACCATAATATTTATTTGAAATCCATCCTATTCATAAGGTCACGTGGACCTTGGGTAGGGCCCACTGTGATGTTTATTTGAAATCCAACCTATTCATAAGGTCATGGGACCAGGGCCCACCGTGATATTTATTTGCCATCAAACCTATTCATATGGTCACGCAGACCAGGGTCCACCGTAATGTTTGTTTCCAGCCAACCTGTTGACAGGCTCACATGGACCTAGGGCCTATCATAATATTTATTTGAAATCCAACCTATTCATAAGGTCACGGGACCAGGGCCGTGATATTTATTTGCTATCAAACCTGTTCACATGGTCATGCAGACCAGGGCCCACCGTGATATTCATTTGCCATCAAACTTGTTTATAAGGTCACACGTGACCTGGGCCCACGATCAGGGAGCCCACTGTAATGTTTACTTGCCATTCAACCTGTTTATAAGGTCACATAGACCTAGGGTCCACTGTAATGTGGTTCACAAATCCAGCCCACCCATTATGTGTGTCCCACCTAGCTGAGGGTTCAGACCAAGTTTCAGCCACATCCAAACATCAGGTAGGCCACACCCAGTGTTTTTATATGTTTAGGCATATCTTCACATGATTTTAGATGATATGGCTCACCTGAGTTCCGTATACGGTTGATTTTTGGGGACAACCCATATTCAAAGGGGACCCATCAAATGCCCGGTGTTGATGATCGAAACGCATCACGGTGAGGGCCCACAGCTGGAGCCGTGAGGCCCAGCCACCGTCCGCCATCCATGCGCAATGTCTTGCCGCCTCGCTGTTAGCAAGTGAGAAAGAAGAATCGCTTCTTTTTTTTTTTCTAGGTGGGACCCACGTTGACCAGATCTACCCCGTCCATTGTCTGAGTCCCACAAAATTAGGGGTCCACACCAAGTTTCAGGTGGGTCCAAGCTTCTTGTGGACCCCAGCAATCATTTTTCAAAGTTTTAACAGAAATACTAGCATTCTCAATGCCACGGCCCGCTAGAAAATGGGATCAGCTTCATTTTTCGGTTCAACGCCTAAAATGAGCTGGAGAACGGAATGGACGGCGTGGATCAGCCCCATACATCAAGGTAGGGCCTGCATGAGCAGCCCACCCCAAAAGTAAATTTTTTTTTGTTAGCTTGCTAGTACACACCCATGTCAGTACACCACACTCCACGTTAGCTGCTCCGTTCCTACCGCACGTCCAGCGTCCAGGGACGCTGGACGGCGTGGATAAACACAGACATCATGGTGGGCCCCATTCGTGGCCCACACATCAAGGTGGGTTCCACGTGAATGTGGCCCACCCTTTGGATCAACAAGATATTTGTGTTTTCCATCATCTTGGCCGTCCAATTGACCCATTGCAAGATGGGCCTCACGAGCGGACGGTTAAGATCATCTTGCACATGGTGGCCACAAAACATCACACCAAAGCAAGAGAGAGATAGAGAGAGAGAAAACCGGTGAGATAGAGAGGAGGGACCTTGCCATTATAGGCCCTCCATTGATACAACACATACATCAAAATGGGTCCCACCAACAAGTGGGCCCTAAAATAAGAAATAACAGTGGATCACCCACCTCTTGTACTCCTCCTTGCTTCCTTGCACTCCTATGCTCCTTTGCTTGACTTTTAATGGTGGATGATGGATTTTTGATGGTGTGGATGAGAGATGAGAGGGTGTAGGAAGCTGGGCCACACTTGTTGTTGTGGTTTGGGGAGAGAAGAGAGCTTGGACATGGGCTTGCTTGGGAGATTTTCAGAAATAAGAGAAAGTGAGATGATATGGATGGGATGATGGGTGATGGATGGAGTGATAGGTTGAGTGATGGCTTGTAAGAAAGTGATGGGTGAAGGGATGTAAGAGTTGACTTTTGGTAGTTTGTGTAAGAAAAGGGTAAGGATAGGTATGGGTTGTTGTACTTGACTTGATGTATGATGTGAACTTGATTGATGGGACATCTCGTAGAGATTCCCTCGTAATTCGCAACGCGTGGTATTTTCTTCAAATTGAACGTAGGCCTACATCTTCTACCGTGGGTATCGGTTCGGTGCGTGAGTGGCAGCGTTGGAACCGCGGCGATGGCACGGTCGCCAAGGTACGAGTTTCGGATCGAGCTGCCTTCGGTAGGCAGGACTCGGCTTAAGATCGCGCGCAACGTCGGATACGAGTCGAGAATTGCCGGAATTCGACCGGAAGGACCGTGGAAGTTTACGGAATGGTACGGACTAGGGTACAGGTCTTATAACTCTCCCCTCTAAATAAAAATTTCATCCACAAAATTTGCACAATCATCGCAACTAGTCATGACTCATAATAGAAGGGGAAAGAAGGCATCGTCATATAAAATCGAAGACGGCATACACGATACAACATGCAATCAATCATCAAAGAGATGAGGATAACTCTCTCGAATCTCGGCCTTACGCTCCCAAGATGCCTCATCAACAGAATGATGACCCCACTGAACTTTCACCAAGGGAATGACCTTGGTCCGGAGGACCTACTCCTTCCGATCAAGAATACGAACTGGCTGCTCAATGTAAGAAGCGTCCTCACGAACCTCCAACGGCTGCCAATCAATAACAGGAACTACGTCTGACCCACACTTCCTCAACATAGAGACATGGAAAATGTTGTGGACACCAGACAATTGTGGTGGTAAGGTAAGCCAATAGGCCACAGCGCCAATGCGCTCAGTGATCTCGAAAGGTCCTATGAATCTCGGGGCAAACTTGCCCTCGCTCCGAATCGAACCACGCCCTTCATGGGTGAGATCTTGAGATACACATGGTCTCCTACATCAAACTCCAAGGGACGACGCCGGCGATCAGCAAAACTCTTCTGCCGGCTCTGAGCTATGCGCATCCTCTGCCTAATGATATCGATAGCCTCAGATGTTTGTTGCACAAGCTCGGGACCTAGGAGACGCCGCTCTCCAACCTTGGTCTAACAACTCAGAGATCGGCACGGTCTGCCATACAATGCCTCGAAAGGAGCCATGCCAATGGTCGCCTGATAACTGTTGTTGTATGCGAACTCAGCCAATCGCAGATGCTCATCCCAGCTACCCCCGAAGTCGATCACGCAGGCCCAAAGCATATCCTCAAGGATCTGGTTGACCCTCTCGGTCTGGCCATCAGTCTGCAGATAATACGCAGTGCTGAGCTACAAAACAGACCCCATCGCTCTCTGAAAGCCCCTCCAGAACTGAGACGTGAACCTCGGGTCTCGATCAGAAATGATCGAAACTGGAACGCCGTGCAATCTCACGATCTCCTCAATGAATAATCTCGCAAGCCGGTCCAAAAGCTAAGTCGCATGAATCGCAAGTAAGTGTGCCAACTTCATCAGATGATCAACGACAACCCAGATGGCGTCATGACCGTGCTGAGTCCTTGGTAAACCCATAATAAAATCTGTAGAAACGTGCTCCTACTTCCACATCGGGACGCTCAACGGCTGCAATAGACCAGGGGGTCTATGATGATTGGCCTTGACACACTGGCATGTGTCACACTCGGCTATAAAACTGGTAATCTGGCGCTTCATCCCCGCCTAGAAATATTGTCTCCTCATATCACGATATATCTTCGTCGAGCCAGGGTGGATAGAAAACCGCGACGATGTGCCTCGGTCATAAGATCTCTGCGTAACTCTAGAATATCCGGGACACATAATCGACCTTTGAAGCGAAGTCCACCATCAGAACCAATCTGCCAATCTGTCTAACTCTCAGATGCTGCCTCTGCTCGGTAATCCTGTAACAACTCATCTGTCTGCTGAGCCTCGATCACCCTTGCGACAAGAGAGGGTTGAATCGACAGGCTCGATAGCTGAATGATAGAAGACTGCAGACCAAAATCAAAGTCATACTCTGCTATATCCTCGAGCATCCTCCACTCCTGAATCATCATGTGTGCCACCAGGCCTCGCGGCTGACTGCTGAGGGCATCTGCCACCACATTTGCCTTACCTGGGTGGTACTAGAGGTCAAAATCATAGTCTTTCAGAAGCTCCATCCAGCTTCTCTGTCTCATGTTCAGCTCAGACTGAGAGAATAGATACTTCAAGCTCTTGTGTTTAGAGAAGAGCTTGAACCTAACCCAATAGAGATAGTGTCTTCACACCTTCAGTGCGAAGATGACTGCTGCCAGCTCCAGATCATGCGTGGGGTAGTTCAGCTCATGGACCTTGAGCTGACAAGGCGCGAAGGCTACAGGCCTACCGTGCTACATCAGGACAACACCTAAACCAATACGTGAGGCATCGATAAATACAACAAATCCATCACTCTCAGAGGGAAGAGTGAGGACAGCAGTGGACGTCAGACGGTCCTTTAGCTCCACGAATGCCCACTCACATGCGTGAGTCCAAACAAAATCTGTGCCCTTCCGAGTCAACCTGGTCATCGGGGCTGCGATACAAGAGAAGCCCTCTATGAAAGGTCGATAGTATCCCGCTAAACCAAGGAAACTACTAATCTCGGATGCAATTATGGGCTGGTTCCACTGGCGCACCGCCTCAACCTTTGAGGGGTCCACTGCGACACCCTCGCTCGTCACCACATGACCGGGGAACTTCACCTCCTCCTGCCAGAACTCGCACTTCTCCAACTTCACATACAGCTGGTGGGCACGAAGGGTCTACAATGCGATCTCCAGATGCTGCATATGATCCTCACGGGTCCTCGAATACATCAGAATATCGTCGATAAAAACCACAACAAACTGATCGAGATATGGATGAAAGACCTCATTCATCAACTGCATGAAGACCACGGGTGCATTGGTCTATCCAAAAGACATAACCTGAAACTCAAAATGACCGTAACGCGTCCTGAAAGCCGTCTTCGGGATGTCCTCCTCTTGGACACGAATCTGATGATAATCGGAACGCAGGTCAATCTTCCAAAAGAACTGTGCACCTTGCAGCTGATCAAATAAATCATCTATCCTCGGGAGTGGGTACTTGTTCTTAATTGTGACCCGGTTGAGCTCGCGGTAGTCGACGCAGAGCCTCAACGAACCATCCTTTTTCCTGAGGAAGAGTATCTGCGCTCCCCAAGGTGAACTGCTAGGATGAATAAATCCTAACTTATGCAACTCGTCCAACTGTCGCTGTAGCTCGCGCAACTCCATCGGTGTCATACGGTATGGTGCCTTCGAGATAGGCGCGGTACCAGGCACAAGGTCAATCTGGAACTCAATATGACGGCGCGGCGGTAACCCTGGAATCTCCTGGAATACATCGAGAAAATTACAGACCACCGGCAAGGCCCATGGGTTGAGGCCCAATGGGATGTACACAAGTCCATTGCAATGTGTGATTCCACCATGGTTTATGAAATGATATTTATGGTGGGTCATGCCTTGGGAGAAATGATGGTTTGATGTCCAATTGTAAGAATAATGTTGGTTAAATGTCTGCATTATAACTCTCCCTAGGGCTCATTGATGGGCCCATACTTGTTATGTGTAGGCCGTCTAGGCCCATCTTCATTGTGAGGATAGTTCATCACTTTATAACATGTTTCTCCTTATGAGACGGAGTGCCCCACATGATCGCGCGGTACGTGCAGGATTGCTGTATGACTGGTCGGTGTGACTCATGCATCTCACATGTGTGTGATATGATCATTGTATGCCCTAGTGATATCAAGGTCGTAGCCTTCACAGGCACATCGTGGATGGCCGGATTGGATACCGAAAATATTGGCTCTAGCACTGTGGGCACTTAGGATGTCCTTGGGTGAAAGTCCCAGAACATTTTTGGTACTAGGAGATGCTCTAACGTCTAGACCGAGTGGATACACGAGCACCAGAGTGCCGAATACTAGTATGTCACATCTCCCACTGTGTCGTGGTTGGTTGGAAGGGGGTGTGGCCTTATCCGCCCAAGTGAGGGGGTTGTAAGCTAGGCTGAGTTTGACCAGATCGCAAATGAATCCACTATCAATGAGCCAAGTAGGTATTGGTAGACTACCGGTCAGGCAGATAGTGTGGTTTCTTTCACTTACCGGGCTATGCGGCTAGGGAGGCGGCAGTCAGTGTAAAGTGTATTAGACCCCGGTGATATCTCAGAGAGAAACTGTACTGATATGTGTACTTGATGAGGACTGACATGCTGTATTGCATCTTGCATATGACATTCGACTACATAGGCCTCGCATCATATGGCCTTGGTATGGCCGATAACAGTCATGCCTTGCATCGCATAGCCTTGGTACGACTGAAGTATTTATGGACTTACCAGCATTTTTTTACATTACTCTGATACTGCATACTTAACACTTGTCTTGTGCACACAATTACACCACCCTCCAAGCTTTTGTAAGCTTATGCACGACCGTTGCGTGCAAGTGGCATTGGATCGCAGTAGCGCTGAGGCAGGAGCGCGCATCAGATCATTTTGGAACCTTTTGATCACCTTGTATTTCCCTTTCTGCATTGTACTTAAAGTTTTTGATATAGTGGATATGTGGTGATATTTTTTTGTGACTTGGTTATGCTCTATTACAAAAAAAATAATACTGAAAATCCTCCTCGTAGGATCCCAGGATCAGAATCTGGCATATGGGTGCCAGAAGCCGAGAATGGGGCACTACGGAGGCTGTCGGCGCCAGATTCGGCGATCAGCAATTTTGTGAGCCTGTTTTCCGAGTTTGGGGCATAACATCTAAAATTGTAATAAGCTCCCATTAAGTGGGCATTTGACAATTTATTTAATTATCTTATTATGGAATGATAAATACAGTTGATTTTACTCTCGTGAATGATTACCTTTATGAATGTAACTGGACCATCATTGCTCTTACAATGTGGGCATCAAACCATCATTGCTTCCAAGGCATGACCACCTGTAACGCCCTGAAAATCGGGGGTCGAGCATAAACTCAACTCCCCAGTTCCAACGCATCACTTATGCAACATAAAGAATGATGATTGAATGTTGTTCATATTAGTGCATGAAACATGAATGAGGTTAAGCCAAAACAGCATATCATACTCCAGAGACGATTAGTTTAAACAAGCGGAAGACTGTGATAGATATATAAAATATATAAACTGTGGTAAGTCTCTAGAGTGTGATAATGTTACCAGGTTAGATAATTACATGTAAAATTTTAAATTATACCAAAGGTGTAATGTCATCTAGTCAACATCCCAGAAAGCCCCGTCGATCAGGACACGACTCACAGGAACCCGCCTGAAAGCTGCATAAAGGAGAAATCCTCTTCATCATCATAAAAGTCTGGCTCCGCTTCGCAAGCATCGCCATCATCTGAAACTCAAACAGGGTCTGGTTGGTGTGTACAACACCGTCCTGTAACGTGGGAATGAGTGATCAACTCAGTGGAACAATAGAGCATAGGTTAACATGTTATCAATTCAGTTAAGCAGTAATGATAAAGCAGTATAATCAAACACTCCTAAATACTCTTATTAATGCAAGTATAGAATGCAGTCATGATGCATGCCCTTGCCAAACCACCCTCATGCGACACCATCTTACCTCCGCGGCATGCATTCATCCCTCAATGCTCCACATCTTCCATGCACATGCAGTGTTATGTTATGAGCATGATTACCGAGTTATTATTAGTCCTTTTCATACAGCAGTATTGGGAAACTAAGGTACCTTCCTTATATCATTCCCAAATAATGATCCATTCTAGGGTTGTCAGTCCTAGATAATCTCATAAGATGATACGGTTCTAGGTTGCTGTAAAGGGCTGTTACACGCACTTGTTAGACCGCTCCCCCATCACCTTATCAATACAGGCCTAGTTTATACTATGTTTACTACGGGAAGGCTCGTCGCCTCTCCGTAGATTCAGAGTATACTTGAGGTCACTACAAAGGGCTGTCAGGGCTGTTACACGCAATCGTTACACCGCTCCCCCATCACCTTATCAGTGTAGACCGACAGCTTGAATACAGTGTCCCATACCACCGTATTTAGCTCACGAGTCTGGGTTGCTCACTGGTCACTATGGGGAAGCTCATGGCCCTAGCGTAGGCCAACAGCTCGACCACAGTGTCCCATACCACCATGCCCAGCTCATGAGTCTTAGCGGATCGAGGTACCAAGGTTAACGGGGTTACACTAGTAAGTTTAGTACCTTAGGTTCAAGCAGTAGCATCCAAACATGGTGAACATACATTAGACAGATCGGATTACTTGACGAGCTCGACTGGCACGAGCGCACAACGCGCTAAATGACATGAAGTGTATAAGCACTTCGCGTGGCCTAACCACTGTCGCTAACCGAAGTACAACTCGGGTTCGTTAAACACATCCTACGTGGTGAAGGAATCTCAACCACGAACTCAAGTCTGTTACCAATTGCCTGGACTATAACATAGCCTCAATCATATTCAATCCTTAACTAGAAGCATGTAGAGTAAAGCAGAATAAACAAAATAATTCAAACATGTTAACAAGCATGTTATAAAGCACAAGGCAAGCAGGAAATACAAACACATATATTTCATAAGTAAGCAATTAATTTAAATAACTTGCATGGAAGAAATCATACACATCTCTAAGGTAGTTGAGAATCCTATCTCAACACCTATCTAAAGCACTATCATCTAAGTACTTACTCATACACGCATTTTCACAAATACTTAGAATACACTCTTTTAACATACATAGCGTATACTAGCAAAAACATGTATCAGGGTGAATCCTTTCGCCAAGTAAGTATTACACATATATATAGCATATTCATATAGTAATTAATCATGGTAAACACACTTTCAAAATTTATACGTATACGGTATTTTCTATAAATATACAGAATACATTATACGCCATAATTTGCATACTTAACCGAATCGAAAAACAAACATCGCATTTTGCATGTACAATAACACCCAGATCACGAATCTATCATTATCTGACATTGAAAGCATTGAAAACTATAACCTATACGTCTAAAGTCCGCACCTTATGCCGTAGAAGCGTAACGAATTTGATAGAAATACTAAGTCTTCTTCAACGATGCTATATCAACCTATAACAAGAATTAAGTCAGGTATTTCGCAACTTACAACCTTTGAAACCCTAGAACAAGTTAGGGTTAGATTTTTCTTACCTAAGAATGATGTCAGAATCGCCAGAAGAGCGATTAGAAGGTGATGGCTAAGCACGTATAGCAGTGGGATAGAGTATTAGGAAGATGCTCCCACTGCTCTCACACTTTCTCTCTCTTTTCTCTCTTCTCTCTCCTAGGTTTTCTCAAATTCGTATGGAATGAGAGAGTGAGGGTTTAAGGTCCTTATATAGGCCCAGAACTCACCAAATTAGACCCAGGGCCAAGGTATACTTAGGTTATAGCCAAAGTGGGTCTGTTCCATCTCAACAGAGCACTTCTGGAGCCCCCCCTTGAGCCAAAGATCGGACTTAAGCTCATTGACTATGGATCCAGGTCGAGTTAAGTTTTCATTCCAATCGGGTTCCCAGATCACATGTGGCAGACTAGTTTCAGTTCAACGGTCACCGAAACTCGATCAGGGTTACAAGTATACTGACCTGTGTATGAAATTTCTCCTGATCCGAGGGTGTATTTGGGTCATATTCTGACGGTCTGATTGATTATATCAGGCCCGCAAGCGACAGGTCTCAGATCACTTAAATTCAGAATTTATTTCTAATTATTTTCACGTTTCTCACACTCTTCACTCCGGGCTCAAGCGAATAGCCCCGAGACATTATCTGGATTGATTTCCGAGATGATTGTCAAGCCCAGCAAGGCGGTCCTAATTCTATAACCTCGTATTATTCAGACTTTCGATGTGCGGTCCAGATCTGATACAGAGTTTCGTGGGGCTCCCGAGAGCAGCCGGGTAATGAGATTGATCTTAAATTTTAGGGTAACCTAGCGTCACTGATTCTACAAGTTTTGGGTCTTGCATATCAAATTTAAAGTGATTAGTGCGAATTTCATAGCTAATCCAGTTTAGCACTTAGTTAACTTTGTCTAATTTCTAAAGGATTTGAGGTTTGAGAGGTTCATAAGGGGTTAGGATCTACCCCTTGCCTAAGGACATCTAAGTCCAGGTTGGCAAAAATCTGGGGCGTTACACCACCAAAACATCATTATATACATCGTGGTGGAATCTCACATCGCAATGGGCCTCATATACATCACAATCGGCCCACACAAAGGCCTCACATATGTCTCATTGGGCCTCATATACATCAAATGGGCCACATCCTGTAGGCTGCTCCAATGAGTTAATCATGCATCAAATGGGCCGATTCATATGGGCCTAATCAAATGGGCCAATTCAAATAGGGTGATTTAAATGGGCCGATCGATTGGGCCAAATCGAAGGGGGCAAATCAAATGGGTCGATTCATATGGGCCAATCAAAGGGGACCGAATAAAATGGGTCGATCGAATGGACCGAGTCGAATAGGCTGAGTCGAATAGACCGACTCAAATGGTCGAGTCAAATGGCCGAGTCGAATAGGCCGAGTCGAATGGGCCGAGTCAAATGGCCGAGTAGAATAGGATGAGTCGAATGGGCCGAATCATATGGCCGAGTCGAATAGGCCGAGTCGAATAGGCCAAGTCGAATGGGTCGAGTTCAATACACCATTCATCCATTGTTAGAGATCATTATAGAACATACAAAAATGAATCATATCCAAAGGATCATCTGGACCATACCACAAATGACAGTGGTGGTAATGATTCCCACAGTTAAAATTTAGAAAACCCACCATAACATTTATTTCCCATCCAAAATGTTCATAAGGTCACAAGGACCTGGACAGGGAGGGGAAAAATAAATATTATATTGATTCAAAACTTCTGTAACCCAAAGGGGTTTCAATGGTAGGCGTCAACACCATTGTTTCTGCAGTGTGGTCCACATGATACTAAATCTGTCTTCTTCTTCTTATTATTATTATTATTTTGAAACGATCCACCATCTAGCCATCTGGATGGTTGGAATATTACACATACATCAAAGTGGGGCCCACTAGCACATCAGATGGATGGACTGCTTGGATGGAACACATCCTCTAGAGTGGGGCCCACGAACAAGTCCAATGGATGGACGGCTTGGATGGAATCCATCAGCGGTGGGTCCCACAATATAAATGGACGGCGTGGATTTATCAGCAGCCAGCCCTGCTGGCCATCCAATAACAGATGGCCCCTCGTTAGAGATACAAAGGTGCATTCCCACGTGGGGCCCACCATATATATATATTAATATAATATAAGTGTATTATAATATATATATATATATATAATATTATACTATACCATCCAGGATGTTTTATATAACTTATATTACATATATTATATTATATTATATATATCTTATATATTATATAATATACAAAAGAAAGGGAGGGGGGGTTTTCTTCCATGCATCAGTAACTGCATGTGGTCCAGCAGCCTCAGCTATTGAACGCTCCATGGCTGGTCTTCCATCATGGTGGGGTCCACATACACGTGGCCCACGATCTATATGCGTCAAGGTGGCCCCATATCAAGTGCTGAATGGCGAGGATTCACATGTGCACCACGGTGGCCCATGGACGTTCTAGATCAAATCCAAGAATCATACATCACAATGGGGGCCACAAAACTTGGAAAGGAGAGAGAGTGAGAGAGGGACAGAGAGAGAGAGAAAGAGAGAGAGAGATCATGATGAAGAGGAGAGACCCCGCCACTATGGGCCCTCCATTTCTTACATTACATACTTCAAACGAGTCCCACCACATATGGCCCGAAAAAAATTAGTTTTAATGGTGGATCACCCACCTATATCACTCCTTTAACTCCTTAGACTTGTATACTCCTTGCCTTCACTTTCGATGGAGGTTGATGGTGATTGGAAGGTTAAGATGGGAGATGAGAAGGTGGGCCACACTTAGTATTTGGGAGAGAGGAGCTTGGACGTTGGAGCTCTCATGGGATTTGGGAAATTGCTAAAGAATGAGAGAGAGAGAGGAGAGTGATGGGATGATATGGGATGGGTGTTATAAGGAAATGAGATGGAGAGGTAAGGTTTAGTTTGAAAGTTGGAAAAAGAGGGATGGGTAGGGAGAGAGAGTGTTGACTTGGGAAAAAGGAGG
This sequence comes from Magnolia changhungtana, assembly GCA_030180095.1. Taxonomy (NCBI): domain Eukaryota; kingdom Viridiplantae; phylum Streptophyta; class Magnoliopsida; order Magnoliales; family Magnoliaceae; genus Magnolia; species Magnolia changhungtana. The sequence continues at coordinate 2,731,612 of JASAUF010000625.1, forward strand.
GATGGATTACTTATACTTGAGGTATGGAGTGTACTTGACTTGATTGATTGATTGATTGATGGGACATGTTGTAGAGATTCCCTCGAAATTCATAATGCACTGCATTTTCTTCGAAATGAACGTGGGCCCACATCTTCTAGCTTAGGTATCGGATCGATGCGTGAGTCACGGCATTGGAACGGTGGCGACGGCGCGGTCGCTACGATACAAGTTTCGGGTTGAGTCGACTTTGGTATGCAGGTCTCAGCTTAGGATCGCGCGTAAATGTTGGATACAGTCGAGGGTTGCCGGAATTTGACCGGAAGGACCGCAGAAGCCTATGGAACAGTACGGGCTAGGATACGGGTCTTACAACTCTCCCCTCCAAAAAAAAAATTTATCCTTGAAATTTACACAATCATCGCAATTAGACATAACTCATAAAGAAGGAGGAAACATAGCATCATCATATAAAATCAGAGACAGCATACAAGATACAACATATAATTAATTGTCAAAGAGATGGGGATAGTTTTCTCAAATCTCGGCCTCACGCTCCCAAGATGCCTCATCAATAGAATGGTGACTCCACTGAACTTTCACCAAGGAAATGACCTTGGTCCGAAGGACCTGCTCCTTCCGATTAAGGATACGAAATGACTGCTCAATGTAAGAAGCGTCCTCACGAACCTCTAGTAGCTGTCAATCAATAATAGGAACGATGTTTGACCCACACTTCCTCAGCATAGAGACATGGAAAACATTGTGGACGCCAGACAACTGAGATCGCAAGGGAAGCCGATAGGCCACGGCGCCAACTCGCCCAGTGATCTCGAAAGGTCCTATGAATCTGTAACGCCCTGAAAATCGGGGGTCGAGTATAACCCAACTCCCGAGTTCCAATGCATCACTTATGCAACATAAATAATGATGATTAAATGTTGTCTGTGTTAGAGTAATAAACATGAGTGAGATTATACCAAACAGTAATTCATACTCCAGATCAATTGTACAAAAGCAAGCGGAAGACTGAAACTGTATATATAAAGTATGTAAAGGAACAAAAACCATCTCGATCTCCGGAGTATGAACACTAACTGAGTATCCATATACATGTATTGTTTCTAAATAAAAAGAGTCAAAATACAACTAAAGTTAGATTCTGAAACCCCCGCGATCCAGTCGGCCTAAGCGTAGCCGTCAGAGTACTGCATATATGAGAACTCATTCTGGTCCTCATCGTATTCCGGCTCTGCCTCCTGAATCGATGCCTCCTCTATACCTGCGACAGAGTCTGGTTGGTGTGTAAACACCGTCCCGTAACGTGGGAGTGAGTAGCTAACTCAGTGGGATAATAAAGCATAGGTTAACATGTTATCAATTCAATCAAGCAGTAATGATAAAGCAGTACAATCAAACAATTCTAACTACTCTTATTAAATGTAAATATGAAATGATATGATGAATGCCCTTGCCAAACCACCCTCATACGACATCATCTTACGTTCGCGGATGCATACCTCCTTCAGTGCTCCACATCTACCAGGCACATGCGGTGCGATGATGAGCATGATTACCGAGTTGTTATTAGTCCATTTCAAACAGCAGTATTGGAAAACTAAGGTACCTCCCTTGTATCATTCCCAAACATGATCCATTATAGGGTCGTCAATTCTAGTTAATCTCATAAGGTATTATGGTTCGAGAGGCATCGCGAAGGCATCGCAAAGGGCTCGTCACCCGTCAGCACGGATACAGATCTCACCGTATGTGGCTCAATTGCTGACCGTCAGCTCGAGTACAGGTCTCACCATACTCAGCTCAATCGCTAGCCGTCAGCTCGAGTACAGGTCTCACCGTACTCGGCTCAACTCATACTCTAGTTACTGTGAAGGGCTCGTCGTCAATCACAGACCTTGGAGTATACTCGAAGACACTACGAAGGACTCATCACCCGTCAGCACGAATACAGGTCTCACCGTACTCGGCTCTCACCGTAGGTGTTGACAGCGCGAATACAGTGTCCCATACCACCGTATTTGGCTCACGAGTTTAGTTGCTCAATGGTCACTACGGGGAGGCACGTGGCCCTAGCGTAGGCCGACAGCTCGGCCACGGTGTCTCATACCACCATGTCCGGCTCATGAGTCTTAGCGGATCGAGGTACTATGGTTAACGGGATTTCCACTGGTAAGTTTGGTACCCTAGGTTCAAGCAGTAATGACCAAACCTGGTGAACACACATTTTGACATATCGGGTTACTTGACGAGCTTGACTAGCTTGAGCGCACAACAAGTTGAGCGATATGAAGTGCAGAAGCACTCCGTGTAACCAACCACTATCGCCAACCGAAGTACGACTCGGGTTCGTCAAACACATCCCTTGTGGCGACATGAATCTCAACCACGATCTCAAGTCTGGTATCGAATGTCTGGACTATAGACATAGTCCCAAACTCAATCAATTCTCATCCATAGCATGTGGAGTAAAGCATGATAACCAAAGTAATACAAGCATGCTAGTAGGCATGTCATAAGGCATGTTATAAAGCATGATATAAAGCATGTTGTAAAGCATGTTAAAGAGCACTATACAAATAGGGATATAAGCACATACACTTCATAAGTGAGTAGTTAGAGTAAACAACCACATGGAGGGAATCATACATGTCTCTAAGGTAGTTGAGAATTTCATCTCAGCACCTACCTAAGGCATTAACATCTAAGCATTTACTCTCACAAGCATTTACACAAACACTTAGAGTACACTATTTCAACATACATGACGTATGTTATTAAAATATGTATTAGGTCTATCCTTTTGCCAAGTGAGTAATTTATCCATGTATATCATATTCATATAGCAAATAGTCATGACAATTACATCTTCAAAAGCTATACATATACGGTATTTTCTAGAATACACAATTTCAACATACATAGTGTATATAAGCAAACATGTATTACGGCGATTCCTTTCGCCAAATCAGTATTTTATCCATAAACTATATAATCATACAACAATTAATCATGGCAAATACATTTCCAAAATTTGTACGTATACGGTATTTCTATGTATACCTAGAGTATGTAAAATTCCATATTTTGCATCTTTAATCGAAACAGGAAACGAAAAGCACTTTGTACATGTGCAATTGCATGCAGATCATGAATCTATCATTATCTGACATTGAAAGCGTTGAAAACCATAACCTATACACCTAAAGTCCTCACCTTGTGCCTTGGAATTGCAACGAATCAGCTAGGTTCGTTAGGCTTCCGTATTCGGCGATATTGTGGCCTAAAGAGTGAAACCGGTTAGCTATTTCACAACCTATAACCTATACACCTCAAAACAGATCTAGGGTTTGGGTTTCTTACCTTAAAACGGAGTTGGTATCACCGGAAAAACTTCAAGAAAGGGGTGGTGCAGCCCGTGTGGTGATTGGAAATAGTAGGGGGGAGTTTCTCCCATAGCCCTCAAGTTTTCTCTCTCCTTTTCTCTCTTCTTCTTAGGGTTTTATCCCAAATTCGTATGGCTGTGAGAGAGGCTGCCCTTAGGTCCTTATATAGCCTAAAAACTCTCTAGAATAGGCTTATGTTCAAGGTTTACTTACATTATAATCAAATCGGCATTGTTTCAGCTCAAAAGAGGGTTTCTGGCGGCCCCCTTGAGCTAAACGTCGGACTTAAGCTCACCAACCTTGGATATGTTTTCGTCTCGGTCGGATTCCCAGATCACGCGTGGCGGACCATTTTCAGTTCAACGGTCAGTGGGCCACGATTCGGAATTCCGAGTACATGTAAATGTTCCTGAAATTTTTCCTGATCCGAGGGTGTATTTGGGTCAGATTCTGACGGTCTGGTTGCTTATAATTCGATCGTAAGTTTCAAGTCTCAGATCACTATTCCAGATATTTATTTTCTAAAGGAATAGTGTATTTTCACACTCCTTCGCTCTGGGCTCAAGCGAACAGCCGTGGGACTCTGTCTGGACTTGATTTCCGAGATGGTTGTCAAGCCCAGCGAGGCAGTCTTAAGTCCTTAACCTCGCATTATTCGGACTCCCGATGTGCGGTCCAGACTCAATGCGGAGTTTCAATGTGATCCCGAAAACAGACGGGTAATGAGTTTGATCCTAGATTTTAGGGTAACCTAGCGTCAATGATTCTACAAGTTTTGGGTCTTGCAGATCGTATTTAAAGTAATTCAATTGGATTTCATGGCTAATCTAGTTTAGCACTCTGTTAACTTTGTCAAATTTCTAAAGGGTTTAACCCTAAGTGATTTCTGGTCAAGATGGTACTCGAGACATTGTACGGAAATTTACGGGTCGTTACAATCTACCCCCCTTAAACAAAAATTTTGTCCTCGAAATTTGTACCTTTTCGTATTCTTCGAGAATCTGAGGGTAGTTCTTTCTGACCTCGGCCTCAGTCTCCCAAGTAGCTTCCTCCTCTGAATGATGCATCCATAGTACCTTCACAAGTGGTATGACCTTGCTATGCAGTACCTGCTCCTTCCTGTTAAGGATACGCGTTGGGCGCAACTCATACGTAGCATCCTAGCTCAGCTGTACCTGCTCCCACCTGATGATATGTGAAGGATCAGGAACGTACTTCTTCAGCATAGATACATGAAATACGTTGTGTACAGCTGCAAGTGGCGTGGGCAAAGCGAGCCGATACGCCACATCACCCACTCGATCCAGTATCTGAAACGGACCGATAAACCTCGATGTGAGCTTCCCCTTCTTCCCGAACCGAAGGACTCCCTTTATAGGGGAAACTCTGAGGAACACATGGTCACCGACCTCAAACTCAAGTGGTCACTGCCTCGTATCGGCGTAACTCTTCTGCCTGCTCTGTACTGTAAGAAGTCGACGCCTGATAATGTCGACCTTCTCTGTAGTCACCTGTACCAACTCCGGGCCAATTAGACTATGCTCGCCAACCTCAGCCCAACAATGCAGTGCTCTGCAAGGATAACCATACAGGGCCTCATATGGCACCATGCCAATACTCGCCTGGAAGCTGTTGTTGTAGGCGAACTCTGCGTAAGGAAGACAGTCATCCCAGCTGTCCTTGAAGTCCAACACACATGTCCGCAACATATCCTCCAGAATCTGATTCACCCGCTTTGTCTGCCCATCAGTCTGAGGATAAAACGCCGTACTAAACTTCAACTTCACACCCATCACTTCCTGGATACGAGTCCAGAAGATAGATGTGAACCGAGTGTCTCTGTCCGACATGATCTCCAAAAGAACTCCATGCAGACGGACAATCTCTCTGATGTACAATCTAACCAGCTCGTCTGCAGAGTTCGTAACTCTGATAGGGAGGAAATGGGCCGATTTGGTCAACCGGTCCACAATCACCCAAATGGAATCGTGTCCCTTCCTCGTCTTCGGCAGCGCTGATATAAAATCCATGGAGATGAAGTCCCACTTCCACTCTGCTATGGGCATGGGCTGAAGCAATTGAGGAGGTTGGCGATGTTCTGCCTTGACCTGCTGGCACGTCAGGCATCGAGAAACGAACTCAGCGATGTAGGCCTTCATGTTATCCCACCAATACGACCGTCTCATATCCTGGTACATCTTCGTGCTACCAGGATGCATCGCAAGCTTCGAGTTATGGGCAAACTCGAGAAGCTCATGTCTCAAGTCAGGCATGTCAGGAACGCATAGGCGGCCACGGAATCGTAGACCCCCATCAGAACCAACTCTCCACTCGAAGTCCTCAGCGTCGCTAGCTTGCTCTCGAAGCTCAGACAACCGCACATCGCACTTCTGGGCCTCAACGATCCTATCATCAATAAGTGGTCGCACCCGAACGTGCGCAACACATTCAAATAGCTCCTCCACGGTGAGTCTCTACTCGAAGTCCCGCACGAACTCCACCATGTCCCACTCTGCTACCATCAACGGAGCCGCAAATGCTATAGCCTTCTTGCAGCTCAACGCGTCTGCCACAAGGTTCACCTTGCCCGGATGATAGGAAACCTCGAACTTAAAGTCCTTCAAGGTCTCCATCCATCGGCGTTGTCTCATATTCAAGTCTCACTGCGTGAATATATACTTAAGGCTCTTATGGTAGCAGAAAAGCTCGAACTCCTCTCCGTAGAGGTAATGTCTCCAGAGCTTTAAAGCAAAGATGACAGCTGCCAATCCAGGTCGTGTGTAGGGTAATTCTCCTCGTGCTTCCTTAATTATCTCGAGGCATACGCAATCACCCTGTCCTTCTGCATAAGGACACAACCCAGACTAACGCGAGATGTGTCAGTGTATATCGTGTATTTCTCCCCTTGCTCTGGCAATACTAGCACAGGGGCGGACGTTAACTTTGTCCTTGGCTCCTTGGCCCGCTTCACGCCTTCTTATTCCAGGCGAACTTCAAATCCTTCCGTGTCAACTGAGACAACGGCCTAGCAATCTTCGAGAAATCTCGAATGAAGCATTTGTAATACCATGCCAGACCAAGGAAACTCCTCACCTCGGTAACCAAGCCAGGCTGCTGCCAATCCTACACCATAGCTACCTTGGCAAGGTCCACTGCGATCCCATTCTTGGGCACCACATGTCCGAGGAATTTAACTTCCTCCTCCCAGAAGTTGCACTTCTTATACTGCGCATATAACTGATTCTTCTTCAGCGTATCCATCACCGCTCTCAGGTGCTCCTCGTGCTCCTCCCGACTCATAGAGTATATCAGGATGTCATCAATAAAGACGATGATGAATCGGTATAGGAATGGTCGAAGTACTCAGTTCATCAGGTCCATGAACACGGCTGGTGCGTTCGTAAGACCGAATGACATCACTAGGAACTCGTAGTACCCAAAGCATGTCCTGAAAGCCGTCTTCTGCATGTCCTCATCTCTGACGCGCAACTGGTGGTACCCCGACTGTAGATCAATCTTTGAAAAATACTTCGCCCCCCTCAACTGATCAAATAGATCATCTATCCTAGGCAAAGGATACTTGTTCTTCACCGTGACCTAGTTCAACCTACGGCAATCAATACATAACCGTAGTGACCCGTCCTTCTTTTTCACAAATAGTACAGGTGCTCCCCAAGGAGACACACTAGGTCATATAAAACCCTTCTCTACAAGTTCATCAATCTGCCTCCGCAGCTCTTCCATCTCACATGAAGGCATACGATAAGTCGACAATGAGATGGGTGTCGCACCAGGCGTAAGATCAATTGTAAAATCGATCTCGTGCCGAGGAGGTAAACCAGGAATAGTCTTAAACACATCTATAAATTCCCGAACCACCGGTGTATCATCCAATGTCGGACCATCGATCGGCACTAATAAAGTAGTATAACAGTCAACACGGCAGGGCCAACTGACCTGCACTGGAAACGTGAAAGTTGTGCCGTCAGATCAATAGGCAGTCACGATCTGAGTATCACAATCTATCTCTACCCTCATCTTAGCGAGCCAGTCCATACCGAGGATGATGTCGTAATGCCATAGTGGAGCGACAATGAGGTCGACGAGCACGGTTCTGTTACCCAAATCCACGGAGCAACCCTCACATACCCGTGCGATATCCGAAATAGTCCCAGTAGCCTTAGTGAGTCTCATTCCTGTCGTGGGAAAGTACGTAAAGCTAGACGCTTAACTGCCCCATATGAAATAATAGAAGTAGTGGACCCAGTGTCCACCAGTAAGGAAACGGAAGTACCATGAATATGAGCCGTACCCTCAAAAGCTGTCGGGGCCAAAATCGACGTCTCAGGTGCCTCGGCAACAAGCGTATGTACTCGAGCCTGCTGCTGACGGTTCGGCTATGGAACCAAGGGCCATTGAGGCAGCCTGAAGCGTGATACAGGAGGCCTAAAAGAAGGATGAGCAGGAGCAGTCTGTAGAGGTGGAGCTGATATGGCCTGAGGGTAAGGGCGATCCAGCCTCTGCGGTGGTGAGAATCCGCTAGCCCTCATACGTGAGAAACAACTCTCAGTAGGATGCCCCGGTTTCCCGCAATACGTGCAGGTCACAATAGGGCGCCTCATAGGAACTACGGGTGCCGCGGCCCTTGGAGGCGAATCAGCACGAGGCCTCTTGCCTAGGATAGGCCTGCTCTATAGCTCCTGTCGTGGTCTCGCAACCATTGCACCACGAGAACGGGCCAACCGGTCCACATCCTGCTCGGCCGTCATAGACATGTGAACCAGTGCCACATAAGTAGGTATACTGAGGCAGCATATCTTCGACCGTATGTCAGGTCGCAAACCTCCAGAAAAGCGACGCATCCGCATCTGCTCGTTGATGAGGATAGTCGGGACAAAGCGGCCCAACTCTGTGAAGCGGTGCTCGTACTCAGTAACCGTCATGCCTCCCTGCCTAAGGCGTAGAAACTCATCCTCCCTCTCATGTCTATAAGTCTGCGGGTAATATTTCTCATGGAACCGGAACTCGAATGCCTCCCAGGTCCACACATAACCCTCTGCGACAGACTGCAGCACACTATCCCACCATAAACTGGCCTCCCTCTCGAACATGAAAGAGGCCAACTCGACCTGCTCTGCCTCAGTACAGTGAGCATCCGTAGCATCTTGGAGATGCGGTCAAGCCAAAACTCTGCCTCCTGGGGTCTGTGAGAACCCATGAATGAGGGAGGCCTCAAGCGCTGAAATCGCTCGAGTAAGCCGGGGTACCAACATCTCCAGTAGGAGGTGCGATGGGTGTGCGCAGAGGCACATCCTCAAACTGAGCAGGAGACTCCGAATGCTCAGCAGGACGTGCGGATGTCGTAGGTGGAGTCGCACTACCACCCTAGGATAAGGCCTCAGCAATGTGGCCATAAGCTGCTGGTGCTGCTGCTGCTGCATCTGCTGCTGCTGCATCATCAACATCAACTGCTCGATCCTATCCACAGGCAGAGCAGCCTATGAGTCATGCTACGCAGATGATGATGCCAGGTACTTCTCACGAACCGAGGGCGTGTAAGGTGGCAGTCCACTAATAGGACCAGCAGGAGACTGATCAGGATCTAACCCACGGTCCGCAGGACCACCACTACCAGAAGGAGTCTGGTCCATCGAGCCAGTAAGACGGAGGTGTGCCGTGCTCCGCGTATACTGTCGTGGTATGCCCTATACAACAGAGGGTACAGCGTTGGTGAGATTTAAGCATAACAACACATTATTTAAGCACTTTAAGCATTTCACACGTCTCATAGCAAAAGAGGCTACATGCTTTTCATTTACCCAAAATTGTCATAATACATGGGCTACAGAGTTACATGAATCATGACAGAAATTACATGCAAACCAATTACATCCAAAGCATCAGGCACTTAAAATATGTTACTAACTACTACATCATTAGCATAAAAGCATAAACCACCTAATGCGGTAACTAAAACAACTACAACAACAACTGGGATGTCTAGGCATCCGAATCAAGCGATGGAGGTGGAGCATTCTTGTCATGTAGACAACACAGGATGGCCTTCAAGGTGCGAGACACCTTGCTTATCTTGGTTTGGACCCGGGCGACTTCCTGTCGCAGGGCGGCTTGGCCCTCCTCGAGACGTGCTAAACACGCATCGATGCAAGCCCGATCGGTACACTGTTCCTGAGTCGCAGGAGGTGAACTCTCCTCTGTATCCTGGGCCTCAGGTTCCTCTTCTTCTTCTCCATCTTCACTCTCATTCTCACTCTCATCTTCTTCGCTCTTAATCTCATCCTCACTCTCCCTATGTCGGTCCCGTTGTCGCTGTGCCCCAAGTTTCATCTGCTTGAGTGTATTCTTGTCGATTTGGTGGACCGATACTGGCACTTCCACCCCCAGGCTATAGCCATACTCCCATGCAATCCTGCATATGAGTTAGCCGAAAGGAAGTGAATCAGAGCTCCTAGTGGAGCGTGTAATATTCATGTTCCAGGTATGAAAGACCTCAGTTTGACCTTAGGGTAGGTCATTTTGTATACATAAATCAAGATAAATCTTTATACATGAAGTTGGTCTGTTCTAAGACTAGTCCTAGACCTTGTTCGACCAATCCTAGACCTGGTTCGACCAGTCCAAGAAATTCTACGACCAGTCCTAAGTTGTTGAAGATTTTCAGAATTTTTTGGTTATTCTTCGACCAGTCCTGGAGATTGTTCGAGCGGTTGTAGGGATGTCTCGACTTGTCCTTCGACCAGTCTTAGAACTATGACTCAAACTCCAACAACCAAATCGGTTTGTACGACGACCCGATCTGGGTCATACTTCGACCGATCGTAGGTGGTCTTCGTAGAATCTAAGACAGTCATAGCCCGAATTTTCAAATCGCGCATAAAATTTTAAAATGTCGTTAGAGCTACAACCAGTCGAAGGTTCCTAAGACCAGTTATAGATGCGATCTTTGCTTCTATAAATTGAGCACGAATTTCAAAGTTTCATACCGATTAATTTTGAGAAATTCAAGCCTCCACTTCGAGATAAGTTGTGTTCATTTTTAAGCTACATTGTGTTTCTTATTTGATTTTGAGAAATTCCTCCATTCGAATATTTTTTGCATATTTAAAAGAGGATTTTATTCCTATATTCCAATATTATTTTGCTATATTCCTTCTTCATTAGAATCAAAATCAAATAGAGCTACGCCCAATTTGGTTTAATTTAAAATCAATTAGAACCTAGAACCATTTCTTAAGTGAGTATTGGACAATGAACGTTGATTCGAATTTCTACTCTCATTGGTTCTACCGGGCTGCTACAAAAGAAGAAATCCAGGTATTTTACATTTATTGTAAATTCATTATTTTAGTTTTGTTTGAGATTCGCCAGATCTTATTGTGTTGGTTATCTGAGGAGAGCCAGAAAACTCAGAAAGTGTGGGTTTTTGGATTGTGTAAGCCCAAGTTAAAAAGACACAATTGTGAAGGTTTTAGGTGAACCTGTAAAAACCTGTTTGATAGTGAAAGCTAATATCCTCTATGTGAGGATATTAGGAGTGGAGTAGCAAGCTGTGTGGCTGTTGTTTAATAGTTGGTGAACACACAGGCGAACCACTATATATCGGTGTGTTTTGTGATTTGAATGTTCTTTTAATTTCTATATTTTTAATCATTCAGATTTGTGGAATGTATATGTGGATGTGAATGCTGTAATATTTACATTTCAAGCAAAGTGGGGAATGTTGTAATAGTTTAGAATTTATTTCTTGCTATTTCCTTTATTTCCTTTCTGTTAGAGTTTTTGATATTCAATTTGTTCTAGTAAGGTTGTCCTGCCATAAACCCTTGGTTTTTATGGTGCAAAGGTTGTCCTTAGAACAACGTTAGTATCAAGCTCTTTATTTAAGATTGCTTTACATTTCAGTCTTTGATTTATTTAAAGTACTATTCTTTATTTTTATAAGTCTATCGTATTTCAATTCCGCTGTTAAATTCCCCCCCCCCCCCTCTCCTCTAGGACATATAACTTGGCCTTTTCAAGTGGTATCAGAGCCTAATAGCTCATTTTTTAATTCCTTATTTTGGATTCATTTGCTGAGCTAACGATCTAAGCTATATATAAGATGTCAAATTTTGATAGCCTTTTAGTCGCTAGGCCTCCACCCTTTGATGGCTCTAACTATGCCTATTGGAAAGTCAAGAGGAGGATTTTTCTCAAATCAATGGATGAGAACGTGTGGCTTGCCACAGTGACTGAATGGAACCCACCTACCACTGAAGTGACTGGTATTGATGGTTCAAAAACTATGAGAGTAACACCATTTTTCTCATGGACCAGTCTTCAGAAAAGTAAGAGTAGTGTCAATGCAAAAGCACTAAATGCAATCACTTGCGCACTATCACCGGATGAGTTCAAAAGAATTATATCATGTGATACTACAAAGCAAGCTTGGGATATATTAGAAATGACACATGAGGGTACTTCAATTGTCAAAAAATCTAAAGTCCAACTCCTCACAACCAAATTTAAAGAAATTCATATAGAGGAAAATGAAATGTTTATGGACTACTACACTAGATTAAATGACATTGTAAACTCTATGTGGCGTCTTGGCGATAAAATCCCAGAAAGTAAAGTGTGTGCAAAGATACTACGCTCACTACCTGAACGGTTCAATTCTAAGGTAACCGTGATCCAAGAACTTCGTAATATGGACAATATGAGGGTAGAAGAACTAGTTGGTTCTTTATAAACCTATGAATTAAATTTCAAATCTCCTAAAGGTAAATCTATTGCTCTTAAATCTTCAAAATATATTTCTCAAGATTCTGATTTAGAAAATTCTGAAGATGATATGACCCTTCTTGCTAAAAAGTTTTACAAGGTCTTCAAAAGTAAAAAGAGGGTTGATTTTCAAAAATTAAATGATAAGAAACGTTCTAAACTAAAATCTAAAACTTGGAAATCTTTGAAAAATAGTCAATGTTACAAGTGCCAAGAATATGGGCCTTTAGCAAATAATTGTCCTAAAAAGGACAAATCTAAAAAGAAAGGAATGTTGGCTACTTGGGATGAATCTTCTGGCACTGAAGCCTCTTCTGAATCAGAAGATTCTGAAAATGAGTCGGGCAATGAAGTTAAGGCCCTTATGACTCTAGCCAAGTTCACTTTTTCAGATCATGATGATTCAACCAGTGAAGAAAATCTGAATAGTGATTATGAAAATGAAGAAGATCTTCAAGATGCTTACAATACCCTATACAAGGAAAGTTGTAAAATTGTCATAAAACTAAAACTTCAAAAAGAAAAGTTTTTAAAACTTAAAGAAAATTTTGAGTCTCTTGTTTTAGAAAAATCCCATATTTCATATTATTTTGAAAAAACTAAAAGTGATTTAAAATTCAAAACCACCCTGATTGAAAATCTTAAATCTGAAAATGACAAACTTAAGCTTGAAAACTCTTCACTTTTGAGTTTAAAGGATATATGGAGGTATGCCCAAGGAGATCCAAAGTTTGAGAAACTTTTATCCGGATCTAGAAAATGTGGCGACAAATCCGGATTGGGCTATGAAAAAAATGTACCTTCTAAACAGAAGAATACTCCTAAGTTTGTGAGAGGAGAGGCCTCTAACTAAAAAGGGAAAAGTATTAATCAAAGTTTTTCTAAAAATGCTAAAACTTTTCAAAAACCTAAAAGCAATTATATCAACTATAAAACTCAAAACCAAAACCCTTTAGCTGAAAAAATAGTTGATCTGCTTAAGAAGCTCTTAAAATCTAACTTAGTGGGTCACTCGTACAAAAATTACAAATACAAGAAGACCAACTATACTCCTAAACCCAAAACTATAATGAAATAGGTTCCTAAAGTTACTTAATTGGTTGCCCCACACTGCTTTCAAAGCTACAAGCCATTCGAAGTGGTACTTAGACAGTGGATGCTCAAGGCATATGACAGGTGACAAAGCTTTATTCACCGATCTTAAATATATGACTGATGGGTCAGTCACATTTGGTGATGGAAGCAACTGCAAGATTATTGGCAAAGGTACAGTTCAACTCTATAACCTTCCCTTATTTAAGAATGTTTTATATGTTGAGGGGCTAAAACACAACCTGTTAAGCATATCTCAAATATGCGATAAAAATTTTCTAATAAAGGTTGTGAAATCTTGAACAAAAAGGGTTCTGTAATATTAACTGGTCGTAGGACTTCTGAAAAATGCTATATTGTAAGCGATGGTAACTTATCTAATCAATCATGCTACATTGTCCATACCGATGAAACTGAATTATGGCATAAACGCCTTGGACATGTACACTACCGTAATTTATACAGATTGAGCAAAGGAGAACTAATAAGAGGTCTACCTAAATTACAAAATATAGACAAGATATGTGGTGAATGCCAGTATGGCAAGCAAACAAGGAGCTCTCACAAAAAGGTGAACTCCAATGCCACATCAAGACCACTCAAGCTTCTCCATATGGATCTTATAGGACCTACCAGGACGGAGAGTCGAGGTGGTAAAAAATACATCTTGGTAATCGTGGATGATTTTTCTAGATTTACTTGGGTAGCATTCTTAAGGGATAAATCAGAAACCCTTGATGAAGTTAAAAGGATTCTCAAATGGATCCAAACTGAAAAAGGTTCTCAAGTTTGTAGGATCCGTAGTGATCATGGATCTAAGTTTGAGAATAACAGTTTTGAGAAATTTTGTAACGATCAGGGAATATCGCATGAATTCTCTGCACCTAAAACTCCTCAACAGAATAGAATTGTGGAAAGGAAAAATAGAGTGCTTCAAGAAATGGAAACTGTAATGTTGAATAGTATGAAGCTCCCTAAAAATCTTTGAAATTTGAAACCGTGAATCTTTGCTATGTTATTAATCGTGTTTATATATGTAAATCTAATAATAAAACCACTTATGAAATGTGGTCCGATAAAAAGCCTACTGTCAAATACTTTCGAGTTTTTGGTATCAAGTGCTATATTTTGCATGACCGTGAAAATCTGGGGAAGTTTGACATAAAAAGTGATGAAGGAATCTTCTTAGGATACTCTTTAAATAGTCGCGCATATCGTGTACTAAACAAAAGGACCGGTGTTATTCAAGAATCAATTAATGTGGTCATAGACGATCATTTGAATACACCTACCCCAAGTTCAGATAATGATGAAGTTCTTCTAATTAACAAACCTGATACTTCATCAAGTTAAAATAATTCTAAATTAAGGACTGTTAAAGATCATCCAACCGCTCAAATTCTTGGAAATCCTCTCACTGATGTGCACACTCGTAGACAACTAGAAGACATATGTAATTACATGTGCTTTACATCTCAGATTGAACTGGTAAACGTAAAAGAAGCTCTTTATGATGAAAACTAGATAGTAGTTATGCAGGAAGAACTTAATCAGTTTGTTTGAAATGATGTCTGGTATCTTGTACCTAGACCTAAAGATAAACACATTATAGGAACTAAGTGAATTTTTAAAAATAAGTCTGATGAACTTGGGAATATAATTCGAAACAAGGCAAGACTGGTTGTACAAGGGTACACTCAAATAGAAGGCATTGATTACGATAAAACCTTTGCCCCAGTTGCTCGCCTTGAATCAATTAGACTTTTTATATCCATTGCATGCTTTAGAAAGTTTAAAATTTATCAAATGGATGTAAAGAGTGCTTTTTTGAATGGTGATCTACATGAAGAAGTATATGTTGAACAACCTACAGGGTTTGAAGACCCTAAGTTTACAGATCATGTATATCTTCTTAAAAAAGCTCTATATGGTTTAAAACAAGCTCCTAGAGCATGGTACGAAAAATTGCCTAAGTTTTTACTAAGTCATAATTTTCAAATGGGTAGTGTCAATAAGACACTTTTTGTTAAGAAACATAATGATGATATCTTAGTGGTTCAGATCTATGTTGATGATATTATTTATGGATCAACTTGTACTAACATGACTATTGAGTTTGCAGAATTGATGAAATCTAAGTTCGAAATAAGCATGGTTGGGGAGTTAAATTATTTCCTTGGGTTACAAGTAAAACAACAACCAAATGGCATTTTCATTTCTCAAACAAAATATGCTCTGAACTTAATCAAAAAGTTTGGATTTGAGAATGGTAAGAATTTTGATACTCCTATGAATACAACTTTAAGACTCTAATAGGACTCTACAGGTAAAAATATAGATCCTAATTTATATCGCAGTATGATTGGTAGTCTTCTTTACTTAACTGCTAATAGACCTGATGGGTCGTGGTTGTCACGGCATATGAATCATGGTTATCATTTTACAACAACGATCCATTATTCATCATAACCACAACACAATATAAGTGACAACCACGGCCCATTGTCCATGACAACCAGGACCAATTGTTCTTCATAACCACGACCCTTGATACTAGCCTCGATGCATGGTCCTACCTCTGAAATATTCCGACAGTGGCCACTTTCTAACAAGTTTTATAAAACGTTTTAGATGAAAATGTCCCTTGGATCAGGAATAACAACCACCATCCATTGTTAGTGTAAACCACGATTCAATATGCATGTCAACCATGACCCGACTTCCTAGTCGTGGTTGTCATACACAATGGACGGTGGTTCCCAACCACGAACCCATTAACATAACAACCACAACCCAACCTTCGTCATAAAATGATTGTTTCCCCATACCTGGAATATTTTAGGAAAAGGAAAACGACTGTTTCCCCATGCAAGGAATGTAATGTAATGGATTTACCAATGGAAAATGACTGTTTCCCTATATGGGGGTGTATCTATTTATCGGACCTTCTTGTAGACACTTGCTACGGATCGCAAAGATCAAACTAGATATGGTGAGGGCTTTCACTGTCAAGTGAAGGGAGCTTACTGTAGGGCACACCTTGATCAAAGTCATCTCAACCTTCCACAGTGATAAACATGACCCTTGTGTAAGTGTTATGGTCTCATGCTCCTTTGATTGTCAAATTTTGTGATGTCAAAACCTCTTGTGTGCTAAAACTTCTATCTGTATATCTTGTGCTTGTATGTTGATATATATATATATATATGTGTGTGTGTGTGTGTGTGTGTGTGTGTGTGTGTGTGATTCAAGATGACATCACAATGGTTCAAGACATGTATGGTGCTCGACTTCAAGAAATACAAGGTTATGTACTGTGTTCTCTTCCATATGCATCAATGTTTAGAACTACATCGATAAGAAGAGTGTTTGTTCAAGACTCAAGTACAACTCAAGTTGAAGCTTATATTCAAGTTGTAGAAGATCTCAATCTCAAGCTACATCAAGTAGAGGTCTCAAGCTTTAAAGGTTAAGCCATCATCTGAAAGAATGATGTTCAATATTCATACTTCATGTTCTAGGTATGAAAGACCTCAGTTTGACCTTAGGGTAGGTCATTTTGTATACGTAAGTCAAGATAAATCTTTATACATGAAGTTGGTCTGTTCTAAGACTAGTCCTGGACCTTGTTGGACTAGTCCTAGACCTGGTTCGACCAGTCCAAGAAATTCCATGACCAGTCCTAAGTTGTTGAAGATTTTTGAAAATTTTTTGTTATTCTTCGACCAGTCCTGGAGATTGTTCGAGCGGTCGTAGGGATGTCTCGACTCGTCCTTCGACCAGTCTTAGAACTACGACTCAAATTCCAGCAACCAAATTTGGTTTTCTACGACCAGTCCTGGGTCAGCTTCAACTAATCATAGGTGTCTACGACCAGTCATAGAATCCTAAGACCAGTCGTAGAACTGAATTTTCAAATCGCGCTTAAAATTTTAAAATGCCGTTGGAGCTACGACCAGTCGAAGGTTCCTAAGACCAGTCGTAGACGCGATCTTTGCTTCTATAAATTGAGCACGAATTTCAGAGTTTCATACCGATTAATTTTGAGAAATTCAAGCCTCCACTCTAAGATAAGTTGTGTTCATTTTTAAGCTACGTTGTGCATATTTAATATTCTTTTTGTTAGCTTTTCTTATTTGATTTTATTCCTATATTCCAATATTATTTTGAAAAGAGGAATTGCTGTATTCCTTCTTCATTAGAATCAAAATCAAATAGAGTTATGCCCAATTTAGTTTAATTTAAAATCAATTAGAACCTAGAACCATTTCTTAAGTAAGTATTGGACATTGAATGTTGATTCGAATTTCTACTCTCATTGGTTCTACCAGGCTACTACAAAAGAAGAAATCCAGGTATTTTACATTTATTGTAAATTCATTATTTTAGTTTTGTTTGAGATTCGCCAGAAAAATCTCATTGTGTTAGTTATCTGAGGAGAGCCAGAAAACTCAGAAAGTGTGGGTTTTTGGATTGTGTAAGCCCAAGTTAAAAAGACACAATTGTGAAGGTTTTAGGTGAACCTATAAAAACCTGTTTGATAGTGAAAGCTAATATCCTCTGTGTGAGGATATTAGGAGTGGAGTAGCAAGCTATGTGGCTGTTGTTTAACAGTTGGTGAACACACAGGCAAACCACTATATATCGGTGTGTTTTGTGATTTGAATGTTCTTTTAATTTCTATATTTTTGATCATTCAGATTTGTGGAATGTATATGTGGATGTGAGTGCTGTAATATTTACATTTCAAGCAAAGTGGGGAATGTTATAATAGTTTAGAATTTATTTCTTGCTATTTCCTTTATTTCCTTTCTGTTAGAGTTTTTTATATTCAATTTGTTCTAGTAAGGTTGTCCTGCCATAAACCCTTGGTTTTTATGGTGCAAAGATTGTCCTTAGAACAACGTTAATATCAAGCTCTTTATTTAAGATTGCTTTACATTTCAGTCTTTGATTTATTTAAAGTATTGTTCTTTATTTTTATAAGTCTATCTTATTTCAATTCCGCTGTTAAATTTTAAATTTGGCACAATCCTATTCACCCCCCCCCCCCCTCTAGGACATATAGCTTGGCCTTTTCACCTTCGTAGATGACAACCACGATCCTTCACGTTGTCAAAACACGACCTAGACGAAGGATCGTTATTGACAGTTTTTATTTATCATGGTTTTCATGTAAAATGGATCGTGGTTGTTATGATATATGGATCGACATGGGTCATGATGTCAGTTGTTATGGGTCGTGGTTTTCATGTTTTATCTATCGTGGTTGTCGTATTATACGGATCGTTGTTTTCATGTTACAAAATAACGAGTTCTTTTGTAGAGTTTTTCAATCAGCCTGTAACCCGGAAGAAGCCATTTCACGTCAGCTTAAAACCCAGAAGAAGCCATTTCACATCAGCCTGGAACCTGGAAGAAGCCATTACACACCTGGTCCACCAACTCCGAGTAGGTGCTCATCGACAAAATATCAAGTTCTTTTGTAAGGCTTTTACATCAGCCTGGATCCCGAAAAAGCTGAGACGGAAGGATTCAAATTATAAGGTCAGCTCGGATAGAGACAAGCCCTATGATCGCGCTCGAGACACGATACATGGGTCGTGACTGTCATTGTATATGGGTCATGGTTGTAATATTGTATAGGCCGTGGTTGTCATGAAATATGGATCCTAAATGTAATGATATATGGGTCGTGGTTGTCGTGTTATATGAATCGTGGTTATCGTGTGATATGGTTCGTGGTTGACGCGAAGCATTAATCATAATTATCATTTGATATGGGTTCATGGTTATCATGTTATACGGGTCGTAGTTGTCGTGTTGCATTGGTCGTGGTTGACATTTTATATGCATCGTGGTTGTCATGTTTGTAATGGATCATCGTTGACAACCACGACACAAGTGAAAGCATGACCCATTAACATAACAACCACGAACAATATATCACGAAAACCATGACCTATTGTCATGTACACTATTATCATATTTGTGTCATGGTTCAAATGCATAAAGGTTTGTGATTATCATCCACATTGGGTCGTGATTGACATGATACATGGGTCATGACTGTCATTGTATATGGGTCATGTTTGTCATGATACATGGACCCTTAATAAAATGATATATGGGTTGTCATTGTCGTGTTATATGGGTCGTGGTATATATGAAGCATTGGTCGTAGTTGATATGGGTCGTGTTGTCATGTTAAATTTGTCGTGGTTCGCAGTTGTAATGGATCGTGGTTGTCATCGATGTTGGATCGTATTCGAGGGTTCTAAAAGATATGGCTCGATCATGTCATGTTACATGAGTCATGGTTTGCATGTTAGAAGGGTCGTGATTGTTAGATGACATGGATCGTGGTTCACATGAATAGTGGGTCATGGTTGTTACGGCATACAGATCATGGTTATCATTTTACAACAATGATCCATTGATCATCATAACCATGACACAACATAAGTGACATCCACGACCCATTATCCATAACAACCAGGACCAATTGTTCTTTATAACCACAACCCTTCTAACATGCAATCCACGATTGTTCATCATAACCACGACACAACGTAAGTGACAACAACGACCTATTGTCCATGACGATCAGGACCAATCATTTTTGTTATATGGGTCTTGTATACATGGACCCTGAATGAAATGATATATGGGTCATTGTTGTCGTGTTATATAGGTCGTTGTATACATGGAGCACTGGTCATAGTTAATATGGGTCGTGGTTGTCATGTTTAATTGGTCATAGTTCATTGATGTCGATTGTGATAATAATAAATAATCATCAGCCTCAGCCTTAGCCTGCAGGGACGAAAGTGCATCGACGCTGATTGTGACCTATTCGTTTACATCTAGAGCAAATGTACTTGAGCTTGTTCTTGTGGCTTGAGCTTGAAGTAGTGTACTTGAGCTTGAGTACCTTGACTTGATGATCATGGTTTTCATCCACGTTGGATGGTTGTTCACAACCACAACCATAATCCGCTCCCCTGAAAAAGCCTGAATTTGTTGTATATGGGTTGTGGTTGTCATGTTATATGGGTCGTGGTTGCCATTATATTTTCCTCCGATCCATGGTCCAGCATTGGACGACAACCATGATCCAACGTGGATTAAAACCACGATCCAATGTGTATGTGAACCATGATCGCACGACAGGGTCGTTGTTGTCATTCACACTAGGTCGTGGTTCACAACCACGATCCATTGTGGATGACAACGACAACCCATTATTCGTCATATCTACGACCATTCCCTTCAGATTCAGCGTAACCCTTCGGAATTAGCGCTACATCCTTCTTTTTTCAGGAAATCACATTAATGTCTCTTCTTCCACGTAATCCGTTGTGAATTAGCGCAACCCTTCGGAATCCGCACGACTGTTCAGAATCAGCGCGACCCTTCAGAATCAATGCCTTGACCATTGAATGACCAGCCTATAAAAGTGGTACTTGGGCTTCATATTACTTCCACGCCAATCTAAACCAGAATCCTTATTTATTGCAACACCTTACGCATTCATGGATTTTTTTGCTCTTTCATTCAAAATAATGGAGGAGATATTCGAAGAAGCCATTAAGTCCCTCTCGCATTCTTCCTTTATTGGTGATCCCTTCTCTTTCCTCAGTGATGTTGACGATCTTCCTGAAACTCAACATCCTCCACAGGAAGTTCTAAAGACAATTTTCAAACTCCGGCAACTTGACGATTTCAACGAACACCCAGCCAATAGAAAAACTATTCACTGGAATGTCTTGTTTAAGCCTGACTTCCTCAATAAAGTTTTTGATCAGGCTAAAACAAGACATTCTCCACAGAGCTGTTTAGCTCCCTAGGTACCCATTGAAAAGAATTTTTCTTCATATTGTGTTGTAATTATGGTCGTGGTTGTCATGTTGTTTAGGTTGTGGTTATCATGTTGTATGGGTCATGGTTGTCATGTAAAATGGTTTTGTTTGTCATGTAAATTTTATCATGGTGCCCTGAACATCGAATGAGTCGTGGCTTGCATGTTGCATGTGGTGCTGATTCCGAAGGGTCACACTGAATCCGAAGTGGGGGGGGGGAATAAAGTATGATAATATCCCTATTTACAAACTTAAGTGAAAGAAACTTATAGAGTCTTGTGCATCATGAGCTTCTCTTCTGTCAGTTACTGTGTTATATGGGTCGTGGTTGTAATGTTATAAGGCTCGCGGTTTTCATGTTATATGGTCATGATTGTAATGTTATATGGGTTGTAGTTGCCATGTTATATTGATCGTGGTTGTCATGTTGCCTTGATCATAGTTGTGGTTTTCAACGTGTTCTCTACCTTTTCTACCAAACTGTTTGTACCGATTCATCCACCCTATCGGCTATCTTGTTGTGGCCCCAAATAGTCCTTACTTTGGCAGTATTCACTTTTATCCACCCCGTCGGCTGATATTTGGGCCTTACCATTAAAATGACACGTCAAAAAGGATGGCCGACGTGGATTATGAAAGGTATGGATTATGGATTATGGATGACTTGGATGAAACACATAAGCACCGAGGCTTTCATAATCCACATCGTATACTGCTCTGTGGAAGGCTCGACTCGTTTGGTTCATACCTTACATCGTGGTTGCCCGGTTACATGGTTCATGGTTGTGACTGTATATGGATCATGGTCTAAATGCTGTTACGGATCGTGGTTGTCAACTCCGTTCCACGCAGTATACAACAATGATCCATTGTGCGTTTGAACCACTCATGTCCCCATATACCGTCATAACCACGACACACGTAACCGGACAACCACGATACAATGTTATTGGCCAAACGAGTTGGGATTTGCATGGGGCAATACACGACATGCATTATGGACAGCTCGATGCTTATGTGTTTCATCCATGCCTCAACCTTTAATAGTGACAACCACGACCCCTCATATTGTAAAACCACAACCCAGACAATGGTTCGTGGTTCACATTCATAGTGGATCGTGGTTGTTATCAATATAGATTGGATTTGTTGTGGTCATATCAGTGGGCCCCAGTATCTGTGTACATCAAGGGGTACAGGAATATTTGTGTGCATAGCCAATCTGCCTCCCTCTGTAGCGTTGATGAGTTTGACTACACATGGGTCGTGGTTGTCATATTACATGTGTCATGGTTGTCGGTATATATGGGTCGTGGTTGTCATGCTAAATGGGTCGTGGTTGTCATGCTAAATGGGTCGTGGTTCTCATGTTAAATAAATCGTGGTTCTCATGTTACGTGGGTCGTGGTTGTTACTTTAAAACATGAAAAGCACGACCCATATAAACTAACAACCACAACCCATATAAAATAACAACCACAACCGCCAGTCTTTTTAAGGAAATCGAATTAAAGTCACTTCTTCCAAGTAATCCGCTAGGAATTCGTGCGACCCTTTGGAATCCGCATGACCATTTAAAATCAGCACAACCCTTCGGAATCCGTGCAACGGTTCAGAATCCGCGCGACCCTTCAGAATAAATGCATTGACCATTGAATGACCAGCCTATAAAAGTGGTACTTGGGTTTCAATTACTCCCACAAACCAATCTGAACCAGAATCCTTAGTTTGCAACACCTAACGCATTCTTCGTATTTCTTTGCTCTTTAAATCAAAATAATGAAGGAGATATTCGAAGAAGCCATCGAGTCCCTCTCGTGTTCTTCCTTCATTGGTGATCCCTTCCCTTTCCTCAGGGACATTAACGATCTCCTTGAAGCTCAACCGCCTCCACAGGAAGTTCTGAAGACATTTTTCAAACTCCACCAACTCGACAATTTCAATGGGCACCCAGCTAGTAGAAAAGAAACTATTGCCTTTGGGTCGTGGTTCTAAATTTCATGCTCCCAAATTGCACACAACCACGACCCATACCATATGACAACCACGACCTCTATAACATGACAAACGCGACCTTTGCAACATGGGACTACTTACCTTCCAACCACGACCCATATAATTGCAAAACCACGACCTCTATAACATGACAAGCACGACCATACTCACAACACAGTAGGAAGAACAACTCTCTTCAACGGGACCCAGAGAGCTGAAGAAACACTGTCGATAATGTCTTCTTTAAGCCTGACCTTCTCAACAGAGTTTTTGATCAGGCTAAAACAAGACATTCTCGGCAGAGTTTTTCTACTCGATGGATGCCTGTTGAACAAGACTGTTCTTCGTATTGTAAATGTGATTATGGGTCGTGGTTATCATGATTAATGGGTCGTGGTTGTCATGTTATATGGGTCATGGTTGGAAGGGAAGTAGTCCCATGTCACATAGCTCATGGTTATAATGTTATGTGGGTTGTGGTTATCATGTTAAATACCTCGTGGGTCGCGTTTGGAAAGGTCGCGCTAAATCCGAAGGGAATGGTAGTGGAAGAAACTTGAAGTTACTGTTTTGCATGGATAGTGGTTGTAAAAAGAACACCTGGAATTAAGCGATAGATAATGACGGATGGAGACATTTATATTGAATATTAATGTATGAGGCAACCTAGAAATAAACGGGGCAAACTTCTTAGATTTGAAAAATAACATACGGGTCGTGGTTGTCATGTTATATGTTTAGTTGTCATGGATCGTGGTTGTCATATTATAGGGGTCGTGATTATCAGCTGATTTCATGCGTTACTGTCTTATGAATGAGTAGTGTAATATATACAAAATTTACCTACGTTACTATCATATGGATTTGCAGTTACTTTTGTTGATTTGTATAGTATGGTCGTGATATACGTGAAGCATTGGCCGTAGTTGATATGGGTCATGGTTGTCATGTTAAAATGTCGTGGTTTACAGTTGTAATGGATCATGGTTGTCATCCATGTTGGATCGTTGTTAACAACCACGACCTTAAGTCATGACAACCACGATCCATATGTCATGACAACCACGACCCGTTATTGAGATAACGATTTCCTCTACGAGTTGTGGTTCAAATGCACAACGGATTGTGGTTATCATCCACTTTGTATCGTGGTTATCATCCACTTTGTATCGTGGTTAACGCAGGAATAGTTTGTATATTACACTACTCATACTAACTTTGATGGGTCGTGGTCCATTCCAACCGCGACCCATATAACTGCACAACCACGAGTCGTGCAACATGACAACCACGACCCATATTATCATACTTCGAAGTCATGGAGAATGTCTTATTTTAGCCTGATCAAAAACTTCATTGAGAAAGTCACGCTTAAACAAGACATTCTCCACTGACTCGTTAGGTGCCCGTTGACCCTCCATATTGTACTATAATTATGGTCATGATAAAAAACTCCATATTGTACAATCACGATCTATGTAACACAGTCACTCTAAGTTTCTTCAACTATCATTCCCTTTGGATTCTTCGGATTCAGCGCGACCCTTCGGAATCAGTGCCACATGATAATAACTATGACACATATATACATAGGATTTTTAAAATCTACATATATCATAACCTAACTTTGATGGGTCGTGGTCCATTACAACCGTGACCCATATAACTGCACAACCATAACCTAACTTTGATGGTTGTTATATCATATGTGTCGGGGTTGTTACGTTACATGGGTCGTGGTTGTCTGTGATTTCCTGTGGTGTGTTCCACCTTATAGGCATGGTCACACCGCAGGAAATTAGCCGACAACCAAGGAAATATAACGCAATAACCACGACACACGTAACATGACAACCACAACCCATATAACATGACAACCACGACCATAATTACAATATAATAATGAGTACAGTTCTGTTTAACTGGCACCTAACGAGCTGAAAAACTTTGTTTAGAAGGTCCATATAACATGGGTTGTGGATCTCATGTTATATGCTTCGTGGTTGTCATTCCTTTTTCATCCGACCCATGATCAACCGTTGGATGACAACCATGATCCAACGTGGATAACAACCACGAACCAATGTGCATGTGAACTACGATCACATGACAGGATCGTTGTTTTCATACACAATGGGTCGTTATTGTCATACACACTGGATCGTGGTTCCCAAAAATGTTCCATTATGGAAGACAACCACGACCCAATGTTAGTCTTATCCACGACCATTCCCTTCAAATTCACCGTGATCCTCCGGAATCACGACCCTCAGCTGGAAATCACATTAAAATCGCTGCTTCCCCGGAATCCACTGGGCACTGAGCGCAATCCTTCGAAATCCGTGCGACCATTTAGAATCAAAGCGTCCCTTTGGAATCAGCGCCTTGACAATTGAATGGGGTTGTTACGTTACATGGTCGTGGTTGCCTGCTGATTTCTTGTGTTGTCTTCCACCTTATAGGCTGGTCACACTACACGAAAGCAACCGACAACCATGAAAAAATATAACGCAATAACCACGGCCCATATAACATGACAAACACGACCCATGTAACATGACAACCACGATCCATATAACGTAACAACCACGACCCATATAACATGACAAGCACAACCATAATTACAATGCGATATGAAGAACAGCTCTCTTCAACAGGCACCCAGCGAGCCACGATCACACGGCACGATCGTTTTTGTCATACACGCTGGGTTTTAATTCCCAACCACGATCCATTGTGGAAGACAACCATGACCCATTGTTCGACATATCCATGACCATTCCCTTCAAATTTAACGTGATCCTAAGAAAACAGTGCCACATTCTTCTTCTTCGCGAAATCACATTAAAGTCTCTACTTCCCTGTAATCCATTGGGCACCGAGCACGATCCTTCAGAATCCGTGCGACCGTTCAGAATCAACGCAACCCTTCAGAATCGGTGCCTTGACCATTGAATCACCAACCTATAAGAGTGGTACTTTGGTGCGGAGTACTTCCACAAGCCAATCTGCACTAGAATCCTTATCTCAAGACCTTACGCATTCAAGCATATCTTTGCTCTTTCATTTAAAATAATGGAGGAGATATTCGAAGAAACCATAGCCCCTCCTGCGTTATTCTTTTATTCGTGATCCCTTCTCTTTCCTCAGGGATGTTCATGATCTTCTTGAAGATCAACCGCCTCCACAGAAAGTTCTGAAGACAATTTTCGAACTCCACCAACTCGACAATTTCAATGGGCACCCAGCAGTAGAAAAACGTTAACTACTTACATTCCCTTCTACTTCTCCATCGCCTTTCTTACGCTTCTTCGGAATCATCGCGGGGATAATAAATACAACCCATATAAACTAATAACCACGACCGCTATAACATAACAAACTAGACCATAATCACAACACAATAGGAAGAACAGTCTCTTCAATGGGACCCAGTAAGCTTATCTGAAAAATACTTGCGAGAATGTCTTATTTATGCCTGACCTTCTCAACAGAGTTTTTGTTTAGGCCAAAACAAGTCATCCTCTATAGAGTTTTTCTGCATCGCTGGTTGTCCGCTGAAGAGAGATCTTCTTCTTAGTGTAAATGTGATTATGATCGTGGTTGTCATGTTAAATCAGTCATGGCTGTCATGCTGGAAAGGAAGTAGATCCATGATGCATTTAACGTGTTTGTCATGTTAATTAGGTCATGGCTTGCATGTTAAACGGGTTGTGGCTTGCATGTTGCATGTGGCGCTTATTCAAAACAGTCGCTCTGAAACCAAAGGAAAGGGCCCTAGTTATTAACCACTGATGATGAGAGTGAAGAGGATGATAATATCCCCATTTTCAAACTTAAGTGAACGAACTTGTAGAGTCATGTGCATCACTGAGCTTCTCTTCTGAAAGTCACTGTATTATATGAGTTGTGGTTATCATGTTGTATGGATTGTAGTTGTCATAGATCGTAATTTTCAGGTTATAAAGGTCGTAGTTTGTAATGTAATATGGGATGTATTTGTCATGTTATATGAAATCAAACGACTAGGATAGGATTATGGACGGCATGGACGAAACACATAAGCACTGAGCCCTCTATAATCCATGTCATGTAAGATCGTGGTTTTCATGTTATATTGCTCGTGGGTTTCGCATTACACTGGTCGTGGTATTGCACTCCCGCATCATGGCCAAATGGTGCATATATCATATGCACGATGATAGCGTAACTTAAACCACATGAATCCATACAAAATAAATCAACAAAATAACGTGCTCATCCACGATTCAATGTGCATGTGAACCACGATATCCAACGACAGTGTCGTGGTTGTCATACATAATGGCCGGTGTTTTCCTACAACAAACCATTCTGGATGACAACCATGACCTAATGTTCCTCACATCCACGACTATTCGAGTGGGTCGTGGTTGGAAAATGTCATGGGTCGTGGTTTTCATGCCAGATAGGTTATAGTGGTAAAGTTAAAATGATCGTGCCTTCCACTACCCTGTGCAATGACTAACTTCTATCCATCTTTGTGTACACTATT
This sequence comes from Magnolia changhungtana, assembly GCA_030180095.1. Lineage (NCBI taxonomy): Eukaryota > Viridiplantae > Streptophyta > Magnoliopsida > Magnoliales > Magnoliaceae > Magnolia > Magnolia changhungtana. Next base: position 2,759,262 of record JASAUF010000625.1, read on the forward strand.
GTTATGTACACCATCTTTATATTTGTAGTTCAAATGCATAAAGGCTCATGATTATTATCCACATTGGGTCGTGGTTGTCATGATACATGGACCCTGAATGGAATGATATATGGGTCGTTGTTGTCGTTTTATTTTGGTCGTGGTATACGTGAAGCATTGGTCGTATTTGATATGGGTCATGGTTGTCATGTTAAATTGGTTGTGACTCACAGTTGTAATGGATCATTGTTATCATCCATGTTGGATCGTTGTTGACAACCATGACTTTATGAGAAACATGACCCATACAACATGACAAACACGACTCGTTGTTAAGTTCACCCTATCGTCTATGGGCCATGGTTCAAATGCACAAGGAATCATGATTATCATCCACATTGGATCGTGGTTAACATGCACCAAGGTTCATGAATCAATAAGTATATTACAGCTCACATTACATTATCACCTCAACCTCAGCCAGTAGGGATGAAAGTGCATTGATGCCAATTGTGACCTATTCATTTGCATCTCGAGCATTTGGGTGTTGGCCTATCTTCTCCTTGGGATGTAATCCGAAGCTTTTTCAGTCTTCCAGCAGATCTGCTCGTTTCTGGAGGCTTCATATTCTCACATAAAACCTTCACTTCCTCTGAAATGTTCCATTGTGTCTTGTCAAGCACTGGGTAAACTAACTCTTGGTATGTTTTATTATATGTTTCATTGACGTATAATAGAGACCAGTATTTGTACATATCAAGCTGATACTTATCATAGGCTACTATTACATGAACACAAGGGAACAACATTTTATCAAACTCACCGCACGTACACTTCATTTCTCTTAGCTTCATTACATCGGTCATTCCCTGTGCAGTCACTTGGAACTCATCTGCCGAAATCGCGATACATTGTGTCTTTCGCACTTCCGAGTAATAAAGTTCGGATAATCTTTTTTCTTCTCAAGGAGTCAAAATTTCCTTGCAAGCCAAGGCCTCATCTTATCGGCGAAGAAAGAAGTTTTGGATTTTACTCCTTATTAATTCAAGAAGTTTCATGACGGGGAACTCTCATGCATCTACGAACAATGCATTCATGCTTTCGACGATGTTGGTGGTTATAATGTTATACCGCATGCCAGGAAAGAAAACGATGCCCATCTTTCCTTTTCTATACCCTTAAGGAACTGATACGATGTGGGATTCAACATTTGAATGCATCGCATCATCTTCCAATACGTGGATGTCCAGTATGTCTTAACAGCACCCCAAAAGTATTCTCTCATAAAATCATCTGAACATGCCTTCTTCATGTTTCTAAGTATATGATGAGCACAATACCATGGATCGCATATGGGAACATGTTAGGGACTTCACTAACCAACCATTTATGATGATCTGACAATACCACTAGTTGTGGAAGATTCCCGATTGACTTGGATAAAAACCCAAGGAACCACCTCCAACTACTATTGTTCTCAGATTCTCCGATCCCATATGTCACAGGGAAGATGTGATTATTTTCATCCAATGCAGTAGCCATGAAAAGAACACCCTTGTACGTTCCTGTCAAATGTGTCGTATCAACACACAACACCCTCTGAACATACAAATGTTGGCTTCTGATGCACTGTCCAAAAGCAATAAAGCATCGTTCGAAACTATTTGTTTCGTGGTTCACCTATAACTTCATCACAGTCCCTAAATTGGTCTTTCTCAACTCGTGAAGATAGGCCGAAAGCTCATTATATGAACCCTCGTAAGATCCCAAGACTTGTTCCATTACAATCTCTTTACCTTTCCACGCTTTCTTGTAACTGATCTCAACCCCGTACATCTCACTCATATGACATTGAATTTCTTTTGGCGTGTAAGTCAGTCCCGATCTCATACGACCAACGCCAAATTTACCACTTATCAAATTGGTGGCTTGGCGATGATCTCTTCCCTTCCTACTCGAGGTTACTATATCAGGACCGCCATCCGCAATCATTGACTCAAAATGATGTATCGCCTCAAACGACATGCTACATGTATGCTTCGAGTTGTAAGTCTTTATCTGAACATCCCTATGCCATTCAACTTTAAAGCATGCATCCTCTAACTACAATTTGCTATAATGCACCTAATCGTATATATCAGCTTGTTAGACTTCAAGACCTTATACTGGAACTTGTGGCGCATTGCATATTTACATAGACAATATTGTAATCAACCTTTGTCCTTGAACACTTGCCCAACAGATATTTCGTTTGGATCTTCCACAAATTCCGGATATGCTTGATGATCTGAATTGACAAAAGCTTTATCAGATGTTGCGAAGACAGTATTCAATGATCTAAGAATATCTCCATTTTCTTCATACACCAGTATGGGTAAATTTAAGTTTATAGGCTAAGGATTGACCTACACGAATGGATCAACAGACGGATCATTGACGGATGGAATTTGGAGATCGCACGGGTCAGCTGTTCCTTGAAATTGATCGTTATTTGAAGGGCTGCCTATATCACAATCTTCGAGTCCTCGATCGTGATACCTATCACTACTTGATGGGCTAGGTATATCGCAGTCAACATTTCCCAAATCATAATGTGTATCGTTAAATGAAGGGTCGCTTATATCGCAGTCGTTGACTCTTTGATCGTGCTATCTATCATTACTTGAAGGGTCAGGTATATCGGAATCATCGACTATCCGATCATTGCTTGAAGGTCGCAGATGAAGAGACAATAGGTTCGAATATAAAGTACAATCTATGTTGTTATCCTCAACAAAAGGACAACGCCTCACTTTCTCTACATATAATGGTATTTGTGTTGAAAGAGTCTGTCCACAGAATAGCATATATGCTTCGAGATCTTCATCGTCTTTGATTGTATGTGGGCGGAGGAATCTATGAAGTGCATCACCGTACACAGCTTTAATTATCAAATCGAATTCATCTGATGCAGCCTTTGTAATCTGATGCATTTTATCTGGCAGATGTCGATACGTAATATCATTACTCACAACAAATCCCTTTGAGTCTCCACCATCGTAGGTAAACATTCCCTTGTCATATACACTCTCTCCATCATAATAGTTTAATATAGCCCTACAACCCATACTCCGTCCAATATTGGTTAATCTATAAAAATAAAAAAATAAAAAAATAAATGGGTACAACTTGTCAGGAATGCAGGATACTGGTTATCATCTTAAATGGGTCATGGTTATCATCCACGTTGGTTCATGGTTGTCATCCACAATGGGTCGTGGTTGATGACCACGACCCACTGTGTCTGACAACCACGAACCACTCGAAGGGTCATGGTTCTCACCCAAAATGGGTTGTGGTTGTAATGTTATAAGGATCGTCTTTCACTGGCCTATGCAAGGCCCAACTTATTTGGGTCGTGGTTGTCATGTTATATGGCTCATGGTTTTTGTGCTAGAGGGGTCATGGTTGTATTTGATAAGGGTCATGATTCTCACATTACGTGGGTCGTGGTTGCCAAGGTATATAGATCATGGTTGCCAGCCACGTTCAACAACCCATATACAACCACGATCCAAATTGAATGACAACCACGATCAATTGTGCATGTGAACCACGATCACACGACAGGGTCGTGGTTGTCATATAAGAGTGGTACTTGGGTCTCAAATTACTTTCGTAGAGCCAATCTGAACCAGAATCCTTATTGCAATACCTTAACCATTCATAGATTTCTTTTCTCTTTCAATAAAAATAATGGAGAAGATATTTGAAGAAGGCATCGAGTCCTTCTCGCGTTCTTCCTTTATGGCAACCACGTTCAACAACCCATATAACCATGATCCAAATTGGATGACAACAACGATCAATTATGCATGTGAACCACAATCACACGACAAGGTCGTGGTTGTGATATAAGAGTGGTACTTGGGTATCAAATTACTTTCATAGGCCAATTCTGAACCAGAACCCTTATTGTAAGCCCCAACTCATTTAGGTCATGGTTGTCATGTTATATGGGTCATGGTTGTTATGTTGGATAGGCCATGGTCGTCAGCTGATATGGGTTGTGGTTCTCATGTTACATGGGTCGTGGTTTTCATGATATATGGATTGTGGTTGGCAACTACGTTATACGATCCATGTATAACACCAATCCATTGTTCATTAAGACCACGATCCACTGTGCCTGTCAATGATGATCCAATGTGCATGTGAACCACTATCACATGAACAATGGGTCGTGGTTGTCATACATAATGAGGCGAAGAGAGAAATCGAGCGGTGTTGTTCCTCTTGGTCTCGCGACCAGGACTTTAACAATAAAAGGTTGCACTGGATCGAGAGGTACGACACAACAAAGAAAGCGAAAGCTGAGGCCGCTAAAAGACTTAAAGACCTAAAATTGGCCCACCTGTAGCTCCCATCCAGTCACTCTTCTTCTTCTTTATCCTGTTATTCTTGTAATTAAATGAAAGTTCACCTGTTGATTTTATAGTCATCTTGCGGAGTTCACGTATAGTATAATTTTCGGGTACAATAGAATGTCATGTATAGTCATGGAGAGGGTCGTGATTGTCATGTTGTAAGAGTCATAGTTGTAAATGCCATGTTAAAGTCCTAACTTGTTGGCCCCAGTATGTTGCATTGTGGTTGAAATGTTATATGGGTCGTGGTTGACATGTTATATGGGTCGTAGTTCACAGTTATATAGGTGTCGTTATTTACACTTGGGAACCACTCAAAGGGTCGTGGTTTTCAACCAAAATGGGTCGTGGTTCACATGGCAGTGAAAGGCACGATCCTTATAACATGACGACCACCACCCATTTGGCATGACAACCACGGCTCATAACATTTGCCAACCACGACCCATGTAACATGATGACCACGACTCATGTGCATGTGAAAAGCACGATCCTTATAACATGACAACCAAGATCCAATGTGCATGGGAACCCGATACCACGATCCTTCGTCTGGGTCGTGGTTTTGAATACGTGAAGGGTCGTGGTTGTCACTGATCATGGTTAAGGTTTGATTTCTTGGAGGGTGGAAGGTTTGAAAAGGTGAAGTCATGATTATCTACTATCAATGGTGGAGGTTTGATCAACAGTAAGCTCCCTTTACGTGACAAGAACCTTCTCGACTCTTATCATCCTTTACCTTAGCAAAATGCCTATAGTAAAATAAAATACGGACCTTGTAGTGGAAGAGGATTTCAGACAAGGACAAATAACGTCCCTCTCTAGCAGTTGGTCCCTGGATCTTCACTTTTCTGTAAAAATGAAAGAATAAGAAGAAGGTCTGTAAAAGGTGCATGTGAAAGGCTACATTCGGCCCTTCTAAAGCTCATATATTCTTCCATATAATCCGGGGGATAATGGTTGGCTACTCCCCCTGTAACCAGCCATGGGACCAACCATGACATATGTGTTACATCCATTCCGTTCATCTGTTTTTACAGTGAAAGGAACGATCGTCGTCTGTTTTTACAGATCATTTTAGGGCTTGATCCCAAAAATGAGAGGGATCATTTTAATGGTCAATGACGGTCATTCAGCATCATTCCCTGTAATGTTGTCCGTCTATGATTGGAGTATAGCTCATTCTTTGTCTCATACCATTAAATGATCTAGAGAAATATATGGATGGCATGGATGAAACAAATACGTGGTGGTGGGGCCCACAAACCGCGGACCACCAGCCATTGGCTAGTGCCCTGGGGAGTAGCCGATCTGTCACTTTCTCAGGGGTTGCAACAGCAAGTGACTTTTACTTCACTCTAGGACCGTACAAGTCTTGAACCAAGGTCAGGGGCATTTTCGTCCGAAACAATATCCAAAGCTTGTCAGAAGGCCACATTTAGGATATATGGATTGTCGTAGCTTTCTAAGTAATTTGCCCGAACTTCGAAGCTAGTACAATCAATCTCCCTTTTCATCATATACTTCAGCCTCACTTGATTCCTCATGTTCTCTAGTATCCAACGTCCAACTCCATGATTCAGTTACATAGCTTCTTTCAAACCTTGATGATTTTTACTATATTGCAATCATATTTAAGGGTGTGGATTTACCCATATGAAATAGAAAATTGATATTATCTCTGATCAACCCTCAGATCTACTAGATCTTCAAAACTTAAAAAAAGATTTGCATACAAGAATCAAAAGAAACAAAGAAAAAAATAGATCATACTTGCTTGATCCATTGGTCTAGATAACATAGCTAGGAAGATTAGGCTGACAATCGCTCATGGGAGGTTTTGATACCATGACCTCTATTCCATCAACCAAGCTCGGGCGTTTGGCGTGTCGAATTCAATGAGATTAGATTTAACGGAATCATTTAAAAGCCAACATTGCTGCATGTCCGGGGTTGTTGTGAATTTGTTGTAAACATGGTTGTGCAGAAGCCACGTTTGGATTGTACTAGTGAATTCATCGTTTCATGAGACTTGTGCATGCACTACAAGAAAAGAGGGCTTTAGCCTTAGTTCAAAACTATGGCTAAATAGGTTAAACACCGAGGCTAAAGCCTTTAGCCTCAGTTTTGCCTCAGTTATCCAAACCAAGGCTGGAACCCCCATGGTTAAAGGCTTTAGCCTCAGTTTTAGCAACCGAGGCTAAAACGGCTTTTATAGCCTCGGTTCTTCAAGTGAAGCTAAATCTATTTTTAGCCTCCATTGTTTCCAACCGAGACTAAATCCAAATTTTATCCTCAGTTGCCTCCAATTGAAGCTAAATCTATTTTTAACCTCAGTTCTCAACAACCGAGGCTAAAGCCTTTAGCCACGGGAGTTGTAGTCTCAGTTTAGGTAACTGAAGAAAAACTGAGACTAAAGATAGATTTAGGCTTTGTTGGCATCAACTGAGGCTAAATTCACTTTTTAACCTCAGTTCTAAATAACTAAGGCTAAATCATTTATTTTAACCCATTCACAAATCTGTGCATAGTTAGTCATTCATTCATTCAATTAAATACAATGTTTGTTTCGTGCCACAAACTACAAAATCGCAAGTTGTTAAGTTATTATATTTGCAGGGCATAGAACATCTACATTGGCATAAAGGAAAACACAATCTACTTCAATCGAACAAACCTCTTTTTCTGACTCAGACGAAGATACATCCTCGAAACTGCTAGTTTCAGGCTTCTTCTTTGGTGCTACCTCAAAAGAAGCTTTTAACTTCTTGCCACTCTTCTGCTTCTTGATTGCTTCCTCTACTTCTCTCTTTAGCTTTTTGGCAGCAGATTGTTTCTCAATAGACTCCTTCGGATGCCTCTTTCCTGAAAATCGCCAAACTTAATGCTCTAACTAATTCTCAAAAATAAAAATCAACAGAAAAATAAATAAAATGGGCACAAAAAGCACGAACCTTTAAAAACAAGGATGAGATTCATGAGGACTGTGGGGATTCCTTTTCTAATGAATATGGTCCCAAATTATATGGCTCTACAATAAAGAAGACATTTTATCCATCAAGGCTAACATGTACAATCAGGCAAGACATAATCACAATATTGCGAGTAGAATTAAACTAATCTGTTGAATCCATCAAAACACAGACTGTACCAACAAAAATAACATATTAGAAAGTAACAAGAAAAGGGGCAACAAACATGTAGAACACAGTTATAGGATGGCAAAAACAAGCAAAGTTATATTTGACAGGATCAATTCCTCCTAATTCAAGGGCAGTAATGTAGCCAGTGTAGAAGTCTTAATGAACATCCAAAAGGTCACATTAGGCATCATTACTCAAAAAAAATGGACAGAAGAAGACTAAAAGAAGATCTATACACAGAAATTGTATATGTAGTCTTGCAAATCAACACACAAACCATCTAAGCGGATCTTTGTTGTTGTTGTACATTTATAGTCATGTTTTGCTCATTTGGAAGGCGTTTCTAAGAACCATGACAACTATTTCTGAAGATTGGGTGCTATCCTATACCTTCGTATCGGCTAAGATAATGAGCTAGAGATAAGCGGTGAGACACATGACAATAGACCAAAGATATTCTCTTATCCCAACTCCAAGCAGAAAGTTCAACCCATGTAACACCGATATCTCAACTTTATACAAAAGCTACACTAAAACCACAAGATAAACAACACCAAGTGACATAAGCCCTGCCCTAAAGGTACGGGCTGCCTCAACTAGGCCTCGTGCCTTTAAAAACCTTTTTTACAGCTAAGATTAGAATAATAAGATCACTAGACAAAGTTCAAATAACAAATGGTAAATAAAAGTCAGCATCAAATGCTAACTAAATGAGATGGGATCATGAAATACACAATCAAGACTGCTGAAATTTTCCCATGCAATTTGGATCTTACCATTTTCATTGAACCCATATGTTTAATAACCACCAATCTGAGGGTAAGGCTCATCTGCTCAAAGTATTTCAGGCCACTTTCCACATCCAGCATGATTTGGATGATCAAGACAGGCATGTATTTATGCCACAGTAAGCAAGGATGAGTTGTTCTGATCCAGCAAGTTACACCTTGCCTAATGATACCTTTTGTTTATGGTATTGGAGCCTGAAAATCTTTATAAAAAAAATAGTTGGGAAAAGTTAGACACCCTACTTATTATCTATATATTGAGTCTTCTCAATTGTATCTTCCAAGTCCAACTCGAAAGTACCATTATTGCATTTCTGAGCCCAGTCCCTCAATTTTTTAATGTTAAGGAAAGTGATTACAATTTAATTAGAACACAAGGAAAGGGAACAAACTTTAAAGTTCTGTTACACTTAGCCACACATCACTCCTTAGGATTCATATGCACTCAAACATTCCAATGAATCAAGTATTCATTCCAATCATAATTCAAATCAGGAAACGGCCTTAGATATGATTGATTGGAAAATCATGACATAGCATCCTAAACAAATACAGTACAAATCAGTGAGGTAGTTCCAAGCATCCTAAGCTCAATAGCCCCAACCAGATCTACCATCTATATCATGGAGATGGGTGTACAATATTCCAACTACCAGATCTACCACCTATTTTCTTAACTAATCTGATTGTAGCGTCACAAATTAATAGGATGAGGATGGTTTTATGTGATGGTCCACCTAACATTTTATCTTACAAATGAATTCTACATCATGGAGAAGTACTTGGGTGGAATTACTTTCCATGAAGAGATGACATTTACCCCCAGGTTTGGAGTTCACATTTTTGTGGAAAACATTTTCTGACAATGTGTTTTTATAGAAGATATAAAAATAAAAAAATAAAATTGCAGGTACTTGCCAGGCAAGCTGTAAACGGCAAAGCATGTGGGCCATGGGAAGAATCAAGCAGCAGATTATGTTGGTTACAAAAAAATAATAATAATGCTTCCCCGTTATTTAGTTGGATACTTGTTCTACTTTTTGCAAAATATTGAAGACTGGTATGGTAACAAGATAAATATTGTAAGGGGATATGTACATACAACAGTAGGTAGATTCTTGTTTATCATAAAAAGAACATATATTCATTATTGACAATGCAATCCTTACATGGTAACATAGTTGTCTTAGTCATTGATCCCCACACCCAACATTTCAGGCATTTTCCATCAGTACTGTTCTACATTCTATGAAATAATAGATTGTTTTAGCCATCCCTTCTATGAAGTTGGATCAAGATCAAAACAGATCAAGCACTAAAAATCAAGAAAAAAAATTACAAAAATCAAACCCTGAGAGGAAAATTTTGGAGAAATGAGAGGGGGAAGCTCACCTGATTGAAAGTTAAAACCCTTCCTCTATCCTCAAATAATGCCAACTGTAAATCTGAGTAACTTCTTCAAATGAATAATCAAATTGAGAAAAAAAATCGAAAAGGAAGGCAATATGCATCATCAGCTCAAAAAAATAAATAAAAAAGCAAAGCTCCAAACAATGAGATCCAAAAGGAACCAATAGGATTAGGAGTTCAGATACAATAGGGCTCATCCCTATCACATCCAAACTCTCTACATTAAAACAATCCTCTCTCGTTTAAACTTGTATTGGAATTAGATCATCTAGAGAAAGAGGAAAATGGGACATTCACCTGGAGATATTCAGGAAACCGTATGGGACCCACCCACCAGCAGTTGCCCAGAAGTGGATCTCACAGGCCCATATCCAACACCTTCACGTTCTAGAGGCCAGTCGATTTTACTCTCCATGCTTTCAGTGAGAACAGACGCATCCCAAATTGGTGCTATTAAATTCACATGAACAAACTAACAATATTAACAATCTAGATTTAAAATAAATTCCTATTTCTGTAATCCGCACTCAAATTCGAATTCAACAGCACGTATGAACCCCCATAAACAATCACAAACCTTCAGAAACACTAAATCTACAATCAGCTCAAAGTAGAAACCCTATCATCGACTAAAGAAATGAAAATTCATACCGATCATGCAAGTTTTCAAGTTCGTCTTCCTTGGATAGTTTCTACATTATGCTCGAGAGGGTCCAAGCTCCAGCATCGCCATCCATTGAACATCTAGATGGGAGAACCCAACCCCAGGGCTTTTCCAGCGGAGTCTCCGTCCCAAAGACCTCCGGCGGGAGGTCTCTTGCAGTCGGAGCAACGGATTCCGCTGCAATGGAAGGGTTCTGCTTTAGCTGCTTCAGTGGAAACTGTGTCAGGCGGTGGCATTGGAGAATCTCAGTATAAGAAGAGGAGCCGGAGCTAGGGTTTTCAGATGAGGGTTTTTGTAAGAAGGAGAGTATGGATTTTTGTCGCTACATCGTTCCGAGGAATCTGAGAAGAGATCGAGGGAAAATGGTGAATGAAATTGGGGGAAGGGAGTATTTATTGGGGAGGAGAGCTTTGATACTCTGGCAGAGTGTGATGGATGATATGCAGGCACTTAGAAATGACATACCCGGCATACAACTAAGTCAAATTAAAGTGTATATATTTTGGTTATTAGTTTAGACATATGATAAACCAAAAATTATAATCACTTGACTAGCTAATTATCTTATTGATGGACATTAACTAGACGGTTGAGATGAAAAAATCTTAATGGTCCTATTTCAATAAACAAGTGTCCACGAATCACAGGTCACCTGATCTGATTTTGAGACTAATTAAGTGAGCTCCACAATTTAGTCGGTTTCATTTGAGTTCATGTATGCTACGTGTGCAGTTTTTCATTTGAGTTTTGGATCAATATTGTAAGACCCGTATCTTAGTCCGTACCATTCTGTTAGTTTCCGCGGTCCTCCCGATTGAATTCTGGCAACCTTCGACATTTATCTGACGTTTGCGCATGACCCTGAGTTACACGCCATCAATCGAGTCGGCTCAACCTGAGACTTGTACCCTAATGACTCGCTGTTGCAGCGGTTCCGATGCTGCGTCTCGTGCACCGAGGTGATACCCAGGTCAGGAGATGTAGGCCCCCGTTTAGTTCGAGGAAAACGTCGCACGTTGCAAAACCAAAGAGAATCTCTACAACATGTCACCTCAATCAATCAATCAATCCCATCAAGGGTCAAGTACATGTCAAGTACACATCACCTCACACCCATCCCCAAGCAACCCCATAAGTCAAAAAGTTCTTACACAACTCATACCTTTCTTACACAAACTACCCCTAAAGTAAACAATTTCTTACACACCCGTCACTCACCTCACCCATCACTCCATCACCCATCTCTCTCTCTCTTTACAACCCTCTCTCTCTCATCTCTCAAACTCATTTCCAAGCAACCAAAGAGCCACATGTCCAAGCTCTCTCAATGCTCTCATGGAGGAGCTTTAGTGTGGCCCACTTCCTAACCCTCTAATCTCCCATCTTAACCCTTCATTCTTCATCATCTTCCGTTGAGATTGAAGCCAAGGAGATCACGTTTCCATCAGACCAAGAAGATTAAACGGTAGGTGCTTTATAGGCTAAATTTTCATATTTTGATGATGGGCCAAGTGAGGCCTACAGATTGATGGTATGGATCTCACTTTGGACCCTAGATGTGGTTGATGGCCTAGCTTGATTCTCATGATCATTCCATGATGGGGCCATTCTCCATGGACCCCATCATGAAGTTTATTTTCCTTGCATAAATAAAGGTCATCTAGACCTTTCATTTTGGTGGAGAAGTAATCTCCACTGTTGATTTTTGATTTGGTGGACCCACATGTATTGGGACCCACTTAATGTATGATTGAATGCTTGAAAAGGAGGGCCCATAGTGTCGAGGTCCCTCCATCACACATCTCTCTCTCTCTCTCTCTCTCTCTCTCTCTCTCTCTCTCTCTCTCTCTCTCTCTCTCTCTCTCTCTCTCTCTCTCTCTCCCTCTCTCTTTCCTTTTATGTTATTGTATGTGATGATGCGGCCGTGTGGCCCAACCGGATGGACCCCACCATGAAGCATGTATTTTATCCAAGCCATCTGTAGGTGGGGCCCACTTTATATGTGTTGTATCCACACCATCCTGCCATTTAGTGACCCACCTGAGCAGGGCTCACCTTAAATATGTGGCATGCCCAGACCATCCAGCGTCCATGGACACTGGACATTAATTGAAAACAAAAATATTAGCTTGATTCAACAAGCTTTTGGGGTGGGCTGCTCATGCAGGCCCCACCTTGATGTATAACCTTAATCCACACCATCCACTCTATTCCCCAGCCCATTTTAGGCGTTGAGCTAAAAAATGAAGCCAATTCGACTATCTAGTGGGCCATAGCATAGAAACAGTGGGTTTTTACAGTTAAAATCCACTTTGATGTTTCTACCCATCGAAACATGCTGGATATTGAGCTCTTTTGGACGGTCTCGAGCTATGGAGTCCAATGGGTGGGTTGGATTTTCCGGATGTAGGCCCCACTAGGAAAAACTGTAAGAAATAAAGAAAAACAAATATATATATCAACAGCAAGACGTTGTTGCTGTCAGCATCCAGAGGACGCCGCAACAAGCAGCATCCACTGCTGGACGTAGGGTCCGTGAGCCCCATTACAAGCCCCATCGTGATGTGTGTTGTACATCAGCACCGTGCATTTGTTGGGTCCCTTAGGGTGGTGGGCCACCCCAAAAAAAAATCAGCCATATGTGACTCAGGTGGCCCACATCATAGGGAACAATGAGGATTGAACGTTTGCCATTGAAACCCTTTTGGGCGTCCAGAAGTTTTGGATCGTTTTAAAATTTGTTTTTCCTTTTCATCCAAGTCCACGTTATCAATAGTTTGGACGACAAATAAGCATTATGGTGGGCCCCATGTGGGACCCAAGGGGTATGTCTTCTATCCACACCGTCCACACCAGGACGATGGGACCCCATGATGTATGTATATGTTCTATCCACACCGTCCACACCACTGGACAGTGGGACCCACCATGAGGCATGTGTTGCATCCAAGTCGTCTAACCATTTTGAAAGCTCATTTTATGCATGAGCTAAAGAATGAGGCAGATCTAGTATCAAGTGGACCACACCATAGAAAACAGTGGAAAGACGAACGCCTACCTTTGAAGTCCTTTGGACCTCGACAGTTTTGGGTTAAATTAATATTTGCTTTCCTCCCAACCAGGTCTTTGTGACCTTACTAATAGTCTAGATGGAAAATAAACTTGATGGTGGGCCCTGGAATTTTTATAACAGTGAAAATTATTATCTCCACTACTATCTGTGATATGGTCCAGTTGATCTTTTGATATAATTCATTTCTTTTATATATGTTTTGATTTCCAAAATAGATGAGTTGGGCTCGGCCATTTGTCTTGGCCCATTCAACTCGGCCCATTCGACTTGGCCCAATTGATTAGGCCCATTTAATTAGGCCAATGTAATATACGAAGCCCGTTGTTGAGGCCCACCTTGATACACATGAGGCCCATGTTTTGCCGCCCATTTGATGTATCTAAGGCCCATAGGTCGAGGCCCAATAGGATGTACACAAGTCCATTACAATGTGTGACTCTACTTTGGTTTGTGTAATGATGTTTATGATGGCCGTGCCTTGGGAGCAATGTTGGTTTGACGTCCACATTATAAGAATAATGTTGGTTAAATGTCCGCATTATAATTCTCCTTAGGGTCCACTATTAGGCCCATACTTGTAGGCCGTCTAGGCCCATCTTCGTTATGAACAGAATCCATCACCATATAACATGTTTAGTATAATTCCATGATTCATGATCATACGCATCATATATATGCTTGATATAAGAAGTGACTGATCATAGCATATGTCTTCCGGCAGATTGTTTGTGGACTCCTGGATAGGCGGTGTTGCCCTACATGACAGCACGATATGTGCAGGATTGCTGCATGATTGGATAGTGTGATTCATGCATTTTGGATATGTGTGACATGGTTACTATACACCCTAGCGACATTAGGGCCATAGCCTTCACAGACGTAACGTGGTTGGCAGGATTGTATACCGAAAAATCTTGTTCTACATGGGGTGCTATAGATATCCCTGGGTGAAAGTCCTTAAACCTTTATGGTACCGGGAGGTTGCTCCACCGTCTAGACCGAGTAGGTGCACGAGCACCTAGTGCCGATTACTAGAAGGCCGCGCTTTCCACTGTGTTATGGTCGGTTGGAAGGGGTGCAGCCTTACCCTCCCAAGAGGAGGGGGCAAAGTTAGGCTGAGTTTGACCAACTTGAGGAATTGGTCAGCTATCGACGAGCCGGGCCCGATATTGGCAGGCAGATAGTGAGGTCTCTTCCACTTACCTTATTTCGCACGATGGGACGGCAATCTGGTTTGGAGTGTACTAGACCCCAGTTATATTCTAGAGTTGAGCTGTATTGATATGTGGACTAGGATGACGATTCGTATGCTTGAGTTGCATCTCGCATCACATGGCCTTGATACGGCCGACATCATTCATGCTTTGTATCGCATAGCCTTGGTACGGCGAATGATATTCATGGATTCATCAGCATATTTCGCATTACTCTGATACTTCATAATTGTATTACTACCTTGCACACACACTTTCACCACCCTCTAAGCTTCCCGTAAGCTTATGCACAATCGTTGCGTGTAGAAGACGTTGGACCGCAGTAGCACTGAGGCAGGAGCGCATAGCAGATCATCTTGGAGCTTTTTGTCCATTATCATTGTATTTTCCTTTATGCTCATTGTACTTATAAGTTTTTTATCATAGTGGAAATGTGATGGAGTTTTTGGTTATTGTTTGTGAGTTATGCCTTTGATTATGCTTATTACAAATCAAACTTATGTTGAAAATCCTCCTCGTAGTATCCCAGGATTGGAACCAGACGAATGGGCGCTAGGAGCCAAGAACGGAGTACTACGTAGGCTGTCGGCACCGGATTCAGTGATCGAAAATTTTGTGAGGCTGGTTTCCCAGTTTAGGGCGTGACAGAAGTTGGTATCAGAGCATAACTTGAGAATAACTAAGAACGACATTACATGTTTATTATGAGTTCAGGATGATTAAGTCCTGAGTTCGGATAGCTTAGCGAACTTTTATTACAGACCCTTAACGTGCGTGCTTTTGAGAGTTTTCAAAGTTGATAAGCGCTTTTGTTCTTCCCTATAGGACATGTCGCCCAGGAGACTGACCCGATCGACTCCCGCTCCACCACCCGAGACTCCCGCTCCACCATCTGAGACTCCCTCTCTACCACCTACGATCCCCACTCCACCACCAGAGATTCTGATTCCCCAGCCTGAGGATGTCGCTCCTTTACCAGAGATCAGTGCAAATCGGACCGTACCCGTGAGTGTCTCTCAGTTACAGCAGATGTTACAGGTTGTGATGGCCACACTTCAGGGGCAGGGCAAGCACTTTGTTGTTTCACCGGACCAGGCTAAGTAAGAGTGCACGAGCACCCTTCTTCGAGAGTTTCGACAGCTCGATCCCCCACGTTTCCAAGGCGAGCCAGAACCGACGGTAGCTGAGAGATGGCGCTCCTATGTGAAGAAGATATTTGATACGATGGGAAGTATGACCTAGCAGCAAGTTCGATTAGCAGTATTTCTTCTCCATGGTGAGGCTGAGCACTAGTGGACATCAGTCTCCCGAGCAGAAGGTGCTGATTTTGTGTAAACCTGGGAGAATTTTGTGGATCAGTTTGACCGACATTACTTTCCGGATCACATCTGACGACAGCGAGCGTTGGAGTTCGAGGCCCTGGTGCAGGGTGAGACAGTGGCTTAGTATGTGGCTCATTTTGTAGCGCTGTCCAGATTTACGCCTTATTTAGTAGATGATGAGGGGCAGAGAGCCCACTAGTTCGAGAACGGCTTGCTTTACGATCTTCGAGGCCGTGTTATTAGGCATGAGCTCCTGACTTTTGAGGGGGTGGTACGGAAGGCACAGATTTTTTATGTCGAGTGGGCTGGTCTCAATCTGATCGTGGTCAAAGGAGAGACCAGAAGAGGTAGGCTCCTTCCAGTGACTCCCAACAGCATCAACCACAGCAACAGAGGCGCACAGGTTGCCTAGCCTTTCGAGCACCAGCAGCACCTCCAACACCACCTCTGAGGCAGTTCACCAGCACCTATTTTGGGTGCGGTGCGATGGGGCATCATATGTGGGAGTGTCTTCGCCCCCAAAGAAGCGGCGAAACGGTCGAGAGGTCCACAAAGCGGCCTCCCGCGGCCAGCGAAGCAGAGACCCCCAGAGTAACGACAAGAAAGCCCCCCACCACCGAGGCCACCTCTCAAAGATAAAGCATCGCACGGCCTGCGAGGCCGCAGCAGTAGATGCAACAGTTTTGATCACCTCAGCACAGCAGCAGCATGCTCAGAGGGGACAGACACCTCCACAGCCGGCTCAGGATAGGTTCTATGTAGCTCAGCAGGATCCGCAGTCATTTAGAGGAGCGTTGAGGGTATACTTCCAGTCTCTGAATGCATCGCTTAATTTTATTTGATTCCGGTGCTTCACACTCGTTTATGTCCGAGGGATTCTGTCATTCGACTGGATTGCCAATAGAGTCTGCTTGAGAGGGGTTGGCCGTATCGATGCCCTTGGGGAAGACTACAGTATTAGGCCGCTTCTGTTCATCTTGCCCCGTGTTAGTGGGAGAGATTTTCTTGCCCACCGACTTGTATGTACTGTAGATGTCAGATTTCGACGTCATTTTGAGCATGGATTGGCTTACCGAATACCACGCCATCTTGGATTACTCTGCGAGGACAGTCACATTCTGTATACCAGGATTGCCGCAGTTTCAGTTCGTTACAGAGCCTTGGGGAGAGTCATTGTCTTATTTGATGTCCTGCGCGTTGAGGAGCCTGCTGCCGCTTGTATTGATCAGATGCCGATTGTTTACGATTTTTTTGATGTGTTCCAGGAGATTCCGGGATTACCGCCTCGCCAACACACTGAGTTTCAGATTGATCTCGTGCCCGGTACCACGCCTATTTCGAAGGCCATGTATCGTATGGCACCGTTAGAGTTGCGGAAACTGCAAAAGCAGTTGGATGAGTTGCGCGAGTTAGGCTTTATCCGCCCAAGCAGTTCACCGTGGGGAGCGCCGATACTCTTCGTGAAGAAGAAGGATGGTTCGTTAAGGCTCTGCGTGGATTACCGTAAGCTCAACAAAGTCACGATCAAGAACAAGTACCCGCTCCCGAGGATTGATGATTTATTTGATCAACTGCAAGGTGCACAGTTCTTTTCAAAGATTAACCTGTGTTCCAGTCATCATCAGATTCGAGCCCGAGAGGAGGACATCCCGAAGATGGCTTTCAGAACGCGTTACGGTCATTTTAAGTTCTAGGTCATGTCCTTCGGACTGACCAATGCGCCCGCAGTATCATGCAGTTGATGAATGAGGTTTTTCATCCGTATCCCGATCAATTTGTTGTTGTCTTCATCGATGACATTCTAATCTATTTGAGGACCCGTAAGGAGCACGACCAGCATCTAGAGGTTACGTTGCAGACCCTCCGCTCACACCAGCTCTATGCGAATCTGGAGAAGTGTGAGTTTTGGCAGGATGAGATAAAGTCCCTCGGTCACGTGGTGACGAGGGAGGGCATCGCAATGGACCCCTCGAAGGTTGAGGCAGTGCGTCAATGGAGCCAGCCTACGACTACATCCGAGATCCACAGTTTCCTTGGTTTAGCGAGCTACTACCTACGTTTCATTAAGGGCTTCTCCCGTATTGTAGCCCCGCTGAGCAGGTTAACTCGAAAAGGCGCAGAGCTTATTTGGAGTAATGCCTATGAGCCATCATTTATGGAGTTAAGGGACCGTCTAACGTCCGCTCCTGTCCTCACTCTTCGCTCTGGGAGTGATGAATTTATTGTATTTACTGATGCATCACATATTGGTTTGGGTGCTGTCCTGATGCAGCATAGGAGACCAGTGACCTTCGTGTCTCGTCAGCTCAAGGTCCATGAGTTGAACTACCCCACACATGATTTGAAATTGGCTGCAGTTATCTTCGCACTGAAAGTGTGGAGGCACTATCTCTATGGGGTTAGGTTCGAGATCTTTTCTGACCAAAAGAGCTTGAAGTACCTCTTCTCGCAGTCTGAGTTGAACATGAGGAAGAGACGCTGGATGGAGCTCTTAAAGGACTATGATGACCTCCAGTACCACCCAGGCAAGGCGAACGTGGTGGTGGATGCCCTCAGCCGTAAGCCACGAGGCCTGGTGGCACATATAATGATTCAGGAGTAATGGATGCTCGAGGATATAGCCGAGTATGATTTTGAGTTCGGCCTGCAGTCTTCTATCATGCGGTTATCGAGCCTATTAATTTAACCCTCTCTTGTCGTAAGGGTGATCGAGGCTCAGCAGGCTGATGAGTTGTTGTAGAGTTATATGGCAGAGGCAGCATCGGAGAGTCAGATAGATTGCCAGATTGGTTCTGATGGTGAACTTCGCTTCAAAGGCCGATTATGTGTTCCGGATGTTCCTGAGTTACACAGAGATCTTATGATCGAGGCACATCGATGGTGGTTTTCTATCCACCCTGGCTCGACAAAGATGTACCGTGACATGAGGCGACAATATTTTTGGGCAGGGATGAAGCGTCAGATCACTAATTTTGTGGCCAAGTGTGATACATGCCAGTGTGTCAAGGCCGATCATCAGAGACCTCCTGATCTATTGCAGCCGTTGAGTGTCTTGATGTGGAAGTGGGAGCACGTGTCGACAGATTTCATCATGGGTTTGCCGAGGACTCAGCGGGGTCATAACACCATTTAGGTTGTTGTGGATCGTCTGACGATATCGAGACATTTCCTTACGATGTGTGCGATTTAGTCTATGGACCAGCTTGCGAGGTTATTTATCGAGGAGATTGTGAGACTGCATGGCATTGCAGTCTCGATCGTTTCTGAATGAGACCTGAGGTTCAAGTCTCAGTTTTGAGGGAGCTTTCAGAGAGCGATGGGGACTGATTTGTAGCTCAATACCACGTACCATCTGTGGACCGATGGCCAGACCGAGAGGGTCAACCAGATCCTTGAGGATATGCTTCAGGCCTGCGCGATTGATTTCGGGGGTAGCTGGGATGAGCATCTGCGATTAGCTAAGTTCGCATACAACAACGGCTATTAGGCGACCATCGGTATGGCTCCTTTTGAGGCACTATATGGCAAACCATGCAGATCACCGAGTTAATGGACCGAGGTTGGAGAGCGTCGTCTCTTAGGTCCCGAGCTTGTATAGCAGACATCAGAGGCTATCGATATCATCAGGCAGAGGATGCGCATAGCTCAGAGCCGGCAGAAGAGTTTTGCTAACCACCGGTGTCATTCCTTGGAGTTTGATGTAGAGGACCATGTGTATCTCAAGGTCTCGCCCATGAAGGGTGTAGTTCGATTTGAAGCGAAGGGCAAGCTTGCCCTGAGATTCATAAGACCTTTTGAGATCACTAGGAGTGTTGGCGTCGTGGCCTATCGGCTTGCCTTGCCATCTCAGTTGTCTGGTATCCACAATGTTTTCCATGTCTATATGTTGAGGAAGTGTGAATCAGACATCGTTCCTGTTATTGATTGGCAGCCGTTAGAGGTTCGGGAGGACACTTCCTATATTCAACAGCTAGTTTATATCCTTGATTGGAAGGTGCAGGTCTTCCGAACCAAGGTCATTCCGTTGGTGAAGGTTCAGTGGGGTCACCATTCTATTGAGGAGGCTTCTTAGGAGAGCGAGGCCAAGATTCAAGAGCGTTATCACCATCTCTTTAATGATTGATTATGTGTTGTATTTTGTATGTTAACTCTAATTTTATATGATGATGTTATGTTTCTTCTTCCTCATGAGTTTTGTCTAGTTGCGATGATTGTGTAAATTTTAAGGATAAAATTTTTATTAGGTGGGGAGAGCTGTAAGACCCGTATCTTAGTCCGTACCATTCCGTTAGTTTCTGCGGTCCTCCCGATCAAATTCTGGCAACCTTCAACCTTTATCCGACGTTTGCGCATGACCCTGAGTTACATGTCGTCAACCAGAGTCAGCTCAACCTGAGACTTGTACTCTAGCGACTGCCCCGTCGCCACAGTTTTGATGCTGAGTCTCGCGCACCGAGGCGATACCCAGGACAGGAGATGTGGGCCCGCGTTCAGTTTGAGGAAAATGTCGCATGTTACAAAACCTAAGAAAATCTTTACAACATATCACCTTAATCAATCAATCAATCCCATCAAGGCTCAAGTACACATCACCTCACACACATCCCCAAGCAACTCCATAAGTCAAAAAGTTCTTACACAACCCATACCTTTCTTACACAACTACCCTAAAGTCAACAATTTCTTACATACCCATCACTCACCTCACCCATCACTCCATCACCCATCTCTCTCTCTCTCTCTCTTTACAACCCTCTCTCTCTCTCTCATCTCTCAAACTCATTTTCAAGCAACCAAAGAGCCACACGTCCAAGCTCTCCTAAAGCTCTCATGGAGGAGCTTTAACCCTCTCATCTCCCATCTCAACCCTTTATTCTTCATCATCTTCCATTGAGATCGAAGCGAAGGAGATCACCTTTCCATTGGACCAAGAAGATCGAACGGTGGGTGTTTTATAGGCTAGGTTTTCATGTTTTGATGATGGGCCAAGTGAGGCCTACCGATTGATGGTATGGATCTCACTTTGGACCCTAAACGTGGCCGATGGCCCACCTTGATTCTGATGATCATTCCATGATGGGCCCATTCTCCATGGACCCCATCATGATATTTATTTTCCTTACATAAATAGAGGTCATTTAAACCTTTCATTTTGGTGGAGAAGTAATCTCCACCGTTGATTTTTTATTTGGTGGGCCCACATGTATTGGGACCCACTTAATGTATGATTGAATGCTTGAAAGGGATGGCCCATAGTGTCAGGGGCCCTCCATCACAAGTGTCACTTTCCTTTTTTTTTATTGTATGTGATGATGTGGCCGTGTGGCCCACTCAAATGGACCCCACCATGAAGTTTATATTTTATCCAACCCATCTGTAGGTGGGGCACACTTTATATACGTGTTGTATCCACACCATCCCATTTAGTGACCCACCTGAGCAGGGCCCACCTTAAATATGTGGCATGCCTAGATTGTCCAACGTCCAGGGACGCTGGACGTTAATTGAAAACAAAAATATTAGCTTGATTCAACAAGCTTTTGGGGTGGGCTGCTCATGCAGGCCCCACCTTGATGTATGACCTTAATTTAGGCCGTCCATTCCATTCCCCAGCCCATTTTAGACGTTGAGGCAAAAAATGAAGCCAATTCGACTATCTGATGGGCCATAGCATAGAAAACAGTGGGTTTTTACCATTAAAATCCACTTTGATGTTTCTACCCGACGAAACATACTGGATATTGGGCTATTTTGGACGGTCTCGAGCTATGGAGTCCAATGGGTGGGTTGGATTTTCCAGATATAGGCCCCACCTAGGAAAAACTGTAAGAAATTAAAAAAAATTAAAAAAAAATATCAACAGCAAGACGCAGTTGCAGTCAGCGTCCAGAGGACACTGTAGCAAGCAGTGTCCACTGCTGGACGTAGGGTCCATGAGCCCCATTACAGGCCCCACCGTGATGTGTGTTGTACATTAGTATCGTGCATTTGTTGGGACCCTTAAGGTGGTGGGCCACATCACCCAAAAACAAATTCAGTCGTATGGGACTCAGGTGGCCGACATCACAAGGAACAATAAGGATTGAACGGATGCCATTGAAACCCTTTTGGGCGTCCAAAAGTTTTGGATCATTTTGAAATTTGTATGTTTTGATTTCTAAAATAGATGAGTTAGGCTCGGCCATTCGTCTTGGCCCATTTGACGTGGCCCAGTTGATTCTGCCCATTTGATTAAGCCGATGTAATATACGAAGCCCGTTGTTGAGGCCTACCTTGATACACATGAGGCCCATGTTATGCAACTCATTTGAAGTATCTAAGGCCCACGGGTCGAGGCCCAATAGGATGTACACAAGTCCATTACAATGTGTGACTCTACCATGGTTTGTGTAATGATGTTTATGACGGTCGTGCCTTGGGAGCAATATTAGTTTGACGTCCATATTGTAAGAATAATGTTGGTTAAATGTCCACATTATAATTCTCCCTAGGGCCCACTGTTAGGCCCATACTTGTAGGCCGTCTAGGCCCATCTTCGTTATGAACAGAATCCATCACCATATAACATGTTTAGTATAATACCATGATTCATAATCATACGCATCATATGTATGCTTCATATGAGAAGTGACTGATCATAGCATATGTCTTTGGGTAAATTGTTTATGGGCTCCCGGATAGGTGGTGTTGCCCTACATGATCACATGATATGCGTAGGATTGTTGCATGATTGGATAGTGTGATTCATGCATTTCGTATATGTGTGACATGGTTACTGTACGCCCTAGTGACATTAGGGTCGTAGCCTCCATAGACTTATCGTGGTTGGCAGGATTGGATACCGAAAAATCTTGTTCTACATGGGGTGTTATAGATATCCTTGGGTGAAAGTCCCTAAACCCTTATGGTACCAGGAGGTTGCTCAATGTCTAGACCGAGTGGGTGCATGAGCACTGAGTGCCGATTACCGGAAGATCGCACTTTCCACTTTATCGTGGTCGGTTGGAAGGGGGTGCGGCCTTACCCGCCAGAGAGGAGGGGGCAAAGCTAGGTTGAGTTTGACCAGCTCAAGGAATAGGTCCGCTATCGACGAGCCGGGACCAATATTGGCAGGTAGATAGTGAGGTCTCTTCCACTTATCTTATTGCGCGCGATGGGGCGGCAATCTGGTTTGGAGTGTACTAGACCCCGGTTATATTCCAGAGTTGAGCTATATTGATATGTGGACTTAGATGAGGATTCGTATGCTTGAGTTACATCTTGCATCGCATGGCCTTGGTACGGCCGACATCATTCATGTTTTGTATCGCATAGCCTTGGTACGGCGAATGGTATTCATGGATTCATCAGCATGTTACAAATTACTCTGATACTTCATAATTGTATTACTACCTTGCACACACACTTTCACTACCCTCTAAGCTTTCCGTAAGCTTATGCACTACTGTTGCGTGCAGGAGACGTTTGACCGCAGCAGCGCTGAGGTAGGAGCACATAGCATATCATCTTGGTGCTTTTTGTCCATTATCATTGTATTTCCCTTTATGCTCATTGTACTTATAAGTTGTTGATCATAGTAGAAATGTGATGGAGTTTTTGGTTGTTATTTGTGAGTTATGCCTTTGGTTATGCTTATTATGAATTAAACTTATGTTGAAAATTCTCCTCGTAGCATCCCAGGATGGTGGACTTTGCTTCAGAGGCCAATTATGTGTCCCGGATGTTCCTGAGTTAAGTAGAGATCTTATGACCGAGGCACATCGATCGCGGTTTTCTATCCACCCTGGCTCAACGAAGATGTACTGTGACATGAGAAGACAGTATTTTTAGGTGGGGATGAAGCGTCAAGGCCAATCAACAGAGACCTCCTAATATATTACAGCGGTTGAGTGTCCTGATGTGGAAGTGGGAGCACGTGTCGACAGATTTCATTATGGGTTTACCGAGGACTCAGTGTGGTCATGACGCCATTTAGGTTGTTGTAAATCGTCTGACGAAGTCGGCACATATCCTCGCGATGCATACGATTTAGTCTATGGACTAGCTTGTAAGGTTATTTATAGAGGAGATTGTAAGACTGCATGGCGTTACAGTTTTGATCATTTCTAACTAAGACCTGAGGTTCACATCTCAGTTTTGGGGGAGCTTTCAGAGAGCGATGAGAACTGATTTGCAGCTCATCACCGCGTACCATCCGCAGACCGATGGCCAGACTGAGAGGGTCAACCAGATCCTTGAGGATATGCTTCTGGGCCTGCGCGATTGATTTCGGGGGTAGCTGGGATGAGCATATCTGCGATTGGCTAGTTCGCTACAACAACAGCTATCAGGCGACCATCTGCATGACTCCTTTTAAGGCACTATACGGCAGACCATGTAGATCACCAAGTTGTTGGACCAAGGTTAGAGAGCGTCGTCTCTTAGGTCCCGAGCTTGTGCAACAAACATCAGAGGCTATCGATATCATCAGGCAAAGGATGCGCACAGTTCAGAGCCGGCAGAAGAGTTTTGCTAACTGCTAGAGTTGTCCCTTAGAGTTTGATATAGGAGACCATGTGTATCTCAAGGTCTCGCCCATGAAGGGCGTAGTTTGATTGGGAGCAAAGGGCAAGCTTGCCCCGAGATTCATAAGACCTTTTGATATCACTGGGAGCGTTAGCGGCATGGCCTATCGGCTTGCCTTGTCATCTTATTTGTCTGGAGTCCACAACGTTTTTCATGTCTCTATGTTGAGAAAGTGTGGATAAGACATCCTTCATGTATTGATTAGTAGCTATTAGAGGTTCGGGAGGACGCTTCCTATATTGATCAGCCGGTTCATATCCTTGATTGAAAGGAGCAGGTCCTCCGGACCAAGGTCATTCCATTAGAGAAGGTTTAATGGGGTCACCATTCTGTTGAGGAGGCTTCTTAGGAGCGTGAGGCCGAGATTCGAGAGCGTTATCCCCATCACTTTGATGATTGATTATATGTTGTATTTTGTATGTTATCTTTGATTTTATATGATGATGTTATGTTTCTTCTTCCTCATGAGTTTTGTCTAGTTGCGATGATTGTGTAAATTTCGAGGATGAAATTTTTATTAGGCGGGGAGAGCTGTAAGACTCGTATCTTAGTCCGTACAATTCCGTTAGTTTCCACAGCCCTCTCGATCAAATTTTGGCAACCTTCGACCTTTATCCGACGTTTGCGCACGACCTTGAGTTACATGTCGTCAACTAGAGTCAACTCAACCCGAGACTTATACCCTAGCCACTGCGTCGTCGTTACGGTTCCGATGCTGCATCTCGCGCACCGAGACGATACCCACGCCAGGAGATGTGGGCCGCGTTCAGTTCGAGGAAAATGTCGTGCATTGCAAAACCCAAGAAAATCTCTACAACATGTCACCTCAATCAATTAATCAATCCTATCAAGGGTCAAGTACTGTCAAGTATACATCACCTCACACCTATCCCCAACCAACCCCATAAGTCAAAAAGTTCTTACACAGCCTATACCTTTTTTACACAAACTACCCCTAAAGTCAACAATTTCTTATACACCCATCACTCACCTCACCCATCACTCCATCACCCATCTCTTTCTCTCTCTTTACAACCCTCTCTCTCTCATCTCTCAAACTCATTTCCAAGTAACCAAAGAGCCACACGTTGAAGCTCTCCCAAAGCTCTCATGGAGGAGCTTTAGTGTGGCCACTTCCTAACCCTCTCATCTCCCATCTCAACTCTTCATTCTTCATCATCTTCTGTTGAGATCGAAGCCAAGGAGATCACCTATCCATCGGACTAAGAAGATCGAACAGTGGGTGCTTTATAGGTTAGATTTTCATGTTTTGATGATGGGCCAAGTGAGGCCTACCGATTGATGGTATGGATCTCACTTTGGACCCTAGATGTGGCCGTTGGCCCACCTTGATTCTCATGATCATTCCATGATAGGGCCAGTCTCCATGGACCCCATCATGATGTTTACTTTCCTTGTATAAATAGAGGTCATCTAGACCTTTCATTTTGGTGAAGAGGTAATCTCCACCGTCGATTTTTGATTTGGTGGGCCAACATGTATTGGGACCCACTTAATGTATGATTGAATGCTTGAAAGGGAGGGCCCATAGTGTCGGGGTCCCTCCATCACACATGTCTTTCTCTCTCTCCCTCTCTTTTTCATTTTTTTATTATTGTATGTGATGATATAGCCGTGTGGCCCACTCGGATGGACCCCATGTAACAACCCAAATTTTCGAGACACGAGTACGCGACCCATTTCCCAAAAACCCGAGTGTTAACCTTAAAGGATGGTCAAATATATATATATATATATATATATATATATATATATATATATATTCTTCTTTTATCAGAGTAAGCAATGAGCGTAGTGTGGACAAAGTGACATAACGGAAAATTTTCATTATCATTCAAATATATAAGAAGCTGCCCATAATGACTTATACAAACCAATGTCTCAGAATTTAACAAGTACAAGATTTACAAGATTTAATACACGAAGAATAGCAGAAAGCACATAAATATAAGTCGCAAGATCACGCAGCTCCTCCAGGCAAATACGGCCATGCATCCCTGGCGATCGTACCCTGCTCCTCATCAAATCTGAACATGCACATCACTAAAGCCACCTGTACTACCTGTACGGTTATATATTTGATGGATGAGTGGCCAACTCAGTGTGAATTCCCCTCCAGATTACACACCGCCGCATTATGTAAGCATAGTTATAAAACATTCAGACAACCAAAACAGAGTAAATGCAGTCTTATTAGATGCATGGATGCGTGAATGCATTCATCGCCCCGGGGATGCTCATCCGTGCGGACAGTGGGCTGTCACCCATGCAATCATCGAACCTGGGAAACATCAACCAGTCGGAATCATTGAACCTGGGAAATATCAACCAGTCGGAACGTGCCATGTATGCATGATTAGCCAAGTCATTATTAGTCCATTTACAATCAGCCAATTTAGATAAGCTCAAAGGTCACTATGGGGAGCACATGGCCCAGCGTAGGCCGACAGCTCGGGCATAGTATCCCATGACTACCATCCCCGGCTCATGAGGCTACCATCTTAGGATGGTTAATGGAAACCCATCGACTAGTGGCCAATCATATTACAGTATATGGGGTTTACCATCGCATGGTTGCACAGTGTAAAACATCGAACCCATATAGGGAAAATATCAAATAAAATCACGCAGGGCGAGTATCAAAATATGCCACATAGGGCAAATATCAAAACATACGATGAAAACCGTCCTTAAAATCGTTGGGTACAACAACCCTAGATGGTAGGCCCACATCAATGATCCATTTAGACCACCACCCAATAACCACCAAGTCAAAGGTCCATTACGATCACAACTAGTCAAGTTAGATCCCAAGTATGGGTGTACATTCATATGTGAGAATTTTCCACTATTGTACCAGTTTAAAGTCCATAAGCAATACACAAGCATGAACAAATATACAGGATAATCATAAAGCATGTAAGAGATCAATTTAATTTCCACTAGCTAACACATGTGATTATAAAGGGAGATATCAATTATAAATTAAATAAAAACTATAACTTAAGCTAATGAGAAGATGGAAAGCTTAAGAGGAAGAATCATCACCTTATACTTGGAACCGCCTACTAGTATCGTAAAGTGCTTGCGCCTTTAGAATTGAATCCTAACAAAATTCATGAACTTGTACCATTAGATTAAAGTTCTACATACCACCTAGGGTTTAAGATCATCGCCTAGGGTCATCTTTTAGGGTTTTAATGTGGAATTAGGGTTTTATCCTAAGGTCTAGCCTCATACTCGGATTTTAGGATTTTATTCTAAAGTTTAGTTCTAGGCTAGATAATTAGGATTTTA
Organism: Magnolia changhungtana; assembly: GCA_030180095.1. Classification (NCBI taxonomy): domain Eukaryota; kingdom Viridiplantae; phylum Streptophyta; class Magnoliopsida; order Magnoliales; family Magnoliaceae; genus Magnolia; species Magnolia changhungtana. The sequence goes on from JASAUF010000625.1 coordinate 2,787,144, forward strand.
ATGTAGAGTTTACGGTTTCATTTTAGGGTTTAATTCTAGGTTTAGATTCTATGTTTGATTATGGAATTTGAATTCTATCTTGTGTGGTCATTGACAATATTATTAGAGGGAATAATGAATGAATAAAAATAATCAAATAAATTACTTATTAGTTTTTAGGAATATTAAAGATAGCTACTATCATACTAGAATTACCCAACGATAACCCACGATGAATATTAATGCTAATAGTTCCAAGGCAATTATTAATATTAATAATATCACTAATGTTAGCTAGCGTAATACTAATAATCATTTAAATGTGAATAAATAGTATGTCCTAATGTAAATGTTAATATTTTAAGAACGGCGAAATGAAATGCTAATATCTTAATAATGACAACTTCCATATGTATTAGCCAATGTCGGTATGGATAATTTATTAATGGTAATATATTTCAAGTGATGGGTGTCATACTAATATCATTTAATAGTAGTTTTTAATATTAACGTAGAGGATGTGGTGATGGCTATTCATGATCAACAACTATCATAACACTGTTTAGGAGTGACAAATGAAGCACTTAAATTTAACCATTGTAACTAACATTAGTATATGTAGTTTATTAATGATGAATCATGTTTGGTATTAACAAATCTAATGATGATTGTGATGATACATTATAATAAAAAAATCTTTATATGGAAGGGAAATGTGGCTCACCTAGGTCGACTCGGTTCGAGTTGAGTTGACTTGGCTTACACACCACCATGCACCTTGCTCACTCTCTCTCTCTCCTTCTCTCTTTCTTTCTCCCTTTCTTTTCGTTCTTTTCTTTCTTCCTTTCACTCCCTCTCTTTCTTCACCTGCTGGAATGTCCAGCAAGACATGAACTCGTTCTAAACCCAACTTGACCCAGTCAAACTCAGTTCCAGCCGAGTTGACTCAGTTTGGAACCGAGTTAATCCGATCTCCCCCCTCTCTCTCACCTTCCTTTCTCCTTCTTCTCTTCACCCTTTCTTTCTTCTACTTCTTTCTTCTCTCATCCTCTATTAGGGTGACCAGACAGGATTCTGGACTCAAGCCAAACTCGCCACTCGAGCCGGGACTCAATCGAGTCAACATGGTGTGGCACACCACCTCCCTTCTCACCTCTATCTGCCACATTCCTCCTCATTTTTCCCGCAGCTCACGTCCATCACCTAGACTCAGTAAAACGAGTGACCCGCTTCAACAACTCGGCTGCGTGATGTAGTTGCAGCGGGTGCAGCTCTCCCTCCATGCTCCTCCCTTCTTTTTCTTCTTCCTTCATGACAGCGGCCATGGCTGTCCGCTTCATCCTCTTTCTCTCTCTTTTCTTCCTTTCTTTTCTACTGGTTTAAAACACCAGGTTAGCATCAACCCGAGGGGAACTCGGCGATGGCCTGCACCTGACCAGCGAGTCGACTCGACTCAGCAGTTGCGAAGGCAGCATGTCGTGCAGCTCCCCTACTCTCTTTTTTTTTCCCACCTTCTATTTCTTTCTTCTTCCCTTCTCCAATCCGCATAGAGTGCTACAGAGATGACCCACCTGGTGAGCAATACTGTTACGAGATTGAGGCTGTAACAGGGGCTAACGACAGTTCTTCTTAACAGGGAAGATGACCTGTCATTAATGGCAGATCGCAAACATCCATGTTTTTCTCCAAAACGATGCATAAGAATGTTGTAGACGGATCTATGGGAGCTTATAGTATGGTCAGATTGAAGCTCTAAGGAGTTTTAGGTGGTGGGTTCAATGAAGAATGGAAACGGCCGTTTAAGTGGCTGCAGCTGCAAAAATGGAGGATAAGCTTCAATTTTCTGGATTCTAACACCCTTATAACGAGCCCTAGATCTGCCTATAACCATCGGATTCAAATGAAGGGCTGAGATGTAATCCTGCTACCGGTTTTCTGAAAAACTGTTGGCGGAAGGGAGGTTTTGGGCGTCGGTTTCCCACAAGGAACCCTAACACGTGAGCTGAAATGGATGGCAAGGATTTTCTCTCAGTGAACGGCTGAGATGAGAGGAGGAACCCCTCACGCGGATCGCCCTTGTGGCAGCAGCGGGAACAGTTTCCTTATTTGGAAACGTGGTTTTGTAAGGCCTGTTTGGGTGGAAGATGGTGCACATGTACATGTGCTCAAATACGAGGAAAAGGGTAGGTTTAGGTTGGGCCTATGCTGCGGATCAGATGGTCGGTTTGGATTGTCAAGATGGGTCCTGCTGGTGGGCCACCATCGATGCAAACGGACAACGTCCGTTCGTTTGAAAAGGGCAGGGAGCAGGAAGCAAGGAAGAAAATTCCTTTTTTTGGAAATTTTCGGTCAAGCACAGCTTGACCGGGTATTTTAGTTCAGTGCACAGCTAGTGCACACGCATGGTGCACTCACGGGGTCGGTGGTGGGGTCCACGGTGAGGTTTGTAGGAAATCCACACCGTCCATTCTACTTTATGCGCCATCTTAGGATGCCTGGCCAAAGGTGAGGTGGATCCAAAGCTTAGGTGGGTTGTACTAACAAATTAGGGTCCTTTGTTTTCGATTTTTTTGCCGATTTGATGGTCGGATCATGCTGTCTTTGTACGCCAACGGTCAGAAAGATCCTAAGGGCTATTTGTAGGGCTTTCGTCACATGTTACTAACCGATACTAATATTGGTAAGAATTTTATTATTTTTGTATATTATTTATAATCACGATGTTTAAAATCTCATACATACTTATAAATAAAATTTTAATGTTGAGATACTACTAATTTCATGCTGTTGTTCACACTTTCATTAATATATATAATTCATAATATTATTTGCATTTGATAATATTAATATATACAACTCCATTAAAGTATCTATGATTTAGGTATACATATTTATGGGAGATGTTTAATACCACATTAGTATTTATAATTCAATTACATACTGTAAAATTATTATTCATCACGTTTAGTTAATATAATTTTATTTTCATAATATTTTATTTCCATTAAATATATATATATATATACTCTTATTATAATATGTTTTCATACGCTTCTATATGATAAGTAATTTATCAAGATACATCTATAATTTTTCTGATCTATGTTTGTGTAAAATATAATAAATAAAATAAATATACTTTATTAAATATTATGTGACTACTGGATGGTTCGTCTCGAAGATTAACAGATGGAAGTTCTGATACACAGGTGCGAATTGTTTTCAATGGTCAGATTTAAATTAGGATGAACGTGAATGTTCACTAAGGTTAGAGTTGTATTTATACTAGGTTTGGTTATATGGTAACACCCGAGTACTAGAAAAGTACGGGGTGTTACATCCCACCATGAAGCATGTATTTTATCCAACCCATCTGTAGGTGGGGCCCACTTTACGTATGTGTTGTATCCACACCATCCTGCCATTTAGTGACCCACCTAAGCACGACCCACCTTAAATATGTGGCATGCCCAGACCGTCCAATGTCCAGGGACGTTGGACGTTAATTGAAACAAAAATATTAGCTTGATTCAACAAGCTTTTGGGGTGTGCTGCTCATGCAAGCCCCACCTTGATGTATGACCTTAATACACACCGTCCATTCCATTCTCCAGCCCATTTTAGGCGTTTAGCCGAAAAATGAAGCCAATCCGACTATCTGGCGGGCCATAGCATAGAAAACAATGGATTTTTATTGTTAAAATCCACTTTGATGTTTCCACCCGCCGAAACATGCTGGATATCGGGCTCTTTTGGACGGTTTCGAGCCATGGAGTCAAATGGGTGGGTTGGATTTTTCGGATGTAGGCCCCACTAGGAAAAATCGTAAGAAATCAAAATATATATATATATATATATATCAACAGCAAGACGTTGTTCTTTGTCGGCGTCAGGACGCCTGCATAACAGCGTTGCATTCATTCGGCCGGACGTAGGGTCTATGGGCCCCATTACAAGCCCCACCGTGATGTGTGTCATACATCAGCACCGTGCATTTGTTGGGTCCCTTAGGGTGGTGGGCCACCCAAAAAAAAAATAGTCGTATGTGACTCAGGTGGCCCACATCACAGGGAACAATGAGGATTGAACGTCTACCATTGAAACCCTTTTGGGCATCCAGAAGTTTTGGATTGTTTTGAAATTTATTTTTCCTTTTCAACTAGGTCCACGTTATCAACAATTTGGAAGGCAAATAAACATTATGGCGAGCCCCACGTGGGACCTAATGGGGTATGTGCTCTATCCACACCATCCACACCAGGATGGTGGGCCCCATGATGTATGTATGTGTTTTATCTACACCGTCCACACCATTGGACGGTGGGACCCACCATGATGCATGTGTTGCATCCAAGTCGTCCAACCATTTTGAAAGCTCATTTTATGGCATGAGCTAAAGAATGAGGCAGATCCAGTATCAAGTGGACCACACCATAGAAAACTATGGAAAGACGAACGCCTACCATTGAAGTCCTTTGGACCATGACAGTTTTGGGTTAAATTAATATTTATTTTCCTCCCAACCAGGTCTTTGTGACCTTACTAATAGTCTAAATGGAAAATGAACTTGATGGTGGGCCCTGAAATTTCTATAATGGTGAAAATCATTATCTCCACTGCTATCTATGATATGGTCCAGTTGATCTTTTGATATAATTCATTTCTTTTATATATGTTTTGATTTCTAAAGTAGATGAGTTGGGCTCGGCCATTCGTCTTGGCCCATTCAACTCGGCCCATTCGACTTAGCCCAGTTGATTCAGCCCATTTGATTAGGCCGATGTAATATATGAAACCTGTTGTTGAGGCCCCACTAGATACACATAAGGCCCATGTTATGCAGCCCATTTGATGTATCTAAGGCCCACGAGTCGAGGCCCAATAGGATGTACACAAGTCCATTACAATGTGTGACTCTACTTTAGTTTGTGTAATGATGTTTATGAAGGTCGTGCCTTGGGAGCAATGTTGGTTTGACGTCCACATTATAAGAATAATGTTGGTTAAATGTCCACATTATAATTCTCCCTAGGGCCCACTGTTAGGCCCATACTTGTAAGCCGTCTAGGCCCATCTTCGTTATGAACAAAACCCATCACCATATAACATATTTAGTATAATTCCATAATTCATGATCATATGCATCATATGTATGCTTGATATGAGAAGTGACTGATCATAGCATATGTCTTCGGGCAGATTGTTTATGGGCTCCCGGATAGGCGATGTTGCCCTACATGAGCACATGATATGCGTAGGATTACCGTATGATTAGATAGTGTGATTCATTCATTTCGCATATGTGTGACATGGTTACTGTACACCCTAGCGACATCAAGGTCGTAGCCTCCACAGACGTATTGTGATTGGCAGGATTGGATACCGAAAAATTTTATTCTACATGGGGTGATATAGATATCCCAGGGTGAAAGTCCCTAAACCCTAATGGTACCAGGAGATTGCGCCAACGTCTAGACCGAGTGGGTGCATGAGTGTCAAGTATCGATTACCAGAAGGCCGCACTTTCCACTGTGTCGTGGTCGGTTGGAAGGGGGTCGGGCCTTACCTGCCCTAGAGGAGGGGGCAAAGCTAGGCTGAGTTTGACCAGCTCGAGGAATGGGTCCACTATCGACGAGCCGGGCCCAATATCGGCAGGCGGATAGTGAGGTCTCTTCCACTTACCTTATTACGTGCGATGAGACGACAATCAAGTTTGGAGTGTACTAGACCCCGGTTATATTCCAGAGTTGAGCTGTATCTATATGTGGACTTATATGAGGATTCGTTTGCTTGAGTTACATCTCGCATCGCATGGCCTTAGTACGGCCGACATCATTCATGATTTGTATCGCATAGCCTTGGTACGGCGAATGGTATTCATGGATTCACCAGCATGTTTCACATTACTCTGATACTTCATAATTATATTACTACCTTGCGCACACACTTTCACCATCCTCTAAGCTTCCCGTAAGCTTATGCATGACCGTTGCGTGCAGGAGACGTTGGACTACAGCAGCGCTGAGGCAGGAGCGCATAGCATATCATCTTAGAGCTTTTTGTCTATTATCATTGTATTTCCCATTTATGCTCATTGTACTTATAAGTTTTTTATCATAGTGGAAATGTGATAGAGTTTTTAGTTGTTGTTTGTGAGTTATGCCTTTGGTTATGCTTATTACGAATCAAACTTATGTTGAAAATCCTCCTTGTAGCATCCCAGGATCGGAACCAGGCAAATGAGCGCTAGGAGCTGAGAACGGGGTGCAATGGAGGCTGTCGACGCCGGATTCGGTGATCGAGATTTTTATGAGCCCGATTTTCGAGTTTGGGGCGTGACAAATATGATATTTGTTTTTCATCTTCATTCAGGTCTGTATGACTAAAAGGTAGACTTTTGGCCTCGATTCCTATGTAACTCTGGTTAAAAGGTGGACTTTTGGCCTCGGTTCTTATGCAACTGAGGTTAAAAGGTAGACTTTTCGCCTCAGTTCCTATGCTACTGAGGCTAAAAGGTAAACTTTTGGCCTCAGCTCTCATGCAACTGAGGCTAAAAATTAGACTTTTGGCCTCGGTTCCTTTGCAACTGAGGCTAAAAAGTAAACTTTTTCCCTCGGTTCCTATGTAACTGAGGCTAAAAAGTAGACTTTTCGCCTCGGTTCCTATGCAACTGAGGCTAAAAGGTAGACTTTTCGCCTTAGTTCCTATGGAATTGAGGCTAAAAAGTAAACTTTTTGCCTCAGTTCCTATGCAACTGAGGCTAAAAAGTAGACTTTTGGCTTCGGTTCCTATGCAACTGAGGCTAAAAAGTAGACTTTTCGCCACAGTTCCTATGCAACTAGGGCTAAAAAGTAGATTTTTGGCCTCGATTCCTATGTAACTAAGGCTAAAAAGTAGACTTTTCACCTCAGTTCCTATGCAACTGAGGCTAAAAAGTAGACTTTTCGCCTCGGTTCCTATGCAACTGAGGCTAAAAAGTAAACTTTTACCCTCAGTTCCTTAACAACAAAGGCGAAAAAAGAACTTTTAGCCTCAATTCCTTAGCAACCGAGGCTAAAAAAACACATTTAGCCTCAATTTTTTCAATTGAGGCTAAAAAATTGTGGCTGAAGGCCTATTTTCTTGTAGTGATAGCCATGTTTTGATAGTTGGTGGGATGTATTGGAAAACCCAGGAGAGCATCTGGGACTGTTTGGAGCAACAGGAAAAACTGGAATGGAGTTGAGAATTTCCAACCGAAGACGGGACTATTTGGAGCAACTGGAAAATTTGGAATGAAGTGGAAAATTTCCCACCGAAGAGGTTTGGATAATTTGTCTTAAGATGGATGGGTATAGTGGATCACTTCTCTCTCTCCACCATGCCAATGCATCCTACCCTTACCAGTCTCCAGCTGCAAACGGCCAAGGGCTCAGAATGGCCACCATGATGTATGGGGTTTATCCACATCGTCGATCCATTTCGCGATGGCATTTTACATAATAGGACCAGAATTTAAGCAGATCCAAGCTTGAAGTGGACCACACCCGTGGAAGAAGCAGTACAAATGATGCACACCATTGAAACTTTTGTAAGGCCCACTTTGACATTTATTTGCTATCCAACCTATTCATAAAGTTACATGGACCTGGATGAAGGGAAACAATAGATATCAACTCGATCCAATCCCTCTGTGGGCCCCACTAAGTTTTCAACAGTAAGAGTTTAATCATCATTGTGTGGTCCACTTGTGTCTTAGATTTTCCTTATTTTTGGGATTATATAAATGGAAAAAAGGATGAACAATGTGGATAAAACCCATACATCATGGTGGCCACTCCCCGACCTTGCCCGTACTGAGCTGGAGACATCTAAGGTTAAGACACAAATCCATGTTCAAGTATTTCTATGTTGCCTTCCGAAGGTTTCAACTAAGTCAGCAACTCTTCTTTATTCAAACTGCTTGCAGCAAATCACAAATTCCTTACCAGATACACAATCAAACAAACTTGTGACAAGGCAGTTGTACCCAACAACAGGGAAAAATGATATTACATTTGGACTTTTTTCCTAACTTTTTAACATAATAAAACAACAAATTTAAGTAGCTTTCCAATCCACAACAAAATACCCACTCAACCAACCAAATCACATCAATGCCAACTCTTCATTTAAAAAAACTTTCAATACTCTCTCCTGCAATTTAAAGACAAATGAACAGATTGATGGGATGGTTTGAAAGTAAAATTGATCAGTCTAAAATATGGAAAGAGTACCCAAAGACCTTTGGTTGGGCACAATTTTATACCTTCTCCACATACATGCAATAGGAAATAGCCTTGTCTAAATCAACTGCTTGGGATTCTCCTAATACAGACATTGTCACTGCTAATCCATTGTATGAGAGCCTGAATTCCAAGAATTCAATCCTTACAAAAAAATTTAATATAAAATCTTTGTAACACGAGTCCGGTACAGTTCCTACTTTTACATTGATATCACAAAAGAGGTTTGGGTACATTTTTCCAACTTACAGGATAATGCCATTTACCGAAAGGAATCGATCCAAGTAACTCACGGATGAAGAGAGAACTCAAGGGTACAAAACTATAATAGGCATGAACATATTCAACTGAATGGATTAATATCAATCACAAGCAACTAAAAATGAAAGTATAAAGAATTCATCTCCTTTAAAACATCAAAATCAGGCAAAAAAAAATGAGAATGAAAAAAGCTTCAAGCAAATGCACCTAAACCCATGTAATCTCGGCGTCTTTCACATGTAAATATATAGAGAGAGCACTTTAGTTTTCTCCATCTTGGCTGCTAAATATAAGCAGGACATAGATAAAAGTTAAGGAATCCAAGACTTACCTAATAACAAAAGCAAATGATATCAAAATAATAATCAAAGGGTTATTGCACTTAATCATTCATCGATCTCCAAAAAAAGATGTAGCTTATAATATTGTATCAAAATCTATTAAGAAAATAAAGAAGACAACAGGATTTGGTCCCTTTTTACGACTTACGGGAAGTAAATAGGATAAAAGGAACCGATTTAAGTAATTTAGTGTCGATGTAGGATGTCAAGGGTACATGACTATAATAGGCATGAACATGTTCAACCCAATGGATTAATATCAATAGCAGACAATAAAAATTTTAAGTAAAAAGAATTCAGAATCAATAAAACATCAAAATCAGCCAACAAAAAAGGGTAAGAAACAAACAAATGAGGAGTTTAAAATCCAAACCAATGCACTAAACCCTATGATACTGAGGTTGTCTTGTAGGCAGAGGAGGCTGGAAGCTAGACAGTCATAGGTTAGGATAATATGCAACACATAAATATTGTTATAAAAAAATAAGAGATAAAAACGTGAGATGCAAACATTTTTTAAATCTAGAAAACAAAATAAGATGCATGAAAATAGTTACAGGCATAACTATTATAATCAACAAGTGAGTCCATCTACATACACCATCGAATAATTTAGTTTAATATGGATTTTTTTTTACTAGTATTTGTGGTTAGTAGCAATAGAGAGATGGCTGAAGTGAAGCTTAATGATAATATACGAAATGAAAAAAAGAATGAAAAAAAGAACGAAGATCCCAATTATAATCGTGGCCACCCTATCCCGAATTGACATGGAGACTCTCCTCCGTCGACATACCCTTAGAAATCACGGTTGGGGTCATATGTTGGATCGACGACCTTGATGAAGTCGGAGTCACAACACGAGGCTACAAATCCATGATAATTTTCAACTATTGTGGCCTATCCCATAAATGGAGCAGTCGTATGAGTCTGGTTAGAATTCCACCAAGTACTCGCATCTTTTCATTTTTTAAGGATTAATATTTACAATCATTGTATCCTTCAACTTCCAACATTGTCTCCTTCCGAGATGAGTATATGCCCGGATGGTAGTCAACAACTATGACATAATATTTATCCTTACCCATCTGCATTCACATGTCGACATTAGAAATATTATGAAATGGTTATCCTGAAGATTGGGAAAAAAAAAAGTTCTAATTCTGCAGAAGGTGGAGGTGAATATAGATTGCGGAAGAATATGATAGCATAAACAAATGAGCAAAAATCATGTTACATGCTTAAGAAAGTTGTAAAAGAGACCTCAATCATAATTTTTTCAGTCACATAACAAATAGCAATCCATGAAAATAAGACATTCAACAAATAACAGTCTATAAAATAAAGCATCCAAAAGTAATGCATGTTGACTTTAAAAAAGAAAGAAAATGAAGAACTAGTGTCAATAGATACACTCTAAATAGTGTAAAGTTATTATATATCCATAAAATCCACTTATCCAAAGGAATGGATATGAGCAAAGGAGAACCTTCTCATAAGAAGGTACCTACTAAGTTATTGTCCAAAATATCCTAACTGCTTCAAAGTTTCACAAACATGTCAACACTATCCATCAACTAGAACCACCACTTATAGACTCCTCCGAATTGCAGAGAGTTTTTTTCAACCATTTAACTTGGCATTCTGCTCGAAGACTGATAAAGAAGGATGTGAGCTTCTTGTCTCTATCGAGGAGCTAATCGACATTGATGAACTCAGTGTTGGTCAACCCCTGTACCTCTTCGAGGATATCCAACAGTTTACTCGTTCGGTTTACCTCATTGCCATGTCTAATATCACGCATTGCCTCGACTATATTTTTAAGAAACATGCCAAGTACATCACAGGGACGAGTAGGTCGCATCCGTTTCTGTGACCTACTCCCACTACGATTATTATTATTAGAATCATATGTATAGTTGGGAGTGTTGCGAAAATAGTGATTGCCCTGGGGATAATTCTCACTATAAAATTGATAATTTCCTATCGAGACCTCAAGATTTTCGTCAGATAGATAGTATCTTCCATATCCTCTTCCGGTTATGTCCATATTTCGTAGGGCTGAAAGTCGGGCGGGTTGGGTCGGGTTGGTGCTCAACCCTAACCCAACCCAAGGTTCCTATACCTCAACCCTAACCCAATCCAATCTTGGGTTGGGAATTCTCAACCCAAGCCCAACCCAAGCGGGCTCGGTCGGGTTGATCGGGTTGGTCGGGTATATACATGATAATATTTTCGTTATTACATTAGTTTATTATATTTCAATATAGGACTTATTTTTTGTATCTATAATTTTATTAATTATATATGTGATTATTCATTATAAAGAACTTCATTTTTTTCTTTAAAAAACAAGCTTAAATATAAGACGACTACTCATTTAAAAGTCATGTAGCATAGCATGAAGTCTATTTAGGAGAGAGAAATCTAGCATATCTTGTTAGATTGAGTCCTTGGAAATGACGTGGACAAATGAGACTTGACATCACTAGTGTGCCTTCAACACAAACGATCCACACTCATATATAAGTAACTTATATATTGATCGGGTTCGGGTTTGGGTTGGGTCGGGCAACCCGAGACCTCAACCCGAGCCCAACCCAAGTTTTATCAGGTTGGTGTTTGTATAGCCTAAGCTTAAGATCGGACCCGAAATATCCTGCCCGAGCCCAACCCAATGTCGAGTCAGTCACGAGTCGGTCGGGTTGAACCCGCCCAACTTTCAGCCCTAATATTTCGTTCAAATCTTATAGAATAAGAGATGATGACACTACCATATTCCTACTCCCTTGAATGTACATCCCGTAGCCTAATCAGCACCAAAAATTACCATTTAATCATCCATTCTCTTGATTCTCTTGTCTCAAAGTATTTCCGCCCGTGGATGGGACTACATTAAACAATGCGGGTAAATTAATTAGCAAGCATGGACTGTGATACAATAATAATAAACTAAGAAATAATAATACATCATGTAATCACATCTGTTTGCACAGTTGCGAGGTATTCTTACCCGTAGATATTCTTCTCAAATCTCATTATGGGCCATCATAACCATTCGCTCATTATCTCATCCAAAGCCGCTTGCAGCGAGCATGTTGTAAGTGCTATCTTGTATAAAACACACCTTTGTTTGTCAAATTTTGTTTAGACAAAACAGCTTATGAAGTAAACTTTCCAATGTGGATCAAGATGGAAAGTTCGAGACTCTACTAAAGTTCAAGTCAAGTAGAGGATTAAGATGGAAAGTTCAAGACTCTACTGAAGTTCAAGATGATTGAGTTCAAGTTCTACTAAAGTTCTAGTAGAAGATCAAGCTCCATCTTCAACTTCAAGCTCTATTGAAGATTGAAGTAGAAGAATAAGTTCCACAAAGTTCAAGTTACTTTAAAGTTCAGTCATATCAGGTATAACAAACCCTAGAAAGACCTTAGGCTTAGGTTCTTTCAAAATATAAAATTAAATGGGTTTTTATGCTTATGTTAGGCTAAAGTTTGACTAGTCTAAGCTGTGGTTCGACTAGTTTAAGCATTTCTCGACCAGTCCTATTCTAAACTCAGAAAAATGAATTTTTCCGTTACTTCTTCGACCAGTCGAGCAGACTGCTCGACCAGTTGAAGATGGACCTTCGACCAGTCGAGGGTTGCTCGACTCAAAGTCCAGTGACTGAATCGGTTTGGATTTTAGGCACCCTCGACCAGTCGAACAGGGCACTTGACCAATCGAACAGGGCCTTCGACTAGTCGAAGTTTTGTTTTATCTTATCGCGCCCAAATTCAAAATTTTGTTGAAACGGAATCTGGTCCTTCAACGAGTCGAAGACTATCTTAGACGAGTCGAAGCAACAACTTCTTAACCTATAAATAAAGACATTCTCTCAATCCGAAATTACCAATTCAAGTTGATAAAAGCCTTCATCAAGAGAGAGAAGTCCCCATTATTATCAAGCTATTGCACGGTATTTATAATATTTTTTAATAGCTTATTTGTTTTAATTCTTTGATCTCCTATTTTCTGAATCCTATTTTATAAAGAGAGAAAATACTCTTCTTTGAGATCTTAAGGAATTCAAACAAGTAGTCTTTGGTTTGAATATATTTAAAATCAATCTATAACCTAGAACCCTTTGTCTATATGACCGAACATTGAACAATCTACTACAAGAGAAACGGTTCTACGGATACATCTTCTGATATATCTTCAAATGGGAAGATAAATATTCTTTACCTTTATTTGTTTGGTTTTATTGAGATAGCAAAAAAATCTCATTTGTTGGTTTTCCTGAGATAGCCAGAAAATCTCAGTGGGGGTTTTTTTTTTGTGATAGCCCTTTAAAATCACAACTATATCAGATTTTAAGATGACCCTGTGAAAACCTTATTTATAGTGAAAACCAATATCACGTGGATAGTGATTATTAGGGATGAAAGTCGGGCGGGTTCAACCAGACCAACCCGTGACTGACCCGACGTTGGGTTGGGCTTGGGCAGAATATTTCGGGTTCGGTCTTGGGCTTGGGCCATAGAAACACCAACCCGACAAAATTTTGATCGGGTTCGGGTTGAAGTCTCGGGTTGCCCGACCCAACCCGAACCCGATAATTATAATATAAATATATAATAAATCAACAGATGATCTTCCTTGCACGTCATTTCCCGATGAGGGATTTCTCTCTCCCATGCGACGCCGGATTTTTCTCTCTCATTCGCCCGATTTTTCTCACCCATATTGCATGGGATGCAGATACCATGAGAAAGCCTTTCTTATAAAGATCCTATGCACGGATGCGATGTGGGGTCCACCATGATATTTATGAAAAATCCAACCTGTCCACCCATTTTTCTAGCTCATTTTAGGACACTGGACCAAAAAAGAAGAGGATCTAAAACTCAACTTGGCCATAAAATATGAAACAGTGGGAAAAGGAATTCCTACCGTTGAAACCTTTCTAGGCTATGCCTTGATGTTTATATGCCATCCAAACCATTTATAAGATCATTTTTACCGGGATGAAGTAAAAACACTAAAAACTTAAACCTATGAAACTTTTATAGCCATATAAATATTTCAACGGTGGTCACTAAATCTCCACTATTTCCTTTTGTGTGGCCCATTTAAGTTTTGGATCCATCTTACTTTTGGTCACATGTCCTAAAATAAACTCGAAAAATGGATGGACGGGTTTGATTTCTAATAAACATGGCAGTGGGCCCCACCTGGAATCCTTGCAGAGAAACATACTACAGAAGGCTTTTCGGGAAACCCATGTCTGTTTGCATGCTCGACGGCAACGGAAACGAATGGGCTATTCCCAATGGCCAGCGGTCAATGCTCTATGGACCCCAACATGATGTATGTGTCTCATCCATGCCATCCATCCATTTTTATAGATGATTTTATGGCATTAACCCAAAATTAAGGCAGATCAAAATCTCAGGTGGACCACACCATGGGAAAACAGTAGTGATTAAACATCTACCATTAAAAACCTCCTAGGGCCCACGATAATGTTTATCTAACATCAAACCTGTAGATTAGGTCATAGAGAGCAAGATGAAGGCAAAAAACAAATATCAGCTTGATACAAAACTTTTGTAACCCCAAGAAAATTTTAAGAAGTTTTTAATAGTGGGATTTCAAGGATTTCAATCAACACTGTGTGGCCCCATATGAGATTTTGATCTACCTCAATTTTGGGCCCATAGCATAAATTTATCTGAAAAAAATGGATGGACGGCATGGATAAGACACATACATCATGTTGGGGTCCGCAGAACACCTACCACTAGCCATTGAGTAGCCAATCCATTGCCACTGTATAACTTCTATCCTGATTGCTTGATCCACTGCATGACTTTTAACGTATGGTAGTTCTTTGGCCCCATAATGATTGCATTTTACATCCATACCATCCATCAATTTTTATGGATCATTCTAGAGCATGGCCCCAAAAATAAGGCACATTCAAAGCTCAAGTAGACCACACCACAAAAAGCAATACGGAACTACCGTTGAAACTTTCCTAGGGCCAAGCTTGATGTTAATTTTTCATCTAATATGTTCATGATATCACACACACCTGGAATAAGTTAAAATACAAATACCAGGTTGATCAAAGTCTTCTATGGCCCCAAAAAGTTTTTAACGGTGGTCATTTAATCCCCGTTGCTTTCTGTGCTATGGTCCACTTGAGCTTTGGATGTGTCTCATTTTGGGGCTCATGCTCAATAATCATATGTAAAAATTGATGGACAATGTGGATGTAAAACCTAAATCACTACAGGCCCCAAGAAGTTTCACATGCTAAAAGTCATGGTGTGTAATATGCAAGCTATTTTGAAGAGAGAAATTCAGGCGTACGAGTGAGAGAGGGAGTCAGGGAGCTCGTTTGCACTAGAGAGATTGAGAGAGAGAGCATCTCACAAGGTATGTAACTATGTATCTGTAACGCCCTGAAAATCGGGGGTCGAGTGTAACTCAACTCTCGAGTTCCAACGCATCACTTATGCAACATATTTAATGATGTTTGAATGTTGTCTGTGTTAGAGCAATAAACATGAATAAGATTATACCAAAACAGTAATTCATACTCCAGGTCAATTGTATAAAAGCAAGCAGAAGACTGAACTATATATATATGTATGTAAAGAACAAAATAAACGTTTCATTCTCTAGAGTATGAATCCATCTGAGTCACCATAAACATGTCTGTTTTATAAACAACATATCAAAAATAAAACTAAGTACAATCCCTGCAAAACTCGCCAGTCCTGACAGCCTAGTTGAAGCCGCTAGAGAACTGCATATACGAGAACTCCTCCTGGTCCTCGTCATAATCAGGCTCCGCCTCCAGAGTTGTCGGCTCGCCTAAACCTGAGACAGAGTCTGGTTGGTGTGCGCAACACCGTCCCGTAACATGGGAGTGAGTAGCTAACTCAGTGGAACAATAAGGCATAAGTTATCATATTATCAATGCAGTCAAGCAGTAATGATAAAGCAGGAAGTCAAACACTCCTAGTTACTCTTATTAATGCAAGTATGTATGCAGGTATGATGGATGCCCTCACCGACATACTCCCGCATGCGACACCATCTCACGCTCGCGGCATGCTTACATCCCACAGTGCTCCACATCTTCCAGGCACATGCGATGCATGATGAGCATGATTACCGAGTTTTTTTATTTATCCATTTCAAACAGCAGGATTGGAAAACTAAGGTACCTCCCTTGTATCATTCCCAAACATGATCCATTCTAGGGTCATCAATCCTAGTTAATATCAGACGATGGTGTGTTTTCTAGGTCACCAGAAAGGTGCTGTGGTGTTACACACAAAGGTTGCACCGCTCCCCATCACCCCTTAAACGATTCATCACAATGTCAGAAACAAGCCTAGTTCATACTCTATATATCACGGCGAACCCTAAGGCGCACTGCGACTTCAGAATATGCTCGCAGTCACTACAAAGGGTTGTCAGGGCTGTTACGCACAAAGGTTGCACCGCTCCCCCATCACCTTATCAATGTAGGCCGACAGCATGAATATAGTGTCCCATACCACCATAATCGGCTCACGAGTTAAGTTGTTCACTGGTCACTACGGGGAGGCACGTAGCCCCAGCGTAGGCCGACAGCTCGACCACGGTATTCCATACCACCATGCTTGGCTCATGAGTCTTAGCGGATCGAGGTACCATAGTTAACGGGATTTTCACTGGTAAGTTTGGTACCCTAGGTTCAAACATTAGCGACCAAACATGGTGAACATACATAAGACACACGGGTTACTTGACGTGTTCGGCTGGCTCGAGCGCACAATAAGTTGGGCGATATGAAGCGCAAAAGCACCTCGTGTGGCCAACCACTATCGCCAACCGAAGTACGACACGGGTTCGCCAACACATCATGTGTGGCGAAACGAATCTCAACCACAACTCCAAGTCTGATACCGGATGCCTGGACTATGGATATAGTCCCAAGCTCAATCAATTCCTAACCATAGCATGTGAAGTACAGCATGATAACATGGTAATTCAAGAACACTAGCAATCATGTTATAAAGCATGTCATAAAGCATGTTAATAAACAAGTTACAAAGCATATTCAAAAGCATGTTGTAAAGCACTATACAAATAGGGATACAAATACATATATTTCATAAGTGAGTGGTTAGAGTAAACAACCACATGGAGGGTATCATACATGACTCTAAGGTAGTTGAGAACCCTATCTCAGCACCTACCTAAGGCACTAACACTTAAGCACTTACACTCACAAGCAATTTCACCAACACTTGGAATGCACTTTTTCAACATACATGACGTATGTTAGAGGAAAGTGCGCTAGGGTTGTCCCTTTACCAAACTAGTATTTTATACCTATATATCATATTCATACAGCAAATAATCATGATAATTACATCAGCAAAATTTATACGCATGGGGTATTTTCTAGGATACCCAATTTCGATATACATAGTATTTACAAGGGAACTTATATTACGGCGATTCCTGTCGCCAAGCAATTATTTTATGCGCACATAATATATTTATACAACAATTAATCATGACAAACACCTCGTTAAAATATACATGTATATTGTACTTCTTACAATACCGTATTTCTACATACATAGTGTTTATTAGTAAACATGTATTTAGGCGAATCCTTTCGCCAAATAAGTATTTTATCCATACGTCATATATCCATACGACAAATAAACATGTCAAACACATTTTCATAAAAAATACGTATACGGTATTTTATACGAATACCTAGAGTATGTGAAATTCCAAATTCTACAATTTTAATCGAAACAGAAAACGGAAAGCACTTTGTACATGTGCAATTGCATGCAGATCATGAATCTACCATTATCTGACATTGAAAGCGTTGAAAACCGCAACCTATACACCTAAAGTCCTCACCTTGCTTCTTGGAATCTCAACGGATCGACAAGGGTTGAGGAGCTTCCGTATTCGGGAGTTTTCTAGCCTAAAGAGTGAAATCGGTTAGCTAGTTCATAACCTGTAGCCTATACACCTCAAAACAGGTCTAGGGTTAGGGTTTATTACCTTAAAACGAAGTCGGTATCGCCGGGAAAGCGTCTGGAAAGAGGCGGTGCGGCCGTGTGATGATCGAAAGCAGTAGGAGGAAGGTGCTCCCACAAATCCCAAGCTTTCTCTCTCTCTTTCTCTCTCTCTAGGGTTTTATCCCAAATTCGTATGGCTGTGAGAGGGACTGTTCTAAGGCCCTTATATATCCTAAAACCTCTCCGAAATAGACTCCGGTTCGAGAGGTACGTCTATTATAAGCATTTCGGCGTTGTTCCAGCTCAAAAGAGGGTTTCTGGCGACCCCCCTTGAGCCAAACGTCAGACTTAAGCTCACAACTCATGGATCCACGTGGGATTACATTTTCATCTCGTCAGATTTCCAGATCACACGTGGCGGACCATTTTCAGTTCAACGATCAGTGGGCCACGATCCGAAATTCCAAGTATATGTAAATGTTCCTGAAATTTTTCCTGATCTGAGGGTGTAATTTGGTCTGACTCTGACGGTCTGGTTGCTTAATACTGATCCGCAAGAGAATGGTGCCAGATCACTATTCAAGATATTTATTTTGTAAAGGAAATAGTGGTTTTCACACTCCCTCGCTCCGGACTCAAGCGAATGGCCGTGGGACATCGTCTGGACCTGATTTCCGAGATGGTTATCGAGCCCAGTGAGGCGGTCCTAGTTCCTTAACTTCGTGTTAATCGGATTTTCGATGTGCGGTCTAGACCTAATACGAAGTTCCAAGTCATTCCCGAGAATAGCCGGGTAATGAGTTTGATCCTAAACTTTAGGGTAACCTAGCGTCAATGATTCTATAAGTTTTGGGTCTTGCAGATCGTATTTAAAGCGATTCTAACGGATTTCATGGCTAACCTAGTTTAGCACTTAGTTAACTTTGTTAAATTTCTAAAGGATTTAATCCTAAGTGATTTCTGGTCGAGGTGATACTCGAACCCTTGTACGAAAATTTACGAGTCGTTACAATCTACCCCCCTTAAACAAAAATTTCGTCCTCGAAATTTGTACCTTTTCGTATTCCTTGAGAATCTGAGGGTAGTTCTTCCTGACCTCGGCCTCAGTCTCCCAAGTAGCTTCCTCCTCTGAATGATGTGTCCATAGTACCTTCACGAGTGGAATGACCTTGCTACGCAGTACCTGCTCCTTTCTGTCAAGGATACGCGTCGGGCGCAACTCATACGTAGCATCCTCGCTCAGCTGTACCTGCTCCCATCTGATGATATGTAAAGGATCAGGAACGTACTTCTTCAGCATAGATACATGAAATACGTTGTATATAGATGCAAGTGGTGTGGGCAAAGCGAGACGATACGCCACATCACCCATGCGATCCAGTATCTGAAATGGACCGATAAACCTCGGCGTGAGCTTCCCCTTCTTCCCAAACCGAAGGACTCCCTTCATAGGGGAAACTCGGAGGAATACATGATCCCCGACCTCGAACTCAAGCGGTTGCCGCCTCGTATCGACGTAACTCTTTTGCCTGCTCTGTGCTATAAGTAGTCGACGCCTGATGATGTCGACCTTTTCTGTAGTCGCCTGAACCAACTTCGGGCCAATCAGACTACGCTCGCCAACCTCAGCCCAACAATGCAGTGCTCTGCAGGGACGACCATATAGGGCCTCATATGGCACCATACCAATAGTCGCCTGAAAACTGTTGTTGTAGACGAACTCTGCGTAAGGAAGACAGTCATCCCAGCTGTCCTTGAAGTCCAACACACATGCCCGCAACATATCCTCCAGAATCTGATTCACCCGCTCTGTCTGCCCATCAGTCTGAGGATGAAATGCCGTATTGAACTTCAACTTCACACCCATCGCCTCCTGGATACGAGTCCAGAAGATAGATGTAAACCGAGTGTCTCTGTCCTACACGATCTCTAAAGGAACTCCATGCAGACGGACAATCTCCCTGATGTACAACCTAGCCAGCTCGTCTGCAGAGTTCGTAACTCTGATAGGGAGGAAATGGGCCGATTTGGTCAACCGGTCCACAATCACCTAAATAGAATCGTGTCCCTTCCTCGTCTTTGGTAGCCCAGATATGAAGTCCATGGAGATGAAGTCCCACTTCCACTCTGCTATGGGCATGGGCCGAAAGCCCGAGGAGGTCGGCGATGTTCAGCCTTGACCTGCTGGCACGTCAGACATCGAGACACAAACTCAGCGATGTGGGCCTTCATATTATCCCACCAATACGTCCGTCTCAAATCCCAGTACATCTTCGTACTACCAAGATGCATCGCAAGCTTCGAGTTATGGGCAGACTCGAGAAGCTCGCGTCTCAAGTCAGGCATATCAGGAACGCGTAGGCGGCCACGGAATCGTAGACCCCCATCAGAACCAACTCTCCACTCGGAGTCCTCGGCGTCGCTAGCTTGCTCTCGAAGCTCAGACAGCCACACATCGCCCTTCTGGGCCTCAATAACCCTGTCGTCAATAAGTGGTCGCACCCGAACGTGCGCAACACACTCAAATGGCTCCTCCACATTGAGTCTCTGCTCAAAGTCCTGCACGAACTCAACCATGTCCCACTCAGCTATCATCAACGGTGCCGCAAATGCTATAGCCTTCTTGCAACTCAATGCGTCTGCCACAAGGTTCGCCTTGCCAGGATGGTAGGAAACCTCGAACTTGAAGTCCTTTAAGGTCTCCATCCATCGACGTTGTCTCATATTCAAGTCTCGCTGTGTGAATATGTACTTAAGGCTCTTGTGGTCGCAGAAAAGCTCGAACTCCTCTCCGTAGAGGTAATGTCTCCAGAGCTTCAATGCAAAGATAACAGCTGCCAACTCCAGGTCGTGTGTAGGGTAATTCTCCTCGTGCTTCCTTAATTGTCTCGAGGCATATGAAATCATCATGTCCTTCTGCATCAGGACACAACCTAAACCGACGCGAGACGCGTCAGTATATATCGTGTATTTCTCCCCTTGCTCTGGCAATACTAGCACAGGGGCGGACGTCAACTTGTCCTTCAGCTCCTTGAAAGCTCCTTCCGCCTTCTCATTCCAGGCGAACTTCAGGTCCTTCCGGGTCAACTGAGACAATGGCCTGGCAATCTTTGAGAAATCACGAATGAAGCGCCTGTAATACCCTGCCAGGCCAAGAAAACTCCTTACTTTGGTAACCGAGCCAGGCTGCTGCCAATCCTGAACCGCGGCTACCTTAGCAAGGTCCACTGCTATCCCATCCTTGGACACTACATGTCCAAGGAACTTGACTTCCTCCTGCCAGAAGTCGCACTTCTTGTACTGTGCGAACAACTGGTTCTTATTCAATGTACCCAACACCGCCCTCAGGTGTTCCTCGTGCTCCTCCGGACTAGTAGAGTATATCAAAATGTCATCAATAAAGACAATGACGAATCTGTACAGGAAGGGCTGAAATACCTGGTTCATCAGATCCATGAACACGGCTGGTGCGTTCGTAAGGCTGAACGACATCACCAGGAACTCATAGTGCCCAAAGCACGTCCTGAAGGCTGTCTTCTGCACGTCCTCATCTCTCACGCGCAACTGGTGGTACCCCGACTGTAGATCAATCTTCGAAAAATACTTCGCCCCCCTCAACTGATCAAACAGATCATCTATCCTGGGCAAAGGATACTTGTTCTTCACTGTGACCTGGTTCAACCTACGGTAGTCAATACATAACCGTAGCGACCCGTCCTTCTTCTTCACAAATAGCACAGGTGCTCCCCAAGGAGACACACTAGGTCGTATAAAACCCTTGTCTACCAACTCGTCAATCTGTTTCCGCAGCTCCTCCATCTCACATGGAGGCATACGATAAGTCGGCAATGAGATGGGTGTCGCACCAGGCGTAAGATCAATTGTAAAATCGATCTCGCGCCGAGGAGGTAAACCAGGAATAGTCTCAAACACGCCTGCAAATTCTTGAACCACCGCGTATTTCTCAACGTCGGAACATCAATCGGCGCTAATAAAGCAGTATAACAGTCAACACGGCAACACCAACTGACCTGTACTGGAAACGTGAAAGCTGCGCCGTCTGAGTCATAGGCCGTCACGACTTGAGTTTCGCAATCTATCTCTGCTCTCATCTTCAAGAGCCAGTCCATACCGAGAATAACATCGTAGTGCCACAGTGGAGCAACGATGAGGTCGACGAGCACGGTGCGGCTACCCAAATCCACAGAGCAACCCTCACATAACCGTGCGATATCAGAAAAAGTACCAGTGGCCGTAGTAAGTCTCAGTCCCTTAGTGGGAATAGTACGAAAAGATAGACGTTTAACTGCCCCACAAGAAATAATAGAAGTAGTGGACCCAGTGTCCACTAACAAGGAAACAGAAGTACCGAGAATGTGAGTCGTACCCTCAAAAGCTGTCGGGGCCGCAAGTGACGTCTCAGGTGCCTCAGCCACAAGCGTATGAACGCGCGCCTGCTGCTGACGGTTCGGCTGAGGGGCCAAGGGCCGTTGCGGTGGCCTGAACCGTGATGCAGGAGGTCGGAAGGAAGGATGTGCAGGTACAGTCTGTAAAGGTGTAGTCGATAAGGCCTACGGGCGAGAATGACCCATCATCTGTGGCGGAGAGAAACCACTATCCTTCATCCGCACGAAACAACTCCCAATAAGATGACCCTGCTTCCCGCAGTACGTGCAGGTCACAATAGGGCGCCTCACCGGAGCCACTGGGGCTGTGATCCTGGGAGGCGAGTCAGGACGAGGCCTCTTGCCTAGGATAGGCCTGCTCTGTATCTCCTGTCGTGGCCTCGCAACCATAGCACCACGAGATCGGGCCAACCGGTCCACATCCTGCTCTGCCGTCATAGACATGTGAACAAGTGCTGCATAGGTAGGTATACTGAGGCAACATATCTTCGACCGTATCTCCGGTCGCAAACCCAAGGAAAAACGGCGCATCCGCATCTGCTCATCCACCAGTATAGTCGGGACAAAGCGGCCCAACTCTGTGAAGCGGTGCTCGTACTCCATAATCGTCATGCCTCCCTGCCTGAGGCGCAGAAACTCATCCTCCCGCTCATGTCGATACGTCTGTGATGAGGGTCACATATTGTATATTAGACCCTGAATATTGCCTAATTTTACGTACATGATAAGATTTAATGGAGTGTTTTAATCGTGTTTTTATTACAGGATGAAATCAGGAGCGTTAATTGGAAATTGATGTTAAAGGCATGGATTTGACGTTCTGAAGTCACCAGAGCACGGGATGAACTCCAGAAAACCAATGTGAAGAATATACACGTCTGGGATCTGAGGAAAGCACGATAAAGAGGCCTGAAATTGGTGCAGAATGCAAGATCACATGTTTCCCGCCATCCGATCAACTCGAAACTTCATACATGTGATGGGGGCCGTAAATTAACCGTACATATTAAATTTCAACCATTGAGGATCTCGGGAAGTGGGCCAACGAACATATCAGCCCACACATCAGCAATTTGAGGCCCACCTGATCTTTGGATATGCTTCAAGTTTGGGTTCAATGCTTAAAATAAGATGGATAAGCAGATGGTTGGTGTGGATTTTATGGAAACGTCAAGGGATCCATTCCATGTGATCGACGTGCACACAGGGCACGTCCACTTGATGCACGCCAGCATTGATTCGGTCGGCGCAGCGGCCGACCCGCGCCTTCGTCGAACACAACAGCAGACGCTGTTTCCAGTGTCCGCGAAGACGATTTGCGGTCGTCGGTTGTGGGGCCCACCTAGTGTCCAAATGGACAATCCAAACCGTCCATCCGCTTCCTGGGGCAGCTATAACCAGCGCCTAGATGTCTGTTTGGTCCCATGCATGTGTACGGACTTTGATCACTGAAAAACGCAAAACGGACGGTGAGTTCAAAACTCTGTGGGCCACCACAAATCTAACTCAAAATTGGGCATTCCTAGCCATTTTTTCATCCTCCATACAATGGACGGAGTGGATGATTGAAACAACTATCGGAATGGGACCCACCATCATCACAGCACTCCGTTCGCATCCGCGTATTGCACGGACGCTGCCGATTTTTGCTGAAGTTTGTGGGCCCCGCACGTCACCTGTCCGGCCGATCTGATCCGTCCATCTTATAGATGGGTTCGAGCACTACAAAACCATGCTAATACTTTACACCCATGGCTGCACACGTGTACGGTACAGAGGCCAAAAGTGGACTGCTCCGGGACGTTAAAAACTGATCTTTTTGAGATTTCTTCTCTAAGCCACGTCAATGGACATTCAAAACCACCCATTCTTGACTGAAATTTCGTCCTGAATCCAATGGACCGGGTGGATTTTCCAGAAAACACCTCTGTGGGGCCCACCGATCACGGCTGCGAAAATTTGTACTCCGAGTCCTTCTACGACTCTTCCACCGACCCCAGCCATCCAGCAGCTATAAAAGGGGAGTTTTGGACGTGGGGAATTCATTCAGAACTAGGAAATTCCAAATCTAGAGCAAGGGAGAGAAGGGAGAGAAGAGAGAGGAGAAAGGGAAGAAAGAAGAGAGAAGATCGATCGGTTTGACGTTTTATTTTTTTTTATGAATTTTATTTCTTCTGTTTAATGGATTTTATGGGTCACTAATCTCTCAGCTAGGGCTGAGATGAAGCCCCTAATTTGATTAACTCTTGTATTGGTTGATTTACTTTGAACATTAATTAATTTGTTTCTTTCTCTAAGTGGGCTTGATAGGTTTAAATTTTATACTTCTCCATCTATGAACTTGACTAAAGTATATATATGGATGTTGTTTAGATGCTTATTATAGGTGCTTGTTTCTGATCAAGAACAGGTTTCCTATAGAGGAAGAAACAGGGTGCTTTAATGAATGTACATTCCATGTGCCCGACCAAGGACATGGGATATGTTATTCATGGCATTGCTTAAAGGAATTAGACACTCTGTATGCCCGATTCAGGACACAGATTGTGCTTTCTCTGTATAAGTGGTATCAATCTAGATCAAGGTGAATCAACAGACAAAACAAGGGTTAGGATAATTAGGGGTGGATTCGAAAGTCCTAGTGCTCTTCCTCTGATTGAATTTTCTTCCCTGTTCTTAATTGTTTTTTTTTTAGAATTGTACTTAGTAGTTCATTCCATTATTTGTTGGATTAGTTAAGGAGAGTCATAGATTTGAATTGTGACGACCAGTCCTCGTGGGAACGATCTCGTAATACGTACCATATCTACATTTGATTCGTATACTTGCGAGTTTAAAAATCATTTAAATCATGTTGGTTTAAATAAAACATCAAGTTTTTGAAGTTTTCGCCATAGGTTTGCTCCCTATAGGTGAGAATTTGATTCCCCTCATTTGCGTTACTACTCATAAAAGAAAATCAAAGGCTGGTAAGATGAAAAGTTAATCTGTGAGATAAGTGTTGGTTTCAAGCTTGATTGTCACGAATCACTAATGATATCATGAAATTGACAATCGGATTGAATCTTAATGATCGATAAGCCGAGATTACATCATACACTCATGGAACTCAACGTTTTGAATTTTTCTAGTTAATGGATTAATATTTGACCTTGATTATGAAATTCACTATACATGAGAGGCCAGGAGAAATTGATAATCAACATTCATGAATCTTAAGATTTCTCCAGTCTGGATTGTTTTTCAAAATATCACTCGGCTTCACAAGAATGGTCTTTTATTTCTGAAATTATTTTTCGCATGTTTTGCTCGTGACTAGCAAAATGCTGGTTGGGGGTTGTGATGAGGGTCACATATTGTAACGACCCGACTTTTCAGGACCCGAGTACACGACCCGTTTCCCAAAAACCCGAGTGTTAACCTTAAAGGATGGTCAAATATATATTTTTCTTTTCTTCTTTTATCAGAGTAGGCAGATGAGCGTAGAATGGACAAGTAAGCATAAAGGAAAGTTCCATTATCATTTAGAATATACAAGAGAATGCCCATAATGACTTATACAAACCAATGTCCCCATTCTTACAATTACAAAATGAAATAATATTACATGTGAAATAAAGTAAATTACAACAAATTTGGGATATGAAATACTGTAGCAACCCTTAGCAAATATAATCATGCACCCTTATCAACCATAGCATTGCTCCTCATCAATATGAACATGAATGTCGTTGGAGCCACTGCAATACACATACGGTTATATATTTGATGGATGAGTGGCCAACTCGAGTGTGAACTCCCTCAAGATTACACACCGCCGCATTAGGTAAGCTTAGTTATAAAACAAAGCATACAAAACAATACATGATGCAAATCTTATTATGTGCATGGATGCGTGAAGTATGCAATCATCGCCCCGGGGATGCTCATCCGTGCGATCATCGAACCTGGGAAACATCATCCGGTCGGGTCCCCATGCAATCATCGACCGGGTAAAACATCCGGACGGTCGGTGCCGGGTAAAACATCCAGACAGCGTGATGTGGTGGTCATCGGCCGCAACATTCAATGTCGCGGGGCATGAAGATCCAGTCATCATCATAATCGAATGACTGGTCATAAGCGCAACATTCAGCGTAATCGCAGGGCAAAGTGATCCAAGTCATCGAAATATGCCATGTATGCATGATTAGCCAATCCGTTATTAATTCAATTACAACCAGCAGGTTTAATAAGCTCAAAGGTCACTACGGGGAGCACAAGGCCCAGCGTAGGCCGACAGCTCAGGCATAGTGTCCCATTCCACCATCCCTGGCTCATGAGGCTACCACCTTAGGATGTTTAATGGAAACCCATCGACTAGTGGCCAATCATATTACAATATGTGGGGCTTACCATCGCATGGTTGCACAGTATAAAACATCGAACCCATGTAGGGAAAGTATCAAATAAAACCACGTAGGGCGAGTATCAAAATATGCCACATATAGGCGAATATCAAAACCATACGATAAAGACCATCCTTAAAAACCATTGGGCACAACAACCCTGGATGGTAGGCCCACATCAATGATCCATCTAGACCACCACTCAAAAACCACCGAGTCGAAGGTCCATTACGATCACAAAGAGTCAAGTTACATCCCAAGTATGGGTGTACATTCATACGTGGGAATTTCCCACTAATGTACCCGATTTAGGTTACGTAAGCAATCCACAAATAATCCACAAGCATGAACAATTATACGGAGAATCATAAAGCATGTAAGACAAACAATTTAATTTCTACCACTAACACATGTGATTATAAAGAGAGATATCAATTATGAATTTAAATAAAAACTATAACTTAAGCTAATGAGAAAATGGAAAGCTCGAGGGGAAGAATCATCACCTTATACTTGGAAGCGCCTACTAGTATCGCAAAGTGCTTGCGCCCTTAAAAATATATCCTACCACAAATCATGAACTTGTATAATTAGGACTAAGTTCTGATAACTACCTAGGGTTTAAGATCATAACCTAGGGTTATCTTTTAGAGTTTTAGTGTAGGATTAGGATTTCACATCTTAGGATTTAATTCTAGGTTTAGATTCTATGTTTTTGTTTATAAAATTTTGAATTCTATCTTGTGTGGTCATTAATAATATTATTAAAGGGAATAGTGAATGAATAAAAATAATCAATTAAATTAGTTATTAGTTGTAGAAATATTATCGATGATTACTATCATATTAAAATTACCTAGCAACAACCTACGATGAATATTAATGCTAATGAGTCCAAAGCAATTATTAATATTAACAATATCGCTAATGTTAGCTAGCGTAACACTAATCGTCATTTTGATGAAAATAAATAGTATGTCCTAATGTCAATGTTAATATTTCAAGAACGCAAGAAATAAAATGCTAATATTTTGATAATGATAATTTTCAAAAGTATTAACCAATGTTGGTATGGATAATTAACTAATGGTTACTTA
Source organism: Magnolia changhungtana (assembly GCA_030180095.1). Lineage (NCBI taxonomy): Eukaryota > Viridiplantae > Streptophyta > Magnoliopsida > Magnoliales > Magnoliaceae > Magnolia > Magnolia changhungtana. The sequence continues at coordinate 2,814,912 of JASAUF010000625.1, forward strand.
CATCCAATATAATAATCCTAGAGAAAAAGATGATAATAACAATACAATAATAATTGAAATAATTTAAATTTGGGAAGCAACGTGAGCTCACCTAGCGACTCGGTTCGAGTCGAGTTGACTCGGTTCAACACAAACACCAACTCTCTCTCCTTCTCCCCCTCTTCTTCTTCTTTATTCCTTACTCAAGACCCCTCACCCAACAAGGTTCTTTGGGCACAACCGACCAATGGACCCATTTTGTCTAACTCGGTCCCCAAACCGAGTTGACTCGGCAACAAACCAAGACCCCACACTCTTTTCTTCTCCTCTTCTTCCTTTTCCTTCTTTCCTTCCTTCTCTTCTTCCTCACACCTTCTTCTCCACTCAACCCACGCACCAGCAGGTTTAATGGACCAAGCCAGGCCCATCTCACATGGTCGGCGACCCAGTTCACATGACTCGGCCGGCTTACTCGACTCACTCAACTCGGCTCGGTTGAGCTCGAAGCCACTGCCACCCTCTTTTCTTCCTTCCTCCTTCTTTCTCTTTTCTTTCTTCCCCTCTTCCTTTCTCACTCTCTTCCCTCGCTCTCCTTCTCGGTCAGTAGTAGCAGGGACCCGCCAAACCTAAACCGAGTCGGCGACTCGATTCAAGCTATCTTGACAGCGTGGTGCAACCACACCACTCACTTCTTCTCACGTTCTCTCCTTCCTTCCTTTCTCTTTTCTTCCTTCCTTTCTTTGGAAACTCAAGAAGGCATGAACTGGTCGAACTCGGACAAATGACTCGATCTTTACTCGAATGGGGAAGATGCCCGACCGTGCCACTCTCTCCTTTCTCTCATTTTTCTTTCTTCTTCTCTCTTTCCTTCTTCACTCTTTCTTTTCTCTCATTCTCCCTAGCTCTTTTCTTTCTTTCTCTTATCGATGGTCGTTCAACACCATAGGCGTAGACAGGCTTGAGCGATAGGTTGAGTTGAGATGGTGCGGTGCAACTCAACGAACGGCAGCAGCAGCAACAGCGTGCACCTCTCTCCCTCATTCTTTTTCTTTCTTTCTTTCTTCTTCTATTTTCTGCTATTTTGGAGGCCTGACAGAGCCCGTGGCTCGATCGGATTTCATCCCGAGTTGAGGCGACTCGGTGCAGCTCCAACGAGGAAGATGAGCTGCTGCAATGGCGGATTTGGAAACGCCACTCTTCCCTTCAATCTGCTCCGATCAGATGATTCCTATGGGTCTTAGAGAGCTTCCAGATAGGCTCTTTCGAAGCCTGAGGAAGGTTTAGGTGATGGGTTCAAGGGTGGAAGGTGACGGCTGGTTTTCTAGGGTTCTTTGCAACGACTGGAGAAGGGATGTTTTCTATCTCATAAATAGCAACCCTAGCTCCCTCACGACCCTTAAATGGGTAATGAACGCCCAGGATTAAATCTACTCTAAACCGCTTAGCACACAGCCCAAAACCGAAACCGTCTGTGGTTTCATCTTACTGTGGGTAGGAAACTTTAGGGTGGTATGAAATGGACGGTTAGGATAAATCCTATACGAATGGCTGAGATTTGAGGATGAGGGGCGTGCTCGGATCGTCGGTTCTGGCAGCAGAGACAGATTCCATTTTTGGAATGTTGGGTTTGTATGGCCTGTTTGCGGCAAGGGTTGTGCGCACGTGGGTGCCTTTCAAAGTGTGTTACGAGATGGGTTTTAGTGGGACCAAAGCCCTGGACACGATGGACGGTTTGGATCAGCCCAAGGATTGTTGATGGTGGGCCACGATCAGACGCAAACGGACGCTGTCCGTCGGCTGCAGAAATGGAGAGAGAGAGAGAAATCTTTCTTTTAATGGAAAGAGCGGGTTAGCCCGCTGCTGACTGAGCTGGCTCGTCCAGTGAACTGCGGGTGCACGTCTCTGTCGTGCACTCACTCTGCGAGGTGGGGCCCACCATGATGTTTGTGATAAATCCACGCCATTCACTCAGTTTAGAGAGGTTTAACAAGGCCCATACTAGAAAATCAGGCATCTAATTCCTAGGTGGCCATACAAATTTACTTATAATCTTAAAGTGTCGGTTACGTCGATCCAATGGTCAGATCACCTTAAAACTGAATTTCAACGGTTGAAAAGGTCCAAGGGAATGTTTAAGCTAAGACCCAAGGGTCAGGTTACGGATATATAGCCTGTTCTGATTTATGACACTAAACATTATGTTATACTATATTTAATAATATTATTTACTGTTATAGTAATTGTTATTATTATTAGAAATTATTTTCCTTATACATTTTGTCCTATATAATTTATATTATCACAAATTGTTAATATATATAAATTATATGAATGTCAGTAAGCATAGATTAATGTATATGTATATATACATATATGTTATTTTTATGTAGTACAGAATCTATAGTTTGTAATTTATATTAATGATGCATATAATAGGGATTATATTTACATATCATTTTAATACGAAACTTTAAATATTTATAAAATTTATAAATAACATTTCATAGTATATGCATTTAGGTTGTATTATTTTTGTATTTATATTAAATTAAATTACATGGTAACACACGAGTACTGGAAATATCAAGGCATATATATAGTTTTTCTGATCTATATTTGTGTAAAATATAATAAATTAAGTAATTATACTTATTAAATACTATATGACTACTGGATGGTTCGTCTCGAAGATTAACAGATGAAATCTCTAATACACAGGTGCGGAATCTGTTTTCAACTGTCAGATTTAAACTAGGATGAACGTGAATGTTCACTTAGGTCAGGCTTGTATTTATACTAAGTTTGGTTATATGGTAACACCCGAGTACTGAAAGTACGGGGTGTTACAATCTACCCTCCTTAAAGAGAATTTCGTCCTCGAAATTCAGTGCTTCTAATATAATTAGGGATGATGATAATATTCATTATTTTCCTATATGTACAATCGTATGCCACTAGGTGCCCAAAACTGAGGTCGTTACAATCTACCCTCCTTAAAGAAGAATCTCGTCCCCGAGATTCGGTAACAAGGTGTACTACCCTATTTCATGTATGCCTAAGTTATGAAATTTCAATGCTATATTCCAATCCACCCCAACCCTTAACTTTCCATCCTAGCAAATCAACTGATGCGTTTAGGTTCTACCAAATTTTAGAAATCATTTCTATATTAACTAGAACTAGGGGATCTTACTAACGCTTGTCAACATCAGGATTTCTCATAACACTTACTAAGATTTTAAGATCATTTGGGTGGCGAACACTAATCTCATAGCTTTGCCTTTACTTTGAATGATAGTCCTCAACATCTAAAGTACAATACAATTTCCTGGTTCTCAGTGTTCGAGCTGTCACAGATAGATGGTTGTAGTGGGTTTGAGCCCGATACGCTGATCTCCTGCCTGCAGGACAAAAGATTTTGGTATCAATTCACAATCCTGTTAAATCTCGATCCTTTTCTTGATCAGAGCATTGGAATCATTGAGATTTGCTAGGATTTAGAACTTGAGGCAAACCATGTAAACGTTGTTTAAATACGTTTCCATCCACTCGTGATCCCGATTATTCTAGACTTATGGAAAATATCATGAATCTCTTAAATGAGAGCGCCCGAAAGATTACGTGAAAGGGCATGAATGACCATCACGCTTCCAGCGCGCACTCTGATTTATCTAAGCACTACTTAGAAATTCTAAGTTTAGGATCTCCACACGAACCTTAGTCTGATATTTTTATCAAATCCATCTAAGATTTCAAATCTAACCCTAATGTGTGCGGCTTAGGGTTGAAGACCTACATAAGGTTCCATAGCTTACCCTCAAATAAGTCTCATGAACCAGAATTTTTAGGAATCATTATTTATACGTAAAGAGATGTATCACGAAGTTCAGATTACGTTCCTAGTGCGATTTTTTTTTTTTTTTTTTTTTTTCAAGTCTACAGAGCATACGTTTTCAATCAAATTTTGCAGTATGACGGTCAAGGAGATGCCCACGAATCTAGTTCATTTCATCCACTAAGTGTTGTGACAAGCTTATCTCTAACTACAGAAAATTATAGAAAGAGTGTGATTCCTAGATTTCTAAAATGTTCTTTGGGGAGTCAAGTCTAAGGAATGTTGTCATTTGCACAACACAGTGGGTATTTGTCCTCCCACGGTGCAAGAGTTCAATTTCTAAGTTCAAACAACAATATTGGTAGTTTACAAGGGGACAAAGTCTTTTTTTTTCTTTTTTTCTTTTTTTTTTTTTTGAAAGTCAAGTATAAAAATTTTCTGGTTTGGTCCTTTTATACGTCATAGTGGGCATTTGTACATCCACAACATTTAGGTTTAGTTTCCAAGTTTAAGCAGCCACCTAGATATCCTACAATGAGGAACTAAGTTTTGTTTCCAGGTTTCAAACGGATGTTCTAATAATTTATAGGGGAACCAAAGCTCTTGTTCCTGACTTCAAATGGCTCACCCTAAGATTTCAAATGGGGATAAAGTTTTAGATATCTATGTTCTCAAATCCTTCCTAATTCTAAGGGAATTTCATATAAGTCTAAAGTCCAAAGGTGTATCTTAAAATATTCAAGGGAACCTAAAGTTTTCATTTCCATGTTTGAATGACTAAACTTAAAATTTTCAAGGGAATTTAAGATCATTTCTAAGTTTTACGATTATCCATACAATTATCTAGGGGGCCTAACATTTTTGAGTCTCTATATGTTATCAATTTCTCCTAATTTCAACAAGAGTACTCCACATCAATTTGAGTGGTTACCTTAAAATTTTCTAAAAGAAACTAAGTTAGGGTTTCTACGTTCTCAATTGCCCCTAATAGTTGCTCTAGCAATTTCTAAGGGGACCTAGGTTATGAATTTCTACATTTCCAAATTGTCCTTTGCTCAGATGGGATTTCACATAAGTTTGGATTGTCATCCAAGTCACTTATAAGGGAACCTAAGTTTGGATTTCTACATTTCAATCATTCTTCTAAGTCTAGGGGAAATTCTCCTAAGTTCAACTTTCTAATTTCAAACATTATAATCTGGGACATCTTAAAGTTTGTATAAGATCATTTCCCAAGGCTAAGTTTGTCCAAACTATGCTCGATACCAATCAGAATGTAACAGACTTTCAGGACCCAGTACACACGACCCGTTTCCCAAAAACCCGAGTGTTAACCTTAAAGGATGGTCAAATATATATTTTTCTTTTCTTCTTTTATCAGAGTAAGCAGATGAGCGTAGAATGGACAAGTAAGCATAAAGGAAAGTTCCATTATCATTTAGAATATACAAGAGAATGCCCATAATGACTTATACAAACCAATGTCCCCATTCTTACAATTACAAAATGAAATAATATTACATGTGAAATAAAGTAAATTACAACAAATTTGGGATATGAAATCTGTGTAGCAACCCTTAGCAAATATAATCATGCACCCTTATCAACCATAGCCTTTGCTCCTCATCAATATGAACATGAATGTCGTTGAGCCACCTGCGCTACCTTTACGGTTATATATTTGATGGATGAGTGGCCAACTCAGTGTGAACTCCCCTCAAGATTACACACCGCCGCATTAGGTAAGCTTAGTTATAAAACAAAGCATACAAAACAATACATGATGCAAATCTTATTATGTGCATGGATGCGTGAAGTATGCAATCATCGCCCCGGGGATGCTCATCCGTGCGATCATCGAACCTGGGAAACATCATCCAGTCGGGTCCCCATGCAATCATCGACCCGGGTAAAACATCCGGACGGTCGGTGCCCCGGGTAAAACATCCAGACAGGCGATGTGACTGGTCATCAGCGCAACATTCAGCGTAATCGCGGGGCATGAAGATCCAGGTCATCATCATAATCGAATGACTGGTCATAAGCGCAACATTCAGCGTAATCGCAGGGCAAAGTGATCCAAGTCATCGAAATATGCCATGTATGCATGATTAGCCAATCCGTTATTAATTCAATTACAACCAAGCAGGTTTAATAAGCTCAAAGGTCACTACGGGAGCACAAGGCCGGCGTGAGAGGCCGACTCGAGCATAGTGTCCCATTCCACCATCCCTGGCTCATGAGGCTACCACCTTAGGATGTTTAATGGAAACCCATCGACTAGTGGCCAATCATATTACAATATGTGGGGCTTACCATCGCATGGTTGCACAGTATAAAACATCGAACCCATGTAGGAAAGTATCAAATAAAACCACGTAGGGCGAGTATCAAAATATGCCACATAGGGCGAATATCAAAATCATACGATAAAGACCATCCTTAAAAACCATTGGGCACAACAACCCTGGATGGTAGGCCCACATCAATGATCCATCTAGACCACCACTCAAAAACCACCGAGTCGAAGGTCCATTACGATCACAAAGAGTCAAGTTACATCCCAAGTATGGGTGTACATTCATACGTGGGAATTTCCCACTAATGTACCAGTTTAGGTTCCGTAAGCAATCCACAAATAATCCACAAGCATGAACAATTATACAGGAGAATCATAAAGCATGTAAGACAGCAATTTAATTTCTACCAGCTAACACATGTGATTATAAAGAGAGATATCAATTATGAATTTAAATAAAAACTATAACTTAAGCTAATGAGAAAATGGAAAGCTCAAGGGGAAGAATCATCACCTTATACTTGGAACTGCCTACTAGTATCGCAAAGTGCTTGCGCCCTTAAAAATATATCCTACCACAAATCATGAACTTGTATAATTAGGACTAAGTTCTGATAACTACCTAGGGTTTAAGATCATAACCTAGGGTTATCTTTTAGAGTTTTAGTGTAGGATTAGGATTTCACATCTTAGGATTTAATTCTAGGTTTAGATTCTATGTTTTTGTTTATAAAATTTTGAATTCTATCTTGTGTGGTCATTAATAATATTATTAAAGGGAATAGTGAATGAATAAAAATAATCAATTAAATTAGTTATTAGTTGTAGAAATATTATCAATGATTACTATCATATTAAAATTACCTAACAACAACCTACGATGAATATTAATGCTAATGAGTCCAAAGCAATTATTAATATTAACAATATCGCTAATGTTAGCTAGCGTAACACTAATCGTCATTTTGATGAAAATAAATAGTATGTCCTAATGTCAATGTTAATATTTCAAGAACGGCGAAATAAAATGCTAATATTTTGATAATGATAATTTTCAAAAGTATTAACCAATGTTGGTATGGATAATTAACTAATGGTTACTTACATCCAATATAATAATCCTAGAGAAAAAGATGATAATAACAATACAATAATAATTGAAATAATTTAAATTTGGGAAGCAACGTGAGCTCACCTAGCCGACTCGGTTCGAGTCGAGTTGACTCGGTTCAACACAAACACCAACTCTCTCTCCTTCTCCCCCTCTTCTTCTTCTTTATTCCTTACTCAAGACCCCTCACCCAACAAGGTTGCTGGGCACAACCACCAATGGACCAGGCTGTCTAACTCGGTCCCAAACCGAGTTGACAAGCAACAAACCAAGACCCCACACTCTTTTCTTCTCCTCTTCTTCCTTTTCCTTCTTTCCTTCCTTCTCTTCTTCCTCACACCTTCTTCTCCACTCAACCCACGCACGCCAACGGTTTCTTTGGACCAAGCCAGGCCCATCTCACATGGTCGTGACTGCCCCGAGTTCACATGACTCGGCCCCTTACTCGACTCACTCAACTCGGCTCGGTTGAGCTCGAGCCGCAGCGACCACCCTCTTTTCTTCCTTCCTCCTTCTTTCTCTTTTCTTTCTTCCCCTCTTCCTTTCTCACTCTCTTCCACTGCTCTCCTTCTCTCGGTCCAGGTAGTAGCGGGACCCGCCCCAAACCTGCTCCCAACCGAGTCGGCGACTCGATTCGCTATCTGACGGCGTGGTGCAACCACACCACTCACTTCTTCTCACGTTCTCTCCTTCCTTCCTTTCTCTTTTCTTCCTTCCTTTCTTTGGAAACTCAAAGAAGGCATGAACTGGTCGAACTCGGACCGCGACTCGATCTTACTCGAATGGGGAAGATGCCCGACTGCACTCTCTCCTTTCTCTCATTTTTCTTTCTTCTTCTCTCTTTCCTTCTTCACTCTTTCTTTTCTCTCATTCTCCCTAGCTCTTTTCTTTCTTTCTTATCGATGGTCGTTCAACACCGCTAGTCATGGACGGAGGCTTGAGCGGTAGGTTGAGTTGAGATGAGTGCGGTCTGCAACTCAACGAGCACGGCTTGCAATGACGGCACAAAGTGCACCTCTCTCCCTCATTCTTTTTCTTTCTTTCTTTCTTCTTCTATTTTCTGCTATTTTGGAGGCCTGACAGAGCCCGTGGCTCGATCGGATTTCATCCCGAGTTGAGGCGACTCGGTGCAGCTCAACGAGGAAGATGAGCTGCTGCAATGGCGGATTTAGAAACGCCACTCTTCCCTTCAATCTGCTCCGATCAGATAATTCCTATGGGTCTTAGAGAGCTTCCAGATAGGCTCTTTCGAAGCCTGAGGAAGGTTTAGGTGATGGGTTCAAGGGTGGAAGGTGACGGCTGGTTTTCTAGGGTTCTTTGCAACGACTGGAGAAGGGATGTTTTCTATCTCATAAATAGCAACCCTAGCTCCCTCACGACCCTTAAATGGGTAATGAACGCCCAGGATTAAATCTACTCTAAACCGCTTAGCACACAGCCCAAAACCGAAACCGTCTGTGGTTTCATCTTACTGTGGGTAGGAAACTTTAGGGTGGTATGAAATGGACGGTTAGGATAAATCCTATACGAATGGCTGAGATTTGAGGATGAGGGGCGTGCTCGGATCGTCGGTTCTGGCAGCAGAGACAGATTCCATTTTTGGAATGTTGGGTTTGTATGGCCTGTTTGCGGCAAGGGTTGTGCGCACGTGGGTGCCTTTCAAAGTGTGTTACGAGATGGGTTTTAGTGGGACCAAAGCCCTGGACACGATGGATGGTTTGGATCAGCCCAAGGATTGTTGATGGTGGGCCACGATCAGACGCAAACGGACGCTGTCCGTCGGCTGCAGAAATGGAGAGAGAGAGAGAAATCTTTCTTTTAATGGAAAGAGCGGGTTAGCCCGCTGCTGACTGAGCTGGCTCGTCCAGTGAACTGCGGGTGCACGTCTCTGTCGTGCACTCACTCTGCGAGGTGGGGCCCACCATGATGTTTGTGATAAATCCACGCCATTCACTCAGTTTAGAGAGGTTTAACAAGGCCCATACTAGAAAATCAGGCAGATCTAATTCCTAGGTGGCCATACAAATTTACTTATAATCTTAAAGTGTCGGTTACGTCGATCCAATGGTCAGATCACCTTAAAACTGAATTTCAACGGTTGAAAAGGTCCAAGGGAATGTTTAAGCTAAGACCCAAGGGTCAGGTTACGGATATATAGCCTGTTCTGATTTATGACACTAAACATTATGTTATACTATATTTGATAATATTATTTACTGTTATAGTAATTGTTATTATTATTAGAAATTATTTTCCTTATACATTTTGTCCTATATAATTTATATTATCATAAATTGTTAATACATGTAAATTATATGAATGTCAGTAAGCATAGATTAATGTATATGTATATATACATATATGTTATTTTTATGTAGTACAGAATCTATAGTTTGTAATTTATATTAATGATGCATATAATAGGGATTATATTTACATATCATTTTAATACGAAACTTTAAATATTTATAAAATTTATAAATAACATTTCATAGTATATGCATTTAGGTTGTATTATTTTTGTATTTATATTAAATTAAATTACATGGTAACACGCGAGTACTGGAAATATCAAGGCATATCTATAGTTTTTCTGATCTATATTTGTGTAAAATATAATAAATTAAGTAAATATACTTATTAAATACGATATGACTACTGGATGGTTCGTCTCGAAGATTAACAGATGAAATCTCTAATACACAGGTGCGGACTGTTTTCAACTGTCAGATTTAAACTAGGATGAACGTGAATGTTCACTTAGGTCAGGCTTGTATTTATACTAAGTTTGGTTATATGGTAACTCCCGAGTACTGAAAGTACGGGGTGTTACACATATTGTATATTAGACCCTGAATATTGCCTAATTTTACATACATGATAAGGTTTAATGGAGTGATAGTATTTCTCGTGGAACCGGAACTCGAAAGCCTCCCAAGTCCACACGTAGTCTGCTGCGACAGACCGCAGCACACTATCCCACCATAAACTGGCCTCCCTCTCAAACATGAAAGCGGCTAGCTCAACCTGCTCTACCTCTGAACAGTGCAGCATCCGAAGCATCTTGGAGATGCGGTCAAGCCAAAACTCTGCCTCCTCGGGTCTATGAGTGCCCATGAATGAAGGAGGTCTCAAGCGCTGAAATCGCTCGAGTAAACCGCGGGTACTAACATCTCCAGTAGGAGGCGCAACAGGTGAGGGCAGAAGCACATCCTCACACTGAGCAAGGGGCTCCGAGTGCTCAGCAGGACGAGTAGATGTCGTAGGTGGAGTCACACTACCACCCTGGGATAAGGCCTCAGCAATAGTGGCCATAAGCTGCCAGTGCTTCTTGCTGGCCTTGTATCCTTCTTCTTTGCATTTTCTTGGTGCATCATCAACATCAACTGCTCGATCCTATCAGTAGGTGGAGTAGCCTGTGAATCATGCTGCGCAGATGATGATGCTCGGTACTGCTCACGAACCGGGGGCGTGTAAGGTGGCAGTCCACCGGTAGGACCAGCAGGAGGCTGATCAGAACCCAACCCACGGTCCGCAGGACCGCCACTACCAGAAGGAGTCTGGTCCATAGAGTCAGTAAGGCGGAGGTGTGCCGTGCTCCGCGTATATTGTCGCGGCATGCCCTATACAACATATGGTATAACATTGGTGAGATAAAGCATAGCACGCATCATATAAGCACCTTAAGCATTCCACACATCATCATAACAAAAGAGGATACATGCTTTTCATTTATCCAAAATTGTCACAATACATGGAATACAGAGTTACATGAATCATGACAGAAATAACATGTAAGCCGATACGTCTACAACATCAAACACTTAAAACATACTACTATCTACTAGATCTTCTACATGAAAACATAAACCGCCTATCGCGGTAACCAAAAGAAACAACCACACACAACAACGTAGAAGACTAGGCATCCGAATCAGGCGATGGAGGAGGAGCATTCTTGTCCTATAGACAACACAGGATGGCCTTTAAGGTGCGAGACACCTTGGTTAGCTTGGTTTGGACCCGCCCGACTTCCTGTCGCAGGGCGGCTTGGCCCTCCTCGAGACGTGCTAAACGCGCATTTATGGAAGCCCGATCGGTGCCCTGCTCCTGGGCCGCAGGAGGTGAACTCTCCTCAGTATCCTGGGCCGCAGGTTCCTCTTCCTGAATCTCATCACCGCCACCATCTTCGCTACCAGCCTCGAGGTCAACACTCTCCTCACCGGCACTATCCGACTCATCGCCAGACTCGTCGAGCCGGGCTTGCCGCTGGCGAGGGCCGATCTTCATGTTGTTAAGTGTAGCCTCATTTATGACTCGGACTGGTGCAAGGTCTTCCATGTTGAGCCTATAGCCGACATCACGAGCCATCCTACATATCAGGCGGCCAAATGGGAGTGAGAGGTCATTCCTGACAGATCGGACAACCTGAACTATCTGATACATGAATGTAACGCCCTGAAAATCGGGGGTCGAGTATGAACTCAACTCCCGAGTTCCAACGCATCACTTATGCAACATACACAATGATGGTTAAATGTTGTCTGAGTTAGAGCAATAAACATGAATGAGATTATACCAAAACAGTAAATCATACTCCAGTTCAATTGTATAAAGGCAAGCGGAAGACTGAAATTTTATATTCAAAGTATGTAAAGTAACAAAATTTTATGAACTCAGAGTATGAGTACTAAGTGAGTACCAATATACATGTATTGTTTCTAAGTCAAAAATCAAAATACAATCCTCAAGAGAGGCCACGAAAATCCGCGATGCGGTAGGCCTAAGCATAGCCGTCGAGTCCGCATAAAGGAGAACTCATCCTGATCCTCCCCGAAGTCGGGCTCCGACTCCTAAACCAAGGCACCATCTACACCTGTGACAGAGTCTGGTGGGTGTTACAAACACTGTCCCGTAACGTGGGAGTGAGTAGCTAACTCAATGGAACAATAAAGCATAGGTTAACATGTTATCAAATCAATCAAGCAGTAATGATAAAGCAGTACAAATCAAACATTTCTAATTACTCTTGTTAAGTGCAAAAATGATATGACATGATGCTGTATGCCCTTGCCAAACCACCCTCAAGCGACCTCATCTTACGTTCGCGAATGCTTAACTCCCTCAGTGCGCCACATCTACAAAGCACATGCGGTGCGATGATGCTCATGATTACCAAGTTTTTATTAGTCCATTTCAACCAGCAGTATTGGGAAACTAAGGTACCTCCCTTGTATCATTCCCAAACATGATCCATTATAGGGTCGTCAATCCTAGTTAATCTCATACGATATTATGGTTTGAGAAGCGTAGTGAAGGCATCGCAAAGGGCTCGTCACCCGTCAGCGCGGATACAGATCTCACCGTATGCGGCTCAATTCTTGGCCGTCGGCTCAAGTGTCTGGTCTCACCGTACTTGGCTCAATCACTAGCCGTCACTCAAGTACGGGTCTCACCGTACTCGGCTCAACTCATACTCTAGTTCTTTGTGAAAAACTCGTCGCCAATCACGGACACTTGGAGTACACTCGATGATACTACGGAGGACTCGTCGCCCGTCGACGAGCACAAGTCTCACCGTACTCGGCTCTCGCCGTAAGTATCGACAGCACGAATATAGTGTCCCATACCACCATAATCGGCTCACGAGTTTGGTTGCGCAATGGTCACTACGGGGAGGCACATGGCCCCAGCGTAGGCCGACAGCTCGACCACGGTGTCCCATACCACCATGCCCGGCTCATGCGTCTTAGCGGATCGAGGTACCATGGTTAACGGGATCGCCACTGGTAAGTTTGGTACCCTAGGTTCAAGCAGTAGCGACCAAACATGGTGAACACACATATACATATCGGTTTACTTGACGAGCCTGACTAGCTCGAGCGCACCACAAGTTGAGCGATATGGAGCGCAAAAGCACTCCGTGTGGCCAACCACTATCGCCAACCGAAGTACGACTCGGGTTCGCCAGACACATCCTTTGTGGCGACATGCATCTCGACCACAACCTCAAGTCTGGTACAAGAATGTTTGGACTATAGGCATAGTCCCAAGCTCAAACAGTTCTCATCAATAGCATGTGGAGTAAAGCATGATAAACAAGTAATACAGCATGTTAGCAGGCATGTTATAAAGCATGAAGTAAAGCATGAAGTAAAGCATGTTGTAAAGCAGGTTGTAAAGCACTATACACATAGGGATACGATTACATACACATCACAAGTGAGTGGTTATAGCGAACCACCGCGTGGAGGGGATCCTACATGTCTCTAAGGGAGTCGGGAATCCCATATCAGCACCTCTCTAAGGCACTAACACTCAAGCATTTACGCACACAAGCATCTACGCAAACACTTAGAATACCCTATTCCAACATACATGATGTATGTTAGCAAAATACGTGTTAGGGCTGTCCCTTCGCCACGTGAGTATTTTACCCATGTATATCATAATCATACAGCAAATAATCATTACAATTGTATTTCCAAAATTCACACATATGCGGTACTTCTAGAATACACAATTTCAACATACTAGGCATTTACAAGCGAACATGTATTTCAGCGACTCCTTTCGCCAAACTAGTATTTTATACATATATTGTATAATCATACATTAAATAAACATGTCATACATTTTTCCAAAAAAAATACGTATACGGTATTTCTAGAATACACTATTTCAACATACGTAGCATTTACACATGAACATGTATTTCAGCGATTCCTTTCGCCAAATTAGTATTTTATCCATATATCATATAATCACACATTAAATAAACATGTCAAACATTTTTCCAAAAAAAATACGTATACGGTATTTCTACGTATACCTAGAGTATGTGAAATTCCAATTTCTACAACGTTAATCGAAACAGGAAACGGAAAGCACTTTGTACATGTGCAATTGCATGCAGATCATGAATCTACCATTATCTGTCATTGAAAGTGTTAAAAACCGTAACTTATACACTTAAAGTCCTCACCTTTGCCTTTGGAATCGCAACGAATCAGCAAGGGTCGTTGAACTTCCGTATACGGGAGTTTTCTAGCCTAAAGAGCGGAATCGGTTAGCCTTTACGTAACCTACAACGATCTTACATCAAATCAGACCTAGGGTTAGGGTTTCTTACCTTCAAACGGAATGAAAACCGCCGGGAAAACACCTGGAATGGAGCGGTGTAGGCCGTGTGACAACCCAAAGCAGTAGGAGGAAGATCTCCCACAAATCCCAAGCTATTCTCCCTCTTTTCTCTCTCTCTCTCTAGGGTTTTAATCCCAAATTCGTATGGCTGTGAGAGGGGCTGTTCTAAGCCCCTTTTATAGCCAAAAACATTCTGAAAATAGACTCAGGTTCAAGGGTTACTGCTAATATAGGATATTCGTCACTTTTCCAGCTCAAAAGGGAGGTTCTGGTGGCCCTCCTTGAGCCAAACGTCAGACTTAAGCTCACCATCTATGGATCTACGTGGGATTACGTTTTCGACTTGATCGGATTCCCAGATCGCACGTGGCGGACCACTTTCAGTTCAACGGTCAGTGGGCCACGATCAGAAATTCTAAGTACATGTAAATGTTCCTGAAATTTTTCTTAATCCGAGGGTGTAATTTGGTCTGATTCTGACGGTCAGGTTGCTTAATACTGACGTGCAACCGAACGATGCCAGATCACTATTCCTGATATTTTTATTAGGATGGGAATAGTGTTTTTCACACTCCCTCGCTCCGAATCGAAACGAATGGCCGTGGAACATCGGATGGACTCGATTTTGAGATGATTGTCAAGTCCAATGAGGCGGTCCTAGTTCCTTAGCTTCGTGTTAATCGGACTTAGATGTGCGATCTAGACCTAATACGAAGTTTCGTTTCATTCCCGAGAGCAGGACGGAAATGAGTTTGGTTCGAAACTTTAGGGTAACCTAGCGTCACTTGTTTTGCAAGTTTTGGGTCTTGCAGATCGTATTTAAAGCGATCCCAATGGATTTCATGGCTAATCGAGTTTAGTACTTAGTTAACTTTGTTAATTTTCTAAAGGATTTAATCCTAATTGATTTCTGGTCGAGGTGGTACTCAACCCAATGTACGGAAATTTACAGGTCGTTACAATGAAGAACGTGGGTAGGCATAAGTTGTCTCCATGTCCCATCCTGTATAGAAAATCCACCATCAACCGAGTACACTCTGTATGGTTACTCGACCGTGGATACACATTATATGTGAAAATATGGTGGAGCAAATGGAAGTCATCCGTCATCTTCGTCGATGGAAGGCAGTTTCCTCGCATCCAAGAGACCCGTTGACCACAAAGGTATCACGTACGGTGATCCCTTTCTCGCGCACTCCTGGAGAAGTCGTCGTTTGGAAGCACTTCACCATGCGAGATGTTCAGGAGTCGTGCCACCTCAGCCACAGTAATCGTACGCCTTATGCCCCTCACAGAGACAGTGAACTGAAGCGGCTCCAACGATGGGTCTATGATATGAGCGTAGAAGGCGCGAACCGTGTTCTCACATGCGGGAGACTCGCCTTCAAATATAGGACCCCATCCGACGACATCCACCAAATGGTCCATCATCGGGTGTGTTCCAAACATCCCTTCATCCACGTGAGCTTCAAACACGACCTTACGGTTAGCAAAACGACCGTATTCGAAACCGATCGGTAGTGCATCCCTGAGCGGCAGTTGGGGATCCAGGTCTCGCTTCGACCTATACTCCCGAACGGTGCTAGAGCCGGCCCCATCATCAGCCCTTCTTCTGGAATGAGTAGGGCGACTCGGCCCAGCTTCAGTATCATTAGTTTTCCTCTTTCCCATGAGAGAGAGGATGGAAGACAAGGAAAATATGGCCGTGACCAACTCAAAAGGAGCCATGGAGATGGAGGAAAGGGAGAGAAGGGCTGACCTCTTTGGTTCTCTACAACCAACAGTCCCAACAGGTGTTGGAGAGACACGAATGACAAGAAATGAAGAAGGAACAAGGGAGAAACGGGATGGGTTTGAAGGTTGCACGAATTTGAGCTCCAAATGGGTGATATGAGAGCTCAAACGTGAAAGGGAAGGGTAGGGTAGGTGGCTAGGGCTGTTGTGATCAATGGGAGTGGGTGAGTTATGGACGAAAATGGGGGATTGAGTGATTTAGGGGAATGGGTTGAGAGAAACATCAGAAATTGAGGGGATGGGCGTTTGGAAGGGAAGATATGAGAGGGAGGGGGGCTCCAGCCCTAAAAATCTTAAACCCCAGCCCAAACCGCACGCACCACACGATTGGGGAGGTCGGGCCGACCGTTCCCAGGCCCGGCCCCACACCAGATGGGCCACCTGACGGCGGCGCGCCGCGGTGACCGCAGCGCCGCCGCGATCCGCCTTGGCCGGAGCCGTGCCGCTGCAGTTGGGCCATGTTCCCCATGATCTCAAGGTGCCAAATGCACCTTGGTTCGACCCTGGGTCCCTTTGGATTTAAGTGGGGAGGCCCCCGACTCGATTCGGTTCCAGATCGGATGTTTCCGAGAAATTTCAGATCTGGACTGATCTTTTCTGATTTTTAACGATTGGATTTGGGTGGATAGCGATCTAGACACGTCAATAGATGGTCTAGAAGTGATTTGGGATCGATACGTGCGGTCAGGATCGAGTACAAACTCGATTAAAATGTCTATTTTCGATAAACTTCGTCGAATAACGAAGTCGGGAAAACCTAGGACTGTTTCTATGTTTTCTCACACCCTCCTAGGTTGTCATGCGTCAGCGTACGTTGTGGGAACATAACTCAGGTCCGGTTTAATCAAAATCATGCTCTGATACCAACTTGTAACGCCCTGAAAATCGGGGGTCGAGTGTAACTCAACTCTCGAGTTCCAACGCATCACTTATGCAACATATTTAATGATGTTTGAATGTTGTCTGTGTTAGAGCAATAAACATGAATAAGATTATACCAAAACAGTAATTCATACTCCAGGTCAATTGTATAAAAGCAAGCGGAAGACTGAACTATATATATATATATATGTATGTAAAGAACAAAATAAACGTTTCATTCTCTAGAATATGAATCCATCTGAGTCACCATATACATGTCTGTTTTATAAACAACATATCAAAAATAAAACTAAGTACAATCCCTGTAAAACCCGCCAGTCCTGACAGCCTAGTCAAAGCCGCCAGAGAACTGCATATACGAGAACTCCTCCTGGTCCTCGTCATAATCAGGCTCCACCTCTAGAGCTGTCGGCTCGCCTAAACCTGAGACAGAGTCTGGTTGGTGTGCGCAACACCGTCCCGTAACGTAGGAGTGAGTAGCTAACTCAGTGGAACAATAAGGCATAAGTTATCATATTATCAATGCAGTCAAGCAGTAATGATAAAGCAGGAAGTCAAACACTCCTAGTTACTCTTATTAATGCAAGTATGTATGCAGGTATAATGGATGCCCTCACCGACATACTCCCTCATGTGACACCATCTCACGCTCGCGGTATGCTTACATCCCACAGTGCTCCACATCTTCCAGGCACATGCGATGCATGATGAGCATGATTACCGAGTTTTTTTATTTATCCATTTCAAACAGCAGGATTGGGAAACTAAGGTACCTCCCTTGTATCATTCCCAAACATGATCCATTCTAGGGTCGTCAGTCCTAGTTAATATCAGACGATGGTGTGTTTTTAGGTCTTGCGAGAGGTCAGTGGTCATTACACACAAAGGTTGCACCGCTCCCCCATCACCCCTTAAACGATTCATCACAATACAGAAACAGGCCTAGTTCATACTCTATATATCGCGGCGAACCCTAAGGCGCACTGCGACTTCAGAATATGCTCGCAGTCACTACAAAGGGCTGTCAGGGCAGTTATGCACAAAGCTTGCACCGCTCCCCCATCACCTTATCAATGTAGGCAGACAGCGCGAATATAGTGTCCCATACCACCATAATCGGCTCACGAGTTAAGTTGCTCACTGGTAACTACGGGGAGGCACGTAGCCCCAGCGTAGGCCGACAGCTTGACCACGGTGTCCCATACCACCATGCCCGGCTCATGAATCTTAGCGGATCGAGGTACCATGGTTAACAGGATTTTCACTGGTAAGTTTGGTACCCTAGGTTCAAATATTAGCGACCAAACATGGTGAACATACATAAGACACACGGGTTACTTGACGTGTTCGGCTGGCTCGAGCGCACAACAAGTTGGGCGATATGAAGCACAGAAGCACCTCGTGTGGCCAACCACTATCGCCAACCGAAGTACGACACGGGTTCGCCAACACATCATGTGTGGCGAAACGAATCTCAACCACAACTCCAAGTCTGATACCGGATGCCTGGACTATGGACATAGTCCCAAGCTCAATCAATTCCTAACCATAGCATGTGAAGTACAGCATGATAACATGATAATTCAAGAACACTAGCAATCATGTTATAAAGCATGTCATAAAGCATGTTAATAAACAAGTTACAAAGCATATTCAAAAGCATGTTGTAAAGCACTATACAAATAGGGATACAAATACATATATTTCATAAGTGAGTGGTTAGAGTAAACAACCACATGGAGGGTATCATACATGACTCTAAGGTAGTTGAGAACCCCATCTCAGCACCTACCTAAGGCACTAACACTTAAGCACTTACACTCACAAGCAATTTCACCAACACTTGGAATGCACTTTTTCAACATACATGACGTATGTTAGAGGAAAGTGCACTAGGGTTGTCCCTTTACCAAACTAGTATTTTATACGTATATATCATATTCATACAGCAAATAATCATGATAATTACATCAGCAAAATTTATACGCATGGGATATTTTCTAGGATACCCAATTTCGACATACATACTATTTACAAGGGAACTTGTATTACGGCGATTCCTTTCGCCAAGCAATTATTTTATGCGCACATAATATATTTATAAAATAATTAATCATGACAAACACCTCGCTAAAATATACATGTATACGGTACTTCTTACAATACCGTATTTCTACATATATAGTGTTTATTAGTAAACATGTATTTAGGCGAATCCTTTCGCCAAATAAGTATTTTATCCATACGTCATATATCCATACGACAAATAAACATGTCAAACACATTTCCATAAAAAATACGTATACGGTATTTTATACGAATACCTAGAGTATGTGAAATTCCAAATTCTACAATTTTAATCGAAACAGAAAATGGAAAGCACTTTGTACATGTGCAATTGCATGCAGATCATGAATCTACCATTATCTGACATTGAAAGTGTTGAAAACCGCAACCTATACACCTAAAGTCCTCACCTTGCTTCTTGGAATCTCAACGGATCGACAAGGGTTGAGGAGCTTCCGTATTCGGGAGTTTTCTAGCCTAAAGAGTGAAATCGGTTAGCTAGTTCATAACCTGTAGCCTATACACCTCAAAACAGGTCTAGGGTTAGGGTTTATTACCTTAAAATGGAGTCGGTATCGCCGGGAAAGCGTCTGGAAAGAGGCGGTGCAGCCCGTGTGATGATCGAAAGCAGTAGGAGGAAGGTGCTCCCACAAATCCCAAGCTTTCTCTCTCTTTTTTTTTCTCTCTCTCTATGGTTTTATCCCAAATTCGTATGGCTGTGAGAGGGGCTATTCTAAGGCCCATATATAGCATAAAACCTCTCCGGAATAGACTCCGGTTCGAGAGGTACGTCTATTATAAGCATTTCGGCGTTATTCCAGCTCAAAAGAGGGTTTCTGGCGGCCCCCCTTGAGCCAAACGTCAGACTTAAGCTCACAACTCATGGATCCACGTGGGATTACATTTTTGTCTCGGTCGGATTTCCAGATCACACGTGGCGGACCATTTTCAGTTCAACGGTCAGTGGGCCACGATCCGAAATTCCAAGTACATGTAAATGTTCCTGAAATTTTTCCTGATCCGAGGGTGTAATTTGGTCTGACTCTGACAGTCTAGTTGCTTAATACTAATTCGCAAGCGAATGGTGCCAGATCACTATTCAAGATATTTATTTTGTAAAGGAAATAGTGGTTTTCACACTCCCTCACTCCGGACTCAAGCAAATGGCCGTGGGACATCGTCTGGACCTGATTTCCGAGATGGTTATCGAGCCCAGTGAGGCGGTCCTAGTTTTGTAACTTCGTGTTAATCGGATTTCCGATGTGCGGTCCAGACCTAATACGAAGTTCCAAGTCATTCCCGAGAATAGCCGGGTAATGAGTTTGATCCTAAACTTTAGGGTAACCTAGCATCAATGATTCTATAAGTTTTGGGTCTTGCAGATCGTATTTAAAGTGATTCTAACGGATTTCATAGCTAACCTAGTTTAGCACTTAGTTAACTTTGTTAAATTTCTAAAGGATTTAATCCTAAGTGATTTCTGGTCGAGGTGATACTCGAACCCTCGTACGGAAATTTACGGGTCGTTACAGTATCACCATCAATTTATTATTCTCTCTTTCTCTCTATATCATACAAAGGTTGGTTTGATTGGTTTTTTTTTTTCCTTTTTTCCCTTGCATTTGAAATTATTTTGATATTTTTCACAGTCATGATCAGCATATGCACGCAACACATGTAAAGATTTAGTTTTTTTGGTAATCATATCATGAAATATAAAATACACATGGTTAGTAATATTAATGACTTGTTTTCAACATGTCGCTTCAGATTTATTTTTTTAATTCTTTCAATATCAGGATATATAAGTAGATGTTTGGAATGGGTGATAGTAATGCTTCTGTTGATGTTACAGGTAGTTCTATAGTTAGTGAACAAGTGACATCAAAAAAGAAAAGGAAGACAACGGCGACACACAATAATGTCTCAGAGCATAACTTGGAAATCTTGAAGATAACATCATATATCTGCTGATAGCTTCCCTACACTCTATGATTGTTGGAGAACTTAGAATGGTTAAATCCTCGCGTTTGAATAACTTAGAGGTTTTCTGATATAGCCCCCGACCGTTGAGATCGTGAGGCTGCATAGCATTCCAGTTTCGATCGTTTCTGATCCGGGATCCAAGGTTCAGTAGAGTCACCAAAGTGTGTGAATGATGCATCTTGGGAAGGCGAGGTTGAGATTTGATAGCGTTATCTTCATCCTTTTGTAGATTGATTGAGCCTTGACACATATACTTAATGATGTTTCCTCTTCCCTAGTTCGTTCTGTAAATTTTGAGGATGAAATTTTTATTAGGTGGGGAGAGTTGTAAGACCAATATCCTAGCCTGTACCGTTCCGTAAGCCTTCACGGTCCTCCGGCTTGAATTCCGACGACCCTCGATCTGTTATCGGCGTTTGCACGCGATCTTGAGTCATGTCCCGTATATCAGAGTTGGTTCGACCCGAGACTTGTACCCTTATGACCGCACCGTCGTCGCTTCTTATGCGCCAGGCGATACCCGTGCCAGGAGATGTGGGCCCGCGTTCAGTTTGAGGAAAATACCTCACATTGCAATTATGAGATAATCTCTATGAAATGTTACATCAATCCATCAATCAATCAAAGTACAACCCATCACTCCATCCCATCTCTAAGTACAACCACACTCCCCAAAAAGTCAACCCTCTCTCTTTCACAAGTACACATCCATCACTCACTTACCCATCACACCCCATCAATCACCCATCCCTCTCTCTCTCGTGCACCTCTCTCTCTCATCTCTCTCTCTCTCATTTCCCCCCAAGCAACCCACGTCCAAGTAAGCTCCATGAGAGAGCTTTGTGTGGCCCACTTCCTATCTCCCATCCCCACCCTCCAAAACTAATCTCAACCGCTGAAGTTCGTCCTTTGGAGCTCTAGGATGCTTTGGCAGAAGGAGGAGGAGAAGATCAAAGGTGGGTGTTCATCATCTCATTTTTTTATTTAGGGCCCACATGGTGGGACCCACATGATATATGCATTATATCTTGTATGGAGGAGCTCATAGTGGCGGAGCTCCACCCACCTCATCCGATCTCCCTCTCTTTTTCTATATATATCTCTCTCTCTCTTGTGATGGGTGTGGCCCACTCGATCCATGCCATGCAACTGCATGGACCCACCTGATGAATGTGATTCATCCAGCCGTCCAGCTGGGAAGGTGGAGCCCACCGTTATGTATGTAATTTTCATCCAAACCGCCCATCTGGTCGCTGGACGCTGGACTCCAACAATTTAATAATAATAATACACTATATTATATTATATTATATGGTGGGCCCCCACGTGAGACCCACCTTGCTGGCGGAATGGACGTTGTCTTTACACAGCTATATAGCTGCTGTACTGACATTAACAAGTAGTGCAAGTCTGATCATGAGATATCTAGACCGTTCATCTGCTGGGGACCACTGTACGTAGCAATTACATGACGCCACCGAGTTTTGTGGGCCCTACCATGGGCAGGTGTTAGATCCTGACCGTCCAATTTTGGGACATCCAGCAGTAAGGCTGAAAGTCGGGCAACTTGGGTCGGGTTGGTGCTCAACATTAGCCCAACCCAAGGTTCTTATACCTCAACCCTAACCCAACCCGACCCAACCTCAGGTTGGGAATTCTCAACCCAAGCCCAACCCAAGCGAGTTCGGTGGGGTTGGTCGGGTGGATACATGCTAATATTTTAATGATTACATTAGTTTATTATATTTTAATACACATCTTATTTTTTATATTTATAATTTTATTAATTATATATGTTGTTATTTATCGTAAAGAACTTCATTTATTCTAAACAAACAAGCTAAAATATAGGACAACTACTCATTTAAAAGTCGTGTTGTGTAGCTAACAATCTATTTGGGAGAGAGAAATCCAACATTTCTTGTTAGCTTGAGTCATCGGAAATGATGTGGACCAATGAGATCCGACAACACTAGAATTTCTTTTGTCTTCAACACATACGATCTGCACTCAATTATAATTTATAAGTAATTTATATATTGATCGGGTTCGGGTTGGGTCGGGCGATCCAAGACCTCAACCCGAGCCCGACCCAAG
Source organism: Magnolia changhungtana (assembly GCA_030180095.1). Taxonomy (NCBI): domain Eukaryota; kingdom Viridiplantae; phylum Streptophyta; class Magnoliopsida; order Magnoliales; family Magnoliaceae; genus Magnolia; species Magnolia changhungtana. Next base: position 2,838,105 of record JASAUF010000625.1, read on the forward strand.
ATTTATCGGGTTGGTGTTTGTATAGCCCAAGCTTGAGATCAGACTCGATAGATCTTGCCCAAGCCCAACCCAATGTGGAGTCGGTCACGGGTCGGTCAGGTTCAACCCGCCCAACTTTCATCCTTATACAGCAGCAGTTGCTGCTGGACTATTTAAAGGAGAGAACGGTGGGTCCCACACATGTGGGCTCACCTTAAAATATGTATTTCATCCATGCCTTCCTGACGCATGGGTCCCACCTGCAGTGACGTCCACAAGCTGCGTGGGCCATCTGATGTATGTGTTCCACACAGCCGTCCATCTAGACGTTTTGCTGGGTGGGGCCCTCCTTGTTATATGCGCTGTGTAGGCACACCGTCCATCTAGATGATGCTGCATGGGCCACTCGATGATGTATGCATTTCATTCATGCCAACCGTCCATCTTTTTTTGTTGGTGGGACATGTATGTAGGACCCACTTTGATGTATTTATTCTACATCCACTCCGTCCATCCATCCTGGACGGGCGGAACCTACCATGATTTATGTATTTTATCAGCTCCATCCATTTGCAGGGGGTCCCACCCTGCACATGTGTCCAGCACCGTCCGCTGGGTTAGAACTGTGGGACCCACCTTGGATGTATGTGTTTCAGCAGGGCCCACATTGATATATGTTTTATCTATGCTGTCCAAACTCATGGACCCCACCTTAATATATGTATCGTCCATTTCTGGACGATACCATGTAGGCCGACCTTTGATGTATATGCTGGAAATCCAGCCGTCCACCTGTTTTACCAATGGGACCCACCCCTGATGTATTTATTCTATATCCATGCTGTCTATCAGGTGGACCACACTGCAACCAGTGAGGGATTGAACGTCTACAATTGAAACCCCATTTGGGAGTGCAGAAGTATTGGATCAGTATGAAATTGTTCTTCCTCTTGATTCAGGTCTTTATGACCATATGAGCAAATTTGATGGAAAATAAACGTTGTGGTGGGTCCTTGTAATTTTAACGGTGATAAATCAATATCACCACTGTTATTATGGTATGGTCTAGATGATCTCTCATTATGATTCATTTGGGTAACACTCTAAAATGATTTCTAAATAAAGATGTATGGTGCAGATAGCTCACCTAGAACAGTGGGCCCGATTTGATGTATTTGAGGTCCACATGATGCAGCCCCATTTGATGTATTTAAGGCCCACATGATGCGGCCCCAATTGATGTATTTGAGGTCCATTGATGTGGTCCACTTGTTATATATGAGGCCCATTGGTGCGGCCCATTAATGTGGTCCACTTGATGTATATGAGGTCCATTGGTGCAGCCCATTGATGTGGCCCACTCGTTGTATTTGAGGCCCATGGGTTGCAGCCCATTATATGTACTAGGACCCATGGGTCGTGGCCCACTGAGATGTATTTTCGGCCCATATGGCGTAGCCATTATGATGTTTTTGTAGCCCATTTAATGAGGCCTATTATGATGTGCATTAAGCCCATGGGTTGTGGCCCGTGCGATGTATCTAAGGCCCATGTGTAGGGCCCACCTGTTGTGTATATAGCCCTTGTATGAGGCCCATTACGATGTATATTAGGCCTTTGTGTGAGGTCATAGGCTCATTTTATATTTGGCTCTATGTGAGCCAATGCTTGGGAGCGATGTTAGTTGAATGTCCACATTATGACCTTCCCTTAGGCCCTTTGTTAGGGCGATTCCGATTTCAATTGTATAGGCCGATTCCGATTGTCAAGGCCGAGTATCGAGGCCGATTCTTATTTATCGAGGGTGATTATATAGGCTAATTCCGATTATCGAGGCTGATTCCGATTGTCGAGGCTAAGTATCGAGGCCAATTCTTATTTGTCGAGGTCGATTGTATAAGCCGATTCCAATTATCGAGGCTGAGTATCGAGGCCGATTCTTATTTGTCGAGGCCGATTGTATAGGTCGATTCTAATTGTCGAGGCTGAGTATCGAGGCCAATTCTTATTTGTCGAGGCCGATTATATAGGCCAATTCCAATTGTCGAGGTCGAGTATCAAGGCCAATTCTTATTTGTCGAGGCCGGTTGTATAGGTCGATTTCGATTGTCAAGGTTGAGTATCGAGGCCGATTCTTATTTATCGAGGCCGATTGTATAGGCCGATTCTGATTGTCAAGGCTGAGTATCAGGGCCGATTCCAATTTGTCGAGGCCGATTGTATAGGCCAATTCTGATTGTCAAGGCTAAGTATCAGGGCCGATTCCGATTTGTCGAGGCCGATTGTATAGGCCGAGTATCGAGGCCGATTCCAATTTGTCGATGCCGATTATATAGGCTGATTCCGATTGTCGAGGCCGATTCCGATTGTCGAGGCTGAGTATCGATGCCGATTCCGAGTGTCGATTCTGATTGTTGAGGCCGATTTCGATTGTCGAGGTCGATTTTGATTTTCAAGGCCGATTATCGAGACCTATGTGATGTATATGCAGCCCGTGTTTAAGGCCTAATGTGATGAATATGAGGTCTATGTGATGAGGCCCATTGTGATGCATTTGAGGGCTAAGCAATGGAGTCCATTCTGATGTATATTAAGCCCATGTGAGAGGCCCATCGTGATGTGTATTAAGCTCTTGAGTGAGGCCCATGGTATTTTATATTAAGTCCTTGTGTGAGGTCATAGGTCCACTATATGTTAGGCTCTATGTGGGCCATTCCTTGGGGGTAATGTTGGTTAAATGTCCACATTGTCGAGGCAGATTGTTGATGCCGGTTATTGATACCGATTATGAGTATGTGACAGCATAGCATCATGATACATGCTCATATGCATCATCTGCATGTTTATTGTGAGATGTGATTGACCCTTACATATGCCATAGTACAGATGGTTTATGAGACTCCCTGATAGGTGGAGTTATCTCACACGAACGCACGGTATGCGCAGGATTAATGCATGATTGGACTACATGACTCATGCATTTTACATTGTGTTATTGTGATTACTATACGCCCTAGCGACATCAGGGTTATGACCTCCACAGGCATGTCGTGAATGGCCAGATGGGACACCAGAAATGTTTGGTTCGAGCATCTGGGCACTTTGGATGTCTGTGGGTGAAAGTTCATTTTCTTAGGCGAGAAGTTATCCTTTCGAGCTTATCAACTCCTTATAAACCTAGATCTTCAGATCTAGCCACTTCATCTCGTCCATCACAATTCAAACTTGGACCACACCTTAGCCTCACATGACTACGAGGTTATATAAAATTTGAGCCCCGATCTATGATCCTACACCGTTGAACGCTGAAGTCAATTCCTTCCTTTTAACACAAAAGGTGATATTTTAGATTTAGGTTCTTCCCACCATCCATCAACCACCAAATTTGGTCTAAAGGTTTATCCATCCTAACTACGCATTCCTCCCAAACTTGGGCCCTGATCATCAAGTATTGATCATTAATTCAAATCAACTTTGTTTCGAGCATCCGCGAAGAGAATTTTCCAGACATGCTTATCTAAGGCTCAAATCTGCTCCATATTGGGGCTCATGGTCCAACACGACCTGATTAGACTGGTGAGCAGAGTGGATTCTCATAAAAACCTCGCAGTGGACCCCGTTTGACCCAACAATTGGTCACGTCCCATCATGCTAATGGCGTGCGAAACCAGAAATCAAAACGTAAACCCCTTCTGCAATTTGCATTCAAAACGGAAATTACCTCCTATTCTCTCTCCCAAAATCAAGCACGACCAAGTAGGATCATTGAGTGGCCCACTTGAAACTCAGATTGGCTTCATATTTAACCTCTTGGGCCAACTTGACATGAGGAAGCTAATGAACGGAGTGGATTTATCGATAACTCATTTTAGTGGACCCACTCATTCTGTACAACCAAATGGAAGGTGTAACTTCCTCATGTTGTAACAACGCACAAGAGATTCTCGCTCGAGAGAATTTCTCCCACTAAAAACTCCTCCTTTTACGTTTTCTCTTGCGAGCATTTGAGCAAACCACGTTCGTTTGTTGAGAATTTTGGCCCACCTCCAGCAACTAGAAAAGATCTAAACCGTTCATCTGATTCAGATAGTAGGCCTGACCAATACCTAACTAATTCCATCAGTCCCTTTGTACATGTGGGCACACAATCCTCAGCCCAAACTGGACTGTCCAATCAAGTTGCATGGCCGTCAAAGCTTTGGATCCACCTCATCTAGGGCCAGATGGACGTAATTAGGGGTCGTGAAAACCCGATGGCCAGAATGGATTTCCCACAAGCATCACCCTAGGCCCACATTGGTGGTGCGTATACACATAATGTGTACACTCCCACAATTAGTTAAGAATTTTGGCTCACCTCCAGCAACTAGACAGAAGATCTAAACCGTTCATCTGATTCAGATAGCATGCCTGGCCAAAACCCAACTAATTCCATCAGTCCCTTTGTACATGTGGGCACACAATCCTTAGCCCAAACTGGACTGTCCAATCAAGTTGCATGGCCGCCAAAGCTTTGGATCCGCCTCATCTAGGGCCAAATGGACCTAATTAGGGGTCATGAAAACCCGATGGCCAGAATGGATTTCCCACAAGCATCACCCTAGGCCCCACATTGGTGGTGCGTGTACACATAATGTGTACACTCCTGCGGATCACCAAAACCAAGAGCCAGCCCAGATTACGCTAACTCAAGATTTCAGAGAAGGAATTTCCTTCTTCCTTCCGCATTCACGGATGACCGTCCACTGGGATGAGTCGTGGCCCACCACGATCATCCTTAAGGATGATATGAACCGTCCATCTCGTCGGGAAGATCGGCCTGACCAGGAACAGGTCGTCCCTATGCGTCGATGCACACACGCAACATGTTGACAAGAATAGAGAAAATAGGGATATCCCTCTCCCTTCGCTACGCACACAAAAAAATATGCGCAAAACGTTACGCAATCAAGTCGTAGTCGACTCCCCAAAAGCTTCAAAGCCATCTATAAGAAACAGCTAGCGGATGCGCTACAAAGCAGAACAAAGAGGGAAGAAAAGGGAAAAGAGAGAGGAGAAGAAAAGAGAGAAAGATAAGAGAGGAGGATAGTGTGGGTATGCGGGTTGCTACCCTCCAACTCCAACCCGACCAAGTTAGGTAATTAATATTTAATCAATATTATTTTGTGTAATTCATATTATTTAATATTAAATATTTTCAATTAATAACATATATATTTATTATAATTATAATCTTTAATTTTATATCATGTATGATTATTACAAATTATTCCATAATTTCAATACTTTTACATTATTTAATTTGTTATAATTTTTAAATCATATTATCCAATATTTGAATATATAATATTACTACTTTTAAAAATCATATATAAATTGATATCATTAAGTAATAACACATATATATAAATAATAAAATATTAATATTTATTATATTTGAATAATATATATTACTTTTCTATTGTCATAATAATTCGTATGTATGATATAATATTAATATTAAATTATAATATTGATAATTTATTAATATATAATTAATTATTATATCTTTATATACTAACATATTATTTATATATCATATAATATTATTCATGATTACTCCACTTTTAATTATATATATTTATATTACTTTTATTTAAACTTATTTATATGACATTAATAATAATGGGCCACCCTTTGGACCACCTGGCTGGGCCGAACCAAGCCCAGTTCGGGCCTCGAATGTTGAGCCAATTCAGACCTAAACTTAGAGCAAATCCTAGGCCCAATCTAGGCCATTTGAATAACAAAATCTGGTCGGCCCAGCCGCTCTAAAGCGAGCCCAAGTGATTCTATTCATGGGCCCTTCAAACCTTTAATATGTTTAGAAGTTATTATCTAATGCATGCTAATTCTCTAGGAAGCTAGTTACATAACTTGGGGCCATTAGTTATACACGGGGATTCAGATCAAGGGCAGGACTGCGACGACTCAGGTGATGACTTTTCCCTTGGGCTTTCCATCTCTAAGTTAGCCAAACATAGTATATATCAAATTTCTACCACTGGTTTAAGTCCTAATACTTGTCATAAATTTCTAAGTTTTATTAACTACCCTATCTCAAATTCATGATTTATGTATTATGTTCATATTACATGCTAGGCTCATATGCTAGTTAATGAGTACCATTCATGAATAATGATCGTTGTTCTTATGTTTAGTATTGTATCGATTGATAGTTGGTACTATAGTCTCATTATGACACATTAAAAATTTTACCTTCATTATGTATTTCTATACACCTTCATATAAGAACTTATGGTCATGAGTTGCCTTAATATCTAACTGACAATATTACGCGTGGAGAACTCCACTATTGTATGTGAGTCAAACTTGGGGTGTAACTAGATAGGGCCCTTAACCTAGTGTCATTTTGATCAAATGGTTTTATTTAACATCCCAAGGTGGAAAACCTCATGAGCCGGGGATGGTGGTCATGGGACACTATGTCCGAGCTGTCGGCCTATGCCGGGTGATGAGCCCCCCGTAGTGACCATTGAGTTACTTAAAAAATGAGTGATGGATGGATGTGGGGTGAGTGATGTGAGGAGAAAGAGAGAGAAAATGGGTGGTTGTAAGATGAATGGATGTGAGGTGAGTGATGGATTGACTTTGGTGGTTGCTTAACTTGTGGAGAAAGAAAGCATGGGTTGCTTTTGTATTTGACATGATGTGATTGATTGATTAATTTGAGTGATTGATTGATGGGACATATCGTAGAGATTCTCTTGGGATTGTAAACATGCGGCGTTTCTTCGAAATAAACGCTGGCCCACATCTTCCGGCTTGGGTATCGGATTGGTGTGCGAGTCACAGCGTTCGAACCGTGGCAACGGTGCGGACGCAATGGTACAAGTCTCGGATTAAGCCGACTCAATTCTACAGGATATGACTTAGGGTCGATCGTAAAAGTCGGTTATCGGTCGCGGATTACCGGACTTCGATGGAAATGATCACGGGATTCGTCAGAACAGTACGAACTAGGATACGGGTCTTACACATAACATATTGGTGATGACAGGTGGCTAATTCTGGATGCTATAGCACATGCCCTTAGGATCATTGAGGAATTATTTTGCTAGCTCCCAGACCATCGACTATCGACCTATTTGTCCGACTGGAAGAGCATTTCCAAGTCGATGATTGCATGGGTGATGAGCCCAAGTCCGACTGGATGAGCATCCCCAGGTCAATGTGCATTCATACACCCATGCATTTTAATAAGACTGCATCTTGCTTGTTTATAATTATTTCCTTATTTTTCTTTAAACTATGTCTGCTAAGGCGGCGGTGCATAATCTTGAGGGGAATTCACACTGAGTTGGCCACTCATTCATCAAATATCCAATCATATAGTTGATGTAGATGTAGAGCGAGCCGATGCTGTTCACTAGGTTGCTAGAACAGATCGGGTAGCTGAGGAGCTAGACGGGGGCCTTGCGGCTCATATTGAACTCCACCACTAGTTGATAGATTCTTGTTTTTGCTTATATGAACTTTGTTATTTGGGATTATATAAGTCCTGTATGGGCGCTACATTTGGATTTTATTTATGATGTTTTAAGTGCTTTTAAGCAATGCATGGTTTGCTCTAGCTTCGTTGTTGTTAACTCTGATTAATGATAAGCGGTTCAAATTTACACCAAATTTTATAGGCTAACACTCAGATTTTTGGAGGACGAGTCATATACTCAGGTTCCAAAAATTGATGCGTTATACGTTATTAGTCCAAGTACAACCAGCCAATTTACATAAGCTCAAAGGTCACTACGGGGGCTAGTTGCCAGCGTAGGCCGACAGCTCGGGCATAAGTCCCATACCACCATCCCTGGCTCATGAGGCTACCGATTTAGGGTGTGTATAAAACCCATCAACATGTGGCCAATCAATTCTCAAGATAAGGGGACCATCATCATACGCTGACTAGGAATGAAGTGTTGAAATCGTTTAAATACAACGACTAAATGAGGCGGTATGTGTGATTCAAGTACGAGTAAACATCGGTGATGGCAAATGTCGCAAGGTTCATTCCTTAGTCAGGTAAACGGAATCACTCCGTAGATGGTGAACCCCATGAGTCACATGTCACAAGTCATAACCTCCATGTTAAGGATTAAATCTTACTACAATCAGTTTAGTTGCACCCTAAGCACGGACTCTTCAAATAGGAGTTTTCATAGAGAGATTTCAAATAATATACGTTTTACAACCAATACAATCTTATAGAGATTTCAGACATACTTTAATATTTGAAGTAAACCTCATGTAAACAGTTCAAGAATCATATAATCCTAATAATCAAATTCTAAGGCGTGCATCTCAATTAAACAATTCAAGCATTCTAGTAAGTCCAAGTCATGCGTCCAAGTTAAACTAATTGGTGATTTAACAGGTTAGTGATTTAACAGGTTCTAGGAGCATATGATAGATTGGTCCTATGGCATATGACAATATGGATTAAGGGTTTGATCCGTTCTAAAAATATGCATACAATCGTTAACCAATGGTAACTAAACTACAAGGCATGTATCTAATTAAACAAGTTGAATGATCATCCACTCCTGAGAGATCATTAGCAACTATAACAAAAGTTTATTCCTAATATAGTTTAGAGATGGAAAGCTCAAGGGGAAGAAAATCATCACTAGACAAGTCGTAGTGTGCTCCTCGATCCAAGCTTTCGTGAGTATCTTGTGACCCAATATCAAGTAAGTGACTTCCTGGTTGTCATTTCCGATTCAACGGCCCACATTAGATAAGTGTTTCAAGGTACCTAATTCATTGAAAGTGTATGGGGCTTATAAGGCTCATTATGGAGGAGGTTGGGCATGAATCAAAGTGACCAGGCCCACCATATACTCATCCAAACAAGGTGGCCTGACTGGGCCTGTTTCCCTTACACAAAAAAACCCGAACTGGGCCTGGTCCGGCCCAGCCACCATTTTCCAGGGGTGGCCAATGACTGGGCTGTTCTCAAGCCCATGCATCCCACTAAAATTTGGTCAAGGGGAAATCCATGGTGTGGCCCACAGGGATCCAGGTTGCAGCATGGTTCACTACATCATAGTGTGTGGCCCACCTTAACAAATAGTGTGAGGCCCACCAGATGTGGTGCGGCCCACCTTCATAAATAGTGTGAGGCCCACCAGATGTGGTGCAGTCCACTGGATGTACAGGGCGGCCCACTATCATATGTGGTGCGGCACACAGCAACAAAACAAAGATTTCATAACTAGCATCCAAGTTAAACCAAGACTAGTAAGGACATTCCATTGAGAGTACCTAAAATTCAAACCCAAATGTGTCCTCCAAGATCCAAAACCCCAGTAGTGAAGTTGTAGACTAGTTTTTAACACACAAGCTCCAACCTCCAACACCAGATAGGGAATTACAAAAAATGCGTGGAAAACCAAAAACATACAAATCTCATAACATGCAAAACCCTAATGACAAAATTATAACTCAAAATCCGAGAACCATAAAGAGAGATTAGAAAAGGGTTAGACTCTTTTCCACCCTAAAACCCAAACTTAAATCCCAACAATGTCCAACAATAGTTGCAGTAGACATGAACAGAATCGAATAAAGCTACAACCTTTCTTTCTTTTTTTTTTTTTTTCTTTTTTTTCTTTTCCTTTTACAAAAGAAGGGCAGAAATCCCTACCAACATAACCCAAAAACCCAAAATATAAAACCAAAACACAAAATTACAGAGAGATTATTCAAACCCAGAAATTGAAATCCGTTTGAAACACTTTACAGATTGATTAGACTATAGACATGAACAGAATCCAATCAAGCCACCACATTTATTGAAAAAAAAAAAAAGAATCCAAAAACCCCAAAATTCAAACCCAAATTTAGAATTACAAACAGATTCTTAAAAACCCCCCAAAAGGAAAATCTATTAACAGAATCAGAGCTCAAAATTACAGTACCAGAAAAATCCAAAAACCCCAAAATTCAAAACCCAAACCCAAAATCATAGACAGATACCTGAAACCCCAGAACCAAAATCCACGGAAAATAGAACACTCAGATTCTTTCAACCCCACATTCCAAACTCAAATCCCAACAAAACCCAACAACAACTGCATTAGGCATGAACATAATCCAATAAATCCATTAACAACCTTTGAAGAGAAAAGCTAAAAATACAGTATTAGCAGAATCCAAAAAGTCCAAATTTCAGAATCCAAACTCAGACTTACTGAAAGATTTTCAAAAGTTGCAGTACAAAAATAATATTAAAAACCCCAAAATGCAGAACCCAAACTCAAAAGAACAGACAAATTACTGAGACTCAAAAACCAAAATCCATGGAGAACATCACAAAATGGATCAAATTATTTTAACACCACATTCCAAACTCGAATCCCAACAAAACCCAACAACAGTTGCATCAAACATGAATAGAAAATCCAATTAAAGCTACTTCCTTTCTCGAACAAAATCAAAGAAGCAAAATAAGAGAAAAGAGAAATCACAAAGAAAATCCAATGAATTACTAAAAGAAAAGGTAGAGTTACAGGTCCAATGGTAAACACATTGATCACCCAAATAACTCACCGAGGTAGTAAAGAGAAATACACGAATAACAATTCAAGCAAGTTCTGAAAAAATCCTAGGTCACATTGAAGCCAGAAAGTAATTGGTTTGGATTCAAGTCCAAGGCAATACACAGAAAACCCATATATCAATCCACAAAATTATTCAGATAACCTAAAGCCCCCATTTTCATGGTATTACATAGATTGAGAAATAACGTTTCCAAAACCCCCAAATAACCGAAATCCTAATGCGAAATATCAGAAAACCCAAACGAACATACTCCTACAGTAAGATTAAAGCACTTTGAGAGTAAATATACCAATATATATGAAGTGTGATACTGAAATCCAACATGCACACCTATTTCACAAAAATCGAAAGCCATGGCATCCAACTAGACAACACACATGTATCTCGGAGGGCCATGACCCTATGATAACAGGGGTGAATCATAGGCATGAAAAAACCCCTTTCGGCCCCTCAGAAACCACGAAAACTACATGAAAAAAGAACATGCATGAAGGATCTACAGTACAATATGGCGTATCATGCCGGGAGCGAGGAAGAAGACCTACCTCAGATCAACGGACCATCCGTCAGATCGTGATGACAACGGTGGTGGATGAATATGGCCATCGCGACCTTCCTGCAAATTACTTATAATCCGTTTTCGCGCGAAAACCATCCTCCCGCCACGACTCCCGCCATGTCTTTGCCATCTCCAATCCCATCCCGCAGTCCGTATGATGGACTGCAGATGGGTTTGGGATGGGCTCGAGATGAAATCCAGCGCAGGGAGAGAATGATCCTATGGATTCGACAATCCAACATTCAATCCGACGAAATCCCCTTTCGTTCTTATCTAGTCGTTGTCCAAACAGGCTGGCATACAGACGCTGGCGGATTTGACGGACAAATCCCGCTCAAATTGTCCGAGTACCATTCAATCCGCTGAAATTGTCCGAGTACCATTCAATCCGCCTGTCCAAACGGGCCCTTGGTGGATTCGAGGGATGGTCTGCATCTAGCGAAAATTTTAAGAAGGGATTTGGAGAATCCATTCAAGCTTGGTGCGATTTACAAAGTACTATGCCGTGGTCTCTCATCCAGCCATCCAAACGAGATGAGGACAAGTTTCGGGATCCAATCCCTCTTAAGTCCATCTAATACCATTGAATGCGATGCGCCAAACGCCCCCTAACCTCTCACACAAATCAAGTTTCTTGTTACGGAGTGACAAAATTAGTTATTTAAGTAAGAAATAAGAGAAAACACTCACTTGTAATCTTCAGTTCTAAGGAGAATATGCTATGTAATTAATTTAATCATGCATCGTGTAGTCTTCTAAGATAAGATGAATGATTCTACTATGCATTTCCAAATAACTTAAAATAGATGGATAAGATCATTCCTGCAGATAATAGGTTTCAAAATTTTAGCATCCACATTATACTTAGCAAACAAATCTAATTAGCATATATCTAATGATAGCTGGTATCTATAAATGACAAGTAAAAGGGGAGAGATTTTAGGATATCACACCAAGGCAGGTGTAAACAATATAAATAGTCCAAACATTGACCATATAATTTAATGATTAAAAAACGTTAGTTTATTGTTAATTTGTGATCATATATTTGTGGCTCATATGAGGCTTGGAATTTCATATTTTTTGCTAATATATTTCAACGAGCTTATTAGAATCATTCTATCAAGAATTAGATGTACACTAATTAGAGATATTTAAGTGGGTTTAGTATTCAAATTCAAACTCTGGCAAATATATTACGGAATTTGAATGAATTTTTATTTTTGGAATCCAAGTTCTGTACGTTGCCAAACACATATGAGGATCTACAATCACATTTTTTTTTTACACACATCCACACCCAACACACTCACACATAGACACACCACATGGGTACTCGATCTCTGACCCGGATTTGGAATAAGCTTGATTCCTGAAAGGAGGAATTTGAAATACAAGCTCCCAAGCAGGCCCTGGCTGATGAATCATTCTGATTTTTGAGATCAACGGCAGAAACGGGGTGGTGTACCGTAAGGACGGGTTAGATTTTAGATTTCATGCAAGTCCGGAGTCAGAGAAAGTGACCCCGTTAGGTAACTGAGCAAGGTACGCAACCGTTTTCCATATAAAAAACCAAGCAGCCGAATGTTACTCCTTCTCCCCGCCCACAGGGAGAGAAGAGAAGGAACAACTAACGATCGTTCCGTGGAGAAAGTGGATGGAGCTAGGCACGGAAGCGCAGAAGCTGGTGTGGGAAGGAGCGATTCCTCTCCAGATTCATCTCCACGAATCTGAAGTCACAACACTCCCTCCTCCTTCTCCCGCTCTCGTATCTCTCTCTATCTCTCTCTTGCTTCTCAATACCATTTATAGCTGTTAACAGCTTGACAGCTGCTTTTGTTGATTTTTCTTTATCCTTCTCGCTCGATTGATGTGCTGAGTACCATTTCGATTCTATGTCTATATGCTGCTGTATTTTCTTCATTTTTGGTGGGTTGTTGATGCTTCATTTGGGTTTCTTTTATTTTCCCAATTTTTCGGGGTCTTTGCTTTTTTTTTTTTTTTTTGGTGGGGGGTTGGACTGATGTTTGTGCATTCGGGTGTCTTCTTTTATTCACGATTTTGATGTTTTTCAATGATTTTTGAGTGGTTTGATGCTGTATTTTCTTGATTTTTTTGGGGTTTTGACGTTTCTTCATTTGTGCTTCTTTTGTTTTCCCGTTTTTTCGTTGTTTTTGTTATTTTTGAAGATTGATCGGTGTTTGTGCATCTAGGTGTCTTCTTTTACCCTCAATCTTGGTGGTTTGCTGCTGTATTTTCCTGATTTTTTGTGGGTTGTTGATGTTTCTACGTTTTGGGCTTCTTTGGATTACCTGATTTTTCAGCGGTTTTGCTTGTTTTCTTAGGGGTCGTTTGGATGGTGGTAAATGGTTTAAGTTGTAAATGATTTACTAGTAAATCATTACAGTGTCTGGATAGCCTGTAGATGGTTTGTATCCTGTAATTGTGTATTCACACCTGAGATAGTTTAGAGAAGTAATTCATTAAAAAACATTCAAATGGCATATAGGAGTGGATTTTAAAGTGGATCATTGGGTTAAGCACATCTCAGTAAAGCTTAGGGTTGATCATCACATAAAACCAAGTAGTTGGTGAGCCATAGAAGTGGGCCAACGAATTCAAATGCCTTTTATAGGGCTGGTAGCAAGATCTGCTGCCGTTGGCAGAGAGAGAGAGAGAGAGAGAGAGAGAGAGAGAGAGAGAGAGAGAGAGAGAGAGAGAGAGAGAGAGAGAGAGACGGGGTTGTATTTCCCAGCCTTCTCAAAAAAAGAGCTGGAGGCTTCTTGATGGTAAATCATTTGCTAGGAAATGAAATCCCCGCTTTTGCTAGCAAATGAAAAGGGGGAAAAGGTCATTTACAACTTGCCTCATCTAGGCTAGTCTGGATGCCTGTAAATTTTGTAAGTGGTAAATGATTTGCAGCCTGTCCTGTTTGGCTTTAAGTTGTAGTACGTTTACTGGTAAATAGTTGTCTGTGTTTGGATAGCATGTGAATTGTTTAGAGGGATTACATTTGCAGCTACAAGTTTAGATTTATAGCTGTTAGGCTGTAAATGATTTGCAGGTAAATGAAATCATAGCTTTTCAGAGGGATTTCATTGCTAAAAGCTGTAAATGACTTACAACCTTTAAATCATTTATTGGCATTTTTCAACATCCAAACACTGCCTGTAAATCATTTACCTATATTTCTTTTACAGCTAGCCCAATTTACAGGCACCCAAATGACTCCAATCGACTGATGTTTATTCATTTGGGTGTCTTCTTTGGGTTGTTGATGTTTCCACATTTGGGCTTCCTTTGATTACCTGATTTTTCGCTGGTTTTTTCTTGTTTCCGAGGATCGACTGCTGTTTGTGCATTTGGGGTGTCTTCTTTTATTCATGAATTTTGGTGGGTTGTTGCTGTATTTTCTTGATTTTTGATGGGTTGTTGATAGGGCTGAAAGTCGGGCGGGTTGGGTCAGGTTGGTGCTCAACCCTAGTGTTCCTATACCTCAACCCTAACCCAACCTCGGGTTGGGAATTCTCAACCCAAGCCCAACCCAAGTGGGCTCGGTCGGGTTGGTTGGGTTGATACATGATAATATTTTCGTTATCATATTAGTCTATTATATTTTCAATATACGTCTTGTTTTTGTACATATGATTTTATTAATTATATATTTAGTTATTTATCGTAAAAAACTTCATTTTTTTTTTTCTAAACAAACAAGCTAAAATATAGGACAACCGCTTTAAAAGTCATGTTGTGTAACATGCAATCTATTTGGGAAGAGAAATCCGCCGTTTCTTATTAGCTTGAGTCATCAGAAATGACGTAGGCTAATGAAACCCAACATCACTGGAATTTCCTGTGCCTTCAACACAGATGATCCACACTCAATTATAATTTATAAGCAACTTATATATCGATTGGGTTCGGGTTGGGTCGGGCAACCCAAGACGTCAACTCAAGCCCGACCCAAGTTTTATCGGGTTGGTGTTTATATAGCCCAAGCCTGAGACCGAACCCGATGCATCATGAGCCCAACCCAATGTCGGGTCAGTCATGGGTCGGTTGGGTTGAACCTGCTCGAACTTTCAACCCTAGTTGTTGATGCTTCATTTGGGCTTCTTTTAATTACCTGATTTTTCGTGGGTTTTGCTTGTTTTTTGAGGATCAACTAACGTTTGTGAATTTGGTTTCTTTTATTCATGATTTTGATTTTTTAAATGATTTTTGGTGGTTTGTTGATGGTTCTCCATCTTGGCATCCTTTATGTGCTGAAGACTTGCTTTTGTTCGTGTTTTTTTTTTTGAAATCATGGCCGGATGCTTGTGCTGGGTACCTTGTTGACTTTGAGACTTTTCTGGCATTTTTTCGGCCATATCATAAACCCCCTTGGAAACTTTGTATTAAATGCTTCTTAAACCATCTTTTGATGCGGGACATGAAATTAAATATGACATGCAAGAGTTCAAGCTTTAGATTATACCCAATTTTAAACTACCACAAAATTCGACATCCTACATACGATCAAATATTTAAAAATGGGAATCTATGGGGGTTCAAGCCTACATAAGTTTAGGGTTGGATCAAATAAAATTATAAACCAAACAAGCCCAAAGAAGTATAAGATTCATCCATTCTTGCAAAGGATTGTTCCCCAATTCAAGAGACTCACCATGTTTCAATTCGGGGGAAAATCTAGGGCTCAAATTTGGGGATAATTGGGATTTGGGATCCTTTAGGGTTAAGGATCTGGATTTAAGTCTAAAGAGGAGAAAAATAGAGGAAAAATAAAACTTGAGATGAGCCACGTGCGTAGACAATAGCTGGCCCTGGGTGCACGTGCATGACCACTCGTCCGCACGTATGTGGGGCCCACAAAGTCGGAAAGCGACTCCTAGGCTAGGATCGGCCAGGGTAGGACTGCTTCCATGCCACGTGTTGATTCGATGCACGGTTTGTGTGTGGTGCTCCGGCGAAGTTTTAGTCCCTCTGATGGGCAAGAATCTGAAAATCTGTTGTAGAAGAGAACTTGGATATGAGAAAGGATGAATCTGAAGATAGGAGGGACGTAGAAGATGATGAATGTGGGGTGTAAAGAAGTGGGGATGATTTGGGATGGTTGTGGCTTCGCACCACGGTAGTTAGCCCTTCGAAGAAGGGAGGGTTTCGCACCCAATTCGATTCTTCAACCCAAAGAGATAGAAGAGAAGGAAAACGTAGAATTTTTATTCATAAACTTCATTAAAAATACATACATGGAGTTGCTTATTTATAAGAAAACCCTAAACCCCAAAAGACAATTTTACCCTTGCGCCATGTGCACACACTAATACTTAAAGCTGAAGTAAATAAAATAATAACTAATCTACGCAATCAAAGCCGTTCATGATGTTTCTAATAACGAGAATAGTCAACACTTAAAATCCTAGATCATTTAAGGTAGTGGGCCACGATCATGAGACCCGATGGTAGAATTTATATGATGATTGGGTCCACTCCAATGCTCCATAGCACAACCCCTAACTGTGAGGCCCTTCAAAGATGTCGTCGTCGTCGTCGATCCAGATCGAAAGTGGGGCCCTCCTTGAATATGTGCGTAGGGTGGGGGTGTGCGCATGATGTCCCCATCAACTCTTTTCGGCTGCAAAGGTTTTGCCACTGGCGAAACAGAACTCCTGAATCGCTCCAAGATGTTTAGATCAAGTTTCTGAATCTCCTTCTTAGTGAGCCACGTACTGTCTGAAGCTGGGCGTGACTTCCACTTGACAAAGAACTTTTGAAAGCCGCCGTCCAACGTCGATACTATTTGATGGTCTAGAATATCCTCTATCTCCTCACTGGGTGTGGGAAGGGTAGGTATGGGAGGTAGAGGCTGGGAAGATGGGTCGGGAAGGGGCCATGGATCAAGGGAAAGGTCTGGGAAATCAGGATGGTTAGGTGAAAGGCCAGATAATGTATCAGTGGTCCCTTGAAATGCAACTAGATCCTCCACATTGAATGTGAAACTAATTCCCATGGAAGGTGGAAGATCTACCACATACGCATTAGGACCGTTTCGTTTTATAATTTTGAATGGTCTAGCGCTACGCGTATGTAATTTACGAACAGCTCCCTGAGGGTACCGCTTTGGCCTGATGCAGACCATCACAGAGTCCCCTACATTGAATTCCTTGAATCGTTTATATTGGTCTGCAAAAATTTTGTAATGTTCATTACTAGTATTAATCTTTCGCCTGATTTCTTGATGCAATGAATGAATATGATGTGTAAAGGACTTTGCAGACTCTGATGGCCTATGGGACAGGGATATAGGTACAAGATCAATAGGCTTTATAGGTTTAGAACCAGTAATGACTTCAAAAGGACTTGAACTTGAAGATCTATTAACAGAACTATTAAATGCAAACTCGGCGATAGGTAGTGCAGTGTCCCATGTCCTAGTGTGCTGCCCCACTAAATATCTGAGCAAATTTCCTAGGCTCCTATTGACCACTTCAGTCTGACCATCGGTCTGAGGGTGGTAGGCAGAAGAAAATTAGAGCCTAGTACTCATCATATGCCATAGTGTCTTCCAAAAATAACTCATGAATCGCACGTCACGGTCAGACACTATGGTTTTGGGTAACCCATGAAGCTTGACAACCTCACAAAAGAACAATTTGGCAATATGAGATGCGTTAGAGGTCTTCAAATAAGGGATGAAGTAGGCCATTTTAGAAAAAACGATCCATGACAACAAATATGGAATCGTGTTTCCGAATAGTCTTGGGGAGCCCAAGCACGTCCATACTAATGTCCTGCCAAGGGGTGAATGGAATTGACAAATGTGTGCATAGCCCCGTATTCTGCTTTTTTTTCTGCTTTGCCAGTTGACAAGTATGACACTGCCCTATAATTTTGGCCTCGTCTCGCTTCAGGCTTGGCCAATAGAATCTATCCTCCACTAGGGCAATGATCTTGTCTCAACTAAAATGACCCGCGACCTCTCCTGAATGCAACTCCCAGACAAGAAAATCATGGAGGGAGGTGGGAGGTATGCACAAACGGTCACTCCTAAACAAATATCCGTCCAATATCAAATACTCACTGCTAGCTCCTGACGGACTCTTTAACAACGATGCGTATGCAACCCCAAAATCTGGGCACTCAAAATAATCCTCTCTGACACGCTCGAGCCCTGTGACTTCGACACTAGTGGAATTAAGTAACGCAACTCAACGACTCAACGCATCGGCATGTTTATTCTCTACACCGGCCTTGTGCTTAAGCACAAAAGTATACTCTTGAAGGAACTGAACCCACTTGTAGTGCCTAGGGTTTAATTTCTTCTGAGAGTTCAGATTTTTCACGGCCTCGTGATCTGAGAATAAGACGAATTCTTGCGGCAATAGATAATGACGCCAGTTGCGCAACAATTGCATTACTGCGTAGAATTCTGTCATAAGTGGTGTATTTTTGTTTCGCCTCATTCAGTTTCTCACTAAAAAAGGCAATAGGGTGTCCTTCCTGACTAAGTATTCCTATGCCGACTGCTGATGCATCGCATGCGACTTCAAAAACTTTCGAAAAATCCGGAAGTCGCGTGACTGGAGCTTTGGTTATCTTGACCTTTATCTCCTTGAAGGCCTTCGAGGCTGCCTTCGTCCATTGAGACTCATTTTTTTATGCAATCCGTGATGGGAGCCATAATGGAACTGAAGCCTTAAATGAACCGTCTATAGAAGGTGGCCAAGCCATGAAAGCTGCGCACCTCGTGAATATTGCGGGGTTCAGGCAAATTGATAATGGCTTTGACCTTCTTGGGATCCGCCGACACACCCTCAGCTGACACAACAAAGCCTAAGAAGATAACACTGCTAGACATAAACGCACACTTATTTAGGTTGGTGTACAATTTTTCGGCTCTAAGGATCCCACAAACCTACCTCAAATGGTTGAGGTGTTGTTCCTTGGTCATGTTATAAATCAAGATATCATCAAAGTAGACGACCAGGCCCTTCCCCATGAAGGGTATCAACAATTGGGTCATCACACGCATGAAGGTACTTGGGGCATTAGTTAGCCCAAAAGGCATGACTAGTCACTCGTATAGCCCATCCTTCATCTTGAAGGCCGTCTTCCACTCGTCGCCAGGCCGTACACGAATTTGGTGATAACCAGTTTTGAGGTCAATTTTCGAGAAGATAATAGCGTTGGCCATCATATCCAACATGTCATCAAGATGCGGTATGGGAAACCGATACTTGATTGTGATTTTGTTGATGGCCCTACTATCAACACACATCCTCCATGTGCCATCCTTCTTAGGTGTAAGAAGGGTGGGCACGACACACGGGCTCATGCTCTCTCGAATGAAACGCTTTTCTAGGAGCTCATCAATTTGCCTCTTCAACTCCGCATGCTCCTTTGGGTTCATTCTGTAATGAGGGAGGTTTGGTAGAGTCACCTTAGGGACTAAATCAATGGCGTGTTGTATATCCCTCATAGGGGGAAGCTCATCCGGTAGATCATCAGGAAAGACTTCACGAAACTCATCCACTACCGGAATGACCTCAGTGGGTAAATCTACACTAGCCTCTGGTGCACTCTCCCTAGCCATAAGGGCGTACACCATCGAGTCTGACTCAGTCTCTCACTCAAAGTCTTTGGCATTTGGAATATGGAGAGGCTTAGACTTGGACTTCGATTCCTTTAATTCTTTTGATCCGCTTACACCACTCTGTGGTGGACTCCTTTCCAGTCGTGTTCTTGGGTGGGAGAAGATTTAACTTGACTTTCTTGCCCTTAAACCAGAATGTACATACATTCGAACGACCAAATATGGTGACATCCTTGTCAAAGAGCCAGGGCCTACCCAAAATAATGTGGCCAACATCCATGGGAACAACATCACACCAGTGTCTTTATATGATCCAAATTGAATAGGAACAAGACAACGGTGCGAGACTGGAATGGAAGTCTCATCAACCCAATACACTCCATAGGGTTGAGGATGGGCTTCAAGCTTCAAGCCCAAACGGCTCACAGTGCCAGTTAATGCCACATTGACACAACTATTACTATCCACGATCATCTCGCAACTCTTATCACCACATTTTGCGTAGGTATAGAAGATCATGTTGCGGCGCCAATCGTCAGTATTCTTTGCTTGGGCAATGGCGCGACGCACAACTGTAAGGGTCACACACTCTTGCGCTTTCTCTTCCTCATCATTAGGGATCTCTGTTGGCTTATATTCTTCCTCCTCACCGTCACTTTCTGGGGGCACTACTTCTATTTGCCCATCAATAAGGAACACCTTGGTGCCCTCTTTTGTGCCACACTGGTGGGCAAAGTGACCAAACCCTTGACATCTAAAACACCTAGTCGCAACGCTTTTGCGCGAGCTAGACCCGACAACTCCTTTACCCTTATCATCCTTGGGCCTATACTGAGAACTACTAGAAGGCTTGTATCGATATCCAGTGCTAGGCTTAGCCCCAGAAGGGTTAGCCTTAACGCCAGAATCACGAGACTCAAACCACCTTCCCACAAATGCTTTGAGGTATTGCTAGACCTCCAATACTACTTGATACATGTGTTCAAGAGTGTCTGTCTTTGACGATTAACTCTCTCCTAATGTCAGAACGGAGGCTCGTCTTAAATCAAGCAAGAGTGAGTACGGGATCCTCTTCAACTTCACACCGGGTCAAGTATTCTTCGAACTTCTCAATATATTCAACCACACTCATGGAACCTTGTCGAAGAGACTGCCAATCTTCAACCAACCTTAAGTGATAAGAGAAAGGGAGGTACTTCTCCTTTAAAATTTCTTTCATTTCTCCCTAATGGACTATTGGGGGTTCCCTCAACCTTTCTTTCTTTCGCTCC
Source organism: Magnolia changhungtana (assembly GCA_030180095.1). NCBI lineage: Eukaryota > Viridiplantae > Streptophyta > Magnoliopsida > Magnoliales > Magnoliaceae > Magnolia > Magnolia changhungtana. The sequence continues at coordinate 2,859,127 of JASAUF010000625.1, forward strand.
ACAGTAGCCTAAAACCTCTTTGCTTGGTCCACAAGCTTCATTTTGGCAAATCGGACTCGACGAGCATCCGATATGTCGTACCATTCAAAATAGTGGTCCATGTCCGCCAACCAATCTAGAAAAGCTTTAGGGTCCAAGTGACCATTAAACGTAGGACCCTATACTCTTAACTCCCTTGAGGAGTTGCGCATCTGGGTCATAATGATTATGATGCCCCTCGCGGGGCGGGTGCATGGGTGCGCGCCCATGACCATTTCTTTAGCCACCCTCATTCCCTTGTCTATCCTCCTAACCACCTGCCCGAGATTGGGCATCTTCCCCAATGACGGGGTTTGCCTGGGTAGAGGTCTCTAGTTGGGTAGCGCGCACATTAAGCTGATCCAAGCGTTAGTCAATACGTTGTTCCAAGCGCCTACCCAAAGACTCAAACTACGGGATTATGTTGTTCATGGACTCTTGCAATTGTTCCATGTTTAGTGTAGGGTGCAAACCAAAACCACGACCAGTACGTGTGGGCATACAACCACCCACTCAACTCAAAGACCCTCTAATGCAACTATATGCGTCCAAATGGGACTAATTGATCCTATAAGACTCTATATGAAGGAAACTACACAACGCTACTAAAATTCTAGCAATATAACTGCCCAAATAATTTGTCAATAGAAAATTCAGCCATGAAATTTGTGGATTTTCTGACAACAGAAAATTCAGTAGCCCATATTGTGAATTATGGGTCCTAAACAACCCTATATAAGAAGACTTGATGCATAATGGACATAAATAAATTGAACCCTAAATATACAATGCATTCCCCTAAAAAAAACCTAGTCTCTGATATCAAATTTGATGCAGGACATGAAATTAAATATGACATGCAAGAATTCAAGCTTTAGATTATACCAATTTTAAACAATCACAAAATTCCATTTCCTACATATGATCAAATATTCAAAAAGGGGAATCTATGGGGGTCCATGCCTACACAAATTTAGGGCTGGATCAAATAAAATTATAAACAAAATAAGCTCAAAGGAGTGTAAGATTCATCCATTCTTGCAAAGGATTGTTCCCCAATTCAAGAGATTCACCATGTTTCAATTCGGGGGAAAATCTAGGGCTCAAATTTGAGGATAATTGGGATTTGGGATTCTGTAGGGTTAAGGATCTGGATTTAAGTCTAAAGAGGTGGAAAATAGAGGAAAAATAAAACCTGAGATGAGCCACGTGCGTGGACAACAGCCGGCCTTGGGCACACGTGCGTGACCACTCGTCCTCACGTGTGTGGGGCTCACAAAGTTGAAAAGCGACTCCTAGGCTAGGATCGGCCAAGGTAGGACTGCCTCCATGCCAAATTTCGTGTCAATCCGATGCACGGTTTGTGCGTGGTGCTCCGCCGAAGTTTTAGCCCCTCTGATGGGCCAGAATCTAAGAATCTGTTGTAGAAGAAAACTTGGATATGAGAAAGAATGAATCTGAAGATGGGAGGGACGTAGAAGATGATGGATTTGGGGTGTAAAGAAGTGAGGATGATTTGGGATGGTTGTGGCTTTGCACCACGGTAGTTAGCTCATCGAGGAAGGGAGGGTTTCACACCTAATTCGATTCTTCAACCCAAAGAGAGAGAAGAAGAAAAACGCAAAATTTTTATTCATAAACTTCATTGAAAATATTTACATGGGGTTGCTTATTTATAAGAAAACCCTAAACCCCAAAAGACAATTTTACCCTTACGCCATGTGCGCACACTAATACTTAAAGCTGAAGTAAATAAAATAATAACTAATCTAATCAAAGCCATTCATGATGTTTCTAATAACGAGAATACTCAAAACTCAAAATCTGAGATCATCTAAGGTAGTGGGCCACGATCATGAGACCCGACGGTAGAATTTATATGATGATCGGGTCCACTTCAATGCTCCATAGCACAACCCCTAACTATGAGGCCCTCCAAAGATGTCGTCGTCGTCGATCCAGATCAATAGTGGGGCCTTCCTCCTCTTTGAATATGTGCGTAGGGTGGGGGGTGTGCGTATGATGTTCCCATCATCTTTAGTCAAATATAAAGTCTTTGTTTAAGGCCCACTACTCTAATCGTAACTCTCATGTGGCCTCCCTATTAAAGACACTCTAAATTCCTGAAAGACTAAAACATGAATCCTTTGTCAGTAAGAAAAACCCCACTTACACATAAAACCAAGTCATCGGCCACCCCCCCTCTAAATAGTCCTAAAAGGTCAACATTTAGCCCCAAAATTGTTCTAAAATTGTATTATATTGAAAGTCACTCCATCCTTTGAACCATAGACATGTGTATAGTCAAGGTTTTTAATAATGTTATTAACGGGCAAGTGGTCGGCCCAAAAGCAATACAAGATGTTCGTGTCTGCTGATTTTCTTTTCTGGCACAAATAAGTCTTGAAAAAGTATTGGGAAAATAAGGAAAAATATAAAACACCAGAATCTGTCTTTTTTTGTTTTGTTTTTGTTTTTACCATGTAGTCACTGACGTATCATACTAGTTTTTAATGAGATTGTTGTATGTCGACTTAACCTGCTAAAGTCAACCAAATAAGCCCTAATTGAACACAAATCAAGCATGATTTGGTGGATTAGGGCCCCTTATGTATACATACAATAAAAAGGAGTAAAAAATATTTCTTGAAATGGTCTGCATATAAATACAATAAAAAAGAAGAGGAAAAATAAGAAAGATATTTCTCGAAATGGTCCAGTTTGCTTCAATTCATCAAATCTCACTCAAATCTCGTGTTTTTATCGTCAAAATAGGCGTAGGTTTAGTTAATCTAGTTTAAAGCTTCCTCCACGGTTGAAAATTGGAATGAAGAAAGGAGTGGAAAGAACAAAGAGAAAATTGGAAATATAAATTTAAAAATGGGCATCTATGGCTGTACTGGCCCTGTATCAATGCTGATATGACGTATTTGTTTTCACAATGGACTAGTTCACCCCTATATAACATAACCGGGGTGGCCGATATAGTTATCGCATTTGATTATGTTCATCTCCTCAAGATCAGTGTACGAAATATCGGTATCGCACAATGTATCGCACCCTTGGGATACAGATACATATCAGTTATCACACGGGATATATCATTTATATCGCATAGTTTATCGCACTTTTTGGGAAATATGGGGAAACATTGGGAAAATGGTTGAATTTTTTAATGAAACTTTTGGGATTGTAAAAAAGCCCTTAATACACACTTTTAAATCATAATATCTCAAAAAAAAGATGCACATAATAAATTTCCTTTGTATAGGGTCCTAAGTTATGCGATGTTTAATTGAACTAACGCAACTATTTTTAAATTGAATGCATAATATTTATAAATATATCATAGTCATGTATGAAAACACAACCAATTCATTGAAAAGCAAAAGAAGAACTGAAGAAGTAAATTTTGAGAAATATACATATCAATGATGGGGACTAGTTGTGGTCTAGACCCATATAGAGTTGCGTGGTGGCTCATAATCATCATCTCCATCTCGACGGGGTTGGGCATAGTACTGCTGCTCCACCAATTGACAATATTGTACCCAGGTCATAGTAAAGTGGTACTAGTTAAGATACTCCCTGACATAACGCTGGTACTCCTCTCCGAACTGAATTAATACGCCCATCCGTGGGTATTGCGTAATCGTCACAGTCTGTAACTGATATGAATCTGGGAAGGGCACATATGAAGCTCCTTGGTATCCATATTGTTGGCCATATCCATACTGTTGCTCATATCTTTGCCCATATGCAGAAGTGAACTCCTGACCAGGGTTGAAAAATGATGTGCCGTAACCGCTGCAGTCACTCGTCGCATATCCACTAGGTCCATATCTATGCCCATATTGTGGCACAGAACTCGAGCTACTCTCTAGTGTTTGTGATCCGGATTCATGTTGTGGCCTATAACTCGAGCTCTCTTCCCCCGTCCATGATCCAAATCTATAGCCACCTCGCCTGCCACGAACGCTTGTGTCCCTCATGCATTTTGCCAGTAGCTCCTCAAAATCTGAAAGTTTATGAGTCTTCTTTTTCTGCAGTAGCTTTTGACGCGTGTATGTCTTATTGTAAACAAGGCGAGGTAGTGGTTCTCCTGGACGAGAACCATGGTCAGTGTCCTGCGTGGAATGATCGAAATTCTCCTCCCCGGTAAAAGGGCTAAGAGGCTTCTTATCCTGACTTCCACCCGCGTCGCCACCATCCCCGTCACCACCACCATCATCATCATCCTTACTGTCATTAGAGTCATCATCACCCTTATCGCTGCCATCATCATCACCGGATTCATTTTCCGCATCACTCTCTGACTCAGTCTCGGTGTCAGACAATGTTTTCCCGCCACGTGTCTCGCGTGATAGTGACTGCCGCGGGCTGCCTTCCGGACTCCTCGTTAATGGGTCAAATGCCTCATCAGGAGACCTCTGCTGCTCCACATGTTTGTCAACATCAATTCCTTGTCTCTGCTTCTGCCGCAATATGTGGCTCTGGTCGCCCATCCGAGGTATCTAAGTCATCCGACCTAACCCACTGGTAAACTAGGTCATCCTCAGCATATGCATGCTGTCCGACCGTCATCAGGTCCAGTGGGTCTTCCTGTGCTTTTCTTCTTCCTTCTGAGGGGAGCAACCTCTCTCGTAACTTCATATTGTAGTGACAATACACTAGCTTCTGAAGCCTCTCATACCCTATTCTATTACGTTTATTTGTATGTATGAGGGAGAATGTACTCCAATTCCTTTCATAGGGTGACGAGGACACCGTATGTGCAAGCACACGGATATCCAGTCGTTGTAAAACCTTGCAGTCAGTCCCATACATGGACCACCATTCGCCTGCATATCATAAGATTCTTTCATTATCCTAGATTTTCCAAAATAATATAAAAGTTAAGTTTACTACAGTGACTCACATGGCATCATGACGTTTCTTGACTTCACCGCAGGGTGACACCCAAACAGCCCAACTGCGTCACGGAATTTAACAATATGTTGATGGCGTATAGCAACTAGAATAAGTATTTAATGATTGAGATGAAGATAATGAGAATGTAAGTGTGGAACATATTTACCTCACTACCAAAGGTGTCTTTTCCTGGACAGTCGGGGAATAAATGATCGTACACGTCATGCACAACCCTCTTTAATGAATTATCTTCGAAGAGGTTCCGGCTGTAGTGGTATTTGGAATTTAGGAAATACGCTGAAAACCAGCATATACATATCAGTACAACCCTCGTTTATTATTGCATATGGGAAAAAAAATCCATATAGGTACTTACCAGCCTGATGTAGTGGTTGAGAAAACGTCCTTTCCCAACGGTCGTTTATTATTGCATGCACCCACATATATGCATTGGGAGCTTTAACCATGATGGCCTCTTTCATCAGCTGTATAGACGGATACAGCGACCCCATTGACAGATTTGTCTCATTGTCCTCTATCCTCAACACCATATAAATGGGCTCTAGAATACCCACAACACCACCCACTTTATCCCAAAATGTCTTTCCTAGCACCAGCTCCTCAATTTTATAGGTTACTTTTGTCAACCTCTTTTTCCATTCTACGTAATCATGAGAGGCGAAAAGCTCTCGTAACCCCTGTTTGTGTTTGAGAAGGCTACTTAAGGCAATATAATTTGTGGCGAACTGCGTCGCTCCGGGGTGCACTATATCCCCACCACACCTCTCGCGTATTGCGGCTAATAACCAGCCGTGGTTGTATACAAAGTTTGTAATGAGCCGTGCATCAGTAATTACAGTCTTCACCGACGGCCTATCCTCGATACCCTCTAGCATGAGATCGATGCAATGGGCTGCGCAGGGGGTCCAATACATATGATACTTGCTCTGAATATCCTTCCCTGTCTTAACAAATGCACTCCCATTATCCGTAACAAACTGCATAATATTTTTCCTCCCACATCTTGCATGACGTTGTGCATTAGTTTGTAAATATAGTTAGAATCTTTGATCTTACTACTCACATCTATACTCTTTAGGAACACCTCCCGTTCCCTGGAATAGATTATAAAATTTATAATCGACATCTTTGTCGGTCCGGTCCAACCGTCACACATGACAGTACAGCCGTACATCTCCTATGACTGCCGATACGAATCAACATGTCTTCATTTCTGCATGTTCATCATCCAAGTATTTTCCCATGATTTGTGCGGGTGTGGGCGGCTGCACACCCTCACCCTCACGCTGCACTTCACTTATCATATTTTTGAAGCGTGGGCTTGCTGCGGCATTTGATTGTATATAAAAAATTTTGCTATAAAATTTTCAACTTTTTTCCTCACATCCCTCCACTAAACATCTCCTTTATTTTCTTTTGTGCCCTTCTTGCCTCTTTGTACATCCTCGGGTCTGAAGGTAGATCCGGCACCCGCATGCTATTATTCCTGCCCATGCCCCATATTCCCCCCCGCCTTCTACCCTCCCCTGATCCATCTCTAGCACTCTCTCTTGCTCCACTCGCCCCACCACGCTCATGGATAAACCCCTCAAATCTAGGCCTACTTGTGTCCCACCTCCTATTCTGATCCCTCTCCCACTGATCCCATATGGACTCTTGAATTGCACATCTGTATTGGGGATCATCATCATTATCGAGATCCACTACATCATCCTCACCTGCATATAGTGGCCGCCCTAACTCCTCCCTAATCTCCCTCTCTCGCGCATGTCGTTCATCTTTTGACTTCACATTTTTTTTTTTCAATATGGTCTTCATCTGTTCTCGCACATCTGTGGGCATTTAGGGCAATCCACAACATTGCGATACCTTCCTGCTAAATGCTCCTTTAGGCGGGTTATCCCATCACTCCTTGATACATGGCCACATAAATCACAAATACTCCCGAATCGATTATCGGGAATGGGCCGACCGTACGTCCACCCTATATCAGGTTGTCTTCCTCCTCTTCCTCCCGACATATTTTATTTGTAAAATAATATTTTATCTATCTATTGAGATTGGATAGAGTCAAAATCAGATAGATCCACCACTCAGATGGGCCACACCACATGGAACAATGAGATTTGATGCCAACAATAAATTAATAATTAGGGGCCAGCATGATGTGGACCTTTAATCAATCCACAAATTCACGAAGAAACTCATTAAAATATGAAATTTATTTTTTCACTTTATTCATGTATTTTTAACATTATTAATTTATTAACGGATTAGATGGAAAATAAACATTATGGTGGGCCATGTAAGTTTGATCTCATTTGAACCGTTCGTACAACTCAGAGCTCGAGGTGCCTACGCGCTCGTCCTTGCACGACACGTATTTACAGTGGCTTGCGTGTGGGGAGCGGATTAGCTACTAACAGGTTGAGACGTAGTCTCCCTGGCCCCTACAGAAGTGACGTGACCAAGTTCCGTGGGACCCGCCATGATATATTTGTTGTATCTGCACCGTTCATTCATTTAAAGATATCAATTTAGGGCAGGAGCCAAAGAATGAGTCAAATCCAAGGCTCAAATGGACCCCACCATAGAACACAGTGGAGAGGGTGACACCCACCATTAAAATTTTCTAAGGCCCACTGTACTATTTATTTGACGCCAACATAATGTATTTGTTTCATCCATTCCGTTCATCCATTTCTACGGATCATTTTAGGGGTTGATACAATAAATCATAGGGATGTAAAGCGAAGGTGGACCACACCAATGGAAAACATAATGATTGGATATCCACCATTAAAATCCTCCTAAGGCCCACTGTACTGTTTATTTGACATCCAATCTGTTGATTGGGTCCTAAAGACCCAGATGAAGGGAAAAAAAAATATCAGGTTGTTCCAAAGCTTTTATGGCTCCCACAACGTCTTTAATGGTCAACGTTCATTCAACACTGTTTTCTGAATGTGGTCCACTTGAGTTGTGGATATGGTTCAATTTAGAGCTCAACGCCTAAAATGATCAGTAAAAACAGATGGACGGCATGGATAAACCACGTGTAATCACGGTGGGCCCAACAGAGTTTACTTAGTAAGTAAATGCCCGTTAGTGGCGAAAGCGGATTGCGTACTAAGTAACTCAGTACGCTTGGCGTACTGAGTAAACTCTGTGGGGTTCAGGATGATCTATGTATTTTATCCACTCCGTCCATCTATTTTATTAGATAATTTTATGACATGGGTCCAAAACTGAAGGATATCCAAAGCTCAAATGCACTGCACCACATGAAACAATGTGAATTGAACTTGTACCGTTGTAAAATTCTTGAGTGTCACAGAGTTTTTGTATTAAGCTTATATTTGTTTTTTTTCCCTTCATCCATGTCTTTGTGATATTATTAACAGCTTGGATGACAAATGGACATCACTGTAGGGCCTAGGAAGGTTTCAACGGTGGAAATCGTTATTCCCACTGTTTACTGTCTTATGATCCACTTGAGAGTTGGATATGCTTCTACTTTGGGCTCCACCCCTTAAATGAGCTGAAAAAAATGGATGGACGGTGTGGTGTGGATAAATTGCTTATTTTCACGGTGGGCCCAAATGAGTTTACTCAGTACGATAAGAGCGTACTGAGTAACTCAGTACGCAATCCGATTCCGTCAGTGGCGGGGGCACGAGACGTCACCAAGTTACGTGGGTCCCACCATGATGTATTTTTTCTATCTACATCGTCCATACATTTGAAGAGATCATTTTATAGCATGAGCCAAAAAATGGGTCAGATCCAGAGCTCGAGTGGACCCCACCATAGAAGTCAGTGGAGAAGGTTTCAACGGTGGAAATCATTTACCCCATCGGCGGGGAAGCGGATTGCGTACCGAGTAACTCAGTATGCTAAGCGTGCTGAGCAAACTCTGTGGGATCCACTGTGATTTATCTATTTGATCCACCCCGTCCATCGATTTTAAAAGTTAATTTCAGTTCCATATGCCAAAAAAAAATTATATCCAAAGATCAAGTAGACCACACCACAGGAAATAGTGTGAAATGAGTGTCTACCATTGAAAATTTCTAGGGGTCACCGAAGTTTCGGATCGAGCTGATATTTTTTGTTTCACTTCATCCAAGTCTTTTTTTATCTTATGAACATGGTGGATGAGAAATAAATATCACTTTGGGCACTAGAAAGATTTCAACGGTTGAAATCACTATTCAACACTGTTTCCAGTGGTATGGTTCACTTGGGCTTTGTATATGCTTCAATTTTAGGCTCAACGTATAAAATTATGTGAAAAAACTTATGGACGGATTGGATAAACCGCATACATTCAAGGTGGACCCAACTGAGTTTACTCAGTAAGATAAAAGCGTACTGAGTAACTAGTACGCAATCCTATTTCCATCCGCCGAAGCGGATTGCGCACGGTGTACTGAGTAAACTCTGTGGGGCCCATTGTCGTTCATGCATTTTATCAAATCCGTCCATCCATTTTATCATATAATTTCAGGACTTTTGAAAGAAAAATTAATCATATCCAAAGCTCAAGTGGACCACACCACCTGAAACAGTTTGAATTGAAGTCTATCGTTGAAAAGTTCTTGGGGGCCCACAGAAGTTTTTGATCAAGATGATATTTGTTTTTTCCATTCATCCATGTCTTTGTAATATTATGAACAGTTTGGATGACAAATAAACATCATTGGGGCCTTATAAATATTTCAACGGTGGAAATCAATACTTCCACTGTTTCCTTTAGTATGGTCTACTTGAGATTTTGATATACTTTATTTTTGGGCTCTAACCCCTAAAATGATCTGGAAAAACTGATGGACGGCGTGGATGAACCATATACCAAACAATGGGCCCCACAGAGTTTACTCAGTACGATAAGAGCATACTGAGTAACTCAGTACGCAACTCGATTTCCCCATCCGCCCCTCTTTTCACTTTCAGGGTTCGTCCCCTCAAATATCTCCATCCACGCAGTCCGACTCCGATCCAGTTCGGCCCCTCAAATCTCGTTCCGGAAGGTCGATCCGGCCTGATTCCTCGCCGGAATCTCCGAGAAAGAGAGAAGATGAAGAAAATGCGAAGAAAATCGCACTTACCTGTCGAATGGCCCACCTCCGATCACCGCTACAGCTAGGTATTTATTTATTTATTTTTTTTTCTAATACAATTTTTTTTTTTTTTTTTGATTCTCCATTGCTCGGATCCGATTTTTATGGTGTGTGTGGGTGGTTAGCTACAGTGGGACTCATGAGTCCCCTGCAATCCACCCATGACTGTCCGTGCGTTGATGTTTGACAATAATGGAGAGGAAATGGCGCGATATCGTCGATATATCGTGCGATATCGACGATATTATCGGCCGATATCTGGATTTGGGATTTTTTAGTATCTTTCGGAGGTTATCGCAAGTATATCGTCTCGCAGTGGTGCGATACCGATAATATCGACCGATATATCGGCCGATAGTATCGATATTTGAAACACTGCTCAAGATGTGTCGTCGGATTTTGGTTGACGCAAAGAGCCCCCCTAGTAGAGGCCATTTGTTTATGTTCGAGTCATCTCCGGCTAAGGCGAAGCCGCATATGCTTTGAGCTAGTGATAATGGTTTGATGTCAGTTGCTTGATAGGTTGATTTGGGTAAAGAAAAAAACTCATTGAGGTTGAAGAAGCGGTTGGCGTTTCGTTTGGAGAGAACAGAGAAGATTTTTATGTGTTGATTCATTTTGTGCAAAAGAGATAGTATAAGAAATAGATTTTGTTGGGACCAATCTCAGGTAGGAGAAAATGGAAAGTTACGAGGGAACTGCTGAACCTCCTCCACTCTTCTATCAATTACAAGCAAGGTATCCCAAATCGGTTACGTATCGGCCGTAACGGCCGATACGTAGCGGTAATGGTGGGACCCGTTACGCGATACGGGGTCAAAATGGCCGTTACGGAATTCTGTGACCGTAACGGCTGTTACGGGCCCTGAAAAAAAAAAAAAACAAAAAAAAAACCTTACCTTTTTTCCTTTCTTTTCTTCTTCTTCTCAAGGCAGTGTTGCTTAATTTGTGGCTACGCCCCACATTCTAATGGCTTGACTTCTTCCTATTCTTCTTCTTCCTCTCTCTCTCTCAATCTCTTCTTTCCCCCTTTCCCTCTTTTTTCTTCTCTCTTCTTTCCCTCTTTTCTTCTTTTCGGTTTCCCTCTCTCCATTTTTTTGTTTTATTTGCAGCAGCTAGTTGCTGTAGGTACGTGTCACGCAAAGACGAGCGCTGACACTCCTCGAGCTCCGAGTTGTACGAACGGTTCAAAGGAGATCAAAGTTATATGGGCTGCACAGTGATGTATTTATTACATCTACACCGTTCATCTATTTTCAGAGATCATTTTAGAGCACCACCCAAAAAATGAATTATATTTAGAGATCATCTGGACCACACCAAAAATAGTAGCGGAGATAATGATTTTCACGGTTAAACAATTTGTAGGGCACACGGTAACGTTTATTTTCCATCCAATCCGATCAGACCCGAGTGGGCCCCACCATGATGTATATATTTTATCCATATCGTCCATCCATTTTGCCACGTCATTTTAGGTCAGGATCCAAAAAATTAGTAATATCCAAATCTTAGGTGGACCACACCATAGGAAATAGTGGTTATAGAATGCTCACCATTAAAAATTTCTTAAGGTCCACTGTAATGTTTATTTTCAATCTAACCTATTAATTGGGTCACACTGACGTGAATGAAGGGAAAACACACATGTCAGCTTGATCTAAAACTTTTCTAGCCCCCAATAAATTTTTAATGGTGAACGTTTAATTATTGTTGTTTCTTATGGTGTAGTCCACCTGAGCTTTGGATGTGCCTCATTTTTGGGCTCATGCCCTAAAATTATTTGGCAAAATGGATGGACGGTGTGGATATAACACATTCATCACGGGTGGGGCCCAAAAAACTTTGACACGTGTGCTGCACTTTACAATCCGAGTCCCTCCTAATTCAAGCCTCAAAAAATTGTACACGAGACATATATTAACTTAAAAATTGGCAATTAAATTATGGACTGCAATTGCTAACTCACAATGCTAAAATCAAATTGTTTGAATAGTTTTAATTGTTAATTTGTGGACTTTTATTTTTTAAAATGGGGCCTTTTGATTTATTTATTTATTTATTTATGATTCACTATCCAATAAATGTCCATCAATTTATAAGTGGGATAATGCAATAAATGGCATGAATTTGAGGCTGATTTGGAGAATAGATTGGTCCTCCAAGTCAGCCCCAAATTGGCAACGCCATCTACCTGAATTTAATTTCATTTTTTTAAAGAACTATTGGGAGAAATGATATTAAGTTGTTAAGTATATAAATTACATATTTAGAAAATTAAATATATGAATTTTGTAGTCAAATTCAAGTTACCTGGTTAAAAAATTAATCAGACAGTCCGATACAACTTCTCACCAAAGAGTGGACCGTTACACCACCATAAACATGTTCTAATTTATAAATGAATGCATATTTGGAATGCTTAGAATATTCCGGATTTAATCCATATTTTTTCATATTTTTTTGGCAAATTTTTTTTTTTTTGCACCGTTACGGGCCGTTACGCCCTCGTATCCGTATCGGTTTCGGAGGGCACCGTTACACCAACCGATACCGATACGGGACACCTTGATTACAAGAAAAGAGGGGGAGGGGCTCCTAATCCTCACAGGGAAGGAAATCTTGGTCGGCACTCTGCAATCAAATCATGATTGGGGCCATATATATTTTTGAAGGATGCATATATATATATATATATATATATATATATATATATACATGGAAACGCTCACCTGCGAACCAGTTCGTACGTACTACATACGAACTTTTTTGAGAATTCATCATATCTGATGAGTCTCGAAAATTTGAACAGTCCACATGAAGCAGAACCTCATGAAACCCCTTGGTACGAAATTTTACTTTGATCCAAAACTTTGGTGGGCCATGAAAAATGCAAATAGTTTCTTCCCTTGATTTGAATTTCTCTTTGCTATGGCCCACCAGAATCTTAGATCAGGGTGAAAATTCACACGCTGAGGGTTGATGGGATTCCGCATCTTATGGACCATTCGGATTCGACACCCATGACATGTGTGCAAAGGTGCGCACGTTCATAGGTGCGTAGGTGAGCTTGCCTCTCTCTCTCTCTGTCTATATATATATATATATATATATATATATATATATATATATATATATATATATATATATATATATATATATATATAGGGAAATGAAAACAAAGAAAGCTAAAGCAAAGAAACCACAACTAGAAGAGAATCAAAGAAAAAACAAAAGAAAACCTAGTAGGAGCTATACAACTAAAGGACTGGCAGTCGAGAAGTCTGCCTGCAACTAACACCAAAACAACCAAACTACACAACAACACAAACCACTGGCCATGACTAGAAGAAGAAGAACTTGGCCATGATCCAAAACCATGTCGATCATGGGGTTATCCAAGGGCAATAAGGCCTGAGACTATGCTTTAACTTGTGAAAAGATACAATACGCAACATGAGAGCAATGTTGGAGTTGTTGAATTAGTGACCATTGCGTTCCAGAGAAATATTCGCAAGGAAACTAATGTAAGACGATGGAAACTAACCTAGGATGCAAGATGGGAGATTAGTTACCCATTAATTTCAACATTCAACATGTAAAACCAAACATATACACGTAATAGATTTAGAAAATTCAGATTTGTTACACAAAGGGCCTAGGCTATTACATAAGCGATGCACGAAAATATAAAATATTACGAGAGTGGCCCACTTGGAAATAGAGCCTTCCAATCTAGTGTGGGTACTACAACAACCACGTGAAAAGACAATGACGCCAATAAAATCAGGTTTGGGAAAGGGATTTACAAAAATATCAGATTTTCATTAGGGTTTTAGGTTCATTGATTGAGATTTAGGGATTGGGGTTCAAGGGATTAGGTAGGGTTTGGAGGGGAATCAAGGAGGGAAGACATCAAGACACCAAAATGGGGTCCAAACGTGGCAGCCTGTACGGACGTACGTGTGTGCGTGTGGGTCCACGTGTGGATGGGCAGGGGAAGGAGACAAAAGGTGGATTGGTTGGGTTATGATGGGTTTAGAAGAGATGCAAGGGAAAAGGGAAGAAGAAAAAGAAAAAGAAGTGAAGTACCTTGTTGGAGAAGAGAAAGAGGAAGAAAGCACCTTGGAGGAATCTACCATGAAGTAGGTCTCTGCCCTTCCACAATTCAATTGGAAGGGAGGGTTTCTCACAACCCTAAAAACAAAGAAGAAAATACCCTTTCAACACAAGAAAAATCCTTTTTCTTTAATCTTTTCAAGCTCCATTAGTGTTGGATGTCCACCCCCCATGCTTTTATATTTAAATTTCAAAAAAATTACAAATATGCACTCACTTAAGCGACATGGCCCATCATCCAAAATATAAGCAAACTAAAATACTTACCATCAATCTTAACCATCAAATAAATCCTAAAAATAATAAAAAGCATAAATAAAACAAAATCATAGTCCAAGGAGCCCAAATCTAGAAGATTTAGTGGTGGCCCGATGGCCTGATCGACAAGATCCAATGGTCGGATCGATACGAAATAAAAATTAATTGACTAAAACCGTCTCCTAAGAACCCCACATACATCATCCCATGTGGGGTCTTCATGATGCACGTCCAATGCATGTGGGGTCCTCAAAATGGCCCAACGGGTCCCATTTGGAATTTCTCCCATCTACATGGAGAGCTACGCTGATATGGGTGGTTGCTTCCGTCTTTGGTACACCCGACTAGGTCCTCTGATGTCCCCATCAACTCTCCCCAGATGAGAAGAATTCGCCACTGGCGAGATAGAGTTGTGGTAATGCTCGAGAAGGTCGGGAATTGGGATCAATGCGCTAAAACTCTTCCTCTGTAATCCAGGTGTTGTCTGACTCAGGTCTGTTCCTACACTTAAAGAGGTATTTCTGATATCCTCCGTGACCGGTAAATACCGCTTGGTGGTCTAGAACATCCTCGATCTCTTCCTTTCCGACCAGGTAGTGATGGAAGAGAAGGTAATAGACGGGAAGTAAAGTCTGGTAAAGGCCATGGGCTAGGGACGGAGTTAGGGACACATCATCGGGGATATGAAAAAGGTTTGCAGGAGGGCTAGAAGATAGAGGTGTGGGTCTGTCACAAGGCACAAGGTCCTCCACGTTGAATGTTGCACTGGTGCCTATGTTAGACGGAAGATCCGCCACATACGCATTAGGGCCACTTTTGTCAAAATTTATATGGACCTGCACTGCGGGCATGCAATTTCCTTATGGGTCCCTGTAGGAATCGTTCGGGCCTAATGTGGACCATGATGTGGTCACCCACTTGAAACTCCTTAAACCTACGATGTGAATATGCAGAGATTTAATTATGTTGATTATTGGCATTAATGTGCCTCTTGATCTCGCTATGTAAATCATGAATATGCCGTGCAAATGCTTCTGCGGACTTAGATGGTCTATGTGAGATGGACATGGGTATGAGATTTATAGGAGTTCTAGGCTTGTATGCAAATACCATATCAAATGGACTCATTCCTGTGGACCTGTTGATGTAATTGTTGAATGAAAACTCAGCTATGGCCTACGGGCAAAACTGCATCTCAGGTCCTAATATGGTCTCCCACTAGACATCGTAGTAGATTCCTTAAGCTTTGATTGACAACTTCCGTCTAACCATCAGTTCAAGGATGGTATGCTAAAGAGAATTGTAACTTAGTTCCCATCATGTGCCATTTAGTTATCCAAAAATAACTTATAAACTGCACATTTTGATCTGACACAATGATCTTCAGCAAACCATGCAGACGAATTACCTCCCTAAAGAATATCTTAGCCACGTTAGTGGCATTAGGCGTTTTAGAACATGGGATGCAGTGCGCCATTTAAAAAAAAACGGTGCACAACCACAAAAATGGAATAGTGTTTTTTAATTGTCTTGGAGAGCCCAAGCTCCAAATCCATGCTAATATCAACCCATGGGGCATGGGGAGTTGGCAAAGGTGTGTATAAACCGGTGTTCTGCTTCCTCTACTTTGCCAACTGACAAGTCCTACATTGCCCTATAATGTTTGCCACGTCTCGCTTGACTTGGCCAATAAAAACGCTCCTCTACAAGGGCAATAGTCTTGTCACGCCTAAAATGACCAGCTATCCCTCTAACATGAAGCTCTCAGATAAGAAAGTCACGAAAGGATGTGCGGGGTATACACAATCAATCGCCTCTAAACAAAAACTCACTGACCAGGGCAAACTCACATTATTGTCAAATGCGATCGCATATACCATGATGGCATATGCGATCTTGGCAAGTATGCTATGACATACTTTTATATGCGACCAATATGCGATTGCATATGTGAGTATGCGATCACATACTGCATATGCAATCGCATATTTCCCAATAGCCAGAGTGGAAGCAAATTTTTTTTTTTTTCATTCAATTTGGAGAACTTTTGCCTGTAAATAGGCACTCATAGCCCCTCCATTTTCACTATTCTTTACTCTAAAGCTCCAAATCTCTTCCTCTTTCTCTCTTACTCTAATTTCTCTACAATTATTTCAGCTATGTTTATTTTTTATATTTTATAAGTTGTGCTTACTTTTTGTACATTAAGTTGTAAGTTATAACTTGTAAGTTGTTTCAAGTTATCCATTTATCAATAAAATTTCTTTGTTTGAAGTTTATACTAATTAGTTCTCCTTTAATGTAGCTTGATTGTTTTGTTAAAATTTATATAATATAATATAAGTAATTAAATATATAACTTAATGAAACACTCAAACTATAATGAAATAAGTAAAATAATACAATCCAATCATGTGTACTAATTAGGCAAGTTTTTCCTCTCTTTTTTTTTTTTTTTTTTTTTTTTTTTTTTGTAGATTTTTTTTTTCCATTTTTTTTAATTATATAAAAAATATGCCATGGCATATGCGATTGTGCGATCGCATATGCGAACAACATATGCTGATCGCATACAATCGCATATGTGATTTGACAACACTGAACTCACTACTACCCCTAAACCAATGATTTAACAACGATGTGCACACTTTCCCAAAATCTGGGCAGCTAGGATAATCTTCCTTTAATCATTCAAAACCAATGACTTTGACGTTCATGGATGGGAGTAACGCAACCCTACGACTCAACGCATTGGCAGGTTTATTCTTGACCCTGGCCTTGTGCTTCAACACAAAAGTGTACTCCTGAAGAAATTGGACCCACTTGGCATTCCTTGGGTTCGACTTCTTTTACGAGTTGAGATAGTGCAAAGCCTCATGATTAGGGAATATGACGAACTCCTGCGGTAATAAATAATGTCGTCAATGATGCAAAGACTTTACTACCGTATACAATTCCTTGTCATAGGTAGAATACTTTTGTTTCACTTCATTCAGCTTCTCGCTAAAGAAAGTGACAGGGTGCCCTTCCTGATTAAGCACTCCGCCAATACCTGCACTAGACGCATCACAAGCAACCTCAAAAGCCATGGAAAAATTTGTGGGTTACATGATAGGAACTTCAGTCATCTTGACTTTGATCTCCTTGAATGCCATAGAGGCTGCTTTAGTCCATTGGAATTCTCTCTCTCTCTCTCTAATGCAATCAGTAATGGGAGCCATAATAAAACTAAACCCTCTAATGAACCGCCTATAAAAGGTGGCTAAGCAATGAAAGCTATGCACCTTATGAACATTACGCGGCTCAGTCTAACTAACCGTGGCCTCGACTTTCTCGAGATTCGCAGACATGCCCTCGAATGAAACGAGAAAACCTAAGAAGATGACACTACCAGATAAAAACGAACATTTCTTGAGGTTGGCATATGACTTCTCTGCCCTAAGGATCCCACCAAAATTAGGCTGACCTATGATTCAGGTGGGCCACACATAAGGAAATGATTGTGAGAGACGTCCACCCTTGATCCTTATAGGGACCACCGTGTTAATTATATAAAACTCACTCTAACCATTAGATGCCACACCAATATTTAGGTATAGGGCCCAAAAATCAGGCCCATCCTTGATTCAAGTAGGCCACACCAAAGGAAACTATTTGGAGGGTGAGCTGTGAACACTGTCTTATATATTGTTTTCAATCCTGCGTCCCACTTGGATTATCGATGGGGTTGATTTTTGGGACATGGGCCTCACTTGTTGTGACACTTGATGGTTGGGGTGGATTTCACATCAACACTAAGGTGGAGCCTACCCAAGCACCGATCTGCTTTGCCAAAAATCAAATTAAAAAACTCACATCCATTAGAACAACCACCCACGTGATGCGTGTACAAAATAACTTTCCTCCAGAACCCACCCTTTATTTTTTAGGGGACCCACCATAATCTGTATATGAGATCCCCTCCGACCATTAGATGTATAATCCCACGTTATTTTTTAGGGGACCCACCATAATGTGTATATGAGATCCACCTTTTTTTCAGGATGGCCCGTGATTCAGGTGGGCCATACCAAGGGAAAAGTTGGGATAGACGTCCACCCTTGATATTTACAAGGCCCACTGTGATGATTATATAAAATCCACTCCAACCATTAGATACCACACCAAAACTTATGATTGGGGCCAAACATTAGGCTTATCGATTATTCAGGTGGGCCACTTGAAGGGAAATGATTTGGAGGGTAAGCATTACCCTGTACATTGATTGCAATCATGTGGTTCACCTGAAACACGAATGGGGCTGATTTTTGGTCCCTGGGCCTAACATGGGGTGAGACTCCTGGTGGTCAGGGTGGATTTCACATAAACACCATGGTGGGGCCCAGCTGGCGACTTTTTTGGGTAACGTGAAATAGCTTTTCCCTCCCTTGCTGTGAAATGTTGAACCATTGAAATTTGAATTGCTATTTGAACTTTGAAAATGCTATTTTAAACCTAACAGGCCAGGCTGGGCTGATGGCCTTTTGGATGTCTCAGTCTAAACCCAGCCCGATTTAGAAATGCGCTTGAAATTTAAGGTCGACCCAGCCCTCAGGCTTGATACTCCAGCCCAAGCCCGGTCTGGACGAAAGCCTGACAGGCCAACCTGGCCGATTGACATAGTTTTGCTATGAGATGGCAGGTTGGTATCTTGTCACCCTGCTCTGCCTCGCCGTGTGTTTTATTCAGTTTCTATACATTTCTATTAACTTTTTTCAAAAAAAAAGAAGGAAAAGTTGGGCCCACCAGATCGGTCATGGGACCCACATCTTCAATGGTTTCATACTTGCATCTAGCAATAGTCCTGGCTTGTGTTAATTTTTGTGTTCTTGATCGGATGGTTGGGATCATCCGATTGGTGGGATTCTTGCATTGTTTCCTGCCAAGAGTTGGCTGTAGTCAAGAGTACTTAATAAGCACAAGCAATGCCTGCATGGATTATATCACTGTGCAAATGATTTGAACTCTCATGCATTTGCATACATACAGGTATACATGCCTGCATCCTTGTTACTGTCTTGTCCCAACATACTTGCATATATTCATGTGTGTATACTTGTGGCATGCATACACTACACTACATTTGTACACAGTATGTCAATTCCACACATGTGCATAGCCCAACTCCCATACACCCCAAAACGATCAAATTGCCAATCTGGCACACACGTCAAAAGGCTCAAAACATTAGAATGGTCAATCAGGTGGCCCCACAACATAGATACACTGGACCGAAGAATTAGACTGGTCCACTGATCAGGTGGGCCACAGTGTATGAGACAAATGGATTAAATTTGGCCAAGCTTTATAGCTGTTAATTTATTTCATATACTATCACCCACCTGATGAGTGGACTGGTCTATTTTTTTGGTCATGTTGGTGGGATCCCACCTGATGCAAAGCTTGGATCTTGCGCGTATGCCACATTGGCATATGTGGTGGTGTGTATGGAGATGGGGCCATGTGGTGTGTGGAATTACCAAACATCATTATCTACAATGAATTAGCATGCACCTTCAGAGTTCAAACCACATTTAGATGTTTGTACTTCATACATCGCCATTGTACTTGTATGTTGTATCATGCACACATGCAAAAACACCCCATTCACAATCTCGGGTACACCATCAAGTGTGTTAAGCCTGTCTTATATGCAGTTAATTTCCTTTTTCTGCTTTGTTTACACATTTTCAATCTTCACATAAAATTTCAGGTTTTAGGTCCTCGGATTGGCTACTTGCCTTTGTTAATACCTCTTATAAAGCCTCATTTCAATTCCACACTTCCTCCTGGGGCTGACACTGTGTGGTTTGACTACAAAGGATTGCCACTTAAATGGTATGCTATTGTCTTTATTTTATTGATTTATACTTCTTTGGAAATTACATCCCTAGTGATCTCTTTGGGAGCTCTGCTCATGTGTTTTGGAAGATGGAAATGATGTGGTTAATAGACTTGCTTGTGAGGGAGTGCCGGAGTGATGAAGAGGGTCATTCGCTATTGACTTGAGTATATCCTTCTTGATGTTCTCTTCATCACTCCCTCACAAGTGACCCTCTTCATCACTCCCTCACAGGTGACCCTCTTCATCACCTGCTTGTGAGGCAGTGCGCATATTAATAATTATTCTTAATTGTAACTTTTCTGTGCTCTTGACTCAATCATGGCGTTTCTTTATTTATTAGAAAGTAGGCTGGTTTTCATTCGAGATTTCAATAGGCTTCCTTAGCACTACCTGCTATTGAAGATGGTGAACCATCTGGAAAAGGTTATGCCCGTTCCGAATCCCACACTGAAATGGATGGACCCAGGACTGGTCAGCGGGTTGGATCACTAAAAACTCGGGCCAACTCTTTCTTAAAAAATTGAAGTCCACCAAGTAAAGCTCGAAGCCATGATGTCTACCTATAAACAACACTCTAAATACTGTGCTTCTAAGAAGATTGCTAGTTGGTTCTGTTTTAATTACTTTACATTAGTAGATTTCTTGGCCAGGATGTGTTGGAATGGATCTGGCTGGTTGGGCCAAACTACCTGTGTAAAATGGGTCAGGATCTGGTTTTAAAACATGTTACACCAATCAATGCTCCCAGATGGAAAAATTGTCACTTCTCGTAAAGTTGTATGTGGACCAAGTGTTCTGGTCAAAACTACTAATATAGGAGAGATTTGACAACACCCTGCAACTGGAACAAGAATGATGGGAGCTCTAGAAAATGAAACGAGCTTATTGAAGAGAAGGTCAAAAAAAGTAAAATATGATTGTCTAATATGATTTGTGATTCCTATATGGACAGCTTGAAGAAATCATAGTGAACAAGGTAGCAGTTGTCTGAGGTTTGGAGGAATTG
The DNA here is from genome assembly GCA_030180095.1 of Magnolia changhungtana. NCBI lineage: Eukaryota > Viridiplantae > Streptophyta > Magnoliopsida > Magnoliales > Magnoliaceae > Magnolia > Magnolia changhungtana. Next base: position 2,880,467 of record JASAUF010000625.1, read on the forward strand.
CCTCAGCTCACCTTAGGAAAGGTAAATTGTTGCTTAGAATCTGTTGATACATCCCGGTTGGTTTGGTGAAATCATGGAAGCTAGAAGTACCTGCATTGAGTAATGGTCTCACAAGGATTGGGTACAATAGATCCTCTAAAGCTCAAATTCTAAGGACATATATGACAATGATTGGCGGCAATTGTTGTCATTGCTAGTGTTGTTATCGGTCGTTGTCATCATCGTCAACATGGCCTGATCCCAGCAATTTTGGGGTTAGCTTTACTGATTGAAGCTTCTGTTACCAATCGTTCCGAAGGCCCATTTCTCAGTGAACAAGACTTAATGTCCATTCTCAACAGTTAATGTCCATTCTCAACAGTTGCCACCTTGATCCAGGTCCTTTTAGGGCTCCTTTTTATCCTCCTCCTTTCAGTCCCTCCAACCATAATCAAAGTTTTCCCTCGTTTTGATCGTCTCCTGTTTCTATAGCACTTCCCTGAGAACCACCTTAATTTTCTCTCCATCATTTTATCATCTATTTGGTTTGGTCTACTCCTAGGCTACTTCGGAAGACCTCATCCTTGACTATTATTCATTTTCCCACAAATCCATCTCAACTTCCAACGGAAACATCCTCAATTGCTCCATCCTTTTGAATTACAAAGCCAAGATAATGAATGAAACAGATTGCTTTGAGGAGTTCCTGGCCATCAACTTTAACTAACTCAGTCTCATTCCAAATACTTTGTTGTAGTTCTGCTAATTTTTGGACCTGTACACTCTGGAGCCTTCCTTGAAACCTCTCGACATTTGCCCCTCTAGTATTGTCAACAAACACCACGCCATCCACAACAAAAATACTTGGAACCTCATCCTGGATACTGATGGTCAATCCATACATAACAAGTACAAAAAAGTAAGGTTCATTGCCTGCCCTTGATGAAGACCCACTGCCACAGGGAACTCCTCAGTCTCACCTATAGTTGCATGGCGCATGAAGCGAAGCAGCAACACATTCAGGTGTGGGAGCAGGAAAGCATCTCTTTAAAAATGTAAACCAGCATAAATAGGTAGGAACTGTGGGTGGAGCGAGAGTTTGAAGTTGGGATTCAAAGTGGGAGCGGCGTCTAGTTCGAAGGATCCTGCAACTAAGGGACTCTCATCATAAGCCAGTTCTCCTGTAGAACCCTCATACAAGTCTTAAACGAAGTAGATACATCTTCCCTTGGCCACTTTCCTTCACATTACTCACCTCATCATTAGATACTCAATGCATGCTTTCCACAGATTTATAAATACCACGCATGGATTCTTCCTCTTCTCTCTATAATCTAAACCAACTCATCAGTATAATCTTTTTAAGGTATTTGTTAACAATATCACAAGTTGCATGCTTGCAGTGTAGTTGGTGTTGTTCACTTTAAACTCTAGATTTCTAGTTGGTTTAGAGTTTAGAACATGGGCAAGTTCTATGATTCAAGCCTTTAGAAGGGGGATCCCTTATAGATGTCTGAGTATCTAAGGTACTCCTGTATTTTGACTCGGCTACTCCTGTTTTTTAATCAGCTAACTGCTACATCACAAAATCCACCCCCCCTGCGCCCTTTATTTTTATTTCCTTCTGTGTGTATTTTAGGACTGTAAAAAACATTGACTACGATTGACAAGGGTAAAGAGAATAGGGCTTTCCACTAATTTTGGATTATACTATCTATACTTCTGGTTTTATCTTCAAAATAAAGTGATCCTGAAGAATCCTCTGTCGGATTTACTGGATTAACTTACAGGATATCATCATGATAGTTTGTTGTAGTTCAGAGAGTAGTGAATGCTTCCTGAAGTCCTGTCCTGTGTCAACAGTTGAACATTGCTGCTATTTTCATTTTCGAAGTATGAAATGCTATATTTGTAGTCTATTATTTTTCTCATTGTTGGGAAATATGGGAAGTTAGATTGGTTACCATGCTTCACTTGTTATGTTTGGATAGTTTTGAGATACAGTAGTTGCTTCTGAATTGCATTTCTGTGCATTATTTGCAGGAATACACCAACGGGAGTTCTCTTTGATCTTTTATGTGCTGAACCAGAAAGGCCTTGGAATCTTACGGTATGAGATTATGTTTAATATTAGTGCCCCAGTAAACTCACTTTGTTGACAATTCTGAATTCCTGGAACATGCTTTGTAGTTTCTCAAAGAGTCAAACTCTAGCTACATAGCTTCTAGAGCAGTTAGCATTCATCACCATCACCATCACCATCATCATCATGTAAGCCTTATCCCATTTATTGGGTCAGCTACATGAATCTTGTTCTGCCATTCCAATAATCCCAATTTATAGAGCAGGTTGCATTATGACTTGTTAACTTGGTAGCCAATATAGTATACATTCTGCTTCACAGGGAAGTGGGAGCCACTTTTTTATTATTATTATTTTAGTTTGTTTCTTTAACTGACCTTTTCAAGTAATACTTCACTAGATGATTATTTTGGGATCCCTTGTTTATTCATTCATCGAAGAGAGGTCTACACCTTTTCTGGCGGATGCCCTAGCCAAACCTTACCCATTTTGCACTACCTAGTGTTTGAAATATCGATACTATCGGCCGATATTATCGTTATCATACCCCTGCGAGACGATACACTCGCAATAACCCCTGGAAGATACCAAAAAACCCCAAATTCCAGATATCGGCCGATATATCGTCGATATTGCATGATATTTCGACGATATCGCGCGATTTCCTCTCCATTATTGTCGGACATCGACGTCATCATCCGAAAAAATCGGAAAAAAAAAATTAGAGGGTGGATTTCAGTACCTGTAGAAGAGATCACCATGATCGGAAGCTTCCATTTGGCGGGCCATCCGAATTGAAGTGTCATTCCTAGGTTACCGCAAATAAAATCTCCGATTTTGGAGAGAAATCCGAAGACATCCTTGCTGATAGATGCGATTTTGGGAGAAATTTTAGGGTTCCTGCTTCTGGAACCCTCTCTGCGTAAAAATAAAGGTCGTTCGGCCAGTTTTATCGAAATCGGGTACCGCACACCACCACCGTGGCGACGTCACCAAGTTCTGTGGGTCCCATCACGAGGTATGTGTTATATCCAGACTGTTCGTCCATTTGGCGAGCTCTTCGTAAGGCTTTAGCCGAAAAATAAGACAGATCCAAAGATCAACTGGACCACACTGCAAACAGCAGTGGTGGATTGAACGTCTACCATTGAAACCCTTTTGGGGGTCACGGAAGTTTTGGATCAATATGATATTTATTTTTCCTCTTAATCCAGGTCTGTGTGACCTAATTAACAGATTGGATGGAAAATAAACATTATGGTGGGCCCTACGAATGTATTAATGGTGAGAATCAGTCCCCCACTGTTGTTTGTGGTGTGGCCCACTTGAGCTTTGGATATGACTCATTTTTGGGTTCATGATTTAAAATGATCTCTCCAAATGCATGAACGGTGTAGATATAATAAATACATCATTGTGGTGCATGTAACTTTGAAATGTTGGTACAACTTGAGCTCGAGGAGCGTCAGCGCCGGACGCGGATTGCATACCGAGTAACTCCGCACGCTTAGCGTACTGAGTAAACTCTGTGGGGTCCACCATGATTTAAATATGTTATCGACTCCGTCCATCCATTTTAGGAGATAATTTGAGGCTCTAGCCCAAAAATGAAGTATATCCAAAACTCAAGTGAACCTCACCACGGGAAAGAATGTGAATTGAAATTCTACCATAGAAAATTTCTTAGGGCCCACAGAAGTTTTGGATCAATCTGTTATTTGTGTTTTCCCTTTATTCATGTCTGTGTGATCTTATGAACACGTTGGATGACAAATAAACATCACTGTGGGCCCTATCAAGGTTTTAACGGTGGAAGTCATTATTCCCACTGTTTCCTGTGGTGTGGCACACTTAAGGTTTGGGGCATTCTTCAATTTTTAGATCAACCACTAGAATGAGCTGGAAAAACGGATGGACGGCGTGGATAACTCACACACATTCACAGTAGCCCCACTTGAGTTTACTCAGCACGATAAAAGGGTACTGAGTAACTCGTTACGCAATCCAATTTCGTCCATACACGGATTTCCAGCCAAAGCCTTCCGCCGGAAGTTCCTGCACTTGAAACCTTAATGGGGCCTACTATGACGTTTGTGAGGAATCCACTCCGTCCATCCGTATTGTGAGATCATTTTAGAACATGGCCTAAAAAATGATTAGGATCTAATACTCAAATGTGCCAAAAATGTGAGGATTGAACATCCACACTTGAAATATTCGTGGGGCCACATAAGTTTTGAATCAGACTAATATTTGTGGGCCCACTATAATTCATATATTTTATCCACTCCGTCCATCCATTTTACCAGATAATTTTATGGTTTGAATGAAGAGAAAAAACTATTATTAGCTTGATCCAAACTTTTGTGGTCCACTAATGGTCAATCACCATTGTTTCCTATGGTATGGTCTACCTAATTATTGGATCTGTTTTATTTTTTGGATAATGTCCTGAAATGATATGGAAAAACGGATGGACAGGGTTGGTACTAAATATAGTTGTCTTAGTTCAATCGGACAGCGCATAGCTTAGGACCCTCTACAAAGGAAATCTATTATGTACACTTCTTTTTTGAAACTTTATGATTTAAAAGTGTGTATTAAAGGCCTTTTTAACAATCCCCAAAGTTTCATTAAAAAATTCAACCATTTTCCCAATGTTTCCCCATGTTTCCCAAAAAGTGCGATAAACTATGCGATACAAACGATATATCCCGTGCGATAACCGATACGTATCTTTATCCCAAGGGTGCGATACATTGTGCGATACCGATATTTCGAACACTAGCACTACCCTTGGGGTCTGATGCAGTGCATCACTTACAGGGAATGCCGTAGCATAAGTTTGGAATGTCATATTGTTCGGATTCATGATGAAAGTTATGGCATAAGTTTGATGCCAGCTGCCAACTCGACTCAACCTTCCTTTATCCGTGCTGGGGACTGGCAACGAGAGCACAAAACTCCCGCTGGTGCAATGTAATAGACTATTACATAGGTTGATTACAATCAAGTGCTATCTAATAGTGTATTACATAGGTTGATTACAAAAAGTCTGCACCTTTTTTAGAACCAAAAATGCAGTCTGGTTGCCTGTTCATATAACCCAATATGAGGCTTCTATCGCCATCCATTTGCAGCAGCTGGGATCCATGATTAGAAATTGGTTAATGGCCCCTAAAAAAAGGAAAATGTGATTGTGGGCACCCATAACGATTATGGCATCACCATATAGCTAGACACCAAGTTAATCAACAAGCTCGTGATGCTTAAACTTGTCCTGCCTGACCTCATACAGTTGGTTCCTTTTATTATTAGTGGTCAGTGTTAAAGCCTACATATTTCAAGGAGACTAGTACATGATTTGTGTCCTTCAAACCCAGTAGTTTATCGTTACGATCAAATAAAATTATGAAAAGATGCAACAATCAATTCATGCTGTTGGAAGATCTGAAAATTCTGATTGAAAAACTTATTAAGTCTTGAATGCTGATTGTAAAGTTTCCTGATATTTATATACCATTTTATGGTCTTCTTTATCAATTCATTTATCCTCTTCTTCTTTTTGTTTATTATTGCTTATTTTATTTTATCTAGAAGCCTTCAGTGAGCTCTCTGACTAGCAGCTTAAATGCAACCAATATCTCAACTCTTCCGTAATGCATGATGGGATGCGTTGGGTTTCATGTTCCATCACCAACCCGAAATGATCAACAATGCCACTCTGCTTATGGACCCATAGTTTTTCTAGATCGCCATTTGTGAGTTTTGATTTTCCTTGCTACAGAAAACCTTGGACAATTCCCCCAGTCCACTTCAGGAATTGATCGTACCACCTTTAGTTTTCCTTTATTTTAATATGTTGAAGTCGATATGCTCAATGCTTTAGGTGGCTTGCAGTTCTGGAAATTATTTAGGGAAGATAACATTTTATATGCATTGCCGTTTAGGACTATGGATGTTATCATTTTTTAGTAATAAAAAAGAATAAATTCCATATCTGTGGAGCCTTTTGTTTGGTAGGGATCCAAGCCATTGGTCTAATATGCCCCACTACATGGGGTGATGGTGCTTTAAAAATCTCTCAGGTTTAAAGATCCTAGAGCCTTGGATCCTAAAGGTAAGGACATTAAAAAGCTTAATCGTTGGGTCCTATAAATCCTTGGATAAGTGGCCAAAAAAAAGGACAGTAAGGAGAAGACATGGCAATGGTCCACATTCGACACGGAACAGTCCTAAGGTTATAGGTTGCTATCTTCTAATCTGAGTGATTTTTAGGTCATTGGGGCATCTCACATCCATGTGAGGCGGATTAGATTACTGGTCTGGGATGGGGAACATTGGGCTCCATTCCCCTCATTTTTTCATTAAGATGACTGACAGATCAAGGATTCCACAGGTTCATTTTAGAGGATATCCTGGGGATGTTTTGACCCCCTGTGATGGTGAAGATAGTGTGAAGTGGAGCTTCATTAATTCATTAAAGGAGGTATTGGAATCTATATATTCTTTTCTATGAACTTGTTTTTTCCCAAGTCTTGTTTCATCTGTAATTGTTTGATGCTCTTCAAAAAAAAGAAAAAAAGAAAAAAAAAAGTCTGTAATTGTTTTTTATTGCGTTTGTTGTGACCCAATGATTTTATATTCCTTAAAGTTAGATTTTTGAACATTGTTATAGAACTCAAGTGATGTTCTGTCTATTTTTGTAAAATAAGAGCTTTTTTCTTTCTTTCCTGAATTTATTAAGAGAGTGCCGAACGAGGGCCTGTTTGCCTATTTGGACGTATAAGGGCCTGTTTGGATGTATAGGGGCTGAAAAGAGAACCGAGAGGGTGCAAAGAGTAGGGGCCTGTTTGGATCTATTCCAAACAAGGACTGTGGGATGCTCATTTGCCTGCTATGCTATGATCTTGGACTTCCCTCTGAGGAATCATAACTTGTGAAATTGTGTAGTTCCTCTTTTGGTTACTACTTTTGAGTGCAATAGATGTGTGCATTTTGCACGAAAGGTCAAGATATTGCAAAAACATTTGAAGGAAGTTCCTAGTTACTGTTGTTTTGTGTGGCTCGCATAGCATTTATTTCATTATTCATTTTTTAACTTAGATTATTTAGCTTCATGTTATCTTATGTTAAATTTGGTAAATAGTTGCATTACTGTGAATTGATGTGGGTTATAGAATTGTGCATGCAACATTCGATCAATTTCCCTTTAAGATTCAACAAAAAGAGAAAAAGAAAAAAAAAGGATTCCACTCTTCACTATATTACTTTTCTAATGGGTATCTTGTGATGTCTGCAGGCAGCATACATAATCAATGGGAACTGCAAGAACATCATGAATATGTCCCAATCTGATCAGTTGGAGCTGTGGCGATGTGTGGCAAAAGGTATTTTTTGCTTGACAATTGAGAACCAAACATCCTGAAACCATGGATTTAAAAGTGTTTTCGGGGTGAGACTTGCCTGAGGACTAAAACCAGTATTAGGCCTGTCTCAGCTGTTTCAGTCCTGTATCTGTTCTTTTCGGTCTGTTCCACTCTGGTATCAGTCTGATGACTAGTTTCATTGTGGACAAAACTGGTATGTCACGAATGAAACTGAGTCATACAAGGCGAAACTCTGACCATGCTTGAAATTATGTTATTTTCTCCTGTTTTTGAGTATGTGCCTATTTCTTAAGTTACTGGAAAAGCGATCTGTTTATCATAGAAAACAGACGGTGATTCTGTTCAAAGTCGAGAAACGCTTTTAAGTTCAATTTTTCTTTTTGATGAATGAAATGGATTTTATTGGAAAAAAGACCTCTAAACTGCAGACACACTAAAGAAAAACATTAATGGATTCAACACCTATTGAGCGGAACCGAGAGAAGCTATATCATCTCCTATCTTCAATCTGAAACTCCAGACTAACAGTGCCACTGATAGACAGACCATCTCGCCTGAATCAAAGTCTTGGATCTTTGGCAATTTGGAATCTCAGCATAATTTGTCTCGAACATTGAGCGACCTACCCTGAAATCTGTTCTCAGCCTGAGCCCATAAACATTAGTAGATTGGAGACCTTTTTTACTGTGGATGCAATAGCATGTTCCTTACCTGTAAAAATCTGGCCATGCAGTCCAGAGAAGTGCCTGAACAGTGTTTCTCTAAAGGGTATGCTCCAGTTTCTTCTACGCACCTGTCGACCACCCTTTAATCAAATCAGTAGCTGAATTTGGAAACATCTATTAATGTCCAATTTATCCAACACAGCGGCTCATGTGTTTCTTGTAGTCATGCAATGATATCAAGGTCTTGCATGTTAATTGAAAGGCAATGAGTTTGAAACAAATGATCATTATATGTGATGTAAAGAGTGGAACTAGTAGATTTTTGGAAATATATCAGAAGAACTAGTATAGGGCTGGATTCATAATAAACATCATTGCATAATGTTCAAAACATTGGAATATGGAAGCTAAAGAATGCTGATTAAAGAAAATACCTTATAAAAAGAATATGTGGAAGCTAAAGAATGGTTAGAATGGGGAGAATTTGAGTTCGACATGGCTTTCGACTCAAGAAGTTTAATGTGGAAAAACCATGTTCAAAGAATGTTCTAATGAAGTTCATGTGGGGTATTATTTCTGATGAAGTTTGGGGTTTTTGCTAATTGATCAGGGAGTCTATGATAGATATATTTGGGATCCTCTTTGGTGGTTGTGAAATCCTCTTGCATCTATGTTGGATTAAAGATCGAGGATTATTATTATTATTATTATTATTTTCCTGTTGTGACCTCCTTCCAGAATCATCTCTATCCTAATTAAAGACATCCTTTTTACTTGGGAGAATTTCTGTCTTGCACGTGTTTATACATTCGTCCGTCTGGTTATTTCCTACATATGTTTTACTCCAAAGTAGCAGTAGCTAGTTGTTAACATTGAATTTTGTTTTTGAGCCGGCCTGGGTTAGCTCGTGGATTGTTACCTGGCCATTTACATCTTTTAGGATAAATTACATGTTCCCATTTTCCCTTTGGATGTGCATCATGGCCTACTACCTAACTGCTGTTTTTTAATCCCGTCTTGTCTACATGGACCCGAGCCAACTCGTTACTGTAGCGGATTGATTGTCGTGGTTGTTTTTCAGAACTCCGTAACTTGCTATCCCTCATCTTGTTGGCACTTAACCCAAAAATGACTCGCCATGTGTTCCCATTAAAATATGCAATAGCTTATTAGTCATGGCCATCATTTATTTTCAGATGAGGGCTTCTTATATCACGGGTTCACTAAATGACGTGATAACATGTCTTCTCAAATTTGGCAACTTTCTCATGAGTCTAGGGCCAATGTTTACTGGGTCATGGCATCATCAATGAACAATGATTCTATCACAGCCGTGATGACGTTAGGGGTTCATATCGTGTAGACATTAGATTTTTTTTTTTTTTTTTTTAAGTATATGTTCTTTTCAGCCATGCAAGATGCTTTTGGTTTTGTCTACAGTTATTAGCTTAATGCTGAAGGAGTCTTCTCTCATTTTAAATGTAACTGTGGTGTAAACCTTCTAGAAGGACAACTCCAGTGGAAAAATGAGTACAAGGGAAAAAGGAGAAGAGAAAAGTAGGTACTGTTACTACAGTAGGAAAATGGTTTGAATCTGGCCTAACGATTGTGCCGGAAGGGGCTCCCCATTTCAATGCATAAGCATCATTCCAATGCAGGCACAGGGAACTGCTTTATTGACTAAAAGTCGCTTGGTTGGGGAATATCCTTTGGCCTATTGGATGCACAAGCACGTTGAATTGCAACATTCAATTTAATCAGGAGGACATGACAAGGATTAATGATTTTTCCTAGTATTCATAATGAGGAAGCAGCCATGAATTGCAATAACTTTCTTGAAAATAATGTAATTGCAATATAGATCTCAGTTCCTCAGTAAGAATGCTAAGAAACTAATCACAATTTGCTCATTTTAATTTTTCTAGATCAGTTATTGCAATCTAATTGATGATGTATCCAAATGCACCCTTGGATCTTATTCCCTGCTCAAGGGAATTTGGAATGCATTTCTGAAGGGAATTTGGAATGCATTTTTATAGGGAATTTGGAAAACACTTTTTGAGGTTGGAAAAGCGGCATCTTTTTTTTTTTCCCCTTTACAGGCAAGAAAATAATTTATTATGAACTAGGGGGCCAAAGGCTCTGAAAATTACAACAAAGGATACAAGGGACTAAAGTAGGCAAAGGGAAAAGAAAAAAAGACCATACCCGGGCTAGGGAGAAGAAAAGCGAGGTCCACTCCCTGGGCTAGGGGAGCTAGAATGGGCTTGCCACCTCAATATGATGCAGGATATGAAATTAAATATAGAATGCAAGAGATCAAGCTTGAGATTATACCAATTTTAAACAGTCACAAAATTCCACATCCTACATACTATCAAACATTCAAAAAGGGGAATCCATGGGGGTCCAAGCCTACACAACTTTAGGTATGGATCAAATAAAATTATAAGCCAAACAAGCCCAAATGAGTGTAAGAATCATCCATTCTTGCAAAGAATTGTTCCCAACTCAAGAGATTCACTAAGTTTCAATTTGGGGGAAAATCTAGGGTTTGAAAATTGGGGATAATTGAGATTTGGGATTCTTTAGGGTTAGGGATTTGGATTAAGGAGTTTTTTTTAATCAAAAGAGAAGGAAATAGAGGAAAAAGAGAACCTGGGATGAGCTATGCGCGCTGGACAGCAGATGGGCCTGGACGCACGTGCGTGACAGGTCGTCCGCACGTGTGTGGGGCCCACGAAGTCGGAAACCGACTTCTAGGCTAGGATCGGCCAGGGATGGGTTGTCTCCATACCAAATCTCACGTCTATACGGCACATGGTTTGTGCGTAGTACTCCGCCGAAGTTTTAGCTCCTCATATGGGCCAGAATCTGAAAATTTGTTTGTGCACTGCTATAGGAGAAAACATGGATACAAAAAAGGGTTAAATTGATGGTGAAAGGGATGTAGAGGGTGATGGAGGTGATGCGTAAGAAGATGGAGATGATTTGGAGCGGATGTTGTTTCGCACCACGGTAGTTAACCCTTTGAGGAAGGGAGGACTTCACACCCAATTCGATTATTCAACCTAAAGAGAGAGAGATAGGAAGAAACGCAAGAATTTTTTTTCATAAAATATCAATGAGAATACCTACATGGGATTGCTCTATTTATAAGAAAACCCTAAACCCAAAAAAGACAAAATTACCCTTGCGCCACGTGCGCACACTAATACCAATGCTAAAGCAAATAAAATAACTAACCTAAGCAATCAAAGCCGTTCATGATGTTTCTAATAACAAAAATAGTCAAAACTTAAAATTCTAGATCATCTAAAGTAGTGGGCCACGATCATGAGATCCGATGGTAGAATCTATGTGATGATCGGGTCCACTATAATGCTCCATAACGCAGCCCCCTAATTATGAGGCGCTCCAAAGATGTCGTAGTTGATCTAAATCGAAAGTGGGGCCCGCCTCCTCCTCGAATATGTGCGTAGAGGGGGCGTGTGCATGATGTCCCCATCACAATAGATGATAAAAGCATAATATCATGTGAAGAGGGAACATTAGCAAGCTTTAAAAGGTTATTTTTGATATGGCTTATATATATATATATATATATATATATATATATATATATATATATATATATATATATATATATATATATATATATATATATATATATATATAAAAGCCTAGAAAGCTATGGTTGGATTAATAACCACGGCCAAGTAGTCAAAGGGACATCCGACCTATTTGCAAACCAATGAAAAATGGCCTTGGATTTGATCTCCCAGAGGATATTCCTAAGTGGGGTCATCAAGGTGGGAATAAGAGAAGTCAAAGGGATCCTGATGAGAATAAGTGGGGAGATCCCAACAAGCAGAAATGACATTAGGGGACATCCGACCTATTTGCATACCAATGAAAAATGGCCTTGGATTTGATCTCCCGGAGGATATTCCTTAGTACCACTTTTTTGGGAAGGGCAAATGATTAAAGATTCGGTTGTTCCTTTCCCTCCAGTAGTTCTGGGACAAGGCAGGAAAGCAAAGCTTACTGATGAGGTTACTAACCATGTCAACAACAGACTTGATAAAACCTTGAATATATTGAAGAATGGGGGAATCCGAAACATGAAGGATGCCTAATTTGGAGAGAATGTGCTCCCAAATCTAGCAAACAGCCAAGAGAAGATGATCAATAAATTCGGGACTAAAAGGATCACACACACACACACACACACACACACACAAAACCCCTGCTAAGATCGAGTGTTTAGGAATACCTTTAAACCATATAAGGTCAACCTAGGGGATCAGAGAAGAATTGGTCCGACAGGCCTACACAATAGATTTGAAAGTCATCTGACATTGGGATGATGGGTCCACAAAATTCCATCATCCACCTGAAGAAGGCTTAGCTACAGAGCTTCATTGATAATTTCAATTAGGTGGACTGAGGAGGGAAGGGGAAATCACTATCTATTTTCACGGATAAAAGCATTGACACAAATGTCCTTACCCATCCTAAGCCTAGATGGCATGGAACCCAAAATGATCAAAAGAGAGAGAGGACCAAGCCAGGGTTAAACTAGAAATCGGTTAGATTCCCATTCCCCATAATAAACTTAGTGTGAGGCTTAACTAGATCCCGGACCCCTAAGATACTGTGCCAAGCCCATGAAGCCATGGACTGGAGGTGGATGTTCCAAATAGAAACATCCTTGACATACTTTTTGTTAACCCACCTACACCAAAGGCCATTGAGGATTTTCCAGAATTGTTTGATGAGGCAAGCCTTGGCAGAGTTTTCTAAGGGAAGGATGACTAAGCCCCCCTCATCTTTTGGTTTGCAGATTGGATCTCAACCAATTGAGTGAATGGAGTTACCCCCAAGAAAACTTGTCATTTGCCTTTTTACCATGGATAAACAGAGTTTGGGTAATAGGAAGGAATTAGATCTAAACAAGTGCAGACTGGAAAGGCTAGATCAAATCAGCTCGAGTCTCCCAGAAAAAAAAAAAATAGGTGGGAAGCCTTCCATCCACCAAGGCATTTGGTGACTCTGTCCAAAGGGATTGGCGATCCCGAAGATGAAGAACGCAGAGAAGAGAGGATGATCGGAGACCCCTTCCTGTATGCCCAGGTTGTGCATAAAAGCGACATCTTTCCTTTTTTCTTGTTTATAGACTACTAATTTAATTGTTTATGTAGGCCTTGCTATTGTTCTTATCTTGAGTTTTGAGAGGCTTGGTTGGCGGTGATAAATGACAAAAAAAAAAGGTTACATTCAGTGGTCAGTGAAAAACAATTACCAATGATGGCATAACACTCTTTCCTGTTTTAGTTTGCTGTTTGTTTGTTTGTGAAAAACCCCCTTTCATTTGTTTTTACTCCACCAAATTGACGGTCAGGGATATCCCAAAAAACCGAAACAAGCAGTGTGGTGACATACCACCATAATTGAAAAGGCCCAACAGAGAACGAGTTCATGCTGTGTCTGACTGCCCTCTGCAAGCCTGAGTATGAGTTCTTAAAGGCACCATAACCGGCCTTCGCTACTGTCAGTGTGCAATAAAAGTTGGACTAAAATCATCAAAGTGGAACTGCCAATTTAACCTGAATGAACCACTACGTCTGCTACAGCCCTGCTACACCATGGATAGTAAACAGTATTATTGTTAGCTTTTTTACTTAATATATTAGTGAACTTTTTATATTTGTATAGTGAATAGAATGCATTCACTTTATTAATGATATGTGTCCATCATATCTGGAATCGTCATCATCATCATCATAGCTTTGCCTCAGGTATTTGTGGTTGGCTTTATCATGGTTGGTTGGAAGCAATTTGCCATACAGCTGCCCATTTGACATCAACCCTCTACCCAGTCTGGGGACCAACTAGTGAGATGCTGGATTTTGTGGATGTGTATATGTAATTAGTAAATTATGTGTAGTATATTATCTAACTTCTTTGAAACTCGTTCTTTAATTAATATGAAAAACCTCTAAGTTTGAGCTGCAGCCAAGTTACACGTCAATTCCTCTATAGTTCTACCCATTACCCGATATGGCTTTATATTTCCGTAACTTGAAGAAGTGGTCAATGCATTCAACACAATAGTGCTTGGGTACTTTGTTACCATTATAAGATCGTTGATTGTGTCCAGCTAGGTGTGAGATGCACCCGGTTCAGTGCCAATGAAAAAGTGCCATGTGTGCATGTACAAGAATGAGACCCAAGTGAAAAGGGCAAAATCGTCATTTCATGCTGGGGGATCTTTACTTTTTTCACCGTGGGTCCTGACACACGCACGTGGTGCTTTTTTATTGGCGCTGGATGGAGTGTGTCCAATGCCCTGCTGGATGCAATCCATGTCTCTATTAAAAGTGTATGAGTGTAGAGTACGACATCATCCAGTTATGTCTGTATGGGACATCTTCTAAACTCCATGTGCAAGTTCTTTGGATATAGGTATGCCAAGGATTGGAGTAACAATGTTTGGTTATAACCAGTGTTTTAAATAGCGCATAGCGTATAGCGTAGTGTTTGGCCCTTTATAACGTGTAGTGTAAGCTACATAGTGTATAGCATATAGTGTAAGCTACACGATACTTGATATTTTTTAATTAAAATAATAGAAAAATATGATAAAATTTACAAAGTGCATAATTCCTATGAGGTTTTTTTTTTTTTTTTTTTTTAATTTTTTTTTAATTTTTTATTTTAATAGTGAATCTAGATCGTCAACCACATATTTCAATGCAAAAACTCTTTTGTCTCTTTGCCTTTAGACATCTCTAAGTGTGACCTCTTTTTATTTATTTATTAAAACATGACAAATTCACGATATAGACGACAATTTGGATGGTTTGGATTTATCTAAGTGCTCTATCCACTATATGGACCACAATTTAGATGATCTAGATTGGTCTAATGTAGTGCCACGTGTGATGGGGATGAGTCGTGACAATTTTAAAATAGGTGTTGAACTAGCATAGAAAAACTGAAAAGAAAAAGGAGATTTTAGGTAGCATACACTACATGTTGCGTACACTACATGCTCTGTAGCTTACACTACATGCCCTGTAGCTTACGCTACCGTGGAGCTACGCCACCTGCATATGCTATGTAGCGTTTTAGCTACGTTACATAGCGTACGCTAGCTTTATGCTACGAGTGCTACCAAAAACACTGGTTATAACTAGTAGGTATGGTTATGTTAAGATATTTCTCAACAACAAAATTGGTAAACTTGCGTCTTTTAAGGGAAGTTCTCAAGTTAGATTTGTACTCTAATTCCATGGTTTGCTCTTAAACCTAAATAACTTGCCTAGCTCTAGAGTTTGAAACTAGGGGTTGGCTTGGAACTCTTTGGATTTCAAGCCTAGAGGAAGGCGGGGGAGAGGGGAAGAAAGATTGTAAAAAGAGGATAGGGAATATTAATGAGAGAGAGGGCCCCTTATCTTCTCTGAGTATCTGAATATCCAACTCAATATGATAATATTTGAAGGATCCAAGAAATCATTGATGTACTTTCCATTAATAAGAATAGAAGTTGAGCCCTCATTTTTTAGCATGTCAAATGGTGGATGGAAGCATTTATATGACATAATTTTCAGTACTTAGATGTGATTTACCTTATTATGATCATGATTGATGTCTAATTTATTAAGAAATCACATAACAATTCTTCAAAATTATTTCTTTTGATGGGTAACTTCATGTTTTATTAAAAGGCGAAAATAAAACTATGGATGGAGGAGAGAAGATTGATCAGAACTCCGACCTTAGAGACCACAAGCCTGAGAGACATTACAAGAAACAAAACCCCAATTACCCATTCTCTTGAATCCTAATCTATATAAGAAGAGCATCTTTAGAAACTGCCCCCTTTGCCATGCTATCCACTTCTTGATTTGCCTCCAAGTATATGAGAGAATCCCATATTTAATGTTGCACAAACATCCTGAAATCCATCCATTATACCTTGTTGTCTTGTGTCAATTCACACATTGGACACTTGTAGAAACAATTGTTATAAGAAATAATTATTTATGTTAATTTATCATTCTTTTGTTTCTACGATACCTTTTTACATTATCTATATATATATATATACACACACACACACACACATAAATGAATTATAATGTAGTATTTAAAATATATTATTCATGAGAAGTGCTCACACACCACTGGTTGTACGTCCAACTAGTTAACCTAGTTTAATGATTTAGTAATGTTAATAAATGTTACATAGAGGAGTTATTATCTCATGTCACTTTGGAAAAAGGGTTGGGGCTTGCCCGACTGTGGTGTTAATATACCTGACCATCAAGTGCATCCAGTGTTGTCATGTGAGACTGCAAATTTGCATATGCTCACACTAGAGTGGAAATCACATATGCGCCACTTGTGTGACAATATGTGATTGCATATGTGATGTATGCGATCGCTTATAGCATATGCGATCGCATATTGGCCAACGGTTAGAAATCTGACTGTTTTTTTTTTTTTTTTTTTCAAAATTCACCCATTTTTCCTTATAAAAAGGCATTCATACTCTCTTTTTTGCATACTACATGCACTCAAACTCTCTTTATACTCTCATACACTTTCAAAGCCTCAAATATCTCATTCTCTCTTACATAATTACATTCTCCATCTTTCAACTCTCAAATTCGAAGCCTCCAAGGCCCAAGCTCCATATTTCTTTCAAGTTCTAATCAAGATTCAAGAAAGTAAAGCAAGAATACATCAAAATTGAATTTCAAGTCAAGTCTCACATTGCATGTTCTACATCTATCTCTTTCTAGTTTCTAGATATAATTTCATTTTCTACATCTCATAATTCTCATTCCATTCATTTTTATTTTATTTTTTAATTATTTTTTTAATTTTTATTTATTTATTTTTACATTCTCATATTTATTATATTCATTCTCTAGTTACATAATATTCATTCATTCATAATCATTCACACATTCTCTCTCTTTCTTTACATTCAAGAGTTGAAAGACTTGAAACATTTTTTTAATTTTTAGTTTGTTACAACTTACAACTTACAAGCTATAACTTACAAGAAGATTCATAAGATTCGACTTTCAAGAATCAAGTAAGAGTTCAAAGGCAAGAATTTACGTTCTTTTACAAGAGCAACAAGAGTAAAAGAAGACTAACTACAAGTCTACAACATTTAAGAGTCAAGACAAGAATATATTTTCGAATTTTAGATTGTGTAATTTGTGTTTTTGTAATCGTGTAACCCCCCCTCCCCCCTCCTCTTCTACTACAAGTGTAACTCTAACTCACTCTCTGATGCAGGACCGATGCATGAACTGAGTAAATTGTGAGATCAAATAGCTGAATTAAAATATTTAATAAAAAACACAAACATCGCTATAATCATCACAAATATCATGAAAATCAAAAGAAAACCATGCATAATCCTAGCCTAAGCTACCAACATCGTAACTCAAGATCATTAAAATAAAAAGAAACTAGGATCTAATGGATGTAGGGACATCCAATTAGCATAGGATATAGTTTATTTCAAAATAGGAAACCTAATACAACCTAGGGTGAAAATTAGGGTTTTGGTAATTTGGGAAAGTAGGAAATTTAGGTTTAGGGTTAGGGTTTTGGGGATGGAAGAAAGGGGTTTTGATATAATGATGGTGGAAAACCAAAAAGGGTAGGTGGGTTTCACACGTGTGGCCGTACGGTCACACATGTGGTGTGGGAGGATGCGTTTAGGTCAGTTAGGGTTTGGATTGGGAATGGGTATGAAAAAGTTGGTTTTGGGAGAAGATGAAGATTTGTGATGCAAGAATTAAGAATCTAAAGAAAATACTTGGATGAGGAAGAAAAGAAAAGATGGTGTGAGGATAGATAGAGATCTCGCACCTCCGTTGATGAAGATTAGCCTCGCACCAATCTTCCTTTCAAATCGAATGGAAGCATCTTCAAATCGCATGAAGATGGGAAAAGAAAGCAAGAACTTTTCTCTTTTCTCTCTCTGTTATTTATTTATTTATTTATTTATTTATAATTTGTAATTTTTAATTTTAATCACGAAATTCAATGATGGAGAGGTCACACACCCTCCACTTTTTATAGATCCAAGAAGTTTTAAAAATTACAAAAATCCCCGTCTTATGAACTTTAACGAAAATAACCATAGTCTAAACAAAATCAACTAAAACACTCATAATGTGTCCAAATATAAAATAATCAAAAACTAAATCCTAAAATATGATAAAGTCTAAAACTAATGTGGATGATCAACGATCGATGGCCCGATCATGTGATCCATGCTATCCAATGGCCCGATTGTCGTGTCCCTCCGATCCAACGGTCTGGATCACTCCATAAAGTAGCCCATGTGCATTTTCCTAGTGTGGGGTCTTCCAGATG
Organism: Magnolia changhungtana; assembly: GCA_030180095.1. Taxonomy (NCBI): domain Eukaryota; kingdom Viridiplantae; phylum Streptophyta; class Magnoliopsida; order Magnoliales; family Magnoliaceae; genus Magnolia; species Magnolia changhungtana. The sequence continues at coordinate 2,898,996 of JASAUF010000625.1, forward strand.
CTCACACATGCACATGGGGTCTTCAACACGATCACGAGTACTCGCCTCGCCACAAGGTAATCGGTGCGGCCCGCTTCCTTTGATACGTACGTAAGGGTGTACGTGACGTGATGTCCTCATCACTCTCTTTCTCATTTTCTTCTCTCTTTCTACTACTACTAGTCTCTCTCTCTCTCTCTCTCTCTCTCTCTCTAAAGATACGATCGCACACGATCCTCAAAAATCAGCCCCATTCGTAGTTTAGGTGGACCACATGATTGGAAACAATGTACATGGAAAAGCTCATCCTCCAAATTATCTTTGTTGGTGTGGCCCACTTGAATCTCATATGGGCCTGATTTTTGTGTCACATGCATAGCTTTTGGTGTGGCTTCTAATAGTTGGAGTGGATTGCACATGCTCATCATGATGGCCTCTATAAAAATCAAGGGTGGACGTCTCTCTCCCAATTGTTTCCCTTGGTGTGGCCCATTGGAATCATAAGTCATCCTGTTTTTTTGGTTCTTAGCACAAAATAGGATTACATATCTAATTGTCGGAGTGGGTCTCACATACACATCACGGTGGGCCCCATCAAAAATCAAGGGTGGGCGTCTGTTTTGCACCAATTCCCCCAAAAAAGCTATATATTCCTTAAAAGAGGAGTTGTTAAGTTCAACCGGTTGGACCACAAGCTACAAGGCATCCATATTATAACTTCCAAAGTATTGAGTGCATGTGGCATCCAGTCCTTCCAATAGTTTGGCCCCGCCACGAGGATGGCCTAGTGCAATGATCAGTAGTATCTACACATCAAGTGGTCCACACTGCTAAGAGAATTTTAAACAATAGTAAATAGTGAAATACAAGTCTAGTCCACTCAATTAGTGGCCGTTACCGGGTAAAGGTGATGCTCATGATGGGCCAACCTATTAGATGGGTTGGATGCCATGTACATATGAAAGGTTGGAAGTTATTTGCTAGTTGGACCTTAACCCATGGTCCACCCCACAGGACTTGAGACCTTTCTCGTTTAAAACTAATAATTTTACTATATGCCCTCCCTTGATTTTTGACAGCGCCCACCATGATGTGTATGTGAGATCCACTCTAACCATTAGATGTGTAATCCTGTGTTGGGCTCACAGCAAAAAAATCTGGCCTTCTTGGGATTCCGGTGGGCCACACCAAGGGAAACAATTGGGAAGAGATGTCCGCCCTTGATTTTTACAGGGCCCACCATGATGAGCATGTGAAATCCACTTTAACGATTAGATGGCACACCAAAAGCTGTGCCCGTGACCCAAAAATAGGCCCATACGAGATTCAAGTGGGCCACACCAAGGAAAACAATTTGGATGGTGAGCTTTTCCATGTACGCTGTTATCAATCGTGTGGTCCACCTGAACTACGGATGTGACTGATTTTTCGGTCCCTACGTCTAACATGGGGTGACACACTTGATGGTTGGGGTGGATTGTCACACCCCTTTTCCATAGTGGCGCAAGATAATAACTCATCTAAACATTAATGAATCATTAAATTAGGTTAAATAGTTGTACGTACAACTAGTTGTGTGAGCATTTCTCATTATTTATTATTTTAAATATTTGTATGGACATCTTGGTGAATCTGACCTTTGAAAAGCTACCATGTCTGAAACTGACATGTGATACATACACACTCATATTTTGATACATTGAACATACCAGAGCACCATATGAATAAATTTTTTTTTTTTTTTTTTTTGTAAGCATGGTATCCATTACTCTGGACACTGTCTGTAGATTCTTGGACATCTTTCCTCATTTTATTCTTTGGAACAAAATAGTTTTGTCACTTTAACCTTGGCTTTCCCAAGTTTTTGAAAGTTGGAAAGCTCTCCCTACTGGCTCAATTCTATTCAATTCTATTGAACTTTGAAAAGAGTGTCTTTGGGAACTCATGATCCACAGGGTGGGGGCCTGCTGCATGATCATTTGGGTGGTTGTTTAAGAGCTCTATTGGGAGAATGATGCAGAAGCTCATCTTTTTTTTTTTTTTTTTGTTTTGTTTTTCCTGGCTTCATGTTATTTCAAACTCCCCTGGTTGAAGGAAATTCCTTGAATTTTATTCAGTGGCCTCCTCGTGAATACTCTTGGAAGCTTGTGGATATTTTGGAGGAAGTTTGGGTATTAGCTGTGGAGCTTGATGTTTCGTTTCCTTCATCAGTTATGAAGCCGATGCGATTCCTTTGCTTGAGATGGAGCCACTGGAAACTTGCTTTGGCTCTCAGTCTTTCTTGCTATCGTATTTTTCATTTTGGCCATTGGCCTTTTTGTTTGTTTTGACTTTCGGGTTTTTCCATTTGGCTGAATATAGCCCTATCATTAATCAATCAAAAACACTTATTGGTTTTTGGAGGCAGCATTTCCCCTGGTTTGATTAACCCTGGACATTTTCTAACTTATATGTGCATCAGGCAACATGGAAGGGTACCTCAAGATATCATCTAAGCTTAAACTTGGAATAGTTTCAGACGAGTGTTCTGCACAGCCTCAAAAAAACATTGGTGAAACTGATGCCATCGTTCCGAGCCGAGCAGGTATTTTTCCCTCAAAAGAGTAATGGCACTTTTTTGTTTAAAATTTTTTTTTTTTTTGTTGTTGTTGTTGTTTTCAATGAAAAAGTGAATGCCACTTGCCAGTCGAATATATGCACGGTTCATTCCTACAGAGCTTCATTTTTCTTTTTAGTTAATTAGTTGTTGACTTTATCTTTCTTCATGTATTCAGTCAATGAATCTTTTAGCATCTTATTGTATACCATCAGCCCAAGCCAGAAAACTATGATTATCCTAACTGCTCATAAGCTAGAAAAATAGTAATGGAAAGCACTAATCATGCATAAGCCTAACTTGCTTGGGCAGTAATGGTTTATCAAGAAACTTGTGTTCTTACTCCGTTGTTTTGCACAGGTGCCAAGTATCCAAGGTGTTCTATATCTGTTACGTTATGGTCATAAAGGCCAATATGTATAGGTAATGGTGGTGACCAATGTTGTCAAATCGTATAAAATTGCATAAGCAATCGCTTAGGTTGATGGATTTTTTTTTTTTTTTTTGATTGAAAATTAAAACAATTGGAAAAAAAGAAGAAAGAAAAACTATGTATAATTACTACAAGTGATTGGATAAGGTTTATTTACCTATTTCATTGTAGTTTGACTATTAGGCCATCTATATGTTGAGTTATATTGTATTATATATAACAAAACAAATTTAAGTAATCAACAAGTTACACTAAGAAAGAATTAATTATTGAAAACTACAAATATAGAAATTGTATTTATATGTTGAGTTATATTGTATTATATATAACAAAACAAATTTAAATAATTAACAAGTTACACTAAGAAAGAATTAGTTATTGAAAACTACAAATATAGAAATTGTATTGATAACTTGAATCTTGATGAGTTGATGCATACCATAGAAGTTGCAACTTACAACTTATTACAATCTACAAGAAACTTGATTGTTAGCCATTATGCCATGGCATACTAAAGTATGCCATGATTATGCGATTATGCCATCACACAATCATGGCATACTTCCTTCATGTCATATGCGATTTGAGCCATGGTATGCGCTTATGTGTTCGTATAATTGCTTATGCGATCACATATGACAACATTGGCCGTGATCGTTACATGATATGGGTGTGAAATGGGGTTTTTTGGAACCATATCGGCCATTACAGGGCATAACGACTGTTACCCCCATAACGGTCGAAAAACGACAATTTTTTATTATTTAAATCCATCTCCTCCTTTAAAAAAAAAAAAAAAAAATTTAATTTTTTATATTTTAAACTTTTCTCATTGCAAAAACTTTTCTAGAATATTCTACAATAGATTCAATCATTCTTACTATAGTTTTTAGGATTAAAATTGTAGGTTGTAGCGATTTGGGCGAATAGAAGCTCCGAGGGGTCTTTTTTTTTTTTCAAAAAGTAAAATAGTATTTATGCCTTCTCCCCCCATGATTTCTAGTTCTATAATGTTTGATTGTGATGTGTAGATATTAGAGACTCATAACCATGTTCATAAATTCACCAGACAACTAGATACAACATTCTCACCAAAGAGTGGACTATTATGCTACCATAAACATGTTTAAAAAAATACATATTTGGAAATTTACATTATTCTAGATTTTCTCTGTGTGTGTGTGTGTGTGTGATATATTTTATATATATATATATATATATATATATATATATTCGGAATTTTTTTACGCCCCTGTATCGGCTGATACCCATATCAGTAATGGTGGTAATTGTTATGGCCATCGTTACTGATACAGAATACCTTGTAAGTATTAGATCATTGCCCTCAAGTTGCATTTAAAATCTAGAGTTGTCAGTCCCAATCAAAATTAATCAACAAACTTATAAACTAACAATTAATCAGTTTGGTTAATAATGAACATGAAATAAATATATCTATTCGCCCAAATTGCTTCAATCAGCAAAATTATAAACTAACAATAATGAAAGTCATGAAATAAATATATCTAGAAATAACTGTGACACAACATGCGATGAACATTAATGGATCTCTTGAAATGTTTAGAAAAAAAACAAAAAAGAGGGAACAACGAAAAGAAAAGAACAATTGTTCTATTCCTAATTTGGAATTACTTTTTGGATATATTTTATAAGAATAAAGGAGACATACAGAGCTGCACTAACTATAGTGGGATTAAACTTATGAGCCATAATATGAATATTTGGGAGGGTGATTGAGCAAAAGACCAAGGCACATGATTAATATATCAAAAAATCAGCTTGCTTTCATTTTTGTGAGATCTACCATTGAGGCTATTTTCCTACGTAGACAATTAATGAAGAAATATAGGGAGCGGAGGAAGAATGTCCGTATGGTCTTTATGGACTTAGAAAAAGCTTAAGATAAGGTCCCTAGAGAGTTAATCTAGTGAGTGTTGAGAAAGAAAAGAGCTTCTAGAGGATATATCAACATCATTAAGGATATGTATGAGGAACAATAACAAATATGAGGGCCACTAGTGGAGGGGTGAGTCCCAAATTAACATAAACAAGAGCTTCTAGAGGATATATCAACATCATTAAGGATATGTATGAGGATATATCAACATAAACAAGAAGCATAAACAAGTGCTTTTAGAGGATATATCAACATCATTAAGGATATGTATGAGGAACAATAACAAATATGAGGGCCACTAGTGGAGAGGTGAGTTCCAAATTACTGTGGCCTTGCACCGATAGTTGGCATTGAGCCCATATATTTTCACATTAGTTATGGATGGGTTAATGAGGTATTTGCAAGGAGAGATCCCATGGTGTAAGTTGTTTGCAAATGAAATGGTTTTGATTGACAAGACGAGGGAAGGCATAAACATAGAGCTAGAGTTATAGAGGGGTGTTTTAGAATCTAAAATTTTGAAACTAGTTAGACTATATGTTTTTCTTACTAAAAATCTAAAGGGGGTCAGGTGACCAGCAACATACAAAACTTCTCAGATTGGGTTGCTTCTCATGATCTTATCGACCTCACTTTAGGGGGTGCTAAATTCACTTGGTCCAACAATCAATCATAAGCTACTCTCTCATGTTTGGATATATTCCCTTTAATCTCTCAACGAGGTCTGCCAATAATTATCTCTGATCACAGACCGATTATTTTAGAAGTAAATGATGATAATTGGGGACATCATCCATTCAGATTTGAGTTGGCATGATTGGAAATTGATGGTTTCAAGGAGTTGATTTCGGAATGGTGGTCTTCCTTTGAAGTTGTGGGTTATGTAGGGTTCAGATTGAGCCGCAAACTCATTTAGCTTTGGACAATAGAGGTTTTGGGTGTTAGAGAAGCAGAATTTGAATCCATTTTAGCAAAAATTCATGACTTTGATTTGGAAGAAGCAGGTCATCTATCGAATGCGAATAATCTCGAGAGAGCAGTTTTAGAGCCTTGTGGTTAAAGGAAGGTGATAAGAACGCGCGGTTCTTTCGCAGTATGTCTAGTGCTTGAGCCTGAGTTAACAAAATAAGTAACTTAGTGGTAAAATGGTGTTGGAACCATGGAAAATGATCAAATTTGCGAAGCCATTGTTTGCATTTATAGGATTTTTCTCTCTTGCTGGAATTAGAGGAGACTGAGGTTGGACACTCTTCATTTTCTTTGCCTTTGTGTAAAGGACACGATTTCTCTTGAAAATCCTTTCTCAAAGGAAGAGGTTAAATTGGCCCTCGACTTAATGTGTGGTGGTAAAACTCCTGACCCCAATGGTTTTCTAATGATGTTCTTTTAGAAATTCTGGTCAACAGTTGGGAGCAAAATTATGGACTTCTTAACAAAATTCTATGCTAGAAGCCGCCTCTTTAAGGACCTTGGAGCCACCTTCATAGCCCTTATTCCAAAAATTGAAGGGTCAGATTTATTGAAAGATTTTAGACCAATAAGTCTAATTAGGAACCCATATAAAATCCTTGCCAAAGTTCTTACCCTAAGGTCTAGAAGAGTTTTATCCACATTGATTTCAGAAAATCAAAGCACTTTCATAACAAGTAGATAGATCCTTGACTCTGCCCTCATAGCCCACGAATAACTCAAGACAGAGAGAAGGGAAGAGTGGAATAGTCTGCAAGTTAGATATTGAGAAGGCCTATGATCATGTAGACTGGAAATTCTTGGATTATATGCTCGAAAGACTTGGTTGCGACATTAAGTGGAGAGGTTGTATTCAATCTACGTCTTTTTCAATCCTGATTAATGGATCACCTTTTTGCTTCTTCAAAGTTTCCTGCGGTATCAAACAGGGTGACCCTTTATCTTCATATCTTTTCATTGTTATCGGGGAAGTTTTTGGTAGAATGTTTCATGAAGCAGAGGAAAATGGTCTAATCTGCGGCAAGGTGGGTAGGGGTGCGGGTTAGCTATCTTCAATATGCAGATGATACGGTTCTCTTTTGCGATGCAGATTTCTCTTTAGTTGATAACTTTCGAAAAATCATGGTTTGCTTTGAAGTAGTTTCGGGCTTAAGTGGTAATGTCTCCAAAAGCGAAATGTTAGGAATTCATGCGTCTCCTGATGATCTCCAATATTTGGCAAATGCCTTTGGGTGCAAAAGAGGATCCTTCCCATCATCTTAACTTGGGCTGCCTCTATGCATAGGAAAACCGGCGAAACCCCTATGGGACAAGGTTATCAAGAGAATTGAAAGAAAATTATCAAGTCGGAAGCATTGTTATCTTTCTTTGGGAGGCCGGTTGATTATTATTGAATTGGCCTTGTTGATTTATTTTATCTCTCTTTAAATGCCCAAAGTCGGTTTTGGATAGACTAAATAAATTGAGAAGAGACTTCTTATGGAAAGGGGCTGAAGATGGAATGAAGTTCAATTTGCTTAAATTGGATGAAATGTGCAAGGTGGTTACTGAGGTAGGAGTAAGTTTTAAAAGCTTGGCTCTTATGAATGTCACTCTTCTTGGAAAGTGGCATTGGAGGTTCGGCTCTGAAGTGGGTAAGTTGTGGAGGAAACTTCTAGTTTTCAAATATGGTACTCAAACAGGTGGTTGGAGCATAAAACCGCATTCAATGTTTGGAAGGCTATTGTCGCCATCGAGCATCAATTCTGTGTGGGAATCTCAATTTCTTTGGGAAGGGGAAATCGTATTCATTTTTGGCTCGATATTTGGTATGGAGATGGACCTTTAAGGGATCTTTTTTCTAGGGTGGTAATGCAGGGGCATTTTCACACTGGGCTTGAGTGGGGTGGTTTGTGGGATGTGAGGGCACACTAGGGGTGGGCAGCCCATGTGAGGCGGAACCCATGTGATATGGGGCCCATGAGGGGGGTTCGGTCGAGGACCTAATCCCATGAGTTGTGAGGAACTAGGCTATGAGATAAATGGATTGATTCGCTACTCTTTATCAGTTCGAGCTTTTAGAGCAAGTTGTTAGTTGTCCTGCATCAAAGTGGTATCAAAGCAGGAGGTCTCGTGTTCGAGACTCCTCATCGGGGGTAATTAATGCATGGGCATTTTCACACCGGACTCGAGTGGGGTAGCCTGTGGGATGCGGGAGCACACTTGGGGCGGGCGGCCCGTGTGATGCGGAACCCATGTGATGTGGGGGCTACGAGGGGGGTTTGGTCGAGGACCTAACTCATGGGATGTGGGGCCTGGGCTATGAGATAAAAGGATTGATTCACCACGCTCTATCAGTTTGAGCTTTTAGAGCAAGTGGTTAGTTGTCTCTTACATCAGGCTGGCCCATCTTGCCTCGGACCAATTCATCATGGTGAATCGATGTTACTCATTTTTCAGCAAAACCATTGTTTGGTCTCCTCCTTGTTGGCGAAACCTTTCGGACAATGAATTTGAGGAATTCATTTCTTGCTCAACCTTTTGAAGCTTTACTTGCCTTTTCCTCAAGGCGAAGATTCTTTGATTTGGAAATCTCATAGGTCTGGTCTTTTTTTTTTTTTTGGTGTGTGTGTGCTCCTTCTATGGGTTGATTTCTAAGCCATCTTCGCCCCACTCCTGTCCTTTCCATCAATGGTCTGATGGAGCGCTTTTGAGGGTGGCTACTTTTGTGTGGCTTATAGGAAGAAAAAGGATCCTAGCCATTAACAAGCTTTAAAGGAGATCTCTTATCCTCCCAAACATTTGTTTGATGTGCATGAGAGATGCATAATCTATTGATCACCTCTTCATCTATTGCCCTTTCGCTCAAAAGGTGTGGGAACACTCCATTAACATTTTTCATATTTCATGGGTGATGTCAAAGTTGGTTGATTGACTTTTGTGGGGCTGGCATGGAGGTGTAGGGGTAAATCCCAGAAAGCTATATAGAGGCTTGTCGTGATGGGGATCTTTTGGTTTATTTGGAGGGTTCAAAATAGCTGTTGTTTCCAAAACAAGGACTACTCCATTGGTGAAATCATATATATGGTTAGATTAGTTATTTCAGAATGGGCTTTATATGTTAAATATGCTTTGGATATTGATCTTTCTTCGTGTTTTTTTTTTTTCCTTAATCTTTGTATTCTTTCTCGCCTTTGCGGTTTCTCAACAAAATTTTATCTCTTTAAAAAAAAAGTCAGAATAAAACAAAGTAAATGGATTGCAATTTTAGTAACAATAGGAATGAAAACGAGGAGTTACTTAAGATTGCTGACCAAGAAGTTTCCTGAAATGATTACTTCTGATGCCATAATCGATTCGTGGGGAGTGCTCTTATGACCAAGAAGTTTCCCGAAATAACTAAAGATTACTTGAGATTGGGACTGACATGGTTATTATAGATTCTTTGGATGCTGAACACAGCCACTTGCTCCTATGTCCTACACTGTTCGCTAATCCCAAGAAATTCTCGAAGTTCCAGTCTTGATCCACCAACAAATGAGCCCTACTTCCACAATGTTAAGATCTTCTTCTTGAATCCACCTTGGCAAAACCCAGTCACTTAACCTGGCTCATCTCTTCCACGATGCCGGTAAAAAGGGATTTGATGGGATTGCTGTAATGGGAGCGGTGGAGAGAAGGGTTTTTGGGGGATTGAAGAAATGGAATGAGATTGGAATCTGGAACTCAGATTGAATGTGAGATGGGTTTTTGTGTGATTTGGAGGGAGATTGAAACAAGATTTTTTGTGTGATTTGAAGGGTTTTGAAATGGGATTTTTGGGAATGGGAGGGAGATATTAAATGAGTTTTTTTTTTTTTTTAAAAAATTTAATTTATAAAGAATTTGGAGGGAAATGAGAAGCTAATTTTGAGGAGGGGGGGAGGGGGTGTCGAGCCCAGCTTTCAAACATCTATGTCCAAGCTTGACCCGATTTAGAAACGAGCTCTATTTTTAAGGCTTGAAACCCCAACCTGAGGCGGGCTAGGCCGAGAAGCCTAATGGGCCAACCGGGCCCATTGACATCCCTAAGAACGATGTTGTCCATAGAATTCAAGCTAGGTAGAAGAAATGGAGATGTGCCTCATCATCATGTACCACTAAGATTGAAAATGGAATTTTATAGGATAGCTATAAGACTAGCCATGCTTCATGGGATGTGTTGGGCAGTTAAGGAACATCATGTTCATAGGAAGAGTGTAGCTGAAATGAGGATGTTGAGATGGATGAGTGACAGGACAAGGAAGGATAGAATTAGAAATTAATTCATTTGAAGCAGTGTTCGAAGTATCGGTATCGCTACAAGTTTCGTTGGCCAAGGATACAGAAACAATATCGATATCACTGATAATCGGAAATGAGGGGAAATATGGGAAAACGGTGGAATTTTCAGTGAAACTTCAGGAGAAGTTAAAATGTACATATTTGTATATTTAGAAATTAAAATTTTTCAAAAAGAATGCATATATACAAGTTTCTATTTAACGGGGCCTTAAAGGCATATGTTGTTGTAAGAAATCAATCCAAACATCCCATCCGTCCTATTTAACCATCCAACCTTCCATCCAAACATCCATCGATGTTGCAAAATATCAACAACACATGATATTTCACCAAGAAGTCATCGACAATTGGAAAGGAAACGAAAGATTGTGGTCTCAATACTGCGCATGTTACGATATCGATAATATCAAGATTTATCAATATTATCAATGGCAAATTGAACACTACATACAACCATGTGCCCATGAAAAATTTTTGAAATAAAATTTTTTATAATAAATTAAATTTTGATGATATCAATCTGTTGGCGATATTATTGAAATATCGTCGACGCATTTATGATATAAGCATCACCTAGAATTTACATAGTCGAAAATATTGTCGATACATTAGTGATATTGATGCATTAGCAATACAAGTGACACTTAGAATTTACATAGATGAAAATACTGGCAATTATATTAGCGATATTGATACGTTGGCGATACTTAGCGATACATTGTTAATACCTGGAATTTCTGATACTGCCAGCATTATCAGTATCGCTACCAGCATTATTGGTATCGCTGAGCTGGAGATAAAGTAATATTGGAGATATTTCGATAATATCGGAGATAATTCAAACATTGATTCGAAGTAACTTAGGATTAGCACCAATAGGTAATAAGATGAGGGAAAGTGGACTTTGATGGTTTGGTCATGTGCAACGAAGGCCAAGAACTGCTTTGGTTAGGAGTGAGTTGGTATAAGCTGAAAGATCTAAAAGGGTAAGGGGGAAAGGCCCAAAAGGATGTGGGTGGAGGTAGTAAGAAAACACTTGATGACTTGTGGTCTAACGGAAGGCTATGGCCCTTGATATAGTGCAACGGCGGAATAAGACTCATGTAGCCGACCTCAATTAATTTGGATAAGGTTTAGATGATGATGTTTCAAAATTAAGCACAATTATGCCAAACATGATTTGCTTTGATTGACAAGAAAGTTATTACTTGTTAATGGTAAACTTTACTTTTTCTAGTTTAAGCCACAATTATGAAGGGCCACAATCCAGTGGTGCCGTTACTACCACTGTAAGCTTATGGTGGTACTGGATAGATGTGGGGCCCATGTGATGTTTGCAGCACATCCAACCCATCCATCAGATGTGTCACCTCTATCCGTTTGATACATTAACCACGTGTCAGGAACCAGATTTGAACTGGTGACACGAGGATTTTCAGTCCTCTGCTCTACCAGCTGAGCTATCCCGACCATTCCCGATGCGTCATCCTACTAGAGGACTTGGGTCTATGTCAATTAAAGGGACTCAAAAAGCATTCCAAAATCTTACCTAGGTCCTGGAATTTCTTGGATCTTCAAAAAGAAGACTTTGTAAGTGTAAGAGTAATGATATGCACTGTGAATGATTCAATAATGGAGATTCCTTGCCCATAATATGGGCATTTGTACGTATATCATATCTATCACAAGACTTGTGATAAGAGAGAAACATTTCTGGTCGGACCCATTTGTGAAAGAGTAGAGTGAATGTTATCCCAGGTCCCGAAATCAGCTTGATTCAGGTGGGCCACAGCACAAGTTACAAGTTGGGAGGGAACACCCACCCTTGACTTGCACCGGGACCCACCTGATTTTTGGCCTGAACCTTCATGCAGGCGAGATGAAGAGTGAATGGCCTGGATACTATATACACAACATGCTGAGCCCTCATGGAATCCAAGGGTTGGCATCTGTCCACCTGATTCACTGATCAGCCTCGTTTTTGGGTCCTTGGGGTAACATTGACGCATCAGATGGACGGGTTGGATTTCATCCATGCATCCTGTAGACCCCACATCTTCTGGGTTCCACCATAGCTTGTGGTGCCACTGAGCGCACTCCTTCTATAAAAGAAACTTAAGCCACAAACACTAAGCAACATAATGAGTTAGATCAATGAGATGGACTGCTCTAGGGTTAGCAAACAAGGTCTGAGATCTCTAAGGAAGATGATGTACAAAGAATGGATAATTGTCCATAAAAAATGGGTTATATATGTAATGATAGAGCAACACAAAGTTACAAACAACTTGTTTACTTAACCAACAAAAACCTCAATTTGATCAAGACTGAAACACAAATGAGCAAGAACTCGTCATTCTTTTGTGACATATATGATATATCCACGATCATGACGGATCATGATCCTTTTGTTTAAAATAAGATCGGTCATAAACGCCTCTTGACCTAGGCTTGGGCTGGCCTCAATGAAAACTTTTCCAAACCTGGGTGAGGGCCCAACTTATTTATTAATTGGGTCTGAATTTCAGGCCCGGGCGGAGTTCACATTCTTAAATGTAAGCCCAACCTGGTTCATTGCTAGCCTTAGTCCTCAAGGTTTAAACTATACTATTAATTTGTTTCCATCTGCTGCTACTGATAGAAAATCTTCCATGCACTTTGTCATGAGTTTCTATTGGTTCTACTTGTTGATTATATGGAAGTCATAGTGGTTTATATAAATTTGAGTGTGCCTTATTTTCTCTTATTATTGAAGCTCTGGTTAGGCAGAATTCCCGTTCGGCTTTACGTGCGGAATGTTGGTGAAGATCTTGATGAGTTAGAAGGTGCATCTACAGTTGATAGTTGGGACAAACTCATCTTCATAAACCTAGCGGTTGAGATTCGCAAGGAAGAAGGTATGATCAATATCCTTGTAACAAGTGCAGTTCATTTCTCAAAGAGAAATCATAAGGTAATTTGCATGAGGAGATATTGAAGAGGTGATTTGCACATGACAGCATGACATGTTTGCAAGAAGCAGGACATTCATCAGGTTGGACCCCCCATGAGCATGCCCTGACTGAAAGTCAGGCCATTCCATTCATCATGTGGGCTGCATGTTTAGGTTAAATATATACACTGTTTGTCCTTATATATATATATATATATATATACACACACACACACACACACACACACACACACACACACGCACAAAACATGCAATCTCTCATGCTTTTGTCACCCACCGATTGAGTAGACAACTTATTTTTGGGTTAGAGTGTCTGCCATGGGGCCCACCCAATGAGTGGCCCAAACAAGACTCTTAATTTTCCTAATGACCTCCATGCTCACACTCTCATTCCAGAAGCAATGCTCATTCCTAGCACCCCAAATTGCCCAAAACACGGCCATGATAATGAGCCTCCATTTAGCTTTTCTACCTTTGCCTATTCCTCCCCTGTGCCAAACCCACATAAAGCCTTCCACTGTCTTCGGCATCACCCAATTGGTATGGGGCAAACACAAAAAATACTCCCAAACTTTCCGAACAAAAGGGCAATGAAGAAAAAGGTAATTGATCAAATCTGTGTTTTGCCGTTTTCCATACATAGACAAATATTGGGGAGAACTAAAGTGGGCCCACTTACCATATTCATTGTTTCCGACCAATGATTCAATTATTATGGTGCAAATTCTGTGGTCAAGCGGGCACACTTACTGTCATGGTGGGTCATTGGATATGAGGGTTCTTATGTGGATTAAACATGACCATATTTCACCCTAATTGAATGATCACAACCATTGTTCAAGGGCCTGCAATGGCAGCAAGGTGAGACCATATTTACTGTCCATTTTGGATGCCCTTAATTTTGATGGCTCTGATCATCAAGTCATGGTGATTACCCTTCCTATACAACAGTCATGGTGACTAGAGCTGCACACGAACCGAGTCAGCTCATTTAACTTGACTTGATACTGGGTTCGGGCTAGTTGAGCTAATTTTTGGCTCAAACCCGACTCGGATCGGGTTCGACTCCCCCCCCCCTTGTCGCTCTTTCTCCTCTTTGTCCAGAACCCACCCCTCTTTCTCCTCTCTCCAATGGCTGGACCCTAACCCACCACCCCACCCATTTCTCTCTCCCTCTCCCTGTCCGAAGTTCCAACCAATCCCTCCAATCTTGCGAGCCCGAGCCCTCCGATACTCTTTCACTCTCTCTCCTCCTCCTCCCAATCTCTCTATTTGCCCCCTCCCCTTGCCCGACTGGCCACTATCCATGGCAGCCCGACCGGCCACTGTCCATGGCTGGCACCCTGGTTGGTTTTACTTATAAGTTTTAATTAATGAATACACACACACACACACAATATAATATATATATATATATATATATATATATATATATATATATATATATATATATATATAATATAAACTCGAACTTGGCTCGAAAGCTCGAACTCGGCTAGAGCTGGCCCTAGCTGCTGACCAAACCATGCCGAGCTGGACAGTCAGGCTTGAGGACCGAGCCGAGTTGTGCCAAGCTCGACTCGTGTACAGCTCTAATGGTGGCCATAGGTGGGCCACTTCGTCCCCACAGGGAATTTGTTCTGTTTTTTTTAATTTTAATTTTAATTTTTTTATAAGTGCCTTTATTTATATGCTAATATCTGTATAAGATAACTATATGCATTTATAAGGCAATCCTAATTCGCTGAGACAAGGCTATGATGATGGTGATGCTGATGAAAGTAGTAATGATATGATTTTACATAAAAAAAGAAATCAAAACTCTACCCTGAAGTGACACACCATCTGGCCCCAAGTCCATGTAATGGAGAACGATTGATGTCAGGTTTACAGAAGGTTGTAGAACTTCTGCAAGTGATCATGGGAATACCTGTTTCAAATATGATTGGTGAAACAGGATTCATCAAACTGACTCCAAATAGCTGGAACAAGGCCATGATGATGGTGATGACAATTTATAAAAAAGGAAAATAATAGTACTTCATGCATCTTATCCCAATGTTGTGTTTCCCACTGTCTTTACCACCATTTTCATTTTTCCATCCAACCGTTTGATATCTGTTATCATCTTCCTTTTCTTATCCACTCTTGATTTTTTTATCTTTGCTCAACATTTCAAATCCAAAATAAGGTTGTGGTAGTATGGAGGTACTGTATGGCCCTCAACCAAAGTATATCTTAACCTTGGCTTTTCAAATTGCACAAGGTACCATCGATCTGATGGAAGCATCATTGATGGACCATGCAGAAAAATCGCATATTTGGATAATCCTATCCATATAATCCTTGGCCTTTCTGAGTGGAATACGGACTGGTTCTCTAGTTTTTTTTAACCGTTCATTACTGGCCACCAATTGAGAGGTTAGGAATGTGAAGATTATGAATTTTTGTAGCATGGTCCATCCATGGTGGGGCTCATTAGATAAATGGCCTGGATCAGTGGATCATGCATCCTAGTACAAACAGAAAACCCAAGTGTGCTATTCTGTTAAAAAAAGAAGAGAAAAGAAGAAGAAAATCCAAATGTGTTATCTGTATCTACGAGAATTATATAATTCCTCGATCGATGATAGTTTTGAACTTAACAACTTGATTTATTGCTTAGGGTCACCACTGTTTTTTCCTTGATGAATATAATTTTCATTGGAATTTCTTTGCATCACCGCAGGCAAGTGTTTCACTTTACGTGATGCAGTGAAGACTCTTTTACCTGATCTTTTCATGGATGAGCCCTCAATTGATGAACAAATATTGAGAATGGAGATGGAGGTCGTTTCGAGAGTCAGTGAAACAGATACATCGAGCCATGGGGATCTGGGATATGTAAGCAGCACAAGGAGTGAAGGGATAGAAGAAGCATCAGATAAGCAATTGCAGCCATCCCCAAGAAAGGCTGGGATTAAGCTGATTCGCATTCAGGGGATTGAACCCAGATGGGATGTCCCATTCTCTTGGGTTGCTAACAACTTGATGAACCCGGAATACTTTCTTCATATCTGCGTATATGTTGGAGTTTCGACAGATCAAGCGGAAGCTAGGTGACAATGGTCTTGGGGTCTCTTCTTGTAAGAAATTTCGGAATTTCATTTTTTTACTTACTAAAATCAATTGTTATGTAAATGGGTGGAGCAGTTTTTGTTTCCAATATCATTCTACAAGGTTCCAATCTTTGTGATATCTGTGATACTGGAAGGAAATTGGGATGTTCGTTGTTTCTAACTCAATGGTTTGTATAAATGTACAGACAGTGGCCTGATATCATTCAACGGGTATGTGTTCGTGTTGCTGCCTGTGATTTTGGAGTATCTTGCTGGGGATGAGACTCTTTTGTATTGGGACTGATAATCCCCCCTTCATCCATCCTTTTCATTCTATTTTATTTAGATAAGAAAACACCTTTCAATCCTTCTCTAATTATCTGTTCTTGAAGGAACCAAAACTACTCCATGGATTACATGGGAGCCCATGTCTTAGTTTACAGGAGTCTGTTAGCATATTCGTCGCTGTATTTCCATCACTCTTTAAAATGCTTTTCACAGGATTCTTTTTTGTTTCGACCATCATGGAATATAGAGGGAGAATCCAGTTTTATTAGTTATATCTAGGTCAATCATGGGCAATCTATCTTGGAACGTGTGGCCCACTTTTATGAGATTGAACTGTTAATTATCATCATCCTATTGCTGCTGTTTTGGAAGGGTTTATTCAAAAAATGGCAATGAGGTCAGGTGATCCAAGCCAATGATGGGAGGACTTTAGAGGCTTACGAGTGGACGTGGATTGTGTACTAACTCAGCACGCTAACTTTAGAGGCTAACAAATGGACCCTGATTGCATACTAACGCTAACTTTAGAGGCTAACAAATGGACCCTGATTGCATACTAACTCAGCATGCTACAGCGTGCTGATTAAACTGTGGGGCCCACCATTTTTGTATGTTTCTTATCCATCAGGTCCATCTGTTTTTCCAGCTTTTTTTGGGCATGCATTTTTTGAAGTAACTCTGATATTATCAAAATATCCCCGATATTATCTGTATCCATAGGTCTGCGATGCTGATAACACTTGTAGTGATACCGATAACACTGGTATCAGAAATTTTATGTATTGACGATGTATTACCAAGTATCACCAATGTATCCATATCACCAATATTTTTTACTACCTAAATTCTAGGTCGCTTGTATTACCAATGTATTGATGTTGGTCGCTTGTATTACCAATGTATTGATGTCGCCAATGTATCGCCAATATTTTTTACCGTGTAAATTCCAAATGTTGATTGTATCATCAGTGTATCAGCGATATTTTGATAATATCACTAAAAATATGTTTATTAAAAAAAAATTCATTAACTTTTTTTTTTTTTTATGGGTAGATGGTTGTTATCAATAATATTGCAACATTACCATATTATCATAACATGGTTAATGTCAAGACTATTCTTTCATTTCCTTGTTAGTTGTTGATGATTTCTCAGTGAAATATTGTATGAGATATTGATGGATTTTTGGATGAAAGGTGTTGATGCACAAATCTGGTTAAGGTCTAGTTGAATATCGAGGGTTTAGGGCTAAAGATAGTGCATACCTTTCACCATTAGAGGCCTCTTTATTTCTAGTTGAGGAGAGGTGGTAGCATGGAACGGATTTCTCTGTCGAGTAGGAGGATCTTGGGATAACGATTGCATCATGGATGAATCACGTGATCTCCGGAGAAGATTTCAGACCTATATTCCTTTAAATAAGGTTGGACCATCCGGAGTTGACGTAGAGATGTTAGTTGGAGATCGAGATTAATTTGGACCGACCTTCCCTTGAGGTCGGACCAAGGAAATGGCCACGCACTGGAGATGGAGACGTGTTGAGTATTGTCCAGGGACATGAGGGAGCTCGTCCACGTATGCCGAACAAAGTGATGGTCTTCTATTTATAAGGAAGGTCCTTGTGATGTCCAATTTATGTAGCCTTTAACTTTCTCATGAGTCTTGATAGTCTCTTCCCATTACTTATACATGGGTTTGCACCGGTCTGCCAATTCAGATAGAAGTAGGGGATCTGGGCCGTGCCAACCTTAAGGTGCCGACCTTGAGGTGCTTCCCTCAAGGTACCGACCTTGAGTGCCTACCTAGGTCGTACCGACCTACCTGCTTAATCGGGCCGCTGGGCTTCCTCAGGGTTTGTAGTACTTGCGCCACCGAACTTGATTTCATCCCTTGGACTTTGGAACCGTTTGTTGAGTTGGATATGTGGGTTTTTTGAAAGTGCCCTGGTTTGTCAAGTTACGTGAGCGGTGGGTTAGACTGTCTACAGAACTCGATAGGAAGATCAATTCAAGCGTCTGCTTCAACCAGATGTGCGCAAGCTTGTCACAGGTGAATCTAAAGCCTCACATCCCATGACCCAAAACACCAGGTAAAGAAAAACCCTTAAAAACGAGTTAGAAATCATAGGGTTTTAGGGTGAGAAATTTTTTTGCAAAATAGGAAAATCTCTAAGTTTTTCTCGCCTTGTCGATTTTATCGTAGCACCCTCGATATGATCGACCTGCTCTGTCGATGTCCTCGAGACCTTAAACGATATTATCGATGAGAGGACCAAAAGTGTCCAGCAATTAAAAATTCATCTGGACGGATTTATCGATGTATCGGTACACATATCGATATCATCGATATAAGCACTAAATATGTCCAACAACTTCACAACATATCTGGACGAATTATCGATATATCGATACACATATCGATATTCAAATCTCGAGTCCATCGAAAGTGGCTCGATAAGATCGACAGACAAATTTTCGGCGCCCTCGTTTTTTAATGAAAATCTCAAATTCCTTCGATATATCGATGACCGTCCGATATGATCTGAATTCAAATATTGATAAGATCGGAGGTCCATCGATGGTATCGA
This sequence comes from Magnolia changhungtana, assembly GCA_030180095.1. Taxonomy (NCBI): domain Eukaryota; kingdom Viridiplantae; phylum Streptophyta; class Magnoliopsida; order Magnoliales; family Magnoliaceae; genus Magnolia; species Magnolia changhungtana. Next base: position 2,918,119 of record JASAUF010000625.1, read on the forward strand.
TAGAAGGCGCGCATTTCTTACAGCAGATATTTCAGGTCGATTTTAACTATGATCGGGGGCCCTTCGATAGAATCGATATTCAAATATCGATGACATCGACACCAGGTCGATTGCATCGAACAAGGTCATAAATCGTCCAACAAGCTCAAAGATAAATCAGTTGGATTTATCGATGCATCGACTCTGATCTCGATATCATCGACATTCAAATTCCGATGATCTCGATGGATCCCCGATCATTCATGAAAACCTGAAATATTTCAAAGTCAAGTCTCTCTCATTTTTCAAGCGTCGATGGATCGAACCTGTCATCGATGGAATCGGAGTTCGAAATCCGATGACATCGACAATAGTTTCGATTCATCGACCAATTGACAAAGAGTTTCAAAAGCGTATGACATTGAGTCCAAGTCATCGAGCAGACCATCGATGTTATCGAGAGTATACGCTCGATGATATCGAACCTGCTCGATGATATCAAACTCTGTCATAAATGTGACCCTTTTATATCCGTTGCAACTTTTTGCCTATATATAGAGGACTTATCTTTTGTTGCTGTAAGAGAAAATAGAAAGAGCTTTTGAGTGTTTCAACTTATATCTTATATCTAAAGCCCTTTCTCTCGAGGGAGTTCATCTTCCAATCTACCCTCATCATTGATACTTAATAGAGTGGATTGGGGAATGAACTTCCCCATTCAAGGATCCTCTAGCTACTACCTTAATGGCAAATCATTAAGTTGGGATGCCTTGAATGCCTAGATGATTGGATATACTCTATCTTTTTTATAAGAAAATCTTTAGAGAGTAGGATTCCATCATAACCTTGACCCAACCTGAAGCCGAGTATTGGTACATCACTCTGTGTTGTGGTTCAAGGGAGTAGAAGACTCTTCATCAATAAGGAGGAGGAGATCTTCAGCACTGTGCTAAATAGGACTCAAGGAGGCCTCCGGCAGGAGTGTACGTGGTGAGTGCGTTGTGTGGACCCTTGCTCTGTGGAGAGAATAAACATCTGGTTTGGAGTGAACCAGTAAAACTCTGGGTTTTAGGTGAACCTAGTAAACCCTTAGGGTTAGAGGTCAACCGTGTAGAAACCTCCAGTAGGGTCTTATGGAAGATCCTTGGCCAGTGTGCCTAAAAGTGGGTGCGTTGTGTTGACCCTTGCTCGTGAGAGCATAAACAGTCAGCCTCAGTGTAGGTTGTAAAGGTTGAAGGTGAACTTGATTTAAAACCTTAGGTTAGAGGTGAACCATGTGAAACCTCCTTAGTGAAATCCGGTATACTCAAAGGTTGAGTGCGGTTACGAGGAGTGGAGTAGACTTATCGTCGAACCATTATAAAATGACTGTATTTGAGATTGTAATTTTGATTGAGTGATTTGCTTTAATACTTCCATATATGAATATCTGATCACTCTTCACACACACCTACACAGTCATATCCATCATGAACTAGGCTTTATATTATTTACTCTTAAGCAGTTTGTGATTGGATCCTCTACCAGGCTTGGAAGCCAGTAGAATTACATTTGAGTAATCCTGAGAATTGCATGATCATAGGATTAGTGAAGTAGGATTTTTAAATAACTCATAAAAACTTTAAAAAGTCCTATTCACCCCCTCTAGGACATATTGGCATATTCCTTCTTTAACTAGTGCGGTCTTCACCGCCATTTCATTTGGTATCAGAGCGGGTCTCTCTTTAAGGGCTTCACCGCCTAGAGAGTGATCTTGACTGAAGTTGGGAATATGGCTAAAGGAGGGGGCTCATCAGTCACAAGACCTCTAGTATTTGACGGCTCAAACTATGCATACTGGAAGGCTAAGATGCACTACTTTATAAGATCTTTGGATCATGACGTTTGGGATATAGTTGAAAGTGGATATGTGCCACCTACTGAACAAATTGTACTTGATAGTGGCACAACAATCACAAAGCCCAAATCTAAAGAAAAGTGGACAGCATTCGATAAAGAAAGGTAGACATCTGAAGCCAAGGCTATGAATGTTATCTACTGTGCCGTGTCCCAGGATATATTCAATCAGATAAGTATGTGTGGGACATCCAAGGAAGCATGGGATTTATTGGAAACAACCCATGAAGGCACAAGCACTATGAAGCGATCCAAACTTCAACTCCTGACTTCACAATTCGAAAGTCTCAGAATGGAAGAGCATGAGACATTTATGGAGTTTTTCACAAAGTTAAATATAATTTGCAACTCCATGGGTGGATTGAGAGAGAAAGTTTCGGTACCGAAAATTTGTAAGAAAATTCTAAGATCCCTACTGGAACGATTTAATCCCAAGGTTACAACAATTGAGGAGTGTAGGAACATAGATGAAATGAAAGTAGAAGAACTGATAGGTTCCCTACAAACTTTTGAACTACACTTCACACAACCCCAAAAATTCAAAAACACTGGCCTAAAAACCTCAAAGAAAACAATTCATGAGGATAGTGAAAGTGAAAAGGAAGATGAAGATGAAGAAGTGGCTTTGTTGGCACAAAAATTCAGAATATTCTTTCAAAAGAATCGTGGTCGTCCTTCTAGAGAAAGAAGGGTAGACAGGGAATGCCTTAAACCATACAAATTGGAACCCTTATTTGCCGCAATAGATTGGCTACCTGTTATGAACTTTGGTGGGCCATGCCAACTTGAGAGAACACGCAACTTCCTTGCTATGTGTCATTCACCGGTGGCTGACCCTCCTTCGTTCATGGTATCTTTGAGTGGTGATGATGTGTTTATCACGCCGGCTACAATAACTGAAACTATCGGACTCAACATGGTCCTAGAAGGTATCCCAGAGATGGATCTTGATAACGTGGATGTTCGATCCAGGGTCACTAAGTATCTTTGCAATGGTAAGGACATCCCCTGACATCAAGGGAAGGCATTAAAAGTCAGGTATATGCATCTCGGATTTCGGATCTTGCATGGTATCTTCGCTACTAACATCTATCCTAGAAGTACCAACAGGTCCAATCTCACCGGCCTCATGACCATGATCGTATACTCAGTTGCCAGAGGGTCAAAGATCTGCTTTCCATCTCTAATTGTTTCTCAGTTGGTAAACGCCATCCACATATCTAAGGACCTCCATTTGCCATACCCCTGGATTATCAACATGATATGCAACAAAATCGGGTTCCCATCGACTACTGATCTGGTATTCCCACTCCAAGTTTTCAATAAAAGAAATGTCCGAAAAATGGATTTGGAGTTTCACGAGTACAAGGAGAACCTTGAGGAAGAAATCCAGGCGGAAGAAGTTGAAGGAGAAGGTGGCGATCCCATGGAAGAGGCTGCAATGGCTGAAGATGCACCTCCTGGACCTGATCCAGCTCCATCCACGTCGTCAGCCGGGTATGGCAAAAGGTTCAAACTGGATAGGATTAGGGCAATCCAGAAGGACATCCACTCAGTCAAAGAAAGACTTACAGTCCTGGAAAGAATGGTTCAAGAAGTGCAGAGCACGGTACAATAGTTGGTGGACATGATGACGTGCCGACAGGACGACACAATGCCATCTCATTCTGCTCCGTAAGGCCGGTTCATGTATGCTATCATACACACTTTACTCTTATCTCGCGTTTGAACATCAGTATCTTTTTTTTTTTTGAATGTTCTTCGCTATCATTGGTGTGTATGACAGCCCTCTAGATGTGCACGCTTTTTTTTTTTTTTTTTGGTTGTATATGCCCACAACTGGGCTAATGTTGATGGATGTTGTTGGGTGCCCATATATGGGCTTGAAGTTTTTTTTTTTTTTGGTAACTGCTGTGTGGAGCAGTATATTTTTTTTGGTTGGACTGAATAGTTTGTTTTGGCTTGGAATCTACTGCTGTTTGGGGCAGTTTTGGTTCTTTTATGGCTGAATATAATGCTCAACCTTTTTTCTGCCATATTTATGCTACACTCCCCTGGTTTATCCAGTTATGGATTGCATGTGATTGAAAACTGCTATATAACTGCTCTAAAATGCATTCATAGGGTCTGAAATTGATGCTTGCTGCAATTAAGCTAACTCTTATACATCAAATTCATCTGCTTCTGCCTGTTCAGTTCTCCCATGCAATTCACTCTTTAGTCAATATCAACTAGGATATCTTTGTTAATGACTGACAAAAAGGGGGAGAACATTTGCAAACACCCCGAATGGAAAATTGTGTATCTATCTATGTTATTGCAGGTGTTAGGGGGAGCAACTGCATCAAGCAAGGGGGAGTGTTACAAGAAAGGGGGAGCAGCTATGGGTCGTGTACATGGGTTAGAAAATTGTAAAGTTGTGTAAAAGCATGTACACACAATTTAGAGTGCGTTTGTCTAGAAGTGTTCTAGGGTGTTTCGGGGGTTTTGTCACGTAATTGACAAAGGGGGAGATTAAAAGTGCCCTGCTTTGTCAAGTTACATGAGTGGTGGTTCAGATTGTCTACAGAACTCGATAGGAAGATCAATTCAAGCGTCTGCCTCAACTGGATGTGCGCAAGCTCGTCACAGGTGAATTTGAAGCCTCACATCCCATGACCCAAAACACCAGGTAAAGAAAAACCCTTAAAAACGAGTTAGAATCATAGGGTTTTAGGGTGAGAAAACTTTTTGCGAAATAGGAAAATCTCTAAGTTTTTCTCACCTTGTCGATTTTATCGTAGCACCCTCGATATGATCGACCTGCTCTGTCGATGTCCTCGATACCTTAAACGATATTATTGATGAGAGGACCAAAAGTGTCCAGCAACTAAAAATTTATCTGGACGAATTTATCGATGTATCGGTACACATATTGATATCATCGATATAAGTACTAAATATGTCCAACAACTTCACAACATATCTGGACGAATTATCGATATATCGATACACATATCGATATCATCGATATTCAAATCTCGAGTCCATCGAAAGTGGCTCGATAAGATCGACAAACAAATTTTCGGCGCCCTCGTTTTTTAATGAAAATCTCAAATTCCTTCGATATATCGATGACCGTTCGATATGATCTGAATTCAAATATCGATAAGATCAGAGGTCCATTGATGGTATTGATAGAAGGCGCGCATTTCTTACAGCAGATATTTTAGGTTGTTTTTAACTATGATCGGGGGCCCTTCGATAGAATCAATATTCAGATATCGATGATATCAACACTGGGTCGATTGCATCGAACAAGGTCATAAACTGTCCAGCAAGCTCAAAGATAAATCAGCTGGATTTATCGATGCCTCGACTCTGATCTCGATATCATCGACATTCAAATTCCGATGATCTCGATGGATCCTCGATCATTCATGAAAACCTGAAATATTTCAAAGTCAAGTCTCTCTCATTTTTCAAGCGTCGATGGATCGAACCTGTTATTGATGGAATCAGAGTTCGAAATTCAATAACATCGACAATAGTTTTGATTCATCGACCAATTGGCAAAGAGTTTCAAAAGCGTATGACATTGAGTCCGAGTCATCGAGCAGACCATTGATGCTATCGATAGTATACGCTCGATGATATCAAACCTGTTCGATGATATTGAACTTTGTCATAAATGTGACCGTTTTATATTCGTTGGAACTTTTTGCCTATATATAGAGGACTTGTCTTTTGTTGCTGTGAGAGAAAATAGAGATAGCTTTTGAGTGTTTCAACTTATATCTTATATCTAAAGCCCTTTCTCTCGAGGGAGTTCATCCTCCAATCCACCCTCATCATTGATACTTAATAGAGTGGTTGGGGAATGAAATTCCACATTCAAGGATTCTCCAGCTACTGCCTTAATGGCAAATCATTAAGCTGGGATGCCTTGAATGCCTAGATGATTGGATCTGCTCTATCTTTCTTATAAGAAAATCTTTAGAGAGTAGGATTCCATCATAACCTTGACCCAACCTGAAGCCGAGTATTGGTACATCACTCTGTGTTGCGGTTCAAGGGAGCAGAAGACTCTTCATCAATAAGGAGGAGGAGATCTTCAACACTATGCTAAACAAGACTCATCAGCTTATTTGTAAGTATCCAGAGTCCAAAAGGATACTTGTGATCATTCCTTTCTAGGATTGGGTCTTAAGTGGTTCTCACCCTTTGAAGTCTCAAGGAGGCCTCCGGCGGAGTGTACGTGGTGAGTGCGTTGTACGGACCCTTACTCTGTGGAGAGCATAAACATCTAGTTTGGAGTGAACCAGTAAAACGCTGGGTTTTAGGTGAACCTGGTAAAACCTTAGGGTTAGAGGTCAATCGTGTAGAAACCTCTAGTAGGGTCTCATGGAAGATCCTTGGCCAGTGTACCTAAAAGTGAGTGCGTTGTGTTGACCCTTGCTCGTGAGAGCATAAACAGTCAGCCTCAGTGTAGGTTGTAAAGGTTGAAGGTGAACCTGATTTAAAACCTTAGGTTAGAGGTCAACCATGTGAAACCTCCTTAGTGAAATCCGGTACACTTAAGGGTTGAGTGCGGTTACCGGGAGTGGAGTAGACTTATCGTTGAACCACTATAAAATGATTGTGTTTGAGATTGTTATTTTGATTGAGTGATTTGCTTTAATACTTTCATATCTGAATATTTGATCACTCTTCACACACACCTACACAGTCATATCCATCATGAACTAGACTTTATATTATTTACTCTTAAGCAGTTTGTGATTGGATCCTCTACCAGGCTTGGAAGCCAGTAGAGTTACATTTGAGTAATCCTGAGAATTGCATGATCATAGGATTGGTGAAATAGGATTTTTAAATAACTCATAAAAACTTTAAAAAGTCCTATTCAGCCCCCTCTAGGACATATTGGCATATTTCTTCTTCAACTAGTGCGGTCTTCACCGCCATTTCGTTTTTAACCTGACCTTTCTTTTGTGGGTCGGTCCATTTTCCCCATAACAATAAGTCCCCTTACTTCCAAGTCCATAGAACGGGCTTGAGAAGTAGGTCATACTTGGTCAGGTCGGATTATTGCTCAGTGTTGGGTCATCTCGCCATTAATGCCGAATAATATGGTTGGTATAAGTATTGAGGCATATCAATAATCATATACAACGTTTTCGAGGTGGCATGCTATGGCACGAAGTCACATGGGCTATTAGGGCACCTTTTCGGCGCCGAGTGAATGAGACATTGACGCATGGCTTGACCGAGGTCGTGTAGTTGTGCGGCGAGTGGGAGCACGCCACGTGTCAAAACAGGAGAGCCGAGGAGCCGCTTTTCGACCGTGCATTAATTGGGAGCAATAATTACTCGTACACGTGACTCCCTTATAAAAGGAGATGCCCTAATTGTCGGGCGGGGTCATTTGCCTCCTTGCTTTGTCGAACTGTTTCTTCCACCTTAGCGTCAAGCGAATCTCGACGACTCCATCTCTGACGAACATCATAGGTAGCGCTGCCCCTCGGTGAGCTCCGTTATTGTCTTCCCCTCCCCTTTTATTTTCTTTCTTTTCCTACTCCGTTTTCGACTTTCTTGGGCTCACAGCCATGCCGGAAACTTCGGGCTCAGGGGAGGGGATCCCAGACAATGATGGCAGGGCAGAGAATCTACGCCCTCTGTCGAACCTGCTGTCACCCCTGATGATAATGAGCGACGTCGATTTTCGGACATCGCAAGCTTTACGGGTGCTTGAATGGTCCCTGACGGAGCAGCCCGCTGAGGCGGAAGAGGACTTCCCGACAGCGGAGGAGGACTGAGAGTCCCCATTGAAGGAGAAAAAGGGGCCTGTGGAGTCCATTCCGAAGGAGGCCGACCTTATGAGGATTAGGTTGGGGTACCATATCCCAGAGTCCGTGGTACTCCGAGCTCCCTCACCATGTGAGCTTCCCAATAACCCCCCCCGAAGGAGAGGTGGCCATTTACCAGGTCGCCCTCCAGTGCGGCCTCAAACTCCCTTTTCAACGGATAGTGAGGCAAGTGCTGGCGCGCTTGGGGTTAGCTCATCGACAGTTAATCCCTAATGTCTGGAGAGCGTTGGTGGGGTCATTCGTCCTCTGGTCTGAGCTTGACCAGCCCGAGCTGACCGTGGAGGAATTCCTTCACCTATACCAGGTGAAGTCTAACCCTTTCTACGAGGGCTGGTATTTTTTTTCCTACTGGCAGGGGTCAGGCAAGGTCATCATCACTGACATCCCGACCTCAAACAAAAACATGAAGAATAAGTGGTTTTGGGTGTCAGGAGAGTGGGAGACTCTAGGGATAACCAGGCTGCGTTCGTGGGTCTCGACCTCCTTCACTGACCCAAGTCGGTATATCCGATTCTTAATTCTTTTTAAAATCTTCTTTCTTGTTTCACTCGGTCGCTATTCTTCTTCTAACTCGTGCTCTTTTTGGTAGTTCTCCCCAAATACCCTACCATGTTGGGTTCGGAAGCTCTCGCTCGAATAGCTGAAGCGAGGTCGGTGGAGGCCGACCTGAGATTTTGGAAGGAGCTTCTCGTGCTCGAGCTCCTACTTAAATTAGGTCTTTATTCCATTTTAACATGTATAGTTTTTTCCTATTTTGAGGCTTAACATATTTTGCGAATTCATCGCTAACCTTTTTAGTTGTGCAGATATGTCGAAGGCGAGGCCGTCGAAACGCAAGGCTGCACCCCCTCCTGCCGAGATGGCTCAGAAGAAGAAGAAGCCAACCTCTAAGAGTAAGGGGAAGGTTGGACCACCACTGTCTGAGGCTCAGAGGGTGGTGGAGGATGTGACGAGCTTAACCTACTGTTCTTAAGGTGGCGGAGGAGTTCGACGGGTTGGTCCCTCTCACTGAGGCCAGTTTGGGTGAGGCCCAGGTAGTAGCGGCGGGGCCTGCTGAGCTTCCCATGCATCAAGCAGGGGGCTTCTCTAGCGGCCAAGGTAGAGGGGGTTGGAGGTCTCCCAAGTCAGCTCGGGCCACAATGGAGAGCCTCTTGCCCTGGCGAGAAAGGCATATTCCTGATTCCGAGTTCGCCCACATGATGGACACTCCACCAGATGGAGTTATCGACTAGTTAGCGAAGCTATTTTTTAAGGTGGGATTACCTTCCTTGAGATGATTCGTTATTTTATTCCTCCTTTGATCTAATGTTCACAACCCCAAGTGTAGGGTCACGATGTAGTAATAATCTCAGTGAGATTGAGGTCGAATCCATAGGGACTGTAAGGCCTGTATCCTAGACCGTACCATTCCGAAGACTCTCGCGATCCTCCTCGTTGAATTCTGGAAAACTGTGATATATAGACAGCGTTTGCATGTGACCCTAAGTCGCATCCCGTAGATCTGAGTCGGCTTGACCCGATACTTATACCATTGTGACCACACCGTCGCCGCGGTTCTAACGCAGCATCTACGCACCGATGTGATACCTGAGCTAGGAGATGTGGGCTCGCGTTTATCTCGAAGAAACGTCGTGCATTTGCAATCTCAAAAGAATCTCTACAACCCATCTGATCAATCAATCAAATCAAGTCAAGCACACATTACATCTCCAACCCATGCTTTCTTTCTCCCCAAGAAAAGCAACCTAGCCTAAGTCAACTCTCAAGTCAAGTACATCTATCACTCACATCCATCACTCACTCCCATCACCTCTCTTACAACCTCTCTCTCTTTCTCTCATTCTCCACCCATTCTCCTAAGCAATAGAAGCAAACGTCTAAGCACTTCCAAGGAGTGAGGTGCTCCAAGGTGGAGAAGATATTTGACACCATGAGATGTACGACCCAGCAGCGGGTCCCGTTACCTATATTTTTTCTCTAGGGCGAGGCTAAGCACTAGTGAGCATCAATAGCCCGAGCGGCAGCGGCCGATTTCGAGTGGACATGGGAGGACTTTGCAGACCGATTCGACTGGAAGTTCTTTCCCGAGCATGTGCGGCAGCAGTGCGGGTTAGAGTTTGAGACTTTGGTCCAGGGAGACATGACAGTGTCCTAGTATGAGGCATGTTTTGTGGTATTATCGAGGTTCGCACCATACTTGGCTGATGATGAGGGGCAGAAGGCGGGGCCCGCCGTGTTGTTGGGCATGAGCTCCCGACTTTTGAGGATGTTGTACGTAGGGCCTAAATCTACGAGGCTGAGTGGACAGGCGCGCAGAGTGACCATGATCAGAGGAGAGACCGGAAGAGGTGGGTGCCTTTCAGTGACTCCCAGTAGCACCGACCTCAGTAGAGGTGCATAGGCCACCTAGCCTTCCGAGAGCTAGCGGCACCTCCAGCACCACCTCCGAGGTAGTTCTCCGGTGTTTGTTTTGGGTGTGGTGAGATAGGGCACCGTATCTGGGAATGTCCCCGCCCACAACAGAAGCAGTCGAGAGCACCGCAAGAATAAACGCCGACCGTAGCCACCTCGGCCGCGAAGCCCGGTCCCGGTGTAGCGAGAGGGAGCAAGATAGGCTACCACAACAAGAATAACAACAAGATGGCGACCTCGAGGGGGACAGGAACCTCCCTAGCCAGCCCAGACTAGATTCTAAGCCGCCCGGAAGGACCCATAGTCAGGAGGAGTCGTTGATGATTCATGAGACCAAGCCTTAGGACCGTCTTGTTAGATTAGTCATTGATGGGATTGTGAGGTTGTTTAGTATCCTAGTTTCGATCGTTTCCGACTGGGTTTTGAGATTAGTAGGGTCATCATAGTGTAGACGAGGCGTCTTACAAACGCGAGGTTGTGATTTGCGAGCGCTATCCCTATCTCTTCGATGTTTGATAGTATGTTGAATTGTGTTTTGATTATATATGATGTCATGGTTTCTCTCTTCTTTTATAGGTTCTGTTTAGTTGCGATGATAGTGTAAATTTTAATGACAAAATTTTTATTAGGAGAGGAGATCTGTAAGGCCAGTATCCTAGACCCTACCGTTCCGTAGACTCTCAGATTAGGCCATTCACACGGGCCTAATACACACCACAATGGGCCACTCACACGGGCCTAATATGCATCTCAATGGGCCATTCACACGGGCCTAATACACACCACAATGGACCACATCAAAAGAGCCATAAATACACAACAGGTGGGCCCTGTACATGGGCCTCATACATCTCAGGTCGGCCCATGACCCATGGGCCTCAGTACATCACAATGGGCCGCAACCCATAGGCCTCAAATACAACAAGTGGGCTACATCAATGGGCCACACCAAAGGGTCAATATACATTAAGTGGGCCGTAAAACATGGGCAGCACCAATGGGCCAAATATACATACAGGTGGGCCTCAACACATGGGCCACACCAATTGTAACGCCCTGAAAATAGGGGGTCGAGTAGCAACTCAACACCTGAGTTCCAAAACATCACTTATGCAACATAAATGCTTATAATTGAATGTTGTCTGTGTTAGTGCAATAATCATGAGTGGGATTATACCAAAACAGTAATTCATACTCCAGATCAAGTTATAAAACGCAAGTGGAAGACTGAAAGATGTATATAAAGCCAGAAATGGTCACAATCGGTCTCCAGAGTATGAACACCTTACTGAGTCCATATACATGTATTAGTTTCAAAATCAAAATGCCAAAAAAAATGGTACAACTATAATGGTAAACCCTGTATCCCCGTCATCTGAATGGCCTAAGCGAAGCCTCTAGAGAACTTCATGTAGGAGAACTCATCCTGATCATCATAGTAATCAGGCTCAGCCTCCTACGTCTCGTTGATACTTACATCTAAGACAAAGTCTGGTGGGTGTCTAGAACACCATCCCATAACGTGGGAGTGAGTAGCTAACTCAGTGGAACGATAAAGCATAGGTTAACATGTCATCAATTTAGTCAAGCAGTAATGATAAAGCAGTATAATCAAACACTCCTAAATACTCTTATTAATGCAAGTATGAAATGCAGTCATCATGCATGCCCTCGCCAATGTTCCCTCGTGCGACACCATTTTACGTCCGTGGCATGCGTTCATCCCTCAGTGCTCCACAACGCCAAGCACATGTAGTGCTATGTTATGAACGTGATTACCGAGTTGTTATTAGTCCTTTTCATACAGCAGTATTGGGAAACTAAGGTACCTCCCTTATATCATTCCCAAACAATGATCCATTCTAGGGTCGTCAGTCCTAGATAATCTCATACGATGATGCGGTTCTAGATCGCTGTAAAGGGCTACCAGGGCTGTTGTACGCACTCGTTGCACCCCTCCCCCATCACCTTATCAATATAGGCCTAGTTTATACTTTGTTTACTACGGGAAGACTCGTCGCCTCACCGCAGATTTAAAGTATGCTCGAGGTCACTACAAAGGGCTGCAAGGGCTGTTACACGCAATCATTATACCACTCCCCATCACCAAATCAGTGTAGGCCGACAGCTCGAATACAGTGTCCCATACCACCGTATTCGGATAATGAGTCTGGGTTGCTCACTGGTCACTACGGGGAGACACATCGCCCTAGCGTAGGCCAATAGCTCGACCACGGTGTCCCATACCACCATGCCCGGCTCATGAGTCTTAGCGGATCAAGGTACCAAGGTTAAGCAGGATTCACTGGTGAGTTGGGTACCTTAGGTTTAAACAGAGGCGTCCATACATGGTGAACATACATCGGCAGATCAAGTTACTTGACGAGCTCGACTAGCACGAGCGCATGTTGAGTTGAGCGACATGAAGTGCGCAAACACTCCGTGTGGCCTAACCACTGCTGACAACTTTAGTATGACTCAGGTTCGTCAAACCCATCTTAAGTGGCGAATAAATCTCAGCCACGAGCTCAAGCCTGTTACCGATTGCCTGGACTATATCATAGCCCCAATCACTAACCAGAAAGCATATAGAGTAATCAGAGCAGAATTAACTAAGTAATTCAAACATGATAACAAGCATGTTATAAAACACAACTTAAACAGGAAATTCAAGCACATACATTTCATAAGTAAATGATTAAACTAACCAACTTGCATGGAGGAAATCATATACATCTTTAAGGTAGTTAAGAATCCTCTCTCAACACCTACCTAAAACACTATCTCCTAAGTACTTACTCATACAAGCATTTCCACAAACACTTAGACTACACTTATTTAACATACATAACGTATATTAGCCAAAACATGTATTAGGGCGAATCCTTTCACCGAGTAAGTATTACACATATATATAGCATATACACACAGTACTTAATCATGGCAAACACGCTTCCATATGTTATACGTATACGGTATTTTCTACAAATATACAGAATATAGTAAACGCCATAATTTGCATACGTAACTGAATCGCAAAACGAACATTACATTTTGCATGTGAAATAACACCCAGATCATGAATCTATCATTATCTGACATTGAAAGCATTGAAAACCATAACCTAAGCATCTATAGTCCGCACCTTACGCCGTAGAAGCGTAAAGAACTCGATAGAATCGTTAAGCCTTTGACTACGGTGGAATGACAACCTACAAAATGAAATAGGTTAGTTATTTCATCACTTGTAACAATCATAACCCTAGAACGGATTAGGGTTAGGGTTTTCTTACCTAAGAACGAAGATAGAATCGCCGGAATAACGATTAGACGGTGGTGGCTAAGCACGTATGGTAGCAAGTTAGAGCAAGGATCTTTCTCCCACTTCTCCCACTTTCTCTCTCTTTACTCTCTCTCTCACCTAGGGTTTTCTCAAATTCGTATGGGATGAGAGAGTGAGGGTTTAAGGTCCTTATATAGGCCTAGAACTCACGGAAATAGACGTAGGGCCATGGTATACTTAGGTTATGTCCAAATACGGACTGTTCCATCTCAACGGAGCACCTCTGGAGCCCCCCTTGAGCCAAAGGTCGGACTTAAGCTCTCTGACCTTGGATCTAAGTCGAGTTAAGTTTTCGTTCCAGTCGAGTTCCCAAATCACACGTGGCGGACCAGTTTCAGTTCAACGGTCACTGAAACTCGATCAGGGTTACAAGTACACGGACATGTATGGGAAACGTTCCTTGATCCGAGGGTGTATTTGGGTCAGATTCCGATGGTCTGATTGCATATATTTGGCCCGCAAGTGACAAGTCTCAGATTACTCAAATTAGATTTAATTTCCAAAGAAAACCATGTTTTCTCACACTCCTCGCTCCGGGCTCAAGCGAATAGCCCTAGGACACTATCTGGTTTTGACTTCCGAGATGGTTGTCAAGCCAAGCAAGGTGGTCGTAATTCTATAACATCGTATTATTCGGACTTTCGATGTGCGGTCCAAATCTGATACGGAGTTTCATGATGTTCCCGAGAGCAGCTGGGTAATGAGATTGATCCTAGATTTTTGGGTAATGTAGCGTCAATGATTCCACAAGTTTTGGGTCTTACAGATCGTATTTAAAGTGATTAGTGTGGATTTCGTATGCAATCTAGTTTAACACTAGTTAATCCTTGTCTAATTTCTAAAGGATTTGGTCCTGAGTGATTTCTGCCTGAGTTGGTACTCGGGCCTTTGTAAGAAATTTTCTGAGTCGTTACAATCTACTCCCCTTAAAGAAAAATTTCATCCTCGAAATTAGTAACTTTTCGTACTCCTCGAGAAGCTAAGGGTAGTTCTTTCTGACCTCGGCTTCTGTCTCCCAGGTAGTTTCCTCCTCTGTATGGTGCGTCCACAGTACCTTCACGAGTGGAATCACCTGACTGCGCAACACCTGCACCTTCCTGTTTAGGATATGTGTCGGATGCAGTACATATGTAGCATCTTTGCTCAACTACACCTGCTCCTAATGGATGATGTGTGAAGGATCATGGATGTATTTCTTCAGCATAAATACATGAAATACGTTGTGCATGCCCGCGAGTGGTGTGGGTAAAGCGAGACGATATGCCACCGCTCCCACTCGATCAAGTATCTGAAATGGGCCAATGAACCGCGACGTAAGCTTCCCCTTCTTCCCAAACCGAAGGACTCCCTTCATAGGGGAAACTCTGAGGAATACATGATCTCCAACCTTAAACTCAAGTGGTCGCCGCCTCGTATCGGTATAACTCTTCTGTCTGATCTGGGCCGTCAGGAGTTGACGCTTGATAATGTCGATCTTCTCTGAGGTCGCCTGTACTAATTCTGGGCCAACCAAACTGCGCTCGCCAACCTCTACCCAGCAATGCAGTGCTCTGCAAGGGAGCCCATACAAGGCCTCGTAAGGAGCCATGCCAATACTTGCCTGAAAATTGTTGTTGTAGGCGAACTCTGCGTACGGGAGGCAGTCATCCTAACTATCCTTGAAGTCCAAAACATAAGCCCGCGGCATAAGTTCTAAAATCCAATTCACCCGCTCTGTCTGCCTGTCGGTCTGAGGGTGAAACACAGTACTGAACTTCAACTTCACACCCATCGCTTCTTGGATACGAGTCCAGAAGATAGATGTGAATCGCGTGTCGTGGTCTGACACGATCTCCAAGGGAACTCCATGCAGACGCACTATTTCTTTGATGTACAACTTAGCCAAGTCATCTGCAGAGTTCGTCACTCTGATAGGGAGAAAATGAGCCGATTTGGTCAACCGGTCCACGATCACCCAAATAGAATCATAACCCTTTCTCGTCTTCGGTAGCCCTGAGATGAAGTCCGTAGAGATAAAGTCCTACTTCTATTCAGCTATGGGCATGAGCTGAAGGAGTCTACGAGGTCGGCAATGCTTGGCCTTGACCTGCTGACACGTGAGACAACGAAAAATATACTATACTATATGAACCTTCATATTGTCCCACCAATACGACCACTTCATATCCTGATACATCTTCATGCTACCAGGATGCATCGCAAGCTTCGATCTGTGGGTAGTCTCTAGGAGCTCCTGTCTCAAGTTCTGAATATCTGTGACGCATAAGCGGCTATGGTATCGTAGGCCCCCATTTGTGCCAACTCTCCACTCGGAGTCCACATCATCACTAGATTGCTCTCGAAGCTTAGACAACCGCTCGTCGCCCTTTTGGGCCTCGATAATCCAGTCATCAATAAGTGGCCGGACCCGAACGTGTGCAACACTCTTGAATGGCTCCTCCACTATGAGTTTCTGCTTGAAGTCCCGCACGAACTCCAACATATCCTACTCTGCTATCATTAGCGGAGCCGTAAATGCTATAGCCTTCTTGCGACTTAACGCGTCTGCCACAAGGTTGGCCTTGCTAGGATAGTAGGAAACCTCGAACTTGAAGTCCTTCAAGGTCTCCATCCATCGGTGCTGCCTCATATTCAAGTCTTGCTGAGTGAATATATACTTAAGGTTCTTGTGGTCGCAAAAAAGCTCGAACTCCTCTCCGTAGAGGTAATGTCTCTAGAGCTTCAATGCGAATATGACCGCTGCTAACTCAAGGTCGTGTGTAGGGTAATTCTCCTCGTGCTTCCTTAATTGTCTTGACGCATACGTAATCACCCTGTCCTTCTGCATAAGGACACAACCCAAACCAACACGATACGCGTCAGTATATATAGTGTACTTAACCCCTTGCTCTGGCAATACTAGCACAGGGGCAGACGTCAGTCTGTCCTTCAGCTCCTGAAAAGATGCTTCTGCCTTCTCATTCTAGGCGAACTTCAGATCCTTTCGTGTCAACTGTGACAATGGTCTGGCTATCTTCGAGAAGTCTCAGATGAATCGTCGGTAATAACCTGCCAGGCTCAGAAAACTTCTCACCTCTGTAACTGAACCAGGCTGCTTCCAATCCTGAACTGTGGCTACCTTAGCCAGGTCCACTGCTATCCCTTCCTTGGACACTACATGTTCTAGGAACTTGACTTCCTCCAGCCAGAAGTCGCACTTCTTATACTGCGCGCACAACTGGTTCTTCCTCAGAGTATCTAGGACTGCTTGTAAGTGTTCCTCGTGCTCTTCCTGACTCGTGGAGTATATCAGGATGTCATCTATAAATACGATGACGAATCGGTATAGGAATGATTGAAATACTCAGTTCATCAAGTCCATGAACACGGCCTATGCATTTGTAAGACCGAACGACATCACAAGGAACTCGTAATGCCCAAAACAGGTCCTGAAAGCCGTCTTCTGCACGTCTTCATCCCTGACGCGCAACTGATGATACCCTGACTGTAAATCGATCTTCAAAAAATACTTTGCCCCCTTCAACTGATCAAACAGGTCGTCTATCCTGGGCAAAGGATATTTGTTCTTCACGGTCAACTGGTTCAACCTGCGGTAATCAATACATAACCGTAGCGACCCGTCTTTCTTCTTGACAAACAACACAGGTGCTCCCCAAGGAGACACACTGGGTCGTATGAAGCCCTTTTCTACCAGTTCGTCAATCTGTTTCCTCAATTCCTCCATCTCACATGGAGGCATGCGATACATCGGTAATGAAATGGGTGTCGCACCAGGCGTAAGATCAATGGTGAAGTCGATCTCGTGCTGAAGAGGTAAACCAGGAATCATCTCAAATACATCCGTAAAATTCTGAACTATGGTCATATCCACAAGCGTCGGACCATCAATATTCTTCAGTGAAGAAGTGTAACATCTCAATCGAGAAACGTGACTGACCTAAATAGGGAAAGTAAAAGCCGTGCCCTCTAGTCCGTGGGCTGTAACCATCCTGGTCTCATAATCGATCTCTGCTCGCATCTCAGTGAGCCAGTCCATACCGAAAATGACGTCGTAGTGAACTAGGGGGATGGTGATCAGGTCAACTAGTATCGTTCTACTACCTAAGTCTATCGGGCAGCCCTCACACATTCTAGTAACATCAGAGAAAGTCCTTGTGGCAGTGATAACCCTCACTCCCTTCGTAGGAGCAGTATCCAAACCTAGTTGCTTGACTACAGTGCATGAGATCATAGAGGTAGTGGACCCTGTGTCCACCAATAAGAAGACGGGAATACCTTGGACGTGTGCAGTGACCTCGAAGGCCATAGGTGCTGAAGGTTCTGTCTTTGGCTCCTCTGCTGTAAGTGCATGAATGATTGCCTGCTGAGGTCGGTTAGGCTGAGGCACCATAGGTCGCTGTGGTGGCCTAAAACGAGGTGTAGGTGGTCTGAAGGATGGATATGCAGATGCTGTCCGTAGTGGTGGAGCCGATAAAGCCTGAGGGCGAGAACGATCAATCCTCTGCGGTTGTGAAAACCCACTGTCTCTCATCCGTGTAAAGCAACTCTCTGCAGGGTGACCCAGTTTCCCGCAGTAAGAACAAGTCACACCTGAACGCCTCATCGGAACTACTGGCACCGCAATCCTGGGAGGAGAGTCAATACGAGGCCTCTTACCGAGGAATGACCTGCTCTGGATATCTGGTCGTGGCCTAGTAACCATAGGGCCACGAGAGCATGTCAGTCACTCTATATCCTGCTCTGCCCACATAGACATATGTATCAGTTCGGCATAGGAGGGTATGCTGACACAACACATCTTTGACCGAATGTCAGGTCGCAAGCCCTTAGAAAAATGTCATATCCGCATCTGCTCGTCAACAAGTATCGTAGGGACGTATCTGCCCAACTCAGTTAATCGATACTCGTACTCGGTAATTGTCATGCCTCCCTGCCTGAGGCGCAAGAACTCATTCTCCCTCTCATGTCGGTAGGTCTGAGGGTAGTACTTTTCGTGGAAATGAAACTCAAAAGCTACCCAAGTCTATATGTAGCCAACTGCGACTGTCCGTAGGGCACTATCCTACCACATATTGGCCTCCTTCTCAAACATAAAGGTGGCCAACTCAACCTGTTCTGACTCGGTATAATATAGCATCCGTAGCATCTTGGAGATGCGGTCTAGCCAATATTTAGCCTCCTTGGGTCTGTGAGAACCCGTAAAAGTAGAAGGCCTCAAGTGCTGAAATCGCTCGAGAAGGCCACAAGTACCCAAATTCCCCGTAGGGTATGTAGCAGGTACATGCGGAGGCACATCCTCAGCCTGAGCAGAAGGCTCTGCAGTCTCAGCAGGACGTATAGATGGTGAAGGTGGAGTCACACTCCCACCTTGAGATAAGGCCCCTGCAATAGTGGCCAGGAGCTGGTGGTGCTGCTGCTGCATCAACATCATCATCTACTTAAACCTATCAGTAGGTGGGATAGGCTGAGGCACGTACTGCATTGAAGAAGACGCATAGTTCTGTTTGCGAACTGGTGGTGTATAAGGTGGTAGTCTAGCTGTAGGACCAGTGGAAGGTTGAGACGCAGGTATAGTCTCACGATCCGGGCCCAAACTAAGGTCTGTACGACCATCTCTATGGGAAGGAGCCTGGTCCATCGTATCAGTGAGTGTGAGGTGTGCCGTACGCCACATAAATTTTCATGGCATGCCTTATACAACATAGGGTGCAACGCATGAAAGCTGAAGCTTAGCAACATAATACACAATCACTTAAGCATTCCACACACTTCATAGCAAAAGAGGCTGCATGCATTTCATTTACCAAAATTGCCACAATACATGGAATACAGAGTTACATGAATCATGACAGAAGATGCATGTGAGCTAATACAACCAAAGCCTCAAACACTTAAAACATGTTACCACGACTGCACTACTAGGCCTATCAACATGAAAACACAAACATATCCTAAAGCAGTAACCAAAACGAGCTGCAAGACGCCGACATGGATGACTAAGCATCCGAGTCTGGCGATGGAGGAGGGGCACCCTTATCCTGCAAGCAGCACAGGATAGACTTCAAGGTGCGAGTCACCTTCTTGTACTGATGTTTCATGAGGCCCCGAAGATCCATAATGTCCTGACGTAGGACAGCCTGACCCTCCTCAAGTCGGGCTATACGAGCATCCCTAGCAGCTTGATCAGCGTCTTGCTCTGGTGCCGTAGGCGGTGAGCTCTCCTCTGTATTTTAGGCCTCCTTTTCCTCTTCTTCTTCTTCCTGTTCCTCCTCTTTTATCTCAGCTCCATCTTCTTCCTCACTCTCTTCTTCCTCGCTCTCCATCTCATCATCGCTCTCCTCAAGTCGAGCTTGGCGTTGTCGTGGCCCGATCTCCATCTGGTTGAGGGTAGTCTCGCCAATGTGATGAACCGGCACCGCCATCTCCACCCCAAGACTATAGCCAAACTCACGTGCAATCTTGCATATGAGTCGGCTGAAGGAGAGCGAATTAGTCCTTCTAGCGGAGCGTGCAGTATTGATTATCTGTCGCAACACGAACGTAGGCACACATAGGTTCGCTCTCTGCCCCACTTGATACAGGAATTCTACCATGAGGTGCGTATACTCGCTGCGATTGCTGTATCTGGGGTAGACGTTGAATGTGAAGATGTGATGGAGTAAACGGAAGTCGTCAGACATATTAGACACTTGAAGACTTTTGTTCGGCTACCACTGAACCATTCGGCCACAAAGGAAACGTGTGCTGCAATCCCTTTCACGTACACTCCTCAGATTTAGCTCGCTAGCATGCACCTCACCAAGGGGCACATTCAGAAGCTGAGATGCCAAAGCAATGTTAATCGTGGCCAACCGACCCTGTCTACCTAGGATTTGGAACTGCAGGGGCTCCAGCGTAGGCTCGTGAATGTTGGCATAGAAAGCTCGGACACTGTTCGTATTGGTACGATATTCACCATCAAATAGTGGACCCCAATTGACTTCTTCCAGGTATTCGAATAAGTGGTATTCACCAAAGAGCCGCCCATCCACCTACACTTCAAAAAGGACCCTACTGCTCTCATAAACTCCATGAGGCAGCTCTGCCAATCGAGCCCTTCCAGCAAGAGCCCGGGGGATCAAGATCCCTCCCTCTTCGTTTGAAACTCCCAAGCGACGCTTGTGCTAGTGGCGGCGCCTCTCGGTCTCCTTGAACGTGAGGGGCGACTAGGCCCAGCTTCATCCGTGGCACCCTTCCTCTTTCCCATGAGAGAAAGGATGGTGAAAACTGAGAAAAAGGCCGTAATGAACTCGAAGAAGGCCATGGAAAGTGAAGAAAAGGGGGAATATGGCTGGAGTTTCTGGTTCTCCACGAATTTGAGCCTCAACTGGAGAATGTAGGAGCTCAAATGAGAGAGAATGAAAAGGGTAGGGGTAAGTATGGCTGTAAACGATGGAGGTGTTTCGGTTGTGGTAGAAAATGACGAAATGAGTGATTGGAGGGGAGGTTTGAGAGAGAAAACAACAACCTTGAAGGAAAATGAGAGCTTGGAGGGATGATTTGTGAAGGAGGGTTGACTTTTGAGGGGTTTTAAATGAAACCCCATATATTAGTGGGCCACCCTAGGCCCCAAACACGATCGGCCCGAGCGGCCCGCCCGGCCAAGCCCACTGACCGGCAAGGCCTCGCCACTCTCTGGACAAACTGGTGAGGCCTCGCCATTTGGGCGAGGACCTCCTACCCCCTAGGCCCCAAAAAAGTCTGGGTCCCACCCTGGGTTCCTCGGAATGGTGTGGGTAGGCCCACGACTCCGTTTTGCGTCGTTTCAGGTCGTTTTGGGAAGTTTCTGATACATACTTGTATTTACCGACTTTTGATGGCTGGAATGGGGTGAGTTATGATCTAAACCCGTCATTTGATGGTCTAGAAGTGTTTTGGGGTCGACTCGTGCGATCACGGTTGAGTACAGACTCAAACAAAATGACCAATTTCAGTGAACTTTGGTGATTGGTGAAACTGGGACACCTATGACTGTTTTTACATTTTCTCGCACCCACCTAAGTCGAAAGGTGACAACGTACATCGTGTGACCATAACCCAGGTCCAGTTTAATCCAAATCATGCTTTGATACCAACTTGTAACACCCTGAAAATCGCGGGTCGAGTAGCAACTCAACACCCGAGTTCCAAAACATCACTTATGTAAAATAAATGCTTATGATTGAATGTTTTCTGTGTTAGTGCAATAATCATGAGTGGGATTATACCAAAACAGTAATTCATACTCCAGATCAAGTTATAAAATGCAAGCGGAAGACTGAAAGATGTATATAAAGCCAGAAACAGTCACAATCGATCTCCAGAGTATGAACACCTTACTGAGTACCATATACATGTATTAGTTTCAAAATCAAATTGCCAAAGAAAATGGTACAACTATAATGGTAAACCTTGTAGCCCCATCATCTGAATGACCTAAGTGAAGCCTTCAGAGAACTGCATGTAGGAGAACTCATCCTGATTATCATAGTAATCAGGCTCAGCCTCCTGCGTCTCGTCGATACTTGCATCTAAGACAGAGTCTGGTGGGTGTCCAGAACACCGTCCCGTAACGTGGGAGTGAGTAGCTAACTCAGTGGAACGATAAAGCATAGGTTAACATGTCATCAATTCAGTCAAGCAGTAATGATAAAGCAATACAATCAAACACTCCTAAATACTATTATTAATGTAAGTATGGAATGCAGTCATGATGCATGCCCTCGCCAATGCTCCCTCATGCTACATCATCTTACGTTTGCGGCATGCGTTCATCCCTCAGTGCTCCACAACACCAGGCAAATGCAGTGCTATGTTATGAACGTGATTACTGAGTTGTTATTAGTCCTTTTCATATAGCAGTATTGAGAAACTAAGGTACCTCCCTTATATCATTACTAAACAATGATCCATTTTAGGGTCGTCAGTCCTAGATAATCTCATACGATGATATGGTTCTAGGTCGCTATAAAGGGCTGCCAGGGCTGTTGCACGCACTCGTTGCACCGTTCCCCCATCACCTTATCAATACAGGCCTAGTTTATACTCTGTTTACTACAGGAAGACTCGTCGCCTCACCGCAGATTTAAAGTATGCTCGAGGTCACTACAAAGGGCTGTCAGGGCTGTTACACGCAATTGTTATACCACTCCCCCCTCACCAAATCAGTGTAGACCGACAGCTCGAATACAATGTCCCATACCACCATATTCGGCTCACGAGTCTGGGTTGCTCACTGGTCACTACGGGGAGACACATCACCCTAGTGTAGGCCGACAGCTCGACCACGGTGTCCCATACCACCATGCCTAGCTCTTGAGTCTTAGCGAATCAAGGTACCAAGGTTAAACGGGATTCACTGGTGAGTTGGGTACCTTAGGTTCAAACAAAGGTGTCATATGTGGTAAACATACATCGGCAGATTGGGTTACTTGACGAGCTTGACTAGTACGAGTGCACGAGGAGTTGAGCGACATGAAGTGTGCGAACACTCTGTGTGACCTAACCACTGCCGACAACTTTAGTATGACTCGGGTTCGTCAAACCCATCTTAAGTGGCGAATAAATCTCAGCCATGAACTCAAGCCTGTTACCGATTGCCTGGACTATATCATAGCCCCAATCACTAACTAGAAAGCATATAGAGTAATCAAACCAGAATTAACTAAGTAATTCAAACATGATAACAAGCATGTTATAAAACACAACTTAAACAGGAAATTTAAGCACATACATTTCATAAGTAAATGATTAAACTAAACAACTTGCATGGAGGAAATCATATATAACTCTAAGGTAGTTGAGAATCCTCTCTCAACACCTACCTAAAACACTATCTCCTAAGTACTTACTCATACAAGCATTTTCACAAATACTTAGACTACATTTATTTAACATACATAACGTATATTAGCCAAAATATGTATTAGGGCGAATCCTTTCACCGAGGAAGTATTACACATATATATAGCATATACACATAGTACTTAATCATGGCAAACACACTTCCATATTTTATACGTATACAGTATTTTCTACAAATATACAGAATACAGTAAACGCCATAATTTGCATACGTAACTAAATCGCAAAACGAACATCGCATTTTGCATGTGAAATAACACCAAAATCATGAATCTATCATTATCTAACATTGAAAGCATTGAAAATCATAACCTAAGCATCTATAGTCCGCACCTTACGCCGTAGAAGCGTAAAGAACTCGATAAAATCGTTAAGCCTTTGACTATGGTGGAATGGAAACCTACAAAATGAAATATGTTAGCTATTTCATCACTTGTAACAATCATAACCCTAGAACGGATTAGGGTTAGGGTTTTCTTACCTAAGAACGAAGACAGAATCACCGGAATAACGATTAGACGGTGGTGGCTAAGCACGTATGGTAGCAAGTTAGAGCAACATGATCTTTCTCCCACTTCTCCCACACTTTCTCTCTCTTTACTCTCTCTCTCACCTAGGGTTTTCTCAAATTCGTATGGGATGAGAGAGTGAGGGTTTAAGGTCCTTAAATAGGCCTAGAACTCATGAAAATAGACTCAGGGCCATTGTATACTTAGGTTATATCAAAATACGGACTGTTCCATCTCAACGGAGCACTTTTGGAGCCCCCCCTTGAGCCAAAGGTTAGACTTAAGCTCACTGACCTTGGATCTAGGTCGAGTTAAGTTTTCATTCCAGTCGGGTTCCCAAATCACACGTGGCGGACCAGTTTCAATTCAACGGTCACTGAAACTCGATCAGGGTTACAAGTACACGGACATGTATGAGAAATGTTCCCTGATCCGAGGGTGTATTTGGGTCATATTCCGATGGTCTGATTGCTTATATTTGGCCCACAAGCGACAAGTCTCAGATTACTCAAATTAGATTTAATTTCCAAAGAAAACCATGTTTTCTCACACTCATCGCTTCGGGCTCAAGCGAATAGCCCTAGGACACTATCTAGTTTTGACTTCTGAGATGGTTGTCAAGCCCAGCAAGGCAGTCATAATTCTATAACATCATATTATTTGAACTTTCGATTTTGCGGTCCAGATCTGATACAGAGTTTCGTGATGCTTCCGAGAGCAGCTGGGTAATGAGATTGATCCTAGATTTTTGGGTAATGTAGCGTCAACGATTCCACAAGTTTTAGGTCTTACAGATCGTATTTAAAGTGATTAGTGCAGATTTCGTATGCAATCTAGTTTAACACTAGTTAATCCTCATCTAATTTCTAAAGGATTTGGTCCTGAGTGATTTCTGCCTGAGGTGGTACTCGGGCCTTTGTAAGGAATTTTTTGAGTCGTTACAATCTACCCCCCTTAAAGAAAAATATCTTCCTCGAAATTAGTACCTTTTCGTACTCCTCGAGAAGCTGAGGGTAGTTCTTTCTGACCTCGACTTCTGTCTTTTCTGAAAATCTTTTCTCTACATTAGGTGCTATAGATGCCCCTGGGTGAAATTGTCTAAACCCTTATGGTATCAGGAGGTTGCTCCAACATGTAGACTGATTAAGTGCTAAGTGCCGATGCTAGTAGGCCACGTCTCCCACTGTAT
This sequence comes from Magnolia changhungtana, assembly GCA_030180095.1. Lineage (NCBI taxonomy): Eukaryota > Viridiplantae > Streptophyta > Magnoliopsida > Magnoliales > Magnoliaceae > Magnolia > Magnolia changhungtana. The sequence continues at coordinate 2,943,178 of JASAUF010000625.1, forward strand.
CGTGGTCAGTTGGAAGGGGGTGCGACCTTACCTGCTCGAGAGGAGGGGACAAAGCTATGCTGAGTTTGACTAGCTCGAGGAATGGGTCCGCTATCAACAAGTCGGGCCCAATATTGGCAAGTGGATAGTGAGGTCTCTTTCACTCACCTTGTTACGCTCGATGTGGTGGCAATCTGGTTTGGAGTGTACTAGACCTCGGTGATTATCCAGAGAAAATCGTACTGATATATGATGCTCCATAAATGAGCTGGTTTGATATGTGGATGTAGGCCTTGCATTGCATCACATAGCCTTGGTGTGGCTGACAACATTCATGCCTTGCATTGCATAGCCTTGGTATGGTTGATAGTATTCATGTACTCGCCAGCATATTCTGCATTACTCTGATATTGCATACTTGCATTGTAACTGTAACGACCCGTAAATTTCCGTACATTGGGTCGAGTACCACCTCGACCAGAAATCACGTAGGATTAAATTCTTTAGAAATTTAACAAAGTTAACTATGTACTAAACTCGATTAGCCATGAAATCCGTTAGGATCGCTTTAAATACGATCTGCAAGACCCAAAAGTTGCAGAATCATTAATGCTAGGTTACCCTAAGAACCAAACTCATTTCCCGTTTGCTCTCGGGAATGAAACGAAACTTCGTATTAGGTCTAGATCGCACATCGGGAGTCCGATTAACCAGAAGCTAAGGAACTAGGACCGCCCCACTGGGCTTAACAATCTCAAAAATCAGCTCCATCCGATGTTCCACGGCCATTCGCTTCGATCCGGAGCGAGGGTGTGTGAAAAACACTATTCCCATTCCAAAATAAATATCGGAATAGTGATCCGCATCATTCGTTGACGCGTCAAGATAAGCAACCCGACCGCCGAATCGACCAAATTACACCCTCGGATTAAGAAAAATTTCAGGAACATTTACATGTACTTGGAATTTCTGATCGTGGCCCACTGACCGTCGAACTGAAAGTGGTCCGCCACGTGTGATCTGGGAATCCGATCGAGTTAAAAACGTAATCCCACGTAGATCCATAGATGGTGAGCTTAAGTCTGACATTTGGTTCAAGGAGGGCCACCAGAACCTCCCTTTTGAGCTGGAAAAGTGACAAATATCCTATATTAGCAGTAACCCTTGAACCTGAGTCTATTTTCGGAATGTTTTTGGCTATAAAAGGAGCTTAGAACAGCCCCTCTCACCGCCATACGAATTTGGGATTAAAACCCTAGAGAGAAGAGAGAAAAGAGGGAGAATAGCTTGGGATTTGTGGGAGATCTTCCTCCTACTGCTTTGGGTTGTCACACGGCCTACACCGCTCCATTCCAGGTGTTTTCCCGGTGGTTTCCATTCCATTTGAAGGTAAGAAACCCTAACCCTAGGTCTGATGTGATGTAAGATCGTTGTAGGTTACGTAAAGGCTAACCGATTCCGCTCTTTAGGCTAGAAAACTCCCGTATACGGAAGTTCAACGACCCTTGCTGATTCGTTGCGATTCCAAAGGCAAAGGTGAGGACTTTAAGTGTATAAGTTACGGTTTTCAACGCTTTCAATATCAGATAATGGTAGATTCATGATCTGCTTGCAATTGCACATGTACAAAGTGCTTTCCGTTTCCTGTTTCGATTAACGTTGCAAAATATGGAATTTCACATACTCTAGGTATACGTAGAAATACCGTATACGTATTTTTTTTGGATAAATGTTTGACATGTTTATTTAATGTATGATTATATAATATATGAATAAAATACTAGTTTGGCGAAAGGAATCGCCAAAATACATGTTCACTTGTAAATGCGACGTATGTTGAAATTGTGTATTTTAGAAATACCGTATACGTATTTCTTTTGGAATAATGTTTGACATATTTATTTAATATATGATTATACAATACATGAATAAAATACCAGTTTGGCGAAAGGAATCGCCGCAATCTATATTCGCTTGTAAACACTATGTATGTTGAAATTGCGTATTCTAGAAATACCGCATATGTATAAATTTTGGAAATGTAATTGTCATGATTATTTGTCGCATGAATATGGTATGCGCGGATAAAATAACCCTTGGCGAAAGAATAGCCCTAATACGCATTTGCTAACATACGTCGTGTACGTTGGAATAGTGTATTCTACGTATTCGCGTAGATGCTTGTGTGTGTAAATGTTTGAGTGTTAGTGCCTTAGAGAGGTGCTGATATGGGATTCTTGACTCCCTTAGAGACATGTAGGACCCCCCTCCATGCGGTGGTTAGCTATAACCACTCACTTGAGATGTGGATGTAATTGTATCCCTATGTGTATATTGCTTTACAACATGCTTTACAACATGCTTTATAACATGCCTTACTTCATGCTTTACTTCATGCTTTATAACATGCCTGCTAACATGCTTTACTTCATGCTTAACTTCATGCCTTACAACTGTTTGAGTTTGAGACTATGCCTATAGTCCAAGCATCCGGTACCAGACTTGCGGTTGTGGCTGAGATTCATATCGCCACAACGGACGTGTCTGACGAACCCGAGTCATACTTCGGTTGGCGATAGTGGTTGGCCACATGGAGTGCTTTTGCGCTCCATATCGCTCAACTTGTGGTGCGCTCGAGCTAGTCAGACCCGTCAAGTAAACCGGAGTGTATATGTATGTTCACCATGTTTGGTCGCTCATCGCTTGAACCTAGGGTACCAAACTTACCTGCAGTGGCGATCCCGTTAACCATGGTACCTCGATCCGCTAAGACGCATGAGCCGGGCATGGTGGTATGGGACACCGTGGTCGAGCCGTCGCCTCACGCCGGGGTCATGTGCCTCCCGTAGTGACCATTGCGCAACCAAACTCGTGAGCCGATTATGGTGGTATGGGACACTATATTCGAGTCTGTCGATACTACGCAAGAGCCGAGTACGGTGAGACCTGTGCTCGTGCTGACGGGCGACGAGTCCTCCGTAGTATCTTCGAGTATACTCCAAGTGTCTGTGATTGGCGACGAGTCTTTCACAGTAACTAGAGTATGAGTTGAGCCGAGTACGGTGAGACCTGTACTTGAGCTGACGGCTAGTGATTGAGCCAAGTACGGTGAGATATGTACTTGAGCTGACGGCCAGCAATTGAGCCGCATACGGTGAGATCTGTATCCGCGCTGACGGGTGACGAGCCCTTTGCGATGCCTTCACTACGCTTCTCAAACCATAATATCGTATGAGATTAGCTAGGATTGACGACCCTAGAATGGATCATGTTTGGGAATGATACAAGGGAGGTACCTTAGTTTCCCAATACTGCTGGTTGAAATGGATTAATAAAAACTTGGTAATCATGAGCATCATCGCACCGCATGTGCTTTGTAGATGTGGCGCACTGAGGGAGTAAGCATTCGCGAACGTAAGATGATGTCGCTGAGGGTGGTTTGGCAAGGGCATACAGCATCATGTCATATCATTTTTGCATTTAACAAGAGTAGTTAGAAATGTTTGAATTGTACTGTTTTATCATTACTGCTTGATTGATTTGATAACATGTTAACCTATGCTTTATTGTTCCACTGAGTTAGCTACTCACTCCCACGTTACGGGACGGTGTTTGCAACACCCACCAGACTCTGTCGCAGGTGTAGATGGCGCCTCTGTTCAGGAGCCGGAGCTCGACTTCGAGGAGGATCAGGAGGAGTTCTCCTTTATGCAGTACTCTGACGGCTATGCTTAGGCCGACTGCATCGCGGGGATTCCAGGGCTTATCTACAGAGTTGTATTTTGATTTTTGACTTAGAAACAATACATGTATATTGGTACTCAGTTAGTACTCATACTCTGGAGTTCACAAAATTTTGATACTTTACATATTTTGAATATAAAATTTCAGTCTTCCGCTTGCCTTTATACAATTGAACTGGAGTATGAATTACTGTTTTGGTATAATCTCATTCATGTTTATTGCGCTAACTCAGACAACATTTAACCATCATTGTGTATGTTGCATAAGTGATGCGTTGGAACTCGGGAGTTGAGTTCATACTCGACCCCCGAATTTCAGGGCGTTACAAGTTGGTATCAGAGCATGATTTTGATTAAACCGGACCTGAGTTATGTCCCCACTACGTACGCTGACGCATTATACTTAGGAGGGTGCGCAAAATCTAGCAACAGTCTTAGGGTCTCCCGATTCCGCCGTTCGGCGAAGTTCATTGCAAATGGACAGTTTGATCGAGTTCGTACTCGATCCCGACCGCACTTATGGACCCCAAGTCACTCCTAGACCGTCTATTGACGTGTCCAGGTCACAATCCACCAAAAATTAGTCGTTAAAAATCAGGAAAAAAATCAGATTAGATCAGAAATTTACCGGAACTAACCGTTCTGGAGCTGAACTGAGTCCGTGGGCCCCCCACGTGAATCCATTAGGGGTTCAGATCAAACCAGGGTGCATTTGGCACCCTGGACATGTGGCAAACAGAGCCCCACCGCGGCGGCGCGGTTCCGGCCAAGTCCGACCGCGGCGGCGCCGCGGCTCGGGCGGCGGACCGCGGTCCGGTCACTTTTCGGGGGTGGGGCCAGGGCTAGGGTTGGTCGGCCTGACCTGCTACACCCCCTGGCACGTGCCATTTTGGCTATGGTTTGGGATTTAAGGGGCTGGAGCACCCCACTCTCCCATTTCTTCCTTTTCAAGCACCTCCACCCCCATTTCTGATTTTTCTCAAAACCTATCCCTCCAAACCTTCAAATCTTCCATTTCCTTCCATAACTCACACACCCCTACCTTCCACAACAGCCCTAGCTTCCTCCTTTCCCCATTTTCACAAGTTGGAGCTCTCATACCCCTCCTTGGAGCTCAAAATCGGGTAATCCCCTAACCCATTCCATTTTCTTCTTGGTTCTCCTTCATTTCCTACCTCTAGTGCCCCCTCCACACCTATTGGATCCTTGTTTGTGGGGATCAAAGATATCAGCCCCTTGTTCTCCCATTTTGGCAATTTTCCATGGCCCTCCTTGGTGTGGTGGCTACCATTTTCTCCATTTCCTCCATCCTATCTTTCATGGAAAAGAGGAAAACCGCGGTCGATGACGCCGGCCCAAGTAGGCCACCCCATTCCCGAAGAAGATCCGATGTTGGGGCCGACACAAGCACCGTGCGGGAGTTTAGGTCGAAGCGAGACCTGGATCCTGACCATCCCGCCAGAAATGCTTATCCGATAGGCATCGAATACGGGCGCTTCGCGGGCCGTAAAGTCGTGTTTGAAGCTCATGTGGATGAAAGAATGTTTGGCCTACACCGATGATGGATCACTTGGTGGATATCGGATGAAATTCTATATTTGAAGGCGAGTCTCCCGCATGTGAGAACACGGTTCGCGCTTTCTACGCTCACATCGTGGACTCATCAGTAGAGCCTCTTCAGTTTACTATCTCTGTGAGGGGCATAAGGCGCACAATCACTGTGGATGAGGTGGTTCGAATCACGAAGATCCCGCTTGGTCAAGTGCATCCTAGTGATGACTTCTCTAGAAGTGCGCGGGAAAGGGATCGTCGCACGCGATTTCTCTGTGGTCGCCGGTTACTTGGAAGCGAGGAAATTGTATTGCGGCGACAAAGATGACCGAAGACTTCCATTTACTCCATCACATTTTCACATACAATGTATACCCACGGTGGGGTAACCGCACGGAATGTACTAGGGTGATGGTGGACTTTCTGTACAAGATGGGACGCGGGGACAACATATGCCTGCCCACATTCATCCTATCCCAGATAGTTCATGTTGTTCGTTCTGCCAGGAACGATCTTTCGCTCCCATTTGGCCGCCTGATCTGCAGGATGGCTCGTGATGTAGGCTACAGATTGAATATGGAGGATCTTGCACCAGTCCGAGTCATAAGTGAAGCGACACTCAAGAATATGAAGATCGGCCCTCAACAGCGGCAAGCCCGACTCGACGAGTCTGGAGATGAGTCGGATAGCGCCGGCGAGGAGAGTGTTGACCTCCAGGCAGAGAGTGATGAGGAGCGTGGTGATGACATACAGGAAGAAGAATCTGAGGCTCAGGACACCGAGGAGAGTTCACCCCCTACGGCTCAGGAGCAGGGTGTGGATCGAGATGCTTTTGATGCGCGATTGGCCCGTCTTGAGGAGGGGCAAGCCGCCCTGCAGCAAGAGATTGGTCAAGTTCGAACCAAGCTTGAAGAGAATGAAGCCTACATGAAGAAGAGTTTCAAGAAGATGTCCCGTACGTTGAAGGCCATCCTGTGCTGTGCGCAGGATAAGAATGCTCCTCCTCCACTGCCTACTTCGAATGCTTAGTCATCCATGTTGTTGTATGCTGTGTTTTCTTTGGTTACCGCGATAGGTGGTTTGTGTTTTCATACAGATGTTGTATTAGGTGGTAGCATGTTTTAAGTGTTTGATGTAGTAGATGTATTGGCTATCATGTGATTTTCTGTCGTGATTCATGTAACTCTGTAGTCCATGTATTATGACAATTTTGGGTAAATGAAAAGCATATAGCCTCTTTTGTTTTGACGATGTGTGGAATGCTTAAGTGCTTTATGGAGTGTATTGTGCCTTATCTCACAAATGATTCTACCCTATGTTGTATAGGGCATGCCGCGACAAGATATACGTGAGCACGGCACATCTTCTTCGACCGGCTCTATGGACCGGACTGGTAGTAGCGGTCCCACTGCGGACCGAGGGTTGGGATCCGATCGCCCCGCCTGGTCCTATCGGTGGACGACCACCTTACACGCCCCGGTCCGTGAGCGATCGGCCGTCTTCTTCGCAAGAAGATGACTCTCGTGTCGCTCCGCCGACCGATAGGTTTGAGCAAACATGATGATGATGATGCATCAAGAAATAGAGATGCAGAAGCAGATGCAGCAGCAGAAGAGCAGCAGATATACAGCCAGCGAAAGATCAGCAGCTTATGGCCACTATCGCTGAGGCCTTGTCCCATGGTGGTAGTGCGACTCCACCTACGACATCTGCACATCCTGATGAGCATTCTGGGCCTCCTGCTCAGGTTGAGGATGTGCCTCTGCCCACATCCGTCGCACCTCCTACTGGAGAGGTCGGTACACGCGGTCTACTCGAGCGATTTCAGCGCTTGAGGCCTCCCTCATTTATGGGTTCTCACAGACCCGAGGAGGCGGAGTTCTGGTTAGACCGCATCTCCAAGATGCTACGGATGCTGCACTGTTCGGAGGCAGAGCAGGTCGAGCTGGCTTCCTTCATGTTTGAGAGGGAGGCCAGTTTATGGTGGGACAGCGTGCTGCGCACGGTCGCAGTAGATTTCGTGTGGACCTGGGAGGCTTTCGAGTCTCGGTTCCACGAGAAGTACTACCCGCAGACGTATCGGCATGAGCGGGAGGAAGAGTTTCTGCGCCTCAGGCAGGGAGGCATGACGATCACGGAGTACGAGCACCGCTTCACAGAGTTGGGCCGCTTTGTCCCGACTATACTGGTGGATGAGCAGATGCGGATGCGTCGTTTCTCCTTGGGTTTGCGACCGGAGATACGGTCGAGGATATGCTGCCACAGTATTCCTACATATGCGGCGTTGGTCCACATGTCTATGACAACCGAGCGAGATGTGTGGACCGTTTGGGCCGATCACGTGGTACTATGGTTGCGAGACCGCGGCAGGATTTGCTGAGCAGCCTATCTTAGGCAAGAGGCCTCGGCCGATTCTCCCCCGGGGCCGCGGCGCGGTTATTCCTATGAGACGCCCGTGGTGACCCGCACGTTTTGCGGAAAACCCTGGACACCCCGCCGAGAGCCGCTCGCGCATGAGGGCTAGCGGATTTGCGCCACCGCGCAGGTGGGTCGCCCTTATCCACGGGCCTTATCGGCTCCGCCCGCCGCTGCTGCACCGTTCTCGCACATCCTTCATTCCGACCTCCCGTGCCGTCCTTCAGGCCGCCACAGCGACCCTTGGCTCCTCAGCCGAACCGCCAGCAGCAGGCTCGCGTTCATACGCTTGTGGCTGAGGCACCTGAGACGTCGGTTTCAGCTCCGACGGCTTTCGAGGGTACGACTTTTATTCATGGCACTCCCGTTTCTTTATTGGTGGACACTGGGTCCACCACTTCTATTGTTTCTTGTGGGGCGGTTAAACGCCTATCTTTGCATACGATTCCCACAAAGGGAATGAGACTCACTACGGCTACTGGGACCTGTTCGGATGTCACACGGTTATGCGAGGGTTGCTCGGTAGTTTTGGGTAGCAGCACAGTGCTCGTCGACCTCATTGTTGCTCCACTATGGCACTACGACGTTATCCTTGGTATGGATTGGCTCACCAGGATGAGGGCGGAGATAGATTGCGATACTCGGATCGTGACGGCCTATGTACCTGACGGCACAGCTTTTACGTTTCCAGTGCAGGTCAGTTGGCCCTGCCGTGTTGATTGTTACGCTGCTTTACTTGTGCCGATTGATGGTCCGACAGTAGATGGTACGCCGGTGGTTCGAGAATTTGCAGGCGTGTTTGAGACTATCCCTGGTTTACCTCCTCGGCGTGAGATTGATTTTACGATTGACCTTACGCCGGTGCGACGCCCATCTCGTTGCCGACTTATCGTATGCCTCCATGTGAGATGGAGGAGCTGCGCGAAACAGATTGACGAACTTGTAGAGAAAGGTTTTATTCGACCTAGTGTGTCTCCTTGGGGAGCACTGTGTTGTTCGTGAAGAAGAAGGACGGGTCGCTACTGTTGTGTATTGATTACGTAGGTTGAACCAGTCACGGTGAAGAACAAGTATCCTTTGCCCAGATTGATGATCTGTTCGATCAGTTGAGGGGGGCGAAGTATTTCTCGAAGATTGACCTTCAGTCAGGGTACCACCAGTTGCACGTGAGAGAGGAGGACGTGCAGAAGACAGCCTTCAGGACGTGCTTTGGGCACTATGAGTTCTTGGTGATGTCGTTCGGTCTGACGAACGCACCAGCCGTGTTCATGGATCTGATGAACCGGGTATTTCGGCCCTTCCTTTACCGATTCGTCATCATCTTTATTGATGACATTTTGATATACTCCATGAGTCGGGAGGAGCACGAGGAGCACCTGCGAGCAGTATTGGGTACGTTGGAGAAGAACCAGTTGTTTGCGCAATACAAGAAGTGCGACTTCTGGCAGGAGGAAGTCAAGTTCCTGGGACATGTAGTGTCCAAGGATGGGATAGCAGTGGACCTTGCTAAGGTAGCCGCGGTTCAGGATTGGCAGCAGCCTGAGTCGGTTACTGAGGTGAGGAGTTTCCTTGGTCTGGCTGGGTATTACAGACGTTTCATTCGGGATTTCTCGAAGATCGCCAGGCCATTGTCTCAGTTGACTCGGAAGGACCTGAAGTTCGCCTGGAATGAGAAGGCGGAGGCAGCTTTTAAGGAGCTGAAGGACAAGTTGACGTCCGCCCCTGTGCTAGTATTGCCAGAGCAAGGGGTGAAATACACGGTATATCGACGCGTCTCGCGTTGGTTTGGGTTGTGTCTTGATGCGAAGGATAGGGTGATTTTGTATGCCTCGAGACAATTAAGGAAGCACGAGGAGAATTACCCTACACATGACCAGAGTTGGCAGCTGTCATCTTTGCATTGAAGCTCTGGAGACATTACCTCTACGGTGAGGAGTTCGAGCTTTTCTGCGACCACAAGAGCCTTAAATACATATTCACACAGCGGGATTTGAATATGAGACAACGCCGATGGATGGAGACCTTGAAGGACTTCAAGTTCGAGGTTTCCTACCATCCTGGCAAGGCGAACCTTGTGGCAGACGCGCTGAGCCGCAAGAAGGTGATTGCATTTGCGGCACCGCTGATGATAGCCGAGTGGGACATGATGGAGTTTGTGCGGGACTTCGAGCAGAGACTCACTGTCGAGGAGCCTTTTGAGTGTGTTGCGCACGTTCGGGTGCGGCCACTTATTGACGACAGGATTGTTGAGGCCCAAGAGGGCGATATATGGCTGTCTGAGCTTCGAGAGCAGGCTAGCGACGCCGTGGACTCCGAGTGGAGAGTTGGTTCTGATGGGGGTTTACGATTCCGTGGCCGCCTATGTGTTCCTGATGTGGCTGACTTGAGACGCGAGCTTCTCGAGTCCGCCCATAACTCGAAGTTTGGCGATGCATCCTGGGGAACAAAAATGTACCAGATATGAGACGGACGTATTGGTGGGATAACATGAAGGCCCACATTGCTGAGTATGTGTCTCGATGTCTGACGTGCCAGCAGGTCAAGGCAGAACATCGCCGACCTCCTGGACTACTTCAGCCCATGCCTATAGCGGAGTGGAAGTGGGACTTCATCTCCATGGACTTCATATCAGGGTTACCGAAGACGAGGAAGGGGCACGATTCCATTTGGGTGATTGTAGACCGGTTGACCAAATCGGCCCATTTCCTCCCTATCAGAGTTACGAACTCTGCAGATGAGCTGGCTAGATTATACATTAGGGAGATCGTCCGTCTGCACGGGGTTCCTTTGGAGATCGTGTCGGACAGAGACACGCGGTTCACATCTATCTTCTGGACTCGTATCCAGGAGGCGATGGGTGTGAAGTTGAAGTTCAGTACAGCGTTTCATCCTCAGACTGATGGGCAGACAGAGCGGGTGAATCAGATTCTGGAGGATATGTTGCGAGCATGTGTGTTGGACTTCAACAGCTGGGATGACTGTCTTCCGTACGCGAGTTCGCCTACAACAACAGCTTCCAGGCGACTATTGGCATGGCCCCATATGAGGCTCTATATGGTCGACCTTGTAGGGCACCGCACTGTTGGGCAGAGGTTGGAGAGCGTAGTCTGATTGGCCCGGAGTTGGTACAGGCGACTACAGAGAAGGTAGACATTATCAGGCGTCGATTACTCACAGCGCAGAGCAGGCAGAAGAGTTACGCCGATACGAGGCGGCGACCGCTGGAGTTCGAGGTCGGGGATCATGTGTTCCTTCGGGTTTCCCCTATGAAGGGAGTCCTTCGGTTCGGGAAGAAGGGGAAGCTCACACCGAGGTTTATCGGTCCATTTCAGATACTGGATCGAGTGGGTGATGTGGCGTATCGTCTCGCCTTGCCTACACCACTTGCTTCCGTACACAACGTATTTCATGTATCTATGCTGAAGAAGTACGTTCCTGATCCTTCGCATATCATCAGATGAGAGCAGGTACAGCTGAGCAAGGATGCTACGTACGAGCTGCGCCCGACGCGTGTCCTTGATAGGAAGGAGCAGGTACTACGTAGCAAAGTCATCCCACTTGTGAAGGTGCTTTGGATACATCATTCTGAGGAGGAAGCTACGGGAGACCGAGGCCGAGGTCAGGAAGAACTACCCTCAGCTTCTCGAGGAGTACGAAAAGGTATAAATTTTGAGGACGAAATTTTTTGTTTAAGGGGGGTAGATTGTAACGACCCGTAAATTTCCGTACATTGGGTCGAGTACCACCTCGACCAGAAATCACGTAGGATTAAATTCTTTAGAAATTTAACAAAGTTAACTATGTACTAAACTCGATTAGCCATGAAATCCGTTAGGATCGCTTTAAATACGATCTGCAAGACCCAAAAGTTGCAGAATCATTGACGCTAGGTTACCCTAAAGTTTAGAACCAAACTCATTTCCCGTTTGCTCTCGGGAATGAAAAGAAACTTCGTATTAGGTCTAGATCGCACATCGGGAGTCCGATTAACCCGAAGATAAGGAACTAGGACCGCCCCACTAGGCTTAACAATCGTCTAAAAAATCAGCTCCATCCGATGTTCCACGGCCATTCGCTTCGATCCGGAGCGAGGGTGTGTGAAAAACACTATTCCCATTCCAAAATAAATATCTGGAATAGTGATCTGGCATCATTCGTTGACGCGTCAGTATTAAGCAACCTGACCGTCAGAATCAGACCAAATTACACCCTCGGATTAAGAAAAATTTCAGGAACATTTACATGTACTTGGAATTTCTGATCGTGGCCCACTGACCGTCGAACTGAAAGTGGTCCGCCACGTGTGATCTGGGAATCCGATCGAGTCAAAAACGTAATCCCACGTAGATCCATAGATGGTGAGCTTAAGTCTGACGTTTGGTTCAAGGAGGGCCACCAGAACCTCCCTTTTGAGCTGGAAAAGTGACAAATATCCTATATTAGCAGTAACCCTTGAACCTGAGTCTATTTTCAGAATGTTTTTGGCTATAAAAGGAGCTTAGAACAGCCCCTCTCACAGCCATACGAATTTGGGATTAAAACCCTAGAGAGAAAGAGAGAAAAGAGGGAGAATAGCTTGGGATTTGTGGGAGATCTTCCTCCTACTGCTTTGGGTTGTCACACGGCCTACACCGCTCCATTCCAGGTGTTTTCCCGGTGGTTTCCATTCCATTTGAAGGTAAGAAACCCTAACCCTAGGTCTGATGTGATGTAAGATCGTTGTAGGTTACGTAAAGGCTAACCGATTCCGCTCTTTAGGCTAGAAAACTCCCGTATACGAAAGTTCAATGACCCTTGCTGATTCGTTGCGATTCCAAAGGCAAAGGTGAGGACTTTAAGTGTATAAGTTACGGTTTTCAATGCTTTCAATGTCAAATAATGGTAGATTCATGATCTGCTTGCAATTGCACATGTACAAAGTGCTTTCCGTTTCCTGTTTCGATTAACGTTGCAAAATATGGAATTTCACATACTCTAGGTATACGTAGAAATACCGTATACGTATTTTTTTTGGATAAATGTTTGACATGTTTATTTAATGTATGATTATATAATATATGAATAAAATACTAGTTTGGCGAAAGGAATCGCCAAAATACATGTTCACTTGTAAATGCGACGTATGTTGAAATTGTGTATTTTAGAAATACCGTATACGTATTTCTTTTGGAATAATGTTTGACATATTTATTTAATATATGATTATACAATACATGAATAAAATACCAGTTTGGCGAAAGGAATCGCCGCAATCTATATTCGCTTGTAAACACTATGTATGTTGAAATTGCGTATTCTAGAAATACCGCATATGTATAAATTTTGGAAATGTAATTGTCATGATTATTTGTCGCATGAATATGGTATGCGCGGATAAAATAACCCTTGGCGAAAGAATAGCCCTAATACGCATTTGCTAACATACGTCGTGTACGTTGGAATAGTGTATTCTAAGTGTTCGCGTAGATGCTTGTGTGTGTAAATGTTTGAGTGTTAGTGCCTTAGAGAGGTGCTGATATGGGATTCCCGACTCCCTTAGAGACATGTAGGACCCCCCTCCATGCGGTGGTTAGCTATAACCACTCACTTGAGATGTGGATGTAATTGTATCCCTATGTGTATAGTGCTTTACAACATGCTTTACAACATGCCTTACTTCATGCTTTACTTCATGCTTTATAACATGCCTGCTAACATGCTTTACTTCATGCTTAACTTCATGCCTTACAACTGTTTGAGTTTGGGACTATGCCTATAGTCCAAGCATCCGGTACCAGACTTGCGGTTGTGGCTGAGATTCATATCGCCACAACGGACGTGTCTGGCGAACCCGAGTCGTACTTCGGTTGGCGATAGTGGTTGGCCACACGGAGTGCTTTTGCGCTCCATATCGCTCAACTTGTGGTGCGCTCGAGCTAGTCAGGCCCGTCAAGTAAACCGGAGTGTATATGTATGTTCACCATGTTTGGTCGCTACTGCTTGAACCTAGGGTACCAAACTTACCAAGTGGCGATCCCGTTAACCATGGTACCTGATCCGCTAAGATGCATGAGCCGGGCATGGTGGTATGGGACACCGTGGTCGAGCTGTCGGCCTACGCTGGGGTCATGTGCCTCCCGTAGTGACCATTACGCAACCAAACTCGTGAGCCGATTATGGTGGTATGGGACACTATATTCGAGCCTGTCGATACTTACGGCGAGAGCCGAGTACGGTGAGACCGTGTGCTCGTGCCGACGGCGACGAGTCCTCCGTAGTATCTTCGAGTATACTCCAAGTGTCTCGTGATTGGCGACGAGTCTTTCACAAGAAACAGAGTATGAGTTGAGCCGAGTACGGTGAGACCGTACTTGAGCCGACGGCTAGTGATTGAGCCAAGTACGGTGAGATATGTACTTGAGCCGACGGCCAAGAATTGAGCCGCATACGGTGAGATCTCAGATCCGCGCCGACGGGTGACGAGCCCTTTGCGATGCCTTCACTACGCTTCTCAAACCATAATATCGTATGAGATTAGCTAGGATTGACGACCCTAGAATGGATCATGTTTGGGAATGATACAAGGGAGGTACCTTAGTTTCCCAATACCGCTTTGGTTGAAATGGATTAATAAAAACTTGGTAATCATGAGCATCATCGCACCGCATGTGCTTTGTAGATGTGGCGCACTGAGGGAGTAAGCATTCACGAACGTAAGATGATGTCGCTTGAGGGTGGTTTGGCAAGGGCATACAGCATCATGTCATATCATTTTTGCATTTAACAAGAGTAGTTAGAAATGTTTGAATTGTACTGTTTTATCATTACTGCTTGATTGATTTGATAACATGTTAACCTATGCTTTATTGTTCCACTGAGTTAGCTACTCACTCCCACGTTACGGGATGGTGTTTGCAACACCCACCAGACTCTGTCGCAGGTGTAGATGGCGCCTTTGTTCAGGAGCCGGAGCTCGACTTCGAGGAGGATCAGGAGGAGTTCTCCTTTATATGCAAGACTGACGACTATGCTTAGGCCGACTGCATCGCGGGGATTCCAGGCTTATTCTACGAGTTGTATTTTGATTTTTGACTTAGAAACAATACATGTATATTGGTACTCAGTTAGTACTCATACTCTGGAGTTCACAAAATTTTGATACTTTACATATTTTGAATATAAAATTTCAGTCTTCCGCTTGCCTTTATACAATTGAACTGGAGTATGAATTACTGTTTTGGTATAATCTCATTCATGTTTATTGCGCTAACTCAGACAACATTTAACCATCATTGTGTATGTTGCATAAGTGATGCGTTGGAACTCGGGAGTTGAGTTCATACTCGACCCCCGAATTTCAGGGCGTTACAGTAACCTTGCGCACACACATTCACCACCCTCTAAGCTTTCTATAAGCTTATGCACGATTGATGTGTGTAGTGGCGCTAGGTCATAGCTGAGCAGGGCAGGAGCGTGTCACAGAGCTTCTGGAGTTTCTATCATTATTATCTTTGTATTTCCCTTTATGCACATTGTACTTAAAGTTTTGATTATAGTAGATATGTGGTGATGTTTCTGGTTGTTATTGTTCGTAGGTTATGCTTCTTGCGAGATAAATGTACGTAAAAAATCCTCCTTGTAGGATCTCAGGATCGAAATTTGGCGTATGGGCGCTAGGAGCCGAGAATGGGGTACCATGGAGGCAGTCGGCGCCGAATTTGGCGATTGAGAATTTTATGAGCCCATTTTTAAAGTTTGGAGCATGATAGAAGCTGGTATCAGAGCATAACTTGGGAATAACCTAGAACAACGTCACATATCTGCTATGAGCTTAGGACGATTAGGTCTCGAATGCATAATTTTCTGGTTTAGTTTCTAACGTCTGAGCGTTTGAGGTATCTTAAGGCTGATAAACGCCTTTGTTCTTTTATTTAGACCATGCCACCTAGGCGAGGCACCTGAGGTGCCATATCGACCCGAGCAACTTCCGCTCCCTCGTCTAGGTCTAGCGCAACCCTGACAACATCTGTGACTATAAATCAGCTTTAGCAGATGCCGCAGGCTATGACCATTATCCTTCAGGGGCAGGGCAGGCGTCCCTCTATTATGCCAGCCTAGGCAGAGCAGGAGCATGCCAGCGCCCTTCTTCGAGACTTCCAACAACACGATCCCCCCCGCTTCCGGGGTGAGCCAGACCCTACTGCAACAGAGATATGGCGCTCTAAGGTGGAGAAGATATTCGACACCATGAGATGTATAACCTAGCAGCGGGTCTTGTTAGCTATATTTTTTCTCTAGGGTGAGGCTGAGTACTGGTGGACATCAATCGCCCGAGCAGCAGCGACCGATTTCGAGTAGACCTGGGAGGACTTTGTAGACGGTTCGACCGAAAGTTCTTTCCCGAGCATGTGCGGCAGCAGTGCTCGTTAGAGTTTGAGACTTTGGTCCAGGGAGACATGACAGTGTCCCAATATGAGACACGTTTCATGGCGCTATCGAGGTTCGCTCCATACTCAGTTGATGATAAGGGGTGGAAGGCCCGCCATTTCGAGAACGGCTTACGTTACGGTCTCTGAGGCCGTGTCGTTGGGATGAGCTCCTGACTTTTGAAGATGTTGTATAGAGGGCCCAGATCTACGAGGCTGAGTGGGCAAGCGTGTAGAGTGACCATGATCAGAGGAGAGATAGGAAGAGGAGGGTGCCCTCCAGTAACTCCCAGTAGCACCGACCTCAGCAAAGGCACACAGGCCACCCAGCCTTTCGAGCACTAGTAGTACCTCCAGCACCACCTCCGAGGCAGTTCTCTAATGTTTGTTTTGGGTGTGGTAAGACGGGGCACCGTATCTGGGAGTGTCCCCGCCCTCAGTAGTAGCAGCGAGAGCACCATAGCAGCCTCAGCCACAACATCAGCGACCGCAGCCACCTCAGCCGCAGAGGCCCCAGTAGCAATAACAATGACCTCAGAGGGGACAGGCACCTCCCCAGCTAGCCCAGATTAGATTCTACGCGGCCCAACATGACCCACAATCATCAGGAGGAGTCGTCGATGATTTGTGCGACCAGGCCTTAGGACCGTCTTGTTAGATTAGTCATTAATGGGATTGTGAGGTTGTTTAGTATCCTAGTTTTGATCGTTTCTGACCGGAATTCAAGGATTAGTAGGGTTATCATAGTGTAGACGAGGCGTCTTATAAGCGCGAGGTTGTGATTCATGGGCACTATCCCCATCTCTTTGATGTTTGATTGTATATTGAATTGTGTTTTGATTATATATGATGTCATGATTTCTCTTCTTTTATGAGTTCTGTTTTATTGTATTGATAGTGTAAATTTTGAGGACAAAATTTTTATTAGGAGGGGAGAGCTGTAAGGCTCGTATCCTAGACCGTACCGTTCCATAGACTCTCGCGATCCTCCTCATCGAATTCTGACAAATCATGATCTGTACACAACATTTGCACGTGACCCTAAGTCACATCCCGTAGATCTGAGTTGGCTCGACCCAATACTTATACCATCGCGACTGCACCATCGCCGCAGTTCTAATGCCGCGTCTTGCGCACTGATGCGATACCTGGGCTAGGAGATGTGAGCCCATGTTTATCTCAAAGAAACGCCGCGCATTTGCAATCCAAATAGAATCTCTACAACTCATCCCTTCAATCAATCAAATCAAGTCAAGTGCACATCACATCTCCAACCCATGCTTTCTTTCTCCCCAAGACAAGCAACCTACCCTAAGTCAACTCTCAAGTCAAGTACATCTATCACTCACATCCATCACTCATACCCATCACCTCTCTTACAACCTCTCTCTCTCTCTCTCTCTCCCATTCTCCACCCATTCTCCCAAGCAAGAGAAACAAACGTCCAAGCACTTCTAAGGAGTGAGAGAGCTTTGTGTGTGGCCCACTTCCTATTCCTCCCATCCTCATCTCCCATCTCAACCCTTCAATCCTCATCATCTTCCATCAAAGAGAGAGCCAAGGAGTTTGACATTCCATCGAACCAAGAAGATCTAACGGTGGGTGTTTTTATAAGCTTAGATTTATGTTTTGATGATGGGCCAAGTGGGGCCTACCGATTGATGGTATGGATCTCACTTTGGACCCTAGGTGTGGCCGATGGCCCATCTTGATTCACATGATCATTCCATGATGAGGCCACTCTCCATGGACCCCATCATGATGTTTACTTTCTTAGTATGTAAAGGTCATCTAGACCTTACATTTTGGTGGGGAAGGGATCTCCACCGTTAATTTTGATGGTGGGCCCACATATAATGGGACAAACTTGATGTGTGTTGTAATGCATGGATGGGAGGGCCCATAGTGCCAGGGTCCCTCCATCACACGATTCTCCTTCTCTCTCTCTCTCTTTTTCCATTTTTGCAGTCCGCCTTGATGAATGAATTAGATCTACACTGTCCATCAATGGGCCACGTGTGCATGGGGCCATCATGATGTATGTGGCTGGTGAAACCCACCTTGATGGATGTAATGCATCCATACTGTCCTGCTATGGGACGTCCAGCAGCCCCTGCTGCTGGACCGTGCGAAGAAACACATTAATATCAGCCTTGATCCAAAATGGGTGGGCCACACTAACGTAGACCCCACCTGATATATGTGTTTCATCCATGCTATCCACTGTCCAGTAAGGGATGGTGGAGCCCACTTAATCTATGTGTTGTATATTCACCGCCCAACAGCAAGCGCTGCTGGAGGGAAAAATGGAAATATCAGCTTAATCCAAAAATTCTGGAGGGCCACTCACATGGACCCCACCTTGATGTAAGTATCTGATCCACATCGTCCATCCTATTTCCCAGCTCATTTTAGGTGATGAGCTGAAAAATGAAGCCAATCCGAATCTCTAGCGGGCCACATTTTAAAAAATAGTGGTTTTGGTGATATAGACTGTCAGGGCCCACTGTGATGTTTCTACACACCGAAATATATTGAATATTGGGCTTGTTAGGCCTGTCTCGAGCCGCGGAACCCAACCGATGGAGTGGATTCTCCGAATGTGGGCCCCACCTATATATATATATATATATATATATATAAGTAACGCGTCCTGCTGCTTGTAAAACGGGCAGGACCATGGGCCCCACCACAGGCTCTACCATGATGTATGTTGCACATCAACACCGTGCATTTGATGAGTCCCCTTTGGGAATTGGGATCCCAAAAATCAGCCTGTAACGACTCGTAAATTTCCGTACAAAGACCTGAGTACCACCTCGACCAGAAATCACTTAGGATTAAATCCTTTAGAAATTTGACAAAGTTAACTAAGTGTTAAACTAGATTAGCCATGAAATCCGTTTGAATCGCTTTAAATACGATCTGCAAGACCCAAAACTTGTAGAATCATTGACGCTAGGTTACCCTAAAATCTAGGATCAAACTCATTACCCGACTGCTCTCGGGAGCACGTTGAAACTCCGTATCAGGTCTGAACCGTACATCAGGAGTCCGAATAATACAAAGTTAAGGACTTAGGACCGCCTCGTTGGGCTTGACAACCATCTCGGAAATCAAACCCAAACAGTGTCCCACGGCTGTTCGCTTGAGTCCGGAGTGAGGGAGTATGAGAACACTTGTTTTCTTTACAAAATAAATATCTCAAATAGTAATCTGAGACTTGTTACTTGCGAACATTTTGTAAGCAACCAGACTGTCAGAATCTGACCCAAATACACCCTCGGATCAGGAAAAATTTCATAAACATATCCATGTACTTAGAATTTCAGAAAGGGTTTCACTGACCGTTGAACTGAAACTGGTCCGCCACGAGTGATCTGGGAATCCGACTAAAATGAAAACTTAACTCTACCTGGATCCGGTGTCTGTGAGCTTAAGTTCGATGTTTGGCTCAAGGAGGCCGGCCAGAAGTCTTCCATTGAGCTAAAACTAACTCACTTTGGTTATGACCCAAGTATACCTTGACCTTAAGTCTAGTTTAGTGCAAGTTTTGGCTATATAAGGACCTTAGAACTCTCTCTCTCTCACAGCCATACGAATTTGAGAGAAACCCTAGAGAGAGAAGTGAGAAAGAGAGAGAAAGAGTGAGAGTTGTGGGAGATCCTTCCTACCCTCTTCCCCTGCCACTATACAAGCTCCACCACTCCATTCTTATCGCTTTCCTGGCGATACCGACTTCGTTTCTAGGTAAGAAACCCTAACCCTAATCAATTTTGGAGTTGTAAGGGTTGTAGGTTATGAAATAGCTAACCTATTTCATTCTATAGGTTATCGAATTGCCGAATACAGAAGCTTAGCAAACCTAGCTGATTCGTTACGATTCTAAGACGAAAGGTGAGGACTTTAGGTGTATAGGTTATGGTTTTCAATGCTTTCAATGTCAGATAATGATAGATTCATAATCTGCATGCAATTGCACATGTACAAAATGCTTTCTATTTTCTGTTTCGATTAAAGACGTAGA
This sequence comes from Magnolia changhungtana, assembly GCA_030180095.1. Taxonomy (NCBI): domain Eukaryota; kingdom Viridiplantae; phylum Streptophyta; class Magnoliopsida; order Magnoliales; family Magnoliaceae; genus Magnolia; species Magnolia changhungtana. Next base: position 2,963,298 of record JASAUF010000625.1, read on the forward strand.
ATATGGAATTTTACATATTCTAGGTATTCGTAGGAAATACCATATACGTATAAATTTTGGAAATATATTTGTCATGATTATTTTTTGTATGAATATAATATATATGAATAAAATACTTAGTTGGCGAAAGGACTCGCCATAATATATAATTTGCTAATATACACTATATATGTAGAAATAGTGTATTTTAGAAAGTACCGTATACGTATAAATTTTGGAGATGTGTTTGCCATGATTAGTTGTTGTATGAATATATTATATATGCGTAAAATACTTGCTTGGCGAAAGGACTCGCCCTAATACATGTTTTGCTAATATACACTATGTATGTTGTAATAGTGTATTCTAAGTGTTTGTGAAAATGCTTGTGAGAGTAAGTGTTTGGATGATTGTGTCTTAGGTAGGTGCTGAGATGGGATTCTCAACTACCTTAGAGATGTGTATGATTTCCTCCATGTTGGTTGTTTACTTTAACCGCTTATTTATAAAATATGTGTGTTTGTATTCTTGTTTATATAGTGCTTTATAACATGCTTTATAGCATGCTTTATGACATGCTTGTTAACTGGCTTGAATTACTTTGTTTAATATGCTTTACTCTACATGCTCTAAATAAGGATTGATTAAGTTTGGGACTATGTTTATAGTCCAGACAATCGGTACCAGACTTGAGATCGTGGTTGAGATTCATTTCGCCACGTAAGATGTGTTTGACGAACCCGAGTCGTACTTCGGCTGGCGACAGTGGTTAGGCCACACGAAGTGCTTATGCACTTCATGTCGTTCAGTTGATTGTGCGCTCGAGCTAGTCAGGCTCGTCAAGTAACCCGATATGTCTAATGTATGTTCACCATGTTTGGACGCTATTGCTTGAACCTAGGGTACCAAACTTACCAGTGGAGATCCCGTTAACCATGGTACCTAGATTTGGTAAGACTTATAAGTCGGGCATGGTGGTATGGGACACCGTAGTCGAGTTGTCGGCCTACGCTGGGGCCACGTGCCTCCCCGTAGTGACCAGTGAGCAACCAGACTTGTGAGCCGAATACAGTGGTATGGGACACTGTATTCGAGCTGTCGACACCTACGGCAAGAGCTGAGTACAGTGAGACCTGTATTCGTGCTGACGGGTGACGAGTCCTTCATAGTGTCTTCAAGTATACTCTGAAGTCTGTGATTGGCGATGAGCCCTTCGCAGCAACTAGAGCATGAGTTGAGCCGAGTACGGTGAGACTTGTATTCGAGCTGATGGCCAGCGATTGAGCCGAGTACTGTGAGACCTGTATTCGAGCTGACGGCTAGCAATTGAGCCGCATACGGTGAGATCTGTATCTGTGCTGACGGGTGATGAGCCCTTTGCGATGCCTTCGCGATGCCTCTCAAACTATAATATCGTATGAGATTATCTAGGTTTGACGACCCTATAATGGATCATGTTTGGGAATGATACAAGGGAGGTACCTTAGTTTCCCAAATACTGCTGTTTGAAATGGACTAATAACAACTCGGTAATCATGCTCATCATGCATTGTATGTGCCTGAAAGATGTGGAGCACTGAGGAATGCAAGCATGCCGCGAACGTAAGATGGTGTCGCACGAGGGAGTGTGTGGTGAGGGCATACATCATGACTGCATTCATACTTGCATTAATAAGAGTAGTTAGGAGTGTTTGATTATACTGCTTTATCATTGCTTCTTGACTGAGTCGATAACATGTTAACCTATGCTTTATTGTTCCACTGAGTTAGCTACTCACTCCCACGCTACGGGACGGTGTTATACACACCAACCAGACTTTGTCTCAGGTGTAGATGAGATGACGACTCAGGAGGCTAAGTCGGACTATGACGAGGACCAGGACGAGTTCTCATTTATGCAGTATTCTGGTGGCTTCGACTAGACTGCCGGATCGACGGGACTTGTTGGGATTACTTCCCTAGTTGTATTTTTGACTTTTTGAACATAAAATAGATATATGTGTATGGTGACTCAGATGGGTTCATACTCTGGAAAATGAAATGATTTTGTTTCTTTTACATACATATATATACAGTTCAGTCTTCCGCTTGCCTTTATCAATTGATCTGGAGTATGAATTACTGTTTTGGTATAATCTCACTCATGTTTATTGCTCTAACACAGACAACATTTAATCATCATTATCTATGTTGCATAAGTGATGCGTTGGAACTCGGGAGTTGAGTTATGCTTGACCTCCGATTTTCAGGGCGTTACACAGCTGTTCACACTCAGGTGGTGCACACCACCAAAGGCAGCAGGAGATTGAACGACTACCATTGAACCTTTTTTGGGTCACAAAAGTTTTGTATTTATATGAAATTTGTTTTTCATCTTAATCCAGGCCTTGTGACCTTATCAACGGATAGGATGGAAAAATAAATATTATGGTGGGCCCCACTTGGGACCCATCTGTGAAGAGGATTGGCTGGTGTACGCATACACCAGTTATATAGCATCTGTATTGATGTCCCAAGTTATGCGGGTCCCACATACGATATATATGTGTTATCCACATCGTCCATATGCCGGACAGGTGGGCCCACCTTGATGTGTATATTGTATCCACACCGTCCAGCTGTCTGGACGGTGGAATGCCACCATGATGTATGTGTTTTAGCCATGCCATCCAGCGGCTATGAGGCCCACATGAGGTATGTTTCAACCGTCCATCTGTTGGACGAGCTCATCTTAAGGCTTGAGACTAAAAATGAGGCAGATCCATGTATCAGGTGGACTACACTGCAGAAAACAATGGAAGATTGAACATCCACCATCGAAATCCTTTTGGGAGCACCGAAGTTCTGAATCAATATGATATTTGTTTTTCCTCTTGATTTAGGTCTTTGTGACCATATGAGCAAATTGGATGGAAAATAAACGCTATGGTGGGCCCTGTGGAGTTTTAACAGTGGAAATCATTATCTCCACTGTTATTTGTGGTATGGTTCAGATGGTCTTCTTATATGATTCATTTTTGGGAAATGCTTTAGAATGATCTCTAAAAATAGGTGAATGGTGTAGATGGCGCGGCCCATTGATGCGGCCCACTTGATGTCTATAAGGCCCATTGATGCGGCCCACTGGATGTGTATGAGGCCCAAATATGAGGCCCATTGTGATGTATTTAAGGCCCATGAATATGGCCCATTATGATGTATATACGACCTATGGAATGTGGCCCATTATGATGCTATGGCCCGTGGAATGTGGCCCATCAGGATGTATATACGGCCCATGGGATGTGGCCCATTATGATGTGCATGAGGCCCATAGATGTGTGAGGCTCAAATGCAATGTATGTGAGGCCCACGAGTGAGGCCCAATATGATGTATATTAGGCCCTTGAGTGAGGCTATGGGGCCCACTATACGTTTGATTCTATGTGGGCCATTCCTTGGGAGCAATGTTGGTTAGATGTCTATATTGATGGGCAATGATGGTTAAATATCTACATTGTGACCTTCCCTTAGTGTTTTGTTAGGCCCATTATCATCCTTCTCTAAGTGGGTTGACCCTGATCATGGGCCCCATTGATATTTGCATGATCCATATATTCTTATTGGGTTAACCTAAATCATCGGGCCCCATTGCTGTTGCATGGTCCATCGCCGTAAACGGATGGATCCGTGTTATCAGATTTGGTATATCCATAGTTGAGAGCCGATCCTTATGTTATGATATAGATTGGTTGTTCATCTATGGACCCCGCCTTGCATACGATTATTGATGCTGATTATCAATGCCAATTATCGATGCCGATTATCTTCCACATGACATTGACTACGTAGGCCTTGCATTGTATCGCATAGCCTTGGTGTGGCCAACAACATTAATGCCTTACATCGCATAGCCTTGGTATGGCTAATAGTATTCATGGACTCACCAGCATATTCTGTATTACTCTGATATTACATACTTACATTGCTACCTTGCGCACACACGTTCACCACCCTCTAAGCTTTCTATAAGCCTATGCACGATTGATGCGTGCAGGTGACTCTAGGTCATAGTTGAGCAGGAGAGGAACATGCCACGGAGCTTCTGGAGTTTCTATCATTATTATCTTTGTATTTCCCTTTATGCGCATTGTACTTAAAGTTTTGATTATAGTGGATATGTGGTGATGTTTCTGGTTGTTGTTGTTTGTGGGTTATGCTTCTTGTGAGATAAATGTATGTAAAAAATCCTCCTTGTAGGATCCCAGGATCGGAATCTGGCGTATGGGTGCTGGGAGCCGAGCATGGGGTACTACGGAGGCTATCGGTGCCGAATTCGGTGATTGAAAATTTTGTGAGCCCATTTTCTGAGTTTGGGGTGTGACAGGGACTAATCTCATGTGTATTCTGAATTTAACTAGAACTAGAACTAGATGAAGACGTGAATCTAAATCTGAATTAATTGAGAGAGTTATTATGATTAAAGTGATTAAAAACTAACAAATTCAAAGGTGGTAACTACGGTTTCCAAAGGATCCACTTGTAGAGATTAGGGAGTCCTCTTACTTGATTCAAGTCATACGATTGGAATTTGAGTCCTATCCTATCCAATTGGAAGATATACAATTAATATCAATTTGAACTTTCCTTGACCTAGTTCTCAATGGAGGAGAATTGTGATAATTAGAAGAGATTCCATCACCAAACCATGCCCACGAGACGATGGCTAACAACAGGATTTACCAATCTCACAATCTCAATATCAGGAAAAGAAGATACTCCAAGCTTTGCAGATCTACTGTAATTTGAGTAACAATAAACCATTAAGAACTGAAAGTATTCCTTTAAAATCAAACTAAAATCAAAGAAGGTTCAACATAAACATGAATCAAAGTAAAAGAAACATCCCATCACACTACGGGCTTCACCTCTTAGCCCTAGCTAAGAGGTTTAGCTAACCACTGACATGATTGAACTAAAATCTCTTAAGAAAAACATAAAAATAACTAAGGAAAAGGAAGAAAAACTCTTGGCAACAGCTTCTCCACGCTTTTTATCCACTCCTCAAACCTTAGAAGATGCCAGGAACATCCTAGGGACTCCTATTTATAATTTTGCAACTCCAACTTTTGCACCTAGTTAGAAAAATCCTGAAGCTGCTTCAATTTTCTGCAATTCGTGTGCTGTCTATGTAACCTTAGACTGGTTGAGGACATCCTTCGACTAGTCGAGGATGACTGGATTTTTGAGAATTTTATCACTGTAGTTCGAGTCGAGGAACCTTCGACTGGTCGAGCAGGATCCTTTGACTGGTCGAGGATGGGCTTAGACTAGTCGAAGGATGCCGATTTTTAGGGTTCCTTTTCTTCACTTCAAGTTTTCAATGCTCTTCATTCCTCACTTGGTTTTCTTAGATCTTTGACATGTAAATTCTTCATTCTTGGTCCCATAAGATTCATCCTTGGCTTTGGTGATTCTTGAGTGTTAAATCCATGCTTTTAACATCATTTTCAATCCAAGCTCTTAAATTCACCTTGCAACACAAACATGATTAAAATAGAATGTTAAGCATCATCATGTTCATAAAACCAAGTAATAAATGGGGTCCAATATGCAATATTTGATCCTCAACACAATCCCCAACCAACATTTTGCTAGTCCCGAGAAAAGTATGCGAAAAATGAACTTTAATTCGCAATGTTTAAGCCTTTTTCAGAAAACAATCTTTTGTGTAATCTAGTATGAATGAGTAGACTCAAGATGAGAAAGTGTGATTTTGAAAACCTAGAGCCAAATCACATAAGCAATCAATCAAATAAGTTCTTTATCCATTAAGTTAGAGCATAGTTTGCATATCAAGTTTTTCAACATGCTCAGTGAAAATACTATCTTTTCATAATGTTAGCCATGCTCATCACTTCAAGATTGGTTGAAAACTCGAGTACTGATTCCGAACTTATCCCCTTTTCCTTCTTTTTTCTAGTTTTTGGTTTTATATCAATGGTCATTTATATTCATTCAGTCTTTTCATCTTTTCTCTTTTCTTTCAGAATTTTCATTCTTTTTCAAACTTTTTCAATCTTTTCACCATACATGACCCTTTTTGTCGATCTCCTATTTTGTAACTGGTTCTTTTCTTCTTTTACAGTGGATAAAATTCTCCAGACTCGGTCTCAATATCTTTCAATGATCATCATACTAACAATCAGAAAATCTAGTACTATTCATAAAAAATAATTTGAATATGTCTCGTGATTTTAATTAACATAATATTCAAACTTCCTCGTAATCAATTGAGTACAAGGACAGTAAGTGATAGGCTACTTAGTTAATCAAACTCCAATAATTCAAAATTTACTTTCTATCTTATCTTCATACTCAAAACATTCTTAAATATACAACTTATTGCTTTTCAAACAGATAAACATTGAAATTTTTTCAAAATTTTTGCAAATTTTGCTCAAAACTGAGAAAACACTCATTAGTTTACCTAATCTCCCATCCCCAACCTAAAATCTACATTGTCCTCAATGTAAAAGAAATAAGCATAATTTGCAAAAGAAACAATGTAATTGAAGAAGTGATGGAACGATAGTACCTGATGAAGGAATCTTAAGGCCTTTTCTAAAGAATCTCAACGTGAAGGTGGGTTAGCACAAGAATTAATCAATCGAAAAGAAAACTATCCTAAACAAACGGAAAGCAAACTATCCTAAAATAGCAGAAGTAAACTATCCTAAAATAGTGGAAGCAAACTATCCTAGTCCTAAATTCTATGAAAGCAATAATTCTAACTATACCTCCGTCAGACTAGGAGGTCAATCCTGGTAAACATGATCAATCAGAGGTATGGACATGTCTTCTGAATCAAATTTCTCAACAAATGGCTTCAACTAATGTCCATTCACTTTGAATTCATTGCCATTATTTGGATTCTTTATCTCGACAGCCCCATGAGGATAAACATTAGTAATAGTGAAAGGGCTGGTCCAACGAGATTGGAGCTTACTCGGAAAGAGATGTAATCGAGAATTGTATAAGAGGACTTTCTAACCTAGTGTGAATGATTTCTGAAGAATGTGTTGATCATAAAATACCTTCATCCTATCCTTGTAAATTCTCGAGTTCTCGTATGCATCGTTCCAGATTTCTTCAAGTTCATTTAATTGAAGTTTGCGTAGCGAGTCAGCATTGTCCAAATTGAAATTTAGATTTTTAATAGCTAAGTAGGCTCTATGTTCCAACTCCACAGGTAAGTGGCAAGCCTTCCCATAAACAAGTCTAAAGGGAGACATCCTAATAAGGGTTTTAAATGCAGTACGGTAAACCCATAAAGCATCGGTCAATCGAATTGACCAATCCTTACGATCATGGTTAACCGTATTTTCTAAGATGTGTTTAATTTCCCTATTGGAAATCTTAGCTTGCCCACTTGTTTGTGGGTGGTATGGAGTGCTCACTTTGTGGGAGATGCCATATTTTCTTAATTAAGTTTGCAAATGGCCTATTACAAAAATGTGAACCTCCATCACTAATGATGGCTCGAGGCATTCCAAACCCGGAAATGATGTTTTCTTTTAAGAATTTAATGACCGTTTGATGATCATTGTTCCGGCACAGGATCGCTTTGACCCATTTAATGACATAGTCTATGATGAGCAAAATATATAAATTTTCAAAAGATTGGGGGAATGGTCCCATGAAATTAACGCCCTAGCAATCAAATACTTTAATGATCAGAATGAGGTTCAAAGGCATCATGTTTCGACGGGACAATACTCCCAATTTTTGACAACACTCACAAGCTTTGCAAAACTCATGAGTGCCCTTGAACATAGTGGGCCAATAAAAATCGCACTGAAGAATTTTAGCCATGGTCTTTTTAGTAGAAAGTGACCACCACAATCCTGAGAGTGACAGAAGGAGATGACACTTTGGTGTTCATTGTCTGGCACACATCTCCCTAAGATTTGGTCTCAGCAATATTTAAACAAATACGGATCATCTCAGAAGAACTTATGAACCTCGACGAAGAATTTTCTCTTATCTTGCGTAGTCAAATGTGTCGACGTGAAACCTGTGGTAAGATAATTAGCAATATCAATAAACCAAGGTGAATGAGAGACTTCAAACAATTGTTTGTCAGGGAACATGTCATTTATATATGTCGTCTCAAGGGAATTAGAGAGATCAAGGTGAGAAAGATGGTCAGCCACTACATTCTCTACTTCCTTTTTATCTTTTATTTCCAAATCAAATTCTTGGAGTAGGAAGATCCATCTTATCAGGCGGGGCTTAGCATCATTCTTAGAAAGAATATACTTGAGCATCGCATGATCTGTGTAAATGATGATCTTAGATCCGATCAAGTAGGACCTAAATTTGTCCAAAGTGAACATTAAGTCTAAAAGCTCCTTTCCGTAGTAGAGTAGTTCACTTGGCCAGGATTTAGAGTTCTACTTACGTAATGAATAACGTAGGGCTTCTTTTCTTTTCTCTGGCTTAAAACTGCCCCAAGAGCATAGTCAGATGCGTCGCACATAAATTCAAAGGGAAGACTCCAGTCGGGTGGCTGCATGATAGGTATAGTGGTTAATATGCCCTTGAGCTTAGTAAAAGCTTCCTAACATTGCTCAGTCCACTCGTATGGTGCATTCTTTTGAAGTAGATTGCATAAAGGACGAGAGAGGTGACTAAAGTCCTTTATGAATCTCCTGTAAAACCCGACATGTACTAAGAAGGATCACACATCTCGTATGTTCTTGGGTGGAGGTAGGTTAGATATAAGATCAATTTTAGCCTTATCTACCTCAATTCCCTTGGACGAGATGATGTGTTCAAGGACAATTCCCTTACAAACCATGAAGTGACACTTTTCCTAATTCAGTACCAAGTTCTTTTCCTCGCATCGGTTCAGTACATTTTTTAAAATTTCCAAACATTCATTAAAGGATGGACCAAAGACCGAGAAGTCGTCCATGAAGACCTCTAAATATTTTCCCACCATGTCAGAAAAAATACTCAACATGCATTGTTGAAAAGTGGCGGGGGCATTACATAGCCCGAATGACATCCTTCGGTAAGCAAAGGTGCCATAAGGACATGTAAATGTGGTCTTTTCCTGATCTTCAAGGGCTATCTCGATCTGATTATAGCCCGAATAACTATTGAGGAAGCAATAGTAAGAGTGAACAGCTAGCCTTTCCAAAATTTGATCGATAAAGGACAAAGGAAAGTGGTCCTTCCTTGTGACGATATTTAACTTCCTATAGTTAATGCACATTCTCCAACCAGTAGTTATCTTAGTTGGCATGAGTTCATTATTGGCATTGGCTATGATGGTGATTCCAAACTTCTTGAGAACCACCTGAGTTGGACCCACCCATTGACTATCGGATATTGGGTATATGATACCTACATCCAATAGCTTAAGAACCTCGGCCTTAACCACTTCCTTCATGTTTGGATTTAGTCTATGTTGTGGTTATCGTGAGGTTTTCGCATTATCCTCAAGATGAATGTGGTGAGTACAAATCAAATGGTCAATTCCCTTGAGGTTCGCAATCGACCATCCAAGGGCTCTTTTATAATCAATGAGAGTAGAGATGAGAATACTCTCCTGTTCTTTCTCAAGGTAGGAAGAAATCACCACCGGGTATGTCTCATCTTGACCTAAATAGACATATTTCAAATCAGAGGGCAAATATTTTAAGTTAAGCTTCGGTGTCTTGAGGTTAGAGGGTAGAGGCACTACATCGGTTTAGGGCAATTCTTCGAATTGTAGCCTCCATCGGTTAGCTTCAAGTACCGGCACGGTATCCAGCATGGTCCCCATCTCCCTAATTATGTCATCATCAAAATCATGGGAGTGGACCAGGCACATCTCTAGAGGGTCAGAGGACAAAGTCATCAGAGTTCTATCCTCCACGAAAGAATCAATCAAGTTAACATTGTAGGCATCATCATCATCCTCTACCTGTTTGCCCGTATTGAAAAAGATATTCAACTCCGATGTCATATTTCCAAAAGACAAGCTTATGACTCCATTCCTGCAATTAATGATTGCATTTGATATGGCAAGGAATGGGCGACCTAGAATGACAGGAATTTGAGCACTCATGTCCATGATGGGTTGAGTATCCAGGATGATAAAATCTACTAGGTAGTAGAATTTGTCATCCTGGACCAATACATCCTCAATTATCTCTCTCGGTACATGAACTGAGTGATCAACAAGTTGTAATGTGGTTCGGGTGAGTTTTAATTCACCCAAACATAGCTGTTCGTAGACCGATTAAGGAATCAGATTTACGCTCTCTCCTAAGTAAAGAAGTATATGCTCAATTCAGTAATTTCTAATTACACAAGCGATAGTTGGGCTACTGGAATCTTTGTATTTCTATGACACATCTTGCTTTAAGATGTCACTCACTTTTTCAGTTAAAAAGATTTTCTTTTGAATATTTTGCTGTCTTTTGGTTGTACATTGTTTTACAGCATCAAGTAGAGGAATATTAACCTTCACTTGTTTCAACACCTCTACAATGTCCTGAGAGTTAGAGAGAGGTTTTGGTGCAATCAACCATTGGGGGAATGGTGCAATCGGCTTGCCTTGAAGTTCTAGTTCTAACTCTTGTGGAGTGTTGCTAGGTCTATCAGTTTCATCTACTTCTAGGTCCTTAGACTTTTCAGTCCTTACTGGAATAGATTTGTCAATTATCTTCCCACTCCTATGAGTGGTGATAAACATAACTTGCTCCATTTGATTTGAAGAGCTTGTATCACTTATTTCGTATTGTGGTTTAGGATTGGGGAAAGGTTGGGTTGGAAGAATCCTCTTTTCCCCAATTGAACTTTTTGTCTCACACCCTTGTATGGCCTTTGAAAGGTCTTACAGGGTTTGCAATATACTCTGAGTAATAAGCTCTTGGTTTTGAATATGTTTCCAGACCGGATCCTCTTGAGGTTTCCCTTGATTCAAGAACTGGTTAGGAGGAGTAGCAGTTTGTCCATTCCTCCAACTAAAGTTCGGATGATTCCACCAACTAGGATTGTATGTCTTAAAGATGGGTCCACTGAAAGGTCTTTGGTAGTTCTTGACAGCATTCGATTGCTCGTTCAATGCCTCTTGAAATGTAGGTATCGTTGGGCAATTTTCAGTTGTATGTATGTTGTAAGCACAGATACCACAAACAACTTCTTTAGTCTTATCCTTCTTATGTTTTGTAAGTGCAATTGTTATTTGCCTCTTTGCTTGTTAAATTTTGTGGTGCCAAAAACATAATCTATATCTTATGTAGCATGTTGATTTGTATGTTTAAGCTAAGAGTGGTGATCTACTTCAAGAAGTTCAAGTTCAAGTTATTTGTCAAAACTTCTGCAAGCTTCAATGATTCAGAATATTTCAAGAGCTACAACAGAAGACAAGTTCTTTTTCAAGTCTCAAGTACAACTCAAGATCAAGTATAACTTAAGACTAAAGTACAAGATGAAGTTCAAAGCTTTAGAAGATCTCAAGTTCAAGCTACATTAGAGATTTCAAGTTTCACAATCTTCAAAGGTCAACCAACATCTGAAGAAATGAAGACTTAATGTCCATACTTCACATTTAAGGTTTGCATGACCTTAGTTTGACCTTAGGGTAGGTCATTTTGAATACATAATTCATATAGATTATTTTCTTATAAGTGTTTGGTTTGTTCTAAGACCAGTCCTGAACTCTGTTCGACTAGTCCTAGAACTGGCTCGACCAGTCTAAGAAATTCCAAGACCAGTCCTAAGTTGCTGCAAATTTTTGAAATTTTTTGGTTGAGCTTCAACCAGTCTTGGAGTCTGCTCGACTGGTCGTAGGAACAGTGCGGACTCATTCACGACCAGTCCCATAACTACGACTTAAACTCCAACAACCATTCTTGGTTTCTCACAACCAGTTGTGGGATGGTCACGACCAGTCGTGGAGGCCTCACGACTAGTCGTGGACACCCTAAGACCAGTCGTGGAACGGTTTTATCCGATCGAGCTTAAAATTTCAAAATACAGTTTGACCTATGACTAGTCGTGGTGGCCACATGACTAGTCATAGACGCTATTTCTACAACTATAAATAGAACACAAATTTTAGAGTTTTTCAAGAATTCAATTCAAGTAAAATCAACGCATCACTCTGAGATAAGTTTGTGTTAATTTAAGCTATGCTGTGCATATTTCATATTCTCTTTTATTAGCTTTATTTATTTGATTTTGTTTCTGCATTACAATCTAAATTGAAAAGAGGAATTACTGTATTCCTTCTTCTTGGAATCAAAATCAAATAGAGCTAGCCCATTTGGTTTAATTTAAAATTAATTAGAACCTAGAACCATTTCAAAGTGAGTATTGGACAATTGAACTTCTATATTCGAACTTGTACTCTGATTGGTTCTCCGAGCTACAACGAAAGGAGAAATCCGGGTATTTTACATTTGTGTAAATCTTCTATGCTTTTGGTTTTTATTTGAGGTTAAGCCAGAAAAATTTCAATCTAGTGGTTATCTGAGGAGAGCCAGAAAACTTAGAAGTGGGATTTTTGAATTGTGTAAGCCCATTTGAAAGACACAATTGTGAAGGTTTTAGGTGAACCTGTGAAACCTATTTTCATAGTGAACTCTAATATCCCTTGTGTGAGGATATTAGGAGTGGAGTAGCAATCTGTGTGGCTGTTGTTTAACAGTTGGTGTACATACAGGCGAACCACTATAATTCTTTGTGTTTTGTGGTTTGAATATTTATTTAATTTTCATCTTTTATCATTCAAAGTTGTGGAATGTATATGTGGATGTGAATGTTGTAATCTTTTACATTTCAAGCATTGTGGGAATTTTGTAATAGTTTAGAATTTAATTTCTTGCTATTTCCTTTATTTCCTTTCAGTTTGAGTTTTTGATATTCAAATTGTTCTAGTAAGGTTGTCCTGCCATAAACCCTTAGTTTTTATGGTGCAAGGTTGTCCTTAGAACAACATTGGTATCAACCTCTCTATTTTAGTGCTTTACATTTTAGTACTGTGATTTGTTTAAAAGTTCTATCTTTCATTCAATTGTTTATACGACTATCTTATTCATTTAAATTCTATTGTTAAAGTTTTAATTTGGCATAGTCCTATTCACCCCCCTCTAGGACATATAGCTAGGCCTTTTCACTTTTCATGGCCTCGACCTTCCTTGTGAGGCTGGCCACTTTAGCATTTATATCATCATCCTCTTTCAACAAGTATATCCCACCCCTCTCCCTTATTTGAGTAGGCTTAGATGCGATGCTAGGTTTTGGGGTGATGTCCCATGATTGTACGATTTCAGTGAGTTTGTTAAAGTAATCACACACCTCATTGACATTCTTATTCATGAATTCCCGATTGCACATCGTCCCGACGAATTGGCCATTGGAAGATGTCAGTCCATCGTGGAAGAGAGTTGTTATGTGCCACGTTTCAAAACCGTGTTGTGGGCATGAACTGACGAGATCCTTGAACCATTCCCAACATTGGAAGAATGTTTCATCTTCCTTTTGGGTGAAGTTCATGATTAACTTCCCGATGGTGTTCATCTTATGGTATAGAAATAATTTTTTTTATGAACTCCTTCATCATGTCATTTCATGTGCCAATAGATTGCGGACGTAGTGAGTGCAACCATGTGTTAGCTTTCTCTTTCAAGGAGAAAGGAAAGAGTTTTAGCCTGACCTTGTCCTCAGACACGTTAGGAAAGTATAAAGTGGCTATAACCTAGTCAAACTCTTGCAAGTGCAGGTATGGACTTTCAGATTCAAGTCCAAGGAACGTTGGAAGGAGTTGGATCACTCTATGCTTGATGTCCATGTTTCTTGTATTCTCTAGAAAAACCATATAGGAAGGTGTGCTCACCCCTGTCGGTTGTAGATAATCTCGTAAAGTACGAGGCGGGGGTGCTTGATGCACCTCATTCTCATCCTGGACTTCCTCAACCCTAGGTTGAGGGTATCTTCCCGGTTGATTGACCGGTTGATTGGCAGCCATGACCTCAATTAACTCCGAGGATCTTGAGTGATGTCTAATCCTATGATGGATAGATAACCCCTTAACCAATCCTCCTTCACTCAAAAGACGTCGAGTGTTGTCACGGACCCACTTGGGCATGAAACACTCTCAGCCCTCAATTTCAGATTCTAACTTAAACCTAAAAGAAAGAAGGGAAGTAGAAATATAAAAATAGAAGGAGAGAGGGAATTAGAAAGAAGTTACCAAATTAGAAGTTCCTAAATTAAGATCCTGCAAAACAAAACAAAACAAGTCAGTTTACAAAACAAAAATTCTGAAATTAGAAAGTTTCTAAAAACAAAAATAGAAAGGCGAGTTAGTTTCTAAAAATAATAATAAGAAAGCAACCTAGTTTCTAAAAATGAAAAAGGAAAGTTTTTAAAAAATAGAAAATAGAAAGTTTCTAAATAGAGGAAAAGTTAGTTTCTAAAATCAAATTAAGAAAGTTTCTAAACCTAAAATTAGAAAGTAGTTTCTAAAAATAGAAAAAGAAAATTTCTAAACCTAGGATTAAAAAGCTAAATTAGTTTCTAAAATAATTTAGAAAAACCCTAACTTAAAAATAGAAAGTAGAAAAGGTTGAATCCACAGGGACTAATCTTGTGTGTATTATGAATTTAACTAGAACTAGAACTAGATGAAGATGTGAATCTAAATCTGAATTAATTGAGAGAGTAATTATGATTAAAGTGATTAAAAACTAACAAATTCAAAGGTGGTAACTAGGGTTTCCAAGGATCCACTTGTAGAGATTAGGGAGCCCTCTTACTTGATTCAAGTCACACGATTGGAATTGGAGTCCTATCCTATCCAATTGGAAGATATACAATTAAGATCAATCTGAACTTTCCTTAACCTAATCCTCAATGGAGGAGAATTGTGATAATTGGAAGAGATTCCATCACCAAAGCATGCCCATGAGACGATGGCTAACAATAGGATTTACCAATCCCACAATCTCAAAATTAGGAAAAGAACATACTCAAAGCTATTGCAGATCTACTGTAATTTGAGTCACAATAAACCATTAAAAACTGAAAGTATTCCTTTAAAATCAAACTAAAATCAAAGACGGTTCAATATAAAAATGAATCAAAGTAAAAGAAACATCCCGTCTTGCTACAAGCTTCACCTCTTATCCCTAGCTAAGAGGTTTAGCCAACCATAGATATGATTGAACTAAAATCTCTTAAGAAAAGTATAAAAACAACAAAGGAAAATGAAGAAAAACTCTTGGCAATGACTTCTCCATGCTTTTGCTCCACTCCTCAAACCCTAAAAGATGCCTAGGAACATCCTAGGGACTCATATTTATAGTTTTGCAACTCCAACTTTTGCACCATGTTGGAAAAATTTGGAAAACGCTTCAATTTTTTGCAATTCGTATGTTGCCTGTGTAGCCTTAGACTGGTCGAGGATAACCTTCGACTGGTCAAGGGTCACCTTTGACTGGTCAAGGGTTTCCTTCGACTGGTCGAGGATGATGAGAGTTTTGAGAATTTTGTCGCTGGAGTTCGAGTCGAGGAACCTTTGACTACTCGTGCAGGATCCTTCGACTGGTCGAGGATGGGCTTAAACTAGTCGAAGGATGCCGATTTTTAGGGTTCCTTTTCTTCACTTCAAGTCTTCAATGCTCTTCATTCCTCACTTGGTTTTCTTAGATCTTTGGTATGTGAATTCTTCATTCTTGGTCCCATAAGATCCATCCTTGGCTTTGGTGATTCTTAAGTGTTAAATTTATGTTTTTAGTATCCTTTTCAATCTAAGCTCTTAAATTCACCTTGCAATACGAACATGATTAAAATAGAACATTAAGCTTATCATGTTCATAAAACCAAGTAATAAATGGGGTCCAATATGCAATATTTGACCCTCAACATCTAACCGTTATCCTCGATTTTTTATAGTATGCTCCCTCCCTGCTCCATGTGCACTGGGAGTTGGCCCGCCTTCTGACGGAAGTCAAAGAGGCAGAGGGCGAGCCAAGGCCATCCAGTCCCGTGATGAAGCTGAGAAACTTTGGTACGACCTGAAGACTCAGTCGGAAAGCTTAGCGGCAGAGCTAAAAGCCTCGAAGAAGTTGCTCATCGAGGCTTTGGAGAGGGGGGTTCGGTGGAAGTCCGACCTGGCTGGATTAAAGCTCTCCTTCGACGTGAAGATCAACGAGGCCCAAGCAGCTGTCGTTTCGGCCTGGGTAGCCGTAATGATAGCTGGTACGAGAAGTTCCTCGAGGATAAAGACGATCGAGACCTCTTGTACGACTCTGGGTACGAGAAGTTCCTAGAGGACATTAAGGGGGACCATCCTGAGCTCGATCTCTCAGCTTACGAGGATGTCGACTCGGATCCTGAGGTACTTCTAGAGGAATTGCCTTCCGAGCAGCCCCGTGTAGCCTAATGGCCTTTTCTTACCTCACACACACACACACACACACACACACACACACATATATATATATATATATCATGGATGTAATGTGCTCCTTGGAGCTTTATTAATGTAGAGATAATTTTTTGCCATCCTGTTTACTTGTGTGACTTTTCTAAGTAAGGAGGTCGGTTTAATGTTTCATGTTGCGTCGTCTAAGTAGTTTTCCATAGGTCGGATATGCGAATCGCGAACTTGAGTAGTGTTGATACTACAAGTTTCGACCTCTTTTTGAAGGGTCGATCCATTAATTAGGTCATTTCTTCCCATGTATTATGGGAAGCCCTTAGTAGACTTTTAGTAGATGGTCCATTCGTAGATATTGAAGTAGAAAAAAAAATTGTCTCAACTTGGGGATTTTATTGATATCAAAGTAGGAAGCAAATTTTTTATACTGGAATAAACATAGTAGGACAGTAGATTTCGTGCTCAGGGCAGATCGGCCCCTATGTGTAGTAGATTTTGAGACGCTCGACATTCCATGGGTGCAGCAGGAGCTGACCTTTTAGGTCCTTAAGTCGATATGATCTTGGTCGGCTTGTACTTATCACCACGCAGGGTCCTTCCCAATTCGGTCCTAAAGTCCCCGAGCCAGGTTCCTTGGTGTTCTCAAAGGTTCTCCGAAAGACTAGGTCCCCAGCTCGGAAACTTCTTGTTTTAACTCTGGCATTGTAGAAACCAGCGACTTGCTGTTGTCGAATCACGACCTTGACCCACGCTTGCTCCCTTCTTTTGTCAATGAGGTAGAGATCCAGTGACATTAGTTCAGTGTTCTGCTCTTTGTCGTAGGAATAGGTTCGAGCAGTCGTGAGTCAAATATCATCTGGGATAACAACTTTTGCATCAAAACCCAAGGAGAAAGGAGTTTCCCCTGTGGCTATTTAGGCAGTAGTTCGGTATGCCTAGAGGATGTGAGGAAGCTCTTTGGTTCATGACCCTTTGGCTTTTTCAAGCTTTGTCCGGAGGTGATTCTTGATAATCTTGTTGACTGCCTCAACCTATCCGTTGGCCTACGGGGTGCCGAGGTTACTAGTAGACGTTTCGGATTTCGAGGTTCTTGTACATGCCTTAGAATTGTTTATTGTCAAATTGTTTCCCGTTGTCTAAATGATCGTGGGTGGGATCCCGTGCATGCATATGATGTTTTTCCAGATGAATTCCGTAATCTTCTACTTGGTTATTTTGGCTAGGGGCTCGGCCTCGGCCCATTTAGTGAAATAGTCGCCACAACAACTGTGAACTTAGTCTACCCTTTGCCAGTTGGTAGGGGGCCGATGATATCAATCCCCTATTGGGCGAATGGCCATGATCTGGTCATAGGAGTCAGTTGTTTGGGGGCCTGTCAGGGTATTGTCACAAACCGTTGGCATTTGTCACATTTTTAAACATGCTGTCGAGCATTCGCTTGAATGGTCGGACAAAAGTACCCCTATCAGATGACCTTGTGGGTGAGGGCTCGGCCACCAGAGTGATTTTCACAAATGCCTTCATGGATTTGTTTTAGGACATACTCATCTTCTTATGGTCGGAGGCATTCAAGATAAGGGAAGAATAATCCCTTTTTGTACAAGATGTCCTCGACCATGGTGTAACGAGTGGCTCCGACTCGGAGCATGGGTGCCTCTGGACGATTCTCGGGCAACTTTCCCTGCTTGAGGTAATCGGTTATTGGATCTATCTAGGTCGGTTCTGAGTTTATCAGCATAACTGTAGCCAGATCGGACTCGTTGATGCTCGGTTTGGTAAGGAACTCGATTAGGATAGATCTTGGGATATTATCTTCATTTACAATGGCCAATTTTGCCAACATATCTGCTTTAGATTTTTCGCTCTAGGGATCAGGCTGATGCTGCACTTCAGGATCATCTCTCGAGCTTTTTGTAGGTAGGCCTTCATTCGTTCCTTTTTAGCCTGGTACGTGTTCGCTATTTGGTTGACGATGAGCTGTGAATCGCTGTGAACTTTCAGATGTAGGGCTCGCATAGCGACTGCCAACCTAAGCCTGACAGTAACACTTCATAATCTGCTGCCTTGTTTGATGCTTGAAATCCAAATCTTAAGGCATATTGTACACATTTTGGTCTAGAGCTTCCAGGACTATACCGGCCACGCTGTCTTTAGAATTAGATGAGCCATTGACATATTGTAACACCCCAAACTTTTCAATACCCGAGTATTGAAAGTTCTCGAGTGTTACCATAAAGTTTAACTTAATATGTACATGTGTACGATACCAATTTAGCAATCTTAACCTTACATCTATTCTCTAACGTGAATCTGACCGTTGAGAATGATCTTCATCAATAGATCAAGCCATCCGACCATTGATTTTAAGACAATATCATCATATATCCAAGTATTCCCACTTGTCCATCATAACCAACCGTTCAGTTAACTATCCACTAATAGGTAAAGATATCTGACCGTCCACTTTGAGTTTAGACCACCTGATCATAGTAAACTAACTATTTGATATCTGCACCCGCTCGTATAAATATCAAATTGAGATTCTGATCCATTCATCTTGTTCACCACCTATGAATGTGCTTAACCCACCATCAGAACTACAATATGAGAAACTTACAGATATGAACAAGTCACTTGAATCTAACGGTATACATATTCTACCTCTTGATCACTTAAAAAACCCATTGTGCTCATCCGTTTACAAAACTGACCGTACGACCACCTACATACATGATCAGATACTAACCATCAAGTTTTTCTATTTTTAACATGTCATCTGACCGTCAATCATATTTGGATCTACCAAACGGGCCACCTAAATATTATAATGAACAGCTTAGTTTGAAGATTGTAAGGTACATGCCAGAACTACCGGCTGACTTCTTTATTAGATATTTGAAAGCGTTGATTTAGTCCTCGGGGCGGTATAGCCTATTAAAAGGTCATCTATAAGCTATCAAAGCCCAAACTTAATCGATGGAAAGAGCACGAAAAATGAGGAATACCCGCCTAATTTCAATGAAATTAGATGGTACATTCAAACATAACACACTTCGAAAGTCAGTGGCGAGAATGATGGAAAATTTGTAATTAAAGAAGGTCCACATGTATGCACCTGCTGTAAGTGGGAACAAAAGTTTGCTTCAACGGTGGGCATTACCTCATCACCGGTGGATGGTGTGGCCCACCTAGAGCTTAGATCTACTTCATATTTTGACCCATGGGCTAATACATTATGACAAAGGTGGTGAAGGGAGTGGATTTTCCAGAAGTCGATCAAAAGTGGACCCCACTTATTTCCAACAACCATTTGAAACGTCCGCACACTGCAATAGTGGGCGACGAAACCGGACGCAATGATGGGTTTCACCCCATCTCCCTGCTCCATATGTGGGCCACCCAATCAACAAATCCACTCCAAATTCATGCCCATGTCCTACGATGGCATGACGAACCCAGGAGGTTGGATTTGTGGGACTCACAAGCTCTCTAAAGGCCATCCAAACCACCTCCGATAATCAAATCGAAGGAACATCCTATGGTTGACGATCCACTATTAAAACCAGGGTCATCTTCCTCATTCCAAGATCGATCTCAACTCACACACCCCTACACCTTGAAGGGATCTGAGTCGACCAAACAGTGGCCCATCCAAAATCGACCCGACTTATAGAAGCAAGGAGAAAAAATCCTATTGGAACTACATCTACGGAGTCACAAACTAGCGCTGGCTTATTTGTCTTTATACATGCTGTAAGCAGGAACCTCCTAGAACCCGTTAAAATGCTATAAAATCAAACATCTTTCGCTGGGGAAGCACACAATAGAGAAAGAGAGGAAGAGAGGGAGAAATAGAGAGAGAGAAAGAAACAAGAGAGAGACTCCTGGTGATTTGCTGCAATACCGGGTGGTAGATCGTGCAATGAAAACTGCGTCTAGGCCCACCAGAATCCAACAGGAGTTGGATTCGGTTAGGGACGATCTTGGACAATCAACCAGCGAATAAAAGGGGGGAGAACAAAGAAAAAGAGAGAGAGAGAGAGAGAGAGAGAGAGAGAGAGAGAGAGAGAGAGAGAGAGAGAGAGAGAGGAGGCATTGTGTTGTGACTCATTGAGTCACAGTCAAGTTCAGAATTGAGTCACAACCTCCCAACCCCACTGAGGTAAGCTACCCCATTCATCCTTCTCTTATAACATGTAATAGACGATAAATTTCAATTCAAAGTTTATAACTTGGAAGGATGAACGGTTGTAGTTTTCTTCAAGCATCATTGAGTAAGACCGACTTAACGACTAAGTACGCCCGAGACCCATTGGATCTGAGCCATCAGATTGAAGCATAGGGATCAAATAAAGGTAAGATACTCATCTTTTTAATTAGAAAGGTTACGTTTTAAAACTATTAAATCTAATTCTAGCATCAACATAAATTGAACCCTAGTTAAATCTTAACCGTTCAAAACATATGATATAGGATAAAAGTGCATCTAGGCATATAACTTTAGTGGTGGATGATCAGACGATTAAAGGTTTTTCCTTTTAAATTTTACAATTTAATTGATTTGATTACACCTTTCTTACATGTTTCAAGTTATTATTATTATTTATCTTTACCATGTGAATCAATGTTACATAATTCAAATCATTACATTATTATCTTGCACGCAAGTATTATGTTGGAAATCCCACTTCTAGTGATCAATATAATATCGTGGACGTAATGCGTTACGGGTAGCAGCCCTCTTGGTTGACACGTAATTCCATGAATTTTGAGTAGTGGTACACAAATCGATGAAGTAATTCACAATGCGTGTTACATCACTTATGGGATTGGATGTTGTAAATAGTCACTCCATGAACAAATCGTGTCACGTAATTCATCTAATCCGTGTGTTGTGTCACCCTGAGATGTTCGCGTAAATCCATGTTAATGTTTAAAACACCGGTGAATCTCCGTAGTATGGGATGCTGGGCGAGCAGGGTATTTTTATAACTATTCTCCACCTTGTGATGATCGCTATGTTAGATGGATCACACATACTTTGCTAGGCATGCATTTCATGTAGAATGTTTGCTCATACCGAGACCTCTTGTATTTGTAGAGAATGAGATGTATCGGGACCTTTCTGATCTTCTTATAAATCACTTGAATCATTGTAAACTTTAGAGGATAACTACCACTATGAGTAGGACATTGACCCTCTCCAACCATACAAATATTGTAGGTGAATTACAGGTTGATGATATAGATGATAATCATTCTAGGGAAGATTTTTTTGAATAAAGAAGAAGGATAACACCACAAATTATTTTATTTATTTTTCACTGCAAACTTTAATAATGTAATAAGCTTTCATTAGAGGGCATTTGATGAGTTGTTGAATTCTTTACTCTAATAGAATAATAAATACAATTGATTTCAATATCATGAATGGTTACCTTGGTGAATATAACTGGATATGATCAAAAAAATAAGGTGTGATTTTAAAGCATCCAATTTTTACATTATTAACACTCGGAATTCTTGGGCACGAGTATGTACTAGGGTAGCGAAAATTCACGATGTTACATGTACAATGTCCACGTCAGCTGGTTTGGGTCACCCGCTTGATGTTCGGTCCGGGTGAACCCCATGTTGGGACTGGACTCCAGCTCGGTGTGACACAGCTCGGGAGGAGCTTGCTTGGAAGGAGCTAACTCGATAATGAAATCAGCCACTGCTTGTCCTTTGATTACTGTTTGGGGCTGATATTTAATGTCGAATTCGCTTAGTTCGATCGCCCATTTCGTGAGTCTTCCTGACACTTCAGGCTTCTGTAGCACTTGGCGAAGATGTTGATTGGTTAGAATGATGATGGTATGGGCTTGAAAGTATGACCGTAAGCACTGGGATGAAAAGATAAGGGCCAGCGCCGGCTTCTCTATGTCCGGGTACTGGGTCTCGGTAGGGCCTTGTTGATGTAGTAAACTGGGAGTTGTTTCCCTTCTTGTTCTCTGATCAGGGCCGAGCTGACTGCTGCTGTCGAAACTGTAAGGTATAACAGTAATGGTTCTCCTTGTTTTGGCTTCGAGAGCAATGACAGTGACCCCGGGTATTGATTAGGTTGTTGGAAGGTGAGCTCGCACTCTACTGTCCATTCTGTTTTCTGCTTCCCTTTTAATTGCTTGAAGAAGGGAAGACATTTTGTCTGTAGCTCGAGATACGAAATGATTTAGCGTGGCTACTCTTCCTATGAAGCATTAAACTTCTTTCGTCATCTTGGGCGAGCTCATGTCAAGCAGGGCTCGACTTTTATCAAGGTTCGCCTCGATTCCTCTCTGGCTGACCAAAAATTCGAAGGCACGCTTGCTCGGGTTCAGTTTCATTTGGTATTCTCGAAGGATCTGGAGCATCTCTTTGAGGTAAGATATGTGGTCTGTGGCTTTAATGCTTTTGACGAGCATGTTGTCGACGTAAACTTCCATTAAGTGCCCAATTTAGTGGGCGAATATTTTGTTGATGAGCCTTTGGTATGTGGCTCTGGTGTTCTTCAGTTTGAAAGGCATAACCTTGTAGCAGTAGAGCCCTTTATTGGTAAGAAAGGTTGTCTTCTGCTTATCGTATGGGTGCATAGCAATTTGGTTGAAACCTGAATAAGCATCCATGAAGCTCAGTAGCTCATGCCCAGTTGTACTATCAACGAGCTAGTCGTTCCTGGATAAAGGGAAGCTATCTTTGGGGCAGGCTTTGTTCACGTCGGTGTAATCAACACAGACCCATGACTTCCCATTGGACTTTTTAAACAAAACTATGTTGGCTATCTAGTCCGGATAGTAGATCTCTTCGATGAAGTTGGCTTTGAGAAGCTTCTCGACTTCTTCTCCGATTATGACATACTATTTAGGTTCGAATGCTTTTCGCTTCTGTCAGATTGGTCGATAGTCGGGGTCGACATTCAACCTGTGGACCATGACCTTTGGGCCGATGCCTAGCATATCCTGGTGTGACCATGCCAAAATATCAGTGTATCAGCGGAGGAGGTCCATGATTTCGTATCGTAATGGCGGCGTCAGAGATGACTCGATCTGCATTGTTCGGGTCGGATCTGAGTCATCTAGCGAGAGGGATATGAGGTCCTCCATAAGACATCCTCTCTCGGTTAAGTCTTCTCGGGGATCGAGGGAGGTGATCGTCATCATTTGCTGCTGGGTTCGTAGTGCCATTGTATAGCATTGTCGAGCTTCCTGTTGGTCTCCCCTGACCAGTCCAACACCGTTCTTGGTGGGGAATTTCATACAAGATGGTACGTTGACACAACGGCCCGTAGAGCATTGAGCGAAGGTCGTTCAAGAATAACACGGTAGATGGACGGACAGTCTACCACTAGGAAATTGATCATGGTCGTTATCTGGTTCTGTCCATCCCTAGCTGTGACTGGGAGCTAGATTGATCCTTCCAATGTGACCCTGTCTCTTGTGAACTCGAGAAGAGCAGTTTTAACGGCCCGGAGTTGAGGTCGCCCTACTCCAATCTTATTGAACACTTCGGCCAAGAGGATATCGTCCAAGCTCCCGGTATCCACCAAAATTCGAAACACTTTTTGGTTAGCTATAGTCACAGTGACCATAAGTGCATTGTCGTGGGGATGATGGACTCCTCGGGGTCCTCTTCATTGAAGGTTAGATCGCAAGATGTTACTTTTCTTCTTTCGGGGGTTTGTTGGTGACGAGGACTTGATGCTCTGAGCTGGAGTGGCTGATACTTCTGACGTGGGCTCTCCGAGCTGGGTTCGAGTCACCTCCTCCGGTCGTCCCACCGAAGATGGTACGGATTTCTCTGGTCAATTCGTTGTTGATGGGTTACTCGTTCTTCGAATCAGCTCGTTCTTCTCTCCTGTTGACATATTCTTGGAGCTGCCCGTTGCGGATGAGTGCTTCGATCTTTTCCTTAAGGTCGAAATAGTCACTGGTCGTGTGGTCGTGGTCTCGGTGGAAATGGCAGTATTTTCGTTTGTCTCGCTTATCACCATCATATTTTATCTTGCTCGGTCACTTGAGGATTCGTTTATCTCAGACCTCCATGAGGATTAGCTTGGGTGTCCTGTTGAGAGGAGTGTATGAGCTGAATCTGCCGTTGGCTGCTTGCTCGGGTGCTGATTCCTTTGCGGCACATCTTCTTTCCTCTTATTTTCGTTGGCCAAATTGGGTTCCTCCTTAGGCCGTTTTTCCTTGGTCGAGCTCCCTTTGTTCTGATTAGCCCTCTGTAATACCCTGAATTCTCACAATCCGAGTTCATACTTGCCCTCGAGAATTCCGAGTGTTATTAATGTAAAAATTGGATGCTTCGAAATTGCATTTTTTAAGATCACATCCAGTTACATTCACGAAGGTAAACCATTCACAAGAATAAAATCAACTATATTTATTATTCCGTAAGAGTAAAAAGTGTACAAATAATACTTTAATGCACTCTTAATGGGAGCTTATTACATTATCAAAGTTTACAGTGAAAAATAAATAAAACTAATCGTGCATTATTCTTCTTCTCTATTTAAACCCGTCTTCCACAGAATGGTCGTCGTCCGTTATATCGACTTGTAATTTACCTATAATATCTGTGTGGTTGGAGAGGTTCAACGCCCTACTCATGGTGGTGGTCATCCTTTAAAATTTACAATGATTCAAGTGATTCTTAAGAATAACCAAAAGGTCCCAATACATGCATCTCATACTCCATAAATACAAGTGGTATCCACAAACATTTTACATGAAATGCATGCCTAGCAAAGTATGTGTGGTCCATCACACTCAGCGATCATCCCAATGTGGAATATAGTTCATAGAAAACCTAGCTCGCCTCGCATCCCATACTATGGAGATTCATGAACATCTCAAGGCGACACAACAACATGATTGGGAGATTTACGTGATACGATGTGTTCATGGAGCGACTATATGCGACATCCAATCCCGATAAGTGATGTAACATGCATGGCGATTTACTTATATCGATTGTGTACCACTCACCAACCCACGGGATTATGTGCCGACCAAGAGGGCCGCTACTCGAAATGCATTACGTCCACGATATTATATTGATCACTAGAAGTGAGATTTCCAGCATAACACTTGCATTGGGTGATATAAGTGCAGTAATTAAAATTAAGTATCAATGATTTACATAGTGAAGATAAATGACATTAAAACTTGAAGCATGTAAGAAAGATGTAATCAAATAAATTAAATTGTAAAATTTTAAGGAAAAACCCTCACCTTTGGCTGTATGTTCATCTACTACCAATAAGGGTGGGCATCGAGCCGAGTCGAGGTGGGCTAAGCTCGGCTCGGCTTGTCCATGTTGTACTCAAGTTCAAGCTCGAGCTCGAGCTCGAGCTCGGCCTTGAGCTCAACATTGAAGCTTGGTTTGTTCGCCAAAGCTGTCGAGTCGAGTTCGAGTCGAGCTAGTGGTTCGAGTTGAGTCGAGTTTACCTCGAGTCGAGCTCGAGCTTGTTGGGTGAGAGATCGATGGATTTTATTCTTGATCCTCCTCCATTGATTCAGAAGAGAAGCTAAATAAAACAATTTTAAAGATGCATTTTACACGACGCTCCACTAAGCGAAATTCATTTTTGGTTTGGCCCAGCAACCGAAACAGGGTGTAGTCCATCTTTCAGCAGTCCAGAAAATCCATCTGTGTAGGCCCTATGATAGAAGAACCATAGGCCAAAAGCATCCTCAATTGTATGTTCTGAATTACCCATCATCAAGGCCATACTTTCCAATGGATAGGATTTTGAACAGACCTAGGACCACAAAAAAGTGGGACCCACCTGTATTGTTGCTGCTCTGACATGTAACACCCCGAACTTTTCTATACTGAATATTGAAAGTCTTCGAGTGTTACTGTAAATTTAACCTATTATGTACACATGTATAGTACCAATCTAGCCAACTTAACCTTACATCCTTGCCCTAACTCTAACTTAACCTTTGGAAATGATCTTCATTCATAAATCAAGCCATCTGACCGATGAATTTCAAGACAAGCCCATCCATCACATGATTTAACATAAGTACTTTCCCTTAGATGACGTGATGAATAATTCCTTATCCATAATGATTTAGATATACGTTCTTTTGTAAGAATTGCCTAGAAACATGTCTATAACCGTATGGATCCATTAGATTTCCCAAAACTCATAAATCGACAGTAATTACGAAATTACCACTAACCTAGACCCGTGAACACTAGATTACATGATTCCCATGGTCCGTTTCATGTGAAATTTTACATCGTGCCTAATTATCACAAATTAACTGCACACCTCGAATTTCAGCTTTAGATCATAGTAAATCAGCTACTTGACCTCTACATCTGTTCGTACACTTATCAGATCAAGATTTTGATCCGTCCATCTTGTTTACGCCATATGAATATGCTTAGCCCACCATTAGAATCAAAATTTGACAAACCTTCATGTGTAAGAAAGTCGCTCGAATCTAACGTTATATAAGCCCTACCCCTAATCACTCCAAAAATCCACGTTATGTCCATCCATTTAATAAACTGACCATACATTCACCTACATACAAGGATAAAGTTCTAATCATCAAGTCCTCTTATTTTTAGAAGCTCATCTGACCATCCATCATGTTTGGATCTGCCAAATGGGCCACCCAAATATCAGGATGAATCGATCATTTTGAAGATCTTAAAACACAGGTCCAAACTACCGGATAATACTACAAATAGACATATATAAACATGACATTGAAACCCTGGAATAGTATAGTCCATTGAAGTGGTATCTTAGTCATCATTGAGAGATCATAGCTCAAATTTGGGCGACGAAAAGAGCGTGAAAAATAACTATCACCAGTCAAATTTCATCACATTTGGACGGTAGACTCATGAGTTATGGATGGCAGAAGTTTTGAAAAAGAAAAGGGGTAAAATTGTAAATATGGTAACACTACATGCATGTCACTGTTGTTGACATGAGTTACCATTGAAGTTCTAACGGTGTGAATTCTCGCTACTCGGCGGGATCGTGCGGCCCACCTGAAGTTCAAATCTACTTCAAATTTGGGACCATGGGTTAGCACGACGTGCCAAAGACGATGAATGGAATAGATCCCCATAAGTCATCACAAGCGGGCCCCACCTAATTTTTCTCCAGCCGTTCATGAAAGTCATGAAATTAATGCACACTCTCCTGGTTCAACGTGAACACAGGCCCATGGCCCACCTGAGTTATAGATCGACCCCTATAATACGCCCGAACACACCTTAGGATCATTAGAATCCTTTTAACCATTGACGTTTAATTTTGAGGTGATCGAACCATTAAACTAACCAAAATCTACAATTAGAGCTAGAAATAAGTGAAATTGGGAGTATGGCCCACCCAAGCTTCAGAATTTCCTCATCTCCGGCCAGGTGACCCAAATGGGCCCACAGAGAATCATGGATGGAGTGGATTTCTCAAAAACATCCCAGTTGACCCCACTTAATGGGTGTGTGCACACCAGGGCATGCACTCGGAGTGCACTGAGTAAAGGATGCTCGGTCAGAGAGCCCATTACTCCTGTTTCTAAAAAAAAAGAGAAACTGTCTCTCTTCCTTCAGCGTTGGCAGCGGACGGACGGACGTCCGTTTTGCTTGCACTATGGCCCACCATGTAGGACCATCTCAATAATCCAAACCGTTCATCATGTCTAGAATTTTATTCTAACTAAAACCGTATCTTCCATATGCATTCATGCAACCACACGTGCACACAAACACCGGTGCAAACAAGACCTAAAAACACTTATTTCCATAAATGGAGGCTGTTCCCCATGCAAACACGCTGACAATCCGCGTGCTCTACCTACCATACATCTCAGCCCTCCATTTCGACAGATCCTAGCCGTTCATTCCTTTGAAATTTTTACCCACGGTAAAGAGAAAACCATGACCGGTTTTCATCCCTTCCCACAGTTATGAGAAAACCGAATGGTAGTATTCAATCTGGGCCATCCAGTCCTCATCCAACTGCCTGAGAAAGCCTAGGGCTCGATTTAAGTCGAGAATATGGAGTTGCAATGGGTCTCTCTCCCACGCCCTTGCAGCAGTTCGTCAACCAGCCATTTCCCTTCTCCATTAGAACCCACCAGCCAAACCTCTTCCAAGCTTCAAAACCTCCGTTCCATGAGCTCCCTAGCAAGTGTACGGACCTTCCCTAGCCAATGGATTAGAGAAAGAGGCAATGCATGATGATCCGCCATTAATGGCAGCTCATCTTCCTCATTGGAGCTGCACCGAGTCGTCTCAACTCGGGGCGAAATCAGGTCAAGCCATGGGCTCTGTCAGGCCTCTAAAACAACAGAAAAGAAAGGAAAGAAAGAAAGAAAGGAAAAGAAAGGAAGAAGGAGGAGCAGAGAGGAGATCGGTCCATCCTCAGATGGACTGGTTATGAGGTATGTGTTATATCTGGCCGTCCATCTATCCGGGCTTTACTTTCAAAATAATAATAAAACAATATTATATTATATATTTATATTATATATGTTCGTGGTGGGCCCACGTGGGACCCACCTGATGTGGAAGGGGATTGGCTGGGTATTAATGTCAGAAGGTCTGTGGGCCCCTCCTGATGTATATATTTTATTCCACGCCGTCCATCCATGGCCCAGCAGCAGGATGGTTGCTGTATTGACATTACTAAGTTACGTGGGTTTTACCGTGGTATGTGTTATTCAACACTACCCATTCATTTTACTTAAAGTGGGACCCCACCTAGATGTATGTTATGTCTCCGCCGTCCATCCCATTTCCTACCTCATTTTAGGCGTTGACCCGAAAAATGAAGCCAACCCAACTCTCTGGTAGGCCACACCAGTATAAAGACTAATTTAATAGGGGTAGATCATTAGGGCCCTTTGTGATATTTCAGTGCGTCAAGACATATCTAAAATTGGACATTGGACCTTTCCTGAGCCCTGAAACCCAATTAACGGAGTAGATCCTCCTTAAGCGGGCCCCACCAATCAAAACAAAAAAATAATAATATAAGAAACATGCACGTAGCCGTCTAGAGGACGCTGCCTCATTTTACTTAAAATTATGGCTTGAACCATGGCCCCACCACAAGGTCTACCATGATGTGTGTTGAACATCAACACCGTCCATTTGATGGGTCCCCTTTATATACGGGGTGCCCCAAAAACCAATCATACACAGAGCTCAGGTGGCCCACACCATCTATAATCTTTTGAATACATGTTAAACCATATGAAAGCACTTGTCGGGGTCCATCTGAGATTTGGATGCACCTGAAACTTAGTTTGACCCCTTAACCTAGTGGGACACACATAATGGATGGGTTGGATTTGTGAACCACAACTTAGTGAGCCCAACAAATGATTATAAATGCTTTAATGGCAGATTTTAGTATCTATTGTTATAATTAAACCTACTGATATATACTTGATAGCTATTACTATTATCATTAGTATTACAATAATAATTACAGTTATTAAACACAACTAACCATTAGTAGATTATCCGTGCTAATAGTAGTGCTTGCGAACAAAATTATCATTATTACATATTAATCAATTAATTGTTATTCTTAGGTACAATTATTAATAGTAGATCATAGCAGTACTGACATTACAATGATTGTTATTAATAAATTGGCTAACGTTAATTATAACATTAATGTTAATCATTACTTTTCAATTATTAAATTAATATGGTAAATTATCATATGCCAACTACAATCCAAATCCTAAAAGAAATTTATCATAGACCTAAATTCAAGGGTGGAACCCTAAAACCCTAGGTTAAAACCCTAACCCTAAGTAGCATGTAAGCTTGGACCTAACTGTATAACTTTACAATTTATGATAGGGTCCAAGGAAACACACACTCTCTAGCAACACTGGTAGATGATTCAAAGTAGAAGGTGATGATTCTTCCCCTTGAGCTTTCCATCTTCTCATTAGCTTAAGTTATAGTTTTTATTTAAGTTCTTAATTGATATCTCCCTTTATAATCACATGTGTTAGCTAGCGAAAATTGAATTGTTGTATTACATGCTTTATGATTATCCTGTATAATTGCTCATGCTTGTGGATTTCTTTTTGTGGATTGCTTATGGAACTTAAACTGGTACATTAGTGAGAAATTTTCACATATGAATGTACACCCATACTTGGTATGTAACTTGACTAGTTGTGATTATAATGGACCTTCGACTTGGTGGTTGTTCAGTGGTGGTCTAGGTAGATCATTGAAATGGGCCTACCATCTAAGGTTGTTGTGTCTAATGGTTTTCAAGGATGGTCTTTTATCGCATGATTTTGATATTCACCCTATGTGGCTCGTTTTGATACTCGCCCTACGTGGTTTTGTTTTGATATTTTTCCTATATGGTTCGATGTTTTATACCGTGCAACCATGCGATGGTAAACCCCATACATTGAATATGATTGGCCACTGGTCGATTGAGTTCCATTTGACATCCTAAGATGGTAGCCTCATGAGCTGGGGATGGTGGTAATGAGACACTATGCTTGAGCTGTCGGCTTACTCTGGGATCTGAGCTCCTCGTAGTGACCTTGAACTTACCTAAATTGGCTGATTGTAATTGGACTAATAACGGTTTAGCTAATCATGCATTCATAGCATGTTGACAATGACGGGTTGCTAATTTGGATGCTGTAGCACGTGCCCTTAGGATTTCGGGGTATCGTTTCGCTAGCTCCTAGACCATCGACTATCGACCCCTGTCCGACTGGATGATTTTCCCAGGTCGATGATTTGCATGGGCGATGAGCCCAAGTCTGGCTGGATGTGCATCCCCAGGCCGATGTGCATTCACGCATCCATGCATTTAAAAAGACTGCATCATGTATTGTTTTGATTGCCTTGTTGTTTTATAACTATACTTACCTAATGCGGCGGTGTGTAATCTTGAGAGAAATTTATACTGAGTTGGCCACTCATCCATCAAATATACAATCGTACAGGTAAGGCAGGTGGCCTATATGATGCATACGATCAGACTTGATGAGGAGCTATGCAGGTGCCATGGATGCACGGCCTTATCGCTAAGAGGAGTTGCGTGGTCATGCGGCTTATATTTATATGCTTTCTGTTATTTCTTATATGTGCAAATCTTGTAATCGTTAATGTTGAGACATTGGTTTGTATAAGTCATTATGGGCAACCATTTGTATATTCTAAATGAAATGAAAATTTTCCTTTATGTTGATTTGTTCACTCTACGCTCATCTGCTTACTCTGATAGTTTAAAAAAATATCCTCGAATTTGACCATCCTTTAAGGTTAACACTCGGGTTTTTGGGAAATGAGTCGTGTACTCGGGTCCTGAAAATATGGGGCGTTACATGACAAAAGCACAGTTTCCGTTACCTTGCAGATGATTTGAGGACTTGCAGCTCACAACATATTCAGGAAGGATATGTCTATTCATGTGAGTGCTCCATACAATATACCATTTTGGATTCAAGAGATCGTTAACACCAACATCAAACTCTTCACTATTGGGGTGAAAGCAAAGAGATCCCACTTCAACTTTCTCCGCATTCACCACAACTTTAATATATTTATTATTCGAGCCGAGTCGAGCTCGAGTTCGAGTTTTGAGTCGAGTCGAGTTGAAATGCCCCCTGGTCGAACTCGGATTGAAATCAACTCGAGCTTCAAATAATTAGCTTGACTCACCCAAATCAGCTATTCAAGCCGAGTCAATCCAAGCTGACTCTAGCCGAGTCGAGCGCATTTTTCGAGCTAGCTTGACTCGTGAACAGCCCTAACTACCAAGTTTAAACGCCTATAGACACACTTTATGGTCAAACGTTATCCTAATTCACATGTTTTGAACGGTTATAATTAGGCTAGATCCCGATTTATGGTGGTGTTAGATTTGACCAAGTTAACGGATCTGAACAAAGACCTTAGTTAAGGTGTGGTTTAGATGTGCCATATGTACAGGTTAATAATTTTAAATTTAGAAATCCGGATATTTCGGTGTATCCTTTCATCCATTCGACTTGGTTTGACACAGTGAGATATTTTTACACCTTTGCTGCTAGAAAGTAAAAAAAGAAAAAGAAGGGAAGAAAAGGATGTATAACTCTAACCTATGGTAACGATCAAATCTGGACTTTAAATCGGTAATTTAATAGGTTGCTGAATGTTTTCTGGCTTCTCCCTCTCTTCTTAGTTATCAGAGACCGAAAGAAATTTCTTCAGCCGGATTCTGACCTTTGCTGGAATTTCAGCGTTTCCGAGCACACTCTCCTCCACTCTCTCTTACTCCTCTCTCGTTTCTCTCTCTATCTCTCTGCTTTGCTGTGTACGTTCTCCAGCGGGATTCGTTTTGGTTGAGGAAGATGTCTCCTGCTTCAATGGAGGATCATCTTTTATTCCATCTTTGTCTGAGTTGTCTTCTCTGGACGTTCCAGATTGGTTGAGGGATGCTTAGGATGCCATAATAACGAAGGTCCAGATTGTCTCGTGGGTAAGACCGGTGTAGCTACCGTTTTTCCTTGCGTTACTCGTGGTCCGACTTCGTATCCTTGGAGATTTCGAGATCGTGGGGATCCTTCCGGTTTCCTAACGTTTTGGGTTGTCGTTGGATTTCCCTAAGGTGGAGATTGAACGGGTCGGATCTTCATTGGACTGCCGAATCCGGGAGTTTCGGTGGTGAAACTTCCACCAGCGTTGCTTGCTCGGACGCTGTTACCACGAGCGCGGAGGGGGTGTTGACTTTGGTTCCGCTGCTGGGTCAGGTGGGGTCCACTTGTAGTGTCTTTTAAGGAAATCAATTCCCTTCATCATTTCCCTCATATTAAATTCGCCCAAGAGCTGAAATATGAAGTTGATTTGAGTTTCAGATGGGTCACACAGTCAGTCATCGTGGGCGATGCTCACCGTTGAAGCAAGCCTTCTCTTATGCTTACGTTGGGTGTTCGAAATAGGTGGAGTTGTTGAATGTGAAGATCATCCCATATTACACTCGGATGGGAATGACCTACTTGGTCATGCTTGATTTTGGGTGAGAGAATCGGAGGTAGTTTCATTTTGAATACAAAGTGTGGAAGGGGTTTATGCTCTGGTTTTGCACGCTGTTCGCATTGATGGAATGTGACTGATTGCTGGGGTCAAGTGGGGTCCATTGCGAGGTTTTTATGAGAATCCACTCCGCTCATCAGTCTAATCAAGTCGTGTTGCCCCATGAGCGCAAATATGAAGCAGTTTTGAGCCTCATATAAGCTTATCTTGGAAGTTCTCCTAATGGGTGTCAAAACGGACTTGATATTAATTAATGGTCCACATTCAATGATTGAGGCCCAATTTTGGAAGAAATGTGTAGTCAATATAGTTAAATGGTTGGACAAATTTTGGTGGTTGATCGATGGTGGAAAAAGTCTAAATCTAAAATATCACATTTTTACGTCAAAAGGAAGGAACTGACTTCAACGTTCAACGGTGTGTTGCGCAGCACGCCAATAATGCAGTGAGCCTAGATCCAATCTCAGGCCTCACCCACAAACGATAAACAAGAAGAAATATAAACTAGAGATAGATCAAAACAATCTAATCAAACCACGAGATAAGATATACGTGGAAAAACCCCAAACTAGGGTAAAAAACCACGGATGCAAACTTCCACTATGAAGAACGAAGATTACAAGGCAATATACTAACCTCTCCCTTGGAGATACAGAGAAAACCCTTTTCCCACACCTTAGAATAGCTCCCCAATATTCACCTTAATCCTAGAATAGCCCTAGGGATCCCAATTTATAGTTTTGGCAACTTCCCTTTCTGCATCCCAGTTGCAAAAGGACTTGCGACACGAAATCCGCGAAACTCCTTTTCGCATCCCAGTTGCGAAAGGACTTTCGACATGAAATCTGCGAAACTCTTTTCCGCATCCCAGTTGCGAAAGGACTTGCGACACGAAATCCGTGCATGTGGCTCCACTTCTCAACAATCTCCCAATAGGAGACACATCGCCATAAATCTTTATCTTCTTCATCCGGAGTGCACTACCTCCCCGTCTTCAAGCCTGAAGACCAATCAAAGCTGAACAGAGTTTCAACTTCTCTCGTGTGACCGCCTTGGTCAACATATCCGCAGGATTCTCACTTGTATGAATCTTCTCTAGAGCAATCGATCCATCTTCCAATAACGAACGTATGAAGTGATATCTGATGGCAATATGCTTGGTCTTTGAATGAAAGGCTGAATTCTTGGCCAAGTGTATTGCACTCTGACTGTCACTGTACAGTTTGCAATCTGCTTGCTTCTTACTCAACTCTTCTATGAAACCTTGCATCCACACCATCTCCTTACATGCTTCTGTAGTCGCAACATATTCTCGCGTCGTCGACCGATAGATACTATCTTCTCAGAATCGAGAGACCTAATCGATCGCAAGACTACCCGCAGTAAAGACATAACCTGTAGTACTTCTCCTGCTGTCAATATCTCTTGCCAAATCTGAATCTACTTATCCTTGTAGCTTGATTTCCGATCCACCATAGTACAGCCCTACATCCTTAGTACCTACCAAATATCTAAGGATCCACTTCACAGCTTTCCAATGTTCCTTCCTGGGGTTGTTCATGAACCTGCTAACAACTCCCACTGCTTGAGTAATGTCTGGCCTCGTGCTCACCATAGCATACATGAGACTCCCAATAGCTGACGCGTATGTGACTTTAGCCATGTAGTCCCGTTCATCCTGCATCTTTGCCCCTTGCTCCTTAGATAGCTTGAAGTGGTTGGCCAATGGAGTGCTAACCGGCTTAGCACCTCCTATATTGAATCTGTCAAGTATCTTGGCTATGTACTCTGCCTGTGACAAAAATAGTTTATTGTTTTCCCTATCTCGCTTTATCCTCATGCCTAAGATTTGTTTTGCAGATCCTAAATCTTTCATGGCAAATTCTCTAGACAGTTGTCTTTTGAGATCTGAGATGTCCTTCATGCTTGAACCGGCCATAAGCATGTCATCAACATATAGAAGTATGACGTATAAAACTTCTTCAAATAACAACAGTGGTCTGCATGACATCTCCTGTAACCGTTTCTTGACATGAAACTGTTGAACTTCTTGTACCACTGCCTCGGGTTCTGCTTTAGGCCATTTAGACTCTTCTTCAATCTGCACACCTTGTTCTCCTTTCCTGGTGCCACGTATCCTATCGGCTGATGCATATATATCTCTTCTTCAAGGTCCTCATGAAGAAAGGCTGTCTTAACATCTAGCTGCTCTAGATGTAAGTCATACTTAAGATCATATGAATCGTAGACATTTTCACTATAGGTGAAAATATTTCAGTGAAATCGATACCTGCCTTTTGTTAAAATCCTTTCATAACCAATCTGGCCTTGTACCGTTTTGAACCATCGTGCTTCTCCTTCAGTCTATAAACCCACTTGTTATGAAGAGCTTTCATGCCCTTGGGTAGAGTGACTAGCTCCCATGTACGATTAGACTCAAGAGAGTCCATCTCCTCATCCATGGCCTGCTCCCACTTAACCCGTGTATCCATCTGTAATGACTCTTCAAAACACTCTGGTTCACCATTATCTATCAATAGTAGATAATATAAGGAGGGTAAGTATCGGACCGTGGGTCTCCTCTCCTGAGTAGACCTCCTCACAACCAGTGTATGTGACTCTGCCTCATAATGCTCCTGTGCATTATTATCCTGTGGCGCTGTAATACCCGTGTCTGATAACTCTTCCAACTCTACGAATTCCTTTTCGTCGGCCTTATTTTCTTGCACACTGTCCTTATGCATCACTTTTTTATTAAAGACTACGACCTTGCTTCTGATGATTTTTCTATTTTCTGCATCCCAAAACCTGTAGTCAAAATTATGCTGCCCGTAGTCTATAAACGTGCACCTCCTGGATTTCGCATCCAGTTTGTTTCTGTGCTCTGCATTAATGTGAACATATGAAGTGCAACTGAACACTCTGAGATGTGCGAGGTTCACTTCTTTCCCAGTCCATGTTTCTTCTGGTAGCCCACCATCCAATGGTGCCGAGGGACTTCTATTGATGAGATATGCGGCAGTATTCACAGTATCTGTCCAAAAGGTCTTGAGCAACCCCGCATGTAACCTTATGCTCCTGGCGCGCTGAAGGATGGTCCTGTTAATATGCTCAGCCACACCATTCTGTTGCGGTGTCCCTGGAATCGTTTTCTGATGTTTGATTCCATTTGCTGCACAATACTCCTCAAATCTCTTATCACAGTACTCTCCACCATTATCAGATCTGAGACATTTTACTATTTTACCTATCTCATTTTCTACCAAAACTTTTCACTTCTTAAATACATCTAATACATCAGATTTATGCTTTAAGAAATAGACCCACAGTTTTCTACTAGCATCATCAATAAAAGTAATAAAATAATGTGAGCCACCAAGAGATAATACCTGTACCGGTCCCCACACATTAGTGTGTACAAGCTCCAACAGATGTGTCTTTGGAACGTGTCCCGTCTTCTTGAAGCTTACTCTCTTCTGCTTGCCATACACGCAGTCATCGCAGAATTCTAAGTCAATAGACTTTAGCCCTGGTAGCTTCCCTTTAGACAATAGTACTTTCATCCCCTTCTCACTCATATGTCCCAACCTCTAATGCCATAACTGCCCATTCACTCCAGTTGATGCGGCTGCGAGTGAACTGTACGATCCTGAAGTCACGTACAAAGTACCTTCCTTCTTGCCTCGAGATATCACCAAGACACCTTTTGTGATCTTTCAGGAATCACTGGTGAATGTCGTCACATAATCGGTATTGGCCAACTGCCCCACTGAGATTAAGTTACGTTTCAGACTCGGTACATGTCTGATATCCTTTAATTTTAAAGACGTTCCGTCTTTCTGATTTACATGAACGTCCTCCTTTCCCACAATACTACACGACTCATCATCACCCAGGGAGACTCTCCCAAAGTCACTTGACACATAATCACGCAGAACTTCCTTACATGAAGTAGCATGAAATGAAGCACCCGAGTCTATAATCCAAGACTCATTCCTCGCATCAAGAGACAAGATCAATGCCTCTGTGTCACTCTCCTCAGATAGATTCACTGAATCCTTCCCGCCTTGAGAGTTTCCTTCTTATTTTTTGAGCGCCCTGCAATCACGTTTCATATGCCCCTTCTTGCCACAATGCTAACACTCGTCTTTGTCTTTCGGTCCCCTGGACTTCTTCCTCGACTTAGAACACCCATGTTTATTACCTCCTTTGTTCAGTGATCTTCCTCTTCCTTCAACGTTTAGAGCATTCCCTGAATCTCCTGAAATTTCTGATGTCTTTCTTCTAGATTCTTCACTAAGAATTAGACCAGCCACATCATCAAATTTCAGCTTTGTCGACCCTGAAGAATTGCTCACAGTAATCACCAAATCATCCTAACTGTCTAGCAAACTGGATAAGATCAATAACGCCCTGACCTCATCCTAAAAAATAATGCCAACGGATTCCAACTGGCTCGTAACTGTATTAAACTCGTTTAAATGTTCATTAACGCTCCCACCATCTGACATCTTCATGTTGAATAACTGTTTTATAAGATGAACCTTGTTGGATGCTGAGGGTTTTTCATACATGGTGGATAGGGCTTCCATTAATTCTTTTGTAATTTTCACCTTGGATATATTGAAGGCGACGCTCTTAGAAAA
This sequence comes from Magnolia changhungtana, assembly GCA_030180095.1. NCBI lineage: Eukaryota > Viridiplantae > Streptophyta > Magnoliopsida > Magnoliales > Magnoliaceae > Magnolia > Magnolia changhungtana. The sequence goes on from JASAUF010000625.1 coordinate 3,001,413, forward strand.
AGAGAGTCGGATTGTTCCTAAAGCCTTTTTATCCAGTAAAAATTATTCATCATCTGTCATCTTTTCTGGTTTCTTCTCTTTTCCTCATAGAGGAATGTAGAGGTCCTTCTGATACAGATAATCTTCCATCTGCATCTTCCAGAAGGCAAAGTTTGAACCATCAAACTTCTTAATTCTAGTTTTTCCATCTTCTGCCATCGCTCCCAATAGAACTAAACCAATAGCTTTGATACCAGTTGTTGCGTAGCACGCCAACAACGTAGTGAGCCTAGATCCAATCTCAGGCCTCACCCACAAACGATAAACAAGAAGAAATATAAACTAGAAATAGATCAAAACAATCCAAATAAACCACGAGATAAGATATACATGGAAAAACCCCAAACTAAGGTAAAAAACCACGGATGCAAACTTACACTATGAAGAACGAAGATTACAAGGCAATATACTAACCTCTCCCTTGGAGATATAGAGAAAACCCTTTTCCCACACCTTAGAATAACTCCCTAATATTCACCTTAACCTTAGAATAGCCCCAGGGACCCCAATTTATAGTTTTGGCAACTTCCCTTTCTGCATCCCAGTTGCGAAAGGACTTGAGACATGAAATTCACAACACTCCTTTACGCATCCCAGTTGCGAAAGGACTTGCAACACGAAATCTGCGAAACTCCTTTCCGCATCCCAGTTGCGAAAGGACTTGCGACACAAAATTCGTGCATGTGGCTCCACTTATCAACACGGTGTAGGATTATAATTCAGGGTCTAAATTTTGTATGATATCATAGTGATATGAAGCAAAAATGTGATCTAAGATTGAGTTTCGATGGACGACAGAAAGTGGTTAAATTGAAGATCTAGATTTATACAAAGTTGGTAAGCCTAAGTAAAAGCCTACCAAAGTGGGGTTTGTATATTTCACACTTGGTCCATATGATGAGCAATCCAAGTCGTTCATGTAAAGGGAAATGTCTTACTACAGCTACACACAAGCTTTCTTCATTCGATGGACACCAAAATCAATTATTAAGGGATGATTTGTCAATTATGCCACTTTTACAATGATTTAATGGCTAAAATTTGACATTTATGGTTAATTTATGATATATAAGCATGATATAAAATTTCACATTAAACAGATCATGAGAACCATGTGATCTAGAATTCTAGGGTTTAAGTTAATGGCATTTTCATAATTATTATTGATCTGGGAGTTTTGAAAAATCTAATGGTTCTACAAGATTATATACATATTTTTAAGCAATCTTTAAAGAACTTATATCTAAATCAATATGGATAAAGAATTATTCACCAAATTAATTAAGGGAAGGTACATATATCAACTAACATAATTGATTGTCAGATATTTTTACCTAGGGGTGATTAGTTGATTGAATGGTCAATTATGATGAAAAAGTGAGAATACTCGGATATATGATGATTCTATCTTAAAAATTAATGGTCGGATAACTTGACCTATAGATGAAGATTATTTTCAACCGTCATTTACATGTAAGGTTAGGATTGGCTAAATTGGTATTGTGCCGTAAGACAGCTACTTCCTCAGCGTTGGAGTACTTCTGAACTTTATTGAGGAGGTTGGCTATTGTCATCGGATGGTTTTGTCAAGCGAAAAGAGGAATCTTCCTTCCTTAAGTCCTCCCATTAGGGTGGTCAGGGCAATGTCCTCAGAATGCTTTTGCACATGCATCATTTCTAGGTTAAAATGCTTGATGTAATCCTTCAGTAGATTGCCTTCTTTCTGAATGACATTGAGGAGATGGGAAGCCGGTTTAAGGCTTTCTTTCCCCCCAACGGAGTTGGTGACGAAGGCTTTACTTAGCTGCACGAAAGAGTCGATCGAGTGCTGCTTCAGTTGTCGGAACCACTTCCAGGCTGCTCCTACTAGGGTTAATGAAAACGCACAACAAATGGTAGCGGTTGACGCACTTCGCAATACCATCCAAGCCCTGTAGGATTCCAGATGCTCAGTCTGGTCGGCGGTTCCAGTGTACGGGTTGATCTGAGGCATACAGATCCTTAGTGGGATCTGCGTGTTCATGATATCGTTTGTCAACGGAGGCTCGGACTCTTCTAGAATCGCTTCCACTGAGGTTGGGGTGTTCGAACGATATGCCTGCCATATGTCGCCGATCTAGCCTTGCAAGTCATTGAACTCAGCCTCGTAGGGGTCGCCGCTTTCGGCCATAGCCTCAGTGGCTACCTTGGGAGCTTTACCGTGCTTCTTCTTATCTAACTTATGACGGTGGTCGGACGTGGCCAATGCTGTGGTGCCAGAGATGTGAGAGGGTGTTAGCGTTGATGTTCCGAGTTGCCGGCTTTTGCAGGAGGCAATGGGTGCGTTAGAAGGCTCGGGGGGCTCCTGGACTATTTGTCCCACTGCCTCCTCGACCTCTTGTGCGGGTCGTGGCTGAAGTTGTTCCAACAACTACCTCATGGAATTCATGTTATTGTTCAATGCTTCTACTTGTTGTTCAAGGGAGACCAGCCGTCCTCCCCAATTATGGAGATCATTGCACCAACCCTGTGGGGCAGAGTCAGCCTGCAGCTGGGAAGTGGAGTCCCGATGGCTAGCAGACTGATCGGGTGGTGCAAGGTTGGGCGCAACAGAGGAGGCTTGAGCTTTCTTTTTCCCTTTCGCCATTTGTTGAACTAATGGTGAGATGAGACCGGCTTTCGATGCTGATTCCCACAGATGATGCCAAACTGTTGATGCAGAAATTGGTTAGCCCCTTTCTAAACCTATTCACCTGCAGAAGGAACGGACAAAGAAGAACCTGACTAGAGCAGGGGACCCTCCAATGCCTAAGTCAGGGATATGATCTGGGTCTAGTTGAATATCGAGGGTTTAGGGCTAAAGATAGTGCGTACCTTTCACTATTAGAGGCCTCTCTATTTATAGTTGAGGAGAGGTGGTAGCATGGAATAGATTTCCCGGTTGAGTAGGAGGATCCCCCGAGATCCTTGGAGAGGATCTTAAGATCACGATTGCATCACGAATGAATTCTGTGATCTCTGGAGAAGATTTCAGACCCATCTTCCTTTAGATAAGGTCGGACCATCTGGAGTTGACGTAGTTAATTGGAGACCAAGCTTAATTTGGACCGACCTTCCTTTGAGGTCGGACCAAGGAAATGGCCGCACACTGGAGACGTGTTGAGTATTGTTCGGGGACATGAGGGAGCTCGTCCACGTATGCCGAACAAAGTGATGGCCTCCTATTTATAAGGAAGGTCCTTGTGATATCCAATTTCTATAGCGTTTAACTTCACTACGTGAAAAATGGAAAAAAAATGACGGATTTAGAGACAGTTCTACCGTCTCTAAAATTGCTTGGTTTAAAGACGCTTTAGAGACGGCCGTAAACCGTCTCTAAACTTTTAGACGGCCCTTGACCGTCATTAATATTGTCTCAAAAATTTGAACGTTCACAAATCATTTAAGACGGTCAAAAACCGTCGTTAACTGCAGATAAAAGACAGCCATTTACCGTCTGGAATAAGAGACGGTCTCTGGCCGTCTTATATGCGACAATTTGAGATCGTTAAAGACCATCCGTATTAGAGACGGTCATTAGCCATCTCTTACTGGTAATTTGAGACTGTCAAGGACCATCTCAATTAGAGACGGTCATTGGCCGTCTCTTCCTGTAATTTGAGACTATCAAAATAGTTTGTATTAGGCACGGTCCTTAGCTGTCTCCATTTGAGATTGTCAAGGACCGTCTCTATTAGAGACGGTTATTGACCGTCTCATATGCCGTCATTTGAGACGGTCAAAGACCGTCCATATTAGAGACAGTCATTGGCCGTCTTTTATTAGTAATCCGAGATTGTCAATAGCCGTCTCAATTATAGACGGTCATCGGCCATCTTTTATTGGTTACTTAATAGAGTAAAAAATAGTCTTTATTAGGGATGGTCCTTAGCCATCTCTATTTGAGACTGTTGAAGACCGTCTCTATTAGAGACGGTCCTTAGCCGTCTTATAGTGGTCATTTAAGACTATCAAAGACCGTCATACTCAAGTCAAAAATTAAGAACAAAAAATTTTATGAATTTCGAAAAAAAAAGAGTTAAAAAGCTTAGAAAAATAACTAACAATGTTTAAGAAAAAAATTTAGATTTTGAAGAAAAAATATAATTTTATTAAAATCTAGATTTTGAAAAAAAAAATTAAGAACTTTGAATAATGTTGATAATTTTAAAAAAAAGAAAATTCGATAAGAAAATGATATTTTGAAATAGAAAATTTAAAAAATTAAACAAAATTGTGAAAAAATTGACAAGTTGTAAAAATATATATATTTTAAAAAAGAAAACTAGATTTTGTATTTTGAAAAGAAAAATTAAAAAGTTACATAACAAAAGTGATATTTAAAAAATGATATTTTGAAAAGAAAAATTTTAAAAATTAAACAAAATTGTGAAAAAATTGACAAATTATAAAAAAAAAATATATTTTTTAAAAAAGAAAACTAGATTTTGTATTTTGAAAATAAAAATTAAAAAGTTATATAACAAAAGTGATATTTAAAAAATGATATTTTGAAAAAGAAAATTTAAAAAATTAAACAAAATTGTGAAAAAATTAACAAATTATAAAAATATATATTTTTTAAAAAAGAAAACTAGATTTTGTATTTTGAAAAGAAAAATTAAAAAGTTATATAACAAAAGTGATATTTAAAAAATGATATTTTGAAAAAGAAAATTTAAAAAATTAAACAAAATTGTGAAAAAATTGACAAATTGTAAAAAATATATATTTTTAAAAAAGAAAACTAGATTTTGTATTTTGACAAGAAAAATTGAAAAAAAAAAGGGATATATACCAAATTGAATGGATGTGGCCTACAATACACAAGGTGAGATTAAAACATGTAAATGTGAAAAGAATAAAGAAGAAGAGTGCAACTCGAAGTTAAGAAAAAATACACACGTTTAAGAAAGAGAAGTGCAAATCAAAGTTCCTCAATACCTTGGTCAAAAAGAAAATGGTCTAAATTCAACGGTAATATTAGATGGTTGAGATTATCCAATCATTGTGATATTAAAATAAGTGTTCTACCCAACAGAATAGATGTGTCCTTCAACACAATAGGAGTGCAAACCAAAGGAGATTGAAGCATATGTTTAAAAAGAATAGTACAACTCAATATTCCTCAAGATAGTCAAAAAGAAAATGGTCCAAATTAATCCAACGGCAATTTCAGACAGTTAAGATCATCCAATCAATGTGACCTTTGGGTAGGTCATTCTCATGTTATCATTTTTCGGCTATTAACTCGTCTCCAAAGCAATGAGATGTAAACTTGCACAGCTTAGATATAGTTTAAGCTACTTGTTAAAAAGGAATTGGAATATAGTTTAAGCCAAATGAAATCTAAAAAAAAAAAAAAAAAAAAAAAAGACTTGATATAGTTTAAGCCATTCAAATTTGCCTGGGACATGTTTGGTTCGAGGGATTGGTGGGGATGGGAAGGTTTAATCCCGGAATTGGCCGAGTGTGCTAAACAGACTTGATATAGCAATCAGGGGGGATATAGCACTTCCATGGATCTTAAGACAATCCATTGACAACGCCATCATTACCTTGAAATCCATGCTATCCACCCTAATACCATTCAATCCCTTCCAATCTACCCATCCAAGCAGGCCCTTAGTGGTTGAGTCCACAATTAAAGTATATCCAAAGCTCAAGTGGACCATACCATAGGAAACAGTGGGAATAATGATTTCCACCGTTGAAATCTTCCTATGGCCTACAGTGATATTTATTTGTCATCCAACATGTTCAATAGATCACAAATACATGGATGAAGGGAAAAATAAAATATCAACTTGATCCAAAACTTCAGTGGCCTCCCAAAATTTTTCAATGGTAGACGTTCAATTTATCTTGTTTCTATGATGTGGTCCACTTCAGATTTTTATAGGCTTCAATTTTGACCTTACGTAATAAAATTATATGTTAAAATGGATGGATGGAGTAGATAAATTGAATAAATCATAGTGGGCCCCATAGGACGCTTAGGGTATAAGGAAATAGTGTTGAATGAATTTTGACCATTAAAAATGTTTTGGGGGCCATAAAAGTTTTGGATCAAGCTGATATGTTTTTTTCCCCTTCATCTGGGTCTTTATGACCAAATCAACAGATTGGATGTCAAATAAACAGTACGGTGGGCCTTAGGAGGATTTTAATTGTGAATATCCATTCATTAATTTTGTCCTGTGGTGTGGCCTACCTAGGATTTATATTCATATCGCTTTTTGCATCAAGCACTAAAATGATCTGTAAAAATGGATGAACTGAATGGATGAAACATGTACATCATGGTGGGGCTCACAGAGCATCGACCACCAGCCACGGTCCCCCCTTCCAGAGCATCGACCACCAGCCATGGTCTGTATTAACTTATTTTTAAGGTCGTGGCCCACCATGGAATGGTGCATTGACTGACGGGGCAAATCCAAAGTTCAAGTGGACCCACCATAGAAAAGAGTGGGATAGTGACACCCACTATTGAAACCTTCTTAGGGCCCGCCGCGATGTTTATTTGAGATCCAACCTGCTTATAAGTTAATACAGACATGGATGCAGTTGAAAATTGGTCTGACCCCTCATCCAAGTGGGACACACATAATGAGTGGGTTGGATATGTGAATAACATTTAGGCAGGCCCAATATATGATTATGAATGTTCTAAGGAAACCCCTCTATTATATTATGTGGTGTGGCCCGTATTTAGGCTGATGTTTGTGTTTTCCCTTCATTCATATATTTTTTGATATTATGAACATGTTAGATGACAAATAAACATTACTGTGGGCCCAAGGAAGGTATCAACGGTGGAAATCATTATTCCACACTGTTTTGTGTGGTATGGTCCACTTGAGTTATGGATTTACTGAAAATTTGAGATCAACCCACACCGTTCATCCATTTTTCAAGATCATTTTATAGAATTATCCAAAAAATGAATCATATCCAAAGATTAAATAGACCACACCACAAATAAGGGGAACGAATTGGCTCCTCCCCCTACACCATCCAATGGCTTGTGATTGGTGCTGTGTGGGCCCAACCATGATGTATTTTTACAAATATATTAATGAAGGGAAAACTAAAATATCAACTTGATCCAAAACTTCAGTGACCTCCCAAAAATTTTCAATGGCAGACGTTCAGTTTATACTGTTTCCTATGATGTGGGCCCCCAAAGGATTTACTTAGTACGCTTGGGAATGGATTGGCTACTCCCCATAACACCATCCAATGGCTGGTGGTCGATGCTCTGTGGCCCCCACCATGATATATGTGTTTCATCCATGCCGTCCATATATTTTTACAGATAATTTTACGATATGAGACCGAAAATGAGATATATCCAAATCTCAAGTGGACCACATTATAGGAAACAGTGTTGAATGAATGTCGACCATTAAAAACATTTTGGTAGCTATAAAAGTTTTGGATCAAGCTAATTTTTGTTTTTTCCCTTCATCTGGTCTTGTATGACGAAATCAACAGATTGGATGTCAAATAAACAGTACAGTGGGCCTCAGGAGGATTTTAATGGTGGATATCCAATCACTATTGTTCTCATGTGGTGTGGACCACCTGAGATTTATATTCCTCTAATTTTTGGCATAAAAAATCTAAAATGATCTTTAAAAATGGATGAACGGAATGGATGAAACACATACATCATGATAGGGCCCACAGAGAACCGACCACCAGTTAGCCCAAAATTGGGTGCGCGCCCAAAATTGAGCCGCGCGTGCCCAATCCCACTCGGCACCCTCCGTCTTCTCTCTCTCTCTCTCTCTCTCTCTCTCTCTCTCTCCCCTGCCCTCCCTCGCCGCCCTCCCTCACGCCCTCTCTCACTCTCGCGCATCCTCTCTCTCTCTCTCTCTCTCTCTCTCTCGGTCCTCTCTCCGCGCCCTCTCTCTCTCTGTCTGTCTCTCTCGGTGCTCTCTCTCTCGCGCATCCACACGAGGTATCTCTCTCTCTCTCTCTTGCTCAATCTCTCTCAATCTCAATACCGATTGAAAGGATTTGGGGATTTAGGGATTTAGGGCGTGTTTGGACAGGCCTATCCCATGGGATTGGATTGCATTAGGGTGGATGGCAAGTAATGATGGCTATGTCAGTGGATTGCTGGCAATCCCATGGGATTGCTATATCCAGGGAATTCACCACCGAGTATGTTTGGCTCGCCTGGCCAATCCCGGGATTACGTCAGCCTAATCCCAGGATTGCTCCGTCTAACCAAACATGTCCTAAGCAAAATAGATGGGATTAAGAGGGATTGGGTGGATTTCAAGGTAATGATGGTGATGTCGGTGGATTCTTTGGCAATCCCATGGGATTGCTATATCCAACTTCACTGTTTGGCACGCTTGCCAAATCCGGGATTGCTCCTTCCAATCCACCCTAATACAACCTGATCCCATCCACCCTGCCCTGCCAAACAGGCCCTTAGGGATTAAGGTGGGCCCTATTGAATTTACTCAGTACAATAAGAGCGTACTGAGTAACTCAGTATGCAATCCGATTTCCTCTGCAGCACCACCATGATCTATGGCCCTGTATGATCTATGACTCCACCATGATGTATATATTTTATCCATGCCATTCATCCATTTTTACAGATTATTTTAGGTATTTATCCCAAAAATTAGAGGGTTGTAAATCAGAGAAATGGAGAAAAATCAGAGAAATGGATGAGTGGCATGGATAGAAATTAGAGAAATGGATGAAATGCATTCAGCCTCCATTGGTGTTAACAGACGATCCTTCCTGTTGGGGCATCCACTTTCAAGGAAGCCATGAAGATGGGTGTCGAAGTATATCACCATTTGAAGGCAAGCTTTTATTTTGCTTAACAGCTTCAAAAACTGTCCATTTAGGTCTCAAATCTACAAACTTTGATTCCCTCTTCTCCTTGTTTGTGATTAAGGAAAAATATGGCCAAGATGCAATGAATGTTGGTGATGAAGGGGGCTTTGCTTCTAATATTCAGGTTTGTTGCTAATTTAGCTTTTCCACCCTGAGAGAGCAAAAAGGAAAGACGAGAATCCCTGAACACTGTCATGATTCGCATCCATATTCGTGTTCTCAATTACTAATATCATGACATGAGATTACCTTATAGGTGCATGTTGATGGGAAATGGATGATTGATGAGCTTTTAATTTTCTGTTTATATATTTTTCAGATTTTTTTTTTGTTTGGTAATTTAAGAAAATCAGAAATCTTACAATTGGTGTAGGGAAATTGGTGAAGCTAAGCATGTTATGTGTTGTACCAACAAACATTTGCTGGAACTCCAATCATATCATAATGCTTTCTTTGAGTCCCAACTGTAGTGATTGCAACATGGTCTGAGGAAATGCTCATGTCTTTCCCTTAAAAGACCTTTTTTTTTTGTATTGATATAAAATGTTTCATTTTTAAATTAATCCATTATACTTTATTTTCATCAAACAAAATGTAAGTATAGATTTGGGGCTTTGCAGGGGACCTCTATCCTGTTTGTTCTTGAATTTAGGGGTACATAATCAAGCATTCATGCACACTATGGCAGTGGAAGTACATGGTAGTATTTTACATGGTAGTATTTTGCTCATGTCCCAAGACTAGAAATATAAAATACCCTTTATCCACACATTAGAAATCCAGAATCTGTTTGATTGGAGACCTTTTCCTCCTTCAAACGATCTCTATTGTATGCATTGGTAATCTCACTGGCATGAATCATCTTTTTCCATTTGAGTTTTGAAGTTTCTTTCCTTTACTGTGATGTACATATTTTTACAGAGTTTGGATTGTGGATCTTACACAGATTGGTTTGGTTGAAATGCAGGCCATCTCCTTGGAAGAAATCAAGGAATCTACGTCTAATATGTAGCCATTGTCCTCTGTGAATTCTCTCATGTAATCATGTCTACTTTATAATTGTATGTGTATAATGAGAGAAGCACTTGGTCATTTGTGAAATTTCATAAAGGATTGTTCCATTGTTCCATTGTTGTATAGCTGACAATCCTTTTGCGAATGTTAGCTACCATAGTTCCTTCAAAAATCCTTTTCCACACAACGATGGTGTTAGATTTTCTATACATTAAATACCATTGAAAATCCTTTTACAGATTTTCTAAGGAATAATGGAACAATGGAAGTTGTTGTTCCAAACTGACAGTTGTTGTTTAAATATATCTAATCCATGCCATTCATCCATTTTCTGAGATAATTTTGAAATTTGTATCCCAAAAATTAGAGGGATGTAAATCAGGAAATGGAGAATAATCAGAGAAATGGATGAATGGCATGGATAAAAATTAGAGAAATGGATGAAATGCATTCAACCTCCGTTGGTGTTAATAGGTTGGTATAGCTTTCATTTTTAAATTACTGAAATCATCTATTAAGTTGATATAGCTTTCATTTTTAAATTACTTCCCTGTGCATGTTTGGTATTTCAAGGAAGCTCAAATCTTATGAGATTTGAGATTCAACTGGTCTAGAATTAGCACCTGAAAGAGTTTCAATGTTTAAAAGAGCTGGATTTTTTAAAAAAGAGTTCTCTCACATATGCCATGTTACCCAGTGTGAGAGATGAGTGCCATACAAGTGCATTCCATGTAGTTGAATCAATTCTTCTTCTTCTTCTTCTTCTTCTTTTTTTTTTTTTTTTTTTTTTTTTTTTTTTATATGCTCTGCTGATTGTGAAAAGATACAGGAAGATGTGAAGATCATGAAGGAAATGGGAATCGACGCATATAGATTCTCCATATCTTGGACCCGAATATTGCCTTGTAAGAGAACGCTACTTGTTTTAAATTCAGAATACATGAATTAGCAGTCACTCTGTCCATAGATCAATCAATCTGAGCCATTCTTGCATATAGGATATTCAACTTGCATATGTCATAGAAAAGTCCTACATATGTACCAAATTGGCACACGTTGAAATCAGGGCTGCTCATTTGGAGGTCTTCAAGGGAAAGTTGGCCTCGCCCCAACATCAATGCCAATCCACTCTTCAATTGTGGTCCACAGGATATGAAACGAAGGTGATTAAAAAAGAATAACCAACGTAGGATATTCAACTTGCATATAAAGAGTCCATGTCTTGACTTTCATGACCGGGTACTTTTACATGAGTATTGCATGATGAACACCGCAGATCCATCATATGATTACAAGTTGGCATGGTTTATATTTTTTGAAATTTCATTTCCCTCCAAATTGGTGAATGCTGCTGACAGAGAGGAGAAATGATCAGATACAGCAGCTGAATGTGAACTTCCATAGCCATTTCTTTCACTCATTGGGTGGTTTACAATGTCAAAATCTATGGGCAGCTGATGGAAGGGATGAGTGTACTGTTGTGGTCTACATCATATAAATGTGAGATGTTGGTGGTAAGGAAACAGTTGGATCAGATACAGATGATCTTTGATATCGACCATTTCTCCACATAAAAAAGGAAAGTGTATGCTACTGCCCATGTATGCATGTATATGCATATGAATGCGTGTATACATACATACATATATACATGCATAGATGTTTTGGAGAGAGATTGGCTTCGTTGAGCTTGTTTGTATCTTTCTAGATCTGATTTGTTTTCTTTGCTTGTTTTTTTTTCCACATGATTTATTGTGGCGAATGTCATATGAGACCTTATGTGTAAGTAAAGGTGGGAAAAGTAAGTAGCCCGACAGCCAACGTATCTCAGATTTTGGAGAAGGTTACTAAAAGAGAGAAGGTTAGCTTATCTGGAAACTTATGTGAAAAGTAATGTAAGCTTGAAATTGGCTGAAGATTTTCATTATAAATAGATTAAGAGCCAATGATAATTATAAGTAGACTTGCAGCAAAAAATAAAGAATTTGATTTTTTTCAAAACATGGAAAGACTAATCAGTCCTACTTCTTGTAACTTCAGCCACTGCTTCAAATGGAGGAACTACACAAAGATTTGGTTAGGGAGACTACTGATGATGAACTAGCAGCTGCAACAAATATGAGAGCTACAAAGGTGAAAATAAACATAAGGCGGTCGGTAAGATAAGATAGATTGACAGTACTTGTTTCAATTTTCTTGGATGGTTGATGAATGTATTTGGGAATATAAATGAAAATAAAAAACTTATAATATATATATATATGTGTGTTATCAATGGAGGATACCTTGTTTATGGGGACATGAAATTCTTGTAGCTTATGGTATGGTGCCCCAATATTGGTTGTATGTTACTAGTATGTAGTAGATAATACTAGGTTCAATAGTAGATAATACTAGAGAATCCCTAAACCTAAACTTACACCTAATCCTAATCTACTCCTTAACCTAAACCTAAACTTGAAAACCCAAACCTAAATCCGTACACAAACCCGAACCCGAACCCAATTTCCTAAACCTAAACTTATAACCTCAACCTGTAACCTTAACCTAAACGTAAAACCTAAACCTAAACCCAAACCCGATCCCGAACCCAAATCTGAATCCCTAAACCCTTAGCCTAAACCTAAAACCCAAACGTAAACTCGATCTCGAACCCGGACCTAATTTCCTATACCTAAACCTTAACGTATTCTCAAATCCCTAAACTTAAACCTACACCTAATCCTAATTTCAACTCCCTAACCTAAACCTAGACCTAAACTTGAAAACCCAAACCTAAACCCGATCCCGAACCCGAATCTAAATCCCTAAACCTAAAACCCAAACGTAAACCCAATCTCGAACCCGAACCCAATTTCCTATACCTAAACCTTAACGTATTCTCAAATCCCTAAACCTAAACCTACACCTAATCCTAATCTCAACTCCCTAACCTAAACCTAAACCTAAACTTGAAAACCCAAAACTAAACCCGAACCCGAACCTGATCCCGATTTCCTAAACCTAAACTTATGACTTAACCTAAACCTATTCTCAAATCCCAAAACCTGTAACCTAAACCTAAACCAAAACCTATAACCAAAACCAAAACCTATAACCTAAACCCGAACCCATTCTCAAATCCCATAACCTATAACCTAAACCTAAACCTTAACTTAAACCAAAACCTATAACCTAAACCTAAACCTAAACCAAAACCTATAACCTAAACCCGAACCCAAACCCAAACCCGAACCCGAATTCCTAAACCTTAACCTAAACATATAACCTATAACCTATAACCTATAACTTAAGCCTATACCTAAACCTAAAACCTTACTTATAACCTAAAACTATTCTCAAATCCTTAAACCTTAACCTATAACCTAACCTAAACCTATACTTATAACCTAAAACTATTCTCAAATCCCAAAGCCTGTAACCTAAACCCGAATCCAAACCCAAACCCAAACCCGAATTCCTAAACCTTAACCTAAACATATAACCTATAACCTATAACTTAGCCTATACCTAAACCTAAAACCTTACTTATAACCTAAAACTATTCTCAAATCGTTAAACCTTAACCTATAACCTAACCTAAACCTATACTTATAACCTAAACCCGAACCCGAACCTGAATTCCTAAACCTTAACCAAAACATATAACCTATAACCTATAACCTAAGCCTATAACTTAAACCTAAAGCTAAACCTATAACCTAATCCCAAACCTATAACCTAAACTCAAATCCCTAAACCTAAACCTAAACCTAAACTTGAAAACCCAAACCTAAACCCGATCCCGAACCCGAACCCGATCACAAGCATTTTGATTTTTAGTCTTCATTTTGGTTATGAATCTCTATTTGGATGACTGGATCATGGAAAGTTGTTTTGAGGATTTTTGCATGTAAGGTGTATGTTGATATGCTTGTGAGAATATCATTCCAAAATTTGTAGAAAATTTGATTGGAAGCCCATGAGGACCCCCACCTGATGCAAATGTTTTATCCCCACCGACCACCTGCTGTATGCAGCTGGGCCACCGTGATGTATTTTTTATCTAGCCCAGCAGGGCCGTCCATCTGTGGACGCTGCTGGACTGATGCAAGGGATGATACTTTGAACCTTGTGCTCAATAGGACACAACATGGACTGTTTACATGGGCTTAGCACCTCAAAAGAAAACAAAACCCAAGATAATCTGCCTTTTGTTTTGATTGATAATCTGTGAAACTAACAAGTGGTCTGATGAAGTTTTATTATTATATTTTTTTGAAATCTTGATTTCTTGGAGTTGGTTTTTGTGAATATTATCTTATTTCTTACAAGATAAGAGAGCTAATCCTTCTTTGGATCTTACATTGGAGTTGTTGGATTTTCATTTGGGTTTTTTTTTTTTTTTTTTTTTTTTTGTTTTTTTTTTTTTTTTTTTGTTTTTTTTTTGAAGGAATAAGGTGTTTATTTTGATTCTTCTGTATGTCTGCAATTGTAGAACCAGAGCAAGCATGGCGAAATGGCATGTTTTGACAGTCTTATTTTTTGAAATCTTGCGTGAAAATGATTTCATACCAATCGGTGTAAAAAAAGAAAAAAAAAGAAAAATAGTAGGCCTTTGCTTTGGTTTTGATTCCCCCCCCCCCCCCCCCTTGTGAAATTTCGAAACGAGCAGCTTGGTGGAATGGGTTTTTCTTTCATATCTTGATTTGTTGGAGGTGGGTATTGTCAATCGTTTCTTACTTAGTTAAGGCAAGAAGGATTGGATTTTGTTGGAAAACCAAACATTTGTTTTGAATTTCTTTCCCATTGAAATTGTAGAAGAATAATTTGGTGAAGGGGGTTTCTTTGAAATTGTCTTATGGAAGTTGGGTTTTGCGAGTATTTCTTTTTTCCATTCAATGCAAGAAACCTAACCTCATTCCTCTTGGAATCTTAGAGTGAAAATGTTGGATTGTATTTGGATTTTGTTGAAAAATAGACCTTTGGCTTTTACTTCCCCACCTTAAAAATGGCAAAAAAAAGAGGTTTTGTGAAGTGGGTTCTGAAATGTTGGTTTTTGGAAGTTGAGTTTGTGGGTTTCTCCTTTAGCATCTTTCAAGATAGAAAAAGCTATCCCTTTTTAGAATCTTATTGTGGCAATACTGGGTTTCATTTTGGTATTATTGAAAAAACAGTAATCTATAAAAGGAGTTTGATGGTGGAGGTTTTTTTGAGATCTTGGAATTAGGAAGTTGGGTTTTGTAGGGTTCTTCAATCAAGGTAAAAAAAAAAAAAAAAAACTAACACCTTTCTCTGGTTTTCATGACCTTTTCCTGAAACCATGTTTTGAAAATGCTAGATTTCTCTTGGGTTTTGGTGGATAAATGGGCCTTTTGTTTTCTTCCTCTGTGGAAGTGTCAAAGAATAAGTTTGGTGAAGTTGGGTTTCTTGAAATCTTGGATTTTGATGTTGGGTTTCTTCCCCAAGGTTAGAAAGCTATCATCTTTCTTTAGTTTCCTTCAGTTTTTCTTGAAACCTTATTGTGAAAATGTGGGATTTGATTTTTTTGTTTTTGTTTTGTTTTTGTTTTGAAATGGCAGTTGATCTCCTAGGCCAGTTGCATGCTTACCAAGAAGCAACTCCTCTTTCCTTTCCAATGTGTCACTTGTGCAAGACATCTGATCCATGCTATGGACCCAACCATGAAGATAATCTGGCGCAGAAATCAAGTCAGTCCATTCATCATGCGCTGTTGAAATCAGTGATGGTGGAGGGAGTCACTCAACCAACATGTGTGAACCACCCGATGATTGGGTTGGCCTGATTTTTGAGACGGGGATCTTCGTGGTGGGCCCACCTTCAGGTCAGATGTCTTACACATGTGAGATGTTGGTGGGATAGACCCACCTATAGGTGATCAGTTCTCTTTAGGCAGGCCTTCGTTTTAATTTTCTGTCCGCGTAAGGTAAGAAGTACCGGCTTGGCGAAATGAATTTTCTTTGAAGTCTTATATTTGAAATCGGTTTTTATATGGCTCGGGGTTCAAAAGCTATCCTTCTCTTTTCACGAGTTTTAGTTTTTTATTAGAATATTGCTCTTTATAAATATTGGATTTTATTTGGGGTTTGTTGAAGAAAAGCAACCTTGATTTTGTTTTTTTTCGTGTAATTGTGAAAGAAGTGTTTTTGTTAAACAATCATCATCATCATCATAGCTTGAAAGAAGTCTTTTGGATGCATGTTAATGGTTTAGGTTATAAATGTATCAGGTGGACCACACCTTGGAATTTTTTTTTTTTGATTGAATGTCCACTGTTAAAAACCTCCTAGGGCCCATTGTAATGGTTATTTGACATCTAACCTATTGATATATTAGGTGTAAAAAATTGGATGAAGTGAAAAAATATATATCAGCTTGATCCAAAACTTTTGTGGGCCCTACCATGATGTATATGTTTAATCCATGTCCTTTATCTATTTTTAAAGATCCTCTTATGGTATGAAACCAAAAATGAGATATATCCAAATCTTAAGTGGACCACATTCCAGGAAACAGTGTTGAATGAGCGTCAACCATTAAAAAACATTTTGGGGCCATAAAAGTTTTGGATCAAACTGATTTTTGTTTTTCCCCTTCATCTGGCCTTGTATGACCTAATCAACATATTGGATGTCAAATAAACAGTACAGTGGGTCTTAGGAGGGTTTTTATGTGGTTCACAAATCCAGCCCATCCATTATGCGTGTCCCACTTGGATCAAACTGATTATTTCTATTTCATTTCAACATGCATTATTTGCATCTGATGTATTTTATTTATTAGATTGTTGAAATTTGTTGGGGTATTTTGTGAATCTGTTTAGATTATCTATATACATTAGTGTTTTTTTGTGTATTTGTTGTTACATTTGGGCTTGCTTTGCATGTTATTGTTGCTGTTTACAATTACTGAGTGTTGGAGAATTTTCACTAACTAAATGCTCACTGATGAAATAGAAGTAAAGTCAGTTCAAGAGTTCTTTTTGTTTATGAGTTATGACAATGGGGCATTGTTTTCTTCCAGGGCTATTTGAGGCATGGAATTCTTCTTTGGGAAAGTTATTTGATACTCTTGTGAGTGATGGTTCATATGCAGGAACTTACATGTGGCATACATAAACTCAAATTCAACCATCCGAATTGTGGGTCCTCCTGTAGATCTGTTATCATCAAAAGGTCGAGATTGAGTTCACGAACTGATAGTTCTCTGAGCCCATGGAGCGATCCGAAACTCTGATTACTGGGCATTTGTTTTTTGTTGAATGCAGACCATTGACTATTTTTTATTATGACAGCCCATTAAAATGTCTACCAATCAGCAAATCAAGAAATCAAATTATTGTGATTTTCTTGCACAAGCCATCTAGATTGGGACCCATGATTCAGATGGTTTAACCTGCATGCCATGTGTATCTAGATTGGGACCCATGATTTTAAAATTCGAACTATCCATTGATTGAGAATTAAGTTCTATTTTCTCCCTCACCGTTGATATTATTTTCCGTATGGGTTCTTGGCCTAATGCCTTCAAGTGAAAGATGGTATGAGAAAACATTTGTTTAATCCTTTAATGAAAATGTTTAAGCTAACATCTTTACAAAATAACTTGTTCAGACCCAAAGAAATTCTCTATATATTTGTTTTATCGTGTGGCTAGAAAAAGCTTTTGAATGTTGTCGCAAGAAAAAGGAATTTATGTTTTATGAATGTCATTTCCCCGACTTCCCTTCAACCTCTAATCACTTAAGCTATTTCATCCCATTGTGACAGTTCATGCATTTCTGTTCTTGATGGAAAGTGATAGCAACCAATTGGATTTTTGAATACGAGCTGAATGACAAGATGCTTCAAGTTCAAATGATGTTCAAGAAAGAGGATTACTTCCAATCGATTAAGCTACAACAACATTACCTTTTTTTAAATTTCAGTTTAAGCTACTTTTTAACTTTTGGACTCCAAAGGAACCCAACTGTAATTTGAGGATTACTTCCTCATTTTAATTACAACAACATTACCTTTTTTATTTTTTCATTTCCAATCGATTAAAAGACTCACTTGTGCATCCAAATGCAATCTGTCCTTTTTGCATTTGTTCCATACAGTTATAGAGATACAGAATTTAGAATAATCCAGGACATTTGCTGATTGCAATAGTCAGTCTGATATTATCTCTAAGAAATTTTCCAATGATATCCTGGGATTCATATAATGGGTTTTACTGCCAATTGATTATATTTTGGAAATTTGGGTGATTGGATGATATTAAATGTCTGATCGATGGACATTTGCTGGATAACTTTGAATTGTTGACTGTATTTCCATTTTAAGGTGTCTGTATGATGGCTGCTGAACAGTTGGTTAGGATGGTTTGTGAAGTGTTGTTTCTGGGTTAAGCATTATCTGCAGTGTGGCTCATAATTCCAATGGTTTGGATTCAAGTACATGCATTCCATGTATTTGTGTGCATGTAATGCATGAGCATGGTACAATTACTTTATTATTGTTGTTGCTATGATGGGATCTAGTCCTACCAGATGGATATGACCCACTAAGAGAAGGGAAAGGGGTTCCACCTGTGTGTACACAAGTTAATGGCAGAATGCAATACCTTTCTATTCATCAGAAAACTAAACACATAGCAAATCTCTAAATTTACTTCACCAATCTTGGTGACGTTGAGCTACTAATTAGGAAACTGAATTATTCTTCTAATATCAACGAATCCATAACTACTTGTAGAGTAACAATGAGGATAGTGCATTCTCATTGTAGAGTAACAATTTGGGTTGATGGGGCTGCCAACTTCATGGCTAGGTGCATTCTTGCAAACCCAAAATCTAAGGTATGAGAATTCTATTTTCTTTTGCTTTATCTTTTATTTGTTTGAGTATCTATCATTAATTGGTTATCATTAAATTGCAGAGCTCAACACCAGAGGAACTGCAGAAAAGTAAGTCTACACATACATTTCTTCCTATAATTGAGATGGATGGTAAGATATGGTCCAACCATTTGCAATTGAGACGTTCTCTTATTTTTATATATCCTAAAAAAAAGACGTATAAATAACATTATTATTCCAAGTTGTCACGAAAAAATAAAATCCTAAAGTGCCACAAATATGGATCTAAATCTCTACCGTTCTTTGTTTTTCTTATGTTTTTATCTTTCTTATGTGATATATCCTATTAAAAATCCCTCAAGGCACGGATCTCCCAAAATAGAAGACTACTAATGACTTGCACATGACTAATTGCAGCATATCTTGTCAAAAAGCTTTTGTCACCAAACATTTAATGGTAGGTAGTATAGATTATTTAAATATTAGTCTTGAGTCGTGTCCACTGTTGTCAAGCATGTGGAGTTTGGACACAGACTCCATGTTGGCACAACTCAATGTCTCTGTTCATAAAGAACGCCTGTTTATGATTTGACCAACTTTCAAATATGTATGTCCTTTTGAACCTTCCCTGATTGCATAAGTGGTTGAACCATCTCTGTATGTAACACATAATTTGTCATCCACTAGTTACTGTAAATGATCCATGTTGTATGTAGTGACCTTCTCTTCAAATGTGATCTTTTCAGCAATTTCATGAATCCCTTTATATGCATCCCTAGTAATCACACTACGAGAAGAGAACCCTGATCCCCAGCAATTTGGTAATTTTGGAGTCCTTCTTGGTTAGGGTTTGGGCTGAAAGTACGAGTGCTGGAGCCGACGCTTTCGGAGTCTAAACTCATGCTTTTGAAAAATAGAAAATGAGAATATTAGTAAATATGGATTTTCTTGTTAAGAAGAAAATGGAAGATGGATTAACAAAACATAAAAGAGTTTTTTTTTTTCCTTCTTTTTTGCTTCAAGAGAGAGACGGAGAGGTGAGATTGGGGAAATCGAGGGAGAGAGTGGGGGAATGAAGTGGCCGCGTGAGATTTGAAAATGGTGAGGGTAGTTTGGTTTGAAAATGACGTTTTACATGCGTGGCGTGCGTGTCTATGAGAGGTGTCTACGAACGCGGATTAGCTAATGAATGCAACAGTAACGAGTTTGATCAATATATATGATGAAACCCTACTCTCTCACAACAATGTGAGAATAACAGTACTTCAGATATGCATATCCTTTTTTTTTTCGTGTATGTAGTTACATGTCGAGTTACATGTCGAATTTCTTCGTTCTTTGATTCATTACACTCAATTCAGGTACGGTTTGCACCAATTCAAGAGACTGTACATTAGGCATTCAATATATAAGACTGGAGTGAGACTGATTAGGCATTTAAATGTGTTGCAGGATGTTGTTTGAATTGCTTGTCCTAACAGGTGCACAAGTTGGGATGGATTGGACTTCTATCTTGAGAAAACGCTATGATTTCAGGTAGTTATTATTGTAATGGAAAGTTAAAAAATTAAAAGAGAGAATGAATTCATGGAAAGAAATGTTCTTTATCATTAGGGCTGCTTTCGTCGGGTTAGATGGAGAAATCGTCGCCAACTTCACAGAAAGACAAATAGTATCGGTGGCTACAGATTCCAACCTGGATTTAAACAAGGTTCGAGGTACCGTCAACAATGCTAACAGAATCCTCCAGGTCAGATTGTTGATTGGACCTGATTTTATTTAAATGAGCAGACCCGGATGTGCGTCGGAGCTATCCGGATGTTGAGCGGGGGTCCCTGGAGGGTGGGAACCGCTGTTATGACTATGATGAAGTTGTCCATTTCCTATGGACAACATTGGAGGGGGCCTGACCATTTGGACAGGGCGTATTTATGTATTTGCTCAAAATTAATGGAGCAGAACCGGATGTGCGTCGGAGCTATCCAGATGAGCGGGGGTCCTTAGAAGGTGGGAACCGTTATTATGACCATGATGAAGCTGTCCATTTCCTATGGACAACATTGGAAGGGCCTGGCTATTTGGACAGGACGTGTTTATATCTGTTTTTGCAGAGACCATACCCTTAATCTAAACCACACCCTAAACCTATAACCTAAACCTATTCTCAATTACCTAAACTTATAACCTTAACCTAAACCCAAACCTAAACCTATAACCTACACCTATTCTCAAATCCCAAAAGCTATACTTATAACCTAAACCTAAACTTATAACCTTAACCTAAACCTATTCTCAAATCCCAAAAGCTATACTTATAACCTAAACCTATTCTCAAATCCCAAAAGCTATACCTTAACCTAAACTTAAACCTATAACCTAACCTTGACCTAAAACTAAAACCGTAACCTATAACCTAAACCTAAACCTAAAACCTAAATGTATTCTCAAATCCCTAAACCTAAACCTACACCTAATCCTAATCTCAACTCCCTAACCTAAACCTAAACCTAAACTTGAAAACCCAAACCTAAACCCGATCCTGAACCCGAACCGGATTTCCTAAACCTAAACATTAACCTATTCTCAATTCCCTACACCTATAGCTTATAACCTAAACCTAAACCTAAACCTTAACCTTAACCTATAACATTAACCTAAACCAAAACGTATAACCTATAACCTAAACTTATAACCTATAACCTAACCTTAACCTAAACCTAAAACCTAAACCTTAACCTATAACCTAAAACCTATAACCTAAACATAAAACCTAAATGTATTCTAAAATCCCTAAACCTAAACCTACACCTAATCCTAATCTCAAGTCCCTAACCTAAACCTAAACCTAAACTTGAAAACCCAAACCAAAACCCAATCCAGGACCCGAACCCGATTTCTAAACCTAAACATTAACCTATTCTTAATTCCCTAAACTTATAGCTTATAACATAAACCTAAACCTAAACCTAAACCTAAACCTTAACCTTAACCTATAACATTAACCTAAACTAAAACCTATAACCTATAACCTTAACCTAAACCTAAAACCTAAACCTTAAACTATAACCTAAAACCTAAACCTAAACCAAAACCTAAATGTATTCTCAAATCCCTAAACCTAAACCTACACCTAATCCTAATCTCAACTCCCCAACCTAAACCTAAACCTAAACTTGAAAACCCAAAACTAAACCCGATCCCAAACCCGAACCCGATTTCCTAAACCTAAACCTTAACCTATTCTCAAATCCCTAAACCTAAACCTACACCTAATCCTAATCTAAACTCCCTAACCTAAACCTAAACCTAAACTTGAAAATCCAAACCTAAACCCGATCCAGAACCCGAACCCGGTTTCCTAAACCTAAACCTTAACCTATTCTAAATCCCTAAACCTAAACCTACACCTAATCCTAATCTAAACTCCCTAACCTAAACCTAAACCTAAACTTGAAAACCCAAACCTAAACCCAATCCCGAACCCGAACCCGAATTCTTAAACCTAAACCTTAACCTATTTTCAAATCCCTAAACCTAAACCTACACCTAATCCTAATCTCAACTCCTAACCTAAACCTAAACCTAAACTTGAAAACCCAAACCTAAACCCGATCCCAAAGCCGAACCCTATTTCCTAAACCTAAACCTTAACCTATTCTCAATTCCCTAACCTATAGCTTAAACCTAAACTAAACCTTAACCTTAACCTAAACCTAAACTCGAACCTATAACCTAAACCTAAAACCTAAATATATTCTCAAATCCCTTAACCTACACCTACAACTAATCCTAATCTCAACTCTCTAACCTAAACCTAAACCTAAACTTGAAAACCCAAACCTAAACCCGATCCCGAACCCAAACTTGATTTCTAAACCTAAACCTTAACCTATTCTCAATTCCCTAAACCTATAGCTTATAACCTAAACCTAAACCTTAACCTAAACCTAAACCTAAACCTAAACCTTAACCTATTCTCAAATTCCTAAACCTACACCTACACCTAATCCTAATGTAAACTCCCTAACCTAAACCTAAACCTAAACTTGAAAATCCATAGCTAAACCCAATCCCGAACCCGAACCCGATTTCCTAAACCTAAACCTTAACCTATTCTCAAATCCCTAAACCTAAACCTACACCTAATCCTAATCTAAACTCCCTAACCTAAACCTAAACCTAAACTTGAAAACCCAAACCTAAACCCGATCCCGAACCCAAACCCGGTTTCTAAACCTAAACCTAAACCTAAAATTGAAAACCCAAACCTAAACCCGATCCTAAACCCAATTCCCTAAACCTAAACCTTAACCTATTCTCAATTCCCTAAACCTATAGCTTATAATCTAAACCTAAACCTAAACCTAAACCTAAACCTATAACCTTAACCTAAACCAAAACCTATGACATAAAACCTAAATGTATTCTCAAATCCCTAAACCTACACCTACACCTAATCTAATCTAAACTCCCTAACCTAAACCTAAACCTAAACTTGAAAATCCAAAGCTAAACCCAATCTAGAACACGAACCCGATTTCCTAAACCTAAACCTTAACCTATTCTCAAATCCCTAAACTTAAACCTACACCTAATCCTAATCCTAATCTAAACTCCCTAACCTAAACCTAAACCTAAACTTGAAAACCCAAGCCTAAACCCGATCCCGAACCCAAACCCGGTTTCTAAACCTAAACGTAAACCTAAACTTGAAAACCCAAACCTAAACCCGATCCTGAACCCAATTCCCTAAACCTAAACCTTAACCTATTCTCGATTCCCTAAACCTATAGCTTATAACCTAAACCTTAACCTAAACCTATAACCTTAACCTAAACCAAAACCTATGATATAAAACCTAAATGTATTCTCAAATCTCTAAACCTAAACCTACACCTAATCCTAATCTCAACTCCCTCCCTAAACCTAAACCTAAACTTGAAAACCCAAACCTAAAACCCAATCCTGAACCCGAACCCGATTTCCTAAACCTAAACCTTAACCTATTCTCAAATCCCTAAACCTAACCTATACCTAATCCTAATCTAAACCTAAACCTAAACTTGAAAACCCAAACCTAAACCCGATCCCGAACCCGAACCCGGTTTCCTAAACCTAAACCTTAACCTATTCTCAAATCCCTAAACCTAAACCTACACCTAATCCTAATCTAAACTCCCTAACCTAAACCTAAACCTAAACTTGAAAACCCAAACCTAAACCTAATCCCGAACCCGAACCCGAATTCTTAAACCTAAACCTTAACCTATTTTCAAATCCCTAAACCTAAACCTACACCTAATCCTAATCTCAACTCCCTAACCTAAACCTAAACCTAAACTTGAAAACCCAAACCTAAACCCGATCCCGAACCCGAACACGATTTCCTAAACCTAAACCTTAACCTATTTTCAATTCCCTAAACCTATAGCTTATAACGTAAACCTAAACCTTAACCTTAACCTTAACCTAAACCTCAACCCGAACCTAAAACCTAAAACCTAAATATATTCTCAAATCCCTTAACCTACACCTACACCTAGTCCTAATCTCAACTCTCTCACCTAAACTTAAACCTAAACTTGAAAACCCAAACCTAAACCCGATCCGAACCCAAACCCGATTTCCTAAACCTAAACCTTAACCTATTCTCAATTCCCTAAACCTATAGCTTATAACCTAAACCTAAACCTTAACCTAAACCTAAACCTAAACCTTAACCTATTCTCAAATTCCTAAACCTACACCTACACCTAATCCTAATCTAAACTCCCTAACCTAAACCTAAACCTAAACTTGAAAACCCAAAGCTAAACCCGATCCCGAACTCGAACCCGAACCCGATTTCCTAAACCTAAACCTTAACCTATTCTCAAATCCCTACACCTAATCCTTTAATGTAAACTCCCTAACCTAAACCTAAACCTGAACCCAATCCCGAACCCGAACCCGAATTCTTAAACCTAAACCTTAACCTATTTTCAAATCCCTAAATCTACACCTAATCCTAATCTCAACTCCCTAACCTAAACTTAAAAACCCAAATCTAAATCCGATCCCTAACCCGAACCCGAACCCGATTTCCTAAACCTGAACCTTAACCTATTCTCAATTCCCTAAACCTATAGCTTATAACCTAAACCTATAGCTTATAACCTAAACCTAAACTTGAACCTATAACTTATAACCTACATATATTCTCAAATCCCTAAACCTACACGTACACCTAATCCTAATCTCAACTCCCTAACCTAAACCTAAACCTAAACTTGAAAACCCAAACCAAAACCCGATCCCGAACCCGATCCCAATTTCCTAAACCTAAACCTTAACCTATTCTCAATTCCCTAAACCTATAGCTTATAACCTAAACCTTAACCTAAACCTTAACCTATTCTCAAATTCCTAAACCTACACCTACACCTAATCCTAATCTAAACTCCCTAACCTAAACCTAAACCTAAACTTGAAAACTCAAAGCTAAACCCGATCCAGAACCCGAACCCGATTTCTAAACCTAAACCTTAACCTATTCTCAAATCCCTAAACCTAAACCTACACCTAATCCGAATCTAAACTCCCTAACCTAAACCTAAACCTAAACCTAAACCTAAACTTGAAAACCCAAACCTAAACCCAATCCCGAACCCGAATTCTTAAACCTAAACCTTAACTTATTCTCAAATCCCTAAACCTACACCTACACCTAATCCTAATCTAAACTCCCTAACCTAAACCTAAACCTAAACTTGAAAACCCAAACCTAAACCTGATCCCGAAACCGAACCCGATTTCCTATACCTAAACCTATAGCTTATAACCTAACCTAAACCTAAACTTATTTATATGTATTATGCGTGGATGAATGTAATGTGGATAAGATTGTTTGTGTTTGGATGGATGTAGTTTATGTTTGGATGGATTTACGTAGTTTGGGTTTAGATGGATGTGAATGTGATGAAATGTGGATAAGATTGTTTTTTTACTTATGAAGTTAAACTTATATGTATTATGCGTGGATGAATGTAATGTGGGATTGTGTGTTTGGATGGATTTACGTATTTTAGGTTTAGATGGATGTGAATGTGATGAAATATATTGTATAACAGGTGTATATCAGGAAGAATACTGTAACAGGTCAAATTTGAAATGTCCTTTAATGGGTATAAGAGACGGCCTATAGCAGTCTTTTTAAAGGGCGGTCCATGACCGTCCTTTTAAAGGATGGTCAATGACCATCCTTTGAAGGCTCATACGAGACGGATCATGACAGTCATTTTTAAGGACGGTCCATGACCGTCCATTTAAAGGACGGTCTATGGCCGTCCTTTGAAGGCTCATACGAGACGGTCCATAACAGTCCTTTTTAAGGACGGTTCATGACCGTCCGTTTAAAGGACAGTCTATGGCTGTCTTTTGAAGGCCCATAAGAGACGGTCCATGACAGTCCTTTTTAAGGACGGTCTATGACAGTCTTTTTAAAGGACAGTCCATGGCCGTCCCTTTTGGGCTCATAAGAGACGGTCCATGACAGTCCATTTTAAGGACGGTCTATGATCGTCCCTTTTTAGGACGGTCCATGACCGTCTTTTTTTCGTCAATAAGAATGACGGTTTTCAACCGTCCTTTAAGTAATAGGACTGTTAAAATTTGATGCCTATGCGATGGTCCATGACCGTCCTTTTTGGTCATTTGAGACGGTTTTGGACCGTCCTTTTTTCGCTGTTTTGGCGTAGTGCTTCCTCATGAGTCTTGATAGTCTCTTTCCATTACTTATACATGGGTTTGCACCGGTCTGCCAATTCAGAGAGGGCTAGGGGATCTGGGCCGTGCCAACCTAGGTCGTGCCGACCTTGAGTGTGCCGAGCTTGAGTGCCAACCTAGGTCGTACTGACGTACTTGCTTAGTCGGGCGGCTGGGCTTCCTCGGGGGTTTGTAGTACTTGTGCCACCGAACTTGATCTCATTCCTTGGACTTTGGAACCGTTTGTTGAGTTGGATACGCTGGTTTTTTACTTGACCTTTCTTTTGTGGGTCGGTCCATTTTCCCCATAACAAAAGGTTGGATGGATAGATGAGATGGTTGGGTGGATTTATGGGATGGTTGGAATGATTTCTTATGACATCTTGTGCTTTTAGGACCCTATTAAATGGAAACTTATTCTGTATGCATTCATTATATATTTTTTTGATTCCTTAAGAGAAAATGACTATTGTAGATAAAACCCTTTACCTAACGGTTTTTATGAAGGAATACAAACTTAAGTTACCAACTTAGACTAGCACGTGCGGACAACAAATTTGAGGATGAAACTACCCCTCCTTTTCGCTGCTGCATCTTTTCCTCTCCCTCCCTTCACTCGTTCCATTTTCGAAAAAAGAAGGACGAACACTCCTGCACTACATTTGCTACTTGGATCGCACCACGCTCTAGCTGGATCCCACGCTCTAGCTTGGACGAAACTACCCTGCTTGCTCGTTTTTCTAAAAATGGTCCCTTCACGGAAGAAAGTATGAACTACAGGTATAATGTAGTACATTTACCTAAATGGTGTAATTTTTTGTGGGCCATTGAACTGCTGGATGAAGCTCGAATCTTGGTTTTCGGTTCATCTATGCAAAAATCATCCTATGAACATGATGGATTACAAGTAAAACATCATTGTGGGGGCATAACAAGGTTTCTACGGTGGAACCACTGTTTCCTGTGGTGTGATCCACTTGATATTTCAATATGCCACCATTTTGGGCTGAAACCCTTACTTTAGATGGAAAAACGGATGAACGTCGTGGATAGTCCACATACATTCAAGGCGGGTCCAACTCGGTTTTTGTAATTTTTTAAAATTTATTATTATTATTATTATTATTTTCTTTTTATTGGGTTAGCTTGTTAGTACACACCCATGTCAGTACACACACTCCATGTTAGACACCCCAGCTAGGATCGATACCAAGAGCTCAAATGTTGATACGAGGTATCTCCATTCAGTCTGCTAATTGAGCTATGGATCCGGGTGTGCCCAACTCAGTTAACACAACACTATAAGTGCGTACTGAGCAAACTATAAATCTAAATTGCGAGAGGTTTTGGTCCATTTGACCTACTTCTCGGTTCACGATTGATAAAATTCCCCGAGCAATTCATAAATTTGACAGGGATATCATAAAAATATGATGGGGAACTTCCATGGATTCATATAATGTAACGGAAAATTTTATGAATCGCTCGGTCAATTTCATTAATTGCTTGGTCAAATTCACCAAAGAGAATTTCATGTAAATCTCAGTCAATTTCATTAACTGCTCGGTCAAATTCACCAGAGAAATTTAGTACTGTGGACCCCACCTTTTATCCAGTTGTTTTTATGAAACAATACAAACTTTGCTTTGCAAACTAGACCTGCACGTGCAGAGACCGAATTCCAGGATAAAAATACCCCTCCTTTTCACTGATGCTTTTCCTCTCCCTTTCAACTGTTTACTTTTCCTCTCCCTTTCCATTGCTGCTTCACTGCCGTTGCTTTCACCCCCTTTCCTCACCCATTAGAAAGACGAAAAAAACCCTTTTTGTGGGCCCCCCTTATCAACATTTCGTATTCTTCTGAAAATGGTCGGTCCAGTGAAGAAAGCACGCACCACAGGTATATTTTAAACTCAGTTGGGCCCACATTGAATGTATGTAGTATAGGTAACGGATTGGCTACTCCCCCTGACACCAGCCCCGTGGCTAGTGGTCAGTGCTTTGTGGGCCCCACCATGATGTACGTGGCTGGTGGTCGATGCTCTGTGGGCCCCACCATGATGTACGTGGCTGGTGGTAGGTGCTCTGTGAGCCCCACCATGATGTATGTGTTTCATCCATTCTGTTCATCCATTTTTAAAGTTCATTCCAGGGCTTTATCCTAAAAATAAGAGGGATATAAATCTTAGATGTACCACAATACAGGAAAACAATAGTGATTGGATATCCATCATTTAAATCCTCCTGAGGCCCACTGTACTGTTTATCTGAAATCCAATCTGTTTATTACGTCATAAAGACCTAGATGAAGGGTGAAAACAAAGATCATCTTGATCCAATACTTTTATGGCTACTAAAAAGTTTTTAATGGTCAATGTTCATTAAACACTATTTCCTGTAATGTGGTCCAATTGAGATTAGGATATACCTCATTTTTTCTATAATATCATAAAATGATATATAAAAATAGATGGACAACATGGTTGAAACACATACATCATGATGGGGCCCATAGAGCACCGAATGGCTAGTGGCAGGAGAATAGCCAATCCGTTTCATGTAGTATATCCACGCCGTCCATCCATTTATCTATTTAATTTAAGGGGTTGAACCCCAAATTGAAGCATATGAAAATATTAAGTGGATTATACCACGAGAAACAGTGGGCATAATGAATTTCTAGTTTGCCCCGTTGATTTTCTAGTTTGTCCCACTCAATTTCATATTTGCCGGAAGTGCATGGGTG
This sequence comes from Magnolia changhungtana, assembly GCA_030180095.1. Lineage (NCBI taxonomy): Eukaryota > Viridiplantae > Streptophyta > Magnoliopsida > Magnoliales > Magnoliaceae > Magnolia > Magnolia changhungtana. The sequence continues at coordinate 3,030,685 of JASAUF010000625.1, forward strand.
GATATATAACATACTTTGTAATTTTTGTAGATGATGAAATGAACTTTATACTTTGTCCCAGTGTTTTTTCAGTTTGTCTCGCTCAATTTCCAGTTTGGTCCGCTCAATTTCCAGTTTGGCCGGCTCAATTTCCAGTTTGTCCTGCCCAATTTCTAGTTTGGCCCGCTCAATTTTCAGTTTGGCCTGCTCAATTTCCAGTTTATCCCGCTCAATTTCTAGTTTGTCCCGCTTAATTTCCAGTTTGGCCCCACTCAATTTTCAGTTTGTCCCGCTCAATTTCCAGTTTGGCCCGCTCAATTTCCAGTTTGACCCGTAGTATATCCACGTCGTCCATCCATTCTTCCATCTAATTTAAGCGGTTTAGCCCCAAATTGAAGCATATCAAAAGATCAAGTGGATCATACCACAGGAAACAGTGGGCATAATGATTTACACCATTGAAACCATTGTGGGCCCAACAGTGATGTTTGTTTGTTATCACATCTTACTTTTTAAAAAATTATGTGAATGAACCGCTTCAAACATAGAATAAGTAGACTAATGTACTTTTTTAATATTGTCTATATAAATTGGCCTACCTAATCACTATTTGTGAAGATAAAAAGAGTCTATATTCTTTAGCACACATATAAATATCATGATCAAGTATACCTTTCAAATGATGCACAATCTTTTTCCCTACTTGTAGATGATCAAGTATATCTATGCCGTCCATCCATTTTTCTATCTAATTTAAGGGGTTGAGCCCCAAATTGAAGCGTATGAAAATATCAAGTGGATCATACCATGGGAAATAGTGTGTATAATGATTTTCTAGTTTGCCCTGCTGATTTTCTATTTTGTCCCACTCAATTTCATATCTACCAGAAGTGCATGGGTGGATGTATAGCATACTTTATAATTTTGGTGGATGATGAAATGAACTTTATACTTTGTTCCACTGTATTTTCAGTTTGTCTCGCTCAGTTTCTAGTTTGGCCGGCTCAATTTCCAGTTTGGCCCGCTCAATTTCCAATTTGTCGTGCTCAAATTCTAGTTTGGCCCGTGAAATTTTCAGTTTGTCCTGCTCAATTTCCAGTTTGGCCCGCTCAATTTGCAGTTTATCCCGCTCAATTTGCAGTTTGTCCCGCTCAATTTTCAGTTTATCCCGCTCAATTTCCAATTTGGCCCGCTCAATTTTCAGTTTGTCCCGCTCAATTTCCAGTTTGACCCGTAGTATATCCATGCTGTCCACCTGTTCTTCCATCTAATTTAAGCGGTTTAGCCCTAAATTGAAGCATATCAAAAGATCAAGTGGATCATATACCACGAGAAACAGTGGGCATAATGATTTCCACCATTGAAACCATAGTGGGCAGGACTAAATGCTTACAACATCCTGCTAATCTTGTAGCCTTTTTGTTTGGCTTAAAAAAATTCCCTTTATTCTTTTACAGAGCTCATCCCTTGCCAAGTCAAACCGACTCATGTGAAGCAAGGCCCTTTGGCAATTTCTTACTTGGATCTTGTGTGTGTAGGTGTGTGTGTGTGTGTGTTTTTGTTTTTTTTTTTTTAAAGTGGATTTGGGGCCTTTGGCAACCTGCAAGGGAGAGGGAGTTTCTCTGCATTTGGTGGTAGCAATGTCATGGGAATAAAAAAACCATTCAACCTTTTCACGCAAATGAGAAGATAGAAGGTCTCCGACAAGATTTGCAGTTGAAAACTAGGTAACCAGATGTTACTTTTACTTGGAATCAATGATACTGGTACTCATATGGATGTGGGAAGTGTCTGTTTTCGTTTTTATGGAACCGAAGCTGCAGTGTTCTTCTAAACATCAAATCTTCTAGTTTTTGTGTTGATGATGCCATTCCTATGGAAGTTATTCCATGTAAGATTCTTCATGGATCATTTATGTCTCTGTATCAGTTTTAATTTAAGCTTTTGTTTCATTTATTCATTTTGATGGAGAGAGTGATTAGGACGTGTCTAAACTTGTGCCTGACTTTTGATGGGTTTTTTGAGCTGTCGTGAGCCTCGCTCGACCGGTCGAAGGCTGTGGTCGACCAGTCGTGGAAGACGAGTCGTGGCACGACTCAAAGTCTAGCGACTGTAGACTATTTTTCTCCAGGGTGCTCGACCAGTCGTGGGTGGCTCTCGACCGGTCGAAGGTTCGTCACGACTAGTCGAGGTTACGCAGAATCGTTCCATGATTTTGCGTGGATTTCGTGTCGCAAGTCCTTTCGCAACTGGGATGCGGAAAGGAGTTTCCTAAAACTTTAAATAGGAGTTTCTAGGATTTTCTAGGGATGACAAGAGGGTTTCCTAAAGCTTTACAAGGGATTTGCTAAAGAGTTTAGGGCTATCAAAGGTGAGAGAGAGGGAGAAAGAGAGAGAGGAAGCTTATAGAAGGGAGGTTCTACTCGTGGAGGTTATCTACTGTGCAATCTATATCTCAGCGCTTCTATGTCCTCGTAATCGGTTAGATCTCTCCATTTTTTTCTATTTCTCTTATTGTTTATCCACTCTTGCATGAGTGAAGAAGTTTGTAACGTTCTACTTCATAATGGATTGTTGATCTGGACGAGGTCCCGTGGTTTTTACCCCTTTGAGGGTTTTCCACGTAAAAATCTCTTGTGTGGGGTGTGATTGATGCATTGATTGTTTTCATTGCTTTATTATCCATAATTCTGTTTTGTTCTGGAGGGCTAGATCCTAAGGTTTTGTGCAAGGCCCCCAAGAATTTTAAGGCATACATGTCCTAGTTTGGTTTATTAAAGCTTATAGCTGTAGAGCATAACAATGATACTTAAATACCATCTTCTATGCATTCATGGTAATGAGTGGGTCTTCTTTACTGGAAAAGATGGCCCATAGCACATGCATTGACTGGAACATATACCATCAGTTTGGCCCGCTCAATTTTCAGTTTGTCCCGCTCAATTTCTAGTTTGGCCCGCTCAATTTCCAGTTTGTCCCCCTCAATTTCCAGTTTGTCCCGTTCAATTTCCAGTTTGGCCTTCTTAATTTTCAGTTTGTCCCCCTCAATTTCTAGTTTGTCCCTCTCAATTTTCGGTTTGGCCCACTCAATTTCCAGTTTGGCCCGCTCAACTTCCAGTTTGGCCTCCTCAATTTCCAGTTTGTCCCGCTCAAATTTCAGTTTGTCCCGCTCAATTTCCAGTTTGGCCTGCTCAATTTTCAGTTTGTCCCCCTCAATTTTCAGTTTGACTCGCTCAATTTCCAATTTGTCCCGCTCAATTTCCAGTTTGGCCCACTCAAAATCACTGTTTGCCATCTCATCTGCCAATGATCGCAGCCCTTTGGTTGGAAAGAAAATAGCATACTTAGAATTTCTAACAACATTCTCCAAATCCCCGATGTAAGTCGCAGTGACAACATGGATATCTCCAAAGTGTAGAACACATCTAATAAGTCTAAAGTAGAAAACATACCTCTCAATGCAATGTACTTATTGGAACTAACATTTCAAGCATCACTCAAAGCATTCCTCAGAAGATCCACAAAGTATTCTTTTGGGACACCTCCATAGTTTAGTAGTGAAATTAAAGTCTTATTTATGTACGTTTTCCATGCATTTCACGGTCATTTCCCTTCACTTCATGGTCAATCCCGGCGATTCCATTTCATTTCATGGTCATTTCCATGCATTTCACGGTCAATTCGCTTCACTTCATGGTCATTTCCATGCATTTCACGGTCAATTTCAACAATTTCGTTTGGATTCATGGTCATTTCCATGCATTTCACAGTCAATTCCCTTCAACTTCACGGTCATTTTCACGCATTTCACTGTCAATTCGCTTCACTTCACAGTCATTTTCATGCATTTCACGGTCATTCCCCGTGATTCCGTGTTGATATTCTTGTTATATGAATAAAGAAATAAATGAAAAAAAGAGATAATTTTTTTTATATGCTTATATATACATATTTATATAAATGTGTTGTTAGAGAAAAATGTAAGTAGAATAAAATTCTCCATGTAAAAAATAAAATAAAATAAAATAAATAAATAAAATTAAAATTGGATAGGGATACGGTTTTATAGCTACGGTTATAATCCGTAGCCATAGATTGGGGTTTGCAATCGTGGAATCCACGATTGATCGCCGATTGAGACAGCGACTTGCGGTGGAATCGCAAGAGCCGCAATTGATCGCTGAGCTACCGTTATTAAAAAGCAGGGGCTACAGTTATAGGTACGGTTATAATTCGTAGCTATAGAAAACCGTAGCCATAGGTTCCTTTTTATTTATTTATTTATTTATTATTATTATTATTTTTGCTGTTGTAATCCCCACCGCCTTTTGTAGGTCCCATCATGAGGTCTGTGTTATATCCAAACCGTCCATCTATTTGGCGAGCTCATATTAAGCTTGATACATAAAATAAGACAGTTCTAACTATCAAGTGGACCACACTGTAAAAGGCAGTGAGGAATTGAATGTCTACCATTGAAACCCTTTTAGGGGTTACAGAAGTTTTGGATCATTATGATTTTTTTTTTTTCCTCTTCATCCAGGCCTTTGTGACCTTATGAATAGATTGGATGGAAAATAAATGTTATGGTGGGCCCTACAAAATTTTTAACGGTGAAAATCAGTTTTCCCGATGCTCTTTGTGGTGTGGTCCCGTTGATCTTTGGATATGATATATATATATATATATATATATATATATATATATATATATATATATATATATATATATATATGGATAATGCTCCGAAATGATGTCGAAATATGGATGAACGTTGTGGATATAATAAATACATAGCTGTGGGGCCATGTAACTTTGATCTCTTATGAACCGTTGGTACAACTCTCGGTTGGAGGAGCGGCGGCGCTCGTCTTCGAAAGGAAGGGAGGGGTATTTTCGTCCTCAAATTCGCTCTCCGCACGTGCTAGGCTAAGTTGGTCACTTAAGTTTGTACTCCTTGGATAAAAGGTTTTGTCAACAGTCAAATATGTGCATTTTAGGGTTGTAGTGGTACCGATACTTTGAACACTGAGGGCATGAATCCAAAATTGAAGCATATCCAATGTTCAAGTGGACCACACCATGGGAAACAATCGAAATTGAATACTGACCGTTGAAAACTTCCTGGGTACTGACAGAAGTTGCGGGTGAAGCTAATATTGGTGTTTTCCCTTCATCTATGTATGCGTGACATTATGAATAGGTTGGATAACAAATATGCATCATTGTGGCCACCTAGAAGTTTTCAACATATGGTGTTCAATTCTCACTGTTTCCAGTGTGGTCCACTTGAGCTTTGGATATGCTTATTTTGAGCTCATGCCTTAAAACGAGCTGGAAAAACGGATGGGAAGAGCATGCATAAGACATATATATCACAGTGGGCCGAATAGAGTTTACTCAGTACGCAGCCATGTCTGTTTATGAATAGGTAGTTTGAAAAAAGTTAAATCAGTTGAGATTTAGTGGGAGAAGTTTTCCAATGGATGAACGGTCCTGATCTTGGACATTAGCATGCCATGTGTATCAAGTTGGAATGTTTGATAGCAAATATACCAGCGTTTGGCAACCTTTGCCTAAAACATAGGGCAGTGATTTATTTATTTATTTTGCAGTTACTTGTTCTGAGTGCTTTGTTTATTCTCCGTAGAGGCGCACTGCACATTGACCCAGGCCCATGATCCTTGATCGAATGACTGTTGAGCTTTCACACACCACAAGTTCCAAGATCAACTTAGTGTAAATACTTATTTAATCAGCTATCTTATGATTAAACTGATATTACTTGTGGTTGTAACATACTAATTATTTTCCATCCATGCATGCGTGGCATATACGACACGCAAGGTATTAACCGTCCACTGCGGCATGATGGCATTGCCACATGTCGTGCCTCAAATGCTGCCACTTGGCACTAGATACATCCAATAGTTTGGTAGAGCATATCAAATGGTGCCACTTGGCACTTGATACATCCAATAGTTTGGTAGAGCATAGCACTCAAATTCCTCGTCTAGCTAAATCCAATGGCAAAAACCAAACAATCCACTTCTATACCGGAAATGAATGATATGAGAACAAAGGCCATCGGAGGAATCAAGAAGAACTTGTTGGAAACAAGGACATTGATATTCTCACCAATTTTCGATCATTCTACTGAAAAAAACTAAGTGTACCAATCTTCGATTATTCTACTGGAAAAACCAAGTCCCATAACTAGTATATAATACTGCATTCTTTCTATCATTACTCCATGCATAGAGAAAGAAAAAAGACTTGAAAGAATATACATAGAAGAATCATGTCGAAGGATGAGGTTATTCTCTTGGATTTTTGGGTGAGCCCATTCGCCATGAGAGTGAAGATTGCATTGGCGGAGAAGGGCGTCGAGTATGAGGCTAGAGAGGAACACGATCTGCTTGGCAAAAAGAGCGAGCTGTTGCTCAAGTCCAATCCCATTTACAAGAAGGTTCCAGTTTTTATCCACAATGGCAAGGCTGTGTGCGAGTCTGTCATCATCCTCAACTACATTGAGGAAACTTGGCCTTCTCCGTCATTGCTCCCTGCCTGCCCATATGGGCGGTCACAGGCGAGGTTCTGGTCGGATTTCATAGACAAGAAGGTGTGTTTGTTACTACTGTCATTGTCGTGGTTGTCATCTTAGTTTATGTTAGTACTACTTTCACAACTATAGTGATTGCTTATTACCATTAGTTGTGGTACTGGTCACAATGATGGAGGGTATAATAAGTTTGAGACATGGTTTGTTGATCGAGACTGCTGATTTGATTGGTCCATATTGAACATACTATCTTTGAAGAGTCAAAACTCATGAACCCTTCCATTGGTTGTTTGCAAATAGATTGTTGATGTAAGAAATATGGTAGGGGTCCACATTCAGCTGAAAGAAGGTTGAAGATTGGATGTCTAGGATCTAACAATCTAGACTAGGATCTACCATGATATTTAAGGGTTTTTATTTATTTATTTAATTAATTATTTGTGTGGTTGGGTTGCAGGTGTTTGAAGGGGGAAGCAAGATATGGAAGAGCAAAGGAGAAGCCCAAGTGGAGGCAGTGAAGGAGTTCATTGGGATAGTGAAGGTGTTAGAAGGAGCACTTGGTGATAGGGACTTCTTTGGTGGTGATAGCTTTGGGTTCACTGATGTTGTGGCAATTCCACTCACTTCTTGGTTCTATGCATATGAGCAATGTGGAGGGTTCAAGTTAGAGGATGACTGCCCAAAAATCACTGCTTGGATGAACAGATGCATGCAAAAGGAGACTGTTGCAAAAGTGATACCTGACCCTACAAAGGTCTATGAGTTAGTCTGCATGTTGAAGAAGATGTTTGGGATTGAGTAGTAAATACATCTCCTTATAGTACATGATATATATATATATATATGTGTGTGTGTGTGTGTGTGTGTGTGTGTGTGTGGGGTGGCTAGGTCTTTTTGTTCTCTTAGTTGAGAATAAAATAAAAGTGGGGCCTGGTTATTTTGTTCTCGTGATGCTGTTGTTGTGGTTGTGGCCCTGGTTGTTGTTGTCTTCGTCGTCGTCATCATTATCACTATCATTATCGTTGTTGTTGTTGTTAGTATCTATATTATAAATAATAAGTAGCATTTGGCCAATTTTACTCTTGTAATTAGCTATGTGATGGTGATGAGGACATCAGACCCTTCAAAGTTTATCAAAGACGAAGGCAGCTGACAAATACATATTTATGGCTTGATGATGGTTCATGGCACAACTAAGGATGATTTTGAAGACCTGGTTAATGGCACAACTAATGATGAATTTGAAGACCTTACACGTGTCCTTGGTTTAATTAAAGGCCCCGCATTAGGAGGACACACATGTAGGATGAGTTAGAAAACTGATCTGTTATGTGAGATTTATTTTTTTTAGAAAGCTTTGTTTTGTGCATTTTTTTTTCCCTTTTGTTATAGGGGTAGTTTAGTAGGGTGCGTTCTACCCTAGACCTAATAATGGTTTTTTTTTTTTTTTTTTTTTTAACGAAAGCTTGGTGTCTCATTTCCTTTTATCTCTGTGGTAAGTTCTTTTCTTCCCTATATATATATATATATATATATATATATATATATATATATATATATATATATATTGCTATTGATCCTAAAAATCTGAGAATTGATCCCAACCCTCTCTTAGATTCTTCAGCCGTCCCTATTCAAAAAATCCTTTAATTTCTTAGACTAGAGAAGCTACATTGATTGTCGGATTGAAACTGTGTAAGATCGGGAGGTCCTATTCCTCGCCGGATCTAATCCACGCATGATTTGAATACGGTACAACAAGATTGTGATGATGGTCTGTAACCATTTCATGTTCCCTTTATTATTATATTTACTATGATGTGGAATGTGAAGATTTCAATTGATTTGCTTAGTTTAGTTCACTGGATAATTTTTGTGCTCACATATGCATTCTAGTTTAGACCGTCCTGCATCAAATTTGGTATCAAAGCTTTAGATTTTGCATGGTTTTTGTTAGATCAAATTATCTGAATTTAGGATCATTTGTTTTATCATCTAGGATTGTCTAGATAATTTCGGATCTACATGCCACAGAAATTGCGAACCTAATTTTTCAGATTCACAGTCCCGTGAGATAAAAGTTTGAATTTCCAAAATTTTAATTTCATTCTAGTTACATCTAAAAATTTATAGCATTCATACATCGTATAGAAATAGGATCATACAGCCATATTGAGGTCTGTTCAAACCTTAGAGTCAAGCTTAGGAAAATTGAGTTCGAGTTTTTGGTGTATGCCCACTAGAAGTGGTAAGGGTTTTGGCCAACACCCCATCATGAGTAACGAGCAATTAAGCGATCACCTCACTCAATTATTCCAAAAGATAACTGCCATAGAAACATCCAAAAAAAAGATTGAATAAAAACTAACCGTCACCGAATTTAGACTTGAGCGATTAGAGGCATCTCAAAGGGAGAACCCCACTGTTGGGGGAGATGTGCGGTTGCAGGCAAGTTGCGTTAGTGAGGAGCCAGCCCTTAGACAAATCCCCACCAATAGCGGGTATGGGCATATCAGGACCGCTCTGATCCTGACGAGAGGGCTATGAAGAATTTTAGGATTGATGCCCTGAGCTTGGATGGTCACTTTGACCCTAAGGCATTCCTTTATTAGTTAGCTGACATGGACCACTATTTTAAGTGGCATGAGATGTCAGAGAACCAACAAGTGCGGTTTACAAAATGAAGCTTGCGAGGCAAGCTAAGATGTATTGTGTAAGGCCTGTATCCTAAACTGTACAATTTCGTAGACTCCCGCGGTCCTCCCGGTCGAATTCCAGCAACCCGCGACGCATAGATAGCATTTGCGCACAACCCTGAGTCATATTTCGTATTCTAGAGTCAGATTGACCTGAGACTTATACCCTTGCGACCGTGTCGTCGCTGCGTCTCGTGTCGATGCTATGCCAAGGCCAGGAGATGTGGGCCCGTGTTCAGTTCAAGAAAACACCGCGCTTTCCAAAATCCAAGAGGATATTTCAAATAAATCACATCACATCCCATCAATCAATTACATGTCCCATCCCCAAAAGCAACCCCTAAAGTCAACTCTCTCTCTCTCTCTCTCTCTCTCTCTCTCTCTCCACCCATACATGTCAAGTACACACCCATCACTTTCCATCACTCCATCACTCACTCACACCCATCCCTCTCTCTCTCTCTCTCTTTACATCCCATCTCTCTCTCTCTCTCTCTCTCTCTCTCATTTCTCCATTTTTCAAGCTCCCAAGAGAAACGTCCAAGCTACTAAAGAGGAGCTAGTGTGGCCCACCTTCCTACCTCCCATCTCCACCATCCAACCGTCCAATCTCTATCATCCTCCGTTAAAATCGAAGCTGAGGAGCTAGGGATTTCATCGGACCAAGAAGAAATGAAAATGGTGGGTGTTTTTTTTTTTTTTTTTTGTAACTTTTTGTTTGTGTGGATTTGATCATTTTAGGGTCCACATGATTTGGGACCTATTTCATGTTTGTAAGCAAGAGGGGCCCATAGTGGCGGGGTCCCTCTACCTCACCGATCTCTCTCTCTCTCTCTCAATCTCTCTCTTCCTATTTTGTGGACCCTGCTATGATGCATGTATTTAATCCCCACCGTCCATTCTTTTTGCTGTCCAAGTGGTGGGACACACCATGACGTGTGTGTTGTATTTACGCCGTCGTTCATCACTGTGGAGCCCACTTGAATATGTGTTTCATCCATCCGTCCAGCTGGGACGGCGGAGCCCACCTAATGCATGTATTTGATCCAGCCGTCTAGCTAAGACGGTGGATCGCACCATGTTATATATGTTTCATCCACACCATCCAGTGTTTCGATGGTGCTAGACACCGTTCTGGACGGTGTTGTGGACCCCACGCTGATGTATGTGTTCTAGATCCACCCCGTTCATGCATGGGACGTGGGGCCCACCTTGTTGCTGCCATGTTTAGCTTGCCATGATGCATGTATTTTATATCCCAGCCGTCCATCCCTTCCTGGATGCTGGACGCTGGAGACCCCCCCCTTATATATATTAATATAATATTATATTATGGTGGGCCCCACATGGGACCCACTTGATGAGGGGTAGATTGGTTGTGGCACCTCCCACCAGCTAGATAGCAGCTAGAACAATGTCAGCAAGTTCTGTGGGAACCCACCTTAAATGTATGTTTTATCCACACCGTCCAACTGGACGGTGTTGGTGGGGCCCTACCCTGATATATGTGTGTTTATCCATGCCATCCATCCAGCAGCAGATGGCTGCTAGATTAAAGTCAGCAAGTGCTGCATGGACCCATCATGATTTATGTATTTTATTTGCGCTGGCCATCTGTTTTGGCAGCTGTGGGCCCACCCCACATGTGTTGCACGTGTGAGGGGTGAGGCCCACCTTATTTGCATATGTGTTGCATCCAACTATCCACCCATTTGAGGACGTGGACCGACCACCCTAATATATGAGTTTTATATCCAGACCATCCAGATTGTGCTAGACAGTGCTAGATAATGTTTGGACAGTGCTGATCATCATTAGTGAGCCATGTGTCCCATAAAATGATAGTGTAGCACTAGTGATACACATGTTACACCTGCATCCATTAAAATGATTTTTGGTCTAATCCAAGCTCCCACTTAATATATTCGGCCCATTGATACGGCCCACTTGTTGTATATGAGGCCTATTGGTGCGGCCCACTTGACGTATATGATGGCCCATTGGTGCGGCCCATTGATGCAGCCCACTTGATGTATATGATGGCCCATTGGTGTGGCCCATTGATGTGGCCCACTTGTTTATATGAGACCCATTGGTGCGGCCCATTGATGTGGCCCACTTGATGTATATGATGACCCATTGGTGTGGCCCATTGATGCGGCCTGCTTATTATATATGAGGCCCATTGGTGCGGCCCATTGATGTGAGCCACTTGATGTGTATATAGGCCCATTGGTGTGGCCCATTGATGCGGCCCACTTGATGTATGTGAGGCCCGATGTGATGTATATTAGGCCCATGTCATGCGGCCCATTGTGATATATGTAGTCTCATGTCATGCGGCCCATTGTGATATATGTAGTCTCATGTCATGCGGTCGATTGTGATGTGTATTAGGCCCATGTCATGCGGCCCATTGTGATATATATTAGGCCCATGTCATGCAGCCCATTGTGATGTGTATTAGGCCTAGGTATGTGGCCTATTGTGATGTATTTGAGGCCTAGGTATGTGGCCCATTGTGATGTATTTAAGGCCTAGGTATGTAGCCCGTTGTGTGTATTTATGGCCCATTTGATAAGGCCCATTGTGATGTATTATGTTGAGGCCCGATGTGGTGTATATGTGGCCCTTGAGTGAGGTACAATGTGATGAATATGTGGACCGATGTAATGTGTGATTTCACTATAATTTATGTAATGATGTTTATGTGAGCCACTACTTAGGAGCGATGTTGGTTAAATGTCCACATTTATGGGCAATGATGGTTAGATGTCCACATTGTAACCTTCCCTTGGGCCCATTGTTTGGCCCATTCTTGTTATGAGTAGGCTATCTAAGCTCATCCTTGATATGAGGAGAGTACACCATCATCATATAAAATGCTTAGTATAGCTTCACGATCCATGCCCATGCATATCATACGTATGCTTGATATGAGAAATGATTGATCATAGCACATGCTATTGGGCAGATTATTATGGGACTCCCTGATAGGTAGAGTTGTTCACATGAGCGCATGATACACTCAAGTTTAATGCATGACTAGATGGTATGACTCATGCATCTCGCATTTTGTGATATGACCACCGTACGCCCTAGTGACATCAGGGCCTTAGCCTCCACGGGCATATCGTGGATGGCATATAATCGACGTTTGAATAGAATTCTCATCGAATTCCGGTAATTCGCGACCTATAATCGACGTTTACGTGCCACCCTAAGTCGTATCCTGTAGATTTGAGTCGGCTTAATCTGAGACTTATACCATTGCGTCCGCATCGTCGCCGCGGTTCCAACGCCGCATCTTGCATACCGATCCGATACCGTGGCCAGGAGATGTGGGCCTGCGTTCAGTTCAAGGAAAAACACCGCGCGTTTATAATCCCAAGAGAATCTTTACAACCCATCTAATCAATCAATCAATCAATCAATCAAAGTACACACCCATACTTTCTTTCTTCCCAAGTCAAGTAACCACCCAAGTTAACTCTCAAGTCAAGTATACCTATCACCTCATATCCATCACTCACATCTATCACCTCTCTTACAACCACCCATTCTCTCTCTCTCTCTCTCTCTCTCTCTCTCTCTCTCTCTCTTTCTCTTCACATTTTTCAAGCAACAAAGAGCAAAAGAGAGGTGCATGTCCAAGGAATTCCAAGAGAGAAAAGTGTGTTGTGTGGCCCACTTCCTATCCTAAAAATCCATCATCCTAGCCCTTCAACTCTCATCACCTTCCATCAAAGTGAGATACAAGGAGATCAGTGTTCCATCGGACCAAGAAGATCGAATGGTGGGTACTTTATAGGCTAGATTTTCATGTTTTGATGATGGGCCAAGTGAGGCCTATCGATTGATGGTATGGATCTCCCTTTGGACCCTAGATGTAGCCGATGGCCCACCTGATTCTCATGATCATTCCATGATGGAGCCATTCTCCATGGACCCCATCATGATGTTTATTTTCCTTGCATAAATAGGGTCATCTACACCTTGCATTTTGGTGGAGAAAGAATATCCACCGTTGATCTTTAATTTGGTGGGCCCACATGTATTGGGACCCACTTGATGAATGTTGTGATGTATGGCAGGGAGGGTCCATAGTGCCGGGGTCCCTCCATCACTCAATCTCCCTCTTTCTCTCTCTATCTTTTTCCCCTTGTTCATGGCCCCATGATGTGCGTATTTTATCCATGTTGTCCATCTTCGTGAGACCCACTTGATGGACGTGTAGGATCTAGACTGTCTAGGCCACGTGGGCCCTACCTTAACGATGATGGGAAGACACAAATATTAGGTTGATCCAAATCAAGTGGGCCACGTGTAATGCCCCAAATTTTCAGGACCCGAGTATATGACCCGTGTCCTAAAAACCCGAGTGTTAACCTTAAAGGATGGTTAAAGTCGAGTATATATATATATATATCTATATATATATATATATATATATTTTTCATCTATCATCATAGTAAGCAGATGAGCGTAGAATGGACAAGTAAGCATAAAGGGAGATTTCAAATTTTATTTAGAATGTACAAGTGGTTGCCCATAATGACTTATACAGAACAACAGACCAATGTATCTAAAATTAACAAATACAAGAATTACATAATACAATACATGAGAAATAGTAGAATGCATGTAAATTTGAGCCGTAAAACCCTCAGCTTCTCAAGGTAGATATAGTTATGCAACTCTGGCACTTGAACCCAACTCCTCATCAGCCCAAACCTGAAAATCACTTAAGCCACCTGTGCTACCTGTACGGTTGTATTTATTTGATGGATGAGTGGCCAACTCAGTGTGAATTACCCTCAAGATTACACACCGCCTCATTGGGTAAGCATAGTTATAAAGTAAAGCATACAAAATAATACATGATGTAGGTCTTATTAAATGCATGCATGCGTGAATGCAATCATCACCCCAGGGATGCTCATCCATGCAGATAGTGGGCCGTCACCCATCGAACCTAGGAAATATCATCCAGTCAAAATCATCGAATCTGGGAAACATCATCCAGTCGAAACAATACGTACCATGTATGCATGATTAGCCAAGTCATTATTAGTCTATTTACAACCAGACAATTTAGATAAGCTCAAAGGTCACTACCGGGAGCACATGGCCCAGTGTAGGCCGACAGCTTGGGCATAGTATCCCATGATTACCATCCCCGGCCCATGAGGCTACCATCTTAGGATATTTAATGGAAACCCGTCGACTAGTGGCCAATCATATTACAGTATATGGGGCTTACCATTGCATGGTTGTATAGTATAAAACATCGAACCCATGTAGGGAAAATATCAAATAAAACCACATAGGGCGAGTATCAAAATATGCCACATAGGGTGAATATCAAAACCATATGATAAAGACCATCCTTAAAAACCATTGGGCACAACAACCCTGGATGGTAGGCCCACATCAATGATCCATTTAGACCACCACTCAATAACCACCAAGTCGAAGGTCCGTTACGATCACAACTAGTCAAGTTACATCCTAAGTATGGGTGTTCATTCATATGTGGGAATTTTCCACTAATGTACCAGTTTAAGTTCCATAAGCAATCCACAAATAATCCACAAGCATGAACAATTATATAGGATAATCATAAAGCATGTAATACAACAATTCAATTTCCACCAGCTAACACATGTGATTATAAAGGGAGATATCAATTATGAATTTAAATAAAAACTATAACTTAAGCTAATGAGAAGATGGAAAGCTCAAGGGAAAGAATCATCACCTTATACTTTGAATCACCAACTGATGTTGCTAGCGAGCGTGTGCATCCTTAGAACTGAATCCTACCATGAATGGTGAAGTTGCATGTGAGATCCATGTTCTACCAAGTACCTATGGTTAAGACCAATACAACCTAGGGTTTGGATTGCTCGTTTTTAGGGTTTTGATATAGAATTAGGGTTCCATCCCAGGGTTTAGTTAAATGCTTAGATCCTAGGATTTGAATCCAAGATTATTATAAATATTAATATCAATAATAATAAAATTATTATTATTGTACCATGGTCCAAATACTATTCATGATAGGAGTTTTAATCCATCCATATTAATAATGATGGTTCGTAAGTTCATATTTGTACGTACCGACATTATCTAGTATTTTTATAATGACTAATAATCTCTTGGGTAATATAGGTAATATTAGTAGAATATTTACTAATGATAATATAATAAGGACTAATTACATTAACAAGTATTATACTAATCCCATGATAACTATTTTCAAATGCTAATAGGCAATAATAGTGAATCTAGCCATGATACTAGCCACTGTGATCTACCATGAGTTATGAAGTTCTATAATTAGCTCAAACCTAACACACTATCTATGTTCAGGGTATTGACTTAGAGCTTAGATTACTTAGCTTTAGGATTTTATCCTAGAGTTTAGGTCTAGGCTAGGTTTCTTAGGGTTTGAACCCTACTTGGTGTATTATTAATTTTAGAGTTAATCTAATAATTATGAAATATTTATCAATGTTAATATTATAATTAGTATTCATTAATAATCATTATGATGACATCAATTAGTGCAATCCACTATTATTAACAAAGGTTTAAGAATGATAAATGAAACACTATGATTTAATAATTGAAATTTGTTTATCATAACTAGTTTTATCCTAAATATCCTACTAGCGGTTAATCATTGGTAATATTAACGATACTAATAATAACATTGTTAGCAATGATAATGATGCATTGAAACAAATCTGAATTAGGGAAACATGTTGACTCACCTAGTTGACTTGGTTCGAGTTGAGTTGACTCGGCTCAACACAAGCACTTATCTCTCCTTCTCTCTCTCTCTCTCTCTCTCTCTCTCTCTCTCTCTTCTCCTCCTTTTCTTCTTTTTTCTTACCTGTTGGGACTCCAGCAAAGCTTGGGTCATGCCCGACCCAACTCAACCTAGCTATCTGAAAACCAGGTCGAGTCGAGCCAGAGAGTGGCATGGACTCGATGTGGCCAATGGCTGCACTTCTCTCTCTATTTTCCTCTCCATTTCTTCCTTTCTTCCTGCCTTTACCAACGATCTAGCAGTGGGCTGAACAGGCCCAACACAACAGACTCGGCCCGATCTCGAACGCGAGCTGGGCTCGGTTTAAGCTAGTTTGTGGTGGTGCAGCGCAACAGTCGCACCCTCATCTTTCCTTCTCTTCTATTTCCTCCTTATTCTCTCCCTTAGGCCAGCAGAAGCCGGACCGAACCTAGGCCTAACTCGCACCGAGCTCGGCGGTTAAGTGTGGTGGTGCAGCGGGTGGTTGCTGACGAGGAAGATGAGCTCCTCTAATGGCGAAACTCCATCCAGCATGCCTTTCTCCATTTTGAGGCATGTGGACGATGTGATTTGGTGGGACGGAACTAGGAGGTGCTGTGTCTCAAAGTTTTGATGAGGTTTCCCGGTGGTTCTGAGCTTGGAAGCTAGCTGCCGTTAATGACAGATTGGAAGTGGGGCTTAGTTCCTTCGATCTGAAGGTGCTGGACGATTTGATTTAGCTCAAGGGAGTTTGTGACGTAGATTTTCGAAGGCCGAATGGAGCTATGACGGTGGGTTTGGATTTGGGAGAAGGGGCGGCCGTTCTCCCTCTCTCATTCTCTTCCTTTTAAGTAAAAAGACCTAGCTTGTAGGGCTAGGATTGTTTTGAGATGGTCGGTCAGGATTGGAGGATTTGACCTCACGTGGATCGCCAACATGGAGTTGAGGCAGTTTTCATTTTAGGAAACATTATGTTTCCAGGCCCCTTTTACGCTGGTGTTTGTGTACATACCTTAATACGACTACATGTGGGGTCTACTAGGTTTTGGTAAGGCCCAATCCCTGTACGTGATGGACGGTTCAGATCGCCCATGGAGATGATCATGGTGGCCCATCGAACGTCCCAAACGGACCGCGTCCGTCTGCTATGAAAAATGAAGGGAGAGAGAGAAATCACTCTCTTATAAGGAATGACGGGTGAGCAGCGTTTGACCAAGCCCTCGGCTCGGTGCACGGTGGGCGTACACCCTCTGTTGCACATGCAACGTATGTGTGGGATTCATCATGATGCTTGGATGAAATCCACACCGTCCATTAGGTTCTAGGGGTCCACTTATGGCCTTAGACCAAAGATGGGGCAGACCCAAGGTCCAGGTGGGGCCCACAACTTGATTTGGGTCCTGTTTATGGATTTCCCATTGGTCTCTTGGTCGGATCACCCCGAGATTGGATGTTGACGATTAAAAGAGTTCAAGGGTTCATTTAAGGCTTTTGACATGTATTATTAACCAAATCTAATATTAATATGGATTTACTTGTAATTAATATAAATAAAAAACTTATACATATTTATAAATATAATTTCTAGTATTAACATGCTACTATATATATGCTATAAATCACATATTCATTAATATATAATTTCTAATATATCATATTACACCTATGTATGGACTGAAAATTGTACCATACCACTTTTAAAATCACATTGTTAAATAATATAAAAGTTTATTTAAATATCTGATAATTTTGTGGTATACATGTTTATAAAAACATTAAATACTATATTAATATTTATAATTCAATTATATATTGTAAAATTATTATTCATTATGTTTAGTTAGTTTAATATTATTTTCATAATATTTTACGTACATTAAATTTATATTACTCTTATTATAATATATTTTTAGACACTTCTATATGATAAGTAATATATCAAGGCATATCTATAATTTTTCTGATCTATATTTGTGTAAAATATAATAAATTAAATAAATATACTTATTAAATATTATATGACTACTAGATGGTTCGTCTCGAAGATTAACGGATAGAATCTCTGATACACAGATGCAGACTGTTTTCAACGGTCAGATTTAAACTAGGATGAACGTGAATGTTCACTTAGCTCAGGCTTGTATTTATAATAAGTTTGGTTATATGGTAACACCTGAGTACTGGAAAGTACAGGGTGTTACACCACATCCATGTGGGACCCACCTGGATGAGTTATATTCACACTGTCTAGCGTCCCTGGACGCTGGATGAGTAGTGAAGTTTGAACAGATAGTGGGTGTACTAATAGCAAAGTGTTAGTTAGATTTCCTTTGGCTTTTTGGGTGGGCCACTCATACAGCCCCCACCCTGATGTATGAACCTTATCCACACTGTCCATTCCATTCCCCATTTCATTTTAGGTGTTGAGCCAAAAAATGAGGCCAATCCAATTATCTGGCGGGCCATAACATAGAAAATAATATTTTTACCGTTGAAATCCACCCTGATATTTCTATACACCGAAATATATCGAATATTGAACTTGATGGGTCTGTCTTGAGCAGTAAAAACCAACAGGTGGGGTGGATTTTACTGATGTGGGCCCCACCTAAGAAAAACCATTAAAAAATAAATAAATAAATCATGCAGCGCCTGCTGCTGTAACGTCAGCAGCACAGGACGCTGCTGCCTGTTGCGTGATGGGTGAGAGAGACAGGGACCCTGGGTCCCAGCCGTGGGCCCCACCATGCTGTATGTGAACATCAACACCGTGCATTTGGCAGGCCCCCTTTAGACAGTGGGCCACCCCAAAAATCAGCCGCGTGTGGGACTCAGGTGGCCCACACGGCAGGAAACCGTGTGATTGAATGTTTGCCATTGAAACCCTTTTGGGTTGTCATAGAAGTTTTGAATCATTATGAAATTTGTTTTTCCTCTTCATCTGGGTCTAAGTGACCTTATCAACAGATTGGATGACATATAAACGTTATGGTGGGCCCCATGTGGGACCCACTATGGTGTATGTGTTTTACCCACACCATCCACACCATTGGACGGTGGGACCCATTATGACGTATGTGTTTTATCTATGTCGTCCAACCATTTTGGCTAGGCTGCTAGACGGTAGGGGACCCCACCATGGGGTATATGCTTTATCCATGCTGTCTATCCCTATGGGACCCACCATGATGCATGTGTTGCATCCAAACCGTCCAACCATTTTTACTGATAATTTTAAGGCTTGAGATCAAAATAAGACAGATCTATGTATCAAGTGGACCACACTGCACAGTGAGGATTAAACGTCTACCATTGAAATCCTTTGGGAGTGCAGACATTTTGGATCAGTAGGAAATATGTTTTTCCTCTTAATTCAGGTCTGTGTGACCTTATGATTAGGTTGGATGGAAAATATATGTTATGGTGGGCCTTGAGAATTTTAATGGTGGAAATCATTATCACCACTTATATTTGGGTGTGGCCCATTTGATATACATGGGGCCCATTGGCGTGGCCGTCCGTTGAGGCCCGCCTTGGTATATATATAAGGCCCATGTGCTTAGGCCAATCTTGATTATTTGTGGCCCGTTGTTGAGGCTATATATGAGGCCTATATGATTAGGCCCATCTTGATGTAGTTATGGCCCATCCGTTGAGGTCCACCTTGATATATATGAGACCCATGTTATGAGGCCCATTTGATGTATTGGAGGCCCATGGGTTGAGGCCCAATGGAATGTACATAAGGCCCATTGTAATGTGATTCCACCGTGGTTTATGTGTTGACCTTTATAGCGGGCTATGCCTTGAGAGTAATGATGGTTTGATGCCCACATTGTAAGTACAATGTTGGTTAAATGTCCGTATTGTAACTCTCCTTAGGGCCCGTTGATAGGCCCATACTTGTTGTGTGTAGGCCGTTTAGGCCCATCTGCGTTGTAAGGACAGTTCATTACTTTATAACATGCTTAGTATAATTCCATGACTCATGCCATATGCATCATATGTATGCTTGATATGAGTAGTGACTGATCATTGCATATGCCATTGGGTAAATTATTTATGGGATTCACTAATACGAGTTACCCACATGAGTGCGTGATATGCGCAGGATTCTTGCATGACTAGACAGTGTGATTGATGCATCTCGCATTTGTGTGTCACGATCATTGTACCCCTTAATGACATCAGGGACGTGGCTCCACAGGCACATCGTGGATGACCATATTGGATATCGGAAATACTTGGTTCTAGCACTGTGGGCACTTAGGATGTCCTTGGGTGAAAGTCTCAGAACCTTTTTGGAACCAGGAGATGCTCCAATATCTAAACCGAGTGGATACACGAGCGCAGGAGTGCCAAATACCAATAGGTCACGTCTTTCAC
The DNA here is from genome assembly GCA_030180095.1 of Magnolia changhungtana. Taxonomy (NCBI): domain Eukaryota; kingdom Viridiplantae; phylum Streptophyta; class Magnoliopsida; order Magnoliales; family Magnoliaceae; genus Magnolia; species Magnolia changhungtana. The sequence continues at coordinate 3,051,104 of JASAUF010000625.1, forward strand.
TATGTCGTAGTCGGTTGGAAGGGGGTGTGGCCTTATCTGCCCAAGTGAAGGGGTTGTAAGCTAGGCTAAGTTTGACCAGCTCACAAATGAGTCCGCTATCGACGAGTTGGGTAGGTATTGGCAGACTACTAGTCAGGCGGATAGTGTGGTCTCTTCTACTTACTGGGCTATGCGGCTAGGGAGACGGCAGTCAGTGTGAAGTGTATTAGACCCTGGTGATATCCCAGAGTAAAACTGTACTGATGTGTACTTGATGAGGACTGACATGCTTGCTTTGTATCTCGCATATGACATTTGGCTACATAAGCCTTGCATCACATGGTCTTGGTATAGCCGATAGCATTCATGCCTTACATTGCATAGCCTTGGTACAACTGATAGTATTCTTGAACTTACCGCATATTTTCGCATTACTCTGATATTGTATACTTAGCACTTTACACCACCTTCTAAGCTTTTATAAGCTTATGTATGACCGTTGCGTGTAGGTGTCATTGGATTGCAGCAGCGTTGAGGTAAGAGCGTGTACCAGACTATTTTAGAGTTGTTGACCACCCTGTATTTCCCTTTCCGTATTGTACTTAAAGTTTTTGATATAGTGGATATGTGGTGATATTATTTTGTGATTGGTTATACTTGTGGTTATGCTCCATTATATATAAAAAAATTCATACTGAAAATCCTCATTGTAGGATCCCAGGATCGGAACTTGGCATATGAATGCTAGGAGCCGAGAATGAGACACTACGGAGGCTATCGGCGCCGGATTCGGGGATCGGGAGTTTTGTGAGCCCATTTTTTGAGTTTTGGGGCGTGACAATGTTTCCTCATTCTTTTGAGTTCTGTATATAGTGCAAATTTTAAGGATGAAATTTTTATTAGCAGGGGAGAGCTATAAGGCCCGTATCCTAGACCGTAACGTTCTATAGACTCCCACGGTCCTCCTGGTCGAATTCTGGTGACTCGCGATGCGTAGATAATATTTGCATGTAACATAAGTCATATCTCATATTCCAGAGTCGGCTCAACCCTAGACTTGTACCCTTGCGACCGCACCATCACCGCGGTTCGGACGCCACTTCTCGCTCACCGATGCGATACCCAGGCCAGGAGATGTGGGCCCGGGTTCAGTTGGAAAAAATGCCGCACTTTGCAAAACCCAAGAGGACCTTTCAAATAAATCACATCACATCCCATCAATCAAGTACATGTCTCATCCCCCAAAGCAACCCCTAAAGTCAATTCTCTCTCTCTCTCTCTCTCTCCACCCATACATGTCAAGTACACACCCATCACTTCCCATCACTCCATCACTCACTCACACCCATCCCTCTCTCTCTTTACATCACATCCTCTCTCTTTCTCTCATTTCTCCATTTTTCAAGCTCGCGAGAGAAACGTCCAAGCTACCAAAGAGGAGCTAGTGTGGCCCGCCTTCCTACATCCCATCTCCATCATCCTCCGTTAAAATCAAAGCTGAGGAGTTAGGGATTTCATCGGACCAAGAAGAAATAAAAATAGTGGGTGTTTTTTTAAAGGTTTTGTTTGTGTGGATTTGATCATTTTAGGGTCTAAATGATTTGGGACCCATTTCATGTTTGTAAGCAAGAGGGGCCCATAGTATCGGGATCCCTTTACCTCACCGATCTCTCTCTCTCTCTCTCTCTCTCTCTCTCTCTCTCTCTCTCTCTCTCTTTCTCTTCCTATTTTGTGGACCCCAATATGATGCACGTATTTGATCCCCACCGTCCATCCTTTTTGCTGTCCAAGTGGTGGGAAGCACCATGACGTCTGTGTTGTATCTACGCTGCCGCCCATCACCGTGGAGATCACCTGAATACGTGTTTCATCCATTCGTCCAGCTGGGAGAGTGGAGCTCACCTAATGCATGTATTTGATCCAACCGTCCAGATGGGATGGTGGACCGCACCATGTTGTATATGTTTCATCCACACCGTCCAGTGTTTGGACGGTGCTGGACACCATTCTGGACGGTGTTGTGGACCCCACGCTGATGTATGTGTTCTAGATCCAACCCGTTCATGCATGGGACATGGGGCCCACCTTGCTGCTGCCACGTGTGGCCTGTCATGATGCATGTATTTTATATCCCAGCTGTCCATCCCTTCCTGGATGCTGGACGCTGGAGACGGCCCTCCCCCTTATATATGTATGTATATATGTATATATAATATAATATAATATAATATTGTATTATATTATGGTGGGCCCCACCTGATGAGGTGTAGATTGGTTGGGGTACCTCGCACCGGTTAGATAGCTGCTGGAACGACGTTAGCAAGTTTTGTGGGACCCCACCTTAAATGTATGTTTTATCCACACCGTCCAATTGGATGGTGCTGGTGGGGCCCTACCCTGATATATGTGTGTTTATCCATGCCATCTATCCAGCAGCAGATGGTTGCTGGATTGACGTCAGCAAGTGTTGCATGGACCCACCATGATTTATGTATTTTATCTGCGCTGGCCATCTGTTTTAGCAGCTGTGGGCCCACTTCACACGTGTTGCACATGTGAGGGGTGGGGCCCACCTTGTTTACATATGTGTTGTATCCAACCGTCCACCCGTTTGAGGACGTGGACCGACCACCCTAATATATGGGTTTTATATCCAGACCTTCCAGATTGTGCTAGACGGTGCTGGATAATGTTTGGACAGTGCTGATCATCATTAGTGAGCCATGTGCCCCATAAAATGATAGTGAACAGTGATACACATGTTACACTTGCATCCATTAAAATGATTTTTGGTGTAATCCAAGCTCCCACTTGATATATTCGGCCCATTGATGTGGCCCACTTATTCTATATGAGGCCCATTGGTACGGCCCACTGATGCGGCCCACTTGATGTATATGATGGCCCATTGGTATGGCCCATTGATGCAACCCACTTGATGTATATGATGGCCCATTGGTGTGGCCCATTGACACGGCCCACTTGTTATATGTGAGGCCCATTAGTGCAGCCCATTGATGCGGCCCACATGATGTATATGATGGCCCATTGGTGTGGCCCAATGATGCGGCCCACTTGTTGTATATGAGGCCCATTGGTGCGGCCCATTGATGCAGCCAACTTGATGTATATGATGGCCAATTGGTGTGGCCCATTGATATGACCCACTTGTTGTATATGAGGCCCATTGGTGCGGCCCATTGATGCATCCTACTTGATGTATATGATGGCCCATTGGAGTGGCCCATTAATGTGGCCCACTTATTGTATATGAGGCCCATTGGTGCGGCCCATTGATGCAGCCCACTTGATGTATATGATGGCCCATTATGTGGCCCATTGATGCGGCCCACTTGTTGTATATGAGGCCCATTGGTGTGTCCCATTGATGCAAGCCACTTGATGTGTATATAGGCCCATTGGTGTGGCCCATTGATGCGGCCCACTCAATGTATGTGAGGCGATGTGATGTATATTAGGCCCATGTCATGCAGCCCATTGTGATATATGTTAGGCCCATGTCATGCTGCCCTTTGTGATGTGTATTAGGCCCATGTCATGCGGCCCATTGTGATGTGTATTAGGCCCATGTCATGCGGCCCATTGTGATGTATGTTAGGCCCATGTTATGTGGCCCATTGTGATGTGTATCAGGCCCTGGTATGTGGCCTGTTATGATGTATTTGAGTTCCAGGTATGTGGCCCTTTGTGATGTATTTGAGGCCCAGGTATGTGGGCCGTTGTGATGTATTGTGGTGTATATGTGGATCGTATGGAGAGGCTCTATGTGGTGTATATGTGGCCCTTAAGTGAGGCCCAATGCGATGAATGTGCAGACCGATGTAATGTGTGATTTCACTATAATGTATGTAATGATGTTTATGTGAGCCACTACTTGGGAGCGATGTTGGTTAAATGTCCACATTGATGGGCAATGACGGTTAGATGTCCACATTGTAACCTTCCCTTGGGCCCATTATGTGGCCCATTCTTGTTATGAGTAGGTTGTTTAAACCCATCCTTGATATGATGAGAGTACAGCATCATCATATAACATGCTTAGTATAACTTCACGATCCATGCCCCTGCGCATCATATGTGTGCTTGATATGAGGAATGATTGATCATAGCACATGCCATTGGGCAGATTATTATGGGACTCCCTGATAGGAGTTGTACACATGAATGCGTGGTACGCGCAGGTTTGATGCATAACTGGATGGTATGACTCATGCATCTCGCATTTTATGATACGACCATCGTACGCTCTAGCGACATCAGGGCCGTAGCCTCAACAGGCATATCGTGGATGACCAGATGGGACACCAAAAATTTGTTCTACATGGGGTGCTATAGATATCCCTGGGTAAAATTTCCTAAACCCTCTTGGTTCTAGAGGTTGCTCCAATGTTTAGATCGAGTGGATGCATGAACGCATGACGGCAGTACACTGTTAGACTACGTCTCCCATTGTATCGTGGTTAGTTGGAAGGGGGTGCAGCCTTACCTGCTTTAGAGGAGGGGGCAAAGCTAGGTTGAATTTGACCAGCTCAAGGCCCAATATTGGCAAGCGAATAGTGAGGTCTCTTCCACTCACTTAGTTGCGCGCGATGAGGAGACAATTTGGTTTGGAGTGTACTAGACCCTGGAGATGATCCCAGATATGTACGGTACTGATATGTGGACTTATTGAGCAGGATTTGTATAATCAACATTTTACTCACTCATTCATTCATTCATTATCCACTCAGGCTGGTGGTGCGCAACTAATTTGTTGTGTACCTTCGTAATGGCCAAGATTTCGGTTGGGGCGCGTGACCAACTTGAGTTCAGGAGTACCACATTGTGTCTGACTATCCAAATTTAGGTATGGGACTGGTTTGGATAGAATTCCCTTGTGATGAACCCCATAGCTTGCGATACTACGTACTATCATCCCGACTTCACTCCAGCTTGGTCATTTTATTCGCATCGCATATTGCATTACATCCGTAGCATATGACATTTTGGGTTAATATGTTTATGCACTTATATGACCTAGACGGACTTAGCAGGATTTGCATATTGCTTTGCATCCTTAGTATACAATATTGGCTTATTACGTTTTTGCATTGCATAGCCTCGATATAGCCGTTAGCATTCATGCCTTGCATCGCATAGCCTTGGTACGGCTGATAGCATTCATGGATTTACCAATATATTTCTGCTTACTCTGATATTGTAACACCCCGGTTCCTAAAACCCAAGTACACTACTCATTTTCCCAAAACCCGAGTGTTAACCTCTGAAAACACCCAAATTCCACGTAATTTTTTTCTTTATCAGAGTTAACCATTCAAGCGGAATAAAAATAATTCAAGTATAAGAGGGATTCCAAATATACATAACCAATGTTTCAAGTGGTTACCTAAAAAATTATATAAACCAATGTCTTAACCTTTACAAACATAACAGTATAAATTAAAGACAAATAAAATTAGGAATGGAGAGTCGCAAGATCATCTGGTTCCTCCCATTCAACATAAACACCAACATATGTGTCATTTATGTCCTGCACACTGAGTACGGTTCAATAGCGTCAATGGCTATCGCAGTGAGGTATACCCCCAAGATTTATCGTATCATCAAGATAATTAAACATAGTTATTAGATACAATATATAACAAATATTATACAATGATTATCATAGGAATCAAATAAGGTTCATCAGATACACATTCATTGAATAAATCACCCAGACTAATCTTGTTTAAATGCATGGATGCATGCATATGCTCACAGACCTGGGGATGCACATCCAACTGGTAAAAAGTTGCCTAAGGAGAACTAGCCACCCGAAAAATACTCAAAGGTACGCCCAAGGAGAACTAGTCACCCAGAAAAGACTATGATATATAGACCGCCCAAGGAGGACTAGTCACCCTGAAAAATACGCAAAGGTATGCCCAAATAGAACTAACCACCCAGAAAAGACCGTAATAATACATAGATCGCCCAAGGAGGGTTAGTCACCTGGAAAAATACGTAAAGGTACGCCCAAGGAGAACTAACCACCCAAAAAAGACCGTAATAATACATAGATCGCCCAAGGAGGATTAGTCACTCAGAAAAATACGCAAAGGTACGCCCAAGGAGAACTAACCACCTGGAAAAGACCATAATATATACCATGAAAATGTATGATTAGCCCAACCATTATTATTCCAATTTCAAACAATCACTTTAAGAAAGCTCAAAGGTCACTATGGGGGGTTTGTCACCCAGCATAGGCCGACAACTCAGGCATAATATCCCATTCCACCATCCCTGGCTCATGAGACTAATAAATATGATGTTTTAAGGATAACCCCTTCAACTAATGGCTAATCGTAGTTCGACGAGTGGACTTACCATCAAGGGTTATTTAATAGTAATTCATCAAAGGTGCAAAGGTAAATAGCCAATCAAAGCCACAAAGGGCAAATACAAGCTGCAAAAGGGCAAATAATCCATCCTAAGATGTAATAAAAGAAGATTATCTCAAAAGCCTCTTAGGCAATAAATGGTCCATAAGATGGTAATTCCACAAAAAAAACTCCATTTGACTTATAAGACGAAATAGCCCCTAGTACGAGGATCTCCAAACATCCATATAGTAATCACAAGTGGTAAAACAAGCCACAACAAATTCAATACACTTATCCGTATACAATGTTACATTTAAACCAAGATAGAGATAATCGTGATCTATAGCATGTACAGATACTTGAATGTAAATCCAATGATTAGTCATTTAGAAAGAATTCACTCAAACATAAACTAATATGCATCATCATTTTTACCAAATAATCAATTAAGCAATTAATGGAATACATGAACTAGGATAATTATTATGATGTAGAAAAAGCTTGAAGGTAATCCTCACCTTGGGTGGGTATCTTTTTTGATTTGTTACATTCCTATGAAGTGAATGTGATGATCCTAAAACCCAATCAAGTATAAGTTCAAACTTCTAGTTCCAACTTATTTTTAGCTTAAAAAAAACTAAATAAACCTTATCTTCTACTTACTTGTTTGGATTGATTGAAGGAAATGATGTTCTTCAAGGCAGACAGTTTTAGGTAGTACCTGGATAGAATGTCACTAGGCATTAGTGAGTCGTAACTAAGTTGACTCAGTTGGGAAACTGGGCGAGTCAATTTCGTCTAATTTGTAAGATGGTGGGGATGAGGGGTAATACCTATTGTTGGTCCTTGAATCATTCAGTCTATGAATTTGATAGTATCTCCACCTAACTTCTTAGACAACTAAAAGCACTAGTTGAAAATAAGATGAATACAATCTCAGTCGGTTGTTTACCGAGTCAACTCAACAACATGTTGAGTGCAAGGCTATTCTAAATGAGTGGGGTTTGTTTGAGATACCTATGCTAGAGTTGGTTTAAACTAATGGTGAAGAGGAGGTCGGATTCAAGGACTCGCTCCAGGCCTGAGCTGAGTCAGCACCCCTATGACTCGATTCCGATGTGTTAGGCCCGACTGCAACCCAACATCTGCCTCTCCTTTAGTAGCTCCCCTTCTTCTACTCTCTCTCTCTCTCTCTCTCTCTCTCTCTCTTCCTTTCTCAGTATGGATGGGTCTGGACTCGACCCAGACTCGGACCGAACTGAGCTGACTCAGTGCACTAGTAGGCTGGACGGTGCTCTCTCTGTGTCTCGCTCCATCTGCTTCTCTCCTTCTTCTTATTCTCAACCTTCCTTCTTTCTTTATTTGTTTTCCATCTACATCCATTACAGACACCAAACATAGCAGGACTTGACTCGGTTCAGGTGGGTTGAGTCGACTCGGCGGCAGGCTTCGCACACAACTCGCTTTCAAATCTGCTCATTGTCTTGGATCTGAAAACATCGATTATGCTTGTTATATGTTTTGGGGCCGCCATTGTTGGTTGAACGTAGCATACATGGGCTACCTGATGGATGAAACAAATCTACAATGGATGGCCGAAAGGAGATTAGCGGGTAGTGTTGCTTGATGAGGAAGAAGACACTCGATCATGACAAACTTCAAGCAGCGGTGATTTTCTTCGAGCTAATGCTTCCGGACGCTTCAAATCCAACCCATGAACCTTGTAGACGAGAGATTTTGAAGATTTAGATATATTTGGGTGGTGGTTTCAAACTTGGAAGAGTTTAGAGCGTTCTCTCTTGGCATTGCAAGAAGAATGGAGAAGAGGCGCTCCAATTCGAGTTTCTAGGGTTTCCTTATAAAGGAGAGGTTAGGAATGGATGGCTAGGATTTATTTGGATGGACTTCTAAAAGTTTTTAAATGGTTCTAATCGTGCCAGCTAATCTAAACTGGAAGATTCCCTCCGCATTTGCTCTTGGCTCGAGAAAAGCCCTAAAACAGGGTCGGATTAGAGGGCTGAGATTTGTGGTAATAGAGGGTTGGGATTTGTGGAAAGACTCCTACCGCGGTTTCCAGCGTGGCAAGATGGAATTGGATTTTCAATTTTGGAAAACGTCCCCAACACATCCTTCTTGCGTCCTAACCTGTGCGAATGTTGGTGAGTTCCAGCAAGTGGAAAGACTAAGGTTTTGGTCTGAGGTCGATGCCAAGTCAGATGGACGGTTCAGATCGTCAATCCGTGATCTGATGGTGGGCCTAATTTCAAATGGATGGACTTCGTTCGTCTCAGGCCGGAAAAGAAGGAAAGCGGAGAGGAAAAATACTCTTTTTTCAGGCTTTTGTCGGGTCAACAGCTTGTTGACCAGAGTCTTTGTTTAGGTGCACCGCAGGTGCATACGGTTTGTGTGCACAACCAACTCAAGAGTGGGGTCCACCCTGATTTTTAGTGAAATCTACTCCATCCATTCCGCTCTACCACATCTGTTAAGGCCATCAGACTGTTTCTCCAGTAGATCCAACTGTCAAATGGGCCATAAATTTAGGTTCTGGGTCCTTTATTTGTAGATCTTCATCGATCTGATGGCCAAGTTGCATTTAATCTGATCATTCATGGTTGTAATGGTCCTAGGGTCTGCCTAGATGAGATCCAATGATTAAATTAGTGGTCTAATGGCCTAGGTGTGATGCTTAAGTGATGGACCTTTAAGTTGGACGTTGTGGTTCTGATGAAGGGTGGATCTGACATCTAAGAGCCAAGATTGATAACGTATGGTTCAATTTGTCTAATAAATTAGGGTTTAGGCTTTTATCACCATTGGAGTCCCAACCATGCAATGAGTTTTTGAAGGCCAATGTTGATTTGTGAAGAGATGCTTGCTTGTCTTTGAGGACTAACAGTCGGATGACTTGATTTATAGCAGGAGGTTGTATTAGATGGTTAGATTACCTTTGATCTAAATCTTTAATAGTCATGAGGGTTTGTAGTCCTATTTATTAACTCAATTGAATGGATGATCATGAGTTACACCAAGATCTAGATCTATTGACCAACTACTTGTATGCTTTAGGTTGTCACGAACGTCTTCATTTGATTGATATGAATTGGGCAGACTAGATTTGTTTGATTCAGGCTAAAATGTGGGTTTCATGATGGTGTGATGGCCTATTTTCTAAATCAACGGTTGGATAACTCGATATATGGGTGGGGACTATTTTCAATGGTCAATTTGAACAAGATTAAATGTAACTATTCTGATAGGTTAGGCTTTTACTTATACTAATCTAGGTTACAAAGTAACACCTGAGTACTAAAAGGTACGAGGTTTACAGATATCATATGATTCACGATCTTGCCAGTATTTCCGACATTGTATGATTATGGCGTTGTATTTGTGTGCTTGACACTTATCTTGTGGACACACTTTCACCACCCTCTAAGCTTTCTATAAGCTTATGCACGATAGATGCATGTAGGTGGCATTAAGTTGCAGTAGCGTGGAGCTTGGAGCACGCAACGTCTTCTGGAGCTTTAATTTTCGACATATGTATTTCCCTTTTAACGTCTTCGAAAATGATGTTGAGCTCCAATGTCATATTTATGAAAGATAAATTCATAATTCCATTTCTATAATTAATTATAGCATTTGATATAGCAAGAAATGGGCGACCAAGAATGACGGGTATTTGAGTGCTCATATCTATGATGGGTTGAGTATTTAGGACAATAAAATCTACTAGATAGTAGAATTTATTAACTTGGACCAACACATCCTCAATCATCCCTCTCGGTACATGAATTGAGCAATCTACAAGTTGCAATATGGTCCGAGTGGGTTTTAATTCACCTAGACCCAATCGTTCGTAAATCGAGTAAGGGATCAGATTTATGCTCACCCCAAGTCAAGAAGTGGTGCTCAATCTGGTGGTTCCCAATTACACAAGTGATGGTTGGGCTACTAGGATCTTTGTATTTTTGTGGCACATCTTGCTTGAGGATGACACTCATTTTTTTTGTCAAAAAGATTTTCTTTTGTATGTTTTGCCATCTTTTGGTCGTATATAAATCTTTTAGAAATTTGACATATGAACAGATTTGTTTAATGACATCCAGTAAAGGGATGTTGACCTTCACTTGCTTAAGCACCTCTAGAATATCCTAAGAGTTAGAGAGAGGTTTTGTGCAATTGACCATTGAGGGAATGACGTAATCAACTTACTTTGAGGTTCGAGTTCTATCCCATGTGAAACATTACTAGATCTATCATTCTCATCTATTTCTGGGTCCTTAGGCTTTTTAGCCCTCACCGGAATAGATTTGTCAATTGTCTTCCCATTCCTAAGAGTGGTGATAGACTTAGCCTGATCCATATGTTTTGGTGATAGGCTAAGCCGGAAGGATCCCTTTCTCCCCAATCTAATTTTATTTTTCAAGCCCTTGTATGGCCTTTGTAAGGTCTTGAAAAGCTTGCAGCATACCCTGATTAAAAAGCTCTTGGTTTTGTATATGTTTTAAGACTGGATCCTCTTGAGGTTTCCTTTGATTCAAAAATTTGTTAAGGATCCCTTGAGGAGTAGCCATTTGTCCTTTTCTCCAATTGAAGTTTGGATGGTTCCTCCAGATTGAGTAATATGTATTTAAGGTTGGTCCACTAAATGTTTATGGTAGTTTTTTACGACATTTAATTGCTCATTCAATATCTCTTGAAAAGTAGGAATTGTTAGGCAGTTCTCAGTTGTATGTATGTTACAAGCACAAATATCATAAACAACTTCTGCAGCCCTTTTCGGCTTCTACCTTCTTAAGTTCTATGGCCTTAACTTTTCTTGTGAGTTTGGCCACTCTTGCATTTATATTATCTTCTTCTTTTAGAACATAAATTCCTCCCATTTTCTTTAATTGAGTAGGCTTAGAAGTGGTAATTCTTGAAGAAGTATCCCATGATTGCGTGTTTTTAGCAAGTTTATCAAAATAATCATACGCATCATTGGCTTCCTTATTCATGAATTCCCCATTACATATCATCTTCAAAAATTGGCTCATGGGTGAGGTCAATCCCTCATAGAAAAAGCTTGTTATACACCATGTTTCGTAGCCATGTTATAGACATGAATTTATGAGATCCTTAAATCGCTCCCAACATTGGAAGGTCTCATCCTCTTTTTGCGCAAAATTCATGATTGCTTTCTTTAAGGTATTTGTTTTATGATAGGGGAAGAACTCTTTAAGGAACTCCCATGTCATCTCAACCCTCGATTCAATGGACCCTGGTCTTAAGGAATGTAACCATGACTTAGTCTTTTCTTTCAAAGAGAAAGGAAACAAGTTCAGTCTAACTGTGTCATCAGACATGTTTGGGAAGTGTAATGCAGATATGATTTCATCGAACCCTTTTATATGCAAGTATGGACTTTCATATTTTAGTCTATGAAACTAAGGGAAAAGTTGAATTACCCCTGTTTTAATATCCACAGTTCCTGCATTTAATGGAAATATCATGTAGGAAAGTGTACTCACCCCCGCCGGTTGTAAATAATCTCGTAAAATATGAGGCAGGGGTGCATTATGCACTTCGTTTTCATCTTGAACTTCCTCAACTAGTGGTTGAGGTTAATTTGCAGTCATTACTTCAATTAACTGAGAGGATCATGTTTAATCCTTTGATGGATAGGCAATCCTTCGACTAATCCTCCTTCACTCAAGAGACGCTGAGTTTTTTCACAGAAATAGCGGTGAAGACCACTTTAGTTGAAGTAAGAATATGTCAATATGTCCTAGAGGGGGGTGAATAGGACTTTTAAAGTTTTTATGGTTTATTTAAAATCTTATTACACTAATCCTAATCAGCAAGCACATATTAGGATTACTAAAAAATAACTCTACTGGCTTTCAAGCCCGGTAGAGGATCCAATCACAAACTATTTAAGAAGTGAACAATATGCAAACTAGTTTATGATGGATATGACTGTGTATGTGTGTGAGGTGTGATATCAAATATTCAGATATGGAAGTATAAAATTAAATCACACATTCACAAAAATAGCAATCTCAAATACAGTCATTTTTATAGTGGTTCGACGATCAGTTTACTCCACTCCCGGCAGACGCACTCAACCCTTGAGTGTGCTGGATTTCACTAAGGAGGTTTCACAGTCGTTCACCTTAAACCTAAGGTTTTAAATCAGGTTCACCTTCAACCTTTACAACCTATACAGAGGCTGATTGTTTATGCACTCACGAGCAAGGGTTAACACAACGCACCCACTTTTAGGCACACTAATCAATGATCTTCCATAAGACCCTACCAGAGGTTTTACGCGGTTTACCCCAAACCCGAGGTTTCACATGGTTCACCTCAAACCTAAGGTTTTGACTGGTTCACCTTCAACCAGATGTTTATGCTCTCCACAGAGCAAGAGTACACACAACACACCCACCACGTACACTCCCGCCGGAGGCCTCCTACGAGGGCTTGAAGGGGTGAGAAACACCTAAGGCCCAATCCTAGAAAGGAATGATCACAAGTGTCCTCTGGACTCTAGATACTTACAGATAAGTGGATGAGTCCCATTAAGCATGTTGATAAAGATCTCCTCCTTTATTGATGAAGAGTCTTCAGTCTCCTTGATCCGCAACTCAAAAGATGTACTAATGCATGGCAAAGGGTTGGGTCAAGGTTATGATGAAATCTTACTCTCAAAAGATTTTTCTATAAGGAAGATAGAGCGATTTCAATCATCTATGGATTCAAAGCATCCTAGCTTCATGATTTTCCATTAAGATAGTAGTTGAAGGATCCTTGAATGCGGAAGTTCATTCCCCAATCCACTCTATTGAATATCAATGGTAAGGGTGGATTGGAGGATGAACTCTCTTGAGAGAAAGGGCTTTGGGTATAAGATCTAAGGTTAAACACTTAAAAGCTCTCTCTTCTTTCTCTCACAATAACACTAGACAAGTCCTCTTTATATAGGTAAAAGGTTCCAACAGATATAAAACGGTCATATTTATGACAGAGTTCGATATCATCGAGCATATACTCTTAATAGCATCGATGGTCCGCTCAATGACTCAAACTCAATGTCATATGCTTTTGAAATCTTTTGCCAGCTGGTCAATGAATCGAAACGATTGTCGATGTCATCGGATTTCAAACTCCGATTCCATCGATGAGAGGTTTGATTCATCGACACTTGAAAAATGAGAGAGACTTGACTTGAAATATTATAGGTTTTCATGAGTGGTCGAGAGACCTTCGAGATCATCGGAATTTGAATGTCGATGATATTGATAGCTGTGTCGATGCATCGATAAATCAAAAGGATTTTTCATAAAGCTTGTTGGACAGTTTATGTCCATGTTCGATGCAATCGATACGACATCGATATCATCGATATTTGAATATCGATTCTATCGAGTGACCCCCGATCATAGATAAATCATCCCGAAATATTTTGCTGGAGAACTTGGCGCCCAAGACAGATATCACCGAAGGCCTTCCGATATCATCAAGGTTTGAATTTCAATGGTATCGAGGAGGCTTCTATATATCAACGATATTATTGAGTTAACGTCGATAGACTTGAGATTCGAATATTGATGATATCGATAGGTGTATCGATACATTGATAATTCCGTCCAGATGCGTATAAGGTTGCTAGACATATTTGGTCCTCTTTTAGATGGTATCGATGGAGCATCGAGGACTCGACAACGCAGGTCGATCATATTGAGATGTGTATCGATACAATCGACAAAGCAAGAAAAATTAGAGAATTTTCCTATTTTGAAAACATTTTCTTATCCTAAAAACCCTATGATATTCTAACATTTTTAAAGGGTTTTAGTATACCTAGTGATTTGGGACAAGGGATGTGAGTCTCAGATTTACCTGTGGCGAGCTTATATACATCCGGTTGAGGTAGATGCTTGAATTAATCTTCCTATTAGGCTCTGTAGTCTAATTGACTCAACACTCATGCTAATTGACAAACCAGGGCACTTTCAATCTCCCACTTTGTCAATTACATGACAAAATTCAAAAATACCCTAGAGTACTGGACAAACACATCCTAAATTGTGTGTACATGCATTTTACACAATTTTACAATTTCTATTGAACCTATGTACACAGCCCAGTATCTGCTCCCCCTAACTGTAAACTCCCCCTCGCTTGATGCAGCTGCTCCCCCTAACACCTGTAACATCATCCAAGCAGATATACAATTTTCCGTTCGGGGTGTTTGAACTGTTCTCCCCCTTTTTGTCAGTCATTGACAAAGATATAGCAGTTGATATTGACTAAAGCTTGAAGTATTTGGGAGAACCATCATTCAGAGGAATATGCATATAACAGATAGATGTATAGTAGTCAAACAGTTTCCTAATTAGACATCATTTGCAGTGAATATATATATGCATAGCAGATCAGATAGATGCAGTGAGATAGCAGTTAGAATATTTATTAAAAGCATCACATGCATTCCAAGACTAGATAAGCCAGGGGATCATAAAGCATAATCATGGCAGTAAAAATAAGAATTATACTTAGCCATATACAAATTTATCCAAAATAAACTGCCCAAGATTGGCAGTTATATTCAAATTAAAAAAATATATACTGCTACTGACAGCAGTAGCTTAACAGTTATCCTAACAGAAGAAATATTTTCAGCCCAACCATTGGAAAGAAACACCAGTTATAATCGTACATTCTCAAGTTTCTTCAATTTCGTCGATATTGAATATCAATATCATTGATTTGTAAATTTCAACGATATTGACACTGTTTAGATATTATCGAAAATGTCATGACCTGTGTGGCTCATGTCTACTGAGATTTAGTGAGTGCAGACCCTAATGGATTTTTGAAGGTCACTAAACCTATTTGCATCAAGAGGTTTGGTGAGGATATCTGTGAGTTGCTTTTCTATGGAAACATTATCTAATGTAATAATCTTGTTTTCAACAAGTTCTCTGATAAAATGATAACGAATGTCAATGTGCTTAGTCCGAGAGTGTTGAACAGGATTCTTTGAAATGTTGATTGCACTTGCGTTATCACAGAAAAGGCTCAGTGTGGGTTGTTCAATTCTGTAGTCCAACAACATCTGTTTCATCCAAAGGAGTTGTGCACAACAACTTCCAGTGGCAATGTATTTAGCCTCAGCAGTAGATAATGATATTGAATTTTGATTCTTGCTCTACCAGGAGACTAGACAGTTTTCAACATAGAAACATCCTCCGCTTGTTGATTTTCGATCATCCAAATTTCTTGCCCAGTCGGCATCAGAGTATCCAGCGATGATGGTGGATGTTTCAAATAGATACCACAGTCTGAAGGAGGTAGTTCCTGCTATGTATTTAATGATCCTCTTAACAGCCGTTAGGTGAGATTCCTTAGGATCTGCCTGATATCGAGCACATACCCCCACACTAAAAGATATGTCAGGTCGACTA
This sequence comes from Magnolia changhungtana, assembly GCA_030180095.1. Taxonomy (NCBI): domain Eukaryota; kingdom Viridiplantae; phylum Streptophyta; class Magnoliopsida; order Magnoliales; family Magnoliaceae; genus Magnolia; species Magnolia changhungtana. The sequence continues at coordinate 3,066,927 of JASAUF010000625.1, forward strand.
GCTGTGAGATATAGTAGGCTACCTATCATACTCCGGTAGAGATGTTGATCCACACTCTTGCATTTGTATCTTTGGAAAGTTTGAGCGTGGTACTCATGGGAGTGTGATAAGAGCGACCAAATTCAAGTCCAAACCTTTTTACCAGACCGTTTGCATACTTGGTTTGACAGATACACATAGTGGCTTGACCTGTAATCCTAGGAAGAAGTTCAGTTCACCAACCATACTCATTTCAAATTCTAATTTCATGAGGTCGGCAAATTTGTATGCACTATCTTCACATGTTGAACCAAAGACTATATCTGAAATGGCCAAGCTATATGTCCTAGGGGGGGGGGGGGGGGTGAATAGGACTATGCCAAATTAAAATTAAAATAGCGGAATAAACAATAAAGAGATAGCCTTACAAAAATAAATCAATTCACAATGCTGAAATATACTCAACCTCAATAAACAAGTATTGAGAGGTTAATACTAATTCAGTTCTAAGGACAACCTTACACCATAAAAACCAAAGGTTTATGGCAGCACAACCTTATTTCTAGAATGTCCTTTGTATCAAGAACTCAATAAAAATAAATAGCAAGGAATTGAAATAGATTGCTGAAATTTAAATCTAACTTATTACAACATTCCTCACACTTGCTTAAAATATAAAAATTTACACCATTCACATCCACACATACATTCCACAGCTTTGAATGATAAAAGATAAAAGATTAAGCAAGCATTCAATCTACAAGACAAAGAATTATAGTGGTTCACCTGTGTGTTCACCAACTGTTAAACAACAGCCACACAGAATGCTACTCTACTCCTAATATCCTCACACAGGGGATATTACCGTTCACTATCAAAATAGGTTTCACAGGTTCACCTAAAACCTTCACAATTGTGCCTTTTTAACTTGGGCTTACATAATCCAAAAACCCCTCTTTCTGTGTTTTCTGGCTCTCCTCAGATAACCATACAAATGGAATTTTTCTTGCGAATCCCAAACAAAAACCAAAGGAATGGAAATTTTACAGAATTGTAAAATACCTGGATTTCTCCTCTTGTAGCAGCTCGGAAGAACCAATCGGACTAGAAGTACGAATATGGAAGTTCAATGTCCAATACTCACTTTAAAATAGTTCTAAGTTCTAATTGATTTTAAGTTTAATCAACTTAGGGCTAGCTGTATTTGATTTTGATTCTGAGAAGAAGGAATTAAGAATTTTCCCTTTTCTAATCAAATTGGAATGCAAATCAAAATCAAATAACGATAAGCTAACAAAAGGAAATAGAATTATACACAATATAACATAAAAACAAACACAAACTTATCTCAGAGTGGAGCTTTTAATTCACTTAATTTTCAATGAATAACTCTGAAATTCGTGTGCTATTTATAGCTGCAGAAATTCATCTTTGACTGGTCCTAGGGTCACCGCAACTGGTCGAAGGAAAAACAAATTTTTGAACTTTTGTGCGCGATCGGATCAAACCGTTGTACGACCGGTAGTAGGCAGTCCACGACTGGTCAAAGGCAATCTACGACTGGTCGAAGGCAGTCCACGACCGGTTGAGACCCCTCTACGACTGGTCATGCGACACTTGATTTAGTCACTGGAGTTTGAGTCGTGGCTTTACGACTAGTCGAGGGTCGAGTCGAGACCATCCCACGACCGGTCGAGCAGACTCCAAGACTGGTAGTAGCTGAACTAGAAAATCCAATAAATTGCAACAATTCTAGGACTGGTCCTGGAATTTCTTAGACAGGTCGAGCCAGTGCTCGGACTGGTCGAACAAGGTTTAGGACTAGTCTTAGAATAGACCAAATTCATGTATTAATATTCAAATGAATTATGTAGCTAAAGTGACCTACCCTAAGGTCAATCTAAGGTTTATCATACCTGAGACATGAAGTATGGACATTGAAAACTTCATTTTCTTAGACTTTGAGCATTACAAAGCTTGAGTTCTTCTTGATACAACTTAACTACTTCACAAGCTTTGAAATCAATGTCTTTTTGAGTTGCACTTGAGTCCCAAACTATGCTTGAGTCTTGACCTTGAATACACATGAACTTGAGCTTGAGTTCTTACATGTGCACTTGAGCTTGAGTCTTAAGTTTGAACTCTTCTTTAATATCTTCTATATTGTAGCTTGAACTAGCTTTGTTGAGATGGTGTCTCGAACAAATTTATCAAGATATAAACATAAGACACATACAGAGGTTTTGACACACAAAATTTGACAACCAAAGAGGAATCAAACTATAGCACTTACAATCTCCCCCTTTGTCAAATTTGTGACAAGACATACTTCAACAAGAGAAGCACAACATGTATATTAACGAATCATACACCAGTTGTCATACAACATACAACCTCATGACCTCATGCACAACCACTTAACTTCACTTGTGTATAACTCCCCCTTAGTATAACTCCCCCTTAGTAGTACACTTCAACCATCCCATTCACTCCCATTCACATCATCAATCCAATCATAATCCATAGAAAATTCTCAAATTTCTCCCCCTTTTTGTCAAAATATGACAAAGGAAGAAACACAAATATGATTTGAAAAACAACAAAGTAATGATCAAGTCATAAAGATAGAAATATTGAAAGGGAAGAATACAGAATAAGGAGTTATAAAGTCTAGCCAGATAGAGTCTAACACAACTAGAGAAAGTAAAGAATTATAGTTATTCCAGACCAAATATTAAAATCTCAATCCGATCCAGAAGAAGGAGCAGGTATGGTAGGATCAATTTGATGAAGGCCTTTTTGTAAGCGCCTAAAATACTTGCGCATATTTTTGAATTCCCGATTGTGGCCAACATTCATATTTTCTACCTTCTCCTCTAATGCGCTTAGTCGAGCATTGAAGTCAGATGGCACAACGTCAGGATCAATCCCAGAGTCAGAATCCATTTCATTAAAAATATCGTCCATATTGATATCATCTGGAGGAAGATCATCACCTTCTTCATCATTCCCAGCCTCAGCCGCAACTCCACCTTCACCAGCAACCTGGCCTGGAGCCAATTCCAACATCATTTTGTTTATGTTGGAGTTGTTGAATATTAGGTGTTGGATAGGAGCCTCTCCAACGAGCATAACGACTAACATATTAGTGGCTAACACATTCATCAGGTACCCAAATGGAATATCACTATGACCAAGATGAATACAGAATTGAATGATAGAGGAATAAATCAAAGAGGGCAAACAAATACTAGCACCAGTAATGATTGAGTATAAAATACGAACCATAAGCAGAGTCAACTCAGTCTTGTTTCCAGAGCAGGGATACAGATTAGAGGTGAAGATACGATGTAAAACTCTGTATCTGGGTAACAGATATCTGGATTTAAGGGCATTCCCATTTTCAATCCATGGTGCATCCATGTTACACAATGCTCTAGTATAAACACGTTTTTCTGAATATCCAGTTAATTGAACACTAGTATCATAAGGATACCAAAGACCCAAATTAACTGAACTTGCGACATATTGAATAATTCGTTTAATAGCAGTTAAGTGAGATCTTTTAGGATTAGACTGATATCTAGCACAGATTTACTTGTGGCGAGCTTGCACACATCCGGTTAAGGCAGACACTTGAATTGATCTTCCTATCAGGCTCTGTAGTCTAACTGACTCAACAATCACCCTAATTAACAAACCAGGGCACTTTCATTCACGAACCCACTTGGGCATGAAACATGCACAACCCTCAAGCTCCAAACAACTACAACCTAGAAGAAAGAAAACCAAAGTAAATAAGAAATCTAGAAAAGAAAGAGAGAATTGGAAATAGGTTACCAGATTGGAGTTGCTATTTTAAGATCCTACAAAACAGAAAATAATGTTAGTTTCTAAAAATAATTTTAGAAAAAACCATAACCTAAAAAAAAGCAAAAAAGTTAACCCTAATCTTAACCTAATTCTAATACCAATTAATTCTAGAAAAATGTAGTCGTAGTCCCTGGCAACGGCACCAAAAACTCGTTCACAACCCTAAGTGTAGGATCGTGATGTAGTAATAACTCGTGAGAACGAGGTAGAATCCACATGGACTAAACTTGTACATATTCTGAAAAGAACTAGAACTAGAACTAGAAGAAGATCTAAATCTGAGTTCTGGAATAAAAGAGAGGAATTGTGAATAATGTTTAAACTATCAATTAAAGGTGGGAACTAGGTGCCAAGGATCCACTTGTAGCTATCAAGATGCTACCTTACTTGATTCAAAAAACACAATTGGAATTGGAGTCCTATCCTATCCAATTGGAAGATAAATCAATTTAAATCAAATATAAACTTTTCATTGACCTAATTCTCAATGGAGGAGAATTGTGAAGATTGGAAGGGATTCCATCACCCTACCATGCCCAGGAGATGATGGTGAACAACAGGATTTACCAATCTCACAATCTCAAAACAGGAAAAGAAGATATCCAAAGCTATCACAACATCTATTGTAATTTGAGTCACAATAAATCATAGAAAACTGAAAATATTACTTAAATATCAAACTAGAAATTAATGAGGTTCAATAAAATCAAGAATCAGAGCAAGATAATCATCCAAATACGCTACAAGCTTCACCTCTTAGCCTTAGGTAATAGGTTTAGCCAACCATATATACATGATTAAAACCAAATCTCTTAAACAAAGCATGAAAAATAAACTAGAAAAGAAGAAAAACTCTTTGGCGACTGCTCTACCCATATGCTATGCTCCTTGAAACCTTTCTAAACCCTAAAAGATGCTTTAGAGCATCCCAAGGAGTCCTATTTATAGTTGTGAAACTCCAACTTTCGTACCGAGCTAGAAAAATCTAGAAACCACCTCAAGTTTACGCGCTCTGCATAGTTTTCCAAAATAGACTCAGAGTTTGAACCACCTCAAATTTACACACTCTGCGCAGTTTCCCAAAATAGACTCAGAGTTTTAGAATAGGATTTTTTAGGACAATTTTAAGAATATGTTAATTTCAGGACAATTTCAGGATTCATTTTCTTGACTTCAAATCTTTGTTTCTCTTCATTCCTCACTTGATTTTCTTAGATCTTTGACATGTGAATTCTTCATTAATGACTTATAAATCTCCAAATATTCATTTAGTAATCTTTTGAGCATAAATCTTGCTTTTGACATTAATTAAACCTTAAGCTCTCGAAATCACCTCGCACATGAAAACACGCATAATTAAATTGATTAAGCACTATCATGTTTATAAAACCAAGGTATAAATAGGGGAAAATATGTAATATTTCACACTCAACAGCCATAAAATACATTACAAATTTTGTGGAATTTATGATGCGGTGTGACATTGAGGAAGACCGTCTAGTAACTCTTACACATTTTAAGACGAGACTTCGATCGGTTAGTGTGAGCTTTGGGCTCGTCCAATGACATATTTGGACGATATGTACCAAGTGGTGCAGGAATTAGAATAATATCTGAAGACTCCTGTCACAAGATGGTTTGATTCCTGAGACTCTAATGTTAGGACTGGTTCTCAGGGAACTAGACCCAACATTGGTAATTAACCCACGGCGTTGGCGAATGTTCCACCTAGGCCTAAGGATGACAAGGGAAAAAGTGTCCTTGGTGTTGGTCTAGGTGGAGGACAAAATGTGCGATGCTACGAATGTGGGAATATTAGCCATTTTGCAACTCGGAGACCCACTAAGAGCAAAGGAAAAGCCTTAGTCATAGGCGATTCCGAGGAAACAAGTATGATCAAGGCGACTCTAAAGTCAAAGAATATCATCCTGTAGGATCATTGAGTGATGATGATGTGGTAGGTGATGATGCCACCCTAGCAGTTGTCAAGTGTGTGCTAGCCTAGACTAGAAGTAGTGTTGACTGGCGCCACTACACTATCTTGTACATGATCACCAAGTGTGGTGAGAAAATTGCAAGGTGATAGTGGACAATGGGAGTTGCTAGAATATAATTTCCACTATCACCTTAGGCCGTCTATAGTTAGAGGCCACCCCTCATCCTAACTTGAACAAAGTCTCATGGGTAGACAAGACTTCCCTTCCTGTCAATGGCTTGTACCCATTGAGTTCAGGTCTTATAAGGAGTCCTTGTGGTGTAATGTGTTACCCATGGATGTAGGTCACATCATCTTAGGCAGACCGTGGCTATTCGATAATGATGTCACGATCTCCAGTAGTTCTAAAGCATGTACCTTCATGCATAATGGTAAGAATATCAAAATTAATCCTATGCCACCACAAAACATTACACAAAAGAAAGGTGAGAAGACTAGTGAGCCTAAAGAAGTCAGGAAATCCACACCCAAGTCTCTCCACATCATCACAGCTAAAGAGTTTGAAAGAGAGACTGGGGAAGATTTGACGGTGTATGTCTTAGTGGCTAAAGTGGCTACATTAGAAGTACTAGTAGAGTTACCCCACGAGGTAGCCCCAGTCTTAGAGGAGTACATAAATGTATTCCTTGAGGATTTATCGAATGAGTTGCCACCCATGAGGGACATCCAGCATGCCATTGATCTTATCCCTGGGTCGACTCTACCAAACTTTCCGCACTATAAGATAAACCCTACAGAGCATGCAGAGTTGAAGAAGCAAGTAGATGAGCTCCTACGAAAAGATTTCATCTAGAAGAGCATGAGCCCGTGTGCCGTACCCACTTTACTGACACCTAAGAAAGACGACACTTGGCGCATGTGTGTGGACAGTAGAGCTATCAACAAAATCATGGTCAAGTATAGGTTTCTCATACCTAGGCTTGATGACATGTTAGATATGATGGCTAAATCCACCATTTTCTCCAAAATAGATCCCAAGAGTGGATATCACCAAATTCATATATGCCCCGGTGACGAATGGAAGACAACCTTCAAAACGAAGGATGGGCTATATGAGTGGTTGGTCATGCCTTTTAGCTTGACTAACGTACCTAGTACTTTCATGCGGGTGATGACGCAGGTCTTGAGATTGTTCATGGGGAAATTCTTAGTGGTGTACTTTGACGATATCCTGATTTATAGCACCACTAGAGAATTACACCTTAAACATTCGAAGTTAGTCTGTAGCGTCCTACGGGTGGAGAAATTATATGCTAACCTTAAAAAGTGTTCATTCATGTCCAGTCAGGTTGTGTTCTTAGGGTTTATAATGTCAGTAGAAGAGATGTGTGCAGACCCAGAGAAAGTTAAGGCCATAGTTGATTGGCTTGAACCGAGAGACATCCATGAAGTGTGAAGCTTCCATGGCTTAGCCACATTCTATTGTTGGTTCATTAGGAGTTTTAACGTGATTATGGCTCCTATTACAGAGTGTATGAAGAAGGGAGAATTTGTGTAGTCGAAAGTGGCGATTAAGGCTTTCAAAGAAATTAAGGGTAAGATGGTTGAAGCTCCCGTCATGTGCCTTTCGAATTTTTCTAAAGTCTTTAAAGTTGTATGTGATGCATTTGGTGTTGGTATAGGTGAAGTCCTGAGTCAAGAGGGTCGTCCTGTTGCCTATTTAAGTGAGAAACTGAATTAAGCAAAATAAAAGTACTCTACATATGATAAGGAATTTTATGTAATAGTGCAGTCTTTGAGACATTGGCGCCACTACCTCCTACCGTAGGAACTTATCTTATTATCTGATCATGAGGCCTTACGTTATCTTCACTCTCAGAAGAAACCTAACCCAAGGCATGCTAAGTGGGTTACGTTCCTTCAAGAGCATTCGTTTGCCTTAAAACACAAGGCTGGAGTAGAGAATAAACTAGCTGATGCCCTTAGCCGTAAAGTGGCATTGCTCAATTGTTTGAGTGTTGGAGTTGTCGGCTTTGAGCAGCTGAGAGATGAGTGCCTCATATGTCCAAATTTTGGGGGTACCTATATGTCACTCTCGAGTGATCAACAAAGTACGGGGGATTTAGTGTTAAGAGATGGATTCCTTTTTAAAGGAAATTGTTTATGTATTCCCTATACATCCCTCCATGAATTTCTCATATGGAAGCTTCATTGGGGAGGGATAGCTGGCTACTTTGGCCATGATAAGACTATTGCCTTCATAGAGGATCATTTCTACTGGCCAAGTCTCAAGCAAGATGTCGCCAAAATTTTAGGGTAGTGTAGAACGTGTTAGATGGCGAAACATAAGAAAAATTTTGGATTATATACGCCATTACCTGTGCCACATGCTCCATGGCAAGACATTAGCATGGATTTCATGCTTGGGCTTCCCAAGACGATTAAAAAGAACGATTCCATTTTTGTTGTTGAGGACCGCTTTTCTAAGATGGCACATTTCATCCCATGTTCTAAAACTTCGGATGCGTCCAATATTGCTAAGGTCTTTTTCGATGGTGTGGTCCGTCTCCATGGTTTACCTAAGACCATAGTGTCTGACTGTGATGTCAGATTTACTACCTATTTTTGAAAAACACTATAGCACATGATGGGAACACGTTTGTAGTTTTTTACTACATACCACCCCTAAACTGATGGCCAAACTGAGGTGGTTAATCGTAGCCTTGGAAACCTCTTACGATGCTTAGTGGGTGAACATGTGAAAACTTGGAATTTGATTCCATGTATAGCCGAGTTCGCCTAAATAGTTCAGTCAATAGATCTACAGGGTTGAGTCCAGTTGAAATATTTAGTGCGTACAAACCTACGATGCCCATAGACTTGTTACCCATGTCAGTTACCCAAAGATCTTCTGAGTCAGCAGATGTATTTGCACGGCACATTCATGATTTGCAAGCACATGTTAAACAGTGAATAAGTGCGAGTAATGATAATTATAAATGTTCAGCTGACTAACATTATAGGCAGATAGAATTTAATGAAGGGGATTATGTAATGGTTAGGATTAGACTAGAGCGGTTTCTTCCGATTTTCGCTAAGAAATTACAAGCTCGTAGTACTGGACCATTCAAAGTATTGCGTAAAATTGGGTCTAATGCGTATAGAGTAAACCTTCCACCTAAAATGGGAATAAATTCGACGATCAACGTGGAATATCTAGTCCTTTGTCATAACCCTTCCATTGTTTCTTCTTCCCACCCTTGGCCACTTTCCAACTTTACTTCTCAACCCACTCCACCCCTTCCACCATCAATTGATCGTAAGGAAGAGTTTGAAGGGATAGTGGATGAGTAGATTATTTCCACACGAGATGGGGGCTTCCAAAGGTACCTTGTCAAATGGAAGAACAAGTTACCATCCGATTCCCTGTGGCTTATAGAAGCAAAATTGTAGCGGATTGATCCGGACATTCTTGAGAAGCATAAAAGTTTTAACTCGTCGGAGCTGAGTTCTTCTCACCCGAGGGGAGTTGATGAGGACATCAACCCCTTCAAATTTTATCAAAGATGAAAACGGTCAATGAATACATATTTATGGCTCGGTGATGGTTGATGGCACAACTAAGGATGGTTTTGAAGACCTAGTTAATGGCATAACTAAGGATGATTTTAAAGACCTATTTAATGGCACAACTAAGGATGATTTTGAAGACCTTACATGTGTCCTTGGATTAATTAAAGGCCCCACATTAGGAGAACACACGTGTAGGATGAGTTAGAAGACTGATCTATTACGCAAGATTTTTTATTTTTTGAAAGCTTTGTTTTACGCATTTTTTTTTCTTTTGTTATAGGGGTAGTTTAGTCATTTTCTTTTAAATCTGAATTCTATAAATAAGGTACTTTCTACCTTAAACCTAATAATGTTTTTTTTTTTTTTTAATTTTTTTATGAAAGCTTGGTGCCTCCTTTTCCTTTATCTATGTGGTAGGTTCTTCTCTTCCCCTAATCTCTTCTCTTCTTCTAAATTTTGTTGCTAGCCCTCCAACCTTCTTCTTCTCATTCTATGCCTAATATATATATATATATATATATATATATATATTTTTTTTTGTTGCTATTGACCCTGAAAATCTGAGAATTGATCCCAACACTCTCTCAAAATTTCCAACCGTCCCTATTCTAGAAATCCTTTGATTTCCTGGACTAGAGAAGCTGTATTGATTGTTGGATTGAAACCATGCAAGATTGGGAGGTCCCATCCCTCACCGGATCTAATCCACGCATGATTTGAATATGGTACAACATGATTGGGATGATGGTCTGCAACCATTGCATATTCCCCTTATTATTATCTTTACTATGATGTGGAATGAGAAGAATTCAATTGATTTGTTTAGTTTATTTGTTGGATAATTTTTATGCTCACACAACATTATAGTTTAGACCGTCCTGCATCAGATGGGCATGAATAAGTTGGCCATTTAATTGAATATTTATTGATGATGAGTAACTCACTTTCCCTTCTCTTTCTTTGCATGTAGTCTGCACACAAGTATAGTAGTGGGATATTGTACAACAAAGGCTTTTTGGAGTCTACCATAATATTTTGAAACATCCATGTTATGGGAAAAATGAGACCGACCTATAGAAGAAGGTCAGGTCTGAACCTTACACTCTCAACCAAACGAATAATGAGCCCTTCTGTTCTCCTCTTTATGCCGCAACGAGATAAAGAAGGAAGGAGCGGAAGAAGAGGCATAATCACCCTGGGAATCTACTTCCTACTCATAATCCATGCCCAAAGAACATGGTCACAAGAACACTACTTTCGTTGATTCCAAGATCTCCAGAGTTCATCAGGAGCACTCCGTTCCTTTGCTCGAATAAGCAGATAGGTCGGCATGACCCTAGATGGCATTACCCGGGCCGTGAGGATTCAGGTCAGCATATCCCAGGTTGGTATACCCCAGGTCAGGATACACTAGGTTGGCTTAACCTCCGCCTTACAAGGTCCGACCACGTCCGCCTGAGATCTTAGTCCGAGATGTCGTATGCCTATTACGATAGAGATCCAAAAATCACATATTTGGATAATCCTTGGACTTTCTGAGTGGAATGCAAACTGGTTCTCTAGTTCTTAAAAAAAAAACCATTCATTACTAGCCACTAATTAAAAGGTTAGGAATATGAAGATTATGAATTTTTGTAGCATGGTCCATCCATGGTGGGGCTCATCAGATAAATGGCCTGGATCAGTGGATCATGCAACCTACACTACACTGAAATCCTTCCTAAAACTGTGGCTAAATAGGGCATCACAAAAAATTAAGGACTGTCCCTAAAATAGGGTGTTGCAAAAAATTAGGGACGGTTGATAACCGTCACAAATTTTCAATTTCCAGCCCAATTTTTTACTTTTGAGAATGATATTTTTTCTTATTTCGGAACGGTTTTAAACCAAAAAACCATGCAACTACAAGCAAAAGCCAATAAAATTGCGCATCATATAGTTAAGCTGACATGATACGCTCGTCCATGCATGATATCTCCTAAAATTGCCCTGTCGATTACCATCATACAATTGGGCTGACACCACCATCCAACTGTATAGCAGAAATCAAGGGGTACCTTCTTGGGGAATTTCCTCAATTGTGATTGAAGAAATCACATAATAGTTCTAAGCAAATCAAGAATGATAAAAAAAAGTCACATGCAACAACCTCCATTCTTCTAAAATCTTCTTTCCTAAATAATCTCTCTAACTCATTACATGTTGCAGCTAGAGCCTTTGCCTTTCCCTCCTGATTTTCTGGTTGGGAATTCTCCAATGTTGTAGCAGCATAGCATCTAAGGCATGAGCAGTGTATGTCAAAATAATGAGGAAATAAAGTCTTGCTGCCATATGTATGAACAAACCCGACAACTGCTTTTCTTATTTAACAAACAAATCTATAATTTAATGACTTTTAATATTCATTCTTTTAGGTGCAGAACTGTTGGAATGCAATCTTGACAGTCTCTGGCTCCTCCTTGTTCTAAGATCATTGATACTAAATTGCAAGACAGAACATATCTCTGAACCAGAACAAGGGACTGGACTATCCAAAATCAATGGATAGAATACATGACGGCTTTAAGAGAGTGGGAATACATAATGAGGAACTATGACTCCCCTGAGTGAGAAGTGAGAACATAGCCCCAATATGGAAAGTTTCAGCATAAACAAGATTCTTGGTATAACAAGTCAATGGATGGAATAACACAGATCCTGAAAGAATGTCTTGCTAAATACTCACTATTCAAAGTTCAAATAATATTTTCCAATATGCAGAACCGAAAACATTTCCAACATTGTTATATGAGGAACAAAACAAATAATAGAAAATGTTAAAAATAGAGTGAAGTCATCTACTTACCTAGACAATTCATTAGTGACACTATCTTCCATAACATAAGGCATACAACAACCCAAAGCAGAAAACAATGCATTAGCAAACTCAATTTACTCACCAAGACAACTAATTGTGACACTGTAAGAACATCACTGCACAAGGAGAAGACACTGAGATACAAAATTCCCAATACCTTAGTGAAATATCCAGCTAGCATGTTCATCAACTGCACTAGCAATAGATTGCTTAGGAACTTAGAGCATTAATTTATTGAGAAAATAGTAATAATTTATACCTCTACAGATGATGTTTCACAGTGAGCATGGAGAAATCACATACCTCTTCATCTTCTACTAAGGTCTTAAAGATGACATCAATTTTGCAAGTAAATATCTCACAGGCGATGAAAGGAAACCTGAATCGTGAAAATAAATGAACCCATGAAAACCTAAACCTTGATTTTTGAGCAAAGAAATACAATGATCAAAATGACAGAACCAAGAAAGTGATCCTGTCCTAGTAAAACTTTTCAATTGAAACAGATTGACATACTTGAAGGCCTGTTTGCTTTCAACATCATCAGGAGGTTCTTCTACAACATACCCCAGCAACTGCTCTACCTGAGCTCTATCTTAAAGACTGCAAACATATGAAAAGATAATAAATGCCTTGTAGTATATAAATGACATCTGTGATTTATATGCTATATGACAATTTTAACAAAGTTAATTTTTATAGGAACTTAGAAGTTTTTTTTTTTTTTTTTCATTGGGATTGGATTTACATATCATTAGTAATAAGTGTTCACTTTTTATGGTTTTGATTTAAAAAATGTTGGTGTTGCTGGAGGTTTTCATAGTTATTATGGCAGTTATGGTTTATTGAAAGGTTAATATTTAAAAAAGAAGAATATGAAGAAGAGAAGTACAATTTAGAACAAAGACGCCCAATAGATAGGGGAAAGGTTACAACTATCAAAGGATTCAATACATGAAGCGCAACCCATAACATCTACCTTGGCCCACCTAACCACTTCTGAAACTAATCCACTATGGTTCAAGAAATATCTATTATTTCTTTCCCCCTAAATGGACCAAAGACCTGCCAACAAAGAAATATCCTAAAGCACCTTGCTTTTTTTCCCTTGGCCATTCCATGTTGGAAAGAACTCATCAATTAAATCAGCAACATGATTTGGAACAGATGGCAGTAGTATTTTGGAACGGTTGAAAACCGTTCTTAAATCACCAACATCTTTCATTTGGATTTCGGGTTGTGTAAAACTGTCAGCAGCATTGGAATCTGAACATTGTTGTAAATAAAAAATTAAAAAAAAAAAAAAAACAGAGAGAAAATAATGAGAAGAATTACCTTTCTATTGAAATAATCAAAATCATTCACAATATAAGTATTGGAAAGTGCACCTGTCCTTGCCCCATTTCCTAAATTGCCTTATGGAAGATTTTCTCGCTATTTCCAGTCTCTATAAAGAGATCAATCATCTAAATAGGATGCAACAATCATCAACAAGATGGAAGGAAATCACAACACACTCATTTGAGTATAACTTACAAATTTCAAACTTAACACTTCAGCCCAACTTTTCATTTGGTTTGGTCCCCGTAACTACTCGAACCAAACATTTAAAATCATTAACAGGAAAGGAAAGAATAGGAAAAAAATAATGAAAAAAAATACTATCCGTCTTCTGATAGTTTGCTGAAGTAATAGAACCTGTAAACAGCCATCTCTCAACGACCTCACAATATTCATCTTAGACATTTTGCCTGAGAGTCTAAAGAAAATGGATCCACAGATGAGAAGAGAAATAAACAATTACTACTAGGAAATGCAACACTGTGATGCATGCCTAATTAGAATTTTTGTCACATGGGCCCAGTATGTAGCTGTTCCGGTATAATAAAAGGATGATTTGAGAAGTATGCAAAACTGTCCACATTCAACGGATATGCCTGCTTGATGAGTTAACTGGCCTATTTATTGGCTACATTGTACATGTAATGAGCCAACCAATTAATGGCTTGGATGTTCTATACAATAATTACCTGAAAATCACTCATTCTATCCTTTAACTTCTTCTTCAAGGAGTTGCAATTCAAGAAAAAGAATCAAAACAACTTGTTTAGCTCCAATTGCTTTTGCAATAAATATCAAAGAGCAGAATTCAAGCAACAAATATATACTTGGTCATTGCCGAAGCTTTTGTAATAGAGTTAGATTCCTTATTGGCATACTGCAAAAAAAAAAAAAAAAAAAAAAAAAAAAAAAAACTCAATTGTGGCTATTGGGTTTTCTCAATTACATTAGATCTTTTATTCAAGTCACAATATAAAATAAAAATCAAATCTTTTAAGGCCTGATTGAGTTTCATCGATCATTACTTGTTCACATGTACATGAGAAATTAGTCCAAAAACTAGGCTGTGGCCCAGAAAACTAGGCTGGTCCACTCATCAGGTGGGCCACATGTACATGAGAAATTTTATGGTTGGAAAATGAGGACCAGCAGTCCATATTCACAGTACACACCGACAAGCCTGATGTTTGGAACATGGCCATGTTCATATTGGAAGCATCTAATGAATGACCTGGATCTCACACAAGTGCACCATGTTGGCACATGCACAATAAAGAAAACCCTTGATCTCCTTTGTGGGAGACTACATATCTCTGTTACTAAAGCAGGATCATTACTTGTACTTGGGCCACAACACCTATACGGTGGTGGGGCCCAGTTTATTGTTGGGGGCCTTGCACAAAACCTTAGGATCTAGCCCTCTAGAACAAACCAGGATTATGGATAATAAAGCAATGAAATAAATCAAAGCATCAATCACACACCACACAAGAGATTTTTATGTAGAAAACCCTCAAAGAGGTAAAAACCATGGGACCTCGTCCAAATCAATAATGTACTATGAAGTAGAACGTTTACAACCTTCTTCACTCACGCAGGAGTGGATAAACAGTAAGAGAAATAGAGAAAACGGAGAGATCTAACCGATTACGAGGACATAGAAGCACTGAGATATAGATTGCACAGTAGATAACTTCCACGAGCAGAACCTCCCTTCTATAAGCTTCCTCTCTCTCTTTCTCCTTCTCTCTCACCTTTAATAGCCCTAAACCCTTTAGCAAATCCCTGTAAAGCTTTAGGAAACCCTCTTGCATTCTCTTCCTCCCTAGAAAACCCTAGGGACCCTTTTTTATAGTTTTAGAAAACTCCTTTCCGCATCCTAATTGCGAAAGGACTTGTACATCCCAGTTGCGAAAGGACTTGCACATCCCAGTTGCAAAAGGACGACGGGTCAAAAAAAACCCATCAAATCTCTCCCTTTTTGACCCAGGAGGGATTCACCTTCTTTAAGCCAGCCAGGTTTCTACAAATTTCAAACTTAACCCTTGAGCAAGGCCTTGGTCATCATATCTGACCTATTATCATCCGTGTGGACCTTCTCAAGCTGTAACACCTTCTGTTCCAAAGTATCCCTGATCCAGTGATACCGAATCTCTATATGCTTTGACTTGGAATGCTGACTTGGATTCTTGCTCAAGTGTATAGCACTCTGACTATTGCAATAGACCACGTGCTCCTCTTGCTTCAGGCTAAGTTCTTGTAGGAACCTCTTCATCCAAAGCATCTCTTTACATGCCTTTGTGACTGCAATGTACTCGGCCTCTGTAGTTGACAATGCTACGACCTTTTATTGCTTGCTCTACCAAGAAACCACTCCCCCTGCAAACGTGAACATGAACCCCGATGTAGACTTCCTCGAGTCTATGTCACCTGCCATATCTGCATCTGTGTAGCCCTCTAATACAGGTTTACCATCACCATAGCATAGGCTCAACTTGGATGAGCCTCTTAGATACTACAGTATCCATTT
Organism: Magnolia changhungtana; assembly: GCA_030180095.1. Classification (NCBI taxonomy): domain Eukaryota; kingdom Viridiplantae; phylum Streptophyta; class Magnoliopsida; order Magnoliales; family Magnoliaceae; genus Magnolia; species Magnolia changhungtana. Next base: position 3,083,016 of record JASAUF010000625.1, read on the forward strand.
CACCACTACCCAATGCTCTTTGCCAGGATTGGCAAGATACTGGCTAAAAACACCAACCGCGTATGCTATGTCTAGGCATGTACACACCATAGCATACATCAAACTTCCTACAACAGACGCGCAGGGTATTTTCTGCATCTCTTCCACCTCTGCCTTCATCTTGGGACACTATCTATCGCTCAATCTGAAGTGACCATCCAGTGGAGTACTAACCAGCTTCGCTGCATTTATATTGAACTGCTCTAGGATTTTCTCAATATACCGCTCTTGTGACAGCCAAAGCTTCCTGCTGCCCCTTTACGGGTTATCTCCATTCCTAGGATCTGTCTAGCCAGGCCCAAGTCTTTTATCACAAAAGACTTGCCCAACTCTTGTTTCAGCCTATCGATCTTCTTGATGTCTTTTCCCATGATGAGCATGTCATTAATGTATAAGAGCAGAACTAAGAAATCACCATCTGAGAACTTGCGCGTGAACACACAGTGGTCCGACTCCGTTCTATCATATCCATGCTTCAACATAAACGAGTCGAACTTCTTGTACCATTACCGTGGAGCTTATTTCAGCCCATACAAGCTCTTCCTCAGCCTACACACCATATGTTCTTTGCCCTTAATTGACTTCGAACCGCTCTAGTTGGTGCATGTAGATCTCTTCTTCTAGGTCACCATGGAGAAAGCCAGTTTTAACATCTAACTGCTCTATCTCCAGATCCATGCTAGCCGCCAACCCAAGCAACACCCGTATGGATGTCATCTTCACCACTGGTGAGAATATCTCCTCAAAGTCGACACCTTTTCTCTGACTGAACCCTTTTACCACAAGTCTGGCCTTGAACCTCGTCTGTGAATTATTCTGCTCAACCTTCTTTCTGAACACCCACTTGTTGCTCAAAGCTTTCTTACCCTTAGGCAATTTCACCATATCATAGGTGTGGTTCTTATGTAAGGATTCTATCTCCTCTTGCATAGCTTTTAACCACTCCCCCTTATGCTCATTGGCTAGGGCCTCAGAATAATCTTCTGGCTCTCCCCCATCGGTTAACATAATGTACTCATGCGGCGAGTACCTCTTGGACGGCTGTCTGTCCCTAGATGACCTCCTCGCTTGTGGCTCAACAGGTGGATCAAATGGGGGCTGCTCCCCTGGTCCATCTTCTGAAGGAACTCCCTCGTCCTCTGCACCTTGCTGTACTCCCCCGTCATCAGGCACCATGGGAGGAGTAACCAGATCCATGTCCTCTAGCTCGCCTGAACTAGGCTGGTTCTTCTCTGGCTTACCAATGTCTTTTATACACTGATCTTCAAAGAAAACCACATCTCTGCTCCTGACGAGCTTTCTCTCGGTCGGATCCCACAATCTGTAACCGAACTTTTCATCACCGTACCCTAAGAACACACACTGCCTGTTCTTCATATCGAGCTTGGACCTCTCATCTTTTAGTATGTGAACGGATGCCCTGCATCCAAACACCCTGAGATGACTGTACGATGGATCCTGTCCCGTCCACACCTTCCCAGGTACTCCATTCAACGGGGCTGATGGAGACCTGTTTATCAAATATACTGCCATGTGCATTGCTTCTCCCCAGAACATCTTGGGCAATTTCGCATGGGATAACATGCATCTGATTCTCTCAATAATAGTGCGATTCATTCGCTCAGCTACACCATTATGCTGGGGGGTCTTGGGAATCGTCTATTCATGCCGTATACCCAGGGACTTGCAGTACTCATGAAAGTTGCCAATGTATTCACCACCATTGTCAGTGCGGATGCACTTCAATGATCTACTTGTCTCTCTCTTGACCATAGCATGAAACAATTTAAACACACCAAAGACCTCGTCCTTGGATTTCAAAGCATAAACCCAAACCCTCCTAGATACATCATCTATAAAAGTAACAAAATATAATGCCCCACCCAAGGTTTTTGTCCTCATAGGACCATAAACATCATAATAAACCAACTTTAATGCATGCACTTTATTAACATGAGAAGCAGTTTTAACAAATGAAACTCTATGCTGTTTCCCTGATAAACAATCAAGACAGGTTTTGAGAGGTGTACCTGTCACGTTTGGAGGGAGCCGATTCTTTGCTAGTACTTGAAGCCCTTTTTCACTCATGTGGCCTAGACGCCTATGCCACATGTCAATAGCTGAATCTTCCACTGCGCTCAACCCACCCTTGCACATACTGACACTTACCTTGTATAGGGTGCAACACTTCTTCCCTCTGGCCACGATCAATGAACCTTTGATGAGCTTCCATTGCCCACCAGCAAACCGACTTTCATAGCCATCATCATCCAACCTTCCCGTCGACATCAAGTTGAGGCAAAGGTCTGGGATATGCCTCACATCCCTAAGAACCAATGTGCAGCCCACATCAGTTTTCACACAAATATCACCGACTCCCACGATTTTTGATATGCCAGAATTTCTCATCTTCACAGTCCCATAGTTACCTGACTTGTAGCTTGTGAAGGAGTCCCTGTGTGGAGTCACATGAAAAGAAGCTCTCGAGTCAACCACCCAGTCAGTGTCCTGACTCATAGCCGTGAGACATACGTCATGATCTGCAGAAAGAATAACTACAACGTCGCCATCTGAAGCGACCGCAATGGAATCTAATTAATCTTCCTTCCCTTTTCCTTTCTTGTCATTTTTCTTACCACGACATTCATGCTTGTAGTGGCCCTTCTTGCCCTAATTCTAGTATTCAACATCTTTTCTGTTACTCGACTTGCCTCTTAATTTATCTCGGGCCTTCCCGCCCTTCCTATTCTTTCCTCTCCCCCGTTCCTGTGTCACAAGGGCCTTTTGCTGAATAGACCCCTGAGACTTCCTCCTTGTCTCTTCATTGAAGAGACAGCTGGTTACCTGTTCCATGGATATCTTTCCATCTGGCGCGGAGTTACTTAGAGACACCACCAATGTCTCCCAGCTGTCAGGCAATGAACTAAGCAATAGTAAAGCCTGCAATTCATCATCCAGGACCATCTTCATAGAGGTGAGTTGGTTCACTATATTGCTGACCTCATTCATGTGCTCGGCCACAGAACCACCATCTTTGAATTTGAGATTCACAAGTCGCCTTATTAGAAAAATCTTATTACCGGCTGTCTTCCTCTCATACAGCCCTTGTAATTTCAGCCATAGGCTAGCGGCTGAGGTTTACGTAGACACATGGTGAAACACAGAATCATCCAACCATTGTCTAATGAACTCCACCGCCTTTCGGTCCGTCTTCTTCCAATCATCATCAGTCATATCCTTGGATTTTGCTGATATGCCTAAAATTGGAGAATATAGGTCCTTGCAATAAAGCAAGTCCTCCATCTTAGCCTTCCATATGGTCCAGTTAGAACCATTGAGGCTGATCATCCTTGATGAACCACCTTCCATAATTCAAAACCGATCCTACCTGTTCAATGAACTTAGCTCTGATACCACTTTGTTGGGGACCTTGCACAAAACCTTAGGATCTAGCCCTCCAGAACAAACCAGGATTATGGATAATAAAGCAATGAAATAAATCAAAGCATCAATCAAACACCACACAAGAGATTTTTACGTGGAAAACCCTCAAAGAGGTAAAAAAAACCACGGGACCTCATCCAGATCAACAATCCATTATGAAGTAGAACATTTACAACCTTCTTCACTCACACAGAAGTGGATAAACAGTAAGAGAAATAGAGATAATGGAGAGATCTAACTGATTACGAGGACATAGAAGCGCTGAGATATAGATTTCTCAGTAGATAACTTCCACGAGCAGAACCTCCCTTCTATAAGCTTCCTCTCTCTCTTTCTCCTTCTCTCTCACCTTTAATAGCCCTAAACCCTTTAGCAAATCCCTTATAAAGCTTTAGGAAACCCTCTTGCATTCTCTTCCTCCCTAGAAAACCCTAGGGACCCTTTTTTTATAGCTTTAGGAAACTCCTTTCCGCATCCTAGTTGCGAAAGGACTTGCACATCCCAGTTACGAAAGGACTTGCGCATCCCAGTTGCGAAAGGACGACGAGTCAAAAAAAGCCCATCATTTATGTCATCAAAGATCTATGTAGTTCCTGCACAATAGACCTAAAAAACATGTGTTGCGATTGGGACTATTGATTTGGTGAGCCATATATGGATGGGCTAGAGGCCAAAAATTGTATTGATCAAATGGTTCTACCCATCCAGTTGTTGTCAGCTCTGGCAGTTAAATGTCAACCATTGCTCTGTTTTGAGCCAACCCTTCCTTTCACAGACCATTGTTCAGATAGCTACAACACTCTGATCCAAGTCCATATGGTGGCCCACCAGATCAATAGTATCAATCACCACATATTTGTCATGTGTACTACGAAGATGAGTTCATATTAACATTCCCTCCTTATGTAAGGTTGGGCAGACCCACTTAAGAAAAACCATAATTAAGGTCCCCATTCTGAGATTATAAAGCAACGCTAGCCATTTGGAATTCGAACGTTGGTCAGAAACATCCCACTCACAAGCTTCACACAAAAAACTAATAATCATCTCTCCATCACTAACAACAAGCATCAATGGCTATCAATAGCAATGCATACAGATATACAAAGAAGTACTAATAATATCAATTCAGAAAGGAAATTACCTTTTTCGCTTCCAATCTTTGATGACCTCTTTCACCATGCTGACCCCGATCACGTGGATCAAAGGGGCGAGAGCGCTGACAGAAGAGTACGGTGCAAGCGGAGTGAAAGCAAAGCATCCTGCAATTAAAAAACCAACTTCAATTCTCCAAATCCACAACCAAAAACACCAAAGGGACCCCAAATTCAGACAAAAGACCCCACCTTTCAAGCTAAAAACCTCTAACTTCAAGTCCCCTCTTTCTAATAAAAATCCAGAAACCAAACACCCCTTTAGACAAAAAAAAAAAAAAAAAAAAAACTCCCAACTTTCAATGCCAAAAGCCTCCACCAACAGAAAACCTCTAAACCAACTCCTCAAAAATTCAATCTTTCCCACATTCCACTCCCTCAAAGGCCTATAAAACATCAAATAAAGGGACCCAATACTCAAAAAACACAAACAAATCCAATCCCCTTAAGAAACAACTTCTGTGCATGGAGTCTTTGACCAGACTTTCATTTTTTATTACCATTGACTAGTCGCCACAAAGACGAGAAAAAGACATCTATAGCTTAAAAGAAAAAAAACCAAGATGAAAAACTTGCGGGAATTTTTCAAAAAGAAAAAAAAAACAAACAAATATTAGTTCTGATTAAAAAAATAAATTAATCCTTCTCAACTGGCCATGGATTCATTCAGTTTCTTGTTTTACACTATTTTTCCAGAGAAATTTTAAGAAAGATTGCTTGTTAAATGCAATTTTCAGGCTTTGCTCCATTCACTTGTCACTTGACTTATCCCTTGAAGGAAATGCAATCCAGCCTCAAGGAAGAAGAACCTTATAACTTAACTTAAGATCTGGGAATTACACAGAAGTACGAGTTTCAAAAATCCCTAAGGTTTATATTTAATGTACTCTCAAATGGTAAAGAAAACATAAATTTAATATCACAAAGATATAAATACACATGTAACAGGATTTCTTTCATTCAGATGCTCTAAGTTCTCAAATCAATGCATTCCCAAATTACTTTCATTTTGTTTTAACAAAGAAAAAATTAGTTAATGGGTTGCCCCAATTTCCTTCAATCGGAGTAGACCTATGTCAACTCGGCACATGTGTATAACATTCAGGCCACATATCAGGTGGAAAACAGTGTACATTATCCAGCCAAAAGTCAGTCCAGAAAACCACTCAGACCAGCCACAAATGATACATGCATGTTTAGCATAACTTGTGGTCCAATCGATTGGACTTGAGCCTTCTCAATTGAGAAATTGCACACGTGTCATACAATTAATTCAAACTAACCAACCAAATTATGGAAACCAGTTATAACTTTCCAACTACATCATACGAATGATTCAACATGCATTAAAACATTTGCAGAAAATGAACATGAAAAATAAAGTAATGCTTCCCAATTATCATGAACCAATACAGTATGCTTATATACTCATCGTATTGGGAAAACATAAACATTGATGCAGCATTATTAGTACAATGATGATTTTGTTGCAGGTCATGAGTTGCAGATTACAGTTTGGTTACAACGTAATTCTTTAGCAAGAAATAAAGATGTATTGAATTACCTGAATAACTGTCTTTGAGCCGATAAATGCCTCGATTTTCTTCTAGTCACGATCAAAGCTGAAAATAATGAGAAGAATTACAATCATGTCACGATTTCAGATGAAACCCAAGTTTAAAAATTAAAACCAACATAAACACTTACAAATTTATTTATTTTTTAAATCTCCAACAACCATGATATATAAAAATAAAAACAACAAAAATCTGATGAAACCCATGTTCATACCAATTTAAAATTATACAACGGCCATGACATTTAGAAAAGCAAAACAAAAAAAGCATAATTCAGATGAAACCCAACCACGGACCGATATAAACACCTTAAAATTGTTGAAACAAGTCTGTCTACCACTGAGCCATGGGGCGGGACCCAATGATGGTGTGGTGGTCATATTTACCAAGATCTACATTTATTTACTATTATTCTATTTTCCCTCTCTCTCTCTCTCTCTAAAAATACCACTATATACATTTAACAAAGCCAGAGCTATGCCGCTGGAAAAAAGAAGGAAAAAAAAAAGATTGGTTCTTAGAATGAATCCAAGGAAGAAGGAAGATATAATTGTAAGTTGTAACTTGTAACTATGTAAGAGCAAGAAATGCATAAGAAAATGACGGGTGTCGGAAAGAGACCTACCCAATTTAAGAATCTGGGGCCGAACCAATGCTTGTTTTTCCTTTCCAACATTGCATCAAAGAACTCAACCATTGTGTTTTGCTTTATTTTGTTGTGTTTTTGGCTTTGGATTCAACGAAGCACTAGGATTCATGGTTTTATTCACAATAAAAGCAAAAACAAATGTGCCTTGAGCATATAATGTGTAAATGGAAAAGACAAGACACTGAACAATCACTAGGCACTTAAAAGAAATTAGCATGATACAAGGCTCTAGGATAGGTGTAGAGAAGGGCATCATTGATAACTATAACATCAAAGGACTTGAAATAAATTTATATTGAATCTAGTAAACTAGAGAAAACATTAACAACATAACCATCCACAAAATCAAGTAAAATTACCTCAATAACATTTGGAATTCAATAAGCCATTCAAGATATATAAATCAGGGAAAAAAATTGTTAAACTTGGATTGCTCATGCAATTAGAGGGGCACTTAGATTTGCAAATAAGCAGATTCTAATCTATGTATCAAGTAAGAATGTTTTTTTTTTTTTTTTTCTTCTTCTTCTTCTTCTTCTTTGAGAAATGACACTGAAGTGACCCAATAGAAGCTCCGTAAGTGCACTCAGTTTTGCATTTATCCATTTGTAAAAACTCCAGGCTATGCTCAAGCTAAACATTTTGGGCCATCGTAAGCCCGGCCTGGATTTGGTCTTAGATTTTAAAAAAATGTGTTGGGCTTGATTTGAGGTTGGCTTAGCCCTAACCCGACCTGTTGACACCCTTAGCTTTGATTTTCTTTATAAATTGTGGCCTACATAATAAATGTATGGGCTTTTACACTGACTTTTATTTACAAAGCCCATCAAACTTATATATTAAGAAGGTCAATGAAAGTAGAATGATATAATTATAAAGGACTTTATACTTGGAAGAGGATTCTTTTTTGTTATTTTACATCCTTTAAATTACACATGATATATAAGATCAACTCATGTGCCAGTGTGACATATGTGCTTGAAATCCAAGTTGTACTCTGCATAACACCCTTGTGCAAAAATCAAGCTATTTTGCATATAAACTGTTAAAAAATATATAAAGGAAATAATTTTTTAAAAGAGAAGCAAATTAATTACATGCCATGTCAAACATGTATGGGAACCAACAAGTGGTTGGTTTGGGGAGAAGTAGGCTCCTCTAGAGTCCCTGTGGAATAAGCTTATGTTGTGTGTGGTGTTCACTGCAGCCAGCCTATCCATCATGGTTTCCCCAAGTTAGATTCCCCAAAAAAAACTTAGCCCACTCCAACTTTCCTTCCAACCTAAGATTATCAAGCTTATGGCCATCAACTCGATCCCTTAGTGCACTCCCATCCATTCACCCTCGCCATCTCCCAAGCAACCAATTGTGATCGCTTGGAGTCATGGCTTGCATCTAAGTTTCTCAAGCAACTGGAGCTGGTCAAGTTGCGAGCCTAAGATCTAGGCTAGTCATTATTTGGATTTGAATTTAATCATTTCCATCATTACACCCTCTTCAATTCCCTTACTTTTTAGGCTTTCTCTATATGTATGTTGTATGAGTTGTTGAATTTTCAGATGTTATCATTCCAGAAACTTGAGACAACCTAGTTCCTTTTCTTTCTTTTAGTTTTTCTTAAATACCAATTGTAGATCTGATGTAGGATGTAGAGCAAGCTCATTGCTACCACTAATGGACTGGACACTACAAGAAAGCGGGGCATATCCGATGCATTTTTACCGGTGGCCATCACCAACTGCCGGACGCTCAATCAACTTTTAATATATAAAAAAGCCCTCTCTCTGTCTCTCTTTACCTCTCTCTCTCTCTCTCTCTCTCTCTCTCTCTCTCTCTCTCTCTCTCTCTCTCCCTCTCCCTCTCCATCTGCACCATCTCGTCTCTCCCTCTCCCGTCCTCAATCTCTCTCCCACATAAGAATTACACATACGAATGTTGAGCCTTTCAGCTGTTAGTTGCTTTTTGTTCCACATACAAAACTGTTTCCTATCACTTCTTATGTTGTTAGTCTCCCTATATATTGTTACACATACAATTTGTTATTGGTAGACTCTCATGTCTTATCTAATGGCATAATACACGCTAATAATTAGCCATTTACATTGATTAGTTGGTGTCAGCTGTCACAGAGTTCGTGATAGCAGAACTGCTTTACTTGCAATGGATGGATCCAAACCACCCAATTTATCTTTACATCAATTTAACTGGAACGATTTGTGATGATGGTGAAACAACATGTTAGTTCTCGTTTCCAACTTAGTTTAGTCTTAGACTCAACTGGACAATGTTATAGGTGCTTCAAATTTAAGTTTTCGAATCTCTATTACTCCAATTTTCAGAGCAATTGTTGAATTTGTTCAATGTAAATCTAAATCTTAATTTTTTTTCTAGATTTTGTTAATATTTGTAGACTTACCAGTCTATTGTTTTTGTTCAATGTAAACCTATGTTTTAAAGAAATTGATGTTTTTTTTTCTGGTCTGGTATGTTAGGTCCCCATATACATTAAAAGTGAGGAGTAAGATGCAAAGGCAATTGTAGCGGATTAGTTTGCTGTAAATTGGGCTGATTTGTAGTTGTAGTTTCTCTTTTCTTTCGTTTTTCTTTTCCTGTAATTCTTTTGGCTTTTGGCCTTTTGTACAATAAAATCTTCAAAGTTTAGAAAAAAATCATCTCGTTGACCTGTTGGTAAAGAAAGGGTTTGCTATCCCCATATGCACCCTCTCCACATGCAAATGCAGCAGAGTGCCAACATGGCTGGTCCACTCATTAGGCAGCCACCCCTATATGAAAGCAATGGATGGTTTAAGATAACTTGCCAACAATGTTAAAAAAGAAGAAGAAGAAAAAGAAAAAAGAAAGATTAACTTGCCAACCTTTTGTGTACTTCATTCTTCTTAAGAACTTCTAATTTTTTCCAGAATAATAACGGGTTTTGAAATGAAACTAATCAATGTAAATTGGACTTGCAAAGTTACAAAGGTGATGCTCCTTTCTCTTTTATTTGGGTTCTTTCGTAGGAATAAAATTCATTTCTATATTGTATGTGATCTTTCTCTTCACTTCCTGTTTCAGGGAGGACAAGTGGTCAAGTACACTGCCATGTTAGCTTGTGGTAACTATCATGGAGTTGTGGGCTTTGCAAAAGGGAAAGGCACAATAATTCCCATTGCCCTCCAGAAGGTATCTATTTGATGCATTTGTAGATATCAGCTCAAATTTGAAGTCCTTGTTAATTAGGAAATCAAGATTATTTATGGTTAATTCCGCATTATGGCTCATCCATCAGTAAAAGAGTGACTATTTTACCTCCATTTGTTGCTATTCTGAGATGCTGGTGGCCACTTTTGGCAGGTATTCATGAGCTTACTTCTTCAGATGGTCTGAATCCCCTCATTGTTGATGACCTTGCTTTGACAGCAGATGCACTACCTCTTGAGGTGATTAAACTTCCACACTCCTATCTCTTTCCAGTTCCATGGAAACTGTGAGTTGTATATACTCCCATTGAAGAGTTTTGTGATTGAATTTTGTACTGTCTCATAGTTTTAATCTACTATATTTCTTCCCTACCATTTGTAATTGATCTTAATTGGATTAGTTGAGAGTTTTCACTGCATAAATGCTAATAAGATTGATACTTTGTAAAGAAATTTGATATAATTGACATAATTAGTGTTTCTTCTTGGTGCTTGTGGTGTCACTTTAGCAAAATCCATATGTAGATAATTAGATAATTAGATGTAGCTATGTCTGGTAATATATAGTATACTGGAGCTTGTCATGACCATTGTGCTTGTGAAAATTTCAGGGAATTCCACAAATTATTTTCTTGATGTTATACTGTTTTATCAGTCCAACTGTTTTTGTTTTTCTTGAAAATTGGTTTAAATTTCTTATGCATTTCATCTGTGGAGGTATTTAATTAACTTATACAGTAGGTGTAGATGTTGCATGATTAAAATCATGTTCCTTTTTCTCTCTTGGGGAGGAGGATGGTGCAACAATGTTACAACTTGCCTCTCATGAAAAGAAAACCATATGGGTTCATCCAAGAAGACTGGGTTTGATGTCCACTTCTCCATGGCTAGGGGGAATGCCACTTTGCTTGCTATGGAAATGACCAAGTGCTTCGACATCAACTAGTAAGCCATTGTTATTAAGGTGTCTCTTGCTTGATTTTATACATTACGGATCTGTTATCATATTCAATTTATAAGATGCTGCAGGTGTTCAAGTACGAGCTTGAGCAAAACCCAGTATAATTTCTATTCTTGATCCCATGAAAGGCGAATGTTGATGTAACAACAGTTAAAATAGTCATGACCAGAGCAATGGCTACAGATTGTCGGTAACCATAGGTTTTATGGCTACATATTTTATTTGTAGCTTTTTCTCGTTTTCGGCCAACGTAGTAAAAAACTGACGATTTAGGGGCATCCTGTAAAATCGCCGATAAAAGCTGATGGCTGCCGGTAAAACCTTTACCGACCGAACCTTTACCGGCAGTTGCCTAACCGCCAGTAGAACTTTTACCTGCGGTTTTTTGGACCTTTGTCGATGGTTTTGACCACCGGGAAAGGCCAACTTTGTTGTAGTGGGAAGAAGTCCAAAAAGAAATCAACAAAATTTCAGCATAGTCAAGATGTACCATGTTAGGCAGCTTGATCCAAACTTTTGTGGCTCCCATAGAAGTTTTTAGTGGTAGGAGTTCACCGAGACTGATCATCGATGAAGACAATTTTCGCAATTAATATGAGAGTTGATCAGCCATGTTTCACACAAATTATACCATCCAAGTCATAAGTTACGAGCATGATAAAGATCAAAATTAAAACTTAAAACCTCATCACTAAGATGCTGCTTTGTTGAAGGCCAACATAGGAAATTTCTAAATACTTCCTATTTTTCTTTTTTCTTTTTCTCTCTCTCTCTTTTCTTTTCTTCTTCTTTTTTTATTTTTTATTTTTTTTATTTTTTGCAAATATAAAAGAATAGCATTTGAAGCATCCATACTCTTATGGGACACGTATATGGAAAGCTATGAAAACAACACCATTTTCCCAAATTTTAAGAGCAAAATTCAAAATTCTTAAAATACTCACATGACCATAGCCTTGCGCCAACTATTGGGGGTTGGCTTATTTATGTGATTGCTTGGGGGAATTTCGATGATTGGGTGCCTATATATTGACCCTCCCAATTTACCTAGGTTGTGTGGACTGGCTTGCACATGGCTACCAGGCAGAGTTTAGGAATGTAAATGTAGATTATTTTAAACAAATTGTCGATATGCATTAAAACAATTAAAGAAACAAAAATTAAAATATTGATTAATATTAAAAAGTAACAAAAGCATAATAAAGAAACTGATAAAATGTTTTTAAAAACTTTATGAATCAAGCTCAAGAACACACCACACGTGCCATAATGGCACATGGTGAGAGATCCAATCCATCCATCAGGTTGGTCTGGCCTTATACATGTTTTCCAAAAAATAAATCTAGTCCACTCTATTGTTAAAAGATGTTTTAAATATGGAAAAGTTCGACTAGCCCAAGAAAGTTCAGCTCGAAGTCCAGCGACAAAGTATATTGGAGTTTTCATGATCCTTGACTCATTGAATATCAACTTCAACTCATTAAAGGTTATGCAGATAGCACACGGACTGCGTAAATTTGAGGTGGTTTTTGGACTATTCCAAGTTGATGTGAAAGTGGGGTTTCCTAAACTATAAATAAGAGTTCCTAGGGCCATTCTAAAACATCCTAAGGCTTTCTAAAGGTATTCAAAGGGGGTGTAGTAAGGGGGTGAGATTCGAGGTTGTTCGAATTGGGTAAGTCCTCTCTCTTTGTAATTTATGCTTTCATAATGGATTTCTATCTCTTTGTGCCATAGTTTTTTTCCCGAAAGGGGTTTCCATGTTAAATCTTTGTGTTCTCTTGTGTTTGCTTGGTGCTCTTGGATTGCTATCCTAGATCCATCTCTATGTGATTCCACGGACCAAATCCCAACAAGTGGTATCAGAGCAATTGTTGGGGCACAAATTTGAATATGCAGGATTAGCATCAATAGAAAATGACAAGTTTGATATTGAGAAGTACTCAGGAAAAACTAATTTTGAGTTATGGAAGATTAAGATGATTAGTATATTAACTAAGCAAGGTAAAGATGGTGCTCTTAAGGAGTAAAAGCCGACTATGAAAAATAAAGATTGGAATACTCTAGATAAGATTGCCTTAGTCTCCATCTGTTTATATCTCACAGATGAGGTTCTCTACAATGTTCTGAGGGAGAAAATTGCGACTAGTTTATGGGTGAAGTTAGAGGATATCTATGCGAAGAAATCCTATGAAAATCGCCTTCACTTAAAGCTGCAGTGGTATATCTTTAAGATGAAAGAGGGTGGAGATCTGGAGGCCCACATCAGTAACTATAATAATTTAGTTTACAAATTGCTGGATATGGAGGAAGTAATCAAGGATGAGGAACAAGCATGTATGTTGTTGAATTCTCTTCTGGCATCGTTTGGGTGATTCAGGGACACGATGTACACCGCGAATAAAACTGTGAGTGTCGACACCATTATCTCAGCCCTTCAAGGGAAAGCCGTGAGAAAGCTAAACGATGGCATGAGGACATCTTCCGATGCACTGATTACTAGGGACAAGGATTCTGAGCAAGGTACGAGATCTTTAGGGTCAAGTCTAAGTCTATTGTCAAAGGCAAAGTTAAGTTAAAGTGTTAGAATTGTGGGATGGGAGGACATATGAAGAAGGATTGCACAAATCCTAAATCTAAGAGAAGAATCTGAGGCTTCATACAGGGAGGTCAACGCTGCCACGTCTGATAAAAGAACGAGTGGATGTGAAGGTGACGTCTTGTCTGTATCTATGATTAAACACTTATACGATGATCGTAGGGACAAGTGGATTCTAGACACAGGGACATCTTTTCACATGACTCCTCATTGGGGTTGGTTCGCCAGCTATAGGGAGTGCGATGGTGAAAAGGTGTTTATGGGCAATGACATTGCCTATAATGTTGTGGCTGTTGGTACAGTACACATCAAGATGTTTGATGGGACAAAGTGTACCCTGACTGAGGTGAGGCACGTTCCTGACATGAAGAAAAGTCTAATTTCTCTTGGGCTACTTGAGGCAATGGGTTATAAGTTTACCAGACTTGATGGTGTCCTTAACGTATTTAAGGGGGCACAGGTAATCATGAAAGCGCAAAAGCATGGAAACCTTTATAGGTTGATAGGGAGCACTTCAATAGGTGGAGCTGTAGTGGCTGTAGCTGATTCCACCTTTGCATGTGTGTGGCATGCTAGGCATGGCCACATGAACGGGCAGGGCATGAAGGCTAAGACGCGCGGATAGAGATACAGAGCAGGTGGAGCAGCTACTTGTGAGAAGAATCACACCACATAATTGAAGGTTATCGACGAGATATATGGATGACTCCAATATCGTATACACTCTCGTTACAGACGAGGGGGATCCGTCTACTATTTAAATGGCTCTAGGAGAGCCTAGTGTTGAGAAGTGGAAAGTGACTATGGACGATGTGATGGACTCGTTGTACTAAATCAACACATGGGAGCCGGCAGAGCTTCCAGTGGGCCGAAAAGCAGTTGGATAGATGTGGATCTTCAAAAGGATATAACATAGATATAGAACGAGGCTAATAGCGAAGGGTCATACTCAGAGAGAAGGGATCGACTTCTCAGAGATATTCGCAACGGCGGGATAGTAGGTGTCTATTAGATTCGTGTTAGCGCTGGTTGCCCAATACGATCTCGAGCTGAAAGGATGGATGTGGAGATTGCACTTCTTCTTTTTTTTTTTGGAAAATTGGAAGAATTGTTCTTCATGAAGCAACCAGATCGGTTCGAAGTTTAAAGAGGATGAGAAAAAAGTTTGTAGGAGGTCGTTGTACAACCTGTCGCCTAGGCAGTGGTATAAAAATTTAATTCCTTCATGGTGAGTTAGAAATTTTCTAGGAGTGAATATGATCATTGAGTCTATTGTAAGACACTGAGTGATGGCACGTTCATCATCCTAGAATTGTATGTTGATGACATGTAGATCTCCAGTGCATGACATGTCTGAAATCAATTTAATAGACTCGGTTAACAAGGACATTCGAGATGAAGGATGTGGGGGCTGCAAAGATGATTTTTAGCAGTGATATTCATAGAGAGTGGAAGAAGAGTAGGCTTTGGTTATCTCAGGTAGAATACCTTGAGTAGGTATTGATCAAGTATGCGATGGACCAAGCAAAGTCAGTGAGTGTTCCCTACGCGGTTCACTTCAACCTTTCCTCAGGACAATATCCCAAAATAGATGAGGAAAAGTAGGATATGTCTCATGAGCTTTATTCGAATGCAGTTGGCAGTGTATGCCATGGTCTGTATTAGAATGTTTATTTCATAGGCAATCGGTGTTGTGATCAAATACTCCGGCAAGCAACATTGGGAGGCGGTGGCATGGTTACTTTGATACATTTGAGGTACAAAAGACAACGTCTTAACTTTTGAGATAAGAGGAGAAGTTTAAGTTCCGTGTAACTTCTCTATGCTTGGCGATGACGTAAAAGAAGGATAGAGTGTACACAAGAAGTATTGATGAAGCTATGATGAAAGGCAGAGATAAGAGAAGAGGTCAAGAAGCTACACGTTTGAATATTGAAGACATGGTGGAGATTATTGTTAAAAGATGACTTAAATCTAGAAAAGTTCGACTAGCCCAAGAAAGTTTGGCTCGAAGTCCAGCAACAAAGTATATTGGAATTTTCGTGATCTTCGACTGGTCGAAGATCTTCTTCGACTCGTTGAAGGTTACGCATACGGCACACGGACTGCGTAAATTTGAGGTAGGTTCTAGACTATTCCAAGTCAGAGCGAAAGTAGGGTTTCCTAATCTATAAATAAGAGTTCCTAGGGCCATTCTAAAACATGTTAAGGATTTCTAAAGTATTCAAAAGGGTTTCTAAAAGGATTCTAGGGTTTACAAAGGGTGTTAACAAGGGTGAGATTCGAGGTTGTTTGAATCGGGTAAGTATTTTCTCTTTGTAATTTATGCTTTCATAGTGGATTTCTGTTGCTTTGTGCCATGGTTTTTCTTGTAAGGGTTTACCATGTTAAATCTTTGTGCTCTCTTGTGTTTGCTTGGTGCTCTTGGATTGTTATCCTAGATACACCTCTGTGTCATTCTGCAGCATAACCCCCAACACACTCAACATGTGGGTCTCAATATTGGAAATAAGAGGATGATTTGGAAAACTTTAGCCAAAATTTCAGAGCCATACATTTGTTCTGCAAACTGTGGCCACCAGACCACTGGATCAACTTGATTCTTTGGCTAGGGCATGTTCACAACCCCAAGTGTAGGTCGTGATGTAGTAATAATCTCGGTGAGACCGAGGTCGAATCCACAGGGACTGAACTTGTGTGTATTTTGAAAGTAATTAAAATCAGAACTAGAAGAAGATTTAAATCTAAATCTGGAATAATAGGAAGTAATTATGAGGTATTTAATTAGAAATTTTAGATTTCAAAGGTGGGAACTAGGGTTTCCAGGGATCCACTTGTAGCTATTAGGATATGTCCTTATTGGATTTATGGAACATAATTAGAATTAAAGTCTTATCCTATCCAATTAGAAGATATATCAATAGGATCAGATTTGAACTTCCATTGACCTAATTCTCAATGGATGAGAGTTGTGAAGATTGGAAGTGATTCCATCATTTGACCATGCCTAGGAGACAATGTCAAACAACAGGATATACCGATCCCACAACCAATATAGGAGAATTGGGAAGGTTAGAAGAGATTCCATCACCCAGCCATGCCTAAGAGACGATGGTGGACAATAAGATTTACTATCTTCACAATCTCAAATCAGGAAAAGAAGATGCTCAAAGCTATTGTAGATCTATTGTAATTTGAGTCACAACAAATCATTAAAAACTGAAAGAATTCTTTAAATTTCAAATTAGAATCGAAGAAGTTCAACAAGAACAAGAATCAAATAAGAAAAACATCCCAATCATGCTACAAGCTTCACCCCTCAGCCCTAGCTAAGGGATTTAGCCAACCATAGATATGATTAGATTAAAAACCCTAGAAGAAAGCATTAAAAACTTTTTAAAAAAAAAGGAAGAAGAAACTCTTGGATGACGGCTCCACCCCCTTGCTCTACTCCTCAAAACCCTAAATATCCTCATAAAAGACTTAAGAAACCCATATTTATAGGCTAGTTTTCGCAAAATTGCCTCAAATTTACGCAGTTCATGTAACTCTGCGTATGTAACGCCTCCTTCGATGTCATCGAAGGGGTTTGAATTTGGAAGTCTCACCTTTTCTCCTTTCGCACTGCGTAAGTCTCTGTGTCATCGAACCTTCCTTTGATGTCATCGAACCTTCCTTCGATGTCATCGAACCTTCCTTCGATGTCATCGAGAAGTGTCACGCCCCAAACTCAGAAAATAGGCTCACAAAATTTTTGATCGCTGAATCCAGTGTCGACAACCTCTGTAGTGCCCCATTCTTGGCTCCTGGCACTCATGTACCAGATTCCGATCCTGGGATCCTACAAGGAGGATTTTCGGTGTGAATTTTTTTTTTGTAATGGAGCATGACCACAAGCATAACCAAGTCACAAAACAACATCACCACATATCCACTAATATAAACATTTGAATACAATGCTGAAAGGGAAATACATATGTATTAAAATTATAGCTTCAGAAGTCCTCTGCACATTATAAGTTCAACGCTGTTGTAACCTAACGCCACCTGCATGCATTTATCGTGCATAAGCTTATAGAAAGCCTAGAGGGTAGTAAAAGTGTGTGTAAGGTAAGTGCCAAGTATACAATAAAGCCCTTAAATCATACATCATCAAAATAAGTGGAAATACTGACAAGATCATGAATCATTCGATATCAAAGTAAGCGGAAATATACTGGTAAGTCCATGAGTCATATAATATCAGAGTACGTAATATAGATCATAATGCGCCAAATATCATATACTACGGATGCAATGCAATATGCAGATCCCGCCAAGTCCGTCTAAGCCATATAAGTGCAGAAACATAGCAATCCAAAATGCCATATGTCGTTGATGAAATGCAATATGCGATGTGAATGAAAAGACCAAGCTGGAGTGAAGTCGGGATGATAGTACATAGTATCGCAGGCTATGGGATCCATCACAAGGGAATTCCATCCAAACTAGTCACATACCTAAGTTTGGATAGTCAGACCCAATGTGGTAAACTCCTGATCTCAGGTTAGTCGCGCGCCCAACCAAAATCTTGGCCATACAAAGGTACATGTAACAAATAGTTGTGCACCACCAGCCCAAGTGGATAGTGAATGAATAAATGAATGAGTATACAATTCATGCTTAATAGTCCATATATCAGTACGGTTCCTCTCTGGGATCATCACAAGGGCTAGTAAACTATACATGCAAATCACCGCCTACTAACGTGCGACCATGCAAGTGGAAGAGACCCCACCATCCGCCTAGCCAGTAGTCAACCAATATCTACCCGGCACGTCGATTCATGAGATGGTCAAACTTAACCTAGCTATCCCCCTACCCTCGGGCGAGTAAGGCCACACCCCCTCCCAACCGACCATGACACAGTGGGAGACGCGACCTCCTAGTATTCGGCACTCGGCGCTCATGTATCCACTCGATCTTGATGTTGGGGCATCTCATGACCACGAAGGTTTAGGAATTTTTACCCAGGGAGATCTATGGCGCTCGTATGCTAGAACTAATCATTTTCGGTGTCCCATCTGGCCATCCACGATATGCCTGTGGAGGCTATGGCCCTGATATCGCTAGGGCGTACAGTAGTCACAACATATAATGCAAGATGCATGAGTCATACAATCTAGTCATACATCAATCCTGTGCATACCGTGCACTTATGTGAGATAACCTCCGCCTATCAGGGAGTCTCATAACAACCTGCCCAATGACATATATAATAGTTAACCATATCTCATAACAAACATGCAGATGATGCGTATGGGCATGTATCAGGATGCTATGCTGTCACATACTCCTAATCGGTATCAATAATCGGCATCGACAATCGACCTCGAAAATGTGGACATTTAACCAACATTACCCCCAAGGAATGGCCCACATAGAGCCTAACATATAGTGGACCACTAGCCTCGTACAAGGGCCTGATATACAACACCATGGGCCTCACTCAAGAGCTTAATACATATCACGAGGGGCATCTCACATGGGTATAATATACATCACAATGGGCTTCATCGCCTGGCCCTCAAATGCATCATAATGGGCCTCATCACATATACCTCATATCCATCACATTAGGCCTTAAGCACAGGCTGAATACACATTATATTGGGCCTCAATTACGGGCTGCATATACATCATATGGGACCTGATATTTGGTCCTTAAATACATCTTAATGGGGCCACATCACATAGGCCTTAAATACGTCGCATTGGGCCTCACTATCTGGGCCTTGAATACGTCGCAATGAGCCACAACCCATGGACCTAATACGCATCATGATGAGCCTCATATCTGGGCCGCATATAGATCACATTAGTCCTCAAACACGGGCCGAATAGACATCTCATTGGGCCTTAAACACAGGCCGAATACACATCACAATGGGCCTCAACTATGGGCCGCATATACATCACATTGGGTCTCGAGAATCGGCCTCGGTAATTGAATCGGTTTCAACAATCAGAATCGACACTCGGAATCGGCCTCAATACTCAGCCTCAACAATCAGAATCGGCCTATATAGTGAATATACCCAACCTGGTAACACATATTTTCCACCTATGGTAAGGGGAATAATGATGATGTATTAATGTCAAGGATGAGCTTCACACTCGTCCTAAGAAGGTAGATGGACGGTGTGGTTGACACATACATAATACAAAGTCCTAGCAATCGATTTAAAGGTAAGGCACATCACACAGGGTGAGTCGAGTGGGTAGACAACAAGTGAGCTTTCCTTTCATGTGGGGCCCAATATGAATATAAGGCGGGCCTCAGTAGGGTCCATTCATCTAGGACTATGTGTCCTTACAAACGGTTCGAGTAGTTCACCCATCATCTAAGTGGGCCTCGATTTGGGTCACTAAGCTTGCACAAACTCATGCATCTAGGTGGATCACATTTACTATGGAAGGCCTGATACGAATCACAAGGAGGGATCCAAAGCTTGGGGCAGTTCTATAGGGTATGGTAGAAAACATCATTATTAATGGGGCCAACTGTTTTGGGGTAGCCTGACAATACATATGATGCATAAGTATTATGAAGTTATATTAACTAAATTCCGTGGTGATGTTGTACTCTCCTCATAAGGATAGGCCTAGATGTCCTCCTTATATCAAGAATGGGCCTAAGAACAAGGAATGGGCTTCCTCACCTGCTCCATCACGTAGTAAACTAGACTTCCTAAGGGGCCCAAATAACACAAGATGGGCTTGATCACTTGGACAATTATACAAGACACAATGTCAAGGTGGGCAGCCCAAAGCCTAGAAAATGGGCGAACAACACACACAATATGGCGGGTTGCACAAGGCAATCCTGTAGTCCGGACATGGATGGACTATATGCACATAACACATCCATCAAGGTGGTCTTCAAGGTCTGGACAATCCTACAAGGCATGGTGGGAGTACCATCAATACTGGGAGCCCAACAATTTGGGTTAGCCCATTAAAGTGAGATGGGTCATACTAATAACAATGGGGGCCCAATGATTTAGGCTAACCCACTAAAAGAGATGAGAATGGACCTAACAGCGGGCCCTAGGGAGGATTACAATGTGGACATTTAACCATCATTTCTCTTACAATATGAACATTTAACCATCATTACTCTTACAATGTGGACATTTAACCACCATTGCTCCTAAGGTACGGCCCATTTGGGATTGGAATCTTCTCACAATGGCGCCCATAACCCTTATACTATCAGGGAAAATGGATGGACACACATGTGTATAACATATACATCAAGGTAGGTCTCACAAGGCAGTCCCCAACATGGTGGCTATTGAGCGTGTAACACATACATCATGGTGGGCCTACATAAGGTAGCCTATGTCCCTAAGAATGGATAAACAACATGTATATAACACATTATGGTAGGCCTCTCAAGTTGGCCCTATGGTGGATGCTCAATCACCACTATTTATAGTATGGTCCAATTCAGATTTGGGCCTGCCTCTCAATGGGGCCCACAACCCTGCATTAACTGAAAATGGCTGGGCAGCATGAATATACAACACATACACCATCTTGGGCCTCACAATACAGTCCATGGTGGGATGCCCCAAGTGAATAATCTAATCCGTTCACCGTCTTGGCCACCTTGAATGAGATCAAATAGACTCTGACTAGGACTGGTTTGGATGACAAGGGACTCCAAAGAGGGCCCTAGAATATTTCAATAGATGGGCATTAATACCCTTAGTACGGCCCACTCGAGACTCATATTTGCCTCAAAATTTGGCATATGGCCTAAAATTATAAGGAGAAGATGGTGGACGGTGTGGATTAAACAAATTCATCATGGTGGGGTCCACGTGTGGTGGCAGCCTAGTAAGGCTTTCACCCTCACCGTCATTGGAAAATAACGTCCAGGGACTTACTTTTTTTTTCTTCTCTTTCTTCCTTTATTTTTATTTTATTCACTATATGGGGCCCACTAGTGGATAATCCATTCCGTCTATTATATCGACCAGCTCTCTATGGACCAAAGGAGTCTAATGATGGATAAGTCCACTACTTATACACACAATAGTAGGTATTAGAAAGTTCCAACAATGGGACTTTATTTTCCTTGGTGCGGTCCACTAAGAATTAAGATTTGTCTCATTTTTCGACTCATAGCCTAAAACTACATGGGGAAGGTGGTGGATGGCATGGATTAAACAAATACATTAAGGTGGGATCCATGGTTGGGACGCCCCCACTCCACGTCCGCATGGTTGACGTGAGGGGGTGCTCCCACTACCATCATCGGTTGTGGTGTGGTCCACATGATGGTTGGATCGAGTAAATTTTTGGGCTCCACAGCTAAAATGTGCCAGAATATGGATGTGTGGTGTGGATCTAAGAAATACATCAATATGGGTCCCATGAGTGAAAACTCACTCCAAACCTCCTATGCAAAAAGTAAGAAATGACGTGGGTAACCCAATCCCTGGACGCTAGACAGTTTGGGTAACACATATATATAAGGTGGGCCCCACCTATAGACGTGCTACAGGTGGGCCACCAAATGGCTGAATGATGTAGATAAGACACACATCAAGGTGGGGTCCGTCCGGGTGGGCCACACGGCCACATCATCACACCAAAAATATGAAAGAGAAAAAAACAATTGAGTGATGGAGGGACCCCGACACTATGGGCCCTCCTTTCTATATATCATAACTTATATCAAGTGGGTCCCATTACATGTGGGCCCACCGATCAAAATCAATGGTAAAAATCCTTTCTCCACCAAAGTGCAAGGTCTAGATGACCCTATTCATGCGAGGGAAATAAACATCATAATGGGGTCCATGGAAAATGGTCCCATCATGGAATGATCATGATGATCAAGGTGGACTGGCCACACCTAAGGTCCAAAGTGAGATCCATACCATCAATTAGTAGGCCTCACTTGGCCCATCATCAAGGCATTAAATCTAGGCCTATGAAGCACCCATCGTTCGATCTTCTTGGTTCGATGGAACGCCAAACTTCTTCTATGTCACTTCGATAGAAGATGATGAGAAATGAAGGGCTAAGATGATGGATCTTGGGAGAGGAAGTGAGCCACACACAACTCTCTTTTCTCTTTTGGAAGTGCTTGGACGTGCACTTTTTTTCTCCTTCTTTGTTGCTTGGAAAATGTGAAGAGAAAGAGAGAGAGAAAGGATGGTTGTAAGAGAGGTGATGGGTGTGAGTGATGGATGTGAGGTGATAGTTGTACTTGACTTAAGAGTTGACTTAGGACAAGTTGCTTGAGTTAGGGATAAAGAAAGCATGGGTTGTGTACTTTGATTGATTGCTTGATTGATGGGATGGGTTGTAGAGATTCTCTTAGGTTCATAAACATGCAGCATTTCTTCGAGATAAACGCCGGCCCACGTCTCCTGGCTAGGGTATCAGATCGGTATGCAAGATGCGACATTAGAACCGTGGCGACGGTGCAGTCGCAATAGTACAAGTCTCAGATTGAGTTAACTCAGGTCTACATGATATGACTTAGGGTTGTGCGCAAACGTCAATTATAGGTCGCGGATTGCCAGAATTCGACGGAAAGGATCACGGGATTCTATGGAATGGTACGGACTAAGATACTGGCCTTACAAGAAGTCCTTCGATGCCATCGAAGGGTCTTCAATCCATCGAAAAAGTGTCCAAAATAGTCCAGTGAGTTGATTCAATTTCTTTAATAAATTTGATGCAATTGAACAATCTTCAATGTCATTGAGCATTTTCTTCGAGTCATCGAACATGTCTTCAATTCATCGAGAATTGCATCCAATGTGTCTAGCAACCAACTTGATTTTCCTGTGAAAATTTGATATCATCGAACGATGGTCGATGACACAGATAGTGATGCGAATCTCAACACTTTGTTTTTTCGACTTCCTTCTCTACTTGGTTTTCTTGGATCTTGAGGTCTTGAAATCTTCAATCTTGGTCTCCAAAGATCCGTTCTCTAAAGATCCGTTCTTTGCTTTGACAATTCTTCAGCCTTAAATCTGTGCTTTTAGCATTCTTTTCAATCCAAGCTCTTAAACTCACCTTGTAACACAAACGTGTATAAAATATACCATTAAATACTATCATGTTCATAAAACCAAGATATAAATGGGGTAAAATATGCAATATTTGAGTCCCAACACACTCCCCAACTAGCATTTTGCTAGTCCCAAGGAAAAATATGCATAAAATTATCTTCCATCTTTAAAATTCAAAACCTTTTTTAGAAGATAATCTTTTTTGCAATCAAGTATGAATGAGTAATGTTAAGACAAGAAAGTGAGATTTTGGAAACCTAGAGCCGAATCACATAAGAAATCACTGAAATAGGTTCTTTATCGTTTTTAAAATCATAGACTCATGTATCAAGTTTTTTTCAATGTGATTGGTGAATTTCAACTTACTTCCCATTAACACACTATCAGTTCAGAATGTTAGCCATGTTCATCATATCAAAATTAGTGAAAAACTTAAGTACTGATTCCGAACATATCCCCCCTTTTCATCTTTTTTCAGTTTTTGATTTTATATCGATGGTTACTCTTATTCATTCTTTTTCAGACATTACATCTTTTTTAGAAACCTTTTTCATTCTCCTCAAAGATGTTGTCATTCTTCATTCTCCTCAAAGATGTTGTCATTCTTCATTCTTTTCATCATTCATGGCATTTCTATCGATCTCCTATTTTTTAACTGGTTTTTCATCTTTTAGGGTGGATAGAGTTCTCCCGACTCAATTCTTAATGTCTATCAATGATTCACATGCTACCAATCAGAAATCCTAGCCTATCCCAAGGAAGCAACTTGAACATGTTTTGCGATTTAGATTAACATGATATACAAATTTCCTCTTAATCATTCGAGAACCCTAGGTGAAAGTTTATTCGGGTGATCAAACTCCAACAAATCAAGATTCTATCTTCATCTTATTATCCTACTCAATGTATTCTTAATTACATAAATTATCGCTTCCGAATAAGTTTTAATTTGAAAATTTCAAAAATTTAACAATTTCTGCTCAAAACTAAATAAAATACTGATTCGTTTACCTAATCCATACCCCCCAACCTAAAATCTACATTGTCCTCTATGTAAAAGAAATAAACATGTAATGCACATGAGACAACGAAAAGAAATGGAGTAATGATGGAAAGATAGTACCTGAACGAAGGAAATTTGAGGCTTGTCCACATAGGTTAACACAAAAACTAAACAATTGAAAGCAAACTATCCTAGTCCTAAATCATATGAAAGCGATAAACCTAAACTAGGAAAGTAGGGAAAAGCTACTCAATCATGCAGTAAGGTTCCTCCTCCGGCCAGTATCTTGATAAATTTCTCAGTAGGTTTCTCAATAAGATCATCCAAAAGCTCCTTTTGCAGTAAGCTCGGATGCCCTAGAGCATGAATTTCCACAGAATTTTATGGAAATCAATATAAAGTTTCCTTTTAATCTCCTAAGGTGTCCAAAGTATATATGATTCATCTGTGACAGAAAAAGTTTCAATGTTAGTATACCATGGTGACAGAAAAAGTTTCAATGTTAGTATACCATGGTGAATCAGAGACTACAAGTAGATGAAATTTAGAAAAATTCTCATTAAGAGGTGTAGTCTCAACACATTCCGAAGCTTTAGACTATGGTTCAATTGTTAGCACCTTTTCCTTTAATGGTAAACATTCAGGATCTGGGGAGGGAGGGGCTTCAGAATAAGGGTTCTCTCTGTCAGTAACAACTACCAAGGTATTGTCTTGCAAGGCATACACTATATCTTGTATCATGGGATCATTTGAATCTATAAAGTGTGCTAATCAATCTTCCAGAGAGTTGAGAGGGACTCATTCTGTAAGGCTCGTATCCTAGTACATACCGTTCCTTAGACTCCCGCAATCCTCCCTGTCGAATTCAGGGGACCTGCAACTTGTAGACAACATTTACATGCGACCCTAAGTCGCATGTCGTAGATCTAAGTTGACTCGACCCGAGACTTATACCTTAGCGACCGCGCCGTCGCCGCAGTTCCAACACTACATCTTATGCACCGATGCGATACCTAGGCTAGGAGTACTGGGCCCACATATATTTTGAGGAAACGTCGCACATTACGAATCTCGAGAGAATATCTACCCAATTTATCACATCAATCAATCAAGTACAAGTCAAGTACAACCCATACCTAGCCCATCCCACTCTTACCAACAATGTAAGACAACCCATACCCTATGCCACCTCATGCCCCCAAAAGTCAACACAACTCATGCCTCTCATGTCACTCCTCTTACACCACCCATCCCTCTCATCTCATCCTTCTTACACAACACCATCCCTCTCTCCCATCCTTCACTCCATCTCATCCCATTTCTCTACCCAAATCCCAAGCAACCAAGAGAGAAAATTCTAAGGAGAGAAAGAACCTAAGACCAAGGCCCACTTTCCTACCCCCAAATCTCGCCATCCAACCCTTCAATCTTCATCATCCTCCATCAAAGAGAAATCTTAGGAGCCACGTATTCCAAGGAGCTAAAGAAGTGGACCATAAGTGGGTGTTTTGTAGGATTAGATTGTAATTTTAGTGATGGGCCAAGTGGGGCCTGCTGATTGATGGTATGAATCTTATTTTGGGCCCGAGGTGTGGCCAATGTCCCACCATGATTCATATGTTTAATCCATGATGAGGCCATTCTCCATGGGCCCCACCATGATGTTTAATTGATGATCAACATGTAGAGGTCATCTCGACCCTTGATTTTATGGTGGGGATGGTATCCCCACCTTGATTTCCTATTTGAGGGCTCACATGTTTTTGGGACCCATTTTGATGAATGTAATATAACTCAAGGGAGCTCATAGTGGTGGAGCTCCCTCCACTACGCGTTTCTCTCTCTATCTCTCTCTTTCCCTGTTGATGGCCCACCTTGATGATGTACATATTTTATCCATGCTTTCCATTTAGTGGACCACACCACTGTCCACAAAGGGCCCACCTTGCTGCCCATTTTTGGGTGGGCCTGGACGGAAGGGAAAACACAAATATGGGCTTGATTGGGAGTGGGGTGGCCCACCCATACGTGAATCACACCTTGATGTACATGCAGCATCCGCGCCGTCCGTCCAGTGGCATGGACTAACTGTCCAGCGGTCTGGATGAAGGGAAATATAAATATCAGCTTGGTTTGGAATGGTTAGGCCACACCCATGTAGGACCCACCAAACATATGTGTTATATCCTCCACACTATATAGATGGGACGGTAGGGGCCTGAACGTGTGGCATCCACACCGTCCAGCAAGGACGGTGGGATCCACCATGATGTAAGCGTTTTACACACACCATCCAGATGGGACAGTGGGGCCCTGCTGCACATGTGGTGTCCACACCATCCAGCTACGATGGGACCCACCGTGATATATGTGTTCTATCCTCACTGTCCATCTGGACGGTGGGATCTACCATTATGTACGTGTTTTATCCTCGCCGTTTAGTGTTTCTTGATGGTTGGACTCACCCTACACATGTTGCACGTGTGGTGGGACCACCTATGATGTGTTTTCATCCAGGCCGTCCATTTATTAGATGCTCATCTGGGCCAGGGCACTTGTGGGTTGGCCGCCCACTAGCTGGCCCACCCAATGTATGTATTAATCTCCAATGCCCATTTGGTGGGGTCCATCTTGTAAGTCCACCGTGAGGCCCACTTGCCGATGTATAGGACCACCTGCTATATATGCAAGACCCACTTGATGTATGTGAGGCCCATTGTGGCCATGTATGAGGCCTATGTGTGAGGCCCATTATATATATGAGGCCCATTACGATGGTATGAGGCCCATTGTGATGTATATGAGGCACATGTGATGGGGCCCATTATGATGGTATGAGGTGCATTGTGACGTATATGAGGCCCATTGTGATGTATGAGGCCCATGTGACGAGGCTTATTGTGATGTATGAGGCCTATGTGTGAGGCCCATTGTGATGTAAGAGGCCCGTGTGTGAGACCCATTGTCATGCCCCAAATTCAGAAATCGTATTCACAGGAATACCGATCACCGAATCCGGTGCCGACAGCCTCTGTAGTACCCCATTCTCGGCTCTCAGCACCCATATGCCATTTTTCGATCCTGGGATCCCACGAGGATTTTCCAACGTACATTTATCTCGTAAGAAGCATAACCACAATTTACCCAAATCACAAAAAAGCAACATCATCATCACATATCCACTAATATAAACTTTGAATACAATGCTGAAAAGGAAACACATATGTCAAAATAAAATTAAAGCTCCAGAAGACAGCTACATGCTCCAAGCTCAACGTCGCTACGACCAACACCACCTGCACGCATCTATCGTGCATAAGCTTATAAAAAGCTTAGAGGGTGGTGAAAGTGTGTGCGCAAGATAAGTTTCAGGCATACGAATACAACGTCATAACCATACAATGTTGAAAATACTGCCGAGATCATCAATTCATATGATATCAGAGTAAACAGAAATACTGACAAGTCCATGAGTCATACAATATTAGAGTACGTAATATAGATCAGCTATGTAAATGAGGAGTCGTAGAGAGCCAAATATCAGATGCTGAGGGTACAATGCAATATGTAAATCTTGCTAAGTCCGTCTAGGCTATATAAGTGCATAAACATAACAATCCCGAAATACCATATGCGTGCGGATGTAATGCAATATGCGATGCGAATGAAATGACCAATCTGGTGTGTAAAGTCAGGATGATAGTACGTAGTATCGCATGCTATGAGGTCCACCACAAGGGACTTCTATCCAAACCAGTCTCATACCTAAATTTGGATAGTCAGACTTAACGTGGTAAACTCCTGATCTCAGGTTAGTCGCACGCCCCAATCGAAATCCTAGCCATTGCGAAGATATATGTAACAAATAGTTGCCCACCACCAGCCCAAGTGGATAGTGAGTGAGTAAATGAATGAGTATGCAACTCCTGCCCAATAAGTCCATATATTAGTACTGTTCATCTCTGAGATCATCACCAGGGTTTAGTAGACTCTACACCAGCTTGCCGCCCCATCAAGTGCACAACTGGGTAAGTGGAAAAGACCTCACTATTCGCCTAGCCAGTAATTGGTCAATATCTACCCGGCACATCGATAGTGGACCCATTCATGAACTGTTCAAACTCAACCTAGCTATGCCTACTCCCTCAGGCGGGTAAGGTCACACTCCCTCCCAATCGACCACGACATAGTGGGAGATGCGACCTACTGGTATACGACCCTCATGTGCTCATATATATCCACTCGGTCTCGACGTTGGGGCGTCCTCTTGTACTAAGAGGGTTTAGGGATTTTCACCTAGGGCCATCTATGGCAGCCCGATGCTAAAACAAATTTCTGGTGTCCCATCTGGCCATCCACGATATGCCTGTGGAGGCTACGACCCTGATGTCGCTAGGGCGTACAGTAATCACAGCACGTAATGCCAGATGCATGAGTCATACAATCCAATCATGCTTCAATCCTGCACATACCATGCACTCATGTGAGATAATCTCCGCCTATCAGGGAGTCTCATAACAACCGACACTATGACATATGTAATGGTCAATCATACCTCATAACAAATATGTAGATGATGCGTATGGGCATGTATCATGATACTATACTGTCACAT
Source organism: Magnolia changhungtana (assembly GCA_030180095.1). Lineage (NCBI taxonomy): Eukaryota > Viridiplantae > Streptophyta > Magnoliopsida > Magnoliales > Magnoliaceae > Magnolia > Magnolia changhungtana. Next base: position 3,112,339 of record JASAUF010000625.1, read on the forward strand.
ACTTATAATCAGTATCAATAACTAGCATCGACAATCGACCTCTACAATGTGGACGTTTAACCAAATTGCCCCTAAGGAATGGGCCACACAGAGCCAAAGATATAGTGGACTCATGGCCTCACACAAGGGCCAAATATACAACACCATGGGCCTCACTCAAGAGTTTAATACACATCACGATGGGCCTTTCCCATGGGCCTAACATACATCATAATGGGCTCCATCGCCTGGCCCTCAAATGCATCACAATGGGCCTCATCACATAGGCTCATATACATCACATTGGGCCTTAAACACAGGCTGAATACACATCACAACGGGCCTCAAATACAGGCCGCATATACATCACATTGGGCCTCAACAATCAGAATTGACAATCAGCCACAACAATCGGAATCAACAATCGGCCATGTCAATCGACAATTGAAATTGGCAATCGGTCATGATAATCGGCCTCGATCGATAATCGGTCAATTAGCCACGTCAATCAGAATCAGCAATCGGCCACGATAATTGGCCTCGACAATCAGAATTAGCAATCGGTCACGATAATTGGCCTCGATCGATAATTGGTCATTCGACCATGACAATCAGAATCGGCAATCGGCCATGACAATCAATAATCAACCATGATAATCGGCCTCGATAATCAAATCGGTAATTGGTCATGATAATCAGCCTCGATCGCTAATCGGTTAATCGACCACGACAATTAGAATCGGCAATCGGTCACGATAATTGGCCTCGATCGCTAATCGAGGAATCGGTCACGACATTCAGAATCGGGAATCAGCCACGTCTATCGACAATCAGCCACGATAATCAGCCTTGACAATCGGAATCGGCAATCGGTCACGATACTCGGGCTCGATCGCTAATTGGTCAATCGGCCACGACAATCAAAATCGACAATCAACCACGATAATTGGAATCAGCAATCAGCCACGATAATTGGAATCGGAATGATAATCATTCTCTATGAGAATGGGCCAAATAAGGCCTAACAGGAAGGTCACAACATGGACATTAAACCATTATTGCCCATCAATGTGGACCTTTAACCAACATTGCTCCTAAGGAATGACGCTCATAGGGCCAATCAGATAGGGACTCACGGCCTAGCATAAGGGCCTAATATACATCATATGGGCCTCAATTACATCAAATGAATTAAATGGGCTGAATCAATTGGGCCGGTACAAATAGGCTGAATCAATTGGGCCGATCAAATGGGTCGAAACAGATGTGCCGGTACAAATGGGCCGATTAAATAGGCCGAATCAAATGTGGCGATGCAAATGGGCTGATCAAATGGACCAAGTCAAATGGGCCGGTACAAATGGGCCAAATCGATTGGGCCGATCAAATAGGTTGAATCAGATGAGCCAGTACAAATGGGACAAATCAATTGAGCCGATTAAATAGGCCAAATCAAATGGGTTGATACAAATGGGCCGAATCGATTGGGCTGATCAAATGGGCCGAATCAGAGGGCCAGTACAAATTGGCCGAATCGATTGGGCCGATCAAATTGGTCGAATCAGATGAGCCGGTTGAATGGACCAAGTCGAATAGGCCGAGTTGAATAGGCCGAATCCAATGCATCATGCATTTATTGCAAGGGATCATTATGGTGCATAAAAAATGAATCATATCCAAAGGATCATATGGACCATACCACAAATGACAATGGTGATAATGATTTCCACCGTTAAATTTCTATTGGTCCCACCATAGTATTTATTTTCCATCCACACTGTTCATAAGGTCACAAGGACCTGAACAGGGAAGGAAAACAAATATTATATTGAATTAAAACTTCTGTAACCCAAAAGGGTTTCAAGGGTGGACGTTCAACACCATTGTTTTCTGTAGGGTGGTCCACTTGATATTAGATCTGTCTTATTTTTAACCTCAAGCCCATGGACGAGCTCACCAAATGTATAGATAGTTTGGATAAAACACATGCGGCAGGTGGGCCCACATCCAATCTGATGAACGGCTGAATATAGAATACATGCATCAAAAGGGGGCCCACCATCCCACCATATGGATGGTGTGGATAAGACCCATACATCACGTGTGGCCTCTCAAAATTGGATGGACGATAAGGATACAACACATGCATCATGGTGGGGCCACATGCACATCAAATGGATGGACGACATGGTTCACATCACGGTGGGCTCCACCCGTAAGATGGATGGATGGCTTGGATGTCATGTCTACTGCACTGTCCAGCAATTGGATGGTGCAGATTAACATACATCATGGTGCGGTCCATGTAGTGGCCCACCTATGTAATTTTTATTAATATATTATATATTATATAATATAATATTATATACTACATATATCTGCACGTGGCAGAGGCTGCCCACTATAACATATATAATATAATATAATATATTATATTATATTATAATATACATAATGTATATGAATTACAAAAAGAGCCACCCTCCAGACCTCAGGGTGCTCTGGATGGTGCTAATCTAATGCATGAAACCATGGTGGGTCCACACGTAGCAGTGGCCCACCACAGCATATATTATATAATATAATATATTATAATATATAAAATTATATATAGAATACATATACGTATATATGTATGTGTGGGTGTGTGTAACTATGTGGGTGGTAGCGTCCAGCGTCCAGGGACGCTGGACGACCTGGATAAAAGGGGTACACCCCACCTGTAGGCCCCACATGGACAGTTTTGGATGGCCCTACGAAATATGGTGGCCCCACGTCAGGTGGGCCACACTCTTAAATCAAGCTGATATTTGTGTTTTTCCTTCATTTGGGCATGTCTAAACAGACTGCCATGTGGGCCACTCGGTGGATGGCATGGATAAAATACATACTTCATGGTGGGCCACACACACACCATCCATACAAGAGAGAGAGAGAGATAAATAGAGAGAGAGAGAAAAGAGAGAAACGGTGAGATAGAGGACCCCCCCCCCACTATGGGCCCCTCTCTATATTGCATACAACAATGTGGGTCCCAGAACAAGTGGGCCCTAAAATCTGAAATCAACGGTGGATCACCCACCTATCGGCCTCCTTCTTTAGCTCTTTGGACTCCTATGCTCCTTGCCTTCAGTTTTAATAGAGGTTGATGGAGAATGAATGGTTGAGATGGGAGATGAGAGAGTGGGCCACACTTGAGTTTGGAAGAGTGAGCTTGGACGTTGGGTGTTGCTTGGAGGTTTGAGAAATGAGAGAGAGAGAGAGAAAGAGAGAAGTGATGGGATGATATGGGATGGGTGTTGTAAGGAGAGGTATGGGTTTGTTTGAAAATTGGTAAAAGAAGGTAGAGTAGGGAGAGAGAGAGAGATGACTTGTGGGAAAAGAGGGAGTGGTCATTTGTACTTGGGATAGGGTGAGGTGGCATTGAGGTATGGTGGTGTACTTAACTTGATGGATGTGACATGTTGTAGAGATTCTATCAGAATCTACAACGCACGACGTTTTCCTCGAGATGAATGCGAGCCCATATCTCCTAGCCTGGGTATCAGATTGGTGTGCGAGTCATGGCGTTGGAACCGCAGCGACGATGCGGTTGCTACGGTACAAGTTTTGGATCGAGCCAACTTTGGTATGTAAGACTCGGCTTAGGATCATGTGCAAATGTCGGATACAGGTCGAGGGTTTCCAAAATTCGACCGAGAGGACCGTGGAAGCCTACGGAACAGTACGGGCTAGGATATGGGTCTCACACCCGTGGTGATGTATAAGGCCCATGTGATGAGGCCCATTGTGATGTATGAGGCCCGCCTGTGAGGCCCAATGTATGTGTAAGACTCAATTGTGTTGTGTGAGGCCACCATGAAGTACGTATTATATACACACTATTCATTTGTTTAGCCAAGGCCATGGGGTCCCATTGCTTCGTCAGGCCCACTGTGATGCATGCGGCTCACTTGTTGTATATATGGGGCCCATCTACATTAGAATGAGGCCCATTATATGTGTGAGGCTCATTATGATTGTATGAGGCCCCTTATGATTGTATGAGGCCCATTATGATGTATGAGACCTACCATGATGTGTGTGTCGTATGCACACTACCCATTCATTTATACGGGCCACCTCATGCAAGCCCACCATGATGTATGTGATACACACGCGGACCATTTGTCTTTCTAGATATTTGGAAGGTCAAGGGCCCTGTTGTGATTCTGATTCCAATCGCAAATGTATTGTACTTTAAGAAACAATAGTGTTAAATGTCCACTGTTGTAAACTTCCTTAGTGTCCATTGTCAAGCCCATTTCCACCCTTACCTTATAGGGATAACTGAAAAGGTCGAGGTCTAAGTCCTAGAGAGGGGGGGGGGGTGTGGGGCGTGAATATGACTATTCAAAATTAAAAAATAAATGCAGAATACAAAGATAGATAGAATAATCAAATAATAAAATAACACAAGTAAATAGCAACCTCAAATGCACAAGTCTTGAGAGGTTGATACAAACTAAGTTCTAAGGACAACCTAACACAAAAAACCAAAGGCTTATGGCAAGACAACCTTGCTAGAACGTTTGTAAGTATCAAACATCCAAACTAATAAAGAGGCAAAGGAAATAAACTAAGTTATTACAACATTCACCACAAGTACATAAAGTAAATTACGCCATTCACCACAAGTGCATAAAGTAAATTACAATATTCACACACATAAACAAATACTATCATCCACCACAACTCCAGGAATTATAGTGGTTCGTTTGTGTGTACACCAACTGTTAGCATACAGCCACACAACTACTCCACTCCCAATATCCACACCCACAGGATATTGACTTTCACTATGAAATAAGGTTTTCCAAGGTTCACCTTAAAACCTTCACAATTGTGTCTTTAGATGTGCTTACACAATTACAAAAACCCTACAAAGAGTTTTTCCTAGCTAAATCTCACAAACCAAAATGCAGAAAATTAAATTATACTTATGTGAAGATTCTTCTTCTGATGAAGCTCGGTACAACCAATTCGATATAGATAAAGATGTTCAATGTCCAGTCTCACAAGTGAAAGGATTCTAGGTCTAAATTAATTTTAAATTAAATCAACCTGGGTTAGCTTGATTTGATTTTGATCTCGAAATAGGGTAAATCATAATTCCCTTCTTTAATTAAATAGAGTTGAATGGAGATCATATAATCAAATAATAAAAGCTATTAAAATGAATATGAAATAAGCACAATATAGCTTAACAAACGCAAGAATTATCTCTTGGAGATGACTTGATTTAGCTTAAAATGAATGAAAAACTCTGAAATTCGTCCTCTATTTATAGGTGAAAATACTATTCACTCGACTGGTCCAAGGGTCAGTTAGACTGGTTGAAGGACCAACCATATTTCAAAATTTCTGGTGCGATAAGATAAGATCGCTAATCTACTAGTCGAGTGGCCTGCTCGACTGGTCAATTGGGAACAAAAAACCTTGTTGGACTTTGAGTCGAGCCTGCATGACTGGTCGAGTACTTTTCACTCGACTAGTCGAGTAGTTTGCACGACTGGTCGAGAGTCCAACAGAAAATTTTAAAAATTCACAACAAATCTTGGACTAGTCGAGAAACTCTTGGACTGGTCGAGCCAAGGCTTGAACTAGTCGAATAAAAACTAGGACTAGTCAAGGAAATGATGTATAAACTTATGAAATGACCCAAATAAAACATGCAATGAATATGACTCATCGTATGGTCAATCTAGGGTCATCCATACCTTGTTTGTGAGTTTGAACAATTGAAACATCGTTCACTCTGCTAACTCAATCGCTTAAAATAGTTGAAGCTTGTCTTCAAAATCTTAAACTTGAGTTGAACTAGGGCTTGAGTTCTTGAGTTTTTTAAGGTACTGAACTTGAAGATTAAACTTAATCTTGAGCCTTGAACTTGTACTTGTACTTGAGCCTGAAATCTTGAACTTCGACAACGCTCTTCAACTTGAATACATAGAAAAGTTCGACGAAGACGTGGACAACTTTAAAATGCATGAAGTCGATCTACTCATTTCATCAGCACATGATATAGATTCTAAATGATTTGGCACAACAAAATTTGACAACTTTGGGTGTTAGTTTTACAATATAGCATTTACAATCTCCCCCTTTGTCAATTTTGTGACAAAACCAAATAAAGAATCATGCACCAGTTACCAAATAAAGAATCATGTACCAAATGTGCAACAATTACTCTCCCCCTCAATCCATTACTCCCCCTCAATCTAGGTGAGACGATATGTAAAACCTGTATAAATCAAATACTTATCCAATCCAAAAAAAAAACACCATATTTTCCTTTTCCACAATCACACATCCCCAACAATTATCATATAACATTAAAATCATTCCACTTTTCTCCCCATTTTCGTCACAATATGACAAAGGAAAGAAATACAATTTGATGATATAATCAAATCGATATGAGAAGTATAAGAAATAAGAGAGTAAATAGCATAAGCATGTTCATCAAAATATAATCATGAAGTTGAAAGTCATGTCCATATAAAGTAGCAAATAAAAACACATAAGTCCAAGTACTATCCAAGCACAAATAAAGATAAGAATTAATACATGCCCAAAATAAAAAGTCTAGTCAGAACCATAAGATGGAGCAGGGATAGATGGATCAATTTGATGTAATCCCTTGTTAATGCGCCTAAGGTATTTGTACAAATACTTGAATTGAGTCTCATGGGATACATGCAATCCTATCACCTTTTGAAAATGCCCTGGTTTGTCAATTAGCATGAGTGTTGAGTCAGCAAGACAAGTGAACCCTATAGGAAGATCATTCAAGCGTTTTCCTCAATTAGATGTGGCTTCAGATCTCTACAAAGGTAAACTTAGCCTCACATCCCATGCCCCAAAACACCAGTTATATAAAACCGTTAAAATGGTTAGAACAACATAGGGTTTAAGGTGTGAAAACTATTTTGTAAAATCAAGAAAATCTCTAAGTTTTTAGCCTTTGTCGATTTATCGATAGTGCTTTGATGAAATTGGGCTCTGTTATCAATGTCCTCGAAACTCACTCGATGTTATCAAAATAAGGACTTCAGATGTCCAGCAACCAAAATGAATCTTGGGCTGAATTCTCGATGAATCGATGACATGATCGATTGTAACGACCCGTAAATTTCCGTACGTTGGCTCGAGTACCACCTCGACCAGAAATCAATTAGGATTAAATCCTTTAGAAATTTAACAAAGTTAACTAAGTACTAAACTCAATTAGCCATGAAATCCGTTGGGATCGCTTTAAATACGATCTGCAAGACCCAAAACTTGCAAAACAAGTGACTCTAGTTTACCCTAAAGTTTAGAGCCAAACTCATTACCCGGCTGCTCTCGGGAATGAAACGAAACTTCGTATTAGGTCTAGATCGCACATCGGAAGTCCGATTAACACGAAGCTAAGGAACTAGGACCGCCTCACTGGGCTTGACAATCATCTCAAAAATCAGGTCCAGCCGATGTCCCACGACCATTCGTTTCGATCCGGAGCGAGGGAGTGTGAAAAACACTATTCCCTTTGAAAAATAAATATCTGGAATAGTGATCTGGCACCTTTCGCTTGCGCGTCAGTATTAAGCAACCTGACCATCAGAATCCGACCAAATTACACCCTCGGATTAAGAAAAATTTCAGGAACATTTACATGTACTTGGAATTTCTGATCGTGGCCCACTGACCGTCGAACTGAAAGTGGTCCGCCACGTGCGATCTGGGAATCCGATCGAGTCAAAAACGTAATCCCACATAGATCCATAGGTGGTGAGCTTAAGTCGACGTTTGGCTCAAGGAGGGCTACCAGAGCCTCTCTTTGAAATTTGGAAAAGTGACGAATATCCTATATTAGCAGTAACCCTTGAACCTGAGTCTATTTTGGGAATGTTTTTTGCTATAAAAGGAGCTTAGAACAGCCCCTCTCATGGCCATACGAATTTGGGATTAAAACCCTAGAGAGAGAGAGAAAAGAGAGAGAAAAGCTTGGGATTTGTGGGAGATCTTCCTCCTACTGCTTTCGGTTGTCACACGGCCTACACCGCTCCTTTCCAGGTATTTTCTCGGCGGTATCCATTCTGTTTGAAGGTAAGAAACCCTAACCCTAGGTCTGATTTGATGTAAGATCGTTGTAGGTTATGTAAAGGCTAACCGATTCCGCTCTTTAGGCTAGAAAACTCCCGTATACGGAAGCTCAACGACCCTTGCTGATTCGTTGTGATTCCAAGGGCAAAGGTGAGGACTTTAAGTGTATAAGTTGCGGTTTTCAACGCTTTCAATGTCAGATAATGGTAGATTCATGATCTGCATGCAATTGCACATGTACAAAGTGCCTTCCGTTTTCTGTTTCGATTAGAATTGTAGAATTTGGAATTTCACATACTTTAGGTATTCGTATAAAATACCGTATACGTATTTTTTATGAAAATGTGTTTGACATGTTTAATTGTCGTATGGACATATGATGTATGGATAAAATACTCATTTGGCGAAAGGGTTCGCCTAAATACATGTTTACTAATATACACCATCTATGTAGAAATACGGGATTGTAAGAAGTACCGTATACGTGTATATTTTACGATGTGTTTGTCATGATTAATTGTTGTATAAATATATTAAGTGCGTATAAATTAATTGCTTGGTGAAAAGAATCGCCGTATTACAAGTTCCCTTGTAAACACTATGTATGTAGAAATTGGGTATACTAGAAAATACCCTATACATATAAAATTTGCTGATGTATTTGTCAGGATTATTTGCTGTATGAATATGATGTATATGTATAAAATACTAGTTTGGTAAAGGGACAACCCTAGTGCACTTTCCTCTAACATACGTCATGTATGTTGAAATAGAGCATTCCAAGTGTTGGTGAAATCGCTTGTGAGTGTAAGTGCTTAAGTGTTAGAACCTTAGGTAGGTGCTGAGATGAGATTCTCAGCTACCTTAGAGTCACATATGATATCCTCCATGTGGTTATTCACTCTAACCACTCATCTATGAAATATATGTATTTGTATCCCTATTTGCATAATGCTTTATAACATGCTTTGTAACTTGTTTATTAACATGCTTCATGATAGGCTTTATAACATGATTTCTAGTGTTCTTGAATTACCATGTTATCATGTTGTATTTCACATGCTATGGTTAGGACTTGATTGAGCTTGGGACTATGTCCATAGTCCAGGCATCCGGTATCAGACTTGAAGTTGTGGTTGGGATTCGTTCCGCCACACATGATGTGTTGGCGAACCCGTGTCGTACTTCGGTTGGCGATAGTGGTTGGCCACACGAGGTGCTTCTGCGCTTCATATCGCCCAACTTGTTGTGCGCTCGAGCCAGCCCGAACACGTCAAGTAACCCGCGTGTCTTATGTATGTTCACCATGTTTGGTCGCTAATGTTTGAACCTAGGGTACCAAACTTACCGGTGAAAATCCGTTAACCATGGTACCTCGATCCGCTAAGACTCATGAGTGGGCATGGTGGTATGGGACACCGTGGTCGAGTTTGTCGGCCTACCCCGGGCTACGTGCCTCCCGTAGTGACCAAAGTGAGCAACTTAACTCGTGAGCCGATTATGGTGGTATGGGACACTATATTCGCGCACGTTGTCGGCCTACATTGATAAGGTGATGGGGAGTGGTGCAACCTTTGTGCGTAATGTGACACAGCGACCCTTTGTAGTGACCGCGAGCATATTCGAAGTCGCGGTGCGCTTTAGGGTTCGCCGTGATATATAGAGTATGAACTAGGCCTGTTTACGTATAGTGATGAATCGTTTAAGGGGTGATGGGGAGTGGTGCAACCTTTGTGCGTAATGACCCCTGGGCAGCGATCTCTGCAGAGTGACCTAGAAAATACACCATCGTCGATATTAACTAGGATCGACGACCCTAGAATGGATCATGTTTGGGAATGATACAAGGGAGGTACCTTAGTTTCCCAATCCTTTTGTTTGAAATGGATTAATTAAAAACTCGGTAATCATGCTCATCATGCATCGCATGTGCTTGGAAGATGTGGAGCACTTGTGGGATGTAAGCATGCCGCGAACGTGAGATGGTGTCGCATGAGGGAGTATGTCGGTGAGGGCATCCATCATACTGCATTCATACTTGCATTAATCGAGTAACTAGGAGTGTTTGATTCTTGCTTTATCATTCTTGCTTGATCGCATTGATAACATGATAACTTATGCCTTATTGTTCCACTTGAGTTAGCTACTACTCCCACGTTACGGGACGGTGTTGCGCACACCAACCGGACTACTGTCTTAGGTTTAGGCGATCCGACGACTCTGGAGGCGAGCTCGATTATGACGAGGACCGGGAGGAGTTCTCGTATATGCAGTTCTCTGGCGGCTTCGACTAGGTTGCCAGGATCGACGGGTTCTACAGGGATTGTACCTAGTTTATTTTTGACATTTTGATTATAAACAGAAATGTATATGGAGACTCAGATGGATTCATACTCTGGAGAATGAAACGTTTATTTTGTTTCTTTACATACATATATATACAGTTCAGTCTTCCGCTTGCTTTTATACAATTGATCTGGAGTATGAATTACTGTTTTGGTATAATCTCATTCATGTTTATTGCTCTAACACAGACAACATTCAAACATCATTAAATATGTTGCATAAGTGATGCGTTGGAACTCGGGAGTTGAGTTACACTCGACCCCCGATTTTCAGGGCGTTACAAGTTGGTATCAGAGCATGATTTTGATTAAAACCGGACCTGAGTTATGTCCCCACTACGTACGCTGACGTGTTACAACCTAGGAGGGTGCGCAAAAAAAATAAAAATTTTTAGAAACAGTCTTAGGGTCTCCCGATTTCACCGTTTGGCGAAATGCATTAAAAACGAACGCGTTGATCGAGTCTGTACTCGATCTTGACCGCACATACGGCCTCTAAATCACTCCTAGACCGTCTATTGACGTGTCCAGGTCACTATCCACCCAAAATCAGTCTTCAAAAATCAGAAAAAATCAGATTAGTTCAGAAATTTTTCGGAACTAACCGTTCTGGAGCTGAACTGAGTTTGGGGGCCCCCCACGTTAATCCATCAAGGGTCCAGATTGAACCAGGGTGCATTTGGCACCCTGGGCATGTGGGAAACAGGGCCCCACCGCGGCGGCGCGGTTCCGGCCAAGTCCGACCGCGGCGGCACCGCGGCTTGGGGGGCGGACCGCGGTCCGGTCGGTTTTTCGGGGTGGGTCCAAGGTTGAGGTTGGTCGGCCCAACCTCCTATACCCCATGGCACGTGCGAAATTCCCAATAGTTTAGGATTTAAAGGGCTGGAGCACCCTTCTTCCTCATTTCACCCTTTTTCAAACACCTCCAAACCCATTTTCGATTTTTCTCTAAACCCACCCCTCCAAACCTTGCAATCTTCCATTTTCTTCCATAACTCACACACCCCAACCTTCCACAACAGCCCTAGCCTCCTCCTTCCCTACTTTCTCAAGTTGGAGCTCTCATACCCCTCATTGGAGCTCAAAATCGGGTAATCTCCTAACCCATTCCATTTTCTTCTTGTTTCTCCTTCATTTCCTACCTCTAGTGCCCCTTCCACACCTATTGGATTGTTGCTTGTGGTGGATCAAAGAGATCAGCCCCTTTTTCCCCCATTTTGGCAATTTTCCATGGCCCTCTTTGGTGTGGTGGCGACTATTTTCTCCATTTCCTCCATCTTATCTTTCATGGGAAAGAGGAAAACCGCGGCCGATGACGCCGGCCCAAGTAGGCCAGCCCATTCCCGAAGAAGATCCGACATTGGGGCCGGCACTAGCACCGTTCGGGAGTTTAGGTCGAAGCGAGACCTGGATCCTGACCATCCCGCCAGAAATGCTTATCCGATAGGCATCGAATACGGGCGCTTCGCGGGCCGCAAGGTTGTGTTTGAAGCTCATGTGGATGAAAGAATGTTTGGCATACACCCGATGATGGACCACTTGGTGGATATCGGATGGAATTCTATTTTTGAAGGCGAGTCTCCCGCATGTGAGAACACGGTTCGCGCTTTCTACGCTCACATCGTGGACTCATCAGTAGAGCCTCTTCAGTTTACTGTCTCTGTGAAGGGCATAAGGCGCACAATCACTGTGGATGAGGTGGTTCGAATCACGAAGATCCCGCTTGGTCAAGTGCATCCTAGTGATGACTTCTCTAGAAGTGCGCGGGAAAGGGATCGTCGCACGCGATATCTCTGTGGTCGCCGGGTTACTTGGAAGCGAGGAAATTGTATTGCGGCGACAAAGATGGCCGAAGACTTCCGTTTACTCCATCACATTTTCACATACAATGTATACCCACGGTGGGGTAACCGCACGGAGTGTACTCGGGTGATGGTGGACTTTCTGTACAAGATGGGACGCGGGGACAACATATGCCTACCTACATTCATCCTATCCCAGATAGTTCTGGTTGTTCGTTCTGCCAGGAACGATCTTTCGCTCCCATTTGGCCGTCTGATCTGCAGGATGGCTCGTGATGTCGGCTATAGACTCAACATGGAAGACCTTGCACCAGTCCTAGTCATAAGTGAGGCGACACTCAAGAATATGAAGATCGGCCCTCAACAGCGGTAAGCACGACTCGACGAGTCTGGAGATGAGTCGGATAGCGCCGGTGAGGAGAGTGTTGACCTCCAGGCAGAGAGTGATGAGGAGCGCGGTGATGACATACAGGAAGAAGAACCTGAGGCTCAGGACACTGAGGAGAGTTCACCTCCTGCGGCTCAGGAACAGGGTGTGAATCGGGATGCTTTTGATGCACGTTTGGCCCGTCTCGAGGAGGGTCAAGCCGCCCTGCAGCAAGAGGTTGGACAAGTTCGGGCTGAGCTTGGTGAGACCCGAGCCAAGCTTGAAGAGACCGAAGCCTACATGAAGAGGAGCTTTAAGAAGGTGTCTCGTACGTTGAAGGCCATTCTGTGCTGTGTGCAGGACAAGAACGCTCCTCCTCCACCGCCTGTTTCGGATGCTTAGTCATCCACGTTGTTGTGGTTGTTGTTTGTTTTTGGTTGCCGCGATAGGCGGTTTATGTTTTCATGTAGTTGATGTAATAGATAGTGGCGTGTTCTAAGTGTTTAATGTTGTGGATGTATTGGCTATCATGTGATTTCTGTCGTGATTCATGTAACTCTGTATTCCATGTATTATGACAATTTTGGGTAAATGAAAAGCATGTAGCCTCTTTTGTTTTGATGATGTGTGGAATGCTTAAGTGCTTTATGAAGTGTATTGTGCCTTATCTCACAAATGATCTACCCTATGTTGTATAGGGCATGCCGCATGCAATACACACGGAGCACGGCACATCTTCTTCGACCGGCTCTATGGACCAGACTCCTTCTGGTAGTAGCGGTCCTGCGGACCAAGGGTTGGGATCTGATCAGCCTCCTGCTGGTCCTACCGGTGGACAGCCACCTTATACGCCCCCGATCCGTGAGCAGTACCGACCGTCACCTTCTACGCAGCATGACTCTCAGGCTGCTCCGCCGACGGATAGGTTTGAGCAGCTGATGATGATGATGCATCAGCAGCAGATGCAGCAGCATCAACAGCTTATGACCACTATCGCTGAGGTCTTGTCCCATGGTGGTAGTGCGACTCCACCTACGACATCTGCTTGTCCTGCCGGGCACTCAGAGCCTCCTGCTCAGTGTGAGGATGTGCCTCTGCCCTCACCTGTGGTGCCTCCTACTGGAGATGTCAGTACCCGCGGTTTACTCGAGCGATTTCAGCGCTTGAGCCTCCTTCATTCATGGGCACTCATAGACCCGAGGAGGCAGAGTTTTGGCTTGACCGCATCTCTAAGATGCTTCGGATGCTGCATTGCTCAGAGGCAGAGCAGGTGGAGCTGGCCGCTTTCATGTTTGAGAGGGAGGCCAGTTTATGGTGGGATAGCGTGTTGTAGTCTGTCGCAGAAGATTACGTGTGGACCTGGGAGGCTTTCGAGTTACGGTTCCATGAGAAATACTACCCGCAGACTTATCGACATGAGCGGGAGGATGAGTTTCTGCGCCTCAGGCAGGGAGGCATGACGATTACGGAGTACGAGCACCGCTTCACAGAGTTGGGCCGCTTTGTCCCGACTATACTGGTGGATGAGCAGATGCGGATGCGTCGTTTTTCCTTGGGTTTGCGACCGGAGATACGGTCGAAGATATGCTACCTCAGTATACCTACCTATGCAAAGACCTTGGTTCACATGTCTATGACGGCAGAGCAGAATGTGGACCGGTTGGCCCGATCTCGTGGTGCTATGGTTGCGAGGCCACGACAGGAGATACAGAGCAGGCCTATTCTAGGCAAGAGGCTTCGTGTTGACTCGCCTCCCAGGATCGCAGCGCCAGTGGCTCCTGTGAGGCGCCCTATTGTGACCTGCACGTACTGCGGGAAGCAGGGTCATCTTATTGGGAGTTGTTTCGTGTGGATGAAGGATAGTGGGTTCTCTCCGCCATAGATGTTGGGTCGTTCTTGCCCGCAGGCCTTATCGACTACACCTTTACAGACTGTACCTGCACATCCTTCCTTTCAACCTCCTGCATCACGGTTCAGGCCGCCGCAACAGCCCTTGGCCCCTCAGCCGAACCGTCAGCAGCAGACGCGCTTTCATACGCTTGTGGCTGAGGCACCTGAGACGTCACTTGCGGCCCCGACAGCTTTTGAGGGTACGGCTTATATCCATGGTACTTCCGTTTCTTTATTGGTGGACACTGGGTCCACTACTTCTATTATTTCTTGTGGGGCGGTTAAACGTCTATCTTTACCTACGATTCCCACAAAGGGAGTGAGACTCACTACGGCTACTGGGACCTGTTCGGATGTCACACGGTTATGCGCGGGTTGTCCGGTAGTATTGGGTAGCAGCACAGTGCTCGTCGACCTCATTGTTGCTCCACTCTGGCACTACGACGTTATCCTTGGTATGGATTGGCTCGCCGGGATGAGGGCGGAGATAGGGTGCGATACTCGGATCGTGACGGCCTATGGATCCGACGGCACGGCTTTACGTTTCCGGTCTGGTCGGTTGGCCCTGCCGTGTTGATTATTCTGTTGCTTTACTTGTGCCGATTGATGGTCCGACAGTAGAGGGTACGCCGATGGTTCGAGAATTTGCAGGCGTGTTTGAGACTATTCCTGGTTTACCTCCTCGACGCGAGATCGATTTTACAATCGATCTTACGCCGGTGCGACACCCATCTCACCGCCGACTTATCGTATGCCTCCATGTGAGATGGAGGAGCTCATGAAACAAATTGATGATCGGTAGACAAGGGTTTTATACGACCTAGTGTGTCTCCTTGGGAGCACTGTGCTATTTGTGAAGAAGAAGGACGGGTCGCTACGGTTATGTATTGACTACCATAGGTTGAACCAGTCACGGTGAAGAACAAGTATCCTTTGCCCGGGATAGATGATCCATTCGATCGGTTGAGGGGGCGAAGTATTTCTCGAAGATTGATCTTCGGTCGGGGTACCACCGGTTGTGCGTGAGAGAGGAGGACGTGCGAAGACGGCCTTCGGGACGTGCTTCGGGCACTATGAGTTCTGGTGATGTCGTTCGGCCTTACGAACGCACCGGCCCGTGTTCATGGATCGATGAACCGGGTATTTCGGCCTTTTCTGTACCGATTCGTCATCGTCTTTATTGATGACATCTTGATATACTCTACGAGTCGGGAGGAGCACGAGGAGCACTTGAGAGCGGTGTTGGATACACTGAAGAAGAACCGGTTGTTCGCACAATACAAGAAGTGCGACTCTGGCGGCGAGAGGAAGTCAAGTTCTGGGACATGTAGTGTCCAAGGATGGAATAGCAGATGGACCTTGCTAAGGTAGGCATGCGGTTCGGGATTGCAGCTGACTTGAGTCGGATTCTTGAGGTGAGGAGTTTCCTTGGTCTGGCTGGGTATTACAGACGCTTCATTCGGGATTTCTCGAAGATCGCCAGGCCATTGTCTCAGTTGACTCGGAAGGACCTGAAGTTCGCCTGGAATGAGAAGGCGGAAGCAGCTTTCAAGGAGCTGAAGGACAAGTTGACGTCCGCCCCTGTGCTAGTATTGCCAGAGCAAGGGGAGAAATACACGATATATACTGACGCGTCTCGCGTTGGTTTAGGTTGTGTCCTGATGCAGAAGGACAGGGTGATTTCGTATGCCTCGAGACAATTAAGGAAGCACGAGGAGAATTACCCTACACACGACCTAGAGTTGGCAGCTGTCATCTTTGCATTGAAGCTTTGGAGACATTACCTCTACGGAGAGGAGTTCGAGCTTTTCTGCGACCACAAGAGCCTTAAGTACATATTCACACAGCGAGACTTGAATATGAGACAACGTCGATGGATGGAGACCTTGAAGGACTTCAAGTTCGAGGTTTCCTACCATCCTGGCAAGGTGAACCTTGTGGCAGACGCGTTGAGCCGCAAGAAGGCGGTGCATTTGCGGCACCACTGATGATAGCCGAGTGGGACATGGTGGAGTTCGTGCGGGACTTCGAGCAGAGACTCACTATCGAGGAGCCATATGAGTGTGTTGCGCACGTTCGGGTGCGGCCACTTATTGACGATAGGATTGTTGAGGCCCAGGAGGGCGATATACGGCTGTCTGAGCTTCGAGAGCAAGCTAGCGACGCCGAGGACTCCGAGTGGAGAGTTGATTCTGATGGGGGTCTACGATTCCGTGGCCGCCTATGCGTTCCTAATGTGCCTGACTTGAGACGCGAGCTTCTCGAGTCTGCCCATAACTCGAAGCTTGCGATGCATCCTGGTAGCACGAAGATGTACCAGGATTTGAGACGGACATATTGGTGGGATAATATGAAGGCCCACATCGCTGAGTATGTGTCTCGATGTCGACGTGCCAGCAGGTCAAGGCAGAACATCGCCGACCTCCTAGACTGCTTCAGCCCATGCCTATAGCAGAGTGGAAGTGAGACTTCATCTCCATGGATTTCATATCCGGGCTGCCGAAGACGAGCAAGGGACACGATTCCATTTGGGTGATTGTGGACCGGTTGACCAAATCGGCCCATTTCCTCCCTATCAGAGTTACGAACTCTGCAGACGAGCTGGCTAGATTGTACATCAGAGAGATCGTCCATCTGCACGGGGTTCCATTAGAGATCGTGTCGGACAGAGATACGCGGTTCACCTCCATCTTCTGGACTCGTATCCAGGAGGCGATGGGTGTAAAGTTGAAGTTCAGTACGACGTTTCATCCTCAGACTGATGGGCAGACAGAGCGGGTGAATCAGATTTTAGAGGATATGTTGCGAGCATGTGTGTTGGACTTCAAGGACAGCTGGGATGACTGTCTTCCGTATGCAGAGTTCGCCTACAACAACAGCTTCCAGGCGACTATTGGCATGGCGCCATATGAGGCTCTATATAGTCGACCTTGTAGGGCACCGCACTGTTGGGCAGAGGTTGGAGAGCGTAGTCTGATTGGCCGGGTTGGTACAGGCGACTACAGAGAAGGTCGACATTATCGGCGTCGATTACTTACGGCGCGGAGCGAGCGGCGAAGAGTTACGCCGTCGAGGCGGCGACCGCCGGAGTTCGAGGTCGGGGATCATGTATTCCTTCGAGTTTCCCCTATGAAGGAGTCCTTCGATTTGGGAAGAAGGGGAAGCTCACACCGAGGTTTATCAGTCCATTTCAGATACTGGATCGAGTGGGTGATGTGGCGTATCGTCTCGCTTTGCCCACACCACTTGCGTCTGTACACAACGTATTTCATGTATCTATGCTGAAGAAATACGTTCCTGATCCTTCGCATATCATCAGATGAGAGCCGGTACAGCTGAGCGAGGATGCTACATATGAGTTGTGCCCGACGCGCATCCTTGACAGGAAGGAGCAGGTACTGCGTAGCAAGGTCATCTCACTTGTGAAGGTACTTTAGACACATCATTCCGAGGTGGAAGCTACCTGGGAAACTGAGGCCGAGGTCAGGAAGAACTACCCTCAGATTCTCGAGGAATGTATAAATTTTGAGGACAAAATTTTTTGTTTAAGGGGGGTAGATTGTAACGACTCGTAAATTTCCGTACGTTGGCTCGAGTACCACCTCGACCAGAAATCAATTAGGATTAAATCCTTTAGAAATTTAACAAAGTTAACTAAGTACTAAACTCAATTAGCCATGAAATCCGTTGGGATCGCTTTAAATACGATCTGCAAGACCCAAAACTTGCAAAACAAGTGACTCTAGTTTACCCTAAAGTTTAGAGCCAAACTCATTACCCGGCTGCTCTCGGGAATGAAACGAAACTTCGTATTAGGTCTAGATCGCACATCGGAAGTCCGATTAACACGAAGCTAAGGAACTAGGACCGCCTCACTGGGCTTGACAATCATCTCAAAAATCAGGTCCAGCCGATGTCCCACGGCCATTCGTTTCGATCCGGAGCGAGGGAGTGTGAAAAACACTATTCCCTTTGAAAAATAAATATACGGAATAGTGATCGGCACCTTCGCTGCGCGTCGTGATAAGCAACGACCATCGAGAATCGACCAAATTACACCCTCGGATTAAGAAAAATTTCATGAACATTTACATGTACTTGGAATTTCTGATCGTGGCCCACCGACAGTCGAACTAAAAGTGGTCCGCCACGTGCGATCTGGGAATTCGATCGAGTCAAAAGCGTAATCCCACATAGATCCATAGGTGGTGAGCTTAAGTCTGACGTTTGGCTCAAGGAGGGCTACCAGAACCTCTCTTTTGAGCTGGAAAAGTGACGAATATCCTATATTAGCAGTAACCCTTGAACCTGAGTCTATTTTGGGAATGTTTTTGGCTATAAAAGGAGCTTAGAACAGCCCCTCTCACAGCCATACGAATTTGGGATTAAAACCCTAGAGAGAGAGAGAAGAGCTTGGGAGTGGGAGATCTTCCTCCTACTGCTTTCGGTTGTCACACGGCCTACACCGCTCCTTTCCAGGTGTTTTCTCGGCGGTATCCATTCTGTTTGAAGGTAAGAAACCCTAACCCTAGGTCTGATTTGATGTAAGATCGTTGTAGGTTATGTAAAGGCTAACCGATTCCGCTCTTTAGGCTAGAAAACTCCCGTATACGGAAGCTCAACGACCCTTGCTGATTCGTTGTGATTCCAAGGGCAAAGGTGAGGACTTTAAGTGTATAAGTTGCGGTTTTCAACGCTTTCAATGTCAGATAATGGTAGATTCATGATCTGCATGCAATTGCACATGTACAAAGTGCCTTAGTTTTGTTTCGATTAGAATTGTAGAATTTGGAATTTCACATACTTTAGGTATTCGTATAAAATACCGTATACGTATTTTTTATGGAAATGTGTTTGACATGTTTAATTGTCGTATGGACATATGATGAATGGATAAAATACTCATTTGGCGAAAGGATTCGCCTAAATACATGTTTACTAATATACACCATGTATGTAGAAATACGGGATTGTAAGAAGTACCGTATACGTGTATTTTTGCGACGTGTTTGTCATGATTAATTGTTGTATAAATATATTAAGTGCGTATAAATTAATTGCTTGGCGAAAAGAATCGCCGTATTACAAGTTCCCTTGTAAACACTATGTATGTAGAAATTGGGTATACTAGAAAATACCCTATACGTATAAAATTTGCTGATGTATTTGTCAGGATTATTTGCTGTATGAATATGATGTATATGTATAAAATACTAGTTTGGTAAAGGGACAACCTTAGTGCACTTTCCTCTAACATACGTCATGTATGTTGAAATAGAGCATTCCAAGTGTTGGTGAAATCGCTTGTGAGTGTAAGTGCTTAAGTGTTAGAACCTTAGGTAGGTGCTGAGATGGGATTCTCAGCTACCTTAGAGTCACATATGATATCCTCCATGTGGTTATTCACTCTAACCACTCACCTATGAAATATATGTATTTGTATCCCTATTTGCATAATGCTTTATAACATGGTTTATAACTTGTTTATTAACATGCTTCATGATAGGCTTTATAACATGATTTCTAGTATTCTTGAATTACCATGTTATCATGCTGTATTTCACATGCTATGGTTAGGACTTGATTGAGCTTGGGACTATGTCCATAGTCCAGGCATCCGGTATCAGACTTGAAGTTGTGGTTGGGATTCGTTCCGCCACACATGATGTGTTGGCGAACCCGTGTCGTACTTCGGTTGGCGATAGTGGTTGGCCACACGAGGTGCTTCTGCGCTTCATATCGCCCAACTTGTTGTGCGCTCGAGCCAGCCGAACACATCAAGTAACCCGCGTGTCTTATGTATGTTCACCATGTTTGGTCGCTAATGTTTGAACCTAGGGTACCAAACTTACCAGTGAAAATCTCGTTAACCATGGTACCTCGATCCGCTAAGACTCATGAGCCGGGCATGGTGGTATGGGACACCGTGGTGAAATTTGTCGGCCTATGGCGGGGCTACGTGCCTCCCCGTAGTGACCAGTGAGCAACTTAACTCGTGAGCCGATTATGGTGGTATGGGACACTATATTCACGTTGTCGGCCTACATTGATAAGGTGATGGGGGAGTGGTGCAACCTTTGTGCGTAATGACCACAGCGACCCTTCGTAGTGACCGCGAGCATATTCGAAGTCGCGGTGCGCCTTAGGGTTCGCCGTGATATATAGAGTATGAACTAGGCTGTTTTCGTAAGTGATGAATCGTTTAAGGGGTGATGGGGAGTGGTGCAACCTTTGTGCGTAGCACCACAGCGACCTCTGCAAAGTGACCTAGAAAATACACCATCGTCGATATTAACTAGGACCGACGACCCTAGAATGGATCATGTTTGGGAATGATACAAGGGAGGTACCTTAGTTTCCCAATCCTGTTTGTTTGAAATGGATTAATTAAAAACTCGGTAATCATGCTCATCATGCATCGCATGTGCACGGAAGATGTGGAGCACGTGGGATGTAAGCATGCCGCGAACGTGAGATGGTGTCGCATGAGGGAGTATGTCGGTGAGGGCATCCATCATACCTGCATTCATACTTGCATTAATCAGAGTAACTAGGAGTGTTTGATTTACTGCTTTATCATTACTGCTTGACTGCATTGATAACATGATAACTTATGCCTTATTGTTCCACTGAGTTAGCTACTCACTCCCACGTTACGGGACGGTGTTGCGCACACCAACCAGACTCTGTCTCAGGTTTAGGCGATCCGACGACTCTGGAGGCGGAGCCTGATTATGACGAGGACCAGGAGGAGTTCTCGTATATGCAGTTCTCTGGCGGCTTCGACTAGGTTGCCAGGATCGACGGGTTCTACAGGGATTGTACCTAGTTTATTTTTGACATTTTGATTATAAACAGAAATGTATATGGAGACTCAAATGGATTCATACTCTGGAGAATGAAACGTTTATTTTGTTTCTTTACATACATATATATACAGTTCAGTCTTCCGCTTGCTTTTATACAATTGATCTGGAGTATGAATTACTGTTTTGGTATAATCTCATTCATGTTTATTGCTCTAACACAGACAACATTCAAACATCATTAAATATGTTGCATAAGTGATGCGTTGGAACTCGGGAGTTGAGTTACACTCGACCCCCGATTTTCAGGGCGTTACATCGATATTATCGACTTTCAAATCTCGAGTTCATCGAAACGATTCGATAAAATCGACATCTGGTCAGTTTGTGTCCAGTAAGCAGTTAAGAAAAATCATGTGCTTTTCGCTAACTTGAAGAGAGCCTCAATATCTTCGAATTTCAAATCTCAATGATATCGATGGACCTTCGATGATATCGAATTGGGACACAAAACTATCCAGCGAGTTTATAGGAAAATTCGTTGAAAAAATTGATAAATCAAAATTGGTATCGATATCATCAATATTCAAAACCAGATGATAATGAGGAATGCTCAGTCATATCGATGCCTATTCAGTTCCAAAGGCAAGTCTACTCTCATGTTTTTTAAATGTCGATGAATCGAACCATGGGTCAATGAAATCAGAGTTTAAAATCCGATGACATCAAAGCATGTTCGAATTCATCGATCAGTTGTAAAAAGGTTCAAAATCATTTGACAGATTGGGTTTGTGTCATCGAGCACCCATTCGTCGTTATCGAGAGTATATGCTCGATGATATCGAAGCCTGATCGATGATATCGAACTCTGTAAAAAAAATATGACTATTTTATTTCTGTTGGAACTTTTGCCTATTTAATGAGAGCTTGTCTTAGGTTGGTTTTAGAGAAAAATAGAGAGAGCCTTGAGAGAGTCCTACATATTACTTAAGCTCTTTTTCTCATGGGAGTTCATCCTCCAACCCACCCTCATCATTGATATTCAATAGAGTGGATTGGGGAATGAAATTCTACATTCAAGGATCATCCAGCTACCACCTTAATGGCAAATCATTGAGCTGGGATACCTTTAATGCTTAAATGCTTGGAATCACTTTGTCTCTAAAATAGGAAAATGTTTAATAGAGAAGGTTTCCAACATAACCTTGACCCAGCCACTCGCCTTATATTGGAGCATCATCTGTGTTGCGGTTCAAGGGAGCTGAAGATTCTTCATCAACAAAGGAGGAGATCTTCATCAATGTGCTTAAAGGGGCTCATCTACTTATCTGTAAGTCATTAGAGTCAAGAAACCTTGCTGATCATTCCTTTGTATAGGAGTGGGTCACAGGTGATTCTCACCCCTTTCTATAAGTGTTATGGTCTCATACTCCTTTGATTGTCAAATTTTGATGTGTCAAAACATCTATCTGTGTCTTGTGCTTGTATGATGATTTATATGAATTCAAGGCACTGCATAAACACTTCAAGAAGCTACAAGTTGAACTTTTCAAGAAGTTACATATTGAAGTTCAAGAAGCTACATGTTGAAGTCTCAAGAAGCTACAATGTTGATGTTCAAGTCTTAAGTAACAACTCATGACTTCAAGACTAATAAGCAATGCATGAAGTAGTTGTTATGCTGATGAAGATCTCAAGTTTGAAGCTACAACAAGTTCAAGATCTCAAGCCTGATATGGTTCAAACAATCTACATTCGTTGAATGGTTGAAGTTCAATGTCCATACGACATGATTCAGGTTTGAATGACCTTAGGTTGACCCTTTAAGTAGGTCACTTTGGATATATAAATCAAATATTTATTTTACATAAGTTTGGTCTATTCTACGACCAGTCCTAGCTCTTGTTCGACCAGTCCTAGCATTGGTTCGACCAGTCCAAGAAATTCCATGACCAGTCCTAAGTAGTTGAAGATTTTTCAGAATTTTTGGTACGCCCACGACCAGTCCTGGAGGTCCTTCGACCGATCGTAGGTATGGCTTCAACTCGTCCACGACTGGCGACTCAAAGTCCAGCAACGTAATCTATGGTCCTACGACCAGTCGTAAGGATCTACGACCAGTCATTGGTGACCCACGACCAGTCGTAGGCTACTCACGACCAGTCGTGAAACGACTTTCAAAGATCGCGCTTAATTTTTCAAAAATCTGTTAGAGATACGACCAGTCGTAGGTTTCTAAGACCAGTCATAGGAACGATTTTTGCTTCTATAAATTGAACACGAAATTCAGAGTTTTCACACTTCAACTCTATTCTATTCAAGAATTTTCAAGTGATCACTCTGAGATAAGTCTGTGTTTATTTTAAGCTACATTGTGCTTATTTAATATTCCTTTTTGCTAGCTTATTTAATTTGATTTTGTTTTTATATTCCAATCTTATTTGAAAAGAGAAATTATCTTATTCCTTCTTCTTGGAATCAAAATCAAATATAGCTACGCCCAACGAGTTAAATCTAAAATCTATTAGAATTTAGAACCTTATGAATGAGAGTATTGGAAATTGAACTTTGACATTCAATCATCTACTCCGATTGGTTCTACCGGGCTGCTACGAAAAGAAGATATCCAGGTATTTTACAATTCTGTAAAATTTATTTAGTTTTGGTTTTGTTTGAGGTTAAGCCAGAAAAATCTCATTGTACTGGTTTTGTTTGAGGTTGAACCAGAAAAATCTCATTGTATTGGTTGTCTGAGGAAAACTAGAAAACTCAGAAAAGAGGGGTTTTTGAATTGTGTAAGCCCAAGTGAAAAAGACACAATTGTAAAGGTTTTTGGTGAACCTGAGAAAACCTATTTGATAGTGAACGCTAATATCCCCTGTGTGAGGATATTAGAGTGGAGTAGCTTTTTGTGTGGTGTTGGAAAAGTTGTTGGTGTACACACAGGCGAACCACTATAACTCTTTGCCTTGTGGATTGAATGCTTGCTTAATTTTCATATCTTTTATCATTCGATTGTGTGGAATGTACAAGTGGATGTGAATGTTGTAACTATTTACATTTCAAGCAAGTGTGGGGATTGTTGTAATAATTTAGATCTATACTTCTGCATTTAATTTCAATTCCTTGCTATTTCATTTACTTATATTAAAATTGAGTCCTTGATCCAAAAGAGGTTCTAGAAATAAGGTTGTCCTTAGAACTGAATTTGTATCAATCTCTCAATACTTATTTATCAAGGTGATTTAAAATTTAGCATTGTGAATTGATTCATATTGTAAGGCTATTGGTTTAATTTATTTCCGCTAATTTTATTTTAAATTTGGCATAGTCCTATTCACCCCCCCCCCCCCCTCTAGGACATATAGCTTGGCCTTTTCAAGTGGTATCAGAGCCTAATAGCTCATTTTTTGCTTTTTATTTGGATTTATTTCCTGAGCTAACGATCTAAGCTATATAAAAATATGTCAAATTTTGATAGCCTTTCAGTTACTAGGCCTCCACCTTTTGATGGCTCCAACTATGCATATTGGAAAGCCAGAATGAGGATCTTCCTCAAATCAATGGATGAAAGTGTGTGGCAAGCCACAGTGACTGAATGGAAACCTCCTATCATGGAAGTAACTGGTGTTGATGGTTCAAAATCTATGAAAATTACACCGTATTACTAATGGACCACACTTCAGAAAAATGAGAGTAGTGCTAATGCTAAAGCACTAAATGCAATCACTTGCGCACTATCACCGGATGAGTTCAAAAGAATCATATCCTGTGATACTGCAAAGCAAGCCTAGGATATTTTAGAAATGACACACGAAGGTACATCAATTGTCAAGAAATCTAAAGTCCAACTCCTCACAACTAAATTTGAAGAAATTCATATGGAGGAAAATGAAATGTTTATGGACTTTTACACTAGATTGAATGACATTGTAAACTCAATGTGGGGTCTTGGCGATAAGATCCCAGAAAGTAAAGTGTGTGCAAAAATACTACGCTCTCTTCCTGAACGGTTCAATTCTAAGGTAACCGCAATCCAGGAACTTCGTGATACGAACAATATGAAGGTAGAAGAATTAGTTGGTTCTTTACAAACCTATGAATTAAGTTTTAAAGCTCCTAAAGGTAAATCTATTGCTTTGAAGTCATCTAAAAGTATTACTCAAGAAAATTCAGATTCAGAAAAGTCTGAAGATGATATGGCCCTTTTGGCGAAAAAGTTTTATAAGATTTTCAAAAGTAAGAAAAGAGTCGATTTTCAAAAGGCAAATGAAAAGAAACGTTCCAAACCTAACTCTAAAACTTGGAAATCATTGAAAGATAGTCAATGCTACAACTGTCAAGAATATGGGCATTTAGCAAACAAATGTCCTAAAAAGGACAGATCCAAAAGGAAGGGTATGTTGGCTACTTGGGATGAATCGTCGATTAAACCTCTTCGAATCAGAAAATTAGAAACCGAAGTCGGGCAAATGAACTTAAGGCCCTTATGACTCTAGCCAAGTTTACCTTTTCCGATCACGATGATTCAACAAGTGAAGAAAATTTGGATAGTGATCATGAATATGATGAAGATCTTCAAGATGCTTACAATGCCTTATATAAGGAAAGTTGTAAAATTGCTGTTAAACTTAAACTTCAAAAAGAAAAGTTTTTTAAACTTAAAGAATGTTTTGAAACCCTTGTTTTAGAAAAATCCCAAATTTCAGATTGTTTTGAAAAATCAAAGTGTGATCTGGAATTCAAAACCTCCCTAATTGAAAATTTGAAATCTGAAAATGAGAAACTTAAAAATGAAGTATCTTCTCTTCTGAGTTTGAAGGACACATGGATATATGCCCAAGGTGATCCAAAATTAGAAAAATTATTATCCGGATCAAGAAAATGTGGCGATCGATCCGGGTTGGGCTATGATAAAAACACATCTCCTAAACAGAAGAATACTCCTTCCAATTTTGTGAAAGGAGAGACTTCTAACTCAAAAGGAAAAGGTACCAGTCAAGTTTTTTCTAAAAATACAAAAATTCTTCAAAAACACAAAAGCAGCTTCAAAAATCAGATTCGAAACCCACTAGCTGAAAAAATTGTTGATTTACTTAAGGAGCTATTAAAATCTAACTCAGTAGGTCACTCTTACAACTATAAACAAAAGAAGACTAATTATTCTCCTAAACCCAAAACAGTACTGAAATGGGTTCCTAAGGTTACTTGTTTGGTTGCTCACACTGCTTTCAAAGCTACAAGCCATTCGAAATGGTACCTAGATAGTGGATGCTCCAGACATATGACAGGCGACAAAGCTCTATTCACCGATCTTAAAGATATGATTGATGGGTCAGTCACATTTGGTGATGGTAGCAAGTGCAAGATAATTAGCAAAGGTACGGTTCAACTCTATAACCTTCCCTTATTTAAAAATGTTTTATATGTTGAGGATTTAAAACACAACCTGTTGAGCATATCTCAAATATGCGATAACAACCATAATGTTAAATTTTCTAATCAAGGTTGTGAAATTATAAACGAAAAGGGTTCGTAATATTAACGGTCGCAGAACTTCTAAAAGCTCGCTATATTGTAAGCAATGGTAGCTCATCTAAACAATCGTGCTACATGGTCCATACCGATGAGAGAATTATGGTATAAACGCCTTGGACATGTTCACTACCGAAATTTATACAGATTGAGCAAAAGTGAACTAATTAAAGGTCTACCTAAGATGCAAAAAGTAGATAAGATTTGTGGTGAATGCCAGTTTGGTAAACAAACTAGGAGCTCTCACAAAAAGGTGAACTCCAATATCACCACAAGACCATTCGAGCTTCTCCACATGGATCTTATAGGACCAACAAGAACGGAAAGTCGAGGTGGCAAAAAGTACATCTTAGTTATTGTAGATGATTATACAAGATACACTTGGGTTTCATTCTTGAAAGATAAATCAGAAACCCTTGATGAAGTGAAAAAGATTATAAAATGGATTCAAACTGAAAAATGTTTTCAAGTCAGCAAGATCCGTAGTGATCATGGATCCGAATTCGAAAATAGCGGTTTTGAGAAATTTTGTAGCGATCAGGGAATATCGTATGAATTCTCTGCACCTAAAACTCCTCAACAAAATGGAATTGTCGAGAGGAAGAATAGAGTGCTTCAAGAAATGGGAAATGTTATGTTAAATAGCATGAAGCTCCCTAGGAATCTCTCGAAATTTGAAGCAAGTGAAATACTGACTGCTACATTATTAACCGTGTTTATATTTGTAAATCTAATAATAAAACGGCTTATGAAATGTGGTTTGAGAAAAAGCCTTACATGTCAAATACTTTGAGTTTTTGGAAAGAAGTGCTATATTTTACGTGACCGTGAAAATTTGGGAAAGTTCGACACTAAAAGTGATGAAGGGATCTTTTAGGATATTCTTTAAACAATCGTGCATATCGTGTTCGAACAACGGGATCGGTGTGATTCAAGAGTCAATAAATGTTGTGATTGACGATCTTTTGAATACACTGTCCCTAGTTCGATAATGATGAAGTTCTTATACTTGAAAAATAAGAAATTTCATCAAGTGAAACTAATCGAGAATTAAAATTAAGGTTAAAGATCATCCAACTTCTCAAATACTTGGAAACCCTCTCACTTTGGTGTGCGCACTCGTAGACAATTAGAGGACATATGTAACTACGTATGCTTTACATCCCATTGAACCGATTAACGTAAAAGAAGCACTTTCGGATGAAAATTGGATTCTTGCGATGCAAGAAGAACTTAATCAATTTGTCAGAAATGATGTCTGGCACCTTGTTCCTAGACCTAAAGATAAACATATTATTGGAACAAAATGGATTTTCAAAAACAAATCTGATGAACTTGGAAATATTATTCGAAATAAAGCAAGACTAGTTGTACGGTATACACAAATTGAAGGTATTGACTATAATGAAACATTTGCTCGTAGCTCGTCTTGAATCAATCGACTTTTTATCTCCATTGCATGTTTTAGGAAGATTAAAATTTACCAAATGGATGTAAAGAGTGCCTTTCTGAATGGTGATTTACATGAAGAGGTATATGTTGAACAACCTACAGGTTTTGAAGATCCTAAATTTACTGATCATGTGTATCGTCTTAAGAAGGCTCTCTATGATCTGAAACAAGCTCCCAGAGCATGGTACGAAAAACTGACTAAGTTTTTACTGAGTCATAATTTTCAGATGGGGTGTGTTGATAAGACGCTCTTTGTTAAGAAACATAACGATGATATTCTAATGGTTCAAATATATGTTGACGATATTATTTATGGATCAACCTGTACTAACATGATTGAGTTTGCAGATTTGATGAAGTCTAAATTGAAATGAGCATGGTTGGAGAATTAAACTATTTTCTAGGGTTGCAAGTAAAACAACAACTGATGGAATTTTATCTCTCAAACCAAATATGCTCGAGTTTAATTAAGAAATTTGGATTTGAGAAAGGTAAAAATTTTGATACTCCTATGAGTACAACTTTGAGACTCTCAAAAGACTCTACAGTAATGATGTGGATCCTAAATTGTATCGTAGTTTGATTGGTAGTTTGCTTTATCCGATCGCTAGTAGACCAATATTGCTTTGAGTGTTGGTATTTGTGCTCGTTATCAATCAAATCCTAAAGAATCTCACTTAATTTGTTAAAGCGGATTATGCGATATGTCGCAAGTTCTACTAAAGCGGGTCTCTCGGTATCCACATGAGACTAATGTTCAATTAATAGATGCACGCAGATCTTGTCGAATTTGGAAACATTGATGATAGGAAATCAACCAAGTGGTGGTTGTTTCTACATTGGAAATTGTCTTGTTTCTTGGTTTAGCAAGAAGTAAAGTTCTATATCGCTATCAACAGATTGAAATTTGAATACATTCTTCTTTGAAAATGCATGTACTCAACTTGTTTGGATGAAACGAATGTTAAGCGATTATGGAATCACTCAGGGTTCTATGATTTTATTTTGTGATAATTTCGGTGCAATAAATATCTCTAAAAATCCAGTTCAGTATTCACGTACTAAGCATATTGACATTAGATTTCATTACATTCGTGAATTAGTGGAAGAAAAATTAATATATTTGGATTACATTCCAACCGAGACTCAACTTGCGGACATTTTCACTAAACCGCTCGACAAAAGCAGGTTTAAAAAATCAAAGTTTAATCTCGGTATGTGCAATTTAAATTGAATTTACATGATTTGGTGTATCATAATGTACATAACTATGATGTTTTATTTGCTTGAATTTGAAAATTATTTAAAAATTTTGCAAATTTTGAGTCGTACTCGACCTGTCGTGAGTGTACACGACCAGTCGTGCTACGACCGGTCGAACACTTACACGACCAGTCGTGAAACTCGTGATTTCACTTTAATTTGGGGATTTTGACTCTTCTTCTTCATTTCTTTTTACTTTCCAACGGTTCTAGCTACGACCGATCGAACCCACCTTCATAGTACTTCAAGGTTAGTGGTTCTTTTGTATTTTTTTTTGTAGATTCTTGCTATTAGTGTTTCAAATCTCATTCTTGTGGAATCTATTTGGTCGTTCATTGCAAGTTTGGGATTTTATCTTGAAAAATCTATTTTATTTAAACCCCATTTCTTCTAACTTGTTGTTTCCTTGAAATCCTTCTGTGAAAATGGATGCTAGAGGTAAAAAGAAAACTACTCGAGGTCCATCTTCTTCTAGATCAGCTTCTATTGTACAACGTCATCTTCACTCTCCTGAAAATGATCCTTCTAATGCTCGGGATTTGTGTATGCGCAATGTTATTGTTGAGCGTCCTGTTAATATCAATCACATTGCTTCTTTTGATATCCCTCCTCTGTTGGAATCTGTGGGATGGGATAACATCTTACATTGGGGTGGAGCTGCATACCAGTCCATTGCCCAATCCATGTTTGCATGTATCTGTGATTTTTCTCTTGAGGATTTAACTTTTAAAGTTGATACTCAAGAAGGATTGTTTTTAGTAGATCGACATTTGATTGCTGACATTATGGAAATACCTGTCAATGATGAGAGCATTCCAATTCATATTTTACATGACAGTCTCAGAATCTGA
This sequence comes from Magnolia changhungtana, assembly GCA_030180095.1. Lineage (NCBI taxonomy): Eukaryota > Viridiplantae > Streptophyta > Magnoliopsida > Magnoliales > Magnoliaceae > Magnolia > Magnolia changhungtana. Next base: position 3,142,756 of record JASAUF010000625.1, read on the forward strand.
ACGAAAAATGCTTACTAGAGATTTATGTAATTTGGATGTTTATTGGACTCATAGAGGTCATGCACTTCCCTCAAGGTATTTGTTACCCAGACACAGAGTACTTTATAGGATATTCATCTCAAATCTTTATCCACGTTCTGGTAATAAAACCGAACTCACTGCTTTCATGGTTCGTGTTTTGCATTCTGTAGTCTCTAGTGCAAAAATATGTCTACCTTCTTTAATTTCTCATTCCATTATTTTTGTCTCGTCACCATCCTGGACATAGTGATATACCCTTTGGTTATTTATTGACTATGCTGGCAAATCATTTGCTCGTAGCTATGCCTACTAGAGAAAAACCCATCCATCATCTCCCTTTTAATAATTCCAATATTAACAAGATGAATTTAGAATTGGCTGATGGCCAAATGGATCTTGTAGTAGCATGGTCTTTGAAGCGAGTGAAATGCTCAAGCTAGTGATCTTCCTGAAGACGTGAATATGGATGATTTATTTGAAGAACTTGAATCAGACTCGGCTGATGATCCTAATTTTCAGCCTTCTGATTTTGATGAGAGATTGAATTCCCTTCAAGAGCAGGTGGCTCAAATTCGTGTTACCCAAGACACACAATTTTCATATTTACACAAATATATGAGGCGGATTGCTAAGGGTTTACATAAAATTGATCCATCTAATCCTGCACCCTCTTCTGGTTCTGACTAAATTTTTTATGTGTCTGTAATATTTTTTTTACTGAACTTTTCGTGCTTACTGACTTTTTGAATTATGCACTATGCTCTCTTGAATCAACTCCTATTTTCTTTATTATTGATGCTCTTCTTCCTTTGTCATTTTGTGTCAAAAAGGGGGAGAAGTTTTGGAGGCTTTTGATTTATTTGAATTTAATCTTTATGATGTGCTCCTATTACTCAGGCTATTACTCAGGGGGAGTTAAGCTTCTCAGGGGTAGTTATGGGAGAATGATGCTAGTTATTACTTATCATATCCTTATTAACCTGATGTGTTTGTTCTCTTATGTCTATTGGAAGTATTATTACTTGGGTGTTTTGTCACAAATTTGACAAAGGGGGAGATTGTAAGTGTTATGGTCTCATACTCCTTTGATTGTCAAATTTTGATGTGTCAAAACATCTATCTGTGTCTTGTGCTTGTATGATGATTTATATGAATTCAAGACACTGCATAAACACTTCAAGAAGCTACAAGTTGAACTTTTCAAGAAGTTACATATTGAAGTTCAAGAAGCTACATGTTGAAGTCTCAAGAAGCTACAATGTTGATGTTCAAGTCTTAAGTAACAACTCATGACTTCAAGACTAATAAGCAATGCATGAAGTAGTTGTTATGCTGATGAAGATCTCAAGTTTGAAGCTACAACAAGTTCAAGATCTCAAGCCTGATATGGTTCAAACAATCTACATTCGTTGAATGGTTGAAGTTCAATGTCCATACGACATGATTCAGGTTTGAATGACCTTAGGTTGACCCTTTAAGTAGGTCACTTTGGATACATAAATCAAATATTTATTTTACATAAGTTTGGTCTATTCTATGACCAGTCCTAGCTCTTGTTCGACCAGTCCTGGCATTGGTTCGACCAGTCCAAGAAATTCCACGACCAGTCCTAAGTAGTTGAAGATTTTTCGGAATTTTTGGTACGCCCACGACCAGTCCTGGAGGTCCTTCGACCGGTCGTAGGTGTGGCTTGACTCGTCCACGACCGGTCCACGACTCAAAGTGTCGTAATCTATGGTCCTACGACCAGTCGTAAGGATCTACGACCAGTCGTTGGTGACCCACGACCAGTCGTAGGCTACTCACGACCAGTCGTGGAACGACTTTCAAAGATCGCGCTTAATTTTTCAAAAATCTGTTAGAGATACGACCAGTCGTAGGTTTCTAAGACCAGTCGTAGGAACGATTTTTGCTTCTATAAATTGAACACGAAATTCAGAGTTTTCACACTTAAACTCTATTCTATTCAAGAATTTTCAAGTGATCACTCTGAGATAAGTCTGTATTTATTTTAAGCTACATTGTGCTTATTTAATATTCCTTTTTGCTAGCTTATTTAATTTGATTTTGTTTCTATATTCCAATCTTATTTGAAAAGAGGAATTATCTTATTCCTTCTTCTTGGAATCAAAATCAAATATAGCTACGCCCAACGAGTTAAATCTAAAATCTATTAGAATTTAGAACCTTATGAATGAGAGTATTGGAAATTGAACTTTGACATTCAATCATCTACTCCGATTGGTTCTACCGGGTTACTACGAAAAGAAGATATCCAGGTATTTTACAATTCTGTAAAATTTATTTAGTTTTGGTTTTGTTTGAGGTTAAGCCAGAAAAATCTCATTGTACTGGTTTTGTTTGAGGTTGAACCAGAAAAATCTCATTGTATTGGTTGTCGAGGAAAACCGAAAACTCGAGAAAAGAGGGTTTTTGAATTGTGTAAGCCCAAGTGAAAAAGACACAATTGTAAAGGTTTTTGGTGAACCTGAGAAAACCTATTTGATAGTGAACGCTAATATCCCCTGTGTGAGGATATTAGGAGTGGAGTAGCTTTTTGTGTGGCTGTTGGAAAACAGTTGGTGTACACACAGGCGAACCACTATAACTCTTTGCCTTGTGGATTGAATGCTTGCTTAATTTTCATATCTTTTATCATTCGATTGTGTGGAATGTACAAGTGGATGTGAATGTTGTAACTATTTACATTTCAATCAAGTGTGGGGATTGTTGTAATAATTTAGATCTATACTTCTGCATTTAATTTCAATTCCTTGCTATTTCATTTACTTATATTAAAATTGAGTCCTTGATCCAAAAGAGGTTCTAGAAATAAGGTTGTCCTTAGAACTGAATTTATATCAATCTCTCAATACTTATTTATCAAGGTGATTTAAAATTTAGCATTGTGAATTGATTCATATTGTAAGGCTATTGGTTTAATTTATTTCCGCTAATTTTATTTTAAATTTGGCATAGTCCTATTCACCCCCCCCCCCCTCTAGGACATATAGCTTGGCCTTTTCACTTTCAAGTCCTTATAGGAGGCTTTCGACAGGAGAATACGTGTGGGTGCTGTTTGTTGACGCTTGCTCTTGGTGAACATGAACTTTAGGTTCCTTGTGTGGATCCTTGGCCTATGTGTCCTAAAACCCTAGGTGTTGTGTTGACCTTTGCTCTTGTGTAGGGCATGAACTTTGGTTCCTTGTGTAGATCCTTGGCCTGTGTGGGCTAAAACCCTAGGTGTTGTGTGCTGCCCTTTGCTCTTATGTAGGGAATATATTTTAAGTTCCTTATATGGATCCTTGGCCTGTATGGCCTAAAACCCGGGTGCTGTGTTGACCCTTGCTCTTGTATGGGGCATAAACTTGTGTCTCGTGGAGACACATCTAGGTTCCTTTGTAGGTCTTAGAGTCAACCTTGTGTAGGTTGTGAAGGTTAGAGGTGAACATAATTTAAAATCTCTGTTAGTGAATCCAGTACACTCAAGGGTTGAGTGTGTCCGCCGGAAGTGAAGTAAATACATAGTCGAACCATTGTAAAAATTACTGTGTTTGGGATTGCTATTTACTTTTAATACTTGTGTGATTTCTCTGAATGTTCTCATGATGCATGCTTATATGATTACCTAGAACTAATTAGAATCATATCTCACACACAGTCACATCCATTATGAACTATGTTCCTCATCTTGTTTATATTTTGAAAAGTCTTATGATTGGATCCTCTAATTGGCTTGGAAGCCATTAGAGTTAAATTGGAAATATTGTGATAGGAGTTTGTTAAATCAGGTTTATGATAATAGGATTTAAATCATCAAAACTTTTTATAAAGTCCTATTTATCCCCCTCTAGGATACTTTAACCTACTCCCATTTTTACTACAGCGGTCATTACCGTAATTTCAATTGGTATCAGAGCGGGTCTCTCTTAAGGGCTTCATCGCCTAGAGAGTGATCTTGACTGAAGTTAAAATCATGGAAAATGGTGTAGGTCTAGAGGGTCCGAATGGTCAGAGCAATTGCCTAGTAATCCATACTGCACTAAAAGTCAGTAATAATTTAAAATGGTATCTTGATAGTGGGTACTCCAGACACATGACCAGTGACCAAACCCATTTTTGTGAGTATTCTAACTTTGACGGTGGGTCAATCACATTTGGAGATGGGAGCTCCGCCAAAATAATTGGGCAAGGAACAATAGTTGGACCAGGACTTCCCAAGATTAAAAATGTTCTTTGTGTAGAGGGTCTAAAACATAATCTCCTTGGTATCTCATAAATTTACGACAAAGAATACTTGGTCACTTTTTCAAAAAATGTGTGTAGTATCTTCGAGCAAACAGGAAAATTTATCGTGAAAGGCTTACACACAAGTGATAGCTGCTACATAATTGAAAGTAGCAATGAGAATGTATTGTCTACAAAATGTAATATGGCTGTGAAGAGCGAGTACAAACTTTGGCACCAAAGGCTAGGTCACGTGCACTATCGAAACTTAGCCAAGTTAAGTTCAAAAAGCTTAGTAAGGGGTCTCCCCAAGATTAAAAAGGAAGAAAAGATTGTATGTGGTGATTACCTAAAGGGTAAACAGATAAAAGTTGGACACAAAAAGACAACCACCATAACAACATTAAAACCTTTGGACCTGCTACATATAGACCTAGTGGGTCCCACCAAAGTTGAAAGTCATGGCAAGAAAAGATACTTCTTGGTGGTAGTGGATGATTATTCTAGATTTACCTGGGTCGCTTTTCTTTGAGAAAAATCTGATGCTTTTGATGAATTTGTAGTCATGGCAAAGTGACTCCAAAATGAGAAAGGATATTGCATAAATCATATCAAAGTGATCATGGTGGTGAATTTAAAAACGAGCGATTTCAAAGATATTGTGATGAGAAAGGAATTCACCATGAATTCTCAGCCCCGAAAACTCTGTAGTAAAATGGAGTTGTTGAAAGAAAAAATCCAGTTTTGTAGGAAATGGGCTCAGTTATGCTGAATGGAAAGGATATAGCCAAAAGCTTCTGGGTTGAAACAATTAATTCCACCTGCTATATAATAAATAGAGTATATTTAAGAGTAGGCTTAAACAAAACACCATATGAGATATGGTATGGAAAATAACCTAGTGTGAAACATTTCCGTGTCTTTAGTAGTAAATGTTATATCCTGAAGGACAGAGAACACCTATGTAAGTTTGAATCTAAAAGTGATGAGGGCATCTTTTTAGGATACACCTTGAATAGTCGTGCCTATAGAGTATACAATCTAAAAACCCTCACCATTCAAGAATCAGTTAATGTGGTGGTTGATGACCAACCTCATGAAGAAGAGAGTTCCTTGAATAAATTGGAAGATGATGTGGATTCATACATTCTAGGTAAATTAGATAACAAGACTACCACATCTAATGAACCTCAACCGTTGTCTAACATACCCATCATTAAAGATCACCCTCTAAATCAAATCATTGGAGATCCTAATGATGGTGTAAGAACTCAACGTCAAATAGAAAGTATCTATAGTCATTTCTGCTTTACCTCAAAGATTAAGCCCAAAAATATTGTGGAAGCTCTTCAAGATGAATATCGGATAAATGCTATGTAAGAAGAACTTCAACAATTTCAAAGAAATGAGGTATGACAACTGGTTCCTAGGCCATCTGATACAAATATCATTGGAACCAAATGGTTCTTCAAGAATAAATTCGATGAATCTAGAAATGTGATTAGGAATAAAGAAAGATTGGTAGCTCAAGGATACTCACAGATAGAAGGTATTGACTTTGATGAAACATTTGCTCCTGTAGCTTGCCTTGAGTCAATCAGGATTCTCATGTCAATTACATGTGCATTGAAATTTAAACTATTTCAAATGGATGTCAAAAGCGCATTTCTTAATGGAGTACTTGATGGAGAAGTCTATGTGGAACAACCTAAGGGAATTTCAGACCCCGAGTATCCTCAACATGCTTATCGATTGAGCAAAGCACTTTATGGTCTTAAACAAGCACCACGTGCTTGGTATGAACGTCTGGCGCAATTTCTTCTAGACCACAAATTCTATAGGGGTAGTGTAGATAAAACATTATTCACTCAAAAATCAGAGAATTCATTGCTCATTGCCCAGATCTATGTGGATGATATAGTCTTTGGCTCCTCATGTGAAGATACTGCTCATAACTTCACTGATCTCATGAAGTCTGAATTTAAAATGAGGATGGTTGGTGAGTTGAACTTCTTCTTAGGCCTACAAGTGAAGTAATTGCACAATGGGATCTTTATATGTCAAAGTAAATACGCAAAAGATCTAGTTAAAAGATTTGGACTTAAATCTGGTCATACTTATCATACTCCCATGAGCACCACACTCAAACTCTCCAAAGATATAAATGGAAAAAGTGTGGATCAACACCTATATACAAGCATGATAGGAAGCCTATTATATCTAACTGCAAGTTGTCCAGACATATCATTTAGCGTAGGAGCATGTGCATGATATCAGGCTGATCCCAAGGAATCTCACCTAACAGTAGTTAAAAGAATCATCAAGTATGTGGCTTGAACAATTGTCTTCGGTCTATAGTATCCATTTGAAACATTTACCATCATTGTTGGATACTCAGATGCCAACTGGGCTAGAAAATTAGATGATCGCAAGTCAATCAGTGGTGGATGTTTTTATATTGGAAATTGTTTAGTGTCTTGGCATAGCAAGAAACAAAATTCGATATCCTTATCCACTGCCGAAGCCGAATACATTGCTGCAGGCAATTGCTGTGCTCAACTCCTTTGGATGAAACAGATGCTACTGGATTATGGGATTGAGCAGTCAACTATGACTCTCTTCTGTGACAACACTATTGCTATCAATATTTCAAAAAATCCCGTTCAACATTCTCGGACCAAGCATATTGACATTAGACATCATTTTATCCGAGAGCTTGTTGAGGAAAAGATCATAGTGTTGGACTATGTGTCTATAGAAAATCAACTTGCTGACATACTAAGTAAACTGCTAGATGCAAACCGGTTTAGCAACCTTCAGAAATCAATTGGAGTATGTGCAATTTGATGACAAGTCAACATCAAACATGAGCTGAATTGGCATATCTGAGGACTATGGCCTTCTTATTTTTGTATCGTTAAGCATGTATTATATTGGTATATCTTTGTCTTAACCATATTTTACACTTTAAGAGAAATATTTTTTAATTTTCCTTCATACTCGATGAAACCGAACAGGTCTCGATCTCATCGGTGGCTCTTGAGAATACAAGGTCTTAACTGTCGGTCCTCTCTAACGGTTATAAATTCTACTGTCTTGATATCTGCTAGGTATTAACAGTTGATCCTTTCCAACGGTCATCGACACAGTCTTTGATAGCTTTATGAGCCTACTTTCGATGATATCGATGGTATATCAATATCATTAACACTCTGCTATAAAACAGAAACGAGCACCAGACTTGTCTATCAGCTTGTTCCTTCTTTTATCTGGTTGTTTCTCCTTATTTATATTTGTCTTCCTGGGCTATCCTCCGAAAAGAACCATGGTGAAGGGCAAAGGTAAGGATCTTACTCATTCCAAATCATCCAACTTAAAGAATAAACAACCAGAAACAAGTCAGTCTCGTCCCAATCAGTTGGCTTGGGAACAAGTTACAATTGTCGAGCACATTGTTCTTAACAACACTATTGAACCATTCGGAGTGGATCTCCTCTTAGAAGTTATAGGGTTGCAAAATATACTCAATCTTGGTGGACCCCATCAATTTAAACTGATTCATCAGTTTTTCAATAGCTGTCATATTGTTCGTGATAATCCCCCATGTATTCGATTAGAGCTCTTGCATCACACAAAACTCATTACTCCAATCATACTTGGCCGTCTCCTAAACCTATAAGTAACTCGAATCCCAGTGATGGAACACAATCTGAATGAGTTAGGTGTATGGGGTGAGATAACACGAGCACTGTGTCATGGCACCATAGTTCATGGGAATGATGAAAACACTCTTCATGTCAACCACCTTGGACCCTCCTTCAAAATTCTTTACAGCATCTTTGGGACTAATGTATATCCATGTGATGCAAAGGAAAATTATCTTACTCCCTTCGTGCTCAATGTCCTAGACGATGCTTAACAAGAGGTCCAAGTATGCCTCCTATCTCTTATCCTAGGGTAGCTCACTCGTATAACCAGAGGAGACCATCGGGATACACTATCATTTCCCTCGCTCATATGCAAGCTTTCTCACTATGTGGGCCTACCAGCCACGTCCGATGTTGTTCATCCTGAAGTATGGTTCGATCAAGATGCAGTCCAGCAGGCACAACAACTATGCCTAACTTCATCCCTTCAACCGAGTAGTCCTCCTACACAGACGCTTGGCATAAAAAAATGACCATCTCTCATATCTGCCCATGCCATGGGGATCAAATCGTACATCGTTGTATAGTCCTGAGTCAATCACAAATCGTTGGGACCACTAACTTGAACGTTATCTGCTGAATGGTCTGGTTGATATTGATGAGCGTCTTTACAACTACGAAAGACGTCTAACAGCAATTGAGGACAAAATTGAAGCCCTCCAACATACCACCCAGCAAGTAGTTGAATTTCTAACCGATGGCGACACTCGAGCACCTTACGTGCTAAAGGAAGGATTAGTATAGATGAGGTTATATCTGGACATTGCCGCATGATTTTATTATGATGAATTAAAACACTTTTGGGTTGTTCATCCTCTAAGAGAGGAAAATACTTTATTTTGATGTGCCCATGGTTGGGCTGGAGCTTTGGTTTGGTTGTTTTAGGATGGATGTTGAAATACTACCAAGCTTGGGCAGTTTTTATTTTGGATATTTTTTATGGCTAATTGGTAATTTATATATATTTGCTGCCATGACTATCTACTCTCAATTATTCACTAATCTCTAGGGCATGCTGGTATAAATTGTACTTGCTTTCTACTGAATATCCATTAAGATTGAGAACTAGATTGTGATTTCTAATGTTTAAAGATATCTTGCTATCTGTTGTTGAGAAATCACAGCTCTCCTTTAGCCTTGATTCTCCCATGTTTTTATGCTTCAACTTTAGTAAACTAATATTGATATATTGCCCTTTGCTAATGACTGACTAAAAGGGGGAGAACAAATCCCACTATGGAGAAAATTATGTGTATCTATGTATGTATGGTGGTGCAGGTGTTAGGGGGAGCATCTGCAAGAAGATAGGGGGAGCAGCTATGACTGAATGTTACAATCTTTTGTGTGAACTCAAATAACATATTTATAAAATTGTGCAAAGTTCTTGTACACATAATTTAGGGTGTTGGCCTAGATATTGTTTTAGGATTTCAGGTGTTTTGTCACGTAATTGACAAAGGGGGAGATTGAAAGTGCCCGGGTTTGTCAATTAGCGTGAGTGTTGAGTTAGTAAGACAAGTGAGCCCTATAGGAAGATCATTCAAGCGTCTGCCTCAACTGGATGTGGCTTCAAATCTCTACAAAGGTAAACTTAGCCTCACATCCCATGTCCCAAAACACCAGGTATATAAAACCCTTAAAATGATTAACACAACATAGGGTTTAAGGTGTGCAAATTGTTTTGCAAAATCAAGAAAATCTTTAAGTTTTCAGCCTTTGTCGATTTATCGATAGTGCTTCAATGAAATCAGACTCTATTATCGATGTCCTTGAAACTCACTCGATGTTATCGAAATGAGGACTTCAGATGTCCAGCAACCAAAATGAATCTTGGGCTGAATTCTCGATGAATCGATGACATGATCGATATTATCGACTTTCGAATCACGAGTTCATCGAAACGGCTTGATAAAATCGACATCTGGTCAGTTTGTGTCCAGTAAGAAGTTAAGGAAAATCATGTGATTTTTGATGACTTGAAGAGAGCCTCGATATCTTCGAATTTCAAATCTTGATGATATCGATGGACCTTCGATGATGTTGAATTGGGACACAAAACTGTCCAGCGAGTTTATAAGAAAATTCCTTGAAAAAATCGATGAATCGAAACTGGTATCGATATCATCGATATTCAAAATCAGATGATATCGAGGAATGCTTGGTCATATCGATGCTATTCAGTTCCAAAGGCAAGTTTGCTCTCATGCTTTTTAAAGGTCAAGGAATTGAGCCATGGGTCGATGAAATCAGAGTTCAAAATCTGATGACATTGAAGCATATTCATTATCATCGATCAGTTGGTAAAAAGGTTCAAAAGCGTTTGATAGATTGAGTTTGTGTCATCGAGCGGCCATTCGACATTATTGAGAGTATACGCTCAATGATATCAAACTCTATAAAAAAAATATGACTGTTTTAATTTTGGAACTTTTTGCCCATTTAATGAGAGCTTGCCTTAGGTTATTTTTAGAGAAAAATAGAGAGAGCCTTAAGAGAGTCCTACATATTACTTAAGATCTTTTTCTCATGAGAGTTCATCCTCCAACCCACCCTCATCATTAATATTCAATCGAGTGGATTGAGAAATGAACTTCTGCATTTAAGGATCATCTAGCTACCACCTTAATGGCAAATCATTGAGCTGGGATACCTTGAATGATTAGATGCTTGGAATCACTTCATCTCTAAAATAGGAAAACATTTAATAGAGTAGGATTCCAACATAACCTTGACCCAATCACTCATCTTACATTGGAGCATCATCTGTGTTGCGGTTCAAGGGAGCTGAAGATTCTTCATCAACAAAGGAGGAGATCTTCATCAACATGCTTAATGGGGCTCATCTACTTATCTGTAAGTCATTAGAGTCCAGAGACCCTGCTGATCATTCCTTTGTATAGGATTGGGTCACAGGTGATTCTCACCCCTTTCAAGTCCTCATAGGAGGCCTTCGACGGGAGAATACGTGTGGGTGCTGTGTGTTGACGCTTGCTCTTGGTGAGCATAAACTTTAGGTTCCTTGTGTGGATCCTTAGCCTGTGTGGCCTAAAACCCTAGGTGCTGTGTGTTGACCTTTGCTGTTGTATAGGGCATAAACTTTAGTTCCTTGTGTGGATACTTGGCTTGTGTGGCCTAAAACCCTAGATGTTGTGTGTTAACCTTTGCTCTTGTGTATGGCATAAGCTTTAAGTTCCTTGTGTAGATCCTTGGCTTGTATGGACTAAAACTCAGGTGCTGTGTGTTGACCCTTGCTCCTGTGTGGGGCATAAACTTATGTCTCGTGGAGACACATCTAGATTCCTTGTATAGGTCCTAGAGTCGACCTTGTGTAGGTTGTGAAGGTTAGAGGTGAACCTAATTTAAAACCTCAGTTAGTGAGATCCGGTACACTCAAGGGTTGAGTGCATCCATCGAAAGTGGAGTAGACACATAGTCGAACCACTATAAAAACGGTGTTTGAGATTTCTATTTACTTTTAATACTTGTGTGATTTCTCTGAATGTTCTCATAATGCATGCTTACATGATTACCTAGAACTAATTAGAATCACATTTCACACTCAGTCACATCCATCATGAATTATGTTCTTCATCTTGTTTATGTTTTGAAAAGTCTTATGATTGGATCCTCTAATTGACTAGGAAGCCATTAGAGTTAAATTGGAAATATCATGATAGGAGTTTGTTAAATCAGGGTTATGATAATAGGATTTTAAATCATCATAAAATTTTTATAAAGTCCTATTCACCCTCCCCCTGACACTTTGACCTATTCCCACTTCTACTAAAGTAGTCATTACCGCGATTTCACCTTTTCCTCTAGGGTTCTCAACTGCTCATCAAAATCAGATGCCTGAAAGTCAGGATCAACCTCAGAATCAGATTCTAATTCATCAAATAAATCATCCATGTTCAATCATTAAGAGGTAAAGCATCTTCCTCTCTAGCTTCTTCTGCAGCTCCTCTAGTATCCCTATCAACTTGGCCGAGTTCCAACCTCAGATTCATCTTATTAATGTTGAAATTGTTGAAGGGTAGATGGGAAATAGAAGCTTCTCCAACAGGCATGACCACAAGACTATGAATAGCTAGGGTGGTCATCAGATATGTAAAAGGAATATCACTATGGTCAGGATGGAGACGAAATTGAATTATGATATAACAAATAAGAGACGGAAGACACACATGAACATAAAAAACAACTGAGTGAAGAATGCGCACCATGAAAAATGTTAACTCAGTTTTGTTACAAGACCGAGGATACACATTTGAAATAAAAATACGATGAAGAATTCTGTATCTGGGTAACATATTTTTGGAACTAAGCATAATACCGGAATTCCATTCCACATTCATGTTGCACAAAACTCTAGTTAACATACGTTTTTCTGATTCAGACGGTCTCGCGACTAACGTAGAGATAAGTATTCCTTCATCATTCACAGGAATATCCATTAAACCAGAGATCAAGTGACGGTCTACATGAACTGGACCTTCTCTAGTTGTCATAATAAAGATTAAGTTTTCAACAGAGAAGTCACCGATACATGCATACATAGCCTGTGAATGGACCAGTATGAAGGACTGTCCGAATTCAATATACTAGCCCATCCTACAGCCTCTAGGAGGGGAACGATATTGAAAGGACTCAAATGGTTGGAATTAACATTCCGCTCAACAATAACATTGCGGAGACGAATATCCCGCATGTATTCGGGGTCCTCTTTGGGTGGTCGAAGAGTACGCACCATAACCGGTAAACGGGAAGAAGAATGACCACGAGAGGATCTCTTCTTGTATCTACCTTTCATTTCACAATGCACAAAAGGAATACAAGAAAGGAATGGAGGGTTTCACCCAAATCAAATTTTTGCGAGAAAACTAAAGAAACCACTAGAAATCTTGAAATAAACCTCAAAATCAAGGAAATAGAAGTGTAAAGATCCTAAATTCAGAAGGAAAATGGAAAAGAAGCACTAGCCAAGTTGCAATTGAAGGTGGGTTCGACCGGACATGGAAGGGCTTGTTGGAGAAGATGAGAGAATGGAGAAAAAAAATGCTTTTTCCACATTTAAAACCCCCAAACCAAAGCTACTCGACTGGTCGAGTACATACTCGACCGGTCGTGCCACACTGGTCGACTGATCGAGTGTAACTCGACTGGTCGTGCAACTCCAAAAATTTCTATTTTTTCAACAATTTTTTATTTTAAAAAATTTTAAAAAATAAAAACATGCAATATAGTACAAGCAAACACAATTAACACATACCACATTACACATACCAATATCTAATTTCAATTTAGCAAACTTGTTTCTGTCGAGTGGTTTTATGAAAATGTCTGCAAGTTGATTTTAAGTTTGAATATAATCTAATGAAATAATCTTATCTTCCACTAATTCATGAATATAATGATATCTAATGTCAATATGCTTAGTTCGTGAATGCTAGATTGGATTTTTAGAAATGTTGATTGCGCTAGAATTATCGCAATACAGAACCATAGAATCTTATGCAAATCCGTAATCATTTAACATCCTCTTCATCCACACAAGCTAAGTGCATGCATTATCGGCTGCAATATACTCAGCCTCAGCTATGGAAAGCAATACAAAACTCTGTTTCTTACTATGCCACGAAACTAGATAGTTCCCGACATAAAAACATCCATCGCTGGTAGACTTGCGATCATCAATATTACCAACTCAATCAGCATCCGTATAACCGGCTAATTGAACATTAGTAACATGTGGATACTAAAGGCCAAGATTGGCTGAACTTGTGACATATCTCAAAATACACTTAACAACAATCAAGTGAGATTCTTTAGGGTCAGATTGATACCTAGCACAGATTCCTACCCTGAATGTAATATCGGGTCGGCTCATAGTTAAATATAATAAACTACCTATCATACTGCGATACAACTTAGGATCTACACTTTTACCTGTCGAATCCTTAGAAAGCTTTAGAGTCGTTCTCATAGGAGTATCGAAGTTTTTACGGCTCTCGAATCCAAGCCTTTCACTAAGTTTAGAGCATACTTGGTTTGAGAAATAAAGATCTTGTCTTCAAGTCGTTTCACTTGTAGACCTAAAAAGTAGTTGAGTTCTCCAACCATGCTCATTTCAAATTTGGACTTCATTAAATCTACAAACTCAACAGACATGTTAGAACAGGTAGATCCATAGATAATGTCATCATCATACATATGTACTATCAGTATCTGATCATTGTGTTTCTTTACAAATAGTGTCCTATCAACACTCCTCATTACAAAGTTATGACTAAGTAGAAACTTAGTCAATTTCTTGTACCATGCCCTGGGAGCTTGTTTTAATCCATAGATTGCCTTTTTCAGGTGATAAACATGATCAGTATGTTCAGGGTCTTCAAAACCCTTAGGCTATTTAATATATACTTCCTCATGCAGATTACCGTTCAAAAAAGCACTCTTAACATCCATTTGATAGATTTTGAATTTATTGTAACAAGCAATGGATATGAATAGTCTGATAGTCAAGACGAGCTACCAGGGCAAAGGTTTCATCATAATCGATGTCATCTATCTGAGTGTACCCTTGTACAACCAGTCTAACCTTGTTTCTTATAATGTTCCATAATTCATCAGACTTATTTTTAAAAATTCATTTAGTTCCAATAATATATTTATCATTAGGTCTAGGAACTAAGTACCGTACATCATTTCTTACGAATTGATTAAGTTCATCTTGCATAGCCACTATCCAATTTTCATCAGCAAGCGCTTCTTTTACATTGGTCAGCTCAATCTGGGATGTGAAGCACACATAATTACAAATGTTTTCTAATTGTCTGTGAGTGTGTACACTAGTGAGAGAGTTTCAAAGTATTTGATCAGTTGGATGGTCTTTAACTGAGCGCAGTTCAATGTTATTTTGATTGGATGAAGAGTCTAGTTTATCAAATAAAGAGACTTCATTCTGAACTTGAGGCAAGTGTATTCGAGTGATCATCTATAACCACATTAATGGACTCCTGAATTACACTAGTCCTCTTGTTAAGAACACGATATGCTCGACTGTTTAAAGCATACCCTAGAACAATCCCTTCATCAGTTTTAGTGTCAAATTTTCCTAGATTTTCTCGGTCCCGTAGAATATAGCACTTGTTGCCAAAAACTCAAAAGTATTTGACAGTAGGTTTCGTATTAAACCATAGTTCATATGCAGTCTTATTATTTGATTTTCTAGTATAAACACGGTTAATAATATAACAAGTCGTGTTCACTGCTTCAGCTCAAAGATTTTTAGGAAGTTTCATACTATTTAACATCACATTAGCCATCTCTTGAAGCACACAATTTTTTCTTTCAACAACCCCATTCTGTTGAGGTGTCTTAGGAGCAGAAAATTCATGCAATATACCATAATTGCTACAAAACTTCTCAAAACTGCTATTGTCAAATTCGGAACCATGATCACTACGGATTTTATAGACATGTGATTCCTTCTCAGTTTGGATACGCTTGAGTATCCTTTTCAGGTCATCGAGAGTTTCCAATTTCTCTCTCATGAAAACTACCCATGTATACCTGGTAAAGTCATCTACTATTACCAGAATATATTTCTTACCGTGTCGACTCTCTATTCTAGTAGGTCCAACTAGATCCATGTGAAAGTGTTTAAGGGGTTTGGATGTGGCATTTGAGTTCACTTTCTTATGAGCACTCCTAGTTTGTTTCCCAATCTGATATTCACCACAAATTTTATCTATTTTCTTAATCTCGGTTAGACCTCTTATTACTTCACCTTTGCTTAGTCTATAAAGATTATGGTAGTGTACATGTCCTAGGCGTTTATGCTATAAATCGGTCTCATCGGTTTGGACCATGTAACACGATAACTTAAACGAGCTTGAATCACTGACTATATAGCAGTTCTCAGATGTTCTACGACCAATCAATATCACAGAACCATTCTCATTAGATATTTCACACCCTTGATTGGTAAATTTGACGCTATATTTATTATCACAAATTTAAGAAATGCTTAAGATATTATGTTTAAGGCCCTCTACAAATAAAACATTCTCAAATGGAGGAAGATTAAACAGTTGAACCGTAGCTTGGCCAACAATTCTGCAGTTGCTACCATCACCAAATGTGACTAAGCCATCAGTCATATCTTTAAGATTGGTGAATAAATCTTTGTCACTTGTCATGTATCCAGAGCATCCACTGTCTAGGTACCAATTTGATTGACTCGAAGCCTTGAAAGTGGTGTGGGCAACCAGACAAGCAACCTTAGGGACCCATTTCATTACTGTTTTTGGTTTTAGAGCATAGTTGGTTTTTCTATGCTTATAGTTGTTATACATTCTACCATTTGAGTTAGATTTTAGAAGCTCCTTGAGTAAATCTACAATTTTCTCAGCTAAGGGTTTATGATTTTAATTTACATAATTGATATGGTTGCTTTTAGGTTTCATATCCTGAAAAATTTTAAGATTGTTGAAACTATTTTGATTTAGACTTTTTCCTTTTGAGTTAGAGGACTCCCCTTTAACAAACTTAGGAGAAGTGGACTTACTTTTAGGAGGTGTATTCTTATCATAGCCTAGATCAGATCTATCTCCACATTTACTTGATCTGGTTAACAATCTTTCTAATTTAGGATTACCCTGGGCATACCTCCAAGTATCCTTCAAACTCAAGAGAGAAGAGACTTCTAGTTTTAGTTTTTCATTTTCTAATTTAAAGTTTTCAACTTGGGATGTTTTGAAATCTAAATCACACTTAGCTTTTTCAAAACAATTAGAAAAATGCAAATTTTCTAAAACTAGGTTATCAAAATCTTCTTTTGACTTTAAAAACTTTTCCTTTTGAAGTTTTAGTTTTACAACTATCTTGCAACTTTCCCTGCATATGGCATTATAGGCATCTTGTAAATCATCATCATTTTTAGGGTTGCTTCTCATATTTTCATCATAAGTAGAATTACAACTATCTGAAGAAGTGACTCTGGCTAGAGTCATTAAGGCCTTGACCTCATTAGTAGACTCGGGTTCAGAATCATCTGGCTCAGAAGAAGCTTCAGAGCAAGATGACTCATCCCATGCGGCCAACATACCTTTCTTCTTAGGTTTGTCCCTCTGTAATGCCCCGATTTTCAGAGCCCGAGTACATGACTTGAATTCCGAGAACCCAGGAGTTAGCTATCGATAATGACGATCAATCAATAAATTAAAGTGTGATATAGCGGGAATGAAATGTAACCTAGATATGGCCTTAAAATAGGAACAATATTTCGACCCACTCAGCAGGGGGCCACTTACAAAACCTTAAGTTTCCTGAAAACCCGAATATACTGAAATAGAATAAATGACTAAACTACTAATTCAGCCTGTAGTAGGCTTCCACCTCTTGCTGAAACTCCTCATCATATGGCTCCTCCTTGGCCACCACCGCCTCTATACTTGTCACATCCTTGACGTCTCCCGTACCTGCGTCCTCTGTACGATTGAACATTGATGAATGAGTGGCCGGCTCAGTGTGATCTCCCCTCAAGATTACACACCGCTGCCCTAAACAAGGAATAATATAAAAGCACGCAAGTAATCCAAAACACAGTATGTGCAGTCTTATTAAATGCATGGATGCATGGATGCAACGTTGGCCCGGAGAAAACATCCAGACGAACATTGGGGTCGTCACCCATGGATGTGACTAGTCATCAGCGCAACACTCGGTGTAATCGCATGAGCATGAAGATCCAAGTCATCATCATAAATCGATCGACTGGTCATTAGCGCAACATGCGGCGTAATCGTATGGGCATAATAATCCAAACTGTCGTAGTATGTCATGCATGCATGATTTGCTAGCTCATTACTAGTCCAATTGCAATCAGCCATTTTTTAATAAGCTTACGGTCACTATAGGGAGCGCAGGGCCCAGTGTAGGATGACGACTCGGGCATAGTGTCCCATTACCACCATCCCCGGCCCATGAGACTACTGTCTTAGGGTGTGTGTAGTACCCGCTGACATGTGGTCAATCAATTCAATCATAAAGGGGACCACCACCAATGCCGACTAGGGGTGAAATGTTGAAATTACCAAGAGTGGCGAGAAAAACATGTCGGCATAAATAGTTTAAAAACGAGTAAACAGCAGTACTTAGAAAACTTATGAAATTCTCCCATAGTCAGTTAGGTGAAACCACACATGGATGGTAAACCCCACGGTTAAGCACCACAATCAAACCCTCCATGTCAGGGGCCTACTTATGCCACGACCAATCTGGTTACACCCCAAGCACAATACATATATTTCTATTGATACATATTAACTGAATTTCCATAAAATACATGACATAAATGATTGAGTTATTCACTAGGCAGTTCAGAGAAATCGAAATCTAAACAATGATAGACATTTTCATGATAAACAGATAAATCAACTAAAAAGTAGTATATCATCAGACTGGCTAGCTATTTACACTACTAAAATTACTATTTCTAGTCTAGCTAGGGATGGAAAGCTTAAGGGGAGGAAAATCATCACCAGACAGGTTATAGGGCGACCCTTGCTGTAAGTTCTCTTGAGAGGCTAACACCCCCTCGTTACTTGTATAGATCCCTAGAGAAAACCCTTACATTAGTTGATGAGTTCTAAAGTCCTAGTACCCCAATGATGGGTTGAATGGCCCAAGTCATGATAGTTGGTCCTCATTTGAGAGGAGTCCTCATAAGTGGGCCCAATATACGGTTATCTAGTTGGTGGGATCCCTATACGTGGCTCACCACCATATGGATGGGTCCGCACACTATATGTATTGCATAGTATCTCAATGTATACATTATATATATTCACTTGCATACATTATAGATATTATGGATGCATTATGTAGTATATCTATGTATATAGCATGTATATTATACTTGCATCATATGTATCTAGGTATATATCATATACATTATATACTTATAACATGAGCACCAAGTCGGTCCCACCCAGCTGGCAATAGAGGCGGACAGACTGGATATGCGTCCAACGACCCCGCTACCACCCGGGATGGCCCAACATAGGCAGCCTCTTGCTTTGATGGTGCAGCCCACAACTATGTATGGTACGGCAGCCCACAACTATGTATGGTAGGGCCCATCAGTGTATATGCACGCATGCAACCTAGGTTTTTGTGATTCAATGTCCAGGTTTTGATGTTGGTTAGTGGACAGCCTATATTTACAACACTGTTCACAGTGCTAAAGCTAGTGTATACGTACACCAGCCCTCCATTTCATAGGTGGGTCCCATGTGGGGCCCATCACCTATATATCATATGTATATGTAATATCATATATATTATCTGATATATATTACTAACTCCATATATATTTATTTTCTTATAACAATGCTCAGCACTGGATGGTCTGGATGATCTCTGTATGAGACCCGCCACTGATGTAGTAGGGTGCGGCCTGCCTTTTGGACGGTGTTGATGAACATATGCAGCATGTAGGTCCCATAGAGCGGATGCATCAACTATCGCTGTCTCAGAGGCATGTTGGCCCACCGTCCAAACAATGGACGGCTGGGACGAAACGCACACTCTATGGTGAGTACCCATCGTTAACAACCTGGATGGTGAGGTCAGGAGTTACTTTTATCAAGGTGGGTCCCACGTGGGGCCCACCACTTGTGGCACCTCACACATATGAGCTATTATACATGTACATGTGTATACATCCTCACATTATATGATAATATATATATATTTTTACTGCTAATGCCTGGTACTGGACGTCACCGAGGGACATCCAGCCCAGGGTCTCTATCTGGACGTAACATCCCTGATGGATGGTCCAAACTCAAGTGGTCCATGGTGATCTGGCGTTAGAGCAATCCACCATCATTTGGTGGGGCCCACAGTCTATGTAGGGCTCTCAGTCAGGGCAGCCCACTGACGATGCGTGAGGCCCACCTGCATTTGTGTAGGACCTAGGACTTGTGCAGCCCACCTGTGCTTAACGTGAAACAGGTTCTCCCCTGTGTGCCATTTGAAGCTATTTTTAGGCCTTACTGCAACTTGATAGAGACCCAGTTTAGGATCTGATCAAAGGCCAGTCTGAGGGCTCCAACCAGTGTTAATCTCCATCCTAAACCACCCCAAATAGGGTCTTTTGGTGGCCAGATGGACGATTTGGTTTCTGCTCTAAACAGAGCCCCGAACCTAGCTCGTTTTTCGACCTTACTCTAGGTCTGACTTCGGACTGAAATGGAGCCATGGGTCAGCCCAAATCTGGTTCAGAACAGGGACCCTTTGCTTAGTAGACTCCTCAGTCTATACTGTAGCCATTTAAAGTCTGGCTGGTTTGAAGAGATGGTAAGGGTGGCCCTGCTCACTGGTTCGAATCCAGCAGGGTTTTTATGCCATATAGGTGAAAGGGAGGGGTTGGAGATTACCTGGACCTCTTCCTCTCCCTCAGAAATGGAGCTTCCCTGACCTGAACTGACCCAACTTGTCCCGAGTTTGGGTTGAGTTAGAGCAGTGCGGGCGTCGGGTGCTCACAGCCTTCACACTCCTTTGCTCTCTCTCTCTCTCTCTCTCTCTCTCTCTCTCTCTCTCTCTCTCTCTCTCTCTCTCTCTCCTAGACTCGACCGGACTGCACTGAGTCATCTCAACCTGCATCGGTCGGGTCGACACAATGCGGCACCAACTATCTTTCTTAGTCTCTCACACTCTCGGCTCTCTGCTCAAGCCAACACTCTCTTCTCTCTGTTTTCCCCTCAGCCTTACACTTTCTTTCCTCCACTCTCTTGGCGCAAATCCCAAGGGCTACAGGGCCCTTTATATATGGGGAGAGGGAGGACACCAACGGCTAGAAATGCACTGACTGTGCACACTGAGATCTAAGATCAGTTGTGCATGGGGTCCATCCATTCGTTTGGATGAAAAGCTGACCTCGAGGCCCACCAGAAAGCATTCTTTCTGATCCGGTGGGGCCCACCCTGTCGTTCTGTATGGGTTTTCAGCGAGGAAGACGATCCGATCTTTAATGGTGGATCATCATTTAACGTGCATGGGCACGATCTGATCCGTCTGGTCAGTCCAAATGGGACCCCGGATTAGTGCGGGGGCCCACATCTCGTGTCCTAAACGTCCATTTCCATATATCTCACAAGAATATCTAATTCTCATGAAAAAGCTTGAGTTTTTCATCCCTA
This sequence comes from Magnolia changhungtana, assembly GCA_030180095.1. NCBI lineage: Eukaryota > Viridiplantae > Streptophyta > Magnoliopsida > Magnoliales > Magnoliaceae > Magnolia > Magnolia changhungtana. The sequence continues at coordinate 3,163,919 of JASAUF010000625.1, forward strand.
TTTCGTCCTGCCCCGAACTAGTGGCAGGGATGGAGCCACGTGTCCCCAGGAATGGCTAGAAGGGAGCTAGTACTTCCTTCCTGAAGTGGAATGCCCCCCATTGCTTTTTCTTATACAGTCCTTGCCCAGCCATTTCTGGGTGTCCTGGCTCCTTGTCATGTGGGACCGAGACCTAGGCAGGACGCTACATACCTCATTGGGCCATCATTGGCCCACATGACGTGACTTGTCGATCAGGTGGGCCTGATACAAATTCTCAATGGTTAATACAGGGTGTTTGTTATGATGAAGGCTCGATTTGTCACTAGCGAAACCTCAGACGTTGTTGACAAGTGTGTGGTAGCAGTATTTATTAACATGAGTGCCTTAATTTAAGGTATTTAAGTAATCTCACCTTCTTGAATGTCGTGGGATGCACTCTGGTTCCCGGAGACCTGGATGGATAGCCTTAATTTTGACCGAAATCTCCTCCCTACATGCGTCATGTTCACGTCAGTTGATTAATTTAATTTGACTTAAGTTGATGTAGATTTAAAAAGGGTAACACCCGAGTACCAAGGGTACGGGGTGTTATAGTCTTATCCCCTAAAAAAAAATTTCGTCCTCGAAATTACTTGTGGTGTGCCACTGAATAGGTGAGGGTACCTTTCTTTAACTTCTTCTTTTCGCTCCCACGTTGCTTCCTCTTCCCCATGATGTGACTAAAGAAACTTCACTAGAGGTATAGTCTTTGTTACCTGCTCCTTGTGGTCCAAAATACGGATTGGTTCCTCGGTGTAAAAGGTGTCATTTGTCAGCTCGATCTGCTCCCAGCTAACAATGTGCGACTCATCAGGTGTATATTTTTTTTTTAGCATGGACATATGAAAGATGTTGTGAATGCCAGTTAATGCAGTAGGTAGTACAAGGCGGTATGCCACGACTCCCACACAATCTAGAATCTCGAAAGGTCTGATGAAACAAGGTGCTAGCTTCCCTTTCTACCCGAACCTCATTAAACCCTTCATAAGAGACACCTTTAGAAATACGTGGTCGCCAATTGCAAACTCCAGGTCGTGACGTCGGTTATCTGCATAGCTTTTGTCTGCTCTGGGTGGACGCAGACACTTCCTGACCACGTCAATGACCTGAGTATTAGCCTGAACTAGTTCGGGACCCAACAAACTTCTTTCTCCTATTTCTGCCCAACATTGAGGGTCTCGGCAAGGGCGACCCTAAAGAGCCTCATATGGTGCCATGCCAATACTGGACTGGAAACTGTTATTGTGCGCGAACTCCGCCAGTGCTAAGTGATCGTCCCAGTTGCCCTGATAGTCCTGGATGCATGCTCTTAGCATATCTTCTAGAATTTGATTTACCCTTTCATTTTGTCCGTCTGTTTGCGGATGAAACACCGTACTGAACTTGAGTTCTATGCCCGATTCTTCCTGCAGCCTTTTCCAGAAGGAAGAAATAAATCTGGAGTTTCGGTCTGATATAATCTCTCGCAGAACTCCATAGGATCGCACGACTTCCCGGATATATAATCTTGCCAAACTATCAGTGGAATCTGTTGTGCGAATTAGGAGGAACCTGGTGGCCTTTGTCAATTGATCAACAATGACCCAGATTGAGTCGTGTTTCCTCTACGTCCTAGGGAGACCAGATACGAAGTCCATAAAAATGCTATCCTACTTCGACTCGGCTAAGGGTAATGGCTGAAGGAGGCCAGCAGGTTTGTGATGCTCAGCCTTGATCTTCTGGCATACCATGCATTTCGCCACAAAGTCAGCTATGTCCCTCTTCATATTGCTCCACCAATACTGTCTTTTAACATCATTGTACATCTTAGTACTTCTTCGGTGGATGGTTAACTTGGAATGATGGGCTTCTATCATCACTTCCTTCCTTAATTTGGCGTTGTTTGGAATGCATACTTGTCCCTGATACCAAAGACTGCCGTCGCTACCAACTCTCTAATCTAGCACCTCCTCGTTCTTACACCTTTCTTTCATCTTGACCAGCCATTCATCTTGGTCCTGAGTGGAGATCACATGACTAGCCAGGGTTGGCTCCACAGTTAATAGAGCTACAAAAGTATCTGGTTTGTCAAGGTTGAGATGGATATCGAAGTCTTGTACAAATTCCATCATTTCCCATTCCTTGATCATCAGGGTAGCCACCAACTCATGCTTCTTCTTCCGACTAAGAGCGTCGGCCACGGAGTTTGCCTTGCCAAGGTGGTATGAGATATCAAAGTGGAAGTCCTTAAGTGTCTCCATCCACCGCCACTGGCGCATGTTCAGATCTTTCTATATGAATATGTATTTCAGGCTCTTGTGATCACAAAATAACTAAAAATCTTCCTCGTATAGCTAGTGCCTCCATATCTTTAAGGCGAAAACCACCGCTGCCAATTCTAGGTCATGGGTCGGGTAGTTCTCCTCGTGTTTCTTCAACTAGTGAGGAGGCCTAGGCGATCACTTTCTTGTTCTGCATCAGAACACAGCCAAGGCCCAACTTTGATGCATCGCTATTACCACAAACTTCTCCCCTTCTTGCGGGAGAGTGAGCACCGGCACGAAAGTTAATCTCATCTTCAACTCCTGGAACACTGCCTCTGCATTTTCGTCTCATGTAAATCGGGCATTCTTCTTCGTTAATTGAGTAAGTGGTCGCGCGATCCTGGAGAATTCCTTAATAAAGTATCGGTAGTACCCAGCCATAACTAGGAAACTCTGAACTTCGGTTATTATAGTGGGTGGCTCCCACTTGGACACTGCTTCCACCTTAGCTGGATCGACCGCTATTCCCTCTGCTTTAAAGAGACAGTAAGGGTGGCCCTGCTCGCTGGTTCGAATCCAGCATGGTTTTTATGCCATATAGGTGAAAGGGAGGGGCTAGAGATTACCTAGACCTCTTCCTCTCCTTTAGAAATGGAGCTTCCCTAACCTGAACTGACCCAACTTGTCCCGAGTTCGAGTTGAGCTAGAGCAATGCGGGCGTCGAGTGCTCACAGCCTTCACATTCCTTTACTCTCTCTCTCTCTCTCTCTCTCTCTCTCTCTCTCTCTCTCTCTCTCCCTCTCTCCGCTAGACTCGACCAGACTGCACTGGGTCATCTCAACCTGCATGGGCTGGGTTGACACAGTGTGGCACCGACTGTCTTTCTCATTCTCTCACACCCTTGGCTCTCTGCTCAAGCCAACACTCTCTTCTCTCAATTTTTCCCCTTAGCCTTACATTTTCTTTCCTCCACTCTCTCAGCACGAATCCCAAGGGCTATAGGGCCCTTTATATAGGGGGACATGGAGGACACCAACAGCTAGAAATGCACTGACTGTGCACGACTGAGATCTGAGATCAGTTGTGCATTGGGTCCATCCATTCGTTTGGATGAAAAGATGACCTCAAGGCCGACCAGAAAGCATTCTTTCTGATCTGGTGGGGCCCACCATGTCGTTCCGTGTGGGTTTTCAACGGAGTGTACTAGACCCTGGTGATATCCCAGAGATATACGGTACTGATATTGTGACGCCCTGTAACGACCCGTAAATTTCCGTATAAGGGTTCGAGTATCACCTCGACTAGAAATCACTTAAGATTAAATCCTTTAGAAATTTAACAAAGTTAACTAAGTACTAAACTAGGTTAGCCATGAAATCCGTTAGAATCGCTTTAAATACGATCTGCAAGACCCAAAACTTATAGAATCATTGACGCTAGGTTACCCTAAAGTTTAGGATCAAGCTCATTACCCGGCTATTCTCGGGAATGACTTAGAACTTCGTATTAGGTCTAGACCGCACATCAAAAATCTGATTAACACGAAGTTAAGGAACTAGGACCGCCTCACTGGGCTCGATAACCATCTCGGAAATCAGGTCTAGACGATGTCCCACGGCCATTCGCTTGAGTCCGGAGAGAGGGAGTGTGAAGACCACTATTTCCTTTACAAAATAAATATCTTGAATAGTGATCTGGCACCATTCGCTTGCGGATCAGTATTAAGCAACCAGACCGTCAGAATCAGACCAAATTACACCCTCAGATCAGGAAAAATTTCAGGAACATTTACATGTACTTGGAATTTCGGATCGTGGCCCATTGACCGTTGAACTGAAAATGGTCCGCCACGTGTGATCTGGAAATTTGACTGAGACGAAAATGTAATCCCACGTGGATCCATGAGTTGTGAGCTTAAGTCTGACGTTTGGCTCAAGGGGGGCCGCCAGAAACCCTCTTTTGAGCTGGAATAACGCCGAAATGCTTATAATAGACGTACCTCTAGAACCGGAGTCTATTCCGGAGAGGTTTTAGGCTATATAAGGGCCTTAAAACAACCCCTCTCATAGCCATACGAATTTGGGATAAAACCCTAGAGAGAGAGAAAAAGAGAGAGAAAGCTTGGGATTTGTGGGAGCACCTTCCTCCTACTGCTTTCGATCATCACACGGGCTGCACCGCCTCTTTCCAGACGCTTTCCCGGCGATACCGACTTCGTTTTAAGGTAATAAACTCTAACCCTAGACCTGTTTTGAGGTGTATAGGCTACAGGTTATGAACTAGCTAACCGAATTCACTCTTTAGGCTAGAAAACTCCCGAATACGGAAGCTCCTCAACCCTTGTCGATCCGTTGAGATTCCAAGAAGCAAGGTGAGGACTTTAGGTGTATAGGTTACAGTTTTCAACGCTTTCAATATCAGATAATGGTAGATTCATGATCTGCATGCAATTGCACATGTACAAAGTGCTTTCCATTTTCTGTTTCGATTAAAATTGTAGAATTTGGAATTTCACATACTCTAGGTATTCGTATAAAATACCGTATACGTATTTTTTATGAAAATGTGTTTGACATGTTTATTTGTCGTATGGATATATGGCGTATGGATAAAATACTTATTTGGCGAAAGGATTCGCCTAAATACATGTTTACTAATAAACACTATGGATATTTTAGCGAGGTGTTTGTCATGATTAATTGTTGTATAAATATATTATGTGCGCATAAAATAATTGCTTGGCGAAAGGAATCACCGTAATACAATTTCCCTTGTAAATACTATGTATGTCGAAATTGGGTATCCTAGAAAATATCCCATGCGTATAAATTTTGCTGATGTAATTATCATGATTATTTGCTGTATGAATATGATATATACGTATAAAATACTAGTTTGGTAAAGGGACAACCATAGTGCACTTTCCTCTAACATACGTCATGTATGTTGAAAAAGTGCATTCAAGTGTTGGTGAAATTGCTTGTGAGTGTAAGTGCTTAAGTGTTAGTGCCTTAGGTAGGTCTTTGAGATGGGGTTCTCAACTACCTTAGAGTCATGTATGATACCCTCCATGTGGTTGTTTACTCTAACTACTCACTTATGAAATATATGTATTTGTATCCCTATTTGTATAGTGCTTTACAACATGCTTTTGAATATGCTTTGTAACTTGTTTATTAACATGCTTTATGACATGCTTTATAACATGATTGCTAGTGTTCTTGAATTACCATGTTATCATGCTGTACTTCACATGCTATGGTTAGGAATTGATTGAGCTTGGGACTATGTCCATAGTCCAGGCATCCGGTATTAGACTTGGAGTTGTGGTTGAGATTCGTTTTGCCACACATGATGTGTTGGCGAACCCGTGTCGTACTTCGGTTGGCGATAGTGGTTGGCCACACGAGGTGCTGCTGCACTTCATATCGCCTAACTTGTTGTGCGCTCGAGCCAGCCGAACACGTCAAGTAACCCGTGTGTCTTATGTATGTTCACCATGTTTGGTCGCTAATGTTTGAACCTAGGGTACCAAACTTACCAGTGAAAATCCCGTTAACCATGGTACCTCGATCCGCTAAGACTCATGAGCAGGGCATGGTGGTATGGGACACCGTGATCGAGATGTCGGCCTACGCTGGGGCTACGTGCCTCCCCGTAGTGACCAGTGAGCAACTTAACTCGTGAGCCGATTATGGTGGTATGGGACACTATATTCCCGCCGTCGACCTACATTGATAAGGTGATGGGGGAGTGGTGCAACCTTTGTGCGTAACAACCCTAGTAGCCCCTTATAGTGATCGCGAGCATATTCTGAAGTCGCAGTGCGCCTTAGGGTTCGCCGCGATATATAGAGTATGAACTAGGCCTGTTTCTGTATTGTGATGAATCGTTTAAGGGGTGATGGGGGAGCGGTGCAACCTTTATGTGTAACGGACCACAGCGACCTCTGTGAGTGACCTAAAAAAATACACCATCGTCTGATATTAACTAGGACTGACGACCCTAGAATGGATCATGTTTGGGAATGATACAAGAGAGGTACGTTAGTTTCCCAATCCTGCTGTTTGAAATGGATAAATAAAAAAAACTTGGTAATCATGCTCATCATGCATCGCATGTGCCTGGAAGATGTGGAGCACTGTGGGATGTAAGCATGCCGCGAGCATGAGATGGTGTCGCATGAGGGAGTATGTCGGTGAGGGCATCCATCATACCTGCATACATACTTGCATTAATAAGAGTAACTAGGAGTGTTTGACTTCCTGCTTTATCATTACTGCTTGACTGCATTGATAATATGATAACTTATGCCTTATTGTTTCACTGAGTTAGCTACTCACTCCTACGATACGGGACGGTGTTTCGTTCACCAACCAGACTCTGTCTCAGGTTTAGGCGAGCCGACAACTCTGGAGGCGGAGCCTGATTATGACGAGGACCAGGAGGAGTTCTCGTATATGCAGTTCTCTGGCGGCTTCGACTAGGCTGTCAGGACTGGCGGGTTTTGCAGGGATTGTACTTAGTTTTATTTTTGATATGTTGTTTATAAAACAGACATGTATATGGTGACTCAGATGGATTCATACTCTAGAGAATGAAACGTTTATTTTGTTCTTTACATACATACATATATATATATATATAGTTCAGTCTTCCGCTTGCTTTTATACAATTGACCTGGAGTATGAATTACTGTTTTGGTATAATCTTATTCATGTTTATTGCTCTAACATAGACAACATTCAAACATCATTAAATATGTTGCATAAGTGATGCGTTGGAACTCGAGAGTTGAGTTACACTCGACCCCCGATTTTGAGGGCGTTAGAAGTTGGTATCAGAGCATGATTTTGATTAAACTGGACCTGAGTTATGTTCCCACAACATACGCTGACGCATGACAACGTAGGAGGGTGCGAGAAAACATAGAAACAGTCCTAGGTTTTCCCAACTTCATCATTCAACGAAGTTCATCGAAAATAGACATTTTAATCGAGTTTGTACTCGATCCTGACCGCACGTATCGATCCCAAATCACTTCTAGACCGTCTATTGACGTGTCTAGATCACTATCCACCCAAATCCAATTGTTAAAAATCAGAAAAGATCAGTCCAGATCTGAAATTTCTCGGAAACATCCGATCTGGAACCGAATCGAGTCGGGGGCCTCCCCACTTAAATCCAAAGGGACCCAAGGTCGAACCAAGGTGCATTTGGCACCTTGGGATCATGGGGAACATGGCCCAACCGCGGCGGTGCCGCGGTCACCGCGGCGCGCTGCCATCAGGTGGCCCATCTGGTGTGGGGTCGGGCCTGGGAATGGTCGGCTCGACCTCCCCAATCGTGTGGTGCGTGCGGTTTGGGCTGGGGTTTAAGATTTTTAGGGCTGGAGCCCCCCTCCCTCTCACATCTTCCCTTCCAAACGCCCATCCCCTTCATTTCTGATTTTTCTCTCAACCCATTCCCCTAAATCACTCAATCCCCCATTTTCGTCCATAACTCACCCACTCCCATTGATCACAACAGCCCTAGCCACCTACCCTACCCTTCCCTGGCACGACTCCTGAACATCTCGCGTGGTGAAGTGCTTCCAAACGACGACTTCTCTAGGAGTGCGCGAGAAAGGGATCGCCGTACGTGATACCTTTGTGGTCGACGGGTCTCTTGGACGCGAGGAAACTGCCTTCCATCGACAAAGATGACGGATGACTTCCATTTGCTCCACCATATTTTCACATATAATGTGTATCCACAGTTGAGTAACCGTATAGAGTGTACTCGGTTGATGGTGGATTTTCTATATAGGATGTGACATGGAGACAACTTATGCCTACCCACGTTCTTCCTGTATCAGATAGTTCAAGTTGTCCGATCTGTCAGGAATGACCTCTCACTCCCATTTGGCCGCCTGATATGTAGGATGGTTCGTGATGTCAGCTATAGGCTCAATATGGAAGACCTTGCGCCAGTCCGAGTCATAAATGAGGCTACACTTAACAACATGAAGATCGGCCCTCGCCAGCGGCAAGCCTGGCTCGATGAGTCTGGCGATGAGTCAGATAGTGCCGGTGAGGAGAGTGTTGACCTCGAGGCTGGTAGCGAAGATGGTGGCGGTGATGAGATTCAGGAAAAGAGGAACTGCGGCCCGGGATACGAGGAGAGTTCACCTCCTGCGGCCCAGGAGCAGGGCACCGATCGGGCTTCCATAGATGCGCGTTTAACACGTCTCGAGGAGGGCCAAGCCGCCCTGCGACAGGAAGTCGGGCGGGTCCAAACCAAGCTAAGCAAGGTGTCTCGCACCTTGAAGGTCATCCTGTGTTGTCTACAGGACAAGAATGCTCCTCCTCCATCGCCTGATTCAGATGCCTAGTCTTCTAGTTGTTGTGTGTGGTTGTTTCTTTTGGTTACCGCGATAGGCAGTTTATGTTTTCATGTAGAAGATCTAGTAGATAGTAGTATGTTTTAAGTGTTTGATGTTGTAGACGTATCGGCTTACATGTTATTTCTGTCATGATTCATGTAACTTTGTATTCCATGTATTGTGACAATTTTGGGTAAATGAAAAGCATGTAGCCTCTTTTGTTATGATGATGTGTGGAATGCTTAAGGTGCTTATATGATGCGTGCTATGCTTTATCTCACCAATGTTATACCCTATGTTGTATAGGGCATGCCGCGACAATATACGCGGAGCACGGCACACCTCCGCCTTACTGACTCTATGGACCAGACTCCTTCTGGTAGTGGCGGTCCTGCGGACCATGGGTTGGGTTCTGATCAGCCTCCTGCTGGTCCTACCAGTGGACTGTCACCTTACATGCCCCCGGTTCGTGAGCAGTACCGGGCATCATCATCTACGCAGCATGATTCACAGACTGCTCCACCTACTGATAGGATCGAGCAGTTGATGTTGATGATGCACCGGCCAGAGATGCGGCAAAGTCTGGCACCTAAAGCAGCACCAGCAGCTTATGGCCACTATTGCTGAGGCCTTATCCCAGGGTGGTAGTGCGACTCCACCTACGACATCTGCTCGTCCTGCTGAGCACTCGGAGCCCCCTGCTCAGTGTGAGGATGTGCCTCTGCCCTCACCCGTTGAGCCTCCTACTGGAGATGTCAGTACCCGCGGTTTACTCGAGCGATTTCAGCGCTTGAGACCTCCTTCATTCATGGGCACTCATAGACCCGAGGAATCAGAGTTTTGGCTTGACCGCATCTCCAAGATGCTTCGGATGATGCACTGTTTAGAGGCAGAGCAGGTTGAGCTGGCCGCTTTCATGTTTGAGAGGGAGGCCAGTTTATGGTGGGATAGTGTGTTGCGGTCTATCGCAGCAGACTACGTGTGGACTTGGGAGGCTTTCGAGTTCCGGTTCCATGAGAAATACTACCTGCAGACGTATCGACATGAGCGGGAGGATGAGTTTCTGCACCTCAGGCAGGGAGGCATGACGATTATGGAGTACGAGCACCGCTTCACAGAGTTGGGGCGCTTTGTCTCGACTATACTGGTGGATGAGCAGATGCGGATGCGCCGTTTTTCCTTGGGTTTGGGACTGGAGATACGGTCGAAGATATCTTTGCCTCAGATATACCTATGCAAAGCTGCTTGGTTCACATGTCTATGACGGCAGAGCAGGATGTGGACCGGTTGGCCCGATCTCGTGGTGCTATGGTTGCGAGGCTATGACAGGAGATACAGAGCAGGCCTATCATAGGCAAGAGGCCTCGTGCTGACTCGCCTCCCAGGATCGCAACGCCAGTGGCTCCGGTGAGGTGCCCTATTGTGACCTGCACGTACTGCGGGAAGCAGGGTCATCTTATTGGGAGTTGTTTCACGCGGATGAAGGATAGTGGTTTCTCTCCACCACAGATGTTGGGTCGTTTTCGCCCGCAGGCCTTATCGACTATACCTTTATAGACTGTACCTGCACATCCTTCCTTCCGACTTCCTGCATCACGGTTCAGGCCGCTGCAACGGCCCTTGGCCCCTCAGCCGAACCGTCAGCAGTAGGAGCGCGTTCATACGCTTGTGGCTGAGGCACCTGAGACGTCACTTGCGGTCCCGACAGCTTTTGAGGGTACGACTCACATTATCGGTACTTCTGTTTCCTTGTTGGTGGACACTAGGTCCACTACTTCTATTATTTCTTGTGGGGCCGTTAAACGTCTATCTTTGTGTACTATTCCCACTAAGGGACTGAGACTTACTACGGTCACTGGCACTTTTTTTGATATCGCACGGTTATGTGAGGGTTGCTCTGTGGATTTGGGTAGCCGCACCGTGCTCGTCGACCTCATCCTTGCTTCGCTGTGGCACTACGATGTTATTCTCGCTATGGACTGGCTCTCGAAGATGAGAGCAGAGATAGATTGCGATACTCGAATCGTGACGGCCTATGACTCAGACGGCGAAGCTTTCACGTTTCCAGTACAGGTCAGTTGGCGTTGCCGTGTTGACTGTTATACTGCTTTATTAGCGCCGATTGATGGTCCGACGTTGAGAAATACGCCGGTGGTTCGAGAATTTGCAAGCATGTTTGAGACTATTCCTGGTTTACCTCCTCGGCGCGAGATCGATTTTACAATTGATCTTACGCCTGGTGTGACACCCATCTCATTGCCGACTTATCGTATGCCTCCATGTGAGATGGAGGAGCTACAGAAATAGATTGACGAGCTGGTAGACAAGGGTTTTATACGACCTAGTGTGTCTCCTTGGGAGCACTGTGCTATTTTGAAGAAGAAGGACGGGTCGCTACGGTTATGTATTGACTACCGTAGGTTGAACAGTCACGATGAAGAACAAGTATCCTTTGCCAGGATAGATGATCTGTTTGATCAGTTGAGGGGGGCGAAGTATTTTTCGAAGATTAATTTACAGTCGGGGTACCACCAGTTGCGCGTGAGAGATGAGGACGTGCAGAAGACAGCCTTCAGGACGTGCTTTGGGCACTATGAGTTCCTGGTGATGTCGTTCGGCCTTACGAACACACCAGCCATGTTCATGGATCTGATGAACCAGGTATTTCGGCCCTTCCTGTACTGATTCGTCATCGTCTTTATTGATGACATTTTGATATACTCTACTAGTCGGGAGGAGCACGAGGAACACCTGAGGGCGGTGTTAGGTACACTGAAGAAGAACCAGTTGTTCGCACAGTACAAGAAGTACGACTTCTGGTAGGAGGAAGTCGAGTTCCTCGGACATGTAGTGTCCAAGGATGGGATAGCAGTGGACCTTGCTAGGGTAGTTGCGGTTCAGGATTGGCAGCAGCCAGGCTCGGTTACCGAAGTAAGGAGTTTTCTTGGCCTGGCAGGGTATTACAGGCGCTTCATTCGTGATTTCTCAAAGATTGCCAGGCCGTTGTCTCAGTTGACCCGGAAGGACCTGGAGTTCACCTGGAATGAGAAGTTGACGTCCGCCCCTGTGCTAGTATTGCCAGAGCAATGGGAGAAATACACGATATATACTGACGCGTCTCGCGTCGGTTTAGGTTGTGTCCTGATGCAGAAGGACAGGGTGATTTCGTATGCCTCGAGACAATTAAGGAAGCATGAGGAGAATTACCCTACGCACGACCTGGAGTTGGCAGTTGTCATCTTTGCATTGAAGCTCTGGAGACATTACCTCTATGAAGAGGAGTTTGAGCTTTTCTGTGACCACAAGAGCCTTAAGTACATATTCACACAGCGAGACTTGAATATGAGACAACGTCGATGGATGGAGACCTTGAAGGACTTCAAGTTCGAGGTTTCCTACCATCCTGGCAAGGCGAACCTTGTGGCAGACGCATTGAGCCGCAAGAAGGCTATAGCATTTGCAACACCATTGATGATAGCTGAGTGGGACATGGTTGAGTTCGTGCTGGACTTTGAGCAGAGACTCACTGTGGAGGAGCCATTTGAGTGTGTTGGCACGTTCGGGTGTGACCACTTATTGACGACAGGGTTATTGAGGCCCAGAAGGGCGATGTGCGGCGTCTGAGCTTCGAGAGCAAGCTAGCGACGCCGAGGACTCCGAGTGGAGAGTTGGTTCTGATGGGGGTCTACGATTCCGTGGCCGCCTATGCGTTCCTGATATGCCTGACTTGAGACGCGAGCTTCTCGAGTCTGCCCATAACTTGAAGCTTGCGATGCATCCTGGTAGCACGAAGATGTACCGAAATTTGAGACGGATGTATTGGTGGGATAATATGAAGGCCCACATCACTGAGTTTGTGTCTCGATGTCTGACGTGCCATCAGGTCAAGGCTGAACATCGCCGACCTCCTGGACTGCTTCAGCCCATGCCCATAGCAGAGTGGAAGTGGGACTTCATCTCCATGGACTTCATATCTGGGCTGCCGAAGACGAGGAAGGGACACGATTCTATTTAGGTGATTGTGGACCGGTTGACCAAATCGGCCCATTTCCTCTCTATCAGAGTTACGAACTCTGCAGACGAGCTGGCTAGGTTGTACATCAGGGAGATCGTCCGTCTGCATGGAGTTCCTTTAGAGATCGTGTCGGACAGAGACACTCAGTTCACATCTATCTTCTGGACTCGTATCCAGGAGGCGATGGGTGTGAAGTTGAAGTTCAGTACGGCGTTTCATCCTCAGACTGATGGCCAGACAGAGCGGGTGAATCAGATTCTGGAGGATATGTTGCGGGCATGTGTGTTGGACTTTAAGGACAACTGGGATGACTGTCTTCCTTACGCAGAGTTCGCCTACAACAACAGTTTTCAGGCGACTATTGGTATGGCGCCATATGAGGCCCTATATGGTCGTCCCTGCAGAGCACCGCATTGTTGGGCTGAGGTTGGCGAGCGTAATCTGATTGGCTCGGAGTTGGTTCAGGCGACTACAGAAAAGGTCGACATCATCAGGCGTCGACTACTTACAGCACAGAGCAGGGCAAAAGAGTTACACCGATACGAGGCGGCGACCGCTTGAGTTCGAGGTTGGGGATCATGTATTCCTCCGAGTTTCCCTATGAAGGGAGTCCTTCGGTTTGGGAAGAAGGGGAAGCTCACGCCGAGGTTTATCGGTCCATTTCAGATACTGGATCGTGTGGGTGATGTGGCGTATCGTCCCGCTTTGCCCACACCACTTGCATCTGTACACAACGTATTTCTTGTATCCATGCTGAAGAAGTACGTTCCTGATCCTTCACATATCATCAGATGGGAGCAGGTACAGCTGAGCGAGGATGCTACGTATGAGTTGCGCCCAACGCGTATCCTTGACAGAAAGGAACAGGTACTGCGTAGTAAGGTCATTCCACTTGTGAAGGTACTATGGACACATCATTCAGAGGAGGAAGCTACTTGGGAGACTGAGGCCGAGGTCAGGAAGAACTACCCCCAGATTCTCGAGGAATACGAAAAGGTACAAATTTTGAGGATGAAATTTTTATTTAAGGGGGGTAGATTGTAACGACCCGTAAATTTCCGTACAAGGGTTTAGGTATCACCTCGACCAGAAATTACTTAGGATTAAATCCTTTAGAAATTTAACAAAGTTAACTAAGTGCTAAACTAGGTTAGCCATGAAATCCGTTAGAATCGCTTTAAATACGATCTGCAAGACCCAAAACTTATAGAATCATTGACGCTAGGTTACCCTAAAGTTTAGGATCAAACTCATTACCCGGCTATTCTCGGGAATGACTTGGAACTTCGTATTAGGTCTAGACCGCACATCGGAAATCCGATTAACACGAAGTTAAGGAACTAGGACCGCCTCACTGGGCTCGATAACCATCTCGGAAATCAGGTCCAGACGATGTCCCACGGCCATTCGCTTGAGTCCGGAGCGAGGGAGTGTGAAAACCACTATTTCCTTTACAAAATAAATATCTTGAATAGTGATCTGGCACCATTCGCTTATGGATCAGTATTAAGCAACCAGACCGTCAGAATCAGACCAAATTACACCCTCGGATCAGAAAAAATTTCAGGAACATTTACATGTACTTCGAATTTCGGATCATGGCCCACTGACCGTTGAACTGAAAATGGTCCGCCACGTGTGATCTGAAAATCCGACCGAGACGAAAATGTAATCCCACGTGGATCCATGAGTTGTGAGCTTAAGTCTGACGTTTGGCTCAAGGGGGGCCGCCAGAAACCCTCTTTTGAGCTGGAACAACGCCGAAATGCTTATAATAGACGTACCTCTCGAACCGGAGTCTATTAGGAGAGGTTTTAGGCTATATAAGGGCCTTAGAACAGCCCCTCTCACAGCCATACGAATTTGGGATAAAACCCTAGAGAGAGAGAGAGAAAAAGAGAGAGAAAGCTTGGGATTTGTGGGAGCACCTTCCTCCTACTGCTTTCGATCATCACACGGGTTGCACCGCCTCTTTCCAGACGCTTTTCCGACGATACTGACTCCGTTTTAAGGTAATAAATCCTGACCCTAGACCTGTTTTAAGGTGTATAGGCTACAGGTTATGAACTAGCTAACCGATTTCACTCTTTAGGCTAGAAAACTCCCGAATACGGAAGCTCCTCAACCCTTGTCGATCCGTTGAGATTCCAAGAAGCAAGGTGAGGACTTAAGGTGTATAGGTTGCGGTTTTCAATGCTTTCAATGTCAAATAATGGTAGATTCATGATCTGCATGCAATTGCACATGTACAAAGTGCTTTCCATTTTCTGTTTCGATTAAAATTGTAGAATTTGGAATTTCACATACTCTAGGTATTCGTATAAAATACCGTATACGTATTTTTTATGGAAATGTGTTTGACATGTTTATTTGTCGTATGGATATATGACGTATGGATAAAATACTTATTTGGCGAAAGGATTCGCCTAAATACATGTTTACTAATAAACACTATGTATGTAGAAATACGGTATTGTAAGAAGTACCGTATACTTGTATATTTTAGCGAGGTGTTTGTCATGATTAATTGTTGTATAAATATATTATGTGCGCATAAAATAATTGCTTGGCGTAAGGAATCGCCGTAATACAAGTTCCCTTGTAAATACTATGTATGTCGAAATTGGGTATCCTAGAAAATACCCCATGCGTATAAATTTTGCTAATGTAATTATCATGATTATTTGCTGTATGAATATGATATATACGTATAAAATACTAGTTTGGTAAAGGGACAACCCTAGTGCACTTTCCTCTAACATACGTCATGTATGTTGAAAAAGTGCATTCCAAGTGTTGGTGAAATTGCTTGTGAGTGTAAGTGCTTAAGTGTTAGTGCCTTAGGTAGGTCTTTGAGATGGGGTTATCAACTACCTTAGAGTCATGTATGATACCCTCCATGTGGTTGTTTACTCTAACCACTCACTTATGAAATATATGTATTTGTATCCCTATTTGTATAGTGCTTTACAACATGCTTTTGAATATGCTTTGTAACTTGTTTATTAACATGCTTTATGACATGCTTTATAACATGATTGCTAGTGTTCTTGAATTACCATGTTATCATGCTGTACTTCACATGCTATGGTTAGGAATTGATTGAGCTTGGGACTATGTCCATAGTCCAGGCATCCGGTATCAGACTTGGAGTTGTGGTTGAGATTTGTTTCGTCACACATGATGTGTTGGCGAACCCGTGTCGTACTTCGGTTGGCGATAGTGGTTGGCCACATGAGGTGTTTATGCTCTTCATATCGCCCAACTTGTTGTGCGCTCGAGCCAGCCGAACACGTCAAGTAACCCGTGTGTCTTATGTATGTTCACCATGTTTGGTCGCTAATGTTTGAACCTAGGGTACCAAACTTACCAGTGAAAATCCCGTTAACCATGGTACCTCGATCCGCTAAGACTCATGAGCCGGGCATGGTGGTATGGGACACCGTTGCGAAATTTGTCGGCCTATCTTTGGGGCTACGTGCCTCCCGTAGTGACCGGTGAGCAACTTAACTCGTGAGCCGATTATGGTGGTATGGGACACTATATTCGCGCTGTCGGCCTACATTGATAAGGTGATGGGGGAGTGGTGCAACCTTTGTCCGTAACAGCCCTGGCAGCCCTTTGTAGTGACCGCGAGCATATTCTGAAGTTGCAGTGCGCCTTAGGGTTCACCGCGATATATAAAGTATGAACCAGGTCTGTTTCTGTATTGTGATGAATCGTTTAAGGGGTGATGGGGGAGTGGTGTAACCTTTGTGTGTAACAGCACTGGCAGCCTCTGCAGTGACCTAGAAAACACTCCATCGTCTGATATTAACTAGGACTAACGACCCTAGAATGGATCATGTTTGGGAATGATACAAAGGAGGTACCTTAGTTTCCCAATCCTGCTGTTTGAAATGGATAAATAAAAAAAACTCGGTAATCATGCTCATCATGCATCGCATGTGCCTGGAAGATGTGGAGCACTGTGGGATGTAAGCATGCCGCGAGCGTGAGATGGTGTCACATGAAGGAGTATGTCGGTGAGGGCATCCATCATACCTGCATACATACTTGCATTAATAAGAGTAACTAGGAGTGTTTGACTTCCTGCTTTATCATTACTGCTTGACTGCATTGATAAAATGATAACTTATGCCTTATTGTTCCAATGAGTTAGCTACTCACTCCCACGTTACGGGATGGTGTTGCGCACACCAACCAGACTTTGTCTCAGGTTTAGGCGAGCCGACAATTCTGGAGGCGGAGCCTGATTATGACGAGGACCAGGAGGAGTTCTCGTATATGCAGTTCTCTGGCGGCTTCGACTAGGCTGTCAGGACTGGCGGGTTTTGCAGGGATTGTACTTAGTTTTATTTTTGATATGTTGTTTATAAAACAGACATGTATATGGTGACTCAGATGGATTCATACTCTAGAGAATGAAACGTTTATTTTGTTCTTTACATACATATATATAGTTCAATCTCCTGCTTGCTTTTATACAATTGACCTGGAGTATGAATTACTGTTTTGGTATAATCTTATTCATGTTTATTGCTCTAACACAGACAACATTCAAACATCATTAAATAGTTGCATAAGTGATGCGTTGGAACTCGAGAGTTGAGTTACACTCGACCCCCGATTTTCAGGGCATTACACGCCCTGTCACTGTTGCACATGTGGGCGGCCACACGTGGGCAAACGCTGATGTGGATGGGGCCTAAGGGCCTGGGTGAGCTACTATGCTGGTAAGCTACTATACATACAGTGAGGCAGAACCTTGTCCCACATCGGAAGCGCTGTGATGGTCATAAGTGGACTTGCTGAGCTAGAGTTGCGTACTCAGTACTTGACTCATTCATTCATTATCCACTCAAACTAGTAGTGTGCAACCAAATCATTATGTGTACCTTCGCAATGTCAAGGATTTCAGTTGGGTGCGCGACCAACCTGAGATCAGGAGTTTACCACATTGAGTCTAGCTATCTGAATTTAAGTATGAGACTGGTTTGGATAAAAGTCCCTTGTGATGAACCCCATAACTTGCGATACCACATACTATCATCCCGACTACACACTCCATCTTTGTCATTTCTTTGGCATTGCGTATTGCATTACATCCTTTGTATATGACATTTGGTTTACTATGTTTTTACATTACATGACCTAAATAAGCCTGATGGTATTCATGGACTTGTCAGGATTTGCACATTGCATTGCATCCTCAACATATGACATTTAACATACTATGTCTTGCATCACATAGCCTTGTTATGGTTGACAGTATTCATGGATTTGCCAGTATTTCCACTTGCTCTGATATTTGTGTGCTTGATAGATATATTGCGCACACACGGACCACCCTCTAAGCTTCTTAGTAAGCTTATGCATGACCATTGCGTGCAGGTGATGTTAGGTCGTAGCAGCGTTGAGGCAGGAGCTTGTGGAAGATTGTTTTGGAGATTTTGTTATTTATATATTTCCCTTTAAGTATTGTATTCTAATATTCATACTAGTGGATATGTGGTGATGATGTTGTTCTTGTGATTTGGGTATACTTGTGGTTATGTTTCTTTATATATATATATATATATATATATATATATATATATATATATATACACACACACACTGAAAATCTTCTTTGTAGGATCCCATGATCGAAATCTGGCGTATGGGTGTTGGGAGCCGAAAATGAGGTACTATGGAGGATATCGACACTGGATTCAGTGATCGAGAATTTTGTGAGCCCAGTTCTCGGGTTTGGGACGTGACACATTCTCCACGTTGAGGTTTGTGATGATCTTCCTAAGAATTCCATCGTCTTTGAAAGTGGATGAAGGCATGTTCTCTTGCTCTTCATCTTGGTGAGAATAAATCATCACCGGATGTATCTTGCCTTACATTGCAATGATAGATTGAGGATCAGCAAGTGAAGAATTGATATGAAGACTCTGTTCATTGGTACTACCTATTAAAGGCATTGTATCATCATGGGTTGATAACTCAGATGGTGACCTCCATTGGGTGGTTTTAAATTCCAGAGTCTTATTGAGCAACTCATCCATCTCTCTAACCATATTATAATTTAAATCAGGGGAGTGGTCTAAACATGCCTCACAAGTGTTGGAAGGGTCGGTTGAAAGGGGGCTCATCCTCCACATTTAAATCAGACATGTCAGATGAGTGGAGTGGATCATTATAGTTGACTACTGCCTATACCTCTTGATAATTGACCTGGACCAAAATTGAGAACAATTTTCAGAGGAATTTGGGCTGTAAACTCATGATTGTCATCCCACTCATCATCTTCCAATTCAATGTAATGCCCAAGTGGGATGGGATTGCTTTCCTCATATTCTGTTTCTAGGTTGGGTTGAGGTTTGAATAAAGTAGCCTCTTCCTCCTCATTGAAACCAAGTGTGTCAATATTATTACATTTAAAAACTAACAACATCTCTTGATCATTCTTTTGGACAGTCATCGAGATCGACTCTTCGGGATATTGAACCATGTGCTCATTAATGGAATCCAACTCCTCATTCTCAATTTCAGTATCTTCCACAAGCGAGTTATGATCACTCTCCTCGCATTGTGTTTCTGGATTGGGTTGAGGCTGGTATGACCTAACTTCTTCCTCCTCATTGAGGTGCAGATGAATTCTTTGCATTGAAGATATGAGTGATTCACGTAATGTTCTAATGACAATGAATGCTTACGACATATTTGTTGAATTGTTCTTGAGCATCTGTGTAGTTCTGAATTGACTCCTCTTGGATTGTTCCTGGTTTAATCGCATAAGTAGGGAATCCAATGGAGTAGTCATTAAGATAAATCGGTGATTCATCTCTCAGATGATGATGTTTCCACCGATCATAGTCATACAAGCCATAGGTGGGAGATTTGATGGTTGTTGGTACATGTTATCACCCGTAATGTAATCTTGCATTATTTTCTTCTTGTCTAATGGGTGATAATAGTTCTCATCCCAATAATCACGATGACCCCAATAATCATGTACTGTTCTCTTAATCAATGGAGTGTGATTATTCTCTCGCCTATAATTACCGAAGGACTTCTTAACTGGTGGAGCATTATATTCCGATCGGTTCTCGATGATGGTCTCAGAAAAATTTTGAGTCATAGGCTATTTTCCAACATAATAATCTGATAGCCCTTCACCATATCTCTTACTTTCTAGAACTAACTCAGCATACTGACGTTCCCACTCTTGCATATACATGGTGAAACCCTAATTTTGAATTTAATCCTGTAAGGCTCGTATCCTAGTCCGCACCATTCCATAGACTCCAGTGATCCTCCCCGTTGAATTTCATCAACCCGTGACTTGTAATCAGAGTTTGTGCTCGACCCTGAGTCACATCCCGTATATCTGAGTCAATTCGACTCGAAACTTGCACCCTAGCGACCGCGCCGTTGCCGCGGTTCCAACACCGCATCTCACGCGTCGATGCAATACCTAGGCTAGGAGTTGTAGGCCCACATTTATCTTAAGGAAAATGCTGTGCATGGTGAATTTTGAGAGAATCTCTACCATCCATCACATCAATCCAGCAATCAATTAAGTACACATTCCATCACAAGTCAAGTACCAACCCATACCCTACCCATCCCTCTCTCACCCAAAAGTTAACTCTCTCTCTCCACCCATCCCTTTCTTACTCTCACCCATCACTCACACCATCCCTTTCATCCCATCACATCCTCTCCTCTCTCATTTCTCTCTTCAGTCCCAAGCAACCAAGAGTGTGGACGTCCAAGCTTTTCATGAGAGAGCCAAGTGTGGCCCACTTCCTACGCTTCTCATCTCTTATCTTAGCCCTTCAATCTCCATCATCTTCCATCAAAGAAAAAGCTTAGGAGCCAAGGATTCCAAGGAGCTAAAGAAGAAGACTATCGGTGGGTGATATTAGGGTTTTTGCCCTTGATTTTAATGTGAGGGCCCACTTGTGGTGGGACCCATTTTTTATGTATGTATTATAAACCGAGAGGAACTCATAGTGGCGGAGCTCCTCCCTTGCACACACCATCTCTCTCTCTCTCACCATCTCTCTCTCTCTTATGATGGCTGTGGCGCACTTGATCCACGTCGTACGAGCCTTGTGGGCCCACCTAATGTATGCTTTTCATCCATGCCATCTAACCATCCAGATGCTATGGACGATGGGGCCTTGACTTGTGTTCCATCCATGTCGTCCACCTTGGATGCTAGATGAAGGGAAATACAAATAGCAGTTTGATCCATAACGTGGGGCCTACCTTGATGACGTGCTACATCCAGCACATGGGACACACCCTGCTGTAGTGTTGCACCCTCGACGGTGGGATTGACCTTGATGTATATATTCTATCCCCATCGTCCATTGCTTGGACGTGGGCCACCTGGATGTGTGTGTGGGGTCCACACCGTCCATGGGACCCACATGATATACGTGTTTTATCCTGGCCGTCCTGATCATGTGGGACCCACCAGATGAGCGATCTCACATGGACATAGATTAGTTGCTGACAGCAGACTGTCCATCTGCTGACCGTTGATGCAGGCAAAGCACAAAGGTCAGCTTGATTTGAGGCTTGTGGGCCACACATGTGGCCCCACCATGATGAATGTGTTGTATCCTCATCGTCCAATCTCTGGACGGTGGGAGGTGGGATTGGCAGGAGTACCTCACACCAGCTATTAGCTGATGTTAACATTAGCAAGCTCTGTAAGGCCTACTGTGATGTAGTGTTTTATCTACACCATTCGTCCAAGAGGTGGGATCCACCCACACATGTTGCACATGTGGGGTGGGCCCACCCTGCTGGTAATGGGTTGGCTAGTGTACGTTTACAGCAGCTATATATCTGATGTATTAACATCAGTAAGTTCTATAGGTCTCGCATGATGTATGTATTTCATTCCATGTCGTCCATCTGTTTCATCCACGACGTCCATCTGCGTGAGCCCTATCAACAAGATCAATGGTCCTCATCACGAGGCTTGTGTTATATCTAACCATCCATCCACCCTGCGAGCTCGTCTTAGGCTTGAGACGTGAAATAAGATAGATCTATCAGGTGGACCACACTGCAAAATCTCTAGAGGATTGAACGTCTACCGTTGAACTCGTTTGGGGTCACAGGAGTTCTGGATCAATATGAAATTTGTTTTCCTCTTAATTCAGGTCTTTATGACCTTGTCAATAGATTGGATGGAAAATAAACGTTATGGTGGGACCCACCTTGATGTATGTGCTAAACGTCCATGCTGTTCATCTAGTGGGCCCCTATGGAATGTGCAGGGCCCACTCCAATATGATGCATTTGAGGCCCATATGTTAAGGCCCATGTGATGTATTTGTGGCCCATTTGATGAGGCAAGATGTGATGTATATGAGGCCCATAAGTGAGGTCTGACTATGAGTGAGGCCCTATGTGATGTGTATGAGGCCCATGCGATGCGGCCCACTTGATGTATATGAGGCCCATGCAATGTGGCCCACTTGATGTATAAGACCCTTGTGTAACGCCCAGTGAGATTGCATATGAGGCCCATGCGATGCGGCCCATTAATGTATATGAGGCCCATGAGTGAGGCCCGATATGATGTATATGTGGCCCTTGAGTGAGGCCCATTGTGATGTATATTGGGCTCTTGTGTGAGGCCCATTATGTTGTATGTGAGGCCCTTATGTGAGGACATGGGCCCCACTATATGTTTGACCCTATGAGGGCCACTCCTTGGGAGCAATGTTGGTTAAATATTCACATTGATGGGCAATGATGTTTAAATGTCCACATTGTGATCTTCTTTTAGGCCTTTGTTAGGCCCATTCTCATCCTTCTTTAAGTGGGTTGACCCTAATCATCGGGCTCCATTGATAATTGCATGATTCATCTATTCTTATTGGGCTAACCCAAAATGTTGGGCCCCTATTGGTTACTTGCAAGATTATTCCTTTTTAATCTTGGAGTCCATCTAGGACTTATTTGAGCCCCCTAGGGCATCTAGCAAGCCATATGATAGTATGGAGAAGGAAGTCCATTTTGGATCCTTAAGGATATAGGTAGGCCGTCTAAGCCCATCCTTGATATGAGGAGAGTACATCATCATCATATAACATGCTTAATATAGCTACACGATCCATGCCCATGCGCATCATATGTATGCTTAATATAAGGAGTAATTGATCATAGCACATGACATTGGGCGGATTATTATGGGACTTTTTGAGAGACGAAGTTACCCCACATGAGTGCCCGGTACACACAGGTTTGATGCATGACTGGATGGTATGACTCATGTATCTCGCATTTTTATGATATGACAACCATACACCCTACCGACATTAGGACCATGGCCTCTACAAGTATGTCATGGATGGCCAGATGGGATATCGAAAATGTTTGGTTCTAGCATACGGGCGTAATAGATGTCCCTGGGTGAAAATCCCTAAACCCCCTAGGCTAAGGGACGCTTTAATGTCTAGACTAAGTGGATATATATTAGTGCACGAGGGCTGTATACCAGTAGGTCACATCTCCCACAGTGTCATGGTCGGTTGGAAGGGGGTGTGACCTTACCCGCCTGAGGGAGTAGGCAATGTTAGGCTGAGTCTGACCAGCTTGAGGAATGGGTCCGCTATCGATGAGCCGGACCTGATATTGGCAGGCGGATAGTAAGGTCTCTTACACTTACCCCGTTGCGTGCTCGGATAGGGGCGGCAAGCTGGCGTAGAGTGTACTAGACCTCGATGATGATCCAAGAGATGTACGGTACTGATATGTGGACTTATTGAGTAGGAGTTGCATACTCAACATTTTGCCCATTCATTCATTCATTCACTATCTACTCGGGCTGGTGGTGCGCAACTAATTTGTTATGTGTACCTTCGCAATGACTAGGATTTCGATCGGGGTGCGCGACCAACTTGAGATCAGGAGTTTACCATATTGAGTCTAGCTATCCAAATTTAGGTATGGGACTGGTTTCCATAGAAGTCCGTTGTGACAGATCCCATAGCCGCGATAGTACATACTATTATCCCGACTTCACACTCCAGCTTAGTCATTTCATTCACACCATATATTGCATTGCATCCTCAGCACATATCATTTGGTTTACTATGCTTCTGTTTTACATAGCCTGAATAAGATTGATGGTATTATGGACTCACTAGGATCTGCATATTGCATTACATCTGCGGCATATGGCATTTAGGTTCCTATGTTTTTACATTTATATGGCTTAAATGAGGCTGATGGTATTCGTGGCTCTTCAAAATTCCATATTGTATTACATTCTCAATATTTGATATTTGGCTCACTATGACTCCATACTGCATAGCTGATCTGTATTGCATACTTTGATATTGAATGACTGTTAGCCTTGTCAGTATTCCGCTTACACTGATATTTGTGTGCATAACACTTATCTTGTGCACACACTTACACCACCCTCTAAGCTTTCTATAAGCTTATGCACGATAGATGCATGCAGGTGGTGTTAGGTCGCAGCAGCATTAAGCTTGGAGTGTGCAGCCATCTTTTGGAGCTTCGATTTTTGATATATGTATTTCCTTTTTAGCAATGTATTCAAATGTTTATATTAGTGGATATGTGATGATGATGTTGCCTTTGTGATTTGGGTAAACTTGTGATTATGTTTCTTATGAGATAAATGTATGTTGAAAAATCCTCCTTGTAGGATCCCAGGATCGAAATCTGGCGTATGGGCGTTGGAGCCGAGAATGGGGTACTACGGAGGCTGTTAGCACTGGATTCGGCGATCAGAAATTCTATGAGCACGATTTCCGAGTTTAGGGCATGACAAATCCTACCAAAAAAATCCTATAACAATATGGAGAGTAAGTAGATGGAAGAAGTTACCAGAAGAGAATACTATAATTAAAGATTCTACAAGATCAGAAAATAAAGTTAGTTCCTAAAACAAAACTCTAAAATTAGAAAGTTCTAAAAACTCTAAATAAAAAAAAAAAAAAATCAGAAAATAAGAAAAATCTAACCTAGAGCAGAAATTAAACCTGAAAGAAAAAGAAACCTTAGATAAATAAGAAATCTAGAAAAGAAAGAGAGCGAATTAGAAAGAGGTTACCAAATTAGAAGTTTCTATGTTGAGATGCTATGAAACAAGAAAGCAAGTTAGTTTCTAAAAACTAATTAGGAAAGCCAGTTAGTTTCTAAAAATAATTCAGAAAAACCTTAACCTAAAATTAGAAAGTAAATAAACCCTAATCTTAACCTAATTTCAAAACTAATTAATTTCAGAAAAACACAACCGTCAGTCCCCGACAACGGTGCCAAAAACTTGTTCATCACCCCAAGTGTAGGGTTGCAATGTAATAATAATCTTAGTGAGACTAAGGTCGAATCCACAGGGACTGGACTTATGTGTATTCTGAAAGTAATTAGAATCAGAACTAAAAGAAGATTTAAATCTAAATCTAAAATAATAGGAAGTAAATGTGAGGTATTTAATTAAAAACTTAAGAATTCAAAGGTGGGAACTAGGGTTTCCACTTGCAGCTATTAGGATGTTTCCTTATTTGATTCAAGGAACATAATTGCAATTAGAGTCCTATCCTATCCAATTGGAAGATATATCAATAAGATCAGATCTGAACTTCCATTGACCTAATTCTCAATGGATGAGAGTTGTGAGGATTGGAAGTGATTCCATCATCTAACCATGCCCAGGAGAGAATGGCAAACAACATAATATACCAATCCCACAACCAATATATCAGAATTGGGAAGGCTAGAAGAGATTCCATTACCTAGCCATGCCCATAGGACAATGGTGGACAACAGGATTTACTATCTTCACAATCTCATATCAGGAAAAGAAGATGATCAAAGTTATTGCAAATCTATTGTAATTTGAGTCACAACAAACCATTAAAAACTGAAAGTATTCCTTAAATATCAAATTAGAATCGAAGAAGTTCAACAAAAATAAGAATCAAACAAGAAAAACGTCCCAATCACGCTACAACCTTCACCCCGTAGCCCTAGCTAAGGGATTTAGCTAACCATAGACATAATTGAATTCAAAACTCTAGAAAAAAGCATTAAAAACTAAGAAGAAGAGAAGTGAAGCTCTTAAATGACAGCTCCACCCCCTTTCTCTGCTCCTAAAAAACCTAAATATCTGCAAAAAAGACTTGGAAACCCATATTTATAGGGTAGTTTCTGCAAAATTGCAAAATCGCCTCAAATTTACGCAGTCCACGTAACTTTGCATATGCAACGCCTTTGATGTCATCGAATAGCCTTCGATGTCATCGAAGTGGTTTGAATCTGGAAGTTGCACCTTTTCTCCTTTCGCACTGCGTAAGTCTCTATGTCATCGAACCTTCCTTCGATGTCATTAAGAAGTCCTTCGATGCCATCGAAGGGTTTCGACCCATTGAAAAAGTGTCCAAAATAGTCCAGTGATTTTCTTCAATTTCTTTAATAAATTTGATGTCATCGAACAATCTTCGATGTTATTGAGCATCTTCTTCGAGTCATCGAACATGTCTTCGATTTATCGAGAATTGCATCCAATGTGTCCAGCAACCAACTTGATTTTCTTATGAAAATTTGATGTCATCTGTATTCGATGTTATCGAACGATGACTTCGATGTCATCGAACACTTGTCACGCTTCAAACTCGAAAAACGTGCTCACAAAATTCCCGATCGCCGAATCCGGCGTCGACAGCCTCCGTAGTGCCCCATTCTCGGCTTCCGGCACCTATATGCTAGATTCCGATCCTGGGATCTTACAAGGAGGATTTTCAGTATGATTTTTTTTAATAAAGTGTAACCAAGTCACAAAACAACATCACCACATATCCACTATATTAAAAACTTTTAGTGCAATGCAGAAAGAGAAATACAAGGTAATCAAAAGGCTCCAGAAAAATCTGATGCGCACTCCTGCCTTAGCGCTGCTGCGAGCCAACGCCACCTGCATGCAACGGTCATCATAAGCTTACAAAAGCTTAGAGGGTGGTGTAAGTGTGTGTGCGAGGCGAGTGTCAGGTATACAATATCAGAGTAATGCGGAAATATGCGGGTAAGTCCATGAATACTATCAGCCGTACCAAGGCTATGTGATGTAATGCATGAATGCTATCGGCCATACTGAAAAGGCCTAGCTATATGTCCTAGAGGGGGGGTGAATAGGAATATGCCAAATTAAAACTTTAACAGCGGAATTTAACTGAATAAGATAGCCTTGAAAGATAAAACTTTAAACAAATCACAGTATTGAAATGTAAAGCAATCTTTAAATAATAAAATAGAGAGGTTGATACCAATGTTGTTCTAAAGACAACGTTGCACCATAAAAACCAAGGGTTTATGGCAGAAAAACCTTACTAGAACAATTTGAATATCAAGAACTCAAACTGAAAGGAAATAAAGGAAATAACAAGAAATTAAATTCTAAACTATTATAACATTCCCACAATGCTTGAAATGTAAAAGATTACAACATTCACATCCACATATACATTCCATAGCTTTGAATGATAAAAGATATAGAAATTCAAACAAACATTTAAACCATAAAACACAAGAATTATAATGGTTTGCCTGTGTGTACACCAACTGTTAAACAACAGCCACAAAGATTGTTACTCCACTCCTAATATCCTCACACAGGGGATATCAGCGTTCACTATGAAAATAGGTTTCACAGGTTCACCTAAAACCTTCACAATTGTGTCTTTTAAATGGGGTTACATAATTCAAAAACCCCACTTCTGAGTTTTCTGTCTCTCCTCAGATAACCACAAGATTGAGATTTTTCTGGCTTAACCTCAAACAAAAACCAAAATGAAGGAAATTTACAATAAAGTAAAATACCTGGATTTCTCCTTTCGTTGTAGCCCGAAAGAACCAATCGGAGTAGAAGTTCGAATATAGATGTTCAATTGTCCAATACTCACTTTGAAATGTTTTAGGTTCTAATTGATTTTAAATTAAACCAGTTGGGCTAGCTCTATTTGATTTTGATTCCAAGAAGAAGGAATACAACAATTTCTCTTTTCAATTTAGATTGGAATGCAGAAATAAAAATAAATAAATAAATCTAACAAAAGAGAATATGAAATATGCACAGTGTAGCTTAAATAACACAAACTTATCTCAGAGCGATGCCTTGATTTTACTTAAATTGAATTCTTGAGAAACTCTGAAATTCGTGTTCTATTTATAGTTGCAGAAATCGTGTCTTCAACTGGTCGAGTGGCTGCCACGACTGGTCGTAGGTCGAACTGCATTTTGAAATTTTAAGTATGATCGGATAAAATCGTTTTACGACTGGTCATGAGGCCTCCACGACTGGTCATGACTAACCCACGACTGGTCGTGAGAAATCAGGAATGGTTGCTGGAATTTGAGTCGTAGCTGCAGGACTGGTCATGAACGAGTCGACATTGTTCCTATGACCGGTCGAGTAGACTCCAAGATTGGTCGAAGCTCAACCAAAAAATTTCAAAAATTTGTATCAACTTAAGACTGGTCTTGAAATTTCTTAGACTGGTCGAGCCAGTTCTGGGACTAGTCGAACAAAGTTCAAGACTAGTCTTAGAACAGACCAAACACTTATAAAATAATTCAGTTCGAATTATATATTCAAAATGACCTACCCTAAGGTTAAACTAAGGTCATGCAAACTTTAAATGTGAAGTATGGACATTGAGTCTTCATTTCTTTAGATATTGGTTGACCTTTGAAGATTGTGAAGCTTGAGATCTCTGATGTAGCTTGAACTTGAGATCTTCTAAAGTTTGAACTTCATCTTGTACTATTATTCTTGAGTTGTACTTGAGACTTGAACAAGAACTTGTCTTCTGATGTAGCTCTTGAAATATTCTGATCATTGAAGCTTGCAGAAGTAGACAAATAACTTGAACTTGAACTTCTTTAAGTAGATCACTTTCTGCTGTAGCATTGATGCAGTGACTTGAACATACAAGTCAATATGCTACACAAGACATAAATTGTGTTTTTGGCACCACAAAATTTGACAACCAAAGGGGCAAATAACTAATGCACTTACACATACCAAAACCATGCGATGCAAGGCCTATGTAGCCAAATGTCATATGCGAGATGCAAAACAAGCATGCCAGTCCTCATCAAGTACACATATCAGTACATTTTCTCTCTGGGTATCATTGGGGTCTAATACACTCCATACTGACTGCCACCTCCCTAGCCGCACAGCCCAGCGAGCGGAATAGACCACACTATCCGCCTGACCAGTAGTCTGCCAATACCTACCCGGCTCGTCGATAGCGGACTCATTTACGAGCTGGTCAAACTCAGCCTAACTTACAACCCCGTCACTCGGGCGGATAAGCCCACTCCTCGTTCCAACCGACCACGACATAGTGAGAGACGGGACCTACTGGTATTCGGTACTCGGGCGCTCGTGTATCCACTCGGTTTAGACGTTGGATCATCTCCTGGTACCAAAAAGGTTCTGAGACTTTCACCCAAGGATATCCTAAGTGCCCACAGTGCTAGAACCAAATATTTTTAGTATCCGATAGGCCATCCACGATGTGCCTGTGGAGCCACGGCCCTGATGTCGCTAGGGCGTACAATGATCACGACACACAAATGTTAGATGCATGAATCACGCTATCCAGTCATGCAGCAATCCTGCGCGTACCGCGCAATCATGTGGGGTACTTCATCTCATAAATGTCTCAGCCCAACGGCTTATGCTATGATCAAACATTCCTCGTATTAAGCATACATATGATGCATATGGGCATGAATCATGGAGTTATACTAAGCATGTTATATGGTGATGAACTATCCTTCCAACGAGGATGGGCCTAGATGGCCTACACATAACAAGTATGGGCCTATCAATGGGCCCTAAGGAGAGTCATAATGCGGACATTTAACTAACATTATCCTTATAATGTGGACATCAAACCATCATTGCTCCCAAGGAACGACCCGTTATAAACATCATTATATACACCACAGTGAAATCACACATTGCAATAGACCTATATACATCTCATTGGACCTTAAATATATCAAATGAGCCACATCACATGGGCCTTATATTCATCAAGTGGGCCACATCAATGGGCCACACCAATGAGCCTTATGTACATTGCAATAGGCCATAACCCATGGGCCTTGAACACATCATAATGGGCCTTCATATGGCAAGTGGGCCACATCACATTGGCCATATGTATATCAAATAGGCCACACCCAAATATAAGTGGTAATAATGATTTCCACCATTAAAATTCCCAAGGCCCACCATAACATTTATTTCCCATCCAATCTGATCATAAGGTCACACTGACCTTAATTAAGAGGAAAAACAAATTTCCTAATGATCTAAAACTTCTGCACTCCCAAAGGATTTTAATGGTAGACGTTCAATCCTCACAGTGCAGTGTGGTCCACTTGATAAATAGAACTGTCTTATTTTTAGTCTGAAGCCTTAAAATTATCTTTCAAAATGGTTAGACGATTTGGATGCAACACATGCATCATGGTGGGTCCCATAGGGATGGATGACATAGATAAAGTACATACCTCATGGTGGGGTCCACCCTAATGGAAGGTGTGGATTGCAATAAATACATCAGTGGGGCCCACCATAACATTATCTACCATCAATCGGTTAATAAGGTCACATAGACCAAAATGAAGAGGAAAAACAAATTTCATAACGGTCCAAAACTCCTGGACCACAGGAGTTTCAATGGTAGGCGTTCACCTCACCACTGTTTCCTGTGACGTGGACCACCTGAGCTCTGCCATGTACGGCAGATCGCGGGGGGGGGGGGGGGGGGGGCACCAAATGCACGATGTTGATATTCCACACACATCACGGTGGGGCCTATGTCTGGGACCCAATCCCTGCACGACCATCCACAGCTCAGCAGGACTCTGTTGCGCGTCCTCTGGACGCCAATAGCAGCACCTGCTACATTATATGTTTTTTTTTTTGAAAAACTGTATTTTCATGGTTTTTCGTAGGTGGGGCCCGCATTAGAAGAATCCAACTCAGCCATTGCATTCTAGGACTTTAGACGAACCAAACAAGCCCAATATTTGACATGTTTTGGCATGTAGAAACATCAAGGTGGGTCCTAATAGACGTAAATGGTAGAAATCACTGTTTTCTAAGCTATGGCCCACCAGAAAATCAGATTAACTTCATTTTTTGGCTCAACGCCTAAAATGGGCTGAGATATAGGATGGACAGTGTGGATTTGATTTATACATCAAGGTGAGGCCTACATGAGCGGCCCACCCAAGTCTTGAATCAAACTAATATATATATATATATATATATATATATATATATATATATGTTAGGTACCTCGTCAGTACACCACACCGTCAGTTCATACTTCACTTGTGGCCACATCCAACGTCCCTAGACGCTGGATGGTTTGGTTGTAACACCCTTTTAAGGTGGGCCCCACCTACAGACGTGGGCCACCAAAAGGTTGGATGGTGTGAATAATACATACATTAAGGTGGGGTCCATCCGAGTGGGCCATACAGCCACGTAATCACACACAAAAACAAATGAAAGAGAGAGAGAGAGAGTAAGATCGAGTGATGGAGGGACCCCAACACTATGGGCGCTCCCTTCCATAATTTACAACATACATCAAGTGGGTCCCATTACATGTGGGCCCATTGATCAAAATCAATGGTGGAGATCCTTTCTCCACCAAAATATAAGGTCTAGATGACCCTATTCATGCAAGAAAAATAAACATCATGATGGGGTCCATGGAAAATGGCCCCATCATTGAATGATCATGAGAATCAAGGTGGGCCATCGACCACACGTAGGATCCAAAGTGAGATCTATACCATCAATCGGTAGGCCTCATGTCACGCCCGGCTTTGATATTGGCAGGCGGATAGTGAGGTCTCTTCCACTCTCCCAGTTGTGCATTCGGATAGGGGCGGCAAGCTGGCATAGAGTGTACTAGACCCCGGTGATTATCCAAACTGAGAACCGTACTGATTTAATGCTCTAGTGAGGGAGCTACATTGATATGTGGATATGTATTGGCATGCTTGACTTGCATTATGCATCACATGGCCTTGATATTGCTGATAGCATTTATATTTTGCACTGGATAACCTTGCTACGGCTAATTACATTCACATACCCATCAGCATGATTCTACATTACTCTGACCTTGCATTCTGAGTACACTTATATTGCGCACACACTTACACCACCCTCTAAACTTTCTATAAGCTTATACATGATTGATGCGTGTAAGTAACGCAAAGACGCAGCCGTAGCATAGTAGCAGTAGGAGCGTGTAGTCGAGCTTCAGGAGCTTCCGTTATTTACATTATCTTATATTTCCCTTCAGACGCTTTGAACTCAATTTTTTTTATCATAGTGGATTTTGTGATGGTGTTCTTATGGTTATTGTTCGTGAGTTATGCTCATTACAAATCAAATTGAGGATTAGAAATCCTCCTTGTAGCATCGCAAGATCGGAACCTGGTGTATTGGTGCCTGGAGCCGAGAATGGGGTACTATGGAGGCTGTCGGTGTCGGATTCGGTGATCGGGAATTTTGTGTGCCCGGTTTCCGAGTTCGGGGCGTGACACCTCACTTGGGTCATCATCAATCTAAACCTATAGAATACCCACCATTCGATCTTCTTGGTCCAATGGAACGCCAATCTCCTTGTGTCTTACTTTGATGAAAGATGATGAGAAATGAAGGGCTAGGATGATGGATCTTGGGATAGGAAGTGGGACATACAACACACTCTTTTCTCTCTTGGAAGTGCTTGGACGTGCACTCCTTTGCTTGCTTAGAAAATGTGAAGAGAGAGAGAGAGAGAGAGAGAGAGAGAGAGAGTGGTTGTAAGAGAGGTGATGGGTGTGAGTGATGGATGTGAGTTGATAGGTGTACTTGACATGTATGAGTGTGTAAGAGAGAGAGGGAGAGAGTTAACTTTGGGGTTGCTCTTGTACTTGACATTAGGTGATTGATTGATTGCTTGATTGATGAGACATGTTGTAGAAATTCTCTTGGGTTTTGCAACGCACGATGTTTTTTCTCGAACTGAACGCGGGCCCACATCTCCTGACTTGGGTATTGCCTTGGCGCATAATACGCGGCGTCGGAACCATGGCGATGGTACGGTCGTAATGGTACAAGTCTCGAATTAGGCCGACTCAAATCTACGGGATACGACCTAGGGTCGTGCGCAAACAATTATTATAGGTCGCGGATTGCTGAAATTCTTCGGGAAGGATCGTGGGAGTCGACGGAACAGTACGGACTAGGATACGGGCCTTCCAACACTGGTCGATGATAAAGATTGTGAAGTGAATTTCAGCACTTTGTTCTTCCGACTTCCTTCTCTACTTGGTTTTCTTGGATCTTGGGGTCTTGAAATCTTCAATCTTGGTCTTGAAAGATCCGTTCTTTACTTTGACAATTCTTGAGCTTTAAATCCATGCTTTTAACATTCTTTTCAATCCAAGCTCTTAAACTCACCTTGCAACATAAACATGTATAATATATACCATTAAGCATTATCATGTTCATAAAACCAAGATATAAATGGGGGAAAATATGCAATATTTGAGTCCCAATAGGGCATCAATATAGTGGTGCCGTTCTAACAGATGGTTGGACCTCGGACCTATCATGCCATACTTGTACCCTAACCAAAAACCTCATTGTAAATATACAGATCTAAAACCAACAATTGGATTTCCCTCTAGATTATAAATAGAATCAAGTGAGACTTTTGTGCCATTCATCATATTGTTTGGGGGAAAATAGAAACTGAGTAAGGAAAATCAAGGAAATGTAGATTTAAATGCAGATGGACAATTTTCATCAATCTCTGGAAATACCTAAGTGAGCACACCTTATGGATGGAGATCCCTAAGCGTATGGACCAGATCCAAACTCCAACTGCTCCACACCTGCGAAATCCGATCGTTGGAAGCTCGATCGGATCAGTGGCTCGAAGAGCACTGTTTCCGTTGAAGGGAGAGGAAGAGTGTAACGCCCCAGATTTTGAAGGCCGAGTAGATACTCGACTCCCGACAACCTGGGTACCACTTATGTCTTATAGATTGACAAAATGCAAGTATAATTTAATTGATACATGAGCAATTGAGAAATGGATCATGCGACATAAACCATGACTAAATTACTGAATTAAAGTGCGACTAATAAAAGATATGATCAGCAAAATGAAATAGTATGGGTGATATACGGAACAACGTCCCAATAAAATATATGGTCCAAAAGAATGTGCAAATGTCCCCTTGCCCTAAGGCCCCATCACTAGTCATAGGATGGCCTATGGTGGTCCGTCCAAAAGCTGAAAGTAGGAGAGCTCCTCCTCCTCGTCTATACTCACCCCATCCAGTGCGTCGAGCTCCGTGACACCTACATCTAAGATATGGTCTAGTTGGTGTTTTAAAACTGTTGAGGGTCAAATATTGCATGTTATCCCCCATTTATATATTGGTTTTTTTGAACATGATAATGCTTAATGTTCTATTTCATGTTTGTGCTGCAATGTAAATTTAAGAGCTTGGATTGAAAAAGGTGCTAAAAGCATGAATTTGATGCTCAAAGATCACCAAGGCAAGGGATGGATCTTAGGAGACCAAGATTAAAGAATTCATATGCCAAAGATCCAAGAAAACCAACTAATGAAGGAAGAGAATCAAAGACTTAATGTGAAGAAAAGGAATCCTGAAAATTATCCTGAAAACAGATTCTGGGACTAGAAAAGTCTAATCCTGGAAAACTTGTAGAAAAAGACTTCGATTCTATCAAAGACTGTTAGATAGTATCAAAGAACATATCAAAGACACTTCGATAGAAAAGAGATTTTCAGGATTTCAGGCCAAACTCGTTGGATTGTTCTTGACCAATCTTTGATTCAATCAAAGACTGTTCAATAGAATCGAAGGACATATCGAAGACACTTCGATAGAATCGAAACTGCTTAAATTTAAGGCAGTTTCTAGAATTTTCCAAGTTTCTGCGAAAGGAGGTGTTGCACAACTATAATAGGATCCCCAGGGCATCCCTGAGGATTATCTAGGGTTTGGAGGAACAAAGCATAAGGGTGGAGAGCCGTCGCTAAGCGTTTTTCTTCTCTTTCTCCTTAGTTTTTCATGTTTTCTTCTAGGGTTTTAGATCCAATCATGTCTATGGTTGACTAAATCTCTTAGCTAGGGCTAAGAGGTGAAGCTTATAGCGTGATGGGTTATTTATATTGCTTTGATTCATGTTTATAATGAACCTAATTTGACATTTTAGGAATAATTTCAGTTTTTAATGGTTTATTGTGACTCAAATTACAGTAGATCTGCAATAGTTTTGAGTATATTCTTTTCCTAATTTTGATATTGTGAGATTGATAACTCTTGTTGTTAGCCATCGTCCCATGGGCATGATTTGGTGATAAAATCCCTTCCAATTATCATAATTCTCCTCTATTGAGAATTAAGCCAAGGAAAGTTCAAAATTGATCTTAATTGTATATCTTCAAATTGGATAAGATAGGACTCCAATTCTAGTTGTGTGACTTGAATCAAGTAAGAGGGCCCCCTGATCACTACAAGTGGATCCTTGGAAACCCTAGTTTTTACCTTTAAATTTATTAGTTTTAATCACTCTAATCACAATTAGTCTATCAATTCATTCAGATTTAGGTTTATATCTTATTCTAGTTCTACTTTTAGTTAATTTCAGAAACACACAATATCAATCCCTGTGGATTTGACCTCAGTCTTACCGAGATTATTACTACATCACGACCATACACTTGGGGTTGTGAACAAAAACACAATCCCCAGAGTAAGAGTAAGTGATCAACTCAGTGGGTTCCATTAGCAATAAGTCATGTAAGTTATCAATTCCATAGGAGCAATTAATGAAAAGCATATAGACACAAAGTTCCTAACTACTCTTTTTAATGCATATGCATGTTATTATGATATAATGCATGCCCTCGCCATCCAACACTCCCTCGAGCGACACCATCTTACGTTCACAATGCCCAACACTCCCTTAATGTGACCTCGATTGTCGAGTCACCAACCTA
Source organism: Magnolia changhungtana (assembly GCA_030180095.1). Taxonomy (NCBI): domain Eukaryota; kingdom Viridiplantae; phylum Streptophyta; class Magnoliopsida; order Magnoliales; family Magnoliaceae; genus Magnolia; species Magnolia changhungtana. The sequence continues at coordinate 3,199,685 of JASAUF010000625.1, forward strand.
ACTAATGCGATGCGATGTAAATATGTTAGCCAAGTATTTAGTTACGTTCATTCATCTAGCAGTTTGGGAAAACTGGGACACCCTAAAGGAGTCAATGCCCTATCCCGATTGCGGGTCCTAGGCGGTCGTAACAGCCTTACACCCATGATCCTTCTGGGTTTGTAACTCCCAGATAACACATACGATGGCAGATTGTAAGCTGAATCACTCGCGGTCACTATGGAGAGGCTCGTCACCCTAGCGTAGGCCCACAGCTCGATCATAGTGTCCCATTCTACCATGCCTAGATCACGAGGTGGGTTTATACCCTAAATTGCTCACGGTCACTACGGGAAGGCTCGTCAACCCAGCGTAGGCCGACAGCTCAAGCATAGTGTCCCATTTCACCATGCCCGACTCCCGAGACTTGTGGATCGCATCATAATTATTACCAGTGGGCACTACATGGGCATAAGGTGTCTTAGGTTTAAACAGGTGCCATCATGCATGGTTAAAAAACATGATTGGTTAGTTAGTGGGACAATTTGTTCAATTCAAGTGAACTACGGAGCACCCGGCATTGGGTGCGAGCATCCCACGTAGTCCAACTACTGCTGGCTATCCATGTTCGACCTAAATTGTTCAGATTGGTCATTAGGTGGCCCAACTGGTGGGGCTACCCATACGGGCCTTGTAGTTCCACTGGCCAACCCAGAATGGGATCTAAATTACCTAACATTTTAAAGAAGATAATCAGTTGCTCCAAGTTTCAAAAAAATTCAGGCATGTATGTAATCAAGATTTAGATTGCTTGGCATCATAGAGAATATTATGATCTTCTCCTAGTTACAAGAAGTTTAGACATACATGTATATAGGGTTTAAATTTCTTAAATCATAGAAAGATCATAAATTACTCCTATTTACAGAAAATTCAGACATACATGTAAACAACAGTGAACATTTAAGCCAAATTAAATGTATAGAAGAAATGCAACAAAATTCCCCCCAAATTGTTTCAGATTTGAGGATGATCCAATTTCAATTTCACATGATAAGAAGGGAAAGCAAGGAAAGAAGGCAATATTCAAATGACTTAGTTTAATTAGCATGAGATTAAGCATCAATTTCTTTAAACATGCTTAGGCAAATTCTAAAGAAGTAACTACTAACAGATTCCTTCTGAATCACTCATGCAAAGAAAATTCAACAAACACAATCATTAACATCACCCTAGGTTCGATAATTGGCCACCTAAGGATAATGGTCCGCACCTAGGAATAGTTTGATGGTTTGTGGAGCTGCTCCTAAGGTTTTGGTTTCGCGGATTGGCATATCGGAGCCCTGCGCTGATAGAATTTGCATGTTAGAGTGCATGCAAGTGGCTTAAGATGCTGAAATTTGGAAAATGGGCTGGATGGTTACCTTTTTATCACCGGTGGGCCGCTCTCTACAGTGGGGTGTGATTGTGGGGTTCGTTGTTGGCAGCAACAAGGGAGATTTTTCCCAAATCAGCTCCCCCAAGGAGTTCCTTCCTCCTTCCTCCATTCTCCCCACTCCCTCTCTCCCCTAGAGGCCCTTTTTCTAACATGCATGCCCCTAGTGGGCTGAATTTTGATCCCGTGCCATGGGGCAAGTAGGCTAATATTGTATAAGCGATTGGTCCAAATTTGGCGGCAAATAGATGACTTAACACTAAAAGAAAAATGAGCAAAGGCTACGGCCAAAAACCGTAACAACAACCCTTTTACTACGGATATGATTTGTAGCATGTCTGTCGCTATTAGTGGGGTAGCTAAAGGTATAGCTATGGATTATATCCATAGCAATAAATACCAATAGCTACGAATTATATCCGTAGCAATAGATAACAATAGCTACGGATATAATCCGTAGCAATAGATGCCAATAGCTACAGATTATATCCGTAGCAATGCCTTTAGCTACCCCAACAATAGCGACGGACGTGCTACGGATCATATTCGTAGCAAAAGGTATTTTATCCATAGCAATAAATACCAATAGCACCAATAATATCCGTAGCAATAAATAGATACCAATAGCTACAGACAAAAGTCGTAGCTATAGCTACAAATTATATTTATAACTATTTTTTTTATTGTAATAATGCGACCTATTTCCATTGTAAGAACCTGCTATGATTGATAACTCATCTAAGCTTAATGCTAATAGAAATAGTACATAAAATGCAATCAGAAAAAAATGATACATTTATTACAAATAGCAATCAAATCATACAATGCATCCTACATTCACATTTCTAAATAAACAATACTTCACTTTGCTCAACCTATCATAAGAATTACAACTAAGGCGTGCCCTTATGTGCAAGAAACAAATACACTCCAACACAGTAAACACCCTCCATATGCTTTCAATAATGCTCACGTTTTTACAGAATTTTCTTCCTTTAGACGGTCAATTCAGTATATGCAGAAGATAGAGTTTCTTCTTTCCTTGAAACTACAGATGTAACTTCTGTGGACTTCGACACAAGATCACTTTCAAGTTCTGAAACCTTTCCCTTGAAAAAATGAATTTCATCCTCCACTGACTTCTTTAGCTTGTCAGCCTGTATAAAACAACATTTGTAGACACAATCAAACAAGCATGCCTTTATACACATCTCAAAAGAAAGAAAGACAAAAAATTTAAAAAAATAACACTTATATATGAAGAAATCAAAAATGTACTTACAAATCTTTTAAACTATGGCAAAATCCAACATGAATAATGTGTTCAAACCTAAGATGGACTTTTAAACTCAAAACCTAGGTTTAGGTTAAGGTTATAAGTTTAGGTTTAGGTTTTAGGTTTAGGTTAAGGTTATAGGTTTAGGTTAGGTTTAGGTTAAGGTTAGGTTATCAGTTATAAGTTTAGGTTATAGGTTATAGGTTATGGGTTAAGGTTTAGTTTATAGGTTTTGGTTTAGGTTAAGGTTATAGGTTTAGGTTAAGGTTATAAGTAGGTTTAGGTTAAGGTTTAGGTTTAGGTTATAGGTTTAGGTTATAGGTTTAGGTTAAGGTTTAGGTTTAGGTTATATGTTATAGGTTATCGGTTATAGCTTTAAGGAAGTGAAAATAGGTTAAGGTTTAAGTTTAGGAAATTGGGTTCGGGTTGGGATCGGGTTTAGGTGGATTTAGGGATTCAAATTCGGGTTCGGGATCGGGTTTAGGTTTTACGTTTAGGTTAAGGTTACAGGTTTAGGTTTAGGTTATAAGTGTAGGTTATAGGTTATAAGTGTAGGTTATAGGTTTAGGTTTAGGTTATAAGTGTAGGTTATAGGTTTAGGTTTAGGTTAGGTTATAGGTTACGCTTAGGGAATTGGAAATAGGTTAAGGTTTAGGTTTAGGAAATCGGGTTCGGGTTTGGGTACGGATTTGGGTTTAGGTTTAGGTTTTCAAATTTAGGTTTAGGTTAAGGAGTTGAGATTAGGATTAGGTGTAGGTTTACGTTTAGGATTTGAGAATACATTTAGGTTTTAGGTGTAGGTTTAGGTTATAGGTTATAGCTTTAGGGAATTGAGAATAGGTTAAGGTTTAGGTTTAGGAAATCCGGATCGGGTTTAAGTTTGGGTTTTCAAGTTTAGGTTTAGGTTAAGGAGTTGAGATTAAAATTAGGTGTAGGTTTAGGTTTAGGATTTGAGAATACATTTAGGTTTTAGGTTTAGGTTTTAGGTTATAGGTTTAGTTTAGGTTATAAGTGTAGGTTATAGGTTTAGCTTTAGGTTAGGTTATAGGTTAAGATTTAGGAATTGAGTTTAGGTTATAGGTTTAGGTTATAGGTTAAGGTTTAGGTTTAGGTTAAGGTTTAGGTTTAAGTTTAGGTTATAGGTTTTGGGATTTGAGAATAGGTTTAGGTTAAGGTTATAAGTTTACATTTAGGAAATCAGGTTCGGGTTTGGGTATAGGTTTGGGTTTTTAAGTTTAGGTTTAGGTTTAGGTTAGGGAGTTGAGGTTAGGATTAAGTGTAGGTTTAGGTATTTGAGAATACATTAAGGTTTAGGTTTAGGAAATCAGATTTGGGTTCAAGATCGGGTTTACGTTTGAGTTTTGGGTTAAGGTTGTGGTCCCTGCAAATACGGCCTGTCCAAATGGCTAGGCCCCTCCAATGTTGTCCATAGGAAATGAATAGCTTCATCATAGTTATAACAGTGGTTCCCACCTTCCACGGACCCCCGCTCATCCGGATAGCTCCAACTCACATCCGGGTCTGCTCCATTAATTTCACGCAAATACATAAATACGGCATGTCCAAATGGCCAGGCCCCTCCAATGCTGTCCATAGGAAATGGGCAGCTTCATCATGGTCATAACAACAGTTCCCACCTTCCAGGGTCCCCCGCTCATCCGGATAGCTCCGACGCACATCCGGGTCTGTACCATTAATTTCAAGCAAATACATAAACACGGCCTGTCCCCGAGATCCACCGAATTCGTCTGATCCAAGGATCTAAGGAAGTCGAATACTATAATTTGGACCATAGTTTCAGCCATTTGAAACACTGAAATCACGCACACTCACATAATCCGAAAAGGAAATTTCTTTCGCTGAAATATACCAACAAAAGTAAATGACATTCTTGATTTTCAACTAGAAAGTACAAAATGTGAACTGGAACATGAGAGCAGAGAAGTGTTGACTCACTTGTTCACTTTAACCTAAGTAACTTTTAGTGTTTCCTTCTTCTTTCCATCAAGCTCTTCAATCACCTTCTTGATTTTTGACTTATCATTCTAAGCAAGAGAAGAATACGGTAAACAAACAACTTCAGACATAAACAAATTCAATTAAAAAAAAAAGTTGCAGGTGCTTCAGTCAATTAATGGCTTACCTATTACACTTAAAACTTTCAAAACCACATATATCAAGAACTCCAATTAATGATTTCGAGTTCGGGTCCTGCCCAATTGAAACATTGATTTTATCCACAAGCCTGTAAGATAGAAAAAGAATAAAACAAATTACTTTGATAGCAAAATTAATACACCATGAAAACAGCCCTTTCCAAATAAATGTATAAAATTCCAGAAACAACTCCACCATATACAAGCTCTTTTACCAATCAAATAGGCGGGGGTATATTATCTTTACTAAACCATCCCTGCTAATGATTGCATTAACAGGATCTATCGTTCTCATAATGACTTCTTTAGGTGTCACCATCACACGTTTAGTCAGAGCATCTTCCAAATTCTGGGCGTCACACCTACCACACAAGATTTAGTCCAGATAAACTGATATTAACAAACAATCGTGATAGATGGCAAGCTACATTCCATTATATAGAACAAAAGGGAACATAGTTCTAGGGATATACATGAGATGTTCAACTGTCATTTTAAAATGGAATCTAGACTTTTCATCCTTAACGACAGATGAGTCTATCGACTTTCCTTTGCAAAATCAATATTACCAATATGAAGAATAGTAGCTACAACCCTGAAAATAACCTCCTGAAGAGAACAATAACTATCAGAAATCTGATTAGCAACCAAATCTAAGAAATAATTTCTACCCAGAGGTGGACCCAAAATAGCATCAGATTGATTGGGAAGGCTGACTGTTCTTGCTTGTTGATTCCAACTATATCCATAGCCCTCCTAGTTGCAAGATATTCATGAGCATCATTTACTCCATCTAGATCATAACAATTAGATTGGTTGAGGTAATGGAATGATTTAGGGTTCCCCAATTTGTACTTCTCAATATCCTGCAAGGTTGAGTCAACAATTCCAAAATCATGTCTCTTTAAGTATAAAAAAAATGGCATATAGTCTTATGACGCAAAGAAAGTAAATGAGACGATAGCTGTTTATCTCAGACAAATAAGGAAGTAAGTAAGGTGAAAGAAGAGAATAACTACCTCAGGTGGTGCTGAACAAAGAAGGTAAAAGCAATGGTAGTTTCTCTCAGGATCTGAAATTTGGCAAACATGTGATCTTTCAAGTAAGTGCTAATAGCTGCTCCTGATATCCTTCCATTCTTGTCAAATTGGATCCACTACAAGAAATAGTTGGCACCACATGATGGACGACCCACTTCCAAAGTGGTCCCTGCATGATGGATAGTGATAAAGAAAGAGAAAAGCAATGGTTTTAAAAACACATCCTTTTTTTGGAGGTAAGCTCACAGCCATTTGCATTTACCTAAACTTGTCACATAACATGTGTTTAAAATAAGTAACAGAACAAACCTTATGAAGTGGATGAGCAACCAATTTTTGCTTAAGCTCCTCGATTTGATTAACCAAGTCAACAAATTTTGGATCATCAATGCCCATATCCTGCCAAATAGTGTATTAGAAGGGGGTGAAAAGGTCAGAAAACTCTAGAACTATAAAACCACAAGTTAGGGTATGATCAAGGTGATTGTTGGGAACCAAAGCCGGGGATCGCGTAATGGAGAGTCCAAATTAAATCAATGATAAGACCCTTGCAGTATAATTAATCCGGCCCATCCAATTTCCTATTATTGCAGATGGCTCGGATCATCTAATCACATTGATTCTTTATAGACAGACAATAAAAATAGAAAACAAGAAAAGTAGGCAATTAAAGTTGTCATCCATAGGAATGTCCTGATCAACGAACAAACTTTTCCAAACAAGATCAATGCGTCCCCAGCTGCTGTACTGCAAGGAGTATACTTTGTCTTGCTTCCACTGGCCGGAGATCAGAAGATAAAGATATTTTTATACTGCTGAGAGCACAAATTAGAGGCAACTCCACGGGAACCTACAATAGAAAAAACTAATGAAATTCAGTTCTTTTATCAGCAACCATGAAACAAAATAAAACAAATAATAATAATACCAACTTGTCAACAGATTTCAAATGAATTAACTTAGGTTCTCCGAGTTTGAACTGCCTAGCTGATAACTTAGATCAATGCTGCAGCAGGCTTTTTAACCACGTTGACCACCACACCCAACCCCAATCAGTTCCACCATCCCGTATCTTAACCTACAATATTGAAGCACCAGTAAAAACTGAGATGAACAAAATGATGAAAACGTCAGTCTAAATGGGAGCAGACTTGAAGCCTAAACCTTATCAGATGTAAATTACAACTGAAGCTGAACTACATGATCAAATCATCAAACATGTCCGCCTAAAATGGAGCAGACTTGAAGCCTAAATCTTATCAGGTGTTAATCACAACTTGAAATGATTCAAGCATCCCTCAAGGGGCAAATAATTTTGCCGACTCCCTTGATAAGCAGCCTCTTGGTCTTATTAATGTGTGGGACCTTCCCATCCATTGTCTTGACGGATATGATCCAATCTTCTCTTGGTTGTTTTAATAAATTTTGATTCCAATAAAAAAGATCAAAGAATTAACATTGCAAAAAAAGTCAATGTCGGTAACACAACAAGAGAAATACAATGAGAAAAGCATTATCTGCCAAAAAATGATTAGAATATTAATAGTAAACAGTCCACTTATGAATGAAAAAGAACTGAATCAACAAAAAGGAACTAAGGTGTTGTTTGGTAAACTAAAAAATAAGGTCTGAAACTTAATTTAAGTGCTGAAGGTTAAAAGTACTGAAATATTTGTTTAGTAATTTTTCTAAAAGTTCTGATATCTGAAAATAAGCACTTTTTTACAAAAACTTATTTGGTAAACACAAACTAAAAAGTTTAAAAATTAGAAAATTGTCATATTTACCCCTGTTGTCCTAATTCTACATAAACTCAAATTTCTGTAATGTTTATTTGCCATCCAACATCTTGATTAGGTCACACGAACTTGGGTGAAGGGAAAACACAAACATTAGATTGATCCACAACTTTTGTGGCTCTTGTGAAGTTCTTGGCTCTTGCTGTCAAGAGGGATCGGGCTTCCTTTTGCATTGAAGGAAGAAGAAAACTAAAGAAAGCATCCTTCAATATCAACTTCCACTGCTCGTTCCAAAGCTAAGCAGACTTACTAACTCCATCACTGATGTAGTTATCATTTGAATCACTTATTAACTTAATTTGAACATTTTTTGGCAATTTTATGGTAACCTGTAGGAGTTTCTCTTCTTCCACTTTTTGGATAAGAAGCCACTGTGCATCTTTGAATCCATAGAATGGCTTCTCATCCAACCACTTGATAGTTGTGAACTGATGAAGATAATCTATTACAGTTTTCCCAGCTGATGTAGGACTAGTTGAGACCACAACATTCTCCATGAATATACTGCGAACATGTTTCCAAACAGATGGGTCACAGCTGATCTCTACTGCCGCCTGGAGCATGTAAAAAAAAATGCTAAAAATGCCAAGCACGATATGCTGTAAATTCCACACAGATGATGAAACTTAAAATTCAGGGCAACAATAAAGTAGAATACATACCATGTGCCTGGCACCTTTGAGCACATCTTGAGGAGTCTCAAACATCGCGCATGTAAAGTTCACACCTATTTCATCAGGAGTTTCCTTGGCATCTTCCAATTCATCCACCCGCTGGAATGAAGTGAAGTGGGGCATGGTTACACTTTATGTTCAAAGCTAATGCAAGGTTATGATAAGAATATACATACCATCTTTTCCAGGTTTAGGAGCAACCCAAATTGTTCTGAACTAAACCCGAATTTGTTTGCTACCTCCCATAGACCAGCCTTACTGCAAATACTATACAGAGATTTTCGTTTTGGCCTCTTAAACTGCCCTTCTTTCACTTTCACTTCACCTGGAGGGAAATGCAAATTAAAATTTGCATCAACATCATCAACCTCTCTTTTAGATTTGGCAACCTTTAGAGACTCAAGAATAGAGTTGAAAAGCTGCTGATTCAATGAAAGCCTCGTCTCATCATCAACCTTCAAGCTTCTTCCTGAAAGCGCTTATTGTGGTACAACTGAAGAGCATTCTTCCGCTTTTAAAGTAGCAACCACTTTTTATCAAGGTTCTGGACAGCCCAAAGTTTCTGGAAAAGGAAAGAAGTAACAATTAACTCTTCAGCACTCCATGTGCTCATAATGCAATAGTTACATTCTATGCATGAGCAAGAGAATTACCTTGTGGCACTTCAGCTTAGTTATATTCTATGCATGAGCTCACAACTGGCTCGAGTCAGGGTGAATTGGCGGAATCATCTCTTAACTGTATGTTCCCAATTCAGTTAACCGGTGCATGAAAATGCAACCAAAAATTACACCAAATCGATACTCTATCCTTGTTTTGTGGATGATACACATGCATTGAGAACTTGTACGCATGACATACAATTAATTCAAACTGAACTGGCCAAATTATGGCTCCAAGTTTAGATGTATTATGAACTAAAAATTGTATTTACTTGTCTAAAACATCAGATTGGTGCACATCTAGCAACGGTTGAAATGAAAAAAAAAAATTGAAAAACAAAAAATAAAATTCCAACAGCCCGATCCCTCTTCTCAAGGATGGACCCATTTGATGGATTGCCCATATTGAGGGTTGGGACCAACCTGGATTTAGGTACAAGGCATGTTCCATCAATATCGGGCAAGTGCTTGCCATCAATGAGATTTTTGAGAGGAATCCCACCATTATTGAGAACTACGGAATTTGGTTGCGGTACCAGAGCAGAACTGGTTATCACAAAATGTACAAGGAATACCGGGACATCACTCTTAATGGTGTTGTTGAGCAAATGTATGACGAGATGGCTTCTCGCCACAGGGTAAGTTCTCCTTGCATTCAAATCATCAAGACAACTACCATACCTGACTCGCTTTGCAAGAGAGAGAATACCAAGCAATTTCCTAATTCCAAAATCAAGTTCCCATTGGTGTTCAAGAAGGTTAGGCCACCAACTAGGAAGCTTAAGACAACATTCAAGACAACTAGGAAGCTTAAGACAACATTTCAGACAGCTACCATAAGATTTATGTATTTTTCTTAGAGGTTTGGCCCTTAATGCATGGATTATATCTACTGTCATTTTTCTTAATAAAAGAGCTTTGTTTAGATGGTCAGATCTTGCATTAAAAGGTCTAGAAATGCAAATCTTTCTGATATGGTAAATGTTAAAACTTGTGGTAAGATTCCTTCAGGGGCTTTTGGGCGACATGCAAAAGTCAATCTAACCCAATTTCATTTGCTAGGCGTTCATTTACTAGGCGCCATTGTGGATGTTAGCACCCATTGACTCAGCCATTGAATGGTTAGAATGTGTGTTACTCATGTGGTCCTCCCAAACTATGGGCCTGATATTTGAGGCACGGAACTTTTATGTGATGACATGACACATTGATGGTTTGCATACTACACATGTGCCACCAATTGACACATGTGAAGCAGGCAGTTAACAGACTCCTCCTTAACTCATTTTGGCTGAAAGCCATAGAGAACTAATTTCAGACAGCTATAGTCATCTGGGGTTATTCCATTTCGAATAGTGAATGGGGTGTCACCAAAACATGCCTGTTTACAAGATGGTCTATGATATGCTGAAAGTGTGAATCCTTTATGGGCTTTGTAGATTTAGCCAATGCTTTGTGGGAAATTTTATAGGATAGCAGTCATGCTTTATGGTACAGAATGTTGGGCCGTTAAAGAAAAACATGGTTATAGGATGAGAGCCTAGCTGAAATGAGGATGTTAAGATGAATGTTGAGATGAGCGTAGCTGAAATTAGATCCACACATCAGATCGGTCCCACTGTATAGATGACTTGACCCAAAAATCAGGCTAAACAATTAAATCCGGTGGGCCATGCTTCTACACAAATAATGAATAGTTCAGAAAAATTGCTAGTGTTGAACATGCAACCTGCATGTGTGGCAGTCCTGATGAGTGGAACATGTGTTATTGGAGATCATATGGTGGACCCACCTGATGGACAGGTCAGATTCTAGCCTATTTTTCCAGTAAGTTATGTGGGATCAGGAAAAGTCTATTACAACATTAACTTAATGAAAGTCAACTACACCCATGGACTACAAGAAGTCAACAACAATATCAACAACGTGCCTTCAGTTCCGTGCCATTAACTTTAATTGATACTAGTGTGAGATCATGCCCATCTAAGGTCAACAGACTAGAAATCCCTGCTACCCCAAAGAAAAGCAAGTAAAGGAGAATAAACCGTTAGGAACACCCCAGAAATAACTCCAGAAAAGAAACATTTAAAAAATAAAATAAAATTATATAGATATCATTAAGCACACAAAAGATACAACCCCATTGGTGGGTCCCAGCAAAACAGGGGAGGGCCACACCAACTGAGAATCTAGAACTGAGCTGATAGCTCGTGTACATGTGTTTTCTATAAACCTACACAGAGGACTCCTGGGGACAAAAAGGGGCCAGGAGAATGTAAGAGACCCTATACAGCAACATGAAAACATGAAAAAGATGGTGCAAGTCCAAACTAGAACTCTAGAACTGAGTGAAACATCTGAACTAATATAATTCTGAGGCTATTTCGATATGGTGTATACCCAGCTCCACAACCTGTAGGGATGAACTCTTTTGTTAGTTTCACAATTGTTGCTTGGGTAGCAAGGTTTCTTTTGCCATTTGAGCTTGGGAATCACATATGTTACAAGTTTAAAATTTCAAATTCACACTATCTATGCATGTGGCCCAGCACTTGCCAATGTCAAAGGTGCTAGACATGCTCACCATTTGTCCAACACTATAAAACAGCAAGGTTAGATACCTAGTATACTCCAAGGTTAGTGTTGTTGTATCAGTATGGCCAGGGCTGCTTCTGGCATGAATGCCATTTCAACAAACAGATAGCATGCCATTTCATCAAACAGATAGCGTGCCATTTCAAATCTGAAAGACAGTAAAAGAGATACAAATAGAAGAAGATATCAAACCTATGGAGAGGAGCTTCATGACGTGTGTTTCTTCGGGCAAGAGATTCACTACATGCCAATGAGAGAGAGAGAGAGAGAGAGAGAGAGAGAGAGAGAGAGAGAGAGAGAGAAGAGGCGCGTTCACGGGCCGATGCATTGGAGAGAGGGAGGAGAATGAGAGAGATGGAGCAGAGATCGGGAGGGAGAGAGAGGATTAGGGAAAGAAGAGATTTCTCGAGCTTTAATTAGGAACGGAGAAAGAGAGAGAGAGAGAGAGAGAGAGAGAGAGAGAGAGAGAGAGAGTGAGTGAAATATAGTCGTTTAGGCGCGGCTCTGTTTTGAGCGCGCGCCCAAATGGGGGGGTTTATTGATGGACGGACGAAGAAGGTGCGATCAGGGGATCCATGAGGCTCACCATGATGTATTTTGTTAATCCATTCCGATAAATAATTTTAATAAATTAATTATTTTACTTTAGGATACCAAATTCCATGTATACTGAAGGCCCAAGTGGACCACACCATAAGAAGCAACAGTATTTTAATATCAATGTTTTCTACCGTATGGTCCACTTGAGAATTAGATCTAGCTGATTTTTTTTCTCATCCTCTAAAGTAATATTTATAAATATATAGATGGCTTAGATATAAAATATAGTTTTTTTTAGGCCTCATGAAGCCCCTTACAACACTATTAATTATTATTAGTGTATCAACCTTTTAACTACGGATTAAAACTGTAGCAAATATCGCTAAGGTTTATATCCGTAGCAAAAAAGTAATGTGGTCTGCATCCTTTGCCCCTTTTTCTTGTAGTTCAATTTACCCCAGGAGCCTTATTTGCAATTGACGGTTGTCGGTGATTGATCGGGGCCACAATTATACGGATATGAGCAGGGAAATATCCTTAACTCATGCCTTGAGTGCGGTTGCCATCTAATGGTCAGAAAGCTACAACTTTGGCATTTTAGTAGCGGGACCAACTCACTTAAGTTTCAGGTTTTAAGTCCCTGAGAGTCGTGCCTTTCAAGCTCTATCTTCACGGTCCAAGTTGTGCTGATTCGCATTTAGGGGATTGAACCCAGATGGGATGTCCCATTCTCTTGGGTCGTTAACAACTTGATGAACCCGGAATACTTTCTTCATATTTGTGTATATATGTTGGAGTTTCCACAGATCAAGCGGAAGCTTGGTGACAATGGTCTTGGGGTCGTTTCTTGTAAGAAATTTCAGAATTTTATTTTTTTTTTCTTTTTCTTTTACTTGCTAAAATCAATTGTTATGTAAATGGGTGGAACAGTTTTTGTTTCCAATATCATTCTCCAAGGTTCCGATCTTTGTGATGTCAGTGATACTGGAGGGAAATCGGGATGTTCGTTGTTTCTAACTCAATGGGTTGTATAAATGTACAGACAGTGGCCTGATATCATTCAATGGGTATGCGTTCTTGTTGCTGCCTGTGATTTTGGAGTATCTTGTTGGGGATGAGACTCTTTTGTATTGGGACTGATAATCCCCCCTTCATCCATCCTTTCTGTTCTATTTTATTTAGATAAGAAGACACCTTTCAATCCTTCTCTAATTATCTGTTCTTGAAGGAACCAACACTACTCCGTGGATCACTTGGGAGCCCATGTCTTAGTTTACAGGAGTCTGTTAACATATTCGTCGCTGTATTTCCGCCACCCTTTAAAATGCTTTTCACAGGATTCGTTTTTGTTTCTACCATCATGGAATATAGAGGGAGAATCCAGTTTTATTAGTTATATCTAGGTCAATCCTGGGCAATCTATCTTGGAACGTGTGGCCCACTTTTATGAGATTGAACTGTTAATTATCATCACCCTATTGCTGCTGTTTTGGAAGGGCTTATTCAAAAGATGGCAATGAGGTCAGGTGATCCAAGCCAATGATGGGAGGACTTTAGAGGCTTACAAGTGGACGTGGATTGTGTACTAACTCAGCACGCTAACTTTAGAGGCTAACAAATGGACCCTGACTGCATACTAACTCAGCATGCTACAGCGTGCTGATTAAACAGTGGGGCCCACCATTTATGTACGTGTCTTATCCATCATGTCCATCTGTTTTTCCAGCTTTTTTTTTGGCATGCATTTTTTGAAATAACTCTGATATTATCAAAATATCACCGATATTATTTGTATCCTTAGGTCTGCGATACTGATAACACTGGTAGTGATACCGTAACACTGGTATCAGAAATTTTATGTATTGACGATGTATTACCAAGTATCGCCAATGTATCGATATCACCAATATTTTTTACTACCTAAATTTCAGGTCACTTGTATTACTAATATATTGATGTCGCCAATGTATCGCCAATATTTTTTACTGTGTAAATTTCAAATGTCACTTGTATCATCAGTGTATCAGCGATATTTCAATAATATTGCCAAAAATCTTTTTATTAAAAAAAAAATTCATTAAGATTTTTTTATGGGCACATGGTTGTTATCGATAATATCGCCACATTATCTTATTATCATAACATGGGTAATGTCAGGACTAATCTTTCATTCCCTTTTTAGTTGTTGATGATTTCTCAGTGTATGAAATATTGATGGATGGATGAGATGGCTGAGTAGATTTATGGGATGGTTGGATTGATTTCTTACGAGATGACGTGCTTTTAGGACTCTATTAAATAGAAACTTATTATGTATGCATTCGTTTTATAATTTTTTTATTCCTTAATATGCAAATATGTGCATTTTAGATATCTTGAAATTTTACTGAAAAATTCCAGCATTATCTACATGTTTCCTTAATGTTTTCCCGCATTTTCAGTCATTGGTGATATCGATGTTGTTTTCGTATCCCACCAACAAAACTTGTAGTGGTATGGATACTTTGAACACTAAGGGCATGCACCTAATATTGAAGCATATCCAATGTTCAAGTGGACCATACCACGGGAAACAATGGAAATTGAACACTGACCATTGAAAACTTCCTGGGCACACTACAAGAAAGTGTAGCTTAGCCGACTGATGGGGCTACCGTTTTCTGGCGGCCGGTTTTAACAGCTGCGGGTAAAAGGTCCCATAAGAAGGAAAAAAAAACCCTACCTTCATTTCCGCCCCCTCATCTCCAGCCGCACGCCGATTCTCCCTCTCCAGTCCCTCAAGCTCTCCGCTCGCTCTTCCTCCCTCTCCCTCTCCCTCTCTCGCGCTCTCCCTCTCCCTCCTCTCTCTCGCCTCTCCATCTCGCTCTCCCTCTCCGCTCGCTCTCCCTATCTCTCTCTCTCTCTCAAAATCCTAGTCATCTCTCTCTCTCTCTCTCTCTCTCTCTCTCTCTCTCTCTATCTCCTCGGTCCTCTCGGTGCGGATTCGGCCTTCGTTGCTCGTGAATCTCCGATTCTTAGGTATGATGTAAACATTTTCCCTTCTTGCTGTTGCTTTCTGCAATTTAGAAGACCTGATTAGGGATTTGCATTATCGAATCCCGAATTAGGGATTTGCATTGTCGAATCCGGAAATAGGGATTTGCATTGTCGAATCCCTTTTTAGGGATTTGCATTGTCGAAACCCTTTTTGGGATTAACATGCTTTTGTTTCCAGGTATATTGTCGGATAGTTTCCAGTTGCCTTGGCTTGAAACAGTTTGACCATCAGTTTGGGATAGATAATGGGAGCCTGTGAAATGCAGTTCCTGTTTGTGCAGTCTCAGGTACTCGGTGGACCACCAAAAAGCATATACAGTTGTGATTTTGGGGTATACCCAAACAGTTCTTAAATCATGCCAAAGTTTAGTGTTGTTTTGTTTTTTATATGAATTCTATTTTCTACGGATGACTATATAGATTTTATATGAATTTTGTTCAATGCTGTTTTGTTTTTGTTTTTTGTATTTTGTATTTTGTATTTTGTTTTTTTTCTTTATTCACATTTAACTTAAAAGGAAAAAAGCTATTCTCAAGCTATAATATTACAATTTTTGCTTAGATCTATGCTATGACTTTCTAATCATGTAATAAATGCTGGCTTAACAATGCCAATAATCTCAGTCTTAAAAGATGTTAATTCTCATGCTTCTTTATATTAGGAACAAATAGACTAAGCAATTCTACTTCATATTTTCTGCTTAGTTGAATCTGCAATTTTATTTGACACATTTAGTACCTGTTTGGTAGATCCAAAAATATGTTCATCTCATTTTAGCTAACAATAATTATGTATTAGAGATTGTTATCTGTATCACATAATCACTTTTAACATGAACTCATTATCTATTAGAGATCAAGATTAACGCATAGTTTCTGTTAACCAAAATGAGATCAACTCATTTTTTAGGTGTCTACCAAACAGTAGTAGGTGAGTTAATATTGTTTGTTTGGAGTAGTAAACATTATGCAAATATCATTTTCTATTTTTAAATTAATCAATTTGAAGCTTTCTTTGTGCAGATATCTTTATGGCCATGTTACACTTTCCTTTTGTCCAGCATTTTCATGGGTATTTACATACTTCCAACACTATCATTTTTGACTTGCCATCTGTTAGTATCCAACCTGTTTTGATAAAATTAGATCCAAAACTTGTGACCCATAAAAGAAAAATGTTTATAATGGTCTTCCACCACTGTTTTATATGTTGAAATTTGTATATAGTTCATCTTTTGGCCCATGCCATAAAATTTGTATGTTGTTTACACCATTAAAAACCATAAACTGAAATGGATCTGCTGCAGATGTTACTGTTAAAGAAGGTGATATCCATGAGGCTCTATTTTGGAATTATTTCCTCCTCGATTATCTCTTAATAAAAATCTCTTATTATATCTCATCAGTCATCATATTGTCAGGACTCTTGATAAAAAGAAGGAAAAAAAGAAGAAGAAACATTTCTGAGAACTTAGACCTGGAACTGATTGGGTTCAACTATCCTTTGGTACCCATTGGGTCTTTGGACCTTGGTTTCCAGTGGGTCTAGTTTAGGTTCATGTTAAACAAGGGCATTTACATGATTGTGCCACTTGAATGGATTGATTAGATCACACACATGTTTACCACATAACGACCTCACTACAAATTGAAAAGCAAGGCGCTACCAGATTGTCATGAACTATGGACCGGTGAGCAGTTCTCGGGAACAAAGATTGCAAGGACTCTTCACCAACCCAAATGTCCTCCCAAAAACTAATATTCTCCCCATTCTCGAGGGCAAAGCCCATTCCTTCAACAAAATTTGACTTCATAGAAATAATCTCTTTCCAAATTGCCAAGGCTCTAGACATAGAGGATTCCCTAATACACCATGCCTCCCACTGAACCTTTTCCCTTTTTCATTGTTTGGCATGGAATCCATGGTTTCAGACATGCCTTAGTTCTTGGAGAAGTTCTAAACTAGAAATCAATATCTCTTTTTCATTTGTGGTTTGTTGTTTTAGGTGAGATGGATGGCAAGGAACACAGTGAAATTGAATCTGCAGCAGAGTTCTTTTGGTGAAGCCACTCACAGCTGAACTTTTGTTGGAAGCGATCCAGACAACCAATTCTAACTGAAAAATGTGCCTAAATAGTGGTATGGGCATGGATTTCAATGAGACATTTGCTTTGATTTCTCTTTCTTTCTCATTACTATGTTCATGTAGATATGTTTTTGGAGATTTATACAAACTTGAATTATCTTCAATTAAGAAAGAGTAGTTCTTATAACTGGGGGTGTTAGGATAGCAAAAACTGCTACAACTGCTCACAGTGGTGGTTATCAGGAATCAACTCTGTATATGCACCGTTCATTTGGTGGGCCCCACCATGTGTTGTGATAAAAAATCAAAATAGTCCTGTCATCAGCTGGGGGAACATGTACGTTAAGGGTGTGGACTGTTGGACATTTTTTTTCCCTAACCATCTTATACATGAACTCAGCCAAGGACATGTCCGGTCGATTTTGGGTCGTATGCGTATGCGCAAGCAAAGACCAGATCAATGGCTCCCGCATCAAACATATGCCACAGTAGCACATGTACAAGAAATACGAATTGGATGAAATGAACGACAGATTTGGCCTGATTTTTTTGCCATAATGCATATGCAAAAGCACCACCAGTCAACAGTCTGGAGATCGTAAAGAGTAGTATCTAGATGGCTTCCTGCACTTTTCTCCAATAACATAGTTGGTGATGAAACTGTCTTGATTATGTTGATATGGTGGGCCATAATGTGGATGATGAGACAACTGTTTAACTATCCAATTGTTGTGAATTTTACTTTGTTGAGTGTAGACCACTGCTAGGTAGGCCACTACTTGTGTGAGGGTTCCTGAAGTCCAATCCTATTCTCTCTGGGATATGGCTAGGAGTATATATATCCATCTTCTCCTACTTGTATTGGCCATCGACATTGGATCAGGACTGACTTCACGGGCCAGGCAACATGATTGCAGATCATCATCTCATTTTTATTTATTTATTTATTTATTGTGATTTTATTTATTTATTTATGTTATATAGATATGGTATATGTATACAAACATGCTACAAGGGTTTAATTGTGTTTACTTCATTTGTATCATGCAGAAGGCTTCCTTCTACAAATGTTCAGTCACCTGACATAAATGCACCGTAGTTCTGGAAATGAGAAGGTATTCCATTCATATGAGTTTTTAGACCATTTTCACCTTTTTGTCTAGAGAATTCCACACTTGGATGCTCAAACTACATTTTGTTGTTGTTCAATTTATATAGTCCTACTTAGTGACAATGATAATTAGTGGAGCAATTAGCTACTTTGCTGGTGAGTTTTGTTGGAGAAGATAAGTTCAATTTATATAGTCCTACTTAGTGACATTGATAATTCATGTTAATTGCACTTCTCTTGTTTCAGGATGGAAAAATTGGTACCTTGGAAGACAAGCAGGTGAGCTGTGGCCTGGACTCTGTACATTGTATAAAATGATAGGATGAAACCAAAATCTTATTTGGTGCTTTATCTACAATGTGATATATTGATTATTCTGTTTGCTTATACTAGTTGATGTTTATGAAGAAAATATGATCATTCACTATTTGATACATGTATGGGTTCTAATCATGCATTTGTAAATGTGAATGCACGTACTATGATTTCTTTGTGGATTCAAAGAGTGAAAACTTGCTAAATGAAGATGTCTGCTAATTACAAATTACAATTTAAAAGTATACATTTGTACTCTCTTGATTTTATAGGTGATGCTGATTGCACATTTCAGGTGATTGATGAGAGAGTTTACACATATGCATGACCAAGTTGCTCATCCAACCTGATTCTTCCAACCTAATTCTTGGACCAAGCGTAAGTTGTGGGTAAGTTTGCCTGCAATTTGTTATGACCAAGTAAATCTAATTGCAAGTTCCTTGCCATCCAATCTTTTGCAATCACTTTTCTTGGGCAATTGATGTTTTATTTTCCTATCTTTTGTAGGGCAACCATCGAGAGATTAGACAGGAGCTTCAAGTAAGATTTTTGGAGCATCTTTCGCACTACACCAAAATCATTTATCAGGAATGGCCAGGGCTTTGGTTCGAGAACAATTTTAAGTCATTCCTGATTGCACATGGTTCTACACCATTTTAAAGTGTAGGCATAACTCGAAACCACGGAGTGTACATGCTTCCACCTTATTAGGGCTCTTTGCTCCCCCTTTTCTTCAATCTCATCTCGCATCTCTCTCTCTCTCACTCCCCCTTTTCTTCAATCTCTCTCTCTCTCTCTCTCTCTCTCTCTCTCTCTCAGGTTTTAATGATTGTCGAATGTCCGAGTGTGGAAGAACCCAACCAATCCCTGCCATTTCTAATCCTCTTGGATCGAGATCTCTTCCAATCTCAATGGCTTCCGCGTCTGCTCTGCCTCCTCCTTCATACACTCTTGAGATCCAAGACCAGTTGTCACGCCCCAAACCCGGAAATCGGATTCACAAGAATCCCGATCACCGAATCCGGTGCCGACAGCCTCCGTAGTACCCCATTCTCGGCTCCTAGCATCATACACCAGATTTTCGATCCTGGGATCCTACAAGGAGGGTTTTTTTTTTCTTTTTATGTACATTTAACTCGTAATAAGCATAACCACAAGATTACCCAATTCACAAAGGCAACAACATCATCACATATCCACTAATATAATCATTTGAGTACAGTGCTGAAAGGAAAATACATATATCAAAAATCAAAGCTCCAGAAGACGGTTGCATACTCTAAGCTCGACGCTGCTGCAACCTAACATTACCTGCACGCATCTATCGTGCATAAGCCTATAAAAAGCTTAGAGGGTGGTGTAAGTGTGTGCACAAGGTAAGTACCAAGTATTCAATATAATGTCATCATCATACGGTACCAAAAATACTAGTAATCCATAAATCGTACAAGATCGAAATAAGCAGAATTACTAACAAGATCATGAATTACCAGAGTAAGCAGAAATACTGACAAAAATAGGAATTATTAAAGAGAAATACTGGCAAGATCATAAATTATACGGTAACAGAGTAAGCGGAGATACGGACAAGTCCATGAATCAATCAATATCAGAATACGCAATATAAAGCAGCTATGCAAATGAGGAGTCATAAAGAGCCAAACATCAAATGCCGAGGATGCGATGTAATATATAATTCCTGATGAGTCCACGAATAGTGTTAATCGTATCTAGACCATATAAATGCAGAAACACAATAACCCAAAATACCATATGCCGCAGATGTAATGTAATATGCGGTGTGAATGGAATGACCATGCTGGAGTGTGAAGTCGGGATGATAGTACATAGTATCGAAGGCTATGGGTTCCATCACAAAGGACTTCTATCCAAACTAGTCCCATACCTAAATTTGGATAGTCAGACTCAATGTGGTAAACTCCTGATCTCAGGTTAGTTACGCGCCCAACCGAAATCCTAGCCATGCGAAGGTACACGTAACAAATAGTTGCGCACCACCAGCCTGAGTGGATAGTGAATGAATGAATGAATGAGTATGCAACTCTTACTCAATAAGTCCACATATCAGTACGGTTCATCTCTGGGATCATCACCAGGGTTTAGTACACTCCAAATGGCACTGTCTCTCTCCCAGCGGCATAGTCCAAGTGAACGTAAGAAACCTCACTATCCACCTGGCCAATAGTCTACTAATACCTATCCGGCATGTCGATAGCGGACCCATTCACGAGCTGGTCAAACTCAACCTAGTATTGCCCCTACCCTAAGGTGAGTAAGGCCACACCCCTTTCCAACCGACCACGACACAGTGGGAAATGCGGCCTCCTGGTATTCGGCCCTCGTGCGCTCATATATCCACTCGGTCTCGACGTTGGAGTCATCTCCTGGCCACGGAGGTTTAGGGATTTTCACCCAGGGACATCTATGGTGCCCGTATGCTAGAACCAAATATTTCCGGTATCCCGTCTGGCCATCCATGATATGCCTGTGGAGGCTACGACCCTGATGTCGCTAGGGTGTATAACACATAATGTAAGATGCATGAGTCACACAATCCAGTCATGCATCAATCCTGCGCATGCCGTGCGCTCATGTGAGATAACCTCCGCCTATCAGGGAGTCTCATATCAACATGCTCAATGACATATACAATGGTCAACCATATCTCATAACAAACATGCAGATGATGTGTATAGGCATGTATCATGATGCTATGCTATCACATACTCATAATCGGAATTAATAACCGGTACCAACAATCTGCCTCGATCGGTAATCGGTCAATCCGCCACGACAAACAGAATCGACAATCGGCCACGTCAATCGATAATCAGTCACGATAGGTAATCGGTCATAATTATCGGCCTCGATCTGCAATCGGTCAATCGGCCACGACAAGCAGAGTCGGCAATTAGCCATGTCAATCGATAATCGGCTACGATCGGTAATCGGTCATGATAATCGGCCTCGATCGGTAATCGGTCAATTGGCCACGACAAACAGAATCAGCAATCACCCACGTCAATCGATAATCGGCCACGATCGGTAATCGGTCATGATAATCGACCTCGATCGGTAATCGGTCAATCGGCCACGACAAGCATAATCGGCAATCAGCCACGTCAATCGATAATCGGCCACGATCGTTAATCGATAATCGGCCACGACAAGCAGAATCGGCAATTGGCCACGTCAATCGATAATCGGCCACGATCAGTAATCGGTCACCATAATCGGCCTCGATCGGTAATCGGTCACGATAATCGGCCTCGATCGGTAATCGGTCAATCGGCCACGATAAGTAGAATCGGCAATCGGCCACGTCAATCGATAATCGGCCACGATCGGTAATCGGTCACGATAATCGACCTCGATCGTGTCGGTCACCGGCCACGCCAGCGTAATTCGGCAATCGCCATGATCGGTAATCGGTCACGATAATCGACCTCGATCGGTAATCGGTCAACCGGCCACGTCAAGCAGAATCGGCAATCGGCCACGTCAATCGATAATTGACCACGATCGGTAATCAGTCACGATAATCGGCCTCGCTCGGTAATCGGAATAGGCAAATCGGTCATGACAATCGGATCGATCGATAGTCGGAGTTGACAAATCGGTCACGTCAATAGGAATCGATTAATGATCGGCCTCGACAATTGGTATCGATGAGAATGGGCCTAACAAGGTCTAAGGGGAAGGTTACAATGTGGACATTCAACCATCCTTGCCCATCAATGTGGACATTCAACTAACATTGCTCCCAACGGGTGGCCCATATAGAGTCATATATAAGGTGGGCCCATAGCTTCACACAAAGGCCTAATGTACATCGCATTGGGCCTCATACAAAGGATATATACACAACAAGTAGGCCCTGCACATGGGCCTTAGATACATCGTATGACCACCACCCATGGGCCCAATGCACATCATAATGGGCCTCGTTAAATGGGATACAAAACATCACAATGACCATGCCATATGGGCTGAAAATACATCTCATTGGGCCTTATCAAATGGGCCAGAAATTTATCACAATGGGCCACATCATATGGGCCGAAAATACAAGGAAGATGGGCCCTATCATGTAGGCCTCAAATATAAATCATGATGGGCCTTATGGATGGGTTGCACCAATGGACCCCAAGTGGGCTTGGACCACACCAAAAATCATTTCAATAGTTGTAGATGTAACATGTGTATCACTATACACTATCATTCCATGGGGCACATGGCCCACTAATGATGATTGGCCCCGTCTAAACATTATCCAGGTAAATCAGTACCATCCAAACACTTCCCGTGTAAATCAGCACCATCCAAACATTGCCTATGTAAATCTGTACTGCCCAAACAATGGACAACACCGTCCAAACATTGTCCAGCAGCGTCCAGCATAATCTAGGCGGTGTGGATGAAATAAATATATCATGGTGGTGTTCTCGTTGGCAAAACAGGTGGATGGGTTGGGTAAAACACATATAAGGTGGGTCCACAACGGGCAGACAGTTAGGATCTAATACATACATCGCAGAGGGCCCATGCAGCACCGTTCAACTCGACGGTGTGCGTATACAACACCTACATCACGGAGGGTCTTCCAACAGATGGACGGCAAGATACAAAACATACCACATGATGCGTCCCACAAGATTTGGATGGTGAAACACATACATCACGGTGGATCCCGTCTAGATAGTTAAACGGTGCGAATATAAAACATATACATCACGTGGGGTCCACATGTACAACATATACATCACATCAGGCGTCATGTACAGGCTACAAATTCATAGAGGTGGGCCTTAGGGATGGGCCAAAATTATATCAACACGGGCCTCACAGACGACCACAAATATATCAAGGTGGGCCTCATCATACGGGCCGCACCAGAAATCATTTCAATAGTTGTAGGTGTAACACATGTATCACTGTACACATGGCCCACGTATGATGATCAACACTGTCCAAACATCATCCATCACTATCCAACAATATCTGGATGGTGTGGATGAAACTATACATCATGGTGTGGTCCACTGTTTGGACAGTGTGGATAAGATACATACAACATGTTGGAGTCCACACGTGTGTGGGTCCCACGACTGCAATGCAGCAGGGATAAAACACATCATCCTGTGTGGCCCACGGATCATGGCGACGTCAATATATCAGCAATATGGCTGATGTGAGGTACGTCAGCCAATTCCTCTGGTGGGCCCCACGTACATGGCTTACCAAATACAAGATATATGCATATATCATATATATAATATATAATATTATTTAAATATTATAAGCTCCAGCGCCTAGGTGTGGTCGACGGATGGCTGGGATGTATAGTACATCCTCCCAGCCACATTCATCACAATGCATACATCTGTGGCCCCACCTCCACACGTGCAGCACGTGTGGAGTGGGTCCCACGGTAGCCCAAAGATGGATGGACAGTTGGATGGCAAATACATCACTGTGTGCACCACCGTCCAGCAGCTGGACGGTGGATACAACACATACATTATGTGGCCCACCAGAATTTGGATCTGCTTCATTCTCGGAGGGTGTGGATGCACCACAGGTGCTAAACAGATGGGTCCCACGTGATGGACGACCCAAAATAAAGAGGAAAAATAAATTTCATATATATCTAAAACTTCTGGGATCCCAAAAAGTTCTCAATGGTAGACGTCCAACCCCTTACTGATTTTGATGGTGTGGGCCACCTGAGATCCTTGAACAGCTGGTTTTTGGAGAATCCATGTTTTCAAAGGGGACAGATCAAATGCACGGTGTTGATACTCCACATACATCACGGTGGGGCCTGTGGTAGGACCCACGGTCCCCCCTTCAACAAATAGCAAGGACGCTGCTTGCTGCAGCGTCCTCTGGATGCTGGCAGCAACAGCATCCAGACCTTTTTTTTTGTTGGTTTTTCATAGGTGGGGTCCACATCTGGACGATCTAGCTCACTGGTTGAGTTCCCAGGCTCGTGATAGGCCCAAAGAGACCAATATTCAATAAGTTTGAGGCATACAAACATCACAGTGATCCGTAATAGTTTTGACAGTAAGTTCGTCGTTTTCAGTGGTGTGGCCTACTAGAGATTCCGATTGAATTCATTTCTTGGCCCAATGCCTAAAATGAAGTGAAAAATGGGATGGACGGTGTGGATTAGATATATACATCAAGGTGGAGCCTACATAAGCGGTCCACCAAAAACCTTAAAAGATAATATTATATTATTATCATTTTTTTTGTTAGCTTGGTAAACACCCACTGTCAGTCCCATTTCACTATGACGTCCAGCGTCAGGGACGCTGGACGGCTTTAGATACAACACATGTTTAGGTGGGCCCCACCTTCAGACGTACTGTCCAGGTGGGCCACCATATGCATGAACGGTGTGGATACAACATATACATAAAGTGGGCTCCACCTATAGATGGCTAGGATAAAATACACGCCTCATGGTGATGAATGGAATGGTGTGGATACAACATATACATAAAGTGGGCTCCACCTATAGACGGCCACATCATCATACAAAAATGATAAAGAGAGAGAGAGAAGCACCCACCTATCAGTCTTCTCCTTAGTTCCTTAGCCTCCTATGCTCCTTGCCAATACGTTTGACGGTGTAGATGATGAATGGAAGGTGGGGATGAGAGATGAGAGAGTGAGGAAAGTGGGCCACACTTGATGTTTGGGAGGGAGAAAGCTTAGACGTGTGTGTTGCTTGGGAGGTTTGAGAAATGAGAGAGAGAGAGAGAGAGAGAGAGAGAGAGAGAGAGAGAGAGAGAGAGAATGGAATAAAATGGATGGATTGATTTGGGTGGTTGTATTTAATGAGGTAATGTTTGGTTTGAAAATGGGTGAAAGGGGATGGTGAGAGGAGAGAGAGAGAGAGAGAGAGAGAGAGAGAGAGAGAGAGAGAGAGAGAGAGAGTTGACTTTTAAAAATGGAGGGATGGGTTGCATGTACACATGACATGGTTTGTACTTGACATGATTTGATGGGACATCTCGTAGAGATTCCCTCGATATTCGCAATGTGCGGCGTTTCTTCAGACTGAACGCAGGTCCACAACTTCTAGCCTAGGTATCGGTTTGGTGCGCGAGTCGCGGCGTTAGAACCGTGGCGACGGCGTGATCACTAAGGTATAAGTTTCGAGTCGAGCCGAGTTCAGTAAGCGGGACGCGGCCTAAGATCGCGGGCAAACGTCGGATACAGTCGAGGATCACCAGAATTCGACCGGTATGATCGCGTAAGCCTATGGAACGGTACAGACTAGGGCATGGGTCTTACACCAGTATTTGCACCTTCTTGTTGTTTCATTTTGCTGAAGCCCATGTTCCTGAAACATTTCAAATCCAGACAGTTGGTACTGCTTATTGAATTTTCTATAATCCACGTATATGTATTAAATGCCTCGATGTTGGATTTGAATCACTGAAATTCCATCTAACCAGACCATGATCAATATATACCGCCGTGTTCAGTTTCTATGCAGGTAAGAAGATATTTACAAGAAAAAGCTTGTGTGGTTGATAGGTTGCAATCACTTGAGTGGTTTTGTTAACATCAGTTCAACTTTAGGTTGCTTGCATTTATGATGAGTATGTTTTTCTTGATGTTTCATGTGTTGACTATTACAAAAGATTTTGAGGAAAGGTCAAATTATTATGACGCATTGTTTGCTACTGAATCTCGTGCAATCAATGGAAAGAAAGGGATCCATTCTGCAAAGGATCCCCCAGTTATGCACGTAACGGACCTGCTGACAGTCAGAAAGCTGAACCTTCTTGTTTCCTTGTACTTTCTATCATGTTTGGTTCTATAAAATAATCTCTTCTGGAATGAAATTGTTCCTTCAAAACTTGCTAAAAAAAATGTATTTTCAGGTATCTGCAAAAAAAGCTAAAGATTTCTTACCCTTCTTACAACGGAGTAGAAGGCTACCCGCTGTTGTGGATTACGTCATTAGTGGTCATCGGTTTAAATTGTTGATCCTCGAGGAAACTTGCAGCATTCCATTCTCCTTCTCTGGTGTTAGATGCCCAGGCCGCGATGAGCCTTTCTCAGATGAAGCAATTGCCTTCATGAGAAGAAAGATCTTGCAGAGGGATGTAAAGGTACCGTGTTCTGCCTCGGTTTATTCTATTTTACTTCATGTTCAGTGCTGTTAAATTTCTGTAATTTTGTGTAGATTGAAGTCGAAACAGTTGATAGAACTGGAACCTTCTTGGGTTCTTTATGGGAATCAAAGACCAACATGGTGTGGTTCTTCTAGAGTTTGGAAATTGGCAAGGCTTCAAACCGCTTTTAGTGCTTGACAGAATTCCTGATGCTCACCTACTTGCAAAGGCTGAGCAGTCTACAAAAAACCAGGTATTGATGGTTAGTGCTTAAGGTGCTTCGTGATTTAGAAAGTCGATGCCGAGCTTGCTCACTTTGTGTCTGCTGACACATATTTATTGCAGATTTGGGAAAATCATGTTGAAGGACAGGAAGCTACTAATGGGTCACAGTGGCTGAGACCAAACAGAAGGAAGTGCTTAAGGTGTTGTGTGATTTTCGCTTAAGTGATGTCTTGTTTTATTTCTCTAGGTGGATAATTGACTTGTCTTCCTGATCTTTACTTTCAGGTGGTGGTTACTGAGGTACTAGGCGGTGGCAAGTTCTATGTCCAAACAGTTGGAGATCAGAAAGTGGCTGTTATTCAACAGCAACTAGCTTCATTGACCCTTCAAGATCCTCCTGTCATTAACGCTTTTAATCCTAAGAAGGGGGATATTGTCCTTGCTCAGTTCAGTGCAGATAATTCTTGGAACAGGGCCATGGTGAGACTCTCATTAACTACAAAAAGTGGCTTCTTTTATCTTCTGGAAAAGTTGGTGGCAATCACTAGTTGTCAGTAAGCAGTATATTTATAATTTTATTGGCTTTGATGCACCATCTGGCATAGCTGTGCTTGGGTTAAGCAATCACTAGTTGTCCCTAGCATTTGTTTCTTCTATCAAGATAACGATGATTTTGGCCCCTTGATGTATCTATTCTTGTTTTTTTTTTTTTTTTTCCCTTTAATAACAATTTTTCATGTGTTTAAAAAAATCGAATATAATGAAGAATATTGGTTAAAATAGTCTGCAAACATTAGTAATTAAATTTAGAATGTTGTAAACACTAACATATATCTGTTTTATAAAAGCAAACTACTAGCATTCAACCGAATATAAATGGCATGCTGTGGACGAGATACTTGTATGCCATGTCTTACAAATTAGGAAATATGAATTTGCATCCTAACTTGTATCTGGAGTTTGTATCCATCCTGCCTTGGAGCATTGTTGTTCTTGCTTGCTTTGGAGATTTTAGATATTGCCTTCATGAAATTTCTTTTAGCTATTTTTCCTGTAATTTAAAATTATTTTTGGGAATTGAAGTTGATTTTATTTTAGTTCATTAGGGGGTGTTTGGTGCATGGCATTGGGAAGGATTATGTGGGATGGGATTTAAAAAACATAATTATTACACATGGCAGGGATTGTCCCCTGATACCATGGGATAAGCTTAATTTCATGCTATGTTTGTAATATAGTGGTACATTGAATGGATATACGACCATCATTTGAAACTATTGAGAATAACACGTGTTATATCCAAACTGTTCGTTTGTTTTGTAACCTCATTTTATGGCATGGGCCTAAAAATGAGGCAGATCCAAAACTTCTGAGTTTGAATTCGAGAAAAACATGCATGTCTATGTTGTTTCAACAGAATCCCCATCATCTACTTTTCCCCCATGTTTCTTTCATGCTAGAAATGCCCATCAGCCCAGGATCCTTTATGATGCGAGCAAGAAAATGGAGCTAGACCTCAAGCAGTATAATCAGATTTTTGTTACTTCTGCTTGTATCTTCCTTGAATTAGTTCCCCCCCTCACACTTGTCTTTTAATTCATGTCTGTAAGTAGTGTTTGATAAACATGTATTCTTGGACTCTTTGCTCTTTTGAGTAGCCAATTACTCGAGCATGACCTACCATGTGTGTGCTTGTTGCTCTCATCAGCTTTCGTGCTAATTGACCTTACATGACCCTCTTTTGATTGCTTGCCTTATATATATATATATATATATATATATATATATATATATATATATATATATATATATATATATATATATTGGGTGGGTGGGACCATGTTGTCATCAAGGTTTTAAATCAATGTGAAAGCGATTTTTCGAACCCCACCAGTGAGGTTATGATTTACCGTGGCTACTGTACCAATGGCTACTGGATCGTCTTGTGGGGTGGCCATATTTAGCTACGGATTTTATCCGTAGCTTTTGATTATTTTTACAACAAAAACTGACTATTTAGCAGCGTCCAACACAATTTGTCGGTAAAGGTCAGTAGCAGGTAAAGCCTTTCTTGACCGAGACTTTTCTGTTAGGCGATCGCAGCAAATGCTTTGCCGACAGTTTTCTTGGCCTTTGCCGGCGGTTTTGACCGCCGGTAAAGGCTAGTTTTCTTGTAGTGGCAACAGAAGTTGCAGGTGAAGCTAATATTGGTGTTTTCCCTTTATCCATGTATGTGTGACCTTATCACTGTTTCCCAATGTGGTCCACTTGAGCTTTGGAT
The DNA here is from genome assembly GCA_030180095.1 of Magnolia changhungtana. Classification (NCBI taxonomy): domain Eukaryota; kingdom Viridiplantae; phylum Streptophyta; class Magnoliopsida; order Magnoliales; family Magnoliaceae; genus Magnolia; species Magnolia changhungtana. The sequence goes on from JASAUF010000625.1 coordinate 3,229,055, forward strand.
ATGCTTCAATTTTGGGCTCATGCCCTAAAATGAGATGGAAAAAAAGATGGACAACATGGATATATAAGACATACACATCACAGTGGGCTGCATAGAGTTTACTCAGTAAGTGACGCAGGGATGAATGTGATGAGGATAAATACTCCAAATCTACGGAGCTTCTCTGGACTCCTCACGGAGACTTCTCGAATCCACGAGGAAAGAAAGTAGAAAATAGAAATAAATTCTAATAAATTCTAATAAATTCGAAACTGATTAATTGATGACTAAAAAAAGTTCACAACCCTTTAAATAGAGGTACCAAGCAATGGGAAAGAAATCAGAATCAAACTACAACTAGAACTCCTAGAATCCACGACTTACTATAAATAGTAAACTTACTATTTATAAACGGTCGTGATGTCTACTAGTGCGCAAGGTTTTCGGCCAAAAATAGTAAGTGTCCTATTTGGCTTCACCAAACCGTTCTCCTAATTATTCTAAGCTCTTTTCACGTTGGGCACAACTCCTAAAGCCCGACGGATGAAGAGTTATAATCAAACTAAGACTTACTATTTATAGTAAAAACGAAATTAAAGCAGGGAAACGACCATCGATCCATGGGTTTTATGCAATTCCGGGTGTCGCAACCCAGCATAGCTAGGTTGGTTGGCTAAAGTAGCTCATTCTACCCCAAAATCATATATTTTACGTCAGCTAACTCATTCCGGATTGTGAGATACACCTGATTTAAGGTCCGACAGTCCGGATCACTTCTGTCATCGACAGGGGCCTTTTTTATCCATCTTGGCCATGAAACTATCTGCGACCCGCTCTACATCAGTCCCCTCCACTTCAAAAGAACTCGTCCTCGAGTTCTCATCCTGCACTGGTTCATGATACTCGGTCAAGTCCGCGACGTTGAAAGTCCGCGAGATCGCCATGTTGTCGGGAAGATCAACAACATAAGCATTGTCATTGATCTTTCGAATGATTGGGACGGGTCCAATCTTCTTATTTTTCAACTTGTTGTATGTCCCAGTCGAAAATCTCTCTTTACGCAGATGGACCATAACTCGGTCGCCCACCTCAAACACTTTTTGTCGTCGATGCTTGTCCGCTTGTTCCTTGTACTTCTCATTCGAGGCATGTAGCTTGGTCTGCACTTCTGCATGGATGCCCATGATTTTATCTGTCATATGTTCTGCTGCAATGCTTGTGCCTGGGTGCTTGGGCAGAGGGACCAAGTCAAGTGTGTGGTGAGGCACTCATCCATAGATAATCTGAAACGGTGATTTCCCTGTCGAGTGGTTCACCATGTTGTTGAATGCAAACTCTGCTTGAGACAAGGTCAAATCCCACTGCTTCAGGTTTTTCTCCTGAAATACAGCGAACGAGGTTTCCCAATGTGTGATTCACAACTACGGTCTGCCCATCAGTCTGTGGGTGATAAGCACTGTTGAATTGAAGTCATGTATCGAATCGAGTCCACAAAGTCCGCTAAAAGTGGCTAATGAACTTCGTGTCACGATCAGAAGTAATGGTCTTGGGGACCCCGTGTAACCGTACAACTTCCCTGAAGAATAGATTCATCACGTGTGTTGCATCGAGGGTCTTCTTGCATGGGATAAAGTGCTCCATCTTAGAGAAACGATCTACTACCAAGAACACCGAATCCATGCCATATTGTGTTCGTGGGAGACCAAGCACGAAGTCCATTGATAAATCCTCCCAAGGACCGTCAGGCACAGGTAATGGGGTGTAGAGGCCCGTATTCTGAGATTGTCCCTTGGAGGTCTGACAAACATGACAATGTTGTATGGCTTTTCCCACATCACATACTAATTGCGGCTAGTAATACCACTCTTCCACAAGAGCTGCGTCTTGTCTCGCCCAAGGTGTCCACTAAGGCCACCTCCATGTAACTCCTGAATAATCTGCTCCCTCAGAGAACTTTGGGGGATGTACAATCGATTCCCTTTGAAGAGAAAATCGTCCTGTATATGAAGGTCACTCGAGTGACCTTCTTGGCACTTCACCCAAGAATCTTTGAAGTCCTCATCCTCGGCATACAGCTCCTTGAGACAGTCAAAGCTGACCACATTGTTACTCATCATAACAAGTAGTGATGCATGACGGTTAAGTGCATCAGCCACCTTGTTCCGCTGCCCTGAGTTGTGCTTCAGAACGAACATGAATTCCTGTAAAAATACAACCCATCTAGCATGCACACCATTCACATTAGTCTGACTATTAATAAACTTTAATGCTTGATGATCAGTGTAAAGAACAAACTCTCTTTGAATCAGATAATGCCGCCAATGTCGCAGCGCCTGAACAACTGCGTACAACTCAAGCTCATAAGTCAACCACTTCTTTCGGGCTTCGCTGAGCTTCTCACTGTAGAAGGTTACCAGCATGTCTTCCTGTGATAATACTCTCCCAATTCTGACATATGAAGCGTCACACTTAACTTCAAACAATTTGTCAAAATTAGGAAGCACCAAGACCGGTGTTGTAGACAAACGATGCTTAATCTCATGAAAGCTCTTGTCAGCTTTATCGGTCCACTGGAACGGTCCTTTTTTCATGCAATCTGCTATAGGCATGACTATGGTGCTAAAATCTTGCACAAATCGATGATAGAAAGTCGTCAACCCGTGAAAACTCCTCACGTCATGAATGTTCGTCGGGATCGGCCATTCCCTAATAGCTCGCACCTTTTCATCGTCCACACGAATGCCTGTGGACGTTACAACAAACCCTAGGAACAACAGGCTTTCAGTTAAAAAACTACACTTCTTCAAGTTGAGGTACAACTTGTTAATTTATAGGACCTGTAACATCTGCCTGAAATGTTTCCTGTGCTCCGCCTCATCTTGGTTATATATCAATATGTCATCAAAATATACTACAACAAATCGACCAGTAAACGGTTTTAGCACTTGATTCATCAAACGCATAAAAGTACTTGGTGCATTCGATAGGCCGAAAGGCATGACCAGTCACTCATACAACCCTTAGTCTTGAATGCCATTTTTCACTCATCACCGGGTCAGATACGAATCTGATGGTATCCACTCCTCAGATCTAGTTTAGAGAATACCTTGATCCCTTCTAGCATATCGAGCATGTCGTCCAACCGTGGTATTGAGAACCGATATTTGATGATAATTTTATTGATTGCCCGGCTGTCGACACATATGCGACAACTGTCATCTTTTTTTTTGTGTTAATAATGCTGGTACGACACACGGGCTCATGCTCTCTCTCAAGGGACCCTTACGGATCAATTCCTCCACTTGCCCCTGAAGTATCTCGCACTCCTTCGGACTCATCCGATAATGAGGGCGGTTGGGCAGGCTAGCCCCAGGGACGAGGTCTATGTGATGTTGGATGTCCCTCGTGGGGGGCAATCCATCAGGTAAATCTTGAGGCCAGACTTCTTTGAATTCGTTTAGCAACAGTCTTAAACTTGGAGGGATGTTTGAGAGTTCTCACTACCAAAAAATCGACTAAAGGCTACGGACTTTGTAAGTTTTTAGCTACGGATATACACCGTAGCTAATTTGCTACGGATTTAATCCGTAGCTAAAGCCTACTTAATCTGTAGCTAAAGCCTACCTTCCACCAGGATCTTATTAGAGATGAATGGTGCTTAAGGGGCTCCATGGGGCCCATTGAAATATGTGTATTTTATCTAAGCTGTTCATAAATTCTGATATATAATTTCAGTAGATGAGCTCAAAAAGTAAGTAGATTGAAGGTCTAATTGGACCACACCATAAGAAATGATAGAAAATAAATTTCTATCATTAATATTTCATGTGGTCCTCTTATATTTTAGATCTGACTCATTTTTTGGATCAGCCCTTAAAATGATTTTTTAAAATGAATGGATGGATTAGATAAATAACATACATCATGGTGGGCCCCACAAGACTTAAAACTAGGCACTTAAAAGTGTCGTCCGTCACCCCCCCCCCCAAACCAGACCCCGCGTGCGACCCAAATCCCTCAAATCCCTCACGAGCGCCCGCCCCTTTCCCAAAACCCAAACCCTCTTTCTCTCCCGCGCCTGCGCCTCTCCCAAAACCCAAATCCTCTCTCTCTCCCGCGCCTGCGCCTCTCTAAAAACCCAAACCTTCTCTCTCATGCGCCCGCCTCTCTATTTCCCAACCTCTCTCTCTCTCTCTCTCGATCTCGAATATGTAGACGGTGTCGCCGTTAGGGTTTTTCAGTCATCCCTCTGTATCTGTCTCTCGCCGGAATACGCAGACGGCCGCCAGATTTTTCCAGTCATCCCTCTCGGCGTCGATCTCTGACGCATCAACCACTATAGAGGTTGTTCCAGCCAATATACGAGGAGTTTCCCCATCCCTCCTCCTTTCCTATTACATATCCAGCTCCACTACAAAAATGAGGTATCATCTCTACTTTCAACCTTTAAAAAAAAAAATAAAATCAGGTGAGATCATGATGACAAGTGGGTTAGTGAGAAGAAAGAAAAAAGAAAGAAAAAAAAACAGAGAGAGAGAGAGAGAGAGAGAGTGAGAGAGTTTTCTTTGAAAGAAGGGTATCCTTTTGGTCATTCACAGACTCTCTCTCTTGAAACTTGTATGTGTTCTTTTATTATTTTATATTTTGAATTCTGTTTGCTTTTTTTATGAATTTTTGTTTTCCTCTGTTTGTTTAGTAAGGAAGGTTACATTTATATATGATTTTTTTTTTTAATTTTATGGAATTTTATCTACCACATTAAAAGATCACTTGGGGATTAGGCATTTTTGGCTCTTTTTTTTTTTAAAAAAAAAAATTTTAATTTTTTTTAAATGGGATTTTTCATTTCTTTGAAAAATAAACAAAAATACCCATTTTCCTGCTTGACACATTCAGTCATATATGTTGATGGTACTGTATTTTGTTGTTGTTTTTTCATGAAATGGCGTCTTAATGTAGGACACATTTGGGTTATTTTTCTCTTCAAAGACTGAACTAAAATATCCATTTGCTTACATCCATTGCATGTATGTATGTATGCATGAATCTGTGGAATTGGCACTTTAGGTGGTGTTGGACACATTTGGGTTATTTCTCCCTTCAAAGACTCGACCAATCCCTTTTTGTTGCATACATGCATGCATGTGTTATAGTTATGACATTGTATTCTTTTTCCTTTTCATACAGTGATGTCCTAATGAAGGATATTTTGGGTTATTTCTCCCTTGAATGACTGAAGTAAATGCATTTAGCCAGCCTGCATGTATGCATGTATGCATGTTTGTATTGGTATCTTTTACTTTTTCATACAATGGTGTTCTAATCTAGAATATTTTTGGGTTATTTCTACCTTGGGAAAGGCATTTTGTATGCTCTTTCACAGAGGGTTGCCCTTAATTTAGATAAGTCTGAAGAATCATGGATCTTCTTTTGGAGGGGCCTCTTTTTTCAACACCAATTTCATCTTCTTATATTTCACAAGATTTATAGATGTATGAAATTGTTATAGTTCTATGATTTCAGATGAAAATGATGATCCATACGCTGAGCTTTGGTATGCATCACGGTGGGGCCCAACCTAATGTGTATATTAAAAATTTTCAATTATGGGAGGTAGAAGAATTGACAAATATCTATTGTGTGGCTTCTGAAGGTGTGTGGAAATTCCTTGTGTGGCCCAACCTAACGTTGAAGCATATTTAAGAGTAAGCCCAATAAAAGATAGAATCAGTAATTATAATTGTTGAAGCATATCCAAGAGTAAGCCCAATGAAAGATAAGCCTAGTTTAATGTTTTTACCTTGTGCTAAAAAAACTGGAGATAGCTTGGTTAGGGAACTTAGATTATGGTTGAATGGCCTGAAAGATTCAAATGAACTTGGATCTAAGTGGTGAGGAGGAGTATGATTATATGAAGGCTTGTTCACTTCAGCAAGGACTGGGGCTTAAGAAAGGGATCTGTAAAGCCCACCCAAAATAAGCTTGCTTGGGACAAGATGGCGGTGGTGATATATAAAAGTGGGCACTGCCATAGAGATGTTCTTTTCGTTGTTCATGGTTAGAGTTAAAAACTTGTTTTTTGCTGATATTGTGTGAATGACAAAAAAGAGGAATAACTTGTTGTAGTAAAAAAATACTTGTGCCATTTGAGTTTTAGTAAAAAAATACTTGTGCCATTTGAGTTTGAGAGACAGACCGTTGATTGATATTTTCTTAGTGCACTCCAAAAGTGTTTGTCATCTTACCTTTAAGGAAAAAAAAAGTGGTTTGTTGTTATTCGTTATGGAGTGTGGTTTCAATATTTCGACTCTGTTGATTAAATGTTTATTTTTTTCTCCATTTCGCTGCATGCTCTTGCTTCATCTTTTCCTCTTGTTTTTTTCCCTACTTTGTGATTTTGACCATATCAATAAGGTCTTGTTTCTAATTCTGCTTTTGCTTCCTGTACTTTGAACATATGATCAGCGAACTGAAGAAAAGTATTTGTTTCTTTCAGTTTTGGTACTACATAGGGAAAGCCCAATTTTGTTCCATTTAATGTGGAATTGATGAAATTGACTTGAGGTATTTCGTATGTCCTATGCTTTCAGAAACAAGTAAATGAGATTTGAGACTCTTGTTTCAGTTTTAGAAAATTTCTTGCTTCAATTTGTTGATGGTGTGCTTCCCATAGATTTGGATCTCACAGTTGTTCTTTGGCTGTTTCATCAATCAAAGATATGTTATCTCAGAAAAGATTTTGTAAAATAGTTTTTTCTATATGAGTCTGTTTTAATTAATTTATTGAAAAGATGAATTCCAATCTTTTCTATATGGGTTTCGTAAGGACCATGCAAACACAGTTGGTTTTGAGAAAGGCGCATCGGTGATATTGGATGATTCATGGTTCTCTAAGGACATCTTTTTGGATTGTCTGTGCAAGGTAGAATTCTTCTTTTGTTTGAACATATAGAAATCTTTGGGAAGGTTCATAGTAAGGTGATTGAAGAGGAGATTTGGGAGAAAAGTGCAAGCATTGCTCACATGTGCAAGATCCAGGTTAATGATTTGCCTTGGTTGGCAGACAGTACCAATCATCTATATCCAGCATGCGCATGTGGCATACCTAATGAGTGAACCTATCTTGTGATGCCTGGTGAATGGACAGGATCTCTTACATGTGTACAGTGAATCTCCTCTTTCATATGCTTATCTTCAGCTGTATAGTTTTGCATACCAGTTTTAATCATTCGAAAAATCATAATCAAATCTGAAATCATACAGGTAGCGAGCCAATCAAGTTTTATGCATAAATTACTGTAGCTAAGCTTGCGTTTGGCTGCACCAAATATCATGAAATTTCATGATATTTTTCATCTAATTAGACTGATTAACCATGGAATTTCATGATATTTAGTGCAACTAAAAGCACCCTACTCTGGAAATATTGAAAATGGTTCAAAAGACGGGCAAATAAGATTCATTGACTTGGTTGAGTGCTTTAAAGCTTGCCCAGTTATCAAAACAGCTATTTTTCTTTTATAATGCACAATTAGATTTCATTTAATTTCAGGAGTTCTTTTCATTGGTCCTAGAAGCCCATGTCGTGGACGGTGATCTTTTGTCTTGGGTGTGTATAATGATGCCCTCTCTCACTCTGTGTTCCATCTTCTTGTTTTTGAGTGTCTTAATGGCTAGGATTGATTTTTATGGACTCTATGTAAGTGAACCTTGCAAGGGGCTCATGGCTTCTACATGCCAATCTGCCACACATTTGTGAGAACCAAGCTGCTCAACAAGAGGGTCCCATTGTCTAAATGCAGTGGCCCAAAAGCCTTTCTGTTTTAGAAAGACAGATTAACTGAAGGATTTCTAAAGATTTTGCTGCTGCATTATTGATTAAAAGACTGATGTAGTTTTTTCTTGATTTAATTGGATATTGGCGATGTGCAACTAATTCGCAAGAAGATACTAAAGAGCTAAAGGAAGGCATAAAGCGGCAAGACAAACAACTTGGAAATCTATGGCAAGATGCAAGCAGTGTTCATAGAAATGGACAAAAGTCCCGCTGTAAGTTTTATGCTCATGAAAGAGCTAGTACTAATAATACACCTGAATGCTTCTGATTTCTGCATATTTAAGAAAATTACAGAAATTCTTACCTGTCATTACCAAGTACTTTGGGATTAGAATGGCTAGTTTTGTGGTTCGGCAAGAAGAAAGAGAGTATGCATCAATTCATCACTAGGTTTCTCTACCATTAATGAACACACCCAATCTCTGGGTAGAATAGATCTGATTGCTCAATGGGGATGAAATAGCCACTTGTGAGAAACAAGTTTTTATTGGAAAATGGAAGGGTCATATACTTGTAGAAGATTCAATCAATATCAATGATTTCATAAACATTGAAATAATTCCTAGTTATAAAGGTTGCCTAGAGCGTAATATAAATCATTAATTCACAAAGAATTATAAGCTTGCATCAGTTAAACGTACTTACAGTGAATGTTCTGGTATTGGAGTGAATGTCAGGACAGTTGGATGCTAATGAAAGGTGCCTTTTGTGGTCTGAAAGATCTTGTTTGTTACTTTTAGTTGAACTTGTGGAGCTTGTCCTATCAAGCAAGTTGGTTAAAAAAAAACACTAGTAAATTTATGCTTTTACAAGTCAATTATTTTATGTTCTTTTGATTTTACAGAATTTCTAGTTGCAACCATGGTGTCTCTGAAGTTGCAAAATCTTAAATATATTGCTATTGTAGGTACCCTGCCCCAATGATTAAGAATGTCTGATCAATTTGGTGGGCCAAAGCTCAGGCTTGTCCCATCAAGCGGTGAGCCATACATGTACATTGAGTGTGGATTTTACCCAAGTTCGAGAGATCAAATCATACACAGTCAACTAAAGTTCTGCATTGAGCTTTATAAAAATTTAGACTATATTTAAATTTGAATTTGTTTATGGATTCTTTTCTAGCAAGAAGATATTTTTCACATTATTACACAAGATAACAATAGCAGGAGTTGGCTTGCAAACAAAATTGAAATTTTCAAAAAACGAAGAACATAAACAAGATCTATGAGAATTAGAAACATAAAGCTCCACGATCAACAAATATTGTGGAGTAACATTAAACATACTAGTAGACATAGCACATACAATGCATGTGGAGCAAGGTATTCAGAAATGGTAACAGCCGACTGTATGACAGATACCACGCAAGCCACCTTTAAAGGAAATAGAATGTATCAGCCCTATATCAGTCCTTTGAAGGCCCTTTTTATAGGTCGGGTGTTACAACACCTAATGATAAAAAGAGAGTGCAGGGGTAATAAGTAGAGGGAGTGGAGTGTAAGAAAAGTGGGAATAGGTGGAGGGGCAGTTTTAAAATAGTAATAGTTCAAACTGTCCAAGACCACCAGGTTGGATATATCCACTTCAAATAGCTCACCATAAACATCTATTTCTTGAATTTTGTGCCGTTAATTGTTTTTGTTTCAACTGTTCATTCAACATGCATCCACCAAACGGATTTCAAATCAATGCAATCCTCTGTTTAAGAGATTTAAATGGACCCATGATTTGTATGGTTTATTTTGAATTCATTACATGCCACTTGCACAAATTTATTAATGCCATTGTATCAACTATCATACTTTGCTGGATCATCAAAGCTTTTCTCATTGTAAAGAGAAAGGAAGCATCTTCTAACAGCCAAATAGCTTCTACAAATTACCCGCATGCCCATCGTTTCAGCCAAATAACAAGTATTTTTTATTTTTTCCCCTGATTTTTTCCTGAATCCTGAATATATTATTCTTCAGTCGGATGTTTAAGAGATTTACTGCAGTCATCATTCACAGAGATTGTTACTTCTGTTCTTGACAAGAAGGGAACAGAAGAGGCTATTAAGTTCATTAATATGTTGCAGCCGTTGCTGATGGAGATTCTCTTTTAGAAGGATTATAGAAGTATTCCTTTTTCCATGCTCTAAGACTGCTAATATAGTCAAGGTAATTCTAGGAGAAGTTGAACTATCATAAGACTTTAACCTCCACTGTCAGGTTACATTAATGATGAACAACCCAAGTTATTAGAAAGCATGATTGAATGGCTGCTAGTTTCTTTCCACTGCCTTATTCTTTTAACTCATTGTATGCTTATTTGTCATCATTTATTTGTAAAGTTTTGTTAATGCAAGTCATGGAAACATTGAAAATATCATATGGTCATCGGTCTTGAGTATCTAGTTAGCTATGAGACCACCCAACCCGATTATGGAAAATAGGATAGACGTCTCTTTCTTTTGTGCATTTTTAGAAATTTCTAGCTCACCATATTACTTGTCCCAATCCCATTCGAATTCTAACTTTGAAGTATCGATTTTTGCAGCTAAATCACAAATCATGTTTATTTTTTTGATGTCCTACATTTATAAAATAAATCAAATAGATTGTTTGGATCATGGATAAAGACCCCATATTTGGTTAGCTAATTACAATCAAATCGTTTCTTCATGGCTGGTTAGATGTTTGTTGCCTTTGTTTGGTTAGTGTGCTTGTTGGACTTTTCCTTGCATGCTTTTGTGGTCCAGGGAACAAGTTGACTTTGTATCATTTATATGGTTAGCTCTTACCTGAAGTGAATTTTGTACATAGTTCAACGGGAAAGTGTAGTGTGCATTTTTGAACTAATTTTGAACGTGTAGTGTGCATTTTGAACTAATTTTGAACTAATTTGGCACTTGTTTTTTTTTTTTTTTTTTAAATATTGAATGAATTTTGTACTCTATATTTGAATGTATTTATAGTCTTAGGCTCCATTTGGTCATCACATTAGTATTTATGAAAACATTTTTTAAAAAAACCAAATGGAGCCTAAGCCCTTTTTTAACTCCGCCAATGCAACTCTTTGCATTGCCGGTCCCAAGCCCGGATAAAGGAGGAGGGAGAAGGGCTTTAGAATGAGATCGTAAACTATGGAGGAGATCCTGAAAATGCAGTGAGTATCTCTGGTTTTATGGTTTTACTTGTACATTCCTGTATTGATTACTCAAGCATGACGGTTATGCGCATTCTTTCAGGTGGATGTTGTATATGGGAGGATTGGAGCTGCATATTTCAGATTCAAGCATATGGTACGTCTCTTGTCAAGAATGCACATGTGTAGTTAATCAAACAATACATTATGTGATATCGTGTGCATGATATCTATGTTGTAATTCCCCTTATGCATTTTGCTTAAAATCCATGTTTATGCATGATTCTCATGCATTGACATGGATTTGGGCAAAAAAAGATCGAACCCGAACTCGATTTCCTAAACCTAAACCTTAACCTATTCTCAAATCCCTAAACCTAAACCTACACCTAATCCTAATCTCAATTCCCTAACCTAAACTGAAACCTAAACTTGAAAACCCAAACCTAAACCCGATCCCGAACCCGAACCCGATTTCCTAAACCTAAACCTTAACCTATTCTCAAATCCCTAAACCTAAACCTACAGCTAATCCTAATCTTAAATCCCTAACCTAAACCTAAACCTAAACTTGAAAACCCAAACTTAAACCCAATCCCGAACCAGAACCTAATTTCCTAAACTAAACCTTAACCTATTCTCAATACCCTAAACCTTAACCTACAACCTAACCTAAACCTAAACCTAAACCTATAACCTACACTTAGAACCTAAACCTAAACCTATAACCTAAACCTAAGCCTAAAACCTAAACCTATGACCTAAAACCTAAATGTTTTCTCAAATCCCTAAACCAAAACCTACACCTAATCCTAATCTCAACCACCTAACCTAAACCTAAACCTAAACTTGAAAACCCAAACTTAAACCCGATCTCGAACCCGAACATGATTTTCTAAACCTAAACCTTAACCTATTCTCAAATCCCTAAAACTATAACCTATAACATATAACCTATAACCTAAACCTAAACAAGAAAATGCAATGAGTATCTCTGGTTTTATGGTTTTAAATGTAGATTCTTGTATTGATTACTCAAGCATGACGGTTATGCGCATTCTTTCAGGTGGATGTTGCATGTGTGGGGATTGCAGCTGCGTAATTCAGATTCAAGCATCTGTTATGTCTCTTGTCAAGAATGCACATGGTTGGAGTGGCCTGGCCATTTGGACAGGCCGTATTTATGTATTTGCTCGAAATTGATGGAGCAGACCCGGATGTGCGTCGGAGCTATTCGGAAGAGCGGGGGTCCCTGGAAGGTGGGAACCGCTGTTATGACCATGATGAAGCTGTCCATTTCCTATGGACGGCATTGGAGGGGCCTGGCCATTTGGACAGGCCGTGTTTATGTATTTGCTCAAGATTAATGGAGCAGACTCGGATGTGCGTCGGAGCTATCCGGAAGAGCGGGGGTCCCAGGAAGGTGGGAACCACTGTTATGACCATGATGAAGCTGTCCATTTCCTATAGACGGCATTGGAGGGGCCTGGCCATTTGGACAGGCCGTGTTTATGTATTTGCTTGAGATTAATGGAGCAGACCCGGATGTGCGTCGGAGCTATCTAGAAGAGCGGGGGTCCCTGGAAGGTGGGAACCGCTGTTATGACTATGATGAAGCTGTTCATTTCCTATGGACGGTATTGGAAGGGTGTAACGCCCTGAAAATCGGGGGTCGAGCATAAACTCAACTCCCGAGTTCCAACGCATCACTTATGCAACAAAATGAATGATGATTGAATGTGCTCGGTATTAGTGCAATGAACATGAGTGAGATTAAGCCAAAAGCTTGACATATCATACTCCAGAGACAGTTAAATTTGCAAGCGGAAGACTGTGATAGATAGATAAAATATATAAACTATGGTGGGTCTCCAGAGTATGATAAAGTCACCAGGTTAAATAATTATAAGTATGATTTTAAATTATACCAAGTTGAGTAGTGTGATCTAGTCAACATCCCTGTAGCCCCGACAATCAAGGCACGACTCTCACGAAGCCGCCAGAAAACAGCATATACGAGAAAGCATTCCCGTCGTCATAGAAGTCTGGTTCCGCCTCAGAAGTAGCGTCACCATCTGCAATCAGACAAAGTCTGGTGGGTGTTCGGAACACCGTCCCGTATCGTGAGAGTGAGTGATCAACTCAGTGGAACAATAAAGCATAGGTTAACATGTTATCAATTTAGTCAAGCAGTAATGATAAAGCAGTACAAATCAAACAATTCTAACTACTCTTATTAAGTGCGAGAATGAAATGACATGATGCTGTATGCCCTTGCCAAACCACCCTCATGCGACATCATCTTATGTTCGCGAATGCTTAACTCCCTCAGTGCGCCACATCTACTAAGCACATGCGGTGCGATGATGATCATGATTACCGAGTTATTATTAGTCCATTTCAAATAGCAGTATTGGGAAACTAAGGTACCTCCCTTGTATCATTCCCAAACATGATCCATTCTAGGGTCGTCAATCCTAGTTAATCTCATATGATATTATGGTTCGAGAAGCATAGCTGTCACGCCCCAAACTCAGAAACCGGGCTTACAAAATTCCCGATCGCCGAATCCGGCGCCGACAGCCTCCGTAGTATCCCATTCTCGGCTTCCAGCGCCCATACGCCAGATTCCGATCTTGGGATCCTACAAGGAGGATTTTCAGTATGAAAATTTTTTTTGTAATGTAATGGAGCATAACCAAAAGCATAACCAAGTCACAAAACAACATCACCACATATCCACTATATCAAAAACTTTTAAGTACAATGCAGAAAGGGAAATACAGGGTGATCAAAAAGCTCCAAAATAGTCTAGTACGCGCTCCTGCCTCAGCGCTGCTGCTGTCCAACGCTACCTGCACGCAACGGTCGTGCATAAGCTTACAAAAGCTTAGAGGGTGGTGTAAGTGTGTGTACAAGGCAAACGCCAAGTGTTCAATATCAGAGTAATGCGGAAGTATGCGGTAAGTCCATGAATACTATCATCTGTACTAAAGTTATGCAATGCAAGGCATGAATGCTATCGGCCATACCAAGGCCATGCGATGCGAGGCCTATGTAGCCAAATGTCATATGCGATATGCAATACAAGCGTGTCAGTACTCATCAAGTATACATATCAGTACAGTTCCTCTCTGGATATCATAGGGTCTAATACACCTCACACTGACTGCCTCCTCCCTAGCTGCACAGTCAAGCAAGTGGAAGAGACCACACTATCCGCCTGACCAGTAGTCTGCCAATACCTACCCGGCTCGTCGATAGCGGACACATTTGCGAGCTGGTCAAACTCAGCCTAGCTTATAGCCCCCTCACTCAGGCGGATAAGGCCACACCCCTTTCCAACCGACCACGACACAGTGGGAGACGCGGCCTACTGGTATTCGGCACTCGGGCGCTCGTGTATCCACTCGGTCTAGACGTTGGAGCATCTCCTGGTACCAAAAAGGTTCTGGGACTTTCACCCAAGGACATCCTAAGTGCCCACAGTGCTAGAACAAGGTATTTCCGGTATCCGATACGGCCATCCACGATGTGCCTGTGGAGCCACGGCCCTGATGTCGCTAGGGCGTGCAGTGATCAAGTCACACATATGCGAGATGCAGGAGTCACACCGTACAATCATGCAGCAATCTCACGCGTACCACGCGATCATGTGGGGCACTCCATCTCATAAGGAGTCCCGTAAATGCCTCAGCCCAATGGCTTATGCTATGATCCATCATTCCTCATATCAAGCATACATATGATGCGTATGCACATGAGTCATGGAAGTATACTAAGCACGTTATAAAGTAATGAACTATCCTTATACCGAAGATGGGTCTAGATGGCATACGCACAAGAAGTATGGGCCTATCAACGGGCCCAATGGGAGAGTTATAATGCGGACATTTATCCAACATTATACTTGCAATGTGGACGTCAAACCAACATCGCCCCCAAGGCATGGTCCGTCATAAACATCATTACACGAACCATGGGGAATCACACATTGCAATGGACCTATACACATCTCATTGGGTCTCGACCCAAAGTCCTCAAATACATCAAGTGGCTGCTTCATATGGGCCTTTCATAAATCAAGTGGGCCGCATCAATGGGCCTTAAGTACATTGCAATGGGCCATGTCCCATGGGCCTTTGAATACATCACAATGGCCTTGTAACATGGGCCTCAAATACATTGAATGGGCCCCTTCAAGTGGGCCTTATAATTATCAAGGTGGGCCTCAACGACGGGCCACAAATACATCAAATGTGGCCCTCAACAATAGGCCATAAGCAGGACATAATGGGCCTGATCACCTGGGCCTTATATATACACCAAGGTGGGCTACACCAAAAATACAGTTGGTGAGGAAGATTTCCACCATTAAAATCCCTAAGGCCCACCTGTGATTTTATATATATATATATATACAAAATAATATATGTAATATATATATAATATAATATATATATATATATATACATATACACACACACCACACACGCACGCACACAGTACACACTCACCCACACATGCACACACACGTGCACACTCACACACGCATGCACACACCCGCACGCACACACACGCGTGCACACACCCGCGCACACACCTCACCCGCGCACACACTCACCGTCCACGGTCAGTGGACGGTGAAGCACATACATCACTGTGGGTCCCACGTGGGGCCCACCATAATGTTTATCTTTCATCCAAACCGTTCATAAGGTCGTACGGACCTGGAGGAAGAGGAAAAACAAATTTCAGCTTGATCAGAAAGCTTATGTGGACCCAACACAGAGTTTCAATGGTAAACGTTCATTCACACTGTTTCCTGTGATGTGGGCCACCTAAGCTTTAGATCGGCCTCATCTTTGGAGGGAACTCACTTCAGGGTGTGGCCCAACAAATGGACGGTGTGGATAAAATAAACACATCATGGTGGGGCCCACATGAGAGGCCGTGGGTCCCCTGCACGGGGCCGCCCCTGAGCCCTTCTTCTTTGTGTCGATGTGACGTGACGCCGCTTACATATATATATATATATTTTTTTTTTTAATAGCCTTTTCCATGGTTTTTCCGGTGTAGGGCCCGCATCGGTTAAATCCGCCTCAGCCATTGGTCCCCATGGCTCATAACAAAGCTAACGAGCCCAACATTGGGTACGTTTTGGAGTCTAGAAAGATTAGGGTACTACTAAACGGTAGCAATTGATCTTTGCTAAGGTAGGGCCCACCCGTTTCTCAGACTAGTCTCATTTTTAGGCTCAACGCCTAAAATGAGTTAGGGAAGAGGATGGACGGTCTGGATTGAATATGTACATCAAGGTGGGGCCTACATGAGCGGCTCGCCCAATGACCTTTAAATTCAAGCTAATATTTGTGTTTTCATTTCTGTCCAGGGACGTCCCTGGACGCCTGGCCGTGATATATGCTCAAGGTGGGCCCTACTCAGTTGGGCCACACCATGATAGATGGTGTTGGTACAACACATAAGAAGTGGGCCCCACTTATAGGTGGCTTGGATAAAAGTCATGCCTCGTGGTGGTGTCCATCCAAGTGGGCCATATGGCCATTTCATCACACACAAAAATATCAAATAAATAAAAAGAGAGGGAGAGAGAGATAGAGGGAGATGGGACACGCATGATGGAGGGCTCCGCCACTATGAGCCCTCCCTTACAAGTAATCATACATCAAGTGGATCCTATTGCATGTAGGCCCAC
Source organism: Magnolia changhungtana (assembly GCA_030180095.1). Lineage (NCBI taxonomy): Eukaryota > Viridiplantae > Streptophyta > Magnoliopsida > Magnoliales > Magnoliaceae > Magnolia > Magnolia changhungtana. Next base: position 3,245,713 of record JASAUF010000625.1, read on the forward strand.
CAAATCAAGGATCAACGGTGGAGATCCTTCTCCACCAAAAATGAAAGGTCTAGATGACCCTTTACAAGCTAGAAAATAAACATCATGATGGGGTCCATGGAGAATGGCCCCATCACGGAATGATCATGAAGATCAAGGTGGGCCATCGGTCACATCTTAAGGTCTCACGAAGCCGCCAGAAAACAGCATATACGAGAAAGCATTCCCGTCATCATAGAAGTCTGGTTCCGCCTCAGAAGTAGCGTCACCATCTGCAATCAGACAAAGTCTGGTGGGTGTTCGGAACACCGTCCCGTATCGTGAGAGTGAGTGATCAACTCAGTGGAACAATAAAGCATAGGTTAACATGTTATCAATTTAGTCAAGCAGTAATGATAAAGCAGTACAAATAAAACAATTCTAACTACTCTTATTAAGTGCGAGAATGAAATGACATGATGCTGTATGCCCTTGCCAAACCACCCTCATGCGACATCATCTTATGTTCGCGAATGCTTAACTCCCTCAGTGCGCCACATCTACTAAGCACATGCGGTGCGATGATGATCATGATTACCGAGTTATTATTAGTCCATTTCAAACAGCAGTATTGGGAAACTAAGGTACCTCCCTTGTATCATTCCCAAACATGATCCATTCTAGGGTCGTCAATCCTAGTTAATCTCATATGATATTATGGTTCGAGAAGCATAGCGAAGGCATCGCAAAGGGCTCGTCACCGTCGAGCGCGGATACAGATCTCACCGTATGCGGCTCAATTCCTGGCCGTCAGCTCGAGTACATGGTCTCACCGTACTCGGCTCAATCACTAGCGTCGACTCGATTACGGGTCTTACCGTACTCGGCTCAACTCATACTCTAGTTCTTTGTGAAAGACTCGTCGCCAATCACGGACCCTTGGAGTATACTCGAAGATACTACGGAGGACTCGTCGCCGTCGGCATGAGTACTGGTCTCACCGTGTACTCGGCTCTCGCCGTAAGTATCGTGACTCGAATATAGTGTCCCATACCACCATAATCGGCTCACGAGTCCGGTTGCTTATTGGTCACTACTGGGGAGGCACGTGGCCCGGCGTAGGCCGACAACTCGACCACGGTGTCCCATACCACCATGCCCGGCTCATGAGTCTTAGCGGATCGAGGTACCATGGTTAAAAGGGATTTCACTTGGTAAGTTTGGTACCCAGGTTCGGAGCGATGCGACCAAACATGGTGAACATAAATAAGACAAATTGGGTTACTTGACGAGCTCGGCTAACTCGAGCGCACAACAAGTTGAACGACATGAAGTGCATAAGCACTTCGCGTGGCTAACCACTATCGCCAACCGAAGTACGACTCGGGTTCGTCGAACACATCTCACGTGGCAAATGAATCGCAACCACGAATTCAATTCTGGTACCGATTGTCTGGACCATAATCATAGCCCCAAACACAATCAAGTGCAGATAGATAAAGCAGTAGTGAATCAAGATTCAACTCATACAATCGAGGTCTGGTAGTATCCGTTTAGGGCTGCTAGGGCTGTTGCATGCATTCGTTGCTCCACTCCCCCATCACCCATGACGGATTATACAATGTAAATATAAATTTAAACATATACATTACATAGTTAAAATCATAAAGCAGTTGAGCATGTTATGAAGCACAACACGAGCATGAATTTGTACATGTTCAATTCCTAATCACACAACTATCCAAGGAGTTCATACACATAGTTAGAAGAGGTTGAGAATCATATCTCAACACCCTTATACATTACAATTTGCTAACTACTACTCATTCAGACATTTCAAGAAACACATAAACAAACATGCATCAACATATCTGACATATTTTGATTGCATAGGCATTAGGCCAAATCCTTTCACTAGGGAGTTGCCCCAATCATAACACGCGTACACCCACGACGGATAGTCATGGCAAGCAGGAATCTAAGTTCCATATTCATTCAGTCATTTCCACAAACACTTGGGCCACACATTTTAGCATATATGGTGTCTATTGGCCGTGGCGTGATTTAGGGCAAATCCTTTCGTCAAAGGGGTATCGCCGATACAACAATCATGAATCCATGACAATTAGTCATGGCAAGTACGAATGAGAATTCGATACTCATTCAATCATTTTCATAAACACTTAGAATACACTATTACAACATACATGGTGTATGTTAGCAAAACATGTATTAGGGCTATCCTTTAGCCAAGTGAGTATTTTATCCATGTATAATATATTACTACAGCAAATAATCATGATAAATACATCTCCCAATATTTATACGTATACAGTATTTTCTAGAATACGCATTTTCAACATACATAGTGTATACAAGCAAACATGTATTACGGCGATTCCTTTCGCCAAATAAGTAATTTATCCATATATTATATAATCATATGACAAATAATCATGGCAAACACATCGCTAAAATATACACGTATACGGTACTTCTTACAATACCGTATTTCTACATACATGGTGTATATTAGTAAACATGTATTTAGGCGAACCCTTTCGCCAAATGAGTATTTTATCCATACATCATATATCCATATGACAAATAAATATGTCAAATACATTTCCATAAAAAATACGTATACGGTATTTTATACGAATACTTAGAGTATGTGAAATTCTAAATTCTACAATTCTAATCGAAACAGAAAACGGAAAGCACTTTGTACATGTGCAATTGCATACAGATCATGAATCTACCATTATCTGACATTGAAAGCGTTGAAAACCGTAACCTATACACCTAAAGTCCTCACCTTTTGTCGTAGAATCGTAACGGAGTTGATAGGTTCGCTAAGCTTTCGTATACGGGAGTTTGGCAACCTAGAGAACGAAACAGGTTAACTATTTCATAATCTGTAGCCTATACACCTCAAAACAGGTCTAGAGTTAGGGTTTATTACCTTAAAACGGAGTCGGTATCGCCGGGAAAGCGTCTGGAAAGAGGCGGTGCAGCCCGTGGAGCGGCTGGGAAGTACGGCAGGGAGAAGCTCCCACTTCTCCCTCACTTTCTCTCTCTTTTCTCTCTCTCAATCTCAAATTCGTATGGCTGCCATGAGAGAGGGTTTAAGGTCCTTATATAGCCTAAGAATTCCCCAAAACAGACTCCAGGTCAAAGTATACTTATGTTATAACCAAAGCGGACCTGTTTCGTCTCAACGGAGCACTTCTGGCGGGCCTCCTTGAGCCAAAGGTTGGACTTAAGTTCACTAACGCTGGATCTACGTTCTATTAAGTTTTCATTTCGGTCGGGATTCCAGATCACGCGTGGCGGACCACTTTCAGTTCGACTGTTAGTGGGTCTTGATCAGAGATGTCGAGTACATATAAATGTGTATGAAATTTTTCCTGATCCGAGGGTGTAATTTGGTCAGATTCTGACGGTCTGGTTGCTTAATACTGATCCGCAAACAAATGATGTCAGATCACTATTCAAGATATTTATTTTTAAAGAAAACAAGTGTTTTCACACTCTCTCGCTCCGGACGCGATCGAATGGCCGTGGGACATCGTCTAGACTTGATTTCTGAGATGGTTGTCGAGCCCAGTGAGGCGGTCCTAATTCCTTAACTTCGAGTTATTCGGACTTCCGACATGCGGTCCAGATCTGATACGGAGTTTCGATGTGCTCCCGAGAGCAGCCGGGTAATGAGATTGATCCTAGATTTTAGGGTAACCTAGCGTCAATGATTCTACAAGTTTTGGGTCTTGCAGATCGTATTTAAAGCGATTCAAACGGATTTCGTAGCTAATCTGGTTTCACACCTAGTTACTTTGTCTCATTTCTAAAGGGTTTAGTCCTAAGTGATTTCTGGTCGAGGTGGTACTCAGGCCTTTGTAGTTTGTATATAAAGTGATCCAAGTTATACTACTTAGCTAGTTTAAGATAGTGTCTAGGGTGAAAGTTCTTAGAAAAATTGGAAGATCAAGGTGATGAAGGGTGAGATTTGTGAAGGAAATGAGTTCAAAGGCGGCTTTAGACTTTGGGATTCAGTTCTGACAAGTTAATGAGGTATTAGGATCGACCCATTGCCTAAGGACGTCTAATCCCAGGTTGGCAAAAATTCGGAGCGTTACAATCTACCCCCCTTAAAACAAAATTTCGTCCCCGAAATTGCCGAAGGGTAATAAGGAAAGATTTCTATTATTTCATTTGCCTAAGACTTATTGATTTCGAGTTCCTACGCGTGGTAGGGTATATACTAGCCTGGTTCATTTTAGTCTACCCCCCTTAAAACAATTTCTTTATCCATTTCTCATACCCTAATGTTTTGCTACAATTTATTTCTTTACTTATCTGTAGTCTTGACAACAATTCCCACTACATCAGTTTTGGTACCTAGGATTATAGAAAGGGGCTATCATGAATGGGTGTGAGTTTGAGGCAAGATGCCTAATTCTACCAAGGAATTTTGTCGCGGTCCAGACTTATCCTATTTAATCATGTCTAGCTTAATAGGCAGGCTATCTTTCTACGTTCTTATGCACAATATGTATGTCATCATGGCATGTGGTTTGGGACCTCATTCCTAACTATTTGTTGCCCATTTGGGTAATTCCTTGGGCCTAAAAGACATAGTCTCTACCAGCTATATACTCCTAACACTTTTCAAGGACAAAATTATAAACTTTTAGTTGCAAGTGGTTGGGCCAACACGGAAGGAATGTTGTGTAGTGGGTCTGAGTCGGATACATGGATCTTTTGCCTAGCTAGGACAGAAAATTGTCATATCATTTCTTAATCCTAGTTGATCCCGACCTTCTGCTTGATCAGAGCATAGGGTTCATCGGTCACTACCAGGATTTGAGAATGCGATTCAAACCGCGAATACCTCGCTTATATGTAGTTTCTCTACTCCGTGTTCCCATTATACTAAGTCCTTGAGAAGGCGATTCTAAGGGGTGTATTGATTTGACCTAACATTAAGTCAAAGGGATACTGAGCGTGTATAGTTACTAATCACACAACTTTTCTAAGAATTATTAAAGGAGCCTATGAGTATTAAGGGGTCCGACGAAGGAGTGAGGTCTCACTCCAACCTAATCCAGCCTATTAACTAAGTCCATCTTTCAACTATCTTGCAATTATCTTAGCATAATCGGTCTTTACGTTAAAGTAGTAGAACCAAAGTAGCCTAGTCTCAATTTATGAATAGTGGTAATCTATTAGTCTATGCTTACACACTAGATGATTTCGGATCATTTCTAATACAAGAAATTATTCATTGTGTAGGGTCAAACGTTGTCTAAGTGGAATTGAGTTGTATCGTACTTGACGCTCGAAGCATTTCACACATGCTCACACCGCCTAAGAAGATCCTGGGGTTTGCATTATTAATTTGTTGGATTTCCTATACGGTCAGGTCTGTCGAAAACTAGGAGTATCGCTCTAGGTCCAAAACTCTAAGGCCTATTTGTCAAACAACCATTTACTCTAAAAGCTTAAGCTGTCAGAGTGTGGTGGGTTAATGTATATCAAGGGACTTTATCACTTCAACATGATTTGGCCAGTGGTCCTAAGTTGTATTGAATGGGACTGCATTGCTAATCCTACCTCGGGATTGGGAGTGACATGTTTGGTAGGAGGGTGGGTGGGGATTAAAATTAATGGTATAGGCTTTGGAAAATGAGCCTTGTGTGGGAAAGCACGAGATGGGAGTTCCAAATCCCAGGGTAATGAACTTCTAAGTGTTATGGGAATGGGAAATCTCGTAATTTACTTTTAATTGCGTACATTCTAAACATGATGTCAGAATACATGGGATACACCCAATCTAGGGACCATACCTACACATAGATTTATTATTACTTTTACAATTCCATCCACCTAAACTTACCTAATGTAATTTGGCCGAACGGACCCTAAACGTTCACAAATACCTAAAACATTCTACCAACTACTACACCTATCAACAGGAAAACATAACCACCCTAAAATAGTAGCCCATGTAAACTACAAGACAACATATGGATGAGCTCGGATAGAGCCATGGAAAATGAGGATAAGGGAAATGGGAAATTTGGAGTTTTGGTTCTCCATGGACTTGAGTCCCGACAGATGTCGTAGAGGCCCAATAGATAGGGTTTGAAGAAGGAAAATGAATAGATGGGATGGGTTGAGAGCTTACACGAATGTGAGCTTCGAATGGGAGGTGTGAGTGTCTAAATGAGGGAAACGACAAGGGTAGAAGGTAGGTGTGGCTGTGATCGATGGAAGTGGGTGAATCATGGTTGAAAATAGTGGATTGAAAGATTGGAGGAAGGATTTGAGGGAAAAAATCGGAAATAGAAGGGGAGGGCGTTTGGAAGGGAAGATGTGAGAGAGAGAGGTGCTCCAGCCCCCAAAATCCCAAACATTTGCCAAAATGGCACGTGCCAGGGGGTAGGGGAGGTCGGGCCAACCAACCCCAGCCCTGGTCCCACACCAGATGGGCCACCGGACCGCGGTCCGCCGCCGGAACCGCGGCTCCACCGCGGTCCGCCTTAGCCGGAACCGCGCCGCCGCGGTGGGGTCATGTTCTTTGTGGTCCCAAGGTGCCAAATGCACCCTGGTTCGACCCTGGGTCCCATTGGATCTAAGTGGGGAGGCCCCCGAATCCGATTCGCTCCATTTCGGGTAGTTTCGGGATAATCGGACGTAACTTGCAATCAGGAATGAGTTATCTGATGTAAAATATATGAATTTGGGGTAGAACGAGCTAATGAAGAAGCCAACCAACCTAGCTATCTTTGGGTTCTTGTGACCGAAATTGTGAAAAAAGCCTCCGATTGACAGTCATTTCTCTGTTTTAATTTCATTTAACTAAAATAGTAATTTTTAGTTTAATTACTCTTCATCCATTGGGCTTTAGGAGTTGCGCTCATCGCGTAAAGAGCTTAAAATAATTAGGAGAATAGTTTGGTGAAGCCAAATAGGACACTTATTATTCTTGGCTGAAAACTTTGCGCACTGGTAGACATCACCACCTTATGGTAAGTCGCGAATTCTAGGAGTTTTAGTTGTAGTTTGTTTCTGATTTCTTTACCATTGCTTGGTATTCCTATTTAAAGGGTTGTGAACTTAATTTTTTGTAGTCATTTTGTAACGCCCCGGATTTTTTGCCAACCTGGGATTAGATGTCCTTAGGCAATGGGTCGATCCTAATACCTCATTAACTTGTCAGAACTGAATCCCAAAGTCTAAAGCCGCCTTTGAACTCATTTCCTTCACAAATCTCACCCTTCATCGCCTTGATCTTCCAATTTTTCTAAGAACTTTCACCCTAGACACTATCTTAAACTAGTTAAGTAGTATAACTTGGATCACTTTATATACAAACACTAATGGACTAAGTTCCACCTCAGACGAAAATCACTTAGGATTAAATCCTTTAGAAATTTGACAAAGTTAACTAGGTGCTAAACTAGATTAGCCATGAAATCCATTTGAATCGCTTTAAATACGATCTGCAAGACCCAAAACTTGTAGAATCATTGACGCTAGGTTGCCCTAAAGTTTAGAACCAAACTCATTTCCCGTCTGCTCTTGGGAATGAAACGAAACTTCGTATTAGGTCTAGATCGCACATCGGGAGTCCGATTAACCCGAAGCTAAGGAACTAGGACCGCCCCACTGGGCTTAACAATCATCTCAAAAATCAGCTTTATCCGATGTTCCACGGCCATTCGTTTCGAATCGGAGCGAGGGAGTGTGAAAAACACTATTCCCATCCAAAAATAAATATCTGGAATAGTGATCTGGCATCATTCGTTGACGCATCAGTATTAAGCAACCTGACCGTCAGAATTAGACCAAATTACACCCTCGGATTAAGAAAAATTTCAGGAACATTTACATGTACTTGGAATTTCTGATCGTGGCCCACTGACCGTCGAACTGAAAGTGGTCCGCCACGTGCGATCTGGGAATCCGATCGAGTCAAAAACGTAATCCCACGTAGATCCATCGATGGTGAGCTTAAGTCTGACGTTTGGTTCAAGGAGGGCCACCAGAACTTCCCTTTTGAGCTGGAAAAGCGACGAAAATCCTATATTAGCAGTACCCCTTGAACCTGAGTCTAATTTCGTAATATTTGTGGCTATAAAAGGAGCTTAGAACAGCCCCTCTCACAGCCATACGAATTTTGGAGAAAACCCTAGAGGGAGAGAGAGAAAAGAGAGAGAAAGACTTGGAGATTGTTGCCGATTTCCCTCCTCCTGCTTTGGCTTGTTACACGGCCTACACCGCCTTATTCTAGGCATTTTCCCGGCGTATTCCGTCTCATTTGAAGGTAAGAAACCCTAACCCTAGGTCTGATTTGAGGTGGGATGGATGTAGGATGTGTACCGACTAACCGATTCCGCTCTTTAGGCTAGAAATCTCCCGTATACTGAAGTTCTTCTACCCTTGGTGATTCGTTTTCGTTTCCAAAGGCAAAGGTGAGGACTTTAAGTGTATAAGTTACGGTTTTAACGCTTTCAATGTCGATAATGATAGATTCATGATCTGCGTGTAAATGCACATGTACAAAGTGCTTTCCGTTTCCTGTTTCGATTAACGTTGTAAAATATGGATTTTCACATACTCTAGGTATACGTAGAAATACCGTATACGTATTTTTTTTGGAAAATGTTTAACATGTTTATTTAATGTATGAATATATAGTATATGAATAAAATACTAGTTTTGACGAAAGGAATCGCCAAAATACATGTTCACTTGTAAATGCGACGTATGTTGAAATTGTGTATGTTAGAAATACCGTATACGTATTTCGTTTGGAATAATGTTTGACATATTTATTTAATATATGATTATACAATATATGAATAAAATACTAGCTTGGCGAAAGAAATTGCCGAGATCTATGTTCACTTGAAAACACTATGTATGTTGAAATTGCGTATACTAGAAATACCGCTTCTGTACAAACTTTGGAAATGTGTTTGCCATGATTATGTGTTGTATGATTATATGACATATGGATAAATTACTTATTTGGCGAAAAGAATCGCCGTAATACATGTTTGTTTGTATACACTATGTATGTTGAAAATGCGTATTCTAGAAAATACTGTATACGTATAAATTTTGGAAATATAGTTATCATGATTATTTGCTGTAGTAATATATTATACATGGATAAAATACTCACTTGGCTAAAGGATAGCCCTAATACATGTTTTGCTAACATACACCATGTATGTTGTAATAGTGTATTCTAAGTGTTGTGAAAATGACTGAATGAGTATAGAATTCTCATTCGTGCTCGCCATGACTAATTGTCATGGATAATTGATTGTTGTATTGGCAATACCCCTTTGACGAAAGGATTTACCCTAAATCACGCCACGGCCAATACACACTATATATGCTAAAATGTGTGGCCCAAGTGTTTGTGGAAATGACTGAATGAATATGGAACTTGGTTTCCTGCTTGCCATGACTATCCGTCATGGGTGTATGCGTGTTATGATTGGGGTAACTCCCTAGTGAAAGGATTTGGCCTTATACCTCTGTGATCAACATATGTCATGTATGTTGATTCCTGTATTTTAAAGTGTTTGTTGAAATGTCTGAATGAGTAGTAGTTAGTAAATTGTAATGTTTAAGGGTGTTGAGATTGGATTCTCAACTATCCTAGCGACGTGTATGATTACCTCCATGAGGTTGATCACCTAAACCACTTACTTACAATACATGTGTTTGTATTCCTATTAATGTAGTGTTTTACAACATGCTTTATATCATGCTTTATAATATGCTTATAACATGCCTACTAGCATGTTTAAATTACTTTATTTATCATGCTTGAATTACTTTGTTTATCATGCTTTACTCCACATGCTATGGATGACAATTGATTGTGCTTGGGGCTATGATTATAGTCCGGACAATCAGACCTAGATTGGAGATCGTGGTTGAGTTTCATGTCACCACGTGAGATGTGTTCGACGAACTCGAGTCGTACTTCGGTTGGCGATAGTGGTTGGCCACGCGAAGTGCTTATGCACTTCATGTCGTTTAACTTGTTGTGCGCTCGGGCTAGCTGAGCTCGTCAGGCAACCCGATCTGTCTTATGTATGTTCACCATGTTTGGTCACTAATGCTTGAACCTAGGGTACCAAACTTACCAGTGAAAACCCTTTTAACCATGGTACCTCGATCCGCTAAGACTCATGAGCCGGGCATGGTGGTATGGGACACCGTGGTCGAGCCGTCGGCCTACACGCTGGGGCTACGTGCCTCCCGTAGTGACCCGGTGAGCAACTTAACTCGTGATCCGATTATGGTGGTATGGGACACTATATTCGCGTGCCATTTGTCGGCCTACATTGATAAGGTGATGGGGGAGTGGTGCAACCTTTGTGCGTAATGTGACCACAGCGCCCTTTGTAGTGACCGCGAGCATATTCTCGAAGTTGCGGCGTGCCTTAGGGTTCGCCGCGATATATAGAGTATGAACTAGGCTGTTTTCTCGTATAGTTGTATAGTGATGAATCGTTTAAGGGGTGATGGGGAGTGGTGCAACCTTTGTGCGTAACAGCCCTGGCAGCCTCTGCAGTGACCTAGAAAATACACCATCGTCTGATATTAACTAGGACTGACGACCCTAAATTGGATCATGTTTGGGAATGATACAAGGGAGGTACCTTAGTTTCCCAATCCTGCTGTTTGAAATGGACTAATTAAAAACTCGGTAATCATGCTCATCATGCATCGCATGTGCCTGGAAGATGTGGAGCACTGTGGGATGTAAGCATGCGCGAACGTGAGATGGTGTCGCATGAGGGAGTATGTCGGAGAGGGCATCCATCATACCTGCATTCATATTTGCATTAATCAGAGTAACTAGGAGTGTTTGATTTACTGTTTTATCATTACTGCTTGACTGTATTGATAACATGATAACTTATGCTTTATTGTTCCACTGAGTTAGCTACTCACTCCCACGTTACGGGACGGTGTTGTACACACCAAACAGATTTGCTGAATTTCAGATGATGCCGATGCTTATGAAGCAGAGCCGGACTACTTCTATGGTGATGAGGAGGAGTTCTCCTATCATGTAACTCTCTGATGGGTCTCTCGAAGACCTGTACCGTATTTTCTGGTCGTGGTACCGGGGATAGAAGACATTAAACTTACACATTTGGTACATTTTATAACTGTACTTACATTTATTTAACCCGGTAATGTTATCACACTCTGGAGACTCATCATAGTTTATATATTTTATCTATCTATCATAGTCTTCCGCTTGCAAAATTAACTGTCTCTCGGAGTATGATATCTTTGTTTTGGCTTAATCTCACTCATGTTCAATGCACGAATACAGTCAACATTCAATCATCATTCATTTTGTTGCATAAGTGATGTTCTGGAACTCGGGAGTTGAGTTTATGCTCGACCCCCGATTTTCAGGGCGTTACACATTTATTAATCAATTCGAATTAATTAGAATTTATTCCTACTTTCTGCTTTTCTTTCTCATGGATTCGAGAAGTCTCTGAGAGGAGTCCAGAGAAGCTCCGAGGATCTACCGATTTTCAACGGTTGAGGTGAGGTGAATTGAAATCTAGAATCATTAATAGAAGGCCTAGGAATGTTGGAAGGTCGACCTGTGCGACAATGGTTGAATACAGACTCGATTTCGGCGTTCGTTTTCAGTGAACTAGCCGTTGGACGGAGCAGGGATGCCTAAGACTGTTTCTACATTCCGTCGCTCCCTCCTAAGTCAGAGTGCGTCAGTGTGCGTCGTGTGACCATAACCCAGGTCCGGTTTAATCCAAATCATGCTCTGATACCAACTTGTAACGCCGTGAAAATCGGGGGTTGAGCATAAACTCAACTCCCGAGTTCCAACGCATCACTTATGCAACAAAATGAATGATGATTGAATGTGCTCGGTATTAGTGCAATGAACATGAGTGAGATTAAGCCAAAACATATCATACTCCGAGACAAGTTAAATTTGTGCGGTAAGACCGTGATAGATAGATAAAATATATAAACTGTGGTGGGTCTCCGAGTGTGATAAAGTTACAGGTTAAATAATTACAAGTATGATTTTAAATTATACCAAGTTGAGTAGTGTGATCTAGTCAACATCCCTGTAGCCCCGACAATCAAGGCACGGCTCTCACGAAGCCGCCAGAAAACAGCATATACGAGAAAGCATTCCCGTCGTCATAGAAGTCCGGTTCCACCTCAGAAGTAGCGTCGCCATCTGCAATCAGACAAAGTCTGGTGGGTGTTCGGAACACCGTCCCGTATCGTGGGAGTGAGTGATCAACTCAGTGGAACAATAAAGCATAGGTTAACATGTTATCAATTCAGTCAAGCAGTAACGATAAAGTAGTACAAATCAAACAATTCTAACTACTCTTATTAAGTGCGAGAATGAAATGACATGATGCTGTATGCCCTTGCCAAACCACCCTCATGCGACATCATCTTACGTTCGCGAATGCTTAACTCCCTCAGTGTGCCACATCTACTAAGCACATGCGGCGCGATGATGATCATGATTACCGAGTTATTATTAGTCCATTTCAAACAGCAGTATTGGGAAACTAAGGTACCTCCCTTGTATCATTCCCAAACATGATCCATTCTAGGGTCGTCAATCCAGTTAATCTCATACGATATTATGGTTCGAGAAGCATAGCGAAGGCATCGCAAAGGGCTCGTCACCCGTCAGCGCGGATATATATCTCGCCATATGCGGCTCAATTGCTGGCCGTTAGCTCGATTACAGGTCTCACCGTACTCGGCTCAACTCATACTCTAGTTGCTGTGAAAGACTCGTCGCCAATCACAGACCCTTGGAGTATACTCGAAGATACTACGGAGGACTCGTCGCCCAGATTAGCACGAGTACAGGTCTCACCGTACTCGGCTCTCGCCGTAAGTATCGACAGCTCGAATATAGTGTCTCATACCACCATAATCGGCTCACGAGTCTGGTTGCTCACTGGTCACTACGGGGAGGACTTTTCCTTGCATGCTTTTGTGGTCCAGGGAACAAGTTGACTTTGTATCATTTATATGGTTAGCTCTTACCTGAAGTGAATTTTGTACATAGTTCAACGGGAAAGTGTAGTGTGCATTTTTGAACTAATTTTGAACGTGTAGTGTGCATTTTGAACTAATTTTGAACTAATTTGACACTTGTTTTTTTTTTTTTTTTTTTTTTTAAAATATTGAATGAATTTTGTACTCTATATTTGAATGTATTTATAGTCTTAGGCTCCATTTGGTCATCACATTAGTATTTATGAAAACATTTTTTAAAAAAACCAAATGGAGCCTAAGCCCTTTTTTAACTCCGCCAATGCAACTCTTTGCATTGCCGGTCCCAAGCCCGGATAAAGGAGGAGGGAGAAGGGCTTTAGAATGAGATCGTAAACTATGGAGGAGATCTTGAAAATGCAGTGAGTATCTCTGGTTTTATGGTTTTACTTGTACATTCCTGTATTGATTACTCAAGCATGACAGTTATGCGCATTCTTTCAGGTGGATGTTGCATATGGGAGGATTGGAGCTGCATATTTCAGATTCAAGCATATGGTACGTCTCTTGTCAAGAATGCACATGTGTAGTTAATCAAACAATACATTATGTGATATCGTGTGCATGATATCTATGTTGTAATTCCCCTTATGCATTTTGCTTAAAATCCATGTTTATGCATGATTCTCATGCATTGACATGGATTTGGGCAAAAAAAGATCGAACCCGAACTCAATTTCCTAAACCTAAACCTTAACCTATTCTCAAATCCCTAAACCTAAACCTACACCTAATCCTAATCTCAATTCCCTAACCTAAACCGAAACCTAAACTTGAAAACCCAAACCTAAACCCGATCCCGAACCCGAACCCGATTTCTAAACCTAAACCTTAACCTATTCTCAAATCCCTAAACCTAAACCTACGCCTAATCCTAATCTTAAATCCCTAACCTAAACCTAAACCTAAACTTGAAAACCCAAACTTAAACCCAATCCCGAACCGAACCTAATTTCTAAACTAAACCTTAACCTATTCTCAATACCCTAAACCTTAACCTACAACCTAACCTAAACCTAAACCTAAACCTATAACCTACACTTAGAACCTAAACCTAAACCTATAACCTAAACCTAAGCCTAAAACCTAAACCTATGACCTAAAACCTAAATGTTTTCTCAAATCCCTAAACCAAAACCTACACCTAATCCTAATATCAACTACCTAACCTAAACCTAAACCTAAACTTGAAAACCCAAACTTAAACCCGATCTCGAACCCGAACATGATTTTCTAAACCTAAACCTTAACCTATTCTCAAATCCCTAAAACTATAACCTATAACATATAACCTATAACCTAAACCTAAACAAGAAAATGCAATGAGTATCTCTGGTTTTATGGTTTTAAATGTAGATTCTTGTATTGATTACTCAAGCATGACGGTTATGCGCATTCTTTCAGGTGGATGTTGCATGTGTGGGGATTGGAGCTGCGTATTTCAGATTCAAGCATCTGTTATATCTCTTGTCAAGAATGCACATGGTTGGAGTGGCCTGGCCATTTGGACAGGCCGTATTTATGTATTTGCTCGAAATTGATGGAGCAGACTCGGATGTGCGTCGGAGCTATTCGGAAGAGCGGGGGTCCCTGGAAGGTGGGAACCGCTGTTATGACCATGATGAAGCTGTCCATTTCCTATGGACGGCATTGGAGGGGCCTAGCCATTTGGACAGGCCGTGTTTATGTATTTGCTCGAGATTAATGGAGCAGACTCGGATGTGCGTCGGAGCTATCCTAAGAGCGGGGTCCCAGAAGGTGGGAACCACTCATTATGACCATGATGAAGTCCTGTCCATTTCCTATAGACGGCATTGGAGGGGCTTGGCCATTTGGAATGAGCCGTGTTTATGTATTTGCTTGAGATTAATGGAGCAGACCCGGATGTGCGTCGGAGCTATCTGGAAGAGCGGGGGTCCCTGGAAGGTGGGAACCGTGTTATGACTATGATGAAGCTGTTCATTTCCTATGGACGGTATTGGAAGGGTGTAACGCCCTGAAAATCGGGGGTCGAGCATAAACTCAACTCCCGAGTTCCAACGCATCACTTATGCAACAAAATGAATGATGATTGAATGTGCTCGGTATTAGTGCAATGAACATGAGTGAGATTAAGCCAAAACAGCATATCATAATCCAGAGACAGTTAAATTTGCAAGCGGAAGACTGTGATAGATAGATAAAATATATAAACTATGGTGGGTCTCCGAGTGTGATAAAGTTACTGTGTTAAATAATTACAAGTATGATTTTAAATTATACCAAGTTGAGTAGTGTGATCTAGTCAACATCCCTGTAGCCCCGACAATCAAGGCACGGCTCTCACGAAGCCGCCAGAAAACAGCATATACGAGAAAGCATTCCCGTCGTCATAGAAGTCTGGTTCCGCCTCAGAAGTAGCGTCACCATCTGCAATCAGACAAAGTCTGGTGGGTGTTCGGAACACCGTCCCGTATCGTGAGAGTGAGTGATCAACTCAGTGGAACAATAAAGCATAGGTTAACATGTTATCAATTTAGTCAAGCAGTAATGATAAAGCAGTACAAATCAAACAATTCTAACTACTCTTATTAAGTGCGAGAATGAAATGACATGATGCTGTATGCCCTTGCCAAACCACCCTCATGCGACATCATCTTATGTTCGCGAATGCTTAACTCCCTCAGTGCGCCACATCTACTAAGCACATGCGGTGCGATGATGATCATGATTACCGAGTTATTATTAGTCCATTTCAAACAGTAGTATTGGGAAACTAAGGTACCTCCCTTGTATCATTCCCAAACATGATCCATTCTAGGGTCGTCAATCCTAGTTAATCTCATATGATATTATGGTTCGAGAAGCATAGCGAAGGCATCACAAAGGGCTCGTCACCCGTCAGCGCGGATACAGATCTCACCGTATGCGGCTCAATTTTGCCGTCGTCGGCGAGTACTGAGTCTCACCGTACTCGGCTCAATCACTAGCCGTCACTCGACATGTGTCTCACCGTACTCGGCTCAACTCATACTCTAGTTGCTGTGAAAGACTCGTCGCCAATCACAGACCCTTGGAGTATACTCGAAGATACTACGGAGGACTCGTCGCCCGTCAGCATGAGTACAGGTCTCACCGTACTCGGCTCTCGCCGTAAGTATCGACAGCTCGAATATAGTGTCCCATACCACCATAATCGGCTCACGAGTCTGGTTGCTCACTGGTCACTACGGGGAGGCACGTGGCCCCAGCGTAGGCCGACAGCTCGACCACGGTGTCCCATACCACCATGCCCGGCTCATGAGTCTTAGCGGATCGAGGTACCATGGTTAAAAGGGATTTCACTGGTAAGTTTGGTACCCTAGGTTCAGGCAGTAGCGACCAAACATGGTGAACATAAATAAGACAGATCGGGTTACTTGACGAGCTCGGCTAACTCGAGCGCACAACAAGTTGAACGACATGAAGTGCATAAGCACTTCGCGTGGCCAACCACTATCGCCAACCGAAGTACGACTCGGGTTCGTCGAACACATCTCACGTGGCAAATGAATCGCAACCACGAATTCAATTCTGGTACCGATTGTCTGGACTATAATCATAGCCCCAAACACAATCAAGTGCAGATAGATAAAGCAGTAGTGAATCAAGATTCAACTCATACAATCGAGGTCTGGTAGTATCCGTTTAGGGCTGCCAGGGCTGTTGCACGCATTCGTTGCTCCACTCCCCCATCACCCATGACGGATCATACAATGTAAATATAAATTTAAACATATGCATTACATAGTTAAAATCATAAAGCAGTTGAGCATGTTATGAAGCACAACACGAGCATGAATTTGTACATGTTCAATTCCTAATCACACAACTATCCAAGGAGATCATACACATAGTTAGAAGAGGTTGAGAATCATATCTCAACACCCTTATACATTACAATTTGCTAACTACTACTCATTCAGACATTTCAAGAAACACTTAAACAAACATGCATCAACATACGACATATGTCGATCGCATAGGCATTAGGCCAAATCCTTTCACTAGGAGTTGCCCCAATCATAACACGCGTACACCCACGACGGATAGTCATGGCAAGCAGGAATCCAAGTTCCATATTCATTCAGTCATTTCCACAAACACTTGGGCCACACATTTTAGCATATATGGTGTCTATTGGCCATGGCGTGATTTAGGGCAAATCCTTTCGTCAAAGGGGTATCGCCGATACAACAATCATGAATCCATGACAATTAGTCATGGCAAGTACGAATGAGAATTCGATACTCATTCAATCATTTTCACAAAGACTTAGAATACACTATTACAACATACATGGTGTATGTTAGCAAAACATCTATTAGGGCTATCCTTTAGCCAAGTGAGTATTTTATCCATGTATAATATATTACTACAGCAAATAATCATGATAAATACATCTCTCAATATTTATACGTATACAGTATTTTCTAGAATACGCATTTTCAACATACATAGTGTATACAAGCAAACATGTATTATGGCGATTCCTTTCGCCAAATAAGTAATTTATCCATATATTATATAATCATATGACAAATAATCATGGCAAACACATCGCTAAAATATACACGTATACGGTACTTCTTACAATACCGTATTTCTACATACATGGTGTATATTAGTAAACATGTATTTAGGTGAACCCTTTCGCCAAATGAGTATTTTATCCATACATCATATATCCATATGACAAATAAACATGTCAAATATATTTCCATAAAAAATACGTATACGGTATTTTATACGAATACCTAGAGTATGTGAAATTCCAAATTCTACAATTCTAATCGAAATAGAAAACGGAAAGCACTTTGTACATGTGCAATTACATACAGATCATGAATCTACCATTATCTAACATTGAAAGCGTTGAAAACCGTAACCTATACACCTAAAGTCCTCACCTTTTGTCGTAGAATCGTAACGGAGTTGATAGGTTCGCTAAGCTTCCGTATACGGGAGTTTGGCAACCTAGAGAACGAAACAGGTTAACTATTTCATAACCTGTAGCCTATACACCTCAAAACAGGTCTAGGGTTAGGGTTTATTACCTTAAAACGGAGTCGGTATCGCCGGAAAAGCGTCTGGAAAGAGGCGGTGCAGCCCGTGGAGCGGCAGGGAAGTACGGCAGGGAGAAGCTCCCACTTCTCCCTCACTTTCTCTCTCTTTTCTCTCTCTCAATCTCAAATTCATATGGCTGCCATGAGAGAGGGTTTAAGGTCCTTATATAGCCTAAGAATTCCCCAAAACAGACTCCAGGTCAAAGTATATTTATGTTATAACCAAAGCGGACCTGTTTCGTCTCAACGGAGCACTTCTGGCAGGCCTCCTTGAGCCAAAGGTCGGACTTAAGTTCACTAACACTGGATCTACGTTCTATTAAGTTTTCATTTCGGTCGGGATTCCAGATCACACGTGGCGGACCACTTTCAGTTCGACGGTCAGTGGGTCTCGATCGAAGATGTCGAGTACATGTAAATGTGTATGAAATTTTTCCTGATCCGAGGGTGTAATTTGGTCAGATTCTGACGGTCTGGTTGCTTAATACTGATCTGCAAACAAATGATGCCAGATCACTATTCAAGATATTTATTTTTAAAGAAAACAAGTGTTTTCACACTCTCTCGCTCCGGACGCGATCGAATGGCCGTGGGACATCGTCTGGACTTGATTTCTGAGATGGTTGTCGAGCCCAGTGAGGTGGTCCTAATTCCTTAACTTCGAGTTATTCGGACTTCCGACGTGCGGTCCAGATCTGATACGGAGTTTCGATGTGCTCCTGAGAACAGCCGGGTAATGATATTGATCCTAGATTTTAGGGTAACCTAGCGTCAATGATTCTACAAGTTTTGGGTCTTGCAGATCGTATTTAAAGCGATTCAAACGGATTTCGTAGCTAATCTGGTTTCACACCTAGTTACTTTGTCTCATTTCTAAAGGGTTTAGTCCTAAGTGATTTCTGGTCGAGGTGGTACTCAGGCCTTTGTAGTTTGTATATAAAGTGATCCAAGTTATACTACTTAGCTAGTTTAAGATAGTGTCTAGGGTGAAAGTTCTTAGAAAAATTGGAAGATCAAGGTGATGAAGGGTGAGATTTGTGAAGGAAATGAGTTCAAAGGCGGCTTTAGACTTTACGATTCAGTTCTGACAAGTTAATGAGGTATTAGGATCGACCCATTGCCTAAGGACGTCTAATCCCAGGTTGGCAAAAATCCGGGGCGTTACAAAGGGCATGGCCATTCGGACAGGCCATGTTTATATTTGTATTTGCTGGGACCACACCCGAACCCATTCTTAAATACTATAACCTATAACCAAAACCTATAACATATAACCTAAATCAAAACCTCTAACCTAAACCAAAACCAAAACCTATAACCTAAACTCAAATCCCTAAACCTTAACCTATAACCTAACCTAAACCTATACTTATAACCTAAAACTATTCCCAAATCCCAAAACCTATAACCTAAACCTAACCTTTTCCCTGAACCTATAACTCCGAACTCAATTCCTGAGCTAAACCTACACCTAATCCTAATCTCAACTCTCTAACCTAAACCTAAACCAAAACTTGAAAACCAAAACTTAAACCCAATCCAGAACATGAACCCGATTCCTAAACCTAAACCATAACCCATTCTCAAATTCAAAACCTATAACCTAAACCTAAACCAAAACCTATAACCTAAACCAAAACCAAAACCTATAGCGTAAACCCGAACCCATTCTCAAATCCCAAAACCTATAACCTATAACCTAAACCAAAACCTATAACCAAAACCAAAACCAAAACCAAAACCTATAACCCTGGCCGAACTCATACTTAAATCCAAAAACCTAAACCTTAACCTAAACCAAAACCTATAACTTAAACCAAAACCTATAACCTAAACTCAAATCCTAAATCAAAACCTATAACCTGGGCCGAAAACCTAAACCTTAGCCTAAACCAAAACCTAAAGCTCCGAACCCATTCTCAAATCAAAAACCTAAACCTTAACCTAAACCAAAACCTATAACCTAAACCCGAACCCGTTCTCAAATCCAAAAACCTAAACCTTAACCAAAACCTATACCTAATCCGAACCCATTCTCAAATCCCAAAACCAAAACCTATAACCTAATCCCGAACCCAATCTCAAATCCAAAAAACCTAAACCTAAGCCTAAACCAAAATCATAACCTATAACCTGGGCTGGACCATTCTCAAATCCAAAACCTAAACCTTAACCTAAACCAAAACCAATAACGTAAACCCGAACCCGTTCTCAAATCCAAAACCTAAACCTTAACCAAAACCTATAACCTAAACCTTAACCAAAACCTATAACCTAAACCAAAACCAAAACCTATAACCTAAACCAGGAACCCATTCTCAAATCCAAAAACCTAAACCTTAACCAAAACCTATAACCTAAACCAAAACCAAAACCTATAACCTAAACCCGAACCCATTCTCAAAGGTCCAAAACCTAAACCTTAACCTAAACCAAAACCTATAACCTAAACCCGAACCCATTCTCAAATCCAAAAACCTAAACCTTAACCAAAACCTATAACCTAAACCATAACCAAAACCTATAACCTAAAGCCGGAACCCATTCTCAAATCCCAAAAACCTAAACCTAAGCCTAAACCAAAACCATAATCTATAACCTAAACCCGAACCCATTCTCAAATCCAAAACCTATAACCTTAACCTAAACCAAAACCAAAACCTATAACCTAAGGCCGAGACCCATTCTCAAATCTCATAACCTATAACCTAAACCAAAGCCAAAACCTATAACTTAAGCGCGAACCCATTCTCAAATCCAAAACCTAAACCTTAACCAAGACCTATAACCTAAACCAATATCGAAACCTATAACCTAAACCCGAACTCATTCTCAAATCCAAAAACCTAAACTTTAACCAAAACCTATAACCAAAACTAAAACCTATAACCTAAACCCGATCCCATTCTTAAATCCAAAAATCTAAACCTTAACCAAAACCTATAACTTAAACCAAACCAAAACCAAAACCTATAACCTAAACCCGAACCCATTCTCAAATCCAAAAACCTAAACCTTAACCTAAACCAAAACCTATAACCTAAACTCAAATCCCTAAACCTTAACCTATAACCTAACCTAAACCTATACTTATAACCTAAAACTATTCCCAAATCCCAAAACCTATAACCTAAACCTAACCTTTCCTAAACCTATAACCTAAACTCAATTCCTAGAGCTAAACCTACACCTAATCCAAATCTCAACTCTCTAACCTAAACCTAAACCGAAACTTGAAAACCAAAACTTAAACCCAATCCCGAACATGAACACGATTCCTAAACCTAAACCATAACCCATTCTCAAATCCAAAAACCTATAACCTAAACCTTAACCTATAACCTAAACCCAATCCCTAAACCCAGAAACCTATAACCTCTACCCAAACCCATTCTCAAATCCAATAACCTAAACCAAAACCTATAACCTAAACCGGACCCATTCTCGAATCCCAAAACCTATAACCTTTACCCGGCGCGTTCTCAAATCAAAAATCTAAACCTTAACCAAAACCTATAACCTAAACCCGAACACATTCTCAAATCAAAAATCTAAACCTTAACCAAAACCTATAACCTAAACCCGAACCCATTCTCAAATCCAAAACCTAAACCTTAACCTAAACCAAAACCTATAACCTAAACTCAAATCCACTAAAAGCCTTAACCTATAACCTAACCTAAAGCCTATACTTATAACCTAAAACTATTCCCCAAATCCCAAAACCTATAACCTAAACCTAACCTTTCCACGAACCTATAACTTTGAACTCAATTCCTAGAGCTAAACCTACACCTAATCCTAATCTCGACTCTCTAACCTAAACCTAAACCTAAACCTAATTCGGAAAACCAAAACTTAAACCCAATCCAGAACATGAACCCGATTCTAAACCTAAACCATAGCCCATTCTCAAATTCAAAAACCTATAAACTAAACCTTAACCTAAACCAAAGGCAAAACCTATAACCTAAACCAAAACCAAAACCTATAGCGTAAACTGAACCCATTCTCAAATCCCAAAACCTATAACCTATAACCTAAACCAAAACCTATAACCTTAACCAAAACCTATAACCTAAACCAAAACCAAAACCAAAACCTATAACCTAAGCCAGAACTCATACTTAAATCCAGAAAACCTAAATCTTAACTTAAACCAAAACCTATAACCTAAACTCAAATCCTAAATCAAAACTATAACCTGGCCGAAAACCTAAACCTTGGCCTAAACAAAACCTAAAGCCGAACCCATTCTCGAATCTAAAAACCTAAACCTTAACCTAAACCAAAAGCCTATAACCTAAACCGGAACCCATTCTCAAATCCAAAAACCTAACCTTAACCAAAACCTATAACCTAAACCAAAACCAAAACCTATAACCTGTCCAGGAACCCATTCTCAAATCCCAAAACCTAACCTAAGCCTGGCCTAAACCAAAACCAAAACCATAACTCTATAACCTAAACCCAAACCCATTCTCAAATCCTAAAACCTATAACCAAAACCAAAACTAAAACCTATAACCTAAACCCGAACCCATTCTCAAATCCAAAACCTATAACCTAAACCTAAACCTTAACCTAAAGCCTAAACCAAAGCACGTAACCTAAACCAAAACCTATAACCTGGCCGAACCCATTCTCAGATCCCATACACCTATAAGCCTAAACCAAAGCCAAAACCTATAACTTAAATGCGAACCCATTCTCAAATCAAAACCTAAACCTTAACCAAGACCTATAACCTAAACCAAAACCAAAACCTATAACCTAAACCCGAACCCATTCTCAATCCAAAACCTAAACTTTAACCAAAACCAAAACCTATAACCAAAACCAAAACCTATAACCTATATCGAACCCATTCTCAAATTCAAAACCTAAACCTTAACCAAAACCTATAACCTAAATCAAAACTTAAACTAAAACCTATAACCTAAGCCGAACCCATTCTCAAATCCAAAAAACCTAATCCTTAACCTAAAGCCAAAACCTATAACCTAAACTTGAACCCATTCTTAAATCCAAAAATCTAAACCTTAACCAAAACCTATAACCTAAACCCGAACCCATTCTCAAATCCAAAAACCTAAACCTTAACCTAAACCAAAACCTATAACCTAACACTGAACCCATTCTCAAATCCAAAAACCTAAACCTTAACCAAAACCTATAACCTAAACCAAAACCAAAACCTATAACCTAATCCGAACCCATTCTCAAATCCCAAAAACCTAAACCTAAGCCTAAACCAAAACCATAACCTATAACCTAAACCCGAACCCATTCTCAAATCCTAAAACCTATAATCTAAACCAAAACCAAAACCTATAACCTAAACCCGAACCCATTCTCAAATCCAAAAACCTATAACCTTAACCTAAACCAAAACCAAAACCTATAACCTAAACCCGAACCCATTCTCAAATCTCATAACCTATAACCTAAACCAAAGCCAAAAACTATAACTTAAACACGAACCCATTCTCAAATCCAAAACCTAAACCTTAACCAAGACCTATTACCTAAACCAAAACCAAAACCTATAACCTAAACCCGAACTGGTTCTCAAATCCAAAAACCTAAACTTTAAACAAAACCTATAACCAAAACCAAAACCTATAACCTAAACCCGAACCCATTCTTAAATCCAAAAACCTAAACCTTAACCAAAACCTATAACCTAAACCAAACCAAAACCAAAACCTATAACCTAAGCCAGAACCCATTCTCAAATCCAAAAACCTAAACCTTAACCTAAACCAAAACCTATAACCTAAACTCAAATCCCTAAAGCCTTAACCATAACCTAACCTAAACCTATACTTATAACCCAAAACTATTCCCAAATCCCAAAACCTATAACCTAAACCTAACCTTTCCCTAACCCTATAACCTAAACTCAATTCCCTAGAGCTAAACCTACACCTAATCACTTGATGTTTTATTTAAACCAACATGATTTAAATGATTTTTAAACTCGCAAGTATACGAATCAGATGTAGATATGCTACGTATTACAAGATCGTTCTCACGAGGACTGGTCATCACAATTCAAATCTATGACTCTCCTTAACTAATCCAACAAATAATGGAATGAACTACTAAGCACAATTCTAGGAAAAACAATTGAAAATAGGGAAGAAAATTCAATCAGAGAAAGAGCACTAGGACTTTCGAATCCACCCCTAATTATCCTAACCCTTGTTTTGTCTGTTGATTCACCTTGATCTAGATTGATACCACTTATATAGAGAAAGCACAATCTGTGTCCTTAATCGGGCATACAGAATGTCTAATTCCTTTAAGCAATGCCATAAATAACACATCCCATGTCCTTGGTCGGGCACATGGAATGTATAGTCATTAAAGCACCCTGTTTCTTCCTCTATAGGAAACCTGTTCTTGATCAGACACAAGCACCTATAATAAGCATCCAAACAACATCCATATATATACTTTAGTCGAGTTCATAGATGGAGAAGTATAGAATTTAAACCAATCAAGCCCACTTAGAGAAAGAAACAAATTAATTAATATTCAAAGTAAATCAACCAATACAAGAGCTAATCAAATTAGGGGCTTCATCTCAGCCCTAGCTGAGAGATTAGTGACCCATAAAATCTATCAAAAAGATTAAACAAAATTCATAAAAAAAGAACATCAAACCAATCGATCTCTTTCTTCTCTTTCTTCTCTTTCTCCTCTCCCTTCTCTCTCTTGCTCTAGATCTGGAATTCCCTATTTCTGAATACCTTTCCCACGTCCATAATTCCTCTTTTATAGTTTCTGGAGGGCTGGAGTCGGTGGCAGAGTTGTAGCAGGACATGGAGTGTAAATTTTCACAGCCGTGATCGGTGGGCCCCACAGAGGTATTTTCTGGAAAATCCACCCCGTCCATTGGATTCAGGATGAAATTTCAGTCAAGAATAGGTGGTTTTGAATATCCATTGACGCGGCCCAGAGAAGAAATCACAACAAAATCAGTTTTGAACGTCACAAGACCGCCTGTTTGTGGCCTCTGTATCATGCACGTGTACACGCATGGACATGAAATATCAACATGGTTTTGTAGTGCTCGAACCACTCTACAAGATGAACGGCTTGGATCGGCCGTACGGGTGACGTACAAGGCCCACTAACTCCCGCAAAAACCGCCAGCGTCCGTTCGTTACGCGGACGTGAAAACCGACGCTGCTGTGATGGTGGGGTCCGTGATCGGAATCTACAGAGAAATCTACTCCGTTCACCGAATTTCTATCGAAATTTCAATCGGAACTACATAGTTTTTCTCCATTTTGGTGTGGGCCACAGAAGATCTTATCACACCGTCCAACCTGCGTTCGAACAGCTGGATTTCATTCTTGATGATGATTTACAAATCTGCCACCTAGGCAGTGTTGAGAGGCTTCCCTGAACTCTGATAGACAGCCCGGATCGGATCTCTGATTCATGATGGTGGCCCACAACCAAAGACCGGTTGCCAGTTTGCGGGACGCTGGAAACAGCAGCCGCTGTTTTTGAGGAAGAGGAGAGAGAGGGTGGGTCAGCGTACGCGCTGACCGCCTTAGCCGTCCGGTGCACG
Source organism: Magnolia changhungtana (assembly GCA_030180095.1). NCBI lineage: Eukaryota > Viridiplantae > Streptophyta > Magnoliopsida > Magnoliales > Magnoliaceae > Magnolia > Magnolia changhungtana. The sequence continues at coordinate 3,271,459 of JASAUF010000625.1, forward strand.
GCTGGTACACTCGTGCATGATGCACACTCACCACAGCGTGGGGTCCACTATAATGTTTATGGGAAATCTGCACCGTCCATCCTTTTTCCCATATCATTTAACCTATCAATACTCAGTTGAGGCGGTTTCAGATATCAGGTGGGCCCAGAATCGATGGTTTGTGGGCTAATTTGTCAGTTGGCCTACTTCCTGAGATCTTTAATGGATGAAATTTAATATATACGGTTAATTTACGGCCCTTATCCCATGTATGAAGTTTCGAACTGATCGGATGGCGGGAACCATGTAATCTTGCATTCTGGACCCTTTTCGGGCCCCTTTGGCTTGCTTTCCTCAGATCCCAGGCATGTGAAATCTTCATTATTGGTTCTCTGGAGTCCATCCCATGCTCTGGTAATTTCAGAGCGCCAAATCCATGCTTTTAACATCATTTTTCAATGCACGCTCCTGATTTCATCCTGTAATAAAAACACAATTAAAATATGGCATTAAACATTATCAGGTATGTAAAATCAGGTAATTACTGTGTCTGATATGCAATATTCGACCCTGATCACTAATCCTAATCTCAACTCTCTAACCTAAACCTAAACCTAAACTTAAAAACCAAAACTTAAACCCAATCCAGAACATGAACCCGATTCCTAAACCTAAACCATAACCCATTCTCAAATCCAAAAACCTATAACCTAAACCTTAACCTAAACCTAAACCAAAACCTATAACCTAAACCAAAACCAAAACCTATAACCTAAGGCGAACCCATTCTCCAATCCCAAAACCTATAACCTAAATCTAAACCTTAACCAAAACCTATAACCTAAACCAAAACCAAAACCTATAACCTAAACCCGAACCCATTCTCAAATCCAAAAACCTATAACCTAAACTTAAACCTTAACCTAAACCTAAACCAAAACCAATAACCTAAACCAAAACATATAACTTAAGCCGAACCCATTCTCAATTCCCATAACCTATAACCTAAACCAAAGCCAAAACCTATAACTTAAACGTGAACCCATTCTCAAATCCAAAAACCTAAACCTTAACAAGACCTATAACCTAAAACAAAACCAAAACCTATAACCTAAACCCGAACCCATTCTCAATCCAAAACCTAAACTTTAAACAAAACCTATAACCAAAACCAAAACCTATAACCTAAACCCGAACCCATTCTCAAATCCAAAACCTAAACCTTAACCAAAACCTATAACCTAAACCCAAACCAAAACTAAAACCTATAACCTAAACCCGAACCCATTCTCAAATCCAAAAACCTAAACCTTAACCTAAACCAAAACCTATAACCTAAACTCAAATCCATAAGCCTTAACCATAACCTAACCTAGACCTATACTTATAACCTAAAACTATTCCCAAATCCCAAAACCTATAACCTAAACCTAAACTTTCCCTAAACCTATAACCTAAACTTAATTCCTAGACCTAAACCTACACCTAATCCTAATCTCAACTCTCTAACCTAAACCTAAACCGAAACTTGAAAACCAAAACTTAAACCCAATCCAGAGCATGAACCCGATTCTAAACCTAAACCATAACCCATTCTTAAATCCAAAAACCTATAATCTAAACCTTAACCTAAACCTAAACCAAAACGTAACCTAAACCAAAGCCAAAACCTATAACCTAAACCCGAACCCATTCTCAATTCCCAAAACCAAAACCTATAACCTAAACCAAAACCAAAACCTATAACCTAAACTCGAACCCATTCTCAAATCCCAAAACCTATAACCTAAACCAAAACCAAAACCTATAACCTAAAGCCGAATCCATTCTCAAATCCAAAAACCTAAACCTTAACCAAAACCTATAACCTAAACCCGAGCCCATTCTCAAATCCCAAAACCTATAACCAAAACCAAAACCAAAACCTATGACCTAAACCCAAACTCATTCTCAAATCTCAAAACCTATAACCTAAACCTAAATCTTAACCTAAACCTAAACCTATAATCATATGGTTAGACCATTTCTTTTGTGTCAATTTCATTCCTCTTTAAGTTTTTTTTTTTTTTAATTCATTAAGAAAAAAAATGGTTATACATGATGCACTTCTTTCACTTTATCTTTCTTTTCTCCAATGGGTATTCTAATTTATGAGTGACATGACTGTTTGTAGGATGATGGAATATACGAAGCTGTTGAAATTTCATGGTGAAGTCGAGCACATTAATTTCTCTAATGAAGCCAAAGACTTGTATTTTCAGTATTATTGTAATTGTAATTGTAATTGATTGAATGAATTGGATTGTAATTGATTGTAATTGTAATTGATTGTAATTGTAATTGATTGAATGAAGGATTGTAATTGCTTGTAATTGAATGAATGAATGATTGTACAGGTGGTAATTGAATGAACAAATGATTATATAAAAATTTTTAATGTCCAAAATAGCTACGGATTTTGACCGTAGCCACTAATCTGACAGGTGTAGCCTTACATTTGGCATATGCTAAGAACTTTTAATATATTGCTACGGATTATAACCGTAGCTATTGGAATATATAGCTACGGATTAAATCCGTAGCAATAGGTTCCATCGCGCCTATGACTACGGTCATGCTACGGACTACAACCGTAGCCATAAATCTATGGGTACAGATTTGGTTCGTAGCCTTTGTCTGTTTTCTGGTAGTTATTGCTACGGATCATATCCGTAGCTGTTGGAACATATAGCTATGGATTAAATCCGTAGCCATAGGTTCCAAACCTATTGTTACGGGACCTACGACTATGCTAGTGCTACGGGCTAGATCCGTAGCCATAGACCTATAGCTACGGATTTTATCCGTAGCCTTTGCCCATTTTTCTGGTAGTGTCTTCTTCCTCGCCCTTCACCACTACGGCGTACACCTCGCCAGTTTCCTTGAATTCTTCCATGAAATCCAGAATGGTCAAGAAGGAACTCCCCTCCACTTTAGAAGCTTCAGGGTGGTTCTCTGGTGCCATAGGGGCAAGGATTATTTTTTGACTATCCTTGATGAATACGTAAACATTGTCTAGTCCCCGATGGGTCACATCACGGTCTGACTGCCAGGGTCGACCGAGTAGCATGTGGCAAGCTTCCATGTCGACCACGTCATAAAGTATCTGATCCTTATAATTTTTACCAATTGAAAATGAGATAGTGCATTGTTCAGTTACCTTGGTCTCATTCACCCTTTTATCCAGCTAATTGAGTACGAGAAATGATGTTTCATCATTGGTAGCCACAACTTGTCCACCATCACTCTTAAGACGATATTTTTGCAACTATCACTATCTATGATCACATCACAGACCTTTCCGTTGACAGTACATCGAGTACGAAATATATTATGTCGCTGTGGATGTAATTCCTTTCGTGGGGTATGCAGTAATTACCTCACAACTAGAAATTCGCCATGATCCTCGCCCATCATTTCATCGCCACCTACTATTTCTTCAGTGGTTTGTTCATATTCATCATAGCCATGGTCTTCTTCTAAGGCCTCATCTTCAATGCCTCCTTTGTTTATAGTCAAGTGTGCTGCGGGACGTTGAGGACAAGTGTTTGATAAGTGGCCTGGCTAGCCACAATGGTAACAATTATTTGACCTTAGCCGAGCATAAGGATTTGGAATCCTACTCAGGCTCGCTATTGTGGGTGCTATATGTTGAGGTCTGGATGAGTCACTCCTCGTATCACGGTTTGCGGTGTAGGAGGTTGAGGACGTTCTCCTACTGGATCTTTTTCTCGTGCCAACACTGGATCCTATGTGGGACTCGTCATGGGGGGTCGAGTTAAAGGATACGGATGAGCAGGAACTCTTGCAAGTTGTGTTTCTGCCCTACCCGCCAATTGAACTACTTCATCCACGGTCCCGACTGAGTACATCTGAACTCAGTCCTGAATTGTCGGTCGTAACCCACCTATAAATCGTGTTACCTTCTGTGACTCAGATTCTGACAAATCGTTTCGTGTAGCCAAGCGCTTAGAATTCTTGATTGTGTCTGTGATGATTCGGCTTCCTTGTCGGCAATTTTGGTATTGCTGGAATAATATCTGCTCATAATCATTGGGGAGAAATCATAATCGAAGAAGACGTCTCATCTATGGCCATGATGAGATGGGCGCCTTGTTCTGGCGGGCTCGTGAGAGTTGCAATTGTTCCCACCATGCAGAAGCACCAGATTTTAACTTAAACGCTACCAATTTTACCCTTTTATGATCTGGCACATCCATATAATCAAAATATCTCTCTACTTTGGCTAGCCAATCGAGGAAATCTTCTATACGTAATAAACCATTAAAATTAGAAAGTTCAGCCTTAACTCGATGTCTCTTTCGGCACGATCTAGGTAATCGCCTCCATGGATTGGTCGTCAGGCAAAACCCTCATTAAGGTCCTCGTCGCTAGAACTTGAATTATCTGGTGTAGCCCTACAGTTTACCACTGGTAGTGCTCTACAGAAATCGAGGTTACGTCGTATAGCAACCATGGGTGGTGGAGCCATCATGGGTAGTGGAGCCACCGTGGGTGGTGGAGCAACCATAGGTGGTGGAGCACCACCTAGGGCTCGGGGCAGAAGTAGCGCATCCGCAAGATGGTCGAGGGTTGCCTGCAGCCCTTGCATGGTCAATGACTCTCCTAGTGGAAAGTTTCCATTCTTTCCGAAAGATAACGAATCCCTGGATCACCGTCCACAGGATTTTGATTCATACCTTCGTTGTTTGCCATTAGCCCGAGAGGAATCCTCGCTCTGTTACCAATTGACGCAGGGATGAACGTGATGAGGATAAATACTCTGAATCCACGAAGCTTCTCTGGACTCCTCACAGAGACTTCTCGAATCCACGAGGAAAGAAAGCAAAAAATATAAATAAATTCTAATAAATTTAAAACTGATTAATTGATGACTAAAAACGAGTTCACAACCCTTTAAATAGGGGTACCAAGCAATGGAAAAGAAATCAGAATCAAACTACAACCAGAACTCCTAGAATCCGCGACTTACTATAAATAGTAAACTTATTATTTATAAACGGTCGTGATGTCTACTAGTGCACAAGGTTTTCGGCCAAAAATAGTAAGTGTCCTATTTGGCTTCACCAAACCGTTCTCCTAATTATTCTAAGCTCTTTTCACATTGGGCACAACTCCTAAAGCCCGACGGATGAAGAGTTATAATCAAACTAAAACGTACTATTTATAGTGAAAACGAAATTAAAGCAGGGAAACGACTGTCGATCCATGGGTTTTTCGCAATTCTGGGCATCATAACCCAGCATAGCTAGGTTGGTTGGCTAAAGTAGCTCGTTCTACCCCAAAATCATATATTTTACATCAGCTAACTCATTCCGGATTGTGAGATACGCCTGATTTAAGGTCCGACGGTCCGGATCACTTCTGTCGTCGATCGGGCCTTTTCTGATCCATCTTGGCCATGAAACTGTCCGCGACCCACTCTACATCAGTAAGCAATTATGTTTGTTTATGAATAAGCAGTTACTTGATCGAATGACTGTGGAGCTTGCACACACCAGAAGTTCCAAGATCAACTTAGTGTATTTACTTATTTAATCAGCTATCTTATGATTAAACTGATACTACTAGTGATTGTAACATACTAATTAGTTTCCATCTATGCATATGTGTCGCATATACGACACACAAGGTATAAACCATCCACTGTGGCATGATGGCATTGCCACGTGTCGTGCCTCAAATGGTGCCACTTGGCACTTGATACATCCAATAGTTTGGTAGAGCATAGTACACAAATTCCTTGTCTAGCTAAATCCAATGGCAAAAGCAAATAATCCACTTCTATACTGGAAATGAATGAGAGAAGAACAAAGGCCTTCGGAGGAATCAAGAAAAACTTGTTGGAAACAAGGGCATTGATATTCTCACCAATATTCGATCATTTTACTAAAAAAAAAAAAAAAAAAAAAAAACCAAGTGTACCAATCTTCGATTATTCTACTGAAACATAACTAGTATATAATACTGCATTCTTTCTATCATTTCTCCATGCATAGAGAAAGAAAAGAGACGTGAAAGAATATACATAAAAGAATCATGTCAAAGGACGAGGTTATTCTCTTGGATTTTTGGGTGAGCCCATTCGCCATGAGAGTGAAGATCGCGTTGGCGGAGAAGGGTGTTGAGTATGAGTCTAGAGAGGAACATGATCTGTTGGGCAAAAAGAGCGAGCTGTTGCTCAAGTCTAATCCCATTTACAAGAAGGTTCCAGTTTTTATCCACAATGGCAAGGTCGTGTGCGAGTCTGTCATCATCCCCAACTACATTGAGGAAACTTGGCCTTCTCCGTCATTGCACCCCGCCTGCCCATATGGGCAGTCACAGGCGAGGTTCTGGTCAGATTTCATAGACAAGAAGGTGTGTTTGTTACTGTCGTCATTGTCATGGTTGTCATCTTAGTTTATGTTAGTACTACTTTCACAACTATAGTGATTGCTTATTACCATTAGTTGTGGTACTGGTCACAATGATGGAGGGTATAATAAGTTTGAGACATGGTTTGTTGATGAAGACTGCTGATTTGATTGGTCCATATTGATCATACTATCTTTGAAGAGTCAAAACTCATGAACCCTTCCATTAGTGGTTTGTAAATAGATTGTTGAGGTAAGAAATATGGTAAGGGTCCACATTCAGCTGAAAGAAGGTTGAAGATTGGATGTCTAGGATCTACCACGATATTTAAGGGTTTTTAATTAATTAATTAATTAATTATTTGTGTTGTTGGGTTGCAGGTGTTTGAAGGGGGAAGCAAGATATGGAATAGCAAAGGAGAAGCCCAAGTGGAGGCAGTGGGATAGTGAAGGTGTTAGAAGGAGCACTTGGTGATAAGGACTTCTTTTGTGGTGATAGCTTTCGATTCACTGATGTTGTGGCAATTCCAGTCACTTCTTGGTTCTATGCATATGAGCAATGTGGAGGGTTCAAGTTAGAGGATGATTGCCTAAAAATCACTGCTTGGATGAACAGATGCATGCAAAAGGAGACCGTTGCAAAAGTGATACCTGACCCTACAAAGGTCTATGAGTTAGTCTGCATGTTGAAGAAGATGTTTGGTATTGAGTAGTAAATACATCTCCTTACAGTACAGGAGAGAGAGAGAGAGAGAGAGAGAGAGAGAGAGAGAGAGAGAGAGAGAGAGAGAGAGAGAGAGAGAGAGAGAGAGAGAGAGAGAGAGAGAGAGAGAGAGAGATGTGGGGTGCGTAGGTCTTTTTTTTCTCTTAGTTGAGAATAAAATAAAAGTAGGGCCTGGTTCTTTTGTTCTCGTGATGTTGTTGTTGTGGTCCTGGTCCTGGTTGTTGTTGTTGTTGTCGTCGTCATCATTGTTGTTGTTGTTGTTAGTATCATTTGGCCATCATCATTATAAATAATGGGAGTAGCATTTGGCCAATTTTACTCTTACAATTAGCTATGGGATGGGCATGAATAAGTTATCCCTTTAATTGAATATATATTGATGATGAGCAATTCACTCTCTCTTTAATTTCTTTTTCTTTGCATGTAGTCTGCACACAAGTATAGCAGTGGGAGATTGTACAACAAAGGCTTTTTTAGAGTCTACCATAATATCCATATAAGTAACTAGTTCTTTGTTATTCACAGTTATTTCCATTGTTTTGTTGGTGTGTCTTAATTGAGTGTTGGATGTTCTTATTTATTATTATTATACTTTATTATTTTATTTTGAAACAGATGGACGGAATGGATTCTATTTGTAACCTTTGAGTGGACCCCACATGGCCCGAGAGCCACATTACTGTAAAGTACCGCAGACTATGGAATGTTTTTCTTACCCCAAAACGCCCTAAAATCCATCATTTGTTACCTCTCTATCTCCCTCTCCCTGTCTCAATCTCCCTCGATCTCCCTCTCTCGATCTCCCTCTCGCGATCTCAACCCTCTCTCGATCTCCCTCTCCCGATCTCAACCCTCTCTCGATCTCTCTCTCTCACTCTCTCCCTCTCCCGATCTCAACCCTCTCTCTTGATCTCCCTCTCACTCTCCCTCCCTCTCCCGATCTCAACCCTCTCTCTCGATCTCCCTCTCACTCTCCCTTCCTCTCTCGATCTCCCTCTCCTTGCAACATCCACCGTCCCACGACAGTCCCCAACACATGGGGTATCTAACATTGTAGAAGCAGCAGCAGCAGCTCCATATCTGTCCTCCATGGTTGAATGGGGAAGACTAAAGGGAGCGAGTGAGTGCGGCAGCAGCAGCGTGCAGATAGGTACACCCAACCCCTTCTTACAGCAGGACTGTACTCTCGATGCTGGAATGGAGTCTGCACTTCATTTCCATTCACGCACCTTCTACAGGTCTGCATTTCTTTCTATCATCTCTCCGTACTTTTTCCTCTTCTCCTTTCTCTTTCGTAGCTTGCCCTAGAAGAAAGCAAAAAACCCCATTCTAGGGTTTCCAAAACCGTTTAGGTCTTCCGTCGTTTGCATTGGTTTCATAATTATTGCTGTTATTTTCACTTCCTGATGAGTAGACATCCATTCTCGTAACTGTTTCTTGTGCTGTTGCAATCGATTTAGGATTTAGAATTTTCTGGTTAGGGAATATGATTTTTTTTGAATGTTGAAGATGCCGAGGAATGTCGACAGAGGGATGTTAACATACACGTGGCAAAATATGGCTGGTAATATGGACCGTTGATCTGGTGGGCCAACATGAGGATTGGCTAATTGCCGAAAATCACAATGGAAGGCCCAAGAGTGCCTCTATTTTCATCCGCACATTGCGAGAAAGGTCATGGTGCATTTTGCAGTTCTTCGCAAACACCAGATCAAGCTTTATCTTGTACCTCTTAGAATAGGTCATGCATTGCAATGCTTTCCCTCAAAAGGCTCACTGAAAATGAACGGAACATGCAAGGAAGATCACCCTTCTTTTGGTGTTTTGGCTGCAAATGACTTTAAGAGGTCTAAGACGTTGCTTGATATTTCAAGTATCTCCATGGATGATTGAATGATTTTGAGACACAGCTGCAAGAGTTCTTCAATGAAGTCAAATCTATGCTGGCAATGGGAACAAAGATGATGCCATAGATCTGCTTCAAGCAAATTATTTAGCAGTAAAAGAGCAGATTGATGTTGGTTATAAAGGCATGGAGCAAGCTGCTATTCTTGACCTCATAGCCTTGGGATATATGGGTGTTGGTGACTTCGCGTTTGTTGAGCGTCTGTTAGAGATGTTGTGGGAGATAGTGGGAAGTATAGAGAATGATGAGCCACTTTTGGATTCAATACTGATGCATATGGGAAGCATGTATACAACTTTGGGGAAGTTTGAGAATGCAATGCTTGCATATAGGCGGGGTGTTGAAATTCTAGAGTTTGTTTGGAAAGCATAGTCCTTTTCGTATCACACCACTTATGGGAATGGCAAAGGTCTTTAGCTTTATTGGAAGGGCTACAAAAGCAATAGAGATCTACCATCGGGCGGTCATGATTTTGGAAATGAGCAGAGGTGCGGAATGTGAGGATCTTGTGATACCTTTATGTGGTCTTGGCAATCTTCTTATCAAGGAAGGAAAGGTGCAGATGCAGAAATTTCTTTTAAGAGAATATTGAGCATATATACAAAGTTATATGGCCAATGATGGAAAAGTAGGAATGGCCATGTGTTCCTTAGCCCATGCCATGTGTGCAAAAGGAAATCTCAATGAAGCTACTGTGCAGGGAAAAGATAGAACTCAAACACTACCCGTGCTTTCGTTGAAGGAGTTAATTAAAACTGAGGTCAAGGTGCTCTAGGTTGGGCAATCTGGACCATCTTTTGAAACGTGCATATGGGTGACGTCCGTATTCAGGGCCTGCTTAGAATGGGAAAAATCCCAACCATTGTTAATCTTTCATTAGAAAAGTAAATAAATTTCCTCCAATGCATCATGCCGAAGAGGAAACACTAGGGGCTTTTATTTCCAACACACTGCGTTAGATCTTTTGTTCAGCATGAAACAGATGGTGATGCTGGAGTGAATGGTGGAGTGAATTAAATTGCAATAGTTAAAAATGTCTCCCCTGTATTTATGCAGGAGAAGGCCTCAATTCCAAAAACTCTGGTTTTTTTTTTTTTTTTCTCCAAGTCATCCTCGTTGTTATTGAAGCCCTGTTTTTTGAGGTCCAAATTGAAATTGACAGAATTACAGTTCAGAAACGAGAAATCACTACATACCTTGACATATTTGCAATTCAATTTATTATGACATCTGATGGCGTACCCTGTTTTAAATCATCAAGGAAGAATGTTAAGATTGTAAGAGATAAAGGTACCTTCATGACCAACCCAACTAGCGAGTTGATTCCCGAACAAATCGAGGCTCCACAGTTCTCCAAAGGATAGAAGTCCATTTCCCCATTTGCATTTTCAAATCCCGGTTCCTCGACTAACATGACACTACCTATGCAGGGAAAAGATAGAACTCAAACACTACTTGATCTTTGGATCCACTGAGGTGGGTGAGATCTCTAATCATGGGGCTCATCATAGGTTAAGATTGGCTTAAAAATGAAGTGAAGTAATGTATGATTTGTTTTTTTTTTTTTTTTTTTTTTTTTTTTTTTTTTTTCTTTTCTTAAGATTCTTTTACCTGGAATTTTCCTTTCCTACATGTAGCAGAGAAAAAAAGGATCTAGTTTTTTTTTTTTTTTTTTTTTTTTTTCTGAAGGTTTCTGCTTTGATAGATTCTTTTTCAGATTGAGAGAAATGGTGGGTCTGCTTGGGAATCTTGTCCCTGTCCGTGAATACTTCTGGTGACATCGATTTTGCAAATCCTTTACTTTATTCGATATGGTCTGTTTGGATTCCACTGTTTTTGCACTTTTGCAGTCCGCCTTAGGTGAGTTACAGACCCCTCTTTCAATTCCTCTCTATTTTGGCCTTTTTAATTATAATTTTTATACCCCAATTCATGAAATTGACGGACGTTCAAGCTGGAAGAATCTTTCAGTTTTTTTTATTAAGCATCGGGAGGCTGACTTATGATACTGATATTCTATTGGAATTTTGGGAGAATTCTGGAAGCTAATCATCTCCTCTAGCTTGATGTCTGGTGGGGGTTTTTGCTGTTTTCATTCCTTCTTTGTTTTTATCTGCTTTGTTAATTTGCGGAAGGACCCTTCTGTTTGGATCAGATTTTAGATGCACCTTTGCCTAGGGTATGAAGCTTCGGATTACCCTAGGTCATCGTTCTGAAATTTTCTGCATTTAGCATGCTGTTGATGTTATTTCTGTTGCATGATTTGGGTTTTGGAACGGTTGTAAATTATTAAGTTGTTCCCAAGCCAAATGTCTATTATAAATTTTGTTTATTCTTTCTGGCATTACACCGATGGTTTCAAAGATTTTCTTTGGAATGGAGCTTGGATATTAGGAACATTGTGTGATCTAGATTGTTTATTCTTTTCTTGTTTTCTCTTTTCTTCTTTAGGTCATCTGATTTGGATTTTATTGAAATGCATTTGGAAATAGAACTATTTCTTGGTGATCTTAATTGGGTTTCTTTTTCTTTCTTGCAGGGAATCAGTTATGCAAAGGTAGAAAAATCTATGTCCAATTATAGGACTCTGTGAGTCATGACTCTAACTCTCATCTGTTTCTTGCTTTTGAAACTTAACCAGTGGTGCAATGTTGTTTGGTGGAAATTCAGCCTTTGAAACTTGCCTCATTTTGTCACATTATTCAAATTGAGTGCATTTGCTTTGACCTGTTTATCTAGTTTCAGTTTATAGGCCACCGATCAAATGGTTAAGATTGTTTTCATCAGTGATATCCATTTTAACCTTTTGTGCATCTTTCTGTAAAAAGCTTTCGGTCCATTTCTTCCCCCATCTATCCATAAGACACCAGTCAGCTGGCACTTGATCTTGCATATCCTCAAGATACTGGCATGACAACAACTCTCCTAAGATCTAGAATCTCACAATGCACTTCAATTGCTAAAGAAACAAATATTCAAAGCCTTTTTCACACTTTAAAACAATGGGTTTCCTTTAAATTTTCTCCAAGCTGACTACCGAAGGGAATTCTGTAAGCTAACGATGGTGAGCTCAAGATGAATCTTAGGCTTTCCATTTTCCTTTGTTTTGTATTTGACATTCCTTTTTCTGGTAATGAATATATTGTCATCCTGTCTTTAGAATTTCATCAGTATGCTTTTACTTATGCAGGGCAGTTTTATAGGACCTAAGATCTTTTGGTCTGGTTCTAGTCTCTCGACTGAAGCTACTGGCTATGGACTGGTACTCTTGAATTTTGATGCCTGCTAATGTTTTTCATATGTAAAAGATTCAATGCCATTGTTCACGTCTTTGTGTTTGTTTAAGCCTCAACATCAATAGTTTCTAGACCAACGCTTTCTTCTAGTTTAAAAACACATGGTGGTATATATATATATATATATATATATATATATATATATATATATATATATATATATATATATATATATATATATATATATATATATATATATATATATATATATTGTTAACGCTTTCCATTTTCTTAATCATCTGAACCATTGACTTGCAATCAAAGTATTGGGAATAGTATGAGACCTGCCTGCAGGTATTTTTATAAAATAGTTCAGGAGCCATATATCCTAGAGTTCCTCCTACAGTTGTGACTGATAAATGGCTTTCATCTGTTGGGTAGAACTTTGCGAGCCCAAAGTCGGCAACTTTTGGCTTGAAGTTGTCATCAAGGAGAATGTTGTGAGGCTTGATGTCAAAATGTAGAATCTTCATGTCACAACCTTGATGAAGATATTCGATCCCACGTGCCCCCTATGCAATCTAGTACATCTTCTCCCAACTGCCAGAATCATGGAATCATAAATGAGCAACTAACCAATGTTTTTTAACCATTGATTTACATGGCCAATGTTTGAACTGTTTGGATGATTTTATTAATGTAATTTTAGTAATGCAGTGAACAATTTAATTATTTTGGAATATCATCTAGTCAGTGGACACCGAGTGTCCACCAATCTGAAGGTTTAGACTAAATGAGTGTAAATTTTGGTTCATGATAATCTAAACTGGGACCCATCATTAATTTGTACAGTTTTATTTATTTAAATTTATGCCACGTATGACTTTTGTAAGTAACTTCAAAGTGTCTGCGTATCATCCATCATACTCCGCTCGAGTATCAAAGTTTTTGTCTCCATGATATATGTTTCACCCAACTCATGGCCACTTTCCACGGGCAGCTACACGTGCTAGCTTGGAACGTGTTAGAACATCCAATCCGTGCATCATGTGGAACCCATCATTCAACCTAGATTTCAGACCATTGTTTTTACTGGCAAATTCAGGTCGGCTATTAGAGAAAGCGATTAATGGCCTAAAAAGCCTCTAGTATCATAAACGTGTGGACTTCATCTTAGTCATCCATCCTGTTTTTCTTGTAGCCATTCAATTAAGTTTGTATGTTGTGGCCTACTGAATATTGTAATGGACCAATTTTCTTAAGATTACAGATCTAAGTGTTATTTCCAACCTTATGGAATCTAAGTATTATTTCCAACATTATGGAAAGTTTAGATCTCAAACAAGCATTTCATATTTGCGTGTGTGGCTATGTGTATATGTTGAAATTACAACTATTCTCCATACTGGTTACTACCATGGCCATTAAGTTGAAATTACAACTTCTACGTGCTATTTAGATATCTTGTTTGCTGATCTTTCTTACAATGATCCCATTTTTTATGCATGTGTTCCTTTAGATTTTGCTTGTTTCATGATTCTATAGCTTCCAATGTGATCAGTTTATGCCTTTCTGTTCCTGTATTAGTCTTGAAGTGTTGCTTGTTCCTGTTCCCAGCCGACATACCCTCCCAATCACAAAATGCATGCAATTCATTTTGGACCCTCAACTTGTGGAATATGTATAGGGCATCACTTAAACACCACACTGGTTCAACAGTCGAGATCATTTGATCAAGGGCCGCCAAATGAATGGTTAGGAGGAAAATGTTGAAAAGTCACAATCAATGTGCAGCATTTCCACCTATCTGACAGTTATGATTATCCTATGAGTCTAATTTTGGGTTATGCCCCATCTTTAGTGATATATATATATATATATATATATATATATATATATATATATATATATATATTTGAAGGATTGCCCCATCCTTTGTGATGCCTACAACTTAGGCAGATTTGATTAAGTTCAAATGTTAAATGCATATGGTGGATGCCTCATAGTATATGTGCTGGTAGCTGGAGAAAACGATCCCAGTGAATGTAAGAGCCGGTTCCTGATGCAGGACAGGGACAATGTAATTCTAGGTGATTACAAACTGAACAAAAGGAGAAAGCTACCAGGATTCTTTTAGAAAATCTTCCCATATCCCAACATACAAGTAGGAAGTAGCTTGAAAGAAAAAAAAAAAGAGCTAGAAAATGAAATGACTGTTAGAAAAACTTCAAATAGGGCATTGTAGCTCTAATAAAAAAAAAAAAAAAAAAAAAGAAGGAAGAAGAAGAAGAAGAAGAAGAAGAAGAAGAAGAAGAAGAATGCCTATATTTTGCTCGTGTGTCGTGTTTTGGGAAGTTCTTCTGCAAAAATTCTGTCACATTTTCTTCTTTTTATTCGGTTTCCAATTTTCAAGAAGCAAATCTTTCCTATGCTGTGTCAGCTTCAAAGGATGGTTTGCCTTCCTCATTGTGGATTGAAAGCACTACCTCATTGCAATTAGATCAGCCAACAGGGTTACTTCCCCTTTGCATTTGCATATTCTGTTTGATAAAGTGATTCACTTAACTACAGATGCTGAGGTGATTGCGTGTATCCGCTGGGATTAGTCTCACTTAAAAAATGAGGTGGGGATGTTACAGTTGGTGAGGTAGTTTGCCAGGAAATCTTGTCCAAAATCAAAGGGGGTGTTTTGCATATGCTTGTACTCTTTCCCTTCCATTTAACTAGCATTATTTTTAACAATAGAAAATAGCTCCATTAGATAGAACTAGAAAATATCATGTTGTTAGGCTTCCAACTTATATTGCATTTAAACTACTGCTTGCTACAGTTATACTCCACTTCTGATTTTGTGAATAGATCTGAATTTTTGTTTCTATTTTCAGGTAACAAGGGACCCTCGTTTTGAATCTTTATGTGGAACGCTTGACACGGATGGGTAAGCCTTGTTCCAATTATTTCTACTAGGTCCTGCACGTGAGATACTATCTTATGTCTTAAGTTCGATTCTTGGATCAGATGATTCATGATTATTTTCTCCATTTCTAAATCCAAAAATTGCTTCATGCAACTATTCTTTTCCTTTTGTAGTTGTAATTCTTTACTAAATCGATTAAGGAAATTATGATTCTGTGTATGATCAGATCTGATCTGATGTGTGATGGAAAAGTGCACGCCACCGCTCACTGTGTTTTCCAACATTCGTTATAGTAATAGGACAGATGATTGACCAGTTAGCAAAATTGTAATATTTTTATGGAAGTTACAAAATTTAACATCCTAGTTTATAGTTCACCCAAAATTGTAACATTTTTATGAAAGTTACAAAATTTAACATCCTACTTTATCAATAGGAACAGGTCCACCACTAGGATGGTTATGATTGTTTGATGGATGTGCTTTGGGACAGTGGACAGCAACAAAGAAGAAAATTGGAAGAGATCGATCAATGGTCTGGATCATGGACCACTTTCCCTCCTTTACATTAGGAGTGCAATGGACCGATGATTAAAGTCCTCAGGTTTTATTTACACCAAACAAGCCTAGTAGGGAATAAATATAATCTTACATGCCTTTTTACACCAACATTGACTGTTACATGCATCCAAATAAGTGATGCCGTACAAACACATTTAATGCGCTGCTAATTTCAGAATAAAGAGCTTTTCCTTGTTGTGTTCTAATGCTTGTAGGATGTCAATGCTGATTCTGTTTCAAACCTGAGGAGTGAGCTCGTACACATAACTATTCCAATGGGTGCAAGGAGAAGGCGGTGCCGGTGAGAAGCCCCAGAGTTCTGTCAGTCTGATCTCTGATCTGGTGGGACCCACCAGGTCGTGATTGGTTCTATATCCGTTAGGCTCGGAGATCCTAATAGTCAAGATGATGTGTCGGCTGTGGCTCTCGAACGATGCACCGGTGGCCTCCAAATTCTGAGACAACATTGTTCCAGAGAAGCCTGTGAAAACAGACCCCATTCAAAATGGGGCCAACCGGTCGACGGTGAAGCTCTGGAGGCTAGTGAGTCGGCAGGAATTTGGAGGCCCGACTGCAGATCACATTGATAAAAGAGAAGAAGCTGGACTCAATGAAGCTTCTGGTGAGGTTGCCGTTCGAGCTTTGTCAGATGAGAGGTCTCTGGCTCAGTGTGCAATAGGTGATGATAGTTCCTTCCGATGCAAGAACTCTTCTACAGTGTCAAAAGGTGGAGATCCAACCGGTCTGAGGTTGTTCTCAAGCCATGATGCAGTGGCCTTTTTCAGTCACACCCAACTGTACACTACAACCCATAACCCCCCTAGAAATAGACAGTTGGGCTTACCTGGTGAAGGGCCCAGATCTCATACACATGCCACAGTGGCACACTTCAGAAGAGTATGACTGGACATCTTGCCCTTGCATTTGAAATTTTGAATGTTAGAGAATTTTCGAGCACTTTGCACAGGTAAGCCAACACTGTCTGTCAGTTTAAGTGTTAGGTTATTCCTTAAGTTTATGTTACACTGATGCAAATACTCAGATTTGGACTTCTTTTCTCATTACAAGAGGTTTGTACTGAAAGCATTGTTGATATTGAAAATAGTCAGTTGTAGTCAGGGTTCAAATTATCATTTGAACACCATACAATTTTTTTTTGCAACACATTACCAATACTAGCACAATTCAATTCTATCCACTGTAAATCTCATGTTCTTGATAGCCTACACTTGAAGTTTGAGTAGTAACAGTAACAGTAACAGTAACAGCAGCAGTAACAACTCCACCAGAGATTTTCGAGTAAAACCCTTCTCTACATGTGCTAGTGCTAAAGCCCTGCTAGTTTGATTGAAATTCTGAATTTTATCTTTTTGTCATGTCATGTCAGAGCCCTTGTTGTCCTAACATTCTAACTTGAACTGTTTTATCTTTTTATCTATCATCGGTAGTGGTATATGATTACTTAAGAGCATTTTTTTTCCTCTTTATCGCGATGTAGATACGTCAATGGAAACATTGGGAGGATTCTATTAAGAAAGATAAATATGATCAAGACAAGGGTAATGCTTTTGGATTCTGAAAACTGTTTTGAAGCTGAATTGCTGGACAGCTAAGGAGCCGGAGAGAGCCATCTTTGTTTCTTTTTTGTCTGATTTTTCTTACCAGGTGGCAATATTTGTGCAGTTGTGAATAAGAAGGTGACTCATGTGCATCAGCATGCTTTTATCAGGAAACATTTTCTTGGAATTGGGTTTTGTTCAACCATTCTGAGTTGGCTGGTAAGTTATTTAATCATGGGGTGTAAATTGCCATCCATCCCTATTCTTAAATGGCTGGTAAGCTCAAATATATATTTTTTTTTCCTGGCTCTAACGGATATGATCAATACTTCTGCACTTTGATTCATAAGGTCATAATGTTGTGTTGATCTCCAACCATCAGACAGAAGCTGAACCAATGATAATTGCCTTGTTGCTTGAGACATCACACCCTCATGTTGTTGAGAAGATGGTATGCTACTTTGTTGTTTGTTTTATTCTAGGCCACTGAATGAAAAGACGATCATGATTGTTCTTTTTGACTAAATATTGTGCTTTGTACCACAGACCTATGTTACTGGAGATAGGGTTGTGACAGATCCTGTTTGCAAGCCCTTTAGCATGGGAAGGTGACCTATGTTACTGGAGATAGGGTTGTGACAGATCCTGTTTGCAAGCCCTTCAGCATGGGAAGGTGCTCATGAAGCTTAGTGATTTGCAGTGGAGAAATACATATCTTGTGATTTGACTATATTTATTGAACTCTCACAATGTTTATTACTGCATAATGTTTTGTGCCAGAAATCTTGTTTGTGTATACAAAGAAGCACATGCATGACATTCCTGAGATGAAAAAGAAAGCCAATACCCTGAGTCTTAAGGAAATGGCTCTGCTTTTAAGGTATATCTGCTTTGTTTAATTCCTTTTCTTTCCTGATGATACATTTGGAAATACCCTTCAAAAAGATAAAACCATAAACATGGCATGGTTGTCAAGCAATCCAGACCTTCCAAATCGCTAAACCTAAAGACGATGATTCTAATCATCTGATTTTTTCTTTTTCCATAAAATTCAGACTACTGACTATACTACTATTAACCATTTATTTGATAGCCCGTGCAAATGGGTTAGTTTATGCTACTCTTTTGTCCTTAAGCTTCTTTGAATGGAATCTCAAATGTAGGTATTGAATTTGGAATGGGGGTAAAAGGAGGCTTTCTCTAGAAAAAAAATTGAATTTTGTAGGCCACTTAGCAGACCGGGTGTACTTAAAATATCCATATAAGGTGGCCCACCTTCTATCACTCTAGTGTTTATAAACATGGTGATAGTGCTTGCACTGGTCTGTTAAGGATATCAAAACCAAACATCCAAAGGCCAAGATGACAGGGTTTGGATCTCCTTGTGGAACTTGCAAGTTCCTAAGAAGGAAGTGTGCTAGAGTTGGTTGTGGTCCTTGTGGATGACCCATGGGTCCTTTTGCTTTTTGTTTTGAGATTTGCAGATTTTAAGTTAATTGGTAAGTAATGCAAACTTTAAACAGACTCACAGTTGACAGAAAACTTATTGAGGTCCAACATGGAATGCATTTTGTGCTCATCTTATTGAAGAGTCTTTTGATTTTTATTTTAATGCCCATTTTTGAATTATTGCAACCAGGTTTTTGCTAAAGGAGTAGAAGACCAGGATATTGTTATTCTAATCATTGTAAGAGCCTCCCGACTTAAAAATGAAGATGTTATTGGGATGCTTGCTGACCTGAAGGATGTAATGAAATTTCCATAGGGATCCTCTTATTTATACAGACAAATAATGCCTTTATCACTGATTCTTCCATTTCGGCCTCTCTTTCCATCTATACATACAAGAAGGCATGGGCTGGCATTCAAGAGGTTCATTTCCTTCCATTTAATCCAACTGATAAGTGAACGGCTCCAACTTATATTGACAGTGAAGCAAAAATGCATCGTGTTAGCAAAGGTGCACTAGAGCAGGTAATGTTGCCATTACCTTTGTGGTTTTCTTGTTACTAACAACTCTAATTGCCATTACCTTTGTGGTTTTCTTGTTACTAGAGCAGTAGATAGAAGACTTTGATCACTTACTATAGCATTCCAGGTAAAACTACTCTCCCAATCCTGTTTTCTTTTGCACATCTCTTTTGGCATTACTCTTTATCATGAACCTCATGTTTTGAATTTCCAATCATTCTTCCGTGGATACCAAGAACATAATATAATGGTAAGATTTTCTGATTAGAAGAAATTTCTATGATTTATGTATGGTTTGAGTTTTAACCTTTTGCACTAGTACTGCTAGGGTTGTCAACAGGTTGGGTCTTAGACTACCTATACCAGACTAACAGACTTTGGGTTTGCCGGGTTTGGGTATCCATCAGGTCTTTGAACCTAGGTTTCTAGTTGGGTTTGGGTTGGCCCAGGTCAAATGAGAAAATTTACATGGTCAATGGATGTATTAGATTGCACACATATGCCATTACCTTTTATTTATTTATTTTTTGCCTTAAAAAAAAATTGAATTGGGTTCCTTCTGTCACACTGTTTTTGTTTTTGCTTTTGTTTTTGTTTTTGCTTTTGTTGTTCCCCCCTAAATTCATGTGGGGTGCTTATGGGTTTATTTCTCTCTTAGTTTTTTTTTTTCTCCTTTTTAATGTTGTTCTTGTTGTTGATATTTTTCTCTTGGGTGTCTTGTTCTTTTATGTGTGATGCTTCCAATGATACATTTTTATTTTCTTGTGGGTTGCTCCCATTTCTATTTTATTTTCATTGCTTTCTATTTTGCTTATAATAAGGCTATTTGGTTTTATTTATATCAGGCATAAGTGGACTCGTAGATATGAAGCCCATCTATGGGACAACAGCTGCAAGAAGGAAGGCCAGACTAGAAAAGGAAGGCAAGGTTAGTAAAACAATAGGGGGATGACCATTTTTAGCATTGTTGGTTTTTCCCTTTCGCTCTTTATATATATATATATATATATAGTTTTTTGGTTGAGTTTTTTGAATTGTTGGCCTAACTGCTAAGATATGTGGTTTGTCTGGTTGTTTGCATGTGCGATTGCAATCCAATCGAATGCCTAGCAGTTTATTTGGGTGAGCCTTCTCTTTCATTCCTTCAAGTTTTTGAAATTTTCTTTAATCATCCAATACAACATCCTGTTTGTTTATTGTACCTTTTATCCACATCACTGCAGTGGATCATGGCGAACCTGGTGAAGCATCAGGATGTGCAGGCGAGGCTGGTGGAAGAGATCGATCGGGTTGTGGGGGATGGACGAGAAGACATTGAAGAGGAGGATTTGCAACGGATATCATATCCGAAGGCAGTGATCATTCTAGAAAAGAGTAAGGAATCGTTGGATTATAGAAGCTTGGAAATGAAATATTGAATTGAAATTGGAAATTGGAAATTGGAATTGAAATTGAAATGTGTACTAGAAAAGAAGGAAAAGATTAGTGTGTGAATCATTAGTCCTTTTCTTTTATTTGTGTAATTATCTAGCATATAATACAAGTAAATTACATACCCCACTCTCTCTCATACAATGAACAAAGGGGTTTAAAATTGTTCTTAAAATTCCGTCCTAAAATCTGACCGTTGGCAACATTAATAGGCGTTCAAAAACGTTCCTAAAGTTGTGCTTGTGACCGTTGGTACCAGAACGGTTCTAAACCGTTCCTAAAATTCCGTTTCTAAAAATTAAAACGGTACCCAAAACGGTTCTGAACCGTTCCTGTTTTTCTGCGACGCCTCATTTAGGAACGGTTTGAAACCGTTCCTGAAGCATTTAAAAACGGTTTTAAACCATTCCTAAATGACGATTTTGGTGTAGTGAGTGCATGCACTCTGGGTAGTGTTTTGGATCCTTTATGATGTGTGTGCCACCAGCCCATACTTGGGTTTGATCTGAAATGCACATCCGGTGAGCCGCTCTTTAAGCATGGCATGACCAGAAGGAGATGGACGTGCTGTGTGTGGACAATTCTAATCAAATTGCTTCTTTCCGTCAATGTATTCCTCAAAATTGAGGACAAAAAACCTACAAGTTAACGTGCTTCGAAGCATTTCAGTAATAATAATAATCATAAAAGAAATTTGGATTATTTTAAACCTTTGATTAAAATCATTTATATCATGAGGTTCACCATGGATGGGGATCAGGGCATACCATTAATAATAATAATAATAATAATAATAATAATAATAATAATAATAATAAAAGAAATTGAGATTATTTTAAACATTTGATCATGTCCCTCTTTTCTTTACAGGGCTAACCCTGCCCAACAGGGCCTTGTGGGGGATTAGGGTCAGGCCTGGTAGGGGAACTATGTGATGTACACATCCCAACAAGTGTGGCCCATGGTTTTGGTAATCATGACCATTGATTTGTTAAGACTAACTTAAAGTCCAAGCCCAGACTTAGTATTCCAGTCCATGCCTTTGAGCCCGATATGCCAGCGGGGCCAATTGACAGCGTGGCCACCCAAATCATGACTGTTGGTCTGATGGGCGCGGGTAGTCTGTGCCTTAAAAATATCCTCTACGGTCCACATGATAAACGGCCATGATACTGATGACTGGTCAGGATGATCATGGCCGTGATGCTGTTTTCTTTTTTTTTTTAAATAAATAAAATTAATGTAGGGTGCCATTGCAACAAAAAGCCAGATAGGGTCAACTGTCTCCTTTGTTACGTGAGCCAAAGAAGAAGAAAAAAAAAAGCCAATCCACAACTCAAGTTACGGGAAAATGAAAAGGCCGAGCTAAGAGTCCTAAAGAGGGAGTGAATAGGACTATGTCAAATTAAAAGTTAAATACGGAATTTAAACAAATATAAATAAAGATAGCAATTAAACAATCTTCAATGTAGAAATGTGAAACAACCTCAAGTGTACAAGTATTGAGAGGTTGATACAGATATTGTTTTAATGACAACCTTATACCAAAAATCAATAGCTTATAATAGGACAACCTGATTCCTAGAACGGTCTGTGTATCAAAATCTCAAACCGATACAGAGGAATAAAGAAATAAATAGCAAAGAAAGAAACGAAGCTATTACAACATTCTCACACTTGCATAAAAAGATTACAACATTCTCCACAAATGCATAAAGGGAAATTACAAGATCCACAAAATGAAATATTTAATCAATCACTACAAGACCAGAAATTATAGTGGTTCGCTTGTGTGTACACCAACTGTTTAGAAAAACAGCCACACAACTACTCCACTCTTAATATCCTCACACAGTAGATATTAGCGTTCACTATAAAATAAGTTTTTCAAGGTTTACCTAAAACCATCACAATTGTGACTTTCAAGTGGGCTTACACACAATTCAAAAAACCCTACACTTTGAGTTTTCTGGTTACCTCGGACAAACCAAAACAAAAATATTTTTCTGGCACAATCTCAATGAAACCAAAGTAATGAATTTACAAAACAGTAAAATACTTATCTGGATATTCTCATTTTGAAGCTATCAACGTAGATGTTCAATGTTCACACTCACTTATAAAAGAGTTCTAAGTTCTACATTAATTTTAGATTAAATCACCTTGGGCTAGCTTGATTTGATTTTGATTCAAAGAAATGGGAATACTTCAATCCCTCTTTCAAATAAGATTGGAATATAGAACCTCAAAATCAAATGCAAAGAAAGCTAATTAAAGATAATATAAAATGAGCACTAAATAGCTTAAGAATATCACTAACTTATCTCTCAGAGTGGTGTCTTGATCTTACATGAATTGGATATCAAACTCTTAAATTCATGCTCTATTTATAAGTGTAGAAATCACATCTTCGATTGGTCATGTGGTTGGTTCGACTGGTCGAAGGACCAACAAACTTTTAAAAATTTGGACGCGATAAGATAAGGCCGTTCTATGACTAGTCGAAGGACCTGCTCGACCGGTCGAGTGGCCTCCACGACCGGTCGAGTCCTGTCCATGATTGGTCGTGTGGAACTCAAATTAGTTGCTGGACTTTAAGTCGAGCCTACAAGATTGGTTGAGCACTGTTCACACGACCGGTCGAGCAAGTCTCCAGGACTGATCGAGGCAATAACAAAAAATTCTAAAAATAAGTAACAAACTTAGGACTGGTCGAGGATTTCTTGGACTGGTCGAGCCAGTACTAGGACTAGTCAAAGTTAGTCTAAGACCAGTCGAAAAACAAATTATGCACTTATAAAATGACCCAATTAAATTATGTATTCAAGATGACCTACCCTATGGTCAATCTAGGGTCATTCATACCTTGTAAGCAAAATGTGAACATTGAATCTTCTTTTGCTTTAGTTGATAGTTGTTCTTTAAAGTTCACGAAGCTTGAGAACTTGACATATGATGAAACTTGAACTTGAGACCTTTTGTAGCTTGAAATTGAAGTACTTGTCTTGTATTCCAACTTGAGTTTTGAGTACCAAAGTGAAGACTATTGTCTTGCCTTTAGATGTGGCTTTGAAACCTTGAACTTTGAAGTTTGAAGGAGTGAACTATGTACTTGAACTTGTATATCTGTTGATCTTGCATTTGAAGTTCTTGAGATAAAGACCTTTGATCTTGTACATGATATGCATTGTCTTAAATTTGTAGTTGAGCTACACAAGACACAGATTCCAAGAGGTTTTGGCACTACAAAATTTGACAATTATAGGAGCTAGAAACCATAGAACTTACAATCTCCCCCTTCGTCAAATTTGTGACAAAACACACTTCATTTAAAAATAAGCATAATATGCACAATAAAGAATCATGCATCAGTTATCAATATAAACCAGTAACAACCTGGTTAAAGAATCATGCACCAGTTATTAACAGTCAAAATAATCCGCATTTACTCCCCCAACAGTACTCCCACTTACTTACTCCCCCATACAAAAAAAAAAATAATGGATGGCTACTTATCCACTACTTATCTACAATACACAATCCACATGCCACATAACATAAGCATGATAAAATTCTCCCCCTTTTGTCACAATATGACAAAGGAAGAAACCAATAAATGATAATTGAAGTAAATAAATAGGAAAGAAAAAGAAGAGTATCGAGGAATAAATGAACAAGATATTCAAGATAGTAAATTCATAAACAAGCATTGTTCAAGCATTATCAACCATGTTCAACCCGAAAAATAAAAGAAATCCAAGTATCTAAAAAGTTATTACAAACCAAATGACCAAAAACTAATTTGAACCCGATGAAGGAGTAGGTATGGTAGGATCAATCTGATGAAGTCCCTTGTTAATACGCTTCAGATACTTGCGCGTATATTTAAATTGCAAATCATGGGACACATTCATGTTTTCAACCTTTTCCTCAAGTGAACACAACCACGCATCAAAATCAGATGGTTGATAATCAGGATCATCTGCTAAATTGAATTCGATCTCATCAAAAATATCATCCATATTGATGTTATCTGGAGGTAAATCATCTTCTTCTTCATTTGCGGCATCAGCTCCACCAGCACCCACATTGACTTGGCCTGGGGCCAACTTCAAATTCATCTTATTAATATTGGAGTTGTTAAATGGTAGGTGATGAATGAGAGCTTCTCCTACAGGCATAGCCACTAAACTATGTGTGGCCAACACAGTCATAAGATACGTGAAGGGAATGTCACTGTGTCCTGGATGGAGACAGAACTGAATGATGCAATGACAAATCAAAGAAGGAAGACATACAGAGGTACCAAAGATGATGGAATGAAGAATGCGAACCATGAACGTAGTGAGTTCGGTTTTGTTACCAGAATGAGTTAAACATTTGAAATGAATATCCTGTGAAGGACTCTGTATCTGGGAAACAACTACTTTGAGGCAAACACATTTCCAGTGGTATTCCATTCTATATCTATATTGCATAATTTTTTAGTAAGCATACGTTTCTCAGTTTCAGATGGTTTTGCTACTAGAGTATTAATGGGAATACCTTCATTACTGACAAGTAAATCCATTAAGCCAGAAATAAGATGTCGATCCACAGCAATTGGACCTTCTCTGGTTGAGATAGTTAATGTCAGATTTTTAGTAGAAAAATCAGTAATACAAGCATACATAGCTTAGGGAATGGAGCAGTATGCCAGCCCACCCCAATGCAGTATGTTATCTCATCCTACAAATTGAAGGAAAGGAAGGATATCAAATGGAGCTAAATGATCAACATTAACAGGTCGTTCGACTATAACATTGTGCAACCTAATACCCCATACATAAGAAGGATCATCTTCGGGTGACCGAAGGTGACGCACTGTCATAGGAGTCGACCTAAAAGTAGAGAGACCACGAGCTCCTTTCTTTTTGTTTCTACCATCCATTTGTACCAAAGATTACAAAGAATAAAGAGATTACAAAAGAGGTAGAGAGGGTTTTCACTAGATCAGATTTTTTATAAGAAAATCCCAAAAACTACTATGAATCAAGAAATAAACCACACCAATGATGAAAGGGAGTGCAAAGTACTTGATTCTACAAAGAAAATGAAAACCATGCACTAAACTTAAAGAAATAGGAGATGGGTTCGACCGGCTAACCTAGGAGCCGTTAGAGAAGACACCCAAAATGAGGAAAAAGTGATTTTTCCCTCGAATAAAGCACTAAACCCACGCTACATGACTGGTCGAATACATGCTCGATCGGTCGTGCCACGACTGGTCGAGTATGTACCCAACTGGTCATGCACAGCTCAAAATATGCAATTTTTATAAAATTTAAAATTTTAAACATTTAAAATAACAAATATATACATTATGATACAAAAATACATGAATTTTCAATTCAAATTGCACATACTAAGATCAAATTTCAATTTAGCAAACCTGTTTTTGTCGAACGATTTTGTGAATATATCAGCAAGTTGAGTCTCAGTCGGAATATATTCCAAAGAAATTGTCTTGTCTTCCACTAATTCACAAATATGTTGATATCTAATGTTAATGTGCTTGGTTCGTGAATGCTGGATTGGATTTTTGGATATATTAATTGCACTAGAATTATCACAATATAAAACTATAGAATCTTGTGCAGTTTCATAATCGCTTAACATTCTTTTCATCCATTTAAGCTGAGTACATGCATTACCTACTACAATGTATTCAATCTCAACTGTTGAAAGCAATACGAAACTTTATTTTTTTACTTAGCCAAGAAACTAAGCAGTTTCCTACATAGAAACAGCCACCACTGGTTAATTTTCTATCATCAATGTTACTAGCCCAATCAGCATCCATGTAATCAGCTAATTGCACACTAGTATCATGTGGATACCAGAGACCAAGATTTGCTGAACTAACGACATATCGCAAAATGTGCTTAACAACAATTAAATGTGACTCTTTAGGGTCAGAATGATATCTAGTGCAAATTCTACGCTAAATGCAATATCAGGTCGGCTTGCAGTTAAATAAAGCAAACTACCTATCATACTACGATACAATCTAGGATCCACATTCTTACTTGTAGAGCCCTTTGAGAGTTTTAAAGTAGTACTCATAGGAGTATCAAAAATTTTCTCACTCTCAAATCTGAACTTTTTAACTAAGTTCAAAGCATATTTAGTTTGAGAAATAAAGAAACCATCAGGTAGCTGTTTTACTTGTAACCCTAGGAAATAATTCAATTGTCCAATCATGCTCATTTCGAACTTAGACTTCATAAGATCTGCAAACTCAACAGTCATGTTAGCACAGGTAGATCTATAGATAACATCATCAACATAAATTTGCACTATTAAAATATGATCATTATGTTTCTTTACAAACAATGTCTTATCAACACTTCCCATTATAAAGTTATGACTTAATCGAAACTTAGTCAACTTTTCGTACCATGCCTTGGGAGCTTGTTTCAAAACATAAAGTGTCTTTTTTAGGCGATAAACATTATTAGCATGCTTAGGGTCTTCAAAACCCGAAGGTTGTTCGATATACACTTCTTTATGCAAATCGCCATTCAAGAAAGCACTCTTTACATCCATTTAGTATATTTTAAAGTTTCTAAAGCATGCAATGGATATAAATAGTCTGATTGATTCGAGACGAGCTACCGGGGCAAAGGTTTCATCATAATTGATGCCTTCAATTTGAGTATACCATTGTATAACCAGCCAGCCTTGTTTTTAATAATATTACCAAGTTCATCAGACTTATTTTTGAAAATCCATTTTGTTCTGATAATGTGTTTATCTTTCGGTCTTGGAACTAAGTACCAAACATCATTTCTAACAAATTGATTGAGCTCTTCTTGCATCGCTATAATCCAGTTTTCGTCAGTAAGAGCTTCTTTTACGTTAACCGGTTCTATCTGAGATGTAAAGCACACATAATTACACAAATCTTCTAGTTGTTTACGAGTGTGCACACTAGTGAGAGAGGATTTCCAAGAATTTGATTAGTTGGATGGTCTTTAATAGTCCTTAGTTCAAAGTTATTTTGATTTGATGAAGTATCTCGTTTATCAATTAGGACTTCATCATTTTCCAAACTTGAGACAGGTGTATTCAAGTGATCGTCAATAATTACATTAATAGACTTTTGAATTACAGCAGTTCTCTTGTTAAGAACTCGATACGCTTGACTATTTAAAGCCTACCCTAAAAATATCCCTTCGTCACTTTTGATGTCAAACTTACCCAAATTTTCTCGGTCATGTAAAATATAGCACTTGCTTTGTCACGCCCCGAACTAGGAGACCGGGCTCACAAGATTCCCGATCACCGAATCCGGCACCGACAGCCTCCGTAGTACCCCATTCTCGGCTCCCAGCACCCATATACCAGGTTCCGATCTTAGGATGCTACAAGGAGGATTTCTAATAATCCATTTGATTCGTAATGAGCATAACCAAGCATAACTCACGAACAATAACCACAAGAACACCATCACAAAATCCACTATGAACAAAAACTTTGAATACAGTGCGTATAAAGGGAAATACAAGATAGTGGTAATATCAAAACTCTAAAAGCTCGGCGGCACGCTCCAACTATGGCGAGACTACAACTGCATCCTGGCGTCACCTGCACACATCAATCGTGCATAAGCTTATAGAAAGCTTAGAGGGCGGTGTAAGTGTGTACGAACATGCTCAGAATGCAATGCCGGAGTAATGCAGAATCATGTTGATGAGTACGTAAATGCAACCAGCCGTACCAAGGCTATGCAGTACAAGATGTGAATGCTATCGGCCATACCAAGGCCATACGATGCAATATGTAAGTCAAGCATGCCAATCCTCATACCAATGCAACTCCTCACTAGAGCATCAAATCAGTACGGTTCTCGGTCCGGATAATCAGGGGTTCGGTACACTCCAAATGGCACTGTCTCTCTCCAGCAAAGACACGGTCAAGTGAGCGTAAGAAACCTCACTATCCGCACGGCCAATAGTCCGCAATACCTATCCAAGCACGTCGATAGCGAACCCATTTCCGAGCTGGTCAAACTCAGCCTAGTAATGCCCCCTGCTCTCGGGCGAGTAAGGCCACCACTCTTTTCCAACCGACCACGACACAGTGGGAGACGCGACCTCATGGTATTCGGCCCTCGTGCGCTCATATATCCACTCGGTCTTGACGTTGGAGTCATCCTCTGGTACCATCGGGTTCAGGGACTCTCACCCAGGGACATCTATGGCGCCCCAATTGCTTAGAATAAGATTTTTCCGGTATCCAACTAGCCACCCACGATATATCTGTGGAGGATATGGCCCTGATGTCGCTAGGGCATATCACAATCACACAGATGCAAATGCATGAACCACACTACCAATCATGCAACCATCCTGCGTGAAGCATGCGCTCATGTAGAGGCAACTCCCTATCGAGGGGAGCCCGTAAATGTCTGCTGAAGGCATATGCTATGATCAGACACTCCTCATCTCAAGCATACATATGATGCGTATGATCATGAATCATGGGGCTGTGCTAAACATGTTATAAAGCAATAAACTATCCTCTCAATGAAGATGGGCCTATATGGCCTACATGAAACAAATACAGGCCTATCAGTGGCCTTAGGGAGAGTTATAATGTGGACATCTAACCAACATTACTCGTACAATGTGGACGTCAAACCAACATTGTCCCCAAGGCTCGGCTCACCTCAAATACCATTAAATAAATCCTGGTGGAATCACACATTGTAATGTGCCTTAGGCACATCCCACCGGGCCTCAAATGCATCAAATGGGCCGTATCTCATGGGCCTTATATTCATCAAGTGGGCCACCTTAATGAGCCTCACCAATGGGCCTTAGGTTCATTACAATGGGTCATTACCCATGGGCCTTAGAGTGCATTAAAAAAAATGAGCTCAATCACTTAAACTTTACGTGTATCAAATGGGCCTAATCACATAGGCCTTATATATTTCAAGTGGGCCTCAACAATGGACCACAAATACCTCAAATGGGCCTCATAACGTGGACCTATATACATGCCAAGATGGGCCTAAATACATGAGCCCATAAATATCCAAGAGGGCCTTAATAATGGGTCCAAAAAAAATACATCAAGATAGGCCTAAGTTCATGGGCCCATATGCATCCAAGTGGGCCACATGTGAAGCCCACCATAATGTTTATTTTACTATCCAATCTGTTGATAAGGCCACATGAATAGGGGCCCACCAAAATGTCCATTTTCTAGCCAACCTATTGATGTAGTCACATGGACCAAGGGGGGGCCCACTGTAACGTTTATTTATTTATTATTATTATTATTATTATTATTATTATTATTATATTATTTATTATTATTACTTTTTTAACGGTGGGTATTCATTCAACACTGTCGCCTGCACCGTGGGCTAACACACATCATGGTGGGGCCGTGCACACTCATCACGGTGGGGCCAGGGTAGGGCCCACTGTAATGTTTATTTGCCAACCAACCTCCTGGAAAGGTTGCGTGGGCAGGGGCCCACTGTAATGTTTATTTCCACCAACCTGTTGATATGGTCAGTAGACCAAGGAGCCCATCATGATGTGGTCCACAAATCCAGCCCACACATTATGTGTGTGCCCCACCAAGTAATTTTATATGTTTAGGCACGTCTTCACATGATTTAAGATGGTATGGCCCACCTGAGTTCCGTATACGGCTGATTTTTGGAGTGGCCCCTGATAAAAAGGGGGCCATCAGGATGCACGGTGTTGATTTTCGAAACACATCACGATGGGGGGCCACAGTTGGGCCGTGAGGCCCAGCGTCCGTCCGCCACCCATGCAGTGCGGCGGCACTGCGTCTCTGCTGCAGAAGAAGCCTTCTTTGCTTTTAAATTTTTTTATTTTTATTTTTTGTTTTGGGGCCCATCGAGATGTGATTCACAATCCAGCCCACCCATTATGTGTGTCCCAATTGTTTGGCCGTCCAGATCGAATTTCAGCGACTCCAGGTGGGTCCCACCAAGCACTTTTATATGTTCTGGCATGTATTTACATGGTTTTAGAGGGTATGGCCCACCCAGTGATCGGATCATCTTGAAACTTCGGCTCAACGCCTAAAATGATCTGAAGATCAGAATGGACGGTGTGGATCAGTCTCATACATCAAGGTGGGGCCTATATGTGCCGACACCCAAAAAACACGTACTTACTTTTTTTTGTTAGCTTGTTAGTACATCACCGTGTACTCACTCCATTTTAACTCAACCCGTCCAGCGTCCAGAGACGCTGGATGGCATGGATATACACTCCACGGTTGTGGGTCCCACGTACACGTGGTCCACTCATCAAGGTGGGTTCCACATGAACGTGGCCCACCGTAATATTTATGTTTTCCTTCCATCTGGCCCGCTAATGGGCTGGATGGCATAGATCTAACCCATTCATTCGATGGGTCCCACATTTAAAAAAAAATATATGTGATTCATAGTGGGCCACACTCATCCATTCATCACCATCGCCATTCAAAGAAAGAGGGAAAGAGAGAGAGAGAGAGAGAGAGAGAGAGAGAGAGAGAGAGAGAAACGGTGATCATAGAGGACCCCACCACTATGGGCCCCTCAAGAACATATTACATACATCGAAATGGGTCCCACCAATAAGTGGGCCCTTAAATCATGCAATCAACGGTAAAAAATCAAAGTTTACCCACCTTATTGGCCTTTTCCTTGCTCCTTAAGCCTTCTTAGCTCCTTTGCTTGGGTTTTAACGGTGGTAGATCATGGATCAATGGTTGAGATGAGAGATGAGAGTGTAGGGGAAAGTGGGCCACACTTGGTGTTTGGGAGGGAGAGGAGAGAGCTTGGACATGTGAAATTTGTGGCTTGGGAGGGTGTTTGAGAAAATGAAGGAAAGATAATGATGAGAGATATGGATGGAGTGGTGGGTGTAAGGAAAAGGGATGGGAAAGGTATGGTTTGGTTTGATTTTTTGTAAAAGAGGGATGGTTAAGAGAGAGAGAGTTGAGTTGTGAAAAGGGAGGGATGGTCATGTGTACTTGTTGTTGGGTGAGGTGGCATGGAGGTAAGGTGGTGTACTTGACTTGATTGATGGGACATCTCGTAGAGATTCCCTCGAGATTCGCAACGTGTGGCGTTTCTTCAAACCGAACGCTGACCCGTATCTCCTGGGCTGGGTATCGGTTCGGTGCGTAAGTCATGGCGTTGGAATCGCGATGATGACGCGGTCGCCAAGGTACGAGTTTCGGATCGAGCCGCCTTCGGGGGGTAGGACTCGACTTAGAATCGTGCGCAAACATCGGAAAGGGTCGATGGTTGCCGAAATTCGACCGGTAGGATCGCGGAAGCCTACAGAACGGTACGGACTAGGGTACGGGTCTTACAACTCTCCCCTCCAAATAAAAATTTCATCCTCAAAATTTACACAATTATCGCAAAGAAACATAAATCAGAAAGGAAGAGGAAACAAAGCATCACTATATAGAATCGGAGACAGCATACATAATATAACATACAATCAATCCTCAAAGAGATGGGGATAGCGCTCGCGGATCTCAGCCTCGCGCTCCCAAGATGCCTCATCAGCAGAATGGTGACCCCACTGAACCTTTACTAGGGGTATGACCTTGGTCCGGAGGACTTGCTCCTTCCGATCAAGGATACAAACTGGCTGCTCAATGTAAGAAGCGTCCTTACGAACCTCTAACGGCTGTCAATCAATAACAGGAACGATGTCTGACCCACACTTCCTCAACATAGAGACATAGAAAATGTTGTGGATGCCAGACAACTGAGGTGGCAAGGCAAGCCAATAGGCCACAGCGCCAATGCGCTTAGTGATCTCGAAAGGTCCTATGAATCTCGGGGCAAGCTTGCCCTTCGCTCCGAATCGAACCACACCCTTCATGGGCGAGACTTTGAGATACACATGGTCCCCTACATCAAACTCCAAGAGACGACGCCGGCGATCAGCAAAACTCTTCTGCCGGCTCTGAGCTATGCGCATCCTCTGCCTGATGATATCAATAGCCTCTGAAGTCTCCTGCACAAGCTCGGGACCTAGGAGACGCCGCTCTCCAACCTCGGTCCAACAACTCGGAGATCTGCACGGTCTGCCATACAATGCCTCAAAAGGAGCCATGCCAATGGTCGCCTGATAGCTGTTGTTGTATGCGAACTCAGCCAATCGTAGATGCTCATCCCAGCTACCACCGAAGTCAATCGCGCAGGCCCGAAGCATATCCTCAAGGATCTGGTTGACCCTCTCGGTCTGGCCATCGGTCTGCGGATGATACGCGGTACTGAGCTGCAAATCAGTCCCCATCGCTCTCTGGAAGCTCCCCCAAAACTGAGACGTAAACCTCGAATCTCGGTCAGAAACGATCGAGACTGGAACGCCATGCAGTCTCACAACCTCCTCGATAAATAACCTCGCAAGCCGGTCCATAGACCAAGTCGCACGCATCGCGAGAAAATGTGCCGACTTCGTCAGACGATCCACAACAACCCAAATGACGTCATGACCGCGTTGAGTCCTCGGTAAGCCCATAATGAAATCTGTCGACACGTGCTCCCACTTCCACATCGGGACGCTCAACGGCTGCAATAGACCAGGAGGTCTCTGATGATCGGCCTTGACATGCTGGCATGTGTCACACTGGGCCACAAAACTGGTAATCTGGCACTTCATCCCCGCCCAGAAATACTGTCTCCTCATATCACGATACATCTTCGTCGAGCCAGGGTGGATAGAAAACTGCGATCGATGTGCCTCGGTCATAAGATCTCTGCGCAACTCTGGAATATCCGGGACACATAATCGGCCTCTGAAGCGAAGTCCACCATCTGCCAATCTGTCTGACTCTCAGATGCTGCCTCTGCTCAGTAATCCTGTAACGACTCATCTGTCTGCTGAGCCTCGATCACCCTTGCGACAAGAGAGGGTTGAATCGACAGGCTCGATAGCTGAACGATAGAAGACTGCAGACCAAAATCAAAGTCGTACTCTACTATATCCTCGAGCATCCTCCACTCCTGAATCATCATATGTGCCACTAGGCCTCGCGGCTGACGGCTGAGGGCATTCTCCACCACGTTTGCCTTGCCTGGGTGGTACTGGAGGTCAAAATCATAGTCTTTCAGAAGCTCCATCCAGCGTCTCTGTCTCATGTTCAGCTCGGACTGAGAGAATAGATACTTCAAGCTTTGTGGTCAGAGAAGAGCTCGAACCTGACCCCATAGAGATAGTGTCTCCACACCTTCAGTGCGAAGACAACTGCTGCCAGCTCCAAATCATGCGTGGGGTAGTTCAGCTCGTGGACCTTAAGCTGACGAGACGCGAAGGCTACAGGCCTGCCATGCTGCATCAAGACAGCACCTAAACCAATACGTGAGGCATCGGTAAATACAACAAATTCATCACTCCTAGAGGGAAGAGTGAGGACAGGAGCGGACGTCAGACAGTCCTTCAACTCCATAAATGCTCGCTCGCATGCATCAGTCTAAACAAAATCTGCGCCCTTTCGAGTCAACCTGGTCATCGGGGCAGCAATACGGGAGAAGCCCTCAATGAAACGTCGATAATATCCCGCTAAACCAAGGAAACTGCGGATCTCAGACGCAGTCGTGGGTCGGTTCCACTGACGCACTGCCTCAACCTTGGAGGGGTCTACTGCGACACCCTCCCTCGTCACCACGTGACCGAGGAACTTCACCTCCTCCTGCCAGAACTCGCACTTTTCCAGCTTCGTGTACAGCTGGTGGGCACGGAGGGTCTGCAAAGCGGTCTCCAAATGCTGCATATGATCCTCACGAGTCCTCGAATATATCAGAATGTCGTCGATGAAGACCACAACAAACTGATCGAGATATGGACGGAAGACCTCGTTCATCAACTGTATGAAGACCGCGGGTGCATTAGTCAGTCCGAAGGACATGACCTGAAACTCAAAATGACCATAACGCGTCCTGAAAGCTGTCTTCAGGATGTCCTCCTCTCGGACACGAATCTGATGATAACTGGAACGTAGGTCAATCTTCGAGAAGAACTGTGCACCCTGCAGCTGATCAAATAAATCGTCTATCCTTGGGAGTGGGTACTTGTTCTTAATCGTGACCCGGTTGAGCTCGCGGTAGTCGACGCAGAGCCTCAACGAGCCATCCTTCTTCCTGACAAAGAGTACCGGCGCTCCTCAAGGTGAACTGCTCAGACGAATGAATCCTAACTCACGCAACTTGTCCAACTGCCGCTGCAACTCATGCAGCTCTATCGGTGTCATACAGTACGGGGCCTTCGAGATAGGCGCGGTACCAGGCACAAGATCAATCCCGAACTCAACATGACGGCGCGGTGGCAACCCCAGAATCTCCTGGAACACGTAAGGGAAGTCACAAACCACCGGTAACTGATCGATACACAAGGCAACGGGCTCCTCGACTGCGCAGGTCATCAAACGAGACAATGACTCTCCTTGGGGCTCTGCAACGAACTGAAACTGCGGCAAGCCAGGTATGCAGAACGTGACTGTCCTCGCGAAACAGTCCATAATGGCGTGGTACTCGGCAAGCCAATCCATGCCCAAGATAACGTCGAAATCTGTCATCGGCAGCATAAATAAGTCAGCAGGTAAGAATATATCACCGACCAGAACAGGGCAAGACGGACAGAAACGGGCCAATACTGTAATCTTCCCTAAAGGCGTCGATACTGTCAATCCCTCGCTAGAAGACTCGGTCGACAATCCAATCGATCGACAAAAACCCTCAGACATAAATGAGTGTGAAGCGCCAAAATCGAATAATACTCATGCGATGCATGATGAGACTGGAAGTATACCCTCTATGACTCCTCTGGAAGTCTGCGGGTCTCTTGCCGCATAGAACCACGGCCTTTGTTGGCCGGGGAGGTGCTTGTCCCCTCTGAGGTCCCTGGTGCTGCTGCTGCCTCTACGGCGGCCTATGCTTTCTTGTCTTTTCTTCTTCTTGGGACCTCGATGGCCGAGGTGGCCGGGCGGTCGCTGGCGATGGGGCCGCTTCTTCTTGTCTTGGAGAGGCGCTTCGTGGTCGCGCCTGTCCCGGGAGACTTGTGGTCCTCTATACTGCTGCAGATGAGGACGGGGGCACTCAGATATACGGTGTCTAGAACCGCCACATCCAAAACACGTCTCTGGAAACAGTTGCTGGGTTGGCGTAGAAGGTGCCGGCCGCGCCGCCGGTGTCTTCTTGGTGTCATTGGTCTTCTTGGTACTCTAGCAGGTGGATAACCCCTATACCTCTGTGGTCATCGATGCTGCTGAGAGCTACTGGACTGGGCTGGCCTCTTCCGGCCTCTCCTCTGATCTCGACCTCTCTGAGCATCAACCCACTCAGTCTCGTAGATCTGGGCCCTTCATACTACCGCCTAAAAGGTCGGGAGCTCGTGCCCAATAACACGACCTCGAAGGCCGAAACGTAAGCCGCTCTCGAAACGGTGGGCCTTCCCCTCCTCATCATCAACCATATATGGCGCAAACCATGACAGCGCCACGAAGCGAGCCGCGTACTGTGCCACAGACATGTCTCCCTGTACTAGAGTCTCGAACTCTCGTGCCCTCTGTCGACGAATGTGGTCGGGGAAGTACTGCTCCTTGAATCGGATGATGAAATCCTCCCATGTCCAGACATGATCGGGTCCTGCAACGCGGGTAACAGAGGTCCACCAGTGCTCTACCTCGCCCTGGAAAAGGAATGTGGCCAATCGGACTCGCTGCTCGGTCGTAAATGACATAATATCAAAAATCTTCTCCACATCGGAGCACCATCTCTCAGCTGCTGACAGATCTGGCTCGCCCTAAAATCGTGGAGGATCCATCCGTCTGAACTCGCGAAGAAGGGCACTCGCTCGCTCCTGCTCTGCCTGAGCTGTAGAAATAACTGGGCACCTGCCCTGCCCCTGAAGTGTAGCAGTCACAGCCTGCAACATCTGTTGTAACTGCGAGGCACTCACAGGCACGGTCGGATCCGCACCGGCATTAGGCAAAGGAAAGTCATCCTCAGGCAGAGGAGCAGGGATCTCTAGGGGTGGAACGGGAGGCGCCTCAGGTGGTGGATCGGGGTGCGCTCGGGTCGCTCTCCTGGGCAGCATGTCCTATGAAAAAGATAAGGGGCCAATAAATTTCGAGAATCGCGTGTTAGGGAAGTCAAACGGAAGGTTTCGCACTTGGAACCTAACCGCCTTCAACTTATAGCAAACATGTGATGCCGTTCTCAGTTATTTCCAAGTTATGCTCTGATACCAACTTCTGTCACGCCCCGAACTAAGAGACCGGACTCACAAGATTCCCGATCACCGAATCCGGCACTGACAGCCTCCGTAGTACCCCATTCTCGGCTCCCGGCACCCATATACCAGGTTCCGATCCTGGGATGCTACAAGGAGGATTTCTAATAATCCATTTGATTCGTAATGAGCATAACCAAGCATAACCCACGAACAATAACACAAGAACACCATCACAAAATCCACTATGAACAAAAACTTTGAATACAGTGCATATAAAGGAAAATACAAGATAGTGGTAATATCAAAACTCCAAAAGCTCGGCGGCACGCTCTAACTGCGGCGAGACTACAACTGCGACCTGGAGTCACCTGCACGCATCAATCATGCATAAGCTTATAGAAAGCTTAGAGGGAGGTGTAAGTGTGTACGAACGTGCTCAGAATGCAATGCCGGAGTAATGCAGAATCATGCTGATGAGTACGTAAATGCAACCAGCCGTACCAAGGCTATGCAGTACAAGATGCGAATGCTATCGGCCATACCAAGGCCATGCGATGCAATATGTAAGTCAAGCATGCCAATCCTCATACCAATGCAACTCCTCACTAGAGCATCAAATCAGTACGGTTCAGTACACTCCAAATGGCAGTCTCTCTCCAAGCAGCATAGTCCAAGTGAGCGTAAGAAACCTCACTATCCGTCTGGCCAATAGTTTGCCAATACCTATCCGGCACGTTGATAGCGAACCCATTTCCGAGCTGGTCAAACTCAGCCTAGTAATGCCCCCTGCTCTTGGGCTAGTAAGGCCACCACTCCTTTTCAACTGACCACGACACAGTGGGAGACGTGGCCTCATGGTATTCGGCCCTCGTGCGCTCATATATCCACTCGGTCTCGACGTTGGAGTCATCCTCTGGTACCATCGGGTTCAGGGACTCTCACCCAGGGACATCTATGGTGCCCCAATTGCTTAAAACAATATTTTTCCGGTATCCAATTAGCCACCCACGATATATCTGTGGAGGCTATGGCCCTGATGTCGCTAGGGCATATCACAATCACACAAATGCAAATGCATGAACCACACTACCAATCATGCAACCATCCTACGTGAAGCACGCGCTCATGTAGGGCAACTCCGCCTATCAGGGAGCCCGTAAACAGTCTGCCCGAAGGCATATGCTATGATCAGACACTCCTCATCTCAAGCATACATATGATGCATATGATCATGAATCATGGGGCTGTGCTAAACATGTTATAAAGCAATAAACTATCCTCTCAATGAAGATGGGCCTAGATGGCCTACATGAAACAAATACGGGCCTATCAGTGGCCTTAGGGAGAGTTATAATGTGGAGATCTAACCAACATTACTCGTACAATGTGGACGTCAAACCAACATTGTCCCCAAGGCTCGGCTCATCTCAAATACCATTAAATAAATCCTGGTGGAATCACACATTGCAATGTGCCTTAGACACATCCCACCGGGCCTCAAATGCATCAAATGGGCCGTATCTCATGGGCCTTATATTCATCAAGTGGGCCACCTTAATGAGCCTCACCAATGGGCCTTAGGTTCATTGCAATGGGTCATTACCCATGGGCCTTAGAGTGCATTAAAAAAATGAGCTCAATCACTTAAACTTTACGTGTATCAAATGGGCCTAGTCACATAGGCCTTATATATTCCAAGTGGGCCTCAACAATGGACCACAAATACCTCAAATGGGCCTCATAACGTGGACCTATATACATGCCAAGATGGGCCTAAATACATGAGCCCATAAATATCCAAGAGGGCCTTAATAATGGGGCAAAAAAAAAATACATCAAGATGGGCCTAAGTTCATGGGCCCATATGCATCCAAGTGGGCCACATGTGAAGCCCACCATAATGTTTATTTTACTATCCAATCTGTTGATAATGCCACATGAATAGGGGCCCACCAAAATGTCCATTTTCCAGCCAACCTATTGATGTAGTCACATGGACCAAGGGGGGGCCCACTGTAACGTTTATTTATTTATTTATTAATTATTAGTATTATTATATTATTATTATTTATTATTATTTTTTTAACAGTGGGTATTCATTCAACACTATCGCCTGCACCGTGGGCTAACACACATCATGGTGGGGCCATGCACACTCATCACGGTGGGGCCAGGGTAGGGCCCACTGTAATGTTTATTTACCAACCAACCTCCTGGAAAGGTTGCGTGGGCAGGGGCCCACTGTAATGTTTATTTCCACCAACCTGTTGATATGGTCAGTAGACCAAGGAGCCCATCATGATGTGATCCACCAATCCAGCCCACACATTATGTGTGTCCCCCTATACTGACCGTCCAGACCAAGTTTCAGCCGTGTCCAAATCTCAAGTAGGCCCCACCAAGTGATTTTATATGTTTAGGCACGCCTTCACATGATTTAAGATGGTATGGCCCACCTGAGTTCCGTATACGGCTGATTTTTGGAGTGGCCCCTGATAAAAAGGGGGCCATCAGGATGCACGATGTTGATTTTCGAAACACATCACGATGGGGGGTCCACAGTTGGGCCGTGAGGCCCAGCGTCCGTCCGCCACCCATGCAGTGTGCGGCACTGCTGTCAAGGCTCGTCTGCAGCAAGAAGAAGCACACTTTTTAAATTATTATTATTATTTTTTATTTTGGGGCCCACCGAGATGTGATTCACAATCCAGCCCACCCATTATGTGTGTCCCAATTGTTTGGCCTTCCAGACCGAATTTCAGCTGCATCCAAACTCCAGGTGGGTCCCACCAAGCACTTTTATATGTTCTGGCATGTCTTTACATGGTTTTAGAGGGTATGGCCCACCCGGTGATCGGATCATCTTGAAACTTCAGCTCAACGCCTAAAATGATCTGAAGATCAGAATGGATGGTGTGGATCAGTCTCATACATCAAGGTGGGGCCTATATGTGCCGACACCCAAAAAGCACGTACTTACTTTTTTTTTTGTTAGCTTATTAGTACACCACCGTGTACTCACTCCATTTTAACTCAACCCGTCCAGCGTCCAGAGACGCTGGACGGCATGGATATACACTCCACGGTTGTGGGTCCTACGTACACGTGGTCCACTCATCAAGGTGGGTTCCACATGAACGTGGCCCACCGTAATATTTATGTTTTCCTTCCATCTGGCCCGCTAATGGGCTCGATGGCATAGATCTAACCCATTCATTCGATGGGTCCCACATTCAAAAAAAATATATGTGATTCATAGTGGGCCACACTCATCCATTCATCACCATCACCATTCAAAGAAAGAGGGAAAGAGAGAGAGAGAGAGAAACGGTGATCATAGAGGGACCCCGCCACTATAGGCCCCTCAAGAACATATTACATAAATCGAAATGGGTCCCACCAATAAGTGAGCCCTTAAATCATGCAATCAACGGTAAAAAATCAAAGTTTACCCACCTTATTGGCCTTTTCCTTGCTCCTTAAGCCTTTTTGGCTCCTTTGCTTGGGTTTTAACGGTGGTAGATCATGGATCAATGGTTGAGATGAGAGATGAGAGTGTAGGGGAAAGTGGGCCACACTTGGTGTTTGGGAGGGAGAGGAGAGAGCTTGGACATGTGAAATTTGTGGCTTGGGAGGGTGTTTGAGAAAATGAAGGAAAGATAATGATGAGAGATGTAGATGGAGTGGTGGGTGTAAGGAAAAGGGATGGGAAAGGTATGGTTTGGTTTGATTTTTTGTAAAAGAGGGATGGTTAAGAGAGAGAGAGAGTTGACTTGTGAAAAGGGAGGGATGGTCATGTGTACTTGTTGTTGGGTGAGGTGGCATGGAGGTAAGGTGGTGTACTTGACTTGATTGATGAGACATCTCGTAGAGATTCCCTCGAGATTCACAACGTGCGGCATTTCTTCGAACCGAACGCTAACCTGTATCTCCTGAACTGGGTATCGGTTCGGTGCGCGAGTCACGGCGTTGGAATCACAGCGACGACGCGGTCGCCAAGGTACGAGTTTCAGATCGAGCCACCTTCGGTGGGCAGGACTCAGCTTAGAATCATGCGCAAACATTGGAACGGGTCGATGATTGCCAGAATTCGACCAGTAGGATCGCGGAAGCCTACAGAACGGTACGGACTAGGGTACGGGTCTTACATGCTGCCAAAAATATGAAAGTATTTGACAGTAGGCTTCTTATCAAACCACATTTTATAAGCCGTTTTACCATTTTTTTTCTAGTGTAAACACGGTTAATTATGTAACAAGCAGTATTTACGGCTTTAGCCCAAAGATTTTTAGAGAGCTTCATACTATTTAGCATTACATTTGCCATTTCTTGAAGCACTCTATTTTTTCTTTCTACTATACCATTTTGTTGTGGTGTTTTGGGCGAAGAGAATTCATGTGATATTCCCTGATCACTACAAAACTTCTCAAAACCGTTATTCTCAAATTTGGTTCCATGATCACTATGGATCTTACAGACTTGAGATTCTTTTTTAGTTTGGATACATCTAAGTACCCTTTTTACTTCATCGAGAGTTTCTGATTTGTCTTTTAAGAAAACTACCCATGTAAATTTGGTAAAGTCATCAACAATTACCAGAACGTACTTCTTGCCACCTCGACTCTCCGTTCTAGTTGGTCCAATAAGATCCATGTGGAGAAGTTCGAGCGGTTTAGATGTGGCATTAGAGTTCACCTTTTTGTGAGTACTCCTGGTTTGTTTGCCAATCTGGCATTTGCCACATATTTTGTCTATTTTTTATATTTCAGGTAGACCTCTTACCAACTCTCTTTTGCTCAATCTATACAAGTTGTAGTAGTGTACATGTTCGAGGCGTTTATGCCATAATTATGTCTCATCGGTATGGACCATGTAGCACGATAGATTAAATGAGCTAGAATCACTCACAATGTAGTAGTTTTCAGAAGTTCTGTGACCAATTAATATTATAAAACCATTTTTATTTAGGATTTCACAACCTTGGTTAGTAAATTTTACACTATGATTATTATCACATATTTGAGAGATACTTAATAAGTTCTGTTTTAACCCTTCTACATATAAAACATTCTCAAATAAAAGAAGGTTAAAGAATTGAACCGTACCTTGGCCAATAATTCTGCAGTTGTTACCATCACTGAATGTGACTGAACCATCAGTCATCTCTTTA
Source organism: Magnolia changhungtana (assembly GCA_030180095.1). Taxonomy (NCBI): domain Eukaryota; kingdom Viridiplantae; phylum Streptophyta; class Magnoliopsida; order Magnoliales; family Magnoliaceae; genus Magnolia; species Magnolia changhungtana. The sequence goes on from JASAUF010000625.1 coordinate 3,313,602, forward strand.
AGATTGGTGAACAGACCTTTGTCACTTGTCATGTGTCTGTAGCATCCACTGTTGTAACGCCCTGAAAATCGGGGGTCGAGTATGAACTCAACTCCCGAGTTCCAACGCATCACTTATGCAACATACACAATGATGGTTAAATGTTGTCTGAGTTAGCGCAATAAACATGAATGAGATTATACCAAAACAGTAATTCATACTCCAGTTCATTTGGATAAAGGCAAGCGGAAGACTAAAATTTTATATTCAAAATATGTAAAGTATCAAAATTTTGTGAACTCCAGAGTATGAGTACTAACTGAGTACCAATATACATGTAATGTCTCTAAGTCAAAAAAATCAAAATACAATCCTCAAAGAGGCCTCAGTAAATCCCGCGATGCCGGCCTAAGCGTAGCCGTCGAGTATCGCATAAAGGAGAACTCCTCCCGATCCTCCTCATAGTCTAGCTCCGACTCCCGAACAGGCGCCATCTACACTGCGGACAGAGTCCGGTGGGTGTTGCAAACACCGTCCCGTAACGTGGGAGTGAGTAGCTAACTCAAGTGGAACAATAAAGCATAGGTTAACATGTTATCAAATCAATCAAGCAATAATGATAACGCAAAGTACAAATCAAACATTTCTAATTACTCTTGTTAAATGCAAAAATGATATGACATGATGCTGTATGCCCTTGCCAAACCACCCTCAAGCGACATCATCTTACGTTCGCGAATGCTACTCCCTTAGTGCGCCACATCTACAAAGCACATGCGGTGCATGATGATCATGATTACCACGTTTTTATTAATCCATTTCAACCAGCAGTATTGGGAAACTAAGGTACCTCCCTTGTATAATTCCCAAACATGATCCATTCTAGGGTCGTCAATCCTAGTTAATCTCATACGATGTTATGGTTTGAGAAGCGTAGTGAAGGCATCGCAAAGGGCTCGTCACCCGTCAGCGCGGATACAGATCTCACCGTATGCGGCTCAATTGCCTTGGCCGTCACCAGGTACATATCTCACCATACCCGGCTCAATCACTAGCCGTCACTCAAGTATGGTCTCACCGCATTTGGCTCAACTCATACTCTAGTTACCTTTGTGAAAGACTCGTCGCCAATCACAGACACTTGGAGTACTCGAAGATACTACGGAGGACTCGTCGCTCGTCAAGACGAGCACAGTCTCACCGTGTTTCGGCTCTCGCCGTAAGTATCGACAGCTCGAATATAGTGTCCCATACCACCATAATCGGCTCACGAGGTTGGTTGCGCAATGGTCACTACGGGGAGGCACATGACCCCAGCGTAGGCCGACAGCTCGACCACGGTGTCCCATACCACCATGTCCGGCTCATGCGTCTTAGCGGATCGAGGTACCATGGTTAACGGGATCGCCACTGGTAAGTTTGGTACCCTAGGTTCAAGCAGTAGCGACCAAACATGGTGAACATACACATACACATATCGGTTTGCTTGACGAGCCTGACTAGCTCGAGCGCACCACAAGTTGAGCGATATGGAGCGCAAAAGCACTCCGTGTGGCCAACCACTATCGCCAACCGAAGTACGACTCGGGATCGCCAGACACGTCCATCGTGGCGATATGAATCTCAGCCACAACAGTAAGTCTGGTACCGAATGTGTGGACTATAGGCATAGTCCCAAACTCAATCAATGGTAGAGCGTAAAGTAAAGCATGAAGTAGAGCATGTATTATAAAGCATGAAGTATAGCATGTTATAAGGCATGTTGTAAAGCATGTTGTAAAGCATGTTATAAAGCACTAAACACATAGGGATACAAATACTTAGCATTCATAGGTGAGTGGTTAGAGTGAACAACCACGTGGAGAGTGTCATATGTGACTCTAAGGTAACGGAGATTCCCATCTCAGCACCTAACTAAGGTTCTAACACTTAAACACTTACACTCGCAAGTGATTTCACCAACACTTGGAATACACTACTTCAACATACATGACGTATGCTAGAGAAGGGTGTACTAGGGTTGTCCCTTTACCGAGCTAGTATTTTATACATATACATCCTATTCATACAGCAAATAAACATAGCAAACACATCAGCAAATTTTATACGTATAGGGTACTTTCACGTATACCCAATTTCGACATACATAGTGTTTACAAAGGAACATCGGTTCCGGCGATTCATTTCGCCAAGCTAGTATTTTAATCATGTATTGTATAATCATACATTAAATACATATGTCAAACATTATTCCAAAAGAAGTACGTATACGGTGTTTCTACAATACGTATTTTCAACATACGGCACATTTACAAAGGAACATATATTTTGGCGATCTCTTTCGCCAAACTAGTATTTTATTCACATGTTATATAATTAAACATTAAATAAACATGTCAAGTATTTATCCCAAAAAAAATACGTATACTGTATTTCTACGTATACCTAGAATATGTGAAATTCCATATTTCACACCGCTAATCAAAACAGAAACGGAAAGCACTTTGTACATGTGCAATTGCAATGATCATGAATCTACCATTATCCGACATTGAAAGCGTTGAAAACCTTAACTTATACACTTAAAGTCCTCACCTTTGCCTTTGGAAACGGAATAAATCAAAGCAAGGGTGATGGATCTTCCGTCTACGGCCGATTTCTAGCCTAAAGAGCGGAATCGGTTAGTCGTATACACCCTACCTCAATTCCACATCAAATCAGACCTAGGGTTAGGTTTTCTTACCTTCAAATGAGGCGGAAAACACCGGAGAACGCCGAGAACAATGCGGTGTAGGCCGTGTAGCAAGCCAAAGCGGCAAGGAGGAAGATCGGCAACGATCTCCAAGTTCTTCCCTCTCTTTTTCTCTCTCCCTCTAGGGTTTCTCCCTAAATTCGTATGGCTGTGAGAGGGCTGCTCTAAGCCCCTTTTATAGCCTCAAACATTACTAAAACAGACTTAGGTTCATAGGGCACGCTTTATATAGGTTTTTTTCGCCGCTTTTAGGCTAAAAAGGGTAGTTCGTGGCCCTTTGAACCAAACGTCCCGACTTAAGCTCACCACCAATGGATCTACGTGGGATTACGTTTTTGACTCATTCGGATACGCAGATCGCACGTGGCGGACCACTTTCGCCCGACGGTCGGTGGGCCACGATCGAAATTCCAAGTACATGTAAATGTTCCGAAATTTTTCTTAATCCGAGGGTGTAATTTGGTCCGATTCGGACGGTCGGGTTGCCTTAATACCGACGCGTCAACGAACGATGCCGATCACTATTCCGATATTTATTTCGGCTTGTGAATAGTGTTTTTCACACTACCTCGCTCCGATTCGAAACGAATGGCCGTGGAATATCGGATAAGGCCGATTTTTGAGATGATTGTTAAGCCCAGTGGGGCGGTCCTAGTTCCTTAACTTCGGGTTAATCGGAATCCCGATGTGCGATCTAGACCTAATACGAAGTTTCGTTTCATTCCCGAGAGCAGACGGGAAATGAGTTTGGTTCTAAACTTTAGAGTAACCTAGCGTCAATGATCCTGCAAGTTTTGGGTCTTGCAGATCGTATTTAAAGCGATCCTAATGGATTTCATAGCTAACGGAGTTTAATACTTAGTTAACTTTGTTAAATTTCTAAAGGATTTAATCCTATGTGATTTCTGGTCGAGGTGGTACTCGACCCAATGTACGGAATTTTTCAGGTCGTTACAATCTACCCCCCTTAAACAAAAAATTTCGTCCTCGAAATTTATACCTGTTCGTACTCCTCGAGAATCTGAGGGTAGTTCTTCCTGACTTCGGCCTCAGTCTCCCAGGTAGCTTCCTCCTCAGAATGATGTGTCCAAAGTACCTTCACAAGCGGGATGACCTTGCTACGCAGTACCTGCTCCTTCCTGTCAAGGATGCGCGTCGGGCGCAACTCATATGTAGCATCCTCGCTCAACTGTACCTGCTCCCATCTGATGATATGCGAAGGATCAGGAACGTACTTCTTCAGCATAGATACATGAAATACGTTGTGCACGGAAGCAAGCGGTGTAGGCAAGGCGAGACGATACGCCACATCACCCACTCGATCCAGTATCTGAAATGGACCGATAAACCTCGGTGTGAGTTTCCCCTTCTTCCCAAACCGAAGGACTCCCTTCATAGGGGAAACCCGAAGGAACACATGATCACCGACCTCGAACTCCAGCGGTCGCCGCCTCGTATCGGCGTAACTCTTCTCCGTCCGCTCGCGCCGTGAGTAATCGACGCCTGATAATGTCTACCTTCTCGTAGTCGCCCGAACCAACTCCGGGCCAATCAGGCTACGCTCTCCAACCTCTGCCCAACAGTGCGGTGCCCTACAAGGTCGACCATATAGAGCCACATATGGCGCCATGCCAATCGTCGCCTGGAAGCTGTTATTGTAGGCGAACTCTGCGTACGGAAGACAGGCCGTCCCAACCGTCCTTGAAGTCCAACACACACGCTCGCAACATATCCTCCGCACCGATTCACTCGCCGTCCGCCCATCGGCCCGAGGATGAAACGCCGTCTTCGAACTCAACTTCACACCCATCGCCTCCCGGATACGAGTCCGTAAGATGGATGTGAACCGCGTGTCTCTCGTCCGACACAATCTCTAAAGGAACCCGTGCGTGCAGACGGACGATCTCCCGATGTACAATCTAGCGCCTCGTCTGCATGAGTTCGTAACTCGATAGGGAGGAAATGGGCCGATTTAGTCAACCGGTCCACAATCACCCAAATGGAATCGTGCCCCTTCCTCGTCTTCGGCAACCCCGATATGAAGTCCATGGAGATGAAGTCCCACTTCCACTCCGCTATAGGCATGGGCCGAAGGTCCAGGAGGTCGGCGATGTTACGCCCGCCTGACCCGCCGGCATGTCGACACCGAGACACAAACTCAAAGCAATGTGGGCCTTCATGTTGTCCCACCAATACGTCCGTCTCATATCCCGGTACATCTTCGTGCTACCAGATGCATCGCAAACTTCGAATTATGGGCGACTCGAGAAGCTCGCGTCTCAAGTCGCACATCCGGAACACATAGGCGGCCACGAACCGTAAACCCCATCGATCCAACTCTCCACTCTGAGTCCACGGCGTCGCTAGCCCGCTCTCGAAGCTCGGGTACCGTATGTCGCCCTCCCGGGCCTCAACAATCTCGTCGTCGATAAGTGGCCGCACCCGAATGTGCGCAACACACTCAAATGGCTCCTCGACAAGTGAGTCTCGCTCGAAGTCCCGCACAAACTCTACCATATCCCACTCGGCTATCATCGGCGGTGCCGCAAATGCACCGCCTTCTTGCGGCTCAACGCGTCTGCCACAAGGTTCGCCTTGCCAGATGGTAGGAAACCTCGAACTTGAAGTCCTTCAAGGTCTCCATCCATCGGCGTTGTCTCATATTCAAATCTCGCTGCGTGAATATGTATTTAAGGCTCTTGTGGTCGCAGTAAAAGCTCGAACTCCTCACCATAGAGGTAATGTCTCCGAGCTTCAATGCAAAGATGATGTACCGCCAACTCAGTCATGTGTAGGTAATTCTCCTCGTGCTTCCTTAATTGTCTCGAGGCATACGATATTACCCTATCTTTCTCGCATCAAAGACACAACCCAAACCAACGCGAGACGCGTCAAGATACACCGTGTATTTCACCCCTTGCTCGGCAATACTAGCACAGGGGCGGACGTCAACTTGTCCTTCACCTCCTTAAAAGCTGCCTCCGCCTTCTCATTCCAGGCGAACTTCAGGTCCTTCCGAGTCAGCTGAGACAATGGCCTGGCTATCTTCGAGAAATCCCGAATGAAACGTCTGTAGTAGCCAGCCAGGCCAAGGAAACTCCTCACCTCAGTAACCGATTCAGGCTGCTGCCAATCCTGAACCGCAGCTACCTTAGCAAGGTCCACTGCTATCCCATCCTTGGACACCACATGTCCCAGGAACTTGACTTCCTCCTGCCAGAAGTCGCACTTCTTATACTGCGCAAACAACTGGTTCTTCTTTAGTGTCTCCAATACCGCTCGCAAATGCTCCTCGTGCTCCTCCCGACTCGTGGAGTATATCAAAATGTCATCGATAAAGACGATGACGAATCGGTAGAGGAAGGGCCGAAATACCCGGTTCATCAGATCCATGAACACGGCTGGTGCGATCGTCAGACCGAACGACATCACTAAGAACTCGTAGTGCCCAAAGCACGTCCCTGAAGGCTGTCTTCTCGCACGTCCTCCTCTCTCACGCGCAGCTGGTGATAACCTGACTGGAGGTCAATCTTCGAGAAATACTTCGCCCCTCTCAACTGATCGAACAGATCGTCAATCCTGGGCAAAGGATACTTGTTCTTCACCGTGACCTGGTTCAACCTACGGTAATCAATACACAACCGTAGGGACCCGTCCTTCTTCTTCACGAACAACACAGGTGCTCCCCAAGGAGACACACTAGGTCGGATAAAACCTCTCTCTACAAGTACATCAATCTGTGTCCGCAGCTCCTCCATCTCACATGGAGGCATACGATACGTAGGCAACGAGATGGGCGTCGCACCAGGCGTAAGATCTATCGTAAAATCAATCTCACGCCGAGGAGGTAAACCCGGATAGTCTCAAACACGCCTGCGAAGTCTCGAACCACTGGCGTACTATCTACTGTCGGACCATCAGTCGGCACAAGCAAAGCAGCATAACAATCAACTCGACAGGGCCAACTGACCTGCACCGGGAACGTGAAAGCTGCACCGTCAGGTCCATAGGCCGTCACGATCCGAGTATCGCAGTCTATCTCCGCCCTCATCCTGGTGAGCCAATCCATACCCAGGATAACATCGTAGTGCCACAAACGGAGCAACAATGAGGTCGACGAGCACTGTGCTGCTACCCAAAACTACCGAGCAACCCTCACATAACCGTGTGACATCCGAACAGGTCCCGGTAGCCGTAGTGAGTCTCATTCCCTTAGTGGGAATCGTATGCAAAGATAGGCGTTTCACCGCCCACAGAAATAATAGAGGTAGTGGACCCGGTGTCCACCAACAAAGAGACGGGAGTGTCGTGAATAAGAGCCGCCCTCAAAAGCCGTCGGAGCCGGAACCGACGTCTCGGTGCCTCACCACGAGAGTATGAACGCGAGCCTCGTCTGGCCGGGCGGTTCGGGCCGTGGAGCCAAGGGTCGCCGTGGCGGCCCGAAGGACTCGACGGAGGTCGGAAAGAAGGATGTGCAGGAACGGTCCAGTAGCGGCGGAGCCGATATGGCCTGTGGATAAGAGCGACCCAATCTCGCGGTGGCGCAAACCGCCAGCCCTCATGCGTGAGAAGCGGCTCTCACAGGTGTCCGTGTTTCCCGCAAAACGTGCGTGTCACCAACGGGCGTCTCATAGGAATACCGGCACCTTTGCGGCCCTGGGGGAGAATCGCCCGAGGCCTCTTGCCTAAAATAGGCTCCGCTCCGTACATCCCCGTCGCGGTCTCGCAACCATAGTGCCCCGTGATCCGGCCGGACGGCCCACATCCTCGGCTTCGTCATAGACATGTGGACCAACGCCGCATACGTAGGAATACCGTGGCAAAGATATCCTCGACCGAATCTCCGGCCGCAAACCCAAAGAAAATCGACGCATCCGCATCCGCTCGTCCACTAGTATAGTCGGGACAAAGCGGCCCAACTCGGTGAAGCGGTGCTCGTACTCGTGATAGTCATGCCTCCCGCCCGAGGCGCAAAACTCTTCCTCCCGCTCGTGCCGATAAGTCCGCGGGTAGTACTTTTCGTGGAACCGAGACTCGAAAGCCTCCTGTGTCCACACGAAGTCTCATCGCGACAGCAGGCGCAGCACGCCGTCCCACCATAAGCTCGCCTCTCTCTCAAACATAAAGGCGGCCGGCTCTACCGCTCCGCCTCCGAATGAGTGAAGCATCCGTAGCATCTTGGAGATGCGGTCTAACCGTAACTCCGCCTCCTCGGGTCCGTGAGAACCCATAAACGAGGGAGGCCTCAAGCGCCGGAATCGCCGAGTAGGCCGCGTGTACCGACCTCTCCAAAGAGGAGGTGCGACGGATGGGGCAGAGGCACATCCTCAACCCGAGCAGAGGCCCTGAATGCTCATCGGACGTGTAGATGTCGCGGGTGGAGTCGCACTACCACCACGGACAAGGCCTCGCCGATAGTGGCCATAAGCCGCCGATGCCGGCTGGCGCCGTATCTCCCTGCTGCCGTCGCCGCATCCGCTTCTTCGCTTCAGATATCTGCTGCTGATGCATCATCATCATCAGCTGCTCAAACCTATCAGTCGGCGGAGCAGCCTGGGAGTCATACTGCGCAGACGATGATGGCCGGAACTGCTCACGGACCGGGGGCGTGTATGGTGGCAACCCACCAGCAGGACCAGTAGGGGGCTGATCGGAACCCAACCCACGGTCCGCAGGACCACCACTACTAGAAGGTGTCTGGTCCATGGAGCCAGTCAGACGAAGATGTGCGGTGCTCCGCGTATACTGTCGCGGCATACCCTACACAACACAGGGTACAGCATTGGTGAGATACAGCATAACACACATCATAAAGCGCTTTAGCATTCCACACATCATCAAACAAAAGAGGCTATATGCTTTTCATTAACTCAAAATTGTCATAATACATGGACTACAGAGTTTACATGAATCATGACGGAAATAACACTATAGCCTATACATTCACACATCAAACACCTAAACATGCTACTACCTAATGCAACATCCGTACGAAAACACAAACCGCCTATCGCGGTAACCAAAGCAAACACAACAACTACAATGTGGATGACTAAGCATCCGAAGTAGGCGGTGGAGGAGGAGTATTCTTATCCTGTGCACAGCACAGGATGGCCTTCAACGTACGGGACATCTTCTTGAAATTCTTCTTCATGTAGGCTTCATTATCTTCGAGTTTAGTTCGAACTTGACCAAGCTCAGCCCGAACCTGTCCAATCTCAGCCCGAACTTGTCCAACCTCTTGCTGCAGGGCGGCTTGCCTCTCCTCAAAACGGGCAAATCGCGCATCAGATACATCTCGATCCACACCCTGCTCCTGAGCCGCAGGAGGTGAACTCTCCTTTGTGTCCTGAGCCTCAGGTTCTTCCTCCTGTATGTCATCACTGCGCTCCTCATCACTCTCAGCCTGGAGGTCAACACTCTCCTCACCGGCACTATCCGACTCATCTCCAGACTCGTCGAGTCGGGCTTGCCGCTGTTGGGGGCCGATCTTCATATTCCTGAGTGTCGCTTCATTTATGATTCGGACCGGTGCAAGATCCTCCATATTCAATCTGTAGCCTACATCACGAGCCATCCTGCAGATCAGTCGGCCAAATGGGAGCGAAAGATCGTTCCTGGCAGAACGAACAACATTAACTATCTGGGATAGGATGAATGTGGGCAGGCATATGTTTTCCCAGTGTCCCATCTTGTACAGAAAGTCCACCATCACCCTAGTACATTCCGTGCGGTTACCCCACCGTGGGTATACATTGTATGTGAAGATGTGATGGAGCAAATGGAAGTCTTCAGACATCTTTGTCGCCGCAATACAATTTCCTCGCTTCCAAGTAACCCGGCGACCACAGAGAAATCGCGTGCGGCGATCCCTTTCCGCGCAGTTCTAGAGAAGTCATCACTAGGATGCACTTGACCAAGCAGGAATTTTTGTGATTCGAGCCACCTCATTCACGTGATTGTGCGCCTTATGCCCCTCACAGAGACAAGAACCGAAGAGGCTCTACCGATGAGTCTATGATGTGAGCGTAGAAGGCACGGACCGTGTGCTCACATGCGGGGACTCGCCTTCAAAAACATGATTCCACCCGATATCCACCAAGTGGTCCATCATCGGGTGTAGACCAAACATCCTCTCATCCACCGAGCTTCAAACACAACCTTACGGCCGCGCGGCGCCCATATTCCATGCCGATCGGTAAGCATTCTGGCGGGGTGGTCGGGATCCGTGTCTCGCTTCGACCTAAACTCCCGCACGGTACTTGTGCCGGCCCCAACATCGATTTTCTTCGGGAACGGGTGGCCTACTTGGGCCGGCGTCATCGGCCGCGGTTTTCCTCTTTCCCATGAGAGATAGGATGGAGGAAATGGAGAAAATGGTGGCCACCACACCAAGGAGAGCCATGGAAATTTGTCCAAAATGGGAAACAAAGGGCTGACCTCTTTTACCTTCCACAACCAACAATCCAACAGTGTGGAATAAGCTCTAGAGGTAGGAAATGAAGAAGAAACAAGAAGGAAATGAGATGGGTTAGAATATTACCCAAACTTGAGCTCCAAGGAGGGTTATGAGAGCTCCAACTTGTGGAAATGGGGAAAGGGAGAGGCTAGGGCTGTTGTAGGAGGTAGTGGTGTGTGAGTTATGAAAGAAAATGGAGGGATTGAAGGTTTGGAGGGATGGGTTTTCAGCAAAATCGAAAATGGAGGTGGTGGTGGGTGAAAAGAGGGGAAATGAGAGAGATGAGTGCTTCAGCCCCTAAAATACTAATCAAATGCCAAAATGGCACGTGCCATGGGGTAGGGGGGACCAAACCGACCAGTCCCACGTTTGAAACGTGGCCGGAAAGTCGAAGGGGGCGCGGTCCGCCGCCGGTGCCGCGGTGGCGCCGCGGTCGGGTTTGGCCGGAGCCGCGCTGCCGCGGTCTGGTCTTGTTCACCAGACTCCCAGGGTGCCAAATGCACCCTGTCTTGGTCCAAAGTGTTAACGGATTAGTCGTGGGGGCCCACGCACTCAGTTTTGTGCCAAAACGGTCAGTTCCGGCAAAGTCCTGACATAATCTAGTTTTTCCTGATTTTTAACGACTTATTTTTGGTAAATTGTGGCCTGGACACGTCAATAGACGGTTTAGGAGTGACTTGGGGTCCATAAGTGTGGTCGGGATCGAGTACGCACTCGATCAAACTGTCCGTGTGTAGCGAACTTCGCCGAACGGCGAAATCGGAGACCCTAGGACTGTTGCTAGATTTTGCGCACCCTCCTAAGTGAAATGCGTCAGCGTACGTAGTGGGGACATAACTCAGGTCCAGTTTAATCAAAATCATGCTCTGATACCAACTTGTAACGCCCTGAAAAATCGGGGGTCGAGTATGAACTCAACTCCCGAGTTCCAACGCATCACTTATGCAACATACACAATGATGGTTAAATGTTGTCTGAGTTAGCGCAATAAACATGAATGAGATTATACCAAAACAGTAATTCATACTCCAGTTCATTTGGATAAAGGCAAGCGGAAGACTAAAATTTTATATTCAAAATATGTAAAGTATCAAAATTTTGTGAACTCCAGAGTATGAGTACTAACTGAGTACCAATATACATGTAATGTCTCTAAGTCAAAAAAAAATCAAAATACAATCCTCAAAGAGGCCCTGTAAATCCCGCGATGCAGCCGGCCTAAGCGTAGCCGTCAGAGTACTGCATAAAGGAGAACTCCTCCTGATCCTCCTCATAGTCTAGCTCCGACTCCTGAACAGAGGCGCCATCTACACCTGCGTGACAGTCTGGTGGGTGTTGCAAACACCGTCCCGTAACGTGGGAGTGAGTAGCTAACTCAAGTGGAACAATAAAGCATAGGTTAACATGTTATCAAATCAATCAAGCAAGAATGATAACGCAAAGACAAATCAAACATTTCTAATTACTCTTGTTAAATGCAAAAATGATATGACATGATGTCAGTATGCCCTTGCCAAACCACCCTCAAGCGACATCATCTTACGTTCGCGAATGCTACTCCCTTAGTGCGCCACATCTACAAAGCACATGCGGTGCATGATGATCATGATTACCACGTTTTTATTAATCCATTTCAACCAAGAAGATTGGAAAACTAAGGTACCTCCCTTGTATAATTCCCAAACATGATCCATTCTAGGGTCGTCAATCCTAGTTAATCTCATACGATGTTATGGTTTGAGAAGCGTAGTGAAGGCATCGCAAAGGGCTCGTCACCCGTCGGGCGCGGATACAGATCTCACCGTATGCGGCTCAATTGTCGGCCGTCACCAGTACATATCTCACCATACCCGGCTCAATCACTAGCCGTCACTCAAGTACATGTGTCTCACCGTACTTGGCTCAACTCATACTCTAGTTCATCGTGAAAGACTCGTCGCCAATCACGAGACACTTGGAGTACTCGAAGATACTACGGAGGACTCGCTGCGCCGTCACAAGACACGAGCACAGTCTCACCGTGCTCGGCTCTCGCCGTAAGTATCGACTGCTCGAATATAGTGTCCCATACCACCATAATCGGCTCACGAGGTTGGTTGCGCAATGGTCACTACGGGAGGCACATCACCCCGGCATAGGCCGATAGCTCGACCACGGTGTCCCATACCACCATGTCCGGCTCATGCGTCTTAGCGGATCGAGGTACCATGGTTAACGGGATCGCCACTGGTAAGTTTGGTACCCTAGGTTCAAGCAGTAGCGACCAAACATGGTGAACATACACATACACATATCGGTTTGCTTTGACGAGCCTGACTAGCTCGAGCGCACCACAAGTTGAGCGATATGGAGCGCAAAAGCACTCCGTGTGGCCAACCACTATCGCCAACCGAAGTACGACTCGGGATCGCCAGACACGTCCATCGTGGCGATATGAATCTCGGCCACAACAAGAAGTCTGGTACGAATGTGTGGACTATAGGCATAGTCCCAAACTCAATCAGTGGTAGAGCGTAAAGTAAAGCATGAAGTAGAGCATGTATTATAAAGCATGAAGTATAGCATGTTATAAGGCATGTTGTAAAGCATGTTGTAAAGCATGTTATAAAGCACTAAACACATAGGGATACAAATACTTAGCATTCATAGGTGAGTGGTTAGAGTGAACAACCACGTGGAGAGTGTCATATGTGACTCTAAGGTAACGGAGATTCCCATCTCAGCACCTAACTAAGGTTCTAACACTTAAACACTTACACTCGCAAGTGATTTCACCAACACTTGGAATACACTACTTCAACATACATGACGTATGCTAGAGAAGGGTGTACTAGGGTTGTCCCTTTACCGAGCTAGTATTTTATACATATACATCCTATTCATACAGCAAATAAACATAGCAAACACATCAGCAAATTTTATACGTATAGGGTACTTTCACGTATACCCAATTTCGACATACATAGTGTTTACAAAGGAACATCGGTTCCGTGATTCATTTCGCCAAGCTAGTATTTTAATCATGTATTGTATAATCATACATTAAATACATATGTCAAACATTATTCCAAAAGAAGTACGTATACGGTGTTTCTACAATACGTATTTTCAACATACGGCACATTTACAAAGGAACATATATTTTGGCGATCTTTTCCAAACTAGTATTTTATTCACATGTTATATAATTAAACATTAAATAAACATGTCAAGTATTTATCCCAAAAAAAATACGTATACTGTATTTCTACGTATACCTAGAATATGTGAAATTCCATATTTCACACCGCTAATCAAAACAGGAAACGGAAAGCACTTTGTACATGTGCAATTGCAAGCAGATCATGAATCTACCATTATCCGACATTGAAAGCGTTGAAAACCTTAACTTATACACTTAAAGTCCTCACCTTTGCCTTTGGAAACGGAATAAATCAGCAAGGGTGATGGATCTTCCGTCTCACGGCCGATTTCTAGCCTAAAGAGCGGAATCGGTTAGTCGGTATACACCCTACCTCAATTCCACATCAAATCAGACCTAGGGTTAGGTTTTCTTACCTTCAAATGAGGCGGAAAACACCGGGAGAACGCCGAGAACAATGCGGTGTAGGCCGTGTAGCAAGCCAAAGCAGAAGAGGAGGAAGATCGGCAACGATCTCCAAGTTCTTCCCTCTCTTTTCTCTCTCTCCCTCTAGGGTTTCTCCCTAAATTCGTATGGCTGTGAGAGGGGCTGCTCTAAGCCCCTTTTATAGCCTCAAACATTACTAAAACAGACTTAGGTTCATAGGGTACTGCCTATATAGGTTTTTCGCCGCTTTTCCGGCTAAAAAGGGTAGTTCTGGTGGCCCCTTTTGAACCAAACGTCAGACTTAAGCTCACCACCAATGGATCTACGTGGGATTACGTTTTTGACTCATTCGGATACGCAGATCGCACGTGGCGGACCACTTTCAGTTCGACGGTCAGTGGGCCACGATCAGAAATTCCAAGTACATGTAAATGTTCCTGAAATTTTTCTTAATCCGAGGGTGTAATTTGGTCTGATTCTGACGGTCAGGTTGCTTAATACTGACGCGTCAACGAACGATGCCAGATCACTATTCCAGATATTTATTTCGGCTTGTGAATAGTGTTTTTCACACTACCTCGCTCCGATTCGAAACGAATGGCCGTGGAATATCGGATAAGGCCGATTTTTGAGATGATTGTTAAGCCCAGTGGGGCGGTCCTAGTTCCTTAACTTCGGGTTAATCGGAATCCCGATGTGCGATCTAGACCTAATACTAGTTTCGTTTCATTCCCGAGAGCAGACGGGAAATGAGTTTGGTTCTAAACTTTAGAGTAACCTAGCGTCAATGATCCTGCAAGTTTTGGGTCTTGCAGATCGTATTTAAAGCGATCCTAATGGATTTCATAGCTAACGGAGTTTAATACTTAGTTAACTTTGTTAAATTTCTAAAGGATTTAATCCTATGTGATTTCTGGTCGAGGTGGTACTCGACCCAATGTACGGAATTTTTCAGGTCGTTACAACTGTCTAGGTACTACTTTGAATAGCTAGAAGCTTTGAAAGTAGTGTGGGCAATCAAGTAAGTAACCTTAGGAACCCATTTCATTACAGTCTTGGGTTTAGGAGTATAGTTGGTCTTCTTATGTTTGTAGTTGTTATAAGACCGACCCATTGAGTTAGATTTTAAGAGCTCCTTAAGTAAGTCAACAATTTTCTCAGCTAAAAGATTACGATTCTGATTTTTATAGTTGATATGGTTGCTTTTAGGTTTTAAGGTTTGAAAAGTTTTAGAATTTTTAGAATAGTTTTGATTCAGACTTTTCCCTTTTGAGTTTGAAGACTCCCCTTTCACAAATTTAGGAGTATTCTTATGTTTGGGAGGAATACTTTTATCGTAGCCCAATCCAGATCGATCGCCACATTTTTTGGATCCGGATAAGAGTTTTTCTAACTTAGGATCACCTTGGGCATACATCCAAGTATCTTTTAAACTCAAAAGCGAAGAGACTTCTAGTTTTAGCTTTTCATTTTTAGATTTTAAGTTTTCAACTTCAGAGGTTTTGAAATCTAAGTCACACTTAGTTTTTTCAAAACAATATGAAATGTGAGATTTTTCTAAAACAAGATTATTAAAATTTTCTTTAAGTTTTGAAAACTTTTCTTTCTGAAGTTATAGTTTTACCATAATTTTACAACTTTCCTTGTATAGGGAATTATAAGCATCTTGAAGATCTTCTTCATTTTCATGATCACTATTCAGATTTTCTTCACTTGTTGAATCATCATTATCTGAAAAAGTGAACTTGGCTAGAGTCATAAGGGCTTTAACTTCATTACCCGACTCGGTTTGAGAATCTTCTGACTCAGAAGATGCTTCAGAGTAAGAAGATTCATCCCATGTAGCCAACATACCTTTCTTTTTCGGTTTGTCCTTTTTAGGACATTTGTTTATGCTCATATTCATGACAGTTATAACATTGACTATCTTTTAAAGATTTTCAAGTTTTAGATCTAAATCTTTTCTTTTCATTATGTTTTTGCAAATCTACCCTCTTTTTACTTTTGAAAATCTTATAAAACTTTTTAGCTAAAAGGGTCATATCATCTTCAGAATTTTCTAAATTAGAATTATTATTTTCTTGAGAAATAAGTTTAGAAGATCTAAGGGCGATGAATTTACCTTTAGGAGCTTTAAAGTTTAACTCATAGGTCTATAAGGAACCAACTAATTCTTCTACCCTCATATTATCCGTATCACGAAGTTCATGGATCGCAGTCACCTTTAAATTGAACCATTCAGGTAGTGAGCGTAGTATCTTTGTACAGACTTTACTTTCTGGGATTCCATCACCAAGACCCCACATAGAGTTGACAATGTCATTCAATCTTGTATAAAAGTCCATGAACGTTTCACTTTCTTTCATACATATTTCTTCAAATTTAGTTGTGAAGATTTGGACTTTAAATTTCTTGACAATTGTTGTTCCCTTGTATGTCATTTCTAAAATATCCCAGGCTTGCTTTGCAGTATCACAAGATATAATTCTCTTGAATTCATCCGGTGATAGTGCGCAAGTAATTGCATTTAGAGCCTATACATTAGCACTATTCTCATTTTTCTTAAGAGTGGTCCAAGAAAAAAAAGGTGTGACTTTTATCGTTTTAGATCCATTGGTGCTAGTTACTTCAGTGGGAGGAGGGGTCCAATTGGTCACTGTCGCTCTCATCATAGATTTTAAGAAAATTCTCATCTTAGCTTTCCAATAGACAAAATTGGAGCCATCAAATGGTGGAGGCCTAGTGACTGAAAGGCTATCAAAATCTAACATCTTATAAAGCTTAGATCGATTTGCTCAGGAAATTAATCCAAAAGAAATAATAATTAAAGTGAGCTATTAGGCTCTGATACCACTTGAAAGGGCCGAGCTAAGAGTCCTAGAGGGGGGGAGGAGTGAATAGGACTATGCCAAATTAAAAATTAAATGCGAAATTTAAAAAAATATAAATAAATATAGCAATTAAACAATCCTCAATGCAGAAATGTAAAACAACCTCGTACAAGTATTGAGAGGTTGATACAGATGTTGTTCTAAGGACAACCTTACACCAAAAACCAATGGCTTATGGTAGGATAACCTGATTCCTAGAACGGTCTATATATCAAAATCTCAAACCGATAAAGAAGAATAAAGAAATAAATAGAAAAGAAAGAAACTAAGCTATTACAACATTCCCACACTTGCATAAAAAGATTACAACACTCTCCACAAATGCATAAAGGGAAATTACAATATTCATAAAATGAAATATTTAATCAATCACCACAAGACCAGAAATTATAGTGGTTTACTTGTGTGTACACCAACTGTTTAGAAAAACAGCCACACAACTACTCCACTCCTAATATCCTCACGTAGTGGATATTAACGTTCACTATGAAATAGGTTTTTCAATGTTCACCTAAAACCCTCACAATTGTGTCTTTCAAGTGGGCTTACACAATTCAAAAAACCCCACACTCTGAGTTTTCTAGATCACCTCAGTTAAACCAAAACAAAGAGATTTTTCTGGCACAATCTCAATGAAACCAAAATAATGAATTTACAAAACAGTAAAATACATATCTGGATATTCTCCTTTTGATGAAGCCCAGAAGAACTAATTTAGAGTAGAAGTTCAACGTAGGTGTTCAATGTTCACACTGGCTTATGAAAAGGTTATAAGTTCTAAATTGATTTTAGATTAAATCACCTTGGGCTAGCTTGATTTGATTTTGATTCCAGGGAATACCTGTAAGTACCATGGTTTGATTCCTCTTTGGTTGTCAAATTTTGTGTGTCAAAACCTCTGTATGTGTCTTGTGTTTATATCTTGATAAATTTGTTCAAGACACCATGTTAAGAAGATGGATTCCTCAAGCTAGTTCAAGCTACAATATAGAAGATATTAAAGAAGAGTTCAAGCTCAATACTCAAGCTCAAGTTCACATGTAAGAACTCAAAGCTCAAGTTCACGTGTATTTAAGGTCAAGACTCAAGCATAGTTTGGGACTTAAGTGCAACTTAAAATGACATTGATTTCAAAGCTTAGGAAGTAGTCAAGCTACATTAAGAAGAACTCAAGCTTCATAATGATCAAAGTCTAAGCAAATGAAGTTTTCAATGTCCATACTTCATGTCCCAGGTATGACAAACCTTAGAGGATAGGTCACTTTGGCTACATAATTCAATTGAATATTAATACATGAATTTGGTCTATTCTAAGACTAGTCTTAGACCTTGTTCGACCAGTCCTAGCACTGGTTCGACCAGTCTAAGTAATTATAAGACCGGTCCTAGAGTTGTTACAATTTATCAGATTTTTTCGTTCGGCTATGACCAGTCCTGTAGTCTGCTCGACCGATAGTGGGATGGTCTCGACTCGACCTTTAACCAGTTGTAAAGCCACGACTTAAACTCCAGCGACTAAATCAAGTGTCGCACGACCAGTCGTAGAGGGGTCTCGACTGGTTGTGAACTGCCTTCGACCAGTCGTGGACTGCCTACTACCAGTCGTACAATGGTTTTATCCGGTCGCGCTCAAAAATTCTAAACTCAGTTTATCCTTTGACCAGTCGTGGTGACCCTAGGACTAGTCGAAGGAGAATTTCTACAGTTATAAAATAACACACGAATTTCAGAGTTTTTCATTAAAAATTAAGTGAATTCAAGGCTCCACTCTGAGATAAGTTTGTGTTTACTTTTAAGCTATATTGTGCATAATTCTATTTCCTTTTGTT
Organism: Magnolia changhungtana; assembly: GCA_030180095.1. Classification (NCBI taxonomy): domain Eukaryota; kingdom Viridiplantae; phylum Streptophyta; class Magnoliopsida; order Magnoliales; family Magnoliaceae; genus Magnolia; species Magnolia changhungtana. Next base: position 3,332,080 of record JASAUF010000625.1, read on the forward strand.
AGCTTATTATTATTTGATTTTGATTTGCATTCTAATCTGATTAGAAAAATGGAAAATTCTTAATTCCTTTTTCTCGGAATCAAAATCAAATACAACTAGCCCTAAGTTGATTAAACTTAAAATCAATTAGAACTTAGAACCATTGTAAAGTGAATATTGGATATTGAACTTCCATATTTGAACTTCTACTCCGATTGGTTCTTCCGAGCTGCTACAAGAGGAGAAATCCAGGTATTTTACAATTCTGTAAAATTTCCATTCTTTTGGTTTTTGTTTGGGATTGGCCAGAAAAATTCCATTTTGTGTGGTTATCTGAGGAGAGCCAGAAAACTCAGAAAGAGGGTTTTTGGATTGTGTAAGCCCAAGTTAAAAAGACACAATTGTGAAGGTTTTAGGTGAACCTGTGAAACTTATTTTATTAGTGAACGCTAATATCCCCTGTGTGAGGATATTAGGAGTGTAGTAGCATTCTGTATAGCTGTTGTTTAATAGTTAGTGAACACATAGGCAAACCACTATAATTCTTTGTCTTGTGGATTGAATGCTTACTTAATCTTTTACCTTATATCATTCAAAGTTGTGGCATGTATGTGTGGTTGTGAATGTTGTAAATATTTACATTTCAAGCAAGTGTGGGGAATGTTGTAATAAGTTAGATTTAAAATTCAGCAATCTATTTCAATTCCTTCCTATTTATTTTTATTTAGTTCTTGATACAAAGGACGTTCTAGAAATAAGGTTGTCCTGCCATAATCCCTTAGTTTTTATGGTGTAAGGTTGTCCTTAGAACTGAATTCATATCAACCGCTCAATACTTGTTAATTGAGGTTGAGTTTATTTCAGCATTGTGAATTGATTTATTTTTGTAAGGCTATCTCTTTATTGTTTATTCCACTGTTTTAATTTTAATTTGGCATAGTCCTATTCACCCCCCCCCCTGTAGGACATATAGCTTGGCCATTTCAAGTGGTATGAGAGCCTAATAGCTCGCTCTTATTGCTTTTTATTTGGATTTATTTCCTGAGCTAATGATCTAAGCTATATGTATAAGATGTAAAATTTTGATAGCCTATCAGTCACTAGGCCTCCACCCTTTGATGGCTCCAACTATGCCTATTGGAAAGCCAGAATGAGGATCTTCCTTAAATTAATGGATGAGAGTGTGTGGCAAACCACAGTGACTGAATGGATCCCTCCTACCATTGAAGTAACTGGTATCAATGGATCAAAATCAATGAGAATAACACAGTATACTTCTTGGTCCACACTTCAGAAAAGTGAGAGTAGTGCCAATGCAAAAGCACTAAACGCAATCACTTGCGCACTATCACTGGATGAGTTCAAAAGAATCGTATCCTGTGATATTGCAAAGCAAGCCTGAGATATATTAGAAATGATACATGAGGGTACATCAATTGTCAAAAAATCTAAAGTCCAACTCTTCACTACCAAATTTGAAGAAATTCATATGGAGGAAAATGAAATGTTTATGGACTTTTACAAAAGATTAAATGACATTGTAAACTCAATGTGGGGTCTTGGCGATAAAATCCTAGAAAGTAAAGTGTGTGCAAAGATACTACGCTCACTTCCTGAACGGTTCAACTCTAAAGTAACCGCGATCTAGGAACTTTGTGATACGGTTAATATGAGGGTAGAAGAATTAGTTGGTTCTTTATAAACCTATGAGTTAAACTTTAAAGCTCCTAAAGGTAAATCTATAGCACTTAAATCTTCTAAAAATGTTTCTGAAGAAAACTCTGATTCTGAAGATGATATGGCTCTTTTAGCAAAAAGGTTTTATAAAATTTTCAAAAGTAAGAAAAGGGTCGATTTTCAGAAAAAATCTAATCCTAGATCTAAAACTTGGAAGTCTTTAAAAGATAGCCAATGTTACAACTGTCAAGAATATGGGCATTTAGCAAACAAATGTCCTAAAAAGAACAAACCCAAAAGGAAGGATATGTTGGCTACTTGGGATGAATCATCTGATTCTGAAGCTACTTCTAAATCAGAAGATTCTGAAACTGAGTCGGGCAATGAAGTAAAAGTCCTTATGACTCTAGCCAAATTCACTTTTTTAGATCACGATGATTCAACTAGTGAAGAAAATTTGAATAGTGATCATGAAAATGAAGAAGATCTTCAAGATGCTTACAATGCCTTATACAAGGAAAGTTGTAAAATTGCTGTGAAGCTTAAACTTCAAAAAGAAAAGTTTTTTAAACTCAAAGAATGCTTCAACTCACTTGTTTTAGAAAAATTCCAAATTTCAGATAGTTTTGAAAAATCAAAATGCGATTTGGAATTCAAAACCTCCCTGATTGAAGATTTGAAATCTAAAATTAAGAAACTCAAGAATGAAGTATCTTCTCTTCTGAGTTTGAAGGATACATGGAGATATGCCCAAGGAGATCCAAAGTTAGAAAAACTCTTATCCAGATCTAAAAAATGTGGCGATAGATCCGGGTTGGGATATGATAAGAACATACCTTATAAACAGAAGAGTACTCCTCCTAAGTTTATGAAAGGAGAGTCCTCCAACTCAAAAGAGAAAAATACTATTCAAGGATTTTCTAAAAATACAAAAACTTTTCAAAAACCTAAATGTAACTATATCAATTTCAAAAATCAGAATAGAAACCCACTGGCTGAAAAAATAGTTGATTTAGTCAAGGAGCTCTTAAAATCTAACTCAGTAGGTCTTTCCCACAACTATAAATTGAAGAAGACCAACTATGTTCCTAAACCCAAAATAGTTCTGAAATGGGTTCCTAAAGTTACCTGTTTGGTTGCCCACACTGCTTTCAAAGCAACAAGCCATTCAAAATGGTACCTAGACAGTGGATATTCCAGGCACATGACAGGTGACAAGGCTTTATTCATCGATCTAAAAGATATGACTGATGGGTCAGTCACATTTGGTGATGGTAGCAACTGCAAGATTATTGGCCAAGGTACGGTTCAAGTTTATAATCTTCCCTTATTTAAGAATGTTTTATATGTTGAGGGAATAAAACACAACCTGTTAAGCACATCTCAAATATGCGACAATAACCATAGTGTTAAATTTTCTAATCAAGGTTGTGAGATTATAGACAAAAAGGGTAATATTAACTGGTCGCAGAACTTCTGAAAACTGCTATATAGTTAGCAATTGTAGCTCATCTAATCAAACGTGCTACATGGTCCATACCGATGAGACAGAATTATGGCATAAACGCCTTGGACATGTACACTACCGGAATTTATACAGATTGAGCAAAGGAGAACTTATTAGAGGTCTACCTAAGATTCAAAAAGTAGACAAGATATGTGGTGAATGTCAATATGGTAAACAAATTAGGAGCTCTCACGAAAAAGTGAACTCCAATGCCACATTAAGACCACTCGAGCTTCTCCATATGGATCTTATAGGACCAACTAGAACGGAAAATCGAGGTGGCAAAAAATACATCTTGGTTATTGTAAATGATTTTACAAGATTCACCTAGGTTTCATTTTTAAGGGACAAATCAGAAACCCTTAATGAAGTGAAAAAGATTATCAAACAGATCCAAACTGAAAAATGTTCTCAAGTCAGTAAGATTCGAAGTGATCATGGATCCGAGTTTGAAAATAGCGATTTTGAGAAATTCTGTAATGATCAGGGAATATCACATGAATTCTCTGCGCCCAAAACTCTGCAACAAAATGGTATTGTGGAAAGGAAAATTAGAGTGCTCCACGAAATGAGAAATGTTATGTTGAATAGCATGAAGCTCCCTAAAAATTTATGGGCTATAAGTAGTGAATACCGCCTGCTACATTATTAACCGTGTCTATACTTGTAAATCTAATAATAAAATGGCTTATGAAATGTGGTTCGATAAGAAGTTGACTGTCAAATACTTTCGAGTTTTTGGCAGCAAGTGCTATATTTTGTGTGACCGTGAAAATTTGGGAAAGTTTGACACAAAGAGTGACGAAGGAATCTTTTTAGGATACTCTTTAAATAGTCATGCATATCATGTACTGAACAACAGGACCGGTGTGATTCAAGAATCTATTAATGTGGTCATTGATGATCACCTGAATACACCTACACTTAGTCCAGATAATGTTGAAGTTCTTCTAATTGAAAAATCAGATACTTCATCAAGTGAAATTAATTCTGAATTAAGGACTGTTAAAGATCATCCAACTACTTAAATTCTTGGTAACCCTCTCACTGGTGTGCGCACTCGTAGACAATTAGAAGACATATATAATTACGTATACTTTACATCCCAGATTGAGCCGGTAAACATAAAAGAAGCACTTTCTGATGAAAACTGGATAGTAGCGATGCAGGAAGAACTTAATCAGTTTGTTCGAAATGGTGTTTGGTATCTTCTTCCTAGACCTAAAGATAAACACATTATAGGAACTAAGTGGATTTTCAAAAATAAGTCTGATGAACTTGGAACTATAATTCGAAACAAGCCAAGACTGGTTGTACAAGGGTACACTCAAATAGAACGTATTGATTACGATGAAACTTTTGCTCCAGTTGCCTGCCTTGAATCAATTAGACTTTTTATTCCATTACATGCTTTAGAAAGTTTAAAATTTATCAAATGAATGTAAAGAGTGCCTTTTTAAATGGTGATTTATATGAAGAGGTATATGTTGAACAACCTATAGGGTTTGAAGACCCTAAGTTTACTAATCATGTATACCGCTTAAAAAAACCTCTCCATGGTTTAAAACAAGCTCCCAGGGCATGGTACAAAAAATTGACTAAGTTTTTACTAAATCATAATTTTCAAATGGGTACTGTCGATAAGACACTTTTTGTTAGAAACATAACGATGATATCTTAATTGTTCAGATCTATGTTGATGATATTATTTATGGATCAACTTGTACTAACATGACTGTTGAGTTTGCAGATTTGATGAAATCTAAGTTTGAAATGAGCTTGGTTGGGAAATTAAATTATTTCTTAGGATTGCTAGTAAAACAGCAGTCTGATGGAATTTTTATTTCATAATCTAAATATGCTTTGAACTTGACTAAGAAGTTCAGATTTGAGAATGGAAAGAATTTTGATACTCCTATGAGTACAACTCTAAGACTCTCAAAAGACTCTACAGGTAAAGATGTAGATCCTAAATTGTATCGTAGCATGATAGGCAGTTTGCTTTACTTAACTGCAAGTAGACCTGATATTGCTTTAAGTGTTGGAATCTGTGCTAGATATCAGTCTAATCCTAAAGAATCTCACTTAACTGCTGTTAAGCGAATTATTCGATATGTTGCAAGTTCAGTTAATTTGGGTCTTTGGTATCCTTATGATACTAGTGTTCAATTAGCTGGGTATTCAGATGCTGATTGGGCAGGTAATATCGATGACAGAAAATCAACCAGTGGAGGTTGTTTTTACATTGAAAATTGCTTGGTTTCTTAATTTAGCAAGAAGCAAAGTTCCATATCACTCTCAACTGCTGAAGCTGAATACATTGCAGCTGGAAATGCATGTACTCAGCTGGTTTGGATGAAACGTATGTTGAGTGATTATGGAATCGCACATGACTCGATGGTTTTATACTATGATAATTCCAATGCGATAAATATTTTGAAAAACCCAATCCAGCATTCTCGAACTAAGCACATTGACATTAGATTTCATTATATCCGTGAATTAGTAGAAGAAAAAGAAATATCTTCAGAATATATTCCAACCGAGACTCAGCTTGTTGACATTTTCACTAAACCACTCGACAAAAGCAGGTTTAATAAGTTAAAATTCGATCTCGGTATGTGCAATTTAAAATGATTGAGCATGCATCTCTGTATCATATTGTAAATACTTTATTGGTTTATATTTCAAAATTTCTTGAAAAATGCATGTTTATTTATTTTTCTGGTACACGACCAGTCGAGGACGTGCTCGACCAGTCGTGTAGCGCGCTGATTGCCTTTATTTGGGGAAAAAACCACTTCTTCTTCATTTCATTCCTCTTCTCCAACGAGCCGAGCTACGGCTAGTCGAACCCCACTGTTCGATTCGCTCAGGTCAGAGTATTTTTTTCTTGATTTCTTGAAGAATCTTAGTCTTTTCCCTTCAATTTCTTGATTGTTGTTGTCTATTTCAACTCGCTCTTCAAGTTTTTTGGGTTTTTCTTCTCATTTGCTGAATCTAGAGAAACCCATCTATCTTTTCTTGATATTTCTGGTATTTCTTCAAGAATATAGAATTTAGAGGTAAAAAGAAAAATCCTAGAGGTGCTTCTTCTTCTAGATCGAATGTTATCACTAGACGTCATCTTAGGGCTCCTAAAGATGATCCACCATTTATACGAGATTTGTGTATGCGCAATGTGATTGTTGAAAAAGCCATTGATTTAAATCATATCGCTCCTTTCAGTCTCATTCGTCTCCTTCAATCTATAGGATGGGAAAACATTTTACACTGGGGTGGGCCGGCATACCAGTCCATAGCGCAGGCCATGGTTGTATACATAACTGAATTCTCTACTGAGCAACTGACTTTTACTATTGCTACTAGAGAAGGGCCTTTTCCTATTGATCGAGATTTAATTTCAAGCCTTATGGACATACCAATAAATGATGATGGTATTCATCCTAGTACACTTGCTGAGAAAGTGTCAAAATCAGAAAAACGTGTTTATACTAGAGCGTTGTGTAACATGGATGCACCATGGACTGAAAATGAGAATGCCCTCAAATTCAGATATTTGTTACCCAGATACAGAGTTTTACATCGTATCTTCACCTCTAATCTGTATCCCCGCTCTGGAAATAAGATTGAGTTGACTCTGCTTATGGTTCATATTATACTCAATCATTACTGGTGCTAATGTCTGTTTGCCTTCTTTGATTTGTTTCTCTAGCATTCAATTCCGTATTCATCCTGGTCATAGTGATATTTCATTTGGGTATCTGATGAATGTGTTAGCCACTAATATGTTAGTCGCTATGCTCGTCAGAGAGGCTCCTATCCAACACCTAATATTCAATAACTCTAACATAAACAAAATGAAGTTAGAATTGGCCCCAGGCCAAGTTGACATTGGTGAAGGTGGAACTGCGGCTGAGGTTGGGAATGATGAAGAAGGTGATGATCTTCCTCCAGATGATATCAATATGGATGATATTTTTAATGAAATGGATTCTAACTCTGGGAATGATCCTGACTTTGTGCCATCTGATTTCAATGCTCGACTAAGTGCATTAGAGGAAAAGGTAGAAAATATGAATGTTGGCCACAATCGGGAATTTAAAAATATGCGCAAGTATTTTAGGCGCTTACAAAAAGGCCTTCATCAAATTGATCCTACCATACCTGCTCCTTCTTCTGGATCGGATTGAGATTTTAATATTTGGTCTGTAATAGCGATAATACTCTTTACTTTCTCTAGTTGTGTTAGACTCCATCTGTCTTGACTTTATAACTCCTTATGCTATGTTCTGTATTCTTAACTTTCAATCTTTTTGACTTGATCATTACTTTACTATCTTCAAATCATATTTGTGTTTCTTCCTTTGTCATATTTTGACAAAAAGGGGGAGAAATTTGAGAATTTTCTATGGATTATGATTGGATTGATGATGTGAATGGGATGGTTGAAGTGTACTACTAAGGGGGAGTTATACTAAGGGGGAGTTATACACAAGGGAAGTTAAGTGGTTGTGCATGAGGTCATGAGGTTGTATGCTGTATGACAACTGGCGCATGATTCGTTAATATACATGTTGTGCTTTTCTTGTTGAAGTATGTTTTGTCACAAATTTGACAAAGGGGAGATTGTAAGTGCTATGGTTTGATTCCTATTTGGTTGTCAAATTTGTGGGTCAAAACCTCTGTATATGTCTTGTGTTTATATCTTGATAAATTTATTCAAGACACCATATCAAGAAGATGAATTCCTCAAGCTAGTTCAAGCTACAATATAGAAGATATTAAAGAAGAGTTCAAGCTCAAGACTCAAGCTCAAGTTCACATGTAAGAACTCAAAGCTCAAGTTCACATGTATTCAAGGTCAAGACTTAAGCATAGTTTGGGACTTAAGTGCAACTCAAAATGACATTGATTTCAAAGCTTGTGAAGTAGTCAAGCTGCATCAAGAAGAACTCAAGCTTCATAATAATCAAAGTTTAAGCAAATGAAGTTTTCAATGTCCATACTTCATGTCCCAGGTATGATAAACCTTAGATTGACCTTAGGATAGGTCACTTTGACTACATAATTCATTTGAATATTAATACATGAATTTGGTCTATTCTAAGACTAGTCCTAGACCTTGTTCGACCAGTCCTAGCACTAGTTCAATCAGTCTAAGAAATTCCTGGACCAGTCCTAGAGTTGTTACAATTTATCATATTTTTTCGTTCAGCTACGACCAGTCCTGGAGTCTGCTCGACTGGTCGTGGGATGGTCTCGACTCGACCTTCGACCAGTCCTAAAGCCACAACTCAAACTCCAGTGACTAAATCAAGTGTCGCACGACCAGTCGTAGAGGGGTCTCGACCGGTCGTGGACTGCCTACGACAGGTCGTACAATGATTTTATCCGATTGCGCTAAAAAATTTAAAAATCAGTTTATCCTTCGACCAGTTGTGGTGACCTTAGGACTAGTTGAAGACGAATTTCTACAGCTATAAATAACACATGAATTTCAGAGTTTTTCATTAAAAATTAAGTAAATTCAAGGCTCCACTCTGAGATAAGTTTGTGTTTGTTTTTAAGCTATGTTGTGCATAATTCTATTTTCTTTTGTTAACTTATTATTATTTGATTTTGATTTGCATTCCAATCTGATTAGAAAAAGGGGAAATTCTTAATTCCTTCTTCTCGGAATCAAAATCAAATACAGCTAGCCCTAAGTTGATTAAACTTAAAATCAATTAGAACTTAGAACCATTGTAAAGTGAGTATTGGACATTGAACTTTCATATTCAAACTTCTACTCCAATTGGTTCTTCCGGGCTGCTACAAGAGGAGAAATCCAAGTATTTTACAATTTTGTAAAATCTCCATTCTTTTAGTTTTTGTTTGGGATTGGCCAGAAAAATTCCATTTGTGTGGTTATCTTAGGAGAGCCAGAAAACTCAGAAAGAGGGGTTTTTGGATTATGTAAGCCCAAGTTAAAAAGACACAATTGTGAATGTTTTAGGTGAACCTGTGAAACCTATTTTGATAGTGAATGCTAATATCCCCTGTGTGGGGATATTAGGAGTGGAGTAGCATTCTGTGTGGCTGTTGTTTAACAGTTGGTGAACACACAGGCAAACCACTATATTTCTTTGTCTTGTGGATTGAATGCTTGCTTAATCTTTTACCTTTTATCATTCAAAGCTGTGGAATGTATGCATGGTTGTGAATGTTGTAAATATTTACATTTCAAGCAAGTGTGGGGAATGTTGTAATAAGTTAGATTTAAATTTCAGCAATCTATTTCAATTCCTTGCTATTTATTTTTATTGAGTTCTTAATACAAATAACGTTCTAGAAATAAGGTTGTCCTACCATAAACCATTGGTTTTTATGGTGTAAGGTTGTCCTTAGAACTGAATTCATATCAACCTCTCAATACTTGTTAATTGAGGTTGAGTTTATTTCAGCATTGTGAATTGATTTATTTTTGTAAGGCTATCTCTTTATTGTTTATTTCGCTGTTTTAATTTTAATTTGACATAGTCCAATCACCCCCCCCCCCAGGACATATAGCTTAGCCATTTCAATACCTCAATCCCTCTTTCAAATAAGATAAAAGCTCAAAATCAAATGTAAAGAAAGTTAATTAACGAGAATATAAAGTGAGCACTAAATAGCTTAAGAATATCACTAACTTATTTCTCAGAGTGGTGTCTTGAACTTACTTGAATTGGATATCAAATTCTAAAATTCGTGCTTTACTTATAATTGCAGAAATTGCATCTTCGACTGGTCCTATGGTCGGTTCAACTGGTCGAAGGACCAACAAACTTTTGCAAATTTGGGCGCGATAAGCTCAGGCTGTTCCACGACTGGTCGAAGGACCTACTCGACCGGTCGAGTAGCCTCCACGACCGATCAAGTCATGTCCACGACTAGTCGTGTGGAACTCAAATTAGTTGCTGGACTTTGAGTCGAGCCTGCAGCACTAGTCGAGTACTGTTCACATGACCGATCGAGCGGTCTCCAGGACAGGTCGAGACAATAACTAAAAATCCTGAAAATAAGTAACAAACTTAGGACTGGTCGAGGATTTCTTGGACTGGTCAAGCCAGTGCTAGGACTAGTCGAACTTAGTCTAAGACTAGTCGAAAAACAAATTATGCACTTATAAAATGATCCAATTAAATTATGTATTCAAAATGACCTACCCTATGGTCAATCTAAGGTCATTCATGCCTTGTAAGCAAAATGTGAACATTGAATCTTCTTTTGCTTCAATTGATAGTTGTTCTTCGAAGTTCATGAAGCTTGAGAACTTGACATATGATGAAGCTTGAACTTGAGACCTTTTGAAGCTTGAAATTGAAGTACTTGTCTTGTATTCCAACTTGAGTTTTGAGTACCAAAGTGAAGACTATTGTCTTGCCTTTAGATGTAGCTTTGAAACCTTGAACTTTGAAGTTTGAAGGAGTAAACTATGTACTTGAATTTATATATCTCTTGATCTTGCATTTGAAGTTCTTGAGATAAAGACCTTTGATCTTGTACATGAGATACACTGTCTCGAATTTGTAGTTGAGCTACACAAGACACATATTCCAAGAGATTTTGGCACTACAAAATTTGACAATTATAGGAGCTAAAAACCGTAGCACTTACAGAAAGCCTGTTATTAAAATCTAGTCGGGGTCCACTGGATTTTTGGATCAGGCTGATATCTACCGTTCATCCTTCTCTTACCTTATGAACGGGTTGGATGAGATATAGAAATAGTGGGCTTCTTCGTACCCATTGTTTACACCATGGAAGGTCTCAATGGATGGCTTGAATATTGCACGTGTGTGATACGTTTACTTCACATGTGGGTTTAGAAAAGCTTGCACTATCATACCTCCCGTTAGGTTACTCTTGCTAATCTAGAGCCACGTGGGTGGAACTCTCGTGAGATCCACCCTATCCATCAGGTAAGCTTACTCAATTTAACCATTTAACTCAAAATTCATGATGATCCAATATGTAGGTGGGCCACCCGTTAGGAAACAGTTTACATGGGATGTTCACCTTAGTATTGTGTAGGGTCCACCTTGAAGTTTATATGTCATCTAATCCACTCATTTGATGTGCCCCAATAAGGATGATAGAAAATCATAGCATTACAAAACTCGGTGGGCTATAAGATGCGAATAAAGAGTTTTTATGTAAAAATTTATGGGATGGTTCACCGGAGTGTTGGATAAAGGTGAAAAAAAGGGTGGTTTGCCTGATGGATGGTATAGATTTCATGCATGTTCCCATGCTAGAGAATGTAAAGGCGAGGTACGGTAGAGTTTTCCTTAGGGAAATTGACCGTAGTGACCTCGAAGTTTGGGCAAATTACCTATAAAGCTATTACATTCCATATCCCAAGAGTGGCCTTCTAACAAGCTTTTGAAAATTACTTGGACCAAAATGCCCTTGTCCTTATTTTAGTAGTTGTACAGTTTTCCAGGGAATAAGAAGTTACGTCGTATTTAATGCCAAGAAAGTGATGTGTTGTGTGTGGGCAAGGACCAAACTCGTGGGGCCGATATTGATGTGTTGTGTGTGGGCAAGGACCAAACTCGTGGGGCCGATATTGATGTATGTGTATAATCCATGCCGCCCATCCTTTTTGTCATGTCATTTTAGGGCTAGGGCCCAAATATCACTTGATCCATAGCTCATGTGGGTCACATAATAGAAAATAATTGTGACAAGGGAACCTACTGTTGAAACTTTTCAGGCTCATTGTGATGTTTGTTAGAAGTGGACATTGCCCAAGTCAGGACTTTTTGGGCCCACGGCGAGCTAGCCGACAAGGTGGACAGAACGGATCTCCCCATTATGGGCCTTAGGCTATTGTACCAATGGCTATCCTGTCATTTGGTAGTAAAGAAAGTGAACATGTAACAACCGCGACCCATATCACATGAGAACCACGACCCATATGGGCCCACATTGAAGTATGTGTATAATCCAACCTGCACATCCTTTTGTCGTGTCATTTTAGGGCTACGACCCATATAACATGACAACCACAACCTATTTCACATGCGAACCATGACCCATGTTAATAACTACGATCCATGACAACCACGACCCATTTAACATGACAACCATGACCAATTTTACATGACAACCATGATCCATATTACATTACAACCACAACCTATATTACATGATAACCACGACCCATATTACATGATAACCACGACCCATGACAACGACGACCATAATTAAAATACAATATGAATAACGGTTCTCTTCAACGAGTACCTAGCGAGCAAAAAAACTCTATTAAGAATGTTTTGTTTTAGCTTGACCAAAAACTCTGTTAAGAATGTCAAGCTTAAACCGAACATTCTCAACAAATTTTTTTCAGCTCTCTAGGTGCCCGTTGAAGAGACCTGTTATTCATATTATATTATAATTATGGTCGGGGTTGTCATCTTATATGTGTCGTGGTTATTACGTTATATGGGTCATGGTTGTCATGGGTCATAGTTATCATGTTATATAGGTCATGGTGAACATACAACAACCGCGACCCATATAACATGACAACCACAACCCATGTAACATGGCAACTCCAACCCATGCAAACGACGACCCATATTGTAACGCCCTGAAAATCGGGGGTCGGGCATAAACTCAACTCTCGAGTTCCAACGCATCACTTATGTAATAAAATGAACGATGATTGAATGTTGTCTGTATTAGTGTAGTGAACATGAGTGAGATTAAGCCAAAACAGCATATCACACTCTAGAGACAAGTGAGATAGCAGGCGGAAGACTGTGATAGATAAATAAAATATATAAACTGTGGTGAGTCTCCAGAGTGTGAAAAGGTTACCAGGTTAATGAATTACAAGTATAATTTCAAATTATACCAAGTTGTGAAAGTGTAATGTCTTCTATTCCAAATACCATAGCCCCGTCAATACAATAACAGGTCTTTATAGACTTATCAGAGAGTTACATGTAGGAGAACTCCTCCTCAACATCATAGTAGTAGTCCGGCTCTGCTTCACAAGCATCGCCATCACCTGAAACTCAAACAAATTTGGTTGGTGTGTACAACACCATCCCGTAATGTGGGAGTGAGTGATCAACTTAGTGGAACAATAAAGCATAGGTTAACATGTTATTAATTCAGTCAAGCAGTAATGATAAAGCAGTACAATCAAACAATCCTAACTACTCTTATTTAATGCAAGTATGAAATGACATGATGAATGCCCTTGCCAAACCACCCTCATGCGACACCATCTTACGTTCGCAACATGCGTTCATCCCTCAGTGCTCCACATCTACCAGGCACATGCAGTGCGATGATGAGCATGATTACCGAGCAGTTATTAGTCCATTTCAAACAGCAGGGTTAGGAAACTAAGGTACCTCCCTTGTATCATTCCCAAACATGATCCATTCTAGGATCGTCAGTCCTAGTTAATCTCATACGATGGTGTGTTTCTAGGTCACTGCAAAGGCTGCCAGGGCTGTTACGCACAATGGTTACACCACTCCCCCATCACCTCTTTAACGATTCATTACTAAATTGAAACAGGCCTAGTTCATACTCTATACATTGCGGTAAAACTCATCGCTTCACCGCAAATTCAGAGTATGCTCGAGGTCACTATAATGGGCTATCAGGGCTGTTACATGCATTCATTGCACCACTCCCCCATCACCTTATCAATGTAGGCCGTCAGCACGAATATAGTGTCCCATACCACTATAATCGGCTCACGAGTCTGGTTGCTCACTGGCACTAGGGGGAGGCACATGGCCCCAGCGTAGGCCAACAGCTCGACCACAGTGTCCCATACCACCATGCCCGACAATGGGATTTCACTGGTAAGTTTGGTACCTTAGGTTCAAGCAGTAGCGTCCAAACATGGTGAACATACATAAGACAGATCGGGTAACTTGACGAGCTCGACTAGCACGAGCGCCCATTGAGTTGTACGACATGAAGTGCATAAGCACTTCGTGTGGCCTAACCACTGTCGACAAGCAACGCACGACTCAGGTTCGTCAAACACGTCCTACGTGGTGAATGAATCTCAGCCATGAATTCAATCCCATTACCGACTGCCTGGACTATACAATAGCCCCAATCACATTCAATTGCAGATAGGTAAAGCATTAATGGATCAAGATTCAAATCATACAATCAAAGTCTGATAACATCCACTTAGGGCTGCTGGGGCCGTTGCACGCACTCGTTACACCACTCCCCCATCACCCTTCACGGCACTTATGGAATACAACACAAACATGAATTTAAACATATGCATTACACAGATAAAATCATACAATCAGTTGAGCATGTTATGAAGTACAACATAAGCATGAGTTTGTACATATTCAATTCCTAATCATACAGATATCTAAAGAAATCATACATGTAGTTAAAGAAGTTGAGAATCATATCTCAACACCCTTATACATTACAATTTACTAACTACTACTCATTCAGACATTTCAACAAACACTTTAAACTACAAACATCAACATACATGACATATGTTGATCACATAGGCATTAGGCCAAATCCTTTCACTAGGGAGTTGCCCCAATTATAACACGCGTGCACCCACTACGGATAATCATGGCAAGCATGAATCCAAGTTCCATATTCATTCAGTCATTTCCACAAATACTTGGGCCACACATTGTAACATATATAGTGTATATTGGCCGTGGCATGATTTAGGTAAATCCTTTCGTCAAAGGGGTATCACCAATACAACAATCATATATCCATGACAATTAGTTATGGCAAGCACGAATGAGAATTCTATACTCATTCAGTCATTTTCACAAACACTTAGAATACACTATTTTCACATACATAGTGTATATTAGCAAAACATATATTAGGATGAGTCCTTTCACCAAACAAGTATTTTATCCATATATAATATATTCATACAACAAATAATCATGGCAAACACATTTACAAAATTTATACGTATACGGTACTTTCTACAAATACCTAGAGTATGTAAAATTCCATATTCTTCATCTTTAATCGAAACGAAAAACAGACAGCACTTTGCACATGTGCAATTGCATGCATATCATGAATCTATCATTATCTGACATTGTAAGCGTTGAAAACCATAACCTATACATCTAAAGTCCGCACCTTTTACCGTAGAATCGTAACGAATACGATAGGTTTGCTAAGCTTCCGTATTCGGCAGTTTGGTAACCTATAGAATGAAATAAGTTAGCTATTTCATAACCTACAACCTTTACAACTCCAAAACAGATTAGGGTTAGGGTTTCTTACCTAGAAACGAAGTCGGAATCGCTGGGAAAACGATGAGAATGGGGTGGTGCAGCTTGTGTAGATGCAGGGGATAGTAGTAGGGAGTTCCTCCCACTTCTCACACTCTTTCTCTCTCTTTTCTCTCTTCTCTCTATAGGGTTTCTCTACAATTCGTATGGCTGTGAGAGAGAGGGTTCTAAGGTCCTTATATAGCCTAAACACACTCCAGAATAGACTTATTGTCAAGGTATACCTAGGTTATAACCAAAGTGATCTAGTTTCAGCTCAACGGAGGACTTCTAGTGGCCCCCCTTGAGCCAAAGGTCGGACTTAAGCTCACAGACTCTGGATCTAGGTGGAGTTAAGTTTTCGTTTCAATCGGATTCCCAAATCACACGTGGCGGACCAGTTTCAGTTCAACGGTCAGTGGATCTCGATCGGAGACTCCGACTACATGGATATATTTGAGGAAATATCCCTAATCCGAGGGTGTAATTTGGTCTAATTCTGACGGTCAGGTTGCTTAATACTGACCCGCAAGTGACAAGTCTCAGATTTCATTAATTTGAATTTAATTTAGAATTATTTTCATTTCTCACACTCCCTGCTCCGAGCTCAAGCGAATAGCGTTGGGACACTATCTGGGTTTGATTTTCGAGATAGTTGTCAAGCCCAGCAAGGCGGTCCTAATTCCTTAACTTGGTATTTTCAGATTTCCGATGTGCGGTCCAGATCTAATACAGAGTTTCAATGTGCTCCCGAGAGCAATTGGGTAATGAGATTGATCCTAGATTTTAGGGTAACCTAGCATCAATGATTCTACAAGTTTTGAGTCTTACAGATCGTATTTAAAGTGGATCAAGTGGATTTCGTAGCTAATCTAGTTTAGCACTTAGTTAACTTTGTCAAATTTCTAAAGGATTTAGTCCTGTAAGATTTCTGTCTGAGGTGGTACTTGGGCCTTTGTAGTTGGTACATACACTGATTCAAGTTATACTACTTAGCTAGTTTAAGATAGTGTCTAGGGTGAAAGTATTTAGAAAAATTGAAAGATCAAGGTAGTGAAGGGTGGGATTTGTGAACGAAATGGGTTCAAAAGCGGTTTTAGGCTTTGGGATTGAGTTCTAACAAGTTAATAAGGTGTTAGGATCAACCCATTGCCTAAGGACGTCTAATTTCAGGTTGGCAAAAATCTGGGATGTTACACATATAACATGAAAACCATGATCCTTATAACATGACAACCACGATCCATGACAACTATAAGCCCGAAGAGAAGCTAAAGCTGCACTCTCACTTCTCTAGTCAGAATACCATTCATCTATTTTTTATAAATCATTTTAGCGCTGAGAACCACGACCTAATCCAATATGAAGAACAGTTCTCTTCAGTGGGGACCGAGCGAGCTGAAAAACTCTGTTGAGAAGGTCCATATAACATGGGTCATTGATCTTCAACAGGCACCCAACGGTCTTCAGAATTTCCTGTGGAAGCCGTTGATCTTCAGGAAGATCGTCAACATCCCTGAGGAAAGGGAAGTGATAACCCATAAAGGAAGAACACGAGAAGGACTTCTAGTTCAAATTGGCTTGTGAAAGTAATTTGAAACCCAAGTACCACTTTTTAGGCTAGTCAACCAATGATTAAGGCATAGATTCCGAAGGGTCATTTTGATTTCGAATGGGATTACGGGTAAGTAGCGACATTAATACGATTTTCTGAAAAAGAATGTGGCGTTGATTTAGAAGGGTCGTGCTGATTCCGAAAGGAAGGGTCATGGATATGACAAACAATAGGTCGTAGTTGACCTAGTGTGTATGACAACCACAACCCTATCGTGTGATCATGGTTAACCCAGTCTGTATGATAACCACAACCCTGTCGTGTGATCATGGTTAACATGTACATTGGATTGTGGTTTTTATCCACGTTGGATCATGGTTATCATCTAACGTTGGATCATGGATCGGGGGAAAAAGGATTGGCAATCATGACCCGTGTAACATGAAAACCACGACCCATATCACACGAAAACCACGACTCATTTAACATGAAAACCATGACCCATATAACATGAGAACCATGACCCATATCACACAAAAACCACAACCCATATAACATGAAAACCACAACCCATATAACATGAGAACCACGACCCATGTTATATGGACCTTCTCAACAGAGTTTTTCAGCTCGCTGGGTGCCCATTGAAGAGAATTATCTTCATATTGTATTGGGTCGTAGTTGTCAGCTGATTTCCTATGGTGTGATCCACCTTAGATTTATATCCGTCTCATTTTTGGGATTAAGCCCTAAATGATCTGTAAAAAAAATAGATGAACGGTATTCTGACCAGAGAAGTGAGAATGCAACTTTAGAAAATGATAGTAATTACGAAGAGAGTTTTACACTATCCTTTACAACTAAAAGAAAATACTCTTCAAAAGTAACAACCAGTGATGATAAGAGTGAGGATGATGATAATATCCTCATTTGCAAACTTAAATGGAAGAAACTCTCCCATGAGTCAATCTTGTGCAGCTCTAAGCTTCTCTTCTAGCAGTGACTGTGTTATATGAGTCATGATTGTCATGTTATATGGATTATAGTTGTCATGGATCGTGGTCATCATGTTGCAGGGGTCGGGGTTTTCCTGTAACTGGGTTGTGGTTTACATGGGTCGTAGTTTCCATGTTGCAAGGGTCGTGGTTGTCATGAGGTATGGGTCGTGGTTATCATGAATCGTAGTTATCATGTTATATGGGTCATAGTTGTCATGTTATATGGGTTGTGGTTGTCATGGATCGTAGTTATCATGTTATATGGGTCGTGGTTGTCATGTTATATGGGTCGTGATTCTTGTGTTATATGGGTCGTAGTTGTCATGAGGTATGGGTCGTGGTTCTCGTGTTATATGTGTCGTGGTTCTCATAATATATGGGTCATGGTTCTCGTGTTATATGGGTCGTGGTTGTCATGTTATATGGGTCATGGTTGTCATGGATCATAGTTATCATGTTATATGGGTCGTGGTTGTCATTTATATGGGTTGTGGTTGTCATGGATTATAGTTATCATGTTATATGGGTCATGGTTGTCATATTATCTGGATTGAGTTGTCATGGATCATGGTTGTCATGTTATAGGGATCGAGGTTTTCCTGTAAATGAGTCATGGTTGTCATGAGGTATGGGTCGTGGTTGTCATGAGGTATGGGTCGTGGTTGTCATGAATCATAGTTATCATGTGATATGGGTCATGGTTGTCATGTTATATTGGTCGCGGCTGTTGCATGTTGACTATGACCCATATAACATGATAACTACAACCCATGACTACCACAATCTATTAACATGACAACCACGACCCATACCTCATGACAACCACAGCCCTTACCGCATTACAACCACCTGATGCGACCTATGCTACTATGCAGATATTGTGTAGAGCTAGCTTGGCATTTTTTGAATATGAGATAACTATTAATAGACTGCAGGAGTAGGAAATGCAGACTATATGGGTCGTGGTTGTCATGAGGTAGGGGTCGTGGTTGTCATGTTATATGGGTCATGGTTGTCATGTTATATGGGTCATAGTTTCCATATTATATGGGTCGTGGTTGTTATGTTGCCTGGATCGTGGTTGTGGTTTTCAACATGTTCACTTCCTTTTCTACCAAACCATTGGTACCATAACTTAAGGCCCATAATGGGGTGATCCGATCCATCCACCCTGTCGGCTAGCTCGTGTGGGCAGCATAGATTATGGACGACATGGGTGAAACAAATAAGCATCAAGCACCGAGCACCGGCCATTGCCTGGTGGCGGGGGGAGTAGCCAATCCATCACATTCTCGAGGGTTAAAATAGAAGGTAACTTCTTTTTCTGTAACTCCTTGAAAATCGGGAGTCGAGTAGTAACTCAACACCCGAGTTCCAAAACATGACTTATACAACATAAATGCTTATGATTGAATGTTGTCTGTGTTAGTGCATTAATCATGAGTGGGATTATACCAAAACAGTAATTCATACTCCAGATCAAGTTATAAAACGCAAGTGAAAGACTGAAAGATGTATATAAATGTATATAAAGCTAGAAACGGTCACAATCAGTCTCCAGAGTATGAACACCTTACTGAGTCACCGTATACATGTATTAGTTTCAAAATCAAAATGTTAAAAAAAGTGGTAAACTATAATGGTAAACCCTGTAGTCCCGTCATCTGAATGGCCTAAGCGAAGCCTCCAGAGAACTGCATGTAGGAGAACTCATCCTGATCATCATAGTAATCAGGCTCAGCCTCCTGCGTCTCGTCGATACCTGTATCTAAGACAGAGTATGGTTGGTGTCTAGAACACCGTCTCGTAACGTGGGAGTGAGTAGCTAACTCAGTGGAACAATAAAGCATAGGTTAACATGTTATCAATTTAGTTAAGCAGTAATGATAAAGCAGTACAATCAAACACTCCTAAATACTCTTATTAATGCAAGTATGGAATGCAGTCATGATGCATGCCCTTGCCAAACCACCCTCATGTGACACCATCTTACGTCTGCGGCATGCATTCATCCCTCAGTGCTCCACAATGCCAGGCACATGCAGTACCATGTTATGAGCTTGATTACCGAGTTATTATTAGTCCTTTTCATACACCAGTATTGGAAAACTAAGGTACCTTCCTTATATCATTCCCAAACATTGATCCATTCTAGGGTCGTCAGTCCTAGATAATCTCATACGATGATACGATTCTAGGTCGCTGTAAAGGGCTGTCAGGGCTGTTACACGCACTCGTTGCACCGCTCCCTCATCACCTTATCAATACAGGCCTAGTTTATACTCTGTTTTCTACGGGAAGGCTTGTCGCCTCTCCGCAGATTTAAAGTATGCTCGAGGTCACTACAAAGGGTTGTCAGGGCTGTTACACGCAATCGTTACACCACTCCCCCATCACCTTATCAGTGTAGGCCGACAGCTCGAATACAGTGTCCCATACCACCGTATTTAGCTCACGAGTTTAGGTTGCTCACTGGTCACTACGGGAAGGCACATCGCCCCAGCGTAGGCCAACAGCTCGACTATGGTGTCCCATACCACCATGCCCAGTCATGAGTCTTAGCGGATCGAGGTACCAAGGTTAACGGGGTTACACTGGTAAGTTTGGTACCTTAGGTTCAAGCAGTAGCATCCAAACATGGTGAACATACATTAAACAGATCGGGTTACTAGACGAGCTCGACTAGCACGAGCGCACAACCAGCTGAACGACATGAAGTGTATAAGCACTTCGCGTGGCCTAACCACTGTCGCCAACCAAAGTACGACTCGGGTTCGTTAAACATATCCTACGTGGCGAAATGAATCTCAACCACAACTTTAAGCCTGTTACCAATTGTCTGGACTATCACATAGCCCCGATCACATTCAAATCCTATCCAGAAGCATGTATAGTAGTCTAAGCAGAATTAACAAAGTAATTTAAGCATGTTAACAAGCATGTTATAAGGCACAATATAAACAGGAAATACAGACACATACATTTCATAAGTAAGCGGTTAAATTAAACAACCAACATGGAGGAAATTATATACATCTCTAAGTTAGTTGAGAATCCTATCTCAACACCTACCTAAAGCACAATCATCTAAGTACTTACTCTTACAAGCATTTTCACAAACACTTAGAGTACACTTATTTAACATACATAACGTATACTAGCAAAAACTTGTATTAGGAATCCTTTTACTATAAGTATTACACATATATATAGCATGTACATATAGTAATTTATCATGGAAAACACACTTTCAAAATTTGTAGTATACGGTATTTTCTACAAATATACAGAATACACTATACGCCATAATTTGCATACGTAACTGAATCGGAAAACGAACATCGTATTTTGCATGTACAATAACACCCAGATCATGAATCTATCATTATCTGACATTGAAAGCTTTGAAAACCTTAACCTATACATCTAAAGTCCGCACCTTACGCCGTAGAAGCGTAACGAACTTAATAGAAACTCTACGCTTTTGTCAACGTCGATATGACGACCTATAACATAAGGTAAGTCAGCAACTTCGCTACTTGTACCAATAGAAACCCTAAAATAAGTTAGGGTTAGGGTTTTCTTACCTAGAAATGAAGCCAGAATCGCCGAAAAGCGATTAGATCGTGATGGTTAAGCACGTAGGATAACAAGGTAGAGTAACGAGATCTTTCTCCCACAACTCACACACTTTCTCTCTCTTTTCTCTCTTCTCTCTCCTAGGGTTTTCTCAAATTCGTATGGTGAGAATGAGAGAGGGTTTAAGGTCCTTATATAGGCCTAAAACTGATGGAAATGGCCCAGGGCCAAGGTATACTTAAGTTATGTCCAAAGGGCATCTGTTTCAGCTCAACGGAGCATTTTCGGAGCCCCCCCCTTGAGCCAAAGGTCGGACTTAAGCTCACCGACCTTAGATCTAGGTCGAGTTAAGTTTTCATTCTAGTCAGGTTCCCAGATCACACGTGGTGGACCAGTTTCAGTTCAACGGTCAATGAAACTCGATCAGGGTTACAAGTACACTGACCTGTGTATGAAATTTTCCCTGATCCGAGGGTGTATTTGGGTCAGATTCTGACGATCTAATTGCTCATATCAGGCCCGCAAGTGACAAGTCTTAGATTACTTAAATTAGGTTACATTTCTAAAGAAAACTATGTTTTCTCACACTCCTCGCTCTGGGCTCAAGCGAATAGCCCAGGGACACTATCTGGTTTTGACTTCCAAGATGGTCATCAAGCCCAGCAAGGGGGTCTTAATCCTATAACCTCGCATTATTCAGACTTTCGATGTGCATTCCAGATCTGATACGAAGTTTCAATGTGCTCCCGAGAGGAGCTGGGTAATGAGATTGATCCTAGATTTTAGGGTAACTTAGCGTCAATGATTCTACAAGTTTTGGGTCTTGCAGATCGTATTTAAAGTGATTAGTGCGGATTTCATATGTGATCTATTTTAGCACTTAGTTAACTTTGTCTAATTTCTAAAGGATTTGATCCTAAGTGATTTCTGCCTGAGGTGGTACTTGGGTCTTTGTACGGGATTTTCTGAGTCGTTACATTTTCACTCCCGGACCGTACCACTTCTGAACCAAGGACAGGGGTATTTTCGTCTGAAAAAATATCCAAAGCTTGTCAGAAGGCCACTATTAGGATATATGGAATGTCGTAGCTTTCTTAGTAATTTACGCACACTTCGAGGTTAATACGGTCAAATTCCCTTTTCCTTATGAAAAGGTGTGCCATGTCGGGGCCACTATATGCGGATTGTGCACTGAGGAGCGGGCACGGATTAACTACTGACAAGTTGGCTACTGAAGTGACATCACCAAGTTTTGTGGGCCCCACCATGATGTATGTTTTATATCAACACCTTCCATCCATTTGGAGAGATCATTTTAGGGAAATATATAAAGAATGAGTTAAATCTAAAGCCCTAGTGGATCTCAGCACAGAAAACAGTGGGGACAGTGACACACCATTAAAAACTTCTAAAGGCCACAAAAGTTTTACACCAAGCTAATATTTGTGTTTTCCCTTGTTTCATGTCTTTTTTAACTTTTGAACAGTTTGGATTTCAAATAAACATTATGGTGGGCCTTAGGATAGTTTCAACGGTGGGAATCACTCTCCCCACTATTTTTTTTATGGTGGGATCCACTACATCTTTTTATTTGCCTCATTCTTTGGCTAATGCCCTAAAATAATATCTAAAAATAGATGGACGGTGTGGATACAACACATACATCATAGTGGGGGCCACAGAACTTGGTGACGTCACTTTAATAGCCAACTCACTACTCAACATGTCAGTATCTAATCCACATCCATGAGGAGCTCATCACGCTGGACGTAGATTACGTCCTACCCCCGCCTGTATCTAGCCACGAACGGGAAATTCTATGGGCGGGCTCACTATGATGTATCGGTTTATCCACGCGGTCCATCTCTCCTCTCAGATCATTTTAAAGTTTGTGCACAAAAATGAGACAAATCTAACGCTCAAGTGGACCACACCAAATAATAAGCTTGGTTGTATTAAATGAACAAAGGATTAAATGCCAATTTCATTAAATGCAACAGTCATATATGGTGTGGTCCACTTGAGCATTGGATCTACTTTATTTTTGTGCTTATACCTTAAAATAATCCTAGAGTAGGGATGGACGACATGGATAAACTAATACATTACAGTGGGCCCGCCCACAAAACTGTCGGTTCATGGCTAGAGACGGGCAGGGGCAGGACGCAATCCGCTTCCCACCACGCTAGCATGGTGTGGATTCTATGTGGGGGCCACCGTGATGTATGTTTTAACCACGTCGTCCATCTGTTTTTGCAGGTAATTTTAAAGCACAAAAATAGGAGTTTTCTCTAACTGTATCCCTTACTTTTAAGCACCGACATTTATTTACCCGTCCAAACCTACTTTACCAAATTACGATCCTGCTGTATGGGCAACTTTTTATCAGACCAAAATGCCCCTGCTTTATAATTTCCATTCCTTTCACTCACAAAAAAAAAAAAAACATTAGAACTCATCTGTATTAAAATATTCCTTCTTCTCACTGATTTTCTTCATTGAATCTCCATTGAATCTTCATATATTACCATTGTACATCTGCCATCTTCCATCCTACTTAGGGTTACGTTCATTCCCTCAAACTAGATGCATCCATAAACGTAGAATCTTGAAAGCTTTTTTCCATAAATCATGTTTCACTTCAATACACTCTTCTTCTTCTTCTTCAACATGAATTCCACTAATATGGTGGTTGTGTGAGGTAAGGATGTTTAAATCTGAAGAATTTACCTACATCTCGAGCAATTCCGACCGAGAAATCGGCGAAATACTTGCTCAAATTCATAGGAACTCAAGTAACTCATGAATTTCTCAGTCAAATTGTCCTAGTTCTCGGTCAATTTAATGAATTTCTTGTTCATTTTTGTGAAGTTCTTGGTCAATTTCACTCAGTTCGCAGTCAGTTTCGTGAATTTCTTGCTCAATTTCAATAAGTTCCTAGTCAATTACATGAAGTTCTCGGTCATATTCGTGAAGTTCTCGATCAATTTCACTCCGTTCATGGTCAATTTCATGAATTTCTTGCTAAATTTTGATAAGCTCCTGATCAATTTCGATATGTTTCTGGTCAATTACATGAAGTTCTTGTTCATATTTGTGAAGTTCTCGGTCAAATTCAAGAAGTTTCGCGGTCAATTTCATGAAGTTCCTGGTCAATTTAACGAAGTTCCTAGTCAATTTAATGAATTTGTTGGTCAATTTCATGCACTTCTCAGTCAATTTCACATAGTTATCTGTCAACTTCAAGAAGTTTGTGGTCAATTCCATGAAGTTTCGTGGTCAATTTCACGAAGTTCCCGGTCAATTTAATGAATTTGTCGGTCAATTTCATGCACTTCCCAGTCAATTAAACGCAGTTATCCTTCAATTTTAAGAAGTTCGCGGTCAATTTCATGAAAATTTACGGTCAATTTCACGAAGTTCCCGGTCAATTTAATAAATTTCTCCGTCAATTTCATGCACTTCTCAGTCAATTTTATGCACTTATCCATCAACTTCAATCACTTCACAGTCAATTCCATAAAGTTCTCGATCAATTTAGTGAAATTTTCAGTCAATTTCATCGAGTTCTCAATCAAATTTAATGGCTTAAAACTCAATTTCACTCAGTTCTCGGTCATTTTCATTATGTTATCGGTCAATTTCACTTAGTTATCAGTCAATTTCAATAAGTTATCAGTCAATTTGGTGGTCACCGAAATGCACCGATATGTCGGCCATATTGACCGCAAACTTCATGAACTCTTTGCAATTGATTGATTTAGAACTTGGAAAATTTGATCGATAACTCGGTCATATCTGACTTAGTATACTAGTGAATTTCCTATTACTCAGTCAATCCCACCTTATACATGTGAATATTAAACAAGTTATATCTTATGTGTCATTGTGTTTGTTTCCAGAAAATGGCTTCGAGAATCATCTTATGCTCATATGGTGGGGAGTTACTAAGTGAAAACAGTCGATACACGTACAAGGGTGAAAAGTTGAAAACTATTGTTGTGGGCCTCAAGACTATATATAAGGAACTTCTATCCAAAATGTACAGGATTGTGAAGAGTACACCAAAGGATTATGATATTAGGTTGAAAGCATTATACCATTGCTCAAACCAATCAATCCCTCCGACTAAAATTGAAGACGACGAAGATGTGAGAGTGTTCTCGGCAGCATAGTCGAAGCATCTAGATAAATACATTCCTTTAATCATCGAGACAATACAAAGCATTAATGAAGCAATACTCAAAGACCCCGTGGCTTATAGTGGTGTTAAACATGACGCCCCAGCAGTTGGAAATTTGGGTGAGGAACATGGCGTGAAATATGAATATATGGCATCACATTCACAAGTTCCTCTAAGCAACACTCCACAACTCAAGCCAGTTCAGACATCAAACTTCATGACTAGTCAAGTGAGTTGGGAAGGTGACTTCAAGCTCATAAGTGAATATACAACATCACCTTCATGTACAAGAGTATATTTGCCCTCATCATCCAATGCCAAATATGTATGGGGAAGCAACATTCCACTGCTCGAGCAGGCTTGAACATCGGACTTCATCACCAACCAAGCCATTGTACCTTTTGAGGATGCTTCATTCACCAATGCAGACCTGTCACTATATTTATATCAATTGGATTAGGTGATTGATATAGATGTTGGCCAAACGTTTAAGGACAAAAGCCAATGTCAGTATGTTTTGAGCCAATTTACAATTCGCAATAACTTCCAATACAGGGTCTTGTACTCGTCACCTAAGAAATTCACCATGGCGTGTTTCGAAGATAAGTGTGAATGGAGGGTACATGCATCTAGGGTGAATGATGCGGGGATATTCAAGATAAGGACTTACATGTCCATACATACATGTGGCATGTCATGGATGAAGAGTGATCACCGACAAGCAAGTAGTAAGCTAACCAGTGAAGTGGTTGTCAGTCCAATTGAGCAACGCCTATGATTAAGGTCGATGGACATTATCTTCGCAATGCAAGAGTAGTATAATATTCTTATTAATTATAAGAAGGCATGGCGGGCTAAGGAGATCACAATCGATCGCGTAATGGGGTCTTATGAAGACTCTTACAATGAACTCCCGATGTACTTACATGAGCTGAGGAGAACGAACCCGGGAACGGTGACTGTTGTGTTTGTTAATCCACAGATGAGTAGGTTCGAGAGATGTTTTGTTACGGTCGGATATTGCATTAGAAATTTTCAAATATCTCTCCGAAGGGTCTTGGACATTGATGGCACGCATCTAAAAGGTAAGTATAAGGGTGTGTTGTTCATTGCTACAGCCTTGGATGGCGACAATCATATTTTTCCAATCACTTTTGGTATTAGAGAATCAAAGAACAACAACAATTGGAACTGGTTCCTTACCTACCTCAACTGTATGTTAGGAGATCTACCTGGTCTTTTAATTATATCAGACGGACATAAAGGTCTAATGAAAGAAGTTCCTCAGGTCTTCCAAAATGCAATCCATGGCTATCGCACCTACCATATATACCAAAACTTGGTGGACATGTTTAAAGACAAGTCATTAGAAATCTACTATTGGTGAGCTGTAAAGACTTGTAGGAAGGCTGAGTTTGAAAAGTTCATGCATAATATCGAACTTGCCAACCCCTTGGTACATGCATGGCCGAGAGAAATAGGGTACAAAAGGTAGGCATCTTCGTACTTTCCAGGAAAAATATTCAACTTGGTCACTATAAACATAGTTGAGTGCATTAATGCTCTATTCAAGGAAGCATGAGAATACCCCGTGACTATGTTGATAAAGACAGTCAAATTAAAATTCAAGAAATGTTCTATAAGAAAAAGCTCAGTGAGCTTTCCTATACATGTTGCGAGTTTGACATAAAAGGGTTCCCTTGTTTTCATGTTCTTTCAGCTTGTACAAACTATAATCTTCCCCGTTATTCTTATTGATCACTGTTGTACATGACAAGAAATATCACCTGAATTCAGGGAGTATTGTGCAAGAATTAAGCCTCCACGACAGAGGAGGTCAGCTGGAAGACTGAAAGAGGCACGAATTCTTTCCCGTAGAGAGGAACGAACAAAGGTAAAATGCGGAAGATGCAAACAAATAGGGCATAATCGCTGAAGTTGCAGATTTCTAATACCTTTAGAATAATGTATTTTGTAAGGCATTTTTTTGTAATATGACGGTGAATGATATAAATCGATGATGTTTGCTACATTATTGTAATTTGAGAATTTATTACTACGATTCAGACTTTGAAAGAATAGTAATAATCATGAAAATGGATAATTACCCTGATTATGATCAAAATGAATATGGTCAGTTCACTCAGTTATCGGTCACTCACATACAATTTACATGCCTCTTCCATATCCATCACAACTCTCAATTGGCTTAATATTTGATTGGCATGAGTTCACAGTTAATTAGCATGAGTTATCGATAAAGTACAAACCTCCACTTCGAGCAGTCTCAATTCAACTACCAAAACAGTAAAATGATTCGCTAACATCAACGAAAGAGTCTATTATAATATGACAGTGAATGATATAAATCGATGAAGTTTGTTACATTATTGTAAATTGAGAATTTATTACTACGATTCGGACTTTGAAAGAATAGTAATAATCATGAAAATGGATAATTACTTGATTATGATGAAAATGCATATGGCCAGTTCACTCAGTTATCGGTCAGCTCACATACAATTTACATACCTCTTCCATATTCATCACAACTCTCAATTGCTATAATATTTGATTGGCATGAGTTCATAGTTAATTAGCTTGGGTTATCGATAAAGTGTAAACCTCCACTTCGAGCAGTCTCAATTTAACTACCAAAACAGTAAAATGATTCTCTAACATCAATAAAAGAGTCTATTATACTATTATCGGTCAATTTCACTCAGTTCACAGTGAATTTCACTAAGTTATCGGTGAACTTCACTCACTTCGTGGTCAACTTCACTTACTTCATGGTGAATTGCAATCATTTCGTGGTCAATTTCAATCACTTCGCAGTCAATTTCAATCACTTCGTGGTCAATTTCACTCACTTCGTGGTGAATTTTAGTTAGTTCGTAGTCAATTTCAGTCACTTCGCAGTGAATTTCAGTCACTTCACGGTCAATTTCACTCACTTTGTAGTCAATTTCAATCTTTTCGCGGTCAATTTCACTCACTTCATGGTGAATTTCAGTCGGTTCGCGGTCGACTTCACTCACTTCACGGTGAACTTCAGTCAGTTCAAGGTCAATTTCACTCACTTCGCGGTAAATTTTAGTTAGTTCGCAGTCAATTTCACTTCATTCATGGTCAATTTCACCATCATCACCTCTTCGTCTAAGCCTTATCCCAATTAAATGGAATCATTGCCCTTACATAAGGATGGAAAAGATGTGGATATCATGATGAAGAGTTGACTGTATTGTGCACTCATATTGTGCATAGGCAATATGGTACACCCCTATGAAGCCTTATCCCAAGAGAACTTTCACCAAAACTCAATCCATATTGTGAACCCATATTGTGTTAAATACATTCGAAACATGTAACAAGTTCAACTATCTTCCTCGACATAACCCGATTCATCATCATAAGAACACAAGACACTCATGCAATTTAGGCAACCCTAAAACATTTTCATTATGGCCAATAAGATATTCAATACATGAGTTGCCACATCACTTGCAAACAAACAGGGAACTTGCAAGTTTCTTATAAAAGAGAATACTACGTCCTAACTAATACATGCCTTAACTATTACATGATAGAAAAAGGAAAATAAGTCTAACTACCTCAAGCAAACATACGAGTGACTATCAATCAAATAGTAGGCCCCGAGTCCATATCCATGATAACTCCCTACTGTTCGACTGAGTCTAGTGAGGGAGGGGGCACTCCCTCCTTTTGTACACAATACAATACTACCTTTAGCATGTGGTGCATATTCCGTATCTTGTGCTTCAAGTAGTGTTGATCCTTCTTAATCTCGGTCATACTAGCCTCAAGCACCCCTAAACACTCCACTAGGCCCGGAGGTGCAAATGACACCTCTTCACCTCCCTCGACTGGGGCTCCCGTCTAATCGTATCCTCACCCTCTTCATCTTCAGCTTGATCTCCTTCATCACCCTCTTCTTCTTCTTCATCTTGATCTTCCTCTTCTTCTTCTTCATCTATCTCGTCCCCAAATTCTTCCACCTGTTGCCTCTCTTGCTTGGGACCACATTACATGCAGTTTAACGTGTCTTTGGTCATCACCCTTTCTAGTTGAACAAGGTTGCTAGATCCCTTGAACCCATACTCTCGGCCTAATTTGCAAACCAGGCGGCCAAATGGGAGGCCCAATTTACCTCTGTTTGACTTCGCGACCTTCACTATATGGTAAAGGACAATTGAGGGCAGGAACACATCCTCCCCATGCCCTACTTGGTACATTACCTCTACCTAATAGATGGAAATCTCCGTGCGGTTTCCCTCCCTAAGATATACACTATACATGAAAATGTAGTACAACAATCGGTAAATTAGTATCATTGTTGTGTTTTTTAAACTACTATTTCTCCTCTACTTAACAATTCCTATGTTGCCACGTATTTAAGTCCTTAGTGGTGATATGGACCGCTTCCATCTACATGCCAAGTACGTTTGCGATGTCTTTTACACCGATGTGTCGTACTCGGTCTCCGTATAAAATGTCAAATCCTAATAGTTTGAGATTTGGGCTGACGATTCGAGAGTAGAAGAGCCTTACATCATGCGCAGTGGCCCAATAGTTGCCTTCAAAAGTGGGTCTCCAACCTACTTGCAAGAGTCGATCTATCACGTCGTTCTCGCTAAATAGTCGGTCCCCCACCGTGACTTCGAAGATGACTTCTCAATCACGATATCAACCCGCATCCGAAAGCCTCGCATTCTAATCATTAGCCCTCTTTGTCCTCCTCTCACAATGTGGTAGTGAATAACTCATTGCATCAACATTGGCCCTCTTGACATTTCTTCGAATAGGTGGTGATAAAAGACTTGCTTCATTGTCAACAGCCCTCCTCGCCCTTCTTTCGGTCCGTGGTGATGAAGGGCTCTCTTCAATGTCATTGTCCCTCCTCGACGACCGTGTTGCATGGCTCACCGTTCTGTTCTTCCCCATTAGAGAAAGAATCAAGAGGATGGAGAATAATGAGGAAAAGATTGCGATAAATCCCATGAGGAAGATGGGTTTGGAAGAGTGGTTCGTGATACAATGAAGATGGGTTTTGGAAGATGGGCTATGAGAGAAGAAGATGGGTTTGGAGGAAGAAGACAAATGTTGTGAGAGAGGGGTTTTAAAGATGGGAGAGGGTTTTAGAAAGATGTGTTTGGAAGAGGCGTTTGTGAGATAAGGTTGGAAGAGAGAGGGTTTCAGAGGAAGAGATGGTTTTAGAGAAAGAGAGAGGGTTTTAGAGGAAGAGAGGGTTTGGAGGAAGGGAGAGGGTTTTAGAAAGATGGGTTTAAAAGTGGGGTTTGTGAGAGAATGGTGGATGAGAGAGGGTTTTATAGGAAGAGAGGGTTTAGAGGAGGGGAAAGAGTTTTAGAAAGATGAGTTTGGAAGAGGGGTTTGTGAGAGAATGGTGGATGAGAGAGGGTTTTAGAAGAAGAGAGGGTTTAGAGGAAGGGAAAGAGTTTTAGAAAGATGAGTTTGGAAGAGGGGTTTGTGAGAGAATGGTGGAAGAGAGAGGGTTTTAGAAGAAGAGAGGGTTTGGAGGAAGAGAGAGGGATAGAAAGATGGGTTTGGAAGAGGGGTTTGTGATAGGGTTTAAGAAATAGAGGGAGGGAGGGGTGGAAGAGAGGGTTTTAGAGAAAAATAAGGTTTGGAGGAAGGAGAGGGTTTTAAAAAGATGGGTTTGGAAGAGGGGTGTGTGAGAGAATGGTGGAAGAGGGAGGGTTTTAGAGGAAGAGAGGGTTTGGAGAAAGGGAGAGGGTTTTAGAAAGATGGGTTTGGAAGATGGATTTGTGAGAGAAAGGTCGAAGAGAGAGGGTTTGAAGGAAGAGAGAGGGATAGAAAGATGGGTTTGGGTTTGTGAGAAAATGGTGGAAGAGAGATGGTTTTAAGATGGGTTTGGAAGAGGAGTTTGTGATAAGGTTTCGGAAATAGAGGGAGAGAGGGTGTAAGCAATAGGTGGGACCCACGGTGGGACCCACACACACTTAAAGGGAGAGATAAACATGTGTGGGTCCCACCGATTACCAAATGTGGGGCTATCTGTGTTGAGTGGGCCACCCCCACACTAGCCTTTTACACTCAAATTGTTAGGTAGGCCCCATCTAAAGTCTACTTAAACCTCAAATGGGCTAAGGAGTGATCGACCGGAGACGGCAGTGGCCCATTTAGGAGTCGAATGACTAGATTGTGTCGAAGTTAGTTTTATTCTATTCCATTCTTCCCCCTCTTTCCAAATTCGACTCCCATATGGTTCGTTCCATGGCCGTGGTAGACCAGAAAAAGGCTCGATAGGAAGTAGAGATGATCTAGACCGTCATAACTTTAAACGGACATATCTCGTAAGCCGAATGAGTTGTTGGATGTGCCAAATATGATTTTGGGGTAGGATGAGCTACTTATGTGACCCAATACACTACGTTGGTCTTAGCACATTAAATTCACGAAGTGAGTCAAATTCATCCTTATAGTGAATGAAATTCACCATGAAGTGAGTGAAATTGACCGTGAAGTGAGTGAAATTCACTGCGAAGTGGGTGAAGTTCACCATGAAGTGAGTGAAGTTCACCGCTAAGTGAATGCAAATCACCGCGAAGTCACTTCACTTGACCGCAAAGTTAGTGAAATTGACTAATACACAAACAAATAACTATTCACAGTGAAATCACTATTCATAAATAAATTAATTAACAATTCACAAGCAGGACTTCGATTACCTTGAATGTTATACAAGACATCATTTACAGCAAATTACAACATTTCACAAAATTTTCCCGTTCCTCTTATGCCTAAGACAAATATCATCTATCGTGGACACTCAAGCAATCATAGGCTATTGAATTCCTAAAGATGGGAGTAAATTTTTGCAAGTATGTTCCTAACAAAATTCGACCGCTGCACAAAATGTCAATATATTCATGGCAAATATGTCACAATCATATCCGTTCATTTGCTTCGGTATGGAAATATCTTCTCTGACGGACCAATCCTTCCCATCCAGCATCGACGTATCTCTTATGGCATGGAATATAATAGCAAGCCCTCCTTCATCAACTCGATATGTTCCCCGTATTGACTGACTGCGCTCGAATATAAACTATCGAGAATAACGATCTCTCGTTCTTGACGGTGGATGACCATCATGTACCAATGATTGTTGGCATGGTTCACCGGTACATATTCCTATCCATGTTTGATAAGATAAGATATCATTAGAGAAATGATAGAAATGGATACACCCAACGTTGATAAGTTTCAATGACATCATTACCCATTCATATTGTCACATGGCCTTGGCCCCTTCTCCATGTTAACAATGTCAGTCACACCGAGTTTGTCAACTTGTAATGCTCGACTCTCCGAGTCACTGCCTATGTCCCGATACATTCTTAACATCGGCATATTCAACTGGAGACATGACTATTATAGACAAAATAAAAAAAATTAGATCATATCTCATATAAACACAAAACAGAGTAACCATAATCTAATTCATGCAGTTACTATAAAAAATGTAGGGAAGAAGTTGCAATCCTAAGTATATAACGTTGAAAGCGAATCATACCTTCTCTCTAGGAATTCAATGTATTTGTCAATAGCCTAATCAATACAATGTAATGATTAAGCTCACAGCTAATATAAGAGCTAAATACATATCCATATATGTATGTGAATTACTTACCTCGCTATCAACACATGCATCTTTCTCCCATATGGTCTTGAACCAAATAAATGCCGTCGTATCTTTATTTATGTTGGCCCACCTCTTTAATTCATGCAGTTCTTCCTCCGATATAACCCTGAATGGATCCATCTTGGCCTAGAAGGGTATTAGAGAAGAACAGAATTTGTTGGGTTTCTCAGAATCGGTGGCTGTGCTTGGAGTTGTTTGAATGATCGAGATGGATAGGAATAGAGAAACCTTGTAGACAGATGGCTTTAGGACCCTCTTAGTTCTCCTCTGATAGACATGAGTGGACAACAATGATTTCTCATATACATTACCGTCTATCGCATCTAAGGGTTGAACCTCCACTTCTCTGTTCCCCTGTTCCTTATCTTCCAAATCCTCCTCTTCCCTATTGTTCTTTAACTCCTCCTCATTCTTTAACTCTTTCTTCTCCTTTCAAAATTGCCTTTTCTCTATCAGAAACGCATCCATCTGCTTCTTCAACTTCACCTTCCCCTCCTTTAACTTTTCCTTCTTCTTCAATGCCTCATTCTTCATCCTCAATTCTTCCTTCTTCCTCAATAACATTTCCCTCTCCATCTTGAAAAGCGCTCTCTCATTCAACTCTTCCTTCTCTAACCTCAAGGCTTCCTTCTCTTTTAACATTAGTTTCCTCTCCTTGACTACTAGTTCTCTCTCCTTTCCATCGATTCTTCTCTCTTTTAGTGTGAGTTCCCTCTCATTGATATGCTTTTTCTTTTGATTCAACTCTTCCCTATCTCTCTCTAACATAAGCCTCTCTTTATTCAGCTCCTCCCTATCCTCCCTCAGCTCTCCTGTCAGTTGCAATTCCGCTCCCTCTTCCTCCTCTTCTCCCCCTTCCTATCCCCCTTCCTCTCCCTCTCCCTCTCCCTCTTCCATAACTTCATCATCTTCATCTTTAATGCTCTATAAAATGAAGCAATGTATATATCAAATATGTAACATGTTAACGTAAATATAAAATCTCAATATAAAAGAAGACTTCTATGACATCTTACGTTAAATCTATCGCGGACCAAACGAACGACCTCCATCTCTAGTTCCTCACTAGTGGGTTCCAAGGTAAGAATTATTTTAGTCTGCAAGAGAACATCTTTCATATTCATGTACAGTACAGAACATATATATTATAATAAGTGTCCACTTAGCTTGATATAAATTGGCTTACATCTTCACTCTCGAGTATTTGAAGAATTTTCTTGTACCTCCAACCCTTCCAGCCTCGATGTTATATGAATCGTAGAATTTGATAGGGAACGTATGAAATGACGCATTCTTGAATGGTCGGTACTCTCTCAACGACCCATATCTGTTACAGTGAAATAGCAAGATGGGCTTAAATAACTATAGTTTGGTATAAACTCTAAATTCAAATGAATAGGGAAAGAATCCTTACTTGTAGAGGAAAGATGCAGCCATTGACATTGTACCGAAACCCATGTGATACTATCGCGGCACTTTCGATCCCTTCGGCCATCGTCTGGACAACCAAACTACCCCAAGGATAGCTATTGAAGTCTTCCAACGAGTCTACTAGGTCAATATATTCCATGTTGCACATGATTTTCGTGTCGGTTCTCCTAACAAACCACTCTATGCATAGTATCAGGGCTACCTTCATGACATCTTCATGCTTATCGTTGTCAACTAATTTATTGAACACCTCTTGCACGTGTTTCTTTAAGATAGGATATTCTTTGAAGTACTTTTCTCTTATTGAGTTATTCGTAAGGTGAATTTTGGGTATATAGAGGTCTCCAGTCTTCAGCCCTGTTATAAGGGAGAAGTCCATCTCTGTAAATTTCAAATGTGACCCCCGTA
This sequence comes from Magnolia changhungtana, assembly GCA_030180095.1. Lineage (NCBI taxonomy): Eukaryota > Viridiplantae > Streptophyta > Magnoliopsida > Magnoliales > Magnoliaceae > Magnolia > Magnolia changhungtana. The sequence continues at coordinate 3,367,398 of JASAUF010000625.1, forward strand.
TATTGAATACAAGATCACCTTTGTATCCCTTAAAAAGTAGATGAAATAAAGCTCTTATAGACCTAAATGATGAAATGTGTAGTAAAAAAGAGAATGTGGACTACCTAAAAATATCTAATAAACTCTCGTTCTTCTACCAACAACTCTTTACAATATCAAACCACCACGTTAGTGAACATCTACAGGACAGGTTCGCAACTCCAGCATCAAATCCCTTATGCGAAGACTTGCCAACTACAAGGAGGAATTGGAAAATATATCAACAATAAAGTTCAATATTTGATGAAGCATAGTGTGAAAGTTGACTTGTTGCGGTGAAAAATCATAAAGTACAGTGTCAGTTTTTTGAGTCGGACGGTCAATTTTGACAAATTCCAAGTCAACATGCCTGACTTACAGGTGAATTTCAACAAGTTCGCGGTCAATTTCACTCTGTTCACGGTCAATTTCCCGAGTTATGTGTTGCATATTTGCTCGAGAATATCATAAAATTGACTGAGAACTTGCGGAAATTGACCTACAAGTTCATGAGTGACTGCTCAATCAATTTCAGTCACTTATCAGTCAATTTTAAGAAGTTCGCGGTTAATTTCACTAACTTAAGCGAGTTCGCGGTCAATTTCACGATGTTCACGGTCAATTTCACTCAGTTCACGGTCAATTTCACGATGTTTACGATCAATTTCACTCACCACAAAGTGAATGAAATTGACCACGAACTTAGTGAACTTGACCGCGAACATCGTGAAACTGACCGATAACTGAGTGAACTTCATCGCGAACTGAATGAAATTCTCGGTTAAGATGTCTATTTCACTCAAATCGCTGTCAATTTCCTGAGTTATGTGTTGCATATTTACCCGAGAACATAGTGAAATTGACCGTGAATGAAGTGAAATTGGCGCAAACTAAGTGAGATTGACCGCGAACATCATAAAATTGATCAAAGTTGAAGTGAAATTGATCAATAATTACTTAAAATTGATGTCTTCAACAGAGTTAAATTGACCATGAACTGAGTTAAATTGACCGTGAACTGAGTTAAATCGACCGATCTGAGCTAAATTGACCGCGAATTGAGCTAAATTGACCGTGAATATCATGAAATTGATCGCTAACATCGTGTAACTGATAGATAACTAAGTGAAATTTATCGGGAACTCGGTTAAGTTGGTGAAATTGACCGAGGACTGACTAAAATTAACTGCCAACTAAGTGAAATTGACCGCTAACTGAGTTAAATTAACTGCGAACTGAGTGGAATTGATCGATAAGTGACTAAAATTGATCGAGAACTCGCTCATGAAGTTGTCGATCAATTTTTACAAGTTCTTGATCAACACGATGTCAATCTGAAGCAGTTATCGGTCATTTTGACTTAGTTTTCGGTCAATTTCACACAGTTCTCTATCAAGATTTCAATTTCAAGCAGTCATTAGTCAATTTCCCTTAAGCCGCGGTCAGTTTAACTTGGTTCATGGTCAATTTAACTCAGTTCGCGGTCAATTTAACTTAATTTGTGGTCATTTTAACTCAGTTCGCGGTCAATTTCAGTCAATCCTCTGTCTATTTCACTTGGTCTTCATTCAATTTCACTTCGGTCTTCGTTCTTCGATGAAAAATCCTCAATGTGGTCCATTTGAGCATTGAATTTGCATTGTTTTTCGGCTCATGACATAAAATATATAAATAAAATAGCTGGACTATGGATGGTGCAGATATATCATATAAAATACAGTGGGGTCCACATAATAAATTCAAGACATTGAAATATACCTACCATTCGTAGCTTCTTTGATGGGGGCACCATTTTTGTCCTATCCTAGGTTGGCAAAACCTCAAAAATGACGTATGTGAAGTCTATTGACGAATGAAAGAAGAAATAGAAAAAAAAATGTGGCTTTTACTGCTAGGGTGGACAGTCACAAAGAGGAGAGAAGAAATCAGAAAATGAGAATTTTATTGCTAGGGTGGACAATCACAAAGAGGAGTGAAGAAATCAGAAAATGGGAGTTTTTCTGCTAGGGTGGACAATTACAAAGAGGCGAGAAGAAATCAGAAAATGGTGTTTTACTACTAGGGTGAAATAGTGTGAGGGGAAGAGCATATTTCGAAATTATGTTTCTGATAAAGCAAGGGCATTTTGGTCCGGTAAAAGTGCACCCATACAGCAGGGTCATAGTTTGGTAAAGTAATTTTAGAGGTGCAGAGAAATGTTGGTGGCTTAAAAGTGAGGCATACAGTCAGAGAAAATTCAAATAGAAGCATATCCAAAAGCTCAAGTGGACTATATATACACAGAAAACAGTGGGAATAATGACGTCCACGGCCCAAAGCTTGATAAGGTCTACAATCATGTTTATTTGTCATCCAATCTATTCATAGAGTCACACATACCTGAATAAATGGAAAACATAAATTTTAGCTTGAACTCATGGGGTTCTTAAAGAAGATTTCAACTGTAGGCATTCAATTTCTACTCTTGCCTTTGTGTGGTAAGCCTTCAATTTTAAAATCATGAAATAAAATGAGTTGAGAAAATGGATGGATAGTGTGGATAGAACACATACATCACGGTAGGCCCCACATAAAATTCACACCATGTTATAGTGTGTGATGAGCTCATCACTACAAAATCCACGTCTAAGGGTACTACCACTAGACGAATTGGGTACAACCCCATTCCAAGCCAGGACAGGAGGGGGCTCTGAGGGTGTATGGATTTCATCTACACCATTCATCCATTTGGATATATAATTTTAAATTATCAACAAAAATTGAGACAAATCCAATGCTCAAGTGGACCAAATCACATTCGGTATTAATAATATCCACCATTGAAACTGTTGATGCAAAAAACCTGATGCACCTCCTTCCTCACCTCCACCTGCACAAGGGAGATGTAAAGGGAACCCTGGCTAGAGCCAGGGAACCTCTGATGCTTAAGTCAATGACTAGATAGGAAAGAAGGTCTTTTTGAGGTGTTTTCTGCGTACCTTTTATCTTGGAGATGTCCTTCTTTTATAGGGATGGGATGTCCCGTCGTGTAGGGCTTCTCTGCCAATAATCTCGGAGATTTGATTTGATTGTAATCTGTTTACAGATACTTCCCGATCCCGAGGTTTTCAAGGTCGGGAATCCTTTTACAAGATTTTCGGGACGGTATTTATGTTTACACCGTCTCTTTATTACTCGGCTCGGCCTTTACCGACTCTAGTAAAAGATGAGTCCCAGCTGGTTGCAAGGATAGGGCTTTTTACCTTCTGTCGGATCAAACAGAATCGGTCTATAACCAATTCCCCTTCTTACTCTGATAGCAGATACTATAACCGACCTAATATGGATCGGTTTTATGGTAGGTCAAGTGACTTCTAGCCTTCGGATATTAATTGGTCCCCTTTAGACGTGGTTGGCTCATAATCTGAGTCAACTTTATGTGTCTTATATATTTTGCCTATAGCTCTTGACTCTTTAAGTCTCAGTTGGGATTCATTTCCTGCAATCCGAGCTAAGTCTCTTCTTTAGGCTTTGTCTTGTCTTAGTCTGACCTGTTGCTCCGGACCCCCTGACAGTGTCAGTAGAGTTGGTCCATTCCATAACCGGTTCTCCGGACTTGTCATATTTTTCCCCAACAGTAAGCCCTCATACTCCTCATGTCAACCGTGCTGACGCTGAGGAGTAATAAGTCCCTAGGTCGGTTAGCACTAAAGACTAGAGTTATGATGGAGCATTTAATACTCTTTAGTTTGTTCTTAACATGTATGGGTTCATTGTTCAAGGTCGCACGAGCGAATATTCGTCAGAGCATCTTTCCCGCTTATCAGCGCTGGATACGTGGCGAGGGCGATGATGGCATCAGTGGGCGTGTGACACATGTTAGGCGAGGGAATCGAAACAGGCATCGATTCGACTCCTCCTTAAATGCCTCTGCCATGTGGCAAGGCTATAAAAGGAGGAGCGGGACGCCTCTTCCCTATTTTCCCGCGTTAGCTCCTTCTTCTCCCGATTTCTCTTCTTAACTGTCGCCATTTTCTCCACTGTTTTCATCTTCCTTTTCCTTTTTGCTTTCCCGTCATTGTGCTTTTCGCCTCTCTAGTGAGTTTTCTCTCCCTCCCTTTCCTTTTCAATCTTAATAGCAATGCCTTCTTCAAGTCCCCGAGAGGGTATTTCTGGTGATGAGGATGAAACGAGACATCTCTAGAATGTCTCAGAATCACCCTTATTGCTGTCGGAGATGGCGATTAGCGCCAATGAAGCTTTCTAGTTCTCTAAAAGAGTGTCTGAGACTTCAGCGAAATGTCCTGCTTTGGCAGGTCCTTCTGACAGAGGCATGTCACTGACGACTGCCCCTAGGAGGCCTAATCCTCCTGGGGAAGACTTAGAAGAAGAGGATGAGGAGTTTAAGGAAACCACTGAGTTGGTTCCTCTTAGAAGATCGATACGGGCCGTTGAATCGACAGATGAGGAAGGGGAAGCTGCCGAGGGAGAGGAGGCCAAAGATGAGCAAAGGGGTTCGATCCCTTCGGTCTTAACTAAGGCGGACTTGGACAAAATTTGAGTCAGGAATCATGTCCCCGACTCAGTTATTCTTCGTCTCCCCCTCCCGAGTGAATTACCCAACCATCCTCCTGCTAGGATGGTCACAATTTTTCAAGTCGTTATGCAATGTGGCTTGCGTCTGCCCCTTCAACCCGTTAATCAAAATTTTCTTTTCCGATTGCGAATCACTCCCTCACAGATAGTTTCGAACGGGTGGAGGAACTTGTTCGAGTGTTTGATGTTGTGGGTTAAGACAGATCAGCCCCTACTGACTATCGACGAGTTCCTTTATTTGTACCAAGCACGGCCAAACCCTCAATAGCCCGACTGGTACTTCTTATGCGCTTGGTGGAACAAGGGCAGTTCTTTGATAACCAACCCTCCTACCTCCAATAAACACTGGAGAGAGAGATGGTTTTGGGCTTACAGTTGCTGGGAGACTGCTAAGTCTAGGCTCTTTGAACCTCGTGTTCCTCAGGCGTTCTCTGAAGCAGGTGACTCGGCATGTCGTTTCTCTGTATTTTCTTGCTATGATATTTCTGAGTCTGACTGAATGTGTTCTGCAAATACTCCCAAGAAAAGGCCGAAGCTAGAAGCAGGTGCTCTAACTCGGATCAAGGATCTAAAGGCGCTAAGTCCGGAGGATCGGTCTTGGAAGACACTTCTTCAGCGAGAGCATCTTCTGCTCTTGGGCTTAGACTCGGCCGTGATAGGTATCCCCTAGTTGTTCTAACGCATTCTTCCTAGTTTTTATTTAACTTTGTGCTTTGTCTGATATAAAGATGGCTGAAGCTCGGCCCCTTCTGAAACCAGCTTCCAAGATGAACGCTCCTTCGGGTTCGGCGCTTCTGTCGGAGACTCGGCATTTGAAAAAGTCGAAGACGACTCTAAAGGCTAAGGGGCCATCCGCCCCGGTCGCCCCTGCCCCGGTCATCCCGACCATGGTCGTTCTCTCTGACATAGAAGAGAGGGCGGAAGAGGACACGGTTCTTGCCAAGTCCCATGTGGCTCCTGAGCCAGGACCCGTTGCAAAGCGAGTCTCAGAACTGAGAGAGGAGAAGAGAGGGGAGACCTCAGGGGGGAGATGACTCAACAGGAGCCTTCGTCCCTTCAGGGCCATGTGTCAACCATGGTCCCTTGGGCCATCTCTCATGGGGGAGAGAAGGATTATGTTGGCCTCCGTAGCTCCCCCTCGAGGCGGGTTCTTGCTCACGCGGCGAAGGTGCTTCTTGAGGTAACGTCTTTGGTCTTTACTGTCTTAAGTAGCTTCACATTAGTCTTGGTGACTTAGTTTTGACCTCAAGTTTTCTTTTCACAGTTTGCCCCTTGCTTGTTTAGGGGTAGCTTGGATCTTGCTGACATTGAGAAGTGAGTCGTTGAGCTAGAGGCACAGCTTGAAGGCGCTATGACTCGGGTCGGATTTCTGTCGGGTGATTTGGGTCTTGCCAAAAAGGCTACCGAGGATGCCAAAGCCGAGTGTGCCCGCGTGGCCTTGTTACTGAAAGAGGCTCAAGAGGAGAGTCGGCGAGCCCTTCAAGCTCATGCCTCCTATGGGGATAAGTTAGCCCGGGTCAAGGCTAAGGCCGAGGCAGCCATTAAACAGACCAAAGATGAGGCCAAGGAGCAAGCCATAAAGGCCTTTCTTGAGTCTCAAGAGTATTCGAATGAGAGAGACCGCTTGTATCAGAGTGGGTACACAGCTTGTATCTAGCTGATGAAACAATCTTATCCCGACCTTGATCTCTCAGGGTCTGGAAGTCGAGGCTGCCGGGTTTGCTGATTCTGCGGCTGGTATCAAGGTCGAGTCTGAGGCAGCTCCAGAGGTTGCTCCAAGTGGTGGTAGTAGCTGAGTCTGAGCCACCTCTTGAGTTAGCTCCTGATGAACCTTGGAGCTTGATTTTTGACACTCACACTAGCACTTCAAGCAGACCAAGCTTTAAGGTTAGGCCTAGTATGATGTCAAGCACTTCAAGCACACCAAGTTTTAAGCACTTTAAGCACACCAAGCTTCAAGGTGAACTCGAGAACATCTACAGCCGAAAGAAGATATACCGCGTTGTGGCTGACTCCTTCTGTTCTTATCTTTATAATTTTGTCAATGTAATACCGAAGCAAGATGTAACTCGATGTAACAATCGTATTGATGAATGAATATACTTGGTTTTCTTTTAATCATTTTGACTTAGTTTACATTCTTGTCGTCTTTGAGTCTTCTTACATACTAAGTTGGTTGACCTAAGGGTAGTATATCTTTAAATGCTTGGCATTCCAAGGGTGAGGTAGCAATCGCCCGGTTGGGTCTTTCAATCAATACGTTTCAGGACGGATGGTGCTTGAGACGACATAGGGTCTTTCCTAATTGGGTCCCATTGTGCTCGCGCCAACTTCCTTGGTATTGAGGAATGTTTTTCAGAGGATCATGTCTCCTACTCGAAAACGCCTGACCTTGACTCAAGCATTGTAGAACCAAGCTACTTGTTGATGCCGAGCCACCATTCGTAGCTGAGCCCTTTCCCTTTGTTCATTCACAAGATCGAGTCCGAGGGCTAAGAGTTCTTCATTATCCTCTTCATTAAATGAACTGACTCGGGCTGAAGGCAATCCGATCTCGACTGGGGTGACGATTTACGAGCCATAAGCAAGGGAGAAGGGAGTTTCTCCTGTAGCGGTCCGAATCGTGGTTCGGTATGCCCACAGTATCTCTGGGAGTTCTTCAACCCACACTCCTTTGGCTTGGCCGAGCTTGATTCCAAGATGTTGTTTGATGATCTTATTGACCTCCTCAACCTTTTCATTCGTCTGAGGATGATGGGGCGATGAGTACACATTTCTGATCTCGAGATTATTGCACATCTCTCGACAGCTCCTATTGTCGATCTGCTTCCCATTGTCAGTAATAATAGTCCGAGGTATCCTGAACCGACAGACAATATTTTTTCATACAAAGTCCGTGATTTTCTGTTTGGTTATCCTCGCCAATGGCTCTACCTCAGCCCACTTTGTGAAGCAGTTCACTACTACGACAACAAACTTGGTCTGGCCTTTCCCTATAAGGAGTGGTCCAATGATATCAATTCCTCATTACACAAAGGGCCAAGGACCGATCATATGAGTCATCTCCTCAGAGGGTTGCCTCAGAACAGCCGTGAACCGTTGGCATTTGTCACATCTTTGGATGAGCTTATGAATGTCATGCTGGATGGTCGGCCAGTAATATCCTTGGCGTAAGACCTTGTGCGTGAGTGATCGTCCTCCTGAGTGATTTTCGCAGATACCTTCGTGAATCTCCCGCAATACATAATCAGCTTCGTTGTGATTTATGCATCATAGCAAGGGAGCAAAACATCCTTTCTTATATAATAGTCCATTGAGTATGGTATAAGAGAGGCTTGGATCTTTAATCGTCGAGCCTCGACACGATCTTCGGGCAATTCTTCACTACCGAGATATCAGAAAATTGGGTCGAGCCAAGTAGGTTCCAAATCAATTGCATGTACGGTTGAATTGATCGGATCATTAATACTCGATTTAGCAACGTACTCAATCAAAACGGACCTGGATATGTCATCCTCATCGGCGGAGGCAAGTTTTGCCAAAAGGTCGGCTTTAACATTTTCTGCTCGATGTATCCGAGTAATGATACATAGCTGAAAACTTTCGATCAATTCTCGAGCTTTCTTCATATATGCTTTCAACTACTCTTTTCATATCTGATACACACTAGTGACCTGATTTACAACCAATTGCGAATCACTGAAGACGTTGAGATGAGTAACACCCAAACTAGCTGCGAGTCGAAGGCCGAGCAATAAGGCTTCATATTCTGATGTATTGTTCGAGGCTTGAAATCTAAGTCTTAAGATATACTGCGTGTAGGTTTGATCGGGAGTTTCCAAGATGACTCCTACCCCGCTTGCCTTAGAGTTAGAGGAGTCATCGACATACAGCTTCCAGGGGATTGGGTCGGGCGCTGACTCGGGAGAAGCGGTCGTCGATTCCTTAATAGGCTCGGTAGCATGCTCAGTCATGGGATCGGCTTGTGGTGTCACTTCCGCAATGAAGTCGGTCACGACTTGCCCTTTGATTGCTACTTTCGGCTTGTATTGAATGTCGAATTCACCGAGTTCGATTGCCCACTTTATAAGTCGGCCGAATGCTTTCGGTTTCTGAAGGATCCGGCGCAGTGGGAGGTCAGTTAAAACGATAATGGTTTGAGCTTGAAAGTATGGCCGAAGTCATCGCGAGGAAACTACCAGGACTAAGACCACTTTTTTTAGGAGTGGATATCTTGTCTCTTTCGATAATAGTGCTTTGCTGACATAATAGATCGACAGTTGCTTACCTTCGTGCTCTCGTATCAGCGGCCAAGCTAACCGCTACGTTAGACACAGCAGATATAACAGCAGAGCTTCCCCTGACTCAGGTTTTGATAAGAGAGGTAGAGATCCATGATAAGACTTCAATTACTGGAACGCTGCTTCGCACTCTTCCTCCTATCCACCGTTTGTCGTCCCTTCAGTTGTTTAAAGAATGTGAGGCATTATCGGTAGCTCGGGAAAGGAAGTGATTGAGTGCGGCTACTCCTCCGGTCAGCCTTTGTATGTCCTTAATTATTTTCAGAGACTCCATATCGAGCAATGCCTTGATCTTCTCCAGATTTTCCTCGATCCCTCAGTGGTTAACCAGGAATCCGAGGAACTTTTCCGAACTCACGCCAAAGGCACACTTACTCGGATTCAACTTCATTTGGAACTTGTGTAAGATCAGGATCATTTCTTCTAAGTCGGCTATATGGTCAGCCGCGTGTATGCTTTTGACAAGCATGTTGTCAATGTATACTTCCATGGTTCGGCCAATTTTCGATCAAATATTTTGTTCACTAATCTTTGATAAGTTGCCCCAGCGTTTTTCAAACCAAACGACATCACTCGGTAATAATAAAGACCTTTGTCAGTGACAAAGGTGGTCGTAGATTTATCAGATTGATGCATTAAAATTTGATTATATCTTGAATAAGCATCCATAAATCTAAGGAGTTCATGCTCAGTCGTGCTATCCACCAGCTGATCAATCCTTGGAAGAGGAAAACTATCCTTCGGGCAGGCTTTATTTAGGTCGGTATAGTCAATACAGACTCGCCACTTTTCATTGGCTTTCTTCACAAGTACGACATTTGCTACCTATTCTGGGTAGTATATCTCTTCTACAAATTTAGCCTTAAGGAGCTTGCTGAGCTCTTCTTTAATGATAGCATACCTTTACGGGCGAACGGGCGTCGCTTCTGTCAGATCGGCTGGTAGGTCGGATCGATGTTGAGTAGGTGAGTTATCACCGAAGGATGGATTCCTGGCATATCCTCATGACTCCATGCAAATATATCAGCGTATCGTCGGAGCAGGGCTATCAGATTGTCTTTCAGGGGTGATTGTAGAGACGAGTCAATTTGCACCGTTTTGGATTCATCTGTCTTGACCAAAGGTACCGAAATAAGGTCTTCCACTGGTTGTCCTTGTTCATGGGTTTCGACCCGAGGATCCAGTGACTCGATCATGGATACCTCAAATGGAGCTTTTACGGCTGTCGCGTAGCAACGTCTTGCGTCTTTCTGATCTCCTTTGATGACTCTTACTCCCGACTCAGTCAGAAATTTCATGGAGAGGTGGTAAGTAGATACAACGACCTGGAGGAGACTTAGAGAAGGTTGGCCAAGTATAGCATTGTAAACGGACGACTGATCGACTATCAGAAAGTCGACCATTACTGTCGCCTGATGTGGAGGGTTTCCGGCAATAAGTGGCAACAAGATGATTCCTTTAGGGAGTGTCTATCCACCTGAGAATCCGATCAATGGGGTATGAACCGAACGTAATGTCAATCATTCAACTCCCATTTTGTCGAATGCCTAAGTAAACAGCACATCCGCAGATGACCCTGTGTCGACAAGTATGCGGAACACCCTACGGTTTGCGATGGTGAGAGTGATGACTAATGTATCATTGTGGGGATGGTGAATGCCTCAAGCATCTTCGTCGGTGAACGAGATACAATATTTTTCTCTCTTCTTTTCTTTTGAAGGTCGAGCTATGGTCAGGATCTTGGACTTGGGTCGACTGATGCTCCTGGCGTGATTTTTCCGAGCATTGTTTGATTCGCCTCCGCCTCGAGGACCACCGATAATAGTCAGAATTTCCTCCGTGGGTCGGTTATCACCCGGACGTTCTTCCGCCGTCCTGGTTCTTTCGACGTGTTCTCTGAGTCGGCCTTCTTGGATGAGTCTTTCAATCTCTTCTTTCAGATGAAAACAATCACTTGTATTCTGCCCATAAACTCGATAATAGTGGCAATACTTATCCTTATTTCGTCGGTTCGAATTGCTTCAGAGTTTATCTGGCCAATTGATGAATCCCTCACTTTTAATCTCCATCAAAACCTGCTCTTGAGGTTTGTTGAGTGGGGTATAGGTTGAAAACTTTCAGTCGGGTCATTTTCCCAATTTATGTTCATCGCGCGTCCGGTCGTCTTGCGCTTCTTCCCTCCAGCCGAGTCAACTTCCTTTTTGGCCGACTCTTTGGCTGGGGCTTTTGCACTCTGGGCGGCCTCACGTAAGTTCTGTGTTTCCTCGACGTCCGTGTACTTATCCGACCGAGTCATGAACTCAGCCAGAGTCATAAGTGGATTCTTGTCCAGGGATGCCTGAAACTGCTTGTCCCTTATGCCTTGCATGATTGAATTGAGTATTGTTTCCTCTGAATGGTTCCGAACTTGAAGCGACTCAAAATTAAAACGCTTGATGTAGTCTTTTAATAGCTCTCCCTCCCTCTGAAATATGTTGTTCAGATGCGCAAGGGGTTTCAACTTCTTCTTCCCACCAATGAAATTGGTGATGAATGCATCACTAAGCTCTGTAAACGAGCTAATGGACTTTGGTTTCAGCTGTTTGAACCAAAGTCGAGCTACGTCAGCTAAGGTGAGTGAAAAAGCTCGGCACATCACGACATCTGAGGCATCATGCAACTCCATGTACGTTCGAAAGCATTCGATGTGTTCATTTGGGTCGGTTTTACCAGTGAAAGGTGTAATCTGTAGAAGACGAAACCGTTCCAGTAGCCGAGCCTGCATTACTTCCTCCACAAACGGAGATGACTTTGTTTCGGGCCTGGTTTGATGTGCATCCTGACTCTGCTTCATGTCCTCAATTTCTTCCCGCACTTCTCTCCTGAAGTCCTGGAGATTGGCTTTCCAAGGCTCATCGCTTTCTGCCATTCCTTCAACCGGAGGTCAGCCGCACCTCCGTCGATCTATCTCGTAACGGAGATTGGTGGGGGCAGCACCACAGTCGCGGAATGAGCGGGCGCTGGCTCAGACGGACCGTGGGGCTGACTTCGCTGAGGGACCGATCGCAGAGCAATAGACTCAGGGTAAGCCACTTGTCATGGGACGTTCATCGCCTGACCATACGGCTGAACTTGTTGCCGATGCATCTGCTCCAACATTTGTTTCATAACGTTTATGTCGGATCTGAGTTCCTGGACCTCTTTTCCAATTGCCCATTGGCTCGATTCCGCTGGGTATTTCTTGTCATAGCAGAGGCTGCTGGATGAGGATCAGAATACTGGCGGTTGTTGGGTTGATTCTAAGCTCCTTGGGCTGCGCTCGCACCCGGTGGCCCAGTGACAGTAGCCTCATTTAGCTCTTCTTGGACCGTTCTTCTAGTTCTCGCCATTAGAACGCGTTTACAGCGTCTAGATAGAGCGTAGAAAATAACTTTTTGTACCGCTTCCCATAGACGGCGTCAATCTGTTGATGCAAAAAACCTGATGCACCTCCTTCCTCGCCTCCACCTGCATAAGGGAGATGTAAAGGGAACCCTGGCTAGAGCCGGAGAACCTCCGATGCTTAAGTCAGTGACTGGACAGGAAAGAAGGTCTTTTTGAGGTGTTTTCTGCGTTCCTTTTATCTTGGAGATGTCCTTCTTTTATAGGGATGGGAGGTTCCGTCGTGCAGGGATTCTTTGCCGATAATCTCGGAGATTTTATTTGATTGTAATCTGTTTACGGATATTTCCTGATCCCGAGGTTTTCAGGGTCGGGAATCCTTTTACAAGATTTTCGGGACGATATTTATGTTTACACTGTCTCTTTATCGCTCGGCTCGGCCTTTACCAACTCTAGTAAAAGATGAGTCTCGGCTAGCTGCATGGATAGGGCCTTTTACCTTCTGTCGAATGAAACAGAATCGGTCTATAACCGATTCCCCTTCTTACTCCAATAGCCGATACTATAACCGATCTAATATGGGTCGGTTTTATGGTCGGTCAGGTGACTTCTAGCCTTCGGACCTTAATTAGTCCCCTTTAGTCGTGGCTGGCTCATAATCCGAGTCAACTTTATGTGTCTTAAATATTTTGCCTATAGCTCTTGACTCTTTAAGTCCCGGTAGGGATTCATTTCCTGCAATCGGAGCTAAGTCTCTTTTTTAGGTTTCGTCTTGTCTCGGTCTGACCTGTTGCTCCGGACCCCCGGGCAGTGTCAGTAGAGTTGGTCCATTCCATAACCAGGTCTCTGGACTTGTCATATTTTTACCCAACAGAAACCTTCCTGGGTTCCAATGTTATGTTTATTTGCCATCCACCTTACTCATACAGCCGTATACACCTGGATCCAAAACTTCTATGAGCCCAAAGTAGCTTTCAATGGTAAGCATTTAATCCCCGCTTTGTGGTCCACTTAAGCCTTGGATCTGCCTATTTTTGGCTTATAACTTAAAATTGCATGAAAAATAAAAATAAAAATGGATGGACGCTGTGTATGAAACCCATACATCACTGTGGCCCTTCATAAGCCCCGCTTGTCCATAGAGCTGATTAAGTAAGACCCTGCCTCACCCAAGAGGGTGCGGTCCTCACCATGGGGTTACCGTGGGTCCTCTCTTGATGTAGGTATGATGTATTTATGTTGTTCATATGTTTTATCGGATTATTTTAGGACATTATATCAAAAATTAAGCAGATCCAATTATTAGGTGAACCATACCATGAGAAACAGTTGTGATTGAACATTAACGGTCACAAAAGTTTTGGATGAAGCTGATATTTGTTTTTTCAGGCTACAGAAACGTTAGGGTGCGCCCTCAGAAGTTATTAATGGTAGGATGGTCGATCACCACTGTTTCTTATGGTATGGTACACCTGATAATTGGATCTGCTTCATTTTTGGGATACTGCTCTAAAATGATCTGAAAAACATGGGTGAACAGCATGGATACATAATATACACATCAAGGTGAGCCACACGGTAAGGGCTGCACCGTCACCCAGGTCTCACCTAATCCTCTATCACCTGTCCGGGGTAAGTACCCAAACTGCATCCCCTACCACTAGGGAAGCGGACCCAACTTCAGCCCGGGTCTCTGGCCGACTGCTCAGCACCATGGATTGATGACCGAGTGACTCGTTCCTGGTTTGATCTGTGACTCAGATGAGTCAAGGGTGACTTGTCTGAGTGTGATCAAGTTAGGCATATTTTCAATGCTGACTCATGGTGACAAATCAAATCTAATTGAAATTGACTGCATCTGAGTCAACTCGCTGAGTCATGTCCAACTTGGATAATTCAGACAGTAGTTTGAGCCGCTCTATTGGACCCACGAACCTAAGCCCAGGCCACGAGCCTTAGGGCTCAACACAAATCTAGCACAAAGCAGGCTGCGCCTAGGCCTACTATAAAGTAGTCTGCTCCCAAGCATAGCATCAGGGAATCATACAACAAAAAAATTTTCAGGCCTACCATAATGGTTATGTCACATTCATACCATACATTTGTAGTACTAGCTCATATTAGAATATCAGCTAAAAAACAAAGTAAATCTAAAGCCGATTCGTGTTAGAATATCAGCTCAAAAACAAAGTAAATCTAAAGCTGACTCATGTTAGAATATCATCTCAAAAACAAAATAAATCTAAAGCTTAAGTGGCTTAAGTGGATCACAAAACCCAAAAAATAAATGATGATTTATTCACCATTATATAATGGCGTCTTCATTCCATGATCCAACAGGTAATCTTACCATTATGAAATCATTTATGATTAAAATAATAAAATTTATCCCACCAGCTCTTTTTAAGCACAAGTCCATCTAAGGAGACCAAAGTAAAGATTTAACCATAAATCATTTGCAGACAACTGACATCTCTAATTTTTGTCCTTCTCTTCTCTGCGTGTAACTTTCACATGGGTGCAGCCACATCCCTTCTTTCTGTCTCTCGCCTCTTTTTTAACTTCTTAGCTCTGTTTTCATGTGGGTTGCATGTGTCATGCCCATCAGGGCTAACCAGCTTGCTTGTGTAAATGGTGCCATGCCCTAAAACTTGGCCTGAGGTCTGGGCCTAAGCCATCTAGGGCCAATGATGAATGACTTTGACCCTTGTCCGGTCCAACCGTCATGAGGGTCACTGATATCAATACTACATTGAAAGAACAAGCTTGCACACGAGGGAATTTGTAACATCCCGGATTTTTCCCAACCTGGGATTAGACGTCCTTAGGTGATGGGTCGATCCTAAAACCTTATTAAATTGTCAGAACTGAATCCCACAGTCTAAAATCGCTCCTTAACCCATTTCCTTCACAAATCCCACCCTTCACTACCTTGTTCTTTCAATTTTTCAAAGCACTTTCGCCCTAGACACTATCTTAAACTAGCTAAGTAGTATAACTTGGATCACTTTAGATACAAACTACAAAGGACTAAGTACCACCCCAGACAGAAATCACTTAGGACTAAATCCTTTAGAAATGAGACAAAGTAACTAAGTGCGAAACCAGATTAGCTACGAAATCCGTTTGAATCGCTTTAAATACGATCTATAAGACCCAGAACTTGTAGAATCATTGACGCTAGGTTACCCTAAAATCTAGGATCAATCTCATTACCCGGCTGCTCTCGGGAGCACATCGAAACTCCGTATCAGATCTGGACCATACGTCGGAAGTCTGAATAATACGAGGTTAAGGACTTAGGACCGCCTCGCTGGGCTTGACAACCATCTCGAAAAGCAAATCCAGCCGATGTCCCACAGCTGTTCGCTTGAGTCCGGAGCGAGAGAATGTGAAAACACTTGTTTTCTTTAAAAATAAATATCTTGAATAGTAATCTGAGACTCGTCGGTTGCGGATCGTTTTAAGCAACGGGCCGTCAGAATCGACCAAATTACACCCTCGGATCGGAAAAATTTCATACACATTTACATGTACTCGGAATCTCCGATCGAGACCTACTGACCGTCGAACTGAAACTGGTCCGCCACACGTGATCTGGAATCCCGACCAAAACGAAAACTTAATAGAACGTAGATCCAGCGTTAGTGAGCTTAAGTCCGACCTTTGGCTCAAGGAGACCCGCCAGAAGTCCTCCGTTGAGTTGAAAAAGTTTCGCTTTGGCTATAACCTAGGTGAACCTTGTCCAGAAGTCTATTTTGGTGAAGTTTTAGACTATATAAGGACCTTAAACCCTCTCCCATTTCAGCCATACGAATTTGGATTTGAGAGAGAGAAAAGAGAGAGAAAGTGTGGGAGATCTGGGAGAAACTCCCTGCTGCTGTTCCCTGCCGCTATTCGGGCTCCATCGCCTGATTCTTATCGCTTTCTCGGCGATTCCGGCATCGTTTCTAGGTAAGAAACCCTAACCCTAACCTGTTTTAGGGTTGTATAGGTTGTAGGTTATGAAATAGCTAACCTGTTTCGTTCTCTAGGTTGCCAAACTCCCGTATACGGAAGCTTAGCGAACCTATCGACTCCGTTACGATTCTACGATAAAAGGTGAGGACTTTAGGTGTATAGGTTACAGTTTTCAACACTTTCAATGTCAGATAATGGTAGATTCATGATTTGCATGCAATTGCACATGTACAAAGTGCTTTCCGTTTTCTATTTCGATTAAAATTGTAGAATTTGGAATTTCATATACTCTAGGTATTCGTATAAAATACCGTATACGTATTTTTTTATGAAAATGTGTTTGACATGTTTATTCGTCGTATGGATATATGACGTATGGATAAAATACTTATTTGGTCAAAGGATTCGCCTAAATACATGTTTACTAATAAACACTATGTATGTAGAAATACTGTATTGTAAGGAGTGCCGTATACGTGCATATTTTAGCGATGTGTTTGCCATGATTATTTGTCATATGATTATATAATATATGGATAAATTACTTATTTGGCGAAAGGAATCGCCGTAATACATGTTTGCTTATATACACTATGTATGTTGAAAATGCGTATTCTAGAAAATATTGTATATGTATAAATATTGGGAGATGTATTTATCATGATTATTTGCTGTAGTAATATATTATACATGGATAAAATACTCACTTGGATAAAGGATAGCCCTAATACATGTTTTGCTAACTTACACCATGTATGTTGTAATAGTGTATTCTAAGTGTTTGTGAAAATGATTGAATGAGTATAGAATTCTCATTCGTGCTCGCCATGACTAATTGTCATGGATTCATGATTGTTGTATTGGCGATACCCCTTTGACGAAAGGATTTGCCCTAAATCACGCCACGGCCAATATACACCATATATGCTAAAATGTGTGGCCCAAGTGTTTATGGAAATGACTGAATGAATATGGAACTTGGATTCCTGATTGCCATGACTATTCGTCGTGGGTGTACGCGTGTTATGATTGGGGCAACTCCCTAGTGAAAGGATTTGGCCTAATGCCTATGTGATCGACATATGTCATGTATGTTGATGTATGTTTGTTTAAGTGTTTCTTGAAATATCTGAATGAGTAGTAGTTAGCAAATTGTAATGTATAAGGGTGTTGAGATATGATTCTCAACCTCTTTTAACTATGTGTATGATCTCCTTGGATAGTTGTGTGATTAGGAATTGAACATGTACAAATTCATGCTCGTGTTGTGCTTCATAACATGCTCAACTGCTTTATGATTTTAACTATGTAATGCATATGTTTAAATTTATATTTACATTGTATGATCCGTCATGGGTGATGGGGGAGTGGAGCAACGAATGCGTGCAACAGCCCTGGCAGCCCTAAACGGATACTACCAGACCTTGATTGTATGAGTTGAATCTTGATTTACTACTGTTTTATCTATCTGCACTTGATTGTGTTTGGGGCTATGATTATAGTCCAGACAATCGGTACCAGAATTGAATTCGTGGCTGCGATTCATTTGCCACGTGAGATGTGTTCGACGAACTCGAGTCGTACTTCGGTTGGCGATAGTGGTTGGCCACGCGAAGTGCTTATGCACTTCATGTCGTTCAACTTGTTGTGCGCTCGAGCTAGCCGAGCTCGTCAAGTAACCCGATCCGTCTAATGTTTGTTCACCATGTTTGGACGCAATTGCTTGAACCTAGGGTACCAAACTTACTAGTGAAATCCCTTTTAACCATGGTACCTCGATCTGCTAAGACTCATGAGCCGGGCATGGTGGTATGGGACACCGTGGTCGAGCTGTCGGCCTACGCTGGGGCCACGTGCCTCCCCGTAGTGACCAGTGAGCAACCAGACTCGTGAGCCGATTATGGTGGTATGGGACACTATATTCGAGCTGTCGATACTTACGGCGAGAGCCGAGTACGGTGAGACCGTACTACGTGTCCGACTGGGCGACGAGTCCTCTGTAGTATCTTCGAGTATACTCCAAGGTCTGTGATTGGCGACGAGTCTTTCACAGCAACTAGAGTATGAGTTGAGCCGAGTACGGTGAGACCTGTATTCGAGCTGACGACTAGTGATTGAGCCGAGTATGGTGAGACCTGTACTCGAGCTGACGGTCAGCAATTGAGTCGCATACGGTGAGATCTGTATCCGTGCTGACGGGTGACGAGCCCTTTGTGATGCCTTCGCTACGCCTCTCAAACTATAATATCGTATGAGATTAACTAGGACTGACGACCCTAGAATGGATCATGTTTGGGAATGATATAAGGGAGGTACCTTAGTTTCCCAATACTGCTGTTTGAAATGAACTAATAATTACTCGGTAATCATGCTCATTATCGCACTGCATGTGCCTGGTAGATGTGGAGCACTGAGGGATGGACGCATTCGCGAACGTAAGATGATGTCGCATGAGGATGGTTTGGCAAGGGCATACATCATGTCATTTCATACTTGCATTAAATAAGAGTAGTTAAAATTGTTTGATTGTACTGCTTTATCATTCTTGCTTGATCGAATTGATAACATGTTAACCTATGCTTTATTGTTCCACCGAGTTGATCACTCACTCCCACGATACGGGACGGTGTTCCGAACACCCACCGACTTTGTCCGATTGCGGATGGCGACGCTACTCGAGGCGGAGCCAGGACTTCTATGACCACGAGAATGCTTCCTCGTATATGCTGTTTTCTGGTGGTTTCGTGAGAGTCGTGCCTTGATTGTCGGGGCTACAGGGATGTTGACTAGATCACACTACACAACTTGGTATAATTTAAAATCATACTTGTAATTATTTAACCTGGTAACTTTATCACACTCTGGAGACCCACCACAGTTTATATATTTTATCTATCTATCACAGTCTTCCGCTTGCAAATTTAACTGTCTCTAGAGTATGATATACTATTTTGGCTTAATCTCACTCATGTTCAATGCACTAATACCGATCACATTCAATCATCATTCATTTTGTTGCATAAGTGATGCGTTGAAACTCGGGAGTTGAGTTTATGCTCGACCCCCGATTTTCAGGGCGTTACAGAATTCCATCTGCATGTCCTCTGGGTGCATGCACTCTCGGTAAGGTTTTGTATTTTTCATTGATGTGTGTGTGCCAGCAACCCATATTTGGATTTGATTTGAAATGCACATCTGGCAGGCTGCTCTTCGAGCATGGCATGAACGAGAGACAAAGGAGATGGACCTTGTTGGTTGAATTTCTATTAAACATCTATGAATTTCTGAAGTGAATCCTCTTGAGTTATTTCTGGTTGGATCTTATAAGTAGGGGATCTAAGGGGATAGTCATTACAATCTATGGTTGGTTCACATGATCATTTCTCCAATTTAAACTATGATAGTTCCAACAATTAAGATCATATGGGTGGGAGTCTTTGATAGTTGTTGGTAAGCGTTATTACCCATATAATAGTCACGCATTATCTTCCTAACATAATCATTTGACAACCTTTCAACTAATCTCTCATCTCTTAAAAGTTTATTAGAGTATTCATGTATTCACTCTGGCATGAACATGATGAAACCATAATTCTAATCTTAAAACAAAAATTCTATAGAAGAATCTTATGATAATATAGAAAGAAAATAGAGAGAGAGAGAGAAATGATGTTACCCGTAGGAAAAATCTACAACTAGAAGATTCTATAAAAGCTAAACCTAATTGTGTTCAATGCTACTCTTCGGCAATGGCACCAACAGCTTCATCGAACCTAAGGGTTGACAACTCCAAGTGCAAAGTTGCGATATTGTAATAATTCGGTGAAACCGATGTCGAATCCACAAGGAATAGGGAACACGGCTTAGAATTAATCTAAGTCTAATGGTTTATCTAAGTTTTTAATCCAACGATTAATGAAAGAGTTTTAAAACTAATAAAAGACTAAGGATCCAAGAATCCAATTATGGCAATTACATATTCAATTTATTGATTTAATATACATATCAATTGGAATTAAAGTCTTATCCTATCCAATTAGAAGATAATTCAGTTAAACCATTCATAAACACCAAAGATAATATGATCTCAATTGAATGATTCTCTCATGAAGCACTCGGACATCAATTGCATGAAACTAAAAGTGTCTAAAGAACTTTTAGGCATAAATAGATCAATTAATTATACAGATTGATTTCTTCTCTAATTCACGCTAAATAATTGTTAAATCAAAACATTTATTGTACCTAGAGTGTACAACAAATTCAGAAAAAAAAAAAAACTCAAAGACTTTAAAGTAAATCTAATCCAAATTAATCTAATTCCATTATTCAAAATAATGTTATTGAATCAAATAAACTAAATACGGAGATTAAACTACAAACTTTATTCCTTAGCCTTATCTAAAAGAATATCCTAACATGACTAACGTCTTAGAAGCAAAAAACTAGAAAAACTAGAAAAGACAAAATAGAATTGAGGAGGAGAAGAGGAAGGACGGCTCCGTGAAAGCTCCGCCACCTCTAGGTCTTTCTCCTAAGCCTTAATTCGTACTTTAAAAGTCCTAAAACATCAATTTAAATAAGGAAAACTCGCACCGACTTGGAACCGACTTCAATTTACTCACTTTTATTACGCTTCGACTTGAAAAGGCCAAGCTAAGAGTCCTAGAGAGAGGGGGGGTGCATAGGACTATGTCAAATTAAAATTTTAAGAGCGGAATAATAAAGAAATAATTAAAGATAGCACTTATCAATTCAAATAGCAGAAATGAATAGCAACCTCAAATGTACAAGTATTAAGAGGTTGATACAGATGTTGTTCTAAGGACAACCTTACACCAAAAACCAATGGCTTATGGTAGGACAACCTGATTATTAGAACGGTTTGTATATCAAAAATTCAAACAAATATAGAGGAATAAATAATAAAAAAGAAATAAATTTCTACTACTATTACAACATTCACCACATGTGCAGAAAATCAATTACAATCATTCACCACAAATGTTGAAAAATAAATTACAATATTCAACCACTTAAGAACATGCAACCATTCACAACTCCAGCAATTATAGTGGTTCACTTGTGTGTACACCAACTATTAAAAAACAGCCACACAACTACTCCACTCCCAATATCCTCACATGGTGGATATTGGCTTTCACTATGAAATAGGTTTTCCAAGGTTCATTGAAAACCTTCACAATTGTGTATTTCAAGTGGGCTTACACAATTCAAAAATCCCAAACTCTGAGATTTTTTGGAACACCTCAGACAAACCAAAAAGGAAAGAGAGATTTTTCTGGCACAACCTCAAAAACCAAAATAAGATTTACAAAAATGTAAATATACTTATCTGGATATTCTCCTTTGATGAAGCCTGATAGAACCGATTCGATGCAGATGTTCAATGTAGACGTTCAATGTACAATCTCACATATGAAAGGGTTCTTGGATCTAAATGATTTTTAGATTAAATTGTCTAGGGCTAGCTTAATTTGATTTTGATATCAAAAAGGGTAAAATCAATATTTCATTTACAAAAGAATTAGAATAGAATAGAGATTATAAAATCAAATACAAAAAAAGCTATTAAAAGAATCTTAAATACTAACCAATTAGCTTCTCAAATGTGGGGACAGGTTCTCTCAGAGTTGTGACTTGAATATCTTGGAATTGAATGAAAAACTCTGAAAATCGTCCTCAATTTATAGGTAAAATTATTGTTCACTCGAACTGGTCGAAGGACCAACAATATTTCAAAAATTTAGGCGCGATAAGATAAGATCGTTACTCGACTGGTCGAGTGGCTTGCTTGACTGGTCAAGTGGCCTACTCGACTGGTCGAGTGGGACCCAATTTGGTTGCTGGACTTTGAGTCAATCCTGCTCAATTGGTCGAGCACTGTTCACTCAACTGGTCGAGCAGTCTCCAGGACTGGTCGAGGGTCCAACAAAAAATCTCAAAAATTCACAACAAACCTAAGACTGGTTGAAGGAATTCTTGGACTGGTTGAGCCAGTGCTTGGACTAGTCGAACATAGGCTAAGACTAGTCGAGAAAAAGCTTATAAAATTATATAATGACCCAATTTAAGTATGCAATCAATATAACCTATCCTATGGTCAATCTAGGGTCATTCATACCTTATCGATAAAGATTAAATATTGAAACATTGTTCGCTTCAGTTGATAGATTATCAGGAAGTACTTGGGGCTTGTCATCTTGAAGTACCTTGAAGCTTGTCATCTTGAAGTACCTTGAAGTTGACCATGTATTCTTAAGTAATACACACTGTATGGACATAGTTGAAGCATGAAAACTTGAAGTAGTACTTGATGTTCTACTTGAATCTCTTATTCTTGTACTTCTAGATCTTGTACTTGAGCTTCTTGAACTTGAATTTGAGATGCTTGATCTTGAATTTGAACTTCTTGAATGTAAGTAAGGATGGTATAAAATTGAGCTACAGAAGATACAAATTCCAAGAGGTTTTGGCACTACAAAATTTGACAATCATAGGAGCTAGATAGAATAGCATTTACAATCTCCCCCTTTGTCAAATTCGTGACAAAACAAAATAAATAAAAATATCATAAATGCACAATAAAGAATCATGCATCAGTTAGATCAATAAAGAATCATGCACCAGTGAAAGACGACAAATCAATACTCCCCCTTAATACCTTACTTCATAGAATCTAAGAGGAGAATTGAAGAAAGAATTTCTACCTATCTACTTATCACCTAACCACATTCTCCACATTTCCACATTCTCCACATTTATCATAATGAAATAGGCATGTCAGGTCAAATTCTCCCCCTTTTTCTCACAATACGACAAAAGAAAGAACCTATAAATGATGATGGAAACACAAGAGCAATGAGAGAGGTAAGGTTAAGATAACATAGTGACAAGATAACCATTAAAAACATGTCCAAGCATAAGAAGAAATTCAAGTGTTAAAAGTTATAGATATCAGATATTCAAAACTAATCCAAACTAGAAGGAGCAGGTATGGAGGATCAATTTGATGAAGTCTCTTGCTAATGCGTCTAAGATATTTGTGCATATATTTAAATTGCATTTCCTACAACACATGCATACCTTCAACCTTCTCCTCAAGTGAGAGCAAATGCGCATCAAAATCAGATGGCTGATAATCAGGATCAACAGCAGAATTGGATTCAATTTCATCAAAGAGGTCATCTATATTAACATCATCTGGAGGCAAAGTACCCTCCTCTTCATTTGCTTCAACAGCTTCACTAGCACCCTCATCCACTTGGCCTAGGGCTAACTTCAAATTCATCTCGTTAATGTTAGAGTCGTTGAAGGGTAGATGGTGAATAGGAGCTTCTCCAACAGGCTTAACCACTAGACTATGAGTGGCTAATACAGTCATAAGATAAGCAAAAGGTATATCAGTGTGACCTGGGACGGAATTGAATCATGAAATAACAAATAAGAGAAGGAAGACACACAGAGACTCCAGAAATGATAGAATGAAGAATATGAACCTTGAATGTAATAAGCTCGGTTTTATTACCAGATCTAGGGTAGACATTTGAAATGAAAATCTTATGAAGAACCCTATATCTGGGTAATATAAACTTGGAAGCAAGAGCATTCCCAGTACTCCATGTCGCATCCATATTACATAAAACTCTAGTGAGCATTTGCTTCTCAGATTCAGAAGGTTTTACTACAAGAGAATTAATGGGAACACCGTCATCATTAACTTGAAAGTCCATTAATCCAGAAATGAGGTGACAGTCCACATCAATAGGACCTTCTCTAGTAGAAATTGTAAATGTAAGATTTTTGGTAGAGAAATTAGTAATACAAGCATACATGGCTTGCACAATAGAGCAGAATGCAGGACCGTTCCAATGTAAAATGTTATCCCATCCTACAGATTGAAGAAGGGGAAGGATATCAAAAGGAGCCAAATGTCAATGTTAACTGTTTGTTCTGAAATGGCCAAGCTATATGTCCTAGAGGGGGGGGGGGTGAATAGGACTATGCCAAATTAAAATTAAAATAGCGGAATAAACAATAAAGAGATATCCTTACAAAAATAAATCAATTCACAATGCTGAAATAAACTCAACCTCAATTAACAAGTATTGAGAGGTTGATATGAATTCAGTTTTAAGGACAACCTTACACCATAAAAACCATAGGTTTATGGCAGGACAACCTTATTTCTAGAACGTCCTTTGTATCAAGAACTCGATAAAAATAAATAGCAAGGAATTGAAATATATTGCTGAAATTTAAATCTAACTTATTACAACATTCCCCACACTTGCTTGAAATATAAATATTTACAAAATTCACAACCACACATACATTCCACAACTTTGAATGATAAAAGGTAAAAGATTAAGCAAGCATTCAATCCACAAGACAAAGAATTATAGTGGTTCGCCTGTGTGTTCACCAACTGTTAAACAACAGCCACACAGAATGCTACTCCACTCCTAATATCCTCACAGAGGGGATATTAGCGTTCGCTACCAAAATAGGTTTCACAGGTTCAGCTAAAACCTTCACAATTGTGTCTTTTTAACTTGGGCTTACACAATCCAAAAACCCCTCCTTCTGAGTTTTCTGGCTCTCCTCAGAAAACCACACAAATGAAATTTTTCGGGCAAATCCCTAACAAAAACCAAAAGAATGGAAATTTTACAGAATTGTAAAATACCTGGATTTCTCCTCTTGTAGCAGCCCGGAAGAATCAATCGGAGTAGAAGTTTGAATATGGAAGTTCAATGTCCAATACTCACTTTAAAATAGTTCTAAGTTCTAATTGATTTTAAGTTTAATCAACTTAGGGCTAGCTGTATTTGATTTTGATTCTAAGAAGAAGGAATTAAGAATTTCCCCTTTTTCTAATCAGATTAGAATGCAAATCAAAATCAAATAACAATAAACTAACAAAAGGAAATAGAATTATGCACAATATACCTTAAAAACAAACACAAACTTATCTCAGAGTGGAGCCTTGAATTCACTTAATTTTTAATGAAAAACTATGCAATTCATGTTTTATTTATAACTGGAAAAATTCGTCTTCGACTGGTCCTAGGGTCACCACGACTAGTCGAAGGATAAACTGATTTTTGAATTTTTGAGCACGATCGGATAAAACCGTTGTACGACCGGTCGTAGGTAGTCCACGACTGGTCAAAGGCAGTTCACGACCGGTTGAGACCCTTCTATGATTGGTCGTGCGACACTTGATTTAGTCGCTGAAGTTTGAGTCGTGGCTTTACGACTGGTCGAAAGTCGAGTCGAGACCATCCCACAACCAATCAAGCAGACTCCAGGACTAGTCGAAGCCGAACGAAAAAATCTGATAATTGCAACAACTCTAGGACTGGTCCTGGAATTTCTTAGACTGGTCGAACAAGGTCTAGGACTAGTCTTAGAATAGACCAAATTCATGTATTAATATTCAAATGAATTATGTAGCCAAAGTGACCTACCCTAAGGTTAATTTAAGGTTTATCATACCTGGGACATGAAGTATGAACATTGAAAACTTCATTTGCTTGGACTTTGATCATTATGAAGCTTGAGTTCTTCTTGATGCAGCTTGACTACTTCACAAGCTTGGAAATCAATGTCATTTTGAGTTGCACTTGAGTCCCAAACTATGCTTGAGTCCTGACCTTGAATACACGTGAACTTGAGCTTTGAGTTCTTACATGTGAACTTGAGCTTGAGTCTTGAGCTTGAACTCTTCTTTAATATCTTCTATATTATAGCTTGAACTGTCTTGAGGAATTCATCTTCTTGACATGGTGTCTCGAACAAATTTATCAAGATATAAAAACAAGACACATACAGAGGTTTTGACACACAAAATTTGACAACCAAAGAGGAATCAAACCATAGCACTTACACATTCTACTATCAAGTTGCGTAAGCGAATATCCCACATATATTCGGGATCTTCCTCGGGTGACCGAAGGTGGCGCACTGTGATAGGAGCGGAATGAGAAGAAGAGGGACCTCAAGATCCTTTCTTCTTATTTCTACCTTCCATTACAACAAAGAAATCAAGGAATACAAGGATTACAAAAGAGGTAAGATGGGTTTCAAGCAAAAAGAATTTATAGCTAGAAAACCCACCAAACAACCATAAACCTTGAAATAAACAACACAAATGAAGAAAAGCAAGTGCAAAGGACTTGAATCTACAAGGAAATTAAAAATAAGCACTAACCATGGAGGAATCGAAGATGGGTTCGACTGGTTATGGTAGGGCTTGTTGGAGAAGAAGGACCAAATGAAGAAAAAAGTAATTTTCTCCAAATAAAAGGCCAAACTCGAGATTCACGACTGGTCGAGTACATACTCGACCGGTCGACCCACAACTGGTCGAGTGTGTACTCGACTGGTCGTGCAACACTGAAAATTTGCAATTTTTCATTAATTTGAATTTTAAAATAATAAATATATACATTATGATACAGAAAGGCACAAATCATTAGTTCATATTGCACATACCAAAATCAAATTTCAATTTTCCAAACCTATTTTTGTCAAGCAATTTTGTGAATATGTCTGCAAGTTGAGTCTTGGTCGGAATATATTCCAATGAAATTATCTTGTCTTCCACCAGTTCACGAATATAATGATATCTAATGTCAATATGCGTGGTTCGTGAATGTTGAATTGGATTTTTAGATATATTAATTGCGCTTGAATTATCACAACATAAGACCATAGATTCTTGTGCAATTTCATAATCGCTTAGCATTCTTTTCATCCACACAAGCTGAGTGCAAGCATTACTAGCAGTAATATATTCAGCCTCAGCTGTGGAGAGCGACATGGAACTTTGTTTCTTACTTAGCCAAGAAACTAAACAGTTTCCGACATAGAAACAACCACCACTGGTCGATTTACGATCATTAATGTTACCAGCCCAATCAGCATCCGTGTAACCAGCTAATTGCACACTAGTATCATGTGGATATCAGAGACCAAGATTAGTTGAACTAGCGACATATCGCAAAATACGCTTAACAACAATCAGGTGTGACTCTTTAGGGTCAGATTGATATCTAGCACAAATTCCTATGCTAAAAGCACTATCAGGTCGGCTCGCAATTAAATAAAGTAAACTACCTATCATACTGCGATACAACTTAGGATCCACACTCTTACCTGTTGAATCCTCAGAGAGTTTTAGAGTAGTATTCATTGGAGTATCAAATTTTTCCCACTCTCAAATCCAAACTTTTTAACTAAGTTCAGAGCATATTTGGTTTGAGAGATAAAGAAACCATCAGGGAGCTGTTTGACTTGCAACCCTAGGAAATAGTTTAGTTCTCCAGCCATGCTCATTTCAAATTTAGATTTCATAAGATCTGCAAACTCAGTAGTCATGTTAGTACAAGTAGATCCATAGATAATGTCATCAACATAAATTTGCACTATAAGTATGTGATCATTATGTTTTTTTTACAAATAATGTCTTATCAACACTTCCCATTACAAAGTTATGACTTAGTAGAAACTTAGTCAACTTTTCGTACCATGCCTTGGGAGCTTGTTTCAAACCATAGAGTGCCTTTTTCAGGTGATAGACATGATTAACATGCTTAGGGTCTTCAAAACCTATTGGTTGTTCAACATACACTTCTTTATGTAAATCGCCGTTTAAGAATGCACTATTTACATCCATTTGGTATATTTTGAATTTTCTAAAGCATGCAATGGATATAAATAGTCTGATTGATTCAAGACGAGCTACTGGGGTAAGGTCTCATCATAATCAATGCCTTCAATTTGAGTGTACCATTGTACAACCAGCCTAGCCTTGTTTCTAATAATATTACCAAGTTCATCAGACTTATTTTTGAAAATCCATTTTGTTTCGATAATGTGTTTATCTTTTGGTCTTGGAACTAAGTACCAAACATCATTTTGAACAAATTGATTTAGCTATTCTTGTATTATAACAATCCAGTTTTCGTCAGTAAGAGCTTCTTTTACGTTAACCAGTTCTATCTGAGATGTAAAACACACGTAATTATACATATCTTCAAGTTGTTTACGGGTGCGCACACCAGTGAGAGGGTTTCCAAGGACTTGATTAGATGAATGGTCTTTAACTGTCCTCAGTTCAGTGTTATTTTAACTAAATGAAGAGTCTGGTTTATAAAATAAAAGGACTTCATCATTTTTTAAACTTGAGACAGGTGTATTCAAGTGATCATTTATAACCACATTAATGGACTCTTGAATTATACTAGTCCTCTTGTTAAGAACCTGATACGTTCAACTATTCAGATCATACCCTAAAAATATCCTTTCATCACTTGTGGTGTCAAATTTACCCGGATTTTCTCGGTCACGTAAGATGTAGCACTTGTTGCTAAAACCTCGAAAGTATTTGACAGTAAGCTTCTTATCAAACCACATTTCATAAATTGTTTTACTATTTGATTTTCTAGTATAAATGCGGTTAATTATATAACAAGCAGTATTTACGGCTTCAGCCCAAAGGTTTTTAGGAAGCTTCATACTATTTAGCATTACATTTACCATTTCATAAAACACTTTATTTTTCCTTTCCACCACACCATTTTGTTGTGGTGTTTTGGGCGTAGAATATTCATGTGATATTCCCTGATACTGTCAAATTTCTCAAAACCGTTATTTTCAAATTCAGAACCATGATCACTGCTGATCTTAGAGACTTGTGATTGTTTTTCCGTTTGAATACGTTTAAGTACTCTTTTTACTTCATCGAGAGTTTCTGATTTCTCTCTTAAGAAGACTACCCAAGTATACCTGGTAAAGTCATCAAGAATCACCAGAATATACTTATTGCCACCTCGACTCTCCATTCTAATTGGTTCAATGAGATCCATGTGGAGAAGTTCGAGTGGTTTAGATGTGGCTTTAGAGTTCACCTTTTTGTGAGCACTCCTAGTTTGTTTACCAATCTAGCACTCGCCACATATTTTATCCACTTTTTGTATTTTGGGTAGACCTCTTACCAATTCTCCTTTTCTCAATCTATACAAGTTGCTGTAGTGTACATGTACTAGGCGCTTATGTCATAATTCAGTCTCATCGGTTTAGACCATGTAACACGATAGATTAGATGAGCTTGAATCACAAATAATGTAGCAGTTTTCAGAAGTTCTGTGACCAGTTAATATTACAGAACCATTTTTATTTAGAATTTCACACCCTTGGTTGGTAAATTTTACACTATGCTTATTATCGCGTATTTAAGAGATGCTTAATAAATTATGTTTTAACCCTTCTTCTTATAAAACATTCTCAAATAGAGGGAGGTTAAAGAGTTGAACCGTACCTTGGCCAATAATTCTGCAGTTGCTACCATCACCGAATGTGACTGAACCATCAGTCATATCTTTAAGATTAGTGAACAGACCTTTGTCACATGTCATATGTCTAGAGCAACCACTGTCTAGTACCACTTTGAATGGTTCGAAGCTTTGAAAGTGGGCAACCAAACAAGTAACCTTAGGGACCCATTTCATTATAGTTTTAGGTTTAGGAGTATAGTTGATCTTTTTATGTTTATAGTTGTTATAAATCCTACCCACTGAGTTAGATCTTAAGAGCTCTTTAAGTCAACTATTTTCTCGGCTAAAGGATAACGATTCTGATTTTAATAGTTGATATGGTTGCTTTTAGGTTTTAAAGTCTGAAAAGTTTTAGTATTTTTAGAATTATTTTGATTTTGACTTTTCCATTTTGAGTTAGAAGACTCCCCCTTTTACAAATTTAGGTGGAGTATTCTTATGTTTGGGAGGAATACTTTTATCATAGCCTAATCTAGATCGATCACCACATTTTCTGGATCCGGATAAAAGTTTTTCTAATTTAGGATCACCTTGGGCATACCTCCATGTGTCTTTCAAACTCAAAAGCGAAAAGACTTCTAGTTTTAGCTTTTCATTTTCAGATTTTAAGTTTTAAACTTGGGAGGTTTTGAAATCTAAGTCGCACTTAGTTTTTCAAAGCAATCTGAAATGTGTGATTTTTCTAAAACTATATTATCAAAATTCTCTTTTAGTTTTAAAAACTTTTCTTTTTGAAGTTTTAACTTTATAGCTATTTTGCAACTTTCCTTGTATAGGGCATCATAAGCATCTTGAAGGTCTTCTTCATTTTCATGGTCACTATTCAGATTTTCTTCACTGGTTGAATCATCATTATCTGAGAAAGTGAACTTGGCTAGAGTCATTAGGGCTTTAACATCATTAGCCGACTCGGTTTCAGAATCTTTTGACTCAGAAGAGGCTTCAGAGCAAGAAGATTCATCCCATGTAGCCAACATACCTTTCTTTTTAGACTTGTCCTTCTTAGGATATTTATTTGTTAGATGCCATATTCATGGCAGTTATAGCATTGGCTGTCCTTTAAAGATTTCCAAGTTTTAGATCTAGGTCTTTTCTTTTCAATAGGTTTTTTGCAAATCAACCCTCTTTTTACTTTTGAATTACTATTTTCATGAGAAATACTTTTAGAAGACTTAAGGGCGATGGACTTACCTTTAGGAGTTTTAAAGTTTAACTCATAGGTTTGTAAAAAACCAACCAATTCTTCTACCCTCATATTATCTGTATCACAAGGTTCCTGGATCGCGGTCACCTTTGAATTGAACCATTCAGGCAATGAGCACAGTATCTTTGCATAGACTTTACTTTCTGAGATCCTATCACCAAGACCCCACATAGAGTTAACAATGTCATTCAATCTTATATAGAAGTCCATGAACATTTCATTTTCTTCCATACATATTTCCTCAAATTTAGTTGTGAGGATTTGAACTTTAGATTTCTTAACAATTGTTGTACCGTTGTGTTATTTCCAAAATATCTCAAGTTTGCTTTGTAGTATCACAGGATATAATTTTCTTGAATTCATCTGGTGATAGTGCGCAAGTAATTGCATTTAAAGCCTTTGCTTGACACTACTCTCACTTTTCTGAAGATCGGTCCAAGAAAAGTAAGGTGAGACTTTTATAGTTTTAGATCTATCAGTACCAATCACTTCAGTGGTAGGAAGGGTCCAATTGGTCACTATGGCTTTCCACACGCTTTCATCTATGAATTTAAAAAAATATATATATCCTCATTCTAGCTTTCCAATAGGCATAATTGGAGCGATCAAAAGGTGGAGGCCTAGTGACTAAAAGGCTATCAAAATTTGACATCTTAAAAAGCTCAGATCGATTAGCTTAGGAAATTAATCCAAAAATTAACACGAGCTATTATGCTTTGATACCACTTGAAAAGGTCGAGCTAAGAGTCCTAGAGGGGGGGGGGGGGAGGGGTGTGAATAGGGACTATGTCAAATTAAAATATTCAGAGCAGAATAATAAAGAATAATCAAAGATAGCACTTATCAATTCAAATAGCAGAAATGAATCGCAACCTCAAATATACAGGTATTGAGAGGTTGATACAGATGTTGTTCTAAGGACAACCTTACACCAAAAACTAATGGCTTATGGTAGGACAACCTGATTATTAGAATGGTCTATGTATCAAAAACTTAAATAAATATAGAGGAATAAAGAATAAAATAGAAACAAATATCTACTGCTATTACAACATTCACTACATGCGCAAAAAGTAAATTACAATCATTCACCATAAATGCTGAAAAATAAATTACAACATTCAACCACCTAAGCACATGCAACCATTCACAACTCTAGCAATTATAGTGGTTCACTTGTGTGTACACCAACTATTAAAAAATAGCCACATAACTACTCCACTCCCAATATCCTCACACAGTGGATATTGGCTTTCATTATGAAATAGGCTTTCTAAGGTTCACCTAAAACCTTCACAATTGTGTCTTTCAACTGGGCTTACACAATTCAAAAACCCCACACTCTGAGATTTTCGGGAACACCTCAGACAAACCAAAAAGGAAAGAGAGATTTTTCTGGCACAACCTCAAAAATCAAAATGAGATTTACAAAAATGTAAATATACTTATCTGGATATTCTCCTTTGATGAAGCCTGGTAGAACCGATTCGATGTAGATGTTTAATGTACAATCTCACATATGAAAGGGTTCTTAGATCTAAATGATTTTTAGATTAAATTGTTCAGGACTAGCTTGATTTGATTTTGATATCAAAAAGGGTAAAATCAATATTCCCTTTACAAAAGAATTAGAATAGAATAGAGATCACAAAATCAAATACAAAAAAGCCATTAAAAGATTTACAACAATCAATATTCAATCTTCAATATTAACCAATTCGCTTCTCAATTAGTAAAAATGTCTGTATTCTAACTACATACCATGTAGGCTGTTATGTGCACACTAAGTGTATGTAAAAATGTCTGTATTCTAACTACTACATACCATGTATGATGTTTGAGCTATCAGCCTATGATTAATTGTTGTTGGCCTATGATTAAAATCATACATCCTGTGTGGCGGGTCTATGTAGACCTGGAGTTGCGCTGGCGGGGCTACAGGGTTTTGGATAGCGAATATTACACTTTCTCATTTTAACCTGGTAACATGTTCACACTCTAGAGACTTACACCAGTTTAAATATATTTTATATATCTATCACAATCTTTCGCTTGCATTATTTAACTGTCTCTGGAGTATGATATGCTATTTTGGTCTAATCTCATTCATGTTTCAATGCACTTATCATAATCATCATTATCTTTATTGCATAAGTGATGCGTTGGAACTCGGGAGCTAAGCTTTGCTTGACCCCCGATTTTCAGGGTGTTACATGCTCCTATCATCTTATGCGCTTTCTTCGACAATTTGGCTTTTGGCAGGATATCCCGGACTTTGCCTTTTCTGGATTTGGGCACGCCCCTCTTCCATCTGATTTGACTGCTTTGTATATACGGGTATGGATATCTTGGCAGGGCTCCTTGGATGCCTTGGTACTGGACCTTGAGTCTTGGGCTCCTCCCATGGCGACAGTACCAAACCAGCGGTGGGTGGCGGAGCAGTCAGTGTACTGTCAGGTTCCTGGTTGGCATCTGGAGGATGAGGCTGCTGACCAGGATATGGTAGGCGATGTCTCTTTGTCCTCCTCACGTGTTGATGATTCATTTGAGGCCTTCGAGGAGTGCCCTTTCATTGATCCGTCTTTCTTACTGGCCACACATGGTCACTTGATCTCCGAGATTGTTGTTCTTCGTCATACTTAAGAAGACATGGCTCGTCACCTAACAGCGAGATGACAGTATGATGAGAGTATGTTCACAGTGCACTGCCTGGAGAGGGATGAGGTCTTCTACCTACGCATGGAGGTAGAAAGGCTCAGGCAGAGATTATCGTTATATGAGAGGTAGGATCTTACCTGCGATCCCTATTGTTGATTGACTGCTTACTTTTGCATGCATGGAAATTTTGGTTTTTAAAAATGAGAAGGAAAAATAGTGTACTTGTAAAAAGGCTTTTAAAAGGAATGAAATATTTTGTTTATGCCACATTTGTCAATGTTCCCTTGTTTGGACTTGTGCTTTGGATGATTGGGATCAGAATCTTGGGCTTAGCCCACATTGCATATAGTATCCTAGATTATGTTCATAAGGTCTTGGTTCCTTGAGAGGGTATCTGAGATCACATCCCTGTATTGAAGTAGAGTTTGATAGAGAACTGATCCGCTGTTGACCTTCCCTTTGTATCTCGCTGTGATGCTCGTTGTCTTGGCTTCTTCTATACCTGCACTTTTACTTCTTTTTTTTTTCTAGCCATTTTTGCCCATAGCGCCCTTTCGGGTTTTCACTATGTCTGGCTTTCCCGTCATTTTTTCCTGTAGCGTCCTTTCGGATTTCACTACATCCCGAGTTTTTGATCTTGCCTGCCCATTGGCAGCTGTGCTGTTTTTACCCTTGGTGCCTTTTCGGGTTTTCACCAAGTCCGCTACATGCCTGTTATTTTTACTCGAGGCGCCCTTTCGAAATTTCACCTCGCCCATTTTGCTTAGGCACGTCTTTCTCTTCATTGTTTTTTTTTTTTTTTTTTGACATGCTGGGAATAATGGAGAAACTTCCTTCATTGCCGGTCAGCTGGTTACCTTCCTGTCCTTGTCTTTGAGTACAATTGTGAGCTGCTTTTTGGTTGGCCTATGTGAGTTGGAAGGGACTTACTCTCTTCCATTTAAGCTTTCTTTTTGAGATTTCCTGTTTTTCTCCTTTTTCTTTTTTTCTTTTCTTCTTTTGTTTCCTTTTCTTCTTCTTTTTTTCGTGGGAGAGATAACTGGTGTTTCAAATGGGAGAGGTGGCAGATATATATATATATATATATATAGTTTTTGTGGGGAAGTGAGGGATGCAACTTTGCGATTTAATCATTGACAAAGTCAGGTATAGTCACCCGTGAAAGATTTTCACATTATCGGCGTTGATGGGCTCGGGAAGATCTTCTCCCTTCAGATTGGTGAGCCGAAGAGCACCTCCTGGAAGTACTTCTCGAATAATCAGCGGTCCATCCCATGAAGGTTTGAACTTTCCTCTAGGGTCTGGTAAATATGGTGGCAGAATACGCTTCATGACCATATCGCCGACTTTGAAACTCCTCTTTCGGACCCTCTTGTTGTAGGCTTGAGCGATCCTTCTTTGATAACATTGGGAGTGGCTTAGTGCCCGCATGCGCTTTTCATCTGCCAGATGCAGTTGATCATACCTTAATTATTGCCACTCGTCTTCCTTAACTTTGCTTTCCAACAGTATCCGCAGTAATGGGATTTCGATTTTGACTGGCAGCACTGCTTCCATTCCGTATACAAGTTCGTAAGGGGTTGCGCCTATAGCAGACCGTACAGACGTTCGATAGGCCCAGAGTACATAAGAAAGCATTTCTGACCAATCACGGTATGTCTTCACCATCTTCTCCAGTATGCGGATGATAGTTTTATTTGCGGTTTCGACCTCACCGTTCATTTGAGGACGGTAGGGGCTTGACCGATGGTGTTAAATCTTGAACTTGTCGAGGAAATCGCTCATCCTTTTATTGACGAATGGAGTTCCATTGTCAATAATAATGGCTTAAGTGTAACGTCTCGAAAAATCCCGTACAAAGACCCGAGTATCACCTCAGGCAGAAATCACTTAGGATCAAATCCTTTAGAAATTAGACAAAGTTAACTACGTGCTAAACTAGATTAGCCATGAAATCCGTTTGAATCACTTTAAATACGATCTGTAAGACCCAAAACTTGTAGAATCATTGACGCTAGGTTACCCTAAAATCTAGGATCAAACTCATTATCCAACTGCACTCGGGAGTACATTGAATCCCTGTATCAGATCTGGACCACACATCGAAAGTCCAAATGATATGAGGTTATAGAATTAGGACCACCTCATTGGACTTGACAACTACCTCAGAGATCAAATCTAGACAATCTCCCACGGCTATTCGCTTGAGCTCGAAGCGAGAAGTGTGAGAAAACTGGGTTTTCTTTAGAAATTAAATCAAATTTAAGTAATCTGAGACTTGATATTTGCGGGCCAAATAAAAGCAATCAGACCATCAGAATCTGACCCAAATACACCCTCGGATCAGGGATATTTCCTAGCACATGTCCGTGTACTTGTAACCCTGATCGAGATTTAGTGACCGTTGAACTGAAACTGCTCCACCACGCTTGATCTAAGAATCTGACTAGAATAAAAACTTAACACCACCTGGATCCAAGGTTGGTGAGCTTAAGTCCGACCGCACGCAGAAAAGGGGCCGCCAGAAGTGCTCCATTGAGCTAGAACAAGCTCACTTTGGATATAACCTAAGTATACCTTGACCCTGGTTCTATTTTGGTGATGTTTTAGACTATATAAGGACCTTAAACACTCTCTCATTCAGCCCATATGAATTTGAGAAAACCCTAGGAGAGAGAAGAGAGAAAAGAGAGAGAAAGTGTGAGAGAAGTGGGAGAACCTCCCTGCTATTTTACCCTGCTACTCTACAAGCTTAACCACATCATTCTAATCGCTCTTCCGGCGATTCCAGCTTCGTTTCTAGGTAAGAAAACCCTAACCCTAACCTGTTTTAGGGTTTCAATTGATTCAATTAGTGAAATAGCTAACATTACTTGTGCTTTAGGCCATTATACTATCGTGGAAGAAGCCTTAACATTCCTACCAGATATATTACGCTTCTACGACGTAAGGTGCAGACTTTAGGTGTATAGGTTATGGTTTTCAACGCTTTCAATTTCAGATAATGATAGATTCATGATCTGTATGTTATTGCACATGTACAAAGTGTTGTCCGTTTCGTTTTTCGGTTATACGTTAACTATGTTGAATATACTGTATTCCTCGTATTTGTAGAAAGTACTACATAAGTATAAATTTTGAAAGTGTATTTACCATGATTAATTACTATATGAACATGCTATATATGTGTATAATACTTACTTGGTGAAAGGGTTCGCCCTAATACATGTTTCTGCTAGTAAACACTATG
Source organism: Magnolia changhungtana (assembly GCA_030180095.1). Classification (NCBI taxonomy): domain Eukaryota; kingdom Viridiplantae; phylum Streptophyta; class Magnoliopsida; order Magnoliales; family Magnoliaceae; genus Magnolia; species Magnolia changhungtana. The sequence continues at coordinate 3,404,088 of JASAUF010000625.1, forward strand.
TATGTTGAAAGAGTGTATCCTAAGTGTTTGTGAAAATGCTTGTAAGAGTAAGTACTTAGAGAATTGTGCTTTAGGTAGGTGTTGAGATAGGATTCTCAGCTACCTTAGAGATGTATATGATTTCCTTCATGTTGATTGTTTAATTTAACCGCTTACTTATGAAATATGTGTGTTTGTATTTCCTGTTTATATTGTGCTTTATAACATACTTTATGACATGCTTGTTAACATGTTTGAATTACCTTATTTATTATGCTTTACTCTACATGCTTCTAAATAAGGATCGATTGTGATTGGGGCTATGATTATAGTCCAGGTAATCGGTAACAAGCTTGAGTTCGTGGTTGAGTTTCATTCACCACATAGGATGTGTTTGACGAACCCGAGTCATACTTCAGTTGGCGACAGTGGTTAGGCTACGCGAAGTGCTTATGCACTTCATGTCGTTCAGTTGGTTGTGCACTCGTTCTAGTTAGGCTCGTCAAGTAACCCAATCTGTCTAATGTATGTTCACCATGTTTGGACGCCTCTGTTTGAACCTAAGGTACCAAGCTTACCAGTGGAATCCCATTAACCGTAGTACCTCGATCCGGTAAGACTCATGAGCCGGGCATGGTGGTATGGGACACCGTGGTCGAGCTGTCGGCCTATGCTGGGGCACGAGCCTCCCCATAGTGACCATTGAGCAACCAGACTCGTGAGCCGATTATGGTGGTATGGGACACTATATTCAAGCTGTCAGCCTACACTGATAAGGTGATGGGGGAGTGGTGTAACGATTCCGTGTAACAGCCCTGAAAGCCCTTTGTAGTGACCTCGAGAGTACTCTGAGTCTACGTGGAGGCGACGACCCTTCCGTAGCAACAAGAGTACAAACTAGGCCTGTATTGATAAGGTGATGGGGGAGTGGTGTAACGATTCCGTATAACAACCCTGGCAGCCCTTGCAGCGACCTAGAAACACACCATCGCATGAGATTATCTAGGACTGACGACCCTAAAATGGATCATGTTTGGGAATGATATAAGGGAGGTACCCTAGTTTCCCAATACTGCTGTATGAAAAGGACTAATAACAACCCGGTAATCATGTTCATACCGCACTGCATGTACCTGGAAGATGTGGAGCACTAAGGGATGAAAGCATGTTGCGGACGTAAGATGGTGTCGCATGAGGGAGTATGTTGGTGAGGGCATGTATCACGACTGCACTTCATACTTGCATTAACAAGAGTACTTAGGATTGTTGATTGTACTGCTTTATCATTATTGCTTGACTAATTTGATAACATGTTAACTTATGCTTTATTGTTCCACTAAGTTAGCTACTCACTCCCACGTTACGGGACGGTATTCTGGATACCCACCAAACTCTGTCTTAGACGCAGGTACCGATGATTCACAGGTGGCTGAGCCTGATTATTATGAAGATCAGGATGAGTTTTCCTTCATGCAGTTCGCTAGAGGCTTCGTGTAGGCTATCCAGATTTACGGGGCTACAGGGTTTATGGTTATAGTTGTACCATTTTGACATTTTGATTCAGGAACAAATACATGTATATGGTGACTCAGTTGGTATTCATACTCTTGAGATCGAGATTGTTTTATTTTATACACATCTATATACATCTTTCAGTCTTCCGCTTGCATTTATACATTGATCTGGAGTATGAATTACTATTTTGGTATAATCTCACTCATGTTTATTGCACTAACACAGCCAACATTCAATCATCATTCTCTATGTTGCATAAGTGATGTTTTGGAACTCGAGAGTTGAGTTGCTACTCGACCTTCGAATTTCACGGCGTTACAAGTTGGTATCAGAGCATGATTTAGATTAAACCAGACTTGAGTTATGGTCTCACGACGTACACTGGCACATTTTGACTTAGGTGGGTGTGAGAAAAATGTAGAAACAGCCCTAGATTTTCCCCATTTCGCCATTTGGCGAAGTTCATCGAAATTGATCACTTTGATTGAGTCCGTACTCATCCGTGACCGCATGAGGCCACCCCAAACCACTTCTAGACCGTCACACGACAGGTCTAGACCACAATTCACCCCATCCCAGCTGTTAAAAATCAATCAATGTTGATATGTATTAGAAAACACCCGAACTGACCCGAAACGGAGCGAAACGGAGTCGTGGGCCTACCCACACTAATCTAGGAGTACCCAGGGTGGGACCCACATGTTTTTGGGGCCTAGGGGGCAGGAGGGCCTCGCCAAAATGGCGATCCCTCGCCAATTGGTCCAGGGAGTGGCGAGGCCCTCGCCCGGTCGGTGAGGCCTCGCCGGTCAGCGGGCCAGGCCGGGCCGGGCCTGCGGCTCGGGCCGATCATCTTTGGGGGTATTAGGACCCCCTGGTATGTGGGTCATCCATTGCAACCACCTCAAAACCCTACTTCCTTCACAAAACCCACCTCCAAGCTCCCTTTTCTCTCTAAACTTGTTGTCCTCTCTCTCAAATCTCCCTTCCAATCGTCCAATCTACCATTTTCGACCACAACCCATTCCCTTCCAACGTTTCCAGCAAACCATACCTCCCTACTCACTGGATTCTCTGTCATTTGAGCCATTACACCTCCCATTTGTGGCTCCAAATCGTGTTAGCCACTGACCCATCCCTTCTCTTTATTTCCCTTCTTTACTCCTTGTCTGTTGGGCCACTACAACCTCTGTTAAGACCTAAGTCCGTGGAGAACCAACCCTCCAGCCCTTTTTCTTTCCTTTCCTTCACTTTTCATGGCTTTCTTTGCTATTGTTTCGGTCATTTTCTCCATCTCCACCATCCTTTCTCTTATGGGAAAGAGAGAGTGTTGCGGATGAGGCTGGGCCTAGTCACCGTACACATTCAAGGTGGCCGAGAGGCACCGCCGCTAGCACAAGCATCGCTCAGGAGTTTCAAACGAAGAAGGATCTTGATCCCTGGATTCCTGCTGAAAGAGCTCAGTTGGTGGCACTACCTCATGGAATTTATGAGAACCGTAGGGTTCTCTTTCAAGCCCAGGTGGATGGGCGACTCTTCGGTGAATACTACTTGTTCGAGTAAGTGGAGGCGGACCATTGGGATCCACTATTTGAGGCCAGAGGTCGTGCCAATGCAGGTACTATCCGATCCTTCTATGCCAACATTCACGAGCCTACACTGGAACCTTTGCAGTTTCGGCTCTCTTCTGGAGTGGATCAGTTTGCCACAATTGATGTTAGATTGATTTCGCGGCTTATGGATATGCCCCTTGGCGAAGTACATGCTAGTGAGCAGAATCTGGGGAGTGCACGTGAAAGGGATCGTCGCACACATTTCCTTTGTGGTGGCCGACTGGTTGAGTGTCAGCCGAACAAAAGCCTTCTAGCGTCCCATATGTTAGATGACTTCTGCCTACTACATCACATCTTCACATATAACCACTACCCCAGACACAGTAATCGCAGCGAGTGTACACGACTCATGGTAGACTTTCTGTACTAAGTGGGGCAAAGGGCGAACTTGTGCCTGCCTACATTCGTATTGTGACAGATAGTGAGTACTATACGCTCCACAGAAGCTCTGATTTGCTTCCCTTCGACCGACTCGTATGCAAGATTGCACGGGAGTTTGTCTACAGTCTGGGGATAGAAAGGCTGGCACCGATTCATCAAATCGACGAGAGTACTCTCCATCAGATGGAACTCGGGGCACGGCGACGACGAGCCCGACATGAGGAGAGTGAGGATGAGGCGGAGAGTGAGGAAGAAGAGAGTGAGGAAGGGAGTGAAGCTGAAATAGAAGAAGAAGAAGAGGAACTAGAGGCTCAGGATACCGAGGAGAGCTCCCCTCCTACGACACCAGAGCAAGACGCGGTTCAGGCTGCGAGGGATGCTCATTGGTTCGCATTGAGGAGGGCCAAGCCGCCCTGCGGCAAGAGATTGGGCAGGTTTGGGCCGAGCGTAGTGAGACCCGAGCCAAGCTTGAGGAGATCGAAACCTTCATGAAACGGAATTTTAAGGTGTCTCACACATTGAGGACTATCTTGTGCTATGTATAGGACAAGGATGCCCCTCCTCCATCGCCTGACTCGGATGCCTAGTTATCCATGTCGTTGTTTGTAGTTTGTTTTGCTTACCACTTTAGGCGGTTTATGTTTTCATGTTGATGGATGTAGTAGTTAGTAGTATGATTTTAGTATTTGAAGCTTGGTTGTAATTAGCTCACATGCATCTTCTGTCATGATTCATGTAACCCCGTTATCCATGTATTATGACAATTTTGTTAGATGAAATGCATGCAGCCTCTTTTGCTATGAAGTGTGTGGAATGCTTAAGTGGTTGTGTATTGTATTGTTATGCTTCATCTTACATGTGTTGTACCCTATGCTGTATAGGGCATGCCACGAAAGTATACGAGGAGCACGGCACCCCTCTTGCTCATTAATTCGATGGACCAGACTCCTTCACGCAGAGGTGGTCCTACGGACCTGGGTTCAGGCTCAGATCAGCCTTCTACTGGTCCTACAGGTGACTACCACCTTTTACACCACCGGTTCGCGAGCAGAACCGGGCATCCTCTTCGACACAGTATGAGCCACAGGCTGCTCCACCTATTGATAGGTTTGAGCAGATGATGATGCTGATGCAGCAGCAGCACCAGCAGCTCTTGGCGGTCTTATCTCAGGGTGGGAGTGTGACTCCACCTCCACCATCTACACACCCTACCGAGACTGCCGACCCTCCTACTCAGGCTGAGGATGTACCTCCACCTTCACCTGCTGCCTACACTGCGGGAGACGTGGGTACTCACGGTCTTCTCGAGCGATTTCAGCGCTTGAGGCCTCCTACTTTTTTGGGTTCTCACAGACCCGAGGAGGCTGAATACTGGTTAGACAGCATCTCTAAGATACTGAAGATGCTGCATTGTACTGAGGCTGAGCAGGTCGAGTTAGCCGCCTTTATGTTTGAGAAGGAGGGTAGCTTGTGGTGGGACAATATACTGCGGACCACGCAGTGTGATATATATGGACGTAGGCTACCTTTGAGTTCCGCTTCCACGAGAAATACTATCCTCAAGCCTATCGACACGAGAGGGAGAACTTGTTCCTACGCCTTAGACAAGGAGGCATGACAGTTACCGAGTATGAGCATCGCTTTACTGAGTTGGGCCGCTTTGTTTCGACTATCCTTGCTGATGAGTAGATGCGGATTAGGCATTTTTCTTAGGGCTTGCGACCTGACATCCGGTCGAAGATGTGTTATATCCGTATATCATCTTTTGCGGAGTTGATTCATATGTCTATTCGGGCGGAGCAGGATGTAGACCGTTTGACACGCTCTCGTGGCCCTATGGTGCCTAGGCCACGACTGGATACGCAGAGCAGGCCTTTCCTCGGCAAGAGGCCTCGTACTGATTCGCCTCCCAGGATTGCGGCACCAGTGGTTCCGAGAAGCGTCCAGGTGTGACCTGTACATACTGCGGGAGACCGGGTCACCCTGTTGAGAGCTGCTTTGCTCAAATGAGAGATAGCGGGTTTGCATCGTCGCAGAAGATTGATCATCCTCGCCTAAAGGCTATATCGGCTCCACCGCTACAGACAACACCTGGTCACCCATCTTTTAGACCTCCTACACCACGCTTCAGTCCGCCACAGTGACCTATGGTGCCTCAGCCCAACTGACCTCAGCAGGCACGCATTCATGCACTTATTGCGGAGGAGCCAGAGACAGTACCTTCAGCACTTATGGCCTTCGAGGTCACTGCACACGTCCAAGGTATTCCTGTCTTCTTATTGGTGGACACAGGGTCTACTACCTCTATGATCTCGTGCACGGCAGTCAACCGACTGGGTTTGGAACTGCTCATATGAAGGGAGTAAGGGTTTTCACTGCCATAGGGACTTTCTCCGATGTTACTGGTATGAGTGAGGGTTGCTCCGTGGATTTGGGTAGCAGGACGGTATTAATTGACCTCATTATCGATCCATTATAGCACTATGACATTATCCTCGGTATGGATTAGCTCACTAAGATGCGAGCAGAGATCGACTGCAAGACTAGGGTGGTGATAGCCTATGGACTTGGTGGCACGGTCTTTACTTTTCCTGTTCAGGTTAGTCACGTTACTCGGTTAAGATGTTACGCTTCTTCATTGAAGGATATTGATGGTCCGGTGCTGGTAGAGACGCCTGTAGTCCAGGATTTTGCAGATGTCTTTGAGACGATCCCTAGTTTGCCACCTTAACACGAGATTGACTTCACCATTGATCTTACGCCCGATGCGACACTCATCTCTCTGCATACTTATCATATGCCTCTGTGTGAGATGGAGGAACTGCGGAAACAGATTGACGGGCTGGTAGAGAAGGGCTTTATACGACCTAGTGTGTCTCCCTGGGGAGCACCTGTACTGTTTGTGAAGAAGAAAGATGGCTCACTACGGTTGTGTATTGATTACCGTAGGTTGAACCAAGTCACCGTGAAGAACAAGTATCTTTTGCCCAGGATAGATGATTTGTTTGATCAGTTGAAGGGGGCAAAGTATTTCTCGAAGATCAACTTGCAGTCAGGGTACCACCAATTGCGTGTCAGAGATGAAGACGTGCAGAAGACAGCTTTCAGGACTTGTTTTGGGCATTGCGTGTTCTTGGTGATGTCGTTCGGTCTTACGAACGCACCGGCCGTGTTCATGGACTTGATGAATAGGGTATTTCAGTCATTCTTATACCGATTCGTCATCGTATTCATTGATGACATCCTGATATATTCCACATGTCCGGAAGTGCACGAGGAGCACCTGAGAGCGGTGTTGGATACTTTGAAGAAGAACCAGTTGTTCACGCAGTATAAGAAGTGCGACTTCTGGCAGGAGGAAGTCAAGTTCCTAGGACATGTAGTGTCCAAGGAAGAGATAGCAGTGGACCTGGCTAAGGTAACCGCCATTCAGGACTGGAAGCAGACTGGTTTGGTTACTGAGGTAAGGAGTTTTCTGGGCCTGACAGGCTATTACCGATGCTTCATTCGAGACTTCTCGAAGATGGCCAAACCATTGTCTCAGTTGACACGGAAGGATCTGAAGTTCGCTTGGAATGAGAAGGTAAAAGCAGCTTTTCAGGAGCTGAAGGATAGACTGACGTCCACCCCTATGCTAATATTGCCAAAGCAAAGGGTTAAGTACACTATATACACTGACGTGTTATGCGTTGGTTTGGGTTGTGTCCTTATGCAGAAGGACAGGGTGATTGCGTATACCTCGAGACAATTAAGGAAGCACGAGGAGAATTACCCTACACACGACCTGAAGTTAGTAGCGGTCATATTCGCATTGAAGCTCTGGAGACATTACCTCTATGGAGAGGAGTTCGAGCTTTTCTACGACCACAAGAGCCTTAAGTACATATTCACTCAGCGGGACTTGAATATAAGGCAGCGCCGATGGATGGAAACCTTGAAGGACTTCAAGTTCGAGGTCTCCTACCATCCTGGCAAGGCCAACCTTGTGGCAGATGCATTGAGCAGCAAGAAGGCTATTGCATTTGCAGCTCCACTGATGATAACAGAGTGGGATATGTTGGAGTTCGTGCGGGACTTCGAGCAGAAACTCACTGTGAAGGAGACTTTTGAGTGTGTCACGCACATTCGGGTGCGGCCACTTATTGATGATAGGATTATCGAGGCCCAGAAGGGCGATGAGCAGTTGTCTGAGCTTCGAGAGCAAGCTAGCGACGCCGAGAACTCCGAGTGGAGAGTTGGCACAGATAGGGATCTACAATACCGTGGCCGCTTATGCGTTCCAGATATTCATGACTTGAGACAGGAGCTTCACGAGACTGCCAATAGATCGAAGCTTGCGATGCATCCTGGTAGCACGAAGATGTACCAGGACATGAGGCGATCGTATGGGTGAGATAATATGAAGGTTCATATCACTGAGTATGTTTTCCGTTGTCTGACGTACCAGTAGGTCAAGGCAGAACATCGCCGACCTCCTAGACTCCTTCAGTCCATGCCCATAGCTGAATGGAAGTGGGACTTCATCTCGGGGCTGCCGAAGACGAGAAAGGGTTATGACTCTATTTGGGTGATCGTGGATCGATTAACCAAATCGGCTCATTTTCTCCCTATTAAAGTGACAAACTCTGCAGACGACTTGGCCAGGTTGTACATCAGAGAGATAGTCCGTCTGCAGGAGTTCCTTTAGAGATCGTGTCGGACCGTTACAAGCGATTCACATCTATCTTCTGGACTCGTATCTAGGAAGCGATGGGTGTGAAGTTGAAGTTCAGTACTGCGTTTCACCCTTAGACCAACGGGTAGACAGAGCAGGTGAATCAGATTTTAGAAGATATGTTGCGGGCTTGTGTTTTGGACTTCAAGGACAGTTGGGATGACTATCTTCCTTATACAGAGTTCGCGTACAACAACAGCTTTCAGGAGAGTATTGCATGGCTCCTTACGAGGCCTTGTATGGGCGCCCTTGTAGAGCACCGCATTGCTAGGCAGAAGTTGGAGAGAAGAGCTTGATTGGCCTAGAGTTGGTTCAGGCAACCTCTGAGAAGATCGACATTATCAGGCATCGACTTCTTACAGCACAGAGTAAACAGAAGAGTTATGCCGATACGAGGCGGCGACCACTTGAGTTTGAGGTTGGAGATCACATATTCCTCAGAGTTTCCCCTATGAAGGGAGTTCTTCAGTTTGGGAAGAAGGGGAAGCTTACGCTGTGGTTTATTGGGCCGTTTCAGATACTTGACCGAGTGGGTGCGGTGGCATATCATCTCGCTTTGCCCACACCACTCGCAGGCGTGCACAACGTATTTCATGTATCTATGCTGAAGAAATACATTCCTGATCCTTCACACATCATCCATTGGGAGTACGTGCAGTTGAGTGATGATGCTACGTATGTACTGTGTCCGATGCGTATCCTAGATAGGAAGGAGCAGGTGTTGCGAAGTAAAGTGATTTCACTCGTGAAGATACTTTGGACGCATCATACAGAGGAGGAAGCTACCTAGGAGACAAAAGACGAGATCCGAAAGAACTACCCTCAGCTTCTCGAGGAGTACGAAAAGGTACTAATTTCAAGGATGAAATTTTTCATTAAGGGGGGTAGATGTAATGTCTCGAAAAATCCCGTACAAAGACTCGAGTACCACCTCAGGCAGAAATCACTTAGGATCAAATCCTTTAGAAATTAGACGAAGTTAACTAAGTGCTAAACTAGATTAGCCATGAAATCTATTTGAATCACTTTAAATACTATCTGCAAGACCCAAAACTTATAAAATCATCCTAAAATCTAGGATCAAACTCATTACCCGACTGCTCTCGGGAGCACATTGAATCCCTGTATCAGATCTGGGCCATACATCGAAAGTCCGAATGATACGAGGTTATAGAATTAGGACTGCCTCGCTGGGCTTGAAAACCACGTCGGAGATTAAATCCAGACAGTGTCCCACGGCTATTCGCTTGAGCTCGGAGCGAGGAGTGTGAGAAAACTAGGATTTCTTTAGAAATTAAATCAAATTTAAGTAATCTGAGACTTGATGTTTGCGGGCCAAATATAAGCAATCAGACCGTCAGAATCTGACCTAAATACACCCTCGAATCAGGGATATTTCCTAGCACATGTCCATGTACTTGTAACCTGATCGAGATTCGGTGACTGTTGAACTGAAACTGCTCCGCCACGCGTGATTTGAGAATCCACTGGAATGAAAACTTAACTCCACCTGGATCCAAGGTTGGTGAGCTTAAGTCCGACCGCACGTAGAAAAGGGGCCGCCAGAAGTGCTCTGTTGAGCTAGAACAAGCTCACTTTGGATATAACCTATGTATACCTTAACCCTGGGTCTATTTTGGTGATGTTTTAAGCTATATAAAGACCTTAAACACTCTCTCATTCAGCCCATACGAATTTGAGAAAACCCTAGGAGAGAGAAGAGAGAAAAGAGAGAGAAAGTGTGAGAGAAGTGGGAGAACCTCCCTGCTATTTTACCCTGCCACCATATAAGCTTAACCATATCATTCTAATCGCTCTTCCGGCGATTCCAGCTTTGTTTCTAGGTAAGAAAACCCTAACCCTAACCTTTTTTAGGGTTTCAATTGATTCAATTAGCGAAATAGCTAACATTACTTGTGCTTTAGGTCGTTATACTATCGTGGAAGAAGCCTTAGCATTCCTACCAGATTTATTACGCTTCTACGACATAAGGTGCAGACTTTAGGTGTATAGGTTATGGTTTCCTACTCTTTCAATGTCAGATAATGATAGATTCATGATCTGTATGTTATTGCATATGTACAAAGTGTTATCCATTTCGTTTTTCGGTTATACGTTAACTATGTTGAATATACTGTATTCCTCGTATTTGTAGAAAGTACCGTATACGTATAAATTTTGAAAGTGTGTTTGCCATGATTAATTACTATATGAGCATGCTATATATGTGTATAATACTTACTTGGCGAAAGGGCTCGCCCTAAAACATGTTTCTGCTAGTATACGCTGTGTATGTTGAAAGAGTGTATCCTAAGTGTTTGTGAAAATGCTTGTAAGAGTAAGTACTTAGAGGATTGTGCTTTATGTAGGTGTTGAGATAGGATTCTCAGCTACCTTAGAGATGTATATGATTTTCTTCATGTTGATTATTTAATTTAACTGCTTACTTATGAAATATATGTGTTTGTATTTCCTGTTTATATTGTGCTTTATAACATGCTTGAATTACCTTGTTTATTCTGCTTTACTCTACATGCTTCTGAATAAGGATCGATTGTGATTGGGGCTATGATTATAGTCCAGGTAATCGGTAACAAACTTGAGTTCGTGGTTGAGTTTCATTCGCCACGTAGGATGTGTTTGACGAACCCGAGTCGTACTTCGATTGGCGACAGTGGTTAAGCCACGTGAAGTGCTTATGCACTTCATGTCGTTCAGTTGGTTGTGCGCTCGTACTAATCAGGCTCATCAAGTAACCCGATCCGTCTAATGTATGTTCACCATGTTTGAACGCCTCTATTTGAACCTAAGGTACCAAGCTTACCAGTGGAATCCCGTTAACCGTGGTACCTCGATCCGCTATGACTCATGAGCTGGGCATGGTGGTATGGGACACCGTGGTCGAGCTGTCGGCCTACGCTGGGGCCACGAGCCTCCCCGTAGTGACCATTGAGCAACCAGACTCGTGAACCGATTATGATGGTATGAGACACTATATTAGAGCTGTCGGCCTACACTGATAAGGTGATGGGGGAGTGGTGCAACGATTCCATGTAACAGCCCTGGCAACCCTTTGTAGTGACCTCGAGAGTACTCTGAGTCAACATAGAGGCGACGACCCTTCCGTAGCAATAAGAGTACAAACTAGGCCTATATTGATAGGGTGATGGGGGAGTGGTGTAACGATTCTGTGTGCCTAGAAGATGTGGAGCACTGAGAGATGAAAGCATGCCACGGACGTAAGATGGTGTCACATGAGGGAGTATGTTGGTGAGGGCATGCATCACGACTGCACTTCATACTTGCATTAACAAGAGTACTTAAGATTGTTGATTGTACTGCTTTATCATTATTGCTTGACTAATTTGATAACATGTTAACTTATGCTTTATTGTTGTACTGAGTTAGCTACTCACTCCCATGTTACGGGACGGTGTTCTGGACACCCACCAGACTTTGTCTTAGACGCAGGTACCGACGATTCACAAGAGGCTGAGCCTGATTATTATGAAGATCAGGATGAGTTTTCCTTCATGCAGTTCGCTGGAGGCTTTGCGTAGGCTATCCAGATTTACGGGGCTACAGGGTTTATGGTTATAGTTGTACCATTTTAACATTTTGAATTAGGAACAAATACATATATATGGTGACTCAGTTGGTATTCATACTCTTGAGATCGAGATTGTTTTGTTTTATACATATCTATATACATCTTTCAGTTTTTCGCTTGCGTTTATACATGGATCTGGAGTATGAATTACTGTTTTGGTATAATCTCACTCATGTTTATTGCACTAACATAGCCAACATTCAATCATCATTTTCTATGTTGCATAAGTGATGTTTTTGAACTCGAGAGTTGAGTTGCTACTCGACCCTCGAATTTCAGGGCGTTACACTAAGGGACCCATAACGACTGATGATGTTGTTCTTTATAAACTTGACTACATGAGACGCTGCGACGGTGGTGTAGGATGCTGCTTCTATCCATTTGGTGAAGTAGTCCACCGCCACCAGGATGTACTCATGCCCATTGGATGCTTTGGGTTTGATCTTACTGATGATGTCCAATCCCCATACAGAGAAGGGCCATGGTGATGTCAGGTTATAGAGTTCGGAAGCGGGCACATGGATCCAATTTGCATGTTCCTGACACTTAAAGTATTTCCTGACGTGTTTGCAGCAATTTGTCTCCATTGTGAGCCAATAGTAGCCGAGTCGTAAGATCTTCTTCGCCATCATGTGTCCATTCATGTGTGGGCCGCATAATCCTTCGTGGATTTCTGACATGATCTGTGCTGCTTCTGTCTCATCTACACAGCGGAGAAGGACTTGGTTGAAGGATCGTTTGTAGAGGATGCCACCAGTGATCACGAATTTTGCTGTTAGCCATTTGATGGTGCGTCGATCAACTGGTTTTTCTCCTTCCGGGTACTTCTGATATTCAAGGTATTCCTTAATGTCTGTGTACCATGGCTGAACATTCGAGGGAGTTTCGACTTCGTTGATCTGTAGGCAGAATGCGGGCTCTTTCTGGAGCTCGACGGTGAGTTCCCACTCTGCCACTCCTTTTGGGATCTCTATCATTGAGGCGAGGGTAGCCAGAGTGTCTGCAAATTGATTCTTAATTCGGGGCATGTAAGAGAATGTGATCTCTTCAAATTCCTCGGTTAGGTTTTCCAGGTAGACGTGGTATAGGATCAGCTTTTCATCCTTGGTCTTTCAGTCGCCATTTATCTGATTAATGATGAGTTGTGAGTCTCCAAAGACCCGTAACTTCTTCACGTTGAGGATGATGGCTTCTCTTAGACCGACAATGCATGCCTCGTATTCAGCTACGTTGTTGGTGCATGGGAATACCAGCCTTCTGGATATGGGAACTGGGACGTCCTCAGGAGAGTAGAGTATGGCGCCTACTCCACTTCCTTTTGAGTTTGCGGCTCCGTCGAAGAAGAGTGTCCACTCTCCTTCCTTTCTTTCTTCCTCTTCCTCAATCGAGAGGATGTCCTCGTCAGGAAAGAAGGTCTTCAGCGGTTAGTAATCAGGCAGGGAATGTGCTACTAGGTGGTCGGTCAGTGCTTGCCCCTTGATTGCCTTTTGAGTGACATATGTGATATCAAACTCTGAAAGCAATAGCTACCACTTTGCGATCGTACCCGTTAGTGTTAGTTTTTCGAATAGGTATTTCAACGGGTCCATGCGAGCGAGCAGAAGTATCGGGTGAGCGATCATGTATTGTTGTAGCCGTTGTGTCACCCAGACTAAGGCGAGGCATGTCTTCTCCAGGCTGGAGTATTTGGCTTCACAGCTCGTAAATTGCCTGCTTAGATAGTAGATCGCTTGCTCCTTTCTTCTGATATCGTCGTGTTGGCCCAGAACGCATCTGATTGCTTCTGCCGCAACGAAGATATATAGCAGTAATGGCCTACCTAGAGTAGGTGGCATGAGCACCGGGGGGTTTAGCAGGTACTTCTTGATTTTGTCGAAGGCCGCCTGACGGTCGTCATTCCATTCTTTTGGTGAGTTTTTTCGTAGTAGCTTGAATATGGGTTCACATACAGGAATGGGCTGTGCGATGAACCGACTGATATGTTGGATCTGCTCGAGGAAGCCTCAAATTTGTTTTTCAGTCTTGGGTGGTGGCATTTCAAGTATTTCCTTGATCTTGGTCTCATCCACCCGGATACCATCTTTACTAACAACGAAGCCTAACAGTTTACCTCCGGTGCACCAAAGACACATTTTTGTGGATTGAGATGGAGCTTGAACTTCTCGAGTCTGTCGAAGAGCTTTTTGAGATCTTCAAAGTGTCCGTCGATCGTGCGAGACTTGACGATCATATCATCCATGTAAACTTCCATTTCCTTATTTATCATATCATGGAACAAGGCAGTCATGGCTCATTGATATGTAGCTCCTGCATTCTTCAATTCGAAGGGCATGACCCTATAGCAGAAAGTTCCCCATGGTGTGATGAAGGAGGTCTTCTCTAGATCTTCGATAGCCATCTTGATCTGATTGTAGCCTGAGAAGCCATCCATGAAGGAGAAGATCTTATGTCCAGCGGTATTATCTACCAGTGTGTCGATGTGAGGCAGAGGGAAGTCATCTTTGGGGCTTGCTTTTGAGGTCCCTGAAGTCAATGCACATCCTGACTTTCCCATCCTTCTTTGGGACTGGTACGATATTTGCGAGCCATTCCGAGTAGTTGGAGACTACCAAGAATCCTGCGTTATATTGCTTGATGACTTTATCACGGATCTTCAGAGCCCATTCTGGCTTCATTCTCCACAGCTTTTGTTTAACAGGCTTCATGTCTGGCTTCGTTGGTAGATGGTGCACCACAAAGTCCTCATCTAGCCCTGGCATGTCTTTGTAGGAGAAGGCAAAATTAGATAACCTTGGTTTCAGGAATTCCATCATCCTCTGCTTGTATTCCGGAGAGAGCGATTTTCCGATGCACACCTCTCTAGGGAGTCCCACTGACCTCAAGTTCACAATTTTGAAATCGTCTGCTACAACATTGGCCTTTGTTTTGAACTTTTCGAGAGAATCCTTGAGCTCGTGAGTAGTATCATCATTTCCCACATCCGGGGCTTCATCCAAACCCATGAGTTCGAAATCCAACTCCAAATCGAAATCATACGAGTTGACTTCAAACTCCTGCAATGCATGTGAAGTTTTTGGCACAATAATTTTTAAAAGTTTTTCTATTGTTTTGGTGTTTTGAGGATTTTCTGATGTTTTGTGGTTTTGGGGAATATTTGATTTTTTAGTATTTTTGGGAATATGTGATGTTTTTATATTTTAAAAATTTTCTGATTTTTTTGTGTCGCCAAGGTATCCCAAATAAGACGGTGTTATGAACCATGATTGATCCTGTCCTAGTTCAGGGTACCAACTACTATTTACATTGGTGTTTTTTAGGACCGGTATCCATGGACAGTTCACCGACTGATTCGATCGTCAGGGGGATGGCTGTTTAGTTTGGTTCTCTCCCCCTTTCGACCCCATTGTTATGCTCTGTCTGTTCTTGTGGGTCATTTGTCCTGTCTGCTGGGCTGGGCTCAAAGTCGGAGTCTGATTCGATCTCTTCACTTAGAAGCTGGAGCTCTTCAAGCTCCTCGGACTTTTCTTATGATGGGACCTTCACGTCTGTCCAGTTAAGGGCAGGCCATTTTCCCTTGTTGATCCAGTGGATGGGCTGCTTCTGCCCCTTGTGTTGCCAAGCTGGTGGTGGGGCTTTATCCCTTTGACCGTGGGTGGAAGTGGGTGTCTCTCCATTCTTTCCCATGTACCCTTCAAGGGGCGCTCCTGGTTCTGGGTCTCCTGTGGATGACCCCGCTTCCTTGCCCCAAGCTTCATGTGATGGGTTTGGGGGTTCTGCTCCTGGTTTTAGATGTGCTTTTAATGCCCTGAGGATTCTATCCCACCTTATTGGTGGCCAGATAGACTCCTGGTTAGCATGTTCTGTGAGTTTGAGTTGCTGGAGTTGGTCCTCAAGAGACATCATTGTATCCTTACAAACTGTCCCAGCCTTAATGAACTTGATGGGTGTGCATTTGAACGGTTGACCATTCTTTGGCTTTTCAGCATGATCCTCTGGTGTTGGTTGATATCCCAATCCCTGTCTTTGCACGTTGGCAAGTACTGGTTTCACCACCATACCTTTTTCATGGAACTCGGTACGGTAGTTTAGGATTAATCGTTCAGCAGGGGGAATGACATATTCAGTAGCAGGACGATTGCATTTACATTTTTGAATTCAAAGCTATGGTATGATATGTCACCCTCTGCATGCTGAATGTTAATCACAGGGATGTCGATTTCTAGGATACTAATCATCACCGGTAGGATCGTTTCTGGCTCGACCATTACTGAAATGATTCGATTTCCCGAAGGGAATTTAACCCTTTGATGGAGGGTAGATGGGATGGCTCCAACAGCATGGAGCCACAGCCACCCCAGCAGAAGGTTAAATGAGGCGGGAATATCGATGACCTGAAATGTGATAATGGTCATGTCTAGTCCGATTTGCAATTCCAGGTCGATTTCTTCCTCAACCTATCTCCGAGAGTTATCGAAGGCTCTAACGCTCATGGTGCTGGGCCTGAAAGAAGACGGTTCTATCCCTAACCGTTCGGCAGTCCTCAAAAGGCAAACATTTAGGCTTGATCCGTTGTCAATGAGTATGAGCGGAACTTTGAAATTCTCATAATGAACAGCTATATTTAATGAGCGCCCATGTTTACGACCTTCAGGTGGTAATTCCTCATCAGAGAAAGTGATAACCCCTGGTGCGAGGAGCTATCCAATCATACTTGCCACCATTTCGAGGGGTACGTCGGGAGAGATATGTGCATCATTCAGGGTTTTCACAAAGATTTCTTGATGTGCATAAGAGTTCCCAGATAAATATTTAGGCAAGAATGGTTTTTAGTTGGGCTGTTATGTCGTAAGCAACGTCGGTTTTGCAAGTGGTTCCCGACAAAGTTCCCCTGGTTTCTCTTGGGTTTTGATTCTCCTGAAATATCTCCTATTGTTACCCACTTCAACGCATTCTGGGTAATGTCATGGGACTGCTTTCGGGTTGTAGGAAGGAACCAGTCTTCCTTCCAGGTATATCATGGGTTCCTGAGGTGGAAGGGTTGTGGCTGGAATAGTTTATGGTAGATTCGATGCTTTCTCATGGTGTCACCAAGTTCTAAGTATTCTTGGCAGCGTAATTTTCCTCCTTTTGATGTGTGGGAGGGGTCCTCTGAGGCATCAGGAATTTTGAGGCTCGAACCGGAAGTGCCCCTTACAAGGTTAGCGGGGTAAGATCAGGGAGACCTATTGAGAGGACAATGGGTTCGAGGTTTGACCTTTTTGGATGTACACTACGCCAAATTGGACAATTTGTGACGTATTTTTGCGACGGACGAAGGTTTAACGACGGATTAAATCCGTCGCTAACGGAAAAAGTCCGTCGCTAAGTCCCCATTTGTTGAAAATCTGGTCTGAACGTCGCTGAATTTAGCGACGGAACAAAATTTGTCGCTAAAATCTGATTTACGACGGATTTTAGTCCGTCGTTAGTAGGCGATGAACTAAATCCGTCGCAAAATTTGATTTTGTGACAGCTGAAAATTCCCGCCCAAAACACCAAATGGCACGCTTTTCAGTTACTTTTGCGACGGATCATGGTCCGTCGTAAAAGGACTTTTGCCTTGACATTAATTTTTTTCATTTTGTTAAGAATACGGTGGAAAATTAAGTTTTTTTTGTAGACTAATAGTTGTTTTTTAATAAAATTTCGATGGTTTAATTGTACATATTTGTATCTAAGATTATTTTTTAACAATTTATTAAATGCAAAAAGAAAATTTATTCTGTTTTTATATCAAATCAATGGAATTCTTATTTTTATTTTTAAATTTAAAATTAATATTTAAATGATTTGTAATATCACATGAAAAAGAATATTGAGAAATTAAAAAAATTTAACAAAGTTTGAGAAAAAAATTAGATTTTGAAAAAATAAAAATCGTAATTTAATAAAAATTTATTTTGTTAGAACAAAAAAGAATTTTGAATAAAGTTGATAAATTCGAAAAAAAAAAAAGCATTTGATTTTGAGAAAAAAATAATATACTGAAAAAGAAAATTAAAAATATTTTAAAAAATGTGAAATTTTTCACAATTTTGAAAAATGAAAATATTTTTTTTAAAATGAGAGTTTGAAATTTGAAAAAATAAAATAAAATTTCAGTGAAAAATAAAATAAGACAATATTAAAAATCAATACTTTATCAAAAAAACAAACATTTTGAAACGAAAAATAAATAAGTTGAATAATTTTGTGATTTTGAAAAATAATTGAAATTGTTCAAAATTCGAAATTAAAAGAAAAAGTTATTTATAAAAACACTAAGATTTTGAAAAAATATATATATAATTTTTTTTTTTAAATGTAAAGTTGAAAACAACATGATGCTTTTGAAGAAAAAAAAAATTGGCATTTTGGAATTTTTGGGAAAAAAAATTAAAATTTGTGAAAGTTTTAGATATTTTGAAAATAAAAATTCAGAATTTGTATTTTAATTTATTTTTTGAAATATTTTATAATAAAAATGATATTTTGTTAAAAGTTTTCAAAGAAAAATTAAGAGTAAAAAAATATACATTTTGAAAAAAAATATTATTTTTAAATGGAAATTAAAATTTATTTGTGAAAAAAATAAATTTAATAAATTATTAGGCACATCCACTAATTGAACATTTAATCGTTTTTGGGCAATCGAATTAGTCTAGATTGAAGAGTAAATAACTTCATGTGTTTAAATCAAATTTCACTCAAATTGTTGATCAATCTTGTATGCCCAATATCTTTCTCATATGTAGCTAGCTTGATTAGGGCGAGTAACTAGTTAAATTGAGGGTATTGATCAGTAAAATAGAGTGAATGGACTAGACATATAAAATGGGCTAAATATTGTTGTCAAAATTATGACCCAACTTGTAGACCTTGCGAGAACCTAAGAATTGATGTTAATAAATTTTGTGGGCCCCATCATGATGTGTGTTGAACATCAACACCGTGCATTTAATGTGTCCCCTTTAGGTTATGAGATATCTCAAAAATCATCCGTAAACGAAACTCGGGTGGGCCATACCATTTAAAACCATGTCAAGACATCTTAAAAAATATAAAAACACTAGGTAGGGCCCACATGAGTTTTAGATGCGGCTAAAACTTGGTCTGACCCCTCATCCAAGTGGGACATACATAATGAGTGGGTTGGATATGTGAATCACATTAAGGCAAGCCCAATATATGATTATAAATGTTTTAAGGAAACCCCTCTGCATTTAAGTGAGTTAGTCATTACCCTTACCAAAGTAAACTTTGTGGGGTCCACCGTTATTTATTTATTTATTTATTTTATCCATTCCATTTATCCACGTTAACCGATAATTTGAGGTCTAAAGAACAAAAAGGAAGCATATCCAAAGCTTAAGTGGACCACACCACAGGAAATAGTGTGATTGAACCTCTACCATTGAAAATTTCTTATGGTCCATTTGAGATTGGGATATACCTCATTTTTGGTCTTATACCATAAATTTTTTTAGAAAAATAGATGGACGGCGTGGATGAAACATGTACGAGGCCCACAGAGCACCAACCACCAGCCACTCGTCACTTTTTAACGGGAAGCAGATTTCCTGTTAAAGCCCTTGGCATCCTAGAATGCTG
The DNA here is from genome assembly GCA_030180095.1 of Magnolia changhungtana. NCBI lineage: Eukaryota > Viridiplantae > Streptophyta > Magnoliopsida > Magnoliales > Magnoliaceae > Magnolia > Magnolia changhungtana. Next base: position 3,423,526 of record JASAUF010000625.1, read on the forward strand.
GGTGGGGCCCAACACCATGTGTTTGGAAAATCTACTCTGTTAATCTATTTTTAGAGATCATTTTAGGACAAGAGACCAAAAATGAGTTGGATCCAAAAATCAAGTGGGTCACACGAGAGGAAACAGTGGGGAAACAAATACCTACAGTTGAAACCTTCTGGACTCTACCTTGATGTTTATATGTCATCCAAACAGTTTATAAGGTCATTAACACTGGGAATAAGTGAAACTACAAAAGAAAAAAAAAAAGAAGCCTGAAACAAAGCTTTTTATAGCCGTAAGAATGTTTCAACGGTTCTCACTGAATCCCCACTTGTAACGCCCCGGATTTTTGCCAACCTGGGATTAGATGACCTTAGGCAATGGGTCGATCCTAATACTTCATTAACTTGTCAGAACTGAATCCCAAAGTCTAAAGCCGCCTTTGAACTCATTTCCTTCACAAATCTCACCCTTCATCACCTTGATCTTCCAATTTTTCTAAGAACTTTCACCCTAGACACTATCTTAAACTAGCTAAGTAGTATAACTTGGATCACTTTATATACAAACTCCAAAGGCCCGAGTACCATAATTTAATTCACTTAGGACTAAATCCTTTAGAAATGAGACAAAGTAACTAAGTACTAAACTCAATTAGCTATGAAATCCATTAGGATCGCTTTAAATACGATCTGCAAGACCCAAAACTTGCAGAACAAGTGACGCTAGGTTACCCTAAAGTTTAGAACCAAACTCATTTCCCGTCTACTCTCGGGAATGAAACGAAACTTCGTATTAGGTCTGGATCGCACATCGGGATTTCGATTAACCCGAAGTTAAGGAACTAGGACCGCCCCACTGGGCTTAACAATCATCTCAAAAATCAGCCTTATCCGATATTCCACGGCCATTCGTCTCGCATCGGAGCGAGGTAGTGTGAAAAACACTATTCACAAGCCGAAATAAATATCTGGAATAGTGATCTGGCATCGTTCGTTGACGCGTCAATTAAGCAACCCGACCGTCGAGAATCGGACAAATTACACCCTCGGATTAAGAAAAATTTCAGAACATTTACATGTACTTGGAATTTCGATCGTGCCCACGACTGACCGTCGAATTGAAATCGGCGCCACGTGCGATCTGCGCATCCGAATGAGTCAAAAATGTAATCCCACGTAGATCCATTGATGATAAGTTTAAGTCTGACGTTTGGTTCAAAGAGGGCCACCAGAACTTCCCTTTTGAGCTGGAAAAGCGGCGAAAATCCTATATTAGCAGTACCCCTTGAACCTGAGTCTATTTTCGGAATGTTTTTGGCTATAAAAGGGCCTTAGAGCACCCTCTCTCACAGCCATACGAATTTGGGTTTTGGGAGAGAGAAAAGAGAGAGAAAAGAGAGAGAAGGACTTGGAGATCGTTGCCGATCTTCCTCCACCTGCACTGGCTTGCTACACGGCCTACACCTCTCTATTCTAGACGTTTTCCTGGCGTTTTCCGCCTCATTTGAAGGTAAGAAAACCTAACCCTAGGTCTGATTTGAGGTGGAATCGAGGTAGGATGTATACCGACTAACCGATTCCGCTCTTTAGGCTAGAAATCGCCCGTAGACGGAAGATCCATCACCCTTGCTGATTCGTTCCGTTTCCAAAGGCAAAGGTGAGGACTTTAAGCTTATAAGTTACGGTTTTCAACGCTTTCAATGTCAGATAATGGTAGATTCATGATCTGCTTGCAATTGCACATGTACAAAGTGCTTTCCGTTTCCTGTTTCGATTAACGGTGTGAAATATGGAATTTCACATATTCTAGGTATACGTAGAAATACCGTATACGTATTTTTTTTGGATAAATGCTTGACATGTTTATTTAATGTTTAATTATATAATATATGAATAAAATACTAGTTTGGCGAAAGGAATCGCCAAAATATATGTTTACTTGTAAATGCGCCGTATGTTGAATTTACGTATTGTAGAAATACCGTATACGTATTTCTTTTCGAATAATGTTTGACATCTGTATTTGATGTATGATTATACAATACATGATTAAAATACTAGCTTGGCGAAAGGAATCGCCGAAATCTATGTTCCTTTGTAAACGCTATGTATGTCGAAATTGGGTATACGTGAAAGTACCCTATACGTATAAAATTTGCTGATGTGTTTGCCATGTTTAATTGCTGTATGAATATGATGTATATGTATGAAATACTAGTTTGGTAAAGGGACTACCCTAGTACACACTTCCCTAGCATACGTCATGTATGTCGAAATAATGCATTCCAAGTGTTGGTGAAATCACTTGTGAGTGTAAGTGCTTAAGTGTTAGAATCTTAGGTAGGTGCTGAGATGGGATTCTCGGTTACCTTAGAGTCGCATATGACACTCTCCATGTGGTTCTTCACTCTAACCACTCGTCTACGAAATATAAGCATTTGTATACTTATTTACACAATGCTTTATAACATGCTTTTGAACATGCTTTGTGACTTGTTTATTAATATGCTTCATGTTATGCTTTATATTATGCTTACTAGTGTTCTTGAATTACCATGTCAACATGCTGTATTTCACATGCTATGGTTAGGATTTGGTGAGCTTGGGACTATGTTCGTAGTCCAGGCATCCAGATCGACTTGAAGATGTGGTTGGGATTCGTTCCGCCACGCACGATGTGTTGGTGAACCCGTGTCGTACTTCGGTTGGCGATAGTGGTTGGCCACACGAGGTGCTTATGCGCCTCATATCGCCCAACTTGTTGTGCGCTCGAGCTAGCCGAACATGTCAAGTAAACCGTATGCCTTATGTATGTTCACCATGTTTGGTCGCTAATGCTTGAACCTAGGGTACCAAACTTACCAGTGAAAATCCCGTTAACCATGGTACCTCGATCCGCTAAGACTCATGAGCCGGGCATGGTGGTATGGGACACCGTGGTCGAGCTGTCGGCCTACGCTGGGGCTACGTGCCTCCCCGTAGTGACCAGTGAGCAACTCAACTCGTGAGCCGATTATGGTGGTATGGGACACTATATTCGCCGTCGGCCTACACTGATAAGGTGATGGGGGAGTGGTGCAATCTTTGTGTGTGTGTACAGCTGCCCTTTGTAGTGACCGCGAGCATATTCGAAGTTGCGGCGTGCCTTAGGGTTCGCCGCGATATATAGAGTATGAACTAGGCCTGTTTTTTATAGTATAGTTGTATCGTGATGAATCGTTTAAGGGGTGATGGGGAGTGGTGCAACCTTTGTGCGTAACACTCGGCAAAATGACCTAGAAAACACACCATCGTCTCGATATTAACTAGACCGACGACCCTAGAATGGATCATGTTTGGGAATGATACAAGGGAGGTACCTTAGTTTCCCAATCCTGCTGTTTGAAATAGACTAATAACAACTTGGTAATCATACTCATCATGCATCGCATGTGCCTGGAAGATGTGGAGCACTGTGGGATGTAAGCATGCGCGAACGTGAGATGGTGTCGCTTGAGGGAGTATGTCGGAGAGGGCATCCATCATACCTGCATTCATACTTGCATTAATCAGAGTAACTAGGAGTGTTTGATTTACTGCTTGACTGCATTGAGAACATGATAACTTATGTCTTATCGTTCCACTGAGTTAGCTACTCACTCCCACGTTACGGGACGGTGTTGTACACACCAAACAGATTTGTTGAATTTCAGATGATGGCGATGCTTATGAAGCAGAGCCGAACTACTTCTATGGTGATGAGGAGGAGTTCTCCTATCTGTATCTCTCTGTCAGGTCTATGAAGACCTGGTATTGTACTGACAGGGCTATGGCATTTGGGATAGGAGACTTTACACGTCATCACATTAGGTATATTTTAGAATTGTCCTTGTAATTATTTAACCTGGAAATGTTATCACATTCTGGAGACTCATCATAGTTGATATATTTTATCTATTTATCATAGTCTTCCGCTTACAAAATTAACTGTCTCTGGAAGTATGATATGTTGTTTTGGCTTAATCTCACTCATGTTCACTACTCTAATACAGTCAACATTCAATCATCATTCATTTTGTTGCATAAGTGATGTTCTGGAACTCGAGAGTTGAGTTTATGCTCGACCCCCGATTTTCAGGGCGTTACACCACTGTTTCATCTCGTATGGCCCACTTAAGTTTTGGATACACTTCATTTTTTGTATCTTTTTCTAAAATGATCTCTATAAACAGATTAACGGAGTAGATTTCCCACAAACATGGTGGTGGGCCCACCCAGCATCCATGCTCATTAAATTCCTACGAAAGGCTTTAGCACGAAATCCACGTCCCCTAAAACCGACACGGATTTCCTGCAAAAGCCTTTTGTAGGAAGTCCTGCGCCTGGGATCTTAGGTGGGGCCCACCGTGATGTTTCTCAGGAATCCACTCCGTCCATCCGTTTTGTGAGCTAATTTTAGGAGAATAGACCAAAATTGAACCATATCCAATACTCAAGTGGGTTGTACTAAATGAAAAGATAGTTAAGGAAATTCTTACCGTTGAAACTTCATTGGGTTCGACAGTGATGTTTACATGCCATCCATACCGTTAATAACGTCATTCCTACTGGGATGAACTGAAAACATAAATATTAGCATGATTCAAAACTTATGTGGCCCCACGAATATTTCAACTATGGACGTTCAATTATCACGTTTTCGGCCCACTGGAGCATTGTATACGGTTCGTTTTTGGCCTCATGTCCTAAAATGAACTCAAAAAATGGATGGACGGTGAGGATTTCTCACAAACATTCCAGTGGGCCCCACCTGCGTTCCTAGCGCAGGAACTTCATGCGAAAGGTTTTCGTAGGAAATCCGCATCGCCCTAGAACGGGGAACGGATTGGCTACTCCCCCTGACACCAGCCCCGTGGCTGGTGGTCAGTGCTCTGTGGCCCCCACCATGATGTATGTGTTTCATCCATTTCGTTCATCCATTTTTACAGATCATTTTAGTGCTTAATACAAAAAATGATAGGGATATAAATCTTAGGTGGGCCACACCACAGGACAAAAATAATCGACGGATATTCACAATTAAGATACTCCTAAGGCCCACTGCACTATTTATTTGACACTCAATCTGTTGATTTGGTCATAAAGACCAAGATGAAGGGAAAAAATAAATATCAGCTTGATCCAAAACTTTTATAGCCCCTAAAATGTTTTTAATGGTCAAATTTTATTTAACATTGTTTCCTGTAATGTGGTCCACTTGAGATTGAGATATACTTCATTTTTTTAATTATATCATAAAATGATATATAAAAATATATGGACGGCATGGATGACACACATACATCATGATGAGCCCCACAGAGCACCGACCACCAGCCAATGGCTAGTGTTAGGGGGAGTAGCCAATCCATTCCCCCTAAAACGAGACCTCTCCTCTCTCCCTCTCATCCACTCTCCGTCTGCCCCTCTCCAAGCGTCGGCCCTAGAGATCTCTCCCACCTCTCTCTTCCTGTCGATCTCTTCACAAACATCAGGTAATAATCTCTCTCTCTCTCTCTATCTATCTCTCTCTCTCTCAATTGATTGATAGCGGTGGTTCTCTCAATCTCTCTCTCAATCGATTGATAGTAGTGGTTTTCTCTCAATCTCTCTCTCCCAGCGCCATGATTGGAAACCTCCTAGATTCGGAACCCCCATGATTGGAAACCCCCTGGATTCGAAACCCCCATGATTAGAAACCAGGGCGTGCGACGACCCTAACTCTCCTCTTTCTCTTTGTCTCTCTGTCATACCGTCCTACCTCCTCCCCTCCTCCCCTTCTTCCATTTTCCTTCCATTCTTCCATTCTCCTTCCATTCTCATACAGATAGAGGGAGAGACGTGGAGAGGAGCTCGATGAGAAGAGGCCAGCTCATCCGGCCATCCAACCTTCCACCGGCCGAAGTGAGTCCAAGCCCCTGGTTCCCTTCTTCCTTCTCCCCCATTCTTCTTCTTCTTCTTCTTCTTCTTCTTCTTCTTTTTATTTTCATTTTTATTTGATGTAAGGCTTGATGTGTGGGGCCCCTGTTTATGTGCATTGCTAGCCAACTGGACCAATCTGACTGAGTCTGAGCCTCATGGGATTCTAAATGTTTTTTCTCAAACCATTTAGATGGGCCAATAATCCAAGGGTTATAATAATCTAATCACGCGTCTATTCTGGATTCCTTTAGATCAAGGGTTGGGATTCCTGAATCAGGGCTCCTTCGTGTACATTGCAGAAGCAAATAGGAATGGAATGGTAAAAAAATGATTGAGCAATTGGGATCATCTGATCTGCCTGATTTTTTGCTGTCCCACAGACAGTTGGGACATCCAGATATGCATTCCTGATCTTGTAAATGTTTTCCAATTTCTCTCTATCTAATAATTAAAATCTAGCTCGTTTAAAATCAAATGTTCTTTACTAATGTATCAAACATCTGGTGATATTGGTGATTATCTTTTTAAGTGGATACATGGCCCCAAAGTATGCCATGCACAGACAATTCTCTATTTAAATCAGATGTATTCAGCTTTAGTGTTTTACTTCTGGAGATTGTGACCGGTTAGAAGAACCGTGATTTCTACCAGTCTGACCACTCTGAGGATCTTCCCAGCTATGTAAGTAGAATATTTTGATGATTTTTTATCAACAATTTAAATTAAAATTTGTAAAATGGTTGAGACAATGTTGTGGCTACTCTCGAATGAGAAGCCAGGGTTTCATTCCCCGTGCACTTGTCAACATGGCACACATGTGCAAGGTGAGTTCCATCCATTGTGAGGGTTATGATAAACATGCTCGTCCAAAAATCAGGATCCATGTTTGCTCACTGAATATATGCTGTTGGTTATTAATTTTCTTAATTACCATTAGATTCACAGTGGCTTGGATCTTGCACTTTAGGGAGATTAGAATTTAGATGGATCTTGCAAATGAGTAGGATAGTATTCCTCTTGTTATGAATCCATCACATAAATACTTCCATTCTAAAAGCCTGTTTTCTGTAATGGGGCACTTTTTGTAGGTATGGAAGCACTGGAAAAATAGCACAGTTTTAGAGGTGATTGATCCAACTATAAGTGAATCTTTCTCAAGCAGCGTGATGGATAGGCCCGCCATGCCTCTGATTGGTCTGTGCTCCCTGTTGCTAGCATCGTTACAGATCGTGATGGATTGTAGAGTGTGCTACTATTCCTATTTACATACCTATCAATTCTGAAAAATGCTCCCATCAGTTCAAGTATTGGGCAAGTTGGTCTTGTTTGTTCATGTTGATCCCTAGCAGTTAGTGCAAGTATCTTATTTTCCTTTGGTGTTAGCAAATCATGTTGATCTTGGGAACTGAGATCTTCTAGATGAGCATCGAATTGCTTGCCTTAGAGCTTTTATTCTAAGTTCCCAATGACCATTATTATCTGAGTTCATGACCATTTTCTGCTGCAAATTGCTTCTTGGGCTTGTTCAATGTGAGTCATCCCTTTTTTTTTTTTATTGATCTTTATTATTTCACTTGTACAGGCACTGTTGTAGACAAATGTAGTAGTATTATTGAATGGGCAGCACTTTCTTACACTTTCAGATTAATGTGAATGAGCCTCAATGACATATGATATGTGCATTAGAATAGATTAATTGCACATATGTACATATATTATATTATTAGTATAAATTATTGGTAACTTCTCTTTTATATAGATTTTGTACTTTTAAAAGCTCTAATTTTTATTGGTAACTACGTTCAAGTGAATGGTCAGACACTTGGAGCTGATGAACTGATGACACTTGGAGCTCATGAGACTGTAATTTAAAGGCTACTTCCTCATGAAAGAGTTCCTATAAATTAGTTACAAATTTCTCAATTCTTTTCTATGAAACTATTACAATTTGATTTAGGTAGTGCTTCCAAATGCTGTCCTAATTAGCACAATTTTGATGGAAGATTTTGAATTTTGTTGGAATTTTTTATTTCCTACAGCCTTTATATCCACGGTTCGATTTTCACAGAGGGCCACATGTCCTCATGGAAATTGGTTGCTCCATCACATGTGGAATCTACTGTCCATCCACTTCCAACTCTATTCAAATTTCCTAAGATGAAACCCTTTAGGTCTGATTTCCTTCTTTGTTTCTCCTTTTCTTTTTTATTTAAAATACATATTACCAACCTGATCTTGTTGATGACAATGTAAGACTCCATTTGGACTTTATGGCATTAGGTTTGGATTACAAAACTGATAATTCTGCCTCCATTTTTAAATGCATTAGGCTAACTTCACTTCAGAGGAGCTTCATACTTGGAAGGTTTTGATAAATCTCAAAGTATGTGAGGCCCTTCTCTTTTGTTTAATGAAATTCTAGTGAGCAACAAGCATGTCAAGTGTTTGATGAAATTCCTGAAACAAATGTGTATGGTATTATCAGGTCTATTGAAGATTCTTGAATTGGACTGCAATGTATCGATCTTGTTCATCTCTGTTTCTCCATAAATGTATATATGTATGTATATATATATATATTATTCTTCTCCAGATAACTAAAAACAGAGAAGGCAGAAAGAATTTCTATCATTTACTGTTTAAGAGTCTAATTAAGGGACAGCCCATCCACTGAAAATTTTTCTTCATGTTTTTTAATCCTTTTAGGTTTCCTAATGCTGAATCGGGTGAGGTTCCTATCGCATATGTCATACACTCACCCAAGAGCTCACTGATTGAAGAACATGTTAAGGAATTTATTGCAAAGCAGGTATGGGCTTCTCACCTTTGTTCTAGATCATCACTATTTTATTTACTACTTGTTTGCCCAATGTCAGGCCTATTTGTGCTTCTTCTAGTGCATGATTGTCCAACATGAGTGTTTGGCACATGGTAATTTTGTAGGAATGTGAAAGTACCTCTTAGAAAGAGAGTTATGAAAGTTGTTTGGTTGGGTCCTATTTTCTCTTTATATCCATGATAGTATGACCTTATGAACAAATTATATGACAAATAAACATCATGTGGGCTTTAGAAAGGTTTTGTCTTTCAACTGTTGAAGTCTGTTAGAACCATTATTTCATTTGGTGTGATCCACTTGAGCTTTAGATCTCTCTCTCTTTTTTATTTTATTTTATTTTATTTTATTTTTTTCTTATGCACTGAAATGAGTTGGCGGTACAAAATGGATGGCATGGATATGACATACTCATCACCGTGGGCTCAACCTTCAAACTTTTTTTAAGCTGAAAAATTAGCACTTTCAGGTGCATTTTTCAGCTACTTTCAAACTGAAAAATCAGCCAACATCAGGTGCATTTTTAATTGTTTTCAAGTGAAAAATCACCAACATCAGTGCATAAATCACTATTTCCAAGCTGAAAATTCAACCAACATCAGTGCATTTTCCAATTGTTTCAAGCTAAAAATTAGCCAACATCAAGTGCATAAACCAATAACATCGGGTGCCTTTTTCAACTATTTCCAAGTGAAAAATCAGCCAACATCAGTGCATAAACCAAACCTAACATCAGTGCCTTTTTCACTATTTCCAAGCTAAAAAATCAGCCAACATCAAGTGCATAAACCAAACCAACATCAGGTGCATTTTTCAGCTATTTCCAAGCTGAAAAATCAGCCAACATTAAGTGCATAAATCAGCCAACACCAGGTGGTTCTATAAATCCCCATGATGAGTGGTGGTCTTACTGAAAACTGCCATCCACTAAGTATAAAGGGTTAAAAAAAAAAAGAAAGACTCCACGTTTTAGGAGAATGTAGTCACTACAAACAATGACTTTTTAAAGGAAAGTTGGCATTTATCATGAGTGTTGTATTTCCAACAAAAAACATCGCCACTCCTCATGAGGTTACCTTTCTCAGAGAGTTTTGCTTAAACTTTTTGTCTATCAAAGACGATGAATTCCTCTCTGTTTGTTGTATTCATTTTTCATATGCTTCTTTACTTTAAGATGGCCTTTTCATTTGATCTTTGCCTCCTCTTGTCTTGATTATGCTAAGCAATTTCTCTATGTTTAATATATTCATTTTTCATATGCTTCTTTACTTTAAGATGGCCTTTTCATTTGATCTTTACCTCTTCTTGTCTTGATTATACTAAGCAATTTCTCTCTTTTCTAGGCTCACAAAAAAATGTCCAAGCACTTGGCGCAGATGTAAGCTCTACAAGAACAGGTTTGGTTTTGTGCCTTCAGCTGATTTCTTTTTTATAACTTTTTATTTTGTCAATATGTTACTGGGCTTGAGTTAACGGGTTGGTATGAAGGTTCTTGTACTACATGGAGTAAACAACACAAAATCAACATATTTAAGAGGCATTGCTAGGTTCCTAATGTGCTCCGTATTAATTTCATACAAGTCAGGCCCAGGTTTGGTGATGCAGGTTGTTGGCCTCATAGGCCCAACCATACACACGCTAAAAATCTTCTTGGTTGAATGATCCTAGCTTTTCAGTTGGTGGCCTGCAAATAGTTAAAGAGAAAAATACATCCAATGTCTACATTGAATGAAAACAATGTAAAAGATTGGATAGTGAGGGCTTCTAAACAGGTAACAATTTTACAGTGTGGTCCATGTGTGGAGCCTGTCAGATCTATCATCCAGATGCCATGTGCCCACTTGTATGGACTCTGGGTTCAGGACACTACAAACCTTGAGGCCTACAACCCGATAATTCCTACACAATCAGTTCATGTAATGTATTTGAAGTGTTGCTAGCAATAGGAAAAGATTATTAGCAAATGAGAGCCATATATGAAGAGATGCTGCTATGTGATTTTCCTTGCAGCATTGTTGTTGGTTTTTTCTTATTTTTTTGATCTAGTAGGCAATGGGCCTACAGATGAAGTGGACACATCCATGTGAGAGGATCCTTATAGACTCCATTTGCATGAATTTCCTTAGCCAGATTAGATAATGAAACTATTGAGTATTGGGTTGATCTATTCATCTATGCTTTATTCCTATGCTATGATGGTTGCTAAACATTGGTGTGTATCAGGTTAACTCTGCAAAAACCATTGATAAAGATGTTAAATATTTGAAAGCTAATCTGAGTAATGAGGCAGTGTCTGACATGTCTCTAGAAGCAAAAATAGCCGACCGGTAAGGAAAATGTGAATCCACAACTCTATTCCCATGAATTTTCAGAGGCTTTCTAAGCCACATGCATCACAACATGGTGCTTGAGATGTCCAATTTCTGATGACTGGCTAAAAATCAAACCAGCCTGATGAGCTTAATGTGGACCATTGCCATTTTTTAAAACCATCAGCCGTTTCCAGAATTGTTGTCACCCTAATGTGCAGGCTAGCCTATTTTTTGGGCCAAACCATGCACTCGATAAGGACAAACCTGATACATGGATTGGATCTTCCTACATGCCGTTTGCCCATGCTGTCGTGTTTATAGGTGCATGTGGGCATCAGAAAACCCTAGCTTTTTTCAACCGGTATATGCTAAAGTTGCAGTTATTGCGGCTAGTGGACAAACTCGAGGAATCCAGAAAGGCAATGGAGAAAGAGATCTGAAACATGTAGAGGCTATTAAGGAACGTAATGCTGCAAAGTCAGAAATGGAACTGAAGTCGCATGAGCTTGACCAAAGGGAAAGGAAGGTTGAAGTTATTGTTGTAGAGGTAGCATTTTCTCCCCTCTTGATTTTGATACTAGACTCTATTCACTTTCATATATAGCTCTTTTTAAAGAAAACCTTGATTGTTTCTCCCTTATTTTCATACTTAACTTTTCTTTTTTAATTATTTGAACCATTAGTCAGGTATGCCTTTACTTTGAATGGGCCATTTATCAAAATTTGCACTGATTGGATAATCTTAGACCTTAGGTTGGAGGTTTTCTTTATGGACAGTGAAAGGAACTTTGGTTGGCCTTTTCGTTAATCATCCTTCTTTCTGCAAAAGTCCTCCAACAAAACAGGTGGGATTGTCCTGTGGGTGTACTTTTTTTGGGTGTGGCCCATCTAAGGAAGAGCCTGCCTGGCCAACTGTTCATATCTGATACACTTTTGCCACACCTTTGAAATCAAGGTGCATAAATGGGATTTACTGTTGATGGCAGGAGGATGATATAAATATGAGAATTAGTTCAGTGAAAGAATCTGGAGTGGTGACACGGCAACAACTGGCTGATAAGTGTGAAGAAATAGTGGCAGAGGTTTGTTCACTTTGATGAGGAATGCTAGTTGGATGTTACACGATATTGTCCTATCATCTGGTGAGCCCCACCATACATTGTGGCCCAAAAGCCAGGCCAATTGGGTGTTCACATGTTCTTCTTTCTCGCATGTCACGAAAAAGGGAAAGATAGGAACCAAGGGTATATGTGTGATACACTCACCCCCACATGTGCAGACGTTACTCCTCACAACCTATTTATTCCATACTTGAGAAATACACCACTCTAACAAAACATGTGAGATTTCACCACAATGGGTACTCGTGTTGAAACTCTGGTGAGTCTACCACTAAGGCATGAGTAAGAACATGATGTTAAAGAGGTTTAGAAATAAATTGATATTTTTGTTTTATTTCATCTAGGTCCACATGACCCTAATAAGTTGTATGGAAAATAAACATTACGATGGGCCTTACAAAAGTTTCAATGGTGATATTTTTATTTTTCTTCATTTACAAAAACCTTATAAAGAGGTTGGGTGGCAAATAAACATCAATGGGCCTTGAGGAAAGTTTCAGCAATGTACCTGCTTGGGCCTTGAACTTGCCCTTTTTAGGCTTATATCTTAACATGATGTGGAAAAATGGATGGACGGTGTGGATAAGCCTATACACAGTGATGGTCCCTTCGGAGCTCTGGCCTGTGCTGAGCTTAGGACAAGCAAGGGCAATACCCAAGCACCAAAATTCTAATATTTTATTTTGTTAATTGGTTTCAGTTGATTAAACTATTCACTTTTCATGGATTTGAGTTGGTTATTTGTAATATATGAAGGGTTGACTAAACTAGTCTTTTCTTGGATTGAATCTGGTTGTTTGTAATATATGCAGGAAGGGCTCAAAAGAAGGTTGAACAAGAGAAGATACAAAGTAGCCGATTCAAGACAAGGCATAGCCAACAGTTGAAGTTCCGGGTAATTTCTTTTGTATAGGTCCTAGTTTAGGGGGGGAAGTGTTTAGTTAGGAGGGTTAAAGTCTATATTTGGAGTGGCCACTTGGGTCATTTCCTCTTTTATTGAATTGAGTTGTTACCAAATTTGTGAATAGGATTCTTATCAAACAATATTGTGAATTTTTTGTTTAATGACTATCAGGTGCAAGATTAAAAATAATAATAATAATAATTTACCGATATTTTATTTTTTCACAGATATTTTAGCGACGGACCAAATCCGTCGCTAATTTCTGAAAATTGAAAATCAACGACGGATTCGGGGTCCGTCGCTTACTCATATTAGTGACGGACCTTATCCGTCGCTAAATTCTTACTGTTGAAAACCAACAACAGATATAAGATCCGTCGTTGATGCATATTAGCGACGGACATTATCCGTTGCTAAGGTTTTTAGTGACAACTATTTTTTGAATATTACCGACGGATTTTTTATTTTTTACGATGGATTTTATCCATCGTTATGATGCGACGGACCTTATTCGTCGCAGATTAAACGACGGATATAATTCGTCATAAAACCAAAAACGACCCGGTAAACAATGACGGACCAAGCGACGGACAAAGTTCGTCGTTTTTTTAGTTTTACGACGGATTTGGTCCGTCGTAAAATAGCAATTTTGGCATAGTGGTACTGTGGATGGAACTGAATGTGCCCCTTGGGAGGTAAGATGTTAAGGGTGTGACCTGTTGGGTGTGGCTTCCAGGGTTATAAAAAGGCTGTACCATTGGTGCTGCTTCAAGGAATACAAGAGGTTGTTCTGCGGAAGCTGCTTCCAAATAAATAAGAGGTTGAGTGGCTGGTGCTGCTTTAAGGAATAGAAGAGGTCCAGGCGATAGCACTTATTGGTATCCCCATGCCCGGTTTGCTGTGTCGGGCATGATTGCTTATATAGAATGATGTGGAGAGGAGTATGCGGGTTGCCCTCCTTTAATGTGGTTGACAGTAGAGGTGCTTGGCATGCTGGGTCCTACTTGATGCGATGGCAGGGGATTTTGGAGAATGTTGGCCTGAGTGTATTATTGGCCTGTGGGGTAATTGCAATCTTCTGGCTTTCGATCAAGTCTTGGACCGCATGTTTCAAGGCGAAGCAACAATCCGTTAAGTGCCTAGAAGCCTGGTGATATGTGCAATATTGATTTTCATTGTAACCAGGTGGCAGAGGGTTAGGAGGAAGCTACGGTTGGAGCGGTGTCAGAAGTTGCTTTTGCATTAACATAGTCAGAACCTGACTGTATGTTTGTGCTAATGGGGTGAACTTCCTTCCTAACATTCCCTGCTTGTACGGACCTTGTGCATTCCCCCTAGGCTGTTGTCATTGTTGTTAAGACGGTTGTGTTCGATATCCCCGCTTTGGGTTTCTTTGGGGTTAGACGCCTATTTGATTGTGGCCGGTGAAAATCTTGTTTGTCTTGTCGTGGCTCCGGTTATGGAGCGTACTGATTACCTTGATGTTAGCAATGATGTTGTTAACTTCCGTAGTACGCTGAGTGGGAGCAGTACTGTTTCCGTTTCCATATCCAACGGGCTTTCTCTCGACTTTGTTTCTTTTGATTGAGGGGGCCTGGTGTGGCCATGGGGAAATGGTCCCAGCCCTGATTCTGACTTCTACTTGCTCTCCAGCTCGGATGAGTTGGGAGAAATTTACATATGGATATGAGATTAGATATCCTGAATGCAGGAATTTGCTGAATGTACGATCATGGATATCTGCTCTTCGTCATCAATGGGGTTCCTTATTCGAGTTATCATGGCTCGCCATCGTCCGATGTATGCTGTTAAGGATTCATCGTTTTTTTGTCTTAAGGCAGGTAGTTCAAACCTTCTTGAAGCCATGTTTAGGTTGTACGAGAACCTGTCAATGAATGCCTGGGAAAGTTATTCCTGGGTTCTAATTTGATGGCTGTCTAGCGAGGTGTACCAATCCAAAGCGTCACCCTTAAGGGATTTCTGGAAAAGCCGTATCAAGGCTCCATTGTTCCCTGCTATCGCATTAAGTTCCCCACAAAATGCTTTTAAGTGTGTTGTAGGGCACCCACTACCGTCATACCTTTTAAATTTTGGTACCTCGAAATTTGGAGCTACCCGAGCATCTGGGAAGGGACAAAGATCCCTGAACTTGGTGGATGGATGATCCACTCCTTGTTACCTTTGTAGTTTCCTCTGCACCTCTCGCAATTGCTCCCGGAGCTCTTCGATTTCGGGGAGATCGGTCGAGGGGGGTTTTGCCCCCTGGAATTGATTGGATCTCATATTAGGAGGAAGATGTTGGAACTGGGTGGGATTCCTGACTGTGGGAATTTGTATTTGATAGTGGTTCTCATCAGTGAGAGGTTGTTGGAAAGGATTCTTAGTTGCAGAAAATCAGCCTTAAAGGTGACTCCCATTATGGGGAGGATGCTGGAAAGTTGAGATGATTGGGACACTAGGTGATGACACTTGCATGGTTTGGACAGTCTCTTTTTGAACACATTGGGCAAGAAGGGCCTGTAAAGCCTTAAAATTTTGGGCTATTTCATCCATGGTTGAGGTGAATACGGTGTTATCAGCTATGAATTCAGGTCATCTGAGGGTGCCTTTTAGGTGTAATGGTTTCTTCTGCCATGGCAACTTTGGATTGGATAAGCATGGGGTGAGTGAAAGCCTTGAATGGGTGCAAGCCAAAGATTAATCCTCATTTTTTTCTATGTAAGGTATGAATGCATATGTAGAATATCCCCTAAGATTATATACCACACTATTTTGAGTCGGGTTTCAGCTAGTACGAGCTAGCAAAATCTCTAGCAGAGTCGTCATTCTGTAGACACTGAAAATCGGTGCCCACGCTGATTTAAATGTTATGTTTTGATAATGAGGGTGATTAGGTTGAATATTGGAGTCGCTACTAGCTGAATAATCTCAGAATCCCGCAGTCGGCTAGAACCACGGAATACGTAAGATTGGAGAAATCCGAAGACTCTCCGACCTTAGATTGACTCCTGATCTGCGATACAGGATTCCGGGTAAGGGACCTCGGTTACAAAGAGGGAAGGTGTTAGGCACCCTCTCTGCCTGTACAAATGTACGGTCTCTGCTTAGTGTGGTAAAATAATCTCAAAGGATGATGATGTTGTGGTCATGATGGGACTAGTCACACGTGGATTTCTGATGTAGCAAGATCCGAGATTTCGGCAGGTCACAGAGCAAACATCCGACAATGTGTCTAGAGGGCGGATGTAATAATGCTTATGCAAAGAGGAAAGAAAAATGGACTAGATCACTAGAGATTTCTGATGTGACAGGATCCAGTGTACGGCAAGTCACAGAGCATACGTTCACTAGAGATCTAGAGAAGCAGGGGGTTGAGAAGGGAGTAGATGTCATGATGAATGCTTGTAAGATGATGGATCCTTGGCTGGCTAAGACATAGACTGAACCATGATCAAACTGGGCTAGGTTAGATGGGTTAGAGAGGTTTGGAGGAGGGCTAGGGGGTGGCTAAGAAAATCTGGACTTGGGAGGCTTGGGAGCTCCTTCCCTCTCTCTCACTCTCTTCCTCTCCCTCTCTTTCTCTCTCACTCTCTCTCCCACTCTCTCCCTCCCTTGGTTGTTATTGTTGGAAATGAGAAGAGGAGAGGGCTATTTATAGCCCTCCCTAATGGTAAAATGGTAATTTTGGGGCTTAGGAGGGGTGAAAGCTGATGTGACAAGTGATGGTTGGTGGAGAGGAGAGAGACGCCACGTGGCATGCTCCCATTAGCTCATAGGGCTGGTAAAACTGAAAATAGTGAATATGGTAGGGGTAAATCTGAAGGAAAGTTGACTTTTGGACGCTGGGACAGCTGTCCACATGCGGGCCGCGAGCAGCGACAGTCGAAGTACCACAGGCGGTAATCAGACTACCGCCCCAGCCTAGTTCGGGCATATTTCGCATGTGTGAGCTTCGTGTGACACTTTGGTTCGTCCAGTGGTCTCCATTTTGGGTTTTTGGGACTCAAAGTAGCAGATTTAGGCATGGATAGGGGGTTCTAGCCAGGGTATAGGGTATAGGCGAGGCTGTGTGTATACTGGATGGCTTGGATTGCAGTTTCGAGTTACGGGTTGGGAGTTTAGGGACTTAGGACCAGGGTTTTAGGTTTTAAGTTAGGGTTAGGGGCCGGTTTAGGACATGATCATGGTTCCCAGATTGTCTTAACCTTTTCGAGATGCTAGCCTGGGTGGGGTGTTTACAATGTTCTACTTGAATCTCTTATTCTTGTACTTCTAGATCTTGTACTTGAGCTTCTTGAACTTGAATTTGAGATGCTTGATCTTGAATTTAAACTTCTTGAATGTGGGCAAGGATGATATAAAATTAAGCTACACAAGATATAGATTCCAAGAGGTTTTGGTACTTTAAAATTTGACAATCATAGGAACTAGATAGAATAACATTTACACGACTACAGTCGAGGATACGCTTTGGTCGCACCAAACATGCCTTTGGTCGCATCGAATTTCTTATCGATTGCAGTCGAGTTTCTTTAATTTGTATCTGAAGTCTATCTCCCTTAGGTCACATCGAACCTAACTTCGGTCGCACCTAAGGTCAAGCCGAATTAAGTATGAAAATCATAGTTTCTTTATTAGACTGTTCTATGCACATTTGGTCGGACAGAACCAACCTTCGATGTCACCGAATAGTTTGTTTATTTTATTGTTGGACTTTGTGATTTCATCAGTCTTTTCTCTTCCTTTTGCACTTGGTTTTCTTAGATCTTTGGCATATCCTCCATAGACCCAAATATCCAGTGTCTTCTTTTGAGCTCTAAATCCATCCTTTTAAGCACGTATTCATCTTTAGGTCCAAAATCACCTTGCAAGTATAAAACATATATAATTATATTGAATTAACTAATTGCATGGAAATCTAATGTAATCGAGATGATAGATATGTAATATCTGGGTCTCGACAGATGTGTAATGTGTAGAGAATTTTAATCAAATTACTTCCATCTGTCAACGTATTCCTCAAAATTGAGGACAAAAAACCTACCATTTAACGTGCTTCATTGCAGTGCATTCCAATTTAGACAATGGAACCTCGATCAACAGCTTGGATCCTATATTTTCTATTTGCTTCATAGAATTTAGCTAGACTCACCATTTTGAAATTATGCACAACCTCCAGTGTTGCAATCAAACTGATCAAGTGGTCCCAACTGTCCATTTAGTGGCTATAAAATGGATGGTTAAAAGAAAATTAGCAAGCAATCCAAATTTGAAGTTGAAAAATCAAATGGTTAAAATTATATTCTGTGTTGCAATATTTTACTAATTCTCCATGTTGATTGCCTTACAACTATGCTATGTAGATGTTTTTTGTGTGTCAAGTTCAATGTATATGTGTAGTTTAAAAGTAATATTAGATTTTTGGTGATGTTCATACAATTAAAACCATTTATTTCATGAGGTTATTAAGATGTCATATTATTTTTTTAATAAAAGAAAATTGGATTATTTTAAACCTTTGATCATGTCCCTCTTTTCCTTACAAGGCTAGCCCTCGTCAAACGATGCCTTATGGGGTATTAGGGTTGGTCCTAGCCCACCCATTGCCACCTTTAATTTTGATTTGAAATTATGTGTCAACTCTCATGGAAACTTTCCTCCAGTTGCCCACTAGGTGTCCAAGTTGGACCGTCTGATGGTTGCATGAGTCAAACAATATATGTCTATATATATATATATATATATGTGTGTGTGTGTGTGTGTGTGTGTGTGTGTGTGTGTGTGTGTGTGTGTGGTGATAGATATAAAAATATTGTATGCTCAATTGATATGGGCGATAGCATATGAAGGCCCATGTCCAAAGTATATCTAGATCCAGTGAAACGCATAACTAAGACCTCCATATCCGAATCTCGAGGAGGGGTTAAGAAGAGTGGTTAATGATTTTAGGTGCTTGGTTTATATGGTCAGTAACGTATGAAGGCTCAAATCTGAAGTCTACCTAGATCCAAAGAAGCCATAACTAAGACCTCTATACCCAAATCTCATGGAGGGGTTGAGAAGAGAAGCTAATAATTATACTTATACCGTTCTTAACCCCTCATGTAACATGCTTGTATCCCCAGACGGTGAGCCCTAAGGGGGTGTGTCACGCCTTGAAAATAGGCACTCGAGTGTATAGACTGTCACGCCGTGAAATTTAAAACCCAAGTTGGCAATGCCCAAATCCGAATCCTAGAAGTTTGAGGTTATAATATGATAGATTTCAATTTCCATTCAATTCCACAAGTAATCGAAGACCAACTAAAAATAAATAAATGGTAATTCATTCTCATTAATCGATTTGTCTACTATTTCAATCATCCAACTTTAAATAAGCTTTCTTACATTGAAAACTCAAATTCCACTAGCCTAATAACAAATACATTGAAAATCAATTAATAAAAATAGTAAAAATAAATAAATCGTCATGTTGTCCTTCTGGCTCCTCACATTCAAACCCTACAAAACAATCTGTTTGATTGTGAGCACGACAGCGGCTTGTAGGATTACTTCCATCCCAAGTTGGAATTTACACATTAGTATCATAATACATTCTAATATATTGAGCAGAAAGCAATATAAAAAAACATAATAATTCGTGGATCAAATTCAATTTAAGACATACTACAAAAAGGCATAAATTCGAAAAGAAATAAAATAATTGTCTTTACGTAACTTGAAAGTTATTACCCATGACGATCTTTTAGGAAATGGCCCTAGGCATAGCACCGTGTGATATCTTTTAGGTAACGACCCTGGACAAAGCACTACATGATATATTTTAAAAGTTAATCAAGGGCAACGCACCTATGTGTAACTTTTAGGGAATTACCCAAGGCAGAGCACCCGTGCTAATCTTTCGGGAGTGACCCCGGGTAGAGTACCCGTAATATCTCTTGGAAAATTGTTTAAGGCAGAGCACCCTTTTGTGTATCTTTTAGCGAATTACCTAAGGTAGAGCACCCTTATGTGTATCTTTTAGGAAATTACCTAGGGCAGGGCACCTATATAACATAACTTGCTAATATGAAACGAAAATCTCATAACAACCCATTAATGAATAAGTATGGCATACTATCATGTGGAAATCAACATTAACAAATTGCAAGAAAAATAATAGTACTATTTAACAATTTAAATAAATGTATTGTAATGCCCTAAAAATCGGGGGTCGAGCAAAGCTTAGCTCCCGAGTTCTAAAGCATCACTTATGCAACATAGATAATGATGATTATGATGAGTGCATTGAAACATGAATGGGATTAGACCAAAACAGCATATCATACTCCAAAGACAGTTAAATTATGCAAACATAAGACTGTGATAGATATATAAAATATATAAACTATGGTGAGTCTCCAGAGTGTGATAATGTTACCAGGTTAAGTAATTACAGATACAATTCCCAAACATACAAAGGGTGTAATGTCATCTAGTCGACATCCCAGAAATCCCCGTCGATCAGAAGATGGTCTATATAGACCCGCCTGATAGCTGTATAAGGAGAAACCCTCCTCATCATCATAAAAATCTGGCTCCGCTTCGCAAGCATCGCCATCATCTGAAACTCAAACAGGGTCTGGTTGGTGTGTACAACACCATCCCGTAACGTGGGAGTGAGTGATCAACTCAGTGGAACAATAAAGCAAAGGTTAACATGTTATCAATTCAATTAAGCAGTAATGATAAAGCAGTAAATTACACATCCCTAAGTACTCTTGTTAGTACAAGAATGGTATGAATGTATGATGCATGCCCTCGCCTACGCTCCCTCAGTGACTTCCTCTCACATTCGCGCATGAACAACACTACCTCAGTGCTTAACCTGCTACGCCTAAACGCACGCGTAATGTAATGCATGTATATGATTACCAAGTTCTTATTAGTCCTTTTCATATAGCAGGGTTGGGAAACTAAGGTACCTCCCTTATATCATTCTCAAACAATGATCCATTCTAGGGTCGTCAGTCCTAGTAAATCTTATATGATGTTGCGGTTCTAGGTCGCTGCAATGGGCTCGTCGCCAAATCATTACAGGCCTAGTTTATACTCTAGATGCTGCGGAAGGGTTATCGCCTCCACGTAGACTCAAAGTATACTTGAGGTCACTACAAAGGGCACGTCTAGGGCTGTCAGGGCTGTTGCATGGAATCGTTACACCACTCCCCTATCACCCATCACAGCTTCGTCATCAAAACATTGTAGGTTGACAGCTCGAATACAGTGTCTCATACCACCGTATTCGGCTCACGAGTCTGGTTGCTCACTGGTCACTACGGGGAGGCTCGTCGCCCAAGCGTTGGCCGACAGCTCGACCACGATGTCCCATACCACCATGTCTGGCTCATGAGTCTTAGCGGATCGAGGTACCAAGGTTAAACGGGATTTCACTGGTGAGTTTGGTACCTTAGGTTCAAGCAGTAGCGTCCATACATGGTGAACATACATGGGCACATCGGGTTACTTGACGGGCTTGACTAATATGAGCACATATTACATCGATCGACATGAAGTGCATAAGCACTTCGTGTAACCTAACCACTGCCGACGACCAACACATGACTCGGGTTTGTCAAACACGTCCTACGTGGCGAATGAATCTAGCCACAACTTCAAAGCCAGCTACCGATTACCTGAACTATAACATAGCCCCAATCACATTCAATCCTTAACCAGAAAGCATGTATAGTAGTCAAAGTAGAATTAACAAGTAATTCAAACATGTTAACAAGCATGTTATAAAGCGCAATGTAAGAAGGAAGTACAAACACATACATGTCATAAATAAGCGATTAAACTAAACAACTTGCATGGAGGAAATCATATACATCTCTAAGGTATTTAAGAATCCTATCTCAACACCTACCTAAAGCACTATCTCCTAAGTACTTACTCATACAAGCATTTTCACAAACACTTAGACTACACTTATTTAACATACATAACGTATATTAGTCAAAACATGTATTAGGGCGAATCCTTTCACCGAGTAAGTATTGCACATACATATAGCATATACACATAGTAATTAATCATGGCAAACACACTTCTATATTTTATATGTATACGGTATTTTTTACAAATATACAGAATACACTAAATATCATAATTTGCATACGTAACTGAATCACAAAACAAACATCGCATTTTGCATGTGAAATAACACCCAGATCATGAATCTATCATTATCTGACATTGAAAGCATTGAAAACCATAACCTAAGCATCTATAGTCCGTGCCTTATGCCGTAGAAACGAGTAACGGACTCAGTTTAATCACCAAGTCTCTATCAACGGTAGAACGACAACCTATGGCATGAAATAGGTTAGTTATTTCATCACTTACACTAGTTGAATCTCTAAAACTGATTAGGGTTAGGATTTCTTACTTGAAAATGGAATCAGAATCGCCAAAAAAATGATACAGTAGTGATGGATAGGCACGGAGAATAACAGGGATCGATCCCAAGAGTGACTCCAACTTCACTCTCCTAGGGTTTTCTCAAATTTGTATGGAGTGAATGAGAGAAGGTTTAAGGTCCTTATATAGGCCTAAAACTGATGAAAATGGCCCCAGGGCCAGGGTATACTTAAGTTATAGCTAAAGGGAGTCTATTTCAGCTCAACGGAGCACTTCCGGAGTCCCCCCTTGAGCCAAAGGTTGGACTTAAGCTCACTGACCTTGGATCTAGGTTGAGTTAAGTTTTCATTCCAATCGGGTTCCCAGATCACACGTGGCGGACCAGTTTCAGTTCAACGGTCCACAATCACCGATCAGGGCCACAAGTACACTTACCTATGTATGAAATTTCCCCTGATCTGAGGGTGTATTTAGGTCAGATTCTGATGGCCTGATTGCTTATATCATGCCCGCAAGCGACAGTTCTCAGATTACTTAAATTAGATTTAATTTCTAAAGAAATCCACGTTTTCTCACACACTCCACTCCGAGCTCAAGCGAATAGCCCCGGGACACTATCTGGATTTGATTTTCAAGATGGTTGTCAAGCCCAGCAAGGCGGTCCTAAGCGCTTAGTCTCATGGTCATCAGACTTTTGACGTGCGGCCCAGATCCAATACGGAGTTTCAATGTGCTCCCGAGAGCAACTGGGTAATGAGATTGATCCTAGATTTTAAGTTAACCTAGCGTCCATGATTCTACAAGTTTTAGGTCTTGCAAATCATATTTAAAGTAGTTCAAGCTAATTCTATTGATTGTTCAGCTTAGTACTTAACTAAAGCATGCCCTAATTACGACAGAATAAGGTCCTAGGGAAGTTCTACGCCCTTTTCTAGCACTTTAAATTAGTAATTTATTTTTATTATTTTTTTAGTAGTTCATCATCAAGTCTACTTCATCTCCATTAAATTTCATTATATTTCGTATTGTAGAAAAATTCTAAAAATTCTCGAAGCAACAGCTGTCCAAACTGATGATTTTCGGATGGTTGTCACAATGACCTATATTCAACTATAATAAACAATTTATTATATTTTTCACTTATTTTTATATGAAACTAGACTCATCGAGCTTAAATCTGACTTTTAAATCACCTAAATCGGAGTTATAACGAGAGAGATATGACTTTTTAAAGTCAGACCAAAATTGCAGAAAATGTGGCCGAAAACAGGCCAGCTGATGAACTGCGGCCCGCTCGGGCCCGCTGTACGGACCAGGCCTCACCAAACGGATGAGCCCCTCGCCGCTCGCTGTCCTATCTAGGGTGGTTTCAC
The DNA here is from genome assembly GCA_030180095.1 of Magnolia changhungtana. NCBI lineage: Eukaryota > Viridiplantae > Streptophyta > Magnoliopsida > Magnoliales > Magnoliaceae > Magnolia > Magnolia changhungtana. The sequence goes on from JASAUF010000625.1 coordinate 3,447,398, forward strand.
CACCCAATATTTGAAATAGGTGTATTTTACAACCCAGGATGAGTTATTTAACGTGCAATACATGTTTTTGGGGTAGGAGAAGTTGATTTATCCAAATAGCCTACTTATATTATGAGATTCCAAAAGGTTAATGGTTAAAAATCCATTTTATTTATTTATTTATTTACTATTCATAGTAATTTTTAGTTTAAGTATTGATCAACATCACCTAAACTTTAAGATTTGTGTCTAATATGAAAGCACTTAGAAAATTTTGAAAGATAAGGTAGTGAAAGGTGAGATTTTTGAAGGAAAGGCGAGGTTTTGAAGAAAATGGTTTGAAAAGGGATTTGAGACTTTTGAATTGAATATTTGAGAAGTTAATTAGGTGTTAGGATCGACCCATCGCCTAAGGACGTCTAACTCCAGGTTGGAAAAAATTCGGGGTGTTACATGTATCTACTACTAGGAGGCATAAAGAAAATATATTCTAACACAATTAGAATTACCATTTAATTCACATCATGCTAGGAAATGGAAATGCATGCAAAATAAATAAAATATATGCAATCATAACAATGAAATAAAAAGAAACAACACACTATATATGAGCATATGATATTAATGTGGAGATCACGATTAGGGAGAGATCACATACTTGTTATGAAAATAGATATTTAATGGAGGTCTAATTTCTATGTAAAACTATTTTGGGCTCTTGCTAGATTCCAACTCGGGAGTCGTTTGATATAGTTAGCCACTAAGCTGATATCCGATGCACGGTATTGGATCCCCTGAAGATTGAATACAAGAACATCGGTTTGGATTATTAGGGTTCCCTACTCCCCAAACTACATTCTGGAAAAGAATAATCTGACTCACTTAGTCAACTCAATGAGTCATGGTATAATAAACGGGAAAACAATGCAACCACATTATTAATGCAATGGGTTGTGTTTCTTCTATGGCCAAACCTTGGACATTCTAACTTTTACAGGGCCGATCACATGCATCAAACGCGAAAGGACTAGCTCATGATTAACTCAAAGTGGATCTGATGAAGGAGATCATTATGAGATTTAATGTCAAATTATGTTTGGCATTGACAGTGTTTCTAGTTCCTGAATATTAGAAGGTTAACTCACTGAGTTAACTCAGTGAATCACGTTGTGGTGGTATAAGAACTGAAACCAACATAATAGAGAAGATGCATAATCTAAGTAGATGAGGAATAACTGACCTGAGATTCAACTAATGTGGGAAAAGATTAACCAAATTCAGCAAAATCATATATTGACTCACTAGGTAGAGAGATCAACTCAGTAAGTTGCACATGTTGCTTCTATGCCTATTGTGATTCAGTGTGTATACGGTAGATAAACACGATTATTAGATAACTCTATGGTTATAATTGGTTCTTAACGGAGGAGAAGACCCACCTCCAATGGAGGATTGTTGTCTAGTAAGGCTTTGAGGGCTTTAATTCTTCCAACTAATGGAGATCAATACTGGGGAGCTTGGTGCAATGAAAGATTGAAGTTCTCAAAGTGTTTTGCTGGTAGGTTCAGAAAATTTAGAGTTTCAGCTTTCGGTTGTTGCGTGTGGTTAATAAAGACGGGAAAACGGAGGAGAAAGCAGGGAGATGGGAGATTTTGGTTGGCTCTTTGAAGTTGGGAGGTGTTGGAGAGTTGTGGAGCGTTAGATGAGGGGAAAATAAAGGTCACAATTCGAGGAGAGGGTCTTACACAGATTTCCTAATGCAGAGACATGTGCCGCATTATCGCTAAAGTCGAAACGGAAAGTCCCTGTAATAATTACGGAAATCCAGGCTAGTGAGATGAGGTAGGGTCCACAGAGGCATCAGATGTAAAAATCTACAATGTCTATTGGTTTTATAGCAATGAGTTAAGACATGAGTTTAAAATCAATTTGATTGGGGTTCAAGGTGGCCCACACAAGAGGTTTTGGGGTGAGAGATATCAACGGCTGGGGTTATACAGAGGTGTTGTTCCAATGAACGATTCGGATGAGCTAGTGGGTACTAGCATGATAAATGACATGGATCGATGGGTCGGGGTGGTGCGCAGCTGTATGATGAAGAAGGAATGAAGGAAAGAAAATTGAGTGGTTGTTGTGGGCGGTGATGTGTGTCAGCACGTCATTTCACCTTCTTTATTTTTTTTACACATAGTGGGCCCCATAGCAATGACATGACAAATCCACTCGTCCAATAGTTTTGTCCAATCATGTTAGGGCATGGGCCCAAAAAATGAGGTCGATCCACAGCTAAAGTGGGTCACACCAAAGAAAACATTAGTATTGGGTGATACCCACTGTTGATAAAAGAAAAAAAAATAGGGTTGTCACATTCTACCCCCTTGACAAAAATTTCATCCCCGAAATTTACTATAATGAAGTCTATTGGGCATCCTAAGCGCACCGCCGACTTGTCTTGTCATGAGTTATCTGCATATGTCTAATAGGAGGCGTCAAACGCCAACATAGTGAAAAAATATCCCCAAGATTGTTACTTGGGACATTTTAGTGAATAGTAGGTTCATAACAAATATATATTCATATATGTAAACAACTTAAGCATGTAATCTCTAACGCACAAATACTAAACAAGTTATACATATTATCAATACAATCAAGCATAGTTAACGATAGTAATACAAAACAAACAATTCCTAAGTTGGTTATTTAATGCATGATGTAATGTTATGCACAATATTTGGGCCATGACACAACCCAACAATAATTTTCATGATGATATTTGCAATGGTTGGCCCACAGCACAACCTAACAATATTGTCATGATGTTATGCATGATTAGCGAAGTAGTTATTTTTTCGGTTCTTATAACAGGTTGGTGAAGCTAGGATACCACCATTTTATAAATAATTGTTAAACAGATTATCGCAACTTGTGGCGGCACGTAGCGGCCCTTCACCAATGTCCCTTGATCCAAATTTAGGTTCATCACCTAATAATCCATACAACTCAGTCGGGTTAATATTAGGGCTTGTCGCCCAAGGCAATCACATCTAGGGTGAAGGTCATCACCCACACCCCAAATGTGGAGAAGACATGCCACCCAAACCATTAACAACATGGTAGGGTCACGACATTCATAGGTGTTCGGTAGTCACTACAGGGAGGCTCGTCACCCAATGTTTTACCAACATGGTGGGCTTGTCACCTAATGTTTTACCTATGTGGTAAGCACGTGTAACACCCCGTACTTTTCAGTAGTTGGGTGTTACCTTGTAATCTATTTTAGTATAAATACAAACCTAACCTACTTAAATATTCACGATCACTACGGTTTAAATCTGATCATTTAAAACAGTCTGAATCCATATGATAACCCATCCATCCATTGGAGTTCGGGATAAACCATCACACCACCAGCACAACCTGTTGTTAGGACTTCGATCGCCTCAATAGATGAATCAAACCATCCAAAGGTCATATGATATTTAATAAGTATATTATACAAACATAGATCAAAAAAATTATACATGTATTTTAATAATCTATTTGAAAATGTATTGTAACAAGGTGATATGAATATACTTAATGTGTATGGAATATTACGAAAATAATATTATATTAAATAAACATAATGTGTGATAATTTTACAATGTATAATTGAACTATAAATATTAATGTAGTATTAAATATCTTTTATAAATATGTATTCAAAAGATTATTAGGTATTTTAATAAAATTGTATATTATTTAACAATGTTACCGAATACAAATATTATTTTAATTAAATATAATATTTTCAATTCATTTATACGTTTGTTTAATTATAATGTAATGTTATGAATTATGTATTAACAAATATGTGATCAATAGCATGTATATAGTATAGTACATTAATATTAAAATTATATTTATATGTGTATGAGATTTTAATCATCATAATTATAACTAATAGACAATAGTAATAAAATTTATATTAGTATTGGTTAGTAACATATGATAAGAGCCTTACAAATGGCCCATTAGGATCTTTTAACTGTTGACGCTCAATTTCGAGAAGATCCGACAATTAGATCGACGGGAATCCCCAAGTAGGACCCTAAACCAAGATGTATAGCCCACCTAAAACCTTGGATCTGTCCCACCTTTGGTAAAAGGCGATAGAAGGGCCCACCAAATAAAATGGACGGTGTGGATTTATCATAAACATCATGGCAAACCCCACTTAGTGGCGTGCATGTGCACAGCTAGTGCACACTCGATGTGCACCAGACCGCCAACACGGTCAGACAAGCGCTGACCCGTGCTCGTCCGAGAAGGGAGAGTTTCTCTCTCTCTCTCTCTCTCTCTCTCTTCAGTTGCATCAGCCGACGGACAACGTCCATTTGCAACGTGCGTGACCCACCTTGATCACCCCCTGGGGAAGATCCAAACCATCCGTTTGGTAGAGGGTTCGCGTGTGACCAAAATCCTTAAGTTTTACATGATTCAGCGCGTGTGTGTGCACATGAATCTCGCTGCAAACAGGTCTCAGAAACACAAAGTTTCCCAAAATGGAAATTGTCTCCTGTTGGTCCCAGGCTGACGATCCATGTGAAAGGGAGTCCTCCAATCCTGGCTGTTCATTTCAAACCAATCCCAGCCATCTAATAGTTGTCCATGTGGGAGAGGGTTTCCGCCCATAGGAAGCCAAAACCGTGGCCTATTTTAGCCTTACAAGTCATGCCTTGAAATTGCTTCAATCCAGTGGAATCCGGGTCATTCATCCTTCATCCAATGGACTAGAAGAGTCAGGGTTTCCATGAGAAGGAAGCATAAATGCCTCTTTCTCATCCATTGCAAAGGAACCTAGAAAAAACGGCTGTAAGCTTTCTCCGTCAAACCCACCGCCCGAACCATTACCAAGCTTTGAAAAAGCTTATCCACGAGCTTCGTACAGTCCAGTAGGACCGTCTAAAAGAAAGAAAATGGAGAAAGAAATGTTGATCGAGGAAACGCCATTAATGGCAGCCATCTTCTCCGTCGTTCCACCGCACCAGGTCGACATGGTTTGACCTTGGTTACGACCAGCCTCACTCCTAGACTTCTTAGGAGAGGGAAGAAGAAAGAAAGAAATAAAGAAAAGGAGAGAATAGAAAAGACAGAGGGAGAAAGTGTGGCTGCCTCGTCGTGCCTGCTATCTGTTTTCATGCATCACTGAGTCGACGCGGCTTGTGTCTGGATGGACCTGTCTGTCCAAAGGGTTGGTTGGGCCTACAACAGATGGAGAGAGAGAGGGTAGGACAGTTTGGACTGGGCCGCACTGCACCACTATATCAGGCAGCTCGAACCAAGCTGAGTCAGGGCCGAGCCAGGTCCAAGCTGGGCCTGTTCCAGCCAGATTGGGCTTGGTTCTAGTACTGTTGGATACTCCACCCTACTAGGAAGAAAAAGAGTGAAAGGAAAGAGAGAAAGGGAGAAGAGAGAAGAAGGGAAACTGGAGCGAAAGGAGGTCGTTGGGCTGACTCGACTGAAACTGAGTTTGACTCGGTCGGGTTAGGTTTGGGTTGGGTCCATGTCTTATCGGACATTCCAGCATGTGATGAGAGAGAGGGAGTGAAAGGAAGAAGAAAAGAAAGGAAGGACGGAAGGAAGAAAGAGGGAAGAAAAAAGAGTGAACTGTTCTTCTCCCCGCACTCGGCTAAGTCAAGCACAACTTAGTTGCTGGGTTGGGTTGCTGGACACTCTAGCAATATGGGTTGCAAACAGAAAGAGAGAGAAGAGAAGAGGTGGGCGGTTAAGTGGAGCTGAGGCAACTCGACTCGAACCGAGTCGACTAAGGTGAGTCCACGTCTCTCCTCCATATCGAAATTCTTTCAATTGCAATTTTCATTTTCGTCATTCTATAATTATTAGGATGATGAATATTAGGAATGAATAACATTTAGTAAATTATCTATATCGATATTAGTGTTGAATATAAAACAAAATTATCATTGTTAACTATTAGTATTTTATCATCATTAATAGTAAGTCTTAGTATTTATTTATTATCATTAGTATTACTATGATATTTACAATTATATAGCATGATTAACTATTAGAAGACTAGCCATGCTTATATTAGTTATTATAAATAAGCAAAAGATTTTACAGTTATTAAATATTAGCATTTTATTTATCATGCTATCATTGATAGTAGATTTTACAATTTGATATCATCATAATGATTATCATTGCTGCGATGGCTAGCATTAATTGTAACATTGATGTTAATAAATATTTTATAACTATTAAATTAACATTAAAATAAATTATACATCACTAGGGTTCAACCTTAAAAATCTAGCCTAGACCTAAACTCTAGGATAAAATCCTAGACCCGAGTGACCTAAACTATAGGTCAACACTTTAAACATAAACAGTGAGTTAAGTTTGGATCTAATGGTACGATTTCATAACTTATGATAGGATCCAAGTCTAAGGGCGTGTGCGCAACCTAATAACATTAGAAGTCGAGTCGACAAATGAGGTGATGATTTCTTCCCCTTGAGCTTTCCATTTTCTCATTAACTTAAGTATAGTTTTATTTTAATTTAAATTGATAATTGATATCTCCATCTTATAATCACATGTGTAATTGTTGGAATCAAATTGCGAGGTTTCATGCTTAATATTTGTCCTGCATATTATCTCATGCTTGTGGATTATTTGATTGCTTAGGGAACTTAAACTGGTACATCGGTGGGAAACCCCCACCTATAAATGTACACCCATACTTGGGATGTAACCCGACTGGTTGTGATCGAAATGGACCTTTAGCTTAGTGGTTATTGAGTGGTGATTTAAATTGATTAATAATGTGGGCCTACCATCCAGGGTTGTTGTGTCAAATGGTTTTAAGGATGGTTTCTTATCGCATGGTTTTGATATTGGCCCTATATGGCATAGTTTTACTAATCGCCCTATGTGGCTTAGTTTTGATATTCATTCTACGTGGTTTTATTTTGGCACTTGCCCTGGATGGGTTCAACGTTTTATTTTATACAACCCTGCGGTAGTAAGCCCCATATACTGTAATATGATTGGCCACTAGTCAACAAGTTTCCATTAAACATCGTAAGATGGTAGTCTCATGAGCCGGGGATGCTGGTATGGGACCTATGCACGAGCTGTCGGCCTACGCTGGTGACGAGCCCCCGTAGTGACCTTGAGATTATTTAAATTGGCTAATTGTAACTGGACTAATAATAGTTTGGCTAATCATACATACATGGCACAGACCAGCATCTATTGCTATCGTACAAGATGTACGTATTTGTCCCACTGGATATTTTTTCTAGGTTGATGATTGTAAAAGTGCCCTGGTTTGTCAAGTTACATGAATGTTGAGTCAGAATGTCTACAGAACCTGATAGGAAGATCAACTCAAGCGTCTGCCTCAACCGGATGTGTGCAAGCTCGTCACAGGTAAAACTAAAGCCTCACATCCCATGACCCAAAACACCAGGTAAAGAAAAACCCTTGAAAATAAGTTAAAAATCATAGGGTTTTAGGGTGAGAAAACTTTTTTCAAAATAGGAAGATCTCTAAGTTTTTCTCGCCTTATCGATTTTATCGAAACACCCCCGATATGATCGACCTTCTCTGTCGATGTCCTAGATACCTTAACGATATTATCGATGAGAGGACCAAAAGTGTCCAGCAACTAAATATTCATCTGGATGGATTTATCGATGTATCGATACAGCTATCGATATCATTGATATAAGAACTAAAAATGTCCAGCAACAAAATACTCATCTGGACTGATTTATCGATATATCGATTCCCCTTACGATATCATCGATATTCAAATCTCCAGTCCATCGAAAATGACTCGATAAGATCGACAGGCAGATTTTCGGCGCCTCTGTTTTTTAATGAAAATCTCAAATTCCTTTGATATATCGATGCTTTTTCGATATGATCTAAAATCAAATATCGATAACATCGAAAGTCGATCGATGATATCAATCGAGGGCGCGCATTTCTTACAGCAGATATTTCAGGATGTTTTTAACAATGATCGGGGGCCCTTCAATAGAATCGATATTCAAATATCGATGATATCGGCACCAGGTTGATTGCATCGAAAAAGGTCATAAACTGCCCAACAATCTTAATGACAAATCAGCTGGATTTCTCGATGCCTCGACTCTGATCTCGATATCATCGACATTCAAATTCTAATGATCTCGATGGTTCCCCGATCATTCATGAAAACTTGAAATATTTCAAAGTCAAGTCTCTCTCATTTTTCAAGTGTCGATGGATCGAACCTGTCATCGATGGAATCGGAGTTCGAAATCCGATGACATCGACAATAGTTTCGATTCATCGACCAATTGACAAAGAGTTTCAAAAGCGTATGACATTGAGTCCGAGTCATCGAGCAGACCATCACTGTTATCGAGAGTATACGCTTGATGATATCGAACCTGCTCGATAATATCAAACTCTGTCATAAATGTGACCGTTTTATATCCATTGGAACTTTTTGCCTATATATAGAGGACTTGTCTTTTATTGCGGTGAGAGAAAGAAGAGAGAGCTTTTAAGTGTTTCAACTTATATCTTATATCTAAAGCCCTTTCTCTCAAGGGAGTTCATCCTCCAATCCACCCTCACCATTAACATTCAATAGAGTGGATTGGGGAATGAACTTTCACATTTAAGGATCCTCCAGCTACTACCTTAATGGCAAATCATTAAGCTGGGATGCCTTGAATGCATAAGATTGGAATCGCTCTACATTCCTGATAGGAAAATATTTTGAGAGTAGGATTCCATCTTCACCTTGACCCAACCTGAAGCCGAGTATTGGTACATCATTTTGTGTCACGGATCAAGGGAGCAGAAGACTCTTCGTCAACAAGGAGGAAAAGATCTTTGACATTGAGCTAAACAGGACTCATCAGCTTATTTGTAAGTATCCATAATCTAAGAGGACACTTGTGATCATTCCATTCTAGGATTGGGTCTTAAGTGGTTCTCACCCTTTGAAGTCCTCAAGGAGGCCTTCAGCGGGAGTGTACGTGGTGGGTGCGTTGTGTGGACCCTTACTCTGTGGAAAGCATAAACATCTGGTTTGGAGTGAACCAGTAAAACTCTGAATTTTAGGTGAATCAGGTAAAACCTTAGGGTTTGAGGTCAACCGTGTAGAAACCTCTAATAGGGTCTTATGGAAGATCCTTGGCCAGTGTGCCTAAAAGTGAGTGCGTTGTGTTGACCCTTACTCGTGAGAGCATAAACAGTCAGCCTCAGTGTAGGTTGTAAAAGTTGAAGGTGAACCTGATTTAAAACTTAGGTTAGATGTGAACCATGTAAAACCTCCTTAATGAAATCTGGTACACTTAAGGGTTAAGCGCGGTTACCGGGAGTGGAGTAGACTTATCGTCGAACCACTATAAAATGACTATGTTTGAGATTGTTATTTTGATTGAGTAATTTCTTTTAATACTTCCATATCTGAATATCTAATCACTCCTCACACACATACACAGTCATATCCATCATGAACTAAATTGCATATTGTTTACTCCTTAAGTAGTTTGTGATTGGATCCTCTACCAGGCTTGAAAGCCAGTAGAGTTACATTTGAGTAATCCTGAGAATTGCATGATCATATGATTAATGAAGTAGGGTTTTTATGATTGTAATCCTGAGAATTGCATGATCATAGGATTAGTGAAGTAAGATTTTTAAATAAATCATAAAAACTTTAAAAAATCCTATTCACCTCCCTCTAGGACATATTGGCATATTCCTTCTTCAACTAGTGCGATCTTTACCACCATTTTAATTGATATCAAAGCGGGTCTCTCTTTAAGGGCTTCACCGCCTAGAGAGTGATCTTGACTGGAGAAAGAATCATGTTTAAAAGAATCCAAGAGGGTGTGACAAACTAGAACAATTGCCTTTTAATTCACACTGCTCTAAAAGTCGGTAATAGTTCAAAATGGTATCTTGATAGTGATTGCTCCAGACACATGACTGGTGATCAAACTCACTTTTGTGAGTACTCAAACTTTGATGGAGGATCTGTCACATTTGGTGATGGTGGCTCAGCCAAAATTGTTGGACAAGGAACAATAGTTATACCAGGCCTTCTTAAAATTAAACATGTTCTCTGTGTAAAAGGTCTAAAACATAATCTCCTGAGTATCTCCCAAATCTGTGATAAAGAACATCTTATCACCTTCTCAAAAGATGTGTGTAGAATTCTAGATCATAAAGGAAAATCTCTCATAAAAGGTCTACGCACTAATGATAACTGTTATGTTATTGAAAGCACAAGTGAAAATGTGGTAGCCACAAAATGTAATATGGCTGTAAAGAGTGAATCCAAATTGTGGCACCAAAGGTTGGGACATGTCCACTACCGAAATTTAGCAAAGCTCAGTTCAAAGACTCTGGTTAGGGGACTTCCCAAGATTAGAAAAGAAGAAAAAGTTGTCTGTGGAGAATGTCTAAAAGGAAAACAGATAAAGGTTGGACACAAGAAGACAATCTCCATAGCAACAACAAAACCTTTGAATCTGTTACATATGGATCTAGTTGGACCAAATAAAGTGGAAAGTCATGGCAAGAAAATATACTTCCTGGTGGTAGTAGATGATTACACTAGATTCACTTGGGTCGTATTTCTTCAAGAAAAGTCGGATGCCTTTGAGGAATTTGTGATCCTGGCAAAGCGACTCCAAAATGAAAAAGGATACGGGATCAATCGCATCAGAAGTGATCACGGTGGAGAATTTGAAAATGAAAATTTCGAAAAATACTACAATGAGAAAGGAATTCGTCATGAATTCTCAGCTCCAAAAACCCCACAGCAAAATGGAGTTGTTAAAAGAAAAAATCAAGTATTGTAGGAGATGGGGTCAATTATGCTACATGGGAAGGTTATGGCGAAAAGGTTTTTGGGCAGAAGCTGTCAATACTGCTTGTTACATCATAAATAGAGTATATCTTAGAGCAGGTCTGAATAAAACTCCATACGAACTATGGTATGAGAACTACCGAGTGTGAAATATTTTCGAGTCTTTGGTAGCAAATGTTATATCTTGAGAGATAGAAATCACCTAGAGAAATTTGAGTCTAAAAGTGATGAAGGAATCTTCTTGGGGTATGCCATGAATAGTCGTGCGTATAGAGTATACAATCTAAGAATTCTCACTATTCAAGAATCAGTCAATGTGGTAATCGATGATCAACCTCATGAAGAAGATGCACCTGTGAATTAATTGGAAAATGATGTAGATTCATGCATACTGGAAAAATCTGAAAATGAAACTTTATCACCCAGTGAATCTCAACCATCATCTGACGTTCCCATCATAAAAGATCATCCTCGAGAACAAATCATTGGAGATCCTAATGATGGTGTAAAAACTCGATGACAGATAGAAAATATCTATAGTCATTTCTGCTTTACCTCAAAGATTGAGCCTAAGAACATTGTGGAAGCTCTTCAAGACGAACACGGGATAAATGCTATGCAAGAAGAACTTCAACAATTTTAAAGAAATGAGGTATGACAATTGGTTCCCAGACCACTCAATACAAATGTCATTGGAACCAAATGGGTTTTCAAGAATAAATCAGATGAATTAGGAAATGTGATTCGGAACAAAGTAAGGCTTGTAGCTCAAGGGTACTCACAGATAGAAGGGATTGACTTTGATGAAACATTTGCTCCTGTGGCTCGCCTTGAGTCTATCGGAATTCTTCTGTCCATTGCATGTGCATTAAAATTTAAACTATTTCAAATGGATGTTAAGAGTACCTTTCTTAATAGAGAACTTGCTAAAGAAGTCTATGTTGAACAACCAAAGGAATTTACTGATTCCAAGTATCCTCACTACGTATATCATCTGAACAAAGCCCTCTATGGTCTCAAACAAGCACCTCATGCTTGGTATGAATGATTGACAAAATTTCTTTTAGACCATGAATTCTGCAGAGGGAGTGTTGATAAGACTCTGTTTACCCGAAGAACAAAAGACTCACTGCTTATTGCACAAATTTATGTAGACGATATAGTCTTTGGTTCAACATGTGAGGATATCGCATGCAAATTTGCCGACCTCATGAAATCAGAATTTGAAATGAGTATGGTCGGTGAACTAAACTTCTTCTTAGGATTGCAAGTCAAGTAGCTACATGATGGAATCTTTATCTGTTAAACCAAGTATGCAAATGAGTTGGTGAAAAGGTTTGGTCTTGAATTTGGACGCTCTTATCACACTCCCATGAACACCACACTCAAACTCTCCAAAGATGCAAATGGCAAGAGTGTGGATCAATATCTCTTCCGAAGTATGATAGGAAGTCTACTATATCTCACAGCTAGTCGTCTCGACATATCCTTCAGTGTTGGAGTATGTGTTCGATATTAAGTTGATCCTAGAGAATCTCACCTAACAGCCGTTAAAAGGATAATTAAATACATAGCTGGAACTACCTCCTGTGGTCTGTGGTATCCATTTGAAACATCCACGATCATCACTGGGTACTCGGATGCCGACTGGGCAGGAAATTTGGATGAACAAAAATCAACTAGCGGAGGATGTTTCTATGTTGGAAACTTCCTAGTCTCCTGGCAGAGCAAGAAGCAAAATTCGATATCATTATCTACTGCCGAGGCTAAATACATTGCCGCTGGTAGTTGTTGTACACAACTCCTTTGGATGAAACAGATGTTGTTAGATTACGGGATTGAACAACCCACGATGAGTCTTTTTTGTGATAACACAAGCGCAATCAACATTTCAAAGAATCCTGTTCAACATTCTCGGACTAAACACATTGACATCCGTCATCACTTTATCCAAGAACTTGTTGATGACAAGATTCTTACATTGGATTATATTTCCACAGAAAAGCAGCTCGCAGACATCCTCACCAAACCTCTTGATGTAAATCGGTTTAGTGACCTACAAAAATCCATTGGGGTCTGTACTCACTAAATCTCAGTGAACATGAGCTACACAGGTAAATCTTCACACTAGAATATTCATGGATATATGATAGCCACAAGTCAAAATTTCCTGCATTAACCATGTCAGTTGGGCTACAAAGTTATTGCAATCTAAATAATATCTGAACAAAGTTAGATCAATAATACTGGCATCCAACATCAATAAAGTTGAAGATACTTGGAAATGCACGATGATAATCAATGGTTTCCTCAATTGGTTGGCCTGAAAATGCTTTGTTCTGATAAACTTTAGTCACTTCTGTCTGTGGTAGTATATAGTTGGATATTTTGATTTTCATTTTGAATATGGCCAAAAAGAATTCATATCTTTAATGCCATGATTATATTTTGAGCTCCCCTGGTTTATCAAGTTATGGATTACATATGAATGAAAACTGCTATATAACTGCTCTAAAATGCATCCATAGGTTCTGAAATTGATGTTTGTTTAAATTGTATTACCTATTAAACATCACTTGATCTGCTTCTACCTGATTGGTTCTCCTAAGTACTTCAAGCTTTAGTCAATATCACCTGAGATATCTTTGTCAATGACTGACAAAAAGGGAGATAACATTTGCAAACACCCCAAATGGAAAATTGTGTATCTATCTATGTTGTTGCAGGTGTTAGGGGGAGCAGCTGCATCAAGCAAGGGGGAGTTTACAAGAAAGGGGGAGCAGCTACTAGGTGTGTACATGGGTTAGAAAATTGTAAAATTGTGTAAAAGCATGTACACACAATTTAGGGTGTGTTTGTCTAGAACATTTTAGGGTGTTTTGGGGATTTTATCACGTAATTGACAAAGGGGGAGATTGAAAGTGCCCTGGTTTGTCAAGTTACGTGAATGTTGAGTCAGAGTATCTACAGAACCTGATAGGAAGATCAACTCAAGCGTCTACCTCAACCAGATGTGAGCAAACTCGTCATAGGTAAAACTAAAGCCTCACATCCCATGACCCAAAACACCAGGTAAAGAAAAAACAAGTTAAAAATCATATGGTTTTAGGGTGAGAAAACTTTTTTCAAAATAGGAAGATCTCTAAGTTTTTCTCACCTTGTCGATTTTATCGAAACACCCTCGATATGATCGACCTGCTCTGTCGATGTTCTCGATACCTTAACGATATTATTAATGAGATGACCAAAAGACTCCAGTAACTAAATATTCATCTTCGTCAACAAGGAGGAGGAGATCTTCGGCATTGAGCTAAACGGGACTCATTAGCTTTTGTAAGTATCCAGAGTCCAAGAGGACACTTGTGATCATTCCTTTCTAGGATTGGGTCTTAAGTGGTTCTCACCCTTTGAAGTCCTCAAGAAGGCTTCCAGCGAGAGTGTATATGATGGGTGCGTTGTGTGGACCCTTGCTCTGTGGAGTGCATAAACATCTGGTTTGGAGTGAACCAGTAAAACTCTGGGTTTTAGGTGAACCAGGTAAAACCTTAGGGTTTGAGGTCAACCATGTAGAAACCTCTAGTAGGGTCTTATGGAAGATCCTTGGCCAATGTGCCTAAAAGTGGGTGCATTATGTTGACCCTTGCTCGTGAGAGCATAAACAGTCAGCCTCAGTGTAGGTTGTAAAGGTTGAAGGTGAACCTCATTTAAAACCTTAGGTTAGAGGTAAACCATGTGAAACCTCCTTAGTGAAATCCAGTACACTCAAGGGTTAAGTACGGTTACTGGGAGTGGAGTAGACTTATCGTCAAACCATTATAAAATAACTGTGTTTGAGATTGTTATTTTGATTTGACCATCCTTTAAGGTTAATGGTCAGTTTTTTGGGATACAGGTCATATACTCAGGTCTTAAAAAGTCAGAGCGTTACAGCACGTCACCTAAGCACCAGGTCAGCTCATAGGACAATACCGTAATACGCTCTCATGAGTCCTTATAGGATCGTAATGCGCTAATGAGTTATTTTAATATTTCCATAATATCCATATCGAATATCTAATGATGTGTCCTCACACACATGCATAGTCATATCCATCATGAACTAGATTGCATATTGTTTATTCCTTAAGTAGTTTGTGATTGGATCCTCTATCAGGCTTGGAAGCCAGTAGAGTTACATTTGAGTAATCCTGAGAATTGCATGATCATAGGATTAGTGAAGTAGGATTTTTAAATAAATCATAAAAACTTTAAAAAGTCCTATTCACCCCCCTCTAGGACATATTGGCATATTCCTTCTTCAACTAATGCGATCTTTACCACCATTTCAGATTGCATGGGTGACGAGCCCACTGTCCGCACGAATGATCATCCCCTAGGCAATGATTGCATTCACTCATCCATGCATCTAATATGACCTGCATCATGTATTGTTTTGTATGTTTTGTTTTATAATTATACTTACCTAATGCAGCAGTATGTAATCTTGAGTGGAATACCGTATAAAACAACCGAAGTACGACATTTGTATATATGTCGTATGTAAATGCACATGATATATGCGTAATGCATGACACACACTAAGTTGACCACTCATCCATCAAATATATAACCATACAGGTAGCACAGGTGGCTTAAGTGACTTTTAAGTTCAGGCTAATGAGCAGTCGGGTACAAGTGCCAGGGTTGCATGACTGTATCTACCTCGAGAAGTTGCGAGGTCTTGCTGCTCAAATTTACTTGCATTCTATTATTTCTCATGCATTGAATCATGTAATTCTTATATTTGCTAATTTTAGAGACATTGGTTTGTATAAGTCATTATGGACAACCTCTTGTATACTTCAAATGTAAATGCAAACTTTTCTTTATATTGATTTGTCCATCCTACGCTCATCTGCTTACTCTGAATGCTATCAAATATATATATATGGAATTTGACCATCCTTTAAGGTTAATGGTCGTATTGCATTTACACGCAGATCATGAATCTATCATTATTTTTGGGATACACTTAAAGTCATATACTCGCAAGCAAGGGTAGTCTTAAAAAGTCGATCCCACCTCAAATCAGAAGCGTTATGAAGACGTCACCTAAGCATAGGCCAATAGCTCGGACATTGTGTCCTTTACCGTTATGTCTGGCTCATGAGTCCTTATAGGATCGTAATGCGCTAATGGTTATGAGTAGACTTAAATCAACGGTAATAGTGGTATCCCATATTCTATCGAATATTAATTCAATCACTAAGCATAAAAATGATTAAGCCCTGCATTAGACTGATGTGATCGACTACGGAAGATCTCGGACAAACCAGTATTGGGTGCAAGGCATTCTGTGTAGTTCCGACTACTACCGATCATTCGTGTTCAAATTTGGTCGGCCGAATAAGCCTAAGTTAGCCACCCTAAAGCGATTTATCCGCGTATTTAAATAATTTGCAGAGCTCGATCCAGCAAAACAATAATTCAAATTTATCCACTATATAAACATGATCATAAGGAAATTCAATACCACAGCATGGTATACCAATTGAACATAGGTACAATTCAGTACAATTTAATTCATATCAATACAATTCAATTATATTAACATTTCTTAGCATTCGACATCGAAGAGTTCTAACATTAAGAGTTTCATGTCATTCAAGCATTCATCGAGCATATTATCAATCAAATACCAAACAAATATATTTAATTATTCTAAAATGCCAAATAAAATCTTTAGAGTAGATCTTCACCTTAGAGTTGAAAATACTTGATTCGGATGTGGCCATAATGTCAGAAATTTGATAAAATACTCCAAACCCTAATTCATCAGCAATTTCATCGATAGTAGCATGAATTCTAATCTAATTAGATTTTAATTAAGGGTTAAAGGTTTTATCTAACTTAGTTCGAACAAACCCCAACTCGATTTGACGAGTCCGAGCCTAGAATTGGCATACCTAAACCGCTCTTATCCCTCAACCTCTTACCTAAGCCTATAAGTCTTTCTAATTTTTCATCACTTCGGGTAAACTTGTGACTGACGTTGGCACGCGATTTTGATTTGTCCAGTTCTAATTTCATACCATGATTGGCATATTTCATTCTAATTAATTTAGTTTATAGGTCTTCATTTTTCTTAACTAATTTACCTACTTTTCTTTCATATCTTGTATTTTCCATAATGTAATTGGTATTATCTCTTGTTAGTTCCTCATTCTCATCAGTCAATCGTTCCTTTTCAGCATTGGCTTCTTTAAGCTTATGGCTCAACTGTTTGTTTTCAATCTTAGCCTGACCAAGCTTTTTAATAACTTTCAAGCTTTCGGTGTATAACTGGTCATAGGCTTATTGAAGACCAATATTATCAACTTCTTCCTCCTCTTCATCTGAAGAGGACCGATCTTCTATATGATCATCCTTGTCTTCTGTATCCCTTGATTCAGTGATAATTGTCATGGTGGAGGCCATAAGTATTCTTAATGAACCTTGTTATCCATCCGTCACGCCCCAAACTCGAAAACTGGGCCCACAAAATTCTCGATCGCCGAATCCGGTGCCGACAGCCTCCGTAGTACCCCATTCTTGGCTTCTAGCACCATACGTCAGATTCCAATCCTGAGATCGTACAAGGAGAATTTTCAATGTACATTTGTCTCATAAGAAGTATAACCACAAGTATACCCAAATCACAAGAACAATATCATCACCACATATCCACTAATATAATCATTCGAGTATAATGCTGAAAGGGGAAAAATACATACATAAAATAAAATCTTCACAAGGCTCGGCTGCATGCTCCTGCTCCTGCTCAGCTACGACTACGTCCTAACGTCACCTGCACGCATCTGAAAGTGCACCTACTAGTGCCCTGGTTTGTCAAGTTATGTGTGTTGTGAGTCAGACTAGCTGCAGAACTCGATAGGAAAATTATTTCAAGCGTCTACCTCAACCGGATGTGTGGAAGCTCGCAATAGGTAAATCATAGCCTCACATCTCATGTCCCAAAACACCATGTGATTAAAACCCTTAAAATAAGATAGACATCTTAGGGTTTTATGGTGAGAAAAATTTTTATAAAATAGAAAAAACTCTAAGTTTTGCTCGCTCTGTCGATTTTATCGAAGCACCCTCGATATGATCAACCTGCACTGTCGATGTCCTTGATACCTTAACATATTATCGACAAGAGGACCAAAATGTCCAGCAACTAAATATTCATCTGGACAGATTTATCGATATATCGATACACCTATCGATATCATCAATAAAAGCACTAAATATGTCCAGCAACTTCACAATATATCTGGACGAATTATTGATGTATCAATACACATATCGATATCATCGATATTCAAAACTCGAGTCCATCGAGAGTGGCTCGATAAGATCGACAGGCTGATTTCCGGCACCCCTGTTTTTTAATGAAAATCTCAAATTCCTTTGATATATCGATGACCTTCCGATATGATCTGAAATCAAGTATCGATAAGATCGGAGGTCCATCGATGATATCGACAGCGGGCGTGCATTTCTTACAGCAGTTATTTCAGGTTGTTTTTAACTATGATCGGGGGCCTTTCGATTTAATCGATATTCAAATATCGGTGATATCGACACCAGATCGATTGCATCGAACAAAGCCATAATTTGTCCAACAAGTTCAAAGATAAATCAACTGGATTTATCAATGCCTCGACTCTGATCTCGATGTCATCGACATTCAAATTCCGATGACCTCGACGGTTCCCCCGATCATTCATGAAAACCTGAAATATCTTAAAGTCAAGTCTCTCTCATTTTTCAAGTGTCGATGGATCGAACCTGTCATCAATAGAATCGGAGTTCGAAATCTGATGACATCGACAATAGCTTCGATTCATCGACCAATTGGCAAAGAGTTTCAAAAGCGTATAACATCGAGTCCGAGTCATCGAACAAACCATCGATGCTATCGAGAGTATATGCTCGATGATATCGAACCTGCTCGATGATATCGAACTCTGTCATAAATGTGACCGTTTTATATCCGTTGGAACTTTTTGCCTATTTATAGAGGACTTGTCTTTTGTTGCTGTGAGAGAAAGAAGAGAGAGCTTTTGAGTGTTTCAACTTATATCCTATACCTAAAGCCCTTTCTCTCAAGGGAGTTCATCCTCCAATCCACCCTCACCATTGATATTCAATAGAGTGGATTGGGGAATGAACTTCCGCGTTCAAGGATCCTTCAGCTATTACCTTAATGGAAAATCATTATGCTGAGATGCCTTGAATGCATAAGAGTGGAACTACTCTACCTCCCTTATAGGAAAATCTTTAGAGAGTAGGATTCCATCTCTACCTTGACCCAACCTCAAGCCTAGTCTTGGTATATCTTTTGTGTTGTAGATCAAGGGAGCAGAAGACTCTTCGTCAACAAGGAGGAGGAGATCTTCTGTGTTGTGCTTAACGGAACTCATCAACTTATCTGTAAGTATCTAGAGTCCAAGAGGACACTTATGATCATTCCTTTCTAAGATTGGGTCTTAAGTGGTTCTCACCCTTTAAAGCCCTCATAGGAGGCCTCCGGTGGGAGTGTACGTTATGGGTGCATAGAGTGGACCCTTGCTCTTGTGTAGGGCATAAACTGTCAGGTCCTTGTGTAGGTCATTGACCTATGTGGTCTAAAATCCGGGTGTGTTGTGTGGACTCTTGCTCTATGAAGAGCATAAACATCTAGTTAGGAGTGCACCAGCAAAACTCTGGGTTTGAGGTGAACCGAGCAAAACCTCGGGTTTGAGGTGAACCACGTAGAAACCTCCGTGTAAGGGTTGAAGGTGAACCTGATTTAAAACCTTAGGTTTGAGGTGAACCCTGGGAAACCTCCTTAGTGAAATCTGGTACACTCAAGGGTTGAGTGCGACAGCCGGGAGTGGAGTAGACTTATCGTCGAACCACTATAAAATGACTGTGTTTATGATTGCTTTCTCTATGTGTGATTCATGACAATGCATTTATATTCATATATCTGATCATATCTCACACACACACAGTCACATCCAACATAGACTAAGTTGCATATTGCTATATCTTGATTAGTTTGTGATTGGATCCTCTACTTGGCTTGGAAGCTAGTAGAGTTACATTTGAGTTATCCTGAAAATTGCATACATGATAGAATTAGTGTGATAGGATTTTTAAATAACTCATAGATCCTTAAAAAGTCCTATTCACCCCCCTCTAGGACATATTGACATATTCCAACTTCTACTCAAGCGGTCTTCACTGCTATTTCAATTGGTATCAGAACGGGTCTCTCTTTAAGGGCTTTACCGCCTAGAGAGTGATCTTGACTGAAGAAAGAATCATGTTCAAAAGTGTTCAAGAGGAGGTGACAGACCAGAACAATTTCCTTGTGATTCACACTGCTCTGAAAAATCAGTAATAGTTCGAAGTGGTATGTTAATAGTGGATGCTCCAGACACATGACTGGTGATCTAACTCACTTTTGTGAGTACTCAAACTTTGATGGAGGATCCGTCACATTTGGTGATGGTAGGTCAGCCAAAATTGTTAGACAAGGAACAATAGTTGTACCAAGTCTTCCTAAGATTACACATGTCCTCCGTGTAGAAGGTCTAAAACATAATCTCCTGAGTATCTGCCAAATCTATGATAAAGAACATCTTGTCACTTTCTCAAAAGATGTGTGTAGAATTCTAGATCATACAGAAAAATCTCTCACAAAAGGTTTACGCACTAACAATAAATGTTATGTCATTGAAAGTACAAGTGAGAATGTGGTAGCCGCAAAATGTAATATGGCTGTAAAGAGTGAATCCAAATTGTGGCACCAAAGGCTGGGATATGTCCACTACCGAAATTTAGCAAAACTCAGTTCCAAGAATTTGGTTAGGGGACTTCCCAAGATTAGAAAAGAAGAAAAAGTTGTTTGTGGAGAATGTCTAAAAGGAAAACAGATAAAGGTTGGACACAAGAAGACAACCTCCATAGCAACAACAAAACCTTTAGATCTACTACATATGGATCTAGTTGGACCAACTAAAGTGGAAAGCCATGGTAAGAAAAGATACTTCCTGGTGGTAGTAGATGACTACACCAGATTTACTTGGGTCGCATTTCTTCGAGAAAAATCAGATGTATTTGAGGAATTTGTGATCCTGGCAAAGCGACTCCAAAATGAAAAAGGATACGGGATCAATCACATCAGAAGCGATCATGGTGGGGAATTTGAAAATGCAAAATTCAAAAAATACTACAATGAGAAAGGAATTCGTCATGAATTCTCAGCTCCAAAAACCCCACAGCAAAATGGAGTCGTTGAAAGGAAAAATCGTGTATTATAGGAGATGGGGTCAGTTATGTTAAATGGAAAGGATATGGCAAAAAGTTTTTGGGCTGAAGCTGTCAATACTGCTTGTTACATCATAAACAGAGTATACCTTAGAGCAGGTCTGAACAAAACTCCATACGAACTATGGTATTAAAAACTGCCTAGTGTGAAGTATTTTCGAGTCTTTGGTAGCAAATGTTATATCTTAAGAGATAGAGATCACCTAGGAAAATTTGAGTCTAAAAGTGATGAAGGAATCTTCTTGAGATATGCCATGAATAGTCGTGCGTACAAAGTATACAATCTAAGAACTCTCACTATTCAAGAATCAGTCAATGTTGTTATCGATGATCAACTTCATGAAGAAGATGCACTTGTGAATGAATTAGAAGATGATGTAGATTCATGCATACTGGAAAAACCTGAAAACAAAACTTTATCACCCAGTGATCCTCAACCATCATCTAACATTCCCATTATAAGAGATCACCCTCGAGAACAAATTATTGGAGACCTTAATGCTGGTGTAAAAACTCGACAATAGATAGAAAATATCTACAGTCATTTTTGCTTTACCTCAAAGATTGAGCCCAAGAACATTGTTGAAGCTCTTCAAGACGAACACTGGATAAATGCTATGCAAGAAGAACTTCAACAATTTCAAAGAAATGAGGTATGGAAATTGGTTCCCAGACCACTCGATACAAATGTCATTGGAACCAAATGGGTCTTCAAGAATAAATTTGATGAATCAGGAAATTTGATTAGAAACAAAGCAAGGCTTATAGCTCAAGGATACTCGCAGATAGAAGGCATTGATTTTGATGAAACGTTTGCTCCTGTAGCACACCTTGAGTCTATCAGAATTCTTTTGTCCATTGCATGTACATTAAAATTTAAACTATTTCAAATGGATGTTAAGAGTGCTTTTCTGAATAGGGATCTGGCTGAAGAAGTTTATGTGAAACAACCCAAGGGATTTTCAGATCCTAAGTGTCCTCAGTACGTATATGGTCTAAATAAAGCCCTCTATGGTCTTAAACAGGCACCACCAACTTGGTATGAACGATTGACAAAATTTCTTTTGAACCATAAATTCTGCAGAGGGAGTGTTAATAAAACCCTGTTTACCCAAAGAACAAAAGACTCACTGCTCATAACACAAATTTATGTAGATGATATAGTCTTTGGTTCAACATGTGAAGATATCGCATATAAGTTTACCGATCTCATGAAATCAGAATTCGAAATGAGTATGGTTGGTGAACTAAACTTCTTTCTAGGTTTGCAGGTCAAACAGCTACATGATGGAATCTTTATCTGTCAAACCAAGTATGCGAACAATCTGGTAAAAAGGTTTGGTCTTGAATTTGATCGTTCCTATCACACTCCCATGAGCACCACACTCAAACTCTCCAAAGATACAAATGGCAAGAGTGTGGATCAACATCTCTACCGGAGTATGATAGGTAGTCTATTATATCTCACAGCTAGTCGTCTTGACATATCTTTCAGTGTTGGGGTATGTGCTCGATATCAAGCAGATCCTAAGGAATCTCATTTAACGGCTGTTAAGAGGATCATCAAATATATAGCAGGAACTTCCTCCTATGGACTATGGTATCCATTTGAAACATCTACTATCATCGCCTCGTACTCTGATGCCAACTGGGCAGGAAATTTGGACGATAGAAAGTTAACAAGCGGAGGATGTTTCTATGTTGGAAACTGTCTGGTCTCCTGGCAGTGCAAGAAACAAAATTCAATATCATTATCTACTGCCGAGGCTGAATACATTGCCGCTAGAAGTTGCTGTGCACAACTCTTTTGGATGAAACAGATGTTGTTGGACTACGGGATTGAACAACACGATGAGTCTTTTCTGTGATAACACAAGCGCAATCAATATTTCAAAGAATCCTGTTCAACATTCTCAAACTAAGAACATTGATATCCGTCATCATTTTATTCGAGAACTCAGGGTTGCGCGCGACCCTGAGTTATATCCTTTCAATGACATAACAGTTATCGTTAGCGCGTAAACCTTTTATGAGAGATTTTCCTGTATGATCTAGAATTTTATACACATCTTTTGAGAAAGTGACAAGTCATCACGGGTACAAGTCTCAGGCTGAGCCGACTCAGATCGAAAGGATACAACTCAGGGTCGCGCGCAACTGCTATCTACGCATCGCAGGTCACCAGAATTCGACTGGAGGACTGCAGAAGCCTACGAAACAGTACGGGCTAGGATACGAGTCTCACACCATCACTCTGGGATTCATCTAAATCTGAGTTTGAATCCTCCGAGTCATCCCAAGAGGTAACCATTGCCTTTCCTTTATATTTGTTTTTAGTTGGACATTCGGATGTAAGGTGACCGTAACCTCTACAGTTGTAGCATTGGAGATCTTTTGACCTTTCAGGAGATTTACCTGTTTGGCACTTTGGGTCTTATTTCTTTTCCTTTTTATAGAAGTTTTTCCCTTGGTTCTTGTTAAAGAATGTTTTGAACCTTTTGGCCAATAAAGCCATTTATTCATCGTCCTCATCATTGTCACTATCTTCCTTAGATTCATGTTTCTTTTGTGAGGCTTTTAAGATAGTGTTTTTGGATTTGTGGGAGTTTTGAAATGTAGTTCATATGTCTGTAGGGAACCTAGCAGTTCTTCTACTCTCATTTCATCAATGTTCATACATTCCTCTATGGTTGTGACTTTGAAAGAGAATTGTTCCGGTAGTGATCTCATAATTTTCCTACAAATACGTGGTACTTGGACTTTTTCTCCAAACCCCCACATGGAGTTACAAAGTCGCTTAATTTTGTGTAAAACTGCATGAATGTCTCCTGCTCCTCTATCTTAACGTTTCCAAACTGAGTTGTAAGGAGCTGAAGTTTAGAGTGTTTGATTGTGTTGGTCCATTCATGAGTGGTTTCCAACAAATCCCATGCTTGTTTAGCTATTTCACACATGCATATGCATTTCAATTCTTCTTGGGAGACAATATAATACATTACGTTCAGCGCTTTTGCATCACAGTTGGACCTGGTCTTGTCATAATCAGTCCAAAGTGTTTAAGGTTTGGGTCATGAGGTGGTAGCACTATCATCAGATATTATTTGTTTCATTGGTGCTTGCCACCCATGTTCAACAATGTCCCAAACCGCATGATCCAAGGATTTAAGAAAGATACGCATTCTTGCTTTCCAGTATGCGTAGTTAGATCCATGAAAAAGCGGTCATCTTGAGACCGATGTCCCCTCCGGTCATAGACATATTTTCAAGCTTCAACTAGGATCTCCCTGTATACTGTTAAGCCCATCAGAGGAACCCGCTTTAATACCAATTGAAATTGTGGTCTTACCGTTATAAGTGAAGTCTGGTTATATTACTAATTGGGGGGGGGGGGGGGGGGGGGGGTGAATAGGACTTTTAAAATTTTAACTAAATAAACAATAATCACTCACTTTTGATTACTCATACAAACTAGTAAAAACAAGGAGTGAATATATCAAATCTATAATAGTGAAACATCATGTAAGCATTTGTCAAACATGTCTGCTGCAGTTAGATAATGATGTAGAGCGGGTCGCGGACAATTACATGGCAAAGATGGATCAAAAAAGGCCCGGTCGGCGACAGAAGTGATCCGGACCATCAGACCTTCAATCAGGCGTATCTCGCAATCCAGGATGAGTTAGCCAACGTAAAATATATGATTTTGGGGTAAAACGAGCTACTTTAGCCAACCAGCCCAGCTATGTAGGGTTTTGATGCTCGGAATTGTGAGAAACCCCTTATTCGACGGTCGTTTCCCTGTTTCAATTTCGTTTTTACTATAAATAGTAAGTTTTAGTTTGACTATAACTCTTCATCTGTCGGGCTTTAGGAGTTGCGCCCAACGTGAAAAGAGCTTAGAATAATTAGGGAAATGGTTTGGTGAAGCCAAATAGGACACTTACTATTTTTGGCTGAAAACCTTGCGCACTAGTAGACATCACGACCGTCTATAAATAGTAAGTTTACTATTTATAGTAAGTCGCGAATTCTAGGAGTTTTAGTTGTAGTTTGATTATGATTTCTTTCCCATTGCTTAGTACCCTTATTTAAGGGGTTGTGAACTCTTTTTTATGCATTCATTAATCTATTTTGAATTTATTAGAATTTATTTCTATTTTCTGCTCTCTTTTCTCGTGGATTCAAGAAAGTCTCTGTGAGGAGTCCAGAGAAGTTCCGTGGATTCGGAATAGTTATCCTCTTGAGGAAGACGGTGCTCGACCTCACGTCCTCCCCTGCATCAGATAATCATTCATATCATTTAGTAAAATAGAGCAGTTATGAACAAAAATCATTCAGCCCATTGCACACGATGTATAGTGGTTCGACTACATGCCTACTTCACTTTCAACTTTCTCACTCGCTCCTAAAGTGTACCGGATTTCACTATCAAATGGTTTTAAATCAAGTTTACCATAAATCTTTATAACCTACATAAGGTATGCACGTTTTACATCTGTCGATGGCCTACACAAGGTCTTAATGAGTTTGGATCTCAACTTTAATCAAGATTCCCTACACAAGGACGACAAGGACGTATGCTCTCATCAGAGGCCTACACAAGGACTTGGCAAGTTTGGGTCATCAAACTCTGAAATCCAATCCTACACAAGGATTGATTTCAAGAAAAATGGACTCAAAATACCTTTCTTACTTAAAGTGGATGATCCCCCTTGAAGTGCCTTTGTTGAAGATCTTCCTTAATCATGAAAGCATCTTCAACTCCCTTGAACCATAACCTTGATATGGATGTGCCTTTGGTAGTGTCGAGGTACAGGTAAAAGATAAGTGAATCTTAACTCAAGATGATGAGTCTTTAATGATAGGGTTATAATTCCTAAGGACAAGCATTCAATGCCCTTTAGCACAAGGGATTTGCCGTTAAAGATAGGTGTTAGGGCATTAATGAATATTGGAGTTCAAATTTCAATTCGAGCTTTAAATGCTCAATAAAAAATCTTTATCACAAGAATTGAATGATAAACTCCATGAGAGAAAGAGCTTGGAAGAAGATTTTGTCACAATGATTGAATGATGAACACAATAAATATGCTTTATCACAAGGCTCTCTCTATTTCTCACCACTTTGCAAGGAAAACCAAGAATCATATTTATAGAATGATTGCAACGAGTAAAAAATGGTAAAAATTGACTAGTTGTCTGTGGAACTAAATTGAGCTTCGGTGGCATCAAAATAAATTTGAAAATCAACTCTTGCCGTTGGATAGATTTTGGCACCTTTGATCGTACCGAAGGACCCTTTTGGTTGGACCGAATTAGAGTTTGGTTGCAGCTGAATTTGAAGTTTAGCACGCTATCCTGATTTTGCAAAGTTCGGTGTCACCGAGTGTCACCGAATTTAGCATTTGGTTGTAGCCAAATTAGGCATTTTACTTGTTGTCTCTTTAAGGCTTAGTTCGGTGTCACCGAGTGTTGCCTTCGGTGGCATCGAAGGTGCACTTGGTGGGACCAAATTTTCCATTCGACCGCAGCTGAATTTTGCGCTTTGTTTGATGTCTAGTTTAAGCATGTTTCGATGGCACCGAAGGTATGTTCGATGCAACTAAATACCCCTGAAATGCATTCCTTTCATTCATTTCTTCCTTAGTCTTTGGGGGATAGTTTTCTAAGGTTTTCCTATATAATTTTGGGGCTTTTTGAATTTTTGAGGGTTAACACCATAGCACACCTATCTTTGGCCTTTTGCACTTTAGTTCTCTTCAAGTCTTCAAGTCTTCGTTCTTCACAGGGCTCATCTAGACTAGACATTTATAACTCACAAACATATACGTTTACGGTATTTGCTTTGAAGTTGAAATAAAATAGAAGATATTGAGAGAATAAACGGGAGGCCGAGCTTCCTGGCTTTAAGATGGCAGAGGTCAGGGTTAGAAGCTCTGCCTTCGTCCCTTACTTTCTTTTTTTCGTCGCAAACCCTTATTTAAACTCCTCTTACCCGACCACACTCTGAATTGTGAGTGTGGGGTCCTTTTATAAGCAATTGGAAAGGGACACGTAAGATTGAATGGATATGACTACGCAGGTTCGAATCTCTCTAGCCTTGAGCTTTGGCACCAATGCCAAGGTCGGGTAGACCGAAACACTGCAAAAGAGACACGAGTAACTGAGCCTACTACAAAACCAACGTGAGCCAGAGCAACCAAGCCTATTTCGTGCGTTAAAATCCGTTAAACCAAAAAAAAAAAAAAAACTTGCAGCTCTGTGTAATGCTAAAGCTGGCAGCATTGGTTTTGTGCAAAGCCAGCGCTGACAGCACCGACTTTTTGAAAAAACTCGGCACTAAACAACCCTAACACTTAGGGCCAATTCCGGTTCCGTAAGTTCAGTAAGGACCATTGGTTACTCTCCCGTGATGATTTTAATCATGTGTACCCACTGGATCGAGGGCCACCAAAGTTACAAAGCCACGTATGTGATGCACACATCCTAACAAGTGTAGCACATGGTTTGGTAATCTTGACCATTGGTTTATTGTGACTAACTTTGAAGTCCTAAACAAGTCGGGTTGGGTGGGGAGGAGGGCTCATAAATAAAGCCTGTGCCCAATCAATTTATTAAACGGACTTAAATTTTAGGCCTTAGTCCAGCCCTTGGACCTACTATTCTAGCTCAAGCCTTGCGCGAAGTGGGTCAAGCTGAAAGGGCCGGGCCAATTGACAGCCTAGCCATCCACATCATGACCTTTGGCCTGACAGGAGCTATCGCTGGTAAGCTGTGCCTTGAAAATATCCAGGACGGTCCACATGATAAATGACCATGACACTGATAACTGGTCAGGATGATCATGGCCATAAGGCTGTGTTTTGGTGCAGGATGCCATTACATCAAAAAGCTCTACAGTGTCAACCGTCACGTTTGTGACGTTAGCCCGAGAAAAAAAAAAAAAAAAAGGCCGATCCAAAACTCAAGTGGGCCACACTAGAGGGAAAAAGTGGTGATGGAAATGCCTGCAATTGAAATCTTGTCGGCATCCCCTGGATTTTTGCATCAGGCTGATATCTACCGTTCATCCTGCTCTTACCTTGTGAACGGGTAGGATGGAATATAGACGTCATGGTGGTCCCCTCCAAGATTTCAATGGTGAGCTTCTCCATCCCCACTGTTACCTCTGATGTAGAAGGTATCAATGGATGGCTAGGATATTGCACGTGTTTGCCACGTTGACTTGTACACACGTGTGAGCTTAGAAAAGCTCTTGAAAAGAACGGAGCTACTGTACATCCCTCCAGGTTACCCTTGACATCTAGAGCTGCGTGGGTGGATATCCACCCTGTTCATCAGGTACGCTAGCTCATAACCTTGAAAGTTACAGTAACAACGCTTAGATGGGCCACACTAGGAAACAGTTGATATGGGATGCCCACCGTTAGTCTTTTGTAGGGCCTGCCATGGTTTTCATATGTCATCCAACCATTCATTTGATTTGCCCCAGGGCCTTCCCACTGACAGCCCTACTCAGCATCTGGATTAATGACCCAGTGACACAAACCGACTCGTTCGTTCCTAATTCGATTCGGATGAGTCAGACGGCTAGTCCAGGCTGCTCTATTGGCTCGACTAACCCAAGCCCAGGCCACGGCTTTAGGGCACAACCCAAATCTAGCCCAAAGCAGGCTGGGCGTGGGTGATATATGACGTGGCACAAATACATTCATGGTTTGATCAAAAGAAGGGGAATTATAAATTAGTCATAATTTTTATTCGGGTATCGTTACTGGACACACAACCTATCAATCTTCACCGTAACGGGCCATCCGAGGTGAACCGGCTTACAAAGTGGGTCGCATCTGTCTGTTTCACCAGAAAACGCAGGCTTTCAACTCAAAAACAAAATGTTAAGAAAAAATTATTATTTTTATTAATTCTAGTATTTGTAATATTTTCTTATTTTTAGAGTTTTAAATTTTCTTATTTTTTAAAAATAACTTCTAATCATGATAGGACTTTTCTACTAAAAGTTTATTCGTAATTTTTATTTTTAGAAACTAGGCTTTAGAAAAATTTTACTAGAATTACGATTTTTGTTAGAATTAAAATTTTGCTATTTTTGGTAATTACAAATTTTGGTTTAGTTTTTTATTTTTATTAATTGTGTAACAGGGATACATACAGAAGGGACAATTATCAATCAATTTTTTAATTTATTAGGAAGTACTTCTATTTTCCTATTTTTCCTTGTGGATTCAAGGAATCTCCTTGAGGAGTCCAGGGAAGCTATGTGGATTTGGAGTAGTTATCCCTGAGGAAGACTGTAAGTGCAATGGTTTTTAGTCCCTATAATTGTCAAATTTTGTATTGCCAAAGCTCTTAGAATCTCTCTTGCGTAGCGTATCGATATATTCAAGTTGATGCAAATCATGTACAAGGACAATGGTCTTTTCTTCAAGAACTTCTAATGCAAGATCAAGTACATAGTTCACTCCTTCAAAGTCTCAAAATTCAAGATTTCAAAGCTATTTCTAAAGGCAAGACAATAGTCTATACTTGGGGACTCAAGACTCAATGTGAAGTTCAACTCAAGTACTTCAAGCTCAAGCTTCAATGTACTACAAATTCAAGCTTCAAAAGCTCTTAAGTTCAAGCTTCTATATATGTCAAGCCCACAAGCTTCGTGAACTTTAAAGATCTACTATCAACCGAAGGAAAAGAAGTTTCAATGTTCATACATCACTAACAAGGTATGAATGACCTTAGATTGACCTTAGGGTAGGTCATTTTGAATACATAATTTGATTAGATCATTTTATAAGTGAATAGACTATTTCTCGACTAGTCCTGGACTCTGTTCGACTAGTCCTATCACTGGCTCGACTAGTCCAAGAAATTCTATGACCAGTCTTAAGTTTGTTGCAAAATTTTGAAATTTTTTGTTAAGCCACGACCAGTCCTAGAGACTGCTCGACCGGTCGTGTGAACAGTGTACGACTCGTTCACGACCAGTCCTACAGCCACGACTCAAATTCCAACAACTAAATCTGGCTCCACACGACCAGTCGTGGAGGTCCTTCGACCAGTCGTGAAGGTCCTACGACCAGTTGTGGAATGAGTTTATCCGATCGCGCTTAAAATTTCAAAAATTTGTTGGTCCTACGACCAGTTGTAGTGTCCTCAGGACCAGTCGTGAATGCGATTTCTTCACCTATAAATAGAACACGAAATTCAGAGTTTCTCAATTCAATTCAAGCTAATACAATTCGTCACTCCGAGAGATAAGTTAGTGTTCTTTTTAAGCTATATTGTGCTCATTTAATATTCTCTTAATTTAGCTTTATTATATTTGATTTTGTATTCTTTATTCCAATCATATTTGAAGAAGGGATTAGGATTGTCCTTTTCTTGGAATCAAAATCAAATAGAGCTAGCCCAACTTGATTTAATTTAAAATCAATTTAGAACCTAAAACCATTTCATAAGTGAGTTTGGACATTGAACTTCTACGTTAAAATTCTACTCCAAATTGGTTCTTCCAAGCTACTTCAAAAAGGAGAATATCCAGGTATTTTACATTATTGTAATTTTATTTTATTTTTGGTTTTTGAGATTGTGCCAGAAAAATCTCTGTTTTGGTTTGTCTAAGGTAATCCAGAAAACTCAGAGTGTGGGATTTTTTAATTGTGTAAGCCCACTTGAAAGACACAATTTTGAGGGTTTTAAGTGAACCCGGAAAAACCTATTTTGATAGTGAACGCTAATATCCACTGTGTGAGGATATTAGGAGTGGAGTAGTTGTGTGGCTGTTTTGCTAAATAGTTGGTGTACACACAAGCGAACCACTATAATTCTTTGTGTCTTATGGATTGAATATTTATTTATTCTTGTGGATGATTGTAATTTTCCTTTTTGCATTGTGGAGAATGTTGTAATTTATTTTATACAAATGTGGAGAATGTTGTAATAGCTTACATTTCCCTTCTTGCTATTTATTTCTTTATTCCTCTATAACAGTTTAAGTTTTTGATACACAAACCGTTCTAGTAAGGTTGTCCTTAGAACAACATTTGTATCAACCTCTCAATACTTATTCTTTTGAGGTTGTCTTTAAATTCAGCATTGTGGAATTATCTATTGCTATCTGTATTTAATTTATTTAAATTTCGCTGTTAAGTTTTAATTTGGGATAGTCCTATTCAAACCCCCCCCCCCCCCCCCCCCCCCCAGGACATATAGATCGACCTTTTCAAGTGGTATCAAAGCCTAATAGCTCGTATTTATTGTTATTACTTTTTGTATTTATTTCCTGAGCTAATCGATCTGAGCTATTTGAGATGTCAAATTTTAATAGCCTTTCAGTCACTAGGCCACCACCATTTGATGGCTCCAATTATGCCTATTGGAAAGCCAGAATGAGGATTTTTCTAAAATCCATGGATGAGAGCGTGTGGCAAGCCACAGTGACTGAATGGACCCCTCCTACCACTGAAATAACTGGTATCGATGGATCCAAATCTATGAAAATCTCACCTTATTTTTCTTGGACCACACTTCAGAAAAGTGAGAGTAGTTCCAATGCAAAAGCGCTAAATGCAATCACTTGTCACTATCACCGGATGAATTCAAAAGAATTATATCCCATGATACTGTAAAGCAAGCTTGAGATATTTTACAAATGACACACGAGGGAACAATAATTGTCAAGAAATCTAAAGTCTAAATCCTCACAACCAAATTCGAGGAAATACGTATGGAGGAAAGTGAAACTTTCATGGACTTTTATACTAGATTAAATGACATTGTTAACTCTATGTGGGGTCTCGGTGATAAAATCCCAGAAAGTAAAGTCTGTGCAAAGATACTACACTCACTACCTGAATGGTTTAATTCAAAGGTGATCGCGATCGAGGAACTTTGTGATATGAACAATATGAGAGTAGAAGAATTGGTTGGGTCTTTACAAACCTATGAGTTGAATTTTAAAGTTCCTAAAGGTAAATCAATTGACCTTAAATCTTCTAAATGTTTTTCTCAAGAAAATTGTAGTGATTCTGATTTAGAAAATTCTGAAGATGATATGGCTAAAAAGTTCTACAAAATTTTCAAAAGTAAAAAAAGTGTTGATTTTCAAAAGCCAAATGATAAGAAAAGAACTAAAACTAAAACTTGAAAATCTTTAAAAGATAGTCAATGTTACAACTGCCATGAATATGGGCATTTAGTGAGCAAGTGTCCTAAAAAGGACAAACCGATAAAGAAAGGAATGTTGGTTACTTGGGATGAATCTTCTGACTCTGAAGCTTCTTCTGAATCAGAAGATTCTGAAACCGAGTCGGGCAATGATGTCAAAGCCCTTATGACTCTAGCCAAGTTCACTTTTTCAGATCATGATGATTCAACTAGTGAAGAAAATCTGAATAGTGATCATGAAAATGAAGAAGATCTTCAAGATGCTTATAACGCCCTATTCAAAGAGAATTGTAAAATTGCCGTAAAACTAAAACTTCAGAAAGAAAAGTTTTTGAAACTTAAAGAACATTTTGATACTCTTGTTTTAGAAAAATCCCACTTTTCAGATTGTTTTAAAAAGACTAAATGCAATTTAGATTTCAAAGCCTCCCTTATTGAAAATCTTAAATCTGAAAATAAAAACTAAAACTTGAAGTCTCTTCACTTTTGAGTTTAAAAGACACTTGGAGGTATGCCCAAGGTGATCTTAAGTTAGAAAAACTATTATCTAGATCCCGAAAATGTGGCGACCGATCCGGTTTGGGCTTCAACAAAAATATTCCTCCCAAACATAAGAATACTGCTCCTAAGTTTGTGAAAGGAGAGTCTTCAAACTCAAAAGGGAAAAGTCTAAATCAAAATTTTCCTAAAAATGCTAAAACTTTTCAATCCTTAAAACCTAAAAGCAACCTTATCAACTATAAAAATCAGAATCGTAACCCTTTAGCTGAGAAAATTGTTGATTTACTTAAGGAGCTCTTAAAATCTAACTCAATGGGTCGGTCTTATAACAACTACAAACACAAAAAGACCAACTATACTCTTAAACCCAAAACTGTAATGAAATGGGTTCCTAAGGTTACTTGCTTGGTTGCCCACATGGCTTTCAAAGCTTCAAGCCATTCAAAGTGGTACCTAGACAGTGAATGCTTCAGGCACATGACTAGTGACAAAGGCCTGTTCACCAATCTTAAAGACATGACTGATGGTTCAGTCACATTTGGTGATGGTAGCAACTGCAGGATTATTGGCCAAGGTATGGTTCAACTTTCTAACCTCCCTTTATTTGAGAATGTTTTATATGTAAAAGATTTAAAACACAACTTATTAAGCATTTCTCAAATATGTGATAAAAATCATAGCGTAAAATTTTCTAACCTAGGGTGTGAAATTTTAAATAAAAATGGTTCAGTAATATTAACTGGTTGTAGAACTTCTGAAAACTGCTATATTATAAGTGACTCTAGCTCATCTAATTTGTCGTGTTACATGGTCCATACCGATGAAACCGATTTATGGCATAAACGCCTTGGACATGTACACTACCGCAACTTATATAGATTGAGCAAAAGAGATTTAGTAAGAGGCTTACCAAAAATACAAAAAATAGATAAAAT
The DNA here is from genome assembly GCA_030180095.1 of Magnolia changhungtana. Lineage (NCBI taxonomy): Eukaryota > Viridiplantae > Streptophyta > Magnoliopsida > Magnoliales > Magnoliaceae > Magnolia > Magnolia changhungtana. The sequence continues at coordinate 3,481,229 of JASAUF010000625.1, forward strand.
ATGTGGCGAATGCCAGATTGGCAAGCAAACTAGGAGTTCTCACAAAAAAGTGGACTCCAATACCACATCTAAATCGCTCGAACTCCTCTATATGGATCTTATTGGACCTAATAGAACGGAGAGTCGAGGTGGCAAAAAGTATATTCTGGTAATCGTTGATGACTTTACCAGATATACTTGGGTAGTCTTCTTACGAGACAAATCAAAAACTCTCGATGAACTTAAAAGGGTACTTAGACGTATTCAAACTAAAAAAGAGGCTCAAGTCTGTAAGATCTGTAGCGATCATGGATCAGAATTTGAGAATAGCGGTTTTTGCAATGATCAAGGAATATCACATGAATTCTCTGCGCCCAAAACACCACAACAAGATGGTATAGTAGAAAGAAAAAATAGAGTGCTTCAAGAAATGGCTAATGTAATATTAAACAACATGAAGCTCTCTAAAAATCTTTGGGCCGAAGCCATAAATACTACGTGTTATATAATTAACCGTGTCTATATTAGAAAATTAAATAATAAAATGGCTTATGAAATGTGGTTTAATAAGAAGCCTACTGTCAAAATACTTTTGAGTTTTTGGCAGCAAGTGCTATATTTTACGTGACCGAGAAAATCTGGGTAAGTTCGACACCAAAAGTGATGAAGGGATATTTTTAGGGTATGCTTTGAATAGTCGAGCATATCGGATTCTTAATAAGAGGACCAGTGTAATTCAAGAATTAATTAATGTGGTTATTGACGATCACTTAAATACACCTGTCTCAAGTTCAGATAATGATGAAGTACTTCTAATTGATAAACATTCTTCATCAAGTCAAAACAACTCTGAACTGAGAACTGCTAAAGGCCATCCACCTAATCAAATTCTTGGAAACCCTCTCACTGGTGTTTGCACTCGTAGATAACTAGAAGATGTGTGTAACTACGTGTGCTTTACATCTCAGATAGAACCGGCTAACATAAAAGAAGCTCTTACTGACGAAAATTGGATAGTTGCGATACAAGAAGAGCTTAATCAATTTGCTAGAAATGATGTTTGGTACTTAGTTCCTACACCTAAAGATAAACATATTATCGGAACTAAATGGATTTTTAAAAATAAGTCTGATGAACTTGGTAATATAATTAGAAACCAGGCTAGACTGGTTGTACAAGGGTACATTCAAATTGAAGGCATCGATTATTATGAAACCTTTGATCCAGTAGCTCGTCTTGAACCAATCAGACTATTTATATCCATTGCCTGTTTTAAAAAATTCAAAATATATCAAATGGATGTAAAGAGTGTTTTCTTAAATGATGATTTACATGAAGAAGTGTATATTGAACAACCAACAGGTTTTGAAGACCCTAAGAATACTGATAATGTCTATCGCTTAAAAAAGGCTCTTTATGGTTTGAAACAAGCTCCCAGGGCATGGTATGAAAAGTTGACTAAGTTTTTGCTAAGTTATAATTTTATAATGGTAAGTGTTGATAAGACATTATTTATAAAGAAACATAATGATAACATTTTGATTGTACAAATATATGTTGATGATATTATTTATGGATTTACTTGTACTAACATGACTATTGAGTTTGCAGATCTTATGAAATCTAAGTTCGAAATGAACATGGTTGGGGAATTGAATTATTTTCTAGGGTTGCAAGTTAAACAGCAACCTGATAGTTTCTTTATTTCCCAAACCAAATATGCTCTAAACTTAGTTAAAAAGTTTCGATTTGAGAATGGTAAGAATTTTGATACTCCTATGAGTACAACTCTAAAACTCTCAAAGGACTCTATAGGTAAAAGAGTTGATCCTAAATTATATCACAGTATGATAGGTAGTTTGTTGTATTTAGCTGCAAGTCGACCTGATATTGCATTTATCGTAGGAATTTGCACTAGATATCAATCTGACCCTAAAGAGTCACATTTAACTGCTGTTAAGCGGATTATGCGATATGTCGCAAGTTCTGCTAATTTGGGTCTTTGGTATCCACATGATACTAGTGTTCAATTAGTTGGTTACACTGATGCTGATTGAGCTGGTAATGTTGATGATAGGAAATCAACCAGTGCTGGTTGTTTCTATGTTGGGAACTGTTTAGTTTCTTGGCTACGTAAGAAACAAAGTTTTGTATTGCTCTCTACCGCTGAGGCTGAATACATTGCAGCAGGTAATGTATGCACTCAGCTTGTATAGATGAAAAGAATGTTATGTGATTATGAAATTGCACAGGATTCTATGGTTTTATATTGTGATAATTACAGTGCAATTAATATATCTAAAAATTTAATCCAGCATTCATGAACCAAGCACATTGACATTAGATATCACTACATTCATGAATTAGTGGAAAAAAAGACAATTTCTTTGGAATACATTTCGACCGAGACTCAACTTGCTGACATTTTCACTAAACTGTTCGACAAAAGAAGGTTTAATAAATTGAAATTTGATCTTAGTATGTGCAATTTGAATTGATTAATTATGCAATTTGTATATATTTGTCATTTTAAATGATTAGAATTTCAAATTTCAAGGAAATTGCATATTTTGGTGTGTACACGACCAGTCAAGTACATACTCAACTAGTCGTGGCACGACCGGTCGAGAATGTCTTCGACCAGTCGTGTAGCGCGGTTTTGACCTTTATTTGGGGGAAAATCCTTTTTTCTTCAATTTGGGGCTTCTTCTCCAACAAGTCTTAGCATGGCCGGTCGAACCCATCTCCCTAGATCATCAAGGTTAGTCCATTATTTCCATTTTCCTTCTAGATTCAAGTTCATTTCACTTCTTTTTCATCTTTGGAGTGATTTATTTATGTTTCCTTGAGGTTTTTGGGGTTTTCTTCTCCAAAATCTGATTTTGAGAAAACCCACTCTACTTCTTTTGCAATTACTTGATTCCTTATATTCCTAGTTGTAAATGGAAGGTAGAGGTAAGAAGAAAACTTCCCGTGGTGCTTCAATATCTAGATCGGCACCTATCACATGGCGCCACCTTCAGTCACCCGAAGATGATCCATCCTATGTGCGGGATTTAAGGTTACACAATGTTATAGTTGAACGACCTGTTCATATTGAACATATTTCTCCGTTTGAATTCCTTCCTCTTCTCCAATTTGTAGGATGGGATAACTTTCTACATTGGGGTGGGCCGGCATACCGGTCTATTGCACAGGCTATGTTTGCATGTATTTATGATTTTTTAACTGAAAATTTAACTTCTATTATATCGACTAGAGAATGTCCATTTAAAGTAGACCGACATTTAATTTATGGCGTAATGGACATACCTGTTAATGATGAAGGTATTCCAATTAGCTCTCTAGTAGCTAAATCATATGAATCAGAAAAACGTGTACTTACTAGAGCATTATGCAATATAGATGCACAATGGAGTCAAAATGGGAATGTGCTTGCTTCAAAGTATTTGTTACCCAGATACATAGTCCTTCATAGGATATTTATTTCAAATCTTTATCCACGTTCTGGTAACAAAACCGAACTCACCTCTTTCATGGTTCGGATTTTGCATTCCATCATCTCTGGTACATCTATTTGTCTTCCTTCTTTGATCTGTCATTCAATTATACAATTTCGTCTCCATCCTGAACACAGTGATATCCCTTTTGCATATCTTATGACTACGTTGGCCACCCATATGTTAGTGGCTATGCCTGTCGGAGAGGCTCCCATTCAACACCTTATTTTCAATAACTCAAATATAAACAAGATGAATTTGAGGTTGGCTGATGGTCAAGTTAATGTGGGTGTTGGTGGAGCTGAAGCAATAAATGAAGAAGAAAGCGATTTACCTGCAGATGATATTAACATGGATGATATCTTTGATGAGATTGAATTAGATTCTGAGGCTGACCCTAATTATTAGCCTTCTGATTTCGCTGAGAGGTTGCATTCTCTTGAGGAACAAGTGGCTCAGATTCGTGTAACCCAGGATTCGCAATTTGCTTATATGCATAAATATACGAGGCGCATTAATAAGGGTTTACATTAGATTGATCCATCTATTCCTACTCTCTCTTCAGGATCTGATTAGTATTTTCTAATTTTGGATTGTAATAACTCTTATGATACTTTACTTCCTTTCAGTTTAGTGGTTTGCCTTTGGTTGAACTTGGATGATGTTTGATGATACTTGAACATTACTTATGAATTTTCATATCTTGCTCCTTTATTCCTCATTGCTCGCCTTATTCTTTATTTATCTACATCCTATTTCTTGTTTTAGGTTGGTGTTTGTGATTTAAGGCATGTGGATTGTTGATGGATGGATAGGAGTAAGGGGGAGTAGTAGCAAAATGGGGAGTAGTAGTAAAATGCTTGTTATCTTCTATATATCTGGTGCATGATTCTTTAACCAGGTTATAACTGGTTTCTTGTTATAACTGGTGCATGATTCTTTATGTGTATAATGCTTATGTTATTATGAAGTGTGTTTTGTCACAAATTTAACAAATGGGGAGATTGTAAGTGCTATGGTTTTTAGCCCCTATAATTGTTAAATTTTGTAGTGCTAAAACCTCTTGGAATCTGTCTCTTGTGTAGCGCATCTATATATTCAAGACAATGTAAATCATGTACAAGGAAAATGGTCTTTACTTCAAGAACTTCTAATACAAGATCAAGTACATAGTTTACTCCTTCAAAGCCTCAAAGTTCAAGGTTTCAAAGCTATTTCTAAAGGCAAGACGATAGTCTGTACTTTAGGACTCAAGACTCAAGGTGAAGTTCAACTCAAGTACCTCAAGCTCAAGCTTCAATGTACTACAAATTCAAGCTTCAAAAGTTCTCAAGTTCAAGCTTCTATATATGTCAAGACCATAAGCTTCGTGAACTTCAAAGATCTACTATCAACCGAAGGAAAAGAAGTTTCAATGTTCATACATCACTAACAAGGTATGAATGACCTTAGATTGACCTTAGGGTAGGTCATTTTGAATACATAATTTGATTAGATCATTTTATAAGTGAATAGACTATTTCTCAACTAGTCCTAGACTCTATTCGACTAGTCCTAGCACTGGCTCGACCAGTCCAAGAAATTCCACGACCAGTCCTAAGTTTGTTACAAAATTTCAAAATTTTTTATTAAGCCACGACCAGCCCTGGAGACTACTCGATCGGTCATGTGAATAGTGTTCGACTCATTCACAACCCGTCCTACAGCCATGACTCAAAGTCCAAAGGAAACAAAAGTATTTGATTTGGGAGAATAATCTTATTTAAACATAACAATGAAATAATTATAAAGACAACCGTCACACTTTATTGATTCTGAATTCATTTACATCCTCTGATATCCCTTGATTCTAAGATAGCTTACAAAGAACTCATCACAAATATCAATTATTATAGCTAAATATAATTTTCGGCAAAGCATAACAAGCAATGATCTCAATCATCTCCAATGACTTAGGAGGAAATAGACAAATCGATCAATGTCTTCAAGAGAACGAAGATTCCGGCAGCATTTCGGTACTATTTTGATCTTCTCCTGAAACTTAGGAGGAATATGACTCTTCGTCGATGATTCTTCCTTTCTCTTGATCAAGAAGAACTTGAAGCTTTGAGGACTCCAATCATTCCAACAGCATTTCAATCCATTCATTGTTAAAAGCGCCAGTAATAGGTTTTTGCGTGGTCCACAAGAACGATATGCTTTTGCGTGGTCCGCAGCAAACCATAAAAGCACTCTCTTTGCTTGCTTGCGACCGGTGCAAACTTCCAGGAGTCCAATCTCTTTTTTTGCGCGGTCGCGCAAAGCGGGGAGTCCAGTACTCGCACCTTCTCGTCTTCTTTCGTCTTTGCTTCACTTCTGAAATCTTGAACCCCTTTTTAGAAAGGAACGGGGTATTTATAGACATTTTCTCCAATGAAAATCTCAGATCTGGTCGATGTGGGACAAAAATATCATCCAACTATTTTTATCGCGATTATAGACTTTTTGCGCGACACGCGCAAACAATATACTTTGCGCGGTCTCGAGCAAACCCTCAATCTCGCGCAAACTCTCCTCTGTTCAATCGCGCAAACTCTTCACTTTGCGCGGTCTTGTGTAACTATTTCACTTTTATGACGACCCCCAAAGTGGTCTTGAAGCTGTTTTCTTCCATCTTCAAAGTGATTTCTTGATCTTTGTCGTTTGTCACTTCCTTGCTTATTTTATGCCTCAACAGATGCCCCCTTGATCCGTTCTTTGTTTGTTCAGAAAATCAAAGAAAAGGATCAAACCATTCTTTTTCTTCAGGGTTTGCGCGACCCAAGAAAGCTCGGTCGAGTGCCGTACTCGGCCATAACGGCTATAAATAGTCCAACGACTTAGTCATTTTCACGAATCATTTTTCTGCTAGAACTCTGCTCCGGCGATTTTATTCCGCGCAAACCTCCACTTTGCGCGACCCCGCTCAAACTGTTTTAGCTTTGCGCGAGCTTTCTGAACTTTAAGATTTTCCGCGCAAACTATATACTTTGCGCGACCTCGTGCAAAGTACTCTGTACTTAGAAAATTTTCAAACTTTTTTCCAACACTTAGCCATTTTCTGACTCTGTCATCTGTCTTTCTTTATGGCTCGTATTAAACAAACTGCTCGTCTGGTGTCTCCTTCAAACTCGCCTCCTTCTGACCAACCACCGCTAAAAGAATAAAAACAACTTCTAGAAATCCACTTACTTTAAAGAACCCGTTCTTCCTACTTTGACTTTTTCGATCGCATTAAGTCTTTACCCTCTCCTATTCATAGATCCATCTCCTTGGGAGATATTAAATGCCCGCCAAAACATGGAAGGGAATATGACTGGGATGAATGGCTCAAGACCACGGCCCACATTCGTACCGACAGTGAGAGACCCCCTCCTCGTGAAGATACTCCTCCACCTTCTCGCTTGAAGAAAACTCGCCGCAATAAGGCGAAAGAGTTTGCAGAAAAAATTAAAGAACATAAGAAGAAACGGCTTCAGAACTCGTGGGATTCGGTGCGAGTTGTAGAAGGTGTCATGAAGTTCGACAACCCTCATGCAGAGGGCATGACAATCATTCCTATAAAGGTGTATCGCCATCAGTCTATGCTAGACTGTGAATCCAGAGATTGTGTCCATGGCGAGAGGTTGATGTATACCGAGTCATGGGCCACAAGAGAGCCCCGGATTCTTGAAGGAATCATTCAAACAAAGAAGCCGCGACAGAGGATCGGAGAAGTTCATCCCATGATTTTCTTAACTCCTTTCCATAGTCCTCATGATCTCTTTCCTTCTCATTTTTATGAGACTGTACGACAACGCTTCAGAGATCGAGATCAACTCTGGGGCCAGTCAGAATTTCGCATCAGAGGTCTGCTAATTGCTCGTCGTTATTATTCGGAATGGGCGGAAGCTATTTTGCTGAAACATACGAGCACTCTTGCAAAGATAGGCCTTTATGATGCTATAGAAGTAACCTCAAAATACTTCTATCGGGAACCCAATGTTCTGAAGGGCTTCCTTGAGTATTGGTCGCCCACAACCAACTCCTTTCATCTTCCTTACGGCGAAATGAGCATATCTCTTTGGGACCTTCATCGTATAGCTGGTCTCACAATAACGGGCAAATTCTACGATGAATTCATTCCTACCAACAGAGAATTGGCCTTTGTATCTTCTCCGGATCGCAAGCCCTCCATATCTGAAACTACCATAGAGCTATTCAAAGAGATGGGCAAATTCCCCAACTTCCACAAAATTCCCCCTCTTCAATGGCTGGCCCATTTTTCTAGAGGTCTAAGGTATTTATCAATCTGATAATCGGTCTTCCTCTTTGTATTCTTAGCCATTCCTGCATATTAATCTCCTCATTTTTATTTCCTTTGAAGGTTTCGTGACTGCCATTCCAAAGAACTAACAAAGCTTCGGGATGCAGTAAGAGGAAAGCCGGAATATAGCTCTTTTGGAGAGCTTGCGGCTTTCCTGGCTTATTGGCTAAGCTTGGTCGTTTTGCCCAGCTCCAAATGGGCAGATGTTGTTCGTCCGAGTGTCTTTGTTGTGGGTGGTGCCTTTAGTAGAAGGACATAAATACTCTCTCGCTCCTCCAAAGATTGTGTTCTATCTAGGGCCCTTGGAGAAATAGCTACTCATATAAAAGACCCAATTCTTGGAACTTCATCACAAGATACTTCTTGGCATTATTTTGCTGAGGATGGCTTGGAGTCTATTTCCCTTGGACTTTTGAGGCTTTGAGCAAGCATATTCTCATCCCTCTCATCTTCCGCTCTGGTTCTTTCAACAAAGAGCAATGGCTAGAAGAGCATATGAGTGGGTGGCAAATAAAATTCGGGATGACGATCAAATAAACTTCTTTCAATTCCGCCTCTATCGCTATCCCGTAGATACAGATATGGTGGACAATGAAACACTTACTGCAGCAGAGAGAGCTTTCTTCTTCTCTATTCGCTCATGTAGTTTACCTTTGCGGGAGGGGACAGAATTTTGGAGAGAACCTTACTATCCGAGTCGCTTCGCTTCGTCAATTCGGTTATGATCAAACCGTACCTCAAGACTGCGGGCTTGTTACAAGAAAAATGCGCTGTTACGGAACTGGTCCTCTTAACTGGGCCATGATATGGAAACAGTTGTTGAATGGCTGTGTTGGCTCCCTCTTCATAATTCCAGGTTGTGATCGTGTAGTCCATACTTCATATAGCTGGATGCGATGGTGGGATCATCAATCATACCTAGTTGCTAAATGCTTACCGGTAGATTCTTCTATCTTTCTTCATCCACCCAGGCTGAAGGGCAGAAACTTAGAGAGTGGAATCGGGTATATTCCGGAGAAGAGCCACGCGTCTCATCCTGGAGAAATTTGCAGGAAGATATCACTGGAAGAACCCATCCGTGAAATCAAGCCCATCAATACTTTGGATGGCTGGTTTGCCCACGGAGATCTAAGAGAATTCGAAAAATCCCGTCGGGACTCTTCAAATCAAGATGCGGATGATGCTGCAGGTACGTCTTCTCCAATTCCTACAGAGACTGCAGTGGTTCAAGAAGGACCAGCTATTGGTACTTCAATATCTTCTCCGCAACCCCTTGGTCCTAGTCCATCTTCTCCGATGACTAGATCAAGAACGCGTTTACAATCATCATCCCCTATCCCTCCAGAAGGAACTCGTCCAGCCTCTGCTTCTCCTATAGTCCAAGAGCTTGCACCAGAGAGCAGTCAACCCGTCTCTTATAAAGGGAAGCAAGTTATCGTTGAAGAAGTTGACGAAGAAATTTTGGGAGATGAAAGTTCAACTTCATCATCAAGTACAACTGAATCTTCGCAGGATGAAGATAGCGGAGATAGTGATAATGGCGAAGATAAAGATGATGACTTTGAAGAAGGTGAAGTTGATATTGGCGAAGAAGAGGAAACAACAAAGAAAAGTTGAGATAGCATCTTCCCCTGCAACTGCTAAGACTCCTTCTAGCATTAATATCCCTGCTAAATCTCCTGCAGCTGAGGAAGATGAAGAGGAGCCTTTAGATTATGGAGAATATGGGTATTCACCAGGTAAAGGAAAATTTCATATATAGTTTAATTTATATTATAACAACTATTATTTATTTAAAATCATTGCATCTCCCTTTTTAGGTGCCCAAGTTGCAGAAGTAGGTGCTATCTCTTCCGAGCCCTCTTGTGGTATCTTCACCAAGAGCATCGTAGTTAGTTGGTAGTACAGAGAGTAGTGGCTCGAGAAATCATATTTTCTACGAAACATCGACTTGCCAACTCCGGCTACAAGAGATTCTAGTACGGAAGCTAGAGCACCATCTTTTCCGATATGGTGGGACTTGGTCCTTCTATAGCTCCAAGAGCTTCTCCTTCCGTTAGTCGTGTTCCATAATATATATATATATATATATATATATATATTGCTTATCTTCATTCAAGACTATATATATTTCATAATAATATATTGAATATTCTTCTTCTTTTGCTATAGGAACTTATCCCTAGCGGCATGCGGCTAGTTCGATTCTCAGAACCACTACTTGAACTATCATCCTTTGCAAAGATTCCCGCTCACAAAATGCTTATGGTGAAACATTCTCTCTGTTAGCAATAATCCATATCTTCGAAATCCCGATCAAGTGGTCGGATTTGGATGTTGCTATAGAAATTTTGGAAAGCTCGCTAAGATGGCAGAATCAACATATCTCCTTTCGGGATTCACTCTTCAAATTTCGTGATTCCGTAATTTCTTTGGCGTCGATGAGAGAATATTACAATTGCTCCGAGATTTTAGAGTGTAGAAGGCAGTTGGCTTCATCACAAGAACAAGCTCTTCTGACAGCTTCATCAATTTCCAAACTTGAACAAGAGCATATAATTCTTCAGGATAAATTAAAGATTCATGTTGATGAAAGCAAGACTATTCAAGACCGCATTGCAATTTTAAAGGAAGAAATCTTGCAGCTGGAGAGGAAGAATCATGAACAGATTTTGATCATTCAGGATGTTGAAGAGAAGATACGGGTTAATGCTCAATCTATTGATGTCGAAAAATCCGCACAACTTCAAGGTAAAGAAATGATTGCTTCTTTGGAGAATAAGCTTGCTGGCGTTCCTGATCATGCGAGACTTATTTTTGAAGAAAAATCTAGACATGATGCAACTCAAAGCAATTAAAAGAAGATTTGCTCAGGTATTCAGAAGCAATGGGGATCACAGAGAATCTTTGAATCATGTAATTTTGCTTTTGTGTTTCTTGGATGTAATTTATTTTGCTTGACATCTATTTCATGAGATTATTTTGGGATGTTTATGATGGTATTTTCCACCTTGCATATTGATGATATTTGTACTAATCTTATCGAATTATATTTATACTTCGTATAATATTTTCATTACTAATATTATTAAATTATATCTATATTTTGTATGATATTTTCTATATTCTTTATAATTTTTAAACCTTTTATGTCTTGTTAGTATGGGATTCTCTAGGTGAGTATTTAGATTGGCGGTACTAAGTTTCAATTCAATTAGCCACACACAGTTTATGCTCATGAGTAGTGGAGCGTGCGCACACACACAGTTTAAGCTCGTGAGTAGTGGAGCATTTATGGGTCTTATGTGATGGCCATTGTAACTCTCTAGAGTTCGCTTTTGGGCTTCTCCGCCTTGAGCTCACGGTCACGGTCATCATCATTAGAGGGGCCCATTGACGCCACTCGGACGGTGAACTGTTGGATTTACGCGCGGGGTTGGCCACGGTAACTCTCAGAGTTCGCAGGGCTCGCAAGGCTACCTTTGGGCACCAAATCTAGGGTCGCCATCCATCAATGAGTAGGTTTAAGCCCTTCCTCACGAGTTACTACGAAATCAAACCCTAGACTGGAGGGTCTTACGCACGGTTGGCATAAAGCTCGCACCGCGGCCCCCTTTTTCTTCGTCCGCAAGGTCGAGCCCATTCACAGGAGGGCATTTTCATCCGTTCCCCCGTATGCTTGGAAGCCTAAGCACAGACGGCATGGGAATTACGGTGACTAGTCTTCGGATTTATGGCCTTTTAGGCTTTGAATCCTTGACTTCGTCACACCCGCATGGGTGCGCACGATGGTCTTCGCGGGCTTTTGGGCCACTGACTCCTCGCCGCTGCCCGAATGGCGATCTTCATGGGTCTTACGTATAGTTGGCCGGCTCTTTTAGAGCTTGATCCTTTGAGAGCATTTTTTTTTTCCCGAGCTTGATCTTTTTGATTTTGCTCAATTTTGGCTCTTTTAGGATTTTGGCAAGCTCTATACTGCCTCTTTGATTGATATTGATATATCCTTGCTTTTGATAATATCTTCAAGAAGATCCATGCCTTGTAAGGCAATAATATATATATGATCATCATCATTTGCAAATATAGCAGATATTTCCGAAATATCTTCAAGAAGATCCATGCCTTGTAAGGCAATATAACTTTGAGCTTAGATAATATCTTCAAGAGAATCTTCAAGAATTTGTGCCTTGTAAGGCAATATAACTCTGTCAATCTCTTCAAGAGAATCTTCAAGAATTTGTGTCTTGTAAGGCAATATAACTTTGAGAATTTGTGCCTTGTAAGGCAATATAACTTTGAGAATTTGTGCCTTGTAAGGCAATAATATAACTTTGTCAATCTCTTCAAGAGAATCTTCAAGATAATGATATTGTCTTTATCATACTTATTTGGTGATGATGATGACCATATATATTTTCCGGATTTTGATGCTTGATAATTGACATGCTTGTGAGTTTCTTCTTCATAGCTTCTTTTGTTGACATATAGACATGATTTTATTCATCTTTGCCCCCTTTTGATACAGAATCATTATGCCGATAATATTTTGGGTCAAAATCCAGATACCTATCTTTAAGGATAGTATCTTTTGATGAAGCGGGCATTGACGAGCACACCAATACCCTGTCCTTCTTGATTTGTGATTCTATATGCCCCATTGGAATATACTTCTTTACCACATATGGACCGTCCCATTTAGGCTCGAACTTGCCCCTGTCCCGTGAGTGACCACTATAGGTCTTTTTCAACATTAACACCATATCCCCTTTTTGAAAGAGCGATATTTGACCTGTTTATCAAAGGCACCGATATATTCGGCCTCGATATGATCGCAACCGCCGCTTGAGCCCATAAGACGTTTCTCATCAAGCAAATCTAATTCTTTCAACCTTATTTTTGCGTTTTCATCATCGTTATAGATTGATGTCATCGCTATTCTGAGTGATGCCACCGCATTTCAATTGGGATAATCGCCTCCATGCCATAGACTAATGAATACGGTATTTCCCCCCGTCTGCACGATGAGTGGTTTCAGTAGGCCCATAATGCTTCTTGTAACTTTTCATCCCAATCGCGCTTATTGCCTCGTCACCGTTTTCTTCATTATCTTGACAATTGTTTTGTTAAACGCTCGCTAATCCATTGGCCGGAGGATAATAAGGTGTTGAAAAAGAATGTTGGATGCCGAACTTCGACATAACTTTTCCATGCCTCTATTTTTAAAAGGGGTGCCATTATCGTGATTGATCTTTTTCGGAATACCATGATTCGGATATATTATGGCATGACGGATGAAATTGACCACGTCTTTCTCTTTAACATTACGCAAGGGATCGCTTGGTCCATTTGGAGAAATAATCCGTTCGCTATAATATATCTGTTTTCCTTTAGATGAAGGAGGATTTATAGGACCAATAACGTCGAGTCCCCAGGCTGAAAAAGGCCAAGAAGCAACAGACTGATGTAATTCTTCTGGGGGAATATGTATTACATCTCCGTGTATTTGACATTCATGACACCGCTTTGCATATTCTATCGCATCTTTAAACATAGTAGGCCAATAATAACCCATTCGATGCACTCTATGGCATAAATTCGACTGCCACTTGATGTGCTCCACATTCACCGAATGTGCCTCCCGCAAACATTTGGTTTGCTTCTCGCTTGTCCAAGCACCTTAATGATTCCATTATAAGATTTTCTATATAATACTTCTACGCATATGACAAATTTTCCGATCATTTGCTTAATCATTTGTCTTTGTACACATCTTCTTCGGCAAGATATTATATATTTGAGATAATCAACAAAAGGTCGACGCCAATCATCCATTGTTACTTCTTCCAGATGATATAGGCAACATTTCAACAGCTTTCTTCAATAACCTCTCGCAGATGGCGGTGAATCTTCTTTCTTCTATAGTTACCTCGAAGAGGACTTCGGTTTGTGCAGATAAAGTCGCCGCTAAATCAAGCTAAAGCATCTGCTTTTGCATTTTCTGACCAGGTATGTGTTTAATTTCCACATAATAAAATTGTTCAAGCAACTGTTGTGCCTTCCGATAATAGGGCAGGAGTTCTTCTTTCCTTACTTCAAACTCTGTTGTCAATTGATTTACAATTAATTTAGAATCTCCGAAGATATGCAATGATTTTATTTCCATTTGCTGGGCTATTTCCATTCCGATGATAAGAGCTCTGTATTCAGCTTCATTATTTGTGCATGCAGTACCCAACGTGAAAGAATATGGTAATAAATCGCCCTGAGGGGTAATGAATATCACTCCTGCCCCCGCTCCCGATACTCGAGCAGCACCATCAAAATACATCTGCTAAAGATTCTGGGATTCAGCCACCATAACCTGTTCATCTGGGAATTCATCATTGATTTCTTCATTTTCTGCTATAGGATGCGCTGCCAGGAAGTCTGCCATAGCTTGTCCTTTCACTGCTTTCGCCGGCTTATAAGAAATAGTATATTCTGATAACAATAACATCCATTTGGCTAGTCTTCCTGATAACATTGGCCTGGTCATCAAGAATTTTATCGGATCTGCTCTTGAAATCAGAGTTATATCATGGGAGAGACAATAATGCCTCAATTTTTGCACAGCGAATACCAATGCCAAACATTCTTTTTCGATCGGAGAATAATTGGATTCTGCCCCCATCAGTGTTCGGCTTAGATAATAAAGAGCAGTTTCTTTTTAATTGCCGTTTACTGTACAACAAAGCACCCAAAGAATTTGTAGCGGCAGATGTATATAAGATAAGTGGCTTACCTTTTATCGAGTCGTTAACACCGATTTGTTTTAATAACTCTTTAATTGAATCAAAAGCATTTGGCAAGCCTGATCCCATACAAATTCTGTATCTTTCTTCATTAACCGAGAAAATGGCTGACACCTTCCTGCAAGGTTTGAAATGAAGCGACGAATGTATGCCAATTTTCCTTGTAAGCTTTTTAATTCCTTCAACGTCGTTGGTGGCGGCATATTTTGAATAGCTTTAACTTTTTCTGGATCAATTTCGATTCCTCTATGCCGTACCACAAAACCGAGAATTTTTTAAGACACTCCAAATGCACATTTAAAGGATTCATCTTTAATTGCTTCTTTCTCGAGTCGTCGGAAGACCGATGCTAGATGTTCGCGGTGCTCTTGATGATCCCGGATCGACTACCAAGTCATCAACATAGCATTCGACATGTTTATGCATCATATCTTGAAGATATTTTTCATTGCCCTTTGATATGTTGCTCCAAGCATTTTTAAGACCGAAAGGCATAACTTTATAACAGTAAATTCCAAGCGGCGTTCTGAAAGCCGCGCCTCTTCATCTTCAGGTGCCATCCTGATTTGATTATATCTCTGCATATCCGTCCATAAAGGACATGATAGCATATTGAGTAGTGCTATCGATTAGTAATTCGTTTATCGGGAGAGGGAAATCGTCCTTTGGACATGCCTCATTCAGATCTCTCAAGTCAATACATACTCTGATCGTCCGTTCTTCTTTTCACCTAGGACAATATTTGATATCCATTTGGGATATTTAACTTCTCTGATGAACCCAACCTTTATTAGCTTATTTACTTCTTTTTCGATTAACGGAATTAGGTCTGGGTGAAATCGCCTCTGTGCCTGCTTTACTGGTTTCTTTTCTTTAGAAATATTTAATCGATGCATTGCTACGGAAGGTTCCAGTCCAGGCATTTCTTCATATGTCCAGCGTAAAACGTCTTTATTTTCTTGAGAAGTTGTCCATATTTCTCGGCTTCTACGATCCGAAAGGCTAACGCCGATGAATGTGTTCCTTGGCTCTTCTGTTGTTCCCAAATTTATTTCTCGCAGCCATCTATCGCCGGTTGCCCCCGTCTTCTATTTGCCTTGGAGCGGTTTCGGGATATTCAATTACCTTAGTATCGGGTGTAGGCGAGGTCATGTTAGGCGATACCATATTTATCTTGATTCTGCTCCCAATCCTTGGAATTTTCTTCGCTTTTTCCGATTAACCGAGAGGGATCTGAATTCCTTTCCCATGATTCAAGCCGGTGGGTTTGTCACAATCAAAACCCATATTTCTCATGATCTTCTTGCTTTCTTTGACCTTGTATTTTCTCAAATTTTGTGATGCTAACTCTCCATGATATATATTGCTTATATTTTCATCCTTTTTCTGGTGCAGCGTGAAACTCTATTGGTTCAGGATATCTAGCACTGGCTTTGACTTGAAATGTTCTTGGAGCGGATGCAAATGGCTTACATCTTTCGATATTGGGTAATGGCACTGTGTAATTGGATTGTAAGACTTTCAAATTGCTCATTGACAATAGTGTCAACGGCGGTTGTCCCGTTGTCTCAGCGCTTTGGTACAAAATAGAATTTCTTTCTTGCCTCTGCAGACCAGAAGATTCTGCTCTTTCTTCTTCAACTTTATTTATCCTGGCATCTTTTACGATTCTCTTCCCATCATCACTTCTCATTTCTTCAGAGAAACATTTATAATAGCTAGCATCCGCAAAGAAAGACTCAGCTTCTGTATAGGGTTTTGCATCACCATTACTTTACATTGCACCCCATTTTACAAGATTTGAAGCTAATGGTGTAGAGTAGAAGGTATAATATTGTCTTGATGTATCCACGGCCTTCCCAAGAGAAGGTTATATGTCACAAAGATTTATAACGTGACATACAACAAGATAGTAATTAATTCTCCCACCTCCAATGTTCCGTAATTTTTAAAGCGCGCGTTGTCCATCTTGATTAAATCCTTGTATCATCATTTCACTGGGCGCAAGTCTGAACGGCGAAAACCCAATTTAGTAATCATGGAGAGTGGCAGAAGATTCACTGCAGACCCATTATCTATCATAATCCGTTTTATCTTTCTTTCGCAAATGTATCCTTCTATCATCAATGGCCTGTTATGTTCCTTTTCACCAATTAAATCATCATCGGAGAAAGATATTACTGGTAGACAATTCATTTCTTCATTGCTCCTTTCATTCTTCATTTCTGCCAGTAAAGTTTCTCTGACATCATGATCAGACAGTGCTTGAATCAAACTCTGCCGAAATTCTTCTGACAACTTGAGTGCATCATAAATACTT
This sequence comes from Magnolia changhungtana, assembly GCA_030180095.1. Classification (NCBI taxonomy): domain Eukaryota; kingdom Viridiplantae; phylum Streptophyta; class Magnoliopsida; order Magnoliales; family Magnoliaceae; genus Magnolia; species Magnolia changhungtana. The sequence goes on from JASAUF010000625.1 coordinate 3,498,143, forward strand.
AGACGTGCCGGTATTCCTTTCAAGTGGCTGACTACATCATAAGCTACTTTTGTTACTGCATCTTCATTTCTACTTTTGTCTTCAGTATTCTGTCTTTCAGTCACTTCCTTTCTTGTAACTCCTGTTTTTTGCTTTATCGGGCTTGTTATTTGCTTCCCTGATCGCAACGTAATCATTGTTGCATTTCTTGCCGACTTTTCCTTTCTCATTCCCCGCGTGTTTTCTTGTATTGTCAATACATTTATTGTTGCCCTTGCATTCTTTTCTTTGCTTCCGCTGGTTATTATGTCACCTCTATTTATCATTCGCTGTATAATGCATTTTAACGTATAACAATTTTCCGTCGAATGTCCCACTAAGCGATGATATTGACAAAAGTTTCTTTCTCGAGTCCTCGTCGCATCTTCAGGGCGTTTTGGTTCTGGTAATTCCAAGGTACCTGCCTTTAGCAATTGTTGCATCATAGGCACCACGTCTTCTTTATCAAACTCAAATCCTTCATGTGAATCGAGCATTCTGAGCTTTTTTCCACCGTATCTATCCCTTGATTGATTCCAGCCTTCTTTTCCTTCTGGCCTTTTATCTTTTGAGCCTCTGGCATCTTGATTCTTCTTATCCCGATCGATGGTGTTGACATTGTCCTGCCTGGTATTCTTCTGACAGTTTCATGATGAAATGCAGATCTTGCGAGTCATCAGTTCCAATGCATGGGCTTTGGTAGCCAAATCACGAAAGGTTCCGATATCAGCACTGGTGAGTCCAAACGCGATTCCTGTTTCCATAGAGTTCAGACACATCTTGACTTGTTCCTTTTCTTCCGGCAACTGCCTGCATGATGCCCCCAGTGTCTTCCATCTGTCTATGAATTTTTCGACTGGTTCTCCTTCTCGCTGTCGTACTGAAGCTAATTCTGTGATGCTAACATCGCGCTCTGACGAAAAGAAGTTTGACATGAAAGCATCTTGCATTTCTTCCCATGTTCGTATGGACCCTGGTGCCAAATTTGAATACCACCTGAAAGCTTTACTTGTCAACGATGACCCAAATAAGCGTAAGCAATATTGAGGTATCGTAGAAAAATTCCCCATGCTGGTGATGAAATGCATCAGGTGTTCCTCTGGTGATCCTTCCCCATTAAATTTCTGAAAATCTGGATGTTTAAAATTGGCTGGGAATGGAACATCCTCTACCTCTCTTGGGTAGGGTGTTCGGTATCTGAAACGACCAGTGTTTGCGCGCTCCCTTTCTATTCTGACCGCTTCTTCGACAACTTGTCTTACATCATCTTGTGTTATGGCTCTTGTCACCGGAACGGACCCTCGGGATCCTATCCCCTGCGGACGGGAACCTTCAGGTTGATTCTCTTGTCCATTTGTTGCTCCCATCATGGGCGGAGCCACTATTTGGGCTACATTATGTGCCAGAGTTGCCAGAGCTTCTCTGAGGTTCCGGCATTCATCCATTAGCACTCTTTGTGCTTCCGCCATTTGATCAACACGTTCTTCAGTAGTCGGTCTATTTCCTTGACCTGTCTCTGCCATGTATACCGCGGCCTCTTGACTGTTCACCGAAGCTGTTATTGGAGTAAAACGAGAGTATGTTGACGTAACAGGGCTTGTAAAGAGGGGAGAAATTGGAGTCTTATTTGATTCTTGTGTACTTCCCGTACTTTTAACCGATTGAGGTGATACAGGCGAGCTTGTTTGAGGTGACGTGGGCATCGGGGATCCTATCATCAGTGCTTTGCCTTTCTGTGCTTCTGTCCATTTGGTCTTTGGGCGACCAAAGCTGGAAAATCTTGTGACGAGAACTGCGTGAAGCAGATGTTTTGTTCAGATAAATCGCCGGAGGAGCGAGTTCGGGTTTTCTTCTTGCTATGCTCCGTGTAATTGGTCCCTCAGTTCTTGGTACCAGCAATTTTGCCTTGCGACTCTTTAAGGTCTTTGCTTTTGTCTTTTTGGACAAGACCAAAGTCCAGTTTTCATCACTCTCTTGTGGTTGAGGTGAAACAGAAATGACTCCCGCTGTTACTGGAGTCACTTTACGCCTGCTTGTATTGCTTGCTTTCGTATGCTCAGGAATTCGGCTTGGCGCATATTCAATTACGAACCCGGTAGCGATGAATCGGAAGTTCACTTTTCTCGCAATACTAGCCATTAGTAGTGTTGTGTGATTGAATTTAGGTACCTTCAATAATAAAACATTCCTGAAATTAGTACATGAAAGACTAAGTAAACTATCTTGGAGATGAAGGGGAGGATGTTCCCACTGAGAGTCGCCATTTTGGCGTCAAATAGACGCCAAAAATAGTGACGAGAGTCTTACAATTTTCCCAATGTTAATGTTAAATAAGATAATTTTCCCCAGCAGAGTCGCCATTTTGTTTCGACAAGGAAACAAAAGTATTTGATTTGGGAGAATAATCTTATTTAAACATAACAATGAAATAATTATAAAGACAACCGTCACACTTTATTGATTCTGAATTCATTTACATCCTCTGATATCCCTTGATTCTAAGATAGCTTACAAAGAACTCATCACAAATATCAATTATTATAGCTAAATATAATTTTCAAAGATAACGGCAATGATCTCAATCATCTCCAATGACTTAGGAGGAAATAGACAAGTCGATCAATGTCTTCAAGAGAACGAAGATTCCAACAGATTTCGGTACTATTTTGATCTTCTCTGAAACTTAGGAGGAATATGACTCTTCGTCGATGATTCTTCCTTTCTCTTGATCAAGAAGAACTTGAAGCTTTGAGGACTCCAATCATTCCGACAAAGACATTTCAATCCATTCTTTGTAAAAAAGCGCAGCAATAGGTTTTTGCGCGGGTCCACAAGAACGATATGCTTTTGCGTGGTCCGCGCAAACCATAAAAGCACTCTCTGCTTTTGCTGGCTGTGGCGCAAACTTCCAGAGTCCAATACTCATTTGCGCGGTCGCGGTGCAAAGCGGAAAGTCGGGAGTCCTCAGACTGCACCTTCTGTCTTCTCTTTCGTCTTTGCTTCACTTCAAATCTTGAACCCCTTTTAGAGAAGGAATGGGGTATTTATAGACATTTTCTCCAATGAAAATCTCAGATCTAGTCGATGTGGGACAAAAATATCATCCAACTATTTTATCGCAGCATTATAGACTTTGCGCGGACACGCGCAAACAATATACTTTGCGCGACCCCGCGCAAACCGTCAATCTCGCGCAAACTGTTCTCTGTTCAATCCACGCAAATTCTTCTCTTTGCGCGGTCTTGTTTAACTATTTCACTTTGCGCGATCCCGCGCAAAGTGGTCTTGAAGCTGTTTTCTTCCGTCTTCAAAGTGATTTCTTGATCTTTATCGTTTGTCACTTCCTTGCTTATTTTTAGAACCTAGAACCATTTCATAAGTGAGTTTGGACATTGAACTTCTACGTTGAAATTCTACTCCAAATTGGTTCTTCCGTGCTACTTCAAAAAGGAGAATATCTAGGTATTTTACATTATTGTAAATTTTGATTTTGGTTTTTGAGATTGTGCCAAAAAAATCTCTGTTTTGGTTTATCGAAGGTGATCCAGAAAACTCAGAGTGTGGGGTTTTTAAATTGTGTAAGCCCACTTGAAAGACACAATTGTGAGGGTATTAGGTAAACCTGGAAAATCTTATTTTCATAGTGAATGCTAATATCCACTGTGTGAGGATATTATGAGTGTAGCAGTTGTGTGACTATTTTACTAAACAGTTGGTGTACACACAAGCGAACCACTATAATTCTTTGTCTTGTGGATTTAATATTTATTTATTTTTGTGGATGATTGTAATATTCCTTTTTGCATTGTGGAGAATGTTGTAATTTATTTTATACAAATGTGGAGAATGTAGTAATAGCTTAGATTTTCCTTCTTGCTATTTATTTCTTTATTCCTCTATAACAATTTGAGTTTTTGATACATAAACCGTTCTAGTAAGGTTGTCCTGCCATAAACCTTTGGTTTTTATGGTGCAAGGTTGTCCTTAGAACAACATTTGTATCAACCTCTCAATTTTTGTTCTTTTGAGGTTGTCTTTAAATTCAGCATTGTGGAATTATCTATTGCTTTATGTATTTAATTTATTTAAATTCTGCTGTTAAGTTTTAATTTGGCATAGTCCTATTCACCCCCCCCCCCTTTAGGACATATAGCTCGGCCTTTTCAAAGACGAAGATCGATCTAATCACGCCCATCCTCACGTCAATTGTTATCAGAGCAAGGACTCCCCTCAGACTGATGGCAAGTAACAATGAAATGGACCAAAGTCCTATAGATGGTGATCCAAGGATTCATTATCTATCGGGAAGAATGAAAGCTTTCCGCCAAGAGAGTCAGTTGACCATGCAAGGGCTGTAGGCAATCCTCGACGTATTGCAGATTCGCCAATTCTGCCTCAAGCCCAAGGCGATATTCAGTCCCCCGTGGTCGTTGTACGGCACAACCTTGATTTTTATAGAGCACTTTCGAAGGTGAATTGTAGGGCTACCCCAGATGAGTCGAGCTCCAACGACGAGGACATTGATGAAGACTTTGCCTGATGACCGATCTATGGAGGCGATCGACTAGATCGTGTTTAAAAAAACCATTGAGATTACGATAAAGTATTATTCTAATAAAAATAAAATTCTTGGCAGGATAGCCGACCAGTAAGGAGTTGTGTAGAGAAATCTCATTATTTGTCGACGAGAGACGACCTTGTCAAAACGGAGTCGGGATAGGCCACAAGATACAACAGTGGCGGACATGTTGTCCCTATGGGAATGGAGAACCAACTCAAAAATTTTAAAGTGAATGGATGATCTCTCATAACCGAACATGATTTTGTTAAACAATCTGAGGAGAATGGAGATGTATATGCATTAGTTGAAAAAGGAAAAATGTATGGAGCCTGTGAATATCCCGAAGGATTTGAAACCAGTATTACAGGAGTTCAATGCGATTGTGCCCAATGAAGTCCCTCAGGAATTGCCTTCGATATGAGATATACAAAACCACATTAATCCTGTCTTAGGAGAAAGTTTGCCTAATTGCCCACATTATCAAAAAGAATGTGAGATCTTGCAGTCACAAGTGAAGGAATTGATCCATACTAATCCATACTAGTCAAGTCACAAGTGAAGGAACTGATCCATACTAGTTGATCAAGTCAAGGAGAGCATGAGTACATGTATTGTGTTAGATCAATAGTCTTGTGCAAAGTATAAGAAAAATGTTGATAAACATCAACGCCAAAAATTGTTTGAGTATCATGAGCGAAGTCCCTTCAGTAACTCGAGAACGAGTTTTTTTTTCCAAGTGAAGGGGTCTGATGTAGGACGTGTCACAGATACATTCCTAACATGGTTTGACTAAAAGAAGGTGAATCGTAAATTAGCCATAACTTTTGATCCAGGTATCATTACGAGACGCACAACCTATTAATCTTTACCGTAATGAGCCATCTGAGGTGAACCGACCCACAAAGTTGGTCACATCTATCTGTTTCACCAGAAAACATGCGCGAATTTAAGAAAAAATTTACTATTTTAGTAATTCTGTTTTTTGTAATATTTTCTCATTTTTCTCATTTTAGATTTTCTTCTTTTTTGAAAATAACTTTTAATCATGCTAGAACTCTTCTAGTAAAAATTTATTTGAAATTTTTATTTTTTAAAATTAGGCTTTAGAAGAGTTTTACTCGAATTAGATTTTTTATTAGAGCTAAAATCTTAGTATTTTTGGTAATTACAAATTTTAGTTTAATTTTTTTCTTTATTAATGGTGTAATGGCGACACATACAGAAGGGATAATTATTAATCAATCTATTTTCAAATTTATTAGAATTTATTTCTATTTTCTTTTTTTTCTCATGGATTTAAGGAATCTATGTGAGGAGTTCAGAGAAGCTTCTTGGATTTGGAGTAGTTATCCTTAAGGAAGATGGTGATCTACCTCATCACCTTCATCCCTGCGTAAGTGTGCCAACCTACTTTCATAGAATTTGCTAGGCTCACATGCGTGTACAAAGAATACCATCAAAGGGAAACAAATGTGCCAGCATAGCAAGCAGGTGCAATATGAAGTAGCCGCTTAGGTGGGTCTGGCCGTGTAGATATTTTAATCCATAAATAAGGCTGGTACATTCATCAAGTGGGCTATTATATTAGAAACAATTGACGGCTTAGGAAATAAGGTTAAGTTATTTCAGCCATATGGAACGTATGTGATCGTTACCTGACTAGGTCACTCTCAACCAAAAATTTCATAGTCTGTGTTCAAGGGAGTACTGGGATTGGGTAGTGACTCTTCCGCTACACAAATCGATGGGTGTCATGCCCCAAACTCGGAAACCGGGCTCCCAAAATTTTTGATTGTCGAATCCGGTGCCGACAGCCTCCGTAGTACCCCATTCTCGGCTCCCGGCAGGCATACACCAGATTCCGATCCTGTGATCCTACAAGGAGGATTTTCTAATGCACTTTATCTCGTAAGAAGCATAACCACAAGTTTACCCAAATCACAAAAGCAACATCATCATCACATATCCACTAATATAAACATTTGAATACAATGCTGAAAGGGAAATACATATGTCAAAAAATCAAAGCTCCAGAAGACACTGCGTCTCCAAGATCCACTCTGCTACAACCTAATGCCACCTGCACACATCTATCGTGCATAAGCTTATAGAAAGCTTAGAGGGTGGTAAAAGTGTGTGCACAAGATAAGTGCCAAGCACACAAATACAATGCCATAATCATACAATGTCAAAAATACTTGCAAGATCATGAATCATACAATATCAAAGTAAGCGGAAACACTGCAAGTCTATAAATCATTCAATATCAGAATATGCAATGCGGATCGACTATGCAAATGCGGAATCATAGAGAGCTAGATATCAGATGCCGATGATGCAATGCAATATGCAAATCCTGTTAAATCCATCTAGGCCATATAAGTGCAGAAACATAGCAACCCAAAATGTCATATGCCGCGGATGAAATGCAATATGCGATGTGAATTAAATGACCAAGCTGGAGTGTGAAGTCGAGATGATAGTACGTAGTATCGCGGGCTACGGGGTCCACCACAAGGGACTTCTATCCAAACCAATCTCATACTTAAATTTGGATAGTCAGACTCAATGTGGTAAACTTCTGATCTCAAGTTAGTCACGCCCCCTAACCGAAATCCTGGCTGTTGTGAAGGTACACGTAACAAATAGTTGTGCACCACCAACCCGAGTGGATAGTGAATGAATAAATGAGTTTGCAACTCCTGTTCGATAAGTCCATATATCATACCGTACATCTCTGGGATCATCACCGGGGTCTAGTACACTCCAAACTAGGTTGCCGCCCATCACGCACAATAAGGTGGGTGGAAGAGACCTCACTATCCACCTACTAATATCGGGTCCAGGTCATTGATACTCGACCCATTCCTTGAGTTGGTCAAACTCAACCTAGCTTTACCCCTCCTCTCGGGCGGGTAAGGCCGTACCCCCTTCCAACTGACCACGACATAATGGGAGACGCGGCCTAACGGTATACTGCCCTCATGCGCTCATGCATCCACTCGGTCTAGACGTTGGAGCAACCTCTGGAACCAAGAGGGTTTAGGGACTTTCGCCTAGGGATATCTATAACACCCCATGTGGAAAAGATTTTCGATGTCCCATCTGGCCATCCATGAGATGCCTGTCACGCCCTAAACCCGAAAATCAGATTCACAGGAATTCTGATCGCCGAATCCGGTGCCGACAGCCTCCGTAGTACCCCATTCTCGGCTCCCAGCGCCCATACGCCAGATTTCGATCCTAGGATCCTACAAGGAGGATTTTCAGTATGAATTTTTTTTTTTTGTAATGGAGCATAACCACAAGCATAACCAAGTCACAAAACAACATCATCATCACATATCCACTAGAATAAATATTTAGGTACAATGCTGAAAGGGAAATACATATGTCAAAAATCAAAACTCCAGAAGACCACTGCACGCTCCAAGCTCAATGCTGCTACAACCTAACGCCACCTGCACGCATCTATCGTGCATAAGCTTATACAAAGCTTAGAGCGTGGTGGAAGTGTGTGTAAGGTAAGTGCTAAGTATCAATAAAGCACATAAATCATACATCATCGGGATAAGCAGAAATACTAATAAGATCATGAATCATAAGACATTAGAGTAAGCGGAAGTGTACTGGTAAGTCCATGAATGCTATCAGCCGTACCAAGGCTATGCGATGCAAAACATAACAAGATAATAACGGATGCTGAGGATGCAATGCAATATGCAAATCCTGACGAGCCATGAATATCATCAACCTCATCTAGGCCATATAAGTGCAAAAACATAGTAACCCAAAATGCTAAGTACTGCATATGCAAAGTGATATGCAGTGCGAATGAAATGACTATGCAAGAACGTGAAGTCGGGATGATAGTACGAAGTATCACAGGCTATGGGGTCCATCACAAGGGACTTCTATCCAAACCAGTCCCATACCTAAATTTGTCAGACACAATGTGGTAAACTCCTGATCTCAGGTTAGTCGCGCGCCTAACCGAAATCCTGGCCATGCGATGGTATACGTAACAAATAGTTACGCACCACCAGCCCGAGTGGATAGTGAATGAATGAATGAATGAATGGGTATGTAATTTCTGCTCAATAAGTCCACGTATCAGTACGGTTCCTCTCTGGGATCATCACCAGGGTCTATTACACTCTACGCCAGCTTGTCGCCCCTATCCGAGCGCACAACTGGGTAAGTGGAAGAGACCTCACTATCCACTTGCCAATATCGGGCCCGGCTCGTCGATAGCGGACCCATTCCTCAAGCCGGTCAAACTCAACCTAGATATTGCCCCTCACTCGGGCGGGTAAGGTCACACCCCTTCCCAACCGACCATGACACAGTGGGAGACGCGGCCTCCTGGTATTCGGCCCTCGTGCGCTCATATATCCACTCGGTCTCGACGTTGGAGTCATCTCCTGGCCACGGAGGTTTAGGGATTTTCACCCAAGGACATCTATGGCGCCTGTATGCTAGAACCAAACATTTCGGTATCCGTCTGGCCATCCACGATATGCCTGTGGAGGCCACGGCCCTGATGTCGCTAGGGCGTACAATGATCAAGTAACATGTATGCGAGATGCATGAATCACACCGGGTAAACATGCAGCAATCTCGCGCATATCATGCGCTCATGTCGGGCACTCCATCTCATATGGAGTCCCGTAAATGTCTCGCCCAACGGCTCATGTTATAACCAACATTCCTCATATCAAGCATACATATGATGCGTATGGGTATGAATCATGAAGCTATACTAAGCATGTTATAAGGTGATGAATTATCCTTACAACGCAGATGGGCCTAGACGGCCTACACACAACAAGTATGGGCCTACCAATGGCCCTAGGGAGAGTCGTAATGCAGACATTTAACCAACATTAAACTTACAATGTGGACGTCAAACCAACATTACTCCCAAGGCATAGCCCACCATATAGGTCAACACATAAACCACAGTGGAATCACCTTCAATGGGCCTTATGTACATCCCATTGGGCCTCGACCCATGGGCCTCCAATAGGTCAAATGGGTCTCATAACATGGGCCCTATGCACACCGCAGTGGGTCTCAACCCACGGGCCTTAATACATCACAATGGGCCTCAACCCATAGGCCCTAATACGTCACAATGGGCCTTATATATACCAAATGGGCCTAATCCCATGAGCCTTATGTACATCAAGGTGGGCCTCAATAATGGCCACAAATACACATCAAGGTGGGCCTCAATAACAGCCACAATTACACATCAAGGTGGGCCTCAATAACAGCCGCAATTACACATCAAGGCGGGCCTCAATAACGGCCATAATTACACATCAAGGTGGGCCTCAGTAACGGCCACAAATACATCAAATGGGCTGCCTCATATGGGCCTTTCATAAATCAAGTGGGCCGCATTAGTGGGCCTTATGTACATTGCAATGGGCCATATCCCATGGGCCTTTAAATACATCAATGGGCCGAATCACATGGGCCTTATATATATACCAAGGTTGGCCTCAATGGACAGCCACGAACCAACCAAGAAGGGCCCTGTACATATGCCAAGGTGGGGTCCACTTGAAGTATAGATCTGCCCCATTTTTAGCCTCAAGACCTAAGACAGGCTTGCCATATGGTGAACGGTTTGGATGCAACACAAATATCATGGGGGGGTCCACCAATGCGTGGCCTACTGTGGGGCCTCTCGGCCGAGTCCCATTTGTGGAGCCCTGCGGCCGTCAGTCCGTCCGGTGGTCGGCGTGAATAAAACAAATACATTTTGGTGGGTGCCACCGTCTGCCTGGACGGTGAGCATGTAAAACACATACATCAGTGTGGGTCCCATGTGGGGCCCACAGTAATGTTTATTTTCCATCCAACCCGTTCATAAGGTCACATGGACCTGGGTGAAGGGTGAGAACAAATTTCACCTTGATCTGAAACTTCTGTGGACCCAAAATGGGTTTCAATGGTAAACGTTCATTCACACTTTTTCCTATGATGTGGGCTACCTGAGCCATGGATCAGGCTGATTTTTGGAGGGGACCCACCTCAGGGGGTGTCCACCTCATGGACGGTGTGGATACAAAATATACATCATGGTGGGGCCCACGGCTGGAGCCGTGGGTTATTGTCTGTTTCACGCCGACTGCAAGCTTGGCAGCGGTCTGTCTGCAAGAGCGGCGCTGCACCCTCTTTTTGTTTTTTTTTTTTTTGAAGATCTCGTGTTTTTCTGAGGTTTTTCAGGTGTGGGGGCCGCGTCCGTCGAATCCACCCCAGCCACTAGTTTCCATGGCCTGATATGGACCAAACAAGTCCAAATTTGGATATTTTTCAGTGCATAGTACTACCGAGGTAGGTCTCAACGGTAATGATGTTATTTTCAACACTATGGCCCACCAAGTACTCGGATCAACCTCATTTCTCGGTTCAACGTCTAAAATGAGCTAATAAATAAGATGGACAGCGTGGATTAAGTCCAATCATCAAGGTAGGGCCTAAACAAGTGGCCATTCTCCAAGGCTTGAGAATCAAGCCAATATTTGTGTTTTCCTTTCAAAGAACGTCCGACGCCATTTGGGACGTTTTGGGATTAGCAGCATATTTAAGGTGGGGCTTGTTTAGGTGGGCCACCACATGATGGACGGTGTGAGTTCAACACATATAAGATGGGCCCCACCCACGGACGGCTTGGATAAAATACTTATTTCATGGTGGGGTCCATTCAAGTGGGCCACACAATCCTATCATCTCAAAAAAGGAAAATGAAAAGAGAGAGAGAGAAGGTGGGACACACGTGTGATGGAGGGACCCCGACACTATGGGCCCTCCCTTGCATCCAATCATACATAATAAAAAAAAATTTAATCAAAGTGGGCCATCGGCCACATCTTAGAGTCCCAAGTGAGATCTACACCATTGATCGGTAGGCCTCACTTGGTCCATCATAAAAATATGAAAACTAGCCTATAGGAGCACCCACCGGTTGATCTCTTCGGTCCGTTGGAATGCCACCCTCCTTGTGCTCCTCTTTGATGGTGGAGATGGGAAATGGATGGCTAGGATGATGGGTTAGGAATGGGAAAGGTGGGCCACAAAAATCACTCTTCTCTCATGGAAACCATGGACGTGTGGGCTCTCTCTCTTGCTTGGAAATGGTGTGAGAAAAGAGGGAGAGAGAGAGAGTTATAAGGAGAGAGGGATGGGAGATGTGAGGTGAAAGGGTGAGTGATGTGTGATGTGTACTTGCATGTATGGTGGTGTAAGAGAGAGGGTAAGAAAGAGTTGACTTTGGAGAGAGAAAGCATGGGTTGCTTGTACTTGACATTGAAGTGATTGATTGATTGATGTGATTGATTGATTGATGGGATTGATTTGACATTGTGTAGAGATTCTCTTGGGATCGAGAAAGCACGGCGTTTCTTCGAAATAAACACCGACTCACATCTTCTGGTCAGGGTATCGGATCGGTGCGTGAGTCGCGGCGTTGGAACCGCGGCGATGGTGCGGTCGCAACGATACAGGTCTCAGATTAAACCGACTCGAATATAAAGGATACGACTTACGATTGATCGCAACGTCGATTATCAGTCGCGGATTGCCGGACTTCGACAGAAATGATCGCAGGATTCATTGGAACAGTACGAACTAGGATACGGATCTTACAATGCCTGTGGAGGAAGGTCACAATGTGGACATCTAAATAAGAATGGACCTCACAATGGGCCTAGAGGAAGGTCACAATGTGGACATCTAACCATCATTACCCATCAATGTGGACATTTAACCAACATCGCTCCCGAGCACTAGCCTACATAAACATCATTACATACATTATAGTGAAATCACACATTACATCGGTCCGCACATTCATCGCATTGGGCCTTACTCAAGGCCCACGTATACACCACATTGGGCCTCGTCATATAAGCTATAAATACATCACAATGGGCCTTATCAAATGGGCCACAAATACAGCACAACGGGCCACATATCTAGGTTGAAAATACCTCACATTAGGCCACAAATACATCGCATTGGGCCTCGCCAAATGAGCCACAAATACATCACAATGGGCCTTATCAATTGGGCCACAAATACATAACAAGTGGGCCCTACACATGGCCCTCAAATACATCACAATGGGCCACCTCACATGGGCCAAAAATACGTCACAATGGGCCACGACATATGGGCCGAAAATACATCTCAATGGCCTACGACCCATGGGCCCTCCATACATCACAATGGGCCACACTCGTGGGCTGTAAGGCCTGTATCCTAGTCCATACTATTTCGTCAACTCCCACGATCCTTCCCGATGAATTCCGGCAACCTGCGACCAATAATCAACGTTTGCGCATGACCTTAAGTCGTATCCCGTAGATCTGAGTCAGCTTAATCCGAGACTTATATCATTGCGACAACGCCATCACCGCGGTTCCAACGTCGCGTATTACGCACCGAGGCGATACCCTGGTCAGGAGATGTGGGCCTGCGTTCAGTTCAAGAAAACACCGCGCATTTGCAATCCCAAGAGAATCTCTATAACATGTCTCATCAATCACTCAATCAATCAATCAATCACCTCATGTCAAGTACAAGAGCAACCCAAAAGTCAACTCTCTCTCACCTTCTCTCTTACACACCCATACATGTCGAGTACACTATCACCTCACATCCATCACTCACCTCACATCCATCACCTCTCTCTTACAACCACCCCTCCCTCCCTCTTTTTCTCTTCACATTTTCCAAGCAACAAATTCCAAGCGAAGAAGTGCACGTCTAAGCTTTTCCATGGAGAGAAAAATGTGATGTATGTGGCCCACTTCCGACCCAAAAATCCTTCATCTTAGCCCTTCATTTCTCATCATCTTCCATCAAAGAGAGGCACAAGGAGATCGGCGTTCCATCGGACCAAGAAGATTAAATGGTGGGTGTTTTTATAGGCCTAGATTGCATGGTTTTAATGATGGGTCAAGTGGGGCCTAGTGATTGATGGTATGGATCTCACTTTAGACCCTAGGTGTGGCCGATGGCCTACCTTGATTCTCATGATCATTCCATGATGGGGCCATTCTCCATAGACTCCTTCATGATGTTTATCTTCCTTGCATAAATAGGGTCATCTAGACCTTCCATTTTAGTGGAGAAGGAATCTCCACTGTTGAATTTTTTAATTTGGTGGGCCCACATGTAAAAGGACCCACTTGATGTATGATTGATTGCAAGGGAGGGCTCATAATGGCGGAGCCCTCTATCACATGTGTCCCTCTCTCTTTCTCTCCATCCCTCCCTCTCTTTTTTTCATTTTTATATATTGATGTGGTTGTGTGGCCCAATCGGATGGACCTCACCTTGATGTATGTATTATCCTCACCATTTAACCATTTGATGGCCCACCTGTAACACGTCTGTAGGTGGGGCCCAACTTGAGAATGTGTTGCAGTGAAGTGTGAACTAACATGTGGTATACCTTCCAGCAACATAAAATAATAATATATATATTTATATAAGGTATTTGGGTGGGGCCCAACTTGAGAATGATGTTTGAATTAAATTTGCGCCGTCCATCCATTTCTCAGCCTATTTTAGGCGTTGACCTAGAAAATGAAGCTAATCCGATCTTCTGGCAGGCCATAGCATAGAAAATAGTGGTTTTCACCGTTAAAATTCACTCTGATTTTCCATACACCGAAACATGCTCAATATTGGGCTTGTTGGATCTGTTATGGGTTGTAAAATCCAATGGCTGGGGTAGATTTTGCTAATGCAGGCCCCACATATGAAAAACCACAATAAAACATGTTTTCAGAAAAAATAAATAAATAAATAAAATTAGGCAGTAGCAAGCACTACTGCCACTGACGCCAGAGGACGCAGCAACGTCCTGCTGCTGCGTGGAGGGAGGGCAGGGACGTGGGTCCCATAAGTGGGCCCCACCATGATTGTGTGTCGTACATCCACACCATGCATTTTGTGGCCCCCTTTTAGGGCAGTGGGCCCCCTAAAAATCAGTCGTATGTGGTGCTTATGTAACGCCCTGAAAATCGGGGGTCGAGCATAAACTCAACTCCCGAGTTCCAGAACATCACTTATGCAACAAAATGAATGATGATTGAATGTTGACTGTATTCGTGCATTGAACATGAGTGAGATTAAGCCAAAACTGACATATCATACTCCGAGAGACATTTAATTTTGCAAGCGGAAGACTATGATAGATAGATAAAATATATAAACTATGATGAGTCTCGAGTGTGATAACATTACCGAGGTTATATGAATACAAGTACGGTTCTGAAATATACCAAATGTGTAAGTTCACTTGGCTTCATCCCAGACCACGGCCCCAAAGACAATACGGTACCAGGTCTTCGGAGACCCGCCGAGAGAGTTTCATGATAGGAGAACTTCTCCTCATCACCATAGAAGTAGTCGGCTCTCGCTTCATAAGCATCGCCATCATCGAAATTCAACAATCTTGTTTGGTGTGTACAACACCGTCCCGTAACGTGGGAGTGAGTAGCTAACTCGGTGGAACAATAAGACATAAGTTATCATGTTCTCAATACGGTCAAGCAAGTAATGATAAAGCGATAAATCAAACACTCCTAGTTACTCGGTTAATGCAAGTATGAATGCGGTATGATGGATGCCCTCACCACACCCTCCCTCATGCGACACCATCTCACGTTCGCGCATGCTTACATCCCACGGTGCTCCACATCTTCCGGGCACATGCGATGCATGATGAGCATGATTACCGAGTTTTTATTAGTCCATTTCAAAAACGGCAGGATTGAGAAACTAAGGTACCTCCCTTGTATCATATCCAAACATGATCCAATCTAGGGTCGTCATCCTAGTTAATATCGAGACGATGGTGTGTTTTCTAGGTCACTTGCAGAGAGTCGCTTGGAACATTACGCACAAAGGTTGCACCACTCCCCCATCACCCCTTAAACGATTCATCACGATACAACTATATGAAACAGGCCTAGTTCATACTCTATATATCGCGGCGAACCCTAAGGCACGCTGCAACTTCGAGAAAGTATGCTCGCGGTCACTACAAAGGGCCGCTGTGGTGTACACACAAAGACCTGTACCACTCCCCATCACCTTATCGTGTGTAGGCCGACGGCGCGAATATAGTGTCCCATACCACCATAATCGGCTCACGAGTTGAGTTGCTCACT
The DNA here is from genome assembly GCA_030180095.1 of Magnolia changhungtana. Lineage (NCBI taxonomy): Eukaryota > Viridiplantae > Streptophyta > Magnoliopsida > Magnoliales > Magnoliaceae > Magnolia > Magnolia changhungtana. The sequence goes on from JASAUF010000625.1 coordinate 3,513,920, forward strand.
TTGGTCACTACGGGGAGGCACGTAGCCCGGCGTAGGCCGACGGCTCGACCACGGTGTCCCATACCACCATGCCGGCTCATGAGTCTTAGCGGATCGAGGTACCATGGTTAACGGGATTTCTTGGTAAGTTTGGTACCCCAGGTTCAAGCATTAGTGACCAAACATGGTGAACATACATAAGACAAATCGGGTTACATGACGAGCTCAGCTAGCTCGAGCGCACAACAAGTTGAACGACATGAAGTGCATAAGCACTTCGCGTGGCCAACCACTATCGCCAACCGAAGTACGACTCGAGTTCGACGAACACATCTCACGTGGCGACATGAAACTCAACCACGATCTCCAATCTAGTACCGATTGTCTGGACTATAATCATAGCCCCAAGCACAATCAATTGTCATCCATAGCATGTAGAGTAAAGCACAAAGTAATTCAAAAATGATAAATAAAGTAATTCAAACATGCTAGTAGGCATGTTATAAGCATATTATAAAGCATGATATAAAGCATGTTGTAAGCATGTTATGAAACACTATAAAACCAAGAATACGAACACACGTATTACAAGTACGCGGTTTAAGTGGACAACCTCATGGAGGTAATCATACATGTATCTAGGTTAGTTGAGAATTCCATCTCAGCACCGACCTAAGGTTCTAACACTTAAGTACTTACACTCACAAGCAATTTCACCAACACTTGGAATGCACTATTTCAACATACATGACGTATGCTAGAGAAGGGTGCACTAGGGTTGTCCCGTTACCGAGCTAGTATTTTATACATATACAACATATTCATACAACAATTAAACATAGCAAACACATCAGCGAATTTTATACGTATAGGGTACTTCCACGTGTACCCAATTTCGACATACATGGTGTTTACAAAGGAAGATAGATTTCGGCGATTCTTTTCGCCAAGCTAGTATTTTAATCATGTATTGTATAATCATACATTAAATACATATGTCAAACATTATTCCAAAAGAAATACGTATACGGTATTTCTACAATACGTATTTTCAACATACGGCACATTTACAAAGGAACATATATTTTGGCGATCTCTTTCGCCAAACTAGTATTTTATTCATATGTTATATAATTAAACATTAAATAAACATGTCAAACAATTATCCAAAAAAAAATACGTATACGGTATTTCTACGTATACCTAGAATATGTGAAATTCCATATTTCACACCGCTAATCAAAACAGGAAACGGAAAGCACTTTGTACATGTGCAATTGCAAGCAGATCATGAATCTACCATTAACTGACATTGAAAGCGTTGAAAACCGTAACTTATAAGCTTAAAGTCCTCACCTTTGCCTTTGGAAACGGAACGAATCAGCAAGGGTGATAGATCTTCCGTCTACGGGCGATTTCGAGCCTAAAGAGCGGAATCGGTTAGTCGGTATACATCCCACCTCGATTCCACCCCAAATCAGACCTAGGGTTAGGTTTTCTTACCTTCAAATGAGGCGGAAAACGCCGGGAAAACGCCGAGGAAGTGGTGGTGCAGCCCGTTGGATGGCAGGGAACGACGGCAGGGAGATTCTCCCACTTCTTCCTTACTTTCTCTCTCTTTTCTCTCTCCCAAAACTAAATTCGTATGGCTGGAATGGGAGAGGGTTTAAGGTCCTTATATAGTCTCAAATCTTCCCAAAATAGACTTAGGTTCAAGGGTTACTGCTAATATAGGATATTCGTCACTTTTCCAGCTCAAAAGAGAAGTTCTGGTGGCCCTCTTTGAGCCAAACGTCAGACTTAAGCTCACCATCAATGGATCTACGTGGGATTACGTTTTGACTCATTCGGATACGCAGATCGCACGTGGCGGACCACTTTCGGATTCGACGGTCGGTGGGCCACGATCGAAATTCCAAGTACATGTAAATGTTCTGAAATTTTTCTTAATCGAGGGTGTAATTTGGTGAGTCCGACGGTCGGGTTGCTTATACCGACGCGTCAACGAACGATGCGGATCACTATTCCGAGATATTTATTTTGGCTTATGAATAGTGTTTTTCACACTACCTCGCTCCGATTCGAAACGAATGGCCGTGGAACATCGGATAAGGCGATTTTGAGATGATTGTTAAGCCCGGTGGGCGGTCCTAGTTCCTTAGCTTCGGGTTAATCGAAATCTCGATGTGCGATCTAGACCTAATACGAAGTTTCGTTTCATTCCCGAAAGCAGACGGGAAATGAGTTTGGTTCTAAACTTTAGGGTAACCTAGCGCCAACGATTCTACAAGTTTTGGGTCTTGCAGATCGTATTGAAAGCGATCCTAACAGATTTCGTAGCTAATCTGGTTTCACACCTAGTTACTTTGTCTCATTTCTAAAGGATTTAGTCCTAAGTGAATTTTGGTCGAGGTGGAACTTAGTCCATTGTAGTTTGTATATAAAGTGATCCAAGTTATACTACTTAGCTAGTTTAAGACAGTGTCTAGGGCGAAGGTGCTTTGAAAAATTGAAAGCACAAGGTAGTGAAGGGTGGGATTTGTGAAGGAAATGAGTTCAAAGGCGGCTTTAGACTTTGGGATTCAGTTCTGACAAGTTAACGAGGTATTAGGATTGACCCATTGCCTAAGGACGTCCAATCCCAGGTTGGCAAAAATCCGGGGCGTTACAATCTACCCCCCTTAAAACAAAATTTCGTCCCCGAAATTGGCTAAGGGTGATAAGGAAAGATTTCTATTATTTCATTTGCCTAAGACTTATTGATTTCGAGTTCCTACGCGTGGTAGGGTATATACTAGTCTGGTTCCTTTTAGTCTACCCCCCTTAAAACATGTTTCTTTATTCATTTCTCGTACCCTGATAGTTTGCTACAATTTATTTCTGTACCTATTTGGAGTTGCGACGATAATTCCCACCAATTTAGAGTAAGATAGCTATTTTCATTATTTGACCAACACGGAGAGACGGTAATAGTGGGCTCGATCCCGATACATCGATCATCTACCTGACCAGGGTAGGAGGCTCATCGTATCCCTTCAGGATCCTGGTGAATCCGATCTTCGCTCGCTCGGTCAGCAGTGAGTCCATTGGTAGTCGCCCAGGATTGAGAATTAGGTCAAGCCGCGAATGCTTCGCAGTTGTATATTTCAGTAACTCCGTAGTCCGATCACTCTAGAAACGTAGGGAATGTCCATCATTGAAAGGTTCAAATTGTTTATTCTAAGGTTGCCCTTTAGGTCTTACTCTAAGAGAGTCCTTGATATTATATGTCCCAGGGGAGGGTGAATCAAATCTTACTAGATCATCCTAAAATGGTTTCATAGTAAAACTTGTTAGGGCTTCTATCATGTGCATATGTTAACGAGCACCATTTCGATCCTGGGCCAGTGGAGTAGGGTCCACCATGCTTTCGCTGCACCACCCAGATCAAGAGATGTAATAGGTAACCTAACTAGATTGGGCTCATAACGTTCTACCCCCCTTAAAATTTTATTTTCACCCTCGAGGCTCAAGATTTATGTCTGCTCCGTATATCGAACAAGGTGTAATTTATAACCTATCCTTAAAATGAAATGGGAAATACATTGGTCTGCCTTTCATCGACGACGTGTACTATAGCATTGATACCTATGGGTATCGAGGAGCTAAAAATAATGGGTAATGTGGTTGATGTCAGGGGTAGGTGTGAGTTTGAGGTAAGATGCCTAAACCTACCAAGAAATTTTGTCGCGGTCCAGACTTCTCCTATTTAATCATGTCTAGCTTAATAGGCAGGCTATCTTTTTACGTTCATAAGCACAATACGTATGCCGACATGGCATGCGATTTGGGACCTAATTCCTAATTGTCTATTGCTCACTTGGGAAATTCCTTAGGCCTAAAAGGAAATATTTCTATTGGCTATATATTCTCACACTTCTCAAAGACAAAGTTATAAACTTTTGGTTGTAAGTAGTCAAGCCAACACGGAAGAAAGTTGCGTAGTGGGTGCGAGTAGGATACATAGACCTTCTACCTCGCGAAGACGAGAAAATCATCGTATCGGTCCTTAATCCTAGGCGATCCCGACCTTTCGCTTGATCGAGCATAGGGTTCATTGGTCACTACCAGGATTGAGGATTCGATTCAAACCGCGAATACCTCGCTTATATATAGTTTCTCTACTCCGTGTTCCGGTTGTACTAAGTCCTTGAGAAGGAAATTCTAAGGGTTGTATTGATTGGACCTAACATTGAATCCAAGGGATAAATAGGTTTCCTCTAATCGTGAATAGTTTCTACGTCAAACAAGCTCCATGAGAGTTACTAAGGAAGCCTAAAGTATTAAGGGGATTCAACAACGGACGGGGTCTCGCTCCAACCTATCCAAGCCAATTAACTACGTCTATCACTCAATTATCTTAACATTGTTAGTTGTTTACATTTCTTAGTCTAATCAGCAGCCCAGGCTCAACGATGAGTAGCGGTAATCCACCAGTTGTAATCTAAAGTCTATGCTTACACACTAGATGATTTTAGATCATTTCTAATACAAGAAATTATTCATCGTGTAGGGTCAAATGTTGTCTAAGTGGAATTGAGTTGTCTGTACTTGACGCTCGAGCATTTCACACATGCTCACATCGGCTAAGAAGATCTTGGGGTTTGTATTATTAATTTGTTGGATTTCCTATATGATCAGATCTGTCGAAAACTAGGAGTATCGCTCTAGGTCCAAAACTGTAAGGCCTATCTATCAAACAACCATTTACTCCAAAAGCTTAAGCTATCAGAGTGCGGTGGGTTAATGTATATCAAGGGACTTTATCACTTCAACACAATTTGGCCAGTGGCCCTAAATTGTATTAAATGGGACCGCATTACTAATCCTACCTTGGGATTGGGTGTGACATGGTTGGTAGGAGGGTGGGAGGGGATTAAATTTTATAGGCCTTGGAAAATGAACCTGGTGTTGGAAAAACGTGAGATGGGATTTTCCATATCCCACGATGGAGAAATTTCTAAGTGTTATTGGAAGGAAATTCTCGGAATTTACTCTTAATTGCGTACATTCTAAACATGGTGTCGGAAGACATAGGATACACCCAATCTAGGGGCCATACCCTACATATACATTCATTATTACTTTTACAATTCTATCCACCGTAAACTTACCTAATGTAATTTGGCCGAACGGACCCTAAACGTTCTCAAATACCTAAACCATTCTACTAGCTACTACACCTATCATCAGAAAAAACATAACCACCCTAAGATAGTAGCCCACGCAAACTACAAGACAACATATGGATGGGCTCGGATAGAGCCATGGAAAATGAGGATAAGGGAAATGGGGGGGGCTGGAGTTTTTGGTTCTCCATGGACTTGAGCCTCAACAGATGTTGTAGAAGCCTCAATGACAACGTTTGAAGGTGAAAAATGAAAAGGTAGGATGGGTTTGGGAGCTCAGATGTTTCTGAGCTTCGAATGGGGGTGTAGGAGCTCAACCGAGAGAAAATGGAACGGTAGAGGGTGGTTGTTGCTTGAAAACGATGAAGTGATGTATGGTTGGACGGGGAAACAACGAAATGGACGATTGGAGTGGAGGTTTAAGAGAGAAAACAGAAATCGAAAAGAGAAAAGGGGCTGTCTTCTTTGATACTCCACGGACAACAGTCCCAAGAGGTGTTGAAGAGGCACAAAGGATAAGGAATGAAGAAGGAACAAGGGAGGAATGGGATGGGTTAGAAGGCTACACGATTTGAGCTCCAAGTGAGGGGGTGGGAGCTCACATGTGAAAGAGAGGGAAGGATAGGAGGTTAGGGCTGCTGTGATGGATGGGGGTGCGTGAATCATGGCCGAATATGGTGGAACAAAAGATTAGAGAAAAGGTTTGAGGGAGAAAAATCAGAAATGGAGGTTTGGGCGTTTGGAAGGGATGAAATGGGAGAGTGGGGTGCTCCAGCCCATTAAAACCCAATCATTTGCCAAAATGGCACGTGCCATGGGGTAGAGGGGGCTGGGCCGACCAACCCCAAGCTCGGAACTTCGCCGGAAAAGCAACCGGACCGCGGTCCGCCGCCGGTGGCGCGGTGGCGCCGCGGTCGGACTTGGCCGGAACCGCGCCGCCGCGGTGGGGACGTGTTCCTCCAGTCCCCTGGGCCCCAAAATTGCTGGGTCCCACCCTGGATCCCTCCGGAAGTGCTCCGTTTAGCCCCCCGATCCCGATTCGCTTCATTTCGGATAGTTCGGGCCAACTGAACATATCTCGCAATCCGGAAAGAGTTATCTGACGTAAAATATATGAATTTGGGGTAGAACGAGCTAATGAAGCCAACCAACCCAGCTATGCTGGGTTGCGCAGCCCGGAATTGCGAAAAAAGCCTCCGATTGACAGTCATTTCCCCGTTTCAATTTCGTTTTGCTAAAATAGTAGTGTTAGTTTGATTTCTCTTCATCCGTTGGGCTTTAGGAGTTGTGCCCAATGAGAAAAGAGTTTAGAATGATTAGGAGAATGGTTTGGTGAAGTCAAATAAGACACTTATTATTCTTGGCTGAAAACTTTGCGCACTAGCAGACATCACCACCTTATGGTAAGTCGCGAATTCTAGGAGTTTTAGTTGTAGTTTGTTTCTGATTTCTTTACCATTGCTTGGCATTCCTATTTAAAGGGTTGTGAACTCATTTTTTTCTTCATTCATTAACCAATTTTGGATTTCTTAGAATTTATTTCTAGTCTCTGCTTTCTTTCCTCATGGATTCGAGAAGTCTCTGCAAGGAGTCCAGAGAAGTTTCGAGGATTCGGAGTAGTTATCCTCATCACGCCTATCCTATATTCTACCGATGGTCAACGGTTAGGGTGAAGCGGATTGTAATCTAGACTCATTGATAGACGGCCTAGGAATGTTTTAAGGTCGACCCGTGCGACCATGGTTGAATACAGACTCGATTTCGGCGTTCGTTTTCATTGAACTAGCCGCTAGACGGAACAGGGATGTCTAAGACTGTTTCTACATTCCGTCGCTCCCTCCTAAGTCAGAGTGCGTCAGAGTGCGTAGTGTGACCATAACCCAGGTCCGGTTTAATCAAAATCATGCTCTGATACCATCTTGTAACGCCCTGAAAATCGGGGGTCGAGCATAAACTCAACTCCCGAGTTCCAGAACATCACTTATGCAACAAAATGAATGATGATTGAATGTTGACTGTATTCGTGCATTGAACATGAGTGAGATTAAGCCAAAACAGCATATCATACTCCAGAGACATTTAATTTTGCAAGCGGAAGACTATGATAGATAGATAAAATATATAAACTATGATGAGTCTCCAGAGTGTGATAACATTACCAGGTTATATGAATACAAGTACGGATTCGAAATATACCAAATGTGTAAGTTCACCGGCTTCATCCCCGAGTACCACGTACCGAGCAATACAATGACCAGGTCTTGAGAGACCCGCCAGAGAGTTTCATGATAGGAGAACTTCTCCTCATCACCATAGAAGTAGTCGGCTCTGCTTCATAAGCATCGCCATCATCCGAAATTCAACAATCTTGTTTGGTGTGTACAACACCGTCCCGTAACGTGGGAGTGAGTAGCTAACTCGGTGGAACAATAAGACATAAGTTATCATGTTCTCAATACGGTCAAGCGGTAATGATAAAGCGATAAATCAAACACTCCTAGTTACTGCAGTTAATGCAAGTATGAATGCGGGTATGATGGGTGCCCTCACCACACCCTCCCTCATGCGACACCATCTCACGTTCGCGCATGCTTACATCCCACGGTGCTCCACATCTTCCGGGCACATGCGATGCATGATGAGCATGATTCCGAGTTTTTATTAGTCCATTTCAAACGGCAGGATTGAGAAACTAAGGTACCTCCCTTGTATCATATCCAAACATGATCCAATCTAGGGTCGTCGAGTCCTAGTTAATATCGAGACGATGGTGTGTTTTCTAGGTCACTTGCAGAGGCTGTTGCCAGGCATTACGCACAAAGGTTGCACCACTCCCCCATCACCCCTTAAACGATTCATCACGATACAACTATACGAGAAACAGGCCTAGTTCATACTCTATATATCGCGGCGAACCCTAAGGCACGCCGCAACTTCGAGTATGCTCGCGGTCACTCAAAGGGCCGCTGTGCAATTTGTACACACAAAGGCTGTACCACTCCCCATCACCTTATCGGTGTAGGCCGACAAGCGCGAATATAGTGTCCCATACCACCATAATCGGCTCACGAGTTGAGTTGCTCACTTTGGTCACTACGGGGAGGCACGTAGCCCGGCGTGGCCGACGACTCGACCACGGTGTCCCATACCACCATGCCCGGCTCATGAGTCTTAGCGGATCGAGGTACCATGGTTAACGGGATTTCCTTTGGTAAGTTTGGTACCCTAGGTTCAAGCATTAGTGACCAAACATGGTGAACATACATAAGACAAATCGGGTTACATGACGAGCTCAGCTAGCTCGAGCGCACAACAAGTTGAACGACATGAAGTGCATAAGCACTTCGCGTGGCCAACCACTATCGCCAACCGAAGTACGACTCGAGTTCGACGAACACATCTCACGTGGCGACATGAAACTCAACCACGATCTCCAATCTAGTACCGATTGTCTGGACTATAATCATAGCCCCAAGCACAATCAATTGTCATCCATAGCATGTAGAGTAAAGCACAAAGTAATTCAAAAATGATAAATAAAGTAATTCAAACATGCTAGTAGGCATGTTATAAGCATATTATAAAGCATGATATAAAGCATGTTGTAAGCATGTTATGAAACACTATAAAACCAAGAATACGAAACACACGTATTACAAGTACGCGGTTTAAGTGGACAACCTCATGGAGGTAATCATACATGTATCTAGGTTAGTTGAGAATTCCATCTCAGCACCGACCTAAGGTTCTAACACTTAAGTACTTACACTCACAAGCAATTTCACCAACACTTGGAATGCACTATTTCAACATACATGACGTATGCTAGAGAAGGGTGCACTAGGGTTGTCCCGTTACCGAGCTAGTATTTTATACATATACAACATATTCATACAACAATTAAACATAGCAAACACATCAGCGAATTTTATACGTATAGGGTACTTCCACGTGTACCCAATTTCGACATACATGGTGTTTACAAAGGAAGATAGATTTCGGCGATTCTTTTCGCCAAGCTAGTATTTTAATCATGTATTGTACATAATCATACATTAAATACATATGTCAAACATTATTCCAAAAGAAATACGTATACGGTATTTCTACAATACGTATTTTCAACATACGGCACATTTACAAAGGAACATATATTTTGGCGATCTCTTTCGCCAAACTAGTATTTTATTCATATGTTATATAATTAAACATTAAATAAACATGTCAAACAATTATCCAAAAAAAATACGTATACGGTATTTCTACGTATACCTAGAATATGTGAAATTCCATATTTCACACCGCTAATCAAAACAGGAAACGGAAAGCACTTTGTACATGTGCAATTGCAAGCAGATCATGAATCTACCATTAACTGACATTGAAAGCGTTGAAAACCGTAACTTATAAGCTTAAAGTCCTCACCTTTGCCTTTGGAAACGGAACGAATCAGCAAGGGTGATAGATCTTCCGTCTACGGGCGATTTCGAGCCTAAAGAGCGGAATCGGTTAGTCGGTATACATCCCACCTCGATTCCACCCCAAATCAGACCTAGGGTTAGGTTTTCTTACCTTCAAATGAGGCGGAAAACGCCGGGAAAACGCCGAGGAAGTGGTGGTGCAGCCCGTTGGATGGCAGGGAACGACGGCAGGGAGATTCTCCCACTTCTTCCTTACTTTCTCTCTCTTTTCTCTCTCCCAAAACTAAATTCGTATGGCTGGAATGGGAGAGGGTTTAAGGTCCTTATATAGTCTCAAATCTTCCCAAAATAGACTTAGGTTCAAGGGTTACTGCTAATATAGGATATTCGTCACTTTTCCAGCTCAAAAGAGAAGTTCTGGTGGCCCTCTTTGAGCCAAACGTCAGACTTAAGCTCACCATCAATGGATCTACGTGGGATTACGTTTTTGACTCATTCGGATACGCAGATCGCACGTGGCGGACCACTTTCAGTTCGACGGTCAGTGGGCCACGATCAGAAATTCCAAGTACATGTAAATGTTCCTGAAATTTTTCTTAATCCAGGGTGTAATTTGGTCGAGTCGACGGTCGTGTTGCTTATCTTGCGACGCGTCAACGAACGATGCGAGATCACTATTCCGAGATATTTATTTTGGCTTATGAATAGTGTTTTTCACACTACCTCGCTCCGATTCGAAACGAATGGCCGTGGAACATCGGATAAGGCTGATTTTTGAGATGATTGTTAAGCCCAGTGGGGCGGTCCTAGTTCCTTAGCTTCGGGTTAATCGAAATCTCGATGTGCGATCTAGACCTAATACGAAGTTTCGTTTCATTCCCGAAAGCAGACGGGAAATGAGTTTGGTTCTAAACTTTAGGGTAACCTAGCGCCAACGATTCTACAAGTTTTGGGTCTTGCAGATCGTATTGAAAGCGATCCTAACAGATTTCGTAGCTAATCGGTTTCACACCTAGTTACTTTGTCTCATTTCTAAAGGATTTAGTCTAAGTGAATTTTGGTCGAGGTGGAACTTAGTCCATTGTAGTTTGTATATAAAGTGATCCAAGTTATACTACTTAGCTAGTTTAAGACAGTGTATGGCGAAGGTGCTTTGAAAAATTGAAAGCACAAGGTAGTGAAGGGTGGGATTTGTGAAGGAAATGAGTTCAAAGGCGGCTTTAGACTTTGGGATTCAGTTCTGACAAGTTAACGAGGTATTAGGATTGACCCATTGCCTAAGGACGTCCAATCCCAGGTTGGCAAAAATCCGGGGCGTTACAGCTTAGGTGGCCCACATCACAAGGAACGGTGTGATTGAACGTCTGCCATTGAAACCCTTTTTGGGTTGATCAGATATGAAATTTGTTTTTCCTCTCATTCGGGTCGATATGACCTTATTAACAGATTGGATGGAAATAAACGTTACGGTGGGCCCCATGTGGGACCCACTATGGTGTATGTGTTTTACCCTCACCATCCACACCATTGGACGGTGGGGCCCACTATGATGTATGTGTTTTATCAATGTCGTCCAGGCATTTGCTGGACTGTCCATTCACTGGACGGCCAGTAGGCCCCACCCTTGATGTCTGTGTTATATCCAAACCATCCATCCAGACGGCGTGTATGCACACCATCCATTTAATTGGTGGGCGACGTGTGTGGACCCTACCATGGTGCATGTGTTGTATCCATACCTTCCAACCATTTTCAGAGATCATTTTATGGCATGAGAAAAATGAGACAGATCTATAGTTCAAGTAAACCCCCACCATTGAAAATAGTGGAGACGATGACATTCGCCATTCAAACTTCTAAGGGCCACAGTAGTTCCCAATTAAGTTGATATTTGTCTTCACTTCATTTATCACTATGTTAACTTATGAATAGATTGGATCTCAAATACATAACGGCGGGCCACATCGTGATGTGTCCAGCCCTTTAATCAGGTGGACCACACCGTAAAGAAATATTGGGTTTGAACGTCCACCATGAAACCCTTAGGAATTTTAATGATAGAAATCCTTATCACCACTTATATTTGGGTGTGGCCCATTTGATAAACATATGGCCCATGTGATGTGGCCCACTTGCCATATTTATGGCCCATTGTTGAGGCCCACCTTGATGTGTATGAGGTCCGTTGTTGAGGCCCACCTTAATATTATATATATATATATATGAGGCCATGTTATGAGGCCCATTGTGATGTATGTAAGGCCCAATTGGTGCAGCCTATTCGATATATATATATATATATATATATATATATATATATATATATGAGGCCCATGTGATTAGGCCCACTATAAATTTGGCCCTACGAGGGCCACTCCTTGGGAGCAATGTTGGTTGAATGTCCACATTAATGGGCAATGATGGTAACCTTCGGCCCTTTGTTAGGCTAATTACCGATTCTGCTTGTCAAGGTCGATTGTCGAGGCCGATTATCAGTGCCGGTTATCGATACTGATTATTGATACCGATTATGAGTATGTGACAGTATAGCATCATGATACATGCCCATATGCATCATTTGCATGTTTGTTATGATGTGTGGTTGACCATTGCATATGTCATTAGGCAGATTGTTATGAGATTACCTGATAGGTTGAGGTTATCTCACGTGAGCGCACGGTATGCACAGGATTGATGTATGACTGGATTGTATGGCTCATGCATCTTGCATTGTGAGTTATGATTACTGTACGCCCTAGCGACATCAGGGTCGTAGCCTCCACAAGCATATCGTGGATGACCAGATGAGACACCGAAAATCTACTCTAGCATCGGTTTGCCATAGATGACCTTGGGTGAAAATTCATAAAACTCTCTTGGTACCAGAGGATGCCCCAACGTCGAGACCGAGTGGATATACATGAGCGCCCAAGTGCCGAATACTAGGAGGCTGCGTCTCCCACTGTGTCGTGGTCAGTTGGAAGGGGGTGTGGCCTTACCCGCCCGAGGGAGTAGGCATAGCTAGGCTGAGTTTGACTAGCTCGAGGAATGGGTTCGCTATCGATGAGCCGGGTAGGTATTGGCAGACTACTGGTAAGGCGGATAGTGAAGTCTCTTCCACTTACCCAGTCGTGCGCTTGATGGGGTGGCAGGTGGCGTGGAGTGTACTAAACCCCAGTGATGATCCCAGAGAGGAACCGTACTGATATGTGGACTTATTAAGCAGGAGTTGCATACTCATTTATTCATTTATTCACTATCCACTCGGGCTGGTGGTGCGCAACGATTTGTTACGTGTACCTTCGCAATGGCTAGAATTTCGATTGGGGTGCGTGACTAACTTGTGATCAGAAGTTTACCACATTGAGACTGACGATCCAAATTTAGGTATGGGACTGGTTTGGATAGAAGTCCCTTGTGATGAACCCCATAGCCTACGATACTACGTACTATTATCCCAACTTCACACTCCAGCATGGTCATTCTATTAGCACCGCATATCGCATTACATTCACAGCATATGACATTTTGGGTTATTATGCTTCTTCATTTATACGGCCTAGATACGACTGACGATATTCTTAGACTCATCAAGATTTGTATATTGCATTGCATCATCGGCATCTGATATTTGGCTTGCTGTCTCCACATTGCATAGTTAATCTACATTGTTTCATCAATATATGATATTATTTTTATTATATTTCTGCATCGCATAGCCTGGATAAGGTTGATGGTGTTTATGGGCCTATCAGTATATTTTCGTATTACTCTGATTTCGTATGATTTTTATGAACTTGCCAGTATTTCTAATATTGTATGATTTACAAGCCTATCAGTATATTTTTGCTTACTCTGATTTATCTGATATTACTTACTTAGCACTTACCTTGTGTACACACTTTCACCATCCTCTAAGCTTTCTATAAGCTTATGCACGATAGATGCGTGCAGGTGTCGTTAGGTTGCAGCAGCGTTGAGCTTGGAGCGTGCAACTGTCTTCTGGAGCTTTAATTTCGATATATGTATTTCCCTTTCAGCATTGTATTCAAATGATTATATTAGTGGATATGTGATGATAATGTTGCCTTTATGATTTAGGTATACTTGTGGTTATGCTTCTTATGAGACAAATGTACATTGAAAAATCCTCTTTGTAGAATCCTTGGATTGAAACCTAGCATATGGACGCTGGGAGTGAAAATGGGGTACTACGGAGGCTATCGGCACCGGGTTCGGCGATCGGGATTCCTGTGAATCTGATTTATGAGTTTGGAGCGTGACATGGGCCATCATATACATCAAGTGGGCTGCATCAATGGGCCGCACCAATGGGCCATCATATGCATCAAGTGGGCCACATCAATGGGCCTTATATACACGTGGGCTGCATCAATGGGCTACACCAAGGGGCCATCATATGCATCAAGTGGGCCGCATCGATGGGCCGCACCTATGGGCCTCATACAGCAGGTGGGCTTGCACGAGTCAGATGGGCCCCACCAGATGGGGCAACATGGATATACAACGCATACATCACAATAGGCTACCTGCCCTAGACGGCGTGAATAAAAATACATTACGGTGGGCCGCAGCTCATGAACGACGTGCATACAAAACATGCCTTAAGTGGGTCCCATCCCAGCTAGACGGTGCCGATAAAATACATACATCACGGTGGATCCCTTCCAGATAGTTGGACGGTGTGGATATAAAACATATACATCACATGGGGTCCACGTGTACAACGGATACATCAAGGTGGGCCCCACACAGATGGACGACATGGAATGAAATACATACATCATGCAGGCTCCACATCCCACGTCCAAAGACGGGCAGTGTGGATAAACAAATACATCATGCTGGCCCACACTGCATATGGATGGTCTGCATATACAACACATATAACAAGGAGGGCCCTACCGTGTGAGACACAATGAATAGGACACGTACATCTTAGGTGGGCCCATGATCTGGACGACGTGGGGAAACATATACAACATGGTGGCCCACAGAACTTGCTGACGTGATACAACAACTATATAGGTGATGGGAGCCACAGATAGACGATTTGGATATACATTACATGGGCCCCACGTCCACATGGGAGGACTAGACGGTCTGGATTTACCCACCGTTCTAAGGATGGTGGACGATGCTGATAACACCCTTACGTCACGTGTACCCTAACGCCGTCCCTTGCTGGATGGTGTGGGAGCAACACATACGTCAGCAAGTTGGTGGGTCCCACGTACCCTGGATGTTGAGGATACAACACTTACATCATGAGGCCCCACCGTCCATTGATGGACGGTGGTGGATACAACATGTATCATATCAGGGCCCCACCATCCATTGCTGGACGGTGGTGGGTGCAACACATGTATCATGTGAGTCCACGTAGGTGTGGCCCACTCACTATATATATAATATTATAATTATTTTATTTGAAAAGGGAAGGTAGTGTCCAACGTCCAGGCCCGGACGGACGGCCTGGATGCAAAACACATGCATCATGTGTGGGCCTGTTGGCCCTGGACGGCCTGGATATGTCGTGCACGTCAGGTGGGCCACACAGACGTATGGTGTGGATGAAAACACATGTATCAAGGCAGGCCCGGTGCACTGTTGAGAAAATGTTGGACGGTGCGGATGAGCAAAATACATCTGGTGGGTCCATGCGCTGGCCCACCAACGATGAATCACGTTAATATTTGTGGTTTCCCTCTCCACCCAGGCTTGTCCAAATGGACAGGCAGCAGGGCCTGCCCGTTGGACAGACGGCGTGGATTTCATGCACAAAGTGGGCCGCTGCCCCTGAACGGCCTGATTCACATACATTAGGAGGGCCAACATGCAAGGAAGGAGAGAGAGAAAGAGAGAGGGAAGAGAGAGAGAGAGAGAGAGAGAGAAAGAGAAAGAACGATGAGGCGGGAGAGCTCCGCCACTATGAGCTCCCCTAGGTAGGCCAATACATCACATACAACAAAATGGGTCCCAAATCATGTGGGCCCCAAATAAAAAATCACGATCTATTGCTATGAACACCCACCGTTCTCGCTTTTTCTTAGCTCCATGGAGTGCCTAACACCTTGGCTACCACTTTGATGGAGGATGATGAAAATTGGATGATTGGATTGGGTGGTAGGGAGTGGGCCACACCAAGCTTCTCCTCTCTTTGGGAAGCCATGGACGGTTCTCTCCATGGGGTTGCTTGGGGGTTTGAAAATGGAGAAATGAGAGAGAGAGAGAGAGAGAGAGAGAGAGAGAGAGAGAGGATGGGATGTAAAGAGAGAGAGGGATGGGTGTGAGTGAGTGATGGAGTGATGGGAGTGATGGGTGTGTACTTGACATGTATGGATGGAGAGAGAAAGAGTTGACTT
This sequence comes from Magnolia changhungtana, assembly GCA_030180095.1. Taxonomy (NCBI): domain Eukaryota; kingdom Viridiplantae; phylum Streptophyta; class Magnoliopsida; order Magnoliales; family Magnoliaceae; genus Magnolia; species Magnolia changhungtana. Next base: position 3,529,874 of record JASAUF010000625.1, read on the forward strand.
TAAGGATTGCTTTTGGGGATGTGACATGTACTTGATTGATGGGATGTTATGTGATTGATTTGAAGGGTTCTCATAGATTTTGCAAAGCGCGACGTTTTCTCAAACTGAACGCAGGCCCACATCTCCTGGCCAGGGTATCGCATCGGCGCGCGAGATGAGCGTCGGAACTGCAGCGATGGCGCGGTTGCAAGGGTACAAGTCTCGGGTCGAGCTGACTCTGGATTACGGGATAGGACTCAAGATCGCGCACAAACGCCGGTTACAGATCGCGGGTCGTCGAAATTCGACCGAGAGGACCGCAGAAGCCTACGAAACGATACAGGATAGGATACGGGTTTGACAGTGGTGGAAAATCCCTGTGTGCCCACCACTATGTATAAGTTTTATCCACACCATTCATCCATTTTGTCAATTCATTTTAGGTTATTAGCTATAAAATAAGCAGATTTAAAGCTCCGTTGGAATATACTAGAGAAAACACAACAGGAATTGAATGACTACGGATGTAACAGAAGTCTTGTATCAAGCTAATATTTGTGATTTCCCTTCATCCTATTTATGTGACTTTATGAACACAAACAAACATTGCACTGTGCCCCAAGAAGTTTTCAACGTAAGCATTTAATCTCCACCGTTTCTCATGGTGTGGTCCACTTGAACTTTAGATATACATTAATTTTCAGCTCATACCCTAAAATTGAGTTGGTAAACTAGATGGCGCAGATAAAACGCATACGTCACGGTGGCCACGGAGCTTTTCCACAACCAACTTGGGTAGTGGAGGGTCACTACCCAATGCGAGCCGATGTTGAAGCAATCATGGCCGTACACACAAGTGGGGCATGCAATGCATTTCACATCACACGTACGCGTGCATCCAAATGACTGTTGTCGTTTGCCATCATTACTTTTCAAAGACCGAATATGTCCCCAAACGTGTGCAATAATGCGATTAATGACAGTACACTCCGGTTTGCTTTTTTTTGACAAGATTAAGCGAAACCAAGTGGGTACGGTCTTGCACCCATCGAAATCATATTAGGTCTGACTCCCTCACACCACCTCACCCTTGTTTGCCATAGATCCATACATACTACACATGTGCTAGTAATCTAGACCATTCATTAGATAATTTATACCACGGATATGTTATTAACAAAAAATAATATTAGTCTACTAATAAAAAAAAAAGGTTAAAGTTGTATGATAAAAATTAAACAAAAAAAAAAAATAAGAAGAAAAAGGGCCAAACAATTAAAATCTAAAATAGACGAGTGGCTCACATAAGGAGCTTTCCGCCCTTATTTTCTATATATGGCATGTTCATAGTGCTCCCTATATAATGAATGGCGTGGATCTTTGACACGTGTGTTGTATGAGCGAATCTATAACACTAAATGCGCCCCCAATGGGGCCATTTGCATTGACCCTGACCCATCTTATCATTCATTATGATGCGCGGTGTTAGATTTTATCATTACGGTGATAAGACGTGGGACATCAATTATGGAGAAGCTTTTCATATATATGGTATCTTTTTGCTTGGGTTGGTTGCTACATTCATTTTAGTCATATTATTCATTTTGATGTGTGGGGATGGATTTTATTATCATGATAAGACGCTATTATTATCATGATAAGACGCTAATAATCGAGATGTTTTGACGGTTTCCTTTTGGCCTTTCAGAATTTTCTTTTATCTCCTTTTCCCAAGTGTCAAGCTTTCATTGGAGCAGATAACTAAGTGCCTCTGATTGCTTTAAGGAATGTATGCACTATAAGTAGTATGAAATCACCATGCCAAGTATCAAAATGTGATACATATATTAGAAATGGATTGCCAAGCATTCTCCATCAATCTATCTTTTTTTTTCCTTTGGATTTTTCAGTCACTTTGTTGTGAAATTGTTATTAAGTTAAAAAACTAATAAAATTTATCAATTAAGGGAGATGTTTGCATAGTAAAAGTCTCTCCGAAACGGGTGCCATGTCATCTGTCTGGTGGTCATTTCATTTTCCCACATGGCACAAAATGACAAAAAGGATAAGTGGTGTGAAACGACAAAAAAAGGGTTATGTTGCGTAAATTTTATCTAATTAGGGTACCAAAGGGGAGATGATATGATGGAGCAACCATTTGCCGAATAATATAGACAACCAAAGAGAAACTACCAGCTGGTATGGATAAAATAAAAAAAAAAAAAAAAAAAAAAAAAAGCACCTTTTTACACACACAATTAATACCATAATTACCGTGTTTGACTAGGTTTGATCAGTTCATAAGGCTTTATTTATTTATTTATTTATTATTATTTTTTTAATGCCCTAAAAATCAGTCCAATCCAAAACCCCAGGCACAACACATAACAGAAAACAATTATGAAGGAAAGGCCTACTATTGATTTCAAATGGGACCCACCAAAGTGTCAAAACTATTAACAATCATGGTATCCCAATATCTAGGGCTGTTTCACGCAAATGGATTGGATGGCATATAGAAAACACGGTGGACCATCCACAAAATTAAGGGTGGGTGCTCCACCTCAAATCAAGTGTTCCCTATCATCTGGCCCACCTTAGTTCTGCATTAGACTGATCTTAGGACCATGGTCAAACAAGGGATAGTGTGTCTAATGGATGGGTTGGTGTATCAACCCATCACGGTAAGGCCCATTGAAAAACATTATCTCTGCTATTAAGGTGATAATGTTACCATGGAGTAACAAAAAATAACTCTCACTCTCTCATTGGTATATCTTATTCCACAACTACTAGCCCTAGCATTTATCTGTCGATTAGTACCTAAATCAATAGGTACCATAGGACCCCAGTCATTATAAATGGGTGTGAGTCACAATTTTTTGGAACCCATTTAAAAGATGGGTTGATCGGCTCTACCATCTTAGACCTTTTAAAAGTCCAGTTGGGTTAGGTACTTGATTAGTTTTAATATTAACACTATATATTGTATAGTTAGTCTAACTAATATCTATTTTATATTTTAATAACCTGGTTATTAACATACATTTAATACTTCGGCCCAAGCTGCATGGGTGGACAACCCTACCTTTGATAATAATTCTTTCATGCAAGCAAGTCAAAAATGTTTAATTAGTATGTTTGTTATAATTGGTTTTCTATATAACATTGAATGCGATACATGATAGAGGGGCATGGGTTCCACCCATGCTGATCAGATTGGGTCTTGCTGGGCCTGGGTTCTTTTGGGGTCTGGGTCCTGTTTTTGAAGACCTGGACTGGATTCCATCAGCTTTGGGTGCCCATTGGGTCTTTGGACCTTGGTCTTGAGTTGGTCTAAGTCGGGTCCATGTCAGCCTCATTCCATTGCTAGAATAATTAATATACAATATTATTATTAAAAACTGGTTACCTGGGCCTGTTGGGTCGTTGGACCTTTATCTTGAGGCGGATTATCATAGTTCTAAAACTTGCTGACTCAACTCAAAACTCAGCTGAGTCAACTCGACCTGACCAAAGTTTAAGTTGAGTCTTAAGTGGCTGAGAAATTTGGAACTAGAACTGACTCTACACTCAGATTCAAGAACCCAGCCAAGTCAACTCGACTTAATGCGAGCAAGATGGAAACAATAGACATTTAGGGCTTTTTTAGATACCACTAAAGAAGCTACTTTTTAATTTATGTTAAGTGATTAAGTTACTTTTTTCACCTAAGTTAGTTGGATAAGCATCATTGTAAAAATAACTTATATGCCAAAAGCTACTTGTATAAATAAATTATTTTTAAAAGTTTTTTAACTTATTATTTTTCTAGTTATCTCTCTCACCGTCAATGTCAAAGGAGGCTCTCTTGGAGTCCATTTCAAAGGTAGCCCCCACATCATGAATGACTCTGTATTAATGTGGGCCCACAGAATGGATGGTCCACATAGAAGGTCAACCTGTAATGATTAATAACCTATATCCAAAGCTAGTTGGTATGATGCACTACCCACTTCAAAGGTATGGCCTATATGATTGACAATCAACATCAAAGGTGGTTTCCATGTGATGGGCCGCGGACATTAAAGTTAAGCCTTATATGATGTATCACCCATATTGAGGTGGCCTCACACGATGAATGGTAAATATGAAGGGAACAAAATAGACTTGAAGGATAATTACTTATGATGTTAGAAACCAAACATGTTTTTCTACTTTTTAGGTGATAAGTATGTTGTTTACCAAACATACTTATTAGATAAGCTACTTAGGGAATAAGCAGCTTATCTATAAGGCTCATTTTGATAGTAAATTATACCCAAACTACTTATCTTAGTTTTTACTTATTTAGTAGATAGATGTGTTTGGTATACAACACACTTATGCGTAAAAAAGTAAAAAATTATATTTGGTTTCTAATAGGACTAGAGCTATACACGAGCAAAGTTAGCTTGGTAACTCGCTCGACTCGGCTTGAAAAAGCTCGACTCGGCTCCGATCGAAACTCTATTCAAACCGAGTCAAGCCTTTTTTTGAGAGCTCGGAATATTTCGAGTTGAGTCTGAGCTGGACCTAGCTCGACTCGGCTCGAGTCGGTATTGAGCTCGACTCGGCTCGGACTCGACTCAGATCGAGTTTTAAGTGAATATATAAGGTTTTTATTTAAAAAAAAAAAAAAAAAAAAAACTCTCATTCGCCCAACCCTACTCGCCCAACCCAGCAATCCTAACCCATTTCTCCCTCCCTTTCACCCAAATCGCCCGACCATTCGCCCAATACGCTTGTCGTTCTCCACCACCCAACGACATTCTTTCTTCTAGCATCTGTTCGGACGATCTCCTCTTTCAAAGTGAGTCCTCTTCTCCACTCTCTTTATTTTTTCCGGTGAGTAGCGGAACACATCCAAAAACTCAGCTCGAACTCGGCTCGGACTAGACCAATCTACTGGCCGAGCCGAGCACGAGCTGCTATTCTAAGCTCGAAGGCCGAGCCGAGCATAAGTTGAGACTCGAGCTGTCCGAGTTGAGCACGAGCTGGGCAAAGCTCGGCTCGGCTTGACTCGTGTACACCTCTAAATATGACAGAAGTATTAATCTCTTATTTTTGTTTAGTCCACTCTTAATATCCACAGCCCATCACGTGGGGCTAACCTTTGATTTGTACGGTTCATTATGTTTGGCCTACCTTGTCATCGTCTTCAATGAGAACTGTCCATCATGTGGGGCCTACCTTCAATGTGAACCATCCACCTCTCTTGGCCACCTTCGATGTCGGCTATCCATCATGTGGACCATCCACCTCTCTTGGCCACCTTCAATGTGGGCTATCCATCATGTGGACCATCCACCTCTCTTGGCCACCTTCGATGTGGGCTATCCATCATGTGGGCCCACCTCTAATGTGGGCCATTTATCATGTTGGACATTTTTGGGTTGTCCATCATGCGGGGCCCACCTTTATTTTGGCCCATCCATCATTTGGGGCCAAGCTTCTAAGTGGGCCATCCATCATGCAGGGCCTCATTTGGATGTGGACCATTCATCACTAGGGGCTGACCTTCATTGTGAACTGTTCTCATGTGGGTCCCACCTTGATATGGGTCATCCATTGTATTGGGCCCACCTTCCATATCTATTGCTCATCATGTGGGTCCCACCTTCGATGTGGACCATCCATCATGTGACTCCTCCTTTGATGTGGACTGCCATCATGTGGCCCCACCTTCGTTTGTGGGCAATTCATAACTAGGGGCCAACCTTTGATGTCAACCATTCATTTTGTGGAGCCCACCTAGATGTGGGTCATCCATTATGAGGAGCCAACCTTCAATGTCCACTGTCCACCTTGTGGAGCTCACCTTTGGTGTGGAGCATCTGTCGTCTGGCCCCACCTTCAGTGTGGGTTGTCATTAGGATGGAGTCTTTCATTAGGGGCTGACCTTAAATGTGAACTGCCCATTATGTGGGCCCACCTTGATGTGAGTTATGCATCCTGTGGACCATTTTGTCCTATGAGCCCCACCTTTAATGTGGATTGTCAACCATGCAGGGCTACCTCTGATATAGACTATATGTCATTGGGAGGAGAGTTAAAAAGTAATAATTTTTTTTTAGCCTACAAGTAACTTTAACGTGCAAGGTTATTTTTGAAACGGTGGTTACCAAGTTAACTTTGAAAAGTAAATCTTTTCAGTGACAAAGTAAAATTTTTTACTCATGAGATAGTACCTGAATAGGTTCTTAGAGTGGAAGGTGACACTTACGGCCGTTTGGATGGTAAGTTATTTAAGATAAGTCATGCCATGGGTAACTTATTTTAATTTCTACTTATTAAGAAGATAAGTATGTTTAGTAAATAATCTACTTATAATAAACTTCTCCTCTCTTTGGTCTCTCCTATGCCTGTCTTCATCAACTTATGAAAAATAAAAAAGCTAAAAAAATGTAACTAAAGCAATTAAATACTTTTTAAGTAAAAAATTTCTTATAACTAATCATAAACCAAACTTATCTACTGTTGCAAGTAGAAAAGGTAACTTATTTGGTGGTATTGAAATGGGCCCTTGATATTTTAATTTTTAATAATCCAGTTGAGACTCCGAGTTAACTGACCTAGCACAACATTCATTCAAGTTTTGGTATTTACTATGGCCTGGGTCAGGTGGAATAAACACATTTACATAGTCGATGATCATGATACTTCCCAAAGATTGAAATTCTTGATCAATGGAAGAACAGTATTACCATTTTTGTTGAATAAGATATCAAAGTGGATGATTGACTCATTCCATACTTGAAATAATTGCAGGAAATCTAAATGGATGGATTAGATCACACACATGTGCTACTTCCGCACATTTATAGTTTATATGCATTGCTTAACAAACCTTATTCCATTACTACAATAATTAATATAATAACATATTAATCATTAAACGTTAAACCTGACCCAGACCCAAACCTACCCGATTTTAATTGGGTTGAAGACGTTGGACCCAACCTAGGCCTGAGTAGGCCCCTTTTTGTAAGTGGGTCCAAAATGGCAGACCCAAACCTCACCCGATTTTTAAACAGGTCCAAGAAATTCAACGTGAACGTTTTAAAATCAAGTCCTTGTCCTGATTAAATACCTAATATTCTTTTCATAATTTCTATATTTTTAATTAAATAAAAAAGTTTTTAAAAAAAATAAAGCAGCAAAGTATCAAATGGACCGTACAGTGTCCGTTATACGATGTAGAAAACACTGATATTTGGAAATTGGTTAAGATGGTAATTAAACTTGATTAGAGGCCCACTAATTAATCAAACAGATTCTAGCATGCATGTATGGTATGTCTATTCAATCCTCTCTATATATACAGAAAACATTGAACTTAATGAAGTGTACAACAGATGTTCCCTCCGACAGCGATGGTTGCAATGCTTCTATGAGGGCAACAATCATGCCCCATCACATGTCATGCCTCTAAAATGCCACGTGGAGCAGCCCATGCCACACATCACTAGATGACATGACCATACTCACGTGATAGAGCTCATGTGATTTGTCCGCGGTCAGAACTGGGCCAGGCCATAAAAAAGCACGTCCAAGTGCAGAACATGAACTCTGGACCAGACACAAGCCCAGGCCTAGGCCCAGATTAGACATTGATTATGAACCTGGCACTATATTGGTGGGGCCCACCAGCCCAACAATCAGATTAGGAGAGGAATGATCACATGGGTTGAGACCCACCTGTGATTTGTATGCGGAATCTAGACCAGTTATCTTGTGTCTCCTCATGAGCACTGCAAATTCCTAAAAACATACATATCAAAAACTCAGGTGGGACCCACCTAAAATTTGGAAAGGCTTTAGTTTCCTTATATCATTTCATCCTGTTGGGGCTCACCTCATGAATTGATTGGATGACATATAGGTGGGCCCAACATTCCATCATTGATCACTACCTCCCCAATTTCCCCATTCTTCCCTTTGTGGTGGTTCAGATGAGTTATGGATGAGGCTGGAATTTAGGATCTAAGACTAACATCAGGGACAACAGGTAATGGATGGGTTTGATTTAACTCAAACATCAAGGTCAGATCCACACAGCTTGACAAACAATGTATGTGATCATTTCCATTCTTGGCCCATCAAGCACATGAAAGCAGAGGCCGCCCCATGCACGGTTTCGACTTTCGACGCGACCCGAACCAAGGTCACTCTGCCGGGCTTTCTTAGGCAATTTTGATAAATTCTCATGAGTGTTTTGAGGCTGGCCTTGAGTTTAATAGGCCCACCAGACAATTGGGTTCCATGTACCGAGTTGAGATCTATGTCTTTGGAAGGCCTTATTAGGTGGTCCACTTGAGATAGCCCAAATGTTTTGTAATATCTTCCAAAATGCATGTGAGCAGACTAGAAGCATTATATGGTGTTTGGTTGTCATCATCGTGGAGATTGAGATGCCCATGCTCAAGGTGGTTAGGTGGGCCCACCATGGGTTATTATTCCCTTTTGTGACAAGGTTGGCCCACATGTTCGGAAAGTTTGAATATTCAAAGATAGAATCACACTCTAATTCAATGGATGGTTACACCATACGACAAAATGGTCCCACCACCATGTCCTTTTCCAACATTTCTTAAATGCTGGTAATACATGTAGGCCCATCCAAAGTGACCATCTCATCCGATCCATCAATTTTCTATGTAATCACTCATTTACCAGCCGGAAAATGAATGGTCAGGATCGTCTGATCAGTCTGATTTTCTCGATATACTCCATCTATAATGGTCCCCTTGATTTGCACGGTGTGGATTGATTTTAATGAGTGATCATCATCTAATAAAAGGTGCAAAACCCACATAGTTGACTGGCCCATTAAGTAATGGCATGATGGTCGTTTGATATTTAATGGGAGTTCCTGGTGCAGTCCAAATCAAAACCTGAAAAGGCTAGTTTTAGCTAAGATTCTTTGTTGAAAGTAATTGAGTTAAAGTGAAATTGAATTGATTAGAGTCCTGAAAAAGCTATGGCAAGTAGCCCACAATGATATTCTAAATTATTGTAGGAAAAAGGTTATTTCCTCTGACTTTTCTATAACCATATTAGAGAGGGTTGGACTAGTCTCAAATCATAATACAATTATCCGGACCATTCAAATTGTGGGTCCCATCGTAGATGGAGCATATGTCTAAAATCACACCAATCAAGCAATTGTGGGTCCCACTATATCAGTTTGACACCATTCTGAAAATGCCACTAAATTGTGGGCCCTGTTGTGGATGAAGCATCTCTCTAAAACTTCTCTGATCAAGTAATCCTAATCATCCAATTAATGGCTATCAAATATCCAGATTATGGGTCCCACTATGTTAGTTTAGCACCATCCTCAAAATGGTCGTGAACCCAATGCAAAGTTTTCCACACCATCGAAATCGTGGGCCCTATTTTGGATGTAGCATGTTTCTAAAACTGCATTGACCAAGCAATCCTAAGCATCCAATTAATGGCTATGAAATGTATGAGTGGGCCAAAGGCGTTATATATATATATATATATATATATATATATATATATATATATATATATATATATATATATATATATATATATATATATATAAAGATGGTTTGGGTAATCTTCTTGGTCCAACTTTCTGCTTATGTTCTATTCACAATTAGGCCAGCAATTTGGACGGTATAGATCGCGTTACAACTATGCCACATGCAGTGTTCAAGAGTCACCACCATTTTCTAAATGGTGCAGAGACTAGCATAGGAGTTAAAGCCTATTATTATTAGAAAACTCACTAAGTTGGGAAGCACATGCATCAAATGCACAAATCAAGACCTTAGTCAACCTGAAAGCAACCCCTACTCACGTTCTAAAGAAAAGCTAGTCCTGTTCAGCTGCAAACGTACCACTTGGGTCTCTACAATATTCAGTACATGTGCGATGCATGGTTCCACAATTTCGAGATCAATGCTGTTGATCTGATGGGTCCCACTGTTGATGAGGGATTTTCCAAAATCGTCAGAAATTTGGATATCCTAACCATTGGGTATTTGAATTTTATGTGTTGAATGTGAACCGTTTCTTTGTTTTATTCATAGCCAGCATTTTGAAGGTCATAGTTTGAATGGTTATGATTGATAATCTGGGAGGTTTTTTGGGCATCCTATATTTTCATTTAGCTCCATCAAATTGACGGTTTAGATCACAAAACCATGGGCCCCACATGAAGGGAAACATGCGCAGCATGATCGCTCTAAGCACGACCTCATAATTACTGTATGCTAGTTCCACAAAAATAATTCACTTGAAGGTTTAGAGATTCCATGTTAGTTCAGCGCCATTTAAATGATGGTGACTCATCCTTCTCACATGTGGCCCTGATTTGCAACTAGCCGAACCACCCAAATCGTATTTACAACTGTGAACGGAGAACATATCTAAAATTACACCGACCAAACAATCTAACCATCCAATGAATGGCTATCAAATGCGTGATCAACAACAAAATAGTGAGTGGCTCAAATTCGAAACAAAATCTCAGATGATTAATATTATATTCTCAATTTCAAAAATGGGTATGCACCATCTGCAGTTAATAAGATATTTGAACGGTCTGGATTGCAGTACAAGAGAGCCATCCATATGTTTGGGTGTTGAAACTATTTTTTAAATGGTGCAAAACTAACACAAAAATCCACCAGTAGTTCACCTAAAAGGTTTTTCTTATTAAAGAATTCAGTTTATGAAAAGCAGACTCTTATTAATTGTAGATTAGACCATGTAGCCCGCAATTATATTCTAAATTACTCTACAAAAAGACCATTTACCTTTCGCATTGACTCATGATATCATTCAACAGTATAAAAAATACATAAGCATTAGAAGTATATGTATGGAACAATGATCACCTTCCCCAAAGTACATATGGTTCACATGTAATGAGTTCTAAAATGGCAATGTCTCATGTGGGGTGGCCCACCTAATGAATGTACTTCCCTAAGTTCTGCACGGGTGATCTACATGTGGCTTACACACGTGATAAGATCACCTATATCAATAGCCCAAAGGCTAATTTTGTATACAATTTAAAAATAGAAAAGCATAAAAAAGTCTCTCTCTCTCTCTCTCTCTCTCTCTCTCTCTCTCTCTCTCTCTCTCTCTCTCTATATATATATATATATATATATAAGGTTCTATGTGGTTGAGCTCATGGGAACTTCCCATGAGGTCAAGCTGTCTGGGCCCACCATGATGCTTGTTGAACATCTACCCCATCAGTTAGATACACCATTCCATGGTGGGCCTAGGGTTTAAAAATCAAGTCAATCAGTGACTTGTGTGGGCCACACCACATACAAAAGTTGAGAGGGGTTACCCTCCATTAAAACATTCATAATCATTTGTTGGGCCCACCGAGATGTGGTTCACAAATCTAGCCCATCCATTATGTGTGTCCCACTTAGATGAGGGGTCAGACCAAGTTTCAGACACATCCAAATTCCAGATGGGCCCCACCAAGTGCTTTTATATGTTTTATTTTAGGTATGTCTTCACATGATTTAGATGGTATGGCCCACCTGAGTTCCGTATACGGCTAATTTTTAGGATATCCTATAATTTAAAGAGGACCCATCAAATACACGGTGTTGATGTTCGACACGCATCACGGTGGGGCCCACACAACTTGACCTCATGGGAAGTTCCCATGAGCTCAACTACATAGAACCTTCCCCCCCCCCCCCCCTCACACACACACACACACACACACACAAGGTGAATTTAAGAGCTTGGATTGAAAATGATGTTAAAAGCATGGATTTAACGCTCAAGAATCACCAAAAACAAAAGTGGATCTGATAAAACCAAGAATGAAGAATGCACATACTGAAGATCTAAGAAAACCAAGTCAAAATGGAAGAAAATCGGAGTTTTGAAGTGAAATTCGGTGATTCTCGATTAGTCCTGGCTCTGGCTCAACTAGTCCTGGCTATGCACGACCCGTCCTGGACTCTGCTCGATTGGTCAAAGGTGTCTCGACTCGAACTCCACCGTGTAAAACTTCTAAATCTTTATATTACTCGACCAGTTGAAGGAGACTCTCGACCGGTCGAGGACATCCTACGACCAGTCGAGGGTAACATAATTTTTTTGTGGATTGCGTAAATTTGAAACGGTTTCCAAAAATTTCCACTCAGTGCGAAAGTCTAAGGCCTAAAACTATAAATAGGGGTCCCTAGGGCATCTCTAGGCATCTTCTATGGTTGAGGAGTGAAGCAAAAGTATGGAGAAGCTGTCGCCAAAAGTTTTTCTTCCCTTTCCTTAGTAGTTTTTATGCTTTTCTTAAGAGTTCTTAGTTCAATCATGTCTATGGTTGGCTAAACATCTTAGCTAGGGCTAAGAGGTGAAGCTTGTAGTGTGATTGAGATATTTTCTTTGTTTTGATTTATGTTTTATTGAACTCTCTTGGATTCCAGTTTGATTATGAAAGAATATTTTTAGTTTTTAATGGTTTGTTGTGACAAATTACAATATATCTGCGATGGCTTGAGATATCTTCTTTTCTTGAATTGATATTGTGAAATTAGGAAATCCCGTTGTTCATCATCGTCCCTTCAGCATGGTCGGATGATGGAATCCTTTCTAACTTTCACAAATCTCTTAGGGGGTGTTTGGCCCAGTAGATTGGATGGGATTGGAAGGGATTGGAAGATAGATCCCAAGATTGGTCAGGCGTGCTAAACAGACACGGGATCCTGATCTTGGGATATAGCAATCCCATGGATCTTAAGACAATTCACTGACATCACCATCATTACTGTTAAATCCCATCCAATCCACCCTAATCCCTTCAAAATTGCCTGGGATGTATTTAGTTCGAGGGATTGAAAGGGATTGGAAGGTTTAATCCCGGGATTGGTCGGGCATGCCAAACAGACCCGATATAGCAATCCCGGGATATGCAATCCTATAGATCTTGCATCAATCCACTGACACAGCTATCATTACCTTAAAATCCGTGCAATCTACTCTAATACCATCCAATCCCATCCAATCTGCCCGGCCAAATAGGCCCTCAGGTTGGTTTTGGGATTAGTAAATCTCATTGTTTTCCTTGTCTCCTGGACATGGTTTTGTGACGGAATCACTTCTAGTTCTCACACTTCTCATCCATTGAAAACTAGGTCAACGAAAGTTCAGATTTGATTTTACTGAGATATCTTCCAATTGGATAGGATGAGACTCCGATTCCAATCGTGTGACTTGAATCAAGCATAAATCTCCTTGATCTATACAAGTGGATCCTTAGAAACCTAGTTTCTCACCTTTGAATTTCTTAAGTTTTTTCATTAAAGCTCTCACAATTACTCTCAAATATTTTAGATTTAGGTTGTCATATTTTTCTAGTTCTTCTTGTAGCTGCTCTCAGAATACTCACGAGATTAGTCCTTATGGATTCGACCTCGGTCTCACCGAGATTATTACTACATTGCGACCCTACACTTAGGGTTGTGAACAAGTTTTTGGCGCCGTTGTCGGGGATTAACGTTGCTTTTTTCTGAGATTAGCTAGTTTTATAATTAGGTTAAGATTAGGGTTTTTCTATTTTCTATTTTTAGATTAGGATTTGTTTTCTGTTTTTAGAAACTTTCTAATTCTAAGATTTTTTTTAGAAACTAACTTACTTTCTAATTCTAGGATGTTTTTTAAGAAACTTACTTTCTAATTCTAGGTTTAGAACTTTCCTAATCAGTTTTTAGAAACTTTCTATTTTCTGTTTTTAGAAACTTTCCTTTTTCAGTTTTAGAAACTAGTTTACTTTCTATTTTTATTTTTTTAGAATTTCTGTTTTTAGAAACTGACTTGTTTTATTTTATTTTACAAGATTTTAATTAGGAACTTCTAATTTGGTAACTTCTTTCTAACTCCTTCTCTCTTTCTATTTCTAGACTTTTATTTCCTTTCTCTCTTTTAGGTTTAGGTTAGAATCTGAAATTGAGGGCTGAGAGTATTTCATGCCCAAGTGGGTCCATGACACCACACAATGTCTTTTGAGTGAAGGAGGATTGGTTAAGGGGTTATCTATCCATCACAGGATTAGACACCACTCGAGATCCTCAGAGTTAATTGAAGTGATGACTATAAATCAACTGGGAAGACAACCTTAACCTAGGGTTGAGGAAGTCCAGGATGAGAATGAGGTGCATCAAGCACCCCTGCCTCGTACTTTGTGAGATTATTTATAACCGGCGGGGGTGAGCACGCCCTCATGCATGGTTTTTCCAGAAAATACGGGACACATGCATATTAAGCCAGGGGTGATCCAACTCCTTCCAAATTTTCATGGACTTGAATCTGAAAGTCCATATTTGCACTTGAAAGAGTTTGAAGATCATAGCCACTTTATATTTTCCAAACGTGTCTAAGGACATGGTCGGACTAAAACTCTTTCCCTTTTCTTTAAAAGAGAAAGCTAAGACGTGGTTGCATTCACTACGTCCCAAATCTATTGGCACATGGAATGACATAGTAAGGGAGTTTATAAAGAAAAATTTTCCACATCATAAAATGAACACCCTTAGAAAATCAATCATGAACTTTGCTCAAAAGGAGGATGAAACATTCTTCCAATGTTGGGAGCGGTTCAAGGATCTTGTCAGTTCATGCCCATAACACGGTTTTGAAACGTCGCACATTACACACTTTTTCTATGATGGATTGACATCTTCCATGCACCAATTGGTTGAGACAATGTGCAATGGAGAATTCATGAATAAAAATGTCGATGATGTGTGGGATTACTTGGATAGACTTGCTGAAAATGCACAATCATAGGACACTTACCCAAAATCAAGCACCACTTCTAGGCCCACTCAATTAAAGGAGAGGGACGGATTATACTTTTTGAAAGATGATGATGATATTAATGTTAAAGTGTCTAATCTCATACGAAAATTTGAGGCCATGGAACTAAAGAAAGATAAGGTTAAGGAAACTGTTTGCGGTATTTGTGCTTGCAACGTTCACACAACTGAAAATTGTCCAACAATACCCGCCTTTCAAGAGGTGCTAAATGAGTAATCTAATGCCCTGAACAATTACCAAAGACATTTTAATGGACCTACCTCTAATACATACAATCCTAATTGGAGAAATCATTCAAACTTTAGTTGGAGGAATGGACAAACTGCTACCCCTCAAGGTTTCTTTAATCAAATTCCAAATCAAGTGAAACCTCAAGAGGATCTAGTTTAAAAACATATTTGAGACAAAGAGCTACTCAATCAGGATATTAGATCAGCATTGGGAACGCTTGCGTCATCTATTCAAAGGATAGAGTCGTACTTAACAATTGGAGGAAAGGGGATGCTTCTTGCTTAACCTCTTCCCAATCCCAAACTGTAATATGAGATAAGTGATCCAAGCTCTTCAAATTAGATGGAGCAAGTTAAATCTATCATCACTCTTAAGAGTGGGAAGACCATTGACAAAACTATTTTGGTTAGGGCTGAAAAGCCTAAGGACCCAGAAGAGGACAATGATGATAGACCTAGCATTGCTCCACAAGAATTGGAACCGGAACTCCAAGGCAAGCCGATTGCCCCATTCCCCCAACGGTTGGTTGCACTAAAATCTCTCTCTAACTCTCAGGACATCCTAGAGGTGTTGAAACAAGTGAAGGTCAACATCCTTCTACTGGATGCGGTTAAACAAATACCTTTGTATGCTAAATTTCTGAAAGACTTGTGTACGACCAAAAGACGGCAAAATATTCAAAAGAAAATCTTCTTAACCGAAAAATTGAGTGTCATCCTAAAGAAAGATGTGCCACAGAAATACAAAGATCTCGGTAGCCCAACCTTCTCTTGTGTAATTGGGAACTACCGGATTGAGCATGCACTTCTTGACTTAGGAGCGAGTGTAAATCTGATTCCTTACTCGGTCTACGAACAACTAGGTTTTTGGTGAATTGAAACCCACCCGAACTACATTACAACTTGTCGATTGCTCAGTTCGTGTACTGAGAGGGATAATCGAGGATGTGTTGGTCCAGGTTGATAGATTCTATTACCCGGTAGATTTTATCATCCCGAATACTGAACCCATCATGGACATGAGCACTCAAATTTCCGTCATTCTTGGTCTCCCATTCCTTGTCACTTCAAACGTAATCATTAATTGCAGGAATGGAGTCATGAGTATGTCTTTTGGGAATATGACATTGGAGTTGAGTATTTTTTTCAACACAGGCAAACAGTTAGAGGATGAAGATAATTTCCATGATATTAACCTGATTGATTCTTTCATGGAAGATAGAGAACTTCTGACCTTATCCTCTAACCCTCTAGAGACGTGCTTGGCCCACTCCCATGATTTAGATGATGATATGATTAGGGAGACGGGTGTCATGCTTGTGATGTGCCGGTACTTGAAGTTAACCGGTGGAGGCGACAATTCGAAGAATTGCCCCAAACTGATGTAATACCTGAAAGTGCACCTGCTAGAGCCCTGGTTTGTCCAGTTACGTGAATGGTAAGTCAGACTGGCTACAGAACTTGATAGGAATATTATTTCAAGTAGCTGCCTCAACCGGATGTGTGGAAGCTCACAATAAGTAAATCATACCCTCACATCCCATATCCCAAAACACCAGGTGATTAAAGCCCTTGAAACAAGATAGACATCTTAGGGTTTTTGTGGTGAGAAAACTTTTTCAAAATAGGAAAATCTCTATGTTTTTCTCACCTTGTCGATCTTATGGAAACACCCTCGATATGATCGACCTGTTCTGTCGATGTCCTCGATACCTTAACGATATTATTGATGAAAGGACCAAAAATGTCTAGCAACTAAATATTCATCTGGACGGATTTATCGATGTATCGATACACCTATCGATATCATCGATAAAAGCACTAAATATGTCCAACAACTTCATAACATAACTGGACGAATTATCGATGTATCGATATCATCGATATTCGAATTTCAAGTCCATTGAGAGTGGCTCGATAAGATCGACAAACAGATTTCCGGTGCCCATGTTTTTTAAAGAAAATCTCAAAAGTCTTCGATAGCATCGATGCTCTTCCGATATGATCTGAATTCAAATATCGATAAGATCGGAGGTCCATCGATGATATCAATAGTGGGTGCGCATTTCTTACAGCAGATATCTCAGGTTGTTTTTAACTATGATCGGGGGCCCTTCGATAGAATCGATATTCAAATATTGATGATATCGGCACCAGATCGATTGCATCGAACAAGGACACAAATCGTCCAGCAAGCTTAAAGACAAATCCGCTGGATTTATCGATGCATTGACTCTGATCTTGATATCATCGACATTCAAATTCTGATGATCTCGATAGTTCCCCTGATCATTCATGAAAACCTGAAATATCTCTAAGTCAAGTCTCTCTCATTTTTCAAGTGTCGATTAATCGAACTTGTTATCGATGGAATCGGAGTTCAAAATCCGATGACATCAACAATAGCTTCGATTTATCGACTTATTGGCAAGAAGTTTCAAAAGCGTATGACATTGAGTCCAAGTTGATGAGGGTCAAATATTACATATCAGACCCCGATTATTGCCAGATTTTACGTATATGATAATGCTTAATGCCATATTTTTATTGTGTTTTTATTACAGGATGAAACCAGGAGCGTGGATTGAAAAAATGATGTTAAAAGCGTGGATTTAATGCTTCGAAGTTACCAGAGCAAGGGACGGACTCCAGAGGACCAATATTGAAAAATTTACACGCTGGGGATCTGAGGAAATCAAGCCGTTCACGTTAAAGAGGCCCGAAACTGGTGAAAATTGCAAGATCATAGGTTTCCCACCGTCCGATTGGCTCGAAACTTCATACATGTGATGAAGGCCATAAATTAACCGTACATATTAAATTTCATCTATTGAAGATATCGGAAAGTGGCCCAACGGACAGATCAGCCCATTAATCTTCAATTTGGGGCCCACCTAATATCTGGAACTGCCTCAAATTTGGTTTTGGCGGTTGAAATAATATGAGAAAAAGGGTGGACGATGCAGATTTCGCACAAACATTACAGTGGGCCCCGTACGTGATGCATGTACATCATGCACATTCATGCCCGACGTGCACTGCACCGTCACCCTAGTCAGCGCAAGCGCTGACCCGCGTTTTCATCAAAACGGAAAGCTCCGTTTTCTCTGGCTGCGTAACCGACGCTGTCAGATTTTGTGGAAGGTAGTGGGCCCCACCCACTACTCGTACAGATGATCCAAACCGTCCATTCTCTGTCTAAGGTCGATGTTACCAAGGTGTAGGTGATTGAATTTTAAAAGAACGCGCTTATGGAAATCTAACCGTTCAAAAGCAGGTTGAACGGTAGAGAGAGATAACGTGTGGGCCTCATCAACAGAAGGCGAAAATTACATATTCCCAACCGAAATTTCCTCCTCCATCCAATGAACGAAGTGGATTTCTAAGATACCAAGTATGTGGACCCCACCTACTCTCATACAAAAACAGAAATCTCCATTTCTGTTACAGCGTCCGCAAACAAAGACTTGCGGTTTTTGTTGTGGGCCACCACCGTACGACAACAGTCCAATCCAGACCATCCATTGTATTTCCAAGGCCCATGTTACTAAAGCCTAGGTGGCAATATTTGAAGAAACAAATAGAATGGGATCATAACCATTCAAATACAAAATGGATGGTGGCTTTAAAGATTAAGTGGGTTGCACCAAAGGATGGCCAAAAATTCCCTTTCCTAATTGGTTTTTCGAGAGGAATCCAATGTACGGCTTGGATTAATGAAAACAACATTGAAGTGGGCCCCACCAGTGGCACAACGTAAGGTCTGTTACGCGAACTCTGTCTCAGCGTCCGGAAATCGACTGACTTTTGGCTGATTGTACGATCATGGTCGTCGATCAGAGGGAAGATCTGATCCGTTCATCATGAAGACCACTTCAAACTGTCTCAAGGAACGGTATTTCTTGGGAAAATGAGCAGAGAAAGTGGTGTTGGTGAGTAAGTCATCTGGGTTGCGTAAATAACTTGTGCACGTGGCTGTTGCTGTGTAAAGAGCTTCCGCAGCCGACACAGCTGTGGTCTCCACCGTCCTTAGCATCTATAAGAGGGGAATTCCAGATCCAGGTGAGAGAGGAGAAGAAAGGAGTTCGATAGCTGAGGAGAGTTTGAAGATTTTTCGGCTTGAGAAGAAGAGAGAGAGAGAGAGAGAGAGAGAGAGAGAGAGAGAGAGAGAGAGAGAGAGAGAGGAAGAAAGAAGGGAGAGATTGGAAGGATGTTTTTCTTTTATCATTTATATTTTTTCTTCTTTCCAGTTGAATCCATGAGTTTCTAAACTTTTGGGTAGGGCTGAGATGAAGCCCCTAATTTGAATGACTTTTGTTATATGTTGATTCCATCTTGAATTTAATTGATTTGTTTCTTTCTCTAAGTGTGCTTGATTGGTTTAAATTCTATACTTCTCCATCTATGAACTCGACCAGAGTCTATATATGGATGTTGTCTGGATGCTTATTCTAGGTGCTTGTGTCTGATCATGAACAGGTTTCCTATAGAGGAAGAAACATGGTGCTTTAATGAATTGTATATTCTATGTGCCCGATCAAGGACATAGAACGTGTTATTCATTGCATTGCTTTAGGAGATTAGACATTCTGTATGCCCGACTAAGGACACAGATTGTGCTTTCTTTATATAAGTTGTATCAATCTAAATTAGGGTGAATCAATAGGCAAAACAAGGGTTAGGATAATTAGGGGTGGATTCGAAAGTCCTAGTGCTCTCTCTAATTGAATTTTCTTCTCTGTTTTCAATTGTTTTTTTTTTTTGGAATAGTGTTAGAATTTGCTCCATTATTTGTTGAATTAGTTAAGAAGAATTGTGAATTTGAGTTGTGACGATCAGTCCTCGTGGGAACGATCTCGTAATACGTACCGTATCTACATCTGATTCGTATACTTGCGAGTTTAAAAATCATTTAAATCATGTTGGTTTAAATAAAACATCAAGTTTTTCGACGAAAAATCCCCAAACTCATGTTGGTTTAAATAAAACATCAAGTCCTAGTGCTCTCTCTGATTGAATTTTCCTCTCTCTCTCTCTCTCTCTCTCTCTCTCTCTCTTGCTTCTCCAAGCCGAAAAATCCCCAAACTCTCCTCAGCTATCGATCTCCTTTCTTCTCCTCTCTCACCTGGATCTGGAATTCCCCTCTTATAGATGCTAGGGACGGTGGAGACCACAGCTATGTCGGCTGCGGAAGCTCTTTACACAGCAACAGCCACGTGCGCAAGTTATTTACGCAGCCCAGATGACTTGCTCACCAACACCACTTTCTCTGCTCATTTTCCCAAGAAATACCGTTCCTTGAGACAATTTGAAGTGGTCTTCATGATGAACGGATCAGATCTTCCCTCTGATCGACGACCATGATCGTACAATCAGCCAAAAGTCAGTAGATTTCCGGACACTGAGACAGAGTTCGCGTAACAGACCTTACGCTGTGCCACTGGTGGGGCCCACTTCAATGTTGTTTTCATTAATCCAAGCCGTACATTGGATTCCTCTCGAAAAACCAGTTAGGAAAGGGGATTTTTGGCCATCCTTTGGTGCAACCCACTTAATCTTTAAAGCCACCGTCCGTTTTGTATTTGAATAGTTATGATCCCATTCTATTTGTTTCTTCAAATATTGCCACCTAGGCTTTAGTAACATGGGCCTTAGAAATACAATGGATGGTCTGGATTGGACTGTTATCGTACGGTGGTGGCCCACAACAAAAACCGCAAGTCTCTGTTTGCAGACGCTGTAACAGAAACGGAGATTTCTGTTTTTGTATGAGAGTAGGTGGGGTCCACATACTTAGTATCTTAGAAATCCACTCCGTTCATTGGATGGAGGAGGAAATTTCGGTTGGGAATATGTAATTTTCGCCTTCTGTTGATGAGGCCCACATGTTATCTCTCTCTACCGTTCAACCTGCTTTTGAACGGTTAGATTTCCATAAGCGCGTTCTTTTAAAATTCAGTCACCTACACCTTGGTAACATCGACCTTAGACAGAGAATGGATGGTTTGGATCATCTGTACGAGTAGTGGGTGGGGCCCACTACCTTCCGCAAAATTCGACAACGTCGGTTACGCAGCCAGCGAAAACGGAGCTTTCGTTTTGATGAAAACGCGAGTTAGCGCTTGCGCTGACCAGGGTGACGGTGCGGTGCACGTCGGGCGTGAATGTGCATGGTGTACATGCATCACGTACGGGGCCCACTGTAATGTTTGTGCGAAATCTGCATCGTCCATCCTTTTTCTCATATTATTTCAACCGCCAAAACCAAATTTGAGGCAGTTCCAAATATCAAGTGGTCCCCAAATTGAAGATTAATGGGCTGATCTGTCCGTTGGGCCACTTTCCGATATTTTCAATAGATGAAATTTAATATGTACGGTTAATTTATGGCCTTCATCACATGTATGAAGTTTCGAGCCAATCGGACGATGGGAAACCTGTGATCTTACAATTTTCACCAGTTTCGGGCCTCTTTAACGTGAACGGCTTGATTTCCTCAGATCCCCAGCGTGTAAATTCTTCAATATTGGTCCTCTAGAGTCTGTCCCTTGCTCTGGTAACTTCGAAGCGTTAAATCCACGCTTTTAACATCATTTTTTCAATCCACGCTCCCGGTTTCATCTTGTAATAAAAACACAATAAAAATATGGCATTAAGCATTATCATATACGTAAAATCTGGCAATAATCGGGGTCTGATATGTAATATTTGACCCTCATCACGAGTCATCGAGCAGACTATCGATGTTATCGAGAGTATACGCTCGATGATATCGAACCTGCTCAATGATATTGAACTCTATCATAAATGTGACCGTTTTATATCCATTGGAACTTTTTGCCTATATATAGAGGACTTATCTTTTGTTGCTATAAGAGAGAAAAGAGAGAGCTTTTGTGTGTTTTAATTTACATCTTATACCCTAAGCTCTTTCTCTCGATTGATATTTAATAGAGTGGATTGGGGAATGAACTTCCACATTCAAGGATCCTTCAGCTACTACCTGATTGGCAAATCATTATGCTGGGATGCCTTGAATGCATAAGATTGGAACTACTCTACCTTCCTTATAGGTAAACCTTTAGAGAGTAGGATTCCATCTTAACCTTGACCCAACCCTAAGTCTAGTCTTGGTATATCTTTTGTGTTGCGGATTAAGGGAGCAGAAGACTCTTCGTCAACAAGGAGGAGGAGAACTTTGGCGTTGTGCTTAACGGGACTCATCAACTTATCTGTAAGTATCTAGAGTCTAAGAGGACACTTGCAATCATTCCTTTCTAGGATTGGGTCTTAAGTAGTTCTCACCATTTGAAGTCCTCAAGGAGGCCTCTGGCGGGAGTGTACGTGGTGGGTGCATTGTGTGGACCCTTGCTCTGTGGAGAGCATAAACATCTGGTTAGGAGTGAACTAGTGAAACTCCGGGGTTAGAGGTGAACCGAGTAGAAACCTCTGGGTGCGTTGTGTGGACCCTTGCTCTATGGAGCGCATAAACATCTAGTTAGGAGTGAACCAGTAAAACTCCAGGGTTAGAGGTGAACCGAGTAGAAACCTCCATGTAAAGGTTGAAGGTGAACCTGATTTAAAACCTTAGGTTTGAGCCCTGGGAAACCTCCTTAGTGAAATTCGGTACACTCAAGGGTTGAGTGCGGCAGCCGGGAGTGGAGTAGACTTATCATCGAACCATTATAAAATGACTGTGTTTGTGATTGCTTTTCTATATGTGTGGTTCATGACAATGCATTCATATTCATATATCTGATCACATCTCACACACATACACAGTCACATCCAACATAGACTACGTTACATATTACTATATCTTGATTAGTTTGTGATTGGATCCTCTACTAGGCTTGGAAGCCAGTTGAGTTACATTTGAGTAATCCTGAAAATTACATACTTGTTAGGATTAGAGTTAAAGGATCTTTAATAACTCGTAAATCTTTAAAAAGTCCTATTCACCCCCCTCTAGGACATATTGACATATTCCAACTTCAACTCAAGCGGTCTTCACCGCTATTTCAATTGGTATCAGAGCAGGTCTCTCTTCAAGGGCTTCACCGCCTAGAGAGTAATCTTGACTGAAGTTGGAATCATGCTCAAAAATATCTAAGAGGATGTAACAAACCAGAATAATTGCCTTGTAATTCACACCGCCTTGAAAATCGGAAATAATTCAAAGTGGTATCTGGATAGTGGATGCTCCAGACACATGACTGGTGATCAAACACACTTCTGTGAGTATTCAAACTTTGATGGGGGATCAGTCACATTTGGTAATGGAAGCTCGGCCAAGATAGTGGGACAAGGAACTATAGCAGTACCAGGCCTTCCAAAGATCAAACATGTCCTCTGTGTAGAAGGCCTGAAATATAATCTTCTGAGTATCTCCCAAATCTGTGACAAAGAACATCTTGTCACTTTCTCAAAGGATGTGTGTAGAATCTTGGATCATACAGGAAAATCTCTCATAAAAGGTTTACGCACTAGTGATAATTGTTATGTCATTGAAAGTACAGGTGAGAATGTGCTATCCACAAAGTGTAATATGCCTGTAAAGAATGAATCCAAACCATGGCACCAAAGGTTGGGACACGTTCACTATCGAAATTTAGCAAAGCTCAGTTCGAAAAATTTAGTTAGGGGACTTCCCAAGATTAGAAAAGAAGAAAAAGTTGTCTGTGGAGAATGTCTAAAAGGAAAACAGATTAAGGTCAGACACAAAAAGACAACCACCATAGCAACAACAAAACCTTTGGATTTGCTACATATGGATCTAGTTGGACCTACTAAAGTAGAAAGCCATGGCAAGAAAAGATACTTCCTGGTTGTAGTAGATGACTACACCAGACTTACTTGGGTCACATTTCTTCGAGAGAAATCGGATGCATTTGAGGAATTTGTGATCCTGGCAAAGTGACTCCAAAATGAAAAAGGATATAGAATCAATCGCATCAGAAGCGATCATGGAGGGGAGTTCGAAAATGAAAGATTCAAGAAATACTGCAATGAGAAAGGAATTCGTCATGAATTCTCAGCTCCTAAAACCCCACAACAAAATGGAGTCATTGAAAGGAAAAATCGAGTATTGTAGGAGATGGGGTCAGTTATGCTGAATGGGAAAGATATGGCAAAAAGTTTCTGGGCTGAAGCTGTCAATACTGCTTGCTACATCATAAATAGAATATATCTTAGAGCAGGCTTAAACAAAACTCCATACGAATTATGGTATGGAAAACTGCCTAGTGTGAAATATTTTCGAGTCTTTGGTAGTAAATGTTATATTTTAAGAGATAGAGATCACCTAGGAAAATTTGAATCTAAAAGTGATGAAGGAATCTTTTTGGGGTATGCCATGAATAGTCGTGCGTACAGAGTATACAATCTAAGAACTCTCACTATTCAGGAATCAGTGAATGTGGTAATCGATGATCAACCTCATGAAGAAGAGGCACCTGTGAATGAATTAGATGATGGTGGAGATTCATGCATACTGGAAAAACCTAAAAATAAAACTTTATCACCCAGTGAACCCCAACCATCATCTGATGTTTCGATTATAAAAGATCATCCTTGAGAACAAATCATTGGAGACCCTAATGCTGGTGTAAAAACTTGACGACAGATAGAAAATATCTATAGTCATTTCTGCTTTACCTCAAAGATTGAGCTTAAAAACATTGTGGAAGCTCTTCAAGACGAACACTGGATAAATGCAATGCAAGAAGAACTTCAACAATTTCAAAGAAATGAGGTATGGAATTTGGTTCCCAAACCACTCGATACAAATGTTATTAGAACCAAATGGGTCTTTAAGAATAAATCTGATGAATCAGGAAATGTGATTAGAAACAAAGCAAGGCTTGTAGCTCAAGGGTACTCACTGATAGAAGGCATTGATTTTGATGAGACATTTGCCCCTGTAGCTCGCCTTGAGTCTATTAGAATTCTTTGGTCCATTGCATGTGCATTAAAATTTAAACTATTTCAAATGGATGTTAAGAGTGCTTTTTTGAATGGAGATCTTGCTGAAGAAGTATATGTGGAACAACCCAAAGGATTTTCAGATCCTAAGTGTCCTCAATATGTATATCGTCTAAATAAAGCCCTCTATGGTCTGAAACAGGCACCTCGTGCTTGGTATGAACGATTGACAAAATTTCTTTTGGACTGTAAATTTTGTAGAGGGAGTGTTGATAAAACTCTGTTTACCCAAAGAACAAAAAACTCATTGCTTATCGCACAAATTTATGTGGATGAAATAGTTTTTGGCTCAACATGTGAAGATATCGCATATAAATTTACTGACCTCATGATATCGGAATTTGAAATGAGCATGGTTGGTGAACTGAACTTCTTTTTAGGTTTGCAGGTCAAGCAACTACATGATGGAATCTTTATCTGTCAAACCAAATATGCGAATAATTCGGTAAAAAGGTTTGGTCTTGAATTTGGTCGTTGTTATCACACTCCCATGAGCACCACACTCAAACTTTCTAAAGATACAAATAGCAAGAGTGTGGATCAACACCTCTACCAGAGTATGATAGGTAGTCTACTATATCTCACAGCTAGTCATCCCGACATATCTTTCAGTGTAGGGGTTTGTGCTCGATATCAAGCAGATCCTAAGGAATCTCATTTAACGGCTGTTAAGAGGATCATTAAATACATAGTAGGGACTCTAGCCTATGGATTGTGGTATCCATTTGAAACATCCACCATCATCGCCGGGTACTCTGATGTCAACTGGGCAGGCAATTTAGATGATCGAAATGCTACAAGTGGAGGATGTTTCTATATTGGAAACTATCTAGTCGCTTGACAGAGCAAGAAGCAAAACTCAATATCATTATCCACTGCCGAGGCAGAATACATTGCCGCTGGAAGCTACTATGCACAACTCATTTGGATGAAACAAATGCTGTTGGACTATGGGATTGAACAACCCACAATGAGTCTTTTCTGTGATAACACAAGTGTAATCAACATTTCAAAAAATCCAGTTCAACATTCTTAGACTAAACACATTGACATTCGTCATCATTTTATTCGAAAACTTGTTGATGACAAGATTATCACATTGGACTATGTTTCTACAGAAAAGCAACTTGCAGACATTCTCACCAAACCTCTCGATACAAATAAGTTCAGTGACCTTCAAAAATCCATTGGGGTCTGCATTCACTAAATCTCAGTAAACTTGAGTCTCATAGGTAAATCCTTACACTGGGACATTTATGGTTATAAGTCAGACAAAAGTCTAAACTCTTTACGTTAATCATGATAGTTTTGAGCTGAAAATAAGTCTTTTGTCGAAATAACTGTTAAGCTACTGCTGTCTGTGGCAGTATGTTTTTTTTTTTCTTTGGAAATATGGATATAACTGTCAATCTTGGGCAGTTCATTTTGGCTATGACTGAGTATAACTCATATATTTTTTTTTTCCATATTCGTCTTAAGTTCCCCTGGTTTATCAAGTTATGGTTTGCATATGATTGAAAACTGCTATATTTTATCTAATATGCATTCATTCTGAGATTGATGTTTGACTAAAATGCACTAACTATTATACATCAAATTCATCTGCTTATGCCTATTGGTTCTCCCATGCAATTCACTTTTCAGTCAATATCACTTGCTATACCTTTGCCAATGACTGACAAAAAGGGGGAAAACAATTCAAACACCCCAAACAGAAAATTGTGTGTCTATTTATGTTGTTGCAGGTGTAGCTGCAAGAAAGGGAGAGTTTTGAAGTAAGGGGGAGCAGATACTTCTAGAATGTGTACATGCGGTAAAAAATTGTAAAATTGTGTAAATGCATGTACACACAATTTAGGGTATGTCTAGAAGTGTTCTAAGGTGTTTTGGGTATTTCGTCACGTAATTGACAAAGGGGGAGATTGAAAGTGCACCTGCTAGAGCCCTGGTTTGTCAAGTTACGTGAATGATAAGTCAGACTAGCTACAGAACTTAATAGGAAGATTATTTTAAGCATCTGCCTCAACCGGATGTGTAGAAGCTCGCAATAGGTAAATCATAGCCTCACATCCCATGTCCCAAAACACCAGGTGATTAAAACCCTTAAAACAAGATAGACATCTTAAGGTTTTTGTGGTGAGAAAACTTTTTCAAAATAGGAAAATCTCTATGTTTTTCTCGCCTTGTCGATCTTATTGAAACACCTTCGATATGATCGACCTGCTCTGTCGATGTCCTTGATACCTTAACGATATTATTGATGAGAGGACCAAAAATGTCTAGCAACTAAATATTCATCTGGACGGATTTATCGATGTATCGATACACCTATCAATATCATCGATAAAAGCACTAAATATGTCCATCAACTTCACAACATAACTAGACGAATTATCGATGTATCGATATACATATCGATATCATCGATATTCAAATTTTGAGTCCATCGAGAGTGGCTCAATAAGATCGACGACAGATTTATGGCGCCCCTATTTTTTAAAGAAAATCTCAAAAGTCTTCGATAGCATCGATGCTCTTCCGATATGATCTGAATTCAAATATCGATAAGATCGGAGGTCCATCGATGATATCGATAGTGGGCGCGCATTTCTTACTGCAGATATCTCAGGTTATTTTTAACTATGATCGGGGGCCCTTCGATAGAATCGATATTCAAATATCGATGATATCGGCATCAGGTCGATTGCATCGAACAAGGACACAAATCGTCCAGCAAGCTTAAAGACAAATCCGCTGGATTTATCGATGCATCGACTCTGATCTCGATATCATCAACATTCAAATTTCGATAATCTTGACAGTACCCCCGATCATTCATGAAAACCTGAAATATCTCTAAGTCAAGTCTCTCTCATTCTTCAAGTGTCGATTAATCGAACCTGCCATCGATGGAATCGGAGTTCAAAATCCGATGACATCAACAATAGCTTCGATTCATCGACCTATTGGCAAGAAGTTTCAAAAGCATATGACATTGAGTCCGAGTCATCGAGCAGACTATCGATGTTATCGAGAGTATACGCTCGATGATATCGAACCTGCTCGATGATATCAAACTCTGTCATAAATGTGACCGTTTTATATCCGTTGGAACTTTTTGCTTATATATAGAGGACTTGTCTTTTGTTGCTGTAAGAGAGAAAAGAGAGAGCTTTTGTGTGTTTCAACTTACATCTTATACCCTAAGCCCTTTCTCTCGAGGGAGTTCATCCTCCAATCCACCCTCACCATTGATATTTAATAGAGTGGATTGGGGAATGAACTTCCGCATTCAAGGATCCTTCAGCTACTACCTGATTGGCAAATCATTATGTTGGGATGCCTTGAATGCATAAGATTGGAACTACTCTACCTTCCTTATAGGTAAACCTTTAGAGAGTAGGATTCCATCTTAACCTTGACCCAACCCTAAGCCTAGTCTTGGTATATCTTTATGTTGCGGATCAAGGGAGCAGAAGACTCTTCGTCAACAAGGAGGAGGAGATCTTCAGCGTTGTGCTTAACGGGACTCATCAACTTATCTGTAAGTATCTAGAGTCCAAGAGGATACTTGTGATCATTCCTTTTTTAGGATTGAGTCTTAAGTGGTGCTCACCATTTGAAGTCCTCAAGGAGGCCTCCGGCGGGAGTGTACATGATGGATGCGTTGTGTGGACCCTTACTCTGTGGAGAGCATAAACATCTGGTTAGGAGTGAACCAATGAAACTCCAGGGTTAGAGGTGAACCGAGTAGAAACCTCTGGGTGCGTTGTGTGGACCCTTGCTCTATGGAGAGCATAAACATCTAGTTAGGAGTGAACCAGTAAAACTCTAGGGTTAGAGGTTAACTGAGTAGAAACCTCAGTGTAAAGGTTGAAGGTGAACCTGATTTAAAACCTTAGGTTTGAGGTGAACCCTAGAAAATCTCCTTAGTGAATTCTGGTACACTCAAGGGTTGAGTGTGGCAGCCGGGAGTGGAGTAGACTTATCGTTGAACCACTATAAAATGACTGTGTTTATGATTGCTTTGCTATATGTGTGCTTCATGACAATGCATTCATATTCATATATCTGATCACATCTCATACACATACACAGTCACATCCAACATAGACTAAGTTACATATTGCTATATCTTGATTAGTTTGTGATTGGATCCTCTACTAGGCTTGGAAGCCAGTTGAGTTATATTTGAGTAATCTTGAAAATTACATACTTATTAGGATTAGAGTGATAAGATCTTTAATAACTCGTAAATCTTTAAAAAGTCCTATTCACCCCCTCTAGGACATATTAACATATTCCAACTTCAACTCAAGTGGTCTTCACCGCTATTTCAATACCTCTACTATCTAACCTCAAGGCACCGAAGCTTGACCTATAACCTTTGCCCTCTGATTTGAAATGGCTATTTAGGTCAAGATGAGACATATCCGGTAGTGATTTCTTCCCACCATGAGTAAGAACAGGAGAGTATGCTCATCTCTACTCTTATTGAGTACAAAGGAGCCCTTGGATGGTCGATTGCTGACCTCAAGGGAATTGGCCATTTGATTTGTACTCACTGCATTCATCTAGAGGATAATGTAAATACCTCACGACAATCACAACATAGACTAAATCCAAACATGAAGGAAGTGGTTAAGGCCGAGGTTCTTAAACTATTGGATATGGGTATGATATACCCTATATCCGATAGCCAATGGGTGAGTCCAGCTCACATGGTTCTTAAGAAGTTCAGAATCATCATCGTAGCCAATGCCAACAATGAATTTATGCCAACTAGAGTTACTACTGGTTGGAGAATGTGCATTGACTATAGGAAGTTAAATACCATCACGAGGAAGGACCACTTTCCTTTGCCCTTCATTGATCAAAATTTGGAAAGGCTAGCAAGTCATTCCTATTACTGTTTCCTTGACAGATATTCGGGCTACAATCAAATCGAGATAGCCCTTGAAGATCAAGAAAAGACTATGTTCACATGTCCTTTTGGCAACTTTACTTACCGAAGGATGCCATTTGGACTGTATAATGCTCCCCGCCACCTTTCAGCGATGTATGATTAGTATTTTTTTGATATGGTGGGACAATATTTAGAGGTCTTCATGGACGATTTTCAGTTTTTGGTCCATCCATCAGCAAATGCTTGGAAAATTTTAAAAATGTGCTGAAGCGATGTGAGGAAAAGAACTTGGTACTGAATTGGGAGAACTGCCACTTTATAGTTTGTAAGGGAATTGTCCTTGGACACATCATCTCGTCCAAGGAAATTGAGATAGATAAGGCTAAAATTGATCTTATCTCTAACTTACCTCCACCCAAGAACATACGAGACGTGCAATCCTTCTTTGGACACGCCGATTTTTAAAGGAGATTCATAAAGGACTTTCGTCATCTCTCTTGTCCTCTATGTAATCTACTTCAAAAGGATGTACCATACAAGTTTGCTGAGCAATGTCAGGAAGCTTTTACTAAGCTCAAGGGCATATTAACCACTGCACCTATCATGCAGCCACCTGAATGGAGTCTTCCTTTTGAACTTATGTATGATGCGTTTGACTATGCTCTTGGGGCAGTTTTAGGCCAGAGAAAAGAAAACAATCCCTACGTTATTCATTATATAAGTAGAACTCTAAATCCTACCCAAGTGAACTACTCTACTACGGAAAAGGAACTCTTAGCTGTAATGTTCACATTGAACAAATTTAGGTCCTACTTGATTAGATCCAAGATCGTCACCTGCACAAATCATGTGGCACTCAAGTATCTTATTTCTAAGAACGATGCTAAGCCCCTCCTCATTAGATGGATCCTCCTACTCTAAGGATTTGATTTGAAAATAAAAGATAAAAAGGGAGTAGAGAACGTAGTGGCTGACTATCTTTCCCACCTTAATCTCTCTGATTCCCTTGAGACGACACATATAAATGACATGTTCCCTGATGAACAATTGTTCAAAGTCTCCCATTCACCTTGGTTTACTAATATTACTAATTATCTTGCCACAGGTTTCACGCCGACACATTGGACTACGCAAGATAAGAAAAAATTATTCGCTGAGGTTCGTAAGTTCTTCTGGGATGATCCATATTTGTTTAAATATTGCCTAGATAAAATCTTAAGGAGATGTGTGCCAGACAATGAACACTAAAGCGTCATCTCCATCTGTCACTCTTAGGCCTATGGTGGTCACTTTTCTACTAAAAAGACCACGATCAAGATTCTGCAGTGTGGCTTTTACTGGCCCATTATGTTCAGGGACACTCATGAGTTTTGCAAAGCTTATAAGCATTATCAGAAGTTGGGAGCATTGTCCTATTGAAATATGATGCCTCTGAACCCCATTCTAATCATTGAAGCATTTGATTGCTTGGGCATTGATTTCATGGGACAATTCCCCCAATCTTTTAGAAATTTATATATTTTGTTTGCTGTAGACTATATCACTAAATGGGTCGAAGCGATTCCATGCCGGAATAATGACCATCAAACGGTTATTAAATTTTTAAAAGAGAACATCATTTCCCAGTTCGGAACGCCTCGAGCCATCATTAGTGATGGGGGCTCACATTTTTGTAATAGGCTATTCGCGAACCTAATGAAGAAATATGGCATTTCTCACAAGGTGAGCACTCCATACCACCCACAAACAAGTGGGCAAGCTGAGTTTCCAATAGGAAAATTAAACATATCTTGGAAAAGACGATTAACCCTGACCGTAAGGATTGGTCAATCCGATTGATCGATCCCTTATGGGCATACCGTACTGCATATAATACCCCTATTGGAATGTCTCCCTTTAGACTTGTCTATGGGAAGGCTTGCCACTTGCCTGTAGAGTTGGAACATAGAGCTTATTGGGTAATAAAAAATTTGAATTTCAATCTAGACAACGCTGACTCGCTTTGCAAACTGCAGTTGAATGAACTCGAAGAAATCTGGAATAATGCGTACGAGAACTCGAGAATTTACAAGGATAGAATGAAGGTGTTTCATGACTAACACATTCTTCGAAAATAATTCACACCAGGTCAGAAAGTCCTCCTGTATAATTCTCGGTTACATCTCTTCCCGGGTAAACTTTGATCTTGTTAGACTGACCCCTTCATTATTACCAATGTTTATCCTTATGGGGCTGTCGAGATTCAGAATCCAAATAATGGTAATGATTTTAAAGTAAATGGACATCGATTAAAGCCATTTGTTGAGAAATTTGATTTAGAAGACATGTCCATATCTCTGAATGATCCTGTTTATCAAGATTGATCTCCTAGTCTGACAGAGGTATAGTTAGGTTTATTACTTTATGCCATTCTAGGATAGTTTACTTTTTGCCATTCTATGATAGTTTGCTTCCACCATTTTAGGATAGTTTGTTTTTGGTTGATTAACGCTTGCGCTAACCACCTTCACTCTGAGATCCTTTGGAAAAAGCCTCAAAATGTCTTCATCAGGTACTATTTTCCAATCCCTTCTCTTTCAATTACGTTGTTCTTTTGCAAATCATTCTTATTTATTTTACATTGAGGACAATGTAGATTTTAAGTTAGGGATGAAAGATTAGGTACACTAATCAATGTTTTCTTGGTTTTGAGCAAAATTTGTAAAATTTTTGAAAAATTTTCAATGATTATCTGTTTGGAAAGTGATAAGTTGTGTATTTAAGACTGTTTTGAGTATGAAGGTAAGGTAGAAATCGAATTTTGAAATTGTTGGAATTGGAGCAATTAAGTAACCTATCACTTATGGTTCTTACATTTAATTGATTAAGAGTAAGTTTGACTATTATGTTATTCAAATTGTTTTATGTGAATAGTACTAGATTTTCTAATTGTTAGAATGATGATCATTGCAAGATATTGAGAATCAAGTCTGGAGAATTTTATCCACCTTAAAAGAATAAAAAGAACCAGTTAAAAAAAATAAGAGATCGACAAAAAGGTCATGTGTGGTGAAAAGACTGGAAAAGAATGCAAAAATAATGGAAGGTCTGTAAAAGAGTGTGAAATCTGAAAGAAAAAAGAAAAGAAAAGAAAAGAAAAGATGAAAAGACCGAATGAATACAAATGACCGTCGATATAAAATTAAAAATTGGAAAAAGAAGGAAAAGGGGATAAGTTTGGAATCAGTACTTGTGTTTTCAACCAATCTTGAAATGGTGAGCATGGCTAACATTATGAAAAGATAGTATTTTCACTAAGCACATTGAAAAACTTGACATGCGAACTATACTCTAACCGAATGGATAAAGAACTTGATTGGCGAACTATGCTCTAACCTAATGGATAAAGAACTTGATTGATCGATTGCTTATGTGATTCAACTCTAGGTCTTTAAAATCTCAATTTCTCATCTTGAGTCTACTCATTCATACTTGATTACACAAAAGATTGTTTTCTAAAAAAGGTTTGAACATTGCGCATTAAGGTTCATTTTTCACATACTTTGCTCGGGACTAGCAAAATGCTGATTGGGGATTGTGTTGAGGGTCAAATATTGCATATTGGACCCCATCTATTACTTGGTTTTATGAACATGATAATGTTTAATGTTCTATTTTAATCATGTTTGTATTGCAAGGTGAATTTAAGAGCTTGGATTGAAAAGGATGTTAAAAGCATGGATTTAACGCTCAAGAATCACCAAAGACAAGAGTGGATCTGATAAAACTAAGAATGAAGAATGCACATACTGAAGATCCAAGAAAACCAAGTCAAAAATGAAGAAAATCGGAGTTTTGAAGTGAAATTTGGTGATTCTCGACTAGTCCTAGCTCCGGCTCAACCAGTCCTGGCTACGCACGACCCGTCTTAGATTTTGCTTGACCGGTTGAAGGTGTTTCGACTCGAACTCCAGCATGTAAAACATCTAAATCTTCGTATTGCTCGACCAGTCGAAGGAGACCCTCGATCGGTCGAGGACGGCCCACGACCGGTCGAGGATGTCCCATAACCAATCGAGGGTTACGCAATTTTTGCGCGGACTGTGTAAATTTGAGATGATTTCTAGAAATTTCCACTTGATGCGAAAGTCTAAGGCCTAAAACTATAAATAGGGGTCCCTAGGGCATCCCTAGGCATCTTCTAGGGTTTGAGGAGTAAAGTAAAAGCGTGGAGAAGCTGTCGCCAAGAATTTTTCTTCCCTTTCCTTAGTAGTTTTTATGCTTTTCTTAAGAGTTCTTAGTTCAATCATGTCTATGGTTGTCTAAACCTCTTAGGTAGGGCTAAGAGGTGAAGCTTGTAGTGTGATTGGGATATTTTCTTTGTTTTGATTCATATTTTATTGAACTCTCTGAGATTCTTGTTTGATTATGAAGGAATATTTTTAGTTTTAATGGTTTATTGTGACAAATTACAATAGATCTACGATGGCTTGAGATATCTTCTTTTCTTGAATTAAGATTGTGAAACAAGAATCGTCCCTTGGGCATGGTCGGATGATGGAATCCTCCCTAACTTTCATAAATATCTCATATTGGTTTTGGGATTGGTAAATCTTGTTGTTTGCCTTATCTCCTGGGCATGGTTTTGTGACGGAATCACTTCCAGTTCTCACACCTCTCATCCATTAAGAACTAGGTCAATGGAAGTTCAGATTTGATTTTACTGAGATATCTTCCAATTGAATAGGATGAGACTCTAATTCCAATCGTGTGACTTGAATCAAGCATAAATCTCCTAGATCTCTACAAGTGGTTCCTTAGAAACCCTAGTTTCCCACCTTTGAATTTCTTAAGTTTTTTCATTAAATCTCTCACAATTACTCTCAAATATTTAAGATTTAGGTTTTCATCTTTTTCTAGTTATTCTTCTAGTTGCTCTCAGAACACTCACGAGATTAGTCCTTGTGGATTCGACCTCGGTCTCACCGAGATTATTACTACATCGGGACCCTACACTTGGGGTTGTGAACAGGGGTCGTCATGGTTTGTTTCATTTATTGACGACTACTTTAGGAAAGTTTGGGTTTACTTCATGAAACGTAAATTCGAAGTTTTCACTATATTTAAACAATGGAAGACAATGGTGGAAAAACAGTCAGTGTGAAAAATAAAGGTTTTAAGGACTAACGATGGTGGAGAATTCACTTCAACTAAGTTTAATGAATATTACAAAGATGAAGGGATCATTAGGCACAACACAGTGCGCCACTCACCCGAATAAAATGGTGTGGCTGAGCAGATGAATCAGACTCTCTTGGAGAAGGCCCGATGCATGTTAAGTAATGTTGCGTTGGGCAAGGACTTATGGACTGAGGCTGTTAACACGGCTTGCTACTTAGTAAACCGATCCTCGTCTACGACAATTGAATGTAAAATCCCAGAGGAAGTATGGAGTGGTCATAAGCTGGATTACTCAGATTTACACATATTTAGTTGAGGCTTACTCTCATGTACTGTCAATTGAGAGAGATAAGCTAGACCATAAAACTAAAAAGTACATCTTTGTTGGCTATGGTATTCGTGTAAAAGGTTTTAAGTTATTTGACAAGGTCATTACTAGCTGTGACATCAGATTCAATGAACGCTCCCTATTCCGTAAGAATGATCAAGAGGAACCAAAAAGGTTAATCGTAGACATCCAAATTGACACAGATGATACTCAGGCAGAAACATATGGGCAAATAGAGGTACAAGAATAGGTGGAGCACCCACTTGTGAGAAGAAGCCCACCGCTTGATCGCAGGTTACCGGCAAGATACAGGGAGGACTCTAATATCGCATATGCCCTCATTACAGATGAGGGGGACCTGTCAACTATTCAGGAGGCTCTTGATGAGATTGATGCAAAAAAGTAGAAGGCGGCTATGGATGATGAGATAAACTTGTTGCACAAAAATCACACATGAGAGCTAGTGGAGCTTCCAGCGGACCGAAAAGCAATTAGATGCAAGTGGTTATTCAAAAGGAAACATGATAGATATAAAGTGAGGCTGGTAGTGAGGGGTATGCTCAGAAAGAAGGAATCGACTTCACAGAGATATTTACACCGGTGATTAAGCAAGTATCCATCAGATTCATGTTTGCGTTGGTTGCCCAATATGATCTTGAACTGGAACAGATGGATGTTAAGACTGCATTCCTACACAGGGTGTCATGCCCCAAACCCGGAAATCGGACTAATAGGAATCCTGATCGCCGAATTTGGTACCGGCAACCTCCGTAGTACCCTATTCTCGGCTCCCAGCGCCCATACGCCAGATTCTGATCCTAGGATACTACAAGGAGAATTTTCCAATGTACATTTATCTCGTAAGAAGCATAACCACAAGTTTACCTAAATCACAAAGGCAACATCATCATCACATATCCACTAATATAAACATTTGAATACAATGTTGAAAGGAAAATACATATATCGAAAATCAAAGCTCTAGAAGACCGCTGCATGCTCCATGCTCAATGCTGGTGCAACCTAACACCACCTGCACGCATCTATCGTGCATAAGCTTATAGAAAGCTTAGAGGGTGGTGAAAGTGTGTGCATAAAGTAAGTGCCAAGTATGCAATACAATGCCATAAATCATAGAATATCGAAAACATTGGCAAGTTCATGAATCATACAATATCAGAGTAAGCAGAAACACTGACAACTTCACAAATACAATCAGTCGTACCAAAGCTATGCGATGCAAAAACCTAAACTAATATCACATACTAAGGAAGCAATGTAGATCAACTATGCAATGCAGAGATATAATAAGACAAATATCAGATACCGAGGATGCAATGCAATACGCAAATCCTAGTGAGTCTATGAATGCCGTCAACCTCATCTACTCCATACAAATGCAGAAACGTAGTAACCCAGAATACCATATGCCGCGGATATAATGCAATATGCGGTGCGAATGAAATGACCAAGCTGGAGTGTGAAGTCGGGATGATAGTATGTAGTATCGCAAGCTGTGGAGTTTGTCATAAGGGACTTCTATTCAGACTGGCCCATACTTGGTTTAGATAGCTGGACATAATGTGGTAAACCCCTTACCTCAAGTTAGTCGCGCCCCCAATCGAAATTCTAGCTATACGAAGGTACACATAACAAATAGTTACTCACCACCAGCCCGAGTGGATAGTGAATGAATGAATGAATGAGTATGCAA
The DNA here is from genome assembly GCA_030180095.1 of Magnolia changhungtana. Lineage (NCBI taxonomy): Eukaryota > Viridiplantae > Streptophyta > Magnoliopsida > Magnoliales > Magnoliaceae > Magnolia > Magnolia changhungtana. The sequence continues at coordinate 3,567,025 of JASAUF010000625.1, forward strand.
TTCCTGCTCAATAAGTCCACATATCAGTACGGTTCCTCTCTAGGATCATCACTGGGGTCTATTACACTTTACGCCAACTTGCCGCCCCTATCCGAGCGCACAACTGGGTAAGTGGAAGAAACCTCACTAGCCGCCTGCCAATATCGGGCCCGGCTCGTCGATAGCGGACCCATTCCTCAAGCTGGTCAAATTTAACCTAGATATTACCCCGTCACTCAGGCAGGTAAGGTCACACCCCTTCCTAACTGACCACGACATAGTGGGAGACGTGGCCTACTGGTATACGACCCTCACATACTCGGTCTAGACGTTGTGGCATCCTCTGGTACCAAGAGGGTTTAAGGATTTTCACCCAGGGTCATCTATGGCAGCCCGATGCAATAACATATTTTCGGTGTCCCATCTGGCCATCCACAATATACTTATGAAGGCTACGGCCCTGATGTCACTAGGGCGTACAGTAATCACAACACACAATGTAAGATGCATGAGTCATACAATTTAGTCATGCATCAATCCTGCGCATACCGTGTACTCAAATAAGACAATCTCTTCCTATCAGGGAGTCTTATAATACCATGCCCAATGACATATGCAATGGTCAACCACATCCCATAACAAACATTCAGATGATGCGTATAGGCATGTATCATGATGCTATGATATCACATACTCATAATCGACATCGATAATTGGCCTTGACAATCTGCCTCGACAATCGGAATCGGCCTCAATAATTGGAATCAGCCTCGACAATCGGAATCGGCCTCGATAATCAACCTCAACAATCAGAATCGACCTCAATAATCAGAATCGGCCTCGACAATCGAAATTGGCGTCGACAATTGGAATTGCCTCGAAAATCGGAATCGGTAGTCGGCTTAACAAAGGGCCTAAGGGAAGGTCACAATGAGGACATTTAACCATCATTGCCCATCAATGTGGACATTTAACCAACATTGCTCCCAAGGAGTTTCCCACATAGAGCCAAACATAAAGTGGGCTCATGGCCTCACCCAAGGGCCTAATATACATCACCATGGGCCTCATCACATCACAATGGGCCTAATCGTATGGGCTAGAAATATATCACAATGGGCTATGACATATGGACTGGAAATACATCACAATGGGCTTTACCAAATGGGCCGAAAATACATCATAATGGGCCACGACCCATGGGCCCCAAATACATCACATTGGGCCTCACCAAACAGGCCTCAAATACATCACATCGGGCCTCACTAAATGGGCCCCAAATACATCAAATGGGCGATATCAAATGGGCTAAGTCAAATGGGGCGTATCAAATGGGCCAAATCAAATGGGCCAAGTCGAATGGGCTCAAACCAACCACACCATTCATCTATAGCTAGAGATCATTTTAGAGCATTATCACAAAATGAATCATATCCCAAGGATCATCTGGACCATACCACAAATGTCAGTGGTGATAATGATTTCCACTGTTGAATTCCAGTGAGCCCACTATAGTATTTATTTTCCATCCAGTCTGTGCATAAGGTCACAAAGAACTGGATATAGAGGAAAAATAAATATTATATTGATTCAAAACTTTTGTAATCCTAAAAGGGGTTTCAATGATAGATGTTCAACTCCACTGTTCGCTGTAGTGTGGTCCACCTGATAACCTGAGACGGGTCACTAAAAGGATGAACAGTGTAGATGAAATACATCCATAAGGTGGGACCCGTTCAGCATGCAGGACAGCGTGACAAAACCCATGCATCACGGAGGCCCCACATAAATAGATGGATGGTAAGGATACAACACATGTATCATCTGGTGGGGCCGTACTTGACACACCAGATGATGGACGATAGGGATACAACACATGCATCGTCTAGTGGGGCCGTACCTGGCACACCAAATAGATGGACGGTAGGGATACAACACATGCATCATCGGGGAGCCCATGACCGTGTCCATTGGATGGACGGTTCGGATAACATATTTGCTGCATCATCCAACAACTGGACGGTGCAGATAAGATCATACATCATGGTGCGGTCCACGTAATGGCCCACCAATATAGTACCATTAATATAATATATATTATATAATATAATATTATATATTATATATACTTGTATAATGGTAGGATGCGGCCCATTCTCACCGTCTAGATCCATCTGGATGGTGCAGATTTCATATTAAAGGTGTGTCCCACGTGGGAATGGCTCACCTAAATACTTTTAATATAATATATTATATTATATAATATTATATATAATATATATATATACATTATATATACGTAAAAAGAAAAGAGTGGCTATCCAGATCCACCGTCCAGGCCTTGGACATCTGGATGGTATGGATTTACAATGCATACTCTAAGGTGGGTCCCACATAGGAGTGGTCCACCATAACATGTATTGTTAATATAATATATTATATTATATAATATTATATATCATATATACATATGTGTGTGTGTGAGAGAGAGTGAGGGGTGTTAGTGTCTAGCATCCAGAGATGCTGGACGAACAACCTGGATGAAAGAAACACATTCATAATGGTAGGCCCCACAAGAATGGACGGTTTGGATGGCCCTACGTAAGACGGTGGCCCCACGTCAGGTGGGCCACACTCTTGGATCAAGCTGATATTTGTGTTTTCCTTCATTCGGGTCTGTCTAAATGGACTGCCATGTGAGCCACTCGGTGGACAACATAGGTAAAAATACATACTTCATGGTGGGCCACTGTAAGACCCGTATCCTTGACTGTACCGTTACATAGACTTCCGCGGTCTTTCCGGTCAAATTTCGGCAACCTTTGACCCTTAACCGGTGTTGCGCGTGACTCTGATTTATACGTCGTTAATCTGATTCGACTCAACCAGAGACTTATACCATTGCGACCGCACCGTCGCCGCGGTTCCGATGTCGCGACTCGCGCACCGAGGCGATACTCTGGCCAGGAGATATGGGCCAGCGTTCGGTGCGAGGAAAACGCCGCGCATACGAATCCCGAAAGAATCTCAACGAGATATCATATCAATCATCCATCAATCAATCCCATCATGTCAAGTACACATCACCTCACACTCTTCCCCAAGCAAGCCCCAAAAGTCAAAAAGTCCTTACACAAGCCATACCTTTCTTACGCAAATGGCCAACAAAGTCAAAAAGGCTCTTACACACATCCATCACTCCATCAAACATCACCCATCTCTCTCCCTTTACAAGTCTCTCTCTCTCTCATTTTTCAAAATATTTCCCAAACAACCCTAAAACCCTCCATACGTCCAAGCCTCTCCCACCTCTCCAAGAGAGCTACAAGTGTGGCCCACCTTTCCCACCCTCTCATCTCCCATCTCCACTATCCAAACCTCATCTCCTCCATAGGAATTAAAGCTAAGGAGCTAAGGAAGCCTTGGGAGCAAGAAGGAATGGTGGGTGATCTTAGATAGTTGTTTTTTTTATTCATTTTGTTTAATTAAGGGTCCACATATGTAGGACCCACCTTGATGTATGTTTGCATGAGGGGCCTATAGTGGCGAGGTCCCTCCATCCTCACCGATGTCTCCCTCTTTCTCTCTCTCTCTCTCTCTCTCTCTCTCTCTCTCTCTCTCCTTCCCTATGGTCATGGCCCACCTATGGTGTGTGTATCTCACCCATGTCGTCCAACAAGTGGGCCACTTTGATCCCGGTACGGAGTCCGCATGATCGGACCATCACACAAGCCCGGATCTTGGGGAGGAATAAATTATCAGTTGGATCCAAATCTAGTGGCCCACCATGTGGGGTCACCTTGATGCATGACATTATCTAACACCGTTGACAGTGGCTGGACGCTGGATCGATTGAAATGAATAATAAAATATACATAATATATATATGTGTGTGTGTGTATGTGCTTCACGTGTATAGCAGCTAGGAGAGCTGCTGTAATGACGTTGTCCCGCAACGTGGGCCACTGTGTTGTATATTCCCACTGTTCATGGCTTAGGACGGTGGGGCTGATCATGAGGAGTGTGTTATATATACACACTGTCCATCCCATTCGGCTGGGCCGTCCATGTGTTGGACGACCAGCAGCAGGACGCTGCGTCCCTAACATCAGCAAATTTGGTGGGTCCCACGTGAGATCCACACCGTCCAGACAGGTGGGACCCATCCATATCACACGTGGTAGACGGGGTGAAAGATACCTCACTGCAACACTGAGGTCATGGCATTGATCCCTAGTGGCGGTAGCTAACTGGGGAGTGTGCTGGTGGTGGGTCCCGCACCGTCCATCCAGTTTGGCGGGCCACCCTTTGGTGTGCGTGTGATCCAAACCGTCTGTGCACCTGGACGGTGGGACCACCATGTGGGGTCCGTTCTCCCACGCCCAGATCCAAAGCTCAACTGGCAGCGGGTGGAGACACCTCATTTTACACTGAGGTCTTGGTACCGTCCCTGTGGGGTGGCTAATGGTGATGTGATCATGTGGGGCCTACCTGACCCTTGGGTGCGGCTGCAACTTGGTCGGACCCTTCATTCAAACGGGACACCCACAATGGGTGGGGTGGATTGGTGGACCCCATCTCAGTGGGCCCAAATAAATGATTTTGATTGTTTTTAATGGAGGGTATCCCTCTCAACTGTTGTATCTTGTGTGGCCCACACAAGTCATGGACTGACTTGATTTTTGAAACCTAGGTCCATGCTGGAATGGTGCATCTAACTGATGGGTTAGATGTTTTGGCAACATCAGCAGTGGGGCCCACACAGCTCGCCCTCATGGAGCTGGACGTCAGCTGAACCGCTGCACCTTTTCCCCATATATATGTATATATATATATATATATATATATATATATGGTGGGCCCTACGTGGGACCCACCTCTGGGTGTTGTCAGAAAAGAAAGAAAAAGGCAAGGAAAGAGGGGCATGTGGCTGCCCTCTCTCTCTCTATCTCTCTCTTCATCTCTCTCTCTCTACATCTCTCTCTATCTCTCTCTTCATCTCTCTCTCTCTCTCTACATCTCTCTCTCTTCATCTCTCTCTCTACGTCTCTCTCTCTATCTCTCTCTTCATCTCTCTATCTCCCTCTCTCCCTGTGTACGTCAGCAGGGTGTAGGCCCACTTAATGTATGTGTTTTACTCCAGCAGTCCATCTATTTTTATGGTGTGGCCACCTTGGGGATGCGCTGCATCCACCGTCCAGCCCATGGACGGTGGATCCCAGCCATGATGTATGGGTTTTACACATGCCGTACATCTATTTTGATGGTGGGACCCATCGTGAGGTATGTGTTTTATCCTCGCCTGGTTCCCCTCCCGGACTTGGGTGCGGCACCAGTAGGCCCACCTTGATGTCTGTATTATATCCACTCATCCATTGAGGCCCACCTTGATATGCATAAGGCCCAAGTGATTAGGCCCACTTACCATAATTATGGCCCGTTGTTGAGGCCCGCTTTGATGTGAATGAAAGGCCCATATTATGAGGCCCATTCGATGTATTTGTGGCCGTGGTTGAGGCCCACTTTGATATATACAAGGCCCATGTTACGAGGCCCATTTTGATGCATTCTAAGGCCCATGGGTTATGGCCCATTGCAATGTACATTAGGCCCGTTGGTGAGCCCCATTAATGCGGCCCATTTGATAAATGTAAGGCCCATGTGATATGGTCCATTCGATGTATTTAAGGTCCAATGGGATGTACCTAAGGTCCATTGCAATGTGTGATCCCAACATGGTTTATGTAATGATGTTTACGACGGGCAATGCTTTGGGAGCAATGTTGGTTTGACGTCCACATTGTAGAATAATGTTGGTTAAATGTCCGCATTATGATTCTCTTAGGGCTCATTGTTAGGCCCATACTTGTAGGTCATCTAGGCCCATCTCCTTATGAACATCATCTATCCCATATAACATGTTTAGTATAGTTTTATGATTCATGATCATACGCATCATATGTATGCTTGGTATGAGAAGTGACTGATCATAGCATATGCCTTCGGGTAGATTGTTTAGGGGCTCCCGGTTAGGCGGTGTTGCCCCACATGAGCGCACGAGACGCGTAGGATTACTGCATGACTGGATAGTGTGATTCATGCATTCGCATTGTGTGATATGGTTACTGTACGCCCTAGCGACATCAGGGCCGTAGCCTCCACAGGCATATTGTGGTTGGCAGGATTGGATACCAGAAATCTTATTTTACATGGGGTGCTATAGATATCCCTGGGTGAAAGTCCTTAAACCCTTATGGTACCAAGAGGTTGCTCCAACGTCTAGACCGAGTGGGTGCATGAGTGCTGATGGCCGATTACCAAGAGGCTACGCTTTCCACTGTGTGGTGGTCGGTTGGAAGGGGGTACGGCCTTACCCGCCCGAGAGGAGGGGGCAATGCTAGGCTGAGTCTGACCAGCTCGAGGAATGGGTCCGCTATCGACGAGCCGAGCTCGATACTGGCAGGCGGGTAGTGAGGTCTCTTCCACTTACCTTATTGCGCGTGATGGGGCGGCAGTCTGGTTTAGAGTGTACTAGACCCCGGTGATATTCCAGAGATGAGCTGTACTGATATGTGGACTTAGATGAGGATTTGTATGCTTGAGTTGCATTTCGCATCGCATGGCCTTGGTATGGCCGACATCATTCATGCCTTGCATCGCATAGGCTTGGTACGACTAGTATTATGCATGGATTCACCAGCATGTTCCGCATTACTCTGATACTGCATACTGCATTACTACCTTGCGCACACACTTTCACCACCCTCTAAGCTTTCTATAGCTTATGCACGACTGTTGCGTGTAGGTGACGCGAGGACGCAGCAGCGCTGAGGCAGGAGCATAGAGCAGATCTTTTTAGAGTTTTTGTCCATCCTCATTATATTTCCCTTTATGCTCATTGTACATGTAAAGTTTTTGATCATGGTAGAAATGTGATGGAGTTTTTGGTTGTTGTTTGTGGGTTATGCCTTTGGTTATGCTTATTACGAACTAATCTGATGTTGAAATCCTCCTTGTAGCACCCTAGGATCGGAACCTGGCGTATGGGCGCTGGGAGCCGAGAATGGAGTTCTACGGAGGCTGTTGGCACCGGATTCGGCGATCGAGAATTTTGTGAGCCCGGTTTCCTAGTTTGGGGCGTGACAGCCACACACACACACACCGACACCCATAAGAGAGAGAGAGAGAGAGAGAGAGAGAGAGAGAATGACGAGAAGGGGAGGGACCCTGCCACTATTGGGCCCTCCCTAATACAATGCATACATCAAGTGGGTCCCACAATAAGTGGGCCCTTAGAAATCTAAATCAACGGTGAATCACACACCTATCGGCCTTTTTCTTTAGCTCCTTGGACTCTTATGCTCCTTGTCTTTGATCTTGATGGAAGTTGATGAAGAATGGAGGGTTGAGATGGAATTTTAGAGGTTAGATGGTGGGGTGTGAAGCTCTCAACATGGCTAGAAATAGAGGGAGGCCATGGATATCGGGAGCTCTTGTTGTTTGAATGGGAAGAAAGAGAGGAAGAAAGAGATAAGGAGAGAGAGGGGTAGTTCAATCATGATGGTAGGGCCATCATGACTTGTAAGAGAGGGGTGTGGCTAGCAATTATGGGCTGAGGCAACATAACTTGGGGAAGAGAGATGTTATTATTACATATAAGAAGGGTCAACTTATGAAGAGGGGCCATCATTATTTGTGTAAGGACATGACATTACCTACCTAGGGAATGGTGCCGATGGGTCCCGCAACGTGTGGTCCGCGGCCATTATAATGAGGTCATGCAGGGAGTTGGAAGAATAGATCTACATGAAGCAACTAGAGGGTTATGAAGTTAAAGGGGCAGAGAAAAAAGTTTGTAGGTTAATGAGGTCGTTGTACGGCCTGAAACAGTCATCTAGGTAGTGGTATAAGAAATTTGATTCTTTCATGTTGACTCAGAAGTTTACTTGGAGTGAATATGATTACTGTGTCTATTACAAGACACTGAGGGATGACAAGTTCATCATCCTAGTATTGTATGTTGATGATATGTTGATCGCCAATCATGATATGTCTGAAATCAATATACTGAAGACTTGGTTATCAGGTACATTCGAGATAAAAGATCTGGGGCCTGCAAAGAGGGTTCTTGGCATAGATATTCACAGAGAGAGGAAGAAGAGCAGGCTTTAGTTATCACAGGCAGAATATCTCAGAATATCTTGAAAGGTGCTGATAAAGTATAGGATGGACTAGGCAAAGCCAGTGAGCACTTCAAGCTTTCCTTAGAACAATGTCCTAAATCAAATGAGGAAAAGAAGGCTATGTCTCATGTGCCTTATTCGAATGCGGTTAACAGTTTAATGTATGTCATGGTCTGTACAAGACTAGATATTTCACAGGCAATCAGTGTTGTGAGTAGATACATGTCAAACCCAACAAACAACATTGGGAAGCTGAAATGGCTACTTTGATACATTTGAGGTATAAAAGACTACGTCTTAACTTTTGGGAAGACATGGACAAAGTTAATAGGTTATGTGGATTTAGACTACGCAGGCAGTATGGACTCCAGGAAGTCAACTTCTGGTAATTCGTTTGTACTAGCGAGTGGAGAAATTAATTAGATGTCGGAGCTTCAGTCCGTGCTGGCTCTTTCCTTGACCAAAGCAGAGTATATGATAGTGACAAAAGCATTTAAGAAAGGTGTTTGGTTGAGAGGTATGATAAATCAGTTGGGGCTTCAGCAGGAAGTCGTGCCGGTTAATTATGACAGCGAAAGCGCTATAAATTTGGCTAAAAATTTTATTTATCACTCTCGTACTAAACAAATTGATGTTCATCACCATTTTATCCGACATGTGCTTGAAGAAGGAGGTATAACTTTAGAGAAGATTCACACCAATGTGAATGCAACAGATATGCTCACTAAGGTCATTCCTATAAAGAAGTTTAAGTTCCGTGTAACTTCTCTGGGCTTGTGTAACACCCCGGATTTTTGCCAACCTGGAGATAGATGTCCTTAGGTAATGGGTCGATCCGAATACCTTATTAACTTGTCAGAACTCAATCCCAAAGTCAAAAAATCACTTTTTAACCCTTTTCCTTCACAAATCTCACCTCGCACCACCTCGTTCTTTAAATCTTTCTAAGTACTTTCACATTAGACACAAATCTTAGAGTTTAGGGGATGAAGAACAATATTCAAACTCAAAGTAACCTTATGGAATCATCAACAAATAGGTTATTTAGAAACATCAGCCTCTCATACCCTAGGACCTTCTTATATTGTAATTAGGCGTGATTTAGTTAAGTGTTAATTCTTTGAACCACCTTCTATACAAACTACCAAAGGCCCGAGTATCACCTTAGACAGAAATCTTATAGGACTAAATCCTTTAGAAATTAGACAAAGTTAAAAAAGTGTTAAACTAGATCACATATGAAATCCGCACTAATCACTTTAAATATGATCTACAAGACCCAAAACTTGTAGAATCATTGACGCTAGGTTACCTTAAAATCTAGGATCAATCTCATTACCCGGCTGCTCTCGGGAGCATCACAAAACTCCGTATCAGATCTGGATTGCACATCGAAAGTCTGATTAACGCAAAGTTAAACGATTAGGACCACCTTACTGGGCTTGACAACCATCTCGAAAATCAAATCCAGATAGTGTCCTAATGCTATTTTCTTGAGCCCGGAGTGAAGAGTGTGAGAAACGTGAAATTAATTAGAAATAAAGTTCATTTTAAGTAATCTGAGACTTGTCGCTTGCGGGCCAAATATAAGCAATCAAACCGTCAGAATCTAACCCAAATACACCCTCGGATCAGGAGAAATTTCATACACATGTCTGTGTATTTGTAACCCTGATCGAGTTTCTGTGACCGTTGAACTGAAACTGGTTCGCCACGTGCGATCTGGAAACCCGATTGGAATGAAAACTTAACTCGACCTAGATCCAAGGTTAGTGAGCTTAAGTCTGACCTTTGGCTCAAGGGGGGCTCCGAAAATGCTCCGTTGAGCTGAAACAGATGCCCTTTAGACAAAACCTAAGTATACCTTGGCCCTGGGCCTATTTCTGGCAAGTTTTGGGCCTATATAAGGACCTTAAACCCTCACTCTCTCATCCCATATGAATTTGAGAAAAACCTAAGAGAGAGAAGAGAGAAAAGAGAGAGAGTGTGTGAGAGAAGTGAGAGATTCTTCCTGATGTTCTACCCTGCTATCCTACGTGATTAATCATCACGATCTAATCACTTTTCCGACGATTTCGTCTTCGTTTGTAGGTAAGAAAACCTAACCCTAAGCTATTTTAGAGTTTCCAAGAGTGTAGGTGATGGAATAGCTGACCTGTTTCATGATTCAGGTTGTCGTTGTGCCGTAGACAAAGGCGTTAGGTTCAAACTGGTTTCGGTTCAAGTTTACCGACAAAAGGTGTGGACTTTAGACGTATAGGTTATGATTTTTAACGCTTTCAATGTTAGATAAAGATAGATTCATGATCTGGATGCTATTGCACATGTACAAAGTGTTGCCCGTTTCATTTTTCGGTTATACGTTAACTATGTTGAATATACTGTATTTCTCATATTTATAGAAAATACTGTATACGTATGAAATACAGATTTGTGCTTGCCATGATTAATTGTTGTCTAGGTATGCTATATACATGTGTATCAACTTCTGGGTGAACGGATTAGCCTAACACCTATTATATTAACATACGTCGTGTACGTACTAGTTGTAGTCTAAGTGTTTGCATAAATGTTTGAATGAATATGGAACTATGATTTATGCTTGCCATGATTATTGGTCGTGAATGCATGATCGTGGTTCATGTGGTAATCCTTCGAGAAAAGATTCGCTACGACTTTTGTTTTAACTAGTATATTATAGGTATGTTGGAATGTGTAGTCTAAGTGTTTGTGAAAATGCTTGCATAGATATGTACTTAATCTAGTAGTGCCTTGAGTAGGTGTCGAGATAGGCTTCACAACTAGCTTAGTGATGTGTATGATTTCCTTCATGTAAGTCGTTTAGTTTAATCACTTACTGGTTTATGAAACGTATGTGTTTGGATTTCCTGTTTGCATTATATTTTATAACATGCTTGTTAATATGTTTGAATTACTTGTTTATTTAATTCTGCTCTAACTACTTCACAAGTTTAAGTTGTATTCCATAAAATCCATGATGGGTGATGGGGGAGTGGTGTAACGATTCCGTGCAACAGCCCTGACAGCCCTAAGCGGACAATATTGGATATTTGATTATATGATCTAAAATCTTGATCCATTATTGCTTTAACTGTTCCGTAATTAAATGTGATTAGGGCTATTATATAGTCCCGGCAATCGGTAACTGGATTAAATTCGTGATTGAGATTCATTCGCCACGTGAGATGTGTTCGACGAACCCGAGTCGTACTTCGGTTGGCGATAGTGGTTGGCCACGCGAAGTGCTTATGCACTTCATGTCGTTCAACTTATTGTGCGCTCGAGCTAGCCGAGCTCGTCAAGTAACTTGATCTGTCTAATATATGTTCACCATGTTTGGACACTACTGCTTGAACCTAAGGTACCGAACTTACCATTGCAACCCCGTTAACCTTAGTACCTCGATCCGCTAAGACTCATGAGCCGGGCATAGTGGTATGGGACACTGTGGTCGAGCTGTCGGCCTACGCTGGGGCCATGTGCCTCCCCGTAGTGACTAGTGAGCAACTAGAATCGTGAGCCGAATATGGTGGTATGGGACACTGTATTCGAGCTGTCAGCCTACACTGTTTTGATGGTGATGGGGGAGTGGTGTAATGATTCCATGTAACGGCCCTGACCGTACCCGGTGTAGTGACCTCGAGCATACTCTGAATCTGTGGAGAGGCGACGAGCCTTCCCGTAGTAAACAGAGTATAAACTAGGCTTGTATTGATAAGGTAATGGGGGAGTAGTGCAACGATTCCGTGTAACAGCCCTGACAACCCTTGCAGTGACCTAGAACCACACTATCGTATGAGATTATGTAGGATTGACGACCCTAGAATGAATCATTGTTTAGGAATTATACAAGGAAGGTACCTTAGTTTTTCAATCCTGCTGTATGAAAAGGACTAATAACAACTCGGTAATCATGTTCATATCGCATTGCATGTGCGTGGAAGATGTGGAGTACTGAGGGATGAAAGCATACTGCGGACGTAAGATGGTGTCACATGAGGGAGTATGTTGGCGATGGCATGCATTATGACAGCATTTCATACTTGCATTAACAAGAGTACTTAGGATTGTTGATTGTACTGCTTTATCATTACTGCTTGACTGTTTTGATAACATGTTAACCTATGCTTTATTGTTCCACTGAGTTGATCACTCACTCCCACGTTATAGGACGGTGTTTCGGACACTCACCAGAATTTTTCTAATTGCAGATAGCGACGTTACTCCTGAGGCGGAGCCGGACTTTGTGACGACGAGAATGCTTTCTTGTATATGCTGTTTTCTGGCAGCTTCGTGTGAGCCGTGCCTTGATTGATGGGGTTACAGGGATGTTGACTAGAGGACCTTGCACATTTGGTATATTTTGGAATTGTACTTGTAATTTATTAACCTGGTAATGTTATCACACTCTGGAGACTCACCACAGTTTATATGTTTTATATTTTATATATCTATCACAGTCTTCCGCTTGCAATTTAACTGTCTCTGGAGTATGATATGTTTGGTATAATCTCATTCATGTTTCAATGCTCTCATCATAATCATCATCATCTGTGTTGCATAAGTGATGCGTTGGAACTCGGGAGCTGAGCTTTGCTCGACCCCCGATTCTCAAGGCGTTACAGCTTGGCGATGGCATAAAAGGAAGACGGAGTATGCACGAGAAACATTAATTGAAGCTATGATGTGATGCAGAGATAAGAGAATAGGGAAAGAAGCTATATGTTTGAAGATTGATGACATGGTGGAGATTGTTGTTAACAGATGTCTTAAATCTGAGGAAATTCGAATAGCCCGAGAGAGTTCGGGTGAAAGTCCAACAACAATTTATCTTAGAACTTCCGAGAACTTCGACCAGTCGGAGGATAAGTTTGACTAGTCGAAGTACCCTACGACTAGCCCGAGCTCGGGTTCAACTAGTCAGAGATTATGCAGATTGTGCGCAGACTACGTAAATTTGAGGCGGTTTCCAGACTATTCCAATTCGGTGCGAAAGTTGGAATTTTCCAACTATAAATAGGAGTTCCTGGGGCCATTGTAAGATATTCTAAGGATTCTTAAAAGTACTCCAAGAGTTTCTAAAAAGGGTTCTAGCTTTCAAAGGGGTGGAGAAAGGGAGAGATTTAAGGTTGTTTGAATCGAGTAAGTTTTCTCTCTTTGTAATTTATGCTTTCATAGTAGATTTCTGTCACTTCGTGCGGTAGTTTTTTTCCCGAAAGGGTTTTCCATGTTAAATCTTTGTGTTCTCGTGTTTGCTTGGTGCTCTTGGATTGCTATCCAAGATCCATCTCTTTGTGATTCGGCAGAACAATCCCCAATAGTGAGCAGTTCACACACCCTATATCCTTCGAGACATTTTAAGACAGTGAGTATTTCAAGCATAACATTGTGGACTTTGAACCTTTCGCATGCCTTCTATTGAGATGCACTTTCGCCCTTAGAAGATGAGCCAAGTGGTGACGGCTCCTTAGGAGGCCAATGACGACTAGCTGAAGATTGGGAAGAAGGTGAATATGATGATGTGGCATGCAATAAACCATGACCATGACCTTTAAAAACTACCATTTTCCTATGGGTGTTGGTCGATGGCTCTTCATTTTCATGGGCTTTTGCCCTTCTTTCCTTTCGAGGCGATGGGCCACTCCTACGTGAAGAAGATGACATATAACGATCAAGATATGAAGATTCAACAAAAGAATAAGGAAGATGAAAAGAAAAACAGAGAAGAAATCATACCTTAAGAGAAAGCCCAAAATTAGATAAATGGACAGAGAAATTGATGACGAAATAAACGAATCGATGCTCTAATCGAAGAAATTGAAGATGGAAAGATGTTAGGAGGCTTCCAAGTAATGGAGAACCGAAGAAGGAAATGAAAAAAAAATGAAATAAAAGAAACAAACTAACGTGCGGGTTTAAAACCCTACAGTGTGGCCCAATCGATTTCGACCGGTCGACATGGCCTGTCAACAAGTCAAAAACGCTAAAAAGTGTACATATTGCTTAGAATGAAGTTTTGTACATCGATAGCCAACGTATTGTATCAAAATCGAAATATTTTGATCCTGAAGACTTTGAAGTAAGGAATCCTATATCCTGACACTCTAAACACTAAGATACCTAAGAGTAACCCTATACAAAATGTGAAATGAGGCTAAAAATCCTCATATATATATCGATATGCTCAATGATAAGGATAAACTTCCTTTGATTTTCCTATATGGCTCACAACGAGGCTGAAATCTTTAAATTTTATTATAGAGCACATTAATAAGAGGCTTAATTCGCAAGATTTTATATATAAAACAATACACTATTAGTTGTTCTAAATAGAGAAAACACCAATAGAATACCTAAGGTCTTTAAATGATTTGCATATAAGGGTTTGGTTGAGATATCAGCCAACTACCTCTTAGTTTACATATATTCTAACAAAATTACTTGCTCTTCAAGGAGCTCTCTTATGAAATGGTGCTGAATATTAATGTGCTTCGTTCGAAAGTGCTGAATGAGATTCTTGGATATATTTATCGCACTTGTATTGTCAAAGAATGACGTTATAACCTCCTACGATATTCCATAAACCGACAACATTTGTTTCATCCAAAATAATTGAGCATAGCAAGCTTCCAGCTGCAATATACTCTGCTTCAATGGTGGATAGCGAGATCGATTTCTACTTTTTACTGTGCCAAGCGACTAAGTAGTTCATGATGTAAAAACAACTACCGCTTGTGGATTTTCTATCGTTTATATTTCTTATCCAATCTTCATCTGAATATCCATTTATCGTAGTCAATGTATCATAGGGATATTGGGGACTGTATTCAATGGTGCCAGCCACATATTCGATAATTCTTTTTACAATAATTAGATGAGTCTCTTTTGGGTCTGCCTAGAATTAAGAATAGGCCCCCCACACAAAATGATATATCTGGTCTATTGACTGTGAGGTAAAGGAGACTACCAATCATGCTCCTATACAAATGTCGGTCCACACTTTTTCTAAATGCATCCTTTGATAATTTTAGTGTGGTGTTCTTATGCATATTGTGAGATCTACTATACTCCAATCCAAACAGCCTAGCCAGTTCTTTTGCGTACTTTCACTGGCTCACAAGGATGTTGTTTTTGAGTTGTTTAACTCGAAGGCCCAAAAATAAATTCAACTCTCCCACCATACTCATTTCAAATTCAGATTCCACGTAAATCTGTGTTATCAAAATTGAATCCTTGGTCTTTTTGACAAATAGTGTTTTATCAACACTCCCTCTTGAAAACTCGTGGTCGACCAAAAACTGAGTTAACTTCTCATACCAAGCTGGTGAGGCTTGTTTAAGACCATAAAGTGCATTTTTCATTTTGTAAACCTGCTGTGGATATTTAGGGTTTATGAACCTCTTTAACTTTTCAACACACACTTCTTCCTCAAGCACTCTATTTAAGAAAACACTCTTAGCATCCATTTGAAATAATTTAAACTTCAAAGCGTATGCTATGGACATAAAGATCCTAATAGACTCTAGACACACTACAGATGCAAATGTCTCGTTGAAGTTTATACCCTCTATTTGTGAGTAATCCATATGACTAATCTAGCCTTATTTCTAATAAAGTTCCCAAACTCGTCAGAGTTGTTCTTAAATATCCATTTCGTTCCTATTACATTTTTATCAGATGGCCTTAACACCAAGTAGCACACCTCATTTCTAGTGAATTGTTGGAGCCCTTCATGCATAGCTTGAATCCAAAACTCATCTTGAATACCTTCATCAACAGACTTTGGCTCCAATTTTGAGGTGAAGTAAGATGACTATTGATCATCTCTAGATGTCTCCTTATCTTAACTCCATTATTAGGATCTCCAATGATTTGGTTGAGGGATGATCCTTAACAGGCATATTATTTGGAGTTAGAGGCGGCATGGGAGAAGAGAGTATTTCATTGAATTTACATATTTCGCATGGACCCTCGTCCTCATCGATCTCAACTAAGGACCCAGAGTCAGCTTTAGGTTGGTCATCCACAACCACATTAATAAACTCTTGCACGGAGGAGGTCCTTAGGTTAAAGACTTTGTATGTGTGGCTGTTAGATGAGTATCCAGAAATATCCCTTCATTGCTTTTTAAGTCAAATTTGCCCAATTATTCACAATCTCGTAAGATATAACATTTGCTTCAAAATACTTTAAAATATTGAACATTGGGGGTCTTCTTGTGCACAATTCGTATGCAGTTTTGTTTAAGCATCCTCTAAGATATACATTGTTAATTATGTAGCAAGGCATATTAACTACCTCGACCCATAGATTTTTAAGAAGATTTTTACTATTAAGCATGACTGTGGCCATATCTTGTAGCACACAATTCTTCCTCTTGGTAACTCTATTTTGTTAAAGGGTTATGTGAGCTAAGAACTCGTGTCATATACCATTTTTACTATAATAATCCTCAAATTGACTGTTCTCAAATTCCACGGCATGATCACTCCTAATTCGGTCTATCATATACCCTTTTCATTCTGGAATCGCTTTATTAGTTTCTTAAATTCATTAAATGTATTCAATTTTTTTCCTAAAAAATGCAACCCATGTGAATCCGGAGTAATCATCTACCAGAACTAAAAAACTTCTCTTATTCATTATTTTTGCACCCTAGTAGGACTGACTAGGTCCATATGAAGTAGCTCGAGGGGCTTAGATGTTGCCACCGTGGATATCATTTTGTGGGGAACCTTGATTTATTTACCTTTTTGGCACATCCCACAAACATACCTAGCCTTTTTCTCTATCTTTGGTAGCCCTTTCACCAAGTTCTTAGAACATAAGCGAAGCAAATTTTGGTAGTAGAAAAGGCCCAGTCTTTGATGTCACAATTCAATGTCATCCTCTCTGGCCATGTGGCAAACGGATGGTGAAGTAGAGTCTCCTCCATTATCAATCACATAACAATTATCGGTTGTGCAAAAACCTCTTATAATAACTTTCCATTTCTCATCAAAGATCTCACACAACTCCCTAGATAAACTCATGGTATGTTTTTTTATCACAAATCTGTGAAATACTCAACAAATTGTGTTTCAAACCATCCACACATAGCATATTCTCTATTTTCGGCGGCCCTTAACCAAAAATGGTGTCATGCCCAATAGTCCTATTGATGATCCCATCATTAAATGTGACTGATCCTCCATCAAAATCAATAAAGTAGCAAAACTTAGATCGGTTACCTATCATATGCCTAGAGTAACCTGTAAGGCCTGTATCCTAGTCCGTACCATTCTTTAGACTCATGCGATCCTTCCATTCGAATTCTGGTGACCCGCGACCTATAGACAGCATTTGCGTGTGATCCTAAGTCGCATCCCATAGATCTGAGTCGACTCGACTCGAGACTTATACCCTAGCGACCGTGCCATCGCCGCGGTTCTAATGCTGAGTCTTACACATAGATGAGATACTCAGGCCAGAAGTTGTGGGCCCGCGTATATTTTGAGGAAACGCTGCGCATTTCAAATTATGAGAGAATCTCTACCCAATCTATCGCATCAATCAATCAAGTACTAGTCAAGTATACATCTCATCACTAGCCATGCTTTCTTTCTCCCCAAGACAAGTAACCTACCCCCCTAAGTCAACTCTCATGTCACTCACACCCATCACTCCATCCCATCTCCCTTACAACCATCCTCTCTCTCTTTCTCTACCCATTCCCCAAGCAACCTAAGGAGAGAGTGACCATCCAAGATCCAAGAAGAGAAGATTAGCCAAGTGTGTGGCCCACTTCCTACCCTAAAAGTCTCAATCCAACCCTTCAACCTTCATCATCCTCCATCAAGGAAGAAGCCAAGGAGCTTAGCATTCCAAGGAACCAAGAAGAAGTGTAATCGGTGGATGTTTATTGGACTAGATTTGTAATTTTGTTAATGGGCCAAGTGGGGCCTACCGATTGATGGTATGGATCTCACTTTGGACCGTAGGTGTGGTCAATGGCCCACTATGATTCATATGTTCATCTCATGATGGGGCCATTCTTCATGGACCCCATTATAATGTTTATTTTCCTATTATAAGAATGTCATCTAAACCTTGCATTTGATTGGTGAGAAAGGGATTTCCACCATTGATTTATATTTGTGGGCCCAAAAAATTGGGGCGTGACAGGAGTTGGTATCAGAGCAGAACTTGAGAATAACTATGAACAACATCACATATTTGCTATAAACATAGGATAATTAGGTCCCGAGTGCATAACCTTCTGATTTAGCTCCCTAATGTCTGAGCCTTTGAGGGTTCTCAAGGCTGATAGGCGCCTTTGTTCTTTTCTGTAGACTATGCCGCTTAGGTGAGGCACCCGAGGCGCTCGAGCGACCCGAGCGGCTCCTGCTCTACCACCCGCAGTTCCCGTTCCCCCACCCGAGATTCTGCAGATCTTACGCCTCCGTCCAATACTAGCACAGCCCCTACTGTAACAGTTAGTGCCAACCAGTTATAGCAGATGCTTCAGGCCGTGATAGCCACCCTCTATGGGCTGGGCAAGCATTTTGCTGAGACCCCAAAGTAGCCAGAGCAAGAGCGCACGAGAGGCCTACTGTAAGATTTTCTTCTGCTCGATCTCTTGCGATTCTAGGGTGAACCCGATTCATCGGTGGGAAAGAGATGACACTCTCAGGTGGAGAAGATGTTTAAGACCATGAGATGTTCAACCCAGCAGTGGGTCCCATTTGTAGTGTATCTACTTGAGGGTGAGGCCGAGCATTTGTGGGCCTCCGTTGCCCGTGCTGCAGGGCCTAACTTTGTTTGGACATGAGAGGATTTCATTGACCAGTTCGATCAGAAGTTTTTCCCCTTCAGTAGTGTGCACTAGAGTTCGAGACTCTGGTGCAGGGGGATATGACCGTAGCACAATACGAGGCCCATTTTGTCGCGTCGTACTTAGTTGATGATGAGGGGCAAAAGGCTTGTTGTTTCGAGAACAGCTTGCGTTATGGTCTCCGAGGCCGTGTTATCAGCTATATGCTCTAAACCTTCGAGGAGGTTGTTTAGAGGGCCCAAGTTTATGAGACTGAGTGGGATGGTTCATAGAGTCACCATGATCAAAGGAGAGACTGGAAGAAGCAGGCCCCCTCCTATGGCTTCCAGCAGCAGCATCGTCGACAGCAACAATGGAGCACTACTCACCGAGCAATAGAGGCACCTCCAGCACCACCTCCGAGGCAGCCCCCTAGTGTCTGTTATATTTGCGGTGGGATAGGACACTGTAGGTGGGAGTGTCCCCTCCCTTAACAGCAGAAGTAGCAGTCGAGAGCACCACAACAGCCTCTGAGACCATAGCAGCTGAGGTAGCAGTTCCGGCCATAGCAACAACAGAGACCTCAGAGGGGATAGACACCTCCCAAGCCAGCTCAGGCTAGATTCTACGTGGCCCAATAGGACCCACTGTCGTCAGGAGGGGTCGTTGAGGGTATTCTTCCCGTCTCTGCATGTATCGAGTATTATTTGATTCTGGTGCTTCAAACTCTTTCATGTCTAAGGATTTTTGTTGTTCGACTAGATTGCCAACAGAGTCTGCTAGCGGGGGGTTGTTAGTGTCGACACCCTTGGGGAGAACCGCAGTGTTAGGCTCCATCTATTCGTCTTGCCTTATTTTGGTAGGGGATACCTTTTTGCTGCCGATTTGTTTGTGTTGTCGATGTCAAAGTTCGATGACATCCTAGGTATGGATTGGCTCGCCGAGTACCACGCCGTTCTGGACTGTTCTGCGAAGATTGTCATATTCTATATACCCAGCTTGCCACAGTTTCAGTTCATAGCTGAGCCCAAAGAAGAGCCACTATCTTGCTTGATGTTATGTACCGTAGAGAAGCCCGTAGCAGTGAGCATTGATCAGTTGCCAGTTGTTCGTGATTCTTCAAAGTATTCTAGGAGATTCCGGGGTTGTCGCTGAGCTGACATATTGAGTTTCAGATTGATCTTGTGCCTGGTACCACGCCTATCTCGAAGGCCCCGTATCTTATGGCACCGATGGAGTTACAGGAGCTGCAGTAGCAGTTAGAGGAGTTACGTGAGCTAGGCTTCATCCGTTCGAGCAGTTCACTATGGGGAACATCGATACTATTCGTTAGGAAGAAAGATGGCTCGTTGAGGCTCTACGTGGATTACCACGAGCTCAACCGGGTCACAATCAAGAACAAGTATCCGCTCCCAAGGATCGATGATTTATTTAATCGGTTGCAGGGTACACGGTTCTTTTCAAAGATTGACCTGCGGTCCCGTTATCATCAGATTCGGGTCTGAAAGAAGGACATCTCGAAGACAGCTTTCAGGATGCGCTATGGTCACTTTGAGTTTTAGGTCATGTCCTTCGGATTGACCAATGCACTCACCATTTTTATGCAGTTGATGAATGAGGTCTTCCGTCTTTATCTCGATCAGTTTGTTGTGGTCTTGATCAACGACATTCTGATATATTCGAGGACGATGAGCAGCATCTGGAGATTACGCTGTAGACCCTTCGTGCCCACCAGTTGTATGCAAAACTGGAGAAGTGCGAGTATTGGCAGGATGAGGTGAAGTTCCTCGTTCACATGGTGACGAGGGAGGATATTGCAGTGGACCCCTCGAAGTTAAATGCAATGCGTTAGTGGGGCCAGCCTACGAACACATCCGAGATTCGCAATTTTCTTGGTTTGGCGGGATATTATCAATGCTTTATTAAGGGATTCTCTTGTATCACAATACAGTTGACCAAGTTGACTTGGAAGGGCGCAGATTTTGTATGGAGTAATGCCTGTGAGCGAGCATTTATGGAGCTGAAGGACCACCTCATATCCGCTCCTGTCCTCACTCTCCCCTCTGGGAGTGATGGATTTGTAGTGTTTATCGATGCCCGCATGTTGGCTTGGGTGATGTTCTGATGTAGCACGGGAAGTCAGTGGCTTATGCGTCTCACCAGCTCAAGGTCTATGAGCTGAATTACCCCACATATGATTTAGGGTTGGCAGCAATCATCTTCGCACTGAAGGTGTGGAGGCACAATCTATATGGGTTAGGTTCGAGCTCTTCTCCGACCACAAGAGCTTGAAGTATCTCTTTTTACAGTCCGAGTTAAATATGCGGCAGATACGTTGGATGGAGCTCTTGAAGGACTACAATTTTGATCTTCAGTACCATCCAGGCAAGGCGAACATGGTGGCGGATGCCCTCAGCTATCAGCCATGAGGCCTGGTGGCACATATGATGATTCAGGAGTGGAAGATGCTCAAGGATATTGCAGCGTATGACTTTAAGTTTGACTTGCAATCTTCTATCATCCAGTTATCGATCCTGTCGATTCAACCCTCTCTTGTCTCAAGGGTGATCGAGGCTCAGCAGTCAGATGAGTCACTTTAGAGTTATCGAGTAGATGCAACATCTGAGAGTCAGTCAGATTGATAGATTGGTTATGATGTTGGACTTCGCTTCAGAGGCTGATCATGTGTCCCAGATGTTCCAGAGTTGCGTAGGGATTTTATGACTGAAGAACATCGATCGAAGTTTTCTATCCACCCCGGCTCGACGAAGATGTACCACGATATGAGGCGACGATATTTTTGTGTGGGGATGAAGTGCCAGATTATCAGTTTTGTGGCCGAGTGTGACACTTGTTAGCATGTTAAGGCCAATCATCAGAGACCCCCAGGTCCGTTACAATCATTGAGCGTCCCAAAGTGGAAGTGGGAGTACATATCCACAGATTTTATTATGGGCTTACAGAGGACTCAGCGCGGTCATGACGTCATTTGGGTTGTCATGGATTGACTGACGAAGTTGGTACATTTTCTCGCGATTCATTCGACCTGGCCTTTGGACTAGCTTGCCAGATTGTTTATTGATGAGATAGTGAAACTGCACGATGTTCCAGTCTCGATCATTTTTTACCAAGACCCAAGGTTCACATCTCAGTTTTGGAGGAGCTTCTAGAAGGCGATGGGGTTTGTCTTGCAGTTCAGCATCGCGTATCATCCACAGACTAATGGGCAGACCGAGAGGGTCAATCAGATCCTGGAGGATATGCTCAGAGCTTGTGTGATTGACTTATCGGGTAGCTGGGATGAGCATTTGTGCCTGCCTGAGTTCGCATATAATAACAGCTATCAGGCGACCATTGGCATGGCTCCTTTAAAGGCATTATATGCCAGACCGTGCAGATCTCCGAGTTGTTGGACTGAGGTTGGAGAGCAGCTTGTCCTTGGTTCTGAGCTTGTGCATCAGACATCAGAGGTCATTGATATCATCAAGCAGAGGATGCGCACAACTTAGAGCTGGCAGAAGAGTTTTGCTGATCGTCGGCGTCGTCCCTTGGAGTTTGCCATTGGGGACCATGTGTAACTCAAGGTCTCACCCATGAAGGGTGTGGTTCATTTTAGAGCGAAGGGCAAGCTTGCCCCGAGGTTCATTGGGCCTTTTGAGATCACTGGGCGCGTTAGCGCTGTGGCCTATACGCTTGCCTTACCACCTCAGTTGTCTGGTATCCACAACATTTTTCATGTTTCTATGTTGTGGAAGTGTGGGTCAGACATCATTCTTGTTATTGATTGACAGCCGTTAGAGGTTAGTGAGGACGCTTCTTATATTGTGCAGCCAGTTCGTATTCTTGATCGGAAGGAGTAGGTCCTTCGGACCAAGTTCATTCCCTTAGTGAAGGTTTAGTGGGGCCATCATAGTGTGGATGAGGCGTCTTGGGAGAGCGAGGCTGAGATTAAAGAGCGTTATCCCCATCTT
Organism: Magnolia changhungtana; assembly: GCA_030180095.1. NCBI lineage: Eukaryota > Viridiplantae > Streptophyta > Magnoliopsida > Magnoliales > Magnoliaceae > Magnolia > Magnolia changhungtana. The sequence continues at coordinate 3,589,971 of JASAUF010000625.1, forward strand.
TTTATACATTTATTGTGCCTTGTATTATGTTTTGATATATATGTTTATGCGATGCCATGTTTTCTCTTCCTTCTTGTTTTGTTTTGCGCGGTAGTGTATATTTTGAGGATGAAATTTTTATTAGTAGGGGAGAGCTGTAAGGCTCGTATCCTAGTTCGTACCATTCCTTAGACTCCCACGATCCTCTCTGTCGAATTTCGTTGACCCGTGACCTTAGACAGCATTTGCACATGACCTTAAGTCCCATCCTGTAAATCTGAGTTGACTCTACTCGAGACTTGTAACCTAACGACCGTGTCGTCACCGTGGTTCCAAAGTTGAGTTTTACGCACTGATGAGATACTCAGGCCAAGAGTTGTGGACCCATGTATATTTCGAGGAAACGCCCTGCATTTCAAATCCCAAGAGAATCTCTACCCAATCTATCACATCAATCAATCAAATACTAGTCAAGTACACATCCCATCACTAGTCATGCTTTCTTTCTCCCTAAGACAAGCAACCTACCCTAAGTCGACTCTCATGTCACTCACACCCATCACTCCATCCCATCTCCCTTACAACCATCCTCTCTCTCTCTCTCTCTCTCTCTCTCTCTCTCTCTCTCTCTCTCTTTCTCTACCTATTCCCCAAGCAACCCATGGAGAGAGTGACCGTCCAAGCTCCAAGAAGACAAGATTAGCCAAGTGTGTGGCTCACTTTCTCCCCAAAACTCTTAATTCAACCCTTCAACCTTCATCATCCTCCATCAAAGAAGAAGCCAAGGAGCTTAGCATTCCAAGGAACCAAGAAGAAGTGTAATCGGTGGGTGTTTATAGGACTAAATTTATGATTTTGATGATGGGCCAAGTGGGGCTTACCAATTGATGGTATGGATCTCACTTTAGACCCTCGATGTGACTAATGGCCCACTATGATTCATATGTTCATCCCATGATGAGGCTATTCTCCATGGTCCCCATCATGATGTTTATTTTCCTATTGTAAGAAGGTCATCTAGACCTTACGTTTGATTGAGAAAGGGATTTCCACCATTGATTTATATTTGTGGGCCCACAAGAATTGGGGCATGACAGGAGTTGGTATCAGAGGAGAACTTGGGAATAACTATGAACAACATCACATATTTGCTATAAACATCACAAGCTGATGTATGTTTTGTAATCCTAGGAGGGCTCATAGTGGCAGAGCCCTCCATCACACGTCTCTCTCTCTCTCTCTCTCTCTCTCTCTCTCTCTCTCTCTCTCTCTCTCTCTCTTCCCTGTTTGCGGCCCACCATGATGCAAGTATTTTATCCACGCTGTCCATTTAGCGGACCGCATCCGCTGTCCAAACCTGGGACCCACCCTGCTTCCATCCTTACCGGACGTTTTCGGGCCAGCCTGGGTGTAGGAAAACACAAATACCAGCTTGATCCGTGGACCTCACTGAGTGTGTATCCCATCCACACCGTCCGCTAAGCAGGGCCACCTTGCTGGCCGTGTAGAGGTAAGCCCAAATGAAGAGAAAATACAAATATCAACTTTATCCCAAGCTGGTGGGCCACCACGTGGACCCACCTGATGTATCCATTTTATCCACACATGTGGACCCACCTTGTTGTATCTGTTGTATCCCCACCGTCGAGCAGCAAGGATGGTGGGCCTGCCTTGATGATGTGTGGTATCCACACCGTCCAGATAGGTTGGACGTGGGAACCCACAATGATGTAAGTGTTTTTATCCACATCGTCCAATCCCTGGACGGTGGGACCCACCTTGCACGTGTAGGTGGTGGGGCCTGCCATGATGTAAGTATTTTATCAATACCGTCCAAACCCTTGACGGTGGGACCCAATGTGATGTATGTGTTGTCCACACCATCCAGCGTGGGACGGTGCTGGATGCACCTGATGTATGTTTTAATCCACGCCATTGATTGCTTGGACATGGGACCACTGTGATGTATGTGATGTACCTACGTCGTCCAGTGGCTGTGGGGCCCACGTGAAGTATGTGTTTCATCCACACCGTCCAGTAACAATCTAAACGCTACTGGACAACAGTGATTAAATGCCCACTGTTAAAATCTTCTGGGCCCCACTCTAATGTTTGTGGGGGGCCCAGCTGCAGGCCCATTTTATGATGCATAAGGCTCACCTTGATGTGTGTGTTGTAAGCACACTGTTCATCTATTTTTTTGGACCATAGGGCTGACTTGTGTAAGGCCCATTGTGATGTATATGAGGCCCTTGTGTGAGGCCTAATGTGATGTATGTGAGGCCCAATGTGATGTGTGTGAGGCCCATGTGATGAGGCCCATTGTGTTGCCTATAAGACCCTTGTGTGAGGCCCATTACAATGAATGGCCCATTGCATTGTATATGTGAGGCCGAATTGTGATAATGTTTATGATGCCCATCTATCTCCTAGTTAGTACAAGGACCATGGACCCCCCCCCCCCCAAATTTTAGGATAGGTTTTAGTGGGCCACACCTTGGGAGCAATGATGGTTAAATGTCCACATTGTAAGAGCAATGGTGGTTAAATGTCCACATTGTAATCCTCCCTAACACACGTTGTTAGGCCCATTCTCATCTCCTCTTATTAGGTTAACCCAAGCTGTTGGGCCCTCCACCGTTATTAGTATGATCCATCTCACCTTATTGGGCTATCCCAATTCATTAGGCCCCCATTAACATTAACATGATCCAATTCATTGGGCTTTTTCCAAACCGTTGGGCCCCCATTATTGTTGATGGTTCCATCATGCCTTGTAGATTGTCCAAGTTATTAAGCCCATCTTATGTTTATTGGGCCCCTTAGAAAGCCCAATTTACTACATGTCGGAACGGGCGAGGAAGCCCACTCCTTGTTCATAGGCCCATCCTTGTCATGAGAAGAGTACATCATTACCGTACATAGAAGAATCTGTGGTATCAAATTTGGTATATACATTGTTGTGGACTGATCTTGATATTATATCTGTTAATCATGCTGAGTATAGGCTAGCATAACATCATGTTACACATCCATGCGCATCATTTGTATGCTTGTTATGAAGAGTGACTGATCATAGCATATGCCATTGGGCAGATTGTTTATGGTACTCCCTGATAGACGGAGTTGCCTCACATGAGTGCACAGTACGTGCAGGATTGATGTATGATTGGATAGTATGATTCATACACCTTGCATTGTATGATTCAATTACTATATGCCCTAGCGACATCAGGGTCTAGCCTCCACATGCATAGTGTGGATGACAGGATTGGATACCGAAAATATTTGTTCTAGCATGGGGGCGCCATAGATGTCCTAGGGTGAAACTCTCCAAATCCTTATGGTACCAGGAGGGTGCTTTAATGTCTAGACCGAGTGGATGTATGAGCGTATGAGGACCGAATACCAGTTGGCCGCGTCTCCCACTATGCTATGGTCGGTTGGAAGGGGGTGTGGCCTTACCCACCCGAGTGAGGGGGCAATGACTAGGCTGAGTCCGACCCAGCTTGAGGAATGGGTTCGCTATCGACGAGTCATGCTCGATATTGGCAGGCAGATAGTGAGGTCTCCTCCACTTACCCAGTTGTGCTCTTAGATTGGGCGGCAAGCTAGTGTTGAGTGTACTAGAACCCGGTGATTGTCTAGAGATGAATTGTACTGATATGTGGATTCAGATGAGGACTAGCAGCTTGTGTTGCATCTTACATATGATATTTGGCCATGTAAGCCTTGCATCGCATAGCCATGGTATGACTGATAACATTCATGAACTTGTCAGAATTTTCTCATAGCATTCATGGATTTACCAGCATGTTTCTGCATTACTTTGATATTGGATACTTGGCACGTACCTAGTACACACTTACACCACCGTCTAAGCTTTCTATAAGCTTATGCATGATCATTGCGTGCAGGTGACACTAGGACGCCGCAACATCACTACGTCAGGAGCGTGCCGCTGAGTTTCTGGAGCCTTCAATATCGCCATTGTATTTCCCTTTATGCATTATACTCAAAGTTTTTTTTATCATAATGGATATATGGTGATGTTGTTGGTCGTTGTTTGTGGGTTATGCTTATGGTTATGCTTCTTATGAAAAAATTTGTGTTGAAAATCCTCCTTGTAGGATCCCAGGATTGAAACCTGGTATATGGGTGCCAGGAGTCGAGAATGCGGTACTACGGAGGCTGTCGGCGCTAGATTCGGCGATCGAAAATTTTGTGAGCCCGGTTTTCGAGTTTGGGGCGTAACATAACCACTATCTAAGTACCATTTGGATACATCACCGACCTTAAGAGCTATGTGAATGACCAGACAGTTGACTTTCTCTTTGACGACCCATTTGGTAATCACTTTCTTTGAGCCAAGATTAATTATAGGTGACTTCTTGGGAGACTTTCTCTTGGAGGGTGATTTAGATTTTCCTATCTTGCTTTGCTAATCATTGCCCTCTAGCATAAGCATTTTAGTTTTCTCATTAAGCAAGGCAATTTTCTTAATCAACTCCTTCATTTTATGATCCTTCCATAGAGGAGTAGGAATATTTTTCCTCATATTTTCTCTTCTATGTTTTGGGTGATTTCCTAGGAGGACTCCATAAAGGTCGTACTATTCTCCCAGTCGGTGTAAATCTACCTATCTGGTTTCAGATTGAGGTGGATAGTGGGTGCTTGAATTATATACATTCAAATTTAAGGTGCCCCACATCACCACAAGCATGACATATAGGTGAGACTCTATGCTTGCTACCCGAGGCCACCATGTCCTTCCTAATCACCTGAGGTGCTGAGGTGACAACCTGAGTATGCTTATCATAGTCTATACCTCTCTTATTCCCTAGTGACTTACCTATACCTAGTAAAATTTTTAACTTTTTCTTACTCTGGGTAAATTTATATATAATTTCAAAATCATTCGCTCTTAGCTGATCGATTTCTAACTTTAGGTCATGGTTAATAGATTTAGCTTGTTTTAGTTCCTTTTCTAGACCTAAAATTTAATCTTAAGCCATTTTCGGTTCGTCTTCAAAGTTTACATTTTCTCTAACAAGATTACTATTTTCCCTATTACACTTTTCTAGTTGATCGGTTAACTCGTTATTTTCTTCCTTAGTCTGACTCAGTTTTTTTGGAAAGAGTTATGCTTTAAAGAAACAACTGGTCATAAGCCTCTTGTAACCTGGCATCATCATCATCATTATCACTACTTTCCTCACTAGATGATGCTTCATCATTGCCTGAGGATTCATAGTCATCCTTGTCTCTTGTGTCCTCTATCTCAGGGAGAGTCACAGTGGTGGAGGTCATTAGAATTCTTATAGTTTCCTGCTCTTATTACTTTGGGATTCTTTTGAGTCTTATTTAGAATATTCATACTCATCCATGGTTGTTGTCATTACCTTTATTTTTTATTTAACTTTTGTAGAGCACTCAGAGGCAATGTGACCAAATCTTTGCACTTGTAACATTGGGTTTCTTTTGACTTCTTGGGGAATTTACCTATCTTGCACTTTAGGTAAAAAGAATTACCCAATTTTTCATGTTCTTCTTGCTCTTAAAAAAAAAAATCTGAACTTTTTGACTATAAGAGCAAATTCTTCATCATTGTTATTCTCATCTTCACTATCCTCATCAGTTTTATTTTTCTTTTTTGATTTTTGAGGATGATGTTTTTGAATTTGGAGGGGTTTTGAAGTGCATTTCAAAAGTTCAAAGGGACCTAATCAATTCTTCAACTTTCATTATATCTATGTCTATGCCCTCCCCAATTGATGTGTAACGTCTCAGAAAAATCCGTACAAAAACACAGGTATCACCTCAGGTAAAAATCACTAAGGATCGAATTTTGTAGAAATTAGGCAAAAATTAATTAAGTACTAAACTGAATTAATCGGGGAATTAGCTCGAACCACTTTCTATACGAACTACAAGACCTAAAACCATTGGAATCACTAACCCAAAATTGCCTAGAAACCTAGGATTAATCTAAAAACCCAGTCGCTCTCGGGAGCACATTGAAACTTTGTACGGGCCTAGACCGCGCGTCGAAAGTCCGATGACTGTGAAACTATAAGGTTATGACCACCTTACTGGGCTTGACAACCACTGTGGGAACCAAGTCCAAATAGTATCCAGAAACGCACAACTTGAGCCTGGAGCAAAGTGTATGAGAAACGCTAATATCCTACGAAAATGAACTCAAACTTAAGTGAATTGAGCCGTACACTTATAGGCCAAATTTAAGGTTTCAGACCGTTAGATTCTGACCAACTACACCCTTGGATCAGGGAAATTTCTATACACCCATTGGTATACTTGTGGCCCTAATCGAGTGGCGATGACCATTGAACTGAAACAGGTCCTTCACAATTGATCCACTAATCCGATCAAACAGAAACCTTAACCTGGATTAGATCCATGATCAGGAAACTTTCTCTAGACCGTATGCAAACAATGGACCTCCAGATGAGCGTTGGCCTGAAATAACCACCATTTAGCAATACCGTAAGTATACCATGGCCCTGGGGCCATTGACATCACTTCTGGGCCTATATAATGCCCTAAACCCACCCCTCTCTCATTCCATACGATTTTCTCTAACCCTAGGAGAGAGAATAGAGAAAAGAGGAGAAATGAGTGAGGAGAAGAGTGAGAGATAAGGAGATCGTTACTAGGATTCATTCCCACTGCTCCTCGTGTTGAATCACCACCCCACCATTGCTACACCGTCGATTCCAGATACGATTTGGGTAAGAAATCCTAACCCTAATCTTGATTTGGGAATCCAAATAGAGAAACCGGTGAAATAGCTAACCTATTTCAATGTTTAGGTAGTTGTTGTATCGTAGACGAAGCCATGGTGTACGAACTGAGTTCGTAACGAGTGTACCGACGTAAGGTGCGGACTATAAATGTTTAGGTTATGGTTTTCAAGGCTTTCAATGTCAGCTAATGATTTATGTCTCACTTGATTACTACCATATGATCTTAGTTACGATGTATTCGATAATTTATACATGTGTATGAACTACGTGAATATATGATGCATTCCATGTGTTTGTTGAAATGTTTGAATGAATATGAAATTATGATTCGTGCTTGCCATGATTATTAATTGAGAATACAAGATTGTTGTATGTATGACAATTCCTTTGTGAAAGGATTGGCCATAATATATATTATATATTCACCATGTATGGACGCTATTGCTTGAATCTAAGGTACCACTTACTAATGAAAAGCCCGTTTAACTTTGGTACCACGATCCGCTAAGACTCATGAGTTGGGCATGGTGGTATGGGACACCGTGGTCGAGCTGTCAGCCTACGCTGGGGTGACGAGCCTCCCCGTAGTGTCCAGTGAGTAAACCAAACTCATGAGCCGAATATGGTGGTATGGGACATTGTATTCGAGCAGTCGGCGTACGCTAAGGTAACAAGCATTTCCGTAGTGACCTCGAGTATAAACTAGGCCTATGCTGAGGTGATGAGCCTCTCCGTAGAGACCTGAACTTGCCTATCCACTCTTTTCAAATCAGGGGTGATGTTGCCCTATAACTTGCCTATCGTATGTGACTAATTAGGATTGACGACCCTAGATGGATCATTGTTTGGGTAAATGATATAAAGGGAGGTATGTTAGCTTCCCTGATCTATTGTACTTATAAGCCTAATTAAATATTGACTAACACGACCATGCACCACATTGCATGTGCTTTGGCGAGGAAGTACACGTGTCCGGAGTGGTGCATGTACAATTGTGAGATGATGTCACTGAGGGAGTGCAGGCGAGGGCATGTATCATTATCGTATACCATTATTGCATTAACAAGAGTATTTAGGATATGATTGTTGTATTGCTTTATTATTAGTACTTGACTGAATTGATAACATGTTAACCTTTACCTTATAGCTCCATTGAGTTGATCACTCACTCCCACTCTGAGATGATGTTTTAAAATACCAACTAGACTCTGTTTTAGCTGCAGATGATGGCGATGCTTACAAAGTGGAGCCTGACTTTTATGATGACGAGGAGGAGTTCTCCTACATGCAACTCTCTGGCGGGTCTATGTAGACCTGGAGTTGCGTCGTCAAGAATTACAGGGATACGGATTAGATGACCATTAATTTTTACCATTTTGTAAATTTTGAAACTATACATGTATATAATCAGCCTGGTGACATAATCATACTCTGGGGATTTGTAACCACTTATATACTTTATACATCTATCACAGTCTTCTGCTTGCTAAATTTAGTCATTTTTAGAGTATGATATGTTATTTTAGTATAATCTCACTCATGTTAATGCACTAATATGGACAACATTTAATCATCACTTTCTATGTTGCATAAGTGATGCGTCGGAACTCGGGAGTTGAGCTTCTGCTCGACCCTCAATTTTCGAGGCGTTACAAGTTGGTATCAGAGCATGATTTAGATTAAACTGGACCTGGGTTATGATAACATGACACACACTGATGTACTTTGACTTAGGAGGGAGCGTTAAAACATAGAAACGAACATAGGATTCCAAGTTTCGCCGACGGGCGAAACTGACCGTGGAAACGGGACTTGTATGCATCTATGACCATGTGAGATGATCCTAATTCTTTTCTAGACTATCAATCGATGGGTTTAGATGATAATTAAACATATTCCACACTTAAATGATGGGAACGCGTGAATGTGCGTGAGATGGACTCTGAAACCACTTCAAACAGACTCGAGGGTCCAAACGGCGCAAATCGGGGGGGACCAAAGTGGCCCCCGCACATTTCTGGTACCCAGGGGGGATGCCATCACCCTAGTGTGGGCAGGCCTTGTGCATGCGTGTGGGGCCCCTATTTCTTCGCTTTTTGCTCATTTCACTCCCTCACCTAGTTTCTACACCCTTTCAACCCCTCCAAAAACCAAAATTGTCACCTCAAATCTCCCTACCATTCCCAAATCTTCTTCTTCTTCATCACTACATACCACCTTCCACCATTCCTTTCAAACCCATCTCCTTTCTCCCTCATTTCCTCCCATTTGAGCACACAAACCCTCCTTTGTTTCTCAAAAATCCCAAAGTCTACTAATCCATCCTATCCCTCCATCTTATTTCACTCTCATAGCTCTTTTCGAGCTCGTGGCTGCTATCTTCTCGCTCTCTCCACACACTTTCCTTTATGAGAAAGAATAGAGCTTCTACAAATGAAGCTGGGCCTAGCCTCCCTACCCGTTTAAGGAAGCAGAAAGGCACCGAGGCTAGTATTAGCGTCGATCGGGAGCTAAAGATGAAGCGGGATCTTGATCCCTAGATCCCTCTTGAAAGAGCTCTACCAGCAGATTTGGGACATGGCAGGTTCAAGGCCGTAGAGTTATCTTTGAAGCACACATGGATGAAAAACTATTTAGGCTTTATCCGGTGATGGACTCCTATTGGACGCCGGGTGGGGTCCCATATTTGAGGGCAAGTCACATACGAATGAGAGCACTGTCTGAGCCTTTTACGCCCACATACGAGATCCACTGCTAGAGCCTCTACAGTTCTCTATCCCTGTGGAAAGGCGGGAAGCCATTGTCAACGTAGATTTGATAGCCCGAATCATGGGGATTCCGCGTGGAGAGGTACATGCTAGCGAGAGAAATCTCAGGAGTATGCATGAAAGAGATCATCGTACGTGATTTCTTTGCGGCCGACTGATCCACTGGAATCGAGGCAACAGCCTCCCAGTGACCAAGATGACTCATGACTTCCGCTTACTCCACAACATATTCACACATAATGTGTATCCTAGGTGGAACAATCGCAGTGAATGCACACGTTTGATGGTAAACTTCCTATACAGAGCTGGGAAGGAGACAAGTTGAACCTGCCTACATATGTACTACTACAAATAATTCAGACCACACACTCTCTTAGGACAGACATTTCACTCCCATTCAACTGACTTATATGCAAGCTCGCTCGTGAATTCGGCTACAGACTTAGCTCAGGAAATCTTGCGCCAATCCATTTCATTAATGACACAACGCTTAACAACATGGGTATTGGGTCATGACAACGTCAAGCCCAACTCAATGAGAGTGAGGATGAGACGGGAAGTGAAGAGGAAGAAAGTGATGAAGAAGGGGACGAAAATGAAATAGAGGAAGTAAGCGAGGAAGAGAAAGAGCAGGAAGAGGAAGAAGAGGAGACCCAAGACTCTAATGAGGGCTCTCCTCCTGCTATACATGGGGGCCACCATGATTGGGCTGCTGTAGAAGACAGCTTGGCTCAAATTGAGGAGGGCCAAGTCGCCCTATGATAGGAAGTTAGAGAGACCCGAGCCAAGCTTGAAGAGAGTCAGGCCTACGTGAAGCAAAAATTTAAGAAGGTGTCTCGCACCTTGAAGGCTCTCATGTGCTATATGCAGACAAGGGCGCTCCTCAACCATCACCAGATTCAGACGACTAGTCCTATGTTGTAGTCGTCATTGGGTCTTTTCTTTCCTTATTTTTCTTGCTTTCTATGTTACAGCCTTGATAGGCTTAGTAGTAGGGTAGAGTTGTTGGTGTGTTTTGGTGTTTAAAGCTTTGTTTAAATTAGCTCACATACATCTTCTGTCATGATCCATGTAAGACTACATCTCATGTATTATGATAATGTTGGTTAAATGAAATGTATGCAACTCCTTTTGCTATGAAATGTGTAGAATGCTTAAGAAATTGAGTGTGAGTTCTTATGCTGAATCTCACACAGACTGTAACCTATGTTGTATATAGGGAATGCCACTTAAGGCCACTCGGAGTACGTCACGTCTTACACTTGGTGAATCAAGTGACAGGGCACCTCCCCTAAGCGATAACCATATGGACCTCAATTTGGGCCCGAATCACGAGACTGAAGGATTCTCAGCCGGCCACTGGCCTCACAAATGGGACGACACCTTTTGCACCACCAGTTCCAGAACAGAACCACGCGTCCTCATCGACGCCCCACATGCATCAAGCTTGTCACACCCCAAACTCGAAAACCGGACTCACAAAATTCTCGATCGCCGAATCCGGCACCGACAGCCTCCGTAGAACCCCATTCTCGGCTCCTAGCGCCCATACACCAAGTTTCGATCCTGGGATGCTACAAGGAGGATTTTCAACATCAGTTTAATTCATAATAAGCATAACCAAAGGCATAACCCACAAACAACAACCAAAAACTCCATCACATTTCCACTATGATAAAAAAAACTTTACAAGTACAATGAGCATAAAGGGAAATACAATGAGAATAGACAAAAAGCTCCAAAAAGATCCGCTCTGCACTCCTGCCTCAGTGCTGCTGCGTCCTCGCGTCACCTGCACGCAACGGTCATGCATAAGCTTATAGAAAGCTTAGAGGGTGGTGAAAGTATGTGCGCAAGGTAGTAATGCAGATATACAGTATCAGAGTAATGCGGAACATGCTGGTGAATCCATGAATACCGTTAGCCATACCAAGGCTATGCGATGCAAGACATGAATGATGTCGGCCATACCAAGGCCATGCGATGCGAAATGTAACTCAAGTATACAAATTCTCATCTAAGTCCACATATCAGTACAGCTCAAAATCTGGGATATCACCGAGGTCTAGTACACTCTAAACCAGATTGTCACCCCATCGCGCGCAATAAAGTAAGTGGAAGAGACCTCACTACCCGCCTGCCAATATCGGGCTCGGCTCGTCGATAGCGAACCCATTCCTCGAGCTGGTCAGGCTCAGCCTAGCATTACCCCCTCCTCTCGGGCTGGTAAGGTCGTACCCCCTTCCAACCGACCACGATACAGTGGAAAGCACAGTAATCTGGTAATCGGCACTCGGTGCTCCTACACCCACTCGGTCTAGACGTTGGAGCAACCTCTTGGTACCATAAAGGTTTAGGGACTTTCACCCAGGGATATCTATAGCACCCCATGTAGAACAAGATTTCCGGTATCCAATCCTGCCAACCACGATATGCCCGTGAAGGCTACGGCCCTAATGTCGCTAGGGCGTACAGTAACCATATCACACAATGCGAATGCATGAATCACACTATCCAGTCATGCAGCAATCCTGAGCGTCTCGTGCGCTCATGTAGGGCAACCCCGCCTAACCGGGAACCCCTAAACAATCTGTCCGAAGGCATATACTATGATCAGTCACTTCTCATATCAAGCATACATATGATGCGTATGATCATGAATCATGTGACTATATTAAACATGTTATATGGGATAGATGTTGTTCATAAGGAGATGGGCCTAGACGGCCTACAAGTATGGGCCTAACAATGGGCCCTAGGAAGATCATAATGCGGACATTTAACCAACATTATTTTACAATGTGGACGTCAAACCAACATTGCTCCCAAGACATTGCCCATTGTAAACATCATTACATAAACCATGTTGGGATCACACATTACAATGACCTTAGGTACATCCCATTGGGCCTTAAATATATCAAATGGGCCGTATCACATGGGCCTTACATTCATCAAATGGGCCACATTAATGGGCCTCACTACTGGGCCTTATGTACATTGCAATGGGCCATAACCCATGGGCCTTAGAATGCATCGAATGGGCCTAGTCTCATGGGCCTTTCATTCACATCAAAGTGGGCCTCAACTGATGGGCCACAAATAAACCAAGATGGGCCTCATAACATACATCAAAGTGAGCCCACTAGAACTATAGATCTGACACACTCTTTAACTCATGCCAACAATAATGAACTTCTAAGATGGTTGGACGGATTGGATGCAACCCATGTATCATGGTGGGGCCCATAAAAGCCCACCATTCGGTACATTACCTAATATAATATAATATATTTGTATATATATACAATAATATATATATATATATACATATATATAGTAATATATATATACACAATAATATATGTATATAAATATATATATATACAATAATATATATATAAATATATATGCATATATATATATATACACACACACGCACCCACGCACACACCCACGCACACACGCGCATGCACCCACGCACGCACACACGCACACACACCCACCATCCCTGGACGGTGGGGATATAATAAATACATAACTGTGGGCTCCACCGTCCAGGCAGACGGTGGAGGCAAAAATACATACATCATGTGGGCTCCACGTGGGGCCCACCTTAATGATTATCTCCCATCCAACCCATTCATATGGTCACTCAGACCTAGATGAAGGGTAAAAACAAATTTCAGCTTGATCCGAAACTTCTGTGGGCCCACAAAGGTTTCAATGGCAGACCTTCAACTCACACTGTTTCCTTTGGTGTGGGCCGCCAGAATGGTGGATGGGCCTGATCTTTAGAGGGGACCCACTCCATGGAGGGGCCCACCCAATGAACGGGATGGATGACACATATACATCATGGTGGGGCCCACGGCTGGAGCCGTGGGTGGTCGCTGCTAACCAGCCGCGGCAGTGGCGCGCCGCCTCCGACGGCAGAAGTAGTCTTTGCGGCCATTTGCCTCCTTTCTTCTTTCTTTTTTTGTTTTTATTTTTTTAGGAAAATTACATGTGGGGCCCGCTTTAGGTAAATTCACACCGTCCAACAGATTCCAGGGCTCAAAATACACAAAACAAGCCTAATATACAATATATTTGGTGTGTAGATACAGTAAGGTGGACCCTAAAAGCTTTGAACGGTAAGAAACTGAGTTTTCCATGGTATGGCCCGCCTGATTATCGGATTGACATCATTTTTCGGCTCAATGCCTAAAATGAGGCAAGGATTAGGATGGACGGCATGGATCGAACCCTTACATCAGGGTGGGGCCTGCATAGGCAGCCCTTCCTAAAAGCAAATTATTTTTTTTTATGCCGTTAGCACACCCACTATCGGTTTGCACATCAGTGTTCGGCAACGTCCAGCATCCCTGGATGCTAGACGGTTGATCACACATGTATTTAAGGTGGGCCCCACCCACAGACATGCAATCAGGGTGGGCCACCAAATGGTTGGATGGCGTGGGTAATTCATGTGTTAAGATGGGGTTCACCCGGGTGGGCCACATGGCCACTTCATCACACCACAAAATGTGAAAGAGAGAGGGAGGGAGAAAGAGAGAGGCACTGGCAATATCGGAGGGGCCCCGCCACTATGGGCCCCTCTTGATCATAAGCATACATCAAGGTGGGTCCTACTACAAGTGGGCCCTTAAATCAACAAATGATAAAATAAGTGGAGATCCATCACCCACCAATATAGACGGTCTAGATGACCTATCTAAAGCAAGGAAAATAAACATCATGATGGGAGCCATGGAGAATGGCCCCATTATGGAATGATCATGATGATCAAAGCGGGCCATCGGCCACATCTTCGGGTCCCAAGTGAGATCGAAACCATTGATCGGTTGGCCTCACTTGGCCCATCTTAAAAACATGGAAAACTACTCTTATCAAGCACCCACCGTTCGATCTTCTTGCTCCTATGGGTTCCTTAGCTCCTTAGCTTCGATTCCAATGGAGGAGATGATGAATGGATGGCTAGGATGGGAGATCTTAGGATGGAAAGGTGGGCCACACTTGGAGCTTTGAAAGAGAGGGAGAGGCTCATACGTATGGAGGTTTGCTTGGAATGAGATTTGGAAAAGAGAGAGAGACTTGTAAAGGGAGAGAGGGATAGGTGATGTTTGATGTGGTGGTGATGGGTGTAAGAGTCACTTTTTTGACTTTTGGGGTAAAAGGTGTAAGAAAGGCATGGGTGGTGTAAGAAATTCTTGACTTTAGGGGTTGCTTGGGGAAGAGTGTGAAGTGATATGTACTTGACTTGATGGGATTGATTGATGGTTGATTGATGTGACATCTCGTTGAGATTCTCTTGGGTTTCGTAACGCGCAGCGTTTTCCTCGCACCGAACGCTGGCCCACATCTACTGGCCAGAGCATCGCCTTGGCGCGCGAGTCGCGGCATCGGAACCGCGGAGACGGTGCGGTCGCAAGGGTACAGGTCTTGGGTTGAGTCGACTTGGTTGACAGCGTGTGAATCAGGGTCACGCGTAACACCGGTTAAGGGTTGAAGGTTGCCGGAATTTGACCGAAAAGACTGCGGGAACCTACGGAACGGTACGGTCTAAGATACGGGTCTTACAGCTCTCCCCTCCTAATAAAAATTTTATCCTCAAAATTTACACAATCGTCACAACTAGTTATAACTCGTGAGGAAGAAGAGACATAATATCATCATATAAAATTAGAAATAACATATAAAATATAATACATAATCAGTCATCAAAGAGATGAAGATAACGCTCTCGAATCTCAGCCTCGTGCTCCCACGAAGCCTTCTCAACAGAATGGTGACCCCACTGAACCTTCACCAATAGAATGACGTTGGTCCGGAGAACCTTCTCCTTTCGATCGAGGATATGAACTGGCTGCTCGATATAGGAAGCGTCCTCACGAACCTCTAACGGCTGCCAATCAATAATAGGAACGATGTCTGACCCACACTTCCTCAACATAGAGACATGAAAAACGTTGTGGACTCCAGACAACTGAGATGGCAAGGCAAGCCGATAGGCCACGGCGCCAACGCACCCAGTGATCTCAAAAGGTCCTATGAATCTCGAGGCAAGCTTGCCCTTTGCTCCAAAACGAACTACGCCCTTCATGGCCGAGACTTGAGATACACATGGTCCCCTACATCAAACTCCAAGGGACGACGCCGACGATCAGCAAAACTCTTCTACCGGATCTGAGCTGTGCACATCCTCTGCCTGATGATATCGATAGCCTCTGACGTCTCCTGCACAAGCTCGAGACCTAGGAGATGGCGCTCTCCAACCTCGGTCCAACAACTCGGTGATTTGCATGGTCTGCCATATAGTGCCTCAAAAGGAGCCATACCGATGGTTGCCTGATAGCTGTTATTGTATGCGAACTTAGCCAATCGCAGATGCTCATCCCAGCTACCCCCGAAATCAATCTCGCAAGCCTGAAGCATATCCTCAAGGATCTGGTTGACCCTCTCGGTCTGGCCATCGATCTGCAGATGGTACTCGGTGCTGAGCTGCAAATCAGTCGCCATCGCTCTCTGGAAGCTCCCCCAAAACTGAGACGTAAACCTCGAATCTCGGTCAGAAATGATCGAGACTAGAACGCCATGCAGTCTCACAATCTACTCGAGGAATAACCTCGCAAGCCAGTCCATAGACTAAGTTACACGCATCGTGAGAAAATGTGTCAACTTCATCAGACGATCCACAATAACCCAAATGGCGTCATGACCGCGCTGAGTCCTTGGTAAGCCAATAATAAAATCTGTCGACACGTGCTCCCACTTCCACATCGGGATACTCAGCGGCTACAATAGACCAGGAGGTCTCTGATGATCGGCTTTAACACGCTGGCATGTGTCACACTCAGCCACAAAACTGACGATCTGACGCTTCATCCCCGTCCAAAAATACTATCGCCTCATATCACGGTATATCTTCGTCGAGCCAGGATGGATAGAAAACCGCGATCGATGTGCCTCAGTCATAAGATCTCTGCGTAACTCAAGGATATCCGGGACACATAATCGGCCTCTGAAGCGAAGTCCACCATCGGTACCAATCGCTTGTCACGCGACTCTCAGATGCCGCCTCTGCCATATAACTCTGCAACGACTCATCAGCCTGCTGAGCCTCGATCACCCTTGCGACAAGAGAGGGTTGAATTGACAGGCTCAATAACTGCACGATAGAAGACTGCAGGTCGAACTCAAAATCATACTCTGCCACATTCTCAAGCATCCACCACTCCTGAATCATCGTATGTGCCACCAGGCCTAGTGGCTGACGGCTGAGGGCATCCGCCACCACGTTCGCCTTGCCCGGGTGGTACTGAAGATCAAAGTCATAGTCCTTCAGGAGCTCCATCTAGCGTCTCTGCCTCATGTTCAACTTAGACTGCGAGAAGAGGTACTTCAAGCTCTTATGGTCGGAGAAGAGCTCGAACCTAACCCCATAGAGAGTGTCTCCACACCTTCAGTGCGAAGACAACTGCAGCCAGCTCTAAATCATGCATGGGGTAGTTCAGCTCATGGATCTTGAGTTGGCGAGACGCGAAGGCCACTGGTTTCCTGTGCTACATCAGGAGACAGCACCCAAACCAATATGGGAGGCGTTAGTGAATACTATAAATTCGTCACTCCCAGAGGGAAAAGTGAGGACAGGAGAGGACGTCAGACGGTCTTTCAACTCCATAAATGCTCGCTCGCAGGCATCGCTCCAAGTAAACTCTGCACCCTTCCTAGTCAACTTGGTCAGCGGGGCTGCAATACGGGAGAAGACCTCAATGAAACGCCGGTAATAGCCCGCTAAACTAAGGAAACTGCGGATCTCGGACGCAGTCGTGGGCTGGCCCCACTGACGCACTGCCTCAACCTTCGAGGGGTCCACTGCGACACCCTCCCTCATCACCACGTGACTGAGGAGCTTCACCTCCTCCTGCCAGAACTCGCACTTCTCCAGCTTCGCATACAGCTGGAGTGCGCAGAGGAAATGTTGCTCGTACTCCTCACGGGTCCTCGAATAGATCAGAATGTCATCGATGAAGACTACAACAAACTGATCAAGATAAGGGCGGAAGACCTCGTTCATCAACTGCATGAAGACCGCAAGTGCATTGGTCAGTCCGAAGGACATGACCTGAAACTCGAAATGACTGTAACGCATCCTGAAAGTTGTCTTCGGAATGTCCTCCTCTCGGACCCGAATCTGATGATAACCGGAATGTAAGTCAATCTTCGAAAAGAACTGTGCACCCTGCAGCTGATCAAACAAATCATCAATCCTCGAGAGCGGGTACTTGTTCTTGACCGTGACCTTATTGAGCTCGCTGTAGTCTACGCAGAGCCTCAACGATCCATCCTTCTTCTTCACGAAGAGTACTGGCGCTCCCCACGGCGAACTGCTTGGACGGATAAACCCTAACTCGCCCAACTCGTCCAACTGCTTCTGCAGTTCCCACAACTCCAATAGTGCCATACGATACGGGGCCTTCGAGATAGGTATGGTACCGAGCACGAGATCAATCTGAAACTCGATGAGTCAGCGAGGCGGTAATCTCGGAATCTCCTGGAACACATCGGGAAAATTGCAAACAACAGGCAACTGGTCGATACAAGCAGCAACAGACTCCTCAACAGCACAGGACATCAAGCAAGAGAACGACTCTCCTCGGGGCACTACAACGAACTGAAACTGCGGCACACCGGGTATACAGAATGTGACTGTCCTCGCAGAGCAGTCCAATATGGCATAATACTCGGCAAGCCAATTCATGCCCAGGATGACATCGAACTCGGACATCGGTAATGTAAACAGATTGGCAGGCAAAAAGGTATCCCCAACTAGAACGGGGCAAGACGAGAAAAATCGGCCCAACACTGCAGTCTTCCCCAAGGGAGTCGATATTGACAGACTCTCATGAGTAGACTCCAACGGTAAGCCAGTCGATCGGTAGAAACTCTTGGCCACAAAAGAACGCGATGCACTAGAATCAAACAACACATGTGCAGTGCATGTAGAGACTAAAAGCATACCCTCGACAACCCCTCCAGATGACTGCGGATCCTGCTAAGCCGTGTAGAATCTAGCCTGAGCTGGCTAGGGAGGTGTCTGTCCCCTTTGAACGTGCTGCTGCTGCTGGGGTCACTGAGGCGGTCGAAACTGTTGCCTCTGCTGCTGCGGTCTCGGAGGCTGGTGTTGATACTGCTACTGAGGTGGCCTCGGTGGTGGGGGCTGCTGTCGCTGCTACTGTGGAGGTCTCTGCTACTGTGGTGGAGGCTGTTGTGGACCTCTCGACTGCTGCTGTAGGGGCCTCTGCTGCTGCTGCTGCTACTGAGGGCGAGGACACTCCCACATACGGTGCCCCGTCACACCGCACCCAAAACAGGTGCCGGTGAACTGCCTCGGAGGTAGTGCTGGAGGTGTTGCTGGTGCTCGGAAGGCTGGGCGACCTGTGCGCCTCTGCTACTGCGGTCGATGCTGCTGCAAGTCATCGAAAGGAGCGGCCTCTTCCGGTCTCTCCTCTGACCGCGATCGGACTGAGAACCGGCCCACTCAGCCTCATAAATCTGGGCCTTCCGTACCACTCCCTCAAACGTCGGAAGCTCATGCCCAATGACACGGCCTCGAAGACCGTAACGCAAACCGTCCTCGAATCGGCGGGCTTTTCGCCTCTCATCATCTACTAGATATGGTGTAAATCTAGACAGCACTACAAAATGGGCCGCATACTGAGCCACTGTCATATCACCCTGCACCAGGGCCTCGAACTCCAACCCTCACTGTCGTCGGATGTGATAAGGAAAATACTGTCGATCGAACCGATCCACAAAATCCTCTCATGTCCACACAAAATCAGCGCCTGCTGCTAGGGAGACTGATGTCCACCAGTGCTCAGCCTCACCATGGAGAATAAATACGGCTAATCGGACTCGCCGCTCGGTCGTGCATCCCATCGTCTCGAATAACTTCTCCACATTGGCGCGCCATCTCTCAGCTACCGTCGGGTCTGGGTCACCCTAGAAACGCGGGGGATCGAGCCGTCGAAACTCACGAAGGAGGGCGCTCGCGCGCTCCTACTCAGCCTGCTCTGGCGAAACAACGAGGTGCCTGCCTTGCCCCTGAAGTGCAGCAGTCACAGCTTGTAACATCTGCTGTAACTGGGAGGCACTCACGGATATGGTTGAGTCCGCACCTGTCTCTGGTGGACGAGCAGCATACTCAGGATGGGCAGTAGGAATCCCTGGTGGTGGAATGGGCATCGTAGGTGATAGTGCGGGAGTCTCAGGCGGTGATGTGGGAGTCTCAGGTGGTGGTGCGGGGGTCGATCGGGTCACTCTCTGGCGTGCCATGTCCTACAGGAAAACCGAAGGCACCTATTAACTTAAAAACTCTAGAAGGTACGAACGTTAAGGGTCGGTAATAAAGATTGCTAAGCTCCTCCGTAGAACCCCATTCTCGGCTCCCAGCGCCCATATGCTAGGTTCCGATCCTGAGATGCTACAAGGAGGATTTTCAACATCAGTTTAATTCGTAATAAGTAGAACCAAAGGCATAACCCACAAACAATAACCAAAAACTCCATAACATTTTCACTATGATTAAAAACTTTACAAGTACAATGAGCATAAAGGGAAATACAATGAGAATAGACAAAAAGCTCCAAAAAGATCTGCTTTGCACTCCTGCCTCAGTGTTGTTGCGTCCTCGCGTCACCTGCACGCAACGGTCGTACATAAGCTTATAGAAAGCTTAGAGGGTGATGAAAGTGTGTGCGCAAGGTAGTAATGCAGATATACAGTATCAGAGTAATGCGAAACATGCTGGTGAATCCATGAATACCGTTAGCCATACCAAGGCTATGCGATGCAAGATATGAATGATGTCGGCCATACCAAGGCCATGCGATGCGAAATGCAACTCAAGCATACAAATCCTCATCTAAGTCCACATATCAGTACAGCTCAAAATCTGGGATATCACCGGGGTCTAGTACACTCCAAACCAGATTGTCGCCCCATCGTGCGCAATAAGGTAAGTGGAAGAGACCTCACTACCCGCCTGCCAATATTGGGCTCGGCTCGTCGATAGCGAACCCATTCCTCGAGCTGGTCAGACTCAGCCTAGCATTGCCCCCTCCTCTCAGACGGGTAAGGCCGTACCCCCTTCCAACCGACCACGACACAGTGGAAAGTGCAGCCGTCTGGTAATCGGCACTCGATGCTCCTGCACCCACTCAGTCTAGACGTTGGAGCAACCTCTTGGTACCATAAAGGTTTAGGGACTTTCACCCAGGGATATCTATAGCACCATATGTAGAACAAGATTTTCGGTATCCAATCCTGCCAACCACGATATGCCCGTGAAGGCTACGGCCCTGATGTCGCTAGGACGTACAGTAACCATATCACACGATGCGAATGCATGAATCACACTATCTAGTCATGCAGCAATCATGCGCGTCTCGTGCGCTCATGTAGGGCAACCCCACCTAACCGGGAGCCCCTAAACAATCTGCCCGAAGGCATATGCTATGATCAGTCACTTCTCATATCAAGCATACATATGATGTGTATGATCATGAATCATGGGACTATATTAAACATGTTATATGGGATAGATGCTGTTCATAAGGAGATGGACCTAGATGACCTACAAGTATGGGCCTAACAATGGGCCCTAGGGAGAATCATAATGCGGACATTTAACCAACATTATTCTATAATGTGGACGTCAAACCAACATTGCCCCCAAGGCATTGCCCGTTGTAAACATCATTACATAAACCATGTTGGGATCACACATTGCAATGGACCTTAGGTACATCCCATTGGGCCTTAAATACATCAAATGTGCCATATCACATGGGCCTTACATTCATCAAATGGGCCGCATTAATGGGCCTCACTACTGGGCCTTATGTACATTACAATGGGCCATAACCCATGGGCCTTAGAATGCATCGAATGGGCCTAGTCTCATGGGCCTTTCATTCACATCAAAGTGGGCCTCAACTGATGGGCCATAAATAAACCAAGATGGGCCTCATAACATATATCAAAGTGGGCCCACTTGAATTATAGATCTGACACACTCTTTAGCTCATGCCAACAATAATGAACTTCTAAGATGGTTGGACGGATTGGATGCAACCCATGTATCATGGTGAGGCCCATAAAAGCCCACCATCCGGTATATTACCTAATATAATATAATATATTTGTATATATATACAATAATATATATACATATATATAGTAATATATATATATATACAATAATATATAGATATATATACATATATATACACACACACGCACCCACGCACACACCCACGCACACACACGCATGCACCCACGCACGCACACACGCACGCACACCCACCGTCCCTGGACGGTGGGGATTTAATAAATACATAACTGTGGGCTCCACCGTCCAGGCGGACGGTGGAGGCAAAAATACATACATCATGTGGGCTCCACGTGGGGCCCACCTTAATGGTTATCTCCCATCCAACCCGTTCATATGGTCACTCAGACCTAGATGAAGGGTAAAAACAAATTTCAGCTTGATCCGAAACTTCTGTGGGCCCATAAAGGTTTCAATGGCAGCCTTCAACTCACACTGTTTCCTTTGGTGTGGGCCGCCAGAACGGTGGATGGGCCTGATCTTTGGAGGGGACCACTCCATGGAGGGGCCCACCCAATGAACGGGATGGATGACACATATGCATCATAGTGGGGCCCACTGGCCGTGGGTCGTAGGTGGCCCGCGGCATGACAGCATGACGGCCTTGCCCTCGACAATGCAAGAAGTAGTCTTCTGGCAGCCCATTTGCCTCCTTTCTTCTTTCTTTCTTTTTTTTTGTTTTTTTTAGGAAAATTACATGTGGGGCCCGCTTTAGGTAAATCCACACCGTCCAACAGATTCTAAGGCTCAAAATACACAAAACAAGCCTAATATACAATATATTTGGTGTGTAGATACAGCAAGGTGGGCCTTAAAAGCTTTAAACGGTAAGAAACTGAGTTTTTCATGGTATGGCCCGCCTGATTATCGGATTGACCTCATTTTTCGGCTCAACGCCTAAAATGAGGCAAGGATTAGGATGGACGGCATGGATCGAGCCCTTACATCAAGGTGGGGCCTACATAGGCAGCCCTTCCTAAAACTAAATTTATTTTTTTTTATGCCGTTAGCACACCCACTGTCGGTTCGCACATCAGTGTTCGGCAACGTCCAGCGTCCGTGGACGCTGGACCGTTGATCACACATGTATTTAAGGTGGGCCCCACCCATAGACATGCAATTAGGGTGGGCCACCAAATGGTTGGATGGCGTGAGTGATTCATATATTAAGATGGGGTTCACCCGGGTGGGCCACATGGCCACTTCATCACACCACAAAATGTGAAAGAGAGAGGGAGGGAGAAAGAGAGAGGCACCGGCAATATTGGAGGGGCCCCGCCACTATGGGCCCCTCTTGATCATAAGCATACATCAAGGAGGGTCCCACTACAAGTGGGCCCTTAAATCAACAAATGATAAAATAAGTGGAGATCCGAGATCACCCACCAATATGGACGGTCTAGATGACCTATCTAAAGCAAGGAAAATAAACATCATGATGGGGGCCATAGAGAATGGCCCCATCATGGAATGATCATGATGATCAAAGCGGGCTATCAACCACATCTTAGGGTCCCAAGTGAGATCCAAACCATTGATCGGTTGGCCTCACTTGGCCCATCTTAAAAACATGGAAAACTACTCTTATCAAGCACCCACCGTTCGATCTTCTTGCTCATATGGGTTCCTTAGCTCCTTAGCTTCGATTCCAATGGAGGAGATGATGAATGGATGGCTAGGATGGGAGATCTTAGGATGGAAAGGTGGGCCACACTTGGAGCTTTGAAAGAGAGGGAGAGGCTCATACGTATGGAGGTTTGCTTGGAATGAGATTTGGAAAAGAGAGAGAGACTTGTAAAGGGAGAGAGGGATGGGTGATGTTTGATGTGGTGGTGATGGGTGTAAGAGCCACTTTTTTTACTTTTGGGGTAAAAGGTGTAAGAAAGGCATGGGTGGTGTAAGAAATTCTTGACTTTAGGGGTTGATTGGGGAAGAATGTGAAGTGATGTGTACTTGACTTGATGGAATTGATTGATGGTTGATTGATGTGACATCTCATTGAGATTCTCTTGGGTTTCACAACGCGTGGCGTTTTCCTCGCACCGAACACTGGCCTACATCTCCTAGCCAGAGCATCGACTCGGCGCGCGAGTCGCTGCATCGGAACTGCGAAGACGGTGCGGTCGCAAGGGTACAAGTCTGGGTTGAGTCGACTTGGGTTGACAGCGTGTGAATCAGGGTCACGAGCAACACCGGTTAAGGGTCGAAGGTTACCAGAATTTGACCGAAAAGACTACGGGAACCTATGGAACGGTACGGTCTAGGATATGGGTCTTACAAAGCTCCTCCTCCTAATGGGTTAGAGCAAATGATGCTCCTTATGCAGCAGCAGTAGCAGATTTGGACCACCATCAATGGGGCCCTTGCCCAGAACATGAATGTGGTTCCGCCTTCACCATATGTGCACCCTGCTAGAAACCTGAATGCTAACGCTTATTCGAGCGATTCTAGCACTTCCAACCTCCCACTTTTGTGGGTACTCACTGGGCCGAATATTGGCTTGACCACATCTCTAAGATGCTGAAGCTGCTGCACTGCACTGAGGCAGAGTAGGTTAAGTTTGTCACATATCTGTTTGAGAAGGAAGCCAGTCTCTGGTGGAATAACATCCTTCGGACCGTTCCCGAGAGGTATGTGTGGATGTGGGATGCTTTTGAGACCTGCTTCCATGGAAAGTATTTTCCCCTCACCTACAGTAATGAGGAGGGTGAATTCCTTTACCTTCGTCAGGGAGGAATGACTGTGACCTAGTATGAAAATAGATTCACGGAGCTGGCCAGATACGCTCCCCTGATATTAGCTGATGAACCGATGAAGATGTGGCGTTTCTCAGATGGTCTACGACCCGATATCCACATGAAGATGTGTTGTGCTAACATTTCCAACTATGTTGAGCTAGTGAATATCACTACAAGCCGAGCAGGATGGGGACAGACTATCCCGTTCACGCGTACCCGTGGGTCCTAGGCCTTGACTAGATTTGCCGAGCGGACCGTTCCTTGGCAAGAGGCCATGAGCAGATTTGCCTCCTTGGCTTACAGCTTCACCGACCCAGCTGAGGCGATCGGATCTATGGTGCACTTACTGCAAGAGGTCGAGCCATGCAAATACTTACTGTTTCACCAAGATGAGGGATAACGGTTTCTCGCTGCCTCAAAAGATCAATCGCCAGCTTCCTCAAGCTCGATTCCACCTCTATGTTTAGTACCACTAGCACAGCCTTTCTATAGGCCTAATGTACCTCGTAGTAGGCCACCTCAACGACTTATGGTACCACAGCCAAATCGTCCTTAATAAGCTCGTGTGCACTCACTTACAGCTGAGGCATCTGAGACAGCAACCCCAACACTACTGGATTTTGAAGTCACAACACATATCCAAGTACACCAGTCATCCCATTAGTGGACACTGGGTCCACTATTTCGATCATATCATGCGCAACAGTCAAGCAACTAGTGTTGGAAACTACTATTATGGTTGGGGTGAGACTCCTTACCGCCATAGGGACCTTCTCAGACTCCACGAAGACTTGTAGAGGTTGCTCGATAGACTTAAGGAGCAGAACAGTGCTCATTGACCTGATGGTCTCCCCATTATGTCATTTTGAGGTCATTCTCGGTATGGATTGACTCATCGAGATGAAGGCAGAGATCGATTGCAATACTAGAGTGGTGACAACCCATGGACCTGAGGGCACGACCTTTACTTTCCCAATTTAGGTCAGTTGGTACTACCATGTTAGTTGTTATACTACCTTACTGGAGCATGTTGATGATCCGACACTTGGGAACACACCTGTAGTCTAAGATTTCACGGATGTGTTCAAGACGATACCTGGACTACCTCCTCAGCGTGAGATCAATTTTACCATCGACTTAGCGCCAGGTGTGACACCTATATCTCTACCGACATATCGCATGCCTCCGTGTGAGATGGAGGAACTGAGGAGACAGATCGATGATCTGTTGGATGCAGGCTTCATATGACAGAGTGTATCTCCTTGGGGAGCACCCGTGTTGTTCATGAAGAAAAAAGATGGATCATTGCAATTGTGTGTTGATTATCACAGGTTGAACCAAGTAACAGTGAAGAACAAGTATCCTTTGCCCAGGATAGATGACCTGTTCGATCAGTTGAAAGGGGCACAATATTTTTTAAAGATTGACTTACAGTCAGGGTATAATTAGTTACACGTCAGGGATGGAGATGTGCAGAAGACAGCATTCAAAACCAGCTTTGGGCACTACGAGTTCCTTGTGATATCATTTGGACTCACAAACGTAACGTACTGGCCGTGTTCATAGACCTGATAAACTAGGTGTTTCGGCCGTATCTGTACTGATTCATCATCGTATTTATAGATGACATCCTGATATACTCCACGAGTCAGAAGGATCACAAGGAGCACCTGCGGGCAGTCTTTGATATGCTCAGGAAGAACCAGTTGTTTGCCTAGTACAAGAAGTGCAACTTTTGAAAAGAAGAAATCAAGTTCCTAGGACACGTGGTGTCCAAGGAATGAATAGTTGTGGACCTTGCTAAGGTGACCACAGTTCAGGACTGGGAGCAGCCCGGTTCGGTTACTGAAGTGAGGAGTTTCCTTGGCCTGGCAGGTTACTATCGTCGTTTCATTAGAGACTTTTCCAAGATAGTCAGACCCTTGTCTCAACTCACTCAAAAGGATCTCAAGTTTTCCTGAAATGAGAAGGCAGAATCATCTTTTAAGGAACTGAAGGACAAGTTGACATCCGTACCCGTGCTAGTATTATCAGAGCAGGGGGTCAAAAATACGATATACACCGATGTGTCTCGTGTTGGTTTGGGTTGTGTTCTGATGCAGAAGGACAGAGTGATTGCCTATGCATCGCGACAATTGAGGAAGCACGAGGAAAACTACCCTACGCATGATCTGGAGTTAGCAGCCATCATCTTTGCATTAAAGCTCTGGAGACATTACCTTTACAGAGAGGAGTTCAAGCTCTTTTACGACCACAAGAGCCTCAGGTACATATCATGTAGAGAGACTTGAATATGAGGCAGAGACGGTGGATGGAAACTTGAAGGACTTCAAGTTTGAGGTTTCCTACCATCCCGGTAAGGCCAACCTTGTGGCAGACGCGTTGAGCCACAAGAAGACGATACCATTTGCAGCTCAGCTGATGATCGATGAATGGAACATTGTAGAGTTTATGCGAGACTTTGAGCAGAAACTTACAGTAGAGGAACCGTTTGAGAGCGTCGCACATATTCGTGTACAACCACTTATTGATGACCGAATCATTATGGCTCAGAAAGAAGATGAAGGGTTAGAAGAGTTGAGAAAACAAGCTAGTGACGATGAAGACTCAGAATGGAGAGTTAGTTCGGATGGGGGTTTACGTTATCGAGGCTGCCTATGTGTCCCAAACCTTCATGACTTAAGAAGGGAAGATTAAGGAGAATGGCTCTTAATCGTATATCGATCAATGCTCGCTTTGTCAAAAGGATCATTCCTGGAGACACTACTGATTTTGATTCAAAATATCATCAGAATAATGATTCTGAATCAAAATGGGGTAAGAATAGATCATGGCCATGTATCATCTGATGAATGAATAAAGAAGAAGTTCACGAGCATATCAAGACTGTAATAGCAAATGTTGTAAAAGGAAAGTGAACATCACCATCATCAAGCGAACCCTATAAAATTTTGTCTAAAATTGATACCGTCACCAAGCTGGTATATTATGAACAACACAGACGGACAGACGGGTATAATTGAAGATATTAACAGAAATGGCAATGTATCAATTTCAGTCAGAGATGTCTATCATTCTCACAACAACTGATCATACCTATCGTTGCTTCTAAGGCATTTTAAGACAGCCTAGTCAACCCAATGGCCAATCGCGCATAAGGCCTATCAAGATCGTAATTTGGGCAGCGGTGAGAAGCCAGTGGCCCTAAAAAGCCCATGAAGGCCATCGTACGCATACCCATGCAGGCAGTTGACGGAGCCAGTGACCAAAAGTCTAAAAAGGCCAAAAGTCCTCAATGGCCAGTCACGTGTAACCCCATGCCGTCTGTATAGCTTTTCGGCAGCGTCACGGGGAATGGAGGAAAATGCCCTCTCATGAATGGGCTTGATCTTGCAGACGAAGAAAATGAGGGCTGCAGTGTGAGCTTTAGTTAGGCCAACCGTGCGTAAGACCCCCCAATTCTACGGTTTGATTTCAGTACTAACTCATGAGGAAGGGCTTAAACCTACTCATCGACGGACTGGCGGTCCTAGATTTGGTACTCCAAAGGTCGCCTTGTGTGCCCCGTGAACTCTAAAGAGCTACTGTGGCCAACCCTGTGTGTAATTTTAACTGAGTTCACAGCCCCGGTAGCTTCACTGGGCCCCTTGGGTGGATCGCGGTTTGTGAACTCCCTAGGCTGTGAGAAGTCCAGCGAACTCCTAAGAGTTACAGAGGCCATCACGTGAGACCCGGCTCCACTACTCGAGAGCTTAAACTGTGTGTAACTAACTAAATTAAAATCTAGCACCGCTAATAAAAAATATATAAATAAATAAAGTCACATAGGAAATCCCACACTAACAAGCATCAAATACTAGTGTTTATATTAATCCATTAGTCAGTAATTATGCTGAGATTACTGCATAGACAACATGTTCGGAATAATGTGTGATGTAGAAATGCATAAAAGAGATTACTAAAAATCATCACTGAAAATCAAAAGGGATTCTTTGTTCAAAAAGCATATACACAAGAGAAATTACATGCTTAAAGTTCTTCTACAATTCCCGCTATCCCCATGTACTTTTGCAAGTCCTCCTTTAATTGCATCTGAGCTGCAACAAGCTTTGACTTTTCCTTGGGAATGATCTTTACTTGGTCAGGAATATCAGTCAGCTTATCTTCCAACGATTTGATCATCTCTTCGCTCTTGAGCAGTTCGGACTTCTCAGCATTAGTAGACTGAATATTGGCTTGTATCCTTACTTCGATTTCCTTCATGGATGATTCCTTCTCACGACCCTTCAACTCTGGCTACGATATCTCCTCTTTCAGAGCAGTGATGCGGTCTTGAATGACTACCCTGTCATCAGTATGAGCCCTCAGCTATTCTTGAAGAACCAATTGTTCCTGATCAAATTCAGAAATAGCAGAAGCAATAAGAGAAGCCTTTTCCTTGCACAGAGTCAGCTGCTTTCCATATTCCAGGATTTCAAGAGCAATTGTGATATTCTCCACTAATGCCAAAGAGATTATTGAATCACGAAATTTGAGAAGAGAATCACATAAAGTGGAGATGTTAATCTTCGCATTCTTGCAGAACTTTCTAGAATTTCAATAGCAATATCTAGGTCTAACCATTGTTCAAGGTCTTTGAAGATGTGGACTATTGGTGACAAAGAATTCTTCATCAAAAACATCTTATGGACGGGAACCTTCATAAAAAATGACAGTTCGGATACAGGGGTCACAGACTCAGAATTTGCAGCCCTGCTGCAAGGAGGGATCCCTATAGTATAAAGAGGGAAAGAAGTCAGAAATGATGACAGAAAATTAGAAGATATATATCGCTCTCGATAAAGCAATTAGTATATATATATATACCTGTAGCGGAAGTATGAATAATGGGAAAAAGAATTTCATGGGCCATAAGAGAGCCACCCCCTGCCATGTTAGCAAAGGAAGGTACCCTGGCCTCTGCACTTGAGTCTCTGGTGGTCGGGGTGGGCAAATCAGTGGTCTCTACTGGAAATATAATTTCATGGGCTACCACTTTAGGTGCCACCAATGAAACCAAAGGAGCTCTTGGCGAAGCCGCTGGTGCAGTTGTGGAAGGATTTAAAGGAGTATCACCCATCTCGATATTAGCAACACGAGTGCCTGGAATAAAGACACGACAATAATAATAATACAATTATCACTAAATATGCATATAAATATATATATATATATATATGAAATTAAATTCCCTTACCAGGTGAATATTCGTACTCTCCATAATCTAAAGGTTCTTCTTCCTCCTCTATTGTCGCAGGAGACGTTGCAAGGATATTGGCACTAGGAAGAGTTTCAGAAGTCACAGGAGGGTGTTCTTTTTCAACGTTTTCTACAACTACATCCTCCACTCTGTCTACATCAACTTCTCCTTCCTCAAAATCATCATCTTTATCCTCGCCGCTTTCGTCGTCCTCGTCATCATCACATTCCATAGAAGCAGTACCCTCTGATGAAGAAGCTGAACTTTTATCTCTTAAGCTTTCTTCATCTACTTCTTCAATCACGACTTGCTTTCCTTTAGAAGAAGCTGCTTGGCTACTTTCTGGTTGGGGCTCTCTGTCAGCCGGGACTGAAGGGGACGTAGATGCCTGTCTACCTCCTTCCTGAGGGGCAAGTGGTGACACTTGCAAGCGTACTCAAGATCTGGTCATAGGAGACGATGAACTGGGAGAAGTAGGCTGTGAAGGGAGAGTTAGTTCATCCAGAGCTGGCTCATTCTAAAATGCTGCAGTTTCTACCGGAATAGGGGAAGACGTCCATCCAACATCGTCTATGACTCGCCCACCAAAGTCACGACGGACTTGCTCAAATTCCGTCAAGACCCCATAAGCAAACCAGCCGTCCAAAGTATTGATTGGCTTTGTCTCACGGATTGGATCTTCTATTGATATCTTTCTACAAATGTCGCCTTGATGAGAGGCGCAGCTCTTCTCTAGAATAAAGCTAATTTCACCTTCGAGTTTTTTGCTCCTCAGTCTAGGTGGATGAAGAAAGATGGGTAAACCACTGGTAAGCACTTGTTGACCAAAAATGACTGGTGGTCCCACCACTGTATCCAGCTATAAGAAGTGCGAACTATGCGGTCGCAACCAGGGATTATAAAGAACGAATCGACGTGACCGCCCAACAATTGCTTCCATATCTTGGCCCAATTAAGAGGACCAGTCCCATAGCAACACATCCTCTTAGTGACCAGTCCGTAGTCTTTTGGCACGGCTTGACTAAAACCAAATTGGCGAGCAAAACGACTGGGATAATAGGGCTCTCGCCAGAATTCCGTTCCTTCTCGAAGTGGTAGACTGCAGGAGCGAATAAAGAGAAAGAAAGCTCTTTCTGCTATGGTGAGTGTAGCTTGGTCCACCATGTTTGTGTCTTCGATGTAGCTGTAAAGACGAAATTAGAAGAAGTCCACTTGGTCGGTATCTCATATTTTGTTGGCCACCCAATCATATGACCTTTTAGCCATAGCCCTTTGTTGGAAGAACCAAAGCGGGAGATGCGCAGGATGAACGTACGCCTTCTCTGGCACTTCGAAAGTCCAGGGAAATTAGACTCCTAGCCAGCCTATGATGTAGTGTCATGGAGTATACGCTGACGAAGATCCTATAGTAGGGTTCTTAACATGAGTGGCTATTTCGCCAAGGGCTCTGTAAATAGAGCACAGTACTGGAGGGGCGATAGAATATTTGTGTCCTTCTGCTAGACCGCCAGCAATGACGAAGACAGTAGGGTGGATTGCGTCTACCCATTTGGAGCTTGGGAGTACCACGATACTCAACCAATAAGCTAGGAAGGCTGCAAGTTCCCCGAATGAACTATAATTTGTTCTCTCTTTCATATTGTCGCGAAGACTTGTTAGTTCCTTAGAATGACAATCACAAAATCTACAGGGAAAAGTAAAAGATTAACGTGGAGAAATGTATAAAAAAGAGAAGGGAATTGATTCCTAAATTTGAAAATACCTGAGAGCCCTCGAGAAATGTGTCATCCACTGCAGAGGAGAGAGCTTGTGGATGTTTAGAAATTTCCTCATCTCCCTGAAAAGTTCAATGGTAGTCTCAATGATGGAAGGTTTGAGATCGAAAGAAGATATGAAGGCCAATTCTCTGTTGGAGGGAACGAATTCATCATAGAATTTTCCCACCCACAATTCGGTGTAGATCCCAAAGTGTGATACTCATTTCACTGAATGGTAGATGGAAAGAGTTGGTGGTAGGCGACCAATACTCAAGGAAACCCTTCAGTACAATGGGTTCCTTATAGAAGTATTGAGATGTGACTTCTATAGTGACATACAAGCCGATTTTGGCAAGTGTACCTGCATGCTTAAACAAGATGGCTTCTGTCCAATCGGAATAATAGCGCCGTGAAGTCAACAGACCCCTTGTTCAGAAATCTTCAGGTCTCCAGAGTTGTTCACGATCTCTGAAGCGCTGTCTGATGGTTTTGTAAAAATATGTCGGGAAAAGATTGTGTGGACTGTGAAAAGGGGTAAGAAAGATCATAGGATGGACTTCCCCGATGCTTTGTCGCGGCTTGTGCGCTTGTAATATCCCTTCAAGGATGCGTGGTTCTCTCATTGTCCATGAAGCAGTATACATTAGCTTCTCTCCATCTATATAATCCTTTGGCTCACAGTCGAGCATGGATTGATGGTGATGGACATTGATGGGAATCACTGTCATGCCTTCAGAATGAGGGTTATCAAATTTCATGATACCCTCAATAACTCGGACTGATTCCCACAAATTCTGGAGCTTCTTCTTATTGTGCTCCTTAATCTTCTCTTCAAACTCCTTCGCCTTGTTTCGACGAGCTTTCTTTGAGTGGGAAGCGGTAGGGGTGTCTTCTCGGAGAGGGGGTCTTTGACTGTCCGTGCGGATGTGGGCAATGATTTTCAGCCATTCATCCTAATCATACTCTCTACCATGCTTCGGAGGGCATTTTAGGTCTCCCAATGCGATTGCTCGATGAATGGGAGATGGTA
Source organism: Magnolia changhungtana (assembly GCA_030180095.1). NCBI lineage: Eukaryota > Viridiplantae > Streptophyta > Magnoliopsida > Magnoliales > Magnoliaceae > Magnolia > Magnolia changhungtana. The sequence goes on from JASAUF010000625.1 coordinate 3,622,427, forward strand.
GTGATTCAATACGGTCAGTGAAGTTAAAGGTTGGAAGTACGGGTTCCTTAAAATATGCGGGATTACGGGTAGTGGTTTTGGTACATTTGGCTGGCGGTTGATCTATAGAAGGAGAGGGGCAAAAAGAAGATGGGTCAGGAAGATTTGGATGAGAGGGTTGCCTAGATGGTAGGTCCACAGGATGAAAAGTGTGCTTAATACAAGCCATGATGGACAGAGAGTTAAGGGCCTGAAGGTATTTAAAGAAAAGGTTCAAAGAAAAGTTAAGAAATTGACTGAGTTTTAGAAAAAGAGACCAAGTGCAAAAAATTTGGCTAAGTCCAGGTTGCGCGGACCGCGCAACCAAAGTCTGTTACGCGGAATAGCGCAACTCCCGGAAGGCTTACTCGAATAACAAAGTTGTTGTGCGAGACAGTGTAATCAATATTGGTTGCGTGGGGGAAAAATCGCAGGAGAACAAAAAGTTTGCTTCAGTACAAGGATATGAAGAGTGACTGAAGGATTGGAGTATTTATAGGACGAGCGGTCGAGGACGGTACGCGGGTTTCCGTTGCACGGACCCTTGCAAACCCTGTCAGGGTGATTATTTTTTATCCTTTTCTTTTATTTTTGGGAAAACAAAGAAAGGATCAAGGGGACATCTGTTGAGGCATAAAAAATGGTGAGGAAAGGATTGAAGCAAGAGAAGATTGAGAGATAGAAAGAAAATTGGAAGACAGAAAGAATAAAATAACTTACGGTAGGTTGTGCGGGTCCGCGCAATCGATGTCCATTGCGCGGGACCGCGTAACTAAAATGTCAGTTACGCGGGTTCGTACAACAGAATTCAGAACTAGTTCTTTGTGAAAGGGTCTAAGGCATTGAAAGGTGAGTCCCATGGCACCAAGATCGAGGCACCACATGTGCGAGGGCCTATAAATACCCCCTCCCCTCCTTTATTTGGACGGATTGAAGATTTTTGAGAAGAAGCAGAGCAAGGAGGAAGATCGAAGGTGAGAGAGAAGGCTACGGCAGTTTGCACGGGTCCGGGCAACCAACATCCGTTGCGCGGGTCCGCACAACCAGACTGCCCTGCAGTCTGTGAAGACAAAGGGCTATTATGCTGCTGAAATAGTTGAAGTCTTCAAGTTTCTTCTATTCAAGTCTAAAGGAGGATAATTAACAGAAGAACATATTCCTCCTAAGTCCTAGGAGATGACTGAAATCATTGACAAAATGCTATCGAATTTAATATTTGACTATGACAATTGCACTTATAATATTTCCTTTATTCTAAATAATCTATCTTAGAATCAAGGGATGCTAGAAGGATGTAAATGAACTCAGTATTAATAAAGTGTGATGATTGTTTTAAATACTCTTTCTCTATTATGTTCGAATAAGATAATCTCCCAAATCAAATGCATTTGTTTCTTATCGAAACAAATATATTCAGCCTCAGCAGTAGAGAGTGATACGGAACTTTGTTTCTTACTTAGCCAGGAAACAAGACAGTTCCCGACATAAAAACAACCACTACTGGTCGATTTATGATCATCAATGTTACCAGCATAATCAGCATCCATGTAATCAGCTAATTGCACACTAATATCATGTGGATACCAGAGACCAAGATTAGCTGAACTAGCGACATATTGCAAAATTCGCTTAATAGCAATTAAGTGTGACCCTTTAGGGTTCGATTGATATCTGGCACAAATTCCAACGTTAAAAGCAATATCAGGTCGACTCGCAGTTAAATAAAGTAAACTTCCTATCATACTACGATACACCTTAGGATCCACACTCTTACATGTTAAATCCTTAGAAAATTTCAGAGTGGTACTCATTGGAGTATCAAAATTCTTTCCACTCTCAAATTCGAACCTTTTAACTAAGTTCATAGCATATTTAGTTTAAGAGATAAAGAATCTATTAGGAAGCTGTTTGACTTGCAACCCTAGGAAATAATTGAGTTCTCCAACCATGCTCATTTTAAATTTGGACTTCATAAGATCTGCAAACTCAATAGTCATGTTAGCACAGGTAGATCTATAGATTATGTCGTCAACATAGATTTACACAATTAAAATAAGATCTTTATGTTTCTTAACAAATAATGTTTTATTTACACTTCCCATTACAAACTCATGACATAACAAGAATTTAGTTAATTTCTCGTACCATGCCCTAAGAGCCTGTTTCAATCCATGGAGTGCCTTTTTTAAGCGATAAACATGATTATCATGCTTAGGGTCTTCAAAACCCTTAGGTTGTTCAACATATACTTCTTCATGTCACCGTTTAAAAATGCACTCTTAACATCCATTTAATATATTTTGAATTTTTTAAAGCACGCAATGGATATAAATAGTCTGATTGATTCAAGACGAGCTACTGGGGCAAAGGTTTCATCATAATCAATACCTTCAATTTGAGTGTACCCTTGTACAACCAGCCTAGCTTGTTTCTAATTATGTTACCAAGTTCATCAGACTTATTCTTGAAAATCCATTTTGTTCCAATAATCTGTTTATCAGTTGGTCTTGGAACTAAATACCAAATATCATTTCTCACAAACCGATTGAGCTCTTCTTGCATAGCTACAATCCAATTTTCATCAGTAAGGGCTTCTCTTACGTTAGCTGGTTCCATCTGAGATGTAAGGTACACGTAGTTACACATATCTTCTAATTGTTTACGAGTATGTACACCAGTGAGTGGATTTCTAAGGATTTGATCAATAGGATGATCTTTATTTGATCGTAGTTTAGTGTTATTTTGATTAGATAAAAAGTCTGATTTATTAATTTGAAGAACTTCATCATCTTCTGAACTTAAGACAGGGGTATTCATATGATCATCAATGACTACATTAATTGATTCTTGTATTACACCGGTCCTTTTGTTAAGTACCCGATATGCTCAACTATTCAGAGCATACCCTAAAAATATCCCTTCATCACTCTTGGTGTCAAATTTACCTAGATGTTCTCGGTCACGTAAGATATAGCATTTACTGCCGAAAACTCGAAAGTATTTGATAGAAGGCTTTTTATCAAACCACATCTCATAAGCCATTTTATTATTTGATTTTCTAATGTAAACACGGTTAATTATATAACAAGTAGTATTTACGACTTCAGCCCAGAGATTTTTAGGAAGCTTCATACTATTTAACATTACAATTTCTTGAAGCACCCTATTTTTTCTTTCTACTATCCCATTTTGTTATGGTGTTTTGGGAGCAGAATATTCATGTGATATTCCTTGGTCACTACAAAATTTCTCAAAACTACTATTTTCAAACTCAGACCCATGATCACTATGGATCTTAGTGACTTGTAATTTTTTTTTCATTTTAGATACATTTAAGTACCCTTTTTTACTTCTTCAAAAGTTTCTGATTTTTCTCTTAAGAAGACTACCCAAGTATACCTGGTAAAGTCATCTACAATGACCAGAATATACTTCTTGCCACCTCGACTCTCCGTTCTAGTTGGTCTAATGAGATCCATGTGGAGGAGTTCGAGTGATTTAGATGTGGCATTGGAGTTTATCTTTTTGTGAGCACTCCTAGTTTGTTTACCAATTTGGCACTCGCCACATATCTTATCCATTTTCTTTATTTTGGGTAGACCTCTTACCAAATCACTTTTGCTCAATCTATACAAGTTGCGGTAGTGTACATGTCCTAGGCGCTTATACCATAGTTCAATCTCATCGGTATGGACCATGTAACACGATAGCTTAGATGAGTTTGAGTCACTAACTATATAGCAGTTCTCAGAAGTTCTATGACCAGTTAATATTACAAAACCATTCTTATTTGAGATTTCAAATTTTTGGTTTGAAAATTTTACACTCTGATTTTTATCGCAAATTTGAGAAATGCTTAGTAAATTATGCTTTAAACCTTCTACATATAAAACATTCTCAAATAGAGGGAGGTTAGGGAGTTGAACCGTACCTTGGCCAACAATTTTGCAGTTGCTACCATCACCAAATGTGACTGAACCATCAGTCATGTCTTTAAGACTAGTGAAGAGACTTTTGTCACCTGTCATATGTTTGGAGCAACCACTATCTAGGTACTACTTTGAATGGCTCGTGGCTTTGAATGTTGTGTGAGCAACTAAATAAGCAACCTTAAGGACTCATTTCATTACAGTTTTGGGTTTAGGAGCATAGTTGATCTTCTTTTGATTATAATTGTTATACGTCTTACCCACTGAGTTAGATTTTAAGAGCTCCTAAAGCAAGTCTACTATTTTCTCAATTAAAAGATTGCAGTTCTGATTTTTATAGTTGATATGGTTCTTTTCAGGATTTAAAGGCTGAAAAGTTTTAGTCGTTTTAAAAATATTTTGATTCAGACTTTTACCTTTTGAGTTAGAAGACTCTCCTTTAACGAATTTAGGAGGAGTATTCTTATATTTGGGAGGAGTATTTTTATTATAGCCCAATCCAAATCGATCACCACATCTTCTGGATCCAAATAGAAGTTTTTTTAATTTAGGGTCACCTTGGGCATACCTCCAAGTGTCCTTCAAAATCAAAAGTGAAGAGACTTCTAGTTTTAGGTTGTCATTTTCAGATTTTAAGTTTTCAACTTGGGATGTTTTAAAATCTAAGTCACACTTAGTTTTTTCAAAGCAATCTGAAAGGTGCGATTTTTTCAAAACTAGATTATCAAAATTTTCTTTTAATTTTGAAAACTTTTCTTTCTGTAGTTTTAATTTAACAGTTATTTTACAACTTTCCCTCTATAGAGCATCATAAGCATCTTGAAGATCTTCTTCATTCTCATGATTACTTCCCAGATTTTCTTCACTGGTTGTATCATTATCTGAGAAAGTGAACTTGGTTAGAGTCATTAGGGCTTTAACATCATTACCCGACTCGATTTCAGAATCTTCTGACTCAGAAGAGGCTTCAGAGCAGGAAGATTTATCCAATGTAGCCAACATAACTTTTTTTAAGGTTTGTCCTTCTTAGGACATTTGTTTGTTAGATGCCCATATTCATGGAAGTTGTAGCATTGGCTGTCTTTTAAAGATTTCCAGTTTTAAGATCTTGATCTTTTCTTTTCAACAGATTTTTTAACATCAACCCTCTTTTTACATTTGAAAATCTTATAAAACTTTTTAGCTAAAAGGGCCATATCATCTTCAGAAGTTTCTAAATCAGAATTGTTATTTTCATGAGAAATACTTTTAGAAGATTTAAGGGTGATAGATTTACCTTTCGGAGCTTTAAAGTGAAAGTGCCCTAGTTTGTCAAGTTACGTGAGTGTTGTATCAAATTGTCTACAGAGCCTGAAAGAAAGATCAATTCAAGCGTCTGCCTCAACTAGATGTGTGCAAACTCACCGCAAGTAAATTTAAAGCCTCACATCCCATGTCCCAAAGCACTAGGTGAATAAAATCCTTAAAAATAAGTTAGAAAATCATAGGGTTTTAAACTCCTTACATTAACCATGTTAGTTTTGGGCTGAAAATAATTCTTTTGTTGGGATAATTGTTAATTTGCTACTAATCTTGAGCAGTTTATTTTGGATAGTTGGATATTTTGGTTTCATTTTGGTAATGGCTGAGTATAATTCTTATTTTTACTGCCATGATTATGTTTAAAATCCCAGTTTATCATATGACTGCTATGGATTGCATGTGATGTCTTAAATGAATAGTTTAACTACTATATAACTGCTCTATTTTATCTAATATGCATCCATAAGTTTTGAAATTGATGACTGCTTAAACTGAGTTAATTATTATACATCAATTGATCTGCTTCTGCCTGGTCGGTTCTCCCAAAAAATTTAATCTTCAGTCAATATCAATTGCTATATCTTTGTCAATGACTGACAAAAAGGGAAAGAACATTTGCAAACACCCCGAACAGAAAATTGTATGGTTGTGCAGGTGTTTAGGGGGAGCAGCTGGATCAAGCGAGGGGGAGTTTACAGTCAGGGGGAGCAGCTATTAGTTGTGTACATGGGCTAGAAATTGTAAAATTGTGTAAAAAATATGTACACACCATTTAGGATGTGTTTGTCTAGAATGTTCTAGGGTGTTTTGGTATTTTGTCATGTAATTGACAAAGGGGGAGATTGACTAGTTTATCAAGTTACGTGAGTGTTGTGTCAGATTGTCTACAGGGCCTGATAGGAAGATCAATTCAAGCGTCTGCCTCAACCGGCTGTGTGCAAGCTGCCACAGGTAAATCTAAAGCCTCACATCTCATGTCCCAAAACACCAGGTAAATAAAACCCTTAAAAACAAGTTAGAAAATCATAGGGTTTTAAGGTGATAAAACTTTTTTCAAAACAGGAAAATCTCTAAGTTTTTCTTGCTTTGTCGATTTTATCGAAACACCTTCGATATGATTGACCTGCTCTGTCGATGTCCTCGATGCTTAAACGATATCATCCAAAAGAAGACAAAAATGTCCAGCAACCACATGTATATCTGGACTGATTTATTGATGTATCGATCCACGTATCGATATCATCGATACTTGAATTTCGAGTTCATCGATAATGGCTCGATAAAATCGACAGATAGGTTTCCGGCGCCCCTATTTTTTAAAGAAAATTTCAAATTCCTTCGATATATCGATGCTCCTTCTGATATAATCTAAAATCAAATATCGATAAGATTGGAAGTCCATCGATGATATCGATCGTAGGTGCACATGTCTTCCAGCAAATATTTCAGGTTGGTTTTTACCTTGATCCGGGGCCATTCGAGGAAATTGAAATTCATATGTCGATGATATCAAGGCCGAGTCGATGGGATCGAAACTGGACACAATCTATTCAGCAAGTTTATTGGTAAATCTATAGGATTTATCGATCCCATCGACACTGCCTTCGATAGCATCGATATGCAAATTCCGATGATATCAGCTGACCCTCGATCATAATAAAAACCTGAAATATTTCAAGTCAAGTCTCTCTCATTTTTCAAATGTCGAGGAATCGATTCTCATATCGATGGAATCAGAGTTTGAAATCCGATAACATCGACACGAGTATCGATGCCCTCGACCAGCTGACATAAAGTTTCAAAAGCGTATGACATTTGAGTTTGCACCATCAAGCGGACCGTCGATGCTATCGAGATTATACGCTCGATGATATCGACACTGCTCGATGATATCGAACTCTGTCATAAATGTGACTGTTTTATATCCGTTGGAACCTTTTGCCTATTTAAAGAGAGACTTGTCCTTATAGCTGGGAGAGAAAGTAGAGAGTGCTTTTGTGTGTTTCAACTTATATCTTATATCCAAAGCCCTTTCTCTCAAGGGAGTTCATCCTCTAATCCACCTTCATCATTGATATTCAATAGAGTGGATTGGGGAATGAACTTCCGCATTCAAGGATCCTCCAGCTACTACCTTAATAGAAAATCATTAAGCTGGGATGCCTTGAATGCATAAGATTGGAATTGCTCTATCTTCCTAATAGGAAAACATTTTGAGAGTAGGATTCCATCTTGACCTTGACCCAACCTGAAGCCAAGTATTGGTATATCATTTTGTGTTGCGGATCAAGGGAGAAGAAGACTCTTCGTCAACAAGGAGGAGGAGATCTTCGACATTGTGCTTATCGGAACTCATCAACTTATTTGTAAGTATCTAGAGTCCAAGAGGACACTTGTGATCATTCCTTTTTAGGATTGGGTCTTAAGTGATTCTCACCCTTTGAAGTCCTCAAGGAGGCCTCCGACGGAAGTGTACGTGGTAGGTGCGTTATGTGGACCCTTGCTCTGTGGAGAGCACAAACATCTGGTTGAAGGTGAACAAGCAAAACCTTAGGTTTGAGGTCAACCGCTGTGAAACCTCGGGTTTGAGGTAAACCGTGTAGAAACCTCCGGTAGGGTCTTATGGAAGATCCTTGGCCAGTGTGCCTAAAAGTGAGTGCATTATGTAGACCCTTGCTCTGTGGATAGCATAAACATCTAGTTGAAGGTGAACTAGCAAAACCTTAGGTTTAAAGTCAACCGCTGTGAAACCTCGGGTTTGAGGTGAACCATGTAGAAACCTCCAGTAGGGACTTATGGAAGATCCTTGGCCAGTGTGCCTAAAAGTGGGTGCGTTGTGTTGACCCTTGCTCATGAGAGCATAAACAGTCAGCCTCAGTAAAGGTTGTAAAGGTTGAAGGTGAGCCTGATTTAAAACCTTAGGTTTGAGGTGAACCGCTGTGAAACCTCCTTAGTGAAATCCGGTCCACTCAAGGGTTGCGTGAGGTTACCGGGAGTGGAGTAGACAAGTCGTCGAACCACTATAAAAATGACTGTGTTTGAGATTATTATTCTTCTAATTGTGTGATTTACTTTAATATTTTGCATATCTGAATATCTGAGATCCCACCTCACACACCTACACAGTCATATCCATCATAAACTAGTTTACATAGTGTTTACTTCTTAAACATTTGTGATCGGATCCTTTACCGGGCTTGGAAGCCAGTAGAGTTATTTTTGAGTAATCCTAAGATGTGCCTATTGTTAGGATTAGTGTAATAGGATTTTAAATAAATCATAAAAACTTTTAAAAGTCCTATTCACCCCCCTCTAGGACATATTGGCATATTCTTTCTTCAACTAGTGCAGTCTCAACCGCCATTCCATAAAGTTTAACTCATAGGTTTGTAAAGAACCAACCAGTTCTTTAACCTGCAGATGATCTGTATCACGAAGTTCTTGAATGGCCGTGACTTTTGAATTAAACCTTTCAGGTAGTGAGCATATTATCTTTGCACAGACTTTTCTTTCTAGGATGTTATCTCCAAGACCCCACATAGAGTTGATTATGTCATTCAACTTGGTATAGAAGTCCATGAATGTTTCACTTTCTTCCATACGAATTTTCTCAAACCTAGTTGTAAGAATTTATAGTTTAAATTTCTTGACAGTAGTCGTACCCTCGTGCATCATTTCTAAGATATCCCAGGCTTATTTCACAGTATCACAAGATATAATTCATTTGAATTCATCTGGCGATAATGCACAAGTGATTGCATTTAAAGCCTTAGCATTGGCACTACTCTCAGTTCTCTGAAGAGTGGTCCAAGTGTCACAAGGAGCAACTTTTAGAGTTTTAGTTCCATCAAGGCCTAGAACTTCAACAATAGGTGGAGTCCATTTAGTTACTGTGGTTTGCCACACATTCTCATCAATAGACCTTAAAAATATTCTCATTCTGGCTTTCCAATAAGCATAATTAGAGTCATCAAAAGGTGGAGACCTAGTGATAGAAAGGCTATCAAATTTTGACATCTTAAATGCTCAGATCGGTTAGCTTAGGAATTAAATCCAAATAAACAAGCTATTAGGCTCTGATACCACTTGTAAAGGCCGAGCAATATGTCCTAAAGGGGAGGGAGGGTGAATATGACTATGCCAAATAAAAATAATAAGTGGAATATAAACAATAAGATAGCCAAATAAATGCAATTAACTAAAGGAAATAACAACCTCAAAAATCAAGTATTGAGAGGTTGATACTAACTTGGTTCTAAGGACAACCTAACACCAAAAACCAATGGTTTATGGCCGGATAACCTTACTAGAATATAGGTGAGTATCAAAAACTCAAACTGAAGAGGATATGAAAGAAATAGAAACTAATCTATTACAACATTCACCACATAATGCTAAAATTTAAAGATTACAACATTCACATCAACAAATACATCCCACAATCTTAAATCATAAAAGATAAAAAAATAAACCACACATCCACCAAACACAAAGAATTATAGTGGTTCGCTTATGTGTACACCAATTGTTAAACAACAGCCACACAACTACTCCGCTCCTAATATCCACTCCCTTGGGATATTAGCGTTCACTAATCAAAATAGGTTTTTTAGGGTTCACCTAAAACCTTCACAATTATGTCTTTCAAGTAGGCTTACACAATTCAAAAACCCCACGCTCTGAGTTTTCTATATCACCTCAGACAAACCACAAATGGAGATTTTCTAAAACAATCTCACACACCAAACAAATAGAATTGAATTATAGAAAAAGTAAAATACTTATCTGTATAACGATTCTGAAGCAGCCCGGTAGAACCAACTTGATGTCGACGTAGATATTCAACGTTCAGTCTCACAAGTATATAGGGTTCTAAGTCTAAATGATTTTTAATTAAATCAGCAATGGCTTTACCTTGATTTTGATCTCATAAAAGGGTAAATCAAATATCCTTTTTCAACATAAGAATGGAATAGAGAATCAAAATCAAAATACAAGAGCTACTTTAAATAATCTAAAATATGTACAAAATAGCTTAGAATGTACTCAAAATAAACTCAGAGTGATTTCTTAAGAATGATAAGAATTGAATAGAAAACTCTAAAATTTGAGCACTATTTATAGGTGAAAAATCGGTTCGCACAACTAGCCTTTGAATAGCTAGGATTGGCCTTATCCAAACAGATTTTCAAAAAATTTTGGCACAATAAGATTTTTTAGTTGTACGACTGGCCTTGTGGGTCCCATGACTGGTTAAGTGGCCCGCTCGACTGGTCGTGGACACCACACGACTGGTCGTGTGAGTCTAGATTACTCGCCGAAAACGAGTCGAGCACTGCACACTGGTCAAGCACTATTCACACAACTGGTCGAACAGTTTCCAGGACTAGTCGAAGACCAATAGAAAATTTCTGAAAATTCATAACAAATCCTGGACTGGTCGAGCAAATTCTAGGACTCGTCGAGCTAGTGCTAGGGCTGTCGAAAGAACAAAATTTTACACTTATAAAATGACCAAAATGACCAACTGAAAGTATGAAATGATCTAATTATGATCTAAGGTCAATCTAAGTCAATCATACCTTACTTATGAGATAGAACATATGAACCATCAAACTATCGAACACTTCAGCAGCTTTAAATTTTGCGCTTGAACTCAACATATCGAACACAGTCTTCAACTAGGTCTTGAGTTCTTGGACTTTTCTAGCTCCAGATCTTGAACCGCATAAGTCTTCACTATCTTCCAATTTGAAGATCTCGGTAAGTTCGTCGTAGATATCGGCAAGATAAATTTAGTACGCGTCGAAGATTCAATGTGAACAAAAACACAAGCTTGATACACATCAAGATACAAACTTGAAATGGTTTGGCACACCAAAATTTGACAATATTATGGGTTTATCAACATAACACGGAGAGAGATAGGAGAGAGAGGGGTGGTCTTTCCTAGGTAATGAGTGGATTGTAAGGAGGCATGGGTAGTTGTCATAATGGGTGTAAGGTAATCATTCATGTGTAAGAGCATTGGGAAGAGCTTGTCATCATTACCTAGCAAGCATGGGGTGATGACATCACCCTCATGATTGCCTAGGAAATGGTACCATATGGGATAGGTGGGTCCCGCAACGTGCGGTCCACATCTTATGATCTAAGCATCGTATTGACGCATGAGACGTGGCGTCGGAACCGCGGTGACAATGCGGTCGTAATGGCATAGGTCTTGAATTGAGTCAGCTCGGGTTTACAGGATTCGACTTACGGTCATGCGCAAACAATATTTACAGGTTGTAGGTCACCGAAATTTGACCTGGAGGACTGCGCGATCCTACGGAACGGCAAGATGCTAGGACACAGGCCTGACAATCTATTTGAAAGAGATCTCAAGATTTTCCTACAATTTTTACTTTCGGGATTCTTTAACCCAATTCACACATGGAGTTACAAATGTCAATTAGTTTAGAGTAAAACTCCGTATATGTTTCATGCTCATCCATCTTGATATTTTCAAATTGTGTTATGAGGAGTTGTGATATAGAACATTTTACGGTTGTTTATAGAATCTCCCATGCTCGTTTACTTGTTTCACAATTATGTATGTCTTTAAACTCTTCGGGGAAATAACACAAGACCCATTTGCATTATAACCATAATATGTCCTTTCCATGTTACTCCATTTTGATTTTTCCTTCGGTGTAGTGACACTAGTCCCATCTCTAACCACCATTTCTATCGGTGCTCCCCATCCTTATTCAATTATATTCCAGACAAGTGGATTAACTGACATAAAAAATATACACATTCGAGCTTTAGAATATAATTAGTTTGAACCGTCAAAATATGGGGGTCTAAAAATGAAACTCCCTTTGGCCTTGGACATATTTTCAAGCTTACTCTAAGACCAACCTCTAAGCGGTTAAGCCCTTAAAGAGGAACCATCTCTAATACCAATTGAAATTACAGATTTACTGCTAAAGTTAGACTTGCAAATATGACTAATGTCCTAGAGTAGGGGGAGGATAAGACTTTCAATATTTTGACAAATTTAATCAAACTTAACTCTATATAATTGCATTAATCAAGACAAAGCGGCTGAGTAGGTGTATGCATGTAAACTAATAGATCCAAAAATTCAAGATAGTAACATCATAGCCATTTCATTAAATACATTAAGCACATGTTTATCTAAGCATGAAGGATATATTAAGAAGGAGTCTTAAGCAATGATAGACAATCAATTATAAACACACAAAAATGTATAGTTGTTCAACTAATTGTCTACTCCACTCCCGATTTCTATACTCTCGCCACGAGTGCTCCAAATTTCACTATCTCTGTAGTTTTAAATTGGGTTTATCATCAACGCTCACATCTTAATCCTAAGACACGCGTATACCACCCATCGATGGCCCTCTCTAAGGACTTCTGAAGTTTGGACCTCAAAACTCCCACTGATTCTAATCCAAGAATCGGCTGTGTATGCTCCTGCTAGAGGCTAACACAGACATAGGGATATACACTCGAGTTTAGGTCACAATCTCTCAACCTCAATCTCCACAAGAAGAGGATCAACAGTGGACTAAAAAAACTAGATACTAGTTGGATGAGCCCCGATTCAGTATCGGATAGTGTAGCTTCAGCTCCTTTATGCTTCAGCTCCTCTCCTTGCTCTCAAGATCAGCTATCAAGAAGAAGATGTGCATATAGTGTGCCGGGTAGTTGGGAGAAGTAATTATGTTCCTCTAAAGGTATTCAAGGTTCATGGTTCTAATGTTGGAATCACAAAATTTAAGCATTAAATGGTTATAAATGACCAAACGATTTGTGTATTAAGCTTATGTCAACTATTAATGCAAACTTGAGTTCATTCTTCAACCGAGTTTTAAATACTCAATGATGTGACATTAAACTCAAGGATTGAATGATGGACTCAAGAGAATAAAGAGTAAAGAGGTGAAGATTGAAATGAAAAACACTCTCTCTGTGCTCTATTAGGTGGTACTCTGTCAACACTAAACCCGCCAAAGATATATTTATAGATGAGTTTACAACGTGTGAAAAACGGTAACAAAATGACTAATTATCGACATGTTGACGTGAGTCTTCGAACAGTCGAAATGGTCCTTCGACCTATTGACTCGATCCTTCGACCTATCAAAATATTCATTAGCACAGGGTATTTCTTGTTGTTTAGTTTTCTTTGCTTTTGACCAGTCGATTCTCATTTTCAACCGGTCGAACTTGACCTTCGACCTGTCGAAATAATCAATCCATGGGTTGAAATTTTCAATATCACTTGTTTTCTTTCTGTCATAATTTTGGTCGTTTTGACCTATCGACCATTGCTTTCGACCTATCAATCAGTTGAGATAGTTATCCATGGGTTGACAGCAACATACGTATGGCATTTTGTGATATTTTCAAATTTGGTTCTTTTGTTCTATCTTCCACAAGGTCCATCTTGATATAATAAACACTTGACTTTAGTTAGATGGTTTGTGGAATGTTTAAAAACGTTTAGGCCACCTAACGAAGGGTTTTGGGATCCTACTAGTTTGTCCAAGTGAAGACTTACCTGCACATTGATAAAGTTTTGAATCTTCACTTAGCAAGCTTTTGGGTTTCAAGTCTTGATATCTTAATCAACTCGATTGGGGCTCATCTAACTTCATGCCAATTGACAATCTAGTACACTTACAAGAAGTATTATAGAGTTTCAAATATGGATAATATTGACATCCAAATGTTTGAATGAGTGAACAATTTGATAGCTTGTAAAAACGTTTTTCATAGAGCAACTTCTTAAAACAATCGTAGGAAAAAAAAACTAATAAAAATGTGTTTATCTGTATTAGGCCTCCATCTAGAAAGATTTAGGTGCATGAGCATGATCCAATAAGATATTTTGTGCATCTTAATAATTCTTAGTCTTTTCTTTGAACCACTCCATTTAATTGAATGTGGAGAAAAAAGTTGATAGGAATACCTTTACATGAAAAGACTTAAGAACTCTTGACGTTTATCACTTCAATTTTCTCTCAAATAAACTTTTAACCAATTTATTAGACAAAATATTACATTAAATTAAATTAAGATTTACCAATATATGAAAATAATTAAACGAACCTAAAATAGTTATTCATAAGGAAATAATACTGACAAGTAATAGAAGAAAAGGTAAGTACATGATCCTAAACATTAACATTGATCAATTTTAAAATACATTTAAAAAGAATCTAAGGGTCTGTTTGATTTTCCATGTCAACTGTAAATACATTGTAAACAAGTGATAATTGTTTACTCAAGAAAACACTACATCATTTCCAATGTTTGAATTTGATGGCCTACTTTTCCAATGCTAAAACCGAGGACATTGTGAAATATATGTGAGGCCCAATGTGATGTATGTGGGTTTCCACACCATCCATCCGTTATGCCAAATAAATTTAGGGTGTGAGCTAAAAATGAGGTGGATCTAAAGCTTAAGTGGACTACACAATAGGAAAAAGGAAATCAAATACCTACTGTTAAAAACTTCTTGGGGACACTGTTTCCTTTGATGTGGGCCACTTGAGTATTGGATATGCTTCATTTTTTGGCTCATGCCCCAAAATGTTCTTGTAAAATGAATGGAAGGCCCAAATATATCATATACATCATGTTGGGGCCCAAAATTTTAAGCTAGTCCTTTTGGATCAGTCTTTGAAGCAGAAATATTGATATATTTTCTATTAGGGTGAAAGAGTAATACATGCGTATTTACAAAAGATTTGAAAAAACAAGCAGACCCTAATATATGAAATGATAATCTATTACTTTTTTGGACAAGTAATCAGTACAAATGTGTGGTGCTTTCTTATTCCCTAATATAAATAGTTTATAATATTTATGTTAAATCAACCACATTAGTATTAGAATATCTAAGACATATATCACACATCCATTGAGGTCCATTCTCCAACTAAATTTGTAGATGGCTTACTTGATCGGTCATCATTTCAAAAAATTAGGTAGATTTACCTTTATTGGGTCTTTTGAACAGAATTTTCCCAGTTAATCAATTCTTAATATAAAAAATCAAAAGCAGTAAATGTAAAATAACATTTATTTTTTAAAAGAAATTTGAATGATAAATAATAGATTTTTTTTTCTTTTTTTACTATTACAAGCATGTGCAATACATTTCTTAATTAAAAACTACAGGTAAAGTATGTAAAGATACTATTCCAACATCACAATAAGCATACCATTTTCATTTCCAAGTATGATTTAACTATGCCATCAATAACTTGTATGGTTTATTAACTCACATGTGAAGATACCAATTATCATCATAGGAAGATACAGAATTCATTGCATCAAAGGATGCTAACATACAACTAGCTAATTAATAGCTTTGGCTAAAATATTGAAAACAATTGAGAATTGTGCAATTTTGTCCTCCACACATCTAATGGATAATTGATTCTGGAACATTATCAAGAAATACTTGAATGAACGTGGTGCGCTATTTGATCACTTCCACACACACACACACACACACACACACACACACACACACACACACACATATATATATATATATATATATATATATATATATATATATATATCTCAATTCCTATGATGATATGGTTCATTGAAATTATGATTGTTTCAAATTATATCTACACCTCTTTTGTACCCAATTTTAATGTCCTTTTTATGTTTTGTGATTTTATAACACAATTATTTTAATCTAACTTTTTGGTTAAGTGGCATATCAATGAGATAGGAAAAAGTTGGTGATATGACCTTATGATGATGGATGTGAGAAATGATTTGTAATATAAAAACAATTCAGAAAGAATATTAAAAACAATATATATATATATATATATATATATATATATATATATATATATATATATATATATATATATCTTCATTAGAAATTGGATATTAAATTACAGCAAGAGAATCTACGGTTTACTTGATTTTCTCTATATATTTAGCATTTGGAAAATTGTTCTTCTTGATGTTTTGAAATTTATGTGGAAGTTGTAGATTGTGATTAAGATGTAAAAACCTAATTGATAATATTCCAAACTTGGTGAGTAATATGGAAGCCAAAAATCTAGGTAAGCATGATTCAAAAGGTTAATATTTGATATGTCTTTATTCAGGCATGTAAGCATGATTTTCTTTAACCTTGCATTCAGTAGTCCTTAATTAATGTTACAATTTACATGGTTGGAGGAGTTTGTAATAAAGTTCCATTAATAAATTATAGCAAGTATTAAATTTTCAAAATAAGAATTATGCTCGTGAGAAGAGAAAATTACTTTAATCAAGTTGATTGAAACTAGATGTGTAAAATTTGGATGATTGGATAAAACTTAAATTTTTTTACTTCTTAAAATGGTAAATAAAATTATATTAATATCCTAAAGAGAAATTTGAGACTTTTTTGGATGATGGCTATTTTTATAATTTGAATTGTAACATTAACATTATATATATATATATAGCTGTTAACTTTTTTGTGTAAAAAGTAGCTCTTTCCATAAGCTCATGTTAATGCCTGCCACTCAAAAGAAGGTTTTGAACCATCCATTAAGTGCGTCATCATATGAACATATCCTCGCTAAGAAAATCAGGAACACTCATTCAATGGTAGGCTACAATAATGGTGTTGATATGAACGGGTCGACTTTTCCAACGGACGTTGACACATCTATACATCTATAATCTTGCCAATTGCAAAAGATTTTTAGTATCATCCAACCAAGCTCTTACAATTTCCAATAAAAACCTTAAAATTCAAATACAAAAATACTATTACAATACTATATAACTACCTAATGCTTCTGTTAATATAAATAGCCGCCTAAAGTGACAAAAATAAGGAGCTTTGTCATTCATGATCTGGTCTATCTTCAAAGTTATCCAAAAATCATTATATATATATATATATATATATGTTAAGAAAAACAAGCACCTAAGTTCAAAGCTATAGCCTTATGAAGTGTTACTCCAGCTTGATGTGAACATGCAATTGGTTGCATGTCATTATTCCTAGCTCCATCATATAAATAATAAAATCCTAGTCAAACTAGCTCTATCTATAAACTATTATTGTTTTTAGTATATGGTTTCGCATGTAAGGTAGGCCTGACTTTTTCTGTTTGTAACGAATAAGAAGCTTACGTATCATGCATCGAATTTGTACATGTTGGGCCATATATTGAATGGACCCATATTGCCTGCTCATACTCACGTTGTAAGTAGCCAGTAGCTATTGGACAGTGCTCTATGTTTTATCAATGCTGTCTATTGATTTTTATTTTATTTTTTTAAAGATCTTTTTAGGGTGTGAGTTTAAAAATAAGGCAGATCCAAATCTCACATGGACCACACCACAAAAAACAGTGGTGATTGAATGCCCACCGTTGAAAACTTCTTAGGGGCCACAAAAGTTTTGGATTAATTAAGCTAATAATTTTGTTTTCCCTTCATCAGGTCTGTGTTACTTAATCAACAGGTTAGATGGCAAATAAATATTACGGCGGACCCTAGGAACATTTTAATGCCAGGAGTTCAATCATCATTGTTTTCTTGTGGTGTGGTCCACTTGACATTTGGATTTGCCTCAATTTTGGGCTCACGTCCTAAAATAACTTAGAAAAATTGATAGACAGTGTGGATAAAACAAATACATCATGGTGGGGCCCACAGATCACTTTCCAGTAGCCACTAGGCAATCAACCTCCTGAGTTACCGGAGTTATCACTAGCCTACGGTCAACATCATGGATGGACCATACCCCTAGATATCTCCAATTAGAAGATCGTATCCATCAATTCTCTGGACTTTCATCTGTTGAGCATGGTTTGTTGGTGCATTTATTTGTGACCATATACTTGCATGTCATCAAAAGAAAAGTTAGAGCAGACCAGTTGAAGAGATTTTTCGGGGCATGTGAAGAGATTTTTCAGGGCATGTTCCATCATATTAAGGTTCATCAAATGAATGGCTTGGATAAACCAACCGTGTATGGTCCCACATGTACAAACTTGGCTGTCAGTAGGCAACCAAAAATTCCACCTCCATGTAAGGATAAATGGATACTTATCTACTACAATAATTGAAACTCTACCAATCTAGAAAGATAGCCCACAATCCTATTGTTAAAAGAGGGCCTTCCTTTAAGCATGTAAGCTTAGAGATAATATGTCACATGTTTCCAAGCATGGAACTTATTATTATATTATATTCTATAAACAGCCGTTTATTAGTCATTCCTTTGGAAGTTGAGCAGAGCAGCACTCATGTGAGGTGTTACAAGGGATGGTCCACCCAGAAGATAAATTCCAACTTATAAACTGCATGTGAAATCCAATCCGTCCAATTGGTTGCCCCTATCATGGGAATTACCTACTACAAAAATCAGCCTTTTCCAATCATCAGGTGGTTTGCGCCAATAGAAAACAATGCATAACCCCTCATAAACAACAAAATACAAGTGTGGTCTACTTGATGAGTGGATATAGCTGATTTATGCACAATGTGATTCTCAATCTATTGGAGGGGTTGGATGTCACACATACATGAAAGGTTTGAAGTTACTCAAAGGGTGGACCTTACTTATAGTCCAGCCGTTTGGACTTGTATGATACAATGCTCCACGACCGGAATGTATAATAGTCACGGTACGTTTTGGGGTTTTTTTTCTTTTTTTTCTTTTTACACGCACACACACCCCCACACACACTCACGCCGTAGTGGGCTTTCACGGCCTATGGATATTCGAACCCATGACTGAGTGTTGAAACTCACCAGAGTCTACCACTCCAGCAAGAGCAAGGATCCAGTACGTTTTGGGTTCTGAGTTTTGTACGAGTCTGATGGTTTCAATTATCTAAACCGTTGAGATTATGGGATTTTCTTACAGTGAATGGCCCATGTATTAAAAAGTTAGAAGCAATGAATGAAAGATATGGTAAATAAAAATTGGGATTTGATTGGTTAGATCGGAACCGTTGCTTTATTTGCTTTCTTAACCATTTCTTTGTTGGTCGTCTATCGAGAGGTTTACGATTGTATTTGTTGGTGCATGACCGTTCATAGTAGGGCCCACAATGTCTATGGTTCTGATCAATGTAGATTGACCCAAGTTGTACAAACTCAAAACCCGAATGGTACGTTGCGTAGAAATGGCATATAAACATTTCGGTGGACACTGGAAGGTATCAATGGTGATCGTCTGCATCCCCACTGTTTCCTGTGGCGTAGTATATTTTAGTTTTGGATCTTCCTGATTTTTAAGTCAGCGTCCTAACATGAACTGGAAAAACTGATGGACAGAGCAGATGTTACGGTGACATCAAGGTGGGCCTCATAGAGCCTTTTGTTTCACCAAGGTGCGTCTCACTGCCGTACGCGTGTCTCATGCGTTCTAATTTTAGAATGTGTAAGTCGGACGCGGATTGCGTCCTACCCCCGGTAATCCGTCCGGGCAGGGCTCTGTGGGGCCCACCGTGATGTAATTATTCTATCCACACCGTTAATCGTTTTTATATGATCATTTTAAAATAATGTAGAAAACACGAAGCAGATAAACAGATCCAGTGGACCTCGTCAAAGGAAGCTGCAGTGATAATGACACCCACCGTTGAAACATTTCTAAGGCCCACCGTGATGTTTTTATTACCAACCAACCTATTAATAAGGTCATGAAGACTTGGATGAAGTGAAAACACAAATTTCATCTTGATCCCACACTTCTCCAGCTCCCAGGAAGCTTTTAATGGTGGAAGTTTAATCCATAATTTGTGGTTCACCTAAGATCTGAATCTATCTCAATTTTTGGATCATGTCTTAAAATAATCATATAAAAGCAATTAACGGTGTGGATAAAATACTAACAACGAGTGTGGCCCGGAAAATACTAATCCGCGTCCAAGTCGGACATTAACGGTGGCTCATGGGGCCCACCGTGATGTAATTATTCTATCCACACCGTTAATCGTTTTTATATGATCATTTTAAAATAATGTAGAAAACACGAAGCAGATAAACAGATCCAGTGGACCTCGTCAAAGGAAGCTGCAGTGATAATGACACCCACCGTTGAAACATTTCTAAGGGTGATGTTTTTATTACCAACAACCAATCCATGAAGACTTGGATGAAGTCAAATTTCATCTGATCCCACACTTCTCGTGGGCATGGTGGAAGTTTAATCCGGATTTGGCTAAGATGAATCTATCTCAATTTTTGGATCATGTCTTAAAATAATCATATAAAAGCTAACGGTGTGTGGGTACGTGTCGTGTGAAGACGAGCGCGTCTGACGCTCCGGGAAGCGGATTGGCGAGCTAGCCCACGTGTTGTACGAACGCTCCTCGGCTCCCGGTTTGTCACGAACGGTTCAAAGGACATCAAAGTTACATGGGCCCACAATGATGTATTTATCATATCTACACCGTTCATCAATTTAGTGAGATCATTTCAGGTCTTGATCCGAAAAATGAATAATTTCTAAGGTTTTAGTGGAACACACAACAAATAGAAATAGCAGTGGGGACAATGATTCTCACCGTTAAGTCCCAACGTAACGTTTAATTTCCATCCAATACGTTCATAAGGTCACATAGACCTGGATGAAGAGAAAAAAACAAATATCATATTGATCTAAAATTTCTGTGACCCGGAAAGTTTTTCAATGGCAGGAGTTCAATCCTATACTTCCTTTTACAATGTGGTCCACTTGATTTTTGGATTTTCTTATTTTATGGCTCAATACTTATGACGAGCTCACCAAGTGGACGGACGGTTTGGATATAACTCATACATCATGATGGGACCCACAGAACCTGGTGACGTCAATACACCAGCCTGATCGGTGGTGTGTGGTACACCAGCCAATCCACTTCCGGCACCGGCGTAGATGGCGCGTATGGAGCATCATCTGAGAGTCACGCCGATTGAACAGTATTAACATTTTTTTTTTTTGCCCCTTCAAATTTGGACCGCTGAGTGTTTTCTTTTAACCGTCTATTTGATGGTGACAATTGGGTGGCTAGAATTTTCCAATCTATGCGATTTTTGAGCCACGCTACATCTATACTGGGACCCATAATTTGAACAATCCAGATTGTCATGCTTTTTCTAATTTTTTATCGAAGGAGAGGAATGGTCAAGTGTATAAAAGATTGCACCATGTTGGATGCATGGTTAGTTGTCCACAGTTCATTTTTCATGAAGTTATCGAGATAATATACAGCCTTCGGATGGAGATATAAATCGATGTGACAGTCCAGCTAGCTTTTAATCCTTTTTGAAATGGATGGTGGTGATGGACTATTCATCGAAATAATGGTAAGTAGTTTATACACAATCATTTGCTTTAAATAACGGAGATTCCCATGGAAAATCTGCAGTTAAACCCATTACTTTACGCAGCTGCGTAAAACACACCAGCTCTGCGGGCCGACAACGTTTTCTGTAAATCCATTCCCAGACATGAGGTGAAAACAATAATTTTAACCGTACATTCAAGAGAAAATCCTGCTGAAAGTTTCAAGGGAGCGTTTCTGGAGCAGTGCATTAGATGGGATTAGGTGGGATATAATTGCATTTGATACCGTGCAATTCCATTCAGCATTTAGAGTGGATTGGAAATGTTAGGATTAGGTGGGATGAAATTGCATTTAGTCCCATGTAGGGCTTTCATGGATTTTGAAACCTACTACGCATGTGAGCCCCACATTGATGAATACATTTATCCATACCGTCTATACATACACATGGTTTACTGGTGACATTATGTTCTTATATATGTGTACATGTGAACAACATTCATTTTGAATTTGGTGTGTTGATTACAATTCCATGGTCTACCAAATATGATTTTAATTACTATCATGTTTCCCAGTAGCAAAATTTTTATCCCAAACGGGAAACTACAATACCATGGTAATTCCTGACATGCAATCGTTATACAATAGCAATGTTAATCCCATCTAATAAGATTCAATACCATTCAATTCCAATGACCAAACAGGATAACAATGTAAAACTGTTATTAAAACCTCCTGGTCTAAGCCTGGTGATGGTAGGAATTGCAAGTTTGGGGAGCGAATTAGGTGATAACCTAATCCACCGACGTGGCCCTTGACTGTGGGGTTCACACTGATGTATGTACCTTAAATCCACACCATCCAACTATAATTTGAAAGAAAAATGAAGCAGATCGAAATCTTACGAGAACCATACCACAGGAAACAGTAGTTATTAAATCCCCACCATTAAAAACTTTGTGGAAGCCACCGGAATGCTTATTTTCCATTCAACCTGTTAATAAGGTCATAAAGATCTGGATGAAGAGATTACCACTGTTTCCTGTATTATGGTCCAAATGAGATTTGGATCTGCTTCATTTTTTGGATCATGCCTTGAAAAAAGCTTTCGATACAGATGGACGGCGTGGATGTAGTCACATACATCACAGTGGGCCCTACAGTCAGAAGCCACACCCACCTCGGTGGATCCGGGGTCTCACGTAATCCGCGTCTCAATCCGAGTCCGTTTTGGAGGATTCCGGCCTCTCTCTCTCTCTCTCTCTCTCTCTCTCGCCGGTAAAACAACCAGAGATCGAACCCTGGATAACTCAGGATTTTGGCCTCTCTCTCTCTCGTCAGCTCACGTTGGTCAGGAAATATATGTTACCCCGCCCGTGTCTCTACATAGTATACTCGGATTTTCAATTGTGGCAATTGGGAGTCATGGTTCGTTAATCCCAATCACTGGTCTGTTGCATCCCACCTTGAATTGATCGTACCCTGAAATCTCCAATATTCGAAGATTCACAAACAAATATTATGACTCGTTTCTTTTGAACGCACAAGTGTTGAGTTTCTCGTCTCAATCAGGCCGCCGTGAGTTGAAAATTTATGGTTGTCCTATTGAGAAGATCTTCAGGCCATGATCCATCCACGGTGGGACTCAACAGATCAATGGCCTGGATTACCGAACCATATCCCCGTTTGTCTGAATTGCAAAACTTGCGTGTAAGGTCTGGAGACGCACATCCATTATTACCTCCACAGCCGGATATGAATAGGATAGTTATGCAATGGAGTATGAGAAATGATCGTACACAGTGCTGTATGTTAAAATACAACGTTTTTAATAACACTGACTTGCCACTTTTGGACAGCATCCGGGTCCTGAAAAGGGGGGGCTGCATCAGAAAGATCACCAGGGACTAAAACCAGGATGTTCCGTTCCTCCGGTAGATCACACCGTGGAAATCAATATACAACCTGTTGATGCTGAAATCCGGGCGTCCTCATTGGTTAGCTGATAGACCTGCCAAATGGAACAATAACGGAGACCCTGGATACCATAGGTGACCCTCCCATGCCAAAAACAGCACAGGCAGATGGGGTCAAGTAGAACGTAGGATTTCTTATGCCTATTTTTGTACCTTTCATCATGGTTCTTATTTATAGCGGCTGGATGACAATGATCTAGATGGTTATCTCCTTATTTGGTAAGTGTGTATTGTAGAGGAAATCACCATTCAAGTGTGCCGCGATTGTCTTCCGAGATCCTCGGCAGAGATTTCGGAGGGATCTCAAATCTCTTTGATAAGATCTCCGAATGATCGGGGTAGATGGCCGAGGCCGATCTCCGGAACGGGGGACCGAGGCCATCCTATAGATCAGAGGGTCGAGGCCAATCTTCTAGAGTCAAACTGTTGATCGTGGTTGAACCTTCCTTAGAGGTAGGTCAAGTCAATCCTTACGGTAGTTCGTCGGTTAGGATATGTGAGGGACGGACCAGAGCCGAGCCCTTTGTCAGGTGGTCGGTTCCTTGAGTTGTTTGCAGAGGTTGTGCTCGGTCATTAGAACTGAACTGTTTTCCTTGGAAATACTTTTATATTATTCCTTTAATTGGTCACTCCTAGTCAGTTTATTTTCACTCATAATAGTAGCCCCCCTAACTCCGAGCGCCCTTAGTTAGCTCGAGAAGCAAGTAGGTGTGAACTAACTAACGTGATGCCTCAAGCTCGGAAGGTCAGCCAGTCGGTTAGGTTTATCATCATTGCAGGAAAGAAATGCGGCTGGTGCAGGATTCGAGGGGATCATTAATGATCGCAGGGGCATACTCGACAAGGTGTGTGCTGAAACGGTGCCTCTTTGGCTCCCTGCCAATATCGTGTGGACACGTGTCTTTGCCATGGAGGTCGGGTCAGCCAGCGAATAGTTTTTCACCATGTGGATTGAGGCGTGATTTGTAACGCCTCTTTGGCTGCGACATTCAATGCAGGGCATTTGTAAGTGCTTATATGTTTAGCACACATAAGATAGTCAAATTTCGTGGGACAAAGTGATACCGGTCAGATCGCAAGTATGGTTAGATTGCAACTACTCTACATGTCTGAAGATTAGCTCAATATTGGCTTATCATCTCAAGAAGACATTGCTCGGTTTCAAGTATATAGATGATCTTTGTTACGCCCCAAACCCGGAAATCGGATTCACAGGAATCCCAATCGCCGAATCCGGTGCCGACAGCCTCCATAGTACCTCATTCTCGGCTCCTAGCGTCCATACGCTAGATTCTGATCCTGGGATCCTAAAGGAGGATTTTTTTTTTTTTTGTACATTTAACTCATAATAAGCATAACCACAAGTATACCCAAATCACAAAGGCAACACCATCATCACATATCCACTAATACGCTCCAAGCTCAACACTGTTGCAACCTAACATCACCTGCACGCATCTATCGTGCATAAGCTTATAGAAGCTTAGAGGGTGGTGTAAGTGTGTGCACAAGATAAGTGCCAAGTATTCAATACAATGCCATCAACATACAATACCGAAAATGCTGGTAATCCATAAATCGTACAATATCGGAATAAACAGAATTACTAACAAGATCATAAATTACCAGAGTAAGCAGTACTGATAAGAGCAGGAATTATCAGAGTAAACAGAAATATTGGCAAGATCATAAATTATATGATAACAGAGTAAGCAGAAATACGGATAAGTCCATGAGTCGATCACTATCAAAATACGCAATATAGAACGGCTATGCAAATGAGGAGTCATAAAGGGCCAAATATCAAATGTCGAGGATGCGATGCAGTATGCAATTCCTGATGAGTCCACGAATAACGTCAATCGTATCTAGACCATATAAGTGCAGAAACACAGTAACCTAAAATACCATATGTCATGGATGTAATGCAATATGCGGTGCGAATGGAATGACCATGCTGGAGCGTGAAGTCGGGATGATAGTACGTAGTATCGCAGACTATGGGGTCCATCACAAGGGACTTCTATCCAAACCAGTCTTATACTTAAATTTGGATAGTCAGACTCAATGTGGTAAACTCCTGATCTCAAGTTAGTCGCGCGCCCAACCGAAATCCTAGCCATGCAAAGGTACACGTAATAAATAGTTACGCACCACCAGCCCCGAGTGGGTAGTGAATGAATGAATGAATGAGTATGCAACTCCTGCTCAATAACTCCACATATCAGTATGGTTCATCTCTGGGATCATCACCGGGGTCTATTACACTCTACGCCAGCTTGCCGCCCCTATCTGAGCGCACAACCGGGTAAGTGGAAGAGACCTCACTATCCACCTACCAGTATCAGGCCCGGCTCGTCGATAGCGGACTCATTCCTCAAGCTAGTCAAACTCAACCTAGACATTGCCCCCTCACTCAGGCGGGTAAGGTCACACCCCCTCCCAACCGACCACGACACAGTGGGAGACGTGGCCTACTGGTATATGGCCCTCATGCGCTCAAATATATCCACTCGGTCTCGATGTTGGGGCGTTTCCTGGCCACGGAGGTTCAGGGATTTTCACCCAGGGACATCTATGGCACCCGTGCGCTAGAACTAAACATTTTCGGTGTCCCGTCTGTCATCCATAACATGCCTGTGGAAGCTATGGCCCTAATGTCGCTAGGGTGTACAGTAATCACAACACAATGCAAGATGAATAAGTCACACAATCCAGTCATGCATGAATCCTGCGCATGTCGTGCGCTCATATGAGATAACCTCCGCCTATCATAGAGTCCCATAACCACATGCTCAATGACATATGCAATGAACAACCACATCTCATAACAAACATGTAAATGATGCGTATGGGCATGTATCATGATGCTATACTGTCACATACTCATACTTGGTATCAATAACCGACATCGACAATTGACCTCGACAATGTGGACATTTAACCAACATTGCCCCCAAGGAATGGCCCACATAGAGCCAAACATATCATGGGCTCATAGCCTCACACAAGGGCCACATATATCAAATGGGCCGCATCACATGGGCCAGAAATACATCTCAATGGACCTCATTATATGGGCCTCATATACATCAAGTGGGTCGCATTAACTGGGCCGCAACAATGGGCCTCATATAAATCCAATGGGCCGCATTAAATGGTCATATACAATCTCAATCGGCCGTATCCCATGGGCCTCAAATATATCATAATGAGCATCATCATATGGTCTAATATACATCATAGTGGGTCGAATACACGGGCTTAATATACATCACCATGGGCCATGACCCATGGTCCTCAAATACATCATAATGGGCTACGACCCGTGGGCCTCAATATACATCAAGTGTATCGCATTAATGGGTCTCATATACATCAAATGGGCCACATACTTGGGCCTCGAAATACATCAAGTGGGCCACACATCATGGACCTAATACATATCACAATGGCCTTGCCCTTAGGCTACAAATACATCACAATGGGCCTCTGTCACGGGTCTAATATACATCATGAGGGGCCACATCCTATGGGCCTTAATTATATCACAATGTGCCATGTTGTAACAACCCGAATTTTTACCAACCTGGAATTAGACGTCCTTAGGCAATGGGTCGCTCCTAACACCCTATTAACCTGTCAGGACCCAATCCCAAAGTCTAAAACTACTGTTGAACCCACTTCCTTCACAAATCCCACCTTTCACCACCTCGTTCATTAAATCCTTCTAAGTACTTTCACATTAGACACTATCTTAAAGTTTAGGTGATGAAGAACAATACTTAAACTAAACATTACTACAAAGGACTGAGTACCACCTCGACCAGAAATCACCTAGGATTAAACCCTTTAAAAATTTGACAAAGTTAACCAAGTGCTAAACTAGATTAGCTACGAAATCTGTTTGATCCACTTTAAATACAATCTGCAATACCCAAAACTTGTAGAATCATTGACGCTAGGTTACCCTAAAATCTAGGATCAATCTCATTACCCGGCTGCTCTCGGGAGCATCTCAAAACTCCGTATCAGTTCTAGATCGCACATCGGGAGTCCGAATAATTCGAGGTTAAGGACTTAGGACCGCCTCACTGGGCTTCACAACCATCTCGGAAATCAAATCCAAACAGTGCCCCATGGTTGTTCGCTTGAGTCCGGAGCGAGAGAGTGTGAGAACACTCGTTTCTTTACAAAATAAATATCTTGAATAGTAATCTGAGACTCATCGCTTGGGGATCTGTATTAAGAAACCAGACCGTCAGAATCTGACCAAATTACACCCTCGGATCGGGAAAAATTTCATAAACATTTACATGTACTCGGGATCGAGACCCACTGACCGTCGAACTGAAACAGGTCCGCCACGCGTGATCTGGAAATCCGACTGAAATGAAAACTCAACTAAACATAGATCCAGTGTTAGTGAGCTTAAGTCCGACCTCTGGCTCAAAGAGGCCCGCCAGAAGTCCTCCGTTGAGCTGAAACCAGCCCCACTTTGGCTATAACCCAAGTATACCTTGACATGGAGTCTATTTTGGAGACCTTTTAAACTATATAAGGACCTTAAAACTCTCTCTCTTACAGCCATATGAATTTGGAAAACCCTAGGAGAGAAAGAGAGAAAGAGAGAGAAAGTATGAGAGATGTGGGGGAATCTCCCTGTCACTTTATCCTGCCGCTGCACAAGCTACACTACGCATTTCTAATCGCTTTCCCGACGATTTCAGCTCCATTTCTAGGTAAGAAACCCTAACCCTAAACTGATTTGGGGTTTAAGAGTTGTAGGTTATGAAATAGCTAACCTATTTCATTCTATAGGTTACCAAACTGCCGTATACAGAAACTTAGCAATTCTATCGACTCCGTTTCGATTCTACGATAAAAGGTGCGGACTTTAGGTGTATAGGTTATGGTTTTCAACGCTTTCAATGTCAGATAATGATAGATTAATGATCTGCATGAAATTGCACATGTACAAAGTGCTTTCTGTTTTCTGTTTCGATTAAAGATGTAGATTATGGAATTTTACATATTCTAGGTATTCATAGAAAATACCGTATACGTAAAAATTTTGGAAATGTGTTTGACATGATTATTTGTTGTATGAATATACGATATATGGATAAAATACTTATTTGGTGAAAAATTTGCCCAAATACATGTTTTACTAATATACACTATGTATGTAGAAATACTGTATTGTAGAAAGTACCGTATACATATATATTTTAGAGATGTGTTTGCCATGATTATTTATTGTATAAATATATTATATATGCGTAAAATACTTACATGGCGAAAGGACTCGCCCTAACACATGTTTGCTAACATACACTAAGTATGTTGAAATAATGTATGCTAAGTGTTTGTGAAAATGCTTGTGTGAGTAAGTGTTCGGGTGATGATGCCTTACGTGGGTGTTGAGATAGGATTCTCAACTACCTTAGAGACATGTATGATTTCCTCCATGAGGTTGTTTACTTAAACCGCTTACTTGTTCAATATATGTGTTTGTAACATGCTTTATAACATATTTGTTAACTTGCTTGAATTACTTTATTTATCATGCTTTACTCCACATGCTATGGATAAGAATTGATTGAGTTTGGGACTATGTTTATAGTTCAGACAATCGGTACAAGACTTGAGATCGTGGTTGAGATTCATTTCACCTCGTAAGATGTGTTTAACGAACCCGAGTCGTACTTCAGTTGGCGACAGTGGTTGGCCACGTGAAGTGCTTATGCGCTTCATGTCGTCCAACTTGTCGTGCGCTCAAGTTAGCCGAGCTCGTCACGTAACCTGATTTGTCTAATGTATGTTCACCATGTTTGGACGCTACTGTTTGAACCTAGGGTACCAAACTTACCAGTGAAATCCCGTTAACCATGGTACCTCAATCCACTAAGACTCATGAGCCGGGCATGGTGGTATGGGACACCGTGGTCGAGCTGTCGGCCTACGCTGGGCCACGTGCCTCCCCGTAGTGACCATTGAGTAACCAAACTCGTGAGCTGAATACGGTGGTATGGGACACTGTATTCGAGCTGTCGAAACCTACGGCAAGAGCTGAGTACGGTGAGACCTATATTCGTGCTGACGGGTGACGAGTCCTTCGTAGTGTCTTCGAGTAGACTCTAAGGTCTGTGATTAGCGATGAGCCCTTCGCAGCAACTAGAGCATGAGTTAAGCCGAGTACGGTGAGACCTGTATTCGAACTGACGGCCCGCGATTGAGCCGAGTACGGTGAGACCTGTATTCGATTTGACGGCCAGCAATTGAACCGTATACGGTGAGATTTGTATCCGTGCTGATGGGTGATGAGCCCTTTGTGATGCCTTCGTGATGCCTCTCGAACCATAATATCGTATGAGATTAACTAGGATTGACGACCCTAGAATGGATCATTTTTGGGAATGATACAAGGGAGGTACCTTAGTTTCCCAATACTGTTGTTTGAAATGGACTAATAACTACTCGGTAATCATGCTCATCATCGCACCGCATGTGCCTGGTAGATGTGGAGCACTGAGGGAGGTATGTATCCGCAAACGTAAGATGATGTCGCATGAGGATGGTTTGGCAAGGGCATTCATCATGTTATTTCATACTTGCATTAATAAGAGTACTTAGAATTGTTTGATTGTACTGCTTTATCATTACTGCTTGACTGAGTTGATAACATGTTAACCTATGCCTTATTGTTCCACTGAGTTGATCACTCACTCCCACGTTACGGGATGGTGTTTGCAACACCAACCAAATTTGTTGAGTTTCAGGTGATGGCGATGTTTATGAAGTAGAGCTGGACTACTACTATGATGTTGAGGAGGAGTTCTCCTACATATAACTCTCTGACAGGTCTATGAAGACCTGGTAATGTATTGACGGGGCTATGGTACTCGGGATAGAAGACATTACACTTCCTCACATTTGGTAGATTTTAGAATTGTACTTGTAATTATTTAACCTGGTAACATTATCACACTCTGGAGACTCACCACAGTTTTTATATTTTATATGTCTATCACAGTCTTCCGCTTGCAATTTAACTGTCTTTGGAGTGTGATATGTTGTTTTGGCTTAATCTCACTCCTGTTCAATACACGAATACAGTCAACATTCAATCATCATTCATTTTGTTGCATAAGTGATGTTCTGGAACTCGGGAGTTGAGTTACTACTTGACCCCCGATTTTTGGGATGTTACAGTTGGTATCAGAGCATGATTTGGATTAAACCAGACCTGAGTTATGGTCACATGATGCATACTGATGCACTCTGACTTAGGAGGGAACGGCGGAATGTATAAACAGTCTTAGGCATCCCTGTTTCGTCCAACGGTTAGTTCACTGAAAACGAACGCCGAAATCAAGTCTGTATTCAACCATGGTTGCACGGGTCGACCTTAAAACATACTTAGGCCGTCTATTAATGAGTCTAGATTACAATCCACCTCACCCCAACCGTTGACAATCAGTAGAATACAGGATAAGCCTGATGAAGATAACTACTCCGAATCCTTGGAGCTTCTCTGGACTCCTCACAAAGACTTCTCGAATCCATGAGGAAGAAAGCAGAAAATAGAAATAAATTCTAATACATTCGAAATTGATTATTGAATGACTAAAAATGAGTTCACAACCCTTTAAGTAGGAATAGCAAGTAATGGGAAAGAAATCAGAAACAAACTACAACTAAAACTCCTAGAATTCGCGATTTACTATAGGGTCGTGATGTCTACTAGTGCGCAAAGTTTTCGGCCAAAAATCGTAAGTGTCCTATTTGGCTTCACCAAACCATTCTCCTAATTATCCTAAGCTCTTTTCGCGTTGGGCGCAACTCCTACAGCCCAACGGATGAAGAGTAATCAAGCTAAAACTACTATTTTTAGTAAAACGAAATTGAAACAGGGAAACAACCATCGATCGAGGGGTTTTTCACAATTTTGGGCTGCGCAACCCGGCATAGTAGGGTTGGTTGGCTTCATTAGCTCGTTCTACCCGAAATTCATATATTATACGTCAGATAACTCATTCCGGATTGCAAGTTACGTCTGAAATTGCCCGAAACTACCCGAAATTGAGCGAATCGGGGTCGGGGGCCTATCCACGTTGATCCAGGGGTACCCAGGGTGGGACCCAGTGTTTTTTAGGGCCTAGGGGACTGGTGGACCACGCCCGTGGGGCCCCCCTTTGAAAACCATGAAGTTTGTCGGCGAGGCCTCGCCAGTTTTTTGGCTGGGCCGGGCCCGCGGCTCGGGCCAATCCTCTTTGGGGGTGTAATAACCCCCCTGATATGCCTTCCGTCCATTTTCACCACCCCAATCGAGTACTTCCTTCATAAACCACCCCTCCAAGCTCCTTTTTCTCCTTCAACTTGCTGTCCTCTCTCTCAAAGCTCCCTTCCAATCACCCAATCTGCGATTTTCGACCACTACCCATTCCTTTCCATCGTGCACAGCCATCCCTACCTCCCTTCCTCTTCATTCCTCTCTCGTTTCAGCCCCTACACCTTCCGTTTCGTCCCAAATTCGTGCACACCCCCTACCCCACTCCATCTTCTCATTTTCCTTC
This sequence comes from Magnolia changhungtana, assembly GCA_030180095.1. Taxonomy (NCBI): domain Eukaryota; kingdom Viridiplantae; phylum Streptophyta; class Magnoliopsida; order Magnoliales; family Magnoliaceae; genus Magnolia; species Magnolia changhungtana. The sequence continues at coordinate 3,654,574 of JASAUF010000625.1, forward strand.
TTTATTCCCTGTCAATGGGGCCTCTACAAACCCTGTTGATACCCAAACTCGTGAAGAGTTAGCAGCTTCAAACTCGTGAAGAGTCAGCAGCTTCAGCCCTATCTCCCTCTTCTCATCATTTTTCGTCACTTTCCATGGCCCTATTCGGGCTTGTGTATTGATATGTTACATCTTACGCTTTCCAACACAAGGCTCATTTTCCAAAGCGTATAAAATTAATCCCCTCCCACCCTCCTACCAAACATGCCACTCCAAATCCTGAGGTGGGATTAGTAATACAGTCCCCTTTACTACAACTTAAGACCACCGGCCAAATAGTGTTGAAGCGATAATGTCCCTTGATATACATTAACCCACCACACTCTGACAGCTTAAGCTTTTAGAGTAAATGGTTGTTTGACAAATAGACCCTTAGAGTTTTAGACCTAGAGTGGTATTCCTAGATTTCGACAGACCTGACCGTATAGGAAATCCAACAAGTAATAATGTGAACCTTAGGACCTTCTTAGCTAGTATGAACATGGGTGAAATGCTCAGGCATAGTTAAATTCAAGTTCGAGCAACTCAATTCCAATTAGACAACGTTTGACCCTAAACAATAAACAATTTCTTATATTAGAAAGGGTATAAAATCATCTAGTGTATAAGCATAGACTTTGGACTAAACCTGTGGATTACCACTACTCATAAATTAAGACTAGACCACAGGTTACATTACAGAATGCCAGAGACCGATAGATGTAGCTAGGTTAAATCAATGCACCTCTTTGATCTGGGTGGCGCAGCGAAAGCGTGGTGGACCCTACCCCACTGGCCCAGGATCGAAACTGTGCTCGTTGAATATGAACATTATAGAAGCCCTAGGAAGTTCTACTATGAGAAACCATTTTAGGATGATCTAGTAAGATTTAATTCGCCATTTCCTTGGACATAGATAATAATAAGGACTCTCTTAGACCAATGGGCAACCTTAGAAATAGACAATTTGAACCTTTCTGTGATGGGCATTCCCTAAGTTTTTAGAGTGATCGGTCTACGGAGTTACTGACATATACAACTGCGAATCATTCGCGGCTTGACCCAATTCTCAATCCTGAGCGACTACCAATGGACTCACTGCTGACGAGCAGAAGACCAGGATCCACTAGGATTTGGAAGGGATACGATGAGCTTTCTACCCTAGCTCGGTAGATGATCGATGTATCAGGATCAAGCCCACTATAACCGTCTCTCCGTGTTGGTCAAACAGTGAAAACAACTATCTTACTCTAAATTGTTGGGGTCGAGACTCCAAATAGGTAAAGAAATAAATTATAGCAAACCAACAGGGTATGAGAAATGGATAAAGAAATAAGTTTTAAGGGGGGTAGACTAAAATGAACCAGACTAATATATGCCCTACCACGCGTAGAAACTCGAAATCAATAAAACTTAGGCAAAAAGAAATAATTAAATCTTCCATTATTACCTTTAGCCAATTTCAGGGACAAAATTTTATTTTAAGGGGGGGTAGATTATAACAGCTCAGATTTTTGCCAACCTGGAATTAGACGTCCTTAGGTAATGGGTCGCTCCTAACACCCTATTAACCTGTCAGGACCTAATCCCAAAGTCTAAAACTACTGTTGAACCCACTTCCTTCACAAATTCCACCCTTCACCACCCCGTTCATTAAATCCTTCTAAGTACTTTCACATTAGACACTATCTTAAAGTTTAGGTGATGAAGAACAATACTTAAACTAAACATTAATACAAAGGACTGAGTACCACCTCGACCAGAAATCACCTAGGATTAAACCCTTTAGAAATTTGACAAAGTTAACCAAGTGCTAAACTAGATTAGCTATGAAATCCGTTTGATCCACTTTAAATACAATCTGAAAGACCCAAAACTTGTAGAATCATTGACGCTAGGTTACCCTAAAATCTAGGATCAATCTCATTACCCGGCTGCTCTCGGGGCATCTCAAAACTCCGTATCAGTTCTAGACCTCACATCGGGAGTCCGAATAATTCGAGGTTAAGGACTTAGGACCGCCTCGCTGGGCTTGACAACCATCTCGAAAATCAAATCCAGATAGTGTCTCACGGCTGTTCGCTTGAGTCTGGAGCGAGAGAGTGTGAGAACACTTATTTCTTTACAAAATAAATATCTTGAATAGTAATCTGAGACTCGTCTCTTGCGGATCAGTATTAAGAAACCCGACCGTCAGAATCTGACCAAATTACACCCTCGGATCAGGAAAAATTTCATAAACATTTACATGTACTCGGAATCTCCGATCGAGACTCACTGACCGTCGAACTGAAACTGGTCCGTCATGCGTGATCTGAAAATCTGACTGAAATGAAAACTCAACTAAACATAGATCCAGTGTTAGTGAGCTTAAGTCCGACCTCTGGCTCAAGGAGGCCCGCCAAAATCCTCCATTGAGCTGAAACCAGCTCACTTTGGCTATAACCCAAGTATACCTTGACCTGGAGTCTATTTTGGAGACTTTTTAGACTATATAAGGACCTTAAAACTCTCTCTCTTATAGCCATATGAATTTGAGAAAACCCTAGGAGAGAAAGAGAGAAAAGAGAGAGAAAGTGTGGGAGATGTGGGGGAATCTCCCTGCCACTTTACCCTGCCGCTGCACAAGCTACACCACGCATTTCTAATCACTTTCCTGGCATTTTCAGCTCCGTTTCTAAGTAAGAAACCTTAACCCTAAACTGATTTGAGGTTTTAAGAGTTTTAGGTTATGAAATAGCTAACTTATTTCATTTTATAGGTTACCAAACCGCTGTATACAGAAACTTAGCAATTCTATCGACTCCGTTTCGATTCTACGATAAAGGTGCGGACTTTAGGTGTATAGGTTATGATTTTCAACGTTTTCAATGTCAGATAATGATAGATTCATGATCCGCATGTAATTGCACATGTATAAAGTGCTTTCTGTTTTCTGTTTCGATTAAAGATGTAGATTATGAAATTTTACATATTCTAGGTATTCATAGAAAATACCGTATACGTATAAATTTTAGAAATGTGTTTGACATGATTATTTGTTATATGAATATACGATATATGGATAAAATACTTATTTGGCGAAAGGATTCGCCCAAATACATGTTTTACTAATATACACTATGTATGTAGAAATACTGTATTGTAGAAAGTACCATATACATATATATTTTAGAGATGTGTTTGCCATGATTATTTGTTATATAAATATATTATATATGCGTAAAATACTTACATGGCGAAAGGACTTGCCCTAACACATGTTTGCTAACATACACTAAGTATGTTGAAATAGTGTATGCTAAGTGTTTGTGAAAATGCTTGTGTGAGTAAGTGTTCGGATGATGATGCCTTAGGTGGGTGTTGAGATAGGATTCTCAACTACCTTAGAGACATGTATGATTTCCTCCATGAGGTTGTTTACTTAAACCGCTTACTTGTTCAATATATGTGTTTGTATTCCTATTTATGTAGTGCTTTACAACATGCTTTATAACATGCTTTATAACATATTTGTTAACTTGCTTGAATTACTTTGTTTATCATGCTTTACTCCACATGCTATGGATAAGAATTGATTGAGTTTGGGACTATGTCTATAGTCCAGACAATCGGTACTAGACTTGAGATCGTGGTTGAGATTCATTTCGCCTCATAAGATGTGTTTGATGAACCCGAGTCGTACTTCAGTTGGCGACAGTGGTTGGCCACGCGAAGTGCTTATGCGCTTCATGTCATCCAACTTGTCGTGCGCTCAAGCTAGCCGAGCTCATCACGTAACCCGATTTGTCTAATGTATATTCACCATATTTGGAGCTACTGTTTGAACCTAGGGTACCAAACTTACCAGTGAAATCCCGTTAACCATGGTACCTCGATCCGCTAAGACTCATGAGCCGGGCATGGTGGTATGGGACACCGTAGTCGAGCTGTCGACCTACGCTGGGGCCACGTGCCTCCCCGTAGTGACAATTGAGCAACTAAACTCGTGAGCCAAATACGGTGGTATGGGACACTGTATTCGAACTGTCGACACCTATGGCGAGAGCCGAGTACGGTGAGACCTGTATTCGTACTGACAGGCGATGAGTCCTTCATAGTGTCTTCGAGTAGACTCTAAAGTCTATGATTGGCGATGAGCCCTTCGCAGCAACTAGAGTATGAGTTGAGCCGAGTACGGTGAGACCTGTATTCGAGCTGACGGCCCGTGATTGAGCCGAGTACGGTGAGACCTGTATTCGAGCTGATGGCCAGCAATTGAGCCGCATATGGTGAGATCTGTATCCATACTGACGGGTGACGAGCCATTTGCGATGCCTTCGCAATGCCTCTCGAACCATAATTTCGTATGAGATTAATTAGGATTGACGACCCTAGAATGGATCATGTTTGGGAATGATACAAGAGAGGTACCTTAGTTTCCCAATACTGTTGTTTGAAATGGACTAATAACTACTCGGTAATCATGCTCATCATCGCACCGCATGTGCCTGGTAGATGTGGAGCACTAAGGGAGGTATGCATCCTCGAACATAAGATGATGTCGCATGAGGGTGGTTTGGCAAGGGCATTTATCATGTTATTTCATACTTGCATTAATAAGAGTACTTGGAATTGTTTGATTGTATTGCTTTATCATTACTGCTTGACTGAGTTGATAACATGTTAACCTATACCTTATTGTTCCACTGAGTTGATTACTCACTCCCACATTACGGGACGATGTTTGTAACACCAACTAGATTTGTTGAGTTTAAGGTGATGGCGATGTTTATGAAGCAGAGCCGGACTACTACTATGATGTTGAGGAGGAGTTCTCCTACATATAACTCTCTAACAGGTCTATGAAGACCTGGTAATGTATTGACGAGGCTATGATACTCAGGATAGAAGACATTACACTTCCTCACATTTGGTAGATTTTAGAATTGTACTTGTAATTATTTAATCTAGTAACATTATCACACTCTGGAGACTCACCACAGTTTTTATATTTTATATGTCTATCACAGTCTTCCGCTTGCAATTTAACTGTCTCTGGAGTATAATATGTTGTTTTGGCTTAATCTCACTCATGTTCAATGCACGAATACAGTCAACATTCAATCATCATTTATTTTGTTGCATAAGTGATGTTTTGGAACTCAGGAGTTGAGTTACTACTCGACCCCCGATTTTTGGGATGTTACACATGTCCCATGGGCCTCGAATACATCATAATGATCCGTACCACCTGGGCCTCGAATGTGTCACAATGGACTATAACCCATGGGCCTCGAATACATCATAATAGGCCACAAATCATAGGCCTCAAATACCAAACAGATGGGCCCCATATATATTAAATGGGCCAAATGGGGCAGTCCATGGTTTAGTAAAATAAATGGACAGCGTGGTTAAAACATATTCATCATGGTGTGCCCCCCATGCCGATGGGTGGCGTGGTGAATACATACATCATGGCAAGTTCCCACACTACCCTGGACAGATGGACGACTGGAGAACCACATACATTCAAGTGCGTCCATGTCCTCAAGCGGAACGATGGTTGGATATAACAATACATCATGGTGGCCTTACGCCACTTGTCCAGATGGACGGTCGAATATAGAGCATGTACATCAAGGTGGGTCTCAGGAATAGTCTGCCCAATAACGTATGCTATGATCAGTCACTTCTCACATCAGGCATACATATTATGTGTATGATCATGAATTATGGATCTTTACTAAACATGTGTTATGGTGATGGGCTATGTTCATAACGAAGATGGGCCTAGGCGGTCTACACACTATAAGTATTAACCTATCATTGGACCCTAGGGAGAGTCACAATGCAGACATTTAACCAACATTGTACTTACAATGTGGACGCCAAACTATCATTGCTCCCAAGGCATAGTCTGTCATAAAGGTCAGCACATAAACCACGGTGGGATCACATTACAATGGGCCTCAACCCATGGGCTCCAAATACATCACAATAGGCCTCAGCCCATGGGCCCTATACACATCACAGTGGGTCTCAACCCACGGGCCTTTATACATCACAATGAGTCTCAACCCATGGGTCCTAATACATCACAATGGGCCTCAACCCATAGGCCCTAGAATACATCAAAATGGGCCTAACACATGGTCCTCATATATGTCAAGGTGGCCTCAACAACCGGCCTCATACACATGATAGTGGGCCTTAATAACAGCCCTCATACACATCAAGGTGGGCCTCAACAGATGGCCACAAATGGTTCAAGATGGGCCTAATCACATGGGCCTTACATTCAGATCAAGGTGGGCCTCACAGATGGGCCATAATTACGTCAATATGAGCCTTGGATGGGCCATAAACATATCAAAGATGGGCCTCATAGATGGGTCATAAACATATCAAAGGTGGTCCTTAAAAACATCATATTGGGCCTCGACAAGGGCCACAGACACATCATAGGCGGGCCCGACAAATGGGCCACAAAATACATCAAGGTGGGTTCCACCGCACCATCCGAACACGTCCAGCACTATCTGGACGGTGTGGATATAACAAATACATCACAGTGGGCCCACAACAGGAATGAACAACATAGATGAAACACATACTTCATGATGGGTCCACACCACACATGTGACCCACCAAATGAAATGGACGGGCGGTTTGGATTTAACCCCCTGCATCAAATGTGGGGTCCACTGACCATCCAGCAACCCTTGGCTGGACGACAGAGATAAAACCCGTACGCCATGGTGGTTTCCACCGTCCACTGCCGTGGACGGTGTAAGTAAAACACATACCTTAGTGGAAACGTGGGGCCCACCATAATGCTACCTGCCGTCCAACCTGCTCATAAGGTCACACTGACCTGGATGGAAGGAAAAATAAATTTAATATTGATCCAAAACTTCTGTTAACCCAAAAGGGTTCCAACGGTGGACATTCAATCAACATTGTTTCCTGCTATGAGGCCATCTGATCAATGGCTAGATGGAGTGGATAGAACATGTACATCACGGTGGGTCCCACCGTCCAAACATTGGACGGTGCGGATCAAACACATAATCATGGTGGGATCCACTAGTCGTCCAGCCGCTAGTGGACGACGCTAACAAAACACATACGTCTAGTGGGCTCCACCGTCCGCCTGAACGGTTGGAGTAAAACACATGCATCACTGTGGGTCCCACGTGGGGGCCCAACGAATGTTTACAGTCCATCCAAACCGCTCATAAGGTCACACGTACCTGGTTTGAAGGGGGAAAAATAAATTTCATATTGATTTAAAATTTCTGTGACCCAGAAAGGGGTCTCAATGGCAGTCGTTCAATGCCACTGTGTCCTATGATGTGGGCCACTTGAGTCCTAAATCAGGCTAATTTTTGGAGTGGGTCCACTTCAGGGAGTGGCCTACCCGATGAATGGTGTGGATATCAAATATACATCATGGTGGGGCCCACGGCAGGGGCTGTGGGTCCTTGCTGTCCATCCGCCAAAATGTAGCAGCAGGCGGTGCCTGCTTATTTTTTTAAAAAAAAATATTTAAAAAAGTATTTTTCTCGGGGTTTTTTGAGTGTAGGGCCCGCATCCGTGGAATCTGACCTTTCCATTGGTCTCTATGGCCCAAGACGAGCCGAACAAGCCCAATATTTGGCGTATAGAAACAACAGGTCATTTTTTAACGGTAAAAAATCACAGTTTGCTATGTTATGGCCCACCAGAAATTCGGATCAGCTTCATTTTTCAACTCAACGTCTACAATGAGCTGGGGAACGGAATAGACAGCGTGGATTAGATCAATACATCAGGGTGAGGCCTGTGTGAGCGGCCCACCCAAAAAGCTTAAAGAAAATCCTTTATATTTTTTTGTTGCTGTGTGAACCCACGTCCAGCGTCCTTGGACGCTGGACGGACTATGTGAATGCACCATTCTTCAAAGGTGGGTCCCACGTGGACGTGGCCCACCTGATTGGGAGAAATCTGATATTTGTGTTTTCCCCATCAACTAGACCCTTCAAACGAAAATGGTAGCAAGGTGGATTGGCCCCCATGTTTGGACGACCATGTGGTCCGTTGGATGAATGGTCTAAATATCACATACACTCATCATGTGAATCACAAAATAAAGGAATGAGAGAGAGAGAGAAGCACCCACCATGATCCAAAGGTCAAGATCTACACAAAAGAAAATCACCCTCCTCGAGATCTCTTATTCCTTTTTCCGCCAATGCATGATAGGGTCCCAAAGAGACAATTTCAACGGTGGAGATGATCATTGGATGGTGGAGATGGGAGATAGGGAGGTGGGCCACACTAGCTCTCTCACGGGAGCCATGGACGTGGGTTGCTCCATGGAGGGATTGCTTGGAGAAAAAGAGATGAGAGAGAAAATGATGTAAGAGAAGTGATGGGAGAGATATGGTGAGGTGATGGGAAAGTTGACTTTAGGTAAGGATGATGTAAGAGGGGGATGGTTGCTTGTACTTGACTTGATGAGATGGAGTACTTGACTCTTGATATGATTGATGGGACATTCTCTTGGGATTGTAACACGCGGCATTTTTTCCTTGAACTGAACGCGGGTCCACATCCCCCTGCCAGGGTACCGGATCGGTATGCAAGATGGGGCGTTGGAACCGTGACGATGATGCGGTCGTAATGGTACAAGTCTCGGATTAAGTCGACTCAAATCTACGGGATATGACTTAGGGTTGAGCGCAAACGCTGATACCCGTTCGTGGGTCGCCGAAATTCGACTGGGAGGATTGCAGGAGCCTAAGGAACGGTACGGTCTAGGATACGAGCCTAACAATCTTTATATTTCCTAACCAATTAGTGATATAACCCTAGAAAGACCTTAGGTTAAGTTCTTTCAAAAATTCATTTATTTTGGGTTATCTTTAATATATTTGCTCTGGAGTTCGGCCAGCCTAACTTCTAGTTTGGTTAACCTACCTTCCTCGGCTAACCTAACTTCAGGTTCGGGCTAAAATTCAAACTCTGTTGAAAGTTCGGCCAGCTTAACTTAAAATTCGGCCAGCCCGAGTGAAGTTTACGTCAAATTCCAACAATACGAATTTTTAAATTTTGTGAGAATTCGGCCAGCTGAATTCACTTCGGGAAAGTCGAATTTTGGATAAATCTTATCTCGCGCAGTCTGATAGCTGTTGGAACGAATTCGGTGGAATCCGGCCAACCGAAACTATTCTTAGGCTATCCAAATTTCCAAACACTTTGGTTATAAGTGAGGCCTTCTCTCATTCTAAACATAATGAAAAATCATTCTGAATCTTCTACAAGTGAAAGAGAAGCTCTAGTCATCGCCAAGCATATTGTGCGGTATTTATAATTTTGTTTTAAGGTTATTTAATTCCATTTCTCAAGATTATCTCATTTTCATTTTAGTGAGTAGTCTATACTCTACTTGAGATTTAAGAGAATTGAATCAGTAGCATTAGAGTTTTCATTTTGCAAAATACTTTAGAATCGTATACTCTTTCCGTTGAGCGAATAATGCCTCCTCTACATACAAGAAAGAAGATATCTGCTACAAGATTTTACTGCATCTTCGAATCTATATTTGAATATAAGTATTTTACTTTATTTCATTTTAGGTTATTCTGAGATACCCTTGAAAATCACAAAGTGTGTTTTTGCTTGTGATAGCCCGTAAAAATCACAAAGTAGGTTGTTTTGTGATAGTCCGTGAAAATCACAAAAGGGGTTTTATTGTGGTGAGCCCATAAAAATTACAAGGAACTGTATAAGGCTGTTAAGGTGAACCTGTGAAAATCTTGAAATAGTAAAAACTAAAATTATGAGGGTAGTAATCTTGAGAGTGGAGTAGGTATGGTTTTTAAAGCATCGAACCATTATAACTCATTGTGCCTTTGTGGTGAATGCTTTATTCTTTTTTGTGGTAAATGTTATTTCTATTTCATTCCTTGTAGTGAATGTTGTATCTTCTCTTGCTAGTTCAAAAGATTGATTTTAAATACATTCGTGAAATAATGTTGTCCTACCTAATATTTTAGGTGAAGGTTGTCCTACGAATTATTTGGAAACAATGTTTCAATACTTGGACAATTGAGATTTTATATTCTTTATATTCCTCTTTTATTTCGATTATTTGGCATTGTCCTATTCACCCCCCTCCCTCTAGGGCATCGATAGCTCGTCTTTTTAGCATTTAATGTTGGCGGCCAAGGCTTCTATAAAAGTGGGGGAAATTTTAGGAATCCTTTTTATTTACTTCTTCTATTACAGCCGCTCTCTTCCTGACTACCGGAGAGAGCAATTTTCGGTAAGTCGGACTTCCGTTATCTTGGCGTCTTTCTCTTCTCTAGTCACCCCTCTTCTTTTTCTTTGACTTTCTCGGCTAATATGTCCGATATTTCAGATGACCAGGTAGAGCCAATGACTTTCGAAGAGGACTCTAAACCGAAGAGTACACACTCTCTGTTTGTAGCTCTGTAGGGCTCGTCGTCTCAAGTACCATTAAGTCAAAGTCAAATAGCAGAGTCGACTCCGGTCAAGAGGTCTTCAACTCAGACCTCCGTTGAGCAGCCCATGAACATCGACTCACTCGGGTCACGGTTGGGGGATGCCAACCTAGTCCGGATTAAGTCAGAGTATCAGGTACCAACTTTTGTGGTACTCCGAGCTCCGGAGGTTAGTGAAATCCCGGGTGATCCTTGCGAGGGTGAGGTGGCCATATACCTAGACACCTTGCAGTGTGGCCTTCATCTCCCTATCCACAATATCGTCAGGGAGGTCACATCACATTTAAGGTCACCCTCTTCTCAGATCATCCCCAATGCCTAGAGGGCCCTATTGGGGACTTACATCTTGTGGTTTCAGCTCGAAAACACCGAGCTGATTGCTGGTGAGTTCTTATATTTGTGTAACATACCGAATTTTCACGGCCGTAGTTTATACTCGTGCCCGAGAAAATTAGATGTTAATAATGTAAAACTTGGATGCTTTAAAAATCGCACCATATATATATATATATATATATATATTCATTTAGATCACATCTAGTTACATTCATGAAGGTAACATTTTTTTAGAATAAAACCAATTGTGATTATTTCATCAAAGTAACAGAATTTAATAAATAATCAAATGCCTTCTCGATGGAAGCTTATTACATTTATCGATTTCGCAACGGAAGTATAAAACTAAATTATGATACTTTCTTCATATTCTTTCAGTATAGTCTTTCATAGGGGAATGGTCCTCTAGGTCTTCAATCTGTACATTACCTCCATCATCTATACGGTTGGAAAGGGTCAACGCCCTACTCATAGTGATGGTTATCCTTTAAGATTAACAATAATTCAAAAGATTTATACAGAAAATGTAAGGGTTCTAATACGTCTAGTACTCCACTGCTACGAGGGGTATCAACATGCGCAAATAACTTACATGAGATGCATACCTAGCAAAGCGTGTGTGGCTCATCATACATAAGGATTATTACAAGGTGGAATACAATTCATAGAAAACCCGAATCGCCCCGCATTATTACTCTATGGAGATTCACCGGTAAGTCTAACACTGCCGTGGATTTATATGAATATCTCAAGGTGGCACAACACATGAGTCGGATGAATTATGTGACACGATTTGTTCATGGAGTGCCTATTTGTGACATCCAATCCTAAAAGTGATGTAAGACGTATTGCGAATTACTTACATCGATTTGTGCACTACTACCCAATACCCATGGAATTACGTGTCGACCAAGAGGGTCTCTACCCAGAGCACATTACGTCCATGATAAATATTTCAATTGAAGTAGCGGTGAGACCGCTTTAGTTGTAGTAGGAATATGCCGATATGTCTTAGAGGGGGGTGAATAGGACTTTTAAAGTTTTTATGATTTATTTAAAATCCTATTACACTAATCCTAACAATAAGCTCATATTAGGATTACTAAAAAATAACTCTACTGGCTTCCTAGCCTGGTAGAGGATCCAATCACAAACTATTTAAAAGCAAATAGTATGCACACTATTTTATGATGGATATGACTGTGTATGTGTGTGAGGTGTGATCTCAGATATTCAAATATGAAAATATTAAAATAAATCACACAATAAGAAAGATAGTAATCTCAAGCACAGTCATTTTTATAGTGGTTCGACGATTAGTCTACTCCACTCCCGACAGACGCACTCAACTCTTGAGTGTGCCGGATTTCACTAAGGAGGTTTCACAGCGGTTCACCTCAAACCTAAGGTTTTAAATCAGGTTAACTTTCAACCTTTACAACCTACACTGAGGCTGACTGTTTATGCTCTCATGAGCAAGAGTCAACACAACGCACCCACTTTTAGGCACACTGGCCAAGGATCTTCCATAAGACCCCATCGGAGATTTTATGCGGTTTACCCCAAACCCGAGGTTTCACACGGTTCACCTCAAACCTAAGGTTTTGACTGGTTCACCTTCAACCTGATGTTTATGCTCTCCACAGAGCAAGGGTCCACATAATGCACCACCACGTACACTCCCGCTGGAGGCCTCCTACGAGGGCTTGAAGGGGCAAGAAACACCTAAGACCCAATCCTAGAAAGGAATGATCACAAGTGTCCTCTGGACTCTAGATACTTACAGATAAGTGAATGAGTCTCATTAAGCACGTTGACGAAGATCTCCACCTTTGTTGATGAAGAGTCTTCGGTCTCCTTGATTCGCAACTCAAAAGATGTACCAATGCATGGTGAAGAGTTGGGTCAAGGTTATGATGAAATCCTACTCTCAAAAGATTTTCCTATAAGGAAGATAGAGTGATTTCAATCATCTATGCATTCAAGGCGTCCCAGCTTCATGATTCGCCATTAAGGTAGTAGCTGAAGGATCCTTGAATGCAAAAGTTCATTCCCCAATCCACTCTATTGAATATCAATGGTGAGGGTGGATTGGAGGATGAACTCCCTTGAGAGAAAGGGCTTTGGGGTATAAGATCCAAGGTTAAACACTCAAAAGCTCTCTCTTCTTTCTCTCACAGCAACACTAGACAAGTCCTCTTTATATAGGCAAAAGGTTTCAATGGATATAAAACGGTCATATTTATGACAGAGTTCGATATCATCGAGTGTATACTCTCGACAGCATCGATGGTCCGCTCGATGACTCGAACTCAATGTCATACACTTTTGAAACCTTTTGCCAACTGGTTGATGAATCGAAACTCTTGTCGATATCATCGGATTTCGAACTCCGATTCCATCGATGAGAGGTTCGATTCATCGACACTTGAAAAATGAGAGAGACTTGACTTGAAATATTTCAGGTTTTCATGAGTGATCGAGGGACCTTCGAGATCATCAGAATTTGAATGTCGATGATATCGATAGCTATGTCGATGCATCGATAAATCAAAAGGATTTTTCATAAGCTTGCTGGACAGTTTATATTTATGTTCGATGCAATCGATACGGCATCGATATCATTGATATTTGAATATCGATTGTCACACCCCGAACTCGAAGACCAGGCTCACAAAATTCCCGATCACCGAATCCGGTGTCGACAGCCTCCGTAGTACCCCATTCTCGGCTCTTGACACCCATATACCAGGTTCCGATCCTGAGATGTTAAGAGGAGGATTTCTAATAATTAATTTGATTCGTAATGAGCAAAACCACAAGCATAACCCATGAACAATAACCACAAGAACACCATCACAAAATCCACTATGATAAAAAACTTTGAATACAATGCGTAGAAAAGGGAAATACAAGATAGTGACAATAATAAAAACTCCAGCAGCTCGACTGCACACTCCAACTACGGCGAGACTACATCTGCGTCCTGACGTCACCTGCACACATCAATCGTGCATAAGCTTATAGAAAGCTTAGAGGGTGGTGTAAGTGTGTGCGCAATATGAGCGTGCTCAGAATGCAAGGTCAAAGTAATGCAGAAATATACTGATGAGTACATGAATTCAGTCAGTTATACCAAGGCTATGCGGTGCAAGATATGAATACTATCAGCCATGTCAAGGCCATGTGATGTATAATGCAAGTCAAGCATGCCAATCCACATCCACATATTAGTATAGCTCCTCACTAGAGCATCAAATCAGTACGGTTCTCAGTCTGGATAATCACCGAGGTCTAGTACGCTCTACGCCAGCTTGTCGTCCCTATCCAAATGCACAACTGGGAGAGCAGAAGAAACCTCACTATCCGCCTGCTAATATCGGGCCTGGCTCGTCGATAGCAGACCCATTCCTCAAGTTGGTCAAACTCAACCTAGAAATTGCCCCCTCACTCAGGTGGGTAAGGTCACACCCCTTTTCAATCGACCACGACACAGTGGGAGACGCGACCTACTGGTATACGGCCCTCGCGCGCTCGTGTATCCACTCGGTCTCGACGTTGGAGTCATCCTCTGGTACCATTGGGTTTAGAGATTTTCACCTAGGGACATCTATGGCGCCCGTATGCTAGAACTAAACATTTTCGGTATCCAATCCAGCCACCCACGATGTGTCTGTGGAGACTTTGGCCCTGATGTCTCTAGAGCATACAATAACCATAATCACACAAATGCAAGTGCATGAATCACCCTACCAAATATGCAACAATCATGTGCGCATCGCACGCTCATGTATGGCAACTCTGCCTATCAGGGAGCCCATAAACAATCCACCCGAAGGCATATGCTATGATCAGTCACTCGTCATATCAGACATACATATGATGCATATGATCATGAATCATGAATCTATACTATACATGTTATGTGGTGATGGACTCTGATCAAAACAAAGATGGGCCTAGACGGCCTACACATTATAAGTATGGGCCTATCAATGGGCCTTAGGGCGAGTGATAATGCAGACATTTAACCGACATCATCCTACAATGTGGACGTCAAACCATCATTGCTTCCAAGGCATAGCCTACTATAATAGTCAACACATAAACCATGGTAGAATCACGTTATAATGGGCCTCATGTACATCCCATTGGGCCTCGACCTATGGGCCTTCAATACATCAAATGGGCCTCATGTACAAGTCAAAGTAGCTCTCAATGATCTCCAAATGGTTGAACGGTTTGGATGAAACTCATGCATCATGGTAGGTCCCATAGGGATGGAAGGCATAGATAAATCACATACTCCATGGTGGAGGTCCACACTGATGAAAGGTGTGGACACAATACATACATAAGTGAGTCCTAAGTAGGACCCACCATAATGTTTATTTTCCACCCAATCTAGGGCCCAACATAATGTTTATTTTCCATCCAAACTGTTCTTAGGGTCACATGGGCCTAGGGCCGACTGTAATGTTTATTTGCAATCCAACCTATTCAGAAGGTCACGTGGACCGTGATATTTATTTTCATCCAATCTGGCCATAAGGTCACATGGACCAAGGGGGCCCACAGTGGTATTTATTTTCCAGCCAACCTATTAATAGGGTCACGAGGACCTGGGGCCCACTGGAATGTTTATTTACATCCAATCTGTCCAGGGGCCCACTGTAATGTTTATTGCCATCCAAACGGTTCATAAGGTCATACGGACAGGTGGGGGCCCACCGCAATATTTATTTGCCACCCAATCTGTTGATTGGGTCACGTGGGCAGGGAGCCCACCACGATATTTATTTGTCATCCAACCTGTTTATAAGGTCACTTGGACCTGGGGGTGGGTGTGAGGCCCACCGAAATGTGGTTCACAAATCCAGCCTACCCATTAGGTGTGTCCCACCTGACTGAGGGTTCAGACCAAGTTTTAGCCACATCCAAATTTCAGGTAGGCCCCACCGGGTGTTTTTATATGTTTTAGGCATGTCCTCACATGATTTTAGATGATGTGGCCCACCTGAGTTCCCTATACGACTGATTTTTGGGGAAGCCCCTGTAACATCTCGAAAAATCTAGGGTTGAGTAGTAACTCAACTCTCGAGTTCCAGAACATCACTTATGCAACATAGATAATGATGATTAAATGTTGTCTGTGTTAGTACAATAAACATGAGTGAGATTCTACCAAAACAGTAATTCATACTCCAGATCCATGTATAAAGCGTAAGCGGAAGACTGAAAGGTATATATAGATATATATATAAAACAAAACATTCTCGATCTCCAGAGTATGAACACTAACTGAGTCACCGTATATATATATATATATATATATATATATATATGTTGGTTTTGAATCAAAAAGTCAAAATAGTGCAACTGAAATTATCAACTCTGTAGCCCTGTAGCACTGGACAGACTATGCGAAGCCTCCAACAAACTGCATTTAGGAGAACTCCTCCTGATCGTCATAGAAGTCGGGCTCAGTCTCCTGTGCTCCAGTGATACTTGCATCTGATACAGGGTCTGGTGTAACGTGGGAGTGAGTAGCTAACTCAGTGGAACAATAAAGCATAAGTTAACATGTTATCAATACAGTCAAGCAGTAATGATAAAGCAGTACAATCAAACACTCCTAACTACTCTTATTAATGCAAGTATGAATGCAGTCATGATGGATACCCTCACCACACCTTCCCTCGTGCGACACTATCTTACGTTCGCGGCATGCTTTCATCCCTCAGTGCTTCACATCTTCCAGGCACATGCAATGCATGATGAGCATGATTACCGAGTTTTTATTAGTCCATTCCAAATAGCAGGATTGGGAAACTAAGGTACCTCCCTTGTATCATTCCCAAACATGATCCATTCTAGGGTCGTTAGTCCTAGTTAATCTCAGACGATGGTGTGTTTTCTAGGTCACTGCAAAGGCTGCCAGGGCTGTTATGCATAAAGGTTACATCACTCCCCCATCACCTCTTTAACGATTCATCACTATACAGAAACAGGCCTAGTTCATACTCCATACACTGCAGCAAAACTCTAAAGCTCACCGCGATTTCAGAGTATGCTCGAAGTCACTCCACTAACGTCCTACCAACTAGCAGTCTATTTTCGAAGCCCGACCAGTCCACTTATTGACAATGGGACCCGGATGTAACCCGACTAAGGACCACAGCCAGGCTACGCCAGTGTAGGCTGACAGCTCGAATATAGTGTCCCATACCACCATAATTGGCTCACGAGTCTGGTTGCTCAATGGTCACTACGGGGAGGCACGTGGCCCCAACGTAGGCCGACAGCTCGACCACGGTGTCCCATACCACCATGCCCGGCTCACGAGTCTTAACGGATCAAGGTACCATGGTTAACAGGATTCCACTAGTAAGTTTGGTACCCTAGGTTCAAGCAGTAGCGACCAAACATGGTGAACATACATTAGACATATCGGGTTACTTAACGAGCCTGACTAGCTCAAGCGCACAATCAATTGGACAACATGAAGTGCATAAGCACTTCGCGTGGCCTAACCACTATCGCCAATTGACATACGACTCGGGTTCGTCGAACACATCTTACGTGGCGACCAGAATCTCAACCACGATCTCAAGTCTGGTACCGATTGTCTGGACTATAAACATAGTCCCAAACTCAATCAATCCTTATTCATAGCATGTGAAGTAAAGCATAATAAACAAAGTAATTCAAGCATGTTAGTAAGCATGTCAATAAGCATGTTATAAAGCATGTTATAAATACTACTTAAATAGGAATACAAACACATATATTACACAAGTAAGCGGTTTAAGTAAACACCCTCATGGAGGAAATCATACATGTCTCTAAGGTATTTGAGAATCCCATCTCAACACCCTCCTAAGGCATCCACATCCAAACACTTACTCACACAAGCATTTTCACAAACACTTAACATACACTTTTTCAACATACTTAGTGTATGTTAGCAAACATGTATTAGGGCGAGTCCTTTCGCCATGTAAGTATTTTACGCATATGTAATATATTTATACAACAAATAATCATGGCAAACACATCTCTAAAATATATATGTATACGGTACTTTCTACAATACAGTATTTCTACATACATAGTGTATTTTAGTAAAACATGTATTTGGGCAAATCCTTTCGCCAAATAAGTATTTTATCTATATATCGTATATTCATACAACAAATAATCATGTCAAACACATTTTCAAAATTTATACGTATACGGTATTTTCTACGAATACCTAGAATATGTAAAATTCCATAATCTACATCTTTAATCGAAACAGAAAACAGAAAGCACTTTGTACATGTGTAATTGCATGCAGATCATGAATCTATCATTATCTGACATTGAAAGCATTGAAAACCATAACCTATATACCTAAAGTCCTCATCTTTTGTCGTAGAATCGTAACGAAGTCGATAGGTTTGCCAAGCTTCTGTATTCGGCAGTTTGGTAACCTATAGAATAAAATAGGTTAGCTATTTCATAACCTACAACTGTCTAAACCCCAAAACAGATTAGGGTTAGGGTTTCTTACCTAGAAATAACGCCAGAATTGCCGGGAAAGCGATGAGAATAGGGTGGTGCAGCTTGCGTAGCGGCAGGGGAGCATATCAGGAAGAAGCTCTCACTTCTCTCTCACTTTCTCTCTCTTTTCCCTCTTCTTAAACTCAAATTCGGATGGATGAAATGAGAGAGGGTTTAAAGTCCTTATATAGCCTAAAACTTCACCGAAATAGACTTGGGAACAAGGTATACTTGGGTTTTGTCCAAAGGGCTTCTGTTTCAGCTCAACGGAGGACTTCTGGTGGCCCCCCTTGAGCCAAAGGTCGGACTTAAGCTCACCGACACCGGATCTACGTTTATTTAAGTTTTTGTTTCGGTCAAATTTCCAGATCACACATGGCGGACCAGTTTCAGTTCGACGGTCAGTGGATCTCGATCGGAGATTCCGAGTACACTGACACGTGTATGAAATTTTTCCTGATCCGAGGGTGTAATTTGGCCTGATTCTGACGGTCAGGTTGCTTAATACTGATCCGCAAGCGACAAGTCTCAGATTACTATTTGAGATATTTATTTTGTAAAGAAAACAAGTGTTTTCACACTCTCTCGCTCCGGACTCAAGCGAACAGCCGTGGGACACTGTCTGGATTTGATTTTCAAGATGGTTGTCAAGCCCAGCAAGGCGATCCTGATTCCTTAACTTCCTGTTAATTGGACTTCCGACGTGCGGTCTAGATCTGATACGGAGTTTCAGGATGTTCCCGAGAGCAGCCGGGTAATGAGATTAATCCTAGACATTAAGGTAATCTAGCGTCAATGATTCTACAAGTTTTGGTTCTTGCAGATCGTATTTAAAGTGGATCAAGTGGATTTCGTAGCTAATCTAGTTTAGCACTTAGTTAACTTTGTCAAATTTCTAAAGGATTTAGTCCTGTAAGATTTCTATCTGAGGTGGTACTTAGTCCTTCGTAGTTTGTATATAAGGTGATCCAAGTTATACTACTTAGCTAGTTTAAGATAGTGTCTAGGGTGAAAGTACTTAGAAAAATTAAAAGATCAAGGTGGTGAAGGGTGGGATTTGTGAAGGAAATGGGTTCAAAAACAGTTTTAGACTTTGGGATTGAGTTCTGACAGGTTAATAAGGTATTAGGAGCGACCTATTGCCTAAGGACATCTAATCCCAGGTTGGAAAAAATCCGAGCTGTTACAGCCCCATAGACAAAGGGGACCCATCAAATGCAAGGTGTTGATGTTCGAAATGCATCATGATGGGGCCCACAGCTAGGGCTGTGAGGCCCAGCCGGTCCGTGCAAGCCAGCGTCTAGGGCAAGACACTGGGCATTCTTTGGTGTGTTAATGGTAGCAGCAGTTGCTGCTGCCTAATGTTATTATTATTATTTTTTTTGAAAACTGAAATTCCGTGGTTTTTCCCATGTGGGACCTGTGTCAGATGAATCCACTCCACCCATTGGATCCCATAGCTCAAGACTGTTCTAATAAGCCCAATATGCAGTATATTTTGGCAAGTAAAAACATCAAAGTGGGTTTTTAACGGTAAACACCACTAATCCTTATGGTATGGCCTGCTCATTAATCAGATTAGCCTAATATTTGAGCTCAACGTCTAAAATGAGCCAAGAATTAGGATGGACGGCATGGATTCGAGCCTTAGATCAAGGTGGGGCCTACATGAGTAGCCCACTCTAAAAGCATTATTATTATTATTATTATTATTATTATTATTATTATTATATATATTTGTTAGCTTTGTTAGTACACACCCATGTTAGTACATGCACACCATGTTAGCCAACACACCCCACTTGGACCACGTCCAGCGTCCTTGGACGCTAGGCGGTGGATACAATGCAAGCATCCTGGTGGGTCCCACAGGGACGTGGCCCACCATGCAGATATATATATATATATATATATATATATGTATATCTATATATATAATATTAATGTAATATAATATATTATATATCATCTCGCCTGAAATGTGGTGGGCCACACCGTTTGATGGATGGAGTGGATTTAACATGAATTGGTGAGGCCCACTACATTCTAGGGAAAGGATAAAGAGAGAGAAAGAGAGAAAGAGAAAGACACGGTAATAGAGGGGAGGGACCCTACCACTATGGGCCCTCCATGGATACGTTACATACATCAAAATGGGTCTCACCAAGATGTGGACCCTAAAATAAGAATTTAACGGTGGATCACCTACCTTGTTGGCCTCCTTCTTGATCCCTTGAACTCCTATGCTCCTATGCTCGACTTTTAACGGTGGGTGATAGACTTTTGATGGAGGGGATGAGAGATGAGAGGGTGGGCCACACTTGGTGTTTGGGAGAGGGAGAGAGCTTGGACGTGAGATTTTTTTTTTTGCTTGGGAGAGATTTGAGAAATGAGAGAGAAAATGAGGTGATGGGATGATGTGTGATGGGGATGGGTAGAGTGATGTGTTGTAAGAAGGGATATATGGGTGGAGAGAGAGGTGAAGTGATGTGAGGGTTGACTTTGGGCTTGCTTGTGTAAGAGAAAGGTATGGGTTGTTGTTCTTGGGTATGGAGTGACTTGACTTGTACTTGACATGAGTGATTGATTGATTGATGGAACATTTCGTAGAGATTCCCTCATAATTCCCAACACGTGGTATTTCCTCAAAATGAACGTGGGTTGACATCTTCTATCCTGGGTATCTGTTGGGTGCACGAGTCGCGGCGTTGGAACCGCGGCGATGACGTAGTCACTATGATACAAGTTTCAGTTCGAATCGACTTCGGTATACGGGACACGGCTTAGGATCACGCGTAAACGTCGAATATGGGTCGAGGATTGCTAGAATTCGACCGGAAGGATCGCGGAAGCCTACGGAACGGTACGGACTAGGACACGGGTCTTACATTGATTATATCGAGTGACTCCTGATCATAAATAAATCACCCTGAAATATTTTACTACAGAACTTGGCGCCCAAGAACGATATCATCGAAGGCCTTCAAATATTATCGAGGTTTGAATTTCGATGGTATCGAGGAGGCTTTGATATATCGATGCTTATATGATATTCTTAAGAAAAAATAGGGGTGTCGAAAATCTACCTGTTGATATAATCGAGTCTATTTCGATAGACTCGAGATTCGAATATCGATGATATCGATAGGTGTATCGATACATCGATAATTCCGTCCAGATGTGTATAAGGTTGCTGGACATATTTGATCCTCTTTTTGATGGTATCGATGGAAAATCGAGGACTCAACAGCGCAGGTCGATCATATCGAGATGTGTATCGATAAAATCAATAAGGCAAGAAAACTTAGAGAATTTTTCTATTTTGAAAACGTTTTCTTACCCTAAAAACCCTATGTTATTCTAACATTTTTTAAGGGTTTTAGTATACCTGGTGATTTGGGACAAGAGATGTGAGGCTCAGATTTACCTGTGGCGAGCTTGCACACATCCGGTTGAGGTAGACGCTTGAATTGATCTTCCTATCAGGCTCTGTAGTCTAACTGACTCAACACTCACGCTAATTGACAAACCAGGGCACTTTCAATCTCCTCCTTTGTCAATTACGTGACAAAATCCTAAAACACCCCAGAGTACTGGACAAACACATCCTAAATTGTGTGTACATGCATTTTACACAATTTTACAATTTCTATTGAACCCATGTACACAGCCTAGTATCTGCTCCCCCTAATTGTAAACTCGCCCTTGCTTGATGCAACTGCTCCCCCTAACACCTTCAACATCATCCAAGCAGATATATAATTTTCCATTCAGGGTGTTTAAACTGTTCTCCCCCTTTATGTCAGTCATTGACAAAGATATAGCGATTGATATTGACTGAATCTTCGATGTATTTGGGAGAACCATCATTCAGAGGAATATGCATATAATAGATGGATGTATAATGGTCAAACAGTTGCTGAATCAGACATCATTTGCAGTGAATATATATGCATAACAGATCAGATATATGCAGTGATATAACAGTTAGAATATTCATTACAAGCATCACATGCATTCCACATCAGACAAACCAGGGGATCTTTAAAGTATAAAAATGGCAGAATAAGCCATTTCCACCATTATCCAAAACACTTACTGCCCCATACGAGAGTAAATTAACAGTTATCTCAATCAAAACTTCATAAAAATATCCCAAAAAAAATTCTACCCAAAGATTTTGCAGTAAAGTATTTAGTCAGGACAAAATAGCCATGCTCGGTAATCTGTCCGTAGTTGTACTTCTTAACATGAGCTCAATGTCTGTGAGGATTGCTTTATGTAAGCAAGTCCACCATTTGTTGAGTAGTGTGCTGGACGACGTCGACCTTCTCTTCCATTGTGGTGAGGCGCCTTTCACAGTTGTACAACCGTTCCTCCATCCCTGTCATCCCATTCAAAAGGTGTCATTCTAGATGATGAGTCTGTGGTTCGTGATTGACTCTGGGCTAACCATTGGTGTGCGATTGGACCCTCCATGTGTAGGCTGAATCGATGGTTGAGCATGTTGGACGCCCCTTGGCATGAGAAAGCGAAGCCTGGGGGGAGACGAAGAGAGGCACAGCTGTTGGGCTTCCTGGGTTGCATTACTGTCAAACCATGCTTCAGGACACACAGCATCAGTGTGGCAAGAAGCCCCACATGATGTGCTAATTTGCATATGAGTACCGGAAAGCACAGTTTCTCCCGATAATTGCCTTAGATTACACAGATGATTTGTTTGAGGAGAAGAGTCGGCAGGCACACTTGATTTTCTTGATGTATATCATACAGCACATTGATCATAAATGGAGAGAGATGATTTCCTTCGACATCACAGGGATATATATTAGACCCAAAAATGTTATGAAGAATTTTGAAGGTAGGTCCAAGATAATTGATGTGAAGCAAATTGTCATCATTTCATGGAACGGTAGTGCCTTGACATAATGCATGAGTTATTTCTCCCCATACACCCAAACCGTTGAGATTCCTGTTAGTCACTGGAATCCGAGGGACATCAAGATCTAGAAGATGAGCCAAGGTGATCGGAGTGATAATCTGTGAGTAATGTGTAAGTTCGACCTGAATGCTAAGGGGATCATTACTAGTGACATGACAATGATTGAAGAATTCTTGGATCACTCCTAGTTGATACGATCCTTCAAGATTGAGGATGTTCTGCCAACTTATTACTTCCAAAAGTAAGTCCACTCCAAAAGATTCAATAGCACTATTGAGCACTAGACGTTCAACAATGGCAAATGGACATCCTTCTATCAGAATAGGTTGATGCCTACTGGATTCTAATTGCATGTTCTTTGATTGTAACGAGTGAAGAGACTTATCGTTTCCTTTATTCATGACTTTTCAGTGCACAAGACAAGTAAAGGTAAGGATGGGCAATAAGAGGGATTTAAAGAGGACAAAATTCTTCAGAAAGTACCCGACCAAAAGTGAGATAGACTCTGGAATGGAAGGAATGAAAGGATAATACCAGTTTTTGAGAAGCTTCAGGGACCCACCAATGGTCTTCCGGTAGAGGATTCGAGCAGAAAGCCAAAAACAGAAAGCTTGTTCTAGAGAAATAAGATTTTTCCGCTCAACCGCCTTTTATCGAGCAACAGTCTTCAATTTTATCGAACTCACTTTCGATTATATCGACGATCCTTATTTGATGTTATCGACAACAACTTCGATAATAGTCTCGATCATGTGCATTTCCACATTCTGAAGAGATGTCGATGATATCGACAGTTGATTGATTTGATCGAAAATGCACATGACTTATCGATAGTCATATCTAAGATAAGTATTTTTCATTAGCTAAAATAACACCAGACATATATGTATAGTATAGATCATCTTTGAATCCGACATATACACAGCAAAATTTTGTGCAAGATTTGTACAGATCAAAATTATAAACATCAAGATGTTTATGTACAAAAAAATTGAGGTGAGGAACCTCAGATATATCATTTAGAGCTCAGCAAAAATTGCATCACTTCTCAAAACATCCAAATCTAGATGCATGATTTGGACTTATTTTTCTATGCTCAATACTTCTAGACATCAGTCCTTTCTATGCCTCTAATAATGTAGCAGTGGTTGCTTGTACGATGACTCTTCATTACTGATTTTCCTGATTGGTTTAGGATTTCACACTCTTGTCTGTTGAATTGGGATGTATCTGAGGCTCGTGTATTGCAACCCACATGATGTATGTGAGGCCCATGGGTTGCGGCCCATTGCGATGTATATTAAGCCCATGGTTATAGCCGTTATGATATGTTTGAGGCCCATGGTTATGGCCATTATGATATGTTTGAGGCCCATGGTTATGGCTGTTATGATATGTTTGAAGCCCATGGTTGTGGCCCGTTATGATATGTTGGAGGCCCATGGTTGTGGCCCATTATGATATGTTTATGGCTCATTTGGTAAGGCCCACTTAGATGTATTTTTGGCCCATGGGTCGAGGCCCATTGTGACGTATTTCTGGCCCGTATGTTGTGGCACATTGTGATATATTTCTGGCCCATTTATCGAGGCCCGACTTGATGTTTATAAGGCCCATTAGTGCGGCTCATTGATGCAACCCACTTGTTGGATATAAGGCCCATTGGTGCAGCCCAATGATATGACCCATCATGATGTGTATAATAGGCCAATGGTGCGGCCTAATGTATCGACCCACCGTGATGTGTAGGCCCACGTACTGCATGTGTAAGGCCCACCTGTGATGACTATTTGAGGCCCACTTGTTGGATATTTGGGCCCACTTTATGTTTGACTCTATGTGGACCACTGCTTGGGATCAGTGTTGGTTGAATGTCCACATTTTTGGGTAATGATGGTTAAAGGCCCACATGCTGACCTTCCCTTAGGCCCAGTTAGGCCCATTCTCATTGATAATGATTGTATAGGCCAATTTGTTGAGGTCGATTCTAATGGCCGAGGCCGATTTCAAGTGTCGAATTCGATTGTTAAGGCCAATTTCGATTGTCGAGGTCGATTTCAATTGCCAAGGCCTATTGTTGAGACCTATATGATGTATATGCAACCCGTATTTAAGGTCCATTGTGATGTTTATTCAGTCTATGTAATATATATGTAACCCATGTTTAAGACCTAATGTGATGAGTAGGAGGTCTATGTGATGGGGCCCATTGTGATGTGTTTGAGGTCCATGGGCAAGCCCATTGTGATGTATTCGTGACCTATGGGCAAGACCCATTATAATATGTAATAAGCCCATGATGCTTGGCCCATTTGATGTATTCAAGACCCATGTGTAGGGTTCACACGTCATGTATTTGAGGCCCATGAGCAGGGCCCACCTCCCTTGAGTAAGGCTCATTGTGTTGTATATTGGGCCCTTGTGGGATGCCGTGGGCCCGTTATATGTTTAGCTCTATGTGGGCCATTCCTTGGGGACAATGTTAGTTAAATGTCCACATTGTTGATACCGATTATGAGTATGTGACAACATAACATCATGAGCCCATATGCATCATCTGCATGTTTGTTATGAGATGGGATTGGACATTGCATATGTCATTGGGCAGGATAATATGAGACTCCCTGATAGGCGGAGGTTATCTCACATGAGCGCACGACATGCGCATGATTGATGTATGACTTGATTGTATGACTCATGCATCTTGTATTGTGTTGTGATTACTGTATGCCCTAGCGACATCAGGGCCGTAGCCTCCACAGGCATGTCGTGGATGGCCAAACGGGATACCGAAAATCCGTTCTAGCATCGAGCTGCAATAGATGGCCCTGAGTGAAAATCTCTAAACCCTCTTGGTACCAGAGGACACCCTAACATCGAGACCGACTGGATATATATGAGCGCACGAGGGCCATATACCAATAGGCCGTGTCTCCCACTGTGTCGTGGTCAGTTGGGAGGGGGTGTGATCTTATCCGCCTGAGTGAGGGGGCAATATCTAGGTTAAGTTTGACCAGCTTGAGGAATGGATCAGCTATCGACGAGCTGGACCCGATATTGGCAGGCGGATAGTGAGGTCTTTTTCACTTACCTAGTTGTGCACTCGGATAGGGGCGGCAAGCTGGCGTAGAGTGTAATAGGCCCCGGCGATGATCCTAGAGATGAACTGTACTAATATGTGGACTTACTAAGCATGAGTTGCATACTCATTCATTCATTCATTCACTATCCACTCGGGCTAGTGGTGCGCAACTATTTGTTACGTGTACCTTCGCAATGGCCGAGATTTCGGTTGGGGCACGCGACTAACCTGAGATCAGTAGTTTACCACATCGAGTCTGACTATCCAAATTTAGGTATGAGACTGGTTTGGATAGAAGTCCCTTGTAATAGACCCTATAGCATGTGATACTATGTACTATCATCCCGACTTCACACTCTAGCATAGTCATTCCATTCGCACTGCATATTGCATTACATCCGCGGCGTATAACATTTTGGGTTATTGTGTTTCTACATTTATATGGTCTAGATACGGCTGACGCTATTTGTGAACTCATCAGGAATTGCATATAACATCACATCCTCGACATCTAATATTTGGCTCTTTATGACTCGTCATTTGCATAGTTGTTCTATCATACGTATTCTGATATTGATTGACTCATTGACTTGTCAGTATTCCCGCTTAATCTGTTATCGTATGATTTACGATCTTATCAGTATTTCTGCTTACTCTGATAATTCATGATCTTGTCAGTATTTCTGCTTATTCCGATATTGTATGATTTATAGATTACTAGTATTTCTGGTATTGTATGATTATGGCATTCTATTGAATACTTGGCACTTACTTTTTGCACACACTTACACCACCCTCTAAGCTTTCTATAAGCTTATGTACGATAGATGCGTGCAGGTGATGTTAGGTTGCAGCAGTGTTGAGCTTGGAGCGTGTAGTTATCTTTTGGAGTTTTGATTTTTGATATATGTATTTCCCTTTTAGCATTGTATTCAATTGTTTACATTAGTGGATATGTGATGATGTTGCCTTTATGATTTGGGTAAACTTGTGGTTATGCTTATTACGAGTTAAATGTACATTGGAAAAAAAAAAAATCCTCCTTGTAAGATCCTAGGATCGAAACCTAGCGTATGGACATTGGGAGTCGAGAATGGGGTACTACGGAGGCTGTCGGTACCAAATTTGGTGATCGGGATTCTTGTGAATCCGATTTTTGGGTTTGGGGCGTGATAATTTTGGTATATCCACCGTTGAGAACTGATCGTGATATTTTGGTCTATATACACCGTCCTTCTATAGGCCTCGTCATGTATTTGGGACAATTAATGTGCTTGTTTACTTAAGCTAGTAGGACACACTGAGTATGTGCTAGCATAGCATCATGACTCATGCCCATATGCATCATTTGTATGCTTGATATAAGAAGTGATTGATCATAGCATATGTCATTGGGCGAATTGTTTATGAGACTCCCTGATAAATGGAGTGGCCCCACACGAGTGCGCAGTATGCGCAAGATTGATGCATGACTGGATAGTGTGACTCATGCATCTTACATTGTATGACATGATTACTGTATACCCTAGTGACATCAGGGTTGTTGCCACCATAACGTGGATGGAAGGATCAAATATCGGAAATACTTGGTTCTAACACTGTGGGCAGTTAGGATGTCCTTGAGTGAAAGTCCAGAACCCTTATGGTACCAGGAGATGCTCCAACGTTGAGACCGAGTGGATACATGAGCGTGCGAGGGCCGTATACCAGCAGACTGCGTCTCCCACTGTGTCGTGGTCGGTTGGAAGAGGGTGCGACCTTATCCGCCCAAGTGAGGGGGCTGTAAGCAAGACAGAGTTTGACCAGCTAGTAAATGGGTCTGCTAACGACGAGCCGAATATATATATATATATATATATATATATATTAGCTGACTATTGGCCGGGTGGGTAGTGAGGTCTCTTCCACTCACTTGGCTGCGCGACTAGGAAGCGGTAGCTAGTGTGGACTATACAAGACCTTAGTGATATCTAGAGATGAGTTGTATTGTTATATGGATTCAAATGAGGATTGGTATGCTTGAGTTACATCTTGTATATGACATTGGCCACACAGGCCTTGCATCGCATAACCTTGGTATGACCAGTAGCATTCATACATTGCATCGCATAGCCTCAGTACGGCTGACAGTATTTATAGACTTACCAGCATGTTTTCGTATTACTCTAATATTGCATACTTGACACTTGCCTTGCACACACACTTACACCGCCCTCTAAGCTTTCTATAAGCTTATGCACGATCGTTGCGTGTAGGTGACGCTAGGACGGCGCAACAGCATTGAGATTGGAGCGTGCAGCTGTCTTTTGGAGCTTTTGATATTGATATTGTATTTTCCTTATACATTATACTTAAAGTTTATGTTTATAGTGGAAATGTGATGATGTTGTTGGTTGTTGTTTGTGGGTTATTGATTGCTTGCCTCAAAGTGCAGAGGTTCGTAAGTAATATCCTGTGAATACAGGGTCGATCCTACAGGGAGATGAACTGCGAGAATGAGAAAATCAAATGCAAAACCAACTAAGTAATAAAAACTAAACTGATGATTTGATTTTGGGATTTTTAAATGGATGTAATTAAACCGAATTAAAATAACACCCAAGCTTCAAAGTTCCACACATAAGTTGATATTTCAAAATCATGATGACTTGGATAACACAACTAGGATCTGAGCACTATGGTCAACCTAGTCGGAAAATAAAACAGTTTAAATATTTTAATAAATGATATAAAAGATTATAAAATAATGGATTTGCACCGTTGATATATATTTGTAACGCCCTGAAAATCGGGGGTCGAACATAAACTCAACTCCCGAGTTCCAGAACATCACTTATGCAACAAAATGAATGATGATTGAATGTTGACTGTATTCGTGCATTGAACATGAGTGAGATTAAGCCAAAACAAAGATATCATACTCGAGAGGCAGTTAAATTTGCAAGCGGAAGACTGTGATAGATAGATAAAATATATAACTTATGATGAGTCTCCAGAGTGTGATAACATTACCAGGTTAAATAAATACAAGTGCAGTTCTAAAATGTACCAAATGTGAAGAAGTGTAATGCCTCTTATCCCATGTACCATAGCCCCGTCAATACAATATCAGGTCTTCATTGACCTGCCAGAGAGATACAGATAGGAGAACTCCTCCTATCATCACAGAAGTAGTCCGGCTCTGCTTCACAAGCATCGCCATCACCTGAAACTCAACAAATCTAGTTGGTGTTGCAAACACCGTCCCGTAACGTGGGAGTGAGTGATCAACTCAGTGGAACAGTAAAGCATAAGTTAACATGTTATCAATTCAACCAAGCAGTAATGATAAAGTAGTACAAATCAAACATTTCTAACTACTCTTGTTAAGTGCAAAAATGAAATGACATGATGCTGTATGCCCTTGCCAAACCACCCTCAAGCGACATCATCTTACGTTCGCGAATGCTTACTCCCTCAGTGCGCCACATCTACAAAGCACATGCGGTGCGATGATGCTCATGATTACCAAGTTATTATTAGTCCATTTCAAACAGCAGTATTGGGAAACTAAGGTACCTCCCTTGTATCATTCCCAAACATGATCCATTCTAGGGTCGTCAATCCTAGTTAATCTCATACGATATTATGGTTTGAGAAGCATAGTGAAGGCATCGCAAAGGGCTCGTCACCCGTCAGCGCGGATACAGATCTCACCGTATGCGGCTCAATTGCTGGCCGTCAGCTCGAGTACAGGTCTCACCGTACTCGGCTCAATCACTAGCCGTCAGCTCGAATACAGGTCTCACCGTACTCGGCTCAACTCATACTCTAGTTCTTTGTGAAAGACTCGTCGCCAATCACGGACCCTTGGAGTATACTCGAAGATACTACGGAGGACTCGTCGCCGTCAAGCACGAGCACGGGTCTCACCGTACTCGGCTCTCGCCGTAAGTATCGGCAACGAATACGGTGTCCCATACCACTTGTATTCGGCCACGAGTTTGGATGCGCAATGGTCACTACGGGGAGGCACATGGCCCGGCCAGCGTAGGCCGACACTCGACCACGGTGTCCCATACTACCATGCCGGCTCATGCGTCTTAGCGGATCAAGGTACCATGGTTAAAAGGGGGTGTCACTTGGTAAGTTTAGTACCCTAGGTTCAAGCAGTAGCGTCCAAACAGGGTGAACATGCATAAGGCAGATTGGGTTACTTGACGAGCTCGACTAGCACGATTGCCCGTTGAGCTGCACGACATGAAGTGCATAAACAACTTCGTGTGGCCTAGCCACTGCCGACAGGCAACGCATGATACAAGTTCGTCGAACACATCCCACGTGGCAAATGAATCTCAGCCATGAATTCAATCCCGTTACCGATTGCCTGGGCCATAATCATAGCTCCAAACACAATCAATTGCAGATAAATAAAGCAGTAATGGATCAAGATTCCACTCATACAATCAAGGTATGGTATTTTCCGTTTAGGGCTGTCAGGGCTGTTGCACGCACTCGTTGCTCCGCTCCCCCATCACCCATGACGGATCATACAACGTAAATATAAATTTAAACATTTGCATTACATAGTTATAATCATAAAGCAGTTGAGCATGTTATGAATCACAACACAAGCATGAGTTTACACATGTTCAATTCCTAATCACACAACAATCCAAGGAGATCATACATATAGTTAAAGAGGTTGAGAATCATATCTCAACACCCTTATACATTACAATTTGCTAACTACTACTCATTCAGACATTTCAAAAAAAACACTTAAACAAACATACATCAACATACATGACATATATCGATCAGATAGGCATTAGGCCAAATCCTTTCACTAGGGAGTTGCCCCAATCATAACACGCGTACACCCACGACGGATAGTCATGGCAAGTAGGAATCCAAGTTCCATATTCATTCAGTCATTTCCGCAAACACTTGGGCCACACCTTTTAGCATATATAGTGTATATTGGCCGTGGCGTGATTTAAGGGAAATCCTTTCGACAAAAGGGTATCGCCAATACAACAATCATGAATCCATGACAATTAGTCATGGCGAGTACGAATGAGAATTCGGTACTCATTCAATCATTTTCACAAACACTTAGAATACACTATTACAACATACATGGTGTATATTAGCAAAACATGTATTAGGGCTATCCTTTAGCCAAGTGAGTATTTTATCCATGTATAATATATTACTACAGCAAATAATCACGATAAATACATCTCCAAAATTTATACGTATACAGTATTTTCTAGAATACGCATTTTCAACATACATAGCGTATACAAGCAAACATGTATTATGGCGATTCCCTTCACCAAGCAAATATTTTATACGTACATAATATATTTATACGACAATTAATCATGACAAATACATCGCTAAAATATACATGTATACGGTACTTCTTACAATACCGTATTTCTACATACATAGTGTTTATTAGTAAACATGTATTTAGGCGAATCCTTTTGCCAAATAAGTATTTTATCCATACGTCATATATCCATATGACAATTAAACATGTCAAACACATTTCCATAAAAAATACGTATACGGTATTTTATACGAATACCTAGAGTATGTGAAATTCCAAATTCTACAATTTTAATCGAAACAGAAAACGGAAAGCACTTTGTACATGTGCAATTGCATGCAGATCATGAATCTACCATTATCTGACATTGAAAGCGTTGAAAACCATAACCTATACACCTAAAGTCCGCACCTTTTGTCGTAGAATCGCAACGGAATCGATAGGTTTGTCTAGCTTCCGTATACGGGAGTTTGGTAGCCTAAAGAACGAAACAAGTTAGTTATTTCATAACCTACAACTGTCTAATCCCCCAAACAGGTTAGGGTTAGGGTTTATTACCTTAAAACAGAGTCGGTATCACCGGGAAAGCATCTGGAAGGAGGCGGTGCAGCCCATGGAGCGGCAGGGAAGTACGGCAGGGAGTTCCTCCCACATCTCCCTCACTTTCTCTCTCTTTTCCCTCTCTCAAATCCAAATTCGTATGGCTGGAATGGGAGAGGGTTTAAGGTCCTTATATAGTCTCAAAACTCACCGAAATAGACTCCTGTTCAAGGGTTCTTTGCTAATATAGGTATTTCGTCACTTTTCCACTCAAAAGAGAGGTTCGGTGGCCCTCCTTGAGCCAAACGTCGACTTAAGCTTACCACACGAGGATCAATGTGGGATTACGTTTTCGACTCGATCGGATTCCCGGATCGCACGTGGCGGACCACTTTCGGTTCAACGGTCGGTGGGCACGATCCGAAATTCCAAGCACATGTAAATGTTCTGAAATTTTTCTCGATCCGAGGGTGTAATTTGTCCGATTCGACGGTCTAGTTGCTTAATACCGACGTGCAACCGAACGATGCGAGATCACTATTCCGATATTTTTATTAGGATGGGAATAGTGTTTTCACACTCCCTCGCTCAGGATCCAAACGAATGGCCGTGGGACATCGACTGGACGATTTTTGAGGTGGTTGTCAAGCCCAGTGAGGCGGTCCTAAGTCCTTAACTTCGTATTGTTCGGACTCCCGATGTGCGGTCCAGATCAGATACGAAATTTTGAGATGCTCCCGAGAGCAGCCGGGTAATGAGATTGATCCTAGATTTTAGGATAACCTAGCGTCAATGATTCTGCAACTTTTGGGTCTTGCAGATCGTATTTAAAGCGATTCAAATGGATTTCATGGCTAATCTAGTTTAGCACCTAGTTCACTTTGTCAAATTTCTAAAAGATTTAGTCCTAAGTGATTTCTGGTCGAGGTGGTACTCAGGCCTTTGGAGTTTGTATATGAGGTGATCCAAGTTATGATACTTAACTAGTTTAAGATAGTGTCTAGGGTAAAAGTTCTTAGAAAAATTGGAAGATCAAGGTGGTGAAGGGTGAGATTTGTGAAGGAAATGGGTTCAAAGGCGGCTTTAGACTTTGGAATTCAGTTCTGACAAGTTAATGAAGTATTAGGATCGACCCATTGCCTAAGGACGTCTAATCCCAGGTTGGCAAAAATTCGGGGCGTTACAATATTCTCAAGCGTCAGTGATTTTAAGAATTCAATATCAATGAGATAATGAAAATCAAAAAAATATAACAGGTTGAGAACCTGTAACGCCCTGAAAATCGGGGGTCGAGTGTAACTCAACTCCCGAGTTCCAACGCATCACTTATGCAACATGTTTAATGATGTTTGAATGTTGTCTGTGTTAGAGCAGTAAACATGAATGAGATTATACCAAAGCAGTAATTCATACTCCAGATCAATTGTATAAAAGCAAGCGGAAGACTAAACTGTATATATATGTATGTAAAGAAACAAAATAAACGATTCATTCTCCAGAGTATGAATCCATCTGAGTCCATATACATTTCTGTTTATAATCAAAAAGTCAAAAATAACTAGGTACAATCCCTGTGGAACCCATCGATCCCGGCAACCTAGTCGAAGCCGCAGAGAAGTGCATATACGAGAACTCCTCCTGGTCCTCGTCATAATCGTGCTCCGCCTCCGAGTAGTCGGATCGCCTAAACACGAGGCAGTCCGGTTGGTGTGCGCAACACCGTCCCGTAACGTGGGAGTGAGTAGCTAACTCAGTGGAACGATAAGGCATAAGTTATCATGTTATCAATACAGTCAAGCAGTAATGATAAAGCAGTAAATCAAACACTCCTAGTTACTCTGATTAATGCAAGTATGAATGCGGGTATGATGGATGCCCTCGCCGACATACTCCCTCATGCGACACCATCTCACGTTCGCGGCATACTTACATCCCACAGTGCTCCACATCTTCCAGGCACATGCGATGTATGATGAGTATGATTACCGAGTTTTTAATTAGTCCATTTCAAACAACAGGATTGGGAAACTAAGGTACCTCCCTTGTATCATTTCCAAACATGATCCAACCTAGGGTCGTCAGTCCTAGTTAATATCAGACGATGGTGTGTTTTCTAGGTCACCTGCAGAGGTCGCCTGTGGCATTACGCACAAAGGTTGCACCACTCCCCCATCACCCCTTAAACGATTCATCACTATACAGAAACAGGCCTAGTTCATACTCTATATATCGCGGTGAACCCTAAGGCACGCTGCAACTTCAGAATATGCTCGCGGTCACTACAAAGGGTACGCTGTGGTACATTACGCACAAAGGTTGCACCACTCCCCATCACCTTATCAATGTAGGCCGACAACGCGAATATAGTGTCCCATACCACCATAATCGGCTCACGAGTTAAGTTGCTCACTTGGTCACTACGGGGAGGCACGTAGCCCGGCCGTAGGCCGACGACAGCTCTACCACGGTGTCCCATACCACCATGCCCGGCTCATGAGTCTTAGCGGATCGAGGTACCATGGTTAACGGGATTTTCACTGGTAAGTTTGGTACCCTAGGTTCAAGCATTAGTGACCAAACATGGTGAACATACATAAGACACACGGTTTACCTGACGTGTTCGGCTGGCTCGAGCGCACAACAAGTTGGGCGATATGAAGCGCAAAAGCACCTCGTGTGGCCAACCACTATCGCCAACCGAAGTATGACATGGGTTCGCCAACACATCATGCGTGGCGGAACGAATCTCAACCACATCTTCAAGTCTGATACCGGATGCCTGGACTATGAAATAGTCCCAAGCTCAGTCAAATCCTAACCATAGCATGTGAAATACGGCATGATAACATGGTAATTCAAGAACACTAGCAATCATATTATAAAGCATATCATGAAGCATGTTAATAAACAAGTCACAAAGCATGTTCAGAAGCATGTTATAAAGCATTATGCAAATAGGGATACAAATACTTATATTTCATAGGCGAGTGATTAGAGTGAATAACCACATGGAGGATGTCATAGGTGACTCTAAGGTAGCTAAGAATCCCATCTCAAAGACCTACCTAAGGTTCTAACACTTAAGCACTTACACTCACAAGTGATTTCACCAACACTTGGAATGCACTATTTCAAAGATACATGACGTATGCTAGAGAAATGTGTACTAGGGTTGTCCCTTTGCCAAACTAATATTTTATACATATACATCATATTCATACAACAAATAAACCTGACTATCATGTCAAGAAAATTTATATGTATAGGGTACTTCCTAGTGTACCCAGTTTCGACATACATAGTGTTTACAAGGGAGCTTGTAACACGGCGATTCCTTTCGCCAAGCTAGTATTTTATTCATATATTGTATAATCATATATTAAATAAGTATGTCAAACATTATTCCAAAAGAAATACGTATACGGTATTTCTAACATACACAATTTCAACATACGTCGCATTTACAAGTGAACATGTATTTTGGCGATTCCTTTCGCCAAACTAGTATTTTATTCATATATTATATAATCATACATTAAATAAACATGTCAAACATTTATCCAAAAAAAATACATATACGGTATTTCTACGTATACCTAGAATATGTGAAATTCCATATTTCACAACGTTAATCGAAACAGGAAACGGAAAGCACTTTGTACATGTGCAATTGCATGCAGATCATGAATCTACCATTATCTGACATTGAAAGCGTTGAAAAACCGTAACTTATACACTTAAAGTCATCACCTTTGCCTTTGGAAACGAAACGAATCAGTAAGGGTAGTAGAACTTCCGTATACGGGAGATTTCTAGCCTAAAGAGCGGAATCGGTTAGTCGTTACACAACCCACATCGATCCCACCTCAAATCAGACCTAGGGTTAGGGTTTCTTACCTTCAAATGGGACGGAAAACAGGAAAACACACGGAATGAAGCGGTGTAGGCCGTGTAACGGTCCCAAAGCAAGTAGAGGAAGATCAAGAACAAAACCCAAGCTCTTCTCTCTCTTTTCTCTCTCTCCCTCTAGGGTTTTTCTTCAAAATTCGTATGGCTGTGAGAGGGGCTGTTCTAAGCCCCTTTTATAGCCAAAAACATTCTGAAATTAGACTCAGGTTCAAGGGGTACTGCTTATATAGGATATTCGTCGCTTTTCCAGCTCAAAAGGGAGGTTCTGGTAGCCCTCCTTGAACCAAACGTCAGACTTAAGCTCACCATCGGTGGATCTACGTGGGATTACGTTTTTGACTTGATCGGATACCCAGATCGTACGTGGCGGACCACTTTCAGTTCGACGGTCAGTGGGCCACGATCAGAAATTCTAAGTACATGTAAATGTTCCTGAAATTTTTCTTAATCCGAGGGTGTAATTTGGTCTAATTCTGACGGTCAGGTTGCTTAATACTGACGCGTCAACGAATGATGCCAGATCACTATTCCAGATATTTATTTTGGCATGGAAATAGTGTTTTTCACACTCCCTCGCTCTGAATAAAAAAGAATGGCCATGGAACATCGGATGGAGCTGATTTTTGAGATGATTGTTAAGCCCAGTGGGGCGGTCCTAGTTCCTTAGCTTCGGGTTAATCGGACTCCCGATGTGCGATCTAGACCTAATACGAAGTTTCGTTTCATTCCCGAGAGCAGACGAGAAATGAGTTTGGTTCTAAACTTTAGGGTAACCTAGCGTCAATGATTCTGCAACTTTTGGGTCTTGCAGATCGTATTTAAAGCGATCCTAACGGATTTCACGACTAATCGAGTTTAGTACTTAGTTAACTTTGTTAAATTTCTAAAGAATTTAATCCTACGTGATTTCTGGTCGAGATGGTACTCGACCCAATGTACGGAAATTTTCGGGTCGTTACAGAACCTCTCCTATTTAGGAAATCTGATTGATTCAGGGTAAGCCTATCCATCAATGTGGATCTCGTATGATGAAAATATATGGATCTCACAAGATGATAAAAAACAAAACTTAAATAATAAATAATATGCATATACCATTCTTCTCATCATTAAAATAATTAATCAACATAACTTAAAGAATTATTAAACCCATGTGCTTCCCTTCTAGCTTGGGCTAGAAGGAACTTACAAAAACATAATTAAAATAAGAAAGAAAAAAAAATAAGAAGAAAGAAATAAATGCAAATAGAAAAGATCTAAAAAAAACAACTTATAGAACTTTAATAAAATTAAAAACTCTTTAAAAACTCTAATTCTTGCTTTGGGATGCCTTGAATGATGCTTAAGAATGCCTTAGGAAGCCCTATTTATAAGTAAGGAACTCCAATTTTCGAACAAAGTTGAAAAACCCTAGAAACCGCCTCAAATATACGTAGTTTCTCAAAATAAACTTCTCACTGCACAGTTTGTTTAAAATAGATTTTCTGCTCCACAGTTTTTCAAAATAGACCTCAGAGCTTTAGAATACACTTTTTCAGGACGATTTTCGGATTCTTCACTTCAAATCTTCTATTTTCTTCATTCTTCACTTGATTTTCTTAGATCTTTGGCATGTGAATTCTTCAATCTTGGTCATCTAAGATCCATCCCTTGCCTTAGTAATTTTTGAGCATCAAATTCATGCTTTTAACACCCTTTTTCAATTCAAGCATTTAAATTCAGCTTGCAACACATACATGAGTAAAATAGAATATTAAGCGGATTCATGTTCATAAAGCCAAGATATAAATGAGGAAAATTATGCAATATTTGAGTCCCAACAGTTATGCTTCTTACGAGATAAATGTACATTGGAAATCCTCATTGTAGGATCTCAGGATCGGAACCTGGTATATGGGTGGTAGGGGGCGAGAATGGAGTATTATAGATACTGTCGACGCTGGATTCGGTGATTGAGAATTTTGTGAGCTCGGTTTCCGATTTTGGGACGTGACATAATCTGTAGTGTTGATTAAATAGTTGTTAACTTTAATGGTAATTCAGATCTACGCTCATATATTGGGTTCGGTTCGAATATCAATCAGAGTTCTCTATATAGGAAGGTGTTTTGTAACTGTTCTCCGTGACCAACTGCGAAAATTCCTTTCTTATTCCTTTATATGTATATAAAAAAAAGTCATTGCATATAATAATAATAATAATAAATATGTAACCCATCTTCGAAGGACAAACCCTATTCTCTCACTCCTTCACCAAATACTCTTAACATATTGTGCGAGGATTGGTATTATTCCATACGGGGTTACATACTAGGTCTCTGCCTATCTTAACTCATGGGTAATAGTTGTTCGGTTTGAATTTAGCCGCACATTTAACAATCAGAAGCCCCACTTTTCACTTGAAAGAAACTCTAAATGCAACCAGGACAAGGTGGTTTTTTCTGATTCTCTTCAATTGATCTTCGTGGAATAGTACACCATTTCCACGGTTCAAATGTTTCATATAAGTGACGCGTTAGCTGGAGGATAAAAACGTTGTATAGTAATCTACCACGTAACGTGGTATGCAATCATTTCTCCGTGGACATTTAAACTGTGTGCCCCGCCTCGTCACCACTGTACACGTGGCAAACATTCCAATGATACATTGGAGCCACCACAAATAATGTGGCCCATCTTTGTCTGATGGGTGTCCTCCAAATGGACAGAAAAGATAAAATGTCATTAATAGGACGTTGATAGAACAATTGGCAGAGTCGTGTTGGTCAATTTTAATACTGTGGCCCATTCATAGGGAATAGATGGACTGTCCATATTATTTGTCCGTTGTGAGCCTTGTACAGCAATTTTCAATGATGGGCAGGGACAAATCTGCGAGGGACACAAAACTCCTACATTTTGAGCTATTATAAGGTCACGATCGATGCATTGGACATGAACAGCATCATCATGCATAAGTACGTAGAAAATAGGGCCCAAGTTTCTGTGATCTAGACTGTTGATATGATGTATCCCACCATGGACAAGGGATTTCGAAAAATATCCTTGAATAAATGATCCTGACCCTTGATTAGCTCCTTATGACAGATGGCTATGACATTGTGATGCAACAGCGCAGGAAAAGAGTCAAATGGATGGCTATGATAGTGCGATTTGGGAGTTTCTTGGGGTATCCTCCATTTATGGTGGGTTTCATATTATGAACGGGCTGGATCGCTAAACGATGGACTCCACTTGTGAGGCATGGCGCGGCAGGACATATTCATGTCTAGACGCACGAGACCTAATTTCTTTATGAAACGATCACTTACAACGTGGCTTTCCCGCCAATATGTCAATTGTGCAGAACATCGGAGCCGTAAAAAATAGACGCGGATTGCGTCCTACCCCCGCCCATCTCTAGCCACGAACGGGCTGTTCTGTTGGTGGGCCTACCGTGATTTATCCATTAATCCACGCCGTCCATACCTTCTCTCAGATCGTTTTAAGGTACGAGCACAAAAATGAGGCAGATCCAACAATCAAGCGGAACACACCAAAGATGACTCTTGCATGTAATGCAACCTGTATTTAATGCTCCGTGCATTTAATGCAACTCAAGCACTGGATCTACCTCATTTTTGTGCACATGCCTTAAAATGATCTGATAGAAGGGATGGACGGTGTGGATAAAGAGATACATCACGGTGGGCCGCCCAAAGAACTGACCGTGGCTATAGACGGGGTAGGACGCAATCCGCGTCCGTAGAAAATGGACCGCACCGTAAGGATTACATGGGCGGATAAAGCCACTCATTGTGTTTCGTACGTTTACATTAAGTCCCATCATTGGCTCTGCTTTGATTTTTTTACTTTGTAGCGCGCTTGATGAATGGACCGTTCTGATTTTTACCCAATCTGATATTTACGGCATGGTCCACCTTTTTGACGGTTAGGATGTTCTAAAAAGGACCATGTTGTATGTGAAGGTTCGCATGCACCCTTTATTAATATTTCTGTGTACAGCAGTTCACATGAACTTTGCATGGGAAGCGATTTATTTGGACGCGAATTGCGTACTGAAAGAGTCAGCACCGAGGTGGCTACTGATAATGCTGTGTGGTCCCCTAATGATATATATGTGTTTTATCAAAGCCGTCCATCAACTTTTCCATATCATTAAAGAGCATGAGCCCATAAATGAGTGAAATTGAAATATCGAATAAATGACATCGGAAGAAAACAGGGAAATTAACCATCATTCAAAAACAAAATAAATTAGTGCTTACGGTAACGTTTATTTGTCATCCAGACTGTTTATTAGGTCACGAACAAATGGATGAATAGAAAAAACAAATATCAGCTTAATCCAACACTTTTGTAGGCCCTATGAAAATTTTAATGGTGAGTGTTCAATCAATACTCTTTCCTTTGGTGTGGTCCATTTGAGATTTGGATCTGCTTCGTTTTTTGTTATATAACATAAAATAATCTGAAAAAAATGGATGGATGGCATGGATAGGATACACACATCATGTTGGGGCCTACAAAGCACTGTCAGTAGCCAACTCGCTACTGACGCTGTCAGTACGCAATCCGCGTCCGATTTATAACAACTCCCATTACATTTCCACTCTACGTATTTATGAGGAAAAAGAAAGAAAAAAAAAAAAACTTCAATGCGCTAGTACAATACATTGGTTTATCGGGAAAAGGAGTGCGTTACGTCCTGCCCCGGCCTAGACGGAAATGTCCAGGGAGGGGTTCCGTGGGGCCCACAGTAATCATTATAGTGTATGAACCCTAAATATGAGACAGAACAATGGTTCAAAGTGGACCATACCTTAGGAAACAGCAGTGATAATGAAACTTATTGTTGAAACCTTCAAAGATCCCACCACGATATTTATTTGCCATCTGACCTGCTCATAAGGTTACACAAATACAGATGGAGGGAAAATATAAATTTCAGTTTGATCCAAAACTTCTGTAGCCCCCAAAAGGTTTTTAATGGTAGCCCTGTAGCTTCCATTTGTGCCCTGGATCTGCATAATTTTTTGGAAATGGAATAAAACGGCATGAATAAAATTCATACATCAATGTAGACCCTAGACATATTCCTTCCGGGTGGGGGTAGGACGCAATCGGCTTCCGGTCTATCGCGTACTCATGCCCTGAAAATTTCAATGCGTGTCATAAAATGCAACACAATTTGAACCGTCCAAATTGTGGGCCCAGTTTAAATGGCCTATAATACAAAAATACATTGTAATGACGTCTTAAGCGAGTAATCACTGACATCTAATCCACCGTTAAAAGATAAAAAGTCAAGGGTCCACATTCAATAAACAAATGCCCATTAATTAACCAAACGGTAGGATATTCAAATCAAATCAATGTGATTATAGTGCTTTGCCTTTAGTGGTCCCACAATCGGACAGTTTAACTAGAATTCATGCATGCCACGTGTACACGATATCAGAGTGATGGGCGTGTGAACCAGAATCAGAGCATCAAAAGGCTACAGCTCCTTTGAAGGGATCAAAAGTCAAGTAGGTGGGCCCCAGATGTGGTGACACTGTACGTGAAATTGCTGACTTTTGGTGAACCTAATTCTGGAAGCATCAGAAGGAAAATTTCCATGGAAAATCTTGTCTGACATCAAACTGACACACACCGGCCATTGCCAACCCTCTCTCTCTTTCAATCTCTTTCCTCTTTAAAATACTCAAAAGAGATGGAAAGATATAGACAGACGCATTACTAAAGACACCCCTCGTAATTAAAACCAAGATGTGGACCCTTTTCAGTAACTGCAGCCTCACGACTATACACCCAAGCTCGGAATATTAGAGTTCCACTGCCCCATGAATTCAATGGGCTGCTGCTCCTCACCTTTCTAGTTGGTGGTGAGTGACTCCCCCATGAAATCTTGGCACGAACGTGTGTAGAGCTGTACACGAACCGAGTTAGCACAGTTATCTCACTCGGCTTGATTCGAGAAAGGTTGAGTTCGAACCAAGTTCAGCTAATTTTTTGAGCTCAAAACAAAATTCGAGCCGAGTTCAAATTTGCCCGAGCCGAGTTCGAATTTGATCGAACCTCAACTTGAATCGACTTGGTGACTCGGTTATTTTGATATTGATGTTGCTCACCAAGTGTTTGAAGAAATGAATTGATGAAGCATTGCTTCATGTGCATACATTCTCCACTGGATCAGCTAGTAGCGAAGAAAGAATGGATATGAAACAAATCACTACAAAAAAGCAAACTTCACGTTATAAAACTACCTTCAAATCATGATTTTGATGTTGCCCGCCCAATGTTTGATGAAATACATGTATGTTGCTGTTACTGTTTTGCATTATGTGAAAAAAATGAAAATGTGTTGTATGTGTTTGAGAAAATGCTACATAGGCTCGCCTAAGTTGCTGACCAAATTGAGCCGAGCCAAGTTCGAGCTGGGGTTAGCTACTAACCGAGCTGAGCTGAGTTGAGCTGTGACACGCTCGACTCAGTTTGACTCATGTACACCTCTAAACGTGTGTCAATATATGACCGTCTAAATTTGTTGGTATGATGTCACCTCACACGTGTGGAGTGGCAAATGGGCCGATGGTTTCAGATGGGTGCTTAATCTTTACTCCATTGAGAGCCAAAAATTTAAGTTTTGAGGGTCATTTTGAAGTTTAATCATGGATATAAATGAGGCAGCCATGTAACCTAAATGAGATAAAAGATTCAAAAGGTCCTGAA
Source organism: Magnolia changhungtana (assembly GCA_030180095.1). NCBI lineage: Eukaryota > Viridiplantae > Streptophyta > Magnoliopsida > Magnoliales > Magnoliaceae > Magnolia > Magnolia changhungtana. Next base: position 3,697,493 of record JASAUF010000625.1, read on the forward strand.
ACTCTGGCCATTGTTCTGTAAAAAAAACCATCACCCGGCGATCCCTGGTCCAACAGCATATCCTTATTCTCTTTAGCATTTATCTTTTATCCCATATCATGCTACATATGTAGGACATTCACACCATGAAATCAGTAGCCTCACTGTGAGGATCACCCTTCTCAAAGGTCAGGCTAACGGATGTTAAAAATAAATAAATAAAAAATACAAATAGTACTTAATGGATAAAAGAAGAAATTAAAGGCAAAAATATCAAATCTGTGAGCTCAAGTCATGACTTGAATAGTTTGTCATAAGACAAATTTATATGGCTAAGTGGTAAGAAGAAGGATTTTAAGAAAGTTTTCATATATAATATATTGATTTAATTTTTAAAATAATTATTTTATTTTTTAATTTTATGCTTATTAAATACAACAATTTCTACAATTCCAAAAAGAAAATCATCACTAACAATGAATGGTGTATTAGCTTAAAAAGATACATAATTAAAGGTATGTTGTTAATTTGAACCTTCATTTTAGTGTATATGTATAAAAAAAATTTGTTAAGTACTTAGCGACCCATCAATCTTGAACTAAAGACCTTGTATGACTCATCGGATACATAACACATATATTTATTTATACTTTGGTGATCTAAATGTTTGTATATTTACGATCTTGTGCATATCCTGATTTTATATGTATTTATAGAGACAATTGAAATCTTACTAGAAGCAGTCTCACTTCTCTACTCATGCAGGTAAATCTATTAAAGATGATTTTATTTAATCCCAACAAAGATCGTTGATAGACCTATTAAGACTTGGTACTCAACCTCTTATAAAACATAAGAATAAAATATGAAAATTTTAAGAATGAGACCTTAATTTTTCTAGTATATACTTTAGTCACTTATTTGACTTGTTTGTCCCTTTGAACTTAGTATGTATTTCAAAACTTAGGTAAGGTTACTATTGATAATGAAAGTCATGTCTTTAAAGATCTGAGTCCCATGTATTATTATTATTATTATATTTTTTTTCTTCATATTTAATTTGTTGACAAACCTTCACTACAAGAAAAATGGGCAAAGGCTACGGACTAGATCCGTACCAAAAGGGCTTTTGCTACGGATCTAGTCCGTATCACGTCCGTCGCAATTGGTGGGGTAGCTAAAGGTCTAGCTACGGACAATATCCGTAGCAATAGATACAATTAGCTACGGATCTTTTCCGTAGCAATAGAGACCATTAGCTACGGATAATATCCGTAGCAATATACAACAATAGCTACGGATTATATCCGTAGCAATAGATACCAATAGCTACGGATAATATCCGTAGCAATAGATACCAATATCTACGATATTTGCAGCATTACATACGGAGAGCTACAGATATAATCCGTAGCTATAGATACCAATAGCTACAGATATAATCTGTAGCAATAGATAGCAATAGCTACGGTGAAATGTTGTAGCTTTGCTACGGATTATATTTCGTAGCTATTTTCCCTGTTTCCATTGTAAGAACCTGCTATGATTAATAACTCATCTAAGCTTAACGCAATCAGAGAAAAAAAATGATGCATTTATAACAATAGCAATCAAATCTACAATGCATCCTACATTCACATTTCCAAATAAACAATACTTCACTTTGCTCAACCTATCAAAAGAATTACAACTAAGGCGTGCCCTCATGTATTAAATAATGCTCGCTTTTACAGAATTTTCTTTTTCTTCAGACGGTCAAGTTCAGCAAACACAGAAGATAGAGCTTCTTCTTTCCTTGAAACTGCATATGTAACTTCTGTAAACTTCGACACAAGATCACTTTCAAGTTTTAAAACCCTTCCCTTGAGAAAATGAATTTCATCATCCACTGACTTCTTTAGCTTGTCAGCCTGTATAAAACAACAATTGTAGACACAATCAAACAAGCATGCCTTTGTACACATCTCAAAAGGAAGAAAGACCAAAAAAGAAAAAAGAGCTGGAAAAAAACAATTATATAGAAAGAAATAAAAAATGTACCTACAAATCTTCTAAACTATAGCAAAATCCATAGGTTAGGTTATCGGTTATAAGTTTAGGTTATAAGTTATAGGTTAAGGTTTAGTTTATAGGTTTAGGAAATCGGGTTCGAGTTCAGGATCGGGTTTAGGTTTGGGTTTTCAAGTTTAGGTTTAGGTTTAGGTTAGGGAGTTGAGATTAGGATTAGGTGTAGGTTTAGGTTTAGGGATTTGAGAATACATTTAGGTTAAGGTTTAGGGAATTGAGAATAGGTTTAGGTTTAGGAAATCGGGTTCAGGTTCGGGATCGGGTTTAGGTTTGGGTTTTCAAGTTTAGGTTTAGGTTTAGGTTAGGGAGTTGAGATTAAGATTAGGTGTAGGTTTAGGTTTAGGGATTTGAGAATACGTTTAGGTTAAGGTATAGGGAATTGAGAATAGGTTAAGGTTTAGGTTTAGGAAATCGGGTTCGGGTTCAAGATCGGGTTTAGGTTTGGGTTTTCAAGTTTAGGTTTAAGTTTAGGTTAGAGAGTTGAGATTAGGATTAGGTGTAGGTTTAGGTTTAGGGATTTGAGAATACATTTAGGTTAATGTTTAGGGAATTGAGAATAGGTTAAGGTTTAGATTTAGAAATCGGATTCGGGTTCGGGATCGGGTTTAGGTTTGGGTTTTTAAGTTTAGGTTTAGGTTTAGGTTAGGGAGTTAAGATTAGAATTAGGTGTAGGTTTAGGTTTAGGGAATTGAGAATACATTTAGGTTAAGGTTTAGGTTATAGGTTTTGGTTTAGGTTAAGGTTATAGGTTTTGGTTTAGGTTTATGTTTAAGTTTTAGGTTTAGGTTATAGATTTAGGGAATTGAGAATAGTTTAAGGTTTAGGTTTAGGAAATCGGGTTCGGGTTCGGGATCGGGTTTAGGTTTGGGTTTTCAAGTTTAGGTTTAGGTTTAGGTTAGGGAGTTAAGATTAGGATTAGGTGTAGGTTTAGGTTTAGGGATTTGAGAATACATTTAGGTTAAGGTTTAGGGAATTGAGAATAGGTTAAGGTTTAGGTTTAGGAAATCGGATTCGGGTTCGGGATCGGGTTTAGGTTTGGGTTTTCAAGTTTAGGTTTAGGTTTAGGTTGGGGAGTTGAGATTAGGATTAGGTGTAGGTTTAGGTTTAGGGATTTGAGAATACATTTAGGTTAAGGTTTAGGGAATTGAGAATAGGTTAAGGTTTAGTTTTAGGAAATCGGTTTCGGGTTCGGGATCGGGTTTAGGTTTGGGTTTTTAAGTTTAGGTTTAGGTTTAGGTTAGGGAGTTGATATTAGGATTAGGTGTAGGTTTAGGTTTAGGGATTTGAGAATACATTTAGGTTAAGGTTTAGGGAATTGAGAATAGGTTAAGGTTTAGGTTTAGGAAATCGGGTTCGGGTTCAAGATCGAGTTTAGGTTTGGGTTTTCAAGTTTAGGTTTAAGTTTAGGTTAGGGAGTTGAGATTAGGATTAGGTATAGGTTTAGGTTTAGGGATTTGAGAATACATTTAGGTTAAGGTTTAAGGAATTGAGAATAGGTTAAGGTTTAGGTTTAGGAAATCGGGTTCGGGTTCGGGATCGGGTTTAGGTTTGGGTTTTCAAGTTTAGGTTTAGGTTTAGGTTAGGGAGTTGATATTAGGATTAGGTGTAGGTTTAGGTTTAGGGATTTGAGAATACATTTAGGTTAAGGTTTAGGGAATTGAGAATAGGTTAAGGTTTAGGTTTAGGAAATCGGGTTCGGGTTCAAGATCGGGTTTAGGTTTGGGTTTTCAAGTTTAAGTTTAAGTTTAGGTTAGAGAGTTGAGATTAGGATTAGGTGTAGGTTTAGGTTTAGGGATTTGAGAATACATTTAGGTTAAGGTTTAAGGAATTGAGAATAGGTTAAGGTTTAGGTTTAGGAAATCGGGTTCGGGTTCGGGATCGGGTTTAGGTTTGGGTTTTCAAGTTTAGGTTTAGGTTTAGGTTAGGGAGTTGATATTAGGATTAGGTGTAGGTTTAGGTTTAGGGATTTGAGAATACATTTAGGTTAAGGTTTAGGGAATTGAGAATAGGTTAAGGTTTAGGTTTAGGAAATCGGGTTCGGGTTCAAGATCGGGTTTAGGTTTGGGTTTTCAAGTTTAGGTTTAGGTTTAGGTTAGAGAGTTAAGATTAGGATTAGGTGTAGGTTTAGGTTTAGGGATTTGAGAATACATTTAGGTTAAGGTTTAGGAATTGAGAATAGGTTAAGGTTTAGGTTTAGGAAATCGATTCGGGTTCGGGATCGGGTTTAGGTTTAGGTTTTCAAGTTTAGGTTTAGGTTTAGGTTAGGGAGTTGAGATTAGGATTAGGTGTAGGTTTAGGTTTAGGGATTTGAGAATACATTTAGGTTAAGGTTTAGGGAATTGAGAATAGGTTAAGGTTTAGGTTTAGGAAATCGGGTTCGGGTTCATTATCGGGTTTAGGTTTAGGTTTTCAAGTTTAGGTTTAGGTTAGGGAGTTAAGATTAGGATTAGGTGTAGGTTTAGGTTTAGGGATTTGAGAATAAGTTAGGTTGTAGGTTAAAGTTTAGGGAATTGAGTTTAGGTTATAGGTTTAGGTTATAGGTTATAGGTTTAGGTTAAGGTTTAGGTTGTAGTTATAGGTTTTGGGATGTGAGAATAGGTTTAGGTTATAGGTTAAGGGTGTGGTCCCTGCAAATACAAATATAAATACGGCCTGTCCAAATGGCCAGGCCCTTCCAATGCTGTCTATAGGAAATGGGCAGCTTCATCATGGTCAGCGGTTCCCACCTTCCAGGGACCCCCGCTCATCCGGATAGCTCCGACGCATATCCGGGTCTGCTCCATTAATTTCGAGCAAATACATAAACACGGCCTGTCCAAATGGCCAGGCCCTTCCAATGCTGTCCATAGGAAATGGACAGCTTCATCATAGTTAGCGGTTCCCACCTTCCAGGGACCCCCGCTCATCCGGATAGCTCCGACGCACATCCGGGTCTGCTCCATTAATTTCGAGCAAATACATGAATACGGCCTGTCCAAATGGTTAGGCCCTTTCAATGCTGTCCATAGGAAATGGACAGCTTCATCATGGTCATAACAGCGGTTCCCACCTTCCAAGGACCCCCGCTCTTCTGGATAGCTCCGACGCACATCCGGGTAAGCTCTATCAATTTCGAGCAAATACATAAATATGGCCTGTCCAAATGGCCAGACCACTCCAATCATGTGCATTCTTGACAAGAGACGTACCAGATGCTTGAATCTATGAAAAGGATTTTACCCGAACCTTTTGCAGGAGTTCTTCAAGTTCCACTGTTATCTGCGAGAAGGATGCTTGTGATTTGATGTTTAGAAGAAACCTAACCCCACCCAAAATTGTAATAATTTTGTTAGTACTTGGATTAGTATGTGAAACTTGGAGCTAAAATCCTTCAAAACAAAACACAACTAGCCGTGACTAAGATGCAATTGTAAGCAACATCATAAGTTAATAGAGTTTGGCTGGTAATGAGTTAATGTGACTAAAGTCTAGACAAACATAAACAATGAGCCAAACAAGGAAATTACAATAAGAAACAAGAAATAAAATAGGTGGAAGATTACCTCAAAGTTGGGAAAGAAACCAGGATAGAGACCAGTCCACACAGGAGGATGCTCAGGCGCCATGGTGAAGCATTGAGGTACTGAAGTTGGGTTCTCAGCCTGTCAATAGAAAAACTGTCACTTAAAACTAGTTTTTATGTGAGACAACATGAATTAACAAATAGACTTCCAGAATGACATTGAACATCAACAAGGTTCAATATCTGCATGTTGGAAAGAAGGCCCAAAACCAGTTAGAGATCAATCAATATCTACAAAGGTAACATGTGCAGTAGTAAAGTATCTATCAATAATGAGAACCCTGTAAAGAGATGAGATTGATTGGTATTCTAATTAGTTTCACAAGCTTTTAATTAGATCTATTGATAAATTAATTTGAGAAATGTTCTAGCAAATGTGAACTCATCTAAGCTAATACAATTAATGCTGATAGGAATAGTACCTAAAATGCAATCAGGAAAAAAAATGATGCATTCATTACAAATAGCAATCAAATCATAAAATGCATCCCACATTCACATTTTTAAATAAACAATACTTCACTTTACTGAACCTATCATCAAGTTAACTCTTCATCTTAGTTGGCACAGCTTGACTCAACTTAGTTACTCTTGAATAATGAGGGATGAGATTGGATTAATTTAGACAAGGTATATTTCAAAAAGGGTCGAGTCAGGTCAGCCCTAACTTGGTCCGACTTGACTCATTGCTCCGTTCAACACGCTGTGTATCAGGGCAGGTTTTTGTTTTTAATTATTGCATCACGAGTTGGGACAAACGACTTTTGTCGTGGGTTTGCTCCTCACAGACACGAGTTTAATTCCCCTCCCCGTGGATTACATGAATGGGGAGGAGGAAATGGTAATGCACTAGAGGGTATGTTACTCCATGGATTCACAAATAAAGGGCCGCCATCATCTTCTGGTGAAGGATTTCCAGTGGATCTTCTGTACCATCTGCCTAGCAAGGAGCCCGGTTTACATACAGATGGGGGTGCAGGAGATGTTAATGGACGAGAGAGTGCATCATTCAATACATCAAATGGGAAAGGATCCCAACCGTTGCCTAGTACAGGAAGTGAAGTTGACAAGGTGGGTCATCATCTACAGATCAAAGAACTTAGGTCACAAGGAGAAACCACATACGGTGTGGTAGCACAGCCAAGGAAATGTTCCCAATCTGGCCAACAAAGGCATTGGATGAAAGGGGGTAGTTGATCCCGAAACTTGATTTGTTTCAAGTGTGGGAAGGTTGGACACTCGAAGAAAAACTGCACCAACTAGACAAATATGGACTTTCACATACATCCCCATAAGTGAAAAGTGGGCCACCCATGAAAATCACCTGTGGCAAATCAGGTTGGTCCCCTCCATGGATGGGCCGCATCGTTGAAATCAATCGAAAGCCAATGGTCCTACTCAATGTAGGTGTGTTACTCACCTAGTGAGTCAATGGACCAAATTTTGATGACATGAAATGATCATGGTGCGACCTATATTTTGTGCAGCTGGGATGTCTTACCAGCATGATGTATTGGCATTAAAGGTGGTGGGCCCTTATGTGATCTTTTCTCATGTTTATGTACTATATCTACCCACATTCACATTTCTAAATAAACTTATTTTTTCTAACCAATGATTGGTTCACACAGACTTGGACGAAGGTAAAACACAAATATCAGTTTGATCTAAAACTTTTGTAGCCTCCAAATGTTTTTAATGGGAGGTATTAAATCACCACCGTTTTTCGTGGTGTGGTACACTTGAGATTTGGATGTGCTTCCTTTTTTTGGACTTAATGCTTCAAATTGAGCATCCAGTATAGATGTACGGCAAGGAGAGTTCGACACGGTCACTAATAGCATACTCCATCTGGTTTTACAGCTCAATTAAAGGGTTGAGTCCAAAATAAAAGCATATCCAAAGATCAGGTGGACCATACCACACGAAATAGTAGAAATAATAATTTACACGGCTGAAACCTTTTTAGGCCTTGCAGCTATTTATATTTAGTCCATCTCCGAAGAAATTTTCAATGGTAGATGTTCAATGCACACTTGTTTCTGTGGTGTGGCGTGGTCCATTTAAGCTTTAGATATGCTTCATATTTTTGGCTAAAGCTCTAAAATTATCCAATAAAATGGATGGACGGAGAGGAAACAATACGTAAATCAACTGAATTATCTCCTCAGGGAAATATAGAATGCTATCAAGCTTTTAGTTTGGCCCAACAAACTGTGCATGTTGGGCCCATTTATGGAAATTCATATTGTTCATGCGTTAGGCCCCTTGGTGTCGGGGAGATAATCTAGCCACTGGCAGTAATTGTCCATTTTTTATATGATGTCTAGGATCATGTCATACAGGTGAAGATATAGGAATTTCTAAGTCAGTATGGCGATCCAAAGCAAGCATTTTACCCTTTGAGGAATGCTAAAATGATTCAGTTGAGGAGAATCTTCGCACACTCGCCAACATGGCATGTGTACCACATAACACTTTCTAGTTCCTAAAATTGAGCATGGTTGTGAAAGCTCTTAAATTGAGCCCCTTATTCACAAGAGCATGGTAAGAAGGAAAACAAAATCAAACACTTTGATACTCAGATGAATGATACCTAAGCACTGGGTAATTATTTAGAAATTGCATATGTGGTATAAGAGTAATTCAAATCATGACCATTTAATAGAACAGAAGAAATTCTTTGAAGCTCACTGTTTAGATAGCGAGTTTTGAAACATGGAAAATCCAAGCTTGCCCATCAGTTGGATGCTTGAGATTCATCATCAGACAGTCCACATGCACAGAAAAGATGCAGGCTACAGATATCATCTGATTTAGGAAATTTATTTGATTCCTATTCTAGGTAAACCAGTGGAGCTAGCTCCATTCCATTTAAAATGGCAAAACTAGGCCCCAAATTCTAGCTAGGATTGCTTCAGGCCCGCTCGAAATGCATGAGAATACAACTAAAGATCGGCCATCAATATGAATTAAATTGGTGTCACCCTGCTTTAGCAATTTCTATGTTGATTTGATTAACAAATATCCGCACAATTAAAAAATAACGCTAATAAACTAAAACATAACAATTGAATTTGAAGCTAATTTGAGAAATTGGGCGGTGTATTAGAAATTTCCAATGATACTTTGCAAGATAGAAATCATTGGAGATATTAGAGACTGGAAATGATAGAATCAGTTTACCAAATGAGTTTACTTGTCCTTTGATCTTCTATTGCCCCATTGTTGGAACCTGGTTAGCTAGGTGCTTGGTACGAGTCAAAATGGGGTAGATTTATTGAGTCGACTCAGGTAACTCACAAATATGCCTGACCTCTTTGTTTTTCCCATATTGGATGGTCAAGTTTTGATGCTAAGTGACTGAGCCACCATTGGTGAGTGGTGAACCAGGTGCGTGATTTTTTGAAGCCGCAACACCATGAGTCACCAATAGTTGGATAGTGCGAATCCAGCTTAGTGGCCAGAAGATCGAATGTAATAAAAGTATAAAAATGAGCTATGTTAGAGTAAAGTAAAAGCAAGAGTTCAACAAGGAAGAGGCAGGCTCAGGACTAGGAGAACTATGTATTACAGAACATATTGAGATTCAGCACATGTGAAATACAAATAGAAACCAATACGAATAATAGAATCCAAAAAAAGAAAGCGACAGAAAATCAGAAAAGTGTACCCTAAGAATACAACATCATTACCATTACTTTGAGCAGATAATCAATGCCAACAAAATACAATTGGGTATTGAAAAAAAAATCACAACAGGACAATCAAATAAGCACTACAAGAAAAACGGGCAAAGATTTTAAAAGAAAGAAAACAAACTCCATTCATGGACACATCCATATGCACATGCATGACATACCAGCAAGCTTCTGAGCTCGAAGAATATTCTGCCGTCTTTTCCACCAGCATATGGAACAGATGAAAATAAGTGCAAGTGCTATAAATGCCCCCAACGCAATGCCAACCTTAGAGCTAGTGGAGAGGTGAGGCCCACATGTAGGTAGCCCCGGTATACCACAAAGGACACGTGCAATCTGATTTAGAGAAAAAGAAGCAAAATCTGTGAGGCCAAATTTGATGTCCAATGTTTGGGACATATTACCAACATCAAACATTTACAAGAATGCACTCCTTGATGGAACACAAATAAGTAAAAAGACATTACTCATGTTAAGTTGACTACACTGTCCTAGGGAACTGCATATAGACTAGGGGTTGTTTGGATGCCCAGAAGTTGGGTTCCTGCAAGTTTGGGTTCCACCAAAATTTCTGATTTCATGTGTTTGGATCATTTTGTTCAGATGTAAGTGGTTATCCTAGCAAACTAAACTTCTCCAAAAACAGGAAACCTTAGCCCCACTAGTAAGATGTCGTGTGCTTAAATGTATTCTCAAAGGAAGCCACACACACGTTTCCTCTCACTTCCTGTTTGTGCAGATCCTCTACAACGTTTGCAAGAATAAGCTTATTCTACAAATGTTGTGGATGGGGACCACCACGGTGTATGTATGACACTGAATCCATCCAGAAGGGTTAACCAACCATGAAAAAGGGACTCTCCAAAAATTAGACCAATCCAAAAATTAACCATCTCCCTTTAACTGCACTCCCTGAACCAACGGACACTCACACACCCTTCCATGGAATGTATCCTGAAGTAACAATGCAACTATCAGCATGCATGGAAACATCTCAACTTGTATGTCGGCCTAATTGTACCCTTTAATACCTTGCAAGCAGTAATGTTGGCAGCCTTGTCTTCCTAGCAACCACCATTATTGTTCGAAGACTCATTTGTCTCAATATCCTTGTCTTCCTAACTGCTGCAGAATTTTGGCAATGTTGGGTTTTCCTGTCTCTCTCCTCCAACTTCAGTCTGGGAAGTTGCATGTTATGGAAAGCCTTCATTCATTTCATACTTACCAAGTATGACTTTGAGGGCCTCCACGATGGTGTCCTTGGGTATGGTCACAAAGGGCTCCTGTTGAAGCAGATATGTCAGGAAATGGCATTCAAACTGGCTAAATTCCATCAGATATTATAACTCAGATACATGACAGTAATCTGAAAGAGGTAGAGAAAAAAAATAAATATTGCATGTCTCTAAAGATATAAGTTACGAAGTAGAGAAATAAGAATACCATACATGTATTTTGGAGTTTGTAACAAAATAAAAGGCGATAAGAAAAAAGGAGGCTAAATAACTATGTACTCACTTTCATTTCCTAGGCAAAGGACCTTGAGCCATTTCATCAAACCGTTAGCATGCGTGAAATCTGAAAGAGGTCAAAAGAGACATAAACAGTTAGTAGGCATCTTTTCAGATATTACAAATCCTATGTAATGTGTAAAGTGATAACCAAATTGCAAGTAACTTTCTTAGCATTCGTATCGAGGAATTGAGCTACAAATTGCTACCACATTATTTCAAATCTGACTTCAATGAAACATAACTACTATTTAAGGCTGCTTCTTATTATGAACACTAAAAAACATAAACAACATAATTCGGACATATAAAAAAATAAAAAAATAAAATAAATAAATAAATAAATAAACATTTTAAAAAAATCACTCCATCTGGAATCATATTTTCTATGGAAACACAGATTGGATTACCTGTATCCAATGAAACCATCGTGGCAATCTGCAGCTTGCTCAAAGTTCCGATGCATATATCCACATCATTCTCACAATCAAACTGCTCTGCCACTCCACCATGCTTGCCACAAACTAGTGTCCCAAGGGCTGGAAGAAACTTCAGGTAAATGCCAGTGCATCAGATCAATCACTGTTTGTATGACACAATCATGCAACTCTAATTGGAATTAGAAGTCACACTTACATCATCAATGACCAATAAAAATCCATGCTTCTTCCGAAGCTCCACAAGTTCAATTACAGGTGAAAAATCTCCATCCATACTAAACAAGCTACAAAATAAGATAAACCATAGTTGCTTATGTAACAAAAATACAATATACCCCTTCAAAGATGTATTTTATGAGCTAGAAACTTCCATACCATCCTCAGGTCCTTCATACAATGCAGCCCATGTTTTGGTCATCCAGACCATAGATCCTATGGCCCAGTGGATGGACCATGGCTCAAAATCTCCCTTACAATACAATTCCATTGGTCACCTGCAAAGACAATTAAGAAAACAAGTGTAGTAATAGTCCACGTTCAACTAAGAAAACGTCAATGGTTGAAAAGCCAGCTTCCTATTCGCTCAGTAAGATGAATACCATCAATGATTGATGCATGTTTCAGAGCATCTGAAAATACGGCTTCCTTCCAGTAGCTAAAAGAGAGCTAACACTTCCTAGTGTTACCATTAAAGCCATATTGGTAAGTTTTTTTTAGTAATAGTCCATTCTCCATCAAGATTCAAGATCATGGTCCACTTGAGAAACTGTCTCCCTAGTTTTAGAACACTGCTTAAGGAAATTATGCTTAAACAGAAATTATACAGAACTCAATATGTGTAGAGTAATAAATTATAATAATGGTGCCTCTGGAAAAAAAAAAAAAAAAGAAGAAGAAGAAGAAGAAACTATTAACCTTCAAACCACAAGGAGAAGAAACTATTAACCTTCAAACCACAAGGTGATATGGCAAATGTTGGCACCAATTGGTGGAGGTGGCGGTGCTGGTGGAGTATAGAGGTTGCAACAGTGGATTGCAGGGGTGGTGGCTGCGGACGAAGATTGTGGTCACGGGGGTTGATGCCAATGAAAAATCCTTTGTACTGAACCAACTCAACCCAAATACACATGATTATTCCTGAAACAAACCTGATTTCAAGTTAGGTTTGCATTTTTTAACCCCGAATGTGAGCCAAGGGCCTTGACACCTGTCCTAAACTTGATTTGGGTTAATCGGTTTTCGGGTTGACTAAACCCAAGTAGCAGCCACAGTAGGGATGATTGATATATGATTACAATAACCACAACACAATGTAGTTGCTTACCTCTACAAATTTGCTGCTGACACTCGAATCACCCCCATTGATGGAATCACCGTCAACACCGATGCTTTCCCTCTTGCGTAGAAGAGAGGGGGAGAAAAGATCGGAAATGGAAAATAAAAATCCTAACCCAAAATTAAGAAAAGGGGATGATCAGAAATTTAAAAGGAGAGAAAAGGGGGAAAGAAATGGGAGCGAGAGAGGGCACTTTTAAAAAAAAAAAAAAAAACATGCAAAGGACATCTTTATAGTAAGGAAACTTCAAAAGTAACAAAGATACAGGAGAGCACCAGACCCACAAAGATCGAAATTGCAGCCTTTGTGTTTATATATACATCAAAACATATAGAAAGATCGTGGTGGCAGAGTCTAAACTCACAACATTTAATATCCTTGAAGAGAATGAACACTACTATTTCTTGCAAAGATACTTACCTCTACAAGAATTTGTCGATGCTTGCAGTTAGCGTAGTTTTGGGGACTGCGTCAATGATTATGTCTTTCTTCTCACCATTTTTGAAGATGATGACAGTTGGGATGCTGCGGATTCCGTATTGGGTTGCGATTGATGGGCTCTCATCAGTGTTCACCTTAAAGCATTTTAGCTTCCCAGCATAGTCCCTTGACAATTCATCTATTATGAGATGGATCATGCGACAGGGACCACACCATGGAGCCCAGAACTCGACAAGCACAGGAAGGTCACCCCCAAGGACGAGTGACTATAGTAATTCAAATGGGTCCTCAGAGTCCAACATTTGTAGCAAACTATGGGACTTAAATTAGCCTCAACAATTTGAGTCCAAAACTATATTGCAGATTACTATGAAAAGCTATTTTTTTTAAAAAAAGGTCATAATACAGCTTCCATGATGATACCATTTCCTACTAAAATGGACAGTGGTAAAGACTTTTAAGCTTGCATAACAACTAATGACTTGCTTGTCTCTTCAAAGAAATTGAAGATCTCAAGAAAACGATTCCTTTCTACTTACTCACGATTGCATTTGGCCAGATGGAATTATGATACTTCAAGAGTTTCACCACATTACAATAGAACCAGCACGTTGATCAGTGGAAAACGAAAAAGAAAAATTCCTTACTTTCCTCATTAGACCATTCTCAAATCAACAGTTGTAACTGCAATCCGCAGTGATAACAAATCTTGTAATAATTATAGCATTTAATCATAACAATAATTTCAATTCCAATAATTTTTCAATCTTGAATTATACAATGCTCAACTCGAAATAGTACAGTACACTCAGGTTTCTAGTTCGTAATAGTGGGGTCCATGGTTCAATGATTCAAACCATTGATTTGATCCCCCCATTGAATTTGTAGCCTTTTATCAAAAGAGTGTGGACTGATGTTGTATTTCTTACTTAACCATCAATTTGCTGGCCACCAGTTGAAAGGATAGGATTTTCCAATCTACGAAATTTCTAGGGGGCATGTCATCCACCATCATGTAAACCGCACAACAGGGGACAGTTGGGATGGGACGCCCATCGTTAAAACCTTCTACATTGTGTGTGGGGCCCATTCTGTTGGGTTCATGCCATCTAATTAGTCTAACAAGTGTGGCCAACTTAAAAGCTGAACACGATAACATGTAAAACAGTTTACACAGAAACCCTTTTCAAGTGTAAAGTGTTTACAATTTACAATTTTACAAGAATCCAAACAGCCCCTAATTACAATAAACAGAAATCAGAAAAGAAAAAGGGAAATGAAAATTCACAATCAAAAATCGAATTTACCTCGGCTTTGGTAGATGAGGCAGACCCTCCAAGATCCCCCATGTGGATCTCACTCCCCTTAGTGTCCATCATAATTACGACCGCATACCCCTTCTCGCCGTTCACTGCGGACACTATCGATTATGTGGCGGTGCCACTCACTCGTGCCGTGACACATGTTGATCCGTGCGACGTTCATCCCGCCAACGGCTAGCGCCTCCAGCTAATCGAACCCGCATGTGGCGGGCCCGATCGTGCACACTAGCTTGGTCCACCGCGTGCTTCGGAAGCCGTTCTCCTTCAGCTCTGTCTCCGTCACCGAGTCAACCTCGATCGCGCCAACGTTGGAAGGAGGCGGAGGGAAGGCGGCGGTGCTGCCTTTTCCATTGTAAATGGATAGGATGGAGGATGAGGAATCAACGGCTGAGATCGGAAGGCGGGGGAGGGAGATGCATTTGCGATTGAGATGGATTTGGGAGAAGGGGAAATTGGAGAGCTTGGAGACAGATCGGTTTGGAGAGGAGAGAGGAATTCGAAAATGGAGGGTTTGTGCCATTTCTTTCTAGGGACGGGGATTGTACGGGCGACATGTAGCTTGTGAAATTGAATGGTTGGGGTTCAGTGATCGGATAGAGAGAGAGAGAGAGAGAGAGGAGAGAGAGATGTGGAGGTGCGGCTAGGGCATGGAGGTGAGGAGGTGAGGTGGAGGCATGAGAGGGAATGAAAGAAAAAAAAAAGACCCGCGTTAATGAAATAGAAAGGACCCGCGCGACTTTTTTGTGCTACGGTTAAATGGAATTTAGCTACGGATTAAATCCGTAGCTATATAGCTACAGCTTTAAACTGTAGCTAAAATCCGCCATGGGCTGTATCCTTTGCCCGATTTTTTGGTAGTGCTTTTTTGTTAATGAATCTACCAAGTTTCGAATGGACATAACATATTCAGCTATGATTATTCCATCCTGGAGCAATCCTTTAACAAACTTATCCTTAAATCTACATTTCTAAACCTATCATTATAAGTCTTACTCATGGTATGATAAATGTAACTTGACTATCATAAAAAATATATATGACTGGAGTATGTCTTGACCAATATGAGAATTCCACTAATAAATATCTTGAGTTATTCCCCTTCTTAACAAGAAGCATCAAGTGCTATGAATCCACTTTTTATAGTAAAGTGAGATATGTATGTTTCTTTTTTAGATGCTCGAGATATTGTTCATCCTCCAAGAGTGAGTATCCAACCACGTATAAATTCTAATTGTGTGCTATCTGCATTCCAACTAGCATCGGTATATCCTTCAAGTACAACATGATATAATTTATAATGCAATCCATATTTTATAATTCCTTTTAGGTACCTTCGAACCTTGAAAATAGCATCCTGGTATTCTTGTCCTAGATTATGGGAATACCTGCTTAGCATTTCTATTGTGAATGTTATATCAAGTCTAATATAATTTCGTGCATATATTAAACTCCTGATAATTATAACATATTCCTATTGTGCTTTTCATCTACCAATATTTTAAAGTAATTTAATGCTTAGATTTAATGGAGTCAAAACTAATTTACGATCATAGTGATCAAACTTCTTTAATACTTTTTCTATAAAATGAGATTGTGCTAAGGTTATTCCATTATTAAAATTATAAATCTTAGTTTTTAATATTACATTGTCCTTACACATAATCTTCATATTTAAGTAGGTACTTGATTTATTTATTTATTTTAATTTCTTTTACACTATTCACATTTTGTCCAAATATTAGCATATTATCTATATACAGGAAGAAGGTGATTTGACATTAATTTGTTATATATACTTTTATCTACTTGGTTTACTATAAAACAATTAGATTGCACTACTTGGTCAAATTTCTCATATCATTGCCTAAGAACTTGGTTAAGCCCATAGAGAGATTTAACTAATTTAACACTTTCTTCTCTTGTCTATTTGAATAAACCCCTCAAGTTGCTCTATATAGAGTTCTTAGTCTAGATCACCATTTAAGAATGCCATTTTGACATCCATTTAATGGATTACTAGATGTTGAATTATAACAAAACAATAAATATCCTAATGATATATTAACAAGCAACAAGAGCATATGTATCTGTAACGCCCTGAAAATCGAGGGTCGAGCAAAGCTCAGCTCCCGAGTTCCAACGCATCACTTATGCAATATAGATAATGATGATTATGATGAGTGCCTTGAAACATGAATGAGATTAGACCAAAACAACATATCATACTCCAGAGACAGTTAAATTACGCAAGCGGAAGACTGTGATAGATATATAAAATTTATAAACTATTGTAAGTCTCCAGAGTATGAACATGTTACCAGGTTAAATATAGACATGTATACACCAAAAATGAACAAAATGAATATACATGGGTGTTTCAAAAGTGTAAATTAAAGTGTAATGGCATCTAATCAGCAACCCTGTAATCCCGTCGATCAAAAGATGGTCTATATAGACCCGCCTGATAGCTGCACACAGGAGGAACCCTCCTCATCATCATAAAAGTCCAGCTCCGCTTCGCAAGCATCGCCATCATCTGAAACTAAGACAGGGTCTAGTTGGTGTGTACAATACCGTCCCGTAACGTGGGAGTGAGTGATCAACTCAGTGGAATTATAAAGCAGAGGTTAACATATTATCAACTCAGTCAAGCAGTAATGATAAAGCAGTACAGTCAAACATTCTTAGATACTCTTATTAATGTAAGGATGAAATGTGTTCATGATGTATGCCCTCGCCTACACTCCCTCGTGCGACACCATCTTACGGTCGCGGCATGCTTTCTTTTCTCTGTGCTCTTCAACCTGGGGCACATGCAGTGCGATGTTATGAGCATGATTACCAAGTTTTTATTAGTTCTTTTCATACAGCAGAATTAGGAAACTAAGGTACCTCCCTTATATAATTTTTTAAACAATGATCCATTCTAGGGTCGTCAGTCTTAGTAAATCACATACGATAAGCAAGTTATAGGTCACTACCACCAATGCCCTACCAACTGACAGTCTATTTTCGAAGGCTCATCGTCGACTGTGGACCATAGCCAGGCTATACCGGGGTAGGCTTATTTCCTACTCTAGTACTATGGAAAGGCTCGTCGCCTTTATGCAGGCCCAGAGTATGCTCGAGGTCACTATAAAAGGGCTCGTCACCAAATCAGTGTAGGCCGACAGCTTGAATACAGTGTCCCATACGACCATGCCCGGCTCATGAGTCTTAGCGGATCGAGGTACCAAGGTTAACGGGGTGTCCATTGGTGAGTTTGGTACCTTAGGTTCAAGCAGTAGCGTCCAAACATGGTGAACATACATCGGGTCAATTGGGTTACTTGACGAGCTTGACTAGCACGAGCGCACATCAGGTGGATCGACATGAAGTGCGTAAGCATTCTGTGTGGCCTAACCACTGCCGACAACCGAAGTACAGTTCAGATTCGTCGAACATATCCTGTGTGGCGAAACAACATCATCCACCAATCTAGGATCTGTTACTGATTGCTTGGACTATACAATAGCCCCAATCACATTCAATTATAACAAAATATCCTAGAAGATAGTTAAAGCAGTAATGGATTAAGATTTCAAATCATACAATCAAAGGTCCGATATTGTCCGCTTTAGGGCTGCCAGGGCTGTTGCACGGAATCGTTACACCACTCCCCCATCACCCTTCACAGCTTTATTTTTGCATTTTATGGAATACAACTTAAATTTGGATTTATTCATATGCATTACATAGATAAACAGACACTATAATATATGGTACATGGAGGAAAACATACATATAGTTAAAGGAGTTGAGAATCATATCTCAACACCCTTATAAATTATAATTTACTACTACTTACTCATTCAGACATTTCAGCAAACACTTTAGACTACTTACATCAGCATACATGACGTATGTTGATCACATAGGTATTAGGCCAAATCCTTTCACTAGGGAGTTGCCTCATTTATAACACGCGTACACCCACAACGGATAGGCATGGCAAGCATGAATCCAAGTTCCATATTCATTTATTCATTTCTACAAACACTTGGACTACACACTGTATCACATATAACGTATATTTGTTGTGACGTGATTTAGGGCAAGTCCTTTCGCTAAGGATTGCCACCTACACAACAATCGCATAGCCATGATAGTTAGACATGGCGTACACTAACGCAAGGTTTATACTCATTTAGTCTTTTACTCAAACACTTAAGCTACGCATTGTAGCATACACGACGTATATTAATATAACATGTATTAGGCTAATCCGTTCACCCAGAAGTTGATACACATGCATCTAGCATACATAGACAGCAATTAATCATGGCAAGCATAAATCTGAATTTGATACGTATACGGTATTTTCTACAAATACGAGGAATACAGTATATTCAACCTAGTTAACGTATAACTGAAAAATGAAACAGACATCACTTATGCATGTGAAAATAGCACCTACGTCAAGAATAAATCATTAACTGATATTAAAAGCCTTAAAAACCATAATCTATACGTCTATAGTTAGCACCTTACGCCGTAGAAGCATAACGAATTCGTTTTAAACACGTAGTCTTTGTCAACGGTGGATTGGCAACCTATAGCATGAATTAGGTTAGTTATTTCATAACCTACACTACCTGAAACCCTAGAATAGATTAGGGTTAGGTTTTCTCACCTAAGAACGGAACTAGAATTGCTGAACTAGAGATACGGTAGTGGCAATTTGATACGTAAAACGACAGGGAGGAATCCTTATAGCAAAGCCCTAACTTCCCTCACCTTTTCTCTCTCTTTCCTTCTCTTTCTTTTCTCTCCTCTCTCCTAGGTTTAGGAAATTCGTATGACATGAGAGAGTGAGGGTTTAAAGTCCTTATATAGGCTTAAAACTGATGAAAATGGCCCCAGGGCCAAGGTATACTTAGGTTATAGCCAAATGGAGTCTGTTTCAGCTCAACAGAGCAATTTCGGAGCCCCCCTTGAGCCAAAGGTCGGACTTAAGCTCCATAACTATGGATCTAGGTTGAGTTAAGTTTTCAGTCCAATCAGATTTACCGATCGCCTATGGCGGACCAGTTTTTGTTCAACGGTCCACAATCACCGATCAGGGCCACAAGTACACTGACCTGTGTATGAAATTTCTCCTGATCTGAGGGTGTATTTGGGTTAGATTCTGATGGTCTGAATCCTTATAGTCGGCTCGCAAGCGACAAGTCTCAGATGACTTAAATTTAGATTTTTATTTTTAAAATATCCACGTTTCTCACACACTTCACTCCGTGCTCAAGCGAATAGCCCCGGGACATTATCTAGATTTGATTTCCGACATGGTTTTCAAGCCCAGCAAGGCGGTCTTAATTATATAATTTCGCAGTAATCGGACTTTCGACATATGGTCCAGATCCGATATGGAGTTTCAATGTGCTCCCAAGAGCAACTGGGTAATAAGATTGATCCTAGATTTTAGGGTAACCTAGCATCAATGATTCTACAAGTTTTGGGTCTTACAGATTGTATTTAAAGTGATTAGTGCCAATTTCACAGGTACTATAGTTTAGCACTTAGGTAATTCTCGTTTAATTTCTAAAGGATTTGAGGTTTGAGAAGTTAATAAGGGGTTAGGATCAACCCCTTGCCTAAGGACATCTAACTCCAAGTTGACAAATATCCAGAGCGTTACAATCTACCCCCCTTAAAAATAATTTCATCCCTGAAATTGCCTAAGGGTAGTAAGTAAAGATTTTATTATTCCTCGTACTCAAGTTTTACTGATTTTAAGTTTATATGCGTGGTACGACGTATACTATCTATGCTAGTCTAGCTCATGTTCATCTACCCCCCTTAAACTTATCCTTTATCTCTTGCTTATACCCTGGTGGTTTGCTATAATTTATTCCTTTATCTATTTGACGAATAAACTTGTAAGGGGTTAGTACAATTTATTTCTTTATCTCATGCTACAATTTATTCCTTTATCTATTTGACGAATAAACTTATAAGGGATTGCTAGAATTTATTCTTTTATCTCTTGCTTATACCCTTGTTTGTTGCTACAATTTATTCCTTTATCTACAATTACAGTATCAAAAAAAAAAAAAATACTTTTCTTTTGTCTAACACATTTAGCCACTAACCAAGCTTTTAAACTTATTTATCGTTTCATTAAGTTTTCCTTTGAAAATCAACTTACATCCTATAGATTTTGAACTTGATAGAAGATTGACCAGATATTAAGTGTTATTGGAGATAATGGATTCCCTTTCAACTTCAATGATTTTCCTCTAAAACTATGCATTAAGAGATGGCAAAGCTTCATTAAGTGTTAAAGGATCAACTTTGATACTTAATGTAGAGATGTCTCCTTTTTTATTTCATTCTATGTGCACATCCATGCGAGTAATGCCTTCACTTCTTTCTTTTTTCTTTTCTTTTTTTCAATTTGTGTAAATGAGGTGTTGTATTGACTCAGATATGATAAGCATATAATTCAAAGTTGCCACTAGGCAAATGAAACTTAGAATCTACAGTCAGCTAGAAAGCATAAAATCGCTTAAGAGTTGCGAAATCATGTGAATCCCCAACTCGAGTGACTCATGCAACTGGTCTGCAATTGTAGATTCCATGTAAGGGTGTTGGTGACCGAAAAATAAGGGGTTAGGCACCCTTTTTCGATCACACGCTACGTAGTCCTTACTTTACAGAATTTTAAATTATATATATATATATATATATATAGACTCATCAGAATTCCTGGATTTCTAAATTTAGTCATACTTCACATAACCTGTGAGGGCCACAAAGGTAAAATAAAAAGGAACTTCTAACCTTACTATGCGGAGCGAAGTTTCTTTAGGTAGACAAATAAAGCAAAAGAAAGCAGGAAAGAATATATCATAAATAAAATAGTTGTTGCTTATGTGACTGGAATGTGATTTGTGTTCGATTGAGATATGAGAAGGAAAATGTGAGATCGGACACCACTTTTTCTTGTAAAAAAAATGATAGTCGGATCTTCCCGATTCTAACCATACTCTTGATTTTACAAGCTTCTTCAATAGGGTATTCTTCAGGCAACATCTCGGTGTGTTAGTATTTTTAGGGAAATTTGAATATCCTCAGACCAATCCTAGTCTCTCTTAGGCACTCAAACACTCCGTTCTTTATCTCCTCCCCTCAGTCACAAATCTCTTTCATTTGTCCCTTTTTCTTTTGACTTTTTGTGGTCATTTTTGTTAGGCATTGAACCCCACCCTAGATACTCTCTCGCTCTGTTGTATCGCCTCTCCCTTTGAACTTTGCCCTAACCCCCTGAAGGGAGCGGTTGTGTTAAATTTACATACTAAAATTGTCATGAGCCGAGAGTGTTGCCATGCATCTTTACTTTATGATTTCGATGTCTGGAGAGTTGGGAAGTATCTTGGTTAGGTATAAAACATGTCAAGTGGTTGGTCGATGGTCATCAGCTTGTGGCAGGTTGATGGTCCACTTGGCACCTTTTTCTTTGACAGAATAGTTCCACAACACCTGTTAAGATTTTTTTATTTTTATTTTTTTTAAAAAAAAAAAAAAAGAAAAAAAAAGAAAGAGTAGGGGTGACAACATCACCATCAGCTTGTTGGGAACTTGGGATTTTATTTTATCGATAAGGTCCATTGTTTGCTTTCAAGAGATGTTTGTGACCCTTTCTATTTGACCCATTTGGATTTTTATGCTTTGTGGTTCGGTCGGAGTCAACTTTGTTGTAATAAGGCATAAATGAGGTTTCCAGAGAGTTTGTATGATCGGTTAGGATTTAACTTGTCAGGTTCAAGTTTTTCTATTAAGAACATTGGTTGCTTTCGTGTCTCACCAAGGCTCGTACCTATTTGACCCACTTAGATTTCAATGTTTCTCCAAGTCAATCGGGTGCATTTTTTCGAAGTTTCTGAAGTACCAAGAGTAATTTTTTTCTCATTTTGAATGGGGTGTCTACACATTCATATCCTCTTTTACTAGGAACAAATAGAAATCTGGATTAAAAAATATTTTTTTTCTCACCCTTTGACCTTCTTGGTTAATTTATTTATAAATGAACTTTGAATTTATTATGAATTCTACCTGTGTTTTCATTCATTGGTTTTACTTCATTTCCATCAATCTGACCTTTTATACAATTATTCATATATTTTGAAAAATATTTTATCTCTAGACTTTATAATCATATTTTTGTCGGCAAAGGTGATTTGTTGTAGAACCAAAAATCTACATACAGGACTGGATCCCATAACCCACGAAGGTATACTTGATTTCTTTAAGACCTAACTTTCGTATATTACGATCAACTATCTTAATTCTATTATACTTCCCTATACTTTGAGTAATTAAGACTGTGTTTCTTCTTTTTCCACATTTCATATAGGAAGACATTCAATTTTTTATTTGGGATGGTATTTTTAAGAAATATAAAACACCACTCGCTACATGGACAACACTAAGTGTGGCAATAGGTGGGCTAACCGGCCTACCTAGCCCTAAAATAGGGTACCTAGGCTAGCCAAACTCTAATCCCATATCCCAAGACATGACTTATAATTTAAGCAATTTACATCCACAAATATATAGAAATCACATAACACCAAACCACATATGTAATGCTTTCATTAAAACAAATTATTCGATCCTCATTACAAAAATCTAAATTTGCTTCTACACTTTCCCTGGATATATATATATATATATATATATATATATATATATATATATATATATATATAGTGCTGGTCTCCTACGAACAGTATCGCACAAAATTTATGTGCAGAGCCCTCATGTACGTTGTAGGATGAGGAGAGCGGCTGGGATTCCACTTCCTTGAGAGAGAGAGTCTTCAAAGAAAAGACTCTCCCCCTACACTCAAGGAGAGACTCACCTGAAAGTCTTTGCCATAAAGATCTTGTGCAAGTATTCTTTGTGGAGCTTACCATGATTTTTTTGATAAATCTAACCCGTTCATCCATTTTCTGAGATCATTTTAAGACATGCTATAGAAAATCAAATGGATACAAAAGTTAAGTGTGCCGCACTAGAGGAAACAGTTTTGATTCAGTCACCTCTATTGAAATATTTTTAAAGCCAGGGAAGTTTCTTATCATGTTAATTTTTTATTGTTTTCACTTCATCCCAGTGGGAATGATGTTGTAAACCGTTTGGATGGCATATAAAAATCAAGGTGGAGCCTAAGAAAGTTTCAACGGTAGAAAACTCTTTCCCTAGTTTTCCCTCTTATATAGCCCACTTGATTTTTGAATCCATATCATTTTTAGTAGCATGTCATAAAATGAGCTTGGAAAACGGATGGATGGGATGGATTTATCAAAAACACCCTAGTGGACCCCGCCAAACATCCAGTGCAGGAACATCCTGCGAAGGCTTTAGCAGGAAATCTGCGTCCATCCGCATTCTTCCGGGAAGTGGATTGCATACCGAGCAACTCAGTACGCTAAGCATGTTAAGTAAACTCTGTGGGGTCCACCGTGATCTGCATATTTTATCTACTCCGTCCATCCATTTTAAAAGATAATTTTATGGCTTGATCCCAAAAATGACATATATCCAAATCTCAAGTGGACCTCACCATGGGAAATAGTGTGAATTGAAATTCTACCATTGAAAATTTCTTGGGGCCCACAGAAGTTTTGGATCAATCTGATATTTGTTTTTTTTAACCTTCATCCATGTCTATGTAATCTTACGAACAGGATGGATGACAAATAAAAATCATTGTGGGCCTTAGCAAGGTTTCAATGGTGGAAGTCATTATTAGCATGGTTTCTTATAATGTGGTCCACTTTAGCTTGGGGAATACTTTTATTTTATACTCAACCACTAAAATGATCTTGAAAAATGGATTAACGGCGTGGATAACCCACATACATTCATAGTAGGCCCAATTGAGTTTACTCAGTAAGCGTACTGAGTAACTCAGTACGCAATCCTATTTCGTTCCTCCGCATCCCTCTCGGGCGCGGATTAGGTACTTCCCCCACCTGTTCCGAGCTCGGGACAGGAAGACGCTCTCAGGGCCACTAAGGGTCCACTGTGATGTTTTAATTTTATCTAAGCCATTAATCCATTTTTCCATATCATTTTAGAGCATGAATAAAAAAATAAGACAGATCCAACACTCAATTGGACCACACCACAGGAAGCAGCAGTGCTACGGATACCCACCGTTGAAACCTTCTTAGAGTCCATCATGTTTTTTTATTTTCCATCCAACCTATGTATTTATACGGGGGTGAATTGAAAAAACAAATATCACCTTGATCCAAAACTTTTATGGTCCCCAAGAATTTTCAACAGTAAGAATCTAATCCCCACTTTGTGGTCCATTTAACCCTTTGATATTCTCAATTTTTGTCTTAATAATTTAAAATGATATGGAAAAATGGATGGACTATGTGATTGTAATTTAATTGGACCATGTGATTGTGTAATTGCATCTGGACCAGTCACTATTCAGCAAACGAGGAAAAAAGCATGAAAGTTAGGGAGGCGGATTGTGTACTGAGTAACTTAGTACGGTGGGGTCCACTATGATTTATATATTTTATCTAATCCATCCATACATTTTACCAGATGATTTTGAAGGCCTTATCCCAAAACTGAAGCATATAGAAAGCTAAAATGGACCACATCACAGGAAACAGTGTGAATTAAATGTCCAACGTTGAAAATTTCTTGAGGGCCATAAAAGTTTTGGATCAATCTTATATTTGTTTTTTCCATTTATCCATGTTTGTGTGATCTTATGAGAAGTTTAGATGACAAATAAACATCACTGTGGGGCCTAGCAAGGTTTCAACGATGAAAATCATTATTTCTACTGTTTCCTGTGTTATGGTCCGCTTGATCTTTAGATAAACTTCAATTTTGGGATCAACCCCAAAAATGATCTGAAAAAATGGATGGACGGTGTGGATAAACCACATAAATTCAAAGTGGGCCCAACAGAGTTTACTTAGTATGATAAGAGCATATGAGTAACTCAGTACGAAATCTGATTTCGAAAGTCGGGACGCTATAGTGGACCCACTACCACAGAAAATAGTGGGGAAGTGATTCCCATGGTTGAAACTATCTTAATGCCCACCATAATGTTTATTTGAAATCTAACTTGTTCAAAAGTTAAAAAATACATGAAAGAAGGGAAAACATAAATATCAGCTTGATTTAAAACTTTGTGGCCTTTAGAAGTTTTTAACGGTGGACGTCACTGTCCATTGGAGATTTGGATTTAACTTATTCTTTGGATATTACCTTAAAATGATCTCTCCAAATGGATGAAAGGTGTGGATACAAAACATACATCATGGTGGGGCCATGAAAATTGGTGACGTCACTTAGTAGCAAGTCTCACTTCTCACCCTTTCAGTATCTAATCTGCGCCCCGAGAGTGCTTTCACAAACGAAGGATCCAGACTCCTACATCCTAAGTAAACTCCGTGGGTCCACCATGATATATGTATTTTATCCCCTCTGTCCATTCATTTTACCAAATAATTTTAGGGATTGAAACAAAAAATCATGCATATTAAATGTTCAAATTGACCACACCACTAGAAACAGTTGAATTGAACATCCACCTTTACAAAAATTCTTGAGAGTCACATGAGTTTTGAATCAAGCTTATATTTGTGTTTACCTTCATCCATGTTGTATAATCTTATGAACATGTTGGAAGACAAATAAACATCACTATGGAGCCTATAAAGGGTATGATCCAATTGATCTGTGTATGTGCTTCAATTATGGGCTTAACACCGTAAATTTCAACGGTGGTCACTAAATTCCCACTGTTTCCTCTCATGTGGCCCATTTAATTTTTGGAACCTCCTCATTCTTGGTCGCATAACCTAAAATGATTTCAAAAAAATGGATGGATAGGTTGGATTTATCACAAACATCTTACTAGGCCCCACACAAAATCCTTTCGTATGATCTTCATGTAACAGGCTCTGACAGGAAATCCTCTTACAATTCCAAATTTCTCTCCGTGAGTGTAGGAGAGAGTCTTCTCTTCAAAGACTCTCTCTCTCTCTCTCTCTCTCTCTCTCTCTCTCTCTCTCAATGTCCCGCCCCAAACTCGGATAATGGCCTCACAAAATTCTCGATCGCCGAATCCAGCGCCGATAGCCTCCGTAATGCCTCCTTCTCGGATCCCAACACTCACATGCCAGATTTCGATCCTGGGATCCTCCTTAGATGCATGAGTCACATCGTACAATCATACAACATTCTCGCGCGTTCCACACGATCATGTGGGGCACTCCGTCTCATAAGGAGTCCCGTAAATGTCTCAGCCCAACAGCTTATGCTATGATCAAAGATTCCTCATATCAAGCATACATATGATGCATATGGGCATGAATCATGGAGCTATACTAAGCATATTATAAAGCAATGAACTGTCCTTACAATGAAGATGGGCCTAGATGGCCTACACACAATAAGTACGGGCCTATTAATGGGCTCTAGGGAGAGTTATAATGCGAACATTTAACCAACATTATTCTTACAATGTGAACGTCAAACCATCATTGTTCTTAAGGCACGACCCGCTATAAACATCATTATATATACCACGGTGAAATCACACATTGCAATGGACCTATATACATCTCATTGGGCCTCAACCCATGGGCCTTAGATACGTGAAATGGGCCACATCAATGGGCCTAATGTACATTGCAATGGGTCATATCCCATGGGCCTTTGAATACATCACAATGGGCCCTCATATGGCAAATGGGCCACACCAATTGGGCCCCATGCATATCAAATGGGCCATACCCAAGATTAGTGGTGATAATGATTTCCACCATTAAAATTCCCAAGGCCCATGATAACATTTATTTCCCATCCAAGCTGATCATAAGGTCATAATGACCTGAAAGGGGTTTTAATGGTGGACGGTCAAACCCACTGATTTCTATATTGTGGTCCACCTAATCCTAGATATGCCTTATTTTTAGTCTCAAGCCCTAAAATAAGCTTTCAAAATGGTTGGATAGATTGGATGCAACACATGCATCATGGTGGGTCCCATAGGGATGGACGGCATGGATAAAGCATGGACCTCATGATGGGGTCCTTGCCGTCCAGTAGCCCAGCCATTTTGGCTGGACGGCATAGATAAAACACAAACGCCAGTGGTCCCACCATCCAATGGTGTGGATGGTGTGGGTAAAACACATACACCATAATGGGCCCCACGTGGGGCCCACCATAATGTTTATTTGACATCCAACCGTTGATAAGGTCACACGAACCTGGATGAAAGGGAAAAATAAATTTCATATTAATCCAAAACTTCTGTGAAAACCCCAAATGGGTTTCAATGTCAGACATTCAATCCCACTATTTCCTGTGATGTGGCCCACCTGAGTTCCAGATAGGGCTGATTTTTTGAGGGGGCCCACTTCAAGAAGGGGCCTACCAAATGAATGGTGTGGATGATAAACACACATCATGGTGGGGCCCATGACTAGGACCGTGGGTCCTGCTGTCTGTCTGCCTACACACCGCAGGCGCTGCCTGTGTCCCCTCTAGTAGCAGCAGCGTCTACTTCATATTTTTATTTTTTTATTATTATTATTTTAATCTTATTTTTTTACAATTTTTCATTCGTGAGGCCCGCATCGGAAGAATCCACCCTGCCCATTGGTTCCCATAGCTCAAGACAAGCCAAACAAGCCCAATATTCAATATATTTTGGGGTGTGGAAATATCATGTGGGTTTTAATGGTAAAAACCACTGTTTTCTATGCTATGGCCCGTAAGAAAGTCGGATTGGCCATATTTTTCGGCTCAACACCTAAAATGGTCTGGGTAAAAAGATGGACGGCGTGGATTGAATTTATACATCAAGGTGGGGCCTACACAAGCAACCCACCTAAATAGCTTATGGAACCAAGCTAATATTTGTATTTTCCATTTCACATCCAGCGTCCCTGGACGCTGGACGATTTGGGCTCAACACATACATTTAAGGTGGGCCCCACCCATAGATGTGGGCCACCAAAAAAGGGTTGGATGGCATGGGTAATACATACATCAAGATGGGGTTCATCCGGGTGGGCCACACGGCCACATCGTCACACTAAAAAAAATATATGAAAGGGAGGGAGAGAGAGAAATAGACACGTGTGATGGAGGGACCCCGACACTATGGGCCCTCCCTTGCATTCAATCATACATCAAGTGGATCCCAATACATGTGGGCCCACCAAATCAAAGATCAACGGTGAAGATTCCTTCTCCACCTAAATGAAAGGTCTAGATGACCTCTATCCATGCAAAGAAAATAAACATCATGATGGGGTCTATGGAGAATTGCCCCATCATGGAATGATCATGAGAAGCAAGGTGGGCCATTGGCCACACCTAGGGTCCAAAGTGAGATCCATACAATCAATTGGTAGGCCTCAATTGGCCCTTCATAAAAAATTTAAAAAAAAATAATCTAGGCCTATAGAAGCACCCACCGTTTGATCTTCTTGGTCCGATGAAATGCTGGTTTCCTTGTGCTTCACTTTGATGAAGGGTGATAAGAGTTAAAAGGCTAGGATGAAAGTTTTTGGGTGGGAAGTGTGCCACACACAACTCTTTTTCTCCTTAGAAATGCATGGACGTATGCTTTTTTTTTTTGGTTGCTTGGAAATGTGTTGAGAAAAGAGAGAGAGAGAGAGAGGATTGTAAGGAGAGAGAGTGATGGGTGAGGTGAGAGACTTGTTGACTTTTGGTGTAGGTTGCTTAACTTGTGGAGAAAGAAAGCATGGGTTGCTCTTGTACTTGACATGAGGTGATTGATTGATTGATTTGAGTGATTGATTGATGGGACATGTTGTAGAGATTCTCTTAGGATTGCAAACGCATAGCGTTTTCTTTGAAATAAACACCGGCCCACATCTCCCTGCCAGGGTATCGGATCGGTATGCAAGACGCGGCATTGGAACTGTGGCGACGGTGCAGTCATAATGGTACAAGTCTCAGATTAAGCTGACTCAAATCTACATGATACAACTTAGGGTCACGCACAAACATTGATTATAGGTCGCGGATTACCGGACTTTGACGAGAAGGATCGCAGGAGTTGACGGAACAATACGGACCAGGATATGGGTCTTACACTCAAGGAAGTGGAATCCCAGCCGCTCTCCTCATCCTACGGTGTACATGAAGGCTTGCACATAAATTCAATGCGGT
Source organism: Magnolia changhungtana (assembly GCA_030180095.1). NCBI lineage: Eukaryota > Viridiplantae > Streptophyta > Magnoliopsida > Magnoliales > Magnoliaceae > Magnolia > Magnolia changhungtana. The sequence continues at coordinate 3,727,089 of JASAUF010000625.1, forward strand.
ACGGTTCGTAGGAGACCGACACTCTATATATATATATTTATAATAATTTTGAATTGAAAAAGGTAACTTACACTAGATTAACAACTAAAGCTTCACTCCACCTCGCTCCCTGTCTTAATCCTACATTTTGGAATATTAAAAAATTTTATGGAATAGTCCACCATAGTATGCAGGAGCTTGGTGTAACTATAGAATGAATGATTGTCCCGGGGGGAGGGGGTGTTAAATAGGACTAGTTAAAAATTATGCCAATAAAAATACAATTACCTAACTTAAAATAATTTACCAATTAAACTAAGTAAGGTAATTTAGCACTAAGGCTTCCAAGTCAATTGATGGGTCCAATAAAATATACTACAATAAATATGCCAATTATAGAACTAGTCTATAATTGATGGTGTGCTTGTGTGTGTATTACAAGCTAGGTGCTTAGCATACAATCCGACTCAAGTATTTATATGATTTAACTAATTAACACATAAGCAAGAATACGATTGCAAACATCGATCCCAAACACATGTATAGTGGTTTAGTTTCCTTACTCCACTCCCGGCGGCCATACTCTCCCTAAGTTGACTGGTATTAACTATTGGAGATTTTAAATCAGGTTCACCTCTAACCTTTATAGCCCTACACAAGGAGCGGGGTCCTACATAAGAACCTAGCGTACACTCCTGCTGGAGGCTCCCACAAGAGACTTTACTTGGTTTTCTATCGCCTAACCAACTGAAAGTGCCCTGGTTTGTCAAATTACGTGAATGTTGAGTCAGTCTTTAAGTGAGCTATAAAAAGAAGATTCCAAGATAAAGACCTCAACCAGGAAGAAGCTCGAGTGCTCCATACAGGTAAATGAAGCTTCACTTCCCTAACCAAACCCTTGAGGTATATGACCCCATTTAATTTAGTCTTACCTCCAATACATTGTAAATCATATTTGGTAAGCTTAAGTGCTAAACACTTAGAATGTGAGAGGAGTAAAACATGAACTATATAGAAAAAAATCGATTGTATCGATTTGTAATCGAAGACATTTTCGATTATATTGAACATGGTTCGATTGCATCGAGAAATAGGCCCATTCTGTCCAGCACCAAATTAACCATCTGTTGAGAACTATCGATTATATCGAATAGAGTTCGATGATATCGAAATTTAAATTTTAATAGAATCAAACCATCTTTGATGGCATCGACTTAGGGCACTCCCTCTACACAGAAAACATTCTCTAAGTGTTCATCGATATAATCGAGTCATCTTTGGTCACATCGAGAGTAAGTTCTCAATAGAATCGAAAGCTACTCGATTACATCGAACATGAGGAACATTTTGTCCAGCAAACCATCCAGGAAAACACATCTCTTCGATTACATTGAATACCATTTATTGTTATCGAACTTCAAAATTCAATAACATCGAATTATGATGGATAAAATTGAAGATCAGGACAAAATCTTCCAAAAACTAAATGTAATTTTCTAAAAGAAAATCCGATAGGATCAAATTACCTCTTGATTATATCAAAGTGCACGACAATATAATCAAAGGGTGATCGATAAAATTGAGCAGAATCTATTTTACACAAAAATAAATATATGTGTAGAAAATTGATGTAATCGAAGTAGGCTCAATAACATTAAAATTCAAATTTCAATGGAATCGAAGACTACTCGATAGTATCGACAATGACAGATTTCTGCCCGTTTTTTTACCGTTGGGATTCTTCTTTTATAAATAACATATGTTGCTTCTTAGAAAAATGAGCTTGAATTTAAGAGAGTTTAAGAGAGTTGCTTCAAAGAATTTATACTCTCTTCCTCATTCCCTCTTTCCTATTAAAGTTCATCATTCAATCTTTGGCATAAGCATTTACTCAACATCTTCATTGCTTAGATTGAATTATGAACTCTAGTATTCAATGAGTTTCCAATTGCCCTCATCATAGGCAAATCCTTGTGTTGGAACTCTTGAATGCATAGCTCATGGGAATCTTCTCTATGCATTTAAATCATATCATTTGAATAGAGAAGAACAACAAAACCCTAAACCTCACAACCTTGAAGCATTGATTAAAGCATTAGAAGCGATTGAAGTTCAAGGGAACTGAAGACTCTTCGTCAACATTGAAGATCTTCAGATTATGCGAGAGAAGGGCTCACTCACTTATTTGTAAGTATAAAGAGTCCATTAAGTCTGAAGCCCTTTACTTGTGTAGGATTGGGATTTGGAGTTTGAGTGATAAAATCAGCAAGACCTAGTTATAGGCATCTGATGGGAGAATATGTTGTCCTTGTGTAGGACTATTGTCCGTGTGAAGGACGTGTTGCCTTGTGTAGGCTCCTAGTTGTGTCCTTATGTAGGACTCGTCGCCTTATGTAGGCACCTAATGCAACCTTATGTAGGTCCCTTAATTAACCTTGTGTAGGTTGTGAAGGTTTATGGTTAACCTGATTTAAAACTATTGGATAGTGAAATCCGATACACTCTAGGAGAGAGTGCGTCCAACCGAAGTGGAGTAGGCAAGTAGTCGAACCACTATATATGATTGTGTTTGGGATTACTTTTTGTACATAGATCTAATTATGATTATGTTTATCAAATCATTACTATGATGCGTGATTTAGTAAATGTATAAGTATTGATAGAAATCACATCCCACCCACTATCTCATACACTATCCTTATAGGCTTGTTCTTTACATGTGAATGTTGTGTAAGCCTATGTGTTTTGGACCCTCTATTGGCTTCGAAGCCATAAAGTTACTTTGCCTTACTCTTTTATTTAAAGTTAGGCATTGTTTGTTGTTATAGGAAAATAAATTTTGAAAAGTCCTATTCACCCACCTCTAGGACATTTGGACATACTTGCATACTTCAGTAATAGCGGTTCTACTGCAATTTCAATTGGTTTCAAAGCAGGTTCCTCTTGAAGGGTTTAACGAGCTAGAGGGAGATCCTAAACTGAAGTAGGAATTATGGCCAATAGAGAGGGAAAGGTGCTAACAGCCACTTGGAATAACGCCATAGGCACATAATCTAATAAACTCAAAAGGGATGGAGAGCAAAAGTCACTAAAAATACTCATGGCCTCCATCACTACCGTTTTCCCAAAGATGAGTAACACTAGGGAGATAAGTGAGGAAGAAACACTCATCTCGGATGTAGAAGAAGAAGAAAACATACATGATGCCTATGATCAACTCTATATTCATGGCATCAATGTCCTTAAAAAGCTTGGCATTGCTAAAAACAAAAACAAACAATTGTAAAAAGATCTTGACAAAGCATTGGACATAAATACTCACTTGATCAATGATTTTCAACAATATCATGCCAACAATGACAAGCTTGAGAGGACAACAATATGTCGGGTTTTAGAAATTAAAAAATTAAATAGACAAATAAATTAATTAGAATATGACAATAATAAACTGAAATTAGAAAAATCACATCTAAACTCTAAAAATCATAACTGAAATAGATGTAGAGAAATCCAAACATTCAGTTGAACTTAGACATAAGTTTTCCCACAAGAATGAAAAACTAGAAAGATTTTTAGGGTTGGGAAGAAACATTAAGGATAAGAGAGGCCTAAGATATGAATCATACAAATCAAGCCCTTCTCTTGCATCACCTGTAACTAAATTTGTTGCATCAAGAAGCAACACAAGAAACACTCCTACTTGTCATGCATGTGGAGATTTGGGACATTACAAATTTGAATGCTTAACCTTTGGTGAGTCCCACTTCACTTCTGGGTTGAAACATATAGGAAAATTCAAAATAACCGAAAAGTAGCACAAAAGTCAAAGAGCACTTCAAAGAACACATTTAAAGAAAAAAGATAATATCCCACTCCACCCAGAATGATTGAAAGGATGGAGAAGTTATTAAAACAGGTAGCTCAACTGAATCAGAAGGCCATAGAATTGATGAAACAAGGAAATTTGGCTCAATTACCTAAAAGATCTAAAGAACCCCTTGTTTATCAACTTCAAGGAGAAAATCAAAAGAAAACATCATCTCCAAAGAAGATGACAACCAAGTGGGTAATAAAAAATAAGGACGACTACCTTATAATTCATACCGCACTTAAAACAGGAAATAGTTCAAAATAGTATCTTGATAGTGGTTGCTCTAGACATATGACTGATGACCGGACCCAGTTTTGTGATTATTCAAAATTTGACGGTGGGTTGGTCACATTTGGTGATGGGAGCTCCACCAAGATAATTGGATGGGGAACAATAGTTGGGCCAGGGTTGCCCAAAATTGAGGATGTTTTTTTGCGTAGAAGGATTAAAACACAATCTTCTAAGCATTTTCCAAATCTGCAATAAATAACACTCAGTTTCATTCTCCAAAGATATGTGCAAGATCTCAAACCTCGTAGGTAAACTAATTATGAAAGGTCTTCGCACTAATGATAACTACTATGTGATAGATAGCAAAGGAGACAGTGTCCCATCCATGAGATGCCACATGGTTTTAGATACCGAGTCTAAGATATGGCATTAAAGACTCGGACATGCATACTATAGGAACTTGGCCAAGCTATACTCAAAAAAATTGGTGAGAGGACTTCCTAAGATTGGAAAGAAAGAAAAGATTGTGTGGTGATTGTCTCAAAGGCAAACAAATAAAAGTTGGACACAAAAAGACAACCACCATAGCAACTTTCAAAGCACTTAACTTGCTACATATGGATCTAGTGGGTCCCACCAAAGTTGAGAGTCATATCAAAAAGAGATACTTACTGGTAATGGTAGATGATTACTCCAGATTTACTTGGGTCGCCTTTTTTTGGGAAAAATCTGATGCATTTGATGAATTCCTAAAAATGACAAAATGACTCCAAAAGGAGAAGGGATATTGCATAAAGCACATAAGGAGTGATCATGGTGGGGAATTTAAGAATGATTGGCTCAAAAAATGGAATCTAACATGAATTCTCAGCCCCAAAAACACCATAACAAAACGGAGTAGTTGAAAGAAAGAACCAGGTGTTGCAAGAAATGGGTTCGGTGATGCCTAATGGCAAGAATATGGTTAAAAGCTTTTGAGGCGAAGCTATCAACACCGCCTACTAGATACTCAATAGAATATATCCTAGGGCAGGATTGAACAAAACTCCGTATGAGTTATGGTGTGAGAAACCGCCTAGTGTTAAGTATTTTCATGTCTTCGGTAGCAAATGTTATGGTCTTAAAGATAGAGAACAACTAGGCAAATTTGACTCTAAAAGTGACGATGTGTAATGCCCTGGTTTCCAAAACCCGAGTACGAGACTCGTTCTAGAAACCCGAGAGTTAATAAATTAGAGTACTAGTGGAAATACCAAAGTCAGAGTGCGATAGCATACGTAAGCATGAATAATATCATAAAATCCGAATATTTGGCCCACTCAGCTGGGGGCCATAGAATAAAATTTTAAGAGTATCAATGTATCCAATCAAACGTAAGAAATGTTACTACTACTGGTTAAGCCCAAAGTAATCAGCCGCTTCTTACTACGACTCATCTTCATAATATTCATCTTCAGGCTCCACCATCACACCCTTAGGGCCAGTGCTGCCATTCTCTCCATCTACACCTACATACTCTGTACGGTTGTATATTCAATGAATGAGTGGCCAACTCAGTGTGAATTCCCCTCAAGATTACACATTGCCACCGTAGCAAACATAGTTTAAAGAAAACCAATGATACATACAAAATGAATAGGATGTAATCTTATTAAAATGCATGGATGAATAAATGCACATCGACCTGGGATGCTCATCCAGTCGGACTTGGGCTCGTCACCCATGCATAAGACCGGTCACCAGCGTAGCATATCTCGTACAGCATGGTACCAAGTCATCATACATATCTCATATGTAGGTCACTAGCATAACATAACTCGTACAACATAGTGACCAAGTATCGATAGTCGGTGGTTTGGGAGCTAGCGAAACGATACCCCAATAAACCTAGGGCACGTGCTACAACATATAGAATTAGCCACTCATCATCGCCAAGATGCTATGAATACATGGTTAGCCAAACCCTTATTATTCCAGTTACAATCGGCTAATTTAAGTATCTCAGTGGTCACTACAGGGAGCTCGTCACCCAGCGTAGGCCGACAGCTCGGGCATAGTATCCCATGACCACCATCCCTGGCTCATGAGGTATTCCACCTTGGGATGCTTAAACAGGACCCCTCCACGATTGGTTGATCAAAATATGATTCAAGTCATGGGTCCCATTTCTCACATCATCAGTCTAATTGCATCCAAAGTGTGGCCCACATGCAATAGTGAAATCTCTCCACTTGAAATGCTATGAGTTAAATTCTATGGGCGACTCATGGCAATCATTTAACTAGTAAAGGCATATGATAATATTTGCATTTGTGAGAGGCATTATGAAACCAAAGTATGAACTATTAAGTAAATTAATATTAAAACATAGGAGTTCAATGATCATTACATATTAACATCACTCATGGATTATTGATCAATAAGAGGGCCTAGCATGTAATGTAAACATAATTCAACATTGAATTGAGATAGAGTACTTAATGGAACTTAGTAATTTACAATAGCTATTAGGATTACGGACTAGTGATGGTAGTCTAACATACACTATGTTTAACTAACTTAGAGGTGGAAAGCCTAAGGAGAAAAATCATCACCTGAGTTGTCATAGTCCTGCCCTTGATCTAAATTCCCGTGTGTAGCTAGTGGCTCCAAGTTATGCAAACAGTTTCCTAGAGGACCAATATGCATTTGACAACAATTCCTAAGGTTTCAAGCATATTGAAAATTTGTGGGGGTTTGAAGGACCCATAAGTAAAATCATTTGGGCCTGTCTTAGAGTAGCTAGGCCCACCAGATTTTTGTCCCACAAATGGCCCAGATTGGGCCTAGAATTTTGTTACAAACCTGTAATGCCCTGAAAATCGGGGGTCATGCAGGTGCCCAACTCCCGAGTTCCAACGCATCACTTGTGCAACATAGACAATGATGATTAAATGTTGACTGTGTTAGTGCATTAAACATGAATGGGATTATACCAAAATAACATATCATACTCTAGAGACAATTGAATTACGCAAGCGGAAGACTGTGATAAGTATATAAGGCATATAAGTGATTGTAAGTTTCCTGAGTAAGATCATGTTACCAGGTCAATTAATTACATGTAAAATTTTGAAATATACAAAATGTGTAATGTCATCTAGTCAGCATCCCAGTAATCCCCACCGATCAGGACATGGCATATATAGGCCCGCCTGATAACTGCATGTAGGAGAACTCCTCCTCATCATCATAAAAATTAGGCTCCGCCTCGCAAGCGTCACCATCATCTGCAACTAAACTAAAGTCTGGTTGGTATTTTAAAACACCGTCCTAGAGTGGGAGTAAGTGATCAACTCAGTGGAGCTATGAAAGGGCCAAGCTATATGCCCTAGAGGGGGGGTGAATAGGGCAATGCCAAATAAAACTTAAAACAGCGGAATAATAAAAGATATAAATAACAATGCTGAAATAATAACAATCTCAAAGCATATGAAATATGAAAATGATACTAAATTAGTTCTAAGGACAACCTTACACCAAAAACCAATGGCTTATGGTAGGACAACCTTATTTCTAGAACGATCTAGAAAACACAAATGATATGGAGAATAAATCAAGAATAACTTAAAGAAATAAATCCTAAGTTATTACACCATTCAACCACACTTGCTTGAAATGAAAATTACAACATTCATCCACAAAAGCAATTCACAATACTGAAGGAATAAATGAATAAAGAAATCAAGCACATCCACAACACAATGATATATAGTGGTTCGCCTGTATGTTCACCAACTATTAACCAACAGCCACACAGAATGTTACTCCACTCCTAATATCCTCACACAGGGGATATTAACATGCACTATCAAAATAGGTTTTCACAGGTTCACCCAAAACCTTCACAATTGTGTCTTTTTATCTCGGGCTTACACAATCCAAAAACCCCCACAATCTGAGTTTTCTGGCTCTCCTCAGATAACCAAAACAATGAGATTTTTCTGGCAAATCTCAAACAAAACCAGAGAAAGTAAATTACAAAGTAAAATACCTGGATCTCCTTTTGAAGTAGCCCAGTAGAACCAATCGGAGTAGATGAATGATACGTCGTTCAATGTCCAATACTCACATAAAGAATGGTTCTAAGTCTAATTGATTTTAGATTAAATCAAGAAGAGCAAGGTCTATTTGATTTTGATCCCAGAAGAAGGAATATCACAAATTCCTCTTTTCTAAATAAGATTGGAATATGGATCAAAATCACAATAGAAAAATGCTAACAAAAGGAATATTAAATATGCACAATAGCTTAAAAATAATCACTACTTATCTCAGAGTATAGCCTTAAATCGCTTGAATTGAATGGAATTGAATGAATAAACTCTGAAATTCGTGCACTATTTATAGCCTCAAAAATCCCATCTTCGACTGGTCTTAGAATCCTAGGACTGGTCGTAGCGTCAAAGATTTTGAAAGATTTTCACGGTATTAGATTTGCTATACTCACGACTGGTCTTAGGTAGTCTACGACCGGTCGTGGACCACCTACGACTGGTCGTGAGACACCTACGACCGGTCGTGATACTCGAGATAAGTCGCTGGAGTTCAAGTCGTAGAACTACGACTGGTCGAAGGATAAGTCGTAGGACTTCTCAGGACTGGTCGAAGCAAGTCTAGGACCAGTCGAAGGACAACCAGGAAAATCCTAAAATCTATAACAACCTAGGACTGGTCCTGAGAAACCTAAGACTGGTCGAAGCAAAGCTAGGACTGGTCTTAAGATTTCTAGGACTGATCTTAAAACAGTCACACCAAGTAAATTAAAATATTCAGATTATGTATCCAGAATGACCTATCATATAGACTAACCTAAAGTCAATCTAAGGTCAAACAAACCTTGAGTGAGATGGACATTGAAGTCTTGAAGGTCTGTATTCTCAGATGATCTTGAAGTAGAAGCTTGAGTCGAGTTGATGGTCTTTCTCGAGCTTGGTACATTCTTGACTTGTCTTGATGAAGTCTTCTAATCTTGAACTTGATAGAAACAAACTTGGAGTCTTCTATTGTTGTAGACTTCATGACCTGTCTTGCAAGCATTCTTCATTTATGATCTTGTCTTGAAAGCATTCTTCATTCATGATCTTGTCTTGAAAGCATTCTTCATTCATGATCTTGTCTTGAAGCAGTGTGTAGTCACAAATAAGACACACAAGAAGTACAAGACATATAGGTTTTGACACTACAAAATTTGACAACCAAAGGGATATGAAATCATAGCACTAACAAGCTATAAGGCAAAGGTTAACATGTTATCAATTTAATCAAGCAGTAATGATAAAGCAATATAGCAAGCAATCCTAAGTACTCTAGTTAATGTAAGGATGATATGTTATTATGATGCATGCCCTCACCTGCACTCCCTCTTACGACAACATCTTACGATCGCGGCATGCACCCCTTCCTCTGTGCTCAACACCATTGCCAAAGGCATATACAAATGCAGTACATGTACATGATTAGCCAAGTTCTTAATTAGACTTATTCATACAGCAAGTTCGGGAAGCTAAGATACCTCCCTTTATATCATTTACCTAACGATGATCCATCTAAGGTCGTCAATCCTAGTTTATCACATACGATAGGTAAGTTATAGGACAACGTCACCCCTGAATGTAAAGCAGTGGACAGGCAAGTTCAGGTCACTATGAAGAGGCTCTTCACCGTCCTCATAGGCCTTAGTTTATACTCGAGGTCACTACGGGAAAGGCTAGTCACTTTAGTGTAAGTCGATAACTCGAATACAATGTCCCATGCTATCGTATTTAGCTCACGAGTTTGGTTTTAGTCACTGGTCACTACGGGGAGGCTCGTCGCCCCAGCGTAGGCCGACAACTTAATCACGGTGTCCCATACCACCATGCCTGGCTCATGAGTCTTAGTGGATCGAGGTACTAAGGTTAAACAAGCTTTTCACTGGTAAGTTTGGTACCTTAGATTCAAGCAGCAGCGTCCATATATGATGAACATACATCAGGCCAATTGGGCTTCTTGATATGCTCGATTGGTACGAGCGTACATTGAATTGATCGACATGGAGTGCATGAGCATCTCGCGTGGCCTAACCACTGTCGATAATCACCGTACAACTCGGATTTATCAAACGTATCTCGCGTGGCGAAATGACCTGAGCCACTATTTCAGGAATCATTACCGATTGCTTGGACCACACTCCAAAGATTTGTAACCCCAATCACACTCCAAATGATAGCATTCACATGTTATAGTCAAAGACAGCATGTGACAACCAATCTAAATACAAATCTCATTTGAGCATTTCAACAAACACATAGTACACATGTTATCGTGCATAGGCATTTCATACATAAAGCACATAGTAGTAAGTTAGGTTACATGAAGGAGATTATAACTATACGTAAGGGGATTGAGAGTCACCCCTCAACACCCTCATTAAATACGTTTCAACAAGCATTTTCTCATCTAGGCATTTTATCAAACACTTAGACTACACCTATTAACATACATGTAAATAATAGTTATAACAGGTATTATAGCAAATTCTTTCACAAGGATGTTGCCACATGTACAACAATCATGTATCCTCCAACATAAATCATGGTAAGAACAAGTCATGATTCCATACTCATACAAACATTTCAACAAACACATGGAATGCATCTATTTCAACATAGTTCATAGATATGTGTAATACGCGGAAAACATCGTATCTAAGCATATGTGATAGCAATCAAGTCAGACATAAATTATTACTGACATTAAAAGCCTTGAAAACCATAACTTAAATGTTTATAGTTCACACCTTTCACCGGTAAACTCGTAACGAACTCAGTTTATATGCTAAGTCTTCGTCTACGGCACAACGGCAACCTATAGCATAAAATAGGTTAGCTATTGTACCACTTACTTTATTTGAATCCCTAAAATAGATTAGGTTTAGGATTTCTTACCCAATTACGGAGTCAGAATCACCAGTATAGCGACACGGATGAGGCGATTCAGCCCGCGGAGTGGCAGGGTAGATCCCTGCAGCGATCCCTCACTTTCTCTCTCTTTCCTTCTCCTTCTTTTCTCTTCTCTCTCCTAGGGTTTGGAATTCATATGGAATGAGAGAGGGGTGGAAAGGCCCTTATATAGGCCCAGAACTAATGGGAATGGCCCAGGGCCATGATATACTTAGGTTATAGCCAAAAGTCGCCTATTTCGGGCCAACGGAGCACATCTGGAGGTCCCCCTTCTGTGTACGGTCCGGAGTAAGTCCCCTGACATTATACCTAGGTCAAGTTCAGTTTTCAGTCTGATTGGATTTATGGATCGACCGTGGCGGACCAGTTTCAATTCAACGGTCATCGTCACTCGATCAGCCACAAGTACACTGACCCGTGCAAGGAAATTTCTGATGATCTGAAACTTTAGATTTATCCTGTAAGTGAATGGCCTAAATCACTTAAATCTGGGTTCATTTTCCAAAGGCATTCACGTTTCTCACACACTTCGCTTCGGGCTCAAGTTGTGCGTTTCTGGATACTATTAGGACTTGATTTCCGAGATGGTTGTCAAGTCCAGTAGGGCGATCATAACCGTATAGTTTCGGGGTCATTGGACTTTCGACACGTGGTCCAGGTCTGATACGAAGTTTCAGTATGCTCCCGAGAACAACTGGGTTTAGAGATTGATCCTAGGTTTTCAGGTAATATAGCATTAGTGGTTCTGTTAGTTTTGGGTCTTGCAGTTTGTATTTAAAGTGGTTAGTGCTAATTTTACAGATAATCTACTTTAGCACTTAGTTAATTCTTGTCTAATTTCTAAGGGATTTGGTCCTTAGTGATTTCTGCTTGAGGTGGTACTCGAGTTTTTATACGAATTTTTTCGACATGTTACAAAACCAAGGCCCGAACTGGTTTATTTAGGCCCAGAAGACTGAGTGGGCTGATTTATTTAGGCCGACCATCTACTACATGACCAAAACCCCAATGGGGCCAGCTGGGCTGGGCTCATCCTGGCCTAGTGTCTGGCTTGATTTGGCCCGACGGTTGCATCCCATCCTAAGTGGTGCGGCCCAACTGTAGCGTGGCCCACTTCAATGTGTTATGAGGTGGGTCTATGGTCTAGCCCACCTGGTTGCCTGAACCCATGTAAGTGCCATGTTTTCTAGCTCCTAATATTGTCAAATTTTGTAATGCCAAAACCTCTTGGATTTTCTATCTTGTGTAGCTCATCTTCATGTCAAATACAATTCTTGTACAAGCTTAAGATGATCCATTACAAGGTGTTCCATTTTGAGATTCAAGCATCACAAGTATAAGAAGTCAAGTACAACATCAACTGATAGTTCAAGCTTTCAAAGCTTCATCTAAGTCAAGACAATAGTCATCACTCTTGTACCTCAAACTCAAGCTTCAAATATTTCAAGTTTAAGCTTCAAAAGGTTACAAATTCAAGTTTCAAAGTACTTCAAGTTGAAGCTTCAAAAATGTTTCAAATTCAAGCTTCATGTTTGTCAAGTTAACAAGCTTCATGTTTGTCAAGATCAACAATCAATCGAAGCAAAGGATGTTTCAATGTTCAAACATGGCTTATAAGGTATGAAAGACCCTAGATTGACTATAGGATAGGTCATTTTAAATATATAATTTAATTGGCTCACTTTATAAGTACATAATCTGTTTTTCGGCTAGTCTTAGATTATGTTCGACTAGTCCTAGCACTGGCTCGACCAATCCAAGAAATTCCTTGACCAGTCCTAAGTTTGTTACTAATTTTTGGAATTTTTTGTTAAAGCCTCGACCAGTCCTGGAGACTGCTCGACTAATCGAGTGAATAGTACTTGACCAGTGCTCGACCAGTCCAGCAGTCTCGACTCAAAGTCCAGCAACTAAATTGAGTCTCACACGACCAGTCATGGACAGGACTCAACCGATCGTGGAGGCCACTTGACCGGTCAAGCAGGTCCTTCAACCAGTAGTGGAACAACCTGATCTTATCGCGCTTAAAATTTCAAATGTTCGTTGGTCCTTCGACTAGTCGAGCCGACCTCTAGTGTAAAGCCCTGAAAATCGGGGGTCGAGTATAAACTCAACTCTCGAGTTCCAACGCATCACTTATACAATATATATGCTGATGATTGAATGTTGCCTATATTAATACATGAAACATGAATGAGATTAAGCTAAAACAGCATATCATACTCCAGAGACGATTAGTTTAAACAAGTGAAAGACTGTGATAGATATATAAAATATATAAACTGTGGTAAGTCTCCAGAGTGTGATAATGTTACCAGGTTAGATAATTACATGTAAATTTTCAAATTATATCAAAGGTGTAATGCCATCTAGTCAACATCCCAGAAAGCCCTGTCGATCAAGACGGCTCACAGGAACCCACCTGAAAACTGCATAAAGGAGAAATTCTCCTCATCATCATAAAAGTCCGGCTCCGCTTCGCAGCATCGCCATCATCTGAAACTCAAACAAGGTCTGGTTGATGTGTACAACACCATCCCATAACGTGAGAGTGAGTGATCAACTTAGTGGAACAATAAAGCATAGGTTAACATGTTATTAATTCAGTTAAGCAGTAATGATAAAGCAGTACAATCAACATTCTTAAATACTATAATTAATGTAAGGATGAGATGCGATTATGATGCATGCCCTCTCTAACATACTCCCTCGTGCGACACCATCTTACATCCGCAGCATGCTTTCACCCTCAGTGCTTCACATCTTCCTGGCACATGCAATGCGATGATGCGCATGATTACTGAGTTGTTATTAGTCTATTTCAAACAACAGTATTGGAAAACTAAGGTACCTTCCCTATATCATTCCCAAACACTGATCCATTCTAGGGTTGTCAGTCCTAGACAGTCTCATACGATGGTGTGTTTCTAGGTCGCTACAAGGGTTGTCAGGGCTGTTACACGGAATCGTTACACCACTCCCCCATCACCTTATTAATACAAGCCTAGTTTATACTCTGTTACTAGGGGAAGGCTCGTCGCCTCACCGTAAATTTTGAGTATGCTCGAGGTCACTACACCGGGCACAGTCAGGGCTGTTACACGGAATCGTTACACCACTCCCCCATCACCCATCAAAATAGTGTAGGTCGACAGCTCGAATACAGTGTCCCATACCACTGTATTCGGCTCACAAGTCTGGTTGCTCAATGGTCACTACGGGGAGGCTCATGGCCCTAGCGTAGGCTGACAGCTCGACCACGATGTCCCATACCACCATGCCCAGCTCATGAGTCTTAGCGGATCGAGGTACCACGGTTAACGGGATTCCACTGGTAAGCTTGGTACCTTAGGTTCAAACAGAGGCGTCCAAACATGGTGAACATACGCAAGACAGATCGGGTTACTTGACGAGCTCGGCTAGCTCGAGCGTACGACCAATTGAACGACATGAAGCGCAAGCACTTCGTGTGGCCTAACCACAGCCGCCAACCGAAGTACGACTCAGGTTTACCGAACACATCTCGCATGGCGAATGAATCTCAACCACGAACTCAAGTCTGTTACCAATTGTCTGGACTATAATCATAGTCCCAATCACAATCAATCCTTAACCGGAAGCATGTAGAGTAAAGCAGAATAAACAAAGTAATTTAAGCATGTTAACAAGCATGTCATAAAGCATGTTATAAAGCACAATATAAACAGAAAATACAACACATATATTTCATAAGTAAGCGGTTAAATTAAACAACCAACATGGAGGAAATCATATACATCTCTAAATTAGTTGAGAATCCTATCTCGACACCTACTTAAAGCACAATCCTCTAAGTACTTACTCTTACAAGCATTTTCACAAACACTTAGGATACACTCTTTCAACATACATAGCATATACTAGCAAAAACATGTATTAGGGCGAACCCTTTCGCCAAGTAAGTATTATACACATATATAGCATGTTCGTACAGTAATTAATCATGACAAATACACTTTCAAAATTTATACATATACGGTACTTTCTACAAATACGAGGAATACAGTATATTCAACATAGTTAACGTATAACCGAAAAATAAAACGGATAGCACTTTGTACATGTGCAATAACATACAGATCATGAATCTATCATTATCTGACATTGAAAGCATTGAAAACCATAACCTATACGTCTAAAGTCCGCACCTTACGCCGTAGAAGCGTAATAAATCTGGTAGGAACGATAAGGCTTCTTCCACGACAGTACAACATCCTAAAGCACAAGTAGTGTTAGCTATTTTGCTAATTGAATCAATTAAAACCCTAAAACAGGTGAGGGTTAGGGTTTCCCTACCTAGAAATGAAGCTGGAATCGCCAGAAGAGCGATTAGAATGGTGTGATTAAGCTTGTAGAGTGGCAAGGTAAAATAGCAGGGAGATTCTCCCACTTCTCTCACACTTTCTCTCTCTTTTCTCTCTTCTCTCTCCTAGGGTTTTCTCAAATTCGTATGGGCTGAATGAGAGAGTGTTTAAGGTCCTTATATAGCCAAAAACATCACTGAAATAGACCTAAGGTCATGGTATACTTAAGTTATAACCAAAGTGAGCTTGTTCCAGCTCAACGGAGCACTTTTGGCGGCCCCTTTTTTGCGTGCGGTCGGACTTAAGCTCACCAACCTTGGATCTAGGTGGAGTTAAGTTTTTGTTCCAGTTGGATTCTCAGATCACTCATGGCGGACCAGTTTCAGTTCAACGGTCACCAAATCTCGATCAGGGTTACCAGTACACGGACATGTGCTGGGAAATATCCCTGATCCGAGGATGTATTTAGGTCTGATTTTGACGGTCTGATTTCTTATAATTAGCTCACAAAAACCAAGTCTCAGATTACTTAAATTTTATTAAATTTCTAAAGAAAACCAAGTTTTCTCACACTCCTCACTCCGAGCTCAAGCGAATAGCTGTGGGACACTATCTGGATTTAATTTCCGAGATAGTTGTCAAGCCCAGCAAGGCGATCCAAATTCTATAACCTTGTATCATTCGAACTTTCGATGTGCAGTCCAGATCCGCTACGGAGTTTCAATGTGCTCCCGAGAGCAGTTGGGTAATGAGTTTGATCCTAGATTTTAGGGTAACCTAGCGTCAATGATTCTACAAGTTTTAGGTCTTGCAGATCGTATTTAAAGTGATTTAAACGGATTTCATGGCTAATCTAGTTTAGCACTTAGTTAACTTTGTTTAATTTCTAAAGGATTTGATCCTAAGTGATTTCTGCCTGAGGTGGTACTCGGGTCTTTGTACGGGATTTTCCGAGATGTTACAGCCTGGATGAAACACTACATCAAGGTGGACTCACGTCCATGCCCTGGACGGACGACCTGGATAAAGCTCTGGCGTCTGGTGGGTCTCACGTGTACGTGGCCCACACAGTTGGATCAAACCGATATTTATGATTTCCTTCATCCAGGCTGGCCCAAAATGGACAGTAAAGTGGGCTCCACCAACTGGTTGTCCAGAAAAAAAAAATTTGGACAGTCTGGATTTGTTGAACACATTAAGTGGGCCACACAAATCATCATCACCATAAAAAGAAAGAGAGAGAGAGAGAGGGAGAAACGTGTGATTGAGGGGTCCTGCCACTATGGGCCCCTCTAATACATGCATTAATACATACATCAAGATGGGTCCCAAATGTGTGGGCCCATAAACAAAAATCAAGGGTGGAGATTTCCTTCCCACCTTGAATCAGGGCCTAGATGGCCTTCATGCACTAGGAAATTAAATCAAACATCATGGTGGGGTCCATGAAGAATGGCCCCACCATGGATACATGCATGAAAGCTTGATGGGCCATTGGCCACACCTAGAGACCAAGAGGGATCTCCACCATTGATTGGTGGGTCCCACTTATCCCATACACAAAATAAGCAAATCTATCCTAAAGAAATCACCTACCTCCAATCTTCAACTCCTTCCTCCTATAGGTTCTAGAGCTCCAAGAGGGTTGTTTTGATGGTTGAGATGGGTCTTTGATGGTTGGATTGAGAAGGATCTAAGGTGAAAGGGGCTGGATTTTCTCCAAATGGTGGGACGTCCAAGCTCTTGCAAGAACGGAGAAATGAAGAAGAAAGAGGGAGGGAGAGAGATCAAAGAGAGATGTAATCATTAGTTGTAAGGTAATGATGATAGGTGTAAGAAAGCATGGCTAGCTAGCCATCATAGCTTGTAAGAGGCATGGGGATATGGTGTAGGGTGATGTCATCCTAGCCTAGGTTGGCTAGGGTGATGTCACTACCATGATTGCTTTATAGGGAAATGCACTTAGACACCTCGGGTCCCGTAGTCATGCGATCAACGGCCAGGATAATATACGGGCCGGATCTCTCAATCTAAGCGTCACCTTGACGCACGACACATGGCGTTGGAACTGTGATGATGACGCAGTTGCAATGGCATAAGTCTCGAGTTGAGTCGGCTCAGGTTTACAAGGTGCGACTTAAGGTCGCGCGCAAATACTACTATAGGTCGCGGGTTACCGAAATTCGACCGAAAGGACCACGGGATCCTACAAAATGGCAAGATACTAGGACACAGGCCTAATAGCTCTCCCCTCCTAATAAAAATTTCATCCTTGAAATTTACGTTATCATGCAGAATAAACAAGTGAAGAGGAAACATGACATTGCATACATAGATATATCAATCAATACACAGCACCATACAAGCACAATCAATCTACAAAAAGATGGGGATATTGCTCTCTAATCTCAGCCTCACACTCCCAAGATGCCTCATCAGCACTATGACGACCCCACTGCACCTTCACCAAAGGGATATCCTTGGTCCGGAGGGCCTGCTCCTTCGAATCAAGGATGCGAACTGGCTGCTCAATGTAGGAAGCATCCTCACGGACCTCAAGAGGCTGTCAATCAATCAAAGGAATGGTGTCTGACCCACACTTTCATAGCATCGAAACATGAAAAATGTTATGGATGCCCGACAACTCTGATGGTAAGGCAAACCTATAGGTCACGACACCAACACGCCCAGTGATCTCAAAAGGTCCAATAAATCTCGGGGCAAGCTTGCCCTTCGCTCCAAATTGAACCACGCCCTTTATAGGCGAGACCTTGAAATACACTCCGTCCCTAACAACGAACTCCAAGGGACGACGCCAGTTATCAGCAAAACTCTTTTACCGGCTCTGAGTTGTACGGATCATCTGCCTAATGATATCGATAACCTCTGACGTCTGCTGCACAAGTGTAACGCCCTAAAAATCTGGGGTCGAGTAGCAACTCAACACCCGAGTTCCAAAACATCACTTAGGCAACATAAATGCTTACGTTGAATGTTATCTGTGTTAGTGCATTAATCATGAGTGGGATTATACCAAAACAAAAATTCATACTCCAGATCAAGTTATAAAACACAAGCAGAAGATTGAAAGATGTATATAAATGTATATAAAGCCAAAAATATCACAATCGGTCTCCAGAGTATGAACACCTTACTGAGTCACTATATACATGTATTTATTTCAAAATCAAAATGCCAAAAATGGTACAACTAGAATGGTACACCCTATAGCCCCATCATCTGAATGGCCTAAGCGTAGCCTCCAGAGAACTGCATGTAGGAGAACTCATCCTGATCATCATAGTAATCAGGCTCAGCCTCATGCGTCTTGTCAATACCTGCATCTAAGACATGGTCTGGTGGGTGTCCAGAACACTGTCCCGTAACATGGGAGTGAGTAGCTAACTCAGTGGAACAATAAAGCATAGGTTAACATGTTATCAATTTAATCAAGCAGTAATGATAAATCAGTACAATCAAATACTCATAAATACTCTTATTAATGCAAGTATAGAATATAGTTATGATGCACGCCCTCGTCAATGCTCCCTCATGCGACACCATCTTACGTCTGCAGCATGCGTTCATCCCTCAGTGCTCCACATCTTCCAGGCACATGCAGTGCTATGTTATGAGCGTGATTACCGAGTTATTATTAGTCCTTTTCATACAGCAGTATCGGGAAACTAAGGTACCTTCCTTATATCATTCCCAAACAATGATCCATTCTAGGGTCATCAGTCCTAGATAATCTTATACGATGATACAGTTCTAAGTCACTGTAACGGGCTGTCAGGGCTGTTACACGCACTCGTTGCACCACTCCCCCATAACCTTATCAATACAGGCCTAGTTTATACTCTGTTTACTACGGGAAGGCTCGTCGCCTCTCCGCAGCTTCAGAGTATGCTCGAGGTCACTACAAAGGGCTCGTCACTAATCAGTGTAGGCCGACAGTTCGAATACAGTGTCCCATACCACCGTTTCAGCTCACGAGTCTGAGTTGCTCACTGGTCACTACGGGGAGGCACGTGACCCCAGCGTAGGCCGACAGCTCGACCACGGTGTCCCATACCACCATGCCCGGCTCATGAGTCTTAGCGGATCGAGGTACCAAGGTTAACAGGGTTACACTGGTAAGTTTGGTACCCTAGGTTCAAGCAGTAGCGTCCAAACATGGTTAACATACATTAGACAGATCGGGTTACTTGACGAGCTCGACTAGCACGAGCGCACATTTCATCGATCGACATGAAGTGCATAAGCACTCCGTGTGGCCTAACCACTGCTGACGACCAACATACGACTCGGGTTCATCACGTCCTCCGTGGCGAATGAATCTCAACCACGAACTCAAGTCTGTTACTGATTGTCTGGACTATAATCATAGCCCCAATCACAATCAATCCTTAACCAGAAGCATGTAAAGCAAAATAAACAAAGTAATTCAAGCATGTTAACAAGCATGTCATAAAGCATGTTAGAAAGCATAATATAAACAGGAAATACAAACACATATATTTCATAGTAAGCGGTTAAATTAAACAACCAACATGGAGGAAATCATATACATCTCTAAGTTAGTTGAGAATCTTATCTCAACACCTACCTAAAGCACAATCATCTAAGCACTTACTCTTACAAGCATTTTCACAAACACTTAGAATACACTTATTAACATACATAATGTATATTATCAAAAACATGCATTAGGGCAAATCCTTTCACCGAGTAAGTATCACACTTATATCTAGCATGTACATACAGTGATTTATCATGGCAAACATACTTTCAAAATTTGTATGTATACGGTATTTTCTACAAATATACAGAATACACTATACGCCATAATTTGTATACGCTATCGAAACACAAAACGAACATCGGTTTGTGCATGTACCATAACACCCAGAACATGAATCTATCATTCACTGACATTAAAAGCGTTGAAAACCATAACCTATTCATCTAAAGTCCACACCTTATGCCGTAGAAATGTAATGAACTTAACAGAAACTCTACACTTTCGTCAACATCGATATGACGACCTATAACACAAGGTAAGTCAGCTACCTAGCTACTTGTACCAATAGAAACCCTAAAACAGGTTAGGGTTAGGGTTTCCTTACTTAAAAATGAAGTCGGAATCGCCGAAAAAGCGATTAGATTGTGGTGGATAAGCATGTATAGCACCAGGGTAAAATAACAGGAAGATCCTCCCACTTGTCTCACACTTTCTCCCTCTTTTCTCTCATCTCTCTCCTAGGTTTTCTAAAATTCGTATGGTGAGAATGAGAGAGGGTTTAAGGTCCTTATATAGGCCTAAAACTCACTAAAATAGACCCAGGGTCAAGGTATACTTAGGTTATGTCCAAGGCGGGTTTGTTCCGTCTCAACGGAGCACTTCTGGAGCCCTCCCTTGATCCAAAGGTCGGACTTAAGCTCACTGACTATGGATCTAGGTCGAGTTAAGTTTTCATTCCAATTGGGTTCCCAGATCACACGTGGCGGACCAGTTTCAGTTCAACGGTCACAGAAACTCAATCAGGGTTACAAGTACACAAACATATGTGGGAAATGTTTCCCGATCCGAGGGTGTATTTGGGTCAGATTCCGATGTCTGATTACTTATATTTGGCCCGCAAACATCAAGTCTCAGATTACTTAAATTTAATTTAATTTCTAAAGAAAACTAGGTTTTCTCACACTCCTCGCTCCGGGCTCAAGCAAATAACCCCGGAATACTATCTGATTTCGACTTCCGAGATGGTTGTCAAGCCTAGCAAGGCAGTCCTAATTCTATAACCTCGTATCATTCGCACTTTTGATGTGTGGTCCAGATCTGATACAGAGATTCAATATGCTCCCGAGAGCAGTCGGGTAATGAGTTTGATCCTAGATTTTAGGGTAACCTAGCGTCAATGATTCTACAAGTTTTGGGTCTTGCAAATCGTATTTAAAGTGATTCAAGTGAATTTCATGGCTAAACTAGTTTAGTACTTAGTTAACTTTGTCTAATTTCTAAAGGATTTGATCCTAAGTGTTTTCTGTCTGAGGTGATACTCGGGCCATTGTACGAAATTTTCCGAGTTGTTACAACAAGTTCAGGATCTAAGAGACGGTGCTCTCTAACCTCGGCCCAACAACTGGGGGATCTACACAGTCTGCCATAGAAGGCCTCGAAAGGAGTCATACCAATAGTCGCCTGATAGCTGTTATTATATGCGAACTCAGCCAGGTGCAAATGCTCATCCCAGCAACCCGAGAAGTCGATCACGTAAGCCCGAAGCATATCCTCAAGAATCTTGTTGACTCTCCTGGTCTGCCCATCGGTCTGTGGATGATATGTGGTTCTGAACTGTAAGGCAGACCCCATATCCATCTAAAAGCTCCTCTAAAACTGAGATGTGAACCTCGAGTCTCGGTCAGAAACAATCGAAACAGGAACACCGTGCAGGCTCACAATCTCATCAATGAACAATCTGGCAAGCCGGTCAAAAGGCTAGGTCGTACGAATCGCAAGAAAATATGCCGACTTTATCAGACGATCTACGACAACCCAGATGGCATATGACCACGCTCATTCCTTGGTAAGCCCATGATAAAATTGGTGGATACGTGCTCCCACTTCCATGTCGGGACTCTCAACGGCTGCAATGGACCTGGGAGTCTCTGATGATCAGCCTTGACACGCTGGCATGTGTCACACTCAGCCACAAAACTGGCGATCTAGCGCTTCATCCCTGCCCAAAAATACTGTCACCTCATATCGCGGTACATCTTCGTCGAGCCAAGGTGGATAGAAAATCTCGATCGATGTGCTTTGTCATAAGATATCTGCACAACTCTAGAATATCTGGGACACATAATCGACATCTGAAGTGAAGTCCACCATCAGAATAAATCTGCTAATCTAACTAACTCTCAGATGCCCCCTTTGCTCGATAACTTTGAAGTGACTCGTCTGATTGCTGAGCCTCGATCACCCTTGCGACAAGAGAGGGTTAAATCGACAAGCTCGATAACTAAACGATGGAAGACTGTAAGTCAAACTCGAAGTCATACACTGTAATATCCTCGAGCATCTTCCACTCTTAAATCATCATATGAACAACCAGGCCTCGTAGCTGATGGCTAAGGGCATCCGCCACCACGTTTGCCTTGCCCGAGTGGTACTGAAGGTTAAAACCATAGTCCTTCAGGAGTTTCATCCAACGTCTCTACCGTATGTTCAACTCAGACTGTGAGAAGAGATACTTTAAGCTCTTGTGGTCAAAGAAGAGCTCGAACCTGACCCCATAGAGATAGTGCCTCTAACACCTTTAGTGGAAAGACGACAGCTATCAACTCTAAATTATTCGTGAGGTAGTTCAACTCATGGACCTTGAGATGGCGAGACTCATAAGCTACCGGCTTCCCGTGCTATATCAGGACAGCACCCAAACCCACATGCGAAGCATCGGTAAATACAATAAATCCTTCACTCCCAGAAGGAAGAGTGAGGACAGGAGCGGACGTGATGCGGTCCTTAAGTTCTATAAATTCTCACTCATAGGCGTCACTCCATACAAACTCTGCACCCTTCGGGTCAACCTAGTCAGTGGTACTGTAATATGAGAGAATCCCTCAACAAAGCGTCGATAATATCCCGTAAAACTAAGAAAACTGCGGATCTCGGACGCGTTCGTGGGCTGGCCCCACTGATGTACTGCATCAATCTTCCAGGGGTCCACTGCGACACCCTCCATCGTCACCACGTGACAGAGGAACTTCACATCCTCCTGCCAAAACTCACACTTCTCTAGATTGGCATACAGCTGGTGGGCATGGAGGGTCTACAACGTAATCTCCAAATGATGCTCATGGTCCTCACGAGTCCTTGAATAAATGAGAATGTCGTCGATGAAGACCACAACAAACTGATCGAGATAAGGACGGAAGACCTCGTTCATTAGCTATATGAATACGGTGGGCATATTGGTCAGTCCGAAGGACATGACCTAAAACTCAAAGTGACCGTAGCGCGTCCTGAAAGTTGTCTTCAGGATGTCCTCCTCTCAGACTCGAATCTGATGACAACCAGACCATAGGTCAATCTTCGAAAAGAACTGTGCACCCTGCAGCTGATCAAATAAATCATCTATCCTCGGGAGCAGATACTTGTTCTTGATCGTGACCCGGTTGAGCTCGCGGTAATCCACACAGAGCCTCAACGAGCCATCCTTCTTCCTAATGAACAGTACTGGCGCTGTCACGCCCCAAACTTAGAAATTGGGCTCACAAAATTTTCAATTGCCGAATCCGGTACCGACAGCCTCCGTAGTGCCCCATTCTTGGCTCCCAACACCCATACACCAGGTTCCGATCCTGGAAGCCTACAAGGAGGATTTTTCAACATACATTTATCTCATAAGAAGCATAACCACAAGTTTACCCAAATCACAAAGACAACATCATCATCACATATCCACTAATATATTCATTCGAGTACAATGCTGAAAGGGAAATACAATATAGAGATATTAAGGAAAACTCCAGAAGCTCAACTGCATGCTCCTACCTCAGCTCGGCTGCAACCCAACGTCACCTGCATGCATCTATCTTGCATAAGCTTACAGAAAGCTTAGAGGGTGGCATAAGTGTGTGAGCAGTATATGCGTGCTCAGAATGTAATATTAGAGTAAATAAAAATACTGGTAAGTCCACGAACGCCATATAATATTAGGGTAAGCAGAAATACTGACAAGTCCATAAAAATATCATCAACGTCATCTAGGATATGCGATGAGAAGACATAACAAGCCAATTGCATATACTAAGAAAGTAATATAGTCGACTACGCAATGCAGAGACATAGTAAGCCAAATATCAGATACCAAGGATGCATTACAATGTGCAATTCTAAATAGCTACGAATGCCATTAGCCTCATCTAGGTTATATATATGCAGAAGCATAGCAACCCAAAATGCCATATGCCGAGGATGTAATGCAATATGTGGTGCGAATGGATTGACCAAGCTGAAGTGTGAAGTCGGGATGATAGTATGTAATATCGCAAGGTACGGGGTCCACCATAAGAGACTTCTATCCAAACCAGTCTCATACCTAAATTTGGATAGTCAGACTCAATGTGGTAAACTCCTGATCTCAAGTTAGTCGCATGCCCCAACTGAAATCCTGGCCATTGTGAAGGTACAAGTAACAAATAATTGCGCACCACCAGCCCGAGTGGATAGTGAATGAATGAATGAATGGGTATGCAACTCCTACTCAACAAGTCCACATAACAATTTTCTACATATCTAGAATCATCATCGAGGTCTATAACACTCTACACCAGCTGTAGCCCCTACCCGAGTGCACAACCAGATAAGTGAAAGAGACCTCACTATCCGCCAACCAGCAATATATCAATGCCTACTCGACTCATCGATAGTGGACCCATCCCTCAAGTTGGTCAGACTCAGCCTAACATTGCCTACTCCCTCAGGCGGGTAAGGCCACACCCCCTCCCAACCGACCACAACACTGTGGAAGACGCGGCCTACTGGTATTCGGCACTCGGGCGCTCATGTATCCACTAGGTCTAGACTTTGGAGCGTCCTTTGGTACCAAGAGGGTTTAGGGATTTTCACCCAGGGCCATCTATGGCGGCCCGATGCTAGTAATAGATTTTCGATGTCCCATCTTGAAAAGGCCGATATATATGTCCTAGAGGGGGGGGGGGTGAATAGGACTATGCCAAATTAAAATGATAACAGAGGAATTTAAACAATTAAAGAAAAGATAGAACTTTAAACAATCCACAATATGGAAATGTAAAGCAACCTCAAAATTCTAGTATTGAGAGGTTGATACAAATGTTGTTATAAGGACAACCTTGCACCATAAAAACCAAGGGTTTATGGCAGGACAACCTTACTAGAACAGTTTGTGTATCAAAAACTCAAACTGAAGAGGAATAAAAAGGAAATAGCTAGAAAGGAAATATAAGCTATTACAACATTCCTCACAATGCTTGAAATGTAAAAGATTACAACATTTACATCCACAAATACATCCCATAAACTTGAATGATAAAAGATAAAAAATAAACCACACATCCACAAAACACAAAGAATTATAGTGGTTCGCCTGTGTACACTAACTGTTAAACAACAGCCACACAGCTACTCCACTCATAATATCGTCACACAGTGGATATTAGCGTTCATATGAAAATAGGTTTTTCAGGTTCACCTAAAACCCTCACAATTGTGTCTTTCAAGTGGGCTTACACAATTTAAAAAACCTTACACTCTGAGTTTTCTGGATCTCCTCAGATAACCAAAAGAATGAGATTTTTCTGGCTCAATCTTAAAAGAAACCAAAACAATGGAAATTACAATAATGTAAAATACCTGGATTTCTCCTTTTGTTGTAGCCCGGAAGAACCAAGTCGGAGTCGAAGTTCAAATACAGAAGTTCAATGTCCAAACTCACTTATGAAATAGTTCTAGGTTCTAAATTGATTTTAAATTAAATCAAGTTGGGCTAGCTCTATTTGATTTTGATTCTAAGAAGTGGGAATACTTCAATCCCTCTTTCAAATCAGATTGGAATGTAGAATACAAAATCAAATATAAAAATCTAATAAAAGAGAATATTAAATATGCACAATATAGCTTAAGAAGTTTACAAACTTATCTCTTAGAGTGATGACTTGATTTATCTTGAATTGGATACCATACTCTGAAAATCGTACTCTATTTATAAGTGTAGAAGTCGCACCTTCGACTGGTCCTATGGATACTATGATTGGTCGTAGGACCAATGGATTTTTACAAGTTTGAGCGCGATCGGATAAAGCCGTTCCACGACCGGTCGAGGGACCTCCACGACTGGTCGTGACCTGTCCATGATTGGTCGCGTGGAACAAGAAATAGTTGTTGGAATTTGAGTCCTAGCTGCAGGACCGGTCTTGAATGAGTCATACACTGTTCACACCACTGGTCAAGCCGTCTCTAGGACTGGTCGTGGCTTAACCAAAATTTCTAAAAATTTGCAACAAACTTAGGACTGGTCTTGGAATTTCTTGGACTGGTCGAGGCAGTACTAGGACTAGTCAAATAGAGTCCAGGACTAGTTGAAGAACAATCCAAACACTTATAAAAAGATTCAATTTGAATTATGTATACAAAATGACCTACCCTAAGGTCAATTTAAGGCCTTTCATACCTTAAACAAGAAGTATGAACATTGAACCTTCTTTTCTTCAGATGATAGATGATCTTTGAAGTTCATGAAGCTTGAGATCTTGACACATGATGAAGCTTGAACTAGAGATCTTTTAAAGCTTAAATTTGTAGTACTTGAGTTGTACTTCACCTTGAGTCTTAAGTATAAACAGTTCACTTGTCTTTCGATGTCGCTTTAAAACATTGAACTTTGAAGCTTAAAGGAGTGAACAATGTACTTGATCTTACATTTCTTAAAGTAGATCTTTGTTCTTGACTTGTAGCATTGTCCTTGTACATGTGATGCATTGCCTTGAATATATATCTCAATGTGCTACGCAAGACACAAATTGTGGTTTTGGCACTACAAAATTTGACAATCGAAGGAGCAAGAAACCAAAGCACTTATAATCTCCCCCTTTGTCAAATTTATGACAAAACACACTCCATTAAAAAATAAGAGAAGCATTACATGCTCAACAAAGAATCATGCACCATATATACATAAGAAAGTATAATGCACCAGTTACTATAACCGGAACACACTATCATGAAATATTCAAAACACCTTCTTACTTACTCCCCCTGAGTAGCACATAGTGTAGCACACAATGCTACTACTCACAATCCATATCCATATCCATAAGCAAGCATAAAAAAATATTACTCCCTCTTTTTGTCACAATATGACAAAGGAAGCAACTAAGAAATGGAAGAGGAAAACAAAAGAGGAATAAGGGAGCAAACAAAGGTAAGATAGAAGCAAATAATGTACTCAAATAAGTAACTAACATGAACCAAGTTCATCCAAAGTTAGTCCCACAAACTGAAAGAAAGCAAAGTATCATAAGAGTTATTATAGGCCAAATGAGAAAACACTTAATCAGATCTAGAAGAGGGAGCGGGAATAGATGGATCAATTTGGTGTAAACCTTTGGTAATGCGCCTCATATATTTGCGCATATAAGCAAATTGAGAATCCTGGGTTACACGAATTTGAGCCACATGTTCCTCAAGAGAATGTAACCTCTCAGCAAAATTAGAAGGCTGATAGTCAGGGTAAACTTTAGAATCCGATTCAATCTCATTAAAGATATCATCCATATTTATATCATCTGGAGGTACCACCTTCTTCTTCATTCACTGCTTCAGCTCCACCACTACCCACATTCACTTGGCCATCAGCCAACCGTAAATTCATCTTATTTATATTTGAGTTGTTGAAAACAAGGTGATGAATAGGAGCCTCTCCAACAGGCATAGCTACTAACATATGGGTGGTTAACACAGTCATAAGATATGCAAAGAGAATATCACTATGTCCAGGATGTTAACGAAATTGAATGATGGAATGACAGATTAAAGAAGGAAGACAGACATTTATGCCAGAGATGATGGAATGCAAAATTCGAACCATAAAAGAGGTCAGTTCAGTTTTGTTGCCTGAATGTGGATACAAATTTGAAAAAATATTCTATGAAGAACCCTATATCTGGGTAACAAGTACTTTGAAGTGAGCGCATTCCCATTTTGACTCCATTGCGCATCTATGTTACATAATGCTCTAGTAAGCATGCATTTTTCTGATTCAAATGGTTTCTCAACTAGAGTACTAAGAGGAATACCTTCATCATTGACAGTATGTCCATTAGGCCAGAAATCAGATGACGATCTATAGTAAAAGGGCCTTCTCTAGTTGTTATAACAAATGTTAAATTTTTCATCGAGAAATCAGAAATACATGCAAACATAGCTTGTGCAATAGACCGGTATGCCGGCCCACCCCAATGTAGAATGTTATCCCATCCTATAGCTTGGAGAAGAGGAAAAATCTCAAATGGAGCAATATGTTCAATATGCATGGGTCGTTCAACTATCACATTGCACAACCGTAAATCTCGTACATAGGAAGGATCATCTTCAGGTGACCGAAGGTGGCGCCTTTTTATAGGTGTCGATCTAGATGAGGAAGCACCACGGAAAGTTTTCTTTTTACCTCTAGCATCCATTTGCAACTAAGAAATGGAGAAATCAAGAGGTTGTAAAAGATGTAGAGTGGATTTTCTCAAAATCAGAATTTGGAGAAGAAAACCCCAAAAAACTCAAGGAAACAAGAAATAAATCACTCCAAGTGTGAAAATGAAGTGATATTAACTTGAATCTACAAGAAAAACAGAAATACGCACTAACCTTAAAGAAACAAGAAGTTGGGTACGACCGGTCCAGCTTAGACTCGTTGGAGAGAAAGAGCAAATGAGGAAGAAAAGGGTTTTTCCCCAAATTAAAAGCACTAGATGTGCTACATGACTAGTCGAGTATGTCCTTGACCGGTCATGCCACGACTGGTCGAGTACGTCCTCGACTGGTCGTGCACAGCCGAAAATATGCATTTTTCACATAAATTTAAAATTTAAACAAATAAATTAATAAATATATAGGATATGATACAAGAATGTATAATCAATTCAAATTGCATATACCAAGATCAAATTTCAATTTATTAAACCTACTTTTGTTGAACAGTTTAGTGAAAATGTCAGCAAGTTGAGTCTTAGTCGGAATGTATTCCAAAGAAATTATCTTTTCTTCCACTAATTCACGAATGTAGTGATATCTAATGTCAATGTGCTTGGTTCGTGAATGCTGGATTGAATTTTTCGATATATTTATTGCACTGAAATTATCACAATATAAAACCATTGAATCCTATGCAATTCCATAATCGCTTAACATTCTACTCATCCATGCAAGCTTAGTATATGCATTTTCAGCTGCAATGTATTCAGCCTCAGTAGTTGAGAGCGATACGGAACTTTGTTTCTTGCTAAACCAAGAAACTAAACAGTTTCCAATATAGAAGCAACCACCATTGGTTGATTTCCTATCATCAATGTTACCAGCCCAATCAGCATCTGTGTAACCAGCCAATTGAACACTAGTATCATGTGGATACTAAAGACCCAAATTATCTGAACTTGTGACATATCGCATAATCCGCTTAACAGCAGTTAAATGTGACTCTTTAGGGTCAGATTGATATCTAGCACAAATTCCAATGCTAAAAGCAATATCAGGTCTACTTGCAGTTAAATAAGTAAACTGTCAATCATACTAAGATATAATTTATGATCCACACTTTTACCTGTAGAGTCTTTTGAGAGTCTTAATGTTGTACTCATAGGAGTATCAAAATTTTTACCATTCTCAAATCCGAACTTTTTAACTAACTTCAGAGCATATTTGGTTTGAGAAATAAAGATACCATCAGGTTGCTGTTTAACTTGCAACCCTAAGAAATAATTCAATTCCTCAACCATGCTCATTTCGAACTTAGATTTCATAAGATCTGCAAACTCAACAGTCAAGTTAGTACAGGTAGATCCATAAATAATATCATCAACATAGATTTGCACTATTAAGATATGATCATTATGTTTCTTAACAAAAAGAGTCTTATCAACACTTCCCATTTACAAATTATGACTCAGTAGAAACTTAGTCAATTTTTTATACCATGCCCTGGGAGCTTGTTTCAAACCGTAAAGAGCCTTTTTTAAGCGATAGACATGATCAGCGTTCTTAGGGTCTCCAAAACCCGTTGGTTGTTCAACATATACTTCTTCATGCAGATCAGCATTTAAGAAAGCATTCTTTACATCCATTTGATATATTTTGAACTTTCTAAAGCAAACAATGGATATAAATAGTCTGATTGATTCAAGACGAGCTACTGGGGCAAAGGTTTCATCATAATTAATGCCTTCAATTTGAGTATACCCTTGTACAACCAGTATAGCCTTGTTTCAAATTATATTACCAAGTTCGTCAGACTTATTTTTAAAAATCCACTTAGTTCCGATAATATGTTTATCCTTAGGTCTAGGAACAAGATACCAAACGTCATTTCTAACAAATTGATTAAGCTCTTCTTGCATCGCTACTATCTAGTTTTCGTCAGTAAGAGCTTCTTTTACGTTAGCTTGTTCGATCTGAGATGTAAAGCACACGTAATTACATATATCTTCTAGTTTTCTACGAGTGCACACACCAGTGAGAGGCTTTCCAAGAATCTGAGTGGTTGGATGATCTTTAACAGTCCTCAGTTCAGAGTTATTTTGACTTGATGAAGTATCTGGTTTGTCAATTAGAAGAACTTCATCATTATCTGAACTTAAAGCAGGTGGATTCAAGTGATCATCAATGACCACATTGATGGACTCTTGAATTACACTGGTCCTCTTATTGAGTACTCGATACGCTCGACTGTTTAAAGCATATCCTAAAAAGATCCCTTCATCGCTTTTAGTGTTAAACTTACCCAGATTTTCACGGTCACGTAAAAACTTGAAAGTATTTGATAGTAGGCTTCTTATCAAACCACATTTCATAAGCTGTTTTATTATTTGACTTACTTGTATAAACTCGGTTGATTATATAGCAGGCAGTATTTACGGCTTCAGCCCAAAGATTTCTAGGGAGCTTCAACTATTTAACATTACATTTGCCATTTCTTAAAGCACTCTATTTTTTCTTTCAACAATTTTATTTTGTTGTGGTGTTTGGGTGCAAAGAATTCATGCGATATTCCTTGATTACAACAGAATTTTTCAAAACTGTTATTGTCGAATTCTGATCCATGATCACTACGGATCTTACTGACTTGATAACCTTTTTCCAGACTTTACTTTCTGGAATTTTTTCACCAAGACCCCACATAGAGTTCACAATGTCATTTAATCTTATATAGAAGTCCATGAACATTTCATTTTCTTCCATACGTATTTCCTCAAATTTGATTGTGAGGATTTGGACTTTAGATTTCTTGACAATTGATGTTCCCTCATGTGTCATTTCTAAAATATCCCAGGCTTGCTTTGCAGAATCACAGGATATAATTCTTTTGAATTCATCCGGTGATAGTGTGTAAGTGATTACATTTAGTGCTTTTACATTGGCACTACTCTCACTTTTCTGAAGAGTGGTCCAAGAAAAATAAGGTGTTACTCTCATAGATTTGGATCCATCGATACGAGTTACTTCAGTGGTAGGACGGGTCCATTCAATCACTGTGGCTAGCCACACACTCTCATCCATGGATTTTAAGAAAATTCTCATTATGGCTTTCCAATAGGCATAATTGGTGCCATCAAAAGGTGGAGGCCTAGTGACTAAAAGGCTATCAAAATTTGACATCTTATAAATAGCCCAAATCGATTAGCTCAGGAAAAAAATCCAAATAGAATAATTAAAAAACGAGCTATTAGGCTCTGAAACCACTTGAAAAGGCCGAGCTATATGTCCTAGAGGGGGGTGAATAGGACTATGCCAAATTAAAATGATAACATCAGAATTTAAACAATTAAAGAAAAGATAGCACTTTAAACAATCCACAATACGAAAATATAAAGCAACCTTAAAATTCTAGTATTGAGAGGTTGATACAAATGTTGTTCTAAGGACAACCTTGCACCATAAAAACTAAGGGTTTATAGCAGGACAACCTTACTAGAACAGTTTGTGTATCAAAAACTCAAATTTAAGAGGAATAAAAAGGAAATAACTAGAAAGGAAATATAAGCTATTACAACATTCCCCACAATGCTTGAAATGTAAAAGATTACAACATTCACATCCATAAATACATCCCACAAACTTAAATGATAAAAGATATAGAAAATAAACCACACATCCACAAAACACAAAGAATTATAGTGGTTCGCCTGTGTGTACACTAACTGTTAAAGAACACCCACACAGCTACTCCACTTTTAATATCCTCACACAGTGGATATTAGTGTTCACTATGAAAATAGGTTTTTCCAGGTTCACCTAAAACCCTCACAATTGTGCCTTTCAAGTGGGCTTACACAATTTTAAAAACCCTACACTCTGAGTTTTCTGGATCTCCTCAGATAACCAAAAGAATGAGATTTTTCTGGCTCAATCTCAAAAGAAACCAAAACAATGGAAATTACAATAATGTAAAATACCTGGATTTCTCCTTTTATTGCAGCCCAGAAGAACCAAGTTGGAGTCAAAGTTCGAATATAGAAGTGCAATGTCCAAACTCACTTATGAAATGGTTCTAGGTTCTAAATTGATTTTAAATTAAATCAAGTTGGGCTTGATTTTGATTCCAAGAAGTGGGAATACTTCAATCCCTCTTTCAAATCAGATTGGAATGCAGAATACAAAATCAAATATAAAAAGCTAATAAAAGAGAATATCAAATATGCACAATATAGCTTAAGAAGTTAACAAACTTATCTCTTAGAGTGATGACTTGATTTATCTTGAATTGGATACCATACTTTGAAAACGTGCACTATTTATAAGTGTAGAAGTTACACCTTCGACTGGTCCTGTGGACACTACGACTGGTCATAGGACCGACGGATTTTTGAAATTTTGAGCGTGATCGGATGAAGCCGTTCCACGACTGGTCGTAGGCCATCCACGACTGGTCGAGAGACCTCCACGACTGGTCGTGACCTATCCACAACTGGTTGTGTGGAACAAGAAATAGTTGCTGGAATTTGAGTCGTAGCTGCAGGAGTGGTCGTGAACAAGTCATGCACTGTTCACACGACCGGTCGAGTAGTCTCCAAGACTAGTCGTGGCTTAACTAAAAATTCTGAAAATTTACAACAAACTTAGGACTGGTCTTGAAATTTCTTGGACTGGTAGAGGACTAGTCGAACAAAGTCCAGGACTAGTCAACGAACAGTCCAAACACTTATAAAAAGATTCAATTTAAATTATGTATACAAAATGACCTACCCTAAGGTCAATCTAAGGTCTTTCATACCTTAAACAAGAAGTATGAACATTGAACCTTCTTTTCTTCAAATGATAGATGATTTTTGAAGTTCATGAATCTTGAGATCTTGACACATGATGAAGCTTGAACTAGAGATCTTTTGAAGCTTGAATTTGTATTACTTGAGTTGTACTTCACCTTGAGTCTTGAGTATGAATAGTTCACTTGTCTTTCGATGTCGCTTTAAAACATTGAACTTTGAAGCTTAAAGGAGTGAACAATGTACTTGATCTTGCATTTCTTGAAGTAGATCTTTGTTCTTAACTTGAAGCATTATCTTTGTACATGTGATGCATTACCTTGAACATATATCTCAATGTGCTACATAAGACACAGATCGTGATTTTGGCACTACAAAATTTGACAATCAAAGGAGCAAGAAACCAAAGCACTTACACATCTGGTCATCCACGATATGCCTGTGGAAGCTACAGCCCTGATGTCGGTAGGGCGTACAGTAATCACAACACACAATGCAAGATGCATGAGTCATACAATCCAGTCATGCATCAATCCTATGCATATCACGCGCTCATGTGAGATAACCTTCGCCTATCAAGGAGTCTCATAACAACATGCCCAATGACATATGCAATGGTCAACCACATCTCATAACAAACATGCACATGATGCGTATAGGCATGTATCATGATGCTATACTCATAATCGGAATCGACAACCGGCACTGATAATCGGCATCAATAATCGGCCGATACAATTGACCTCGACAATCAGAATTGGCCTCGATAATCGGAATCAGCCTCGACAATCGAAATCAACCTCGACAATCAACCTCAACAATCAGAATCGACCTCGATAATCGAAATTAGCCTCGACAATTGGAATCGACTTCAATAATCTGCCTAAACAATCAGAATCGGCCTCATTAGTCAGAATTGGCCTCGACAACCAGAATCAGCCTTGACAATCAAATCGGCCTCGATAATCGTCCTATACATTCGAAATCGGCCTCGACAATTGGAATCGGCCTCAATAATCGACCTATACAATCGAAATCGGCCTCGATAGTCGGAATCGGTAATCAGCCTAACAAATGGCCTAAGGGAAGGTCACAATGTGGACAATAACCATCATCGCCCATCAATGTAGACATTTAACCAACATCGCTCCCAAGCAGTGGCTCACATAAATATCATTACATACATTATAGCAAAATCACACATTACATCGGTCCGCACATTCATCGCATTGGGCCTCACTCGAGGCCACACATACACCACATTGGGCCTCGCCATACAGGCCACAAATATATCACAATGGGCCTTACCAGATGGGCCTCAAATACATCACAACGGGCCACATACTTGGGCCTAATACACATCATGATGGGCCGCATGACATGGGCCTAATACACATCACAATGGGTCGCATGACATGGGTCTATACACATCACAATGGGCCACATGACATGGGCCTATACACATCACACTGGGCTACATGACATGGGCCGCACAAATATCATATTGGGCCACATATATGGGCCAGAAATACATCACGATGGGTCTTACCAAATGGGCTGAAAATACATCACAATGTGCATTACCAAATGGGCCGGAAATATATCACAATGGGCCACGTCCCATGCCTAATACACACCACAATTGCATCAAGATGGGCCTTAATGGATGAGCCACAAATACATCAAGATGGGCCTCATGGATGGGCCGCACCAATGGGCCTCAAGTGAGAGCTTGGGTTACACCAAAAATCATTGCAATAGTTGCAGGTGTAACATGTGTATCACTGTACACTATCATTTTATGAGGCACATGGCTCACTAATGATGATCAGCACTGCCAAACATTATCTGTGTAAATCAGCACTGTCCAAACATTGTCTATGTAAATTAGCACTGTCCAAACATTGGACATGTAAATCAGCACTGTCCAAACATTGTCCAGCACCATTCAGCACAATCTGAATGGTGTGGATGAAATAAATACATCATGGTGGAGTCCACGTGATGGCCCACCAGAGATTTGAATCTGCCTCAGCTTTAGTCTCAAACCTTAAAATGAGCTTGTCAAATGGATGGACGGTTTGGATAGAACACATCCATCAGGGGTGCAGTCCACGTACTTGGCCTGCCAGGGATTTGAATCTGCTTCATTTTTTTATATTGAAATGGTCCACCGTCCAGACCCATGTCTGGACGGACAATGTGGATACAAGACATGCATCACAGTGGGGTGATGGACGGTGTGGATGAAATCCACACGTCAGGTGCATCTTTCACATCACCATCCAGCAGGTGGGTCTCACATGGGGCCCACCATCAACGTGTATATGTATACATATACAATACAATAATAATAATAATAATAATAATATTATTATTATTATTATTATTATTTGTGTTGAAAGGGCCCAGCAGGCTGTTGGCCAGATGAATGGACGGTGCTGATGTACGCACCAGGATCTGTCCCATCGTCCAGCCATATGGATGATGTGGATGGACGGTGTACATAAAACACATACATTAGCTGGGTCCCACAAACCTTGCTGACGTCACTGCAGTGTGACCCATAGAGTTTGGTGGTGTCAATACACTAGCTATATAATTGGTGCGAGGTATCTACCCAGTCCGTTTCCCCATTTCAAGTGGGTCCCACGACAGTACGGAGTGGATCAAATGGGCCACACCGTCATAAGAGAGAGAGATAGAGAAAAAAAGAGAGAGATCAGTGAAGGGGAGGGACCACACCACTATGGGCCCTCCCTATACAATGCATACATCAAGATGTGTCCCACCATAAGTGGGCCCTTAAATCACAAATCACAACATAAAATCACCCACCTTTGATCTCCTCTTCCTTCTTCTGCCTATAGCCTTTAGAGCTTCAAGGGAACGATTTCAATGGTTGAGATGATCTTTGGATGGTGGAGATGGGAGGTAAGAAGGTGGGCCACACTAGCTTTTCTCATGGAAGCTGGGACGTGGGTTGCTTTGAGAATGAGGGAGAGAGATGAGAGAGAGAGGTTGTAAGAGAGAGAGAGATGGGTGAGTGATGGGTGTGAATGATGGGTGAGTGATGGGTGTACTTGGTTGTAAGAGAAAGAGTTGACTTTGGGAAGGGTGGTCGTACTTGGGGATGGGTGTTGTACTTTGACTAGTGATGTGATTGATTTGGCATGTTTCTATTGGATTTACAAAGCGCAGTATTTTCCTCAAACTGAACGTGGGCCCACATCTCCTGACCCAGGTAGGGCCTCAGCGCGCGACATGTGGTGTCAGAACCACGATGATGGCACGGTCTCAAGGATATAATTCTTGGGTCGAGCCGACTCTAGAATACGAGACATGACTCAAGGCTGCGTGCAAATGCTAGTTACAGGTCGCGGGTCACCAAAATTTAACCGAGAGGACCGCAGAAGCTTACGTAACGGTACGGGCTAGGATATGGGTCTTACAGCTCTCCCCACCTAATAAAAATTTCATCCTTGAAATTTGCACTATATGTAGAACTCAAAAAGAATGAGGAAACATGGTATCCGAAATACAATACCGGGCATAATCAAACATCAAAGAGATGAGAATAACGGTCGCGAATCTCAGCCTCCCACTCTCAGGATGTTTTATCAACGCTATGATAACCCCACTGATCCTCGAATCCTGATAAAAAATGATAAAAATTGGAATACTAAGCAGCCTCACAATCTCAACGGTAGGGAGCTATATTAGAAAATCTTTAAGTTATTCGAACTCGGGGATCCAATCATTCTAAGTTCTCAACAATCATAAAGTGAAGGGTAGCTATCAGTAGATATGTGATGTTATCCTCAGGTATTCCCAAGTTATGCTTTGATATCAACTTTTTATAGTTGGTGTGTTTACGTCAACATCTCGATGGGTCCTACCATCAGGTAGCTGACGTATTGACATTAGTAAGTTCTGTGGTTCCAACCATAATGTATATGTTTTGACTCCACACCGTCTAGATGACTGGACGGAGGGCCCACCTTGATGAATATGTTGTATATCCACACTGTCTATCAGGTGGACCGCACTACAATAATCAGTGGGGATTGATAGGCTACCATTGAAACCCATTTTGAGATCACAGAAGCTTTGGATCAACATGAAATTTGTTTTTCCTCCTAATTCAGGTCCATTTGACCTTATGAACTGATTGGATGGGAAAGAAACGTCATGGTGGGCCCGATCAATTGTTAATAGTAAAAAAATCGGCATGGTCTAGATGATCTCTTGATGGGATTTATTTTTGAAATGCTCTAAAATAACCTCTAATTAATGTGTAGGCCCCACCTTGATGTGATGTATGTTAGGCCCACATGATGTGGCCCATTTGATGTATTTGAGGCCCACATGATGTGACCCATTTGATGTATGTTAGGCCCACATGATGCGGCCCTTTTGATGTATTTGAGGCCCACATGATGTGGCCCATTTGATGTATTTAAGGCCCACATGATGCGACCATTTAATGTATATGAGGCTCATTAGTGTGGCCCGTTGATGCGGCGCACTTGATGTATTTGATGCCCATTCGTGCGGTCCGTTTATCGCAGCCCATTTGATGTATATGAGGCCCATTAGTGCGGCACGTTGATGCGGCCCATTTGATGTATATGAGACCCATTGGTGCGGCCCGTTAATGCGACCCACTTGAAGTATTTAAGGCCCATTGGTGCGGCCCGTTGATGTAGCCCATTTGATGTATATGAGGTCTATTGGTGCGGCCTGTTGATGTAGCCCATTTGATGCATATGAGGCCCATTGGTGCGGCCCGTTAATGCGGCCCACTTGATGTATTTGAGGCCCATGGGTTAAGGTCCGTTGTGATGTATATGCTGCACATGAGCGAGGCCCATAGTGATGTGTATTAGGCCCTTGTGTGAGGCTATGGACCCACTATATGTTTGGCTCTATGTGGGCCACTCCTTGGGGGCAATGCTAGCTAAATGTCCACATTGATGGGCAATGATGGTTAAATGTCTACATTATGACCTTTCCTTAGGCCTCGTTAGGCCTATTCTCACCGATTTCGATTGTGGAGGCCGATTCTGATTGTCGAGGCCGATTATCGATTGTTAAGGCTGATTGACAAGGTTGATTTCGATTGTCGAGGCCGATTGTATAGGCCGATTATTGAGGCTGATTATCGAGGCCGATTGTCGAGGCCGATCATCGAGGACGAATGTCGGGGCCGATTGTCGATGTCGATTATCGAGGCCGATTATCGATGTTAATTATCAGTGCTAGTTATTGATACCAATTATGAGTATGTGACAGCATTGCATCATGATACCTACACCTTGGAGCCCACCTTGTGTATATATTGAGCCCCATAGGAAGTCTAGTTTATTGCACGATAGAGAAGGTAAAGAAGCCCACTTATTGCACTTAGACTCGGATCTGTCCTCGATGAGGGATATTTTGATGCACCATCATTGTGATCACATGTAGGAAGGCGCACATGGGCGGACACTGAGTGGGCAAAGCATGAGGACCTGAGCGACTGTAACACCCTGAAAATCGGGGGTCAAGCAAAGCTCAGCTCCCGAGTTCCAACGCATCACTTATGCAACATAGATAATGATAATTATGATGAGTGCATTGAAACATGAATGAGATTAAGCCAAAACAGCATATCATACTCCAAGGACAGTTAAATTATGCTAGCGGAAGACTGTGATAGATATAGAACATATATAAACTGTGGTAAGTCTCCGGAGTGTGATAATGTTACCAAGTTAACAATTACAATTTTGATTTCAAAATATACAAAATGAGAAAGTGTAATGTCTCTATCCAAAATACCATAGCCCTGTCAATGCAATTCCAGGTCTACATAAACCCACCAGAGAGTTACTTGTAGGAGAACTCCTCCTCAACATCATAGTAATAGTCTGGCTCTGCTTCATAAGCATCGCCATCACCTGCAGCTAAGACAGTCTGGTTGGTGTTATAAGCACCGTCCCGTAATGTGGGAGTGAGTAGCTAACTCAGTGGAATCAAAGAGCAAAGATTAACATGTTATTAAATCAATCAAGCGATAATTATAAAGCAAGCAAATTAAACATTCCTAAGTACTGTAATTAATACAAGAATGAGATACAATAATGATACATGCCCTCGCCAACATACTTCCTCGTGCGACACCATCTTACGTCCGCGGCATGCTTTCATCCCTCAGTGCTCCACATCTTTCAGGCACATGCAGCGCGATATGAACATGATTACCGAGTTGTTATTAGTCCTTTTCATATAACAGTATTAGTCCTTTTCATATAGCAGTATTAAAAAACTAGGGTACCTCCCTTATATCATTCCCAAACAATGATCCATTCTAGGGTCGTCAGTCCTAGATAATCTCATACGATGATATGGTTCTAAGTCGCTGTAAAGGGCTACCAGGGCTGTTGCACGCACTCATTACACCGCTCCCCCATCACCTTATCAATACAGGCCTAGTTTATACTCTGTTTACTACGGAAAGGCTCGTCGCCTCTCCATAGATTTAGAGTATGCTCGAAGTCACTACACTGCGCACGGTCAGGGTTGTCAGGGCTGTTACACGCACTCGTTACACCACTCCCCCATCACCCATCAAAACAGTGTAAGCCGACAGCTCGAATATAGTGTCCCATACCACCGTATTCAGGTCACGAGTCTGGGTTGCTCATTGGTCACTACAGGGAGGCACGTGGCCCCAGCGTAGGCCGACAGCTCGACCATGGTGTCCCATACCACCATACTCGGCTCATGAGTCTTAGCGGATCAAGGTACCAAGGTTAACGGGGTTGCACTGGTAAGTTTGGTACCCTAGGTTCAAGCAGTGGCATCCAAATATGGTGAACATATATTAGACAGATCGGGTTACTTGACGAGCCCGACTAGCACGAGCGCACATTGCATCGATCGACATTAAGTGCAAAAGCACTCCGTGTGGCCTAACCACTACAGACGAACAACATATGACTCGGGTTCGTTAAACACGTCCTACGTGGCGAATGAATCTCAACCACGAGTCTGTTACCGATCGTCTGGACTATAATCATAGTCCCAATCACATTCAATCCTTAACCAGAAGCATGTAGAGTAAAGTAGAATAAATAAAGTAATTCAAGCATGTTAACAAGCATCTCATAAAGCACAATATAAACAGGAAATACAAACACATATATTTCATAAGCGATTAAACTAAACAACCAACATAGAGGAAATCATATACACCTCTAAGTTAGTTGAGAATCCTATCTCGACACCTACCTAGAGCATAATCATCTAAGTACTTACTCTTACAAGCATTTTCACAAACATTTAGAATACATTTATTTAACATACATAACGTATATTAGCAAAAACATGTATTAGGGCGAATCCTTTCACCGAGTAAGTATTACACATATATATAGCATGTACACACAATGATTAATCATGACAAACACACTTTCATATTTTGTACGTATACGGTATTTTCTACAAATATACAGAATACACTATATGCCATAATTTGCATACGTAACTGAATCGCAAAATGAACATCGCATTATACAAGTGAAATAACACACAGATCATGAATCTATCATTATCTGACATTGAAAGCTTTGAAAAATGACAACCTAAGTATCTAAAATCCGCACCTTACGTCGCAGAAGCGTAACGAACTCAACAAAGACTCTAAATCTTCGTATACATGGAATATCAACCTGTAATACAATCTAGGTTAGCTATCTAACTACTAGCATCAATGACAACCCTAAAACAAGTTAGGGTTAGGTCTTTCTTACCTAAGAACGAAGTTAGAATCGTTGGAATGACGATTTGATAGCAGGAAAGAAGCACGTGGATTAGCAGAACGACTGCTAAGAAGAACCTCTCACTCTTCTCTTACTTTCTCTCCCTTTTCTCTCTTCTCTCTCCTAATTTTTCTCAAATTTGTATGGTGAGAATGAGAGAGGGTTTAAGGTCCTTAGGTTGTGTCCAAAGGGCATCTGTTCTAGCTCAACGGAGCACTTCTGGAGCCCCTCCTTGAGCCAAAGGTTGGACTTAAGCTCACTGACTATGGATCTAGGTCGAGTTAAGTTTTCATTCCAATCAGGTTTCCAGATCACACGTGACAGACCAGTTTCAGTTCAACGGTCATAGAGTCTCGATCAGGGTTACAAGTACACAGACATGTATGGGAAATGTTTTTTGATCCGAGGGTGTATTTGGGTCAGATTTCGACGGTCTGATTACTTATATTTGGCCCGCAAACATCAAGTCTCAGATCACTTAAATTTAATTTAATTTCTAAAGAAACCCAGGCTTTCTCACACTCCTCGCTCCGGGCTCGAGCGAATAGCCGTGGGACACTATCTGGATTTAATTTTCGAGATGGTTGTCAAGCCCAGCAAGGCGGTCCTAATTCTATAACCTCATATTATTCAAACTTTCGATGTGTGGTCTAGATCTGATACGAAGTTTCGTGATGCTCTCGAGAGCAGCCGGGTAATGAGATTGATCCTAAATTTTAGGGTAACCTAGTGTCACTGATTCTACAAGTTTTGGGTCTTGCAAATCGAATTTAAAGTGACTAGTGCAGATTTCGTATGTGATCTAGTTTAGCACTTCGTTAACTGTCTAATTTATAAAGGATTTAGTCCTAAAAGATTTCTGTCTAAGGTAATACTCGGGCCTTTGGTAGTTTGTATAAAAGGTGGTTCAAAGAATTAACACTTAACTAAATCATGCCCTAATTACAACAGAAGAAGGTCCTAGGGCAGGAGAGGCTGATGTTTCTAAATAACCTATTCGTCGATGATTCCATAAGGTTATTTTGAGTTTGAGTATTGTTCTTCATCACTTAAACTCTAAGATTTGTGTCTAATGTGAAAGTACTTAGAAAGATTTAAAGAACGAGGTAGTGCGAGGTGAGATTTGTGAGGGAAAAGGGTTAAAAAGCGATTTTAGACGTTGGGATTGAGTTCTGACAAGTTAATAAGGTGTTTGGATCGACCCATTGCCTAAGGACGTCTATCCCCAGGTTGACAAAAATTCGGGGTGTTACAGTGACCTACTAGTGATTGATAGGCTACTGTGCTGACAAACTACTATGCACACGGTGAAGGTAGAACTTTGTCCCACATCAGGAGCATCATCCGATATTGTGGTGACTATAAGTTGGATTCTTTCCTTAACTATCTTGACGCATTTTAAATCAGTGAGCCTCTCTTAATATTTAGACTAGATCCGCCGTCCTTCTGCGGACCCCCATCATTCGTATGCATGTTGTGATGGATGATTGATTAAAGCAAAAGTCATTAGGCTGAGATATTTATGAGACTCTTTGTGAGACGGAGTTATCCCCACATGATCGCGTGATACGTGCAAGTTTGATGTATGGCCTAGATGAGGTTGATGGTATTCGTGGCTCTTTAAGATTTGCATATTGCATTGCATCATCAGCATCTAATATTTAGTTCTTTATGATTCCGCATTTGCACAGTCGATCTGCATTGCAGAACTGTTCTACATTACTTCTTCAGCATATGATATTGGCCTATTATATTTTTACATCGCATAACCTGGATAAGGCTGATGGTATTTATGAACTTGCCGGCATGTTTCCGCATTACTCTGATATTGTACGATTTATGGATTGTCAGTATTTGAGCTTGCTCTGATATCTATATCTTGGCACGTCATCGCACACACTTACACCACCCTCTAAGATTTCTATAAGCTTATGCACGATAGATGCATGTAGATAGCATTAAGTTGCATCAGCATTGAGCTTGGAGGCTGCAGCGGTCTTCTGGTGCTTTAATTTTTGATATATGTATTTCCATTTTAGCACTGTATTCAAGTGTTTATATTAGTGGATATGTGATGATGATGTTGCCTTTGTGATTTGGGTAAACTTGTGGTTATACTTATTACAAGTTAAATGTATGTTTGAAAATCCTCCTTGTAGGATCCCATGATCAGAATCAGGCATATAGGCACTGGGACCCAAGAATTGGGTACTACGGAGGGTGTCGGCACCGGATTCGGCGATCAAAAATTTTATGAGCCCGATTTCCAGGTTTGGGGCGTGACGGGCACTCCCCACGGCGAACTAATCGGACGAATGAAGCCTAGCTCACACAACTCTTCCAACTACTGTTGCAGCTCCCACAACTTCATCGGTGTTATACGATACGGGGCCTTCGAGATAAGCGTGGTACCGGGTACAAGATCAATCTAAAACTCAGTATGCCGGCGTGGTGGCAACCTCGGGATCTCATGGAATACATCGGGGAAATCACAGATAATCAATAACTGATCAATGCTCACTGCTACGTGCTCCTTTATGGCACACGACATTAAACAAGATAGCGACTCTCCTCTAGGCTCATCTACGAATTGGAACTGTAGCAAGCCGGGTATACAGAAAGTGACAATCCTCGCAGAACAGTCCAGAACGACATGGTACTCGGCGAGCCAATCCATACCCAGGATGACGTCGAACTCTGACATCGGCAGCACAAACAAATCGCAGGCAAGAAAGTCTCCCCTATTAAAATAAGGCAAGACGAACAGAATCGGCCTAGCACTGAAGTCTTCCCCAAGGGTGTCGACACTGACAATCCCTCATGGGCAGACTATAACGGTAATCCAGTCGAACAGGAAAAACCCTCGGACATAAAAGAGTGCAAAGCACCGGAATCAAACAAAACTCAGGCGATGCATCCAGAGATAGGAAAAATACCCTCAACGACCCCTCCTGAAGATTGCGGGTCCTACTAAGTTGCATAGAATCTAG
The DNA here is from genome assembly GCA_030180095.1 of Magnolia changhungtana. Taxonomy (NCBI): domain Eukaryota; kingdom Viridiplantae; phylum Streptophyta; class Magnoliopsida; order Magnoliales; family Magnoliaceae; genus Magnolia; species Magnolia changhungtana. Next base: position 3,771,309 of record JASAUF010000625.1, read on the forward strand.
CCTGAGCTGGATGGGGAGGTGTCTGTCCCCTCTGAGGGTACTGTTACTACTACTATCGCTGAGGCGGTTGAAACTGTTACCTCTGTTGTTACGGTCTCAGAGGCTAGTGCTACCGCTGCTGCTATGGGGGCCTCAGTGGTAAGAGCTGTTATCGCTGATGTTGTGGTAGAGGTTGTTGTGGCTCTCTCAGCTGCTGCTGCTGCTGCTGCTGAGGGGGGGAGACTCCCAGATACGATGCCCCATCTCACCGCACCCAAAACAGATACTAGTAAACTGCCGCGGAGATGGTATTGGAGGTGCTGCTGGTGCTCCGAAGGCTAGGTGGCTTATGCGTCTTTGCCATGGTCGATGCTGCTGGTGCTAAGAGCTACCGGAGGGGGCCTGCCTCTGTCAGTCTCTCCTCTGATCATAATCCCTCTACGTGCCGGCCCACTTAGCCTTATAAACCTGGGCCCTTTGAACAACTTCTTTGAAGGTTTGGAGCATATGACAGATAGCACGACCTCGAAGACCATAATGCAAGCCGTTCTCAAAACGGCGGGCCTTTTACCCCTCATCATCAACTAAGTACAGCGCGAATCTGGATAGCGCGACAAAGCGAGTCGCGTACTGAGCCACGGTCATATCTCCTTGTACTAGAGTCTCGAACTCCAGCGCACGCTGCTAACGAATGTGATCAGGGAAATACTAGAGTCTCGAACTCCAACACAACTCTGGAATATCCGGAACACATAATCGACCTCTAAAGCGAAGTCCACCATCAGAACCAATCTACCAATCTGATTGACTCTCAGATGTCGCCTCTGCTCGATAACTCTGAAGTAACTCGTCTGACTGTTGAGCCTCGATCACCCTTGCGACAAGAGAGGGTTGAATCGATAGGCTCGATAACTGAACGATAAAAGACTGTAAGTCAAACTCGAAGTCATACGCTATAATATCCTCGGGCATCTTCCACTTTTGAATCATCATATGCACCACTAGGCCTTGTGGCTGATGGCTAAGGGCATCTACTACCACGTTCGTCTTACTTGGGTGGTACTGAAGATCAAAATCATAGTCCTTCAGGAGTTCCACCCAACGTCTTTGCCGCATGTTCAACTCAGACTGTGAGAAGAGATACTTCAAGCTCTTGTAGACGGAGAAGAGCTCGAACCTGACCCCATAGAGATAGTGCCTCCACACCTTCAATAGAAAGACGACTGCTACCAACTCTAAATCATACGTGGGGTAGGTCAGCTCATGACCTTGAGCTGGCGAGACATGAAAGTGCCCTAGTTTGTCAATTAGAGTGATGGTTGAGTCGGTGAGTTAGGTGTGCCCCATATGAAGATTGATTAAGCTATCGCCTCAACCGAATATGTGTTCCGAGCTCGTCACAGGTAAATCAGCCTCACATCTCAAATCCCAAAACACCCAGGTAAACAAAAGCCTTAAAAGACTTAGAACAACATAGGATGCAAAAGTCTAAAAACTTATGGGTCGAACCGTACTCTAAGTTTTTCAGCTGCATTCGATGACATCGAGTCTATATCATTGCCATCGAACCGTACTCTATGACGTCGAATTAGGCTGATTTATGTCCAGTAACCACAAAGTATTTTGGATAAAATGTTCAATAAATCAAAAAGATCTTTGATAACATCGAATTTCAAATATCGATGACATCGAAGGTTAGTCGATGATATCAAAGGTCTTAGAGTATTGTCCATTGAACCTTCTTGGAAAATATTCTGACGTTACTCGAGGAATTGAATCATCCTCGATATCATCGAAATTCAAAGTTTGATGACAGCAAGAGCTGATCGATGATATCGAATTTAGACATATTGTGTCCAACGAGCTTAACAGGAAAATCAAATAGAAATAATCGAGGAATTGAGATAACCTTGATAATATCGATATTCAAACTTTGATGATATCGAGAAAGTCTCGATGATATCGAATTTGGACAAAATATATCCAGCGAGCTTTCAAGAAATATATTTTAAAAAGATCGAGGAATCAAAATTGGTTTCGATGATATTGGAATTTGAATTTCGATGACATCGAAACAGTATCGATATCATCGTGGTCTACTCTAAAATGTACAGCAAGCTCTTGTGTTATAATGTCAAGAAATGGAAACATGACTCGATGACATCGAAATTGAAATTCAAAGATCGATGAAATCGAATCGGTTTCGATATCATCGTTAGTCTATCAAAAAGTTCTCATAATAATTTTTAAGAGAGTTTATATAATCGAACTATGATTCAATGGCAACGAAAGTATACGTTCGATGACATCGAATCAAGATTGATGAAATCAAACTCAGTCAGATTCTGACAATTTTATTTCTATTGGAACTTTTTGGCTATATAAGCAGAGCTTGTTCTTGGTTGCAAACAGAGACAAATAGAGAGAGCTTTGAGAGAGTAATTACATATCACCTACCCTAAGCTCATTTTCTTATGAAAGTTCATCCTTCAATCTACCCTCATCATTGATATTCAATAGAGTGGATTGAGGAATGAACTTCCCCATTCAAGGATCATCCAGCTACTATCTTAATGGAAAATCATTGAGTTGGGATACCTTGAATGCTTGAACGCTTGGAATCACTCCTTTAAAATAGGAAAACATTTATTAGAGTAGGATTCCAACATAACCTTGACCCAACCCATCGCCTTATTGGAATATCATTAAGTGTTGTGGATCAAAGGAGCTGAAGAATCTTTATCATCAAGGAGGAGATCTTCATCAACGTGCTTAATGGGGCTCATCTACCTATCTGTAAGTCATTAGAGTCCAGAGACACCATTGATCATTCCTTGTGTAGGATTGGGTCATGGGTACATCTCACCCCTTATAAGCCCTCATAGGAGGCCTCCGACAAAAGAGTACGTTTGGGTGTTGTGTGTTGACCCTTGCTCTTGTGTAGGGCATAAACATAGGTCCTTGGCCTGTGTGGCCTAAACCTAGGTTCCTTGTGTGGATAATTGGTCTGTGTAGCCTAAAACCTCGATTCTTTGTGTGGATCCTTAACCTGTGTGGCCTAAAACGGAGGTTCCTTATGTGGATCCTTTGCTCTTGTGTAGGGCATAAAACTTAGGTGCTTCGTATTGACCTTTACTCTTATGTAGGGCATAAACTTATATCTTGTGTAGGTACATTTTAGGTACCTTATGTAGGTACTAGAATCAACCTTGTGTAAGTTGTAACGGTTTGAGGTGAACCTGATTTGAAACCTCCGTTAGTGAAATCCGGTACACTCATGGGATGAGTGCGTCCACCGAGAGTGGAGTAGGCACATAGCCGGACCACTATAAATGACTGTGTTTAGGATTGATTCTTGCTTGATAATATGAATGCTTTAATTTGAATCACATCTCACATACATTCACACTTCTTGTCCATCTTAGACTATTTTTTGTATCATGCTTAATATTGAATAGTCTTGTGATTAGATCCTCTACTTGGCTTAGAAGCCATTAGAGTTAAAATTGGGGATATCTTGATAGTTGCATATTAGATCAAGATTAAGGTAATAGGATTTAAAATAAGGCATAAAATTTTATAAAGTCCTATTCAACCCCCTCTGGGACACCTTGAGTTATTTCTACTTCAACTAAAGCGGTCCTCACCTCAATTTCAATTGGTATCAAAGCGGGTCTCTCTTAAGGGCTTAACCGCCTAGAGAGTGATCTTGACTGAAGTTGGGAATCATGGTAAAAAAATGTAGGACTAGAGGAAGTAGTTGATATCACTGCAAATGACCAAAAGCAACTATAGTTTGAATCACTCAATTTACTGAGCCTTATCAAGAATATATAAAAAAGTCAGAACAAATGTCTAGTAATTCATATTGCTCTTAAGGCCGGTAATAGCTCCAAGTGGTATCTTGATAGCGGGTGCTCGAGACATGACCGGTGACCAAACTCACTTCTGTGACTACTCAGAATTTGATGGTGGGTCGGTCACATTTGGAGATGGGAACTCCACCAAAATAATTGGGCAAGGAACAATAGTTGGACCAGGACTCCCCAAAATTAAAAATGTTCTTTGTGTGGAAGGTCTAAAGCATAATCTCCTCAGTATCTCATAAATTTGTGACAAAGAACACTTGGTCACCTTCTCAAAAGATGTGTGTAGAATCTTAGATCATACATGAAAATCTATCATGAAAGGCTTACGCACAAGTGACAACTGCTACATTATTAAAAGTAGTAATGAGAATGTATTGTCCACAAAATGTTATATGGCTGTGAAAAGAGAGTCCAAACTATGGCACCAAAGGCTGGGACATGTTCACTATCGAAACTTAGCCAAGTTAAGTTCGAGGAATTTGGTAAGAGGACTTCCCAAGATTACAAAGGAAGAAAAGATTATATGTGGTGACCGTCTAAAGGGTAAACAGATAAAAGTTGGACACAAAAAGACAACCACCATAGCAACATCAAAGCCATTGGATTTGCTACACATGGACCTAGCGGGTCCCACCAAAGTTGAAAGCCATGACAGAAAAAGATACTACTTGGTGGTGGTGGATGATTACTCCATATTTACTTAGGTCGCCTATCTTCGAGAAAAATCTATGCTTTTGATGAATTTGTAATTATGGCAAAACGTCTTCAAAATGAGAAAGGATACTACATAAATTGTTTCAGGAGTGATCATGGTGGTGAATTTGAAAATGAGCGGTTTCAAAGATATTTTGATAAGAAAGGAATTCGCCATGAATTCTTAGCCCCAAAAACTCCACAGCAAAAAGGATTTGTTGAAAGAAAGAATCGAGTACTACAGGAAATGGGCTCAGTTATGCTGAATGAAAAGGATATGGCAAAAAGCTTCTGGGTTGAGGCTGTCAATACTGCCTGCTACATAATAAATAGAGTATATCTGAGAGCAGGTTTAAACAAAACACCATATGAGCTATGGTACGAAAAATAACCTAGTGTGAAATACTTCCGTGTCTTTGGCAGTAAATGTTATATTCTGAAAGACAGAGATCACCTAGGAAAGTTTGAGTCTAAAAGTGACGAAGGCATCTTTCTAGGGTATGCCTTGAATAGTCGTGCTTATAGAGTATATAATCTAAGGACCCTCACCATTCAAGAATCTGTTGATGTGGTGGTTGATGACCAACCCCATGAAGAAGAGAGTCCCTTGAATGAATTAGAGGATGATGTGGATTCATGCATTCTAGGTAAATCAAATAACAAAACTTCCACACCTAATGAGCCTCTACTGTCGTCTAACATACCCATCATTATGGATCACCCTCTAAATCAAATCATTGGAGATCCTATTGATGGTGTACAAACTCGACGTCAGATAAAAAGCATTTATAGTCATTTTTGCTTCACCTCAAAGATTGAGCCTAAGAATATTGTGGAAGCTCTTCAAGATGAATATTAGATAAATGCTATGTAAGAAGAACTTCAACAATTTTAGAGAAATGAGGTATGACAACTAGTTCCCAGACCACTTGATACAAATATCATCGAAACCAAATGGATCTTCAAGAATAAATCCGATGAATCTGGGAATGTGATTAGAAATAAAGTAAGATTGGTAGCGCAAGGATATTCACAGATAGAAGGCATTGACTTTGATGAAACATTTGCTCTTGTAGATCGCCTTGAGTCAATCAGGATTATCATGTCTATTGCATGTGCATTAAAATTCAAACTATTTCAAATGGATGTCAAAAGTGCATTTCTCAATGGGGTACTTGATGAAGAAGTTTATGTAGAACATTTCATACCCCAAGTATCCTCAACATGTCTATCGGCTGAGCAAAGAACTTTATGGCCTCAAACAAGCATCACGTGCTTGGTATGAACATTTAATGCAATTTCTTTTGGACCATAAATTCTTTAGGGGTAGTGTAGATAAAACACAATTCACACATAAGATAGAGAATTCATTGCTCATTGCCCAGATCTATCTGGATGACATAGTCTTTGGTTCTACATGTGAAGATACTACTCATAGCTTCGCCGATCTCATGAAATATGAATTTGAAATGAGTATGGTCAATGAGTTGAACTTCTTTTTAGGACGACAAGTGAAGCAATTGCACAATGGGATTTTTGTGTGTCAAACCAAGTATGCAAAGGATTTAGTAAAAAGATTTGGACTTAAATCTGGTCGGCCCTATTATACTCCCATGAGCACCATACTCAAACTCTTCAAAGATATAAATGGCAAGAGTGTGGATCAACACCTGTACCAAAGTATGATAGGAAGCCTACTATATCTCAGGGCAAGTCGTCCAAATATATCATTTAGTGTAGGAGCATGTGCGCGATATTAGGCTGATCCTAAGGAATCACACCTAACAGCAGTTAAAAGAATCATCAAATATGTGGTTGGAACAACCACTTTTGGCCTATGGTATCCATTCGAAACATCTACCATCATTGTCGGATATTCAGATGCCTATTTGGCTGAAAATTTAGATGATCACAAATCAACCAATGGCGGCTTTTTCTATATAAGAAATTGTTTTGTATCTTGGCAGATCAAGAAACAAAATTCGATATCCCTGTCCACTACCAAGGTCGAATACATCGCTACAGGTAGTTGTTGTGCACAACTCCTCTGGATGAAACTAATGCTGCTGGATTATGGGATTGAGCAACCCACGATGACTCGCTTTTGTGACAACACTAGTGTCATCGACATTTCAAAGAATCCTGTTCAACATTCAAGGACTAAGCATATTGATATTCGACATCATTTTATCCGAGAACTTGTTGAAGACAAGATCATTGTGTTGGACTATGTGTTTATAAAAAAACAACTGGCTGATATCCTAACAAAGACCCTTGATACAAATGGGTTTGGTGATCTTTAGAAATCAATTGGATTATGCACAAATTGATAGAAAACTCAGTCAGAATAAACTGAATAGGCACATCTGAGGACTAAGGTCCTCAATTTTTTTACGGGGTTAAAAGTACATATACAATATAGGCATATTCCCATGTACTAACCATTTTCTATATGCCAAACTTCCAATTTAGGCTCTCGGGAAGATAAGGTCTGAATATCAGAAATAACCACTGGTCCTTTCCAACGGCCATCGACACAATCTTTAATATCATTATGAGCCTAAATTCGATGACATCGAGTCAGTTTCGATGTCATCGATGATCTCTGCTGTAAAAGGAGAACAAGAGAATGAAAATTTTTAGAGTTTGTTTCTCTGGATTTTGCCCTTCTTCATTCCCTCTGCCTTGAAGATACTTCTCAACTACGAAAGGAAATATGGCGAAAGGCAAAGGTAAGGATCTTCCTTGCACTAAATCTTTGAAAATAAATAAATATAGAAGTAACAAACAGGCAGCCAATAGTTCTCCTCCCACTAGTCTGGATTGGAAGCAAGTCATGATAGCAGAGTGTATTGTCCTCAACAGTGCTATTGATCCATACGTAGTGGATCTCGTGTTAGAGACAATAGGGTGGCAGAATATACTGAATCTTGGTGGTCCCTACCAATATGAGTTAATTCATCAATTCTTCAATAGTGCCACATTGTTCATGACAATCCACCATGTATCCGCCTGGAATTCATGCATCAAACAAAACTCATTACTCCAGTGATACTTGGTCGTCTCCTAAACATCGAAGTGACACGAATCCCTGTCACTGAGAGAAATCTGAATGGGTTAGGAGTATGGGGGGAAATAACGCGTGCATTGTGCCAAGGTACCTCTGTTCCTAGGAATGAGGAAAACACTCTGCATGTCAACTATCTTGGGACCACCTCTAAGATTCTCCACAATATCTTTGGTACAAATGTGTATCCATGCGACATAAAGGGAATTAATCTCTCCCCTTTCATCCTCAATGTCTTGTATGACGTATATCAAGAGGTCCCAGTGTGCCTACCAACCTTTATTTTAGGGCAGTTGACTCGTATAGTCAAAGGGGAACATCTTGATACACTTCCATTCCCATCTCTCATATGTAAGCTAGCACATTTTGTGGGCCTACCACTAACGTCAGATGAAATACAACTAGAGGTATGGTTCGATGATGATGCACTTCAGCAGTTATATCTAACCACCTCCTATCAATCGGATAATCTTCCTCCTCTAAATCATGGCGGAGAAAACAGTCAACGCCCAAATCCGCCAACATCGTCGTGGGGCTCCAATCGGACGCTGCTTCACATCCCAGAGTCAGTCACAAATCGCCAGCATCACAAACCTGAACGACATTTGCTGAATGGACAAGCTGATATTGACGAACGTCTTCACAACTGCAAGAAGCACCAGACTGGGATCGAGGACAAAATAGATGCACTTCAACATTCTCAATAGCAAGTTATTGACTTGCTGACAAATGGAGCGATTCGAGCACCTTAGTTGCTGTACTAGTGCTCGATATGAATTGCCCACAAATGGGCAATGTGGTTAAAACATTTTCTTTTTATTATTGATATAAACTGAATGGGCCAAATGATGATTGTGTTTTGGTTATCTCACCCGTGGTTGGGAAGAATATTCTGGCTTGATCGTCTAAACTTTGTCTCTAGATGAGGAGAATATTTCTTATGTGCCCATGGATGGGCTAGATTTTTTTTTAGGATGCTTTAAAAGTTCAATTCTATCAAGCTTGGACAGTTCTTTTGAATGCTCGTATGGATGAATGATATTTTTCTTGAGCATTAATATTGAGTGTTTATGGGTTACATATAACATGATGGTAAGCTGACTGTTGTTTATTACATGCCCGTAAAAGTGCTCAATTACGAATGTTCATTGCTGATTTCAGTACCTTAAATTCAAATGCAACTATGCTCTTCGGAATGCTAAATATTCTGCTATATATTTCTACATTTTTGGAGATATAATTACATGGTTTAAACTGATATCTGCTAGCTTTATGCACTTTGGAGATCTAATTCCATTGATTCTCCCATGTTCTTCAAGTTCAAACTTCAGTCAAATCTATTATAGGTATATGCTAATCTTTGCCAATGACAAACAAAAAGGGGAAGAACATATCTCACCATGAGAACAATTGTGTGTATGGATTATATGCATGGTGATGCAGGTGATAGGAGGATCAGCTACAAGAAGATAGGGGGAGCAGCTTCATAAAGTTTCCGTGTGTATGAACTCCAATAGATCATTTGTAAAATTGTGTAACGTTCATGTACACACAATTTAGGATGATGTTCTAGGCATTGTTCTAGGTGTTTTATGTTTTGTCACATAATTAACAAAGGGGGAGATTGAAAGTGCCCTCGTTGTCAATTAGCGTACTGTCCATTGAACCTTCTTGGAAAATATTCTAACATTACTCGAGGAATCGAATCATCCTCGATATCATTAGAATTCAAACTTCAATGACATCGAGAGCTGATCGATGATATCAAATCTGGACAGATTGTGTCTAGCGAGCTTAACAGGAAAATCAAATGGAAATAATCGAGGAATTGAGGCAACCTCGATAACATTGATATTTAAACTTCGATGATATCAAGAAAGTCTCAATGATATCGAATTTGGACAAAATATGTCCAGCGAGCTTTCAAAGAATATATTCCAAAAATGATCGAGGAATCGAAATTGGTTTTAATGATATTGAAATTTGAATTTCAATGACATCGAAATAGTATCAATATCATCGTGGTCTACTCTGAAATGTCGAGCAAGCTCTTGTGTTATAATGTTGAGGAATTGAAACATGAATCGATGACATCGAAATTCAAATATCGGTGAAATCGAATCAATTTCAACATCATCGTTAGTCTAACAAAAAATTCCTGGAACAATTTTTAATAGAGTTCGTATCATCGAACTATGATTCAATGACATCGAAAGTATACGTTTCATGACATTGAATCAGGATCGATGATATCGAACTCGGTCAGATTCTGACAATTTTATTTCCGTTGGAACTTTTTGGCTATATAAGGAGAGCTTATTCTTGGTTACAAATAGAGAAAAATAGAGAGAGCTTTGAGAGAGTAATTGCATATCACCTACCCTAAGCTCATTTTCTCATCGAAGTTCATCCTTCAATCCACCCTCATCATTAATATTCAATAGAGTGGATTGAGGAATGAACTTCCCCATCAAGGATCATCCAGCTAATATCTTAATGGCAAATCATTGAGCTGGGATACCTTGAATGCTCGGAATCACTGCTTCTCTAAAATAGAAAAACATTTATTAGAGTAGGATTCTAATATAACCTTGACCCAACCCGTCTCCTTTATTGGAACATCATCAAGTGTTGTAGATCAAGGGAGCTGAAGAATCTTCACCATCAAGGAGGAGATCTTCATCAACGTGCTTAATGGGGCTCATCTACTTATCTATAAGTCATTAGAGTTAAGAGACCCTATTCATCATTCCTTGTGTAGGATTGGGTCACAGGTACATTTCACCCCTTATAAGTCCTCATAGGAGGCCTCCGACGGGAGAGTACATCTGGGTGTTGTGTGTTGACCCTTGCTCTTGTGTAAGGCATAAACTTATGTCCTTTGTGTAGGTCCTTGGCCTGCGTGGCCTAAACCTAAGTTCCTTGTATGGATCCTTGACCTCTGTGGCCTAAAAGCTCAGTTCCTTGTGTGGAGCATTGGCCTGTGTGGCCTAAAATGGAGGTTCCTTGTGTGGATCCTTTGCTCTTGTGTAGGCATAAAACTTAAGTGCTTTGTGTTGACCTTTGCTCCTGTGTAGGACATAAACTTGTGTCTTGTGTAGGCACGTTTTAGGTACCTTGTGTAGGTCCTAGAGTCAACCTTGTATAGGTTGTAACAGTTTGAGGTGAACCTGATTTGAAACCTTCGTCAGTGAAATTCGGTACGCTCAATGGATGAGTGCATCCACCGGGAGTGGAGTAGGCACATAGTCGAACCACTATAAACAACTGTGTTTAGGTTTGATTCTTGCTTGATCTTTTATTATGTTAATCTTTTACATGCAAGCTTGATAATATGAATGTTTTGATTTGAATCACATCTCACACACATTCACACTTCTCATCCATCTTAGAATATTTGTTGTATCGTGCTTAATATTGAATAGTCTTGTGATTGGATCCTCTACTTGGCTTGGAAGCCATTAGAGTTAATTGGGGATATCATAATAGTTGCGTATTAGATCAAGATTAAGGTAATAGGATTTAAAATAAGGCATAAAATTTTATAAAGTCCTATTCACCCCCCTCTAGGACACCTTGAGCTATTTCCACTTCAACTAAAGTGGTCCTCACCGTAATTTCAAGACACATAAGCTACTGGCTTCCAGTGCTGCATCAGGACAGCACCCAAACCCACATGCGAAGCATCAGTAAATATAATAAATCTTTCACTCCCAGAGGGACGAGTAAGGACAGGAGCGGACGTAAGGCGGTCCTTAAGCTCCATAAGTTCTCACTCACAGGCGTCACTCCACACAAACTCTGCACCCTTCTGGGTCAACCTGGTCAGCGGTGCTACAATATGAAAGAATTTCTTAATAAAGCGTCGATAATATCTTGCCAAACCAAGAAAACTGTGGATCTCAAATGCATTCGTGGGCTGGCCCCACTGACGCACTGATCAATCTTTGAGGGGTCCTTTGTGACACCCTCCCTCATCACCATATGACCGATGAACTTCACCAGCTGGTAGGCACAGAGGATCTACAACGCAATCTCCAAATGCTGCTCATGGTCCTCGCGGGTCCTTGAATATATCATAATATTGTCGATGAAGACCATAACAAACTGATCGAGATAAGGACGGAAGACCTCGTTCATCAGCTACATGAATACGACAGGTGCATTGGTCAGTCCAAAGGACATGACCTGAAACTCAAAGTGACTATAGCGGGTCCTGAAAGCTGTCTTCGTGATGTCCTCCTCTCATACTCGAATCTGATGATAACCAGACTGCAGATCAATCTTCGAAAAGAACTATGCACCCTGCGGTTGATCAAATAAATCATCTATCCTCGGGAGTGGATACTTATTCTTGATTGTGACTCAGTTGAGCTCACGGTAATCCACACAGAGCCTCAACGAGCCATCCTTCTTCCTGACGAATAGTACCGGCACTCCCTATAGTGAACTCCTCGGATGAATGAAGCATAGCTCACGCAAATCTTCCAACTATTGCTGCAGCTCTCTCAACTCCATCGGTGACATACGATACGGGGCCTTCGAGATAGGCATAGTATCGAGCACAAGATCATTCTGAAACTCAATACGTCGGTGCAGCGGCAACCCCGGGATCTCCTGGAATACGTCGGGGAAATCACAGACAATCGGCAACTTTTTAATGCTTACTGCTATGGGCTCCTCTACGGCACACAACATCAAACAAGATAGCGACTCTTCTTTGGGCTCAGCTACGAACTGAAACTTTGGCAAGCCGGGTATACAGAATGTGACAGTACTCACAGAGCAGTCCAGAACAACGTGGTACTCAGCAAGCCAATCCATACCCCAGATGACGTTGAACTCTGACATCGGCAACACAAATAAATTAGCAGGTAAGAAAGTCTCTCTCACTAAAATAGGGCAAGACGAACAGAATTGGCCTAGCACTAAAGTCTTCCCCAAGGGCGTCGACATTGACAACCCTCACGAGCATACTCTAATGGTAATCCAGTCGAACAGCAAAAACCCTCTGACATAAAAGAGTGCAAAGCACCGAAATCAAATAAAACTCGGGCGATGCATCTAGAGACAGGAAGAATACCCTTAACGACCCCTCCTGAAGACTGCGGGTCTTGCTGAGCCACATAGAATCTAGCCTGAGCCAGCTGGGGAGGTGTCTGTCCCCTCTGAGGGTGCTGTTGTTACTACTATTGCTAAGGTGAACAAAACTTTGCCTCTGTGCTGTGGTCTCAGAGGTTGGTGCTACCGCTACTGTTGTGGGGGCCTCGGTGGTAGGAGCTGCCATCACTGCTACTATGGTGGAGGCTGTTGTGGTGCTCTCGGCTGTTGTTGCTGCTGCTGAGGGTGGGAACACTCCCACATACGGTGCCGCATCTCACCACACCCATAACAAATACTGATGAACTGCCTTAGAGGTGGTGCTGGAGGTTGCTAGTGCTAGGAAGGTTGGGCGGCCTATGCGCCTCTGCCGTGGTTGATGCTGCTGGTGCTGGGAGCTACTAGAGGGGGCTGCCTCTTCCGGTCTCTCCTCTGATCATGATCCCTCTGCATGCCGGCCCACTCACCCTCATAAACCTGGGCCCTCTAAACAACCTTCTCGAAGGTCTGGAGCATATGGATGATAGCACGGCCTCGAAGACCATAACGCAAGTCATTCTTGAAACGGCGGTCCTTTCGCCCCTCATCATCAACTAAGTACGGCACTAATCTGGATAGCGTGACAAAGCGAGATGCGTACTGAGCCACGGTCATATCTCCCTATACTAGAGTCTTGAACTCCAGCGTACGCTACTGACGAATGTGGTCGGGGAAATACTACCGGTTAAACCAGTCCACGAAGCCTTCCCATGTCCAAATAAAATCAGGCCCTACAGCACGGGTGATGGAGGCCCACCAATGCTCGGCCTTACCCTTAACTATATACACTGCCAATGGGACCCGTTGATGGGTCGTACATGGTCTAGAACATCTTCTCCACCTGTGAGCGCCATCTTTCGGCCATAGATGAATCGAGCTCTCCCTAGAATCGCAGCAACAGGGCACTCGCGCGCTCCTGCACTGCCTGCTCTGGGGTCTCAGTGGGACGCCTACCTTGCCCATGGAGGGTGGCGGTCATAGTATGAAGCATCTGCTGCAACTGGTCGGCACTAACTGATACGGTAAGGACTGCGCTGGTCTCGGACGGAGGCAGAGGATCTGCATGAGTCTCGGGCGTGGGAACAGGAGGCTCAGGTGGGGGAATGAGAACTGTTGGTGGTGGAATAAGAACCTCAAGCGGAGGAATGGGAACCTTAGGTGGTGGAGCAGGGGCCGCTGTGGTCGCTCGGGCGCCTCGGGTGCCTCGCCTAGAAAGCATGGTCTACAGAAAAGAACAAAAGCGCCTATCAGCCTTGAGGATCCTCGAAGGCTCAGATGTCAGGGAACTAAACCAAAAGGTTTTACACTCGAGACCTAATTGTCCTAAGCTCATAGCAGATATGAAATGTTGTTTTCAGTTATTCCCAAGTTATGCTCTGATACCAACTCTTGTCACGCCCCAAACTCAGAAACCGGGCTCACAAAATCCTCGATCACTGAATTCGGCGCTAACAGCCTCCGTAGTACCCCATTGTCGGGTCCCGGCACCCATATACTAGGTTCTAATCCTGGGATCCTATAAGGAGGATTTTCAACATGAATTTGTTTCATAATAAGCATAATCATAAGCACAACCCACAAACAACAACTAACAACATCACCACATATCCACTATAATCAAAATCTTTGAGTACAATGCATAAGGGAAATACAATAGCAATATCGGAAGCTCCAAAAGACAGCTGCACGCTCCAATCTCAATGTTGTTGTGGCGTCTTAGCGTCACCTGTACTCAACGATCATGCATAAGCTTATAGAAAGCTTATAGGGTGGTGTAAGTATGTGCGCAAGGTATATGCCAAGAATGCAATATCAGAGTAATGCGGATAAGTCCATGAATACTACCTACCGCACCAAGGCTATGCGATGCAAGGCATGAATGCTATCGGTCATACCAAGGCTATGCGATGCAAGGCATGAATACTATCGACCATACCAAGGTTATGCAATGTAAGGCCTACATAGCCAAATGTCAGATGCAACGCAAGCACACCAGTCCTTAGCTTGAATTCACATATCAGTGCAACTTATCTCTAGAATATCATTGGGGTCTAATACACTCCAAACCAGATTGCCGCCTCATCGTGCTAAAAAGGTGAGTGAAAGAGACCTCACTATCCGCCTCACCGGTAGTCTGCCAATATCTGCCCGGCACTTCTATAGCGGATCCATTCCTCGAGCTGGTCAAACTCAGCCTAGCTTTACCCCCTCCTCTCGGGCGAGTAAGGCAACACCCCCTTCCAACCGACCATAGCACATTGGGAAGTGTAGCCTCCTGGTATTTGGCACTTGGTGCTCATGCATCCCCTCGGTCTAGATATTGGAGTAACCTCCTGGTACTATAAGGGTTTAGGGAATTTCACCTAGGAACATCTATTGCGCCCAGTATATAGAAAAAGATTTTTGGTGTCCAATCCTGCCATCCACGATATGCCTGTGGAGGCTATGGCCCTGATGTCGCTAGGGCATAAGTAATCATGTCACACAAATGCGAGATGTATAAGTCACACTAATCAGTCATGCAGCAATCCTACGCGTATCGCGCGCTCATGTGGGCAACTCCTCCTATCAGGGAGTCCCATAATAATCCGTCCAATAATGTATGCTATGATCAATCACTCCTCATATCAAGCATATATATGATGCACATGGGCATGAATTGTGGTGTTATACTAAGCATACTCATAGTCGTAATCGATAATTGCCTTGCATATAAGGCGGGGTCCATAGAAGGATAGCGGATCTGATCTATAACATGAAGATCGGTCCTTAACAGTGGATATACCAAATCTAATACCACAGATTCTTCCATCTATGGCAAGAGGTGATGATGCATCCTCCTCATAACAAGGACGGGCCTAGATGGCCTACTCATATCGAGAATGGGCCTAATAACAAAGAGTGGGCTTTTAGGTTTGGGTACTTCTACTAGCATCAATGGGGGCCCGATAGTTTGGGTTTAGCCCAATAAGATGAGAGGGTTATGCTAATATCAATGGGGGCCCAAAGGTTTGAGTTAGCCCACTAGGGGAGGATAAGAATGGGCCTAAGGATGGGCCTAGGGAGGTTACAATGTGGACCTTTAACCATCATTGCTCCCAAGGTAATGGGCTTAGTAATGGGCCTTCGAGAGCCTTACAATGTAGACATTTAACTATCATTGCTCCTGAGGCATGGCCCATTTAGAGCCTATCTTATAATGGGGGCCCATGGCCTTATACTAGCTCGGAAATGGATGGGCATCATAGACATTATTATATACATCATGGTGGGCTCACATATCATAATGGCCTCACCACATGGGCCTCTCATATATCACATTGGGCCTCATCATATGGGCCTCACATACATCACATTGGGCCTCACATAAGGGCCTCACATACATCTCATTGGGCCTCATCTCATGGGCCTCATATACATCACTTTGGGCCTCATCATAAGGGCCTCATACACATCACAATGGGCCTCATATACATCACATTGGACCTCACCACATGGGCCTCATATACATCATATTGGGCCTCACTACATGGGCCGCATAAACATCATATTGGGACTGTTGGGCGTTACAAGGGACAACCCACTAATGGATGGCCTGGATAAAATATACATCACAGTGGGTCCCAACACCACGCACCAGGTGGGTCCTACCATCCAAAAATGCTGGACGGTGAGGATATACAACACATCCATCAAGGTGGGTCATGTGGATGGGGCCCATGGGTCATGTGGATGGGGCCCATGTCCCATGCACGGACGGACGACGTGAATACAACACTTACATCATGGTGGGCTCCACGCCCAACCCATCTGGATGGACAGCATGGGTAAAATAGATACATCATGCAGGGTCCATGGACAGACGAGGTGGATAAAACACATATTACAGCGGGCCCCACCGTCCAGGGTCTAGATGGTGAGGGATACATCACATATATCATGGCAAGCCCCACACGTGGGTGGTTCCCACCATCCAGGATGCTTAACAGTGTGGATATACCACACATACATCACTATAGGCTCCACCATTCAGGGACTGGATGGTGGATGGCATGGATGAAACGTATACATCAGGTGGTTCACACGTGTGGCCCACCAATAGCTTTGAATAAAGCTGATATTTGTGTTTTCTTGGTCGTCCAGGCCTGTTGGATGTCCAGCAGACAGACGACCTGGATGAAACACTACATCAAGGTGGATTCACATCCATGCCCAAGATGGACGGCCTAAATAAAGCTTTGACATCTGGTGGGTCCCACGTCTACGTGGCCGACCAAAGTTGGATCAAACCGATATTTATGATTTCCTTCATCCAGGCTAGCCCAAAATGGACAGTAAAGTGGGCTCCACCAACTAGTCATCCAGAAAAAAAAATCTGGACAGTCTGGATTTGTCGAACACATTAGGCGGGCCACACACATCATCATCACCATAAAAAGAAAGAGAGAGAGAGAGAGAGAGAGAGAGAGGGAGAAACGTGTGATAGAGGGGCCCCGCCACTATAGGCCCCTCTAATACATGCATCAATACATACATCAAGATGGGTCCCAAATGTGTGGGCCCATAAACAAAAATCAAGGTTGGAGATTTCATTCCCACCATGAATTAGGGCCTAGATGGCCTTCACACACTAGGAAATTAAATTAAACATCATGGTGGGGTCCATGGAGAATGGCCCCAACATGGATACATGCATGCAAGCTTGGTGGGCCATTAGCCACACCAAGAGACCAGGTTGGGATCTCCACCATTGATTGATAGGTCCCACTTGTCCCATGCACAAAACAAGTAAATATATCCTAAAGAAATCACCCGCCTCCAATCTTCAACTCCTTCCTACTATAGGTTTTAGAGCTCCAAGAGGGTTATTTTGATGGTTGAGATGGGTCTTTGATGGTTGGATTAAGAAGAATCTAAGGTGAAAGGGGCTGGATTTTCTCCAAATGGTGGGACGTCCAAGCTCTTGCAAGAATGGAGAAATGAAGAAGAAAAGGGAGGGAGAGAGATAAGAGTGAGATGTAATCATTAGTTATAAGGTAATGATGATAGGTGTAAGAAAGCATGGCTAGCTAGTCATCATAGCTTGTAAGAGGCATGGGGCTATGGTGTAAGGTGATGTCATCCTAGCCTAGGTAGGCTAGGGTGATGTCACCACCATGATTGCTTTCTAGGGAAATGCACTTGGACACCTTGGGTCCGCAATCATGTAATCAAAGGCTAGGATAATGCGCAGGCCGAATCTCTCAATCTAAGCGTCGCCTTGACGCATGAGATGCAGCGTTGGAACAGCGGCGACAACGCAGTTGCAATGGCATAGGTCTCGGGTTGAGTCAGCTTAGGTTTACTGGGTGCGACTTAAGTTCGCACGCAAATACTAACTACAGGCAACGAGTTGCCAGAATTTGACTGGGAGGACTGTGGGATCCTACAGAACGGTGAGATACTAGGACACAGGCCTGATAGCTCTCCCCTTCTAATAAAAATTTCATCCTCAAAATTTATGCTATCATGCAAAACAAACAAGGGAAGAGGAAACATGACATCGCATATATAGATATATCAATCGATACACAGCACGATACACGCACAATCAATCTACAAAAAGATGGGGATAGCTCTCTCTAATCTTAGCCTCGCGCTCCCAAGATGCCTCATCAACACTATGATGACCCCACTGCACCTTCACCAAAGGGATGACCTTGATCCAGAGGACCTACTCCTTCCGATCAAGGATGCAAACTAGTTGCTCACTGTAGGAAGAATCCTCACCGACCTCAAGAGGCTGCAATCAATCACGAGAATGGTGTCTGACCCACACTTTTGTAGCATCAAAACATGAAAAACGTTGTGGATGCCCAACAACTCTGATGGTAAGGTAAGCCTATAGGTCATGGCGCCAACGCGCCCGGTGATCTTAAAAGATCTAATAAATCTCGGGGCAAGCTTGTCGTTTGCTCCAAATTGAACCACACCCTTCATGGGCGAGACCTTGAGATACACTCTGTCCCTAACAGCGAACTCCAAGGGACGACGCCGGCGATCAGCAAAACTCATCTGTCGACTCTAAGCTGTGCGCATCCTCTGCCTAATGATATCGATAACCTCTGGTGTCTGCTGCACAAGCTCAGGGCCTAGGACACAGGCCTGACAATTATGGTTTGGCAAAAAACCTACTGTTAAATATTTTTAAACTTTTGGAAGTAAATGCTTTATTTTACATGATTGAAAAAATTTGGGCAAATTTGAAGGTGAAGGAAAAAGTGATGAGGTTATATTTTTAAGATATGCTCTAAATAGTCGAGCATACCATGTTTTAAACAAAAGAACTAGGGTGATTCAAGAATCTATAAATGTTATTATTGATGATGAATTGATCACACCTATACTTGACCAAGATGATGGTGATAATAATATCACTATGATTAATCAATCTAAATCAGCATCTAAATTAGATTCCGAAAAGGAGAGCTTAAGATGTCCTAGAGGGGGGTGAATAGGACAATGCCATATAATCGAAATAAGTGTTGAATATATAAATTAAGCAAAGAGCTCAATTACTTAAGTTTGAAGCATTGATTTCAAATAATTCGTAGGACAACCTTCACCTAAAGTTATAGGCAGGAAAACCTTATTTCACGAATTTCTTTAAAATCAAAACCTCAAACTTACAAGAGTAAATTAAAATATTACAACATTCACGACTCAACTGAAATTAAATACAATCATTCACCACAAATAAAATAAAGGCATTCTCCACATAACACAAAGGATTATAGTGGTTCGGTGCTTTAAAAACAGCCACACCTACTCCACTCCCAAAATTACTTTCCTCATAATTTTGGCTTTCACTATGAAAAGGTTTTTCCAGGCTCACCTTAATAAACTTATACAATTCTTGTGATTTTCACAAGCTATCACAATCAAACCCACACGGAGATTTTTAGGCTATCTCAGATAAAACTTAAACTGAGATTTTAACAAGATATCTCAGAAAAACCTAAAAGAGTTTAGAAGGTATACTTATCTTCACCTTAGAAGATGTATCAGAAGCTTGTAGTAGAAGAACCTCTCTCTTGAATGTAGATTGTTCGTTCTTCAGTCAAATAGAAAGGGTCTAAGGTTCTATTGATTTTAATTAAGTCAAAACCCAAAAGCTACTTGAATAAATTCTCTTAGATTTCAAAAGAAGAGTATAGTTTACTCGCTTTAGAATCAAACTTGAAAGATCTGAGATAAAGGGAATTGAAAAAAGCTATATAAATTAAATTATAAATACCGTTTAATAGCTTGCTAATAACTTAAGCTTCTCTCCCTCTTGCAAAAGGATTTTGATAATTAACTTGTGTAATTCGGAATGAGAGAGGAACTCAATTTATAGGCAAACAAGTTAAAACATCAGTTAGCCCGAGATAGTCTTCGACTGGCCTGAGCATACTAGATTCAGTTCAACGGACTTCGGATCGCGCGGGATAAGATTTATACAAAATTTGGTTGACCCGAGGTCAACTTCGGCTGGCCAAATACCCCAATTCAGCTAGCCAAATTTTTCCTCTGGTTGGCCGAATTCGCCTGAATTTCAAATGGTCATGTTACTGGAATTTGACCCGAACTTTCTCAAACTAGCAAAATTTCAAGCTCGGGCTAGCCGAACAAAAACTCAGGTTAGCCAAATTTGCAACAGAAATTAGTTGTTGCTTCGGGCTTGAAGTTGGGCTCGCCGAGGAAGCTTAGGCTGGCTGAATTAAAAGTTGGGTTGGCCGAACTAAAAGTTGGGTTGGCTGAATTCTAAGTGAAATAAGCATAAAAACTCAAAATAACACATTTTTGAAAGTGCCTAGTCCTAAGGTCTTTGTAGGGTTTTATACCACCTGAGATATATCAAATATCTGATCTTCTTTGACTCAACTAAGTCTCGGACTTCATCTTGACTTTGAGCTTGATCTTTTCTTGAACATTGTCGATCTTAAGCTTGATCTTCTCTTAAGTATGGACTGGTCTTGAGCTTAATCTTTTCTTGATCTTTAAACGGTCTTGAAGATCTATTGTCAAGTTGTTTTGGCTTTACGAAATTTGATAACTAAAGTATGCTCAACATTTTAACACTCATAAATTCTACTGAGTTAAGATTAGTCAAAGACCATCCGATTAATCAAATACTTGGCAACCCTTATATTAGTGTTCAAACCAAAAGACACTAGAAAATTTATGCAATCATGTTTGCTTCACTTTCCAAATAAAACCGACCAATGTAATTGAAGCTCTAGATGATGAAAATTGAATTTTGGCTAAGCAAGAGCATGAAAACCATTAATCTTGAGATATCTGCTCTATTTTCATTTAAGTCTGAATAATTTGTAATAATTTAAGTTTTTGTCTTGGACTATTTCCTTGATATTTTTAGACATTTTAACATGTTTACTTGATAGACTAAACTTGGTTTTATGATGCTTAAATTCTTAAATAGTCTATTCTCTTTATGCTTCATTCATCTTTCCATCCGATAATTCTCTTTTTCATTACATCTTCCTTTGTCAACTTGTGACAAAAAAGGGGAGAAGGTGATGATATACATATATGTTGCGATGCTTATATCTATATGACAATTTACATGATGATACAAGATGCAAGTAAATTGTAAAATTGAAAATTTTTATGCATATATCTTGTGAATTTGTTTGGATGGAAAACAACTTGGTATATTTGTCAGGGGGAGCTACAAGTGATATACTACAGGTGGTGTGCAGATGACTTTTTGAACCAAAGCTTCAAATTGATGGATGAGTCCATGAGATGATTTATGTATGTTTGTATGATGTGATGTGTATAGATGTATATATTTTTTGTCATGAAATTAACAAAGGGGGAGATTGTAAGTGCTTGTATTTGAAGCATATGTAGAGTTGTCAACTTTCATAGATAAAGTACCAGATTGTTCACAGGTACACTTCAGTCTTCCTCAGCTAACCTAACTTCGAGTTCGAGTTAAATTTCTTATTTAAATATTTTAAAATTTTATTCCAAATTCGAAGTTTGGCCAACCTAACTGCAGTTCGGGTCAAATTCCATCAACGAATTCTCAGATTTTCGAGAGAATTTGGCTAGCCGAATTTTGCCTTGGGCCAATCAAGTTTTGGCGAAATCTTACCTCACACAATTCGATAGCCGTTAGAACGGATTCATTGGAATCCAACCAATCCAAACCTATTCTTGTTCTAACCGAATTTCCAAATCCTTTGGTTATAAATAGGGACCTTCTCTCATTCTAATTTATAACGAAATTCACTCAAAAATTTCTACAAGTAAGAGAGATGCTCAGGTCCTCATCAAGCTATTTGTGCGGTATTTATAAATTTCATTTAGCTTATTTAATTCCCTTTCTCAAGATAATCTCAAATATATTTTAAAGAGTAATCTATACTCCTCTTAAGAAATAGAAAATTGAATATGCAGCATTATGGTTTTCATTTTATTGAAATACATTAGATCCCCATATTCTTTCTGGTTGAGCATATATTGCCTCCTCGACACTCAAGAAAGAAGATTGCTGCTTCAAGCTTCGATCACATTTTCTAATAATCATTTGAAGATAAGTATAATTGTCAATTATATTCTTTTATTTGGATTTTTCTGAGATAGCCCTGAAATCTCTCTAGGTTGATTCGTGATAGCCCATGAAAATTATAAGAACTGTAAGAGGTTATTAAGATGAACCTATAAAAACCTTATTATAGTGAAAGCCAAAATTACAAGGGTAGTAATTTTGAGAGTGGACTAGGTGTGGGTTTTAAGCACCGAACCATTATAACCCCTTGTGCCATTATAGTGAATGCTTTATTTTTTATTTGTGGTAAATGTTATATCTATTTCATTTTTGTGGTTAATATTATATCTATTTAATTCTTTGTGGTGAATACTGTATTTATTTTATCTTCTTTTGCTGGTTTGAAAGATTGATTTTAAAGACATTCATGAAATAAGATTGTCCTGCCTAAAATTTTAGGTAAAGATTGTCCTACGAATTATTTGGAATCAATGTTTCAATACTTGGGCGATTGAGATCATTTAGTCCATTTTATTTTGAATATTTAGTATTGTCCTATTCACCCCCCCCCCCCCCCAGGACATCGATAGCTCGTCTTTTCAATTTAAGTCTAATCTCTAGAGCAAGGTTGAGATCAAGTTCATCTTCTTTATTAAGGTTAGAATTCTCTTTCAAGTGATGAATCACAAGGAATATGACTTAGATATCATAGATTAGAGGTGTAGCATGGGAGATATGGATGTGGAATCACATAGCCTTCTATTGCAATAAAAGCCCATCCAAATGCCCAAGAACTGATTACAGTTTTATAGGAAATCGTGTTCCAACAGTTATAAAATGGCTAGTTAATGGATCTATCAATAAGATCGAAAGGCCCTTCGATGGGATCAAAGGCCCTTCAATGGGATCGAGCTATACTTTGTTCCATCGAGAAACTCAAGGATTTTACAATTTGGTTGTTGGACTGTTTCTTCAATGCCATTGAGTAGGTCCGCGATTTTATCAAGACTAATCGACATATTGTCTATGGAATCGATGACTACTAAAAAAATGCTATTTTGGGCATATGATTTCATAGCAGCTCCGCACCTTTTCTAACCTTACTTATCATATTCTAATTAGGCTCCTGAGGCTTAGGGTTAATCAACAAGGTTTACCTATTAAGGTTAGGATCATTTAAAGGTTATGGGGTTGTTTTGGGTTAAGGTTAAGGTCACTAAGTCACCTCATATACATGTTTTTTTCTCTTTGATGCTCCAAGGTTTTATGTGTCTTCGATCTTCAGCTTTCAAAGGCTCAAGCAACTCCCTGGCACACGAATACACGTGATTCATAAACATGATGTACAAATAAGTGCATTAACAATCTCTCTATTTTTTAACTACTTAATAAAAACCTAACCTAGACAATGTTATAGTCCATACCAATGACATAATAAAACAACTCAAAATAATTACATGTCAAGTACAAAAGATTTAAAACTCAAATACATAGATACGTAATACTTGTAATGCTCCCCTATACTTTCTCTCCTTATCATCATTAATCTCTGAAACAAATACATCCTATAAAACATAATTAACTTGTATTGGTGGGACTTGATCTTTCCTCCCTTTTTATTAGTATTTGATAAAGAGTTAATTCTAATACATATATCAATTAAAACATAGCATGGAACAACTCTATAAGCCATAGATTTACCAATTATAAGGCATATACTAAAATGAGAATAAATTGTGCATATAAATATTAAAACAATGAGCATGCTTATTATGGTCATTCAAGAGATATACCAATCAAAAACAAGAATGACTAATGATAGTATAACCTAAAACATATAATAGCAAACTTAAACAACTTTAAAGATTAAAGTATACAAAAATTAGGATAAATCCTCGAATTTACCAATTAATCACAAGATGAGGCTAGAATACTCTGATTTACATATGGTTCTCACTCGTGAGGATAAAATCCTCTGATTTAACTATAGAGCATAAGATTGATGCTAAAATCTTGAAATATACAATTAGCCTTCATAGATCTTCTAAGGTCACCTATCACTCTTCACAACCCACTTGGATATGAATTTCCTATGACCCGAAATATGTTTGGGATGGGAAATGATTTTCCTAGATTCATATTCCTTATGTGATTTCCTAATTGGAGATCTAATTTATAGGAGATTTATCTATGTAAGTCTTACCTTGATTATCATTGCCCTTTGATTAACATTTTCTTCTTTTCATTAAGTCAGATAATTAGTTTATTTAACACCTTCATACAATTGATCCTTTTAGGAAGAGTTGAAAACTCTCTATTCTTTTTCGGTAATCCTTTAAGGATCTTTCTCCATTGACGTATTAATTTCTCAATCATGAAATATTTACCACTTTAGTTTGAGAATGAGGTGATTGGGCCATTTTTAAGATTACACATTCAAATTTAAGGTGCTCACCATCTCCATAAGCATGGCACACCTAAGAAGCTCTTGATTTACTTTTAGAAGTGGACAAGTCCCTTTGGATTACCAGAGGGGTAGAGGTAAAAATGTGACTATAAAGTTCAAATCTTCTATTGTCCCCAATAGGCTTACACACACTAGATTTACAAATATGTTCATGTTCTTGGGTAACCTTAGCTTTCCCCTTATAAGAAGACATTATTTTAAGGCTCATTCGGATCTCACTCCGAGCAGTTAAGCCTTCTAATAAAAACCCACTCTGATACCAATTGAAATTGTGTTGAATAGTCTACCACAGCATGCAAAATCTTGATGAAGCTATACAATGAATGGTTGTCCTAGAGAGGGGTGAATACAACCACTTAAGGATTATGCCAATAAAAAAATAATTACCTAAATTAAACTAATTTATCAATTAAATTAAGTAAGACAATTTAACACTAAGGCTTACAAGCCAATAATGGGTCCAATCACATATAGTACAACAGATATGCCAATTATGCAACTAGTCTATAATTGATAGTGTGCTTGTGTGTTTAAGACAAGTTAGGTACCTAACATACAATCCAATTCAATCATTCATATGATTTAACTTATCAACACAAAAGTAAGAATATATTTGCAAACATAAATCTCAAAAACAAGCATTTATAGTGGTTTGGTTTCCCTACTCCACTCCTAATTGATGCACTCTCCTTGAGTATTCTGGTATTCACTATCAAAGGTTTTAAATCGGGTTCACCTCTAATCTTTACGGTCCTACACAAGGATCGAAGTCCTACACAAGAACCTAGCATACACTCTAATCGAAGGCTCTCGCAAAATACTTTAATTGGTTTTCTATTGGCTAACTAATAACCTCGGTCCTAGTCCAATAACCTATGTTTTTCCTCCGTCGAAGACTCCCAAGGAGACTAAGACGTATACACCTATGTTCAATGAATTCAGCCTACATAAGAGCCTAAATCCTACATAAGAACATATCGAGTTTAGGTTACAAACTCTTACCCTTAATCTTATACAAGGAAAGAGATTGTAGACTCATACATGACACTTGTCGAATTGAGCCCCATTGATGCACCGTGCTTAAGTCGCTTATTAAAATATTTTTCATTTTTGAATTTACTCCTAAATTGCTCCCCCGATCATTGATGTTAATGCTTGTCAGTGATTCAGCTCTAAGATCAAATACCTTGTATGCGATGCTCCATTGAGGTGATTAATGGGGATGAAAGGTTGGGTGAATCTCCAATAGCACATAGGAAGGTTGTAATTCCTTGGGTATTCACCTACACGGGTGTTCTAGAGGATTTAGACAATAATTTTACTATAAGTTTAAGTCTAATATCTAAAACAAGGTGAAGATCAAGTTCACATTCTTTATTGAGGTTGGAATTCTCTTTCAAGGGACAAATCACAAGGAATATGACTTAGATCTCATGGACTAGAGGTGCAGAATGTAGGATATGGAGGTGGAATCACGTAACCTTCTATTACATCAAAAATCCATCCAAATGCCCAAGAACCGATTACCATTTTATACAAAACCGTCTTCTAATGGCTATGAAATGGCTAGTTAATGGCTCTATTAATAGGATCGAAAAGCCCTTCGATGCTATCAAAGGTGTTTCAATAGGATCGAGTTATAGGATCGAGTTATACTTCGATCCCATCGAGAAACTCAAGTATTGTATAATTTAATTGTTGGAATATTTCTTCGATGTCATTGTGTAGGTACTCGATACTATTAAGACCCATCAATAGACTTTCGATGTGATCAATGACCACTCAAAAACTGCTATTTTATGCAATTTGATTTCACAACAGCTTCGCAACTCTTTTAACCTTAGTTATATGTTCTAATTAGGCCCATAACTATAAGGGTTTATTAACAAGGTTTACTTATTAAGATTATGATCATCTAAAAGTTATGGGGTTATTTTGGGTTAAGGTTAGGGTCATCAAGGCACCTCATATACATGTTCTTTGATCCTTGATGCTTCAAGTCTTTATGTGTCTTCTCTCTTTAGTTTTCAAGGTCTCAACCAACTCCCTGACACATAGACGCATGGTATTGACAAACAAAGTAAAAAATAAGTGAATTAACAATCTCTCCCTTTGTTAATTACGTGACAAAACTTAACCTAGATAATGTCATGGTCCATTCCAATGAAATACTAAAACAACTCAAAATAATTACATGTCAAATTCAAAATATTTACAACTCGAATACACAGACATGTAACACTTGAAAGGCTCTCCCATACTTGCTTCTCCTATCTTCATCAATCCCTAGAACAAATAGATCCTGAAAAATAGAATTCACTTGTTTTGGTGGGACTTGATCATCCATCCCCCAATCAGTACTTGACAAAGAGTTAATTCTAATAAATGTACCAATAAAAACTAGCACAGAACAACTCTATAAGTCGTGAATTTACCAATTATAAAGCACATACTAACAGGGATATATATATATATATATATATATATATATATATATAAACATTAAAACGTAGAGCATGTTTATTATGGTCATTCAAGAGATAAACCAATCAAAATTAGGAATGACCAATGATAATCTAACCTAAAAGATTTAATATCAAAATTAAGCAACTTGAAATATTAAACTATAAAAAATGAGGTTAAATCCTTGAATTTATTAATTAAGTACAAGATGAGGCTAGAATCCTCTGATTTACCTATGGCGTTCACTCATGAGGCTAGAATCCTCTAATTTAACTAAAGAGCACAAGATTGAGACCAAAATTCTAAGATATACAATTATCCCTCATAGACTTTCTATGGTCAGTTATCCATTTTCACTACCCACTTGAGTGTGAATTTCCTATGACATGGAGTATGTTCGGGAGAGGAAATGATTTTCCTAAATTTATCTTCCTTAGGTGATTTCTAGTTGGATATCTGTTTTTGGTATGAGATTTATTTATGTGAGTCATACCCTAATTATCATTGCCCTTTATTACCATTTTTGTCATTTCATTAAGTTGGGCAATTAGTTTTAGCAACACTTTCATATGGTCAGTCCTTTTAAGAAGGGTTGGAAACTCTTCTTTTACGGTGATCCTTTAGGGATACTTCTCCATTGTAGACTTGAGTAGGTTGGGCCCTTTTTAAGATCACATATTCAAATTTAAGGTGCCAAACATATCCACAAGCATGGTACATGAAAGAATCTCTTAGTTTACTTTTAAAAGTAAACAAGTCCATTTAGATTATCGAACGTGTAGAGGTAAATAAGTGACTATTAAGTTCAAATCCTCTATTGTCCCTAATAAGTATTATGACAACCCCAAGTATAGGGCTACGATGTAGTAATAATTTGGTGAGATAGAGGTCATATCCACAAGGACTTGCTTTTGCGCAATTTCTAAAATACATTAAAACAAGAACTAGAATCCAAACTAACTATAAAAATATGGATTAAGGGATAATTATGGAAGAAATTATCAGAGATAAAATACTAGAGTGTTAAGGATCCATTTATAACTTCCTTAATGCTACTTGATTCAATCAGATCACACAACTTGAATTGAAGTCTTATCCTATCGAACAGGATAATAGAGCAGTTAAATCATCATTCGTATAATTCAAAACCTATTGAACTTCATTAAATTGGTTCCCTCATAAAACATCAACATATTGATCGCAATGAATTCAAATAATCTATCATGCCCAAAGTCAATGATAGATCAATGGATTTTACAAATCAAACAATTGCAAAATATGTAAGAGAATGTCAATAGTCTTCCTAAGCATCCAATATGCCCGAGGTCAACAATGGATCAAAGTAAACTAGAAATACTTCTTCATTCAAACTAATATCATGAATTAATCAACATATAAACTAAATAACTTAAATCAAAGTAAAATAAACATCAAAACGAACTACAAGCTTCACCTCTTAGATCTAGATAAGAGATTAGCCAAACATAGACATGGTTGAACTAAAACTCTCAAAAAAAAAAACATAAAAACTAACTAGAACTGAAGGATTGAAGAGGAGGGAGGACTCCTTGAAAGTCCATAACTCCTTGCTCTACTCCTTCCACCCTAATTTGTATGTAAAAACTCCTAAAACATCCCTTTATATAAGCTTGATTCGCACCGACTTCAAAACTGACTTCAATTTACGTAGTGCAGCTTCGATGGCAACTTTAATGGCATCGAAATACCATCGCAGAGTTTGGGTGAAAATATGAAACTGTCTACCAACGGTCTTTCAAAATCACTTATTTTTGTAATGGCATCGAGCCTCATTTGATGACATCAAACTGTCTTCGATGTCATCGAACATCTCCTCGATGGAATCGAAGAATGTTCCAATATGTCTAGTAAGAAATTTGATTTTTTTTTATTTTTGCGATAGAATCGAACTTCCTTAGATCATCGAACACTTACTTTGATGGAGTCAAATGTGTTATCGATGGCATCAAACAGTTGATTTCAACACTTTCGATTTTTTGTACTTTGCAACTTCAATTTTCTTCCTTCTTTACTTGGTTTCCTTAGATCTTGGACTCTTAAATTATTTAATCTTGACCTCTAAATATTCAATCCTTTACTTGGTAATTATTTGATCAGTAAATTCATGCTTTAAGCATCCTTTTCTCCTTAACTCTCAAAATCACATCGTAAGAGAAAACATGTGTAATTAGATTGTTAAGCACATTCATGTTTACAAAAGCAATGTATAACAAGGGTGAAATATACAATATTTCACTATTAACAATAGGCTTACCCACACTAGATTTACAAATATATTCATGTTCTTGGATAACCTTTGCTTTCACTTTATAGGAAGACATCATTTCACAGCTCATTCAGATCTCACTCCAAGCGGGAGAAATCCGTTCTTATACCAATTAAAATTGCATGAAATAGTCTACCATGGCATGTGGAAGCTTGGCAGAGATATAAAATGAATGACCATGTCCTAAGGAGGGGGTAAATAGGACAACTTAAAAATTATGCCAATAAAAATACAATTGCCTAACTTAAACTAAATTACCAATTAAACTAATTAAGGCAATTTAAGACTAAGCCTTCCAAGACAATAGTGGGTTTAATCACAATGTGACTATGAAATATTTAAAGCATGTTTTCTATATTGAGGACAACCCTAGCTCATCCAATAAATATACAAGTCAAGATATTTTTTGCATGTTATATCTTACATAATCATATCGTGAACAATAGTTGTAATTTAGAGCCTAATTTACAGATGACTAATAAAAGCAGTGGTGATGGATATAAAGGTATAGTGGAGGGGATGAAGGGAGCGAGAAGAAGATTAAAAGTAATAAGGAAGAAAATAAAAATAGCATAGAGAATGAATCTACGAGAGTTAAAAGGGAGACATAGACATAAATAGAGTTTAAAATAAGGCTTACAACAACTATGTGGGCAAATTATAAGACTGGACACATTGTCGATTGATTATTTAATAAAAAAATTTATTTAACAATGTGATTGTTGATTGTATTTTATGAACTTGTTGTTACTTAGTATATGAATGTACTATTTTTTTCGTTGCATTTTATGTAATATTCCTAACACTATTTTTGCCTTGTCTCTTTTTTTGTAATGCAGAAATCTGGTTAGCCCTCCCTGGACCTGTGTACCTGCACAATAAACGGACAAGGAAGACCCTAGCTCGTACAGGGGACCCTCTGATGCCTAAGTCAGGTATGAAATCTAGGCCTTAATTAAGTAGAGAGTTTTGGCTAGAGATTGTGCGTACCTTTCACCACTGGGGATGCTCCTATTTATAAATGAAGAGAGGCGGTGGTGTAGGAGAGATTTTCCCATTTAGTTGGGATGAATTGTAGTGGGATTCGGATTCCGTATACGTCGCGAGGATCTTCCAAGATTACCGGTTGAGATCTCGGGTAGATTTGTAACCTAGTTAAACTCTTAGATCTTCGTCTGTGATTTCGGGTAGAGGTGGTTGTTATCAGGTCAAAATTGATAGAAGGTGGGTCGTGCCAACCTGGAGTTATGCCGACCTGGAGGTGTGCCAACCTGACTCTCTTGGTGAGTGGTTGAGCCCTTTTCGGTGTTGGGAAGGTCAGTGGATGTTCTGACCTGGTAACGGGCAGACGAGCTCGACCTTACTTCTTGTTCAGTTTCAAAGTAGGAGGTTGATTCTACAGTCGTGTCTGACCTGGTGAAGTGTGTAAGCTCCCGACCTGACCTTTTCTCATTGGTTATCCTATTTTCCCTACAACAATAAGCCCCTAGACTTTCGAGTCCACGTAGTGGGCTTGATAAGTAGGTCTGTTGAGGTCAGGTCAGATCATAACGTACTTCGGTCGTTGGGTCAATTTTGTCATTAATTGTTAGATAAGACAGCATGCACAAGAGTCGAGGTGTATCCATAATCATGATGTGGCGTGCTTATGAGGTTGCAAACCGCTCGAGGTCACGTGCGCTGGGGACACGTCTACTCAGTTTTTGGCCTTTTAGGCATTGATGCTTGGCGCTCCATAAAGAGGCAGGACGGTAGGGCAGTGGGGGACGTTCAACATGTCTGAATAAGAGCCAATGGGGATAGTTCACATGTCCCGAGCGCGAGCGTCAAGGTGGTGCTTTGGGCAATGCATTAAAAGATGGCATTTAATGTTATACTGGCAGGATTGTTATAAAAGGGGACGCCCTAACTCCATCCAGGGCTATTTTCCTCTTCACTCTCGTTGTGGTTGCTTGTGCCATACGCTCTGCATTTTTTCATTGTTAGGCGATCCCCAGCAAGACTTCGAGTATTTTTCCAGAGTCTTCTCAAGTAGGCCTTTTCCTTAGTGAGCATTGTTCCACTTTTCTACTGTAAGTGTTATGTTGTATGTCTAGCACCCTATATTGTCAAATTTTATAGTGACAAACCACTTAGGTATGATAGACTTCTTCAAGTGATGTAAAGTTCACCTTCAAGTCCTACATCAACTTCAAGTGCTTCATCAAGCTCAAAGGTCAAGTTAAAGTTCATATTCAAGTTCAAAGACGAAACTCAAGTACATAATCAAGTTCAAGACCAAGTTCGAGTGGTACTTCAAGTTCAAGATCAAGCTCAAGTACACTTCATAGTCAAGAAAATGTTCAAGTTTCAAGTTTCAAGTATACAAGATCAAGCTTCAATTACTTCAAGAAGAAGATCTACCGAATCTACCAAAGCAACAAGTTCAATGTTCAACATTTGAGACATAAATGACCCCAGAAAGACCTTAGGATTAGGTCATTCATATTGCATATTTTAAATGGGTCATTGTGCTTTCTATAAGCTTTGCTTCAACTAGTCTTAGTCAATGTTTAACTGGTCCAGGCACTGGCTCGACCAGTCCAGGGTTTTTCTCGACCAGTCCAGGTTTAAATTCAAATTTTCTTATTTTTCTGGTGGGTACTAGACTGGCCGTGGAGACTGGCTCGACTCAAACTCTAGGAACTATTTTAAGCCCCACTCAACTAGCCGAGCAGGCCACTCGACCAGTCGAGGATTAGTTTTATCCGATCACTCTAGAATTTTGAAATTTGGTTGCTCCTAGGACCAGTCGAGGCTGACCTTAAACCAGTCGAGGGAACCATTTTTTAGCCTATAAATAGAGGACTTTTCTCAACTTTTTTCTTTCATTCAAAGCTAATTCAAGCCACCACTCTAAGAGATAAGTCCCTATGAATGTTATGTTATTATACGGTAATTTAAGATTCTTTTTATAGCTTTTTTATTTCTAATTTCTTGATCTCTTGTTACTTCATTCTGATTTAATAAAAGGGAATTTTGTTCTACCCTTTTTGAGATCCAAGAAATTGAATCAAAGTAGCCCATTTAGACCAAGAACCCTTCCATTTGAGTGATTGAACATTGGACATCTTCATCATCAAGAAGCGATTCTTCCAAGCTACATTTAAAGAGACTCTACAGATAAGTATTTTCAATTACATCTTTTGGTTTTTGAGATTGCAAGAAAATCTCTATTGTAGTTTTGACTGAGATAGCCAGAAAATCTCAGCGTGGGGTTTTTAATTATGGTAGCCCATTGAAAACTCAATTATAAAGGTTTTAAGGTGAACCTTGGAAAACCTTCTTTTATAGTGAGAGCCAATATCACGTGGGTTGTGATTATTGGGAGTAGAGTAGGTGTGGTTATTTTAGAACAGTTGGTGTACACACCGAACTACTATAATTCTTGGAGTTTGGATGGTGATGATGTATGTGGTTTGTATGTCATGAATGCTTGTATTTATTTCATGTATTTGTGGTGAATGTTGTAATAGCTAGATTTGTTTCTATTGCTCCTTGCATTGGTTTGAGTTTTTGATCCTTACTGCATTCAAGAAATCAGATTGTCCTACTATAAACCTTAGTTTTTGGTGTAAGGTTGTCCTTTAAACAACATTTATATCAACCTCTCAATACTATTGCATTTGAGGTTGCTATTTATTTCAGTTATCTGCATTTATTTTTTATTTGGCATAGTCCTATTCACCCCCCCCCCCCTCCTAGGAATGAGAGCTCGCCCTTTTCAAGTGGTATCAGAGCTAAGTGGCTCATTCTATTGGATTTATTTCCTGAGCTTATCAATCTAAAGCTTTCAGGATGTCGAATTATGATAGCCTATCTATTACTAGGCCACCACCGTTTGATGGCTCCAACTATGCTTATTGGAAAGCCAGGATGAGGATATTTCTGAAATTCATTGATGAAAGCGTGTGGCAAGCCAAGGTAACTAGATAGAAACCACCAATGTCTGAGGTTATAGGGAGTGATGGAACCAAGTCCATGAAGGAAACACCGTTTTACATGTGGACTACTCTTCAAAAAAATGAGAGCAGTGCAAATGCTAAGGCTTTAAATGCAATCACTTGTGCATTATGACCTGATGAATTCAAAAGAATCATTTCTTGTGATACTGCTAAACAAGGTTGGGACATTCTTGAAATGACACAAGAGGGTACATCTATTATCAAAAGGTCTAAAGTTCAGATCCTCACCACTAGGTTTGAGGAAATTCGTATGGAAGAAAATGAGTCTTTCATGGATTTTTATATGAAACTAAATGATATAGTCAACTCTATGTGGAGTCTTGGAGATCGTATCCTAGAGAGAGCAAAGTCTGTGCAAAAATACTGCGATCACTTCCTAAGAGATTTAATTCCAAGGTGACTGCCATTCAGGAACTTAGAGACACAAATCACATGGAGGTTGAGAAACTTGTTGGTTCACTTCAAATATATGAGTTAAATTTCAAAGCTCCAAAGGGTAAGTCTATAGCTCTTAAATCATCCAAATCTACTTCTCATGATAGTAATGTTAATTCTAATTGTGAAAACTTAGAGGATGATATGGCTTTACTTGTGAAAAAGTTTTATAAGATTTTTAAGTGTAAGAAAAGAGTTGATTTTTAAAAACCCTCTAAGAAGAAAAAGGGTAAATCTAAAAACTGGAAATCTCTAAAAGATAGTCAGTGTGTCAACTACCATGAATATGGGCATTTGGCAAATAAGTGTTCAAAGAGGGACAAGCCAAAACGAAAAGGCATGTTAGCCACATGGGATGAATCATCCAGCTCTGAAGCTTCTTCTAAGTCAGATGAATCAGAACCTGAAACTTCAAATGAAGTCAAGGCTTTAATGACTCTAGACAGAGTCACTTCCTTTGATAGTTGCGACACATCTGAATCTCAAAGGACTGACCCTGAGAATGATAATGAAGATGCTCTTCAGGATGCTTATAATGCCCTATACAGGGAGAGTTGTAAGATTGCTGTCAAGCTTAAACTTCAAAAAGAAAAATTTTTGAAATTAAAAGAGAATTTTGAAAATTCAATACTATAAAAATCTCATATTTCTGATTGCTTTGAAAAAGGAAAATGTGATTTGAATTTCAAAATATTTGAACTGAAAAAATTAAGAACAGAAAATGAGAAACTAAAACGTGAAGTTTCTTCCCTATTGAGTTCAAAGGATACATGGAGGTATGCCCATGGACACCCTAAACTTGAAAAGTTATTAACTGCATCTAGAACATGTGGAGACAGATCAGGTCTAGGCTATGATAAATACATGCCTCTGAAAAATAAAATTGTATCTGCTACATTTGTTAAAAGAGAATCCTCTAACGCAAAAGGAAAAGACTTGAAATTTAATTACCTAAACAACTCTAGAAATGTAAAGACTTTTCAAGCACCTAAAGTCAATACTAATAATATCAGCTTTAGAAAACAATCTTATAATCCTTTAGCTGAAAAATTGTCGATTTTCTTAAGGAGTTTCTCAAATCTAACTCTAATGTGAGAGTTAATAGTAATTACAAGCGAAGAAAAACCAACAATGCACCAAAACCCAAAACTACAATGAAATGGGTTCCTAAAATTTCTTTTCTGGTTGCGCACACTACCTTTAAGGCTTCCAATCAATCAAAGGGGTACCTAGACAGTGGTTGCTCAAGACACATGACAGGTGACAGAGATTTGTTCACCAATTACAAAGAAATGACTGATGGCTCAGTCACTTTTCGTGATGGAAGCAACTGTAGGATAATTGGCCAAGGTACGATTCATATTTCTAACCTTCCTCCTTTTAAAAATGTTTTATTTGTAGGTCCTAAGCACAATCTTTTAAGTATATCTCAAATCTGTGATAACAAGCATAATATTAAATTTACAAATCAAGGATACGAGATCTCAAATGAGAAATGTTGTGTGATATTAAATGGTCGTAGAACATCTGAGAATTGGTATATTGTGAATGAATCTTGCTCATCTAAATTATCTTGTTACATGGTCTAAACTGATGATAATGAATTATGGCACAAACGCCTCGGACATGTGAACTACTGAAATTTGTATAGATTGAGCAAAGCCGATCTTATTAGAGGTCTACCCAAATTGAAGAAAATAGATAAAATATGTGGTGCATGTCAGATTGAAAAACAAACAAGGAGTATCACAAGAAAGTGAACTCCTCTGCTACATCCAAACCTCTTGAACTTCTCCACATGGATCTTGTTGGACCAACCAGAACGGAGAGTAGATGTAGTAAGAAATATTTCTTAGTAATTGTAAATGACTTTACCAGATTTACTTGAGTTGCATTCATAAGAGAAAATTCTGAAACTCTCGATGAAGTCAAAAGAATACTCAAGAATATTCAGACTGAAGAAGAAATGAATGTTGTTAAGATCTGAAGTGATCATGGATCGAAATTTGAGAATAGAAATTTTGAGAAATTCTGTAGCGATCATGGTATATCACATGAGTTTTCTGCTCCTAAGACGCCTCAACAAAATGGTTTTGTTGAAAGGAAGAATAGAGTGCTACGAGAGATGGCCAATGTAATATTACATAGCATGAAGTTACCTAAAAATTTATGAGCCGAAGCTGTTAATACTGCATGTTATATTATAAACCGTGTATACATTCAAAAATCAAAAGATAAAATGAGTTATGAATTGTGGTTTAATAAGAAACCCACGGTTAAATACTTTCAAAATTTTGGAAGTGTTATATTTTAAAAGACCGAAAAAATTTAGGGAAGTTCGACACTAAGAGTGATGAAGGGATATTCCTAGGTTATGCTTTGAATAGTCGAGCATTCTGAGTTCTTAATAAGAGGACTGGTGTTATTCAGAAGTTTATAAATGTTGTGATTGATGATCACCTGAACACTCCAACATCTAGCTCAGAAGATGATTAAGTCACTGTAATTGATAAACCTGACTCTTCATCTTGTCAAATCAACACTGAACTACGATCAGTCAAATATCATCCTACTGATCAAATTCTAGGCAACCCTCTCACTGGTGTACGTACTAAAAAATAATTGGAAACCATATGTAATTATGTGTGTTTTACTTCCTAAAGTGAACCAGCCAACATGAAAGAGGCACTCATAGATGAAAATTGGATAGTTGTCATGCAAGATGAACTGAATCAATTTGTCAGGAATGATGTGTGGTATTTAGTTCCAAGACCAACTAATAAACATATAATTGGGACCAAGTGGATTTTCAAAAATAAATCTGATGAGTTAGGGAATATAATAAAAAACAAGGCTAAACTGGTTGTACAAGGGTACACTCAGATAGAAGGAGTCGATTATGATAAAACCTTTGCCCCAGTAGCTCGTCTTGAATCCATCAGATTATTCATATCCATTGCATGTTTCAAAAAGTTTAAAATCTATCAAATGGATGTTAAAATTGCATTTCTAAATAGTGATTTACATGAAGAGGTTTATGTTGAACAACCTAAGGGTTTTGAGGACCCTAAACAGACTAATCATGTGTATCACCTTAAAAAGGCACTTTATGGTTTGAAACAAGCTCCCAGGGCATCGTATGAGAAATTGACTAAGTTCTTACTAAGTCATAATTTTGTTATGGGGAGTGTCGATAAAACTCTTTTTGTTAAAAAATATAATAAACATATACTAATTGTACAGATCTACATTGATGATATTATTTATAGTTCTACTTGCTCTAACCTGTCCATTGAGTTTACAGAGTTGATGAAATCCAAGTTCAAAATGAGTATGGTGGGAGAATTGAACTAATTTCTTGGTTTACAAGTTAAACAATTAAAGATGGTATCTTCATTTCTCAAACCAAGTATTCTTTAAATCTGGTCAAGAAATTTGTATTTGAGAGTGGTAAAAAATTCGATACTCCTATGAGTACGACTCTTAAGCTTTCTAAGGATGCAACAAGTAAAAGTGTAGATCCACGGTTATATCGTAGTATGATTGGTGGTTTATTATACTTAACTGCGAGTTAACCTGATATAAAATTCAGTGTAGGTATCTGTACTAGATATCAATTAGATCCTAACCTTTAGAACGTACCAACTTTTAATCGAGAGTGATTAGTGGGCTTTCCAAAACAAATGGATGATGTGGATTACGTTAACAATCACTGGAACCTCACTTTTTAACCATGCTCGTACACGGATCTGTGTACTCTCGCAGTGCATGGGACCGTTTAATTGGTCTAAGAAGGTTTGACCCGATAGAAATTCTAGAAATCAGGGATTTCTCCATTTCTCCCCGCTTCCTCGAATTCAAACGAACTACCACCATTCGTTGATGAAAATTGACTCACCATCAAGTGCCATCTCTAGATCTGAACCGTCAATCCGGCACAACAAGCTACACCGACCAGGGCTACGGTGAGAAATATAGCCACTGAGCACACTAGTGACCGCAAGTCATCGATAAACACAACATTGTGCCATGTAGCTCCTGACAAAAGACTAAAATCCACATCATTTGCTATGCTGGCAAATCCAGCCGTTCAGAATCGTCGGAAATACTCCACACAGACAATGGAGTCGTCGTCATGCCTATGATTTTTGAAAATGCCTCCCTATTCGAAAAAAGGCGGAGGGAATAAAATTCCATTTTTAGCAACATCAGATCTCAGCCCTTCCCTACCGTCTGGAAGCTTCCTTTAAGCCATCCAAGACATAGGATTTAGGGTGACTCGAAAATCTCGTAGCAAACCAAGATTTTGGCAAGAACTTCGCTACAATGTGAGTCATTTCTGTTTCACAAGGTTGTGCATTTAGCAGTCCTTATTTCTCTGAAGAATGGGACCCACGAGCATCCTGAGCAACATCTGGACTGTCTAAATGCATCGGATCTTCAGATTAGCCAACCCATTCGAAAACCCCATGAAAAGCTGATCGTCTTCTCCAAATCAATTGTGAAACCCACCTCCCGTAGTAACGATCCTTTCACTGATCTTATCCATTTATCATATGGCTCACGCCACCTAAATATCACCAAGAACAATCGCACAGACCCATGCAAGTGTAGGGCCAGACTAAGAAGCCCTAAGCAAGGATTCTAGACGCTTCTCTCTCTAATAACCCAACTAATCCAGTGATTAGTGCGAAAGCTACTAGAAACAGATCAAAGGCTATAAATAGCCAGATTTTTAGGGTGAAGTTTGAGGTAAAGTAAAGAAAGGAAGAGAGAAAGAGATAAGGAGAGAGAGAGATATATATATATAGAGAGAGAGAGAGAACGCCACTGGAGTAAGTCGCGTGCGTCTGTCGCAACTCATCGGGCGAGTCAGTAATGGGTCTGACTCGTTCCCTTGCTATGAGAGAGAAGGAGAGAGAGTGAGGAAGCTCCTTATATCTCACCAACCAACTCCATCCGAGATTCCTATCTCAGCCAGTTGCAGAACCACTGACTCAGTGACGACTCGGCCAACCGAAAAAACTGACCAAACCCGCTGATCAGTCAGCTCCAGCAACTTATATCTAGCATGGATAGGAAAGGTCCAACCCACTCGAAGACATTCCCGATCAACATGGTCCGGCAGGTAATTGATTGCTACCCAAAATTTGAGTTTTAACTCTGAATGGTTAGCGAGTCATTTGCTCATGAACTCGGCCAAACTCAGTTTTGCAAGATGAAGTTCTGAGTTAGCAAGATCGATCTGAATCTACTCTACCCTACTGATTGTAGTAGACGCTACTCAGGTATGAGGCTCAACTCGACTGTCTACGTTAAAAACTATCTCAACTCAGTGGCGAGTTGACTCACCAGTTCCCTAATCAGGTCGAGATCTAACCTGACCTTAACTGAGTTCTCTTTCAGATGAGCTGATGTGCTGCTGCAGATCCAGGGATCCATGATCGGTTACTTCACCGGGTAGCTTCTACCAAAACTCGCGACTTGACTAGTTGGTTGGGTAGAAATCCCAACCGAGTCACATCCTCAAGATCAACAAGCAGACTCGCCATGAGTCGTGCCTCAATCTCCTCCCCACCATCAGTTGGAACTGGTCTCAGTTACGTATTATCATTAAACCCCATTCATTTCATGTAGTCTTTCACTCAACTCGTTGGTGCGCTAACTCAGTAGACACCCAACTGAGTTAAACTCGTTTTACCTCCAAGGTCCAATGTCTGGAACTACCTGAGAAGAGTTTCAAGAACACTACCAAAGTCATAGGTCGAATGAACCTAAGGAAGACCCTGGGTATTTCTCCCATCCACCCAGTCTTTTAACTAGAACCCACTGAGTCGACTCAGTTGTAACTTGTTGATATGGGCAAGCAGGAAATATCCATTGCTGCCTACCTTGAAGAACTCTCCTATCCCACTCAAATTTGATCAAGTAAGTGATTGATAATACTTCTAAGAGGAATAATCCATGCATGTAATGAGAATAGGAACTAATTGACTATTGCTTTAATCTTAGGATTCATAAACCCTCAAGCGTATAATCAAACAAGGAAGAAATTCATCTAAGGTGAGGACTCACCCTTTAATCTTCCCACTTAAATTCATTAATCTAATCATAAATGATGCCTTAATCCCTCCCATTTAGTATCTCTTAAGTTACTTTATTGAGTTACTTAACTTATTATGTGAACATGTGAATATGTGAATATGATAATATGTTGCGCACCTGATTCCTGTGTTAGATAATGAACATATCTCTTTAATTATAGCAAGCATAAATGATTGATGATAACATGCCATCTTTAGTTGTACATTGTTAATTAACTATCTATTTGTCGTTTGCGATTAAGTGATATAATGAATGAAACCTGTCATGAGCGCACCATCTTGGGGTCCATGTTTTCCCTAAATGGCTTGGATCGCATATTTGCCCTACGTGGCTTGGATCGTATATTTGCCCTCGTGGCTTTGATGGTCTATTGGTTCCATTTTGTGGCTTGTTGGTTATATTTGCATATCCTGTTGATTCCTTGCCATCTTGCAGTGTTTGGTCGTATTGTGATTTTCGTGTGGAGCGGGTGTTCGCTTAGTGATTTCCTCGCCATCTTGGGGTGTTCACATATGATATGATTTTCGGGTGGTTTAGAGTTTGTAAGTTGCTTGTCTCTTCATCTTGTGGTGTTCAGTCATACCATGATTTTCGAGTGGAGCGGGTGTTTGCTTAGCGATTTCCTAGCCATCTCGCGGTGTTCACGTATGATATGATTTTCATGTGAAATAGAAGTTTGTATGTTGTTCTCTCTTCATCTTGAGGTGTTCAGTTGTATTATGATTTTCAGGTGGAGTGAGTATTCACTTGCGATTTCCTAGCCATCTTGCGGTATTCACGTACGATATGATTTTCGGGTGAAGTAGAGGTTTAAAGCTTAATTTTCTAGTCATTTTATGGAGTTTGTAAGATTGATTATTTGATTATCTGGACACGTCCCCTTGCATTGCAATTTCTATTACATTTCCTTAATGTTGAAATTATGTTTACTAGCTTAGTTCTGAATATATGATCATGAGTTTAAATTGCATTATTTAATGTCTCTTTTCATATATTATAATTTATGTTGGATTATGAATGATAAGTGTGCAATCTTAGAGGGTGCTCCTCACTGCGATAGCCATTGACGCTATCAAACTATATCAGTTGATGCAGGTGTAGAGCGAGACGATGTTGTTCACTAGGTTTTTAGAGCAGATCGGGTAGCTAAGGAGCTAGTTGGGGTCCCTACGGCCCATATTGAGCTCCGCCATTAGCTGATAGCTTTCTGTTTCTATATAATGAACTTTGATATTTGGGATTGTATAAGTCCTGTATGGGCACTACATTTTTTTATGGTGTTTGAAATGTTTTCATACAATGCATGGTTTACTCTAGCTACATTTGCTGCTAACTCTGATTAATGATAAGCGATTCAACTTTACATTAAATTTTAAAGGTTAACACTTAGGTTTTTAAAAAACGAGTCATATACTCGGGTTTTAAAAACTGAGGCGTTACATCTGCCCAAGTATCCTGCTGGAGTTGGTGGAGAAGAATGAGCTCTAATTGTTGCGGCGAGGTCGGTGGGAGCTAGGCTAAGGTCTTGGAGGAGTCTGATCACACCCCAATTGTTGCTTAAGTCAGGTCTTGATTCAACCCTAACAGGTATATCTTTTTAGGAGATTAGTTGTGAGCATTTTTCAATTTTATGCAGTTATTAATCGTTATTTTCTAT
This sequence comes from Magnolia changhungtana, assembly GCA_030180095.1. NCBI lineage: Eukaryota > Viridiplantae > Streptophyta > Magnoliopsida > Magnoliales > Magnoliaceae > Magnolia > Magnolia changhungtana. The sequence continues at coordinate 3,813,033 of JASAUF010000625.1, forward strand.
TGTGTAGAGGAGCCACAAGCGCAAATCTCCCTCTATAACTAAGGTGGCCCAAAAGAAGTAGAGGTCGGCCTATGAGAAGAAGGGGGCGGTTGATTCGTCATCTTCCGTAACTTGAGAGGGCGCGGATGATGTGCCGACCACCACCCCTACCGTCGACGTGGCTGAGGTGATTGCGGAACTAGCTCCAGCTGGTGTTCGGGCTTCTGAAGTCCGGAGGGTCATGAAGACCAAGGCTAAGTTTCCCGTGTCTCAAGTGGAGAGCCCAGCTGGGGGGCCAATGTGGCGAGGGTCTCTCTGGTCGATTCGTGCTATAATGAAGGGCCTTCTACCCTGGATCGAACGTCATGTCCCTGCATTGAATTTACTAAGACGATGGAGTTGTCTCCAGATGAGGTAGCGGGATAGTTTGCGAAGGTCCTCCTCAGGGTGAGTTTTCTTTTGGTGTTTTCTGTTAGGCTACTCAACTGTCTTTATGTTTTCTGACGTGGTTTTGTTTCGTTTCACCCCATCCCTCCTGAACTCTTGCCATGAGATCCTACACACGAAGGCAAAGTACAAAGAGCTTGAAGCCATGCTATTGCAAAAGGGGGTCGAAGCCGAGTAGCTTTGTTCTGAGAATGCCTCCCTGCAACCTTAAGTGGAGGGCACGAGCACGACCTTGAAAGCTTAAGTGGAGGTGGCACTCACCGAGCTAGAGGGGTTAAAGAAGCTCCTTGTTGAAGCCCTGGAGAGAGGTGTTCGGTGGAGGTCCGACCTAGGAGAGCTGCAGCACTCTCATGATATCAAGATGAGGGAGACTCAGGATGCCATCCAGGCAGGCCGAGTGAGTCTCTTGGAGGAGTTCAAGGCCTCCAAGGAGCTTGAGGAGGACAGGGACACCCTGTATGGCCTTGGGTACGAAAAGCGCCTCGAGGATGTTAAAGGGGTGTATTCGAAGCTCGACTTCTTGGCTTTTAAGGTTGAGCCTTCTAAAGACTTCGAGGTATCTCCCGAGGACTTGCCTCCCTAACAGCCCCCTTCAACGTTGTAGTCATTCCGCCCCCCCCCCCCCTTTTGGTATTCTTTTCTTCATGGTGTACTCCCCACAGTGTTATCAATGAATGGAAACTTTTCTTGTCACAATATTTGTTTATGTTAATTTTCTAATTAGGTTGGTCGGGTTGATCCTTTTTAGGCCGCGTTGATCAAGTGGTAACGACAGTTGGTGGTCTGACCTCTTTTTCAAGGGTTAGACCATTAGTGAGGGCATCTCTTTCCTTGTATTAAGGGGAGCCCTCGGTAGATTTCCGTAAGTTGAATATTAATGGGTAGGAAAGTGATGTAAGATTCCTGACTTGGAATTTTTATTGTAGTTTCTCAAGAAACATGTAGATTTCAACACTGTAGATTTAATATAGTAGAAAAGTAGATTTTGTGCTTAAGCCTGGTCGACTTCTATGCAAGGTAGATCTTCATGTGCTCAGCGTTCCACGGATGTGGCAGGGGTCGTCCTTCCATGTCTTTGAGTCGATATGTTCCTGGTCGACTCATGCTCGTCACTGTGTAAGGGCCCTCCCAGTTCGGTCACAAAGTTCCTGAGCAAAGCTCCTTGGTATTCCGGAAGGTTCTGCAGAGGACTAGGTCACCAGCCCAGAACCTCCTCGTCTTCACCCTAAAGTTGTAAAAATTAGAGACCTGCTGTTGTTGAGCTACGACTTTGAGTTGGGCTTACTCCCTTCTTTCCTTGATCAGGTCCAGGTCTAGTGTCATCTGCTCGTCATTCTTATGTTCATTGTAGGAGTGGGTCCGAGCAGTCAGGAGTCCAATTTCAACTGAGACAACAGCCTCGACGATGAAGGCTAGGGAGAAAGGGGTTTCTCCTGTGGCCGTTCGGGTAGTGGTCTGGTATGCCTAGAGGACATGTGGGAGCTCTTCTGCTCAAGCTCCCTTGGTTTTTTCGAGCTTGATTCGGAAACGATTCTTGATAATCTTATTGACTGCTTCGACCTGTCCGTTGGCCCGGGGATTCTGAGGTGACGATCAGACGTTCCGGATCCCAAGGTTCTCCCACATGCCTCGGAATCGGTTGTTGTCAAAATATTTTCGATTGTCCGAGATGATCGTGTGGGGGACCCCATATCAGCATATGATGTTCTTCCAGACAAAGTTGGTAATCTTCTGCTTGGTAATCATGGCTAGGGGCTCGGCCTCGGCCCATTTGGTGAAGTAGTCGACAATGACGACCGTGAACTTGGTTTGTCCCTTGTCGGTTGGCAGGGGGCCGTTGATGTCAATTCTCCATTGTACGAAGGGCCATGGTCCAGTCATGGGTGTTAATGGTTCAGGTGGTTAACAGGGTATAGTTGTGAATTGTTGGCACTTGTCGCATCTTCGAGTATATTGCCTAGCATATGCCTGGACGGATGGCTAAAAATATACCTGCTTGATGATGTTGTGAGCAAGAGCATGGCCGTCGAAGTGGTTATCGTAAATGCCTTCGTGAATCTCTCTCAGGATGTATTCGGCTTCGTCAGGTTGGAGGCACCTAAGGTAAGGGAAGAAAAACCCTTTTTGTATAAAATGTCCCCGACCATAGTGTAGCGAGTTGTCCTGGATCGTAGTCTGCTCTCTTCTAGCCGGTCTTCAGGTAGCTTTCCTTCCTTGGGGTAGTTGATTATCGGGTCCATCCAAGTCAGCCCTGAATCTATCGAGAAGATCGGGAATGTTATGTCTGGATTGGGCTCGTTGATGCTTGGTTCGGCCAAGAACTCATTCAAGATTGGTTTTGGGATGTCGTCTTCAGCAGTTGTGACAAGTTTTGTCAGCGTGTCTACTTTGTATTTCTTTAACCTTAAGATCAGGCAGATATGACATTTCAGGAATTTGTTAATCATCTCTCAGTCCTTCTGTAAGTAGGCCTTCATTCTTTCCTCTTTGGCTTGGTATTAACCGGTTATCTGATTGACGACGAGCTGCAAGTCGCAATGAACCTCCAAGAGTTAGGCTCCCATGGTTGATGCCAATTTGAGCCCGACCAACAATACTTCATATTCTGCTACATTGTTTGACATTTGGAATCTAAATCTCAAGACATATTGTGTGCAGGTCTAATCAAGAGCCTCAAGGATTATTCTGGCCCCGCTGCCTTTAGAGTTGGATGAACCATCAACGTGCAGTGTCCATGTCAGCAAGTCTAGATTATCCGTTTGATTTTTGGACTGCTTGGTCTGAATGTCAGGACTAATGTTCAGATCATTCTTGGATATGAGCTCGGCGATGAAGTCGGCAACTGCTTGGCCTTTGATGGTTGTTCGGGGTCGATAACAAATATCGAACTCACTAAGTGTTCACAACCCCAAGTGCAGGGTCACGATGTAGTAATAACTCGATGAAAGCGAGGTCAAATCCACAGGGACTAAAGTTGTATGTATTCTGAAAATAACTAGAACTATAACTTTAAAAAAAAAGATCTAAATTGAAATCTGGAATAGTTGACAATAATTGTGAATGAATTATCAATAATCAAAAGGGAACTAGAGCGCCAAGGATCCACTTATAACTATCAGGATATTACCATAGTTGATTCAAGAAACACAACTGGAATTGAAGTCTTATCCTATCCAATGGAAGATAAACTATTCAAGCACAATCTGAACTTTCATTGAAGTAGTTCACACATGAAGATCCATTGCATTTGATTGGAAGGGATTTCATCATCCTACCATGCCCAGGTGATAATGGTGAACAACAAGATTTACCAATCTCTACAACTCCAAATATATTAAGAAGATATTAAAAGCCTCCACAGAATCTACTGTAATCGAAGTCAGAATAAATCATAGAAAACTGGAAATATTCCTCAAATCAAACTAGAACTCAATGATTGTTCAACATAAACAAGAATCAAAGCAAGATAATCATCCCAACATGCTACAAGCTTCACCTCTTAGCCCTAATTAAGAAATTAGCCAATCAAATACATGATTGAAACCAAAACTCTTAAAGAAAACATAAAAACTAACTAGAAGAAGAAGATTGGGGAAGAATGAAGGACTCCTTGAAGTTCTCCAACACGTTGCTCCACTCTTCCAACCCTAATTCTTGCCAAGAGCTCTTCAAAGAACCCATATTTATAGCTTGCCTAGCGCAGCAGAGTTACGCTTTGATCAGATCGAAGTTGAGTTCAAGTTATAATCGGATTCTATTTCAGCAATTGCCTGATTTCGGTCTGACCGATCTAGGTTCGATCGGATTGAACTTAAGTTTCGGTTGGACCGAATTATCCTTCGATCAGATGAATTAACTCTTCTCAGTGCTGAAGCTTTTTATGCACTTTCGGTCCCACCGAACTTGGTTTTGATCGGACCGAATTATCCTTCAGTCGAACCGAATTAGCTTTGAATTTTATCTTTGTTTGTTGGACTATTTTATACTATTTCGATCATACCAAAAAAGGTTTCGGTCAGACCGAACTCGCCTGTTTTCTATTGCGGACTTTGTAATCTTCTCCAGTCTTTCTTCATCCTTTGTACTTAGTTTTCTTGGATCTTGAGGTCCTGAAATCTTCAATCTTGGTCTTCTAAGATCCACTCCTTGCTTTGGTAATTATTGAGCATCAAATCCATGCTTTTGACATTCTTTTCAATCTAAGCTCTCTGATTCACATCGCAATACAAACACTATCAAATATACCAATTAATCATTATCATATTTACAAAACCAAGATATAAATAGGATAAATATGCAATATTTGACACTCAACACACCCCCTAACCAGCATTTTACTAGTCCTAAGCAAAACATGCATGAAAGAATCCTCAATTCTCATTGTTCAGACCTCTTTCAGAAAACAATCTTTCGTGCAAACAAATATGAATGAGTATAATCCAAAGAAGCGAGAATAAAATTTTAGAAACCTAGAGCCGAATCACAAGAGCAATCAATCAAATAGGTTCTTTATCAATTACTCAGGAGCATAAGTGCATATATCAAGTTTTTCCAATGTGCTTAGTGAATTCCAACTTACATTCCATAAAAATACTATTATTTCATAATGTTAAGCATGCTCATCACTTCAAAACTAATTGAATAACTAAATGTTGATTCCGAACTTATCCCCTTTTTCTTCTTTTTCAAGTTTTTTATTTTATATTGATGGTCCCTTTTATTTATTCATTCTTTTCAGACTTCTCATTCTTTTCCAATCTCTTCATCATACATGACCTTTTTGTCGATCTCACTATTTTTAAACTAGTTCTTTTCATCTTTTTAAGGTGGATAAAATTCTCCAGACTCAATTCTCAACATCTATCAATGATACATGCTATCAATCAGAAATTTTAGCATTATTCATAGAAGGAATATTGAAAGTGTCTTGTGATTTAAATAAACATGATATTCAAACTTCTTCTTAATTAATTAAATGAAAGAACTTAAATGTTAGTTTACTTAGTTGATCAAACTCCAACAATTCAAAATTCAATCTCCATCTTGTCATCATACTCAAAACATTCTTAAGTGCACAAACTATCGCTTTCCAAATAGGTTTTTTATTTGAAAAATTGAAAATTTTCAAAATTTTTGCATAAAGACTAAGAAAATGTTGATTAGTTTACCTAATCCACACCTCCCAACCTAAAATCTATATTATCCCCAATGCAAAAGATATGAGCATGCAATGCACATGAGGCAATGAAAGGAAAAAAGGGAAGTGATAGTAAGATAGTACCTGAAGAAGGAGAATTGAAGCTTTTTCAAAGTTCTCAACATGTAAATACGTTAGCATGAAGACTAAACAAACTGAAAAAAAAAACTATCATAATCCTAAATCCTCTAAAAGTAATAAACCTAACTACACCTCCATCAGACTAGGAGGTCAATCCTGGTACACAGGATCAGTCAAAGGTATGGGCATATCCTCTAAGTCAAACTTCTAAACAAATGGCTTGAGACGATGTCCATTTACTTTAAAAACATTACCATTCGTCAGATTCTTTATCTCGATGGCCCCATGCGGGTAGACGTTTGTAACAGTGAAAGGGCTAGTCCAACGAGACCTAAGTTTATCTAGAAAAATATATAACCGAGAATTATACAGAATGACTTGTTGGCCGGTTATAAATTATTTTCGAAGGATGTTCATATCATGGAACACCTTCATTCTGTCCTTATAAATTCTCGAGTTCTCGTATGCGTTGTACCGGATTTCCTCGAGTTCATTCAATTAAAGCATGCGTAGCGAGCCAGCGTTGTCTAAGTTAAAGTTCAGATTTTTGATAGCCCAGTAAGCCGTATGTTTCAACTCCATAGGCAAGTGGCAAGCTTTTCCATAGATGAGTCTAAAGGGAAACATTCTAATAGGGGTCTTAAAAGTTGTATAGTAAGCCTATAAAGCATCAGTCAAGCAGACTGACGAATCCTTACGGTCTGGGTTAACCTTTTTTTCCAAAATTTGTTTAATTTCCCTGTTAGAAATCTCGGCTTGCTCGCTCGTTTGCGAGTGGTATGGAGTGCTTACCTTATGAGAGATGCCATATTTCTTCATTAAGTTCTCGAATGGCCTATCGCAAAAGTGAAACCCTCCATCACAAATGATAGCTCGAGGCGTTCTGAACCGGGAAATGATACTTTCTTTTAAGAATATAATGATCGTTCAATGATCATTGTTCTGGCACAGGATCACTTCCACCCACTTAATGACATAGTCTACTGCTAACAAAATATAAATATTTCCAAAGGATTGAGGGAATGGCCCCATGAAGACAATCAAATGCTTCAATGATAAGAATTAGGTTTAATGGCATCATATTTCTACGGGACAATCCTCCTAATTTCTGACAACGCTCACAAGCTTTGTAAAACTCATGAGTTTCTCTGAACATAGTGGGTCAGTAAAAGCCACACTGTAGAATTTTGATGTTTATTGTTTGGCACACATCTCCTTAAAATTTGGTCTGGGTAATATTTAAACAGATAAGGATTGTCCCAAAAAAATTTACGTATCTCGGTGAAGATTTTTTTCTTATCTTGCGCAGTCCAATGTGTCGACGTGAAACCTGTGGTAAGATAATTCACAATGTCAGCAAACCAAGGTAATTGAGAGAGTTTAAACAGTTGTTCATTAGGGAATATATCATTTATTTATGTCGGCTTAAGAGAATCAGGGAGATCAAGTCTAGAGAGATGATCAACCACTATATTCTCCACTCCCTTTTTATCTCTTATTTCTATGTCAAATTTTTGGAGTAGAAGGATCCATCTTATCAAGCTAGGCTTGGCATCATTCTTTGAAAGAAGGTATTTTAACGCCGAATGATCAGTGTAAATGAAGATCTTGGATCTGATCAAGTAGGACCTAAATTTGTACAAAGTAAACACTACAGCAAAGAGTTCTTTCTCCATAGTAGAGTAGTTCATTTGAGCAGAATTTAGAGTTCTACTTGCGTAGTGAATCACGTAGGGCTTCTTCTCTTTTCTCTGGCCTAACACTACCCCAATAGCATAGTCAGATGCATCGCACATAATCTCAAAGTGTATGCTCCAATCAGGTGGATGCATGATAGGTGCAGCAGTCAACATGCACTTAAGCTTAGTGAAAACTTCTTAGCATTGCTCAGTTCGCTCGAATGGGGTGTCCCTTTGAAGTTGATTACATGAAGGACGAGCGAGATGACTACAGTTCTTTATGAATCGTCTATAAAATCGGGAGTGTCCTAAGAAGGATCACACATCTCATATGCTCTTGGGTGGAGGTAGGTTAGAGATAGAGGTCGAATCCACAGGGACTAATCTTGTGAGTATTCTGAAAGTAACTAGAAGTAGAACTAGAAAAAGATGTAAAACTAATTCTGAAGTGATTAAGAGAGTAATTGTGATTAAAGTGATTGAAAACTAATAAATTCAAAGGTGGTAACTAGGGTTTCCAAGGATCCACTTGCAGAGATCAGGGAGATCTATGCTCGATTCAAGGGCACAACTGGAATCAGAGTCCCATCTTATCCAATTGGAAGACATCTCAGTAAAACCAAATCTAAACTTCCTTTGACCTAATTCTCAATAGATGAGAGGTGCGAGAACTGGAAGTGATTCCATCACAAAACCATGCCCAAGAGACAAGGCAAACAACAAGATTCAACCAACATGGGAGAAGTGTGAAAGTTAAGAAGGATTTCATCATCCAAATATGCCCATGGGACGATTGTAAACAACAGGATTTCCTAATTTCACAATCTCAATACATGAAAAGAACATACTCAAACCTATTGCAGATCTATTGTAATTTGAGTCACAACAAACCATTAAAAACTGAAAGTATTTCTTAAATATCAAACTAGAATCAAAGATAGTTCAACGTAAATATGAATCAAAGCAATAGAAAACATCCAATCATGCTACAAGCTTCACCTCTTAGCCTTAGATAAGAGGTTTAGCCAACCATAAAAATGATTGGATCTAAAACCCTAGAAGAAAACATGAAAAACTAAGGAATAAAGGAAGAAAAACCTATGGCGATGGCTCTCCACCCTTGTGCTTTGCTCTTCCAAACCCTAGATAATGCCTAAGAGTACCCTGGAGACTCCTATTTATAGTTTTGCAGCACCTCCTTTCACACCGACTTGGAAAAATCTAGAAATTGCCTCAAATTTATGCAGTTTTGATATTGTCTAAGTGTCTTTGATATGTCCTTCAATATTATCAAACAGTCTTTGATATATCGAAGATCGGTCTAGAACTGTCCAGCGAATTTCGCTTAAAACCATGAATTTCTCGATATATCGAAGGGTCTTCGATATGTCCTTCGATATGTACTTTGATAGTATCTACAGGTCTTTGATATATCGAAGGCCATGGTAGTTTTCCAAAACTAGACTTTTCTTGCCCCAGAATCTATTTTCAAAATAATTTTTAGGCTTCCTTTTCTTCACTTCAATTCTTCAATTCTCTTCCCTCATCACCTGATTTCCTTAGATCTTTGATATGTGAATTCTTCAATTTTGGTCTCCTAAGATCCATCCCTTGCCTTGGTGATTCTTGAGCATTAAATCCATACTTTTAGCACCCTTTTCAATCCAAGCTCTTAAATTCACCGTACAACATAAACATGATTAAAATAAAACATTAAATATTATCATGTTCATAAAACCAAGATATAAATGGGGTCCAATATGTAATATTTGACCCTCAACAACCTTTAAGAGAATCAAGATGGATTAAGAAAGTTCAACTTCTACTAAAGACTAGTAGAAGTTCAAACTCTTACTTCAAGCTCTATTAAAGGTTCAAGAACAAGTTCTGAGAAGTTCAAGCTACTTCAATGTTCAATCTTTTTAGGAATAATAGACCCTAAAAAGACCTTAGGCTTAGGTCCTTTCAAAACATAATCATATATGGGTTTTTATACTTTAAATAGGCTTAACTTCGACTAGTCTAGGCTTAAGTTCGACTAGTTTAAGTTGTGGTTTGACCAGTCTAAGAAAATTTTGACTAGTCTAAGTTCAAAATACAAAAAGTGAATTTTTCCATTGCTTCCTCAACCAGTTGAGCAGACTGCTCAACCAGTAGAAGAGGGACCTTCGACCAGTCGAGGGTGAGTGTCTTGAAGTCCAACAACTATATTTTAGCACCCTCGACCAGTTGAAGAACAGTTTTATCCGATTGCGCCCAAAATTTAAAATTTTGTTAGATCTTAGACAAGTCGAAGTAACAGCATTTCTAACTATAAATAATAGAGGCCTTCTCTCATTCCGAATTAATTCATTCAACTTAAGAAAAGCCTTCACTAAGAGAGAGAGAGAGAGAGAGAGAGAGAGAGAGAGAGAAGTCCCCACTATCTTTAAGCTATTGCATAGTATTTTAATATTTTATTTAAATAGCATTTTGTTTTAATTCCTTGATCTCTTTTCATAAATCTTATTTTTTTTTAAGAGTAATTCTCTTCTTTGAGATCTTGAGGAATTTAAACAAGTAGCCTTTAGTTTGAATTAATTTAAAATCAATCTAGAACCTAAAACCCTTATTTATGTGACTGGACATTGAACATTCTACTTCTGGTTGTCATCTGGTTTTGCCCTTCCCTTGCCATGACCGGGAGTTGAATAGAACCCTCAGACGTGACTTTATCCCTGTGAATTCGAGTAGGGGAGTCTTGACAAGTTGAAGTTAAGGCATTCTGACCCCCATTTTATCGAAGACTTCGGTGAAGAGGATGACTGTCGAGCTCCCGGTATCCACCAAGATTTGAAATACTTTACGGTTGGCTATGGTCATAGTCACCACTAGTGCATCATCATGGGGGTGATGGACACCTCAGGCGTCCTCCTCGAAAAAAAAATAGATCGCAGGGTGCCATCCTCTGTTCTTTTGGGGGCCTATTGGTGACAAGGATTTGATGTTCCGAACTGTAGTGGATGATACTCTGGGCATGGGCCCTCCGAGCTCTGTTTGAGTCCCCTCCTCCTGTTGGTCCACCAAAATAGTGAAGATTTCTCCAATAGGCTCGTTGTTGATGGGTCTCTCATCCTTCGGGTCTGCTCGTTCTTCTCTTTTAGTTACATATTCCCATAAGTGGTCGTTGCGGATGAGGGCTTCGATTTCCTCTTTTAGATCGAAGCAATCGCCAGTTGAATGGTCGTGGTCACGATGAAAGTGATTATACTTCCGCTTGTCCCATTTTTCAGCATCAGATCTCATCTTATTCGGCCATTTGAGAATTCGCTTGTCTTGGACTTCCATGAGGACCTATTCAGGTGTTGCGTTGAGAGGGGTGTACAAGCAAGAAATAAAATTCTGTATCCTTCTCAACTACTAAAGCTGAATATATTGCAGCTGGTAATGTTAGCACCTAGTTGATTTACATGAAAAGGATGTTAGCTAATTATGGGATTGCATAAGATACAATGATATTATATTATGATAACTCAAGTGCTATTAATATTTCAAAAAATCCCATTCAACATTCTCATACGAAACATATCAATATTTGATATCATTACATTCAAGAATTAGTTGAGGACAAAAGCATTTCATTAAAATACATTCAGATGGAAAAGCAGCTTGCAGACATTATGACCAAACCGCTTGACAGGAATAAATTTTCTAAATTAAAACATGATATTGGTCTGTGCACGCTTGATTAAATCATGTTTTTTATGTATTTTTATTATTTGTATGTTTATAATTTAAAAAAAATGCTTAATATATAAATTTCAAAATTTAAAAAAAAAATTGAAATTTTCTTGTTGCACAACCGGTCGATTACATCCTCAACCAGTCGAGCTTCGACGGGTCGAGGACCATACTCGACCAGTTGAAGTGCGCGGGTGGGCTTCTTAAAAGAGGGAAAAACCCCTTTTTCTTCCTCATTTCAATCTTCTTCCTCAACTAGTCTTTGCTCGACTCGTCGAACCCATCTCCATAGAGTCTTTGTAAGTGATTTATTTTTTATTTCTTCCTAGATTTGGGTTCCTTGTTGCTAGTTATTCTTCATTTTGTGATTGATTTGAGATTTATATCCTTTCTATAGAGAGTTTTTGTGCAAAAATCTGATTTAAGCCAAACCCATCTTTAATATCTTCTTTTACAAACTCTACATGGAGCATTGGTATAAGAGGAAGGCTACACGCAAGGGACCTAATGGCTCATCCTCCCGAATGACTCCAGTTAGGGTAAGAACCCTGAGAGCTACCAAAGAAGATTTGGAGCATGTAAGGAATCTCTGCACTAGAGATATTATTATAGAAAGAACTATGAATATTGATCACATTGCTCCATTCAAACTCACGCCATTTCTGTCTGCCATCAGTTAGGAAAATATTATGGGTTGTAGCGAAACAACATACCGCTCCATAGCTCAAGGGATGTATGCATCAATAGGAGAGCTATCTTTTGAAAACCTTACATTCTCTATTAATTTTAGAGAATGGACAGTTCCGGTTGATAGGCACCTAATCTCAGGATTGCTTGATATGAATGTAAATGATAAAGGCATACCCATTGCCCCAGTTGCTGATAGAATATATGAATCTGAGCGTTGGGATATTACCCGTAAACTATGTCGGTTTAATGCTGAATGGAGTTCTGGTAATGCTCTCCGTGCCACCCAGATGATTCCAAGATTTAGGGTACTTCATCATATTTTTACATCAAATGTGTATCCTCGTTTTGAGAATAAGTCTAAACTTACTCCCTTTATGACTCATGTCTTTCACGCTGTTGCTTCTGGCATACCTATCTGTCTTCCCTCATTGATTTGCTACTTGATTATCCAATTTCATATTCATCCTGGTCATGGTTCCATACCATTTATATATCTCATAACAACTCTTGTTATCCATTGTAACATTGTCATTCCATCAACTGAGGCACCTGAGGCAGTCCTACCTTTTGATAATACGAATATTCATAAGATGAACCTGGCATACCTTCCTGGCCAGAGAGATGAGGATGAAGAAGAAGAGGCAGAAGCACCATTACCTGAGGACACATCTATAAATGATATTTTTGCAGAACTAGAATCAGATGATGAAGCTGATCCTGAGTATCAACCATCTCAAGTTGATGATCGGCTTAAGTCTTTAGAAGAAAATGTTGTTGAGTTAAAGGTATCACAAAACAATCTGGTTGAAAGTCATAAAACTTCCATGAAATATGTGTAAATACTTTCATCGCATTACTAGAGGACTTCACCAGATCGACCAATCTATTCCTCCTTCATCCTCTTCTAGATTTGATTAGGTTGATATCATTTTATTTATGCTTGCGTTGTATAACTTTTTTTTAGATGATAACTCTCTCAAACTCCTATCTTATATCCTTGTTGATGACTTTATGTTAACTCTTAATTACCATTCTCTATGCATTTTCCTCTTATTGGTCTACTATGTCTGCTATGATTTATTGATTTTTCTTCCCTTTGTCATTTTGTAACAAAAGGAGGGAGAGATTTTTAATTTGATGATAAGTAGATTCAATGAGTTATGCATTATATTAAATGTTAATATATTGATATATGGATGATTGTTGGGAGTTTTATATTGGAAATGTATTATTTATCATAACACAGGATAATCTCATATTGAAGGGGAGTAAATTTTGCAGATTCAATATAGCTACATCTTCTACAAACATAGAAATCAAGCTAACAGTATGGATGTTGTTATGCTAAGTGTTTTATCATGAATTTGATGAAGGGGGATATTGTGAGTGCTATAATGAATAAAGCACACTCTTGTTTGTCAAATTTCGATATGACAAAATAACTTATGACGTGGTTCACACAATGTGAATCAAGATGGAAAGTTCACCTTCAAAATATTCAAGATGGAAAGTTCACCTTCAAGAGAATCAAGAAGATGGAAAGTTCACCTTCAAGAGAATCAAGATGGATGAAGAAAGTTCAAGTTTTACTAAAGACTAGTAGAAGTTTAAACTCCTACTTCAAGCTCTATTAAAGGTTTAAGAACAAGTTCTAAGAAGTTCAAGCTACTTCAATGTTCAATCTTTTCAGGTATAATAGACCCTAGAAAGACCTTAGGCTTAAGTCCTTTCAAAACATAATCATATATGGGTTTTTATACTTTAGATAGGCTTAACTTCGACTAGTCTAGGCTTAGGTTTGACTAGTCTAAGTTATGGCTCGACCAGTCTAAAAAAATTTTAACCAGTCTACGTTTAAAATGCAAAAAGCGGATTTTTCTGTTGTTACCTCAACCAGTCATGCAAACTGCTCGATCAGTCGAAGAGGGACTTTCGACCAGTCGAAGGTGGCTCAACTCAAAGTCCAGTAAATATATTTTGGCACCCTCGACCAGTCAAAGCCCATGCTCAACCAGTCAAGAAGGGCCCTTGACCAGTCGAGCAAGGCCTTTAACCAGTGAAAGAACAGTTTTATCCAATCGCGCCCAAAATTTAAATTTTTATTAGATCTTAGACGAGTTGAAGGAGACCTTAGACGAGTCGAAGTAACAACATTTCTAACTATAAATAGAGGCCTTCTCTTACTCCGAATTAATTCATTCAAGCTAAGAAAACCCTTCACCAAGAGAGAGAGAAGTCTCCACTATCTTCAAGCTATTTCATGGTATTTTAATACTTTGTTTAAATAGCTTTTTATTTTAATTCCTTGATCTCTTTTCATGAATCTTATTTTTTAAAGAGAGTAATTGCTCTTCTTTGAGATCTTGAGGAATTCAAACAAGTAGCCTCTGGTTTGAATTAATTCAAAATCAATCTAGAACCTAAAACCCTTATTTATGTGACTGGACATTAAACATTCTACTTCAAGTAAAGTGGTTCTATAGGCTACATCCAGAACGTCTTCAATGAGAAGATAAGTACATTTCTATTATTTATATTTTGGTTTCCTTGAGATAGCCAGAAAATCTCATGTGTTGGTTTTGACTGAGATAGCCAGAAAATCTCAATGTGGGGTTTTTGTTTGTGATAAGCCTTTAAAATCACAATTGTGTAAGTTTTAAGGTGAACTTGTGAAAACCTTGGTTTTAATGAATGTCGATATCACGTGGGTTGTGATTATTGAGACAGGAGTAGCTGTGGCTATTTGAGAACAGTTGGTGTACACACCAAACCACTATAACTCCTGGTGTTGTGGTAAATGTTTAACTTTTATATCTGTGGTGAAGGATTGTAATTTTGTTTCTGTACAAATGGTGAATGTTTATAATAGATAGCTTTTATTATCTCTTGCTTAGCTTGAAGTCTTGATCGTTACAAACGTTTGTGAATCACGTTGTCCTACCTAAAACTTTATTTTTAGTATAACGTTGTCCTATGAACTAAGTTTGAATCATTTTTTCAATACTAGTGCTATTGAGATTTCTGTTTTATTCTGATTTAGTTATCATTTCAGTACTTTAAGTTTTTATTTGGCATAGTCCTATTCACCCCCCCCCCCCCCCAGGCTTGTAATGTGCCTTGATTAAAAAGCTTTTGGTTTTGGATATGTTTTAGAACTGGATCCTCCTAAGGCTTCTTTTGATTTAAGATTTGAGTCAAGGCCTCTTGTGGGTTAGCCGTTTGTTCATTCCTCCAACTGAAATTTGGATGTTTCCTCCAATTAAAATTGTATGTATTCGAAGTGGGTCCACTAAAAGGTCTTTAGTAATTGTTCAGGACATTCTATTGTTCATTCAATATTTCTTAAAAAGTATAAATTGTTGGGCAATTTTCAGTTGTATGAATGTTGCAAGCACAAATACCACAAACAACTTTCATAGCCTTATCCTTCTTAAGTTCCATGGCCTCGACTTTTCTTGCGTGATTGGTAACTCTTGGATTTATATCATCTTCCTCTTTTAAAACATAAAATCCTCCCCTTTCTTTAATTGAGTAGGCTTATAAGTGGTGGGTCTTGGGGAGGTATCCCATGATTGTGTGTTTTCAGCAAGTTTATCAAAATAATCTCACACATCATCGGCTTCGTTGTTCATGAATTCCCCATTAC
Source organism: Magnolia changhungtana (assembly GCA_030180095.1). Lineage (NCBI taxonomy): Eukaryota > Viridiplantae > Streptophyta > Magnoliopsida > Magnoliales > Magnoliaceae > Magnolia > Magnolia changhungtana. The sequence goes on from JASAUF010000625.1 coordinate 3,828,472, forward strand.
ACATCATCTCCATAAATTGGTGCATGGGTGAGGTCAATCCTTCATAGAAAAAGCTTGTTATCCGCCATGTTTCGTATCCATGTTGTGGACATAAATTTATGAGATCCTTATATCGCTCCCAACATTAGAAGAATATCTCATCCTCTTTTTTTTTTGCGTAAAATTCATGATTGTTTTCCTTAAGGTATTCGTTTTATGATATGGGAAAAATGTTTTAAGCAACTCCCTTGTCAACTCAGCCCATGTGCCAATAGACCGCGGTCTTAAGGAATGTAACTACGACTTAGCCTTTTTTTCAAAGAGAAAGGGAACAATTTTAGTCTTATTATGTTGAGTGTCAAACATTGTATATTTTTCCCTATTTATATCTTGGTTTTATGAACATGATACTGCTTGATGGTATATTTTATACGTGTTTGTGTTGCAAGGTGAATTTGAGAGCTTGGATTGAAAAGAATACTAAAAGAATGGATTTAATGCTCAAGAATCATCAAGGTAAAAGATAGATCTTAAGAGACCAAGAATGAAGAATTTACATACCAAAGATCCAAGTAAACTAAGTACAAAGGATGGAGAAAAGAGTGGCAAAAGTACAAGTTAAACAGAAGAGAAATCAGACAATTTGGTCCCACCTAAGCCAACTTCGGTCTGACTGAAATCACACAAAACAGTCCAACAAGAAATCAAGATTTTTAAGCTTAATTCAATCTCACCTAAGCCAACTTCAGTGTGACCTAAGACAACTTCGGTCCCACTTAAGCCAATTTCAGTCACACCTAAGTACTCTGCACATAAACTTCAGATGCGATTTCAGTGCAACAGAAGGTAACTTCGGTGCGACCGAAATCATGCAGAATTGTCCAGCGAGAAAGTGTTATTTTCAGTCTTAATTCGGTCTGACCAAACCCAACTTCGGTCTTACTGAAGCGTAACGTAGAAAAGTTGCAGACTGCGTAAATTGAGGTGGTTTCGCAATGGATTACAAAAATTCCAAGTCAGTGTGTAAGGTGGAGCTTCACAATTATAAATAGGAGTCTCTAGGACGTTCCTAGGCATCTTCTAGGGTTCAAGGAGTGGAGCCAAAGGGTGGAGCCACCGCTCAGAAGCTTTCTTCTTCGTTCTTTAGTTGTTTTTATGTTTTTAGTTCAATCATGTCTGTGGTTGGCTACACTTCTTAGCTAGGGCTAAGAGGTGAAGCCTATAGCGTGATTGGGATGTTGTTTCTCTTTGATTCATGTTTATTTTGAACTTCATTGATTTCTAGTTGATTTTAAGGAATATTTTCAGTTTTTAATAGTTTATTGTGATTCCAATTATAATAGATCTATGATAGCTTTGAATATCTTCTTTTCCTCTTCAAGATTGTGAGATTGGTAAATCCCGTTGTTCACCATTGTCCCTTAGGCATGGTAGGGTGATGAAATACCTTCCAATCTTCACAATTCTCATTCATTGAGGCTGGATCAATGAGAAGTTCGGAGATTCGATCATCTCTTTCTCCAACTGGATAAGATAGGACTCTGATTCCAGTTAGATCTCTTGAATCAAGCAAAGTAGCATCTCAATTGCTACAAGTGGATCCCTGGAACCCTAGTTCCAACCTTTAAATTGATAATTTAATCACAATAATCATAATTCCTTCCTTATTTCAGATAGTTTATATCTTTCTCTAACTCTAGTTCTCGTTACTTTCAGAAACGTACAAGATTAGTCCTTGTGGATTCGACCTCGATCTCACCGAGATTATTACTACATCGCGACCCTAAACTTGGGGTTGTGAACATACTGTGTCCTCAGACACGTTTGGGAAGTGTAATGTAGATATTATCTCATCAAACTCTTTCATATGCAAGTATGGACTTTCAGATTCTAGTCCATGAAACTTAGGAAGGAGTTGAATTACTCTCGGTTTAACATCCACAGTTCCTACATTTTATGGGAATATTATGCAAGAAAGTGTACTCACCCCCTCTGGTTGTAAATAATCACATAAAGTTCAAGGCGAGGGTGCATGTGCACCTCATTCTCATCCTAGGCCTCCTCAACTGGGTGTTGAGGTTTATGTGTACACGTAACTTCTATTGACTCAGAGGATCTCAGGTGGTGTCTAATCCGGTGATGGATAGGCAACCCTTCAACTAATCCCCCTTTGTTCAAGAGACGGAGAGTGTTATCACGAACTCACTTGGGCATGAAACACTCACAGCCCTCAAATTCTAAATGATTAAAACCTAAGAAAAATAAATAAAAACTATAAAAAATAAGAAATCTTAAAAGAAAGAGAGAATTAGAACGAAGTTACCAGATAAGAGTTCATATGTTAGGGTCCTACAAGACAAAAAACAATGTTAGTTCTAACAATAAATTCAGAAAATCCTAACCTAGAAATAAAAACTTAACCTTAATCCTAACCTACTTCTAATACTAATTAATCTCAGAAGAACGTAGCCGTAGTCCCTGGCAACGGCGCCAAACACTTGTTTACAACCCCAAGTGCAGGGTTGCGATATAGTAATAACTCGGTGAGACCAAGGTCGAATCCACTAGGACTAAACTTGTAAGTATTCTGAAAATAACTAGAACTAGAACTAAAAAAAGATCTAAATTGAAATCTGGAATAGTTAAGAATAATTATGAATGAATTATCAATAATCAAAAGGGAACTAGAGCACCAAGGATCCACTTGTAGCTATCAGGATGCTACTAACTTTATTCAAGAAACACAATTGGAATTGGAGTATTATCCTATCCAATGGAAGATAAACTATTCAAGCACAATCTGAACTTTCATTGAAATAGTTCACACATGAAGATCCATTGCATTGATTGGAAGGGATTCCATCATCCTACCATGCCTAGGAAACAATTGTGAACAACAAGATTTACCAATCTCCACAACTCCAAATAGATTAAGAAGATATCAAAAACCTCCACAGAATCTACTGTAATTGAAGTCACAATAAATCATAGAAAACTGGAAATATTTCTCAAATCAAACTAAAAATCAATGATTGTTCAACATAAATAAGAATCAAAGCAAGATAATCATCCCAACATGCTACAAGTTTTACCTCTTGGCCCTAATTAAGATATTAGCCAATCAAAGACATGATTAAAACCAAAACTCTTAAAGAAAATATAAAAACTAACTAGAAGAAGAAGATTGAGGAAGAATGAAGGATACCTTAAAATTCTCTAACACCTTGCTCCACTCTTCCAACCTTAATTCGTGCCTAGAGCTCTTTAAAGAACCCATATTTATAGGCTTTGCTTAGACTGACTTTGAAACTGCCTCAAATTTACGCAGTAGAGTTACGATTCGGTCGAACCGAAGTCAAGTTCAAGTTGTAATCGGATTCTGTTTCAACAGTTGCCTAATTTCGGTCTGACCGAACTGGGTTCGGTCGAACTAAATTATCCTTTGGTCGGATTGAATTAACTCTTCGCAACGCTTGAACTTTTTATGCACTTTTAGTCGCACCGAATATATCCTTCCTTCGGTCGGACCGAATTAGTTTCAGTCGAACCGAATTATCCTTCAGTCGAACCGAATTAGCTTTGAATTATATCTTTGGTAGTCGGACTATTTTGTACAATTTTGGTCAGACCGAACTCGTCTGTTTTCTACTGCAAACTTTGTAATCTTCTCCAGTCTTTTTTCATCCTTTGTACTTGGTTTTCTTGGATCTTAAGGTCTTGAAATCTTCAATCTTGGTCTCCTAAGATCCACTCCTTGCTTTGGTGATTCTTGAGCATCAAATCCATGCTTTTGACATTCTTTTCAATCCAAGCTCTTAAATTCATCTCGCAATACAAACACGTATAAAATATACGAATTAAGCATTATCATGTTCACAAAAACCAAGATATAAACAGAGGAAATATGCAATATTTGACACTCAACACTGAGCTCGACTGCCCATTTAGTGAGCCTCCACAACAATTACAGTTTCTTGAACACTTGGTGAAGGGGTTAGTCTGTCAGGATCACAATGGTGTAGGCCTGGAAGTAAGGTCGGAGACTACGAGCTGAAACGATTAGGGTAAGGGAGAGCTTCTCGATGTCTGGGTACTTGGTTTCTACCGAGACCAGGGCTTTACTGACATGATTGTAACATCCCGGATTTTTGCCAACCTAGAATTAGACGTCCATAGGTAATGGGTCGATCCTAACACCTTATTAACTTGTCAGAACTTAATCCTAAAGTCTAAAGCCGCTTTTGAACCCATTTCCTTCATAAATCCCACCCTTCACCACCTTGTTCTTTCAATTTTTCTAAGTACTTTTACATTAGACATTAATCTTAAGGTTTAGGTGATGAAGAACAATACTTAAACCAAACATAACTACAAAATCCCAAGTACCACCTCAGATAGAAATCTTACAGGACTAAATCCTTTAGAAATTTGACAAAGTTAACTAAGTGTTAAACTAGATTAGCCATGAAATTCGCTAGAATCGCTTTAAATACGATTTGCAGGACCCAAAACTTGTAGAATCATTAACGCTAGGTTACCCTAAAATCTAGGATCAAACTCATTACCCGACTGCTCTCGGGAGCACATTGAAACTCCGTATCAGATCTGGACCGCACATCGGGAGTCCGAATAATACGAAGTTATAGACTTAGGATTGCCTCACTGGGCTTGACAACCATCTCAGAAATCAAATCCAGACAGCGTCCCACGGCTGTTCGCTTGAGTCCGGAGCGAGGAGTGTGAAAACACTTATTTTTCTTTACAAAATAAATATCTCAAATAGTAATCTGAGACTTGTTACTTGCGAATATTTTGTAAGTAACAAGACCGTAAGAATCTGACCTAAATACACCTTCGGATCAGGGAAAATTTTATAAACATATCCATGTACTTGGAATTTCAGATCGAGATCCGCTGACCTTGAACTGAAACTGGTCCGCCACACGTGATCTGGGAATCCGACTGAAACAAAAACTTAACTCCACCTGGATCCAGAGTCTGTGAGCTTAAGTCCGACCTTTGGCTTAAGGGGGGCCGCTAGAAGTCCTCCATTGAGCTGGAAAAGGGTCGCTTTGGTTATAACCTAGTATACCTTGACCATAAGTCTATTTTGGAGTGTTTTTAGGCTATATAAGAACCTTAAAACCCTCTCTCTCACAACCATATGAATTTGAGAGAGAAGAGAGAAAAGAGAGAGAAAGTGTGAGAGAAGTGGGAGGATCTCCCTGATGCTCTACCCTGCCGCTATGCAAGCCCAACCACCTCGATCTAATCGCTTTCCTGGTGATTCTGGCATCGTTTCTAAGTAAGAAACCCTAACCCTAAACTGATTTGGGGTTTTAATAGTTGTAGGTTATAAAATGGCTAACCTATTTTGTTCTATAGGTGGCTAAACTGCCATATACGAAGGTTTAGCAAACCTATCGCATCTGTTACGATTCTACGACAAAAGGTGAGGACTTTAGGTGTATAGGTTATAGTTTTCAACGCTTTCAATGTCAGATAATGATAGATTCATGATCTGCATGCAATTGCACATGTACAAAGTGTTGTCTGTTTTCCGTTTCGATTAAAGACGAAGAATATGGAATTTTACATATTCTAGGTATTTGTAGAAAGTACCGCATACGTATAAATTTTGGAAATGTGTTTGCCATGATTATTTACTATATTATCATATTATATATGTGTAAAATACTTGTTTGGCCAAAGGACTCGCCCTAATACATGTTTTGCTAATATACACTATGTATGTTGAAATAGTGTATTCTAAGTGTTTGTGAAAATGTTCAAATGAACATGGAACTTGGATTCCTGCTTCCCATGACTATCTGTCGTGGATGCACGCGTGTTATAATTAGGGCAACTCCCTAGTGAAAGGATTTGACCTTATACCTATGTGATCAACATACGTCATATACGTTGATGTATGTAGTTTAAAGTGTTTGTTGAAATGTCTTAATGAGTAGTAGCTAGTAAATTGTAATATATAAGAGTGTTGAGATAGGATTTTCAACTACCTTAGTGATGTGTATGATTTCCTTCATGTAAGTTATTTAGTTTAATCGCTTACTGTATTATGAAACGTATGTGTTTGGATTTCCTGTTTGCATCGTGTTTTATAACATGCTTGTTAATATGTTTGAATTACTTGTTTGTTTAATTCTTCTTTGATTACTTCACATGTTTAAGTTGTATTCCATAAATCCATGAAGTGGTGCAACGTTTCCGTGCAACAGCCCTGGCAACCCTAAGCGGACAATATTGGATATTTGATTGTATGATTTGAAATCTTGATCCATTACTGCTTTAACTTTTCTCTAATTGAATTTGATTGGGACTATGATTATATTCCAGACAATCGGTAACAGACTTAAGTTCGTGGTTGAGATTCTTTTCGCCACGTAGGATGTGTCTGACGAACTCGAGTCGTACTTCGGTTGACGGCAGTGGTTAAGCCACATGAAGTGCTTATGCACTTCATGTCATTCAGTTGGTTGTGCGCTCGTGCTGGTCTGGCTCGTCAAGTAACCCGATATGTCTAATGTATGTTCACCATGTTTGGACGCGATTGCTTGAACCTGGGGTACCAAACTTACCAGTGAAATCCCGTTAACCATGGTACCTCGATCCGCTAAGACTCATGAGCTGGACATGGTGGTATGGGACACCGTAGTCGAGCTGTCGGCCTACGCTGGGGCCACGTGCCTCCCCTTAGTGACCAGTGAGCAACCAGACTGGTAAGCCGATTATGGTGGTATGAGACACTATATTCGTGCTGTCAGCCTACATTGATAAGGTGATGGGGGAGTTGTGTAATCATTGTGTGTAACAGCCCTGGCAGCCCTTTGTAGTGACCTCAAGCATACTCTGAATTTGCGGTGAGACGACGAGTTTTGCCGCGGTGTATAGAGTATGAACTAGGCTTGTATCAGCTTAGTGATGAACCGTTTAAAGAGGTGATGGGGGAGTGGTGTAACCATTATGCATAATAACCCTGGCAGCCTTTGCAGCGACCTAGAAACACATTATCGTATGAGATTAACTAGGACTGACGACCCTAGAATGGATCATGTTTGGGAATGATACAAGGGAGGTACCTTAGTTTTCCAATCCTGCTATTTGAAATGGACTAATAACAACTCGGTAATCATGCTCATCATCGCATTACATGTGCTTGAAAGATGTGGAGTACTGAGGAATGCAAGCATGCCACGAATGTAAGATGGTGTCCCATGAGGGAGTATGTCGGTGAGGGCATCCATCATGACTACATTCATACTTGCATTAATAAGAGTAGTTAGGAGTGTTTGATTATACTGCTTTATCATTACTACTTGACTGCATTGATAACATGTTAACCTATGCTTTATTGTTCCACTGAGTTAGCTACTCACTCCCATGTTATGGGACGGTGCTTGCAACACCAACCAGATTGTCTTAGCTGCAGGTGATGGCGATGCTTATGAAGCAGAGCCGGACTACTATTATGATGTTGAGGAGGAGTTCTCCTACATGTAACTCTCTGATAGGTCTATGAAGACCTGAAAATTGTTATGGTATGTGGGATAGAAGACATTACACTTCCACAACTTCGTATATTTTAAAATTATACTTGTAATTCATTAACCTGGTAACCTTATCACACTCTTGAGACTTACTATAGTTTATATATTTTTATATCTATCACAGTCTTCCGCTTACAATTTAACTGTCTCTGGAGTATGATATGCTGTTTTGGCTTAATCTCACTCATGTTCACTACACTGATACAGACAACATTCAATCATCATTCATTTTGTTGCATAAGTAATGCGTTGAAACTCGGGAGTTGAGTTTATGCTCGACCCCCAATTTTCAGGGCGTTATAATAATATACGGGAAGTTATTTCCCTTCTTACTCCCTGATGAGGGTTGAGCTGACTACGACTGATGAGACCACCAGGTATAGCAAAAGTGGCTCACTCTGCTCGGGTTTTGAAAGTAATGGCGGGGACGCCATGTATTGCTTGAGCATTGGAAGGCGAGCTCGCATTCTTTCGTCCACTCTGTCTTTTGACTTCCTTTCAACTGTTTAAAGAAGGGCAGACATTTATCCATGGCTCGGGAGATGAAGCGACTGAATTCGGTTATTCATCCTGTGAGGCATTGGATTTTCTTCATCATTCTTGGCGAGCTCATGTCGAGTATGGCTTGGATTTTAATGAGGTTTGCTTCTATCCCTCTCTGGCTAACCAGGAATCTGAGGAATTTTTCTGAGCTGACTTCGAAGGTGCATTTACTTGGATTTAATTTCATCTAATATTTCCACAAGATCGCAAACATCTCTTCGAGGTCGAAGAGGTGATCTGCAGCTTTAATGCTCTTGACTAGCATATCATCGACGTAGACTTCCATGGAATGCTCGATTTGTTGAGCAAACATCTTGTTGACAAGTCGTTGATATGTGGCGCCAGCGTTTTTCAGCCCAAAGGGCATGACCTTATAGTAGTAGAGGCCTTTGTCGGTGACGAAGGTTGTTTTCTACTTATTGTAGGGGTGCATTGTAATTTGATTGTAGCCCGAATAAGCATCTATGAAGTTCAGGAGCTTGTACCCGGTCGTGCTGTCAATGAGCTGGTCGATCCTGGAGAGAGGAAAGTTATCCTTAGGGCAGGCTTTATTCAGGTCGGTGTAGTTGACACAGACCTGCCACTTCCCATTGAATTTCTTCACCAGGATGATGTTAACTATCCAGTCCAGGTAGTATATTTCTTCTACAAAACCTGCTTCGAGGAGTTTCTCAACTTCTTCTCCTATGAGGGAGTATTGTTCAGCTTTGAATGCCCTTCGTTTCTACCTAACCGATTGGTGATTGGGATCGACATTTAATCTGTGAACCATTACTTTCTGGTCGATGTCGAGAATGTCCCGGTGTGACCAAGCAAACATGTCGGAATGTCGTCAGAAGAAATTCAACACCTCGTCCTGTAGCGCTGGAGTTATTAACTAACTGACTTGGACTGTACAGGTTAGGTCAGACTCATTGAGCGGAACAGGTATGAGGTCTTTCATTGGGCATCCTCTTTCGATTGAGTCTTGCCGAGGATTGAGAGAAGTGATGGCCATTGCTTGATGTTGCGTCCATAATGCCATGGAATAGCATTGTCAAGCTTCCTATTAGTCTCCCTTGATTAGTAAAGTACCATGGTTAGTCGGGAATTTCATCGTGAGGTGGTACGTCGACACGACTGCTCAAAACGTGTTAAGGGATGGTCGTCCGAGGATGACGTTGTAAACAAAAGGGCAATCGACTACTAGGAAGTCGATCATGGTTGCCATTTGGTTTTGCCCTTCCCTTGCCGTGATCGGGAGTTAAATAGAACCCTCAAACGTGACTTTATCCCTGCGAATTCGAGTAGGGGAGTCTTGACAAGTCGAAGTCAAGACATTCTGACCCCCATTTTATCAAAAACTTCAGTGAAGAGGATGACTGTCGAGCTCCCGATATCCACCAAGATTTGAAATACTTTACGGTTGGCTATGGTCATAGTCACCACTGGTGCATCATCATGGGGGTGATGGACACCTCGGGCGTCCTCCTCGAAAAAAACTAGATCGCAGGGTGCCATCCTCTATTCTTTTGGGGGCCTATTGGTGACAAGGATTTGATGTTCCGAACTGTAGTGGTTGATACTCTGGGCATGGGCCCTCCGAGCTCTGTTTGAGTCCCCTCCTCCTGCTGGTCCACCAAAATAGTGAAGATTTCTCCAATAGGCTCCTTGTTGATGGGTCTCTCATCCTTCAGGTCTACTCGTTCTTCTCTTTTGGTTACATATTCCCGTAAGTGTCCGTTGCGAATGAGGGCTTCGATTTCCTCTTTCAGATCGAAGCAATCGCCGGTTGAATGGTTGTGGTCGCGATGAAAGTGACTATACTTCCGCTTGTCCCATTTTTTGGCATCAGATCTCATTTTATTCGGCCATTTGAGAATTCGCTTGTCCCGGACTTCCATGAGGACCTGTTCGGGTGTTGCATTGAGAGGGGTGTACAAGCTGAACCTGCTTTTCAGTCTTCTACTTGGGCGTTGGTCCCTGGGGGCTCATCGTCTTTCCTTCTTTGTTGTTATTGGTTGAGGTCGGTTCCTCCTTAGGTCGCTTCTCTCTGGTCGAGCCTCCCTTGTTCCGAACAGCTTTTCGCAGACTCACAATTTCCTCGGTGTTGGAGTATTTCTAGGCTCTGTTGAGGATGTTGGCCATAGTCGTTGGAGGATTTTTGTCGATTGAAAAGAGGAACCTTCCTATTCTGAGGCCTCCCATCAGAGCGGTCAGGGAGATCTCTTCCGAATGTCCTTGTACTTGCATCGTTTCCAGGTTGAAATGCTTGATATAATCTTTTAGCAGCTCGTTGTCTCTCTAGATGATGTTGAGGAGATGAGAGCCCAGTTGAGGCTCTCTATCCCTCCAATAAAGTTGGTGATGAACGCTTTACTGAGCTGTTTGAAAGAGCTGATCGATTACGACTTCAGCTGCCAGAACCACTTCCGAGTTGCTCCTGTTAGGGTTAGGGAAAATGCTTGGCACATGATTGTAGTTGATGCACCGTGGAGTTCCATCCACACCCTAAAGGATTCCAAGTGCTCAGCTGGGTTAGTGGTCCCGGAGTACAGGGTGATATGGGGCATTCAGAATCTCAGTGGTAGTTGGGCATGCATGATGTCGGTAGTAAACGGTAACTCGGTTTCTTCCAGTATTTCTTCAACCAAGGTCGGAGCAATTGGACAGTAAGCCTACCGTATATCACCGATCTGGCCCTGCAATTGGTTGAGCTCGGCTTCCCAAGGATCTTCGCTCTCAGCCATCACCTCAGTCGTTGCCTTAGGAGCTTTGTTGTGCTTCTCTTTCTCCAATTTATGGCGTAGATCGGAGGTGGCCAGTGCGGCGATGCCCGAGACGTGGGAGGGTACTGGCTTGGAGGTGTCGATCTGCCTACTTCTTCAGGAGCCAGCAGGTGCTTCGGACAGGTCAGGTGCTTCCGTAGCTACCCATCCTGAAGCTTGTCCAGTCGTATGGACAGGGTGAGGTTGCAATTGTTCCAATAGTTGTCTCATCAAGATCATGTTGTTATTCAACATTTCAACTTGTTGCTCGAGGGATATGAGTCGTCCTCCTCGATTCCGGGATCGTTGCATCAACCCCACAGGCGTGGAATTAACCTGAAGTTGGGAAGAAGAATCTCGATGGCTGATAGACTATTCCGATGGTGCGACGTCAGGTACAACAGAGGAGATCGGAACTTTCTTTTTCCCTTTCGTCATTGCTAGGTTATTGATGAATTATGAGAATGACTTTTAATGTCGTTCCCACAAACGGCACCAAACTGTTGATGTAGAAATTTAGTTAGCCCTCCCTAGACCTGTGTACCTGCACAATGAACGGACAAGGAAGACCCTGGCTTGTACAGGGGACCCTCTGATGCCTAACTCAGGTATGAAATCTGGGTCTCAATTGGGTAGAGAGTTTTGGCTAGAGATTGTGCGTACCTTTTACCACTGGGGGTGCTCCTATTTATAAATGAGGAGAGACGGTGGTGTAGGAGAGATTTTCCCATTTAGTGGGGATGAATTGTACTAGGATTCGAATTCCGTATATGTCGTAAGGATCTTCTCAAATTCTCGGATGGGATCTTGGGTAGATCTGTATCACGATTAAACTCCTAGATCTTCATCTGTGATTTTGGGTAGAGGCAGTTGTGATCAGGTCAAAATTGACAGAATGTGGGTCATGCCGACCTGGAGTAATGCCAACCTAGAGGTGTGCCAACCTAACTTTCTTGGTGAGTGGTTGAGCCCTTTTCGGCATTGAGCAGGCCGGTGGATGTTCCGACTTGCTGACGGGCAAATGAGTTGGACTGTACTTCTTGTTCAGTTTCAATGTAGGAGTCTAATTCTATAGTCCTGTCTAGCCTGGCGAAGCGTGTAAGGTCCCAACCCAACCTTTTCTTATTTGTTGGCCTATTTTCCCTACAACGCTTTTAATTATTTCACTGATGAGTATAAAGGTTTCAAGGCATGTTACGAAATTCAAAAGCGACTGGTTGCGCAAAGGTACAAATCAGCTAGATTACCTATACGTTAAACACGCCGGTTGAAAAAATACATTTGAGAAAGCAATCTTAACATTGTTTTAGAGAAGCTACACGTGACTTTTGAGAACCGCAGAAACAGTTTACGGGCTTTAAGAAAAATTGCATATTGATGATTATAAGTATTTTAAATACGTGGGTTTACATTTGTGGCCTACTTGGCGATTGGTTTTGCTTTAAAATTGCCCAAAGATTCATCTGGACAGCTCAAACCAGCTCAAACCAATGGTGTGTGTGTGTGTGTGTGTATATATATATATATATATATATATATATATATATATAAGTTTTTAATGTGATTTGATAATTTTGAAAAGATTCCTTGCTCTGAGTTCTATATATTATGAATGTATAATTATTGTATTTATAAACAATAATCAGGTTAGCTAAGTAAATAATAATAATAATAATAAATAAATAATGATTTATTTGTCAATGATTTTCAATTTACATCCAAACAAATGACTCAGCAGTTCAAAAGTCACTTGAAACAGAAAAAGTCACCAGCATCCAAACTAACCCTAATGCTGCGGGCCATGCCAGGACTTGACTGGGATATTCTTCTGCCAGGTGATCTACATGCCGGGCCTGCCATTTTCATAGCAGGAATTTTCTGCGCAAGTGGCATGTTGGCATGAAAGATTGCCTGTTGCTGGTCAGATCCTATCCATTAAATGGCTAACAAACGGGTGTACTGTGTGAATTTTTGGTCAAACAGATCTTATTAGATGGACGGATTGGATCCACCTCCCGATGGGATGGAGTCCTCCTCGAAGCATAAGATATACACCATTATTTGGTGTATATTTGATTATCCACCGTCCATCACGGAGAAGAGCTTGAGATAGGACGCAATCTCAGGATGACATCTTTTATGGAAAGGATCAGCGGAGCCCTTGTTGACAATACACGCGATAGTAGCGTATGTGTTGTTTGTACCGTACAATACCTTTTATGACTATTGACTGGTGACCGTGATAGTTGGGAGCGGATTGCCTGTTACTGTGCCCGGGGCTGTGTGGGGTCCACATAAATGTACGTGACAAATCCACTCCGTCCATCTGTTTTTAAAGACCACAATAGGAAAGTATACTAAAAATTAGTTATATCGAAAACTCAGGGGGAAAACACTAACAAAATAAGTGGCAACAGCAATGTCTACCGTTGAAACCTTTCTGGAGCTGACCATGATATTTATATACCATCCAAACCGTTCATAGAATTATTAACACTCATATAAACTGTAGGAACAAATATTATCCTGATATGAAACTTCTGTCACAGCCAGGCATTCAATCCCCACTGTTTCGTGTGGTATGGCTAACATGAGCTTTTTATCTACCTAATTTTTAGAATCATATTCTATCGTGGTCTTTCAAAGCATATGGACGGAGGGGATTTGTCACGGACACCTCTATAGTCCCAACACAGCCCTTGGTACAGAGATATATTTTCTCCGCGTGATAGTTAACCAATCGCCGCCCTTTATAAAGGTCCATTTGAGATTCTGATCAGCTTCACTTCCAACACCATGTCCTAAAATAATCTGAAAAAAACTGATGGACGGAGTGGATATACATCACATGTTTCAAGGTGGACCCCACTGTCAGGCACTCACCCACTAACCTGTAACCCCGGGCTAACCTGATCCGCCCCGGCCGGTAAAATGATGGTGGTCTATACACCGTGCATCTAGTATTTATGCACCGCAATCTGTAAGTCCAGATAGCCGGCCCCATCATGGAGGGAACATATGAATATCCCAAAATCGAACGGATCATGTCCATTCTATGATTTGACATAGCGTTAACTGTCCATTTTTTATGGGCATCAATTGAATGGCTAGGATCATTTGATCATTGTGGTTTTTGGGTTTTTCTCAAACAGGTGGGCCCTTAGATCTCTGTGGTTCAGATTGATATACATATATGTGGAGTTTATGGAGGATGAGTCACCGACATCTAGAAAATGGTGATGAACCATCACAGTAGTCCATCCCACTGTCTTATAGGATTTTTATCCATTTAAATCCAGGCCATTGATGTTAACTATCGTCTGCGGTGTGGGGGATGCTAGATCCAGACCTCTCATCTTCAAGCATCGTAAACGAACGAAGCACACATGTCGATATGTTACATTTGTGCGGGGGATCCTGGACGTTTGTTCCAAAAATCCAACTGGTCAATTTATCAGGTGTGTGACACATCTTCTACTAGGAAACCCCGTTTAGAAAAAGAAAGGATAACCAACGGCTCACGTTGAACGTGCATGTGTTGGTCACCTGACAAGTGGCCTGATGTTTTGGATAGGATTGCAAACACTCTGGGGACCATCCTATGACCGTCCCGGATAACATATACGTGTACCAGGCTGGCACCTTTTATGCGTGTGCGTTTGGCGCTTGGAGATGGAGCGTGTGGAATTAACATTGCAAATACTGGGGTACGTGGGCAGAATCACATGGGTGCCTGAGTAATACGGTGTATTTGGGTCCATGTGACGCACTGTTTTACTTCGTCGCATGTGGACAGATGTGTATGCGCCTGTTATAAGCTTCGCACAAAATATTATTATTTGTGAACAAGAGAAGCACATTAACTAGCAATTGAGACCCACAGCTCATTCATCTAAACCGTTAATGTTGTGGGCTCCACAGTTGATTGTCCATGCACGAAAAGTCTCCAAGATTTTAAGAATTTTTATCCATCAGTATGTGGTAAAAGAATAGACAGTTGTGAAAAATACAACAATGGTTCATATTCAAACAAAAAAAAATTAAAAGCCAAATAGTAGACAGCTAAGATATTCAAATCAGGGGCACTCTTTACTGCTTAGAGCTTCCATGAGGAAGCCCACCATATCAATGGTTTGGATCGTAGAACCAAGGAAAACCGGAATAGTACGTACTGTGTAAAAACTAAAGAATGTATCCACGATCCTTTAGTTTGTCCTAGTTGGGGCCCACATCTTGGTCATCCAGATCGCTGATCTCAGGGTCCCACGACGAATCGTTCAATCCCCCAGAAGAACCGTAACCATCAAACATTTGGCGCTCATATATTTATTATTAGCCGTCTATTTTGAGGACACCTCTTAGAAGGGCTGTGATTATTTCATGAAGGGAGTTTTTAACGAATCTTTCATCCACGGTGGTTGGTATCATATTAACGATATGGATCTTAAAGATCTATTCCCGAGATTTATAAAATCAAGGGTAAAAAATGAAGTGTCTTAGCAGGGATGCCTTGCGAAAGATGAGGAAAGATGAAAGTAACATTTCCACTCGTAGTAAAAAGAAAGAAAAGAAATAACAAAATGGAAGGATCCAATGTTAAGCACTTTATTTTCTTAGATATCATGTCCCACATTTTCACGGACATGTGGATGGGACCCATGCCAACACCCATATGGGCCCACGACCGTTGATGAGCCTGAACTCAAGTCATCCTTAATTTGGGAAGGTGAATGAGAATCACACGTGTGGATCCCAATGATAGGCTGTCCATCGGGTGGTACATTAGAAAAGACAGTTGTCATCATATGTGGGCCCAACAGATGACTGGACTAGCCTAATGTCGCACTTGTGGCTCCATGCAGGTGGGCTGAGGTCCAAATGCCCTTGGGCTCAACAAAATCCTACTGAAGGGATATTGTGATTCGCTCGGTGTAGTTCTTTTGGACGGTCCGGATCTGACACAATGCTACAATGAGAAAGTTACAGGCACTGTCACGGAGGCACTCGTGTCATGTTGTCGGGAATTAGACTATGAAATTATTTAATTAATTAAATTTAATTAAAATGATATCTATGTCTACATTTAAATTAATCTATCTCATTAGCATAACATTATATATTGAAGAGAAGTTCCTACACACTCGATCTCCATGGCCCCACTGTGATGTGTGTCATATATTGAGTTCCCTCCATTTGATGGGCTATTCAAAAAAGAATCAATTGTATTTGGAGTAATATATATATATATATATATATATATATATATATATATATATATATATATATATATATATATATATATATATATATATATATAGACATGTACATGTAGGGATGTTAATCCACGCACCGGTTCCTATGAAACTCGTGCAAACTTTTTTGATAACTCATAATATGTTGCGCGACTCCAAAATTTGAACAGTCCACGCAAAACAACACCTCATGAAACCCTCATAGCCCAATTTCTAGTTTGATCCAAAATTTTGGTGGCTCTTGATTTGCATTTGTCTTTGCTATGGCTCATCGTAATTTTAAATCAGTGTGAAATTTTATACCTTGGGGTTTCATCGGATTTCGCATCACATGGACCGATTATACCCCATGACACGTGTGTAAAGGTGCGCATGTGAGCATATATATATATATATATATATATATATATATATATATATATATATATATATATATATATATATATATATATATATATATATATATTCGAATGCTCAGCTGGGCATAAGTTCCCACCAAACTAGCACAAGCTTTTTTTAAAACTAATCATGCGTGATGTGACTCCAACATCATAACGGTCCACATGAAGCAGCACCTCATGAAACCCTGGGCCTAATTTTCGCTTTAATTCAAAACTTTGGTGGGCCATGAAAATGAAAATAGTTTCCTCCCTTGATTTTCATTTCTCTCTTCTATGGCCCACTATAATTTTAGATCAGGGCGAAATTTTATCCCTTAAGGTTTCATGGGATTCTGCATCACATGGACCGTTCAAATTAGACACCCCTGACACGTGTGCAAAGGTGCACACATGCGTAGGTGTGCATGTGAGCGCGACTCTATATATATACTGAGTTGTGCACTAGTTCTCATGAAACTTGTGCGAACTTTTTGAGAACTCATCATACGTGATGTGAGTCCAAAATATAAACGGTCCAGGTGATGTAGCACTGGTGAAACCCCCATAGCTCAACTTTTAATTTGATTTAAAATTTTGGTAGGCCATGGAAAAAGAAAATAGTTTCCTCCCTTGATTTATATCTCTCTTTGCTATGGCTCACCAAAGTTTTGGATCAGGGTGAAATTTGGTCCCTTGAAGTATCATAGGATGCCTTGTCACATAAATCGCTTGGATTAAACGCCTATGACACGTGTGCAAAGGTGTGCATTTACACAGGTGAGCATGCCTCTATATATACATTTATAAATCCAGGACCACTTCATGGAACCCGAATGGGTTGGAATTTCATGGGATTCCCTAGTCTATGTGAAACACACACGCACAAATCGAGTGAAATGTATAAACCACATTTTGGTGGCCCTCACAAATAATTAGTAAGGCTTTAATGGGTAGGTTTCCACTATCAATTGCTCTTTCGTGCCCCACCTAACTCATTGACTGAGTTAAAATTTGGATTATAGGCCCAACAAAGGGACATATATGATGGACGGGGTAGATGTTTTGCATGCATCATCTTTAGGCTGACAAAGCTTGGCCTTATTGCACTTTATATATAGTATCATTTTCCTTAAAATATTTGATTATGTAAAAAAATTCTGTCTCCTATCAGTAACAACCACAACCATTGTTGTATTCGCGGCATCCCAGTTCTAATGCTATATGAGAAAATATATTTTTGACAAAATATTATATGGATTTGAAAATGTAAAACCTTTAATTTATACCGAACTGGAAAATGTAGTATTTGAAAAGAATGGAGAGTGAGAGGAATGACAATGGGACTTTGTTGCATCGTACATCTTTCACTATTAATGTTGTTATGGCGTTTGGATACCAATAAATAAGTTACCTTTTCTACTTATAATAATAGGTAAGTAACTTATTTGAAATAAGTAAGTATGGTTTATAATCAATTATAAGTAGTTATATATATATATATTTAAAGTTACTTAGGGGGTGTTTGACTTGTAAGTTATTTAAGATAAGCTATTGATGCCTTAAATAATTTATCTTGATTTCTACTTAATAAACTTAAGTGATTAAATAACTTTAAATAAAAAAGCTACTTATAATTGATCATAAATTAAATTTATTTATCTCAAATAAGTTACTTATCTATTGTTGTAAATAACAAAAGTAACTTATTTGGTGGTATTCAAACAAGCCTTTAATCACTTCAATTTAATAAGTAAAAATTAAGATAAGCTACTTATTATTATCTAAACATACCTTACACATATTCACCTGTGTTGCCTTATGTTGTGGTATCATGCCCATTTCAAGTAAGGGCGTGTTTGATTTTCCAATTCCTTGGGAAATGCCCTCGTAAATGGTAATAATTATTTTCCTTTGCATTGTCGCACTCTTCCCCATACTTAATTTGACGGCCTACTTTTTCGGTATAAAAATGACAAATGCTGTAAAATATTTGTGGGTCCCGCCATGATGCATATCATATATCCACACCGTTCATCCATTATGGCAGATGAATTTATGATATAACCCAAAAAATGAGGCATATCCAACATTCAAGTGGACCACGCCATAGAAAAATGTAAATCAAATACTTGTCATTACAAACTTCTTGGGGCCACTGCTTCTTTTGGTATGGGCACTTGAGTGTTGGATCTACCTCATTTTTTATTTTTATTTTTTATTTATCTCATATCTCAAAATGTTGTGGTAAAATGTATAGACGGAACAAATATGTCATATACATCAAGATGGGGTCCCAAAATTTAAACTACTTCTTTTGAACAGGTTTCCAAGACCGAAATTTTTATGAATATTCAAACAGGTGAAACAATAATAATCATCTATTTTCAACGTATTTACCATTTTTTGGTGCAACAGTACAAATCAAACAAGCCCTAAATGAGACATTTATATTACACCCATATTGAGGAAACAAAGGCTACTATTTTCTGCTTACGATTGATTGTACCCAAATAAAATGAAATTTCATTTCAAAATTTTAAGATATTTGGTACCACTAAACATTCCCGTGAAGAAACCACTGGTGTTACGGCGTTTGTTAAACCATGCTTTAAACCTTGATTCTTGTAAAGAAAGGTGGAGATGGATAAAGTTAAAAACAGTCACTCGGGTAGAGTGTGATGATGATACACAGGCATTAGGAAATTCTGTACGCGTCGTGTCATTCAGGTAGCAGTCGAAAATGTGGGTCCCAATTCAGATATATGATACATGAAAAAAAAGGGCACTTATCTGATAACCCCACCGATAGGATTGGCGGACGTTTGTTGCACGGTTGGAATAGGATGCTCAACTAATCTCATTCGGGGACTTTTAACTTTTTATTTTATTTGAGTTGTAGCGTATGCCAAGCTAACAAATGATCCGCGCCTGACTATCAACCATGCAACTAGCCCAGAGTATCAAATCCCCTCCCTGACCAGCAAAACGCTGGTGATGCACACGTGCAGGGGCACGAAACACGAAGCAAGCAGGAGCAGGAATAGAAAACAGGAAATCGATATTATTATGGAATGGAATAGACACCTCTTTCAAAATCTGAAAAAACAAAGAAGAAGAAAAATCTTTATTATTCTTTCCCATTCTTTGCTTGCTGCTCCAATACTTCCCTCTCTCTCCCTCTCTCTCTCTCTCTCTCTCTCTGTGTGTGTGTATGTTTCTGCTGCAGAACAGTTGCAGCTGCATTTCTCATCTTATCACATTCTCCCAAGGTTTCCTGTTCAGGAAACCAAAGCCTTCTCTTTCTGCTCTGACTGTCTGCTCCTTTTATTTCTCCCATGAAAATGAAGCCAGCCTCATTGCCTTCTTTTAGCTATTAATATCAGGAAAGAGAGAAATGGATGAAAAATTCATCTCAAGAACTCCTCCTCTTTCTCTAGATAGAGGGATTGAAAAGGTCCGTCTTGCAATGCTCATCTCTTAGAAAAAAAAAAAACAATGTCCTTTTCTTTTTTTTTTTCTTTTTTCTTTTTAAAATCTCTTGGAAGACATGCAATGTTCTTCTTCTTATTATTATTATTTAAAATTGAGCTGGGTTTGAATGAAGATATAAGGATCTCTCCTCTCTGTCTTGAAGTTTTTTTTTTGGTGGAGTTTGGGAAATTGGTTGGTTTATGAAATGGATTTGGAGTTTTAGAAATTCAGAAGTATCAGGATCTCTCTCTCTCTCTCTCTCTCTCTCTCTCTCAGTTTTTCTTTTGGTGGAGTTCTAGGAAATGGGTTGGTTTTTAAAATGGATTTGGCTTTGGAAATTCAGAGCAAAAGGGGAGAGGGAGGATATTCGGATGCTGTTCTCAAGTGGGTATTGCTCTGGTTTTTTTTTTTTTTTCTTGGTCGGATGAATGGATGCAATGTGGGACTGAATCTAAGTGTTTTTTTTTTTTTTTTTTTTTTTTTTTTTTTTTTTAATTTTTTATTTTTATAGTGTAGGGATTTCTGTCGTAGCGGATTAAGGGGATTGAAAAGATATTTGTCTTGAGTTTCAGGGTTTGGAAATTATTATTATTATTATTATTTCCCATTGAGATTGATTTCTCATTCATTCGGAAGAGTTTGCTCTGGCTTACTAAACTGTGGCAACTCATCCATGGTGATCTTCATGTTCAAGCGTGAAAAATCAGACAGTTCACCCCATTTTGGATGACCTGCATCATGTTAATAACACTGATTGGATGATCTTAATCATTGAATTTGAATGGCTATTTTCCTTTTGAACTTGGGTTTGATGGTGATGAATTGGATGGCTAATTTCATCCATTCCAATGATCCATCACTGTGATTTTCAGGCTATGCTCTGCTTGAAATTGGGCCCCCAATTTGGACAGTGTGGGTTGGCTGCATGGATACTTGTACATTGGACGACTGGCTCAAATTTATTATTAGTGGAAGGCAGCATCAATACCATGAACAGTATTTTATACATGATAATGGATACACATCATCATCATCATCATCTAAGACTTATCTCAACTAGTTGCGGTCAGCTACACAAATCATGGTCTGCCATTCCACTGTATCAATGATCATATCCTCAGAAATATAGTCCATCAAGTCTGATAATGGATACACAACCAAAGTTTAACATGGCGCTTGTGTTCATAATCTGGTGTTATTGAAATTCGTTTTGCACTTCAGAGTTTTTTTTTTTTTTTCCTTGGGATGATTTGAATTGAAATGGGACTGAAGCTAAGTGGATGTTTTGATTTGAATTTTTCTCCTTTATAGAGTAGATCAATGCAATCCATATGATTTCATATCAGCAATATTTATGAATTTGGAATTGGGTTTGTTTTGTATTGTTACCTTCAGAAGCATTCCTTTGACATTTTTCTACCATTTTGGATAGGAGAGGACGTAATCTTCTTCATTGAAACAGCATATTTTTCAATATAGATAAGTATGATGCAGAGGCATGGATACAGCTATGTGATGCAGAATGTTTAGTATGTATAGATCGGGGCACATGAACACTACATCGTGCAATGCACTGCATCCTATATGTATTATATACAAACATCCTATGCAAAATATTGCATACAGATCAGATAAATCTGCAGTTTGATAGATGATCAGAAACTCTTGTGTGGCACCAAATTACATTAATGCAAGTTTCATTCCACAGTAGACCTTGCAATGCATTCTGCTTTTAGAACATTTTCTGAACCATTAAATTTTGGTATCGTTTTTTTTTTTTTTTTTTTTTTTTATACTTCAAATCTCTTCAAATTGGTGTTCTTCTTAATCTTACATTTGAAGAACTCCAATTCGATGTGATAATTCTGCTGAGACTTTTTTTTTTTTTTGGTGTTCAAAGTCATTTGAAACTGTTTATTTTAGTCATGGAATTCTCTTATTCTATTGTCCTAAACTTTTGTAAAATTATCTTTCAGTCTCAGTTTAAGTGAGGTATTTTTTCTGTTTCTAGTTGTTTTAAGAGGTAAAAGTTTCGACAAGGTTACCTGCCAGCAAAATGTATTTTTTCTAAAAAAGTTATTGCAATTTGTGAAGGCAATTGTGGCCTTGAAGAAGGGGGCACATCTTTTGAAGTATGGACGGAGAGGGAAGCCCAAGTTCTGTCCTTTCAGGCTATCCACGGTAAGCTCCTTCAAAAATTGAAATGATGTAGTGCTTTCACAAGTTTGTTAACAGGCTCCATGTTCCTGGTGTTATATTTGTGCAGATGACAAGGACACACACACACACACACACACACACACACAGAGATACACAAGGTTTTGGTAATGTCTCCATCTTTATGGGGATGTTAGCGATGTCCCCAAACTGTTTAAACGGCACATGGGTGAGCTATTGTCAATCCAGACCATATATTTATTCACAAAACTAGGAGCAAGCCATGGTGTAAGAATCACACTGATTGGATGATCCTAACCCTTTCAATGGGGCCAATTTGTCAAAATTGTCCATTGTTTACGAGCCGTAAATCACATGGTTAGAAACATTAAATCAAAGTGTTACTTTAGAATCATAAGAAAAAAGTGGGATTGATCTACTGGGCGTTTTAAGATGATGATTGGCTCTATTTTTGTATTTTGTTTCTCCGGTCAATCCTTAACGCCCATTTTCATGCAATTGATTGGAAACTTAGGACCATCTGATTGACATAATTTTTGCACCATGGCTTGCTTCTAGTTGTATGATTGAATGGACAATTCGGATCGACAATAGGTCCTCATGTGCCATTTAAAAGGTTTGGGGACTTTGCCAACGTCCCCCACACGAGGATGCTGGATCATCAATCTCAACCGTCTTTCTGTCATATAACTAGGGGACAAGCCATGGTGCAAAAATCACATCAATTGGGTAATCCTAAGCATCAGATCAATAGCACAGAAAATGGACAGTCAAGATTGAAGGGAGAAACAAAATAGGTCCAATTATCATCTTGAACCATCTATATGATAGACCCCACTTTGTATTGCTTATGATTCCAAAGTAGTACTTATGTTGGATGATTCTAACCATGTGATTTACGGCTCATAAAAAGTAGACAGTTGGAACAAATTGGCCTCATTCATAGGGTTGGGATCATCCAATCAGCACGATTCTTGCATCATGGCTTACTCCCAATGGTATTATTGAATGAACCGTCCCGATTGATGATTGGGGATCCAAGTGTCAATTAAAAGCGCGTGCGCGTGTGGATAAATAGATAAATAATAGGGAATTTTACAAAAAAAAAAAAACTACCTAATTAATATGGAATTTACATTTTGGTACCTTTGTGAAAAAGGCTTTAAAAAAGCTACCTCATTAATCCTTATAGTTATCATTCCACTACCTTCTGTTGCATTCCTTTAACGGTGGGTTGGGTGGCCGTGGATGGGTGTTCGATCAAATGGGGCGGTTGGTTGTGTGGGCCCCACCATGACGTTGATATAAAATGCACCCCAACTACCGGTGTATCACCTCATGTTAGGCCAAGGGTCGAAAAATAACCTGCATCAGTGGTTCGGGTGGACCACATGGTTGGAAACAATATACAACGCAATGATCTCCCTCCAAACTGTTTCCCTTGGTATGACCCTCTCTTGAATTATAGATGAGCCTGATTTTTAGGTCTTGGGCCAAAATTTTGGTGTGGCATCTAATGGTTGGAGTGGATTTCATACAATCATCATGGTGGGCCCTGTAAAAATCAAGGGTGGACATCTCTCCCAACTATTTTCTTTGGTGTGGCCCACCTGAATCACGAGTTAGCTTGAGTTTTTGGCTCTATGCCTAAATTGGGACCCACCAAAAACCAATTCCTTATGTCCCTTACAAGTGTATGGAGAAGAGTAATTAAAAAAAGGAATTGTAATAGGAGGCAACTCTTGATATTGATAGGCCCCACTGTGGTGTTCATGTAAGATCCGCTCCGACCATTAGATGTTTAGTCCCATATTAGGCCCAGAAACAAAAAATTAGGCTGACCTATTATTCTGGTGGGCCACACCAAAGGAAACAATTGGGAGGGAGACATCCACCCTTGATTTTTTACAGGGCCCACTATGATTGTTATATGAAATCCACTTCAACCATTAGATTCCACACAAAATTTTATTCCTGTGGCCCAAAAATCATACCTATCTGTGATTCACGTTGGCCACACTAATGGAAATAGTTTGGAGGGTGATTGTTGCCCTGTACACTGTTTCTAATCATGTGGTCCGACTGAATCATAGATGTAACTGATTTTTTGCCCCTTGGCCTAACATGGGATGAATCACCTGATGGTCGGGGTGAATTTTACATAAACATCATGGCAGGGCCCACCTAAGCGATTGACCCATTTTCTCTCAGGCCGCGCTGACGGAAGGTACTGGAATGATAGTCATACAGATTAGGTAGCTTTTTGAAAAAGGTACTGGAATGTAAATTTCATATTAATTAGGTAGTTTTTTTTATTGTTAAATTCCCTAAATAATATGCTCACATCCAACCGGTTAGACAACAAGTTACTTCCACCCAGTGGATAACTTCCAACCTATTATGTCCATGTGGCATCTATCCCCTCCAATATAGTGGCCCTGCCACGATGTTCACCTTGTGTGAAAATCAGCTGCATCCACTCAATAAGTGGGCCATACCACAAAAAATAATACTAGCCACCGATAAATAATAAAATGCAAGCCTGGTCCACCTGGTAAATGGATGGGACTGATTTTTACACAAGGGGATCCTCATGGTAGGACGACGGATGGGTTGGGCATTGCATGCACGTGACATGTTGAAAGTTATCTGCAGGGTGGACCATAACTTTGTTGTCCAACTGGTTGAATGTGAGAATTTCTATATATGCATGCATGCGTTGGTATATATCATGCCAATGACTGGAGTACTAAATTAGTAATCATTGAATTAATTAACAAAAGGTTTTAGTGGCATGATAGGAAAAGAAGCGCCTTTCATTTGTCCTGCTGAGTTGCTCGTACATCAGTTTGAGATATCTTGTTGACCTTGTCACTGTTTTTCTCTGTTCCAATCCATGGCTGAACCATTATGTTGGAAATAACAAAGACAAGTTTCCATAGCTTTGGCTTTGATGAGAGAGACATTATGAGGATCAACTTCCATCACCAAGGCCCATAACCAAGAGTTGGTGAAAATTCTCAAATGCTTGCGGAGAGTTAGACCTCCGCTTTAATGGAACCGACTTCCCTGCATGGATTGGAAAAAATGACAAGAAGATATGTCCTTTATCATTTATCACAACACTTTCAATTCTGGATGGACTTGGGTTGACATATGAATAAACCGACGTCAAATGCTCTAAGAAAGAAGCGTGCATGTTCCAAAATTCAGGAAAATGATCACATGAAGTTAACTTGATAGTGGTGGAGTTGACTCCGGTGAGGACACTCGGGCAGTCCAATCAACCAGCCTTAACTGTCCATTAGGTCTACCACTATCATATCGATTGAATGATCAACTTCATTATTAAGATGGCCTTCTTTATTTATATTCATTCATTCTGTAAGCCCTGGATGGGATGGTTAGGATGACTTGATGAAAGTGATGCTTTATAACCATATTGGATCCATGATGAGCCCTAGGTATAAATGGACCAAATCGTCGATTGGACCTAACTCTTATATAATTATCTTGATCATCCATAACCTTCATGGGGCTGTTAACAACCTTTCCAAAGCCTTTTAAATGATGTGTGGCATGTCCAATCATTAGTCTAGCTTGTCCATTCATTCATTCCCTCATGAAAAAATCATGCCAATTGGATGATCTCAATCATCTGGTCAGAATCAAGAAAAATGAACAGTCATGGTCAACTGAAGAATATAAAAAGCTCGAGCTGGTTACATCCACCCAATGTTTTAAATATCGTTATTGCTTAATGTATTGCACCCTTGGGATATGGATACATATCGGTTATCGCATAGGATATATTGGTTGTATCACTTGATGTATCGCTGTTGTTGGGAAACATGGGAACATCGGGAAATTGGTCAATTTTTTCAATGAAACATTAGTGATTGTTGAAAAAGACATCAATACGCACTTAGAAATCAAAACATTACAAAAAAAAAAAAAGTGCGCATAAGAGGGGTTTCCTTTGTATGGGGTTGTAATATATGCGCTTTCCAATTGAACTGATGGAAGTATATTCAAAGTCTATTCATATAATTTATAAACGTAAGAAGACATGTATAGAAACACAAGCAATGCATTCAAAAGTAAAAGAAGAATCACTAGATCAAGTTACATACATGTTTAATTTTGTGTTTAGATACAAAGATTGCAATTGATTTGCGAGAAATTGAGAAATTTTGATTTTTCTCAATTTTTCGCAACTCGACCCAACTTCCCAAAATCTCAAAATCGAAGTTCCAAATCCATGATTTTTCATGGAAAACATGAAGAATCATAGATTTATAACCATTTGACACTGGTTTAATGTGATTTACAACAAAAACATGGATCGAAAATTGAAAATGCTCATTGGATCGAATAGGTGGGATATATCGGCACTACCTATGCGTTTCGTATTGCACAGGTGGCATACAAGATATATCCTAGGATATATCGGCTGATATCGTCAATATTTAAAACACTGCATCCACCTTCCTAAAAATAAGAACAAAAAAAAAAAAAAAAGAAGGTGAGAGAGAAGCAAAATAGGACAATCATCATCTTGAAGCCTCTTTAATCTATTTAATAGGCCCCACCATTGATTGCTTATGAATCCAAAGAAGCACTTCAGTTTGATGAGGCTAATCATTTGGTCTATGCTTCATAAAAGATGGATGGTTGTAACAAGATGGCCGACAGTCAAAGGTATAGGATCATCCGTTCCATGTGATTTTACCATGGCTTACCTCTGGTGGTCAAATCAATGGACAGATTTGATCAATGAGCTATCCCATGTGTAAGCTAAAAGCTTTCTGGATGTTGCTAACCTTCCTGTGAAGGTGGGGATGTTAGCATTTCCAATGGGTGTGAGTAGATAAATAGATAGATATAAGTGAAAAGCAAGCTTTTCTATGGTCTTACTTCTCAATGAATCACCCAAGATTCTAAAGCATACTCGGGCCACCTTCTTATAGAAGGTTTCACCAACTAGAGTTGAGAGTGGAGGTTAGAAAAGGACTTTTAAAGCATTGTTACCCTAGTGTAAATGATCCAAAGTAGTAAATGATCAAAAGTAGAATCTATCCATGATAACCTGTAGTTGGGCATTGTTTTTCCAGAGTTTAAGGGTGCCTTGGGAACTGACTTTTCCAGGATTGGAGGCCCTCCTTCAAGATGGAGCTAAGGAGCAAAAAGCCAAAGCTTAGTGGAAACCTCCTCTGATTATTGCATGGGAGCTTAACTTTGATGGAATTGAGTCCGTCAGGATGTGGAGGCATTTTGAGAAATGCTGGGGGTTAGATTCTGAAGATGATTTCCAAACCTTTCGGTGTGAATAGTTCAAACGAAGCAGAGGTTCATGCTCTTTGTGAGAGGTTGCATATTTTTGTACTTGGATATTCGGGGGCTTTGGTTTTGTAGGAGATTATGTCATTAAGTGGACTTCTTTAGTGCACCATGGGCCATGGAAATTAGCTTTTGTTATATTGGAGATTCGAGCCCTTATTGTGCTGTTGCGTGTGTCTTTCTCAATTGTTTTGTGTGAGATGAATGAGGTGGTTGATTGTCTTGTGAAACATGGAGTAACTTGAGAGGGTCGTGATCGACACATCATTTACTCTATCGTAATCTTGTATCCTATTTCTCTTTGATAAAATCAAGAAAAAAATAAAATGTAGTTGGTAGTTTGGGCTTCTTTCCAGCTGCCTTGGTGTGAGAGAATGGGGCTATCGAAGAATCCAACACCTTAGCCATTAAACCAGAAGATTGGAGATGCACCATTTAACCTGTATTCTTCAATAAGCTATGAATATCAAAGGTCAGAAGTGACACCTGGAATCATGGCTTATTGTATTCCTTAGGCTATGTTTGGATGCACTATTTGATCAGATCTAAATCTCATGTTGAGAGTAAACAACTTCTTTTCCTTTGTTTCACCTCTTACCAAACACGCCTCAAGTGTGAAGGGGGGCCAAAATTCCGAAGGGTTTGGTTAGAATCTTCAAAATATGGACCCATTGTTTGATGACTTAAGACAGAGGTACATGTGTGCCAGTGCAATGAGTATGCACATGTGAATTATCTTCGTTATCTCCTTGATTCTGCCTTCTTGACTCTGCTATGGATCATATAAACTCTTTTCTTTCAGCATGAATAGAAAATTTAGGCTAGAAAAAGAAAACTAATTCAGGATCACTGAATGATGGGCCTTGTACATAATTCAGGACCTAAGGCTTCCTCTTCATATTTTTGAATGATTAAATTGATTGTATATTTTCTTTTTTGTTTAATTATACTGAGTAAGACTTGATTGAGTCTCCAAGCTAACCCAACTCAGCTGGACTGTTGTGTTGAGTTGCATTGTCGAGTTTCAGAACTATGCATAAACCTGAAAGCCTGAAAATCATTCTTGCTCCCTGCCCTTGAATCTGAATTTACTTCGTTAGTTGACACTAGTCTGGTAACTAATAGAAGGCCTAAAACATGAAAGAATTTACTTCATCAGTGGATTATACTTGGATCCTTGTCCAGTAATTGCAGTTGTGAAGTGCTAACACTGTTCACTATAGGCTAAGTGAAAAACTTGAAGTATTAGTTAAGAAAAATTCAGATCATACAAGCTTTCTGAAGGCAATGACCTTTGATATGCATTAGCTCTGCCATTACCATACGTATTGTGATAAGCTGTCGATTGTGCCCTTTCTTTTTCATCTTTCTATTTTACGTTATTCAATTCACTGAAGCAGGTCAATATGGGATCTGGTAAATTATATTTCTAAAGGCAATGACCTTTGATATACATTAGCTCTGCCATTACCAAACAATCACTTATTTTTGACAACCTGGGTTTCAATGGACAGCTAGGATTTATGTTGTTGGCACTGTTATGGAAATTCCACTTCCCTCCTTTTATGGTTCTTGTCATTGTTGTTCTTAATGATGGTTAGCACTGATCCCTTAGCTTGAATGTCCATAAATAGTTGAAATGTTTTATCTATATTTTGTTGTTGGTATCTGACACATGAATTTGTTTTCATCCCTTTTGCCTTTCTTCATGTTTTTATTATTTTCTTAATTTTAAAATTTCTTGACTTGTTTCCCTGGGCACTTACATGGCTCCTATGGCATTTGTATTCTTTTGGGCAGCTTACGAGACTAATTATATTGATACATTGGCTATATTATTGAAATATCGCTGATACATTGGTGATAGAAGCGACACCTGGAATTTACACAGATTGAAAATATTGGTGCATCGTATTGATACATTGGTGAAACAAGTGACAGATGGAATTTACATAGTGAAAATATTGGTGATATTGATACATTGATGATACTTAGCGATTTATCGCGGATACTTGGAATTTTTTATACTACCAGCGTTATTGGTATCGCCGATCTGGAGATACGGATAATATTGGGAATACTCTGAACAATGCTCCATTGTTATTCCTACTAAGTTGCATTCTAGATATTCCCTCTTGGTTCTACTATTTTTATTTTTAGAGTTCTAGATTCAAAGGGCTTCCCCCAAACTTCTAGTTTAGCATTATTCCCCTCTATAGTCTTATCAACCAAAATTTCATCGCCGGTGAACAACATACAAAGAGGGACCTCGTTTTGGACATTGATTGTAATTCATCTATAAAAAGTGTGGAAAGGTAAGGGCTTAATATGGACTCCTAATGGAATTGGGGACTCATTGCCACTTGAAATGAATCTATCTCACCACAAAGCCATTAATCTCTCTGGGAGTTGGGGACTCCTAATGTACTTGCACCCTCATATGTCTTTAATGATGTCAGCATATCTTCTCAGACCCATTTCTTACTCGTCACCCACCAAATAACCTCCTTAGGTACTTTAGTGTACTGTCTGCTCTTTCTAGGTCAATAAAAACCATTTTCAATTCCTCCTCTTCCTTTTAAATCTTCATCAATTATCGAAGTAGAAAATAGCTTTTATTGTGGATGTCTCTGCATGAAAGCCAGATGGAGTATCTAGTACCCTTCCTTCTTCTCTTGGTCTTTGTTCCACCACCCTCTCTCGGAGCTTCCTAGTGTGTCTCATAAATTTGATCCCTTAGTGGTTGGTGCAACCTTAGGAATGTCGTTTGTTCTTGTAAATAGTTATCACAGTGCTTCTCCTCCATTCATCTAGAAATATGTCTGTCTAAAATTAACAAATATACATATAGGAGTATAAATATGCTTACGGAAAATTGCCTCTACGACTAGAGTATCATTATCAGTAGATATTACAGATTATCAATTATTTACCATTGATTCTTTTTTCTTTTTTGAAGGATTATTAACCATTGATTCTGAGTTGGTTCCTCAAAAAATTATTTAATATTAGAGATCATTAGTTTTTACGATATTGGTTAATAGAGGGAGTTCTGTAATATTTAAACTAGTGAGCTTGACATCCTAAACCCTATCTTACTCTTATGTTCATTTCCTCAATATGTTGTGTTTTGGGATACCCTGGGTCAATTCATGCATAACGAAAATCTCTTGGGTTCCAGGATGAGAAGGTGTTAATCTGGTATTCTGGGAAGGAGGAAAAGCAATTGAAGTTGAATTCAGTGACAAAGATAATCCCAGGACAGCGGACTGTATGTTATATCATTCAAATTAAATTTGAATGCTTAGTCTTTGAGTGTTTCAGTCTTTATATAATGCTTTATGCATTTACATGAGAGATGTGCGCAACATGTTTGTAGGTAAATTTCCAGCGGCAACTTCAACCAGAAAAGGAGTGTCAGTCCTTTTCGCTCGTGTATGCGAATGGTGAAAGATCGCTCGATCTGGTACTATTTCATCTTATCTTCTCTTGGTGACCATAAAACTTAATTCTCTTGTGAAAACTTCATGATTGTATTTCTTCTGTACCTTGAATTATGAAGGGTGCATCTAGATGTACTGCCAAATCGCCATTGGCAGGGCATCTGAGCAAACAAGGTAGGCTTGGCATTTTGGGCATCAACCAAACTTCCATTTTCTTGCCTTTCTTCACCAAATGACAAGTGAGATATGTGCAGGAAGGTTCCAAACACATCTTGCTTTTTGGCACTAGCAACTAGTCTGTCCTGTCTGCCTTGGGAACTCCCAAATGTAGCCTGATCTATTAATTTTATTAAGTAGCGATATGCTGTTTTCATTATTTTGAACTTGGGTTTTGTCTATTTACATTTTCAATTTCATGTCTTCTATATCTGATACTTAGATCTGCAAGGACAAAGATCAGGCTGAATCTTGGTTTATAGGCTTGACGGCCTTGGTATCCAGATCTCATCATTCCAAGCAATTGGCTAATCTAAGACACGGCAGAGGGGCACATAGTTGTGTCAATAGCCCGATTGGTCATGCCCGAAGGAAGCATAATCTAGGACTTCTGGAGGACTCGCCAACACTTTCACAGGTTTAGAAGACGACTTTTGTCCATTATTCTAGAAGTTCTTTAGGGATATGATAATGCTATTTTTTAAAAGGAATTATATGATCCTCCACCTGTTGATTTGCATGGCATCATTTGGTTTTGTATGTATAAGTGGGGCCCATGGTTCAGTGATCAGTCCAATTTTTGGGCTTCACCTAGATGGTTTATCCATCTGGATTGGAAGATCCTATCCATCCATTCTTTGACCATTTCAGGCCACCAATGAAAACTATCATCATCATCATCTAAGCCTTATAGCAACTAATTGGGCACCTTAAAATTTTATGATAAGTATTTTTTTTTTTTTTTTTAATTTTAATTTATTTAATACTATGGTTCATTGATAGTGATGCCCATCAAATCACCATGATCACTTAGCAAATCCTCAGTTAAGGATCATATAATTCCTCTTCCTTAATCTGGTTGTTTGTCCTTGAAAACATTTGGTGGTAATTGCTGAACTATCTCCTTTAGTGATTGATTTGTGTAAGGTATCAAGGTTTCAATTAGTATCATGCAAATAGATATTCATCATCGATGGTTTTATTCATTTGAGTTGAGATTGTAGTTCATCTCTATCTTATAAATTACACCTGACCATATCCTGATTTTCGCATAATGCTACCCTCTGAAGGTGCGCAGCTTATGCGGGAGTCCTCGGCCTCTAGCGGAGAGGGGTATTTCAGACGGTTTGTTATATTCCTCTGATAGTCTTTATTCATCAGGACCAAGAAGTTCATCAAATGAGCAAACGGTAATGGATGTGATTCCGCCTTCCCCAAATTCACAGAATGGCTATTTCCAAGAGAAGGTGAGAGAATCTCACCCTGACAATGGATATAGAATGAGTTTGCCTAGTGCATTCAGCTCCTCCAATCACTGGCCTCCTTCGACAGGCAAGGACGATGTTCTGAGGGATGTGTTGATGTGGGGAGAGGGGATAGAAGGAGGGATCTTAGGTGGTGGTTTGGACAGATCTACTTCTTATAACACACGATCTGATGCATTACTGCCCAAATTACTGGCATCTACCGGCATGTTGGATGTGCGGAACATCTCTTGCGGTGGTAAACATGCTGCCTTAGTTACAAGACAGGGGGAGGTCTTCTGTTGGGGAGAGGAGAAAGGCGGACGGCTTGGGCACAAAATCAATATGGATGTATCTCTTCCCAAGATTGTTGAATCACTTACCGATGTCCATGTAGAATTGATTGCCTGCGGCGAATACCACACATGCGCACTGACTCTATCTGGCGAGCTTTATACGTGGGGTGAGTGTGGTCATGTTGATGGCCATTTAGGCGACGGAAGTAACAGAAGCTGGTGGTTGCCTCGTAGAGTTGCAGGCCCCTTTGATGGCATATGTATATCGGGTGTTGCATGTGGGGAGTGGCATACAGCAGTTGTGTCCTCCTCCGGGCAGTTATTTACGTATGGGGATGGAATGTTTGGTGTTCTTGGGCACGGGAATCTTGAAAGCACTTCCCAACCAATAGAAGTCAAATCTCTGAGAGGGTTAAGAGTAAAGTCCATTGCATGTGGGCCATGGCATACCGCTGCCATAGTGGAAATAATGGTCGATCGTTTCAAGGGTAATTCTCCTGGTGGGAAATTGTTTACATGGGGTGATGGTGATAAAGGAAGACTCGGGCATTTGGATAAAGAAAAGAAGCTTCTCCCTACATGCGTTGCATCACTTGTGGATCACGATTTCATTCAAGTGTCCTGTGGAAGAATGCTGACTGTTGCTCTGACGGTTACAGGCATGGTCTGTACCATGGGAAGCGCTGTGCATGGTCAGCTCGGGAATCCGCTAGCTGAAGATAAATCTGTTGCCATTGTCGAAGGGAATCTCAAAGGGGAATTTGTGAAGGGGATCTCATCGGGATCATATCATGTATCAGTCTTGACAACAAAGGGCAGTGTTTATGCTTGGGGAATGGGTGCAAATGGAAGGCTAGGATTAGGTGATATTGAAGATAGAAATTCTCCATCTTTGGTGGAAGCTTTGAAAGATAGGCAGGTTCTTAGCATTGCTTGTGGGTCAAGTTTCACAGCTGCTATTTGCTTACACAAATCCATCTCTAGTAGCGACCAATCCGTTTGTAGTGGATGCCGAATGCTTTTCGGGTTTACTAGGAAAAAACATAACTGCTATAATTGCGGTCTTGTATTCTGCCATGCGTGTAGCAGTAAGAAGGCTATGAATGCATCTTTAGCACCAAACAAAGGCAAGCAATATCGGGTCTGTGATCCATGCTTTGCTCAGTTGAGAAACCATGCGGATTCTAGGCTAAGGCAGGAAGCCCCGAGTCCAAGGCCGCCCTTAGCAATGCGTAAGCCGTCCTCCGACCCGAAAGTAGAGAGGGAAGAACCAACATCCACACGGTCGCATATATTTTCACCTAAGTTGTCGATTCATGAAGAAATCAAATGCACTGACGGAAGCAACCAGCAGTCTCTAGATCCTGTTTCACCTTTGTTGAGCACACCTCCACGATGGGGCCAGGTGGCATGTCCCCCGCTATTTAATACTTCTGATAGAGAAAATTCTATGATGTTTGTTCCTCCACCCAAAGAAGGATTATCTGCTGTTTCACCTGCTTATGGACACAAGAGCCCTCCTAAATCGAGATCTATGACTCCCATTGCCATGACTTTGGAACAAGGCTCAACTGAATCACATAAGATGCTTAAAGAAGAGGTGCAAAGACTGCGAGCTGAGGTAAATTGGTTTACTTTCTTGGACTTAAAAATTATGTCATTGCTAATACCCAGCTACGGTTTTATGATACTTGCGTATTTTGCCTTTAACATATTGTTTTCAACTCAAGTTCTCATGATATTGTAGCTCATGCAAGGAATATCAGTTTCGGAATGCGACTCTTCTGGGTCAAAACCAATATGTACCTATGAAACAGGTACTACTCGTCCAAAAAACTGGACAAGTTGGAAGAAAGAAACCAAAATTAGTAAAAAAAATATTTAAGTAATTTAAAATCGTAAAATTCTGGAAAAACTAAGATAAATGAGAATAATCTCTCTCTCTCTCTCTCTCTCTCTCTCTCTCTCATAGGGGGAGTTATTTGATACTTTGAAAGAATTTAACGGTTGACACACACACACCCACACACACACTCTTAAAAGGTGCAGGTATGACCTACATTAGCTTAAAGTAAACTGCCCAAATCGTGGGACACTGTAGATAGGTCATAATCCAAAAGTTAGATTGATTGAGATATCCTAAACTCTGATTAATGTACATTGGTTTGTTGAACTCATAGTATTGAATTATTTTCATTTTGACCGTCCATTAAGTTTCTACCAATATTCCTGTTATAAAATCAGACCAGTGTAACTTTTTATTTAAGCTCCGTCTAAAAAAAGGCCCAGAGTTTGGACGATTTAATTTGAGTGTTTTGTATGTGACATGGACAATCTTTTTGTGCTTGTGTATCGACCATTGCACTCTGCAAGAATCAAAGTTTTCCTTGTGTGTGTGTGTGTGTGTGAGAGAGAGAGAGAGAGAGAGAGAGAGAGAGAGAGAGAGAGAGAGAGAGAGAGAGAGAGAGAGAGAGAGAGGTTCCATACATCAAAATCACTGTTTTTTTGTCAGGCCACATGCGGGGTGACAAACAATGGCTTCATCCATCAAAATCTCTCTTTTTCTAGTAGTACATCTCTCTTTTCTCTCTCGCTTCAACGCCATTACCATGAGGCAAGGACCATGATTGGAATGTCATGACAGGGAGTGACGGGTTGCTGGCTTCGAACACAACAAGGGCCACTTCTTCGATCGAAGGGAGGTTGTGGTTGACCCTTTTCGAGGCTTCTGGAAGATTTGGGGGTCTCTCTTCCTATTGTTGGAGGCCATTGCATGCGGATTTTTGAGCTTTGCAAGTCTCTCTCTCTCTCTCTCTCTCTCTCTCTCTCTCCACACACACACACAGGCATGCTCACCTACGCACCTTTGCACACGTGTCATGGACCCAAAATCCGAACTGTCCATGTGATGTGGCACCCCATGAAACCCTCGGGGACGAATTTTCACTCTGATCCAAAACTCTGGTGGGCCATAGCAAAGAGAGATGCAAGTTAAGGAAGGAAACTATTTTCTTTTGTCATGGCCCACTAAAGTTTTGGATCAAGGTAAAAGTTGGGCCTTGAAGGCTTCATAGGGTGCTACATCACGTGGACCATTCAGATTTTGGGTTCACATTGCGTGTGATGAGTTCTCAAAAAGTTCTCACAAGAACTCGTGAGAACCGGTGCGCAGCTAAGCATTGGGCTATATATATATATATATATATATATATATATATATATATATATATATATATATATATATATATATATATATATATATATATATATAACCATAGGTTATGGTCTACCTAGCAAATTACTTCTAACTTGCTAAGTACATAAGACATCCAACTTGTTCAATGGATTGGTCACACCGTGAGGAACATTTCATGTAAAAATCAGCCCTATCAATTGATCAATTGGACCATACTTTTATTTTTCTATTTATTAATGGCTATACATTGTTTTCTATGGTGTGACTTTGATAGGGTTTAGTTTTGCATTAGGTGATCTTCATGGTGGGCCCAATCTATTAGGAGGATTGGATTTCACAAGCACTTAACAAGTTGGAAGTTATCCACTCAATGGTTATATATATATATATATATATATATATATATATAGCCCAATGCTCAGTCGTGCACTAGTTCTCACGTGTTCTTGTGAGAACTTTTTGAGAACACATCACAAGTGATGTGAGCTCAAAATTTGAACGGTCCACGTGAAG
The DNA here is from genome assembly GCA_030180095.1 of Magnolia changhungtana. Taxonomy (NCBI): domain Eukaryota; kingdom Viridiplantae; phylum Streptophyta; class Magnoliopsida; order Magnoliales; family Magnoliaceae; genus Magnolia; species Magnolia changhungtana. The sequence continues at coordinate 3,864,838 of JASAUF010000625.1, forward strand.
CAGCGCCCCATGAAACCCCCAAGTCCCAACTATTACCATGATCCAAAACTTTAGTGGGCCATGGGAAAAGAAAACAATTTCCTCCCTTGATTTGCATCTCTCATTGCTATGGCCCATCGGAGTTTTGGATCAAGGTGAAAATTGGTCCTTGGGGGCTTCATGGGGTGTTGCATCACATGGACCGTTTGGATTTTGAGCCCATGACACATGTGCAAAAGTGCGATGTGCGTAGGTGAGCATGCCTATATATATGACCATAGGTTTGGTCCGCCTAGCGGATTTCTTCTAACTTGCTAGGTACATGAGACATCCAACCTGTTCAATAGATCGGCCACACCATGAGGAACATTTCATGTAAAAATCAGCCCTATCAACTGATCAAGTGGACCATACTTTTATTTTTCTATTTATCAATGGCTATACACTGTTTTCTATGTTGTGGCTCACTTGATGAGTAGATAGGGCTGAATTTTGCATTAGGTGATCCTCATGGTGGCCCCAACCTATTAGGAGGATTGGATTTCACAAGCACTTAATTGGTTGGAAGTTATCCACTCAATGGACCGTAAACTATGGTCCAACCATTTGGACTTGAGACCTTCTTACACCCACACACACACAAAAACCAATGAAACCCCAAATACCTCTCTTTCCCTCTCCCTTTCAATTTATTTATTTTTGATTAATTGAGGGTGTGTCAGAACCATGACAAATCTATCCACATGACTCACCTTGACAAGGATGAAACCAGGTAGACTTGGTGCTACTCTTCCAAGCATTGGATGAATTGGATTGACTCTAGGGAATTTCTTGTAGCGGGGGTGTGACCTACGGGGCATTGGGTTTGGTTTGGGTTGGGATCAGCCCAAGCCCCACCTGTTTACCAAACAAGTAAGAATTCCGTCTTGAACCCAACACGTAACCCATTATCCTGTTGCCTGACCCAACACACTTAAAATTCATCAAGTGCAAGCCTAACTAGACCCAACGCATTTAATTGTACTCGGGTTTGGCTCGACTGACCCAAGCTGCACAACCACACTTAGGTTTAAGAATGAAATATGGGGCTAAAGCCACGCCCAACCTTGCCCAATTAGTAGATATGTACAAACATACATACATGATGTGTGCATATTTACTCTTACCGTCAATTAATTTCTTTTGAGTTTTGGTTCGGGATGGGTTTGGTCCAACGGATGGGTCAGGTCATTGGACCAAACCCATTGATAACCTATATGGTTGGGTCAAGTTTGGTAGGGCTCAACCTGAGGCCGACCAATTTACTTAAAAAAGCCACTTCTAACCCAAGTGCAATCCTCCACGAATTTAGCTTGGTCCAAACTTGCATCAAAAGCAAGTTGGTTAGTTGACGCAGAGGCTGACCCCACCCATTTCCACCCCTAGTTTGATTCGGACTGCTTCCAACCAAAATCAATACAACTTGGCTGAAACTGAGTCTTATGGGATGATATTGTAAACCATGAGCAGACAGAATTTCATTGGTCTAATTCGGGACTCTCCGATGCGATGCATGTTTACTCTATCTACCCTACAAACATGCCGAGGTAATAACGAACCAAACCAGTCCTTCGATTTATTTGTGGCCATCGAGGAGCCGTATGAAGCTGAGGTTTCATGCAACCATGGTTTCCAAAAAAAGGGTTACATAACAATCGTTACGACCATCATGTAATGGTAATTGTGGGTGCTTTTATGTGTTTTACATAACCGTTTTTTAATAACTTGCATGCAACCTAGCTAGCAATAATGTGCTATAAAATAATACTGTGATTTTTTTTTTTTTTTTTGTCCCAAGGAATCGTTGGGTTGATACAACTTTGTTGGCTTGGTATTTGTGTAACTTGTCAATTATAGACATGATGACTTCTAGAAGTCCGATTATTAGCACGTTTGTAAAAAGCAGTGTTTTCGATAACACTCATAGCACGTAGTGTAGCTCCCTGGTAGCGTAAGTTACAAGGCATGTAGCTTAAGCTACAGAGCATTTAGCGTTACACTACATGTAGCGTAGCATATGCTACCTAAAATCTCCTTTTTCTTTTTTAGTTTTTCTTCTATGCTAGTTCAACACCTATTTTAAAATGGTGGTGACTCATCCCCATCACACGTGGCACTGCATTAGATCAATATGGACCATCTAAATTGTGGTCCATATAGTGGATAGAGTACTTATATCAATCCAAACCATCCAAATTTTGGTCCATATTGTGAATTTGTGATGTTTCAATAATAATAATAAAAAAAAGAGGTCATACTTAGAGACGTTTGAAGGCAAAGAGATATAGATTTTGCTTGGAAATATGTGGTTGACGATTTAGATTCGTTCGCCGTCAAAACTCATAGGAATTATGCACTTTGTAAAATTTATCATATTTTTGTATTATTTTAATTAAAAAAATATTAAGTATCGTGTAGCTTACGCTATACGCTACAAAGGGCCAAACGCTACGTTATACACTACGCGCTATTTAAAACACTGGTAAAAATATCATGTCATCGGCATATCATCATCATCATCAACACAGCTTTGTTCTAGCTTTTTCAAGTCAACTTCACGAATGTCGTTTTACAAAATTTGTACATGAATTCTCATGATTGCTTGTCAAAAGTTATATCCGCCCAGGCTGGGGTTTGGTTGGTGCCATTGCAACTAGGCAGAGTTACGTTTCTTAAAAAGCAATACTAATAATATAGTACAATATTTTTTTGTAATGCTTATTTACAAATGTATACCAAAATTTTAGAATCAACAATGAATCTTCACCTTAATTATTTTCCATGTAAAAATTAAAATATCCTTAAATGAATATTATTGTGCACTTTTATAGTTGTTGGGCTTGTATCCTTGTCGATAGAGCATGAATGATGCCCATGTTATACTTGACCAAGTTCATTTGACTTAAGGAATCCAAGTCTGTTATTATTTTTAAATCCATATTTTAGTAAATTATTATCTTTATTAATTATTAATTGTTATTTTGAGAAAGGTTGATTTTTTTACTAGTAACTCTGATTTTATTAGAAAGAAGAAATCTGACAACAAAGGAAAACAATTCCCAAAGATTAGACTACGCCTCTTAACACCTCTGTTTGCAAAAACTTTGTTTAAAATCGGTATTTTTAAAAATAAAAAGCTTGTATAATTGATCAAACATTTAAAACTCCGTATATTTCAGAAGATGGGTTAAAAAACTCTTTTTTTTGGGCAAACCAAATTAAACACATTGTTTACAATTAAACATGTTTTTTTTTTTTTTTAAAAAAAAAAATGGGGACATTTGAAATAAAGATTGGTGGTTGCCACCCATTGACAAAATTGAGTAGAAGGTGAAATTTTTTAGTAGAGACCGACTGATTTATATGTGAATTAGTTAAAAGGAAAGGATTTAAAAGAGGCAAAAAATACCATTTCAACTGCCTATATACATTATCGTTCATGCATATAGCAATTCTAATTATTTTAATTAAAGTTTCATATTTTAACCTCATTTATATATAATATATAGACAGATATTGATAGGGACATCAGACCACCATTCAGGGTCTACCAGATGAGGAGGAGATCATCACCAGTTTCCCTCTGGATGGATGACCACTACGTGGGCCAGAGTGGGTCAAGTGGACCGTTTTGAAAACCCCACATGCATTTGATGCATCTTCAAAGACCTTGCACTAGGAAGATGCATGTGGGCTTCTTCTTCAAATCTTCCAAACCCCTAAAACCCTAACCCTAACCCTAGATTCCCTAACCTCCCTCTCTAAAACCCTAACCCTAACCCTAGATTCCGTAATCTCCAATTTTCCTCAAATCGTCCAAACCCCAGAATCCCAATTTCCTTAATTAACCTAAAACATCAATCCTCCAATTATTCAAATCTCTAATTCCCCGCAAGTAACACCCATGCCCCAAAATCCCTTAGCCAATTAAACCGTCTAAACTCTAATTTTACATTTTCCCCCAAATTCCTCAAACCCTAGGTTAGCCTACATTCTAATCGAGCAAACTCTAGGTAATAATAGTCATTCCCTTTTGAAATAGACTTATTCCTATGCTAATTGGGTGTTTTTACATCCATTAGATCCTAATTTCTAGTATTCAATGATCATGCATGGCGTAGTTTGTTAGTTGTGGCATAGACTAATCATAGTTTTATGTTGGATTCTTAAGATATTTGATGATTTTGGCATGATTCGTGATTTTGATTATTTAATTTAATTTGTTGATTGATCTCTCTTCTCCATTTAGCCACATGCATGCGTCCTGCATCAAATTTGGTATCAAAGAACATAGGTTATTTGTGTTGCATCTAGTTGGAACTTTTACATATGGATTTGTTAGCACATCCATTGCATATAGAGTTTATGATCATATTGCTGAATTTTCAGTTTGTGTTTTCAGATTATGCTATTGCTGAATTTTCAGTTAGTGTTTTCAGATTATACTATTGCTGAATTTTCAGATTGGTAATGTCCGATTGTCCTATCATTGAAATTTCAGAATAGTATGTTCAGATTGACAGCTTGCTGATTTTTTAGGATAGTGTCTTCTGTGTGTCCAATTAGGTGTCTCGGTTAGTCATTGTCTTTGTCATAACATCACTTTAGGATCCAGGTTTCCCTTTAAAGTTTACCTTGTGTATGCCCATTCGTTCTGGATGTGGTTTTGGCCTACATTCTACCATGAATCTAGAGCAGATTACCGAGGCCCTAAACACCATCAACGACCGTCTGACGGCCATTGAGGCTCACAATAAGAAAACCTCAGGATTGAACCAGAACAAGTGGATCTATCAATTGCCTTCCACAAAGGAACCCAGTCATGTACACATCATTCCATTGGTAACTGTCTCGTACAACAATCTCTCTCCCTCTTATCAGTCATACCTTTCCTTTACATCATTTGTCTCTGTACCAACTAAGATTGCAAATGCCCTTGGCGACCCTAACTAGAAAGCAGCTAGAGATGGTTGCCCTTGACAAATAGCATGCTTGGGATTTAGTCACTCTCCCATTAGGCAAACATAGTGTCAGCTGCAAATGGGTACCATTAAATACAAGGTAAATGGATCAATAAATAGATAGATACAAAGCACGGCTAGTTGTCAAGGGCTTTACTCAAAACTGTGTGAAGATTATGGAGAAACCTTTGCTCCGGTAGCAAAATTAAATTATGTGCTCATCTTATTGTCTATTGTTGTAAATCCTAATTGCCCTCTCCATCAATTAAATGTTAAAAATGCATTTCTACATGGTGATCTTCATAAAGAAATGTATATGGCCATTCCTCCCGGTTTTCATTGTAAGTAGCAGGCTAGCAAAGTTTGTTGTCTTCAGAAAGCTTTGTATTGCCTCAAACAGTCTTCTCGGACCTAGTTTAAAGAGCTTGGGAATACGATTTCTAACGTCGGATTTAAAAGCAACACCTTTGATTATTGTGTTCATAAAACATATGGATAGCAACACAACAATTGTTGTCGTATATGTTGATGATATTATTCTAACTGGCACAAGCATGATTGAGATAGATAAGGTTAAGAAGTTTCTGGCCTTGTCATTCGAGATAAAGGGCTTAGGGATACTGAAGTACTTCCTCAGAATTGAAATGGCTCGCTCAAAATGTGGAATATTCTTATCTCACCGTATGATCTTTTGATCGAGGTGGGTTTATTTGGTGCTCACCCTATTGACATGCTTATTGAGGTGATCATAAGTTGCATTAGAGACATTAAGACGAAATTAACAATCCGGGCATGTATTGTCGACTGGTACTGCATTTAATTTATCTCAGCTTTACTTCTGTAGACATCTCTTATGTTGTTGGAATTGTTAGCTAGTTTATGCAACGACCTTGTCAGCACCATCTTGAAACAATCTATTGAATACTTCGTTACTTGAAAGCCACACCTGTTCTTGGTCGTTCATGCTCAAATCATGGTCATCTGAATATCAATGGTTTCTGTGACACTGATTGGGTTGGATCTTCTGATCGAAGCTCCACTATAGGATATTACATGTTTGTAGGAGGAAATCTAGTTACTTTAAAAAGTAAGAAGCAATCTGTCGTTGCTCACTCCTCTGTTGAGGCCGAATATCGTACTATGGGCCATTCAACTTGTGAACTGCTATGGGTGAAAGCTATCCTTCAAGATATGGGATTCAGAACATCTTCCCCAATTCCCATACATCGCGATATTCAAGCTACCATTCATATTGCATCTAACCCGATCTTCCATAAACCTCCAAACACAATGAAGTCGATTGTCACTTCATTTGGGAAAAATTGGCCACCATGCTTCTATATACACCTTTTGTTCATTCATAAGATTACTTAGCACTTAGCAGATATCTTTTCTAAAGCCACATCAACGTTGTGCCTCAAGACCATCAGTGTCATGCTCGGCATGAATGATGAATGATATTCATGTGCCAGCTCGAGGGGGAGTGTTAGTGCACACAGACCTGTGTACACAACACCTGTGGTGTACATAGGATTAGTACTAGTCTCCTTATTAGTCTTCGTTTCCTAATTAATTTTGTTTTCTTTATTTTCTGTAACGCCCTGAAAATCGGGGGTCGAGCAGAAGCTCATCTCCCGAGTTCCAACGCATCACTTATGCAACAGAGATAATGATGATTGAATGTTGTCCATATTAGTGCATTAAACATGAATGAGATTATACCAAAACAACATATCATACTCCAGAGACAGTTAAATTACGCAAGCGGAAGACTGTGATAGATATATAAAATACATAAACTGTTGTAAGTCTCCAGAGTGTGAACATGTTACCAGGTTAAATATATCAATGTATACTCCAAAAATGAACAAAATGAATATACAAGGGTGTTCCAAAAGTGCAAAATAAAGTGTAATGGCATCTAATCAGCAACCCTGTAACCCTGTTGATCAGAACATGGTTTACATAGACCCGCCTGATAGCTGCATATAGGAAAAACCCTCCTCATCATCATAAAAATTCGGCTCCACTTCATAAGCATCGCCATCATCTGAAACTAAAACAGGGTCTGGTTGGTGTTTAAAACACCGTCCCGCAATGTGGGAGTGAGTGATCAACTCAGTGGAGCTATAAAGCAAAGTTAACATGTTATCAATTCAGTCAAGCAGTAATGATAACGCAATACAACAATCAGGTCCTAAGTACTCTTGTTAATGCAAGAATGATATGAAATAATGATGCATGCCCTCGCCTATGCTCCCTTAGCGATTTCATCTCACGATCGCGGCATGCAACCCTTCCTCAGTGCTTGACCTGCTATGTCAAAGGCACACGTAATGCGATGCATGCTCATGATTAGTTAGGTTCTTACTTAGGTTTATTCATACAGCAGGATTGGGAAGCTAAGGTACCTCCCTTATATCAATACCCAAACAATGATCCATTCTAGGGTCGTCAGTCCTAGCAAATCTCATACGATATTGCGGTTCTAGGTCACTACAAAGGGCTCGTCACCTGATCAGTGTAGGCCTAGTTTATACTCTAGTTGCTACGGAAAGACTCATCGCCTCAACGCAGTCTCAAAGTATGCTCAAGGTCACTACAAAGGGCTCGTTACCTGATCAGTGTAGGCTGATAGCTCAAATACAGTGTCCCATACCACCGTATTCGGTTCATGAGACGGTGTTGCTTACTGGTCACTACGGGAAGGCTCGTCACCCCAGCGTAGGCCGACAGCTTGACCACAGTGTCCCATACCACCATGTTCGGCTCATGAGTCTTAGCAGATCGAGGTACCAAGGTTAAACGGGCTTTTCACTAGTGAGTTTGGTACCCTAGATTCAAGCAGTTGCGTCCACACATGGTAAACACATAATAGGCGAATCGGGTTACTTGACAAGCTCGATTGGTACGAGCGTACGTTGAATTGATCGACATAGAGCGCGTAAGCACTCCGCGTGGCCTAATCACTCTCAACAAACTCCGTACGACTCGGATTCCTCGAACACATCTGTTGTGGCGAAGCTAACTCAGCCACTTGTTCGGGAACCATTATCGATAGCCTAGACTACGTAGTAGTCCCAAACGCATGTAAATATAACAGGATAACACATGTGGTAGGCATATCAAAGTTAAACAATTAATTCAAGTAACGTAACCAATTGAACATTTCACAAAATACAAGGTAACATAATTTGCACAAATGCATTTCATGCTAAATCACACAAATTTAATCTAAGTTACATGAAGGGATATATACATATAGCTAAGGTAGTTGAGAATCTCACCTCAACACCTATATAACATACACTTTACTAAATATTTACTCATCCAGACATTTTCACAAACACTTAGACTACACACATCAACATACATGACACATGTTGATCACAACATGTATTAGGGAAAATCCTTTCACTAAAGAGTTGTCACAAATAAAACAGGCATATATTCACGACGGATAATCATGGCAAGCAGGGATTCAAATTCCATACTCATTCAATTATTTCCATAAACACTTAGATTACACATTTCAACCTACACGATACAACTCAGTTATAAGCTATATTAGGAAAAATCCTTTCATAAGGAGTTTGTCACGCATTCAACAATCACATGTTCACGGTGAATAATCATGGCAAGCACAAATCCAAATTCCCGACATATCCAGTCATTTCAACCTACACATGGAATAGCCTATATTCAACATAGTTCATATATAATCGTAAAGTGAGGGAAACAACGTATCTAACATGTGAAACGGCAACCGAGTCGGTTATAAATCATTAACTGACATTGAAAGCCTTGAAAACCATAACCTATACGTTTATAGTCCGCACCTTACGCCGGTAAACGCGTAACTAATTCAGTTTAGACACTACGCCTTCGGCAACGGTAGAATGATAACCTATAGCATGAATTAGGTTAGCTATTTCATCACTTACATTATCTGAAACCCTAAAACAGATTAGGGTTAGGTTTTCTTACCCAAGTACGGAGTCGCAATCGCCGAAAAAGCGATACAGATATGGTGATTAAGCACGTGGAGTGGCGAGATTGAGTCCTGAGAACAATCCCCCACACACTCTCTTTCTCTCTCTTTCCTTCTCTTTTCTCTCTCTTCTGTCTCTAGGGTTTGCAAATTCGTATGGAATGAGAGAGGGAGGGTTTAAGGTCCTTATATAGGCCCAAAACTGATGGAAATGGTCCCAGGGCCATGGTATACTTAAGTTATAACCAAATAGTGACTGTTCCGATCTAACGGAGCACTTCTGGAGGCCCCTTTTCTGCATGCGGTCGAACTTAAGCTCCCTGACATTGGATCTAAGTCAAGTTAGGTTTTCGATCCGATTGGATTTACAAATTGACCGTGGCGGACCAGTTTCAGTTCAACGGTAATCGGTATTCGATCTGGGCCACAAGTACACTGGCATGTGTTGGAAATTTTCCTTGATCCGTGGGTGTAATTGGGTCAGATTCTGACGGTCTAAAAGCTTAGATTTGGCCTGCAAGTGAACGGCCCAAATCACTTAAATCTGAGTTCAATTTCTAAAGATATTCGCGTTTCTCACACACTTCACTCCGGGCTTAAGTTGTGCGTTTCTGGGTACTATCTGGATTTGATTTCCGAGATGGTTGTCAAGCCCAGTAAGGCGGTCCTAACCGTTTAGTTTCGCAGTAATCGAACTTTCGACGTGCGGTCTAAGTCCGATACGGAGTTTCAAAGTGCTCCCGAGAGCAACTGGGTTTTGAGATTGATCCTGTGTTTTTAGGCAATGTAGTGTTAATTATTCTGCTAGTTTTGGGTCTTGCAGTTCGTATTTAAGGTGGTTCAAGCTAGTTCTATTGATTGTTCAGTTTAACACTTAACTAGATTATGCCCTAATTACAACAGAATAAGATCCTAGGGCAGTTCTACGCCCCTTTCTAGCACTTTTAGTTAGTATATTATTTTAATTATTTTTCTAGTAGTTCGTCATCAAGTCTACTCCATCTTTACTAAATTTCATTAGATTTCGTATCGTAGAAAAATTCTAAAAATTCTAGAAGTAACAGCTGTCCAAACTAATGATTTTCAGATAGTTGTCACAACGACCTATATTTAACTACATTAAAATTTTTATTATATTTTTCACTTATTTTTATATGAAACTAGACTTATCAAGTTTCAATCCGGCTTTTGAATCACCTAAATCAGAGTTATAACGAGAGAGATATGACTTTTTGAAGTCAGACAAAAATTGCAGAAAATGGGCTAGAAGTCCGTTTAATGTGGTTTCGCCACTCGATATTTGAAATGGGTGTATTTTGCAAACCGGAATGAGTTATTCAACGTGCAATATATGATTTTGGGGTAGCAGAAGCTGCTCTATCCAAATAACCTATTTATTTCGTGAGATTCCAAAAGGTTAATGGTTAAAAACCCATTTTATTTATTTATTTATTTACTATTCATAGTAATTTTTAGTTTAAGTATTGTTCTTCATCACCTAAACTTTAAGATTTGTGTCTAATATGAAAGTACTTAGAAAAATTTGAAGAATAAGGTGGTGAAAGGTGAGATTTTTGAAGGAAATGGGAGATTTTGAAGGAAATGGGTTGAAAGAGGATTTGAGACTTTGGAATTGAGTTTTTGAGAAATAATTAAGGTGTTAGGATCGACCCATTGCCTAAGTACGTCTAACTCCAAGTTGGCAAAAATCTGGGGTGTTACATTTTCAAAGTCTCCTATCATAATTAGACTTTGATCTAAAGCTTCTATTAATAAAGGATTAAGGGGGAGAGGGTAGATATGATCAATCCTTACCCACCTCACCTCTTCTTCTTTCTCTGTTTCCCCTCTCATCTTTCAGCACACATGGCATAAAAGTAATTCAAATTAAACTGCGCTTTATGTGTTTCAGTTTTGATGTATCATGAACCAAAACATACGCTACTGACTATCAGATTTAAAAGGAAAAATATCTGATGGTCTTATTTCAATGGACAAGTGTCCATGAATCACGGTTGGGATTGTTCAACGAATTTGATTTTGGGACCATGACTTGGCGACAGCGGGTTCCGCAATTTGGTTGGTATCGAGTTAATGTATGCTTTACATGTACAATTTCCAAATGCCAGCATATCGGGTGTCCTAAATAACCAGAGTATCAAATACCTGTAAGTAGGGCTGTCAACGGGCCGGGCCTGGGGTCGTTCTCAGCCCAGATTTTGAACTGTTTTAGGCTGGGCTGTCGGGCTGGTCCTATTCAAAATTCTGATATTCAGGTCCCAGCCTGGCCCATTGACACCCCTACCTATATAAGTGACACTTTTCACCAATACATTTAGTTTGTAGCACATCAGTCTGTTGCATGTGTCTACGCTCAATGACTTATTTATTTTCTTATTTGTATACCTGCCTGTTGTAAATAGGCTAGGAGCCTCGTGAAACAATGTCAAATGAGAAGTGAAAAGCTCGAACAATATCAACGAAGAATAGAGGATACATGGTCCTTAGCAAGGGAGGAAGTTGCCAAGTGCAAAGCGGCAAAAGAGGTTATCAAGGTCTTAACAACACGGGTACGGATACCAAACAAATATACTTTTGTTGTGGACATTGTTTAGATTGATTGAATTCCTTGGTAGTTAATGGATGGTGCTGATCAACAAAAAGCATGCACGTTACAATTAGTTCGAATATTTCTCACCATCATTACATATCAATCAAAATTGCTCAGGCCATCTAGAGTTGCTATTATTTCTCTGACTAGGCCGTGATGTGGCCACCACTCTGGTATGAATTTATGACAAGCCTGAGATTTGCTGAAAATGCACCTCTCCACATGCTGCCACATGAGCCAGACTGACTCATGCACAGGACATCTGAGCCGTGCATCTAGTGGACCACATGTTGTAGATGACCTGCCTCAAGAAACAGGCCTGTTCAGCTGGTTAGGTTGTGCCATGCATGTACAAAAACAATGGACGGTTTAGCAAATATTGCCAATCATCCATGTTCGCGTTTGCATTTTCGTGTTGCCTTCTGGATGAGAGGACCAGCCCTTTTTTTGGTCCATGTCATCTACACAATAGAGACCGCACTTGATAGACGGCTTGGATCTGCCGACTTAATCTAGTCTCTAGCCTGTTTGTTTTGACAATTACCCCAGTAATGTAAAGTAAAAGTGTCAGCATTATGATCTTACCACCGCCAAACCAAACACGGAAATCATTGGGAAAATGCAGATGTATTTAGGAGACCTAATTTGTAATCATTGCACTTTTCATGGCATTAGTATGAAAATCTCAAATCTGAATAGTGTGACATTGGTGTATTTTGGTGATGATTTGACATTAAAGTAATATAAAACTGTCATCATTACGATTTTACTGTTGACAAACTAACATTTGAATCGACTGTCAAATGCAGAAATTATCAAGAGATAGGTAAAGCAATTTGTGATAATTGTACAATTCCTTTACCTGTGATAATTGGTGAAACAAACAGGCCCTAAAGATATTTGGCTGGCTGTCAGGGAAGCTCTAACCCAAGCCGGGGATTTATAATAGCAATAGTTCTGACATATATAGTTTCTATTTCTATCATGTGTACCTAGCAATGCGATAATCGTAACATTCTCTAACATGGGTCTCTTGCACAGCTAAATGTCATGTCGGAGAAATTTTCATCAGGAAGAGAACCGAGCAGCATGAGATCCATAGCAGACAAGGTTGACTTGCATCAACCCCAAATCACACCCGTCTGTGCAGAATCTCTGGAGTTTGATGATATGAGGTCGATGTTTGGTAGCATGCATTTGTCTTCCGACGTCCGCATTCTTAAAAACAGGCAAATGAACGATTTATGTAGCCCACCTCTTCCATCATGTGATAAGTTGACGAGCATGCACGCGAGAGATGGTCATCATGGCCACACAAAGTCTGTCGATAATTCCCTTGTAGCAAGGACAGTCACCAGGCAAAACCACAAGAGAGACCATCATCATGGCCACACAAAGTCTGTTGATGATTCACTTGTAGCAAGGACAGATACCGGACAAAATGGCACGAGAGACCATCATCATGGCCACACAAAGTCTGTGGATGATTCCCTCGTGGCAAAGATGGATACCGGACAGAATGGCATGAATGCAGTGAAAGCAGATTGGGTAGAGCAAGATGACCCTGGTGTATATATTACATTCATGACATTGCCATGTGGCCAGAAGGGCCTCAAGCGTGTGAGATTCAGGTAATCATGATTCGGTAAATAACATCATCTGAATCTGGATTGTTATCGTGCATCATACTTCAATCAGATATGTGAATGAGATTCCCCGTCGTGAACATGCCGTGGCCCGAAAATCATGTGGATCCATAGTTCTAAAGCTCACTGACTCAGCCAAGTCAACATGACTCGGCCAAAAATCAAGCTGAGTCACTATGAAACCCGTTGGCGAGCTTGACTCAGTTCAGATTTGGCATGACTCGACTCGCCAAGTTGACATTTCTTTATATATATATATATATATATATATATATATATATATATATATATAATTTGCAGTTGCAGAATTCGAACTCATTACCCCAAGCACTTAGGCAACATTGCATAACAGCAGTTTTCGAGTCTATTCAAATTGGGTTTTTGAGTTGACCCGACCCAACTAGATATCAAGTCTAGTTGAGTTTTTGAGTTTTTAAACTGCCCCTATCTGCTCATGAGGTGGGCGCACATGTATGCTGAATGCAGACCATTGGTCAATTTTAACACTTGTTGTTGCACATGATGTGCTTGGTTAGAGTAATCAGTGGTCCAAATTCAACCGGCAAAATCAGATGGTTAATATTGTCAGAATAGCATAATTTTCAGTCTGCGCTCCATCTACAGCAAAAAGCCCATGTTTTGGATGGTCTGGAATTTGATACTGGTGTGCCATGTATGGGGAATGAGCCACTGCCATTTAGGGCTGCCATTATGTTCTGTTCATGGATATCTAACCAGCATAGAGTATGGTTTTTGTTTTGCAGTCGGAAGCGTTTCACCCAGAAGGAAGCCGAGCTATGGTGGGAAGAGAATCAGCTAAGAGTATATCAAAAGTATGACATTGAAGGAATCGTTAGCTCGAGCACAAACAGGATGAGCAGCTGATGATTCTTCTCAACTGGCCTTTTGAACCTGTCTTCATATTTGGTCTCTTGGCGCAAACAAAACAGGCGCTGAGAGTATGCGGGTCTATCAAACGACCATTATTCTGCACAAAATAACTGAAAGTGGTGAAGGGATTGAAGCAGAATGATTTTGACAGACTGGGTGGTGGTAAATTTTTTTTTTTCTTTTCCTTTTTCTTTTCTTTTTCTTAACAGGTTGCAATTCAGTGAGGGGCCGCTCACATAAGGGGGTGGAAACATGTTAGAGATCCAGGTGCATGGCGCACATGCTGGAGATCCGTGCCGTTCATCAGGTACTGCTCACTATATACATACCAGAAATCAGGCAGTACACTCATAATGTGATCCACGTGTACATTCTAACCACCAATTTTCTCCATACAAGTTAGGCCGGCCTGATCAGAATTATTTCCGGTCCATGGCATAATCACGTCCCCTACCTGATGAATGGCCTGGATCACTGACAAGAACAGCGTACAGTCGGATCTCCAACATGCTTCTGCGCCCCATGTGAGTGGCCCCTCATTGAATCACCGGCCTTTTCTTTAATAACCTCAGATTCCTAGTGTTGAAGAGAGTGATCAAATGTCACATTTTTTGTTTTTTGTTTTTTTTATTTTTATTTTAAAATCTGTATGTAACCATGCTTGGAAATATGAATGTCCAGCCTTTTTTTGTCTTCCATTGTATATTATTGTAGCTGATAAGGAAATGAATTTAACTCTCTCTCTCTCTCTCTCTCTCTCTCTCTCTCTCTCACACACACACACACACACACACAACTTATATTGTCCAAGAGAATGTTCACATACAAGGCTTTTTGGGAACTTTAACATACGCGGTTTTATTTTTCTGTTAATGAGACACTTAGGTGGAACATGGCCATGAAAATGGTGGGCCATGCCATCAAGATTGGTTGGGGGAAAAGTTGAAACACTTCATTAACTGGGTGTGCCACACATACGTTCCATTGATTTTGACAGTGTAGTCCATGTGATAAATGGACCATCCTTGTTCTCACCCTTGTGATCTTTATGTTGCGTCCCGCCATTTGGATGGCTCCAGAGGAATAAACAAATTGACATGTTGGCAGAAAAGGAGTTAAAAGTTCCCACGCAACCTTATATATATGTGAACATTTTCTCATTATCCAAATGCCATGGATAATTTAATCTTCATGAATGACATAGAACTGATTAGGGGAGTTATTTGATACTCTGGCAGAATGTGATGGTTTTTTTGTTTTTTTTTTTTTGTTTTTTAAAGCTTGTTAGTACGCCCACTGTCAGATCACACTTCACTGTTAGCCACCCCCACTAGGGAATCGATGCCAAGATCTCAGTGTTGAAATGAGGTATCTTTCACTCAGTTTACCACTTGAGCTATGAATCTGGGTGTGGCAGAATGTGATGGTTGATATGCAGGCACTCAGAAATTGAACAGGCGGCATAATTAATTGAAATTAAACCGTCCAAATGGTGTGCCACGTTGTAGATAAGTCATTCTCCAATATTAAACTTTTGATTAACGGGCATTTGCTCATTCAACTCAGACAGTTGAATCCTTTTCATTGTGGCGGTCCATTAAATTTCCATTAATCATTGAGTTAAGATATAAAATCGATGTAATTTTTGGTTTACCGTCTATCAATTTATGACTGCCTGGGGATTGAATGGTTATATCGGAAGGGACAAGTCTCACCTTACAGAGGGAAATGGGAAAAACACCAAGCTTTTAACACTCGGACGAGTCAACTCAGTGGAGGACACCACGAGTCACCGCCTATCCGGCAAAACTTGGACGAGTCGACTCGAGACAGACTGAGTCGGTATGAGTCGCCGAGTCTCTTAATAATGGAAACGCCCACGTGGGAAGTTAGCTGTGGGTGCATCTGAGAGCTTCAAAGTTCGACGGACCGTCCCCAGTATGCCACATGTGCTAATGTGCCAACGCGTAGTACATGTACCTCGTGAAACAGGAGCTTCACATGTGCCAAAATGTGATTATGGTCCATCCACTGCTTGACGTACGAAATGAACGGTTCCTATTTTGCCCATGCATGCCACTTATACGGCAATGACATGAAAGCATTGCAACGAATACAAGAAGCAGTGGCTTTTGGTGATTGTTGGTGTCTCGCGACTATGGTGGCTCTTAGTCATTGGGTGTAGTGTAATTTTTTTTAATGGTTTTTTAAATTAAAAATTGATGGTAAAAAGATACATTAATAAAAAGATATCATAGCAAAATATATCTTTTTATAAAAATGCACTCAAAATGACCCTTATAACTCTAAAAACCTCATTTTCAGTTTATTCTGAATTATAACAATTCTAGTATCTCTACTCTTATTCTTATTCATTTTTCATTTTTCATTTTAGATTGTTTTTAGAAAAGTTGCAAAATTTATAAAAATTTTAAGGGGTAAAGTGCAAACAATTAAAAACTCAAGTTTGTATGCTGCAAAAGTGTTTGGGGTACGGTTTTTCAATTTTGCAGGCTGAAGCTCACATTTCTCTAGTTAGAAGAATATATTTATTATATCCTAGAGGCGAATTTGTTGCAAACCTCTTACAAACTAACTTAAGCACTCATAGGGTGCGAGTATTGCCTTAAAGAAAGCAACATTATACTGTGCCTTAAACCTATCTTTAAGCACGTGTTTCTTTTGTTTCCATCTCTTCTCTTTTAATTTTAAGGTTATATTATGCCTTCCATCCCAACTTTATTCGAGTAAAACCATTCTATGGCTCAAATTTCTTTTGATGACAAATGAGGGTATATATCTTCCTCACACTGTACAAGTTAGATCATGTGCTCACTAAAGATCCTCTTGCACTGCCTTCCAGCAATGATACGGTCGATCAAGTTCAAAAATGACAGAACTAGGAGCATGACAACTACCTATACAAGGGTCACATATTTATCGCTCTTTCTGACTTGTTGTATGTCGTCTACTGTCAAAAGAAGACTGGTAAGGAATTGTGGCAGATTGATACACATTATAGAATGAAGGCAACAAAAAATTTCTTGTAAGTAGATTTTTAAATTTTAAGATGTTGGATGAAAGATTTCTCTTCGATCAAGTCCATGATTACAAGTTATCATCCAACAAATTATTGCTGATGACACTAATATCGATGAATCATTTCAAGCATTTTCATTATAGCCAAACTACCACCTAAATAACGGTATATTATGAAATCTCTAAAATAGAGAAAGGATAAAATGTCCGTAGAAGATTTCCTAATGTTTCTTTAAAAAAAAAAAAAAGAGATCTGTGACAAAAAAAGAAAGACAACAAGAGACTCCGAATAATACTAACCTATTCGAGAATTGTTGAATAAAAAATCAGAAAAATCACCTTTTAAGAAGGATGATTGGCTTAAACCCAATAATCAAGAGTTTAGCAAAAACACAAAAAAAAATAAAATGATCCATGCTTCTTTTGCAAAATCCCCGACCATTTTAACAAAGAGTACTGTTGAAAATACAAAAAGAAAATATAAGAAAAGAAATAACAAGTCAAAATAGAGAAATGATAAAATGTCTGTAGAAGATCTCCTGATATTTCTTAGAATAGAAAAAGAGATATGTGACAAAACGGAAGAACAACAAGAGACTTTGAATAATGCTAACTTATTCGAGAATTGTGTCAATCAAAAATCAGAAAAATCACCTTTCAAGAAGGATGATCGGCTCAAACCTAATAATCAAGGGTTTAGCAAAAACACACATCCAGAAATGATTCATGCTTCTTTTGCAAAATTCCTGGCCATTTTAAGAAAGACTATTGAAAATACAAAAAGAAAATGTAAGAAAAGAAATGACAAGTCAAAATAGAGAAATGATAAAATGTCTATAGAAGATCTCCCGATATTTCTTAGAATAGAAGAAGATATCCGTGATGAAAAGGAAGAACAATGGGAGATTCTGAATAATGTTAACCTATTTGAGAAATGTGTAAATAAAAAATCAGAAAAATCACCTTTCAAGAAGGATGATCGGCTTAAACCCAATAATCAAGGGTTAAAAAAAAACAAACATCCGAAAACGATCCATGCTTCTTTTGCAAAATTTTCGACCATATTAAAAAGAAAATGTAAGAAAAGAAACAGCAAGTCAATATAGAAGAAGATATGAATATGATAGCAAATATCTCTGAGGTCGACGTAGTGACTAAGAATGTTGAATGGTGGGTAGACTTTGGTGGTGTCATATATGTTTGCAGAAATCGTAACGAGATAGTGGGGGATGATCAGGAACTATATATGCGAAACACCTTTACAACCAAGGTTATAGGAAAAGGAAAGGTATTGCTCAAGCTAACTTCTAAAAAGGTTCTTACTCTAAACGACGTGCAATATGTATTGGATATAAAGAGGAATTTTATCTCTAATAGTGTATTGATTAAGTTCGGTTTTATATTCATCTTTGAATCCAATAAGCTAATTATGTCTAAAAATGCAGAAAATATTATGTATCCAATGAATGTTCAAATTGAACATTATAAATGAAAGCTCTTTTATTTATATGCTTGATTCATATGATGTTTGACATGCTAGCTTAGGATATATTAGTTACCACTGTATATATAATATATCTAGTTTTAATATAATTCCTAAGTACATATAACCTATTGACAAATGCAGCATATATGTACAATCTTAAATAATTAAGAAATTGTTCCTTAAGGTAGAAAGAGAATCATAACTCTTAAACCTAATTTGCAATGACATATGTAAGATGAGTGGTATAATAGCAAGATGGGGAAATAGATGTTTCATAATCTTTATAGATGATTTATATCATTCTACCCTAGTGTATCTATTAAGGAATAACAATGATGTCTTATTGACTACTTGTCATATCTCGACAAATAATGTAGGTTTAAGTTCAGGATTTTGGGGAGAAGTCACATTAATTGCCTATCATATCTTGAATATGATACAACATTTTAAGACACATAAGACTCCATCTGAACTATAGAATAATACATCTCCAAATCTCTCATACTTAAAGGTATATGGTTGAAGAGACTTAGTTAGGTTTACTAAGCCTAAAAGGCCCAAGATAAGATTGAAATCTCTTAAGTTTTGCAATATGTAAAAAAAAAAAAAAAAAAAAAAAGCCTATATAGTTATAAAATTTAATGGTGCGATTTCGTTAAACACTATAATAGAATCTATAGATGTCGAGTTTTATGAAGACTTTATTCACTTCTATAAATAGAAAAGAATCAAGATCTCGAGATTCTAATATAAGTTGTAACTTTCAGATACCCCAAGACATCAATAATCCTAATAAAAAGGACATGAAATATAAAAGGACCAAGAGGATCAGGACAAGTATATCCTTTAGACCTAACTTATACTTTCTGCAAATGGAAGGAGATAGAGAGAACATAACAGGAAAAATCATGTTAGTATGTAACATAAAAAATGATCCTCTGACACTAGTTGATGCCATTAGATCTCATGATGCTTCATTTTGAAAGGAAATTATAAATGATAAGATGATATTTATATTACAAAATATGATATGGAAACTAGTGGATCTGTTCACAGGATCTAAATTTATAAGCTATAAATGGATATTCAAAAGAAAACTAGAACCAAATGAGACAATATAAAAGTTTAAGGCTAGATTAGTACCTATAGGATTTATAAAAAGAGAATGTGTCGACTTTTCAATATGTATACTCCGGTAGCGATGATATCAATGATTCGAGTTTTAATTGTTTTGACATCCATTTATAAGTTAAAAATTCTTCAAATGAATGTAAAGATAAATTTTCTAAATAGTGACCTCGATGAAGAGGTATATACAGAAAAAAAGAAGGTTTCATAATTCTGGAATAAGAAAGTAAAGTGTGTAAATTAATTAAGTCACTATATAGACTTAAACGGATACCTAAACAATGGTATAAAAAGTTTGATAAAGTGGTCACCTCATATGACTTTAAAATTAATGAATTTAATAAATGTATGTATTCTAAATTTTTTGGTAATAAGGAAGTAATTATATGTTTATATGTAAATGATATATTAATCTTTGGTACATATTTTGAAGCTATAAATGACGCTAAGAGATTCTTATTATCTAGTTTTAATATGAAGGATACGGGTGAAACTAATATGATTATATGTATCAAGTTAATGATAAACAAATATAGTATAATTTTCTCTTAGTTACATTATATTAAAAAGATACTTAGAAAGTTTAATCATTATGATAAGAACTCAATTTTTACTCCTTTTGATTTTAACATCAAGTTAGTTAAAAATGAATATCTTAGTGTATCTCAATTGGAATATTCCAAGGTTTGATGGTCTTGTGGATGTTATAATTTCTACACGACTTAATATTTCTTTTATAATAGATAAATTAAGTAGGTTTACCAGTAACCCAAGTTTAAATCATTGGAATGTTGTCTCTTGAGTACTTAGATACTTGAAGAAAATAATTAAATATGGTTTACACTTTTCTGGTTACCTAGTGTGCTTGAAGAGTATAGTAATGATAGTTGAGTTACTGATTCTAATGAATCTAGGTCTACCAGTAGATAGATTTTTATAATTGGAAGAGTCATTTCTTAGCGATCCAAGAAGTAAACTTATATATATATATATCTCATTCTACAATGGAATATGAATTCATTACTTTAGCGACTAATAGTAAAGAGGTTGAAAAACTTATTATTAGAGATACCATTATTGGTAACGCCTTTGACACCTGTCTCAATCTATTGTGACAGTGAAACGAAATTGTTAAAGGCATACAACAAGATTTATAATAAAAAATCTAAACATATTAGTCTAAGGCACAGTTTTATGCAACAACTGCTTAGTAATGATGTTATAACAATACAATATGTTCGGTCCAATCAAACTTTAATGGACCCGTTCACCAAGGAATTGGTAAGGAATGTTGTCAGTAAAACATTAACATGAATGAGACTTAAGCCAATTTTACTAACACCATATGAGGGAAATCCAACCTAAGTTAATAGTTTCAATGGGCAAAGTACCTCACAGGAAGTGACTAAAGCAGCACTGTACATTTTATAATCTGTCTCATTCCTGAATGTATATACAGTATTGAATGCCAATAATGATTAAAAGGAGGATGAGCTTTTACTATTAATGAGTCATTTCAATGGTTCTATTGTTACAAGGGCATTCATAAGGACTCACTTATATGAAATTGAAAGTGCTACTTCTTGATGTTCGTGAGTTTTTAGCCACTCTCATGAACTCATGAATCTAGTGTTGGGGATTTGTACTGCGGAATCACACAGATCTAGATCTAGGATAGCAATCCAATGGCACCAAGCATACACAAGAGAACACATATTTAATGTGGAAAACCCTTGGGGGAAAAACCACGACACAAAGCGACAGATTTCCACTATGAAGATAGAAATTACAAAGAGAGATGACTTACCCGATTCAAACAACCTCGAATCTCACCCTTGCTACATCCTTTAGAAACCCTAAAATCCTTTAAGGAACCCTTAGAACTCCTTTAGAAAGCCTTAGAATTATTTTTCATACCTTTAGAAAAGCCCTTGGGACACCTATTTATAGTTTAGGTAACTTTCCTTTCGCACCCTTGTGAAAGGCAACTCAAAAATCTGCAGTCCGTATTAAATTCGGAAATGAATCTACGTAACCTCGACTGGTCATGCAGACTGCTCGACCAGTCGAGAGGACCCCTTGACCAGTCGTGTATAGGCCACGACCGGTCAAGCACCTCGAACCCCGAAATCATGAGCTCGCTGGACTTTGAGTCGTGCAGTGCTCGACTAGTCGAGCAGCTTCCTCGACCGGTCGAGGCTGACCCACGACCGGTCGAGCAACGAAAAAATAAATTTAAGACTTCTGACAACAATCTCCACCAAGTCTTCAATCTTCAACTGTGTAGCTCCTTGAACTCTTCTCTTATCTCTTCATTACATCATAGCTTCAATTAACGCTTTTCGTACATACTCCGTCTCTCCTTTACGCCATCGCCAAGCCCAGAGAAGTTGCACAGAACTTGAACTTCTCTGAAGGAACATTCTTGTTAATCATGTTTGCCGGATCTAAATCCACATGCCCAACCACTTATGCTCTTGTCTTCCCAAAAGAAAAGACATAGTCTTCTTGTCATCTCACCGCTACCTAATATTGCTTACCGAGGTACTTGCTCACAACACTGATAGCCTGTGAAATAATCGATCTAATCTAAACCATGGCATACACTACCAACCATATTCGAATAAAGCTCATGAGATATCCTACTTTTTCTCATCTGTTTTAGGACATGTCCTGAGGAAAACTTGAGGAGAGACGCGTAGGGAACGCTCTTCGGCTTTTCCTGGCCCATCACATCCTTGATCAATACCTACACACAAGGTATTTCTCCTGATTACCAAAGCCTACTCCTCTTTCAGTCTCAACGTCGAGAACCATCTTTGCAGCCCCCTGACCCTTCATCCTGAATGTCCCACTTAACTGAGTCTTCAGTACATTGATTTAAGACATGTTATAATTAGCGATCACATGTCATCAATTTTTTATTCATCATGAAGGAATCAAAGAACTGCCTAGGCGACAGGTCAAACCACGACCTCCTGCAAAGTCTTTTCGTAGCCCCTTTAACTTCAAACTGCTCTGGTTGTTCTATGTAGATCTGCTCTTCACTTTCCCTTGCAGAAGTGCAGACTCCACATCCATCCTTCCAGCTCAAGATCACATTGGCCAACCAGCACCAATCACGGATCTAATAGACACCTGCTATACCGTCACGTGAGTATCTCTGAGAAACTGATCCATTCTCTCTGAGCATAACATTTCACTACCAACCTCTCCCTGTATCTATGTTGTATCCTCATGAAGATTCACTTGCATCCAACCGCTCTCTGGCCCACTGAAAGCTTCACCAGATCCCATATGTTGGTCTGGTACAACGAATCCATCATATCACCCATAATCACCTTACACTTCTCAGCACTAGGCTCACCTAGAGCCATCTGAATAGAAGATGAATCCCCTACGATATTGGAGTCTTCCATGTACCTCTCCGATATCCTGCGATCATGCCATGTGATTCTTCTCACAGGTGGCTGCTCCACCTGCTCTGTATCCCTGTCCGCACGTCTCAGCCTTACTGCCTTACCCACTCATATGGCCATGCCCAACATGCCACATACGTGCAGAGGTGGAATCCGCTAATCTATTGCAGCTCCATCTTTTAAAGTGCTCCGATCAACCTGTACAAGGTACCGAGTCGTTGCGCTTTCATGATTACCTGTGCCCTTTTAGATACCTTAAGAGTACTATCAATACCTGTGTACTTGCATCCTTTGCTTCAAGTACAGCAAGAGAAATCAGATTCTGTTTCAACTCAGAAACGTGCCTAACATCAGTCGAGGTACGCTCCACCCCATCAAACATCTTGATACACACCGTACCGACAACCACAACATTACAGGCAAAACTATTACCCATAAACACCTGTCCACCATCGCACTCCTTGTAGCTGGTGAACCAACTCTGATGAGAAGTCATGTGAAAAGATGCCCCTGTGTCTAGCATCCACTCGTCCTTACGATCATCTTATGACCGCCTGATAGTAGATACATACAAAACATTACCATCACATCCACTCAATCCATCTGACGTGGCAGCATTGGCCTCCCTGTACAAAGCCTCAGAATCTTCTCTCTTCGATTTAGGATTTTTATAATTCTTCTTCACATGCCCTTCCTTCCCACAATTCTAGCACTTTACCTTTCCTTTGACATTGCCCCTGGATTTGGATCTAGAACCTGAAGAACCTGTACCTTGTTCAGAATTCCTACCCCTTGTAAACAGTGCATCAGAAGATGTCCCCATGTCGCTGTTTTGCTTTCTCATAGCCTTCCTTTGAAGGGCCGAGATAATGGTGTCGACACTCAGGGTTTTATTTGTGTGGCACATAGTATCCTTGAATGACTCATACGACGCTGGAAGAGAATTCAGCAACATGCATGTTTGTTCTTCATCTTTCATCACTTCCCCATATCCAGCAATTTGCAAACTAATTTATTAAAGTTGCTGATGTAAGCTTCTAGATCTCTACCCTCTGCCATCTTGAAGTTATACCGCTGCCACTTCAAGTGCAGACAATTTTCAGAGAATTTTTTCGCATAGACATCCTCTAACTTTGCCCATAACTTAGCCGCAATTTTCTCCCTCATGATGTTGTAGAGAACCTCATCCGTGAGACATAAACAGATTGATGATAATGCCTTCTTATCAAGAGTATTCCATTCATCATCAGTCATAGTAGACTTTCACTCCTCAAGAGCACCATCTTCGCCTTGCTTGATTAAGGAACTCATCATCTTGATATTCCATAACTCAAAATTATTTTTCCCTGAGTACTTCTCAATATTATACCTAGTGCTTCCCATTATTACTAATCCTGCAGATTCAGATCTGTGCCCCAACGATTTCTCTGATACCACTTGTTGGGGATTTGTACTGTGGAATCACACAGATCTAGATCTAGGATAGCAATCCAATGGCACCAAGCATACACAAGAGAACACATATTTAATGTGGAAAACCCTTGCGGGAAAAAACCACGGCACAAAGCGACAGATCTCCACTATGAAGATAGAAATTACAAAGAGAGAGGACTTACCTGATTGGAACAACCTCGAATCTCACCCTTGCTACATCCTTTAAAAACCCTAAAATCCTTTTAGGAACCCTTGGAACTCCTTTAGAAAGCCTTAGAATTATTTTTCATACCTTTAGAAAAGCCTTAGAGACACCTATTTATAGTTTAGGCAACTTCTCTTTCGTACCCTTGCGAAAGGCAACTCAAAAATCCACAGTTCGCATCAAATTAGGAAACGAATCTGTGTAACCTCGATTGGTCGTGCAGACTGATTAACTGGTCAAGAGGACCCCTCGACCGGTCGTGCATAGGCCACGACCGGTCGAGTACCTCGGACCCCAAAATCATGAGCTTGTTGGACTTTGAGTCGTGCAGTGCTTGACTAGTCGAGCAACTTCCTCGACCAGTCGAGGCTGACCCACGACCGGTCGAGCAACAAAAAAAAAAAAAAAGATTTAAGACTTCTGACAACATCTAGGACTGAGTGCAATGTTGTTAATGTGATATAATTTTAGAACACATTGCAATTGAAAATATGTATGTGTGACATGTCCGATTGAGTGGTATAAAATATATAGTTAAAGACCATGGTTATTAAGGATTTTGATAATTTGTTTACACTAAGTGAAAGTTCAAGTCCATAATATACATTCTCCTATTCACATATCTTCCTTACATATTCTGACCTCTTTTATTATGAAAAATGGTAGGGATTGTTGGGTTTTTAAAAACTAAAAAATTTATTAGAATTTTCATATGTAAAGAGAAAATTAGGAGAAAGGGTAATGGTTTTTGGTGATTGTTGGTGTCCATTCGATTGTGTGGCATGAAGACTCTTAGTGAATGGGTGTGGTGCTTTTTTAATGATTTTGAATGGGTGTGGTGCTTTTTTAATGATTTTTCGAATAACAAAATGGTGGTAGAGAGATGTCATTAATGAAAAGACAACACAAAAGAATGTCTTTTCATGAAAGGTCACTCAAAGTGACCCTTGTGACTCTATAAAAATTCATTTTTATGTCATTCCATACGACAACAATTCTAGTAATCACTTCTCTCATTCTTCTCCATTTTTCATCATTCTTCTCCAATTTTCATTTTGGATCATTTTTAGAAAAAATTACGAAAACTGTAAAATTTCCAGAGGGTAAACTGCAAACAGTTAAAAAGTTGTGGGTAAATTGTAATAGTAAAGAAGTCATGAAGGGTTCACACTACAAAACTGTGTTTGGGTGCAGTTTTTTTTATTTTGCAGCTTAAGCCCATATTTCTACAGTTTAGGAGAGGAGTCTTATTATATCCTAGATGCAAATTTACTATAATCATCTTGTAAACTAGCTGAACCATCGGTAGAGTGCGAATATTGTCTTAAAAAAGTGATATCGTAACACATGCCTTAAACCTATCTTTAAGACTTTGTTTCCTTTGTTTCCGCCTCTCCTCCATTGGGTACCTTGTGCCAAGTATTTACTGGGCTTACTTTCACTACCATAGGTAAAAGATGTATCTTTCATTAAATCCACGCCGTCTATAAGTATAACATGTACCTTTTGACCTAGAACCCTAGAAAACATATTGATTCAACACTCATGTGGATCGCCCAAAGAAATTACACCTAAAACATCTAAGTTCATGTATTGATTCAACACTCATGTGGATCGCCCAAAGAAATTACACCTTAAACATCTAAGTTCATGTAGTATGGCCCACTTAAACTTTAAAATTTGGTATTTTTGGGTAATTGGTTCATCTTGACGAGGAACATCAGATGAATCGATTGGATGGCATGCAAACACCAGTATGACCCTACAAAAGCTGAAGATGGACATTTCATCCCAACTGTTTCCCACTATGTGCCACCAAAGTTTTCGATGATCATGATTTTTGGGCCCAATGGCTAAAATAAGGAAACGTATCAGATCTCTTGAAATTTCCACCCACATAGCTCTAAGTTTGTGAGAGTAACTCTGGTAGGCACCCAAACATATTTGTCCGTTCAAGCATTTAACCCTTTGCACATTTGATGGGCAACAGAGGTAAGAAAAAAAAAAAAAAAAACTGAACATTACACTTAGAAACTTCCTCTACCCATCAAATGACTAAAGTGTTTTGATTTTGTCCAAGAGAATTTACATGATGTGGTCCACCTTATCCATGGCTTGAACTCCACATGCGTAAGTAAACTGGAAATTCGGAAGATGGTTTTTTTTTTTTTTTTTCTTTCAAAAAAAGAACTCATCGGGTGCATACCTTGTGTGCTTACCACGCGTGGCAGCGTGTGATGTACTAGCTGACTCATTAGGTGCTCCCGTTTGGATTTACTTGGCCAAATATCAGGCTGGTCCACTTATCTATCGAGGCACATGGGAATGTTGAATGTGGATCATTGGTCACATTTTTCATCAAAGCCAACCATATGATTTTTAGCCCAAAGAGCTACACGTTGTGGCCCACCTGATGAGTGGTACTTTGCATGAGGTGATTTATTGCAAAGTACGATCGAGAGCACCCGATATGCGTCGAGTAACCAGTATAATTACCTAAAAGCTTAAATGGCTTGTTTTATTTTTTTATAGTTCTATTTTTTTTTTTGGTGAGGGGATGGCAGGCTAAGCCAACAACCCCTATCTATGTCATAGCCACACGTGCGTCAAGCCATGGACGTGGCGTGGTGTGGTGTGGTGTGGTGCATGCACATGTGTTATTCATGATATAGGTTTGGCCTATGCTAACAACCCTAATCTATGCCATGAATCACACATGCAAGTCAGGCCGGGCCGTGGACATGGTGCAGTGTGGTGTAGTGAATGCGTGCATGTGTGATTTATGGCATAGATTGGGCCCATGCCAACAACCCCAATCTATGCTATGAACCAGACACATGTGCCGAGCCGAGTCGTGGACATGGCGTAGTGTGGTGTGGTGTGGTGTGCACAAGTAGCGAGTATACTTGCCTAAAAGCCTAAACGGTTTGTTGCTTTTTTGTAGTTCTATTTTTTACAACGGCCATCTTTTGAATTTTCGAATAGAGCTGAAAACTAAAAAGCCATCTTCTTTGAAAACCCAACAGCCATATCTGTTGGAAGGGGTGCTTAGACACCTAATCGAGGCAACCTTTTAAGTATATAAAAAAGACTTCTCTAGTTCATTTTTCATATGCATTTGGTTCTCTCTGCACTACAAATTTCTGCAAGTACGAAATTGCTCTCTCTGGTTTTATTTTGTTCGGTCTTCGGGTTAGACGTACGACAGTGGTTCGGGTCTTTGTACATCAGTGCGCTAGTGTGATGGGATAACATTCGAGGGTATCCTGGAGGTTGATTACCTGGTGTTCTTCTTGTACTACGGACAACGTCCAAAGGAGGGGAAATCAACTTCAAACCGAGTGACGTTCATCATGCCTCGAATTCCAATAAGATCTTATATTCTTCCTTAAGTTTCTATTTCTGTTTTAATTTTTTGTTACAATTTTTAATTCACAATTTCCATAATTATGGATTTACATATCTAAAATTCCAACAATCTTGGAGTTGATCTATTGATCTACACGTCTGTAACAATGAAAAATATCATAGTAAATTTGACCACCAAATTATCCAAAATTGAGATATTTTCCATTCTGAATTTTTCTATATTAGATAATAAACCCATCTCTGATCAGATACTTGAGTATCAAAGTTTAGTGCGCAGACTTATATCTGAAGGATTAAAAATGGATGATGTTTTCCTTGGAAGTGCTCTAATTGAAACTCTCTCCCCCTCTCTCTCTCTCTCTCTCTCTCTCTCTCTCTCTCCTCTCTCTCTCCCTAAAAAAATACAAAATAAGATGAAACAAAAGAAAAATGGGATGTCCATAGAAAATATAATCGTACATATCCGAATGAAGAAAGTTAATCATATAGGAGATCAAAATGAAAATGCTACTATCACTACGACTAAAACCAACCTGGTTGAAACAAATTTAGAGAATAAAAGGATCATGTTCTGACTGTGAAAATGCAGGTCACCTTATTGATCAATGCCAATACTTGAAAGGGACTTATTTTCACTATGAAAAATCAAGTCATTGTGTTGAACAATGTAGGCTAAAAAAAATAAGAAAGTAAAACCGGTAAAAAAGAAAGGAAAATGTTTTCGTTGTGGCAAGCCTAAGCATCATATTGGAGAGTGCGAACACAATAAGAATACTTCTCAAGCTCAGGCCAATCTGATTAAATAAGATGCATAGGATGAAATAGTTGCGTAGTATATAAAGTAAACCTTATCAACACAATGCATTGGGTATTAAACACTAGGGCTATGCATTGCATCTGTAAGGATCGAAGCATATTTGCCTCTTACCGAGCTGTAGGGGATAAACGAATGTTGATGAAAAATGTTCGAACCTCCTTAGTAGTCGGAATAGGAAAAGTGATCTTAAAGCTACTTCTTGAAAGGCCAAGCTGTAAGGAATGAACAAATGTTTATGGGAAATGCTCGAACCTCCTCATTAATTAGAATAGGAAAAGTGATCTTAAAGCTCACTTTTGGAAAGGCCCTTGCACTGAATAATATTTTGCATGTGCTCAACATCAGAAAAAATATAGTTTCTTAATCTCTCTTGAATAAAGTTGGTGTCAAATTAATTTTTGATTCGAAGAATGTTGTATTGTCCAAGAATGGGCAATTTGTTAGAAAGGGTTACTATTATGATGGACTTCTTATACTGAATATATCCTCTATTGATATTAATAAGATGAATTCCAGTTTTACTTATTTGATCAAGTCATTTGATTTTTGGCACAATAAATTAGGACATGTAAATGTAGATGTTTTGAAACAAATGAAGAAACTAATTCTTTTACTTCAATTTTCAAATAAAGAACCAAACAAATGTAAAGTGTGTGTAGAATCTAAGTTCCATAAGAAACCATTCAAACAATTTTTTAAAGAATTAGAAATTCTAGAATTGATTCATAATGACCGGGTGATTTTAAGAATCACATATTGTCATGCCTCAAACTCGGAAACCGGGCTCACAAAATTCCCGATCGCCGAATCGGGCGCGACAGCCTCCGTAGTACCCCATTCTCGACTCATGGTACCCATATACCAGGTTCCGATCCTGGGATCCTATAAGAAGGATTTTCAATATAAATTTGTTTCATAATAAGCATAACCATAAGCATAACCCATGAACAATAATAAGAACACCATCACAAAATCCACTATAATAAAAAAAACTTTTATGTACAATACAAAATACAAGATAATATCGGAACTCCAAAAGCTCGGGTGCACGCTCCTACTCCTGCTCAACTATGTCTTAGTGTCACCTGCACCCAACGGTCGTGCATAAGCTTATAGAAAGCTTAGAGGGTGGTGTAAGTGTGTGCGCAAGATAAGTGCCAAGTACGCAATATCAGAGTAATGTGGAAACATGCTGTTAAATCCGTGAATGCTATTAGCTGTACCAAGGCTATGCGATGCAAGGCATAAATACTATTGGCCATACCAAGGCTATCCTATGCACCCCATATGCTTAAGAATAATTTTCGGTGTCTACATACGACGTGTCCACACACGACCATCCACGATATCTCTATGGAGGCTACGACCCTGATGAAGCAAGGGCGAATATCTATATGCTATGTAATGCCAGATGCATAAATCACACGATCATCCGTGCATCAATCCCAAGCATCCACCCTACTTGAGAGGGTAAACTCCATCTCTTAGGGAGATACCAACATATCCTACACAAAGGCATAACCATGACCAATCATACCTCAACCAAGCATGAATATGATGTGTATGAGAGTGGGCCATGAAGATAAATAAGGGTGCCAATGAGGTGAATGAGAAGATGTACTCTCTACCTAACCATGGAGGGTATAGGTACTTAACCAATTCCTCATAAGGAATACAGCCTCTAGTGGGGGCCCATTTACCTGGGGTAGCCTACGAGACTAAGTATACAAAGCTAGGGCCTAGATAATATGGAAACGGGCCTAGCAAGAGACTAAGGTGGGCATTCAACCATACTTAACAACTAATGGACCTAGAGGGGTCCAAATGGGGACATTCAACAACCATTGCCCCGAGGCATCTAGTCCACTGTAATGCCCTAAAAATTGGGGGTCGAGTAGGAGCCTTACTCCTGAGTTCCAATGCATCACTTATGCAACATAGATAATAATGATTAAATGTTGTCCGTATTAGTGCATTAAACATGAATGAGATTATACCAAAACAACATATCATACTCCAGAGACAGTTAAATTATGCAAGCGGAAGACTGTGATACATATATAAAGTATATAAATGGTTGTAAGTCCCCAGAGTATGAACATGTTACCAAGTTAAATAATTACATGTTTAGTTCCAAAATATACAAAATGATGAAGTGTAATGTCATCTATCCATATCCCTATAGCCTCAATGATGCAACTCCAGGTCTACATAGACCCGCCAGAGAGTTGTAAATAGGATAACTCCTCGTCATCATAGAAATCCGGCTCCACCTCACAAGTATCATCATCATCTACAACTAAACCAGAGTTTGGTTGGAGTTTTAAAACACTATCCCAGAGTGGGAGTGAGTGATCAACTCAGTGGAGCTATAAGACAAAGGTTAACATGATATCAATTCAATAAAGCAGTAATGATAAAACAGTACAACAATCATATCCTATATACTCTTATTAATGCAAGGATGGTATGCGATAATGATGCATGCCCTTGCCTGCACTCCCTCAGCGACATCATCTCACGATTGCACATGACAACTTTCCTAATGTGCGTTCCTCACCAAAGCACATGCAATGCGGTGCATGATCGTGTTAGCCAAGTTCTTATTTAGGTTTATTCAAACAGCGTGTTCGGGGGCACCTCCCTTTATATCACTTACCCAAACAATGATCCATCTAGGGTCATCAATCCTATCTAGTCACATATGATTGATAGTTCTAGGTTGTTACGGAGAGGCTCGTCACCTCAGCGTGGGCCTGGTTTATACTCGAGGTTACTATGAAAAGGCTCATCACCTCATCGTAGACCAAGTATATGCTCGAGGTCACTACGAATGACTCGTCACCTAATCGTAGGCCGACAACTCGAATACAGTGTCCCATAGCACTGTATTCGGCTCACGAGACTGGGTTGCTCACTGGACACTACGGGGAGGCTTGTCACCCTAGCGTAGGCCGACAACTCGACCATGGTGTCCTATACCACCATGTCCGGCTCATGAGTCTTAGTGGATTGAGGTACTAAGGTTAAACGAGCTTTTCACTGGTAAGTTGGTACCTTAGATTCAAGTAGTAGCGTCCATACATGGTGAACATACATTAGGCTAATCGGGTTACTTGACAAGCTCGACTGATACGAGCGTACGTTGAGTTAATTGACATAGAGTTCATATGCACTCCTCGTGGCCTAGCCACTGTCGATAATCACCATACGACTTGGATTCATCGAACGTATCCGTTGTAATTAAAACAGTTCGGTCACCGATCGTAAACCATTACCAATCGCCTAGACTACTTCGTAGCCCCAATCACACTCCAAGCAATAGCATTCACATGTGATAATCAAAGACAGCATGTGACAACCATTTTAAATATAAATCTCATTTGAGCATTTCAACAAACACTTAGTACACATGTTATCCTACACAAACATTTTATCCATAAATCACATAGTAGTAAGATAAGTTACATAAAGGAAACTATAACTATAGATAAGAGAATTGAAAATCCTATCTCAACGCCGTTATTAAATACATTTCAACAAGCATTTTTTTATTCAGGCATTTTATCTAACACTTAGACTACACATATCAACATACATGTAACATATTAGTTAAAACACATATTATAGCAAATCCTTCCACATAGGAGTTGCCACACGTACAATAATCATGTATTCTCAATTAATAATCATGGCAAGCACAAATCATAATTCTATACTCATTCAGACATTTTAACAAACACATGGAATGCATTTAAAAACAACATAGTTTACATCTATGTGTAATATACGGAAAACATCGTATCTAAGCATATATGATAGCAATCAAGTCAGACATAAATCATTGCTGACATTGAAAGCCTTAAAAACTATAACCTAAACGTTTATAGTTTGCACCTTTCGCCGGTAGACATGAAACGAACTTAGTTCGAATGCTATATCTTTATCTACGGTACAACGACAACCTATAGCATGAAATAGGTTAGCTATTCCACCATCTGCTCTATTTGAATCCCTAAAACAGGTTAGGGTTAGGATTTCTTACCTAAAAATGGAATCGGAATCGCCGGTATAGTGACACGGAAGTGGTGATTGGCACGTGGAGCGGTAGAGATGAATCCTTACAACAATCTCTATCTCTCTCACTCTCTCTCTTCTCTTCTCTTTCTTCTCTCTTTTCTCTCCTACGGTTGAAATTCGTATGGAATGAGAGAGGGGTGTGTTTAGGTCTTTATATAGGCCCAGAACTGACCTCCCAAGGCCATGGTATACTTAGGTTATAGCCAAAAGTTGGCTGTTTCGGGCCAATAAAGTTCATCTAGAGGCCCTTTTCTGTATACAGTCTAGGGAAAGTTCCCTGATATTGGATCTAGGTTAGGTTAAGTTTCCAGGCTGATCGGATTTATGGATCAACCGTGGCGGACCAGTTTCAATTCAACGGTCATCATCACTCGATCAGGGCCACAAGTACACTGACCTGTGTAGGAAAATTTCCCTGATCCGAGGGTGTATTAGGGTTAGGATCTGACAGTCTGAATCCTTAAATTTGGCCCGCAAGTGAATAACTCAAATCACTTAAATCTGAGTTCATTTTCTACAGGTATTCGCATTTCTCACACACTTCGCTCCGGGCTTAAGTTGTGCGTTCCGGTAGACTATTTAGACTTGATTTCTGAGATGATTATCAGGCCCAGTAATCCAGTCATAATCGTATAGCTTTGCGTTAATCGAACTTTCGACGTGCGGTTCAGGTCCGATACGGAGTTTCAATGTGCTCCCGAAAGCAATTGGGTTTAGAGATTGATCTTAGGTTTTTAGGTAATGTAGCGTTAGCGATTCTACTAGTTTTGGGTCTTACAGATCGTATAGAAAGCTGTTCAAGCTAATCTAACATTTAATTCAGTTTAACACTTAATTGATTTTCGTCTAATTTCTAGAGGATTTGGTCCTTAGTGATTTCTGCTTGAGGTGGTACTTGGGTCTTTGTATGGATTTTTTCGAGACGTTACATCTACAAACCACCTAAACATAAGGCCTAAGGCCTATATCCAAACCATATGCACATAGGTCCCACAAAAGGCATAAGTAGGCCTAATACCGCCTCTAACAATCATGGCCCAAGGAGGGAAACTAAGGCCCAAAGCCGAAGTCCGAAGGGCCATAAAGTCCAAACATTTAGATGGACTTAGTGGGCAGCCCATATATACAAATAAATGGCCCAAAATAAGTCTTTTTGTTGGGTGGAATGGGCCCCATTACATCAGCCTAATAAATAGTCATTTAAGTGGGCATTCAAGGGCCCAAATCCACCTTTTTCCTCAGCCCATAAGTCTAGCAAATATTGGAAAGTCAACCCATCATATGGTTGGCCAAGGTGGGACATTCTAGCCCAATCTCGGCCCACTAAAAAGTCCCAAAATCTGGTATAAGTTTGGGACCTACAATTGGTCATAAATGGTGGCCCAAAACATGCACCAATTGAGCCCAAAATACTCTAAGAATAGGTGAGCAACAAGTGCCCAAAACCTCTCAATGTGGTGAGCGCCCTAATTCCAATAAAATTTTCAGCCATACAGTGTATATTTAAATGGCCATTACTGAACTTTTAGTCCAACAAATCTTTTGGGCCTATTAAGGCCCAGAAACATGTCAAAATGCTTGGGAGTTACTCCCATAGTGTCCATCAATACATCATAGGGGCCCCACTAAATCTGGAGATGGGTATTTAGCACTCAGAAAGGTGGGCCTGCTATTGGACTACAGGCCCAGCAACAGCCCCAAAAGGGCAGGGGCGTCCCAGGCCCGGGCGGTCCGAGGTGTTGAAGGCCTGGGCCCCACACACATGCAACAAGGTGGGCTCCCAAGTCTCAAGTGGGCCCCATATCGACCTAACACACATGGGCCCTATAATATGGAGGGACGGCGTGGATGAAAGACATATATCATGGTGGGCCAGCCCATGGACGATCCACCATGCTGGACATCCAGTAGGGGATGTTGGTCTAACTAGTTGGCCCCACATACATGGATCTCAGATACATCAAAGGTGGGCCCCAGTAAACATACACAAGTCCAGGTGGGCTAGGGCCCAAAATCAGCTACAACTCAAGAGGACAATAAGGTAGCAGAAAATTCTAGCAATGTATGTTGTTGTACCAACTTTGGGCACTCCAATGGAGTGGGTCCAGGGACTCTAAAAATCTGGAAATTTAAGGTTAAGGTCCCTCATCATGTATACAATAAGGGAAAGTCCATAAAGATGGCCCACCATCGGAGAAAATATTTTTAGATTATGGTTTTATGTGAGACAATGTTATTGGAATTTACAGCAAAGAAATCCAGCAACATACCCATATTGGCCCACTC
Organism: Magnolia changhungtana; assembly: GCA_030180095.1. Taxonomy (NCBI): domain Eukaryota; kingdom Viridiplantae; phylum Streptophyta; class Magnoliopsida; order Magnoliales; family Magnoliaceae; genus Magnolia; species Magnolia changhungtana. The sequence continues at coordinate 3,900,219 of JASAUF010000625.1, forward strand.
TTTTGGAGACCCAAATGAGATCAGTTGAGGCTAAAATTTGGCATGCTTATAGGTGGGACATACAGCTTCAAAATTCATATATTACTTAGTACAAAACTCCCCACCAAAAGCCCCAAAATTTGGCCTCAAGTTGACTCAAAAACCTGTCCAGACAGTTCTGGACAGCAACATATAACTGAAAAGAATAAAATATAAACATTATTTAAAATGGGATATAGTCCCAGAAAATCATGGGATGGACCACCCCATTGGGCCCCACAAACATCCAGACCTTTCCCAATAACAAAAACCCCTTACATGTCACTCCTCAAACCCGGAGATTGGACTCATAAGAATCCCGATCGCCGAATTTAGTATCGATAGCCTCCGTAGTACCCCATTCTCGGCTCCCAGCATCCATACGCCAGATTCTAATCCTGGGATCCTACAAAGAGGATTTTTAGCATACATTTATCTCGTAAAAAGCATAACCACAAGTTTACCCTAAATCATAAAGGCAACATCATCATCACATATCCACTAATATAATCATTTGAATACAATACTGAAAGGAAAATACATATATCGAAAATCAAAGCTTTAGAGGTCCGCTGCATGCTCTAAGTTCAACGTTGCTGCAACCTAATGCCACCTCCACGTATCTATCATGCATAAGCTTATAAAAAGCTTAGTGGGTGGTGAAAGTGTGTGCACAAGGTAAGTGCCAAGTAAGAAATATCAGAGTAATCAGAGTAAGCGGAAATACTAACAAGCCCATAAATCATACAATATCAGAGTAAGCAGAAATATTGACAAGTCCATAAAGATATCATCAACCTCATCTAGAATATATGATGATAAGACATAGCAAACTAATGTCATATACTGAGAAAGTAATGTAAATCGGCTATGTAATGCGGAAACATAATGAACTAGATATTAGATACCAAGGGCGTAATACAATATGCAATTCGGAAAAGCTACGAATACCATCATCCTCATCTAGGTCCTGCAATATAAAAGCACAGTAAACCAAATGCTATGTACCGAGGATGCACTGCAATATGCGATACGAATGAAATGACTAAGCTGGAGTGTGAAGTCGGGATGATAGTACGTAGTATCGCAGGCTATGGGGTCTATTACAAAGGTCTTTTATCCAAACTAGTCCCATACCTAAATTTGGATAGTCAGACTCAATGTGGTAGACTCCTGATCTCAGGTTAGTCACGCACCCAACCGAAATCCTGGCTATTCGAAGGTACACAACAGTTAGTTTCGCACCACCAGCCCAAGTGGTTAGTAAATGAATGAATGAATGGGTATGCAACTTCTAGTCAATAAGTCCATATATCAGTACGGTTCCTCTCTGAGAAATCACAGGGGTCTATTACACTCCAAACCAGATTGTCGCCCTATCGCTCGCAAACACTAATAACAGATCGTGGGTCACCAGAATTCGACCGGATGACCGTGAAAGCCTACGGAACGGTACGAGCTAAGATACGGGCCTTACAACTCTCTCCTCCTAATAAAAATTTCATCCTCAAAATTTAAACCACAACACAACTAAAATAGGGCTCGCTAAGGGAGAGAAATCCTACCGTAATAGATACAATCATCAAACACCTAAGAGATAGGGATAACACCTATGAATATCAGCCTCTTACTCCCAAGAAGTCTCGTCAGCACTATGATGATCCCATTAAACCTCGGATCCTGGATCAGAGACGATCGAAACTAGAATACTTTGCAGCCTCACAATATCAATAGTAGGGAGCTATATCAGAAAATCTCTAAGTTATTCGAATACGGGGATCTAACCATTCTAAGTTCTCAATAATCATAAAATGTATGGTAGCTATTAGCAGATATGTGATGTTATCCTCAGGCATTCCCAAGTTATGCTCTAATACCAACTTCTGTCATGCCCCAAACCTGGAGATCGAACTCATAGGATCTCGATCACTGAATCCGGTGCCGACAGCCTCCATAGACCCCATTCTCGGCTCCCAGCATCCATACGCCAGATTCCGATCCTGGGATCCTATAAGGAGGATTTTCCACAGTATATTTATCTCGTAAGAAGCATAACCACAAGTTTACCCCAAATTACAAAGGCAACATCATCATCACATATCTACTAATATAATCGTTTGAATACATTACTGAAAGGAAAATATATATATCAAAAATCAAAGCTCCAGAGGTCCACTGCATGCTCCAAACTCAATGCTGTTGCAACCTAACGCTACCTGCACGCATCTATCATGCATAAGCTTATAGAAAGCTTAGTGGGTAGTGAAAGTGTGTGCACAAGGTAAGTGCCAAGTAAGCAATATCAGAGTAATCAGAGTAAGCGAAAATACTAACAAGCCCATAAATCATACAATATTAGAGTAAACAGAAATACTGACAAGTCCATAAAGATATCACAACCTCATCCAGAATATACGTTGAAAAGACATAGCAAACCAATGTCATATACTGAGAAAGTAATGTAAATCGGCTATGTACTGCGAAAACATAATGAACTAGATATCAGATACCAAGGGTGTAATAAAATATGCAATTCAAAAAAGCTACGAATACCATCATCCTCATCTAGGTCATGCAATATAGAAGCATAGTAAACCAAATGCTATATGCTAAGGATGCACTGCAATATGCGATACGAATGAAATGACCAAGCTGGAGTGTGAAGTTGGGATGATAGTACGTAGTAACGTAGGCTATGGGTCTATCACAAAGGTCTTCTATCCAAACCAGTCCCATACCTAAATTTGGATAGTCAGACTCAATGTGGTAGACTCCTGATCTCAGGTTAGTCGCGCGCCCAACCGAAATCCTGGCCATGCGAAGATACACAACAGTTAGTTGCTTACCACTAGCCCGAGTGGATAGTGAATGAATGAATGAATGGTTATGCAACTCCTACTCAATAAGTCCACATATCAGTAAGGTTCCTCTCTGGGAAATCACCGAGGTCTATTACACTCCAAACTAGATTGCCGCCCCATCATGGGCAATAAGGTGAGTAGAAGAGACCTCACTATCTGCCTGCCAATATCAGGTCTGACTCGTCGATAGTGGACCCATTCCTCGAGCTGGTTAGACTCAACCTAGCATTGCCCTCTCCTCTCGGCCAGGTAAGGCCGCACCCCCTTCTAACTGACCACGACACAGTGGGAGACACGGCTTAACAGTATACGGCCCTCATGCGCTCATGCATCCACTCGGTATAGATGTTGGAGTAACCTCTGAAACTAGAGGGTTTAGGGAATTTCACCCAGGGATATTTATAGCACCCCATGTAGAACAGATTTTCGGTGTCCCATCTGGCCATCACGATATGCCTGTGGAGGCTACGGCCGTGATGTCGTTAGGACATACAGTAATGACAACACACAATGCAAGATGCAATAACAACATGTAATGCAAGATGCATGAGTCATACAATCCAGTCATGCATCAATCCTGCTTATACCGTGCGCTTATGTGAGATAATCTCTACCTATCAGGGAGTCTTATAATAACCGACACTATGATATATGCAATGGTCAATCATATCTCATAACAAACATGCAGATGATGCGTATGGGCATGTATCATGATGCTATGTTGTCACATACTCATAATCGGTATTAATAACCGTCATCGACAATCGACCTCGACAATGTGGACATTTAACTAACATTGCTCCCACGGAATGACCTATATAGAGCCTAACATACAGTGGACCCATGGCCTCACATAAGGGTCAAATATACAACATTATGGGCCTCACTCAAGAGCTTAATACACATCACGATGGGCCTTTCACATGGGCCTAACATACATCACAATAGGCTTCATCGCCTAGCCCTCAAATTCATCACAATGGGCCTCATCACATGGGCCTCATATACATCACATTGGGCCTTAAACATGGGCTGAATACACATCACAATGTGCCTCGAATACGGGCCGCATATACATCACATTGGGCCTCAAACACGGGCCGAATGCACATCACAATGGGCCTCAAATACGGGCCGCATATACATTATATGGTCTCGACAATCGGCCTCGACAATCGAAATCGATCTCGACAATTGGTCTCGATAATCGGAATTGGCCTCGATAATCGAAATCGGCCTCAACAATCGGAATAGGCCTTGACAATCGGAATTGGCCTCGATACTCGACCTCGACAATCAGAATCGGCTTATATAATCGGCCTCGACAAATCGGAATCGGCCTTGGCAATCGGAATCGGCCTCGACAATCAGAATCGGCCTCGATACTCGGTCTCGACAAATCGAAAATCGGCCTCGACAATCAGAATAGCCATATACAATTAACCTTGATAATTGAAATCGGCCTCGATACTCGGCCTCGACAATCAGAATCGGCCTATATAATTGGCCTCAACAAATTAGAATCGGCTTCGATACTCGGCCTCGACAAGAAATTGGTATATACAATCGGCCTTGACAAATCGGAATCGGCCTTGATACTCGGCCTCGACAATCGGAATCGGCCTCGACAATCGAAATCGGTCTCGATACTTGGCCTAGACAATCGGAATTGGCCTATACAATTGGCCTCGACAAATCGGAATCGGCCTCAATACTAGGCCTCGACAATCAGAATCAGACTATACAATCGGCCTCAATAAATCGAAATTGGCCTTGACAATCGAAATCTGCCTATATAATCAGCCTCAACAAATCAGAATGACCTCGATACTCAGCCTCGACAATCAAAATCGAACTCGACAATCGGCTTAAGAGAAGGTCACAATGTGGATATTTAACAATCATCGCCCATTAATGTGGCCATTTAACCAACAATGCTCCCAAGGAGTGGCCTACATAGAGCCAAACGTATAGTGGGCCCATGGCCTCACACAAAGACCTAATACACGTTACTATGGGCCTCACTCATGGGCTGCATATACATCACAATGGGCCTCAGCACATGGGTCATAAAAACATCACATTAGGCCTAACTCGTGAGTCGCATATACACAACGGGTGGGCCCTATACATGGGCCATAAATACATCATATCAAGCTTTATTAGATGGGCCTCATCATATTTATAGTGAGTCAGGGCAGCCCATGGTCCAACAAAACATATGGGTATCCATCATAATGGCTTTACACATATATCAGGTAAGCCTGCACCTCCAAATGGGCCCACCAGATGAACAACTTGGATATACAACACATATATCGAGTGGGCCGCACGTCTAGTGGACTGGACGGTGTGGAATAGAAAACATACATCGCGGTGGGTTTTCAACAGATGGTCTACCTGATAGACACAAGCATCAAGGTGGGCCACTGCACAGACAGTGCAGATCCAACACTGCATCATGGTGGGGCATTAATGGCACCGTCCAAATGGATGGTGCAGATGAAACACATACTATTAAGGTAGGTCCCATGGAATTTGATGTCGATCCCGACTAGTCCGCCCAGCAGGTGCTCCCGCATTGGGCCCACCACACCTATATATTATAATATATTATATATATTATTTTATATACATATATTCATTATTATTATATTTTTTAAAATATATATATACAAAGCTACTGTCTAGGAGCTTAGATGAATGGACGGTTTGGGTGTAAGGTACGTACACCAAGGTGGGGTCCTCATTGATGGACGGTGTTTGATAAAACTCCTACATCACAGTGTAATCTCACCGTCCAGCAATTTAGATGTGGAGATAAAACATAAACATCATGGCGTGGTCCACGATCACGTCCAGATGACTGGACGGATCGGATTAAACAGATGGACGGATTGGGATGGACGCATCGTCTAGATGGCGGATGGCCTGGATATACAGTGCATGCAAGGTGGGCCCTACGTCCTGAGGTGGACGGATGACATAAATATAGAGTACATGCATTAAAGGGGCCCACCGCCCCAGCCTACGGACGGTGTGGATGTAAAGTGGGTCCAGGTGGGTCCCACCCACACGTGTGGGCTGGACGGACGGACGGTATACACATACCTTATGATAAGACGCGCAGAACTCGCTACTGTCATCAATTCAGTAGCCGTCTGCTGCTGAGGTCCCACGTCCTGGTGCAGAACCGGACGGACGGCGTTGATATAGAATATATGCATCTAAGTTGGGTCCCACCTCACATGTGCAACGTGTGTGGGTTGGTCCACGCACTAGATAAATGGATGGCTGGTATGGATATTATACCTACCTCGTGATACGGTGCACAGGACTAGCTGACACTAGGCCACCAGCTGCCTGCTACAGGCCATACGGACGGTCCAGATAGGCCTTGTATGTGAGGTGGGTCCACACGTGTGGAACCCACCAGCCCACATGAAGCTGATGCTGTGTTTCACCTACGTCCGGCAGCGCTGGACAGCATACCTACAACACATATATACAGTGGGGTCCACATCAGTGGGCCACCCCGCAGATCAAGGTGACACTTGTGTTTTTCCCTTCATCTGGGCCTGTGTGACCGACCGGTCATGCAGGCCCCAAATCGGGATCAAGGTGGCCCACTTGTTGGATGGCATGGATAAACTATACATATCATAGGTGGGCCATCATACAAGGGAAAAAAGAAAAGAGAGAGAGAGAGAGAGAGAGAGAGAGAGAGAGAGAGAGAGAGAGAGAGAGAGAGAGAGAGAGAGAGAGAAATGGTGAAAAGGGGAGGGACCCCGCCACTATGGGTCCCTCCAAGGTACAAAACATACATCGAGATGGGTCCCACTATATGTGGGCCCTCTTATCATCAAAATCACACAAAAATCACCCACCTTTGATCTTCTTGGACTTCTTCTTCCATCAACGCATCCTAGAGCTCCGGGGGATGCATTTTAACGGTCGAGATGATACTTGGATGGTGGAGATAGGAGGTAGGAAGGTGGGCCATATTAGCTTCTCCATGGAAGCCATGGACATTGGGTGCTTAGGTTGCTTGGGAGGAATGAGAGAGAAATGAAAGGGAGAGAGATGTTGTAAGGAGTGAGAGGGATGGGTAATGGAGTGATGGGTGATGTGTACTTTGACATATAAGGATAGGTTGCTTTGACTTTGGGGTTGCTTGGGGATAGGGTTTGTACTTGACATGTGAGGTGATGTGGTACTTGATTGATGGGATGTGACATGATTGATTTAAAAGATCGTCTTGGGTTTTACAAAGTGCGGCATTTTCCTCGAACTGGACATCGGCCCACATCTCCTAGCCTGCGTATCTCCTTGGCGAGTAATCGTGGCGTTGGAACCGCGGCGACGACACAGTCGTAAGTATATAAGTTTTGAGTCAAGCCGACTCTGATATATGAGACATGACTCAGGATCGCGTGCAAACGCTAATAACAGATCGCGAGTCGTCAGAATTCAACCGGGAGGACCGCGGAAGCCTACAGAATGGTACGGGTTAGGATACGGGCCTTACATTACATGTGCCCCATTTAGGTGGATTTTTGGGGCCACATGTCCAAGGTAGCCTGTCATGAACGTCCAACCTCCATGAATGGTCTGGATTTTTGTTGGTCCACAAGGTGGGCCACACAATGATCAGATGTTATCTATAAGGGAAAAATAAATATCCGGCCACAAGAGAAGGGTCTCCACCACATTAAGGCCCTTCCTTTCATCACACATGCATATACATTCCATTATACAAGACACACAAGATATACATGGATCATATGATTCCTACTTGGGATCTATGGTGGAGATCCAATCTCCATCAAGGATCAAAGGTTTAGATGACCCAAGAATCCTTGATTTAAGAAAGAAAGGAGCATGAAGGGATCCGTGGAGGATGATCCCTTACATACACATGCATGCAATATAAGATAGGCTTCAAGCCATATCCATGGAGATTTGGGGCCACCACCATCACTTGATGGGCCCCACAAGCTCCAACATGAGAAGAAGGATGTGGATCAAGAAGGAAATAAAAGAAATCAGAAATTTTAAAATGTAAACACACTGTAACGACCTTAGCTTTGGGCACTTAGCAGCATACGTTTGTACATATAGGAAAATAATGAATATTATCATCGTCCCTAATCATAATAGAAGCACTGAATTTCGGGGACGAAATTCTCTTTAAGAGGGGTATATTGTACCACCCCGTACTTTTCAGTACACAGGTGTCACCAGGGAAGTCTAAATCTATTTGCATGTGTGTAGAAACACATGTGGTCATCCGAGCACACCGACACCCAGAAGTCTTCGATCTATTTATCTCAACCGTCTTGTATAACATTCATTCGTACATCAAGCCATCCATTCGATTGATTTTCAAAATAGTCAAAAGACGTCTATTTTAGGATCCCAATCACTTCAATAGAAGAATCAAATCATCCAGTAATATTTCATAAGTATATATGTATTTTTACTTATTATATTATAAATTTTACACAAACATAGATCAAAAGAATTATGGATGTATTTAATAATTTATTTATCATATAAATAATGTATGAAAAGGTGTTGTAGTGGAGTGATATATATATATATATATATAACTAACGTATATAAAATATTATGAAAATAATATTATATTAAATAGACATAACGGGTGATAAATCTTTTAATGTACAATTGAACTATAAATATTAATGTAGTATTAAATATCTTTTATAAATTTGTATACAAAAATTATTAGATACTTTAATAAAATTGTTTATTATTTAACAACATTATTAACTACAAATATGATTTTTAATTAAACACGATACTATACAATTTCCATTCATCTATAGGCATGTTCATTTATAATATAATGTTATATATTATGAATTATATATATTAATAAATATGTGATCAATAGAATGTATATAAGAGTACATTAATGTTAATATTAGATTTACATATGCGTATGAAACTTTAATCATTATAATCATAAGTAATATACAATAGTAATAAAATTAATATTAACATTAGTATATGGTTAGCAATATATTATAAGAGTCTTACAAATGATCCACTAGGACCTTTTAATGTTGACGATCGATTTCGGGATGGCCTGATCGTCAGATCAATGTGAGTCCACAAAGAGGACCTAAACCAAGCTGTGGGGCCCACCTAAACTTTAGATCTACTTGATTTTTGGTCAGAAGACCTGACTGACCCCCCTAAGGAGAGTGGATGGAGTAGATTTAACCAGGACATCTCTATGAGCCCCACACTTATGTGCGTGCACAACATGGAGTGGTGCACCTGCTGTGCACCGGACCTACAGAGCAATCAAACTGCTTTGACCCACGCCCAATGAGGAAAATGCCCTCCGCTCCTTTCGTTTTCCAGCGAACGGACGGGGGTCCATTCGAGCATCAAATGGGCCACCAATTCTGGATCAAATGACTGATCTGAACCGTCTGTTTGGTAGAGGATACACGTGCGATCGAAACCCATAAGTTTCACATGATTCAGCACGTGTACGGGCACACCATTTTGGTGCAAACAGGCTCTACAAAACCATGTTTCCAAGAATGGAAACTACCTCTTCTGTTTGCCAGCTTGACAATCCGTGTGAACACCCATCTTCGTATCTCAGCCGTCCATTCGGTGAGATCTCAGCCACCCAATCCATGATTTAGGGCTCTCTCCTATAGCTTAGAGAAAAAAATGACCGGTTTTGCAAATACTGGCCGTATTTCGTAGGTGGTTTCAAGAATATCATATCCAGACCATCCAACTGATTCTATATAAGCCTAAAACCCTAGCTACGTGAGAGGAGCTCGCAGCCATAATCGACTCTTCCCAGCTTTTTTATTTTATTTTATTTTATTTTAAATATAGCCAAGTCCTTCTTCATTTGAACCCACTGAGAAAAGCTCACTTGAGCTTCGATTTTGAGGACCCACAAACTTCCAAGGACGTATTCAGACTGTCCAATGCAAGAATTTCGAAGGAATAAAGCTCCATCCCAAATTTGCCATTGGAGCCACTTCATCTTCCTCGATAAAACCACCTCAGCCGCTGACCCTTGCTGGCCGCATTCTGGGGGCTGCAGGGATGAAAGGAATGGAAGAGAGAAGAGAGAAAATAAACAGAAAGAAAAAAGGGGAGAAAGCAAAGTAAGAGAAGAGAGGGAGAAGGAGTATGGTTTTGTGCTGCTCTGAGTTGCTGACTCGCTGACGCGACTCGACTTAGTTCAAGCCATGAAAATGGCTGGGTTTTCAGGGAAATAGGTAAGAAAGAAAGCAAAAAAAAAAAGAAAAGAAAGGAAGAAAGAGAGAATAGAGAGAGGGGTGGCAGGAAACGAGAAGAGGAGGAAAAAAGAGAGTAAGGGAGTTGAGTCGGTTTGGCTGCTACCGAGCCAACCAGACTCGACTCGGTTTGAGTCACAGCTCAAACCGGTCAGTCTCCTTGCTGGAATTTTTCCAGTAGTAGGAGAAGAAGGAAGAATAGGGAAAGAATAGGGAGAAGGAAGGAAAGAAGGAGGAGGGAGAGAGAGAGAGAGAGAATAGATGGGTTCTTGTGTTGATCCGAGTTAACTCGACTCGAACCGAGTCGGCTAAGGCCAGCCCACCTTCCCCTCCCAGATTGAAATTCTTTCAATTAAAATTTCCATTTCTGTCATTTCTATCACTATTATGATCATGAGTATTAGAAGTGGATAGAAGTTGATAAACTATCTATATGGATATTAGCTATTACATATAAGAATTATCATTATTAAATATTAGTATTGATGTTAGAACATACTATTCATTTTCACCAAAATGATTTTTAGTGTTGTGTTAGCTAATATTAGGAATATTGCTAATATTAATAATTGCTTGGAATTATTAGCACTATTATTCATCATGGGTTGTTGTTAGATAATTTAATATGGTAGTAGGCATTGTTAAAATTCCTAAAAATTAATAACTAATCTATTTGATTATTTTTATTCATCCATTAGTCCATTTAATAATATCGTTAATGGCCACACAAAATAGGGTTCGAATTTCATAATCATAACTTAAAATCTAAACCTAGAACTAAACCCTAATGAAACCCTAAACTCTACATTTAAACCCTAAAATCTAGCCTAGACCTAAACTCTAGGATAAAATCCTACGCCTAAGTAACCTAAACCCTAGGTCTATAGTTTAAACATAAATGATGAGATCATATCACCTATTATCATTACTAAATTCATTATTATGACTATATTACCATTTTTCCTTATGAGGTTAGTATAATTCGTGTTAATACGATTATTAATATTAGTACTCATTATATTATTGTTAGTAAAAATTTTATTATTATTACTTACATTATTTAAGAGGTTATTAGTCATTATAAGGACATTAGATATTGTTGGTATATCTAAATATCAACTTATGAACCATCATATTAATATGGATGGATTAAAACTCCTATCATGAATAATATTTGGCCCACGATACAATAATAATAATAATAATAATAATAATAATAATAATAATAATAATAATAATAATCTTGGATTCAAATCCTAGGATCTAAGCATTTAACTAAGCCCTAGGATGAAAATCCTATTTCTACACTAAAACCCTAAAAGATAACTTTAGATAGTATGTAGAACATGGATCTAATCGTACTAGTTCTTGATTTATGGTAGCATTTTATTTTAAGGGAACGCGCTTCCTAGCAACACCAGTAGGTGATCCTATACGTCAGGTTATGATTCCTTCCCCTTGAGCTTTCCATTTTCCCATTAGCTTAAGTGATAGTTTTTATTTCAATTTCAATCGATAATTGATATCACTTTGTAATCACATGTGTAATTGTTGGAATTGAATTGCTAGATTACATACTTAATATTTATCCTGCATATTTTCTCATACTTGTGGGTTACTTGTGGATTGCTTATGGAACTTAAACTGGTACATCAGTGGGAAACCCCCACTCATAAATGTACACCTATACTCAGGATGTAACTCGATTGATTGCGATTGTAATGGACCTTCGACTTGGTGATTGTTGAATGGTGGTTTAAATTGAATATTGATGTGGGCCTGCCATCTAGGGGTTGCTAGGTTAAGTGATTTTTGAGGATGGTCTTTTATCGTATATTTTTGATATTTGCCCTATGTGGCTTAGTTTTGATATTTGCCCTACGTGGCTTATTTTGGTATTTTTCCTATATGAATTCGAGGTCTTATATTGTGCAACCATGCGATGGTAAGCTCCATATACTAAATTTGATTGGCCACTAGTTGATGGGTTCCATTAAACATCCTAAGGTGGTAGCCTCATGAGTCAAGGATGGTAGAATGGGACACTATGCTTGAGCTGTCGGCCTATGCTGAGTTCTGAGCTCCCCATAGTGACCTTTGAGCTTATTAAACCTGCTGGTTGTAAACAGATAAATAACGGTTGGGCTAATCATGCATTCATAGCATTCAGGCGATGGCAGGTGGCTAATTCTGGATGCTGTAGCACGTGCTTAATAAGATTTAGTTGGGGTATCGTTTTACTAGATCTCAAACCATCTCGACTATCAACCCACTTTTGGTGAGTTTGGCACTACGCATGTACTATGTACTTTCACTGGTGACTGGCCACATTGCATGATTTTTGCCCAAAAGCCAACTGAATGAGCATCTCCAGTTAATGTGCACTCATACATCCATCCATTTACTAAGACTGCATCATGTATTATTTTGTATGCCTTGTATGTTTTCATAATTATGCTTACCAAATGCGACAGTGTGTAATCTTGATGAGAATTCACACTGAGTTAGCCACTCATCTATCAAATATATAACCGTACAGGTAGTACATGTGGCTTAATTGATCTTCAGGTTCAGACTGATGAGGAGCAGAGTACCATTGTTGAAGATGCATGATTGTATTGTTAAGGGTTGCTATGTGATTTTACAGTTCTAGATTTGTTATTAATTCGCTTTGTTTACATGTAACATCATTTCACTTTTTAATTTTAAGTTTGGGACATTTGTCTTTATAAGTCATTATGGGCAATCTTTTGCGCATTCTAAATGTAAATTTAAATTTTCCATTATGTATGATTTGTTCATTCTATGCTAATCTGCTAACTCTGATGAAAGGAAAAAAATATATTCATGAAAATTGGCCCTCTATAAGTTAACACGAGTTTTTGGGAAACGGGTCATATACTCGGGTCCTGAAAAGTCAGGGCATTACACACACCCACCTCTTGAATTCCAAGCTTCTACCATCACCATGCACCTCAAGCTTCAAGGGTCATGAATCAATGGCCAAGATGGGTCTGTAATGGTGAGATGGAGGGGAAATAAGGAAGAAAAGAGGCTGGAAGGGAGAGAAGATAGGCTGGATATCCAAGGTTAGCAAGGAAAGAAAGAAGAGAAAAATGAAAGAGAAGGGAGAGAGAGAAGTAATTGTAGGGGAGTTATGATTGCATGTAAGTTTTGGGAAGAAAAAAGCAAATGATGGATTTTCTTGTTTAGAGAAGTAATGATGGGTTTTGGGGAAGAAAACTCATCATGAGTTGCTAGGCTCTGGGTAGGCTAGGTAGCTAGGGTAGCCTTTATGGGAGATGGTGCATTAGGGTGGGCCCCATGGAAAAAAAATGTATACACCCCACTAGGTGGGTCCCACCAACATGATCAAGGGCTCAAAATGATGTGCACTTACATATTATGATCTACAACTCGGATGGACGCACGAGACGGGGCATTGGAACCGCGGCGACGATGCGGTCGTAAAGCCATAGGTCTTGGGTCGATCCGAGTTGGGTCGATGTGACCGAACTTGGGGATGACCGCAAATGCTAATTGTAGGTCCCGGGTCACCGGAATTGGACTGGTAGGACCGTATGACCCTAAGGAACGCTGTGCACACTTGGGTTAAGGTCTTACACATAAGCATAACCCACGAATAATAACAAGAACACCATCATACAATGCACTGTGGTAAAAAAAAACTTTTAAGTACAATGCATAAAGGAAAATACAAGATAATATCAGAACTCCAAAAGCTCGGCTGCACGCTCTTGCTCTTGCTTAGCTATGTCCTATTGTCACCTGCATAAAACGGTCGTGCATTAGGTTATAGAAAGCTTAGAGGGTGGTGTAAGTGTGTGCGCAAGGTAAGTGCCAAGTATGCAATATCAGAGTGATGCCGAAATATGCTGGTAAGTCCATGGATGTTATCAGCCGTACCAAATCTATACAATGCAAGGCATGAATGCTATCGTCCATACCAAGGCTATACGATGTAGGGCCTACATGGCTAATGTCATATGCGAGATGCAACTCACGCATACCAATCCTCACATGAAACCACATATCAATACAACTCATCACTGGAGCATCAAATATCAGTACAATTCTCTCCGAATAATCACCTGGGTCTAGTACACTCTACACCAGCTTTCCGCCCCATCTAAGCGTGTAACTAGGTAAGTGGAAGAGACCTCACTATCCGCCTGCCAATATCGGACCCAGGTCGACGATAGTGGACCCATTCCTCAAGCTGGTCAAACTCAACCTAGACATTGTCCCCTTACTCAGGCGGGTAAGGTCACACCCCCTTCCAACCGACCACAACACAGTAGGAGACACGACCTACTGGTCTCATGCGCACATACATTTACTCGGTCTCGATGTTGGAGCATCCTCCTGGTACCATAAGGGTTTGAGGAGTTTCACCGAAGGACATTATTGCACCTTAGTGCTCAGAACCAAGTATTTCTGGTATCCAATCCTGCCATCCATTATATGCCTGTGGAGGGCATAACCCTAATGTCGCTAGGGTACACAGTAACCATATCACACAATGCAAGATGCATGATTCATACAATCCAGTCATGCGTCAATCCTGGGTGTACCGTGCGCTCATGAGGGACAACTCCGCCTATCAGGGAGTCCCACAATCAATATGTCAAAGGCATAATGTTATGATCAATCACTCATCGTAACAAGCATGCAGATGATGCGTATGAGCATGTATCATGATGTTATGCTAACACATACTCATAGGTAAAATCAATAATCGGCCTATATATAAGGCGAGATCCATAGAAGGATAGCAGATCCAATCTATACATGAAGATCGGTCCTCAATATTGGATACGCCAAATCTAATACCACAGATTCTTCCATCTATGTTAAGGGTGATGATGCATCCTCCTCATAACTAAGATGGGCCTAGACGGCCTACTCATATCGAGAATGGGCCTAAGAACAAAGAGTAGGCTTCCAGATTTGGGTACTTCTACTAGCATTAACAGGGGGGCCCAATAGTTTGGGTTTAGCCCAAAAAGATGAGATGGGTTACGCTAATATCAATGGGGGCCCAAAGAATTGGGATAACCCAATAAGGTGAGATGGATCATACTAATAATAGTGGAGGCCCATCAATTTAGGTTAGCCCACTAAGGGGGATGAGAATGGGCCTAATCAGTAGGCCCTAGGGAGGATTACAAGGTGGACATTTAACCACCATTGCTCTTATAATGTAGACATTTAACCATCATTGCTCCTGAGGTAGGGCCCACTAGAATCTATCCTATGATGGGGGCACAAGGTCCTTATGCTAACTAGGAGATGGATGGGCATCATAAACACTCATATATGTATATCAGGGTGGAATCGCACATCACAATTGAGCCTTAACTCATAGGCCTCATATGCACCACAATGGGCCTCACACAAGGGCCTCATATACATCATGTCGGGCCTCACCACATGGGCTTCGTATACATCACCATAGGCCTCATACAAGGGCCTTACATGCATCACATTGGGCCTCATCACATGGGCCTCACATTTTATTGGGTCTCACACAAGGGCCTCATATACATCACATTAGGCCTCATCACATGGGCTTCATATACATCACATTGGGCGTCACATACATCATATTGGGCCTCATCATATGGGCCTTATATACATCACATTGGGCCTTATCATATGGGCCTCACATACATCATAGTAGGCCTTAAGGGGCAGCCCATGATTTAATAAAAATGGATGGGCAGCATGTACAACATACACATTAAGGTGGGCCCAATACATGCAGTAGGTGGGCCTGCACGTTTTAGATGGTCCCCGCACATGCAGCAGGTGGGCATGCACCTTCCAAATGGGCCTCACCAGATGGACAACTTGGATATACAACGCATACATCATGGTGAATCCCACCGTCGAGGGACTAGACGGCGTGGATAAAATACATAAATCATGGTGGGGTCCAGCCCACGTCCAAACACTGGACGACGTGGATAAAACATTAACATCAGGTGAGGTCCATAGACGGACGGCTTGGATCAAACACGTACATCACGTGGGGCCCATGTCCCATGTGGACGGTGCGAATATAACACATGCATCACGATGGAGTCCCACTGTCCAGCTTGCTGGATGGTGTGAATATAACACGTACCTCAAGGTGCCCCCCACCCCCACACGTGTAACACATGTGGGGCGGGTCCCACGTCCAGTAATGGATGGACAACGTAGATGTAAAACACATACATGAGGTGGTGCTGGACGGCGAGGATGAAACCCATACATCAAGGTAGGTTGCCACCATCCAGGCTACTAGATGGTGGAAGGGATGAATGAAACACATGCATCATAGGTGGGTCCACAAGTGTGGCCCACCAGCTTTGAAGAAAGCTGATATTTATTTTCTCCTTCGTCCAGGGATGTTGGATGGTACCAGCAGTGCTGGACCGTCCAGCCAACTGCTGGACCTCAGCTAGGTGGGCCCCTGGGTGGTCGGCATGGATAAAATACATACGTCATAGTGGGTGTCCATGAGGGTGGGCCATACATCCAGAAAATCAGATTGATTTATGTGTTTTCCCTCATCTAGATTGGCCCGAAAATGGGCAACAAGGTGGCCCAAAAATTTTGGATGTGTGGGCGTCCCATGTTTGGATAGCAACATGCATTAAGTGGACCATCATGCAAAGGATCGAGAGAGAGAGAGAGAGAGAGAGAGAGAGAGAGAGAGAGAGAGAGAGAGAGAGAGAGAGAGAGGGAAAACGTGAGATGGAGGGCCCCCGCCACTATGGGTCCCTCAATACATGCATCATACATTCATCAAGATGGGTCCCATGCATTGCATTACATGACCCTACATAAGAGAATCCAAGGTGGGGATGTGTAACGACTCGAAAAATTCTGTACAATGGCCCGAGTACCACCTCGACCAGAAATCACTTAGGATTAAATCCTTTAGAAATTTGACAAAGTTAACTAAGTGCTAAACTAGATTAGCCATGAAATCCATTTGAATTGCTTTAAATACGATCTGCAAGACCCAAAACTTGTAGAATCATTGACGTTAGGTTACCCTAAAATCTAGGATCAAACTCATTACCTGACTGCTCTCGGGAGCACATTGAAACTCCGTATCAGGTCTGGACCGCACATCAGAAGTCCGAATAATACGAAGTTAAGGAATTAGGACCGCCTCGCTGGGATTGACAACCATCTCAAAAATCAAATCCAGACAGTGTCCCACGGCTGTTCGCTTGAGTCCAGAGCGAGGAGTGTGAAAACACTTAGTTTTCTTTAAAAATAAATATCTCAAATAGTAATCTAAGACTTGTTACTTGCGAACATTTTGTAAGAAACCAGACCGTCAGAATTTGACCCAAATACACCCTCGGATCAGAAAAAATTTCATGAACATATCCATGTACTTGGAATTCCAGATCGAGATCCGCTGACCGTTGAACTGAAACTGGTCCGCCACGCGTGATCTGGGAATCTGACTAAAACGAAAACTTAAATCCACTTGGATCCAAGGTTGGTGAGCTTAAGTCCGACCTTTGGCTCAAGGAGGCCCGCCAGAAGTCCTCCGTTGAGCTGAAAAAGTGTCGCTTTGGTTATAACCTAAGTATACCTTGTCCACAAGTCTGTTTTGGAATTTTTTAGGCTATATAAGGAACTTAGAACCCTCTCTCTCACAGCTATACGAATTTGAGAGAAACCCTAGAGAGAGAAGCGAGAAAAGAGAGAAAGAGTGAGAGAAGTGGGAGAAACTCCCTACTACTATCCCCTGCCACTACACAAGCTGTACCACCCCATTCTCATCGCTTTCCTGGCGATTCCGACTTCGTTTCTAAGTAAGAAACCCTAACCCTAATCTGTTTTGGAGTTGTAAGGGTTGTAGGTTATAAAATAGCTAACCTATTTCATTCTATAGGCTACCAAACTGCCCAATATGGAAGCTTGGCAAACCTATCGTATTCGTTGCGATTCTACGGTAAAAGGTGAGGACTTTATGTGTATAGGTTACGGTTTTCAATGCTTTCAATGTTAGATAATGATAGATTCATGATCTGTATGCAATTGCACATGTACAAGGTGCTGTCTGTATTTCATTTCAATTAAAGACGAAGAATATGAAATTTTACATATTCTAGGTATTCGTAGAAAATAAAGTATACGTATAAATTTTAGAAATGTGTTTGCTATGATTATTTGTTGTATGAGTATAATATATATGGATAAAATACTTAGTTGGCGAAAGGACTCGCCCTAATACATGATTTGCTAATATACACTATGTATGTAGAAATAGTGTATTCTAGAAAGTACCATATACATATAAATTTTGGAGATGTGTTTGCCATGATTATTTGCTGTATGAATATATTATATATGCATAAAATACTTGCTTGGTGAAAGGACTCGCCCTAATACATGTTTTGCTAACGTACACTATGTATGTTGAAATTGTGTGTTCTAAGTGTTTGTGAAAATGCTTGTGAGAGTAAGTGTTTGGATGATGGTGCCTTAGGTAGGTGTTGAGATGGGATTCTTAACTAGTTTAGAGACGTGTATGATTTCCTCCATGTTGGTTGTTTACTTTAACCATATACTTATGAAATATATGTGTTTGTATTCTTGTTTATATAGTGCTTTATAACATGCTTTATAACATGCTTTATGATATGCTTGTTAACATGCTTAAATTACTTTGTTTATTATGCTTTACTCTACATGTTCTAAATAAGGATTGATTACGTTTGGGACTATGTTTATAGTCCAGACAGTCGGTACCAGACTTGAGATCGTGGTTGAGGTTCATTTCGCCACGTAAGATGTGTTTGACGAACCCGAGTCGTACTTCGGTAGGCGACAGTAGTTAGGCCACACGAAGTGCTTATGCACTTCATGTCGTTCAGTTGCTTGTACGCTCGAGCTAGTCAGGCTCGTCAAGTAACCCGATATGTTTAATGTATGTTCACCATGTTTGGACGCTACTGCTTGAACCTAGGGTACCAAACTTACCAGAGAAATCCCATTAACTATGGTACCTCGATCCGCTAAGACTCATGAGCTGGGCATGGTGGTATGGGACACCGTAGTCGAGCTGTTGGCCTATGCTGGGGCCATGTGCCTCCTCGTAGTGACCAGTGAGCAACCAGACTCGTGAGCCGATTATGGTGGTATGAGACACTATATTCGAGCTGTCGGCCTACACTGATTGGTGACGAGTCCTTTGTAGTGACCTCGAGCATACTCTGAATTTACGGTGAGGCAATGAGTTTTGCCGCAGTGTGTAGAGTATAAACTAGGCCTGTATCTGTATAGTGATGAATCGTTAAAGAGGTGATAGGGGAGTGGTGTAACCATTGTGCGTAACAGCCCTGACAGCCTCTGCAGCGACCTAGAAACACATTATCGTATGAGATTAACTAGGACTGACGACCCTAGAATGGATCATGTTTGGGAATGATACAAGGGAGGTACCTTAGTTTCCCAATCCTGCTGTTTGAAAGGACTAATAACTACTCGGTAATCATGCTCATCATCGCACTGCATGTGCCTGGTAGATGTGGAGCACTGAGGGATGAACGCATATCGCGAACGTAAGATGGTGTCGCGTGAGGGTGGTTTGGCAAGGGCATTCATCATGTCATTTCATACTTGCGTTAAATAAGAGTAGTTAGGATTGTTTGATTGTACTGCTTTATCATTACTGCTTGACTGAATTGATAACATGCTAACCTATGCTTTATTGTTCCACTGAGTTAGCTACCCACTCCTACGTTACGGGACGGTGTTGTACACACCAACCAGACTCTGTCTCAGGTGTAGATGATACATCGATTCAGGAGGCTGAGCTAGACTACGATGAGGACCAGGACGAGTTCTCATACATGCAGTACTCAAACGGCTTTGCTTAGGCTGACTGGATCGCGGGGATTTCAGGATTTATCTTTTTAGTTGTGTTTTGACCTTTTGATTCAGAAACAATACATGTATATGGTTACTCAGTTAGTGTTCATACTCTGGAGATTGAGATGGTTTTGTTTCCTTATATACCTTATATATACAGTTTCAGTCTTCTGCTTGCCTTTATATAATTGATCTGGAGTATGAATTACTGTTTTGGTATAATCTCACTCATGTTTATTGCACTGACACAGACAACATTCAATCATCATCATCTATGTTGCATAAGTGATGTTCTGGAACTCGAGAGTTGAGTTGCTACTTGACCCTCGAATTTCAGGGTATTACAGGATGTCATCCCCACCATAAAATCAAGGTCTAGGTGACCCATCAAGGCTATGGATTAAATCAAAACATCATGATGGGGTCTATGGAGAATGGCCTCATCATGGATCGTGCATGCAACAAGGATGGGCCATTGGCCACATCCAATGGGTCAAGTAGGATCTCCACTATTGATTGGTGGGTCCTACATACTCACATGCAATAAAGGACAAAGATCTATGAAAGAAAAAAGAAAATTTAGTCCTAAACATGCACCCACCTTGGATCTTCAACTTATTCTTCCTCCAATAGGTTCTAGAACTCCAAGAATGTTGATTTAATGGTTGAGATGGCCTTTGGAGGGTTGGATATGAGGGATCTAAGGGTGAGAGGGCTGAAAATGGAGGGGCTGCCATGGACGTCTAAGCCTCTCTTGTAATGGAGAAGGGAAAATGAGGGAGAAAGAGGGAGGGAGAGAGATAAGAGAGAGAGAGATGGGTAATGATTGCTAGCTCTCTTAGCTAGGTAATGATTGCATGTGTAAGGCATGCTCTCATGATGGCCCAGCAAGCATGGGATAGGATGATGTCATCCCTAGGCTAGTAGCCTAGGATGACATCACCCTTATGATGACTCTTAGGGAATGGTGCCATTTGGGATAGGTGGGTCTCGCAACGTGCGGTCCATGACCATAATAATGCGTGGGCCATATCTTATGATATAAGCATCGACTTAGCGCATGAGATGCGACATTGGAACAGCGGCTATGGTGTAGTCACAATGGCATTGGTCTCAGGTTGAGTCGGCTTGGGTTTATGGGGTGTGACTTAAGGTCACGCGCAAATACTAACTACAGGTCACGGGTCGCCGGAATTCGACCGGGATGACCGCGATATCTTACTGAACGGAATGGTCACTAGGGCACAAGCCAGACACATGTCCAGAAATGGAAAAAGATATTATATAACCTTCATAGATGACTTTCTAAGTATACTAGGGTATACTTACTAAGAAGTAAAGATGAAGCTTTGGAGTTCTTTATCAAGTATAAGATAGAAGTTGAAAACCCATTTAATAAGAAAAATAAGAAACTTAGAACAGATAGGTGAGGTGAATACAAATCCTTACAGTTTAAGAAATTTTGTGAAAAGAATAACATTATTCATGAAATCACTACTCCTTATACACCTGAACAAAATGATATAGAAGAATGGAAAAATAGAACTTTAAAAGAAATGATGAATACAATGATAAACAATTCTGGTTTACGCTTAAATATGTGAGGAGAAGACGTTCTTTCTACTTGTCACATTCTAAATAGGATGCCTTATAAGGTTACAGGTAATATACTCTATGAACTATGGAAGAAACATCCTACTAGTTATAAATATATTAAAGTGTAGAGGTACTTAGAAAAAGTAGGGTTACTAAAAACAAATAAAAGAAGGTTAGGCCCAAAAATAACAGACTGCGTGTTTATAAGATACGTAGAAAATAGTGCAGCCTACAAATTCTTAATTTTAAAATCTAAAGATAATATATTAGACCCTAAATCTATTATTGAGGTAAGAGATGTAGAATTCTTTGAGAGTATTTTTTTAATGAAAGCTACATTTAAAGAAATCGAACATAATGATGCTTCAGACATTACCTCAACTAATAAGACTGTAGAAAGTGAAAACATATAAGAAATATAACCAATGACGAGTACAAGGGTTAGAAAAGAGATTAACCTTAGAGATGAATACTGTACTTTTCTTCTTGAGGATGATCATTTAACATATATAGAAGCTATCAATTCACCTAATCCATCATTTTAGAAAGAAGCTATTAATGATGAATTAGAATCTATTCTGTTTAATAAAACTTGAGAATTAGTAAACTTACCACTGGGAATAAGCCAATAGATTGTAAATGGGTTAAAAAGGAAGGGGTAGACTACTTTGATACCTATTCTCTTATGGCTAGGATCTCTTCTATCAGAGTTCTTATTGTAATAGCCTCTATATATAAACTTCTTATACATTAAATAAATGTCAAGACAACTTTCTTGAATGAGAATTTAGAAGAAGAAATATATATGTATCAACTTGAGTATTACAAAATCGAAGGTCAAGAAAATAAAGAATGTAGATTAATTAAATCCCTATATAGTTTAAAATAAGCTCTTGAGTAATGACATGAGAAATTCGACAATGCTTTAAAATCTAATGGTTGCAGAATAAATGATGTAGACATATGCATATATAGTAAATTCACAGGTTTTGAAGTAGTTATTATTTGTAATAACGTTCATCTTCTTGAACTTTATTACTCTAATAAGGATTCAAACCTCCATGATGAAGATGAACTCGATCTCCATAATTTCCAAAGATTAGACACTAAACTTATAGATATATCCTTGTCTAAATCCTCTACAAGATCCATCTATGTGAATCTCTTCTAGGAATCAATTAAAATCATTAGTTATAGGAGATTCAACCATCCTCCTATCACCTTGGTAACTTAATTGGTACATCGCATATAAGGTGTTTGTTTATGGAGCTGAACCAGCGGTATCAACGAATGTGGAAGCAATTGAAAAGATGATTCAAGCACGAGAGAGCATTGAAGAAGTATCTTAAAAAGGTGCTACAAAAGGGGCTCAATCCGATAAGTTGTCATTGTAGAGTCCATTGACACTCATTCATTGTATAGGATTGAGCGTAGAGTTTGTAACCCAAACTCGAATATGTTATTGTGTATGATTTACGCTCTTGTGTAGGGTCGAATTCACCAGACACGTGTGTGTATGTATTAGTCTCCATAGGTAATATCTGGTGGGAGTGTACATAAGGCCTTGGATTAAGATTGCTAATGGCAATTGGTTACCCGAGAGAAAACCAACTAAAGTTTCTTGCGGAGCCACTAAAACGAGTGGAAACATGTTCCGCCGACATGGGAGTGTATGTGTAGATTAGTGGTTAGCCTTAAGAAATCATTGTAAATGTTAGGGGCGAGCTATTGAAAACTCTTAAGATAGTAAAATACAGATATATTCGAAGAGAGTGCGTCCACTAAGAGCTGAGTAGGGAAACCAAAGAACTATATATGCTTGTGTTTGTGATTGTCATTTGAACTATTTTTGCTTGAATTTGATTATATGCTATGCACTTAACTTGAAAGCATACACAAGCTCACTATCTTTATAGACTAGTGTTCATTATTGCATCATTTGTATTCTATATAATTGGAACCACTTGTCTAGGAAGCTTAAGTGTTATTTACCTTTTTAGTTTAAATTAGTAAATTATTTTAAGTATGTAAGAATTTTTAAAGTATTCCTATTCACCCACTTTAGGAGTTAGCCATAATTCTAAACTCCGCCAAGCTTTCGCACACGTTGTGCTAAATAATCGAAGCAATTTCATAAAAGTGATTAGACAAGATAATGGTTTTGTCCTGTCTCAATCTCATTATATTGAGAAAGTGTTAAAAGGTTTTAATCACTTTGATAACATACCTGTTATCACTCCTTAATGAATATTCCATACATCTAAAGAAAAATACAGGTGAAAGTATATCACAACTTGAATATTCCAAAATCATTGGTAACTTAATGTACCCAATTAATTGCGCAAGACCTGAAATAGCTTATGCAGTAAATATATTGAGTAGATATACTCATAACCCTGGTCATGATCATTGGAATACTTTATCTAGAGCATTAAAATATTTAAAATATATTATTGCATATGGTATACATTATATTGATTTTCCTGCTGTCTTGGAAGGATACAATGATGCTAACTAGATCACAAATTCATATGCAATAAAATCCACAAGTGGATATGTTTTTATCTTGAGTGGAAAAGCTATTTCTTAGAAATCCACTAAACAGAGCAATATTGCTCAGTCTGCTATGGAATCCGAGTTTATTGTTTTGAAAAAGGCAGGAACAGAAGCATAATGGATTAGAAATCTATTAGCTGATATATCTTTAAGGCTATAAAACATGTTTCAGCTATATCTTTACATTGTGATTGTCAAGTTGCTATACCAAAGGCCAATAATAAGATTTATAATGACAAAAGTAGACATATTTTACTCTGGCATAACATAGTAAAACATTTATTATATGATGGAGTAATAACTATTGATTTTGTAAGATTAGAGAAAAGCTTGGCAAACCCTCTGACTAAAGGATTTGGTAAACAACTAGTTCTCGATACATCGAAGGGAAATGGGGCTGAGTCCAATACCATGAGTTATTGGTGTTGGCAACCCAACCTATACAAATGGAGATCCCATGGGATAGGTTTCAAATGTGTAAACAACAAGACACTAGGAGACGTTTAAGCACTGTAATAAGAAAGCCCCATATATGGTGTAGGAAGTGTAAACAATAATTAGTAATGTGGAGTCTTGAACTCTTAATGAATCCATATGCCATATACTTGTTGGTGTTCTATTAAATTGCAACGTACAATTAATGGAATTCACCTATACTAGTGTGGAAGTGAGGCCACGTCACACCCCAAACTCGAAAACCGGGCTCACAGAATTTCCGATCGCCGAATCCGGTGCCGACAACCTCCGTAGTGCACCATTCTCGGCTCCTAGCACCCATATGCCAAATTCTGATCCTGAGATCCTACAAGGTGGATTTTCAATATGAAAGTTTTTGTAATGGAGCACAACCACAAGCATAACCAAGTCACAAAACAACATCACGACATATCCACTATATCAAAAACTTTGAGTACAATATGGAAAGGGAAATACAACATGATCAAAAAGGTCCTAAATAATCTACCACGTGCTCCTGCCTCAGTGCTGCTGCGATCCAACGTCACCTGCACGCAACGGTCATGCATAAGCTTACGAAAAGCTTAGAGGGTGGTGTAACTGTGTGCGCAAGGCAAGCGCCAAGTATATAATATCAGAGTAATGTGAAAATATGCTGGTAAGTCCATGAATACCATCAGACGTACCAAGGCTATACGATGCAAGACATGAATGCTATCGGCCATACCAAGGCCATGCGATGTTAGGCCTACGTAGCCAAATGTCATATGCGAGATGCAACGCAAGCATGTCAGTCCTCATCAAGTACATATATCAGTACAATTCCCCTTTGGGAGATCACCGGGGTTTAGTACACTCCACACTTACTGCCGCCTCCCTAGCCGTACAGCCAAGCGAGTGGAAGAGACGACACTATCCGCCTCACCAGTAGTCTACTAATGCTTACCTGGCTCGTCAATAGTGGACCTATTTCTGAGCTGGTCAAACTCAGCCTAGCTTACAACCCCCTCAATAGAGCAGATAAGGCCACACCCCCTTCCAACCGACCATGACACAATGGGAGACACGACCTACTAGTATTTGGCACTCATGCACTCATGTTTCCAGTCAGTCTAGACGTTAGAGCATCTCTTGGTACCACAAGGTTCTGGGACTTTTACCTAAGGACATCTTATGTGTCCACAGTGTAAGAATCAAGTATTTTCGGTATCCAATTAGCCAGCCACAATGTGCCTGTGGAGGCCACGGCCCTGATGTCGTTAGAATATACAGTGATCATGTCACACCAATGCGAAATGCATGAGCCATACCATCCAGTCATGCATCAGTCTTGCGCGTATGCACGATCATGTGGGGCACTCCGTCTCATAAGGAGTCCCATAAATGTCTCTGCCTAACGACGTATGCTATGATTAAACACTCCTCATAATAGGCATACAAATGATGCATATGGGCAGATATCATGATGTAATACTAAGCATGTTCTCAGTGTGTCCTACTAGACTAAGTAAACTAGCATGATTATCAGATTTAGCAGGCGATGATCAGCCTTAATCGGTATGTCACTTACAAGAGTAAGGGCTGAACGATACACCCCGCTAGACATACAAAAGTCTCTTAAGGATATTGATGCTATGAATATAGAGTTGATTATACACATCTTGTAGTTTATCCTTTTCAATTTCTTCTTCTTGTTTTCCATTATCGGATGAAGATGATTCCATGGCTAATTGTTCTTTCTCATTCCCTGAGTCGGTGGGAATGATCGAAGCAGTGGAAACCATAAGTATTTTCAATGATTTATGATCTTCATTGCTTTCTGAGTAACTGGATTCTGAATTTTACTCATCTGTATCATCCCACGTGGTGCCATAGCCTTGCCCGTGGTTTTTCTATTTGGGCATTCAGTAGATAGGTGTCCATACTCGTGACAAGCATAGCATTGTGGTTCTTTGGTTCTTTTACCAAATTTGCCTACAGAAGGTTTATAGTTCACCTTTCCTCCTCTAGAAGGACGACTACGATTCTTTTGAAAGAATCTTCTGAATTTTTGTGCCAGCAAAGCCACTTCTTCATCTTCATCTTCCTTTTCACTTTCACTGTCCTCATGAATTGTTTTCTTTGAAGTTTTTAGGACAGTGTTTTTGGATTTTTTGGGGTTGTGTGAAGATAGTTCAAAAGTTTGTGGGGAACCTACCAGTTCTTCTACTTTCATTTCATCTATGTTCCTACACTCCTCAATTGTTGTAACCTTGGAATTAAACAGTTCCAGTAGGGATCTTAGAATTTTCCTACAAATTTTTAGTACCGGAACTTTCTCTCCCAATCCACCCATGGAGTTGCAAATAATATTCAACTTGGTGAAAAACTCCATAAACGTCTCATGCTCTTCCATTCTGAGACTTTCGAACTGTGAAGTCAGGAGTTGAAGTTTGGATCGCTTCATAGTGCTTGTGCCTTCATGGGTTGTTTCCAATAAATCCCATGCTTCCTTGGATGTCCCACACATACTTATCTAATTGAATATATCCTGGGACACGGCACAGTAGATAACATTCATAGCATTGGCTTCAGATGTTTGCCTTTCTTTGTTGAATGTTGTCCACCTTTATTTGGATTTGGGCTTTGTGATTGTTGTGCCACTATCAAGTACAATTTGTTCAGTAGGTGACACATATCCACTTTCAACTATATCCCGAACGTCATGATCCAAAGATCTTAGAAAGTAGTGTATCCTAGCCTTCCAGTATGCGTAATTTAAGCCATCAAATACTGGAGGCCTAGTGAATAATGAGCCCTCTCCTTTGGCCATATTCCAAACTTCAGTCAAGATCACTCTCTAGGCGGTGAAGCCCTTAAAGAGAGACCCGCTTTGATACCAATTGAAATGGCGGTGAAACCGCTTGAGTTGAAGTCGGAATATGCCAATATCTCCTAGAGGGGGGTGAATAAGACTTTTTCAAAGATTTAAAATTTATTAAAAATTTCTATTACAGTAATCCTAATAACATGTACAAATTAGGATTACTCAAAATTAACTCTACTGGCTTCCAAGCCTTATAGAGGATCCAATCACAAACTTCTTGAAAGATAAACAAATTGCAAACAAGATTGTGATGGATATGACTGTGTGTGTATGAGGTGTGATCTCAGGCAATTAGATATAAAAACATATAAGGCAATCACATGATTGAAAGACAATAACAATCTCAAACACAGTCATTTTTATAGTGGTTCGACTACTTGTCTACTCCACTCCCGGCTGCCGCACTCAACCCTTGAGTGTATTGGATTTCACAAAGGAGGTTTTCCAGGGTTCACCTCAAACCTAAGGTTTTAAATCAGGTTCACCTTCAACCTTTATAACCTACACTGAGGCTGATTGTTTATGCTCTCACGAGCAAGGGTTAACATAACGCACCCACTTTAAGCACACTGGCTAAGGATCTTCCATAAGACCCTATTGGAGGTTTCTACACGGTTGACCTCAAACCCTAAGGATTTACCAGGTTCACCTAAAACCTAGAGTTTTACTGGTTTACTCTTAACCAGATGTTTATGCTCTCCACAGAGCAAGGGTCCACACAATGCACCCACTACGTACACTCCCGCCCGAGGCCTCCTTGAGGACTTCAAAGGGTGAGAACCACTTAAGACCCAATCCTAGAAAAGAATGATCACAAGTGTCCTCTTGGACTCTAGATACTTACAAATAAGCTAATGAATCCCGTTTAGCACATTGCCGAAGATCTCCTCCTCCTTGTTGATGAAGAGTCTTCTGCTCCCTTGATCCGCAACACAAAATGATGTACCAATACTCAGCTTTGGGTTGGGTCAAGGTGAAGATGGAATCCTACTCTCAGAATATTTTCCTATCAGGAATATAGAGTGATTCTAATCTTATGCATTCAAGGCATCCCAGCTTAATGATTTGCCATTAAGGTAGTAGCTGGAGGATCCTTGAATGCAGAAGTTCATTCCCCAATCCACTCTATTGAATGTCAATGGTGAGGGTGGATTGGAGGATGAACTCCCTTGAGAGAAAGGGCTTTAGATATAAGATATAAGTTGAAACACTCAAAAGCTCTCTCTACTTTCTCTCACAGCAACAAAAGACAAGTCCTCTATATATAGGCAAAAAGTTCCAATGGATATAAAACGGTCGCATTTATGATAGAGTTCGATATAATCGAGCAAGTTCGATATCATCGAGCGTATACTCTCGATACCATCGATGGTCTGCTCGATGACTCGGACTCAATGTCACACGCTTTTGAAACTCTTTGCCAATTGGTCGATGAATCAAAGCTATTGTCGATATCATCAAATTTTGAACTCCGATTCCATCGATGATAGGATCGATCCATCGACACTTGAAAAATGAGAGAGACTTGACTTTGAAATATTTCAGGTTTTCATGAATGATCGGGGAACCCATCGAGATCATCAGAATTTGAATGTTGATGATATCGAGATCAGAATCGATGTATTGATAAATCCAGCGGATTTGTCTTTAAGCTTGCTGGACGATTTATGACCTTGCTCGATGCAATCGACCTGGTGCTGATATCATCGATATTTGAATATCGATTTTATCGAAGGACCCCTAATCATAGTTAAAAACCACTTAAAATATCTGCTGTAAGAAATGCGCGCCTTCTATCGATACCATTGATGGACCTTCAATCTTATCGATATTTGAATTCAGATCATATCGGATGGTCATCGATATATCGAAGGAATTTGAGATTTTCATTAAAAAACATGGGCGTCAGAAATCTGCTTGTCGATCTTATCGAGCCATTCTTCGATGGACTTGAGATTTGAATATCGATGATATCGATTGGTGTATCAATACATTGATAATTCGTCTAGATATGTTGTGAAGTTGTTGGACATATTTAGTGCTTATATCGATGATATCGATAGGTGTATCGATACATCGATAAATCAGTCCAGATGAATATTTAGTTGCTGGACACTTTTGGTCATCTCATCGATAATATCATTTAAGGTATTGAGGACATCGATAGAGCAGGTCGATCATATTGAGGGTGTTCCGATAAGATCGACAAGGCGAGAAAAACTTAAAGATTTTCCTGTTTTTAAAAAAAGTTTTCTCACCTTAAAAACCTTAAGATGTTTATCTTGTTTTAAGGATTTTAATCAACTGGTGTTTTGGGACATGGGATGTGAGGTTATGATTTACCTATGGTGAGCTTCCACATATCCGGTTGAGGCAGACGCTTGAATTGTTCTTCCTGTGAGGCTCTGTAGTCCGACTAACTCAACACATACAGTAATTGACAAACTAGGGCACTAGCAGGTACACTTTCAGTTTCAATGTTGGACGTTCAATCTCCACTAATTTTGCAGTGTGGTCCACCTGATAGCCGGTCAACGGTGTGGATGGACGGTGTGGATGTGAAATAGATGAACGGCGTGGATGTAAAATACATACATGAAGGTGTGGCTCACTGTCCAGCCATTTAGACAGTGTGGATTACAACATATACATCATGTGGTGCCCATGTGTGGACAACACACATCGGGTGGGCTTCCACCTGTCCATAGATGGGCGATGAAATAAATACAACATTGGGTCCCACAACTGCTGGTCTACGTCCGAACAGATGGACGGTCTAGATATAACACATAAATCATGTGGGCACCCAA
The DNA here is from genome assembly GCA_030180095.1 of Magnolia changhungtana. Lineage (NCBI taxonomy): Eukaryota > Viridiplantae > Streptophyta > Magnoliopsida > Magnoliales > Magnoliaceae > Magnolia > Magnolia changhungtana. The sequence continues at coordinate 3,930,589 of JASAUF010000625.1, forward strand.
GTGCGTACGACGTTGATGAAACACACGCCTCACAGTGGGGTCCCATGTGCATGGCCCACTAGAGATTGGATCTGCCTCGTTTTGGACGGTGGTGTACTCCATCTGATATTTGAATCTGTCTCATTCCCTAGCCTATGGCCAGGGAGTTGGGATGGACGGTGTGGATATAACACATACCTCATGCGTGGGACCCACAGAACTTGCTGACGTCTACAGCTGCCATGCTGGCCCACCGTCCATCAGACGGATAGCCTGGATATAAAAATAGATGGACGGTGTGGGTGAGATCCATACATCAGTGGGTCTCACGTGGGGCTCACCATATAATATTACATATTTTATTTATTTATTATTATTTTTTATATCATGTCAGTGTCCATGCCCTACTGGATGGTCTGGACAGCAGACGTCAACCAGGCTCTAGTCCATATGGTTTGGATGGCGTGGATGCACTACCAAATACATTAGATCAGGTGGGGTCCACGTCAGTGTGGCCCACCAGATCGTTTAGATTAGGGTGATATTTGTGTTTTCCCATCATCCCGGCCAACCAACTGGACCGCCAGTCTCGCAGGGTGGACAGCAGGCCATCCCACCCGCTGAATGGTCTAGATCGCCCTTAGGTGGGCCAGCAAATCAGGAAAAGAGAGAGAGAGAGAGAGAGAGAGAGAGAGAGAGAGAGAGAGAGAGAGAGAGAGAGAGAGAGAAACATGCGATGGAGGGACCTCGACACTATGGGCCCTCCCTTTCATACATTACAACATACATCAAGTGGGTCCCATTACATGTGGGTCCACCAATCAAAATCAACGGTGGAGATCCCTTCTCCACCAAAATGCAAGTCTAGATGACCCTTTTCATATTAGGAAAATAAACATCATGATGGGGTCCATGGAGAATGGCCCCATCATGGAATGATCATGTGAATCAAGGTGGGCCATCGGCCACACCTAGGGTCTGAAGTGAGATCCATACCTTCAATCAGTGGCCCCACTTGGCCCATCATCAAAACATAAACCTAAGCCTATAACACCCACCGTTGGATCTTCTTAGTTATATGGAATGCCAAACTCCTTGGCTTTCTCTTTGATGGAGGTTGATGGAGGTTGAAGGGCTAGGATGAGGGATCTTGGGGTAGGAAGTGGGCCACACACAAAGCTCTCTGTCCTTGGGAATGCTTGGATGTCCACCCTTTCTTGGTGCTTGGGAAAATGAGTAGAGAAAGAGAGAGAGAGAGAGAGAGAGAGAGAGAGAGAGAGAGGGTGGTTATAAGAGAGAGGTGATGGGTGGGTGATGGATGTGAGTGATGGATGTACTTGACTTGAGAGTTAACTTAAGTGGGTTGCTCGTCTTGGGGAGAAAGAAAACATAGGCTAGGGATGAGATGTGTACTTGACTTGACTTGACTGATTGATGGGATGGGTTGTAGAGATTTTCTCAGGATTGGAAATGTGCGGTGTTTCTTAGAGATAAACGCGAGCCTACATCTCCTGGCCTGGGTATCGCATTGGTGAGTAAGATGCGACGTTGGAATAGCAGCGACTGCGTGGTCGCAATGGTATAAGTTTCGAGTCGAGTTTACTCAGATCTATGGGATGCGACTTAGGGTCGCACGCAAACACTGTCTACAGGTCGTAGGTTGCCAGAATTCGATGGGGAGGATCGTGAGAGTTTACGGAATGGTACGGTCTAGGATACAGGCCGTACAACTCTCCCCTACTAATAAAAAATTTTCATCCTCGAAATTTATACTATCATCGCAACTAAGCATAACTCATAGAAGGAGAGAAATCACGACATCATATATAATCAGGGATAATACAAAATATAATTAATCATTAAAGAGATGGGGATAACGCTCGCGAATCTCAGTCTCGCGCTCACAAGATGCCTCGTTTAGCTATGATGACCCCACTGCACCTTCACCAAGGGGATGACCTTAGTCTGGAGGACCTGCTCCTTTCGATCAAACATACAAACTGACTACTCAATGTAAGAAGCATCCTCATGAATATTTAATGACTGACAATCAATAACAGGAACGATGTCTAACCCACACTTTTGCAACATAAATACATGGAAAACGTTGTGGACGCCAGACAATTGAGATGGCAAGGTGAGCCGATAGGCGATTGCGCCAACGTGCCCAGTGATTTTGAAAGGTCCAATGAATCTTAGGAAAAACTTGCCCTTCGTTCTAAAATAAACCACACCCTTCATGGGTGAGACCTTGAGATACACATGGTCCCCAACAACAAACTCCAAGGGACAACGCCGACGATCAACAAAACTCTTATGCTAGCTTTGAGTTGTGCGCATCCTTGGCCTGATGATATCGATAGCCTCTGATGTCCGCTGCATGAGCTCAGGACCTAGGAGATGCCAGTTTCCAACCTCGGCCCAACAAATCAGAGATCTGTATGATCTGCCATATAATGCCTCAAAAGGAGCCATGCCAATGGTGGCCTGATAGCTGTTGTTGTACGCGAACTCTGCCAATCGCAGGTGCTCGTCCTAGCTACCCGAGAAGTCAATCACACAAGCCTGAAGCATATCCTCAAGGATCTGGTTGACCCTCTCGGTCTGCCCATCGGTCTACGGATGATACGCGGTGCAGAGCTGTAAAACAAACCTATTGCCGTCTGGAAGCTCCTCCAAAACTAAGACGTGAACCTCTAGTCTCGGTCAGAAATGATCGAAACTGGAATGTCGTGGAGTCTCATAATCTCCTCGATGAATAACCTCGTAAGACAGTCCAAAGTCTAGGTCGTATGAATCACAAGAAAATGCACCGACTTTGTCAGACGATCGACGACAACCCAAATGACGTCGTGACCGTGCCAAGTTCTCAGCAAACTCATAATGAAATTTGTGGATACGTGCTCCCAGTTAAACAATAGGATGCTTAATGGCTGCAATGGACCCGGGGGTCTCTGATAATCGGCCTTGACACATTGGCATTTGTTATACTTGACCACAAAAATACTGACGCCTCATTTTACGATACATCTTTGTCGAGCTAGGGTAGATAGAAAACCGCGATCGATGTGCCTCGGTCATAAGATCTCTGCACAACTCAGGAATATCCGGGACACATAATCGACTTCTAAAGTGAAGTCCACCATCAGAACCAATCTGCTAATCTAACTGACTCTCAGATGCTACCTCTGCCTGATAACTTTGCAACGTCTCATCTGCCTGTTGAGCCTCGATCACCCTTGTGACAAGAGAGGGTTGAATCGACCGGCTAGATAATTGCACAATAGAAGACTGTAAGCCGATCTCGAAGTCGAATATTGACACATCTTCAAGCATCTTCCACTCCTGAATCATCATGTGCGCCACTAGGCCTCGTGACTGATGGCTGAGGGCATCCGCTACAGTGTTCACCTTGTCCTGGTGGTACTGAAGATCAAAATCAGTCTTTCAAGAGCTCCATCCAATGCCTCTGCCTCATGTTCAGCTCAGACTAAGAGAATAGATACTTCAAGCTCTTGTGGTTGGAGAAGTGCTCGAACCTAACCCCATAAAAATAGTGCCTCCACATCTTCAGTGTGAAGACAACTGCTGCCAGCTCCAAATCATACGTGAGGTAGTTTAGCTCATGGACCTTAAGCTGGCGAGACGCATAAGCTACCTGCTTCTCGTGCTGCATTAGGACAACACCCAAGAGACATCGGTAAATACAACAAATCCATCACTCCAAGAGGGAAGAGTGAGGACATGAGTGGACGTGAGGCGGTCCTTCAGCTCCAAAATGCCTGCTTATAAGCATCGGTCCAAATGAACTTGGTGCCCTTCCAGGTCAACCTAGTTAACAGGGCTGCAATACGGGAGAATCCCTCAATGAAATATCGGTAGTAGCCCGCCAAACCAAGGAAACAGCGGATCTCGGACGCGTTCGTGGGCTGGCCCCACTGACGCACGACATTAATCTTCGAGGGGTCTACTGCGATGCCATGCCTCATCACCACATGACCGTGGAACTTCACATTCTCCTGCCAAAACTTGCACTTCTCTAGCTTCGCGTAAAGTTGGTGTGCACGAAGGGTCTACAAGATAATCTCCAAATGCCGCTCGTGCTCCTCACGGGTCCTCGAATATATTAAAATGTCGTCGATGAACATCATAACAAACTAATTGAGATACGGACGGAAGACCTCATTCATCAACTGCATGAATATTGTGGGCGCATTGGTCAGTTCGAAGGACATGATCTGGAACTCAAAATGACCATAGCGCGTCCTGAAGGCTGTCTTCGGGATATCCTCCTCTCAGATCTGAACCTGATGATAACTGGACCGCAAGTCTATTTAGAAAAGAATTGTGCCTCCTGCAACTGATCAAACAAATCATCAATCCTCGGGAGCGGGTACTTGTTCTTAATTGGAAACTTGTTGAGCTTGCAGTAATCTACGCAAAGCCTCAACGAGCTATCCTTCTTCTTCTGCATTCCTGCAACTTCAACGGTGCCATATGATATGGGGCCTTAAAAATAGGCGAGGTACCGGGCACGAGATCAATCTAAAACTCCATGTACCAAAGAGGTGGTAACCCCGGAATCTCCTAGAATACATCGAGAAAACCACAAACGACCGGTAGCTGGTCGATACTCAAAGCAATTGACTCCTTAACGGCACATGACAACAGGCAGGAAAGCTACTCTCCTCTGGACTCGGCAAAAAACTGGAACTGCGGCACGCCAAGTATACAAAATGTGACTGTCCTCGCGGGGTAATCCAATATGGTGTGATACCTGGCGAGCCAATCCATGCCCAGGATGACATCAAACTCAGACATCGACAACACGAACAGATCAGCAAGCAAAAAGATATCCCCAACCAAAATGGGGCAAGACGAGCAGAATCGGCCCAACACTGAAGTCTTCTCCAATTGCATTGATACCGACAAACCCTCACAAGCAAACTCTAACGACAAACCAGTCGATCGAAAGAAATCCTCGACCACAAAGGAATGCGATGCAATAGAGTCAAACAATACACGTGCAATGCATGTAGAAATAGGGAGGGTACCCTCGATGACTCTTCCTGATGACTGAGGGTCTTGCTGGGTGGCATAAAATATGTCGAGCTTGCTGGGGAGGTGCATGTCCCCTCTGAGGTCTCTACTGCTATTGTTGTCGCTGTGACGGCCTGATCTGCTGCCTCTACTGCTGCGGGGGAGGTCTCGGAGGCTGGTGCTACAGTCGTTGCTGCTGATGTGGTGCCCTCGGCTGCTGCTGCTGCGGATGGAGACACTCGTGCCTATGATGTCTTGTCCTACCACATCCAAAGAAAGCACTTGGAAACGGTCCAGGAGGTGGTGTTGGGGGTGCCACTGGTGCTCGGAATGCTAGGCAGGTCATGCGTCACTATTGTGGACGATGTTATTGCTGTGGGGAGGTACTAGAAGTCACCTTCCTCTTCCAGTCTCCTCTACGGTCACAAACCCTCCACAAATCGGCCCAATCTACATCATAAACTTGTGCCCTCTGCACTACTTGCTCAACATCAGGAGCATATGTCTGACCACATGGCTTCTATGGGCATGATGCAAGCTGTTCTCAAAACGGTGGGCCTTCCGCCCCTCATCATCAATAAGGTACATCATGAATCTCGATAACGTGATGAAACTTGCCTTATACTGGGACACTGACATGTCTCCTTGGACCAAAGTCTCAAACTCTAATGTGCGCTGCTGTCGAATATGCTCAGGAAAGAACTTTCGGTTGAACTAGTCTACAAAGTCCTCCCACGTCAACTCGAAATCGACTGCTGTGGCTCGGGCGACTGATGCCCCCCAGTGTTTAGCCTCACCCTGGAGAAGAAATATAAATAAAGGGACCCACTGCTGAGTCATACATCTCATGGTGTCAAAAATCTTCTCCACCTCAGAGCATCATATCTCTTCTGCAGTAGGGTCTAGCTCACCCCGGAAGTGTGGGGGATCGTGCTGTCGGAAGTCTCAAAGAAGGGCGCTCGCATGCTCCTGCTCTGCCTGGGCTGGCATAACAGTAGGCCGCCTGCCCTGCCTTTGAAGGATAGTGGTCATCGCCTGCAGCATCTGCTGAAGCTGATATGCAGTCACAGGTGTTGTCAGGGATGCGCTAGTCTCGGACAGGGGAGAAGGAGTTTCTCAGGTCACTCTCCCTAGTAGCATGTCCTATAGGAAGGAACAATGGCCTATCAGCCTTGAAAACCCTCGAAGACACACATGTTAAGGGTTTATATCAGAAAATCGCTAAGTTATTCAGACTTGGGACCTATTCATTCTAAGTTCGTAACAGATATGTGATGTGATCCTCAGGTATTTTCAAGTTATGCTCTGATACCAACTTCTGTCACGCCCCAAACTTGGAAACAGGGCTACAGAATTTTTTTTCGCCGAATCCGGTGCCGATAGGCTTTGTGGTGCCCCATTCTCGGCTCTTGACATCCATATGCCATATTCCGATCCTGGGATCCTATAAGGAGGATTTTCAATATGATTTTTTTGGTAATGGAGCATAACCACAAGCATAACCAAGTTACAAAACAACATCACCACATATCCACTATATCAAAACTTTGAGTACAATGCGAAAAGGGAAATACAAGATAATAAAAAAGGTCCTAAATAATCTGCCACGCGCTCATGCCTCAGTGTTGCTGCGATCTAATGTCACCTGAACGCAATGATTATGTATAAGCTTACGAAAAGCATAGAGGGTGGTGTAAGTGTGTGCACAAGGCAAGTGCTAAGTATACAATATCAGAGTAATGCAGAAATAAGTTGATAAGTCCATGAATACTATCAGCTGTACCAAGGCTATGCGATATAAGGCATGAATGTTATCGGCCATACCAAGGCCATGTAATGCGAGGCCTATGTAGTCAAATGTCATGTGCGAGATGCAACGCAAGCATGCCAGTCCTCATCAAGTACATATATTAGTACAGTTCCCCTTTGAGATATCACTCGGGTCTAGTACACTCCACACTGACTGCCGCCTCCCTAGCCGTACAGCCTAGTTAGTGAAAGAGACCACACTATTCGCTTAACTAGTAGTCTGCAAATACCTACTCGGCTCATCGATAGCGGACCCATTTATAAGCTGGTCAAACTCAGCGTAGTTTACAACCTCCTCACTTGGGCGGATAAGGCCACACCCCCTTCTAACCGACCGCGACACAGTGGGAGACGCGGCCTACTGGTATTTGGCACTCGTGTGCTCATTTTTTCACTTGGTCTAGACGTTGGAGCATCTCCTGCTACCAAAAGGTTCTGGGACTTTCAACCAATGACATCCTATGTGCCCACAGTATTGGAACCAAGTATTTTTTGTATCCAATCCGACCATCCACGATATGCCTTGGAGGCCACAACCCTGATGTCGCTAGGGCATCTGTGATCGTGTCACACCAATGCAAAATTCATGAGTCATACCATTCAGTCATGCATCAATCTTGCGCGTATTGTGTGACCATGTGGGGCACTCCATCTTATAAGGAGTCCCATAAATGTCTCTGCCCAACAGCGTATGCTATGATCAAATACTCCTCATAACAGGTATATAAATGATGCATATGGGCATATATCATGATGCAATACTAAGCATGTTCTCAGTGTGTCCTACTAGACTAAGTAAACTAGCATAATTATCAGATCTAGCAGGCCATGATCGACCTTAACTTGCATGTCACTTATAAGAGTAAGGGCTGAACGATACACCCGGCTAGGCATATAGAAATCTATATGGAATGGTCTATGTTAGACTATCATAACCTATTCAAGGTACTAGCATATCGTATATCCTAAGGCGAGGTCCACTTAAAAGGACGGTGAAAAGTATCATCATCAATGGGGGCCCAACGGTTTGGGTTAGCCCACTGGGTAAGGGTGGAAATGGGCTTAACAATGGGCCCTAGGAAAGCTTATAATGGTGGACATTTAACCACCATTGTCCTAAGGTACGGTCCATTTGGGATCAGAATTGGAATCATAATGGGGCCCTCGGCCCTCCAAATATCTAGGAAATGGATGGACAACGTAAGCCCATTACTCATACATAATGGGCCTGCATAAGGCAACGGGGTACACGGCCTAAAGTGGATAGACGATGTAAATATAACACATACATCATGGTGGACCTCACACATTCCCAATGGGCCCTCGTGTACATCATATTGGACCTCACACAAGGGTCTCGCATACATCTCCATGGGCCTCACTCAAAGGGCCTCATACATCACATTGGGCCTCACTCATGGGCCTCATATACATTACATTGGGTCTCACTTGTGGGCCTCAACAATCGGCCTCATATACATTAAGATGGATCGCAACAATGGGCCTCATGTACATCAAGATGGGCCCATCGTCCTAGCGAGACTATCTACACCATTCATCTATTTATATAGATGATTTTAGAGCATTACCCAAAAATAAAAATGAATCATATCGGGAGATCATCTGGACCGCACCACAAATAGTAGTGGAGATAATGATTCCCACTGTTAATAATGCACAGGGTCCACCATAACCTTTATTTTCCCAATCACCTCAAACTCGGAAACCGGGCTCACAAAATTCCCAATCGCCGAATCCGGTGCCGACAGCCTCCGTAGTACCCCATTCTCGGCTCTCAGTGTCCATACGCCAGATTTCGATCCTGCGATCCTACAAGGAGGATTTTCGAATGTACATGTAACTCATAATAAGTATAACCACAAGTTTACCCAAGTCACAAAGGCAACATCAGCATCACATATCGACTAATATAAACAGTTGAATACAGTGCTAAAAGGGAAATATATATGTCAAAAATCAAAGCTCCATAAGTCCGTTGCATGCTCTAAGCTCAATGCTATTGTAACCTGAAGCCACCTGCATCTATCGTGCATAAGCTTATAGAAAGCTTAGTGAGTGGTGAAAGTGTGTACACAAGGTACGTGCCAAGTAAGCAATATCACAGTAATCAGAGCCCATAAATCATACAATATCAGGAATACTAGTAAGTTCATAAATCATACGGTATCAGAGTAATGCGAAAACATACTGATAGGCCCATAATTACCATCAGTCTTATCCAGGCTATGCGATGCAAAACAATATCATATACTGATGAAGCAATGTAGATCAGTTATGAAATGTGGAGACAGTAAGCCAAATATTAGATGCCAATGATGCAGTGTAATATGCGGTGAGAATGAAATAACCAAGCTGGAGTAAAGTCAGGATGATAGTACGTAGTATCGCAGGCTATGAGGTCATCACAAGGGACTTCTATCCAAACCAGTCTCATACCTAAATTTGGATAGTCAGACTCAATGCGATAAACTCCCAATCTCAGGTTAGTCACGCGCCCAACCGAAATCCTGGCCATTACGAAGGTACATGTAACAAGTAGTTGCGTGCCACCAGCCTGAGTGGATAGTGAATGAATTAATGAGTAGGAAATTTCTGTTCAATAAGTCCACATATCAGTACGGTTCCTCTCTAGGATCATCACCGGGGTTTTGTACACTCTAAATGGCACTACCGCTCTCCCAGCCGCACAGTCCAAGTGAGCGTAAGAAACCTCACTATCCGCCTGGCCAATAGTCTTCCAATACCTATTCGGCACATCGATAGCGGACCCATTCACGAGCTGGTCAAACTCAGCCTTGCAATGCCCCCTATGCTCGGGAGGGTAAAGCCATACCCCCTCCCAACCGACCACGACACAGTGGGAGACGAGGCCTCCTGGTATTCGGCACCTCGGAGCTCATGTACATCCACTCGGTGTCGACATTGGGGCGTCCTTTGGTACTGAGAGGCTTTTAGGGATTTTCACCCAGGGCCATCTATGACAGTCTGATGCTCGAACCAAACATTTTCGGTGTCCCATCTAGCCATCCACGATATGCCTGTGGAGGCTACGGCCTTGATGTTGCTAGTGCATATAGTAATCACAACATACGATGCAAGATGTATGAGTCATATAATCCAGTCATGCACCAATCCTGCACATATTTTGCGCTCATGTGAGATAACCTCCACCTATTAGGGAGTCTCATAACAACCTACCCAATGACATGCAATGGTCAACCACATCTCATAACAAACATATAGATGATGTGTATGGGTATGTATCATGATGCTATGCGGTCACATACTCATAATCGGTATCAATAACCGGCATCGACAATCAACCTTGACAATGTAGACGTTTAACCAACATTGCCTCCAAAGGATGGCCCATATAGAGCCTAACATACAATGGACTCATGGCCTCACACCAGGGTTAAATATACAACACCATGGGCCTCACTCAAGAGCTTAATACACATCGCGATGGGCTTCACTCATGGGCCACATATACATCAAGTGGGTCGCATCTCACAAGTCTAATATACATCACAATGGCCGCTCCCACGGCCTAATATACATCAAGTCGGGCCTCACCATATGGGCCAAAAATATATCACAATGGGCCACGTCCCATGGGCCTCGAATACATCACAATGGGCCTCGACAATCGGAATCAGCCTCAGCAATTAGAATCGTCACTCGGAATCGGTCTCGATAATCAAAATCGGCAAATTAGTCATGACAATCGGAATCGATCGATAATCGAAATCGGTAAATCGGTCACGTCAATTGAAAATCGGCAATCGGTCATGATAATCGGCCTCGATCGCTAATCGACAATCGGTCATGACAATCAAATTGGTCAATAATTGGAATCGACAAATCGATCACATCAATCGGAATCGCCAATCAGTCATGATAAACGGCCTCGATCGCTAATCGGCAATCGATTAAGTCAATAAGAATCGGCAATCGGCCATGACAATCGAAAATGGCAAATCGGTCACGACAATTTGAATCGATCGATAATCAGAATCGGCAAATCAGTCACGTAATCGAGAATCGGCAATCGGTCATGACAATCGGCCTTGATTGCTAATCGGCAGTCGGTCAAGTCAATCGGAATCGACAATTGACCATGACAATCGAAAATGGCAAATCAGTCACGACAATTAGAATCGATCAATAATCGGAATTGGCAAATCGGTCACGTCAATCGAAAATCGGCAAATCGATCATGACAATCGGCCTCGATCGCTAATTGGTAGTCGACCATGACAATTGGAATCTGACAATAATCGAAATCGACAAATTGGTCACGACAATCGATATCGATAATCAGAATAGGCAAATCGGTCACGGATAATCAGGGTCGATAATCGGCACCGATAATCAGGGTCGATAATCTGCGTCGGCCTCTATAATCGGCACCGATAATCAGTAGATAAACAAAGCGGGGTCCATAGATGATCAGTCGTTCAACCATAGTATAAAGATCGGCACACAGTCGTGGTTATATCAAATCCGATAGCACAGAGTCATCCGTCTACAGCGAAATGGGGCCCACTTATTTGGGTTAACTCACGAAGAGAATGGGCCTAACAAGACCTAAGGGAAGGTCACAATGTGGACATTAAACCATCATTGTCCATCAGTGTGGTCATTTAACCAACATTGCTCCCAAGGAGTGGCCTACGTAGGGCCTAACATATGGTGGGCTCATGGCCTCATACAAGGGCCTAATATACATCACCAAGGGCCACGACCCATGGGCCAATGAATATAACATTAGGCCGTCTCAATGAGTCGAATCAAATGGGCTGAATTAAATAGGCCAGTACAAATAGGCCAAATCATTTGGGCCAGTCGAATGGGCTAAGTCGAGTGGGCCACTCCAATGGGCTCATATACATCAAATGGGCCGCATCAACGGGCCGCACCAAAAATGGCAGCAGTTATAATGATCGGAAGATCATCTGGACCATACCACAGATAGCAATGGTAATAATGATTTCCACCATTAGACCACCATTAGAACTCCACAGGGCCCGCCATAGCGTTTATTTTCCATCCAATCTGTTCATATGGTCACACAGGCCTGGATCAAGAGGAAAAATAAATGTCACGTTGATCCAGAACATCAGTGCTCCCAAGAAGGATTTCAATGGTGGACATTAAATCTCCACTAATTTTTATGGTGTGGTTCACCTGATAGACAGTTGGATCTAACATATTGATCATGGTATGGTCCACATAATCTGCACGGCCTCAACTCTAGGCACATGCACCACGTGTGAGACCATCTGAGTTCCAGATCTGTCTCATTCTCTTTAGGCCATAAAACGATCTCTCAAAATGGTTGAATGGTATAGATACAGCACATGCATTATGGTGGGTCCCACCGCCCAAGGTCTGGGCGGTGTTGATAAGACCCATATATTACGTGTGGGGTTCCCACCGTCCATGATCTGGACGGTGAGATAAACAGATGGACGGTTATGACATATCACTATACCTCCCATGTGGGACCCACGGAACCCAGTGACGTCATTGACAGCAGGTAGGTCCCACCACTTGAACGGTATAGATGAAACACATGCAACGTGCGGGACCCACAGAGCTCAATGACATCACTCAGCTACTGAATAACTAGTGTGTGTGAGACCAGCCAATCCGTCTGTGGGTCCCACATACCCACCACATATAAATATTATAAATATAATATTACATGTATTATTTTATTTTTTTATTTCCCTTTTTTTGGAAGGACGTCCAACGTCTAAACCTGGACGCTGGCCTGCATAAAACACATACGTTGAATGGGGTCCACCGTCCTGGACGTTTGGACGAAGTGGATTAGATACATCAAGGTGGGTCCCACCTGTCCACACGTGTGGGGTGGGCCCACACCTCAAGACAAAAAGTGGCGTGGACATAAACCACGTACATCAGCAGTGTACCATCGTCCAGTTGCTGGACGGTGGATACAACACATACTTTAGATGGGTCCCACGTATGGACAGATTGATGAGTACATCATAGGTGTGGTCCACGCCACGTCTGAACAGATGAACGGCTTGGATATTTGGTACATCAAGGTGGACTCCCACCGTCCAAGGTCTGGACGGTGGATGGACAGTCACATACCTCGTGTGGGGGTACACCAGCCAATTGGTTTCCATCCCAGATGGTCCCACGTCCCTTTCCCTGCTAGACGGTGGAGATCCCACGTGTGCAGGGTGGATCCCACCGTCCCAAGGACGGATGACTTGGATAAAATAAATAAATCAGGTGGCGCCACTATGCCAAGTGGGCGAAATTGTGACGTATTTTTGCGACGGACGAATCCCTTTGAAATCCCTTTGTTTAACGACGGATTTAATCCGTCGCTAATGGAAAAGGTCCGTCATTCATTGTTTCTCGAAAATCCGTAGTCGAAACGTCGCTAAATTTAGCGACGGACCAAAATCCGTCGTTAAAACTGATTACGACCTATTTATGACGGATTTTGGTCTGTCGTTAATAGGCTACGGACAAAATCTGTCACAAAATTTGATTTTGTCACAGCTGTAAATTCCCGCCCAAAACACAAAATGGCACCCTTTGCAGTTGCTTTTGCAATGGATCATGGTCCGTCGTAAAAGGACTTTTGCTTTCACATTAAAAGGACTTTTGCTTTCACATTAATTTTTTTCATTTTCTTAAGAATATGGTGGAAAATTAAGTTTATGTAGTCTAATAGTTGTTTTTTAATAGAATTTCGATGGTTTAATTGTACATATTTATATCTAAGATTATTTTTTAACAATTGATTGAATGGAAAAAGAAAAACTATTCTGTTTTTATATCAAATGAGTGGAATTTTTATTTTTATTTTTTAATTTAAAATTAATATTTAAATGATTTGTAATATCACAAGAAAAAGAATATTGAGAAGTTAAAAAAATTTAACAATGTTTGAGAAAAAAAATTAGATTTTGAAAAAATAAAAATCTATTTTGTGGGAACAAAAGAATTTTGAACAAAGTTGATAAATTTGAAAAAAAAAAAAAAAAAAGCATTGATTTTGAGAAAAAAATAATATCTTGAAAAAGAAAATTAAAAATATTTTTTAAAATGTGAAATTTTTCACAATGTTGAAAAATGAAAATATTTTTAAAAAGAAAATGAGAGTTTGAAATTTGAAAAATGTGAAATTTTATTTTATTTTCACTCAAAATAAATTTTGAGTGAAAAATAAAATAAAACGATATTAAAAAAAATGATACTTTATCAAAAAACAAACATTTTGAAACAAAAAAATAAATAAGTTGAATAATTTTGTGATTTTGAAAAATAATTGAAAATGTTCAAAATTCGAAATTAAAAGAAAAAGTTATTTATAAAAACACTAAGATTTTGAAAAATATATATATAATTTTAAAAAAATTGAAAAGTTGAAAACAATGTGATGCTTTTGAAGGGGAAAAAAAATTAGCATTTTGGAATTTTTGGGAAAAAAAATTAAAATTCGTGAAAATTTTAGATATTTTAAAAATAAAAATTCAGAATTTGTATTTTAATTTATTTTTTGAAATATTTTATAATAAAAATGATATTTTGTTAAAAGTTTTTAAAGAAAAATTAAGAGTAAAAAAATATACATTTTGAAAAAAATGTTATTTTTAAATGGAAATTGAAATTTATTTGTGAAAAAAATTAATAAATTATTAGGCACATCCACTAATTGAACATTTAACCGTTTTTGGACAATCGAATTAGTCCAGATTGAAAAGTTAATAACTTCATATGCTTAAATCAAATTTCACTCAAATTGTTGATCAATCTTGTATGCCCAATATCTTTCTCATATGTAGCTAGCCTGGTTGGGGCGAGTAACTAGTTAAATTGAGGGTATTGATCAGTAAAATAGAGTGAATGGGCTAGACATATAAAATGGGCTAAATATTGTTGTCAAAATTGTGACCTAACTTATTGACCTTGTGAGAACTTAAGAATTGATGTTAATAAGTTTTGTAGGCCCCATCATGATGTGTGTCGAACATCAACACCGTGCATTTAATGTGCATTATGTTCATAAATTTTTACCGATCATTTTAGGGCTTGATCAAAAAAATGATAGGGATATAAAAGTAAGGTGGACCACCACATCATAAGAAAACAATATTGATTGGATATCCACCATTAAAATCCTCTTCTACTAGTAGGCCCCACTATGATGTACGTGTTTCATCTATTCCATTCATCCATTTCTTCAGATTATTTTACAGTCTTATACCAAAAATTAGCGGGACATAAATCTCAGGTGTACCACACCACATGAAAACAATGGTGATTGGATATCCACCATTAAAATCCATCTTAAGGACCACTGTACTGTTTATTTGACATCCAATCTGTTGATTAGGTCATACAGGACCAGATGAAGGGAAAAACCAAGGATCAGCTTGATCCAAAACTTTTATGGCCCCCAAAAGGTTTTTAATGGTCCACGCTCATTCAACATTGTTTCATGTAATGTGGTTCATTTGAGATTGGGATATACCTCAATTTTGGTCTTATACCATAAAATTTTCTGGAAAAATAGATGGACGGCGTGGATGAAACACGTACGTCATGTTAGGGCCCATAGAGCACCGACCACCAGCCATTGGCTGGTCGCCACTTTCTAACGGGACGCGAATTTCCTGTTGAAGCCCTTGGCGTCCTGCGCAAGGATGCTGGGTGGGGCCCAACACCATGTGTTTGAAAAATCTACTCCGTTAATCCGTTTTTAGAGATCATTTTAGGACAAGAGACCAAAATGAGTTGGATCCAAAAATCAAATCAAGTGGGTCACATGAGAGGAAACAGTGGGCTAACAAATACCTACAGTTGAAACCTTTTGGACTCCACCTTGATATTTATATGCCATCCAAACAGTTTATAAGGTCATTAACACTAGGAATAAGTGAAAATACAAAAGAAGAAGAAAAAAAAGCCTGAAACAAAGCTTTTTATGGCCATAAGAATGTTTCAACTGTTCTCACTGAATCCCCACTGTTTCATCTCGTGTGGCTCACTTGAGTTTTGGATACACTTCGTTTTTGATGTCTTTTTTCTAAAATGATCTCTATAAATGGATTAACAGAGTAGATTTCCATCAAACATGGTGGTGGGCCCCACCCAGCATCCATGTGCAGTAACTTCCTAGGAAAGGCTTTAACATGAAATCCATGTCCCTGGAACGGATTGGCTACTTCCCCTGACACCAGCTCCGTCGCCGGTGGTCGGTGCTCTGTGGGGCCCACCATGATGTATGTGCTTCATCCATTCTGTTCATCCATTTTTACATATCATTTTAGTGTTTAGTTCAAAAAATGATAGGGATATAAATCATAGTTAGGCCACACCACAGGACAAAAATAATGAATGGATATTCACAATTAAGATCCTCCTAAGGCCCACTGTACTGTTTATTTGACATCCAATCTATTGATTTGGTCATAAAGACCCAGATGAAGGGAAAAAATAAATATCAGTTTGATCCAAAACTTTTATGGCCCCTAAAACATTTTTAATGATCAAAATTTATTCAACACTGTTTCCTGTAATGTGGTCCACTTGAGATTGAGATATACTTCATTTTTTTAAACATATCATAAAATGATATTTAAAAACATATGGACGGATTGGATGAAACATATCCATCACGGTGGGGCCCATAGAGCCCTCCCCTTTCCAAAGCTTTGTTTACCCTTTTATTTTTCTATAAAAAAAATTGTGAGTTTTGTATAGAATGTAAAATAGTGGTGGTGACTCGTTCATGAAAATAGTGGCAATGATATAAAGTTATCCAAACCATTGAAATAATCCGTTTAGTTGTATTTGTTTAATATTTATAATTTTATTATATAATACAATCTTAACCATCCAGAAAATGGTCCTTCTTGCATGTACGATTGTTAATAGAGTATTTGTTATAAATGTGGTAGCACACTGTTTCGTATTTCAAAATTTTATAAAATTCAGAAAAGGATTTGCAAAATAACGAGCGCCTTCTCTCTTTTCACATTTTCACTCCTTCCTACGAGCGGCGAGGCGTCATCTTCCTTCGAGTGGCGCGGCTTCTTCTTCCATTGAGTGGCGATGGAGTTATCAATGCTCCAGCATCTGTAAATTCTAACGTTAGATTTTTGGGTAATTTCTGTTGAAAGTGATGGAGTTGTAAGGAAGATTGAAGGTGGGCTTTCTCTTCCTCTTAAATTCCTTAGAGAGTTGTATCTTTCGAGCTGGCCAGGAGAAAGGACACCTGCGTGGCTCAGTCCTACTTCCCTTCCCAATCTTCAGTTTCTTGAGATTCATCGGGGAAGGATTAGGGAGATGGGTCCTAGATTTTGGGACAATGAGAGCGGGGTATGGAAAGTGGAGGTCTTGGTGCTAGAATTTTTATACGAATTGGAAGAGGAGTGGCAGAGGATGCGAAGGGCAATGCCGTCTTTAAGACTCCTCAAGGTTATCAACTGTCCGAAGCTTAACTCATTCCCATTCGATGTTACGGTTGATATTTGGAAGGAGAAGAAATGGAGGAGAGAAGAAGACGATTCAGGTAATTAAAGGGTAACCCAAACTTGATTAATTTTGTATATCCAAAACCATATGTGAAGCCTGCGTTAGAGGCATTGAAGAGGTGATTCGCGAGCACTGCACTATGCCATGCCATACCTTTTTTTTTTATTACTCTCGTACGTGTGCCGCGAATTACCCATTCAATCTCCAAAAAAGTGGATTGCATCTAGAGTATAGACTACCGAGTTAACTGTGTGGGGCCCACTATGGATGTCTGTGTTTTATCCACACCGTTCATCTGTTTTTCCAGATCACTTTAGTACACGAGCCCAAAATTGAAGCGTATCCAAAGTTCAAGTGGACTACACCACAGGAAACAATGGGATAATGACTCTTTATCTACTGTTGAAACCTTCTCAGGGCTCACAGTGATGTTTATTTCTCATCCAACCTGTCAACGAGGTCACAAAGACAGATCTAAACATTCTATAGCCCCCACAAAATTTTCAACAGTAGACATTAAATTCCCATTGTTTACTGTGGTGTGGATCGCTTGAGCTTTGGATAGGGTTCAGTTATAGGCTCATACCCAAAAATGAGCTGGTAATTGAACAGACGGATGGTGTGGATAAGACACTAACACCACAGTGGGCCCCAAAGAGTTACTTAGATTTTCTCTAAATCAGACTAAATCACTCTTCAGCTGGGCCACACAATACAAAATAAATTGACGATTTTTTTTTTTTCTAACCATTCATTTGTATTTATATATTTTCGCCCATCCCAATTGGGAAAGCTGGCCTGACTTTTGTATGAGGCGATCTAGATGTCATGCATGTATCATGTTGTGATACACGCGCACACGTGTAAATTAGCAAACCTCCATGGTCAGACTATCACTTTTAACAGACCTGACGTATGATTGATATACTACTGGTCAGGTTATTTAATACTCTAGCCACATGGGACACTTGATACACAGACATTTAGAAATGGTGCACATGGCGTCAACTCATATTAAACCAATTAACTTATGGAATCACTGTCTCTATGTCATAGCCTAAAAGTTAGATTGGTCCAAGAATCCTAAACTCTAATTGGGGACACTTTTTTGTAGAAATAAAAACATTATTGAATATTTTTTATTTTTAATCATCCAATAAATGTCCACCAATCCAATAGACAAATAATTAAATAAGTTAAGTGCTTGATTATCATTGATGACATTTAAAGAGTTCTATTTTTAAATTATTTTTTTTTCAAATTATTGTCCTTCGAAATTAAAATTTAATTCTAGAGCTAATTTTCACTTTTGACAATTTGGAATTTGGCCAAAGTTCAATTTCTAATTTTAAACCATTTACAATTCTTTCTAAAAGCTACTTTTCATATTCTTAGAGATTATTCAAATTTAAAGGTGTTAAACACAACTTGACAAACTGAAATACTCAAGAATCCAATTGCTATAGATGTAGATTCTTCAAATTTCAAGGGTCAAAACCACCTATATATTCCTTTGAAGACATTTCTAACCTCACTTTCATTTTTTTCAACCTTTTTTTCTACCTTTTTAGGCTTGCTTCTTAAAGGTGCCGATGAAGAGGAAGAAGCAGAAGCAAAAGCAGAAGCAGGTATGTATGTACATGCTTTTCCCACGACATTCTTAGTTCACATACCTTCAGACCCAGTACTGATTCAATAAATACCCCATCAGTTGTGCCATTAGTCATATAATAGTTATAATAGAAAGAAGAAATGATGGCAAAGTTGTGGAACTGGTATAGGATTACAGAGACCTTTCCATAGTACACATGACAGGGGTGATGTGCCAATTTATTATGTTCATTTAATTGCCCCTGTTGTTGTTGATGAAACATGATTAAAAATATATAAATTGGATGATCCTAGCCATTTGGTTGGCAAATTTCAAACCAACACATATATATAGATGCATTTGGCTTCCAAAGTCCCCCTATCTAGCTAATTAGTATTTGCTTCACTTTTGAGTTTCATCCAACTATTTTCTTTGTGAAGGACCATCAGAATGGGAGATTACTGTGGCATGACTTGAAGAAAGGCAATTTCTGTCATCTAATGGCAACTCCAGAGTCCTTGCACTTATCATCCAAGTCTTGTCATCCAACAATATGTAAGGTTCATCACGTGCTTTCTCCTTTAAATATGTTAACTCTAGTGTAGCCAATAAACCTTTGGAATTTGTACTTTCTATATCTAGTGACAAGCTCTGTTTCCCTATTAGATACATTTCATTGATGATCTTAGTAGATTTTCTTTTGAAAAGCTCTCTTTTTTACTTTTTGTTTTTTAACGGAAAAGCTTTCTCATTTTAGTTTTAAAAATTCAGTCTCTCAGTTAAGCATGCTCGATCAGTTTGAAAATAATTGTTTGTTGAAAGGTGTAGCTAGATAATAGTCTGTTGCATATGACCAAACTAAATCTACTTATCCCTTGTTTTGTTTCCTATCTCCAAAGCTCCCTCAAATGCATCCATTAATTATATCCTTCCTCGTCTTGCAACTAATCCACACAAGATTCTCATTTTAGCTGCACTTATCCTCGAACATGTTCCTCAACCACCCAATAGTTTGTCCCATAACTCCAAAAACAAGGACTATATTATCTTGTTTTGAATCCAATATATGTTGAGCCCTTGCACTTCTGCAGGCGACCGCTGTTCCATCCTCAACTCATCATGCATCAATCGGGCTTCATGTGCACAGAGACTGCATGCTTCATAAAGAAATTGACGACAATCCACATTCAACATACATGTGGCCTGCCTGATTTGTGGTCCAAATCATCTATAGAGCAGGGCCCACATGATGTTCTGGTTAGGTGTCCTCTCACGCCTGCAGAGGCGCATGTAAGCTTAGCATGAATGCTTTCACTTGGACAAAAATCTTATTCTGGTCTTGACTGTTGTTCAACACGGGGAGTGGGTGTACATGGGATCTGATCTGTTACATAGAGAATTTCTGTGTCGGCAATCTTTTGAAGATGGTTGTGATGTTGCAACTCTTTTACATTGGTCATTTTTAAACGGTTGATAAGAAGCACTTTCAGCCGCTTCTAGAAGTTATCAATTCTATTAATTGATAATGGCGAAACACTTTACCTTGGTTGTTAATAGAACACTTTCAGCCGCTTCTGGAAGTTATCAAGATTGATCGTGCCCCAGCAGCATTTTTGTCAGAAGGTTTTGCATTGTCTTTTTGGTGTTCCACCATTGAAGCTATGTCGGATATAGAACAACTGAAATCCGCAACAAACCAAACAGTCAGAGATAGCCACAAATTTCAGAGAAGGTATGTCTCTTCTTTCCTTTCTCTTTTATTTCACGAACAGAATGTAGTTCATCTGCAAATTACAGTTTTTTTTTTTAAAGGATTTAGAACTTAAAAAAAAAAAAATGAAAACTACTAGTTGAAAAGAAGAAAAAATAACATTTTCATTGTGTATATATATATATATATATATATATATATATATATATATATATATATATATATATATATATAAACCCATGATCCAAACTTCAATTCCTGGCTTCCAAATTCCTATTATACAATCATCATCTGAGCCTTTCTTCCATCGATTTGGGGTTAGCTTTAAATGGTAGATTGGCAAAAAGAAATTATGATTGGCTGCCAAGTAGACATTCACCTTCCTCTTTACCAAGGTCTTGGAACCGGAAATGGCAAAGGCTCACATTGATACTGACTCACATGCCAAACATAATTCCACACTACACAATAAAGACTGCCAACAAGCTACTCGAATATTGCAGCAAAATTTTAAAACAACAAAAATACCCCTTTTCCCAGTGGAGGTAAACTCCACACTATTGATGGGGCTGACAGGTACAATCTGAAACGTTGGTTGCTACACACGCGTATGCCTCCAAATTACCTAAATACATGTAACGTTTGTTTCAAATTCCTCCCCATGTTCCTTGAAAATCCAAAGTTCATGATCCTCGGAAAACTATTTGCATGGGAAAAATTGCCCCTGGCTGATGCATACAGAGCTTTGCTAAGCCCACATGCATGTTCAAGTCAGCTAATGCACATGCCACCACATATTCTAGCAAGGCGAACAAGTGGAATGTCCAAGCCATCAATCATGATGAGATTCCCTATCCCAAGAATCAGGTTAGTCCACTAGTCAGGTGGGCCACAATCAACTGAACGAATGTACGGTTGTGAAAAAAAATAGCCAAAGTTTTCTAATCCGCTTGGCTTATTTCTACTATCATGGCACACCACTGAATGGACCACCTTTATCTTTGGGCTCTACACAGTGAACTCCACCTAGTGGATGGCTTAGATGTTTCACTGGCCTACCATACTAGCAATTACAGTGGGTGGTGCATTAGCTGACTTGTAGACACGTGGTAGAGTGCATTGGATGAATGGTTTGAAACAAGTCCATTCCTGCATATGTATATAATCGTATGATACATTTATGTGTATGTATTTAGGAATATAACTGTATGATGGTTGAATGGATGGATGGGGGAATCAAAGATATTTTTTTGGGTCTGGTTTCATGGATCAAATGGTAATAGAGATGCAGTTTCATAAATGAAAGCAGTTACAAGCACTGACAAGTTGTTGCTATCTTCTCATTATGCAGGTGTATCTTGTTGGGAAATAGGAATTTCGCGGTTCCTACACTTTCATTTGGTTATTTTGTTAGCCTACAAAAGGATTCCTGAAGTTTCTGGGACAAGATCCTTCAGCCTATTTGTTTGGGTAATTTGAATTTTGCATTGAAGTACTTCCTGCTTTCTAGTTGCAGAAAGAATCAATTGTGGTAATTTGTGTGCTGGAGTGGCAGGTTCAGATTATATTTTTGGATTTTGAAATGTCTAAATCAAACATCAAACAATATGATAAATGTCTACTATGATCTATGTTCATTCACCATTCTTGGTGGTTATGGCTAAATAGAAACCTGATTATTTCTTTGATGTGGCATATGCTTGTGAACTTTACCTTGTTAGCTGTACAAAGATGGGAGGTGAGCAATAGAACTACTAGCCTGCTACCTTCATTACTTCCCTAAGATATCTACTTTGGCTACAAAAAGTTGGAGAAAGATTAGTTACACTTTTGTGGAGACACATTGCTATTGCATGGGATTTTTTCTTGTTTTGTTTTGTTTTTAAACGTTGTTTCCTACTTATAAGGTTGATTGTTTTCCAGCAAAAACAACCCAGGATCCATCGGTTATGTGAGTGTTTGATGCCATTCTTGTTGGCTGGTTTTACTTCTCCACATAGGCACCCTTGAGGAAATGATTATAGTGGCTTAGTCCAAGTCACTTTAGATGTGTTTGAGATGCACCTTTCTGTCTCACAGGGTTATGGTTCAATCATCAAGGGATACACCCTCAATGGGTGATTCTAATGTAAATTCATAACTGATTTTTAAATGTTGGCTAATTGATAATTATTATTATTTCCAATGTCTAATGTTTGCAACACATGATAATCATTCAAACTATAAAGCAATTAGGTTATCAGATTAGTATGTGGCTCTGTTTTTCCCTTCTCCACTGTTGAATTGGACAGAAGCCCCTATCGAGGGGTACAAATTATTGAATGAATGTCGGACATGCATTTTTAACTCTCTTAAGAGAAAATCAAGTATATGTTTTTAGTTTCTGGATTATTGTGTAAATATGCAGATATTCTCTACTCTTCTAGTGGACCATGTAGGAGTTGATTATGAAACTTCGATTGTATGCAATTACTTGTCATCTATTATTATCTTCAATTCATTTAAAAGCCATCCATTAGATAGTTCACTGTTTCAGTGGGTATTATCTTCAACAGAGACACTTGGTTCATCCAGACCACAGCAAGGACCTGAATTCCATCCTAAGATGTTAAGCCTGCACTCTAATCCAAGCAGTCCTATTTCTTATAGTTCTCATCCCCAAGACCTCGAACAGCTTTGTTCTTAATCTTCTTCTTTCTGTACCAATCTGTACTTGTCATCTTCAACAAACTCAGAGACCCATCGGCAGCTCAGCAACCTACCCTTCCTTCCTCATCCTCTGAAGTGGGACCAACCTGTATATTCAAAGTCTCCGTTACATTTGGGTGAGGTTCTAGGTGATCAATGGGATGAGGGTGACTGCTCAAAGGATCCGATGAAAGACTTTCTTAATTTCCCTGGGGATGCTTCTAACGGCAGCTTTGATGATGAGGCTTACATGAGCAAAAGTTTAGCATTTACAGAACAACTAGACTTACAGATTTTGTCAGAGTTAATAAGTTTGTGGCAGTTCTTGCTTTTCACATTGTTGCTTACTTTATGCAGGAAATTTATGAAATGCCTCAAGTTCCACCTGTCCCAGTAGTTAGATCTAAAGGCAATGATACTCATCAGCATTTGGTCTCTCCTGTAGTTCAAATCCCTTCAAGCCCCTCAACTTCTGTGGCCACAGCTCTAAACAAGCCACGGTTGAGATGGACGCCTAAGCTCCATGAGCAGTTTGTGGAAGCTATTAACAAGCTTGACGGGGCCGAGAGTGAGCATATAATTTTTTCTATTTCCTTTTTTCCTTTTTTGTCAAGTAAGGTCAGTGAATGATGATCCCTCTTATGAGGGTTTAACCACTGTCATCTTGCTCGTTGTTGAGGGTATTTGCGAGTGCACAACTTCAAGTAATGCACACACACACAAGGCATTTTTCATCTCACACAGGTCAGTATGAAGTGCAGAGGCAACTCTGAAGGGTATATTAAAGACAATGAATGTTCAGGGTTCGACAATCTATCATGTAAAAAGCCACCTATAGGTATTTTCAGTTTTTTTTTTCCATGAATTATTGTATCTTAACAATTCATTCAGCTGCTATCACACTCGATTACGTTATGTATTTACCTTCTCATGAATTACCTAGATCTTTAATATTGAATCAGTTCCAATGTCATTTGATACCTAATAGTTTTGTATGTGGTCGTAACTTACAGAAATACTGACTTGCCAAGTATCTTCCGGAGGCAAAGGAAGGTAATATATGATAACACACATGGACTTGTTCTTATGCTGAGTAATGAAGTGCTTACTACGTAATCTAGTAACATGATATGTTAACCACCAGTCAGTCATCTTGAGTTAAAACTATATATTTGTTAATGGCATGTATAGTGATATCCAATCTGTGCTCCTAATTGATTAAGTTGGGAGGAAAGATGACTTCTCCAAATGTTCTGGTAGAATAATGAGCTCATCTTAATTAAGTAGACATGTCTGCAAATTCTATACATCTCCCTTAGAGGCAGACTTGTAATTGTCACTTTTGACAGTCTTTGTCTTTAGTTATGTATTTTCTCATTTTATTCTTGGGTAATTATTTGTATTTGGGAGAACACCTCATTTCTTGCTGTTGCAAGCATGATTTTTCCACCATCACCTTCTCTCAACTGGAAGCATCTATGTTGTGGGCTCTTGGAGCCTTGAAATGGCAGCGAACAAAAAAATCAAATATTTGTAGAGAAATTCATAACCCCATAGAAGGGTACTTTTCATAGGAAGGTCCTTATGTAGTAGTGGAACTTAGATTTCTTTATGATTTTTGGTTTTGACTACGTGTTGTATAGAGAAAAAGTCTTCATCTGAAGACATGAAGGGAACTTCTGTTGGTACTAAATCCGATCCACGCATCCAAAGGTAAGCCTTCATCCTATCTTTTTCTCTCTCCTCTTTTGTTCTTTTACCCACAAATTTGTCAAGTAACTCTTCATTATTTAGTATTCTTTTAATTTTTTTTATTATATATTTTTAATTTCCCAGATTCTCAAAACCATATAGCATATAGTGGACACTTAATCCCTGATGCTTCCTCAACCTGCCAAGTTGCCTTTTAGTCAGTTTATTTATTTATTTATTTTTAAATCTATAAATTAAAAACAGTGTTGTGAACCACTATCTATCACTGATTTTTGGATTTATTAAATGGGCAGTCCCAAACTGAGTTGTGGGTGAGATTGGTTTCTTACAAACCCAATGTTAATTCGGGTGAGCTTCAAACACTATCCATTAGTTCTACTATAATTTGATCTTCACATGGAAATGGCTCTGTCCACTTCTTCAGTTACTGGTAAGTTGAATTAGGGAATGTTTGTAATCTTTTGTGCATAGTAGTGGAAGAAGAATGGGTTGGACCTAATGGATGGTCCAAGTAAGTGACATGCTCATGAGGCCAAATGTTACCGTGTATGGGAAGGTTTCTATACACTTCGCCCACTAAATCATTTCTCTTTTGGAAATTATGAAAGAGGAATATGGCATGTGAAGACCAAGGTATTAAAAAGTAGTTATGTAATGGCCGCTACATTGTTTCATAAAACCCTTTCTTTTAGATGGTTGCTCTGCTCTCTTTATTAAACTGTTTTGGTTTGTACTTGAAAAGCAAGCTGCTTTTATTCTTGTCATGAATGATTTGTTTGGATGCACACAGTTGTACTATCTTGTTGTACGTTGTTAATCCAAAATCTTAGATCTTTCTATTTGTAGTACATTGCAGATAACAATCTCGAGAACAACCCATGGCATAGATTTGATGAGTGGTCACTCAAGATAAAAACCGATGCGCCTGAATGAAGTTCTGAAAATGTTGTTGGTTTTTCTTCTTCAGTTATTCTTGAAAGTTATATTGGTTGCTTTCAAAAGATAAGCAACGAGGCCCTCAGTATTCAAATAAAATCTTATTAGTTGTTGCATGGTTTCTTTCACAAGTTCTAGTATATTGCCTCAAGAAGTTGCTACTCCCACACCTGCGTGAAGCCTTTCCCATCCACATGCAAGCGCACATGCCAACGTGGCACACATATATAGGATATAAGATTTTCATTAGGTATGCGACACAGTTTAGATATTCTGGCCAAAATAAGGCCATTTCACTCAGATGAGCAACAGTTAACAAAAGAAATGCTTGGCTAAAACAAATTTTATTTTATTTTTTCTAGCCACCATTTGTTTTGTACACTTTGGCTGACCTGAGTGGAACAACCTAGTTTCGATCTAAACAAGTGCAGCCCAACTGATGGATAGCTTGGATCTTGCACTAGTGTGCCATATTGGCATGTGTTCTTTTATGTGGATGGGCAGTAGTTCACTTGTGTGTGGGCTCAGCAAACCTGTTGTCTCAGTTCTCAATCTCCTTTAGTAGTTAGTCTTATAAAATACCAAATTTCTTCTCATTTTCAGGATGAAACGAACAAGCTTATCAGTTCAACCCTAGGTGAAAGGGGGAGAGATATAATACACCTTTACTATGGCCTGGATAAAGAATCCCATGCATGGGAAGACATTAGTAGACAGTAAGTAGTTGAAGTTTTTGTCTCATCTTCTTTTTTCATTTTTTAATGAAAAATGACAGAGTGATGCTTATCTAGCCACGGGCTGCTACAACCTTCAATGCTATGATGTGCAAAATTGTAATAATGGGATTGGCACTTTCACTTGGGTTGAGTTGTTTAGTTATTAATGGATGGGTGGAATTTTGGTGTTGGGTGTTTTGAGCATATGGGCTTAGGTTTTGCTATTAAGTTTTTTACATGTTTGGATGCTCAGTTCAATTTCATATCAATTTATTAGGATTGTTGTGTAATTTGGAGTTGGAAGTCTTCCAAAGTGAGCGGAAGTTGGGCTAGCCCCAAATTCATTTAGGACTTATTTGCTTGGATGGGCCTGATGAAAATGGATAGGATAAGCCATCCATTTTGTTTCTAGCTTTGATGAAAGGCAGCAAATTGGAAATGGGTGCGTTTTTAATGTTTACTTGCTTTCAAACAGAACATTTTGATAGACCAAACACCTGATTCTTTTAATGATGAGTTCAATCACCACTTCTTTCAATCTAATGTTTATGTATCCTCATCATAGATGTAGAGCAAAAGGCGAGTGGTGACCTCACCAAGGATGTAGAGCTAAGGGCGTGTTTTTAGCCATTGGTTAAGAGTGAGAGGCTACAGGGGCTATTGATGTCTATTGGTTGAAATTTAAGTTTGTTCAGGTAAGCATGATTTTCGAGCATGGATTTTCTCAGACGAGTATATTTCTATAATAAGAGTACTCATCTATACATAAATGTGGCAATGCTTATTAGTTGGAATGGGTTTTATATGTGGTCATGGGCATTTGCATAATATTGTTGATGTGGGTATTTCCTTAGCATGGTTAAAAAGTGAGCTTTAGACAAGGACTACGTTGGATGTGTATTTGGCATGGTCACTTTTTATGTGTTTTTTTTTTTTTTTCTTTTCACATGTATTTACTGTATGGTTTGTGTATTTGGATGTTATCCTCATTGTTGCATGTTTGTTCTGGTAGTTAGAATGCTGAAGTTAAAAGAATTAGCAGAGGCTTCTATTGTGGTTCTCGGGTGTCGAAGAGCATCAAAGCATGCCTGCCCTATCGCCAACTAGTCTCATCTTCTGTTTTATGGCTGTGATTTACCTAGGAGATGTTAAACTACTTTGATCCCAACTGATGTATGGTTTTGCCTATGACATGTGCATTTATAGTCTGAAAACATTAAATAGACCGTTAATTGTTTTATTGGTAGTGTTGATTATAGTCTTGATGAATGTTAAATGGGTGAAACGTGCATGCACATGTTTAATCATTAATTGATTATGATTGTTTGAATTATTTTTTGAATGACTATCAGGTGTAAGATTAAAAAAAAAAAAAAAATACAAACAAATCTGACGAAGGTTTTTTTTAATTCGCAGATATTTTAGCGACGGACTAAATCCGTCGCTAATTTCAAAACAAGAATGGATAGGTACATCGCTTTCCTCATATTTGCGACGGACCTTATCCGTCGCTAATATTTTAAAAGACGAATAATTCGGTGGTTTTTTCCACATTTCAGCAACGGATTTTTTATTTTTTGCGACGGATCTTATCCGTCGGTAATCTGCAACGGACCTTATCCGTCGTAGATTCAACGATGTATTTTATCCGTCGGAAATAAAAAAACACCCAGTAAACAGTGACGGACCAAGCGACGGATGAAATTCGTCGTTTATTTGGTTTTACGACGGATTTCGTCAGTCGCAAATCCGCGATTTTGGCGTAGTGTGGATCCACACTGTGTGGCCCACTGGAGTTTGGATCAAACTGATATTTGTGTTTTTCCTTCATCCAAGGCTGCTGGATAGTGCCAACAATGCTAGACCGTCTAGCTACCCATTGGACTTCGGCAAGGTGGGCCCCATGGGTGGCCAACATGGATATAAAATACATCATGGTGGGGTGGGACACAAGGCCTCATCATCACCAAGAAAATGAAGGAGAGGGAGAGAGAGAGAGATAGAGGGAGAGAGATCAGATGATGGAGGGAGCTTCGCCACTATGAGCTCCCTCTAGGAGCTACAATACATACATCAAGATGGGTCCCACCATTGTGGGCCCCTAAATCACAAAAGGATAAATACAAGATCACCCACCTCAAGATCCCCTCTTCCTTCTTCCGCCTATAGCCTCTAGAGCTCCAAGGGAACATTTTGAACGGTCGAGATGGACTTTGGATGGTGGGATTGGGTGGTAGGAAGGTGGGCCACACCAAGCTCTCTCATGGAGATTGGAGGAGCTTGGATGTTGGAAAATTTTGGTGTTTTTGGGTTGCTTGGAAAGGAAGGGAGAAATAAGAGAGAGAGGAGATGGGATGGAGTGATGGATGGGTGTGTAAGAGATTATTGACTTATGGGGTTGGTTGGGGATGGGTGCGAGTGATGTGTACTTGACCCTCAATGGGTTCATTGAGGTGACATATTATAGAGATTCTCTTAGGTTTTGCAACTTGCGGCGTTTTCCTCGAACCGAACGCGGGCCCACATCTCCTGGCCTGGGTATCACCTCGCTGCGTGAGATGTGCCATCGAAACCGAGGCGATGGCATGGTTACTAGGGTATAAGTCTCGGGTTGACAGGACTCGGCTTAGGATCGCACGCAAATGTCAGATAAAGGTGGAAGGTTGCCGGAATTCGACCGGGAAGATCGCGGAAGCCTATGGAACGGTACGGTTTAGGATACGGGTCTTACAATTGTCCTAAGGTGCGGTCCATTTGGGATCAGAATTGGAATCATAACGGGGTCCTCGGCCCTCCAAATATCTAGGAAATATATGGACAACATAAGCCCATTACTCATACATAATGGGCCTGCATAAGGCGGCGAGGTACACGGCCTAAAGTGGATAGACGATGTATAAATAACACATACATCACGGTGGACCTCACTCATTTCCAATGGGCCCTCGTGTACATCATATTGGGCCTCACACAAGGGTCTCACATAATCTCCATGGGCCTCACTCAAAGGGCCTCATACATCACATTGGGCCTCATATACGTTGCATTGGGCCTCACTTGTGGGCCTCAACAATGGGCCTCATATACATTAAGATGGACCGCAACAATGAGCCTCATATACATCAAGATGGGCCCATCATCCTAGAGGGACCATCTACACCATTCATCTATTTATATAGATGATTTTAGAGCATTACCCAAAAATAAAAATGAATCATATCGGGAGATCATCTGGACCACACCATAAATAGTAGTGGAGATTCCCACTGTTAATAATGCACAGGGCCCACCATAGCCTTTATTTTCCATCCAATCTGTTCATTAGGTCACAAAGGCCTGGATTAAGAGGGAAAACAATTTCATATTGATCCAGAACTTCTGTGACCCCAAACAGTTTCAATGGTGGACGTTCAATCTCCACTAATTTTTGCAGTGTGGTTCATCTGATAGTCGGTCAACGACGTGGATGGACGGTGTGAATGTGAAACAGATGAATGACGTGGATGTAAAATACATACATCATGGTGTGGCCGACAGTCCAGCCATCTGGACGGTGTGTATTACAACATATACATCATTTGGTGCCCATGTGTGGACAACACACATCAGGTGGGCTTCCTCCTGTCCACAGATGGGCAGTGGAAATAAATACAACGGTGGGTCCCACAGCCGTCAAACAGATGGATGGTCTAAATATAACACATAAATCATGTGGGCCCCCAAGTGCGGACGGCGTTGATGAAACACATGCCTCATAGTGGGGTCCCACGTGCGTGGCCCAACAGAGATTAGATCTGCCTCGTTTTAGATAGTGGTGTACTCCACCTGATATTTGAATGTCTCATTCCCTGGCCCATGGCCATGGAGTTGGGATGGACGATGTGGATATAACACATACCTTATGTGGGACCCACAAAACTTGCTGACGTCTACAGTTGTTAGTTGTGTGTGCTGGCCCACTGTCCATCGATAGACGGTTTGGATATAAAAAACAAATGGATGGTGTGGGTGAGATCCATACATCAGGTGCGTCTAGGCCCTGTTGGACAGTGTGGACAACAAACATCCAGCAGGTCTGGCCCATCTGGTTTGGACGGTGTGGATGTACCACCGCATACATCAGATCAGGGTGATATTTGTCACACTCCAAACTCAAAAACCGGGCTCACAAAATTCCCAATCACCAAATCCGGTGCCGACAGCCACCGTAGTACCCCATTCTTGGCTCCTGGCACTCAATTTCGATCCTGGGATCCTACAAGGAGGATTTCTATATCATAAATCTGTTCATAATCAGCATAACCAAGATCATAACCCACAGATAATAACCACAAGAGCATCATCATAAAATCCACTATGAATAAAAACTTTTACAATACAAGACGCATAATGGGAAAGATATAATGGCTATGACAAAATCCCAAAAGAAAGCTTCTCGGCACACCCCTGCTCTTGCTCAGCTACTGCCTAGCATCACCTGGACGCATCAATCATGCATAAACTCATAGAAAGCTTAGAGGGTGGTGTAAGTATGTGCATGGCAGGTGACAAGTATGCAATATCAGAGTATGCGGAATATGCTGGCAAGAACATGAATACCACCAGCCGTAACAAGGCTATGCAATGCAAGGCAGAAATGCCATCAGCCATACCAAGGTTATGCTACACCAAGCATGAATGCTATTAGCCATACTAGGGTTATGTGATGCGGGGCCGATATAGCCAAATGCCATATGCAATATGTAATGTGATCATGCTAGTCCTCATATCAAGTCCACATATCAGTACAATTCCTCTCTGGAAAATCACCAGGGTCAAATACACTCCATACTGACTGCCGCCTCCCTAGCCGCGCAACCCAACTAGTGGAAGAGATCTCACTATCCACCAGTGGTCTGTCAATACCTACTCGCGTCATCGATAACGGACCCATTTGAAAGCTGGTCAAACTCAGCCTAGCTTACAGCCCCCTCACTCGGGCGGATAAGGCCACACCCCCTTCTAACCGACCATGACACAGTGGGAGATGTGACCTAATGGTATTCGGCACCTGCGCTCATGTTTCCACTCTATCTCGATGTTGGAAAATCTCCTGGTACCAAAAAGGTTTTGGGACTTTCACCTAAGGACATCCTACGTGCCAACAGTATTAGAATTAAGCATTTTTGGTGTCTAAATCTGGCCATCCATGATGTGCCTGTGGAGACTACGACCCTGATGATGCTAGGGTGAATAATAATCGTGCCATGCCAAAGTGAGATGCATGAATCATACCAATCAACCATGCATCAGTCCTACGCATGCAGCGCGCTCATGTGAGGCAACTCCATCACTCAGGGAGTCCCAAAAACAATCTGCCCAATGGCACATACCATAACCAATCACTCCTTAACCAAGCATACATATGATGCATATGGGAATGAATCATGAAGATGACAAGCATAACATGCGATGATGTTGTACTCTCCTCTTAGCAAGGTTGGGTGTAGGTACTTAGACGATTCTACATGGTATAGAAGAAGCATAACCAATAGTGGGGGCCCAATGGTTTGGGGTAGCCCACAAAGTCTAGGTAAGTAATACTACGGGCCCAATAGATGAGAATGGGCCTAACAAAAGGCCTAGAAAGGTTCATAATGTGGACATTTAACCATCATTGTCCCATGGAAGGCAGCCCAATAAGGAATCTAGCTAAAACAAGGCCCAAGGCCTAAGGCCCGGATACAACTATGAAAAGAAAATGGGCACTAATCCATAACATCTCATACCACATGATGGGCCTCAAGAAACGGCCTAAAGCCTATATACATCAACATGGGCCTAATGGGGCACACCATGGCCCAAGTACAATGGCCACCGAATTCATGCATTATGATGGGCCTCATGGGCAGCCCATATGTCCAAATACATAAGTAAGCCATATCTAAGATTTGGTAAAATGGGCCCTACAATTCAGCCAAAGACTAGGCAAGATAGATGGGCAACAAGGGTCCAATTACATATAACATTTTAGCCCACAAAGTCCAGCACAATGTGAAAATAGCCCATTCACAAAACTGGGCTCAAGACTAGACGTCCAATGCTATTTGGACCTGCTGGACGTCCAAAAATCTGGACTGTTATGGTCCTCAATAATCAGCCCAAAAGTGAGCCTCCTAAGGCACTAATTATGCCCAAAAATCTCAGAAAATATAAGCATGGTGTGTGTACACAATTCTCTCAATCTGATGGGCCTCACATCTTCACAATATTCAGCTGCATGTAGAATTTTCTTAAGGCCTTACTCGACATTCAGCCCACCCAACTTCCCAGGCCTACTGAGGTCTAACAAATGGTAAAATTGAGCGAACAGTGATATGATGGCCAACAGTAATCACAATGGGCATGATGGCCAATAGTAATCATAGTGGGCCCCACCAGATGGAAGGTGTGTATACGACACATAAATCAAGTGGGCCTGCTGCTGGACTGCAAGTCCAACAGTATTCCTAAATGGCCTGGACAGTTAGGGCGGTCCTAATGAGCTGGACGGCTAGCCCTTCAAACACCCAAGGTGGGCCCCACTTGTGGACGTCCACCAGGGGAGGTGGACCATGTCCAAGTGGGCCACATAAAGGGGGATGGCATGGATACATTATCAAAGTGGGCCGCATGGGGGGAAAGAACTGCTAGCCACCTGCTGGATGTCAGCCTAGCTGGAACGTCCAGTGGGTGAGCTGCTATCCCAGCACAATAACCCCTAAAAATGGGGTGATCTGATGGTCCACATGCACTTGAGATGGGTCCCAAAAAGGTGGCTCTCAAGATTGGTAAGGAAAAAAAGCCATAAGATCATACAAACAAGAATTACAGAAATGGACAGCAAGGTTTTAGAAATAAAAATACTGTTGGAAATTATTACTGTCCCTGCATGGTACACCCAATGGAGTGGGCCCAGGCCTGCCTGAAAATAGGGTAAATGGGTGGTCAACAAGCACCCCTAAATGTACAACAAGGTGGGGTCTACAAAAGTGGCCCACCATCCCCAAAGATCAAGCTGATATGCGTGTTTTCCCTTCATACAAGGTGGCCGGATGGTCCAGAGACTTGGACTGTCCCACCCATTGGGCCTGCTCCATGGATGTCCTAATCAGGGAGGAATGGAGGTGGTTTCCATCATGCATCAAGGTAGGGTCCACACCTCCAAGAAACACCCCTCACTAGGGAGAAAAAAATAGGCTACATGCAAGGCTAAATCCCATACCAAAAACCAGTAATCAATGGCCCCGAAAATAGCTTAGAAATATCTGGACAGCAACATATTGATGGATATATCAGTCCATAACTTGCTAGACAAAGGGAAATACCCCAAATAAACCATGATGTGGCCTACCTTAGTGGCCCCCACAAATCCCCAGACCAAGACACCACATCAAGTCTCCTTGCATGTCACAAATGGATAGCAAGTGGGACACCCAACATCAAGAAAATGGACAGAAGGGCGTCCCACCTTGTTGGATGGTCTGGATGTCCTAGGCACACCAGGTGGCCACACACATCAGGGAAATAATAAGAGAGAAAGAGTGAGATGATCCGGGCCATCGGAGAAGGGCTCCACCACTATTGAGCCCTTCTCCATCAATCATAACCACACATCATAATATTTCATCAAAATATCACATGGATCTATTCATGCATGGCCCTACAAATTAAAATTTGAGGTGGGGATACCATCCTCACCATGGATTTAGGGTCTAGATAACCTAATCAAACTATGGATAAAGGAAAATTATCATGATGGGGTCCATGGAGAATGGCCCCATCATGGCTCATGCATGCACAAGGTGGGCCATTGGCCACACCTACAGGGTCAAGGAGGACCTCCACCATTGATTAGTGGGTCCTACAAGCTTCCAAGAATGAAATACAAGAATAAATGAAAGAAAAATTAGGAAAACTAGCCTAGGAGCACACCCACCTCTAAGATCTTCCTTCTTCTTCTAGACTTAGGTTCTTTAGCTCCAATGAAATTGTTTAAATGGAGGAGATGGGTTTTAGAGGGCTAGATTGAGGGGGATTAAGGGAAGAAGGGGCTGAAAAGTTTGAGAAGGGTGGGATGTCCCAAGTTCTCTTGCAAATGGGGGAGAGAATGAATAAGGGAGAAAGAGAGAGATGGGGAGTTATAGCAAAGTAATCATGGGTTTTTAAGATACTCATGGGTCTTGGGAAGAAAAGCCATCATGGCACATGGGATAGGGAGAGAAATGATTATTTTTGAGAAGAAAAATCCATGATTGCTAGGCTAGGTAGGTTGGGTTATAGGCTAGGCTAGGTAGGGTAGGCTATAGGTAATGATGGACTAGGGTGATGTCATCACCTAGGAAAATGTGCACATGCATTAGGTGGATCCCACATCATGATCAACGGTTCAAATATTGCGCGTGGTACATCTTTTGATCTACACCTCGGATTGGTGCACGAGATGTGGTGTTGGAACCGTGGCAATGATGCGGTTGCAAAGACATAAGTTTAGGGTTGAATTGGTTCAGGTTTATAGGGCGGAACTTAGGAATGATCGTAAATGCTACCTATAGGTTGTGGGTCACTGAAATTCAATCGGAAGGACCGCGGGACCTAACGGAATGGAATGGATACTAGGTTATGGGTCTGACAATATTTGTGTTTTCCCATCATCCAGGTCGTCCAACTGGACCACTAGTCCAGCAGGGTGGATAGCAGGGCCATCTCACCCATTGGATGGTCTAGATTGCCCTTAGGTGGGCCAACAAATCAAGAAAAAGGAGAGAAATAGAGAGAGAGAGAGAGAGAGAAATGTACGATGGAGGGACCCCGACACTATGGGCCCTCCCTTCCATGCATTACAACATACATCAAGTAGGTCCCATTACATGTGGGCCCACCAATCAAAATCAATGGTGGTGATCCCTTCTTCACCAAAATACAAGGTCTAGATGATCCTTTTCATACTAGGAAATAAACATTATGATGGGGTCCATGGAGAATGGCCCCATCATGGAATGATCATGTGAATCAAGGTGGGCCGTCGGCCACACTTAGGGTCCGAAGTGAGATCCATACCATTAATCGGTAGGCCCCACTTGGCCCATCATCAAAACATAAATATAAGCCATAAAAAACACTCATTGTTGGATCTTCTTGGTTCTATGGAATGCCAAACTCCTTGGCTCTCTCTTTGATGGAGGTTGATGAAGGTTGAAGGGCTAGGATGATGGATCTTGTGGTAGGAAGTGGGTCACACACAAAGCTCTCTCTCCTTGGGAATGCTTAGACATCCACCCTTTCTTAGTGCTTGGGAAAATGAGTAGAGAAAGAGAGAGAGAGAGAGAGAGAGAGAGAGAGAGAGAGAGGGTGGTTTAAGAGAGAGGTGATGGGTGGGTGATGGATGTGAGTGATGGATGTACTTGACTTGAGAGTTGACTTAGGTGGGTTGCTTATCTTGGGGAGAAAGAAAGCATGGGATAGGGATGAGATGTGTACTTGACTTGATTGATTGATGGGATGGGTTGTAGAGATTCTCATGGGATTGCAAATGCGTGACATTTCTTTGAGATAAACATGGGCTCACATCTCCTGGCCTGGGTATCGTATCAGTGCGCAAGACACGACGTTGGAACCGTGGTGACAGCACGGTCGTAATGGTACAAGTTTCTAGTCGATCTGACTCAGATATATGGGATGCGACTTAGGGTCATGTGAAAACACTGTCTACAGATTACAGGTTACCGGAATTCAATGGGGAGAATCGCGAGAGTCTACGAAATGGTACAGTCTAGGATGTGGCCCTTCTAGGGCATTTCCTTTGAGAACTTAGACAAATTCTCTAGAGCACTAGTGAAATCCAAGTAAAGGTGCATGGCTAAAAAGCATCAAACCACAGAACCATTTGTATCGAAATAATTGTGTGAGTGGCATGTGTAGCCATTTTACGTTAATAGGAGTCTGGTTTAAGACTATTTGTCACTTGACTCCTGTGAACCTACCTTATCTATTCCAAGTATCGATTCGAGTCTACTAAATATTAGTATAATGCAGAATTATTCCTGTCTAACCCGAAAGTCATTATTTGAAACATGTGAGGGAATCTTGAATTTTTTATGTTTTAAAATAAATAAAAAATAATTTTCGAATGAATTGAAAATTTTCTCTAAAAATCATTTCAAAAAGCAACAAAGGATTTTGCCTTATAGTGGTGTGGGTTTAGTCCCACATTGAATAGGCAAGTGGAAAGTCTTGATTTTATAAAAGGAGAAGTTTGGATAGGGCATATACCCTTTTAAGGGGCATGCGAATTTGGTTGTTAAGGGGCTATGCCAACAGGCCCAATCTACGCCATGAACCACATGTGTGCACAGGTTGGGACGGGTCGGGCCGAGCCATGGTTGTGGACATGGTGCGATGTGGCGTGGTGCTTACGTACGCACGAGTATACTTGCCTAAAATTCTAAACGGTTTTTTGCTTTTTTGTAGTTCTATTTTTTTTTTTGTTACAACGGTTGTCTTTTGAATTTCCAAACAGAGTCGAAATCCTAACAACCATTTGTTGGAATGGGTGCTTAGACACCCAATAAGGAAACCTTTGAAGTTTATAAAAAGGACTTCTCTGGTTCATTTTTCATATGCATTCGGTTCTCTCTACACTACAAATTTTTGCAAGTATGAAATTTCTTTGTCTCTGGTTTTGTTTGGTTCGGTCTTTGGGTTAGACGTATGATGGTGGTTGGGGTCATCATACATTGAGTGCGGTTGTGTGACCAGACAACATTCTCAGGTATCCCAGAGGTTGATTTTTGGTGTTCCTGTTGCACTACAGATAACGTCCAAAGGAGGGCATATCAACTTTAAGCCAAATGACGTTTGTCATGTTTGAATTCCTATAAGTTTTCATATTCTTCCTTATTTAATTTTCTATTGTTGTTTTAATTTTCTTTTACAATTTTTAATAATGAATTTCCATAATTATGGATTCACAGATCCAAAATTCCAACAATTTCCTCTAAGAGGTTTGCTCAAATACATCCAGTCTAATTAGAATACCATGCATTGTGATTTTAATCATTAATTCAGGGCCATCTTCCAATGATTCAAACCATTGATATGATGAGTCTCACTATGGTAGAAAATCAACAGATAAAAGCTCTCAATTGGATTATTTATTTTTAACTCTTTCATAGTTTTGCTTTTTTGCTTCGAACATGTACTGTCACCATAACCTTCGTATGATCAAAGGGCAAAAATATTTAGTCTGATAGTTTTCCACGACATCTCCCATCCAAGGGGAGGCATATCAAATAAACTATTTCGATCATTGAAAGCAACCCAAATCCTATGGCTCTAAAGTCCCGAGGCATCATATTGCAAGTGCATTTTCTGCACTAGTTTAATGTGACCACGTGAGCAAGATCCAATCCACTCATCTGGTGGGTCTCGCTTTACAAAACTAATGGCTTTCCAGGTAGGCCATGCATTTAAAAAAGAAATGGATATAAAAAATAATTGATAGTGTGTTTACGCCTGACTTGACTGCGTTAAATCTAGTGGGTCATACAATGCCACATGGCAGCGAAATCTCAACTTGAGATTAAATAGAAGATCTCTTTAGCTGCCTTGATGGCAGAATGTGATTAGAATCCAAAAAGTCATGAGTAGCCCAAAAGGGAAAAATGTAGCTGGCTGCCACCATGAGACACGTATCATGTATCCCACTCATGTGGCCGAGCCATCTATTCACCATAGTGGTCTCATGGGTATAAAATAAAACATGGTTGTGGCAAGTGACAGATTTAATCGATATACCATAACATGTTACAGAAGCTTTTATGACCAAAACTATTTAAGAAACGGAGTAACAACAATGCCAAGTTGTCCAAGTTTCATGGCGCATTACACATGTTTGCACGCGGAGAAAGAGATAACTATCACAAACACTTGACATCATAAAATGGACTCTTGTCAACGTAACAAGAGCTGGATGAGCTTGCAACCAATAGTTAATCCATGATAAATGACTAGCATACATGATGTTGCTTGATAAGCTACAAATATCTTCAGGCCTAGAGGGTTATTTTCACATTAGCAAGTGTGAGGAGTGGTCGTGAAGATCTATTTCTAGCTATCGCCTCAAAATTCTATAAATAAGAGTAATGTAATCCAACCTGTCTATGCTACTACGTTGGACTGGCTTTAACATAGGATTAGTGTAATCCTGTTTGTCTATGTTAATACGCTAAATCAACTTAAATTATGAGTAGTGTAATTCCCTTCCATCTACACTGACTGCTAGATCGTAATGATGACATATTGTTTTTCTTTTTAAAAGTGTAATTCCCTTCATCTATATCCAAGTCGTTGGAGTGAAGAAGACTTAGATCTAAGGCCTCGCCATGTATGCCATAGACGTTAGATCATCGAGGGATACTGTCACGCCTCGAACTCGGAGACCGGGCTCACAAAATTTTCGATCGCCGAATCCGGCGCCGACAGCCTCCGTAGTACCCCATTTTCGGCTCCCGGCACCCATATACCAGGTTCCGATCCTGGGATGCTACAAGGAGGATTTCTGATAATCCATTTGATTCGTAATGAGCATAACCAAGCATAACCCACGAACAATAACCATAAGAACACCATCACAAAATCCACTATGAACAAAAACTTTGAATATAGTGCGTAGAAAGGGAAATACAAGGTAGTGCAAATAACAAAAACTCCAAAAGCTCGGCGGCACGCTCCAAGCAATGGCGAGACTACAAGCATGCGTCTAGCGTCACCTGCACGCATCAATCGTGCATAAGCTTATAGAAAGCTTAGAGGGCGGTGTAAGTGTGTGCGAACGTGCTCAGAATGCAATGCCGGAGTAATGTGAAATCATGCTGATGAGTACGAAATGCAACTAGCCGTACCAAGGCTATGCGCAAGACAAGATGTGAATGCTATCGGCCATACCAAGGCCATGCGATGCAATATGT
Source organism: Magnolia changhungtana (assembly GCA_030180095.1). Classification (NCBI taxonomy): domain Eukaryota; kingdom Viridiplantae; phylum Streptophyta; class Magnoliopsida; order Magnoliales; family Magnoliaceae; genus Magnolia; species Magnolia changhungtana. The sequence continues at coordinate 3,970,312 of JASAUF010000625.1, forward strand.
AAGTCAAGCATGTCAATCCTCATCCAACTCTTCATGTCAATACGGTCCTCGGGCCTCCGGATAATCACCGGCGTTCGTACACTCCAAATGGCACCTTGTCTCTCTCCAAGCGAAGACGGTCCAAGTGAGCGTAAGAAACCTCACTATCCGCCTGGCCAATAGTCAGCCAATACCTATGCGGCACGTCGATAGCGAATCCATTTCTGAGCTGGTCAAACTCAGCCTAGTAATGCCCCCTGCTCTCGGGCGAGTAAGGCCACCACTCCTTTCCAACCGACCACGACACAGTGGGAGACGCGGCCTCATGGTATTCGGCCCTCGTGCGCTCATATATCCACTCGGTCTCGACGTTGGAGTCATCCTCTGGTACCATCGGGTTCAGGGACTCTCACCTAGGGACATCTATGGCGCCCTAATTGCTTGGAACAAGATTTTTCGGTATCCAACTAGCCAACCACGATATATCTGTGGAGGCTATGGCCCTGATATCGCTAGGGCATATCTCAATCATACAGATGCAAATGCATGAACCACACTACCAATCATGCAACCATCCTGCGTGAAGCACGCCCTCATGTAGGGCAACACCGCCTATCAGGGAGCCCGTAAACAGTCTGCCCGAAGGCATATGCTATGATTAGACACTCCTCATCTCAAGCATACATATGATGTGCATGATCATGAATCATGGGCCGTGCTAAACATGTTATAAAGTAATAAACTATCCTCTCAATGAAGATAGGCCTATATGGCCCACATGAAACAGATGCGGGCCTATCAGTGGCCTCAGGGAGAGTTATAATGTGGACATCGAACCAACATTACTCGTACAATGTGGACATCAAACCAACATTGTCCCCAAGGCTTAGCTCGCCTAAAATACCAATAAATAAATAAATCATGGTGGAGTCACACATGGCAATGTGCCTTAGGTACATCCCATTGGGCCTCAAATATATCAAATGGGCCGTATCTCATGGGCCTTATATTCATCAAGTGGGACATCCCAATGAGCCTCACCAATGGGCCTTAGGTACATTGCAATGAGTCATCACCCATGGGCCTTAGAATGCATTAAAATGAGCCCAATCACGTAAGTTTTATGTGTATCAAATGGGCCTAATCACATAGGCCTTATACATATTAAAGTGGGCCTCAACAATGGGCCACAGGTACATCAATTTGGGCCTCAGAACGTGGGCCTATATATATCGAGGTAGGCCCCGACAACAGGCCTAGAAACTCGTCAAGATGGCCTACCAACATGGGCCCATATATGCCAAGTGGGCCTCAATGATGGCCTGAATATACATCAAGATGGGCCTGAACACACTAGCCTACATGCTTCCAAGTGGGCTTCAATAATGGGCCTATATACATGCCAAGATGGGCCAAAACACACTAGCCCATATATACTAAAGTGGGCCCCATGTGAGGCCCGCCATAATGTTTATTTCCCCATCCAATCTGTTGATAAGGTCACATGAACAGGGGGCCCGTCATAATATTTATTTTCCATTCAAACTGTTTGTAAGAACAAGTGGGCCAGGGCCCACTATAATATTTATTTTCCATCCAAACTGTTCGTATGGTCACGTGGGCCGGGGGGCCCACGGTAATGTTTATTTGTCACCCAACTGCTCGTAGGGCCATACGGCCAGAGAGGTCCACCGTGATATTTATTTGCCACCAACCTGTTGATGAGGGTCACGTGGGCCTGGGCCCACCATAAGGTGGTTCACAAATCCAACCCACTCAGTATGTGTGTCCCACCTAACTGACCGTTCAGACCAAGTTTCGGCCGCATCCAAATTTCAGGTAGGCCCCACCAAGTGATTTTATATGTTTAGGTACATCTTCACATGATTTTAGATCTTTATGGCCCCCGAGTTCCGTATACGGTTGATTTTTGGAGTGGGTCCACCTCAGGGAGTGGCCCACCCGATGAACGGTGTGGATATCAAATATACATCATGGTGGGGTCCACAGTTGGGCCGTGAGGCCCGCCTTTGTCCGTCATGCGGCATCTTCTTCTTCTTTTGAAATTTTTTTTTTTTTTTTGTTTTGGGGCCCAACGAGATGCGATTCACAATCCAGCCCACCCATTATGTGTGTCCCACTGTTCTACCCGTCCAGAACGAGTTTCATCTGCATCAAACTTCAGGTGGGTCCCACCGAGTACTTTTATATGTTCTAGCGTGTCTTTACATGGTTTTAGAGGGTATGGCCCACCTGGTGATCGGATCATCTTGAAACTTGACTCAACGCCTAAAATGATCTGAAGATCAGAATGGACGGTGTGGATCAAGTATCATACATCAAGGTGGGGCTGCATGAGCAACCCACACTAAAAGTAACTTTAACTTTTTTTTTTCTTTTGCATGTAAGCGTCCTTCACGTCCAGCGTCCAGAGACGCTGGACGGTATACACCACCTCATGGTGGGTCCCACATACACAGACCACATGATGGGTCCCACATGCACGTGGCCCACCATACACACATATATATATATATTAATATATATTATAATAATATAATATAATATATTACTACATATATATATATATATATATATATATATATATATATATATAAATGAAGGGTGGGTTTCACCTGAAATGCGGTGGACCACACCGTCTGATGGATGAAGTGGATTTAACATACTTTGGTGGGGTCCACAACATCAAGGGGAAAAGAAAGAAAGAGAGAGATAGAGAAAGAGGCAAGAGAGAAAAGGTGGTGATGGTGGGGCCCCGCCACTATGGGCCCCACATGATACAATTCATACATCAAAAATGGGTCCCACCAACAAGTGGCCCTAAGAAAAGAAATTTAACGGTGGATCACCCACCTCTTGCACTCCTTCTTACTCTCCTAGCCTCCTATGCTCCTTAGCTTGTCTTTGACGGTAGATGATGGACTTTTGATGGTGGGGATGGTGGATCAACGGTTGAGATGGGAGATGAGGAGGTGGGCCACACTTAGAAGTTTTTGAGAAATTGGGTTGCTTAGAGGAGGTTGGACGTGTGAGAGAGAGGAAATGAGAGAATGAGAGAGAGGAAGAAATAAATTAAAGGAAGAAGGGATGGAGGGAGTGGTGTTGTAATTAATGATGTATGGTTGGGTTTGAAAATGTGAAAAAGGAGGAATGGTGAGGGGAGGGAGAGTTTGACTTGTGGGAAAAGGGAGAGAGGCCACTTGTACTTGTTGTTGGGTGAGGTGGCATGGAGGTAAGGTGGTGTACTTGACTTGATTGATGGGACATCTCGTAGAGATTTCCTCGAGATTCGCAACGTGCGGTATTTCTTTGAACCGAACGCTGACTGGCATCTTCCCACCTAGGTATCGGTTCGATGCGCGATCACGGCGTTGGAACCGCGGCGACGGTGCGGTCGCCAAGGTACGAGTTTCGGATCGAGCCGCCTTCGGTAGGCAGGACTCGGCTTAGGATCGCGCGCAATGATGGAAATGGGTCGAGGATTACCGGAATTCGACCGGTAGGATCGCGGAAGCCTACGAAACGGTACGGACTAGGGTACGGGTCTTACAGATACTTTTGTAAGTTTTTATTTCTATTTCAATTAATGTAATTGAGTTCATTCTACTCTTACATTGCACAAATTGGGTTATTTCTGCCATCATGGTGAGAAAAGCTATTTTAGTTGAAAGGTTGTAAGTGCTTATATGTTTAGCACACATTATTTGTCAAATTTCATAAGACAAAAGTTTTACAAGTCAGATTGCAAGTTTGGAATCACAACTACTCTGCATGTTTGAAGAATAGCTCAAAATCGGCTTATCGTCTTAAGAAATTGTCACCCGATTTAAAGATAAGTTCAAAACAAGTTCAAGATAAGTTGTCCCATGTATTTGCTAAAACACAGATGATATAACCCTAGAAAGACCTTAGGTTAGGTACATTCAAAAGTCTAATTAATTTGGGTTTTTAATAGTGTTTTTGCTCTGGTGTTCAGCTAACCTAACTTCTGGTTCGACCAGTCTAACTTTCTCAGCTAACCTAACTTCAAGCTTAGGATAAATATCAAATTCTGTTGAAAATTCAGCCAGCCTAAGTTTTGGTTCAGATAACCTAACTTGAAATTCGGCCAGCCCAAGTGAAGTTCAGGTCAAATTCCAGCAATGCATTCCTTTAAAAATAGCAAAAATTCGGCGAGTCGATTGGAAAATTCGGCTAGCCGAATTTCATCTTGGTGCAACCAAATTTTGGATAAATTTTATCCCGCGTAATCCGATAGCCATTGGAATGAATCTGGTGGAATCCAGCCAGCCGAAGCTATTCTTAGGCTAGCCAAATTTCCAATCCCTTTGCGTATAAATAGAGGCCTTCTCTCATTCTAAATCACAATAAAAAATCAATCTAAACATTCTGCAAGATAGAGAGAAGCTCAGGTCCTTGACAAGCTAATTGTGTGGTATCTATAATTTATTTTTAGCTTATTCAATTCCCTTATTCAAGATCATTTCAAACTTATTTTAAAGAATAATCTATACTCCTCTTTGAGATCTAAGAGAATTGAATCAAGTAGCATTTGGATTTTTCATTTCTAAAATATTATAGAACCCTATACTCTATCTTTTGAGTGAATATTGTCTCCTCTACATTTAAGAAAGAAGTTCTTCTGTTATAAGCTTCTACTACATTTTCGAATCGACATTTGAAGATAAGTTATTTTCTACTTTATTTTATTTAGGTTTTTCTGAGATAGCCTGTGAAAATCTTAGTGGGCTGATTTGTGATAGTTCGTGAAACTCACAAAGTGGGTTTTTATTTGTGATAGCCCGTCAAAATCACAAAAGGGTTTTATTGTGGTGAGCCCGTAAAAATCACAGGAAACTGTACAAGGTTATTATGGTGAACCTGTGAAAACCTTTTTATAGTGAAAGCCAAAATTATAAGGGTAGTATTTTTGTTAGTGGAGTAGGTGTGGTTGTTTTAAGCACCGATACACTATAACTCCTTGTGCATCTATGGTGAATGTTTATTTTCTTTTGGTGGTGGATATTATTTATTTCATTCTTATGGTGAATGCTGTAATTATTTTATATTCTCTTGCTAGTTTGAAAGATTAATTTTAAAGACATTCATGAAATAAAGTTGTCCTGCCTAACCTTTTAGGTAAAGGTTGTTCAAATTATTTGGAATCAATGTTTCAATACTTAGGCAATTGAGATTATGTATTCTTTACACATTCTGCATTTAATTTGATTAATTGGCAGTGTCCTATTTACCCCCCTCTAAGACATCGCTAGCTCTCCTTTTCAAGTGGTATCAGAGCAGGTTGCTCTTTTTATTTTTTGGATTTACCTCCTTGAGCTAAATCCAGAGCTATATGATATCAAAATTTAAAAGTTTATCCATTACCAAGACGCCTCCCTTTGATGGCTCTAACTATTCATATTAGAAAGCTAGGATGAGGATCTTCCTCAAATCCATTGATGAAAGTGTGGAGCAAGCCACTTGACAGTGTTAAATTCTCAAATTTGAAGCATGATATTGGACTATGTATTATTAAATAATTATTCTTTGCTTTGCAATCAATTTTTATGTTTATTTATAATTAAAAGATGCGTGAAAAGAAAATTGAAAAATAATAACAAATTTTTAATTTTTTTTATTAAAAATTTAAATTTTAGGGATTTTTCGGTCAGCCCATTTCTAATCGAGAAATTCGGACAACCCAACACCTGCTCGTGCTAGCCAAATTGTGTGTGGATTGAAGAAAAAGCGAAAAAAGTCCCAAATGTTTCATTTTTCACTTTTTTTTCTCCTTCGGCTTGCCGGTGCTTCATTCATTCAACCCATTATCTCAACTCATTTATAAGTGGATTTATTTCATTTTCCTTCAAGATTTAGGTTGTCCTTTCCTAGTTTTTCAAGTTTGTGTAGTTTTTTCTACATCTTGAAACCCTTTTCTTGTTAGGTTTTCTTTTGTAAGTGCTATGATGTTAAGAACATATAGATTGTCAAATTTCGTAAGACAAAAGAGCTTCAAGGTAGAACTCAAAGATCAGCTCAAGATCGGCTTATGATCGAGTCAAGATCGGCACATCTTCTCAAAGAAATCGATGCCCATATTCAAGACAAGGTCAAGTCAAAGTTCAAGACAAGGTGACTCGTGTATTTGCTAAAACACAGGTGGTATAACCCTAGAAAGACCTTAGGATTAGCTACTTTAAAAAATTCTCTATCTTGGGTTTTTATAAGTGTTTTTGTTATAGAATTCGGCCAACCTAACTTCTAGTTCGGCCAGCTTAACTTCTTCGACCAACCCAACTTCAAACCCCAGCAAAATAACAACTTTTGTTGAAAATTCGGTTAGCCCAAATTCTGGTTTGGCTAGCCAAAGCTTGAAATTCGGCTAGCCCGAGAAAGTTCAGATGAAATTTTAATAATGTAATCTTTTGAAATTTGCTGGAATTCGGCCAGTCGAATTTTGATGTTTGGCCAGCCAAATTTTAGATTAATCTTATCCCGCGCGATCCAAGAGCCGTTGGAACAAATCTGGTGAACTCCGGCTAGTCGAAGCCTATCTTAGGCTAGCCAAAGTTCTAACTTCTTTGCCTATAAATTGAATCTTTCTATCATTCCAAATTACAACAAAAATTATTATAATTCTTCTGCAAGAGAGAGAGAAGCTCAAGTCCTTGGCAAGCTATTTGTTGGTATTTATAAATTTTATTTTAGCTTATTCAATTCCCATTTTCTCAAGATCATTTTAGACTTAATCTAAGAGAGTAAACTATACTCTTCTTTGAGATTTAAGAGAATTGAATCAAGTAGCATTTGGGTTTTCCATTTTAAAATCTATAGAACCTTAGACTCTTTCTATCTAATTGAACACTGCGACATCTACGTTCAAGAAAGAAGTCCTTTTGCTATAAACTTCTGCTACGTCTTCTACATTTGAAAATAAGTATACCTTCTGAAATTCTGTAAGTGCTCATACTCAAGCACAATCAAGTTTGTCAAATTTCGTAGTCTTGAAAGGATCCCAAGCTCTCATGAATATACTCTTCAACACCTCATGAAGATTTGTTATTGACTCGATTAAGCGTCTCAGGTAAGATTCAACATCTTAAGGCATGAAAGTACATGGTTCGAAGATCGGAACACTCCGGATGAGTCAACCATTAGGTGGTATAACCTTAGATTGACCTTAGGTTAGGTGTATTTTTTATAGCATCTTAATGATCATATTTTTGTTAAAATACACTCTAGTTAGGCCAGCCGAACCAGCCAAACTATTTTCGATTAACCCTACATGATTCAAACAAGTTTACAGATTGAACAAGATTTTCAGCAGCATGTTCGGCCAGCCCGATCTTGGGTTCGGCCAGCCGAACATGACCGTTTGGCCATCCCAAATATATTTGGTTGAGTTTCTAGTAATGCAAAATTTTGGAATTCAGGTAAATTGGGCTAGCCAAACTCTGTGGTCGGCCAGCCGAATCTAGGCTTGGGCTAGCTGAATTTTTGAAAGATTTTATCCCACGAAATTCAAAAATCCATTAGAATGCAATCATTGGAATTTGGCCAGCCGAACCTAAAATCAGGCCAGCCGAATTTCCAATTTCTTTGGCTATAAATAGAGGCCTTCTCTCATTCATTCCTACAATGAAATTCATTGAGAAACCTCTTATAAGAAAGAGAGAAGTCAGGCCCTTCTTAAGCTTTTGAGTGGTAATTTTAATATTCTGTTTTAGCTTATTTTATTCACTTTCTCAAGTTGCTTTAACTGTTTGTAATAGAGTGATCTAAAATTTACTTGAGATCTAGAGAATCAAATTTATAGCACCTAGGGTTTTTATTTATATTGAATACACAATAGATCCCTATACTCTTTTGGGTTGAACTCATACACAGCTTCATCAATATCCCAAGAAGAAGATCGCTGCAATCAGGCTACATAATGTCTTCGCTCGCCATTTGAAGATAAGTACTATAAATTTATTTATTTCATTTTGGGTTTTTCTAAGATAGCCTAGAAATCTCAACAGGTTTGTTTGTGGTGATCCTGTGAAAATCACAAAGTGAGTTTTGTTGTGATAGCCCATGAAAATCATAAGAACTGTATTGGGTTGTTAAGGTGACCTTGGGAAAACCTTGAATAGTGAAAGCCAAAATTGCAAGAGTAGTAGTTTTGGGAGCGGAGTAGGTGTCGGTTTAAGCAATGAACCACTATAATTCCTTTGTACATTGTGGTGAATGTTTCTATTATTTACATGCTTGTCTTATGATTAATTTTCTCTTGCTAAGTTTGATATTTTGATTTCAAAGACATCGTGAAATAAGGTTGTCCTGCCTAAATCTTTTAGGTGAAGTGTAAGTGCTAAGATGATTAAAGCACACTTTAGTTGTCAAATTTCATATAGTTAAAAACAACTTGTCAAGAAATCTTCAAGTCTGGTCCAAGATTAAGAGAAGATCAAGTCCAAGTCTGGTCCAAGATCAAGAGAAGATCAAGTTTAAGATCAATTGATGTTCTAGTAGAAGATCAAGCTCTAAAAGACAAGATGAAGTTACTAATCAAGTTCAAGATAAAGAAATTTACTTGTTTCACATTTTAGGTAATATAAACCCTAGAAAGACCTTAGGTTTAGGTGCTTTAAAAAATTATTTAAATTGGGTTTTTACACTTGTGTTTGCTTGGAATTCGACCAGCCTAAGGTTTGGTTTGAATAGTCTAAGTTCTCTTGGCCAGTCCAAGTTCAAATTGAAGCAAAACAATTTTTTTGTTGCAAATTCGACTAGTTGAAGTTTCCGTTCGAGTAGTCATAGGAGGACCTTTGACCAGCCCAAGGAATTTCAGGTTGAAGTCCATTAACTAAACCGGTTCGGATTTTGGGATCTTCAACCAGTCGAAGACCACCTTCGACTAGTCGAACAGAGCTCTTCGACTAGTCGAACCGAGCTACCGACCAGTCGAAGATTGGATAAATCTTATACCGCATAAATTTGAAAATCCATTGATCAAAATCTGGTACTCAGGCTAGTCAAAGACTGCCTCAAGCCAGTAGAAGATTCAACTTCTTTGCCTGTAAATTGAGGTTCTCTCTTAATCCGAAATATCAATTATTATCAACAAAATTTTTCTATAAGAGAGAGAAGCTCTTTTTATTAGCAAGCTATTGAATAGTATTTATAAATTATTTTTATAGCTTTTGTTTAATTCCCTTAATCTTAAATTCTATCATTCTGATTCTAAAGAGAGTGAATACTACTCTTCTTTTGAGATTTAAGAGAATTAACTCAAGTAGCCATTGGTTTGAACTTAATTAAAATAAATAGAACCCTGGACCTTTTTTATCTGACTAAACATTGAACAATCATCATTCAAGAAAAGTGGTTCTTCAGCTATAGCTTCTGAAATGTCTTCTATAGTGAAGATAAGTATACCTTCAATTTTTATTTTGGTTTTTCTTAGATAGCTAGAAAATATCAGTGTAGATTTTATCCGAGATAGCCTGAAAATCTCAATGAGTGTTAAGTGTCAAATATTGCATATTTTCCCTCAATTATATCTTGGTTTATGAACATAATAATGCTTAATGGTACATTTTATACATGTTTGTGTTGTAAGGTGAGTTTAAGAGCTTGGATTGAAAATAATGCTAAAAGCATTGATTTAATGCTCAAGAATTACCAAGGCAAGAACAGATCTTTGGAGACCAAGATTGAAGATTTCAAGACCCCAAGATCTAAGGAAACCAGGTGGAGAAGGAAGGAAGTTCGCAGTGCAAAGTGCAGAAATTAACAACATTGGAACTGATCTTGTCATTGACCACTGTTCGATGACATCGAAGCCAGAATTCGATGACATCAAACACAGCTCGATGACATTGAATTTTTACATGAAAATCAAGTTGGTTGTTGGACACATTGGATGCAATTCTCGAGTACTCCAAGCCTCCTCAATGACATCGAAGAATTGCACGATGACATCGAAGTCTGTTCGATGGCATCGAATTTATTGAAGAATTTTGAATCAACTCGCTGGATTATTTTGGACACGTTTTTGATTGCTCGAAGACAATTTGATGACATCGAAGGTTTGTTATATGACATGAAAAGTTACACAGTGCGAAAAAGTTACGCAGTGCGTAAAGGTGCGACTTCTTGAATTCAACTTACGTTCGAGGACATCGAAGACACGTTACGCGAATTGTGTAAATTAAGGCTGTTTTGCAAAACTGATTGGACTAGGCTATAAATATTGGGTTCCCATGGACTTTTGGAGATATCTAGGGTTCAAGGAGTAGAGTCAAAGGGTGGAGGAGCCTCCCAAGAGTTTTTCTTCTTTCCTAGTTTATTTTTAATGCTTTCTTCTAAGGTTTTAGATCCAATCATGTCTATGGTTGGCTAAATCTCTTAGCTAGTGTTGAGGGTTAAATATTGCATATTAGACCCCAGTTATTAGTTGATTTTACGAACATGATAATGCTCAACGTTACATTTTAATCATGTTTTTGTTGCAAGGTGAATTTAAGAGCTTGGATTGAAAAAGGATACTAAAAGCATAGATTTGATGCTCAAGAATCACCAAGGCAAGGGATGGATCTTAGGGGACCGAGATTGAAGAATTCATATGCCAAAGATCCGAGAAAACTAAGTGATTAACAATAAGGAAGCTTGAAAATTGTCCTGAATGCAAGATCACTGGGTTCCCACCATCCGTTTGGCATGAAACTTTATATCTGGCCTGAGGATCATAAAGTGACTGTACACATAAAATTTCAGCCATTAGATCTTTATGGAAGTGGCCCAATGGAAAGATGGCTATAAAACACTGATTTGGGGCCCACCTGATCTCTGGATATGCCTCAAATTTGGGCTCCACTCCTTAAATTAGATGGAGAAATGATTAGACAAAGCAGATTGCTCCAAAACATCAAGGTAGGACCCACTTCACGCAGCTGGTGTACATAGCAGGTGTACACCCATTGTGCACCGAGCCAACCAAAACGGTCGGCGACCGCTGACCCGACCGGATTCGAAAATCTGGATTTTTGCACGCATAACAGACAACAGAGGCTTAAGGACAGAGCTCGATGGGCCACCATCATCGTCCATACGGACGATCTGAACCATCCAATGCATCCAGGGAGGCACCGACCATATCCATGGAGCCCACATGCATCCATGCACGTGCACACGCGAATATCTTATCCAAACGCAGGATGAACAACAACGTGATTTGATACAGTGGGCCGCACCAAAACTTGACCAAAACCACCCCTTTCTAACATAAATCTCACTAGGAATCTAATGGATGGGGTGAATTTCTCCGAAAACATCACTGTGGGGCCCACCGAACATCCTAGAGTAGGTCCATGCATAGGAACGTGTGCAATGCATGTTCAGACATTGCGGGCCACTGTGAGATCATGGACACAGTCGGATCCATGATCCGGACCATCCACAAGTTGCAAGAGGAGGCCATGACCCTATTCATGAAGTCAAATCAGAGGTTGGGACATCAACCATCCCAAAAAATATCCCCAACGTGAAGTTGGTTTCACTTTTTGCTGCATAGTCCGATTCTCACATGAATTGCATGCGTAAACTCCACCGACTCTCACCGCCACAGCCTAGCCGACCTTCATTTTTTCTATAAAAGGAGAAGAGAATAGAGAGAGAAACCATCATCTAGACGTGGGAGGAACGAGCAAGAGAAGAGAGAGAGAGAGAGCGATCATGGCCAATGCTAGGAGTCTTCTTCTCCTTCTTAGTTTTCTTCTTTTCTTTGATGTTATTTTTTTAGCTTGATCGTGTCTAGCTAAACCTCTTAGCTAGGGCTAAGAGGTGAAGCTTGTAGCGTGATGAGGTGTTTTTTATGGTTTTGATTCATGTTAAGTTGAACTGATTTTGATTCTATTTTGATTACAAAAAATGCTTTTAGTTTTTAATGGTTTGTTGTGACTTAAATTACAATGGATTTGCGATAGCTTTGAGCATGTTCTTCTCATTATTATGATTATGAAATTAGGAACCCTGTTGTTCACCATCGTCTCATGGACATGGTTAGATGATGGAATCCTTCCTAACGTTCATAACTCTCTTAGATTGTTTGTGGATTGGTTAAATTCTGTTGTTTGCTTTATCTCATGGGCATGGTTTTATGATGGAATCAATTATAATTCTCATACCTCTCATCTCTTTAGAACTGGATCAAAGGGAGTTCAAATTTAGATTTTAATGAATTGTCTTCCAATTGGATGAAGATAGGACTTTGATTCTAGTTATGTTCGTGAATTAAGCATAGATCTTCCTGATCTCTACAAGTGGATCCTTGGAAACACTTGTTTCCCACCTTTGAATTTTACAAGTTTTAGTTAATAATTCACCATTATTCTCTTAAAATTTTCTGATTTAGATACATCTTCTTCTATTTCTAGTTCTAGTTACTTTTAGAATATGTACAAGGTTTAGTCCCTGTGGATTTGACCTCAGTCTTACCGAGATTATTACTACATCGCAACCCTAAACTTGGGTTGGTGAACAGCTAAGGCTAAGAGGCGAAGCATGTAGCATGTTGGAATATTTTTCTTATTTTAATTCTTGTTCTTATTGAACTTCTTTGATTCTAATTTGATATTTAAGGAATACTTTCAATTTTTAATGGTTTGTTGTGACTTAAATTACAATAGATCTGCAATAGCTTTGAGTATCTTCTTTTTCTTATTTTGAGATTATGGGATTGGTAAATCTTGTTATTAGCCATTGTCTACATGGCATGGTTTAGTGATGGGATCCCTTCCAACTCTCACAATTCTTCTTCATTGAGAATTAGGTTAATGCAAGTTCAGATTTGATTTTATTGATGTATCATCTAATTGGATAGGATAGGACTCCAATTCCAATTGTGTTCCTGGAATCAAATAAGGAAACATCCTGATAGCTGCAAGTGGATCCTTGGAACCCTAGTTCCCACTTTTAAATTCACTAGTTTTAACTACTTTATTCGCAATTACTCTCTCTATAATTTCATATTTAGATTCACATCTTCTTTTAGTTCTACTTCTAGTTGCCTTAGTTGCCTTAAGAAATATACAAGTTCAGTCCCTATGGATTCAACCTCGGTCTTACCGAGATTATTACTACATTGCAACCCTACACTTGGGGTTGTGAACAAGTTTTTGGTGCCGTTGTCGGGGACTGATAGCTGCATTTTTCTGAATTTAATTAGTTTTAGAATTAGGTTAAGATTAGGGTTAACTTTCTGTTTTATTTTTAGGTTAAGAATTTTTCTGCTTTGTTTTTAAAAACTAACTTTGTTTTCTGTTTTGTAGGATTCTGACCTACCAACTCCTATCTGGTAACTTCGTTCTAACTCTCTCTTTCATACTTCTTAACTGCTGTAGTTTTCAATTCCTAGATCTTAGGTTAGGTTAGTTACTTGAGGGTTGAGAGTGTTTTATGCCCAGGTGGGTCTCTGATAACACTTTACGTCTTTTGAGTGAAGGAGGATTAGTTGAAGGGTTGCCTATCCATCACCGGATTAGACACCACTCGAGATCTTCAGAGTTGATTAAAGTTATAGCTACAAATCCTCCTCAACCTCTAGTTAAGGAAGCCCAGGATGAGAATGAGGTGCATCAAGCATCCCCGCCTCGTACCTTACGAGATTATTTACAATCAGCGGGGGTGAGCACACCTTCTTGTATGGTTTTTCCAGAAAATACAGGAAACATGGATATTAAGCCAGGAGTGATCCAACTCCTTCCAAAGTTCCATGGACTTGAATCTGAAAGTCCATATTTACACATGAAAGAGTTTGATGAGATAATAGCCACTCTATACTTTCGTAATGTGTCTGAGGACACGGTCAGGCTGAAACTCTTTTCCTTCTCCTTAAAAGAAAAAGATAAGACATGGTTTACTCACTATGTCCATGATCCATTGGTAGATGAAACGACATGACAATGGAGTTCATAAAGAAATTCTTCCCATATCATATAATGAACACCCTTAGAAAGTCGATTATGAACTTCGTCCAAAGGGAAGATGAAACATTCTTCTAATGTTAGGAGCGTTTTAAGGATCTTGTCAGTTCATGTCCACAACAAGGTTTTGAGATATGGTGCATAACAAGTTTCTTCTATGATGGACTGACATCTTCCGTGTGCCAAATGGTCTAGACAATATGCAATGGGGAATTCATGAGCAAAGATGTCAATGATGTGTGAGATTATTTTAACGAGCTTATTGAAAATAAACAATCATGAGACATCTCCCCTAGACCCAATACCACTTCTAAACCAGCTTAAACAAAGGAGAGGGGTGGAATGTATGCTCTTACAGAAGAAGATGATATAAGTGTTAAAGTGGCCAGTCTCACAAGGAAACTCGAGGCCATTAAACTTAAGAAGTACAAGGCTAAGGAAGTAGTTTGCGGTATTTGTGCTTGCAACGTTTATACAACTAAAAATTGTCTAACAATACCTACCTTTCAAGAAATATTGAATGAGCAGTCAAATGCTGTAAACAACTACCAGAGGCCTATTAAGGGAACCACCTCAAACACATAGAACTCTGGTTAAAGAAACCATCTAAACTTCAGTTGGAGGAATGGACAAATTGCTACTCCTCAGGGGATCCTTAACCAGTTTTTGGATCAAAAGAAGCCTCAGGAGGATCCGGTTTTAAAACACATTCAAAATTAAGAGCTTTTTAATCAAGGCACACTACAAGCCTTTTAAGATCTTACTAAAGTTGTGCAACAAATTGAGTCACACTTGACGATTGGAGAGAAAGGGGTACTTCCAGCTCAACCTCTTCCCAATCCTAAACCACAATATGAAGTTAGTGACCCAAGCTCTTCAAATCAAATGGAGCAAGACATGTCTATCACCACTCTTAGGAGTGGGAAGACCATTGACAAAACCATTCTGGTTAGGGCTGAAAAGCCTAAGGACCCAGAAGAGGACAACAATGATAGATCTAGCACTGCTCCACAAGATTTAGAACCAGAACCTCAAGGTAAGCTAATTACTCCATTCCCCCAAAGGTTAGTCACACCAAAACCACTATCTAACACCTAGGATATTCTAGAGGTGCTTAAGAAAATGAAGGTCAACAATCCTCTACTAGATGCCGTTAAACAAATTCCTTCATATAACAAATTCCTGAAAGATCTATGCACTACCAAAAGACGATAAAACATATAAAAGAAGATCTTTTTGACAGAAAAAGTGAGTGCCATCCTAAGGCAAGATGTGCCACAAAAATACATGGATCCCAGTAGCCCAACCATCGCTTGCATAATTGGAAAGTACCGGATTGAGCATGCGCTTCTTGATTTGGGTGTGAGCGTAAAACTGATTACTTATTTGGTCTATGAACAACTAGGCCTCGGTGAATTAAAACCTACAAAAACTACATTGCCACTCGCTGATCGCTCAGTTTGTGTATCGAGAGGGATAATAGAAGATGTGTTGGTCCAGGTCGATAAATTCTACTATCCAGTAGATTTTATTGTCCTGGACACTCAACCCATCATGGATGTGAGCACTCAAATCCCTGTCATACTTGGTCGTCCATTCTTTGCTATATCAAATGTAATCATTAATTGCAGAAATGGGATTATGAACTTATCTTTCAGGAATATGACATTAAAGCTTAATATATTTTTCAATACGGGAAAGCAATTAGAGGATGATGATGATTCCCATGATATTAACATGATCGATTCTTTTATGAAAGATAGAGCACTCCTGACTCTATACTCTGACCCTCTAGAGACATGCTTGGCCCACTCCCCTGATTTAGACAATGATATGATTAAGGAGATGGATGCTTTACTTGATGCTATGCCAGTACTTGAAGTTAACCAGTGGAGGCCACAATTTGAGAAATTTCCCCGAACCGATGTAATGCCTCTACCGTCTAGCTTCAAAGCACTGAAGCTTGACCTAAAACCTTTGTCTAAGGATCTTAAATATGTCTATTTAGGTCAAGATGGGACATACCTAGTGGTGATTTCTTCCACCTTTAGAAAGAATAAGAGAGTATGCTTATTTCTACTCTCATTGAGCATAAAGGAGCCCTTAGATGGTCGATTGCGATGTTAAGGGAATTGACCCTTTGATTTGTACTCACCGCATTTATCTAGAGAATAATGCGAAGACCTCCTGACAACCATAACGCCGATTAAATCTAAACATGAAGGAAGTGATTAAGGCTGAGATCCTTAAGTTGTTGAATGAGGGTATCATATACCCTATTTCTGATAGTCAATGGGTGAGTCCAACTCAGGTGGTTCCTAAGAAGTCCAAAATCACCATCGTATCCAATGTCGAGAATGAACTAGAGTCACTACTGGTTGGAGAATGTGCATTGACTACAGGAAGTTGAATACCGTCACAAGAAAGGACCACTTTCCTTTGCCTTTCATTGATCAAATCTTGGAAAGGCCAGCTGGTCACTCTTACTACTGCTTCCTTAATGGGTATTCGAGCTACAATCAGATAAAGATAGCCATTGAAGATTAAGAAAAGACCACTTTCACATGTCCCTTTGACACTTTTGCTTATTAAAGGATGCCATTTGGACTATGTAATGCCCCCATCACTTTTCAGCGATGTATGTTGAGTATTTTTTTTTAACAAGGTGGGGCAATATTTAGAGGTCTTCATGGACGACTTCTCTGTCTTTGGTCCATCCTTTAGGGAGTGTTTGAAAAATCTTAAAAATGTGCTGAAGTAATGCGAGGAGAAGAATTTGGTTCTGAATTGGGAGAAGTTTCATTTCATGGTTCTCAAGGGAATTGTTCTTGGACATATAATTTTGTCCAAAGGAATTGAGGTAGACAACGTAAAAAGTGATCTTATCTCTAACCTACCTCCACCCAGGAGCATACGAGATGTGCGATCTTTCTTAGGACATGCCAGATTTTATAGAAAATTCATAAAGGACTTTAGTCACCACTCTTGTACTTTATGTAATTTACTTCAAAAGTATGTACCATATGAGTGGACTGAGAAATGCCAAGAAGCATTCTCTAAGCTTAAAGGCATATTAATTACCACACCTATAATGCAACCACTTGACTGGAACATTCCTTTTAAAATTATGTGTGATGCGTCTGACTATGCTATTGGGACAGTGTTAGGCCAAAGAAAAGAAAGGAAGCCCTACATTATTCATTATGCAAGTAGAATTCTAAATCCTGCCCAAGTGAACTATTCTACTATAGAAAAGGAACTCTTAGTCGCAGTATTCACTTTGGACAAATTTAGGTCCTACTTGATTGGATCGAAGATTATCATCTACACTGATCATGCGACACTCAAGTATCTTCTTTCTAAGAATGACGCTAAGCCCCGCTTGATAAGACGGATCCTTCTACTCCAAGAATTTGACTTGGAAATAAAAGACAAAAAGGGAGTAGAGAACGTATTGGCTGATCATATTTCACGACTTGATTTGCTTGATTCCCTTGAGACAACACCCATAAAGGATATGTTCCCTGATGAACAACTGTTTAAACTCTCCCACTTACCTTAGTTTGTTGATATTGCTAATTATCTTGCCATAGGTTTCACGCTAATACATTGGACTGCACAAGATGAAAAAATTCTTCACCGAGGTACACAAATTTTTTTAAGATGATCCGTATTTGTTCAAATATTACCCAGATTAAATTCTAAGGAGATGTGTACCAGACAATGAACACCAAAGTGTCATCTCCTTCTGTCATTCTTAGGCTTGTGGTGGTTACTTTTCTGCTAAAAAGACCACAACAAAAATTCTGTAGTGCAGCTTTTATTGGCCCACTATGTTCAAGGACAGTTATGAGTTTT
Source organism: Magnolia changhungtana (assembly GCA_030180095.1). NCBI lineage: Eukaryota > Viridiplantae > Streptophyta > Magnoliopsida > Magnoliales > Magnoliaceae > Magnolia > Magnolia changhungtana. The sequence continues at coordinate 3,988,137 of JASAUF010000625.1, forward strand.
GCAAAGTTTATGAGCGATGTCAGAAATTGGGAGTATTGTCCCGTTGAAATATGATGCCTTTGAACCTCATTCTCATAATTGAAGCATTCGATTGCTAGGGCATCGATTTCATGGGACCATTCCCCAAATCCTTTGAGAATTTATACATTCTATTAGCAGTAGACTATGTCACTAAATGGGTAAAAGCGATCCCGTGCCAGAACAATGACCATCGAACGGTCATTAGATTCTTAAAAGAAAACATCATTTCCTGATTCGGAACGCCTCGAGCTATCATTAGTGATGGAGGTTCACATTTCTGTAATATGCCACTTGTGAACTTAATGAAGAAATATGACATCTCTCATAAGGTGTGCACTCCATACCACCCACAAATAAGTTGGCAAGTAGAGATTTCCAATAGGAAAATTAAACATATTTTGGAAAAAATGGCTAACCTTGACCATAAGGATTTGTCAATCCGATTGACTGATGCTTTACGGGCTTACTGTACTGCTTTTAAGACCCCCATTGGAATGTCTCCCTTTAGACTCACTTATGGGAAAGCTTATCACTTGCTTATGAAATTAGAACATAGAGCCTACTGGGATATTAAAAGTCTGAACTTCGATTTGGACAATGCTGGTTCGCTGCGCAAACTTCAGTTAAATGAACTCGAGGAAATTCAGAATGATGTATATGAGAACTCGAGAATTTACCAGGACAGGATGAAGGTTTTCCATGATAGGAACATCCTTCGAAAATCATTCTTGACTGGTCAAAAAGTTCGTTTGTACAATTCTCGGTCATATATTTTTTTGGGTAAACTCTAATCTCGTTGTATCGGTTCTTTCATAGTTACTAATGTATATCCTCATGAGGCCATCGAGATAAAGAATTCAACAAATAGCAATGCTTTCAAAGTGAACGGACATCGGTTAAAGCCATTTGTCGAGAAATTCAATTCAGAGGACATGTTTATACCTTTGATTGATCCCGTTTACCAGGATTGACCTCCTAGTCTGATGGAGGTGTAGTTACGTTTATTGTTTGCATAAAATTTGGGATTAAAATAGTTTGCTTTCCGTTTGTTTAGTCTTTGTGCTAACCCATCTTGACATTAAGATCCTTAGAAAAAGCCCCAGAATTCCTTCTTCAGGTACTATCTTTCCATAATTACCCCTTTCTTTTCGTTACCTCTTTTGCGTTGCATACATATATCTTATACATTGAGGACAATATAGATTTTAGGTTGGGGGTGTGGATTAGGTATCAGTTCTTAGTTTCTAAGAAAAAATTGTTGAAAATTTTTGAATTTTTCAAGTAAAAACCTGCTTGGAAACAAAAGTTTGTGTACTTAAGAATGCCTTGAGTATGATGATAAGGTAGAAAGTGAATTTTAAATTGTTGGAGTTTGATCAACTAAGTAATCTATCACCTAAAGTTCTTACATTTAATTGACTATGAGGAAGTTTAAATATCATGTTAATCTAAATCACAAGACACACGTTCAATTTAACTTCTATAAGTCATGCTAGAAGTTCTGATTGTTAGTATGTGAATCATTGATAGATGGTGAGAATCAAGTCTGGAGAATTTTATCTACCTTAAAAGAAGAAAGAACTAGTTAAAAAACATGAGATCGACAAAAAGGTCATGTATGGTGAAAAGACTGAAAAAGTTTAAAAAAGAATGAAAAATCTGAAAAGATGAAAAGGCTAGAAAGACTGAATAAATAAAAAGTGAGCATCGATATAAAATCAAAAACTAGAAAAAGAAGGAAAAGGGGATAAGTTCAGAATCAGTACTTAAGTCTTCAACCAATCTTGAAATAATGAGCATGGCTAACATTATGAAAGGATAATATCTGTGTGAGAAGTTAGTCGATTTTTACTGAGCACATTAAGAAACTTGATATATGAACTTATGCTCTGATTTAATCGATAAAGAACCTACTGGATTGATTGCTTATATGATTCGGCTCTAGGTTTTTAAAATCCCATTTTCTCACCTTAATTCTACTCGTTCATACTTGTTGCACAAAGGATTGATTTCTAAGAAAGGATTTGAACATTGAAGAGTGAGAAGTACTTCACGCATGTTTTGCTCGGGACTAGCAAAATGCCGGTTGGGGAGTGTGTTGAGTATCAAATATTGCATATTTCCCCCAATTATATCTTGGTTTTATGAACATGATAATGTTTAATGGTACATTTTATACATGTTCATGTTGCAAGGTGAGTTTAAGAGTTTGGATTGAAAAGAATGCTAAAAGCATTGATTTAATGCTTAAGAATTACCACGGCAAAGAACAGATCTTTGGAGATCAAGATTGAAGATTTCAAGTGTCACGCCCCAAACTCGGAAACCGGGCTTACGGAATTCTTGATCGCAGAATCTGACGCCGACAGCCTCCATAGTACTCCATTCTCGGCTCCCAGCATCCATACGCCAGATTCCGATCCTGGGATCTTACAAGGAGGATTTTTAGCGTAATTTTTTTTTTTTGTAAATGAGCATAACCACAAGTGTACCCAAATCACAAGAGCAACATCATCATCACATATCCACTAATATAAACAGTTGATTACAATGCTAAAAAGAAATACATGAATATAATAAAATCTCCACAAAGCTTAGCCTCCACACTCCTGCCTCAATGTTACTGCAACTTAATGACACCTGCACGCAACAGTCGTGCATAAACTTATAAGAAGCTTAAAGGGTGGTGTATGTGTGGGCAATACATGTGCCAAGCATATAAATATTAGAGTAAGCAGAAATACTGGCAAATCCACAAATACCATCAACCTTATCCAGGCTATGCGATGTGAAGACATAATAAGGAAATGTCACATACTAAAAAAGCAATGTAAATCGACCACGCAATGCGGAGATATAGTAAGCCAAATGTCATATCTAGGCCATACAGTGCAGAATCATAGTAAACCTAATGTCATAACCTAAGGGTGCAATGCAATATGCAAATGCAAAAGAAATGATAAAGCTGGAGTGTGTAATCGGGATGATAGCACGTGTGAATGAATGAATGAGTCAAATGGTGAGTATGTAATCCCATACTCAGTACGTCCACATGTCAGTATGACTCATCTTTGGGATATCACCGGGGTCTAGTACACTCCAAAATGGCTACCACCTCCCTAGCCGTACAACTAGCGAGTGTAAAAGATCTCACTATCCGCCTAGCCAGTAGTCTCCAATACCTTCCCAGCTCATCAATAGCGGACCCATTTACAAGCTGGTCATACTCAACCTAGCTTACAACCCCCTCACTCGGGCGAATAAGGTCACACCCCCTCCCAACTGACCATGACATAGTGGGAGATGTCACCTACTGGTATTTAGCACTTGGGCACTCATGTATCTACTCGGTCTAGACGTTGGAGTATCCTCCGGTACCAAGAGGATTCTGGGACTCTCACCCAAGGACATCCTATGTGCCCACAGTGCTTAAACTAAATATTTTTGGTATCCCATATGGCCATTCATGATGAACCTGTGGAGGCCACAGCCCTGATATCACTAGGGTACCAAGTGATCATGTCACACAAATGTGAGATGCATGAGTCATACCATCCAGTCATGCATCAAACCTGCACGTACTACACGCTCATGTGGGGTCACTCCGTCTCACAATGAGTCCCATAATAAACCATCTCAACAGCACATGCTATGATCAGTCATTCCTCATAACAAGCATACATATGAAGTGTATGGACATGTATCATGATGTAATAAAGTACATAGGCATGATTATCTGATAAGGCAGACAATAATAATCCATAATTGACCTTCACTAGCATGTCACATACCAAGGGTATAAAGTAAACAACATGATCCTTCTACAACTATAGGAGTCCATGAGGCATATCCCACATTATACTAACATTGGCCTTCCAAGGTACTGATATACCATATATCTTAAGACAAGGTCCACTGGAAGGACGGCGGATCTTACCTATACAACGAGATAGACTCTATATAGTGGATATACCAAACTTGATACCACATATTCTTCCATCTACGGCAAGGTGATGATGTACTCATCCTACAAACAATGGATGACTTAGATGACATACTAATGTCAAGGATGGGCCTCACACTCATCCCAAAAGGGTAACCGGACCGTGTGGATGATATAAACATAATATCAAAGTCCTAATAATCGGCTATGAGGGTAGAACACATCTCATGAGGTGAGTCAAGCAGGTGTACAAGAAGATGAATCTAAGTACAACAAGTGGGTTTCCTCACCCTCTTTACCATGTAATAACTATGAATATAAGGTGAGCTTTGGTGGGGTTCATACCTCTAGGACTATATATACTTCCAAACGGGTTGGGCAGTCCGCTCGACATCTAAGTGAGCCTTGGGTATAGACACTAAACTTTGGGTAGTCACATGTATCTAGGTGGGTCACATCTCCTGTAGAAGGCCCGGTATGAATAAAAGGTGTACCTCAAGGTTTGGATAATCCTACAAGGTATGGTGGAAAGCACCATCATCAAATGAAGGACTAATGGATTGGGATAGCCTAATCAGGGAAAGATGGGTATCACTACAATCAATGGGGCCTAAGGGTTTGGGTTAGCCCGGTAAGGTGAGATGGGTGTCATCAATGGGGGCCTAAGAGTTTGGGATAGCCTAATAAAGGAAGGAGAATAATATAATCATCAATGGGAGAAATTCAACGGTTTGGGTTAGTCCACTAAGGGGAGGTGAGAATAGGCCTAACAACGGGCCCTAGGGAGAGTTACAATATGGACATTTAACCATCATTTCTCTTACAATAGGGACATCAAACCATCATTGATCCCAAGGCATGGCCCATCATAAACATCATTACATTCATCATGGTGGATCACACATCACATCGGTCCTTATATACATTTCCTTGGGCCTCACACAAGGGCCTCACATACATCGTATTGGGCCTCACTCATGGGCCTCACATGCATCACATTAGGCCTCGTACAAGGGCCTCATATACATCACATTGGACCACATCCCATGGGCCTCAAATATATCATAATGGGCCACGTTCCATGGGCCTCAAATACATCACAATGGGCCACATCCACGGGCCTCACCATCTGGGCCTCAGATACATCACATTGGGCCTCACCATCTCGGCCTTACATACATCACACTGGGCCTCACTCATAGGTCACATAACTGGGCCTCAAATACAACACATCGGGCCTCATCATATGGGCCCTAAATACATGACATTGGGTCTCAGGGCAGCCCATAATCTAGCAAAATAGATGGGCCACATGCACATCATATACTCCAAGGTGGGCCTAAATACAATACACATCATGGTGGAACCCACGTCCTATGGATGGTGTAGATATACATTAAGGTGGGCCCACACGTGTGGATAAGATCCATACAGCATGGTCGGCTCCACATGGTAGGCCAACTTGCATATAACACATACATCATGACTAACCGGCTGCTGGACGGTCAGTCCACCAGCATCCCTGCCCTATTGGGAGTCCAACTAGTTAGGCGGCCTGGATGAAACACTTAAATAAGGTGGGCCCACCTGTATACAGTCCATTAGGGGTGTGGAACCTACCTAGGTGGGCCCCGAAATGAATGGACTGGAGTGGTAAATCACATACATCACAGCAGGCCCTGCAGATTGTTGGACGTATAGTCCAGCTGATGGTGGGCCTGTCTGAGCTTTGGGCTAGCTCCACGGGCAGTATGGGTAAAATACATACATTATAGTGGGTCTCACATGGACGTGGGTCGTCCATAAGGTGGGCTGACTCCACACTTCCACCCAAAATAGAGATGGGCCTGCTGTCGCTGGACAACACCGCTCAGCTAGATCTGTCCAGCTCCAAGGCCCATGTCCAAAAATGATCTCTTCAAAATGGACGGTGTGTATGCAGAGTACACACATCAAGGTGGGATCCACAACTAAGTCTAGGGATTGGATGGCGTGGTCAAAACACTTACGTCATGGGGTGTCCCACTATCCAGGGACTGGACAGTGTGGATTCCTCACATCTCAGCAAGGTAGGCCCCACCGTCCACATGGCCAGAAGGTGGGAATGCAACAGATACATCAAGGTGGGTCCACACGTGTGGCCCACTAGCTTCGAATCTAGCTAATATTTACACTTTCCCTTCCGTCCAAACCTGGTAATAGGTTGGATGGTGCAAATCCAACACATACATCAAGTGGGTCCCCCGAAGGTGGACAACATGGATAAAATACATACATCAGATGGGGTCCACGCATATGAACAAATGACGTAGATATAACAAATACATCACTTAGGTGGGAATAAAATACATAAATCACGGTGGGTTTTTCCACCATCCAGATAGCTGGACGGTGTTGATATAAAACATATACATCACGTGGGGTCCACGTGTATAATGTATATATCAAGGTGGGCCCCACACAAATGGATGGTTTGAGTATAACACGCACCTTATATCAGACCTATAGAACTTTGCTAACATCTACAACAGCTTAAGCTGCTAGACAACTTGGATATAACAGATACATCATGGTGGAGACCCACATACACGTGGCCCCTGATTTAAATCAAGTTGATATTGTGTTTTCACCTTCATGCAGGGACGCTCGATGTCCAGCGAATGGACGGACAACTTGGATGAAATACACACACCAGGTGGGGTCCACGCAGGTGGACAACATCAATAAAATGCATACTTCATGGTGAGGTCCATCCGAGTGGGCCACACAGTCTCATCATCACCAAAAGAGAGGGGGGAGAGAGAGAGATGGTGTAATGGAGGGACCCCGCCACTATGGGCCCCTCTTTGTTTACAATACATACATGAAAATGGGTCCCATCATAAGTGGTATCAAAATCAAGATCTAATGCTTGAACACCCACCAATTTCGCTCCTTCTTGGCTCCTTGGAATGCTAAGCTCCTAAGCTCTCCTTTTAATGGAGGTTGATGAAGTATGGATGGTTAGGATGAGAGATTGGGTGGTAGGGAGTGGGCCACACCTAGGTTCTCTTGGAGCTTAGACGGTCACCTCCTTTGGTTGCTTGGGAAAAAATGGTTAAGGAAGAGAGAGGGAGAGTGGTTGTAAGGGAGAGGGATGAGTGAGTGATGGATGTGAGTGATAAATGTACTTAACTTGAGAGTTGACTTAGGTGGGTTACTTGTCTTGCGGAGAAAGAAAGCATGGTCTAGGGATGGAATGTGTACTTGACTTGACTTGATTGATTGATGTGATTGGTTGTAGAGATTCTCTCGGGATTACAAATGCATGGTATTTCTTCGAGATAAACACGGGCCCACAATTCCTAGCCTAGGTATCGCATCAGCCCGTAAGACGCGGCATTGGAACTGCGATGACGGCGCAATTATTAGGGTACAAGTCTCGGGTCGAGCCGACTCGGATATACGGGATGTGACTTAGGGTCACGCATAATGTCGACTATAGGTCGCAGGTCACCAGAATTTGACAGGGAGGATCGCGGAAATCTAAGGAATGGTACGGTCTAGGATATGGGCCTTACATCAAGACCCTAAGTCTAAGGAAACCAAGTGGAGAAGAAAGTTCATAGTGCAAAGTGTAGAAATTAATAACATTGGAACTGATCTTGTCATCGACCACTGTTCGATGACATCGAAGCCAGAGTTCTATGACATCGAACACAACTTGATGACATCAAATTTTTACATGAAAATCAAGTTAGTTGCTGGACACATTTGATGTAATTCTCGACTACTTGAAGCCTCTCTCAATGACATCGAAGTTTGTTCGATGACATCGAATTTATTGAAGAATTTTGAAGCAACTCGATGGATTGTTTTGGACACCTTTTCAATTACTCGAAGACAATTCGATGACATCGAAGGCCGTTCGATGACATCGAAGGTTTGTTCGATGACATGAAAAGTTACACAGTGCGTAAAGGCACAACTTCTGGAATTCAACTTACATTCGATGACATCGAAGGTTGTTCAATGTCATCGAACACGTTACGCAAAGTTACGTGGACTGCGTAAATTGAGGCCATTTTGCAAAATTGACTAGATTAGGCTATAAATATGGGGTTCATATGGACGTTTAAAGATATCTAGGGTTTCAAGGAGTAGATCCAAAGGATGGAGGAGCCTCCCAAGAGTTTTTCTTCTTTCCTAGTTTATTTTTAATGCTTCTTCTAAGGTTTTAGATCCAATAATGTCTATGGTTAATTAAATCTCTTAGATAGGTCTAAGAGGTGAAGCTTGTAGCATGTTGGAATGCTTTTCTTGTTTTGATTCTTATTCTTGTTGAACTTCTTTAATTCTAATTTAATATTTAAGGAATACTTTCAGTTTTTAATGGTTTGTTGTGACTCAAATTACAATAGATCTGCAATATCTTTGAGTATCTTCTTTTTCTTATTTTGAGATTATGGGATTAGTAAATCCTGTTGTTAGCCATTGTCTCCAGGGCATGGTTTGGTGATGGAATCCCTTCTAACTCTCATAATTCTCCTTCATTAAGTATTAGGTTAATGAAAGTTCAGATTTGATTTTATTTATATATCTTCCAATTGGATAGTATAGGACTTTCCAATTGTGTTCCTGGAATCAAACAAGGAAACATCCTGATAGCTGCAAGTGGATCCTTGGAACCCTAGTTCCCACTTTTAAATTCATCAGTTTTAACTACTTTATTCACAATTACTCTCTTTACAATTTCATATTTAGACTTACATCTTCTTCTAGTTCTACTTTTAGTTACGTTCAGAAACATATAAGTTCAGTCCTTGTGGATTCGACCTTAGTCTTACCAAGATTATTACTACATCGTGACCCTACACTTGGGGTTATGAACAATGAGGGGTTTGATTATGATAGCCTGGTAAAATCACAAGTGTATCAGGTTTTAAGGTGACCTTGAGAAAATCCTTTTCATAGTGAAAGCCATGATTACGTGGAGAGTAATTTTGTGAGTGGAGTAGGTGTGGGCGTTTTAAAACAGTTGTTAACACACCGAACTACAATAATTCTTTGTGTTATGTGGTGAATGATTGTATTTACATTTTAGTTGAAGTGGTGAATGATTGTAATATTTATTTTTATTTACTCTTGGAAAGTTTAGAATTTTGATTTTAAGAAGTATTCATGAAATAAGGTTGTCCTGCCCAAACTTTTACATGAAGGTTATCTTACGAATCATTTGAAATCAACGTTTTAATACTTAGACAATTGAGATCTCTAATTTATTTATTATTCAGCACTTTATTCAATTATTTGGAATAGAAATATTCACCCCCCTTTAGGAATTCTTAAGCTCTCCTTTTCAAGTGATATCAAAGAAGGTTGCTTTTTCTTTTTTTGGATTAACCACCTTGAGTTTAGATCCAGAGCTTTATTATGTTAAATTTTGACGGTTTATCTATTACTAGGCCACCTCCATTTGATGGCTCTAATTATTCATACTGGAAAGCTAGAACGGGGATTTTTCTAAAATCCTTAGATGAAAGTGTGTGGCAAGTCACTGTGACTAAATAGAGACCTCCTATGATTGAAGTAGTAGCCGAGGATGGAACCAAATATATGAGAGAAATTACATTTTATTTATGGACTACTGGTCAGAAAGTGAAAGCAGTGTTAATGCTAAAGCCTTAAATGGTATAACTTAGCTCTATCACCTGATGAATTCAAAAGAATTATTTCATGCGATACAGCTAAGCAAGCATGAGACATTCTTGAAATGACACATGAAGAAACTGCAATTTATTTATGGACTGCTGGTCAAGAAATTAAAAGTTTAAATCTGCACAACAATATTTGAGGAAATTTGTATGGAAGAAAATGAGACTTTCATGGACTTTTATATGAAACTGAATGACATAGTAAATTCTATGTGGGGTCTAGGAGATTGTAAGACCCGTATCCTAGTTCGTACTATTCCTTCGAATCCCGCGATCCTTTCCATCGAAGTCCAGCAATCTGCGATGTCTAATTAACGTTTGTGATCGACCCTAAGTCGTATCCTGTAGAATTGAATCGGCTTAAGCCGAGACTTGTACCATTACGACCGCACCATCGTCGCGGTTCCAACGCTGTGACTCGCACACCGATTTGATATACTGACCAGAAGATGCGGGCCAACGTTTATTTGGAAGAAAATGCCAAGCATTGTAAGCTCAAGAGAATCTCTACAACATGTCCCATCAATCAATCAATCAATCAATCACATCATTTCAAGTACACATCACCTTTCACCCCATCCCCAAGCAACCACCAAGTCAACTCTTTTTCACCCTCTCTCTTACACACCCATACATGTCAAGTACACCACACATCACTCACCCTTTCACCCATCACACCCATCCCTCACTTCTCTTACAACCCTCTCTCTCTCTCTCTTCACATTTTCCAAGCCATTCCAAGCAACCAAAAACCATACGTCCAAGCCTTCCCATAGAGAGAAAAGTGCATGTGTGAGGCCCACCTTTCCATCCCAAGATCTCTCATCTTAGCCTTTCACTTTTCATCTTCCACCATCAAAGTGGGACACAAGGAGACCAATTTTCCAACGGACCAAGAAGATCGAACGGTGGGTGCTTCTATAAGCTAGATTTTCATATTTCTATGATGGGCCAAGTGAGGCCTACCGATCAATGGTATGGATCTCACTTGGGACCCTAAGATGTGGCCGATGGCCCACCTTGATCTTCATGATCATTCCATGATGGGGCCATTCTCCATGGACCCCATCATGATGTTTATTTTCTAACTTGAAAATGGGTCATCTAGACCTTACATCTTGGTGGAGAAGGGATCTCCACCGTTGATCTTTGATTTGGAGGGCCCACATGCAATGAGACCCACTTGATGTATGATTGGATGCTTGAAATAGAGGGCCCATAGTGCCGGGGTCCCCCCATCACTCGTGTCCCTCTTTCTCTCTTTCTCTCTCCCTCTCTTTTTATTATTTATTTTTGTGTGTGATGATATGGCCGTGTGGCCCATTCGGATGGACCCCACCATAAAGCATGTATTGGATCCAATCCATTTGTAGGTGGGGCCCACTTTTTATGTGTGTTTATTCCATACCATTCATCCATTTAGTGGCCCACCGGAGTAAGGCCCACCTTGTGCATGCGTCATGCACAGACTGTCCACGTCTAGGGACGTCCCTAGACGTGAAATGGAAAACACAAATATGAGCTTGTTACACAAGCTTATTAGATGAGCCACTCCTATAGGCCCCACATGGATGTATGAGCCTAATCCACACTGTCCATCCCTTTCCTCTGACCATTTTAGGCGTTGAGCCGAAAATGGGGTTGATCCAACTTTCTGGTGGGCCATAACATTGAAAACAGCATGTCTACCATTTAAATCCTCCCCGATGTTTCGATACTCCAAAATATACCCAATATTGGGCTTGATGGGTCTGTCTTGAGCCCTTGAGACCAATAGCGGGATCGCATTCTTCCGATGTGGGCCCCACGCTTGAAAAACCATGAAAAAATAAGTTTTAAAAAATATATATTATAAGCAGCGGAAGCCGCTGTTGTCAGCGGGCGCAGGCAGCGCCTGCTACGTGTAGGCAAGCGGATAGAGTACCCACAGCTCCAGCCGTGGGCTCCACCATGATGTGTGTTTTGTATATCCACTTCGTGTAATCGGTGGGCCCCCTCTAAAGATCAGCCGCATCCAACGCTCAGGTGGCCCACATCATAGGAAACAGTGAGAGTTTGAACGTCTACCATTGAAACTTTTTTTGGGTTGCAGAGGTTTTGAATCTATATGAAATTTGTCTTTACTCTTCATCTGGGTCTGTGTGACCACATCAACAAGTTGGACGACAATTAAGCATTATGGTGGGCCCCATGTGGGACCCACAATGATATAAGTGTTTTATTCCCACCGTCCAAGCGGACGGTGGAGCCCACGGTAATGTAAGCGTTTTATTCCCACAGTCCACTGCTGTGGACGGTGGAGCCCACCTGGACGTATGTATTTAATCTATATCACCCAATCATTTTAACAGGCTGTTGGACGGTAGGGGGACCCCACCATGAGGTATATGTTTCATCCATGCCGTCCATCTATATGGGACCCACCCCACGTATGGGGGCTACACCTTGTGTGTGTGTGTGCATGTGTGTATATATACACACACACACACACACATATTATATTGTATATATTATATGTATTATATATATATATATATATGATGGTGGGCCCTTATGGGACCTACCATGATGCACGTGTTGCATTCAAATTGTCCATCCATTTTAAAAGCTCATTTTTTAGGTACGAGCTAAAGAATGAGTCAGATCCATAGTTCAAGTGGACCCCACCTTAGTTTATGTAAGGCCCAAGTTATGAGGCACATTCGATGTAATTGTGGCCCGTGGTTGAGGCCCACTTTGACATATAAGGCTCATGTTATAAGGCCCATTTTGATGTATTCTAAGGCCCATGGGATATGGCCCATTGCAATGTACATAAGGCCCCTTTGATGCGGCCCACTCGACTTATAAAGGCCCATATGGTGCGGCCCATTTGATATATCAAGGCCCATGGGTCGAGGCCCAATGGGTTATCCTTAGGGTCCATTGCAATATGTGATTTCTCCATGGTTCGTGGCGGGCCATGCCTTGCGAACAATGTTGGTTTGACGTCCACACTGTAAGAATAATGTTGGTTTAATGTCCGCATTATAAATCTCCCTAGGCCCATTAATAGGCCCATACTTCTTGTGCATAGGCCATCTAGGCCCACCTTTGTGGTGATGATAGTTCATCACCTTATAATATGCTTAGTGTAACTTCATGATTTATGCTCATACGCATCATATGTATGCTTGATATGAGGAATGTTTGATCATAACATAAGCCATTGGGCTGAGACATTACGAGACTCTTTATGAGACGAGTGCCCCCACATAAGTGCGTGGTACGCGTAGAATTGTTGCATGACTGTAAGATGTGACTCATGCATCTCGCATATGTGTGACTTGATCACTGCATGCCCTAGCAACATCAGGGTCGTGGCTCCACAGGCACATCGTGGATGGTCGTATCGGATATCGAAAATATTGGTTCTAGCATTGTGGGTACTTAGGATGTCCTTGGGTGAAAATCTCAGAACCTTTTTGGTACTAGGAGATGCTCCAACGTCTAGACTGAGTGGATACACGAGCGTCCGAATGCCGATACCAGTAGGCCGCGTCTCCCACTGTGTCATGGTTGGTTGGAAGGGGATGTGGCCTTATCCACCTGAGTGAGGGGGCTATAAGCTAGGCTGAGTTTGACCACCTGAATGCATCCACTATCGACGGTCTGGGTAGGTATTGGCAGACTACTGGTCAGGCGGATAGTGTTGTCTCTTCTACTTGCTTGACTGTGCAGCTAGGGAGGAGGCAGTCAGTGTGAGGTGTATTAGACCCCGGTGATATCCTGAGAGGAACTGTACTGATATGTGTACTTGATGAGGACTGACATATTTGTATTGCATCTCGCATATGACATTCGGCTACGTAGGCCTCGCGTTGCATCAGTATGGCTGATAGCATTCATGTTTCGCATCGCATGACCTTGGTATGGTTGATAGCATTCATGTCTTGCATCACATAGCCTTGGTACGGCTGGTTGTATTCATGGACTTACCGCATATTTCCGCATTACTCTAATATTTTATACTTGACACTTGCCTTGCGCACATACCTACACCACCCTCTAAGCTTTTGTAAGCTTATGCATGACCATTGTGTGCAGTATCATTAGACAGCAGCAGCACTGAGGTAGGAGGGCATACCAGATTGTTTTGGAGCTTTTTAATTAACCTATATTTTTCCTTTTCGCATTGTACTTAAAGTTTTTGATATAGTGGATATGTGGTGATGTTATTTTGTGACTTGGTTATGCTTGTGGTTATGCTCTATTAGTAAAAAAAATCATACTGAAAATCCTCCTTGTAGGATCCTAGGATCGAAAATCTGGCATATGGGCGCTAGGAGTTGAGAATGGGGTACTACGGAGGCTGTGGGCACCTGATTCGGTGATTGGGAATTTTGTGAGGCCGTTTTTCGAGCTTGGGACGTGACAGAAGTTGGTATCAGAGCATAACTTGGAAATACCTAAGATCACATCACACATCTGCTATGAACTTAGAATGAATAGGTTCCGAGTCTGAATAACTTAGCAATTTTCTGACATAGACCTTTGACGTTTATGCCTTCAAGAATTCTTAAGGCCGATCGACCCTTATTGTTTCCTGTAGGACGTAATGGCTAGAAGAGTGACCCGAGCGAATTTCGCTCCACCACCTACGACTCCTGCTCCACCACCTGCTACTCCCGCTTTACCACCTATGACTTCCGCTCCACCACTAGATATTCCTGCTTTCCAGCTCGAGGATGCTACTCCTTTACCTGAGACCGGTGCAGATCCGACCGTACTCGTGAGTGCCACCTAGGTGCAGCAGATGCTTCAGGCGATGACCGTCATTCTTCAGGGGCAGAGCAGGCGTCCCACTGTTACACCAGCCAAGGCCGAACAAGAGCGTGTGAGCGCCCATTTCAAGGACTTCTGACAGCATAATCCTCTGTGATTCTGGGGCGAGCCAGACCCTACTGCAGCAAAGATATGGTGCTTCGAGGTGGAGAAGATATTCGACACCATAAGATGTACGACCCAGCAGCGAGTGACATTTGCTGTATTTCTTCTCTAGGGTGAGGCTCAGCATTGGTGGGCATCTGTAGCCCGATCGGTAGTGGCCGATTTTATGTGGACCTGGGAGGACTTTGTGGACCGGTTTGACCGGAAGTTCTTTTCTGAGCATGAGCAATAGCAACGTGCACCAGAGTTTGAGACTTTGGTCCAGGGGGACATGACGGTATCCCAGTATGAGGCACTTTTCATCGCGCTATTGAGATTCACGACGTATCTTGTTGATGAGGAGGGACGGAAGGCTCGCCGTTTTGAGAACGGTTTGCGTCTTGCCCTTAGGAGTCGTGTGATAGGATGTAACGCCCTGAAAATCGAGGGTCAAGTATAACTCAACTCCCGAGTTCCAACGCATCACTTATGCAACATAAATAATGCTGATTAAATGTTGTCTGTGTTAGAGCAATAAACATGAGTGAGATTATACCAAAACAGTAATTCATACTCCAGATCATTTGTATAAAGGCAAGCGGAAGACTGAACTGTATATACATGTATGTAAAGAAGTAAAAATTATTTCATTCTCCAGAGTATGAATCTGTCTAAGTCACCATATACATATGTTTGTTTTATGATCAAAATGTCAAAAATAAACTAAGGAGTGATCCCTGCAAATCCCGCCAATCCGGCAGCCTAGTTGAAGCCACCAGAGTACTGCATATATGAGAACTCATCCTGGTCCTCATCATAATCAGGCTCCGCCTCCTGAATCGTCGGCTCACCTAAACCTGAGACAGAGTCTGGTTGGTGTGTGCAACACCATCCCGTAACGTGGGAGTGAGTAGCTAACTCAGTGGAACAATAAAGCATAGGTTAACATGTTATCAATACAGTCACACAGTAATGATAAAGCAGTAAAATCAAACACTCCTAACTACTCTTATTAATGCAAGTATGGATGCAGGTATGATGTATGCCCTCACTAATATACTCCCTCATGCGACACCCTCTTCGTTCGCGGCATGCTTTCATCCCTCAGTGCTCCACATCTTCCAAGCACATGCAATGCATGATGAGCATGATTACCGAGTTTTTAATTAGTCCATTTCAAACAGCAGGATTGGGAAACTAAGGTACCTCCCTTATAACATTCCCAAACATGATCCATTCTAGGGTCGTCAGTCCTAATTAATCTCATACGATGGTGTATTTCTAGGTCACTGCAAGGGCTTCCAGGGCTGTTACGTGGAATCGTTGCACCAGTCCCCCATCACCTTATCAATACAGGCCTAGCTTATACTCTGTTACTATGGGAAGGCTCGTAGCCTCACCGCATATTAGAGTATGCTCGAGGTCACTCCACTGACACCCTACCAACTGGCAGTCTATTTTCGAAGCCCGACCGGTCCTCTTATTGAGAATGGAACCCGGATGCATCCCGACTTGGGACCACAGCCAGGCTGTGACAGCGTAGGCCGACAGCTCGAATATAGTGTCTCATACTACCATAATCGGCTCACGAGTCTGGTTACTCACTAGTCACTACGGAGAGGCACGTGGCCCCAGCGTAGGTCGACAGCTCGACCATGGTGTCCCATACCACCATGCCCGGCTCATGAGTCTTAGCGGATCGAGGTACCATGGTTAACGGGATTCCACTGGTAAGTTTGGTATCCTAGGTTCAAGCAGTAGTGACCAAACATGGTGAACATACATTAGACATATCGGGTTACATGACGAGCCTGACTAGCTCGAGCGCACAATCAATTGAATGACATGAAGTGCATAAGCACTTCGCGTGGCCTAACCACTGTCGCCAACTGACATACGACTCGGGTTCGTTAAACGCATCTCACGTGGCGACATGAACCTCAGCCACGATCTCAAATCTGGTACCGATTGTCTGGACTATAGACATAGTCCCAAACTCAGTCAATTCTCATCCATAGCATGTAGAGTAAAGCATGATAAACAAAGTAGTTCAAGCATGCTAGTAGGCATGTTATAAGGCATGTTATAAAGCATGATATAAAGCATGTTGTAAAGCACTACATCAATAGGAATACAAACACATGTATTGCAAGTAAGCGGTTTAAGTGATCAACCTCATGGATGTAATCATACATGTCGCTAGGGTAGTTGAGAAATCAATCTCAACACCCTCCTAAGGCATCTACATCCAAACACTTACTCACTGTAGCATTTCCACAATCACTTAACTTACACTATTTCAACATATAGTGTATGTTAACCAACATGTATTAAGGTGAGTCCTTTCGCCAAGCAAGTATTTTATGCACACATAATATATTTATACAACAATTAATCATGGCAAACACATCGCCAAAATATACATGTATACGGTATTTCTTACAATACAATATTTCTACATACATAGTGCATATTAGTGAAACATGTATTTAGGCGACTCCTTTTGCCAAATAAGTATTTTATCCATATATCGTATATCCATACAACAAATAAACATGTCAAACACATTTTCAAAAAAAATACGTATACGGTATTTTCTACGAATACCTAGAATATGTAAAATTCCATATTCTACAACTTTAATCGAAACAAAAAATGGAAAGCACTTTGTACATGTGCAATTGCATGTAGATCATGAATCTATCATTATCTGACATTGAAAGTGTTGAAAACCGTAACCTGTACACCTAAAGTCCTCACCTTACACCTTGGAATTGCAACGAATCAGCTAGGTTCGTTAGGCTTTTGTATTCAGCGGTATTGTAGCCTAAAGAGTGAAACCGGTTAGCTATTTCACAACCTATACCCTTCACACCCCAAAACAGATCTAGGGTTAGGGTTTCTTACCTTAAAACGGAGTCGGTATCGCCAGGAAAGCGTCAAGAAAGGGATGGTGCAGCCCGTGTGGTGATTGGAAACAGTAGGAGGGAGATTCTCCTATAACTCTCAAGCTTTCTCTCTCTTTTTTCTCTCTTCTTCTTAGGGTTTATCCCAAATTCGTATGGCTGTGAGAGAGGCTGCCCTAAGGTCCTTATATAGCCTAAAAACTCTCTAGAATAGACTTATGTTCAAGGTATACTTATATTATAATCATATCGGCATTGTTTCAACTCAACGAAGGGTTTTTGGTGGGCCTCCTTAAGCCAAAAGTCGGACTTAAGCTCACCCATCCTGGATCTAGATGGAGTTAAGTTTTCATTCCAGTAGGGTTTCCAGATCACGCGTGGTGGACCAATTTCAGTTCAACGGTCAGCGGACTTCGATCAGCAATTCCAAGTACATGTAAATGTTTATGAAATTTTTCCTGATCCGAGGGTGTATTTGGGTCAGATTCTGACGGTCTGGTTGCTTATAAAATGTACGCAAGCAATACGTGCCAGATCACTATTCAAGATATTTATTTTGTAAAGAAAACAAGAGTTTTCACACTCCCTCGCTCCGGACTCGAGCGAACAGCCGTGGGATACTGTCTGGACTTGATTTTCGAGATGGTTGTCAAGCCCAGTGAGGGGGTCCTAATTCCTTAACTTCGTATTATTCGGACTCCCGATGTGCGGTCTAGACCTGATACGGAGTTTCAATGTGGTCCCGAGAGCAGTTGGGTAATGAGTTTGATCCTAGATTTTAGGGTAACTTAGTGTCAAGGATCCTACAAGTTTTGGGTCTTACAGATCGTATTTAAAGCAATTCAATTGGATTTCATGGCTAATTTAGTTTAGCACTTAGTTAACTTTGTCAAATTTCTAAAGGATTTAACCCTAAGTAATTTCTGGTTGAGGTGGTACTCGAGCCATTGTACGAAAATTTACGGGTCGTTACATCAGACACATGCTTCCGACGTTTAAGAAAATTGTAGAGAGGGCTCAGATCTACGAGTCTGATTGAGCCAGTTTGTAGAGAGCCCGTGACCAGAGAGGAGATCAGAAGAGGAAGGCACCCTCTGGTAGTTTCCAATAGCAGTAGCATCATTCACAGCAGTGACGCACGACCCACCCAACATTCCGAGTACCAGTAGTACCCCCAGCACCACCTTCAGGACCGTTTACAGGTACTTACTTTGAGTGTGGTAGGACAAGACATCGTGTGCACAAGTGTCCTCATCCGTAGAGGCAGCAGCCGAGGACACCGCATCAGCCTCCACGACAGTGACCACAGCAGCAGCAGCGACCACGCACTAGCCTCCAGGGCCTCCCCCACAACAGCAGAGGTAGCAAATCAGGCTGTCACAGCGGCAGCAGTATCAGCAGAGACCTCAAAGGGGACTTGCACCTCCCCAGCATGCCCAGGGCTGATTTTATGCCACCCAGTAGGACCCTTAGTCATCAGGAAGGGTCGTCGAGGGTACTCTCCCATTTCTACATGTATTGCATGTGTATTGTTTGATTCTGGTGTATCGCATTCCTTTATGGCTGATGATTTCTGCCAATCGACTGGTTTGCCGATGGAGTCTGCCCCTGAGGGTTTATTGGTGTCGACGCCCTTAGGGAAGACTGCAGTGTTGGGTCGATTTTGCTCGTCTTACCCCGTTCTGATTGGGGATATTTTCTTGCCTCCTGACCTGTTCGTATTGCCGATGTGTGATTTTAACGTTATCCTGGGCATGGATTGGCTCACCAAGTACCATGCTATATTGGACTACTCTGCGAGGATAGTCACGTTCTGTATACCTGGCATGCCAGAGTTCCAGTTTATTGTCGAGCCCAGAGGAGAGCAACTTTCTTGCCTGTTATCATGTGTCGTTGAGGAGTCAGTTACTTTGAGTATCGACTAGCTGCAGGTTGTTTGTGATTTTCTTGATGTGTTTTAGGAGATTTTGGGGTTACCATCTCGTCGGCACACTGAGTTTCAGATTGATCTCGTGCCTGGTACCGTGCCTATTTCGAAGGCCCCGTATCGTATGACACCGTTGGAGTTACGGGAACTGCAGAAGCAGTTGGATGAGTTGCGCGAGTTAGGCTTTATCCGTCCAAGCAGTTCACCGTGGGGAGAACCGGTACTCTTCGTGAAGAAGAAGGATGGCTCGTTGAGGCTTTGTGTAGATTACCGCGAGCTTAACAAGGTCACGATCAAGAATAAGTACCCACTTTCGAGGATCGATGACTTGTTTGATCAGCTGCAGGAGGCGCAGTTCTTTTCAAAGATAGACTTGCGGTTCAGTTATCAGGTTCAGGTTTGAGATGAGGATATTCCGAAGACAGCCTTCAGGACTCGCTACGGTCATTTTGAGTTCCAAGTCATATCCTCTGAACTGACCAATGCGCTCGCAGTGTTCATGCAGTTGATGAACGAGTTCTTCCGTCCATATCTCGACTAGTTTGTTGTGGTGTTTATTGACGACATTTTGATATATTCGAGGACCCGTGAGGAGCATGAGTGGCATCTAGAGATTACATTGCAGACCCTCCATACACACCAGCTTTACGTAAAGTTAGAGAAGTGTGAGTTCTAGCAGGAGGAGGTGAAGTTCCTCGGTCATGTGGTGACGAGGCAGGGTATCGCAGTGAACCCCTCAAAGATTGATGTCGTGCGTCAGTGGGGCCAGCCCACAAACACCTCTGAGATCCGTAGTTTCCTTAGTTTGACGGGCTACTACTGACGTTTTATTGAGGGATTCTCTCGTATTGTAGCCCCGTTGACCAGGTTGACCCGGAAGGGTGCTAAGTTCGTGTGGAGCGACTCTTGTGAGTAGGTATTTATGGAGTTAAAGGACCGCCTCATGTTCGCTCCTATCCTCACTCTTCCCTCTAGGAGTGATGGATTTATTGTATTTACCAATGCCTCACGAGTCGGCTTGGGTGCTGTCCTGATGCAACACCGGAAGCCGGTGGCTTATGATTTTCGTCAGCTCAAGGTTCATGAGCTGAACTACCCCACGTATGATTTGGAGCTAGCAGCAGTGGTCTTCGCACTGAAGGTGTGGAGGCACTATCTTTATGGGATGAGGTTCAAGCTCTTCTTTAATCATAAGAGCTTAAAGTATCTATTCTCTCAGTCTGAGCTGAACATGAGGCAGAGGCGTTGGATGGAGCTCCTTAAGGACTATGATTTTGACCTCCAATACCACCCGGGCAAGGCAAACGTGTTGGCGGATGCCCTCAACCGTCAGCCACATGGCCTGGTGGAGCACTTGATGATTCGGGAGTGGTGGATGCTCGAGGATGTAGCAGAGTACGGTTTTGAGTTTGGTCTGCAGTCTTCTATTATCCAGTTATCGAGCTTGTCGATTCAACCCTCTCTTGTCGCAAGGGTGATCAAGGCTCAACAGGTAGACAAATCGTTACAGGATTACCGAGTAGAGGCAGCATCTGAGAGTCAGTCAGACTGACAGGTTAGTTTTGATGGTGGACTTCGCTTCAGAGGCAGATTATGTGTCCTGGACGTTCCTAAGTTGCGTCGAGATCTTATGACTGAGGCACATCGATCGCTGTTCTCTATCCACCCTGGCTCGACGAAGATGTATCGTGATATGAGATGTCAGTATTATTGGTCGGAGATGAAGCGCCAGATAGCCAGTTTTGTATCCGAGTGTGACACATGCCAGGGGTCAAGGCCGATCATCAGAGACCCCCTGGTCTATTGCAGCCATTGAGCGTCCCGATGTGGAAGTGGGAGCACATATCTACCGATTTTGTCATGAGTTTGCCGAGGACTCAGCGCGGTAATGATGTTATCTGGGTTGTTGTGGACTGTTTGACAAAGTCGGTACATTTTCTTGTGATTCGTGAGACTTGGCATACGAACCGGCTCACTAAGATGTTTATTGATGAGATCGTGAGACTGCACAGTGTTCCTGTCTCGATCGTTTCAGACCGAGACTCGAGGTTCACATTTCAGTTTTGGAGGAGCTTCTAGAGAGCGATGGGCACTGATTTACAGCTCAGCACTGCATACCATCCGCAGACTGATGGGCGGACCGAAAGGGTCAACCAGATCCTTGAGGATATGGTTTAAGCCTACGCGATTAATTTCTCTGGTAGTTGAGACGAGCACTTGCGATTGGCTAAGTTTGCGTACAACAACAGCTATCACGCAACCATTGGCATGACTCCTTTTGAGGCATTATATGGTAGACCGTGCAGTTCTCCGAGTTGTTGGACTGAGGTTGGAGAGCGCTATCTTCTGGGTCCCGAGCTTGTGCTGCAGACGTCAGAGGCCATCGATATCATCAGGCAGATGGTGCGCACAGCTCAGAATTGGCAGAAGAGTTTTGCTGACCGTTGACGTCATCCCTTCGAGATTATCGTTGGGGACCATGTGTATTTCAAGGTCTCACCCATGAAGGGTGTGGTTCATTTTGGAGTGAAGGACAAGCTTACCTCAAGATTTATAAGACCTTTCAAGATAACCAGGCGGGTTAGCGCCATGGCCTATCGGCTAGCCTTACCATCTCAGTTGTCTGGCGTCCACGACGTTTTTCACATCTCTATGTTAAGGACGTGTGGGTCAGACATTGTTTCCGTTATTGATTGGCAGCCGTCGGAGGTTTGTGAGGATGCTTCTTACATTGAACAGCTAGTTCGTATCCTCAATTGGAAGGAGCAGGTCCTGAGGACCAAGGTCATTCCCTTAGTGAAGGTGCAGTGGGGCCATCATTGTGTGGATGAGGAGTCTTGGGAGCGCAAGGCGGAGATTCGCGAGCGTTATCCCCATCTTTTCGATGTTTGATTGTATGTTGTACTGTGTTTTGATTACACATGATGATATGTTTCCTATTCTCTTATGAGTTATGTTAAGTCGCGATAGTAGTGTAAATTTCGAGGATGAAATTTTTATTAGGTAGGGAGAGCTATAAGACCCGTATCCTAGTTCATACTATTCCGTCAAATCTCGCGATCCTTTCCGTTGAAGTCCAGCAATCTGCGACGTACAATCAACGTTTGCGATTGACCCTAAGTCGTATCTTATAGAATTGAGTTGGCTTAAGCCGAGACTTATACCATTATGACTGCACCGTAGCTGCGATTCCAATGCCGTGACTCCCACACCGATCCGATACCCTGACCAGAAGATGTGGGCCAACGTTTATTTCGAAGAAAATACTGTGCGTTGCAATCCCAAGAGAATCTTTACAACATGTCCCATCAATCAATCAATCACATCATGTCAAGTACACATCACCTTTCACCCCATCTCCAAGCAACCACTAAGTCAACTCTTTCTCACCCTCTCTCTTACACAACCATACATGTCAAGTACACATCACACATCATCACCCTTTCACCCATCACACCCATCTCTCACTTCTCTTACAACCCTCTCTCTCTCTCTCTTGACATTTTCCAAGCCATTCCAAGCAACCTAAAACCACACGTCCAAGCCTTCCCATGGAGAGAAAAGTGTATGTGTGAGGCCCACCTTTCCATCCCAAGATCTCTTATCTTAGCCTTTCACTTCTCATCTTCCACCATCAAAGTGAGACACAAGGAGATCAACTTTCCAACGGACCAAGAAGATCGAACGGTAGGTGCTTCTATAGGCTAGATTTTCATATTTTTATGATGGGCCAAGTGAGGCCTACCGATCAATGGTATGGATCTCACTTGGGACCCTAAGATGTGGCCGATGGCCCACCTTGATCTTCATGATCATTCCATGATGGGGCCATTCTCCATGGACCCCATCATGATGTTTATTTTCTAGCTTAAAAATGGGTCATCAAGACCTTACATCTTGGTGGAGAAGGGATCTCCGCCGTTGATCTTTGATTTGGAGGGCCCACATGCAATGGGACCCACTTGATGTATGATTGGATGCTTGAAACAGAGGGCCCATAGTGCTGGGGACCCCCATCACTCGTGTCCCTCTTTCTCTCTTTCTCTCTCCCTCTCTTTTTATTATTTATTTTTGTGTGTGATGAGATGGTTGTGTGGCCCACTCGGATGGACCCCACCATAAAGCATGTATTGGATCCAATCCATTTGTAGGTGGGGCCCACTTTTTATGTGTGTTTATTCCATACCATTCATCCATTTGGTGGCCCACCGGAGTAAGGCCCAACTTGTGCATGCGTCATGCACAGACTGTCCACGTCCAGGGACGTCCCTGGATGTGAAATGGAAAACACAAATATGAGCTTGTTACACAAGCATATTGGATGGGCCACTCCTATAGGCCCCACATGGATGTATGAGCCTAATCCACACCGTCCATCCCTTTCCTCTGACCATTTTAGGCGTTGAGCCAAAAAATGGGGCCGATCCGACTTTCTGGTGGGCCATAGCATTGAAAACAACATGTCTACCATTTAAATCCTCCCTGATGTTTCGATACTCCAAAATATACCCAATATTAGGCTTGATGGGTCTGTCTTAAGCCCTAGAGACTAATAGCGGGATCAGATTCTTCCGATGCAGGCCCCACGCCTGAAAAACCATGAAAAAATAAGTTTCAAAAAAAATTATATTATAAGCAGCAGACGCTACTGCTGTCAGCCGGCGCAGGCAGCGCCTGTTGCGTTTAGGCGGACGGACAGAGGACCCACGGCTCCAGCCGTGGGCCCCACCATGATGTGTGTTTTGTGCATCCACTTCATGTAATCAGTGGGCCCCTTCTTGAATTGGCCCCCTCCAAAGATCAGCCACATCCAACGCTCAGGTGGCCCACATCATAGGAAACAATGGGAGTTCGAACGTCTGCCATTGAAACTTTTTTTGGGTTGCAGAGGTTTTGAATCTATATGAAATTTGTCTTTACTCTTCATCCGGGTCTGTGTGACCACGTCAATAGGTTGGATGGCAATTAAGCATTATGGTGGGCCCCACGTGGGACCCATAATGATATAAGTGTTTTATTCCCACCATCCAGGCGGACGGTGGAGCCCATGGTAATATATGTGTTTTATTCCCACCGTCCTTTGCCGTGGACAGTGGAGCCCACCTGGACGTATGTGTTTAATCTATGCCATCCAGCCATTTTAATAGGCTGTTGGACGTCAGGGGGACCCCACCATGAGGTATATGTTTCTTCCATGCCGTCCATCTATATGGGACCCACCCCACGTATGTGGGCTACACCTTGTGTGTGTGTGTGTGTGTGTGTGTGTGTGTGTATACACACACACACATTATATTGTATATATTGTATATATTATATGTATTATATATATATGATGGTGGGCCCTTATGGGACCTACCATGATGCACGTGTTGCATTCAAATTGTCCATCCATTTTAAAAGCTCATTTTTTGGGTACGAGCTAAAGAATGAGTCAGATCCATAGTTCAAGTGGACCCCACCTTAGTTTATGTAAGGCCCATGTTATGAGGCCCATTCAATGTAATTGTGGCCCGTGGTTGAGGCCCACTTTGACATATAAGGCTCATGTTACATGGCTCATTGTGATGTATTCCAAGGCCCATGGGATATGGCCCATTGCAATGTACATAAGGCCCCTTTGATGCGGCCCACTTGACTTATAAAGGCCCATATGGTGCGGCCCATTTGATGTATCTAAGGCCCATGGGTCGAGGCCCAACGGGTTGTCCTTAGGGTCCATTGCAATGTGTAATTTCTCCATGGTTTGTGGCGGGCCACGCCTTGGGAACAATGTTGGTTTGACGTCCACATTGTAAGAATAATGTTGGTTTAATATCAGCATTATAAATATCCCTAGGCCCATTAATAAACCCATACTTCTTGTGTATAGACCATCTAGGCCCACCTTCGTGGTGAGGATAATTCATCACCTTATAACATGCTTAGTGTAACTTCATGATTTATGCTCATATGCATCATATATATGCTTGATATGAGGAATGTTTGATCATAGCATAAGCCATTGGGCTAAGACATTACGGGACTCTTTATGAGATGGAGTGCCCCCACATAAGCACATGGTACGCGCAAAATTGTTACATGACTGTAAGGTGTGACTCATGCATCTCGCATATGTGTGACTTGATCACTGCATGACCAGCGACATCAGGGTCGTGGCTCCACAGGCACATCCTGGATGGCCGTATCGGATACCGAAAATATTGGCTCTAGCATTGTGGGTACTTAGGATGTCCTTAGGTGAAAATCTCAGAACCTTTTTGGTACCAGGAGATGATCCAACGTCTAGACCGAGTGGATACACGAGCGCCCGAGTGTCGAATACCAGTAGACCGCGTCTCCCACTATATCGTGGTCGGTTGGAAGGGGGTGTGGCCTTATCTGCCTAAGTGAGGGGGCTATAAGCTAGGCTGAGTTTGACCAAGTCGCAAATGAGTCCGCTATCGATGAGTCGTGTAGGTATTGGTAGACTACTGGTCAGGCAGATAGTGTGGTCTCTTCCATTTGCTTAACTGTGCAGCTAGGGAAGAGGCAGTCAGTGTGAGGTGTATTAGACCCTGGTGATATCTTGAGAGGAACTGTACTGATATGTGTACTTGATGAGGACTGGCATGTTTGTATTGCATCTCGCATATGAAATTCGGCTACGTAGGCCTCGCATTACATCAGTATGGCCGATAGCATTCATGTTTCGCATCGCATGACCTTGGTATGGCTGATAGCTTCATGCCTTGCATCACATAGCCTTGATACGGCTGGTTGTATTCATGGACTTACCACATATTTCTGTATTACTCTAATATTGTATACTTGGTACTTGCCTTGCACATACACCTACACCACCCTCTAAGCTTTTGTAAGCTTATGCACGATCGTTGCATGTAGGTGTCATTGGACAGCAGTAGTGCTGAGGCAGGAGCGCATACCAGATTATTTTGGAGCTTTTTGATCACCCTGTATTTTCCCTTTCTGCATTATACTTAAAGTTTTTGATATAGTGAATATGTGGTGATGTTGTTTTGTGACTTGGTTATGCTTGTGGTTATGCTCTATTATATAAAAAAAATCATACTGAAAATTCTCCTTGTAGGATCCCAAGATCGAAAATTTGGCGTATGGGCACTAAGAGCCGAGAATGGGGTACTACGGAGGCTATCGGCACCGGATTCGGCGATCGAAAATTTTATGAGCCCGTTTTTCGAGTTTGGGGCGTGACAGAGATGGAATCTCTGAAAGCAAGGTTTGCACAAAAATACTGCGATATGATCCTAATAGATTCAATTCTAAGGTTACTGCTATACAAGAATTAAGGGATACTGATATTATGAAGGTTTAGGATTTAGTTGATTCTCTTCAAACTTATGAGATGAATTGTAAGGCTCTTAAAGATAAGTTCATTGCTCTTAAGTCTTCTAAATCTGTTTCAAAAGAAAATAAGACTAATTCTGATTTGAAGAAAACGAAGATGATACGGTAACGTTAGCTAAGAAATTTTATAGAATTTTCAAAAATAAGAAAAGAACAGATTTTCAAAAACCATTTGATAAAAGAAAAGGAAAATATAATTCTTGAAAATCTAAAACAAAGGACAGTTAATGTTTCAACTGTCATAAATATAGGCACTGGGCTAATAAATGTCCTAAAAAGGATAAGACTAAAAGAAAGGGCATGATAACTACTTGTAATGAATCATCTGATTCTAAAAGTACTTCTGAGTCTAATGAATCAGACCAAGAAAATGCAAATACAAATGATGTGAAAGCCTTTATGACTTTAGTCAGAGTTACTCTTCATATGGATGTAATATATCTGACTATGAAAATCTCAAAAGTGATCCTGAAAATAAAAATGAAGATGATCTTTAAGATGTCTACAATGCCCTATACAGAGAGAGTTGTAAAATTACTGTCCAGTAGAAAATTCAAAAAGAAAAATATGTTAAACTAAAAGAAGAACTTGAAAAAGCAATTTTAAAAAAATCTCATTTTTCTAATTGTTTTGAAAAAAATAATATTATATTTAAGTTTTAAATCTTCTGAATTACAAAAACTCAAAACGAAAAATGAGAAATTAAAACTTGAAGTTTCTTCCCTTCAGAGTTTAAAGGACACTTGGAAATATTGTAAGACCCCGTCCATGCCGTACCACTTTCTATGCCTATGTGCACGATGGTCGACGCCCTTGGCCAGACTTGGACTATCCGTGCATAGTGCATACCCAGCTGACCGAATCCCTAAGGCTTCGAAATCGATTTCATATCGACCGCCCCATCACCGCGATCACGTAGGTACCACCCGTGCGTCTGTACGATGCTTCATTAGTGAAATACGCTAAGAAGAATCATTAGTGTATCATGTGCGCATGGTGCCATATACTCCATTCCACACATGTGCCCAACACATGCCATGCACACATGCACATGCCACACATGAGTGAGAGAATCTCTACCCATGTGTGTGATGTCACACACCCATACCTCCCCTCTCTCATGTGCATGCAAGGTCAACTCTTCTCCATACCATATCCTATGCATGACATCATTACACCATGCCATCCCATGTCCCTTTAATCCACCATTTATTACAAATCATGAATTAATTGCCATAATCCTAGTCTAAGCTAACCAAGATCACATTAATTGAATCTAACCACATTTTAACAATTTCTCTACAAATACCCTCCATCCCTTAGCATTTTCACCATTTCCTAGAATAAAGAGAGAGAGAGAGAGAGAGAGAGAGAGAGAGAGAGAGGAGTGTTCTTGGTGGGCCATCAACTCCATCAATCCCATCCCTTCCATACATCTCAACCATCCATCTAATCCATCAAGGTGAGTACACCCCCTCCACTGTTATGGTTTATTTTCTTTTGATTATTTAGATGATTAGTACTGGTGATGATTTAATGATAATGATGTGATCAATGGTGTGGATGTATAAGAGAATACATATAAAAAGATGATTAATAGTTGTTATTATATGATGATAATGATGTGATTAATGGTGTGGACGCATAGGAGGATTCATACAAAATAATAATAATAATAATAACTTGTTATAGACTTTATGTGAGACCCAATGATGGTGGGCCCCACCAGAATTTTGTAAGCCATCCAAACTATCCAAAGTGTGGCCCATTGGGCTGGCCAAACACACACCCATGTACACATGTGTACACCACACCATAATAATAATAATAATAATAATAATAATAATAATAATAATAATAAGAGGGTGGATGCCATTTGTTGCTTTGCCAAAGCGAGAGGACACGGCAAGAAGCGACATCCACCTTGCTTTAAAGAAGGTTGGGCGGTGGGTCCACAACGGATCCCACCCATGATGTACATATTTAATCCACACTGTCCATCTAAATTTTTAGCTCATTTTAGGCATTGAGCCAAAAAATGAAGCCGATCCAAATCTCCGGTAGGCCACACCATCAAAAAGATTATTTTAATGCTAATAATCTATTAGAGCCCGCTGTGATGTTTCTGTGCATCAAAAAATACTGAATATTGGGCTTGTTAGATTTGTCTTGGGCCATAAAATCCAACAGATGGAGTGGATCATCAGGATATGGGCCCCACCTATGAAAAACCATTGAAAAATAAAAATAAATAAATATAACACAACAGCTGGACGCTGTTACTACTAATGTCCAGAGGACGCTGCAGTAAGCAGCGTCCTGCTGCTTTGTAAGAGGGCAGGGACCGTGGGTCCTAGCCATAGGCCCCACCATGATGTATGTCGAACATCAGCACCGTGCATTTGATAAGTCCCCTTTAAATGATGGGATCCCCCAAAAATCAGCTATATACGGAACTCAGGTGGCCCACACCACCAAATTTCATGTGAAAACATGTTAAAACATATAGAAGTACTTGCTGGGGCCCACTTGAAATTTTGATGCATTTGAAACTTGTACTAACCCCTCCACCAAGTGGGACACACACAATGGATGGACTGGATCTCTCAAGTGACCCACCTTGATGAGAAATATATAAAATAATAATAATAATAATAATAATAATAATAATAATAATAAAAGAAAGGGCGTGGAGGAGGTGACGTCCTCCCTGGACGTCCAGAGAGGGCGGTCCCTGCCCACCTTTAGGGTAAAGTTTTGTGGGGCTGATCATGGCCACACCATGATGTATGTGCTAAATCCACACCATTCATCCATCTTACCAGCCCCACCCATTACACAGTATAAAAAATCAGGCCCATTAGAAGCTCATGCAAGCTATGCCACTTGGACAGTGAAAATTGTACTCAAAATGCTCAGATTTTTCTGGGGCCCACCTTGGTGATGAAAAGTATATCTGGGCCATTCATCCACTCCTTCAGACCATTTTAAGTCATGAGTAAAAGAATGAGGTAGATCTACTCCTTAGGTGGACCACACTATAAGAAACAGTGGAAATAAAAATCCCTACCATTAAATCCCTTGAGTTCTACCATGATGTGTAACTACCACCAAAGTTGGGTCGGTTATTGGATAGTGGAGACAACTTGTTACATGCATTTTATATCCAGGTCATCCATTGTTTAGACCATGCATGTGTTGAGGGCCCCACCTGACGTATGTACCTTATAGCCATGCCGTTCATCAAGTGGGTGGTATCAACTATGATGTTGTTTGTTGTACAAACTACTTATGGAGGTGGACCCCACCATGTTAATGGGACCCACGATTATACAAAATATAATAATAATAATAATAATAATAAGAAAAGGGAATTGCATGCTTACCAATGAAAACTTCCCTGGACATAACGTGACACATGTGGAACCCACATAGGTGCATGTGTTCTATATCCACACTGCCTATATTTTCCAGTCACTTGGGAAGTGGGCCCACCTCCTGCCCATGGACACAAGATGAAATAGAACTCAATTTTAGGTGGGCCACGCTGCAAGTAGAAATAGTAGTAATAACCATTGGAAATTCTTAGGCTCTAGTGTGCCCCTTATATGCTGGGATGCTTCCTTGACCATGGACTCCACCTTGTAATATGATGTAGATCCATGCCATTCATCAGTTTATCCTTATCATTTTAGGGTATGGTCCCATAGACTAGTCAGATCCAAATCTCATGTCACGGGAGCAATATTGATCACTTGTCCACCGTTAAATATTTCCTAGAGTTGCAGTAATGTTTGTGAGAAATCTATCCATCTATTCTTTTTTAACCGATCATGGACCACCTAATATACATGTTTTACCAGCCATTCATCTATTTTGATTAGATCATTTTAGAGTGTGGGGCTGCCTATATATTTACTACAATCTAAGTCATTTTCATGGTACCCATTATAATGGTTAGTCCTCATTTAGACCGTCAGTTGGTAGGAATCATGTGGATCACTACACTATAGGAATTTGGGATTTTGGGTGGCGCAACTAGTTGTGTGAATTTGTGGAAGTTGTGTGGGCCACCACACTATGTGAGTGCATGATTTTTATATCCCACTTAACTATATGAAATTGGGACAATTGTGTGACTACTTGTCTTAGTGGATTTATGATTGTTGAGGCCATTAACCATATGATTACTGACGGAATGAATGGCAGCTAGATTTGGCAAAATGGTGTTGAATATGTAGCTTATAAATCTTGTGATCATGCGTGACGTGGATAGTCATAAATCATGAGGGTATTTGGGGAATATGTGTCCCAACCATATGATCATGTGGTGCTTAGGTGACTGCCAAACTATGTGAAATTGTGGTACTCGCCACTTAACTATATGAAAGTTTAGTAAAGCGGTTGCCCCATTATGCGAGCTACGGTATAATAAAAATAATAATAATAATAATTAACCATCTCACCTTAAGTCCCTTATTATGACAAGTAAAGTAACATTTGTGTGGCCACTCAACCATATGGACTTCTGATAATGGAGTGGCCATAAGACCATGTGGGAACATGAGAATTGTGCGATTACTCAGACTCGTGAACTATGCTGATGGTGTAACCTCTTGGGTATGTGAACTTAGGACGTGTGTCAGATTGATTATGGACCCTACCTGGATGTAAGTATTGCATATTTCACCATTTAGGCTAGCTAATTCTAGAACATGATTCCAAAATGACCTAGATCCAATTCCTAAATAAGTCAGATGATATGAAATAGTATTAATTGAATGTATAACTTCCGAACACTTGTGAACCCACTCAATGTACGTATTTTATCCAGACTGTTCAATTGTTTTACCAACCAAACAGTTTGATGATGGAGCTCGCTGACGTGTGCCTTGTGCATCTGAATTGTTCTTCCTTGTACTACCTTAATATATGTGAGTTACCTATACTATCTACTTGTTGGGACCCACCATAATGTTTATGTGTGGACCCATCTGCTTGCAGTACCACTTGGAAGTAGGACCCACTACGTTGTATGAGACAAACTCATGTCATCCAACCGTGACTAACTCTTATGTGTATACTATATACCCCAGTCGTTCAACTTAGGGCTCACTGTATCTTATGAGGTTTACTTGTGCCTTCTAAACCATTATAGAACTACTACGATAATTATTTGCAAATCCAACCTACTAATAACCCACATGAAGGTGAAGCCCACTACATTATGTGAGTTTCACTAGCACCATCCATCATGTGGTTCATTTACTATATGTTATATCTATGCCACTTGGTGCATGTACTTTGCTTCACCATCACTCATTAACCATAAGGCCCAGTTAGGGTATAACCATGTGGTCCCAATAGAAAAAAATGATGTTGGGCCAAAGCCATTAATGGAATATCTATCTTGGGAAGGATATGGTGTAACTCTATATACAATTAATGCTCGTGATTATGATGGCTATGGATGATATTAGTGATGTCAATGATTATGGTTAATAGAAGCATGTGATTTAATATCTTGATTAATGTTATTCCACTCCCTAGCATACTAAATTCATCTACTTAACCATGTTGATATTGATTATACTCATACACCATGGAATGATGGTATGTGCAAGTGTACTTCAATACATTTATTCTTGTGTAAGATATGTCCTCTTCAGCTTAGTCACATGGCCATGGATTGATATAGTTGATAGTGGCACATGATGATTATATGTCATTTTTAGCTTAAAGGTTAAGCAGACCCTAAACTCATGACATTATATGCATACCACATGCACTTGAACGTATGCCTTATCATAATTGCTTGAATTCATGCATAATCATGATATACATGATGATCGGAATACCGTAGTCGTACTGTATAAAAGGAGTTGGATCTTGACGATGAAATGTGCATCTATGATGATGACCTGGGTTATCCCTGAAAAGGGACGAGACATCGGAAGTGTGGAAATAGTAGGGGATGATGTATCCCTTGGGTTGAAAGTCCCTAAACCACGATGCTACCTAGGGATACCTCACCGTTGGGCCAAGTGGATACATGGTCATAGATTTAACTCCCACTAACGAGGTCAGGTTGAGAAGAGGTGGGTCCAACCTGCTTAAGGGCTGAGGTGCAAACAGGGATCGGTCTGACTCGTTGGTGAGGAGAAACGTGAATGAGGCCTGCTACTGGCATGCCGGGTGGAAATCCACAACATGGTGGGTATGCGAGGTCGATTGCTGGTGTCTGGTGCATGGGTGTCGACCACGGTGTTTTTTCGAGGTATACAGTTATGATATGGTATGACAATATGATGATGATGATGTGATTACGGATGGATGTAATACGGTTATAGCTATGGTATATGAGAAATGAAAATATGACTTGGTGATGCTAATAACATTGACTCAGAGTATTACTATGATGCATATGCATTGCATTGGTATTGACATTATACCTTACGTGCTACATGCCTTTCACCATACATGATTTCTTCGTGGCATATTTATCTTGCTTGCATGTAGAACACACTGCACACACATGTGTTCTCACTAGGCTTTTTACCTAAGCTTCCCATTTCCTTTTTTTTTTTTTTTTTTTTTTTTTTTGCAGAGCAGGAGTAGCTTGGAAGACTTAGCTTTCTTGATGCATTATATCTATTTTTCGATTTGGCAATGCTGACGTTGTGTACCTTTTGGAAAGCATTGTACTTGTAACCATCAGGATTTATAATGGAGAGTGTTGCTTGGTACTTTGATCATAGATCTTCATGCTCAGATATTATTATATGTATATATAATAATAATAATAATAATAATAATAATAATAAAAAAAAAATTGAGTAAAAAATCTTCCCTGTTGTGTGCCGAACTCGAGACTTAGTGTATGGAAGTCGAGTGCTAGATTCGAGGCATCACGGAAGCTATCCCTCCCCGAATTTGGGCCGTGACAAATATGCCCTTGGTGACCAAAAATTTGAAAAATTGTTAACCTCATCAAAGCAATGTGGTGACAAGTCTGGTCTGGGTTATATTAAAGATAATTCTTTGAAATCTAAGGATTCTGCTCCTATCTTTGTAAGAGGAGAATCCTCGAATTCTAAATGTAAGACTTTAAGAGATTTCAATCGTAATGATCTCAAAAACTCAAAACCCTTTCAAGTCTTTAAAATAAATAATAATGCCATCAGCTATAAACATCAAAGGAATAATAAATCACCCTTAGCTGAAAAAATTGTGGACATGCTTAAAGAGCTTTTGAAATCCAAATTAGAAGATATTGGAGTTAATAGAAAAAGGAGAAATCCTAACTCTCAAATACAATAAAAATCAAGAGATACTCCTAAACCTGGAACTGTAATGAAATGGGTTCTAAAGGTTACGTGTCTTGTTACCCACACAACTTTCAAAGCCATTAACCACTCAAGATGGTACCTGGATAGTGGATGTTCTAGACACATGACAGGCGACAAGACAATATTCATGAATATCAAAGAAGTAAATGGTGGCTTAGTCACTTTCAGAGATGAAAGCAATTGCAAAATAATAGGCCAAGGTAATGTACAACTTCCTAACCTACCTCTTTTGGAAAATATGTTTTATGTTGAAGGATTAAAACATAATCTTTTGAGCATATCTCAGATCTGTGATAATAAGCATAGTGTGAAATTTTTAGATCACGGATGTGAGATTATGAATGAGAAGGGTATTGTAATATTAAATGGTCGCAGGACATCTGAAAATTGCTATATAATTGATAATTCTTGCTCATAAAACCATTCATGTTACATGGTTCAAATAGACAAGATTGAACTATGGCATAAATTTCTTGGACATGTTAAGTATAAAGATGTATATAAATTGAGCAAAAGAGATCACTTATGTGGTTTACCCAAGTTGAAAAAGATAGAAAAAGTCAATGGCACATGTCAAATTGGAAAACGGATCAAGTGTAGTCACAAGAAAGCGAATTCCGTAGCCAATGGCACATGTCAAATTGGAAAACGGATCAAGTGTAGTCACAAGAAAGCGAATTCCGTAGCCACAGCCAAACCTCTAGAACTACTCCAATGGATTTAGTAGGACAACTAGAATGGAGAGTAAAGGTGGAAAGAAGTATTTTCTGGTCATTGTTGATGACTACACCAGATATACATCGGTAGCCTTTTTAAGAGAAAAATTAGATACTCTTAATGAAGTTAGAAAAATTTAAAAATGTATCCAGACTGAAAAAGAGATATCTGTGGTCAAAATAAAAATGATCATGACACTGAATTTGAGAATAGCATTTTTTAGAAGTACTGTAACGATCATGGTATATCGCATGAATTCTCTACTCCTAAAACACCTCAACAAAATGGAATTGTCAAAAGAAAAAATAGAATTCTACAAGAAATGGGTAGTGTAATGCTAAATAACATAAATCTACCAAAAAAATTATGGCCTGAAGCTGTTAATACTGCATGCTATACCATAAATCATGTTTACATTAGAAAAGTTTAAAACAAAATAGCTTATGAATTATGGTTTAATAAGAAGCCCTCAGTTAAATATTTTTAAACTTTTGTAAGCAAATATTTTATATTACGCAATTGAGAAATTTTGAAAAAATTTGAAGCTAAGAGCAATGAGGGAATATTTTTAGGCCATGATCTAACAGTCGAGCATAATGAGTTCTTAACAAAAGAACTGGGGTGATTCAGGAATCTATAAATATAATGATTGATGATCAACAAATCACACCCACTCCAAATCAAGATGATGATGAAGTCAATGTAATTGATATACTTGATTCTTCATTTAAATCAGTTAATACTGAAATAAGATTAGTCAAAGACCATCCGACTAATGTAAATGAAGCACTTGTTGATGAAAGTTAGATAACTGCCGTTCAAGAAGAATTAAATCAATTTGTTAGAAACGATGTATGGTACTTGGTTTCCAGACCTATTGATAAACATGTAATTGGAACCAAATGAATTTTTAAGAATAAAACTAATGAAATTGGTAATATAATCAGAAATAAGGCTCGACTGGTTGTATAAGGGTACACTCAAATAGAAGGTATTGATTACGATAAACTTTTACACCAGTTACGCACCTTGAATCCATAAGATTATTTATTTCGATTACATGTCATAAAAAAAAATTAAAATTTATCAAATGGATGTCAAAAGTACATTTCTAAACGGTGATTTGCATGAGGTTTGCGCCTTCGTAGATTTTGGGGATAATTCCTTTGTATCGCATCCTTGGATGAACCCTTTGCCCTATGTGGCTTGGATTGATATTTGGCCCATGTGTCTTTGATTGAATATTTTCCCTACGTGGCTTGATGAATTATTTTTGTATAACCTTGTGATTGTAAGTTTTACTTGTTGAACTATGATTGGCCACTAGTCGAGGAGGTTACCATTAAGCATCATAATGTTGGAGTCTTATGAGTCGGGGATGGTGGTATGGGACTCTATGCCCGAGCTGTCAGCCTATGTTGGGTGACAAGCCTCCCATAGTGACCTTTAAGCTTTCTTAAATTGGTTGTTTGAAACTAGAATAATAACGGTTGGACTAATCATGCATTTCATGACATGCGGGCTTTTTCGGGTGTCTAGTTCTCCTTAGGGCGTACCCTAAAGTACTTTTTCGAGAGGCTAGTTTACCTTGGGTGTCATCGTTATACAGTCTTTTCCAGGTGGCTATTTTTCCTTAGGGCGTACCTTTGAGTACTTTTTTAAGTGACTAGTTCTCCTTGGGCGACCTTGTTGCCAACTGGATGTGCATCCTCAATCTGTGAGCATGTGCATGCATTCATACATTTAAACAAGAGTTCTTGAAGATTTCGTATAATGTGAATTGATATATCTATTTGTTTTAACTATACTTAACTAATGCAATAGTATGTAATCTTGAGAAAAATGCACACTGAGCTGGCCACTCATTCTTTAAATATATAACCGTACAAGTAGTGTAGGTACCCATGTTCAAGTTGATGAGGAGTTAGGTACAAATATTAGGGATGCATGGTTGCATATGCTTTAGAGAAGCGACATGATCTTGCAATTCGAGACTACTTGAAATTTTATTTTATTTCATGTATCAAATTGTTTCCTTCATGTATTGTAGCATTGAGACATTGGTTTGTATAAGCCTTAGGGCATCCACTTATATAATTGGATATATATATTTGGACTTTCCTTTATTCTTAATTTGTTCCTCTTCCACTAAATTTCTCACTCTTAAAAGAATATATATATATATATATATATATATATATACATACACGTGAAATTTGGGCTATTTTTAAAGGTTAATACTCAGGCTTTCGGAAAACGAGTAATATACTCGGGTTTTGAGAATCGAGGTGTTACAGGTGGTATCAGAGAGGAGTTTATACAAACCAGACCTTGGGGAAACAAACTTATACAAACCTTAAATGTCTCAAGTTAGGATGTTGGAATTAGAGATTTAAATCTAAGTGAGTCTCCCTTAAACTTAGAAGAATTTTGAGAATGCATAGACTAGAGCTGTACAGAGCCGAGTTAGCTCGGTTAACTTGATCGACTTGACTCAAAAAAGCTCGACTCGACTTAGATTAAAACTGTGTTCGAGCCGAGTCGAGCCAATTTTATTGAGCTCGAAAAAATTCAAGTCAAGTTCAAGCTGGATCGAGCTCAACTCGACTCAACTCATTCTCGAGCTCGAACCTGACTCGATTCGGGTCGAATTGAAATTTTGATTGGGTATATAAACTCGGTCTCCCCAAACATGTTTTCAAAAAACCCTAACCAACTCTCGGCCTCTCTAGCACCTGAGTCCCCTCGACCTTAGTATCATCTCTCTCTCTCTCTCTCTCTCTCTCTCTCTCTCTCTCTCTCTCTCTCTCTCTCTCTCTCTGGTTGTTCTCCAGTGCCCGACCGGCGACCAGCAACCACTCTCCCCTCCTCTCTCCATTCTCCAGCATCCGTCTGGATGATCGGCAAATGAAAGATACTCTCCTCTACTCCTCTTCTCATCTCCTCACATTGCCTCAGGTCATGGTGTGGAGAGTGGCGAGCAGCGTCCGTCCAATTAGCTGACCCCACCTGACCACTGACCCTGTGGCTATGGCCCAATTGGATGGTAAAACCCCACCTGAGCATTGGCCATGTGGCTTTAATCCACTCTAACAGTCAGACGCCACCCGACCACTAGCCTGGTGACTGTGGCCCACTCGAATGGTTCGGATCATCCATGGGGATGATCATGGTGGGCCATAACATGAAGGAAATGGACCCTGTTCATCCAATTGTTTCGGCAGGAGTGATTTCAAAAGGAAGGAGATGTTTTCCTCCTTTTGGAATTTCTCCTTTTGACCGAGCTCCCCAAACTGGTGCACAGTGGGTGCACGCACTTCGTGTGTACACGCACCAAAGGTGGGGCTCACAGAGATGGTCTTGACAGATCCACTCCGTTTATTCCACTTAGTGGGCCCTATAAGAGACTTTGGCAAAATATCAGGTGGGTCTAAAGCTCGGGTGGGCAATACGAATTTATTCACATCCTTTAAGTGTCGACTACTTTGATTCAACCGTCGGATCCACTTCAATCCGAGCATCAGCAGTCAAGAGGTCCTAGTGGATCATTTGTAAGACTCTTATAACATATTACTAACCATATACTAATATTAATATTAATTTTATTACTATTACCACTTATTACTATCATTGTTTATTATTATTATTATTATTATTATTATTATTATTATTATTATTATTACTACTACTACTACTATTATTATTATTATTATTATTATATGGAAGATGTGGAACGATCCATCATGTGCCATTTAGCTACATAACCTAATGTTAGGGTTATTTTGCATTAAAGTGGGCCATACCACATGAGTCTCTAGTTACCAAACGACGGTTCCCTGGCCATTCCAACAATCTGACGGTTGGATTGACTTGTATTTAGCTGTCGATAACCTTAGGGACCATAAAGAATGTTCAGGTGTCTGGGAGTTAGATATGAAGCCAGATAATCCATTATGTGTTCTTCAAATGATGGATTATCCTACAGGACATTGCAACTTGGCGAACAGTGGGTTCCATTATTCAGGGTTCTAAATCCATAAAGGTCAGCAAGATTTGCCCACTAATGAAATTGGGGTTCTAAAATAGGTGCCTCTAGCGATGTGATGGTCCTTCTTGTACAACAATGGATTGATAACTTGGTGTATGGAGGAAGATTTTTTTCAACGATTGGATTTAGGCCAGAATGAATGTGAACGTTCACTTAAGCTATGCATGTATTTATATTAAATTGGATTACATGGTAACACTCGAGTACTAGAAAATACAGGGTGTTACAAACTACCCCCCCCTAAAGAGAATTCTGCCCCCGAAATCAGCACTTCCTCTATGAATGTGGCCAACAATCTAACTTACGGTGTCCATATGCACCCGCTAGTTCTCCATACTAAGTTTATTTGTATAAGAAAGCGCTCATGACTTACTACTAGGGCAAGGGTCATTACCATCTACCCTCCTTAAAGAAAAATAAATAAAGTTTCACTTCAAGACTTAATGATGTATGTTATTAATATTACAACTGGTTCAATTTTCTTAAAGATATACCCATGTGTACGTGTGAAATCCCTATGAGCTTTATTTAAAATTTTCACAACCCTTACGTTCCTCGTCTAGCAATTCAATTAAGGTGTTTAAGTCCCACTGAAGGTTATAAATCATTTCTATATTAACCAAAACTAAGGATTTATTTAAATGTTTATCTTCAGCAAGTGTCCTATCACATTTACTAAGATTACAAGTTTATTTAGGCGCCGTTATTAATAATATCTTATCTTTTTCTTCATTTTCTTCTACCTTTAATGATAGTCCCCAATATCTAAAGTACAATACGATTCTCTGGTTTCCTGTGTTCGAGCTGTCACGAATAAATGGTTGTAGTGGGTTTGAGCCCAATACATCGATCCTTTGCCTACGTAGAATAGAGGATTACTAGTATCAATTCATAATCCTACTAAATCTCAATCCTTTGCTTGATTAGGGCATCGAGATCATCGAGACTTGCTAAGACTTAAAATTTAGGTCAAACCGCGTACACATCGCATACACATGATTTCATCAATCCGTGATCCCGATTATTCTAGACCTATGGGAAATATCATGTAATCTTCTAACTTTTTAAATGAGAGCGCTCGAAAGTTTATGTGAATAAACACGAACGACCATCACGGTTCTAGTGCGCACTCTGGTCACCTAATGCACTACTTAAAATTTCCTAGACCAGGATTTCCTACATGAAATTTAAGTTTAAAAGTTGCCAAGTTCACCTTAGATTTCAAACTTAGTCTTGATATACTCAGCCTAGTGTTGAAAGTTTACTCAAAACTATACAACCTTTCCTCTAATTAATTTTACGTGTTGAAATTTGTGGGAAACATTATCCCTAGTAAAGAGGTGTATTCAAATTACGATTCTTAGCACAATTCCTCGAGTTTAGGAAGTTCTTATGTTTAATCTAATTTGAATAGTTTAGGGTTCTTGGAGACAAAAATTCTCAAATTGTCCCATTTTTGGATAGTTTAGGGTTAGATAGATTGTGATGTCTTCATTTATTCCAATTTTCTACATTTATGTTGATGACTAGTGAAGAGAAATAAGGGGAGATATTGCCAAAATTTTGACGTGGCATTTAAATTGGAAAATGAAGGCATTACAATCTATCCAACCTTGAATGGGTGGCTGATTTAGACGGTTAGGCAAGTATGCTCATTTAGGTATAGGCAAGCATTACATCCTGTAATTCTATAGAGTAGTGTAGTGAATGTTATAACATATCAAGAACTTTTTTTTATAGATGACTAGTGAAAATGAAGCCCCAAATACCCCCGTGTGAGTGCGTTAGCCACATCTTCTCTTCTTATAGAGGGAAACAAGTCTTTAACTATAGGCAAAGGAAAGAAAAGATCATCAGTATGGGATGACTTTGAAGAAGTCATGGTTAATGGTGTGTTTAATATTAAGTGTATTCATTGCAAGTCACTATGCAGTAAGAATCCAGGGGGTTCAACAACACATTTAAACAAATATAAGTAAAACTATTCTAAGAGACCAAGACACACACCTCCAGGCCGATAGTTGCTGTCATTTACTAAGTTGGAAGGGGACGAGTCACAAGGCATGGTTTCCAC
Source organism: Magnolia changhungtana (assembly GCA_030180095.1). Lineage (NCBI taxonomy): Eukaryota > Viridiplantae > Streptophyta > Magnoliopsida > Magnoliales > Magnoliaceae > Magnolia > Magnolia changhungtana. The sequence goes on from JASAUF010000625.1 coordinate 4,029,091, forward strand.
TCATAAGTTTGAGAAAGAAAAGTTAAAAGAGTGGTATGCTAGATTAGTCATCCTCGAAGAAAAACCTTTCAAAATCATAGAAAGTAATGTGTTTAGATCTTTATGCCAATTCCTTAAACTTTGAGTTGAGAAGGTCTCCCACATCACTATGCAGAGAGAGTGCATGAAGATGTACATAAATGAGAAAATAAAACTGAAAGAAGTTTTGACTTTAGTATTCAGAATAAGTTTAACGTCTGATTTATGGACGACATCTAATTAAAGAAAATAATACATTTCATTAATTGTACACTACATAAATAAAGATTAGAAATTCTATAAGAGAATTTTAAACTTCCTCCATATTCCTCCTCCTCATACTAGTTTACTTATTTCAGATCGCATCTACAATTGTTTATAAGACTGGGGCATTGAGAAGAAAATTTTAACAATAACTTTAGATAATACTTCAGCAAATGCTAATGTAATTTCATGTTTACATAATGTAACATCCCAGATTTTTGCCAACTTGGGATTAGACGTCCTTAGGCAATGGGTCGATCCTAATACCTTATTAACTAGTCAGAACTCAATCCCAAAGTCTAAAACTACTGTTGAACCCACTTCCTTCACAAATCCCACCCTTCACCACCTTGTTCTTTCAATTTTCCTAAGTACTTGTACCCTAGACACTATCTTAAACTAGCTAAGTAGTATAAATTGGATCACCTTATACACAAACTACAAAGGCCTAGGTACCACCTCAGACAGAAATCTTATAGGACTAAATCCTTTAAAATGAGACAAAGTAACCAAGTGCTAAATTAGATTAGCTATGAAATTCGCTAGAATCGCTTTAAATACGATCTGCAAGACCCAAAACTTATAGAATCATTGACGCTAGGTTACCCTAAAACCTAGGATCAAACTCATTACCCGACCGCTCTCGGGAGCATCCCAAAACTCTGTATCAGATCTGGACAGCACGTCAGAAGTCCGAATAACATGAAGTTAAGGAATTAGGACCGCCTTGCTGGGCTTGACAACCATCTCAGAAATCAAATCCAGATAGTGTCCCATGGCTGTTCGCTTGAGTCCGGAGCGAGGGAGTGTGAAAACACTTGTTTCCTTTACAAAATAAATATCTTGAATAGTAATCTGGCATCTTTTGTTTGCGGATCAGTTTTAAGCAACCAGACCGTCAGAATCAGACCAAATTACACCCTCGGATCAGGAGAAATTTCATACACATTTACACGTACTCGGAATCTCCGATCGAGACCCACTGACCATCGAACTGAAACTGGTCCGCCACGAGTGATCTGAGAACCCTACTGGAACGAAAACTTAATAGAACCTAGATCCATAGTCAGTGAGCTTAAGTCCGACCTTTGGCTCAAGGAGGCCCACCACCTCCTTTGAGCTGAAAAAGTTCCGCTTTGGTTATAACCTAAGTAAACCTTATCCAGAAGTCTAATTCGGTGAGATTTTAGGCTATATAAGGACCTTAAACCCTCTCTCATTTCAGCCATCCGAATTTGAGATTGAGAAGAGAGAAAAGAGAGAGAAAGTGAGGGAGAAGTGGGAGAATCTCCCTACTATCATTCCCTGCCACCACACAAGCTGCACCACCTGTTTCTCATCGATTTCCTGGCGATCTCGGCGTCGTTTCTAGGTAAGAAACCCTAACCCTAATTTGTTTTGGGGTTGTATAGGTTGTAGGTTATGAAATAGCTAACCTATTTCATTCTATAGGTTGCCAAGCTGCCGAATATGGAAGCTTAGCAAACCTATCGACTCCGTTACGATTTTACGACATGAGGTGCGGACTTTAGGTGTATAGGTTATAGTTTTCAACGCTTTCAATGTCAGATAATGATAGATTCATGATCTGCATACAATTGCACATGTACAAAGTGCTTTCCGTTTTCTGTTTCGATTAACTTATTTGGCGAAAGGATTCGCCTAAATACATGTTTTACTAATATACACTATGTATGTAGAAATACTGTATTGTAAAAGTACCGTATACATGCATATTTTAGAGATGTGTTTGTCATGATTAATTGTTGTATAAATATATTATGTGTACATAAAATACTTGCTTGGCGAAAGGAGTCGCCCTAATACATGTTTGTTAACATACTCTATGTATGTTGAAATAGTGTATGTTAAGTGTTTGTGAAAATGCTTGTGTGAGCAAGTGTTTGAATGTTGATGCCTTAGGAGAGTGTTGAGATGGGATTCTCAACTACCCTAGTGACATGTATGATTACCTCCATGAAGTTGTTTACTTAAACCGCTTACTTGCAATATATGTGTTTGTATTCCTATTGATGTAGTGCTTTACAACATGCCTTATATCATGATTTATAACATGCTTTATAACATGCCTACTAGCATGTTTGAATTACTTTGTTTATCATGCTTTACTCCACATGCTATGGATGAGAATTGATTGAGTTTGGGACTATGTCTATAGTCCAGACAATCGGTACCAGATTGGAGATCGTGGTTGAGTTTCATGTCGCCATATAAGATGTGTTTGACGAACCCGAGTTGTATGTCAGTTGGCGACAGTGGTTAGGCCACGCGAAGTTCTTATGCACTTCATGTCGTCTAATTGATTGTGCGCTCGAGCTAGCCGAGCTCGTCAAGTAACCCGATCTGTCTAATATATGTTCACTATGTTTGGACGCTACTGTTTGAACCTAGGGTACCAAACTTACCGGTGAAATCCCTTTTAACCATGGTACCTCGATCCGCTAAGACTCATGAGCCGGACATGGTGGTATGGGACACCGTGGTCGAGCTGTCGGCCTACGCTGGGGCCACGTGCCTCCCCGTAATGACCAGTGAACAACCAGACTCATGAGCCGATTATGGTGGTATGGGACACTATATTCGTGTTGTCGGCCTACATTGATAAGGTGATGGGGGAGCGGTGCAATGAATGCGAGCAACAGCCCTGACAGCCCTTTGTAGTGACATCGAGAATACTCTGAAATTGCGGTGAGCCTTAGAGTTTGTCGCGGTATATAGAGTATGAACTAGGCCTGTTTCTGTATAGTGATGAATCGTTTAAGAGGTGATGGGGGATTGGTGTAACCTTTGTGTGTAACAGCCCTGGCAACCTTTGCAGTGACCTAGAAAACACACCATCGTCTGATATTAACTAGGACTGATGACCCTAGAATAGATCATGTTTGGGAATGATATAAGGGAGGTACCTTAGTTTCCCAATCCTGCTATTTGAAATGGACTAATAACAACTCGGTAATCATGCTCACCATGCATTGCATGTGCCTGGAAGATGTGGAGCACTGAGGGAAGAAAGCATACTGCGAATGTGAGATGGTGTCGCACGAGGGAAGGTGTGGTGAGGACATACATCATGTCATTCATACTTGCATTAATAAGAGTAGTTAGGAGTGTTTGATTGTACTGCTTTATCATTACTGCTTGACTGAGTCGATAACATGTTAACCTATGCTTTATTGTTCCACTAAGTTAGCTACTCACTCCCACGTTACGGGACGGTGTTTCGAACACCCATCAGACATTATTTGATTTCAGATGGCGACGCTACTTCTGAGGCGGAGCCGGACCTTTGTAATGACTACGATGCCTGCTCGTATTGGTTGTCTTCTGACGGCTTCCTGTGAGCCGTGTCCTGATCGACGGGACTTTCTGGGATATTGACTAAAGGACCTTACACATTTGGTATATTTTAGGATTGTACTTGTAATTATTTAAGCTGGTAATGTTATCACACTCTGGAGACTCATCACAGTTTATATATTTTATCTATCTATCACAGTCTTCCGCTTGCAAATTTAACTGTCTCTAGAGTATGATATGCTATTTTGGCTTAATCTCACTCATGTTCACTACTCTAATATAGTCAACATTCAATCATCATTCATTTTGTTGCATAAGTGATGTTCTGGAACTCGAGAGTTGAGTTACTACTCGACCCTCGATTTTCAGGATGTTACACATAACCAGTTCAAGGCAACCGAAAATTTATTTTTTGATGGATTCAGGTCAAATGTTGTGCCCATATTCTAAACTTGATTGTACAAGAAGGGCTAAAAACAATTGACTACACTATAGAGAACATAAGAGAAAGTGTGAAATATATAAGGAGGTCGCCGTCGAGACTGAGTGTATGGACTGACATCATCCAATGTTTGAATGTGCCATATAAAAAAATGTTGAAGTTTAGATGTATGTACATGTTGGAACTCAACTTATGAAATGTTAGATACAACAATAAAACTTGAGCTTGTATTTTTTTTTAATATGCGACGTGTGGCAGAACGTATTCTTGATTACCGAGTGTAGATGATTGGACCCAAGCAAAACAAGTTCACAACTTTTCAAAGTTTTTTACAACTGCATAGAGATTTTTTCTAAAAATAAGTATCCAACTGCGAGTCTGTTTCTTCCGTCTCTTTGGAAGATTAAGGATGCTCTACAAAAAATTGCCAGTGTGGGTCTAAATTTTATATAGTATATGAAAATTGGTATGCAGATGATACTGGGATGAATGTCATTTATTGATGACCTTAGTAATTGTTCTTAATCCACGTTATAATATGGGCTTAGTTAAGTTTATTTTTATGAAGATTTATTCTGTCGAAAGATCGGTAACGAAGACCTCTAAGGTTCGTCAAGCACTCGAAGATTTATACAGTCTGTATGCTACTACTATATCTTTAGTGGGTGTTAAAGAAGTTAGAGATATGGATGTTTCTATAACTGATGATGACGATGTGCTAAATGAATACATGTCTTACTTAGCACAAAAAGAAACAAAAGTTCAGACTAAGGAATCAGAGCTAGAATTATACCTGAAAGAGCTAATTGTAAAGCAATCCGACTTTGATGTTTTGGAATAGTGGAAGATGAGTGTTATGCCCCAAACTCGGAAATCGGGCTCACAAAATTTCTGATCGCCAAATCCGGCACCGACAGCCTCCGCAGTACCCCATTCTCAACTCCCGACACCTATATAGCAGGTTCCGATCCTGAGATTCTACAAGGAAGATTATCAACATGAATTTGATCCATAACAAGCATAACCAAAAGCATAACCCACAAATAATAACTAGAACTCTGTTTCGAACAAGAAACAAATGCATTCAATTTGGGAGATTATCTTATTTAAATATAACAGAGAGAGTGTATGAAGAACAATCATTGTATTATTAATACTGAGTTCATTTACATCCTCGAATATCCCTTGATTCTAAGATAGATTATTTAAAATATAGAAATAGACAAAGTTCAGATGTCGAAATATCAAATTTGGCAACATTTCGACTTGTGCTTTGATCATCTCTTTAAGAGGAATATTATGCGAGTTTGATCATCTGATCTCCCTCTCTTGAGCTTATATTCTTATGCAAAGGGAGAACTGGAGATGCTAAAAGCTAAGATCAACAATTTCAGCAACATTACAACTCTTGACTTTTTCTTGGTCAGTATATACTGACTCGATTCTTGTGACCACAAGAACCAATATGGTTTGCACGGACCCGAACAAACCCTTGCGCCCCTCTTCTCCTACCTTCAAAATCTTTCAACCCCCAAATGAGAGAGGGAGTGGGGTATTTATAGGCCTTCACACATGTGAACCCTCAAATTTTGTGCCATGGGGCTCACCTTGCATTAGATCTGACCATCTATTCAAAACAACACCTTTATCTGTTTGCGCGACTTATGCAATCAATGGAATGTCTGCACAACTAGCATAATCAATGAGACTCTTGCATGACCCGCGCAGTTGGTTTGTTTGATTACGCGATCCGTGCAACCAACATATTGGTTTACGCGGACTGCGCAACTATATGAAATCACATTTTTTCTTCTTTTGCTCACTCCATTCTTCTAATTTCCACCATTCAATCTTTCTTCTTCTTTTTATGCCCTAACAGATGCCCCCTTTATCCTTTCTTTGTTCTTCAGAATCAAAGAATCAGGATCAATCACCGATTCTTACATCCTGCAATCGTTTGCGAGACCCGCGCAATGGGCGCCCGAGCACTGTACCCAGGCCATATTCCCTATAAATATCAAAATTCTACCTTCATTCCTCACTTTCATTTCCTTCTAGCAAAACCCTGCTTTTTCGTTATCTCCCTGCGCATTCGATTTCATTTGCACGACCTGTGCAATAGACTTTCTGTTTGTGCAAGTTCTTCAAACGTTTCGTTACTCCGCACAACAAATATCGTTTGCACGACTTGTGCAAACTCCTCTTTAGCAGAACTTCCAGACTTCACATTTTTCAGACTTTTTTCAAAGACTTGAACTTTTTCACCATGGCCCGCATTAAAAGGACTTTCCATCCTATTGAACCTTCAACCGCACAACCTTCTCACCAAGAACTACTAAATCCTCCGTCTTCCCAAGCTACTGAACCATCACCATCTCCTCCCTAACATCACGAAAATGTTTCAAAATCACTAGTAAACGTCCTGCCTATATAAAGGAACCTGTACTTCCTACCTTCGATTTCACCGATCGGATCGCTACACTGCCTTCTCCTATCCACAGGGCAATCTCCATGGGTGAGATTGAATGACCACCGAGACACAGTCGAGATTTTGGCTAGGATGAGTGGCCAAAAATGAAGACTCATTTGCCGACGATGAGCCAAAAGCCACCGATGAGAGAAGACACTCCCCCACCATCTAGGTCGAATAAAACCCATCGCAACAAAGCTGAGGAGTTCTAGGAGAAGATCAGAGAATGTAATAAAAAGAAACTCCAGAACTCCTGGGAGTCAATTCGGGTAATCAAGGGTATTATGGAATTTAATAACCCTTATAATTAAGGCATGGTAGTGATTCCACTGAGCCTTCACCGCCATCAGTCTATCTTTAACTGTGAACTGTCAGATCAAATGGACGGGGAGGAACTGGCCTTCACAGAGTCCTGGTCATCGAGGGAACCCAGAATTTTAGAAGGTATCTTGTTACCAAAGAAGCCAGACAACAGATTGGCGATGTTCACCAGATGATCTTCCTCACCCCTTCTCATAGTCCGCACAATCTATTCCCGACTCATTTTTACGAGACGCTTCAACAACGTTTCAGAGAACGTCAATTTATCTGGAGTCCGAAAGAATTCAGGACAAGAGGCCTCCTGACTTCTCACGATTACTATCCTGGATGGGGCAGCAGTGATTTTAGCCAAGCATTCGAAAATCTTGGTCAAGATTATTCTTTATAAGACGATAGAAGCTACATCGCAACATTTCTATAAGGAGCCCACTATTCCAAAAGGCTTCCTTAATTATTGGTGTCCCTCAACCAACTCCTTCCATCTTCCTGCCGGCGAGATGATTATTATGCTCTGGGATCTTCATCGAATTGCTGGCCTTCTGATAACCAGGAAATTCTACGATGAGTTTGTGTCACGCCCTAAACTCAAAAATCGGGCTTACAAAATTTCTGATCACCGAATCCGGTGTCGACAACCTCCGTAGTACCCCATTCTCGGCTCCTAGTGTCCATACGCCAGATTCTGATCCTGGGATCCTATAACGAGGATTTTCCATTATACATTTTACTCGTAATAAGCATAACTACAAGTTTACCCAAATCATAAAGGCAACATCAACATCACATATCCACTAATATCAACATTTAAATACAATACTGAAAGGAAAATACATATATCAAAAATCAAAGCTCCAGAAGACCGCTGCACGCTCCAAGCTCGATGTTGTTGCAACCTAACATCACTTACACACATCTATCGTGTATAAACTTATAAAAGCTTAGCGGGTGGTGAAAGTGTGTGCGATGCACGTGCCAAGCATATAGATATCAGAGTAAGTGGAAATACTTGCAATCCATAAATCGTACAATATCAGAGTAATGCGAAAACATACTGGTAAACCCATAAATATCATCAGCCTTATCCAGACTATGCAATGTAAAAACATAATAGGCCAATATCATATGCTAAGGAAATAATGTAGATCAGCTATGTAATGCGGAGACATAGTAAGCCAAATATCAGATACCGAGTCCACGAATACCGTCAACCTTAATCAGGTTGTGCAATACAGAAGCACAGTAAACCAAATGCTATGTGCTGAAGATGCAATGCAATATGCGATGCGAGTGAAATGACCAAGTTGGAGTATGAAGTCGGGATGATAGTACGAAGTATCACGGGCTATGGGTCCACCACAAGGGACTTCTATCCAAACCAGTCCCGTACCTAAATTTGAATAGTTAAACACAATGTGGTAAACTCCTTAAGTTAGTCGCCCGCCCCAACTGAAATCCTGGCCATTGCGATGGTACATGTAACAAATAGTTGCGCACCACCAGTCCGAGTGGATAGTGAATGAATGAATGAATGAGTATGCAACTCCTGCTCAATAAGTCTACGTATCAATACTGTACATATCTGGGATCATCACCGGGGTCTAGTACACTCTACATGTAATTGCCGCCCACTGGATGTGCAACCATGTAAGTGGAAGAGATCTCATTATCCGCCTAGCCAGTAGTCAACCAATATCTACTCGACACATCGATAGTGGACCCAATTACGAGCTAGTTAAACTCAGCTTGGATATGCCCACTACCCTCGGGTGGGTAAGGCTATAACCCCTTTCCAACCGACTACGACACAGTGGGAGACGCGGCCTACTGGTATTTGGCACTCGGGCACTCATGTATTCACTCAGTCTCGACATTGGGGCGTCTCCTGGCCACGACGTGTAATGCCCTGAAAATTGGGGGTCGAGCAAAGCTCAGTTCCGGAGTTCCAACGCATCACTTATGCAACATAGATAATGATGATTATAATAAATGCATTGAAACATGAATGAGATTAGACCAAAACAGCATATCATACTCCAGAGACAGTTAAATTATGCAAGCGGAAGACTGTGATAAATATATAAAATATATAAACTGTTGTAAGTCTCCAGAGTGTGAACATGTTACCAGGTTAAATATATCAATGTATACTCCAAAAATGGATAAAATGAATATACAAGGGTGTTCCAAAAGAGCAAACTAAAGTGTAATGGTATCTAAGCAGCAACCCTGTAACCCCGTCGATTAGAAGATGGTCTACATAGACCCGCCTGATAACAGCATAAAGGAGAAACCCTCCTCTTCAACATGAAAGTCCGGCTCCGCTTCGCAAGCATCGCCATCATCTGAAACTCAAACAGGGTCTGGTTGGTGTGTACAACACCTTCCCGTAATGTGGGAGTGAGTGATCAACTCAGTAGAACAATAAAGCAAAGGTTAATATGTCATCAATTCAGTCAAGCAGTAATGATAAAGCAGTAAATCACACATTCCTAAATACTGTTATTAATGCAAGAATGGTATGGATGTATGATGCATGCCCTCGCCTACGCTCTCTCAGTGACTTCATCTAACATTCGCGCATGACAACACTGCCTCAGTGCTTGACCTGCAACCCCTGAACGCATGCGCAATGCGATGCATACATATGATTACCAAGTTCTTATTAGTCCTTTTCATACGGCAGGATTGAGAAACTAAGGCACCTCCCTTATATCATTCTCAAACAATGATCCATTCTAGGGTCGTCAGTCCTAGTAAATTCATACGATGTTGTGGTTCGCTGCAATGGGCTCGTCGCCAAATCATTACAGGCCTAGTTTATACTCTAGATGCTATGGAAGAGTTATCGCCTCCACGTAGACTCAGAGTATGCTCGAGGTCACTACAAAAGGCACGTCTAGGGCTGCTAGGGCTGTTGCATGGAATCATTACACCACTCCCCCATCACCCATCATGGCTTTGTCATCAAAACATTGTAGGCCGACAGCTCGAATACAGTATTCTATACCACTGTATTCGGCTCACAAGTCTGAGTTGCTCATTGGTCACTACGGGGAGGCTCGTCACCCCAGCGTAGGCCGACAGCTCGACCATGATGTCCCATACCACCATGTCCAGCTCATGAGTCTTAGCGAATCAAGATACCAAGGTTAAACGGGATTTCACTAGTGAGTTTAGTACCTTAGGTTCAAGCAGTAGCGTCTATACATGGTGAACATACAAAGGTACATCGGGTTACTTGACGGGCTCGACTAGCACGAGCGCACCCAAAGTTGATCGACATGCTCTCCATGTGGCCTAACCACTGCCGACAACTTTAGTACGACTCGGGTTCGCCAAACACGTCCTACGTGGCGAATGAATCTCAGCCACGAGCTCAAGCCTGTTACCGATTTCCTGGACTATACAATAGTCCCAATCATATTCAATTACAACAAAATATTCTAGAAGGTAGTTAAAACAATAATGGATAAAGATTTCAAATCAAACAATCATGTCCCCTTTACGGCTGTCAGGGCTGTTGCACGGAATCGTTACACCACTCCCCCATCACCCTTCATGGCTTTGTTGGAATACAACTTAAACATGGATTTATACATATGCATTACATAGATAAACAAACACTATAATATATGGTACATGGAGGAAAGCATACACATAGTTAAAGACGTTGGGAATCATATCTCAACACCCTTATACATTGTAATTTACTAACTACTTATTCATACAATTTTACAAATACTTAGACTACACCTTCCAACATACCTGTAATATGCTAGTTATAACACATGTCGTAGCGAATCCTTTCACAAAGGAGTTGCCACATGAACCACGATCATGCATTCACGACCAATAGTCATGGTAAGCATAAATCATAGTTTCATATTCATTCGAACATTTCTACAAATACTTAGGCTACCCGTTATAACATACACAACGTATGTCGGGATAACATGTATTAAGCTAATCCGTTCACCCAGAAATTGATACACATGCATCTAGCATACATAGACAGCAATTAATCATGGGCAGCACAAATTCGTATTTCATCGTATACGGTATTTTCTACAAATACGAGGAATACAGTATATTCAACATAGTTAATGGATATCTGAAAAATGAAATGGACAACACTTTGTACATGTGTAATAGCATCCACGTCAGTAATATATCATTAACTGATATTGAAAGCTTTAAAAACCATAACTTATACGTTTAAAGTTCGCACCTTATACCATAGAAGCGAGTAACGAACTCAGTTTAATCATCAAGTCTTTATCAATAGTAGAACGGTAACCTATGGCATGAAATAGGTTAGCTATTTCATCACTTACACTAGTTAAATCTTTAGAACTGATTAAAGTTAGGATTTCTTACTCGAAAATGGAACCAGAATCACCGGGAAAGCGATATGGTAGAGATGGACAGGCACGTAGAATAGCAGGATAGGGCAACAGGAATTCCCCCCCACTTCTCTCACACTTTCTCTCTCTTTACTCTCTTCTCTCTCCTAGGGTTTTCTCAAATTTGTATGGAGTGAATGAGAGAGGGTTTAAGGTCCTTATATAGGCCTAAAGTTGCTAAAAATAGGCCCAGGGCCAAGGTATAGTTAGGTTATGTCCAAAGGGAGTCTATTTCAACTCAACGGAGCGCTTTCGGAGCCCCCCCTTGAGCGAAAGGTCGGACTTAAGCTCACTGACCTTGGATCTAGGTCGAGTTAAGTTTTCATTCCAGTCGGGCTCCAGATCACACGTGGCGGACCAGTTTCAGTTCAACGGTCACCGAAACTCGATCAGGGTTACAAGTACATGGACATGTGTATGAAATTTCCCCTGATCCGAGGGTGTATTTGGGTCAGATTCTGACGGTCTGATTTCTTATATCAGGCCCACAAGTGACATGTCTCAGATTACTTAAATTAGGTTTCATTTTTAAAGAAATATATGTTTTCTCACACTCTTCACTCCGGGCTCAAGCGAATAGCCCCGGAACACTATCTGGATTTGATTTCCGAGATGGTTGTCAAGCCCAGAAGGTGGTTCTAATTATATAATTTCGTAGCAATTGGACTTTCGATGTGCGGTCTAGATCCGATACGGAGTTTTAATGTGCTCCTGAGAGCAACTGGGTAATGAGATTGATCCTAGATTTTAGGGTAACCTAGCGTCAATGATTTTACAAGTTTTGGGTCTTACAGATCATTTTTAAAGTGATTCAAACGGATTTCACAGCTATTCTAGTTTAGCACTTAGTTAAACTTGTCCACTTTCTAAAGGATTTGAGGTTTGGGAGGTTCAAAAGGGGTTAAGATCTACCCCTTGCCTAAGGACATCTAACTCCAGGTTGGCAAAAATCTGGAGCATTACACGGCAGTTTTGAGATTTTCACCCAAGGACATCTATGCGTCCCGATGCTTGTAACAGATTTCAAGTGTCCCATCTTGTAATGCCCTAAATTTTGAGGGTCGAGCAAAGCTCTACTCCCGAGATTTAAAACATCATTTATGCATTATAGATGATGATATTCAGATTTCTTTCATTTTCATGAGTTAATCATGCGTGAGATTTGAAATGGCCAAGCTATATGTCTTAGAGGGGGTGAATAGGACTATGCCAAATTTAAATAAAAGATACAGCGGAATAAAGAATAAGAATTTAAATCATTAAACTTGAATTGCAGTATAGGAATGGAAAGTAATCAAAAATTGTTCTAAGGACAACCTTACACCAAAAACCAAAGTTTATGGTAGGACAACCTTATTTCTAGAACAAATATAGAAACATAAGATCAAACCAATAAAGTAATAGTAAGCGATAAATTGCAGAAATATAAATCTAACTATTACAACATTCACAACTGAGCTTGAAATGAAATGATTACAACATTCACATCCACATATACATCCCACACTGAATAATTAAAGATATGAAATGAATATCAAACAACCATAAAACACAAGGGATTATAGTGGTTCACCTGTGTGTACACCAACTGTTCAACAACAGCCACACAGCTACTCCACTCTTAATATCCTCACATAGGGGATATGCGTTCACTAACAAAAATAGGTTTTCCTAGGTTCACTTAAAAACCTTCACAATTATGTCTTTATCTGTGGGCTTACACAATAAAAAAAAAAAAAAAAAAAAAAAAAAAAAAACCTACTTCTGAGTTTTCGGCTCTCCTCAGATAACCAATACAATGAGATTTTTCTGGCAAATCTCAAAAGAAAACCAAACAGAATTTACAATAAATGTAAAATACCTGATTATCTCCTTCGTTGTAGCAGCCCAGAAGAACCAAATTGGAGTAGAGATTTGAATGTCCAAGATCAATGTCCAATACTCACTTTATAATAGTTATAGGTTCTAATAGATTTTAAATTAAAAACAACGGGCTAGCTTTAATTGATTTTGATTCAAAAAGAAGGAAAACAACAATTCCTCTTTTCATATAAGATTGGAATGCTAGAAATAAAATCAATCAAATAAAGCTAAAGAAAGAGAATATTAAATAAGCACACTTAGCTTTGATGGAGCACTAAACTATTTCTCAGAAGGTCGAATTAGATTAGCTTGAATTGATTTAATTATTCTGAGATTTGTGCTCTATTTATAGGTGAGCAAATCACGTCTTCGACTTGTCTAAGGAGCTCTTCGACTGGTCGTAGAACCAACAGATATTTAAAAATTCGGGCGCGATAAGATTTGATCGTTTGACGACTGGTCGAAGGTATCCTTCGACTGGTCATAAGTCTCCTTCGACTGGTGGTAGGTTTCATTCGACTGGTCGTAGGATCCGAATTTTAGCGCTGGACTTTGAGTCGTAGGTTTACGACTGGTCTTAGATGCAATCGACACTGTTCCTTCGACTAGTCGAACAGACCCCAGGACTAGTCGAAGCCTAATAGAAAATATTCAAATTTTGTAACAAACTTACGATTAATCCAGGAATTTCTTAGACAGGTCGAAGCAGTACTAGGACTAGTCAAACAAAGTCTAGGACTAGTCTTAGAACTGACCAAACTCACGTAAATAAAACATATGACTTATGTATCCAAAATGGCCTACTCTAAAGGTCAACCTAAGGTTAGTCAAACCTCAATCATGAAGTAAGGACATTGAAACTTAAGGACAAGTGACCTTTGAAAGTAGTAAACCTTAAAGTCTTGTTGTAGCTAATCCTTGAAAGTATCTTGAGTTCTTTACAATCGAACTCGTAAGCTTCTTGACATCTTGCAATGTCTTGACTTGAGAGCAATACTTGTCAATCATAGTTGAACTTGAGTAGAACTTTCTTCTTTACACTTGTGAGAATTGCTTATTCATCAAAGTTGATCTTGAGTGGATCTTTGTACTTTACACTTGTGAGCATTACTTGTTCATCAAGGTTGATCTTGAGTGGATCTTTGTTTGATCTTGAGTAGAGCTTCATATAGCAAGTTACATACCAGTGTCTTTGGCACCATAAATTTGACAACAGAAATGGATATAAACTATAGCACTTACAAGATTATACTAAACAACACATCATACTCCGGATTTAATGAAATTAAGCAAGAGTGGAAGTTTAAAACATATCTGTATAAGTACACATGTTTCATAAGGTTTCTTCCAAAGTATGAGTACGTAACTGGGTTCAATATATACATGTATAGTTTCAAAATGTATAAAAAGTGGTGGCATAAATGTGTCCAACTAAGTCCAGATTCCCAGTGTCCCCTGCGTAAAGGTCCATGGTCTATATCGACCCACCTGAGAGTTGGAAGTAAGAGAATTCCTCCTCCTCATCCAAAAAGTCCTGCTCCATTGCATAGACTTCATCTATACCTGCATCTATATCAGAGTTGGTTGGTGTTTTAAAATACTATCCCAGAGTAGGAGTGAGTGATCAACTTAGTGGTTTTATAAGGCAAAAGTTACACATGTTATCAAGTCAATCAAAGCAGTAATGATAAAGCAATCATAAACAATCACTTCCTAACTACTCTTTTTAATGCAGGAATAGAGTGCAAGTAATGATGCATGCCCTCACCCATCAATGCTGCCTCACACGCGACTCCGACAACCTATTTCGCATATGACAATACTTCCTAAAAATGGTGCGACTCCAACACCTTTTTGACACATCCTAACTAATGCAGTGCGATGCATGGTCGTGTTAGCTAAGTAATTAATTAAGTTCATTCATACAATAAGTTTGGGAAGCTAGGGTACCTCCCTTTATATCATTGACCCAAACTAAACATTTGACATTGGATAACCGCGGTGGTCCTACTCCTATGTTCTGGATCCATCTAGGTTCCTCACTCCTAGTTGTAGGTTCGTGACTTCTAGTCAAACACATACGATAGGTAAGTTATAGGCAAGTTACTCTTAGTCAAACACATACGATAGGCAAGTTATAGGTTTGTCACTCCTAGTCAAACACATACGATAGGCAAGTTATAGGTTTGACAAGTTATAGGTTCGTTATTCCTAGTTAAACACATACGATAGGTAAGTTATAGATTTGTCACTCCTAGTCAAACACATATGATAGGCAAGTTATAAGAAGTTGTGCTTGCGGTCACTACGGAGAGGCTCATTACCCCAGCGTAAGCCGACAACACAAACACGGTGTCCCATACCACCATACCCAGCTCATGAGTCGTAGTTACCCACTGGTCATTATGGGGAGGCTCGTCACCCCAGCGTAGGCTGACAACTCGGACACGGTGTCCCATACTACCATGTTCGGCTCATGAGTCTTAGTAGATCATGGTACTGTGGTTAAACTAAATCTTTACATTGGTGAGGGGTACCTTAGATTCAAGCAGTTATGTCCATACATGGTAAACACACAATAGGTCAATCAGTTCATTATTCAAGCTCGATTGGTACAGGCGCACGCTGACTTAATCAATATGGATCGTGTAAGCACCCCTCGTGGTCTAGCCACTGTCGACAATCGTCATGTGACTCAGATTCATCGAGTTTACCCAAGGTGGTGAGACTAATTCAGCCACCCGAACAAAGACTTTTACTGATTGCCTGGGCTACGTTTGTAACCTCCATCCTACTCAAATGCGACTAACAACCGCGTGTAATAATTTTCCCAGCATTCAACAAACAATCCATGTAGATTTCTCATGTGGGCATTTCATCAAACACATAGACCATGCTAATACAACATGCATTTATCAATTGATTTCATAGAGGAAATTACACATATGCATAAGACAATCAAAATCCTATCTTATTACTCGTAGTAAATATAAATCATCAACAATTTTCTCATTTAGACAACTTATCAAACACATAGACTACGTTAGTTACAACATATATTTTATCAATTCTTTATACAGAGAGATTTACATGTATATGACAATGATGAATCCTAGATTAGAAATCATGGCAAGCACTAATCAGTTTCTATTGCTCATTTAAATATTTCAACAAACACATAAGGTGCATCATTTATTTATCTCAGTTCATAGGTGTATCTCATATAGAAATCAACACATTTAAGACAATACGGTAGCAATCAAGACAGTCATAAATCATTAGCTATCATGAAAGCATTGATAAACCACAAACTAAGCATTTATAGTCCGCACCTTTCGTTAATATGCACGACTTGAACTCGGTCTAAATTCTACGTTTCAAAAAATGGAACGTCGGACACCTAAATGATGAAACTGGTTAGCTAGGTTAATGAAAGCTATCCGCGAGATCTACATCGATATTAAGGTTAGTATTTCTTACCCAAAATCATAGCCGAAAGAGGTTTGGTAGCGCAACGGGACGGTGATTTAGTGTGTGGATTCGTGGGAGAAGGTTTCTGCAGCAATCTCCTAAAGCTCTCCCTCTCTATTTCCTCTTTTCTCTCTTTTCTCTTCTCTCTCCCCTAGGGTTTTGCAAAATTCGTATATGGGAGAGAGGGGGTGAAATGAAGGCTATTTATAGCTTCAGATGTGATGCAAATGGCCCTAGGGCTACCTTATACATTGTTTATACCTTGTGGGCGGCTGTTTTTAACAAACAGGGCTCATATGGAGGTCCACAACTCATTTACGTCATAGGGTACACTCCCCAACAATCGATACATAGCAGGGCATGATTTCGGTATGATCAGATGAGCTGATCAACCATGGAGAGCCTGTGTCAGATCAACGGTCGTACGTGTCCAATTGGGGCCATGGTTATATGGATAGGTGTAAGGAAATTTCCTTTCCCCCTAGATGAAGTTTGGTAAAAAACTAACGGTCCGAACTCCTCAATTTTGTGTAAGAGTGAATGGTCCAATTCAATTAAGTTTTAGTTCATTTTCTAAGGATATTCGCGTTTCCCATACACTTCACTCATCGCTCAAGTTGGGCGTTTCTGGACACTATTTGGGCTTGATTCCCTCAATGGTTGTCAAGCCCAGCAGGACGGACATCGTCCTATGATTTCGCGGTCATCGGACCCTCGATGTGCGGTCTAGGTCCGTTATCGAGTTTCAATGTACTCCTGTCTAAATTATACGATAGGATGCGGTCCTTGGGTTGTTCTGCTTAAGGCTGTACTCAGGTCTTTGTATGGATTTTTCCGGGACGTTACACATCTAGCCATCCACGACATACCTGTGGAGGATACAGCCCTGATGTCCCTAGGGTGTACAGTAATCACAACACAATAAAAGATGCATGAGTCATACAATCTAGTCATACATCAATCCTACGCATACCGTACGCTCATGTGAGACAATCTCTGCCTATCATGGAGTCTCATAACAACCTGCCCAATGACATAAGCATGGTCAACCACATCTCATAAAAACCATGCAGATGATGCACATGGGCATGTATAATGATGTTATATTGTCACATACTCATAATTGGTATCGCTAACCTGCATCGATAATCGGCCTAACAAAGGGCCTATGGGAAGGTCACAATGAGGACATTTAACCATCATTGCCCATCAATGTGGATATTCAATCAACATTGCTCCCAAGGAGTGGAGTGGCCTGCATAGAGCCAAACATATAGTGGGCTCATGGCCTCACACAATGGCCCAATATACATCACCATGGGCCTCTCTCAAGGGCCTAATATACATCATGATGGGCCTCACTTATGGGCTACATCTGCATCACATTGGGCCTCGCTCATGGACTTTATGTATATCACAATGGGCCACAATACATGGGCCCCATATATGGAAAATGGGCCACGATATATGAGCCCGAAAATACATCTCATTGGGCCTTACTAAATGGGCCAGAAATACATCACAATGGGCCTTACCAAATGGACTAAAAATACATCACAATGGGCCTTATTATATGGGCTGGAAATACATCACAATGGGCCATGTCCCATGGCCTAATACACATCACAATGGGCCTCACCACATGGGCCATAATTGCATCAAGGTAGACCTTAATGGATGAGCCACAAATACATCAAGATGTGCCTCATGAATGGGCTACACCGATGGGCCTCAAGTAAGAGCTGGGATTACACCAAAAATCATTTCAATAGTTACTACTGTAACATGTGTATCACCATACACTATCATTATATGGGGCACATGGCTCACTAATGATGATCAACACTGTCCAAACATTGTCCATGTAAATCAGCACGGTCCAAACATAGTCCAGCACCGTCCAACACAATCTGGACATTGTGGATGAAATAAATACATCATAGTGGTGTCCACTGTCCAGATGGGACCCACAGAACTTGCTGAAGTCAATACATCAGCTATATAGCTGATGTAAAGTACACCAGCCAATCAGCTTCCATCCCAAGGTGGGTCCACGTGTGGCCCACTAGTCCAGGTGAATGGACGGACGGTGTGGCTGGAATACAAAAGGGGAGGTGGGTCCCACCGTCCAGCAGGCTGGACGGTGTGGAAAAATACATAAATCATGGTTGAGCCCACCAAATGGACGGCTGGGATAAACATATACACCAAGGCAAGCTCCACACGTGTGGACCAAGGTGATTCCTGTGCTGGAGAGGCAGCGTGGTTATAAAACAAATACATAATGGTGGGGTTCACGTCCAGTGGACTGGACGGTGTGGACTGCCACACATGCAGCAGGCCCCACCGTCCATGATCCCACAGACAGTCTGGATCAAAACATATGGTGGGTCCCATATATCAAGATAGGCCTACCGTCCACACATTTGGACGGTGTGGCTGGACTGTTTGGACTTGCTGACGTCAACTGGGTGGGCTGCTGGCCCACCGTACGAACGGTTTAGATATAACATGCACCTCATGGTCAGACGCACAGAACTTGCTGGCATTAAATACAGCAGTTGTACGCTGCTCATCCAGAAAATGGACGGTTGGGATCGATTACATAGATCACGGTGGTCTCCTGATCTGGACGGTTAGGATGGGACACATACCTCATGTTGATCCCACCGTCCAGATGGACGGTGAGGATATAACACTTACATCATGCGGGCCACACCGTTCTCAGCTGGACGGTGTGAATGAGATCCGTGAGTCCAGATCCTCTGTTGCCAAAACCATGACTTTCCTGCTTTTTTCCTCCTTTGTTGTACAGTGGTTGGTCCGTCTCAAACAGCGTTGCAAATTCAATGCATTACACAGTCACACGGTCCAATTAGATTGCAATAATCACAATTTTTCCTGTTTGACCCAAACAGAGGATCCGTATTCGAGATCCATACATCAAGTGGGTCCCACATGTGGCCCACCAGAGTTATTGAATTAAACTAATATTTGTGTTTTTCCTGCATTCAGGCCTGTCGGTGGGTCCCGCAAGTGGACGATCTGGATCATAGTACAAGCATCATCAAGTGGGCCACACATCAAAAAAGAGAGGAGAGAGAGAGAGAGAGAGAGAGAGAGAGAGAATGGTGAGATGGAGGGACCTCGCTACTATGGGCCCCTCAAGGATTACAATACAAACATCAAGATGGGTCCCAAATAGGATCCATACCATCAATCGGTAAGTCTCACTTAGTCCATCATAAAAATTATAATTTAATCCTACAAAATACCTACCTTTGATTTCCTCTTCCTTCTTTCACCTATAGCTTTTAGAGCTATAAGGGAACAGTTTCAATGGTTGAGATGATCTTTAAATTGTGGAGATGGGAGGTAGGAAGGTGGGCCACACTAGCTTCTCTCATGGAAGTTTGGATGTGGGTTGCTTGGAGAATAAGGGAGAGAGAGATGAGAGTGAGGTTGTAAGAAAGAGAGATGGGTGAGTGATGGGTGTACTTGGTTGTAAGAGAAAGAATTGACTTTGAGGAGGGTGGTTGTACTTGGGGATGGGTATTATACTTTGACTAGTGATGTGATTGATTTGACATGTTTCTCTCGGGTTTGCAAATGTGCGGCGTTTCCTAGAACTGAATGTGGGCTCACATTCCTGGCCCGGGTATCGCTTCGGTGCGCGAGACGTGGCATCGGAACCTTAGCGACGATGCGGTCGCAAGGGTGCAAGTCTCGGGTTGAGCCAACTCAGAATGAGAGGGTATGACTTAGGGATGCGCGCAAATGCTATCTACGCATCGCGAGTCACCGAAATTCGACTGGGAGGACCGCTAAAGCTTACGGAATGATACATTCTAGGATACGGGCCTCACGGTTTATGTCGATTAATGAAGAACTGACTTATATCTCCTCACCAGACCATGTTTCTTCTATCTCAGAAACGACTGCCGAACTTTTTAAGGGGATGTCCAAATTCCTAAACATTCACAAGATATCCCCCTTACAATGGCTTGCGCATTTCAGCAGAGCTCTCTGGTAATTTCTCTTTCTTGCGGACTATTAATTTTTTATTGTATCCTGATACATACTTCTTATTATCTGTCTTCTCTTCTCTCCTCAAGTTTAGTGGCAACCATTCGCGAGAATTGGAGGATCTTCGCGAAAATATAAAAGAACGTCCAGAGTATACTCTTGACAAGGAACTTGTTGCGTTTCTTGTGTATTGGCTGAGTGTAGTGGTCCTGCCCAGCTCGAAGTGGGCAGATGTTATTCACCCTATGGTGTTTGTTGTTGCCGATGCAATGGATGAAGGGTTCAAATACTCTCTCGCTCCTCTAGTCCTATGCTCAATTTATAGGGCTTTTAGAGAGATTACCTCGCATGTCAAAAGTCCTTCCGTTGGCTCTTCTTCCACTTACACTCCCTGACATTACTTCACCAGCTGGCTCGGTGTACACTTCCATGGACTTTTGAAGTTTCTGAGAAGGCTTATATTCACCCCTCTCATATTCTGCTTTGTTTTTTTTTTTTTTTTTTTTAAAGAGAGGTATGGCGAAAAGATCTTATGATTGGGTCATTGATGCAATTTCTTCCGATGATAACATCAACTACTTCTATTTCTGCCTGTATCACTACACAGAGGATATAGATAAAAATAGACATTGGATCACTTACCCCAGGGGAGAAGTCATTTTACCTATCAATCTGATCCTTCAGTCTCTTATTGAGAGAGGGAGTAGAGTTTTGGAGGGAGCCATACTACCCGAGCCGTTTTACTCGTCAATTTGGTTTTGACCAAACCATTCTAGAGGATTGCAGGCTAGTGACTAGGCGAATGCGGAGTTACGAGACAAGCCCTTATAATTGGGCTATGGTATGGAAACAACTTTTAAGCGGCCGAGTCGAATCTTATTTCATTATCCCGGGCTGTAATCTCATCCCTCGTGCCTCATACAGTCACATGAGATGGTGGGTTCATGAGTCATATTTAGTAAATAAACGCTCACCTGTGACTGAACCTAATTGGATTTCGTCGCCAAGGTTCAGAAGCCGTAAGTTCGAGGAAGGGATAGGCTTCGTGCTAGAAACAAGTCATGCCCCCTTTACCAGTCATCTTTGTATTAAGATATCAGTGGATGATCCCATTTGTGAACGAAAACCTTCTAACACTTTAGAAGGGTGGATAGCTTATGGGGTCATCAGGGACTTTGAGAATGTCCCACGGGATCGTTCTAAGAGAGTGATTGAAGAGGTAATAGAAGCTTCTTCTCCGGCTCAAGAAAATGTTACTAAACCTCAAGATCAACCGGCCCCTTCTCCTGCTTCTCGAACTGCTCACCCTAGTCCATCTTCTCCGATGACAAGGTCTCGGACACGCTCTCAAGCTTCTCCCCCTTCTCCTCAAGAAGGGGGTAGCCAGGCTTCTCTTGCTTCTTCGGTCCTAGTTAATAAAGATTCTCAGCCAGGAGGTAGTCGGGCCTCTCCCTCTAAAGGGAAGCATGTTATGATGGAAGAAGTAGATGAAGAAGACTCAGAGGATGTAAGTTCGGCCTCTTCATCTGAAGGCACCAATTCTGCTGAGTATGAAGATGATGACTTCGAGGAGGGAGAGGTTGACATCGATGGCGAGGAAGATGTTGTTGCGGAGGGTACTTTTATTGACGAAGAACATCTTCCGTCAACCTCTGAAGCTCTTCCTGATACCAATATTCCTACGAAGACCCCTGCAGTGATAGAGAAGGAAGAAGATGAACCTCTAGATTACGGAGAATATGGATATTCACCATGTAAGGAATTTCCTTCCTTTTTTTTTACAATCTTATATATATTAATATATATATATATATATATTATTTGCTTTATTAGAATTTCCTCATCTCCTAACCTTGTTATCATTATTCTAATTTCTTTTCCTCTTTATATTACAGGAAGTCCTCCTCATAGCGGTGTAACAACCTCTGACTCCGTAGCTACTGTGTCTAATCTATTATCTTTTGAGAAGGTTCCTACACATAAACTGTTTTTAATGAGGAATTCTATGTCAGCGATGGTTCACATTTTCAAATATCCTGAGCAGTGGTCAGATTTGGACATTGCTATTGAAATCTTGGAAAGCACTGCAAGGATGGCAAAGATTAATACGTCCGTCCTACGTGACTCTCTTCTCAAATTTCGTGATTCAATAAATTTTTTTTGGCATCAGCAGAAAATGTCACTATTGCTCCTGGGATATTAGGATATGGAAAACAACTAGCTCTTTCCAAAGAGAAGGTTTCCATCATCACTTCTACTATTTCTGAGTTCAATCAAGAGCAGTCAACTCTTCAGGAACAATTGAAGGCTTGTGCTGACAACCAGACAACTATTCAGAATCGCATAACTCTCCTGAATGAGGAAATCTTGCAACTGGAGTTGAAAGACTGTACAAAAGAATCAACTATGAAGGAGATCGAAGAGAAGATGTGAATCAGTACTCAATCCGCCGATGCTGAGAAATCTGAATTAATCAAAAAATGAAGAGGTAATCGCATCTTTAGAGAAGAAGTTAGCTGGAATTCCATATCAAGCAAAAATTATTCTTAAAGAAAAGTCAAAACACATCGCAGCTCAAATTCAGTTGAATGAAGATTTGCGGAAATGTCTGAGAATATTAGGAGTTACAGATGAGTTGTAAAGAATTTGTTTTGTTTGTTTTGTTTTGTATATATATATATATATATATATATATATATATATATATATATTTTGAACATGTAGCTTCTTTTAATTTCCAACTTATATTAATGAAAGCATCATGATATTTTCAGATAGTTCACCTCTTCATAAATTTCCAAGTTACGATTCATTTCAAGCATATTCATTTATGCAATTGTCTAACGTGATATTTAATGAAATGCTGAAATAAAAAAATAATATATCATGATTGTTAGTATGAGATTTCCTATATGATTTTTGTTTTGGTAGGTGATACTAGATTTCAATTTAGTCAGATAATCACACATAATTTAAGCTCTTGAGTTATTGAACAATGCAGTTTTTTAGACTCTTGAGTAGTAGACTCGGGTCTCACATGATTGGTCTCTGTAACTCTTATGAGTTCACTGAACTTTTCACAGCTTGGTGAGTTCACAAACCATGATCCATTAGAGGGGCCCAGTGAAGCTACCGGGGTCGTGAACTCGGTTGGAGTTACACATGGGGTTGGCCGCAGTAACTCTCTAGAGTTCATGGGGCGCACAAGGCGACCTTTGGGGTACCAAATCCAGGGCTGTCAGTCCATCGATGAGTAGGTTTGAACCCTTCATCATGAGTTACTACTGAAATCAAGCCAAGGATCTAGGGGGTCTTATGCATGGTTAGCCTATCTATGGACAATGGCCAAAGAGCGTACACTACAGCCCATGTTTTCTTCATTTGCAAGGTTGGACCCATTCACGGGAGGGCAATTTCATCCGTTCCCCGTAACATTGTCGGAAAGCTATACAGACGGCATTGGTATTATGTGTGACTGGCCGTTTTAGACTTTTTGGCCTTTTAGGGCTTTTAGTCGCTAGCTCTATCCGCTGCCAGCATAGGTATGCATATTTTCGCCTAGGCGGGCTTTTTAGGGCCACTAGCTTCTCACCACTGCTCGAATAATAATGGCGATTGGCCTTATGCTAGTTCACCGCTAAGGCTTGGCTAGGTCGCCTTAAGTGATAAGCTGTCATCGCTGTTGTGAGAATAATAGATATCTTACTTGATACATCACTGCTGCTGATAATATCTTTGACGATATTCATGCCATGCTCATAGTGATATATCGACTTGGTGATGATACTAATTTCAGCAAGGTTTAGTGAAGCTTGTTCAATGACGCCAGCGATGGTTACTCTCTTTTTAAGAAATTACTGATATGTAATATTTGATAATATGCTTGGAATTCCTTCTTTATTCAATTATCTGAAAAAGAATACACAAACATGACTTCACTTGTTCTTGCCCCCTTTTAATATAGAAGCATTATGTTGATAATCTTCTGGATCAAAATTGTAATTATCCTCAAGGATGATATCTTTTGATGAAGCGAGCATTAACCGGTATACTGATACCCCATCCAACTTGATCTACAACTCTGTATACTCCATTGGAATATACTTCTTTTATTATGTATGGCCCATCCCATTTAGGCTCAAATTTTCCCCCTGTTCTGTAGGTCACCACTATTAGCCTTTCAACATTAGCACCATGTCCCCTTTCTTGAAAGAGCAATACTTGACTCGTTTATCAAAAGCAGCCAATATTCTTGCCTGATACAACTGTAATCACTGCTGAGCTGCCAGGCATTTCTCATCAAGCAGGTCCAGTTCTTTCAGCCTTATTTTTACATTTTCATCATCTGTAATTGACTGATGCACTGCCACTTTAAGTGACGCAACTTGTGTTTCAATCGAGATAATCGCCTCCATGCCGTAAACCAAAAAATATGGTGTTGCTCTTGTTGCTATCCGGTGGGTAGTCCTGTATGCCCACAATGCTTGTTTCCTATTACTGTCTTCTTCAATATCTTCACTATCGTCTTATTGAATTCCTCTGCTAATCCATTGGTCGGTGGATAGCCAGGTGTTGAGAACGAATGATGAATACTAAATTTCTAACATAGCTTTTCCATGCCTCTATTCTTAAAAGGGGTACCATTATCGGTAATGATTTTCTTCAGGATGTCGTGGCGATATATTATCTCGTGTTGGATGAAATTGACAACATCTTTTTCTTTGACATTGTGCAATGTGATTACTTCCGTCCGCTTGGAGAAATAGTTCGTTGCTGCCAGAATATATTGTTTTCCTTTGGATGAAGGTAGATTTATGAGACCAATAACTTCGAGTCCCCAAGCGGAGAAAGGCCAAGTAACTGTTTGATGGAGATCTTCAGGGGGCATATGTATGACATCTCCGTGAATCTAGCACTCATGGCATCGCTTCACGTAATCTATTACATCTTTAAACATTGTAGGCCAGTAATACTCCATTCGATGTATCCAATGAAATAAATTTCGGCCAGCTTGATGTGCCCCCACATTCCCCAGAGTGAGCTTCTCGTAACATCTAACCCACTTCTTGTTCATCTAGACAACGCAACAATATCCCATTATAAGCTTTTCTGTACAACACTTCACTACATATGATGAACCCGCTCGACTCTGCTTGATTTACTGTTTTTGTGCTGGATCTTCTAGCAAGATATCATATTTGAGGTAATCTAAGAAAGGTTGGCGCCAATCATCTACTGTCACTTCCAAACATGATATAGGGAGCACTTTAATGACTTCATTAATAACTTCTGAAGAGGGCAAGAATCTTCTTTCCTTTATATTTACTTGAAGAGGACATTTATTTGGACAAGATAGGGCCGCTGTTAGACTAGCTAAAGCGTTTGCCTTTGTATTTTCAGATCGCGGTACATGCTTGATTTCAACATGCCAGAATTGCTCCAGTAATTGCTGTGCTTTTTGGCAATACGGCAAGAGCTCTTGCTTTCTTATTTCAAACTCAGTCGTCAGTTAATTTATAATCAACTTGGAATCTTCAAAATTCTGTAGCGTCTTTATCTTCATTTCTTTGGCAATTTCCATTCCAATGATGAGAGCTTGATATTCGACTTCATTGTTTATGCACACGGTACCCAATGCGAAAGAATAGGGTAACAGATCACCCTGAGGAGTAATGAATATTACTCCTGCACCTACTCCTGATACTCAAGAAGCACTATCACAATACATCTGCCACGGATTTTGTGACTCAGCCATCATAACCTGCTCATCGGAGAAATCGTCGCTAATGGTTTCACTTTCTATTACAGGATGTGCTGCCAAGAAATCCACCACTGCTTGTCCCTTAACTGCTTTTGTCGGCTCATAAGTGATCATATATTCCAAAAGTAACAGCATCCATTTAGCCAATCTTCCTGATAACATCGGCCTTGTCATTAGGAACTTTATTAGATCTGCCCTTGAGATTAAAATTATATCGTGAGAAAGGCAATAATATCTCAATTTCTGTACTGCAAATATCAGCGCTAGTCATTCTTTCTCAATCAGAGAATAATTGCATTCCACGCCTATCAGAGTTTGGCTTAGATAATAAAGAGCTGTTTCTTTTCCATCTTCATTTACCTGCGCTAATAAGGCTCCCAACGAATTCTCGGCTGCAGATATGTACAAGATAAGTGGCTTACCTTTTATAGGAGTTGTTAATACTGGAGGTTGTCTTAACAATTCCTATATTAAATCGAACGCATTCTGACAGGCTTTGTCCCATATGAACTCTATTCTTTTCTTCATTAAATGGGAAAACAGCTAACATCTCCCTGCTAGATTTGAAATAAAACGGTGAATATACGCCAGTTTTCCTTACAAGCTTTTCAATTCCTTCAATATTTTTGGAGGCGACATATCTTGAATGGCCTTCACTTTCCCTGGATCAATCTCGATACCCCTGTGCCTGATGACAAAATCGAGAAATTTTCCTGACGACACTTGATGAGGGTCGAATATTGCATATCAGACCCCCGTTATTGCCTTATTTTACGTACATGATAATGTTTAATTGAATATTTTAATCGTGTTTTTGTTGTAGGGTGTAATTAGGAGCGTTGACTGAAAAAGAGGATTAAAAGCGTGGATTTGACGTTCCGAAGTCATCAGAGCAAGGGACGGACTTCAAAGGACCAATATTAAAGAATTTACACGCCAGGGATCTGAGGAAATCAAGCCGTTCACGTTAAAGATGCTTGAAATTAGTGCAACATGCAAGATCACATGGTTCCCGCCATCCGATTGGCTCAAAACTTCATACATGGGATGAGGCCCATAAATTAACTGTACATATCAAATTTCAGCCCTCAGATCGCTATGAAAGTGACCAAAATGAAAGATCAACCCATAAACCGTTGATTCTGGGCCCACCTGGTCTTTGGATATGCCTCAACTTTGGTTCCAACGCCTTAAATGGGATGATGAAATGAATGAATGGATTAGATTTCGCAGAAACATTTCAGTGAACCCCACACCATGGTGGGTGTACACCGTGTACACGTTTCCCGGCCGAGCACCAGACTGACCAGCTGACCCGCATCTTCTCAAAATGGCAATTGCTGATTTCAGCGTCTGTGTCACGAACGGATGATGTCCATTTTATGGATGCTAGTGGGCCCCACACGTCCCGTACGGCCAATCTGAGCCAACCATCTTGTAGAGTGGCTTGAACACTACAAAACCATGATGTTACTTTACGCTCATGTGTGCACACGGGTGCGATACAGAGGCCACAAATGGACTGTCCTACAATGCTCAAAAGTGATTTTATTGTGATTTCTCCTCTGGGCCGCATCAATGGACGTTCAAAACCACCCATTATTGACTGAAATTTCATCCTGAATCCAATGGATGTTGTGGATTTCCCCAAAAATACTTCTGTGGGGCCCACCGATCATGACAGCGAAAGAGTGTGAAAGCTTTCACACATCTGCAAAATTCAATTTTCTAGGCGGTTGTGGCCCACCATCTTTGATCATATGGTAAATCTGAACCGTCCATCGTGTAGACCATCTCAAAACATCCTAGGAGACATTGATTTTACTGACATCAGGCGAGGAACACGAGAGTTATGAAGCCTTGAACTTGGCTGCGAAAAGGCTTTCGCTGCGTGTGCGACAACTTTCCAAATTGATTTTCACCACTCCAGCCACTCCAGCAGCTATAAAAAGAGATGTAAAACGTGGAGAAGAGGATCTTTTGGGAGAACACTAGGGAGAACGGCAGGAAGAAAGCTCCAGAGAGGGAGGAGAGTTTGGAAGAGAGAGAGAGAGAGTTTATTTTTATTTCCTTTATTTTTATATTTTTCCTAGCTTAATTATGTTTATGCTAGGCTAAATTCATTAGCTAGGGCTGAGATGAAGCCCCTAATTTGAATAACTCTGGTTATATGTTGATTTTACCTTGATTCGATTGGTTTGTTTCTTTCTCTAGTGTACTTGATTGGTTTAAATTCTGTACTTCTCCATCTATGAACTTGACCAGAGTCTATATATGGATGTTGTCTGGATGCTTATTCTAGGTGCTTGTGTTTGAACATGAACAGGTTTCCTATAGAGGGAGAAACAGGGTGCTTTAATGAATTATACACCCTATGTGCCCGACCAAGGACATGGGATATGTTATTCATTGCATTGCTTTAGGAGATTAGACATTCTGTATGCCCGACTAAGGACACAGATTTTGCTTTCTTTATATAAGTTGTATCAATCTAGATTAGGGTGAATCAACAGATAAAATAAGGGATAAGATAATTAGGGGTGGATTCGAAAGTCCTAGTGCTCTCTCTGATTGAATTTTCTTCCCTGTTCTCAATTATTTTTCATAGAATTGTGCTTAGTAACTCGCTCCATTATTTGTTGGATTAGTTAAGGAGAATCATAGATTTGAATTGTGACAACCAGTCCTCGTGGGAATGATCTCGTAATACGTACTGTATCTACATCTGATTCGTATACTTGCGAGTTTAAAAATCATTTAAATCATGTTGGTTTAAAAAAAACATCAACACTTCGAAAGCACATTTAGTTAGGTTCATCTTTAGCTACTTCTTTCTGAGCCGATGAAAGACTGATGTCAGATGCTCACGATGTTCCTGATGATTACTTGACCTGACCACCAGATCGTCTACATAACACTCAACATGCTTGTGCATCATGTCTTGAAAGATATTTTACATTACCCTCTGATACGTCGCCCCAACATTCTTGAGGTCGAATGGCATAACCTTGTAGTAGTAAATTCCTAGCGAAGTTCTGAACGCTGTTTCTTCTTCGTCTTTAGGAGCCATTCTAATCTGAATATAACCAGCATAGCCATCCATGAAGGACATTACAACATATTGTGTCATACTGTCAATCAGCAATTCGGTTATTGGGAGAGGAAAATCGTCTTTCGATCAAGCTTCATTCAGGTCTCTGAAATCAACGCACACCCTGATCTGTCCATTTTTCTTCTTTACTGGGACAATGTTCGATATCCACTTAGGATATTTGACCTCTCTGATAAACCCGACCTTTATCAGCTTGTTCACTTCTTCTTCTATTAGAGGAACCAAGTCCGAGTAAATCATCTTTGCACTTGCTTAATCAGCCTTTTGTCTTTAGAAATATTCAATCGATGCATTGCTACTAAGGGATCCAAACCTGGCATTTTCACATATGTCCAGACAAAGACATCTTTATTTCTTTTAAGAGTTGGATATATTTTTCGGATTCTTATTCAAGAAGACTAGCACTTACGAATGTATTTCTTGGCTCTCCTTTTGTACCCAGATTTATTTCTTGCAAACTATCGATCGTCTGCTGCCCCTCGTCTTCTATTTGTTTTGGAGATATCTCAGGGTGCTTAAGTATTTCAGGATCCGTTTATGATAGCCGATCGACTGTGACCATATTCACTAAAGACTCTGCCCCCAATCCTTGAAATTCTCCTCGTCTCTTCTGACCGACTCCGATAGGGATCTGAATTCTTTTTCCATGATTCAAGCCATTAGGTTCTTCATAATTAAAACCCATGCTTTTCATGATTTTCCTACTTGTCGAACTATATTTCTTAAGATCACGAGACATCAGCTTTCCGTGATATATATCATTCTCAACTTTTTCTTCTGTCTTTGCTTCTGCAGGGGCATAGAATTCAATCGGCTCTGGATACTTCACACTGGCTTTGACATGAAATCTTTCCGGAACAGCCGAAAATGACTTGTTCCTTTCAGCATATGGCAATGGCATCATGTAATTTGACTGTAGAATTTTCAACTGTTCAGGTGACAATAACGTTAATGGTGGTTGTCCTGGTTATCTCAAATGTTTTGGCACAAAATAGAACTTCTTCTTTGCTTCTGCAGTTCCAGACGCTCCTGCCTTTTCAAATTCCTCTTTCATAACTTTTGCATGAACATTTTCCTGGGCTTTGTTTTCATTACTTCTTTTTCTTCTTCTCTGGCAAATCTGTCATAATAACTGGCATCTGCAAAGAAGGTTTCGGCTTCTATATATGGCTTCGCATCGGCCATTACTTTATACTGTATTCCGTTCTTACAGTCATTGAAACATTAATGTAGGATAGAAGGTATAATACCATATTGATGTATCCACGGTCTTCCCAAGAGAAGATTATATGTCGTAACTGCGTTAATTACATGGCAAACAACATCAGTAGTTAATTCTCCTATTTCCAATGTCATTGTAATTTTACTGAGTGCACACTGCCCATCTTGATTAAAGTCTTGTATCATCATTCCACTAGGGTGCAAATCAGAACGATGATAGCCTAATTTATTCAGCATCATTAGTGGTAAAAGATTCACCGTAGACCCGTTGTCGAGCATAATCTGCTTGACTTCCCTGCCACGGATGTGGCCCACTATCATTAGTGGCCTATCATGCCCTGTACCACAGGCTAGATCATCATCAGAGAAGAAAACTACCAACATGCAGTCCTCTCGTTCTTTGTGATCTTCATTTTCCATTTCCACAAGCAATGTCTCTCTGACATCATGGTCGGATAGCGCTTGAATCAGACTTTGCCGAAAGTCCTCTGATAACTTTAGAGCGTCATAAACACTTAACCAAGCCGGTATGCCTTTCAAGTAATTTACCACATCATAAGTCACCTTTGCCGGCTCATTCTTTTTTCTTTTTTTTTTTTTTTATCACTGTCATGCTGATCCTTGATGACCTTTGTTCTTGTGACTCCAACTTTCTACCTTGGGGGACTTGCCATCCTTTTCCCTGACCGTAGTGTGATTACCATGGCCTTTCCTGTCATCTAACAATTTTCTTTCCCGGCTCCTTCATGAATACTTTCTCGAACTGTTAATACATTCACCATCACCTTTGCATCTCTTTCCTTTTCTTTTCCAATCACTACTTCGCCCCTGTTTGTCATTCTTTATATTATGCATTTCAACGTATAACAATTTTCTGTCAGATGCCCCACTAGATGATGATAGCGACAGAAATCCCTTTCTCTTGTTCTTGTTGCATCTTCGGGGCGCTTGGATGTAGGTAATTCTATCGTACCGGTTTTCAACAATTGATTCATCATGGAAACAACATCTTCTCTGTCGAATGCGAACCCTTCGTGAAAAGTAAGTGATCTGGCCCTTTTTTCACTAAATCTGCTTCTAGGATGGCTTGATTCTTCCTTCCGTTCTATCCTCTTTTCTCCTGACTTCTTTTCTCATGGTCCACAGTGTTTGCAATCAACCTATTGGGTCCTCTCCTGGCTGTTTCATAGTGAAACGCTGGCATTTTTTGGGTCATTAGCTCCAAAGAGTGGGCTTTGGTAGCCAGATCACGAAAAGTCTTGATATCGGCGCTGGTAAGCCCAAACGCGTTTCCTGTTTCCATGGAGTTCAAGCACATCTTAACCTACTCTTTTTCTTCTAGTAATTGTCTGCAAGAGGCTCCTAATGTTTTCCATCTGTCTATGAATTTCTCCATAGTTTCCCCTTCTCTCTGTTGTATAGAAGTTAACTCTGTATTGCTAATGTCGTGTTCTGATGAGAAGAAATTTGGCATGAAAGTGTCCTGCATTTATTTTCAAGTGCATATCTGTCACGCCTCGAAATCCGGCACCTGGGTATATCCGACCCTGATTCCGTACCTAGAGGCATGACTTATGTTTTGTATGTTTACATTTAAGAATCCACACATATATTGACAAAATGATCTCATTCACAAAATATAACAATCCAAAAATTGAATAATTAAACATTTATTTAAAGAAGAAAAATGTCCATGTTCCGACTATTTAAGATTATATCATCAAACACATGTCATCATAATGTTGTCATACTAAATGTTCATTACACTTATTTTGAAAATAATAAAGAAACAAAAATAAATAAAAGAAATCTCTTCAAGCTCCTCCATGTGATCCCGATCCTGAAATTTTAAAATCCCAACAGGGTAAGCTGTGAAGTCTAGTGAGTAATCTCAACACAGGTTTCAAAATAACCTCATATAACATGAATAAAAATGTATTAAAAGATACAATATCTATTTAGGTAAAGCAACAGATGAGGAGATTAATAAACAAGAGTTTTTCAGTGTAAATTCAAAGAAAAATGAATCAATCAATCAACATATGCTATACTCTATAATAACAAGTGCAGTTTTATTCATTTTAACACTAGGGC
Organism: Magnolia changhungtana; assembly: GCA_030180095.1. NCBI lineage: Eukaryota > Viridiplantae > Streptophyta > Magnoliopsida > Magnoliales > Magnoliaceae > Magnolia > Magnolia changhungtana. Next base: position 4,061,875 of record JASAUF010000625.1, read on the forward strand.
CAGTTTACACCGGTCGGCCAACACCCGCGCCAATACAACACCTAGCTTGGCAATGGGAACCTCTCGTATAACATGTTAACCCATCCAAAGGGCACTTGGTGAGGGACTCATTCGTACGTTAGCTGGTCAGACTACTACCCTACCAAACCTGACAGTGAGAACCTTTTGCAATCCTAACATGCTCACCCACTCAAAGGGTACGGTAGAGGTTCCAAAAGGTACCAGTTGGGTTTCTGGGACTTTCAACCCAAGGGTCTTGATCGCCCCACTTATTTACGCTTTAGGGATTTTCAACCCAGAGGACTTGATCACCTCACCTATTTTCTGGTGTTCCAAAAACTGTTCGAAGGATATAAAATTTTAATATTTCATGAGCAAAATATTTCTAAGGACAAATTGTTTCTAACCATTGTAGACTGTTAATACATGATTTAAAGTTCTACGTAAAAATATATTTTTGCAATGTAATCTGTCAAATCTGATCCGATATTCTGGAAGAGTATACTGAACTTGAAGATTTTTTTTATATATATATTTTTATATTTTTATTATATATATATATATATATATATATATATATATATATTTTTAGATGATCTAAATCCTGACTTTCTTAAAATTATAAGAAAATAAAAATAATAATCAAAGAATTATGAATGCATGGGTAAACATATATCTAAATTTCAATTTGATTCACAACTTGTTAATTAAAATAAAGAGAACTAAAAAATCATGTTAAATAAACATAACAAAATATGAATCAAATAAATAAATAAGAGAAAATTGCACAATTATTGAATTATTTGCATAATAATAATAAATAAAAGAAAACCAAGTGGAATTTGTTATAAGAAAATTAAAAAAAAATAAAGAAAATATCAAGTGAGAGAAACTCACTTTTTTTTTTCAAAATATTTTCTCCTCCTTTTTCTCTCTCCTCCTTTTCTTTCTTCCTTTTTCTCTCTCTTCTCTCTCTCCCTATCTTCCCAACGTGAATAACCAGCAGCCTTTTCTTTTCTCTCTCTCTCTCTCTCTCTCTCTCTCTCTCTTCTCCCTCTCTTCTCTCTCTCTCCTCACTCTCCTCACGTCCCCACACCTGCTCTTTATCTCTCCTCACGTCACACACTTCCTCACTTTTCACACTCACATCTTGGTGAAGAGCGACCCTCTTATTTATAGTGTTGTTTTAGACATGTGCGTTGAAGCAACTCTCACCTTTATTGCTACCATTTTCATTTTCTTTTTGCCATGTTTTTTTTTTTCATTTATAGTATGCTACTGTCTAGCGTATACATGTACCATGCATTTCACAACTGCCATGTGTGTGCGGTATGCATTTGTCAAATGTGTGTGCATGCCACACGTGTGTAAGTGTGTGCCTCATGCATGTGCCATATGTGTGTGCATGTGATGCATGTATGCCACGTGTGAAAGGTATGTGTGCATGATGTGTTTGTTACATGTGTGTGGTTGGGATGTATCCGATGGTACATGGATGATGTAGATGGATGGATGGATGGATGTACGGATAGGTGATGGATAAATGTACGTTTGGATGAGTTCATGTGTGATTGGGTGGATGGACGGTTTGATGGTTGTATTGTTGGATGGATTTATTAGTTAATGAACAGTTGGATTGGATATGTCCAAATTAATGGTTGAGATTGAACCAGTGGATCTTATGGATTGTCGGTTACATCAGACTAATTGGGTACGTCGATCAATGGTTAAAATTGGATGGTCAAGATTTATTTGGGTTATTACATTCTACCCTCTTTAAAAGAAATTTCGTCCTCAAAAGTTACATACCTATAATGCGAATAGATGAGGGTATTTCTCTTGGATCTCGGCCTCCCGTTCCCAAGAAGCCTCTTCCTCAGTATGGTGACTCCACTGAACTTTGACTAATGGTATAACTCGAGATCGAAGCACTTGGTCTTTCTGGTCAAGAATACGTACTGGGTGTTCGATGTATGAAGCGTCTTCTCGGATCTCTAATGGTTGCCAGTCTATAACATGAGAAATGTCCCGCTCATATTTCCTTAAAATCGATACATGGAAAACATCATGAATACCAGACAACTGAGGCGGTAAAGCAAGCCTATATGCGACAACACCAACCCTCTCTAGAATCTCAAACGGACCTATATACCTTGGAGCCAATTTTTCCTTTTTACCGAACCTCATGACGCCCTTCATAGGAGAAATCTTTAAGAAGACATGATCTCCAACTGCAAACTCTAGATCTCTTATGCGATTGTCTGCATAACTCTTCTGACGACTTTGGGCTGCACGCAAACGGTTTCTAATGATAAAAATATTCTCTGTTGTCTCTTGCACAATCTCTGGTCCAAGCAAACTACTTTCTCCAACTTCTGTCCAACAATTTGGAGATCTACAAGGCCTCTCGTACAAAGCCTCATATGGAGCCATGCCGATACTCATCTGGTAGCTATTATTATAAGCGAACTCAATCAATGGTAAATGATCATCCCAACTCCCTTTGAAATCAAGCGCGCAAGCTCGGAGCATGTCTTCAAGGATCTGATTCACTCGTTCAGTCTGCCCGTCAGTCTGAGGGTGAAAAGCGGTGCTAAAATCAAGAGTGGTTCCTAGTGCCTTCTGTAAACTTCTCCAAAAATGAGACATAAACCTGGAATCCCGATCGAATACGATAGATACAGGGACTCCGTGCAGTCTAACTATTTCTTTAATATAGAGTTTACATAACTCCTCTAAGGGATAGGTAGCACGTATAGGAAGAAAATGTGTGGACTTAGTTAACCGTTCGACGATGACCCAAACTACATCATGATTGTTACGTGTCCTTGGCGATCCCGTAATGAAATCCCTGGATATGTTCTCCCACTTCCACTGGGCAATCGGCAGTGGCTATAACATCCCTGACAGCTTCTGATGCTCTGCTTTCACCTGTTGACACATTTGGCTACAAAATCAGCGATCTCCCTCTTCATATTATTCCACCAATATTGCCTATGCATATTGTGATACATCTTCGTATCTCCAGGGTGGATTATGTACTTAGTGCGGTGTGCCTCGTCCATAATTTCTTTTTTTAATTCAGTCACATTTGGTATACATAATCTTCCTTAGAACCTTAATCCACCATCGGTACCAACTTTCCATTCTGACTTACCACCTTTTTCAGCTTCTATTACCTTGGCATGTAACCTTACTAATTAAGAAAGGTTGAACGACTAGGTTAAAGAGACGAGCTATGGATGTTTGCGGATTTAATTGAACATTAAAATTCTTCATCGTATCTAACATCTTCCATCGTTGAATCATTAGGTGAGTGATTACTCCGTGTGGCTTACGACTTAAGGTATTTATTGGGGTGCCTGATAATGTGGTTACTGAGGCAGTCGTCTACAAAAATGAGCGGAGTGACCCTCTATTCCGCAGTTATAACATTTACCTATAAATCTGTTCGTTGGTTGAGCAGGTGCTGAGGTGTTTGTTACCATCATCTTTGGCTTCTTGGAAGCATCGCCCTGTGCTTGATATGTATTCGGTGTAGCCCTACCATTGCTCTTCGCTTCTCTCTTCTAGTTATGACTTTTCCGGAATTCTTCGTTATCGTGCTCTATCATTAGAGCTCGTTCTACTATATTAACATACAATCTAAACTTAAGTGGAGTTAACTTGTTACGAATTGACCGTCTCAGACCTCGCTCAAACTTCTTAGCTTTGTGAGCTCCATCTTAAATCATATATGGAGCAAAACGGGATAATTTAACAAATTTAGACTCATATTGGCCTAAGATCATCTCCCCCTATTCTAAGCTTATGAATTCTTCTGCTTTATGCTCCCTTACAGACTCAAGAAAGTATTTCTCATTGAACTTTTCACAGAACATATTCCACGTCCATACGGTATCTTCTTCAATTGTTCTAGCAATTGTCTCCTACTAGTGGTCGGCCTCTCCCTCGAACATGAAAACTGCAAGTGTAACCTTCTGCTCCTCATCACATCCTAAAACAGTGAATATCTTTTCTATTTGCTTTTTCCACTTTTCTGCCTCCATATGGCCCGACAAACCCTCAAAAGCAGGTGGCTTCAATCTCTTAAATTTCTCTATTAAGCCCCCAATGTCATCCTGCACAACTTGGGCGGCTCCTCTATTATTGCGACGAATGTGTTTTCCAAGAATGGCTGCCATGTCGCCTAAAGCACGAAAGACTCCATCAAGTGATTGACCAGTTTCAGTGGACCCCAGTGTAGCCACCACTGGACTAGCTCTACCTCTATCTCTATCTCTATGCTGGCTCTCAGACATGTTCTAAATCAAACAATAAGCTTTAGATATCACATAAGGATGGACCACTAAAAGACAATACAACAAGTTAAGTTTTTCTATCACAACAACACTCGTAGGGGATATATCCTAATTTTCAAAGTGACTACGTTTTCAAGTAAAACCCTAGGTCCTCAATGATTCTAAACTTAAGCTCTGATACCAATCTGTCACGCCCTGAAATCCGGCACCTGGGTATATCCGACCCTGATTCCGTACCCGCAGGCATGACTTATGTTTTGTATGTTTACATTTAATAATCCACACATATATTGACAAAATGATCTCATTCACAAAATATAACAATCCAAAAATTGAATAATTAAACATTTATTTAAAGAAGAAAAATGTCCATGTTTCAACTATTCAAGATTATATCATCAAACACATGTCATCGTAATGTTGTCATACTAAATGTTCATTACACTTATTTTGAAAATGATAAAGAAACAAAAATAAATAAAAGAAATCTCTTCAAGCTCCTCCATGTGATCCCGATCCTGAAATTTTAAAATCCCAACAGGGTAAGCTGCGAAGCCTAGTGAGTAATCTCAACACAGGTTTCAAAATAACCTCATATAACATGAATAAAAATGTATTAAAAGATACAATATCTATTTAGGTAAAGCAACAGATGAGGAGATTAATAAACAAGAGTTTTTCAGTGTAAATTCAAAGAAAAATGAATCAATCAATCAACATATGCTATACTCTATAATAACAAGTGCAGTTTTATTCATTTTAACACCAGGGCCAGTTTACACCGGTCGGCCAACACCCGCGCCAATACAACACCTAGCCTGGCAATGGGAACCTCTCGCATAACATGCTCACCCATCCAAAGGGTACTTGGTGAGGGACTCATTCGTACGTTAGCTGGTCAGACTACTACCCTACCAAACCTGACAGTGGGAACCTTTTACAATCCTGACATGCTCACCCACTCAAAGGGTACGGTAGAGGTTCCAAAAGGTACCGGTTGGGTTTCTGGGACTTTCAACCCAAGGGTCTTGATCGCCCCACCTATTTACGCTTTAGGGATTTTCAACCCAGAGGACTTGATCGCCTCACCTATTTTCTGGTGTTCCAAAAACTGTTCGAAGGATATAAAATTTTAATATTTCATGAGCAAAATATTTTTAATGATAAATTGTTTTTAACCATTGTAGACTGTTAATACATGATTTAAAGTTCTACGTAAAAATATATTTGTGCAATGTAATCCGTCAAATCTGATCCGATATTCTGGAAGAGTATACTGAACTTGAAGATTTTTTTTATATATTTTTTATATATTTTTATTTTTTTTAATTTTTTTTTAAAGATGATCTAAATCTTGACTTTCTTAAAATTATAAAAAAAATAAAAATAATAATCAAAGAATTATGAATGCATGGGTAAACATATATCTAAATTTAAAGTTGATTCACAACTTGTTAATTAAAATAAAGAGAACTAAAAAATCATGTTAAATAAACATAACAAAATATGAATCAAATAAATAAATAAGAGAAAAATGCACAATTATTGAATTATTTGCATAATAATAATAATAAATAAAAGAAAACCAAGTGGAATTTGTTATAAGAAAATAAAAAAAATAAAGAAAATATCAAGTGAGAGAAACTCACTTTTTTTTTTCAAAATATTTTCTTTTCTTTACTTTTCTTCCTTTCTCCTCCTTTTTCTCTCTCTCCTCCTTTTCTTTCTTCCTTTTTCTCTCTCTTCTCTCTCTCCCTATCTTCCCAACGTGAATAACCAGCAGCCTTTTTTTTCTCTCTCTCTCTGTCTTCTCCCTCTCTTCTCTCTCTCTCTCCTCACTCTCCTCACGTCCCCACACCTGCTCTTTATCTCTCCTCACGTCTCACACTTCCTCACTTTTCACACTCACATCTTGGTGAAGAGCGACCCTCTTATTTATAGTGTTGTTTTAGACACGTGCGTTGAAGCAACTCTCACCTTTATTGCTACTGTTTTCATTTTCTTTTTGCCATGTTTTTTTTTCATTTATAGTCTGTTACTGTCTAGCGTATACATGTACCATGCATTTCACAACTGCCATGTGTGTGTGGTATGCATTTGTCAAATGTGTGTGCATGCCACACGTGTGTAAGTGTGTGCCTCATGCATGTGCCATATGTGTGTGCATGTGATGCATGTGATGTATTTGATGCATGTATGCCACGTGTGAAAGGTATGTGTGCATGATGTGTTTGTTGCATGTGTGTGGTTGGGATGTATCTGATGGTACATGGATGATGTAGATGGATGGATGGATCAATGTATAATAGATGGATGGATGGATGTACGGATCAATGTATAATAGATGGACGAATGGATGTACGGATAGATGATGGATAAATGTACGTTTGGATGAGTTCATGTGTGATTGGGTGGATGGACGGTTTGATGGTTGTATTGTTGGATGGATTTATTAGTTAATGAACAGTTGGATTGGATATGTCCAAATTAATGGTTGAGATTGAACCAGTTGATCTTATGGATTGTTGGTTATATCGGACTAATTGGGTACGTCGATCAATGATTAAAATTGGATGGTCAAGATTTATTTGGGTTATTACAATATCGATCCTGGGGCCAAACTAGAATACCATCAGAATGCCTTACTTGTCAAAGAAGATCCGAACAATCGTAGGCAATATTGTGGTATCGTAGAGAAATTTTCCATACTGGTGATGAAATGCATCAAATGTTCTTCTAGCGATCCGTCCCCATTAAACTTCTGAAAGTCTGGATGCTTGAAGTTAACTAGAAATGAGACGTCTTCCACTTCCCTCGGATATGGTGTTCTATATCTGAATCGGCCGACATTCTCACACTCCCTTTCTGTTCTGACAGCTTCTTCAACAACTTGTCGTAGGTCCTCTTGAGTTATGGTTCTCATTGCTGGAGCAAATCCGAGTGATCCTACTCCCGGTGGCTGAAAGCCTTTAGGTTGGTGTTCTTGTTCGTTCATCATGCCCATCATTGGAGGAGTCACCATCTGGGCTACATTGTGTGTGAGAGTTTCCAAAGCTTCTCTGAGATTTCTACACTCTTCCATCAGTGTTCTCTGTGCTTGTGTCATTTCATTCATACAATCCTCTTTAGTCGGCATAGTTTCCTGATTTGTTCCAGCCATATGTACTATGGCTTCACTGCTTCCTGATGAAGCTGTAGTCGAAGTGGGATGGGAATGTATTGATGTGATAGGGCTTACACGAAGAGGGGAGTCTCATTCGATTTTGTTATGCTTCCACTGCAACTGATTGATAGGGGTGATACAGAAATAGGTGAACTTACGAGTAGTGTCTTACCCTTTTGTTCTTTTGTCCATTGGACTCTTGAGGTAATCAGAGCTGAGAAGTCACGCGATGTTAACTGCGGAGCTGTTTGCCCGGGATATATCACAGGAGGGGCAAGTTTAGAACTCTTCTTAGCAGCATTCCGTGTTATTGGTCCCCTAACTCTTGGCGAAGGTAAGCTTGTTTTGGGACTTCTTGCATTTCAAACTCTCATCCTTCTAAATGTCATGACAATCCAGTCCTCATCACCTTCCAGCGCTTGAGGTGAGGCAGATACGACTCCAACCATTGTTCGGGTTAAGTCATCTTTGCTTGCGAGGGACTGAGTCTTACGCCTCGGAGGCTGGTCTGTTGTGTATTCCACTATGAATCCAGTTGCAGTGAAATGGAAGTTTACCTTCCTCATTGAGTTTGCCATTGATCGTAGTTTATGATTTTATCTTTTTACCTTTAATATAAACATGAAATTGTAATTGGTATTTGAATGATAACGTAATTTATCTGTGTAATGACCCGAAAATCAGGGGTCGAGCATAGCTCAACTCCCGAGTTCCAATGCATCACTTATACAACATAGATAATGATGTTTAAATGTTGTCCATATTAGTACATTGAACATGAGTGGGATTACACTAAATCAGCATATCATACTCCAGAGTTAATGTACTTAAGCAAGCGGAAGACAAAGATAAATATATAAGTATATACGTGTTTCATAACCTTCAAAGTATGAATGTGCCACTAGGATGAATGTATACATAATTTGTTTCAAAATATACAAAATGACAAAATGTGAATTTACGACTAATCCATGTAATCCCTATAATCCCGGCGATGTAGATCTAAGTCTACACAGACCCGCCAGAGAGCTGAACGTAGGAGAACTCCTCCTTCTCATCAAAGTAGTCTGACTCCGTCGCATAAGCCTCGCCATAATCTGCATCTAAAATAGAGTCTACTTGGTGTTTTAAAACACCATCCTAGAGTGGGAGTGAGTGATCAACTCAGTGGTACTATAAGGCAAAGGTTAACATGTTATCAATTCAATTAATTAGTAATGATATAGGAATACAACAATCATATCTTAAGTACTTTTGTTAATGCAAGAATGGTATGTTGTAATGATGCATGCCCTCACCTACACTCCCTCAGTGACATTATCTCACGATCGCATATTGCAAACTTCCTAAACGTGCGCTTCCTCGCCAAAGCACATGCAATGCGGTGCATGGTCGTGTTAGCCCAGTAATTTATTAAGCTTATTCATACAGCAAATTCGGGAAGCTAAGGTACCTCCCTTTATATCATTTACCCAAATGATGATCCATCTAGGGTCGTCAATCCTAGTTAATCACATACGTTAGGCAAGTTATAGGGCAACATCACCCCTGATTGAAAAGCAGTGGATAGGTAAGTTCACGAGTTTACACTCGAGGTCACTACGGAGAGGCTCGACACCTCAGCGTAGGCCTATTTTATACTCGAGGTCACTACGGGAGGCTCGTCACCTGAACGTAGGCCTACAACTCGAATACAATGTCCCATACATCATATTCGGCTCACGAGTTTGGGTTGCTCACTAGTCACTACGGGGAGACTCGTCACCCCAGCGTAGGCCGACAACTCAACCATGGTGTCCCATATACCACCATGCTCGACTCATGAGTCTTAGCGGATTGTGGTACCATGGTTGAAAGGGGTTTTACATTGGTTAGTGGTACCTTAGATTCAAGCAGTAGTGTCCATACATGGTAAACACACATTAGGTCAATCGGGTTACTTGACATGTTCGATTGGTACGAGCGTACGCTGAGTTAGTCGACATGGAGTGCATAAGCACTCCACGTGGCCTAACCACTTTCGACAATCACCGTACGGCTCAGATTCATTGAATGTATCCAATGTGGCGAAAGTAGTTCGGCCACCCAGTCGAGAACCGTTACCAATTGCCTGGACCACATTATAGTCCCAATCATACTCAGATGCAGCATATGGATACATGTGATATTCATAACAACATTTAACAATCAATTCAAATATAATCCCATTTGGGTATTTTATCAAACACATTGAACATATTGTTATACATATGCATTTCATCCATAAATCTCATAGTAGCAATTTATATTACATGAAATTATAGATATGGATATGGTAGTTGAGAATCCTATCTCAACACCCTCATTAAAAGCAATTCAGCCAACAATTTCTCATTTAGACATTTTATCAAACACTTAAAATACACATTACTTACATACAGACATAAACTAGTTATAACATATATTATGGCAAATCCTTTCATAAAGGAGTTGTCATACATACAACAAGCATGTATTCTAGATTAATAGTCATGGCAAGCACAAATCATGATTTCACTTTCATTCAAACATTTCAACAGACACATGGAATGCATTATATATTCACATAGTTCACACACGTGTATAGTTTATCGAATATATCGCAACTAAGATCATATGGCAGAAATCAAGTCAGAAATAAATCATTGCTGACATTGAAAGCCTTGAAAGCCATAACCTAAACATTTATAGTCTGCACCTTTCGTCGGTTAACTCATTTCGAACTCGGTTCGAATCCTACACACCTGAATACGAAATGGCGGTACCTAAATCACGAAATAGGTTAGCTATTGCATCGATACCTCTATTTGGATTCTTAAAACAAGATTAAGGTTAGGATTTCTTACCTTAATCGAAGTTGGAATCGTTGGTGTAGCGATGGTGGGGTGATAAATCAAGGCATGGAGTCATAGGAAAGAATCCCAACAATGATCTCCTGATCTCTCTCTCTTCTCCTCACTCTTTCCTTCTCTTTTTTTCTCTTTTTTCTGTTAGGGTTAGAGAATTTCGTATGGAATGAGAGAAGGGTGGTTTAAGGTCCTTATATAGGCCCAGAACTAGTTCAAATGGCCCTAGGGCCATGGTATACTTAGGTTATAGCCACAGGGTGTCTGTTTTAGGCTAACGGGACTCATCCGGAGGCCCATTACTCACCTACGTCATGGAGTAAGTTTCCTGACCATGGATTTAAGCTAGGTTATGATTTCGGTCCGATCGGATTTGTGGATTGACCGTGGAGGACCTGTATCAGTTCAACGGTCATTGTCACTCGATCAGGGCCACGAGTATACAGATATGAGCAACGAAATTTCCCTGACCCATGGTTGTATTTGGGTCAGAATATGATGGTCCGAAGTCTCCAATTTTGCCCACAAATGAATGGCCCGAATCACTTAAGTTTGAGTTCATTTTCTAAAGATATTCGCGTTTCTCACACACTTCGCTTAGGGCTCTACTTGTACGTTTCTAGATACTATTTGGGCTCGATTCCCACGATGGTTGTCAAGCCTAGTAAGGCGGTCATAATCGAATAGTTTCACGGTAGTCGGACTTTCAACGTGCGGTCCATGTCCGATACGGAGTTTCAATGCGCTCTCGGGTGCAACTGGGTTTTGAGATTAGTTCTAGGTTTTTAGGTAATGTTGAGTAAGCGATTCTAATAGTTTTGGATCTTGCAGTTCGTATAGATAGTGATTTAAGATAATTCACCGTTCAATTTAGTTTATTACTTAATTAATTTTCGTCTAATTTCTAAAGGATTCGGTCATTAAGGATTTCTGCCTAAGGTGTATTCGGGTCTTTGTACGAATTTTTCCGAGACATTACAATCTGAGAGATGAAGGGGAGGATGTTCCCATTGAGAGTCACCATTTTGGTATCAGAAAGATGCCAAACTACAACGAAAGTCCTGTAACTTCTCAATGTTAACATTAAATAAGATAAGTCCCCAGCAGAGCTGCCATTTTGTTTCAAACAAGAAATAAATGCATTCAATTTGGGAGATTATTTTACTTAAATATAACAGAGAGAGTGTATGAAGAGCAATTGTTGTATTATTAATACTGAGTTCATTTATAACCTCAAATATCCCTTAATTTTAAGATAGATTATTTAAAATATAGAAATAGACAAAGTTCAGATGTCGAAATATCAAATTGAGCTGCATTTCGACTTATGCTTTGATCATCTCTTCAAGAGGAATATTGTGCGAGTTTGATCATCTGATCTCCCTCTCTTGAGCTTATATTCTTGTACAAAAGGAGAACTGGAGATGCTGAAAGCTAAGATCAACAATTTTGGCAGTATTACAGCTCTTGACTTTTACTGGCTATATAACAGCTTTGTTGCACAGGCCGCGTAACCAATATGGTTTGTTCGGACTCGCACAAACCCTTGCGCCTCTCTTCTCCTACCTTCAAAATCTTCTGAAGCTCTTATCTTCTTTCAAAATCTTCCAACCCCCAAATGAGAGAGGGAGTGAGGTATTTATAGGGCATCACACGTGTGTACCCTCGATCTTTGTGCCATGGGGCCCACCTTGCATCAGATCTGACTGTCCATTCAAAACAACACCTTTATCCCTTTGCACAACTTGTGCATTCAATGGAACTGTCTGTGCTGCTGGCGCAATTAATAAGACTCCTGCGCGACCCGCACAACTGGTTTGTTTGATTGCGCTATCCGCACAACCAACATATCGGTTTGTGCGAACTGTGCAACCATATGAAATCACACTTTTTCTTCTTTGGCTATCCCTTCTTCTAATTTCTACCTTTGAATCTTTCTTCTTCTTTTTATGCCCCAACAAACTCCATCACAAAATCCACTATGATTAAAAAAAAAAAACTTTAGATACAATGCACATAAAGGGAAATACAATAGATAACAAAAGGCTCTGGAAGCTCAACTGCACACTCCTGCTCCTGCTTAGCTACGACTGCATCTTGGTGTCACCTACACGCATCTATTGTTCATAAGCTAATAGAAAGCTTAGAGGGTGGTGAAAGTGTATGCGCAAGGTAAAAATGAAAGAATGCAATATCAGAGCAATGTAGAAACATGCTGATAAGTCCATGATTACTATCAACCGTAACATGGCTATGTGATGTAAGCTATGAATGTTATCAGCCATACCAAGGCCATACGATGCAAGACATGAATGCTATCGGCCACACCGAGGCCATGCGATGCAAGATGCAACTCAAGCATACCATTCCTCATCTGAATCCACATATCAATATAGCTCAACTCTAGGATATCACCGGAGTCTAATACATTATATACCAAATGCCGCCCCACACTAGACGCATAACCATGCAAGCGGAGAGATCTCATTATCCGCCTAGCTGATAGTCAGCCAATATCTATCCGACACGTCAATAGCAAACTCATTTACGAGCTGGTCATACTCAGCCTAGCAATTGCCCCTACCCTCGGGCGGGTAAGGCCACACCCCCTTCCAACTGACCACGACACAATGGGAGATGTGGCCTCTTAGTATTCAGTCCTCATGTGCTCATATATCCACTCGGTCTAGGCATTGGAGCATCCTCTATGGTACCATAAGGGTTTGGGGACTTTTACCCTGAAACATCCTTCGCGCTCCCATGCTTAACAAGATTTTTCGGTATCCAATCCTGCCATCCACGCTATATCTGTGGAGGCTACAGCCCTGATGTCGTTAGGGCATTCAGTAATCATAATCACACAATGCAAGATGTATGAGTTACGCAATCCAATCATGCATCAATCTTGCGTATACCATGTGCTCATGTGGGACAACTCTGCCTACCAGGGAGTCCCATAAACAACCTACCCAATGGCATATGCAATGGTCAACCACATCTCATATCAAGCATGCATATGATGTGTATGGGCATGTATCATGATGCTATGTTATCACATACTCATAATCGATATCGATGATCAGCCTATATACAAGGTGGGGTCCATAGATGGACAGTAGACCCATAACATGAAGGTCGGTCCTCAACTGTGGATATAACAAACCTGATAGCATGGATCCTTCCGTCTACGGTGATGAAAAACTCTCCTCATAACAAGGTTATGGCTAGGTGGCCTACCTATAATCTTAAGGATGCAAAACAGGCTTCCTTCACTATACTACGCTAGATGCCCTAAGGAGCCCAAATAAGTCCTAGATGGACTCTAAGATTAAAATAATCTCACTAGCGACCGATGGGGGCCCAACATTTTGTGTTAGCCCAATAAGAATAGATGGATCATGCAATTATCAATGGGGCCCAATGATTAAGGTCAACCCACTTAGAGAAGGATGAGAATGGGCCTAACAAAGGCTTAAGGGAAGGTCACAATGTGGACATTTAACCATCATTGCCCATCAATGAGGACATTTAACCATCATTGCTCCCAAGGAGTGGCCCATATAGAACCAAACATATAGTGGGGCCCATGGCCTCACATACAACATAAAGGGCCTCACACAAGAGCCCGATATACATTACAATGGGCCTCACTCATGGGCCACATATACATCATAATGGGCCTTATCACATGGTCCATAAGTACATCACATAGGCCTTATCATATGAGCCTAATATACTTCTCAATGGGCCTCATATACATCACGTCGGGCCTCATCACATGGGCCAAATATACATCACAATGGGCCATAAGTACATCACATTAAGGTGGGCCCTGCGCATTCCAAATGGGCCCCACCAGATGGATAGTTTGGATCAAATACGTATACCACGTGGGGGCCACGTGGAAGGATGGTGTGAATATACAACACATCACAAGGTGGGCCCCACCCGTCTAGCAAATAGACGGATGGATGGATATAAAATACATATCTCAAGGTGGGCCCCACTCATCCAGCAAATGGACAGACGAACGGTTGGATGTAAAACACATATCTCGAGGTGGGCCCCACCCGTCCAGTAAACGAATGGTACGAAGATACAACACATATATCGCGGTGGCCCCATGGATGCACGGTGTGGATAGAACACAATGTCAAGGTGGGGTCCACGTCCAACTGGACCGGACGGTGGATATACAATACATACATGAGGTGGGTCCCACCGTCCAAAGGGCTGGACGGTGTGTATAAGAACCATACATCATGGCAGGCCCCACATGCACCGTCCAGGAATGGATGGTGTAGATATAAAATACATAATCAATGTGGGCCCCACCCCCACACGTGCAGCACGTGTGGGGTGGGCCCCACATCTTGCTAAATGGATGGACGGTAAGGATATAACCATATCTCATGATCAAACCACAGAACTGCTAATGTCAATACAGCAACATATAGTTGCATGGGACCCACCATCCAGGGTCTAGATAGTGTGGATCCAACACATGCATCAAGGTGGGTCCACACGTGTGGGACCCACTAGCTATACATCAAGCTGATATTTGTTTGTTTCCCTTCATCCCGGCTAGCCCAAAAATGGGCAGCAAGGTGAGCCCCATTCGCTGAACATCCAAAAAATCTGGATAGTCCAGATTGTTGGACACATCAAATGGGCCACATGCATCATCACCATAAAAAAAAATTGAAATGAGAAGGAGGGAGAGAGAGAGAGAGAAACGTACGATGGAGGGGCCCCGCCACTATGGGCCCCTCTAATACATGCATCAATACATACATCAAGATGGGTCCCGCGCATGCATGGGCCCATCATAATAAAATAAAAATCTGAGGTAGGGATGTCATCCCCACCATGCAAATGAGGGGTCTAGATGACCATTAGAAGGCATGGATTAGAGTAGAAATCATCATGGTAAGGTCCATTGAGAATGGACCCACCATGGTTCATGCATGCAAGAAGATGGGGCCAAAGGCCACATCAAGGGGATCATGGAGGATCTCCACCATGGTTTAGTGAGTCCATCAATGTAACGTCCTAAATTTTCATGACTAAAGTTTGTACTCATGCCCGAGAAAACCGGGTGTTAAAATGTATAAACTTGGATGCTTTAAAAATCACACCATATTTTTTTCATTTGGATCACATCCAGATACATTCATGAAGGTAACATTCATAAGAATAAAATCAACTATACTGATTATATTTCATCAGAGTAAAAAAAATAATCAAATGCCCTCTCAATGGAAGCTTATTACCTTTATCGAGTTTGTAGCAGAAGTATAAAACTAAATCATAAACTGTCTTCTTTATTCTTTCAACATAATTCCTTAGGGAGATTGTTCTCTAGGTCCTCAATCTGTACGTCACCTGCATAATCTGTGCAGTTGAGAGAGGGTCAATGCCCTACTCATAGTGATGATTATCTTTTAAGATTAACAATAATTCAAGAGATTCACAAAAGTAACGTAAAAGGGTTCTGATATGTCCCGTAGTACACTAATACGAGGATATCAGAATGCGCAAACTGTAAGTGCTATAGTTTATATCTCTGTCTGTTGTCAAATTTGTGGTGCCAAAATCACTGTTATATAACTTGCATAAGTAAAGCTCTCTTAAAGATCAACATTCATGAACAAGCAAAGCTCACAACAAGCAAAGCTCACAAGTACAAAGATTCACTCAAAGATCAACCTTGACTGCAAGTATTGCTCACAAGACAAGTCTCAAGAATGCAAGACTTGAAGAAGTGTACAATGCCATTCGTAAAGAACTCAAGACACTTTCAAGGTTGAGTTACATCAAGATTTCAAGATTGAACTACATCAAGACTTCAAAACTTCAAGGTCACTTGTTCCTAATGTTTCAATGTCCTTACTTTACGATTGGGGTTTGATTGACCTTAGGTTGACCTTAGGAGTAGGCCATTTTGGATACATAAGTCATATATTTAAGTTACATGAGTTTGGGCAGTTCTAAGACTTGTCCTAGGCTTTCTTCGACTAGTCTTAGCTTTGCTTCGACCAGTCTAAGAAATTCCTTGATCAGTCGTGAGTTTGTTACAAAATTCAGATATTTTACATTAAGCCGACTAGTCCAGAATGCTGTCGATTCGACCAGTCGAAGGAACAATGTCGACTGCATCTTCGACCAGTCGAAAGTCTTCGATTTAAAGTCCAGCGATGAAATTCAGGTTCTTCGACCAGTTGAAGGTGACCTACGACCAGTGGAAGGAGACCTTCGACCAGTTGTAGAACGGTCAAAGCTTATCGCGCCCAATTTTTTCAAATATCTGTTAATTCTTCAACTAGTTAAAGAGCTCCCTAGACCAGTCGAAGACGCGATCTGCTCACCTATAAATAGAGCATGAATCTCAGAAGAATTTACGGAATTAATTAATCCATTCAAGCCAATCTTCGTTAAACTTCTGAGAGATAATTCTGTGCTTCATCTAAGCTGAGTGTGCTTATTTAATATTCTCTTTCTTTAGCTTTATTTAATTGATTTTGTTTCTGCTATTTCAATCTAATTTGATAAGAGGAATTGTTATTCCCTTTCTTTGGAATCAAAATCAATTAAGGCAAGCCCTATTTGGTTTAATTTAAAATCTATTAGAACTAGAACCATTGTAATTAAGTACTGGACATTGAACTTGGACATTCAATCATCTACTCTGACTTGGTTTTACCGGGCTGCTACAACGAAGGAGATAATCAGGTATTTTACATTTAATTATAAATTCCTTTCTGTTTTGGTTTCTTTCAAGATTTGCCAGAAAAATCTTGTTGTATTGGTTATCTGAGGAGAGCCAGGAAAACTCAGAAGTGGGGTTTTTTTAATTGTGTAATCCCACAGATAAAGACACAATTGTAAAGGTTTTGGGTGAACCTGTGAAAACCTATTTTGTTAGTGAACGCTAATATCCCCTGTGTGAGGATATTAGGAGTGGACTAGCATTCTGTGTGGCTGTTGTTTAACAGTTGGTAAACACACAGGCGAACCACTATAATCCCTTGTGTTGTGGTTGAATGATTTATACTTTTAATCTTTAATTATTTATTTGTGGGATGTATGTATGGTAGTGAATGTTGTAATCATTTAATTCAAGCATTGTGGGAATTTTGTAATAGTTTAGAATTTATTTTCTGCTATTCCTTTATCAACTTAATATTTAATTTCCTTTAAAGTTGTTCCAGCAAGGTTGCCTTGCCATTTTTATGGTGTATGGCTATCCCTAGAACAATACATTTGTGATTACAATTTATTTCAGTTCAGTTTATTTTTATTTTTGTATGCCTCTTTGGTTTGAGATTTAATACAAAGATCTTTCTAGAAATAAGGTTGTCCTACCATAAACTCTGGTTTTTGGTGTAAGGTTTTCCTTAGAACAACATTTGTATCAACCTCTCAGGATCTGAATTTTGAGGTTGTTTTACTTTCCTGCATTGTGATTTATTTTGGCTATCATATTCTTTTTAATTCCGCTGTTATAAGTTTTATTTGGCATAGTCCTATTCACCCCCCTCTAGGACATATAGCTAGGCCTTTTCACAAACAACCTACATGAGATGCATGTCTAGCAAAGTATGTGGGGCTCATCTTATATAGTGATCATCACATTATGGAATACAATTTATAGATAACCGGCTCGACCCGCATCTCATAATTATGGATATCACTGGCATGACCAATGCTACAATGGATTTACAAGAACTTCTCAGAGCGCACAACACATGAGCTGGGTGAATTACGTGCAATGATTTATTCCTGAAGCGACTATTTGTGACATCCAATCCCGGAGTTGTCACACTCCAAACTCAGAAACTAGGCTCATAAAATTCTCGATCGCTAAATCCGGTGCCGATAGCCTTCATATTACCCCATTCTCGGTTCCCAGCATCCATACGCCAGATTCTGATCCTGGGATCCTACAAGGAGGATTTTCTAACATACATTTATCTTGTAAGAAGCATAACCGCAAGTTTACCCAAATCACAAAGGAAACATTATCATCACATATCCACTAATATAAACATTTGAATACAATGCTGAAAGGGAAATACATATATCAAAATCAAAGCTCCAGAAGACCGCTGCATGCTCCATGCTCAACGCTGTTACAACCTAACGTCACCTGCAGGCATCTATCGTGCATAAGCTTATAGAAAGCTTAGTGGGTGGTGAAAGTGTGTGCACATGGTAAGTGCTAAGCAAGCAATATCAGAGAAATCAGAGTATGTGGAAATACTGACAAGCTCATAAATCATACAATATCAGAAATACTGGCAAGTTCATAAATCATATGATATCAGAGTAATGCGAAAACATACCGATAGGCCCATAAATACCATCAGCCTTATCCAGGCAATGCGATGCAGAAATATAATAAAAACCATATCATATACTGATGAAGCAATGTAGATCAGCTATGCAATGTAGAGACAACAAGCCAAATATTATATGCCGATGAAGCAATGCAATATGCAAATCCTGATGAGTCTACGAATACCGTCAGTCATATATGGGCCGTATAAATGCAGAAACATAGTAACCCAAAATGTTTATGTCGCGGATGCAATGTAATATGCAGTGCAAATGAAATGACTAAGCTGGAGTGAAGTCAGGATAATAGTACGTAGTATCACAGGCTATGGAGTCCATCACAAGGGATTTCTATCCAAACCAGTCCCATACCTAAATTTGGATAGCTAGACTCAATGTAGTAGACACCTAATCTCAGGTTAGTCGCCCGCCCAACTGAAATCCTTTCCATGCGAAGGTACATAATAATTAGTTGTGCACCACCAGCTCGAGTCAATAGTGAATGAATGAATGAATGAACATACAACTCCTACTTAATAAGTCCACATATCAGTACAGTTCCTCTCTGGGATCATCATCGGGGTCTAGTACACTCTACATGCAAATTGGTGCCCACTGACGTGCGACCATGCAAGTGGCAGAGACCTCACTATCCGCCTGGCCAGTAGTTAGCCAATATTTACCCGGTATGTCGATAGTGGACCCATTAACGAGTTGGTCAAACTCAGCCTAGTTATGCCCCCTACCCTCGGGCGGGTAAGGCCACACCCCCTCCCAACCGACCACGATACCGTGGGAGACGCAGCCTCCTAGTATGCGGCACTCGGGCGCTCATGTATCCACTTGGTCTCGATGTTGAGGTATCTCATGGCCACGGAGGTTTAGGAATTTTCACCCAAAGACATCTATGGCGCCCGTATGCTAGAACCAAATATTTCTGATGTCCCATCTGGCCATTCACGATATGCCTGTGGAGGCTATGGCCTTGATATCGCTAGGGTGTACAATAGTCACAACACATAATGCAAGATGCACGAGTCATACAGTCCAGTCATGCAACAATCATGCGCATATCGTGCGCTCATGTGAGATAACCTCTGCCTATCAGGGAGTCTCATAACAACCTGCCCAATGACATATTAAATGATCAACCACATCTCATAACAAACATGTAGATGATGCGTATGGTCATGTTTCATGATGTTATACTGTCACATACTCATAATCGGTATTAATAACTGGCATTGGCCTCGATAATGTGGACATTTAACCAACATTGCCCCCAAGGAATGGCCCACATAGAGCCTAACATATAGTGGACCCATGACCTCGCACAAGGGCCTAATATATACACCATAGGCCTTACAAGAGCTTAATACACATCACGATGGGCCTCTCACATGGGCCTAATATACATCACAACGGGCTCCATCGCCTGGCCCTCAAATGCACCATGATGCGGTTCATCACATAGGCCTCATATACATCACATTAGGCCTTAAACACAGGCTGAATACACATCATAATGGGCCTCAAATACGGGCCACATATGCGTCACATTAGGTCTCGACAATCGGAATCGGCCTCGATAATCAGAATCAGAATCAGCCTCAACAATCGGCCTCAAAAATCGAAATCAACCTCGATAATTAGAATTATAATCGGCCTCAACAATCGGCCTTGACAATAGGAATCGGCCTCGATAATCGGAATCGGCCTCAATACTCAGCCTCGACAAGCACAATCGGCTTATACAATCGGCCTCGATAATTGGAATCGGCCTCAACAATCGGAATCAACCTCGATAATCAGAATCGGCCTCGACAAATGGAATCGGCCTTGATAAACGGAATAAACCTCGACAAATGAAATCAGCTTCGAGAATCAGAATCGACCTCAACAATCTGACTCGGCCTCGACAATCGAAATCGGGATCGGCCTCAACAATCTGACTAGGCCTTGACAATCAGCCTTGACAATCAGAATCAGAATCAGCCTCGATAATCTGACTCGGCCTCAACAATCGGCCTCGACAATTGGAATCGGGATCGACCTTGATAATTGAAATCAGAATCGGCCTTGACAATTTGACTTGGCCTCAACAATCGGAATTGGGATCGACCTCGACAATCGGAATCGATCTCGATAATCGGAATCGATCTCGATAATCGGAATCGGCCTCGACAATCTGACTCAGTCTCAACAATCGGAATCAGGATCGGCCTTGACAATCAAAATCAGAATCGGCCTCAACAATCTGAATCGGGATCGACCTTGACAAACAAAATCGGCCTCGACAATCGTCCTAGACAATCGGAATCGGGATCGGTCTCGACAAACGGAATCGGCCTTGATACTCGGAATCGACCTCGACAATCGGCCTTGATACTCGGAATCGACCTCGACAATCGGCCTCGACATATGGAATCGGCCTTGTCAATCGGACTCGGCCTCGACAATCGGAATCGACTATCAGAATCTACAATCAGTGAGAATGGGCCTAACAAGGCCTAAGGGAAGGTCACAATGTGGACATCCAACCATCATTGCCCATCAATGTGGACATTCAACCAACATTGCTCCCAAGGAGTGGCCCACATAGGGTTAAACATATAGTGGGCCCATGGCCTCACACAAAGGCCTAATACACATCGTAATGGGCCTCATACAAGGGCTATATACACATCACTATGGGTTGCATCACATGGACCTCGAATACATCATAATGGGCCTCACTCATGGGCCCAAATACATCACATTGGGCCTCACCCATGACCTTGAATACATCACATTGGGCCTCGCCCATGGGCCTTGAATACATAACATTGGGCCTCGAATACATAACATTAAGCCTCGAATACATCACATTGGGCCCCAACACATGGGCTAAAAATATAAACAGGTGGGCCCTGCACATGGGCCAAATTACATCAAGATGGGCCTCATGGATGGGCTGCACCAATGGGCCTCAAATGGGCCTGGACCACACCAAAAATCATTTTAATAGTTGTAGGTGTAACGTGTGCATCACTGTACACTATCATTCCATGGAGCACATGGCCCACTAATGATGATCAATACTGTCCAAACATTGGACATAATAATCGGCATGGTCCAAACATCATCCAGCACCGTCCAGACCCCTTGGATGGTGTGGATGAAACATAAGTTATGGTGGATCCCGGCAAAACGGATGGATGACGTGGAGAACATATACATCATGAATGGCCCCACCATCCACATGGATGGTGGGAATATGCAACACATCATCAAAGTAGGGCCCCACCAGCACCATCCAGACATTTTGGATAGTGGGGATATAGAATACATACAGTAAGGTGGGCACCACCTACTGCCAAAATAGATGGACGGCATTGACAAAATTCATGCATCATGGTGGGACGTCCACATCTCAGCTGGACGGTGGAGATCCAGCACGTACAGAGTGGGTCCCACCGTCCAGAAATTGGACAGACGGTGTAGGTGAAACATCATCAAGGTGGGTCCCACAGAACCGGGTGACGTCGATGCAGCAGTGCTGCTAGTGTGAAGCACTCCAGCCACTCCGCTTCCCAAGGTGGGTCCCACGTGGGGCCATCACAATATTATATAAAATATATATAATATATATATATATATATATTATATATATATATATATATATATATATATATATATATATATATATATATATATATATATATATAATACCATGACATTCCAGTGTCCAGAGGGAGGGTTTGGACGTCCGTCTAATGGACGGTCTGGATCTATAGCAGCAGAGGTGATGAAGTGGGTCCACACGTGTGGCCCACCTCAGCTTGGAACTGGTATATATGCGTACACCATATATATTATATAATTATAATATTATTATATTATTAATAACAACGTCCTGACTCTAAACGGTGTAATATAATATTATTATATTATCACTTGTATAAGTCCAACCCCCTGGACGTTACTGACGTACGGCTTGGATATGGTGGGACCCACCGTCCTTGTTACCAGACGATGTGGTGTGCCACACATGCAAATCAAGGAGGGTCCACACCATCTGAACGGTCCAGATACTACACATATAAACATGTGGGCCCCACATACGGACGTCTTGGATAGAACTTGATCATCATAGGTGAGGTCCATGAGATATGGGAAAGAGAGAGAGAGATGCGTGAGAAGGGGAGGGACCCCGCCACTATGGGCCCTCCCTATACAATGCATACATCAAGATGGGTCCCACCATAAGTGGGCCCTTAAATCACAAAATCAACACATAAAATCACCCACCATTCGATCTTCTTGGTTTGATGGAATCCCTAGCTCCTTGGATTTGACTTTGACAGAGGATTATGAAGAATGAAGGGTGGAGATGAGAGATGGGGAGGTGGGAAGTGGGCCACACAAAGCTCTCTCATAGAGCTCTCATGCCTTTGACGGTTGGGTTGCTTGGAAAATGAGAGAGAGAGATAGAGAGACGGGTGAGTGATGGAAGAGTTGACTTTAGGGATGGGTGTGAGTGATGGGAGTGATGTGTACTTGATTAATGTGATTGATTAATTGATTTGACATGTTCTCTTGGATTTAGCAAATGTGCAGTGTTTTTCCTCGAACTGAACACGGGCCCATATCTCCTGGCCTAGGTATCGCCTCAGTGCGTAATACACGACGTCAAAACCGCAATGATGGCGCAGTCGTAGGGGTATAGGTTTTGAGTCGAGTCAACTCTGATATGCGGGACTTGGCTTGGATAGCATGCAAACATCGGATACAGGTTGAGGGTTACTGGAATTGAACCGGAAGTACCGCGGAAGCCTACAAAATAGTATAGGCTAGGACACGGGTCTTACAGGAGTGATGTGACACTACATTTGCAAATTACACATATTGATTTGTGCACCACTACCCAAAGGCTTAAGGACTTACGTGCTCCAAGAGAGTCTCTACCCAGAGCGCATTACGTCCATGATAGAATATTTGAATCACTAGTCATGATACATCTTACACATCACTTGCACTTATAGAGAATAAAACTGAATCATAACGAATATAACTGAATCTGAATCATAAAGAATATCAACTGAATTATGGAGGTTCTGGAATAGTAAGACATAAGCCCAAGCAGTAAAGATAGACGGCACAAGGCCAACATAATAAAGAGAAGAGTGATAATGTCAGCTCAACAAAAGTGGCAATGGCCAACATAATAAGAGAAGAGTGACATTAGTCAACTCAATAATAAGGAGAGTTGTAACACCCCAAATTTTGAGGTTCGAGCAAAGCCCAACTCCCAAGATCTAACGCATCACTTATGCAACATAGATAATGATGTTTAAATGTTTTCCATATTAATGCATTAAACATGAGAAAAATTATACCAAATCATCATATCATACTCCAGAGTTCATGTAATTAAGTAAGTGGAAGACTGAGATAGATATATAAAGTCTACACTTGTATCATAACCTCCAGAGTATGAGTGTATTACCGGGCTAAATTTATTCATGTTTTGTTTCAAAATATATAAAATGTCAAAATGTAATGTTCAACTAATTCATGTAACCTTGTGATCCCATCGAAGCACCACGAGGTCTACATAGACCTGCCAGAGAGCTGAACATAGGAGAACTCTTCCTCCTCATCTACGAAGTCCAACTTCGATGCATATACATCCTCACTACCTGCATCTATAATAGATTCTACTTAGTGTTTTAAAACACCATCCCAGAGTGGGAGTGAGTGATTAACTCAGTGGTACTATAAGATAAAGGTTAACATGTTATCAATTCAATCAAGCAGTAATGATAAAGCAATATAACAAACACTCTTAACTACTTTTATTAATGCAGGGATGATATGCGGTAATGATGCATGCCCTCACCTACACTCCCTTAAGCGACTTCATCAACCATTCACGTATGGCAAACTCCATAAAATGCGCTTCCTCGCCAAAGCACATGCAATACGGTGCATGGTCGTGTTAGCCAAGTACCTAATTAGGTTTATTCATATAGTAAATTTGGGAAGCTAAGGTACCTTCCTTTATATCATTAACCCAAGCGGGAATCCATCTAAGGTCATCAATCCTAGTTAATCACACACGATGGGTAAGTTGTAGGGTATC
Source organism: Magnolia changhungtana (assembly GCA_030180095.1). Lineage (NCBI taxonomy): Eukaryota > Viridiplantae > Streptophyta > Magnoliopsida > Magnoliales > Magnoliaceae > Magnolia > Magnolia changhungtana. The sequence continues at coordinate 4,086,664 of JASAUF010000625.1, forward strand.
ACCCCTAATAAAAGCAGTGGATAGGCAAATTCAAGTGTTTATACTCGAGGTCACTACGGGAGGCTCGTCACCTAAAAGTAGGTTGACAGCTAGAATACAGTATCCCGCACCACTGTATTCGGCTCACGAGTTTGGGTTGTTCAATGCTCACTACAGGAAGGCTTGTCACCCCAGGATAGGCCGACATCTCAACCACGGTGTCTCATGCCACCATGCCCCACTCATGAGTCTTAGCGGATCGTGCTACCATGGTTGAAACGGGCTTTACATTGGTAAGTGGTACCTTAGATTCAAGCAGTAGTGTCCATACATGGTAAACACATAATAGGTCAATCGGTTTATTAGACCAAATCGATTGGTACGAACGCACGCTAAATTAATCGACATGGAGCGCATAAGCACTCTATGTGGCCTAACCACTGTCGACAATCATCGTGTGACCCAGATTCACCGAACGAATCAAATGTGGCGAGACTAATTCATTCACCTAAACGGAAATTGTTACCGATTTCCTGGACTAAGTTGTAGTCTCAATCTTACTCAGACATAGCATGTGGATACATGTGATAATCATATAAGCATTTAATAAACAATCCAAATACAATACTTATTTGAGCATTTTATTGAACACATTGAACTTGTTGCCAAGCACTTGCATTTAATCCATAAATCGCGTAGCGGCGATATGATTTCATGAAAGAAGCTATACATATGATTAAGGAAATTAAGAATCCTATCTTAATACACTTAATAAATACCAACCATCAACATTTTCTCATTCAGACATTTTCTCATTCAGACATTTATCAAACGCTTACTACATACATAGACCAAATTAGTTACGGCATATATTATGGCAAATCCTTTCTCAAAGAGATTGTCATACATACAACAAACATGAATTCTAGGTTAATAGTCATGGTAAGCACAAATCATAATTGCAAGTTCATCCAAACATTTCAACAAACACATGGAATGCATTATATATCACATAGTTCACACACATGTATAATTTATCGAATACGTCGTAACTAAGTTTATATGGCAGCAATTAAGTTAGATATAAATCATTACTGACATTGAAAGCCTTGAAAATCATAACCTAAACATTTATAGTCCACACCTTCCGTCGGTATACTCGTATCGAACTCGGTTTGAATCCTACGCTCCCGAAAAAGGAATAACGGGCACCTAAATCAGGAAATCCGTTAGTTAGGTTGACAAACAACTATTCTATACCTTAACTACAGTGTTAGGGTTTGGATTTCTTACCCAAATCGTCGCTGAAATGGTTCGTGTAGCGATGGTGGGGCAGCGATTCAGTGCGTGGAGTAGTGGGAGTGAATCCCAGTAATGATCTCCCAAACTCACTCTCTTCTCTTCACTCTTTTCTCCTCTTTTCTCTCTTTTCTCTCCTAGGGTTAGAGAAATTCGTATGGAATGGGAGTGAGATGGTTTAAGGGCCTTATATAGGCTCAAATGATGTCAATGGCCCCAGGGCCATGATATACTTAGGTTATAGCCAAAGGGTGCCTGTTTCTGAACAATGAGGCTCATCTAGAGGTCCATTACTCACTAACGACATGGAACAAGTTCCTTAACCATGGATCTAGGCCAGGATACAATTTCAGTGCATTTGGATAGGCCGATTAGCCATGACGGACCTGTATCAGATCAACGGTTGTTGTCACTCGATCAAGGCCACAAGTACACAGATATGTGCAGGAAAATTTTCTTGATCCATGGGTGAAGTTCTGTAAAAAACTGATGATCTAAAATTTTCAATTTCGCCTACAAGTGAACGGCAAAATTCACTTAAGTTTTATTACATTTTCTAAAGATATTCATGTTTCTCACACACTTCGATCAGGACTCAAGTTGTGCATTTCTGGATACTATTTGGGCTCAATTCCCACGATGGTTGTCAAGCCCAATAAGACGGATATAACCCTATAGTTTCGTGGTCATCAGACTTTCGACGTGCGGTCCAGGTCCGATACGTAGTTTCAATTTGCTCCTGAGAGCAGATGGGTTTTGGGTTTTCTCCTAAGTTTTTAAGTAATGTTGAGTTAGCGATTTTAATGGTTTTGGGTCTTGCCATTCATATAGATAGTGGTTCGAGCTAATTCCACCGATTATTTAGTTTAGTACTTAATTAATTTTTGTCTAATTTCCATAGTACATGGTCTTTAGTGATTTCTGCTTGAGATGGTACTCAGGTCTTTGTACGGGTTTTTCTGAGACGTTACAATCTACCCCCCTTAAAGAAAAATTTTGTCCTTGAAATTAGTACCTTTTCGTGCTCCTCAAGGATCTGAGGGTAGTTCTTACGGACTTCGGCTTCTGTTTCCCAAGTAGCCTCTTCCTCAATGTGGTGAGTTCACAATACTTTCACGAGTGGGATAACGTTACTGCGTAGCACTTGTTCCTTCCTATCCAGGGCCCGTGTTGGTTGAAGCACATAGGTAGCATCTTCACTTAGTTGCACCTACTCCCATTTGATAATATGAGTAGGATCAGGAATGTATTTCTTCAGCATCGATACGTGAAATACGTTGTGCACTCCAGCAAGTGGTGTTGGCAAGGCGAGACGATATGCTACTACACCTACTCGGTCGAGAATCTAGAATGGGCCAATGAATCTCTACGTGAGTTTCCCCTTCTTGCCAAAATGAAGGACTCCCTTCCTTGGGTAAACTTTAAGGAATACATGGTCCCCAACTTCGAATTTCAGCTGTCACCATCTTGTATCGGCGTAACTCTTCTGCCTACTCTGGGCTGCAAGAAGTCGACGCCTGATAATATCAATCTTCTCTAAGGTCACCTGAACCAAATCTGGGTCAATCAGGCTCTTCTTACCAACTTTTGCTAAACAATGTGGTGCTCAACCTGGGCGCCCATACAATGCTTCGTAGGGAGCCATGTCAATGCTTGATTGGAAGCTGTTGTTATAAGCGAACTCAACATAGGGAAGACAGTCATCCCAACTATCCTTGAAATCGAGCACATATGCTCGCAACATATCTTCAAGTATCTGATTTACTTGTTACGTTTGCCCATCGGTCTGTGGGTGGAACACAGTACTAAACTTCAGTTTCACTCCCATTGCTTCCTAGATTCGAGTCTAAAAGATGGACATGAATCGCATGTCTCGGTCCGATACAATCTCCATAGGAACTCCATGCAGGCATATTATCTCCTTGATGTACAGCTTGGCTAAATCATCTACTGAGTTTGAAACTCTAATAGGGAGGAAATGAGCCAATTTCGTCAATCGGTCCACAATCACCCAAATGGAGTCATGTCCATTCCTTGTCTTTGGTAACCCAAAAATGAAATCCATGGATATGAAATCTCATTTCCATTCAGCTATGGGCATGGGCTGAAGTAAACCAGGAGGTTGGTGATGCTCAGCCTTGACTTGCTGGCATATGAGACAACGGGATACATAATCTGCTATCTGGGCCTTTATGTTGTCTCACCAGTATGAATGCTTCAAATTACGATACATCTTTATACTATCGGGATGCATTGCCAATTTTGAATTGTGCACGGCTTTCAGAACCTCTCTTCGAGACGCATAAGCGGCCACGATACCTCAAACCTCCATCCAAGCTAACTCTTCACTCAGACTCTTCATTGTCACTTGCTTGCTCTCTCATTTTCACCAACAATTCATCTTCTTTCTGTGCTGCAATGATTCGGTCATCACTAGCAACGCTCTCGAACGACTCCTCTACTGTAAGCTTCTGTTCGAAGTCTTACACGAACTCTACCATATTCCATTCTTCTATCATCAACAGAGTTGCAAACTTTATTATCTTCTTGGGGCTCAATGCATCGGCCACAAGGTTGGCCTTGCCAGGATGGTAGGAGACCTCAAACTTGAAGTCTTTCAAGGTCTCCATCCAACGTCGTTGCCTAATGTTCAGGTGTCTCTGTGTGAAGATTACTTGAGGCTCTTGTGGTCGCGAAAGAGCTTGAACTCCTCTCCGTAGAGGTAATGCCTCTAGAGCTTTAATGCGAAGATGACCACCGCTAATTCCATGTCGTGCATGGGGTAATTTTCTTCATGTTTCCTCAGCTGTCATGAGGCGTAGGCGATCACCCTATCCTTTTGCATCAGTATACAACCCAAGCCGACATGTGAGATATCAGTGTATGTAGTATATTTGGCCCCTTGTTCTGACAATACTAGCACGGGTGCGGATGTCAGCTTGTCCTTTAATTCCAGAAAGGCTGCTTCTACTTTCTCATTCCAAGAAAACTTAAGATCTTTCCTAGTAAGCTAAGACAACGGTCTAGCTATCATGGAAAAATCTTTAATGAATCGATGATAGTAGCCAGCAAGTCCGAGGAAACTCCTCACTTCTATCACTGAACCGGGCTGTTTCCAGTCCTGTACCGCGGTTACCTTGGCAAGGTCCACGGTGATTCCTTCCTTAAAAACTATGTGTCCTTAAAACTTGACTTCTTCCTTCCAGAAGTCACATTTTTGGTACTGTGCAAATAACTGATTCTTCCTAAGAGTATTGAAGACTGCTCACAGGTGCTCCTCATGATCTTTTCAACTCTTAGAGTATATCAAAATGTCATATATAAATACGATGACGAACCGGTACAGATACGGCCAAAACACCCAGTTCATGAGGTCCATGAACACGGCTGGTGCATTTATAAGTCCAAATTGGTTCTGAATGTTGTTTTCTGTACCTTTTCATTTCTGACGCGTAACTGATGATACCCGGACTGCAGGTCGATCTTAGAGAAATATTGTGCCCCTTTCAACTGGTCAAACAGGTCATCTATCCTAGGCAGAGGATACTTGTTCTTGACTGTGATGTGATTCAGCCTGCGATAATCAATACACAATCACAGCGATCTGTCTTTCATCTTTATAAATAATACATATGGTCCCCAAGGAGATACGTTAGGTCGTATAAAACTTGAATCCAGCAGATCATCTATTTATCTCCTCAACTCCTCCATTTCACACGGAGGCATGTGGTATGTTAGTAAGGAAATGGGTGTCTCACCAGGCACAAGGTTGATAGTAAAGCCGATCTCGCACTGAGGAAGTAGTCCAGGTATCGTCCTGAACACGTCCGTGAAATCTTGGACTACAGGGGTGTCCCCAAGTGTCGGACCATCAACATTCTCCAATAAGGAAGCATAACAACTATACGATAGGGCCAACTGACCTGAACTGGGAAAGTAAAAGTCGTGCCCTCAGGTCCATAGGCTGTCACCACTCTGGTATCACAGTCGATCTCTGCCTTCATTTTGGTGAGTCAATCCATGCTAAGGATGATGTCGTAATGATGCAGTGGGGTGACAATCAGGTCAATGCGCACCATTCTGCTCCCTAAGTCTATTGGGCAATCTCTACAAAACTTAGTAGCGTCGGAGAAAGTCCCTGTTGCGGTAAGGACTCTCACCCCAATCATAGGGGTAGTGTTCAACCCCAAATACTTGACTGTAGAGCATGATACTATCGAAATAGTGGACCCGGTGTCCACCAATAGGAATACAGGTGTACCTTGAATATGGGCAGTGACTTCAAAGGCTAAAGGCACTTTAGTTGCTAACTCAGATCCTTCAGCTGCAAGGGCATGTACACGTGCTTGTTGAGAACGATTAGGTTATGCTACCATAGGTTGTTGAGGTGGCCTATTTCAAGGTACGGTCGGTCTATAAAGAGGTTGTGTTGGTGGTGCTGATTGTAGAGGTGGAGTTGAAATAGCTTGTTGTCGCTAGCGGTTGATCTCTGAGGTGGCATAAAGTCGTTGTCCCACATCTTGGTAAAATAATAGGTGTCTGTATGGCCCATCTTCTTACAATAAGTGAACCAAAGGTCTGATCTCCTCTGCTGGGTCGGTGGAGTCATAAGCTTGGGAGGCGAATCTGCAAGTGGCCTCTTGCTGGGAAACTGTCCGTTCGGCAATTCAGGCCGAGGCCTCGGGCCCATGGGCATACGTTTCTGAGACAGTCTGTCTCCATCCTGCTCAGCTTGCAGGGACATGTTCGCTAGCTCGGCATAGTTGGGAATGCTAGCGCAACACATCTTCGTATGAATATCGGGCTGCAGACCCTTAAAAAATTACTGCATTCTCATCAGCTCATCTGCTAGGATCAAAGGAGCATATCTGGCTAGCTCTGTGAAGCAGTTCTCATACTCAGCCATAGTCATTCCTCCCTGACGGAGGTGGAGAAATTCACCCTCCTTTTCATTATGGTAAGTGAGGGGGAAATACTTTTTGTGAAAGCGTGTTTCAAACACGTCCCATGTCCACACGTATCCTGTGGGAACAGTTCGTAGGATGTTGTCCCACCAAAGATTGGCCTCCTTCTTGAGCAACGGCTTTAGCATCTTGGATATACGATCTAACCAATACTCTGTCTCCTCGAGTCGGTGAGTACCTACAAAGGTAGGAGGATGGAAACACTGAAAGTGTTCAAATAGACCGCTAGTATTCATATTTTCAGCAAGTTGTAGAGGTGGTGTAGGCAGGACCATATTTATGTTTTGGGCAATGACCCCCGCAATAGTGGCCCAAACCTGCTGCTGTTGTTGCATTAGGAGCATCATATGCTCCAAACTATCAGGGGGAGGAGCCGCCTGAGGCATGTGTGGCGTCAACGAAGACACACGGTTCTGTTCCGGAACCGATGGTGCACAAGGTGTTGGCCCATTGGTGGGGCCAGTGGCGGGCTGCGAATCTGACATAGTCTTAATATCTAGGCCCAAACTGGGGTCCGTATGGCTATCGCTCGGAGGAGGTGCCCCATCAATCGATCCGCCAAGTGCGAGATGTGTAATGTTCCGAGTGTTTTTAGGAGGCATTCCCTATATATAATATAGGGTGCAATATGTGTGAGATTTAGAACAATATTACTCAATTTTCCAAACATTCTACACATTCTAATTCAAAAGAGCTTCATGCATTTCACTTAACTAAAAATTGTCACAATATATGAGATGTAGTATTACATGAATCATGACAGAAGATGCATGTGAGCTAATTTAGTAAAAGTTTTAACACCAACTATTCTAATATATAACTAAGCCTACCAAGTCTATTACAAAGATAAGTAAGAAACAAGGAAAACTCAAAGACGACTACAACACATTACTAGCCCTCTGACTCTGGTGAAGGTGGAGGCGCACTCTTATCCTGCATACAGCACAGGAGGGTCTTCAGAGTGTGAGACATCCTCTTGAATTTATGTTTCAGATATGCCTGACTCTCATTGACCTCTTGTCTCATCGCGGCTTGGTTCTCTTCAATCTAAGCCATGCGGGCTTCTAAGACGGCCTGATCACAGCGGTCCTCACAAGCAGTAGGAGGTCCCCTATAACGACTCGGAAAATCCCGTACAAAGGCCCGAGTACCACCTCAGGCAGAAAGCACTTAGGACCAAATCCTTTAGAAATTAGACGAGGATTAACTAGTGTTAAACTAAATTACATACGAAATCCGCACTAATCACTTTAAATACGATCTGCAAGACTCAAAACTTGTGGAATCGTTGACACTACATTACCCTAAAATCTAAGATTAATCTCATTACCCGGTGGCTCTTGAGAGCATCATGAAACTCCGTATCAGACCTGAACCACACATCGAAAGTCTGAATAATACGAAGTTATAGAATTTGGACCGCCTTGCTGGGCTTGAGAACCATCTCGAAAATTAAAACCAAATAGTGTCCCTGGGCTATTCGCTTGAGCCCGAAGCGAGGAGTGTGAGAAAACATGGTTTTCTTTATAAATTAAATCTAATTTAAGTAATCTGAGACTTGTCGCTTGTGGGCCAAATATAAGCAATCAGACCGTCTAAATCTGACCCAAATACACCCTCGGATCAGGGAACATTTCTCATACATGTCCGTGTACTTGTAACCCTGATCGAGTTTCAGTGACCGTTGAACTGAAACTGGTCCACCACGTGTGATTTAGGAACCCGACTGGAATGAAAGATTAACTCGACCTAGATCCAAGGTCAGTGAGCATAAGTCCGACCTTTGGCTCAAGGGGGGCACTCCAGAAGTGCTCCATTGAGACGGAACAGTCCGTATTTGGACATAACCTAAGTATACCATGGCCCTGAGTCTATTTCTGTGAGTTCTGGGCCTATATAAGGACCTTAAACCCTCACTCTCTCATCCCATACGAATTTGAGAAAACCCTAGGTGAGAGAGTGAGTAAAGAGAGAGAGTGTGGGAGAAGTGAGAGCATCTTCTTGATACTCTATCCCACTGCTATACATGCTTGACCATCGCTTTCTAATCATTATTCTGGCAATTCTGTCAACGTACTTAGGTAAGAAAACTCTAACCCTAACTTACTCTAAGGTTTCAACTGTTACAAGTAGCGAGATAGCTGACTTAATTCATGTTATAAGTTGTTGTGCCGCCGTAGACGAAGACTTAGAGATTCTATCGACTTCGTTACGCTTCTACGGCGTAAGGTGCGGACTATAGATGTATAGGTTATGGTTTTCAAAGCTTTCAATGTTAGATAATGATAGATTCATGATCTGGGTGTTATTTTACATGCAAATTGTGATGTCCGTTTTGCGATTCAGTTACGTATGCAAATTATGGTGTTTAGTGTATTATGTGTATATGTAAAAAATACCGTATACGTACAAAATATGAAAGTGTTTTTTCCATGATTAATTACTGTGTGTACATGCTATATATATGTATAATACTTAATCGATAAAAGGATTCGCCCTAATACATGTTTTAGCTAATATACGTTATGTATGTTAAATAAGTGTAGTCTAAGTGTTTGTGAAAATACTTGTATGAGTAAGTATTTAGATGATAGTGCTTAGAGTAGGTATTAAGATAGGATTCTCAACTACCTTAGTGATGTGTATGATTTCTTCATGCAAGTTGTTTAAGTTAATCGCTTACTTATGAAATGTATGTGTTTGTATTTCCTGTTTATATTGTGCTTTATAACATGCTTGTTAACATGTTTGAATTACTTTGTTAATTCTGCTTTGACTATTATACATGCTTTCTGGTTACGAATTTAATGTGATTGGGGCTATGTTATAGTCCAGGCAATCGGTAACAGGCTTGAGTTCGTGGCTGAGATTTATTCGCCACTTAAGATGGGTTTGACGAACCTGAGTCGTACTAAAGTTGTCGGTAGTGGTTAGGCCACATAGAGTGTTTGCGAACTTCATGTCTCTCAACTCAACGTGCGCTCGTGCTAGTCGAGCTCGTCAAGTAACCCGATCTGCCGATGTATGTTCACCATGTATGGACGCCTCTGTTTGAACCTAAGGTACCCAACTTACCAGTGAATCCCGCTTAACCTTGGTACCTTGATCCACTAAGACTCATGAGCTGGGCATGGTAGTATGGAACACTGTGGTTGAGCTGTCGACCTACGCTGGGGTGATGTGCCTCCCCGTAGTGACCAGTGAGCAACCCAGACTCGTGAGCCGAATACGGTGGTATGGGACACTGTATTCGAGCTGTCAGCTTACACTGATAAGGTGATGGGGGAGTGGTGTAACGATTGCGTGTAGCAGCCCTGGCAGCCCTTTGTAGTGACCTCGAGCATACTTTAAACCTGCTGTGAGACAACGAGTCTTCCCGTAGTAAATAGAGTATAAACTAGGCCCGTATTGATAAGGTGATAGGGGAGCGGTGCAAAGAGTGCGTGCAATAGCCCTAGCAGCCCTTTACAGCAACTTAGAACCGCATCATTGTATGAGATTATCTAGGACTGACGACCCTAGAATGGATCATTATTTGGGAATGATATAAGGGAGGTACCTTAGTTTCCCAATACTGCTGTATAAAAAGGACTAATAACAACTCGGTAATCACGCTCATAACATAGCACTGCATGTGCTTGGCGTTGTGGAGCACTAAGGGATGAATGCATACCGCGGACGTAAGATGGTGTCGCACGAGGGAGCATTGGCGAGGGCATACATCATGACTACATTTCATCCTTGCATTAATACGAGTAATTAGGATTGTTTGACTGAACTGCTTTATCATTATTGCTTGACTGAATTGATAACATGTTAACCTATGCTTTATTGTTCCACTGAGTTAGCTACTCACTCCCATGGTGTTTTGGACACCCACCAGACTCTATCTTAGATGCAAGTATCAACGAGATGCAGGAAGCTGAGCCTGATTACTACGATGATCAGGATGAGTTCTCCTACATGCAGTTCTCTAGAGGCTTCGCTTAGGCCTTTCAGATGACGGGGCTATAGGGTTTACCATTATAGTTGTACCATTTTTTGGCATTTTAATTTTAAAACTAATACATGTATATGGTGACTCAGTATGGTGTTCATACTCTGGAGACCGATTGTGACCGTTTTTGGCTTTATATACATTTATATACATCTTTCTGTCTTCCGCTTGCATTTTATAACTTGATCTGGAGTATGAATTATTATTTTGGTATAATCCCACTCATGATTAATGCACTAAATAGACAACATTTAATCATAAGCATTTATGTTGGATAAGTGATGCTTTAGAACTCGGGTGTTGAGTTACTACTCGACCCCCAATTTTTAGGGCGTTACATACCCCCATTTGAATCCTGGGCCTCCTCTTCTTCCTCACTGCTTTCCTCATCATTTCCTTGCTCAGTGCTTTCCTCTTCACTCTCTTCTTCCTCTTCACTCTCTTCTTCAATTTCATCCTTGGACACATCAAGCCTTGCTTGTTGTTGCCTGGGGCCTATGCCCATATTGTTGAGCATCGTGTCACTGATGATATGGATTGGGGCATGGTTATCTATATGGAGTCGGAAGCCAAAATTTCGAGCGATCTTATAAATAAGTCAAACGAAAGGGAGTGAGGCATCTCCCCATGTAGATCGTGCAGTACCCACAACCTGAGATAAGATGTATGTAAGCAGGCATAGCTTGTCTCCCTAACTAGCTCTGTATAAGAAATCCACCATGAGTCGAGTACATTCCGTGCGGTTACTCCACCAGGGAAGTGGTCTCAGAACTTACCAAGTTCGATGCCAGGTGATAGAGATCTTTCAATGGGGATCCGTGGATCAAGATCCCGTTTTGATCTTCTCTCTCGATCGACGCTTGAACTAGCCTCGGCGCTCATTTTCTTCCATGAACGGGTTGGGCGGCAAGGCCCGACTTCATCTGCGGACGCCCTCTTCTTCCCCATAAGGGAAAGGAGTGTGGAGAGGGAAAAGATAGTAGTGACTATCTCAAAAAGAGCCATTGAGTTGAAAAAAAAAACTTGAAGGATGAGATGGGTTTGTGGGTTTGGAAGGTTATGAGACACAAAAGAGAACTTTTGTGCTCAAGTAGGTAGGAAATGGGAAGATGGAGGGATGAAAATGAGGAATAGTGAGGTAACGATGAATATGATGGAAGGTTTGGAGGTTTTGAATGTATGAAAATAGGGATTTGAGAGGGAAAGGAAGTTTTGGAGGGTTTGGGAGTGAAAAATGAAGTTGGAGGGGTGTGAAATGGGTTAAAGCAACCCAAAAGGAGGTATAGAGGGGTGGTGGGGTGTTCCCACACGTGAAACAGGGTCCCACATGTTGGGTGAGGGTGGTGGGCTGCCGTAACCACGGGCCCACCGTGGCCCGTTGGAGGTGCAGACGGCGCGCTGCCGTCCGGGCGGTGCCGTCACGCCTCTCTGGAGGTTCCGGTGGTGCCTCCGCAATGGCCACCCCCTCCCAGGGTGTTGTACATGTGCGGGGGACCCCCTGGGTCCCACCAGAAATTATGCTTTGGGCCACTACGCCCATGTGATACATTTTCTCGGTCCATCTCGCGCATATTAGCGCCTTTTAGCGTATTTCAAGTTTGGGATTCCTCGACTTTTAGCTTAAACCCGTCGATTGACGGCCTAAAATGGGATTAAGATCATTTCACATGATTTCGGATGCGTACGGGCTACATTCAACAGTCGATTTCGCCCATCAGGAAAACCTTGGGATCCTATGATCATTTCTACATTTCATCGCCCCCTCCTAAGTTAAGGTGCGTCAGTGTGCATCGTGTTACTATAACCTAGGTCCAGTTTAATCCAAATCATCCTCTGATACCAACTTGTAATGCCCCGAATTTCGAGGGTCGAGCAAAGCCCAACTCCCGAGATCCAACGCATCACTTATGCAACATAGATAATGATGCTTAAATGTTGTCCATATTAGTGCATTAAGCATGAGAGGAATTATACCAAATCATCATATCATACTCCAGAGTCAATGTAATTAAGCAAGCGGAAGACTGAGATAGATATATAAAGTTTATACATGTTTCATAATCTCCAAAGTATGAGTGTATTACCGGGTTGAATTAAAACATATTTTGTTTCAAAATATACAAAATGTCAAAATATAATGTTCAACTAATCTATGTAACCCTGTGATCCCATCGAAGCAATACGAGGCCTACATAGACCTGCCAGAGAGCTGAACATAGGAGAACTCTTCCTCCTCGTCTACAAAGTCCAACTCTGTTGCATATACATCCTCACCATCTGCATCTATAACAGAGTCTGGTTGGTGTTTTAAAACACCATCCCAGAGTGGGAGTGAGTGATTAACTCAGTAGTAATATAAGGCAAAGGTTAACATGTTATCAATTCAATCAAGCAGTAATGATAAATCAATATAACAAACACTCTTAACTACTCTTATTAATGCAGGGATGATATGCGATAATGATGCATGCCCTTGCCTACATTCACTCAAGCGACTTCATCAATCATTCACGCATGGCAAACTCCATAAAAGTGCGCTTCCTCGCCAAAGCACATGCAATACGGTGCATGGTCGTGTTAGCCAAGTACTTAATTAGGCTTATTCATACAGTAAATTTGGGAAGCTAAGGTACCTTCCTTTATATCATTAACCCAAACGGGAATCCATCTAAGGTCATCAATCCTAGTTAATCACACACAATAGGCAAGTTGTAGGGTATCACCCTAATAAAAGCAGTGGATAGGCAAATTCAAGTGTTTATACTCGAGGTCACTACGGGAGGCTCGTCACCTGAAAGTAGGTCGACAGCTCGAATACAGTGTCCCACACCACCATATTCAGCTCATCAGTTTGGGTTGCTCATTGCTCACTACGGGGAGGCTCGTCACCCCAGTGTAGGCCGATAGCTCAACCACGGTGTCCCATACCACCATGCCCCTCTCATGAGTCTTAGCAGATCGTGGTACCATGGTTGAAACGGGCTTTACATTGGTAAGTAGTATCTTAGATTCAAGCAGTAGTGTCCATACATGGTAAATACATAATAGGCCAATCGGTTTATTAGACCATTTCGATTGGTACGAGCGTATGCTAAATTAATCGACATGGAGCGCATAAGCACTCCATGTGGCCTAACCACTGTTGACAATCATCGTGTGACCCGGATTCATCGAACGCATCAAATGTGGCGAGACTAATTCATCCACCCAAATGGAAATTGTTACCGATTTCCTGGACTAGGTTGTAGTCTCAATCTTACTCAGACATAGCATGTGGATACATGTGATAATCATATAAGCATTTAACAAACAATCTAAATACAACACTTATTTGAGCATTTTATTGAACACATTGAACTTGTTGCCAAGCACTTGCATTTAATCCATAAATCGCATAGCGGCGATATGATTTCATGAAAGAAGCTATACATATGATTAAGGAAATTAAGAATCCTATCTTAGTACACTCAATAAATACCAACCATCAACATTTTCTCATTCAGACATTTTATCAAACGCTTAAACTACACATTACTATATACATAGACTAAATTAGTTACGGCATATATTATGGCAAATTGTAACACCCCGAATTTTTGCCAACCTGGAATTAGACGTCCTTAGGCAATGGGTTGCTCCTAACACCTTATTAACCTATCAGGACTGAATCCCACAGTCTAAAATCGCTTCTGAACCCATTTCCTTCACAAATACAACCCTTCTCCATCTTGTTCTTTCAATTTTCCTAAGTACTTTCACCCTAGATACTATCTTAAACTAGTTAAGTATTATAACTTGGATCACTTTATATACAAACTACGAAGGACTAAGTACAACCTCAGACGGAAATCACTTAGGATTAAATCCTTTAGAAATGAGAGAAAGTAACTAAGTGCTAAACTAGATTAGCTACGAAATCCATTTAAATTGCTTTAAATATGATCTGCAAGACCCAAAACTTGTAGAATCATTGACGCTAGGTTACCCTAAAAGCTAGGATCAAACTCATTACCCGACTGCTCTCAGGAGCACGTTGAAACTCCGTATCTGATCTGGACCGCACATCGGGAGTCCGAACAATACAAGGTTAAAGACTTAGGACTGCCTCGCTGGGCTTGACAACCATCTCGGAAATCAAATCCAGTAGATGTCCCACACGGTGTTCGCTTGAGTCCGGAGCGAGAGAGTGTGAAAACACTTGTTTTCTTTAAAAATAAATATCTTGAATAGTAATCTGAGACTCGTCGCTTGCGGATCAGTTTTAAGCAACCAGACCGTCAGAATCAGACCAAATTACACCCTCGAATCAGGAGAAATTTCATACACATTTACATGTACTCAGAATCTCCGATCGAGATCCGCTGACCGTTGAACTGAATCTGGTCCGCCACGCGTGATCTGGAAATTCGACTGAAACGAAAACTTAATAGAACGTAGATCCGGCGTTAGTGAGCTTAAGTCCGACCTTTGGCTCAAGGAGGTCCGCCAGAAGTCCTCCGTTGAGCTGAAAAAGTCCCGTTTTGGTTATAACCTAGGTGAACCTTGTCTAGAAGTCTATTTTAGTGAAGTTTTAGACTATATAAGGACCTTAAACCCTCTCCCATTTCAGCCATACGAATTTGGATTTGAGAGAGAGAAAAGAGAGAGAAAGTGTGGGAGATGCGGGAGGAACTCCCTGCTGCTGTTCTCTGCCACTATTCGGGCTCCACCGCCTGATTCTTATCGCTTTCCCGGCGATTCTGGCGTCGTTTCTAGGTAAGAAACCCTAACCCTAACCTGTTTTAGGGTTGTATAGGTTGTAGGTTATGAAATAGCTAACCTGTTTCGTTCTCTAGGTTGTCAAACTCCCGTATACGGAAGCTTAGCGAACCTATCGACTCCGTTACAATTCTACGACAAAAGGTGAGGACTTTAGGTGTATAGGTTGCGGTTTTCAACGTTTTCAATGTCCAATAATGGTAGATTCATGATCTGTATGCAATTGCACATGTACAAAGTGCTTTCCGTTTTCTGTTTCGATTAGAATTGTAGAATTTGGAATTTCACATACTCTAGGTATTCGTATAAAATACCGTATACGTATTTTTTATGAAAATGTATTTGACATGTTTATTTGTCGTATAGATATACGATATATAGATAAAAGACTTATTTGGCGAAAGGATTCGCCGAAATACATGTTTTACTAATATACACTATGTATGTAGAAATACTGTATTATAAGGAGTGCCGTATACATGTATATTTTGAAAATGTGTTTGCCATGATTATGTGTCGTATGATTATATGATATATGGATAAATTACTTATTTGGCGAAAAGAATCGCCGTAATACATGTTTGCTTGTATACACTATTTATGTTGAAAATGCGTATTCTAGAAAATACTATATACGTATAAATTTTGGGGATGTATTTATCATGATTATTTGCTGTATTAATATATTATACATGGATAAAATACTCACTTGGCTAAAGGATAGCCCTAATACATGTTTTACTAACATACACCATGTATGTTGTAATAGTGTATTCTAAGTGTTGTGGAAATGACTGAATGAGTATAGAATTCTCATTCGTGCTCGCCATGACTAATTGTCATGGATAATTGATTGTTGTATTGGTATTACCCCTTTGACAAAAAGATTTGCCCTAAATCACGCCACGGCCAATACACACTATATATGCTAAAATGTGTGGCCCAAGTGTTTGTGGAAATGACTGAATAAATATGGAACTTGGATTCCTGCTTGTCATGACTATCCGTCATGGGTGTACGCGTGTTATGATTGGGGCAACTCCCTAATGAAAGGATTTGGCCTAATGCCTATGTGATCAACATATGTCATATATGTTGATGTATGTTTGTTTAAGTGTTTCTTAAAATGTCTGAATGAGTAGTAGTTAGCAAATTGAAATGTATAAGGGTGTTGAGATATGATTCTCAACCTCTTTTAACTATGTGTATGATCTCCTTGGATAGTTGTGTGATTAGAAATTGAACATGTACAAATTCATGCTTGTGTTGTGCTTCATAACATGCTCAACTGCTTTATGATTTTAACTATGTAATGCATATGTTTAAATTTATATTTACGTTGTATGATCCATCATGGGTGATGGGGGAGTGGAGCAACGAGTGCGTGCAACAGTCCTGGCAGCCCTAAACGGATAATACCAGACCTTGATTGTATGTGTTGAATCTTGACCCACTACTGCTTTATCTATCTGCACTTGATTGTGTTTGGGGCTATGATTATAGTCCAGACAATCGGTACCGAGTGGATTTGTGGCTATGATCCATTTGCCACGTGAGATGTGTTCGACGAACCCGAGTCGTACTGCGGTTGACGATAGTGGTTGGCCACACGAAGTGCTTATGCGCTTCATATCGTTCAACTTGTTGTGCGCTCGAGCTAGCCGAGCTCGTCAAGCAACCCGATCTGTCTTATGTATGTTCACCATGTTTGGACGCTACCGCTTGAACCTAGGGTACCAAACTTACCAGTGAAATCCCATTAACCATGGTACCTCGATCTGCTAAGACTCATGAGCCGGGCATGGTGGTATGGGACACCGTGGCCGAGCTATCGGCCTATGCTGGGCCATGTGCCTCCCCGTAGTGACCATTGAGCAACCCAAACTCGTGAGCCGAATACGGTGGTATGGGACACTGTATTCGAGCTGTCGATACTTACGGCGAGAGCCGAGTACAGTAAGACCTGTACTCGTGCTGATGGGCGACGATTCCTCTGTAGTATCTTCGAGTATACTCCAAGGTCTGTGATTGGCGACGAGTCTTTCACAGCAACTAGACTATGAGTTGAGCCGAGTACGGTGAGACCTGTATTCGAGCTGACGGCTAATGATTGAGTCGAGTATGGTGAGACCTGTACTCGAGCTGACGGTCAGCAATTGAGCTGCATACGGTGAGATCTGTATCCGTACTGACGGGTGACGAGCCCTTTGTGATGCCTTCACTACGCCTCTCAAACTATAATATCGTATGAGATTAACTAGGACTGACGACCCTAGAATGGATCATGTTTGGGAATGATACAAGGGAGGTACCTTAGTTTCCCAATATTACTGTTTGAAATGAACTAATAATTACTCGGTAATCATGCTCATCATCGCACTGCATGTGCCTGGTAGATGTGGAGCACTGAGGGATGGACGCATTCGCGAATGTAAGATGATGTCGTATGAGGGTGGTTTGGCAAGGGCATACATCATGTCATTTCATACTTGCATTAAATAAGAGTAGTTAAAATTGTTTGATTGTACTGCTTTATCATTACTGCTTGACTGAATTGATAACATGTTAACCTATGCTTTATTGTTTCACTGAGTTGATCACTCACTCCCACGATACGGGACGGTGTTCCGAATACCCACCAGACTTTGTCTGATTGCAGATGGCGACGCTGCTTCTGAGGCGGAGCCGGACTTCTATGACGACGAGAATGCTTCCTCGTATATGCTGTTTTCTGGCGGCTTCGTGAGAGCCGTGCCTTGATTGTCGGGGCTACAGGGATGTTGACTAGATCACACTACACACTTGGTATAATTTAAAATCATACTTGTAATTATTTAACCTGGTAACTTTATCACACTCTGGAGACCCACCACAGTTTATATATTTTATCTATCTATCACAGTCTTCCGCTTACAAATTTAACTGTCTCTGGAGTATGATATGCTGTTTTGGCTTAATCTCACTCATGTTCATTGCACTAATACCGATCACATTCAATCATCATTCATTTTGTTGCATAAGTGATGCGTTGGAACTCGAGAGTTGAGTTTATGCTCAACCCCCGATTTTCAGGGCGTTACACAAATCCTTTCTCAAAGAGATTGTCATACATACAACAAACATGAATTCTAGGTTAATAGGCATGGCCAGCACAAATCATAATTACAAGTTCATTCAAACATTTCAACAAACATATGAAATGCATTATATATTCACATAGTTCACACATGTATAATTTATCGAATACGTCGTAACTAAGTTCATATGGTAGCAATCAAGTCAGATATAAATCATTACTGACATTGAAAGTCTTGAAAATCATAACCTAAACGTTTATAGTCTGCACCTTCCGTCTGTATACTCGTATCGAACTCGGTTCGAATCCTATGTTCCCGAAAAAGGAATAACGGGTACCTAAATCAGGAAATTCGTTAGCCAGGTTGACAAATAACTATTTATACCTTAACTACGGTGTTAAGGTTTAGATTTCTCACCCAAATCGTCACTGAAATGGTTCGTGTAGCAATGGTGGGGCAGCGATTCAGTGCGTGGAGTAATGGGAGTAAATCCCAGTAATGATTTCCCAAACTCACTCTCTTCTCCTCACTCTTTTCTCCTCTTTTCTCTCTTCTCACTCCTAGGGTTAGAGAAATTCGTATGGAATGGGAGTGAGGTGGTTTAAGGGCTTATATAGGCTCAAAACTGATGTCAATAGCCCCAGGGCCATGATATACTTAGGTTATAGCCAAAGGGTGTCTATTTCTGAAGAATGAGGCTCATCTGGAGGTCCAACTTACCAACGGCATGGAGCAAGTTCCCTGACCATGGATCTAGGCCAGGATACAATTTCAGCGCATTTAGATAGGCCGATCAGCCGTGACGGACCTGTATCAGATCAACAGTCATTGTCACTCGATCAAGGCCACAAGTACACAGATATGTGCAGGGAAATTTCCCTGATCCATGGGTGAAGTTCTGTCAGAAACTGACGGTCTGAAATCTTCAATTTTACCTATAAGTGAATAGCCCAATTCACTTAAGTTTCATTAAATTTTTTAAAGATATTCGCATTTTTCACACACTTCGCTCAGGGCTTAAATTGTGCATTTATGGATACTATTTGGGCTCGATTCCCGCGATGGTTGTCAAGCCCAATAAGATGGACATAACCCTATAGTTTCACAGTCATCGGACTTTCGATGAGCGGTTCAGGTCTAATACAGAGTTTCGATGTGCTCCCGAGAGCAACTGAGTTTTGGGTTTTCTCCTAGGTTTTAATGTTGAGTTAGTAATTTTAATGGTTTTAGGTCTTGCTATTCATATAGATAGTGGTTTGAGATAATTCCACCAATTATTTAGTTTAATACTTAATTAATTTTCTTCTAATTTTCATGGTACACGGTCTTTAGTGATTTCTACCTGAGGTGGTACTCGGGTCTTTATACGGGTTTTTCCGAGATGTTACAATGGTAATGGCCAACTCAATATAGAGACGAGTGGCAGGGCCAACTCAAATAAAGATACGAGGCAGGAGCAAGGCTTGTACCCATGGCCTCACATAAATTCAGAGAAATCACTTGTATTTGACATCATGTCATAATCCCAAAAGGGCCAATAGTTATAAAAGGCAGGATAATTCATATCACTAAAGGCATAAAAGAGGCAGGATAAAGACAAGATGAAATACATGAATACAGGTAGAAGGCAAGATAAATAGATGAACTTAAATTACTGTAAGCTTAAAGGATAAAACCCTCACCTTAGTTGTTTGTTCCTTCTTCGGGTGTGAGCGGGTGTTGTGGTTTGAAGTTTCAGCCTAGTGTTTTACAAATCAAATGGTTAGAATCTCATATAATATTCTTTAATTAAGTACTATAATTTGTCTTGGGTTAGAACACGCCTTACCAGAGTGATTGTGTGGCTAGGAGTGTAAGGGTTTTAAATCTCAACTCGACTCAGTCCTGGTTATCTTGAGTCCAACCATTGAGAAGAAAAGGAAAGGAAGGGAGGACTACACGCAAGCCTACCTCAAGTCGCCATAGCCTTTGCTACAAGTTCTTTATCTTCTTCTTGTTTCTTTCTTCCTCCTGTCTTCTTTCTTTCTCTTTTCTTCTCTTTCTTTTCTTTTCTTTTCTCCTTCTCTCTCTGTCTTGCTGCTGTGATCGATTTGAGCTCTCTCTCTAGTTTACCTTTTTCTCTTTTCTCTCTCATTTTTCTTCTTTGTTTTCCTTTCTTCCTTACTGTCTTTACTGTCACCAGAGGCTTCCTTATATAGCCATGGGGAGGCTTTTCAGATTGTTCTTGTGCAAGAAAGTGGCGTGCGTAACCTGCTTTGTGGCCCTGTTTTCTCGACAACGAGGATCAGAGCAGCGTGAAAGCTCACGGCCCCACTTTCGATCTGTTCTACCTCAATGGAGAGGTTCGGATTTTCTGTTTGTGAAGTTTGGATGGTCCCAATCGGGGTCGAGATCTCGGTCACAGATGCTCTACGCAACAGAAATCCCGGACGCATGCTGATTGCGGAACGGCCGACCTGCATTGCCTGATGGGGCCCACGATCTTGATCCTTTATTAGATCCTCGCCTTCCATTGGTTTGGTAGGATCATGTTAGCCCAGGGGCCAAAATATGGGGTGGTCCAAGTTTTGGGTGGGCCACACCATCAATCAGTGTGGGAGTGAAACTCGCTGTCATACCCAGGGTAGTCGTCCGTTGTTACGGACGAGTGCCTTTTTTTTCAAGATGTTATTCAAAATAGGTGGGGTCCAT
Organism: Magnolia changhungtana; assembly: GCA_030180095.1. Taxonomy (NCBI): domain Eukaryota; kingdom Viridiplantae; phylum Streptophyta; class Magnoliopsida; order Magnoliales; family Magnoliaceae; genus Magnolia; species Magnolia changhungtana. The sequence continues at coordinate 4,107,429 of JASAUF010000625.1, forward strand.
TTGTGATGACTTTCGGGGGATCCATTCCCTTCACCACCTTCAGACGTTGTGTTGACCTATAGCCCCAAATTTGTAATAAATCTGATCTTAAGGAGGGCCACACAATTCGCCAATGAGCGGGAGGGTGTTCACCATTAAATAATGTCATGTAAGTTGCCATGCATCTAACCCTTGTTATTTACAACTTTGCCATTAGTTTCATAACTGTCTTGCGATGTCTATTGCATTGGAGTATACCGTCCAAATATTTTGAAATTTAACAAGTATAACTTATTTTACCTCCTCTTTCTATTGGTCTAGTTTGGGCCCCGATCTCCTAAGGATGACCATGATGCTCTTTTAATAGCTAACACACTTCAAAATTCCAAGATAACGTTTGTACACACCTAATTGGCGAGTTACCAGGTGGTTGGGCCTATACACTGAGATCCTCATGATGATCGGTTTACCACAATATTCGTATGGCCGTTTGGTGGATCTAAACATGACGGGCGATCAGATGACTCGCTTAAAAATAAGGGAACTTGATGATTAGCATTCTGACATTTTATGTCGGTGGATGTACGGTCAGTTTCGTAAATGGATAGACATAAAGTGGATTTCTGGAGTGATTAGGGGTAGAACATGTATACAATTAGCTTTGAGTGACTTGTTCACATATGTAAGTTCTTCAGATTGTATTTCTAATAGTGGGTTAAGCATATTCATATGGGGTGAACAAGACAAACGGATCAGATTCTTGATCTGATAAGTGTACGGACGGATGTAGAGGTTAAGTAGGTAGTTTACTATGATCCAAGGGCTGAAATTCGACATGTATGGTTAATTTATGGTAATTAGGCACGATATAAAATTTCACATGAAACGGATCATAAGAACCATGTGATTTGGAATTCAGGGGTCTAGGTTAATGACATTTTCGTAATTAGTGCCGATGTGAGAGTTTTGAAAAATCTAATGGTTCTACATGGTTGTAGGCACGTTTTCAAACAATTCTTACAAAAAGACTTATATCTAAATCATTGTGAATAGGGAGTTATTCATTTATTCATTTAAGGGAAGACACATACATTAAATCACATGATGGAGAGTCTTACCTTGAAATTGATGGTCAGATGGCTTGATCTATGAATGGAGATCATTCCTAACAGTTGGATTTGTGTCAGGGAAAGGAAATAAGGCTAGGATGGCTGGATTGGTAACGTACACACATATATGTTAGATTGAATTTTACGGTAACGCTCGAGAACATTCAATACTCGAATATCGAAAAGTTCAGGGAGTTACATTCAAGTCCCCAAGCAAATGAAAGAAAAAAATCTAAGGGAGAAGATGAAATCTAGCTCTAGAGAGCACCCACCTTGGATCTTGATCTCCTACTTCCACCACTATGTTCTAGAGCTCCAAGGGATGAGATTCAACGGTTGAGATGGGGTCTTGATGGTTGGATTGATGGGAGAATGGGTGAGAGATGGCTGGACTTTTGGGGTTGCTTGGACGTCCCAAGCTTCTCTAGCAATGGAGAATGAAAGAAAGAGGGAACGAGAGAGAGATAAGAGGGAGAAAGAAAGAAATGATTGCTTTCTAAGGCAATCATAGCTAGTGTAAGAGGCATCGCTCATGGGGAAGAGAAAGGTAATCATGGGCTAGGGGCTAGGGAGGTTAGAGCTAGGATGATGTCATCCTAGCCTAGGCATCATGATTGCTTACTAGAAAATCTACTTGGACACCTCAAGTACCGCAACATGCAATCAACGGATGGGTTAATGTGCGAACTACAAATTATGATCTAAGCGTCAGATTGGCGCACAAGATGCGGCTTCGGAACCGCGTCAACAGCGTGGTCGCAATGGCATAGGTCTCAGGTTAAGTCGACTCGGGTTTACATGATGTGACTTAGGATCACGTGCAAATACAATCTACGGGTCGCGGGTCACTGGAATTCGACCGGGAGGATTGCGGAATCCTATGGAACGGAACAGTCACTAGGAATGGGCCTGATAACAAGGGTCAGCGAATCAAAATACCCTACATTATTTGTGATGGCACGGGACATATTATTGATACCAATTTCAACAATGACATCAGAATTTTCTTTTAGCACATGGAGTAGGATTGTGAGGAAGCATCGAAGCTCACTTTCATAAAAAACAGTCGAAGCATTAATTTGTACAGAAGATTATTTGTGTCTGATATGGGGAAGAGATGATTAACGATGAGAAAGATGAAGAGATCGAGATTCATGACGAGACTTTACCTGCAACAATAACTACATGAAGGCAGTTATCATTTTTTTTTATTGAAATTTGAATGCTATGTAATATTACTTGACTTGAAACTTGAAAGTGGTGCAATGTGAGTTTATAACATTTATTTACTCATTATTGTTTATTTGCATTTATTTTTTATATATTCATATCGCTTTTATTTTGTTCTTATATCAAGTTCAAATTATTCATTTCTAGTTTCTATTTATCTTTATAAATCCTTAACATTATAATTTTCGTGTACAACTCTAATAAATCATTAACATTCTTATTTTTTTTATTATAAAGAATTGAGTGTAGATATGTTGTCATTTGACCCATTGACCAATATTTAAAACTATGCTTCCCTGGTTGAATCGCCACCAAGGTCTGGAAGAACAAAGATTGTATGTGGGGCAAAATTTGTGAACAAGACCAATCATCTTCGGTTACACTTGTCATGTCAAGGTGGTGATGCAAAACCGTTCCCTAATGCCCCAAAGAATGTCCAAATTATCTTTCAGGCCCTTTTAGATTTGAATAGGAAACCTTCCACTCCATCCAAACCTTATAGATCTAGTACACGGATAACTTCTATGGAAGAGGTAAAGGAGGAAGCCAGATTAAAAGCCTTGGAGGAAAAAAACTCCAACTCACCTTAAAACGTAGTATGAAAGAGGTTTCAAGACATCAATGATATTCTCCACGACAATATGATACTAAAGTAGGATCGAGCACGAGCAATAAAAAGAAGAAGAGTAACAAATTCAAGTTCCTCGCTCATCTCAATGAATTTTATAAGGCGTTGGGTACTACGTACAAATCTTCATATAAAGAAAGTTTGAAAAATCTATTTCAAACTATAAAATAGCACAAATGAAACATCTTTTCACCTTCTGAGTCAGAAGAGGTAAACCAATATGTATATGAAAAATTAGATAGTAGTTCGGATACATCGGATGACGATGCAGGGGCGTATAATTATATGCCAGGAACAGGAAGATACTCCTCCTATGGAGGTTATTAGTTGTAATTTGTTAACAATGTAATTATGATGGATTATGCATTTGTTGACTTTGAAGAGCGGTGGACCCATAACTTAGTTTTGGGCTCAATGGTTGTGGAATAGCCCACTGCCCCTTGAAGATTGGTTCACTACGTGGTCTCTCCCCCTTTTTTGATTTTTTGTATTTTTTTTTCTAATATTTTGTTTTTTTTATTAAATTTTATTTCTAATCAAGGAGAGCAAACATACATAATATAAATGACAGGAAAGTAAAGGGGATTAATGCACACTAGATATATAAATCATAAAGGCAAAGGGCTAGTACTGGATTGCTAGAAAGTAAATGGACAAGTGGTAACTGGAATGTAGGATGCTCACGAGAAAGTAAAAGGACCAGTTTGCACTGAAATGCGGGATCGATGTAAGTTGGAAATTAGTAAAGAGGACCAGTATGAACTGAAAAGGTTATCAGGTTAGTAGATTAGTAGGTTAGCATAGGATTGGTAAAGACTGGTACGATAGAAATTAAAGAATCCCCCCAAAAAAATTGTAAAGTCTCATATTTCGAATTGGGCCTTGGTTAGTGGCTAGCAGTCCCCAACAGAGTCTCCATTTTGTGAACGTTATCCCGTGTGGGCGCGGAAATGCCCTTCGCTTCCTCAACTTTCTCCTTTCTCATGTCTCCATCTTTTTTATTTATTTATTTACTGGTTTGATTTTAGTGTGGAGATGAGTCAAAGGTAAGAGTGTGTATAATTTGGAGTTGCCACTAGTTAGAATACTACTTTACAATCCATAGTTGGCTAGAACCTATAAAATTTCCTACAGGACGAGAAGTTATGAGATTCATTGACTTGATTGACTCCTACATTGGTATGCACCGTAGATTTTGGATAATGGCCTCAATTATGGAAAAAAAATGAAATGGTTATGCATCCTTTTTCACCCATGCGATTCACAATACCTACTTCATGGGATTGTATGATTTTTTTTATTATTATTATTCAAGGGAACTTTCAACGTGATCAAATTAACCCATACTGCGCTGGGCCCTAGAGGCCTGGGTAGGCGAAAAGGAAAAATATCTAGTGGAAGAATAAAGAGAGTACATTGTGTTAAGCCATACTTGGCAGGGTTTCACGACTCTACGTAGGTAAGGTAGAGAAAATAAAAGCAAAGAAGATGTATGTTCATGTGGGTATGTAGAAGTTGTCGATGTTATACGCGTAGAATGGAATAATGTTTGATTCGAGATATGAAAAGGAAAGAGGAAAATTAGACACCTTTTCTAATTGAAAGGGATGGCCGGATGTCTCGAATTCCAACCCTAGTTGTCGACTTCAATATCTTTTTCGGCTTCAGATAATTTATACTTTAGTGGGACAGAGCAACCCTGTGTGCACTGTGGTTGGAGACAGCTTCCAGGGTTGATTCTCTAATATTTATTCTGCGTCGAACCAGCTTGTACAACCTTTGCCTCCTGTATTCTTCAGCTCTGCCTCAGATTCTCCTTTCCTTTAGTTTGCAACGAGCTCCTTTAGATAGACTTTGGAAAATCCTAATAATTGCCTTGTGAGGGATTCTGAACTTCTCTGCAACCTATTAGCTGCACTGCAACAGTAATCAGGAACAGGGTGTGCAGGTAATGTACAGAGGAATCAGCAGGTCGGACAGTGGACCGCACTAGAGTAAAAGGTCGGTATGAAAATTCCTATGGTTAAAAACTCCCTAGGGTAGACAGTGATGTTTAAATGCCATCTATACCGTTAATAACATCATTCCTGCTGAGATGAACTGAAAACACAAATATTAGCTTGATTCAAAACTTCTCTAGCCCCACGAATTTTTCAACTGTAGGCGTTAAATCCTTAAGCTTTCGACCCACTTGAGTATTGGATTACTCCCATGTCCTAAAATGATCTCAAAAAACGGATGAACAGAGAAAATTTCTCACAAACATCACGGTGGGCCCTACCTAGGTTTCGGGCACAGAAACTTCCTTCAAAGGCTTTGGCAGGGAATCCACGTCCTCCTGTGCTAAGCTGAAAAAAATTCAAGGAAAAGGTTCCTGACAAACATCACGTTGCGCCCACCTTGCTTCCAGCCACGTCCCTCTAGGGAATCCGGGTCCACGGAGGGGTTACCGCCGAATCGGATTTCCCGATATCAAAAACCTCCTCTGCTTTTCCACTTCCCATTGCGTTAGGACGTAGCGGATTGAATGCCAAAGCCTTTCCCTGGAACTTCCATCGATGGGAAGTAAGGTGGGGCACTGTGATGTCTGTAAGCAATATAACCTATCCATCCATTTCACCGAAATTATGTTAGGGCATGGGCCGAAAAATGAGACAAATGTAAAACTTAAGTGGGCCATACTACATAAAAAAGTGGATAAAAAAATATCTACCGTTGAAACCTCCTTAGGGTCTACCATGATGTTTATACGCCATATATACCATTGATAAGGTCATACCTATTGGGATGAACTGAAAATAAAAAAACTATTTGCTAATCCAAAACTTATGTGGCCCATGAATATTTCAACCATGGACTTTCAATCCTCACTGTTTCCTCTCGTGAAACCCTTGAGTATTTGATCTGACTTATTTTTGGGACCATGCCCTAACATGATCGGAAGAAACAAATGGACAATGTGGATTTCTCACAAACATCATGGTGGGCCCACTTAACTTGTGTCGCAAGAAGTTCGGTTCTCTCCTGAACACGTTGTATTCCCAAACCGAGTGGATTCGGTGTTACCCAGGTAACACATTAGCTGGTGCTGCCCCCAACCGTGGGCCAACCTTGAGGGGGGTGTGTGTGTGTGTGTGTGTGTGTGTGTGTGTGTGTGTGTGTATAGGGAAAAGGTACTATGCGCTCGAGCGTAAAGCGGTCGTCCGTGAGGTCGAGCTAATGTGGGCCCCTCCATGATGTCGTTCGAAAATCTACCCCCTCAGTCAGATGCACCATTCCAGAGGGGGCCCACACGGCTGAAAATCAAGTCAATCCGTGACTTTTGTGGGCCACACCACGTACAGAAGTTGAGAGGGGTCGTGCACCATTGAAACATTCAAAACCATTTATGGGGACCTTTCAAGACGTTTTTTGATGATCAACACCGTCCATCATGTGTGTTCCAATTGGATTTAATTTTAGACCAAGTTTAAGGTGGTATTCACAACTCAGGTGGGGCCCACCAAGTGCTTTTACATGTTTTTGCGTGTATACTTATGTTTTCTGATGGTATGGTCCACCTGAGTTACGTGGACGGCTAATTTTGGGCCGTATGGGCCCATCCTAAGCTCGTACATCTGGTGGACGGTGTGGATCTTCGAACGGCATCACGATGGGGCCCACCTAGCTCGACCTCACGGACGACCGCTTTACGCTGGAGCGCATAGTACCTTTTCCCATATATATATATATATATATATATATATATATGGGAAAAGCGCATAGTACCTTTTCCTATATATATATATATGGATATATATATATATATATTATATATATATATATATATATATGGGAAAAGGTACTATGCGCTCCATATATGGGAAAAGGTACTATGCGCTCCAGCGTAAAGCGGTCATCCGTGAGGTCGAGCTGGGGTGGGCCCCACCGTGATTCTTTTCGAAGATCCACACTGTCCACCAGATGCACCGCTCCAAGTGGGACACACATGATGGACGGTGTTGATCATCAAAAAATGTCTCGAAAGGGGGCCACAAGTGGTTTTGAATGTTTGAATGGTGCATGGCCCCTCTCCACTTCTGGACGTGGTGTGGCCCACAAAAGTCTCGGATGGACGTCATTTTTAGCCGTGTGGGCCCGTCCAGGGATGGTGCATCTGACTGAGGGGGTAGATGTTCGAACGGCATCACGGTGGGGCCCACCTAGCTCGACCTCATGGAGACCGCTTTATATAGTACTTTTTCCCATATATATATATATATATATATATATATATATATATATATATATATATATATATATATATATATATCCACACCGTCCATCAGTTTTTACATATCATTTTAGGGCATGAACCCAAAAAATGAAGTATATTAAAATCTAAAGTGGACCACATCACAGAAAACAGCATTCAAAGAGATTTAATTTCCATCTAACCTGTTGATAAGGTCACATGGACCTAGATGAAGGCTAAATACATATACCAGACTAATCCAAAGCTTTTTTTGGCTCAAGGAAGATTTTAATGGTGAGAATTCACTCCCTATTGTATGGTTTACTTGAGATTCGGATGTGGTTTCATTTTTTGTGACCATGCCTTACGTGGATATAAGAATGCATACGTAAAGATGGGCCCCACGGTCCAGTGTTCCCAGGTAGCACCTAATTCGCTCCCAGCCAATCTGCGTGCCAGCGAACGTGGATTGGTGCGAGTACAAATCCCGCGAGGCGGGTGCAGCTTTGACCATGCGGCCCACTTAGATATATGTGTTGTATATCCACGCTGTCCATCAGTTTTATCAGATCATTTTAGGAAATTATGCTAAAAATGAAGAAGATAAAAAATCTCAGGTGAACCACACAGTAGGGGCTGATTCTCCACGGTTAAAAACTTTTTGAAGCCACAAAAGTTTTGAATCGAGAAGCTATTTGTGTTGTACCTTCCTGTAAGACTGTCTGACCTCATCAACGGATTGGATGGAAAATAAATATTACGGTGGACCGCAGAAAGTCTTTAATGGTAGGCGTTCATTGCCCACGGCTTCCTATGCTCTGGTCCAGGTTTCCTACGCTGTGTTCCACCCGATATTTTTACCTGCATCAATTTCAGATTATGTCCTGGAATGAATGAGTTGAAAAACTGATTAACGGCGTCAACATGGAAGCAGATTGCGTAGCAACTTACTAAGCTTTAGCCTACTGAGTAAACTCCATGAGGTCCACCATGATTTATGTATTTCATCTGCTCTGTCCATCCATTAGAGGTCCACCATGATTTATGTATTTCATCTGCTTTGTCCATCCATTTTATTAGATAATTTTAGTGCTTGATCCCAAAAACAAGGCATATCCAAATTTCAAATGTACCACACTACAGGAAACAGTTGAATTGAACATCTAATGTTGAAAAATTCTTGGGGCCACATAAGTACTGGATCAAGTGTATATTTGTGTTTTCCCTTCATCCATTTTTGTTTGATTTTATGAACAGGTTCTTCGATGACAATTAAAAATCACCGTGGATCCTAAAAAGGTTTTAACGGTGGAAATCATTATCCCCACTTTTTACGGTGGTATGATATACTTGATCTTTGAATATGCTTCAATTTTGGGCTCAATGTCATGTCCCAAATCCGATGATGGACAGTTTCCGTGATGCCTCGAATCCGACACTCGACTTCCATACACCAAGTCTTGAGTTTGACGCACCACAAGCAAGATTTTTGACTGAATTTTATATATATATATATATATATATATATAAAAAATAACTGGGCATGAAGATTCATGATCAAAATACCAAGCAACACTCTCCATTATAAACCCTGATGGTTACAAGTGTAATGTTTTCCAAAAGGTACAAAACGTTAACATTGCTAAATCAAAAAATAGATACAATGCATTAAGAAAGCTAAGTATTCCAAGCTACTCCTGCCTTAAAAAAATGGGAAATAGGAAGCTTAGGAAAAAAGCCTAGTAAGTACACACGTGTATACAGTGTGTTTTACATGCAAGCAAGATAAATATGCCACGAAGAAATCATGTATGGTGAAAGAAGTTTAGTACGTAAGGTATGATGGCAATGTCAATGCAATGCATATGCATCATAGTAATACTCTGAGTCAATGCTACCAGCATTACCAAGTCATATTTTCATTTCTCCTATACTACAGCCATAACCGTATTGCACGCATCCGTAATCACATCATCATCATCATATTATCATACAATATCATAACTGTATATCTTGGAAAAACACCATGGTCAACACCCATGCACCAGACACCAACAATCGACATCTCTACCCACCAATGGGGTTACAACCTCCATTTGGTATACTAATAGCTAGATGTAACGCCCTGAAAATCGAGGGTCGAGCATAGACTCAACTCTCGAGTTCCAACGCATTACTGATGCAACATAGATAATGATGATTAAATGTTATCCTTATTAGTACCTTAAACATGAATAGGATATCATACCGAAACATCATATCATACTCTAGAGGTAATTAAGGTATGCTAACGAAAGACTGTGATATGTATATAAACTGTTCAAAAGTAATAGCAAGCCCTCAGAGTATGAATGTCATTAGGTTAAATAATTACAAGTTTAATTCAAAAATGTACAAAATCAGAAAGTGTAATGTTCTCTATCCAAAACCCTGTAGCCTTGTCAGCGCAACTCCAGGTCTACATAGACTCGTCAGAGAGTTGCATATAGGAGAACTCCTCCTCGTCATTGAAATAGTCCGGCTCTGCCTCATAAGCATCGCCATCACCTGCAGCTAAAATAGAGTCTAGTTGGTGTTTAAAACACCGTCCCAGAACGTGGGAGTGAGTGATCAACTCAGTGAAGCTATAAAACAAAGGTTAACATGTTATCAATTCAATCAAGCAGTAATGATAAAGTAATATAATCAAACATCCCTAAGTACTTTGGTTAATGCAAATATAATATGAATTAATGATGCATGCCCTCGCCTGCACTCCCTCTGCTATCTTCCTTTTACGGTCGCGACATGCACCCCTTCCTTTGTGCTCAACACCAATGCCAAAGACACATGCAATGCGATGCATGAGCGTGATTATCGAGTTCTTATTGGACCTTTTCATACAGCAGGATTGGGAAGCTAATGCACCTCCCTTTATATCATAACCCAAACATTGATCCATCTAGGGTCGTCAATCCTAGCAGTCACATACGATGGATGGTTTCCAGGTCGCTACGGAGAGACTTGTCACTGTCAGCGTAGGCCTGGTTTCTACTTTAGTTTACTACGGAAAGGCTCGTCACCTTAACGTAGATTCAGAATATGATCGAGGTCACTACGAATGGCTCGTCACCTAGTAGTAGGCCGACAACTCGAATATAGTGTTCCATACTACCATATTCGGCTCACAAGTCTGGGTTGCTCGGTAGTCACTACAGGGTAGCTCGTCGCCCCAGCGTAGGCCAACAGCATGACCACGGTGTCTCATACCACCATGCTCGGCTCATGAGTCTTAGCGGATCGAGGTACCAAGGTTAAACGGGTTTTGCACTGGTAAGTTAGTACCTTAGATTCAAACAGTAGCGTCCATACATGGTGAACATACACCGAGTTAACCGGGTTGTTTAACGAGCTCGACTAGTACAAGCGCACATCGAGTGGATCGACGTGAAGTACGTAAGCACTACGTGTAGCCTAGCCACTGTGGGCAACCCAAGTAAGGCTCGGATTCAACAAACGCATCCATCCTGGCTAAACAGTTCGGCCACCGACTGTGAACCATTACTGATTACCTGGACTACGACGTAGCCCCAAACACACTCCAAACAATACCATTCACGTATAGTAATCTAAAACAGCATGTGACAACCGAAATCAAACATAACTCTTACTTGAGCAATTTAACAAACACATACTAAACATATTATCATACATAAACATTTCATCCATACAGCATATAGTAATAAGATAAGTTATATAAATGAAACTCTAAACTATGTATACGGGGATCACATCAAGCATTTTCTCATTTAGGCAATTTACCAAACACTTAGGCTACACATTTTACATAGATGTAATCACTTAGTTAGAAGGTATATCGTAGCAAATCCTCCCACATAGGAGTTGCCATACATACAACCATCATGTATCCTCAAAAATAAATCATGGCAAGCACAAATCATAATTCCATACCCATACAAATATTTCAACAAACACATGGAATGCATATATTTCAACATAATTCATATAAATGTGTAATATATGGGAACACCGTATCTAAGCATGTGTGATAGCAATCAAGTCAGTCATAAATCATTACTGACATTGAATGCCTTGAAAACCATAACCTAAATATTTATAGTCTGCGCCTTTCGCCGATAAACAAGTATGGAACTCAGTTTGTATGTCAAGTCTTCGTATACGGCACGACGACCACCTATAGCATGAAATAGGTTAGCTATTTCATCTCTTACACTACTTGAAACCCTAAAATAAATTAGGGTTAGGTTTTTTTACCTAAGAACGGAATCGAAATCGCCGGGAGAGCGATTCAGAAAGGTTGATTCAGCCCATGGAGTATGGGATTGAATCCCAGGAACGAACTCCAACACTCAGTCTCACTTTCTCTCTCTTTCCTTCTCTTTCTTCTCTCTTCTCTATCTAAGGTTTGTAAATTCGTATGTGAAGGGAGAGAGGGTTTAAGGGGCTTATATAGGCCCAGAACTGATGGGAATGGCCCTAGGGCCATGGTATACTTAGGTTATAGCCGAATAATGGTTGTTTCAGTCTAACGGAGTACTTCCAGTGGCCCCTTTTCTACGTGCGGTCGGACTTAAGCTCTCTAATATTAGATCTAGGTTGAGTTAAGGTTTCGGTCTGATTGGATTTACAGATCGACCGCGGGGGACTAGTTTCTGTTCAACAGTCATCGGTATTCGATCAGGGCCACAATTTCAGTAACATGTATTTGAAATTTTTCCTGATCCGAGGGTATAATTGGGTCAGATTCTGACGGTCTGAAAGCTTAAATTTAGCCCGCAAGCGAACGTCCCAAATCACTTAAATCTGAGTTCAATTTCTAAAAGTATTCGCGTTTCTCACACACTTCGCTCTGGGCCCAAGTTGTGCTCTTCTAAATACTATCTGGATTCGATTTTTAAGATGGTTGTCAAGCCCAGCAAGGCAGTCATATTCGTATAGTTTTGCAGTCATCGAACTTTCGACGTGCGGTCCAAGTTCGATACGAAGTTTCAAGGTGCTCCCGAGAGCAACTGGGTTTAGAGATTGATCCTAGATTTCAGGGTAATGTAGCGTTAATGATTCAACTTGTTTTGAGTCTTACAGATCATATTTAAAGTGATTAGTGCTAATTTCACAGGTAATTTAGTTTAGCACTTAGTTAAGTTTGTCTAATTTCTAAAGGATTTGGTCCTGAGTGATTTCTTCCCGAGGCGCTACTCGGGTCTTTGTACGAATTTTTCTGAGATGTTACAATCTACCCCCCTTAAAGAAAAATTTCGTCCTCAAAATTATTACCTTTTCATATTCCTCGAGAATCTGAGGGTAGTTCTTACGAACCTTGGCTTCTGTTTCCCAAGTAACCTCTTCTTCAGTGTAGTGCGTCCACAACACTTTCACAAGTGGGATAACCTTATTACGCAGCACCTGTTCCTTCCTGTCTAGGACACGCGTCGGTCGCAATATATAAGTATCATCTTCACTCAATTGTACCTGCTCCCATCTGATAATATGGGAAGGATCGAGAACGTATTTCTTTAGCATAGATAAATGAAATACATTGTGCACATCCGCGAGTGGTGTGGGCAAATCGAGGCGGTACGCTACCGCACCCACACGATCTAGTATTTGAAATGGGCCAATGAATCTCAGCGCGAGTTTCCCCTTCTTCCCAAATCGAAGGACTCCATTCATGGGGAAAACTTTCAGAAACACATGGTCCCCAACTTCGAACTCAAGCTGTCGCCGCCTCATGTCGACGTAACTCTTCTGTCTGCTCTATGCTACAAGAAGTCGACGCCTAATAATGTCGATCTTCTCTGAGGTTGCCTATACTAACTCTGGGCCTATCAAGCTCTTCTCGTCAACCTCTGTCCAATAATATGGTGCTCTACACGGACGCCCATACAGTGCCTCGTAAGGAGTAATGACAATACTCGCCTGGAAGCTGTTGTTATAGGTGAACTCTGTATAAGGAAGGCAGTCATCCTAATTGTCCTTGAAATCCAGCACACAAGCTCGCAGCATGTCATCTAACACCTGGTTTACCCGTTCCGTCTGCCCGTCAGTCTGTGGGTGGAATGCGGTACTGAACTTCAACTTTACACCCATTGCTTCCTGGATACGAGTCCATACGATAAATGTGAATCGCGTGTCTCAGTTCGATACGATCTCCATAAGAACTCCATGCAGACGTACTATTTCCTTAATGTACAGCTTGACCAAATCGTCTACCGAGTTCGAAACTCGAATAGGGAGAAAATGGGCTGATTTCGTCAACTGGTCCATAATCACCCAAATGGAATCATGTCTCTTCCTCGTATTTGGTAGCCCTGTGATGAAATCCATAGAGATGAAGTCTTATTTCCATTCTTCTATAGGCATGGGCTGAAGCAATCCTGGGGGTCGGCGATGTTCTGCCTTGACCTGCTGGCATGTGAGACAACGAGACACATAATCTGCTATGTGGACCTTCATGTTGTCCCACCAGTACGACCTCTTCATATCTTGATACATCTTCGTACTTCCAGGATGCATCGCCATCTTCGAATTGTGAGCGGATTCGAGAACCTCCTTTCTCAAGTCATGAAGATTTGGCATGCATAGGCAGTCACGATAACATAAGCCCCCATCTGTACCAACTCTCCACTCAGAGTCTGCATCTTCACTAGCTCGTTTCCTCAACTCTAACAACCCTTCATCTTCTCGTTAAGCCACTATGATTCGGTCATCGATCAATGGCTGCACAAGCATTTGTGCGATGCTCTCAAATGGCTCCTCTACCGTAAGTCTCTGCTCAAAGTCTTGCACAAACTCTACCATGTCCCACTCTGCCATTATCAGCGGAGCTACAAATGTTATCGCCTTCTTGTGACTCAATGCGTCTGTCACAAGGTTGGCCTTGCTAAGATGGTAGGAGATGTAAGACCCGTATCCTAGCCCATACTGTTCCGTCAACTCTCGCGATCCTTCCCGGCGAATTTCGGCAACCTGCGACGTATAATCAAAGTTTACGATCGACCCTAACTCGTATCCTGTAGATTTGAGTCGGCTTAATCTGGGACTTGTACTATTGCGACCGCACCGTCGCCGCGGTTCCAACACTGTATCTTACGCACCAATCCGATACCCTAGTAGGAAGATGTGCACCGGCGTTTATTTCGAAGAAACGTCGCGCTTTTATAATCCCAAGAGAATCTCTACAATATGTCCCATCAATCAATCACCTAAATCAATCAATCAATCACATCATGTCAAGTACAAGAGCAACCCATTCATTCTTTCTCTACAAGTCAAGCAAACTCCAAAAGTCAACCAATCCATCACCTCACCCATCACTCACATCCATCACTCATCCATCACTCTCTCTCCCTTACATCCCATCTCTCCCTCTCTTTCTCTTCACACATTTTCTAAGCACCAAAGGAGTGCACGTCCATACATTCTAAGAGAGAAATGTGGTTTTGGTGGCCCACCTTCCCATCCTAAAAACCTCCATCCTAGCCATTCAAACCTCATCACCTTTCATCAAAGTGAAGTACAAGAAAACCGGCGTTCCAACGGACCGAGAAGATCGAACGGTGGGTGCTTCTATAGGATAGTTTATATGTTTTTATGATGAGACAAGTGAGGCCTACCAATCAATTGTATGAATCTCTCTTTGGACCCCAAGGTGTGACCGATGGACCACCTTGATCCTCATGATCATTCCATGATGGGACCATTCTCTATGGACTCCATCATAATGTTTACTTTCTAGTCTAAAAAGGGGTTATCTAGACCTTACATTTTGGTGGAGAAGGGATCTCCACCGTTGATCTTTGATCTGGTGGGCCCACATGCAATGGGACCCACTTAATGTATGATTGGATGCTTGAAACGGAGGACCCATATTGCCGGTGTCCCTCCATGCACGTGTGTCCCTCAATCTTTCTATCTCCCCCGCTTTTTCATGTTTCGTGTGATGATTTGGCCATGTGGCCCACCCAGATGGACCCCACCATGAAGCACGTATTTTAGCCAAGCCTCTTGTAGGTGGGGCCTACTTTATGTATGTGTTATACCTACACACCCACACCACCTACCATTTGGAGGCCCACCTAAGCAGGGCCACCCCAATGCATGTGTTATGTACAGACGCGTCCAGGGACGTCCCTGGACGTGAACTGGGAAAACAAAAATATGAGCTTGATTCATGAGTGTTGGAGGGGGGTTGTTCATGTAGGCCCCACCTTGGTGTATAAATTCAATCCACGCTGTCCATCCTTTTCCCCATATCATTTTAGGCGTTGAGCCAAAAAATGAAGTTGATCTGATTTTCTGGTGGACCATAGCGTAGCAAACTGTGATTCTTACCATTGAAAAATCACCTAATGTTCCTATACGCTAAAATCCCTTGAATATTGGGCTTGTTTGGCTTGTCTTGAGCCATAACAATCAATGGTTGGGTCGGATTCCCTTGATGTGGACCCTACCTACGAAAAACCTAAAAAAAAGGTTTTCAAATTAAAAAAAAAAAATTTACAAGCAGCTGGTGACGTCCTCTGGACGTGCAGCGTCCTGCTGCTCTGGACGTGAAATGAGGCAGGGACGTGGGTCCCTGCCGTGGGCCCCACCGTGATGTGTGCTGGGAAATCACACCGTGCATTTGATGCCCCTTAGGGCCGTGGCCCCCCACACCAAAAATTAGACGTGCACACGGCTCAGGCGGCCCCACATCACAGGAAACAGTGGGGTTAAACAGCTGCCCTTGAAGCCCTTTTCTGAGTCACAAAAGTTTTGGATCGAGTATGAAATTTGTTTTTTTAATTTCAGCCAGGTCCGTGCGACCTTATCAACAGTTTGGATGACCGATAAACGTTATGGTGGCCCCAAGTGGGACCCACTGATGTATGTGTTCTATGCACACCGTCCACGGCTGTGGATGGTGGAGCACACCACGTTGTATGTGTTTTATATATACCGTCCAGCCATAGGCTGCTGGACGGTCACTGGACCCCACCTTTGATGTGGGGGGTTATATCCAAACCGTCCATTCATCTTGCGTGTTGGCCATGGGCTGCCTTAAGGCTTGAGATAAAATGAGGCAGATCTGCCTGTTAGTGGACCACACAGTAACAAGCAGTGGAAATTGAAGGTCAGCCATTGAAACCCTGTAGCAGAAGTGTTGGATCAGTTATGAAATTTGTTTTTTCCTCTTCGTCAGGGTCTATGTGACCCTATCAACGTTGGATGGAAAATATATGTTATGGTGGGCCACACGTGTGGACCTACCTAATGAAGCAATTGGCTGGGATACCACACACCAGCTATATAGCCGGTGTATGAGACGTCACCAAGTTATGTGGGTCCCTCCTGTTTCATCTATGCCGTCCATCTATATGGGACCCACCATGATGAATGTGTTGCATCTAAATCGTCCTTCCATCTTGCGTGCTGGTCACGCTCCTGGACCCCACCCATGATGCATGTGTTGCATCCAAGCCATTCAATGATTTTGAAAGCTCATCTTAAGGTTTGAGAATATTAAAAAAAAATAATAAAAAAAAAATGAGTTAGATCTAAAGATCAAGTGGACCCCACCATAAATGTGGACAGTGACCTCCACCATTCAAACTTCTTAGGAGCCACAGTAGCTTCTAATTAAGCTTATATTTTGCTTTCACTTCATCTAGCTCTATGTTAACTTATGAATTGTTTGGATCTCAAACACATCACAGTGGGCCACTCCGTGATATGATCATTTGTGAGATCCACCTTGATGTATTTTGTGGTCCGTCTGTAAGGTCCGCCTCAATGTATTTTGTGGCCCATTCGTCGGGCCCACTTCGATGTATTTTGTGGCCCATCTGTAAGGTCCACCTTGATGTGCATGAGGCCATTGTTGAGGCCCACTATTATTTGTTTATGGCCCATTCATGAGGCTCACCTTTGATGTGTTTATAGTCCATTTGTGAGACCCACCTTGATGTACTTTGTGGCCCCTCCGTCGGGCCCTCTTTGATATATTTTGTGGCCCAATCGAGAGGCCCACTTTGATATACATGTGACTCATCATGATGCATCTTTGACTCATGAGCGGGGCCCACCTGTTGCGTTTTTTGAGGCCTAGGTGCAGGGCCCACCTATTATGTATTTGAGGCCCATGTGATGAGGCCCATTGTGATGTATTAGGGCCCATGGGTTGAGGCCCATTGTGATGTATAAGGGCCCGTGGGTTGAGGCCCATTGTCCTGTATGTGGAGGCCATGAGTTAAGGCCCATTGTGATGTATTAGGGCCTATGGGTTGAGGCCCATTTGATGTATTTGAGGCCCATGGGTCGAGGCCAATGTGATGTACATAAGGCCCATTGAATATGATTCTACCATGGTTTGTGTAATGATATTTATGGTGGGTCATGCCTTGGGAGCAATGATGGTTTGACGTTCACATTGTAAGAATAATGTTAGTTAAATATCCGCATTATGACTCTCTCTCTCTAGGGCCCATTGATAGGCCCATACTTGTTGTGTGTAGGCCGTCTAGGCCCATCTGCATTGTAAGGATAGTTCATTACTTTATAACATGCTTAGTATAATTCCATGACTCATGCTATACACATCATATGTATACTTGATATGAGTAGTGACTGATCATTGCATACGCCATTGGGCAGACTATTTGCGGGACTACTTATGAGGCGGAGTGCCCACATTATTGCGCCGTACGTGCAAGATTGTTGCATGACTGGATAGTGTGACTCATGCCTCTCACATATATATGACTTGATCATTGTATGCACTAGTGGCATCAGGGCCTTAGCCTCCACAAACACATCGTGGATGGCCAAATGGGACACCGAAAATGCTTGGTTCTAGCACTGTGGGCATGTAGGATGTCCTTGGGTGAAAATCTTATAACTTCCTTGGTACCAGGAGTTGCTCTAACGTCTAGACCGAGTGGAATATGAGCGCCTATAACTTCCTTGGTACCAGGAGTTGCTCTAACGTCTAGACCGAGTGGAATATGAGCGTCGGTGCCTATACCATGAGGCCGTGTCTCTCACTGTGTCGTAGTCGGTTGGAAGGAGATGTGGCCTTATCCGCCCAAGTGAGGGGGCTATAAGCTAGGTTGAGTATGACCAGCTCGTAAATAGGTCCGCTATCGACGAGCCGGGTAGGTATTGATAAACTACTGATCAGGCGGATAGTGAGGTCTATTCCACTCACTGGGCTGTGCAGCTAGGGAGGAGGCAGTCGGTGTTGAGTATAATAGACCCCAGTGATTTCCTCAGAGAGCAACCGTATTGATATGTGGACTTATTGAGCAGGATTGCATACTCATTCATCCATTCATTCACTATCCACTCGGGCTGGTGGTGCACAACTAACTGTTGTGTACCTTCGCATGGCCAGGATTTCAGTTAGGCGCGCGACTAACCTGAGATCAGGAGTTTACCACATTGTGTTTGACTATCCAAATTTAGGAATGGGACTGGTTTGGATAGAAGTCCCTTGTGATGGACCCCATAGCCTGTGATACTTCGTACTATCATCCCGACTTCACATTCCAGCATAGTTATTTCATTCGCACCGCATATCACATTGCATTCGCAGTACTTAGCATTTTGGGTTGCTATGTTTTTGCACTTATATGGCCTAAATGAGGTTGATGGTATTCGTGGCTCGTCAGGATTTGCATATTGCATTGCATCCTCAGCATATGTTATTGTCTTATTATGTTTTGCATCGCATAGCCTTAGTACGGCTGATAGCACTCATGGACTTACTAGTATATTTTCGCTTACTCTGATATCATATGATTCATGATCTTGTCAGTATTTCCGCTTATTTTGATGATGTATGATTTATGGGCTTTATGGTATATTTGACACTTATCTTGTACACACACTTGCACCACCCTCTAAGCTTTTGTAAGCTTATGCACGATAGATGCGTGCAGGTGGCGTTAGGTTGCAGCAGCGTTGAGCTTGGAGCGTGCAGTTGTCCTCTGGAGCTTTGATATCGATATATGTAATTCCCTTTTAGCAGTATATTCAAATGATTATATTAGTGGATATGTGGTGATGTTGTTTTGTGACTTGGTTATGCTTGTGGTTATACTCCATTAAAAAAATAAAATTCATACTGAAAATCCTCCTTGTAGGATCCCAGGATCGGAATCTGGCGTATGGGCATTGGGAGCTGAGAATGGGGTGCTACGGAGGCTGTCGGCACCGGATTCGGCGTCGAGAATTTTGTGAGCCCGTTTTTCAAGTTTGGGACGTGACAGGAGACCTCGAACTTGAAGTCCTTCAAGGTTTCCATCCATCGTCGCTGTCTCATATTCAATTCCCTTTGAGTGAATATGTACCTAAAGCTCTTGTGGTCGCAAAAGTGCTCGAACTCCTCTCCATAGAGGTAATGTCTGTTAGTGCTATGATTTCATATCCCTTTGGTTGTCAAATTTTGTAGTGCCAAAACCTATATGTCTTGTACTTCTTGTGTTTCTTGTTTGTGACTACACACTGCTTCAAGACAAGATCATGAATGAAGAATGTTTTCAAGACAAGATCATAAATGAAGAATGTTTGCAAGACATGTCATGGATGAAGTAGAAGACTTCAAGTTTGCTTCTAACAAGTTCAAGATTAGAAGACTTCATCAAGACAAGTCAAGAAAGTACCAAGCTCTAGAAAGCCGTCAACTCGATTCAAGCTTCTCCTTCAAGATCATCTAAGAATACAGACCTTCAAGACTTCAATGTTCATCTCACTTCAAGGTTTGTTTGACCTTAGATTGACCTTAGGTTGGTTTGTATGATAGGTCATTCTGGATACATAATCCGAATATTTTAATATGCTTGTTATGACTGTTCTAAGACCAGTCCTAGAAATCTTAAGACCAGTCCTAGCTTTGCTTCGACCAGTCTTAGGTTTCTTAGGACCAGTCCTAGGTTGTTACAGATTTTCAGATTTTCCTGGTTATCCTTCGACCAGTCCTGGACTTGTTTCGACCAGTCCTGGGAAGTTCTACGACTCATCCTTCGACCGGTCGTAGTCCTACGACTCAAACTCCAACGACCTTTCTAGGGTCCTACGACCAGTCGTAGGTGTCACACGACCAGTCGTAGGTGGCCCACGACCGGTCGTAGGTTACCTAAGACCAGTCGTGAGAACAGCTAATTTAATCCCACGAAAATATTTCAAAATCTTTGAAGCTACAACCGGTCCTAGGGATCCTAAGACCAGTCGAAGATGAGATTTTTTCAGGCTATAAATAATGCACGAATTTCAGAGTTTTAGACATTCCATTACATTCAATTCAAGCGATTTAAGGCTATACTCTGAGATAAGTTGTGATTATTTTTTTAAGCTACTGTGCATATTTAATATTCCTTTTGTTAGCATTATTCTATTGTGATTTTGATCCACATTCCAATCTCATTTAGAAGAGAGGAATTTGTGATATTCCTTCTTCTGGGATCAAAATTAAATAGACCTTGCTCTTCTTGATTTAATCTAAAATTAATTAGACATAGAACCATTCTTTAAGTGAGTATTGGACATTGAACGACATATCATACATCTACTCCGATTGGTTCTACTGGGCTACTTCAAAAGGAGATCCAGGTATTTTACTTTATAATTTACTTTCTTTGGTTTTGTTTGAGATTTGCCAGAAAAATCTCATTGTATTGGTTATCTGAGGAGAGCCAGAAAACTCAGATTGTGGGGGTTTTTAGATTGTGCAAGCCCGAGATAAAAAGACACAATTATGAAGGTTTTGAGTGAACCTGTGAAAACCTATTTTGAGAGTGCATGCTAATATCCCCTGTGTGAGGATATTAGGAGTGGAGTAGCATTCTGTGTGGCTGTTGGCTAACAGTTGGTGAACACACAGGTGAACCACTATATATCGTTGTGTTGTGGATGTGCTTGATTTCTTTATTCATTTATTCCTTCAGTATTGTGGATTGCTTTTGTAGATGAATGTTGTAATTTTCATTTCAATCAAGCGTGGTTGAATGGTGTAATAACTTAGGATTTATTTCTGTAAGTTATTCTTGATTTATTTTCCATATCATTTGTGATTTCTAGATTGTTCTAGATATAAGGTTGTCCTACCATAAGCCATTGGTTTTTGGTGTAAGGTTGTCCTTAGAACTAATTCAGTATCATTCTCATATTTCATGTGCATTGAGATTGTTATTATTTCAGCATTGTTATTTATATCTTTTATTATTCCGCTGTTTTAAGTTTTATTTGGCATTGCCCTATTCACCCCCCCTGTAGGGTATATAGCTAGGCCCTTTCAATGTCTCCAGAGCTTTAATGCAAAGATGACAGCTGTTAACTCTAAGTCATGCATAGGATAACTTTCCTGTCCTTCTGCATAAGGACGCAACCCAAACCAACACGAGATGCACCGGTATATATCGTATACTTGACCCCTTACTCTGGCAGTACTAGCAGAGGGGCTGACGTCAACTTGTCCTTTAGCTCCTAAAAAGCTGCCTCTGCCTTCTCATTCTAGGCGAACTTAAGGTCCTTCGGAGTCAGCTGTGATAACAGCCTGACAATCTTGGAAAAATCTCTTACGAATTGACGGTAGTAACCTACCAGACCAAGAAAACTCCTCACTTCAGAAATCGAGGAGGGCTGCTCTCAATCTTGAACCGCGGCTACCTTAGCAAGGTCCATAGCTATCCCTTCCCTAGACACCACATGTCCCAGGAACTTGACTTCTTCTTTCCAGAAGTCGCGCTTCTTGTATTATGCAAATAACTGATTCTTCCTAAGAGTATCAAACACTGCCCACAGAAGCTCCTCGTGATCTTTCCAACTCTTGGAGTATATCAGGATGTCATCTATAAACACGATGATGAATCGGAATAAAAACGGCCGAAACACCCGATTCATCAAGTCCATGAATACGGTCGATGCATTTATGAGTCTGAACGACATCACAAGGAACTCGTAGTGCCCAAAACTAGTCCCAAAAGTTGTCTTCTGCACGTCCTCAACCCTGACGCGCAACTGGTGATACCCTAACTGTAGGTCGATCTTCATGAAATGCTGCGCCCCCTTCAACTGATCGAACAGATCATCTATCTTAGGAAAAGGGTACTTGTTCTTCACCGTCACTTAGTTTAACCTGCGGTAATCAATACACAACCGCAATAATCCATCCTTCTTCTTCACAAATAACATGGGCGCTCCCTAAGGGGACACACTCGGTTGTATGAAGCCTGCATCCAACAAGCTCTCAATCTATCTCCTCAATTCCTCCATCTCATATGAAGGCATGCAATACGTGGGTAACGAGATAGGTGTCGCACCAGGCACAAGATCAATGGTAAAATCGATCTCGCGTTGGGGAGGTAGTCCAGGAATCGTCCTAAACACGTCCGCGAACTCTCAAACTACTGGCGTTCCCTCAAGTGTCGGTCCATCAACACTCTCCAATAAGGAAGCATAACAACTCAAGCGGCAAGGGTAACTGACCTGAACAGGGAAAGTAAAGGCCGTGCCCTCAGGTCCATGGAGGGTGATGACCCATAATAAAAGGAGCTACATGCATTCCATTTAACAAAGTCATCACAATACATGAGATATAGTTTTACATGAGTCATGACAGAAGATGCATGTGAACCAATTTAAACAAGCTTTAACCACTAAACATACTATCAACTAAACAAGCCTACTAAGGCTAGTACAAAGGAAGACTAACAGCAAAGTAAACTAAAAGACGACTACACGCGAGACTAGTCGTCCGAATGTGGTGATGGAGGAGGTGCACCTTTGTCCTGTAGACAACACAGGATAGCCTTCAAGGTGCGAGACACCTTCTTGAATTTCCGTTTCACGAAGGCCTCGATCTCTTCAAACTTGGCTCGGGTCGCGGTGACCTCCTGTCGTAGGGCGGCCTGACCCTCCTAAGTTGAGCCAAGCGGTCTTGTATAGTAGCCCGATCACTGTTACGCTCTTGTGTAGCAGGAGGAGAGCCCTCATCAGTGTCCTGAGCCTCCTCTTCCTCTTCCTGCTCTCCTTCTTTCCTTATCTCATCTCCTTCTTCATCACTCTCCTCTTCTTCACTTTTCGTCTTATCCTCACTCTCGTCGAGTTGGGCTTGACATTGTCATGTCCCAATCTCCATGTTGTTGAGAGTAGTGTCGTTGATGTAATGGATTGGTACAGGAAGTTCTGTTCCAAGTCTGTAGGCAAATTCACGTGCAAGCTTACATATAAGTCGGTCGAAAGAAGACCACGCAGTCTATACTATGTGTAGTAGTACATACGTAAGCACGCACAACTTCTCTCCCTGCTCAGCTCGGTATAAAAAGTCTACCATCAGACGCGTGCACTCGCTGTGATTGCTCCACCTAGGGTACACATTGTATGTGAAGATGTGGTGGAGCAGGCGGAAGTCGTCAGTCATATTGGTTGCTAGGAGGCTATTGTTTGGATTCCAGTGGGCCAATTGGCTATAAAGGAATTGCGTGCAGCAATCTCTTTCACGTGCACTCTTAAGACTTTCTTACTAGCATGGACTTTGTCAAGCGGCATCCCAATGAGTCGGGCTATCAAGCCAGCATTGACTGTGAGGTCTCACCTTCCCACAGGGAATTTGAACTGCAAAGGTTCCAGTGTTGGCTCCCGTATATGCGCGTAGAAGGCTCGGACAGTGTTCACATTTGCATGAGACTTGCCCTCAAATATGGGACCCCACCCAGCCTCCACAGGTGGTCCATTACCAGATATTCCCCAAAGAGTTTCCCGTCCACGTGTGCTTCAAAAAGGACCCTATGGCCCTCAAATCTTCCATGGGACAGATCTACTAGTAGAGCTCTCTTGAGGAGAGCCTAGGGATCGAGGTCCTGCTTTGTCCTTATCTCTCGATTGATGCTTGTACCTGCGACGGTGCCTCTCGACCTCCTTGAACGAGATGGGCGGCTAGGCCCGGCCTCATCCGTAGGAGCCCTCTTCTTCCCCATGAGCGAAAGAAGCGTAGAAATAGAGAAAATGGCCGTCACAAGCTTGAAAAGAGCCATGAGAGTGAAATAATGTGGAGAGAGAGAATGAGTTATTGAACTTTGGAGTTTTTGAGAGTATTTGTGTACTCAAATAAAAGGAAATGAGGGAGATAGGAGAGGGGTTTTGATGGAAAACGATGGATAGGTGAATGTGTTGAAGGAAAATGGGAAAGTATGAGAATGGAGGGGAGATTTGAGAGGGAAAAGATGGGTTTTTGAGAAGAAGGGAAGCTTAGGCGTGTGTAAGAGGGGAGAGGGGAGCAAATGGGGTAGAAAAGGGGGTCCCCACATGATTTCGTGGCCCCACAGCATTGTATAGGCGTCAGCTCGTGTCGGCCCGACAGGTCCGGTCCGCCCAATCGGCGAGGCCTCACTGAACTAGCTAAACCATCGCCGGTCTCTGGACACCTGGGTGAGGGCTCGCCCCAAGGGCGATGTCATCCCCCCTGGGTGCTGGAAATGTGTGGGGTCCACTTTGGGTCCCCTCGTATTGCACCGTGTAGGCCCCCGACTCCGTTTGAGTCGTTTCGGGTCTCATTACGCATACTTTTGCACTTTTTGGTTTGTTTAAGTGTGGGATAGGTTGAATTAGGGTCTAAACCCATCAATTGATGGTCTAGAAACGAATGGAGGCTCTCTCGCATGGTCACAGAGGCCTACGGGCACAAATTCAATGATTAGTTTCGGTTGGTTTTGCCAATTAGCGAAATTGGGAATCATATGCTTGTTCCTACATTTTATCACACCCTTTTAGGTCAAAGTATGTAAGCGTGCGTCATGTGACCATAACCCAGGTCTATTTTAATCCAAATCATGCTCTAATACCAACTTGTAACGCCCTGAAAATTGGGGGTTGGGCATAGACTCAACTCTCGAGTTCCAATGCATCACTTATGCAACATAGATAATGATGATTAAATGTTGTCCTTATTAGTGCCTTAAACATGAATGGGATATCATACCGAAACAGCATATCATACTCTAGAGGTAATTAAAGTACGCTAGCAGAAGATTGTGATATGTATATAAACTGTTTAAAAGTAATAGCAAGCCTTCAGAGTATGAATGTCACTAGGTTAAATAATTACAAATTTAATTCAAAAATGTATGAAATCAGAAAGTGTAATGTTCTCTATCCTAAACCCTGTAGCCCCGTTAGTGTAACTCCAGGTCTACATAGACTCGTCAGAGAGTTGCATATAGGAGAACTCCTCCTCGTCATCGAAATAGTCCGGCTCTGCCTCATAAGCATCGCCATCACCTGCAGCTAAGACAAAGTCTAGTTGGTGTTTAAAACACCGTCCCAGAACGTGGGAGTGAGTGATCAACTCAGTGGAGCTATAAAGCAAAGGTTAACATGTTATCAATTCAATCAAGCAATAATGATAAAGCAATACAATCAAACATCCCTAAGTACTCTGGTTAATGCAAACATGATATGAATTAATGATGCATGCCCTCGCCTGCACTCCTTCTGAGATCTTCCTTTTACGGTCGCGGCATGCACCCCTTCCTCTATGCTCAACACCCATGCCAAAGGCACATACAAGGCAGTATATGAGGGTGATTATCGAGTTTTTAGTAGACCTTTTCATACAATAGAAATGGGAAGCTAACGCACCTCCCTTTATATCATAACTCAAACATTGATCCATCTAGGGTCGTCAATCCTAGCAGTCACATACGATGGATGGTTTCCAGGTCGCTACGGAGAGGCTCGTCACCATCAGCGTAGGCCTGGTTTATACTCTAGTTTACTACGGAAAGGCTCGTTGCCTCAATGTAGAATCGGAGTATGCTCAAGGTCACTACGAATGGCTCGTCACCTAGTTGTAGGCCGACATCTCGAATACAGTGTCCCATACTATCATATTCGGCTCACGAGTCTGCGTTGCTCACTAGTCACTACGAGGAGGCTCGTCGCCCCAGCGTAGGCCAACAGCACGACCACGGTATCCCATACCACCATGCTCGGCTTATGAGTCTTAGCGAATTGAGGTACCAAGGTTAAACAGGTTTTACACTGGTAAGTTGGTACCTTAGATTCAAACAGTAGCGTCCATACATGGTGAACATACATCGGGTAAACCGGGTTATTTGATGAGCTCGACTAGTACGAGTGCACATCAAGTGGATCGACATGAAGTGCGTAAGCACTCCGTGTGGCTTAGCTACTATCGACAACCCAAGTACGGCTCAGATTCATCGAACGCATCCGTCGTGGCTAACAGTTCGGCCACCGACCGTGAACCATTACCGATTACCTGGACTACGACATAGCCCTAAATACACTTTAAACAATAGCATTCACAATAGTAATCCAAAACAGCATGTGACAATTGAAATCAGACATAACTCTTACTTGATCAATTTAACAAACACATACTACACATATTATCATACATAAACATTTCATCCATACAACATATAGTAGTAAGATAAGTTATATAAAGGAAACTCTAAACTATGTATAGGGGGATTGAGAATCCAATCTCAACACCCACATCAAGCATTTTCTCATTTAGGCAATTTACCAAACACTTAGACTACACATTTTACATATATGTAATCACTTAGTTAGAACGGAAATCGTTGCAATTCCTCCCACATAGGAGTTGCGGCACGTACAACCATCATGTATCCTCAAACATAAATCATGGCAAGCACAAATCATAATTTCATACCCATACAAACATTTCAACAAACACATGGAATGCATATATTTCAACATAGTTCATATATATGTGTAATATACGGGAACACCGTATCTAAGCATGTGTGATAGCAATCAAGTCAGTCATAAATCATTACTGACATTGAAAGGCTTGAAAACCATTACCTAAACATTTATAATCAACACCTTTCACTGATAAACAAGTATCGAACTCAGTTTATATGTTAAGTCTTCGTCTACGGCACTACAGCCACCTATAGCATGAAATAGGTTAGCTATTTCATCACTTACACTACTTGAAACCCTAAAACAAATTAGGGTTAGGTTTTCTTACCTGAGAATGGAATCAGAATCGCCGGGATAACAATTCAGAAAGGCTGATTCAACGAACTCCAACACTCAGTCTCACTTTCTCTCTCTTTCCTTCTCTTTCTTCTCTCTTCTGTCTTTAGGGTTTGTAAATTCGTATGTGAAGGGAGAGAGAGGGTTTAAGGGGCTTATATAAGCCCAGAACTGATGGGAATGGCCCCAGGGCCATGCTATACTTAGGTTATAGCCAAATAAGGGTTGTTTCATTCTAATGGAGCACTTCCAGTGGCCCCTTTTCTGCGTGCGGTCGGGTTTAAGCTCCCTAACCTTGGATCTAGGTTGAGTTAAGGTTTCAGTCCAATTGGATTTACAGATTGACTACGGGAGACTAGTTTCAGTTCAACGATCACCGGTGTTCGATCAGGGCCACAAGTTCACTAATATGTGTTGGAAATTTTTCCTGATCCGAGGGTATAATTAGGTCAGATTCTGATGGTCTGAAAGCTTAGATTTAGCCTGTAAGCGAACGGCCCAAATCACTTAAATCTGAGTTCAATTTCTAAAGGTATTCGCGTTTCTTACACACTTCGCTTCGGGCCCAAGTTGTACGCTTTTAGATACTATCTGGATTTGATTTCAGAGATGGTTGTCGAGCCCAGCAAGGTGGTTATATTCTTGTAGTTTGGTGGCCATCGGACTTTCGACATGCGATCTAAGTTCAATATGGAGTTTCAAGGTGCTCCCGAGAGCAACTGGGTTTAGAGATTGATCCTAGATTTTAGGGTAATGTAGCGTTAATGATTCTACTTGTTGTAGGTCTTATGGATCGTATTTAACGTGATTAGTGCTAATTTCACAGGTAATCTAGTTTAGCACTTAGTTAATTTTGTCTAATTTCTAAAGGATTTGGTCCTGAGTGATTTCTGCCTGAGGTGGTACTCGGGTCTTTGTACGAATTTTTTCGAGATGTTACACTAGAGCTGTACACGAGTCGAGTCGAGTCGTGTATTGCCCGGCTTGTGCTCAGCTCGCACTGCCCAGCCCTAGATCGTACTCGTCTCAGCTTGGGCATCAATCACGGATGTCCTGCTCATACTCTACTCATCCGAGTATGAGCTGAGTTCGAGCAGATATCGAGCTGAGTCGAGTCCGAGTTTTCGAGTCGAGTTCGAGTCCGAGTCTAAATTTGAGCTAAATTCAAGAGGGTTTTTTAGGAGGTAGGGTAGGGACTAGCACCAAACAGGGGCAGGGACGAGCCGCAGCACAGGATAGGAGCACCGGGCAGGTCGTAGGGACGAGCGGCAGCGACTAGCACTGGACAGAGGAGTGAGAGAGAGAGAGAGAGAGAAAGAAAGAGAGAGAGAGAGAGAGGGAAGAAGAGGGACGGGCCGGACAACATCGGACAGGGGAAGGAGAGGAGAGAGAGAGAGAGAGAGAGAGCGAGAAAGAGAGAGGGAATGGGTATTTTGGTTTTGAACGGGCGCTGGGAGGGAAGGAAGTGACGAAAGGGTATTTTCGTTTTGGGTAGGCGGGCTGAAAGTGGCTGGAGTTAGGCCGTTAGGGTATTTTCATTTTGGATATTGTAACGCCCTGAAAATCGGGGGTCAAGCAAAGCTCAACTTCCGAGTTCCAACGCATCACTTATGCAACATAGATAATGATGAGTAAGATAAGAGCATTGAAACATGAATAGGATTATACCAAAACAACATATCATACTTCAGAGACAGTTAAATTGCAAGCGGAAGACTGTGATAGATGTATAAAATATATAAACTATGATAAGTCTCCAAAGTGTGATGATGTTACTAGGTTAATGAATGACAAGTACAATTCTAAAATATACAAAATTGTGTAAGGTCATCTAGTCGACATCCCTATAACCCCATCGATTAAGACACGACTCACATGAAACCGCCAAAACAGCATATATAAGAAAGCATCCTTGTCGTCGCAAAGGTCTGGCTCTGCCTCACAAGCATCGCCATCACCTGCAGCTAAGACAGTTTGATTGGTGTTGCAAGCACCGTCCCGTAACGTGGGAGTGATTAGCTAACTCAGTGGAATCATAGTGCAAAGATTAACATGTTATCAAATCAATCAAGTGATAATGATAAACAAGCAAATCAAACATTCCTAAGTATTATAATTAATGCAAGGATGAGATGCAATAATGATGCATGCCCTCACCAACATGCTCCCTCGTGCGACACCATCTTACGTCCGCAGCATACTTTCATCCCTCAGTGCTCCACATCTTCCAGGCACATGCAGTGCGATATGAACATGATTACCGAGTTGTTATTAGTCCTTTTCATGCAGCAGTATTGGGAAACTAGGGTACCTCCCTTATATCATTCCCAAACAATGATCCATTCTAGGGTCATCAATCCTAGATAATCTCATACGATGGTGTAGTTCTAGGTCGCTGCAAAGAGTTGTCAGGGCTGTTACACGCACTCGTTACACCGCTCCCCCACCACCTTATCAATGCAGGCTTAGTTTATACTCTGTTACTACGGGAAGACTCGTTGTCTCACCTTAGATTTAGAGTATGCTCGAGGTCACTACACCGGGCACGGTCAGGGCTGTCAGGGCTATTATACGCACTCGTTACACCACTCCCCCATCACCCACAAAATAGTGTAGGCCGACAGCTCGAATACAGTATCCCATACCACCATATTCGGCTCACGAGTTTGGGTTGCTCACTAGTCACTACGGGGAGGCTCGTGGCCCCAGCGTAGGCCGACAGCTCGACCACGATGTCCCATACCACCATGCCCAGCTCATGAGTCTTAGCGGATCGAGGTACAAAGGTTAACGGGGTTACGCTGGTAAGTTTGGTACCCTAGGTTCAAGCAGTGGCGTCTAAACATGGTGAACATACATTAGACAAATTGGGTTACTTGATGAGTTCGACTAGTACAAGCACCCGTTGAGTTGTACGACATGAAGTGCATAAGCACTTCATGTGGCCTAATCACTGCCGACAAACAACGCATGACTCGGGTTCGTCAAACACGTCTTGCATGGCGAATAGAGGCCAACCACGAGCTCAAATCTGTTACCGATGCCTGGACTATAACATAGCCCCAAACACATTCCATATTAACCAGTAAACATGTACAGTAACCAGAACAGAAATAACCAAATAATTCAAGCATATTTCCCAACATGTTATAAGATACAACATGAACAAGAATTTATACGCATGCATTTAAAAGTAAAGCGACTAAGTTAAACAACTTGCATGGAGGAAATCATAAACATCGTTAAGGTAGTTGAGAATCCTATCTCAACACCCAAGTAAAGCATTATTTACTACGTCTATACTCATACAAGCATTTATACAAACACTTAGACTACACATATTAGCCTACACATCATATGTTGGCTAAAACCTGTATTAGGGCGAATCCTTTCGCCAAACAGATACTGCATCCATAACTCGCTTGTATATACAACAAATACTTATGGCAATCACATTTACAAAATTTATACGTTTACGGTATTTTCTACAAATACCTAAAATATATAAAATTCCATATACTTCGTATGTATTCGAAATGGAAAATTGACAGCATGTTCTACATGTGAAATAGCATCCTCGTCAATAATCTACCATTAGCCGACATTGAAAGCTTTGAAAAATGACAACCTAAGCGTATAAAATCTGCACCTTACGTGGTAGAAGCGTAACGAACTCGACAAAGACTCTGAGTCTTCGTATACGTGGAATATCAACCTGTAATACAAGCTAGGTTAGCTATCTAACTACTAGCACCAATGGAAACCCTAAAACAAGTTAGGGTTAGGTCTTTCTTACCTAAGAACGAAGATAGAATCATTGGAATGACGATTTGATAGCAGGAAAGAAGCACGTGGATTAGCAGAACAACTGCTAAGAAGAACCTCTCACTCTTCACTCACTTTCTCTCTCTTTCTTCTTCTCTTTCTCTTCTCTTTTGCTAGGGTTTCTCTCAAATTCGTAGGTGAGGGAGAGAGAGGGTTTAAAGGCCTTATATAGGCTTTATTTTGAGCTCAATAGCCCCAGAACCTAAAGTATACTTATTTTATAGCCAAAGTGTACCTGTTTCGACTCAATGGAGGACTTCCGGAGCCCTCCCTTAAGCCAAAGGTTGGACTTAAGCTCACTGACATTGAATGTAGGTCAAGCTAAGTTTTTAGTTCGATCGGATACCCAGATCGATCGTGGCAGACCGGTTTCAGTTTAACGGTCACGGGTACTCGATCAAGGCCACAAGTACATGAACATGTGTGGGAAATGTTCCCTGATCCGAGGGTGTATTTAGGTCAGATTCTGATGGTCTGATTGCTTATATTTGGCCCGTAAACATCAAGTCTCAGATTACTTAAATTTAATTTAATTTTTAAAGAAACTCAGGCTTTCTCATACTCCTCACTCCGGGCTCAAGCGAATAGTCATGGGACACTATCTGGATTTGATTTCTGAGATGGTTGTCAAGCCCAATAAGCCGGTCCTAATTCTATAACCTCATATTATTCAGACTTTCAATGTGCGGTCCAGATCTGATACGGAATTTCGTGATGCTCTCGAGAGCAACTGAGTAATGAGATTGATCCTAGATTTTAGGGTAACCTAGCGTCACTAATTCTACAAGTTTTGGGTCTTGCAGATCAAATTTAAAGTGATTAGTGTGGATTTCGTATGTGATCTAGTGTAGCACTTCATTAACTTTGTCTAATTTTTAAAGGATTTAGTCCTATAAGATTTCTGTCTGAGGTGATACTCGGGCCTTTGGTAGTTTGTATAGAAGGTGGTTCAAAGAATTAACACTTAACTAAATCACGCCCTAATTATAACAGAAGGTCCTAGGGCAGGAGAGGCTGATGTTTCTAAATAACCTATTCGTCGATGATTCTATAAGGTTATTTTGAGTTTGAGTATTGTTCTTCATCACCTAAACTCTAAGATTTATGTCTAATGTGAAAGTACTTAGAAAGATTTAAAGAATGAGGTGATGCGAGGTGAGATTTGTGAAGGAAAAGGGTTAAAAAGCAATTTTAGACTTTTGGAATTGAGTTCTGACAAATTAATAAGGTGTTCGGATCGACCCATTGCCTAAGGACGTCTAACACCAAGTTGGAAAAAATCCAAGGTGTTACAAGTATATATATACCCTTGGTCGAGTACCGAGTCGAGTACTGAGTCAAGTATTGCCTAGCTCGTACTCTGCTCGAAATCCATTCAAGTAGTAAAAATCGGCTCGTGCTCAGCTCAAACTCATTTCGAGCCGAGTCGAGTCGAGTTGAGTAATTCCGAGTCGAGTCAAGCAAGTAACCGAGCTTACTCTGCTCATGTACAACTTTACTAGTAGCAGACCTCGTTTACACTTCTCCTCGTCGGTGGGTCAGACTGGTCCCTTAGCCCTTAAGCAAGTTGGACCCACCTCCTCTCAACCCGACCTCAGCAGTGGGAGTCAAATCCATGACCCATGTATCCACTTGGCCCGACGGTGAGGTATCCCTAGCTAGCATCGGGGTTTAGAGACTTTTAACCTAAGAGGCACATCATCCCTTACTATTTCCAAACTTCTGGTGTCCCGTTCATTTTTAGGGGTAACTCAAGTCATCATCATAGATGTATATCTCGTTGTCAAGATCCAACTCATTTTATATGGCATGACTGTGATATTTCAATCATCATGTATGTCATGATTATGCATGAATTCAAGCAATTATGATAAGGTATATATACGTTCAAGGGCATGTGGTATGCATATAATGCCATAAGTTTAGGGTCTGCCTAACCTCAAAAATGACATATAATCATCATGTGTCACTATCAACTATATCAATCCATGGTCATGTGACTAAACTGAAGAGGACGTATCTTACACATGAACAAATATATTGAAGTACACTTGCACATACCATCATTCCATAGTGCATGAGTATGATCAATATCAACATGATTAAGTAGATGAATGCAGTATGCTAGGCACTGGAACAACATTAATTAAGATATTAAATCATATACTTCTATTAACCATAATCATTAACATCACTAATATCATCCATAGCTATCATAATCAAGAGCATTAATTGTATTCAGAATTACACCTTATCCTTCGCAAGATAGATATTCCATTAGTAGCTTTGGCTTGACATGATTCTCTTCTATTGGTACCACATGGTTATACCCTAACTGGGCCTTATGGTTAATGAGTGGTGGTGACGCAAAATGTATGCACCAAGTGGTTATGAGATGAAAGAGATAGATATAACATATAGTAAATGAGCCACAGGATGGACGGCGCTGGTGAAACTCATATAATGTAGTGGGCTTCACCTTTAAGTGGGTTGTTAGTAGGTTGGATTTACAAATAATTATCATAGTAGTTCTATAATAGTTTGGAAGGCACGGGTAAACCTCATAAGATACAGTGAGCCCTAAGTTGAACGACTTGGGTATATAATATACATATAGGAGTTAGTCACGGTTGGATGATGTGGGTTTGTCTCATACAACGTAGTGGGTCCTACTCCTAAGTGGTCCTACAAGCAGATGGGTCCACACACAAATATTACGGTGGGTCCCAACAAGTAAATAGTATAGGTAACTCACATACATTAAGGAAGAATAGTTCAAATGTACAAGGCACACGTCAGCGGACTCCAAGATTAAACTGTTTGGTTGGTAAAACAATTGAACAGTGCGGATAAAATACGTATATTGAGTGGGTTCACAAGTGTTCGAAAGTTATACATTCAATTAACACTATTTCATATCGTCTGACTTATTTAGGAATTGGATCTTGGTTATTTTGGAATCATGTTCTAGAATTAGCTAGTCTAATGGATAAATGGTGAAATATGCAATACTTACATCAAGGTAGGGTCCATAATCAATCTGACACACGTCCAAAGTTCACATACCCAAGAGGTTAAACCATCAGCATAGTCCACGAGTCCGAGTAATCACACAATTCTCATATGCCCACATGGTCTTATGGCCACTCCATTATCAGAAATCCATACGGTTGAGTGGTCACATAAATGTCACTCTATGTAACACCCCGGATTTCAAGGGTCGAGTAAAGCTCTACTCCCGAGATCCAGCACATCACTTATGCAACATGGATAATAATGTTCAGATTTCTTTCATATTAATGAGTTAAACATGAGTGAGATTATACCAAAATAACATATCATACTCCAAATATAATTAAATTAAGCAAGCGGAAAACTAAAACATATATATTTTAGTATGCAAGTGTTTCACAACCTCCAGCATATGAGTATGTTATCGGGATGAATATATAAATGTATTGTTCCAAAATTGACAAAATATCAAAATGTAAAGTGTCTAACTAATCCATATGTCCATGTAATCCTGTCGAAACAGCACAAGGTCTACATAGACCTGCTTGAGAGCTGAATGTAAGAAAATTCTTCCTCCTCGTTCACGAAGTCCAACTCTACTGCATAGGCTTCACCATCACCTGCATCTAAAGCAGAATCTGGTTGGTATTTTAAAACACCGTCCCATGGTGGGAGTGAGTGATAAACACTGGTACTATAAGGCAAAGGTTAACATGTTATCAAGTCAATCAAGTAGTAATGATAAAGCAATACAACAATCACTTCCTAACTACTCTCGTTAACATGCCCTTGTACAAAGCTCCCTCACAAGCGACTCCGACAACCAATTTCGCATATGAGAACCTCCCTAAAGTGTACCTTCCTCGCCAAAAGCACATCCTAACTAATACAATGCGATGCATGGCCGTATTAGCCGAGTACTTAATTAAGCTTATTCATTAACCCAAACGAAGGATCTATCTAGGGTCGTTAATCCTAGTTAACCACATATGATGGGCAAGTTGTAGGGCATCACCCCTAATGAAAAGCAGTTGATAAGTAATTTCAAAAGTTTACACTCGCGGTCACCATGGGGAGGCTCATCACCTCAACGAATACCGACAACTCGAACACGGTATCCTATATTACCATGCCCGGTTGACGAGTCTGCGTTACTTATAGTCACTATGGGGAGGCTCGTCACCCCACCGTAGGATGACAGCTCGACCACGGTGTCCCATACCACCATGCCCGACTCATGAGTCTTACGAATCATGATACCATAGTTAAAATGGGTTTTTACATTGGTAAGTGGTACCTTAGATTCAAGCAGTGATGTCCATACATGGTAAACACACAATAGACCAATCAGTTTACTTGGCAAGTTCGATTGGTACAAGAAGTTGTTCACTTAATCGACAAGGAGCACATAAGCACCCCTTCTGGCCTAACCACTGTTGACAATCGTCGTGCGACCCGGATTCTTCGAGTTATCAAATGTGGCGAAACTAACTCGGCCACTCAAACAAGGACAGTTACCGATTTCCTGGGCCACATTATAGCCCCAATCTTACTCAGAAGCAGTACGTAAACACATGCAATAATCACTTTAGCATTCAACGATCAATTCAAGTGAATTCCTCATTTAAGCATTTTATCAAACACATTAAACATGTTACATAACACTTGCATTTTATTCATAAATTTCGTAGCGGCAAATATGATTATAAGAAAGAAACTATACATATAATTAAGGTAATTGATAATCCTATCTTAATACTCTTAATAAATATAAATCATCAACATTTTCTCATTTAGACAATTTATCAAACACTTAGGCTACGCTTCACCAAATATATAGATTAAGTTAGTTACAACATATATTTTAGCAAATCGTTGTACAAAGTGGTCATCATGCATATAGTAACAATGAATCCTAGATTAATAGTCATGACAAATGCAAATCATGTTTACATGTTCATTCAAACATTTCAACAAACACATAGGATGCATATTTGTTTAACATAGTTCATACATGTATAATACAATATAGTTAGACGTGTCTAAGACAATATGGTAGAAATCAAGTCAGACATAAATCATTAGCTGACATTGAAAGCATTGAAAACCATAACCTAAACATTTATAGTCTGCACCTTTCGTCAGAATACTCGATTCGGACTCGGTTCAAATTTTACGTTCCTGAAAATGGAACGATGGGTACCTAAATGGTGAAACCGGTTAGCTAGGTTGGCAAACAATCATTCTAGATCTCAACTACGATGTTAGGGTTAGGATTTCTTACCTAAATCATAGTCGAAACAGGTCGTGTAGAGAAATGGGAAAGCGATAAGAGGTGTGGAGTTGTGGGAGAGAATCACAGTAACTATCTCTCGGGTTTTCTCTTCTCTTCTTACTCTTTTCTCTTCTCTCTCCTAGGGTTTGGGGAAATTCGTATGAGAGAGATGTGGGGTGGTATAAGGGCTATATATAGGCCGAGAAGTGATGCAAATGGCCCCAAGGCCCTGGTATAGTTAGGTTATAACTAAAGGGCATCTATTTTTGACAAACGGGGTACATAGGGAGGTCCACAACTCATATACATTGTAGGGTAAGCTCTCTGACTACAGATCTATGCCAGGATGTGATTTTGGTGCATCGGATTAGTTGATCAACTGTGGAGGACCCGTGTCAGATCAACAGTCATACTTATTCGATCGGGGTCACAGTTATACGGATATGTGCAAGGAAATTTCCTTTTCCCATGGGTGAAGTTTGGTCAGAAATTGACAGTCCGAAATCCTCAATTTCGTGCGTGAGCGAATGGCCAAATTCACTTAAGTTTCAATACATTTTTTTAAGGTATTCATATTTCTCACACACTTTACTCAGGGCTCAAGTTGTGCATTTCTGGACACTATTTGGTCGATTCCTGCGATGGTTGTCAAGCCCAGTAGGACGGACATAACCCTATAGTTTCGCGGTCATCAGACTTTCGACATGCGGTCCAGGTCCGATACGGGGTTTCAATGTACTCCCAAGAGAGACAGGCTCTTGGAATTTCTCCTAGGTCTTTATGTAGTGTTAAGTCAGTGGTATTAATGGTTTTAAGTCTCCTCAATTGTGAAATGGTGGCCCAAGCTTAATCCACCGCTTATTCAGTTGAGTACTTAACTAAATTTGACCTTAATTACAACTGGATACGGTCCTTAGGCATTTCTGGCTGAGGTGGTACTTAAGTCTTTATACGGATTTTTTCGAGACGTTACAATCTACCCCCCTTAAAGAAAATTTTCATCCTTGAAATTAGTACCTTTTCATACTCCTCAATGATCTGAGCGTAGTTCTTACGGACTTCGGCTTCCATTTCCCAAGTAGCCTCTTTCTTAGTGAGGTGTCCATAATACTTTCATGAGTGGGATAACCTTGTTGTGTAGCACTTGCTCCTTCCCATCTAGGACACGTGTTGGTTGTAATGCATCTTCACTTAGCTGTACTTGCTCCCATTTAATAATATGGGTAGAGTCAGGAACATATTTCTTCAGCATCGATACGTGAAATACGTTGTGCATGCCTGCGAGTGGTGTGGGCAAGGCGAGACGGTATGCCACCACACCCACTCGGTTTAGAATCTGGAATAGGCCAATGAATCTCTGTGCGAGTTTCCCTTTCTTGCCAAAACAAAGTACTCCCTTCATTGGGGAAACCTTAAGGAATACATGGTCCCTAACTTCAAATTTAAGCTGTCGCTGTCACGCCCCAAACTCGGAAACCGGGCTCACACAATTCTCGATCGCCGAATCCGGTGCCGACATCTTTCGTAATATCCCAATTCTCGACTCCTACCGCTCATACGCCAGATTCCGATCTTGAGATCCTACAAGGAGGATTTCAACATGAATTTGTTTCATAAGAAGCATAACCACAAGTATACCCAAATCATAAGAACAACATCATCACTACATATCCACTAATATAATCATTTGAGTACAATACTAAAAAGAAAATACATGCATATAATAAAATCTCCAGAAGCTCTACCGCACGATCTTGCCCCAGCTCGACTACGTCGTATCGTCACCTACATGCATCTATCGTGCATAAGCTTATAGAAAGCTTAGAGGATGGTGTAAGTGTATGCACAAGATAAGTGTCAAGTATTCAATACAATGCCTTAATCATACAATATCGGAATTACTGACATGAATCATACGATATCAGAGTAAGCGGAAGTACTGCAAGTCCATAAAAATATCATTAACCTCATCCAGGATATACGATAAAAAGACATAGCAAGCTAATGTCATATACTGAGAAAGTAATGTAAATCAGCTATGTAATGCGGAAACATAATTAACCGGATATCAGATATTGATGATGTAATACAATATGCAATTCGGAAGAGCTATGAATACCATCAGGCTCATCTAGGTCATATAAATGCAGAAATATAGCAACCCAAAATGCCATATGTTGAGGATGTAATGTAATATGCAATATGTGGTGCGAATGAAATGACCAAGCTGCAATGTGAAGTCGGGATGATAGTACGTGGTATCACAGGCTATGGGGCTTATCACAAAGGACTTCTATCTAAACCAGTCCCATACTTAAATTTGGATAGATAAACCCAATGTGATAAGCTCCTGATCTCAGGTTAGTTATGCACCCCAACAAAAATCCTGGCAATTGCGAAGGTACATATAACAAATAGTTGTATACCACCAGCCCGAGTGGATAGTGAATGAATGAGTATGCAACTCCTGCTCCACAAATCACTATTGTACATCTCTAGGATCATCACCGGGGTCTAGTACACTCCACACCAGCTTGTCGCTCCGTCAAGCGCACAACTGAGTAAGTG
The DNA here is from genome assembly GCA_030180095.1 of Magnolia changhungtana. NCBI lineage: Eukaryota > Viridiplantae > Streptophyta > Magnoliopsida > Magnoliales > Magnoliaceae > Magnolia > Magnolia changhungtana. The sequence goes on from JASAUF010000625.1 coordinate 4,146,317, forward strand.
GAAGAGACCTCACTATCTGCCTACCAATACCAGCCTGGTTCGTCGATAATGGACTCATTCACAAGTTGGTAAAACTTAGCCTAGTTATGCCTACTCTCTCAGGCGGGTAAGGCCACACCCCCTCCTAATCGACCACGACACATTGGAAGACGCGGCCTACTGGTATACGGTCTTCATGCACTCATATATATCCACTCAGTCTCGACGTTGGGGCATCATCTGGTACCAATAGGGTTTAGGAATTTTCACCTAAGGCCATCTATAGCAGCCTGATGCTAGTAACAAATTTTCGGTGTCCTATCTGGCCATCCACGATATGACTGTGGAGGCTACGACCCTGATGTTGCTAGGGCGTACAGTAATCATAATACATAATGTAATATGCATGAGTCATGCAGTCCAATCATGCATCAATCCTACGTATACTGCGCGCTTATGTGGAATCACTCTGCCTATCAGGGCATCCCAAAAACCATCTGTACTATGGCATATGCAATGGTCAATCACATCTCATAATAAACATGCAGATGATGCGTATGGGTATATATCATGATGCTATACTGTCACATACTCATAATCGGTATCAATAATCGGCATCAATAATCATCCTCGATAATGTGGACATTTAACCAACATTGCCCCCAAGGAATAACCCACATAGAGCTTAACATATAATGGACTCATGGCCTCATACAAGGGCCTAATATATAACACCATGGGCCTCACTCAAGAGTTTAATACACATCACGATGGGCCTCTCTCATGAGCCTAATATATATCACAATGGGCTCTAAAGCTTGGCCCTCAAATGCACAACAATGGGCCTCATCATATAGGCCTTATATACATCACATTAGGGCTTAAACACGGGCTGAATACACATCACAATGGGCCTCAACTACGGGTCGCATATACATCATATGGGTCTCGATAATCAACCTTGGTAATCGGAATCGGCCTCGACAATCAGAATCGACCTCTATAATCAGAATTGTCCTCGACAATCAGAATCGGCCTCGATAATCAAAATTGACCTAATAATTGGCCTCGAAAATCAGAATCGGCCTCGATAATTAGAATCGGTCTCAACAATCGGAATCGGTATCAACAATTGAAATCGCCCTCAACAATCAGAATCGGCCTCGATAATCGGAATCGGCCTCGACAATCGGAATCGGCTTCAATAATCAAAATCGGCCTCAACAACGGAATCGGTATCGATAATCGGAATCGGCCTTGATAATCGAAATTGGAATCAGCCTCGACAATTGGAATCACCTCGATAATTAGAATCGGCCTCGACAATCGGAATCGGCCTCGATAATCGGAATCAGCCTCAACAATAGGAATCGGTATTAACAATCTGAATCGGCCTTGATAATCAACCTCGACAATCGAAATCGGAATCGACCTCAACAATCGACCTCGACAATCGAAATTGACCTCGATAATTGGAATCGGCCTCGACAATTGGAATTGGCCTCGATAATCGAAATCGGCCTAACAATCGGCATCGACAATCGGAATCGACTTCGATAATCAAAATCGGCCTCAACAATCTGACTCGACCTCGACAATCAGAATCAGCCCCGACAATCGGCCTCGACAATCAGAATCGGAATCGACCTTGACAATCTGACTCGGCCTCGACAATCAGAATCGGCCTAGGCCTCGACAATCGGAATCGGCCTCGGCAAATCGGAATTGACCTATACAATTGGAGTCGGCCTCGACAATCAGAATCGGCCTCGACAATCGGATTCAGCCTCGATAGTCAGAATCGGCCTCAACAATCGGAATCGGCCTCAATAATCGACCTCGGCATAGGGCAGGGTCCATAGATGGATGGCCGATGATGGATCAGGCAATATCAATGGGCCCAATAATTTGGGTTTAACCCACTAGAGACTGATGAAAATGGGCCTAATCAGGCCTAAAGGAAGGTCACAATGTGGACATTTAACTAACATTACTCCCAAGAAGTGGCCCATATAGGGCCTAATATATAGTGGGCCCCTAACCTCACACAATGGCCTAATATGCATCACGATGGGCCACGACTCATGGTCCTCAAATACATCATAATGGGCCGAATCACATGGGCTACATATACATTGTATCGGGCCTCATCACATCACAATGGGCCTAATTGTATGGGTCGAAAATATATCACACTGGGCCACAACATATGAGTCGTTAATACATAACAGGTGGGCCTCAAATATACATCACAGGTGGGCCTTGCACATACAGCAAGTGGACCTACTCATCACAGCTGGGCCTACCAGTGGTCCAGCCAAAGAACGGCCTAGATAACATACACATCACGGTGGGTCGCTTCAATGGGCCGCACCAACGGGCCTCATATACAACAAGTGGGCTTCATCAATGGGCCACACCAACGGGCCTCATATATAACACGTCAAGCCACACTATTGCTAAAAATGAATCCTATCGCAAGATCATCTGGACCATATTACAAATAGTATTAGAGATAATGATTTCTACAGTTGAAATTCCATAGGGCCCACCATCACGTTTCTTTCCCATCCAGTCTGTTCATTAGGTCACAAAGACCTGAATTTAGTGGAAAAAACAAATTTCATACTTATCCAACCAAAAGGGGTTCAATGGTGGGCGTTCAATCCCCACTGGTTTTGCAATGTGGTCCACCTGATCAATGGTTGCACTTATGCACCCATCACGGTGTGGCCCACCGGGATGTATTTTGAGATCCAACCTATTCATAAGTTAACATAGTGATGGATGAAGTGAAAATAAATATCAGTTTAATTCGAAACTACTGTGGCCCTTAAAAATTTGAACGATGGATGTCACTATCCTCACTACTGCAATGGTGGGGTCCACTTGAACTTTGGATCTGACTCATCCTACCTCTTAAACTATAAAAAGATATCTCAAAATGGTTGGACAGTATGGATACAACACATGCATCATGGTGGGTCCAACCGTCCAAGGTCTGGACGGTGTGGATCAAATCCACCCAATTGCTGACGCCATGCAGCAACTATATACCTGGTGAGCTGTAGACCAGCCAATCTGTTTCCAAGAGGTGGGTCCAACATGGGGCCCACCAATAAATATAATATACAATATTATATTAGGATATATGATATAATATAAAATATTATATTAAAAATATCAACTGGAATATATGTATCAAGGTGAATACAACATATATCATGTGTGGGACATCTAAAGGAATGGATGTTGTGGATGGAATCCACGCATATGGTGGTCCAGCAACGTCCAGGCCTGGGACGGCCTGGATGGATGCATACATCAAGGTGTAGCACCACACGTGGGGTGGGTCCCACCATCCAAGGACAATTAGGGGTAAAAACATCAAGGTGCGTCCACATGGGGCCCACCTTAATGTATTATATAATATATAATATTAATCTATTATATTAGCTGGTTGGTACACTCTACTGTCAGGTCATACTTCACTGAAATCACGTCCAGTGTCCAGAGACGCTGGACGGACGGTGTGGATATATATATATATCATGAAGGTGGGTCCCACGTGTGGGGCCCACAATTGGTGGGTCCCACTGTCCTGGCATGTGGACGAACCACATCATCACGGTGGGTCCACATCAATGTGGCCCACCCATTTTTGGGATTAAGCTTATATTTATGTTTTCCCATCACCCATTAAGGTAGGGCCCACATGGCCTGTACGGTGTGGATTTCACACATACAACATGGTGGGTCCCACTACATGTCATCATCATCATAAAAAAATGAAAGAGAGGGAGAGAGAGAGAAAGAGAGGTGAGTGATGGAGGGACCCCGGTACTATGGGCCCTCCCTTCCATGCTTTACAACATATATCAAGTGGGTCCCATTACATGTGGGCCCACCGATCAAAATTAATGGTGGAGATCCCATCTCCACCAAAAAGTAAGGTCTAGATGACCCTGTACATATAAGGAAATTAAACATCATAATGGGTTCCATAGAGAATGGCCCCATCATGGAATGATCATGAGAATCATGGTGGGCCATCGGCCATACCTAGGGTCCAAAGTGGGATCCATATCATCAATCGGTAGGCCCCACTTGGCCCATCATCAAAATATGAAATATAAGCCTATGAAGACACATACCTATGATCTTTTCCTCCTTCCACCAAAGCATCCTAGAGCTCCAATAGACGAACTTCAACATTTGAGATGGACTTTGGATGGTGGGATTGAGTGGTAGGGAGGTGGACCACACTAACTTCTCCTCCCTCCCATGAAAATGTTGGACATGGGTTACTTGAGAGTAATGAGAGAGAGAGATGAGAGAGAGAGGTGTAAGAGAGAGAGGGATGGGTGAGTAATGGGGTGTGATGGGTGAGTGATTGATGGATGTGTACTTGTGTAAAAGAGAGTGTTGACTTTTGGGGAGGGTAGTTGTACTTGAGGATGGGATGGAGTAATGGGTTATACTTTGATTGATTGATGTGACGTGTCGTAGAGATTCTCTCGGAATTGCAATGCGCAGTGTTTTTCTCGAACTGAACGCGGGCCTACATCTCCTGGCCTGGGTATCACCTCAGCGCGTAATACGTGATGTCAAAACCACGACGACGGTGCAATCCCAAGGGTACAAGTCTCGGGCCGAGCTGACTCAGATCAATAGGATGCAACTCAAGTTCGCGCAAATGCAGGCAACAGATCGTGAGTCACCAGAATTCGATCGGGAGGACTGTGTAAGCCTACAGAATGGTATGGACTAGGATACAGGTCTTACAGTTGTCATCTTGTATCAGCGTAACTCTTTTGTCTACTCTGGGCTGCAAGAAGCTGACACCAAATAATATCAATCTTCTATAAGGTTACATGAACCAGGTCTGGGTCAACCAAGCTCTTCTCACCAACTTCTGTCCAACAATGTGAAGCTCGGCAAGGGCGCCCATATAAGGCATCATAAGGAGTCATGCCAATGCTTGCTTGGAAGCTGTTGTTATAAGTAAACTCGGCATAAGGGAGACAGTCATCCCAGCTATCCTTGAAGTCAAGTATGCACACTCGTAACATGTCTTCAAGTATTTGATTTACCCGTTCCGTCTGCCCATCGGTCTATAGATGGAACGTGGTACTGAACTTCAATTTCACTCCCATTGCTTCTTGGATTCGAGTCCAAAAAATAGACGTGAATCTCGTGTTTCGGTCTGACACAATTTTCATAGGAACCCCATGCAATCGTACTATCTCCTTGATGTACAGCTTGGCCAGGTTATCGGCTGAATTAGAAACTCTAATTGGGAGGAAATGAGTAGATTTTGTCAACCGGTCCATAATCACCCAAATGGAGTTGTGCCCCTTTCTCATCTTTGGTAACTCGGAAATGAAATCCATAGATATGAAATCCCACTTCCACTCAGCTATGGGCATGGGCCGAAGTAAACTAGGGGGTCAGCGATGCTCGGCCTTGACTTGCTGGCATGTGAGACTCGGGATACAAAGTCTATTATGTGGGCCTTTATGTTGTCCCACCAGTACGAATGTTTCAGGTCTCGATACATCTTCGTACTGCCCGGATGCATTGCTAACTTTGAATTGTGGGCGGTCTCCAGAACTTCTCTCCTCAAGTCATGGAGGTTTGGGACACATAGGCGGCCGCGATATCTCAAACCTCCATCTAAGCTAATCCTCCATTCGGACTCTTCACTGTCGCTCTCACGCTCTCTCATCTTCACCAACAGTTCATCTTCTTTCTGAGCTGCAATGATTTGGTCGTCGATAAGTGGTTACACGTGGAAGTGTGCAATGCTCTCAAATGGCTTTTCCACTGTCAGCTTCTACTTGAAATCTCGCACGAATTCCACCATATTCCACTCTTCTATCATCAATGGGGCTGTAAATTTGATGGTTTTCTTGTAGCTTAATGCATCGGCCACAAGGTCAGCCTTCTCAGGATGGTAGGAGACCTCAAACTTGAAGTCTTTCAAGATCTCCATCCAACGTCGTTGCCTCATATTCAGGTCCCTCTGTGTAAAGATGTATTTGAGGGTCTTATGGTTGTAAAAGAGCTCAAACTCCTCTCCATAGAGGTAATGTCTCCAAAGCTTTAATGCGAAAATGACTACCGTTAATTCCAAGTCGTGAGTGGGGTAATTCTCTTCGTGTTTCCTCAACTATCGTGATGCATAGGCGATCACCCTATCCTTCTGCATAAGTACACAACCTAAACCGACTTGAGAGGCATCGGTGTAAATGGTATATTTGACCCCTTGCTCTAGCAGTACTAACACGGTTGCAGATGTTAGCTTGTCCTTTAATTCTTGAAAGGCTGCTTCTGCTTTCTCGTTCCACAAAAACTTAAGATCTTTCCGAGTGAGTTGAGAGAACGGTCGGGCTATCTTAAAGAAGTCCTTAATGAATCCGCGGTAATAGCCGGCAAGTCTGAGGAAACTCCTCACTTCTATAACCGAGTCAGGCTGCTCCCAGTCTTGTACCGTGGTCACCTTGGCAAGGTCCACAGCGATTCCTTCTTCGGAAACCACATGTCCCAGGAACTTGACTTCTTCCTTCCAAAAGTCACATTTTCGATATTGTGTAAATAATTAATTCTTCCTGAGAGTATCAAAGACTGCTCACAAGTGTTCTTCATGATCCTTCCAACTCTTGGAGTATATCAAACTGTCATCTATAAATACGATGACGAATCGGTACAGATACGGCCGAAACACCCGGTTCATGAAATCCATGAATATGGCCGGTGCATTTGTAAGTTCAAACGACATCACGAGGAATTCGTAGTGCTCGAAGCTTGTTCTGAATGCTGTCTTCTGTACGTCTTCGTTCCTGAAGCGCAACTGATGGTACCCGGACTATAAGTCTATCTTAGAAAAATAGTGTGCCCCCTTCAACTAGTCAAACAGGTCATTTATCCTGGGTAGAGGATACTTGTTCTTAACCATGACGTGAATTAGTCTGCGATAATCAATACACAACCATAGCGATCCGTCATTTTTCTTTACAAACAACATAGGTGCTCCCCAAGAAGATACACTCGGTTCTATAAAACCCAAATCTAACAAATCATCAATCTACTTTCTTAACTCCATTTCACACGAAGGCATACGGTATGTCGGTAAAGAGACAGGTGTCGCACCTGGCACAAGGTCGATGATAAAGTCGATCTTGCACTGAGGAGGCAGTCCAATGATCGTTCTAAACACGTCTGTGAAATCTTGGACTACTGGCGTGTCCTCAAGAGATGGACCATCAACATTCTCTAACAGGGAAGCATAACAACTAATATGGCAGGGCCAACTGACCTAAATTGGGAAAGTGAAGGTCATGTTTTCGGACCCATGTGCTGTCACCAATCTAGTTTCACAGTCGATCTCGACCTTCATTTCAGTGAGCCAATCCGTGTCGAGGATGACGTCGTAATTATATATCGTGGTGTCAATCATGTCAATGCACACCACCCTGCTTCCTAAGTCTATCGAGCAATTCTTACAAAGCTTAGTGGCATTAGTAAAAGTTCCTATTGTTGCGATGACTCTCACCCCAACCATAGGGGTAGTGCTTAGGCCTAATCGCTTGACTATGGAGTATGTTATCATCAAAATAGTGGACCCGATGTCTACCAATAGAAATACTGGTGTACCTTGGATGTGGGCAGTGACATCGAAGGCTAGTGATACTGTGATCGCAAATTCAAAAGCTTCAGCGGCAAGCGCATGCACTCGAGCTTGTTATGGATGATTAGGTTACATTGCCATAGGTTGTTGAGGCGGCCTGTTTCAAGGCACGGGAAGTCTATAGAATGGTGGTGCTAGTGGTACAGATCGTAGAGGTGGAGCCGATATAACTTGTGGTGGTTAGCGATTGATCTTCTGAGGTGGCGTAAAGCCATTATCCCGGATCTTGGTAAAATAAAAGAGCTCTGTATGGCTCACCTTGTTACAATAGACGCACCAAAGATTAGATTGCCTCTGCTGGACTAGAGGAGCCAGTAGTCTGGGAGGCAAATTTGCACGTGGCCTCTTGCTGAGAAATGGTCGGTTCGGTAATTTAGGCCAAGGCCTCAGGCCTATTGGCATACGTGTTCGAGACACTCTTTCACCATCCTACTTAACTCGCAGGGACATGTGTACTAGCTCAACATAGTTAGGAATGCTAGCCCAACACATCTTGGTGCGGATATCCGCCCACAGTCCCTCTAAAAACTGCCACATTCTCATCGGCTCATTTACTAGGATCAATGGAGCATACCTGGCCAACTTCGTGAAATGGTTCTCGTACTCTGCCATGGTCATTCCTCCTTTTCAGAGGTGGAGAAATTCACCCTCTTTTTCATTACGGTACGTAAGGGGGAAATATTTCCCATGAAAACGGGATTCGAACTCGTCCCAAATCCATGCAAATCCTGCCGGAACGGTTCGTAGGATGCTATCCCACTAAAGACTAGCCTCATTTTCAAACATATAAGTAACAAGCTCAACCTGCTCTACTTCATTACAGTGCAACGGCTTGAACATCTTGGATATTCAATCCAACTAGTACTCAGCCTCCTCGGGTTTATAAGTACCCATAAAAGTGGGAGGATGGAAGCGCTGAAAGCATTCAAATAGGCCACTTGTATTCATAACCCCAGTAGGCTGTACAGGTGGCATCGACGGGGCTGCATTCATGCTCTATATGATGGCCCCCGCTATGGTGGTAAAAAACTGTTGCTATTGTTGTGTTAGGAACATCATCTGTTCCAACCTATCAGGGGGAGAGGCCTCCTGAGGCATATGTGGCGTCGATGAATTCGCACAGTTCTCTCCCAGAACTGGTGGTGCACTCGGTGTTGGCCCATTTGTGGGGTTAGTGGCCGGTTGTGAATCCGGCATTGTGTCGCTACTTGGACCTAAATTGGAGTCCGTTTGGCTACCACTCACATGAGAGACCCCATCATTCATTCTGCCAAGCGAGAGACATACCATGTTCCAAGTGGTCTTTAGTGGGATTCCCTATATACAACATAGGGTGCAACATTTATAGGATCAGAATAACATCATCCACATTTTCCATACATTCTACACATTTCTGAACAAAAAGACTTCATGCATTTCATTTAACCAAAATTTGTCATAATGCATATGATGTAACATTACATGACTTATGACAGAGAATGAATGTAAGCTAATTAAAACAAAGGCTTAAACACTTACTATCCTAACATCCAAACCAAGCCTAGACAAGGCTATTACAAAAAAAGAGCAAGGAAACAACTATAAACATATAACTAGTCCTCCGATTCTAACGAAGGCGAAGGCGCTCCCTTATCCTACATACAACACGGGAAGGTCTTTAAGATGCGAGACATCTTCTTGAACTTTTTTTTTAGGTAGGCCCAGTTCTCCTCGATCTTCTGCTTTAGGTGGGCCTAGTTCTCTTTAATCTTATCCATGTGGGCTTCTAAGACGGCTCGGTTATGGCTGTCCTCATGTGTAGCAGTAGGAGATCCCTCATCTGAGTCTTGGGCCTCCTTTTCTTCCTCTTGCTTAACTTCCTCACTGTCTGCCCCTTTTTCATTTCCTTCCTCTTCTTCACTGCCTTCTTCCTCTTCATTTCCTTCCTCTTCTTCACTGCCTTCTTCTTCTTCAGTTTCTTCTTCTATCTCATCCCTGTACTCATCAAGCCTTGCTTGACATTGCTTGGGGCCTATTCTCATATTGTTGAGTGTAGTTTCACTGATGAAATGTATTGGGGCGTGGTCATCCATATGGAGTCTGAAGCCAAAATTTCAGGCGATCTTGCAAATGAGTCAGCCGAAAGGGAGTGAGGCATCTCCCCGAGTAGATCGTGCTGTGTTGATTATCTGAGTCAAGGCGAGAGTAGGCAGGCACAGCTTGTCTCCCTATCCACTCTATACAGTAAGTCCACCATAAAGTTAGTGCATTTTGTGTGGTTACTCCACCTAGGATACACGTTGTGCATGCATATATGATGGAGCAGGCGGAAGTCCTCTGTCATACGAGTCGATGCAAGGGTATTTCCTCACCTTCAATTAACAAGTTGGCCTTATAGGAAATTTGTGCGGCGATTTCTCTCCCTTTCACTGGCGAGATTTGTCTCACTTGCATGTACAACTCCACGTTCTATCCCCATGATACGTGTCAGGAGGTCCACATCGACCTTAGTGTGAGTTCTTCTCAACGGTATGATAAACTGGAGGGGCACCAGAGTTGGGTCCCGTATGTGATCATAGAAGGCTCACACGGTGCCTTCACTCGCATGAGTGTTTCCCTCGAATATGAGACCCCACCCATTCTCCGGGAGGAGGTCGATCACTAGATATAACCCAAATAATTTTTTGTCAATGTGAGCTTCAAACACCACCTTGCGATTACAGAACTTATCTAGTTTAGCACCTACTGGTAAAGACCTTTCTATCGGGATTCGAGGGTTGAGGTCCCGTTTCGACCTTCGCTCGGCGCTTGCACTTGTCTCAGCACTTGTCCTCTTTCTTGAACGGCTTGGATGACTAGGCCTGGCCTTATCCGGGGCCGCTCTCTTCTTTTCCATAGGGAAAGGAGCGTTGAGATAGAGAAAATAGCAGTGATGAACTCAAAGAGGGCCATTGGAATGGAAAAGCTTGGAGAATGAAGTGGATTGTAGGATTTGAAGATTATGAGACACAAAAGAGAGTTTTTGTGCTCAAATGGGTGAGGAGGATAGAAATGAAGAGATGAAATAGGTTATTTTTGAGGAATGGTAGTGGATGGGTGTAGGATGTAAAAGAAATGAGAGATTTGAGTGTATAAAAGTGGGGATTTGAGAGAGAAAATGAGTTTTGGAGGGTTTAAAGGTGTTTGGAGGGTTTAAAAAGGGTGGAATGAAGTGAGAGGGGTCTGGGAGACTTGAAAGGGGTTAGAAAGGGGCCCCCCACGTGGGAGAGGCCCCACATGTGAGAGGGGGTGCCGCCGCGCCCTAGGGTGTTAGGCGATGGCGCACCCCCTCCCGGGGTGCCGGTTTAATGCGTAGGACCCCTTGGGCCCCACCATACTTCATGCATTGGGTCCTTAAGCTCGCATGATATATTTTCCTAGTTGTACGTGTATGTATTCGTGCCTCTTGTCCTGTTTCGGGGTTTATGTTTGTCGACTAACGGTTCAAACCCATCGTTTGATGGCCTAATGATGATTAAGACCAATTTAAGTGATTTAGGCTGCGTACGAGCTACACTACAGTAGTCAATCTCGCCCATCAGCGAAACCTTGGGATCCTAATGTAGTTTCTAGATTCCATCTCCCCCTTCCTAAGTGCGTCAGAGTGCGTCATGTTACCTATAACCCAGGTTCAGTTTAATCCAAATCATGCTCTGATACCAACTTATAACGCCCCAGATTTTAAAGGTCGAGCAAAACTCTACTCCCGCGATCCAGCACATCACTTATGCAACATGGATAATGATGTTCAGATTTCATCCATATTAATGAGTTAAACATGAGTGAGATTATACCAAAATAGCATATCATACTCCAGATACAATTAAATTAAGCAAGCTGAAGACTGAAACATATATATTTAAGTATGTAGGTGTTTCACAACCTCCAGAGTATGATTATGTTATCGGGATGAACATATACATGTATTGTTCCAAAATTGACAAAATATCAAAATGTAAAATGTCCAAGTAATCCAAATGTCCCTGTAATCCCGTCTAAACAACACGAGGTCTACATAGACCTGCTTGAGAGCTGAACATAGGAGAATTCTTCCTCCTCGTCCATGAAGTCTAACTCCGCTACATAGGCTTCCCCATCACTAGCATCTAAACCAGAGTCTGGTTGATGTTTTAAAACACCATCCCAGGGTGGGAGTGAGTGATAAACTCAGTGGTACTATAAGGCAAAGGTTAACATGTTATCAAGTCAATCAAGCAGTAATGATAAAGCAATACAACAATCACTTCCTAACTACTCTTGTTAACGCAGGAATGGAGTACAAGTAATGATGTATGCCCTTACACAAAGTTCCCTCACGAGTGACTCTGACAACCAATTTCACATATTACAACCTCCCTAAAGTGCACCTTCCTCTCCAAAAGCACATCCTAACTAATGCAATGTGATGCATGGTCATGTTAGCCGAGTACTTAATTAAGTTTATTCATATAGCATATTTGGGAAGCTAAGGTATCTCCCTTTATTTCATTAACCCAAATGAAGGATCAATCTAGGGTCGTCAATCCTAGTTAACCACATACGATAGGCAAGTTGTAGGGCATCACCCCTAATGAAAAGCAGTCGATAGAAAAATTAAAAAGTTAACACTCGCGGTCACTATAAGGAGACTCGTCACCTCAGCGTAGGCCAACAGCTCGCACACGGTGTCCCATACCACCATGCCTGGCTCACGAGTCTGGGTTGCTCACTGGTCACTACGAGGAGGCTCGTCACCCCAGCGTAGGTCGACAGTTTGACCACGGTGTCCCATACCACCATGCCTGGCTCATAAGTTTTAGCCGATCGTGGTACTATGGTTAAAATAGTTTTTTTACATTGGTAAGTGGTACCTTAGATTTAAGCAATGATGTCCATACATGGTAAACACACAGTAGATCAATCGGTTTGTTTGGCAAGTTCGATTGGTATGAGCACACGTTGACTTAATTGACATGGAGCGCATAAGCACCCCTTGTGGCCTAACCACTGTCGACAATCATCGTGCGACCCGGATTCATCGAGTTACCCAATGTGGTGAGACTAATTTAGCCACTCAAACAAGGACAGTTACCGATTGCCTGGGCAACGTTGTAGCCCCAATCTTACTCAGATGTAGTAAGTATACAAATGCGATAATCACTTCAGCATTCAACGATCAATTCAAGTGAATTCCTCATTTGAGCATTTTATCAAACACATTGAATATGTTACATAACACTTGCATTTTATCCATAAATTTTGTAGCAGCAAATATGATTACAAGAAAGAAACTATACATATGATTAAGGTAATTGAGAATCCTACGCTTCACCAATATATAGACTAGGTTAGTTACAACATATATTTTAGCAAATCCTTATACAAAGAGGTCATCATGCATATAATAACAATGAATCCTAAATTAATAGTCATGGTAAATGGAAATCATGTTTACGTGTTCATTCAAACATTTCAACAAACACATAGGATGCATATTTGTTCAACATAGTTCATACATGTATAAGACATCGAAATCGACGTATCTAAGATGATATGGTAGCAATCAAGTCAGACATAAATCATTAGCTGACATTGAAAGCATTGAAAACCATAACCTAAACGTTTATAGTCTGCACCTTTCGTCGGAATACTTGATTCAGACTCGGTTCGAATTTTACGTTCCCAAAACGGAACGACGGGTACCTAAATGGCAAAACCGGTTATCTAGGTTGGCAAATAATCATTTTAGATCTCAACTACGGTGTTAGGGTTAGGATTTCTTACCCAAATCATAGCCGATACAGGTTGAGTAGCGAAATGGGAAAGCAATTCGAGGTGTGGAGTTATGGGAGAGAATCACAGCAATGATCTCCCAAGTTTGCTCTTCTCTCCTTACTCTTTTCTCTTCTTTTCTCTCTTCTCTCCTAGGGTTTGGAGAAATTCGTATGAGAGAGAAGTGGGGTGGTATAAGGGCTATATATAGGCCCAGAAGTGATGTAAATGGCCCCATGGCCCTGGTATACTTAAGTTATAACTAAAGGGCATCTTTTTTTGACAAACGGGGCACATAGGGAGGTCTACAACTCACATACATCGTAGGGTAAGCTCTCTAACCACAGATCTATTCCAGGATGTGATTTCAATGCGATCGGATTAACTGATCGACCGTAGAGGACCCGTGTCAGATCAACAGTCATACTTATTCGATCGGGGCCACAGTTATATGGATATGTGCAAGGAAATTTTCATTTCTCATGGGTGAAGTTTGGTCAAAAACTGACGGTCAATTTTGTGGGTGAGCGAATGACCCAATTCACTTAAGTTTCAATATATTTTCTAAAGGTATTCACGTTTCTCACACACTTTACTCAAGGCTCAAGTTGTGCATTTCTAGACACTATTTGGGCTCAATTCCTGCGATGGTTGCCAAGCCAAGTAGGACGGACATAACCTTATAGTTTCGCGGTCATCAGACTTTCGACGTGTAGTTCAGGTCCGATACGGAGTTTTAATGTAGTCCCGAGAGCGATAGGCTCTTGGGATTTCTCCTAGGTCTTTATGTAGTGTTAAGTCACTGGTATTAATGGTTTTAAGTCTCCTCATTTGTGGAAATGGTGGCCCAAGCTTAATCCACCGCTTATTCAATTTAGTACTTAACTAAATTCTGCCTTAATTACGACTGGATACGGTCCTTAGGCATTTCTAGCTGAGGTGTTACTCGGGTCTTTGTACAGATTTTTTCGAGACGTTACACTCTACTTGTCATAATAAGGGAGTTAAGGTGAGATGGCTACTTATTATTATTATTATTATTATTATTATTATTTTAAAATTAGACCATAGGTCGCGTAATGGGGCAACCACTTTAGTAAACTTTCACATAGTCAGGCAGCTAGTACCACAATTTCACATAGTTTAACAGTCACCTAGGCACCACATGATCATATCGTCGGGCTACACATTCCCCACATACCCACATGATTTACGACTATCCACATCACGCATGATCACAAGATTTATGAGCTACATATTCAACACTATTTAGCCAAATCTAGTTGTCATACATCCCGTCAGTTATCATATGGTTAAGGGCCACAACCATCATAAATCCACTTAGACAAGTAGTTACACAATTGGCCCAATTTCATACTGTTATGTGGGCTATAAAAATCACGCACTCACATGGTCTGGTGGCCCACACAACTTCCACCAATCCACACAACTAGTTGGGCCATCCAAAATCCCAAATTCCTATGGTGTAGTGATCCACATGATTTCTACCAACTGACGGTCTAAATGACGAGTAACCATTATAATGGGTACTATGGAAACGACTTAGATTGCAATAAATATATAGGCAGCTCCATACTCTAAAATGATCTAACAAAATATATGAATGAATGGTAAAACATGTATATTTGGTGGCCCATGTTTGATTAAAAAGGATGGATAGATTTCTCACAAACATTACTACAACTCTAGGAAATATTTAACGGTGGACAAGTGATCAATATTGCTCCCGTGGCATGAGATTTGTATCCGACTAGTCTATGGGACCATACCCTAAAATGATAAGGATAAACCGATGAATGGCATGGATTTACATCATACTACAAGGTGGAGTTCATGGTCAAGGAAGCGTCCCAGCATATGGGGGGCACACTAGATCCTAAGAATTTCCAATGGTTATTACCATTGTTTCTACTTGCACCGTGGCCCACCTAAAATTGAGTTCTACTTCATCTTGTGTCCACGGGCAGGAGGTGGGCCCACTTCCCAAGTGACTGGAAAATATAAGCAGCGTGGGTATACAACACATGCACCCAGGTGGGCTCCACATGTATCACGTTATGTCCAGGGAAGTTTTCATTGGTAAGCATGTAATTCCCTTTCCTTATTATTATTATTATTATTATTATTATTATTATTGTTATTATTATTATTATTATATTTTGTATAATTGTGGATCCCATTGACATGGTGGGGTCCACCCCATGAATAGTTTGTACAACAAACAACATCATAGTTGATACCACTCACTAGATGAATGGCATGGCTATAAGGTACATATATTGGGTGGGGCCCATAACACATGGATGGTCTAAATGATGGACAACTAGGATATAAAATACATGTAACGAGTTGGCTCCTCTATCCAATGACTGACCTAACATTGGTGGCAGTTACACATCATGGTAGAACTTAAGGGACTTAATGGTATGGATTTTTATTCCCACTGTTTCATATAGTGTGGTCCACCTAAGGTGTGGATCGCCTCATTCTTTTACTCATGTCTTAAAATGGTCTGAAGGAGTGGATGAATGGCCCAGATATACTTTTCATCACCAAGGTGGGTCCCAGAAAAATCTGAGTGTTTTGTGTACAATTCCATTGTCCAAGTGGTATGGCCTACATGAGCTTCTAATGGGCCTGATTTTTTATGTCGTGCAATGGATGGGGCTGGTAAGATGGATGAACGGTGTGGATTTAGCACATACATCATGGTGGGGCATGGGGCTTAAAATCAAATAAATATGTGGCTCTTGTGGGCCACACCACACACAAAGGTTGAGAGGGTTATCCTCCATTAGAACATTCATAATCATTTGTTGGGCCACCGGGACGTGGTTCACGAATCCAGTCCATCCATTATGTGTGTCCCACTTGGTTGAGGGGTCAGTCCAAGTTTCAAATGCATCCAAATTTCAGGTGGGCCCTAGTAAGTGATTATATGTGTACAGCCATGTCTTCACATGATTTTAGATGGTGTGGGCCACCTGAGTTTCGTGTACGACTAATTTTTGGGGGATCATATCATTTAAAGGGGACCCATCAAATGCACGGTGCTGATGTTCAACATACATCATGGTGGGGGCTATGGCTGGGACCCACGGTCCCTGTCCTCTTACAAAGCAGCAAGACACTGCTTGCTGTAGTGTCCTCTGGACGTTGGCAGCAACAGCGTCTAGATGTTGTGTTATTTTTTTTATTTTTTCAATGTTTTTTCATAGGTGGGGCCTGCATCCTAACGATCCACTCCAACTACTGGTTTCTCCGACTCGTAATAGGTCTAACAAGCCCAATGTTCAGTATGTTTCGGTGTACAGAAACATTACAGCAAGCCCTAACAGACTCGATAGTAAATATCACTATTAACACGAGTTTTTTAACGGTGTGGCGTACCAGAGATTTGGATTGGCTTTATTTTTTGGCTCAATGCCTAAAATGAGCTGAGGAATTGGATGGACGATGTGGATCAAACACATACATCATGGGTGGGGCTTGTTGTGGTCCCACACCGCCCTTTCTATTCTATAGTGGGACACGCTACAAAGACGGTTCTCCTGGACGGGCCAGTAGAATGCAGCGTCTCTCCCTCTTCTCTTTGTATTTTTTATTTTATTTTATTTTATTTTTTATTATATATATATAAGTGTATGTGTGCATGTGTGCATGGGTGAGTGTGTGAGATTAGACAGCCCCCATTCTTAAACGGTTTGGATGGCATACAAATATTCTGGTGGGGCCTACTATTGATGGGTCCCACATGAAGTCTATCATAATTTAGTTTTGTGTATTTTCTCCTATACATCAACACCATTAATCACATCATTATCATCATATCATCACCATTATTAATCATCTTTTTATATGTATTCTCCTATACATCCACACCATTGATCACATCATTGTCATCATATCATCACCACTATTAATCATCTTTTTATATGTATTCTCCTATACATCCACACCATTAATCACATCATTATCATCATATCATCACCACTATTAATCATCCAAATAATCAAGAAAGAAAATAAACTATAAGAGTGGAGGGGGTGTACTCACCTTTATGAACTAGATGGATGGAAGGGATGAGATTGATGGAATTGATGGCCCACCAAGATCACTCCTCTCTCTCTCTCTCTCTCTCTCTCTCTCTCTCTCTCCTTATTATAGAAAATGGTGAAAATGCTAAGGGATGGAGGGGTATTTGTAGAGAAATGGATAGGATTATGGGAATTTATACATGATTAGGAATTAATGGTGGATTAAAGGGGCATGGGATGACATGGTGTGATGATGTCATACATAGGGTATGGTATAGAGAGAAGTTGACTTTGGGGAGTACATGAGAGAGGGATGGCATGGGAGGGTGACATCACACACATGGATAGATATTCTCTCACCCATGTGTGGCATGTGTATGTGTGCATGGCATGTGTTATGCACATTGTGGAATAGAGTATATGGCGCCATGCGCACATGATACACTAACAATTCTTCGTGGCTTATCTCATTAACAGATCATTGTATAGATGCATGGGTGGTACCTACACGATCGTGACGATAAGGCGGTCAATATGAAATCAGTTTCGAAGCTTAGGGTTCCGGTCAGTCGAGTGTGCATTATGCATGGCTAGTCTAGGTTTGGGTAAGGACATCAATCATCGTGTACATAGGCATAGAAAATGGTACGGAATGGATGGGGTCTTATAATCTACCCTCCTAATAAAAATTCCATCCTCGAAATTTCTAGTCACAAATACATTATCAAACTCATAACATGGAAAGCCAAACATACGTATCACCAAACAATCATCCATCAAACACTAGAGGGTAATGCTCGCGGCTATCTGCCTCATGCTTGGGTGCTAAATATAGTCTCTAGGTTCTCAACTAGAGGATCCTGTTTTGACTAGATTCTTAAACCAGAAATCCTAGATTCATGTCTCTAGATTCATACAAATCAGGGTTACTAATAGCATCCGGGTTCTCGATCAATTACAGTGAGAGACCTAGTTTAAGTTCTTCTATGTTTTCCAATTACTGACTTTGCTCGTAAGTGATCCCAAATCTTATGCTCTGATACCATCCTCTATCATGCCCCAAATCCAGGGACGGACAGCTTCTGTGATGCCCCGAATCTGGCACTCGACTTCCATACACCAAATCCCGAGTTCGGTGCACCACAAGGAAGATTTTTAATTGAATTATATATATATAATACCTAAGCATGAAGATCTATGATCAAAATACCAAGCAACACTCTCCATTATAAACCCTGATGATTACAAGTACAATGCTTTCCAAAAGGTACACAATGTCAATATTGCCAAATTGAAAAATAGATACAATGCATCGAGAAAGCTAAGTCTTCCAAGCTACTCCTGCCCTAAAAAAATGAAAAGTAGGAAGCTTAGGCAAAAAGCCTAGTGAGTACAAACGTGTGTGCAGTATGTTCTACAAGTAAGTAAGATAAGTATGCCACGAAGAAATCATGTATGGTGAAAGGCGTATAGTACGTAAGGTATGATGCCAATGCCAATGCAATGCATATGCATCATAGTAATACTCCAAGTTAATGTCACCAGCATCACTAAGTCATATTTTCATTTCTCCTATACCACAGCCATAACCGTATTACACGCATCCGTAATAACATCATCATCATCATATTATCATGCCATATCATAACTGTATATCTCAAAAAAATACCGTGGTCGACACCCATGCACCAGACACTAATAATCGACCTCGCTACCCACCAATGGGGTTACAACCTTCATTTGGTATACTAGTAGCGGACCTTGTTTGCGCTTCTCCTCGCCAGGGGGTCAGACCGGTCCCTGTTTGCACCTTAGCCCTTAAGCAGGTTAGACCCACCTCTTCTCAACCTAACCTCGTCAGTGGGAGGTCAAATCCATGACCCATGTATCCACTCGGCCCGACGGTCAGGTATCCCTAGCTAGCATCAGGGTTTAGGGACTTTCAACTCAAGGGGCACATCATCCCCTATTATTTCCACACTTCCTGTGTCCCGTTCATTTTCAGAGATAACTTAAGTCATCATCATAAATGTACATCTCATCGTCAAGATCCAACTCATGTTATACGACACGACTTTGATATTTCAATCATCATGTATGTCATGATGATGTATGAATCCAAGCAATTATGATAAGGTATACATTCAAGGGCAGGTGGTATGCATATAATGCCATGAGTTTAGAGTCTGCCTAACCTTTAAGCCAAAAATGACATATAACCATCATGTGTCACTATCAACTATATCAATCCATGGTCATGTGACTAAACTGAAGAGGACATATCTTACACATGAACAATTATATTGAAGTACACTTGCACATACCATCATTCCATGATACATGAGTATGATCAATATCAACATGATTAAGTAGATGAATTTAGTATGCTAGGCAGTGGAAAACCATTAATCAAGATATTAAATCACATACTTCTATTAACCATAATCACTAACATCACTAATATCATCCATAGCTATGATAATCATGAGCATTAATTGTATTCAGAATTACACCTTATCCTTCGCAAGATAGATATTCCATTAACGGCTTTAGCCCGACATGATTCTCTTCTATTAGGACCACATGGTTATACCCTAACTGGGCCTTACGGTTAATGAGTGGTGGTGACACAAAGTACATGTACCAAGTGGTTATGAGATGAAAGGCATAAATATAACATATAGTAAATGAGCCCCAGGATGGATGGTGCTGGTGAAACTCAAATAACGTAGTGGGCTTCACCTTCAAGTGGGTTGTTAGTAGGTTGGATTTGCAAATAATTATCATAGTAGTTTTATAATGGTTTGGAAGTCACAGGTAAACCTCATAAAATACGGTGAGCCCTAAGTTGAACGACTTGGGTATATAATATACACATTGGAGTTAGTTACGGTTGGATGACGTGAGTTTGTCTCATACAATATAGTGAATCCTAGTCCCAAGTTGTCCTACAAGCAGATGGGTCCACACATAAATATTACGGTGGGTCCCAACAAGTAGATAGTATAGGTAACTCACATACATTAAGGAAGAACAATTCAGATGTACAAGGCACACGTCAGTGGGCTTCATGATCGAATTGCTTGGTTGGTAAAACAATTGAACAGTGCGGATAAAATACATACATTGAGTGGGTTCACAAGTGTTCGGAAGTTATACATTTAACTAACACTATTTCATATCGTCTGACTTATTTAAGAATTGGATCTTGGTCATTTTGGAATCATGTTCTAGAATTAGCTAGCCTAATGGATAAATGATGAAATATGCAATACTTACATCAAGGTAGGATCCATAATCAATCTGACACACGTCCTAAGTTCACATACCCAAGAGGTTACACCATCAGCATAGTCCACGAGTCCGAGTAATCACACAATTCTCATATGCCCACATGGTCTTATGGCCACTCCATTATCAGAAGTTCATATGGTTGAGTGGCCACACAAATGTCACTCTACTTGTCATAATAAGGGAGTTAAGGTGAGATGGTTACTTATTATTATTATTATTATTATTATTATTATTAATTATACCATAGCTCGCATAATGGGGTAATCGCTTTACTAAACTTTCACATAGTCAGGCGGCTAGTACCACAATTTCACATAGTTTAGTAGTCACCTAGGCACCACATGATCATATGGTTGGGTCACACATTCCTTACATACCCACATGATTTACGGATATCCACGTCACACATGATCACAAGATTTATGAGCTACATATTCAACACTATTTAGCCAAATCTAGTTGTCATACATCCTGTCAGTTATCATATGGTTAAGGGCCACAACCATCATAAATCCACTTAGACAAGTAGTCACACAATTGCCCCAATTTCATACTGATAGGTGGGCTATAAAAATCATGCACTCACATGGTCTGGTGGCCCACACAACTTCCACCAATCCACACAACTAGTTGGGCCACCCAAAATCCCAAATTCCTATGGTGTAGTGATCCACATGATTTCTACCAACTGACGGTCTAAATGACGAGTAACCATTACAATGGGTACTATGGAAACGACTTAGATTGTAATAAATATATAGGTAGCTCCACACTCTAAAATGATCTAACAAAATATATGAATGACTGGTAAAACATGTATATTAGGTGGCCTATGATCGGTTAAAAAGGATGGATAGATTTCTCACAAACATTACTGCAGCTCTTGGAAATATTTAATGGTGAACAAGTGATTAATATTGCTCCCGTGGCATAAGATTTGGATCTGACTAGTCTATGGGACCATACCCTAAAATGATAATGATAAACCGATGAATGGCATGTGTCTACATCATACTACAAGGTGGAGTTCATGGTCAAGGAAGCATCCCAGCATATAGGGGGCACACTAGAACCTACGAATTTCCAATGGTTGTTACCATTGTTTCTACTTGCAGCGTGGCCCACCTAAAATTGAGTTCTACTTTATCTTGTGTCCATGGACAGGAGGTGGGCCCACTTCCCAAGTGACTGGAAAATATAGGCAGTATGCGTATACAACACATGCACCTAGGTGGGTTCCACATGCATCACGTTATGTCCAGGGAAGTTTTTATTGGTAAGCATGTAATTCCCTTTCCTTATTTCATTATTATTATTATTATATTTTGTATAATTATGGGTCCCATTGACATGGTGGGGTCCACCCTATGAACAGTTTGTACAATAAACAACATCATAGTTGATACCACCCACTAGATGAATGCATGGCTATAAGGTACATATGTTGGGTGGGGCCCACAACACATGAATGGTCTAAATGATGAATGACCTAGATATAAAATACATATAACAAGTTGGCTCCGCTATGCAATGACCGACCCAACTTTGGTGGCAGTTACACATCATGGTAGAACTCAAGGGATTTAATAGTAGGGATTTCTATTCCCACTGTTTCTTATAGTGCGTTCCACCTAAGGTATGGATCTGCCTCATTCTTTTACTCATGTCTTAAAATGGTCTGAAGGAGTGGATGAATAGCCTAGATATACTTTTCATCACCAAGGTGAGTCTAAGAAAAATCTGATCGTTTTGAGTACAATTTCCACTGTCCACGTGGTATGGCCTGCATGAGCTTCTAATGGGCCTGATTTTTTATGTCGTGCAATGGATGGGGCTGGTAAGATGGATGAACGGTGTGGATTTAGCACATACATCATGGTAGGGCCTGGGGCTTAAAATCAAATAAATTTGTGGCTCTTGTGGGCCACACCACACACAAAGGTTGAGAGGGTTATCCTCCATTAAAACATTCATAATCATTTATTGGGCCACCAGGACGTGGTTCACGAATCTAGCCCATCCAATATGTGTGTCCCACTTGGTTGAGGGGTCAGTCCAAGTTTCAGATGCATCCAAATTTCAGGTGGGCCCCAACTAGTGCCTTTATGTGTACAACCATGTCTTCACATGATTTTAGATGGTGTGGGCCACCTGAGTTTCATGTACGGCTGATTTTTGGGGGATCCCATCATTTAAAGGGGACCCATCAAATGCACAGTGTTGATGTTCAACATACTGAAATTGCTATGTTGGAAAACCTAACTTTAGTCAAATTTTGGTGTGCCAAACCAATTCAAGTTTGTGTCATGCTTATGTGTTTTACGTATCAAGCTTGTGCTTTGATTTGCTTTGAATCTTCGACGATCGTGTTAAATCAATCTTGCCGACATCTATGACAAGCTTGCCGAGATCTTTAAGCTGAAGAAAGTGCATGTGTTTCTAGTGTTGGTTGAAGACTCAACTTTCAAGAACCCAATCACAATATTACGGTTTAAGTTCTGTAACTAAAAACGTCCGAGAACTCAAGTCCTAATTGAAGAGTAAGTTCAATATGTTGAGTTCAAGCTTCGAATATCGCAAGAATTAAAACTGCCGATGTGATTGATAGTTTAATGGTTCACGCATTCTATCTCACAAGTAAGGTATGAATGACCTATATTGACCTTAGGGCATGTTACATTCATTTAATACTTGGTATCGGTCATTTTATAGGTTAATAGGTTGTTTATTTGACTACCCTTAGCACTGGCTCGACCAGTCCTAGAATTTTCTCGACCAGTCCAAGATTTGTTACAATTTTTTAGAATTTTTCGGTTAGTTCTTGACCAGTCCTGGAAACTACTCGACCAATCGAGTGAACAGTGCTCGACCAGTCGTGCAGGGCTCGACTTAAATTACAACAAGCATTCTGGCCCCACTCGACCAGTCGAGCAGGCCACTCAACCAGTCGTGGGACCCACAAGGCTAATCGAGCACTTGTCAAATCTTATCGCACCAGAATTTTTGAAAATCTGTTGGACCTAAGCCAGTCGAAGCGAACCTAAGGCCAGCCGAGTGAACAGATTTTTCACCTATAAAAAACATTCAAATTTTAGAGTTTTCTATTCAATTCTAATTATTTTTAAGCAATCACTCTGAGATAATTTTGTGCTCATTCTAAGCTATTTTGTGCATATTTTAGATTCTTTATAAGTAGCTCTTGTTATTTGATTTTAGATCTCTATTCCAATCTGATTTTAAAAAGGGACAATTGATTTACCCTTTCTTGAGATCAAAATCAAATTAAGCTAGCCATGTTGATTTAAATTAAAAATCATCTAGACCTAGAACCCTATACACTTATGGGACTAAACGTTGAACATCTACGTCTGTAACGACTCAGAAAAATCTGTACAAAGACCCAAGTATCACCTCAGGCGAAAATCACTAAGGACCGAATCCTTTAGGGATTAGACGAAAATTAACTAAGTGCGAAAATAAATCATCTATGAAATTAGCTTGAATCACTTTTAATATATACTGCAAGACCCAAAACTAGTAGAATCGCTAATGCTACATTACCTGGAAACATAGGATCAATCTCAAAACCCAGTTGCTCTCGGAAGCAGCTTGAAACTTTATTTCAAACCTGGACTATACATAGAAAGTCTGATTATCACGAAGCTATACGATTATGACCGCCTTACTGGGCTTGACAACCATCTCAGAAATCAAGTCCAAATAGTATCCAGAAATGCACAACTTAAGCCCAGAACGAAGTGTGTGAGAAACGCGAATATCTTTAGGAAATGAGCTCAAACTTGAGTGATTTGCGTTGTTCACTTGTAGGCCAAATTTAAGGTTTCAGACCGTCAAATTCTAACCCAACTACACCCTCTGATCAGGAAAATTTTCCTACACATGTCAGTGCACTTGTGGCCCTAATCGAGTGATGATGACCATTGAACTGAAACTGGTTCTCCACGGTCGATCTGTAAATCTGATCAGACCGAAAACTTAACCTGACCTAAATTCATTGTCAGGGAACTTTCTCTGGACCGTATGCAGAAAAGAGGCACAAGGAGTTTGGCGTTCCATTGGACCAAGAAGATCGAACGGTGGGTGTTTTATAGGCCTAGATTTAATGCTTTGATGATGGGCCAAGTGAGGCCTATCGATTGATGGTATGGATCTCACTTTGGACCATAGGTGTGGCCGATGGCCCACCTTAATTCTCATGATCATTCCATAATGGGGTCATTCTCCATGGACCTCATCATGATGTTATTTTTTTTGCATGAATAGGGTCATCTAGACCTTGCATTTTGGTGGAGAAAGATCTCCACCGTTAATTTTGATTGGTGGGCCCACATGTAATTGGACCCACTTGATGTATGTTGTGATGTATGGAAGGGAGGGCCCATAGTGCCGGGGTCCCTCCATCCCTCGATCTCTCTCTCTCTTTCCCCTTGTTGTTGGCCCTATGATGTATGCAATTTATCCATGTCATCCACCTTCGTGGGACCACTTGATGGACGTGTTGGATCTACACCGTCCAAGCCATGTGGGCCCTACCTTAAAGGTGATGGAAAAACACAAATATCAGATTGATCCAAATCAAGTGGGCCATGTCCATCTGGGACCCACCTTGATAATATATTCAAACCGTCCATCCGGCGTCCCTGGACGCTGGACGTAGGTTCAGTGAAGTGTGAACAGATGATGGGATGTACTAATAATAACAAAAATATATATAGATAACATGCTTAGTATAATTCGTTGTGAGGATAGTTCATCACTTGATAGGCCCATACTTGTTGTGTATAGGCCGTTTAGACCCATCTTCATTGTAAGAATAGTTCATCACTTTATAACATGCTTAGTATAATTCCATGACTCATGCCATACGCATCATATGTATGCTTGATTTCAGTAGTAACTGATCATAGCATGTGCCATTGGACAAATTATTTATGGGCCTCACTGATAGGAGTTACCCACATGAGCGCATGGTACGCGCAGGATTGTTGCATGACTGGATAGCATGATTTATGCATCTCGCATTTGTACGTCGTGATTATTATACACCTTAGCGACATCGAGGTCGTGGCCTCCACAGGCACATCGTGGATGGTCGTATCGGATACCAAAAATACTTCTAGCACTGTGGGCACTTAGGATGTCCTTGGGTGAAAGTCCCAGAACCTTTTTAGTACCAGGAGATGCTCCAACGTCTAGACAGAGTAGATATATGAGCGCAAGAGTGCCGAATACCAGTAGGCCGTGTCTCCCACTGTCGTGGTCGGTTGGAAGGGGGTGTGGCCTTATCCACCCGAGTGAGGGGGTTGTAAGCTAGGCTGAGTTTGACCAGCTCACAAATGAGTCTGCTATCAATGAGCAGGGTAGGTATTGGCAGACTATTGGTCAGGTAGATAGTGTGGTCTATTCCACTTACTAGGCTGTGCAGTTAGGGAGGCGGTAGTCAGTGCGAAGTGTATTAGACCCCAGTGATATCCCAAATAAAAACTATACTAATATGTGTACTTGATGAGGACTGGCATACTTTCTTAGCATCTCGTATATGACATTTAGATATATAGGCCTCACATCGCATGGCCTTGGTATGGCCAATAGCATTCATGCCTTACATCACATAGCCTTGATATGACTGATTGTATTCATGGACTTACCCGCATATTTCGACATTACTCTGATATTGTATACTTGGCGCTTGCTTTACACACATACTTACACCACCCTCTAAGCTTTTGTAAGCTTATGCACGACCGTTGTGTGCAGGTGGCGTTGGTTCGTAGTAGCACTAAGATAGGAGAGCATATCAAATTATTTTAGAGCTTTTGATCACCTTGTATTTCCCTTTCCACTTTGTATTTAAATTTTTTGATATAGTGGATATGTGGTGATGTTGTTTTGTGACTTGGTTATGCTCCATTACAATATATATATATATATATATATATATATATTGAAAATCCTCCTTATAGGATCCTAAGATCAGAATCTGGCATATGGGTGTCGGAAGCCTAGAATGGGGCACTATGGAGGTTATTGGCACTGGATTCGATGATCGGGAATTTTGTGAGCTCGTTTTTCGAATTTGGGGCGTGACAAAAATATTTGTGCATGTATTTCATTAAAGCTTTGCGACTTTCAACCAAAGTATCATGAGATACCTTCAACTTAACAACTTTCTCTTTTAAAGATCTAAGTCAATCTTCAACCTGAGAAGGCTGATAATCAGGATCAGCTTCATCATCTAAATCTAGCTGATGAGGGTCGAATATTACATATCAGATCCCAGTTATTGCATGATTTTAAGTACATGATAATGCTTAATGGAATATTTTAATCGTGTTTTTGTTACAGGGTATAATTAGGAGCGTTGACTGAAAAAGAGTACTACAAGTATGGTTTTGACGCTCCAAAGTTACCAGTGCAAGAGCGGACTTCAGGGGACCAATAGTGACAGATTTACATGTTATGGATCCGAGGAAATCAAGCCGTTCGCTTTAAACGGGCCCGAAAACCAACCAGAATGCAAGATCACAGGGTTCCCACCATCCGATTGGCTTGAAACTTCATACATGGTCTGAGGGACATAAAGTAACCGTACACTTCGAATTTTATATCCCAGATCTTTGTACAAGTGGTCCAACAGACAAATCAGCCCCTGAATAGTCAATCTGCGACCCGCCTGAGATCTTGATATAGTTGAAGTTTGGTCCCGATGGTTTAAATGAGATGACAAAAGAGATGGTTGGATTGGATTTCTCATAAACATCACAGTGGAGCCCATCTGAGATGGGTGTGCATTATGTACATGTGTACTAGCTGTACACTGAGTCATTGAAGTCGGTCAACAGAGTGTTAACCGACTCAAATTGGAAAATTCCATTCACGTCAGTGAAAGTGTAAAACAGAACATCGGACGAACGCTTATGAGCCACCACCGTGACACAAATCGCCGATCCGAACCGTCTATCAGTCTCACACGGTCCCTCTTACCAACGCCTAGGTGGTGCTTTTTCAGAATACAGCGAGGATTGATTTTTAACCATTCAAGCTCAGAATGGACTACAGCAAGAATATCTCATGGGCCGCATCAACAGACCGTAAAAACTGTGTATTCTTAACTGAAATTTCATCCTGAATCCAGTGGACGGCGTAGATCTTGCACCTGACACCAATAATGGGCTCCACCAATGTAGCAACGTAAAGCCTGTTACGCAGGCTTGGTTTCAACGTCCGAAACCGACGTTGTTTGGCTGATTGTATGACCATGGTTGTTGATCATATGGAAGATCTAAACCATCCATCGTGTAGGCCATCGAAAACAGTCCCAAGGAATGTTGATTTTTCAGATAGAACCAAGGGAAGTGGGCAGTGTTTTGAGTGCCTTTTTGGCTGCGTAAAGGAGTTACACACTCTGCTGCGTAAGGAATTTCTGCAGGAAAAATCCACCGCCTCTTGTGCGTAAGACTGCATGAACCGACTCCAACACTTACGCACTCCAAGCCAACTGCATCACCTATATAAAAAAGAGAAGAGATCGAGGAGGAGGTGAACACGAGAGAGGCACAGACGAGAGTAGAGATCCAGAACCGGAGCAGATCCAGAGAAGAAGAAAGAGAAGAAAGGAAGAGAGAAAAGAGGAATGAGGAGAGTTTGGAAGAGAGAGAGAAAGAGAGAGAGAGTTTATTTTTATGTTTTTCCTAGCTTTATCATGTTTATACTAGGCTAAATTCATTAGCTAGGGCTGAGATGAAGCCCCTAATTTGAATAACTCTGGTTATATGTTGATTTTACCTTGATTCGATTGGTTTGTTTCTTTCTCTAGTGTGCTTGATTGGTTTAACTTCTATACTTCTCCATCTATGAACTTGACTAGAGTCTATACATGGATGTTGTCTGGATGCTTATTCTAGGTGCTTGTATCTGAACATGAACAAGTTTCCTATAGAGGAAGAAACAGGGTGCTTTAATGAATTATACATTCTATGTGTCCGACCAAGGACATGGGATGTGTTATTCGGTGCATTACTTTAGGAGATT
Organism: Magnolia changhungtana; assembly: GCA_030180095.1. Taxonomy (NCBI): domain Eukaryota; kingdom Viridiplantae; phylum Streptophyta; class Magnoliopsida; order Magnoliales; family Magnoliaceae; genus Magnolia; species Magnolia changhungtana. The sequence goes on from JASAUF010000625.1 coordinate 4,175,159, forward strand.
AGACATTCTGTATGCCCGACTAAGGACACAGATTGTGCTTTCTTTATATAAGTTGTATCAATCTAGATTAGGGTGAATCAACAGATAAAACAAGGGATAGGATAATTAGGAGTGGATTCGAAAGTCCTAGTGCTCTCTCTGATTGAATTTTCTTCCTTGTTTTCAATTGTTTTTCATAGAATTGTGCTTAGTAATTCGCTCCATTATTTGTTGGATTAGTTAAGGAGAATCATAGATTTGAATTGTGACGACTAGTCCTCGTAGGAACGATCTCGTAATACGTACTGTATCTACATCTGATTCGTATACTTGCGAGTTTAAATAAAACATCAAGTTTTTGGCGCCGTTGCCGGGGATTGTTTCGGTACAAATTGAATTTAAGATTCTTTCTTATCATAATTCATAGCCTTAGGATTTTTCTAATTTTAGATTAGAATTTTTTTTTGTTTGATTTTTAGAAACTAACCTGTTTTCCTGCTTTGTAGGATCCTGACATACACTTCTAATTCGGTAATTTCTTTCTAATTTTCTACTTTTTTATTTTTAGAATTAGCGTTTCATTTTTAGAAATTTTCTAATTCTAGGTTTTTTTTTAGAAATTTTCTATTTTCTAATTTTAGAAAATTTTCCCATTTTAGAAACTAACATTACTTTCTAATTTTAGGTTTAGGTTTTCTATTTTAGAAACCTTCTAATTTTAGGTTTAGGAAACTTTCCTTTTTGGAAACTAACTTTCTATTTCTATTTTAGGAACTTTCTAACTTTAGACTTTTAGAAACTAATTTCTTTTATTTTCTTGTGCAGGACCTTAACATAGAACTCCAAGTCTGGTAAATTCTTTCTAACTTCTCCTCTTACTTCCCAAAGTGCTGTAGAATTTTTCCTTTTCTTTTTCTTAGGATTAGATTCAGAGTTAGGGTTTCACCATGTATATGCATGAGTGGGAACGTCAATATGCTGAGATAGCTTTTGAAAATGTGAAAAAGTGTGAAGGGATGTATGATGATGTTGATAGAAATCAACCTATGTCTCATAATTTTTCTAAAAAAATCATCGAGAACCGACAAGAGTATAAAGATCCATCGGTTAAGAAGTCTTTATGTGATCATATGCTGGAGAACAATTACACCCCACGGATTAATAAGACAGCACATGAGTACTTCCAGATATCATAGACAATTACACCCCACGGATGATTTGTTGTAACATCTAGTTTAAAGGGTTGACACCAAAGTTGAAGCACTTCCAGATATCAGGTGGGCCCCACTTAATGAATCAAGGGGCTGATATGACCGTTGGGGCACTTCCATAGTGATCTGAGGGCTGAACTTTGATATGTATGGTTAATTTATGGCCCCCAGCCATGTATGAAGTTTCGAGCCAATCGGATGGCGGGAACCCTGTGATCTTGCATCTTGGATGACTTTTGGGCCTCTTTACTGTGAACGGCTTGATTTTCTCGGATCCCTGGCATGTAAATTCTTCAATCTTAGTCCTCTAGAGTCCGTCCCTTTCTTTGGTGACTTTGGAGCCCTAAATCCACGCTTTTAATACGCTTTTTCAATCAACGCTCTTTATTTCATCCTGCAACAAAACACAATTAAACTAGGACATTAAGCCTTATCATGTACGTAAAATTCGGCAATAATCGGGGTCTGATATGCAATATTTGACCCTCATCACAACCCCCAACTAGCATTTTGCTAGTCCCGAGCAAAACATGCGAAAAATAATTTCGGAAATAAAAGATAATTCCTGTAAACCCGAGTGACTAGTGAACAAATAGTTGAGATGTGAGAATTCTACGATTCATGAATGGTGAGTAGAATTTTTCTCCTAGAATCAAGCTCACAGTAACCTTCATAATCAAATTCAAAATATTAATCCATTAATCAGAAAATTCTAAACATTGAGTTCCATGAGTGTATAGTGTAATCTAAGCTTACAATCATTAAGAGATCCAATTGTCAATTTCATGATATCATTGGTAATTAACAACAAAATTTATGACAACCAAACCTGAAACCAACACTTGCCTTTTAGATCATCTTTTTATTCTATCAGCCTTTGATATTTTTATGAACAGTAACGCCAAGGAGGGGAATCAAATCCTCACCTATAAGGAGCAAACCTATGGTGAAAACTTGTCGCCTAACCTTCTTTTTTTTTTTTTTAGATGTCAACCATGGGGAATCGAATCTACACTTATAGGGAGCAAACCTATGGTGAAGATGATGCGACTTACCCTTTCAATTCTTCTTTATAAACTGTTGCTAAAAATTTTGTTTTTCAAGCTGGTTTCTTTCATGCTTAGTGATTACCAAGTTAATAATTCAATATCGAACCGGAACCTTAATGTATAAGTGAGATGTGATATGTGAAATCATGACTCAATCAATGTTTACATCTTCTAATCGCAGGTTAACAATTCAAACTTAACTGTGAAATCTAATAGATGGCTGAATCCAATAGTCATAAATTACCAACATCACGTCTCTTTTAATTCTAAATCCAAGATGATCGTCAAAATCACTTCACATTCACAAGAAATTCCAGAAAAAATAAAAAAATTTCACAATTTGTTTTGCTTAAGACCAAGAAAATACTGATTAGGTAACCTAATCTCCCAAAAAACTTGATGTTTTATTTAAATCAATCTGATTTAAATGATTTTAAACTCGTAAGTATACGAATCAGATGTAGATATGGTACATATTACGAGATCGTTCCCACGAAAACTAATCGTCACAATTCAAATCTAAGATTCTCCTTAACTAATCCAACAAATAATAGAGCGAGTTACTAAGCATAATTCTATGAAAAATAATTGAAAACAGGGAAGAAAATTCAATCAGAGAGAGCACTAGGACTTTCGAATCCACCCCTAATTATCCTATCCCTTGTTTTATCTGTTGATCACCCTAATCTAGATTGATACAACTTATATATAATAATAAAAAAAAAAAAAAGCACACTCTGTGTCCTTAGTCGGGCATATAGAATGTCTAATCTCCTAAAGCAATGCAATGAACAACACATCCCATGTCCTTAGTCTGGCACATAGAATGTATAATTCATTAAAGCACCCTGTTTCTTCCTCTATAGGAAACCTGTTCATGATCAGACACAAGCACCTAGAATAAGCATCCAGACAACATCCATATATAGACTCTGGTCAAGTTCATAGATGGAGAAGTACAGAATTTAACCCAATCAAGCATGTTAGAGAAAGAAACAAACCAATCTAATTAAAGTAAATTCAACATATAACAATGAATATTCAAATTAGGGGTTTCATCTCAGCCCTAGCTGAGAGATTAGCAATCCATAAATTCAATTAGGGAGACAGAAAAATAAGATTGATAAAATAAAAACATCCTCCTTTCTCTCTTCCTTTCTTCTCTTTCTTCTTCTTTGGATCTGCTCCGGTTCTGGATCTCTGCTCTCCTCTGTGCCTCTCTCATGTTCACCTCCTCCCTGATCTCTTCTCTTTTTTATATAGGTGATGCAGTTGGCTCGGAGTGCGTAAGTCTTGGAGTCGGTTCATGCAGTCTTACGCACAAGAGGCGGTGGATTTTTCCTGCAGAAATTCCTTACGCAGCAGAGTGTGTAACTCCTTTACGCAGCAAAAAAGGCACGCAAAACACGGCCCACTTCCCTTACTTCTATTCGAAAAATCAACATTCCTTGGGACTGTTTTCGATGGCCTACACGATGGACGGTTCAGATCTTCCATATGATTAATAACCATGGTCATACAATCAGCCAAACAGCGTCGGTTTCGGACGTTGAAACCGAGCCTGCGTAACAGGCTTTACGCTGTTACATTGGTGGAGCCCATTATTGGTGTCAGGTGCAAGATCTACGCCGTCCACTGGATTCAGGACGAAATTTTAGTTAGGAATACACAGTTTTTACGGTCTGTTAATGCGGCCCATGAGATATTCTTGCTGTAGTCCATTCCGAGCTTGAACGGTTAAAAATCAATCCTCGCTGTATTATAAAAAAGCACCACCTAGGCGTTGGTAAGAGGGACCGTGTGAGACTGATGGACGGTCCGGATCGGCGATTTGTGTCACGGTGGTGGCCCATAAGCGTTCGTCCGATGTTCTGTTTTGCACTTTCGCTGACGTGAATGGAATTTTCCAATTTGAGTCGGTCAACACTCTGTTGACCGACTTCAATGACTCGGTGTACAGCTAGTACACATGTACATAATGCACACCCATCTCAGATGGGCTCCACTGTGATGTTTATGAGAAATCCAATCCAACCATCTCTTTTATCATCTCATTTAAACCGTCGGGACCAAACTTGAAGTATATCCAGATCTCAGGCAGGCCGTAGATTGACTATTCAGGGGCTGATTTGTCTGTTGGACCACTTCTACAAAGATCTGGGATATAAAATTTGAAGTGTACGGTTACTTTATATCCCTCAGACCATGTATGAAGTTTCGGGTCGATCGGATGGTGGGAACCCTGTGATCTTGCATTCTGGCTGGTTTTCGGGCCCGTTTAAAGCGAACGGCTTGATTTCCTCGGATTCCTGGCGTGTAAATCTGTCACTATTGGTCCCCTGAAGTCCATTCCTTACACTGGTAACTTTGGAGCGTCAAAACCATACTTGTAGTACTCTTTTTCAGTCAACGCTCCTAATTACACCCTGTAACAAAAACACGATTAAAATATTCCATTAAGCATTATCATGTACTTAAAATCATGCAATAACTGGGATCTGATATGCAATATTCGACCCTCATCACTAGCTTAGCAAAAATGTCATCCATGGACGTGTCTTCAGGCAAAGGAGCTTCCTCTTCTTCTGCATCATCCTCATCTCGTTTGCGGGGAAGGTAGTCCAAATTCATCTTGTGAATGTTGGTGTTATCAAATAGAGGGACTGCCTCAGGTGCCTCAGTAGGAGGAATGACAACATTACTATAAATTGCAAGGCTAGTCATGAGATAAGCAAAAGGAACAGACCCATGGACAGGATGGATATGAAATTGAATCATTATGTAGCAAATCTGTGAAGGAAGACAGATAAGAATGTCGGACACAACAACATGAAGAACACGGCACATAAAGGGAGTAAGCTCAGACTTATTCCTGAACCTAGGATAGACATTGGAAATGAAAATACAATGAAGAACTCTATATTTGGGCAACATCTGATTGGCACGGAGGGCATTACCCGAACTCCATTCGGTATTAAACCGACATAATTTACGGGTAATTTCCCGACGTTCAGTTTCATTCATTTTATCAGCGAGTATATGTATTGGAATACCTTCATCATTGACATTTGTATCCATCAACCCTTATATAAGATGCCTATCAAGAAGAAATGTCCCTTCTCTAAAATTAATAGAGAAGTCAGATCGTCTAGGGACGCTTCACCTATCGATGCATACATCCCTTGTGCAATAGAGTGGTATGCCGTTCCGCCCCAATTAAGAATGTTTTCCCAACCGACAGTGGTAAGGATAGGAAGAAGCTGGAATGGAGCAATATAATCAATATTAATTGTCCTCTTTATGATAATTTTCTGATTGCGAAGATCCTTAACATGCTTCAAATCTTCTTCGGGAGCTCTTGGGGTGGTTCTAACCCTAACTGGAGTTGACCTAAAGGAAGAGCTACGAGTTACTTTCCTCTTAGTTCGATGTTCCATTTAGTGATTGCAATAGAGAAAATTACAAATAAAAGATGGGTTTGACAAGGATCAGATTTTTGCACAAAACCCACTATAGAGAAGGAGAGAAACTCAAAATAAATCACAAAGGAATGATTAACTAGCAACACAATCCAAATCTAGAAGAAAATGTGAAATAAACCACTTACATGGAGGAAATGGAGATGGGTTTAACAAGTGGAGCCACGACGAGTTAAGGAAGAAGAGAGAAATGGGGTGAAAAAGGTGTTTTTCCCCTTTTCAATGAGGCAGCCCGCGATCCACGACCGGTTGAGGTCCTCAACTCGTCAAGGGTCGACTAGTCAAGGACGTACTCGACCCGTCGAGCATCTAAAAAAACACTCATTTTATTTTATAAAAAAAAACTAATTAATTAAAACATGCAAATAATAAACAACATGATTTAATCAATTAAAAGTACACATACCAATATCATGTTTTAATTTGGAATATCTATTCCTATCAAGCGGTTTAGTCATAATGTCAGCAAGCTAATTTTCAGTCAAGATATATTCTAATGAAATGCTTTTATCTTCAACCAATTCTCGAATATAATGATATCTAATGTCTATATGTTTCATACAAGAATGTTGAATAGGATTCTTTAAAATATTGATTGCGCTAAAATTATCACAGTACAGAATCATTGTATCTTACGCAATTCCATAATCGGCTAACATTCTTTTCATCCAAACCAGTTGAGTACTAGTATTACTAGCTGCAATGTATTCAGCTTCAGCTGTAGATAAAGATACAAAACTCTGTTTCTTACTGTGCCAGAAACTAAGCAATTTCCTACATAGAAACATCCACCACTGGTAGATTTTCTATCATTAATGTTTTCTGCCCAGTCAGCATCAGTATATCCAGTTAGTTGAACAGATGTATCATGAGGATACCATAGACTGAAATTAACAGTGCTTACGATATATCTAATTATACATTTAACAACAATGAGATGAGATTCTTTTGGATCAGACTAATAGCTAGCACAGATTTTGACACCAAAAACAACATCTGGTCTACTAATAGTTAAGTATAAGAGACTACTAATCATGCTTTGATATAAGCGAGAGTCTATACTTTTACCTATTTCATCCTTTGAAAGTTTAAGAGTTGTACTCATGGGAGTATCAAACTTTTTACCGTTCTCGAATCCAAATTTCTTTACCAAATTTAAAGCATATTTGGTTTAAGAAATGAAAACACCATCTTCCTGTTGCTTTACTTGTAGACCAAGAAAGTAATTCAATTCTCCAACCATACTCATTTCAAACTTGGATTTCATAAGCTCTACAAACTCAATGGACAAGTTAGTGCATGTAGATTCATAAATAATATCATTAACGTAGATCTGTACAATCAATATGTGTTCATTATATTTTCTGACAAATAATGTTTTATCAACACTTCCCATAATAAAGTTGTGACTGAGTAAAAACTTAGTCAACTTCTCATACCATCCCCTGGGAGCTTGTTTTAGACCATAAAATGCCTTTTTAAGATGATACACATGATCTGAAATTTTAGGGTCTTCGAAACCTATAGGTTGTTCAACATAAATCTCTTCATGAAGATCACCATTTAAAAATGCACTTTTGACATCCATTTGATATATTTTGAATTTTTTATAACAAACAATAGAAATAAATAATCTAATGGATTATAGGCGCGCAACTGGTGTGAAGGTTTCATCATATTCAATTCCTTGTATCTAAGTATACCCTTATACAACTAGTAGTGCCTTATTTCTAATGATATTTCCCATTTCATCAGATTTATTCTTAAAAATCCATTTGGTTCCAATTATATGTTTATCAGATGGTCTTGGAACTAAATACCAAACATCGTTTGTTATAAATTGATTTAACTCTTCTTGCATGGCCACTATCCAATTTTCATAGGCAAGTGCTTCTTTTACATTAGCTGGTTCAATTTGAGAAGTGAAGCAAACGTAGTTACAGATATTCTCTAACTATTTTCTTGTAAGCACACTAGTAAGAGGATTACCTAATATTATATCAGTATCAGTATGATGGTCTTTGACTGATCTTAGTTCAACATTAGCTGGAATAGATGAAGAATCAGGTTTCTCGATAAAATTGACTTCATCATCATCTATATAAGGCACGCATCCACGTACCATACCGTTCCACCAACTCCCGCGATCCTCTTCATCGAATTTCGACAACCTGTGACCTATAAACGGCAAATGTGCACGACCTTAAGTTGCACCCTGAAGATCAGAGTTGACTCGACTTGAAACTTATACCCTTGTAACTGCACCGTCACCACGTCTTGTGCACTAATGCGATACCCAGGCTAGGAGTAGTGGGCTCGCATATAATTCAGTAAACACCTCGCGTTGCGAATTCTGAGAGATTTCATTTGGGTGAGAGGAATCTCTATCCATCCTTTCATATCAACTAGTCAAGTACAAACTCATGCCTCTCTTCCTACCAAGTCAAGCAACTCATCCCCACTTATCCCAAAGTTAACTTAACTCATGCTTTCCATGTCACCTCTCTTACACAACCCATGCTTTCCATCCCATCTTTTCTTACACACCACTCCTCTCCATTTCACTCCATCTCATCTCATTTCTCTCCCCATTCCCTAGCAACCAAGAGAAGAAAAATTCTAAGGAGAGAAAAAGAAGCCAAGTGCTAGACCCATTTTTCTACCTCAAATCTCACCATCCAACCATCCAAACTTCATCATCCACTATTGAAAAGAGAGCTTATGGGCTAAGGATTCTAAGGAACCAAGAAGAAGAGCTATAGGTGGGTGTTCATAGGACTAGATCTTGATTTTTTATGTATGGGACAAGTGAGGCCTACCGATTAATGGTTAGGATCCCATTTTGGACCCAAGGTGTGGCTAATGGCCCACCATGATACATATGTGTAAATACATAATGGGGCCATTCTCCATGGACCACACCATGATGTTTAATTGTTGTCCATCTTGCAAGTGCTCATCTAGACCTTGAGTTTGTGGTGGGGATGGTATCCCCACCTTGATTTCCTTATTTGAGGGCCCACAGGTTTTGGGACCCATCTTAATGTATGTATTATAGCTCAAAGGGAGCTCATAGCGGAGGAGCTCCCTTCCACCACGCGTCTCTCTCTCTCTCTCTCTCTCTCTCTCTCTCTCTCTCTCTCTCTCTCTCTCTCTCTCTCTCTCTCTCTCTCTCTCTCTCCCTCTCTCTCTCTCTCTATATATATATATTATATCTTTTACCCTGTTAATGGCCCACCTTAATGATGTATGTATTTTACCCATGCTGTCCCATTTATGGGACGCCCCTGCTATCCAAACCGGGGCCCACCTTGCTGCCACCGCCCGATAGTCCACCCTATTGTCCGTTGTGGGTAGCTGGTTTGGAGGAAAAACACAAATATCATCTTGACTGGATAGGGCCAACGGCCAGCAGGGCTGATCGTCCAGCAGGCAGGCCCACCTACTGACTGCAGTGAGCCTGCGCCCACCATTGAAACCTCCATAGACCCGATGTGAAGTTCGTGGGTGGCCCAAAGGCCGGCCCACTTCCTAGGTGGCCCACATCCAGTGGGACCCACCATGTATATGTGTTTTAGCTAGGCCATCCATTGGTTGGATGCCCAGCAGGCTAGGCCACTGGTGGGCTGGCCGTTCACTAGACCGCCCACATGATGCATGTATTTTATATCTACGCTATCCATTCGGTGGGGACCATCTGAAATGTGTAGGTCCACCGTGGGGTGTATGTTTTATCCAGGCCGTCCATCAGCAGGACGCCCAGCAGGCCCAGCCGCTAGTGAGCCAGTCGTGGGTGGGTTGGCCGTTCACTAGACAGCCCACTGGCTGTATGTGTTGTATACTTATGCGGCCCATCGTGATGTGTGAAGCCCACCATGATGTGTGTTATATGCACATTATCCATTCATTTATATGAACCATGGGCTACCTTATGCAGGCCCACCATAATGTATGAGTTTTACGCCCATTATGGGACTACCTTGTGAGGCCCACCATGTGTGGGTGATGTGTGCATGTTGTCCATCCAATTTCTAGATATTTAGAGGGTCGTGGGCCCCATTGTGATTTAGATTCTAATCCCAAATGGACCGCACCGTAAGATAATGGTGGTTAAATGGCCACCGTTGTAAACCTCCCTAGGGCCCATTGTTAAGCCCATTTCCACCCTTACCTTATTGGGCTAACCCAAATCGTTGGGTCCCCACTAAAGTTAGTAATACCCATTGGGCTAACCCAAACCGTTGGGCCCCCATTGATGATGGTAGTTTCCACCATACCTTGTAGGATTATCCAAACCTTAGAGCCCACCTTGTGTACAGATCGGGCCTCATAAGAAGGCCTAGTTTATTACATGATAAGAGAGGGTTAGGAAGCCCACTTGTTGTATATAGTTTCATCCTCTCAACTCACCTTGTTGTATAGCCATTAGACCCACCCATGAGACCTATTCTTGATGTAAGTATGACGCCTAGGCCATCCACTTTTTAGTACATCATCACCCCTTGCCATAGATGGAAGAATATGTGGTATCAGATTTGGTATATCCACTATTTAGAGCCTATCAGGATGTTTAGGCTAGATCCATCGTCCCTCTATGGACCCCACCATGTATTTGGGCCAATTATTGTTTATATCTAATAATCATGATAGTATACTTAGTCTAATAAGAGACACTAAGAACATGTTTAGTATTACATCATGATACATGCCCATACGCATCATTTGTATGCCTGTTGTAAGGAATGATTGATCATAGCATTTACCGTTGGGCTAAGTTATTTAGGGGACTCCTTGTGAGATGGAGTTGCCCCACATGATCGTGCGGTACGTGTATGTTTAATGCATGACTGGATGGTATGACTCATGTATCTCGTATTTTGTGTGACATGATAACTTGGTGTCCTAGCTATATCAGAGTTGTGGCCTCCACAGGCATATCGTGGATAGTCAGATTGGACATAAAAAATATTTAGTTCTAGCACTGTAAGCACTTAAGATGTCCTTGGGTGAAAGTTCCAGAACCCTTTTGGTACCAAGAGATGCTCCAACGTCTAGACCGAGTGGATACATGAGCGAACGAGTGTCGATTACTAGTAAACCACATCTCCCACTGTGTCGTGGTCAATTGTGAAGGGGGTGTGGCCTTATCTGCCCGAGTGAGGGGGTTGTAAGCTAGGATGAGTTTGACCAGCTCATAAATGGGTCCGCTATCAACGAGCCAGGTAGGTATTGACAGACTACTGGCCAGGTGGGTAGTAAGTATTTTTCACTCGCTGGTTGTGTGGCTAAGGAGGTGGCAGCCTATGTAGAGTGTACTAGACCCTGGTGATGTTCCAGAGATGAACTGTATTGACATGTGGACTTGATGAGGACTGGCATGCTTGTATTGCATCTTGCATATGACATTTGGCTACATAGGCCCTACATCGCTTAACCTCAGTATGGCTGATAACATTCATGGACTTACTAGTATTTCCACTTACTCTGATATCGCATGCTTGGTACATGCTAAAAGTACCCTGGTTTGTCAATTAGCGTGAGTGTTGAGTCAGTTAGACTGCAGAGCCTCATAGGAAGATCGACTCAAGCGTCTACCTTAACTAGGACGTGTACAAGCTCGCCACAGGTAAATCTAAGCCTCACATTCCTTGTCCCAAAACACCAAGTATATAAAACCCTTAAAACAAAATTAGAACATCATAGGATTTTTTAAGTTAAGAAAATTTTTTCAAAATCAAAAAATTCTCTAAGTTTTCTTGCTTTGTCGATTTTATCGATACACATCTCAATATGATCGACCTGTGTTGTTGTAACACTCCGGATTTTTCCTAACTTGGCAATGGATGTCCTTGGACGTAGAACTGCCCTAGGACCTTATTCTGTCGTGATTAGGGCGTAATTCATGTTTCAAGCCACTCATCATAATCATCATTATCTATGTTGCATAAGTGATGCGTTGGAACTCGGGAGCTGAGCTTTGCTCGACCCCTGATTTTCAGGGCGTTATAGTTGTCGAAGTCCTCGATGCTTAAACGATATCATCAAAATATGGACAAAATACGTCTAACAACCACATATATCTTTGGACGAATTTATCGATGTATCAATATACATATCGATATAATTGATAATTGAGTCTCGAGTCTATCGAAGGTAACTCGATAATATCGACAGACAAATCTCCGGTGCCCCTGTTTTTACTTAAGAAAATTACATGTGCATCGATATATAGAAGCCCTTCTCGACACCATCAAAGTTCAAATCTCGATGATATCAGAAGGCTCTCGATGTTATCGGTGATGGGTGCCTATTTTTTCAGTAAAATACTTCAAGATGGTTTATCTATGATCGAGGGTCACTTGATAGAATTGATATTCAAATATTGATGTTATTGGTATGGTTTCGATGGCATCAAACAGGGATAGAAACTGTCCAGCAAGCTTAAACAAAAATCCCTTGGATTTATCGATGCATCAACACCATATCGATATCATCGACATTCAAATTCCAATGATCTTGAAGGTCCCTCGATCATTCTTGAAAACCTGAAATATTTTATAGCAAGTCTCTCTCATTTTTCATGTGTCGATGAATCGACACTAGTCTCGATGATATCGGTGTTTGAAATCCAATGACATCGACCAGCTAGCAAGAGGTTTCAAAAGCGTATGACATTTGAGTTTGTGTCATCGAGCGGACCATCGATGTTATCGAGAGTATATGCTCGATGATATCGAAACTGCTCGATGATATCAAACTCTATCATAAATGTGTCCGTTTTATATCCGTTGGAACCTTTTGCCTATATAAAGAGGACTTGTCTATTGTTGCTGTGAGAGAAAGAAGAGAGTGCTTTTGAGTATTTTACCTTAGATCATATACCCAAAGCCCTTTCTCTCAGGGAAGTTCATCCTCCAATCCACCCTCATCATTGATAATCAATAAAGTGGATTAGGGAATGAAGTTCCGCATTCAAGGATCCTCCAGCTACTACCTTAATGACAAATCATTAAGCTGGGATGCCTTGAATGCATAGATGATCGAAATCACTCTATCTTCCTTATAGGTAAACTTTTTATAGAGTAGGATTCCGTCTTAACCTTGACCCAACCCGAAGCCTCGTATTGGTACATCATCTGTGTTACGGATTAAGGAAGCCGAAGATTCTTCATCAACATGGAGGAGATCTTCGTCAACGTGCTGAATGGGACTCATCTACTTATTTGTAAGTTATTAGACTCCAGAGGACACTTGTGATCATTCCTTTTTAGGATTGGGTCTAAGGTGTTTCTCACCCTTACAAGCCCTCATAGGAGGCCTCCGGCGGGAGTGTACATGGTGGGTACGTAGTGTTGACCCTTGCTCTATGGAGAGCATAAACTTCCAGTTGAAGGTGAACCTGTCTAAAACCTTAGGTTCGAGGTGAACCATGTGAAACCTTAATTAGGGTCTTATGGAAGATCCTTGACCAGTGTGCCTAAAAGTGGGTGCATTGTGTTGACCCTTGCTCATTAGAGCATAAACAGTCAGCCTCAGTGTAGGTTGTAAAGGTTGAAGGTGAACCTAATTTAAAACCTTAGGTTTGAGGTGAACCATTGTGAAACCTCCTTAGTGAAATCCGGTACACTCAAGGGTTGAGTGCGGTTACCGAGAGTGGAGTAGACAAGTAGTCAAACCACTATAAAAATGTTTGAGATTGTTATTCTTTGATTTGTGTGATTCACTTTAATATTTTCATATCTAAATATCTGAGATCACATCTCACACACTTACACAGTCATATCCATCATAAACTAGTTTGCATATTGTTTACTTCTTAAATAGTTTGTGATTGGATCCTTTAATGGGCTTGGAAGCCAGTAGAGTTACCTTTGAGTAATCCTAATATGTACTTGTTATTAGGATTAGTGTAATAGGATTTTAAATAAACCATAAAAACTTTTAAAAGTCCTATTCACCCCCCTCTAGGACATATTGACATATTCCTACTTCAACTAAAGCGGTATTCACTACTATTTCACATGCATTGTGCACATATGCACACACCCTCTAAGCTTCATTATAAGCTTATGCACGACTGTTGCATGCAGGTGACACTAGGACGCAGCAGCGCTGAGGTGGGAGTGTGCGGCGATCTTTTTGGAGTTTCATTATACTTGTATATTTTCCTTCCGCATTGTACTCAAATGGTTTATTATATTGGATATGTGGTGATGTTGTTTTGTGACTTAGTTATGCTTATGGTTATGATCCTTTACAAAAAAAATCATATTGAAAATCCTCCTTGTAGGATCCCAGAATCGGAATCTGGCATATGGGTGTCGAGAGTGAAAAATGGGGTACTATGGAGGCTGTCGCCGCCGGATTCGGCGATCGAAAATTTTATAAGCCTAATTTATGAGTTTGGGGTTTGACAATCTAGACTTGATGTGGGTGTGATCAGGGGATTATCAATTACAACATTAATAGATTTTGGATCACTCTTATTCTTTTATTAAGGACACGATATGCCCGACTATTCAAAGCATAGCTCAATAATATTCCTTCATCACTCTTGGCTTCAAACTTTCCTAAAATTTCCCAGTCACGTAATATAAAACACTTACTTCCAAAAATTCGAAAGTATTTGATAATTGGTTTCTTATTGAACCATAACTCATAAGCTGTTTTATCTTTTGATTTTCTAATATACAAATAATTTATTATGTAGCATGCAGTATTAATAACTTCAACCCATAAGTTTTTTGGTAAATTCATGCTATTTAACATAACATTGGCTATTTCTTGTAGCACTCTATTCTTCCTTTCAACAACCTCATTCTGTTGAGGTGTTTTAGGAGCAGAGAACTCATATGATATACCATGATTAGCACAATACTTCTCAAAATTGTTATTTTTGAATTCAGTGTCATGATCACTTCTGATCTTGATTACATTTACTTCTTTTTCAATTTGAATTCGTTTCAGTATTCTTTTGACTTCATCGAGAGTCTTAGATTTCTCTCTCAAGAAAGCTACCGAAGTATATCTGGTAAAATCATCAGCGATAACTAGAAAATACAGTCCAACTAAATCCATATGGAGAAGTTTAAGAGGTTTGGTTGTGGCTAAGGAGTTCACTTTTTTGTGACTACTTTTAGTTTGCTTGCCAATTTAGCATGTGCCACATATCTTTTCTATCTTTTTTAATATGGGTAGACCACAAATCTGGTTTCTTTTGCTCAATCTAAAAAGATTTCATTAGTTAACATGTCCAAGATGTTTATGTCATAGTTCTATTTCGTCAGTTTAAACCATGTAACATGAAAAGTTAGAAGAGCATGACTCATTGATGATATAGCAATTTTCAGAGGTCTTACAACCATTTAATATTACACACCCTTTCTTATTTGTAATCTCGCATCCGTGATTAGTAAATTTTACACTGTGTTTGTTATCGCAGATTTGAGAAATACTTAAGCGATTGTGCTCAAGACCCTCAACATACAAAACATTTTTAAAAGTAGGAAGATTAGAGAGTTGAACAGTACCTTGGCCTCTAATTCTGCAGTTGCTTCCATCACCAAAAGTAACTGAACCGTCATTCATTTCTTTGAAGTTGGTGAATATCTCTTTGTCAACTGTCATATGTCTTGAACATCCACTATCCAGGTACCATTTTGAATGGCTAGAAGCTTTGAAGGCAGTGTAAGCAACAAGACAAGTAACTTTTGGAATCCATTTCATTATGGTTTTGGGTTTAGAAGTTCCATTGGTTTTTCTCTGTTTATAGGAGTTGGAATTTCTCTGTCTATTAACTCTGATTTCATTTGAGTTAGATTTGAGAAGCTCTTTGAGGAAGTCCACTATTTTTTTAGCTAAAGGATGTTTATTATATCTTTAATTTCTATAACTGATGGCATTAGAATTACTCTTAGAAGATTGAAAAGATTTTGCATTTTTGAAATCATTTTAGCTATAATTTCTCAAATTCTTACCTTTTGAGTTTGAGGATTCACCTCTTACAAATATAAGAGATGTAATTTGATTTTTTAGTGAACTATCTTTGATATAACCCAGACCCGATTTATCATCATATTTTCTAGATGCGGTTAATAGTTTTTCTAGCTTAAGGTCTCCATGGGCATATCTTCAAGTATCCTTGGAACTCAAAAGAGAAGAGACTTCAAGTTTTAAATTCTCATTTTCAATTCTGAGTTTTTCTAACTCTAAGGTTTTGAAATTTAAATCAAGTTTTGCTTTTTCAAAGCAATAAAAAAGATGAGATTTTTCCAAAATATTGATTTCAAGTTCATCTTTTAGTTTAAGATATTTTTCCTTTAAAATTTTTATTTTGACAGCAATTTTTACAACTTTTCCTGTATAAGGCATTGTAGGCATCTTGAAGATCATCTTCATTCTCATTTTTAGGGTCACTCCTGAGATTATCATAATCAAATAAGTTACAACTATCTGAGGAGGTGACTCTGGCTATAGTCATAAGGGCTTTTACTTCATTTGAAATTTCTTGTTCTGGTTCATCTGTCTCAGAAGAACTTTTAGAGCCGGATGATTCATCCTAAGTAGTTATCATGCCCTTTCTTTTTTATTTATCCCTTTTGGGACATTTATTCACCAAATGCCCGTATTGATGACAGTTGAAACATTTGACCGTCTTTTACAGATTTCTAGGTTTTAGATTTTCCTTTTCTTTTATCAGATGGTTTCTGAAAATCAGATCTTTTCTTATTTTTGAAAATTCTGTAAAATTTCTTAGCAAGTAAAGCCATATCATCTTCTGTATCTTCAATATTAGAATTAACACAGTTATCTTTTGAAATAGATTTAGATGATTTAAGAGCAATGTACTTACCTTTAGGAGCTTTAAAATTTAACTCATATGTTTAGAGAGAACCAACTAACTCCTCAACCTTCATTAAATCAATGTCTCTTAGTTCTTGAATTATGGTTACTTTGGAATTAAACCTCTTAGGAAGAAATCATAGTATTTTAGCATAGACCTTGCTTTCTGAGATTCCATCTCCTAGACCTCACATGGAATTTACTATATCATTTAATTTTGTATAGAAGTCCATGAAAGTTTCATTTTCTTCCATACGAATTTTCTCAAATTTTGTAGTGAGGATTTGAACTTTTGATTTCTTGATTATAGTAGTTCCTTCATGTGTCATTTCAAGAATATCTCAGACTTATTTAGCTGTATGACATGAAATGATTCTTTTGAATTCATCAGGTGATAGAGCACAAGTAGTGGCATTTAAGGCCTTAGCATTTACACTACTTTCATTTTTTTTTTGAGGTATAGTCCATAAATAGAATGGAGTTTCTTGCATGGACTTGGTTCCATCACTACCTAGAACTTCAGACAATGGTGGTTTCTATTTGGTTACAATGGCTTACCACACGCTTTTATCTAAGGATTTTATAAAAATCCTCATTCTGACTTTCCAATATGCATAGTTAGAGTCATCAAAAGGTGGTGGCCTGGTAATAGACAAGTTATCAAAATCTGACATAATGAAAGCTCTAGATCTTTAAACTCAAGGACTTAATCCAAAAATATGAGCAACTTACCTCTGATACCACTTAAAAAAGGTGAGCTAATAGTCCTAGAGGGGGGATGAATAGGACTATACCAAATCAAAACTTACAGTATTAAAATAATAAATAAATCAGAATAAATCATAGATCTCAATAGCTCTAGTATTGCAAAATTGATTCAAACTTAGTTCGTAGGACAACCTTACACTAAAAATAAAGTTTGTAAGGATCAAGATCACAAACTAAGCAAAAGAAAAGAGAACTATCTATTACAAGCATTCACCATATATACATAAATAAATTACAATCATTCACCACAGATACAAAAATTAAACATTCACCACAAACACCAGAAGTTATAGTAGTTCGGTGTGTACACCAACTGTTCTCAAATAGCCACACCTACTCCACTCTCAATAATCACAACCCACGTAATATTAGCGTTCATTATTAAATAAAGTTTTCATAGGTTCACCTTAAAACCTATAGGATTGTGATTTTACAAGGGCTATCATAAAAACCTCGCGCTGAGATTTTCTGGCTATCTTAGTCAAAACCAATACATGAGATTTTCTGGATATCTCAAAGAAACCAAAATACAAAGATATAGAATGATACTTATTTTCTCTTTAAAGACGCTCTTGATGTAGTTAGTAGAACTGCTTCGCTTGAAGTAGAATGTTCAATGTCTAGTGACACAAACATGGGTTTTAGATTCTAGATTGATTTTAAATTAATTTAAATCATAGGCTACTTGTTTGAATCCCTTAGATCTCAAAAGAAGAGTGATTGTTCTCTTTAAAACATATGATCCATGAAAAGAGATCAAGAATTAAAAACAAAAGCTATATAAACAAAATATAAAATACCGTGCAATAGCTTGATAATAGTGGAGACTTCTCTCTTTCTAAGTGAAGGCTTTCCTTAGCTTGGATGAGTAATTTTGAATTGAGAAAAGGCCTTTATTTATAAGTTATAATGTTGTTGTTTTGACTTGTCTAAGGTCTCCTTCAACTCGTCTAAGATCTAACCAAATTTCAAATTTTAGGCGCGATCGGATAAAACAATCTTTCAACTGGTCGAAGGCCCTGCTCGACTAGTTGAGGGCCCTCTTCAACTGGTTGAGTATGAGCTTCAACTAGTCGAGGGTGCTAAAAATTAGTTGTTAGACTTTGAGTCGAGCAACCCTCGACTGGTTGAAGGTACCTCTTTGACTGGTCGAGGAACTACCAAAAATATCCAAATTTTGAATTTAAAACTTGGACTGGTTGAAGATAATCTTAGACTGGTCAAGCCACATCTTGGACTAGTTGAACCAAGGCTTAGAGTAGTTAAACTAAAGCCTAACCAAAGTTAAAAACAAGTATAACTTTTTCATTTGAAAGCACCTAAGTCTAAGGTCTTTCTAGGGTCAATTATATCTGAGAAAATTGGACATTGAAGTGTAAAGCTTAAATCTTCTTCTTGAATTTTCAATAGTGCACAGTTGATCTTCCACTTGAAGTGTAGTCAAAGGTGGAGCTTAATTTTCTACTAGAAGTGTAGTAGAACTTGAATACACTTTATCCAAATTCATGACTCATGCTTATGATTGCACTTTCCAACTTCATGATTTGTTCTTGAATATGAACTTTACATCTTGATGCACTTGAAGGTGAACTTCCCATCTCATTGTGTGAACTACATCTTAAGTTGTTTTGTCCCATCGAAATTTGACAAACAAGAGTGTACTTTATACATTATAGCACCTACACAATTGCCTAGGCGAATGACGACCAAAGTTACCTAAAAATTAAAAGAAGAGATCAAACGGCTGTTAAAAGCTGGATTCATTAAACCCATCAAATATGTTTAATGGATCTCTAACGTATTTCTAGTCATCAAGAAAAATGGTAAACTTCAATTTTGCATAGATTTCAGAAATTTAAATCGAGCCACACCTAAGGATGAATATCCAATGCCCATGGTTGACCAATTGGTTGATTGAGTAGCTAAACATAAAATGGTTTCATTTATGGATGACCATTCAGGGAATAATCAAATAAGTATTGCACTTGAGAATGTACTAAAGATGGCCTTTTGATGTCCTGGACCTCTGGAGACTTTCTGTTGGGTAATAATGCCAATTGGGCTTTAAAATGTAAGGGCTACTTACAAAAGGGCCATGAATGTAATTTTTCATGATATGATTGGCCACTTCATAGAAGTATACATCGATGATGTAATAGTCAAATCGGCCAATGTGGTAAAACATTTCACTCACTTGCACAAATCATTTGAATGAATGAGGGTTTACAAGTTGAAGATGAACCACCTCAAATGCGAATTTGGCATATCGGCCGAAAATTTCTTGGGATTTTAGTACATCAGCGAGGAATTGAAATAGACCAGAATAAGGCTTAAGCAATTATAGATGTTCAGCCCTTGAGAAACAAAATAGAATTACAACATTTTCTTAACCATGTTAATTTTATGCGTAAATTCATTTCTAATTGTGCAGGAAAGACTAACGTGTTTTCTCCATTAGTAAAGTTGAAAACAATGAGATGAATTTAAATGGAAAGTAGAACATCAGTCGACTTTAGACAAGATCAAGGAATACTTGATGAAGCCACTAATATTAATGTCGTCAGTCAAAGGTCAACTATAATGCTCTGAATTTCCACGGTCTGAGTCTGCTCATCCTAGGAATTCTGGCGCTAATTCCATTCACACATCTCTTAGATAGTGTGATTAAATTTATACATTCTGAGTATTCAAGCATTAACTCATGAAAAGGAAATTCTCTGTATTTATTATTCCAATTAAAAGGAGAAGAAAGTTCAACGAATCATTAAATGCTCATTCAGATAGGAGCTTATTACAAAATCAAGTTGCAGCGAAATGTAAATGAAGTTGAATCATGAAACTATTTTCTTATTTATTCAGTATAGTCTTCCTCAGGGAGATGATCCTCTAGGTCTTCAATCTGTTCATCACCTACATCATCTATACGGTTGGAGGGGGTCAACGTCCTACTTATAGGAATGGTCATTCCTTTACAATTTACAATATATTTAACATGAATCATAAGAATAAAAGGGGCATCGATACTCATCATACTCCACATATTCATGGACATCAATATGTGCAATGTTCTACATGGGATGCATGCCTAGAAAAATATTTGCGATCCATCACACTCGGCAGTCATAATCTCAATGTGGAAGACAGTTCAATATATCTGACTTACCCCGCATTCTCACACTACGGAGATTCGCTGGCCTGTCCCACGTTATCATGGCTTTATGCGAACATCTCAAGGCAACACAACAATGTGGTTCAGGGATTTATGTAACACGATGTGTTCATGGAGCGACTATTTGCAACATCCAATCTCGAGAAGTGATGTAACCGCATTTCATTTTGCTTACATCGATTGTGCACCACGCCAACTAACCCACAGAATTACATGTCGACCAAGAGGGTTACCACCCGTAATGCATTACGTCCATGAATTTATACTGATTACCTGAGATGGGACGTCCGATACAATACTTGCATGCAAGAGAATAAAATGATGTGAATCTCTATGGTGATGATTCATAGGGAAATTACAAACAGTGAAATACCTTAAAAATTAGATAAAAGGGCATAATCAATTAAATTGTAAAGTCCAAAGGAAGGATCCTCACCTTAGTTTGTCGATAATCTGAGATGTACTTTATGTTTAGATTCTACTTTAATTTACCTGGTTTAGATTAGATTTTAGTTAAGTTTAATAAACATGAGGGATAATAGACTTTAACTAAACATGTTTAGTTCCATTCTACCACTGAGTTGACTCGATTAGGCATGCTAGGACTTGATAACAGGAAAGTAAGGACAGTTTAGATTTGAACCGTGATCTGGTAATAACTTGAATCCGTTGCAGTTGAACCAGTGATTCGGCGAGGCTCGGAGATTGGTCGAACTCGAGCCAAGATTCTCCTTCTCTTCTTCTCTTTCCCGCAGCTCTCTCTCTCTCTCTCTCTCTCTCTCTCTCTCTCTCTCTCTCTCTCTCTTTCTCTTTCTCTTCCTATTTTATTCCTTGCGGAAATGGGCAGGGTTTTTTATAGTCGATCCAAATCTAGAAGGCCCCTTACGCAGTTCGGTTTTGGAGACTTCCTGCGTAAGTCTAGTTACGTCGAGCGTAGAAACAGATTCGGTTACGCAGGTTCAACAGCAACATGAATGAGTTCCAACTTCTTCGAATCCCTTCTCCTATCTAATTCGTCTGGCCAGTCATTAGCAGATTATCATTGGTTTACTTGATCGGATGGTCCTATTTAGTGAGGTGGCCAGGAAGATTCAGACAGCCAATCCGATCCAATTGAAGGTGTCCAAAAGTAATGAAAGCACATTGGAATCAATCTGCCATTAAAACCGACACCAGCCATCCACCAAACAAGACTGTCCGATCAAACAAACTAATGATAATCTATTGATGACGCTTAATGGCCAGACAAATTGGATAGGAGAAGGGATTCGAAGTAGCTAGAACTCAATCACGCTGTTGTTGAACTTGCGTAATCGAATCTATTGCTACGCTCGACGTAACCAGACTTACCCAGGAAGTCTCCAGAACCAGATTGCATACAAGGCCTTCCACATTTTGGATCGGCTACAAAAAGCCCTGCCCATTTCCTTAAGGAATAAAATAGGAAGAGAAAGAGAGAGAGATAGTTACGGGAAAGAGAAGAAGATAAGGAGAATCTTGGCTTGAATTCGACCAATCTCCAAGCCTCGCCAGATCACTGGTTTGACTGCAACGGATTCAAGATATCGCCATATTACGATTCAGATCTAAACCCTGCCCTTCCTTCCTTTCCTATTATCAGTCCCAACATGCCTAACCGAGTCAACTCGGTGGTAGAATGAAACTAAACGTGTTTAGTTAAAGTCTATTATCCTTCGGGTTTATTAAACTTAACTAAAATCTAATCTAAACCAGGTAAATTAAAGTAGAATCTAAACATAAAGTACATCTCAGATTATCGACAAACTGAGGTTAGGATCCTTCCTTTAGACTTACAATTTAATTGATTATCCCCCTTTATCTATTTTTTAAGGTATTTCACTGTTGGTAATTTCCCTATGAATCATCACCATAGATATTCACATCATTTTATTCTCCTACATGCAAGTATTGTATCGGACGTCCCATCTCAGGTGGTCAGCATAAATTTGTGGACGTAATGTGTTGCGCGTGGCGGCCCTCTTAGTCGACACGTAATTTCGTGGGTTGGTTGGCATGGCGTACAATCGATGTAAGTAAAATGTCGTGTGTGTTACATCACTTCTCAAGATTGGATGTTGTAAATAGTCACTCCATGAACACATCGTGTTACGTAAATCCCCCAAGCGCATTGTTGTGTCGCCTTGAGATGTTTGCGTAAAGCCACGATAATGTGGGACATGCCAGTGAATCCCCGTAGTGTGAGAATTCAGGGCGAGTCAGATATATTGAACTACCTTCCACATTATGATTATGACTGCTAAGTGTGATGGATCGCACATATTTTGCTAGGCATGCATCCCATGTAGAACATTGAACATATCGATGCCCATGTATATGTGGAGTATGAGGAGTATCGATGCCCCTTTCATCCTTATGATTCATGTTAAATTTATTGTAAATTGTAAAGGAATGACCATCACTATGAGTAGGGCGTTGACCCTCTCCAACTATATAGATGATTATTCACAACCCCAAGTGTAGGGTCGCGATGTAGTAATAATCTCGGTAAGACCGAGGTCGAATTCACAGGGACTGAAACTTGTACATTTCTGAAATTAACTCGAAGTAGAACTAGAAGAAGATATGAAACTAATTCTGAAGTATTTGAGAGAGTAATTGTGAATAGAGTAATTAAAACTAAGAATTTAAAGGTGGGAACTAGGGTGCCAAGGATCCACTTGTAGTGATTAAAGAACCCTCTTGCTTGATTCAAGTAACACAATTAGAAGTAGAGTCTTATCCTATCCGATTGAAAAATATATTAATAAAACCAAAGTTGAACTTCCATTGACCTAATTCTTAATGAAGGAGAACTATGATAATTGGCAGGGATTCCATCACCAAACCATACCCAGGAGACAATGGCAAACAACGGGATTTATCAATCCCATAATCTCAAAGCAAGAGAATTGTGAAAATTATGAAGGATTCCATCACCCTACCATGCCCAAGGGATGATGGTGAACAACACGGCTTACTAATTTCACAATCTTAAATCAGGAAAAGAAGATACTCAAAGCTATTGCAGATCTACTGTAATTTGAGTCACAATAAACCATTAAAAACTGAAAGTATTCCTTAAATATCAAATTAGAATCCATGGAGTTCAACATAAACATGAATCAAAGTAATAGAAACATCTCATCATGTTACAAGCTTCACCTCTTAGCTCTAGCTAAAAGGTTTAGCCAACCATAGACATGATTGGATCTAAAATCCTAGAAGAAAGCATGAAAACAACTAAGAAAGAAGAAGAAAAACTCTTGGCGATAGCTTCTCCACCCTTTTGCTCCACTCCTTAAGCCTCAAAGATGCCTAGGAATATCCTAGGGAGTCCTATTTATAGTTATGGAACTTCAACTTTTGCACCTAGTTGGAAACCCTAGAAACTGTCTCAAATTTATGTAGTTTACTAAAATAGACTTCACTCTATGCAATTTTCCAAATAGATTGCTCTCTGTGCAATTTTACAAAATAACCCAAAGATTCAGAATATGCTTTTTCAGGACGATTTCAGGATTCCTTTTCTTCACTTCAAATCTTTGATTCTCTTCATTCCTCACTTGGTTTTCTTGAATCTTTGGCATGTGAATTCTTCAATCTTGGTCTCCTAAGATCCATCCCTTACCTTAGTAATTCTTGAGCATCAAATCCATGCTTTTAGCACCCTTTTCAATCCAAGCTCTTAAATTCACCTTGCAACATAAATATGAGTAAAAAAAAATCATTAAGCATTATCATGTTCATAAAACTAAGATATAAATGAGAGATAATATAAAATATTTGACCCTCAACAATGATGCAGGTGACGAACAGATTGAAGACCGAGAGGATCATCTCCTTGAGGAAGACTAAACTAAATAAACAAGAAAATGGTTTCATGATTTAGCTTTATTTATGTTTCCGCTGCAAGTTGATCTTGTAATAAGCTCCCATCTGAGCGAGCATTTAATGATTCGTTGAACTTTCTTTTCCTTTTAATTGGAATAATAAATACAGAGAATTTCCTTTTCATGAGTTGATGCTTGAATACTCATAATGTATGAAATTAATCACCCTATCTGAACGATGCGTGAGTGGAATTAGCGCCAGAATTACTAGGATGATCAAAGACTCAGACCTTGGAAATTTGGGCCATTACATCGACTACTCAAGTTGTACGTTGCGGCTGCTGCAGAGTCGATCGATATCCTACTAGCACAAGACGATGATGATCGAAAATAGTGTGTGGTTTACTACCTCATTCGAACGTTGTTAGATATTGAAAGGCGGTATTCTGTGATAGAAAAATTATGCTTGTCATTGTACTTTGCGGTCACTAAATTACGACATTATTTATTAGCCGAATCCATTAATGTAATTGCAATAACTGATTTAGTCAAATACATGTTGAATCAACTGATTCTAAATGGTTAGTTTGGCAAATGGGTACTAGCACTATCTGAGTTTGATCTTAAGTATGTTCCTCAAAGAGCAGTAAAAGGTCATGCCATAGAAAATTTCTTGGTTGATCGTCCATCTAACATTGGAAGTCAACTTCCTCCGAAAGTACTAGATTTGTACGTGATACAACTGTCGCCTTAGAGATTAATATTCGATAGTTCGAAGACCAACAAATCATCAGGTGTAGGAATTATCCTGATTACTTTATATGGTAAAAAGCGGGAATTCACATTCCAGTTAGAATTTAAGTGCACTAATAACCAAGCTAAATATGAGGCTTTGATAATTGGTTTGGAAATGCTAATGGAATTAGGTTCCAGAAGTATATTAGTGATAGGCGATTCACAATTGTTAATAAACCAAGTAGCAGGTTTGTTTAAATGTATCAGTATTACATTACTGACATACTATGCCTTGACAATTCTGTTGGTTGACAATTTTGACGAGGTTGAATTAAGCCATGTGACTAAAGAGAACAATGTTGATGCCAACGAAATGGCACAATTGGTAGTTGGACTTTAGGTTGGTTTGGTTTGACCGAAAGTGCCCAAAAAGGTATAGTAAGAAAATAATGATTTTCATACTTAATTCGGCTCGACAGTTAGGTGCGATTGAAGTTAAGTTCAGTGCGACCTAAAGGAGATAGAGACTTTAGACATATTTTAATGAAATTCGACTACAACCGAAGACATGTTTAGCTGGACTTGGCTTGACTATGGTGTGACCGAAGGTGTGTTCGGTGTGACTGAAGCATAATAAAAGTGTAAAAGTTTGAAGTCGGTCCAAAGTTGATGCAAAATTTTCCTATTTAAAGGAGTGTTTTACATCATTTTAAAGATGAATTAGGGCTTGGGAGAGATCAATGTGTGGTGGACCTTCTACAGAGTCGTCCTTCTTCAATCATTCAGTTCTAGTTTTTTTTCATATTTTCTTTTGTTATACGAATTAACCATGTTAGGTTAATCTCTTAGCTAGGGCTAAGAGGTGAAGCTTGTAGTTATTTTAATATTCTAGTTTACTTTAATTCAAGTTTATTGGTTTGAATGATGAACAATTCTATGATTTTAATTCGAATAAATCTTTAGTTGTAGTTTAGTTTGATCCATTATCAACTTCGTGCACTTTAGATGCTTAAAAAGGCTAAAATTGTTGGCCTATCTATTTTGCAAGGGATTGATCTATAAAATTCTTAGATTTTATTGTATACTACGGGCATGATAGATACTTTGGATTCCCTATGATCAATAACTTGGTGCTTCATGTAGGAACTGAATCAATTGAAGTTCAAATCTATTTTGGTTTGTGAATGTTGAATTAACCGCTCTATTATCTTGCTGGATAAGATAAGACTTCGATTCCAGTTGAGTTATCTAATTAAATCAAGTGAATTAGACATTGAAAATAACTAGAAGAGGATCCTTGGCACTCTAGTGTTTTATTTCATTGATTTCTTCTCTATATTACTTAAGTTTCCATCATTACTTCATCTAATTCAAGTTTTAAGTTATGGATTTAAACTGTTTTAAGAATACATAAATATAAGTCCTTGAGGATTCAATCTTGGTCTCACCGAGTTAAAACTATATCACAACATTGTGCTTGGAGTTGTCAACCCTTGGGTTCGATCATGGTGTTATAGATATTTCTAGTCGAAGATGACAATCGATTATATCCAATATGTGAAGGAGTGTGAAGCATGTCAAAAACATCGGCCGATATAATATGTGCTCGTGACCGAATTGCATCATATTGTCAAACCTTAGCCTTTTAGAGGATGAGATATTGATTTGATATGCCAAATTATCCTCCTTCATAAAAAATGGGCAGTTTCATTATTGTATCCATTGATTATTTCACTAAATGGGTAGAGGCATGACCCATGAGGGGAGTCAGCCATAATGAAATTATCAAGTTCATTGAAACACATATCATCCATTGATTTGTAGTTCCCAAATTGATTACTTTGGATTGAGATGTAAAATTCTCGTCAAAGGAGGTAAAAGCAATGGCCAAGCAATATAAAATTAAGCTATTGCATTCAACACCTTACTATGACTAGGTTAATGACTAGGCCGAGGCTAGTAATAAAGTCATAAGGAATATTCTAAGAAAGATGATGGATAATAATCCTCGAGAATGGCATATCAAATTGTCTAAAGCCCTTTGGGCTTATAGGAATTCATCTTAGACTAATACTAAAATGAGTCTTTTTGCACTCACTCATAGCTATAATGTAGTATTGCCTTTGAAGGTTATTGTGTCATCCTTAAGAGTAGCATATCAAACTGGCTTAACTATGGCCAAATTTACAGAAGCAATGATGGTCGAGTTGGAGGAATTAAATGAGATGCGATTAAGGGCTCTGGATTTTATAATGGCCAACCAAGCTAAAGTCACTCGAGCCTATAATAAATGAGTTAAAAGCAAATCTTTTGGAGAAGGAGATAAAGTCTGAAAAGTTGTATTGCCTTTAGGAACTAAAGAAAGTGTCTGGGATAAGAAATGATCGCCCACTTGGGAAGGACCATTCACTGTTGTAAAAGTTCTCTAATGAGGATCTTACATACTTCATGAAAAAGACGGAAAAGTTGTCAAAACTCTAATTAATGGAAAGTTCTTAAAAACTTTTTATCCTTCTATGTGGGAAGTTGATAACATCCAAATATTGCATATTTATCCTCTTAATTGCATTAGTTTTCATGCATTCGAAATGCTTAGTTGATTAACTAACATCTAATTTATATATGCAAGGTAATCCGGAAAATAAAGACGAAATCATGTTTAAGGAGGATTAAAGTTCAAAAGATTAATCAATAGAAGACTTGGATATTTAGAAATCATTAATGAAGAATTCACATGTCAAAGATCTAAGAAAACCAAGTACAAAAGAGGGTGAAAAGACTGAAAATCACACAATGTAAATAACAGAAATAATGACTATTCATTGGCACTTGAGGTTGCTTCAGTACGACCAAATGTGCACATAATAGTCTAGCAACAAATTTTAATTTTCAGACTTAATTCGACTTGATAGTTAGGTCCGATCGAAGCCAGGTTCGGTGCCATCGAAGGGATGTTCGGTGCAGCCTAAGGGAGACAGAGACTTCAGAAGGAAATTAAAGAAATTTGGCTGCAATCGAGAGACAAATTTGGTGCGACTGAAGTGAAATTCAGTGCGACTAAAGGCTAAAGTTGGTTATAGCTGAAGCTAACAAAGATGCGAAAATTGAAGTCGGTTTCAAGTTGGTGTGAACTTTTCCTATTTAAAGAGATGTTTTAAGCTTTCCTCGAAATCATCCTTCTCAATCCTTCGATTCTAATTTATTTTTCTAGTTTTCTTTATGTTTTGTTCAAGATGTTAGTCATGCTTGGCTAATCTCTTCGTTAAAGCTAAGGGATAAACATTTTAATGGATAGTTGATGCTTAATTTGTTTCTTCAATGAAAGTTAAGGTTTTTATCTTGAATTGTGATTGGATGGGATTGAATTCCTAGATTGGGGAAGGAATTAATCTATAAAGTTGTTTGATCTATTGTCACCTCTGGGTACATTATGTGCTTTCAATTTCTTGTGGTGTGATTACTTAGATCTTCATGAGAGATCAAGCGCATCATGATTCTAACATGTGATGGTTATTTTTATCAATACTACTATGTTATGTTTCGATTAAAATGGATCGGAATTCAGTTCAAGTTGAGTTATTAACTCGAGAAGATGAATTGAATTCAAAATATATTAATTAGGGATTCTTAGATCCTTAGTTCTTTTTATAATTGTTTTTACAACTCTTCTATTCAGCTGGATTAAAAACCCAGACCAACCATTTTCATAGAATTAGT
Source organism: Magnolia changhungtana (assembly GCA_030180095.1). Taxonomy (NCBI): domain Eukaryota; kingdom Viridiplantae; phylum Streptophyta; class Magnoliopsida; order Magnoliales; family Magnoliaceae; genus Magnolia; species Magnolia changhungtana. Next base: position 4,203,959 of record JASAUF010000625.1, read on the forward strand.
TCTTAATATATTCTCACCAAATTTCTTGTTGATCGACCTTGGTCTTACCAAGTTATTACTACATCACAGCCCCATAATTGGGGGTGTTAACCCTTGGGTTCAATCAGAAGTAGTGCAAGGTCAGGGCAATTAAGAAACAATAATACTAATATAATCCCTACCGTTAACAATAGATCGAAATACGGCTGAGATGTTGACTTTGAAAAAGAACTTTTATTTCATAACATGAAAATGGAGAAGATAAATGGCCCCTTGGCCGATTTCATATAATAGAAAAAATATAATGAGGATTTTCATTACGACATATGAAGTGTTATCTCGGACAAATATGACCAAAGTGGTGACTTTGATTATTTGTTCTCCACTAATCCTCACACAAGATTTTCATAGCAATTCCTTAGTTCCCCTAGTTTCTCCTCCCATGCAATTATTTGGACAGTAAGTCTGGTCACTTCTGTGTTCGATTCCTTGAGTTTAGAACATGTATAACAAATAGTTGTTCTCTAACATCAGTAACTTTATTCACTTTGAGAGTGGAAGTCGAATGCTCAACCTGAATTTTGTCAACCGTAGCATTGATGTCCTGATACTCTTGCACTAAGTCCAGGAACTCATAAAGCACAGGCATCTTAGCCGGCCGCAAGGGTTTCGTCTGAGCAAGAGAACCTTTAATAACGGTGAATGAGGAGTTTAAGTCTCTCGATCAACCCCGCAGAGATGATTTCAACAACCCTTGGGCGTATGAGGGATCGTAATTCATCTTGAAGCTCAAAAGAAGGTGCTAAAGACTCGACCACTACCATGTCACTATTGAGCATTTGACTGAGGGAGGAGAGTACTTCTTCGACCAATAATATTTCCCCAGGTGTTGAAGGAAGTGTTGTTGTCATTTCGACCGGTAGAGGTACAACTTCAGATGGTTGCCTTGACGGTGCGGTAGTGTCATAAATTGGAGGAGTTTCAGTAGTTTCTTCTTAGCTAGAAGTAGAAATGATTGGTTGAGAAGTCTCTATTTCCTCTTCTTTCTCGTCTATGACCAAAACCCATTTGGCTGATGTGATTGGGGCAGGATGTTCAGGAGGTGGAACCGAAAGATTGGCCGATATAGGAGTAGAGCAAGAAGACACAGTCCTCTGAGAACTTTGTGGCGTCACCACAAGAGGCTCATTGTCATCCTGATCAACAGTGACTGACAGAGCCTAAAAATGGATGAAAACACGAGAGGGTTCTGCTGATTGAATGACTTTCATGTCTTCATGAGCTTGATCACCAGGCAAGGCATATTATCGGCTGTCTCTTTAGAATCAGTGTCATCAAGTTCCTTTGTAGAGTTTCAGGCCCGCTCGTTGCAACTGTGGTAATTGTTGGTAAATTCAATTCAGGTTGTAGAGCTACTACAACGACTGGCTGTTTCTCAATGGTTGGCAGTTCTCTTATCACTACACGTGAGGCCAAGGAAACGTTAGAGAAGATAAAGAATATAAAAAAAGTGAAAAGATCGGAGACAAAATAAAACATCCACATAAGTCAAAACAAACAACCATGGCAGAATATCAGTCGATCATTGGTTAAATTTTAAAAGGATCACCGATAGGTATTGTCAGAGGCCGAACAGAAGTAGGAAAAAGCGGTGGATTGGGCCGATAAGGTGTCAAATAACGGTCCAAGGGGAGATTGGGATTGTTCAACCTCTTCATTTCTTTATGTCATTTATTAAAGGCTTTATTGAAATGTGCTTGTTTATATCTTTTATAAGCCTCTATCATCTCTCAAGAATACTTCGAAGGTGACGCTATAGGCCAATACTTGGTTTTATAATATTTTTCAAAAGTAGAGACAACCTCAACTGTAGAAGAGATACATGAAATCTTTGATATAGCTCGGCCGCTTTGTTGGTCACTGTTGGAGGATTGGTAGTTGATACGTTAGAAGGAACAAAATATTTAAGGACAAGACCCGGAAGAGGTCCAAGGTTAGAAATCCTCTTAAAAATAAGCAAAGTCGTAGGTGTCTAGGTTGGTTAAATTGGTAAAGTTGTTTTGATCAAACCTGTGCCTGTGACCTTTTGGTGTTTTGGTTGGGGAGGAGTTGGATTGACCACCTTTGTTGTTGTTGGAGGGGGAATGATCGAACTGATCAATGCCATTCTCTATGATCACGTCTTTCTCTTACCTAAAGACATGGCCGATTTCGGTACTATTGCTTGTTTATTGCACTCGATCGCTATTTTTCTCTTCTCAACCATAGGTTTCTCTATCCTTGTTGTGGAAGGAAAGAGTTGGGCGATGATAAGCTCGGTGGAATCAGTAACCAATCAATTATAATAATTCACCCACCATTCAAAGAAAGTGTGCATCCAACGAGGATAACTCGAGAAGATGAGAGGATCAAAGGCAGCGCACATAATCTCAAAATTGGTGTCGAGTGTTTGGAAAATACCGACTGAATCTACTAGCGTACACTCGTAGGAAGGTTGATTGGAAGTTTTATGAGTGAATGGATAATGAATGCATTGGGCGAGGCCGAATTAATGAGCTAAGAAATTGGGGTAGTGCTGCTCGACCCCTACCTTAACGTTGATACATGTCTCCAAGATGCAACCGTAGGGAAGATCTCTGTAAATGAGATAGCTTTCCCAAGCCTTTTCCTGGAGCTCGACCATCTTCGCATTGACTGTCTCATATTCCTCCATGAATCAAGCTGGATCAAATTCTTTATCATTGAAAGGGAAGAAAGAACGAGTGAGTTTATTCGAGTTGACAGAAAGGAAAAAATTCATATAATCGGCAAATGAATGGGAGGCTTTAGGGTAACAAATGTTATGATGGCAGTAGGAAGTAAAAGAATCTAAAGGGGAAATAGGATTCATGAGAGTAGTGCGGAAGTATTCATATAACCATACCTAGACAAGCTAGAGAGGTCCTCCATTGTGGTAAAAGCCTTTGGTGGTTGCTTCAAATATGCTTCGATATAGGTTCCAGAGCATGAATGGAGTGAGAGCTAGCTGTCATCCTCTGGCTAGTGCCTTAGCCAAATAAACATACTCTTTGGATATTTGAACAATGTTCACATAGCAAGTAACGACAAATCTGCATCAATAGGAATGTCGTATGCTCTTGGTCGTTAACAACTTTATGAAATTTGCGCTGAGTGGATAAGAAAATAGAATAAGCTCGCCCATTCTTATTTGGAGGGTCAAAGTAGTGCTCCTTGTCTTGAACAAAATTGGGATAAACTGAATTTCTGAAAGAAATGAGTGGGTGAAAGCACAAATATTCATGATTGTTGGGCTCATGGGACTATATATGAAATGAAAGGTATTGGTTGATTGGCTCCAAAAAGTTGAAACAGCCACGAGGAGAGAAGTGTTGGTTGTATACTCGTGCAAGGACAAATTGATACATTCATAGATACCAGCCTAGTGCCATGAATCACAAGTTGTTTGGATACATTGTTGAACCAATCTTACCATCCTTTCATGGGTCTTGATCAGGATCTTGAAGTCTTGAAAGCGTTAGTTGGATTCGGAAGGGAGTCAAACTGAAGAAAAGCTTTTCACCTAGATAGCCAGAGAAAAATGGGTCTATGGATTAAATATGTTCGAGAATATTTTCAGGATGAAAATTTGGGCTGGGAGTAAGGAATGATCTATCTGGTTTAATAGGAGTGTCAAAAATAATGATATTAAACACTATATCGGACGGAGAAACATCTAGTTCTCTCAGGAAATCTTCTTGATAATAAGATGGATTAGAAGGAGCAACCATGATGAATTGCATGAATTTCAAATGAGAAAGGAGACACTTCGAAAGGAGAAGAGTTCAGAGTAAGAATTGTAGAAAGGAAAAATGGATTTAAAATCGTGTGTATATCGGTCAAGGATGTGTGTATTAATGAGAGGATAATCATGGCTCATCGTACGATACGATTGTGTGTGTCGTGTCACAATGACGATTATGAAAAAGGAATAAAACCATTGTTTGGTTTTCGTCTCAGTCGAGCAGAAGTAATGGGGAGCTGACATGCGGAAAGATGGTCGATTGCATTTATTGCATTGAACAACGAGCCACCGTCGCTTTCACCTTTTTGCCCAAAGGAGAAGCGACATGGGGGCAATGTTGTACCATATTTTTTACTGTTCCCGCAATAGCCAATTAAAAAAGAACATTTGTCGTTGCATGAGAAATATAAGCGTGTGAAACATCTTTAGAGATATTTGGAGCACTTTATACGGAAATACAACTGGCGCTGAGCTGGATGATACACGTCAATCGATGATGAGGCATTGCCGAGAAGTCTAAAAGGTAGAAAGCAGTCGAATGGAAAAAAAAATGTTAGAGAAACATGTGTCAAGAGGAGAAGGAAAGATCTGGAAGACCGATGTGGCAACGATTCAACTACTATAACCGTCAAATAAAGAAAAAAACACCTGAAAAGAATCCGCAATAGAGATCTAAATAGTGGAGGAATTCAACAACGCAAGTCATCTCACACCAACTCAATTAAACAAATTAAATTATCTTTCCTTATTATTATTATAACTTAGCTCTATCCTAAGAGTAACGATAATCTACTCGCGATAATCTTTAGTTATAATTTGATTCTATGCTTTTGTGCTGGACTATTCTCAATATTAATCCAATCACTTCATCTTTCATAAATACATCTTACATTTGCTCATTGTGATGGACTGTAAATGTTTCCTTCTTGTTTTTGACTATTTATTTTTATAAAAGCCTTGGCAAAGCACAACCCATCTTAAGAGGAAAAACCTCACCCTTTGAAAATTGCTTGATCTTCTTGGATAAGTATTTTGTAAGTGGATGAATGGGTGACTAATCCCTCTTAGTCATACGTGATTTGATTGCACTGGACATATATGCCTGTTTCGGGGCTTAAGTAAAGTTGCTCGGTTTGAATTTAGCTGCAATATCAATTCTGGCATGCCCCACACACTACACGTGACCAAAAACAAATTGTAGCCAACGGTAGACTATACGGACTGCCCATTATCTGAATTAGCCGTGATTGATCATAACCGAAACATTTTAGTGATAAAGATAATACCATCCATGCAGTTTTCAAATCGAATTTAGATCACTGGCTAATTTACCTTAACCATCCATTTGATGGCCATTAACTCTATGGTTAAGCTTTCCTGATCAGTGTCGTTATTCATATAATGTTCTATAATAAAAAAAATTAGGAATCATCATTTGAAAGGTCTAGATTGATGTAAGTAGGTGCCACGTGTGAGGTGGATGAGCCACCGCCATTGTTTAGTAGGAGTAGAACGGTAGAACTAGCACATAAGTGTTTGAACACGATAGTCAAACTTCCGGAAGATTCCGTTATAACGGACGGAAAAGTCATTTCCTCTTCCTACATACCAAAACGCGCGCCAATCCCATCTCTGCTTCTTTTATTTGCTTTCTCACATCTCACGCCTTTCAAATCTCTGCTTCTTTTATCTCCTTTCTCACATCTCACGCCTTTCAAATCCCTTTCATCTCTCTCTCTCTCTCTCTCTCTCTCTCTCTCTCTCATGGCGACTGTTGCTGCAACCCCCCTTTCCTCCGAGACTGAGAAACTCTCGAAGCTCCGATCAGCTGTCTCCGGACTCAATCGAATCAGGTATGCAACCATTTCCATTGTTCTCTCATTACACGAAGAAAACGCTCCGTCTAGTTTTCGATTTTTCAAAATTTCGGTTCTTTTAGTTTCCCGCACTTCAAAATCTCAGAACTGAATTGGATTTCATTGTATTTGCAGCGAAAACGAGAAATCAGGGTTCATAAATCTCGTATCTCGCTATCTCAGGTAGATCCCGTGGCTTCTTCTTACGTTTTCTTTTATCGATTTTGTCACTGGCGACTGAACTTTTGATGTTTTCGTTGCGGTTGATTGTGTTGAAGTGAAGAAGTGCAGCAGATTGAATGGAGTAAGATTAAGACTCCGACTGATGAAGTTGTTATTCCTTATGAGAGCTTGTCGCCACCTCCTAATGGTAATTACCTGATCTGACGTGTTTACAGTTTTTTTAATTTTTAATTTGAATTGACAATCTAGAAAATTGGCAGATGAATTTTTCTAATTCCTGATTGATTAATGCTACTTCCAACTCGGTTACTCAACTTGAAAATCCGCGGAGCCAACTCGACGCAATGAGATTTCAAGGAGCAAGACTCGGTTTTGAGTCAGCAAGACTTGTTGAGTTGGTTTGCCAATTCGGTTAACTTGATGCAACTTGAACTAAGTCTCATGTCGGTTTTTTAATGATAATAAAAAATAGTGGAATATGAGATTCGAACACATGACCTAACCTCACAGTGAAGTGTGTGTGTGTTTACTAACTTGTCATGTGTTGTATATGTGACAGATTTAAGCCTTTTCTGTACTCGTACCTATTCCAAACATCTACTATTAACCTAAACACTTCTTAGTTTATAATTATTAATTATCAGGTCAAGTTGCGCTGAGCTGAGTCTTCAGGTTGACCTGATTCAACTGAATATATTTCTGGGTTTTTGAACTATAGAGTCTAGATGTGTCTGAAGTGTTTTGGAGATCAAGGTTCAAACTATCATTTGACTGTATTGTCTCTCCATATAAATTTATCGTGACACATTCCATAGATACAATATGATATGTTCTGTTATTATTGATCTTGGTACGATATTGAATTTCACTGAAATTATATGAAGGCAAATAGATTGACGATACATTATGATGCTTTCCATTTGCATTGGAATGAACTGAGGATACAAACCGATGTAAACTATAATATCCAATACATTTCCATACTGTGATATGAAAGTTTTATCATATCGACCAATGAATTTATCATGATACATTGCCCGTACAATATGATACATTGTTATTTCCAGTGTATGTATTTGTAGTTTCCTTTTTGTTGAGCATAAGTTTGATTATCAATAAAAATATTTTGAACTTTCGGTGATGATTCCAATTATTCGGAGATGTGCAGATCTTTCGGAGACCAAGGAGCTCCTCGACAAGCTTGTTGTGTTAAAGCTCAATGGAGGTTTGGGGACGACGATGGGTTGTACTGGTCCTAAGTAAGATCTTATCCAAAATATCTGTAATCAGCATCTTCTTATTTTTTTATGCTTGAATAAATAAATAGGGCATTACCTTGTTCCATGAGCAAGTCCATGTGTATGATGAGCCAAACCACACATCCATGGTGATGGTTAGACCATGGATTATACATTTGCCAAAAAAGAGACATGAACAGATGCATTGTTGTATCAGAAGTTCTGATATATTGTTTCTTTTTCCCACCAACATGACACATGTATAGAATATCCAATCCACTCATTGAGCGGGACACAACATCAAGATCAATGGACAGCCAATGGTATGACTCAGTGTACTGGTATAGCCCATCCGAGACTGGATCAGCTTGATTCTTGTATCAGGTGATCATCATAGTGCAGCCCGCCTTTTGCATGGGTTGGATATTCTGCACAAGACATGCTGATGGGAAAGAAAAAGGACTGTATCAGAACTTTTGGTACAACTGCTTATCTAATCCTTTCTTGCCAAAACTTGCCTTGACCGGATGTTTTTAACTATCTTATCAATGAACTTTTGCCTGTTGAATGTGAGAACTGAACAATTTGTGAAAATTTCGTCTGATAGTGTCATTGGTTCACCACAATTAGATAGTTATGATCAGTGGGATATTTGGTCTATCCATTCACAGCTGGGCCCACTGGATGAATGGTCAATATCCTTTCAACATCTGCCATGTGCATGAATACAATATAAGAGGATGGTGACTCCACAGGTCCCAAGGACACAATAGGAAAGCCCTATGTGTAGAAATACATGTACCTATGCAGGTAAGTAGATATTTGTTACGAAGATGATGAACCCACCTATCGATCGTCTGATCTGACCTTTGAGTGCCTCTGTGATTGTTTTTGTCTTCACTTTAATGTCTATTGTTTATATCAAGGATAATGTTCCTTCTCAAGAGAAGTGCTGCATGAACTCATCCAAATATCATAATCTGCAATGTAGACTTGCCTCCACTGGTTATTTTTTGGTTGGCCACAATCTTAACTGTGTGATTTATTTTATATTTCATCCCTTGGTGATGGGTTAGCTAGGATGGATCCCGTTGTCATCTTTAAACAATAAAATAAAATAAAAAATTCCCATGTTTCATATTTCTACCTTGTCTGTCTTGGTTCACCACTGTTCCTGATCATCTGTCAATCTTGGCTCCAGACATAGGATGGTCCTACAATTTTTGTACGTGTGTGTGTCAGATCGTCAAATGAATGTGATGTGAAGCAAAGGCCTTTTAATCACCTTACCAGAGGAACTTGAAGATTCTTGATAAAAGCTTGGATGACTGTAGATTTGATTGAGTTACAACTTACTCTTATGGTTTTACGTTGACAATTCATATTAATTTTTATGCTTAAAATCTTGTTATTCATCTGACTTCTCTAGGGCCTCTGTCAGCTCTAAGTTGAGTCCTGCTCTCTAAATGTTGATCTTAGTGGTTTAGCTGCTTTTACTTGAGGGTATAGATGAAGGAAAAATCTCTTGTTTTTGTAATTCATGCAGCCTAAGATATCAATTCTCACAATGATAACAAAAAACTCTTACAAGGAAAAATTCTGAACTGATTGATGTGGTTGTATAGTTTGATAATCCTTTTTAACCCTGAAACGTGCAGATGTCAGTGTTGGGCATGGATATGGGGTGTCAGACACACTGACTTTTAAAAGTCAGATTTGCTGGCGTCCTTGCAAATATTTGAAATAAGTATTACGTTTCTTTCTTTTGGGTTTTCGATTCAAGCAGAGACCGAAACCAGTATAGGTTGGAGCCTGGTTCTCCTCTAGAAGGATGGTCACTCATCAACTCAACTAAAGAGCTGGAGGCAATAAAGTATTATATTCCAATACTGTAATTCTTACATGTAAACAAATCCTAAAAATAATAATGCAAATATAACCTAACAAAATTATTATTTACGAGTAGAAAGGTATTTCCCAATAACCAAAAGAAACTAATAATTAAATGTGAAAGTTATTTCTGTTATGAGCGGTGTCGATGATTCTCAGAGTTGCAGAAAAGGACACATGTCAACATGGGAAAATCCACAAAATGCCATCTCCTTGTTAGTTGTTACATAGCATGGATCCTTCCCGGTTCACCTGGATAATAGATTCTTGTGAAACATGCCAGCGTGTACTTTGTTTATTTATTTATAGCTAAGTCTCTATCAAAATATTAGTCTCAGGGTGTTGAGGGTTTCCCAATAGCATAATTTGTATTTTTGTGTTCATACTTCATGGTATTGTATGATCTTAAAATTACACTTACTGGAAGCATGTTATTCCTGATTCAGCGTCTTCATTTTGTCAAGTTGTGTTTTGTCTAAATAGTATGCTTTAATATATGTTACACTCCTAAAAAAGATAATGCGGCGGCTTATAAACGAAGTTCCACCTGTATACTTCCATGGTCTGAACTGCTTTTAGTTCTCTTGCTATAGTACTTCTGCGTATTGCTAGTGGAATTGTCTTTCTGAAGTATGAGGTTCACTATTGATCAAAAGTATAATGATGGACTTTCACTAAATCTCTCATTGTTGGTCCACTTGCATTCCTAAAGGAATGTCTCAAAAGAGAATGATCAGTTTCTGTTATGGATCTTTGCTGTATATTGTGGTTGTATGCTTTCAATAGAAGTTCTCTAAGGGTCTGTTTGGATTCAAGGTATTTGGACGTCCTATGGATTTCAACTACAGGGTATTGCTATACCCTAGTGTTGTAATTGCTGGGAATTATCATCATTTGTGTTTGGGTAACATTGGTGTTTTAAATTTCTTACACTATGTAGCGTGTAGCTTATGCTACATAGTGTAGCTTAGCCTTAATGCTATGTGCTTCATGCAAATGGCTCAAGTCATGTGCAACCTATGCTACACGCTAATTTGCATACGCTACACGCTACATAAATTACGTTACGTGCTTCTTAGCTTACAGTAAGAGTTATTTTTTCAATAAAATATTAAAATCAATTAATGTTGTCAATGATTTCTGACATTTTCTATTTTCAATAAAAAATTAATTAATCTTTTCAATGATTTTAGTAAAATAATTCAAGTAACTGTGTTAAATGAGTTCTGAAGCCCTTTCTTTACCTTTATTCTTACTCTAACCCTATTTTTTTTTCCATTATTTTAGGTTGTGTTTGGTTGCACCAAATATCATGAAATTTCATTACTAATCAATAATTTGGTGCAAAATATCATGAAATTTCATTATTAATCAGTAATATGGTGCAAAATATCATGAAATTTTATTATTAATCAGTAATTTGGTGCAAAATAATGAATATCATGAAATGACATGATATTTGTTGCTACAAACCATAGCCTTAATTAAAGATCTAAAAGTAGCATGTAGCTTACCCCTCATGCTTCAGAGGGGTGAATGCTATTTGCTATTTAAAACACTAGGTAACATTTTGGAATAGGTGATTGTGACTCCCATAACTTGAATACCTATGTTTTGGTTGAATTATATCATCGTTGTTTTTGGGTAGTATTTTGGAGTAGGTGAATGTGATTCCCATAACTTCAATACCTACGTTTTGGCTGAATTATAAGTTGGCAATCACATGTGGTATTGATCATATTACGAAATGGCTTGACGCCAATCTAGGCCACCCATCATGTGTGTCCCACACTTGGTTGCCCATCCCTCTTAAAAAATCACTTTTGTCAGATGAATGACTAGGGAACTTGATTGCCTATCACTATAAAAATCACTTTTGCAGATGATACTAAGGGCTTGTTTGTTAACACTGAATTTTTTTTTACTTAATGCGAAATTTGGAAAGCGCCCCGTGTTTAGTGGTGTTTGTTAATGCCGAACATGGAAAGCGCTCCTAATTTTATACTGAATTTTTTTAGCGAACAAGGTCTAGCTTAACGGTGAATCCATAATGCGCTCCACCAATTTTTTTTTTAAAATCCAATATTGACCTCTGCCAGAGAGATTTTTTCCTTTACAAGATACACAACCCAACTTTTAATGTACGACACTTCTCTAGGCCCACCATGATTTATGTATTAGATCCACACCGTCCATCAACTTTTTTATATCATTCTAGAGCATGATCCCAAAAAATATGCACATCCAAAGCTCAAGTCAACCATACTACATAAAGTTGTGGAATGGAACGACTACTGTTAAAACCTTCTTGAGGTACACCATGAAGCTTATTTGCCATCTAACCTCTTCATAAGGTCACACAAACCTATATTAAGGGAAAACACAAAAATCAGCTTGATCAGAGCCTTCCGTGGCCTCAAGAAGTTTTCAATGGTAGGCACCCATTGTAGTGTGGCCCACGTAACCCTTAGATTTGCCTTGGTTTTTTTTTTTTTTTTTTGGTGTGTGTTAGTTTCTAAAACGATATGAAAAAATGGATTAATGGTGTGGATAAAATATTTACATCACGGTAGGCCCCACAAAGCTCCTTTATAAGACCGTCCGTCTCTAGCTCGATTCCGGTGGAAATGGAGTGGCTGGTGTACTGGTGTGGGTAGGTGTCATTCAAGACAGGGCTGTCGCTTCTCAAGCTCCCAGTTATACGAACGATTCAAAAAATATCAAAGTTTCATGGGCCCAAAATGATGTATGTATTCTATCCACACTGTTCATCCATTTTGTGAGATCATTTTAGAGTATGGTACTAAAAATTATTCATATCCAAATCTTAAGTGGACCACACCATAAATAGCAATTGGACAATGATTCTCACTGTTAAAACATTTGTAGGGCCCACCGTAGCGTTCATTTTCCATCCAATCTGTTCATAAGGTCACACAAACCTGGATGAAGAGGAAAAACATATATCAGATTGATCCAAAACTTCTGTGACCCCCAAAAGGGTTTCAATGGTAGATGTTCAATCCCCCACAGTTTTTTACAGTGTGGCTCACTTGATCATTGGATCTGTCCTACTTTTCAGTTCAAGCCATAGGATGAGCTCTCCAAATGAAAGGACGGTTGGGATATAACACATACCTCATGATGGGACCCATAGAACTTGCTGATGTCAACACACCAGCCAATCCCCTTCCAGTTGTTGGGTGTAGTACGCAATTCCTGCTCGGGGAGCAAATTAGGTGAGACCCCGGATCCATCGAGGTGGGCGGGATGCTTGACTGTGGGGCCTACTGTGATGTATGTGACTACATCCACACCATTCATCTGTATGGAAAGCTCATTTTAGGGCATTATAAAAAAAATAAAAATGAAGCAAATCCAATTATCAAGTGGACCATAACATAGGAAACGGTGGTGATTGACCATTAATGGGCCATGAAAGTTTTGTGCCACATTAGATTTGAATCATTCCTTAAAATGATTTGTAAAAATGAATGGAGGGCATGGATAAAACACATACATTACAAATTTCTTGTGGGCTACAAAAGCTTTGGATTAACATGATATTTATGTGGTCTTTTCATCCGGGTATTTTTTACCATATCAACGGGTTAGATAGCAAATAAACATTCTAGAGGAATCTATGAAGCTTTTAATGATAGGGATTCAATTAAGATTATTTCATATGGGTAAATGTGTCAAATTAACATACTTCAAATATTTCAGACGTTAGTTAACAAACTGGTTGCTCGAAATTCACTGCTAGCTTTCCGACTTTAGATTCATACTTCAGATTCAGATTTAAGATTCAAACTACGAACTTTAGATTTAACAAACAGGCCCTAACTGTCCCTTCAATAGTTAGGGAAATGATGGCCCATATTGATCATTCTACAAATTGTTAGATCATTGATCTAGACCATCCATCAAGTGAGTCCCACCCTTGATAGCCCATCATCAAAAAAATATTGATCATACTACAATATTGATCAATGGGTGGTCCATATTGCCCATACTACAATGGTTTCGATAACTTATCTATACCATCCATCATGTGGTACCCATCAACTTAAAAAATGCCTTTCTCGGAAGATCCTAACAATCTATTCAATTGTTAGGGAAATGGATAGTTCATATTGATCACAATACAAATGGTCCAATCATTGATCTAAATCATCCATCTTGTGGGTCCCATCCTTGGTTGCTCATCACTCTCAAAAGATCACTTTTTTGGGTCATCCTAGTTGTTTGTTTGATTCCTTTGGAAATGGATAATCAATATTGATCACACCAGATACAGTTTGATCATTGATCAAGACCATCCATCATGTGGGTCTCATCCTTGATTGCTCATCCCTCTCAAAAATCACTTTGGTCGGGTGATCCTAATCTTCCAATCAATGCCTAGGGAAGTGGGTGGTCCGTATTGATCATACTACGAATGGTCCGATCATGGATCTGGATCATCTATCTATGAATCCTAGCCTTGATTGCGCATCCCTATCAAAAAATCACATCGGTCAATGATCCTAACCGTCCAATTAATGCCAAGGAAATGGATGGTTGATACTGATCATACTGCAAATTGTTCGATCATTTACATAGATCATCCATCATATTGGTCCCTCCTTTTATTGTCTTTTCCTCTCAAACTCACTTTGGTCGGATGATCCTACCTATAAAATCAGCGGCTAGGTAAATGGATGGTCCATAATAATCATACTACAAATGGTGCCATCATTGATTTAGACCCTTCACCATGTGGGTTCCCACCTTTATTGCCCATCCCTCTCAAAAACTCACTTTGGTCAGATGATCATAACTGTCACATGTTTTCCTCCTTTGATTGTCCATCCTTCTCAAGAGGGGTAATTGCTGGGTGGAAATCAGAACATCCTAGTTTGTGTGGGGCATTGTAATTCTTTTATTTTATGTATTGAGATGCCCATCGGGATTTGAATATCCGGCATTCCAATGTCCAGAAACTCCAAACACAAAAATCATGCTCCAAGTGGAGATTGGTAGCATGGACAAGGGTCAATCATATTATCCGATCCATTCCATCAGCTGCTTTCTTTTCAAATTTTGAGGCAGTGCTCCTAAAGTCAGAAACTGGATCTTTACAGCTACTTGGCTGCTTCCTCCAGCTGGTACTTTCAAAATTAATTTTGATGGAAGCTCCTTTGGAAATCCAGGATGGGCTGGTATTGGTAGGGTTGTTCATGACTAATGGGTATAATTCTCATTGAATTCTCTCGTCCTATTGGCTTCCGAGATTCTAATTTGCTGAAGCTATCATTCTTTCACAAGTCATCAAGTCTTGGTCTTATTTCAGCTCTTCCCTGCAATTGTTGAAGGTGATTCTGCTATTGCTATTGGTTGCGCATCTTCATGGACTAGTCCATGCCAGATAGCAGATTTAATTGAAGAAGCTCCAGAATTATGTAGAAGCTAGGTTGTTTCTTTTGTCCACACTCCCCGGGAGGCAAATGGAATTGCCGACAAGTTGGCCAAGAAGGGAGTTTCCTGCCCAGCCCTGGTCATTTAAGTTAGAAGGCTGGGAGGCTCTGCATAGTTGTTGCATTGGTCCTTTTTCCCCCCGCCAAATTTTTTTTTTTCCCTCTCTTCCTGTTTGCCTTCTATGAACTACTTGGGTTCGGCAACTGGATTCAAATCACAGTAAGTTAAAAATCAGCAATTTGGTTGGAATTTTCAAATAGATTAACGTCAGCAGATAAAAAGAATCTGCAGTTGAGTTCAAAAAGCAATTAGCAACTAATTTAAACCAAAGTTTTAGTTCAAACGACTGAAAATCTTGGAAATCAAATTCTTTAAATGACAACTTTCACCGATGTAGAATTGTTCTTGTTACAAACTGTGGTCTTATCACCAACGTTTAGAGAAGGACAGTAAGGGAAATCAGATTTTGAAGAATCGCTAGAAGTAAATCATAAATATATATATATATATATATATATATATATATATATATATATATATATATATATATATATAAGTCTGTCAATGATAGGATCATCGAAATATTCAAGAAAACTAGAATCATGCGAATATATACGCTTTGATATATGTGTGTGCTGTTTGTGGGTGCATGCTTGCTTGCTTTCGAATTCTCATGTTCTAATTAGATGGAAGTATTTCTTTGTAGCAAGTACTTGATATTTCTTCTCTCTTTTTATTTTATTTTTATTTTCTTGTTTTATTACAGGTCTGTCATTGAAGTTCGTAATGGATTAACGTTTCTTGACTTAATTGTCATCCAAATAGAGGTTTGCTTGTAAAAGACTTTCTTGCTTTTTTCCTTATTCTATTTTGGCTTGTGTATGATATGCCATTTTCAATTGTTGTCATTAGTCTCTCAATACCAAGTACGGATGCAATGTGCCACTGCTTCTAATGAACTCGTTCAATACACATGATGATACATTGAAGGTGAATGTTCTTAGTTTTCACTGCTTTTCTGTGGGTGTTGTGATGTGTTCAAATGGATAACTAGTTTAACCTGTGCTGTGTAGATAGTGGAGAAGTATTCCAATTCCAACATTGAGATTCATACCTTCAATCAGGTTTGTGAAACTATGAATGATATATGTTGCTGAAATATCTTTGTTAAGGTCTTTTTCTAAGTCTTAATTTGTGACTCTATCCTTAAAATTGATGTTCCTTCTTTAGAGTCAATATCCTCGTTTGGTTGTTGAAGATTTTATGCCATTGCCGTGCAAAGGGGAGATTGGCAAGGATGGGTGGTATGTTTTCACTTCTCCCAGTTCAGTTGTTAATATATTGGGGTGTTGTTTTAATATACACATGTTCATCACTATTAGGAAGAGGGTTCTTACTCACCAGTCACCATGGGAACTGATGAGGGTCGTTTTGACTCCAAAATTTTAATGTTTCAATGTTCAAACCTAATATGCCTTTTCTTTTAAAATTAAATCTTTCAATATTGAGGATGCATTACCTGTAAGTCTTAATTTGTGTTTTCGTTCTGGAATGAGGAATGAATAATTATTCTCTCATGGCAATCATATCTTTGCAGTGCATGTTGCGAAATTTGATGCATCTCACTCCAATCTCAGTTTGTTAGCTTTATAATAAGTTGGGCCGTTGAACTAGCAATGCCTCTGTTGTCTCTCTTAATTGAAATGTAGTCTAGCTTGCACTAGAATTTGGGTGCCCTAAGGATGCAAATTAATCTTAGATTTGACTTTATAATGTTGAATCCATGACGTGGCTGACTGCGGGGTGCAGATTCCTGGTGAGCATTTCGAGTAGAGAACGAAATCCTTCAAAATTGGGCATTCTGTGAGTGACTTGAGTGATGTGCGTGCCCAATCTCAAGAACCAAAGAAGGAAATCCACCCTCACGAGAGAAATCTATTTCATTTAATTGTTATGACTCCTTCAACTACATTTTTAGGACTATTTACACTAAGCCTTAGTACCTAATACTTTAAACCATTGACTCAAGTTTGAGACCTAGAACCGTGGTAGTTAGGAGTGAATTGGTGCAAGTAGACAGCTCTAGAAGTGCAAGTGGAAGACCCAAAAGGGCATGGGTGGAGTTTTAGAGCAAGTAGTTAATTGTCCTGCATCAAATTGGTATCAGAGCGAGAGGTCTCATGTTCGAGATTCCTCATCGGGGGTGATTAATGTGGGGGTATTTTCACATCGGGCTTGAGTGGGGTGGCTTGTGGGCTGCGGGGGCACACTCGGGGTGGGTGGCCCGCGGAACCCATGTGATTTGGGGCTCGTGTGAGGTAGAACCCATGTGATTTGGGGCTCACGAGGGGGTGGAACCCATGGATTCAGGGCCCACGAGGAGGGTTCGACCAAGGACCTAACCCATGGATGTGGGGCTTAGGCTATGAGAGAAAGGGATTAATTCTCAATGCTCTATCAGTTCGAGCTTTTAGAGCAAGTGGTTAATTGTCCTGCATCATGGAGGTAACAGGAAAAGACTTGATGATCTGTGGTCTAACTAAAGTTCTGTCCCTTAATAGAGTGGAATGGCGGAGAAGGATTCGTTTAGCCAACCCCAATTAGTTGGGATAAGGTTTAGATGACGATGGTGATGATTCATACTCCTAGCTTCAAATCCTGACCATACAAACATTAAAAAAGAAAATTACTTAACTACAATTTCACTTAAAGAAGCAAAACGCAAGAAAATTCAAAAACACATTTCCACATTTGTTTCATGTGAGCTAAACCAAAGCAAAAGTGAAGCAACACCTCTCCTTAGAATCCTTTGTATGAATTGATTTACACGTTTTCCCCCTAAGAATATGTGTGCCAATGTGCATGGCGCACACGTGTGAGTATGAGTGCACGTGTGTCTGCGTGCATGTGTGAACGAGTGTCTGTGTGTGACACACACTCACATATGATAAGTAGCAGGTATTTATTACAAAGAAACAAAATGAACTTCAAGAGCAAGGAAAGAATTCCCAATAAATTAAGAAGGGCAATCGGCCCCTTTCTCTATCTAATACATCAACCAATAATATTTTTGTCTGCCATCAAGAGCAAAGTAAATCCTTAGCCTAGCAAAGAGAAGAAGGAATTCATAATGATCATAAACTAGTTTCTGTTGCTCATTGGAGCCCCCTCACACCCAGTTAATGACATCAGTGGGGTCCCTTTCGATGATAACTGTGCTGGAGCACCTGTTATCGATAATCTGACCCATGTCTAAGGGTCAAAGCTTCCGCTCTAGTTGAGTCCCCCTCCACTACTAGGCTGGAGGAACAAAAGAAAGTTGTTCCATAGATAATTGATTTTTATTAAATGATTTTTATTAAATGAGGCACACACGTGTGAAGCAAGCAACTTTAGTCAAAGGTGAAAGGACGAGCTGCTTCTTCCTCATTTCTCAACATGCCACTGATTCCACTAGTAATGGGATTACATCGCTAGGACCCATTGAAATTGAGCTTCCACTAACCATTCTGTGGAGACCTTCGTGTAGGTAAACCTTTTATTAGGACATTTTTGCTATTCATCCTCAAGGACCAATTGTAGAGAGTTTGAATAAGATATCCCTCAAAACTTGGGTCTCAAAAGTGTCCATTTTATGAGTTAGTTTTGATTCCTTCTGCAGTTTTGGAAAGATGCACCATTGTGTCAATAAAAATCCTACTGTTTCTTTCCTTCCATGTTTTCCAATAAAGAGCAAGAGGAAGCATTCTCTAAAGGTTTTGCCATTAGATTTGGATGGTCCCCCTCACCAACTTCTCATGAACAGTGTTCGAAATATTGATATCGCGTTACATATCACACCCTTGGGATACAAGTATGTATCGGTTATTGCACGGGGTATATTGTTTGTATCAGGTAATTTATCGCACTTTTTGGGAAACATGGGGAAACATTGGGAAATTGGTTGAATTATTCAATGAAACTTTAGGAATGGAAGAAAAAAAACCCCAATACATACTTTTAAATCAGAACATCTCCAAAAAAAAAGTGCACATAATAGGTTTCCTTTATATAGGGTCTTAAGCTATGCGCTGCTAGATCGAAATTGGTCTTAATTGACAGCTGGGTGAAGGGAAATTTCAAAATTTTTTTTTAATTATTATTTAATTAAAAAATGAAATTTCTTTTCTGAAAATTGACTAGGACTAAAAATTTAGCAGATCAGACCTCATAGATGCTTGATTTCATGTTTGGAGTGCAACATCGCAAGCAATTTGGAGAAATTGGGGAAATTTTGAAATTTCCCCCAAATCGGGCCACCTATGCTCGAATTTCAAAATTAGAGTGTATGCGATGATCATTTCATCAAACACTACTAAATACTTGGAAATCAATCTCAATTGACAGCTGGTAGAAAGAAATTTTTGAAAAAAAAAATAAAATTATTTATTATTTTTTTAATAAAAATATATATTTTTTTCCTGAAATCTGAAAAAAAAAAAAAAAAAAAAAAAAAAAAAAAGTTAACAAATTAGTAGATCAGCCTAAGTTAGAATTTTGAGGGGAAATTGGGAAATTTTGGGGATTTTTTTTTTTAAAACATGGAAGAAGTTCTTTAGCCGATATCATCGATATTTGTCGATATCAACCAATATCGACGATATCAGTTATATATATTAAGTAAAAGCATGTGATATCGTGCGATATATCGGCAATATCGCATGATATTTTGCGATATCGTGCGATGTATTGCACGATACACAGGAATTTGGCTTCTTTTTTTTTTTTTGGTATTTCTAGGGGGTTTCGTGTTGCTGACTGCCAATATCGATAATATCGGCTGATATTATCAATATTTCAAACACTGCTCATGACCAGTGTTTGAAATATCGGTATCGCGTTACATGTCGCATCCTTGGGATACAGATATCGGTTATCGCACGGGATATATTGTTTGTATCGGATAATTTATCGCACTTTTTGGGAAACATGGGGAGACATTGGGAAAATGGTTGAATTTTTCAATGAAACTTCAAGGATTGTTAAAAAAAAAAAAAAAAAAACCTTAATACACACGTCTAAATCATAACATCTCAAAAAAGAAGTGCATGTAATTGGTTTCCTTTGTATAGGATCCTTAGCTATGCGTTGTCTGACTGAACTAATGTAACTATATTCAAATTGAATGCATAATATTTAGATTGTCTGTGATGATTATTTCATCAAACACTTATAAATATTTTGAAATTAGTCTTAATTGACAGCTGGTTGAAGGAAAATTTCGAAAAAAAAAAACTTTTTATTAATTTTTAATTAGAAAATGATTTTTAGTTTTCAAAAACTAACAAGGACTTAAATCAGTAGATCAACCTTTCATACATGCTTGATTTCGTGCTTGGGGTGCAACATTACAAGCAATTTAGGAGAAATTGGAAAATTTTTGAATTTTTCCTAATTTTTGCCAATTCATACCTATACTCAAATTTCGCAATTAGAGTGCATGTGATGATCATTTTATCATATACTCCTAAATACTACGAAATTAGTCTCAATTGATAGCTGGTTGAAGGAAAAATTCATAAAAATAAAAATAAAAGAAACATGGAGAATATGAAGAACCAATAGATATCAAAATCAAAGCTCCAACTCCATTATTTTTAATGCAAAACATGAAGAATCGATGGATTTATAACAATTTGTCACTGATTTAACATAATTTTAACAAAAAAAAAGGATCAAAAATTGAAAATGCTCACTAGCTCAAACATGTGGGATATATTGACACTACCTGTGCGTTTTGTATTGCACAGGTGGGATACAAGATATATTGTGGGATATATTAGCCGATATCATCGATATTTAAAACATTGCTCATGACCTCTCCTAGCTTCTCTAGGACCATTGTACAACAAATGAGTGAGTGGCGGGATGATTCATCCTTCTTGCACAAGAAGGATATACTATGGAGTTTGTGTTTTGGTGTTTGTGGTGATGAATTGTGAGGCATGTCTGTGACTGCCATCCAAATAAAAACTTCAACTCAAGGGGCCAAAGAAACCCAAATGAGGGCACAAGACTGAGCCTCTCCCATGAGAATTGATAACAAATAAAAGTCAACATACATTGGAATATTCAAATGACTTAATGATTACCATAAATGCTTATCAATGTGGTGTAGGACAGTCTAATCCAACCCTAAGATGATGCTGTATTTAAAAGGGGCAGATTTATGCAAGCATTAACAATAAAAATTCAGCATTATACATCATAAAACAAGAAGGAACTAAGGAAAATTCAGTAATGATCATGGCCATCCTTCACAAACACGTTGTATTGAACCTTAAAATCTGAATTTAGTTGGATCCGGCGAAAGATAGGACTTTCGTCTTCCAATAGGTCCGTCTGACGATCTAAGTAGATTTTCTAATCCAGGAAATATGAATTTTCTTGATTGGAAAATTCAGAAAAATTGATGATTCTTTGATTATAGTTCAAATCTAGGGCCGTGGATGATGGGATTTGAGGAAGATCAAAATATGTATATGTGGGGATCAAGATCTTCAAAGATCTAATGATTTGGATTGGAAAGAAAATGGATTGGCTTCTAGATCTAGAGACTTTATAAGAAAAGGAAGAAAATAGGTTTAAAGAAGATAATACCTTCAGAAAAGAAAGAAGGATAGAGAAGGAGAAGATGAGAAATCACTTCCCTGGGCCTCACGCCCTACTCCAATCACTGGAAGTCAAAGATAGAATCATCCGGCCTTGAAGCAAAAGTTCTCTTTTTTCATAAACATAACATAGTATTTCTCTAAGGTTTATGGCAAAATACTCTTATAAATTCGAAATTACATTAAATAACCAAAATACCCCTACTAAAAAAGTTTTTTTCAAAAGAAATTCGCACAAAAATTGTGCACGCGCAGTCTCAAAACTCAAATAAATAAAATATTCATAAGATAAACTCAAATCCAAGATGCCCGATGGGCTCCAATGATAGTGCGATGAAGGTGAGCCGCGACGATCCAACGGTCCCGATCACACTATCCTTGCAATCCAACGGTCCAAATATTTCATTCAAACAACTTACACATCACAAACGCATGTAAAGTCTTCAACCTCTAGAGACTCGACCTGTACCCGTCATCTAACCACATTGATACGGGTAATGCACGTCTCCTGCGTAGATATATTTTGAATGGTCTGATGTCCACATCACAATGTTTTTAAGGGATGGGTGTATGAAATTTTTATCGTCCAATGGTAATTGTTGGGTACTATAAATAATAGTTGTCATATGTAGTTCTTTGGTACTATATAGTCAAACAGGAAAACTGCCACTGCTCAGACAAACAGTTGAAAAATGGTGCTCACTTGATTATTTCTCATGACTAAATAGATAGGAGAGCAATTGAACAGCATTAAATCCAGTTGTCTGCTATTGCCTTCTACTCACACCTGCTGCACATATATGAAGGTATCCTCCTGGCCACGGTGATGTGTTCCCATCTTTGTTGAACAGTGGCAAGCTTGACACATTTTTATCACAGGTTTGTGTAAGGACAGCATCTTCGTGCAGCTAGTTGTGATATTCCTATACTGACATTTGTATTTTTCTAGTTGATCTTAACTCATTTTCATTGCTTTTTCTTCTCTTTTTGTTTTTTATTTTTTCAGGGCAAGGAATATGTTTTTGTTGCCAACTCAGATAACTTGGGTGCAATTGTTGACTTAAGTATCCTTGTTATGGTTTTCATGGCGTAATTCTTTCATGTTGTGCGTTCCTAATGCTTTTCTATGTCCAATCATATTTTGGGTGAGAAAGAAATAGGGGCCTACCCAGCCTCCTGTTGGTCCACATTGGCAGTGAGACCAACGCATCTGGGCATGGATGCTTTTTCTATTCAGTTTGACTGCCTATATGACCAATCACAACCACAGGGCATGTGAGGTACCTTTTTCTAATTGCAAAACTGACACCATATGAAACAGGTGCTGCTTATTTCTAATTGAGCGCCTATAAGTCCTTTCCTTTTTCTAGTTAAGTATAATTTGCCTTTATTGTAGTCTATAATATAAGAACCAATCATGTGGATGATGATGCTCCTTTACTAAATGGAATAGAAATCCTAAGTCATTTGATCCAACACCAGAATGAATACTGCATGGAGTTACCTGACAAGCATATTAATAATAAACAGTATAGTTTAGCCCTTTTTATAACACCTCCATATTTTGTTCAGGTGACCCCAAAAACCTTGGCAGATGTAAAAGGCGGCACCCTTATTTCTTATGAAGGAAAAGTTCAGGTATGGGTTGGAAATCAACTATCAATGCTGGCATCTCTGTTCTCAAGGCCACTTGGTTGTGCCTTTCTTATTCAAAAATTGTGAAGTACTTGATCATTGCAAACTACTTAACCTATCTTGCTCTCATGTGCTTTTAGTTGATCTGCTTCTTAGGCCTTTTCTCTTTGCGATGCCATGCTGATCCATTCACACTTGGTTCTATGAGATGCAGATCGCATGCTAATTTTCCATGATCTGTATACTATCTTCAATACTTAAGTCTTATTTCACATTATCTCTTTGTGAAATGCAGCTTCTGGAAATCGCACAGGTTCCTGATGAACATGTAAGTCACTGTGCCACGTGACAACTTTTTTATTTTCCTTTCTTGTTTCTATGTATTAAATATGCTGCTTGGTTAATCAACATTTCTTTCATGTGATGTGCTCATAGGAAGCATGGCTTTCTTGAAATATGCTGGTTATATGATTCTAATTCCTATTTAATCCAGGTCAATGAATTCAAGTCGATAGAAAAATTCAAGATTTTCAATACCAACAACCTGTATGTAACTCATGCCTTGTATTTGATGTTCTCCTAAAATCGCATGTGTACAATGATGGCATGCTCATATATTTTGTTTAGGTGGGTGAATTTGAAAGCCATTAAGCAGCTTGTGGAGGCTGATGCACTTAGAATGGAGATCATTCCAAACCCTAAGGTAGGTGCATTTTCTTGCCTATCCTGGGATTGGCATTGCACTAATGCACTAATAAAGTTTCTAGGCTCATCATGTTTAAGTTCTAAAGGCGATGATGAAGTTGCTGGTTTTGCTGGTTTTTCCAGGAAGTGAATGGTGTGAAAGTTCTTCAGTTGGAAACAGCAGCCGGAGCAGCTATACGGGTATGCATAAAATCCGCTACATCATTCTTAAGATGCCATGTCTACTTCTTGTTGCAGTTTCTTTCCTCAGTGTGATCCTTCTCCCAAACCAGTTCTTTGATCATGCAATTGGTATTAATGTTCCCCGATCTCGGTTCCTTCCGGTGAAGTCGACGTCTGATCTGCTCCTTGTCCAGGTTAACTGAAAGTCCTGCTGATGATTCCTTTGACTTGGCTATGGACTTTTTTGAGCATTGCTAATACTTGTGTTTGTTTTGTAGTCGGACCTTTACACCTTGGTTGATGGCTTTGTTATCCGAAACAAAGCTAGAACTAATCCGGAAAATCCCGCTATTGAATTGGGGCCCGAATTTAAAAAGGTAAGTTTATCCAGTTACTGGGTGTTCTTATTAGGTCTATAGGCCCTTTTCTCCTTACATGATTTTTTTAATTTTTTTTAATCTTTTCCTCTTTCCAGGTTGGCAACTTCCTTAGTCGCTTCAAGTCCATCCCTAGCATTGTTGAGCTTGATAGCTTGAAGGTGGCTGGTGATGTATGGTTTGGTTCTGGCATAACCCTCAAGGTATTAGGCTATCGAATATAATTCTACCTCATATCTATATATGTGCGCGCGCACACATGAGTATGCATACTTCTGAGGTTCTTTCCTTTTGGATCATTGATCTATTTCATGCCAATTCATGCTATGAGATTATATGAGATAGATAACATTGCTTCATCTGTTACTGATGTCTGCCCGTTATTGTTAACACAAACTCATGTATACTCCATGTAACTAAATAAGGCAAATAAAGCAATCAAGCAAGCTGATAACTAAAACTATTGTGGTATGTGTTGAATAGTTACATGGTGCTAATATTGAGGGCCTATGGGAGCTAAAACGAGAAGAAGAAAGGAGAAGAAGATGGATGAGAGAAACAATGAGAGAGAGAGAGAGAGCGAGAACATGAGATGCTTAGGGCGTATTGAAACCCTAGCCCTCTACTCTTATTTATAATAGTAAAAACATGAATGGGTTCTATGGGTCTTATTGCATGGACTTGTGAATGGGCCCTATGGGCCTTATGACATATACTTGGGCCCATTGGGCCTTATTCAACCATCAACCTTTCGACACTCTCTCTCAAGTTGGAGCATCTTAATGAGGCTTAACTTGGAACAAGGGCTAACATAATCAAACCTAAGAAAGAAAGAAATTCTTCTCTAACAGTGTGGAGTTGCTTCACTATTTGTAACAAGCTAATGCTTGCATTAGGTAGAGAAAAGATGCATCCACATAAACAGGAGTTCTCCTAAACGATTTGGATACAATTCTTTCCACAAAACACTCCGCATTGAAGTGTGCTTCAAACTCTCATTACAGCTGCAAGTCTCGCGATTCCCACCTTGTTATCTAGAAATTTCTGTTTCCTCTAGCTGGCTGTTCTTTTTTGGATCCTTTTTGCTTCCATTAGTGACAAGTTAGGTTTCCATTCCTTTTGAAACTATTCCCATTCCACTGCCAATCCTCTCATCGACAGTTGGCTGGCCTCACTTGAATCTTGAATCTATGTCACTTTTGGAGTTGAAACAAACGTAACTGCAATATGAGGGTTGCTCAAGTCATTTTGAATTCTACGAAGCATCATCGACTTTTGTCATTTCATCCTAAAATAAATTGAACATTCTCAATTCAATTAATTAGTGTGCCCAAATGTGACCTAAATATTTATTCTTTTTGTTTTATTTTATTTTATTTCACTTCGCAGTCTTTTCTAGAACGTTATGTCTTGTGTTCTTTTAGGGCATGTTTGGCTGGGCAGATCCCATGGAAATAGGCGGGATGGGATCAATTTTAAGGTAATGATGGTGCTGTCAGTGGATTGTCTGGGATCCCATGGGATGGACCAATCCCTGGACCACAGGTGACAGCTTGTTTGGGACGTTCGTGGGATGTGGGCCATATCCCAGGATCTAAAAAGTGAAACATGTTTGGATACTTGTGGGATTGCAGCGATCCCTCAAAAATCAAGTACGGTGACTATTTGGGCAGGCGGATCTCATCCCAGGATGGTCCGCCCTCCACTGCAAGAAAAAGAAAAATAGGGCATTAGGCGGGGCCACATATTGGCTACTCCTGCTGACACCATCCAAAAATGAAATCGTCCATGCTCTGTGGGCCCCAACATGATGTACGTGTTTCATCTATGCCGTCCATCTATTTTCTATGTTAACTGTATGGTATGAAACCAAAGATGAGATCTACTGTACACACTACATGAAACTGTGTTGAATGAATGTGGACCATTGAAAACATATTGGTAACCCGATGTTATGGTCCTGTAACAAGCTAATTTATGTTTTTTCCCTTAATGTGGGTCTGTATGACCTAATCAACCGGTTGGATGTCAAATAAACAATACAATTCAACTAGGCCACCAAATAGACTCACATGACGGATATCCCATCACTTTTTTTTCTTGCATGTGGTGTGGTCCACCTGAGATTTATATCCCCCCTCAGTGTTTGGATCAAGCCCCATTATTATCAACAAAAATGGATGAATGGAATGGACGAAACACATAAATCTGAGGATGGCTCACATAGCATTGATCCAAAATGGGACTAGTTAGGGGGAGTAATCAATACTGAATGTGTGATTTCTACATCAGGGCCCCGCTATGATGTATATGTTTTTTAGAAACACCTGAGGCACATCCACGGATTTAATAAAAATAAATAAATAAGCATACAGTCAATGGATAGAAACCATACAATCTGAATCCTGATGGGGAACATAGCAAGTCCACGTCTAACGGATGAAAAAAAAAGAAGAAGAAGATGAAAAACATTAAATTAAAAAAAAATGATGAAAAACATTAAAAAAATAAAATCTGAAGGATTCTTTCACTTACACATCCTCTACAGCTAGAATTTAATAATGATAAGTAGCGCGAAGAAAACAACGAGAATGACAATCAAAAGTCCAATAACACTCCCCACATGATGGGACTGGATCATCAGTCGTCGTGGCCCTAGAAACCATGGCCACGATCGTCTGATGGATAGACGAAGTTGCGAACGAAGGATGTCAACCTCGTTTGAATGTGCAATAACTTGAATCGCCAAAGGTCCGGTGTCAGGCCGCAACTGTGCATTCCTTCCACTGAAGTAACTCTCCCAGCAGGAAACCGCCTCCCTCCAATTCTTGAATGCCCGATGTCTCGATCCACTGAATCCCTCAACCTCGAGCCTAGCTTCGTCCCACGTCAAGTAAATTCCTGGTCGATAGCCAACAAGAACCACGTAGTACTTCTCTTTTGCCATCTGCATTGACACATGACATACTATTGGCATGAGATTGGTGCAGCATGGTCTTAATGTGCGTTTAGTAATTAGAGTAAATTGTCCCATGGACAAATAACATAGTATCCGATGATTTTGATAACAAATAACTAATAGTACGTACCGTTCGATGTGTGTGGCTATACCGGTATTACTGTGCTCAGCAACAAGCATGTGGAAGCAAACATATATAAAATATATTGAAGCACAAAATAAAAGTATATCTGACAGCATTCAAATTGGTATACCATGTATACCAATTTTATCAATCCTTAAATATTTGTAATTTGGAAGAGAGAAAAGTATAACAATCACCAACGTAAAAATAAAGTTATTATAGTCCCACAAATTAACAGATCAGAGGAATGACGGGCACCAGCATGTCAGACCGACCCAACTCTTGCGTTACCAAAGTTCTCACGGAGTGTTTTCTTCAACCACTCGACACGCCTCTCCGGTCGGAGACTGACAAAGAGCGATGCCAGCTTCTTATCACTGTTCAAGAGCTGACCAACTTCGATAAACTCTGAGTTGGTCAACCCCTGCACCTCTTCAAGAACGTTAAGTACCTTAGTAGTACGATTGACTTCCTTGCCTAGGCCAAAATCACGCATAGCCTCTGCAATGGTATTAAGAGAGGTGCCGAGAACATTGCAGGGACGAGGAGGCCACATACGTTTCTTCGCTGCGGAAACACCTTGGCTACTATCAGAATCAGGAGTCCGGGGAGGAGTGCTACGGGTTCCGCCTCTTTCCATCGATGGAGTCTCCGATGAAAAATTCCCGCCTGACGAGTCCGATACGTGGTCCTCGGAGAGGTCAATGGTATCCTCAAAATCATCTTCAGCGTCTCTCCAAGCCTCTCTGAGATCTCGCTAAATCCGAGAGGATGACGTGGCCATAGTCTTACTTCCCTGCACATAGCGTCCTGTTGCCTGATCGGATCCAATGATAACCGCAAGGTCATCCATTCGATCAATTCTTTTTCTGCGGAGATGTGTAACACGCGGGTGAGACTGGATCCGTAAAGTAAAGATGTGAGTTATATAAAAATTCATATGAGAGATGGGTTTGTTTAGTGTTTTGAAATACGCACGCTGTACAAATCATACCTTCAGATATTCCTCTCAGACCTCATCCGAGGCCGTAACCACCATGCGTTCACTGTCTCATCCAAACCCACTAGCCGCCAGCATGTCCTTGGCGGATATATATTCGTGCTTGTAATACCTGAGCCGATTCTGAACATTTTGCCAGTTGACGGGTATGTCCGTATGCTTCGCGACCTCTTCTGCGGCTGCTTGGTAGGCTTCCCTCTTGAAGCCATTATCCGCCTTACGTCCCAGTGCAACCTGTTCTAACAGCGCGTCGAAAAGAACTTGATCCATTTCGGCACTCCATTTGATTTTAGCCGCTCGAGACAGTGGCTCAGCGAGGGATTTGATAGTCTTCCCATTTGGCGAACTTCGAGTTGGCATCACAGGTGTCCTAACCGGTGATTGCGTCGGAGTCGAACTATAGTTAGACCTTAGGTCTGCCATCTCACCTATACATGCAGCATGTGTCAAGTACATATTAATTACATTCAATGTCAATCTTTTTTCTTGTGAAAAATAGAACATGTTTGATTAAAAATATTGTTCATACATTTGCAAAATTTTCAAAATTTCATACTCAATTAGTTTGTATCACAGTCATCCAACTATTGTTCGGTAAAAAGGAAAAATTGCAAATCATAAATTAAAGTTCATTTCACTATCTATTCCTACTGTTTAGGTGCGCATCCGCCAACATCCGAGAAGCTATCTCATCCCGCACTTGAATCCACGCATCTTTTTCTTACTAAGTGACACGCAACAACCATTGCCTCTCATCAATTGTTGACACCTCGTGCGGTGTTGGGTTACTCTCCTCAATAGAAGAAGATATGTCAGCATAATGTGAATCGTCACGAGAGTCATGTCCGGCTCGTATGAAATTGTGTAACACGACGCTACAACAGTTTTCACTTTTGTGTGTAACTCATACCGAATGACCATCTTGAAAATGGGAAATCTGTTTTTCATTACACCAAAGCAATGCTCGATTGCATTGCGTAATTGTGCATGTCGGTAATTAAACAGCTCCTTCAATTTTTGTAGGCGCTCTACCGGTTTGATACTCTTGTAAGTGGTATCGCACGCCCCAGTATGGAGCCATAAAACTGGGTGAATGCGCATATCCAGCGTCGACAACATAAAATTTCCCTACACAATTGAATCAATGTTCCATCAGTTGCAGGTATTAAATGGATGGGTAACCTGTGAAAATGTAGCTAGTACCATGCGGGACATGCAATGGATCATCTGTTCAGGTTAGAGCATTGTGTAGCACCCTCGCATCCGAAGACGAATCCTCTCAACCAGCCAATACTTAAAGAAAATTCATGTCAAATGAACCTGCCGCAAGTACATTTTGTGAGAGGAATCCTTTCCGATTGCGGAAGCTTGGATGATCCGTAGCCTGGACCTGAGCAGGTATGTGCATCCCGTCAATTGTACCAACACAATCATAGATGCATTTCATTAAATGTCATTTAGTGTAGGACTTGTTATTAGGGGTACGATAATAACAACATACATATACATTGGCTATTAATGAAAATGATACCTAAAAGTATGGACCCCAACTGATATTTCTTTGAATTTCATGTGGTGTTTCGGAACCTTGCTATTTAACAAACTTCGGATATAATGATACAATCGCGTCCAATACATGATTAAAGAGACGGCTTACGGTTTCACCGGAACGAATAAATCTGTGCCCTATGACCCGATTGCGAACATTGTGGCCCACGGTGTGCAGGAACATAACCACTTGTTCTTCTAGACTCACATGACGAGTGTCGCGCACAGCCGTCTGCTCGCGAAGTGTAGCACACAACTCGAAAAAAGCATCTCTACTCATCCTGAGTTGAGATAGACATTCCACGTCTGATGCCCGAATGATAGAGTTGATAAACATCGCCCGTTCATCATCTCCGTGTTGCGCCGGTTGTCTCAACAAGTATTTGCGACAGTTTCCCCTACGGCTGCTACGCAAGCTAACATCGCTTGCATCACAATAGCCCTTTCCATATCTTCTACCTCATCACTAGACCTTCCAGATCCTTCTTCCTCATCACTAGACATTCTCGATCCTTCTTCCTCATCACTAGACATCCCAGATCAGTTCTGTGCACCTACACCTGATGGATATTCATTGTATAAAACACTTACATCACTGATTCGAGCTGTATTCTATTATCAAAGCGACCCAAATTATCCAATAATCTCTCCTACATCCAAAGCTCCAATGGACCCCCACCAAAGCGAACAGTGGGAGACTGACGCGCACCAATAAAATCTTATATGGGCCATATAGATTTGAAAATCAAGAATGGTACACGTGTGTACCATTCTTTCCTCTGTGTGTCAAATTATTAACAAGTTGAACTAATACCAACACAAATTAGTTCCAAACTGTTTGGGGGGTGAAGTAAATGTTTCAATTAGGCTCTAACATTCCTAGGCATTATGGTGGCCCTAAAGTGGCACTGGATATTCAAAGTGATTCGTGAGATAGGCTAAAATGATCATTCCAAATGTATGGAGTTGACAATCACGCAATGGACCAGCACATTTTAAATCCACTACCGAAAACAAAACCATGTATGGTCGTACATACCTGGATATCAGTTGTAGGTAGATTGTGTGCGATGAATTTCTGAAAATCTAGGTAGTAGATCCCATAACCTGAACTCCCAAATCTAAAACAAAAAATTTGAATTAACACTCTACGAATACATGTATATCACAATTCAAGTGAATCTGAAAGATGAATCTGAAAATGAGACTGAACGTGCCTTATCAGTTTCAGTTTCAGATTCCATAAACTAGCTCTAAGCTAAAAATGAGTTTTGAAACATGATACTGAAATATGAAATTGAAACCAAAAATGAAGCGGACTGTAAACATACATAGCAGTTCAATACTAATATATGAAATAGGAAACTGAAACCGAAAATGAAACAGATTGTAAACATATATAGCAGTTCAATACTGAGATCTGACATTTGAAAGTGAAACCGAAAATGAACTGAATATAAGCATATATAGCAGTTCAATCCTGATATATGAATTATGAAACTGAAACTGAAAATCATTCTGAAAATAAACAGTTTTAGAAATTCTGACTGTATATGAAATCTAAAACATACATTTGAATCTTCCCTCTAGAAACTATTTCTGAAGATGTAAAGCAGTTCCAACTGAGATTCACCAGTCTGGATCTCAATTCGAATATGAATTCCTAAACCAAAAAGTATATAGCATTGCAAACAACATTTGCTATGTAATACAGTGAATGAACATCAAAATGGGACTATTCATGTACACGAGTGGATCTCAAATCTGAAACGGTATATGAAACATGAAACAGAATAGCTATACCATATCAAAAATGATCCTCATAACTGAACGATGAATCTGAAAATGAATTTGAAAATTGAGACAAACTGTATGTCACAATTCAAGTCAACTTGAAACATGAAACTGAAAATGAAAGCGAAACATGATAGTTAACAGATGTTCACAGGGTAGCAGGAATCCGAAAATGAAACTGAAACTGAATTTTAAAGTAAGGCTAAACACTCAGCGGCCTGCTTTCTGCTTCTTTTTAATGAATTTTGTTAACTTTCAAAAAAAAAAGTAAGGCTAAACACTTGAAGAAATTCAAGCAGGAGATAAAAATCATGTTTTTGATACTGAAACTTCTAAGAAAGAATATATAACAGTGCAATCATGTTTACAAAGCTGCATCTGAAACTGAATGAGAGACTAAAACTAAACAGATCCTGTACGCTGGGACAGGATCTCAGTGTATAATCTGAACAAGAAAATGTAACATGAAAGTAAACAACAAAACTGAATCTGATTATCAACATTGAGACTTACTGTATATCGCCATTGGCAGGTGAACATGAAAGATGAAACTGAAAATTAAACCGAAACATGGAAATTAACAACCATAGAGGTTCACAGGATATAGGGAATCTGAAAGTGAAACTGAAATTGAATTTGAAACTAAGCCAAAATTCTTGAAGTATATCTGACGGGATCTAAAATCATGTTTCTGAATCTGATACTGCCATCTGAAAGCAAAAATGTATAACATTGCAGACATGTTTACAAAGCTCCCAACTGAAATTGAATGTGAGAGTAAGAGTAAACATATACAGAAGTTAGGACAGGATCTCAAATATGAGACTAAATAAGAGACTGTAACATGAAACAAAAAAGCAAAAACCTATGTAAAATGAATCGCATATATGACGATTTGAAACTGAAACAAGATTTTCAGAATAAGAGTACATGTATATAACAATTCAAGTGAATCTGAACATGAAACATAAAATAAAACCGAAACATGAAAAGAAACATCCCTAAAAAATCAGACTGTATATGAAATCTGCAACTGCAAATGAATCTGAACTTGAAACTAATGCTAAAGACGTAATCCAGTTCAAGCTGGCCCACAAGTCTGAATCTCATTCTAGCAGAAATTAGAGAACCAAAGACATATAGCAGTGCAAACAACATCTGAAATTTGTAACAGAAAATGAAAATCAATATGAGACTAATCATGTACACAAATGGATCTAAAATATGAAATGGAATATGAGACTCACACCAAAATAGCTATACCATATCAGAAATGATTCTCATAACTGAAAGATGAATCTGAAAATGCATTTGAAAGTGAGAGTAAAATTATATCACAATCCATGTGAATCTGAAAAGATGAAACTGAAAATGAAACCGGAACATGAACATAGACAGCCATAGAAGTTCACAGTGAAAATGATATCTGAAACTGAAACTGAATCTGAATATAAACTAAGACTAATCACAACCAGTACGTCATGCTGGGTCATAAGTCTAGGCATACATTTCTGAAACTGAAATAGACAATCATAACGGTCACGACCAATCAATCCAACACCTCGGATTGAAGGCAGAAGACCCAATTTGTAGAACATATTTTATTTTCCATAATGCAAGGATCACAACATATAGAGGGCAAAAGTCCCAATTTCTAGCAGAAATTCGTCCATCAGACCGACATGCAGGGACGGAAAAAATAAAAATAAAATATCATTAACATAGTGAAGTCCCAAAAATTGACGCTCCAATAAATTGTCCTCTTCAACATGCATGCAAAATAACCAATTTTTTTCGGCCTTGAACCACATAGCAAGCCCCAATTTCTATCAGGAGGCAAAGGCCCCATTTCCCACCAGCCGTGCTCTGTCGGATGGATATGCATCTTGTGCTGCGACAGTTAGGGATATCTTTAACAGTGAAATCCCTAATAGGATGCAAAGGCCCATACTCTGACCAAAACATGGTAGTCAGACAGACATGGAATTAGGCGAAATGACTGTTATGATATCTATGAGGGTCAAAACCCTCGATTTAGAAGACCAGGAACTCATCTATAGCAAAAGCCCCAAATTCTATCACAAATTGGAAGACGGAGCAGCATCCAAGCCGTAATCTAGTCTTTCAGGAAAGAACCATGGCAAGAGATTGAAGTGAAAATACGTACCTCCACCTGATCTTCACCAACCTGATTTGATAATGAAGAAGACGCTTACCATTTCAACTGGTATTTGTACACATACCTGTTGGCGCGACCTGTTGGCGCCATCTTTTTCTCTCCTAAATGATGGCCTGGTCGCCTCCATCCCGTCGTTCCGTACGACAGGATGGGAGAAATCGCTGTGGGATCGGCTCGAGGAAGCCTGCGGGATGGTAGCGAATCCCATGGAGAGATCTCGCATCCCTCGCAACCGTGAAAATGATCCCATGGGATAGCAGGCATCCACCGGTTATAGACATGCCCAAACATACCCATTGAAATAGCGGTGAAGACTGCTTGAGTTGAAGTCGGAATATGCCAATATCTCCTAGAGGGGGTGAATAGGACTTTTTAAAGATTAATGAGTTATATTAAAAATCCTATCACTCTAATCCTATCATGTATGCAATTTTCAGGATTACTCAAATGTAACTCTACTAGCTTCCAAGCCAGGTAGAGGATCCAATCACAAACTAATCAAGATATAGCAATTTGCAACTTAGTCTATGTTGGATGTGACTGTGTATGTGTGTGAGATGTGATCAGATATATGAATATGAATGCATTGTCATGAATCACACATATAGAAAAGCAATCACAAACACAGTCATTTTATAGTGGTTCGATGATAAGTCTACTCCACTCCCGGCTGCCGCACTCAACCCTTGAGTGTACCGAATTTACTAAGGAGGTTTCCCAGGATTCACCTCAAACTTAAGGTTTTAAATTAGGTTCACCTTCAACCTTTACACGAAAGTTTCTACTTGATTTACCTCTAACCCTGGAGTTTTACTGGTTCACTCCTAACTAGATGTTTATGCTCTCCATAGAGCAAGGGTCCACACAACGCACCCAGAGGTTTCTACTCGGTTCACCTCTAACCCTGGAGTTTTACTGGTTCACTCCTAACCAGATGTTTATGCTCTCCACAGAGCAAGGGTCCACACAACACACCCACCACGTACACTACCGCCGGAGGCCTCCTTGAGGACTTCAAAGGGTGAGAACCACTTAAGACCCAATCTTAGAAAGGAATGATCGCAAGTGTTCTCTTGGACTGTAGATACTTACAGATAAGTTGATGAGTCCCGTTAAGCACAACGCCGAAGATCTCCTCCTTGTTGACGAAGAGTCTTCTACTCCCTTGATCCACAACACAAAAGATATACCAAGACTAGGCTTAGGGTTGGGTCAAGGTTAAGATGAAATCCTACTCTCTAAAGGTTTACCTATAAGGAAGGTAGAGTAGTTCCAATCTCATGCATTCAAGGCATCCCAGCATAATGATTTGCCAATCAGGTAGTAGTTGAAGGATCCTTGAATGCGGAAGTTCATTCCCCAATCCACTCTATTGAATATCAATGGTGAGGGTGGATTAGAGGATGAACTCCCTTGAGAGAAAGGGCTTAAGGTATAAGATGTAAGTTGAAACACAAAAGCTCTCTCTATTCTCTCTTAAAGCAACAAAAGACAAGTCTTCTATATATAGGCAAAAAGTTCCAACGGATATAAAACGGTTACATTTATGACAGAGTTTGATATCATCGAGCGGGTTCGATATCATCGAGCGTATACTCTCGATAGCATCGATGGTCTGCTCAATGACTCGGACTCAATGTTATACGCTTTTGAAACTTCTTGTCAATAAGTCGATGAATCGAAGCTATTGTCGATGTCGTCAGATTTCGAACTCCGATTCCATCGATGGCAGGTTCGATTAATCGACACTTGAAAAATGAGAGAGACTTGACTTTGAGATATTTCAGGTTTTCATGAATGATCGGGGGAACCGTCGAGATCATCGGAATTTGAATGTCGATGATATCGAGATCAGAGTCGATGCATCGATAAATCCAGCGGATTTGTCTTTAAGCTTGCTGGACGATTTATGTCCTTGTTCGATGCAATTGACCTGGTGCCGATATCATCGATATTTGAATATCGATTCTATCCTAGGGCCCTCGATCATAGTTAAAAACAACCTGAAATATCTGCTGTAAGGTATGCGCGCCCACGATCGATATCATCGATGGACTTCCGATGTTATCGACATTTGAATTCAGATAATATCGGAAGAGCATCGATGCAATCGAAGACTTTTGAGATTTTCTTTGAAAAACAGGGACGCTGAAAACTGTCTGTCGATGTTATCGAGCCACTCTCGATCGACTCGAGATTTGAATAGCGATAATATCGATAGGTGTATTGATACATCGATAATTCGTCCAGATATGTTATGAAGTTGCTGGACATATTTGTACTTATATCAATGATATCGATATGTATATCGATACATCGATAAATCCGTCCAAATGAATATTTAGTTGCTGGACATTTTTGGTCCTCTCATTGATAATATTGTTAAGGTATCGAGGACATCGACAGAACAGGTCGATCATATCGAGGGTGTTTCGATAAGATCAACAAAGTGAGAAAAACATAGAGATTTTCCTATTTTGAAAAAGTTTTCTCACCTCAAAAACCCTAAGATGTCTATCTTGTTTTAAGGGTTTTAATCACCTAGTATTTTGGGACATGGGATGTGAGGCTATGATTTACCTATCGCGAGCTTCCACACATCCGGTTGAGGCGGACGCTTGAGATAATCTTCCTATCAAGTTCTGTAGCCAGTCTGACTTACCATTCACGTAACTTGACAAACCAGGGCTCTAGCAGGTGCACTTTCAATCTCTCCCTATGTCAATTACGTGACAAAATACCCAAAACACCCTAAAACACTTTTAGACCAACACACCTTAAATTGTGTGTATATGCTTTTACACAATTTTACAATTTTTCTACCCCATGTACACATTCTAGAAGTATCTGCTCGCCCTTACTTCAAAACTCCCCCTTTCTTGGTGCAGCTGCTCCCCCTCACACCTGCAACAACATTAGATATACAATTTTTCGCTCGGGGTGTTTTGAACTGTTCTCCCCCTTTTTGTCAGTCGTTGCCAAAGGTATAGCAAGTGATATTGACTGAAGAGTGAATTGCATAGGAGAACCAATAGGCATAAGCAGATGAATTTGATGTATAAGAGTTAGTGCATTTTAGTCAAACATTAATCTCAAAATGAATGCATATTAGATAAGATATAACAGTTTTCAATCATATGCAAACCATAACTTGATAAACCAAGGGGGGAAAATATGTCATTAATGATAAGAATTCTATTCAGCCATACTCAAAATGAGACCAAAGTTATCTGATTTTCCAAAATAGACTGCCCAAGATTGGCAGTTATATCCATATTTCCAAAAAAAATATACTGCCATAGACAGCAGTAGCTTAACAGTTATTTTGACAAAAGACTTATTTTCAGCTCAAAACTATCATGTTTAACGTAAAGAGTTTAGACGTGTGTCTGTCGTATAACCATGAATGTCCCAGTGTAAGGATTTACCTATGTGACTCAAGTTTACTGAGATTTAGTGAATGCAGACCCCAATGGATTTTTGAAGGTCACTGAACCTATTTGTATCAAGAGGTTTGGTGAGAATGTCTGCGAGTTTCTTTTCTGTGGAAACAGTCCAATGTGATAATCCTATCATCAACAAGTTCTCGAATAAAATGATGACGAATGTCAATGTGTTTAGTCCTTGAATATTGAACCGGATTTTTTGAAATGTTGATTGCACTTTTGTTATCACAGAAGAGACTCATTGTGGGTTGTTCAATCTCGTAGTCCAACAACATTTGTTGCATCCAAAGTAGTTGTGCACAGCAGCTTCCAGCGGCAATGTATTCTGCCTCGGCAGTGGATAATGATATTGAGTTTTGCTTCTTGCTCTGCCAAGCGACTAGACAGTTTCCAATATAGACATCCTTCACTTGTAGATTTTCGATCATCTAAATTGCCTGCCCAGTCGACATCAGAGTACCCGGCGATGATGGTGGATGTTTCAAATGGATACCATAGTCCATAGGCTGGAGTCCCTGCTATGTATTTAATAATCCTCTTAACAGCCGTTAAATGAGATTCCTTAGGATCTGCTTGATATCGAGCACATACCCCTACACTGAAAGATATGTCGAGACGACTAGCTGTGAGATATAGTAGACTACCTATCATACTCCGGTAGAGATGTTGATCCACACTCTTGCCATTTGTATCTTTGGAAAGTTTGAGTGTGGTGCTCACGGGAGTGTGATAAGAACGACCAAATTCAAGACCAAATCTTTTTACCAAATCGTTCGCATATTTGGTTTGACAGATAAAGATTCTATCATGTAGTTGCTTGACCTACAAACCTAAAAAGAAGTTCAGTTCACCAACCATGCTCATTTCAAATTTCGATTTCATGAGGTCAACAAATTTATATGCGATATCTTCACATGTTGAGCCAAAAACTATATCATCCACATAAATTTGTGCGATAAGCAATGAGTTTTTTGTTCTTTGGGTAAACAGAGTTTTATCAACACTCCCTCTGCAGAATTTATGGTCCAAAAGAAATTTTGTCAATCGTTCATACCAAGCACGAGGTGCCTGTTTCAGACCATAGAGGGCTTTGTTTAGACGATATACGTATTGAGGACACTTAGGATCTGAAAATCCCTTGGGCTGTTCCACATATACTTCTTCAGCAAGATCTCCATTCAGAAAAGCACTCTTAACATCCATTTGAAATAGTTTAAATTTTAATGCACATGTAATGGACAAAAGAATTCTGATAGACTCAAGGCGAGCTACAGGGGCAAATGTCTCATCAAAATCAATGCCTTCTATCTATGAGTACCCTTGAGCTACAAGCCTTGCTTTGTTTCTAATCACATTTCTTGATTCATCAGATTTATTCTTGAAGACCCATTTGGTTCAAATGACATTTGCATCGAGTGGTCTGGGAACCAAATTTCATACCTCATTTCTTTGAAATTGTTAAAGTTCTTCTTGCATTGCATTTATCCAGTCTTCGTCTTGAAGAGCTTCCACAATGTTCTTAGGTTCAATCTTTGAGGTAAAGCAGAAATGACTATAGATATTTTCTATCTGTCGTCAATTTTTTACACCAGCGTTAGGGTCTCCAATGATTTGTTCTCGAGGATGATCTTTTATAATCGGAACGTCAGATGATGGTTGGGGTTCACTGGGTGATAAAGTTTTGTTTTTAGGTTTTTCCAGTATGCATGAGTCCCCATCATCTTCTAATTCATTCACAGGTGCCTCTTCTTCATGAGGTTTATCATCGATTACCACATTCACTGATTCCTGAATAATGAGAGTTCTTAGATTGTATAATCCGTACACGACTATTCATGGCATACCCCAAGAAGATTCCTTCATAACTTTTAGATTCAAATTTTCCTAGGTGATCTCTATATCTCAAGATATAACATTTGCTACCAAAGACTCGAAAATATTTCACACTAGGCAGTTTTCCATACCATAATTCGTATGGAGTTTTGTTTAAGCCTACTCTAAGATATACTCTATTTATGATGTAGCAAGTAGTATTGACAGCTTCGGCCCAGAAACTTTTTGCCATATCTTTCCCATTCAGCATAACTGACCCCATCTCCTGCAATACTCGATTTTTCCTTTCAACGACTCCATTTTGTTGTGGGGTTTTAGGAGCTAAGAATTCATGACGAATTCCTTTCTCATTGCAGTATTTCTTGAATCTTTCATTTTCAAATTCCCCACCATGATCGCTTCTAATGCGATTGATTCCATATCCTTTTTCATTTTGGAGTCACTTTGCCAGGATCACAAATTCCTCAAATGTATCCGATTTCTCTCGAAGAAATGTGACCCAAGTAAATCTGGTGTAGTCATCTACTACAACCAGGAAGTATCTTTTCTTGCCATGGCTTTCCACTTTAGCAGGTCCAACTAGGTCCATATGTAGCACATCCAAAGGTTTTGTTGTTGCTATGGTGGTTGTCTTTTTGTATCCGACCTTAATCTGTTTTCCTTTTAGATATTCTCCACAGATAACTTTTTCTTCCTTTCTAATCTTGGGAAGTCTCCTAACTAAAATTTTCGAACTGAGCTTTGCTAAATTTCGATAGTGAACGTGTCCCAACCTTTGGTGCCATAGTTTGGATTCATTCTTCACAGCCATATTACACTTTGTGGATAGCACATTCTCACTTATACTTTCAATGACATAACAATTATCACTAGTGCGTAAACCTTTTATGAGAGATTTTCCTGTATGATCCAAGATTCTACACACATCTTTTAAGAAAGTGACAAGATGTTCTTTGTCACAGATTTGGGAGATACTCAGTAGATTATGTTTCAGACCTTCTACACAGAGGACATGTTTGATCTTTGGAAGGCCTGGTACTGCTATAGTTCTTTGTCCCATTATCTTGGCTGAGCTTCCATCACCAAATGTGACTGATCCCCCATCGAAGTTTGAATACTCACAGAAATGTGTTTGATCACCAGTTATGTGTCTGGAGCATCCACTGTCCAAATACCACTTTGAATTATTTCCGACTTTCAGGGCGGTGTGAATTACAAGACAACTATTCTGGTTTGTTACACCCTCTTGGATATTTTTGAGCATGATTCCAACTTCAGTCAAGATCACTCTCTAGGCGGTGAAGCCTTTAAAGAGAGACCCACTCTGATACCAAATTGAAATAGCGGTGAAGACCGCTTGAGTTGAAGTCGGAATATGCCAATATCTCCTAGAGGGGGGTGAATAGGACTTTTTAAAGATTTATGAGTTATATTAAAAATCATATCACTCTAATCCTATCATGTATGCAATTTTCAGGATTACTCAAATGTAACTCTACTAGCTTCCAAGCCAGGTAGAGGATCCAATCACAAACTAATCAAGATATAGCAATATGCAACTTAGTCTATGTTGGATGTGACTGTGTATGTGTGTGAGATGTGATCAGATATATGAATATGAATGCATTGTCATGAATCACACATATAGAAAAGCAAACACAAACACAGTCATTTTATAGTGGTTCGAGGATAAGTCTACTCCACTCCCGGCTGCCGCACTCAACCCTTGAGTGTACGGAATTTCACTAAGGAGGTTTCCCAGGGTTCACCTCAAACCTAAGGTTTTAAATTAGGTTCACCTTCAACCTTTACATGGAGGTTTCTACTCGATTTACCTCTAACCCTGAAGTTTTACTGGTTCACTCCTAACCAGATGTTTATGCTCTCCATAGAGCAAGGGTCCACACAACGCACCCAAAGGTTTCTACTCGGTTCACCTCTAACCCTGGGGTTTTATTGGTTCACTCCTAACTAGATGTTTATGCTCTCCACAGAGCAAGGGTCCACACAACACACCCACCACGTACACTCCCGCCGGAGGCCTCCTTGAGGACTTCAAAGGGTGAGAACCACTTAAGACCCAATCCTAG
The DNA here is from genome assembly GCA_030180095.1 of Magnolia changhungtana. Lineage (NCBI taxonomy): Eukaryota > Viridiplantae > Streptophyta > Magnoliopsida > Magnoliales > Magnoliaceae > Magnolia > Magnolia changhungtana. The sequence goes on from JASAUF010000625.1 coordinate 4,244,869, forward strand.
AAAGGAATGATCGCAAGTGTTCTCTTGGACTCTAGATACTTACAGATAAGTTGATGAGTCCCGTTAAGCATAACACCGAAGATCTCCTCCTTCTTGTTGACGAAGAGTCTTTTACTCCCTTGATCCACAACACAAAAGATATACCAAGACTAGGCTTAGGGTTGGGTCAAGGTTAAGATGGAATCCTACTCTCTAAAGGTTTACCTATAAGGAAGGTAGAGTAGTTCCAATCTCATGCATTCAAGGCATCCCAGCATAATGATTTGCTAATCAGGTAGTAGCTGAAGGATCCTTGAATGCAGAAGTTCATTCCCCAATCCACTCTATTGAATATCAATGGTGAGGGTGGATTGGAGGATGAACTCCCTCGAGAGAAAGGGCTTAGGGTATAAGATGTAAGTTGAAACACACAAAAGTTCTCTCTATTCTCTCTTACAGCAACAAAAGACAAGTCCTCTATATATAGGCAAAAAGTTCCAACGGATATAAAACGGTCACACATTTATGACAGAGTTCGATATCATCGAGCAGGTTCGATATCATCGAGCGTATACTCTCGATAGCATCGATGGTCTGCTCGATGACTTGGACTCAATGTTATACGCTTTTGAAACTTCTTGCCAATAGGTCGATGAATCGAAGCTATTGTCGATGTCATTGGATTTCGAACTCTGGTTCCATCGATGACAGGTTCGATTAATCGACACTTGAAAAATGAGAGAGACTTAACTTTGAGATATTTCAGGTTTTCATGAATGATCGGGGGAACCGTCGAGATCATCGGAATTTGAATGTCGATGATATCGAGATCAGAGTCGATGCATCGATAAATCCAGCAGATTTGTCTTTAAGCTTGTTGGACGATTTGTATCCTTGTTCGATGCAATCGACCTGGTGCCGATATCATCGATATTTGAATATTAATTCTATCGTAGGGCCCCCGATCATAGTTAAAAATAACCTGAAATATCTGCTGTAAGATATGCACGCCTACGATCGATATCATCGATGGACTTCCGATGTTATCGACATTTGAATTCAGATCATATCGGAAGAGCATTGATGCAATCAAAGACTTTTGAGATTTTCTTTGAAAAACAGGGGCATCGGAAAACTGTCTGTCGATGTTATCGAGCCACTCTCGATGGACTCGAGATTTGAATATCGATAATATCGATAGGTGTATCGATACATCGATAATTCGTCCAGATATGTTATGAAGTTGCTGGACATATTTGTACTTATATCGATGATATCGATATGTGTATTGTTACATCGATAAATCCATCCAGATGAATATTTAGTTACTGGACACTTTTGGTCCTCTCATTGATAATATCATTAAGGGCGTGTTTGATTTTCGGTGAAATGGTAAATCGCGCGTAAAAAACTGATGATTATTTCCCCGTGAATTCACAGCATCCTGATATGACTGCTTACTTTTTGACACAAAAATCAAGAATATTATAAAATATCTGTGGGTCCCACTGTGATGCATTTTGCTTATCCACACCGTTCATCCATTATTACATTTGAATTCATAGCATGAGTAAAAAATTGAGGCATATCCAATACTCAAGTGGACCACGTCATTCAAAAAAGAGAATCGAATACTTACCGTTAAAAACTTTGTAGGGCCACTGTTTCTTTTGGCGTGGGCCATTTGAGTATTAGATCTGCTTCATTTTTTGTCTCATGCTCCAAAATATTGTAATAAAACGGACTGACGGAATGGATATATCATACGCATTACCTTGCAGTAAATAAATTAAAATTACATCCGTTAAACCAATTTCACTAGCACAAACTCCTATGAGTTTTCAAACGCAGGAAATCATAATAATCACCTTTTCCCTTGCATTTCCCATTTCTTTGAAAAACAAACAGGCCCTAAGGTATCGAGGACATCGACAGAACAGGTCGATCATATCGAGGGTGTTTCGATAAGATCGACAAGGCGAGAAAAACATAGAGATTTTCCTGTTTTGAAAAAGTTTTCTCACCTCAAAAATCCTAAGATGTTTATCTTGTTTTAAGGGTTTTAATCACCTGGTGTTTTTGGACATAGGATGTAAGGCTATGATTTACCTATTACGAGCTTCCACACATCCGGTTGAGGCAGACGCTTGAGATAATCTTCCTATCAAGTTCTGTAGCCAGTCTGACTTACCATTCACGTAACTTGACAAACCAGGGCTCTAGCAGGTACACTTTCACCCATGGGATGGACGGGTGGGATATCGCAATCCCATCCCTCCTAATTCCACAGGATCTGCACGGGAAACAGGCCCTTAGGTCTCTCTTTTGAAATTCCCTTCAAGAAATGGTGATTATAAATTAACTAGATGACAAGAAGACTGCATGAGAATCATCTATCTAATGAAGTGTAGTTTCATAACTAGAACATGGTAGATGACCTTGTCTTCCTTTCCTATCAATGTAACAAAAACTTGTTCAAGTATGTTTTGCCTCCATTTCTTTTAAGATTTCATGAAATGGCATTTCCTGTATGACAGTCTTAAGGGCCTGTTTGGATGCAACTTCCACCGAAGGTAGTTTCTGAAAAAGCAGGTCCATAACATCGAGCGGGCTTGTGGGCTTTTTACCTCTTATTTCATCTAGCAAAGGATCAAAAGGCAGTTGTGAATGTGCGTCCAAACATGTATGTCAGAAAGGGGTTTGGCTCAAAACGGTCTTTAGGTGTCAAAACCTCGTTTTGAGGGTGCATCCAAACGGACCGTAAGTATGCATAGTTTATCGATAGCTTATTCACATGCTTTCCGCATCCAACAGTGTCTTCACAGTGAGCCCTAGTGTCCTTTTGTATTCCTAATTAGTATTTTCAAGCTGTGAACATCTCACATATAACTAATTGTAAGTACTACTAGTTTTTGCATGGCATCCAACACATCCAGACAGGTTGCCCTACCATTAAAATGGGACTCCCCAAAATGGTTTGATCGGCCTGATTTTTGGGCCATCCTATTTTAATGATGGAGCAAGCCAGCTGGATGGGTTGCATGCTATATATACTTAGCAGGTGTGGACCCCACATGCAGCCAGTTGCATGATGTTCTCATCTACAGCTACTTGCGAGTGAGAAGCTCTAGTGTAAGGTTTGTATAAAATGTTTTCAATTTTACATTATATATGTAAACATTCTCTCATAGGGGAAAGTGAGCATCATTGCCAAAGCTGGAGTGAAACTGGAGATACCTGATGGAGTTGCACTCGAGAACAAGGTAAAGAAGGATACTTTGGATCCCTTTTCAACTCTGATTGATCACTGTTCATCAACCCATTGGGCATTGAAATACTTTCCTACTAATTCACATAATGATGTTTTGCCAGGAGATCAAGAGCGCTGAGGACATTTGAGGGAGGCTTCATGTGTGATATTCTTCTGTCCTTGTATTTTGGGTGTAACCATCTTATGCATGAATTGCCAGAGAGCTACTTTGAGCTTTGTAAGTGATTAGTTGTATGTGGAAACGTGTTCTGTAAGTATTTAAAGTAATATGTTTGAATCTGTATGCTGGTTGCATTTCTTTTAAGATGATCCAATTGCTGCCACTGATGTGTGGGTCATGTATCTGGAATGCAATTTAAAATTTGTTTCCCTGCCAAGGCAACTGGTACAATGATGATTCACATGTTTGAGATCCGGGTTGTTCATTGGGCAGGCTTCCCATCATGAGTGGGCCATTGCACAAAAATCAGGTTGATCCTCTCATCAGTTGGGCCAGGTGAGAAGATTTTATGGGTGGTGAGAAAAATTGATCAATCAATGTACATTTAATTTACAAAGTATAGTCTACTTCATGGACGGAACAGCCTGTTTGTTCTTTGACCATGGCAGATGCATGTGGACCCATCTGATTAACAGCTGAGTACCCTTCTCATCTCTTTAAATTGTACATTTATTCTGGTACTGTTTCATGACAATCTGGTTTAGGATGAGCATTGATGGTTCTGTTGCAAATCCTGGGATGTTGTCAATCAGGGATTAGTGAATCCTAGTTTGCCCATTTGTGCAAGTGAGAGGTGTAGCCACAGGTACCCATACAGCACAGGAGGTGGAGCCATTGATCCGGCCAGGTGCATAAACATGTCTTGGCTCCAAAATCAATCTAGGCAGCTTTATCTTGTGATATGTGTTTGTATAATAGACGGTTAAAAAATTATCAGTGGTCTGTATTCATCAAATGCTCGTGTCCCATCTTATACGTGGACTGGCCTGATTTTTGGTGGACATGTTCATTAGTCCACACTGGCACATCCAGCACGAGTGATACAAACCTTTGGCACTGATAAATTTTATATAATGAGTACACAATGATTCGCATTGTTAATTTTAGTTTGTGAAAGTGGGGATGGTCTGCTAAGCAGCATCAAAGACGGACGATTTCCCACATCTCTTATGGCCATCAATCTTACATTTATTTATCTTCTTAGCCATTTATATTCCCTACAAAATTTAAAAAGATAGGATTGTCCTATCCAGGAGATTTTTGGATCATGGTCCATTCTCAATGAGGGCCTAACAGACATGATTAGTGAGCATTTGTTCGCTGAATATGGACACGATTTAGAGGGTTTATTATTATTATTATTTTAATTAAGGTTCATGTTTGCCATACGTAAAGAGTAACTGTGTGGACAGTCGTTCTTTTTCTGATGATTCTTAGCACAACAACCAATATAGAGCATTTGTACGAAATTGGCAAGCCCCTCACTAAATAGGTTTCACCATGAACGTGCACTGGGATGGCCCGCTCATTGGCCGGGCTGTGCTTTTATAAGAGAAGTCGGCTGTAGGACTGAAACGACCAATGCTCTAAACTTAGGGGGGCGTTTGGATAGTAAGTTACTTAAGATAAGCTACTTATGCATTAAATAGCTTATCTTTTTTCCTACCTATTAAAATATAGTGACCAAGTAACTTTAAATAAAAAAGCTACTTATAATTGATCATAAACCACAAGCTTACTTATCTCAAATAAGTTGCTTATCTACTGCTGGAAGTAGAAAGGTAACTTATTTGGTGATATCCAAATGGGCCCTTAGGGGGCGTTTGGACTATAAGTTACTTTGGATAAGCTACTTATCCTATAAGTAGCTTATCTTGGTTTCTACTCATCGATTGTATTGTTAGTAATGAACATACTTATCAATAAAAAATAAGAAAAGTACGTTTGGTTTCCAACATCATAAGCAATTATCCCTTGAGTTTATTTGGTCCCCCTCACATCCACCATCCATTATATGGGGCCAAGCTTTGATGTGGACCATTTCTTGTTTGGGCCTCGCCTTTGATGTGGGTTGTCCATCATATGGGGCCCAGCTTGGATGTGCCCATTCATTATTACGGCCCGACCTATAATGTGCACCATTCACTATGTAGCGGCATCCTTTAATGTCGGTCATCATCAAGTTCGGTCCACCATTAATGTTATTGTCCGTAATGTGGGGCCCACCTTCAATATCCACTACCCATCATGTGGAGCCCACCTTTTAGTGGGCCCCACATCTGATGCGGGCCTTCCATCATGTAGGGCCAGCCTCGGATATGGGCCACTCATCATTAGGGCTGAACTTTGATGTGGACCATCCATCATGTGGGGCCCACCTTGATGTGGGTCATCCATTATGCAAGGCCTCCCTTGGATATGGGACATTCATCATTAGGGCTGATCTTTGATGTGGACCATCCATCATGTGGGGCCCACCTTGATGTGGGTCGTTCATCTTGCAGGGCCCGCCTTGGATATGGGCCACTCATCATTAGGGCCAACCTTTGACGTGGACCACCCATCATGTGGAGCTCACCTTGACGTGGACTGTCCATCATGTAGGGGCCGCCATTATTAATTGCACATCATGTGGAGCCCACTGTTGATTTGGACTATCCATCATGTGGAGGCCACCTTTGATGTGGACTATCCATCACGTGGGCCCCACCATCAACGTGAGTTGCCCATCATGCAAGGCTTGCCTTGAATGTGGGTCATTCATCATTAGGGGCCGACCTTTGATTAGACGTCCATCATGTGGGGCCACCTCAGTATGGGTCATTCATCATGTGGGGCTCAACTTTAATATCACTTGCCCATCATGAAGGCCCCACCTTTGAAGTTAGCCATCCATCACCCTAGCCCGCTTTGGATGTGGGCTTTTTATCATTATGGGCTGACCTTTGATGTGGACTATCCATATGTGGGCCTACATTAACATGGGGTCATCCATCATGTGGGGCCCACCTTTTATGTGAACTACCACTATGTGAGCCCCACCTTCAATGTGGACAGTCCACCATATGGGGCCTCCTTTGATATGGACTAGGAGACAGAGCCTCCTTTGACATGTACCATGAGAGAGAAGTATAAAAGCCACTAGGGGTGTACATCGAGTTGAACCGAGTCGAGCTGGCCTCAGCTTGACTCGGCTTGGCCACTAGCTGACCTCAGCTCGAACTTGGTTTGGCTCGGTCCTCGAGCCTGGCTGGCCAGCTCGGCTCGACTCGGTTAGCAGCTCAGACCAGTTCGAGTCGAGTTCATCTGTGTAGCATTTTCCACAAACACCTGGACTGCACCTTCAAAAACCCACTATATGTAAAACAACAGCAAAGGTTTTTCAGGTATTTTATCAAACACCTTCTAAGCAACATAAAAATCAAGAAAAAATGATATTTGTTTTATATGCATACCTTCCTTGCCACCAGCCACACTTCGTTGAGTCATTTCATTAAACACTTGGTGAGCAACATCAATATCAAAGTAACCGAGTCACTGAACTGGTTCGATCCGAGTCGAGTCGAGCTGGGGCCAGCTTGAACTCGGCTCGAACTCATTTTCGAGCTCAAAAAATCAGCTCGACTTGACTCGAACTTAGCTTCGAACCGAGTCGAATCGGGCTTTTTCGAGTTGAGTCGAGTGAGCTAACTGAGCTAGCTCGGTTCGTGTACACCTCTAAACGGCATGGGTTTAAAAAAAAAAAAAAAAAAAAAAAAAAAAAAAAAAACTTGATGCTTACCCTACTAACTTGAGATAAAAAAAAGGTAGGTTAATTACTTAACATTAGTTAAAAAGTAACTTATTTGATGGTATCCAAACAGGCCCTTAGGGTCGTAAGTTACTTTGGATAAGATACTTATACCATAAGTAACTTAGCTTGGTTTCTACTTATTCAGTCACTAAGGATGTGTGGTAACCAAGGTACTTATCAATCAAAAGTTGAAAAGCATATTTGGTTTCTGACATCATAAGCAATTATCTCTCGAGTTTGTTTGGTCCCTGTCACATCCACCATCCATCATGTGGGGCCAGCGTTTGATGCGGACCATTCATGGTGTGGACCCCGCCTTTGATGTGGGTTGTTGATGCAAAAATCTGGTTAGCCTTCCCTAAACTCTCGAACTTACACGATGGGACAAACAAAGAAGATCCTGGCTCATGCGGGGGACCCTCCGATGCCTAAATCAGGAACCTGGGTCTACTTGAATATTGAAGGTTTAGGGCTAAAGATTGCACGTACCTTTCACCATTGGGGGCTTTCTTATTTATAGGTGAGGAGAAGCGGTGTCGTAAGGGGTACATATCCATGTTTGGTAGGAACTGAATATAGTAGGATTCAGACTCCTTGAGCGACAATTTTTTCTAGATACTTGGCTGGAATCTTGGGGTGATCCGTGTGGAAGTCGGTTTTCGTGGTCTTCGGGCGAGAACACGGACATACTTGATTGAAGTCAGGTCGGATCCCACAGAGGGCAGGTTCATCCGTCCTGAAGTAGTCCGAGTTAGGTCACAACCGAAGTCAGCACTATGTTCATCTAAGGATGGGTCTTGCTGACCTGAGGTGAGCTTGCTTCATATTGCAGTTGATTAGTAAATGCCTCGACCTCGTGCCTAGAGGTCGAGGTCGGCCTTTCTCCTTACTTGGTTGAAGAGGTCAAGCTCGGCCTCTCTCCATGCTTGGTCGAGGCGATGAAGGTCTAGCCATTGGACCACACCGGTCGCTTGTTTGAATTTTTCACCTGTCCTATCAATACTAGGTCGGTCTATCTTTCCCATAACAGTAAGTCCCCCCTACTTAATAGTTTGCATAGTGGACTTGAAAAGTATGAGTTTGACCAGGTCAGACAATCTTAAATCAACCTTGAAAGTGAACCGAGCTATGTTGCTGAGTAGGTTGGGAAGTCAAGGAGGACAGGTTGCCTGTTTGCCGCCATCGATGATAGGGGGCGGTGGAAGCGGAGCACGAGGTGAGGGTAATGATGATGACGTATCTTTAGATGATGGCGTCGCTTGATCTTTAGACGTATGATCGAGCGCCAGCTGTCTGTGGCTCAACACCCTAGGTTACTACATGCCACGTGCCTTGTAGAGAGGGTGTTCTCGTGTGACGCTACAACTCCTCGTGCTTAGGCATTGATTGAGTCCCATTAATGCGCTGGGCTGGATGTGTGTAAGAGGGGGTGGGACGCTCAAAACTCATCACTTCTCCTCCTTTCACTTCTCCTCCTTTCTTTTTGCTCTTCATCGAACAAGATGATTTTCGGTAAGTCAGAAATCCTCTCTATTTTCCTCTTTCCAGCAGTTTTCTTTTCTCCTGCTTTTTTCCTCTTTTCGGCTAGCTTTTTCCTTCTTTTCTTGTTCAACCAAGATGTCGACTGGTCCAGAGTTAGGTTAGTGTCAAGGCCTTCCAAGACAACTTGTACTACTCCCTTGAAGACACTCGTTCAAATAGGGTCGTCCCCTCTTCCTCAGACATGGGGGACAAAGAAGTCAAATTTCAAGGTTTGAGTGACGAGGGAGTCCGACCAGGACCAGGGGGTCTTGATGCCAAAGTTATGGAGGTCGATATTTTTGGCTCCACTATGACTGAGGTAGACCTATTCGGGTCTAGGAGGATTATCAGATCCCTGAGTTGATCGTACTCCGAGCTTCGGGAGTTGGGGGAGGTGCCTGGCCCGCCTCGCGTAGGCGAGTTGGCCGTCTATGTTGTGACTTTGCAGTGCAACCTTCGTTTACCCTTGCACTCCACGATTTACAGGGTACTCGTAGAAATCTGTTGATGCATAAATTTGGTTAGCCTTCCCTGGACTCGCGAACCTGCATAAGGGACAAACAAAGAAGATCCTGGCTGGTGCAGGGGACCCTCCGATGCCTAAGTCAAGAACCTGGGTCTAGTTGAATATTGAGGGTTTAGGGCTAAATATTGTGCGTACTTTTCACCATTAGGAGCCTTCTTATTTATAGGTGAGGAGAGGCGGTATCGTAGGGGGCACATATCCCTGTTTGGTAGGAACCGATTATAGTAGGATTCAGACTCCTTGAGCGGCAAATCTTTTTAGATCCTTGGTTGGAATCTCGGGGTGATCCATGTGGAAGTCGATTTCCGTGGTCTTCGGCCGATAACACAGATAGACCTGATTGAGGTCAGGTCGGATCCCACAGAGGGCAGGTTCAACTGTCTCGAAGTAGTCCTAGCTAGGTCATAGCCGAAGTCGGCACTGTGTTCATCTAAGGATAGGTCTTGCCAACCTAAGGTGAGCTTGCTTCATATTGCAGTTAATTAGTAAATACCTTGACCTCGTGCCTAAAGGTTAAGGTCAGCTTTTCTCCATACTTGGTTGAAGAGGTCGAGCTCGGCCTTTCTCCATACTTGGTCGAGGCGACGTAGGTCTAGCCATTGGACCACATCGGTCTCTTGTTTGAATTGTTGACCTTGGCTATCAATAGTAGGTTGGTCTATTTTCCCCATAACATGGGTCATCCATCATATAGGGCCCACCTTGGATGTGGGCCATTCATTACTATGGCCCGACCTTTAATGTGCACCATTCAATATGTAGGGCCTACCTTTGATGTTGGTCACCCATCAAGTGGGGCCCACCATCAATGCTACTATCCATCATGTGTGACCCACCTTCAATATCTACCGCCCATCATGTAGAGCCTACTTTTTATGTGGATTGTCTATCATGTGGCCCCCACCTTTAATTTAGGTCGTCTATCATTGGGCCGACCTTTGATGTGGACTGCCCATCATGTGGGGCCCACTATTATTAATTGCCCATCATGTGGAGTCCACCTTTGATGTGGACTATCCATCATGTGTGCCCCACCTTCAATGTTGGTTGCCCATCATGCAGGGCTTGCCTTGGATATGTGTCATTCATCATTAGGGGCCAACCTTTGATGTGGACCATCCATCATGTGGGGCCACCTCAATAAGGGTCGTCCATTATGTGGGACCTAACTTTGATGCCCAGCATCCATCATATGGAGCCTACTTTTAATGTGGACCGTGGTTCCACCTTTGAAGTGGGTCATCCATCATACTAACCCCCTTTGGATGTGGGTTTTTTTATCATTATGGGCCAACCTTTGATGCGGACCATCCATATGGGACCACATTAATATGGAGTCATCCATCATGTGAGGCCCATCGACAGTGTGAGCCCCCCCTTTCATATGGACATTTCACCACATGAGACCTCCTTTGATACGGAGGGTGAGAGAGAGCCTCCCTTGGCATGGACAGTGAGAGAGAGAGAGAGAACTAGCAAGTCATCAGGTAAGAAGTTTTTAAAAAATACTTGTTAAAATAGATAGCTTTCACATAAGCTATTTTTACAATAATACTTAACAAACTAGCTTAAGTGAAAAAAATAGAAAAAAATAATTTAATTACTTAAAGTAACTTATTCGATGGTATAGAACAGGCTCTTAATGCACGTGTGAGGCACGTACACAACAAGTTGAATAGCACGATTTTTAGCTCCGGGGCACGTTTATAGTAGGCCCACGTGTGCCACATGTTTTGTACAATGCCAAGCCCTAGCCTTAAAAAAAAAAAAAAAAAAAAAAAAAAAAAAAAAAATAGAAAGAAGAAAAAACTCCAACTATTGATCAAATTCCTATTTTACACATGAATACTCCTAATCCATTCATTGATCAAGTGGGCCACGTAAGCACAAAGAAAATGACATACAAGTTGCATGTGTTGCTTGCCTAACCAAGGATCGAACCGCATATTTGTTGGATAGATCACATGTATATATATAACTTCATAGAAATAGATCCCAATAAAATGACTTGAGCCCAAGGGCAAGCCCAAAAATTTACCAGTCATATATGTCTCGCCCAATTCCTAATACGACATACACGAATAATTCAAGCACAGTCCAGAGCCAGCCGGGTTTTCCGGGCTAGCTGGGGCCCGTTGCCACTCCAAATTGCGATAAGTTCCACCAATTGCTTCTTCCACTTTCTATCTCCTTAGAAAATGAAACAGATTCCTTGTTAGACTTTCATGCATTCTCCATTGACTTACCTTAAGTCAACAACCTCTGGCCTTGTACCAAACACCGTCAATGGCGAAACCTGAAACACCTGCAGCGGCCAAAGCAGCAATCTACGGTCGATATTAAAATTGAAGATGAATATTGTTAAGGAAGAATTCCAGTCTTTTTGTTAATAACAATTCACACATGTTTAACAATAGAAAACCACAAAAACAAAACATTGATATTCTGTAATCTCTAACCTCAACTCGAACCAGTCATTCCAAAGCCGAAGAGTCTGATGATTCCAAGGCGGTATTGAAATCCAACGACACCGATATAGAATTATAAGAAGAATCTCCACCTCCACCGCCGCCAGCATCTCCACCTGCACCACCACCTCCACCACCGCCTAAGATACTTTGTACCAGGCTCTGGCCCATCTGCTGAGTAGCACTGTTGATGAACCCTTGGATCGCTTGGTCCACCACACCGTTGCGTGATCCATTCATCATCATCGTAGGCTGATTTGTTTGTGGCGGTCCATTCATCATCATCGTCATCCTCATGGGCTGATTGGATTGGGGCCCATTCCTCATTATCATGGGCTGATTGGCTTGTGGCCCATTCATCATCACCACAGGCAGATCAGCTGACTGAGAAAGTCCCGTATTCTGATCATTCATGTAGTAATTCTGTTGCTGACATCCATTCATAAACGCGGTGTTTGGAGATTGGAAATGGGTGCCGGTTCTTGGTTGAGCTTGAAAACGCGTTCCAGTTCCAGCTCTCGCCACCATCTGTTGTTGCTGAAGGGCCATCAGCTGATGGCTCTGGGCTTGGACGACAGTCTTGGGTTTGGCAGTCGCACAGGCCAAGTGCGAGTCGAATTCACAGGCATTGCAACGGTAGAGCCAATGGTTGGAGCCCAAGTTGAGGCAAATGTCGCAGGAGAAGCCTTTGTTGCGGTAGGGAGGGAAGAAGGAGAGGGTGAGAGGGTGGTGGTGAGCCGGGTTTTCAAGGGAGAGAGGCATGGAAGCGCATTGGATGTGGATGTCGAGATCACAAGGGGTGCAGTGGTAGGAGAAACCGTAACCGGGGTGGCCGCAGGCATTACAGTTGAAGAAGCCTTCGGGGTAGGCGGGGCAGGGGAGGAGGGTGAGTGAATGGTTGAGATCGGAGGGGTGGTGGATGAGTTGGGGCATCTCGGAGCAATGGAGGTGGAGGACGTAGTTGCATGGGATGCATGTGTAGATCCATCCAGACGGTTGGAGTTTGCAACCGTTGCATGGTCCTTTGATCTGTGCCTGTTGTGGAGTCGTGAGTTGTAAGGGGTGTGGATGGCTGAAGTGGTGGATCATTGGGTCGTACTGCAGCTTCCCCATCTCTCTCTCTCTCTCTCTCTCTCTCTCTCTCTCTCTCTCTCTCTCTGTGGTTTCTTCTCTATTATTGTTCTGTTGAAGGCTCTCTCTCTCTCTCTCTCTCTCTCTCTCGTTTTTTATTTATGTTTATTTTTTATATACAAGTATGGTTCCATAGTTCAGGTGATCGACGCCGTTGGTATGATTGAAAAGATCTGGATGATCCATACATGCAAGATCTCGAAGATAGAAAATTTGTAGCGCATAAATTGGTGGCCGGAAATATACACGGTTAGGGAAAAAATACATCAGCTGTTCACATTCAATGAAACCAAAGATTCCACGGATTGGATCTTCTAATATAAAGATTTTGTTGCATAGATCTTTCTGATGCATCCCATCAAATCAACGGTGCGGATCACTGAGATATGGCCTTCACTTGAGAAAACTTAAAGGCGTAGCAAACTGTGTTAACTCACGCGCCAAGCACTTACTTCTAAATTATGAAATGAGAAATTTACGACTGTACGACCCATTTATGGCCCATTTACGAGACTAAGCCCACCTCATTTTACCTTGCAAGAATAAGCCCCAGCTGTACGGACGACTTGCCAAAGGTCGAAAATGCCCCTGCTTTTTCCTTCAAGCGGATCGGCTGGTGCTCAAAGACGAGCGCTGACGCTCATCGATCTCCAAGTTGTACGAACGGTTCAAAAGATATCAAAGTTACATGGCCCCACAGTTATGTATTTATTATATCCCCAACGTTCATCCATATTTCAAGATCATTTCGGAGCATTATATATAAAAAAAAAAAATTCATATCCAAAGATCAACTGGACCACACCACAAAGAGCCATGGAAAATTGATTTTCACTGTTGAAACTTTTGTAGGGCCCACCATAACATTTATTTTCCATCCAATCTATTCATAAGGTCACAAAGACCTGGATGAAGAGGAAAAACAAATTTCATAATGATCCAAAACTTCTGTAACCCCTAAAAGGGTTTCAATGGTAGACGTTCAACTCTCCACTGCCTTTTAAAGTGTGGTCCACTTGATAGTTAGATCTGTCTTATTTTCCGTATCAAGCCTTAATATGAGCTCGCCAAATAGATGTACGGTTTAGATATAACATAGACCTTACGATGGGACCCAGAAAAACAACAAAGACTCTACGTTGTTGTTGTTGTTTTTTTCTTAAAAAAAAAAAAAAAAAAAAAAAACAGATTTTTATTTTATTAGATACAAAGAGATTTGGCTACGGATTATAACCGGAGTTATACATACCAAAATTCGTAGCCAAATGGGTCTGTCCGAGGTGGGCGCGCTAAATTAGCAGTGCCCACACCACTCGCTGACCTATCCGGCGGGGGCGCGCCGATCTGGCGGGGCCATGCCTATCTGGCGACCTCTATAGCTACGGATTATAACCATAGCCATAATTGTAGTCTATGCTAATCTATGAAATTTTAGTTTATTTTTTTACATGGAGAACTTCATTCTACCTACAATTTTCTCTAATACATATTTATATAAATATGAATATATAAGCATATAATTTTTTTTTTCTCTCTTTTTTTTCATTTCTTTCTTTTTTCATTTAACAAGAATATCTTTTAAACCAAAATTAGTTACTTGACGTGCCCTATATGATTTTGGGGTAGGAGAAGTTACTTTAGCCAACCAACCTGATTATTTTTCCAGATTCCATTAGGTCGATGGTCGAAAATCCATTTCATTCACTTCACGGTCAATTTCAATTAGTTTGCGGTCAATTTCGCTCATTTCATTTACTTCGCAATCAATTCCATGCATTTCACGGTCAATCCCGACGATTCCGTTTTGATTCACAGTCATTTCCATGCATTTCATGGTCAATTCCCTTCACTTCACGATCATTTCCATGCATTTCACGATCAATTCGCTTCACTTCACGGTCATTTTCATGCATTTCACAGTCAATCCTGGCGATTCCGTTTTAATTCACGATCATTTTCATGCATTTCACGGTCAATTCACTTCACTTCGCAATCAATTCCATGCATTTCACGGTCAATCCCGGTGATTCCGTTTTGATTCACGGTCATTTTCATGCATTTCACGGTCAATTCCCTTCACTTCACGGTCATTTCCATGCATTTCACCATCAATTCGCTTCACTTCAAAGTCATTTTCATGTATTTCACAGTCAATCCCGACAATTCTGTTTTGATTCACGGTCATTTCCATGCATTTCACGGTCAATTCTCTTCACTTCATGGTTATTTCCATGCATTTCACAGTCAATTCGCTTCACTTCACGGTCATTTTCATGTATTTCACGGTCATTCCCACCTATTCCGTGTTGATTCACGGTCATTTCGAGGCATTTCACGGTGAAGTGTAGCGATTGGACCGTGAAATGCGCGGAAATAACTGCGAAGTGAAGGGGCATGACCATGAATGCGCCAAAATGACTGTGAATCAACACAGAATAAGTGGGAATGAGCGTGAAATGCATGGAAATGATCGTGAAGTGAAGTGAATTGACCGTGAAATGCATCGAAATGACCGTGAAGTGAAGGGAATTGACCGTGAAATGCATTGAAATGACCGTGAATCAACATGGAATAAATGGGAATGACCGTGATTTCCATGCATATCACGGTCATTCCCGCCTATTCTGTGTTGATTCACGGTCATTACGGCACATTTCACGGTCATGCCCCTTCACTTCACGGTCATTTTCACGCATTTCACGGTCAATTCGCTTCACTTCATGGTCATTTCCATGCATTTTATGGTCATTCCCGCTTATTTCATGTTGATTCACGGTCACTTCGACGCATTTCATGGTAAAGTGTAACGATTGGACCGTGAAATGCGTAGAAATGACCGTGAAGTGAAGGGGCATAATCGTGAAATGCATCGAAATGACCGTGAATCAACACGAAATAGGCGGGAATGACCGTGATATGCATGGAAATGACCGTGAAGTGAGGCGATTGGATGGTGAAATGTGCGGAAATGACCGTGAAGTGAAGGGCAATGACCGTGATTTCCATGCATATCATGGTCATTCCCGCCTATTCCGTGTTGATACACGGTCATTTCGACACATTTCACGGTCATTTCCGCGCATTTCGCGGTCAATTCACTTCACTTCATTGTGATTTTCATGCATTTCACTGTCATTCCCGCCTATTCCGTGTTGATTCACGGTCATTTCGACGCATTTCACGGTGAAGTGTAGTGATTGGACCGCGAAATGCGTTGAAATGACCGTGAAGTGAAGGGGCATGACCATGAAATGCGCCGAAATGACCGTGAATCAACATGGAACAGGCGGGAATGACCGTGATATGCATGAAAATGACCGTGAAGTGAAGTGATTGGACCGCGAAATGCGCGGAAATGACCGTGAAGTGAAGGGGCATGACTATGAAATGCGCCGAAATGACCATGAATCAACATGGAAAACGCGAGAATGACCGTGATATGCATGGAAATGACCGTGAAGTGAGGCGATTGGACGGTGAAATGCATAGAAATGACCGTGAAGTGAAGGAGCATGACTGTGAAATGTGTCGAAATGACTATGAATTAACATGGAATAGGCGGGAATGACCATGATTTCGATGCATATCACAGTCATTCCCGCCTATTCCATGTTAATTCACGGTCATTTCAACGCATTTCACGGTCATGCCCGTTCACTTCACGGTCATTTCCGCGCATTTAAAGGTCAATTTGCTTCACTTCATGGTCATTTCCATGCATTTCACGGTCATTCTCGCCTATTCCGTGTTGATTCACGATCATTTTGACGCATTTCACAATCATGCCCCTTCTCTTCATGGTCATTTCTGCTCATTTCACGGTCCAATCGTTACACTTCACCGTGAAAATAACCGTGAATCAACACATAATATGTGGGAATTACCGTGAAATGCATGGAAATTACCGTGAAATACGCGAAAATGACCGTGAAGTGAAGGGGCATCACCGTGAAATGCGTCGAAATGACCGTGAATCAACACGGAATAGGTGGGAATGTGTCATGCCCCAAACTCGGAAATCGGGCTCATAAAATTCCTGATCGCCGAATCCGGTGCTGACAGTCTCCGTAGTACCCCATTCTCGGCTCCCAACGCCCATACGCCAGATTCCGATCCTGGGATCCTACAAGGAGGATTTTCAGTATGAAATTTTTTTTTTGTAATGGAGCATAACCACAAGCATAACCAAGTCACAAAACAATAACACCACATATCCACTATATCAAAAACTTTAAGTACAATGTATATGAAAGGAAAATACAATATAATGAAAGTAACAGAAACTCTAAAAGCTCCAAAAGACTGCTGCACGCTCCGAGCTCAACGCTGTGCAACATAACGCCACCTGCACGCATCTATCGTGCATAAGCTTACAAAAGCTTAGAGGGTGGTGAAAGTGTGTGTAAGGCGAGTGCCAAGTGTACAATATCAGAGTAATATGGAAATACGCGGTAAGTCCGTGAATGCTATCAGCTATACCAAAGCTATGTAATGCAAGGCATGAATGCTATCGGCTATACCAAGACCATGCGATGCGAGGCCTATGTAGCCAAATGTCATATGCGAGATGCAAAGCAAGCGTGTCAGTACTCATCAAGTACACATATCAATACAGTTCCTCTCTGGATATCACCGGGGTCTAATACAGCTCACACTGACTGCCTCCTCCCTAGATGCACAGTCAAGCAAGTGGAAGAGACCACACTATCCGCCTGACCAGTAGTCTGCCAATACCTACCCGGCTCGTCGATAGCGGACACATTTACGAGCTGGTCAAACTCAGCCTAGCTTATAGCCCCCTCACTCAGGCGGATAAGGCCACACCCCCTTCTAACCGACCACGACACAGTGGGAGACTCGGCCTACTAGTATTCGGCACTCGGGCGCTCGTGTTTCCACTCGGTCTAGACGTTGGAGCATCCCCTGGTTCCAAAAAGATTCTGGGACTTTCACCCAAGGACATCCTAAGTGCCTACAATGCTAGAACAAAGTATTTCCAGTATCCGATACGACCATCCACGATGTGCCTGTGGAGGCCACGACCTTGATGTCGCTAGGGCGTGTAGTGATCAAGTCACACATATGCGAGACGCATGAGTCAGACCGTACAATCATGCAACAATCTCACGCGTACCACGCGATCATGTGGGCACTCTGTCTCATAAGGAGTCCTGTAAATGTTTCAGCCCAACGGCTTATGCTATGATCAAATATTCCTCATATCAAGCATACGAATGATGCATATGGGTATGAATCATGGAGCTATACTAAGCATGTTATAAAGTGGTGAACTATCAACAAGTATGGGCTTACTAATGGGCCCTAGGGAGAGTTATAATGCGGACATTTAACCAACATTATTCTTACAATGTGGACGTCAAACCAACATTGCTCCCAAGGCATGACCTGTCATCAAACATTATTACACATACTATGGAGGAATCGCTCATTGCAATGGACTCTAAGGACATCTTGTTGGGCCTCGACCCATGGGCCTTAGATACATCAACTGGGCCGCATCATATGGGCCTTTTATAAATCAAGTGGGCCGCATCAAAGGGGCCTTATGTACATTGCAATGGGCCATATCCCATGGGCCTTTGAATACATCACAATGGGCCTCAACCCACGGCCCAATACATCACAATGGGCCTTAACCCATGGGCCCCAAATACATCATAATGGGCCTCAACCCACGGGCCCTAATACATTACAATGGGTCTTAACCCATGGGCCTTTAAATACCTCACAATGGGCCTCGTAACATGAGCTTTATATACATCAAAGTGGGCCCCAACCACGGGCCACAAATACATCGAATGGGCCCCATCACATGGGCCTTATAAATATCAAGGTGGGCCTCAACAATGGGCCACAAATACATTAAGGTGGGCCTCCTCAAATGGGCCTTATAAATGTCAAGGTGGGCTTAAACAACGGCCTCATGCACATCAAGGTGAGCCTCAACAATGGGCTATAAATATAACGAAATGGGCCTAATCACTTGGGCCTTATATATACACCGAGGTGGGGTCCACTTGAACTATAGATCTGCCCCATTTTTAGCCTCAAGACTTAAGACAGGCTTGCCAAATGGTGGACGGTTTGGATGCAACACATGCATCATGGTGGGGCCCATAGAGGCCCACCATCTGGTATATATATAATATATATATAATTCATAAATAGTATATATATACAATACTATATATATAATATAATATTATATACACACACACACACACATGCACGTATACACGCACACATGCACACATGCACACACACACATGCACATACACGCACACACCCACATGCATCACAGTGGGCTCCACCATCCGTCTGGACGGTGGGGACGAACAACAAACATCACAGTGGACTCCACCGTCCGCCTGGACGGTGGGATACCAACACATACATCACTGTGGGTCCCATGTGGGGCCCATTGTAATGCTTATCTTTCATCCAAACCGTTGGTAAGGTCAAACAAACCCATATTAAGAGGAAAAACAAATTTCATATCAATCCAAAACTTCTGGAACACCCAAAAAGGATTTCAAAGGCAGACATTCAAACACACTGTTTCCTATGATGTGGGCCACCTGAGCATTGAATATGTCTGGAATTTGGAGGGGGCCCACTTCATGGAGTGGCCCACCACATGAACGGATTGGATGTCAAATAAACATCAAGGTGGGGCCCATGGTTGGAGCCGTGGGTGGCCTGCCGTCCTTCGCTTGACCCGGCGGCGAATGGCGCGTCACTGCTGATTACGGCAACGGACGGCGTCTGGCACGCATGTTTTATTTATTTATTATTATTTTTTTAAAACCTATTTCTCTGAGGTTTTTCACGTGTGAGGCCGGCATCGGAAGCATCCGCCCCACCTAGCGGGTCCTATACTCCATAAGCAATCCATCAAGCCCAATATTGGGCATGTTTTGGGGCAACGAAACGTCGGGTGGTTTTTCAACGGTAACGACCATTGTTTTTAACGCTATGGCCCACCAGGTAATCGAATCAACCTCATTTTTCGGCTCAACGCCTAAAATGAGTTGGTAAATAGGATGGACGGCATGGATTGAATCCATACATCGAGGTGGGGCCTATATGAGTGGCCCACCCCATGAGCTTTGGAACCAAGCTTATATTTGTGTTTTTTTCCCAGCGACGTCCAGCGTCCCTGGACGCTGGACAGCTCAAGGTGGGCCCTGCTCCGGTGGACCACCAATGATGAATGGTGTGGGTTCAACATATATGAAATGGGCCCCACTTAGAGATAGCTTATATAAAAATCATGCCTCATGGTGGGGTCCATCCGGGTGGGCCACACAATCATATTAACATCATATGGAAAGAAAATGAAAAAGAGACAGAGAGAGAAGGAGAGTGAGACACGCGTGATGGAGGGACCTGGACACTATGGGCCCTCCGTTTCAAGCATCCAATCATACATCAATGGGTCCCATTACATATGGGCCCTCCAAATAAAAGATCAACAGTGGAGATCCCTCTCCACCCAAAATGAACGGTCTATATGACCTCTTTATGCAAGGAAATATAAACATCATGATGGGGTCCATGGAGAATGGCTCCATCATGGAATGATCATGAGGATCAAGGTGGGTCATCGGCCACACCTAGGGTCCCAAATGAGATCCATACCATCAATTGGTAGGCCTCACTTAGCCCTTCATCATAAAAGTGAAATCTAGGCCTAGAGAAAACACCCACCACTTAATCTTCTCGGTCCGTTAGAACGCCAACCTCCTTGTGCTTCACTTTGATGGTGGAGATGAGAAGTGGATGGCTAGGATGATGGGTTTTGGAATGGGAAAGTGGGCCACCAAAATCACATTTCTCTCTTGAAAATGGCTTGGACGTGTGATGCTCTTGCTAGTTGGGAGTTGAGATGAGAAATGAGAAAGAGAGAGAGAGTTGTAAGAGAGATGAGGGATGGGTGTGATGGGTGAAAGGGTGAGGTGAGTGATGGATGTGATACTTGACATGTAAGGTAGTGTAAGAGAGAGGGTAAGAAAGAGTTGACTTTGGAGAGAGAAAGCATGGGTTACTTTGTACTTGACATTGAAGTGATTGATTGATTGATGTGATTGATTTGACATTGTGTAGAGATTCTCTTGGGATTGAGAAAGCGCGGTGTTTCTTCGAAATAAACGCCGGCTCACATCTTCTGGTCAGGGTATCGGATCGGTGCGTGAGTCACGGCGTTGGAACCGCGGCGACAGTGCGGTCGCAATGATACAAGTCTCGGATTAAACCGACTCGAATCTACAGGATATGACTTACGGTCGTGCGTAATGTCGATTATCGGTCGTGGACTGCCGGACTTCGACGGAAAGGATCGCAGGATTCGACGGAACAGTATAAACTAGGATACGGGTCTTACAGAATGACTGTGAAATGCATGAAAATGACCATGAAGTGAAGCGAATTGACCGTGAAATGAGCAGAAATGACCGTGAAGTGAAGGGGCATAACCGTGAAATG
Organism: Magnolia changhungtana; assembly: GCA_030180095.1. Taxonomy (NCBI): domain Eukaryota; kingdom Viridiplantae; phylum Streptophyta; class Magnoliopsida; order Magnoliales; family Magnoliaceae; genus Magnolia; species Magnolia changhungtana. Next base: position 4,266,064 of record JASAUF010000625.1, read on the forward strand.
CGTTGAAATGACCGTGAATCAACACGGAATAGGCAGGAATGACTGTGATATGCATGGAAATCCCAGTCATTCTCGCCTATTCCGTGTTGATTCACAGTCATTTCGCTGCATTTCACAGTCACGCCCCTTCACTTCACGGTCATTTTCGTGCATTTCACCATCTAATCGCCTCACTTCACGGTCATTTCTATGCATATCACGGTCATTCCCGCTTATTCTGTGTTGATTCACGATCATTTCGGTGCATTTCACGGTCATACCTCTTCACTTCACGGTCATTTTCGCACATTTTGCAGTCCAATCGCTTCACTTCACGGTCATTCCATGCATATCACGGTCATTCCCGCCTATTTCGTGTTGATTCACGATCATTTTGGCGCATTTCACAGTCATGCCCCTTCACTTCACAGTCATTTCCACACATTTTGCGGTCCAATCGCTTCACTTCACTGTCATTTCCATGCATTTCACAGTCATTCCCGGCGATTCCGTGTTGATTCACGGTCATTTCTACGCATTTCATGGTCAATTCCATCATTTCACGGTCATTCCATGTATTTCACGGTCAATTCGCTTCACTTCACGGTCATTTTCACGCATTTCACGGTCAATTCGCTTCACTTCACGGTCGTTTCCATGCATTTCACGGTCATTCCCAGCGATTCCGTGTTGATTCATGGTCATTTCCATGCATTTCACGGTCAACTACCTTCACTTCACGGCCATTTCCACGCATTTCACGGTCAATTCACTTCACTTCACGATCATTTCCATGCATTTCACTGTCATTCTCGGTGATTTTATGTTTATTCACGGTCATTTCCATGCATTTCACGGCCAATTCCTTTCACTTCACGGTCATTTCCACGCATTTCATGGTCAATTCGCTTCACTTCATGGTCATTTCCATGCATTTTACGGTCATTCCTAGCGATTCCGTGTTGATTCAAGGTCATTTCCACGCATTTCACGGTCATTTCCCTTCACTTCACAGTCATTTCCACGCATTTCATGGTCAATTCTCTTCACTTCAGGGTCATTTCCATTTATTTCACTTCACAATGATTCCGTGTTGATTTTCGGTCATTTCCATGGATTTTCGACCATCGACCTGATGGAATCTTGAAAAATAACTAGGTTGGTTGGTTAAAGTAGCTTCTCCTACCTCAAAATCATATAAGGGTACATTAAGTAACTAATTTTAGTTTAGAAGATATTCTTGTTAAATGAATAAAGAAATAAAGGAAAAAGAGAGAAAAAACTTTTATATGCTGATATATACATATTTATATAAATGTGTTAGAGAAAATAATAGGTAGAATAAAGTTCTCCATGTAAAATAAAATAAAATAAAATTGCACAGATCTGGCGGAGCCATGCCCATCTGGCGGCCCCTATGGCTACGGTTATAATCCGTAGCCATAGGGGCCGCCAGATGGGCGTGGCCCCGCCGTACAGGACAACGAGTGGCGCGGGGGGCCGCTAGTTCGGCGAGCCCATCCCGGATAGACCCCTATCGATACGGATTAGGGTATCTATGGCTATGGTTATAACCCATAGCCATAGGTCCGACAGTAGCAAATGACTTTTCCATTTTGCTTTGAAGTTCCACCGTTGAAACCTTTTAGGGGTCACGTAAGTTTTGGATCATTACGAAATTTGTTTTTCCTCTTCATCCAGGTCTTTGTGACCTTATGAATAGATTGGATGGAAAATAAATGTTATGGTGGGCCCTACAAAAGTTTCAACGGTGAAAATCAATTTTCTGCTGCTCTTTGTGGTGTGGTCCAATTGATCTTTGGATATGATTTTTTTTTTTGGATATTGCTCCGAAATGATCTCGAAATATGGATGAACGTTGTGGATATAATAAATATAAAACTGTGGGGCCCATGTAACGTTGATCTCTTTTGAACCGTTCGTATAACTCAGAGTTCGAGGAGCGTCAGCGCTCGTCTTCGAGCCACGGCCGATCCGCTTGAAGGAAAAAAAGCAGGGGCATTTTCGACCTTTGGCAAGTCGTCCGTACCTCTTGGGCTTATTTTTGTAAGGTAAAATGAGGTGGGCTTGGTCTCGTATACGGGCCATAAATGGGTCGTACAGTCGTAAATTTCTCTTTTGTATTCCGCAGACGCGGCTTCTATGGATCCCCCGATCCACGAGGTGGGTCCCTGACTGTGGAGCCCACCTTGATGTATGTGAATTACATCCACGCCATCTATCCGTATTGGCATGATGAAAAAAAAAAAGCTTATCCAATAAATGGATCACATCACAGGAAACAATCGTGATTGAATCTCCACCGTTAAAAACTTCGTGTGTCCACTGGAATGTTTATTTGCCATCTAACCTGTCGATGAGGTCACAAAAATCTGGATAAAAGAGACTACACAAAATATCATCTTGATCCAAAACTTTAGTTGCCCACTAAAAATTTTTAAAGATCAATGGTCCACCTGAGATTTGGATCTACTTCATTTATTTATTTATTTATTTTTATCATACACTAAAATGATTTATCAATACGGATAGACGGCGTGGATGTAAGTCAAATATATCAATGTGGGCTCCACAGTCAAGGATCCAACACATATCTACCGAAGCCGCGCCCGTCTTCCGTATTCCACGTCGGTAGCACTGACGCTCTTCATCTCAACGGTCTCGATGCCGAGCCATCAGCATCATTAGTATATGGTGGATCCATCAGGACGCTATTCACGCATGATGAATCACACCCGTAAATCCAAATGCATCCAATAACAATCGAGATTGTGAAGGCGCAGTTTGGATGGACCCCCGAAACCGCTCACAGATTGTGACTACACACCGCGCACAGATTGTGACTACACAGAATACCCAAGTCAACGAAAGGGCCGACATGAAAGCGCGTTATTCTACCGTACTTACGTGAGGACGGACGCGGATTAGCTCCTGTTGAGTAACGAGACTCGCTAGTGAAGTGACGTCATCAAGTTATGTGAACCCCACCCTGATGTATGTGTTATAATCCACACCGTTAATTCATTTGGAGATATCATTTTAGTCTATAATGCTAGGAATGAGGCAGATCCAAATCTGAAGTGGACCCCACCATAGAAAACAGTTGTAAGAGTGATGTCCACAGTTGAAATCCTCTTAAGGTCCACCATGATGTGTTTTCTATGGTGGGGTCCACTCAAGTTTTGAATCCGACTCATTCTTTGGATCATGCCTAATATGATATCTCCAAATGGACACGAAATATGATATCTCCAAATGGACGAACCGTGTGGATACAAAACATACATCATGGTGGGGCCCACGGAACTTGGTGCTAGCGAGCCTCGCTACACAACATGTCCGTAGGTAATCCGCGTCCGTGAGGACGACCCATATTGTGTAACGAAGCACAGAGCACCGACGTGCTTGATTGTGCAGGAAGTGCTCTACGGACGTAACATAATTATATGTTTTATACACCGCCTCATTTTATCAGCTCATTTTAAAAAATGATTAATAATAATAATAACTGAGGCAGATCTAATTGTGAGACAGACACACCATAGGAAAAAACAATGGTGATTGAACTCCCACCATTAAAAACTTTTAACGGGCCCTATGAAGGTTTTACATAGCTTTTCGAACACGTCACGTGATCCTAGTTGCCGTGAGAATGGATATTGCGATTGTTGAGGAGGCGAATCGCCCAACACGTGCCAACCTGGCATATGCCTCAAAGATTCAACCCAAAAAAAAAAAAAAACTATATTTCCAAACCACAGTCGAACTTCAGAATCAATTTATGGTAGACTCAAAAAAGGAAAATTGACCGCACTCACCTCAAAGTTTGTGCAAATTACCTATAACATCATGGAACTCCATATATTCTCTAAAGTACCTTCTCTAAAGTGGCTTTTGACAGCTTTTGGAGTTTGTTTAGGATGAAAATGTCCTTTGACCTTAGTTCAATAGTTGTACGGTTTTGTAGAAACTAAGAAGTTACGTAGTATTTAATCCCAGTAAAGTGATGTATACGGACCCTTTTTGTGCATGGGCAAGGACCAAACTCGTGGGGCCCATATTGATATATGTGTATAATCTATGCCGTCCATCCTTTTTACCGTGTCATTTTAGGGCTAGGGCCTAAATATCAGCTTGATCCAGAGCTCGTATGGGTCACATAATAGAAAATAATGGTGACAATGAAACCGTTTTTGAAACTTTTCAGGCTCACCGTGATGTTTGTTAGAAGTGGACATTGCCCAAGTCAGGACTTTTTAGCCCCATGTCGAGCTGGCCAACAAGATGGACAGAATGGATCTCCTCGTTGTTGGCCTCAGACTATTGTACCATGGCTATCCTTTCATTTGGTACTAAAGGAAGTGAACATGTAACAACCATGACCTGGAAAAACTACGACCCATATAACATGTGAACTATAACCCTTACTACATTACAATCACGACCCTTACCACATTACAACCACGACCCAGGTATAGTCGTGGTTGCCATGTTATATGGGTCGTGGTTTTCATGAGGAAAGAGTCATGATTGTCATGAGGTAGGAGTGTAGTTGACTTGTTTTTCTTTCTTTCCCAGTGTAAGTTGCGCGCGAGAGAGGAAATCGAATCGAGTACTCGGTTGGGCCCACCTTAAATGTATGTGGTCTATCCACGCCATCCATCCATTTTTTCATCTAATTTAAGGGGTTGAGCCCAAAATTGAAGCATATCCAAAGATCAATTGGAGCATACCACGACCTTAATCTATTGTCTTCGATCCATTTACACTACAAAAAATGGATCGTGGTTGTCATGGTCATAGTTGTCATGTTAAATGGGTCGTGGTTGTTATGTTATATAGGTCGTAGTTATCATGGGTCGTGGTTGTCATGTTATATGGGTCATGGTTGTCATGGTCATGGTTGTCATATTATATGGGTCGTGGTTGTTATGTGGTAAGGGTCGTAGTTGTCATGGGTTGTGGTTGTCATGTTATATGGGTCATGATTGTCATGGTCATGGTTATCATATTATATGGGTCGTGGTTGTTATGTGGTAAGGGTTGTAGTTGTCATGGGTTGTGGTTGTCATGTTATATGGGTCGTGATTGTCATGTTAAATGGGTTGTTGTTATCATATTATATGGGTCGTGGTGTCATGTTATATGAGTTGCGGTTGTCATGTTATATGGGTCGTGGTTTCATGTTATATGACAACTACGACACATGCATACTACGACCCATATGGGCCCACATTGATGTATGTGTATAATTTATGCCGCCTATCCTTTTTCGTCGTGTCATTTTAGGAGTAGGGCCCAAATATCAGCCTGATCTGGTGCTCGTGTGGGCCACAAAATAGAAAAGAATGGTGACTATATAAACTTTCTAGGCTTACGGTGATGCTTGTTAGAAGTGGATACTGCCCAAATCAGGACTTTTTGGGCCCACGACCAGCTAGCCGACAAGGCGGATGGATCAGATCACCTCATTGTGAACCTTAAGTTATGGTATCAATGATTTGGTAGAAAAGGAAGTGAATACGTTGCAAACCATGAACCATGCAACATGACAACCACGACCCATATAACATGGCAACTACGACCCATGTAAACCACGACCTAAATGGGCCCACATTGATGTATGTGAATAATCCATGCCGCCCATCCTTTTTGTTGTGTCATTTTAGGGGTAAGGTCAAATATCAACTACGACCCCTTGTGGATGAAAACCACAATCCATTGTACATGTGAACCACGACCCTTTGAATGGATCGTGGTTATCATGTAGCAAGGGTCGAGGTTGTCATATTATATGGGTCATGGTTGTGAAGTTATATGGGTCGTGGTTGTCATTTTATATGGGTCGTGATTGTCATAGGTCGTAGTTGTCAAGTTATATGGGTCATGGTTGTGGGTCGTGATTGTCATGTTTTACGGGTCGTGGTTGTCATCTGGGTCGTGGTTGTCATGAGTCATGGTTATCATGTTATATGGGTCGTGGTTGTCATGTTATGTGGGTCGTAGTTGTCATGCCCCAAAAGGTTTTCAATATTAGGTTTTCAATTTCACTGCTTTCTATGGTGTGGTCCACATGAACTTTAATAGGCCTCATTTTTTGGCTCATTCCTTAAAATGATCTTTCAAAATGAATGGACGGCATGGATAAAATATATACATCACAATGGGCCTAATAAGACCATTCATCTTTACATATATTGGGATGCGTAAGTCGAGTAATGTGACATACTAAAATAGTCTTCCCGAGGTCTTGGGAATATGGACTCATTGAAGACTCCTACAGCTATACGTAAGTCGAGTAACTCAATTTTGAGCTCAAGAAATCAGCTCGACTCGACTCGAACTTAGCTTCGAACCGAGTCGAATCGGGCCTTTTCGAGTTAAGCAAGCTAACTGAGCTAGCTCGGTTCGTGTACACCTCTAAAAGCCATGGGTTTAAAAAAAAAAAAAACTTGATGCACACCCAACTAACTTAAGTGAAAAAAGTAAGTTATACACTACAAAAAAGAGGGTTTTTAGCGACGAAACTTTTAGCAACGAAACGCATTTTCGTCGCTAAAAGCCACTTTTAGTGACGAAATAAATTTTCGTCGCTAAAAGTGAAGTTTTAGTGACAAAACCTTTAGTGATGAAAATTTTCGTAGCTAAAAATAGTGCATTAGATTTTTAACGACGACAATTTTCGTTGTTAAATGCTCTAAACATTTTACCGCAAAGTGGAATAAATTTCTTTTAGCTGCAAAAATTTTTGTAGCTAAAAATCCTGTATGAAACTTTTAGCGACGAAAATTTTCGTCACTAAAGACTCGGAACATTTTCTTAAACTTTTAGCGGTAAAAATGTTCGTCGCTAAAAAATACAAAAATCTTTCTGTTTTTAGCAGCGAAAATTTTCGCTGTTAAAAGTCTTGTAATGTACAAGACTTTTACAGCGAAAATTTTTGCTGCTAAAAATAAACTATTATATCTTTTAGCGACAAAAATTTTCGTCACCAAAGGTTTTTTTTTTTTTTATTATTTTAATATTCCAATTCAAAATCTGTACAAAATTCCTGATATACACCTGTTAACAATATATTCCATCATATTCGTCCTGATATACATATTTCATCATATTCACATTCACATCAAACTACATAAACTTTTAGCGGCAAAAAGTTTCGTGCTAAAAAACACTCTATAAAACTTTTAGCAACGAAACTTTTCGCGGCTAAAATTTTTCAACTTTTAGTCTTAAAACTGTTCAAAAAAATCTTTTTGTTTTCAGCAGCAAAAATTTTCGCTGCTAGAAAAAATCCTTCTGTTTTTAGTAGCGAAAATTTTCGCTGCTAAAACTAAACTAACATATCTTTTAGCGACGAAAATTTTCATCGCCAAAAGTTTCTTTTTAAAAAAAAAATATTTCAGCTCAAAATCTATACAAAATTCCTGATATACACCTGTTAAAAATATATTCCATCATATGCATCCTGATATACATATTTCATCATATTCACATTCACATTCATCTAAACCCAAACTACATAAACTTTTAGCGGCGAAAATGTTCGTCGCTAAAAAAATACTATACATGACTTTTAGCAGCGAAACATTTCGCTGCTAAAAATTTTCACATTTTAGCCCTAAAATTGTACAAAAAAAGCCTCTGTTTTTAGCAGCGAAAATTGTTGCTGCTAAAAGTCTTCTACTGTACAAGACTTTTAGTAGCGAAAATTTTCGCTGCTAAAAATATACTAACATATCTTTTAGCGACGAAAATTTTCATCACCAAAAGTTTCTTTTAAAAAAAAATAAATATTCCAGCTCAAAATCTATACAAAATTCCTAATATACACCTGTTAACAATATATTCCATCGTATTCATCCTGATATACACATTTCATCATATTCACATTCACATCATCTAAACCCAAACTACATAGACTACATTCATTCAAACACAAACAATCTTATCTACATCACATTCATTCACGCATAAATACATATAAACTTAACATCATAAATAAATAAACAAAAAATTACAAAGATGAAGGCGGAGGTGGTGGGGCATCGGTTGGTAAGCGTACAGTGAAAGCCTGAAACATCTCCGTCATCCGTCGCTCATGCTCCACCCGCATCTCCGCCATCCTCCTCTCCTGCTCCTCCCTCTGCCTCACCAACTCCTCCTCCATCCTCCTCTGCCTCGCCAGTTGATCCTTTATCCTCCTCTCCTGCTCCTCCCTCTGCCTCGCCAGCTCCTCCAGGTTTAGGTTTAGGTTCAGGTTATAAGTATAGGTTTTGGGATTTGAGAATAGGTTTAGGGTTTAGGGTTTAAGAAATCGGGTTTGGGTTCGGGATCGGGTTTAGGTTTGGGTTTTCAAGTTTAAGCTTAGGTTAAGGTTAGGGAGTTGAGATTATGATTAAGTGTAAGTTTAGGTTTAGGGATTTGAGAATACATTTAGGTTTTAGGTTTAGGTTTAGGTTTTATGTTATAGGTTAAGGTTTAGGTTTTAGGTTTAGGTTACTGTTAGGTTATAGGTTATAAGTTCGGGTTATAGGTAATAGGTTTTGGTTTAGGTTAAGGTTATAGGTTTAGGTTAAGGTTTAGGTTTAGTTTTAGGTTAAGGTTTAGGTTTAGGTTATAAGTTATAGGTTTAGGGAATTGAGAATTGGTTAAGGTTTAGATTTAGGGAATCGAGTTTGGGTCCGGGATCTGGTTTAGGCTTGGGTTTTCATGTTTAGGTTTAGGTTTAGGTTAGGGAGTTGAGATTGGGATTAGGTGTAGGTTTAGGTTTAGGGATTTGAGAATAGGTTAATGTTTAGGTATAGGTTTAGGTTTAGGTTATAGGTTTAGGTTTTGGTTTTAGGTTTAGGTTAAGGTTATAAGTTTAGGTTATAGGTTATAGGTTAAGGTTTAGGTTATAGGTTTTTGTTTAGGTTGAGGTTATATGTTTTGGTTTAGGTTATAAGTATAGGTTTAGGTTTAGGTTTAGGTTTTAGTTTATAGGTTTAGGTTATAGGTTATAGGTTTAGGTTCTGGTTTAGGTTTAGATTAAGGTTATAATTTTAGGTTAAGGTTTAGGTTACAGGTTTTGGTTTAGGTTAAGGTTATAGGCTTTGGTTTAGGTTAAGGTTTAGGTTTTGGGTTTATGTTAAGGTTATAGGTTTAGGTTATAGGTTATAGGTTATAGCTTTGGGAATTGAGAATAGGTTAAGGTTTAGGTTTTAGAGATTGGGTTCGGGTTCGGGTTCGGGATCGGGTTTAGGCTTGGGTTTTCATGTTTAGGTTTAGGTTTAGGTTAGGGAGTTGAGATTGGGATTTGGTGTAGGTTTAGGTTTAGGATTTGAGAATAGGTTAAGGATTAAGTTTAGGAAATCGGGTTCGTGTTCGGGATCGGGTTTAGAAGTTTAGGTTTAGGTTTAGGTTGGGGAGTTGAGATTGGGATTGGGATTAGGTTTAGGTTTAGGGATTTGAGAATACATTTAGGTTTTAGGTTTAGGTTTAGGTTTTAGCTTATAGGTTTAGGTTTGGTTTTAGGTTTAGGTTAAGGTTATAGGTTTAGGTTCGGTTTAGGTTTAGGTTATAGGTTATAGCTTTGGGAATTGAGAATAGGTTAAGGTTTAGGTTTAGAAAGCGGGTTCGGGTTCGGGATTAGGTTTAGGTTTGGGTTTTCAAGTTTAGGTTTAGGTTTAGGTTATGGAGTTGTGATTAGGATTTGGTGTAGGTTTAGGTTTAGGGATTTGAGAATACATTTAGGTTTTAGGTTTTAGGTTTAGGTTTTAGCTTATAGGTTTAGGTTATAGGTTTTGGTTTTGGTTTTAGGTTTAGGTTATAGGTTAAGGTTAGGTTTAGGTTTAGGTTATAGGTTATAGCTTTGGGAATTGAGAATAGGTTAAGGTTTAGGTTTAGGAAACTGGGTTCGGGTTCGAGATCGGGTTTAGGTTTGGGTTTTCAAGTTCAGGTTTAGGTTTAGGTTAGGGAGTTAAGATTAGGATTTGGTGTAGGTTTAGGTCTATGGATTTGAAAATAGGTATTGGTTTAGGTTTAGGAAATCGGGTTCGGGTTCGGATGGGGTTTAGGCTTGGGTTTTCATGTTTAGGTTTAGGTTTAGGTTAGAGAGTTGAGATTGGGATTTGGTGTAGGTTTAGGTTTAGGGATTTGAGAATAGGTTAAGGTTTAGGTTTAGGAAATCGGGTTCGGGTTCGGGATCCGGTTTAGGCTTGGGTTTTCAAGTTTAGGTTGAGGTTTAGGTTAGTGAGTTGAGATTGGGATTAGGTGTAGGTTTAGGTTTAGGGATTTGAGAATAGGTTAAGGTTTAGGTTTAGGTTTTAGCTTATAGGTTTAGGTTTTGGTTTTAGGTTTAGGTTAAGGTTATAAGTTTAGGTTATAGGTTATAGGTTAAGGTTTAGGTTATAGGTTTTTGTTTAGGTTAAGGTTATAGGTTTTGGTTTAGGTTATAGGTTTAGGTTTAGGTTTAGGTTTAGTTTTAGTTTATAGGTTTAGGTTATAGGTTTAGGTTTTGGTTTTAGGTTTAGGTTAAGGTTATAAGTTTAGGTTAAGGTTTAGGTTACATGTTTTGGTTTTGTTTAAGGTTATAGGTTTTGGTTTATGTTAAGGTTAAGGTTTTGGGTTTATGTTAAGGTTATAAGTTAAGGTTATAGGTTTAGGTTAAGTTTAGGTTTAAGTTATAGGTTATAGCTTCGGGAATTGAGAATAGGTTAAGGTTTAGGTTTAGGAAATCGAGTTTGGGTTCGGGATCGAGTTTAGGCTTGGGTTTTCATGTTTAGGTTTAGGTTTAGGTTAGGGAATTGAGATTGGGATTTGGTGTAGGTTTAGGTTTAGGTTTAGGTTTTGGTTTTAGGTTTAGGTTTAGGAAATTGGGTTTGGGTTCGGGATCGAGTTTTGAAGTTTAGGTTTAGGTTTAGGTTGGGGAGTTGAGATTGGGATTGTGATTTGGTTTAGGTTTAGGGATTGGAGAATACATTTAGGTTTTAGGTTTAGGTTTAGGTTTTAGCTTATGGGTTTAGGTTATAGGTTTAGGTCAAGGTTATAAGTTTAGGTTATAGGTTATAGGTTAAGGTTTAGGTTATAGGTTTTTGTTTAGGTTAAGGTTATAGGTTTTGGTTTAGGTTATAGGTTTAGGTGTATGTTTAGGCTTAGGTTTTAGTTTATAGGTCTAGGTTATAGGTTTAGGTTTAGGTTTTAGGTTTAGGTTATAAGTTAAGGTTTTGTTTAGGTTAAGGTTTAGGTTAAGGGTTTATGTTAAGGTTATAGGTTAAGGTTATAGGTTTAGGTTTAGGTTATAGGTTATAGGTTATAGCTTTGGGAATTGAGAATAGGTTAAGGTTTAGGTTTAGGAAATCGGGTTCGGGTTCGGGATCGGGTTTAGGCTTGGGTTTTCATGTTTAGGTTTAGGTTTAGGTTAGGGAGTTGAGATTGGGATTTGGTGTAGGTTTAGGTTTAGAGATTTGAGAATAGGTTAAGGTTTATGTTTAGAAATCGGGTTCGGGTTCGGGATCGGATTTTGAAGTTTAGGTTTAGGTTGGGGAGTTGAGAATACATTTAGGTTTTAGGTTTAGGTTTAGGTTTTAGCTTATAGGTTTAGGTTATAGGTTTAGGTTTTGGTTATAGGTTTAGGTTAAGGTTATAGGTTATAGGTTATAGGTTAAGGTTTAGGTTATAGGTTTTGTTTAGGTTAAGGTTATAGGTTTTGGTTTTCATGTTTAGGTTTAGCTTTAGGTTAGGGAGTTGCGATTGGGATTAGGTGTAGGTTTAGGTTTAGGGATTCGAGAATAGGTTAAGGTTTATGTTTAGGAAATCGGGTTTGGGTTTAGAAGTTTAGGTTTAGGTTTAGGTTGGGGACTTGAGATTGGGATTGGGATTGGGATTAGGTTTAGGTTTAGGGATTTGAGAATACCATTAGGTTTTACGTTTATGTTTAGGTTTTAGCTTATAGGTTTAGGTTTTGGTTTTAGGTTTAGGTTAAGGTTATAGGTTTAGGTTCGGTTTAGGTTTAAGTTATAGGTTATAACTTTGAGAATTGAGAATAGGTTAAGGTTTAGGTTTAGGAAACCGGGTTCGGGTTCGGGTTCGGGATCGGGTTTAGGTTTGGGTTTTCAAGTTCAAATTTAGGTTTAGGTTAGGGAGTTGAGATTAGGATTTGGTGTAGGTTTAGGTTTAGGGATTTGAGAATAGGTTAAGGTTTAGGTTTAGGAAATCAGGTACAGGTTCGGGATCGGGTTTAGGCTTAGGTTTTCATATTTAGGTTTAGGTTTAGGTTAGGGAGTTGAGATTGGGATTTGGTGTAGGTTTAGGTTTAGGGATTTGAGAATAGGTTAAGGTTTAGGTTTAGGTTTAGGAAATCGAGTTTGAGTTTGGGATCGGGTTTAGGCTTGATTTTCAAGGTTAGGTTTAGGTTTAGGTTTGGGAGTTGAGATTGGGATTAGGTGTAGGTTTAGGTTTAGGGATTTGAGAATAGGTTAAGGTTTAGGTTTAGGTTTAGGTTTAAGTTTTAGTTTATAGGTTTAGGTTATAGGTTTAGGTTTAGGTTTTAGGTTTAGGTTAAAGTTATAAGTTTAGGTTCGGAGTTTAGGTTACTGAGGTTTTGGTTTAGGTTATAGGTTTTGGTTTAGGTTAAGGTTATAGGTTTTGGTTTTAGGTTTAGGTTAAGGTTATAAGTTTAGGTTATAGGTTATAGGTTTTGGTTTAGATTAAGGTTATAGGTTTTGGTTTGGGTTATAGGTTTAGGTTTAGGTTTCGGTTTAGGTCTTAGTTTATAGGTTTAGGTTATAGGTTTAGGTTTAGAGATTTGAGAATAGGTTTAGGTTTAGGTTTAGGAAATCGGGTTCGGGTTCGGGATCGAGTTTAAGCTTGGGTTTTCATGTTTAGGTTTAGCTTTAGGTTAGGGAGTTGAGATTGGGATTAGGTGTAGGTTTAGGTTTAGGGATTTGAGAATAGGTTAAGGTTTATGTTTAGGAAATCGGGTTCGGGTTCGGAATCGGGTTTAAGTTTAGGTTTAGGTTTAGGTTGGGGACTTGAGATTGGGATTGGGATTAGGTTTAGGTTTAGGGATTTGAGAATACCATTAGGTTTTAGGTTTAGGTTTAGGTTTTAGCTTATAGGTTTAAGTTTAGGTTAAGGTTATAGGTTTAGGTTATAGGTTAAGGTTATAGGTTTAGGTTCGGTTTAGGTTTAAGTTATAGGTTATAGCTTTGGGAATTGAGAATAGGTTAAGGTTTAGATTTAGGAAATTAGGTTCGGGTTCGGGATCGGGTTTAGGTTTGGGTTTTCAAGTTTAGGTTTAGGTTTAGGTTAGGGAGTTGAGAATATGATTTGGTGTAGGTTTAGGTTTAGGGATTTGAGAAAAGGTTAAGGTTTAGGTTTAGGTTTTAATTTATAGGTTTAGGTTATAGGTTTAGGTTTTGGTTTTAGGTTTAGGTTAAAGTTATAAGTTTAGGTTAGGGTTTAGGTTACAGGTTTTGGTTTAGGTTAAGGTTATAGGTTTTGGTTTTAGGTTTTGGTTAAGGTTATAAGTTTAGGTTATAGGTTATAGGTTATAGGTTTTGGTTATAGGTTTTGGTTTAGGTTAAAGTTATAGGTTTTGGTTTAGGTTATATGTAATACCCCGGATTTTTGCCAACCTGGAATTAGACGTCCTTAGGCAATAGGTCTATCATAACGCCTTATTAACTTGTCAGAGCTGAATCCCACAGTTTAAAATCGTTTCTTAACCCATTTCCTTCAAAATCTCACCTTTCACTACCTTGTTCTTTCAATGTCTCTAAGTACTTTCACATTAGACACTATCTTAAAGTTTAGGTGATGAAGAACAATACTTAAAGTAAACATTACTGAAAATAGTAAATACATAAATAAAACGGGCTTTTAACCATTAACCTTATGGAATCATCAACGAATAGGTTATTTAGAAATATCAGCCTCTCCTGCCCTAGGATCTTCTTCTGTTGACAAAGGCCCAAGTACCACCTCAGACAGAAATCTTACAGGACTAAATCTTTTAGAAATTAGACAAAGTTAACTAAGCGGTAAACCAGATCACATACAAAATCCGCACTAATCACTTTAAATCCGATCTGCAAGACCCAAAACTTGTAGAATCATTGACGCTAGGTTACCCTAAAATTTAGGATTAATCTCATTACCCAGCTGCTCTCGGGAGCACATTAAAACTCCGTATCGGATCTAGACCGCACGTCGGAAGTCCGATTAACGCGAAGTTAAATGGTTATGACCGCCTTGCTGGGCTTGACAACCATCTCAGAAGTCAAATCCAGATAATGTCCCACGGCTATTCGCTTGAGCCCGGAGTGAAGAGTGTGAGAAAATGTAGATTTCTTAAGAAATCAAGTCTCATTTAAGTAATCTGATACTTGTCACTTGCGGGCTTGATATAAGCAATCAGACCATCAGAATCTGACCTAAATATACCCTTGGATCAAGAGAAATTTCATACACATGTCCTTGTACTTGTAACCCTAATCGAGTTCCGGTGACCGTTGAACTGAAACTGGTCCACCACGTGTGATCTGGGAACCCGACTGGAACGAAAACTTAACTCGACCTAGATCCAATGTCCGTGAGCTTAAGTCCGACCTTTGGCTCAAGGGGGGCCGCCAGAAGTGCTCCGTTGAGACGGAACAAACCCACTTTGGCTATAACCTAAGTATACCTTGACCCCGAGTCTATTTCTGTGAGTTCTGGGCCTATATAAAGACCTTAAACGCTCTCTCATTCCTCCCATATGAATTTGAGAAAACCTAGGAGAGAGAAGAGAGAAAAGAGATAGAATGTGTGAGAGACGTGGGAGGATCTCCCTGATACTCTACCCTGCCACTATACGAGCTTAACTACCTCATTCTAATCGCTTTTTCGGCGACTATGGCTTCATTTCTGAGTAAGAAAACCCTAACCCTAATCTAATTTAGGGTTTTAACTGATTCAATTAGCGAAATAGCTAACACTACTTGTGCTTTAGGTCGTTATATTGTCGTGGAAGAAGGCTTAGCGTTCCTACCAAGTCTGTTACGATTCTACGGCAAAAGGTACAGACTTTAGACGTATAGGTTATGGTTTTCAACGCTTTCAATATCAGATAATGATAGATTCATGATTTGTATGTTATTGTACATGTACAAAGTGCTGTCCGTTTCGTCTTTCGGTTATACGTTAACTATGTTGAATATACTGTATTCTTCGTATTTGTAGAAAGTACCGTATACGTATAAATTTTGAAAGTGTGTTTGCCATGATTAATTATTGTATGAACATACTATATATGTGTATAATACTTACTTGGCGAAAGGGTTCGCCCTAATACATGTTTTTGCTAGTATACGCTATGTATGTTGAAAGAGTGTATTCTAGGTGTTTGTGAAAATGCTTGTAAGAGTAAGTACTTAGAGGATTATGCTTTAGGTAGGTGTTGAGATAGGATTCTCAGCTACCTTAGAGATGTATATGATTTCCTCTATGTTGGTTGTTTAATTTAACTGCTTACTTATGAAATATATGTGTTTGTATTTCCTGTTTATATTGTGCTCTATAACATGCTTTATAGCATGCTTGAATTACTTTGTTTATTCTGCTTTACTCTACATGCTTTTGAATAAGGATTGATTGTGTTTGTGGCTATGATTATAGTCCAGGCAATCGGAAACAAAAATAAATGCGTGGCTGAGATTCATTCGCCATGCGAGATGTGTTCGACGAACCCGAGTCGTACTTCGGTTGACGATAGTGGTTGGCCACACGAAGTGCTTATGCGCTTCATATCGTTTAACTTGTTGTGCACTCGAGCTAGCCGAGCTCGTCAAGTAACCCAATCTGTCTTATGTATGTTCACCATGTTTGGACGCCTCTATTTGAACCTGAGGTACTAACCTTACCAGTGAAATCCAGTTAACCGTGGTACTTCAATCCGCTAAGACTCATGAGCCAGGCATGGTGGTATGGGACACCGTGGTCGAGCTATCAGCCTACGCTGGGGCCACGAGCCTCCCCGTAGTGACCATTGAGCAACCAGACTCGTGAGCCGATTATGGTGGTATGGGACACTATATTCGAGCTGTCGGCCTACACTGCTTTGATGGGTGATGGGGGAGTGGTGTAACGATTCTGTGTAACAGCCCTGACAGCCCTGACCATACCCGATGTAGTGACCTCGAGCATACTCTGAATCTGTGGAGAGGCGACGAGCCTTCCCGTAGTAAACAGAGTATAAACTAGGCCTGTATTGATAAGGTGATGGGGGAGTGGTACAACGATTCCGTGTAACAGCCCTGACAGCCCTTACAGTGACCTAGAACTATACATCGTATGAGATTATCTAG
Organism: Magnolia changhungtana; assembly: GCA_030180095.1. NCBI lineage: Eukaryota > Viridiplantae > Streptophyta > Magnoliopsida > Magnoliales > Magnoliaceae > Magnolia > Magnolia changhungtana. The sequence continues at coordinate 4,282,392 of JASAUF010000625.1, forward strand.
GACTGACAACCCTAGAATGGATCATTGTTTGGGAATGAGATAAGGAAGATACCTTAGTTTTCCAATATTGCTGTTTGAAATGGACTAATAACAACTCGGTAATCATGCTCATCATCGCATTGCATGTGCCTGGAAGATGTGGAGCCACTACCAAAAAATCGAGCAAAGGGTATGGACTTTGAAACCCTTTAGCTACGGATTAAATCCGTAGCAATACAGCTATGGATTTAATCCGTAGCTAAAGCTTAAATAATCTGTAGCTAAAGTATACCTCCTCACCTAAATCGTATTAAACATAGATGGTACTTAAGGGGATCCATGGGGTCCATTGGAATATATGTGTTTGATCTAAGCCGTCCAATAATTCTGATATATAATTTTAGTGCATGAGCCCAAAAATTATGTAGATTAAATGTCTAAGTGGACCACACCACAAGAAATAAAAAAATTAAATTTCTACTGTTAATATTTTGTGTGGTCTCCTTACAGATTCGATATAACTCATTTTTTTGTATCCGCACTTAAAGTAATAATTTAAAATTAATGGACGGAGTGGATATGTGAAATACATCACAGTGGGCCCCATGGTCCTAAAACCCAACGTCCCCAAGAGCTGTCCGTCACGCGCTCCTCCAAAATCGAAACCCCCTCCCAAAACAAAACCCTTTCCCCGTCTGCCATTTTCTCCCACGCGCAGATAAAACCCATCGCTCCATCTCTCTCCATCTCTCTCTCTCTCTCTCTCACACTCAGTCTCTCTCTTTCCCTTGCCCTCTCTCGATCTCCCGCTCTCCCTCACCCTCTCTCCCTGTCTCTTGGCCGCATTCCCCTCTCTCTGTTTTTAAAAACCTCTTTCGCTGCAAGAAGGAGAAGAAGAAGGAGAAGGAGAAGAAGAAGGAGCACGGTTAATTTCTCTCTTTCTCTCTCTTTATCTGTTTCAAAAATCCCTTTCGTTGATGCTATGAGATGCTGCCATTCCTCCTGGCTTTTTTGGCATGAATTCCAACACCGGAATCTTATTTCAATTTCTTCCAATTCCACGCTCCTGTTTGAATCTAATCGTCTCTTCTTCTTCTCTGCAGGCAAATCCAATCTTCCTTTATTTAATTTCAGCACTACTATCAACAGGTACCATCTCTTCTTCCCTTCTCTGCTTGATTTCTCCTTTTTTTTTTTTGAAATCATTATGCTTGAATCAACATTGACTTCTCCAAAACCTAGAAATTTTGGGAATCGTAGTCCGTGGAACTACGGTGCACCACATTCCCAGCGCCGGGCCATTATCTTTTCTCAATTGCCGTTTGGGGACTTCGGCTTTTAGAGGAGAATTAGGAAATAGAAAGAGAGGGTTTTCCCTACATATTGGAAGTGTAACTCGATGTCACTTGATTCCGTGGGCCCCACTATAAATGGTTCATAAACCAGAAACTACACTGCTCTGATGTTTCTAGCAGTCTGGTGGGGGGACAGCTAATGGATGGTTAATATGAAAATTGATGGATGGTCCTAATTCAATAAACGAATGCTTATTAATCAGATGTTAGGATTGTCTGATGAATCTGATTCTTAGGTTATGGCCTATTTAAAGTGGGTCCTGTGATTTAGACGGTTTGATTTGAATTATATATACACCACATGTACAATTGTTGAGTGAGCTTATAGCTGTTATACTGTGATAGTGTGTCAAGTAACTCTCCTAGCAGAGATGTAAGAGGGTGGTAACTGATGGGACAAGGAATCATAAGATTGGTTGAGTCTTGAGAGAAGGCCAGTAGGATATGGCTGGTGTAAGTGTGTAACTAATAGATGCTAGGTAAGAGACCTAGTTTCTAATCTTCCCATTACAATTAGGGCCATCACTTCTCTCTCTTTTTTTTTTTTTTTTTTTTTTTTGGGTCCCAAAATTTCGATGGTTTAATTTGATTTAATCTACACCATGTAGACAATTTCTTAGGAGCTGCATATGAACCGGACATTGTAAGGTTGGGGCCAGCCAACTGAGGAAGCTTTTAGGCATATTTCATACATGGTGGGGTCTAATAGACCAACTCTTTGGATCAGTGAAACATAGGCCCCATTTGTATAATAGAAAACTCGAGTGTATTGTAAATCTTCTCTGGTCTGTGGTCTATAGGTACACTCGGTAACTCACCTTTTCCTTTTCAACGTGAGCCCAATCCCATTGGTGGGCCTAGTCATGTACCTTTCCTAAACCAAAAGTTTGGATGCTTGGGTCATCCTCAGGTTGAATGCGGACTCTGTTTGCATATCTTTCAAACCATCTAAACATTTTCAGCATAGGCGCAGCCCACCAATGAATGGATAAACCTGTTTTTTGGACACAACAGGCTCATGATGGGGCCTACTTGACACATGGACCAGCAATTATGGACCTGATTTTACTTCAGAGCAGATTCATTGCAGTCGATACTTTGGGACTTCTTAGACCATTGGAGGTGCGTATCAAGTACCAGGGATATCTTCAAGCATGGAAACCTAGCATCTTCACCCACTCGGACCCGATCAAAACACCTTTACATTTTGCTGGAGATGGCCAGTGGTCCCGGATCAGAATCCTCTACAACATTTGTTTTACCAGCGTGGAAAAACACCCAAGCTCTGTGGGGCCACCATGTTGTCTGTTTGATATCCACTCCGTCCATCAGGTGTGATCGATCCTCAATTCTAGACCCAGTTAACAAATTGGATAACAAAAGTTCACAATTCATATGTGCACATTTTGCGTACATTCTTCTGAAAAAGTGTAATTTTTGTGTTGAATCTCAATTCTTCAACCAACCCAGCTATTGCGATCACCACTAATAATGATATTCTTAGCTCCATCTCAGTTTAGAAATTGATTCAACCATGTTATGGTAGTACCAGTGGTATCAGAGAAGCACCTGATCTTCGATCTTTGATCTTCAACATTAGACCTTTTCTGCGCTTCTCATTGTCAAAACGTCGAACACATTGACCACGTCATGGTTGCAACTTCAATTGCTGAAAAGATTTCATTTGTATACATACCTTCCCCTGGTAATCTTTAAAACTCATGCATCTCTTTCTACTATTAGGAGTACATGAACATGGAAACACTGGAGCACCAATTGCAAACTTCATTGAGATCTGAAAGTTAGTGTCATCCACTCCCAGTTGCAAACTTCTTTGAAGTTTTGAACTGAACTGAACCAGTTGCACATTGGCTATTTCTTTACAGAGACTGTTTAGTGTTGGCTGTTTCTCTAGGCCTCAAAAATATCATTATTCTTATCTTTATTTTATTTTATACTTCTATCCTTAGGCCATTTTGCCTATAGATATTTTTGGTATGTAAGCAAGGAGAAACCATGACGCTTAATATGAAGTTAATGGACTTGAGGTTGAGATCCTCTTTAATATTGTGAATGTAATGATTATTAAAGAAGTTAATGTAATGTGCTATGAATAATCATGACATAACCATGATGTGTAGTTTAGTATTTTCATTTTTGGTATTAAAATAAATGCTTCTTAATTGTTTTTCTTGGGTATCTACTTAGTTGTAAACTTTGCATTTTTACTACTCATTGCTTTGCACTTTAAGCTTTTTCAGCGGCAACAAGCTTCTCATCAATGGCAGCCAAGGCTAAATGAACTTGTGAAGCACTTGGAGGAATCCCTTTTAGGAATGCTACTTCAAAGGTCTTCCATGCATGTGTTTAAGTTTGTTGGTTTTGCCATGTTGAGTTTTTTTTTTTTTTTTTTTTTTTTTTCAAGATAGATTACTTGTTTGTATGGTACCTGCTCAAAGCTGGTTTTTGTTGTCTAAAAAAAGATTTGTTTCTCTTTCTATTTTGTGTCATTAGACAGCTTCAATTACTGAAAAGATTTCATTTATGTACATACCTTCCCCTGGTAATCTTTAAAACTCATGCATCTCTTTCTACTATTAGGAGGAGTACATGAACATGGAAACACTGGAGCACCGGTTGTAAACTTCATTGAGATCTGAAAGTTAGTCTCATCAAACCAGTACATGAACGACCTCAGGTTTATTGATGATTTTTATTATTTTCTTCATTGTTAACTTTACTACGGAGTTTGTTCTCATCTTAATCAATTTATAGTATTGGAACTTTACTAAGAAAATCTGAATGCAAATATGTTCTTTGAGATCTGAAAGTTGTGGCTTTCATACCATGTTTATGCCGGTTTCTGGTGTGGTAGGCAACCTGCTGAGGACAGTGATGGCGACTATTACAGGGATTCAAGTAGTGATGGAAGCAGTGATTCTGAGCTTGAAGGAGGGTTCAAATATACAAGGGAGCAGTCTAACCGTCATCATCCTGCAAGTGAGGTTGCGTGTGGAATGGACACACTGTCTTTGCGAGAAGCATATTGCTATCCAAGAAGGCTTTGCAAGAGAAGCATGTTGCTATCCAAGAAGGCTTTTCGATCTGGTGCAGCTTGTGAAACGATGTCTAGATTTTGTTCAACAATAAGGCTTGAAGAATGTGAGTGCTCTTCTTTTAAGCATGGTTAATCTGGATCTTTTTACTAGATGTAACATATACTTCTCTATTACTTCTCTGTGTTTTCTTTCTACTCTGGTACATTGTACTTTCATAAAAGATGCATGTTGATACTGAACTCTAATCCAGCCTCAATGATAAAAAAGATTGCTGGATTGGTAAGCATTTTCTAGCATTGGGAATAGAGAATCCTGATGTCTATTTCTCTAAAAGGGTATTTTTCTCATCATTTATGCTTCTTTAAAACTGATTCTTAGTTACTATTGTATGTATTTCATTTTTAACCACCCAATCAATGTCCACCAAATCATTGGTCAGATAATCAAAATAATCTCCCTTTTTTTCTGGTTAATGATACATCTGAACTGGAATATTTTATTTGGGTAGTTTAATTTGAATTTCTTGTATGCCAGGTATTCAAATTTTAATAAATTTAAAAGTGCTTGCATACCATCCATCACACTCTGTCAGAGTATTGAAGTTCTTCTCTTGTACAATTTTTACGTAGGTAAAAAAAAGATTCAATGATGCAGGTCACAGGCAGTCCATGCAACAAAGACTTTTAGTCTATAATGAGATTCTTGAAGTAATCATTAATTTGCTTTGACTGAGGAGACCTTCTAGAAAATCTCTCTGAGCTTTGACTGAGGTGACCTTTTCTAACTCTACTAAAATCCCACCAACATCTGAAACATGTACTTCTCGTTAGTGTATACATGTTCATTTCTTTGATACAAGTAGGCCAATCTACTTGAGGTGGCCCACCAGGTCAACAATACCAATCACAATATGTGTTTTCCATGTGAACTGAAGGGAGTGAGCTGCAGAGAAGAGTGTCATACTAACGTTCCTCTTAAACTAAATATCAATTCATTATGGAGCAGAGAATTTTGCGAAGAGAGTAGGCCTATGAATCCATTCGGGCAGACAAGTTTGTGTTATATCAGAGCAGCTCATCAAGACATCTCACAATTTAAATGGCATGTCTTAGAAATCAGTTCGTATGTATACAAGATAAATGCATTGTTAATAGGATCAATGGCCCACATTAAACACACACTTGTAGCCTACCTGATGGTCAGCTTGGCCCGATCCTTGGCAGATAGGAATATTCCTAGTGGGGATGGCTTGACATCTTCACACTGGAGCTAGCATGTCTCATGTCACATCTTATTTCCATGGAATTTTTTGTGGTAACACAAGGAAATTTTGGGAACCAAACCTGGCATCTCGCTAATAATTCTACTCCAAGGCGAACACCATTTTCTAGCGATTACATTCCTACCTTTTCAACATGGAATTTAATTATGTATTCGCCAAAGCTGTTTGTAGGCATTCTCATCTTGTGTAAAGTCATCTTGGGGAACATGCGGTAAATGTAGGCAGTGTCGTTATTGGTTGTACATAGTTATGTCTTTCAATGCCATTTTTTTTTCTCAGCTAACAAAACATCAGTTGTTATGATGCAGGAACCTGGAGTAGTGAATCTGAGTTTGCTATGATTGATATGGGAACACTCATCAAGAAATTTCTTACTCTTCGCAATCCGGGTCCTCTAATTGTAACTAAAGGAGCTCTTGCAGAATCGCCTCCCGAACCAATTACCTTGCCTTCATGGTTGTGTGAAGAGGATATTGATTATTATGTCAGTAAATTCAGCAAGTCAGGCTTTATTAGAGGACTGAACTACCGAAATATAGATCTGTATGTTTTCTACCAACTTCTTTTTAATTGTTATAAGTTGCTAATTTGAAATATGTCTCTTATTAGAATGACTACTTATCTATGTTTTCCATGTGAATAAAATGCCTTTTTTTCCCCTGTTTTGATGCAAGCAATTCTGAACCCATGGTTCAAAAACCCGAAAACTTGACTCAACTAAATGTCCCATCAGGTCGGGTTGACTCGATGTCTTAAGATGACTCGACTCAATATTTTAATATATAAATTAAAAGTGTTTGGAGTGTTATAAATACTTGAAAACATTTAACAGGGATAAAGACCTTTCTTTTATTTTGTTTGCTTTTCGTTGCTGAATTTCATTCATGGTGAATGGACTTGTAAACTAGAGAAACATTGATAGTATATTCTGGTAGACTGGTTGTGAGTTGTAGAAAATAGGTTTGCAGAGGCTAAGGATCATATAATTTCTCAATTTTTCGGTACATTTAGGGGTCATTTGGATGCCTGGAAGTTTTATTAGTTGTCAAGGGTTTAGAGGCAACCCACTAAAAGGTGGTGTTTGGACAGAATTTCACCTGTAAGCGAGTTACAAGTTGTAAGTCACTCACAACTTTTTAGTGCATTTGAAATCTGAGCAAAAGAAGTGATTTGAGAGTAACTTCTGTGGATTGTGTTGGATCTGCAAGTGTGTGAGCTCTATCTTCTGTAGGTACCAAATTTATTACCTAAATTCAATAGATTACATGTCTCCAAATATCTTAAACATGACAAATGACTACAAAAAGTAAAAAAAATAAAACAACCAAACTAGCAACAGATGTTAAAATTCTTCTAAAAAATCATATAGATTTGCTGAAAACCCATAATAGATTCAAGATCAGATGCAACAATTTAAAAAAATAAAAAACCAGAAAATCTGTGTTCTTCATGAAGTCAAACATAAAATGGAAGAACTTGACAAGAATCTGCCTTCTGAAGGATGCTCAAATCCTGAATCTACAATGGGCTCGAAGAAGCTCGGCTTTAGAATGAAATCTCTGAATCATGAGCTGTGAATTCCAACATAGCCCCTACATAACAAAGAAAACAAAGAATAAAGACATGAAGGATGCTATCAAAAGCAATCTCAAGACAGAAAGCTCAATCAATAGCAAGTAAGCATCTAACTTCGCATAAAACTTGAAATTCTGGTGAAGGAAAAAAAATAAAAATAAAAAATCTAATGACTCAATATCTGAAAACAGGGTACCTACACCAAACTGAGGCTTGAATTCCTGAACCTGATGACTCAGCTCAAAATCTCATCGGGTCAACTGAGTCAGCTCGCTGACTTGATGAACCCAGAGACCTACACCAAAGATGTTGAAGAAAGATCGAATGCTATCTTCAATACCTTGTTCTCCTTTCTTCTTCTGTGTTGCATTCTGGGAACACTTATCCCATAGATGAAACATCCAACATATAACTTCCAACCTATTAAGTGAATGTAACATCAAAAACTTTCAATAAGTTGGCCCACTATGAGGATCACCTAGTGTAAAAATCATCCCATTTATTCATCATATGTATGGGTAACACCTAGAAAACAATGTCTTACCATTAATAAGTACCAAAATAGAAGGGGGTCGCCAACTCTATCAGTGATGTAGCTGCAGTAACCAAAGCACATTTAAAGAGTGTTGATTGGTACAAACCAGTGCAACACATCTGTAGACGTGCTATGCAGTGAGATCGCCTAAAGGTTATCCTTGAATAAGTGGGCATAAAGCAAGATTAAATTCTCTCCAAATCATATCATTGCTTTAAGTTGTCCACTTTCACTTTTTATTTTATTTTTCATTCGCCTTTTCTTTCTCTTTCCTCTTTTGAATGGATTTCATTCAACGGCTGAAGATTAACAGGAATCCATTGCTGATCTCACGTAAACTACTATGTATCATCAGTTGACAAATAAACTTATGGGATATAAGAAAGAACAGGACCTAATGCATGGTGTTTTTTTTTGGGGGGTGTCAATATTCATTCTGGTATTATATGGAAGTACACAGAAATTGACATTGGTTTGAATTGAAGGACACAGATTGGGTAGTGTAGAACCAGCACCCATGTTGGTACTGTGTTGATGTGGCAAAACTCTTACGACAATCCACTGACAACACCATCATTACCTTGAAATCCATGCCATCCACCCTAATACCATTCAATCCCTTCCAATCCACCTGGCCAAATGGGCCCTAAACCTATAACCTAAACCTAAACCTATAACCTATAACCTACTTATAACCTACACCTAAACCTAAACCTATAACCTAAACTTAAACCTATAACCTATAACCTAAACCTAAACCTAAACCTATCTTACTCATGTCTTTCTCTCTTACTATGTAATGTTTCTACAAGTATGTTCCAATTTTGTTAGTTATATATGTAATAACTTATTGAGGACATGTAAAAAGCAAAGGAAGATATGGAAAAACTGAAAGGGGAGGCACAAGCCAATAAGGATCACATGCTACAGGTGGTTTGGATTTTTTACTTGGATTTATTATCTGATACTCTTACGTACAGATTTAAATATTTTATGATATTTTTCTGACAGTATAAAGAAATAGCTTCAAAGTTTCTTGTAAATCGGGCTTCTTTGACATATATAACTCCAGAATCTAGGCCTTGTAATTAATTAAAACTTTACATATATTGTCCATTGGATGTCAGGACTCCTTGCCATGTCATTCAAACTCTTTTACATGGTAACATGCCTACCTAGGTGAAAGATTTGGATGTGGAACTTGGAAGTACTAAGCAGAAAAGTAAACAAAACCTGCAACAAGCCATCTTAATTGAAAGGGAAAGAGTTACTCAAATGCAATGGGATATGGAAGAACTTCGTAGGAAGTATTTGGAGATGGAGTTGAAGCTAAAGTTCGAACATGTTCCTTTTTTGTAATTCTTATGATAGGTTGAGTAAAGTGAAGTATTGTTTATTTAGAAATGTGAATGTGGGATGCATTTTATGATTTGATTGCTATTTGTAATGAATGCATCATTTTTTTTCCTGATTGCATTTTAGGTACTATTCCTATCAGCATTAATTGTATTAGCTTAGATGAGTTCACATTTGCTAGAACATTTCTCAAATTAGTTTATCAATAGATCTAATTAAAAGCTTGTGAAACTAATTAGAATACCAATCAATCTCATCTCTTTACAGGGTTCTCATCATTGATAGATACTTTGCTACTACACATATTACCTTTGTAGATATTGATTGATCTCTAACTGGTTTTGGGCCTTCTTTCCAACATGCAGATATTGAACCTTGTTGATGTTCAGTGTCATTCTGGAAGTCTATTTGTTAATTCATGTTGTCTCACATAAAAGCTAGTTTTAAGTGACAATTTTTCTATTGACAGGCTGAGAACCCAACTTCAGTACCTCAATGCTTCACCATGGCGCCTGAGCATCCTCCTGTGTGGACTGGTCTCTATCCTGGTTTCTTTCCCAACTTTGAGGTAATCTTCCGCCTATTTTATTTCTTATTTCTTATTGTAATTTCCTTGTTTGGCTCATTGTTTATGTTTGTATAGACTCTAGTCACATTAACTCATTACCAGCCAAACTCTATTAACTTATGGTGTTGCTTACAATTGCATCTTAGTCACGGCTAGTTGTGTTTTGTTTTGAAGGATTTTAGCTCCAGGTTTCACATACTAATCCAAGTACTAACAAAATTATTACAATTTTTGGTGGGGTTAGGTTTCTTCTAAACATCAAATCACAAGCATCCTTCTCGCAGATAACAGTGGAACTTGAACAACTCCTGCAAGAGGTTCGGGTAAAATCCTTTTCCTAGATTCAAGCATCTGGTACGTCTCTTGTCAATAATGCACATGATTAGAGTGGTTTGGCCATTTGGACAGGCTATATTTATGTATTTGCTCGAAATTGATAGAGCAGACCCGGATGTGCGTCGGAGCTATCCGGAAGAGTGGGAGTCCCTGGAAGGTGGGAACCACTGTTATGACCATGATGAAGCTGTCCATTTCTTATGGACAACATTGAAAGGGCCTAGCCATTTGGATATACCGTGTTCATGTATTTGCTCGAAATTAATGGAGCAGACCCGGATGTGCGTCGGAGCTATCCGGATGAGCGGGGGTCCCTGGAAGGTGGGAACTGCTGACCATGATGAAGCTGTCCATTTTCTATGGACAGCATTGGAAGGGCCTAGCCATTTGGACAGGCCATGTTTATGTATTTGCTCGAAATTAATGGAGCAGACCTGGATGTGCGTCGGAGCTATCCGGATAAGCGGGGGTCCCTGAAAGGTGGGAACCGCTGACCATGATGAAGCTGTCTATTTCCTATGGACAGCATTGGAAGGGCCTAGCCATTTGGACAGGCCGTATTTATGTATTTATTCGAAATTAATGGAGCAGACCCGGATGTGCGTCGGAGCTATCCGGATGAGCGGGGGTCCATGGAAGGTGGGAACCGCTGACCATGATGAATCTGTCCATTTTCTATGGACAGCAATGGAAGGGCCTGGCCATTTGGACAGGCCGTGTTTATATCTGTATTTGCAGGGACCACACCCTTAACCTATAACCTAAACCTATTCTCACATCCCAAAACCTATAACTACAACCTAAACCTTAACCTAAACCTATAACCTATAACCTAAACCTATAACCTAAACTCAATTCCCTAAACTTTAACCTACAACCTAACCTATTCTCAAATCCCTAAACCTAAACCTACACCTAATCCTAATCTTAACTCCCTAACCTAAACCTAAACATAAACTTGAAAACCCAAACCTAAACCCGATACCGAACCCGAACCCATTCCCAAATACCAAAACCTATAACTTAAACCGAAACCTTAACCTAAACCTATAACCTATAACATAAACTAAAACCTATAACCTAAACCAAAACTAAAACCTATAATCTAAACCCGAACTCATTCTCAAATCCTATAACCTAAACCTATAACCTATATCCTAAACCAAAACCTATAACTTAAACCAAAACCAAAACCTATAGCCTAAACCTAAATCAAAACCTATAACCTAAACCTAAACCTTAACCTAAACCTATAACCTATAACCTAAACCTAAACCAAAACATATAGCCTAAACCCGAACCCATTCTCAAATCCCAAAACCTATAACTTAAACCAAAACCAAATCCTATAACCTAAACCCGAACCCATTCTCAAATCCCAAAACCTATAACATAAACCGAAACCTTAACCTAAACCTATAACCTATAACCTAAACCAAAACCTATAACTCAAACCAAAACCAAAACCTATAACCTAAACCCGAACCCATTCTCAAATCCTAAAACCCATAACATAAACCGAAACCTTAACCTAAACCTATAACCTATAACCTAAACCAAAACCTATAACTCAAACCAAAACCAAAACCTATAACCTAAAGCCGAACCCATTCTCAAATCCCAAAACCTATAACTTAAACCGAAACCTTAACCAAAAACTATAACCTATAACTAAAACCAAAACCTATAACCTAAACCAAAACCAAAATCTATAACCTAAACCCGAACCCATTCTCAAATCCCAAAACCTATAACCTAAACCGAAACCTTAACCTAAACCTATAACCTATAACCTAAACCAAAACCAAAACCTATAACCTAAACCCGAACCCATTCTCAAATCCTATAACCTAAACCTATAACCTATAACCTAAACCAAAACCTATAGCCTAAACTAAAACCAAAACCTATAGCCTAAACCTAAACCTTAACCTAAACCTATAACCTAAATCAAAACCTAAACCTAAACCTATAACCTATAACCTAAACCAAAACCTATAACCTAAACCAAAACCAAAACCTATAGCCCAAACCCAAACCCATTCTCAAATCCAAAAACCTATAACCTAAACCTAAACCTTAACCTAAACTTGAAAACCCAAACTTAAACCTAAACTTGAAAACCCAACCTAATCTCAACTCCTAACCTAAACCTAAACCTAAGCTTGAAAACCCAATCTAAAACCCAATCCCGAACACGAACCCGATTTCCAAAACCTAAACCATAACCCATTCTCAAATCCTATAACCTAAACCAAAACCTATAACCTAAACCAAAACTAAAACCTATAGCCTAAACCTAAATCAAAACCTATAACCTAAACCTAAACCTTAACCTAAACCTATAACCTATAACCTAAATCAAAACCCAATCCCGAACACGAACCCGATTTCCAAAACCTAAACCATAACCCATTCTCAAATCCTATAACCTAAACCTATAACCTATATCCTAAACCAAAACCTATAACCTAAACCAAAACCAAAACCTATAGCCTAAACCTAAATCAAAACCTATAACCTAAACCTAAACCTTAACCTAAACCCATAACCTATAACCTAAATCAAAACCTAAACCTAAACCTATAACCTATAACCAAAACCAAAACCTATAACCTAAACCAAAACCAAAATCTATAGCCTAAACCCAAACCCATTCTCAAATCCAAAACCTATAACCTAAACCTTAACCTAAACTTGAAAACCCAAACTTAAACCTAAACTTGAAAACCCAACCTAATCTCAACTCCCTAACCTAAACCTAAACCTAAACTTGAAAACCCAATCCCGAACACGAACCCGATTTCTAAAACCTAAACCATAACCCATTCTCAAATCCTATAACCTAAACCTATAACCTATATCCTAAACCAAACCAAAACCTATAGCCTAAACCTAAACCTTAACCTAAACCTATAACACAGTAACCTAAATCAAAACCTAAACCTATAACCTATAACCTTTAACCAAAACCAAAACCTATAACCTAAACCAAAACCAAAACCTATAACCTAAACCAAAACCAAAACCTATAACCTAAACCAAAACCAAAACCTATAACCTAAACCTAAATGTATTCTCAAATCCCTAAACTTAAACCTACACCTAATCCTAATCTCAACTCTCTAACCTAAACCTAAACCGGATCCAGAACCCGAATCCAATTTCCTACCTAAACCTTAACCTATTCTCAATTCCCTAAACCTTAACCTAAATGTATTCTCAAATCCCTAAACCTAAACCTATACCTAATCCTAATCTCAACTCACTAACCTAAACCTAAACCTAAACTTGAAAACCCAAACCTAAACCCGATCCAGAACCCGAACACGATTTCTAAACCTAAACCTTAAACTATTTTCAATTCCCTAAATCTATAACTTAAACCTAAAACTTAAACCTAAACCTAAACCAAAACCTATAACCTTAACCTAAACTAAAACCTATAACCTAAAGCTTAACCTAAATGTATTCTCAAATCCCTAAACCTAAACCTACACCTAATCCTAATCTCAACTCCCTAACCTAAACCTAAACCTAAACTTGAAAACCCAAACCTAAACCCGATCCCGAACCCGAATCCGATTTCCTAAACCTAAACCTTAACCTATTCTCAATTCCCTAAACCTTAACCTAAATGTATTCTCAAATCCCTAAACCTAAACCTACACCTAATCCTAATCTCAACTCTCTAACCTAAACCTAAACCTAAACTTGAAAACCCAAACCTAAACTGATCTTGAACACAGAACCCGATTTCCTAAACCTAAACCTTAACCTATTCTCAATTCCCTAAACCTTAACCTAAATGTATTCTCAAATCCCTAAACCTAAACCTACACCTAATCCTAATCTCAACTCCCTAACCTAAACCTAAACCTAAACTTGAAAACCCAAACCTAAACCCGATCCCGAACCCGAACCCAATTTCCTAAACCTAAACCTTAACCTATTCTCAATTCGCTAAACCTTAACTTAAATGTATTCTCAAATCCTTAAACCTAAACCTACACCTAATCCTAATCTCAACTCCCTAACCTAAACCTAAACCTAAACTTGAAAACCCAAACCTAAACCCGATCCCGAACCCGAATCCGATTTCCTAAACCTAAACCTTATCCTATTCTCAATTCCCTAAACCTTAACCTAAATGTCTTCTCAAATCCCTAAACCTAAACCTACACCTAATCCTAATCTTAACTCTCTAACCTAAACCTAAACTTAAACTTGAAAACCCAAACCTAAACCCGATCTTGAATCCGAACTCGATTTCCTAAACCTAAACCTTAACCTATTCTCAATTCCCTAAACCTTAACCTAAATGTATTCTCAAATCCCTAAACCTAAACCTACACCCAATCTTAATCTCAACTCCCTAACCTAAACCTAAACTTGAAAACCCAAACCTAAACCCGATCCCAAACTCGAACCCGATTTCCTAAACCTAAACCTTAACCTATTCTCAATTCCCTAAACCTTAACCTAAATGTATTCTTAAATCCCTAAACCTAAACCTACACCTAATCCTAATCTTAACTCCCTAACCTAAACCTAAACCTAAACTTAAAAATCCAAACCTAAACCCGATCCTGAACCCGAACACGATTTCCTAAACCTATAAACTAAACCTTAACCTATAACTTATAACCGATAACCGAACCTATGGATTTTGCTATAGTTTAAGAAGATTTGTAGGTACATTTTTTTATTTCTTTATATATAATTATTTTTTTCCAGCTCTTTTTTTTTTTTTGGTCTTTCTTCTTTTTGAGATGTGTACAAAGGCATGCTTGTTTGATTATGTCTACAATTGTTGTTTTATACAGGCTGACAAGCTAAAGAAGTCAGTGGATGATGAAATTCATTTTCTCAAGGGAAGGGTTTTAAAACTTAAAAGTGATCTTGTGTCGAAGTCTACAGAAGTTACATATGTAGTTTCAAGGAAAGAAGAAGCTCTATCTTCTGTGTTTGTTGAACTTGACCGTCTGAAGAAAGAAAATTCTGTAAAAGCGCGAGCATTATTTAATACGTGAGGGCACGCCTTAGTTGTAATTCTTTTGATAGGTTGAACAAAGTGAAGTATTGTTTATTTAGAAATGTGAATGTAGGATGCATTGTAGATTTGATTGCTATTGTAATAAATGCATCAATTTTTTTTCTCTGATTGCATTAAGCTTAGATGAGTTATCAATCATAGCAGGTTCTTACAATGGAAACAAGGAAAATAGCTACGAAATATAATCCGTAGCAAAGCTGCAGCATTTCACCGTAGCTATTGCTACGGATTATATCCGTAGCTATTGGTATCTATAGCTACGGATTATATCTGTAGCTCTCCGTATGTAGTGCCGCAAATACCGTAGATATTGATATCTATTGCTACGGATATAATCCGTAGCTATTGGTATCTATTGCTACGGATATAATCCATAGCTATTGGTGTATATTGCTACGGATATAATCCGTAGCTATTGGTATCTATTGCTACGGATATAATCTGTAGCTATTGACATCTATTGCTACGGATATAATCCGTAGCTAATGGTCTCTATTGCTACGGAAAAGATCCGTAGCTAATTGTATCTATTGCTACGGATATTGTCCGTAGCTAGAGCTTTAGCTACCCCACCAATTGCGACGGGCGTGAGACGGACTAGATCTGTAGCAAAAGCCCTTTTGCTACGGATCTAGTCCATAGCCTTTGCCCATTTTTCTTGTAGTGAGCACTGAGGGTGACAGCATGCCGCGGACTTAAGATGGTGTCGCACGAGGGAGTATGTTGGCGAGGGCACACATCATTATTGCATCTCATCCTTGCATTAATTACAGTACTTAGGAATGTTTGATTGTACTCCTTTATCATTAATGCTTGACTGAATTGATAACATGTTAACCTATGCTTCATTGTTCCACTGAGTTAGCTACTCACTCCCACGTTACGAGACGGTGTTGTACACACCAACCAGACCCTATTGTAGCTGCAGGTGATGGCGATGCTTATGAGGCAGAGCTGGACTTTTGTGACGACGAGGATGCCTTCTTGTATATGTTGTATTCTGGCGGCTTCATGCGAGCCGTGTCTTGATCGACAGGGTTACAGGGTTGCTGATTAGATGCCATTACATTTTTTTGTATATTTTGGACTTGCACATGTAATTATTTAACCTGGCAATGTTATCACACTCTAGAGACTCACCGCAGTCTATATATTTTATATATCTATCACAGTCTATATCTTTTATATATCTATCACAGTCTTCTGCTTGCAATTTAACTGTCTCTGAAGTATGATATGCTGTTTTGTTATAATCCCATTCATGTTTCAATGTTCTCATCATAATCCTCATTATTTATGTTGCATAAGTGATGCGTTGGAACTCGGGAGCTGAGCTTTGCTCGACCCTCAATTTTCAGGGCGTTACAAGATGGTATCAGAGTATGATTTGGATTAAACCGGACCTGGGTTATGGTCACACGACACACTCTGACGTACTCTGACTTAGGAGGGAGTGACGGAACGTAGAAACAGTCATATATAGTCCCAGTTTCGGTAATCGGTGAAGTTTACTGAATTAGGTCGTATTGTTTGATTCTGTACTCAACCGTGATGGCACGAATCGACCCCAAACCACTTCTAGACCATCACATGACGGGTTTAGACCACAATTCACCCCATCCCAGCCATTAAAAATTAGCAAATGCTGATATGTATCAGAAAACACCTGAACTGACCCGAAACGGAGCGAAAAGGAGTCGTGGGCCTACCCACGCATGTCCAGGGGTACCCAGGGTGGGACCCATATGTTTTTGGGGCCTAGGGGGCACGAGGTCCTCGCCCATGTGGTGAGCCCTCGCCCATCTGTCCAGGGAGTTGCGAGGCCCTCGCCCGGTCGGCGAGGCCTCGCCGGTCAGCGGGCTCGGCCGGGCAGGTCGATCGAGTTTAGGGGTTGTGGGACCCCCTTAATGTGTGTCCTGTCCATTGAAACCCCCCCAAACCCCTATCTCCTTCACAAATCACCCCTCCAAGCTCTCCTTTCCCCATAAAGTTTCTGATTTTTCATAGGAAACGCCCCTCCGATCACTCCTTTTTCTGTTTTAGTGCACTACCGTTGTTACCCATTCGAAAACTCCCTCCTACAGCTGCGGTCTCCCTCATATCCCTTTTCATTTGAGCCTTTACACTCTCTTTTTGGTCTCAAAATCGTGCAAACCTCAAATCCCATCTTCTCCTTTCTAGGAAATTGATTTCCTTCATCATTTTATACTTCCAACTGCCCTCCACAGTTGCATACATCTCCCATCTTCTTCCTTTCACTTGCTTTGAGTTCACAAACCCCTCTTTGTGGCTCATTTCCTCACAACTCAACAACCCATCAAACCCCATTCCTCTTATTCCTTTCTTTCACTTCCCATGGCTCTATCCGAGCATAGTACAGCCATTTTCTTGGATGCTTAGTCATCCATAATGTTGTCTTGTAGTTTGCCTTGGTTACCACCTTTGGATGTTATGTTTTCATATTGATAGGTGTAGTAGTTGGTAAAATGTTTTAGATGTTTGAGGATGTTTAGGGCCCATTCGGCCAATTGCATTAGGTAAGATTAAGGTGGCTAGAATTGTAAACGTAACAATAAATGCATGTGTAAGGTATTATCCTTTTTCCGACACCATGTTTGGAATGTATACAATAAAAAGTATATCCCGGGATTTCCTTTGACATTAAGTTTAATCCCCTCCCACCCTCCTACCAAACATGCCACTCCCAAATCCTGAAGTGGGATTAGCAATGCAAGCCCATTTAATACAACTTAATACCATTGGCCAAATAAGCCCTTGGAGTCTTGGACCTAAGTGGTGTTCCTAGATTCGAACAACCTAACAGTATAGGAAATCTATTGATGTAGTAACGTGAACCCTGAGACCTTCTTAGTTAGTAGGAGCGTGTGTGTCGTGCTCGAACATAGTTAAATTCAAGTTTGGGCAACTTAATTCCAATCAGACAGCTTTTGACCCTAAGCGATAAAATATCTTCTCGTATTAAAAATGGTATGAAATCATCTAGCGTATGAGTATAGACTTCAAATTACGACGATTGGATCATTTTTAGGAATGTACATTAAGACTAGACTACTGGTTAGGCTAAGAAAGGTAAAGGACTAATTAATTATGCTAAGCTAATTGAATATAATAGACTTAGTTATTCGGCTTAACCGACTCAGACTTACTATACAACTTTCCTTCCGTGTTGGCCCTACCACTTACAATTAAAAGTTTCTTAATTTGTCTTTGAGGAGTGTTAAGGACATATAACCAATAGAGATTTTCTTTTTAGGCCCAAGGAATTTCCCAAATGGGCAACAGACAGTTAGAAATTTGGTCCTAAATCGCATGCCATGTTGGCATACATATTGTGCATATGTGTGTAGAAAAATAGCCTGCCTGTTAAGCTAGACCATGATAAAAGTCCTCCTCTGGTAGAATTAGGCATCTAGTCACCAACTCACACCTGCCCCTGGAATCAACCACAATACCCATCATCTTTAGCTCCTCTCTATAATTATTGGTACCAATGCCATAATACGCATCATCGGTGAAAAGAAGACCAATGTATTGCCAAATTGCTTCCCATGTCATACCAAAGATAGGTTTCAAATTTCAACTCGTTCTGACATACAGATCGATGTACAAATTCTTGAACCCTGAGAATAGAAACAATTTTAAGGGGGTAGACAAGTTATGAACCCAGTTGAGTTAAGTAGGTATACACGTCTACCCGTTCATGGGCGCAGCGGAAGCATGGTTGGCCCTTGCCCCACTGGCCCAGGATCGAAAGAAATTACTCCCAGTTATACGCAAGGTTAGGTCATTAAATAGGATCTAAATCTTCCTTTGAATGCCAATAATGAAGTCATGGAAGGAAATCAATTAGGGTTCAAGTATTAAACAAATTCATAGTACAGAATAGGCCGGGTGCGAACTAAATTACAATAGCCAAGGTCAACGCATCTACAACTGTGTTCGTTGAATACGAACATAATAGAAGCCCTAGCAAGTTCTACTATGAGAAACCGTTCTAGGATGATCTAGTAAGATTTAACTCACCATTTCCTTGGACATAGACAATATCGAGGACTCTCTTAGACCAAGGCCTAAAGGGCAACCTTAGAAATAGAAAATTTGAACCTTTCAGTGATGGGCATTCCCTAAGTTTTTAGAGTGATCGGTCTACAGAGTTACTGAAATATAAACTGCGAAGCATTCGCGGCTTGACCCAATTCTCAATCCTGGGCGACTACCAATGGACTCACTGCTTGGCCGAGCAGAAGCCCAGGAGCCACCAGGACTAGGAAGGGATACGATGAGCTTTCTACCCTGGCCAGGTAGATGATCGATGTATCGGGATCAAGCCCACTATAACCGTCTCTTCGTGTTGGTCAAACAATGAAAACAGCTATCTTACTCTAACAAGTTAGGAATCGAAGTCAAAACTCCAAATAGGGAAAGAAATCCATTGTAGCAAACCATCAGGATATAAGCAAGGGATAAAGAAATAAATTTTTAAGGGGGGTAGCCTAAAATGTACTAGACTAGTATGTACAAGATACACACTACCACATATAGAGACTTGAAATCAATAAGTCTTAGGCAAATGAAATAATATCATCCTTATTGCGTTTAGCCAATTTCGAGGATGAATTTTTTTTAAGGGGGGTAGATTGTAACACCCGGGATTTTTGCCAACCTGGAATTAGACGTCCTTAGGCAATGGGTCTATCCTAACGCCTTATTAACTTGTCAGAGCTGAATCCCACGGTCTAAAATCGCTTCTTAACCCATTTCCTTCAAAATCTCACCTTTCACTACCTTGTTCTTTCAATGTCTCTAAGTACTTTCACATTAGACATTATCTTAAAGTTCAGGTGATGAAGAATAATACTTAAACTAAACATTACTGAAAATAGTAAATACATAAATAAAACAGGCTTTTAACCATTAACCTTATGGAATCATCGACGAATAGGTTATTTAGAAATATCAGCCTCTCCTGCCCTAGGATCTTCTTCTGTTGACAAAGGCCCAAGTACCACCTTAGACAGAAATCTTACAAGACTAAATCCTTTAGAAATTAGACAAAGTTAACTAAGCGCTAAACCAGATCACATACGAAATCCGTACTAATCACTTTAAATCTGATCTGCAAGACCCAAAACTTGTAAAATCATTGACGCTAGGTTACCCTAAAATCTAGGATTAATCTCATTACCCAGCTGCTCTTGGGAGCACATTGAAACTCCATATCAGATCTGGACCACACGTCAGAAGTCCGATTAGTGCGAAGTTAAACGGTTAGGACCACCTTGCTGGGCTTGACAACCATCTCGGAAGTCAAATCCAGATAATGTCCCACGACTATTCGCTTGAGTCCAGGTGAAGAGTGTGAGAAAATGTAGATTTCTTAAGAAATCAAGTCTCATTTAAGTAATCTGAGACTTGTCACTTGCGGGCCTGATATAAGCAATCAGACTATCAGAATCTGACCCAAATACACCCTCGGATCAGGGGAAATTTCATACACATGTCCATGTACTTGTAACCCTGATCGAGTTCCGATGACCGTTGAACTGAAACTGGTTCGCCACGTGTGATCTGGGAACTTGACTGGAACAAAAACTTAACTTGACCTAGATCCAATATCTATGTGCTTAAGTCCGACCTTTGGCTCAAGGGGGGCCGCCAGAAGTGCTCCGTTGAGACGGAACAAACCCACTTTGGCTATAACCTAAGTATACCTTGATCCTGAGTCTATTTCCGTGAGTTCTAGGCCTATATAAAGACCTTAAACCCTCTCTCATTCCTCCCAAAACCTAGGAGAGCGAAGAGAGAAAAGAGAGAGAATGTGTGAGAGATGTGGGAGGATCTCCCTGATACTCTACCCTGCCACTATACGAGCTTAATTACCTCCTTCTAATCGCTTTCCCGGCGACTACATCTTCATTTCTAAGTAAGAAAACCTTAACCCTAATCTGATTTTGGGTTTCAACTGATTCAATTAGCGAAATAGCTTGTGCTTTAGGTCGTTATATTGTCGTGGAAGAAGGCTTAGCGTTCCTACCAAGTCTGTTACGATTCTACGGCAAAAGGTGCAGACTTTAGACGTATAGGTTATGGTTTTCAACGCTTTCAATGTCAGATAATGATAGATTCATGATCTGTATGTTATTGTACATGTACAAAGTGCTGTCCGTTTCGTCTTTCGGTTATACGTTAACTATGTTGAATATACTGTATTCTTCGTATTTGTAGAAAGTACCGTATACGTATAAATTTTGAAAGTGTGTTTGCCATGATTAATTACTATATGAACATGCTATATTGTGTATAATACTTACTTGGGGAAAGGGTTCGCCCTAATACATGTTTTTGCTAGTATACGCTATGTATGTTGAAAGAGTGTATCCTACGTTTTTGTGAAAATGCTTGTAAGAGTAAGTACTTAGAGGATTGTGTTTTAGGTAGGTGTTGAGATAGGATTCTCAGCTACCTTAGAGATGTATATGATTTTCTCCATGTTGGTTGTTTAATTTAACCACTTACTTATGAAATATATGTGTTTATATTTCCTGTTTATATTGTGCTCTATAACATGCTTTATAACATGCCTGAATTACTTTGTTTATTCTGCTTTTACTCTACATGCTTCTGAATGAGGATTGATTGTGTTTGGGGCTATGATTATAGTCCAGGCAATCGAAAATGAAAATGAACGTGTGGCTAGATTCATTCACCATGCCAGATGTGTTCGACGAACTCGAGTCATACTTCGGTTGACGATAGTGGCTGGCCACACGAAGTGCTTAAGCGCTTCATATCGTTCAACTTGTTGTGCACTCGAGCTAGCCGAGCTCGTCAAGTAACCCGATCTGTCTTATGTATGTTCACCATGTTTGGATGCCTCTGTTTGAACCTGAGGTACTAACCTTACCAGTGGAATCCCGTTAACCGTGGTACCTCGATCCACTAAGACTCATGAGCCGGGCATGGTGGTATGGGACACCGTGGTCGAGCTGTCGGCCTACGCTGGGGCCACGAGCCTCCCCGTAGTGACCATTGAGCAACCAGACTCGTGAGCCGATTATGGTGGTATGGGACACTATATTCGAGCGTCGGCCGGCCTACTCGCTTTGATGGGTGATGGGGAGTGGTGTAACGATTCCGTGTAATGCCACAGCGTACCGACCGTACCGGTGTAGTGACCTCGAGCATACTCTGAATCTGCGGAGAGGCGACGAGCCTTCCCGTAGTAAACATAGTATAAACTAGGCCTGTATTGATAAGGTGATGGGGGAGTGGTGAAATGATTCCGTGTAACAGCCCTGACAGCCCTTGCAGCGACCTAGAACTATACCTCATATGAGATTATCTAGGACTGATGACCCTAGAATGGATCATTATTTGTGAATGATATAAGGAAGGTACCTTAGTTTTCCAATACTGCTGTTTGAAATGGACTAATAACAACTCAGTAATCATGCTCATCATCGCATTGCATGTGCCTGGAAGATGTGGAGCACTGAGGGTGACAGCATACCGCGGACGTAAGATGGTGTCGCATGAGGGAGTATGTTGGCGAGGGCACGGATCATTATTGCATCTCATCCTTGCATTAATTACAGTACTTAGGAATGTTTGATTGTACTGCTTTATCATTAATGCTTGACTGAATTGATAACATGTTAACCTATACTTCATTGTTCCACTGAGTTAGCTACTCACTCCCACGTTACGAGACAGTGTTGTACACACCAACCAGACCCTGTTATAGCTGCAGGTGATGGCGATGCTTATGAGGTAGAGCCGGACTTTTTCGACGACGAGGATGCCTTCTTGTATATGCTGTATTCTGGCGGCTTCATGCGAGTCGTGTCTTGATCGACGGGATTGCACGGTTGTTGATTAGATGCCATTACATTTTTTCTTTGTATATTTTGGACTTGCACATGTAATTATTTAACCTGACAATGTCATCACACTCTGGAGAGTCACCACAGTCTATATATTTGTAACACCCCGAATTTTTGCCAACCTGAAATTAGACGTCCTTAGGTAATGGGTACTCCTAACACCTTATTAACCTATCAGAACTGAATCCCACAGTCTAAAATCGCTTCTGAACCTATTTCCTTCACAAATCTCACCCTTCACCACCTGGATCGTCCAATTTTTCTAAGAACTTTCGCCCTAGACACTATCTTAAACTAGCTAAGTAGTATAACTTGGATCACTTTATATACAAACTGCAAAGGACTAAGTACCACCTCAGACGGAAATCACTTAGGATTAAATCCTTTAGAAATGAGACAAAGTAACTAAGTGCTAACCTAGATTAGCTACGAAATCCGTTTGAATCGCTTTAAATACGATCTGCAAGACCCAAAACTTGTAGAATCCTTGACGCTAGGTTACCCTAAAATCTAGGATCAAACTCATTACCCGACTGCTCTCGGGAGCACGTTGAAACTCCGTATCTGATCTGGACCGCACATCGGGAGTCCGAACAATACGAGGTTAAGGACTTGGGACCGCCTCGCTGGGCTTGACAACCATCTCGGAAATCAAATCCAAACAGTGTTCCACGGCTGTTCGCTTGAGTCCGGAGCGAGGGAGTGTGAAAACACTTGTTTTCTTTAAAAATAAATATCTTGAATAGTAATCTGAGACTCGTCGCTTGCAGATTAGTTTTAACAACCAGACCGTCAGAATCTGACCAAATTACACCCTCGGATCAGGAGAAATTTCATACACATTTACATGTACTCGGAATCTCCGATTGAGATCCGCTAACCGTTGAACTGAAACTGGTCCGCCACGCGTGATCTAGAATCCCGACTAAAATGAAAACTTAATAGAACGTAGATCCAGCGTTAGTGAGCTTAAGTCCGACCTTTGGCTCAAGGAGGGCCGCCAAAAACCCTCTTTTGAGCTGAAAAAATGCCGATTTGATTATAATGTAAGTATACCTTGAACATAAGTCTATTTCGGTAAATTTTTGGGCTATATAAGGACCTTAAACCCTCTATCATGGCAGCCATACGAATTTGAGATTGAGAGAGAGAAAGGAGAGAGAAAGTGTGGGAGTTGTGGGAGGAACTCCCTGCCACTCTTCCCTGCCGCTATTTGAGCTTCACCGCTCTATTCTCACCACTTTTCCGGCGATTCCGACGTCATTTCTAGGTAAGAAACCCTAACCCTAACCTGATTTGGGGCTCGGGTGGTTGTAGGATATGAAATAGCTAACGTATTTCGTTCCATAGGTTACCAAACTGCCGAATACGGGAGCTTAGCAAACCTATCAACTCCGTTACGATTCTACGACACAAGGTGAGGACTTTAGGTGTATAGGTTACGGTTTTCAATGCTTTCAATGTCAGATAATGATAGATTCATGATCTGCATGCAATTGCACATGTACAAAGTGCTTTCCGTTTTCTGTTTCGATTAAAATTGTAGAATATGGAATTTCACATATTCTAGGTATTCGTATAAAATACTGTATACGTATTTTTTTTGGAAATGTGGTTGACATGTTTATTTGTCGTATGGATATATGATATATGGATAAAATACTTATTTGGCGAAAGGATTCGCCTAAATACATGTTTTACTAATATACACTATGTATGTAGAAATACTGTATTATAAAAGCACCGTATACATGTATATTTTAGAGATGTGTTTGCCATGATTAATTGCTGTATAAATATATTATATGTGCGTAAAATATTTGCTTGGCGAAAGGACTCGCCCTAATACATGTTTGCTAACATACACTAAGTATGTTGAAATAGTGTATGTTAAGTGTTTGTGAAAATGCTTGTGTGAGTAAGTGTTTGGATGTTGATGCCTTAGGAGGGTGTTGAGATAGGATTCTCAACTACCCTAGTGACATGTATGATTACCTCCATGAGGTTGTTTACTTAAATCGCTTACTTGCAATATATGTATTTGTATTCCTATTGACGTAGTGCTTTACAACATGCCTTATATCATGCTTTATAACATGCTTTATAACATGCCTACTAGCATGTTTGAATTACTTTATTTATCATGATTTACTCCACATGCTATGGATGACAATTGATTGCGTTTGGGGCTATGATTATAGTCTAGACAATCGGTACCAGAATTGAATTCGTGGCTGTGATTCATTTGCCACGTGAGATGTGTTCGACAAACTCGAGTCGTACTTCCATTGGCGATAGTGGTTGGCCACGCGAAGTGCTTATGCACTTCATGTCGTTCAACTTGTTGTGCGCTCGAGCTAGCCGAGCTCGTCAAGTAACCTGTGTGTCTTATGTATGTTCACCATATTTGGTCGCTAATGCTTGAACCTAGGGTACCAAACTTACCAGTGATAATCCCGTTAACCATGGTACCTCAATCCGCTAAGACTCATGAGCCGGTCATGGTGGTATGGGACACCATGGTCGAGCTGTCGGCCTACGCTGGGGCCACGTGCCTCCCCGTAGTGACCAGTGAGCAACCAAACTCGTGAGCCGATTATGGTGGTATGGGACACTATATTCGTACTGTCGGCCTACATTGATAAGGTGATGGGGGAGCGGTGCAACCTTTGTGCGTAACAGCCCTGGCAGCCCTTTGTAGTGACCTTGAGCATATTCTGAAATCGCAGTGCGCCTTAGGGTTCGCAGGGATATATAGAGTATGAACTAGGCCTGTTTCTGTATTGTGATGAATCGTTTAAGGGGTGATGGAGGAGTGGTGTAACCTTTGTGCGTAACAGCCCTGGCAGCCTCTGCAGTGACCTAGAAAGCACACCATCGTCTGATATTAACTAGGACTGACGACCCTAGAATGGATCATGTTTGGGAATGATACAAGGGAGGTACCTTAGTTTCCCAATCCTGCTGTTTGAAATGGACTAATTAAAAACTCGATAATCATGCTCATCATGCATTGCATGTGCCTGAAAGATGTGGAGCACTGTGGGATGAAAGCATGCCGCGAGCGTGAGATGGTGTCGCATGAGGGAGTATGTCGGTGAGGGCATCCATCATACCTGCATTCATACTTGCATTAATAAGAGTAGCTAGGAGTGTTTAATTTTACTACTTTATCATTACTATTTGACTGAGTCGGTAACATGTTAACCTATGCTTTATTGTTCCACTGAGTTAGCTACTCACTCCCATGTTACGGGATGGTGTTTGCAACACCAACCAGATTTGTTGAGTTTCAGGTAATGGCGATGCATATGAAGCAGAGTCGGACTACTTCTATGATGATGAGGAGGAGTTCTCCTATTTGTATCTCTCTGATAGGTCTATGAAGACCTGGTATTATATTGACGGGGCTATGGTATTTGGGATAAGAGACATTACACTTCCTCACATTAGGTATATTTTAGAACTGTACTTATAATTTACTAACCTCGTAACTTGATCACACTCTGGAGACTCACCACTATTTTTTTGTATTATATATATCTATCACAGTCTTCCACTTGCAATTTAATTGTTTCTAGAGTATGATATGCTGTTTTGGCTTAATCTCATCATGTTCAATGCACAAATATAGTCAACATTCAATCATCATTCATTTTGTTACATAAGTGATGTTCCGAAACTCGGGAGTTGAGTTTATGCTTGACCCCCGATTTTCAGGGCGTTACAATATTTTATATATCTATCATAGTCTTCCGCTTGCAATTTAACTGTCTCTGGAGTATGATATGCTGTTTTGGTATAATCCCATTCATGTTTCAACGCTCTCATCATAATCCTCATTATTTGTGTTGCATAAGTGATGCGTTGGAATTTGGGAGCTGAGCTTTGCTCGACCCTCGATTTTCAGGGCGTTACATTATAGGTTTAGGTTTAGGTTATAAGTTTAGGTTTAGGGATTTGAGAATATGTTAAGGTTTAGGTTTAGGAAATCGGGTTCAGGTTCGAGATCAGGTTTAGGCTTGGGTTTTCATGTTTAGGTTTAACTTTAGGTTAGGGAGTTGAGATTGGGATTAGGTGTAGGTTTAAGTTTAGGGATTTGAGAATAGGTTAAGGTTTATGTTTAGGAAATCGGGTTCAAGGTCGGGATTGGGTTTAGAAGTTTAGGTTTAGGTTTAGGTTGGAAACTTGAGATTGGGATTGGGATTAGGTTTAGTTTTAGGGATTTGAGAATACATTTAAGTTTTAGGTTTAGGTTTAGGTTTTGGTTTTAGGTTTAGGTTAAGGTTATAGGTTAAGGTTATAGGTTTAGGTTTGGTTTAGGTTTAAGTTATAGGTTATAGCTTTGGGAATTGAGAATAGGTTAAGGTTTAGGTTTAGGAAACTAGGTTCGGGTTCGGGATCGGGTTTAGGTTTGGGTTTTCAAGTTCGAGTTTAGGTTTAGGTTTAGGTTAGGGAGTTGAGAATTTGATTTGGTGTAGGTTTAGGTTTAGGGATTTGAGAAAAGGTTAAGGTTTAGGTATAGGTTTAGGTTTAGGTTATAGGTTTAGGTTTTGGCTATAGGTTATAGGTTATAGGTTATAGGTTATAGGCTAAGGTTTAGGTTATAGGTTTTGGTTTAGGTTAAGGTTATAGGTTTTGGTTTAGGTTATAGGTTATGATTTAGGTTTAGGTTTAGGTTTTAGTTTATAGGTTTAGGTTTTGGTTGAAGGTTTAGGTTAAGGTTATAAGTTTAGGTTATAGGTTATAGGTTTAGGGTTATAGGTTTAGGTTAAGGGTGTGGTACCTGCAAATACAGATATAAACACAGCCTGTCCAAATGGTCAGGCCCTTCCAATGCTGTCCATAGGAAATGGACAGCTTCATCATGGTCATAACAGCGGTTCCCACCTTCCAGGGACCCTCACTTATCCGGATAGCTCCGACGCACATCTGGGTCTGCCTCATTAATCTCGAGCAAATACAAATATAAACATGGCCTGTCCAAATGGTCAGGCCCTTCCAATGCTGTCTATAGGAAATGGACAGCTTTATCATGGTCATAACAACGGTTCCCACCTTCCAGGGACCCCCGCTCATCCGGATAGCTCCGACACACATCTGGGTCTGCTCCATTAATCTTGAGCAAATACAGATATAAATACGGCCTGTCCAAATGGCCAAGACCCTCCAATGTTGTCCATAAGAAATGGACAGCTTTATCATGGTCATAATAGCGGTTCCCACCTTCCAGGGACCCCCGCTCATCCAGATAGCTTCGACGCACATTCGGGTCTGCTCCATTAATTTCGAGCAAATACATAAACTTAGAGTGATGAAAATTTTCAAGTAAATTGTACGAGGTTTATAGTAATCTTAGAGTGCAGAATTTGGCAAGTATGTGCATTTTAGTCTGAGTTATTTCTATGTGCATTTCTGTGTGTGTGTGTGTGTGTGTGTGTGTATTTATATATGGCATCAACAGTTCCACAAAAAGAAGGTTGTCATGGTTCATCCACTTGGATACCTTCTTTAGAAATAACTCATAGTTCTTCATATGCTGCGAAAACAAATAAGGTTTAAGTATTCCATCATCAATCCCCATGATTCAAACAATAAACCATGTGTATAATAACTCAAAAACCCACCACTCCAAAACACCTGGTTCTACGGGTCTGCATGTATATATGTATGTATGTATGTATGTTTAAACAAAATTAAAACTCACCTTGCTCCCTTGATTCCATACATATACACGCATGCATATATGTATATCTGTATATACCTAAGATGTATGTATATGTATGTATGTACGTATATACACAAGCATCATTTCAAAAGCTAAAAACCATGTAGAGAACACCAAAAACCATTTTAAAACCATTAACTGACCTCTCTCACCTTTTCATCTTAAAAACTCATCATTCCAAATCTCACCTTCCTTTCTTCTTCCATACAAACACACATGTATGCATGTGTATGGTATATATGTATGAACTTATCGACACATCATTTCCAAAGTTGAAACCATGTACACAACAACAAAGACCACTTCAAAAAACCAAACCCATCTCTTTTACCATCTCAACTCAAAAACCCATCACCTAAACCTCACCTTCTTCTTTGTGTCTACACAAACACACATGTATACATGTATATGTATGTATGTGTACAAAAATCACTTCAGAGGCTACAACCCATGTGTACAGAAACAAAAATAACATCTCTTAGCATCTCAACTCAATAATTTTTATTTTAAAAAATGCAAGTGAAAAAAAAAAAAAAAAACATGATCTATAACCTTCCACAAAGAAAAAACATTTTCTCATTTTAAGTTATAGGTTTTGGGATTTAATAAGAGATTTAGGTTATAAGTATTAGTTTAGGTTATAAGAATAGGTTTAGGTTTAGGGTTTATGTTTAGGTTAAGGTTATAGGTTTAGGTTTAGGTTATAAGTCTAGGTTATAGGTTTAGGTTAGGTTATAGGTTAAGGTTTAGGGAATTGAGTTTAGGTTATAGGTGTAGGTTATAAGTTAAGGCTATAGGTTTAGGTTTAGGTTTAGGTTTAGGTTTTGAGATTTGAGAATAACCTAAACCTATTCTCAAATCCCTGAAACCTATAACCTATAACCTAAAACCTAAACTTGAAAACCCTATCCTAAACCTAAACCCAAATCTTAGGTATAGGTTTCTCTATCCTAAATCCTATCCTAAACCTAAACCCTATCCTAAACTTAAACCCTAAACTTGAAAACCCTATCCTAAACCTAAACCCGAATGCTTACGCAAGAACTTGTAAATTGTTGTTTCTTAGTGAATCAACAACAATTTATCTCAACAATGAACCAAGACTTTGTAAATTGAAAAAAAAAAAAAAAAAAAAAAAAAAAAAAAAAAAAAAAAAAACTAACAACCGTAATGCATTATGCCAAACAAAAACAGGAATTTTAAATCCTTAAAAAAAGAAATTGATTAAATATGACCATTTACTATCAAATATCACAGAATCAACCAAATACAACAAAAGAAGGTAAAAAAAAACCAAGTTTGTAAATCACTTAAAGTCTCTACATATCCAGAAACCAATCCATTCAGATCTTAACCAATCAACATCATAATCATATCCCCAATGCATTTGAAACATCAACTCATACAAACTAAATGTATTAATCACCCATGATATAATCAGCCAAAATAACCTAAACCACACTAATTAATGGGCCATCAACAGTGCCCTAATCGCAATAACAATCATGAAGTAAAACTTCAAAAGTGGCGTCCATTGCGTAACTCAATCCTACTCATTGTTGGTCATCCAAATGACATTTGAAAGGAAAATGGTCCTTGGGCAAAATCCACCAATTATTGTATGATTAGTACGATGTTTAGGCCACACCACTTGTACAGTCGTTGAATGCACTAGTATGAGCCTAAAATTGAATCAGATCAAAGGCTAAAGTAGATCACACCACAGGAAATATTAGTGATTGAACGCAAACCATTAAAAACTTATGAGCCACAATTTTTTTGATCAAGCTGATATTTGTGTTTTGGTCTGTGTAACCTTATCAACATATTGGATGGAAAATAAACATTACGGAGGCCTTAGGAACGTTTCAACGGTGGAATTCATTATCCTATTGTTTCCTGTGGTATGGTCCACTTAAGCTTCGGTTCTGCTTCAATTCTAGTTTCATGTTTTAATATGATCTGGAAAAATAGTTGTATGGCCTGAATATAAAACATATACTTCACGGTGGGCCCACCAATGGTTACCACCCTATCCTCTTCCCACTCGCTAATGCAAGTCTGACTTTTGGTTGGGCGTTTCTCAAACTTCAAAGTGCCCAATTGAAATCCTCAATGGTAACACAAAATCAATGGCTCCGATTATCCGATTAGATTCATGATGCGGTGCACAAAGTCCGGCCCAACAGATGAATGGTTTAGATTTTTTACATGAATTTAGGGTTTTGTAAAATCAGAAAATCCTCAATTTCAAAAGTCCTTAAATCCCCAAAATCCTAAAATCCCTAAATCCCCAATTTGTAAATCAGAAAAAATGAATTTGGGGTCCACATTCAAATCGAGAATCTACAAACTACTAACTCTCAATTTCTTAAATGGGCATTAATATTGAGAGAGATTGAGAGAGAGAGAGAGGGAGAGAGATATCTCACTGCTGTGGAAGACCTAGAACCGAGCTTCAGAGAGAGAGAGAGAGAGAGAGAGAGAGAGAGAGAGAGAGAGAGAGAGGGCGTGTGTAAGATCGTAGGGCGTTCGGCACCTCATCCTCTCCTGTCTGGTAAGAGAGACAGAGAGAGAGAGGAAGAGAGAGATAGTCTGGAGAGAGGAGGGACAGGAGGCGAGAGACACAGAGAGAGAGAAAGAGAGAGATAGAGAGCGAGAGGAGGGAGGGGGTGTGAGAGAAAGAGAGAGAGAGAGAGAGAGGGAATCAGATTGCGTACTGAGTAATCCGGATGCTCTTATCGTACTGAGTAAACTCAATTGGGCCCACTGTGAAAATAAGTAATTTATCCACACCGTCCATACGTTTTTTCAGCTCATTTAAGGGGTTGAGCCCAAAGTTGAAGCATATCCAACTCTCAAGTGGAGCATACCACAGGAAACAGTGGGAATCATGATTTCCACCGTTGAAACCTTCCTAGGCCCTACAGTGATGTCTATTTGTCATCCAAGTTGTTAATAATATCACAAAGACATGGATGAAGGGAAAAAAACAAATATAAGCTTAATACAAAAATTCTGTGACATTCAAGAATTTTGCAACGGTATAAGTTCAATTCACACATTTCATGTGGTGTGGTGCATTTGAGATTTGGATATCCTTCAATTTTGGACCCATGTCACAAAATTATCTAATAAAATAGATGGACGGAGTGGATAAAATACATAGATCATGGTGAACCCCACAAAGTTTACTCAGTATGCTAGGCGCACTGAGTTACTCAGTATGTCATCCAATTGGAGATATTATTTTAGGGCATTACCTAAAGAATGAGGCAGATAAAAACATGTAGTGGACCTCACCACAGAAAACAATGGAGAGAGTGATTCCCACCATTGAAACTATCCTAAGGCCCACCATAATTTTTATTTGAAATCCAACCTGTTCAAAAGCTAAAAAAGACATGAAAAAGGTAAATCACAAATATCAGCTTGATCTAAAACTTTTGGGGCCTTTACAAGTTTTTAATGGTGGATGTCACTGTCCCCACTGTTTTCTGTGCTGGGGTCCACTGGAGCTGTGGATTTAACTATGGATATTGCCCTAAAATGATCTCTCCAAAGAAATGGAAGGTTTGGATATAAAACCACTAGATGATGGTGGGGCCCAAAAATGAGAGGTATATAAATATCAGGTGGACCATGCCACATGAAAACAATAGTGATTGGATATCCATCATTAAAATCCTATTCTAGCCCATTGTACTGTTTATTTGGCATCCAATTTGTTTATTAGGTCATGCAGGCCTAGATGAAGGGGAAAAACAAAAATCATCAACACTGTTTCATGGCCCTTACATTAACCACAAACATCAACATGGATTAAACACAAACATTAGCTTGATCTTTTTTAAACACAAAATTGAATTTGATTTAAACACAAAATTGAATTTGATTTAAATACTTGGTTGCAAATCAAATATAGAGCACATACGATAGCCTATAACCTAAATTAAATGGAAAATGAAAATGGACGTAATTGAATTGGGAATAAATGACTTACTAGTTGTGTTTGGATGGGAGTACATGATATGTCTTGATGCAGTTTTCCAACAAACCCTCTGTATAGACCTTTCCTGGACCTGCAAAAGTAGAAAGAAGAACAAAGGAGGCCCTGGCCAATACAGGGGACTCTTCGATGCCTAAGTCCGTACAATCTAGGATGTTCGCGAGATGAGTGGTTCACAAGATCTTCGGGATCCGATCTTATCCTCTAAAGATCTTAAGTGAGATCTTATCCATCAACACTGTTTCTTGGGGCGGGCAAGTTCATGATGTGGTATCCCTGATTAATGTCATGGATCTTCCTCATAAATGTATCTTTTAAATATTGATTTTCTGAAGGTGACTGAGCAAGACATGATGGAAACGTTCCTCCATCCATTTAAGATGTGTGTGAAGGAAGGAGACGTTAGCAGCGTCATGTGATGTTTATTGTACATAGATTGCCTCGGATGCATGTGGGGTCCACTGTGATACTTGTGATAAATCCATTCCGTCCATACGTTTTTCTAGCTCATGTTAGGGTATGAGGTAAAAAAGGTAGACAGATCCAAATTCAAGTGGGCCACATAATAGGAGAAGGTCGGGAGGGAAATGCCTACCGTTGAAACCTTCCCTGGACCCATCATGATGTTTATATGCCATCCAAACCATTCATAAGGTCATTCCCAATTTAGGATGAATTGAAAACTCAAAAATGTTAGGCTGATCTAGAACTTCTGTGGCCCGTAAATGTTTCAATGGTGGGCATTCAATTCACTCTATTTCTTACCGTGTGGCTCACTTGAGTATTCGGATATGACTTGTTTTTGGGCCATGCCCTAGAGTGATCTGGAAAAAAAAACAAAACAAAACAGATCGACGGAGTAGATTTCTTGATGGTGCTGCCACTTGGTAACTTTCTAGCCGTTGGACTTGATGGTGTCAAGTTGGGTGTAAGCAGAGTGTGTGGCCTAGATGAAAATGAAACTGACTTATTATGATGTGGCACACCTAATGAACAACTTGGATCTTGCATGGGGTGAAAGGGGGAGGTGAACTCGGATTCAGTGGTGACCCTCCGGTAATAAGGTCTGGGTGCTGGTTGATGCAATGGGGCCTACACAATGATGTCTTTCATGGAAACGAATCGACTACTTCCCCTGCCACCAATGGCTGGTGGTCGGTACTCTGTGGGCACTACCCTGATGTATGTATTTCATCCGTGCTGTTCATTTATTTTTCCAGATAACTTTAACCTTAGAAGATATATCCCAATCTCAAGTGAGCACATCACAGGAAACAATGTTAAATGAGTGTGGACCATTAAAAACAATCAAGTTAATTTTTGTTTTATACCTTCATCTGGCCTAATCAACAGATTGGATGTCAAATAAAGAGTACAGTGGGCCTTGGAGGATTTTAATGGTGGATATCCAATCATTATTGTTTCCCTTTAGTGTGGCCCACCTAAGATTTATATCCCTCCAATTTTTTGCATAAAGCCCTAAAATGATCTATAAAAATGGATGAATGGAATGGATGAAACACATACATCATGGTGGGGCCCATGAACCACGGACCACCGGCCAGTAGTCAATTCGTCCCGTCTTTTAAACATGCCATTCGACCACGGATTGGCTACTCCCTGCCATCGGTGATCTGTGAGCCCCACCATGATGTATGTGTTTCATCCATTTATTTTTCTATATCATTTTATTTTATTAGACCGAAAACAAGGTATATCACAATCTCAAGTGGACCACATTACAGGAAACAATGTTGAATGAGTCAACCATTAAAAAAAACTTTTCAAAGCTTGGATCAACATGATGTTCGTTTTTTTCCCTTATCTGGATCTGTATGACCTAATCAACATATTAGACGTCAAATAAACAGTACAGTGGGCTCTATGAGGATTTTAATGGCAGATATCCAATCACTGTTGTTTTCCTATGGTGTGGTCAACCTCAGATTTACATCCATCTCATATTTGAGATCAAGCCCTAAAAATATCTGTAAAAATGGATGAAACACATATATTATGGTAGGCCCATAAAGCACCGAACACTAGCAGCTGGGCCAGGAAGAGTAGCCAATCCGTTTCATGCCATTCATCCATTTTTCCAGCTCATTCTAATGCAGGGGCTTAAAAATGAGGCAGATCCAACTTAAAGTGGGCCTCACCACAGGAAATAGTGGTGATTGAATGCCCTCCGTTGAGTCTTCGGGAATATTGATTTCCACCGTTGAAACCATTATAGGGTCCATAGTGATGTTTATTTCTCATCCAACCTGTTCATAAGATCACAAAAACATGGATGAAGGGAAATCACAAATACAAGCTTGATCCAACACTTATGTGGGCCCCAAGAAATTTTCAGTGGTAGCTGTTCAATTCACACTGTTTCCTGTGGTGTGGTCCAATTGAGGTTGGGATATACATCAGTTTTTGGTTCAAGCCCTAAAATATCAAGGTAAAATGGATGGACGGAGTGGATAAAATACATCAATCAAGGTGGACCCCACAGAGTTTACTCAGTACAATGTCTACATGGTGAGTTACTCACTACGCAATCCGCACCCTTCCAAACCTAAACTCAAAGGCGCCCTCCCAAAACCCCTCCAAAAAAAAACCCATGCCCTCTCCCCTCAAAACCCAAATCCCGCGCCCTCCCAACACCCAAATCCCCCTCTCCCAAATCCTCTCTCCTCTCTCTCTCTCTCTCTCTCTCTCTCTCTCTCTCTCTCTCTCTCTCGCATGCCCGACCACCAGTTTTCCAATCTCTCTCCCAACACCTCTCTCTCTCTCTCTCTCTCTTGGTAGGGTTTTGAAATCCTAGCACTCGAAAGAAGACGAAGAAGAAGAAGAAGGAGAGGAAATCCTGCGAACCCTACGATCTTTAGCTCCTCACCACAACGGTTAGTCTCTCTCTCTCTCTCTCCCTCTCTCTCTCTCAACCTCTCAATGCCGATTTATGGATTTGGGGGATTTAGTAATTTATGGATTATTATACTCCGGTTTCCTGTGGTGTGTTCTACCTAAGAGGGGGCTTTTCTTCAATTTTGGAATCATGCCATAAAATGAGCTTCATCCATTCTCAAAAATCATTTTAGGGTTCAATCCCAAAAATGAAGCGGATCCAAATCTTAAGTCGACCATACCACGGGATACAATGGTGATTGAATTTCCACCATTAAAATCTTCATGGGGGTCACAGGAATGTTTATTTGCCATCCAACCTGTTGATAAGGTCACACAGATCTGGATGAAGGGAAAATACAAATAAATATTAGCTTTGATCTGAAACTTTTGTGGCCCACAACAAGTTTTTAATGGTCAATCACCACCATTTCTTGTGGTTTCAATCCCTGAGATTTGTATGTTCAACCATTACTCTGACATGTTGTAATGGTTGATACTCAGGCACCAAGAAGCCTGTACACGTGGCACAATATTAAATCAATTTGTGGTTTGCCGGTAGATATTTCAAGTACAGAAATACAATGAACAATCCACATTCACCTATATAGGAGATCGATATTGAAGAGCATATTTTTAAACCATAGTGTGAGTTCCTGCATCACAAACGGGTCGGAGGAAGCCCATGCAAATAAATAAAAAACTGATTTTATTTTTTTTTACACTCACACTACAATGGGTACTCCAAACCAAGGCCTCGTCGTGAAACTCTTATGAGTCTACCACTAAATCAGGCCATCAAATCTGTCCAGGGGCCTGATCAATAGTTATGATCACATTTTTGGCCATTACAACTAGATAGCACAAGCTGCGTTTATCTCATCAGCTGGGCACCATGTGTTGTCCCAGTGTGTGGATCTAATCCCAGTCCAAACTGCAAGGCTTGTACGGTCCATATGATTTGAAGCATTGAATAGTTGAGTCCTCTTCCTACTTCAATTCTTTACTTATTTCAGCAGCAGTTGGCGATTAATTTCTTTCCTTTTTTTCCCAAAATAGAAAAGTCCTAATTAAGTTTGAACTCCATACTACTAGCAGTGTAGGCTTTATAAACGGAGCCAACAAGCCATACAGAAGGGTCTAAAAACACTTATTACAACAGGAAAAAGGTTTTATTTTTTCTTTTTAATTCTGTGAATGCTCCTCCAGAAGTGAGTCTTCTTGTGAATAGGTGTCATATTTTATTTCTGTGGTAGGACTCCAGAATTTTATCCTTTATTCCCATCTTTCTTCTCAATTTCTCTTTCTTTCCTTCTATTTTCTTTTGCACTTGCTGTTATTTCCCTACACATGAGGCGATCATCCACATTGATGACATAAGAGGACCTCCAATCTGCAGCAAGATCTCTTAAAACTGAAGTTATATATATAACGGGTGGCATATTTTCTTCTTCATTAATCCTAAAATTCCTATTTTAGTTTGAATGTGCATGCACATGCATGCGCATGTGTTCACTCCCCAAGTATAGGGTTGTGATGTAGTAATAAACTCGGTAAGATCGAGGTCGAATCCCACGAGGACTGATCGTCACAATTCAAATCAGTGATTCTCCTTAACTAATTCAACAAACAATGGAGCAAATTTACTAACACAAATCTATGAAAAAAAACAATTGAGAATAAGGAAGAAAATCCAATCAGAGAGAGCACTAGGACTTTCGAATCCACCCCTAATTATCCTAACCATTGTTTTGTCTGTTAATTCACCTTAATTTAGATTGATCTAACTTATCTAGAGAAAGCACAATGTGTCCTTAATCGGGCATACTGATTGTCTAATTCCTTTAAGCAATGCCATGAAGAACATATCCCATGTCCAAATCGGGCATATGGAATATGCGATTCAAGAAAGCACCCTGTTTCTT
Organism: Magnolia changhungtana; assembly: GCA_030180095.1. Taxonomy (NCBI): domain Eukaryota; kingdom Viridiplantae; phylum Streptophyta; class Magnoliopsida; order Magnoliales; family Magnoliaceae; genus Magnolia; species Magnolia changhungtana. The sequence goes on from JASAUF010000625.1 coordinate 4,319,954, forward strand.
CCTCTACAGAACCTCGTTCATGATCGATACAAGCACCTAGAATAAGCATCCAAACCACATCCATCCATAGACTCGATCAAAATTCATAGATGGAGAAGTATAGAATTTAAAACAATCAAGCACACTAGGGAAAGAAACAAATCAATCTAATTAAAGTAAAATCAACATAGAACAATGGGTGTTCAAATTAGGGGTTTCATCCCAGCCCTAGCTGAGAGATTAGTTACCCATAAAATCCATTAAACAAATGGATAAATAAAGATAAAAAGTCATAAAAGGAAAATCAAACCAATTTCTCTCTCTCTTCTTTCTTCTCTCTCTTCTCTTTCTTCTCTCCCTTGCTGTAGATCTGGAGCTCCTCCCTGTTTCTGAATGCCCTTCCTCATGTTTTGCAACTCTTTTTATAGCTGATGGAGTGGCTGGAGTGGTGAAAATCGGATTTGGGAAGCTGTCGCACGCGCAGCAAAAACCTTTTCGCAGCCAAGTTCGGGACCTCGAAACATCATACTTTCCTCGTTCAAATTTCAACAAACACAGTCCCTTAGGACTTTCTTGGGTCCTTTACATGATGGACGGTTCAGATCTACCATATGATCAAAGATGATGGCCCACAACCGCCTGGAAAACTGGATTTCTTAATTTGTGTGAAACTTTCGCACCCTTTCACTGTCGTGATCGGTGGGCCCCACAGAAGTATTTTCTGGGAAATCCACCCCGTCCATTGCATTCAGAACGAAATTTCAGTCAAGAATAGGTGGTTTTTAATGTCCATTAATGCGTCCCAGAGAAGAAAACACAAAAAGATCAGATTTGAACGTTGCAGAGCAACCCTTTTGTGTCCTCTGTACCGCACATGTGTGCACGCATGAGTAGAAAGTATTAGCATGGTTTTGTAGTACTCGAGCCCATCTTCAAGATGGACGGCTCAGATCTTCCGTACCGGTGACATGTGGGGCTCACTAGCATCTGCAAAACGGACCAGCGGCGTCCGTTCGCTGGTGCAGCTGAAAACGGAAACTGCCGTTTTTTTTTTAGAAGAAGACGCTGTGACGATCAGTGGGTCCCACCTTGATGTTTATGGTAAAATCCAAGCCGTCCATTGGATATAAGATGAAAAATCGGTTGGGAATGCCCAATTTCTAGTTAGATTCATGGTGGCCCATGGAGTTTTAAAATCACCGTCAGTTCTGCTATTGAACGGTTGAAAAAACCAATAACTTGATACATTAGAATTCCAGCAGCTAGACATGGACTGTGGTTACCCCAGGAAACAAATGAACGGTTTGGATTGTCCATTTGGACAATATGTGGGGCCCACAAATGCCAACCGACGATCGGCAGCGAGACTCCCTGTAACGGCAATTGTCGTTTTTGAAATTGAGAAGAAGAATCGGTCAAAAGACCGTTTGACCGTCTCTTTTTAACCGTGCACGGCTGGTGCACTCAAGTCTTGTACACACCTAACTCAGGTGGGGTCCTCTGTGATGTTTACGAAAAATCTGATCCGTCCATCCTGCTTCCCGTATTATTTAAACCATCGAGACCAATTTTTAGGCAGTTCCAGATATCAGGTGGGCCCCAAATTGAAGATTAATGGGCTGATCTGTCCATTGGACCACTTCCCAAGATCTTTAATGGCTGAAATTTAATATGTACGGTTAATTTACGGCCCCCATCACATGTATGAAGTCTCGAGTCAATCGGATCGCGGGAACCATGTGATCTTGCATTTTGCACCAATTTCAGACCTCTTTAAACGTGAATGGCTTGATTTCCTTGGGTCCCTGGCATGTAAATTCTTCAATATTGGTCCTCTGAGGTTCATACCGTGCTCTGGTAATTTCGGAGCGTCAAATCCATGCTTTTAACATCATTTTTCAATACACGCTCCTAATTTCATCCTGTAATAAAAACACAATTAAAATATAACATTAAGCATTATCATGTATGTAAAATCAGGTAATATCTGGGGTCTGAGATGTAATATTTGACCCTCATCAGCATGCCCACACACAAATACATCAATTTGCTGTTAGAGCAAGTCTGATCTCTCATGAGCTTGTTTAAGTTCTTGTTTAGACAATCTCCTGCCAATGAATCTATTCAAGCATCATCAATCGATCAACATGATTTCCTATTTGTCTATTCAAGCATCATCTTCTTCCTGTGATATGGCCCACTTGAGTTTTGGTTCACGTACTTAGCATGAACTGGCTCAAATGATGGTCAACATAGAGAATGCCCTCATTCACCCGATAATAAATGATGGTCATCACAGAGAATGATGTTGAGTGACACCAAGAAGCCTGTACACGTGGCACAATATTAAATCAAATCAAACTTACGTTTCTGCAAAGGTCTGCAAGAATTCCTTTAGAATGCCATTTATATGTTATTGAGACAGTGCTACCTCCACTTGACCTCTAATTAGAAGTTGCAGAATTTCCACAAGCAAACACAAAATGACAACAAGAAACTTCAAATCCGTAAACAAGCTCAAACACTTGTCTAATTATGCAAATATTACTTACATCTCAATTTCATCCATGTCCCTCTGTTACTAATGCAGCTTATATTGGGAATTGGTCATCTGTTGCCTATAATTGTCCTTCAAAACCTTCATGAGCTTGTATATTACAGTTGTTTACCTTAAATTAGTATTGTGATTAGTTAGTTTATAGTTGTGACTTGTAATTTATAGATTTGTAAGTTAGATAATTAATTACTCGTTTGAGGATTTCTATGGGGCCATACATAGATATGGTGTGTTTTTGGTGGCATAAAAATCGCTCAAATTGTCCGATTTTGGACAGTTCAAGGTTAGATGGAAAGTATGCTTTCATACAATCTATTTAAATGTTCATGCCTGATCCGCAGTCCATCTCCTCGTTTCTCTCTGGATATGTTTCTTTCGTTCCGTATCCAATGGCAAATATCTTTGCATTGCTTTAGATATTTGGCATCGAAATGTAATGTAAGATCAACATATCTAGAGAGGCATGGGGAGATGCTGCTAGATTTTCGGCATGGACGTTTAAATGGGAATATAAAAGTATTACAATCTATCTAACCTTGGATGTCTAACTAATTAGGATTTAATTGCATTAGCTTAGAATTGATGAAGCAGACTCGGATGTGCGTCGGAGCTATCCAGATGAGTGAGGGTCCCTGGAAGGTGGGAACCACTGTTATGACCATGATGAAGCTGTCCATTTCCTATGGACAACATTGGAGGAGCCTGACCATTTGGACAAGCCGTGTTTATATTTGTATTTGCTCGAGATTAATGGAACAGACCTGGATGTGCGTCGGAGCTATATGGAAGAGTGGGGGTCCCTGGAAGGTGGGAACCGCTGTTATGACCATGATGAAGCTGCCCATTTCCTATGGACAGCATTGGAGGAGCCTGACCATTTGGACAGGCCATATTTATGTATTTGCTCAAGATTAATGGAGCAGACCCGGATGTGCGTCGGAGCTATCTGGAAGAGCGGAGGTCCTTGGAAGGTGGGAACTGCTATTATGACAATGATGAAGCTGTCCTTTTTCTATGGACAGCATTAGAGGGGCCTGACCATTTGGACAGGCCGTGTTTATATCTGTATTTACAGGTACCACACCCTTAACCTAAACCTATAACTCCGTAACCTAAACCTAAACCTAAACTTGAAAACCCAAACCTAAAGCCGATCCCGAACCCAAACCCGATTTCCAAAACCTCCCTACCCTATTCTTAATTCTCTAAAGCTATAACCCAAAACTCATACTTATAACCTAAAACTAGACCTTACCCTTAACCTATAACCTATACTTATAACCCAAACACAAACCTTAACCTAAACTCAAATCCCTAAACCTTAACCTATAACCCAACCTAAACCTATACTTATAACCTAAAATTATTCTCAAATCCCAAAACCCATAACCTAAACCTATAACCTATAACCTAAACCTATATCTATAAACCTATAACCTATAACCCAACCCCGAACCCGAACCCGAAAACCTAAACATATAACCTATAACCTATAACTTAAACCTAAATCTATAACTTAAACCTAAACCTATAACATAAACCTACACCTAATCCTAATCCTCAACTCTATAACCTAAACCTAAACCTAAACATAAAAACCCAAACCTAAATCCGATCTCGAACCCGAACCCAATTTCCAAAACCTAAACCTTACCCTATTCTCAATTCCCTAAAGCTATAACTTAAAACCTAAACCTATACCTATACTTATAACCTAAACCTAAACCTATACCTAAACCTAAACCTACAACCTTAACTTAAACCTATTCTCATTTTCCAAAACTTATACTTATAACCTAAAACTACACCTTAACCTTAACTTATAACCTAAACCTAAACCTATTCTCAAATCCTAAAACCTATACTTATAACATAAACTTATAGGTTAACCTAAACTTTTTAATCCCTAAACCTTAACCTACAACCCAACCTAAACCTATACTTATAACCTTAACCTAAACTTATAACCATAACCTAAATCTATTCTCAAATCCCAAACCCTATACTTAAACCTTAACCTAAACTCAAATCCCGAAACCTTAACCTATAACCCAACCTAAACCTATTCTTACAACCTAAACCTATTCTCAAATCCCGAAACTTAACCTATAACCTAAACCTAAACTCAAATCCCGAAACCTTAACCTATAACCCAACCTAAACCTATACTTACAACCTAAACCTATTCTCAAATCCCAAAACCTAACCTATAACCTAAACCTAAACCTTAACCTAAACTCAAATCCCGAAACCTTAACCTATAACCCAACCTAAGCCTATTCTCAAATCCCAAAACCTAACCTATAACCTAAACCTAAACCTTAACCTAAACTCAAATCCCTAAACCTTAAACTATAACCCAACCTAAACCTATACTTACAACCTAAACCTATTCTCAAATCCCAAAACCTATACTTATAACCTAAACTTAAACCTTAACCTAAACTCAAATCCCGAAACCTTACCTATAACCCAACCTAAACTTATTCTCAAATCCCAAAACCTATACTTATAACTTAAACCTAAAACCTAAATGTATTCTCAAATCCCTAAACCTAAACCTACACCTAATCTTAATCTCAACTCCCTAACCTAAACCTAAGCTTAACCTAAACCTTAACCTATAACCTAAAACTTAAACCTAAACATATTCTCAAATCCCAACCTAGAACCCAACCTAAGCCTATACTTAAAACCTAAACTTATTCTAAAATCCCAAAACCCATAACCTAAACCTAAACCTTAACCTAAACCTAAGCTTAAAATTGAAAACCCAAACCTAAACCCGATCCCAAACCCGAACCCGAACCCGATTCCCTAAACCTAAACCTAAACCAATTCTCAATTCCCTAAACCTATACCTTATAACCTAAACCTAAACTCCGAACCTAAAACTAAACCTAAACCTAAACTTGAAAACCCAAACCTAAACCCGATCCCGAACCCGAACCCGAACCCGATTCTTAAACCTAAACCTAAACCAATTCTCAATTCCCTAAACCTATACCTTATAACCTAAACCTAAAACTAAACCTAAAACTAAACCTAAACCTAAACTTGAAAACCCAAACCTAAACCCGATCCCGAACCCGAACCCGAACCCATTCCCTAAACCTAAACCTAAACCAATGCTCAATTCCCTAAACCTATACCTTATAACCTAAACCTAAACCCGAACCTAAAACTAAACCTAAACCTTAACCTAAACCTAACCTTAACCTAAACCAAAACCTATGACCTAAAACCTTAACCTATTACCTATAACCTAAACTTATAACCTATTACCTAACATTCACCTAAACCTAAAACCTAAACCTTAACCTATAACCTAAGACCTAAACCTAAACCTAAAACCTAAATGTATTCTCAAATCCCTAAACCTAAACCTACACCTAATCCTAATCTCAACTCCCTAACCTAAACCTAAGCTTAACCTTGAAAACACAAACCTAAACCCGATCCCGAACCCAAACCCGATTCCCTAAACCTAAACCTAAACCAATTCTCAATTCCCTAAACCTATACCTTATAACCTAAACCTAAACACGAACCTAAAACTAAACCTAAACCTTAACCTAAACCTATAACCTTAACCTAAGCCAAAACCTATGACCTAAAACCTTAACCTATTACCTATAACCTAAACTTATAACCTATTACCTAACATTCACCTAAACCTAAAACCTAAACCTTAACCTATAACCTAAGACCTAAACCTAAACCTAAAACCTAAATGTATTCTCAAATCCCTAAACCTAAACCTACACCTAATCCTAATCTCAACTGCCTAACCTAAACCTAAGTTTAAACTTGAAAACCCAAACCTAAACCCGATCCAGAACCCGAACCCGAACCTGATTACCTAAACCTAATCTTAAACCAATTCTCAATTCCCTAAACCTATACCTTATAACTTAAACCTAAACCTGAACATAAAACTAAACCTAAACCCGATCCCAAACCCGAACACGAACCCAAATCTCTAAACCTAAACCTAAAACCTAAACCTATAACCTAAACCCTAACCTAACCCTATAACCCATAACCTATAACCTAAACTCAAATCCCTAAACCTTAACCTATAATCCAACCTAAACCTATACTTAAAACCTAAAACTATTCTCAAATCCCAAAAACTATAACTTAAACCTAACCTTTCCCAAAACCTATAACCTACACTTATAACCTAAACCTATACCTTAACCTTAACATATAACCCATACTTACAACCTTAACCTAAACTTATAACGTAAACCTAAACCTATAACCTAAAGTTATAACCTAAACTATACCTATTATCAAATCCTAAACATATAATATAACCTAAACCTATAAGCTAGCATAATCTTAAAGCTATTTCCATAAACTGACTTTAGTTTTTTCATTGTAGACATGTATAAGAGTTGGATGCGATCTAAGAACAAGTTTGGCCCAGAGTATAAACAAGGGGTTGAAGAGTTCATGAAATTTGCGCGAAATTGGGCAGATTCAAGGAATAAGATTAGGTGTCCATGTCGAAATTGCAAGAACATGATATTTAAGACTTTAGACAAAGTAGAGGACGATTTGTTCATAGTTGGGATTGACCAGGGTTACACTTGGTGGATCTATCATGGTAAAGATATGACCCATAGAGTGGAGCCCACTGAAGTCATTGCTGATCCAATTGTGCCGGATGACGAGGATGAAGACGTTGATGAAATGCAAGATATCATAAGGGATGTGTTTAGGGGAACAACTGCGGATACTGATTTTGCAGCGACAAGCAGTAGCCAAGATATTCCTCCAATGGGTGATGTCGAATCAGAAAAGTTTAGTAGGTTGTTGAGGGATGCGCAACGTCCACTTTATCCGGGGTGTAAGAACTTCTCCAAGTTGAATTTTCTTACAAAGTTACTTCATTTGAAGACAATAAATTGTTAGAGTAACAAATCGTTTGACATGTTACTAGAGTTGTTGAAAGAAGCATTACCGGACGGTGAGACATTGCCTAAGTCCCATTACGAGGCAAAATCCTTGATGCGAGACTTGGGCCTTGGTTATGAACTCATACATGCATGTATAAATGATTGTTTATTATATCGAAAAGAACATAAGGATGCTGGAGAGTATCAAGAATGTGGAGAGTCTAGGTGGAAGTATGGTAAAGCCAGGGATAAGAAAATCCCGTAAAAGGTGTTAAGGTACTTCCCATTGAAACCCAGATTGCAAATATTGTTTATGTCTCGTAAGACGCTGAAGATAGAGGTGGCATAAGGAGAAACGCATTCATGATGATAGTACACTGAGGCACCCTGTGGACTCTGAAGCATGGCAAAATTTTGACAAGCAACATGACTGGTTTGCAGAGGATGCTCGCAATGTTCAACTAGGTCTTGCAAGTGATGGTTTTAATCCATTTAGTAATATGAGTAGCTCGTAAGTATGTGGCTAGTGATACTTATGCCCTACAATTTACCTCCTTGGTTGTGTATGAAGGAGTCATTTTTCATGATGTCATTGCTTATTCCTGGACCCAGGTCACCTGGGAATGACATTGATGTGTACTTGCGACCGTTAGTAGATGAGTTAAACGAGTTGTGGAGTCAAGGTGTACACACATATGACACATTTACAGGACAGACATTTCGATTGCATGCAGCGGTCTTTGGACAATAAATGACTTTCCCGCATATAAAAATTTGTTTGGGTGGAGCATGAAGGGCAAGTTAGCTTGTCCTACATGTGGTATTGAGACTTGTTCATTGTCATTGATGCATGGTAGAAAAACGTGTTATATGGGCCATCGTCGCTTCCTTCTGAGCGATCATAGTTGGTGTAGGAAGATGATGATCTTTGATGGCAAACAAGATCATAGGCCACCCCCGAAAGAGCTATCTGGAGAAGATGTGATGCAACAACTGAGTAACATTGGAGAAGTTAGATTTGGTAAGGCATCGCATGTGAAGAAGAGGAAACGTACAGTATTGGACTATAACTGGAGGAAGAAGAGCATCTTTTTTGAGTTACCTTATTGGAGTGATCTGAAATTACGACACAACTTGGATGTCATGCATATTGAGAAAAATATACGTGACAATGTCTTCGAAACATTGATGAACATAGAGAAGAAAATAAAAGACAATTTCAAGGCTCGATTGGATCTACAAGAAATGGGTTTAAGGAAAGAGTTGCACTTGCAACCACATGAAAATTCATATACTATACCAGCAGCCTGCTACACGTTGACCAAACTAGAGAGAAAACATTTATGTGAATGGTTGAGATCGGTTAAGTTTTTCGATGGGTATGCGTCAAACATATCTCGGCGCATAAACTTTACGGATTGTAAGGTAAAAGGAATGCAAAGTCATGATTGTCACATCCTTTTGCAACGCCTACTGCCCATTGCGATTCATGGATTCCTTAGCAAGGATATCAGTGCAACGCTGATTGAGTTGGGGATATTCTTTAAGGATTTGTGTTCAAAATCATTGAATGTGAATGTTATTAAATCACTGGAGAGGGACATTGTCATAATCCTTTGCAAAGTTGAAAGAATATTTCTACCTGCATTTTTCGATGTCATGGTACACCTAGCGATTCACTTACCGCACGAGGTGAAGCTTGCAGGCCCAGTACAATATCTTTGGATGTATCCGATCGAAAGGTGGTAGAACCTATTAAAATTTTTATTCATTCCATAAACTACATATATCCATGTTTTCATACGTATAACACAGTGGTTTTGTATTCAGATACCTTCACATACTCAAACAATTTATGAGGAATAAGGCACGACCGGAGGGGTCGATAGCTGAAGCGTACATTGATAATGAGTGCCTTATATTTTGCTCCATGTATCTTCATGGCATAGAGACTAGATTCAACCGAGAAGATCGGAATGCCGATGAAGGGTAGGAGCATGAACAAGGACTCATATCTGTAAGGCCCGTATCCTAGCCCAGTACCGTTTCGTATGCCTCTACGGTCCCCCGGTCGAATTTCGACGACTCGCGACCTGTAGATTTCGTTTGCGCTCGGCCCTGAGTCACACCCTGTACACCTGAGTGGGTTCAACCTGAGACCCATGCCATTACAACCATGTCATCGCTACGATTCCGATGTCGTGTCTCGTGCGTCAATCCGACATCTAGATCCCAAGATATGACCCATGCACGATCATGGCGGTGGACCGCGTCGCGGGCCATAGTGTACACGTTTCCCCATAATCATAATGAGGATGATGTCATCCTAGGGATGACGTCACCCTATTCTACAACCTAACCTACCCCTTATCTAGCCTACCCCATAAATGCACTCTTTCTTTTCAACACCCATTAATTACAACCCCTTACAACCCATCATTACTAGCCTATTACTAGCCATAATGGCTTATTCTCTCTCTCCTATTTCTCTCTCCCTCCCTCTTTCTTCTTCATTTACCTCCATCGTTGCAAGCTTGGAACTCCCAAGCCACCCAAAATCAAGCCATCTCCCACCCATTCTCCCTACTAATCTGGCCCACTAAATCTCATCTCGACCGTTAAATCACCCTCCTTGGAGCTCTAAGACCTATTGGAGGAAGGAGGAGTTCAAGTTCTAGAGGTGGGTGCTTCTCTCTCTCATTCTCCCTCTCTTTTTCCTTTTCTTAGTAATGATGTGGTTGTGTGGCTCACTTAGATGGACCCCACCATGAGGCATGTATTTGATCCAAGCCATTTTGTAGGTGGGGCTCACCTTATATTTGTATTGTATCTACACCATTCGAGGATTTGGTGGCCCACTTGAGCAAGGCCCACTTTAAATGCATGTATTATGGCCAGCCGTCCAGCGTCCAGAGACGCTGGACGTGAAATGCAATCCAAAGAAATATATATATACATATAGGCTGGGTTCAAGCTTTGGAGTGGGTCACTCATGCAGGCCCCATGTTGACATATTTTTTTTAAATCCAAGCCGTCCATCTCTTTCTTTAGCTCATTTTAGCCGTTGAGCTGAAAGATGGAACCAATTCGAGGTTCTGGCAGGCTATAACATAGCAAACAACATTTTCTACCGTTAAAATGTCCCTGACATTTCTATACGTCAAAACACTATGAACATTGGGCTTGTTTGGCTTGTCTTGAGCTGTAGCGACCAATGGCGGAGTCGGATCCACCTGATGTGGTTCCCACAAGGGAAAAACCTTAGAAAAACCTCTTTTTCTCGAAAGAAATAAAATAAAGAAAATGGGGTATGGAGAGGCGCAGGCAGCGCCTGCTGTTGCTATTGGCGGGCGTGAACGAGCAGGGACCCATGGGTCCCCTGGTGTGGGCCCCATCATGATGTATGTTTGTCATCCATGCCGTTCATTCGGTGGGCCCCTATTTGAAGTGGGCCCCCTCCAAAGATCATCCCGATCTGGATCCCAGGTGGCCCACATCATAGGAAACAGTGTGATTGAATGTCCACCTTTGAAACCCATTTTTTTTGGGTTCACAGACGTCTTGGATCATATGAAATTTGTTTTTCCTCTTCATTCCAGGTCCGTACGACCTTACCAACGGGTTGGATGGAAAGCAAACGTTATGGTGGGCCCCACATGGGACCCACAATGATTTACGTGTTTTATTTCCACTGTCCAGGCGGACGGTGGAGCCCACAGTGATGGTTGTGCTTCATTCACACCGTCCAGGAGGACGGTGGAACCCACCTTAAATGTACGTGTTCTATCCACCGTCTACTGTCTGGACGGTAGGGCCCTTAGTGATGTATTTGTTTTATATCCACACTGCCTGTCAGGTGGACCACACAGTAAGAACAATGGGGATTTAACGTCTACCGTTGAAACCTCCTGGTCCAGAGGTTTTGGATCATTATGAAACTTATTTTTTCCTCTTCATCCGGTCTATGTGACCCTATCAACAGTTGGATGTCAAATAAATATTATAGTGGCCCCACGTGGGACCCACCAAGCATGTATGTGTCTCATCCTCACCGTCCACCGTTTAGACGGTGGGACCCACCTTGATGTATGTGTTGCATCCAAACCGTCCACCCAATGGCGAGCTCTCTTCTTAATGCTTGAGACAAAAATAAAGCAGATTCAAATATCTGGTGGGCCCTTCCATGGTGTACGTGCCACATCTTAACCGTCCGTCCATTGGAGGACGTGGACCCCACATTCATGTATATGTTTTCCATCCCAACTGTCCATACCTGGGGCCCACAATCAGCCGTCCATCCAGCGTCTCTGGACACTGGGCACTGACAGCGCTGACAACCCATACATATCATATATGATATATAATACAATATAATATTTTTTATATTATAAATATCATGGCAGGTCTGGCCAGGTACAGCCCCACCATGACGCTGTGTTGTATCCCTACCGTCCATCTGTGCAGGGACGTGGGGCCACCGTTACACGTGGGTTTTGCCACACCCGTCCAGTACGCTGGACGGGCGGGACCCACCATAGATATATGCATTTTATCCATTCGTCCATCTGGACGGTGGCATCAGGGGCCACCACTGGTGGATGTGTTGCATCCAGCCGTCCATCCATTTGGTTAGCCTGTCTCAAGGCTTGAGACTAAAAATAAGTCAGATCTAGTGAACAAGTGGACCACACTGCATAAGACAGTGGAGATTGAACGTCCACCATTGAAACCCTTTTGGGTCACAGAGGTTTTTTTTTTATCAATATGATATTTGTTTTCCCCCTTAATCTAGGTCTTAGTGACCTTATGATCAGATTGGATGGGGAATAAACTTTACGGTGGGCCTTGTGATTAGTTTAACAGTGGGAACCATCATCTCCACGGTTATTTGTGGTACGGTTCAGATGAACTATTTTCTTGGAAACGCTCTAAAATGATTTTTTTTTTTTAAATAGATGAGTAGTATAGTTGATGTGGCCCACTTGATGTATATGAGTCCCATTGGAGCAGCCCATCTTGATGTATTTGGAGCCCGTGGGTAGAGGCCCATTGAGATGTGTTTCGGACCCATGGGTTAAGGCCCACCCAATGTATAGGAGGGCCCATTGGTGCGGTCCATTGATACGGCCCATCATGATGTATTTTTAGCCCATATGCAGGGCACACCCGTTTGTATTTTTGGCCCAAGTGATGGGGCTCACCTATTGTGTATTTATGGCCCATTAGCGAAGCCCATTGTAATGTAGTCCTGGCCCATATGTCGTGACCCATATTTCCAACCCATATGATGTGGCCCATTGTGATGTAATCGAGGCCCATTGATGTAGCCCACTTAATGTGTATAAGGCCCGTGTGTAGAGCTCACCTATTGTGTATTTGAAGCCCATGGGTTGCGGCCTATATGATGTATTCGAGGTCCATATGATGCGGCCCATAGTGATGTGTACTAGGCCTTTGTGCGAGGCCATGGGCCCACTTTATGTTCACCTCTATGTGGGCCACTCCTTGGGAGCAATGTTGGTTCAATGTCCACATTCATGGGTGATGATGGTTGAATGTCCATATTGTGACCTTCCTTTAGGCCTTGTACGGCCAATTGTCGTGACCGATTTGCCGACTCTAATTATCGATCGATCCCGATTGTCGTGACCGATTTTCCAACTCTGATTATCGATTGATCCTGATTGTCGTGACCGATTTGTCAACTTTGATTATCGATCGATCCCGATTGACGTGACTGATTTGCCGATTCTGATTATCGATGGATTTCGATTGTTGTGGCTGATTGCCGATTCCGATCGACGTGACCAATTTGCCGACTCTGATTACCGATCGATTCCGATTGTCATGACCGATTCCGATCAACGTGACCGATTTGTCGACTCTGATTACCGATCGATTCGATTGTCATGGCTGATTGCCGATTCCGATTGTTATGACCAATTGCCGATTTCGATTGACGTGACCGATTTGCCGATTCTTATTACCGATCGATTCCGATTGTTGATTCTGATTATTGAGGCCGATTATTGATCGATTCCGATTGTCGTGGCCGATTGACGATTCTGATTGTTGTGGCCGATTGATCGATTAGCGATCGAGGCCGATTATCAATCGATTCTGATTGTCGTGGCCAATTGATGATTCTAATTGTCATGACCGATTCCGATTACTGAGGCCTACTCCGATTCTGATTTTGATTATTGAGGCCAATTTCGATTGCCAAGGCCAATTGCTGAGACCTATATGATATATATGCGACCTTAATTGAGGCCCATTATGATGTATTTTTGGTCCTTGGGTAAGGCCCACTGTGTTGTATATTAGGCCTTTGTGTGAGGCCGTCGGCCCATTATGTGTTTAGCCCTATGTGGGCCATTCCTTAGGTTAATGTTGGTTAGATGTCCACATTGTCGAGGCCGATTGTTGATGCCGATTATTGATACCGATTATAAGTATGTGACAGCAAGCATCATAATACATACGCATCATCTGCATGTTTGTTATGAGATGTGATTGACCATCGCATATGCCATAGGGCAGGTTATTCATGGGGCTCCCTGATAGGCGAAGTTGCCCCACATGAGCGCACGGTATACGCAGAATTTATGCATGATTGCCCTGTGTGACTCATGCATTTCGCATTTGTGTGACATGACCACCGTACGCCCTAGCAATATTAGGGCTGTAGCCTCCACAGGCATATCATGGATGGCCAGATGGGACACCGAAAATCTGTTCTAAATGGGGTGCTATAGATATCCTTGGGTGAAAGTCCCAGAACCCTCTTGGTTCAAGAGGTTACTCAAACGTCTAGACTGAGTGGATGCATGAGCGCATGAGGGTCGTATATCGTTAGGCCGCGTCTCCCACTATGTCATGGTCGGTTGGAAGGGGTGCGACCTTACCTGCCCGAGAGGAGAGGGCAATGCTAGGCTGAGTCTGACCAACTCGAGGAATGGGTCCGCTATCGATGAGTCGGGCCCGATATTGGTAGGCGGATAGTGAGGTCTCTTCTACTCACTTTGTTGCGTGCAATGGGACGGCAATCTAATTTGGAGTGTAATAGACCCCAGTGATTTCCCAGAGAGGAACCGTACTGATATGTGGACTTATTGAGTAGGAGTTGCATGCTTATTCATTCATTCACTATCCACTCGGGTTGGTAGTGCGCAACTAATTGTTGTGTACCTTCATTATAGCAAAGATTTCGGTTGGGCGCGCGACTAACTTGAGATTAGGAGTTTACCACGTTGAGTCTAACTATACAATTTTAGGTATGGGACTAGTTTGGATAGAAGTCCCTTGTGGTGGACCCTGTAGCCTGCGATACTACGTATATCATCCTGACTTCACACTCCAGCATGGTCATCTCATTCGCATCTCATATTGCATTACATCCGCAGGCATATGACATTTTGGGTTACTATGCTTCTGCACTTATATGGCCGAGACCGACTTAGCAGGATTTGTATATTGCATTGCATCCTCGTCATCTGATATTGGACTCTTTATGACTCCTTATTGCATAGCTGTTCTATATTGCGTATTTTGATATTGATTGACTTATGAACTTGTCCATACTTCCGCTTACTCTGTTATCATATGATTCCTGCTCTTGTCAGTATTTCTGCTTACTCTGATAATTTATGATCTTGTCAGTATTTCTGTTTATTCCGATAATGTACGATTTATGGATTACCAGAAATTTCGGTATTGTATGATGATGACATTGTATTGAAAACTTGACACTTACTTTGTGCACACACGTACACTACCCTCTAAGCTTTCTATAAGCTTATGCACGATAGATGTGTGCAGGTGATGTTAGGTTGCAGCAGCGTTGAGCTGGAGCGTGCAGCGGTCTTTTGGAGCTTGATTTTCGATTTATGTATTTCCTTTTCAGCATTGTACTCAAATGATTATATTAGTGGATATGTGGTGATGATGTTGCCTTTATGATTTGGGTATACTTGTGGTTATGCTTATTATAAGTTAAATGTATATAAAAAAAATCCTCCTTGAAGAATCCCAAGATCGAAATCTGGTATATGAACGCTAGAAGCCGAGAATGGGGTACTACGGAAGCTGTCGACATCGGATTCGGCGATCGGGATTCCTACGAATCCGATTTCTGGGTTTGGGGCGTGACAATATCTATATTTGCACATAACGTTCATCATTTAAGATCTCCGACGTTTCAAGATATGGACCTTGGGGATCTAGCAAAGGCGCGGTGGTATGTATTGCATAATTGTGAAGAAATAGAGTCGTACTTGGAGTAAGTCTTCCCTCGATTATTGTAATTCCTACATACGATGATCTTAATGTTTCTTACTGACGACGTGCCATTTATGTGTAGTGAACACATAGATGAGATGAAGTCCAGATTCCCCACAAATTATGATCGAATGCATCAGGATCAGTTTCCAGAATGGTTCGCCGAACGTGTAAGATTTCACATTGTATCTCACCACACTTAAAATTTTTGTTGTATTGCACATTATTTCAACTTAAGAAAATCACTAAACAATTATATTTTGTACATGATAATAGATAAAGACGTTACGCACAAGCAACTCTACGGATGCGTCTGATGCACTATACTCACTGGCGTGTGGCCCTGATAGACGTGTATGTAGATATACAGGTTGTATTGTAAATGGGATTCGAATCCACACTGAAGAACGTGAGAAGTACAGGACCACGTAAAATAGTGGGGTAGTTGTGAAAGGAACAAATGAGGAGGATAAAATTGACTTTTATGGCATTTTGACTGATATTATTGAGCTGAGTTATTTTACAAGAAAGCAGGTGTGCTTGTTTAGATGTGATTGGTGGGACATTGGAAATAAGAAGTTGGGAATACAGACTGACAACTATTTTACGAGCGTAAATTTATCTCGAAAGTGGTTTAAGGACGACCCATTTGTCCTCGCCAGTCAGGCTAAATAAGTATTTTACCTCGCTGACACTAAGTCAGGCGGCTCTTGGCACGTGGTGCAGAAAATAAAGCTTAGGAACGTATTTGACGTTTCCGTACCAGAAGTTGAAGATAGCGAGGACGGGGGAAATGACACGTCTAGGGTTGAACAAGCATATCAAGAAGACATGCCATCTAGGGATACAGGGATTGATTCAAGTGTTGATATTGATGTGGTGCAATTAGACAGAGATGATGTGCTACCTGATCATGTTGATGCCTCATTAATACAAGACATTGTTAGAGATGATAGCGGTTTCATTGATGACAACGTTGCAGACGATGAGGAGGAAATACATGTCATTGTTCAATTCAAATAATTTACATGATTATTAAATGTACACATGATTTACACATGATTATTAAATGTACACATGATAGCGATAGTGATATAGATGACGATTATTAAATGTACACATGATTTACATGTCATTGTTCAATTCAAATAATTTATGTATTCCATGTATACGTGAAAATTACAAGTCATTATTAATTCCTTTTATTAACTTGTTTATAATCCACATTTACAGTTGAGTCAATTTCTGATCATGTCATCCTCAAACTGGAGCATAGCAGAAGCACGAAACATACATCATCAGTTGTTATAGATGGATGTTTCGGTCTTATCTTCTTCTGGTAGGGCCATAGAGATACTCGGTCTGGTCGATGAGTGTAGAGTGGAATATATCGACGACGACTCAGACGAAAGATTATATTGTCTCAAAGAAATTTCGGAGCTGATGGAGATATATAACCATGGGAAACGAGATATGGAAGATGCGACTGTCACTTGCACATCTGAATGGAGTCCTGAGAGATCAGATTTCTCCTATTGTGACTGTCATGTTGGCTATAAAAATGTCCAATGCTTCACACAGGATGACATACACTTCTGAAGCATATGATAACTTACGCAGGGAGTACTTCGGATAGTTTACCTCAAAGTTGTTTCGTATTACAACAAATATGTGTATTTAATATACAATTACAATGTGTAATGGAATTTCTAATGGTTATAGATTAAAGTTTATAGTTTTATTATATTATGCTTACATTATAGTGTAATGGTCTAATTATATTTTAATCATCTCTCTGAGCATAAGCACAAATGCATTGTACCGTCAATACTACTTATATAATGTTTTAGTATATTCCACTTGTATTGACATTGTTTAAATTTATAAGTTCGTAGCTCACACATATTCAGTAATGACACCAAGTGGGAGAGTACGTCGTTCGCACACTGGATCTACCCCTTCTACCCGTGATGCGACGGAGCCAACATCGCCATCGCATATTGCATCGCAGGTGTCTGATCCCTCAGTCGCGCATACACCGGGCACTGCATGTAAGTTTAGACATATATTTCTTTTAATGATTTCTGTTTATGTTTAGACTTACATAATTATGTTACAACAGCGTCGTCGACCAGCCGGAGATGACGTGGACCCACGCGTGGGTTACTTTTAGAGTGACTTACGCGTGAGGGTAGGGTGACGGTAGAGTTCCCACAGGACTGCATTAGACCTGTTAGGAATAATGTTATATTGTTTACGTCAGAGGTCGGTGTCTTATGCCGATATCTGATTCCCCCCACCACCCCCCGTTGGAGAGACGTGACAGATGATGTTTGGTAGCTCATCCGTTAGCGCCTTCAAGTAAATTTTAGTAAATTAAATTTTTTTTTTTATAAATGTTCATTTATGGTTAAGTTATTTTCTTAATAAGTTTATTACCTTAATCTATTATTTATGAAACTGCAGAATAAATTTAACTTTGATTTAAGTGTTTCGCACATCTCCCATGCCGTCAACGACATGATGAAGGAACGGTTCAAGGACTACCGCACTAGGTTACACTGGCAGTACAAGCGGTGCGTGAGCCACGAGGAGGCCGTACAGTCCGCACCGCTGCACATGACCGATGGGGACTGGAGGATACTCTGTGATAGGTTTTCGTTTAATTCTTTTAAGGTAATATTTACATATTTACGATATCTTAACGTAATAATTAAATTCGTAATTAATAACAATGTATTATGAATGTGTTCAGAAAAGGAGTAAAATAAATTTTGACAATAGAGAAAAGTTAGAAGTGAACCATGTAGCTGGTTCAAAGTCATTCGTACGACTTCGTCACGACATAGTAAGAAAGTACTAGTAATTATTACATTTATATATTCTTTCCATGCATTTATATTAACTCTATTGTCCTTTCGATTGCGCAGCGAGATTCCGTCACTGGCTAAGAACCCGGACCAGTAGACCTTTACAAAGGGACTCACTGTCGGCAGACGACGGGATCTTGGGTACATCCTAGTGCCAGCGATATTTGGGTAAAAATCCTTACATTGTAAAATTTAATTACATTAAATTATAATAATATCATTTATTATGAAAATTCATATATTTTCATTACAGGAGGAGATGAACACCTTACGCAATCAGCCCACTCCCGATGGTACTCAGCGGAGTGAGCCAAAGATCCTGAGTCAGGTGCTTGGCACCCGTTCTGAATATGTGCGTGAGTTTGGCCGTGGTGCCAAGCTCATGGCACCCGCTAGAGTTGCCTCTAGCCGATCCACCGACGTTGGCGAGAGCGCCTTACGCCGAGCTGATACCACAGAGAGAGAGAGGTTCAACAGCTATGGGTCATCGTCGATGACATCAAAGATCAGCTGGACAAGCAGAGGGAGGAGCAGGAGAGGAAGATGATGGAGGAGCTGGCGAGGCAGAGGGAGGAGCAGGAGAGGAAGATGGATGATCATCTGGCAAGGCAGAGGGAGGAGCAGGAGAGGAGGATGGAGGATCATCTGGCGAGGCAGAGGGAGGAGCATGAGAGGAGGATGGAGGAGATGCGGGTGGAGCATGAGCGACGGATGATGTAAATGTTAGAGGCTTTCGCTACACGCTTACCCACCGATGCCCCACCACCTCCGCCTTCATCTTTGTAATTTTTTGTATATTTGTTTATTATGTTAAGTTTATATGTATTTATGTGTGAATGAATGTGATGCGGATAAGATTGTTTGTGTTTGAATGAATGTAGTTTATGTTTGGGTTTGGGTTTAGCTGGATGTGAATGTGAATATGATGAAATATATTATATAACAGGTGTATATTAGGATGAATATGATGAAATATATTGTTAACAGGTGTATATTAGGAATTTTGTGCAGAATTTTGAGCTGTATATTAAAAAAAAGAGAGACTTTTAGCGACGAAAATTTTCGTCGCTAAAAGTGGAACGATTTTTTGTAGCAGCGAAAATTTTCGCTGCTAAAAATTCTTGGAAATTTTTTTGGCGGCGAAAATTTTCGCTTCTAAAAGTCTTTGAAATTGTTTTTTGCTACTAAAAAGTCTTGCAATTTTTGGGTACTCTTGGAAAATATTTTTGGCAGCAAAAATTTTCGCATCTAAAAGTCTTGTAAATCTTTTTTTTTTGTGAAACTTTTATTTCGCTAAAAAGTCTGGATATTTTTTAGCGGCAAATAAAATGTTCGCTGGTAAAAGTCTTGGAAGTTTTTTTGGCAGCGAAAAGTTTCGCTGTTAAAAGTCTTGAAAATTGTTTTGGCAGTGAAAATTTTCGCTGCTAAAGGTCTTGGAAATTTTGTTTAGCGACGAAAATTTTCGTCGCTAAAAAGCTTGCATTTCGCGACGATTTGAATTTTTCGCTGATAAAAGCCTTGTACATCTGTCTTTTATCGACGAATTTAGCGACGAAAATTTTCGTCGCTAAAAGTTTTTAGCTGCGAAAATTTGACTTTTAGCGACGAAAATTAATTACTTAACATTAGTTAAAAAGTAACTTATTGGATGGTATCCAAACAGGCCCTTAGGGTCGTAAGTTACTTTGGATAAGATACGTATACCATAAGTAGCTTAGCTTGGTTTCTACTTATTCAGTCAATAAGGATGTTTGGTAACCAAGGTACTTATTAATCAAAAGTTGAAAAGCATATTTGGTTTCTAACATCATAAGCAATTATCTCTCGAGTTTGTTTGGTCCCTGTCACATCCACCATCCATCATGTGGGGCCAGCGTTTGATGCAGACCATTCATGCTGTGGACCCCACCTTTGATGTGGGTTGTTGATGCAAAAATCTGGTTAGCCTTCCCTAGACTCGCGACCTACACGATGGGACAGACAAAGAAGATCCTGGCTCGTGCGGGGGACCCTCCGATGCCTAAGTCAGGAACCTAGGTCTAGTTGAATATTGAGGGTTTAGGCTAGAGATTGTGCGTACTTTTCACCATTGGGGGCTTTCTTATTTATAGGTGAGGAAAAGCGGTGTCGTAAGGGGTACATATCCATGTTTGGTAGGAACTGATTATAGTAGGATTCAGACTCCCTGAGCGGCAGATTTTTCTAGATCCTTGGCTGGAATCTCGCGGTGATCCGTGTGGAAGTCGGTTTTCGTGGTCTTCGGGCGAGAACACGGACATACCTGATTGAGGTCAGGTCGGATCCCACAGTGGGCAGGTTCATCCGTCCCGAAGTAGTCTGAGTTAGGTCACAGCCGAAGTCGGTGCTGTGTTCGTCTAAGGATGGGTCTCGCTGACCTGAGGTGAGCTTGCTTCATATTGCAGTGATTAGTAAATGCCTCGACCTCGTGCCTAGAGGTCAGGTCGGCCTTTCTCCATACTTGGTTGAAGAGGTCGAGCTCGGCCTTTCTCCATGCTTGGTCGAGGCAACGAAGGTCTAGCCATTGGACCACACCGGTCGCTTGTTTGAATTTTTGACTTGGCCTGTCAATACTAGGTCGGTCTATTTTCCCCATAACAGTAAGTCCCCCTTACTTAATAGTTCGCATAGTGGACTTGAAAAGTATGAGTTTGACCAGGTCAGGTAATCTTAAATCAACCTTAAAAGTGAACCAAGCTATGCTGCTGAGCAGGTTGGGAAGTCAAGGAGGACGGGTTGCTTGTTTGCCGCCATCGATGATAGGGGGCGGTGGATGCGGAGCACGAGGTGAGGGTAATGATGATGACGTATCTTTGGATGACGACGTCGCTTGATCTTCGAACATATGATTAAGCGCCAGCTGTCTATGGCTTAGCACCCTAGGTCACTACATGCCATGTGCCTTACAGAGAGGGTGTTCTTGTGCGACGCTACAACTCCTCGTGCTTAGGCATTAATTGAGTCCCATTAATGCGCTGTGCTGGATGCGTGTAAGAGGGGGTGGGATGCTCAAAACTCATCACTTCTCCTCCTTTCTCTTTGCTCTTCACCGAACAAGGTGATTTTCGATAAGTTAGAAATCCTCTCTATTTCCCTCTTTCTGGCAGTTTTCCTTTCTCCAGCTTCTTTTTTCCTTTTTTTAGCTAGCTTTTTCTTTCTTTTCTTGTTCAACCAAGATGTCAGACTGGTCCAGAGTTAGGTCAATGTCAAGGCCTTCCAAGATAACTTGTACTACTCCCTTGAAGACACTCGTCTGAATAAGGTCGTCCCCTCTTCCTCAGACATGGGGGACGAAGAAGTCAGATTTCAAGGTTTGAACGATGAGGGAGTCTGACCAGGACCAGGGGGTCTTGATGCCAAAGTTATGGAGGTCGGTATTTTCAGCTCCACTATGACTGAGGTCGACCTAATTCGGGTCTGGGAGGATTATCAGATCCCTGAGTCGATCGTACTTCAAGCTTCGGAGTTGGGGGAGGTGCCTGGCTAGCCTCGCCCAGGCGAGTTGGCCATCTATGTTGTGGCTTTGCAGTGCAACCTTCGTTTACCCTTGCACTTTATGATTTACAGGGTACTTGTGGAAATCTGTTAATGCTTAAATTTGGTTAGCCTTCCCTGGACTCGCGAACCTGCAAAAGGGATAGACAAAGAAGATTCTAGCTAGTGCAGGGGACCCTCCAATGCCTAAGTCAAGAACCTGTGTCTAGTTGAATATTGAGGGTTTAGGGCTAAAGATTGTGCGTACCTTTCACCATTAGGAGTCTTCTTATTTATTGGTGAGGAGATGCGGTATTGTAGGGGGCACAAATCCCTGTTTGGTAGGAACCGATTATAGTAGGATTCAGACTCCTTGGGTGGCAAATCTTTCTAGATCCTTGGCTGGAATCTCGGAGTGATCCATGTGGAAGTCGGTTTCCATGGTCTTCGGCCGATAACATAGATAGACTTAATTGAGGTTAGGTCGGATCCCACAGAGGGCAGGTTCAGCCATCCCAAAGTAGTCGTAGCTAGGTCACAGCCGAAGTCAGCACTGTGTTCATCTAAGGATAGGTCTTGCCAACCTGAGGTGAGATTGCTTCATATTGCAGTTAATTAGTAAATGCCTTGACCTCGTGCCTAAAGGTTAAGGTCAGCCTTTCTCCATACTTGGTTAAAGAGGTCGAGCTCGGCCTTTCTCCATACTTGGTCGAGGCGACGGAGGTCTAGCCATTGGACCACATCGCTCTCTTGTTTGAATTGTTGACCTTGGCTATCAATAGTAGGTTGGTCTATTTTCCCCATAACATGGGTCATCCATCATATAGGGCCCACCTTAGATGTGGTCCATTCATCACTATGGCCCAACCTTTAATGTGCACCATTCAATATGTAGGGCCTACCTTTGATGTTGGTCACCCATCAAGTGGGGCCCACCATCAATGCTACTATCCATCATGTGTGGCCCACCTTCAATATCCACCGCCCATCATGTGGAGCCCACCTTTTACGTGGATTGTCTATCATGTGGCCCCCACCTTTGATTTAGGTAGTCTATCATTGGGCCAACCTTTGATGTGGACTACCCATCTTGTGGGGCCCACTATTATTAATTTCCCATCATATGGAGTCAACCTTTGATGTGGACTATCCATCATGTGTGCCCCACCTTCAATGTTGGTTGCCCATCATGCATGGCTTGCCTTGGATATGTGTCATTCATCATTAGGGGCTGACCTTTGATGTGGACCATCCATCATGTGGGGCCACCTCAATATGGGTCGTCCATTATGTGGGGCCTAACTTCGATGCCGACCATCCATCATATGGAGCTTACTTTTAATGTGGACCGTCCATAATGTAGGTTCTACCTTTGAAGTGGGTCGTCCATCATACTAACCCCCTTTGGATGTGGGTTTTTTTTTATCATTATGGGCCAACCTTTAATGCGGACCATCCATATGGGCCCACATTAATATGGAGTCATCCATCATGTGAGGCCCATCATTTATGTGGATGGTCGACAGTGTGAGCCCCACCTTTAATATGGACATTTCACCACATGAGACCTCCTTTGATTCAGAGGGTGAGAGAGAGCCTCCCTTGACATGGACAGAGAGAGAGAGAGAGAGAGAGAGAGAGAGAGAGAGAGAGAGAGAACTAGAAAGTCATCAGGTAAGAAGTTTTTAAAAAATACTTGTTAAAATAGATAGCTTTTGGCACATAAGCTATTTTTACAATAATACTTAACAAACTAGCTTAGGTGAAAAAAAATAATTTAATTACTTAAAGTAACTTATTCGATGGTATAGAAACAGGTTCTTAATGCACGTGTGTGGCACGTACACAATAAGTTGAATAGCATGATTTTTAGCTCCAGGGCACGTTTATAGTGGGCCCACATGTGCCACATGTTTTGTACAATGCCAACCCTAGCTTGAGAAAAAAAAACTCCAAATATTGATGAAATTCCTATTTTACACATGAATACTCCTAATCCATTCATTGATCAAGTGGGCCATGCAAGCACAAAGAAAATGGCATACAAGTTACATGTGTTGCCTGCCTAACCAAGGATCGAACCGCATATTTGTTGGATAGATCACATGTATATATATAACTTCATAGAAATAGATCCGATTGTCATGTTAAATGGGTCGTTGTTATCATATTATATGGGTCGTGGTTTCATGTGATATGGGTTGCGGTTGTCATGTTATATGGGTTGCGGTTGTCATGTTATATGGGTCGTGGTTGTCATGTTATATGACAACTACGACCCATGCAAACTACGACCCATATGGGCTCACATTGATGAATGTGTATAATTTATGCCGCCCTTCCTTTTTGTCGTGTCATTTTAGGAGTAGGGCCCAAATATCAGCCTGATCTGGTGCTCGTGTGGGCCACAAAATAGAAAATAATGGTGACTGTAGAAACCTTCTGAGCTTATAGTGATGCTTGTTAGAAGTGGATACTGCCCAAATCAGGACTTTTTGGGCCCACAGCGAGCTAGCCGACAAGGCAGATGGATCGGATCACCTCATTGTGGGCCTTAAGCTATGGTACCAATGGTTTGGTAGAAAAGGAAGTGAACACGTTGCAAACCACGAACCATGCAACATGACAACCACGACCCATATAACATGGCAACTACGACCCATGCAAACCACGACCCAAATGGGCCCACATTGATGCATGTGAATATTTATGCCATGTATCCTTTTTGTGGTGTCATTTTACGGGTAGGGTCGAATATTAACCACGACCCTTTATGGATGAAAACCACGATCCATTGTGCATGTGAACCACGACCCTTCAAATGGATCGTGGTTATCATGTAGCAGGGGTCGAGGCTGTCATATTATATGGGTTGTGGTTGTGAAGTTATATAGGTCGTGGTTGTCATTTTATATGGGTCGTGATTATCATTGGTCGTAGTTGTCAAGTTAGATGGGTCATGGTTGTGGGTCGTGGTTGTCATGTTTTATGGGTCGTGGTTATCATATTTTATGGGTCATGGTTGTCATCCGGGTCATAGTTGTCACGGGTCGTGGTTATCATGTTATATGGGTCGTGGTTGTCATGTTATGTGGGTCGTGGTTGATATAGATCGTGGTTGTCATGCCCCAAAAGGTTTTCAATATTAGGTTTTCAATTTCACTGCTTTCTATGGTGTGGTCCACATGAGCCTTTAATATGCCTCATTTTTTGGCTCATTCCTTAAAATGATCTTTCAAAATGAATGGACGGTATGGATAAAATATACACATCACAATGGGCCTAATAAGACCATTCATCTCTACATATATTGGGATGTATAAGTCGAGTAATGTGACTTACTAAAATAATCTTCCCGAGGTCTTGGGCATATGAACTCATCGAAGACTCCTGCAGCTACACGTAAGTCGAGTAACTTCTAATCCACGTCGGAAGCGAAGTGGATTGGCTGGTGTACCACTATGAATGTATGAGGTCTATCCACACCGTCCATCCGTTTTTCCATCTTATTTTAGGAGTTGAATCCAAAATTTAATCATAAAGATCAAGTGGACCTTACCATAGGAAAAAGTTAAAATAATGATTTCCACCGTTGAAACATTTTTATATGATCACAAGGACATGGATGAAAGGAAAAAATAAATATATGCTTAATTCAACACTTCTATAGTGTGGTCCAGTTTATGTACGCCGAAATGGATTAGCTGGTGTACACACCAGCTATATTGCTGTTGTAGGTACGTGTTATGCCAGAACTCATTACAGGTACTTGTCTTGCTAGATGCCAGAACTCATTACAAGTACGTGTCTTGTTAGGACTCTTTCGGACGTGGATTAGCTACTTACAGGTTGAGTAGTGAAACTCCCCACTGAAGTGACATCACCAAGTTCTGTGGGCTACACTGTGATTTACGTTTTCTATCTATATCGTCCATCCATTTGGAAATGTCATATTAGGTTATGATCTAAAAAATTAATCAGATCCAAAGTTCGAGAGAACCACACCACAAAAAACAGCGGGGAGATTGACGCCCACCGTTAAAAAGCTCTAAGGGCCACCAAAGTTTTTGATCAAGCTAATACTTGTTTTCTCCCTTCTTTCATGTCTGCTTTAACATATTAACAGGTGGGATCTGAAATAAACATCATGTTGGACATTCGGAAGGTTTCAACGACGGGCGTCACTCTCATCACTGTTTTCTGTAGTGGGTCTACCCAGCCTTGGATCTACCTTGTTCTTTGGACCATGCTCTAAAATGATCTCTCCAAATGTATGGACGGTGTTAATACAACACATGCATCATGGTGGGGCCCACAGAAGTGGTGATGTCACTTCAGTAGCCTGTCTTGCCACTCAACCTGTTAGTATTCAATCCGCATCCGACTCGGGAACGGATTGGCTACTCCCCCTGACACCACCCATTGGCTGGTGGTCGGTGCTCTATGGGGCCCACCATGATGTATGTGTGTCATCCATGCTGTCCATATATTTATATATATCATTTTATGATATAATAAAAAAAAATGAAGTATATCTCTATCTCAAGTGGACCACATTATAGGAAACAATGTTAAATGAATTTTGACCATTAAAAACGTTTTGGGACCATAAAAGTTTTGGATCAAGCTGATATTTCTTTTTTCCCCCTTCATCTGGGTCTTTATGATCTAATCAATAGATTGGATGTCAAATAAACAGTACAGTGGGCCTTAAGAGGATTTTAATGGTGGATATCTAATCATTATTGTTTTCCTGTGATGTAGTCCACCTGAGACTTATATCCATCTTATTTTGGTATCGAGCACTAAAATGATATGTGAAAAATGGATGAACGGCATGGATGAAACAAATACATCATAGTGGGGCCCACAAAGATCGACCACAGTAACGTGTCTGGGGAGTAGCTAATCCGTCTCTACTGCTACTGCAGTAGAGACGTGTCGTGCGAGCGCTGATGCAATGACGCTCTTCGAGCTCCGAGTTATATGAACGGTTCAAAGTAGATCAAAGGTATGTGGCCCACAGTGATGTATTTATTATATCTACAACGTTCATCTATTTTTAGAGATCATTTTAGATCATTATCTAAAAAATAAATCATATCCAAAGATCATATGTACCACACCACAAATAACAACGGAGATAATGATTTTCACCATTAAACAATTCGTAGGGCCCACCATAACGTTTATTTTCAATCCAATTTACTCATAAGGTCACAAAGACTTGAATAAAGAAGAAAAACAAATTTTATATTGATCCAAGACTTCGGTGACCCCAAAAAGGTTCCAATGGTAGAAGTTCAATCCGCTACTATTTTTTGCAGTGTGGTCCACTTGATAGTTAAATATTTCTTATTTTTAGTCCAAGTTCTTAAAATGAGCTCGCCAAATGAATGGACAGTTTGGATATAACACATACCTCATGATGGGACCTATAGAATATGCCAACGCAATACAGTAGCTATATAGCCGGTGTGAGGTACACCAGCCAATCCGCTTCCATCCAACCCACGTCCGTCTCCGAGATGAATGAAGATTGCGTCTTACCACCCACTCGTCTTTAGCCCGAATGGGCAAATGGACCACCACGCTTGGCGGTTTGTGGGCCCAACCATCATGCTTGTGTTTCATCCATGTCATCCATATATTTTTCTAGATCATTTTATTGCATGAGACCAAAAATGAGGTATATCTCAATCTCAAGTGGACCACACTATAGGAAATAGTGTTGAAAGAGCGTCGTAGACCATTAAAAACTTTTCTGTGGCCATAAAAGTTTTGGATCAAGCTGATTTTTGTTTTTTCCCTTCATCTGTGTTTTTATGACCTAATCAACCGATTGGATGTCAAGTAAACAGTGCAGTGGGCCTTAGGAATGGATCGTGGGTGTCATGTAGTAAGGGTCGAGGTTGTCATGTTATATGAGTCGTGTTTGTCAAGTTACATGAGTCGTGGTTGTTGTGTTATTGGGTCGTAGATATCATGGGTCGTGGTTGTCATGTTATATGGGTCATGGTTGTAGTATGGTAAGGGTCGTGGTTATCATGTTATATGGGTCGTGGTTATCATGTTATATGGGTCGTGGTTCTCATGTGATATAGGTCGTGGTTGTTATATGTTCACTTCCTTTATTACCAAACGAAATGATAACCATTGGTACCATAGCCTAAGGCCCACAATGGGGTGATCCGTTCCGTCCACCTTGTCGGCCTGCTTGTTGTGGACCCAAAAAGTCCTGACTTTCGCAGTGTCCACTACTAACCAACATCACAGTGAGCCTAAAAAGTTTCGACAGTGGGTTCCATTGTCACAATTATTTTCTATTACGTGACCCAAACTAACTCTGGATCAGGCTGATATTTGGGCCTTAGTTCTAAAATGATATGACAAGAAGGATGGGCGATATGGATTATACACATACATCAATGTGAGCCCCATGACAAAAAAATAATGGTGACTATTAAAAGTGTCTAGGCTCATTGTGATGTTTGTTATATGTGGACATTGCCCAAGTTAGGACTTTTTAGGCCCACGCCGAGCTGGCCGTCAAGGTGGATGGATCGGATCACCCCATTGTGGGCCTTAAGCTATGATAACAATGGTTTGATATAAAAGAAATTGAACATGTTGAAAACTACGATCCATACAACATGACAACCACGACCCATATAACATGACAACTACGACCCATATAACATGACAACTACGACCCATGCAAACCACGACCTAAATGGGCCGCAGTTGTATGGATCGTAGTTTTTATGTTATATGGGTCTCAGTTGTATGGATCGCAGTTGTCCTGTTATATGGGTGATGAGTGTCGAATGTTGCATACCAGACCCCAGTAATTGCCTAATTTTACGTACATGATAAGGTTTAATGGAATGTTTTAATCGTGTTTTTATTACAGGATGAAATCAGGAGCGTTAATTGGAAATTGATGTTAAAGGCATGGATTTCATGATCCAAAGTCTCCAGAGCACGGGATGGACTCCAGAGAACCGATAATGAAGATTTTACACGCCTGGGATCGGAGGAAAGCAAGCCAAAGGGGCCCGAAAAGGGTCCAGAATGCAAGATCACATGTTTCTCGCCATCCGATCAACTCGAAACTTCATACATGTGATGGGGGATGTAAATTAACCGTACATATTAAATTTCAGCCATTGAAGATCTCGGGAAGTGGTCCAACGGACAGATCAGCCCATTAATCTTCACTTTGGGGCCCACCTGATATCTGGAACTTCTTCAAAATTTACCTAGGCGGTTTAAATAATTTGAGAAACATGATGAATGGGACGGATCTCTCAAAAACATCACAGAGGGTCCCATATATGACGCATGTACACTATGCGTACACGGCTCCTGCCGTGCACCGCACCCGCGTCTCGGTCAGCGCGGGGCGCTGACCCGCTCGTTCCCTCTCTGTTTCCAGCGTCTGCGAGAACCGGCACCGGTCGTCGGTTGTGAGGCCCACCTAGTGTCCAAATGGACAATCTAAATCATCCATCCGCTTCCTGGGGCAGCCATTACCATTGCCTAGGTGGCAAAAATTCAAATGAAAGCATAGATCAGATCCTAGCCGTTTAAACGCAGGTTGGACGGTAAGACAGAAAGCCACGTGGACTACACCGAATCCACCCCAAAAACAGTCAATTCCTACCGAATTTTCGAGCTGAATCTAATGTACGGAGCAGATTTCTCAAAGGAAATTGTGAAGTGGGACCCACCATCACCACAGCCTCGTTTCGCGTCCGCGTAGCGTCCGGCCGCTGGCCGTTTTTGCGGAAGACAGTGGGCCCCACCCGTCAACCATACGGAAGATCTGATCCGTCCATCGTGTAGAGGGCATTGAGAATTACAAAACCATGTTGACATTCCTTTCCCATGCGTACATACGTGCGTGATACAGAGGCCACAAACGGACTGCTTTGTGACGTTCAAAACTGATCTTTTCGTGATTTCTTCTCTTGGCCGCGTCAATGGATGTTCAAAACCACCCATTCTTGACTGAAATTTCGTCCTTAATCCAATGGACGGGGTGGATTTTCCAGAAAACACCTCTGTGGGGCCCACTGATCACGGCTGCGAAAATTTGTACTCCGAGTCCTTCTACGACTCTGCCACCGACCCCAGCCATCCAGCAGCTATAAAAAGGGAGTTTTGGACGTGGGAAGGGCATTGAGAACTAGGGAATTCGAGATCCAGAGCCAAGGAGAGAAGAAAGAGAAGAAAGAGAAGGAGGAAGAGAGAGATCGATTGGTTTGGTGTTTAATTTTTATGAATTTTATTTAATATTTTTGATGGATTTTATGGGTCAATAATCTCTCAGCTAGGGCTGAGATGAAGCCCCTAATTTGATTAGCTCTTATATTGGTTGATTTACTTTGAATATTAATTAATTTGTTTCCTTCTCTAAGTGGGCTTAATTGGTTTAAATTCTATACTTCTCCATCTATGAACTTGACCAAAGTATATATATGGATGTTGTTTGGATGCTTATTATAGGTGCTTGGGTCTGATCAAGAACAAGTTTCCTATCGAGGAAGAACAAGATGCTTTAATGAACTGTACATCCCTTATGCCCGACTAAGGATATAGGATATGTCATTCATGGCATTGCTTAAAGGAATTAGATAGTCTGTATGCCCGATTGAGGACACAGATTGTGCTTTCTCTATATAAGTGGTATTAATCTAGATCAAGGTGAATCAACAGACAAAATAAGGGTTAGGATAATTAGGGGTGGATTCGAAAGTCCTAGTGCTCTCTCTCTGATTGAATTTTCTTCCCTGTTCTTAATTGTTTTTTTTTTTTCTAGAATTGTGCTTAGTAGTTCATTCCATTATTTGTTGGATTAGTTAAGGAGAGTCATAGATTTGAATTGTGACGACCAGTCCTCGTGGGAATGATCTCGTAACACGTACCATATCTATATCTGATTCGTATACTTGCGAGTTTAAATATCATTTAAATCATGTTGGTTTAAATAAAACATCAAGTTTTGCGCGTAAGTTCTTGAAGTGTTGTTTCGTTCCAAATTGAATTTTGGATTCTCTCTTATCATAATTCATAGTCTTAGGATTTTACTAATTTTAGGTTAAAGTTTTTATTTTATTTTATATTTATTTTATTTTTAGAAACTAACCTGTTTCCTGTTTTGTAGGGTCCTGACATAAATTTCTAAGTTGATTCTAACATAGATCTCCAAATTGGAAGTGAAGGAGGAGCTCCCTATTCCTCGGACATCAATCATCTCCTTTTCCGGGTTCTTTCTTCCCATTCTTATTTACATAGTTTTAACTTGTTTTAGAATCTCATAGTTTCTAGGTCTAGTTTTATTTCTCTTAGGTTGCTTCTTAGTTTAGTTTTCCTTCTTCCATTGCAATAACATAGTTTATGCTAGGACGTAGATCTCTGAATATAGAACTAGCACCGTTTGATCCTGAAATAGAAAGAACACTTCGTGAAAGATTGAGAAATAATCCTGTTAAAATGGCGAATGAGAATGAAGTTAAGGCTCTCAAAGATTATTCAACTCCTGTCCAATTTAATGCGCCTTCATGCATAGTGTTGCCAACCACTACGGCAGCACACTTTGAACTTAAACCTGGAGTCATACAATTGTTGCCATCCTTTTATGGATTGGACAAGGAGGACCCATATCATCATGTGAAAGAATTCTTAGACATTTGCTCCACCTTTAAGTTCCAAAACTTCTCAGACGATTCGATCCGCCTACGCCTGTTTCCTTTTTCTTTGAAGGATAAGGCGAAAGCATGGTTGAATTCTCTAGAAGTTAGATCTATCACTACATGGGATCAACTGTCTAAGAAGTTCTTAAACAAGTTCTTCCCCGTTCACAAAACCAATGCCCTCCGTAGAGAAATTACTAACTCCACACAAAAAGAGGGCAAACACTTTCATGAATGTTGGGAAAGATGGAAGGACTTGCTTCTTAAATGTCCTCACCATGGTTTTGAGAAGTGGCAACAAGTTCAATACTTCTATGACGGTCTGACACCCCAGAACCATCGCATGGTTGATGCCACCAGTGGAGGGTCATTCATGACCAAAAGTGATGTCGAAGCGTGGAACTTCTTTGAAACCTTGTGCGAAAATTCCCAGCAACGAGACTATTCAAATAGAGGTGACAGAAGTCCCCAACCACAAAAGAGAGGTGGTATATATGAGATAGGAGTCGTGCCAGAGCTGTGCGCCAAGCTTGATAACCTGACAAAGAAAGTTGATGCTCTGGTATTAAATAATGGACCTCCACAAACAGCTCAAGTCGAGGCATGTGCCACATGTTCTAGTCCTACCCATCCTATGCAGTCTTGTCCATCTGGTGCAGCACCCCCAGAACTTCTCTCTGAACAAGTTCATGTTATGAACACTTTTCAAAAACCTGGGAATGATCCTTACTCGAACACATACAACCCAGGGTGGGCTAGACATCCAAATTTTTCTTGGGCAAAAGGACCACAACAAGGAGGACCATCTAGAAATCCTCCCATGCAACTGCACCTCCAAGTTGACAGTCAACAACTTCAACAGTTTCCACAATATCAACAACTGTCTGCACAATCAAGGAAACCAGCTCTTGAGGATACACTTCATCTCTTTATGCAGAGTTCTCTCCAATTCCAAAAAGACACCCAACAAACCTTACTGGCCAACCAGCAAAGATTACATGCAAATGCGCAATCCATTGCCAAGCTGGAAGTACAAATGGGTCAACTTGCTGCCACATTGAATGAGAGAGAGAAGGGCAAGTTCCCTAGCCAACCTGAGGCTAACCCAAAGGGACAATATGAGATTGGCTCTAATTCCAACCAAGGGCAATATCATGAACAGGCTAAATCGATCACTACCCTTAGGTCAGGCAAGCAGATTGATAACAGAATAGAGATGCCTAGGGATGAATCAAATTCTAAAACAGAAGATCAAGATGAAGCAGAGAGTCACACTGTAACGACCTGTAAATTTTCGTACATTGGGTCGAGTACCACCTCGACCAGAAATCACGTAGGATTAAATCCTTTAGAAATTTAACAAAGTTAACTAAGTACTAAACTCAAATAGCCATGAAATCCGTTGGGATCGCTTTAAATACGATCTGCAAGACCCAAAACTTGCAGAACAAGTGACGCTAGGTTACCCTAAAGTTTAGAACCAAACTCATTTCCCGTCTGTTCTCGGGAATGAAACGAAACTTCGTATTAGGTCTAGATCACACATCGGGAGTCCGATTAACCTGAAGCTAAGGAATTAGGACCGCCCCACTGGGCTTAACAATCATCTCAAAAATCAGCTCCATCCGATGTTCCATGGCCATTCGTTTCGATTCGGAGCGAGGGAGTGTGAAAAACACTATTCCCATCCAAAATAAATATCTGGAATAGTGATCTGGCATCATTCGTTGACGCATCAGTATTAAGCAACCTGACCGTCAGAATCAGACCAAATTACACCCTCGGATTAAGAAAAATTTCAGGAACATTTACATGTACTTGGAATTTCGATCGATCGTGGCCTTGTTGTCGAACTGAAAGTGGTCCGCCACGTGCGATCTGGGTATCCGATCGAGTCAAAAACGTAATCCCACGTAGATCCATAGATGGTGAGCTTAAGTCTGACGTTTGGTTCAAGGAGGGCCACCAGAACCTCCCTTTTGAGCTGGAAAAGTGACGAATATCCTATATTAGCAGTACCCCTTGAACCTGAGTCTAATTTCGGAATGTTTTTTGCTATAAAAGGGGCTTAGAACAGCCCCTCTCACAGCCATACGAATTTTGGAAAAAAACCCTAGAGGGAGAGAGAGAAGAGCTTGGGTTTTGTGGGAGATCTTCCTCCTACTGCTTTGGACTGTTACACGGCCTACACCGCTTCATTCCAGGTGTTTTCCCGGCGGTTTCCATCCCATTTGAAGGTAAGAAACCCTAACCCTAGGTCTGATTTGAGGTGGGATCGATGTGGGTTGTGTAACGACTAACCGATTCCGCTCTTTAGGCTAGAAAACTCCCGTATACGGAAGATTTGCTACCCTTGCTGATTCGTTGCGTTTCAAAAGGCAAAGGTGAGGACTTTAAGTGTATAAGTTACGGTTTTCAACGCTTTCAATGTCAGATAATGATAGATTCATGATCTGCGTGTAAATGCACATGTACAAAGTGCTTTCCGTTTCCTGTTTCGATTAACGTTGTAAAATATGGATTTTCACATACTCTAGGTATACGTAGAAATACCGTATACGTATTTTTTTTGGGAAAATGTTTAACATGTTTATTTAATGTATGAATATATAGTATATGAATAAAATACTAGTTTGACGAAAGGAATCGCCAAAATACATGTTCACTTGTAAATGCGACGTATGTTGAAATTGTGTATGTTAGAAATACCGTATACGTATTTCTTTTGGAATAATGTTTGACATATTTATTTAATATATGATTATACAATATATGAATAAAATACTAGCTTGGCGAAAGAAATTGCCGAGATCTATGTTCACTTGAAAACACTATGTATGTTGAAATTGCGTATTCTAGAAATACCGCTTCTGTACAAATTTTGGAAATATAATTGTCATGATTATTTGTCGTATGAATATGGCATGCGCGGATAAAATAACCGCTTGGCGAAATAATCGCCCTAATACGCATTTGCTAACATACGTCGTGTATGTTGGAGTAGTGTATTCTAAGTGTTCGCGTACATGCTTGTGTGCGTAAAAGCTTGGGTGTTAGTGCCTTAGATAGGCGCTGATATGGAATTCCCGACTCCCTTAGAGACATGTAGGGTCCCCTCCATGCGGTGGTTCGCTATGACCACTCACTTGTGATGTGTATGTAATCGTATTCCTATGTGTATAGTGCTTTACAACATGCTTTACAACATACTTTACTTCATGCTTTACTTCATGCTTTATAACATGCCTGCTAATATGCTGTATTGCTTATTTATCATGCTTTACTCCACATGCTATTGATGAGAATTGTTTGAGTTTGGGACTATACCTATAGTCCAAACATTCGGTACCAGACTTGCGGTTGTGGCTGAGATTCATATCGCCACAACGGACGTGTCTGGCGAACCCGAGTCGTACTTCGGTTGGCGATAGTGGTTGGCCACACGGAGTGCTTTTGCGCTCCATATCGCTCAACTTGTGATGCGCTCGAGCTAGTCAGGCTCGTCAAGTAAACCGAAGTGTATATGTATGTTCACCATGTTTGGTCGCTACTGCTTGAACCTAGGGTACCAAACTTACCAGTGGCGATCCCGTTAACCATGGTACCTCGATCCGCTAAGACGCATGAGCCGGGCATAGTGGTATGGGACACCGTAGTCGAGCTGTCGGCCTACGCTGGGGTCATGTGCCTCCCCGTAGTGACCATTGCGCAACTAAACTCGTGAGCCGATTATGGTGGTATGGGACACTATATTCGAGCTGTCGATACTTACGGTGAGAGCCGAGTACGGTGAGACCTGTGCTCGTGCTGACGGGCGACGAGTCCTCCGTAGTATCTTCGAGTATACTCCAAGTGTCTGTGATTGGCGATGAGTCTTTCACAGTAACTAGAGTATGAGTTGAGCCGAGTACGGTGAGACCTGTACTTGAGCTGACGGCTAGTGATTGAGCCAAGTACGGTGAGATATGTACTTGGCCGACGGCCGCAATTGAGCCGCATACGGTGAGATCTGTATTCGCGCTGACGGGTGACGAGCCCTTTGCGATGCCTTCACTACGCTTCTCAAACCATAATATCGTATGAGATTAGCTAGGATTGACGACCCTAGAATGGATCATGTTTGGGAATGATACAAGGGAGGTACCTTAGTTTCCCAATCTTCTTTGGTTGAAATGGATTAATAAAAACTTGGTAATCATGAGCATCATCGCACCGCATGTGCTTTGTAGATATGGCGCACTGAGGGAGTAAGCATTCGCGAACGTAAGATGATGTCGCTTGAGGGTGGTTTGGCAAGGGCATACAGCATCATGTCATATCATTTTTACATTTAACAAGAGTAGTTAGAAATGTTTGAATTGTACTGTGTTATCATTACTGCTTGATTGATTTGATAATATATTAACCTATGCTTTATTGTTCTACTGAGTTAGCTACTCACTCCCACGTTACGGGACGGTGTTTGCAACACCTACCAGACTCTGTCGCAGGTGTAGATGGCGCCTCTGTTCAGGAGCCGGAGCTCGACTTCGAGGAGGATCAGGAGGAGTTCTCC
Source organism: Magnolia changhungtana (assembly GCA_030180095.1). Lineage (NCBI taxonomy): Eukaryota > Viridiplantae > Streptophyta > Magnoliopsida > Magnoliales > Magnoliaceae > Magnolia > Magnolia changhungtana. The sequence goes on from JASAUF010000625.1 coordinate 4,356,292, forward strand.
TTTATGCAGTACTCTGACGGCTATGCTTAGGCTTTTGCATCGAGGGATTTTCAGGGCCTCTCTTGAGGATTGTATTTTGATTTTTGGACTTAGAAACAATACATGTATATTGGTACTCAGTTAATACTCATACTCTGGAGTTCATAAAATTTTAATACTTTACATATTTTGAATATAAAATTTCAGTCTTCCGCTTGCCTTTATACAATTGACCTGGAGTATGATTTACTGTTTTGGTATAATCTCATTCATGTTTATTGCGCTAACTCAGACAACATTTAACCATCGTTATGTATGTTGCATAAGTGATGCGTTGGAACTCGGGAGTTGAGTTCATACTCGACCCCCGAATTTCAGGGCGTTACATACACCAATGCATCCAAAGTCCAAAAGCTCTCTGACTCTCCAAGAGCCACTAATGTGCCACCTTACGTGCCCAAAGCACCCTTTCCTCAACGTCTGGCACCAATAAAGAAAAGAAATAACTTTGATGAAATCTTGGATGTGTTTCAAAAAGTGCAAGTCAACATCCCGTTTGTAACATCCCGGATTTTTGCCAACCTGGGATTAGACGTCCTTAGGCAATGGGTCGATCCTAAGACCTTACCAACTTGTCAAAACTCAATCCCACAGTCTAAAATCGCTCCTTAACCCATTTCCTTCACAAATCCCACCCTTCACTACCTTGTGCTTTCAATTTTTCAAAGCACTTTCGCCCTAGACACTATCTTAAACTAGCTAAGTAGTATACCTTGGATCACTTTATATACAAACTGCAAAGGACCAAGTACCACCTCGTGATGTAAATCACTTAGGACTAAATCCTTTAGAAATGAGACAAAGTAACTATGTGCGAAACCAGATTAGCTACGAAATCCGTTTGAATCGCTTTAAATACGATCTGCAAGACCCAAAACTTGTAGAATCATTGACGCTAGGTTACCCTAAAACTTAGGATCAATCTCATTACCCGGTTGCTCACGGGAGCATCTCCAAAACGCACATCGGAAATCCGATTAACACGAAGTTAAGGAACTAGGACCACCTCACTGGGCTTGACAATCATCTCAAAAACCAGGTCCAGCCGATGTCCCATGACCATTCGTTTGGATCTGGAGTAAGGGAGTGTGAAAAACACTATTCCCTTTACAAAATAAATATCTGGAATAGTGATCTGGCACTATTCACAGCATCAAGATAAGCAAACAGGCCGTCGAATCGACCAAATTACACCCTCGGATCAGGAAAAATTTCAGGAACATTTACATGTACTTGGAATTTCGGATCGTGGCCCACTGACCGTTGAACTGAAAGTGGTCCGCCCCGTGTGATCTGGGAATCTGATCGAGTCAAAAACATAATCCCACGTGGATCCATGAGTGGTGAGCTTAAGTCTAATGTTTGGCTCAAGGGGGGCCACCAGAAACACTCTTTTGAGCTGGAACATCGCCGAAATACCTATAATAGTAGTAACCCTTGAACCTGAGTCTATTTTGGGAAGGTTTGAGACTATATAAGGACCTTAAACCCTCTCTCATGGCAGCCATACGAATTTGGGATTTGAGAGAGGGAAAAGAGAGAGAAAGTGAGGGAGATGTGGGAGGAACTCCCTGCTGCTGTTCCCTGCTGCTATCGGTGCTTAACCACCTCATTCTTGCCGCTTTCCCGGCGATTCCGGCGTCATTTCTAGGTAATAAACCCTAACCCTAACCTGTTTGGGGGATTAGACAGTTGTAGGTTAGGAAATAGCTAACCTATTTCTTTCTCTAGGTTGCCAAACTCCCGTATACGGAAGCTTAGCGAACCTATCAACTCCGTTACGATTCTACGACACAAGGTGCAGACTTTAGGTGTATAGGTTATGGTTTTCAACGCTTTCAATGTCAGATAATGGTAGATTCATGATCTGCATGCAATTGCACATGTACAAAGTGCTTTCCGTTTTCAGTTTCGATTAGAATTGTAGAATTTAGAATTTCACATACTCTAGGTATTCGTATAAAATACCGTATACGTATTTTTTATGGAAATGTGTTTGACATGTTTATTTGTCGTATGGATATATGACGTATGGATAAAATACTTATTTGGCAAAAGGATTCGCCTAAATACATGTTTACTAATAAACACTAAGTATGTAGAAATACGGTATTGTAAGAAGTACCGTATACATGTATATTTTAGTGATGTGTTTGTCATGATTAATTGTCGTATAAATATATTATATACGTATAAAATATTTTCTTGGCGAAAGGAATCACCATAATACATGTTTGCTTGTATACGCTATGTATGTTGAAAATGCGTATTCTAGAAAATACTGTATACGTATAAATTTTGGAGATGTATTTATCATGATTATTTGCTGTAGTAATATATTATACATGGATAAAATACTCACTTGGCTAAAGGATAGCCCTAATACATGTTTTGCTAATATACACCATGTATGCTGTAATAGTGTATTCTAAGTGTTTGTGAAAATGATTGAATGAGTACCGAATTCTCATTCGTACTCGCCATGACTAGTTGTCATGGATTCATGATTGTTGTATTGGCGATACCCCTTTGACGAAAGGATTTACACTAAATCACGCCACGGCCAGTATACACCAAATATGCTAAAATGTGTGGCCCAAGTGTTTGTGAAATGACTGAATGAATATGGAACTTGGATTCCTGCTTGTCATGACTATCCGTCGTGGGTGTACGCATGTTATGATTGGGGCAACTCCCTAGGGAAAGGATTTGGCCTAATGCCTATGTGATCGACATATGTCATGTATGTTGATGTATGTTTGTTTAAGTGTTTCTTGAAATGTCTGAATGAGTAGTAGTTAGCAAATTGTAATGTATAAGGGTGTTGAGATATGATTCTCAACCTCTTTTAACTATGTGTAGGATCTCCTTGGATCGTTGTGTGATTAGGAATTGAACATGTATAAACTCATGCTTGTGTTGTGATTCCTAACATGCTCAACTGCTTTATATTATAACTATGTAATGCATATGTTTAAATTTATATTTACGTTGTATGATCCGTCATGGGTGATGGGGGAGCGGTGCAACGAGTGCGTCTGCAATGACCACAGCGGCAAATTCTAAACGGATAATACCATACCTTGATTGTATGAGTGGAATCTTGATCCATTCTTCGCTTTATCTATCCGCAAGTTATCATGTTTAGGGCTATGATTATAGTCCGGACAATCGGTATCGGAATTGAATTCGTGGTCGCGATTCATTTGCCACGTGAGATGTGTTCGACGAACCCGAGTCGTACTTTGGCGATAGTGGTTGGCCACGCGAAGTGCTTATGCACTTCATGTCGTTCAACTTGTTGTGCGCTCGAGCTAGCCGAGCTCGTCAAGTAACCCGATTTGTCTAATGTATGTTCACCATGTTTGGTCGCCTCTGCTTGAACCTAGGGTACCAAACTTACCAGTGAAATCCCTTTTAACCATGGTACCTCGATCCGCTAAGACTCATGAGCTGGGCATGGTGGTATGGGACACCGTGGTCGAGTTGTCGGCCTACGTTGGGGCCACGTGCCTCCCCGTAGTGACCAGTGAGCAACCAGACTTGTGAGCCGATTATGGTGGTATGGGACACTATATTCGAGCTGTCGATACTTACGGCGAGAGCCGAGTACGGTGAGACCTGTGCTCGTGCTGACGGGCGACGAGTCCTCCATAGTATCTTCGAGTATACTCCAAGGTCTGTGATTGGCGACGAGTCTTTCACAGCAACTGGAGTATGAGTTGAGCCGAGTACGGTGAGACCTGTATTCGAGCTGACGGCTAGTGATTGAGCCGAGTACGGTGAGACCTGTACTCGAGCTGACGGTCAGCAATTGAGCCGCATACGGTGAGATCTGTATCCGTGCTGACGGGTGACGAGTCCTTTGTGATGCCTTCGCTACGCCTCTCAAACCATAATATCGTATGAGATTAACTAGGACTGACGACCCTAGAATGGATCATGTTTGGGAATGATACAAGGGAGGTACCTTAGTTTCCCAATACTGCTGTTTAAAATGGACTAATAAGAACTCGGTAATCATGATCATCATCACACCGCATGTGCTTAGTAGATGTGGCGCACTAAGGGAGTTAAGCATTCGCGAACGTAAGATGATGTCGCATGAGGGTGGTTTGGCAAGGGCATACAGCATCATATCATTTCATTCTCGCACTTAATAAGAGTAGTTAGAATTGTTTGATTTGTACTGCTTTATCATTATTGCTTGATTGAATTGATAACATGTTAACCTATGCTTTACTGTTCCACTGAGTTGATCACTCACTCCCACGATACGGGACGGTGTTCCGAATACCCACCAGACTTTGTCTGATTGCAAATGGCGACGCTACTTCTGAGGCAGAGCCGGACTTCTATGACGACGAGAATATTTTCTCGTATATGTTGTATCTGGCGGCTTCGTGAGAGCCGTACTTTGATTGTCGGGGCTACAAGGATGTTGACTAGATCATACTACATAACTTGGTATAATTTACTTGTAATTATTTAACCTGGTAACTTTATCACACTCTGGAGACTCATCACAGTTTATATATTTTATCTATCTATCACAGTCTTCCGCTTGCTAATTTATTGTCTCTGGAGTATGATATGCTATTTTGGCTTAATCTCACTCATGTTCAATGCACGAATACAGTCAACATTCAATCATCATTCATTTTGTTGCATAAGTGATGTTCTGGAACTCGGGAGTTGAGTTTATGCTCGACCTCCGATTTTCAGGGCGTTACACCGTTGCTTGACGCTATCAAACAAGTCCCTGCTTACGCTAAGTTTCTGAAAGATTTATGCACTCAAAAGCGTAAGCAGAATGTTCAAAAGAAAGTCTTCCTTGTAGAGCAGCTCAGCTCCATGATTCAACATAACACCCCTCCTAAATTTAGGGATCCAGGAGCTCCCACCATTTCTTGCGGCATAGGAGATCATAAGATCGGGAAGGCATTACTTGATTTAGGGGCGAGCGTTAATTTGTTACCTTATTCGGTTTATGAGCAGCTAGGACTTGGTGAATTGAAACCGACTAAGGTAACATTACAACTAGCTGATAGATCTGTCAAGGTGCCCCGGGGTGTTATTGAAGATGTGTTAATCCAGGTTGATAAATTTTATTTTCCAGTGGATTTCATAGTTATAGATACTCAGCCTGTCCAGAATCTTCATAGTCGATCCCAGTCATCTTGGGTCGTCCATTTTTGGTCACATCTAATGCTATTATAAATTGTCAGAATGGAGTTATGAAATTGTCCTTTAGTAACATGAATATTAAACTCAATGTTTTTAATGCAGGACAACAATCCGCAGATTTGGATGACATATCTGAAGTGGACAAGATCGAGAGTCTAGTACAGGACTCCTTCCGTAAATCTTTTGAAGATCCACTTGAGACCTGCTTAGCACAATATGGCATGGATTTTGACATCGATAGTCCCATCCACGAAGTCAATGCACTGCTCGACTCTACTCCTATATTGGAAACTGAAAAATGGAGAGCGAAAGTGGAACCTCTTCATCCCTCTGAGACGCCTCCTGACAGCACAGTTTCGAACTCTAAGAAGACAAAGGAGAGCAGGCTGCTTAATGTTTTTAGAGCATATAAGGCAGCAATTGAATGGAAGATTGCGGAAATACAGGGAGTATGCCCCACTGTATGTATGAATCATGCTGTGGAAATGTCGCGTGAAATGCAAAGGAAGCGTGATCCTAACATGGAAGAAGTTGTGCGAGTAGAAGTCCTTAAATTATTTGACGACAGTGTCAGTTACCTCCTTGCAGATAGCACAGCTCATGGGAACTCACATCACTTATCTGAGATTGGTTAATTAAGGTGGTAAGGTAATTTCTTCGGCGGACCTTGGTTATAACGATTAGCTCATTTATGGTCCGTTCTTGTCTGGCTGAAGATGTTAAACTTAGCGCTCCTGGGAGGCAGCCCAGCCTTTTGTTTTATTGTATTACTTTTTCTTAGTTAGTTAGTTCAATGTTTGTGGGTAACATTACTGCAAACCCTCACGAGACTCCAACTCGTCCACTAGGGGTAACCTAGGGGTTTAAAGGCTTGTTGCATACGCTAAATGCAATCGAGAGCACCTGCGAAAGTGGTATAGGTAGGATCTTCTTTTGTTTTCTTTTTGTTATTTTTTCTTCTGTTGATTTCTCTCTTGTGCTAACTCGCTTTTACGTTGAAAGTTTTTTTGAGAAAGCCTCTTGATTCTCCGTCCAGGTACTATCTTTCCCTCATTCCTCTTTACTTTCATTGTCTTATGTGCATTGCTTGCTTATTTCTTTTACATTGAGGACAATGTAGATTTTAGGTTGGGGGTGGGAGATTAGGTACCCTAATCAGTATTTTCTTGGTCTTGAGCAAAATTTGTGAAAATTTTAAAATTTTTTCTGGAATTTCTATTGAATTCAAAGTGATTTTGAAGGATAGTTGTGATTTTAACATTATAAGATATGTGATGTTGGTAACTTATGACTCTTGGATTCGGCCATCTGCTTGATTTCACAGTCAATTTTAAATTGTTAATCCATGATTAGAAGTTGTAAACATTGATTGAGCCATGATTTCACATATCACATCTCGCTTACACATTAAGTTTTCGGTTCGATAACTGAATGATTAACTTGGTAAAAAGAAGAATTAAAAGGCTAAGTCATATAATCTTCACCATAGGTTTGCTCCCTATAGGTGCAAATTTGATTCTCCATAGTTGACATATGAAAAAAAAAAAAAAAAAAAAAAAAAAGTTAGGCGACAAGTTTTCGCCATAGGTTTGCTCCCCATAGGTGAGGATTTGATTCCCTTCCTTGGCGTATTATTCATAAAGGAAAAAAAAAAAATGAAGGCTGAAAGGTTAATCTAAAATACTAGTGTTGGTTGTCAGGAATTCTGTTGTTACCATTTTTAGCATGAAATTGATAATTGGATCTCTTAATGATTGTAAGCTGAGATGATACTATTCACCTGTGGAACTCAATGTTTAGGAATGTTCTAATTGATGGATTAATATTTTGAACTTGATTATGAAGTTTACTGTAAGCTTGATTCCAAGAGAAAAATTCCACACACCAATCATGAATCTTAGAATTTTCACATCTCAGCTATCTTTTCACAAGTCACTTAAATTTACAGGAATTGTCTTTTATTTCTGAAATTATTTTTCGCATGTTTTGCTCGGGACTAGCAAAATGCTGGTTGGGGGTTGTGATGAGTGTCGAATGTTGCATACCAGACCCCGGTAATTGCCTAATTTTACGTACATGATAAGGTTTAATGGAGTGTTTTAATCGTGTTTTTATTACAGGATGAAATCAGGAGCGTTAATTGGAAATTGATGTTAAAGGCATGGATTTCATGATCCAAAGTCTCCAGAGCACGGGATGGACTCCAGAGAACCGATAATGAAGATTTTACACGCCTGGGATCGGAGGAAAGCAAGCCAAAGGGGCCCGAAAAGGGTCCAGAATGCAAGATCACATGTTTCCCGCCATCCGATCAACTCGAAACTTCATACATGTGATGGGGGATGTAAATTAACCGTACATATTAAATTTCAGCCATTGAAGATCTCGGGAAGTGGTCCAACGGACAGATCAGCCCATTAATCTTCACTTTGGGGCCCACCTGATATCTGGAACTTCTTCAAAATTTACCTAGACGGTTTAAATAATTTGAGAAACATGATGAATGGGACGGATCTCTCAAAAACATCACAGAGGGTCCCATATATGACGCATGTACACCATGCGTACACGGCTCCTGCCGTGCACCGCACCCGCGTCTCGGTCAGCGCGGGCGCTGACCCGCGCTCGTTCCCTCTCTGTTTCCAGCGTCTGCGAGAACCGGCACCGGTCGTCGGTTGTGGGGCCCACCTAGTGTCCAAATGGACAATCCAAACCATCCATCCGCTTCCTGGGGCAGTCATTACCATTGCCTAGGTGGCAAAAATTCAAATGAAAGCATAGATCAGATCCCAGTCGTTTAACCGCAGGTTGGACGGCAAGACAGAAAGCCACGTGGAGTACACCGAATCCACCCCAAAAACAGTCAATTCCTACCGAATTTTCGAGCTGAATCTAATGTACGGAGCAGATTTCTCAAAGGAAATTGTGAAGTGGGACCCACCATCACCACAGCCTCGTTTCGCGTCCGCATAGCGCCTGACCGCTGGCCATTTTTGCGGAAGACAGTGGGCCCCACCCGTCAACCGTACGGAAGATCTGATCCGTCCATCGTGTAGAGGGCGTTGAAAACTACAAAACCATGTTGACATTCCTTTCCCATGCGTACATACGTGTGCGGTACAGAGGCCACAAAAAGGCTACCCGGCGACGTTCAAAACTGATCTTTTTGTATTTTCTTCTCTGAGCCGTGTCAATGGACATTCAAAACCATCCATTCTTGACTGAAATTTCGTCCTGAATCCAATGGACGGGGTGGATTTTCCAGAAAATACCTCTGTGGGGCCCACCGATCACGGCTGTGAAAATTTGTACTCCGAGTCCTTCTACGACTTTGCCGCTGACTCCAGCCCTCCAACGGCTATAAAAGAGGAGTTTTTGACGTGGGAAAGGCATTCAGAACCAGGGAATTCGAGATCCAGAGCAAGGGAGAGAAGAAAGAGAAGAAAGAGAAGAAAAAGAAGAGAGAGAGATCGATTGGTTTGGTGTTCCGTTTTTTTTATGAATTTTATTTATCCATCTCTTTTTATGGATTTTATGGGTCACTAATCTCTCAGCTAGGGTTGAGATGAAACCCCTAATTTGATTAGCTCTTGTATGGGTTGATTTACTTTGAATATTAATTAATTTGTTTCTTTATCTAAGTGGGCTTGATTGGTTTAAATTCCATACTTCTCCATCTATGAACTTGATTAAAGTATATATATGGATGTTGTTTGGATGCTTATTAAAGGAGCTTGGGTCTGATCAAGAACAGGTTTCCTATAGAGGAAGAAACAGGGTGCTTTAATGAATGTACATTCCATGTACCCGACCAAGGACATGGGATATGTTATTCATGGCATTGTTTAAAGGAATTAGACATTCTGTATGCCCGATTGAAAACACAGATTGTGCTTTCTCTGTATAAGTGGTATCAATCTAGATCAAGGTGAATCAACAGACAAAACAAGGGTTAGGATAATTAGGGGTGGATTCGAAAGTCCTAGTACTCTCTCTCTGATTGAATTTTTTTCCCTGTTCTTAATTGTTTTTTTCCTAGAATTGTGCTTAGTAGTTCATTCCATTATCTGTTGGATTAGTTAAGGAGAGTCATAGATTTGAATTATGACGACCAGTCCTCGTGGGAACGATCTCGTAATACGTACCATATCTGCATCTGATTCGTATACTTGCGAGTTTAAATATCATTTAAATCATGTTGGTTTAAATAAAACAACAATGGGTCGCAGTTATCCTATTATATGGGTCGCAGTCGCGGTTGTCCTGTTATTTAGGTCGCAGTTGTCCTGTTATATGGTTCGCAGTTGTATGGATCGCAGTTGTCCTGTTATATGGGTCGCAGTTATCTTGTTATATGGGTCGCGGTCGCAGTTATCCTGTTATTTGGGTCGCAATTATCCTGTTATATGGGTTGCGGTTATATGTATCGCAGTCGTCATGTTATATGGGTTGTAGTTATCCTATTATATGGGTCGTGGTTGTCATGGGTAGTGGTTATCCAATTACCATTGTTTTCCTGTGGTGTGGTCCACTTGAGATTTATATCCCTCTCATTTTTGGTATAAAACTCTAAAATAATCTGTAAAAATAGATGAACAGAATCGATGTAACACATACATCATAATGGGCCCACATAGCACCGACCACCAGCCACAGGGCTGTTAGCAGTGGGGAGTAGCCAATCCGTTTCCGTCTCGGATACGGACATGGATCAGAGGAAGTGGATTGGCTGGTGTACCTCACACCAGTTATATAGCTGCTGTATTGAAGTCAGCAAGTTATGTGTGTCTGATCATGAGGTATATGCTATATCCAAACCGTTCATCCATTTGGTGAGTTCGTCTTAAGGCTTGATATGAAAAATAAGACAGATCTAACATATAACATGAAAACCATGACCCGTATAACATGACAACCACGACCCATATAACATGACAATCACGACTCATATCACATGAGAACCATGACCCATATAATATGATAACTACGACCCATTTAACATGACAATCACGACCCATATAACATGATAACCACAACCCATGACAGTTACGACCCTTACCGCATAACAACCATGACCTATATAACATGACAACCACAACTATGACAACCACAACCCGTGATAACTACGACTTATATAACATAACAACCATGACCCATATAACATGACAACTACGACCCATAACAACCACGATCTATTTTTTGTAGTGTAAATGGATCGAAGGCTACAGATTAAGGTCGTGGTATACTCCAATTGATCTTTGGATATGCTTTAATTTTGGGCTAAACCCCTTAAATTAGATGGAAAATGGATGGATGGCGTGGATAGACCACATACATTTAACGTGGGCCCAACTGAGTACTCAATCTGATTTCCTCTCTCGTGCGTAACTTACACTAGGAAAGAAAGAAAAATCGGCCAACCACACTCCTACCTCAAGACAACCATAACCTTTTCCTCATGAAAACCACGACCCATATAACATGGCAACCATGACCCATACCTGGGTCATGGTTGTAATGTGGTAAGGGTCGTGATTGTAATGTAGTAAGGGTCGTAGTTCTCATGTTATATGGGTCGTAGTTTTCCTAGGTCGCGGTTGTTACATGTTCACTTCCTTTACTACCAAATGAAAGGATAACCATTGGTACAATAGTCTGAGGCCAACAATAGGGAGATCCGTTATGTCCATCTTGTCGACCAGCTCGGCGTGGGCCTAAAAAGTCCTAACTTGGACAGTGTCCACTTCTAACAAACATCACGGTGAGCCTGGAAAGTTTCAACAATGGGTTCCATTGTCACCATTATTTTCTATTATGTGACCCACACGAGCTTTAGATCAGGCTGATATTTAGACCCTGGCCCTAAAATGACACAGTAAAAAGGATGGACGACATGGATTATACACTTACATCCATATGGGCCCCACGAGTTTAGTCCTTGCCCATGCACAAAAAGGGTTTCGTACACATCACTTTACTGGCATTAAATACTATGTAACTTCTTAGTCCCTAGAAAATCATGTAACTACTGAACTAAGGTCAAGGGCATTTTTGTCCAAAATAAAGTCAAAAAACTATCAGAAAGCCCTTTAGAGAATATATGGAGTGTCGTAGCGTACGAGGTAATTGACCCAAACTTTGAGGCGAGTACGGTCAATTTTCCCTTAAAAAAGTATTATAGATCCTAATCAAAAGATCCTTGGAACTTGGCAAAACCTACCAATGGCCCGACTGGCAGAAAAGTAACTAAGATAAATCAAATCCCTGTTTAATATCTTAGACCTTCCGATCAATTATATGCTTTAACAAAAAATAAACCGTCGATGCGGTTTCTAGCTCACCCCTTTAGCACTCGAGAATCTGGAAGAGGACAAAGGAGACCTTGGCTAGTTCAGGGGACCCTCCGATGCCTAAGTCAGACCTGGAATCTGGGTCTAATAGTAAGGATATAGGGGTGAGATCTATGTGTGTAGCTTTCACCGTGGGTAGGTTCTCTATTTATAGAGGTGGCGTAATCCCGTAGTGTCACGATCTTTCCCTGAAGTGGATTTATCATTATCTTAGAGGATTCTGAGATCTTCGATCTCCTAGATTTTTAGAATCGGAGCTTATCCTTCGAGGATCTTGGGAAGAGATCTTGATATTAGGACATCTCTTAGCTTGGTTTTGATTCTGTAGATGAGAACTGAAGAGGCCTGGTTGATCGTCGGCTCAACCAATCTTTGATGGTGGATTGTGAATGCTAATCCTTGATCAGTGTGGGTATGGTCGACCCATAATAGACCTACTACCGACTGAAGGCCGACCCATGGCTGACCCAGAGGATAGGTCGGGTTGGGACAGGGCCAAGGTCTGGCCGACCTATGCCTGGTTTATGGCCGATCCATGTACATAGTAGGTGTGAAGTCACCTCTGAGGAACCCTATGACGGCCTCCTTGGAGGTCTCGCCTCATGGCTCTGGACATGTGGGCCTTGGTCAGACTAGGGGCCGGGTGAGCTCGGGCCATGTCAGTAGAATTGGTCCACTCCATAAGCCGACCTATTGACTTATCATATTTTCCCCCAACAGTAAGCCCCCCTAGTTCTTGTGCCGACCTATAGAGGTCGAGGAGTAGATCAGTGTTGGGTAGGATTACGCATGGTCCGAACTTATGATGGAGCAGTTATTGCTGGTATGACGACTAGCTCGAATACTGAAGCAGACTACCTCATCCCGAACACGATTCGATTCAGTTCTTGAGGCCGCATGAGCAAGAGGTCATCATTTCAGCGGCAGAGCGGATGAGCGGTGGACACGTGACAAGGCGTTTAATGACGGAACCAAACAACGTGTGGCATGGCGCCACGTGTTGGATTGGGGAGCTCGAGGGGGCATCGAGTCGGCTTCTCCTTTAATGCGGGTGCCACGTGGCATGGCAAATCGGATCACCCTAGCCCCCCAAATCGGCCCCATTTCTGTGCCTTTCTCCTCCCATTTTCTGTCCTTTCACTTTCTTTGCCCTCTTTGCATTTTCTGGCTATCACTGCAAACTCCGGTGAGCATTTTTCTCCCTCCCTTTCAATTAATTTCAAATAATGTCAGGCTCCGTAAGCCCTTGGGAGGGAGTATAAGTGATGAGGGTGGAACAAGCAGCTTTTGGGCTGCTTCGAAACCACCCTCGTTGCTGGCGGAGATTGTGGTCGGTGCTAATGCCGCATTTTGGCATTCGCAAAGGGTGATGGAATCCTCAGCGTAGAGGCCGGTGGCATTTGTTGGGATGTCTGACTCGTCTCTTAGGCGGGGGGCAGTAATAAAAACTGCTCCAGGAAGGCCCAATCCCCCTGATGTGGACGAGGATGACGAAGCTAAGGAAGCCAACGAAACCATGGCTGAAAAAGCTTCGGCCGAGGAGGGATCGAGAGGGTCAGTACCCTCAGTTTTGACCAAGGACGACCTGCTTCGGCCTTAGCCTTCCTCGACTGAATGAACTGCCCAACCGACCCCCCCCCCTCGGGGGCGGTCACGATTTATCAAGTGGCACTGCAATGTGGTCTCCATTTTCCATTACAGGATATCGCTCAACGTCTTCTTGGCTCTCTTGGTTTGGCTCCGGGGCAAATAGTTATGAACGGGTGGAGGGACTTGTTCAGTTATGCGGTCCTGTGGGCCGAGATGATTAGCCGGCGCTGACCATAAACGAGTTCCTCCATCTGTACCAAGTGCAACCGAATTCTCAGTAGCCTGGATGGTATTACTTCTGCTCTTGGCAGAAAAAAGGAGCACTGATAACCGACCCTCCTTCCAACAAGCACCAGAGGGATCGGTGGTTCTGGGCTTGCGGCCTCTGGGAGATGGCCAAGTCAGAGCCATTTGTGTCCTTCGTTCCCCAGGCTTTTTCTGAGCCAGGTGACTTAGCGTTCATTATTTTTCCTTCTATATTGGCTGAACCTTTTTAATGTATCCTTTGACTGTCTGTGCTCCTTTAGTCCTCCCCGCGCACTGTCCAGGAGTTAGATCGAGCTCGAAGGCTCTAATCAGGGATCTGAGAGCATTGGATCCAGAGACAAGGTCTTGTAAAAGGCTACTCCAACCAGAGCGTCTCTTTGAGTTGGGCTTAGATTTGGCCCTGACTAGTATGACCCACAACTGAGCATTAGTACCGGGCATAATTCCCGTTCTTTCATTTTTATTTTTTTTACTGACACTTTAATCTTGCTTCTGACATAGAGATGTCTGAGGCATGACCGACCCTTCGTCCTCCTTCTAAGATAAAGTCTCCTCCTCGGGGCGAGCCTAGGGTCGATACTCGGCCCTTAAAGAGGCAGAGGGCGGCCTCTGAGAGTCAGGGGAAGGTCGCTCAACCCCCTCCGACCGTCATAGAAGTTGCGGACGAGGGTATAGAGGTGGTGGAGGTAGCGTCATCCGAGCCTCGAGAGGTTCCCGAGCCAGGACCTATTGCAAAATAGGTCCTTGAGAGGAGAGAGGAAGTGGAAGGGGATGAGCCCCCCACCGGAGAGGCGGTCGAGGGAGAAAGGATGGGCTTTCTTCGGAGCGTCGAAGGGATCCTCCACTGAGTGAGTCGCTAGAGGACCGAGGAGGATTTCGCCGGCCTCTTTGAGTCCTCCATGAAGCGGATGTTCGCCAAAATGACGAGGATGCTCCTTGAGGTAAGAGCGAGATCTTCTATTCTTCGTTTGGCTTTTCTATCCAATAATAACCTCCCTTTTCTTTTTCGCAGTTCACCCCGTGTGCGCTAAGGGCCCGCGTCGAGCTGTCCAATTCCAACAAGCGCGCGGATGATGCAGAGGCTCGGCTGGCGACCGCCGAGGCTCATGTTGCCACTATAATGACTGATCTAACATCAGTAATGATGTCCCTTGATGAGGCCACGACGAAAAATACTCATTTGGCCTCGAGACTAGAAGAGGCTAGGGTGGGATATGATAAATGCCACGCCGAGTATGTCCGAGTCTGTGAGGTGGCAAACCGGATCAAAACAGAGACCAAGGCCGCTCTTGTCATTGCGCAAGATAGGGCACGGGAGGAGGGATAGGTGGAGGCTGTGGAAACCTTTCTCTCGTCTCAATCTTTCACGGAGGAGTGGGATCGTCTTTACCAAGACGGTTACACTGAATGCGTGAAGCTAATGAGGGAGAGCTTTCCTCAGCTCAACCTCTTTGGTTTCGATGAGAGCGGGTTGAGATCCGGTGATCCATGTGCTGAGGGGGACACTAATCTCGAGGCTGAGTCCGCTGCAGTTGGTCCTTTGGTGGTCGCAGTTGACCCTGAGGCAAATTCCAAGGCTGCCCTTGAGTTGGCTCCTGATGAGGCGGCTGAGCCATGAAGTTGGATTTGCGAAGTAAAATTCTTTTCTCTTCCCTTTTTTAACTTTAGGCACTTTAAGCACGCCAAGCGCCGAACTCGAGAGCATCTGCGACCTCGGGCTCCACCGATCCTCAACACTTATGCATTATGTGATTTTCCTTATCTATTAATGTAATTTTGATGTACATGATGACGTGTTCCCAATGTAAATCTTATTCTGATCAATGAATACACTTTTTCCTTGCATCCAATTGTCTGATCTACATGGTTACGAATTTTTGTACGTTTATCAATAGAAGTCAAGCAATGCTTTGCCCATTGATTGGTTTAGGGATAATAGATCTTGAGATGCTCGGCATTCCAAGGCTGAGGTAGTAGTTGGCTGGTTAAGTCTTCCAGTCAGTATGTGCCAGGTCGGATGGTGTTTGCAATTATGTAAGGTCCCTCCCAATTAGGTCCTAACGTGCCTGCGCCGACCTCCTTAATGTTTTGAAATGTCTTTCGAAGGACCAAGTCCCCAACTTGGAATCTTCTTACTTTAACTTGGGCATTGTAGAATCGCAACACTTGCTGTTGATGGATGATCATTCGGAGCCAAGCTTGTTCTTTACGTTCTTTTAGGAGATCGAGGCCGATTGCCAGGAGTTCTTCGTTGTCTTGTTCGTCGTAAGAGCTTAATCGGGCGGTCGGCAGTCCGATCTCAACCGGGGTGATGGCTTCTGACCCGTATGCCAAGGAGAACGGGGTTTCCTCTGTTGCGGTCTGAGTTGTAGTTCGGTAGGCCCATAGAACTTTCGAAAGTTCCTCGGCCTAAGCTCCCTTAGTTCGGTCGAGTTTAGTCCAGAGATGCTATTTGATAATCTTGTTGACGGCTTCAACTTGGCTGTTTGCCTGAGGATGGTGCGGAGAGGAATATATGTTTTTGATCCCGAGGTTCTCACACATCTCTCGATACTGTTTATTATCAAACTGTTTCCCATTGTCGGAGACGATGGTCCGAGGCACACCAAATCGACCGATGATGTTTTTCGAAACAAAGTCGGTGATTTTTGCTCAGTTATTTTGGCCAATGGTTTAACTTCTACCCATTTGGTGAAATAATCTACGGCGACAACGGCGAACTTCGTCTGTCCCTTTCCCATAGGAAAAGGTCTAATGATGTCGATCCCCCACTAAGTGAAAGGCCATGGACTGGCCATAGGGGTGAGCTCTTTGGGTGGTTGTCGAGAGACGGTTGAGAACCTTTGACACTTATCACAGCTCTGGATGAGCTTTCGTGCATCATGTTGGATGGTCGGCCAGTAATACCCTTACCGTATTACCTTATGAGCCAAGGTTCGTCCTCCAGAGTGATTTCCATAGATGCCTTCGTGTATTTCCCTTAGTACGTAGTCGGCCTCGTCCGATCGCAAGCACTTCAGTAGGGGCACGTAGTGTCCTTTCTTGTATAGTATCCTGTTGAGCAAGGTGTAATGGGCAGATTGGATCTTCAGTCGTTAGGCTTTAGCTGGGTCTTCCAGTAGCTCGTTTACTTTGAGGTAACGAATGATGGGATCAACCCAAGAGGGAATCGATCGGGAGTACGGTTGCAGCCTCGGTCTCGTCGATACTCGGCTTAGTGACGTACTTAATCGGGATGGACCTGGGGATCTCATCTTCGTCAGCTGTAACGAGCTTAGCCAGTAAGTCGGCTTGGGCATTCTTTGCTCACGGGATCTGGATGATGGCACAGTGTTGAAAACCACCGATAAGTTCCTTTGCTTTCTGGAGGTAAGCCTTCAGTCGCTCTTTCCTTGTCTAGTAGACATCGGCTATTTGATTGACGACCAACTATGAGTCGTTGTATACGTCGAGGTGAGAGACCCCCAAGCTGGCTGCTAAACGGAGTCTAAGAAGCAGTGCTTCATATTCCGTCATGTTGTTGGAAGCTTGAAATCCGTGTCTTAAGGCATACTGGATGTATGTATGATCAGGAATTTCCAAGACGACCCTTGACCCGCTTGCCTTGGAGTTGGATGAACCATTGACATAGAGTCGCCAACAAGGTTGGGCGGGAAATGAAATGGGAATGATTATTCTAGATTCTGAGCATCGGCCGAGCTTTTAGGTGGACAGACTTGGTTAGGATTTGTCACGCCCCAGACTCAGTAACCGAACTCACAAGGAACCCAATAGCCTGTTCTGGCCACAACAGCCTCTGTAGTACCCCATTCTTGGCTCTTGAGGCAGGTTCCGATCTTGGGATCCTACAAGGAGGATTTACATAATTGTATATTCATTTCCAATGCGAGCATACCTAAGATTACGGGTGAGATGAGGAGCAAACCTAGACAAGGCCAAGAAACGGGCCTCATACTGTGACACCGACATATCACCCTGAATTAGGGTCTTAAACTCAATTGTCCTCTGTATCTGAACATGCTCGAGGAAGAATTTCTGGTCGAAACGGACCACGAATTCCTCCTAAGTTCAAATAAAATTTGGCCCGGCTATCCTAGATATGGACGACCACCAATGTCGGGCCTCGTCCTGAAGAAGAAAAGTCACAAGGGAAATCCTCTGATCAGCTGTCACCCTGAACTAGGGTCTTAAACTCAATCGCCCTCTGTATCTGAACATGCTCGAGGAAGAATTTCTTGTCGAAACGGACCACGAATTCCTCCTAAGTTCAAACAAAATTTGGCTCGACTATCCTATATATGGATGACCACCAATGGCGGGCCTCGTCCTGAAGAAGAAAGGTCGTAAGGGAAACCCTCTGATCAGCTGGATACTGCATAGTATCGAAAATCCTTGCGATCTCGGTGTGTCATGCCTTGGTGGAGATAGGTCTGGCTCACCCCTGAATCTTAGAGGGTCATGCTGCCTAAACTTCAGAAGATAGCGCTAGCGTGCGGCAAATCACTTTGCTCAGAAACTGGAGTGGCTGCAGGCTGACGAGTCTGCAACACGGTAGCTACAAGCTGCATCAGCTGCTGAAAATGCTCGGCACCTACTGGCACTGTCAGGAAGGCAGGAATGGCACTCGCCTCGGGCGAAGATACGGGTGCAGCTGACTGAGCGGGAGCAATTGGAGCAACTGGAGGAACAAGCTCAACAAGAGGCTGAATCGGGACCTCGGGAATCAGATCCTCGACAACGGGAGCGGGATGCGCTCGGGTAGAATGGGTATCACAGGTGCCTCATCCACGGGCACCACGTCCACGAGCGCCACGTCTAGGCAACATTGTCTATAAAATAATGACAATGCGAGGAATCAAGATAATTACAGGCTCAATACGAAGTGAAAGGAAGGATCTCGGGACACTACTTGTCCTATGCTCTCAGCAGACAGCGATGTTATCCCGAGTTATTCTAAAATTACTTACTATGCTCTGATACTAACTCCTATCACGCCCCAGACTCGGTAACTAGACTCACAAGGAACCCGATAACCGGTTCTGGCAGCAACAACTCTGTAGTACCCCATTCTTGGCTCCTGAGGCAGGTTTCAATCCTGGGATCCTATTTAACCGTATATTCATTTCCAATGCGAGCATACCCAGGATCACAGCAAGTAAATCTCGAAAATAACTAAGGGACACATTACAAAATCCATTATAAATTTGAACTTTACGAGTACATAGCTAAAAGGAAATACATTTGATATCAAAAGAAGAAGGAAGAAGATCTGCAACACTAGGGTCCTCGGCTCAACTCTAATCTAAGCTCTATCGCTACAACGCTGACCTAGGATCTCCTGCACGCATCAATAGTGCATAAGCTTATAGAATCTTATAGGGTGGTGGAAGTGTGTGACAATAGTGTGCAGAAGAATAATAGGAGATATAGGAAGGGAAACATGATCAACGTAATATCACTAGCCTTACCGAGGCTTGTCATGAATACGATGCAACAAGTACTGGGCGCCATAACAAGGCGATGCATAAATGGCTTATATAGCTGATGCGAATGCAATGTGAAGTGATGTCAGTCATCATATCTAATCCACATATCAAATACATTTCCATCATAAAGAAATCACTGGGGTTAATTACACTGTTGAATGACTACCGCTCTCCAGACCCGCACAGTCAAACGAGGGTAAGAGACCCACTACCCGCCTGTAAACAACCAATCACCAATAAGGTTCAATGGCAGCGGACCCATTTATGAGCTAGTTAGACTCAGCCTAGCAATGCCTTCTTACATCAGGCGGGTAAGGCCACACCCCTATCCAACCAACTATACGATGGTGGGAGTCGCGGCCTAACGGTATAAGGCCCTCGTGCACTTATCGCTTCCACTCGATCACAGCATGGGGGCAGATCCTTGGTACTATGGAAGTTTTAAAATTTTCACCCATGGGCATCCTATGCACCCTATATGCTCAAGTAACATTTTCGGCGTCCACACATACGGCCATCCACAAATGTCTCTGTGGAGTCAAGGCCCTGATAAAGCAAGGGCGGTATTATCATGAAATGCGATGTCAATGCATGAGTCACGCATACAGATCATGCACTAGCTCCAAGCACTCGATGTGCACAAGGGGAGAAACTCCATTCCTCTATCATATCAACCCATCAATGCAATTTGTTCACGCAAATGATGCATATGAGTTATAAGTGTGTAAGTACGCTACTCGGTGATGATGACATAGAATATACTCCTCTTTTCCAAGGAGGGACAAGGTCAAGATACATAGACAGGTACTCTAAGGAGAAATCCTCTAGTGGGGGCCCACTTTGGGGTAGCCCACAAGCTAAAATGGTCATAAAAGCCCAAAGAAGAAGCAGTCCTAACGAGGGTCCAAGGTAGGCCTTCAACCACCTATAACAACCCTATGGGCTTACCTTAGGGCCACCAAGGAGGACATCCAGCCTCAACTGGGTCCCAAAAGGTAGCCCGCCACTATACGAATAAGAAACAAGGCCCAAGGCCTAAGCAATCCATGGGCCTAAGGGCAATACACATGGCCCAATTTAGTAGGCAACATAGTGGGCCCCTAAGCAAGGGTCGGACCCAACCATAAAGATTACAACCCATACATTGTGGTGGGCCTAATGGGCAGCTCGATATTCCAACCATATGGGTAATTCTTATGTTTGAAATAAGTGAGTTGGGCCTCACATTTTGGCCCAAGTATGGGGTTAATTTAATGGACAACAAAGGGCCCAACTACTTGAGTATTTTGGCCCATAAAATCCCTTATAATAACATGTTAAATATAGGTCCAAAGGTCTAATGGACCTATCTAAAAATTTCCAGCCCAAAAAGGGCTAAATAGTCCAACAATTAACTAGAAATATGGACCCAATAAAACCCAACTAGGATAGGCCTCAAATGTGCACTAATTAAGTCCAAAACCTTATTGGAAATAGGACAAGATACGCATAATAATATCTCCAAAATCTAGGGGACCATGCGGCCCCAAAACATGTGTTTATGGGCAGCAACTTTTGGCCAATTGCTAAAATTCCAGCCCACCCTCTATCTGGGCTTGCTGGAAATTCAATAATAATTAATTTATAAAATCATTTTAATCCCTGGTGACTTACACATGTTACAGAGGGTCCCACTAGATGAAAGGAGTGGATAAAACACATAAATCAGGTGGGCTAGCTGCTGGACTGGACATCCAGCAACAACCCATAGGTTGGGCGTCCTTGGTGGATTCTCCAAGGGGCTGGGACGGCTCCCCCTTAAACACATCAAAGTGGGTCCCACATGTGGACGTCCCACATGGGAGATGGGCCACACACATGGGGTCCACAATGTGGAGGATGGCATGGATAAAACATACATCACAGTGGGCCTTAGGGGGGTGGACGGCCAGCCCTGCTAGAACGTCCAGCTATGGGCTGCCATTCCAGCAGCCATACCTCTTTTTTTTAGATGAAAGTGGTGGCCCACACCCCCAAGATGTGTCCCAACATGATGGGCCGCAATATGGGCTATTAGGGAAGCCACAAACCTAAGCAAAATATGAAGGAATTTCATGGACAGCAAGGTAGGAAGTTAGAAATCTGTTGCACAAAATGTTGTTGTCCAAACAGTATTTACCCAACAAGGTGGGCCCAAACTTTGCCTAGGAGGGGAGGGATGAATGGTTGATATTTTTTCCATAAAATACAGCAAGGTGGGGTCCACAAAAGTGGCCCACCCCTCAGAATATCAATCTAAAATTTGTGTTTTCCCTTCATTCTATAGAGCTGGATGGTCCAGCAAGGTGGACCGTCCACCCCCTATGGGCTTGCCCTTTTAGGTGTTTTTAGATGGACAGATAGAGGTGTGGTCCATCACACTTCAAGGTGGGGTCCACTCCCTCAAAAGGCACCCCATAACAAGAAGAAAAAGAGTGGAAATCATGGACCAATCCCATGTCAAACGTCAACTACAACAGTCCATACAAACTGTCCAGAAATTCTAGATAGCCATATATGGCTGGACATACCAACCCATAATTAGATAATTACAGCAAATAAAGAGAAGTGTGGCCTTCCTTAGTGGGCCCCACAAATGTCCAGATGAAGGCCTTAAGCCAAAACACTTGCATGCATCAAATAAGGTAGTAAATGGGACACCCAAAATCATGAAATGGGTGGTAGGGGCGTCCCACCATTGCTGGATTTTCTGGATGTCTCAGGCCCACCAAGTGGGCCACACATACTGTTAGAGAAAATAAGAGAAAAGGGAAGGTAGGAGATCAATCCGGCCATAGGGAAAGGGCTTTACCACTAATGAGCCCTCCCAAGAACAATCACACCCATACATCTTCATTGGTTTGTCATTATAACATGAATCTAACACATGCATGGCCTATAATCACAATGGATGGTTGGGATGCCATCTCAATATGATGTTAAGGTCTAGATGACCTTAGAATGGTTTAGATCATGAGATACATCATGATGGGGTCCATGGAGAATGGCCCCATCATGGAACAATGCATGCATGTAGGATGGGCCAAGGGCCATATCCAAGGGATCAAATGGGATCCCCACCATGGATTGGTGGGTCCCACATGTTCCATTCATGAAGAAATAAGAGGATCAAGGGATAGAAAATAAATCAGCAAGTTGTAGGCAACCCACCTTTAAACCAAGCTCTTAATCTTCCACACAAGGTAGAATTTGGACCAAGGAAGAAGGTTTAATGGATAGGATGAGTTTCTAAGGGTGGGATTGAGGGGTTTTGGAGCTTCAAGGGGCTGGAGAAATGGAGGAATATGGGACGTTGGGGAGAGGATTTGCTAGCATGGAGAGAATGAGAATGAGGGAGAGAGATAAGGAGAGAGATAGAGAGAGAGAGAGATAGCAATGATTTGTTTGTAAGAAAAAGAAATGATTACCTTAGGGAGGAGAAACCAAAGTTGTAGGGTAGGGTAGGTTTGGGTGGTGTGTGTGGGGATGGTAGTATAAGATATGAAAATTTAGGTGGTGTGTGTAGTGTTGTGTTGAAACTTGTGTAAAAGGAGTGGTGGTCCACATGCACTACACCTAAGTGGGCTACATGATCAAGGTTCATATAATGAAACATACATAACTTATGATCTATACATCGGATGAACGTACAAGATGCATCACCTGAACCGCAATGACGATGTGAATAAGATGGCATATGTTTCCGGCCGATCTGAGTCGTGTTAATGTGACCGGACTTAAGGATGACAAACACAATTCGAGGGTCGCGGGTTGCCTGGATTCGACAGAAAAGACCGCGGGACTAAGAGAAATGAAATGCATACCTACACACACATACACACATAGGAACTCGGATCGGGTCTTACAATCCTCCCCACCAATAAAAAATTTCCTCCTCGAAATTGACCAATCCAGGACAAGATGAAAGGCAAATCATCACCATCATATAATTATCAAAGAGAAGGCAATACGAATAATCATACATCAAACAAATGGGGATAGCGCTCTCTAATCTTGGCCTCGTGTTCCCAAGATGCCTCGGACTCTGAATGATAATCCCATTGCACCTTCACCAAGGGATTGACCTTAGTCCTGAGAACCCGCTCCTTCCAATCAAGAATACCAATCAGTTACTCAATGTAGGAAGCATCCTCATGGACCTCGAGTGACTGCCAATCAATCATAGGGATAGTGTTCGACCTACACTTCTGTAACAAAGAAACATGAAACACGTCGTGGATTGCGGACAACTTAGGAGGTAAGGCAAGCCTATAGGCCACAGCGCTCATGCGCTCGGTAATCTCAAAAGGTCCAATAAATCTTGGGGCAAGCTTGCCCTTCACACTAAATCGAACCACGCCTTTCATAGGCGAGATCTTGAGATATACCATGTTCCTAACTGCAAACTCGAGGGGTCGATACCAATGATTAGCAAAACACTTCTGCCGGCTCTGAGTTGTGCGCATCCTCTGCCTGATAACATCAATAGCCTCCGACGTCTGTTGCACAAGCTCGGGACCTAGGATACGATGCCCTCCAACCTCGGTGCAATAGCTAGGAGATCTCACGGTCTACCATAGAGTGCCTCAAAAGGAGTCATGCCAATAGTTGCCTAATAGCTATTGTTGTATGCGAACTCGGGGAGGTGCAAATGCTCATCTTAATTGCCCACAAAGTTAATCACACAAGCTCTGAGCATATCCTCAAGGATCTGGTTGACCCTTTTGATTTGCTCATCTGTCTCCGGATGATAAGCGATGCTGAGATGCAAAGTGGTTCCCATCGCTTGCTGGAAACTCTTTCAAAAATGAGACGTAAATCTGGAGTCTCAGTCTGAAACGATCGTAACTAGAATGCCGTGCAGTCTCACTATCTCCTTAATGAATACCTTTGCAAGCCGGTCCATAGACCAGGAAGTACGCACCAAAATGAAATGAGCCGACTTTGTCAGACGATCGACGATAACCCAAATGGTATCATGACCGCGAGTCCTTGACAAACCTGCGATGAAATCCATCGACACATACTCCCACTTCCATACTGGAATGCTTAACGGCTGCAAGGGTGAAGTGCTATGTTGATAAACCCTAAGTACTATCAAATTTTGATGTGCCAAAATAATTCAAGTTTGTCTCTTGATTTATATCAAGCTTGTACATCTGTTCACATTGAATCTTCAATGTTCGTTCTGTTCATGCTGAATCTACCTTGCCTATATCTTCAACGAATTTACCGAGATCTTCAAACTAAAAGAAAGTGAAGACTTTCATATATTGAGAGAAGACTTAGTTTTTAAGAACATTGCGGTTCAAGATCTAGAACCAGAAAAGTCCAAGAACTCAAGACCTAGTTGAAGATCATGTTTGGTATGTCGAGTTCAAACTTTGAAGATCGCAAGAATTAAAGCTACTGAAGTGATCGATATATTAAGTGTTCATATGTTCTATCTCACAAGTAAGGTATGATTGACCTAGATTGACCTTAGATCATGATTAGATCTTTTTATGCTTTCGGTCGGTCATTTTGGTCATTCTATAAGTGTAAAATTATGTTCTTTTGACTAGCCCTAGCACTGGCTCGACCAGTCCTAGTATTTCTTTGACCAGTCCAGGATTTGTTATGAATTTTCAGAATTTTTTTGTTGGTCTATGACCAGTCCTGAAAACTGCTTGACTAGTCGTGTGAATAGTGCTCGACCAGTCGTGCGGTGCTCGTTTCATTTTTCAGCGTGTAACATGGACTCACACGACCAGTCGCATAGTGTCCACGACCTGTCGAGCAGGTCACTCGACCAGTCGTGGGGACCACAAGGCCAGTCGTGCAATTGAAAAATCTTATCACGCCAGAATTTTTGAAAATCTGTTTAGATAAGGCCAGTCGTAGCTAACTAAAGGCCAGTCGTGTGATTTGATTTTTCACCTATAAATAGTGCTTGAATTTCAGAGTTTTCTATTCAATTCTTATCATTCTTAAGCAATCACTCTGAATTTATTTTGAGTACATTCTAAGCTATTTTGTGCATAATTTAAATTCTTTAAAGTAGCTCTTGTAATTTGATTTTGAATCTCTATTCCATTCTTATATTAAAAAGGGATATTTGATTTGCCCTTTATCGAGATCAAAATCAATACAAAGCCCTTGCTGATTTAATTAAAAATCATCTAGACTTAGAACCTTATACACTTATGAGACTGAACGTTGAACATCTACGTCGTCATCAAGTTGGTTCTACCGGGCTGCTTCAGAATCGTCATACAGATAAGTTTTTACTTTTTCTGTAATTCAATTCCATTTTGGTTTGTGAGATTGTTCCAAAAAATCTCATTTCTGGTTTGTCTGAGGTGATCCAGAAACTTAGAATGTGGGGTTTTTGAATTGTGTAAGCCCACTTGAAAGACACAATTGTGAAGGTTTTTGGTGAACCTTAAAAAACCTATTTTGATTAATGAATGCTAATATCCCGAGGGAGTGGATATTAGGAGTGGAGTAATTGTGTGGCTGTTGTTTAACAGTTGGTGTACACACAAGCGAACCACTATAATTCTTTGTATTTGGTGGATGTGTGGTTTATTTCTTTATCTTTTATGACTTAAGATTGTGGGATGTATTTGTGGATGTGAATGTTGTAATCTTTACATTTCAATATTGTGTGGTGAATGTTGTAATAGATTAGATTCTATTTCTTTCATTTCCTCTTCAGTTTGAGTTTTTGATACTCACCTACATTCTAGTAAGGTTGTCCTGCCATAAACCATTGGTTTTTGGTGTCAGGTTATCCTTAGAACCAAGTTTGTATCAACCTCTCAATACTTGATTTTTGAGGTTGTTATTTCCTTTGGTTATTTGCATTTCATTTGGATATCTATTATTTATATTCCGCTTATTAATTTTTATTTGGCATAGTCCTATTCACCCCCCTCCCCCCCTTTAGGACATATAGCTCGGCCTTTTCAAGTGGTATCCGAGCCTAATAGCTTGTTTATTTGGATTTAATTCCTGAGCTAACCGATCTAAGCTTTTAAGATGTCAAATTTTGATAACCTTTCTATCACTAGGCCTCCACCTTTTGATGACTCTAATTATGCTTATTGGAAAGCCAGAATGAGAATATTCTTGAGGTCTATTGATGAGAATGTGTGGCAATCCACAGTAACTAATTGGACTCCACCTACTATTGAAGTTCTAAGCCTTGATGGAACTAAAACTCTAAAAGTTGCTCCTATAGACCACTCTTCAGAGAACTGAGAGTAGTGCCAATGCCAAAGCTTTAAATGCAATTACTTGTGCACTATTACTAGATGAATTCAAGAGAATTATATCTTATGATACTACGAAACAGGCCTGGGATATCTTAGAAATGACATACGAGGGTACGACTACTGTCAATAAATCTAAACTACAAATCCTCACCATTAGGTTTGAGGAAATACGTATGGAAGAAAGTGAAACATTCATGGACTTCTATACTAAGTTGAATGACATAGTCAACTCTATGTGGGGTCTTGGAGATAGCAACCTAAAAAGCAAAGTCTGTGCAAAGATACTACACTCACTACCTGAAAGGTTCAATTCGAAAGTCACAGCCATTTAGGAACTTCGTGATACAGACCATATGCAGCCTGAAGAACTGGTTGGTTCTTTACAAACCTACAAGTTAAACTTTAAAGATCCAAAAGGTAAATCTATAGCCCTTAAGTCTTCTAAAAGTATTTCTCGTGAAAATAACATTTTTGAAGATGATATGGCCCTTCTAGCTAAAAAGTTTTACAAGATTTTCAAAAGTAAAAAGAGGGTTAATGTTCAAAAACCTGTTGAAAAGAAAAGATCAAGATCTAAAAATTGAAAATCTTTAAAAGATAACCAATGCTACAACTGCCATGAATATGGGCATCTAATAAACAAATGTCCTAAAAAGGACAAACTTAAAAAGAAAGGTACGTTGGCTACATGGGATGAATCTTCCTACTCTGAAGCCTCTTCTGAGTCAGAAGATTCTGAAACCGAGTCAGGTAATGATGTTAAAACCCTAATGACTCTAACCAAGTTCACTTTCTCAGATAATGACACAACCAGTAAAGAAAATCTGGGAAGTGATCATGAGAATGAAGAAGATCTTCAGGATGCTTATGATGCCCTATACAGGGAAAATTGTAAAATAGTTGTTTAATTAAAACTATAGAAAGAAAAGTTTTTAAAATTGAAAGAGAATTTTGATAATCTGGTTTTGGAAAAATCACCCCTTTCAGATTGCTTTAAAAAAACTAAGTATGACTTAGATTTCAAAATATCCTAAGTTGAAAACTTAAAACCTAAAACTAGAAGTCTCTTTACTTTTGAGTTTGAAGGACACATGGAGGTATGCCCAAGATGACCCTAAATTAGAAAAACTTCTATCTGGAATCCAGAAAATATGGTGAGCGATCTAGATTGGGCTACGATAAAAATACTCCTCCCAAATATAAGAATACTTCTCCTAAATTTGTTAAAGGAGAGTCTTCTAACTCAAAAGGAAAAAGTTTGAATCAAAATATTTCTAAAACGACTAAAACTTTTCAGTCCTTAAATCCTAAAAAGAACCATATCAACTATAAATATCAAAAACATAATCCTTTAGCTAAGAAAATTGTAGACTTGCTTAAAGAGTTCTTAAAATCTAACTCAGTGGGTAGGACGTATAACAATTATAATCAAAAGAAGACCAATTATGTTCCTAAACCCAAAACTGTAATGAAATGGGTCCCTAAGGTTGCTTGTTTGGTTGCCCACAATGCATTCAAAGGCACGAGCCATTTAAAGTGGTACCTGAATGTTGAGGGTCAAATATGGCATATTAGACCCCATTTATTACCTGGATTTATGAGCATAATATTGTTTAACGCCCGGTTTTAACCATAATTGTGATGCAGGGTGTATTTGAGAGCATGGATTACAAAAAGGTGTTAAAAGCTAAGATTTAACGTCTAAAATTCATCAGAGTAAGGGACGGACCCCAGGGGACTAGGATCGACAGATTTGCATGCCAGGGATCTGAGAAAATCGGGAAACTGAAGCTCCAGTGGCCCAAAAATCATCCAGAATGAAAGATCACAGGGTTCTCACCATCTGATCTGCTCAAAACTCTATACAGGGCCTGCAGACCATAAATGAACCGTACACGTCAAATTTCAGTCATTAAACCATTGTGGAAGTGGCCTAACGAACAGATTAGCCCTTTAAATACTGAATTGGGACCCATTGGATGTCTGGATAGGTGTCAAATTCGGTCTCAACCCCTTAAACAGGGTGACAGAATGGATAGATGGAACAGATTTTTTGTAAACATCACGATGGACCTCACATGAGGCTGGGTGTGCACATAGTGCACGCACACCAGCCGTACACCGAGGAAGTAGTCAGGTCAAACACTGTTTGACCCGACGAAATTAGAAAGCAGAGAGAAAGGGAACCTAGTGTTCGCACTGGGTCCCGCGGGGATGTGTAATGGGCCACTATCATTGACAGGTTCAATGATCGGAACCGTCCAATGCATTTAGGACGTGGGGACTACCCTAAGAATGATGATTTTCTGGTCCCATGCTTGCGATCATGTGATCTCCATCGTCAAACTCAGGACAAATGGCAGAGTACAATATTCTGTGGGCCACACTAAAATCAGCTCGATCTCAGCATATCTACACGGTTTTTCGAGGACAAGTCAATGGACAGCATGGATCCTTCAACCGACGTTGATAATGGGCCCCACCATTAGTCAGCGTAAGAGATTTCACGGCCCCTGTTTTCTGCGTCCGACAAAGGCAGTCGCTGTGGGCCATTTTTCCGATCATGGTCAGGATCGGACTGATGATCCGGACCGTCCATCTTGAAGTATAGCTAAAACCGTCTGAAGAGATGTTATCTTAACTCCTTTTGAAGGATGCTAGGAGGATCAACGGGAGCGGTTTCTCAGGTTGTCAGCTTAACCGCGTAGTTTCCTTTTCAGAAACGGAAACTCCTACTACCAATTGCGCTGCGGAAGTCTCCATCGACTGCAGCAGAAAAGAAAACTTCTTTCCATCAGCCTATAAAAGGGAGATAGCATCTACGGCTGGGAGGCTATCGGATCTGGATCTGGGCTCGGGTTTGGCTTAGACGTAGAGAGACAAGTAGAGTTTGTTTTTTATTTTTATTTTTATTTTTATTTTGTTTTGTTTAAAGGATTTTAGTCCATCCATGTTGGGCTAAACTTCTTGGTTAGGGCCAAGAGGTGAAGCTTGTAGCATGATGGGAGATTCTATGCCTTCAATTTAATTTTAATTATTGAATGAAATTTGATTTTGGTTTGATTATTATGGAAATATTTTCAGTTTTTAATGGTTTATTGTGACTAAAATTACAATGGGTTTGCGATAACTTTGAGTATTTCTTTTCCTCTTTATGTTTATGACATCAGGAAGCCCTGTTGTTCACCATCGTCTCCTGGGCATGGTCGGATGACGGTACCTTTCCTAATTTTCATAGCGTGTTGATTGGTTGGTAATTAGTGTAATTCTGTTGTTTACTTTGTCTCTTGGGCATGGTTTGGTGATGGAATCCATTCTAATTCATACACCTTTCATCTCTTGAAAACTATATTAATGGTAGTTCAGTTAATTTCCCTGATTTTTTATCCAGGCATAAGATCTCTCTGATCTCTACAAGTGGATCCTCTTAATCCCTAGTTTCCTATTTCTGAATTCTTTTAGTTTTAGATAATTATTTCACCATTATTCATCAACACTCATTCGATTTAGATTATGTCTTATCCTAGTTCTAGTTCTAGTTAGTTTTAGATTACGTACAGGTTTCAGTACCTGTGGATTCGACCTCGGTCTCACCGAGTTTATTACTACTTCACAACCCTATCTTGGGGAGTGAACACTGGATAATGGTTGCTTCAGACATATGACAGGTGACAAAAGTTTGTTCACCAGTCTTAAAGACATGACTGATGGTTCAGTCACATTTGGTGATCGTAGCAACTGTAAGATTGTTGGCAAAGGTACGGTTCAACTCTCTAACCTCCCTTTATTTGAGAATGTTTTATATGTAGGAGGTTTAAAACATAATTTATTAAGCATTTCTCAAATTGGCGATAATAATCACAATGTAAAGTTTTCAAACCAAAAGTGTGAAATCTTAAATAAGAATGGTTCTGTAATATTAACGTATCCAAAATGAAAAAGAGTTGTTAGTCACTAAGATCCATAGCGATCATGGTTCTGAGTTTGAAAATAATAGTTTTGAGAAATTTTGTAGTGACCAAGGAATATCATATGAATATTCTGATCCTAAACACCACAACAAAATGGGGTTGTGGAAAGGAAAAATAGGGTGCTTCAAGAAATGACAAATGTAATGTTATATAGTATGAAGCTTCCTAAAAATCTCTGGGCTGAAGCCGTAAATATTGCTTGTTATATAATTAACCAAGTTTATATTAGAAAATCAAATAATAAAACGGCATATAAGATGTGGTTTGATAAGAAGCCTTCTGTCAAATACTTTCGAGTTTTCGGCAGTAAATGTTATATCTTGCGTGACCGAGAACATCTGGATAAATTTGACACCAAAAGTGATGAAGGGATATTTTTAGGATATGCTCTGAATAGTCGAGCATATCGGGTATTTAACAAGAGGACCGATGTAATACAAGAATCTATTAATGCGGTCATTGATGATCATTTGAATACACCTCTCTCAAGTTCAGAAGATGTTGAGGCTCTTTTAATTGATAAACCAGACTCTTCATCTAATCAAAATAACACTAAACTACGATCAAATAAAGATCATCCTACTGATCGAATCCTTGCAAATCCCCTCACTGATGTACGCACTCGTAAACAATTAGAAGATATGTGTAACTATGTATACTTTACATCTCAGATGAAACTGACTAAAGTAAAAAAGGCCCTTACTGATAAAAACTGGATTGTAGCTATGCTAGAAGAGCTCAATTAGTTTGTAAGAAATAATGTTTGGTATTTAGTTCCAAGACCAACTGACAAACATATTATCGGAACAAAATGAATTTTAAGAATAAGTCTGATGAACTTGGTAACATAATTAGAAACAAGGCTAGGCTGGTTGTACAAGGATACACCCAAATTGCAGGTATTGATTATGATGAAACCTTTGCCCCGGTAGCTCATCTTGAATCAATCATACTATTTATATTTGTTGTGTGCTTTAAAAAATTCAAAATATATCAAATAAATGTTAAGAGTGCATTTTTAAATGATGATTTGTATGAAGAAGTATACGTTGAACAACCAAAGGGTTTTGAAGACCCTAAGCATGCTAATCATGTTTATCGCCTAAAAAAGGCACTCTATGGATTGAAACAGGCTCCCAGGGCATGGTATGAGAAATTAACTAAATTCTTGTTAAATCATGAATTTGTTATGGGGAGTGTAGATAAAACATTATTTGTTAAGAAACATAAAGATCATATTTTAATTGTACAAATCTATGTTGATGACATTATCTATGTATCTACCTGTGCTAACATAACTGTTGAGTTTGCAGATCTTATGAAGTCCAAATTTGAAATGAGCATGGTTGGAGAACTAAATTATTTCCTAGGGTTGCAAGTCAAATAGCTTCCTGAAGGATTCTTCATCTCTCAAACCAAATATGATCTGAACTTAGTTAAAAGGTTCGGATTTGAGAGTGGGAAGAATATTGATACTCGAATGAGTACCACTCTGAAACTCTCTAAGGATTCAACAGGTAAGAGTGTGGATCCTAAGGTATATCGCAGTATGATAAGAAGTTTACTTTATTTAACTGCGAGTCAACCAGATATTGCTTTAAGTGTTGGAATTTGTGCCAGATATCAATCGGACCCTAAAGAGTCCCACTTGATTGCTATTAAGCGAATTTTACGATATGTTGCTAATTTAGCTAATCTTGGTTCTGGTATCCACATGATACTAGTGTGCAATTAGCTGGTTACACAGATGCTAATTGAGCTGGTAACATTAATTATCATAAATCGACCAGCGGTGGTTATTTATATGTCGGGAACTGTCTAGTTTTCTGGCTAAGTAAGAAACAAAGTTCCGTATCGCTCTCCACTGCTGAGGCTGAATATATTGCGGTAGGTAATGCATGCACTCAGCTTGTATGGATGAAAAGAATGCTAAGCAATTACGGAATTGCGCAAGAATCTATAATGTTATATTGTGATAACACAAGCGCAATTAATATATCCAAAAATCCTATTCAGCATTCACGAACCAAGCACATTGACATAAGGTATCATTATATTCGTGAATTGGTGGAAGAAAAGATAATTTCATTAGAATATATATTCAGACCGAGAATCAACTAGCTGACATATTCACAAAATCACTTGACAAAAATCGATTTACGAAATTGAAATTTGATCATGATATGTGCAATATGAACTGATGATTTGTGCTCATTTGTATCATAATTTTTGTATATATTATTTTGCATTTTTTAAATATATGCAAAATTACATATTTTCTATGTTACACGACCAGTCGAGTACACACTCGACCAGTCGTGAAACACGTGAATTGAGTTTTTATTTGGGGAAAAGTCATTTTTCTTCATTTCTTTTTTCTTCTCCATCAACCCAACCACGACTAGTCGAACCCATCTCTCGATTACTCTCCGGTTAGTGCTTCATTTTTTTATTTTCCTGTGGATTTAAGTTCTTTGATCATCCTTAATCTTGATTGTGCTTCTTGTTTCAAGATTTATGGTGGTTTGAAAGTGTTTCTTCCTTAAAATCTGATTTGCTTGAAATTCTTTCATTCCTTTTTACAAACCTTTGTTTCCTTGTTTTCTTGTTGTAATGGAATGAAGAAATAGAAAGAGAGCACTTGTGGTCCCTCTTCTTCTCGTTCCGCACCCATTACCGTGTGTCACCTTCGGCCTCCCAAAGAGGATCCCGAGAGTATGCATGATTTCTGTCTTAGAAATGTTATTGTTGAGTGTGTTGTCATTGTTGATCATATTGAGCGCTTCAACACTGTCCCTCTCCTTCAAGCTGTAGGATAGAAAAATATACTATCTTGGGGTGGTCCTGCATACCGATCCATTGTGCAGGGCATGTACGCTTGCATTACTGAGTTCTCTCAAGATGATTTGACATTTACTATGTCAACTAGAGAAGTTCTAATTAAGGTAGACTGTCATTTGATTTCAATAATCATGGATATACCTGTTGTTGATGATGGTGTACCCGTATCCACTCTACAAGCTAGACCTTTTGAAAATGTTAAACAATTGATTACGAAAGTTCTCTATAACATAAATGTAGAATGGAACAGCAGTACTGCGCTCAGTTCCAAATATATGTTGCCCAAATACAGGGTCTTGTATCGGATTTTATTTCGAATGTCTATCCACGCTCAGGTAACAAGATTGAGTTGACCTCTTTTATGGCTAGCATTATGCATTTTGTTGTAACTGGCATCCATATCTGTCTTCCTTCTCTTAGCTGTCATCATATTATTCAATTTCGACTCCATCCTGGTCATAGTGATATTCCTTTCGCTTATCTTATGACTGCCTTAGCTAATCATGCTTTGATAGCTATGCCTGTTGGAGAATGTTCTATTAATCTCCATCCATTTAACAATTCTAATATCAACAAGATGAACCTGGACTTGATACCTGGTCAAGTTGATGGGAATGCTGGAGGAGATGAAGAAGCTGAAGAAGCTGACGCTTTACCTCAAGAAGACATTAATATAGATGATTTATTTGATGAATTTGTATCAGATTATGAGGCTGACCCTGATTATCAGCCTTCTGATTTCGATGAGAGGTTACATACTCTTGAGGAACAGGTGGCTCAGATTTGTGTAACCCAGGATTCTCAATTTGCTTATATACGCAAATATATGAGGTGCATTAATAAGGGTTTACATCAAATTGATCATCTATTCCTACTCCCTCTTTAGGATCTGATTAGTTTTGTTTTGATTTGATGGTATCTGTAATAACTTTATTCTAACTCTTTTCCCTATGACTGCTTGGATAATATTGTTTAAACTCTTATCTATTCAGTTTAGATACTTTGTTTTATTTGATTTGAATGAGTAGTTATTAATTCTACTTGCTCTCTTATTATCTTCCTTTATCATTATTCGCTTCCTTTGTCATGTTGTGACAAAAAGGGGAGAACATTGTTGAATGATATGATGATGTTGAAATGTGGCTAATATATATATATATATATATATATATATATATATATATATATATATATATATATATTTTTGCAGAAAGTAGTGGATTAAGGGGGGAGAGTTGATTATTGTGCATGATATCATAATATGTTTATGCAATGTGTTGTTTAAATATCTATTGCATATTGTAATTTTGGTTTTGTCACAAATTTGACAAAGGGCGAGATTGAAAGTGCTATGTTGATAAACCCTAAGTATTGTCAAATTTTGGTGTGTCAAACTAATTTAAGTTTGTATCTTGATTTGTATCAAGCTTGTGCATCTGTTCACATTGAATCTTCGACGTTCGTTATGTTCGTGCTGAATCTATCTTGCCTATATCTACGACAAACTTATCGAGCTCTTCAAACTAGAAGAAAGTGAAGACTTTCATATATTGAGAGAAAACTTAGTTTTCAAGAACATTGCAGTTCAAGATCTGGAACCAGAAAAGTCCAAGAACTCAAGACCTAGTTGAAGATCATGTTTGGTATGTTGAATTCAAACTTTGAAGATCGCAAGAATTAAAGCTACTGAAGTGATCGATATATTAAGTGTTCATATGTTCTATCTCACAAGTAAGGTATGATTGACCTAGATTGACCTTAGATCATGATTAGTTCATTTCATACTTTCAGTCGGTCATTTTGGTCATTTTATAAGTGTAAAATTCTGTTCTTTCGACTAGGCCTAGCATTGGCTCAACCAGTCTTAGTATTTCCTCGACCAGTCCATAATTTGTTATGAATTTTTGGAATTTTTCTGTTGGTATACGACCAGTCCTGGAAACTGCTCGACCAGTCTACAGTGCTCGACTCATTTTCCAGGGTGTAATCAGGACTCACACGACCAGTCATGTGGTGTCCATGACCAGTCGAGTAGGCCACTCGACTAGTCATGGGACCCAAAAGGCCAGTCGTGCAACTAAAAAATCTTATCGCGTCAGAATTTTTAAAAATCTGTTTGGATAAGGCCATCGTTGCTAACCAAAGGCCAGTCATGCGAACCGATTTTTTACCTATAAATAGTGCACGAATTTCAGAGTTTTCTATTCAATTCTTATTATTCTTAAGCAATCACTCTAAGTTTATTTTGAGTACATTCTAAGCTATTTTGTGCATAATTTAGATTCTTTAAAGTAGTTCTTGTAATTTGATTTTAAATCTCTATTCCATTCTTGAGGATATTCGATTTACCCTTTATTGAGATCAAAATCAATACAAAGCTCTTGCTAATTTAATTAAAAATCATCTAGACTTAGAACCTTATACACTTGTGAGACTAAACGTTGAACATCTACGTCGTCATCTAGTTGGTTCTACCGGGCTGCTTCAAAATAGTCATACAGATAAGTTTTTGCTTTTTCTATAATTCAATTCCTTTTTGGTTTGTGAGATTGTTCCAGAAAATCTCATTTTTTGATTTGTTTGAGGTGATCCAAAAAACTCAGAATGTGGGGTTTTTTAATTGTCTAAGCTCACATGAAAGACACAATTGTGAAGGTTTTAAGTGAACCTTGAAAAACCTATTTTGATTAGTGAACGCTCATATCTCGAGGGAGTGGATATTAGGAGTGGAGTAGTTGTGTGGCTGTTGTTTAATAGTTGGTGTATGCACAAGTAAACCACTATAATTTTTTGTGTTTGGTGGATGTGTGGTTTATTTCTTTACCTTTTATGATTTAAGATTGTGGGATGTATTTGTGGATGTGAATGTTGTAATCTTTACATTTCAGCATTGTGTGGTGAATTTGTAATAGATTAGATTTAGTTTCTTTCATTTCCTCTTCAGTTTGAGTTTTTGATACTCACTCACGTTCTAGTAAGGTTGGCCTGCCATAAACCATTGGTTTTTGGTGTCAAGTTGTCCTTAGAACCAAGTTTGTATCAACCTCTCAATACTTGATTTTTGAGGTTATTATTTCCTTTGGTTATTTGCATTTAATTTGGCTATCTATTGTTTATATTCCGCTTATTAATTTTTATTTGGCATAGTCCTATTCACCCCCCCCCCCTCTAGGACATATAACTCAGCCTTTTCAAAGGGACCAGGGGGTCTCTGGTGATCGACCTTGACACACTAGCATGTGTCACACTCGGCCACAAAACTAGCAATCTGACGCTTCATCTCCTACTAAAAATATTGCCTCCTCATATCACGATACATCTTTGTAGAGCCCGGGTGAATAGTAAGTCTTGATCGGTGTACCTCGGTCATTAGATCACGATGTAACTCTGGTACGTCCGGGACACAATCGGCATCTAAAGCGTAATCCATCATTGGAACCAATCTGCCAGTCTGACTGCTCCACGGATACGGCTTCTATTCGGTACTCCTGAAGTGACTCGTCCGTTTGTTGAGCCTCGAACACCCTCGCCACCAAAGAGGGTTAAATCGACAAGCTCGAAAGTTGAACAATAGAAGAATGCAGACAGAACACAAAGTCAAACTCTGAAACATCCTCGAGCATCTGCCACATCGAACCATCATCTGTGCCACCAGGCCCTATAGTTAACGGTTGAGCACGTCCGTCACCAAGTTCGCCTTACCCGGGTGGATTTGAAGGTCGAAATTGTAATCCTTCAATAGCTCCATCCGTCGCCTCTGACGCAGGTTCAACTCAGACTACGAAAATAGATACTTTAAGCTCTTATGATCTGAGAAGAGCTCAAACCTGACCCAGTATAGATAATGCCTCCACACCTTCAGTGCGAAGACAATCGCTGCTAGCTCCAAATCATCGGTGGGGTAGTTCAGCTCATGGACCTTGAGTTGGCATGAGGCATACGCCACTGGCTTCCCGTGCTGCATCAGGACAATACCTAAGCCAACTCTGAAGGCATCAGTAAATACAACAAAACCCTCACTCCTATCAGGAAGAGTAAGAACAGGAGCGGACGTGAGGCGGTCCTTCAACTCCATAATTGCCTCCTCGCAAGCATCACTCCAGACGAACTCAACGCCCTTCCTCGTCAACCGGGTCAGCGGTGCAACAATATGGAAGAAACCTTAAATAAATCATTGATAATATCCCACTAGACCAAGGAACCTATGGATCTCGGACATGTTCGTGGACTAGCCCCACTGACGCACTGCATCAACCTTCGAGGGGTCCACAGCGACACCCTCCCTCGTCACCACGTGACCAAGGAACTTCACCTCCTCCAACTAAAACTCACACTTCTCCAGCTTCGCATACAGCTGGTGGGCATGGAGGGTCTTCAACACATTCTGCAAGTGCTCAACATGGTCCTCCTGAGTCCTCAAAATACAAGAATATCATCAATGAACACTACCACGAACTGATCAAGGAACGGCCGGAAGACCTCGTTCATCAGCTGCATAAATACGGTGGGAGCATTGGTCAGTCCGAACGACATGACCAGAAACTCAAAGTGACCATAGTGCGTCCGGAAAGACGTCTTCGGAATGTCCTCCTCTTAGACCCGAATCTGATGGTAACCGGAGTGCAAGTCTATCTTGGAAAAATACTGTGCACCCTGCAACTGGTCGAACAGATCATCAATACAGGGAAACGAGTATTGGTTCTTGATGGTGACTCTGTTAACCTCACGATAATCCATACAGAGCCGCAATGAGCCATCCTTCTTCTTCACAAACAATACCGGGGCTCCCCAAGGTGAACTACTGGGACGAATGAAACCTAACTCTCGGAGCTCATCCAACTGCTCTTGCAGTTCCCTCAACTCCAACGGTGCCATCCGGTAGGGGGCCTTTGAGATAGGCGCGGTACCGGGCACCAAATCAATCTGAAACTCTACTTGCAGATGTGGCGGTAAACCCGGAATCTCTTGGAACACATCCAGGTACTCATAAACAACTGGCAGCTACTCAATATACCCTTCCACAGAATCCTCGACGACAGAAGTCAAGAAACTAGAAAATAGCTCTCCTCTAGGTTCGGCGACGAACTAGAACACTAGCAAGCCGGGAATGTGAAACGTAATTGTCCTCGTGGCATAGTCTAAGATGGCATAATACTCCGTAAGCCAGTCCATACCTAGAATAATATCAAAGCCTGTCATCTGCATCACAAACAGATCGGCGGGAAGGAACATCTCGCCCACTAACATTGGGCAAGAAGGGCAGCGACGGGTCAACACAACAGACTTTCCCATGAGAATCAAAATGGCTAAAGCCTCAGACACGGACTCTGACAGAATACCAGTCGATCGGCAAAACTGCTTGGCTACAAAGGAGTGAGAAGCGCCAGAATCAAACAGAACATGGGCAATACAAGCAGAAATGAGAAGAATACCCTCGACAACTCCACCAGTCGATGACTGTGGGTCTTAGCCTGGTGCCTGCTGCGTGGAATAAAATCAGCCCTGAGCTGGCAAGGGAAGCAAGCTGGAAGACTGCGGATCCTGAGTCTGCGCCTACTGAGCTATGATACATACTGGACCCAAGGACTGAACATACGGATATCCCCTCTGCTGCTGCTGTTGTGGCCACTGGGGAGGTCTACCTGGATACCTCTACTACTGAGGAGGAACCCTAGGAGCGGGGACTGGAAGCTGTGCTTGCTGCTGTTGAGGGGGACGAGGAGGAGGCAATTGCGGTGGCATATGCTGCTGCAAGGGGAGAGATCAATCTCGCCTCTGATGCCAGGCCTGCCGACAACCAAAGAAAACACCAAAAAAAGGGCCAGAAGATGGAGCGACTGGCTATGCGGATGAAGCTACTTTCTGAGTCATTGGCTGTCTAAACTCTGATCTGCCTATCCTTCTCTGCTGACGGTGTTGCTTGGAACTGTCGGCTAGTGCTCTCCTCTTTCGGTCTCCACTGGAACTCTACTCTCGTGATCTCTAGGTCATAGCCCAGTCCTCCTCATAAACCAACACTCGATGGACAACCTGATCGAACGTCTCCAAGCAATGTCCCACCACATGGCTATGAAGAGCAAGATGCAAGCCGATCACAAAACGGCGAGCCCTCATCTTCTCACCACTGGTGAGATGAGGAGTAAACTTAGACAAGGCCAAGAAATGGGCCTCATACTATGACACCGA
The DNA here is from genome assembly GCA_030180095.1 of Magnolia changhungtana. NCBI lineage: Eukaryota > Viridiplantae > Streptophyta > Magnoliopsida > Magnoliales > Magnoliaceae > Magnolia > Magnolia changhungtana. The sequence goes on from JASAUF010000625.1 coordinate 4,395,486, forward strand.
CATATCATCCTGAACTAGGGTCTTAAACTCAATCACCCTTTGTATCTGAACATGCTCAGGGAAGAACTTCTGGTTAAAACGGACCACAAATTCCTCACAAGTCCAAACAAAATCTGGCCTGGCCATCCTAGATACGGATGACCACCAATGGCGGGCCTCGCCTTGAAGAAGAAAGGTCGCAAGGGAAACCCTCTGATCAGTCGGACACTGCATAGTATCAAAAATCCTCACGATCTCAGTGCGACATGCCTTGGCAGCAGATGGGTCTGGCTCACCCCTGAATCTCGAAGGGTCATGCTGCCCAAACTCTCTGAAGATAGTGCTAGCGCACGGTAAATCACTCTGCTCAGAAACTAGAGCGGCTGCAGGCTATCGAGTTTGCAACGCTGTAGCGACAAGTTGCATCAGCTGCTGAAAATGCTCGGCACCTACTGGCACTGTCAGGAAGGCTGGAGTGGCACTCGCCACGGGCGGAGGCACGGGTGCGGCTGACGGAGCGGGAGCCTCTGTAACCAGAATAGAAGGCTGAGAAGGGGGAATCAGCAGGGGAACTAGAGCAACTGGAGGAACAGGCTCAACAGGAGGCTGAATCGGGACCTCGGGAATCGGATCCTCGATAGCGGGAGTGGGATGCGCTCCGGTAAAATGGGTATCATGGGTGCCTCGTCCACATACACCACGTCCACGGGCATCACATATAGGTGGCATCATCTACAAAATAATGATGACACGAGGAATCAGGACAACTACAGGCTCAATACGGAGTGAAAGGAAATATCTCGGAACACTACTTGTCCTATGCTCTCAGCAGACATGCTATGTTATCCTCAGTTATTCCAAAATTACTTGCTATTCTCTGTTACCAACACTTGTCACACCCAGACTCGGTAACCGGACTCACAAGGAACCTGATAGCCGGTTTTGGTTGTAACAGCCTCCGTTGTACCCCATTCTCAGCTCCTGAGGCAGGTTCCGATCCTTAGATCCCATAAGGAGGATTTTCATAACTGTATATTCATTTCTAATGCAATCATACCTATAAGTGCTATGGTATCTACCTCCTATGATTGTGAAATTTCGTAGTGCCAAAACATCTTAGAATCTGTGTCTTATCCAGCGCTTTTACATATTCTAGACAGTACATCTCATCCAGCGCTTCTACATATTCAAGATAGTGCATCTCATGTACAAGGACAAAAGTCTTTACTTCAAGAACTTCAAAAGCAAGACTTCATGATTTAAGAACATCCCTCAGTGTTTCAAGCTTCATAGTTCAAGTTATCAAAAGCTTCATCCAAGTTAAGACAAAGTTTCTAGACTTTGATCCTTAAGCTCAAGCTTCAATGTATCACAAATTCAAGGTTTAGAAGTCTTGAATTCAAGCTTCTACATTTGTCAAGATCTCAAGCTTCATGAACTTCAAAGATCAATTCCAACCGAAGGAAAAGAAGACTCATTTTTCGTACATCACCAACAAGGTTTGGATGACCCTAAATTGACCTTAAAGTAGGTCATTTTGAATACATAATTCAATTGGCTCATTTTATAAGTGCATAGACTGTTTCTCGACTAGTCTTAGACTATTTTCGACTAGTCCTAGCACTTGCTTGACCAGTTCAAGAAATTCCTCGAGCAGTCCTAAGTTTGTTTAAAATTTTTAAAATTTTTTGTTAAGCCTCGACCAATCCTGGAGACTACTCGACCGGTCGTGTGAACAGTGCTCGACTCATGTTCAACCAGTCCTACAGGCTCGACTCAAAGTCTAGCAACTAAATTGAGTCCCGCATGAGTAGTCGTGGACAGGACTTGACTGGTCGAGTCGGTCCTACGACCAGTCGTGGAACGACCTTATCTTATTGCGCTTGAAATTTCAAAAATCTGTTGGTCCTACGACCAGTCGTGGCGATCTCAGGACCAATCGGGACTACGATTTCTACACTTATAAATAGAACACGAATTTCAAATTTCTATATTCAATTCAAGCTAAATCAATACGCCACTCTGAGAGATAAGTTAGTGATATTCTTAAGCTATTTAGTGCTCATTTTATATTCTCTTTAATTAGCTTTCTTTGCGTTTGATTTTGTATTATGCATTCCAATTTTATTTGAAAGAAGTATTCCCATTTCTTGGAATGAAAATCAAATCAAGCTATCCTAAGGTGATTTAATTTAAAATCAATTTAGAACCTAGAACCATTTCACAAGTGAGTGTGAACATTGAACTTCTACGTTGAACTTCTACTCTGATTTGGTTCTTCCAAGCTGAATCAAAAGTAGAATATCTAGGTATTTTACAGTTTTATAAATTCCTTTCTTTTGGTTTTATTGAGATTGTGCCAAAAAAATCTCCCAGTTTTGGTTTATCTAAGGTGATCCAGAAAACTTAGAGTGTGGGGTTTTTTAATTGTGTAAACCCACTTGAAAGACACAATTGTGAAGGTTTTGAGTGAACCTTGAAAAACCTATTTTCATAGCAAATGCTAATATCCACTATGTGAGGATATTAGGAGCAGAGTAGTTGTAACAGCCCGAATTTTTGCCAACCTGGAATTAGACGTTCTTAGGCAATAGGCCGCTCCTAACACCTTATTAACCTGTCAGAACTGAATCCCACAGTCTAAAATCGCTTCTGAACCCATTTCCTTCACAAATCCAACCCTTCACCACCTTGAAGGCTGCAGGCTATCGAGAACCCTAGACACTATTTTAAACTAGTTAAGTATTATAACTTGGATCACCTTATATACAAACTATAAAGGCCTGAGTACCACCTCGACCAGAAATCACTCAGGATTAAACCCTTTAGAAATGAGACAAAGTAACTAAGTGTTAAACTAGATTAGCTACGAAATCCGTTTGAATCGCTTTAAATACGATCTGCAAGACCCAAAACTTGTAGAATCATTGACGCTAGGTTACCCTAAAATCTAGGATCCAACTCATTACCCGACTGCTCTCGAAAGCATCCCGAAACTCCGTATCAGATCTGGACCGCACATCGGGAGTCCGAATAATACGAGGTTAAAGACTTAAGACCGCCTCGTTGGGCTTGACAACTATCTCGGAAATCAAATCCAGCCAGTGTCCCACGACTGTTCGCTTGAGTCCGAAGCGAGGGAGTGTGAAAACACTTGTTTTCTTTACAAAATAAATATCTGGAATAGTAATCTGAGACTCGTCGCTTACGGATTAGTATTAAGCAACCAGACCGTCAGAATCTAACCAAATTACACCCTCAGATCAGGAAAAATTTCATACACATTTACATGTACTCGGAATCTCCGATCGAGACCCACTGACCGTCGAACTGAAACTAGTCTGCCACGCGTGATCTGGAAATTCGACTGAAATGAAAACTTAACTAAACGTAGATCCAGTGTTAGTGAGCTTAAGTTCGACCTTTGGCTCAAGGAGGCCCGCCAGAAGTCCTTCGTTGAGCTGAAACCAGCCCCCTTTGGCTATAACCCAAGTATACCTTGACCTGGAGTTTATTTTAGAGGCTTTTTAGACTATATAAAGACCTTAGAATCCTCTCTCTCACAGCCATACGAATTTGAGAGAGACCCTAGAGAGAGAAGAGAGAAAAGAGAGTGTGAGAGAAGTGGGGGAATCTCCCTGCCACTTTACCCTGCCGCTGCACAAGCTACACCACGCATTTCTAATCAATATCCAAGCGATTCCAGCTCCGTTTCTAGGTAAGAAACCCTAACCCTAATCAGTTTTGGGGTTTAGACAGTTGTAGGTTATGAAATAGTTAACCTATTTCATTCTATAGGTTGCCAAACTGCTGAATACGGAAGCTTAGCAAACCTATCGACTCCGTTATGATTCTACGACACAAGGTGCGGACTTTAGGTGTATAGGTTATGGTTTTCAACGCTTTCAATGTCAGATAATGATAAATTCATGATCTGTATGCAATTGCCCATGTACAAAGTGCTTTCCGTTTTCTGTTTCGATTAAAGTTGTAGAATATGGAATTTTACATATTCTAGGTATTCATAGAAGATACCGTATACGTATATTTTTTGAAAATGTGTTTGACATGATTATTTGTTGTATGAATATACGATATATGGATAAAATACTTATTTGGCGAAAGGATTCACCCAAATACATGTTTTACTAATATACATTATGTATGTAGAAATACTGTATTGTAGAAAGTACCGTATACATACATATTTTAGAGATGTGTTTGTCATGATTATTTGTTGAATAAATATATTATATATGCGTAAAATACTTGCTTAGCGAATGGATTCGCCCTAATACATGTTTCCTAACATACACTAAGTATGTTGAAAAAGTGTATGTTAAGTGTTTGTGAAAATGCTTGTGTGAGTAAGTGATTGGATGTTGATGCCTTAGGAGGGTGTTGAGATGGGATTCTCAACTACCTTAGAGACATGTATGATTTCCTCTATGAGGTTGTTTACTTAAACCGCTTATTTGTGCGATATATGTGTTTATATTCCTATTTATGTAGTGCTTTATAACATGCTTTATAACATGCTTTATGACATGCTTACTAACATGCTTGAATTACTTTGCTTATTATGCTTTACTCCACATGCTATGAATAAGGATTGATTTAGTTTGGGACTATGTCTATAGTCCAGACAATCGGTACCAGACTTGAGATCGTGGTTGAGATTCGTGTCACCACGTAAGATGTGTTTGACGAAACCGTGTCGTACTTCAGTTGGCGACAGTGGTTAGGCCACGCGAAGTGCTTATGCACTTCATGTCATCCAAGTGATTGTGCGCTCGAGCTAGTCAGGCTCGTTAAGTAACCCGATATGTCTAATGTATGTTCACCATGTTTGGTCACCACTGCTTGAACCTAGGGTACCAAACTTACCAGTGAAATCCCTTTTAACCATGGTACCTCGATCCGCTAAGACTCATGAACCGGGCATGGTGGTATGGGACACCGTGGTCGAGCTGTCGACCTACGCTGGGGCCACGTGCCTGCCCGTAGTGACCAGTGAGCAACCAGACTCGTGAGCCGATTATGGTGGTATGGGACACTATATTCATGTTGTCGGCCTACACTGATAAGGTGATGGGGGAGTGGTGTAACGAATGTGAGCAACAGCCCTGGCAGCCCTTTGTAGTGACCTCGAGCATACTCTGAAATTGTGTGAGCCTTAGAGTTTTGCTGCGGTGTAGAGTATGAACTAGGCTGTTTTACGTATAGTGGTGAATTGTTTAAGAGGTGATGGGGGAGTGGTGTAACCTTTGTGCGTAACAGCCCTGACAGCCTTTGCAGTGACCTAGAAAACACACCATCGTCTGAGATTAACTAGGACTGATGACCCTAGAATGGATCATGTTTGGGAATGATATAAGGGAGGTACCTTAGTTTCCCAATTATGTTGTTTGAAATGGACTAATAAAAACTCGGTAATCATGCTCATCATGCATTGCATGTGCCTGAAAGATGTGGAGCATTGAGGGATGAAAGTATGCCGCGAACATAAGATGGTGTCGCACAAGGGAGGGTGTGGTAAGGGCATCCATCATGACTACATTCATACTTGCATTAATAAGAGTAGTTAGGAGTGTTTGATTGTACCGCTTTATCATTACTGCTTGACTGTATTGATCACATATTAACTTATGCTTCATTGTTCCACTGAGTTCGCTACTCACTCCCACATTACGGGACGGTGTTGTACACACCAACCAGATTTGTTGAGTTTCAGGTGATGGCGATGCTTATGAACCAGAGCCGGACTACTACTATGATGTGGAGGAGTTCTCCTATCTCGTATCTCTCAGGTGTCTATGAAGACCTGGTATTGTAATGACGGGGCTATGGTACTTGGGATAGAAAACATTACACTTCCTCACATTAGGTATATCTTAGAATTGTACTTGTAATTAATTAACCTGGTAACATCATCACACTCTAGAGACTCACCATAGTTTATATATGTTATTTATCCATCACAGTCTTCCACTTGCAATTTAACTGTCTCTAGAGTATGATATGCTATTTTGGCTTAATCTCACTCATGTTCAATGCACAAATACAGTCAACATTCAATCATCATTCATTTTGTTACATAAGTGATGTTCTGGAACTCGGGAGTTGAGTTTAATTTTCGAGATGTTATAGTAGTTGTGTGGCTATTGTTTAACAGTTGGTGTACACACAAGCAAACATATATAATTCTTTGTGTTTGGTGGATGCGTGGTTTATTTTCTTTATCATTTATGATTTAAGATTATGGGATGTATTTGTGGATGTGAATGTTGTAATCTTTATATTTTAGTATTGTGTGGTGAATGTTGTAATAGATTAGTTTTTTTTTTTCATTCATATCCTCTTCAGTTTGAGTCTTTGATACTCACCCCATTCTAGTAAGGTTGTCCTACCATAAACCATTGGTTTTTGGTGTCAGGTTGTCCTTAGAACCAAGTTTGTATTAACCTCTCAATACTATATTTTTGAGGTTGTTATTTCCTTTAGTTATTTGTAATTCATTTGGCTATCTTATTATTTAAATTCCCCTTTTATTTTTTAATTTGGCATAGTCATATTCACCCCCCCCCCTCAAGGACACTTAGCTCAGCCTTTTCAATACCCAAGATCACAGTAAGTAAATCTCGAAAATAACTAGGGGACACATTACAAAATTAACTATAAATTTAAACTTTACAAGTACATAACTGAAAGGAAATACATCTAATATCAAAAGAAGAAGGAAGAAGATCTGCAACACTAGGGTCCTCGGCTCAAATCTAATCCAAGCTCTGCCACTATAACGCTGACCTAGGATCTCCTGCACACATCAATCATGCATAAGCTTATAGAAGCTTAGAGGATGGTGGAAGTATGTGACAATGGTGCGTAGAAGAATAATAAGAGATACAGGAAGAGAAACATGATCAATGACAATATCACTAGCCTTACCGAGGTTTGTCATGAATACAATGCAATGAGTACTGGGCACCATAACAAGGCGATGCATAAACGGCTTATATAGCCAATGCGAATGCAATGCGAAGTGATGTCAGTCATCATATCTAATCCACATATCAAATATATTTCCATCGTAAGGAAATCACCGGGGTCAATTACACTGCTAGATGACTGTCGCTCTCCAAACCCGCACAGTTAAACGAGCGTAAGAGACCTCACTACCCGACTATGGACAGCTAATCACGAACAAGGCTCGACGGCAGTGGACCCATTTACGAGCTGGTCAGACTCAGCCTAGCAACGCCTTCTTACATCAAGCGGATAAGGCCACACCCCTACCCAACCAACTATACGACAGTGGGAGTCGCGGCCTAACGGTATAAGGCCCTCGTGCGCTCATAGTTTTCACTCGGTTATGGCGTTGGGGCAAATCCTTGGTACCATGGAAGTTTTGGAAATTTCATCCATGGGTATCCTATGCACCCTATATGCTCAAGTAACATTTTCGGTGTCCGCACATATGACCATCCACGAATGTCCTTATGGAGGTAAGGCCCAGATGAAGCAAGGGCGGTATTATCATGAAATGCGATACCAATGCATGAGTCACGTATACAGATCATGCACTAGCGCTAAGCACTCAATGTGCATAAGGGGAGAAACTCCATCCCTCTACCATACCAACCCAATGACCACACCAATGCAATCCATTCACGCAAATGATGCATATGGGTTATAATAAGTGTGTAAGTATGCTACTCGACAATGATGATGTGGAACATACTCCTCCTTCCCAAGGAGGGACAAGGTCTAGATACATAAACAGGTACTCTAAGGAGAAATCCTCTAGTGGGGGCCCAATACTTTGGGGTAGCCCACAAGCTAAAATGGTTATAAAATCCCAAGGAAGAAGCGGTCCTAACAAGGGTCCAAGGTAAGCCTTCAACCACCTATAACAACCCTATGGGCTTACCTTAGGGCACCAAGGAAGACATCCAGCCCCAAATGGGTCCCAAAAGGTAGCTCGCCACTATACAAATATGAAATAAGGCCCAAGGCCTAAGCAATCCATGGGCCTAAGGGCAATACACATGGCCCAATTTAGTAGGCAACATAGTGGGCCCCTAAGCAAGGGTCGGGCCCAACCATAAAGATTACAACCCATACATTGTAATGGGCCTAATGGGTAGCCCGATATTCCAACCATATGGGTAATTCTTATGTTTGAAACAAGTGAGTTGGGCCTCACATTTTGATACAAGTATGGGGTTAATTTAATGGACAACCAAGGGCCCAACTACTTGAGTATTTTGGCCCATAAAACCCCTTACAATAGCATGTTAAATATAGGTCCAAAGGTCCAATGGGCCTATCTAAAAAGTTCCAACCTAAAAATGGCTAAATAGTCCAACAATTAACTAGAAATATGGACCCAATAAAACCCAACTAGGATGGGCCTCAAATGTGCACTAATTAATCCCAAAACCTAATTGGAAATAGGGCAAGATATGCATAATAATATCTCCAAAATCTGGTGGGCCATGCTGCCCCAAAACATGCATTTATGGGCAGCAACTTTGGGCCAATTGCTGAAATTCCAGCCCACCCACTATCTGGGCTTGCTGGAAATTCAATAATAATTAATTTATACAATCATTTTAATCCCTGGGGACTCACACATGTCACAGAGGGTCCCACCAGATGAAAGGAGTGGATAAAACACATAAATCAGGTGGGCCAGCTGTTGGACTGGACCTCCAGCTGTAGCCCATAGGCTAAGCATCCTTGGTGGATGCTCCAAGGGGCTGGGACGGCTCCCCCTTAAACACATCAAAGTGGGTCCCACATGTGGACGTCCCACATGGGAGATGGGCCACACACATGGGGTCCACAATGTGGAGGATGGCATGGATAAAACATACATCATAGTGGGCCTTAGGAGGGTGGACGACCAGTCCTGCTGGAACGTCCAGCTATGGGCTGCCATTCCAGCAGCCATACCTCTTTTTTTTTAGATTAAAGTGGTGGCCCACACCCCCAAGATGGGTCCCAATATGATGGGCTGCAAGATGGGCTATTAGGGAAGCCACAAACCCAAGCAAAACATGAAGGAATTTCATGGACAGCAAGGTAGGAAGTTAGAAATTTGCTGCACAAAATGTTGTTGTCCAAACAGTGTTCACCAAACAAGGTGGGCTTAAACTTTGCCTAGGAGGGGAGGGATGAATGGTTGATATTTTTTCCATAACATACAACAAGGTGAGGTCCATAAAATTTGCCCACCCCTCAGAAAATCAATCTAGAATTTGTGTTTTCCCTTTATTCTATAAGGCCGGACGGTCCAACAAGGTGGACTGTCCACCCCCTATGGGCCTGCCCTTTTGGGTGTTTTTGGATGGACAGATAGAGGTGTGGTCCATCACACTTCAAGGTGGGGTCCACTCACTCAAAAGGCACCCCACAACAAGAAGAAAAAGAGTGGAAATCATGGAGCAATCCCATGCCAAACATCATCTACAACAATTCATACAAACGGTCTAGAAATTCTGGATAGCCATATATGGCTGGACATACGAGCCCAAAACTAGATAATTACAGCAAATAAAGAGAGGTGTGGCCTTCCTTAGTGGGCCCCACAAATGTCCAGATGAAGGCCTTAAGCCAAAACACTTGCATGCATCAAATAAGGTAGTAAATGGGACACCCAAAATCATGAAATGGGTGGTAGGGGCATCCCATCATTGTTGGATTTTCTGGACGTCCCCGGCCCACCAAGTGGGTTACACATACCATCAGAGAAAATAAGAGAAAATGAAAGGTAGGAGATCAATCCGGCCATAGGAAAAGGGCTCCGCCACTAATGAGCCCTCCCAAGAACAATCACACCCATACATCTTCATTGGTTTGTCATTACAACATGAATCTAACACATGCATGGCCTATAATCACAATGGATGGTTAGGATGTCATCCCAACATGATTTTAAGGTCTAGATGACCTTAGAATGATTTAGATCATAAGATACATCATGATGGGGTCCACGGAGAATGGCCCCATCATGGAACAATGCATGCATGTAGGATGGGCCAAGGGCCACATCCAAGGGATCAAATGGGATCCCCACCATAGATTGGTGGGTCCCACATGTTCCATTCATGAAGAAATAAGAGAATCAAGAGATAGAAAAGAAATCAGCAAGTTGTAGGCACCCACCTTCAAACCAAGCTCTCAATCTACCACACAAGGTAGAACTTGGACCAAGGAAGAAGGTTTAATGGCTAGTATGAGTTTTTAAGGGTGGGATTGAGGGATTTTGGAGCATTAAGGGGCGAGAAATCGAGGAATATGGGACGTTGGGGAGTGGAGTTGCTAACATGGAGAGAATGAGAATGAGGAGAAGGAGAGAGAGAGAGAGAGAGAGAGAGAGAGAGAGAGAGAGAGAGAGAGCAATGATTTGTTTGTAAGAAAAAGAAATGATTACCTTAGGGAGGAGAAACCAAAGTTGTAGGGTAGGGTACACTACGCCAAAACAGCGAGAAAAGGACGGTCCAAAACCGTCTCAAATGACCAAAAATGACGGTCATGGACCGTCACATAGGCTGTCAAATTTTGACGTATCCTATTTTTTAAAGGACGGTTGAAAACCGTCATTCTTATTGACGGAAAAAAGACGGTCATGGATTGTCCTTAAAATGGACTGTCATGGCCATCCTCTATGATCCTAAAAAGGATGGCCATGGACCGTCCTTAAAAAGGACTGTCATGGACCGTCTCTTATGAGCCTTCAAAGGACGGCCATGGACCGTCCTTTAAACGGACGGTCATAGACCATCCTTAAAAAGGACTGTCATGGACCGTTTCTTATGAAGGACGGTCATGGACCATCCTTTAAAAGGATTGCTATAGGCCGTCTCTTATGACCCTTGAAGGACATTTTCAAATTTGACCTGTTACAGTATTCTTCATACACCTGTTATACAATATATTTCATCACATTCACATTCACATCCATCTAAACCCAAACTACGTAAATCCATCCAAACATAAACTACATCCATCCAAACACAAACAATCTTATCCAGATTACATTCATCCATACATATAAAGTTTAACTTCTTAAGTAAAAATAAAAAATAAAAAAAATCAGCAACAATTTTCTCTGTCTTTCATCTAATAAAAAAATATTCAACCAACAAAACATTATAATTCAGAATCATGAAAAATTGTAGAAAGTTCATCCAAAAAAGTGGGCACTTTTTTTAAATAAAATTGATCATTAAAATAAACCTAATATGAGCAAATAATGCAAAAAAGTGTTTCAATTAATAGAAACAACAACAAAAATTAAAGCTTTGTAAAAAGGGGCATGTGTTAAAAGGGATACATTCTTGTTTGTTGCTATGTGATTGGGCTACATTATTACAACAATCGGGTTCGAGATCGGTATCGGGTTTAGGTTTGGGTTTTCAAGTTTAGGTTTAGGATTAGGTGTAGGTCTAAGTTTAGGGATTTGAGAATACATTTAGGTTTTAGGTTTAGGTTTTAGGTTATAGGTTTAGGTTTAGGTCTAGGTTTAGGTTTTAAGTTTAGGTTAAGGTTTAGGTTTAGGTTAAGGTTTAGGTTTAGGGAATTGAGAATAGGTTAAGGTTTAGGTTTAGGAAATCGAGTTCGGGTTCGGGATCGGGTTTAGGTTTGGATTTTCAAGTTAAGGTTTAGGTTTAGGTTAGGGAGTTGAGATTAGGATTAGGTGTAGGTTTAGGTTTAGGAATTTGAGAATACATTTAGGTTTTAGGTTTATTTTTAGGTTTTAGGTTATTGGTTAAGGTTTAGGTTTTAGGTTAGGTTAAGGTTAGGTTATAGGTTATAAGTTTAGGTTATAGGTTATAGGTTATAGGTTAAGGTTTTAGGTCATAGGTTTTTGTTTTAAGGTGGTTTAGGTTAAGGTTAAGGTTTTAGGTCTTATAAGCTATAGGTTTAGGGAATTAAGAATATGTTAAGGTTTAGGCTTAGGAAATCGGGTTCAGGTTCGGGATCGGGTTTAGGTTTGGGTTTTCAAGTTTAGGTTTAGGTTTAGGTTTAGGTAAGGAGTTGAGATTAGGATTAGGTGTAGGTTTAGGTTTAGGGATTTGAAAATAGGTTAAGGTTTAGGTTTAGGAATTCGGAATTCGGGTTCGAGTTCGGGATTGGGTTTAGGTTTGGGTTTTCAAGTTTAGGTTTAGGTTTAGGTTAGGGAGTTTAGATTAGGATTAGGTGTAGGTTTAAGTTTAGGGATTTGAGAATAGGTTAAGGTTTAGGTTTAGAAAATCGGGTTCGGGTTCGGGATCGGGTTTTAGGTTTGGGTTTTCAAGTTTAGGTTTAGGTTTAGGTTAGGGAGTTAAGATTAGGATTAGGTGTAGGTTTAGGTTTAGAGATTTGAGAATACATTTAGCTTTTAGGTCATAGGTTTTAGTTTAGGTTAAGGTTATAGGTTTAGGTTAAGGTTAAGGTTTAGGTTTAGGTTATAAGCTATAGGTTTAGGGAAGTGAGAATAGGTTAAGGTTTAGGTTTAGGGAATCGGGTTCGGGTTCGGGATCGGGTTTACGTTTGGGTTTTCAAGTTTAGGTTTAGGTTTAGGTTAGGGAGTTGAGATTAGGATTAGGTGTAGGTTTAGGTTTAGGGATTTAAGAATACATTTAGGTTTTAGGTTTAGGTTTAGGTTTTAGGTTATTGGTTAAGGTTTAGGTTTTATGTTTAGGTTAAGGTTAGGTTATAGGTTATAAGTTTAGGTTATAGGTTATATGTTAAGGTTTTAGGTCATAGGTTTTGGTTTTAAGGTTATAGGTTTAGGTTAAGGTTAACGTTTTAGGTCTTATAAGCTATAGGTTTAGGAATTGAGAATATGTTAAGGTTTAGGTTTAGGAAATCGGGTTCGGGATCAAGTTTAGGTTTGGGTTTTCAAGTTTAGGTTTAGGTTTAGGTTAGGGAGTTGAGATTAGGATTAGGTGTAGGTTTAGGTTTAGGGATTTGAAAATAGGTTAAGGTTTAGGTTTAGGAATTCGAGTTTAGGTTTGGGATTGGGCTTAGGTTTGAGTTTTCAAGTTTATGTTTAGGTTTAGGTTAGGGAGTTTAGATTAGGATTAGGTGTAGGTTTTAAGTTTAGGAATTTGAGAATAGGTTAAGGTTTAGGTTTAGGAAATCGGGTTCGGGTTCGGGATCGGGTTTAAGGTTTTTTTCAAGTTTAGGTTTAGGCTTAGGTTAGGGATTTGAGATTAGGATTAGGGTGTAGGTTTAGGTTTAGAGATTTGAGAATACATTTAGGTTTTAGGTCATAGGTTTTGGTTTAGGTTAAGGTTTAGGTTTAGGTTTAGGTTATAAGCTATAGGTTTAGGAATCGGGTTTGGGATTAGGTTTAGGTTTGGGTTTTCAAGTTTAGGTTTAGGTTTAGGTTAGGGAGTTGAGATTAGGATTAGGTGTAGGTTTAGGTTTAGGGATTTGAGAATACATTTAGGTTTTAAGTTTAGGTTAAGGTTGTAGGTTATTCGTTAAGGTTTAGGTTTTAGGTTTAGGTTAAGGTTAGGTTATAGGTTATAAGTTTAGGTTATAGGTTATAGGTTATAGGTTAAAGTTTTAGGTCATAGGTTTTTGTTTTAAGGTGGTTTAGGTTAAGGTTTTAGGTCTTATAAGCTATAGGTTTAGGGAATTAAGAATATGTTAAGGTTTAGGTTTAGGAAATCAGGTTCAGGTTCGGGATCGGGTTTAGGTTTGGGTTTTCAAGTTTAGGTTTAGGTTTAGGTTAGGGAGTTGAGATTAGGATTAGGTGTAGGTTTAGGTTTAGGGATTTGAAAATAGGTTAAGGTTTAGGTTTAGGAAATCGGGTTCGGGTTCGGTATTGGGTTTAGGTTTGGGTTTTCAAGTTTAGGTTTAGTTTAGGTTAGGGAGTTGAGATTAGGATTAGGTGTAGGTTTAAGTTTAGGGATTTGAGAATATATTTAGGTTTTAGGTTTAGGTTTAGGTTATAGGTTATTGGTTAAGGTTTAGGTTTTAGGTTTAGGTTAAGGTTAGGTTATAGGTTATAAGTTTAGGTTATAGGTTATAGGTTAAGGTTTTAGGTCATAGGTTTTGGTTTTTTAAGGTTATAGGTTTAGGTTATGGTTAAGGTTTTAGGTCTTATAAGCTAAAGGTTTAGGGAATTGAGAATATGTTAAGGTTTAGGTTTAGAAATCGGGTTTGGGTTGGGATCGGGTTTAGGTTTGGGTTTTCAAGTTTAGGTTTAGGTTTAGGTTAGGAGTTGAGATTAGGATTAGGTGTAGGTTTAGGTTTAGGGATTTGAAAATAGGTTCGTGTTTAGGTTGAGGGTCGGGATTGGGTTTAGGTTTGGGTTTCAAGTTTAGGTTTAGGTTTAGGTTAGGGAGTTTAGATTAGGATTAGGTGTAGGTTTAAGTTTAGGGATTTGAGAATAGGTTAAGGTTTAGGTTTAGGAAATCGGAGTTCGGGTTAAGGATTGGGTTTAGGTTTGGGTTTTCAAGTTTAGGTTTAGAGTTAGGTTTAGGTTAGGGAGTTTAGATTAGGATTAGGTGTAGGTTTAGGTTTAGGGATTTGAGAATAGGTTAAGGTTTAGGTTTACGAAATCGGGTTCGGGTTCGGGATCGGGTTTAGGTTTGGGTTTTCAAGTTTAAGTTTAGGTTTAGGTTAGGGAGTTGAGATTAGGATTAGTTGTAGGTTTAGGTTTAGAGATTTAAGAATACATTTAGGTTTTAGGTCATAGGTTTTAGTTTTGGTTAAGGTTATAGGTTTAGGTTTAGGTTTAGGTTTAGTTTATAAGTTATAGGTTTAGGGAATTGAGAATAGGTTAAAGTTTAGGTTTAGGAAATCGGGTTCGGGTTCGGGATCAAGTTTAGGTTTGGGTTTTCAAGTTTAGGTTTAGGTTTAGGTTAGGGAGTTGAGATTAGGATTAGGTGTAGGTTTCGGTTTAGGGATTTGAGAATACATTTAGGTTTTAGGTCATAGGTTTAGGTTTTAGGCTTAGGTTTAGGTTATAAGTGTAGGTTATAGGTTTAGGTTTAGGTTAGGTTATAGGTTAAGGCTTAGGTTTAGGAAATCGGGTTCGGGTTCGGGATCGGGTTTAGGTTTGGGTTTTCAAGTTAGGTTTAGGTTAGGGAGTTGAGATTAGGATTAGGTGTAGGTTTAGGTTTAGGGATTTGAGAATAGGTTAAGGTTTAGGTTTAGGAAATACGGTTGGGTTCGTGATCGGGTTTAGGTTTGGGTTTTAAGTTTAAGTTTAGGTTTAGGTTAGGGAGTTGAGATTAGGATTAGGTGTAGGTTTAGGTTTAGAGATTTGAGAATACATTTAGGTTTTAGGTCATAGGTTTTGGTTTAGGTTAAGGTTATAGGTTTAGGTTTAGGTTTAGGTTTAGGATATAAGATATAGGTTTAGGGAATTGAGAATAGGTTTGGGATCGCGTTTAGGTTTGGGTTTTCAAGTTTAGGTTTAGGTTTAGGTTAGGGAGTTGAAATTAGAATTAGGTGTAGGTTTAGGTTTAGTGATTTGAGTCTAGGTTATAGGTTTAGGATTAGGTTATAGGTTTAGCTTTAGGTTTAAGTTATAGGCTTAGGTTATAGGTTATAGGTTATATGTTTAGGTTAAGGTTTAGGAATTTGGGTTCGGGTTCGGTTAAGTTTGGATTCGGGTTTAGGTTATAGGATTTGGGATTTGAGAATAGTTTTAGGTTATAAGTATAGGTTTAGGTTAGGTTATAGGTTAAGGTTTAAGGATTTGAGAATAGTTTTAGGTTATAAGTAAAGTTTTAGGTTTAGGTATAGGCTTAAGTTATAGGTTATAGGTTATATGTTTAAGTTTAGGTTTAGGAATTCGGGTTCGGGTTCGGGTTCAGGTTTGGATTCGGGTTTAGGTTATAGGATTTGGGATTTGAGAATAGTTTTAGGTTATAAGTATAGGTTTAGGTTAGGTTATAGGTTAAGGTTTAAGGATTTGAGAATAGTTTTAGGTTATAAGTAAGGTTTTAGGTTTAGGTATAATTCGGGTTCGGGTTCGGGGGTTGGATTCGGGTTTAGGTTATAGTTTTGGGATTTGGGAATAGTTTTAGGTTATAAGTATAGGTTTAGGTTAGGTTATAGGTTAAGATTTAAGGATTTGAGAATAGTTGTAGGTTTAGGTTTAGGGATTTGAGAATACGTTAAGGTTTAGGTATAGGAAATTGGGTTTGGGTTCGAGATCAGGTTTACGTTTGGGTTTTAGGTTTAGGCTAAGCGTTTAGGGATTCAGATTCGGGTTCGGGATCGGGTTTAGGTTTGGGTTTTCAAGTTTAGGTCTAGGTTTAGGTTAGGGAGTTGAGATTAAGATTAGGTGTAGGTTTAAGTTTAGGGATTTGAGAATACGTTAAGGTTTAGGTATAGGATATCAAGTTCGGGTTAGAGATAGGGTTTACGTTTGGGTTTTAGGTTTAGGCTAAGGGTTTAGGGATTTAGATTTGGGTTCGGGATCGGGCTTGGGTTTAGGTTTAGGTTTAGGTTTTACGTTTAGGTTAAGGTTACAGGTTTAGGTTATAAGTTTAGGTTTAGGTTATAAGTGTAGGTTATAGGTTACGGTTTAGGGAATTGAGAGTAGGTTAAGGTTTAGGTTTAGGAAATCGGGTTTGGTTCGGGTTCAGGTTTGTGTACGGATTTAGGTTTGGGTTTTCAAGTTTAGGTTTAGGTTAAGAAGTAGATTAGGATTAGGTGTAGGTGTAGGTTTAGGTTTAGGGATTCTCTAGTATTATCTAGTATTGAACCTAGTATTATCTACTACATACTAGTAATATACAACCAATATTGGGGCACCATACCATAAGCTACAAGAATTTCATATCCCCCTAAACAAGGTATCCTCCATTAATAACAATATATATATATTATAAGTTGTTTATTTTCATTTACATTCCCAAATATATTCATCATCCATCCAAGAAAATTGAAACAAGTACTGTCAATCTATCTTATCTTACCGACCGCTTTATGTTTCTTTTCACCTTTGTAACTCTCATATTTGTTGCAGCTGCTGGTTCACCATCAGTAGTCTCCCTAACCAAATCTTTGTGCAGTCCCTCCATTTGAAGCAGTGGCTGAATATCCTTATTTCAGCTACACTCATCCTATGAATGCGTTCTTCCTTGGTTGCCCAACATTCAATCCCATAAAGCATGGCTGGTCTTATAGCCATCGTATAAAATTTTAGCCCATTACCGTTACAAGCAATAAGAAAGATTGTGTGTTGTGTTCACAAGCACATGATTGTGTGTTGTGTTCACAAGATAAGGAAATGAAAAATTAAAACAGGGGCTGACTTCTCCTATTTCTTGTTCATAGTAATTACAATAAGAAAGAGGAAATGGAAATTTGGCATTTACCTTATCTTCATTGAAGTGCAAGTCAAGCCAATTCCCTTTTGAAGCTTTAGACAGTGTGACAATGACTCGGTTGGGCTCAACAACCACCTAAAAAAGAAATAGATAATGACCAGACAATAGATAGTTTTCAATGCACCTAAAAAAGAAATAGATAATGACCAGACAATGTTCTATCAAGTATGAACCACAATGCCAGAAACCTACTTACCTGTACTCGAGGATTTTAGAAATCATCCATAGCTGAGGCTAATGCATGCAACACCCGTTGATGATACTGAACTTGAAGGTTTGGCCCCAAATCTGTAGATAATTGCCCATTTGCATTAATAGCAACCTAGCGCACATGAGGGTGGGGATC
This sequence comes from Magnolia changhungtana, assembly GCA_030180095.1. NCBI lineage: Eukaryota > Viridiplantae > Streptophyta > Magnoliopsida > Magnoliales > Magnoliaceae > Magnolia > Magnolia changhungtana. The sequence goes on from JASAUF010000625.1 coordinate 4,413,162, forward strand.
TTGGAACAAGTTCAAAACCATACTAAACTATCAACTATCAAGTATTTGCTACAACCAGATCCAATGGTATAAAAAAACCCACGGATGTAGTATATGATGTATAGCAACAAAGTGTATGGTGCCATTTATTCCTAAAAATACACTTTTATTATCCAATCTTGTGTCGCCACAATATGTAATTTTTTATTCAATTAAAGAATTGTTCAGCATAGTGTCATCATGAAGAAAAAATGTAAAGCAAGCAAGGTGGAGTTCCTAATATTCTGAGAACTGAAGCTCGAGGTTACAACTTCTTACTTTGAAATTAAACTTGAACAGGAAAGCACCAAAAAGACAACAGATTATTAAGGGAATAGAATGAACAGCTTTTATCACATATGAATGCAAAGCTGCCAATGCATCTGTGAATAAGCGTAGCTCTTACTACTAGTATCCAATTATTGTACAAGACGCTGATTAAAATTGTTGCATGTTGGAGTTTGTATATGTATGGAATAACACACCAGATGCCTCATGAATACCAGAGCCATGAATAACAGATACTGGGCCCTGTGCACCATGAAGAAAATAGAGACAGACAGTGAAAGTGAATTATTCTACAGTGTGATCATGCAATTGGATTTTTCTGTTTTAAATCTTCTAACCAAAATCCACTTGAAACAGTTCTTTTCTGAAAGGGCCATCATACTTCCAATTGCATCTATAAAATACGGCATTCAACCTAGCTGGTTTATGCAAAAAAATCAGTTCGAGTCATTTCCTTATTTTATCCATATTAGAAGGATAGCACACAAACCAAATACTCATGAACAAGATACGCTAAGCCGGTCCATAAATGATTTAAATATCTTCTCCAACAGTAACAACACTTTTTGACACAAGATAGCTCATAAGAAATGAGAATACACACAGCAATATAACAGGTGGGGAGCGTACCTCACATATCAGTGGAACCATAACATGTACATGTAAAAAGATGACAACATCAGCCCCTCGTCATGTACATGTAAAAAGTTTCCAGGACAACAAGATGTAGTCATACGATACACTCATACTCAGCATAAAGATTCAGCATTAGCAGCAGAATGTTCTGCTTTTCCATATGCAAATAAAATAGAACTGATATATTTCTACTTCTATATCTTACATGGAGCCACAATCCAGTGTCTGGTACAAGCAGGCAACAGAATGCAAGATGCATGATGTGGACTGCAAGGCCAATTTGAGTGTCATTACCACAAGGTAGCTCTATATAAATTGAACGAATCTGAATGAGGAATGAACACTTATGAAGGTTTCTAGTTTCATGACTTTGTAGTCACACAAGCTACAAGGATAACTCTGCCCATATATGACCTTGGTGCAGTACTGAAACTCACTTGCCTAACACACAACTTTCATGAATCTGATCATCCAAGTTATTCCCAACTGTATGAAATTCTATACTGAGCAACACAAAACTAAAATGGTTGTGACACAACATACCTGAAATATAACATTTTCCATTAGCTTGGTTGTATATTTTCCATTAGCTTGGTTGTATAACTAAAATGGTTATTCCATACCTAAAATGGTTGTATATTTTGGTCCATTTGAGGATGAGACTACCTGATTTTTGAGGTAGAGATCTAAGCATTATTACCAACCAAATGGAAACATTGACTCTTGCGAAGGGTTTAGCTGACACCATAAAAGAGAAGTGCGAACTTGAAAAGTTGATCCGTGGCTTCATAAGTTGATAAATCAGACTACATCTTCCTTTCTTTCTGATGGGTAGGAGAGAAGATTGCACCTTCATAAACTTGAGGCCATCAGCCATGGAAAAATGGCTTTAACTTCAAGAAAATCATAGTCCATAGCTAGTTATTTAGACTCAATTTAAAACTTGAGCAAGTATGAACTAGGCATGGCTCTAACTTCAAGAAAATCATAGTCCATATCTAATAGGGAATTTAAATATTGATAGAAATGAAATAAACAGTTGCACTGTTATGATTGCAGAACTCATCAAAAATACATTAATTTTCAGAAGGAAAGCTACAGGCATTAGGGCATTTGGAAATGCCACCAAAGTTACCTTAGAAGCAAATCTGTTAATACCATGCCTAGCGACACTGTATGTACTCCAAACTTGGATCGCTTGCACTCCTTCAAATGCTTAGAGTTGCCTTAGACCACACTTGGTCGAACCATAGCTACAAATTCAAAGAATATAAAGAACAAATTAAATATATAGATCAGAATAAAGAAAAAGGATAGCTAACCAAGCCTAACCTCAAAGAATGCATCAATCTTTCTAATTGCATTACCCAAGCCACCCTGAAGGTTTTGAAGAACCTCACCCAAATGGGCCAAGAGAACTTGCAATCCACCCTGATGGCTTATAATTTTCATGTTTCAAAGACAGAGAATGCAATCATGCAAACCTTAGTTACATGAAAATCCAAATGTAAATTCACTCATTGTCACCATCATCATAATCATAGCCTTTTGGTCCCATATGTCTAATATTGGATCCCTAGTATATAACAATTAGAGGTAAATGAAGGTACAACATGCATAAAAGCTGAAAAGATGGTGGGAAGCGAATGGTTACCAAAAATACACCACCTGCAAAGGGGCTATCTGTTGGTCCCATAATTGTTGCTTGCCAGTGGAACATGTCACCAGCAACACGACCTATAATCATATAAAATAACTAATTCAGAAAAGCTGAAAACCAACCATAAAAGACCTTAGAGCTAAATAGGAAGCCAAACCCAACTATAAATTAGAAACAACTAGAAAATGGACTGACCAATTGCCATTTTTGCAGTCTGTAAGTTGTGCATGCATGTTGCAAGAGGCTGCATAGTTTGAACGGAAGAGTTCAGAGACTGATCCCATCACTTTCCAAACAATCATGAAACAAGGCAATAGAGGAAAAGAAACCAATTTACTAAACCCAGAGAGAAATAAAGCTGCAGTGAACACACAAGATGGTAGAGGTCTAAATAACAGGCATTTGGACTGACACAAAAATAAATAAATACATTAAATTAAAAGTCTGGCCCAAATTGGAAGTAACAACTTAGGTCCTGTTCAATAAGATGCCTAAAACTGAGATCTCATTTTACTTAACAGCAATACATGATTAATGTTAACAAGAACTCATTCTGTTTAGAGATCAAGAAATCGAATACATAATTACTATTAGCTAAAATGAGATGAACTCACTTTTAGGTGTCTACCAAACAGAGTCTAAGAAGATGGGAAAATAATGAAATTTTTCCATAAACAAGAACTCAAGGTTGTTTAAAAGAAAAGTTTTGGAGGCAACATTTTTTAGGCAAGTAGCAGAAAATCATGCCAGGCCTACCGTTATCCATACTTTAGGGAGTCCAAAATCCAAATCACTAATTGGGCCTTTCCTAGTATATGATAAATATTCATGTATTTCCTATCCATTAAGTGGATGGTTACAAGCATCTGATCACAGTAATTTTTAGGAGGAGCCCATAATCAATGGTTGGATCACACCATGAATGGCCCAAGTATATCAAACGACAAATGTACAAGCCATACTACAGGCAATGTACTTAGCTTCCCAAGTATATCAAACGACACATCCCCCTATTTTTTGCTAGGCCAAGCGATAAGATTCCTTCCTAAGAGGAAAACATGACCTGGGGTGGATTTGATATTACCTTATCCCGAGCAAAATCAGTATCTGAATTTCCTAGACCCAAGCTTACCCACTTAAAAACACAATTTCAGATAATTTTTTTTCCCTTTAAATGCATGAATATCCTTTTCATTGCTTATCAATGCTTTATACCAGGATTGCATTAATACCTACTCACAAGACTCACTGCATAACTGAGATCCGGTCTCATACATAACATAGTATACATCAACCTACCTTCTACTTGAGCATAGAGAGAACATCTAACGGTTATCTATAGGAGAACCTCTTTTGAAGAGTTTTTATACCCTTTGTCAGAGTTGACACTGATTTACAATTGTCCATATTATAACTTTAAGTATAAAATCTACATGCCTTTCTTCACTCAAACACAATGTTCCAAACTGCCCATCTCCTTCTAATTTTTATTCCTAAAATATAAGATTTCTCTCATGCCTTTTATCTTAAACTTAACTAAACCATAACTTGTTTCTTAGAGAGGCATTCTCCTACTTTTTAGCTATTTAATTGAAGTCCCACTACTATTATCATCACTTGGGGCCCACTTTGATAGATTAAATGGCTTTGAAACGTCGTGAAATGCTTGGTTAAAAGCTTGCTGAGTCAGCTTTCCAACAAGCCCAAGAATGTGTAATTCTAACACCATATGTGCAAGTTATGATGGATTTTTTGAGGATGTGTATGGTAGTTACAGGATTAATAGGTATTTTTGTTATTTTCAATATTGTGGTAAAATAAATTGTTAGGATTAAAAGTTAGGATTTAGAATGAATGGTCTAGATTAATTACGGTTAGGAGATATTATCAATGCTGTCAAATGGCAGAAGTGATCACGTGTGACCCAATGTTGTCATACGCATGCGAGAAAAGAGAGAGGGCTCTATATCCCTTAGCTTTCCCAATTTGGTGGTTTTCCCATTGTTGAATCACTCTTAGGGTGACCATACCGACCTAAGCAACATGATTTGTCACTGATTAGCTCACCAAATCACAATGTTTGTCATCTATCATCGGCTTCTGTCAACTTTTCGTTATCATCCTTGATGCACATGCCCGTCCTTTCAACAACATGTACAATCGTCATTAGAATCTCTCATAATTGTGTTTCCACTTTGGCTTCCTAGTTGTTTATTCTTGCTCTCTCCTTTGAAAATCGGTTGCTGATTCACTTCAAGCCTCATGCAACTCTACTTCAAACCCAGTTCTCTCAAATTTCCCTGAAGAATCCTAGAGCCTAATTTCACAAAACCCAAATTCCCAACTTTCCCCAATGTGAAACCCTAATCCAAAGTCCCCAATTTTCACCAAATTCTCCCAATCCCCTAGCCAAAATTCCCAAATCCATAGCTCTATACTATAACCCAAACTAGAACCTTAATTGTCACCCGAAATCCTTTTCAGCTCTAAACCCCAAGCCAATCCTTATCTGGATGCCCAGATACCCTATTGACCCAAGAAACCAATAATCAGTCCAATCCCTAATACCCTAACCAACCTATAGTACAGCTGCAACCTCTACACAATCCCAAATTCCAGCCACCTTAACTTCCATTTTTGAACTCCAATCACTTTTGAACCATAATCATCAAATATTTGCCTTAAATAGCCCACAAACCCACATTCAGCTCCCTACCCCGTTCCCCAAAAAACTTAATCCAGCTCATGAACCAATGCCTTTCGTGCAGCTTGATTCCAATCCCTTAAATTACCTTCAGCTGTAGCAAAATCTGTCTACTTCCAGCCCTTACACTATCCTTCAAAAAGTGCTAATTTCTTTCTTTGCAACACAAAATCCAGCCTACATCCTATCTACCAACCTTGTCCACGCATCTATCCCCAGCAAGCCTCCACCTTTAGCCTAATTTGAGCCCCAAACTCAACTCTGCTGTTGTCCTAAAAATGTACACTTTTAACCCATAGAACAACCTTCAGCCTAATCCTAAAAGTTCAGCCATTAGCCAGTCCAAAATTGCACCCATACCCTGTTGTTTAACCTTTCCAATCACTTGGTCTCATTAAGATCTCTTCAAGACGGATATTTTTAAGGTTCATAAGGTTAATGCTACCTAGACACCTATACATATTATCATTTTGTCCTCGTTCATCTTCTAATTCCAATCCAAGTTATCCTAACTATCACAAACATCATACTTCCCCAATTCTTACCTGTCCACCTATGTCGATACTAATCGTATATATGTTAGCATTTTGTCATAGCCACTCATTTTTACAAGCCATAGATCAGGTGATTAGCATCATCCAAATAAAAGTGCTTCTTTGGAATCATAAGCAAACCATGGTGGGGTCTATCAAATAGACGTCTCCAAATAATGAGTGAGCCTAATTTTTATTTGCTTGGAAGTAATTTCCAGCAGTCTGCTAGTCTATTCAACTAGAAAGAGAAGACAAAAACAACTAGTGCTTGAGAAATTAGAGCAGCTAATTCTCAGATTAAAACATGTCTGCTAGTCTATTCAACTAGAAAGAGAAGACAGAAATCGGTCTGGAACTAGGTAGGCCTTGACTGAGAAACCATTCAGGCGTTGACCTGAACCCAAGCTCAGCAAAAAAAAAAAAAAAATTGAATCCACAAGTCTGATCCATGGTGAGACTAAAACACTTACATCACTGTGGGCTAAAAATGAAGCATATCCAAAGCTCAAATGGACCACACTACCGGAAAGAGTGTGAATTGAACATCTACCATTGAAAATTTCACGGGGGCCACAAAAGTTTTAGATCAATCCGATATTTGTGTTTTCATTTCATCCATGTCTTTGTGATATTACGAACAGGTTGGATGACAAATAAGCATCACTGTGGGCCATAGAAAGGTTTCAATGGTGGAAACATTATTCTAAAGAGATTGTTTCTGTCAGGCATTTCATCAAACATGCAACAGGCATCGTCAAGCTAGACCATTGGATGTATCTAGAGATCATGCAATTCCATGCAACGAGATCAAACCCATCAATTTGCTTGAAGATGGAGACGTATGAATCTAGTATCAATTTTAAGAAAGAAAAAGATCTCCACTATCAAAATCGTAAGAATTGCAAATGAAAACCGTAGGAAGAGAAGTCACGAAATTTACATTTAAAAAAAGAAAATTAATCTTCCAAACTATAGGAATTGTACATGAAACAAAGAAAATCCATAAAAATCAACAGACCTTCGAGTATCCATTCGTATGAAAAGCTCATGGAGAGATGCAGTCCACTCGCCACTTGCACCTGCCGCAACGAGTCCACGAACCGGAAAATGAGCGATGGCTTCCAGCCCGTCATCCAGAGAGGCATTCTCCAGTGAGTTCAACGACGCAAGAGAAGAGGGAAATGGAAATGAGAAGAGGGAATTGGAATTAAATCCCTCTTCCGAAATGCGATGTTGGTTTCAAATCCGCAAGTTGTAAGTTTTCCATAATTTAGCCCATCAACTACATTAATAACCCTACATTTAAGGGACCATTTAATGGATGATTAAGATAGTTTTATATAGTAAAAAATTTAAGTATTAATCATTAGTAACTAGACCCATTATTTAGATGGTCTGGATAACTCTATATCATTGTCACTATTATTAAGAATGAGTCACCACTATTTTATATTAAACACAAAACTCACACATTGTTTGTGTAACCAAATAACGTCACTTGCGTTTTAGATCTGGTATGGCTCTGTGGGCCCCACCATGATGCGTGTCAAACATCTACTCCATCAATTAGATTCCACAGATCATTGTGGGCCTAGGGATTAAAAATAAAATTAATATGTGACTTGTGTGGGCCACACCACATACAAAAGTTGAGAAGGTTTACCCTCCATTAAAACATCCATAATTATTTTTTGGGCCCACAGAGATGTGGTTCAAAAATCCAGCCCATCCATTATATGTGTGCCACTTGGATGAGGGGTCATACCAAGTTTCAGATGCATCCAAATTTCAAGTGGGGCCCCACCAAGTACTTTTATATGTTTTAGGCATGTCTTCACATGATTTTAAATGGTATGGCCCACTTGAGTTTAGTATACTGCTGATTTTTTGGGATATCCCATAATTTAAAGGGGACCCATCAAATGCAAGGTGTTGATTTTTGACACACGTCATGGTGTGGCCCACACAGCTCGACCTAATGGGGGAGTTCCCATGAGCTTGACATACAGAACCTTTTATATATATATATATATATATATATATATATATATATATATATATATATATATATATAGAAAACCTATGATGTATTTGTTATATCCATACCATCCATCCATTTTGATATCATTTTAAGTCATGAGATTCAATCTATGAGACAGATAAAAATCTGTAGTGCACCCCGCCACAGAAAACAATAGGGAGGGTGATTCCCACCATTAAAACTATCCTAAGGCCCATTGTAATGTTTATTTGAAATCCAATTGCTTCAAATTTTATTTTTTTTAAATGGTTGCCCTAAAATGATTGTTTGTGCTAGGGTCCATCATTTGTGCCGGGGTCCACTGGAGCTTTGGATTTAACTCGTTCATTGGACATTGCCCTTAAATGATCTCTCCAAATAGATGGATGGCATGGATTAAACACATACATCATGGTGGGGCCCACAGAGCACCAACCACCAGCCATTGGATGGTGTCATGGGGAGTAGCCGTTTTGTTCCCCTTATTTGTGGTGTGGTTCATTTAATTAATCTTTGGATATGAATCATTTTTTGGATAATTCTCTAAAATGATCTCAAAAAATGGATGAACAGTATGGGTTAATCTCGAATTTTTGGTAAATCCAAAACTCAAGTGGACCATGCCACACGAAACAGTGTGGAATAATGATTTCCACCGTTAATACCTTCCTTGGGCCCATAGTACTGTTTATTTGACATCCAACATGTTCATAATATCAAAAAGATATGAATGAAGAGAAAACACAAAAAAATATGAATTATTGTGGGCCAACTTTGTGGTCCATTTAATCTCTTTACTTGCCTTATGTTTAGAAAGTACAGGAGATCATGGTGAGAGAAGAATACTAGAAAATATTAATAAAAGAAATTGTATAAAAAATGTTCAAGGCTATTTTTGTCTCAAAATTTTGAAAAAAAAGAAAGTCATAAAAAATGTTCAAGGTCATTTTTGTCTCAAAAATTTGAAAAAAAAAAATCGTATAAAAAATGTTCAAGGCCATTTTCGTCTCAAAATTTTGAAAAAAAAAAAAATCGTATAAAAAATGTTCAAGGCCATTTTCGTCTCAAAATTTTGAAAAAAAGAAATCGTATAAAAAAAATGTTCAAAGCCATTTTTGTCTTAAAATTTTGAAAAGGTGTTCCATTTGTACGGAAGAAAAAACCGAATACTTAGACCCTTTACTTGGCAGCAGACGAATGAACACAAAAAAAGACAAAATCTAGTAATGGATTCTGTTAAGGAAGGAAAAGGCTCAATTAATAAACATCTAAGATAGTATAATCATAGAAATTTTAGTTAAGGGTCAATCAATGGTCGATTCCACAAGATTAATAGCGGACGTTCAATCCCCACTTTGTAGTCCACTAAAGCCTTCGACCCGCCCCATTTTTTAGTTAATATCTTAAAATGACCTGAGAAAAGCGTTGAACGATATGGAGAAATTCAATCCATGACTTGGGTGGGCCAAGAGCTTAAAAATAAAGTCAATCTATGACTTGGGTGGGCCACACCACACAATATAGTGGAGAGGGGTTTCCTTAAAAAATTCATAATCATATATTAGGCCTGCCTAAATGTGATTCACATATCTAACCCACTCATTATGTGTCTCACTTGGATGAGGGGTTAGACCAATTTTCAGCCGCATCCAAAACTCATGTGGGCCCCACCAAGTGCTTTTATATTTTTTAGGATGTCTTCACATAGTTTTAGATAGTATGGCCCACTTGAGTTTTGTATATAGATGATTTTTGAGATATCTCATAACCTAAAGGGGACACATCAAATCCACGGTGTTGATGTTCGACACACATCATGATGGGGCCCACAAAACTTACTAGCATCAGTTCTTAGGTTCTCACGAGGTCACTTAGTTGGGTCACAATTTTGACCAGAATATTTAGCCCATTTTACATGTATGGTTCGTTCACTCTATTTTACTAATCAATACCCTCCATTTGAGTAGTTACTCGCCTCAATCAGTTTACATATGAAAAAGATATTAGGCATACAAGATTGATCACACAATTTCAATGAAATTTGATTTAAACATCTGAAGTTATTTATTCGTCAATCTGAACTAATTAGATTGTCCAAAAATGATTAAAGGTTTAACTAGTGGATGTGCCTAATAATTTAGTAATTTTATTTTTCACAGATAAATTTCATTTTCCATTTAAAAATAACATTTTTTTTTCAAAATGTATATAGTTTTACTCTTTTAACAAAATATCATTTTTATTATAAAATATTTCAAAAAAAAATTATAATACCAATGCTAAATTTTTATTTTCAAAATCTCAAAAAATTTCTTACATTTTAATTTTTTTCTCAAAAATTTTAAAATGCCGATTTTTTTTTCTTCAAAGGCATAATTTTGTTCTCAAAATTTTTCTCAAACTTTCTTAAAATTTTAACCTTCGATTTCAAAATTTGAGGGCAGGTGATCCAATTTGGGAGAAATTGGTGAATTTGATTTTAACATCTGAAGTTATTTACTCTTCAATCTGAACTGATTAATTTGTCCAAAAAGAGTTAATTAAAGGTTCAATTAGTGGATGTCCCTAATAATTTAGTAATTTTATTTTTCATAGATAAATTTCAATTTCCATTTAAAAATAACATTTTTTTTCAAAATGTATATTTTTTTACTCTTTTAACAAAATATCGTTTTATTATAAAATATTTCAAAAAAAATTAAAATACAAATTTTGAATTTTTATTTTCAAAATCTCAAAAAATTTCTCATATTTTAATTTTTTTCTCAAAAATTTCAAAATTCCGATTTTTTTCTTCAAAAGCATCATTTTGTTCTCAAAATTTTTCTCAAACAGTTAAAATTTCTAAACTTTTCAATATTCTTTTTCATATGATATTTTAAATCATTTAAATATTACCTTTTAATTATATATAAAAAAAACTTTTCAAGGCAGCGGGAAGATTTTCTAAGAGAAAAATACAACACTTATATTTTCTCAAACTTTCTTTTTAATTTTTTATATTTTCTTTTTCAAAATATCATTTTAGGTTCAATTTTGTTTAATTTTTTATATTTTCTTTTTCAAAATATCATTTTTTTATCAAAATCTTTTTTCTTTTTTCAAAATGATCAACATTATTCAAAGTTCTTCAATTTTTTTTTTCAAAATCTAGATTATTATAAAATCACAGTTTTTTTTTTTTCAAAATTTAAAATTTTCTTAAACATCGTTAATTTTATTTTTTTTTCAAAATTCATAATTTTTTGGTTGGGAAGTGTTGACCATTAGAGACGGTTTAGGACCGTCTCTAATGTAGACGGTCTCAGATGACCGCTATAAGACGGTCAAAGACAGTCTCTAATTAAGACGGTCTTCGACAGTCTCAAATTAAGATGGCCAATGACCGTCTCTAATTGAGAAGGTCCTTGACAGTCTCAAATTACCAGTAAAAGACGGCCAATGACCATCTCTAATATGGACGGTCTTTGACCGTCTCAAAAGGCGGCATATAAGACGGTCAGAGACCGTCTCTTTTCCAGACGGTCGATGACCGTCTTTTTCCTGCAGTTAACGACGGTTTTTTACCGTCTTAAATGATTTATGGACGTTCAATTTTTTAAGACAATATTAAGGACAGTCAAGAGCCGTCTAAAAGTTTAGAGACGGTTTACGGCCGTCTTTAAAGCGTCTTTAAACCAAGCAATTTTAGAGACGGTCCAGAACCGTCTCTAAATCCGTCATTTTTTTCCATTTTTCACGTAGTGGTAGGTTTGGGTGGTGTGTGTGGGGATGGTAGTTTAAGCTATGGAAATTTATGTGGTGTGAGAAGTGTTGTGTTGGAACTTATGTAAAAAGAGTGGTGGTCCACATGCACTACACCTAAGTGGTGGTCCACATGATCAAGGGTCATACAATAAACATACATAACTTATGATCTATACATCAGATGGACGCAAAAGATACGTCACCGGAACAGCAACGACGATGATGGCATAGGTTTCGGGCCCATCCGAGTCGGGTCAATGTGACCGGACTTAAGGATGATCGCAAATACAATCCGAGGGTCACAGGTCACCAGAATTCGACCAGTAAGATCGCGGGACCAAGAGAAACGGAATGTATACCTACACACACATGCACACATAGGAACTCGGGTCGGGTCTTATAGGATCTGCCACAGTTGGCTCGGACTGTTGTGTGACTTCAACGATAAAGTCGGCTACTGCTTGGCCTTTGATTGTGACTCGGGGCTTGTACTGAATGTTGAATTCACTTTGCTCGATCGCCCATTTAATGAGGCGTCCAGATGCTTCTGGTTTCTGTAGCATCTGCCATAACGGTTGGTTAGTCATAACAATAATCAAATGAGCTTGAAAGTATGGCCGTAAGCTTCTGGATATCTTGTTTCTACTTGGACAAGTGCTTTGCTGACGTAATAAAGTGGAAACTCCTTCCCCTCATACTCACAAATTAGAGTCGACCTTACAGCAGCATCGAATACTGCTAAGTAGATCAGTAGTGTTTCGCCCAGCTCGGGCTTGGAGAGCAGCGGTGGCGATCCCAAGTACTATTTCAACTACTGGAAGGCTGCTTCACATTCTTCTGTCCAGTCCACCATCTGTCGACCCTTCAACTGTTTGAAGAAGGGAAGACACTTATCTGTGGCTCGAGACACAATGCGATTAAATGAAACAACTCTTCCGGTCAACCTTTGAATATCTTTGATTGTCTTTAGCGAGTCCATGTTAAGCAGAGCCTGAATCTTTTCTAAATTTGCCTTAATTCCAAGCTGGTTGACTAGAAATCTGAGAAACTTACTCGAGCCCACGCCGAACGTGCACTTGCTCGAGTTCAGCTTCATTTGGTATTTATGGAGGATGAGGAACATCTCTTCGAGGTCGGCGACGTGATCGATTGCTTTGATGCTCTTGATGAGAATGTCGTCAATGTAGACTTCCATATTCCGCCCTATTTGTTGGGCAAACATTTTATTGACTAACCTTTAGTAGGTCACTCTTACATTCTTTAAACCAAATGGCATCACTCGGTAATAATAAAGACCTTTGTCAGTGACAAAGGTGGTTTTTGATTTACCAGAGGGGTGCATTACAATTTGGTTATATCCTGAGTAGGCATCCATAAAACTACGTAATTCATGCCCCGCAATACTGTCAACTAACCGGTCAATCCTAGGGAGAGAAAAATTGTCCTTCGGGCAGGCTTTGTTTAGGTTTACTATCAGCTTCCCATTAGCCTTTTTGACGAGAACGATGTTAGCTATCCAGTTGGGGTAGTACACTTCATCAAAAAATTTGACCTTGAGGAGGTCGCTGACCTCCTCTTCGATAACGACATACCTCTCAGGGCCAAGGGCACACCTCTTCTGTCAGATCTGCTTGTAGGTCGGATCAATGTTAAGGCAACGGGTAATGATCGAAGGGTCGATCCCGGGCATGTCTTCGTGTGACCATGCGAAGATGTCGGAGTATCGGCGCAGTAAGGCCACCAACTTCTCTTTCAGTAGAAGAGTCAAGGACGAGCCAACTCGAACGGTTCTAAAGAGGTCAGACTCATCCAGAGGGACCTGAACAAGGTTTTCCACTGGTTGGCCTCATTAGGGAGCTTCATCATGTGGATCCAGGGACTCGATCGTTGCTACTTTGGATGGATCTTTTAAGGTGGTGGCGTAGCAACACCGGACGTCATGCTAATCTCCCTTGACGACTCCAAGTCCTGACTCGGTCAGGAACTTCATGGAGAGGTGGTTTGTCAAAACTACTGCTCGGAGAAGACAGAGTGAAGGACGGCCGAGAATAACATTGTAGACTAAAGATTGGTCGACTATCAGGAAGTTGACCATAGTTGTTGCCTAGTTCAATGCATCCCCAGCAGTGAGCGGGAGCTGAATGGTTCCCTCAGGTAGGACTTGTCCGCCTGAGAATCCAATCAAAGGAGTTCGAACGGGCCGCAATGCAGACCATTTGATGCTCATCTTATTAAACTCCTGGGTGAATAGCACGTCGGCAGATGACCCTATGTCGACAAGGACTCTGAAGTGTTTGTGATTAGCAATAGTGATGACGATGACCAAAGCATCGTCATGTGGGTGATGGATGCCTCGGGCGTCAACTTCAGTAAAGGTCACGCTATACTTCTCCAGTTTCCTTTCCTTCAAGGGCCGAGCCAGGACCATGATCTTAGGCTCAAGCCGGCTCATGTTTCTCGCATGTGTTTTCCAAGCATTGTTTAAGTCGTCTTCGCCCTTGTGACCATCAAAGATGGTAAGAATTTCTTCTATCGGTCGGTTTTCGCTCGAGCATTCTTCTGGTGCAACGGTCCTGTTGGCTCCTTGGTCTACGTGTTCACCGAGATGGCCTTCACGAATGAGCCTTTCGATTTCTACTTCAAATTGTATTAGTCACTCATATTGTGTCCATGATCGTGATGAAAGTGGCAATATTTATTTTTGTTGCGTCGGTCAGGATTGCCTCGCAGCTTATTCGGCTAGTTGACGAATCGTTCACCTTTTATCTCCATCAGGACTTGTTCCTTGGGCTTATTAAGAGGGGTGTAGTTGGAGAACATGTTGTCGGGTCGTTTGCTCGACCTTCGTTCGTCTCGAGGCCGATCTTCCTTGTGCTTATTGCCGGTGTTGGCTGAGTTGGTTTCCTTCTTCGTTGACCCCTTGGCCAAGGAGTTTCTATTCTGAGCCGTTTCTCATAAGATTCTAGTTTCCTCTGCATTGGAGTACTTCTATGATTAGGCCATGAACTTGGCTAAAGTGGATGGAGGGTTTTTATCCAAGGAAGAGAGGAACGGTTTGTCTCTTACCCCTTGCATGATAGAATTCAGGGCCATTTCATCCGAGTGTTTTTGGACTTGTAGCGACTCGAGGTTGAAACGTTGAATGTAGTCTTTGAGGATCCCTCCGTTCTTCTGGACTACATTGCTGAGATGGGCCGAGGCTTTGAGCCTTTTCTTGCCCCCTATGAAGTTTGCGACGAAGACCTCGTTGAACTCGTCGAATGAGCTAATGGACCTTGGTTTCAATTGTTTGAACCAGAGTCGAGCAGCATCGGTTAAGGTGAATGAGAAGGCGCGGTACATTACCTCATTCGAGGTGTCATGTAACTCCATATAAGTCCGAAAGGACTCTATATGTTCAGTAGGGTTGGCTTTCCCGTTTTATGATGCAATTTGAGGCAAGAAAAACCGATCAGGGAGCCGAGCGCGCATTATATCACCATAAATGGTGATTCCTTCTCTTCCAGCCCAGATGCATTGTTCGTCTGATTCTGCTTCATGTTCGTAATTTCCTTCTTCAATGCCAGGAATGCGGCCTTCCAGGGTGCTTCACTATCCGTCGTTCCCTTGGTCAGGGATCGATTGTGTCTCCTCCAGTCTATCTTGTGCCAGAGGTCGGAAGCGGGCAGCAGAGCCATTTTCGAGACGTGAGTTAAAATGGGCTCGGGAGGCCCTTGATGCTGACTCGGGTGAGGAGCAGCCCGGGGGGCAGACGGTTGAGGATTGACGAACTGTCACATGTTGCTGGACCACTCTCCCCCTGGAATGGGCTGCCGCATTTGTGGAGGCTGCATCCATTCTAGCATCTACTTCATGTAGTTCATGTCGGCTCTCATATCTCCGACCTCTCTTTCCAGTAAATCACGTTGCCTGCTCCCTCCGGTGTCTCGTTGTCCATACCTGGATGGACCAGAGGTAGCTCGACGAGCCAGAGAACCTTGGCAGGTCTCTTCTCATTCTGGTTGGTCCACGGTTTGTGGTCTGCGATCAACCGGTGGCAAGGTTACGATTGAAACTGCTTCTGGAGGGGTTTGGGTTTTCTTCTTCCCTCATGCCATGGTAATTCGTAGTGCATTGATAGTGCAGAACAAGACTTGCAATGTCGTTACCACAGACGGCACCAATTTGTTGATGCGGTTTCTGGCTCACCCCCTTTAACACTCGAGCACCTGCACAGGAAGAGGACAAAGGAGACCCTGGTTAGTTCAGGGGACCCTCTGATGCCTAAGTTAGGCATGGAATCTGGGTCTAATAGTAAGGATATAGGGGTGAAATCTATGTGTGTACCTTTCACCGTGGGTAGGTCCTCTATTTATAGAGGTGGCATAATCCCGTAGCATCAGGATCTTTCCCTAGAGTGGATTGATCATCATCTTAGAGGATTTTGAGATCTTCGATCTCCTAGATTTCTGGAATCGAAGCTTATCCTCCGAGGATTTTGGGAAGAGATCTTGATATTAGGCCATCTCTTAGCTCGACTTTGATTCTGTAGATGAGAACTGACAAGGCCTGGTTGACCGTCGGGTCGGTCAATCTTTGATGGAGGATTATGAATGTTAATCCTTGATCAGTGCGGGTATGGTTAACCCATAATCGACCTACTACCAACTGAAGGCCTACCCATGGCCGACCTAGAGGATAGGTCAGGCTGGGACAGAGCCAAGGTCTGGCCGACCTACGCCTGGTTTATGGCCGATCCATGTACATAGTTGGTGTGAAGTCACCTCTGAGGGACCCTTTGAGCATCCGTAAAGGTGTATCGGCCTCCTTGGAGGTCTCGCCTCATGGCTCTGGACATGTGGGTCTCGATCAGACTCGGGGCCTGGTGAGCCCGAGTCATGTCAGTAGAATTGGTTCACTTTATAAGCCAACCTATTGACTTGTCATATTTTCCCCCAACATAAACTATGCAAGAAAAAGACAAAACACACTGGTAGGAAAAATGTTGCCACTAATCCAAAAAAAAAAATTTCTAATAAAGAAACTAGACTTATTATCTAATAAATGCTTGAGTTGAAAAATGAAAATCACTTTTCACCCATAGGAATTTTATTCCCACTAGTAGAAATATTCCTCCACCTAATGAAGTCTATAAATTTGTGCATTGTAAGACTCTTATCAGGTGGCCCATACCTGATCATCGATTTAAATCTGATCGTTGGCTATCTGATTGAGCAATTCAGTGGGCCCCACTTCAGTTGTGATAATTGTAAATAGATTTGAGGTGGGACGCTTGAACCGCGGTCCCTATACTTAGTTAATAAGCCAGATATGGAAACTTGTGGTGTGGAGATCCTAGAGGCGAGAAGTGCGATGGGTAAGCTTCTAGCCCTCTTTCCTATAAATAGATGTCTTGAACCCTTCACTAACATAAGAGAGAAAACCCTGGTCCCATTGAAGGTTCTCCTAAAAGTATGAGGTGCGGAAGATTAAGATTCCTGTCAGTGGGAATGTCTTCCCAATCAGGTACACTTTTAGATCATGATATTGAATTTCCATTATTGCTGCATAGACGATCCGTCAAGTCCGCAATATAGATCTAACAATTGGTATCAGAGCCATTTGTGTTTCAATGTGGTAGATTTCCTAACAATTCTTATCATGTATGCTCAAGTCCGTACACGCCCGGATATTGCTTTTGTGGTTGGAGTGTTGGGTAGGTACCTTAGTAATCTAGGGATGAATCATTGGATAACTTTTAAGAAAGTATTACTCTACCTACAAAGGCAAAGGACTTCGCACTCACATATAAAAGATCTAGGATCCGACAGTTTGGAGCTGAAAAGGCCAAGCTATATGTCTTAGAGGGGGGGTGAATAGGACTATGCCAAATTTAAAATAAAATTAGCGAAAATAATTTAAACCAATAGCCTTACAATATGAATCAATTCACAATGCTAAATTTTAAATCACCTTGATAAATAAGTATTGAGAGATTGATACAAATTCAATTCTAAGGACAACCTTATGCCATAATAAACAAGGGCTTATGGTAGGACAACCTTATTTCTAGAACCTCTTTTGGATCAAGGACTCAATTTTAATATAAGTAAATGAAATAGCAAGGAATTGAAATTAAATGCAAAAGTATAGATCTAAATTATTACAACAATCCCCACACTTGCTTGAAATGTAAATAGTTACAACATTCACATCCACTTGTACATTCCACACAATCGAATGATAAAAGATATGAAAATTAAGCAAGCATTCAATCCACAAGGCAAAGAGTTATAGTGGTTCGCACTTGTGTGTACACCAACCTGTTTTCCAATGACCACACAAAAACTACTCCACTCTAATATCCTCACACGGGGGATATTAGCGTTCACTATCAAATAGGTTTTCTCGGGTTCACCAAAAACCTTTACAATTGTGTCCTTTTCACTTGGGCTTACACAATTCAAAAACCCCTCTTTTCGAAGTTTTTTTTGGTTTTCCTCGGACAACCAATACAATGAGATTTTTCAGTTCAACCTCAAACAAAACCAAGATAATGAGATTTTTCTCGGCTTAACCTCAAACAAAGCCAAAACTAAATAAATTTTCAGAATTGTAAAATACCGGATTTCTTCTTTTCGTAGCCCAATAGAACCAATCGGAGTAGATGATTGAATATCAAAGTTCAATTTCCAATACTCTCATTCATAAGGTTCTAAATTCTAATAGATTTTAGATTTAACTCGTTGGGCGTAGCTATATTTGATTTTGATTCCAAGAAGAAGGAATAAGATAATTTCTCTTTTCAATAAGATTGGAATAAAGAAACAAAATCAAATTAAATAAGCTAGCAAAAAGGAATATTAAATAAGCACAATGTAGCTTAAAATAAACACAGACTTATCTCAGAGTGATCACTTGAAAATTCTTGAATAGAATAGAGTTGAAGTGTGAAAACTCTGAATTTCGTGTTCAATTTATAGAAGTAAAAATCGTTCCTACGACTGGTCTTAGAAACCTACGACTGGTCGTAGCTCTAACAGATTTTTGAAAAATTAAGCGCGATCTTTGAAAGTAGTTCCACGACTGGTCGTGAGTAGCCTACGACTGGTCGTGGGTCACCAAGGACTGGTCGTAGATCCTTACGACTGGTCGTAGAATAGACCAAACTTATGTAAAATAAATATTTGATTTATGTATCCAAAGTGACCTACTTAAAGGGTCAACCTAAGGTCATTCAAACCTGAATCATGTCGTATGGACATTGAACTTCAACCATTCAACGAATGTAGATTGTTTGAACCATATCAGGCTTGAGATCTTGAACTTGTTGTAGCTTCAAACTTGAGATCTTCATCAGCATAACAACTACTTCATGCATTGCTTATTAGTCTTGAAGTCATGAGTTGTTTCTTAAGACTTAAATATCAACATTGTAGCTTCTTGAGACTTCAACATGTAGCTTCTTGAACTTCAATATGTAACTTCTTTAAAAGTTCAACTTGTAGCTTCTTGAAGTGTTTATGCAGTGTCTTGAATTCATATAAATCATCATACAAGCACAAGACACAGATAGATGTTTTGACACATCAAAATTTGACAATCAAAGGAGTATGAGACCATAACACTTATAGGAGCTGGTTAGATATATAGATGCAATTTTTTGTGGGTTGTCTCGACGGCAAGAAGTTCACCTTGGGGTATGTATTCATGATGGGTGGTGGAGTCGTATCATGGAAGAGTGTAAAATAGTCGATTACGACATCTTCTACCATGGAAGCAGAGTATGTAGCTTGTTATGAAGCCACCAGTCAGGCGATTTGACTTAAGAGTTTTTTCTCTGGCTTGCAGTTGTGCAAATGATCCTGAAACCATGGAAAATGTATTGTGATAGTTCAACTGCAGTTAACTTATCTAACAACAACAAGCATTCATCGAGGTCAAAGCATATTGACATTAAGTATCTTGTTGTGAAAGAGAGTTCAGATCGTCTGGTGTCTGTAGAATTCATCAGCACGAGGCAGAAGATAGCGGATCCTCTCACTAAAGGCCTTCCTATTACGCTCTTTAAGGAACATGTGACGTTTATGGGTGTTGTAGATCCCAAGGATCTATTTGAGTAATGGGAGTTTTCAGTTTTGATCCGATTATGTACAGACATTTCAGAAATCTCTTTCATATGCATTGACGATTAAGTTATTCAGTTTATATTTTACTTTTCCTTAGTGTGCACTTTTGGTTTTGAGTAAGCAAGACTTTGGTTTGTGTCTTGGTGACATGTTCAGATGGACCACTTGAAGATAGGTGCATGTGATCACATTAGACATGCGATCTTCATACCACACCCCATATCCTTGATCCATAGTATTAAGGCCATTGGTATTCGAAATGTATAAATGTTGTGGTGACTACCATAATTTAATATTGTAGTCTTGATGGACCGAATCTGCCAAGCGTTGCTCATAATTATCCAATGGTATTGTTTTGAAAATTTTTAGTGCGTTGAGGAGGAAGAGAGACTCAGAATCTTGAGTAAGACACAGAGTGCACACTCAGTGACATTTGGTCAAGGATGAAAAGGCAATAAGAAAAGGAAGCATAATTCAGGAAATCGCTCTTCAGGTCCTACGGGTGGCAATCAGAGTTAGGTTGATTGCCACTAGCAGGATCCGAAGAACGTTTCCTGAATTATGCTTCCTTTTTTTATTAACTTTTCATCCTTGACCAGATGTCACTAGGTGTGCACTCTGTGTCTTGCTCAACCTTCTAAGTCTCTCTTTCTCCTAAACGCACTGAGATATCAATTCATTCAATGTCTACTTTTTCTTTTGGGTATTATAACTGATTTGAAATTGATCGAACTATGGAGGTAGGGAGTTCAGAACTAAGAAAACCAGGAGTTTATCCTTAATCTGAAGGCCTAATGCACGAATTTTGGCCACCACATCAGACAACCCACCGATGTACTCCCTGATGTTTCCCTGACCATTATATGTGGCTTGAGTTAACTTATGCAGAAGCAAACTCAGCTCAACTTTATCCACCCTTATGAATTGGTTCCCTATTTCGGTTAGGAACTCTTTGGCTTTCTTAGTATTGGGCATGGCACCCCACATGGTCTTAGAGATCGAATTCTTTATGATCTTCAGACACATTTTGTTCGACTTGGTTCGGGCCTTGTACTAAGCTTTTTCTGAATTCGTACTAGAGTCAGATGGATTGGGAGGCTCAACTTCCTCCAGGGCTAGATCTAAGTACATGCAACTTAAGACTATTTCAATGGACGATTTCCATTTCTGATAGTTGGACCCAGTAAGTAAAGGTATGGAAATGAACTGGTTTGAGACATTGGAAACAATCATGGCTAGACAAATAAAGCATAACACTCATATTAATAAATGAACAAGTCCCACATAATACTACATGAATGTAAACCACAAACATTATGCATGTATAAACATTCGATTGATTTGGGCCTTCAATTAAATGACCCAGAATGATGATGAACCATTGTCATCAAATTCTAGCAAGAGCCTGACATATCATTGCAACTCATCCTTTAGGCGAAATTGTAACATAAAGGAGGCTGTACTGAACATGAAGCTGACCAATGTTAGTGAAATAAATCTAAGACGTCCATCATCTTTGGGCAAAATGAATCTCTCAACTTATATCACTATCACCAATCACTTTATTCCGCTCATATCCTGCCAAGTGGTGATATCTTTTTATTCTGACCACCACCCGCTATGGATACGAACACAACTGAATGCAATCCTTATTATGGATATTCACTGAATTCCAGAAAACTGAAATCTAAAAGTAAACAATTTTTCTAATCAAGGTCACTTTGGTGTCTAACACAACCAGCTCCAATTCTCACTCCTAGGTTCAAGGATTGCTACATGGTCCTACACATAATGGACCATTCTGAAACAGTTCTGAGTTGGCCCAATATATGGCTGATGTCAATTGCCCGTAGGCTCAAAAATTCTAAAGTGATGGTTGGATTAAATTATTAATGGTCAACTACTCAATATTAGCATCAAACATATGGGTAATGGCCCTATTTGGGTCAGATCAGAACTAAATAACAATTTTAATGATATATACTTACTTACACGGACCATCTATCAAGTAAAACACACCAACCATCAATTTATTTAAGTTTTACTCGTATCTAAAAGACGGTCTAAGTATAATCAATGGTTAAGATTATTTTATATGAACAAGAAGTCTAAATAACTGAAGCAAGCCCAAAAGGTCTAAAGGATGAAAATGATGTTAAGCATAAGGTTAGGTCTTGAATGAGTATTAAATCTGTCCTAAACACGGGCCTCAATTCATCAAGTTGTAAGCCTATATGAGGGTATAAAGGAGTCACAAAATGGGAATAAAAACATGCCCCACATGGCCCTCAAAGCCTAGCCCATAGGCTAATGGACACGAGTCTAAGGAACAGCTGCTGGGAATACAGGGATTGGTCTTACATATGCCTAAATAAAAGGCCCAGAAAAGTGGACATTAAACCAACTGATATCTCAGTGCACTTAGGAGGAAGAGAGACTCAGAAAGTTGAGCAAGACAAAGTGCACACCTAGTGACACCTGGTCAAGGATGAAAAGGCAATAAGAAAAGGAAACATAATTTAGGAAATCGTTCTTCAGGTCCTATGAGTGGCAATCAGTTTAACTATGAGGAAAAATCAAAGAAAAAAAAGCAGGGACATAAAGATGGCTACTTTTTCTGCAAGAAGCCTAGTCATTAAAAGAATGATTGCGCATAGTTTAAAGAATGACTCGTTTTTAAGAGTAAGAATCAAGTTTTAGCCTATTTTGAATCTAATTTATCTAATATATCCACAAACTCCTGGAGGATAGACTAGTGAAACTATTCACATATGTAATTCCATGCAGGATATGCTCCAAAGCCGGACACCAACTAATGTAGAAAGATCGGTCTATATGGAAAACGGCATTAGAGTAGACGTGGAAGTTATTGGAGTCTGTAGGTTTAGGTTATCGTCATAACATTTTCTTGGTCTAGTAGATACTGTTTGTGTGCCTTCTATAAGGCGCAATTTGATTTTCATTTCTCATTTAGACAAATTTGGTTATGAGTTTAAATTTAGAAATGGAAAATTGAGTATTTCCTATAATTCAATTGTAATTGTTTCTAGTACTTTAGCTAATAACCTTTATCAGCTAGATTTGGATGTTTCACATGTCTACTACATTAACTCATCGCATGGAAACACTAAGGGTATCAAGAGAATGCTAGATTGTGAAAATTTCTCCATGTTGTAGCATAGGCGATTAGGCTATATCTCTCGTGAGAGATTGGAAAGGCTTGTGCATCAATGAATTCTTCACTCTTTAGACTTTTCAGATTTTGGGGTCTGCATAGATTACATTATAGGTAAACAGACTAAAACTAGGAAAAATGGTGCCACTAGGAGTGTAGGACTCTTGGAAGTGATTCATACATACATCTGTGGACCGTTCCCTTCAGCATCTTGGAATAGGCAGAAGTATTTTATCACTTTTATAAACGACTACTCTCATTATGGGTACTTATATCTTATTAACGATAAATCAGATAACCTAGATACATTTAAGATATATAAGGCTGAAGTCGAGAATCAACTCGATAGAAAGATCAAAGTCGTCAAATCCGACCATGGTGTCAAGTACTACAGAAGGTATGATGAATATGGGCTTAATCTAGGGCCATTTGCTATGTACCTATAAGAATGTGGCATCATCGCCCAATATACCATGCCTGGTACTTCAGAGCAGAATGGTGTAGCGGAAAGGCGTAATCTCACCCTAAAGGACATGGTGTGATCTATAATTAGTAATTCAATGTTGCCAGAATCTTTGCAGAGTGATGCATTGAAAATAATTTTGCATATCCTTAATAGAGTCCCAAGTAAGGTTGTAATGAAAACTTCATATGAATTGTGGACAAGGCGAAAACCTAGTTTACGATACTTTCATGTATGAGATTGTCCTACAGAAGCCAAACTGTATAACCCGCATGATAGAAAGCTTGACTCTAGAATAATTAGTTGATTCTTTATTGGATACCTAGAAAGATCCAAAGAACTCAGATTCCATTGTCCATCCTATTTCGTGAAAGTCATTAAGACTACAAATGTTAGGTTTATTGAGAATACCGAAGATATTGGGAGCATGAACTTAAGAAATATTGTGTTTGAGTAAGAATGGCTTGTGATTTTCACTACAATCATTCAGAGTAGCATGGTCGTACATCCAACAGCGGACCCTGAGATCCCTATAAATGATCATGCAGACCCTCAAATACAACCCACTAATGAAGAAATAGAAAACCCAATTCAGAATATTGAGCCTTTAAGATGATCACATAGAGAGAGAGAGAGAGAGAAGATCTGCGATTCCAAACGATTACATCATTTATCTGCAAGAGCATGACTTTAACATTGGGACTGAAAAGGATCATGTATCTTTCTCACAAGTCGAACAAAGTGCGAATTCTTCTCATTGGTTCAATGTCATGAAATATAAATTGAAATCCATGAAAGATAACAAAGTCTGGGACCATGTTGAATTGCCTGAAGGGATTAAGACGATTGGTTCTAAGTGGGTATTCAAAACCAAATGAGACTCTAAGGGCAATATCGAAAGGTAGAAAGCCAGACTAGTTGTAAAGGGTTCAGTCAGCGTGAGGGCATTGACTTTAAGGAAACTTTCTCACCAGTGTCCAAGAAAGACTCCTTTAGGACCGTTATGGCTATCATGGCTCATATGGATTTAGAGCTACATCAAATGGACATGAAAACTGCGTTTCTCAATGAAGACCTAAGTGAGAATGTGTGTGTGTGTGTGTGTGTGTATATATTGCAACCAAAAGGTTTCAAAGCCAAAGGCTCAAAACATCTAGTCTGTAAGCTTACGAAGTCCATTTATGGGTTGAAACAGGCATCACAACAGTGGTACCTAAAGTTTCATGAAGTCGTTTCATTATATGGTTTCATTGAAAACACCGTGGATGAGTGTATATATGTGAAAGTTAGTGGGAGTAAGTTTGTTATTTTAGTCTTGTATGTTGACGATATTTTGTTGGCTAGTAGTGATATTGGACTATTACGTGAGACTAAGAAATTTTTGAAATAGCGGTGAAGACCGCTTGAGTTGAAGTCGGAATATGCCAATATGTCCTAGAGGGGGGTGAATAGCACTTTTTAAAGATTTATGAGTTATTTAAAAATCCTATCATGTATACAATTTTCAGGATTACTCAAATGTAACTCTATCGGCTTCCAAGCCAAGTAGAGGATCCAGTCATAAACTAACCAAGATATAGCAATATGCAACTTAGTCTATGTTGGATGTGACTGTGTGTGTGTGTGTGTGAGATGTGATCAGATATATGAATATGAATGCATTGACATGAATCACTCATAGAGAAAAATAATCACAAACATAGTCATTTTATAGTGGTTTGACAATAAGTCTACTTCACTCCCGGCTGTCGCACTCAACCCTTGAGTGTACCGGATTTCACTAAGGAGGTTTCCCAGGGTTCACCTCAAACCTAAGGTTTTAAATCGGGTTCACCTTCAACCTTTACAGAGGTTTTATGCGGTTCACCTCAAACCCAGAGTTTTACTGGTTCACTCTTAACCAGATGTTTATGCTCTCCATAGAGCAAGGGTCCACACAACGCACCCGAATTTTAGACCACACAGGTCAAGGACTTACACAAGGACCTAACAGTTATGCCCTACACAAGAGCAAGGGTCCACACTATGCACCCGAATTTTAGACCACACAAGTCAAGGACCTACAAAAAGACCTAACAGTTTATGCCCTACACAAGAGCAAGGGTCCACACTACGCACCCACTACGTACACTCCCACCGGAGGCCTCCTATGAGGGCTTCAAAGGATGAGAACCACTTAAGACCAAGACCTAGAAAGGAATGATCACCAGTGTCCTCTGGACTCTAGATACTTACTGATAAGTTGATAAGT
Source organism: Magnolia changhungtana (assembly GCA_030180095.1). Lineage (NCBI taxonomy): Eukaryota > Viridiplantae > Streptophyta > Magnoliopsida > Magnoliales > Magnoliaceae > Magnolia > Magnolia changhungtana. The sequence continues at coordinate 4,438,765 of JASAUF010000625.1, forward strand.
CCCGTTAAGCACAACGCTGAAGATCTCCTCCTTCTTATTGATGAAGAGTCTTTTGCTCCCTTGATCCGCGACGCAAGATGATATATCTATGCTTGGCTTCAGGTTGGATCAAGGGTGAGATGGAATCCTACTCTCTAAAGATTTTCCTATAAAGAAGATAGAGTAGATCCTCTCTTATGCATTCAAAGCATCCCAGCATAAAGATTTGCCATTAAGGTAGTAGCTGGAGGATCCTTGAATGCGGAAGTTCATTCCCCAATCCACCCTATTGAATATCAATGATGAGGGTGGATTGGAGGATGAACTCCCTTGAAAGAAAGGGCTTTAGGTATAGAATATAAGTTGAAACACTCAAAAGCTCTCTCTGCTTTCTCTCACAGCAACAAAAGACAAGTCCTCTATAAATAGGCAAAGAGTTCCAATGGATATAAAATGGTCACATTTATGACAGAGTTTAATATCATCGACAAGGTTCGATATCATCGAGCGTATACTCTCGATAGCATCGATGGTCTGCTCGATGACTCGGACACTTTTGAAACTCTTTGCCAATAAGTCGATGAATCGAAGCCATTGTCGATGTCATCGGATTTCGAACTCCGATTCCATCAATGACAGAATCGATCCATCAACACTTGAAAAATGAGAGAGACTTAACTTTGAGATATTTCAGGTTTTCATGAATGATCGGGGGAACCGTCGAGGTCATCGGAATTTGAATGTCGATGACATCGGATCAGAGTCGAGGCATCGATAAATCTAACTAATTTATCTTTGAACTTGCTGGACAGTTTATGGCTTTGTTCGATGCAATCGATCTGGTGTCGATATCATTGATATTTGAATATCTATTAGATCGAAGGGCCCCCGATTATAGTTAAAAACAACCTGAAATAACTGCTGTAAGAAATGTGTGCCCACTGTTAATATCATCGATGGACTTCCGATCTTATCGATATTTGATTTCAAATCATATCGGACGGTCATCGATATATCGAAGGAATTTGAAATTTTCATTAAAAAACAGGGGCGCCGAAAATATGCCTGTCGATCTTATCGAGCCACTCTCGATGGTCTCGATATTTGAATATCGATGATATCGATATGTGTATCGATACATCAATAATTCGTCCAGATATATTGTGAAATTGCTAGACATATTTGTGCTTATATTGATGATATCGATAGGTGTATCGATACATCGATAAATCCGTCCAGATGAATATTTAGTTGCTAGACACTTTTGGTCCTCTTATCGATAATATCGTTAAGGTATCGAGGACATCGACAGAATAGGTCGATCATATCGAGGGTACATTGATAAGATCGACGAGGCGAGAAAAACTTAGAGATTTCCTATTTTGAAAAAGTTTTCTCACCATAAAACCCTAGGATGTCTATCTTGTTTTAAAGGTTTTAATCACCTGGTGTTTTGGGACATGGGATGTGAGGCTATGATTTACCTATTACGAGCTTCCACACATCCGGTTGAGGCAGACGATTGAAATAATCTTCTTATCGAGTTCTACAGCCAGTCTGACTCACCATACACGTAACTTGACAAACCAGGGCACTAGCAGGTGCACTTTCAATTTCTATTTCAAAACTTTAAGATGAAAGATCTTGGTGATGCATCATTTGTCATCAGCATTCAGATTAGCCGAGACAGATCACGTGGACTGCTTGACTTGTCACAGAGGGCCTATATTGATATGGTTCTTGAAAGGTTTAACATGCAAGGTTGTGTTCCTAGGCAAACACCTATTATAAAAGGTGATAGGTTTGGTCAATTTCAATGTCCTAAGAATGACCTAGAAACGGACAAGATGAAAGATATACCATATGCGTTAGCAGTAAGGAGCATCATGTATGCTAAGGTCTGTATGCGCATAGATATTGCTTTTGTGGTTGAAATATTGGACAGGTACCTTAACAATCCAAAGATGAATCATTGGATAGTTGTTAAGAAAGTATTACGTAACTTGCAAAGGACAAAGGACTTCACACTCACGTATAGAAGATCCAAGATCCGACCGTTTGGAGCTAGTTAAATATATATAGCTGTAGATTTTGCGTGCTGTCTCGACAACAAGAAGTCCACCTCGGGCTATCTATTCATGATGGGTGGTGAAGTCGTATCATGGAAGAATATAAAACAGTTAATTAAGGTATCTTCTACCTTGAAAGCAGAGTATGTAGTTTGTCATGAAGCCACGAGTCAGGCGATCTATCTTCAGAGTTTTTTCTCTAGTTTGCGAATTGTACAGATGATCCCGAAACCATTAAAAATCTATTGTGATAGTTCAGCTGCAGTTAACTTCTTCAACAACAACAAGCATTCATCGAGGTCAAAGCATATTAACATTGAGTATCTTGTTGTGAAGGAGAGAGTTCAGAATCATCTGGTGTTTGTAGAATTTATTGACACGAGGTAAATGATAATGGATCCTCTCACGAAAGGCCTTCCTATTGTACTCTTTAAGGAACATGTAGCATTTATGAGATTTGTAGATCCCAAGGATGTATTTAAGTAGTGGGAGTTTTCAGTTTTGATCCGATTATGCACAGACATTTCAAAGATCTCTTTCATATGCATTGATGATTCTGTTATTTAGTTTATATCTTGCTTCTCCTTCAGTGTGTACTTTCAGTTTTGAGTAAGCAAGACTTTGGTTTGTGTTTTAGTGACACGTTCAGATGTACCACTTGAAGATAGGTGCGTGTGATCATATTATTCGTGCGATCTTCATACTACACCCCATATACTTGATCCATAGTATTAAGGCTATTGGCATTCGTGATCATGATTAGTCGCACTTCGAAATGCATAAATGTTGTGACGACCACCACAATTCAATATTTGTAGTCTTGATGGACCGAATCTAACAAGCATTGCTCAAAATTATCCAACGATATTGTTTTGAAATTCAGTAGAGCGCCCGTTAGGAATTTTCAAAAGCAAATGCATTTTATAAAATTATTTTTCACAAATAAATTTAAATTATTTTGTTTTCTTTTAGAGATCAGTGTAGCCCAAGTGGGAGAATGTAAAACTCTTATCAGGTGGGCCACACATGATCATCGATTTATATCTGATCATTGGATTATTTAGATTGAGCGATTTAGTGGGCCACACTTCAATTGTGATTGTTATAAATAGGTTTGGGGCGGGACGCTTGAACCGCAATCCCTATACTCGGTTATTAAACCAGATATAGAAACCTATGGTATGAAGACCCTAGAGGTGAGAAGTGTGATGGGTAAGCTTCTAGCTCTCTTTCCTATAAATAGATGTCTTGGTCCCCTTACCAATACAAGAGAGAAAACCTAGTCCCATTGAAGGTTCTCCTAAAGGTGTGAGGTGTGGAAGATCAAGATTTATGTTGATGGGAATGTCTTCCCAATCAGGTACGCTTTTAGATTATGGTATTGAATCTCAATTATTGATGCATAGAAGATCCGTTAATTCCTTAATACAGATCTAACATGCATTTCATTTGGAAAGTAAGAGAGGCATCAATGACTTGGGTGGGAGAGTAAGAGAGTAGTAAGGAGATAATAATATGTGAAAAGGGCTGAGAGGTTGCCTGATCCAAAAGAGAAAAAAATAGAAGAAAATTTTTACTAGAAGAAGTCTACTAAAGCTTAGAGTAGGATTGAGATTGGAGATACCCGACCATTCTTTTCGTGGAAAATGGTGTCTAATCTCTCATTTTTCCTTCTTACATCTCGTTCTAGCTTACATTGCATTTCACACAACACTTTCACCACCACATCATTTATTGCTTTCATTTCCTTTCGGTTACAATTTGTATGGAGCTAATATGCTCCACAATGAAGTTTTAGATATAGTCTCGCAAGAATTCAAGTTAAATCCCCGAAAACATCTAAAATCCCTCGAAGTAGAAACAAAATGCAGTGTGGGCAGAAAAAGGTGCCTGACCCCACCATTTTCATTACCGAGGCCCTTGCATGGAATCAATAATCATAAACCAACCACATGATTCACTCATATTAGAGTCTTGTGATTCCCTTACCCTTAAAGCAATTCTACAGTTTCTAACCGACCATGGATTTTAAATGTCATTAGCTAGTAGCGACTTGAAATTCGTATGCACTACCATATTCGAGTCATCACTACAGCCCATCCGAACAACCTAGAAAGAGAGAAAATCAAGACAAAAAAAAAGGAGAAAAATCCAAGAGACAATGAGCATGCATTTTGTGGTGTTTATAAGACTGGCTACCGAGGTTTGATCAGACGACTAGGTTTTTTCCCCTTTTTACTAGAGAGAACCATTAGTAGCGTTCTACTTACTATTGAAGTGCTAGTAGTGTAGAACCCGACCTCCACTTAGGGGGGTCGGCTCATTGATAGGGGCTATTCTTCTCAATTATCTTGGGAAGCCCTTTGTAGATTTGTTTCGACGAACAATCATTTTCAGGTACGGAAGTAAGAAACAGACTGTGGGATTTCATTGCACTAACTTGGACGCGACCGACACACAGTAAACTATGTAATTGATATGAATCGGTTCCTTAGGGATGGTAGATCTTGAGGTGTTCAGCATTCCATGGGTGAGGTAAAAGTTGACCTTCCAGGTCTTCAAGATGGTATGATCCAAGTCGGCTAGTACTTGTCACCATGTAAGGTCCTTTCCGGTTAGGGCCCAAGGTTCCCAAGCCAAGTTCCTTAGTATTTTGGAAGGTTCTTCGAAGGACTAAGTCCTTAGCTCCGGAACCTCTTAACTTTTACCTTGGCATTGTAGAAACGAGCTACTTGTTGTTGTCGGATTGCAGTCCAGATCCAAGCTTGTTCTCTTCTTTCTTTAAGAAGATCGAGATCCAGATCCATTAGCTCGGAGTTCTGCTGTTCGTCGAAGGACTCAGTCCGAGTAGTTGGTAGCCCGATTTCTACCGCTCTGAAGGCCAAAGAAAAGGGAGTTTTTCTAGTGGTTGTCCGAGTTGTAGTTCGGTATGCCTAAAGAACATTGAGGAGCTCTTTTGCCCATGCTCCTTTAGCTTTTTTGAGCTTAGTCCGGAGATGATGTTTGATGATCTTGTTGACTGCTTCGACTTGTCCATTAGCCTGCGAATGTCATGACGAGGAATAAATATTTTGGATCTCGAGGTTTTCACACATCCCTTGAAATTGCTTATTGTCAAACTGTTTCCCGTTATCAGAAATGATCGAGTGAGGAATTCTAAACATGCACACGATGTTTTTCCAAACGAAGTCTGTTATTTGATACTTGGTAATCTTTGCCAAAGACTCGGCTTCGGCCTACCTTATAAAGTAGTCGACCACAATTACGGCGAACTTGGTCTGGCCTTTGTCAGTCAAGAGGGGACCGATGATGTCGATGCCCCATTGGGAGAACGGCCATGGCCCGACCATGGGGGTTAGTTCTTCGGGAGGTTGCTGAGGTATGTTTGCAAAGCGCTAGCATTAATCGCATTTTCGAGTGTATTTTAAAGCATCAACCTGGATGGTTGGATAATAACACCCCTGTCGAATGACCTTATGTGATAAGGCTCAACCACCAGAGTGGTTTCTGTAAATACCTTCATGGGTTTCCCTTAGGACGTACTCTACTTTGTCCAGTCGGAGGCATCTGAGATAAGGGAGATAGAATCCTTTTTTTTTATAAGATGTCATTAACCATGGTGTAGCAAGCTACCTTGGTTCGCAGCTTGCGCACTTCCATTCGATCTTCGGGTAGCTTATCCTCCTTTAGAAAGTTGATAATTGGATCCATCCAAGTCAACTCCAAGCTTACTAGAAGAGTTATGGCAAAGTCAGATTCGCTAATGCTTGGTTTAGTGAGGAATTCGATCGGAATTGATCTCGGGATATCATCTTCATCCGCAATGGCCAACTTCACTAACATATTAGCCTTGGAGTTCTCTACTCAAGGGATTAGGCCGACGTTGCACTTCTAGAATCTACCAATTAATTCCTTAGCTTTCCGTAGATATGCTTTCATGCGTTCCTTCTTGGCTTGGTATTCCTTAGCTATTTGATTGACAACTAGCTGTGAGTCGCTGAAAACTTCAAGGTGTTGGGCTCCCATGACGACTGCTAACCTAAGTCCAGCGAGTAGGGCTTCATATTCTGCTACATTGTTGGAGGCATAGAATCCAAATCTCAAGGCATATTGCATACATACACGATCTGGAGTCTCCAGGACTATCCCGGCCGTACTGGCTTTAGAATTGGATGAGCCATCAACATATAACGTCCACCTGGGCAGATTGGGATCAGTTTAAAAACTGAGTCTTTGCTCGGGTGAAATGCTCGGAATAAGTTCTAGCTCGTGTTGAACGTTCAGGTCGGCTTGAATGGTCAGATAAGAACTTAGTTCGGATTGATGATCAGTTGGAACGGTTAGATCAGAACTTTGTTTGAACTGAAGCTTCATCTCGAATCCTTGCTCAAACGATGGGGTAAGCTCGACGATAAAGTCGACCACTGCTTCACCCTTAATAGTTGTTCGGGGTTGATACTTGATGTCAAACTCACTTAGTTCAATTGCCCATTTGGTCAACCTCCCTGAGGCTTCAGGCTTTTGCAGCACTTGGTAAAGAGGTTGATCGGTCAGGACGATAATGGTGTGGGCCTAGAAGTATGGTCGTAATTGACAAGAGGAAATGACCAATGCCAACGTCAATTTCTTTAGGTCTGGGTATCGCATCTCAGCTGAGACCAAGGCCTTACTTACATAGTATGCTGGGAGTTTCTTTCCTTCGCGCTCCCTGATCAAGGCCGAACTGATAGCTGCATCTGAAACAACCAAATACAACAACAGCAATTCTCCTTGTTCGGGTTCGGAGAGGAATGGTAGCGACCCCAAGTATCGCTTAAGTTCTTGAAAGGCCGTCTCGCATTTCTCTGTCCAGTCTATGACCTGCTTCCCTTTCAACTGTTTGAAGAAGGGGAGACATTTGTCTGTAACCCGAGACACGAAGCGATTGAGAGCAGCGATCCTTCCTGTAAGGCGTTGGACATCTTTTGTCATTTTTTTGGCAAATTCATGTCGAGCAGAGCTTTGATCTTTTCAGTGTTTGCCTCGATTCCTCGTTGGCTAACCAAAACCCGAGGAATTTTCCCTAGCTAGCCCTGAAAGCACATTTATTTGGATTCAGCTTCATCTGATATTCCCGAAGAACCAGGAACATTCTTTGAAATCAGAGACATGATCCATAGCTTTAATGCTCCTGACGAGCATATCGTCCACGTAAACTTCCATTGTCTGCTCGATCTATCAGGCGAATATTTTGTTGACGAGCCGCTGATAAGTAGCTCCGGTATTTTTAAATCCAAATGGCATAACTCGGTAATAGTAAAGGCCTTTGTCAGTGACAAAGTTTATTTTTGACTTATCATATGGATTCATTACAATCTGATTATAGCTAGAATAGGCATCCATAAAACTATCAATGAGCTGGTTAAATTGGGGAAGAAGAAAACTATCTTTGGTGTAAGCCCTGTATCCTAGACCGTACCGTTCCGAAGACTTTCGTGGTCCGCCCGGTCGAATTTCGGCAACCTTCGACCCTTAACTGACCTTTGCGACCAACCCTAATTCACACGCCATCAACCCGAGTCGACTCAAACTAAGACCCTTACCATAGCGACCACGCCATTGCCGCGGTTCCGATGCCGCGACTCGCGCGACGATCCAATGCTCTGGCCAGGAGATGTGGGTCAGCATTCGGTGAGAGGAAAACGCCGCGCGTTGAAAAACCCAAGAGAATCTCTATGACTTATCACATAAATCCATCAATCCATCAATCCATCAATCTCAACATGTCAAGTACATGTTAAGTACACATCACCTTTCACCCTTTCCCAAACAAGCCCCAAAAGTCAAAAAGTTCTTACAAAGCCCATACTTTTCTTACACCATTTGCCACAAAAGTCAAAAATCTCTTACATACCCATCACTCACCACATCCATCACTCCATCACCCATCACTCTCTCTTTCTCTCTCTCTTTACAACTCTCTTTCTCATTTTTTTCAAACCATTCCCAAGCAAGGAAGAACTCCACACGTTCAAGCCCTCCCATGGAGAGAAAAATGCATGTGTGAGGCCCACCTTTCCATCCCAAGATCTCCCATCTCAACCATCCAAACATCATCTCCTCCGTTGAAATCTAAGTTAAGGAGCTAAGGAAGCCAAGGGAGCAAGAAGATCAAACGGTGGGTGCGTTATAGGCTAGATTATCATGTGTTTATGATGGGCCAAGTGAGGCCAACTGATCAATGGTTTGGATCTCACTTGGGACCTTAAGATGTAGCCGATGGCCCACTTTGATCATCATGATCATTCCATGATGGGGCCAATCTCCATGGACCCCATCATGATATTTACTTTCTAGTTGATAAGGGTCATTTAGACCATCTATTTTATTAGAGAAAGAATCTCCACCGTTGGATTGTAATTTAATGGACCCACATGTATTGGGACCCACTTGATGTATGATTGGTTACAAGGGAGGGCCCATAGTGTCGGGGTCCCTCTATCACGCGTGTCCTACTCTCTATCTCTCTCCCTCCCTCTCTATTTCATTTTTCTTATGTGATCATGATATGGTTGTGTGGCCCACTTGGATGGACCCCACCCTGAAGCATATATTTTATCCAAACTATCTTCAAGTGGGGCCCACCTTGCATGTATTGTACCCACACCATCTATCATTTAGTGGTCCACCTAAGCTGGGGCCACCTCAATGGAGGAGCCACGTCCAAACCGTCCATCGTCCAGGGACGCTGGACTTTAGAGAAACACAGATATTAGCTTAGTTCACAGCCCTTTTTGGGTGGTCACTTGTATGGGCCCCACATAGATGTATAAATTCAATCCACGCTATCCATTCCCTTCCACGGCTCATTTTAGGCATTGAGTCGAAAAATGAGGTCCATCCAATCTTCAGGCGGGCCATAGCCTGCTAAATAGTAGTTTCTACCGTTGAAAGTCACCCTGACATTTTTATGTGTCCGAAAACATCGGATATTGGACTCGTTTGGACAGTCTTGAGCCACAGAGTGCAATGGACGGGTTGGATTTACTTAATGTGGGCCCTACCTATGAAAAACCGCAGGAAAACGTCCTTTTAAAAAAAAATGGAGACAAGAAGTCTGCCGTCGCTTTTAGAAGGCAAAGCAGTGCACCGCCACTGCGGACGGGGCCGGTGGTGGTGCAGCCCACCCAAGCTCCAACCGTGGGCCCCACCATGATATATATTTGTCATTCGACCCGTTCATTAGGTGGGCCCCTCACTGAAGTGAGTCCCCTCCAAAGATCAAGCCCATCCAAAGCTCATGTGGCCCACATCACAGGAAACAGTATGAATTGAACTGTCTGCCATTAAAACCCTTTTTGGGCCCACAGAAGTTTTGGATCAGGACGAAATTTGTTCTTACTGTTCATCTAGGTTTGTGTGGCCTTATGGACGGTTTGGATTACATATGAACGTAATGGTGGGCCCTACATGGGACCCACAATGATGATGTGTTTAAATAGGTGGACGGTGGAGCCCACTGTAGTATTTCTGTTATCCGCACCGTCCCCTGGACGGTGGGTGGGGTGTGTGCATGTGCGTGCGTGCGTGTGTGTGTGTGTGCGTGTGTATACGTGTGGGACTGTGCATGTGTGTGTGTATGTATGTATGTATGTATGTATTTTTGTATATATATTATACATATTATATATATATATTATTATATTAGGTAATATACCGGATGGTGGGCTTTCATGGGCCCCACCATGATGCATGGGTTGCATCCAATCCACCCAACCACCTTAGAAGCCCATACTTTTTGTTGGCGTGAGCTAAAGAATGAGTCAGATCTATAGTTCTAGTGGACCCCACTTTGATACATGTATGAGGCCCATCTTGGTTTATTGTGGTCCATCCGTTGTGGCCCACTTTGATGTATGTATGAGGCCCATCTTGGTTTATTTGTGGCCCATCCGTTGAGGCCCACCTTGATATGCATGAGGTCCATATGATTAGGCCCATCTTGATGTAGTTAGGGCCCAACCATTGAGGCCCACCTAATATACTTAAGGCCCATTTTATACGGCCCATTGTTGTACCTATGGCCCATGGGTCAAGGCCCAATTGAATGTACACAAGTCCATTAAGATGTATGACCCTACCATGGTTTGTGTAATGGTGTTATGACAACCGTGCTTTGGGAGCAATGTTGGTTTGATGTCCACATTGTAGAATAATGTTAGTTAAATGTCCGCATTATTATTCTCCTTAGGGCCCATTGTTAGGCCCATACTTGTAGGCCGTCTAGGCTCATCTTCGTTATGAACAACATCTATCCTGTATAACATGTTTAGTATAGTTCCATGATTCATAATCATACGCATCATATGTATGCTTGATATGAGAAATGACTGATCATAGCATATGCCTTCGGGCAGATTGTTTAGGGGCTCCCGGGTAGGCGGTGTTGCCCCACATAAGCGCACGGTACACGCAGGATTGCTGCATGACTGGATAGTGTGATTCATGCATTTGCATTGTGTGATATGGTACTATACGTCCTAGCGACATTAGGGCCGTAGCCTCCACAGGTGTATCGTGGTTGGTAGGATTGGATACCAAAAATATTGTTCTACATGGGGTGCTATAGATATCCTTGAGTGAGAGTCCCTAAACCCTTATGGTACCAAGAGATTGCTCTAACGTCTAGACTAAGTGGGTGCATGAGCGTCGAGGCCGATTACCAGAAGACTGCACTTTCCACTGTGTTATGGTCGGTTAGAAGGGGGTGTGGCCTTACCCACCCGAGAAGAGGGGGCAATGCTAGGCTGAGTTTGACCAACTCGAGGAATGGGTCTGCTATCAACGAGCTGAGCCAAATATTGGCGGGTGGGTAGTGAGGTCTCTTCCACTTACCTTATTACGCGCGATGGGATGGCAATATGGTTTAAAGTGTACTAGACCATGGTGATATTCCAGATTTGAGTTGTATTGATATGTGGATATAGATGAGGATTTGTATGCTTGAGTTGCATCTCGCATCGCATGACCTTGGTATGGCCGACATCATTCATGCCTTGCATCGCATAGCCTTGGTACGGCTGACGGTATTCATGGATTCACCAGCATGTTCCGCATTACTCTGATACTGCATATCTGCATTTCTACCTTACGCACACACTTTCACCACCCTCTAAGCTTTCTATAAGCTTATGCACAACCGTTACGTGCAGGTGACGATGGGACGCAGCAACGATAAGGCAGGAGTGCAGAGCAGATCATTTTGGAGCTTTTTGTCTATCATCATTGTATTTCCCTTTATGCTCATTGTACTTGTAAAGTTTTGATCATAGTGGAAATGTGATAGAGTTTTTGGTTGTTATTTGTGGGTTATGCCTTTGGTTATGCTTATTATGAATCAAACTGATATTGAAAATCCTCCTTGTAGCATCCCAGGATCGGAACCTGGCGAATGGGCGCTGGGAGCCGAGAATGGGGTTCTACGGAGGCTGTCGGCGCCGGATTCAGCGATCGGAAATTTTGTGAGCCCGGTTTCCGAGTTTGGGGCGTGACATTTGGGATAGGCCTTATTCATGTCGATGTGATCAACACAAACCCGCCATTTTCCATTGGACTTCTTAACCAAAATGATGTTGGTTATCCAGTCCGGGTAGTAAACCTCTTCAATGAATCCAACTTTGAGGAGTTTGTCGACTTCTCCTCCAATAACTGCGTATCGCTCGAAGCTGAGCGGCCTATGCTTCTCTCGAATTAGTTGGTGATCGGGGTCGATATTCAACCAATGAACAATGATCTTTGGGTTGATGCCCGACATATCTTCACGAGACCACACGAAGACATCTATGTATCATTGAAGGAAGTTTATGATCTTATCCCGCAATGAGGATGTCAGAGATGACCCGACCTGGATGGTTCAAGATGGGTCGGAGTTGTCGAGTGGAATGGGAATGAGATCTTCCACGGGGCAACCCCTTTCTCCAGAATCTTCTTGGGGGTCATTGTCTGGTGCGAAGCCCTTAGTATCATCGTATAGCACTGTCAAGCTTCATGTTGGTCTCCTCTGACCAACCTGACACCCTGATCGATCAAAAATTTCATTGCCAAGTGATAGGTCGAGACTACCACTCATAGGGCGTTGAGAGAGGCTCGGCCTAGGATTGCATTGTAGACAGACGGGCAGTCCACCACCAAAAAGTCGATCATTGTGGTTACCTGGTTCTGTCCGTCTCCGGCGTTGAGTGGGAGTTATATTAATCCTTCAGGTATGACTCTGCCACCTGAGAATTCGAGTAAAGGAGTTCTGATGGCTTGAAGTCGGGATCGGCCTACTCCCATCTTGTCGAATGCTTGCTCAAAGAAGATGTCAGATGAGGATCCGGTATCCATGAGAATTCGGAATACCTTGCGGTTGACTATGGTCATCGTGATCACGAATGCATCTTCGTGCGAATGGTGAACTCCTCAGGCATCCTCTTCGGTAAAGGTCAAGCTGCGGGTTTCTATTTTCTGTTCTTTTGAAGGCCTGCTGGTGGAAAGGACTTCTCGTTTCGATTCGGGGTGACTGATACTCTTTATGTGGGCTCTCTGGGCTCAGTTCGAATCTCCTCCTCCGGAAAGACCTTTAAAGATGGTGCGAATTTCCTTAGTTGGTTCATTATTGATGGGCTAATCATCTTTTGAAGCAGCTTGATCTCCTCGATGACTGACGTATTAGCCAAGGTGCCCGATACGGATGGGTGCTTCAATCTCTTGTTTGAGGTCAAAATAGTCGCTCGTCGAATGACCATGATCCAAATGAAAATGACAGTATTTATTTTTACTCCTTTTACCGGGATCGGATTTCAACTTGCTGGCCACTTGAGGATGCGTTTGTCCTGGATCTCTATCAAGACTTGTTTGGGTGTCTTGTTAAGAGGAGTGTATGTTTTGAACTTGTTGTCGGGCCACTTGCTCGGACGCTGATTATCTCGCGATCGGTCATCCTTCCTCTTCTTGCTCCCACTGGTCGAGCTGGGTTCTACCTTTGGTTGTTCTTCTTTGCCACCGTTCCTTTACCCTGGACAACCTTTCATAGGGTAGAGGCTTTCTCGGCATTGGAATATTTTTGCAACCTATTCAGTAAGTTGGCCATCGTTGTTGGTGGGTTCTTATCCAGCGAGAAGAGAAATTTTGGATCCCTTAATCCTCCCATTATTACAGTCAGAGCAAGCTCTTTAGAGTGCTTCCGTACTTTCATCGCTTCTAGATTGAAGCGTTTGATGTAATCTTTCAACAGTTCTCCTTCTTTTTGGACGATGTGGAGAAGGTGAGAGGCTAGTTTAAGTCTTTCCTTCCCTCCGATGAAATTTGTGACAAAAACTTGATCGAGTTGGGAGAACTAGCCGATAAAATTTGGCTTCAATTATTTGAACCACAGCCGGTAGCTCCAGTTAAGGTTAAGGAGAATGCTTGGCACATTACTGCAGCGGACGCATTGTGGAGCTCTATCCAAACCTTGAAGGACTCCAAGTGTTTAGACAGATTGGTAACTCCCGAGAAGGGAGTGATTTGTGGCATTCGGAATCGGTCCGGCAGTCGCGCCTACATAATGTCAGCAGTAAAAGGAGGCTCGGTTTCCTCCATTATAGCTTCCATTGGAGTTGGAGCATTGTACGGTAGGCTTGTCGTATGTCTCAAATTTGACCTCGCAAGTCTTTGAGCTCGGCTTCCCATGGTTTGCCACTTTCGGCAGTAATTTCTACCGGAGCTTTGTTGTGCTTCTTTCAGTCCAGCTCGTGGCGTAGGTCGGAAGTGGATAAAGTTGCAGTCCCAGAAACATGAGAAGGGGCCGACCTAGTCGAGCCAAGATGCCGACTTCTCTGAGAGGCGGCAGGCGTGTTAGAATGCTGAGGAGGATTGTGGCCCACATGTTCAGCTTCCGGGGTAGTCCTTTGTACTTGCTAGGGCTGCAGTTGTTCCAACAACTGCCTAATGGAGTTTATGTTATTATTCAGCATTTCGACCTGCTACTCTAGGGAGTTCAACTGTCCTCCTCTGCTATAAGATAGTTGAGCTTGCCTTGTGGGACCGGAGTCAGCTTGTTGTTGGGAGGTGGAACCCTAATGACTGTCAGGCTGCTCCGATGGCGTAAGATTAGGCACAATAGGGGAGACCCTGGTTTTCTTCTTCCCTCTAGCCATTGTGATTTATCTGGTTAAGTAAGAAACGACTTTGATGTCACTTCCCACAGATGGCGCCAAACTATTGATGCAGTTTTCCGGTGGACACTTCTTAGACCCTTGGGTGCTTGCACATGAAACAAAGAAGGAAGAGCCTGGCTTATGCCGAGGACTCTCCAATGCCGAAGTTAACAATCTGGGTCTTTGTAGAAATGATCTTAAAGGAAAAGAGTCACCAGTCTATTGGGTTGTATTTGAGTGTGTACCTTTCACCATTTAGAGGCTTCCCTATTTATAATAGAGAGAAGATCACACAGTCGGAAGATCTTTTCTTTTAGAGGGAAGATCACATTCTCGGAGATCTGGTTTGTTAAAGGGAAATCACATCGTTGAAGATCCATTCTGTTTAAGACTAGGATTCCTCATATCTCGAAGATCTTCCAGAGATCTTTGACATCTAAGATCTTTGGGATTCCGACCCTATCTCTCGAGATTCCAGGAGAGATCCCTGGGTCGTTTGCTTTGGACAGGATCGAACGTCAGTCGAAAGCCAATAGATCCATCCGACCCATAGATAAGGTCGGATGGTAGAGGTAGACGGCACCTTGGAGATGGACAATACCGAGCTATCAGTAGGTCAGTTTTTGCTTCGATGATAATATCGACCAAGCATATTTGGGATGTCCTTGCTCCAGTAGTCTTTAGCTTCCTTTGCTAGGCCTGACAACCCTATTAAACTGTTCTCCGAGAAAGCTCGTCGGAGATAGTACCGACCTATGATCATGCCGACGTATGGTCATGCCAAATTATCTTATGGTCGTCCCTTTTTGACAATAATTATCTCTCAAGTAGCTTGACTCATTAGTTTGTGCTAGTTGTTGGTTCAACCTCCTTTCCCAGGTTACCCCATTTTTCCCATGACATACCTTGTTAATTAAAATTATTATGAGAGTACCTTAGATTTCCTAACAGACGTTGGAGTGGGTGGGCCGTGCAAGAAAAGGGGTCATAATATTTATGTGAAATCCACCCCAACCCTAGCGGCGTCACCCATGTTAAGCCCAAGCCCAAAAATAGTCCAATCAATGATTCAGCTAGACCATACGATTGGAAAGTGGGCAATGGGCGACCCTCGCCCTCCAAACTTTTCCCTGGAGTGGCCCACCTTAATCATAATGAGCATGATGTTTGAGCCTTAGGTGTAAATTTTCGTGGCATCTAATGGTTGGGAGTGTATTTCATATAATCACTACGGTGGACCTTGTAAAAATCATGGCCACGTCTCTCTGCCAACTATTTACTTTGGGGTGACCCACCTGAATCACAGGTCAGCCTGATTTTTTGGCCCTAGGCCTAACGTGGCTAATGATTGGAGTGGATTTCACATATCACAGTAGGGGTCCCCAAAAAAATAAGGGCGGCATTCCTCTCCAACTGCTAAAAAAATACAAGAGATTAAAGAAATTTTATGGGACATCCGCAGGGTCCACTGGTATATGTGACATCCACTTCAATCATTAGATGCATAATCCCACGTTAGGCCCAAGGCAAACAAATCATGCTGAGCCGTAATTCAGGTGGACCACAACAAAGGAAACAATTGAGAGAGAATGTCCATCCTTGATTTTTACAGGCCCACCGTGATTATTCTATGAAATCCACTCCAACCATTAGATACCACACCAAGATTTACGGCTGGAGCACAAACATCAGGCCCATCAGTGATTCAGGTGGGCCACATGATCAGAAAGAGTTTGGAGGGTGAAGGTTATCCTGTACACTTTTTAAACGTGATCCACCTTAAGCACGGATGGGGCTATTTTTGGACCCTGGGCCAAAAATGGAGTGAGGTAGCTGGTTGTCAGGGTGGATTTAACATAAACATCAGTGGAGCGCACCCAAGCCATGGACCCCATTGCTGGGGTCCAACAACCATTAAGACTTGTTAACTAAAGGTAATCTACTGAGTAGGTTTGTCCCCCCCCCCCCCCCAAAAAAAAAAAATAATAAATAAAAAATAAAAAAATAAATAATAATAAAAAAAAATAAATAAATGGAAAAAGAAGAAGAAAGAAAGAACCAAAGAAACCGCTTGACAGTTGACATTTAGTTATCCACAAACCAACCATTAAAGAGTATGGGAAGTAAAAAACCAATACAAGGATCTACAGCAGTGATGTTCCACACAATGTAACGGATACGTATTTCTGACAATATATACATATCATCCACTCATCTAAGCCTTCTTTTCTTTTCTTGA
The DNA here is from genome assembly GCA_030180095.1 of Magnolia changhungtana. NCBI lineage: Eukaryota > Viridiplantae > Streptophyta > Magnoliopsida > Magnoliales > Magnoliaceae > Magnolia > Magnolia changhungtana. The sequence continues at coordinate 4,455,210 of JASAUF010000625.1, forward strand.
GTTAGCTAGTTAAGAGAGAAAAATACTTCTAAAGCACCTCTTCAAACACAGTATTAAACGCTGGTCACCCCAAGTACAATTCAATGACAGGTGGAAAATGACTATAGTTCTTCATTCCAGGGCCCCCAAGTACAAAGCCTTGCCATCCCATGGTTGCCTAAATTGGGGCCCACCAGTTTTCCTTTGGCAGTGATGCATTCATGCTCGGAAGTGATTGGAACACATTATTGCATTCTAACACCCACCAGTGAATAGGAATAATCACGAAATTTAAAAAAATATATAAAAATAAAAAAAATTAAAAGTTATTAGCGGCCTGACTTGGATCCTTTGAAGATTTGTTCCTTGTAGTATCTGAGTTCCATGATGCTTTCTTTGATGTCATCCATAGCTCTGTGTTTGTTTTCTTTGGAAGGAGCTTTTTTATTTTCTGATATTGCAAGCAAAACCATTTTAAGAGTGAGTTGTACGACTTAAACAGGAATCACTTTGTCACACCATCCAAATTCATAGTTCAGTTTATGGGAGATCATACAGGGCACAGATTGATACTCACAGATCCTATTTAGGCAAATCACAGGAAAATATAACAAGTATCATGAACATACTATAATCTATAACTTATTCCACTAACAGCAAGAGAACTATTAAATTTCATATGTGGCATCTGTTACACATGAAACATCCATCTGGGATTCAGTAATTTGGTTTCCTTGTCGCAAGAAAAATAGAGTTTTTGATACTCTAGCAGTATGATGTTTGATGTTCAGGCATCTGGAAATAGTACACGTGCCATGCATAAACTCCAATTAAACCGGCTAAATTGTGGAAGTCACTCTTGCTGAGTCACAGTTCCAAAATCAGATTGGTCGAATAATCCTAATTTTGTGAACACTTGTTTGTGGAAATAGGTCTGTTGCATATTTTCCATTTTTAACCGTCCAATACATGTCCACCATTCCAATAGTCTGATAATCAGCAAGTGTGAAAATTTTTCATGATATATCTAAACTGGGACCCCTAATTTAGACAGTTTAATTTGAATTACTTGTATGCCACATGTATGCAATTTCTAAGTGTCTGTATACTGTCCATCACACTACCACAGTATCAAAGTCTCTCTCATAAAAATAATTTGAGAACTATCCGACCTCTACACAGTAAAACGGTGCCTAATGATTTTTTATTTTTTATTTTCTGAACAGTGCACCTAAATGATATTATTTCTAAGGCACCATGCTGATTTTTCGATAAGTCGGCAGATGTGATTCACAGTCATGTGCTGGTGCACGAAGACGTCTATGTCAAGAGGTGCATATGGCCAGCCCAGAAAACCTTATTTAGTATATCATGTTATCAATTTTTCTTCTCTGCATAACATCCAGATGTTCATCATAAGGCCAAGCCCCAAGTCCTGAGCAAGTTCTGAGTTTGGGTTCTCGTCAATTTCAGAACCCAAACTACTTTCACTGCCTTCATCATAGAGAAACATTTTCTTCTTTTTTCCTTTGTATTAGATCAGAAACCAAGTTCTCAAATGAACCAAAAAAACAAAATGCTAATATATCAGAAACAAGTAGAGGGGTCACATTTGGCAGAAAGGATGGTACTCTGTTCTGTTTGGGGTTTGCGGTGACAGAAAAACTAATCTGCATCACATGGCCTCTGTTCCCCACTTTTTCCCATAACAAATCAATATTCATAGTGTTTCATGGATATCGAATTGGGCAGAATAGGTGCCCCGTCACCACTTGAGTGTTTCAGGCACCTAAACAGGCCCGTTATTCGAAATTAATTTTGTCTTGCTGATTACCAAGACATGCGCATTGGGAAAGTTATTTCCTAACTTTGATCTTTCTCATCAGGCACTATGATTTGGATACCAAATACGAAAAATGGAAAATTATTACCTCTTGGATACCAGCGAATACAGAGAGCCTTCACACTGCTAACATCTACGACTACATGAGAGAAAAGACCTGCCAAACCCGGCATGTACCTCTGGCATTGAAGCACAGTCGGCAAAAAGTTAAAATCTAGTGCAGATGATATGGTGCTGATGCAAATGAAGAAAAACGACAACTACCAACCAGTCCTCACTGGAATCAAAATTTTGACTACTGAATTTATAGAAAATGACTTCTTTTCATAAGGAATCAAAATATGAAATTAAAACTAAGGCTGCAATTGGATGAGATTTGCAAAAGATTCTGTAGGAAGCGCGTGGGCCCTGTTGATGCCTTGCCAGAATTTCCCAAGGCGTTTTGCAGGATTCTTCCAAACAACAGGACATTTTTGGTTTCCCATTGTCTATGTACTGTTGTTATAAGCATCCTGTACAATGACAAGGAAATTTTGATGTTGCATTGACATGGACAGATGTTCCCCAAGAAGAATCTTTTGCGGATCCAACCACATTTAAGTCCAAGTGAAATAAGCCATGTTCTTGAGAATTGAGACTTGAAAGCCTTGTCCATAAAACAAGGAATCCCGATACAATAGTGTCACCACCAGGGTCATGGAAATTTTAAAATGAGAGATGTGTTGGCCATATATCCATTGCCTACTCGTCTATTCACCAGGTTGAATGAATTTTTGTGCTGCTAAGACAATACATGATGCCAGTTGACAGCTTGCACTAATGGTTGTTCCCAATTACAAGAACGTGTGGTTTATACTATTCCAAATCAGCCCCATCTCCAAGTAGAGATGATTGCATGATTAAATTTTTATAAATGTTTGTTAGTCTTGCTTTTAGAGTTTTTGAAAAACCATCTGCTCCAACTCCCACTTTGTTCAAGTCAGCCTAGCCTAAATCCATAAATAATATCTTCTCATGGTTCTATTATATATGGATATGGATGTCCGACCATTCTCATCCTAAAAATCAAATAATAGTTTTCATGAACAGAGAACCAGGCAGTTCCTAGGCTTGATGATAGACACCCATTCTTTTAGTCCTTGGGTCAAAAGACATACTCATAGCCCTCATCCCAATGTTACCTGGATGCATGGGCAGACACCAAGTGCCAAAGTGTTTGGATGGCAAACTCAACTAAAATAAATAAATTTTCTAACAGAGTAAATAAATCATCACCATCACCATCATTTAAGCCTTATCCCAACTAATTGAGGTTGGCAAAGTACATAAATCAAGACATAAGATAAGATTAAAAATTAAAGCATTTTTTGTTAGATAGAAACAAAAGGAAATTTAAAAAGAATATTCACACGGTTCCAATAAAAACCAATTATTAGTAGTCTGAACTGTAAAAAGAAACAATTAACACATTGAAAATCAGGCAATTATCGCCTGAATAAAAACTTGTAACTTGTACGAATGGTACAATGAACCTCATTTGCACTCCTAAAAGATTCATAGAACTCCACCGAAAGAACATAAACAAAAAGAATAAAACTTGTGACTTTTTTCCCTTTTACATGAATTTAGAATACAGCTATAGCTATCACTTTTGCAACACCATACAGAAGAAAAATGCCTGCCTGGGTTTTACTTACCTTCAAAAATGAGAAGTCCACATAAACAGAGTTTCCTGCGAGAAGAGGTGTATATGTGCCTACATGTTTTCTCACGAAATCTATAACCTGCAATTATTCATGTCAAATGCATGGTGTACCAATATAGGCACCAACCAACCAATTGAAAACTCAAGAGCCAATCACATGAGCACTGGCTTCCTTCATTTTGGTAACTATTGTAAAGTTGCAGCATTCATATGATAAATATATCTACGCATTTTGTGAGCAAGTATCCCATGCTAAATGCCAATATCTTAGTTATCAAGAAATCAATCTCCATACACATGGCACGCATGTAAAGGATCCAGAGTGTACAATAGTGCACCCTACAATGGATTGGCCATATGTCAAAATAACCAGTCAGATGATCCTGGCTATCTACTGGAGAAATTTTTGCCCATCAAATTGACTAGTGGTTAGACTTTTTCCTGGCCACCCATTAACAGTTCTCATGAGCCCAAGTCCAACCAAAGTGATTTTCCAGGAATGCTCAATTTACATCGGATCTAGGAAGATAAAGGCCTGGATCTTGTACATGAGTACCACATCTAGAGATGCTTGATAACTTGATATTATTGATACGACTGGATCCTCTCTCATTCATTCATATATAATGACAGTATTATCATACTGAGAAGGATTGTAACCGAATTTGAGAAAGATGGAGGAACAAGGATACAATACGATGACGGAAAAAAAAAGTGATGAAAAGATGCTACGTCAATCCTTCGCTTATATAACACAAATGAGATTATAAATCCGTACTTCAAAAAACAAAAAGCTGCAGCCAACAAAATGCTCTATTATTTACGCCACTTATTCCAAAAAGAATCACAATGCTACCCGTGGTCAAGACACAATATTCACTAATGTTCAAGGGTGTTCAGAAGATGTGTTGGAACAGTGACTGGGATAAAGGAAATTTTGAAATGTTGAAAGACCATGTAAAATCTATTAATTTTGATCCTCTAACAAGGAGAAGATTAAGGAGATAGTTCCACCATTTTTTAAGGTATTGGCGTTTCATCCCCCCGTCAATCCAGATCATTCAGATCATAGGTTACATTGCGGACAGCAGATATCCAGAAATCACACTGATCAAACAATCCTAATCATGCAAACTGGTCTCTATCAAATGATGGTGAAAAAGTGAAATGTCAGTAGTCCAAATTCAAAAAAGCAAAATCATATGGTTATTACCGTTCAATCAATGTGGATTTCTGGCATACTCCATCCATATGAGGCCACAGTTTGGACCATCCCTACTATAATACAGTCCGCCAGGTGTATTGTGGATGTGACACCACAATTAAAACCAATGGTGAACTATCGGCAAAGTCTAGCCCAATAAATAATTGATATGCCCAAATCAATCCTCCAGATCTTCAAGTTATATCAATGGTTCAGAAAAATGGACAAAGAATTGAAGTTGGAGCTGTTGCGTTAGACCAAGTTGTGACTTGTGACTTGGCCTTCTCGAGAAATCCTGAATAAGCTTATTTTCACAGTTGGCTGGGTAGCTTGATCTACATGTTATTTAATACATAAAACTAAAAACAGGATCCCCCATCCCCCATCATGTGGACCCCATGCAAGATGCACATGTGAGCATGTGGTCCCCACATAGGTGATCAAGTGGGACTGTCAATCTAGTTGCATCAGTTTCCCCCATCTTCAAAAAGACCACCTCGAGTTGCAATATCAGGAGGGACTTCCAATATGCAGCCTCGTCAACGGGATTCTTCTTCCCCAGCATCGACCACTATCGGTGGGTCCTTCTTGGTTGCAAGGTTACTCCTAAATCTAATCCCCATCTTCGATTTGACCTACACCCCTGGACATGATTTACTCTTGATGGTTCTGTGTCTTCTTCATGACCCGCTATTGTTTTTCTGCTCGATGTTTTTGTTTGCAGTCTTAGCTGATTCCATCCTGTCCGTAGCGCGCTAGCACCTTCTACCAGCCAGTTTTACGTTATTATGCCACTGCTTGTGAAATCGCAAGTTGTCATGGTGAAAGTCGTCCTATTGTCCTTTTGTACAGGATTGTCCTTCATTGGGTGGAGAATGTTCTCCTTGCCATCATGCGTAAGGTTGTACATGTCAGTGAGCCCACAATACTTCACACAATGATGAAACATCAAAAGGCCAACCAAGTAGGGGGTCACAAGCTCTCAATGGGACGACATCACAACAAACAGATACAATGTGATATTGTGCTTATGTACAAGTCACTATGCATGATGGGTCGGATTATCTCATTGCCTATTTAGATGACCTGATGAGGCTGTCAACTGGCATCCACTCTATACATATATTGAACCGTCTGATGTTAGGACACCATCTCAAAATGAGGAAGATCTAAAACTCGAGTACGCGACAACATTGGAAAAAGTAGGGACGAGGCACCTACCATTGAAACCATTCTCAAGACCCTCCCTCCCTCTCCACATGCGTTGCATGTGCCATACCCAGTGTTCGGAATATCGGTATCGCACTATGTATCGCACCCTTGGGATACATATACGTATCGGTTATCGCACGGGATATATCATTTGTATCGCATAATTTATCGCACTTTTTGGGAAACATGGGGAAACATTGAGGAAATGGTTGAAATTTTTAATGAAACTTTAAGGATTGTTAAAAAAGCCCTTAATACACACTTTTAAATCATAACATCTCAAAAAAAAATATGCACATAATAAGTTTCCTTTGTATAAGGTCCTAAGCTATGTGATGTTTAACTGAACTAATGCAACTATATTTAAATTGGATGCATGATATTGATAAATATATCATAGTCATGTATGAAAACACAACCATTTGGAGACATCATTTTAGGCAATGGGAAAAAGAATGAGTCAGATCCAAAGCTCGAGTGGACCGCACCACAGAAAACAATGGAGAGAGTGACGCCCACCGTTAAAAATTTCTAAGGGCCACAAAAGTTTTCAATCAAGCTGAAATTTGTTTTTTCCCTTCTTTCATGTCTGTCTTAACTTATAAACAGGTTGGATCTCAAATAAACATCATAGTGGACCTTAGGAAGGTTTCAACGGTGGGCGTCCCTCTTCCCACTGTTTTTTGTGGCGGGGTCTACTCCAGATTTGGATCTGACTCATTTTTTGTCTTATGCCTTAAAATAATATAGCCAAATGTATGGACGGTGTATATACAACACATACATAATGGTGGGCCCCACCGAACTTAGTGCGTCACTTTAGTAGCCAGTCTGGCTATGCAACCTGTCAGTTTCTTCCGCGTCTGGCACGGATTGCGTACTACCGCCGCCCGTCCCTAGCTCCGAACAGGCAGTTCTGTGGGCGGGCCCACTGTGATGTATCTGTACATCCAAGCCGTCAATCCCTTTTCTCAGATTATTTTAAGGCATGAGCACAAAAATGAGGCAGATCCAACGCTCAAGTGGACCACACCAAATAAGAAGCTTAGTTGCATTAAAATGCACAAAGCATTAAATGTCAGTTGCTTTAATGTTGGTGGTCAGTGCTCTTTGGACCCCACCATAATGTATTTGTTTCATCCATTTTTACGGATCATTTTAGGGATTGATACAAAAAATTATAGGGCTATAAATCATAGGTGGACCACACCACAGGAAAACAATAATGATTGGATATCCACCATTAAAATCCTCCTAAGGCCCACTGTATTGTTTATTTGACCTCCAATCTGTTGATTGGGTCCTAAAGACCCAGATGAAGGGAAGAAATAAATATCAGGTTGATCCAAAGCTTTTATGGCTCCCAAAACGTTTTTAATGGTCAACGCTCATTCAACACTGTTTCCTGTAATGTGGTCCACTTGAGTTGTGGATATGGTTTAATTTTGGGCTCAACACCTAAAATGACAGTAAAAACGGATGGACGGCGTGGATAAACCATGTGCAATCATGGTGGGCCCAACAAAGTTTACTCAGTAAGATAAGAGCGTACTAAGTAACACACCACACACCGATCGCATTTTCATGGAAGCATATTGTGTACTGAGTAACTCAGCGTACTGAGTAAACTCTGTGGGGCCCGCCGTCATTCATGCACTGTATCAACTCCGTACATCAGCTTTATCATATAATTTTAGCGCTTTAAACCAAAATTTAATCATAACCAAAGTTTAAGTGGACCACACCACTTGAAATAGTGTGAATTGAAGTCTACCATTGAAAAGTTCTCGGGGCCCACAGAAGTTTTAGATCAAGATGATATTTGTGTTTTCCATTCATCCATGTCTGCGTGCTCTTATGAACAGTTTGGATGACAAATAAACATCACCGGGGGCCTTAGAAATGTTTCAACGGTGGAAATCAATACTTCCACTGTTTCCTTTGGTATGGTCTACTTGAGCTTTTGATATACTTCAGTTTTGGGCTCAATCCTTGAAATGATCTAGAAAAACGTACGGACGGTGTGGATAAACCACATGAATTGACAGTGGGCCCAACAGAGTTTACTCAGTACGATGAGAGTGTACTAAGTAACTCAGTACGCGTCCTAATGGGTTCGGACGCTGGTATTTTGACCAAAATACCCCTGCCTGTTAGGGTAAGCACCTGAAAAAAGCAGGGGTATTTTGGTCTTTTTGGGTTCATCCGTACAACCTGAGGTCTACTTTCACAATTAAGGTTTCTTTTGGGTGAATGAAATTGGTGAGTGATACATGAGGTCTATACGCCTCAAGAACCCTTCATTTTAACCCACCCGCGCGATCCATTTTCACCCATCCGCGCCCCTCTCCTTTACATTCCCTCTCCTTCACGAGTGCATGCATTCCGGAGCGACGTTCGTGGTGAGGTTTCCTCAATCCGGCCTGATTTCTCACCGGAATCTCGGAAAAATTCCCAAAGACGCTCTCCAATCAGCGAAGAAAGAGGGAAATTGAAGAAAATTGCGAGAAAAAGAGGGAAAGCGTACTTACCTGTCGAATGGCCCACCTCCAATCACCGATCTTCGCTGCAGCCTACAAGTACTCTCCGATTTCTTTTTTTTTTTTTTTTTTTTTTTTTTTTTTTCTGATTCAATTTTTTTTTTTTTTTTTTTAAATTCTGAAAATAATGGAGGAAATCACGCGATATCGTCGATATATGGTGCGATATCGATGATATATCGGCCGATATCTGGATTTTGGGTTTTTTGGTATTCTTCCGGGGGTTATCACAAGGGTTTCGTCTCGCATGGGTGCGATAACGATAATATCAGCCGATAGTATCGATATTTCGAACACTGGCCATACCCACTAGTATTATTTATGATCACGACTTGGGCCTTAGCAAGTGCAGATGTTAGAGACGCTCGAGGATGCGACAACATTGGAAAAAGTAGGGACGGGGCGGCAGATGCCATTGAAACCATTCTCAAGACCCCCCCTCCCTCCTCCACATGTGTTGCGTGTGCCATACCCACTAGTATTATTTATGATCGCAACTTGGGCCTTAGCAAGTGCAGATATTAGAGATGCTAGCTAGGGGATCTGATGTTGAAATGATCAAGAGATTTTGATGCTCAATGCTAGTAATCATTATTTTTTGCTGGTTTTTCAAGGCTAGTTGTTTGTAAAGTTCTTGGGGTTTCCTTTGTATCTTGAGATCTTTTTCCTCACGAAGGTCATTTATTTTGAGTGACAAGAGGTCACTTGATAATTAAGCTTTTGTATTCTTTGTATTTTCTTGTAATGCTTTAATAAATTTTGCCAGCTTTCAAAAGGAGGAAAAAAAATAAATCCCTTGTTAATATATATATATATATATATATATATATATATATATATATATATATATATAGTATATGAATTATTATGAAATTTAATCTCCTTGATTGTTCATGTATCTTTCTTATAAAATGGTTCTCTACATGGACTAGACTGCGGCATTTGACACTTCTTTCACTTAAGCGATCAGTGACTTGATTTTCATACACATGGCAAACCTATGCAGGACCCAATCCAACCATCAAGTAGGCTGTACTTTGGATGGACTGCATCATAAAAATCACAACTGATCTGAAATCCTAACCATTCCATTGGGGGAAATTTTTAGTAAGATACAATAGATGGTGATACAATAGATGGTTTGATGCAGGACATGAAATTTAAATATGATGTGCAAGATTTCAGGCTTAAGATCATACTAATTTAGAAACAATCACAGAAATTCCACATCCCACATAAGATTAAGCATTTAACAAGGGGAATCTACGAAGGTCCAAGCCTACACATGTTAGGGCTCGATCAATTAAAAATTATAGACCAAACAATGCTCAAAGAAGAGCAGATTCATCCACACATGCAAAAGATTATTCCCCAATCCAAGGGATTCACATGTTTCAATTCGAGAAAACCTAGGGTTGCAAAAGTGGAATAGAACTTGGGATTTAGGATTATCTAAGGTTAGGGTTAGGGATTTAAGGCGAGAGAGTAGTGAAATAGGGGATAGAGAATAACCTGAGATGGTCCACACGTGTGGACAACAGTCTAGCCCAGACGCACGTGCGTGGGTTCCTGTCCGCACGTGTGTGGGGCCTACAAAACTGGAAACGGCCAACTAGGGGTTGGTCGGCCAGGGGAGGTCCACCCTCACGCCAAGTTTCACGTTGATTTGCAGTCTGGTGTGTGCGTGGTGCTTCACCGAAATTTCGGCCCCTTAGTGGGCCAGAATTTGAAAATATGCTATAAAGAAGAATTTGGGTGCAAAGAAAAGATAAATCTAAAGATGGAAAGGCTGTGGGAGATGATGGATGTGGGGTGTAGGAGGTGGGGATGATTTGTAATGGTTGTAGTTTCGCACCACAGTAGTTAGCCCTTCGAGAAAGGAAGAGTTTCGCACCCAATTAGCTTCTTCAACTCCGAGGAATAGAGAAGAAAAAACGCAGAATTTTATTCATAAACTTCAATGAAAAAAATCTACATGGGATTGCCTATTTATAAGAAAACCCTAAACCCCAAAAGCCAAGCCATGTGCATACACTATTACTTAGAGACGAAGTAACAAAAATAATAATTAATCAACGCAATCAAAACCGTTCATGATGTTTCTAATAACGATAATAACCAAAACTCAAAATCCTGTATCATCTAGGGTTGTGGGCCACGATCATGAGATCCAATGGTGGAATCCCTATGATGATCGGGTCCACTCCAATGCTCCCTAGCACGGCCCCCTAACTAAGAGGCTCTCCATAGATGTCGTCAATCCAAATCGATAGTGGGGCCTTCTTCCTCGAGTACGTGCGTAGGGTGAGGGGCAAGCGCATGCGCATGATGCCACATCAACTCTCCCCGACTGCAAAGATTTTGCCACTGGTGAAACAAAACTCTTGAACCGCTCCAAGATGTTAGGATCAAGTCTCTTAAGCTCCTCAATGAGTCACACACTGTCTGAAGTTAGGCATGACTTCCACTTGACCAAAAACTTTTGAAATCTGCCGTCTGATATCGATACTATCTGATGATCCAGAATATCCTCTATCTCCTCTCTGGGTATGGGAGGTAGAGGTTAGGAAGATGGGTCAAGAAGAGGCCATGAATCAAGGGAAAGGTCTGGGGAATCAGGATGGTTCGGTGCAAGACTGGACAATGTATCAGTGGTCCCCTGAAATGCAACTAAATCATTTACATTGAACGTAAAACTAATTCCCATGGAAGGTGGAAGATCTACCACATACGCATTGAGACCGTTTCGTTTTATAATTTTCAATTGTCCAGCGCTACGTGCGTGTAAGTTACGAACGGCTCCTTGAGGGTACCACTCTGGCCTAATGCGAACCATCAGAGTCCCCTACATTGAATTCCTTGAATCGTTTATGTTGGTCTGCAGAAATTTTGTAAGGTTCATTACTAGTATTAATCTTTTACTTGATGTCTTGATGCAATGAATGAATGTGATGTGCAAAGGACTCTACAGACTCTGATGACCTATGGGACAGGGACAAGATCAATAGGCTTCCTAGGAACAACATCACACCAAAGTGTGGCTTTATATGATCCAAATTGAATAGGAACAAGACATCGGTTCGAGACTAGACTGGAAGTTTCATCAACCCAAAACACTCTATAGGGTTGAGGATGGGCTTCAAGCTTCAAGCCCAAATGGCTCACAATGTCAGTTAATGCCACGTTGGTACAACTACCACTATCCACGATCATCTTGCAGCTCTTATCACCACATTTTACGTGAGTATAGAGGGTCGTGTTGCAGCACCAATCGTCGGTATACTTTGCTTGTGCAAAGGCGCGACGCACAACTGCAAGGGTCGCAGACTCTTGCGCTCCCTCTTCCTCATCACTATGGGTTTCTGCTAGCTCATATTCTTCCTCCTCACCATCACTTTCTAGGTGCACTACTTCTACTTGCCCATCAATAAGGAACACCTTGGTGCCCTCTCTTGTGCCACACTAGTGGGCAAAGTGACCAAACCCATGACATGAAACACCTAGTCGCATCGCTTTTGCGTGAGCTAGACCCGACAATTCCTTTACCCTTATCATCCTTGGACTCAGATTGAACACTACTGGAAGGCTTGTATTGATATTCAGTGCTAGGCTTAGCCCCAGAAGGGTTGGCCTTAGCGCCAGAATCACGAGGCTCAAACCGTCTTTCCACAAGTGTTTTGAGGTATTGCTCGACCTACAACACTACTTGATACATCTATTCAAGAGTGTCTCTGTCCTTGGGGAGCAACTCTCTCATAATGTCAGAACGGAGGCCCGTCTTAAATCGAGCAAAAGTGAGTATGGGATCCTCATCAACTTCACACCGAGTTAAGTACTCTTCGAACTTCTCAATGTATTCAGCTACACTCATGGAACCTTGTCAAAGAGATTGTCATTCTCCAACCAACCTCAAGTGACAGGAGAAAGGGAGGTGCTTTTCTTTAAGAGTTTCTTTCATTTCTACCCAATGGACTATTGGGGGCTCCCTCGACCTTTCTTTCTTTCGCTCCGCAATAGCCTAAAACCTCTTTGCTTAGCCTACAAGCTTCATCTTGGTAAATCGGACTCGACGAGCATCCAACATGTCGTACCACTCAAAATAGTGATTCATGTCCGCCAACCAATCTAGAAAAGCTTTAGGGTCCAAGTGGTCATCAAACGTAGGGGCCTCTACTCTAACTCCCTGGAGGAGTCGCACATCTAGGTCGTAGTGATCATGATGTCCCTCGCGGGGTGGGTGCGTGGGTGCACGCTCATAACCAATTCCTTAGCCACCTTCATTCCGTTGTCTATCCTCCTGACTACCTGCCTGAGATTGGGCATCTTCCCCAATGGTGGAGTTTGCCCCGGCAGAGGTCTCTAGTTGGGTAACGCGCACATTAAGCTGTTCAAAGTGTTGGTCAATATGTTGTTCCAAGCCCCTACTCAAAGACTCAAACTGTCAGATTATATTGTTCATTGACTCTTGCAATTGCTTCATGTTTTGCGTAGGGTGCAAGACAAAACCATGACCAGTACGTGTGGGCATACAACTACTCACTCAACTCAAAGACCCTATAATACACTATATGCGTCTAAATGGGACTAAATGATCCTATAGGACTCTATATGAGGGAAACTACACAACAGATCCTATAGGACTCTATATGAGGGAAACTACACAACACTACTAAAATTCCAGCAACATAACTGCCCAAATAGTTCGTTAACAGAAAATTCAGCCATGAAAATTAGGGATTTTTTGACAACAGAAAATTCTCAGAAAATTCAGCAGTCCATGTTGTGAATAATGGGTCCTAAACAGCCCTATATGATGCGATCTGATGCAAAATAAACATGAGTAGACTAAATCCTAAACATGCAATGCATTCCCCTATAAAAAACCTAAGCTCTGATACCAAATTTGATGTAGGATATGAAATTTAAATATGATGTACAAGATTTCAGGCTTAAGATCATACTAATTTAGAAACAATCACAGAAATTCCACATCCCTCATAAGATCAAGCATTCAACAAGGGGAATCTAAGAGGGTCCAAGCCTACACATGTTAGGGCTAGATCAATTAAAAATTATAGACCAAACAATGCTCAAAGGAGAGCAGATTCATCCACACATGCAAACGATTATTCCCTAATCCAAGGGATTCACATGTTTCAATTCGGAAAAACCTAGGGTTTTGTAAAAGTGGAATAGAACTTGGGATTTAGGGTTAGGGTTAGGGATTTAAGGCGAGAGGAGTGAAATAGGGGAAAGAATAAACTGAGACAGTCCACACGTGTGGACAGTAGCCCAACCTAAACGCACGTGCGTGGGTTCCTATCCGCACGTGTGGGGCCCACGAAACTAGAAACCGCCGGCTAGGGGTTGGTCGGCTAGGGGAGGTCCACCCTCACGCCAAATTTCACGTCGATCTACGGTCCGGTGTGTGCGTGGTGCTCTACCGAAGTTTCAGCCTTCTAGTGGGCCAGAATTTGAAAATTTGCTGTAATGGAGAATTTGGGTGCAAAGAAAAGATAAATCTAAAGATGGGAAGGCTGTGGGAGATAATGGTTGTGGGGTGTAGGAGGTGGGGACGATTTGGGATGGTTGTGGCTTCGCACCACGGTAGTTAGCCCTTTAAGGAAGGGAGGGTTTCGCACCCAATTTGTTTCTTCAACTCCGAGGAATGGAGAAGAAAAAATACAGAATTTTATTCATAAACTTCAATGAAAAAAAACCTATATGGGGTTGCCTATTTATAAGAAAACCCTAAACCCCAAAAGCCACGCCATGTGCGCACACTATTACTTAGAGACGAAGTAACAAAAATAACAACTAATCAACGCAATCAAAACCATTCATGATGTTTCTAATAACGATAATAACCAAAACTCAAAATCCTAGATCTAAGGTAGTGGGCCACGATCATGAGATCCAATGGTGGAATCCCTATGATGATCGGGTCCACTCCAATGCTCCCTGGCACGGCCCCCTAACTAAGAGGCTTTTCATAGATGTCGTCGTCGATCCATATCGATAGTGGGGCCTTGCTCCTCCTTGAGTACACGCGTAGGGTGGGGGGTGTGCGCGTGTGCATGATGTCCCCATCATGGTTGTCAAAGCTCAACTAAAGTTAATTGGAGGCACAATTTTTTACTGAAAAATCCTACAGTCCAAGGGGTTAGGATCATCGTTTGAAGTAGAATCCGAAACTGATATAATGTCAGACAGCAGATGCATGTCAATTTCAATGCCCAATGATATGAGTCAGTTCAACAAAACTATCCCAATTCATCTATTATAAGCACATATTTGAGGGAGATAACTATTTTCAAAAGTGATTTTAGGACTTATTTTTAACCAAAACTTACGTCTTTTGATGAATATCAGATTTTGGTCATGAATGATACAATACAGTTAATGCCCGATATGCCCATTTTAATCATTGGTTAGGATTCTTCAATTGGTGTGAATTTTTGGATATGATCCATCCGAAGCGGGCCTACCTGATGGTCAGGTCGGATTTCATACACATTTTCTATGCGTCCCAAAAGCAAGTCACTGGCTACTTAAGAAAATAAAGTGAATGCATTCTAGGTTCTCTTTTCATGGAGGTTAAAAGCATAGCATGAAATGAAAACAAGAGTTTAGCTCAAAGTCCAACATACCTGTTTCTCAGCATCTTGTTCACTGATTGTACTTTGAAGCACTCTCTTTGTCAAACCTAAAATGGTTCATAAATTAAAACACTATTTCTCACACAAAATATCGTGAAAAAAGAGGGTGCTAAAACATCACTCTTCCTTCTTCTCTCTTTGACAATTGAACATATGCTTGCTTCATAGAGGTAGTATGCATTATCACACGAGACGGAAACAACCCCAGATAAAAAAAACATCTATAATAGAGGGGAATAAGCATACCACTAGCTCCATGATGATTTCGACACCATTCACCCATTTTATCCAGGCTCTCTTCAGTTTGATGAATCACCAAATCCGGGCCCTAAGAAAGAAAAAGGTTTGATTAAAAAATGAAAGGTGGAATGATCTCATGATAATAAAATACATGAGAGAAATACCCTTCCAACATTAAATTTATAGTTGATATTATGCTAGCGAAAGGAATGCAATGGTTGTAAAAAGAAAAGCCTGTTTGAAAGGAACCTTGACAAGAATATATAAATACAAGTATCATGTTAGTGACGAGAACGAAAAAGGAAGGAAAAACATTAAAATGTCTTTCAAACAGCTGAATTGCATGAAATTCCCTGTATTATTCAACTATGGCAATTCTTCTATCACATTAGGGGACAGAAATTGCAAAATGCATCTGATCGAGGAATCTTTGCTCAATTTGTCTTCTGTCTAAAATTACTTTCAACCGGTGGGTTCACACATCTTGTATATATAGAGTGTTAGTAGGGTATTTTATTTTGTATGTATGTGTTTTTTGGGTGTGTGCATGTGCACAGTATTCACATTAGAGGGACAGAAATTCCCAGTATTATTCAACTATGGCAATTCTTCTATCACATTAGAGGACAGAAATTTTGCAAAATGCATCTGATCGAGGAATCTTTGCTCAATTTGTCTTCTGTCTATAATTACTTTCAACCAGTGGGTTCACACATCTTGTATATATAGAGTGTTAGTACGGTATTTTATTTTGCTGTATGTGTTTTTTGGGTGTGTGCATGTGCACAATATTCAGTTATCATGAGGACTATATAGTTGTGCTATAAAATTATAATAAAAGAGCGTGTTAGGGTTTTTGAACCAAACACACACAAGATATTTTTCTTCAAAACTCTTTCTTCCTCATCTCCTCTCTCTATTCTCTCCTAAGATCATCCAACCTCAACTTAGTATCAAAGCCACTTTTGAGTTGATCGAAGCTACAGGGGCTTGTTGATGTCAGTAACCGTACACTTGATGTCAGCAATGTACAATCCATACAGACTATTTTCGATCAGGAAGAACAAGGTTTGATGCGTCTCAATTTTAGAAGATTTTTGTGAAATTTTTGGAGCTCATCTAAGGTATGTTTGGGCCACTTTTCTCGTCCGACAGAAAAACTCTCAATCTTCATTTTTCTGCAATTCTACTCGAAGTAGTGGAGATTTCTTGGAATTTTCTGGACATGATGGGTTAGTTTTGCTCTATTTGACAGTCCAAGGTGTTGTTTTTCATTAAGGGGGAGATTTGAGCGAGTTGTGAGGCCTAAGGTGGTTCAGTTGGGGCATTTTTGGGGCCCTAGGGATTCTAGATATACACAAGAACTTCCAGTGTATGTCTAGGTAGGTGTTTTTGGTGTGTGAGACATTTGTCATACCTGATTCAAGAAAGTTACTTCTATTAAATTTCGTAGAAGTAATTGAAAGTGGTCCATTGAGGCCATGTCCGAGAGACTTGGAATCTATAAATACGAACAAAAAAGGAGAAATAAGGAGAAGGAATACAGAACAACAATAGATGGAAATCAATCAACACAAAGAACGTGGGAGAATACACCGTGCATTCGACCTCAAAAACCCCAAATGGTGCCGTCGGTCACCCATTTTGGCCCAAAAATGCATCCACGCTATTCGGATCTCCACAAAATTGACTCCTCTATGTAGGATAGTCAAAAACAGCCCATATGCAATTGGTTTGGTAGATCAAAAAAATGGTCCGATTTGGACTTTTTTCTGGAAAATACTATAAAATCCATAAAAATATTAATCTTCTTCAAAAAATTCCAGAAAAATAGTCATAAATCCTCTTATATGATTCCACACTAGGTGGTAAAGATTTTGGAGAAAACCGATCCATACAAATGGTGGATTGCTGACGTCGGCCATACGGACACAAACGTCAACACGTGGCTCCCTCAATTTTTTGTGTAGAACTTCCCTTTTTACCTAGATTTGATGTCTTAACAGAGGAGGATCCAATGCATGTTGGTCTTGCATAGGTTGGATCAATCAAGTCTCTAATACCATGAAGAATGAAAGAACCAAAGAGGAGGAATGTAAGAGAGATGGGAGAAACATGTCAGAGAGGGGGTTTGGGAAAAAGAGAGAACGTGGGATCTTTCTATTATCTTATTCAATATATATGTAGGTTTTTTTTTTTTTTTTCCCTTTATAACATTATAATAACCCACTTTATGCAATATTTGCAAATAAGCCCACTAATATCATATTTACGAACCCAACGAGGTTTGGGCGAATGGTCTTCACTGTAGGTTTGCTCCCTATAGGTGAGGGTTCGATTCCCCTCCTTGGCTTTACCCGATACACGTGGTTGTGGGTGATTGCGTGTATCCGCAGGGATTAGTCTCACTTCAAAAAAGAGGCAAGGACACCCTATGTCTTCCAAAAAAAATAATAATAAATAAATCATATTTACAAAAATGACCCTACTAACTTAATATTACAACACTTCTGACCACCAATGATAACTTATTTTCATTTAGGCCATCGAAGCCATCCTTAAGTTCATGCTCGTCATCTTCTGGATCATTTGCATTTCATCTTCCACTTGGTCTGCAATTAAGTCTTCTGTCTCTCAAAATTAGAGATTACGAGAGGGACACTCTGTCGCATAATGTCCACGACCACCACACTAAAGCAACTATTGGTCGACCTCCCTTGCATTACTGTAACAGACTTTCCCTTTGTATCACTGTTTCAGGGAAGAAGATTGGAAGCAAATTAGGTTGAGTTTTGACCACTTTTATAATCCTGATGTTAGTGCGAGGCACGAATGGTCATGGGAGTGAAGTGGAGCCACTAGTAGTGGGGCGGATGATGCATAGCCCCTACCTTGAGGGTTACCACACCTTATCACCAACTTCTACACCTGCACTTTTCGGGCCATTTGAAACGCCTCGTCTATGTTGTTGAGCCAAATAGTTACCAATTCTCTTTGGATATTGAACCATAGCCCATTGGCAATAACGCGCCACTTGTTGTCTTCCAATTTCTGCTAGGTGACACCAAATGACCAAGTCATAATAACGTTGTGTGTACTCCTCCATGGTTAGGTTGTCATGCCAAAGCATGAGGAGCTCTTGGAAAGAGTGTAGTCCTCCACTAGAGATCACGAATGCATGACTGTGAGCGAGCTCAACAGTCCTGTAGCCCTTACAATCTGTAATAAAGGCTATGGAATCTAATAATCTGAGAAAATAGGAAAGCACCTAAATAACAAAGCATAAGAAGATACTTATATAAGAAAAAAAAAAAAAAAAAAAAATCTAAAATTATTCCCAGCCAAAAATAAAGATATGAAAGAAAGAGGAAATTTCCTAATCTAGAGATTTGAAATTAAAGGAAAGTGGTGATAGGATAAAAAGAGAAAGTGGTCCTTATACACACGTGCAAAGCATGCACGTGTGGGATGTGGGGCGATTGCATAAGTTAGTGAACATGTATTCATAAGCGAAATAAAAATATTCTACGGTAACGTGGCGACGAAACTATGAGTAGCATGAGACAAGCACACAAATTTGATGGCTTTTAAGATGTGAACTAATGGCAATTCCAACGAGTCGCGAATGATCTAGTGGCACTTCGTTGGCTTGGATTACAAACAATGCTCTTCTACTAGATACACAATTCTGGTAATTGGGAGCTCAACAATTTCTTTTTCAGTGACTTGATGTTTCGACAACAAAAACGGGTCAGGTCCAAACACCCATCACAATAACAAGTCCGGTCCATCCACCTAGCACAAAAACAAGTTCAGCCAAAATGCCTACTACAAGGAAAAAAAAAAAAAAAACACATCTTGTCAAAAAGCCCGCTATAGGAAAGATACATTATCAGAGGTAGGGAGGAGATGATGATCGAATCCCATGATGTTAAGGAGGTCTTGGACGAGAAAGCACTACAGTGTGGTCTCGATTTCTAAAATGTGGTTGGAACTCAGTGGCCATGGCTACCGCAGATCTCTCTATATTTGTACTTGTGGTAATGCCCACACACCACACCATGATTCTCTCCCTCTCTCTTCCTCAGAATAATCGACCATAACAATTTTGATAACCTAAATCGAGAGAACACCTTCTCGGATCAAATTAACAAGAACCAAAGTCTAGAAACCTTTTCTTATCAAAATAACAAGAATTCATATCAGAAAATGTCTCTGAAGATCAAAACAACAAGAACCAATATCAAAGGAAAAGGGTCGTTTCATATCAAAATAATGAAGACCAGATTGAGAAATCAATTAAATTTTCTGAAAATAAAAAACTACAATATATGCACAAATTTTCAACGAGCCGACAGATGGATCGAGATTGTTGGGAAGAATCGGTTTCCACGATCCGACAACAAAGAGGGATGGAAAGGTGTTAATTTGAATAGGAGATTGATCGGTTTTCACCCTTTATTGAGATTCAACGAGGGTGGGTTTCGGCGGAATAAGAAGACTACCATCAACGAAAGGTGGCATTTGGAGGACAATGGGAAGGCAGAGACGCAACAAAAAAGAGATGGAGGCGATGGTTCCGTGGAGACAGTGGCAGACAGTAGCAGCAATGGAAGAAGAGGGCAGTGTTAATGGAGGTAGGCAGCGGAGATGATGTCAATTTGTGATGTTTAGCAGATGTTACAAGAGCGGCAGAGTGGATTTGGTGGTGGTTGATGCTGCATCTATGCACTGATTAGGCCAACCTCATAAATAATATCTGGTGAGGCTCTTGAATAGTGTAGGATCATCCAACTCTGCTTTTGAATCTTGCCTTAGTTCCGTACCTGTTTTGATAGGTATGCCCACTAGCTTACAACCAGTCATCTTAAATTATCAAGTATTTTCCTTGCATACTTCTTTGTGAGATAAAGAAATTGCCTTCTACTTGATTCACTCCAACCCAAAGGAAATATGACACTTGTACTATATCGGTCATTTCAAATTCTTTGGTCATTGATCTCTTGGAATCTTCAAACATACTTGAGTTGTAACTTGTGAAGGTCATGTCATTCACATAGAGACAGATGATTAAAATGTCCCCATTTCGTTTGTGTATAGAGCATGTTTGAAGGTCATGTCATTCACATAGAGACAGATGATTAAAATGTCCCCATTTCGTTTGTGTATAGAGCATGTTTGAAGGTCATGTCATTCACATAGAGAAGGATGATTAAAATGTCCCCATTTCGTTTGTGTATAGAGCATATGTTTGTATGGATATTTGGCGAAGTCATTCTTTTGAAACTAGTCATCAATCCTCATGTTCCATGCTTTGGAGCTAGCTTTACCCCATATAATGCCTTCTTCAATTTGTACACCCAATTTTCTTACAATTTCTTACCATACCCATGCAGTTGTTCAATGAAAACCTCCTCTTCTAAGTAGTCATTGAGAAATGCTAATTTCACATCTATCTAATAAATCTCCCATCTATTATAAGTGACCCACTCGAGTTTTTTGTGAAGGCCTTAGAAACTAGGAGTAGATAAGTAGGTAGAAGTTCTCTACATTTTTTATTTTTTTATGGTACAATTAGTCAGTGAAATTAGAGGTGGTGAATAAGTCAATGTAATCAAGAGAGTTTTTAGTCGAGGGAAGATCCCATATAAACAAGGTATCCAAAAACAGTTATGTAATGGTAACGGTTGTAATCGTAATGTGTTGCGGGGCTGTAACAATCATTATGGAAAAATTGATGTCTGATGTCTAAAGGCCCCATAACAGTCCTATAACAATCCGCGAGGCCGAAACAAGTTCTTTATAAAAAAAAAAAACGAAAGCAGTAATGATTGTTATAGCCCGTATTGTAACGATAACAGCAGTGGCCTTTATGGCCACCATCACCATTATGGAATACCTTGTAAATAAGAGTTCTTTGGAGGTCTTTTGGGTAAGTCCAAAAACTTGCAAGTCCAGTAAGTTCAAAGAGAGTTTTCTTGTGGTGTGAGTCTGGCAAGACTCTTGCGTGAAGTATTTTTCTTAGAGTTTAGTAAGAGAGCTTATAAATCCTGTAGTGTAATTAAATAGTCTTATAACATTTTTAATAGGAGTTTGACAATTGACACATCTCTAGCTTTCATGAAGGAGAAACAGCAAGTTATCTCCAACAATCTGAACAATTTTCTTTTGTGCTCACTTTCACAAGATTAACTCCACCACTTACTTCATAAACAATAATGATACCTGACTTGAATGTGATAAGGCCTCTTATGTTCAATAAGATATGTAGCAGCTAGCATAAAACACTTAACATCAAAAATAAATCCATAAGTTTCCTTCCATACCAACGAGTCCTTGAATCCAAAATGTTTCCTTTGCATGCTTCACAAGCTTCCATATATTTGGCAACCATAGTTGATAAAGCTATCGTTGTAGTTAGACATCCAACTAATTAGCAAGCCCATGTGATAGATACGATCTTGTTGGATCACTAGCATAGTCCGCACCCACAAAACCTTCAACTTTTTCATAAGACTTCCCATGGGAAACATAGTAATTAACTATATCTCATAAATATTCGAATAAGCAATAATCAACCATACCTCTTAAAATACCACTTCCATAAAACCCACAAATTTTTCTTGTGCATAACCCTTCACAAGAGGCCCTGCCCTACACAGTTCAAGCGCCCCATTGACACATTTCTTGATTTTATATACCTTGTTACAACCAACCACCTTTCACCCTTTTAAAGAGCCATTATCTCCTCTCCAGTGGCCATTGTCCAATTCACCAAATCACTTTCCAAGCAATGTTTAAAATATCGGTATCGTGTTACGTATCACATCCTTGGGATACAGATACGTATCGGTTATCACACGGGATATATCGTTTGTATAGGATAATTTAGTATACTTTTTGGAAAACATGGGGAAACATTGGGAAAACAGTTGGATTTTTCAATGAATCTTCAGGGATTGTTAAAAAAGACCTTAATATACACTTTTAAATCATAACATCTAAAAAAAGAAGTGCACGTAATATGTTTCCTTTGTGTAGGCTCCTAAGCTATGAGTTGTCTGATTGAACTAATGTAACTATATTCAAATTGAATGCATAACATTTAGAGTG
Source organism: Magnolia changhungtana (assembly GCA_030180095.1). Lineage (NCBI taxonomy): Eukaryota > Viridiplantae > Streptophyta > Magnoliopsida > Magnoliales > Magnoliaceae > Magnolia > Magnolia changhungtana. The sequence goes on from JASAUF010000625.1 coordinate 4,477,705, forward strand.
TATGTAATGATCATTTCATCAAACACTCCTAAATACTGTGAAATTAGTCTCAATTGACAAATTGAGAGCTAGTTGAAGGAAAATTCTCGAAAAAAAAAAATCAATAATTTAAATTTTTTAATTGATTTTTAATTAAAATGATTTTTATTTTTATAAAATTGTCAAGGACTTAACAAATCAATAAATAGATGCTTGATTGCATGTTGGAGTGCAACATTGCAAGCAATTTGGGAGAAATTGGGTAAATTTTGAATTTTGCCCAAATCAGACCACATACACTTAAATTTTGAAATTAGAGTGTTTGTGATGATCATTTCATCAAGTACTCCTAAGTACTTCAAAATTAGTCTCAATTAATAGTTGGTTGAAGAAAATTTTCAAAAAAAAAAAAAAAAGACATTGAGAACATGAACCAATGAATATCGAAATGAAAGCTTCAACTCCATGATTTTTCATGCAAAACATGAAGAACCAATGGATTCGTAACCACTGGACATTGATTCAACATAATTTCAACAAAAAAAAAAAAGATCAGAAATTGAAAATACTTACTGGATCGAACATGTGGGATATATTGGCACTATTTGTGCATTTCGTATCGCACAGGTGGGATACAAGATATATCGTGGGATGAATCGGCCGATATCATCGATATTTAAAACATTGCTTTCATGAACTACCTAATGAAAAGACATGGTTCAGCACCTTCAGCTAACAGAGCACAGAATCTTCTGGACATTCAAAATATTTTGTTGATCATACATTTTGACTGATCATGGAATGCAATCCACTTGCGATTCAAAATGTATCACAATACATGTAGTGCGGGCCATATAAATCCCACATTATAAGTGAGGACACCTTTCTTATGATGTAAGTCCAAAACGGCATTTTCATCATATTTGGTTTTTACTTAATATAATAAACAAAACAAGGAAGGGTGTGAGTTACATCCCACATTTTTCTTTTCCCCTCTTCTTCCTCCAATATATTTTTTGTTTTCTCTTCCCCTCCTCTCACACATTCAATCACCAACTTACAAGGCATTAAAACACGTCTAATCCAGGATTTTCCTCCTTTTTTTACTTTTTTCTTTTTCTCAATCTTTTCTTTCATCTCCTAGATTTGCTCGAGAATAGTTTTTGTTTCAAGAAAAATCTAGGGTTTTCCTTTCCTTGGGCGTGCAGGAGGAACTATGTCAGTTGTTTGCATTGGATGGAGTATTGTGTAGTGGTGATGCTCTCCTTTTTCACATAAAAGCCACTTTGTCGATTTGTTTATCATGCACTCAAACCATTGCATCACCACTGTGTAGTGTTAATGCTCTCATTTGTTCATATAGGGCACATTCCCACCAATTATATCACACATTCCTCCACGTTGGTATGGGTGCTTGCACATACCCACATCCATTTCCAATAAAAATTTCTCTTCAGGTAGGAGTACCATAGGAATGGACAAGGAGACAATGCTTGAAGTAGGAGTATTCCTTGCATCGCAAAGTAAAGAAGAATTAAATTAGGCTCATCTAAAACGTTTCACGATGGCTGTTTTTTTAGTGCCACACAGAGTTTATTCTATAGAATTTTTGATATCGTCAAAAATATCCCTTAATGTCACATAATATCACATGATATCATCCATATCACAATATATCATACCATGGCCTTTATAAAAAATTTCTGATATCATGTGATGCCATGGGAAGTGGTGAACTGACTTTAGAAAAAAAAATAAAAAAATGGCCTTTCTTTATTCCCCTCCACTACTAAATTATTCTATTGTGGATTTCGACCTCTCCTTTCAAATCCCTTCAAAGAAAAACTCAATTTCGAGCAGCAATCAAGATCGGGTCATTTTTTAACCAATGAGTATTTTTTATTTTCGATCAATTTTTTTATTTTTTTTTTGTAAATCATGTGAAATCAATTAAAAATAATTAGAATCCATGAATTCTTTGTGTCTTGCAAGAAAAATCACGGATATGGAGCTTCGATTTCAATATTTGGGAGAGATGGGCAGATTTGAGGGAAATTGGGAGAAAATCGAAAATTTTCTATTTTTTCCTAAATCAGTTGCAATGTTAGTGTCCAAACATAAAATCAAACATGCAACGGAATCTACAAATTCTTGGTAATTTGGAAATTTTTTAGAAAAAATATATATATAATTTTTTAATTAAAAATAATAATAATTAAAATGTATTTATTTTAGAAATCCAACTTCGATCAACAGTCAATTGGCCCCATTTTAGAGTGTTTAGGAGCATTTGATAAAATCACCATCACATACACTCAAATTTGGGATTTGGAGGAATATGGGCCGATTTTGGAAATTTTGGGAAAAAATTCGAAATTTTCTCAAATCGGTTGCAATTTGAGTTTGTAAACATGTTTGTAACTTGATCTACAAATTATTGTTGATTTGGAGATTTTTGGAAAAAAATAATTTATTAATCGAAAAATAATTAAAAATAATACTTTTTCATATATTTTTTCAATATTGTGGTTTAGGAGTGCTTGATGAAATCATCATCACATACTTCATTTGCTTTTGAATGTATTTCTTGTGTTTTCATGCATGTCTTCTTACATTTATAAATGATATATGAATTGACTTTGAATATACTTGCTTCAATTCAATCAAACAACACAGATTAGGAACATATACAAAAAAACCCTATTATGTGCACTTGTGTTTTTATGATGTTTAAAATAATAATAATAATAATAAATAAATAAAATAAAAATTGTAAGTGTGTATTGATGTATTTTTAACAATCCCTAAAGTTTCTGAAAAATTCAACCAATTTCCCAATGTTACCCCATGTTTTCCAAAAACAGTGATACCTAACGTGATACATCCAACATATCCCATGAAATAACCGATATGTTTTCATGTAGCAAGGGTGTGATATATCCATCGACAATGATAAGGAAAACATTGGTGCCATGCATTGTATGGCTACAGTGTGATGGCCCAATGATTGAAGGTGTTCTAGAGGTGTTTCTAGTAGCCCATTGGCAGCCGCTTTTTTATTGGAGGTGTTTCTGGTAAATAGTGTTGTCATGTGCGGTCACATATGCGAATATGCAATCGCATATGCGCATATATGTGGGCCGATCGCATATGCGGCAGTGGCATATGCGATCCCTGCACGTATTCGATCGCATATGCCACATGTGCCAACATATGCGATGTATGCGATCGCATACTGCATATGCGATCGCACGAACGGTCAGATTTCTGACCATTTTTTGACCGGTTTTTTTTTTTTTTTTTTTAATATGGATTTTTACTCTATAAATATGCATTCTAAGCATTCCTACATGCAAAAAAAGCTCAAACTCTCTCTCTCTCTATTCTCTATTTCTCTTACTACATCCTCTCTTACATATTTCTAAATTCTAATTCTAACTTCTAAGCACTTTACAATCTACATTCTACATTCCACTCCTCTCCATCCATATTCCATTTCCATATTTCTTTTCTTTTCTTTCAACTTTCAAGAATCAAGAATCAAGGAAGGGTATACAAAAAGAATCCAAGATACATGATACATGATACATCATACCATCCATATTCAATAATCAAGATTCAAGAGTCAAGAGACTCAAGACTCAAGAGACTCCTCACTCCTCTAGTCCTCTCCAATCTTGAATTCTCCATCCACTAAGTTTCTAAGTTCTAACTTCTAAATTCTAAGTTTCTAATTCTAAGTTTCTAACAACTTCTTTCTATCATGTCTTTTTTTAATATTTTGTTTGTTAATTGATTTGTTACTTTGTTAATTGTTAGTTGTTAGTTGTTACAACTTACAAGTTTGAAGTTACAAGTGACAAGTTACAACTTACAAGTTACATCTTACAAGTTACAACTTACAAGTACAAGTTACAACAAGATTTCAAGATCAATACTCAAGTGAAGGGGCAAAGGTGAAGAGAAGACAAGACTAGTAGACAACTCAATTTGGAAGTTGAAAGTTGGAAGTTGGGAACCTCTTTTAGATTTGTTACATTTGTAATTTTACTTTTATTTGTGTGTAAACTCTCTCTCTCTCTCTCTCTCTCTCTCTCTCTCTCTCTCTCTCTCTCTCTCTCTTTCTACAAGTGTAACTCAACTCTCTTTTTCTCATTTTCTTTTCCCTCATCTTCTCCCTTTCTACAAGTGTAAGTGTGTAACTCAACTCTCTCTCTCCTTCTTCTTCTCCCTTTCTAGTTTCTACAAGTCTCTCTCTCTCTCTCTCTCTCTCTCTCTCTCTCTCTCTCTCAAGTGTAACTCAACTCTCTCTTTTTCTCATTTTTTTCCCCTCATCTTCTCCCTTTCTACAAGTGTAAGTGTGTAACTCAACTCTCTCTCTCCTTCTTCTTCTCCCTTTCTAGTTTCTACAAGTCTCTCTCTCTCTCTCTCTCTCTCTCTCTCCCAAGTCTTCCATCTCTTTAGGCCCGCTCTTTACTCTTTACTCTTACTTACTCTCTTAGATCTACTTCTTTCTTACTTCTTAGTCCTTCTTCTTAATCTCTTACTTTAGTTTTCTTTTTATTTGTAGTTTACTTTCTAGTTTCTAGTTAGTAGCTAGCTAGTTACTTTTTAGTGCTAATAGTAATACTAATACACACACCACCATCCACCATCATAATGTCTTCTTCCCAATCTTCCTCTTTGAAGCCCAAGTCGAATGACTCGGGTTGGAAGTATGGGCACTACCGTAGTGCTACCGAAAAGATTCACATAGTATATGAGTTATATGGGTTTGTGAGTTCCGGTGGCATTGCAAGGCACAAGCAACACCTTGCACATTTACCGGGGTCAAATGCAAAAGCATGCGACAAAGTTACTCCAGAAATCCGAAGGGAGATTGTGGAGTATATAGAAAAACAATCAAGAAAGAAATGCGATAGTGCCCTATGTCAGGAGGAATATATGGAACAAGATGCATATGAAGATATAAATGTAGTTAATATAGATGAAGCTAGTCCCACTCCCCCTACTTCGACAGGCCGGTCTAGACCACAAGTACAACCATCGAAAAGAGCCCGAGGGCAAGGGCCCCATAGATAGATGGTGTAGACCACACCTCGAGGATGTGGTCGACTAAAGGGGTAAAGGGAAAGGGCCTGCCCAAACAACTTTAGAGAACCGGTATAAACAAAAAGATAGGAAAACCACAATTCAATATATTGCTAAGTGGTTTTACCAAACCGGCGTTGCTTTTAACGCCGTTAAATCGAAAAGCTTCAAAATAATGATTGAGGCTATAGGTCAATTTGGACCTGAGCTTAAACCTCCTTCATATCATGAAATGAGGGAGACATGCCTAAAAACTGAAGTTGAATATACACAATCCTTTATAGCTGAATATAGGGAATCATGGAAAATATATGGTTGTTCACTAATGGCCGATGGATGGACCGACAGATCCGATCGATCTCTCATTAACTTTTTGGTAAATTGTCCAGCTGGGACAATGTTTTTTAAGTCGGTAGATGCGTCGGGTCATTCACACACAGGAGAATATTTGTTTAACTTACTAGATAGTGTAGTTGAAGAAATAGGTGAGGACTACGTTGTATAAGTAATTACAGATAACGCAGCCTCGTATGTAATGGCATGGCCGGTCGTTTACTTATGGAGAAGATGCGACGTTTATTTTGGACCCCCTGTGCAACCCATTGTATTGATCTTATGTTAGAAGATATAGGTAGATTATTTATAAATGTGATCGCAAGGGCTAGAAGAATCACGGTCTTTATGTACAAACATGCCCTTCTTCTCAGTCGAATGAGAAAATACATTAGCGGTAACTTGCTACGTCCAGCAGTCACCCGTTTCGCTACAGCCTTTTTAATATTACAAAGGCTACATGCAAAGAAATCATAACTTAGAAGCTTTGTAGTGTTGGCCAATTTTACAAGTGGGCCTTGGTCAAAGAAGGCTGAAGGGAAACGGGTTCAACAAACAATTCTTTCTCAAAGTTTTTGGACTCAAGTGGTAAAGGCGCTAAAATCATCCGAGCCCTTAGTCACTGTGTTGCGATTGGTGGACGGGGATGAGAAGCCCGCAATGGGCTACATATATAATGCGATGGAGAGGGCGAAAAATAAGATCATAGACCATTTTAACTATAGAGACCGTGATTACAGGCCAATTTTAAATATTATACATAGAAGACGGGGCAGCCAAATGTTATACCCATTGTATTCGGCTGCTTACATCCTTAACCCAGCCTGTTTATTCGCTTCTGCTGATCTAGCAGAAGCACTAACTATGCATATAGTTGGATTTATTAATATCTTGGAAAGAATTATTCCAGATAGAGGAAAACAGGACAAGATCTCAACTTTGTTGAACTTCTACACAAAAAGTGAAGGGATATTCTCAAGGGATATTGTAATAAGACATCGGACAATGAAATTACCCAGTAAGTACTTCTATGAATGAATGTTACTAGTGTACTGTCAACTGTGTACTGAACTCTTACAAAAAGTTTTTCTACAAAGTGTCTCTAAGAGACTAAGACTCTAACCTATACTTGAACTGTTTTTCTCAGCTGACTGGTGGGCTACTTATGGAGTGGACCCGAACAGGAAGGATCCAGCTCTAAAGAAGCTAGCTATGAGGATTCTTGGACTCACATGTTCTGTCAGTGGTTGCGAGCGCAATTGGAGCAAGTTCGAGGCGGTAAGTTTAGACTGTTTAGTAATTGTTTTATTTTTTTTGTAAACTTTAATTTTTTAGTGGCCTAAGCTAAATTAATTACCTAAATAGCTAATGCCAAATGTGCTTTCTTTCTTGCAGATTCATACCAAGAAAAAGAATCGCCTTGAGCCAAAAAAGTTGAACGACTTGGTTTTCGTTCAATACAATAAAACATTGCGAGAACGATTCCAAAGTAGGAAAGAAAAGCCCGGCTTCTTTGACCCTATCTACTTAGATGAGTTGGATGCAGATAACGAGTGGCTCGTAGAGACGGAGAACCCGGTATTTGCTGGAGAGGATCTGACATGGGCACAAGTTGAAGATGCTGCATATGGATCGACACCTGGTGAAGGTAGTAGTACCACTTGAAGTCGAAAGACGGGGGGGAGCCGAGGGGCGAGTAGTAGCCGTCAACCCGTTGATGAGATTGAGGAGATTGAAGGAGAAGGTGATAATGATGATTAAATTGAAGATCATCCACCATTGGATGTTGATGAAGTATTAGTACGTACAGATGATGAAGAAACGGAAGAAGAAGTGTATGTGGAAGAAGGAGATGACTCGAATGATGATGATGATGGTGGTGGTGGTGGTGGACTTGGTGGTGATGTGCCACAATGGATGCTAGATTAATGTATATGATAATATGATTAATGATTATTGTTAGATAAATAATAAATACATAACTTCTTAATTTTGTTTAATGCTTGTCTCATAAGTCTCATAAGTCTAAGTGTGTTGATGTTGATGTTGTTGATTGTTGATAACTTGATATATTATGTATTGTTGTACTATCATGTACATGTAGTGTTGAATGTTAAATATGGATATTTAATATTTCATATTTGTTATTGTTAAAATTTAAGTTAACTATACTGTAATTTGTAAATTGTAAATGTATGATGTATCATATTATCATATGTATGTAATTGGTTGGTTTTATCTTTATTTTTTACTTAAATTAAATGTATTTCATGTCCAATGACATATAATAATTTATTTTGATTTTTCTGATTTTTTTTAATTTTTCTTTTTTTTAATTTTGGAAAAATGCAAAAAAAAAAAAAAAAAAAAAAAAGGCGACTGCATATGCGATTGTGCGATCGCATAGGATCGCATATACTATTTGACAACATTACTGGTAAAGCCCACAGCTGTTTTCGAATGGAGGTGTTTCTGGGAACCCATTGACAGCATGTTTCTGGACATGGCCGTTACGCGATACGGGGCCGTAACGGATTTTGTAGCCGTAACGGTAAAAAAATAGCCTCTTTTTTTAATTACTTTTTAAGGTCTGTTTTTTCACTTTTTTTTAAAACTTTTTTCTTCTAAACTCTTCCCAAATCATTTTATTGCTATTTTTGACCACTCTTAGCTTGATATTACAAATAAAAACAACTTATATTAAGGATTTTCTTAATTTGATAGGTATTTATACTTTTTATTCAATATTTTGCTGTTTTAATGGTAGAATATGATGTGTTAATCATAATAGAAGATATTAATGTCCATTTTACAGATTGTTGTTATGATTTTATCTTTTTTTATAATTTTTTTCTATTTATGCACTATTTTCGGCCTTTTTTTTTATTCGAAAAATTATTTTTTATGGAATGTTTTGATGTTTTAATGGTAGAATATGATGTGTTAATCATAGTAGAACATGTTAATGTTCATTTTACAGATTGTTATTGTCATTTTATATTTTTTTTTATGAATTATGAAAGATAATTGCAAACACCTACACATGTAAGATATTTTCATATTACATTCATTCTAATATATCTATCATTGATAGTAGATAGTTAGAAAATTAAACATATGAGTTTTGCAATCAAATCCAGGTTGTCTGGTTCATAAATTCATCAGATAGTCCGATACAACTTCTCACCAAAGAGTGGACCGTTACACCACCATAAACATGTTCCAATTTATAAATGAATGCATATTTAGAATGCTTAGAATATTCCGAATTTAATCCATATTTTGTTTTTGGCAAAAGAAAAAAATGCACCGTTACAGGCCATTACGCCCCCGTATCCGTATAGGTATCTAAGGGCACCGTTACGCCAACCGATACCGATACAAGATACCTTGATCTATCTTCAATTATCTAAATATGTGCAAGTTTTCCTAACTGAAAGTAAAGCATTAACTGCAAATAAACCTAAGAACTAGTAATTATGACAAGTGGATTCAGAATGAACAGATTATCACCTAGTTGTAGAACAGTAAGGAACCCTCGGTGCTAAAATGTTGTTTGTAGACACTGCAAAGGAGATTTGTGCACGAGATGTGTCTTCAAATAAGAATATCTCACATGCTTACCAAAGACTTGCATTTCAAGAGGGTGATGAGAGTCGTGGAGAACGTTATACTAACTTGAGAGGCCTGTGGGAGGAGTGAAATGTGTAGCAGTCCATGAAAATTGATTCAGAGACAGCAGCAGCCACATGAAGAATGTCGGGTTGCCAAGTTTTATCTGGCCTTAAAACCAAGCACATACCATTTAGAGCTGGGATTTTTGGAAGTTGAAAAGTTCCATCTTAAAATAGTGTGCAGCTGAATTCGGAGGGCGTCACTAGGGACAATTACCATTATTAGTGGGGTGGAAAGGCCAGCTCTTACTACCTCCACCAGATGAAGTGATAACATTTATGGTGGCCATGACAGTAGTGGTAGTAGCCCCGTGTAAGGGTGATGCAGGACAATTAATCACTTGCTCTAAAAGCTTAAACTGATAGAGCATGGCAAATTAATCCCTTTATCTCATAGCCCAGGCCCCAATCCATGGGTTAGGTCCTCAGCCGAACCCTCCTCGTGGGCCCCAAATCCATGGGTTCCACCTCACACAAGCCACCCGCCTCACACGGGCCCCAAATCACATGGGTTTCGCGGGCCACCCACGTCGAGTGTGCCCTTGCATCCCACTAGCCACCTCACTCAAGCTTGGTGTGAAAATGCCCCTACATTAATCACCCCTGGAGAGGAGTCTCGAACACGAGACCCCCCGCTCTGATATCAATTTAATGCAGGACAATTAACCATTTGCTCTAAAAGCTCGAACTGATAAAGCATAGCAAATTAACCACCTGCTCTAATACCAATTTGATGCAGGACAATAAACCACTTGCTCTAAAAGCTCGAACTGACAGGGCATGGCAAATTAATCCATTTATCTCATAGCCCAGGCCCTAAACCCATAGGTTAAGTCTAATGTTGTCAAATCGCATATGCAGTCACATGCAATCAGCATATGTTGTTCGCATATGTAATCACACAATTGCATATGCCATGGCATATTTTTTTTTAAATAATAAAAATTTGAAAAAAGGAAAAAATTTGAAAAAATCTTTAAAAAAAAAAAAAGGACAAACTTGCCTAATTAGTACACATGATTGGATTAGGTTATTTTACTTATTTCATTATAGTTTGAGTATTTCATTATGTTATATATTTAATTACTTATATTATATTATATAAATTTTAACAAAACAATCAACAAGCTACATTAAAAGAGAATTAATTATTAAAAACTTCGAACAAAGAAATTTTACTGATAAATGGATAACTTGAAACAACTTACAAGTTATAACTTACGACTTAATTTACAAAAAGTAAGCACAACTTATAAAACATAAAAAATAAACATACTTCAAATAATTGTAAAGAGATTAGAGTAAGAGATTTAGAGCTTTAGAGTAAAGAATAGTGAAAATGGAGTCCCTATTTATAGGCAAAAGTTCTCCAAATTGAAAAATTAAAAATTAAAAAATCAAAAAATAAAAATTGCTTCCACTTTGGCTATTGGGAAATATGCGATCACATATGCAGTATGCGATCGCATATTGGTCGCATATAAAAGTATGCCCTGGCATACTTGCCAGGATCGCATATGCCATCATGGCATATGCAATTCGATCCACGCATATGCGCATATGCGATCGCATTTGACAACAATAGTTAGGTCCTCGGCTGAACCCTCCTCGTGGGCCCCAAATCCATGGGTTTCGCCCCCTCGTGGGCCCCAAATCCATGAGTTCTGCCTCACACGGGCCCCAAATCACATGGGTTCCGTGGGCCACCCACCCCGAGTGTGCCCCCCCATCCCACAGGCCACCCCACTTGAGCCCGGTGTGAAAATGCCCCTGCATTACAGTGGCGCATCATAGTAGTCATGGTGGTGTCATGAGTTAGTGAGAGGTCATGGTAGCAGCCTTTCACTCTAAGAGTGCTCGTATTAGTTTCAATATCATAAATTGAGATTTGCTGCACTATACGCAGTAAACACATGTACCCCAATTTGCTGCAATATACACAGTAAACATGTGTAGCCCAACCAGGCATACTTCTCTAGAGATAATGATAATGTTTGATCTGCACTGCCTATCTTTCTCAGGAGCAACAAAGTTCTAGTGGTGACTTGGTTACCCTCACTCATGAGACATGACAACTGCTCTTAAGTTATTGAAGAAGCAAAATAATTCTAACAATGCACAATCAAGTCAATGATAGTTTAAGACCACATGTGATAACTGCAGCTTTGGCAAAAGTGGAAATTTGAAGCCCTGCTGGACTGGAGGGTGACAGCAGCATATCACCCCCACGATTGCTAACAAGGCCCCTGATTCCAGCTGGCTGGGGGTTGCCTATGGAACTACCATTAAAATTGAGTTTAAAAACATTCTCCAGCGGAGTTTGCCATAAAATAGCAGCCCTCAACGGGTCCTAACAAGACTGATCAGCCCATCCCAATTATAGCAACTCCTCGCAAATTACGAGCCAAATAGTGACTTCTTATTACTTATTACTTCACTCGCAAGCTCAAGCCAGCATAGAACTAGAAAATGAGTGAAAGATTCAGCCTTTCCTTCGAAAAAGCGTGAATTTCATTCCAACCATATTCCCCACATAACTGCTTTTGTTGTCGTTTTCCACTATCTTTCCTGCCTGCTTCCACATTGATATCCTCCAACCAGCAGATCTCCAACTGAACTGGCTGGCACCTACTGCACCCCAAATATCTTTGGAACCTTTTCCCAAATTCCGGTTGCCACCAAACAGTGAATGAAGAAATAAGCCATGCTTTCCTCAAACCAAACAACACATAATACATCCAATTGGAATATGGAATCCTCTCCTCTTTAAGTTATCCACCATTAGAACTCTGTTGCGACAAGCCAACCAGTGGAAAATTTTTACTTTTAGGGGAGCTTCTCCTTTCCACACTGTTATCGCCATGGAAGGTTCTCACTCATTGTCTCTCTGCTCTCCTTCACAAATGAAGCCTTGGAGAACCTCCCATTTGATTGCTAGTCCAGCACCTTTTATCTTTCATTGCCAGATGAATGTAGGTAACTTCTAGTAAAGCCAGCATTCTGGTAAGTTGACAATCTCAGTCCTCCTAAAAGATGAGGTCCAGGCATTACCATTTACACCTTTCTCTATAAACTTGGCTACCACCTCCCCTTTCTTTGTAGCTATTGCGTAAAGGGTCTCGAATTCCTCTGCAAGTGGTCTATTGCAGAACTTGCGTAACAGCCACCGTAATTACCGTTAAGATATGGGCTGTAACAGCCGTTACCCCAGCTATCTTCCCAAAATATTATGCTGTCCGCCCCTGACCCTACACTTGATATACTTGTTTTAACTGAGGCACAGCGATGAGATAGCAAACCATATAGCAGATCCTTTCCTGCTGCTAATGGGCTTCACATCCCTTAGCTGTAAGAATGTCCCTCAGCAGTGGCGCATCCCCAAACACCAGCCAAAGAACCTCATTGAGATACCTAACTTGCCAAATCACAAGCCCATCCTCTTTAATTGGTTTATAAACATCATCACACACTACTAGGAGAATTTTGTTGTCTTGCCTGTTGCTCCATAAGAATTTCCTTTGCATCTTCTCTATCTAATTCAACCAGCCAACCCTCCTTTCAAAAATTTGCTTTTTCTTCTCTTTCCACTACTAAGTTCTATGATGAAACTCCATCTCATTCTGGGCAGAAAAGAGCCATAGGAAGGAAATAGTGGCTCTTCATGCAAATAACAGTTGGGAGTTAAGTTATTTGCCAGCTGTAAAGAGTACTGGCAGTTGTAGATGGGTCTGCATTGTCAATTATCAACCTAATGGAATTGTTGAACATTTAAACATCAAATGGATTGCAAAGGAGTACAGTCAAACTCTTGGTAGTTGGTATTGATTATTTTGAGACCTTTTCTCCTATGGTTAAGCTCAATTTTCAAGTTATCATATCTATGGCAGGAAACGTGTTTTGGCCTCTCTCCCAACTTGATGTTAAAAATGTGTTTTTGCATGACGAACTGTACATGGATCATCAGCCTGCTTTTGTTGATAGGTAAGTCATCTAATAAGGTGTGTAGGATAAAGAAGTTGGTTCACATAGATTGAAGAAATCTCCTCATGCATGGTTTGGAAGTTCATCAAAGAGTGATGACAGCATATGGGCTTCAAGTCCAACAAGCAAGGACCTGCTATTTTGGTAGAGATTACAAGATTTTGGGGAAATATAGAGTTATGGCTCAAAGATTGGCAAAAGCCACTTACAGTCTTCCCTTTCTCACTGCTAGAAAAAACCACAAAATGAAGTTATCACCTGATGATATCACCAAATATACCCTCATTGGACTACTAAAGAGCACTAGAGGAGAGCTCAAGAAAAAACATTGGAGAGAGAAAACCCTTTCACACATACTATCTGACAACTCCCGATTCCTAAGGGGCTCATTTGGACACACCCTCAAAATGGGGCGTTTGACATATAAATGTGTTTTGAGCCAAATCCCTTTTCGTGTTGTGTGTTTGGATGCACTTTACCAAACCTTGGTTGATCCCCTCTGATTTTATTTTATTTTTTAAAAAAAATGCGTTAAAAGCCCACTCACTGAAAACCAATCAGATTGGTTTTTGTAAAATCAACCGAAGTCGATATGCACTTTGTTAAGGTATTCAAGGACAGTAATGGTTGGCCGAACAGCCAGATTATGGCCATTACAATATGAACCGTAACAGTCGTAATGGCCCTCTAATGATCGAAGATATTTTTAAAGGAAAAAAAAAATGTATTGGCCCTGTATCGGCCCATTACAAGGCCATAATGACCGTTACAACTGTTATAGGCCCATTATCAATCTTCTTTTTTTTTTTTCATATTGGGTGTTAAGAACCCATATGGCATAATGGTCACCACCATTACCTTTAAGTAATGGCGGTTATGGCCATAACATAACTGTTTTTAAATACTATGGAACTTACTTTTGCGAAAAAACCCCTTTTGTGGAAGTTACGTCCAAACAAGCCCTAAAGGGTTACTACGAAAACAAAACTTGGTCTAAAAAGATCAACATGCCCCATTGCAAGCGGTTGTTTTACATCACGTTTATTTAGACTTTTATTTCTATTCTAACTTTTGCAACATTTTGACCTTTAGAGGTTGAGGATGTTTATTGAAGGTTGAACTCATAGACAGGCTTTCATGTTGAACTCTCATCTTGGGTGGTTGAAGCACCATCAAACACTATGTCCATCTACATGAACATGAGTTAATAGTAATAAAGCAACTGAAATCCTATGTGTTTGGTTTGAATCCAAGAGAGATGGCCTCCATGTCGTAATTTGCTAACTGAGTCCCTTGAGTACATAGAAATTCTAGAGAATTGATGAGAAGTGATCAATATGGTCATGATACAACTATACATCTTTAGAAATACTTAATTTAGGGCCCTTTTGGACGCAACTTCCGCAAAAGGGGTTTTCCCACAAAAGCAAGTGCATATCGACTTTGTGAATCAATATTCCAAAATCCAATCCAATTGATTTTCGGCGAGTGGGCTTTTTAGTGCATATTTGACAAGTGGGGAATCAAGCAAAGTGCATCCAAACGCACAACACAAAAAGGGGTTTGGCTCAAAACAATGTTTGAGCATCCAACTCCCCTCTAAGGGTGCATCCAAACAAGCCCTTAAAAATCCTTTATTCCTAACAGGGTTCCAATGGCTAAAAGGAGAAGGGCTCTATGATTTTCTTCATTGTGTGCACAATAAGAGAACATTTCATGACAGCATTAAAAATGCATGAGATGGTTTTTCAAAAGGCAAGAAAACAGGATCCTAGGTTGGCCTTGAGGCTCAATTTTTTGTGGTTGTAGGTGCTTGTGTTTATTTATTTATTTTTATTTAATAGATCATTTGCTAGCATTCAAAAAAAGAAAGAAAGAAAGAAATGACTTTCCTATAATCCCGGCGCTATTATACATTTGGGATTCATCCAATTTCTGCCAAACAAGAAGAGCAAATACCCCTCCCAACAATAAACATTAGAAAAACCAAATACCACAAATGATGGGTACCAGAAATCTGCAAAGAAATCACGACTTACAATAATAATAAAAAAGGAAACAGAAGACAAAAGTCGGATGTAAAGCACAAAGTTCAATGAGGAATGGAATAAGATTCACCTCTACCAATTTGGTTAAATTACCATCGGTAATTATACAAGCAATCTCCAATATTCTGTCTTCATCAACATCCAAACCTACGCACATCATGTTACACAATAGTAAATTAAAATATGTAAAAATAAGCATTATCGGCCTTATAAAGTTGAACAACCAAATGGAATTTCTTCCTCATCTGGGCTCCCAATTGCAATTATGTTTCTTTCAAGTTGGACTTTGAAAGATACACAGCTGCAATTCGAGAGCTACTCCCTCATAAGTAGAGATTTTTGTCATTTACTCTTTGATTAAACTGATCCTTCTCAATTCAATTCACTTGGGTGGGGCATCCAAACGTGACCTTAACGTTTACACCAAACAGCATCAATCAAAACGCCAAAACAAATCCTCACCTGTCATTTCCAGATCAATCCACACGAGAGGAAGCTTGAACTCTTCTGAAGGCGGGCTTTGTGCGTCATTGTTTTCAATTTTGACTAGCGTCTTCTTCCCAGACCCTTTGCCTTTCTTCTTACCCTTACCTAAATGAAGAAAACAGTTCTTCAGCTCCAATTTCTACTATTTACGGATAATATTATCTAAATAACAATGAGGGAATAAAAACATAGACCTTCATAAGTGTCAAGTGTGTGTGATATCAGATTCGTTCAAAAAGGCGGCCCACCACCATGAAGATCACCAAGCTCGAAAATTGGCCCAATCATCAGAAGTGCCGACTGTACAAAAGCAATGGACGGTTCAAATCAGACCTGCCAACTGCCTGATTCAATGCATACGTGAGACAAGCACCGGATGATCGGATCGAAAACTGGTTACACATGCATGATGATCTTCAAGGCAGGGCCCACATCACGGCCCAGATGACACAATCTAGTCGTATGTGATCGTTCCTCAATGGAAGTCGAATCGTTTTTGTAGGCCACGAAAGACTAGAAATCAAGATTCACGATCTTTACCGACACCAAAAGAATAAAAAGAAAACCTGATACAGTAGCATCTGTTCCATCGACGGTGGCGTCAGCAGCAGCAGCCGTCTGTTCTTTATCATCTTCGGCATCCAAATTGAGAATTGAGAAAGCGTTTGAGATGTAATTCATTGCTTCTCTGGATTTATAAATTCCCCAAAATATCAAATCATATTCCGAAAGAGAACAAGTAAAAAAGAAAGAAAAGAAAGAAATCTACTTCAGCTATCATGGAGAGCGAGAAAGGGGGAGAGAGCAGAGAAAAGAAGCGACTTTGGGCGCGTTTGGCACGCCCCGCGAGAAGGGGGAAAAAAAAATGCTTCTACTCTCACTAGAATTTCCAAAAATTGCGTGAGGTGCGGAAGACCTCTTTCTTTCTTTCCGATTTTCGGAAATTCGACTAAGATTAGAAAATCCAAAATCACGAATTATTGAGATTGGGAAGAGCCAAACGCGACCTTGGCTTATTACCTCACTACCCAGGTTCGACGATGTTACTTAGTCAGGAAGGCAGTAGTGCTGCGAGGTACGATGACATTAAAAAGGAAAAGTAGCAGCTTTGATACTCTGGCAGAGTGGGATGGATGATACGCTGGCCTTGGAAACTGTATACGAAGAATGCAAGTAGTTCAAATTAAACCGTCCAAAAGTATGGTGCCTGTTTAAATGTATTGGGAACCGAAAGCTACGCTTATTTGATTCTATTGGAATGGTGGGTATTTATTTGACGGTTAGAAATGAAAATGATATATGGTCCTGTGATAAAAACGAGTGTCCACGAATCAGAGGTTAGGATTTTCCAAAAAGCCAGAGTTTGGACAGCTTACTAGGTTCAACTTGAATTGATATATACCATATGTAACATTCCCAAGTGCCTGCGCATCAAACACCGTACGCAGCCAGAGTATCAGATAATTCGTGAAAGAGGAATCCAATGATCACCCGCCAGGGAAACGGATTGGCTACTCCCCTGACACCAGCCAATGGCTGATGGTCGGTGTTCTGTGGGCCACCATGATGTATTTGTTTCATCCATGCCGTCCATCTATTTTTACAGATCATTTTAAGATTTGAGACCAAAAACGAGATATATATCAATCTCAATTTGACCACATTACAAGAAACAGTGTTTAATGAGCGTCGACCATTAAAAACATTTTGGGGCCCTAAAAGTTTTGGATCAAGCTGATTTTTGTTTTTTCCTCGCATCTGAGCTTGTATGACCTAATCAGCAGATTGGATGTCAAATAAACAATACAGTGGGCCTTAGGAGGATATTAATGGTGGATATCCAATCACTATTGTTTCCATGTGGTGTGGTCCACCTGAGGTTTATATATCTCTGATTTTTGGGATCAATCCCTAAATGATCTTTAAAAATGGATGAACAGAATGGATGAAACACATACATCATGGTGGGGCCCACAGAGCACTGACCACCAGCCCCGGGGTTGGTATCAGGGGAGTAGCCAATCTGCCGTCCACGATTGACTACACCCCAAAGCAGGAAGTTTCTGCTATGTGAAGCGGAATCGGATTGTGTACTGAGTAACTCAGTACCGTAAGGGCTACTGAGTTGAGGTGGCGGCATTCTGCTGGCCCTCGTATGTGAGAGATTCTCTCCGCGTCTCTCCCGCTGTGAAAAAAAAAACAAAAAAAAACAAAAACAAAATCTCTCTAGCCGTGCAAGGAAAAAAAAAAAAAGAAGAAGAAGAAAGAAAGAAGAAAAAAGAAGAAGAAGCAGAGAGAGCTTCGTCGGTCTCTCCTATCGACCTCTCCGTCTCCCTCTTGAGTTCAACCTCCCTCTCCTTCTCGAATCGGCATCAACTCAGTTCTCTACATGGTGATGTTGATTTAAGATTATGAATTTTGCTCTTCTTTCTCTTCTCTCTTTACATGGTGATGTTGATTTAGGATTAGGGATTTTGCTCCCTTCGGTTGACAGTTTGAATTTTGCTCTTCTTTCTCTTCTCTCTTTACATGGTGATATTGATTTAGGATTAGGGATTTTGCTCCTTTTGGTTGATAGTTTGATGAGAGATTAGAGATTAGGGTTTGAAATTAAAAATCCGCATTAGGGAATTTTTCAAATCCCTAATCCATAACTCGAGATTTTTCAAATTTATAATTCCTAATTAGCATTTTCATATTAGAAATTGAAATTTCATATTAGGGGATTTTTCAAATCCCTCATCCATAACTCAAGATTCTTCAAATTTCTAATTAGCATTTTTCAATCCCTAATTAGGATTTTGCATTTGTAAATTTAATTGGGGACTTTTTTTTTAAAATCCAGTTACAGTTTTCAATTTTTAATCCATGGGCTATATGCAAGCAAACTGTATGGTTGTTCTTGGGTCAAGCATTGTATCCTTCCTCTTTTAGTTATGCTTTTATAGGGGATCTTGTGCTTTATTTTGTGATTCTAGTTGTTTTTTGAAATGACCATGTTTTGCTACATTCATCATTAATATTATCACACCATTTTCCTCTTTCATACTTTCTACTTTGGTTTATGTAGCAGATTGTAAGAATCCTTAGGCCATCTCTAGGTTTTACTACATTCATCATTAATTTGAAAGTGTTCCAAACATTCTGATTGCAGCTGGTTCAATGTGTTTGCATCAATCAGTTCAAATGAGCTGGCTTTTGTAGTTGCTTTTTTTTTTTTTCTTTACTGGCTTAAATGTCACTATATATAGTTTTGAAGGATGTCAATAGTGTGCTCAGCAGTCTGTTTTCCTCTATTGAAAATCATGCAAATGGTATGTGTGTAATGTTGATCAGGTTGCACATACCTACACACCAACTTTCAGGTCCATTTTAAATATCTGCATGAGTAACCTTACCTTACTCGCTCGAAGTACATTCATGGTATCAAAGTTGATGAGATTTTGAGCCGCAAGTGAAGTCAGGTTCCTCAACAAAGCTAATCACGAGACCAGGGTTAGAAGCCTCTAGCTCTAGTATTACCTATCGTAGGATAAAACACGATAATTCACGTGTAACGACCCGTAAATTTCCGTACGTTGGTTCGAGTACCACCTCGACCAGAAATCAATTAGGATTAAATCCTTTAGAAATTTAACAAAGTTAACTAAGTACTAAACTCGATTAGCCGTGAAATCCGTTGGGATCGCTTTAAATACGATCTGCAAGACCCAAAACTTGCAAAACAAGTGACTCTAGGTTACCCTAAAGTTTAGAACCAAACTCATTTCCATTTGCACTCGGGAATGAAACGAAACTTCGTATTAGGTCTAGATCGCACATCGGAAGTCCGATTAACACGAAGCTAAGGAACTAGGACCGCCTCACTGGGCTTGACACTCATCTCAAAAATCAGGTCCATCCGATGTCCCATGGCCATTCGTTTCGATTCGGAGCGAGGGTGTGTGAAAAACACTATTCCTATTCCAAAATAAATATCAGGAATAGTGATCTGGCATCATTCGTTTACGTGTCAGTATTAAGCAACCTGACCGTCAGAATCAGACCAAATTACACCCTCGGATTAAGAAAAATTTCAGGAACATTTACATGTACTTGGAATTTCGGATCGTTACCCACTGACCGTTGAACTGAAAGTGGTCCGCCACGTGCGATCTGGGAATCCGATCGAGTCGAAAACGTAATCTCACATAGATCCATGTGTGGTGAGCTTAAGTCTGACGTTTGGCTCAAGGGGGGCCACCAGAAACACTCATTTGAGCTGGAAAAGTGACGAATTACCTATATAAGTGATAACCCTTGAACCTGAGCCTATTTTGGGAAGGGTTTTGGCTATAAAAGGAGCTTAGAACAGTCCCTCTCACAGCCATACGAATTTGGGATAAAACCCTAGAGAGAGAGAGAAAAGAGAGAGAAGAGCTTGGGATTTGTGGGAGATCTTCCTCCTACTGCTTTCATTCATCACACGGCCTACACCGCTTCCTTCCGGGCGTTTTTCCGGCGGTATCCACTCCGTTTGAAGGTGAGAAACCCTAACCCTAGGTCTGATTTGAAGTAGGAAGGTTGTAGGTTGTGTAAAGACTAACCGATTCCGCTCTTTAGGCTAGAAAACTCCCGTATACGGAAGCTCAACAACCCTTGCTGATTCGTTGTGATTCCAAGGGCAAAGGTGAGGACTTTAAGTGTATAAGTTGCGGTTTTCAACGCTTTCAATATCAGATAATGGTAGATTCATAATCTGCATGCAATTGCACATGTACAAAGTGCTTTCCGTTTTCTGTTTCGATTAGAATTGTAGAATTTGGAATTTCACATACTCTAGGTGTTCGTATAAAATACCGTATACGTATTTTTTATGGAAATGTGTTTGACATGTTAAATTGTCATATGGATATATGATGTATGGATAAAATACTCATTTGGCGAAAGGGTTCGCCTAAATACATGTTTACTAATATACACCATGTATGTAGAAATACGGTATTGTAAGAAGTACCGTATACGTGTATATTTTAGCGATGTGTTTGTCATGATTAATTGTTGTATAAATATATTATGTGCGTATAAATTAATTGCTTGGCGAAAAGAATCGCCGTATTACAAGTTCCCTTGTAAACACTATGTATGTTGAAATTGGGTATACTAGAAAATACCCTATACGTATAAAATTTCTTTGATGTAATTATCGGATTATTTCTTTGTATGAATATGATGTATATGTATAAAGTACTAGTTTGGTAAAGGGACAACCCTAGTGCACTTTCCTCTAACATACGTCATGTATGTTGAAATAGTGCATTCCAAGTGTTGGTGAAATCGCTTGTGAGTGTAAGTGCTTAAGTGTTAGAACCTTAGGTAGGTGCTTGAGATGGGATTCTCAGCTACCTTAGAGTCACATATGATATCCTCCATGTGGTTATTCACTCTAACCACTCACCTATGAAATATATGTATTTGTATCCCTATTTGCATAATGCTTTATAACATGCTTTTGAACATGCTTTGTAAACTTGTTTATTAACATGCTTCATGATATGCTTTATAACATGATTGCTAGTGTTCTTGAATTACCATGTTATCATGCTGTATTTCACATGCTATGGTTAGAAATTGATTGAGCTTGGGACTATGTCCATAGTCCAGGCATCCGGTACCAGACTTGAAGTTGTGGTTGGGATTCGTTCCGCCACACATGATGTGTTGGCGAACCCGTGTCGTACTTCAGTTGGCGATAGTGGTTGGCCACACGAGGTGCTTCTGCGCTTCATATCGCCCAAATTGTTGTGCGCTCGAGCCAGCCGAACACGTCAAGTAACCCGTGTGTCTTATGTATGTTCACCATGTTTGGTCGCTAATGTTTGAACCTAGGGTACCAAACTTACCAGTGAAAATCCCGTTAACCATGATACCTCGATCCACTAAGACTCATGAGCCGGGCATGGTGGTATAGGACACCGTGGTCGAGCTGTCGACCTACGCTGGGGCTACGTGCCTCCCCGTAGTGACCAGCGAGCAACTTAACTTGTGAGCCGATTATGGTGGTATGGGACACTATATTCGCGCTGTCGGCCTACATTGATAAGGTGATGGGGGAGTGGTGCAACCTTTGTGCGTAACAGCCCTGACAGCCCTTTGTAGTGACCGCGAGCATATTCTGAAGTCGCAGTGCGCCTTAGGGTTCGCCGTGATATATAGAGTATGAACTAGGCCTGTTTCTGTATAGTGATGAATCATTTAAGGGGTGATGGGGGAGTGGTGCAACCTTTGTGCGTAACAGCCCTGGCAGCCTCTGCAGTGACCTAGAAAAATACACCATCGTCTGATATTAACTAGGACTGACGACCCTAGAATGGATCATGTTTGGGAATGATACAAAGGAGGTACCTTAGTTTCCCAATCCTGCTGTTTGAAATGGATTAATTAAAAAACTCGGTAATCATGCTCATCATGCATCGCATGTGCCTGGAAGATGTGGAGCACTGTGGGATGTAAGCATGCCGCGAACGTGAGATGATGTCACATGAGGGAGTATGTCGGTGAGGGCATCCATCATACCTGCATTCATACTTGCATTAATCAGAGTAACTAGGAGTGTTTGATTTACTGCTTTATCATTACTGCTTGACTGTATTGATAACATGATAACTTATGCCTTATTGTTCCACTGAGTTAGCTACTCACTCCCACGATACGGGACGGTGTTGCGCACACCAACCAGACTCTGTCTCAGGTTTAGGCGATCCGACGACTCTGGAGGCGGAGCCTGATTATGACGAGGACCAGGAGGAGTTCTCGTATATGCAGTTCTCTGGCGGCTTCGACTAGGTTGCCAGGACCGACGGGTTTTACAGGGATTGTACCTAGTTTGTTTTTGACATTTTGATTATAAACAGACATGTATATGGAGACTCAGATGGATTCATACTCTGGAGAATGAAACGTTTATTTTGTTTTTTTACATACATATATATACAGTTCAGTCTTCCACTTGCTTTTATACAATTGATCTGGAGTATGAATTACTGTTTTGGTATAATCTCATTCATGTTTATTGCTCTAACACAGACAACATTCAAACATCATTAAATATGTTGCATAAGTGATGCGTTGGAACTCGGGAGTTGAGTTACACTCGACCCCCGATTTTTAGGGCGTTACATCACGTAACAACCAACAAGGTCAAAAGAGACCTGTAATTCCGAAGAAACAAAGATTTTTGTTACTCTTCGGCTCTGTATGAAAGCACATGTGATCTGTATTAACCATGAAGAAATGACTAAATCAATGGAAATTATTTGGAAATTATAAAACAGATTAAAAAAAAAAGCCATATTATTGTTAAGCATGTAGCGAGAAATCGCTGCTTAGTAGAAGACAAAAGCATAAAGAGCTTTCCTCCAGTTCTTGAGGTTTTTTTTTTTTCCTGATTCGTAATTGCCTTGAATTACTGAGTTCGGTCTCTCAACTTTATTATAACAACAACAGAATTATTATTCAATTGTATAACGTCCCAGAAAAATCTGTACAGAGACCCGAGTACCACCTCAGGCAGAAATCACTCAGGACCAAATCCTTTAGAAATTAGACGAAATTAACTAAGTGTTAAACTAGAGTAGCTGTGAAATCCGCTTGAATCACTTTAAATACGATCTGCAAGACCCAAAACTTGTAGAATCATTGACGCTAGGTTACCCTAAAATCTAGGATCAATCTCATTACCCAGTTGCTCTCGGGAGCACATTGAAACTCCATATCGGATCTGGACCGCACGTCGAAAGTTCGATTACTACGAAATTATATAATTAAGACCGCCTTACTGGACTTGACAACCACCTCGAAAATCAAGTCCAGATAGTGTCCCGAAGCTATTCGCTTGAGCCCGGAGTGAAGTGTGTGAGAAATGTGGATATCTTAGAAATAAAAATCTAAATTTATGTAATCTGAGACTTGTTGCTTGCAGGCTGAATATAAGGATTCAGACCGTCAGAATTTGACCCAAATACACCCTCAGATCAGGGGAAATTTCATACACAAGCCAGTGTACTTGTGGCCCTAATCAGTGATCGTAGACCGTTGAACTGAAACTGGTTCGCCACGGGCGATCTGTAAACCCGATCGGACCGAAAACTCAGCTTGACCTAGATCCAACATAAGGGAGCTTAAGTCCGACCTTAGGCTCAAGGGGGCTCCGGAAGTGCTCCGTTGAACTGAAACAGATGGGTTTTGGCTATAATCTAAGTATACCTTGGTCATGGGGCCATTCCCATCAGTTTTAGGCCTATATAAGGACCTTAAACCCTCTCTCTCTCATCCCATACGAATTTGAGAAAACCTAGAGGGAGAAGAGAGAAGAAAGAGAAGGAAAGAGAGAGAGGGTGAGTGAGCGACTAGGAGTTTATTCCTGAGATTCTATTCTGTTATTTTATGTGCCAATCCATCACTACCAAATCGCTATTCCGGCGATTCTGACTTTGTTCTTAGATAAGAAAACTTGACCCTAATCTATTCTAGGGTTTCAATTATTGCTAGTAGCGAAATAGTTGACTCAACTCGTACTATAGGTTGTCATTCCATAGTTGACGAAGACTTAGAGTCTCTGTCGAATTCGTGTAACGTCCTGAAAATCGGGGGTCAAGTAACAACTCAATTCCCGAGTTCCAAAACATCACTTATGCAACATATATGCTTATGATTCAATGTTGTCTGTGTTAGTGCATTAATCATGAGTGGGATTATACCAAAACAGTAATTCATACTCCAGATCAGTTGTAAAACACAAGCGGAAGATTGAAAGATATAAATAAACGTATATAAGTCAAAAGATCATGATCGGTCTCCAGAGTATGAATATAACATTGAGTCACTATGTACATGTAATATTACATGTAATATTGCAAAAGTCAAAAGTACCAAAAATGGTTCAACTGTAATAAAACCATGTAGTCCCGCCGACCAGGAGAGCCTAAGCGAAGCCATCAGAGAACTGCATATAAGAGTACTCGTTCTGATCGTCGTAGTAGTCAGGCTCCGCCTCAGGGGTCATGCCATCATCTAAAATCAAGACAGAGTCTTGTTGGTGTTTAAAACACCGTCCCGTAACGTGGGAGTGAGTGATCAACTCAGTGGAACAATAGAGCAAAGGTTAACATGTTATCAATTCAATCAAGCAGTAATGATAAAGCAATAAATCACACATCCCTAAGTACTCTTGTTAATGCAAGAATGGTATGAATGTATGATGCATGCCCTCGCCTACGCTCCCTCAGCGACTTCATCTCACGTTCACGCATGAACAACACTGCCTCAGTGCTTGACCTGCTACGCTTGAACGCACGTGTAATGCAGTGCATGTATATGATTACCAAGTTTTTATTAGTCCTTTTTCATACAGCGGGTTTGGGAAACTAAGGTATCTCACTTATGTCATTTTCCAAACGATGATCCATTCTAGGGTCGTCTGTCCTAGGAAATCTCATACGATGTTATGGTTCTAGGTCACTGTAAAGGGCTCGTCACCAAATCAGTGTAGGCCTAGTTTATACTCTAGATGTTGCGGAAAGGCTCGGTATATTCGAGGTCACTATAAAGGGCTCGTCACCAAATCAGTGAAAGCTGACAGCTCGAATACAGTGTCCCATACCACCGTATTCAGCTCACGAGTCTGGGTTGCTCACTGGTCACTATGGGGAGGCTCGTTGCCCCAACGTAGGCCGACAGCTCGACCATGGTGTCCCATACCACCATGTCCGGCTCATGAGTCTTAGCGGATCGAGGTACCAAGGTTAAACGGGGTTCACTGGTGAGTTCGGTACCTTAGGTTCAAATAATAGTATCCATACATGGTGAACATACAATAGGTCAATCGGGTTACTTAGCGAGCTCGACTAATACGAGCGCACATTATATCGATCAACATGAAGTACATAAGCACTTCGTGTGGCCTAACCACTGCAGACGACCAACACACGACTTGAATTTGTCAAACACGTCCTACATGGCGAATGAATCTTAGCCACGAACTCAAAGCCTGTTACCGATTGCCTGGACTATTTCGTAGTCCCAAACACATTCAATCCTTAATAAAAAAGCATATAGAGTAGTCAAAGCAGAATTAACAAAGTAATTCAAATATGTTAACATGCATGTTATAAAACACAATGTAAACAGGAAATCTAAACACATACATTTCATAAGTAAGCGGTTAAATTAAACAACTTGCATGAAGGAAATCATACACATCTCTAAGGTAGTTGAGAATCCTATCTCAACACCCACCTAAAGTACTATCACCTAAATACTTACTCATACAAGCATTTTCACAAACACTTAGAATACACTTATTAACATACATAACGCATGTTGGCTAAAACATGTACTAGGGCGAATCCTTTCGCCGAGTAGTTATTACACATATATCTAGCATATATACATAGTAATTAATCATGACAAACACACTTTTATATTTTGTACATATACAGTATTTTCTACAAATATACAGAATACACTATACGCCATAAATTACATACATAACTGAATCGCAAATCTAACATCGCATTTTGCATGTGAAATAACACCCAGATCATGAATCTATCATTATCTAACATTGAAAGCGTTGAAAAGCATAACCTAAACGTTTATAGTCCGCACCTTATGTCGTAGAAGCGAGTAATTGACTCAATTTAAACATCAAGTCTTTATCAACGATAGAACGACAACCTATGGCATGAAATAGGTTAGCTATTTTATCACTTACACTAGTTGAATCTCTAGAACTGATTATGGTTAGGATTTCTTACCCGAAAACGGAATCTGAATCGCTGGAAAAGCGATACGGAAGTGATAAATAGGCACGTAGAATAGCATGGATCGATTCCCAAGAGTGATTGCAACTTCACTTCACTTTCTCTCACTTTACTTTCTTCTCTCTCCTAGGGTTTTCTCAAATTCATATGGAGTGAATGAGAGAGGGTTTAAGGTCCTTATATAGGCCTAAATTTGATGGAAATGGCCTTAGGGCCAAGATATACTTAGGTTATTTCCAAAGTGCGTCAGTTTCAGCTCAACGGAGCACTTCTGGAGCCCCTCCTTGAGCCAAAGGTTAGACTTAAGCTCCCTGACCATGGATCTAGGTCCAGTTAAGTTTTCATTCCAGTCAGGTTCCCAGATCACACGTGGTGGACCAGTTTCAGTTCAACGGTCACTGAAACTCGATCAGGGTTACAAGTACACTGCCATGTGTATGAAATTTCTCCTAATCCGAGGGTGCATTTGGGTCAGATTCTGACGGTCTGATTGCTTATATCAGACCCACAAATGAGAGGTCTCAGATTATTTAAATTAGATTTAATTTCTAAAGAAATCCATGTTTTCTCACACTCTTCACTCCAGGCTCAAGCGAATAGCCCGGGGACACTATCTGGATTTGATTTCTGAGATGGTTGTCAAGCCTAGCAAGGCGATCCTAATTATATAACTTCGTATTATTCGGACTTTCAACGTGCGGTCCAGATCCGATACGGAGTTTCAATGTGCTCCCGAGAGCATCTGGGTAATGAGATTGATCCTAGATTTCAGGTAACCTAGCGTCAATGATTCTACAAGTTTTGGGTCTTGCAGATTGTATTTAAAGTGGATCAAGTGAATTTCTTAGCTAATCTAGTTTAACACTTAGTTAATTTTGCCTAATTCCTAAAGGATTTGGTCCTGAGTGATTTCTGATTGAGGTGGTACTCGGGTCTTTGTACGAAATTTTTCGAGACGTTACAATCTACCCCCTTAAAGAAAAATTTTGTCCTCGAAATTACTACCTTTTCGTACTCCTCAAGAATCTGAGGATAGTTCTTTCTGACCTCGGCTTCAGTTTCTCAAGTAGCCTCTTCCTCAGTATGATGTGTCTACAGTACCTTCACAAGTGGGATGACCTTGCTACACAACACCTGCTCCTTCCTATCTAGTATACGCATCGGATGCAGTACATATGTAGCGTCCTCGCTCAACTGCACCTGCTCCCATTTGATGATATGGGAAGGATCAGGAACGTACTTCTTTAGCATGAAAACATGAAATATGTTATGCACACCCGCAAGTGAAGTGGGCAAAGCCAAGTGGTATGCCACCACACCCACTCGATCAAGTATCTGGAATGGGTCAATGAATCGCGGCGTAAGCTTCCCTTTCTTATCAAAACGCAAGACTCCCTTCATGGGGGAAACTTGGAGGAATACATGGTTTCCAACTTCGAACTCCAGCGATCGCCGTCTCGTATCGGCGTAGCTCTTCTGTATGCTCTGTGCTGTAAGAAGTCGATGCCTGATAATATTGATCTTCTCTGAGGTCGCTTGTACTAACTGTGGGCCAATCAAACTGCGCTCGTTAACCTCTCCCCAGCAATGCGGTGCTCGGCAAGGGCGCCCATACAAGGCCTCATAAGGAGTCATACCAATACTCGCCTGAAAGCTGTTATTGTAGGTGAACTCTGCATACGGGAGACAGTCATCCCAACTATCCTTGAAGTCCAAAACATAAGTCCGCAACATATCCTCCAAAATCTGATTCACCCGCTCCGTCTGCCCATCGGTCTATGGGTGGAACGCGGTACTGAACTTCAACTTCGCACCCATCACTTCCTATATATGAGTCCAGAAGATAGATGTGAATCGTGTGTCTCTGTCTGACACAATCTCCAAGGGAACTCCATGCAGATGCACTCTCCTTAATGTACAATCTGGCCAACTCATCTGCAGAGTTCGAAACTCTGATCGAAAGGAAATGAGCCGACTTTGTCAACCGGTCGACGATCACCGAGATGGAATCATGTCCCTTCCTCGTCTTCGGCAGCCCCAATATGAAATCCATAGAGATAAAGTCTCACTTCTATTCTGCTATGGGCATGTGTTGAAGCAGTCCAAGAGGTCGGCGATGCTCTTCCTTAACCTGCTGACATGTGAAACAACGGGACACATATTCTGCGATATGAACCTTCATATTGTCCCACCAACACGACCTCTTCATGTCCTGATACATCTTCGTGCTACCAGGATGCATCGCAAGCTTCGATCTGTGGGCAGCCTCAAGAATCTCCTGTCTCAAGTCATGAATGTCTGGGACGCATAGACGGCCACTGTATCGTAGGCCCCCATCTATGTCAACTCTCCACTCGGAGTCCTCGTCATCGCTAGCTTACTTTCAAAGCTCAGACAATCGTGCATCGCTCTCCTAGGCCTCGATAATCCTGTCATCCATAAGTGACCGCACTCGAATGTGCGCGACACTCTCGAATGGCTCTTCCACGGTGAGTTTCTGCTCAAAGTCCCGTACGAACTCCACCATGTGTCATTCCTCAACCATCAGCGAAGCCGTAAATACTATCGCCTTCTTGCGGCTCAATGCGTCTGCCACAAGGTTAACCTTGCCAGGATGGTAGGAAACCTCGAATTTAAAGTCCTTCAAGGTCTCCATCCATCGTCGCTGCATCATATTCAAATCCCTCTGAGTGAATATATAGCGAAGACTCTTGTGGTCGCAGAAAAGCTCGAACTCCTCTCCGTAGAGGTAATGTCTCCAGAGCTTCAGTGTAAATATGACCGCTGCTAACTCAAGGTTGTACGTGGGGTAATTCTCTTCGTGTTTCCTCAACTGTCTCGAGGCATATGCGATCACCTTATCCTTCTGCATAAGGACACAGCCCAAACCAACGCGAGACGCGTTGGTGTGTATAGTATACTTGACCCCTTGCTCTGACAATACTAGCACAGGGGCAGATGTCAGTCTATCCATCAGCTCCTGGAAAGCTGCTTCCGCCTTCTCATTCCCAGTGAACTTTAGATCCTTCCGTGTCAACTGAGACAATGGTCTGACTATTATCGAGAATCCCGAATGAATCGTCAGTAGTGGCCTGCCAGACCAAGAAAACTCCTCACCTCAGTAACCGAACCAGGCTGCTTCCAGTCCTGAACCGCTACTACCTTAGCAAGGTCCACCGCTATTCCTTCCTTGGAAACCACATGTCCCAAGAACTTGACTTCCTCTTGTCAGAAGTCGCACTTCTTGTACTGTGCGAACAACTGGTTCTTCCTTAGAGTATCTAAGACTGCTTGTAGGTGTTCCTCGTGCTCTTCTCGATTCTTAGAGTATATCAGGATGTCATCTATAAACACGATGACAAATCGGTATTGAAATGGCCGAAATACCCGGTTCATCAAATCCATGAACACGGCCGGCATGTTCGTAAGACCAAACGACATCATGAGGAACTCGTAATGCCCAAAACTGGTCTAGAAGGCCGTCTTCTACATGTCATCATCCCTGACGCGCAATTGACAAACAACACAGGTGCTCCCCAAGGAGACACACTAGTTGTATGAAGCCCTTCTTTACGAGTCCGTCAATCTGTTTTCGCAGTTCCTCCATCTCACATGGAGGCATCCGATACATAGGTAATAAAATGGGGGTCGCACCGGACACAAGATCAATAGTAAAATCGATCTCGCGTTGAGGAGGTAATTCAGGGATCGTCCTGAACACATCCTCAAATTCCTGAACTACTAGCATGTTTCCTAATGTCGGCCCATCAACATGCTCTAGCAAAGCGGTGTAACATCCAACACGACATGGCCAACTAACCTGCACTGAAAAAGTAAAGACTGTACCATCAGGTCCGTTGGCTGTCACGACCTGATTATCGCAATCAATCTCTGCCTTCATCTCGGTAAGACAGTCCATACCAAGGATAATGTGTAGTGCCATAGTGGAACGGCAATGAGGTCAACGAATACTGTCCTGCTACCCAAGTTTACTGAGCAACCCTCACACAACTGTGTGACATTCGAAAAAGTCCCAGCAGCAGTAGTGAATCTCACTCCCTTCATGGGAGTAGTATGTAAAGCTAGACGCTTTGCTGCCTTACATGAAATATGGAGGTAGTGGACCCAGTGTCCACCAATAAGACGACAGGAGTACCTTGAACATGTGCAGTGACCTCGAAGGCTATAGGTGCTGAAGGTGTTGTCTCTGGCTCTTTTGCTGTAAGCGCATGAACGCGTGCCTGCTGAGGTCAGTTGGGCTGAGGCACCATAGGTCGCTGAGGCGGCCTAAATCGAGGTGCAGGGGCTCGGAATGATGAATGTGCAGGGATAGTACGCAGGGGTGGTGCTGAAATGGGTTGGGAAACCTGCCTGTTGATCCTCTGCGGCGGCAGTTCTCTCATACGCGCGAAACGGCTCTCCGCTGGGTGGCCTGGTCTCCCACAGTAAGTACAGGTCACGCCCAGTCGTCGCATCAGAACTAGTGGAGCTGAAATCCTAGGAGGAGAGTCTGTGCGAGGTCTCTTGCCGAAGAATGGCCTGCTCGGCATATTTGGTCGGGGCCTAAGGATCATAGGCCCACGAGAGCGTGATAATCTCTCCCTGTCCTGCTCTGCTCACATAGACATGTGTACCAGCTCAGCATAGGAGGGTATGCTAGCACAACACATCTTTGAGCGAATATCAGGGCGCGGGCCCTCGGAAAAGTGCCACATCCGTATTTGTGCGTTGGCAAGTATCATAGGAACATATCGGCCCAACTCTATGAACCGATGCTCATACTCTATCACTGTCATGCCTCCCTGTCTAAGGTGAAAGAATTCATTCTCCTTCTAGTGCCGATACGTCTGGGGATAGTACTTCTCATGAGAGCGGAACTCAAAATCTGCCCATGTCCATATATAGCCAACTGCAACTGTCCGTAATACACTATCCCACCATAGGCTAGCCTCATTTTCAAATATAAAGGTGGCCAACTCGACCTGTTCCTTCTCGGTACAATGTAGCATCTTCAACATCTTGGAGATGTGGTCGAGCCAATATTTAACTTCCTCGGGTCTGAGAGAACCCGTAAATGTAGGAGGCCTCAAGCGCTGTAATCGCTTGAGGAGACCACTCATACCCAGATTCCCCATAGGGTAAGCAGCAGGTGTAGGGGGAGGCACACCCTCATCTTGATCAGAAGGCCCTACAGTCTCAGCAGGACGTACAGATGGTGAAGGTGGAGCAGCACTTCCACCCTAAGCTAGGGCCCTTGCGATAGTAGCTACGAGCTGTTGGTGCATCATCATCATCAACTGCTCCAACCTATCCGCAAGTGGGGCAGACTCAGGCACATGTTGCATCGAAGAAGACACACGGTTCTGCACACGAACCGGTGGTATGTACGGTGGCAGTCCAACTGCAGGACCAAGAGAAGGCTGAGACTCAGGTATAGTCTCACGAATAGGGCCCACACCGGGGTCCGTATGACCATCACATCGGGGAGATGCCTAATCCATCGAATCAGTAAGTGTGAGGCGTGCCGTGCTCCACGTGATCTTCCGTGGCATGCCCTATATGACATAGGGTGCAACCCAGGTTAGATTCAGCATACACACAAACTTATTACACGACATTAATACACAAATTAAAGCAACTTCATACATTTCATTTACCAAAATTTGTCATAATACATGGAATACAAAGTTACATGAATCATGATAGAAGATGCATGTGAGCTAATACAACCCAAGCTTTAAACATTGAAAGCATTCTACTAACTACTATACTACTAGGCCCATCAACTTGAACACAAACATAACCTAAAACAGTAACCAAAATAAGTTGCAAGACAACGCCATGGATGACTAGGCATTCGAGTCTGATGAAGGAGGGGCGTCCTGATCCTGCAGACAGCACATGATAGTTTTCGAGGTGCGAGTCACCTTCTTGAACTTATGTTTCATAAGGCCCCGAAGATCCATCAGATCCTGTCATAGGACAGGCTATCCCTGGCGTAGGTCAGCCTGACCCTCCTCAAGTCGTGTTATACGAGCATCCCTAGCAGCCCGTTCGGTGTCCTACTCCGGTGCCGTAGGAGGGGAGCTCTCCTCCGTGTCCTGGGCCTCCTCTTCTTCTTCGCTCACTTCTTCTTCTATTTCAGCTCCACCTTCATCCTCGCTCTATTCCTCTTCACTCTCTGTCTCATCCTCACTTTCCTCAAGTTGGGCTTGTCGCTGTCGTGGCCTGATTTTCATCTGATTGAGAGTAGTTTCATTGATGAAGTGTTGTGACACTGGAAATTTTACGCCCAAATTGTAGTAGAACTCGCGTGCAATCTTACATATAAGTCGGCCGAAGGGAAGCGAATCAGTCCTTCTGTTTGAACGTGCGGCCAGAACGATCTGTCGCAAAACATACGTAGGCATGCACAACTTCTCACCCTGCCCCGCTTGGTATAGAAAGTCGACCATTGGACGCGTACACTCACTGTGATTGCTCCACCTGGGGTAGACGTTAAACGTGTAGATATGGTGGAGTAGGCGAAAATCATCCTTCATGTTTGACGCTAGGAGATTATTATTCGGCTGCCACTAAACCAGTCGACCACAAAGGAAACACGTACGATGATCTCTTTCACGTGCACTCTTCAGATTCGTGTTGCTCGCGTGAACTTGGCCAAGAGGTATTCCCATGAGTCGAGCTATCAGGCCAGCGTCAATTGTGGCCTCCCGACCTCATCCCGAGGGAATCTTGAACTGCAAGGGATCCAGCGTAGGCTCTCGAATATGGGCATAGAATGCACGGACAGTGCCCACATTTGCATGATATGTTCCCTCAAATATAGGGCCCCAACCGGCTTCATCCAGGCGCTCCAACAATAGATACTCTCCAAAGAGCCACCCATCCACCTGAGCTTCAAAAAGGACCCTACGACCCTCATAAACTCCATGGGACAACTCCGCCAGTAGAGCTCTTGGGAGAGGAGCCTGGAGATCGAGGTCCCGTTTAGTATGCACCTCGCGTTCAACCCCCGTGCTTACGATGACGCCCCTCGGTCTCCTTGAACGAGTAGGGCGGCTAGGCCCGGCTTCATCCGCGACACCCTTTCTCTTTCCCATGAGAGAAAGAATGGTGGAAAATGAGAAAATGGCCACAATAACCCTGAATAGTGCCATAGAAAAAGTGGAGAAAAGGGAAGAAAGGATGGAGTCTTTAGGTCTTCATGGATTTGAGACTCCAAGGGGTGTGTAAAGGCTCAAATGGAAGGGAATGAAGAGGAAAAATGAAGAGAGAGGATGGGTAGTGGGTGTACATGAATTTGAGCCTCAAATGGGGGATTCAAGAGCTCAAATGAGAGAGAATGGAGAGGGTAGGCAGCAATGGAGATGGGTTTACAGCAGGGTGGTGGATGTGGTGCACAAAAATGAAAGAGAAAGAGGTTGAAGGGGCAATTTTTGTGAAAAATCTGAGGTTTGGAAGAGAAAGGAGAGCTTGGGAGGGCACTTTGTAAAGGAGGGGCGTGTTTGGAAGGGTTTTAAATGAAACACCTTGCATCAGGGGGCCACACTACACCCCAAACACCGTCGGCCCGAGCCGCCCGCCAGGCCGAGCCCTCTAGTCGGCGAGGACTCACCGAACTGGTGAGCCCCACATCGGACTCTGGAGGATTTGGCGAGGGCTCGCCCCTTGGACGAGGTCCTCCTGCCCCCCCTTGGTCCAAAAATGTATGGGGCCCACCCTGGGTCCCTCTAGAAGTGCCCCGTTTGGGCCCCACCTCCGTTTCAAGTTTATTCGGGCTATTTCGGAAACTATCTGATGTATATTCGCATTTAGCAATTTCTAAAGGCTGGGATGGTATCATTTGTGATCTAAACCTGTCAATAGATGATCTAGAAGTGATTCGGGGTCACCTCATGCGAACACCGAGGTGTACGGACGCGATCTCGGCGATCGATTTCGGTGAACTTCACCAATTGGCTAAGTCGAGGAAACCTATGCCTGTTTCTATATTTTCTCACATCTACCTAAGTTGAATTTGCGTAAGTGTACGGCATGATGACCATAACTTAGGTCTGGTTTAATCCAAATCATTCTCTGATGCCAACTTGTAACGCCCTGAAAATCGGGGGTTGAGTAGCAACTCAACTCCCGAGTTCTAAAACATCACTTATGCAACATATATGCTTATGATTCAATGTTGTCTGTGTTAGTGCATTAATCATGAGTGGGATTATACCAAAACAGTAATTCATACTCCAGATCAGTTGTAAAATGCAAGCGGAAGACTGAAAGATATAAATAAACGTATATAAGTCAAAAGATCACGATCGGTCTCCAGAGTATGAATATAACACTAAGTCACTATGTACATGTAATATTACAAAAGTCAAAAGTACCAAAAATGGTTCAACTATAATAAAACCCTGTAGTCCCGCTGACCAGGAGAGCCTAAGCGAAGCCATCGGAGAACTGCATATAAGAGTACTCGTCCTGATCATCGTAGTAGTCAGGCTTCGCCTCAGGGGTCATACCGTCATCTGAAATCAAGACAAAGACTGGTTGGTGTTTAAAATACCGTCCCATAATATGGGAGTGAGTGATCAACTCAGTGGAACAATAGAACAAAGCTTAACATGTTATCAATTCAATCAAGCAGTAATGATAAAGCAGTAAATCACACATCCCTAAGTACTCTTGTTAATGCAAGAATGGTATAAATGTATGATGCATGCCCTCGCCTACGCTCCCTCAGCAACTTCATCTCACGTTTGCGCATGAACAACACTGCCTCAGTGCTTGACCTGCTATGCCTGAACGCACGCGTAATGTAGTGCATGCATATGATTACTAAGTTCTTATAGTCCTTTTTCATACAGTAGGTTTGGGAAACTAAGGTACCTCCCTTATGTCATTTCCCAAACGATGATCCATTCTAGGGTCGTTTGTCCTAGGAAATCTCATACGATGTTATGGTTCTAGGTCGCTGCAAAGGGCTCGTCACCAAATCAGTGCAGGCCTAGTTTATACTTTAGATGCTACAGAAAGGCTCGTCGCCTCTACGCAGACTCAAAGTATACTCGAGGTCACTACAAAGGGCTCGTCACCAAATCAGTGTAGGCTGACAGCTCGAATACAGTGTCCCATACCACCGTATTCGGCTCACCAGTCTGGGTTGCTCACTGGTCACTACGGGGAAGCTCGTCGCCCCAGCGTAGGCTGACAACTCGACCACGGTGTCCCATACCACCATGTCCGGCTCATAAGTCTTAGCGGATCGAGGTACCAAGGTTAAACGGGGTTTACTGGTGAGTTCGGTATCTTAGGTTCAAATAATAACGTCTATACATGGTAAACATACAATAGGCCAATCGGGTTACTTAGCAAGCTCAACTAATATGAGCACACATTGTATCGATCGATATGAAGTACATAAGCACTTCGTGTGGCCTAACCACTACAGACGACCAACACACGACTCGGATTTGTCAAACACGTCCTACATGGCAAATAAATCTCAGCCACGAACTCAAAGCCTGTTACCGATTGCCTGGACTATTCCGTAGTCCCAAACACATTCAATCCTTAATTAGAAAGCATATAGAGTAGTCAAAGAAGAATTAACAAAGTAATTCAAACATGTTAACATGCATGTTATAAAACACAATGTAAATAGGAAATCCAAACACATACATTTCATAAGTAAGCGGTTAAATTAAACAACTTGCATGAAGAAAATCATACACTTCTCTAAGGTAGTTGAGAATCCTATCTCAACTCCCACCTAAAGTACTATCACCTAAATACTTACTCATACAAGCATTTTCACAAACACTTAGAATACACTTATTAACATACATAACGCATGTTGGCTAAAACATGTACTAGGGTGAATCCTTTCGCCGAGTAGTTATTCACATATATCTAGCATATATACACAGTAATTAATCATGGCAAACATACTTTCATATTTTGTATGTATACAATATTTTCTACAAATATACAGAATACACTATACGCCATAAATTACATACATAACTGAATCTCAAATCTAACATCACATTTTGCATGTAAAATAATACCCAGATTATGAATCTATCATTATCCGACATTGAAAGCCTTGAAAAGCATAACCTAAACATCTATAGTCCGCACCTTATGCCGTAGAAGCGAGTAACAGACTCACTTTAAACACCAAGTCTTTATCAACGGTAGAACGACAACCTATGGCATGAAATAGTAACGCATTTTATCACTTACACTAGTTGAATCTCTAGAATTGATTAGGGTTAGGATTTCTTACCCGAAAATGGAATCAGAATCGCCGAAAAAGCGATACGGTAGTGATGACTAATTGTCATGGATATATTACTGAATGACTAATTGTGTATGTTATTATGTGTAGCTTAAGTGTTTATGAAAATGACTGAATGAGTATAAAATTTGTATTCATGCTAGCCATGACTAATTGTCGTGGATATATGATTGTCGTATAGGCGACAACCCTTT
This sequence comes from Magnolia changhungtana, assembly GCA_030180095.1. Classification (NCBI taxonomy): domain Eukaryota; kingdom Viridiplantae; phylum Streptophyta; class Magnoliopsida; order Magnoliales; family Magnoliaceae; genus Magnolia; species Magnolia changhungtana. The sequence goes on from JASAUF010000625.1 coordinate 4,514,590, forward strand.
GACGAAAGGATTTGCCCTTATATGTATGTTAACTAATATATAATATGTATGATGGAGGGTGTAGTCTAAGTGTTTGTTGAAATGACTGAATGAATATGAAATCATGATTTATGCCTACTGTGGCTATGGGATGCAAGTACATGATGATTGTATATGTGACAACTCCTTGTCGGAAGGATTTGTCCAAGTACATGTTAAAAATCGACATATGTCATGTAGGTTGATAGGTGTAGTATAAGTGTTTGATAAATGTTTGTATGAGTAAGTATTTGGTGAATTGTACTGTATATGAGTGTTGAGATAGGATTCTCAACTACCTTAGGGATGTGTATGATTTCCTCCATACAAGTTGTTTAGTTTCTTCGCTTTACTTGTGAAAGGCATGTGTATGGATTCTTGTTTATGTTGCATCTTATAACATGCTTGATAATATGATTGGACTACTTGGTTACTTCTGTTCTGACTACTCCACATGCTTTTTGGTTAAGGTTGAATGTGTATGGGGTTATGCTATAGTCCAGGCAATCGGTAACAAGCTTTGAGTTCGTGGCTGAGATTCATTCGTCACGTAGGACTTGTTTGGTGAACCCGAGCCGTATTAGAGTTGTTGGCAGTGGTTAGGCCACACGGAGTGTTTATGCACTTCATGTTAATCAACTCGATGTGTGCTCGTGCTAGTCGAGCTTGTCAAGTAACTCGATTGACCTGATGTATGTTCACCATGTTTGGACACTACTACTTGAACCTAAGGTACCAAACTCACCAGTGAAAACCCCGATCCGTTAAGACTCATGAGCCGGACATGGTGGTATGGGACACTGTGATCAAGCTGTCGGCCTACGCTCGGGCGACGAGTCTCCCTGTAGTGACTAGTGAGCAACCGAAACTCGTGAGCCGAATACGGTGGTATAGGACACTGTATTTGGGCTGTCGGCCTCTATTGGTGCAGCCTGACTGTGGTCCCCAATCGGGTTGGCGACGAGCCTTTGAAAATAGACTGTCAGTTGGTAGGGCATTGGTGGAGTCACATGGAGTATAAAATAAGCCTACCCCAGCACAGCCTGGCTATGGTCCCCAGTCGAGTTGGTGACGAACCTTCAAAAATAAACTGCCAGTTGGTAGGGCATTGGTGGTAGTGACCTGAACTTGCCTATCGTTTGTGATTAACTAGGATGATGACCTTAGATGGATCATTGTTTGGGAATTGATATAAGGGAGGTACCTTAGTTTCCCAATCCTGCTATATGAAAAGGACTAATAAAAACTTGGTAATCACACTCATAACATCGCACTGCATGTGCCCTGGGTTGAAGAGCACAAAGGGAAGAAAGCATGCTGCAACCGTAAGATGGTGTCGCACGAGGGAGTATAGGCGAGGGCATGCATCATTCTTGCATTAATAAGAGTATTCGGGGACGCTTGACTGAATTGATAACATGTTAACCTTTGCTGTATAGTTCCACTGAGTTGATCACTCACTCCCACGTTATGGGACGTGGTTTTAAACACCAACTAGACTCTTTCTTGATTGCAGATACGACGTGACTCCTAAGGTGGAGCCGGACTTCGAGGAGACATTCTCCTACATGCAGTTTTTAGCTAGGTCCATGTAGACCATGTTCGGATCGACGGGGCTACAGGGCTTATCATTGTAGTTTAACTATTTTTTTTTTGACATTTTAATTTTTGAACTATTACATGTATATGGTGACTCAGTGATGTATTCATAATTTAGAGACCGATCGTGAACTTTTGGCTCATACACGTCTATATACACATCTTTTAGTCTTCCGCTTACGTTATATTAATTGATCTGGAGTATGAATTATTATTTTGGTATAATCTCACTCATGATTAATGCACTAACACAGAAAACATTTAATCATAAGCATATATGTTGTATAAGTGATGTTTTGGAACTCGGGAGTTGAGTTATTACTCGACCCTCGATTTTCAGGGCGTTACAAATTGAGACTTTCAACTTGGAATTCCTAAAAGAAAATGTTGCATGTCTTATTAGAATAGTATTGAGTAATCTCGAGGTTCACTTGGGTGTCTTGGACTCACAATTTTAAAGGGGAGTAGTTTCCACAAAAGATTGCATGGAACAGATAGCCTGCTCATTTCTTCTCCTTATGAAGAAATGAACCAGAACCTCATTTCAGGCTGGTATGAAACCAGAAAACTGACTCAATGCAGAATCCATTTTCTGTTATTTCTGAGAAAGTCACCTTCTCAACTGCAGGTGGTGTGAAAAGGTTTCCACTGGAAATGTGGTTTAACAATACTTCAAATCACAGCCTTGTTTACGAACTAAAATTGTACTAGAATCAAACCACAGGGTCCAGATTGATCCATAAGAGTTACAAGTGAAAATGTTTTATGCCATAGTCTGAAATCAATCTAATGATTATATTAACAAATAAGCGACACTAATCAACAATATTTTGACTTCTTTGGGATTCACCAAGCTTTTTTGATATTTTGTAAAATTTCAACTCCATAGTTTCCATAAATCCAAATTGTAGTTTTATTTCCAGTAGCTGATTGGAGTTTGTTGTGTTTTGTGGTTTTTTTGGTTTTGATGGTAACAATGCAGGTGAAAAATTAAACAGCTCCTTTGTCATTGCAACAATCAAGGGCCTGCGCTTTGTTTTAGAGCAAATTCAGGTTTGCTTTGTTGCTTCTCTAAAGTACTTCTGTCAACAAGGAGTAGGAGACGAAATGTAGCTTCTTCATTGAAATTAAATTTACATGCACAACTTTTTTTGGCAGGAGCTGAAGCGAGAAATTAACAAAGCACGCATACGGATGATGAAACCGCTCATCAAGGGTCCATCTTGGGTAACTATCCTTTTTATTTATTCTTTATATTCTTTGAATTTGTAGCTATGGTTCGACCAAGTGTGGTCTAAGGTAACTCTAAGCATTTGAAGGAGGACAGCAAGCGATCCAAGGTTGGAGTACATACAGCGTCGCTAGGCATGGTATTAACAGATTTACTTCTAAGGTAACTTTGGTGGCATTTCCAAATGCCCTAATGTCTGTAGCTTTCCTTCTGAAAATTAATGTATTTTGGATGAGTTCTAAATGATAAAACACAAGTTAAACTTAAGTTAGTGATTCATTCATTCAATTACAATCATTCATTTAAGGTTGTAATTGAATGAGTGAATGATTATGCAGGTGGTAATTGAATGAATGAATGAATGATTATTCAGGTGGTAATTGAATGAATGATTATGCAGATGGTAATTGAATGAACGAATGATTGCAATTTTTTTTTAATGTAGGATATAGTTATGGATATTGACTGTAGCTGATAATTTGATAACCGTAGCTGTATCTGTAGGTAATTTTGGCTACAGAAATCATAGCTATTGTCGTAGCCATAACTTTTAGACTTTTTGGTTCGGCACCTACGACAATGATCGTTCTACGGATAAAAACTGTAGCCATATTTCTATGGCTACGGATTAAATCCGTAGCCTTTTCCCACTTTTCTGGTAGTGAGAATACATTACTGTTGTTTGATTTGAATATTTATCAATGTGTAATGTGAATTTTGTATTGTGAATGAAATGTGGCTTTAACATGGAATTTAATTATATTTTGTTTGTATACATCACCCATAAAATTGACAGATGATGCTCACGAGGTGGTCGTGTGTCTAGTGTTGCTAGCAAACACTTTCATATCAAAGGCAAAGCACCTTTTGATTTGGTTGATTGGTGCATGCCTCAACTGGGTGGCTCTATTGGACCAGTGGTGATGGTAGATAACATGGATGTTGCCCGCTTGTGTGACCATAACAGAAAAGTCCATTGAATGCAACCATAACAACCTCTAGTTATTGATATTTAATGGGATGACTAGAAGAACAAATGAATGGATGAAAGGAGGAAAATAGACAACAGTCCATTAATCTGAGATCAGGACAGTCTAATCAATCTGACTTTAGCACTAGTGCACTACGCCTACCAGCCGAAGGTCCCACCATTTTGAGTGCTTCAAAACGGGTAGTTTAAAAAAGATAACTAACTTTTCAAATTTGACTCACAAGGATGGCTCACTTGCAGAGGGTACGACCACTATCTGTGGTATATGGCAGGTTCACAGCTCCACTAACTAATGAATGGCCACTCCTTGGGTGCGCCATCCAATAGTGGGAACGAGGCCTGCATGGTATCAGTGTCACAAATATTGCCTAGATTCTGAAAATCAACTCAACGATATTTTCAGAATGCCATAAGTTTTAATATTTTCACGATTTTACTACAAAAATATCATGACCTTAACAGAAAATTATAACTAATTTATTCCTTAATTATATACTAAAATTTTAAAAAGTATTTATTAATTTATAATAAATATTTTTGAATTTTTATTTTTGGCAAGATTTTCCAAATTACATTCCGAGAAAAACCTCAAAATTTAAAAATCTACTTAGAAGTTCCTGGGAGCCAGATTGTTATGCAGGGCGCCCAATTCTATCAAAATGTCCCTCTAACCTTTGATGGTTAGTATCACCTGGTACAAACAGGTTTGAAATAGCAGTGAAGACTGCTTGAGTTGAAGTATGAATATGCCAATATGTCCTAGAGGGGGGTGAATAGGACTTTTTAAAGATTTACGAGTTATTCAAAATCCTATCACTCAAATCCTATCATGTATGCAATTCTCAGGATTACTCAAGTGTAACTCTACTGGCTTCCAAGCCTTGTAGATGATCCAATCACAACCTACTTGTAAGATAAATAAGTTGTAGACAAGATTGTGAAGGATATGACTATGTGTGTGTATAAGGTGTGATCTCAGATAATCAGATATAAAGGCATGTAAGGAAATCACATAAATGAAAGACAATAATCATCTCAAACACAGTCATTTTTATAGTGGTTCGACTACTTGTCTACTCCACTCTCGGCTGTCGCACTCAACCCTTGAGTGTACCGAAATTCACTAAGGAGGTTTCCCAGGGTTCACCTCAAACCTAAGGTTTTAAATCAGGTTCACCTTCAACCTTTATAGAGGTTTTACGTGGTTCACCTCAAACTTAGAGTTTTACTGGTTCACTCCTAACCAGATGTTTATGCTCTCCATAGAGCAAGGGTCCACACAACGCACCCAAATTTTAGACCACACAAGTCAAGGACCTACACAAGGACCTAACAGTTTATGCCCTATACAAGAGCAAGGGTCCACTCTATGCACCCACAACGTACACTCCCTCCGGAGGCCTCCTACAAGGGCTTCAAAGGATGAGAACCACTTAAGACCCAATCCTAGAAATGAATGATCACAAGTGTCCTCTTGGACTCTAGATACTTACAGATAAGTTGATGAGTGCCATTAAACACAACGCCGAAGATCTCATCCTCCTTGTTGACGAAGAGTCTTCTGCTCCCTTGATCCGCAACACAAAAGATATACCAAGACTAGGCTTAGGGTTGGGTCATAGGGAAGATGAAATCCTACTCTCTAAAGATTTTCCTCTTAGGAAGATAGAGTAGATCCAATCTTATGCATTCAAGGCATCTCAACATAATGATTTAACATTAAGGTAGTAGCTGAAGGATCCTTGAACGCGAAAATTCATCCCCAATCCACTCTATTGAATATCAATGGTGAGGGTGGATTGGAGGATGAACTCCCTTGAGAGAAAGGGCTTTAGGTATAGGATATAAGTTGAAACACTCAAAACTCTCTCTTCTTTCTCTCACAGCAACAGAAGACAAGTCCTCTATAAATAGGCAAAGAGTTCCAACGGATATAAAACAGTCAAATTTATGATAGAGTTCGATATCATCGAGTAGGTTCGATATCGTATATTCTCGATAGCATCAATGGTCTGCTTGATGACTTGGACTCGATGTCATACACTTTTGAAACTCTTTGCCAATTGGTCGATGAATCGAAGCTATTGTCGATGTCATCAGATTTCGAACTCCGATTTCATCGACGACAGGTTCGATCCATCGACACTTGAAAAATGAGAGAGACTTGACTTTGAGATATTTCAGGTTTTCATGAATGATCGGGGGAACCGTCGAGGTCATCAGAATTTGAATGTCAATGACATCGAGATCAGAGTCAAGGCATTGATAAATCCAGCTGATTTATCTTTAAACTTGCTGGACAGATTATGGCTTCGTTCGATGCAATCGATCTGGTGTCAATATCATCGATATTTGAATATCGATTAAATCAAAGGGCCCCCGATCATAGTTAAAAACAACCTGAAATAACTGCTGTAAGAAATGCGCGCCCACTGTCGATATCATCAATGGACCTCCGATCTTATCGATATTTGATTTCAGATCATATCGGACGGTCATCGATATATCGAAGGAATTTGAGATTTTCATTAAAGAACAGGGGCGCCAAAAATTATCCTGTCAATCTTATCGAGCTACTCTCGATGGTCTCGAGTTTTAAATATCGATGATATCGATATGTGTATCGATTCATCGATAATTCATCCAGATAAGTTGTGAAGTTGCTGGACATATTTAGTGCTTTTATCATGATATCGATAGGTGTATCGATATATCGATAAATCCGTCCAGATGAATATTTAGTTGCTGGACATTTTGGTCCTCTTATCGATAATATCGTTAGGGTATCGAGGACATCGACAGTGTAGGTCGATCATATTGAGGGTGCTTCGATAGAATTGACAAGGCGAGAAAAACTTAGAGATTTTCCTATTTTGCAAAAAGTTTTCTCACCATAAAACCCTAAGATGTCTATCTTATTTTAAGGGTTTTAATCACCTGGTGTTTTGGGACATGGGGTGTGAGGCTATGATTTAACTATTGCGAGCTTTCACACATCCGGTTGAGGCAGACGCTTGAAATAATCTTCTTATCAAGTTTTGCAGCCAGTCTGACTCACCACACACGTAACTTGACAAACCAGGGCACTAGTAAGTGTACTTTCAAGTTTTTTGTGGCTAATGATATGGGCGTAACACAGATCAAAATAGCTTGAAACGGGGCAATATGAGCGGCAATACAACCCCATTTCCATGGTGACTGATAAGGTAAACTGAAACCAATTTCCAATCCTTGGTTTGAACAAGTGCACAACTGAAATTTCAAGAAGAAGAGAGAGAGAGAGAGAGAGAGAGAGAGAGAGAGAGAGAGAGAGAGAGAGAGAGAGAGAGAGAGAGAGAGAGAGATTAAACTGATATGTGACATTAATGTCATGTGAAAGAATACAAAAAGGTTTCAACATAAAAAATGCATTCCTTACCACAGATTGCTTATATTAAATTAGGCAATCGAAAAAATGGTTACCACAGAACGATGATAAAATCCAAAATCTAAAAGTAATAATGGGGGTATATAAATAAATAAATAAATAAAATTCAATAAATCTTTCAACACCTCGTATTTATGCTTTTTAATAAATCTTTCTTCACAAAGACTTTGCAAAATTCAAAAAAAAAAAAAAATAAATAAATAAAATAAAATCTTTCTTCACTTTGCACTCCCTGTCGTTTGATTCGAATGATGAGCTTGGAAATCCTGACTTTTAAAACAATGGGTAGAAAAAAACTGTCAGATGGTTGTTCTACTCCCTTTCTTATATAGCCGTACAATCATTCGTGCAAGTGCCCCAAAAAAGAAATGGGCCTCATCTACTGTATGAGACAATCACTATTTTTTAAGAATCAATTAGGTGGGCTTGACAAAAAGAGCTGGCCCACCCTTGACAGCAGTTGCATCTCCACCTGCATCCAAGATAAAATAATGATAAAAATTAAGTGCAAGATAAGTAATAATTAAAAAAAAATACATTTCAGACAAATTGGGTTATACCAAAATTTGCATTATCATTATAGAACACTACTTAGAACACATGCTTACCTTTGAAAAAAAGAAGTACTAATTACTCGAACGTGGGTGGCAATCTTCACACCCCAACAATTGATTGTTATCATATGATGGTAATGATGGCTGCATATGAAAATTCATATATTAGTTAATACAATTTTTTACCATATATAAATTCAAAATGTATATTCAATAATATGTCAAATACAAATAATCCTTTTTACCTGGCTAAGCAAGACGCTTCCCGTAGATGAATCATGTGGGGTGCTTGAGGGATTTTGCTGGTAGAAGTTAATACTTGGTCGGGATCTAGAACAACTTACTCTGGTAATATTTGAATTCTAAAAGAGCGACAACACAATAATAAAAAATCCAATAAGCAGAAATGATATAAATGTTATATGTAATATTATAACTTCTTTCTTTTTTGCTTTTTTCTTTTTAAGATGATAATATAGAATATTACAAGTTTACTAAATTAATCTTCACTTATACCTAATATCCAACGTTGAAAAGGTTTTGTTGAAACATGCTAGCATCATGTAGTTGGTACCTACACTGAGCCACTAATGCATTGATAGATCCACTAGGGTCAGGAAGGTAGCCCATCACCATATAATGTGAAGGTTGAAATGAAGCATGGTGTATGACGTTTGGTGCATGATTGTTTCCCTTCACCATCAACATTTGACTTGCTTGTGGTTGAACGGTTTTAGATAAGGATCTTTTCTTCCTCACTCGATTTAGTGGATTTTTAAACGCACGATGGTTGCTTCGAACTTTGGGCTTTACTTTAATCCCTCTTACAATTTGTGTACCTATACTATCAACAAAAGTAACTTGTTTTTCGGTTAGCCTAGGGCGTACGCTTTCAGTGTTTTCAATTTTAATAGGCTTAGGGCGTGTGCTTTCAGTATGTACACTTGCGGTCGGATTGGAAGGTGCACCTTCAGTATGTAAACTTTCTGTAGGTTCAGAGTGTGCATGTTTGGTATCTAAACTTTTGGTCAACAAATGGCATGTAGGTTCATCATCTTCACTTTCTTTAACAACATTAGACATTAATGAAATTTCTTTGATTCTTTTCATACAATCCATCACTTGACAATAATATGTATATGCATATTTATCAGCTACTTTGAAGACCTCTTTATGTTCCCCAGCAATTGCTGCAACTTTCAGAAGCTTGCGACACAAGTGATTGTACCATTTACCTGAAGTAACATTGTGGTCAGCTTGTATTGTTAACCCACTATAATTTTTAGCATAACTTACCTTTATATCTCTTTGCCATCTGTTCAGAATATAACGAGGATGAATCACATTTATATTATAATAATTTAAAACTTTTAATGTGTGACTACATAAGATCCCCACAAATTCAAATTTCTTACAGCTACACCTCACTGTACTATCTAATGAGTCAAATATAATGGTACGCCCTTCTATTTTATCTTTAGAAGCAACTTGAAACTCGACAACCGTTCCAGACTCACCACATTTAAGCATTGCATGACTTAGCCACTTCTTGTACTCATCTTGAAATATTTCAAATATTTCTGAAGTATATGATTTTGCTGCTTCCTTTAGCATCGTGACATCAGCAAACAATATTGGGGTACTCTGCCTCATGTTGAAATCAGTTTTAGATTCCTTGTATCGTCGTTCGGCTACTACTTGTTCGTAATGAGTGAAGAAACGTAAAAGATTATATTTGGATCAAATATTTTTTCAATAGTCATTCATGCTCTCACTCCGTTACGTGCTCGTCATGTCAGCATAAAATGCATTTCTTCCATAAACCATAGCCCATTTCTCTCTTTCTTTAAACAAATTCTGTAGCCACTTGTTCTGTACTAAATCATATTTCTCAAGTAAGTTATTCCATGCAGCTAGAAACTCTTCCTCTTCCTCATAATCATATACACACTTACTAAAATCAGAACCAAAACTTTTTGAACCATTAAATATATTGCTAAGGTGTTTTGCAGCATTTTGGTATATATGCCAGATACATAGACGATGATATGTTTCTGGCATCACTAAAGCTATTGCATTGGCCATTGTAGCATCTTGGTCTGTTAGTATTGTCATTGGTTGTTTTCCAGACATCGCACTTAAAAATGTTTGAAACAATCACTTGAAAGATTCAATCGTTTCATCATATAATAAGGACGCACCAAATATTACAGTCTGCTTATGATGATTTACCCCAATAAATGGAGTAAAAGGCCATCCATAACTATTTATCCTATATGTAGTATCAAAGCAAACGACATCCCCAAAAACACTATAGTCCACTATTAACCTTCCATCTGCTTAGAACATGTTCATCATTTGATCATCTTTATCTACTTGTATAGCATAAAAGAAAGATGGATCATCAATTTACTTTTGTTGAAAGTACTCCAATATAGCTCCTGTATCACCCTTTTCCAATCGCTTTCATTCACTTTCTCTGTAAGTAGTTCTTGTAATCAATTGGCGTGAAACCCATATTCTCTCGACCTCCAGATTGTCTACTAAAATATTCGACATCTGCTCGTGGTGTTATTCCTGAATCATTTATGATATCTATGTTAGTTTTTTGATCATCAGTCAAGCTTCTGTGTGACCTTAACATGTGCACCTTTGTTGGTGTAACAACCTCATGGTTATGCTCTGCCACAAACTTATTTACACTGTATTTTCCATTCTTCTGAAGCTTAATCATCATGCTTGCTTTCCAATTCGTTCTTGTAATCGGACGGGTAGACCTCACGAGATCGGTTCGTTTCTGTTCACGTTTTCGACCTTCTTTAGAACAACAAAATTCTCTGAAAACCATAACATCTTCATCTGATTTTTGTATCCATCCCCTTCGAGCACTGAACTTTATCCTTTTAGCGTAGCTATTATAAAAATTATATGCACTTTCATCAGAAGAAAACTCCATTCCTAGTTTTGGTTCTTCATTTAACATATCACCTATGTTGAATAGTACATCTTGCCTTACATCTTCATTGCACTGGCTTGTATCTTGAACATCTATTTCAGTATCAAATTGTAACATTCAATATGTTTGAGAACATGCTTGACTTTCTAAGATTTTATCATCCATTTCAATAATTGACCTTCAAAAGTAAAAGGCGTACAAACCATACAAACAATTTAGTTCAAAATGTAAAATATGCACGTGGGATATAACAATAATGGTTATAGTTATGCACAGAAAAATAGGCAATATGACTAGATAAACAAAAACTGTAGCCATATTTCTATGACTGTAAATGTGGAATCCACAGGTTTGTTCAATTTGAAAAGAAGGAAAAGCTGGGTTTCCCAAGGGAGGTTAGCAATGAGGCAAGTTATACAAAGATGAGCCATCCTCAACCAAACATTAAAGATTGAGTTAATATTCAAAGATTTTGGGTAGCAACATCTCCATGGTGCATTCCATTGGATGAAGGGTCACACATACCACTTGTATTTATTTTTTTTGGAAAGATGACGATTACTTTATTAGAAGGCCAAAAGAGAACAACAGGGAGAATTAGCATGCTGAGATAGCGGGAAGATTACTCACCTAAGAAAAGCAAATTACAACCTTTTACAAGATCAACATTACACACATACCACTTACATGATTTTCAATAGAGGAAAACAGACTGCTGAGCACACTATTAACATCCTTGAAAACTATATATAGCGACATTTAAGCTAGTAAAGAAAAAAAAAGCAATTGCAAAAGGCCAGCTCATCTGAACTGATTGATGCAAACACATTGAACCAGCTACAATCAGCATGTTTGAGACACTTTCAAATTAATGATGAATGCAGTAAAACCTAGAGATGGCCTAAGGATTCTTACAATCTGCTACATAAACAAAAGCAGAAGGTATGAAAGAGGAAGATGGTGTGACAATATTAATGATGAATGTAGCAAAACATGGTCATTTCAAAAAACAACTAGAATCACAAAATAAAGCACAAGATCCCCTGTAAAAGCATAACTAAAAGAGGTAGGATACAATGCTTGACCCAAGAACAATTATACAGTTTGCTTGCATACAGCCCATGGATTAAAAATTGAAAACCGTAACTGGATTTAAAAAAAGTTCCCAATTAAATTTACAAATGCAAAATCCTAATTAGGGATTGAAAAAAAAAAACGGACATATGATTAGGAATGTTATCTCTAAAAAAAAAAAAAACAAACAAATAGGGAATCCCCTACTATGGATTAGGGATTGAAAAATGCTAATTAGAAATTTGAAGAATCTCGAGTTATGGATTAGGGATTTGAAAAATCCCCTAATATGAAATTTCAATTTCTAATATGAAAATGCTAATTAGGAATTATAAATTTGAAAAATCTCAAGTTATGGATTAGGGATTTGAATAATTCCCTATTGCGGATTTTCAATTTCAAACCCTAATCTCTAATCTCTTATCAAACTGTCAACCAAAGGGAGCAAAATCCCTAATCCTAAATCAACATCACCATGTAAAGAGAGAAGAGAAAGAAGAGCAAAATTCAAACTGTCAACCGAAGGGAGAAAAATCCCTAATCCTAAATCAACATCACCATGTAAAGAGAGAAGACAAAGAAGAGCAAAATTCCTAATCCTAAATCAGCATCACCATGTAGAGAACTGAGTTGATGCCGATTCGAGAAAGAGAGGGAGGTTGAACTCGAGAGGGAGATGGAGAGGTCGACAGGAGAGACCGACGAAGCTCTCTCTGCTTCTTCTTCTTTCTTCTTCTTCTTTTTTTTTTCCTTGCACGGCTAGAGAGATTTAGTTTTTTTTTTTTTTTTTTTTTTTTTTTTTTTTTTGTTTTTTGCACGGCGGGAGAGACGCGAAGAGAATCTCTATGTAACTGGAGAGAGAAACGAGCTAATGCCGTTTGCTCTACTGTTTGGAGGAGTGAAGCCGGCCTCACATATGAGGGCCAATAGAATGTCGCCACCTCAACTCAGTAGCCCTTACGATACTGAGTTACTCAGTACACAATCCGATTCCATGTGAAGCCAGGTGGGGGTCTTATAATCCCTATCGTTGCTAATTCCTATGAGAGCCTGTTGGAATAGGCTGCATGTAATTAGGAGGGATTTGAATGATGTATTTACGATCTTTCGATATATGCAACATCATCGGATAAATACCGAGGGGATTATGCAATCATATAGTCGGTGTTTACTAGGGGATGCCATGTCATCCACTAAGAAGTGCAGTGAAGAGTAATCTTGATGAATCGGTTATAAGACACATGATAAATTTAGATGTAAAGAAATCTAAGTAGTACCAAAATAGTTATAACAACTGATCAATTTAAAGTTATAAATAACAAGAGAATTTACAGAAGAAATTACCTCATACTAACTAAATAAATTAAATCAAACTTATCTTTTAATTATCTTATGCTCTTTAGCATTACTAGTTAATTGCATTCCATAGTGTAATCCGTTCTTCACATTCATTAATGTAATTCGTAGTAGTAATCAAGTAGCTATTAAACTTTAGCTATAATTCAAGTATACGCTAATACATTGGATTCAGTTTATGTATCAAGTGGAATTCTCCATCTAGAAATGTGTTTTGTAGTTGTTCTCCATGACCGACTATAAGAATTTCATTTTTGTTGTTCTTGTATCTATTTCGAAAAAGTCTTTTCGTACAGAAGGGAAAGGTGTAACCTATTTTCAGATAACGAACCTCACCCTCTGACTATTACCTAATCATCATTTAAAACATCGTACGAGTGGCTAAATAGGCGACTGATCTAATTCGATTTTGGTCACATACTACGTATCTACTTATCTTGGTGCTTGGGGTTATAGTTGTTCGGTTTGACTTAAGCTGCACATTCAATTCTCGCATGCCCACACTTATCATGTGACCAAATTTGAAAATCAAATGCTAATAATTTTTTGTTTGCCTAGTGGGACCCTATCTCTAGCTTGTTATCAGCGCGACATTACTGTAAAACCCGTATCCTAGACCGTACTATTCCGTAGGTTCTTGCAGTCTTTCCGGTCAAATTCCGGCAACCTTCGACCCTTAACTGGCATTTGCGTGCGACCCTGATTCACATGTCATCAATCTGATTTGACTGAACCTGAGACTTGTACCATTGCGACCGCGGTGTCGCCGCAGTTCCGATGCCACGACTAGCGCGCCGATCCGATGCCCTGGTCAAGAGATGTGGGCCAGCTTTCGGTACGAGAAAAATGCCGCGCGTACGAATTTCGAGAGAATCTCTACAAAAGGTCACATCAATCATCCATCAATCAATCCCATCATGTCAAGTACACATCACTTCACACTCTTCCCCAACCAACCCCCAAAGTCAAAAAGTTCATACACCACCCATGCTTTCTTACACCATTTGCCACAAAAGTCAAAAAGGTCTCTTACACACCCATCACCACCACATCCATTACTCTCTCTCTCTCTCTCTCTCTCTCTCTTTACAACTCTCTCTCCCCTTCATTTTCAAACTCATTCCAAGCAACTTCAAAGCCTCACACGTCCAAGCCTCTCCTCATCTCTCCCAAGCTACAAGTGTGGCCCACCTTTCCCACCCTCTCATCTCCCATCTCCACCATCCAAACCTGATCTCCTCCATTGGAATCAAAGCTAAGGAGCTTGGGAAGCCTTTGGTGCAAGAAGAAGTTGGTGGGTGATTTTAGATCTTTGTTTTTCATTCATTTTATTTGATTAAGGGTCCATATATGTGGGACCCACCTTGATGTATATTTGGATGAGGGGCCCATAGTGGCGGGGTCCCTCCATCCTCACCGATCTCCCTCTTTCTCTCTCTCTCTCTCTTGTGTATGATGGTTTGTGGCCCACCTTGATGCATAGGATCATCCACCATGTTCATCCATCCCAAACGGTGTGGCCCACCTTGATCATGCCGTTTAATCAGTGTCATTTATTTATTTAGGCCATCCAAATAGTGGGCCACCCGGATGAGAGAAACACAAATATCGGATCCATCCAAATCAAGTGGGCCACGTTGGTGTGGGGCCCACCTTAGTTTTTTTTTATTTTTTTGTGAACACGGTCCGTCCAGCGTCCCTGGGATGGTGGACGTGTTCACTGAAGTGGGAATCGACAGTGAGGTGTACTCACAATAGCATTGGCCCCTTTTGGCTTTTAGGTGGGCCATGTGTACTGGCCCCACCTTGATGTGTACAGAAAATCCGCGCCGTCCATCCTATCCCTCGGTTCATTTTAGGCGTTGAGCCAAAAGATGAGGCCAGTCTGATTATTCTGCGGGCCATAACAGGGAAAACAGTGTTTTCCACCCTTGAAACTTTCCCTGATATCTCTATACACTTAAATACCTTCTATATTGGACTCATATTGCTTGTCATGAGCCGTGGAATCCAACGGTCAGGGTGGATTCACCTGATGTGGGCCCCACTTATGAAAAACTGCAGTAAAACAACATTTAAAAAAAAATTCAAATGAAGCAGCAACGCCTGCTGCTGTCAGAAGGCGCAGGCGCTGCCTGTGGACGATCTGACAGTTACCCACGGCTCCAGCCGTGGGCCCCACCATGATGTATATTTGTCATCTGACCCGATCATGAGGTGGGCCCCCTCCAAATATCAGGCCGATCCAACGATCAGGCGGCCCACATCATAGGAAACAGTGTTGATTAAAGGCCTGCCATTGAAACACTTTTTGGGGCCGCAGAAGTTTTGGATCAAGCTGAAATTTATTTTTACCCTTCATCTAGGTTTGTATGACCTTATGAACGGGTTGGATGGGAAGTAAACATTAGGGTGGGCCCCACGTGGGACCTATAACGATGTGTGTATTTCATTTCCACCGTCCGCCTAGACGGTGGAGCCCACTGTGATGCATTTGTTATATTCCCACCGTTCAGTGGACGGTGGCTGTGTGCGTGGGTGCATGCGTGTGTGTGCATGTGGGTGTGTGCGTGGGTGCATGCGTGTGTGTGCGTGTGGGTGTGTGCGTGGGTGCATGTGTGTATATATATATACTAATGTATATATGTATATATATTATTGTAAATATTTTTGTATATATATTATATATACAAATATAATATATTATATTAAATAATATACCAGATGGTGGGCTTTCATGGGCTCCTCCATCATACATGGGTTGCATCCAATCCGTCCAACCATCTTAGAAGCTCATTTTGTTGGCATGAGCTAAAGAATGTGTTAGATCTATAGTTCAAGTGGGCCCACTTTGATATATGTATGAGGTCCATCTTGG
The DNA here is from genome assembly GCA_030180095.1 of Magnolia changhungtana. Classification (NCBI taxonomy): domain Eukaryota; kingdom Viridiplantae; phylum Streptophyta; class Magnoliopsida; order Magnoliales; family Magnoliaceae; genus Magnolia; species Magnolia changhungtana. The sequence goes on from JASAUF010000625.1 coordinate 4,530,674, forward strand.
TTTATTTGTGGCCCATCAGTTGAGGCCCACTTTGATATGAATGAAAGGCCCATGTTATGAGGCCCATTCGATGCATTTGTGGCCCGTGGTTGAGGCCCATTGTGATATACTCAAAGGCCTAGGGGTTATTACCCATTGCAATGTACATAAGGCCCATTGATGTGGCTCACTTGATTTAGATAAGGCTCATATGATGTGGCCCATTTGATGTATCTAAGGCCCATGGGTCGAGGCCCAATGGGGTGTCCTTAGGGTCCATTGCAATGTGTGACTTCCTCATGGCTTGTGTGTTGATATTAGGCGGGTCATGCCTTGGGAGCAATGTTGGTTTGATGTCCACATTGAAGAATAATGTTGGTTAAATGTCCACGTTATGACTCTCCTTAGGGCCCATTGTTAGGCCCATACTTGTAGGCCGTCTAGGCCCATCATCGTTATAAACAACATCTATTACCATATAACATGTTTAATATAGTTTCATGATTCATGATCATACGCATCATATGTATGCTTGATATGAGAAGTGACTGATCATAACATATGCCTTTGGGCAGATTGTTTATGGTCTCCCGGATAGGCGGTGTTGCCCTACATGAGCGCACGATACGTGCAGGATTTCTGCATGACTAGATAGTGTGATTCATGCATTCGCATTATGTGATATGGTACTGTACGCCCTAGTGACATCAGGGCTGTAGCCTTCACAGGTGTATCGTGGTTGGCAGGATTGGATACTGAAAATCTTGTTCTACATGGGGTGCTATAGATATCCCTAAGTGAAAGTTCCTAAACCCTTATGGTACCAAGAGGTTGCTCCAACGTCTACACCGAGTGGGTGCATGAGCGCCGAGAGCCGATTACCAGAAGGCCGCGCTTTCCACTGTATCGTGGTCGGTTGGAAGGGGGTGCGGCCTACCCCCCGAGAGGAGGGGGCAATGCTAGGCTGAGTTTGACCAGCTCGAGGAATGGGTCCGCTATCGACAAGCCGAGCCCAATATTGGCAGGCGGGTAGTGAGGTCTCTTCCACTTACCTTATTGCGCACGATGAGGCGGCAATCTGGTTTAGAGTGTACTAGATCTCGCTGATATTCCAGATTTGAGCCATATTGATATTTAGACTTAGATGAGGATTCGTATGCTTGAGTTGCATCTTTACATCGCATGGCCTTGGTATGGCCGACATCATTATGCCTTGCATCGCATAGCCTTGGTATGGCTAACAACATTTATAGATTCATCAGCATGTTCTGCATTACTCTGATACTGTATGATTGCATTACTACCTTGCGCACACACTTTCACCACCCTCTAAGCTTTCTATAAGCTTATGCACGACCGTTGCATGCAGGTGACGTTTGGATGTAGCAGCGCTGAGGCAAGAGTGCAGAGTAGATCATTTTGGAGCTTTTTGTCCATTTCATTGTATTTCTCTTTATGCTTATTGTACTTATAAAGTTTTGATCATAGTGGAAATGTGGAGTTTTTGATTGTTATTTGTGGGTTATGCCTTTGGTTATGTTTATTACGAATCAAACTAATGTTGGAAATCCTCCTTGTAGCATCCAAGGATTGGAACCTGGCGAATGGGCGCTGGGAGCCGAGAATGGGGTTCTATGGAGGCTGTCTGCGTCAGATTCGGCGATCGAAAATTTTGTGAGCCTAGTTTTCGAGTTTGGGGCGTGACAGAAGTTGGTGTCAGAGCATAACTTAGGAATAACTAAGAACAACATTATATGTCTGCTATGAGTTTAGGATGATTGAGTCCTTAGTTCGGATAGCTTAGCGATCTTTTATTACCGACCCTTAATGTACGTACCTTCAAGAGTTTCCAAGTTGATAGGCGCCTTCGATCTTCCTGTAGGACATGGAGCGCCAGAGAGTGACCCGATCGACCCCGCACCACCACCTGAGACTCCCGCACCACCTCCTGAGACTCCTGCACTACCACCGACGACCCTTGCTCCACCATCAGGGATTCCTACTGCCCAGCATATGGATGCACCTCCTCTACCAGAGATTCCTACTGCCCAGCCTAGGGATGCAGCTCCTCTACTAGAGACCGGTGCGGATCTGACCGTATCCGTGAGTGCTTCCCAGTTACAGAAGATGTTGCAGGCTGTGATCACCGCACTACAGGGGCAGGGCAGGCACCCTGTTGTTTCACCGGAGCAGGCCGAGCAGGATCACGCGAGCGCCCTTCTTTGGGAGTTCCAACGACTTGATCCCCCACATTTCCAGGGCAAGCCAGACCCAACAGCAGCTGAGAGATGGCGCACTAATGTGGAGAAGATATTCGATACGATAGGATGCACGACCGAGCGGCGAGTCCGATTAACCATATTTCTTCTCCATGGTGAGGCTGAGCACTAGTGGATGTCATTCTCGCGAGCAGCAGGTGCCGATTTTATGTGGACGTGGGAGGATTTTGTGGATCGGTTTGACCGACAGTATTTCCCTGATCACATCCGACGACAACGAGCGTTGGAGTTTGAGGCCCTAGTATAGGGTGATATGTCAGTGGCTCAGTATGCCGCTCGTTTTATAGTGCTGTCTAGATTTACACCATATTTAATAGATAATGAGGAGTAGACAGCCCGCTGCTTGAAGGATAGTTTACGTTACGGTCTTTGAGGCCGTGTTATTGGGCACGAGCTCCCGACTTTCGAGGGAGTGGTACGGAAGGCTCAGATTTTTGAGGCTGAGTGGGCTGGTTCTCAGTCTGATCGTGGTCAGAGCAGAGACCGGAAGAGGCATGCTCATTCCAGTGACTCACAACAGCATCGACCGAGCCAGTAGAGGAGCACAGGTAGCCTAGCCTTCCGAGTGCCAGCACCACCTCCAACACCACCTCCGAGGCAGTTCAGCGGCACGTGTTTTGAGTGCAGTGCGACAGGGCACCGTATATGGGAGTGTCCCCACCCCCAGTAGCAGCGGCAGAGGCCCCCACAGCAGCCGAGAGGTCCACAGCAGCAGAGACCTCCACCATAGCAGCATCAGAGACCCATACAACAACAGCGACAGCAGCCCCCACCATCGAGGCCACCTCATCAGTAGCATCCGCATCAACCTTCGAGGCCGCAGCAACAGAGGCAGTAGTTTGACAACCAGGACCCCAAAGGCGAAGAAGAAGACGCTCGAGGGGACAGCACCTCCCACCGGCTCGGAGCTAGGTTCTACGTGACTCAGCAAGATCCACAGTCATCTGGAGGGGTTGTCAAGGATATGCTTTTAGTCTCTGCATGCATTGCACATGTGTTGTTTGATTCTGGTGCATCACATTCTTTTATGGCCGAGAGTTTCTGCCGATCGACTAGCCTACCATTTGAGTCTATTCGTGAGAGTCTATCAGTATCGACTCCCTTAGGGAAGACTGCAGTGTTGGGCCGATTTTACTCATCTTGCCCCATTTTAGTCAGGGATATCTTTTTGCCTGCCGATCTGTTTGCATTGCTGATGTCCGAGTTCGATGTTATCTTGGGCATGGATTGGCTTGCCGAGTATTACGCCATATTGGACTGCTCCGCGAGGACCATCACTTTTTGTATACCAGGCTTGTTGCAGTTTCAGTTTGTTGCAGAGCTCCAAGGAGAGCCGTTGTCTTGCTTGATGTCCTGTGACATTTAAAAGCCGGGTTGCCACTTGTATTGATCAGATGCCGATTATTTACGATTTTCCTGATGTGTTTTAGGAGATTCCGGGATTACCGCCTCACCAACTTATCGAGTTTCAGATTGATCTCGTGCCCGGTACCGCGCCTATTTCGAAGGGCCCGTATCGTATGGTATTGTTGGAGTTGCAGGAACTGCAAAAGCAGTTGGACGAGTTATGCGAGTTGGGGTTTATCCATCCTAGCAATTCACCATGGGGAGCGCCGGTACTCTTCGTGAAGAAGAAGGATGGCTCGTTGAGGCTCTGCGTGGATTACCGCGAGCTCAACAAAGTCACGATCAAGAACAAGTACCCACTCCCGAGGATCGATGATTTGTTTGATCAGCTACAGGGTGCACAGTTCTTTTCAAAGATTGACTTGCATTCCGGTTATCATCAGATTCGGGTCTGAGAGGAGGACATTCCGAAGACAGCATTTAGGACGTGTTATGGTCATTTTGAGTTCCAGGTCATGTCCTTTGGATTGACCAATGCACCCGCGGTATTCATGCAGTTGATGAACAAGGTCTTCCGCCCTTATCTTGATCAGTTTGTCGTAGCCTTCATCGACGACATTCTGATCTATTCGAGGACCCGTGAGGAGCATGAGCAGCATCTGGAGGTTATGTTGCAGACCCTCCGCGCACACCAGCTGTATGCGAAGCTGGAGAAGTGCAAGTTCTGGCAGGAGGAGGTGAAGTTCCTCAGTCACGTGGTGATGAGGGAGGGCGTCGTAGTGGACGCCTCAAAGGTTGAGGTAATGCGTCAGTGGGACCAGCCCACGACTGCGTTCTAGATCCGCAGTTTCCTTGGTTTAGCGGGCTATTACCGGCGTTTCATTGAGGGCTTCTCTCGTATTGCAGCCCCGTTGACCAGGTTGACTCGGAAGGGCACAGAGTTTATTTGGAGCGATGCCTGCGAGCGAGCATTTATGGAGTTAAAGGACCATCTGATGTCCGCTCCTGTCCTCACTCTTCCCTCTGGGAGTGACGGATTTATTGTATTCACCGATGCCTCGCATGTTGGTTTGGGTATTGTCCTGATGCAGCATGGGAGACCAGTGGCCTTCGCATCTCGCCAGCTTAAGATCCATGAGCTAAACTACCCTACGCATGATTTGGAACTGACTGCAGTTATCTTCGCATTGAAGGTGTGGATGCACTATCTCTATGGGGTTAGGTTCGAGCTCTTCTCCGACCACAAGAGCTTGAAGTACCTTTTCTCGCAGTCTGAGTTGAATATGAGGCAGAGGCGCTGGATGGAGCTCCTGAAGGACTATGACTTCGATCTTCAGTACCACCTGGGCAAGGCGAATATGGTGGCAGATGCCCTCAGCCGTCAGCCACGAGACATGGAGTGGTGGATGCTTGAGGATATCGCAGAGTATGATTTTGAGTTCGGCCTACAGTCTTCGATCGTGTAGTTATCAAGCCTGTCGATTCAACCCTCTCTTGTCGCAAGGGTGATCGAGGCTCAGCATGTGGATGAGTCGTTGTAGAGTTATATGGCAGAGGCAGCATCCGAGAGTCAGGTAGATTGACAGATTGGTATAGATGGTGGACTTCGCTTCAGAGGCTGATTATGTGTCCCGGATATTCCTGAGTTACGCAGAGATCTTATGACCGAGGCACATCGATCGCGATTATCTATCCATCCTGGCTCGACGAAGATGTACCGTGATATAAGACAACAGTATTTTTAGGCGGGGATGAAGTACCAGATCACCAGTTTTGTAGCCAAGTGTGACACATGCCAACGTGTCAAGGCCGATCATCAGTGACCCCCTGGTCTATTGCAGCCATTGAGCGTCAAGATGTGGAAGTGGGGGCACGTGTCGACTGATTTCATTATGAGCTTGCCGAGGACTCAGCGCTGTCATGACGCCATTTGGGTTGTTATAGATCGTCTGACAAAGTCGGCACATTTTCTCGCAATACGTGTGACTTGACCTATGGACTGGCTTGCGAGGTTATTTATTGAGGAGGTTGTGAGACTGTATGGCGTTCTAGTCTCTATCGTTTCTAACCGAGATTCGAGGTTCACGTCTCAGTTTTGGGGGAACTTCTAGAGAGCGATGGGGACTGATTTGCAGCTCAGCACCGCGTACCATCCCCAGACCGATGGCCAGACCGAGAGGGTCAACCAGATCCTTGAGGATATGCTTCAGGCCTACGAGATTGATTTCAGGGGTAGCTGGGATGAGTATCTGCGATTGGCTGAGTTCGCATATAATAACAGCTATCAGGCGACCATTGGCATGCTCCTTTTGAGGCACTATATGGCAGACCATGCAGATCAACGAGTTATTGGACCGAGTTTGGAGAGTGCCATCTCCTAGGTCCCGAGCTTGTGTAGGAGACATCAGAGGTGGTTGACATTATCAGGCAGAGGATGCGCACAGCTCAGAGCCGGCAGAAGAGTTTTGCTGATTGTCGATGTCGTCCCTTGGAGTTTAATGTAGGGGACCATGTGTATCTCAAGGTCTCGCCCATGAAGGGCGTAGTTCATTTTGGAGCAAAGGGCAAGCTTGTCCCTAGATTCATAGGACCTTTTGAGATCACTGGGCACGTTGGTACCATGGCCTATCGGCTTGCCTTGGCATCTTAGTTGTCTGGCGTCCACAATATTTTCTATATCTCTATGTTAAGGAAGTGTGGGTTAGACATCGTTCCTGTTATTGATTGGCAGCCGTTAGAGGTTCGGGAGGACGCTTCCTATATCGAGCAACCAATTCGTATCCTTGATCAGGAGCAGGTCCTCCGGACCAAGGTCATTCCGTTGGTGAAGGTTCAGTGGGGTCACCATTCTGTAGAGGAGGCTTCTTGGGAGCGCGAGGCTGAGATTCGAGAGCGTTATCCCCATCTCTTTGTTGACTAATCATGTGTTATATTTTGTATGTTATCTCTGATTTTATATAGTGATGTTATGTTTCTTCTCCCTCATGAGTTATATCTAGTTGCGGTGATTGTGCAAATTTCGAGGATAAAATTTTTATTAGGAGAGGAGAGCTATAAGACCCGTATCCTAGACCGTAATGTTCCGTAGGTTCCCGCGGTCTTTCCGGTCAAATTCCGGCAACCTTCGACCCTTAACCGGCATTTGTGCGCGACCCTTATTCACACGCTGTCAATTTGATTCGACTCAATCCGAGACTTGTACCATTATGACCCCGCCATTGCCGTGACTTGCGCACCGATCCGATGCCCTGGTCAGGAGATGTGGGCCAGTGTTCGGTACGAGGAAAACGCCGCGCGTACAAATTCCGAGAGAATCTCTACAAAAGGTCACATTAATCATCCATCAATCAATCCCATCATGTCAAGTACACATCACTTCACACTCTTCCCCAACCAACCCCCAAAGTCAAAAAGTTCTTACACCACCCATGCTTTCTTATACTATTTGCCACAAAAGTCAAAAAGGTCTCTTACACACCCATCACCACCACATCTGTCACTCTCTCTCTCTCTCTCTTTACAACTCTCTCTCCCCTTCATTTTCAAACTCATACCAAGCAACTCCAAAGCCTCACATGTCCAAGCCTCTCCTCATCTCTCCCAAGCTACAAGTGTGTCCCACCTTTCTCACCCTCTCATCTCCCATCTCCACCATCCAAACCTCATCTAGCTCCTCCGTTGGAATCAAAGCTAAGGAGCTTGGGAAGCCTTTGGTGCAAGAAGAAGGCGATGGGTGATCTTAGATCTTTATTTTTCATTCATTTTATTTGATTAAGGGTCCATATATGTGGGACCCACCTTGATGTATATTTGCATGAGGGGCCTATAGTGGGGGGATCCCTCCATCCTCACCAATCTACCTCTTTCTCTCTCTCTCTCTCTTGTGTATGATGGTTTGTGGCCCACCTTGATGCATAGGATCATCCACCCTGTTCATCCATCCCAAATGGTGTGGCCCACCTTGATCATGCCGCTTAATCGGCGCCATTGATTTATCTAGGCCATCCAAATAGTGGGCCACTCGGATGAGAGAAATACAAATATCAGATCCATCCAAATCAAGTGGGCCACGTTGGTGTGGGACCCACCTTAGTTTTTTTTTTGTGAACATGGTCTGTCCAGCATCCCTGGGACGGTGGACGTGTTCACTGAAGTGTGAATTGACAGTGAGGTGTACTCACAATAGCGCTGACCCCTTTTAGCTTTTAGGTGGGCCATGTGTATCGGCCCCACCTTGATGTGTACAGAAAATCCACGCCGTCCATTCTATCTGTAAGACCCGTATCCTATACCGTACTGTTCCGTCGACCTTCGCAATCCTTCTCGACGAATTTCAGCAACTGCGACGTATAATCAACGTTTGCGCATAACCCTAAGTCGTATTTTGTAGATTTAAGTCGACTTAATCCAAGACTTATACTATTGCGACCGCTCCATCGCTGCGGTTCCAACACCGCGTCTTGTGCGTCAAACCGACGCTTAGATCATAAGTTAGGGACCATGCATTATAATGACCGTGGACCGCGTATTGCGGGGCCCACCTATTCCATGTGGCACCAATCTCTAGGAAATTATGAGAGCGATGACATCACCCTACCCTAGCTATAGCCACCCTACCTACCCCTATCCCTTCTTACAAGTACTTATGGCTAGCCACCCTACCCTTAGCCCTTCTTACAAGCATTTAATGCTAGCCACCCTCTCTTACAAGTCATCATTACCTACCTAAGCTACTCTCCCTCTCTCTTATCTCTCCCTCTCTCCTTTATTTCTCATTCCTTCATTTTTTCAAAGTAACAAAAAAAAATCCTACGTCCATGGTTTTTCAAGTGTGAGAAAGAGTGTTGTGTGACCCACTTTCCCTCTCCCAAGATCCTCCATCTTAGCCATTCATCTCCCATCCTCTCCATCAAAGTGAAGCACAAGGACATTGGCATTCCAACGGACTGAAGAGATCAACCAGTGGGTGCTTTATAGGATAGGTTTTTCATGTTTTTATGATGGGCCAAGTGGGACCTACCGATCAATGGTGTGGATCTCACTTTGGACCCTAAGATGTGGCCGATGGCCCACTTTGATTATTTTTGTGTATGATTGGATGCAAGGGAGGGCCCATAATGTCGGGGTCCCTCCATCACACGTGTGTCCCACTCTTTTTCTCCCTCTCTCTCTCTCACTCTCTCTTTTTCATTTTCTTACATATGATAATGATGTGGCCATGTGGTCCACTTGGATGGACCCCACCATGAAGTATGTGGTTTATCCAAGCCATCAGTAAGAGGGGCCCACTTCATATGCGTTGAACCCACACCATTCATCCTTGGTGGTCCACCAGAGCAGGGCCCACCTTGTATAGTCACTACCCAAAACCGTCCAGCGTCCAGGGACGCTGGACGTTGGCTGAACCAAAAAAAAAAAGGAAAATTTCTTTGGGTTTTGGGGTGGACCGCTCATGCAGGCTCCACCTTGATGTTTGTGCTTAATCCACGCCGTCCATCCCATTCCGGTGATCATTTTAGGCGTTGAGCCTGAAGATGGGACTAATCCGATTTTTTGGTGGGCCAGAGCATATGAAAACAACTTCTTTACCGTAAAAAATCACCCTACCATTTCTGTACTCCGAAAAATACCCAATGTTGGGCTCGTTGGGTTTGTTTTGAGCCCCAGCAACTGATAGTTGGGACGGATCCACCTGATGTGGGCCCCGCACTCGAAAAACCCCAAGATCATGGATTTAAAAAAAAATAAAAAAAATAAGAATATAAGGGATAAGGCCGCACATCGACACACAATAGCCAGACGACGCAGCGTTTTGCGTTTACGGGTGGGCGAAAGAGGCAGGGACCCTACGGCTCCAGCCGTGGGCCCTACCATGATGTATATTTTGTATCCACACCGTCCATGAGGTGGACCACCCCCTGAGGTGGGTCCCCTACAAATTTCAGGCCCATCCAGATCTCAGGTGGCCCACACCATAAGAAACAACGATGATTGAACTCTACCATTGAAATCTTTTTTTTGGGCCCACGGAAGTTTTGAATCAATCTGATATTTGTTTTTCCTACTCATCTCGGCCTCTGTGACCTTATTAAGGGGTTGGATGGATTGGATGGCATATAAACAACATGGTGGGCCCCACCTGGAGCCCATAGTGATGTATGTGTTTAAAACCCACCGTCCAGGCAGATAGTGGGAGCCCACTATGATATATTTGTATTATCCTCACCATCCCCTGGACGGTGGGGGTGCGTGTGTGTGTGTGCGTGTGTGAGTGTGCACGTGTGTGCATGTGTGTGTGAGTGTGCACATGTGTGTGAGCGTGTGTGTGAGAGTGTATGTGTGTATATATATATAATTATATTATTAATATTGTATATATATATTATATAAATTGTATTATATATATATGGTGGACCCCACCTTGGTTTATATAAGGCCCAAGTGTTTTAGGCCCACCTGGATGAGTACTCGTGGCCGTTGTTGAGGCCCACTTGGATGAGTACTCGTGGCCGTTGTTGAGGCCCACCTGGATGTGTATTTACGGCCATTGTTGAGGCCCACCTTGATGTGTATTTGTGGCCATTGTTGAGGCCCACCTTGATGTACATAAGGCCCATGTGATTTGGCCCATTCGAGGTATTCGTGGCCCGTTGTTAAGGCCAACTTTGATGTATATGAGACCCATATTACAAGGCCCATTGTGATGTTTTCAAAGGCCCATGGGATATGGCCCATTGCAATGTACTTAAGGCCCACTAATGCGGCCCACTTGATTTAAGAAAGGCCCATATGAGACGGCCCATTTGATGTATCTGAGAACTATGGGTCGAGGCCTAATGAGATGTATATTGGTCCATTGCAATGTGTGATTCCCTATGGTTTGTGTAATGGTACTTTATGGCGGACTATGCCTTGGGAATAATGTTGGTTTGACGTCCACATTGTAAGGATAATGTTGGTTAAATGTCCGCATTGTCACACTCCTTAAGGCCCACTGGTAGGCCCATACTTGTACTTTGCAGTCCGTTTAGGCCCATCTTCACTTTGAGCAATGCCCATTATCATACCATAAGTATAGTGCTGCCCCATGATTCATGATCATACGCATCATATGCATGCTTGAGATGAGGGGTGATTGATCAAGCATATGCCTTCGGGCAGACTGTTACGGGCTCCTTAATAAGCGGAGTTACCCTGCATGAGCGCATGGTTTACGCAGGACTATTGCATGACTGGTAGTGTGACTCATGCACTTGCATTGTGTGATTGTAGTTACTGTATGCCCTAGCGACACCAGGGCCATAGCCTCCACAGACACATCGTGGGTGGCTGGATTGGATACCGGAAATATTTGGTTCTAGCATACGGGCGCCATAGATGTCCCTGGGTGAAAATCTCTAAACCTGATGGTACTAGAGGATGACTCCAATGTCGAGACCGAGTGAATGTACAGGCACATGAGGGCTGAATACCAGGAGGCCGCGTCTCCCACTGTGTCGTGGTCGGTTGGAAAGGGGTGTGATCTTTCTCGCCTGAGTGAGGGGGCAATTTCTAGGTTGAGTTTGACCAGCTTGAGGAATCGGTCCGCTATCGACGAGCCGGGCCTAATATTGGCAGGCGGATAGTGAGGTCTCTTTCGCTCTTCCAGTTGTGCGTCCGGATAGGGACGGCAAGCTGACGTAGAGTGTACTAGACCCCGGTAATATCCAGAGAGGAACTGTACTGATATGTGTACTTGATGAGTACTAGCACGCTTGTTTTACATCTCACATATGACATTTGGCTACATAGGCCTCACATCGCATGGCCTTGGTATGGCCGATAGCATTCATGCCTTGCATCACATAGCTTTATTATAGCTGATAGCATTCATGGACTTACCGCATATTTCCGCATTACTCTGATATTGTATACTTGGCACTTGCCTTACACACACTTTCACCACCCTCTAAGCTTTTGTAAGCTTATGCACGATAGATGCGTGCAGGTGGCGTTAGGTTGCAGCAGCGTTGAGCTCGGAGCATGCAGCAGTCTTCTGGAGCTTTTGGAGTTTTGTCACTTTCAGTATATTATATTTCCCCTTTTATACGCCTTGTACTTAAAGTTTTTGTTCATAGTGGATTTTGTGATGGTGTTCTTGTGGTTATTGTTCGTGGGTTATGCTTGTGGTTTTGCTCATTACGAATCAAATTGATGTTGAAAATCCTCCTTGTAGCATCCTAGGATCGGAACCTGGCGTATGGGCGCTGGGAGCCAAGAATGGGATTCTACGGAGGCTGTCGGTGCCGGATTCGGCGATCGGGAATTTTGTGAGCCCGGTTTCCGAGTTTGGGGCGTGACACTATCCCTCGGTTCATTTTAGGCGTCGAGCCGAAAGATGAGGCTAGTCTGATTATTCTGCCGGCCATAACAGGGAAAACAGTGTTTTTCACCCTTGAAACTTTCCCTGATATCTCTATACACTTAAATACCTTCTATATTGGACTCATATTGCCTGTCATGAGCAGTGGAATCCAACGGTCGGGGTGGATTCACCTGATGTGGGCCCCAACTATGAAAAACTGCAGTAAAACAGCATTTCAAAAAAAAAATCAAATGAAGCAGCAGCGCCTGTTGCTGTCAGAAGGCGCAGGCGCTGCCTGCGGTCGGTCTGACAACCACCCACAGCTCTAGCCGTGGCCCCACCATGATGTATATTTGTCATCCGACTCGATCATGAGGTGGGCCCCTCTAAATATCAGGCTGATCCAACGTTCAGGCGGCCCACATCATAGGAAACAGTGTTGATTAAAGGCCTACCATTGAAACACTTTTTGGGGCCACAAAAGTTTCAGATCAAGCTGAAATTTATTTTTACCCTTCATTTAGGTCTGCATGACCTTATGAACGAGTTGGATGGGACGTAAACATTAGGGTGGGCCCCACGTGGGACCTATAACGATGTGTGTGTTTCATTTCTACCATCCGCCTGTACGGTGCCACTGTGATGCATTTGTTATATTCCCACCGTCTAGTGGACGGTGGGTGTGTGCGTGGGTGTATGCGTGTTTGTGCATGTGGGTGTGTGTGTGGGTGCATGTGGGTGTGTGCTGTGGGTGTGTGCGTGGGTGCATGCGTGTGGGTGTGTGCGTGGGTGCATGTGTGTGTGCGCATGTGGGTGTGTGTGTGTGTGTATATATATACTATATATGTATATATTACTGTATATATGTATATATATTATTGTATATATTTTTGTATATAATATATATATATATATATTATATACAAATATAATATATTATATTAGGTAATATACCGGATGGTGGGCTTTCATGGGGCTCACCATGATACATGGGTTGCATGAGCTAATGAATGTGTCAGATCTATAGTTCAAGTGGGCCCACATTGATATATGTATGAGGCCCATCTTGGTTTATTTGTGGCCCATCAGTTGAGGCCCACTTTGATGTGAATGAAAGGCCCATGTTATGAGGCCCATTCGATGCATTTGTGGCCTATGGTTGAGGCCCATTTTGATATATAAGGCCATGTTATGAGGCCCATTGTGATGTACTCAAAGGCCTAGGGGTTATTGCCCATTGTAATGTACATAAGGCCCATTGATGTGGCTAACTTGATTTATATAAGGCTCATATGATGCGGCCCATTTAATGTATCCAAGGCCCATGGGTCGAGGCCCAACGAGGTGTCCTTAAGGTCCATTGCAATGTGTGATTTCCCCATGGCTTGTGTGTTGATGTTAGGTGGGTCATGCCTTAGGAGTAATGTTGGTTTGACGTCCACATTGAAGAATAATGTTGGTTAAATGTCTGTATTATGACTCTCCCTAGGGCCTATTGTTAGGCCCATACTTGTAGGCTGTCTAGGCCCATCATCGTTATAAACAACATCCATTACCATATACCATGTTTAATATAGTTTCATGATTTATGATCATACGCATCATATGATGCTTGATATGAGAAGTGACTGATCATAGCATATGCCTTCGGGCAGATTGTTTAGGGTCTCCCGGATAGGCGGTGTTGCCCTACATGAGTGCACGATACACGCAGGATTGCTGCATGACTGGATAGTGTGATTAATGTATTCGCATTGTGTGATATGGTACTGTACGCCCTAGCGACATTAGGGCTGTAGCCTCCACAGGCATATCGTGGTTGGCAGGATTAGATACCGAAAATCTTGTTATACATGGGGTGCTATAGATATCCCTGAGTAAAATTCCCTAAACTCTTATGGTATCAAGAGGTTGCTCCAACGTCTAGACTGAGTGGGTGCATGAGCACCGAGGGCCGATTACCGGAAGGCCGCACTTTCCATTATGTCATGGTCGGTTGGAAGGGGGTGCGGCCTTACCCGCCCGAGAGGAGAGGGCAATGCTAGGCTGAGTTTGACCAGCTCGAGGAATGGGTCCACTATCGACAAGCCGAGCCCGATATTGGTAAGCGGGTAGTGAGGTCTCTTCCACTTACCTTATTACATGCGATCGGGTGACAATCTGGTTTAGAGTGTACTAGACCCCGGTGATATTCTAGATTTGAGTTGTATTGATATGTGGACTTAGATGAGGATTCACATGCTTGAGTTGCATCTTTACATCGCATGGCCTTGGTATGGCTGACATCATTATGCCTTGCATCGCATAGCCTTGGTACGGCTAACGACATTCATAGATTCATCAGCATGTTCTGCATTATTCTAATACTGCATGATTGCATTACTACCTTGCGCACACACTTTCACCACCCTCTAAGCTTTCTATAAGCTTATGCACGACCGTTGCGTGCAGGTGACGTTTGGACGCAGCAGCGCTGAGGCAGGAGTGCAGAGCAGATCATTTTGGAGCTTTTTGTCCATTTCATTGTATTTCCCTTTATACTCATTGTACTTGTAAGGTTTTTGATCATAGTGGAAATGTGATGGAGTTTTTGGCTGTTGTTTGTGGGTTATACCTTTGGTTATGCTTATTACGAATCAAACTGATGTTGGATATCCTCCTTGTAGCATCTCAGGATCAAAACCTGGCGAATGGGCACTAGGAGCCGAGAATGGGGTTCTACAGAGGCTGTCAGCGTCAGATTCATCGATCAAAATTTTGGGGCGTGACAATTACCAAATTAGAAATATAAATAGAATGCGCGATCAAAATTTTGAAGCCAAACCATCAGCACCAACCGCACTACCTCCAACCGAGGATGTGCCTGTTCAAACGGCCCCTAAGTCATTAAATTTAAATAGTAGTCTGACACTCAGTCCCAGAAATCAAGAAGGGACATCGACCTCTCGGACCATTTCTCCTGAGGATATAATGATCACACTTTGAGATGTGCATTTGAGTATCCAACATGTTCAGGAATATGGGAGAGCTCAGGCAGAGTTGGTTTACACTCAAGCCGAGTAATTCTGTATTCAAACTGAGAACGTTAACAAATACATGGTTAACTAGACCAAGGCCATGCATCGGTTGATGGCCATCATTACCAAAAGAACGCCCACGATAATGTGGTATAATGCCAAAGGAAGTTCTATCAGTAATGTAGCTTAGCCGCCATCTATACCTCCCTGGCAGCGAAATCTACTTTCGATTCCAATCCAGGAAGTACAGAATGTTTCACTACCCGCCGAATTTAGGTGACCAAAGCGAGATCCCATGAATTTTGTTCCTGAGATTCAGAACTAAGGTATGCCAGGAGGACATCCTTTTCAGCAGTTCCTTAGGAATCCATTGTTCTATGAGGGACAAAACCGGGTAGGTCCTGACCCACCAGCAATGGTTAAACCTCAGCAAGTAGATTACGACCAGATCATGCAGATGGTCCAAGAGGTAGCAGGTTAAGTCCTCGGCCGCAATACTCTCCTAGTTTATCATAAGCCATATCCCAAATGGATTGACCGAAGCACCCTTTACCAAGAAATTATCGATCGGATTTTGCCCTATTTTCAGGTGATCTTGGTTAATTGAACGTCAAACACGTTGGTCAATTCACTATGCAATTTGGTGAACTAGCTAATAACGACCATCATAAGCTGCAATTATTCAATCATTCACTGACAGTAACGACTTTTACATAGTACTCAAATTTGTTACCAAACTTAATCCATACCTGGCAGGAGATGGAAGAAAATTTTCATACTCAGTTCTTTTCTAAGGACAGAGAGAAAACCATATCCGATTTCGCATGTTTCCGACAGGTGTCAGGGGAATCTTGCGAGAGTTACATTACATATTTCATGAGAGCGAAGAGTTAGTGTAAGGTCGTCATGACCAAGGCTGAATTTGTACAACTCGGATAAGACAGCCTAGAATACAAACTTCGAAAGAAATTTATCGAAATGGAGTTCATGGACCTATATGACCTGACTAGGAAGATCTCCATACATGAAGAACTTCTTCAGGAAGGGGCTAGGCAAAAGAACTCGTCAAATGAGAGATATTATCATGACCCTAACGAGGAAGTTACGATTGCTAAAGTAATGGCAAAGAAGCCACTCATATGTTCAGCATTAGTAAGGAAGAATCAACTGCATAAGCCACACAAAAGTCTCAAAAAGTATATACTTTTGATATTACTCGGGCCTTCGAGATTATGTTAGCTGGGAAGTTTATCAAAATTCATATTGATCACAAGATACCCTCAGCTGATAAATTAAAAAAGATCGAATACGGTAAATAGCATGGAACTCGTTCTCATTTGACTAACAAATGTGTTGTATTCAGGAACATCGTTCAAGATAACATCGATCGGGATTATTGAAGTTCCCTGAAAGGGCGAAGATGCAATGTTGATCATTTCTAATCCATTTCCACCTAACCTTGATGCCAATATGGCCACAACAAATCTACGAAAAAGCAGATCGATCACAATAGAAGGTTGATATGGGTCCAAGTAACCACGATAGTGCATTGCGATAGCCGAGGCTAAGGCGATATCAACCTTCCATTATGACTACCAGGCGGCCGAACACAACATGACAGGACATTCGAGGCTCGCAATTATGCGACCAATGTGTTAGAACGATCATACAAGGTTGAAGGGACCACATCAACTTGTAACACCCCGTACTTTCAGTACTCGGGTGTTACCATGAAACGCTAACATAGTATAAACATTGATCTATCATATTTAAACGTCTAACTTTATGCTAACTTAAATGTCACGCCCCAAACTGGGAGAATGGGCTCATAAAATTCTCGATCGCCGAATCCAGTGCCAACAGCTTCTGTAATGCCCCATTCTCGGCTCCCGGCCTCATATGCCAGATTTCGATCTTGGGATCCTATAAGGAGGATTTTCAGTATGATTTTTTTTTTTGGTAATGGAGTATAACCACAAGCATAATCAAGTCACAAAACAACATCACCACATATCCACTATATCAAAAACTTTAAGTACAATGCGAAAAGGGAAATACAAGGTGATCAAAAGGCTCCAAAATAATCTGATGTGCACTCCTGTCTCAGCGCTACTGTGATCCAACGTCACCTGCAAGCAACGGTCGTGTATAAGCTTACAAAAGCTTAGATGGTGGTGTAAGTGTGTGCGCAAGGCAAGTACCAAGTATGAGTATTAGAGTAACACAAAAATATACTGGTAAGTCCATGAATACTATCAGCTGTACTAAGGCTATGCGATGTAAGACATAAATGCTATCAGCCATACCAAGGCCATGTGTAACACCTCGAATTTTTACCAACTTAGAGTTAAATGTACTTAGGCAATGGGTCAATCCTAACACCTTAATTACTTCTCAAAAACTCAATCCCAAAGTCTCAAATACCCTTTCAACCCATTTCCTTAAAAATCTCACCTTTCACCACCCTATTCTTCAAATTTTTCTATGGACTTTCATATTAGACACAAATCTTAAAATTTAGGTGATGAAGAACAATACGTAAACTAAAAATTACTATGAATAGTAAATAAATAAAAAAAAATGGGTTTTTAGCCCTTAACCTTTTGGAATCTCACAGAATAAGTAGGCTAGTTGGATAGACTAGCTTCTCCTGCCCAAAAATATATATTGCACATTGAATAACTCATTCCGATGTGCAAAATAGACCCATTTCAATTATCGTGTGGCAAAACCACCCCATATAGTCCAGTGGCTGGCGAGGGGATTGCCAGTTCGGCGAGGCCTCGTCCGTACAGTGGGCCCGGTCGGGCCGCATCGAGCCGAGCGGTCCGTTTTTAGTAAATTTCTGTGATTTTCATCCAATTTTGAAAACTCATATTTCCCTCATTATAACTCCAATTTAGGTGATTAAAAAGCTAGATTGAAGCTTGATGAGTCTAGTTTCATATAAAAATAAGTAAAAAATATAATAAATTATTTAATATAGTTAAATATAGGTTGTTGTGATAACTATCCGAAAATCATCAGTTTCAACAGCTGCTGCTTCTAGAATTTTTCTACAACACGAAGCTTAATAAAATTTGATAGAGATGAAGTAGACTTGGTGATGAACTACTAAAAAAATAATTAAAATAATATACTAATTAAAAGTGCTAGAAAGGGGCGTAGAACTTCTCTAGGACCATATTCTGTCGTAATTAGGACATAATTTAGTTAAGTACTAAATTGAATACTCAGTAGAATTAGGTTGAACCACTTTAAATACGAACTGCATGACTTAAAATAACTATAACTGCTAATGCTACATTACCTTATAACATAGGAACAATTTCATTACCCAGTTCCTCTCGGGAGCATCACGAAACTCTGTATCAGACCTGGACCGCACGTAGAAAGTCCGATTTCCATGAAACTAAATGATTATGACCGTCTTGCTGGGCTTGACAACCATCTCAAAAATTAAGTCCTGATTGTGTCTAGAAATGTACAACTTGTGCCCGGAGTGAAGTGTGTGAGAAACGTGAATAGTTTTAAAAATAGAATCCAAACTTAAGTAAACTGAGACGCGTCGCTTGTGGGCCAAATATAAGGATTCAAACCGTCAGAATATGACCCAAATACACCCTCAGATTAGGAGAAATTTCCCACACATGTCAGTACACTTGTGGCCCTGATCGAGTACCGGTGACTGTTGAACTGAAACTGGTCCATTACGGTAGATCTGTAAATCAGATCAGACTGAAAACTTAGCTCGACCTAGATCCAATATCAGGGAGCTTACGTCCGACAGCACGTAGAAAGGGGGCCTCCAGAAGTGCTCCGTTGGATCGGAACAGCCGATCTTTGGCTATAACCTAAGTATACCTTAGCCCTGGGGCCATTTCCATATGCTCTGGGCCTATATAAGGGCCTTAAAACCTCACTCTCTCATCCCATATGAATTTGGAAAACCCTAGGAGAGAGAAGAGAGAAAAGAGAAGGAAAGAGAGAGAGAGAGAGTTAGAGATTCATCTTGGGATTTGATCTCGTTACTCCACGCACTTGTTTACCATGTCTGTATCGCAAATCTAGCATTTTCGACAAAGTACTTGGGTAAGAAATCCTAACCCTAACCTGTTTTAGGATTCCCAACTAGTGTAATAAATGAATTAGCTAACCTATTCCCTATTATAGGTTATTGTGGTGTCGTAAACAAAGACTTAGCATTTAAACTGATTTCGTTTCGCGTCTATCGGCATAAGGTGCGGACTATAAATGTTTAGGTTATGGTTTTCAAGGCTTTCAATGTCAGTTAATGATTTATGACTAACTTGATTGCTATCATATGCTTAGATACAACGATTCCAGCACTTTTCATATATATATGAACTATGTTGAGTATCGTGTATTCCATGTGTTTGATGATATGATTGAATGAATATGGAATTTAGATTTGTGCTTGCCATGATTATCAACTATGAATATATGCTTGTTGTGTATGTGGCAACCCTTTTGTAAAAGGGCTTATTAGGACATGTTATAGCTAGCCTAATACATGTATGTTGAAGTGTGTTGTCTAGGTATTTGTTGAAATGTCTGAATGAACATAGGAATATGATTTGTGCCTGTCATGTCTATGGAATGCTAATACATGAATTGATGTGTACGTGACAACTCCTTGTGGCAAGGATTTGTCCAAATACATGTTATAATCAACATATGTTGTGTATGTTGATATGTGTGTATAAGTGTTTGATAAAATGTCTGTATGAGCAATTGTTAGATGAACTGTACTTGATAGGGTTGTTGGGATAGGAATCCCAACTACCTCAGGTACATGCGTGAATTCCTTCAAGTTGCTATAATCTAAATAGCGTGGTTTGTACAGAATATACATATGTAGAATGACATGTTATATGTGCTCCATTATACGTTCAAATGCTTTCCATCGTTGCATGGGCTGATTAAATGTGTATGATTATTGTATGTACATATTTCTCATATCAGAATGTGTTTGAGACTATGGTATAGTCCAGGCAATCGGTAACAGGCCCTAGTTTGCTGGCTGAGGTTGCTTCACCACATTAGATGTGTTCGATGAATCCGAGTTGTACTTAGGTTGTCGATAGTGGTTAGGCCACACGAAGTGCTTATGCACTTCATGTCAATCAACTCGAGGTGCGCTCGTACTAGTCGAGCTCATCAAGTAACCCGATTGGCCTTATGTATGTTCACTATGTATGGATGCTACTGGTTGAACCTAAGGTACCAAACTCAGTAATGAATTCTGTTAACCATGGTACCTCGATCCGCTAAGACTCATGAGCTGGACATGGTGGTATGGGACATCGTGGTCGAGCTGTCAGCCTACGCTGGGGCGACAAGCCTCCCCGTAGTGACCAGTGAGCAACACTGTCTCATGAGCTGAATACGGTGGTATGGGACAGTGTATTCGAGCTGTCGGCCTATATTGATCAGGTGACGAGCCCTTTGTAGTGACCTCGAGCATACTCTAAGACTGCGTAGAGGCGACGAGTCTTTCCGTAGCAACTAGAGTATAAGCTAGGCTTGCACTGATCAGGTGATGGCAACATCGTATGAGATTTACTAGGACTGACGACCCTAGAATGGATCATTGTTTGAGAAATGATATAAGGGAGGTACCTTAGTTTCCCAATCCTGCTGTATGAATAAACCTAAGAACCTGGCTAATCACGTGCATGCACCGCATTGCATGTGCTTTGGCGTGGAAGAGCACTTTCGGGTGGTTGCCATGTGTGCCATAAGATAAAGACGCTGAGGGAGTGTAGGCGAGGGCATGCATCATTCTTACATATCATTTTGCATTAATCAAGACTATTTAGGACATGATTGCTGTACTGCTTTATCATTACTGCCTGATTAGATTGATAACATGTTAACCTTTGCTTTATTGTTCCACTGAGTTGATCACTCACTCCCACGTTATGGGACGGTGTTGTACACACCAACCAGACCCTGTCTTAGTTTCAGATGATGGCAATGCTTGCGAAGTGGAGCTAGACTTTTATGATAATGAGGAGGGTTTCTCCTATATGCAGCTATTAAGCGGGTTTAGGTAGACCAGGTTCTGTTTCGACGGGATTACAAGGATATATGATTTAGTTGAACACTTTACATTTTGGTATTTTGTATAATTTAACACAAAACATGTATATATTCAGCCTTGTTACATATGTGTATTCTAGGGATTTGAAACCACTTATGTACTATATATATATATATCATAGTCTTCCGCTTGCTTTATTTAGTCATCCCTGGAGTATGATAGTTATTTTAGTATAATCCCACTCATGTTTGAATGCACTCATATTAAACACCATTATCTGTGTTGCATAAGTGATGTGTTGGAACTCGGGAGCTGAGCTTTGCTCGACCCCCGATTTTCAGGGCGTTACACCATGTGATGTGAGGCCTACGTAGCCGAATGTTATATGCGACATGTAATGCAAGCATTCCAGTCCTCATCAAGTACATATATCAGTATAGTTCCCCTCTGAGATATCAACAGGGTCTAGTACACTCCACACTGACTGCTACCTCCCTAGCCACACAGCCCAGCGAGTGGAAGAGACCACACTATCCGCCTGACTAGTAGTTTGTCAATTCCTACCCGGCTCGTCGATAGCGGACCCATTTGTGAGCTGGTTAAACTTAGTCTAGCTTACAACCCCCTCACTTGGGCGGATAAGGCCACACCCCCTTCCAACTGACCACGACACAATGGGAGACATGGTCTACTGGTATTCGGCACTCGTGCGTTCGTGTATCCCCTCGGTCTAGACGTTAGAGCATCTCCTGGTACCAAAAAGGTTCTGGGATTTTCACCTAAGGACATCCTATGTGCCCACAGTGCTAGAGCCAATATTTCTGGTATCCAATCTGGCCATCCACGACGTGCCTGTGGAGGCCATGACCCTGATGTCACTAGGGCGTACAATGATCATGTCACATATATGCGAGATGCATGAGTCACACCATCCAGTCATGCAGCAATCTTACGCGTACCGTATGCTCATGTAGGTAACTCCTATCAGTGAGTCCCATTAATAATCTGCCCAATTGGCATATGCTATGATCAGTCACTACTCATATCAAGCATACATATGATACGTATGACATGAGTTATGGAATTATACTAAGCATGTTATATGGTGATGAACTATCCTCACAACGAAGATGGGCCTAGATGGCCTACACACAACAAGTATGGGCCTATCAATGGGCCTTAGGGAGAGTTACAATGTGGACATTTAACCATCATTGTTCTTGCAATGTGGGCGTCAAACCATCATTATTTTTAAGGAATGGCTCGCCATAAATATCATTACATAAACCATGGTGGAATCACACATTGCAATGGACTTTATATACATCCCATTAGGCCTCAACCCATAGGCCTTAAATATATCAAATGGGCCGCTTCACATGGGCCTCATATATCAAGGTGGGCCACACCAATGGGCCTTATATACATTGCAATAGGCCATAACCCATGTAGAGATCATTCTAAAGCATTTCCAAAGGAATGAATCGTATCGAAAGATCATCTAGATTATACCATAAATAGCAGTGGAGATAATGATTTTTCACCGTTATAAAAATTCCAGGGCCCACCATCTCGTTTATTTTCCATCCAGTCAGTTAGTAAGGTCACAAAGACCTGGTTGGGAGGAAGAACAAATATCAATTTAATCCAAGATTGCTGTGGTCCAAAAGGACTTCAATGGTAGGCGTTCATCTCTCCATTGTTTTCTGTGATGTGGTCCACCTAATAGATCTGCCTCAATTTTTAGTCTTAAGCCTAAGACGGTCTTGCCAATTGGATGGACGGTTTGGATACAACACATACATCAAAGAGGACCCCACAAATCGGGTGCACACATCACCAAGGTGGGCTCCACATAACCTGCTACATCACAACAGCTTTAGGGCTAGTCTGTGGTACACCTGCCAATCCAATCCCATCATAGGTGGGTCCCACGTGGGGCCCACCATAATTTTCCACCTATCTGTTGATAAGGTCACACAGACCCATATAAAGAAAAAATAAATAAATTTTATATTTATCCAAAACTTCTGGAAGCAGAGAAGTTTCAATGGCAGACGTTCAATCCACCACTGCTTCCTACTGTGTGGACCACCTGAGCTTTTGTATATGACTTATTTTAGGGGTGCCCCATTGTTAGAAGGGGCCCCATCAAATACACAGTATTGATGTTCAATGCACATCACGGTGGGGGCCTACGGCAGGGACCCATGGTCCCTGCCATTTCCAATAGCGTAGAAGGACGCTGCTGCAGTGTCCTCTGGACGATAGCAGCAGCAGCGTCTGCTGCTTTTTTTATATATATTTATTTATGTATTTTTATTTTCCTGTGGTTTTTCCTATGTGGGGCCCGCATTAGGAGGATCCACTCCATTCATTAGATTCTATGGCTCAAGATAGACCAAATAAGCCCAATATTCAGCATGTTTTGGTGTGTGGAAACATCAAAGTGGGTCCTAACAACTTTTAACAGTTAATATCGCTATTTTTTATGATGCGGCTTGCCAGATATTCGGATTGGCCTCATTTTTCGGCTCAACACTTAAAATGAGCTGAGAGGTAGGATGGACACATGGATTAGACCCATACATCAAGGTGGGGCCTGCATGAGCGGCCCACCCAAAATTTTTGAATCAAGTTGATATTTCTATTTTACTTTCCAACCTCCAGCGTCCAGGGAGGTTGGACGTTAGACAGACTGGATTACCTCCAGCAAGGTAGGGCCCCACATGGCACCATGTACTTCACATTGGGTGGGTCCACACGTGTGGGACCCACCAACCTTGGATAAAGCGGATATTTATGTATTTCCTCCAATTAGGCCCGCCTAAACGGACTGCTAGGTGGGCTCACTAGGTGGACAACATGGATACGAAACATATCACAAGGTGGGCCATAACATATGAGAAGGAGAGAGAGAGAGAGAGATAGAGAGAGAGAGAGTCCAAAGTGAGATCCATACCATCAATCGGTAGGCCCCACTTGACCCATCATCAAAACATGAAATCTAGGCCTATAAAACACCCACCGTTCGATCTTCTTGGTCCGATGGAACGCCAAACTCCTTGTGTCTCACTTTGATGGAAGATGATGAGAATTGAAGGGCTATGATGATGGATCTTGGGGTAGGAAGTGGCCCACACACAACACACTTTTCTCTCCTTGGAAGTGCTTGGACGTGCACCTCTTTGGTTGCTTGGAGAATGTGAAGAGAGAGAGAGAGAGAGAAAGGGTGGTTGTAAGAGAGAGGTGATGGGTGTGAGTGATGGATGTGAGTGATAGATGTACTGGACTTGAGAGTTGACTTATGGTAGGTTGCTTGTCTTGGGGAGAAAGAAAGCATGGGTTGTATACTTTGATTGATTGATCGATTAATGGGGATGGGTTGTAGAGATTCTCTTAGGTTCGCAAATGCGTGGCGTTTCTTTGAGATAAACACGGGCCCACATCTCCTTGCCAGGGTATTGAATCAGTGTGCAAGACGCGGCGTTGGAACCACGGCGACGGCGCAGTCACAATGGTACAAGTCTCAGATTAAGCTGACTCAAATCTATGGAATACGACTTAGGGTTACGCGCAAATGTCGATTATAGGTCGTGGGTTACCGAAATTCGACAGGAAAGATCACGGGAGCCTAAGGAATGGTACGAACTAAGATAAGGACCTTACATTAAATATAATGATTTGGGAGTAAATGCCACCCATAGATTGAGCTATCTAACTATCTAATTATAAACCAAAAGCTAGATTCCCGACTACATAGGCTTTAAGACACCTAGAACTGGTGAGAAACAATTTTAGGACAATTTTATAGTTGGATCTCAAGATCTAATCCTCAAAATCAATCAATCATTGGATTCGAAATCGATCAAGACCTCACGTCATATAGTGATATGTTTGATCATCAAAAGTAGCTATTAGATTCATCTGGAGACTTTAAAGGACTCCTGGATCATTTCTAATACGTTTTGAAATAATTCAGTTGTTCAAATTCATGATCACCCGTTCAATTGAGGTGTATGGTAGCTAATTATAGAAATGATCATAAAATATACTCTAAAAATGTACTACTAACGTCAATCCCCATTAATGATCAGGTTTGAATGCAATCTGGCTATCGGATGGACGAGAATCCCTAATTAAATTCCCAGATCTAAAAAATATGGCCCACAACCCTCAATCTACCAATCCATCACTTCATCATCACCATTAGATCATCCAATCATTAAGATTACTATTGATTTCCACATGAGCAGTCCCTAAGACCTTTTGGATAAGAATGGATTAAGATTGGAGTAGGACCCACAACACGATTAAAAATACATGCATATATAAAATAAAAATGAAATAATTTATAATAAAGTAAATAAAAATTAATAATATTATTTGGATAGTAACAACTTATGACAATCTTGAACATACAAATGATTTGTAGGACCTTTTGACTGTTAATGGTCAGAGTGGAATTAATTTGACCACTGGATTGATGGGAATCCATAAATAGGACCCAAATCAAGATTTGGGACCCACTTAAAGTATAAATATGCCTCATTCATGGGCAAATGCCCTAATTTAAGGTGATGAATCGGATGAATGGACTGTATTTATCAAAGACATCACTATGGACCCCAGGAAAGTGAAGTGTGTGCACATTAACGTGTGCACCGGAGCTGCAATGCATCGGAGTGGAAATCTAGTCAAATCGGGTGTTGACCCGATAAAAGGGAGATTTCTCTCCCCCTTTCTAGTTTTTCCCACCCGATCCGGGATTCGAATGAACGACATTCGCTGTCATGATCGGTGGGCCACCTTCATCACCTATTCCATTGATCCGAACTGTCCATCTTGTTCAGGGGAATATTCCGATCAAAACCTAAGTTGTTTCACATGTGGGTACACATGGTCGGGAGAATAAAAAAAGAGTTGTGTGCAGATGGTTACCCAAAAAGTAAATTTCGTTTATGCCATGACAGGATGGTAACCCATGTTAGTATCCATCTGACCATCTTAGGTGTCTGTTAGAGTCATCTTAGCCACTTGTAAACCATTCGAAACTAGGGCTTCTAACGTAATGGAAAGTCACCGCGGGGAGAATCTTTCAGTTCTGAATCGACTGGCATGATAAAAACCGTCCAAAGGCTTCTAGAAGATTTAAGATCATCCTAGACGTCTAGGCTAGGGCTACTCATAGCCTCATTCATGGCTGTCATAAGTTCTCATTTAAGATCTCGTCAACTCACGATATATCACTCGTAACTCACAATCCCACTGTAACGACTCGAAAAATTCCATACAATGGCCCGAGTATCACCTCAGGCAGAAATCACATAGGATCAAATCCTTTAGAAATTAGACAAAGTTAACTAAGTGTTAAACTAGATTAGCCATGAAATCCGCATGAATCACTTTAAATACGGTCTGCAAGACCCAAAACTTGTGGAATTATTGACACTAGGTTACCCTAAAATCTAGGATCAAACTCATTACCCGACTGCTCTCGAGAGCACATTGAAACTCCATATCAGATCTGGACCGTGCATCGAAAGTCCGAATAATACGAAGTTATAGACTTAGGACCGCCTCGCTGGGCTTGACAACCATCTCGGAAATCAAATCCAGATAGTGTCCCACGACTATTCGCTTGAGCTCGGAGCGAGGAGTGTGAGAAAACCTAGTTTTCTTTAGAAATGTAATGACATTTAAGTAATTTGAGACTTGGTGTTTGCGGGCCAAATATAAGTAATCAGACCGTCAGAATCTGACCCAAATACACCCTCGGATCAGGAAAAATTTCATATACATGGCAGTGTACTTGAAATCCCCGATCGTGATTCAGTGACCGTTGAACTGAAACTGGTCTGCCACGCATGATCTGGGAATCCGACTAGAATGAAAACTTAACTCCACCTAGATCCAGAGTCTGTGAGCTTAAGTCCAACCTTTGGCTCAAGGGGGGCCGCCAGAAGTCCTCCGTTGAGCTGAAACAGGTCCACTTTGGATATAACCTAAGTATACCTTGACCTTAGGTCTATTTTGGTGTGATTTTAGGCTATATAAGGACCTTTAAACCCTCTCTCATTCAGCCATACGAATTTGAGAAAAACCCTAGGAGAGAGAAGTGAAAAAAGAGAGAGAAAGAGTATGTATCGGGATCAAGCCCACTACAATCGTCTCTCCGTGCTGGTCAAACAATGAAACCACTATCTTACTCTAAATAAGTGGGAATTATCGTTATGACTCCAAATAGGTAAAGAAATAAATTGTAGCAAACCATCAGGGTATGAGAAATGGATAAAGAAATAAGTTTTAAGGGGGGTAGACTAAAATGAACCAGACTAGTATATGCTCTACCACACGTAGAAACTTGAAATCAATAAAACTTAGGCAAAAGAAATAATTAAATCTTTCTTTATTACCCTTAGCCAATTTCGGGGATGAAATTTTGTTTTAAGGAGGGTAGATTGTAACACCCCGGATTTTTGCCAACCTGGAATTAGACGTTCTTAGGCAATGGGTTGCTCCTAACACCTTATTAACCTATCAGAACTGAATCCCACAGTCAAAAATCGCTTCTGAACCCATTTCCTTCACAAATCCAACCCTTCACCATCTTGTTCTTTCAATTTTCCTAAGTACTTTCACCCTAGACACTATCTTAAACTAGTTAAGTATCATAACTTGGATCACTCTATATACAAACTATGAAGGACTAAGTACCACCTCATACGGAAATCACTTAGGATTAAATCCTTTAGAAATTTGACAAAGTTAACTAAGTGCTAAACTAGATTAGCTATGAAATCCATTTGAATCGCTTTAAATACGATCTGCAAGACCCAAAACTTGTAGAATCATTGACGCTAGGTTACCCTAAAACCTAGGATCAATCTCATTACCCGACTGCTCACGGGAGCATCTCGAAACTCCGTATCGGATCTGGACCGCACGTTGGGAGTCTAAATAATACGAAGTTAAGAAATTAGGACTGCCTCGCTGGGCTTGACAACCATCTCGGAAATCAAACTCAGACAGTGTTCCATGGCTGTTCGCTTGAGTCCGGAGCGAGGGAGTGTGAAAACACTTATTTCCTTACAAAATAAATATCTTGAATAGTAATCTGACATCTCTCGTTTGCGGATCAGTTTTAAGCAACCAGACCGTCAGAATCAGACCAAATTACACCCTCGGATTAGGAGAAATTTCATACACATTTACATGTATTCGGAATCTCCGATCGAGATCCGCTGACCGTTGAACTGAAACTGGTCTGCCACATGTGATCTGGAATCCCAACCGAAACAAAAACATAATAGAACGTAGATCCGGTGTCGGTGAGCTTAAGTCCGACTTTTGGCTCAAGGAGGGCCGCCAAAAACCCTCTTTTGAGCTGAATTAGAACTGATTTGGATATAACCCAAGTATACCTTGAACATAAGTCTATTTTAGAGACTTTTTAGGCTATATAAGGGCCTTAGAGCACCCTCTCTCACAGCCATACGAATTTGAGATTTGAGAGAGAGAAAAGAGAGAGAAAGTGAGGGAGGAGTGGGAGAATCTCCCTACTATCGTTCCCTGCCACCACACGGGCTGCACCATCCTTTTCTTGACGCTTTTCCGACGATACAGACTCTGTTTTAAGGTAAGAAACCCTAACCCTAACCTTTTTTGGGGTTTAGACAGTTGTAGGTTAGGAAATAGCTAACCTATTTCATTCTCTAGGTTGCCAAACTGCCGAATACGGAAGCTTAGCAAACTTACCGACTCCGTTACGATTCTACAACACAAGGTGCGGACTTTAGGTGTATAGGTTATGGTTTTCAACGCTTTCAATGTCAGATAATGATAGATTCATGATCTGCATGCAATTGCACATGTACAAAGTGCTTTCTGATTTTTGTTTCAATTAAAGATGCAAATTATGGAATTTTACATATTTTAGGTATTCGTAGAAAATACCGTATACGTATATTTTTTGGAAATGTGTTTGACATGATTATTTATTGTATGAATATATGATATATGGATAAAATCTTATTTGGTGAATGGATTCGCCCAAATACATGTTTTACTAATATACACTATGTATGTACAAATATTGTATTGTAGAAAGTACTGTATACATATGTATTTTAGAGATGTGTTTACCATGATTATTTATTGTATAAATATACTATATATGCGTAAATTATTTGCTTGGCGAAAGGACTCGCCCTAATACATGTTTGCTAACATACACCAAGTATGTGAAATAGTGTATGTTAAGTGTTTGTGGAAATGCTTGAGTGAGTAAGTGTTTGGATGTAGATGCCTTAGGAGGGTGTTGAGATTGGATTCTCAACTACC
Organism: Magnolia changhungtana; assembly: GCA_030180095.1. Lineage (NCBI taxonomy): Eukaryota > Viridiplantae > Streptophyta > Magnoliopsida > Magnoliales > Magnoliaceae > Magnolia > Magnolia changhungtana. The sequence continues at coordinate 4,560,050 of JASAUF010000625.1, forward strand.
CTAGCGACATGTATGATTACCTCCATGAGGTTGATCACTTAAAACCACTTACTTGCAATACATGTGTTTGTATTCCTATTGATGTAGTGTTTTACAGCATGCTTTATATCATGCTTTATAATATGCTTATAACATGCCTACTAGCATGTTTGAATTACTTTGTTTATCATGCTTGAATTACTTTATTTATCATGCTTTACTCCACATGCTATGGATGATAATTGATTTTGTTTGGGGCTATGATTATAGTACAGACAATCGGTACCAGCTTGGAGATCGTGGTTGAGTTTCATACCGCCACGTAAGATGCGTTCGACGAACTCAAGTCGTACTTCCGTTGGCGATAGTGGTTGGCCACGTGAAGTGCTTATGCATTTCATGTCGTTCAACTTGTTGTGCGCTCGAGCTAGCCGAGCTCGTCAAGTAACCTGATTTGTCTAATGTATGTTCACCATGTTTGGTATTATTGCTCGAACCTGGGTACCAAACTTACCAGTGAAATCCCTTTTAACCATGGTACCTCGATCCGCTAAGACTCATGAGTCGGGCATGGTGGTATGGGACACCGTGGTCGAGCTGTCGGCCTACGCTGGGGCCACGTGCCTCCCCGTAGTGATCAGTGAGCAACCAGACTCGTGAGCCGATTATGGTGGTATGGGACACTATATTCGAACTGTCGGCCTACACTGGCGTAGCCTGGCTGTGGTCCCCAGTCGGGTTGCATCCGAGTCCCATTGTCAATAAGTAGACCGGTCGGGCTTCGAAAATAGGATCGCCGTTGGTAGGGACGTTAGTGGAGTGACCTCGAGCATACTCTGAATTTGCAGTGAGGCGATGAGTTTTGCCGCAATGTAGAGAGTATGAACTAGGCCTGTTTCTGTATAGTGATGAATCGTTAAAGAGGTGATGGGGGAGTGGTGTAACCTTTGTGCGTAACAGCCCTGCCAGCCTTTGCAGTGACCTAGAAAACACATCATCGTTCGAGATTAACTAGACCGACGACCCTAGAATGGATCATGTTTGGGAATGATACAAGGGAGGTACCTTAGTTTCCCAATCCTGCTGTTTGAAATGGACAAATTAAAAACTCAGTAATCATGCTCATCATGCATTGCATGTGCCTGGAAGATGTGGAGCACTGTGGGATGAAAGCATGCCGCGAGCATGGGATGGTGTCGCATGAGGGAGTATGTCGGTGAGGGCATCCATCATGACTGCATTCATACTTGCATTAATAAGAGTAGTTAGGAGTGTTTGATTGTACTGCTTTATCATTACTGCTTGACTGCATTGATAACATGTTAACCTATGCTTTATTGTTCCACTGAGTTAGCTACTCACTCCCACGTTACGGGACGGTGTTTTAAAACACCCACCAGACCCTTTATCAGATGCAGGTATTACTAGAGCACAGGAGACTGAGCCCGACTTCTATGTCGATCAGGAGGAGTTCTCCTACATGCAGTTCGCTGGAGGCTTCGCATAGGATGTCCAGTTCTACGGGGCTACAGGGTTGATAAATTCATTTGTACTATTTTGACTTTTTTTCAGAACCAACATATATATACGGTGACTCAGTTAGTGTTCATACTCTGGAGATCGAGAATGTTTTGTTTTATATATATCTATATATACCTTTCGGTCTTAAACTTACGCTTTATACATGGATCTGGAGTATGAATTACTGTTTTGGTAGAATCTCACTCAAGTTTATTGTACTAACGCAGACAACATTAAATCATCATTATCTATGTTGCATAAGTGATGTTCTGGAACTCGAGAGTTGAATTACTACTCGACCCTCGATTTTTCGGGATGTTACATGGGTACTAGGAGCCGAGATTGGGGTACTACAAAGGCTGTCGGCACGAAATTCAGTGATCGGGAATTTTGTGATCCCAGTTTCCGAGTTTGGAGTGTGACAATAATTGTAACACGGATATGCTCAAGATCTCCACCGAGGATCTCGGGAGATACTCACGACACGTTTGGGATACAAATCCCTCTACAATACTCTCTAGTTAAATAGGGAGATAATCTCCTACGCCACCGCCATCTCTCACCTATAAATAGGAACATCCCTAATAGTGAAAGGTACACACAATCCAACCTATAAAATACTCCCCAAAACCTTACGTTATACTATACCTAGCTTATCTGTCTGACTTTGGCATCAGAAGATCCCCTACTGCAGCCAGGGTCACCATCTTTGTCTTCTTTTGCAGGTCTCAAGTGGTCAAAGGAGGACGTCCTGATTACTACATCAACAGTTTGGCATCGTCTGTGGGAACAACATCGAAAGCCATTCTCATCTCACCATGGTTTAACAATGGTGAAGGGGAGAAAGAATACCCAGACCACCATAGTTGTGCCCAACCCTGCACTGCCAGAACAGTATGTAGATCATCGAACTCATCTTCCCAACCTCAAGTTGATTCTGCGCCCATTGGCCCGACACAACGATCTCACAACCAGGGATGTTGGCTCCTCTCTCTGGAGTATCAAGTTAAAGCCCTAATTAGCAACATCGATCAGATAAGGCGAATGCTAGAGCGAAAAATCCCCCCCTCAAGGGAAGGGGGCTGAGGAGGTTATTGCTCAGGCAGCCACTGAAGTTTCAACACCAGCTCAAGCACCCATCGGATCCTAGAGGAACCGACAGGTCAATGAAGCACCGGTATGAGCACCTTCCCACATTTTGGGCACTGCCATGCTGGCTGCCTCAAACTTACGTCATGAGTTGGAGAAGAAGAAACATGGAAAAACTTCCGAGATCGTGGCCAGGGCAGCATTCGAGAATGAGGACCCCTAGGAGGCTGATCTCAACAAACTACGAGGGCAGATTGACGACATATGGGAAGCCTACCGCACACATGCTCAGACCTCGATGGAAGCCATGTTGGAGGAAATGAGCCACCATTCACCACTGACATCATGCATACTCAGCTCCCACCTACATTCGGATGCCGCAGATCACCCCTTATTTCAGTGTCACTGATCTGGCTGTGCATCTGAAATTTTTCAAGGTGTGGATGGAGCTTCAGGGTGCATCAACTGTGGTAATGTGTCAAGTGTTTTTCTTAACCTTGACTTAGGCTGTGTTCACAACCCCAAGTGTAGGGTTACGATGCAGTAATAATCTCAGTGAGACCGAGGTCAAATCCACAGGGACTAATCTCGTGTATTTTCTAGGAGCAACTAGAAGTAGAACTAGAAGAGATGTAAACCTAAATCAGGAAAGTAGAGGGAGTAATTATAAAGTGTTTGTTTAGAAACTCAAGTAATTTAAAGGTGGGAACTAAGGTTTCCAGGGATCCACTTGCAGCTATTAGGGTGTTTCCTTATTTGATTTAAGGCACTCAATTGGAATTGGAGTCCTATCCTATCCAATTGGAAGATATTCAATAAACTCATATATGAACTTCCATTGAACTAATTCTCAACGAATGAAAATTGTGAGGATTAGAAGTGATTCCATCACCTAACCATGCCCAGGAGACTATGGTAGACAACAGGATACATCGATCTAACAACCAATCATGGGAGAATTGTGAAGAATAAAAGGGATTCCATCATTCTGCCATGCCTAAGGGACGATGAAAAATAATAGGATTTCCTATTTTCACAAACTCCAAACAAAAAAAGAAGAACCTTCAAGCTATTGCAAATCTATTGTAATTTAAATCACAACAAACCATTAAAAACTAAAAGTATTCCTTAAATATCAAACTAGAATCAAAGGGGTTAAACTATAACAAGAAAAACATCCCGACCATGTTACAAGCTTCACCCCTTAGCCCTAGCTAAGGGATCTAGCCAACCATAGATATGATTGGATTAAAAACCCTAGAAGAAAGTATTAAAAATAAGAAGGGAAGAAGAACTCTTGGGAAGCGGCTCTGCCCTTTTACTCTACTTCTCCAAACCTTAGATATCCTAGAAAGACTTAGGAAACCACTATTTATAAGCCAAGTTTTGCAAAATCGCAAAATTGGATCAAATTTATGCAGTTCGCGTAAACACCATGTAACCGGTTCGATGTCATTGAACAACGTTTAATATCATCAAAAGGGTTTAAATTTGGAAGTCATGCTTTTTCTTATTTTGGACTGCACAAGTCTCTGTGTCATCGAATCTTCCTTTAATGTCATCGAACAAAGCTTCGATTCATCGAACATGTCTTCGAGTCATCGATAAAGTGTCCAAAACAGTCCAACGAGTTACTTCATAATTCCTCAATAAATTCGATGCCATCGAGCAGTCTTTAATGTCGTCAAGCACCTTTCTTCGAGTCATTGAACATGTCTTCGATTGATCGAGAAAAATACCCAATATGTCTAGCAACCAACTTGATTTTCCTTCATAAATTCAATGTCATCGACCCGTGTTCGATGTCATCGAACGGTAGTTTCGATGTCATCGAGAAGTTCTCAATGATATAGTCTTTGTGATTTCTGTGCTTGTTCTTTCGACTTCCTTCCTTCTCCACTTGATTTTCTTGGATCTTAAAGTCTTGAAATTTTCAATCTTGGTCTCCAAAGATCCCTTCTTTGCTTTGGCAATTCTTGAGCACTAAATCCTTGTGTTTGACATTCTTTTCAATCCAAGCTCTTAAATTCACCTTGCAACACAAACACATGTAAAATATACCATTAAGCCATATTATGTTTGTAAAACTAAGAAATAAATGGGGAATAATATGCAATATTTGACCCTTAACACAACTCTTAACCAGCATTTTGCTGGTCCTGAGCAAAATATGCAAAAAATAATCTTCAATCTCAGTTTAAAACTTTTTAGGAAGGCAATCTTTTATTTACTCAAGTATGAATAGGTAGAGATAAGATACAAAAGTGAGATTTAAAAAATCTAGAGCTGAATCACATAGGTAACCAATCAAGAAAGTTCATTGTTAATCAAATCAGAGTATAAGTCTATATACCTACTTTTCAATGTGCTCAGTGAAAATCAACTTACTTTTCATACGAATACTATCGTTTCATAATGTTAGCCATGCTCATCACTTCAAGATTGGTTTGAACTCAAGTACTGATTCTGAACTAATCCCCTTCTCCTTCTTTTTCCAGCTTTTAATTTTATATCAACGGTCAATTTTTATCCATTCTGTATTGTTGCACTCTTTTCTAGATTTTTCATCCTTTTTCATGACCTCTTTGTCGATCTCCTATTTTTTAACTAGTTCTTTTCTACTTCTAAGGTGGATAAAATTCTCCAGACTCAATTCTCACCATCTATCAATGATTCACATACTAACAATTAGAACTTTTAACATGTCTTACAGAAGACAAATAGAATATGTCTTGTGATCTAGATTAACATGGTATTCAAATTACCTCTAAAATAATTATGCACAAGAACTTAGGTGGTAGATTACTTAGATGATCAAACTCCAACAATCCAAAGTACAATCTCTACCTTATCATACTTAGAGCATTCTTAATACACAATTCATTGATTCCTTTTTAACTAGAAAATATTGAGAAATTTTCAAAAATTTTGCCCAAAACTGAGGAAAACATCAATTAGGTTACCTAATCCCCCACACCCCCCATAAAAATTCTACATTATCCTTAATGTACAAGAAATAAGCATGTAATATAAAAGAAGCAATGAAAATAAAGGAGATGGTGTTGGAAAGATAGTACATGGAAGAAGGAATTTTGAAGCTTTTCTATGGATCTCAGCATAAAATGGGTTAACACAAAATGAAACTCAATAGAGTATAAGTAAATTGTCCTAAATAGCAAAAAGAAAACTATCCTAAACATAAAATGAAAGCAATAAACCTAACCATACCCCCGCCGACTAGGAGGTCATCCTGGTACACAGGATTAGTCAGAGGTATGGTCTTGTCCTCTTAATCGAATTTCTCAATAAACGACTTCAACCGATGTCCCTTCACTTTAAACGCATTTCCATTGTTGGGATTTGTTATCTTAATGGCCCCATGAGGATAGACGTTTGTAACAGTGCAAGGGTCAGACTATTAAGATCGGAGCTTCTCTGGAAAAAGATGTAACCAAGAATTATATGAAAGGACTTTTTGGCCAGTCAAAAATGATTTTCGAAGGACATTTTTATCATAGAACACCTTCATCCTGTCCTTATAAATTCTCGAGCTCTCATATGTGTCATTCCAAATCTCCTTGAGTTCATTCAATTGTAGCTTGCGCAGCGAGCCAGTGTTGTCCAAATTGAAGTTTAGATTTTTAATTGCCTAGTAGGCCCTATGTTCCAACTCCATAGGTAAATGACAAACTTTTCCATAGGCAAGTCTAAAGGAAGACATCCCAATAAGGGTTTTCTATGTTGTACGGTAAGCCTATAAAGCATTAATCAATCAAATTGACCAATCATTGCGGTCAGGGTTAACCGTCTTTTCCAGAATTTGCTTGATCTCCCTATTGGAAATTTTTGCTTGCCCACTTATCTGTGGGTGGTATGGGGTGCTCACCTTGTGAGAGATGTCATATTTTTACATTAGGTTTACAAATGACATATTATAAAAATGTGAGCCTCCGTCACTAATGATGGCCTGAGGCGTTCCGAACCGGGAAATGATGTTCTCTTTTAAGAATTTAATGATCGTTTGATGGTCATTGTTTTGGCACGGGATCGCTTCGACCCATTTAGTGACATAATCTATTGCTAGTAGAATATATAAGTTCTCATGAGATTAAGGGAATGGTCTCATGAAATAGATGCCCTAGTAATTAAATGCTTCAATTATGAGAATGGGGTTCAAAGGCATCATATTTCAATGGGATAATGCCCCCAATTTTTGACAACACGTACATGCTTTGCAAAACTCATGAATGTGCTTGAACATAGTGGGTCAATAAAAACCGCACTGAAAAATTTTGGTCATGGTCTTTTTAACAGAAAAGTGACCACCACAGGCCTAAGTGTGACAAAAGGAGATGACACTGTGGTGTTCATTGTCTGGCACACACCTCGTTAAAATATGATCTGGTCAATATTTAAATAAGTACAAATCATCCCTGAAGAATTTACGTACCTCGACAAAAAATTTCTTCTTATCTTGTGTAGTCTAATGTGTCGGTATGAAACTTGTGGCAAGATAATTAGCAATATCAGCAAACCAAGGTGAGTGGGAGACTTTAAACAATTGTTAGTCGGGGAACATGCCGTTAATGGGTGTCGTCTTAAGGGAATCAGAGAGATCAAGGCGGGAAAGATGGTCGACCACTACGTTCTCTACTCCCTTTTTATCTTTTATTTCTAAATCAAATTCTTGGAGTAAGAGGATCCATCTTTTCAGGCGGGGCTTAGCATCATTCTTAAAAAGAAGATACTTAAGTGCCGCATGATCTGTGTAAATGGCAATCTTGGATCTGATCAAGTAGGATCTAAATTTGTCCAAAGTGAACACTACGGCTAAGAGTTCCTTTTCCGTAGTAGAGTAATTCACTTGGGCAGAATTTAGGGTTTTACTTGCATAATGAATAACATAGGGCTTCTTTTCTTTTCTCTGGCCTAACACCGTCCCAATAGCATAGTCATACGCGTCACACATGAGTTCAAAAGGGATAATCCAATCGGGTGGTTATATAATAAGTGCGGTAGTCAACATGCTCTTGAGCTTAGGGAAAGCTTCTTGGCATTGCTCAGTCCACTCATATGGAATATCCTTTTGAAGCAAATTACATAAAAGGACAAGAAATATGACTAAAGTTCTTTATGAATCTTCTGTAAAACTCAGCATGTCCTAAGAAGGATCGCACGTCTCGTATGCTTTTGGATGGAGGTAGGGTAGAGATAAGATCAATCTTAGCTTTATCTACCTCAATTCCCTTAGACGAGATGATATATCCAAGAATAATTCCCTTATGAACCATGAAATGACACTTCTCCTTATTGAGTACCAAATTCTTTTCTTCACATCTTTTCAGCACACATTTAAGATTTCCATACAATCGCTGAAAGATGGACAAAAGACAGAAAAGTCGTCCATGAAGACCTCTAAATATTGCCCACCATGTTAGAATAAATACTCAACATGCATCACTGAAAAGTGGTCGGGGCATTGCACAGTCCGAATGGCATCCTTTGGTAAGCAAAGGTGTCAAAGGGACATATGAATGTAGTCTTTTCTTGGTCTTCAAGCGCTATCTCACAATGCTTGAAATGTAAATATTACAATATTCGCATCCACACATACATTCCACGGCTTTGAATGATAAAAGATATAGAAATTAAATAAACATTCAAACCATAAGACACAAAGAATTATAGTGGTTTGCCTGTGTGTACACCACCTGTTAAACAACAGCCACATAGCTTGCTACGCCACTCCTAATATCCTCACACAGGGGATATTAGCATTCACTATGAAAATTGGTTTCTCAGGTTCACTTAAAACCTTCATAATTATGTCTTTCAAATGGGCTTACACAATTTAAAAACCTCACTTTCTGAGTTTTTTGGCTCTCCTCAGATAACCAACACAATGAGATGTTTCTGGCTTAATCTTAAAAGAAACCAAAAGAAAGGAAATTTACACAAATGTAAAATACCTAGATTTCTCCTTTTGTAGGAGCCCGGAAGAACCAATCGGAGTAGAAGTTCGAATATAGAAGTTCAATTGTCCAATACTCACTTTGAAATGGTTCTAGGTTCTAATTGATTTTAAATTAAACCAGTTGGGCTAGATCTATTTGATTTTGATTCCAAGAAGAAGGAATACAACAATTCCTCTTTTCAATTTAAATTAAAATACATAAACAAAATCAAATTGACAAAGCTAACAAAAGAGAATATTAAATAAGCACAATATAGCTTAAAAATAATATAAACTTATCTCAGAATTGTGCCTTGATTTTACTTGAATTCGGATATAAAACTCTGAAAATCGTGTTCTATTTATAGAAGCAGAAATCGCGTCTATGACTGGTCGAGTGGCCATCACGACTGGTCGTAGGTCAAACTGCATTTTGAAATTTTAAGCACGATCGGATAAAATCGTTCCACTACTAGTCGTAGGGTGTCCACGACTGGTCGTGAGGCCTCCACGACTGGTTGTGACCAACCCACGACTGGTCGTGAGAAACCAGGAATGGCTGCTGGAGTTTGAGTCGTAGTCATGAATGAGTCGGCACCGTTCCTACGACCAGTCGAGCAAACTCCAGGACTTGTCGAAGCTCAACCAAAAAATTCTGAAATTTTATAACAACTTAAGACTGGTCTTGGAATTTCTTGCACTGATCGAGCCATTTCTACGGCTAGTCGAACAACGTCCATGACTAGTCTTAGAACAGACCAAACACTTATAAAAATATTCGATTTAAATTATGTATACAAAATGACCTACCTTAAGGTCAATCTAAGGTCATTCATACCTTAAATGTGAAATATGGACATTGAGTCTTCATTTCTTCAGATGATGGTTGACCTTTAAAGATTATGAAACTTGAGAACTCTGATGTAGCTTGAACTTGAGATCTTCAAAAGCTTGAATTTATCGTTCTTATGTTGTACTTCATCTTAAGTTGAACATTATCTCGAGCTGTACTTGATTCTTGAACAAGAACTTGTCTTCTGTTGTAGCTCTTGAAATATTCTGAACATTGAAGCTTACAGAAGTGGACAAAGAAATTGACCATGCATTTCTTGAAGTAGATCACCGCTCTTAACTTGTAGCATTGATGCAGTGTCTTAAACATACAAATCAACATGCTACACAAGACATAGATTGTGTTTTTGGCACCACAAAATTTGACAACTAAAGGAGCAGGAAACCATAGCACTTACAATCTCCCCCTTTGTTAAAATTGTGATAAAACACACCTAACAAAAATATGATCAATATGAAAACAAGGAATCATGCACCAGTTATAAAAGTAAACCAGTTACAGCTTGATTAAAGAATCATGCACCAGTTATCATTCACAAATTCTTCATTACTTACTCCCCATAGTAGCACACATAGATCTATAAAAAAAATAATTTATGCTTTATGCTACTCCCTCACAATCACAATCCATATACACCATATTTATCAAAAAAATATATTCTCCCCCCTTTTTGTCACAATATGACAAAGGAAGAAAAGAATAAATGGAAGTGGAAGTCCAATAAGAGAGTAATAAAGGAGTTATATAGACAAAAGATATATATAAGCAAATTCAAAGTGCATATATCATAAACCACTATAATCCAAAGTAAGTCTAGCACATACTAAAAGAAATCAAAATAATCTAACAGTTATTACAGACCAATGAATAAAAATATTTAATCTGATCCAAAAGGAGTAGGTATGGTAGGATCAAGTTGATGAAGACCCTTATTTAAATGCCTAAGATACTTGCGTGTATATTTAAATTGTAAATCATGGGCAACATTCATGTTCTCAACCTTCTCTTCAAGTGCACGAAGACGAGCATCAAAATCAGATGGCTCATAGTCAGGATCATTAATAGAATTTGATTCAATTTCATCAAAAATGTAATCCATATTAATGTCATCAGGAGGAAGATCACCACCTTCTTCTTCATTCCCTGCTTCAGCACCACCACCACCAACATCTCTTTGGCCAGGAGCCAATTCCAATTTCATCTTGTTTATATTAGAATTGTTAAAAATAAGATGATGAATAAGAGCCTCTTCAAAAGGCATAGCAACTAGTATGTGAGAAGATAACACGGTCATAAGATAAGTAAATGGAATATCATTGTGACCTGGATGGAGACGAAACTGAATGATGAAATGACATATTAAAGAAGGCAGACAGACTTTAGTACCAGTGACGATAGAATATAAACTCCAAACCATAAAGGAAGTTAGTTCTGTTTTGTTACTAGAACGCGAATACAATTTGGAAGTAAAGATTCTGTGGAGAACCCTGTATCTGGGTAACAAATACTTTGAGGGGAGCGTATTCCCTTTATGAGTCCATTGAACATCCATATTGCATAAATCTCTAGTTAACATACATTTTTCAGTTTCTGACAGTTTTTTAACTAGAGTCTGAATAGGAATACCCTAGTCATTAATAGGTATATCCATTAGACCCGAAATCAGATGACGGTCTACATCAAATGGACCATCTCTTGTTGCTATATTAAATGTTAAATTCTCAGTCGAAAATTCAGAAATGCAATCAATCATGGCTTAAGCAATAGATTGGTATGCAAGCCCACCCCAATGTAGGATGTTATCCCAGCCTATATGTAACATCCCAAATTTTTGCCAACCAGGAATTATACATCCTTAGGCAATGGGTTGATCCTAACACCTTATTAACTTGTCAGAACTCAATCCCAAAGTCTAAAACCGTTTTTGAACCCATTTCCTTCAAAATCTCACCTTTCACCACCTTATTCTCCAAATTTTTCTAAGTACTTTCACCCTAGACACTATCTTAAACTAAGTAGTATAACTTGGATCACCTTATGTACAAACTACAAAGGCCTAAGTACCACCTTAGACAAAAATCTTACAGGACTAAATCCTTTAGAAATTTGCCAAAGTTAACAAAGTGTTAAACTAGATTAGCCATGAAATTCGCTTGATCCACTTTAAATACGATCTGCAAGACCCAAAACTTGTAGAATCATTGACGCCAGGTTACCCTAAAATCTAGGATCAAACTCATTACCCGACTGCTCTCGGGAGCACATTGAAACTTGTATCAGATCTGGACTGCACGTCGGAAGTCCGATTAACACGAAGTTAAGGAATTAGGACCGCCTTGCTGGGCTTGATAAGCATCTCAGAAATCAAATCCAAACAGTGTCCCAGCGCTATTCGCTTGAGCTTGGAGCGGAGAGTGTAAAAAATGTGAAATTAATTAAAAATAAAATACAAATTTATGAAATCTGAGACTTGTCGCTTGCGGGTCAGTATTAAGCAACCTGACCGTTAGAATCAGACCAAATTACACTCTCGGATTAGGGATATTTCTCCAAACATATCCATGTACTCGAAATCCCCGATCAAGATCCACTGACCGTCGAACTGAAACTGGTCCGCCACGCGTGATCTGGAAATCTGACTAAAATGAAAACTTAGTTATACCTAGATCCATAGTCTGTGAGCTTAAGTCCGACCTTTGGCTCAAGGGGGGCTACCAGAAGTCCTCCGTTGATCTGAAACAGATGCCCTTTGGATAAAACTCAAGAATACCTTGACTTTAAGTCTAATTTGGTGAGTTTTTAGGCTATATAAGGACCTTAGAACCCTCTCTCTCACAGCCATACGAATTTGAGATTTGAGAGAGAGAAAAGAGAGAGAAAGTGTGGGAGATGTGGGAGAATCTCCCTGCCCTTCTTCCCTGCTGCTATCCATACTCCACCACTCCGTTCTAATCATTTTTCCGGCGATTCCAGCTTCGTTTCTAAGTAAGAAACCCTAACCCTAATCTGATTTGGGGTGTTGATAGTTGTAGGTTATGAAATAGCTAACTTATTTCATTCTATAGGTTGCCAAACTGCCGAATACGAAAGCTTAGCAAACCTATTGACTCCGTTACAATTCTACGACAAAAGGTATGGACTTCAGGTGTATAGGTTATGGTTTTCAACACTTTCAATGTTAGATAATGATAGATTCATGATCTGCATGCAATTGCACATGTACGAAGTGCTGTCTGTTTTCCATTTCGATTAAAGACGTAGAATATGGAATTTTACATATTCTAGGTATTCGTAGAAAGTACCGTATACATATAAATTTTGGAAATATGTTTGCCATGATTATTTGTTGTATGAATATAATATATATGGATCAAATACTTAGTTGGCGAAAGGACTCGCCATAATACATGATTTACTAATATACACTATGTATGTAGAAATAGTGTATTTTAGAAAATACCGTATACATATAAAATTTGGAATTGTGTTGGCCATGATTTACTGTTTTATATGTATGCTAGATTTATTAGTATTAACTTTTGGGTGAACAGATTAGCCCTAATACATGTTTTCTTAACATACGTTGCGCATGTTATAAAGTGTGTAGTTTAAGTGTTTGTTGAAATGACTAAGTAAATATAGATTCATGATTTGTGCCTGCCATATGTATGGAACATGATTGAGGTGTGCTAAACAACCCCTTAGCAAAAGGATTTGCCCTAAATCACGCCACGGCCACTATAAGCTATATATGTTAAAATGCGTAGCCCAAGTGTTTGTGGAAACGACTGAATGAATATGGAACTTGGATTCCTGCCTGCCATGACTATCCGTCATGGGTGCACGCGTGTTGTAATTGGGGTAACTCCCTAGTGAAAGGATTTGGCCTAATACCCATGTGATCAACATATGTCATATATGTTGATGTAGGTAGTCTAAAGTATTTGTTGAAATGTTGAATGAGTAATAGTTAGTAATTGTAATGTATAAGGGCGTTGAGATATGATTCTTAACTCCTGTAACTATGTGTATGCTTCCTTTAGATATCTGTATGATTAGGAATTGAATATGTACAAACTCATGCATGTGTTGTACTTCATAACATGCTCAACTGATTGTATGATTTTATGTATGTAATGCATATGTTTAAATTCATGTTTACATTGTATGATCCGTCATGGGTGATGGGGGAGTGGTGTAACGATTCCGTGCAATAGCCCTGGCAGCCCTAAACGGATATTATCAGATTTTGATTGTATGATTTGAATCTTGATCCATTACTGCTTTACCTATCTACAATTGAATGTGATTGGGGCTATTGTATAGTCCAGGCAGTCGGTAATAGGATCGAATTTGTGGTTAAGATTCATTCGCCACGTAAGACGTATTTGATGAACCCGAGTCGTGTGTTGCTTGTCGGCAGTGGTTAGGCCACACGAAGTACTTATGCACTTCATGTCATATAATTCAACGGGTGCTCGAGCTAGTCGGGCTCGTCAAGTAACCCGATCTGTCTTATGTATGTTCACCCTGTTTGGACGTTACTGCTTGAACTTAGGGTACGAAACTTACCAGTGGAAATTCCGTTAACCATGGTACCTCGATTCGCTAAGACTCATGAGCCGGGCATGGTGGTATGGGACACCATGGTTGAATTGTCGGCCTATGCTGGGGCCATGTGCCTACCCATAGTGACCATTGAGCAACCAGACTCGTGAGCCGATTATGGTGGTATGGGACACTATATTCGAGCTGTCGGCCTACACTGGCGTAGCCTGGCTGTGGTCCTCAGTCGGGTTGCATCCGAGTCCCATTGTCAATAAGTGGACTAGTCGGGCTTCAAAAATAGACTGCCAGTTGGTAGGACATTAGTGGAGTGACCTCGAGCATACTCTAAAATCTGTGATTGGCAATGAGCCCTTTGCAGTAACTAGAGTCTGAGTTGAGCCGAGTACGGTGAGACCTGTATTCGAGCTGACGGTCAGTAATTGAGCCGCATACGGTGAGATCTGTATCTGTGCTGACGGGTGACGAGCCCTTCGCGATGCCTCTCGAACCATAATATCGTATGAGATTATCTAGGTTTGACAACCCTAGAATGGATCATGTTTGGGAATAATACAAGGGAGGTACCTTAGTTTCCCAATCCTGCTGTTTGAAATGGACTAATAAAAACTCGGTAATCATGCTCATTATGCATTACATGTGCCTGGAAGATGTGGAGCACTGAGGGATGAAAGTATGCCGTGAACGTAAGATGGTGTCCCATGAGGGTGGTTTAGCAAGGGCATCCATCATGACTGCATTCATACTTGCATTAATAAGAGTAGTTAGGAGTGTTTGATTCTACTGCTTTATCATTACTGCTTGACTACATTGATAACATGTTAACCTATGCTTTATTGTTCCACTGAGTTGATCACTCACTCCCACGTTACGGGACGGTGTTGTACACACCAACCAGACTTGTTTGAGTTTCAAATGATGGCGATGCTGCGAAGCGGAGCCGGACTTTTATGAGGATGAGGAGGATTCCTCCTTTATGCAGTTCCTGGCGGCTTCATGTGAGCCGTGTCTTAATCGACAGGGTTATAAGAATGTTGACTAGAGGACCTTACACATTTGGTATATTTTAGAATTGTACTTGTAATTATTTAACCTGGTAACGTTATCACACTCTGGAAACTCACCACAGTTTATATATTTTATCTATCTATCACAGTCTTTCGCTTGCAAATTTAACTGTCTCTAGAGTATGATATGTTGTTTTGGCTTAATCTCACTAATGTTCACTACTCTAATACAGACAACATTCAATCATCATTCATTTTGTTGCATAAGTGATGCGTTAGAACTCAGGAGTTGAGTTTATGCTCGACCCCTGATTTTTAGGGTGTTACACTATAGATTGGAGAAGAGGAAGGATACCAAAAGGAGTAATGCAATTGATAAACACAGGTCTTTCAATAATAATGTTTCACAATTGCAAATCCCGCACATGTAAGGAATCATCCTCGGGTGACTGAAGATGGCGCCTAGTGATAGTTGATGGACGAGAGGAAGACGGCACGGGAAGTTTTCTTTTTCCCGCTAGAATCCATTTGCAATAGGAAAATCAAAGAACCAAGAAGAAGCAAAGATTATAGAGTGGGGTTTGCTAAGATTAGATTTTTTAAAAGAAAACCCCAAAATTGTAATGAATCATAAAATAAATTACTTTAAGAGTGAAAATGAAATAATATTAACTAGAATCTACAAAAAAAAAACACAAATGATGCACTAACCTTGAGGAATCAAATAGTTGGGTACGACTAGTTGTGCTACAGCCCATTGGAGAAGAAATAGAAAATGAGGAAGATGAGTTTTTCTCCAAATTTTAAGAGATCCAGTGCACTACACGACTAGTCGAGGACTGTTCTCGACCGGTCATACCACGACTGCTCGAGCATGTCCTCGACTAGTCATGTACCAACAAATATATATATATTATGATACACACATGCATGAATAATCAATTTAAATTGCACATACCAAGATCAAATTTCAATTTATTGAACCTGCTTTTGTCAAGCGGTTTAGCAAAAATGACAGCAAGTTGAGTCTCAGTCGGAACGTATTACAATGAAATTATTTTTTCTTCCACTAGTTCACGAATGTAATGAAATCTAATGTCAATGTGCTTGGTACATGAATGCTGAATTGAATTTTTATAAATATTTATTGCATTAGAATTTTCACAATATAAAACTATTGAATCCTGTGCAATTCCATAGTCGCTTAACATACGTTTCATCCAAACAAGCTAAGTACATGCATTTCTAGCTACGATGTATTCAACCTCAACAGTAGAAAGCGATATAGAACTTTGCTTCTTACTAAACTAAGAAACTAAACAATTTCCAATATTGAAACAACCTGTAAGGGTTATGGTCTCATACTCCTTTGGTTGTCAAATTTTAATGTGTCAAAACATCTATCTGTGTCTTGTGCTGGTATGATGATTTTATACTTCAAGATGCTACAAGTTGAAGCACAAGATGTTAAAGTTCAAGAAGCTACAAGTTGAAGCACAAGATGTTAAAGTTCAAAAAGCTACAAGATGAAGCTCAAGATGTTGAAGTTCTCAAGGTTCAAATGTTGATGAAGATCTCAAGACTTCAAGCCTGATATTGTTCAAGACTTCAAGCCAGATATTGGTTCAAACAATCTACATTCGTTGAATGGTTGAAGTTCAATGTCCATACGTCATATTTCAGGTTTGAATGACCTTAGGTTGACCCTTTAAGTAGGTCATTTTGGATACATAAAACAAATGTTTATTCTACATAAGCTTAGTCTGTTCCAAGACCTGTCCTAGCTCTTGTTCGACCAGTCCTAGCATTGGTTCGACTAGTCCAAGAAATTCCACGACCAGTCCTAATTTGTTGAAGATTTTTCGGATTTTTTTGGAACGCCCACGACCAGTCCTGGAGGTCCTTCGACCGGTCGTAGGTTGGCTTCGACTCGTACACGATCAGTCGTGGAGCTACGACTGAAAGTCCAGCAACCTATTTCATGGTCCTACGACCAGTCGTAGGTGTCCCACGACCAGTCGTAGGTGTCCCACGACCGGTCGTAGGGTACACACGACCGATCGTAGAACGGTTTTCAAAGATCGCGCTCAAATTTTCAAAAATGCATTAGAGCTACGACCAGTCCTAGGTTTCTAAGACCAGTCGTAGGAACGATTTTTTCTTCTATAAATTGAACACGAAATTCAGAGTTTTTATATTCAGAACTCCATTCCTTTCAAGAATTTTCAAGTAATCACTCTGAGATAAGTCTATGTTTATTTTAAGCTAAATTGTGCTTATTTAATATTCCTTTTTGCTAGCTTATTTAATTTGATTTTGTTTCTCTATTCCAATCTTATTTGAAAAGAGGAATTATATTATTCCTTCTTCTTGGAATCAAAATCAAATATAGCTACGCCCAACAAGTTAAAATCTAAAATCTATTAGAAGTTAGAACCCTATGAATGTGAGTATTGGAAATTGAACTTTGATATTCAATCATCTACTCCGATTGGTTCTACGGGCCGCTAAAGGAAAAATCCAGGTATTTTACATTTCTGTAAAATTCATTTATTTTTGGTTTTGTTTGAGATTGAGCCAGAAAAATCTCATTGTATTGGTTTTGTTTGAGATTGAGCCAGAAAAATCTCATTGTATTGGTTGTCTGAGGAAAACCAGAAAACTCAGAAAAAGGGGTTTTTGAATTGTGTAAGCCCAAGTGAAAAAGACACAATTGTAAAGGTTTTTGGTGAACCTGTGAAAACCTATTTGATAGTGAACGCTAATATCCCCTGTGTGAGGATATTAGAGTGGAGTAGCATTCGTGGGTGTTGTAAAACAGTTGGTGTACACAAAGTGAACCACTATAACTCTTTGTCTTGTGGATTGAATGCTTGATTAATTTTCATATCTTTTATCATTTGATTGTGTGGAATGTACAAGTGGATGTGAATGTTGTAACTATTTACATTTTCAAGCAAGTGTGGGGATTGTTGTAATAATTTAGATCTTTATACGCATTTATTTTCAATTCCTTGCTATTTCATTTACTTATATTAACATTGAGTTCTTGATTCAAAAGAGGTTCTAGAAATAAGGTTGTCCTACCATAAGCCCTTGTTTATTATGGTGTAAGGTTGTCCTTAGAATGAATTTGTATCAATCTCTCAATAATTATTTATCAAGGTGATTTATATTTAGCATTGTGAATTGATTCATTATTGTAAGAGTATTGATTTACTTTTGTTCATTGATTTATTTTTAAATTTGGCATAGTCCTATTCACCCCCCCCCTCTAGGACATATAGCTTGGCCTTTTCAAGTGGTATCGAGCCTAATAGCTCATTTCTTGTTACTTTTTATTTGGATTTATTTCCTGAGCTAACGATCTAAGCTATATAAAAAGATGTCAAATTTTGATAGCCTTTCAGTTACTAGGCCTCCACCTTTTGATGGCTCCAACTATGCCTATTGGAAAGCCAGAATGAGAATCTTTCTCAGATCAATGGATGAAAGTGTGTGGCTAGCCACAGTGACTGAATGGAATCCTCCTACCATGGAAGTAACTGGTGTTGATGGTTCAAAATCTATGAAAATTACACCATTTTTTCAATGGACCACACTTCAGAAAAATGAGAGTAGTGCTAATGCTAAAGCACTAAATGCAATCACTTGCGCACTATCACCGGATGAATTCAAAAGAATCATATCCTGTGATACTGCAAAGCAAGCCTGGGATATTTTAGAAATGACACACGAAGGTACTACAATTGTCAAGAAATCTAAAGTCCAACTCCTCACAACTAAATTTGAAGAAATTCATATGGAGGAAAATGAAATGTTTATGGACTTTTACACTAGATTGAATGACATTGTAAACTCTATGTAGGGTCTTGGTGAAAAGATCTCAGAAAGTAAAGTGTGTGCAAAAATACTACGCTCTCTTCCTGAACGGTTCAATTCAAAGGTAGCCGCAATCCAGGAACTTCGTGATACGGACAATATGAAGGTAGAAGAATTAGTTGGTTCTTTGCAAACCTATGAATTAAGTTTTAAAGCTCCTAAAGGTAAGTCTATTGCTTTGAAGTCATCTAAAAGTATTACTCAAGAAAATTGATTCAAAAGTCGAAGATGATATGGCCCTTTAGCGAAAAAGTTTTATAAGATTTTCAAAAGTAAGAAAAGAGTCGACTTTCAAAAGGCAAATGAAAAGAAACGTTCTAAACCTAAGTCTAAAACTTGGAAATCATTGAAAGATAGTCAATGTTACAATCTGTCAAGAATATGGGCATTTAGCAAACAAATGTCCTAAAAGGACAGATCCAAAAGGAAGGGTATGTTGGCTACTTGGGATGAATCGTCGTCGATTTGAAGCCTCTTCTGAATCAGAAAATTCAGAAACTGAGTCGGGCAGTGAACTTAAGGCCCTTATGACTCTAGCCAAGTTTACCTTTTCAGATCACGATGATTCAACAAGTGAAGAAAATTTGGATAGTGATCATGAAAATGATGAAGATCTACAAGATGCTTACAATGCCTTATATAAAGAAAGTTGTAAAATTGTTTGTCAAACTAAAACTTCAAAAGAAAAGTTCTTTAAACTTAAAGAATGTTTTGAAACCCTTGTTTTAGAAAAATCTCAAATTTCAGATTGTTTTGAAAAATCAAAGTGTGATTTAGAATGCAAAACCTCCCTAATTGAAAATTTGAAATCTGAAAATGAGAAACTTAAAAATGAAGTATCCTCTCTTCTGAGTTTGAAGGACACATGGAGATATGCCCATGGTGATCCAAAATTAGAGAAATTATTATCTGGATCAAGAAATTGTGGTGATCGATCTGGGTTGGGCTTTGATAAAAACACATCTCCTAAACAGAAGAATGCTTCTTCCATTTTTGTGAAAGGAGAGACTTCTAACTCAAAAGGAAAAGGTACTAATCAAGTCAAGTTTCTAAAAATACAAAAACCTTTCAAAAACACAAAAGCAACTATATAAATTTCAAAAATCGATTCGAAACCCGCTATTTGAAAAAATTATTGATTTACTTAAGGATTTGTTAAAATCTAACTCAATAGGTCACTCTTATAACTATAAACAAAACAAGACCAATTATTCTCCTAAACCCAAAACAGTACTGAAATGGGTTCCCAAGGTTACTTGTTTGGTTGCTCACACTGCTTTCAAAGCTACAAGCCATTCAAAATGGTACCTAGACAGTGGATGCTCCAGACATATGACAGGCGACAAAGCTCTATTCACCGATCTTAATGATATGACTGATGGGACAGTCACATTTGGTGATGGTAGCAACTGCAAGATAATTGGCAAAGGTACGGTCCAACTCTATAACCTTCCCTTATTTAAAAATGTGTTATATGTTGAAGGTTTAAAACACAACTTGTTGAGCATATCTCAAATATGCGATAACAACCATAATGTTAAATTTACTAATCAAGGTTGTGAAATTTCAAATGAAAAGGGTTCTGTAATATTAACTGGTCGCAGAACTTCTGAAAACTGCTATATAGTAAGCAATGGTAGCTCATCTAATCAAATGTGCTACATGGTCCATACCGATGAGACAGATTTATGGCACAAACGCCTTGGACATGTACACTACCGAAATTTATACAGATTGAGCAAAAGTGAACTAATAAAAGGTCTACCTAAAATGAAAAAAATAGACAAGATCTGTGGTGAATGCCAGTATGGTAAACAAACTAGGAGCTCTCACAAAAAGGTGAACTCCAATATCACCACAAGACCACTCGAGCTTCTCCATATGGATCTTATAGGACCAACAAGAACGGAAAGTCGAGGTGGCAAAAAGTACATCTTAGTTATTGTAGATGATTATACAAGATACACTTGGGTTTCATTCTTGAAAGATAAATCAGAAACCCTTGATGAAGTGAAAAAGATTATAAAACGGATTCAAACTGAAAAATGTTCTCAAGTCAGCAAGATCCGTAGTGATCATGGATCCGAATTTGAAAATAGCGGTTTTGAGAAATTTTGTAGCGATCAGGGAATATCGCATGAATTCTCTGCACCTAAAACTCCTCAACAAAATGGAATTGTCGAGAGGAAGAATAGAGTACTTCAAGAAATGGGAAATGTTATGTTAAATAGCATGAAGCTACCTAGGAATCTCTGGAAATTTGAAGTGTTGAATACAAATTTTGTTACATTATTAACCGTGTTTATATTTGTAAATCTAATAATAAAACGGCTTATGAAATGTGGTTTGAGAAAAAGCCTTGTCAAATATTTTCAAATTTTTGGCAAAGAAGTGCTATATTTTGCGTGGACCGTGAAAATTTGGGAAAATTCGACACTAAAAGTGATGAAGGGATCTTTTTAGGTTATTCTTTAAATAATCGTGCTTATCGTGTTCTGAACAACAGGACCGGTGTGATTCAAGAGTCAATAAATGTTGTGATTGACGATCTTTTGAAGACACCTGTCCCTAGTTTAGATAATGATGAAGTTCTTATACTTGAAAAACAAGAAACTTCATCAAGTGAAACTAATCCTGAATTAAGGACTGTTAAAGATCATCCAACCTCTCAAATACTTGGAAACCCTCTCACTGGTGTGCGCACTCGTAGACAATTAGAGGACATATGTAACTACGTATGCTTTACCTCCCAGATTGAACCGAGTAACGTAAAAGAAGCACTTTCTGATGAAAATTGGATTCTTGCGATGCAAGAAGAACTTAATCAGTTTGTCAGAAATGATGTCTGGCAACTTGTTCCTAGACCTAAAGATAAACATATTATTGGAACAAAATGGATTTTCAAAAACAAATCGATGAGCTTGGAAATATTATTCGAAATAAAGCAAGACTAGTTGTACAGGATATACACAAATCGAAGGTATTGACTATAATGAAACATTTGCCCTCGTAGCTCGTCTTGAATCGATCGACTTTTTATCTCCATAGCATGTTTTAAGAAAATTAAAATTTATCAAATGGATGTTAAGAGTGCCTTTCGAATGGTGATTTACATGAAGAGGTATATGTTGAACAACCTACGTGGTTTGAAGATCCTAAATTCTGATCATGTGTATCGTCTTAAGAAAGCTCTCTATGGTCTGAAACAAGCTCCCAGAGCATGGTACGAAAAATTGACTAAGTTTTTACTAAGTCATAACTTTCAGATGGGGTGTGTTGATAAGACACTCTTTGTTAAGAAATATAACGATGATATTCTAATGGTTCAAATATACGTTGACGATATTATTTATGGATCAACCTGTACTAACATGATTGTTGAGTTTGCAGATTTGATGAAGTCTAAATTGAAATGAGCATGGTTGGAGAATTAAACTATTTCCTAGGATTGCAAGTAAAACAACAACTTTGATGGAATATTTATTTCACAAACCAAATATGCTCGAGTTTAATTAAAAAATTTTGGATTTGAGAAAGGTAAAAATTTTGATACTCCAATGAGTACAAGCTGTAAGACTCTCAAAAGACTCTACAGTGTAATGATGTAGATCCTAAATTATATCGTAGTTTAATTGGTAGTTTACTTTATCTAACTCGCTAGTAGACGATATTGCTTTGAGTGTTGGTATTTGTGCTCGTTATCAATCAAATCCTAAAGAATCTCACTTAACTTCTTGTTAAGCGGATTATGCGTTATGTCGCAAGTTCTACTAAATTGGGTCTCTGGTATCCACATGAGACTAATGTTCAATTAGCCAGTGCACGCAGATGCTGACTTGGGTGGAAACATTGATGATAGGAAATCAACCCGGTGGTGGTTGTTTCTACATTGGAAATTGTCTTGTTTCTTGGTTTAGCAAGAAGCAAAGTTCTATATCGCTATCAAGCCGAAATTTGAATACATTTCTTTGAAATGCATGTACTCAACTTGTTTGGATGAAACGAATGTTAAGCGATTATGGAATTACTCAAGATTCTATGATTTTATTTTGTGATAATTCCAGGCAATAAATATCTCTAAAAATCCAGTTCAGCATTCACGTACTAAGCATATTGACATTAGATTTCATTACATTCGTGAATTAGTGGAAGAAAAATTAATAAATTTGGATTACATTCCAACCGAGATTCAACTTGCGGACATTTTCACTAAACCGCTCGACAAAAGCCGGTTTAATAAATTAAAATTTGATCTCGGTATGTGCAATTTAAATTGAGTTTGCATGATTTTGTGTATCATAAGTTTGATGTTTTATTTGCTTAAACTTGAAATTATTTAAAAAAAATATAGAAAAAGAAAAAAAAAATTGCAAATTTTTTGTCATACTCGACCTGTCGTGAGAATACACGACCGGTCGTGCTACGACCGGTCGAACACGTACACGACCTGTCGTAAAGCACGGGATTTCACTTAAAATTGGGGATTTTAGTCTTCTTCTTCATTTCTTCATTTCTTTCCAACCGTCCTACTACGGTATGCCCCAACCCATCTTCATTGTTTTTCAAGGTTAGTGATTCTTTTACATTTTTCTTGTAGATTCTTACTATTAGTGCTTCAAAACTCATGTTTGTGGAATCTATTTGATCATTGATTGCAGGATTTGGGGTTTTTCTCTTAAAAAATCTGTTCTATCTAAATCTCATTCCTTCTATCTTGCATTTTGTTGTTTCCTTGAAATCTTTCTTTGAAAATGGATCCTAGAGGTAAAAAGAAAACTACTCGAGGTCCATCTTCTTCTAGATCAACTTCCATTGTTCAACGTCATCTTCGTTCTCCTGAAAATGATTCTACTGATGCTCGAGATTTGCGTATGCGTAATGTAATTGTTGAACGTCATGTTAATGTCAATCACATTGCTTCTTTTGGTATTCCTTCTTTGTTGGAATGTGGGATGGGATAACATCCTACATTGGGGTGGAGCTGCATACCAGTCCATTGCCCAATCCATGTTTGCATGTATCTGCGATTTTTCTCTTGAGAATTTAACATTTAAAGTTGATACTCAAGAAGGTTTGTTTGTTGTAGATCGACAATTGATTGCAGATATTATGGAAATACCTATCAATGATGAAAGCATTCCAATTAATATTTTACATGATAGTCTCTCAGAATCTGAACGACGAATGCTTACTAGAGACTTATGTAATATGGATGTTCATTGGACTCATAAAGGTCATGTACTTCCCTCAAGGTATTTGTTACCCAGACACAGAGTACTTCATAAGATATTCATTTCGAATCTTTATCCACGTTCTGGTAACAAAACCGAACTCACTTCTTTTATGGTTCGTGTTTTGCATTCTGTTGTCTCTGGTGTTAATATATGCCTCCCTTCTTTAATCTGTCATTCCATTATTCTGTCACGTCACCATCCTGGACATAGTGATATACCCTTTGGTTATTTACTGACTAGGTTAGCAAATCATATGCTCATAGCCATGCCTACTAGGGAAAAACCCATCCACCATCTTCCTTTTAATAACTCCAATCTTAATAAGATGACTTTAGATTTGGCTAGAGGCCAAGTGGATCTTTAGCAAGTGGTGGTGAAGGTGTAATGTTGAAGCTAGTGATCTTCCTGAGGACGTGAATATGGATGACTTATTTGAAGAACTTGAGTCAGACTCGGCTGATGATCCTGATTTTCAGCCTTCTGATTTTGATGAAAGGTTGAATTCTCTTCAAGAGCAGGTGGCTCAAATTCGTGTTACTCAAGACACACAATTTTCTTATATGCGTAAATATATGAGGCGAATTGCTAAGGGATTACACAAAATTGATCCATCTAATCCTGCACCTTCTTCTGGTTCTGACTGAATTTTTCTTTGGTCTGTAATATTTACTGATATTAGCTTGCATCTCTAATCTTTTTGTTGGTTATGGACTTTCTTTTTTTTGCTTTAACTCCAAATTGGGTATGCACATTAACTGCTTTTCTTCCTTTGTCATTTTGTGTCAAAAAGGGGGAGAAGTTTGGTGAATGTTACAAATTTTGTTTTGTTGTTGTGCTAGCTATTACTCAGGGGGAGTTAAATTTTGTTGTGCTATTACTCAGGGGGAGTTAAACTTCTCATGAGTTGTGGGAATATGATTATTGCTTATCATGTCTATACATTGCTTATCATCTGTTCATCTGTGCTTGTTCATCTGTGCTTGCTTTGTACTTCTCTTATGTCTATTGGAAGAATTATATACTTGGTGTGCTGTTTTGTCACAAATTTGACAAAGGGGGAGATTGTAAGGGTTATGGTCTCATACTCCTTTGGTTGTCAAATTTTAATGTATCAAAACATCTATCTGTGTCTTGTGCTGGTATGATGATTTTATACTTCAAGATGCTACAAGTTGAAGCACAAGATGTTAAAGTTCAAGAAGCTACAAGTTGAAGCACAAGATGTTAAAGTTCAAAAAGCTACAAGATGAAGCTCAAGATGTTGAAGTTCTCAAGGTTCAAATGTTGATGAAGATCTCAAGACTTCAAGCCTGATATTGTTCAAGACTTCAAGCCAGATATTGGTTCAAACAATCTACATTCGTTGAATGGTTGAAGTTCAATGTCCATACGTCATATTTCAGGTTTGAATGACCTTAGGTTGACCCTTTAAGTAGGTCATTTTGGATACATAAAACAAATGTTTATTCTACATAAGCTTAGTCTGTTCCAAGACCTGTCCTAGCTCTTGTTCGACCAGTCCTAGCATTGGTTCGACTAGTCCAAGAAATTCCACGACCAGTCCTAATTTGTTGAAGATTTTTCGGATTTTTTTGGAACGCCCACGACCAGTCCTGGAGGTCCTTCGACCGGTCGTAGGTTGGCTTCGACTCGTACACGATCAGTCGTGGAGCTACGACTGAAAGTCCAGAACCTATTTTCATGGTCCTACGACCAGTCGTAGGTGTCCCACGACCAGTCGTAGGTGTCCCACGACCAGTCGTAGGGTACACACGACCAGTCGTAGAACGGTTTTCAAAGATCGCGCTCAAATTTTTAAAAATCTGTTAGAGCTACGACCAGTCCTAGGTTTCTAAGACCAGTCGTAGGAACGATTTTTTCTTCTATAAATTGAACACGAAATTCAGAGTTTTTATATTCAGAACTCCATTCCTTTCAAGAATTTTCAAGTAATCACTCTGAGATAAGTCTGTGTTTATTTTAAGCTAAATTGTGCTTATTTAATATTCCTTTTTGCTAGCTTATTTAATTTGATTTTGTTTCTCTATTCCAATCTTATTTGAAAAGAGGAATTATATTATTCCTTCTTCTTGGAATCAAAATCAAATATAGCTACGCCCAACAAGTTAAAATCTAAAATCTATTAGAAGTTAGAACCCTATGAATGTGAGTATTGGAAATTGAACTTTGATATTCAATCATCTACTCCGATTGGTTCTACCGGGCTGCTAAAGGAAAAATCCAGGTATTTTACATTTCTGTAAAATTCATTTATTTTTGGTTTTGTTTGAGATTGAGCCAGAAAAATCTCATTGTATTGGTTTTGTTTGAGATTGAGCCAGAAAAATCTCATTGTATTGGTTGTCTGAGGAAAACCAGAAAACTCAAAAAAAAAGGGGTTTTTGAATTGTGTAAGCCCAAGTGAAAAAGACACAATTGTAAAGGTTTTTGGTGAACCTGTGAAAACCTATTTGATAGTGAACGCTAATATCCCCTGTGTGAGGATATTAGGAGTGGAGTAGCATTCTGTGTGGGTGTTGTAAAACAAGTTGGTGTACACACAGCGAACCACTATAACTCTTTGTCTTGTGGATTGAATGCTTGATTAATTTTCATATCTTTTATCATTTGATTGTGTGGAATGTACAAGTGGATGTGAATGTTGTAACTATTTACATTTTCAAGCAAGTGTGGGGATTGTTGTAATAATTTAGATCTTTACTCG
The DNA here is from genome assembly GCA_030180095.1 of Magnolia changhungtana. Lineage (NCBI taxonomy): Eukaryota > Viridiplantae > Streptophyta > Magnoliopsida > Magnoliales > Magnoliaceae > Magnolia > Magnolia changhungtana. The sequence goes on from JASAUF010000625.1 coordinate 4,586,859, forward strand.
CATTTATTTTCAATTCCTTGCTATTTCATTTACTTATATTAACATTGAGTTCTTGATTCAAAAGAGGTTCTAGAAATAAGGTTGTCCTACCATAAGCCCTTGTTTATTATAGTGTAAGGTTGTCCTTAGAACTGAATTTGTATCAATCTCTCAATAATTATTTATCAAGGTGATTTATATTTAGCATTGTGAATTGATTCATTATTGTAAGAGTATTGATTTACTTTTGTTCCGCTGATTTATTTTTAAATTTGGCATAGTCCTATTCACCCCCCCCTCTAGGACATATAGCTTGGCCTTTTCACAACCACCACTAGTTGACTTTCTATCATCGATATTACTAGCCCAATCAACATCTGAGTACCCCGCCAACTGAACACTAGTATCATATGGATACCAGAGACCCAAATTAGCAGAACTTGCGACATATCGCATAATCCGCTTAACAGCAGTTAGATGAGACTCTTTAGGGTTAGACTGATATCTAGCGCAAATTCCAACACTCAAAGCAATATCAGGTCTATTAGCAGTTAAATAAAGCAGACTGCCAATCATACTGCGATAAATTTTAGGATCTATATTTTTACCTGTAGAGTCTTTTAAGAGTCTTAATGTTGTACTCATAGGAGTATCAAAATTCTTACCATTCTCAAATTCAAACTTTTTAATTAATTTCAAAGTATATTTGGTTTGAGAAATAAAAATACCATCAGGTTGTTGTTTAACTTGCAACCCTATGAAATAATTCAATTCCCCAACCATGCTCATTTCAAACTTAGATTTCATTAAATCTGCAAACTCAACAGCCATGTTAGTATAGGTAGATCTATAAATAATATCATCAACATATATTTGCACCATTAAGATATGATCATTATATTTATTAACAAACTGAGTCTTATCAACACTTTCCATTAGAAAATTATGACTTAGTAAAAACTTAGTCAATTTTTCGTACCATGCCCTGGGAGCTTGTTTCAAACAGTAGAGTGCATTTTTAAGGTGATAAACATGATCAGTGTTCTTAGGGTCTTTAAAACCCATTGGTTGTTCAACATAAACTTCTTCATGCATATCACCATTTAAGAATGCACTCTTTACATCCATTTGATAAATTTTAAATTTTCTAAAGCACGCAATAGATATGAATAGTCTAATTGATTCAAGACGAGCTACTAGGGCAAAGGTTTCATCATAGTCGATACCTTCAATATGAGTGTACCCTTGTACAACCAGTCAAGCCTTGTTTCGAATTATATTACCAAGTTCATCAGACTTATTTTTGAAAATCCACTTAGTTCCTATAATGTGTTTATCTTTAGGTCCGGGAACAAGATACCAAACATCATTTCTCACAAATTGGTTAAGTTCTTCTTGCATAGCTATTATCCAGTTTTCATCAGTAAGAGCTTATTTTACGTTAGCAGGTTCTATCTAGGTTGTAAAACACACGTAATTACATATGTCTTTTAGTTGTCTACAACTGCGCACACCAGTGAGAGGGTTTCCAAGAATTTGAGTGGTTGGATGATCTTTGATAGTCCTCAGTTCAGAATTAGTTTGATTTGAAGAAATATCTGGTTTGTCAATTAAAAGAACTACATCATTATCTGAACTTACGGCAGGTGTATTCAAGTGATCGTCAATGACCACATTGATGGACTCTTGAATAACACCGGTCCTCTTGTTTAGTACACGATATGCGCGACTGTTCAAAGAATACCATAAAAAAAATACCTTCATCACTTTTAGTATCAAACTTCCCCAGATTTTCACAGTCATGTAAAATATAGCACTTGCTATCAAAAACTCGAAAGTATTTGACAGTAGGCTTCTTATCAAACCATAGTTCATAAGAAGTTTTATTATTAGATTTACTTGTATAAACCCGGTTGATTATATAGCATGTAGTATTAACGACTTCAGCCTAGAGATTTTTAGGGAGCTTCATACTATTTAACATTACATTAGCCATTTCTTGAAGCACTCTATTTTTTCTTTCAACAATTCCATTTTGTTGTGGTGTTTTGGGTGCAGAGAATTCATGTGATATTCCCTGATCGCAATAAAATTTCTCAAAGCTGCTATTTTCTAATTCTGATCCATTATCACTACGGATCTTACTAACTTGAGAAACTTTTTCAATTTGGATCCGTTTAAGAATCCTTTTTTTTACTTCATCAAGGGTTTCCGATTTTTCTCTTAAGAAGGTTACCCAAGTAAATCTGGTATAATCATCAATGATCACCAGTATGTATTTTTTACCACCTCGACTCTCTGTCCTGGTTGGTCCTACAAGATCCATGTGGAGAAGTTTGAGCGGTTTTGATGTGGCATTGGAGTTCACCTTTTTGTGAGAACTTCTTATTTGCTTGCCAATCTGGCATTCGCCACATATTTTGTCTACTTTTTAAAGTTTAGGTAGACCTCCTATTAGTTTTCTTTTGCTCAATCTATAGAGATTGTGGTAGTGCACATGTCCAAGGCGTTTAAGTCATAACTCGGTCTCATTGGTATGGACCATGTAACACAATTGATTAGATGAGCTAGAATCACTTACGATGTAGCAATTTTCAGAAATTCTATGACCAGTTAATATTACTGAACCATTTTTGTTTAATATTTCACACCCTATGTTAGAAAATTTAACACTATGATTTTTATCGCATATTTGAGAAATACTTAACAAGTTGTGTTTTAAACCTTCAACGTATAGAACATTTTCAAATAAGGGGAGGTTAGAAAGTTAAACCATACCTTGGCCAATAATCCTGTAGTTGCTACCATCATCAAATGTGACTGACCCACCAGTCATGTCTTTAAGAGTGGTGAATAGACCTTTATCACCTGTCATGTGCCTAGAACATCTATTTTCTAGGTACCATTTTGAATGGCTTGAAGCTTTAAAAGCCATGTGGGCAACCAAGCAAGTAACCTTAGGAACCTATTTCATAACTATTTTGGGTTTAGGAGTATAGTTGGTCTTATGTTTGTAGTTGTTGTAAGAATGGCCCATTGAGTTAGATTTTAAGAGTTCCTTAAGTAGATCAACTATTTTCTCAGTTAAAGGGTTTCGGTTTTGATTTTTACAGTTGATATGGTTACTTTTAGTTTTGAAAGATTAAAAAGTTTTAGCATTTTTAGAAAACTTTTGATTAGAACTTTTCTCTTTTGAGTTTGAGGACTCTCCTTTTACAAACTTAGGAGGAGTATTCTTCTATTTAGGAGGAATATTTCTATCACAGCCCAAAACAGATTGGTCGCCACATTTTCTTGATTCAGACAAGAGTTTTTCTAACTTTGGATCACCTTGGGCATACCTCCATGTATCCTTTAAACTCAAAAGTGAAGAGATTTCAAGTTTAAGTTTTCATTTTCAGATTTCAGATTTTCAATCTAGGAGGTTTTGAATTTTAAATTGCATTTGCATTTTTCAAAACAATTTGAAACATGGGATTTTTCTAAAACAAGAGTTTCAAAATTTTCTTTGAGCTTTGAAAAATTTTCTTTCTGAAGTTTAAGTTTAACAGCAATTTTACAACTTTCCTTGTATAGGGCATTGTAAGCATCTTATAAATCTTCTTCATTTTTATGATCACTATTTAGATTTTCTTCACTAGTAGAATCATCATGATTTGAAAAAGTGAACTTGGCTAGAGTTATAAGAGCTTTGACTTCATTGCCCGACTAGATTTCAGAATCTTCTGATTCAAAAGAGGCTTCAGTGCCAGAAGATTCATCCCAAGTAGCCAACATTCCTTTCCTTTTAGGTTTGTCCTTTTTAGGACACTTGCTTGTTAAATGCCCATATCTTGGCAGTTGTAATATTGACTATCTTTTAAAGATTTCCAAGTTTTAGATTTAGATTTAGATCTTTTCTTATCATTTGATTTTTGAAAGTCAACCCTCTTTCTACTTTTGAAAATCTTATAAAACTTTTTCGCTAAGAGGGCCATATCATCTTCAGAATTTTCAAAATTAGAATTTTCTTGAGAAATACATTTACAAGACTTAAGGGCAATAGATTTACCTTTAGGAGCTTTAAGATTTAACTAGTAGGTTTGTAAAGACCTGACTAATTCTTCTACCCTCATATTGTCCATATCACGAAGTTCCTGGATCGCAGTTACCTTTGAGTTGAACCGTTTAGGTAGTGAGCGTAGTATCTTTGCACACACTTTACTTTCTAGGATTTTATCGCCAAGACCCCAGTTTACAATGTCATTCAGTCTAGTATAGAAGTCCATGAACATCTCATTTTCTTCCATATGTATTTCCTCAAATTTAGTTGTGAGGATTTAGACTTTAGACTTCTTGACAATTGATGTACCCTCGTGTGTCATTTCTAAAATATCTCAAGCTTGCTTTACAGTATCATAGGATATAATTCTTTTGAACTCATCCAGTGATAGTGCGCAAGTGATTGCATTTAGTGTTTTTGCATTAGCACTACTCTCACTTTTCTGAAGAGTGGTCCAAGTAAAATAAGGAGAGACTTTCATTGATTTTGATCCATCGATACCAGTCACTTCAGTGGTAGGAGGGATCCATTCAGTTATTGTGGCTTGTCACACACTCTCATCCAAGGATTTAAGGAAAATCCTCATCCTGGCTTTCCAATAGGCATAATTGGAGCCATCAAATGGTGGAGGCCTAGTGACTTAAAGGCTATCAAAATTTAACATCTTATAAATAACTTAGATCGATTAGCTCAGGAAATAAACCTAAAAATATAGTAATTAAAATGAGCTATTAGGCTTTGATACCACTTGAAATGCTTAGCTATATGTCCTAGAGGGGGGAAGGGGGTGTGAATAGGACTGTACCAAATTTAAAACTTTAACAGCGGAATTTAAATGAATAAAGGAAAGATAGCACATTAGACAAATCACAGTACGGAAATATAAAGCAGCCTCAAATACTAGAATAAAGAGGTTGATACTAATGTTGTTCTAAGGACAACCTTGCACCATAAAAACCAAGGGTTTTTGGCAGGAAAACTGTCACGCCTCAGACTCGGTAACCAGACTCACAAGGAACGTGATGGCCGGTTCTAGGAGCAACAACCTCCGTAGTACTCCATTCTCGGCTCCTTAGGCAGGTTCCGATCCTGGAATCCTACAAGGAGGATTTCCATAACAGTATAATCATCGCCAATACGAATATACCCAAGATTACAGCAAGTAAATCTTAGAATAACAAAGGCACACATCACAAAATTCACTATGAATTTGAACTTTTACAAGTATCTATAAGGTCCAAAATGACATACATAAGATAATAGAAGGGAGAAATGAAGTCTGCAACACTGGGTCCTCAAGCTCAGCTCTAATCTAAACTCTGCTACTGCGACGCCTGCCTAGGATCTCCTGCACAAATCAATCATGCATAAGTTTATAGAAAGCTTAGAGGGTGGTGAGAGTGTGTGACAATGGTTCTTAGAAGAAGATAGAGAATGTGGAAGGGAGTCATGATCAATACCAAGACTATCATGAAAGCAAGAAACTATACCAAGGCAGTACGATAATGCAGGAAGCCATACCAAGGCTATATAATGCAATGAGTACTATAATGCGATAAGTACTGTAATGCGATGAGTACTGTAATACAATGAGTACTGTAATGCGATGAGTACTGTAATGTAATGAGTGTTGTAATGCATTATGAGGCTTACACAGCCGTGCAAATGAAATGCGAAGTAATGTCAGTGCTCATATCCAATCCACATATCAAGTACATTTCCATCATAAGGAAATCACTGGGGTCGATTACGCTGCTGGATGACTGCCGCTCTACAGACCCTGCACAGTTATAAACCAGCGTAAGAGACCTCACTATCCTGCCTGCGGACAGCTAATCACCAGCAAGGCCTAAAGGTAGCGGACCCATTCACAAGCTGGTCAAACTCAGCCTAGAAATGCCCCCTTACATTAAGCAAGCAAGGCCACACCCCTATCCAACCGACTACATGATAATGGGAGTCGTGGCCTAATGGTATAAGGCCCTCGTGCGCTCATATATTTCACTCGGTCACATCGTTGAAGCAGATCATTGGTACCATGGAAGTTTTAGAAATTTCACTTATGGGCATCCTATGCACCCGGTATGCTCAAGTAACATTTTCGGCGTCCAAACATGGTCGTCCATGATGTATCTGTGGAGGCTACAACCCTAATGAAGTGAGGGTGATAATGCTTATATGTTATGCAATGCCAGATACATGAATCACACCATCAACTATGCATCAATTCCAAGCATCCAACATGCTTAAGAGGGAATACTACGTCCCTCAGGAATGCAACATGCAATACCCAATGACACAATCATAACCACACACACAGTGTCATCCAATCATACAATGATACACATGGGCCATGAAGATGGGTCTAAACGCATTATGCGACGATATACAAAGTAGTACACTCTTATCCAAGAGGGGACCAAGATTAGGTATTTAGACAATATCCATAAGGAATCCCACCTCTAGTGGGGGCCCATTTACCTGGCGTAGCCCACGAGACTAAGCATACAACTACGTGTCTAGGTAACGTAAAAGTGAGTTTAGCAAGAGTTTAAGATGAGCATCTAATCATATTTAGATACAATCGGGCCTAGAGGGCTCCATAATGGGGACATTTAACCACCATTCCCCAAGAGGCATCTCAACCATGAACTATATAGATACAAGGCCTAAGGTCCTACATTCAAGATAAGAACACAAGTAACCACATACATATATCCCTCATAATAGGCCATAAAAAGATATAATACTAAACTTAACAACATGGGCCCTAAGAGGAGAATTAAGGCCCAAGGCTCATGTAACATCCCGAAAATCGAGGGTCGAGCATAAACTCAACTCCCGAGTTCCAGAACATCACTTATGCAACAAAATGAATGATGATTGAATGTTGACTGTATTCGTGCATTGAACATGAGTGAGATTAAGCCAAAACAGCATATCATACTCTAGAGACCGTTAAATTGCAAGCAGAAGACTGTGATAGACATATAAAATATATAAACTATAGTGAGTCTCCAAAGTGTGATGATGTTACCAGGTTAATTAATTACAGGTACAATTCTAAAATATACCTAATGTGAGGAAGTGTAATGTCTTCTATACCAAGTACCATAGCCCCGTCAATACAATATCAGGTCTTCATAGACCTGCCAGAGAGTCACAGATAGGAGAACTCCTCCTTGTCAACATAGTAGTGGTCTGGCTCTGCTTCATAAGCATTGCCATCACCTGAAACTCAACAAATCTGGTTGGTGTGTACAACACCGTCCCGTAACATGAGAGTGAGTGATCAACTCAGTGGAACAGTAAAGCATAGGTTAACATGTTATTAATTCAGTCAAGCAGTAATGATAAAGCAGTACAATCAAACAATTCTACTATTATTTAATGCAAGTATGAAATGACATGATGTATGCCCTTACTAAACCACCCTCATGCGACATCATCTTACGTTCGCGAATGCGTCCATCCCTCAGTGCTCCACATCTACCAGGCACATGCAATGCGATGATGAGCATGATTACCGAGTAATTATTAGTTCATTTCAAACAGCAGTATTAGGAAACTAAGGTACCTCCCTTGTATCATTCCCAAACATGATCTATTCTAGGGCCGTCAGTCCTAGTTAATCTCATACGATATTATGGTTTGAGAGGCGTAGCAAAGGCATCACAAAGGGCTCGTCACCCGTCAGCACGGATACAGATCTTACCGTATGCAGCTCAATTGCCGGCCGTTAGCTCGAATACAGGTCTCACCGTACTCGGCTCAATCGCTAGCCGTCAGCTCGAATACAGATCTCACCGTACTCGGCTCAACTCATACTCTAGTTGCTGTGAAGGGCTCGTCGCCAATCACAGACCTTAGAGTATGCTCGAAGACACTACAGAGGACTCGTCGCCCGTCAGCACGAGTACAGGTCTCACCGTACTCGGCTCTTGCCGTAGGTGTCGACAGCTCGAATATAGTGTCCCATACCACCATAATCGGCTCACGAGTCTGGTTGCTCACTGGTCACTACAGGGAGGCACGTGGCCCCAGCGTAGGCCGACAGCTCGACCACGTTGTCCCATACTACCATGCCCGGCTCATGAGTCTTACCGGATCGAGGTACCATGGTTAAAAGGGATTTCACTGGTAAGTTTGGTACCCTAGGTTCAAGCAGTAGCATCAAACATAGTGAACATACATTAGACAGATCGGGTTACTTGACGAGCCTGACTAGCTCGAGCGCACAATTAATTGGACGACATGAAGTGCATAAGCACTTTGTGTGGCCAACCACTATCGCCAACCGAAGTACGACTCGGGTTCGTCAAACACGTCTCACGTGGCATATGAATCACAACCACACTTTCAATCCCATTACCGATTGCCTGGACTATAATCATAGCCCCAAACACAATCAATTGCAAATAGATAAAGCAGTAATGGATCAAGATTCAAATCATACAATCAAGTTTGGTATTATCCGTTTAGGGCTTCCAGGGCTATTGCACACACTCGTTGCTCCACTCCCCCATCACCCATGACGGATCATACAACGTAATTATGAATTTAAACATTCGCATTACATAATTAAAATCATACAATCAGTTGAGCATGTTATCAAGCATATCATAAAGCATATTATAAAGCATGTTATAAGCATGCTATGAAGCACTATAAAACCAGGAATACAAACACATATATTTCATAAGTAAGGGGTTAAAGTAAACAACCTCATGGAGGAAAACATACATGTCTCTAAGGTAGTTGAGACTCCCATCTCAACTCCTACCTAAGGCACTAACATCTAAGCACTTACTCTCACAAGCATTTACACAAACACTTAGAGTACACTATTTCAACATACTTGACGTATGTTAGTAAGATATGTATTAGGGCTATCCTTTCACCAAGCGAGTATTTTATCCATGTAAATCCTATTCATACAGCAAATAGTTATGACAATTATATCTCCCAAGTCTATACATATACAGTATTTACTAGAATACACAATTTCAACATACATAGTGTATATAAGCAAACACGTATTACGGCGATTTCTTTCGCCAAATAAGTAATTTATCCATATATTATATAATCATACGACAAATAATCTTGGCAAACACATTTCCAAAATATATATGCATACGGCACTCCTTACAATACAGTATTTCTACATACATAGTGTATATTAGTAAAACATGTATTTCGGCGAATCCTTTCGCCAAATAAGTATTTTATCCATATATCGTATATCCATACAACAAATAAACATGTCAAACACATTTTCAAAAAAAAACGTATACAGTATTTTCTACGAATACCTAGAATATGTAAAATTTCATATTCTACAACTTTAATCGAAACAGAAAACGGAAAGTACTTTGTACATGTGCAATTGCATGCAGATCATGAATCTATCATTACCTGGCATTGAAAGTGTTGAAAACCATAACCTATACACCTAAAGTCCGCACCTTGTATCGTAGAATCGTAACGGAGTCGATAGGTTTGCTAAGCTTCCGTATACAGGAGTTTGGCAACCTAAAGAACGAAACAGGTTAGCTATTTCATAACCTACAACCTATACAACCCTAAAACAGATTAGGGTTAGGGTTTCTTACCTAGAAACGATACCAGAATCGCCGAGAAAGCGATGAGAATCAGGCGGTGGAGCTCGTGGAGCGACAGGGAAGCAGGGCAGGGAGATTCTCCCACATCTCCCACACTTTCTCTCTCTTTTCTCTCCCTCAAAACCAAATTCGTATGGCTGCAATGAGAGAGGGTTTAAGGTCCTTATATAGTCTAAAAACTCACCGAAATAGACTCCAGGTCAAAGTATACTTAGGTTATAACCAAAACAGGTCAGTTTCAGCTCAACGGAGGACTTTTGGCGGGCCTCCTTGAGCCAAAGGCCGGACTTAAGCTCACCGACACCGGATCTTCGTTCTATTATGTTTTCGTTTCAGTCGAATTTCCAAATCATGCATGGTGGACCAATTTCAGTTCAACGGTCAGCGGATCTCGATCAGAGATTCCTAGTACATATAAATGTGTATGAAATGTCTCCTGATCCGAGGGTGTAATTTGGTCTGATTCTAACGGTCTGGTTGCTTAAAACTGATCCACAAATGAGAGATGCCAGATTACTATTCAAGATATTTATTTTTAAAGAAAACAAGTGTTTTCACACTCTCTCACTCCGGACTCAAGCGAACAGCCGTGGGACACTATCTGAATTTGATTTCCGAGATGGTTGTCAAGCCCAGCGAAGCGGTCCTAATTCCTTAACTTCGAGTTATTCAGACTTTCGACGTGCGGTCCAGATCAGATACGGAGTTTCAAAGTGCTCCCGAGAGCAGTCGGGTAATGAGTTTGATCCTAGGTTTTAGGGTAACCTAGCGTCAATGATTTTACAAGTTTTGGGTCTTGCAGATCATATTTAAAGCAATTTAAACGGATTTCCTAGCTAATCTAGCTTAGCACTTAGTTACTTTGTCTCATTTCTAAAGGATTTAATCCTAAGTAATTTCTGTCTGAGGTGGTATTTAGTCCTTTGCAGTTTGTACATAAAGTGATCCAAGTTATACTACTTAGCTAGTTTAAGATAGTATCTAGGGTGAAAGTTCTTAGAAAAATTGGAAGATTAAGGTGGTGAAGGGTGAGATTTGTGAAGGAAATGGGTTCAGAACTGATTTTAAACTATGGGATTCAGTTCTGACAGGTTAATAAGGTGTTAAGAGCGGCCCATTGCCTAAGGACGTCTAATTCCAGGTTGGCAAAAATTCGGGGTGTTACAGCTCAATTCCCAATAGCCATAGAATCCATGCATTGAGTTGAACTTGGTGGGCAGCCCGCGTAGACAATATACGACTAAATAAGTTTAAGTTTAGATGAAATGGGCCCCACTATATTAGCCCAATAACTAGCAATTTAAGTGGGCAACTAAAAGCCCAATATTATCCTTACCTCAGCCCACAAGTCCATCAAAATGGTGAAAGTCGGTCCAATGTATGGTTGGGCCAAGTTAGGATGTCCCAGCCCACTCTGAGCCTAAGGGATGCCCCAAAAATCTGATATAAGATGGGATCCTCATGTGATCACTAAAAGTGACCCAAAAGAATGTACTAAATAAGCCCAAGGATTATAAAGTATAAGCATGCAACACGCACACAAGTTCTCAATATGGTGGGTCCCATGTCTAATAAAGTTTCAACCACAACAATGTACATTTAAGGCCTCCTGATAAATGTTCGTCCCACTCACCTTCCTGGGCCTGCTAAAGCCTAGAAATTCGTCAAATAAGTGAGAATGATCTCATGAAGGCCAACAATATTCACAGGGAGCCCCACCAAATGGAGGGTGTGTATACATGAAGAAAAGATCAAGTGGGCCTACTACTGGATTGTGAATCCAGTAGCAACCCAAGGCAAAGAGTGCCTCCATGATTTGGCGATCCAAGGCTTAGATCACCTGGATCAAACATGCGTTAAGGTTGGTTCCACATACATTCACATTGATCCTTAAACAAATGGCCTAGGGCCTATGGTGGGCCTTTAACCATCCATAGAAGAACCCATGGGCCTACCTTAGGACCACCCAGGAGGACATCTAACCTCAACTAGTTCCCAAGAGGTAGCTATCCACTACTCGAACATGAACTAAGGCCCAAGGCCTAAGGAAATCCATGGCCTAGTGGACAATATGGTGGGCCCTCAAGCAAGGTTGGGCCCAACCATAAAGATCATGAGTCCACTCATTGTGGTGGGCCTAATGGGCAGCCCATTATTCCAACATATGAGTGATCCTTATATTTAAAACAAGTAAGTTGGGCCTCACATCTCGGCCCAAGTATGGTTTACTTTAATGGGCAAGCAAGGGCCTAACTACCTGAGTATTTTGTCCCATAAAACCCATCACAATAGTGTATTAAATATATGCCCAAAGGTCAGGGGTCTATCAAGGAAGTTTCAAGACATTGGGCCCAGGAACACAACAGCCAACTACGAATATTGTTCTAATAAAACCCATTTAAGGTGGGCCTTAAGAGTATACTAATTAAGCATAAAAATCCAATCAGGATAGGGCAAGATATGTGTAATAATGTCCCCAAATATGGTGGTTCACGCTTGAAAGGGCCTAGCTATATGCCCTAGAGGGGGGTGAATAGGGCAATGCCAAAATAAAACTTAAAACAGCGGAATAATAAAAGATATAAATAACAATGCTGAAACAATAACAATCTCAAAGCACATGAAATATGAGAATGATACTGAATTAGTTCTAAGGACAACCTTACACCAAAAACCAATGGCTTATGGTAGGACAACCTTATTTCTAGAACAATCTAGAAATCACAAATGATATGGAAAATAAATCAAGAATAACTTACAGAAATAAATCCTAAGTTATTACACCATTCAACCACACTTGCTTGAAATGAAAATTACAACATTCATCCACAAAAGCAATCCACAATACTGAAGAAATAAATGAATAAAGAAATCAAGCACATCCACAACACAACGATATATAGTGGTTCGCTTGTGTGTTCATCAACTGTTAGCCAATAGCCACACAGAATGCTACTCCACTCCTAATATCCTCACACAGGGGATATTATCATACACTCTCAAAATATGTTTTCACAGGTTCACCCAAAACCTTCACAATTGTGTCTTTTTATCTCGGACTTACACAATCCAAAAACCCCCACAATCTGAGTTTTCTAGCTCTCCTCAGATAACCAATACAATGAGATTTTTCTGGCAAATCTCAAACAAAACCAGAGAAAGTAAATTATAAAGTAAAATACCTGGATCTCCTTTTGAAGTAGCCCAGTAGAACCAATCGGAGTAGATGTATGATACGTCGTTCAATGTCCAATACTCACTTAAAGAATGGTTCTATGTCTAATTGATTTTAGATTAAATCAAGAAGAGCAAGGTCTATTTGATTTTGATCCCAGAAGAAGGAATATCACAAATTCCTCTTTTCTAAATGAGATTGGAATGTGGATCAAAATCACAATAGAATAATGTTAACAAAAGGAATATTAAATATGCACAGTAGCTTAAAAAAAATCACAACTTATCTCAGAGTATAGCCTTAAATCGCTTGAATTAAATGTAATGAAATGTCTAAAACTCTGAAATTTGTGCATTATTTATAGCCTGAAAAAAATTCCATCTTCGACTGGTCTTAGGATCCCTAGGACTGGTCGTAGCTTCAAAGATTTTGAAAGATTTCCGCGGGATTAGATTAGCTGTTCTCACGAATGGTCTTATGTAACCTACGACCGGTCGTGGGCCACCTACGACTGGTCGTGTGTCACTTACGACTGGTCGTAAGACCCTAGATAGGTCGCTGGAGTTCGAGTCGTAGGACTATGACCGGTAGAAAGATGAGTCGTAGAACTTCCCAGGACTGGTCGAAGGACAACCAGGAAAATTTAAAAATTTATAACAACCTAGGACTGGTCTTGAGAAACCAAAGACTGGTCGAAGCAAAGCTAGGACTGGTCTTAAGATTTCTAGGACTGGTCTTAGAACAGTCATAACAAGCATATTAAAATATTCAGATTATGTATTCAGAATGACCTATCATATAGACCAACCTAAGGTCAATCTAAGGTCAAACAAACCTTGAAGTGAGATGAACATTGAAGTCTTGAAGGTCTGTATTCTCAGATGATCTTGAAGGAGAAGCTTGAATCGAGTTGACAGCTTTCTAGAGCTTGGTACTTTCTTGACTTGTCTTGATGAAGTCTTCTAATCTTAAACTTGTTAGAAGCAAACTTGAAGTCTTCTATTCTTGTAGACTTCATCCATGACATGTCTTGCAAACATTCTTCATTTATGATCTTGTCTTGAAAACATTCTTCATTCATGATCTTGTCTTGAAGCAGTGTGTAGTCACAAACAAGAAACACAAGAAGTACAAGACATATAAGTTTTGGCACTACAAAATTTGACAACCAAAGGGATATGAAATCATAGCACTAACAATCTCCCCCTTTATCAAATTTGTGACAAAACACATTTATTAATATAAAAGTAAAATGAAGAAAGAATCATGAGCCATCAGAGCCATAAAAAATACTCTACTCCCCCTAAGTGAGTAGAAATAATCAACCATATTCTCCCTCTTTTAATTACTTCAATTACTCTCTCCCTTTCTCCCCCGTTCCACACTACTACCCCTTTTTGTCACAAAATGACAAGGGAAGGCCAAAGGAGAAAAGAAAACACCATATGAAGAGTCAAAATAAATTATCAAATTAGTACAACACTTCAATGTCATCAATCCAAATAAAGGATATACAATAAAACCAAATATACAACCAAAGTCATCAACCGTAATAATAATACAGAATCCATCATATTCAAATATAATACAAACCTAAAAAAAGATAATCCACCTAATCAGATCCAGATGAAGGAGCAGGGATGGATGGATCAATCTGAAGTAAACCCATATTAATGCGATGAAGATATTTTCGCATATATTTAAATTGCATATCATGGGCTACACTCAGGTTATCAACCTTCTCCTCCAATGCACTTAGACATGCATCATAACTAGAAGAGGGATCGTAATCAGAATCATTTTGGGAGTCAGTTTCAATTTCTTCAAATATATCATCCATATTTATATAAGCCTGTGGAGGAAGGTTAGCTGCTTCCCCTTCATTTTCTGCTTCAGCACCTTCACCACCACCTTCATAGAATTAACCAGGAAGCAAATCCAACTTCATCTTATTTAGATTAGTATTATTGAATAAAAGATGATGAATTGGTGCCTCATTCTTAGGTAAAGCAACAAGCATATTTGTGGCTAAATAAGTCATAAGATAACTAAATGGAATATCACTATGACCCGGATGAAGATGAAACTGAATGATAAAATGACATATCAAAGAAGGTAAACAGACAACGATACCGGACACAACAGAGTGCAATACCCGAACCATGAAGGCAGTCAACTCGGTTTTATTGCCGGACCAAGGATACAAGTTTGAAATGAAGATCCGGTGTAAAACTCTGTATCTGGGTAATAAAAATTTTGAGGGGAGCGCATTTCCTTTGTGCGTCCATTGTACTTCCATATTGCATAAATCTCTTGTCAACATTTATTTTTCCGATTTTGATGGTTTGTCATATAATGTATGAATCGGAATACCTTCATCCTTGATAGGTATATCCATAATACTTGATATCAAACGTCGATCTATTAGAAATTTCTTTTCTTTAGTAGTAATTGAGAACATTAAATTATCAAGGGAAAAATCAGAGATATATGCAACCATAGATTGTGCAATGGACTGGTATGGAGGCCCACCCCAAAATAAAATGTTAGCCCAGCCAATAGATTTAAGGAGAGGAGCAATCCCAAATTGTTCAATGTGTTTGAGACTTACAGGACGCTCGACGATAATTTTACGGCTACATAAATCCCTTACATCATTGGGATCATCTTCGGGTGACCGAAGGTGCCGTTTTGTTATAGATGTAGATCTAGATGAAGATGGACCACGGGATGTTTTCTTTTTCCCTCTAACATCCATTTTCAACAAGATTTACCAAGGAGCAAGCAAAAAAGAACACTAGAAGTGGTGGGTTTCTCTATATCAGAATTTTAGAGAGGAAACCCTAAAAAATCAATAAAAGACGAGATCTAGCTTATGGAATAAACAAATCAAAGCATAGAAAGCATAAATCTTCAATAAAAATGAAGAAAAATGACTTATCTTGAAGAAAATCATGAAATCTCAAGACTGGTCGAGCCACGACTCGTTGAAGGAAGAAGAGGAAATGAAGAAGTGATTTTTCCAAAATTATAAGATGCTCACGATCTTCACGACCGGTTGAGTGCAGTCTACGACCGGTCGAGCATCGATAAAAATAAATATCTTTATACAAAAATTGAAATTTATACACATAAAAATTCAAAATATAGTACACTATGATATATGCAGACAAGTATATTCAATTTAAAATGTATATACCAAGATCAAATTTTATTTTAGTAAACCTGCTTTTGTCAAGCGGTTTAGTAAATATATCAGCAAGTTGGACATCGGTTGGAATATATTCCAAAGAGATAGCTTTTTCTTCAACTAATTCACGAATGTAATGATACCTAATGTCAATATGCTTAGTACGCGATGCTGAATTGGATTTTTAGAAATATTGATAGCACTGGAATTATCACAATGTAAGATCATTGAATCTTGATTAATTCCATAATTGCTTAACATGCGTTTCATCCATACGAGTTGAGTATATGCATATCCTACTGCGATATACTCAACCTCAGCAGTGGAAAGCGATATTGAGCTTTGCTTTTTGCTAAACCAAGAAACCAAACAGTTTCCAATGTAAAAACAACCACCACTGGTTGATTTTCTATCATCAATATTATTAGCCCAATCAGCATCTGAATACCCAGCTAATTTAACATTAGTATCAAAAGGATACCAAAGACCCAAATTAGTTGTACTTGCAACATATCTAATAATCCATTTGACAGCAGTGAGATGAGAATCTTTAGGATTAGACTGATATCTCGCACAAATACCAACGCTAAAAGTGATATCAAGTCTACTAGCAGTTAGATATAATAAACTACCAATCATACTACGATATAGCTTAGGATCTACATCTTTACATGTAGAGTCTTTTGAGAGTCTCAAGGTTGTACTCATAGGAGTATCAAATTTTTTACCATTCTCAAATCCAAACCTTTTAACCAAGTTTATAGCATACTTGGTTTGAGAAATGAAGATTCCATCAGGTTGTTGTTTTACTTGTAACCCTAGGAAGTAATTTAGTTCACCAACCATGCTCATTTCGAATCTTGATTTCATCAACTCTGCAAACTTAATAGACATGTTAGAACAAGTTGATCCATAAATAATATCGTCTATATAGATTTGAACCATTAAAATCTCATTATTATGTTTCTTAACAAATAGCGTCTTATCGACACTTCCCACTTGAAAACTACGACTAAGTAAGAATTTAGTCAATTTTTCATACCATGCCCTGGGCGCTTGTTTCAGACCATAGAGAGACTTTTTTAGACGAAATACATGATCAGAAAGCTTGGGGTCTTCAAACCCTGAGGGTTGTTCTACATAAACTTCTTCATGTAAATCGCCATTTAAGAAGGCACTCTTTACATCTATCTGATAAATTTTAAACTTTCTAAAGCAAATGATGGAAATAAAAAGTCTGATAGATTCAAGGCGAGCGACTAGAGCAAAGGTTTCATCGTAATCGATGCCTTCAATTTGAGTGTACCCTTGTACAACTAGTTTAGCCTTGTTTTGTATAATATTTTCAAGTTCATCAGACTTGTTTTTAAAGATCCATTTTGTTCCAATAATGTGTTTATCTTTAGGTCTAGGAACAAGATACCAGACATCATTACAAACAAATTGATTAAGTTCATCCTGCATAGCTACTATCCAATTTTTGTTAGAAAGAGCTTCTTTTACATTGACCGGTTCTATTTGGGATGTAAAACAAACATAATTACATATGTTTTCAAGTTGTTTGCGTGTACAAACTCCAGTGAGAGGGTTTCTAAGGATTTGATTGGTTGGATGATCTTTGACAGTCCTAGGTTCAGATTGAGTTGAAGAGGTATCTTGATTGTCGATTATAAGAATTTCATCATCATCTGAACTCGGAGCAAGTGTATTCAAATGATCATCAATGACCATATTGATGGACTCTTGAATCACACCTGTTCTTTTATTTAGAACCCTATAGGCTCGACTGTTTAAGGAATATCCAAGGAAAATACCTTCATCACTCGTCGTATCAAATTTTCCCAAATTTTCACGATCTCGTAAAATGTAACACTTACTGCCAAAAATTTGAAAGTATTTGACAGTAGGTTTCTTTTCTAACCATAACTCATAAGTAGTCTTATTTTCAGATTTACTAGTATAAACACGATTAATAATGTAGCAGGCAGTATTAATTGCTTCAGCCCAAAGATTTTTGGAGAGCTTCATACTATTTAACATGACATTAGCCATATCCTGAAGCACTCTATTTTTTCTTTCAACTATACCATTTTGTTGAGGAGTTTTGGGCGCAGAGAATTCTTGTGATATTCCCTGATCGCTACAGAATTTCTCAAAACTACTATTTTCGAATTCAGATCCATGATCACTACGGATCTTATAAACTTGAGAACCTTTTTCATTTTGGATTCGTTTGATGATCTTTTTTACTTCATCTAGGGTTTCAGATTTGTCTTTTAAGAACGATACCCAAGTGAATCTAGTAAAGTCATCTACGATAACCAAGATGTATTTTTTGCCACCTCAACTCTCCGTTCTGGTTGGTCCAATGAGTTCTATGTGGAGAAGCTCGAGAGGTCTAGATGTGGTATTGGAGTTCACTTTCTTTTGAGAGCTCCTAATCTGTTTGCCCAACTGGCATTCACCACATATTTTGTCTACTTTTTGTAATTTGGGTAGACCTCTTATAAGTTCTCTTTTGCTCAATCTAAACAAGTTACGGTAGTGTACATGTCCAAGGCGTTTATGCCATAATTCAATCTCATCAGTATGGACCATGTAATACGATTGAGTAGATGAGCTTGCATCACTAACGATGTAGCAATCTTCAGAAGTTCTGCGACCAGTTAATATAACAGAACCCTCTTTATTAACAATCTCACAACCTTGATTAGAAAACTTTACATTATGGTTGTTGTCGCATATCTGAGATATACTCAGTAGGTTGTGTTTCAAGCCCTCAACATACAATACATTTTTAAATAAGGGAAGGTTATAAAGTTGAACCGTACCTTGGCCAATGATTTTGCAATTGCTTCTATCACCAAAAGTGACTGACCCATCAGTCCTATCTTTTAGATCGGTGAATAAAGCTTTGTCGCCTGTCATATGCCTGGAGCAACCATTATCTAGGTACCACTTTGAATGGCTTGTAGCTTTGAAAGCAGTGTGGGCAACCAAGCAGCCAACTTTAGGAACCCATTTCAGTACTGTTTTGGGTTTAGGAGTGTAGTTGGACTTTTTTTGTCTGTTGTTATATGAATGACCTATAGAGTTAAATTTCAATAGCTCCTTGAGAAGATCAATAATCTTTTCAACCAAAGGATTTCGGTTTTGAAATTTGAAGTTGGCATGTCTATTTTTAGGTTTTTTAAGGGTCCTTGAATTTTTTGGAAGACCTTGATAAGTATTCTTTACTTTTGAGTTCGAAGACTCTCCTTTCACAAACTTAGGAGCAGTATTCTTTTGTTTAGGAGAGGTATCTTATCATAGCCTAACCCGGATCGATCGCCACATTTTTTTGATCCGGATAACAATTTTTCTAATTTAGGATCACCTTAGGCATATCTCCAAGTGTCTTTCAAACTCGAAAGAGAAGCTACTTCATTTTTGAGTTTCTCGTTCTCGGATTTTAAATCATCAACTTGGGAGGTTTTAATTTTTAAATCACATTTGGTCTTTTCAAACAAATCAGAAATATTAGATTTTTCTAAAACAAGAGACTCATAATCTTCTTTAAGTTTAGAAAAATTTTCCTTTCGTAATTTAAGCTTGACAGCAAATTTACAACTCTCCTTATAAAGGGCATTGTATGCATCCTGAAGATCATCTTCATTGTCGCAATCACTATTCAGATTCTCTTCGCTAGTTACTTCATCATAATCTGAAAAAGTGACTTTGGCTAGAGTCATAAGGGCTTTAATATCATCTCCCGACTTGTTTTCAGAATCTTCTGATTTTGAAGAGGATTCCGAATCAGATGATTCATCCCAAGTAGCCAACATACTCTTCCTTTTTTATTTGTCCTTTTTAGGACATTTGTTAGCCAAGTGCCCATACTCTTGATAGTTGTAACATTGACTATCTTTCAAAGATTTTCGAGCTCTAGGTTTAGATTGTCTCTTATCGTTTGATTTTTGAAAATCTACTTTTTTCTTATTTTTGAAAATTTTATAAAACCTTTTTACAAAAAGTGTCATATCATCTTCAGAATTTTCAAAGTCCGAAGTGCTCTCTTGTGGAATATTTTTAGATGATTTAAGAGAAATTGATTTTCCTTTTGGAGCTTTAAGGTTCAATTCGTAGGTCTGTAAAGAACCAACTAGTTCCTCAACCCTCATGTTATCCGTATCACGGAGTTGTTGAATCGCGGTTACTTTTGAATTGAACCGTTCAGGAAGTGAGCATAGTATCTTTGCACACACTTTTCTTTCTAGGATTTTATCACCAAGACCCCACATTGAGTTTACAGTGTCATTCAATCTAGTGTAGAAGTCCATAAATATTTCATTCTCCTCCATATGAATTTCTTCAAATTTAGTTGTGAGGAGTTGGACTTTAGATTTCTTGACAATTGATGTACCCTCGTGTGTCATTTCTAAAAGATCCCATGCTTGTTTAGCATTTTCACATGAGATGATTCTTTTGAATTCATCTGGTGACAATGCACAAGTAATTGCATTTAGTGCTTTTGCATTGGCACTACTCTCACTTTTCTGAAGTGTGGTTTAAAGGGCATAAGATATTACTTTCATTGATTTTGAACCATCTTCATCAGTTACTTCAGTGATAGGTAGTTTTCATCCGTTCACTGTGGCTAGCCACACACTTTCATCATTGGATTTGATAAAGATTCTCTTCATTGCTTTCCAATAGGCATAGTTTGTGCCATTAAAGGGTGGTGGCCTAGTGACAGATAGGCTATCAAAATTTGACATCTTAATATAGCTTAGATCGTTAGCTCAGGAAATAAATCCAATAAATAAGTAATAAGCACGAGCTATTTGGCTCTGATACCACTTGAAAGGGCTTAGCTATATGCCCTAGAGGGGGGTGAATAGGGCAATGCCAAAATAAAACTTAAAACAGCGGAATAATAAAAGATATAAATAACAATGCTGAAATAATAACAATCTCAAAGCACATGAAATATGAGAATGATACTGAATTAGTTCTAAGGACAACCTTACACCAAAAACCAATGGCTTATGGTAGGACAACCTTATTTCTAGAACAATCTAGAAATCACAAATGATATGGAAAATAAATCAAGAATAACTTACAGAAATAAATCCTAAGTTATTACACCATTCAACTACACTTGCTTGAAATGAAAATTACAACATTCATCCACAAAAGCAATCCACAATACTGAAGGAATAAATAAATAAATAAATCAAGCACATCCACAACACAACGATATATATTGGTTCGCCTGTGTGTTCACCAACTGTTAGCCAACAGCCACACAGAATGGTACTCCACTCTTAATATCCTCACACAGGGGATATTAGCATGCACTCTCAAAATAGGTTTTCACAGGTTCACCCAAAACCTTCACAACTGTGTCTTTTTATCTCGGGCTTACACAATCCAAAAACCCCCACAATCTGAGTTTTCTAGCTCTCCTCAGATAACCAATACAATGAGATTTTTCTAGCAAATCTCAAACAAAACCAGAGAAAGTAAATTATAAAGTAAAATACCTGGATCTCCTTTTGAAGTAGCCCAGTAGAACCAATCGGAGTAGATGTATGATACATCGTTCAATGTCCAAATACTCACTTAAAGAATGGTTCTATGTCTAATTGATTTTAGATTAAATCAAGAAGAGCAAGGTCTATTTGATTTTGATCCCAGAAAAAGGAATATCACAAATTCCTCTTTTCTAAATGAGATTGGAATGTGGATCAAAATCACAATAGAATAATGCTAACAAAAGGAATATTAAATATGCACAGTAGCTTAAAAAAAATAATCACAACTTATCTCAGAGTATAGCCTTAAATCACATGAATTGAATGTAATGGAATGTCTAAAACTCTGAAATTCGTGTATTATTTTTAGCCTGAAAAAAAATCCCATCTTCGACTGGTCTTAGGATCCCTAGGACCGGTCATAGCTTCAAAGATTTTGAAAGATTTCCGCAGGATTAGATTAGCTGTTCTCACGACTGGTCTTAGGTAACCTACGACCGGTTGTGGGCCACCTACGACTGGTCGTGTGTCACTTACGACTGGTCGTAGGACCCTAGATAGGTCGTTAGAGTTCGAGTCGTAGGACTACGACCGGTCAAAGGATGAGTCGTAGAACTTCCCAGGACTGGTCGAAGGATAACCAGGAAAATCTAAAAATCTGTAACAACCTAGGACTGGTCCTGAGAAACCTAAGACTGGTGGAAGCAAAGCTAGGACTGGTCTTAAGATTTCTAGGACTGGTCTTAGAACAGTCATAACAAGCATATTAAAATATTTGGATTATGTATCCAGAATGACCTATCATACAGACTAACCTAAGGTCAATCTAAGGTCAAACAAACCTTGAAGTGAGATGAACATTGAAGTCTTGAAGGTCTGTATTCTCAGATGATCTTGAAGGAGAAGCTTGAATTGAGTTGATGGCTTTCTAGAGCTTGGTACTTTCTTGACTTGTCTTGATGAAGTCTTCTAATCTTGAACTTGTTAGAAGCAAACTTGAAGTCTTCTATTCTTGTAGACTTCATCCATGACATGTCTTGCAAACATTCTTCATTTATGATCTTATATTGAAAACATTCTTCATTCATGATCTTGTCTTGAAGCAGTGTGTAGTCACAAACAAGAAACACAAGAAGTACAAGACATATAGGTTTTGACACTACAAAATTTGACAACCAAAGGGATATGAAATTATAGCGCTAACAACGCTGTCCCAAAACATACATTTGTGGTTAGCAACTTTGGGCCAAATGCTAAAATTCCAGCCCACCCACTATCTGGGCTTGCTTGAAATTCAATAAAATTTATTCATAGTATATTTATTTTTCTGATGGCCCACATACATCACTGTGGGCCCCACCGGATAAGAGGGAAAAAATACAACACATATAATCAAGTGTGCCATGCCATTGGATTGTAGGCCTTGCAGCCCAAGGTAGGGGCGTCCCATGGTGGGTAGTCATACGGGCTTCTGTATTTGGCCCAAAACTGTCACAATTTACAGGCCGCACCACGGTCAGATCGAATGTCCGTTGGGTCTAAAATTTTACAGAGTAATATTTAAATAGGTGGACCACACCCTTAAAAAATTTCATAATTTTTGGATATTCCTAAGTATTTTAATTAATTTAAACAACACAATCTATCTAGAAAATCAGACAGACCTGGACATCCCAATGTGAGGGGCCAGTCCGGCCCTTGCCACGGTGTGCACAGGAGTCCATTAGCCCTAAAATTTTGTAGGTGGGTCCTATCATGATTTCACCACACTTTCACAAAATTTAAGAAATTTTGGAGATCTATAAATATTTTAATTTATTTAAAGAAATCAATCTGTCCAGAAAATTGGACTGATCTGAACACCATATTATAGTGGGTCGATCCAGCCACCACCATGGTATGTACAGGAATCCATTGGCCCAAAAATTTTATAGGTGGGGTCCTACCATCAGTGGGACACCTCCCTGCAAATGTTTAAAATTTTTAGACACCCAAAAGTATTTTAATAAATTTAAAGAATACAATCTGTCCAGGGTGAACTATTGCTGGAATGTAATTGTCCTGAATTTGGGCCATCCAATGGGTGGGTTCTGGGCCTATAAAATTCCTGAAATTTGGACCCAAGGTCCATCATCAAGCCTACATCAAGATGGGACCCAGAAATATGGCCAAACTTCTGAGAAAAATATTTTTAAAGTTTTATTTTTATGGAACTATATTGTTGGACTACATAGCAAAATTTTTCTGGCAGTCCACTATGTTAACCCACCATTTTGGATGCCTAAATGGTGTCCATTAGCCCTAAAATTTTGTAGGTAGGTCCTACCATAGGTGGGCCACCTCTATGAAAATTTTTATAATTTTTAAGATATTATAAATATTTTATTTATTTCATACAAATTATGGACAGCAAGGTCCAGGTTTTATTTCCTGCTGCAGCAATGCTGTTGTCCCTGACTTGTGCACTCCATTAGAGTGGGCCTAGGTCTGCCAAATTTTAAGAAAATATAGGACCAATATCCCTATACAAGTATACAACAAGGTGGGGTCTACAAAGGTGGCCCACCATTTCAAAAACCAACTGACATTTATGTTTTTCAAGCAAGCAGAGTGGCTGGACAGTCCAGAAAATCTGGACCATCCAACCTCCTTGGCCCACCCTTTTGGGTGATCAAACAGGGTCGGATGAGGGTGAAATTTGTCATACTTCTAAGTGAGGTCCACAACTCCAGAAATAATCAAATAGTGGGGGTAAAATATCCTCCAAATTGGTCCATAAACTATGCCAAAAACAATCCAAAAACAGTCCAGAATTTTTCTGGACAGCAAGGTCTGTCTGAAAACAACTGATCATAGCTACTGAATAAAGGGGTAAATACCCTAGAAAATTTGTGTTGTGGTCCACCTCAGTGGCCCCCACAAACTTTCAGACAAAAACCCCTTCACAAAACCCATTGCATGTATCCAAATAGGATCAAATAGGGTGTCAACATCTAAGGAATAGACAGCCATGGACGTCCACCTTGCTTGGACGGTCTGGATATTCCATGGCCCCTAAGTGGGCCACACACATTAGAAATGAAGGATAGATTCAAGGGAAAACGGAAAAATCTGGCCACAAGGGAGGAAGATGTAACAGCCCGGATTTTCGCCAACTTGGAATTAGACATCCTTAGGCAATGGGCCGCTCTTAACACCTTATTAACTTGTCAGAACTAAATCCCACAGTCTAAAATCCAACCCTTCACTACCTTGTTCTTTCAATTTTCCTAAGTACTTTCACCCTGGACACTATCTTAAACTAGTTAAGTATTATAGCTTAGATCACCTTATATACAAACTACAAAGGCCTGAGTACCACCTCGACCAGAAATCACTTAGGATTAAATCCTTTAGAAATGAGATAAACTAACTAAGTGTTAAACTAGATTAGCTACGAAATTTGTTTGAATCGCTTTAAATACGATCTACAAGACCCAAAACTTGTAGAATCATTGACACTAGGTTACCCTAAAATCTAGGATCAATCTCATTACCCGGCTGCTCTCGGGAGCATCCCGAAACTCCGTATCAGATCTGGACCGCACATCGGGAGTCCGAATAATATGAGGTTAAGGACTTAGGACCACCTCGCTGGGCTTGATAACCATCTCGGAAATCAAATCCAGCCAGTGTCGCACAGTTGTTCGCTTGAGCCCGGAGCGAGAGAGTGTGAGAACACTTGTTTCTTTACAAAATAAATATCTTGAATAGTAATCTGAGACTCATCGCTTGCGGATCAATATTAAGCAAACAGATCATCAGACTCTAACCAGATTACACCCTCGGATTAGAAAAAATTTCATAATCATTTACATGTACTCGGAATCTCTGATCGAGATCCGCTAACCGTTGAACTGACACTGGTCTGCCACGCGTGATCCGAGAACCCTATTGGAATGAAAACTTAATAGAACCTAGATCCATAGTTTGTGAGCTTAAGTCCGACCTTTAGCTCAAGGAGGCCCACCAAAAGTCCTCCGTTGAGCTGAAACAAGTCCGCTTTGGTTATAGCCTAAGTATACCTTGTCCACAAGTCTATTTCGGTGAGTTTTTAGGCTACATAAGGACCTTAAACCCTCTCTCATTTCAGCCATCCAAATTTGAGAAAAACCTTAGAGAAAAGAGAGAAAGTGTGGGAGATGTGGGAGAATCTCCCTGTCATGCTCCCCTGCCGCTACACAAGTTGCACTGCCCTTTTGTAATAGCTTTTTCGGCGATTCCAGCTCCGTTTCTAGGTAAGAAACCCTAACCCTAATCTGTTTTGGGGTTGTATAGGTTGTAGGTTATGAAATAGCTAACCTATTTCGTTCTCTAGGTTGTCAAACTGCCGAATACGGAAACTTAGCAATTTTATCGACTCCGTTTCGATTCTACGATAAAAGGTGCGGACTTTAGGTATATAGGTTATGGTTTTTAACGCTTTCAATGTCAGATAATGATAGATTCATGATCTGCATGTAATTGCACATGTACAAAGTGTTTTCTGTTTCCTGTTTCGATTAAAGACGTAGATTATGGAATTTTACATATTCTAGGTATTTGTAGAAAATACCGTATACGTATAAATTCTGGAAATGTGTTTGACATGATTATTTGTTGTATGAATATATGATGTATGGATAAAATACTTATTTGGCGAAAGGATTCGCCTAAATACATGTTTTACCAATATACACTATGTATGTAGAAATACTGTATTATAGAAAGTACCGTATACATATATATTTTAGAGATGTGTTTGCCATGATTATTTGTTGTACAAATATATTATATACGCATAAAATACCCGCTTGGTGAAAGGACTCGCCTTAATACATGTTTGCTAACATACACTAAGTATGTTGAAATAGTGTATGCTAAGTGTTTGTGAAAATGCTTGTGTGAGTAAGTGTTCGGATGATGATGCCTTAGGTGGGTGTTGAGAGAGGATTCTCAACTACCTTAGAGACATGTATGATTTCCTCCATGAGGTTGTTTGCTTAAACTGCTTACTTGTTCAATATATGTGTTTGTATTCCTATTTATGTATTGCTTTATAACATGCTTTACAATATGCTTTATAACACGCTTTATAACATAATTGTTAACTTGCTTGAATTACTTTGCTTATCATGCTTTACTCCACATGCTACGAATAAGGTTTGATTGAGTTTGGGACTATGTTTATAGTCCAGACAGTCGGTACTAGACTTGAGATCGTGGTTGAGTTTCATGTCGCCACGTAAGATGTGTTTGACGAACCTGAGTCGTATGTCAGTTGGCGACAGTGGTTAGAGCACGCGAAGTGCTTATGCACTTCATGTCGTTCAATTGATTATGCACTCGAGCTAGTCAGGCTCGTCAAGTAACTCGATTTGTCTAATATATGTTCACCATATTTAGTCGCTACTGCTTGAACCTAGGATACTAAACTTACCAATGAAATCCCTTTTAACCATGGTACCTCGATCCGCTAAGACTCATGAGCCGGGCATAGTGGTTTGGGACACCGTGGTCGAGCTGTAGGCCTACGCTGGGGCCACATGCCTCCCTGTAGTGACCAGTGAGCAACCAGACTCGTAAGCCGATTATGGTGGCATGGGACACTATATTTGTGTTGTCGGCCTACATTGATAAGGTGATGGGGGAGTGGTGCAACGAATGCGAGCAACAGCCTTGGCAGCCCTTTATAGTGACCTCAAGCATACTCTGAAATTGCGCTGAGCCTTAAAGTTTTGCCGCAGTGTAGAGAGTATGAACTAGGCCTGTTTCTGTATAGTGATTAATCGTTTAAGAGGTGATGGGGGAGTGGTGTAACCTTTGTGCGTAATAGCCCTGACAGCCTTTGCAGTGACCTAGAAAACGCACCATCGTCTGAGATTAACTAGGACTGACGACTCTAGAATGGATCATGTTTGGGAATGATACAAGGGAGGTACCTTAGTTTCCCAATCCTGCTATTTGAAATGGACTAATAAATACTCGGTAATCATGCTCATCATGCATTGCATGTGCCTGGAAGATGTGGAGCAATGAGGGATGAAAGCATGCCGTGATCGTAAGATAGTGTTGCACGAGGGAGGGTGTGGTGAGGGCATACATCATGACTGCATTCATACTTGCATTAATAAGAGTAGTTAGGAGTGTTTGATTTTACTGCTTTATCATTACTGCTTGACTGAGTTGATAACATGTTAACCTATGCCTTATTGTTCCACTGAGTTGATCACTCACTCCCACATTACGGGACGGTGTTTGCAACACCAACCAGATTTGTTGAGTTTCAAGTGATGGCGATGCTTATGAAGCAGAGCCGGACTACTACTATGATGTTGAGGAGGAGTTCTCCTACATATAACTCTCTGACAGGTCTATGAAGACCTGGTATTGTATTGACGGAGCTATGGTACTTGGAATAGAAGACATTACAGCTTCTCATATTAGGTATATTTTAGAATTGTACTTGTAATTAATTAACCTGATAATATTATCACACTCTGGAGACTCACCACAGTTTTTATATTCTATATGTCTATCACAGTCTTCCGCTAGCAATTTAACTGTCTCTAGAGTATGATATGCTGTTTTGGCATAATCTCACTCATGTTCAATGCACGAATACAGTCAACATTCAATCATCGTTCAGTTTGTTGCATAAGTGATGTTCTGGAACTCGGGAGTTGAGTTACTACTCGACCCTCGATTTTCAGGATGTTACAGAAGATGACATGCATCAAAGGAAAATGCCATGATGGGGCCCATGGAAAAAGGCCCCATCCATGAAACATGCATGTAAAGAAATGGGCCATTGGCCTGAATCATGGAGACATGGGGGACCTCCATCATCACTTGATGGGTCCCACAAGTCCTTAAAGATAAGATGAAGGAAGATTTAAGAGCACCCACCTCAAGATCTTCTTGTTCTTCTTCCACCTTGGGTCTTCTCACCTTCAAGGGAGGGATTTAAACGGTTGACATGGGGTTTGTAGGGCTAGATTAGGAGGGGCTAAAGCTTAAAGTTGTTGGATTTAGGAGCTTTCATGGATGACTGGAAGTTGCAAGGAATAGAAATGGAGAAGAGAAAATGAAGGGAGAGAGAGAGAGATGAGAGAGTTTGTAGAGTTGAAATGAATAGTCTCTTAGAAAAAGATGAGTTTTTGAAAAGAGAAAACAATCATTGCTCATGGGATAGGGTGGCTCATCATTGCCTAGAGAAGCTAATCTAATCATGGTTTTCTTGAGAAAAGAAGCCATCATTGCTAGGCTAAAAGTAGTTTACATGGGGAATAGTGCACATGGGGAAACGTGCAATTAGGTGGGTCCCACCAAGAATGCAATCAATAGGCCAAATAATGTGTGGCCCATAACTTTTGATGGACACGTTAGATTTACGCATGAGACGTGGCGTTGGAAGTACGGTGATGATGCGGTCGTAATGGCGCAGGTCTTGGGTCAATCCGAGTCAGATCTATGTGACAAAACTCAAGGACGATCACAAACACTAATCAAAAGTCGCAGGTTGTCGAAATTTGACAGGTAAGACTGCGAGACTAAGATGGACGAAATGCATACTTACACACACATACACACATGCGAACTCGGGTCGGGTCTCACAATCCTCCCCACCAACAAAGAAATTTTATCCTCAAAATTGACCAAAACTCAGACAATGAAATGCATAACATCATCATATATATCAATCATCAATCAAGAGAAGGCAACACAAGTAATACATGTAATCAATTATCGAACAAATGGGGATAACGCTCCCAAATCTCGGCAAACCTGCGATGAAATCCATCAATACACTCTCCCACTTCCACTTTGGAACAGCCAACGACTGCAAGGGACTAGGGGGGTCTCAAAGGATCGGCCTTGACAAGCTAGCAAACGTCAAACTTGGCACAAAACTAGCAATCTGGCCTACCATCCCTAGCCAGGAATACTACCTTAACAACAAAACAAGCTCAACATTGGCAATACAAAACTATTCAGCGGGTAAGAACATCTCACTAACCAAAACGGAACACGATAATATCATCGGCCTAACACAACGATCTTCCCAAAAGGTGTCGATACTAACAATCTCTTATAACAGACTCTAATAATAATCTGAGTGAATAAAAGCCCATGGATACAAAAAGGGTGCGATGCAGCAAAATATAAGGCTTACATACGGAGACAAGGAGAATACCCATAATAACTCCCCTAATAACTAAGGGTTCTGCTGGGTTGCGCAAAATCAAGCCTGAGGTGGCTGGGGAGGTGTCTATCTCTTCTTAATCTGCGCTCGCTGCAAAGGCCCATCTTGCTTATGAGGACACTCACGCCTACGGTGTCCGTTTGCCCACAACCAAAGCAAACTCCAGAAAAGGGGCCCGAAGATGAAGCGGTCAGCGGTGCTGATGATGATGAAGAAGGTACTGCATGTGATGCTGATTCTCTGGCAGCTCGATAGGTTACGTGCCTCTGCCGCTGTCGATGTTGTTGGGAGATACTAAAGGGGGCCTGCCTCTTCTGGCCTCTCCTCTGATCACTATCCCTCTACGAACTGGTCCACTCGGCCTCTCCCTGAAGTATAAATACCGCCAACGGAGCTCACTGTAGAGTCGAATCTCTCAAAAGGGGACTCGCACGCTCATGTTCTGCCTATCCAGGAATCTCAGGAATGGGTTGACGGGTCTGAAGAACATCAATGACGACCTCCATCAACTGCTAGAGATGCTCAGTTCCTATAAGAATCGTCAGATAAGCGGGGGTGGTACTGGCCTCCAACAGAGGCACAGGTATGGTGGGAGGCTCAAGAATAGGTACAACAGGCTCCAGAGGGGAAACAAGAATCTCAGGTAGTGGAGCAAAAGGCACTCGAATCGTTGGAGCGGAATGAAAACCATGTCCATGGGCACCACGGTCACGGGCATCACAATCATGGGCACCTTTGACTAAACAACATGATCTACAGAAAGAACAAAGGTGATGGATGCTTAGGAATTAGAATCCTTAAAGGCTCAAACGGAATGAGAAAAACGTACTCGGGACACTACTTGTCCTAAGCTCGCAGCAGATATGTGATACTATCCCAAGTTATTCGAAAATTACTTGCTATGCTCTGACACCAACTTCTGTCATGCCCTAGACTCGGTAACCGGACTCACAAGAAACCCGATGGCCGGTTCTGGCCGCAACAACCTCTGTAGTACCCCATTCTCGGCTCCTGAGGTAAGTTCTGATCCTGGGATCCTATAAGGAGGATTTCCATAACAGTATAATCATTGCCAATATGAACATACCCAAGATTATATCAAGTAAATTTTAGAATAACAAAGGTACACATCACAAAATCCACTATAAATTTAAACTTTTACAAGTATCCATAAGGTCCAAAAGGACGTACATAAGATAATAGAAGGAAGAAAGGAAGTCTGCAATACTGGGTCTTCAAGCTCAGCTCTAATCCAAACTCGGCCACTGCGACGCCTGCATAGGATCTCCTGCACGAATCAATTATGTATAAGCTTATAGAAATCTTAGAGGGTGGTGAAAGTGTGTGACAATGGTGCTTAGAAGAAGATAGAGAATGTAGAAGGGAGTCATGATCAATACCAATATCACTAGCCTTACCTAGACTATCATGAATGTAAGAAACTATACCAAGGGAGTACGATAATGCAGGAAGTAATACCAAGGCTATATAATGCAATGAGTACTGTAATGCAATGAGTACTGTAATGCGATGAGTACTGTAATACGATGAGCACTGTAATGCAATATGAGTACTGTAATGCAATAAGTACTGTACTTCATTATGAAGCTTACACAACTAATGCATATGCAATGTGAAGTAATGTTAGTGCTCATATCGAATCTACATATCAAGTACATTTCCATCATAAAAAAATCACTCGAGTCCATTACAATACTGGATAACTGCCGCTTTACAGACCCTGCATAGTCAAACTAGTGTAAGAGACCTCACTACCCTGTCTGCGGACAGTCAATCACCAGCAAGGCCTGAAGGTAGTGGACTCATTCATGAGCTGGTCAGACTCAGCCTAGCAATGCCCCCTTACATCAGGCGAGTAAGGCCACACCCCTATCCAACCGACTACACAATAGTAGGAGTCGTGGCCTAATGGTATAAGGCCCTCTGTGCTCATATATTTCACTCGGTCATGTCGTTGGAGTAGATCCTTGGTACCATGGAAGTTCTAGGAATTTCACCCATGGGTATCCAATACACCCGGTATGCTCAAGTACATTTTCAATGTCCAAACATGGCCATCCACGATGTATCTGTGGAGGCTACAACCCTGATGAAGTGAGGGTGATAACGCTCATGTGTTATGCAATGCTAGATGCATGAATCATACCATCAACTATGCATCAATTCCAAGCATCCAACATGCTCAAGAGGGAATACTACGTCCCTCAGGAAGGCAACATGTAAATACCCAATGGCACAATCATAACCATACACACAGTGTCATCCAATCATACAATGGTGCACATGGGCCATGAATATGGGTCTAGACGCATTATGCAGCGATATACAAAGTAGTACACTCATATCCAATAGGGGATCAAGACTAGGTATTTAGACAATATCCATAAGGAATCCCACCTCTAGTGGGAGCCCATTTACCTGGGGTAGCCCACAAGACTAAGCATACAACTACGTATCTAAGTAACGTAAAAGTGAGTCTAGCAAGAGTTTAAGATGAGCATTTAATCACATTTAGATACAATCGGGCCTAGAGGGGTCCATAATGGGGACATTTAACCACCATTCCCCAAGAGGCATCTCAACCACGAACTATATGGATACAAGGCCTAAGGCCCTATATTCAAGATAAGAATATAGGTAACCACATACATATATCCCTCATAATTGGCTATAAAAAGATATAATACCAATTTTAACAACATGGGCACTAGGAGGAGAATTAACGCCCAAGACTCAATTCCCAATGGCCATAGAATCCATGTATTGAGATGGACTTTATGGGCAGCTCGTGTAGACAATATACGACTAAATAAGTTTAAGTTTGGATGAAATGGGCCCCACTACATCAGCCCAATAACTATCAATTTAAGTGGGTAACCAAGAGCCCAATACTATCCTTACATCAGCCCACAAGTCCATCAAAATAGTGAAAGTCGGCCCAATGTATGGTTGGGCCAAGCTAGGACGTCCCAACCCACTCCGGGCCTAATGGATGTCCCAAAAATTTGAACTAAGATGGGGTCCTCATGTGATCACTAAAGGTGACCCAGAAGAATGCACTAAATAAGCCCAAGGATTATAAAATATAAGCATGCAACACGCACACAAGTTCTCAATATGGTGGGTCTCATGTCCAATAAAGTTTCAACCATAACAATGTACATTTAAGGCATCTTGATAAACGTTCGACCCACTTAGCTTCCTGGGCCTGCTAAAGCCCAGAAATTCATCAAATAAGTGGGAATGATCTCATGAAGGCCAACAATATTCACAGGGGGCCCCACCAGATGGAGGGTGTGTATACATCAAGAAAAGATCAAGTGGGCCTGCTACTGGATTGTGAATCCAGTAGTAACCCAAGGCAAAGAGTGCCTCCATGATCGGGCGATCCAAGGCTTGGATGGGCTAGATTAAACATGCGTTAAGGTAGGTTCCACATACATTCACATTGATCCTTAAACAAATGGCCTAGGGCCTATGGTGGGCCTTTAACCATCCATAAAAGAACCCATGGGCCTACCTTAGGACCACTCAGGAGGACATCTAACCTCAACTGGTTCCCAAGAGGTAGCCCGCCGCACTTGAACATGAACTAAGGCCTAAGGCCTAAGGCAATCCATGGCCTAGTGGGCTTATACTCAAAGCCCAACACATAGGCAATATGGTGGGCCCTCAAGCAAGGTTGGGCCCAACCATAAAGATCATGAGTCCACTCATTATGGTAGGCCTAATGGGCAGCCCATTATTCCAACATATGGGTGATCCTTATATTTAAAACAAGTAAGTTGGGCCTTACATCTCGGCCCAAGTATGGCTTACTTTAATGGGCAAGCAAGGGCCCAACTACCTAAGTATTTTGGCCCATAAAACCCATCACAATAGTGTATTTAATATATGCCCAAAGGTCAGGGGTCTATCAAGGAAGTTTCAAGACATTGGGCCTAGGAAACCCAACAGCCAACTATGAATATTGTTATAATAAAACCCATTTAAGGTGGGCCTTAAGAGTCTACTAATTAAGCCCAAAAATCCAATCAAGATAGGACAAGATATGTGTAATAATGTCCCCAAATATGGTGGGCCACACTACCCCAAAATATACATTTGTGGTTAGCAACCTTGGGCCAAATGCTGAAATTCTAGCCCACCCACTATCTGGGCATGCAGGAAATTCAATAAAATTTATTTATAGTATATTTATTTCTCTGATGGCCCACACACATCACTGTGAGCCCCACTGGATGAGAGGAAAAAAATATAACACATATATTCAAGTGGGCCATGGTGTTGGAATGCAGGCCCAGCAGCCCAAGGTAGGGGCGCCCCATGGTGGGTAGTCTTACGGGCTTGGGTATTTGGCCTAAAATTGACACAAATTGCAGGCCGTACCGCGGTCAGCTCAAATGTCCATTAGGTCTAAAATTTTACGGAGTGATATTTTATTAGGTAGGACACACTCTCACAAAATTTCATAATTTTTGGATATTCCTGAGTATTTTAATTAATTTAAACAAAATAGTCTGTCCAGAAAATCAGACAGACCTGGACGTCCCAACGTGGTGGGCCAGTCCAGCCCTTGTCACGGTGTGCACAGGTGTCCATTAGCCCTAAAATTTGGTAGGTGGATCCTACCATGAGTTAAATACACTTTCAAGAAATTTAAGAATTTTTAGACATTTATAAATATTTTAATTCATTTAAAGAAATCAATCTGTCTAGAAACTCAGACTGATCTGGACACCATATTATAGTGGGCCGGTCCAGCCACCACCATGGTGTGTACAGGCATCCATTGGCCCCAAATTTTTTAAGTGGGTCCTAACATGGGTGGGTCACCTCCCTGTAAAATTTTAGAATTTTTAGACACCCAAAAATATTTTAATAATTTAAAGAATATAATCTGTACAAGGTAAACTAATGCTGGAATGCAACTGTCTTGAATTTGGGCCATCCAATGGGTGGGTTCTGAGCCTCTAAAATTCCTGAAATTTGGACCCGAGGTCCCTCATCAAGCCTACATCAAGATGGGACCCAGAAATATGGCCCACCTTTTGAGAAAAATATTTTTAAAATTTTATTTTTATGGAACTATACTGCTGGACTTCACATCAGAATTTTTCTGGCAGTCTACTATGTTGACCCACCATTTTGGATGCCCAAATGGGGTCTATTGGCCCTAAAATTTTGCAGGTAGGTCCTACCATGGGTATGTCACCTCTCTGAAAAATTTTAGAATTTTTGAGGTATTATAAATATTTTATTTATTTCATACAAATTATGGACAGCAAGGTCCAGCTTTTATTTCCTGCTGCAACAATGCTGTTGTCCCTGACTTGTTCACCCCATTATAGTGGGCCCAGGTCTGCCAAATTTTAAGAAAATATAGGACCAACATCCCTACACAATTATACAACAATGTGGGGTCTACAAAGGTGTCCCACCGTTTCAAAAACCAGCTGACATTTATGTTTTTCCAGCAAGCAGAGTGGCTAGACAGTCCAAAAAATCTGGATTGTCCAACCTCCTTGGCCCACCCTTTTGGGTGATCAAACAGGAACAGATGAGGGTGAAATTTGTCATACTTCTAAGTGGGGTCCACACCTCCAGAAATAATCAAATAGTGGAGGTAAAACATCCTCCAAATCAGTCCATAAACTATGTCAAAAATAATTCAAAAACAGTCCAGAATTTTTCTGGATAGCAAGGTCTGTCTGAAAACAACTGATCATAGCTACTGAATAAAGGGGTAAATACCCTACAAAATTTATGTTGTGGTCCACCTCAGTGGGCCCCACAAACTTCTAGATAAAAATCCCTTCACAAAACCCATTGCCTGCATCCAAATAGGAGCAAATAAGGTGTCAACGTCTAAGGAATGGACAGCCATGGACGTCCACCTTGTTTGGACAGTCTGGATATTCCCTGGCCCCTAAGTGGGCCACACACATTAGAAATGAAGGATAGATTCATGGGAAAAAGGAAAAATCTGGCCACAAGGGAGGAAGATGACATGCATCAAAGGAAAATGTCATGATGGGGCCCATAGAAAAAGGCCCCATCCATGGAACATGGATGCAAAGAAATGGGCCATTGGCCTCAATCATGGAGACATGGGGGACCTCCATCATCACTTGATGGGTCCCACAAGTCCTTAAAGATAAGATGAAGGAAGATTTAAGAGCACCCATCTCAAGATCTTCTTGTTCTTCTTCCACCTTGGGTCTTCTCACCTTCAAGGGAGGGATTTAAACGGTTGAGATGGGGTTTGTAGGTCTAAATAAGGAGGGGCTAAAGCTTGAAGTTACTAGATTTGGGAGCTTTCATGGACGGCTGGAAGTTGCAAGGAATAGAATGGAGAAGAGAAAATGAAGGGAGAGAGAGAGATGAGAGAGTTTGTAGAGTTGAAATGATTAGTTTCTTAGAAAAAAAATGAGTTTTTGAAAAGAGAAAACAATCATTGCTCATGGGATAGGGTGGCTCATCATTGCCTAGAGAAGCTAATCTCATCATGGTTTCCTTGAGAAAAGAAGTCATCATTGTTATACTAAAAGTAGCTTACATGGGGAATAATGCACATGGGGAAATGTGCAATCAGGTGGGTCCCACCAAAAATGCAATCAATAGTCCAAATAATGTGTGGCCCATAACTTTTGATGGACTCATCAAATTTACGCATAAGACGTGGCGTTGGAATCGCGGTGACGATGCAGTCGCAATGGCGCAGGTCTTAGGTCAATCCGAGTCGGATCTATATGACTGAACTCAAGGACGATCACAAACACTAACCGAAAGTCTCAGGTCATCGAAATTTGACCGATAGGACCACGAGACTAAGATGGACGAAATGCATACTTACACACACATGCACACATGCGAACTCGGGTTGGGTCTCACAAAAACCTTACTAGAACAATTTGAATATCAAAAACTCAAACTAAAAGGAAATAAAGGAAATGGAAAGAAATAAATTATAAACTATTACAACATTCCCCATAATGCTTGAAATGTAAATATTACAACATTCACATCTACACGTACATTCCACAACTTTGAATGATAAAAGATATAAAATTAAACAAACATTTTAACCACAAGACACAATGAATTATAGTGGTTCGCCTATGTGTACGCAACTCTTAAACAACAGCCACACAGCTTGCTACTCCACTCCTAATATCCTCACACAGGGGATATCAGTGTTCACTATGAAAATAAGTTTCTCAGGTTCACCTAAAACCTTCATAATTGTGTCTTTCAAATGGGCTTACACAATTCAAAAACCCCACTTTCTGAGTTTTCTGGCTCTCCTCGGATAACTAACACAATGAGATTTTTCTGGCTCAATCTCAAAAGAAACCAAAATAAAGGAAATTTATATAAATGTAAAATACATGGATTTCTCCTTTTGTAGTAGCCCGGAAGAACCAATCGGAGTAGAAGTTCAAATATAGAAGTTCAATTGTCCAATACTCACTTTGAAATGGTTCTAGGTTCTAATTAATTTTAAATTAAACCAGTTGAGCTAGCTCTATTTGATTTTGATTCCAAGAAGAAGGAATACAACAATTCCTCTTTTAAATTCAGATTAGAATACAGAAGCAAAATCAAATTGACAAAGCTAACAAAAGAGAATATTAAATAAGCACAACGTAGCTTAAAAATGACACAAACTTATCTCAAAGTGATGCCTTGATTTTACTTGAATTGGGATATGAAACTCTGAAAATTGTGTTCTATTTATAGAAGCAGAAATCGCGTCTACGACTGGTTGAGTGGCCATCACAACTGGTCATAGGTCAAACTGCATTTTGAAATTTTAAGCACTATCTAATAAATCCGTTCCACGACTGGTCGTAGGTGTCCACAACTGGTCGTGAGGCCTCCACAGCTGGTTGTGAGAAACCAGGAATGGTTGCTGGAGTTTGAGTCGTAGCTGCAAGACTGGTCGTGAATGAGTCGACACTGTTCCTATAACTGGTCGAGCAGACTCTAGGACTGGTCGAAGCTCAACCAAAAAATTCTAAAATTTTACAACAACTTAGGCCTGGTCTTAGAATTTCTTGGACTGGTTGAGCCATTTCTAGGACTAGTCGAACAAAGTCCAGGACTAGTCTTAGAACAAACCAAACACTTATAAAAATATTTGATTTAAATTATGTATACAAAATGACTTACCCGAAGGTCAATCTAAGGTCATTCATACCTTAAATGTGAAGTGTGGACATTGAGTCTTCATTTCTTCAGATGATGGTTGACCTTTGAAGATTATGAAACTTGAGAACTCTATAAGATGTAGCTTGAACTTAAGATCTTCAAAAGCTTGAATTTGTCGTTCTTGAGTTGTACTTCATCTTGAGTTTAACATTATCTCAAGCTGTACTTGAGTCTTGAACTAGCACTTGTCTTCTGATGTAGCTCTTGAAATATTCTGAACATTGAAGCTTACAGAAGTGGATAAAGAACTTGACCTTGCATTTCTTGAAGTAGATCACCATTCTTAACTTGGCATTGATGCAGTGTCTTAAACATACAAATCAACATGCTACACAAGACATAGATTGTGTTTTTGGCACCACAAGATTTGACAACTAAAGGAGTAGGAAACCATAACACTTACAAAATGCTCAGCACATCACAAAGCTTGAAGCCCCATGAATCTCTATTCAGGCTTTGGAAGACTCTAAATACTCGGCTGGGTCTCCAGATCCAAAGTAAGGGGTGATCTGGGGCATTTGAAACCTCGACAGGAGTTGAGACTTGATGATGTCATCAGTAAATGGGGGCTCGACCTCCTCTAGCAGTGCATCAATGGAGGTAGGGGCCTTTGCTCAATATGCTTAT
Organism: Magnolia changhungtana; assembly: GCA_030180095.1. Taxonomy (NCBI): domain Eukaryota; kingdom Viridiplantae; phylum Streptophyta; class Magnoliopsida; order Magnoliales; family Magnoliaceae; genus Magnolia; species Magnolia changhungtana. The sequence goes on from JASAUF010000625.1 coordinate 4,625,471, forward strand.
TGGATGTCTTCGAGTTGGTCTCCAATTCCCCTCAGCTCTGGATCCCATGGGACTTCATTTTCTATTGCACGAGAGCCTTTCTTTGTCTTTTCTTCTCCAAGGTGTGGTGCGGATCAGACTTGGTGAGCTCGGTTGCTTTCACAATTTGCACAAGGATTCACTTGCTTCGTGTCAATCGATCCTTCACCATATACGAGTCGCAAGGTGGTTGTAAAGGTCGAGGCTAGGTAGAAGCTACTCCTGATGTCGTGCCCTGGTCAGGGAGGGGATGTTGTCGTTCTAATATGCGCATGATTTGATCGATATTTCCAGCCAAGGCCTCAACTTAGTTTTATAGAGAGATAAGTCACCCTCCTCGATTCTGGATCATTGTGTAACCACCGGTGAAGGGAGGTTGGACTGAAGATCTGACTGTGGCATTTGAGAGGTCTCGGGCTAGTCTTCTGGTATGGGTATTGGCTCAGTAATGGAAGCCAAAGCCTTTTACTTTCCTTTAGCCATCACTGAGCAGATAAAAGGCTGATGATTCTCTAGATGTAAAGGGAACTTTTAAGGTGGCTTTCTTGTCGTCCCACAAGTGGCGCCAAACTGTTGATGCTCAAATCTGGTTGATCCCCACATCACTTCCTGCGAGCCGCTAAGTACCTACAATTTAATGGAGAACAAGAGAAGACATTGGGGGTGTTAGTTAAGGCGGGGGGCCCTCTAATGCTTAAGTCAGGTGTATGGACTCGCATAGTAGAATTGAGATAGTTGTTTGTATCCTTTACTCATGGAAGGGAGTGTATTTATAGGATTTTATGCAATCTGCGTATCTGAGTTGATTTACTAGATATGTTAGAGGGGCTCATATTGGAATCAGACTCTAATTTCAAGAATATATTCGACTTTACCTCGATCGGCGTCATTTTTGGCTAAAACCTCATCATATCGATAATATCTTTATATGTTGTAAAATTCTCTCCGGATATTTCTATTTTGAGGTCAAGGTCGGTATTTAAGGTCAAGTTCGGTACTTGAGGTCGAGTTGGGGGCTAAAGTGACAACTGAGGCCGAGGTAGAAAGTAACCGACACCAAAGGGCGAGGTGATTTTCCAGCCCTCAAGCATTATATAAAGTCACCGAGTCTTGTTAATCGGCTCATTTGTATCATATAGCCCCATTTTACCCATAACAATGATGTTTATGATTTGATCTATATACCTTGGGATGTTTGTCATGGTTACCCATGTCAATGACTTAATTTGAGACACAGCCATGTGAAGGATGTATATATATAGAAAACTATTCATGTAAATAATGTGTTTTGTTTTTTTTTTTTTTTTTTTTTGTGAGAACACACCTCGGTGGATTATGTCGTATAACTTAGTTGGCCTATATTATATATGGGCTTAATACCATGATGTCTTTTGAATATCTTACTGTCATTTTGTGAAATGTTTTAGTGTCCTAAGTGGTATGAGTGATGAGCCATTTTTTTCGTGGCCAGGAGCAGACTTGTACTCACAATGATTATTTTATCTAACCATGAAATGGTGATTCAAAAAGTCACAAAGTGTATAAGGTTTCCATAATTGGTTGATTTGTAAACCAAACTAATAAATGATTAGCTAATCATACATTTATGAAACGTTTAGAACTTACCGCCGATGTCTATATATGTTCGTGATTTTTGAGTTGTGATGTCAATGTATGTACCTTTGTGACTTCTATGTCATTGTACGGTAGTTCATTTGTATTGTGGGTTTTACTCACATTTCCATGTGGATATGCATTTCCATGCCGATGTGCATTCATGCATTAATCAAGATTAACATGTGAAGTGAATATTATATCTTCATTGTCTTATGTTTGTAAATTATATTGGATTGTGACAATAAATGTATAATCTTAGGGGGAGTTTTCACTGAGATGGTCACTCATCCTTTTAGTGTATATACATAAATGAATGATACAAGATTAAAAAAGACTAATGATATGCTTGAAGACCCGAATGAGGATCTTATGGATGAGATGCCTTACATGAGTACAACGGAGCTCTTAGAACTTAACTAATGATTAGATTTGTTTCTTATATTTTAGTAGAATTATTCACTCATGATGGATTATTTAATTATGTAACAAGTCCCCATTTAAGTGAATAAATTTAGTTAGTTTGTGTTATGAGTAAATTCTAATTAAGAGGTTGATTTTTATCTTATTTTTATTTGATGTATACCATAATAATGTGATAATAATAAATAATTGGGTGTGTGTACTTTGAATGATATCTGAGAATTCAGGGCAAAGTTATGTCATTTAAAAGTGATGGATTTCTATCCACACCATTCCAATTGTTGTAATTTGATCCAAACCGTTTAAAATAATGATATCATCATCCATGGAAGCTACCAATAAAGGAAAAGGTCTCCAATTGGAATACATTGTGCTTCATTGTTTACCTTTATCTATTGAATATGGATAGTCAGTTGCTTGTGGGCCATTGATTCGAAAGTTTAGAAAATCTCAATTGGTAAGATTTTTGAATCAGTTAACTTCATAGCCATATTTCATCCTATAAATAGTTTGTATTAGTAAACAGGATCCTAAATCTAACAGGCCCCATAATAAGTTGGAATTTATTGTTGAGAAATTGATCGTACTGGTCTCAATGTATGGTCAAATTCCCTAAAGAGATACAACCTTCCAAATATTCTGAGGGTGGCCTTCTGACAACTTTTATAAGATGTTTCAAACAAAAATGCCTTTGTCCTTGAATTAGTAGTTGTATGATTTTAGAGTGAATAAAAAGTTACGTCGTATTTAATGTAAAAAAAAAGTGATGTGTACGGAAGCCTTTTTTGGGCATGGGCAAGGACCAACACGTGGGGCCCACATTAATGCATGTGTATAATCCATGCCGCCCATCTTTCTTGTCCTGTCATCTTAGGGTTAGGGCCCAAATATTAGCCTGATCTAGAGATAGTGTGGGCCACATAATAGAAACAATGGTGATAGTGTCACCCATTGTTGATATGCTCAAGGCTCACTACGATGTTTGTTAGAAGTGGACACTGCACAAGGTGGGACTTTTTGGGCCCACGACGAGCTAGCCGACAAGGTGGATGGAATGGATCACCCCATGGTGGGCCTCGACTCCTATTATTTACAAATAAACAAGTTATTTAATTACATCAATCCAACAACCACGACCCTTACTATGCTACAACCACGACCTATACCACATTACAACCACAACCCTTGCCATGTTACTATGGGTCATGGTTGTCATGTTATATGGGTCGAGGTTGTCATGATATATGGGTCATGGTTCTCATGTTATATGGATCGTGGTTGTCATGGGCATGAGTAAGGCCCAACTTGTGGGGCCCACATTAATGCATGTGTATAATCCATGCCACCCATCTTTCTTGTTGTGTCATCTTAGGGCTAGCGCCCAAATATCAGCCTGATCCAGATATAGTGTGGGCCACATAATAGAAAAAAATGGTGATAGTGTCACCCACTGTTGATACAGTCAAGGCTTACTGCGATGTTTGTTAGAAGTGGACACCGCACTAGGCAGGACTTTTTGGGCCCACGATGAGCTGGCCGACAAGGTGGACGAAATGGATCACCCCATGGTGGGCCCCGACTCCTATTATTTATAAATAAACAAGTTATTTAATTACATTAACCCGACAACCACGACCCTTACTACACTACAACCACGACCCATACCACATTACAACCACGACCGTTGCCATGTTACTATAGGTCGTGGTTGTCATGTTATATGGGTCGTGGTTCTCATGGGTCGAGGTTGTCATGCTATATGGGTCGTGGTTCTCATGTTATATAGATTGTGGTTCTCATGTTATATGGGTCGTGGTTGTCATCCACAAAAGGTCGTAGTTAACAACCATGACTGTCACGCCCCAAACTCAGAAACTAGGCTCACAGAATTTTCGATCACCGAATCTGGTGCCAACAGCCTTCGTAGTACCCCATTCTTGGCTTCCAGCGCCCATATGCCAGATTCTGATCCTGGGATCCTACAAAGAAGATTTTCAATGTGAAATTATTTTTTAGTAAATGAGCATAACCACAAATGTACCTAAATTACAAAGGCAACATCATCATCACATATCCACTAATATCAAAAAATTAAGTACAATACATGAAGGGAAAATACAAGATAAATGCCAAAAGCTCCAGAAGCTTTGCTATACGCTCCTGCCTTAGCTCGACTGCGTCCTATCATCACCTGCACGCATCTATTGTGTATAAGCTTATAGAAAGCTTAGAGGGTGGTGTATGTGTGTGCGCAAGATAAGTGCCAAGTACACAAATATCGGTGTAAGCGAAATACTGGCAAGGCTATAAGTCATTCAATTTCAGAGTATGCAATGCAGATCAGCTATGTAATGTGGAGTCATAATGAGTCAAATATAAAATACCGAGGATATCATACAATATGCAATTCTGAGGTGCCATGAATACCATCAGCCTCATCTAGGCCATATAAATGCAAAAAACATAGCAACCCAAATGCCATATGCCATGGATGTAATGCAATATACAGATCATGGCAAATCCATAATACCATCAACCTTATTCAGGCTATGCAATACAAAAGCATAGTAAACCAAATGCTATATGGTAAGGATGCAATGCAATATACGGTGCGAAATAAATGATCAAACTGGAGTGTGAAGTCGGGATGATAGTACATAGTATCGCAAGCTGTGGGGTCCATCATAAGGGACTTTTATCCAAACCAGTCCCATATTTAAATTTGGATAGCTAGACTCAATGTGGTAAACTCTTGATCTTAGGTTGGTAGCATGTCTAACCGAAATCCTGGCCATTGCAAAGGTACACATAATAATTTAGTTGTGCATAACCAGCCTGAGTGGGTAGTGCATGAATGAATAAATGAGTCAAATGATGAATATGCAACTCCACACCTTAGTACAGTATGTCTCTGGGATCATCACCAAGGTCTAGTACACTCTACATCAGCTTGCCACCCCATTAAGCACACAACTGGGTAAGTGGAAGAGACCTTATTATCCGCCTGCCAATATCGGCTCGAATCGTAGATAGTAGACCCATTCCTCAAGCTGGTCAGACTCAGCCTAACATTGCCTACTCCCTCAGGCGGGTAAGGCCACACCCCCTCCTAACTGACCACAACACAGTGGGATATGCAGCCTACTGGTATTCGGCTCTCATGTGCTCATATATATCCACTTGGTGTAGATATTGGAGCATCCTCTGACCTTGGTGGTTTAGGGATTTTCACCTAAGGACATTTATCTCGCCTGTATGCGAGAACCAAACATTTTCAGTGTCCCATCTAGCCATCTATGACATTCCTGTGGAGGTCATGGCCCCAATGTCGTTAGGGCATATGGTGGTCATATCACAAAATGTGAGATGCATGAGTCATACCATCCAGTCATGCATCAAACCTACACGTACCACGCACTCATGTAGGTCAACTCCGTCTCTCAGGGAGTCACATAAACAATCAGCCTTAATGGCACATGCTATGCTCAATCACTCCTTATAACAATCATGCGGATGATGCATATGAGAATGTATCATGGAGTATACCAAGCATGATTATAATCACAAACATCATAGTGGGCTGGTATAAGACAGCCCATGGCTCGTATAGGTGAATGGGTGGTGTGCAATAATCACCTACACATGGTGGTCCTCACACATACAATGGGCCTCACACATATAATGGGCCTCTTACATCACAATTGGGTCTCATACAATCATAATGAGCCTTATACAATCACAATGAGCCTCAAACAATCACAACGGGCCTCGTATGGTCACAATGGGCCTCATGCAATCACACAATGGGCCTTATACAATCATGATGGACCTCGTATAATCACAATAAAACCTCACAATGACCTTATACAATTAATCATAATATTATGCTACATATACTCAGTGCGTATACTAACATAGTTGTAATCAATAATCGGCCTATATATGGCGGGGTCCATACAAGGACAGCAAATCTAATCCATAACATGAGGATCGATCCTCAACAATGGATATACCAAATCTAATACTACATATTCTTCTACCTATGGCCAGAGGTGATGATGCATCCTCCTCATAATAAGGATGGGTCTAGATGGCCTACTTATGGGCCTAAGAGTGGGATTCCATGTTTAGGTACTTCTACTAGCATCAATGAGGACTCAAAGAATTTGGATAACCTAATAAGGTGAGATGGATCATACTAATAATAATAAGGGCCCATCAATTTGGGTTAGCCCACTAAGGGAAATGAGAATGAGCTTAATACAATCACAATGGGCCTCATACCATCTCAATGGCTTGTATCATGATGTTATACTAGCACGTACTCATAGTTGGCATCGATAATCGGCCTATACACAAGGCGGGGTCCATAAATGGATAACAGATCCATAACATGAGGGTCAATTTTCAACTATGGATATACCAAATCTGATAGCATGAATCCTTCCTTCTACGGTGATGATGAACTCTCCTCATATCAAGGTTAGGCCTGGGTGTCCTACCTATAATTATAAGGATCCAGAACGAGCTTCCTTCACCATACTATCATATGGCCCGCTAAATGCCCTAAGGAGCCAAATAAGTCCTAGATGGACTCCAAGATTAAAAACAACCCTACTAGCAACCAATGGGGGCCCAACATTTTGGGTTAGCCCAATAAGGCAAGATGGATCATGCAATTATCAATGGGGCCTAATGATTAGGGTCAACGCACTTAAAGAAGGATGAGAATGGGCCTAACAAAGGCCTAAGGGAAGGTCACAATGTGGACATTTAACCATCATTACCAATCAATGTGGACATTTAACCAACATTGCTCCCAAGGAGTGATCCACATAGAGCCAAACGTATAGTGGGGCCCATGGCCTCACTCAAGGGCTTAATATACATTATATTGGGCCTCATCATATGGGCTACATATACATCACATTGGGCCTATTCGTATGGGCCTCATATACATCACATCGGGCCTCACACATGGGCTACATATACATCACATCGAGCCTCATTATATGGGCCTTATATACATCACATCGGGCCTCACACATGGGCCACGTATACATCACATCAGGCCTCATAATATGGGCCTCATATACATCACATTGGGCCTCACACATGGGCCACATATACATCACATCGGGCTTCATTATATGGGCCATAAATGCATCACATTAGGCCTCATTATATCGGCCGTAAATACATCACATTTGGGTGGGCCCTACATATTCCAAATGGCCCCACCAGATGGACAGCTAGGATCAAAACACGTACATCACATGGGGGCCACGTGAATGGATTGTGTGAATATACAACACATCACAAGGTGGGACCCACTCGTCCAGAAATTAGATGGGTGGCATGGCTGGATATAAAACACATATATCAGGAGGGGTCCACACGTCCCAGGGATGGACGGTGTGGATAAAACAGATCCATCATGTGGGTCCCACAGATGGACGACTGGTTGAAACAATACATCAAGGTGGGCTTCACACAACACTGTCCAGATCTGGATGGTGCGGATACAGAATTCATACATCAAGGTGGGCCCCACCCGCCCACACGTGCAGTACGTGTGGGGTGGGTCCCAACCGCTGCCAAGAATAGATGGACGGCGTGGATAACAAATACATCATGATACGCCCCATGTAGCATCGTCCAGCTATGGATGGTGTGATGTACAACACATCATCAAGGTAGGGGCCCACCCCACACATGCAGCACGTGTGGGTGGGTCTCACGTCTTGCCAAATGGATGGACGGTTGGGACATAACTCATACCTCATGATCAGCCACAGAACTTACTGACGTCAATGCAACAGCTATGTAGCTAGGATATTGCCCCAGCGTCTAGATGATGGATGGACGGATGGAACACATACATCATAGGTGGGGTCCGCCATCAAATGGACGATGTTGATAAAACAATTGCATCACGGTGCAACCCATAATCCAGCAATCTAGATGATGGAGATAAAACACATGCGTCCAGGTGGGGTCCACGTCAATGTGACCCACCTGGTTTGGATAAACTGGTATTTGTTTTCCCTTTGTACAGTCCAGCAGTAGAGGCTGCTAGACGTCCCATGGCTAGATGGTATGGATGTGATACATCCATCACGTGCACGTGGCTCACCAGTCACATACATCAAGGTGGCCCCACGTACACGTGGCCCACTGATGGGCGGTGTGGATCTAATTCATTCATCAAGGTGGGCTGCAAAGGGCAGAAGAGAGAGAGAGAGAGAGAGAGAGAGAGAGAGAGAGAGAGAGAGAGAGAGAGAGAGAGAGAGAGACATGTGGAGGGGAGGGACTCCACAACTATGAGCCCTCCCTATACATGATTTAATGTATATATCAAATGGGTCCCACCACAAGTGGGCCCTCAAATCATATAAATCCATGGTGGAAATCCCAGATCACCCACCGATTATCTTCTTCTTTAGCTCCTTGGAATCCTTGGCTCCTAAGCTTTATCTTTGATGGTGAATGATGAAGTTTAAAAGGCTAAGATGAGAGATGAGGGGGTAGGAAGTGGCCTTGATCTAGGGTTCTCTTTTCTCTCCTTAATCTTTTTCTCTCTTGGTTGCTTGGAAAAATGGTGGAGAGTGAGATGGGATGGAGTGATGGATGGGAGAGAGGGATGGTGTTGTAAGAAGGATGGGATGAGAGGGATGGGTGTTATAAGAAAGAGTTGACTTTGGGGATGGCTTGTGAGATTCTCTTAGAATTCGCAAATGCAGGGTGTTTCTTCGAAATAAACGCGGGACCACAATTCCTGGCTAGGTATCGCATCGGTGCGCAAGTCATGGCGTTGGAACCATGGCCACGGCGCGGTCACTAGAGTACAAGTCTCGGGTCGAGTTGACTCAAATATACGGGATGCAACTTTAGGTCACACGCAAACACCGATTACAAGTCACGGGTCACCGGAATTCAACCGGGAGGATCACAGAAGTCTAGGGAACGATACAGACTAGGATACGGGTCTTACAACGACCCGCTCTGGATGACAACTTATTCGATGGGTCATGGTTTACATGCAAAATAGATCAATCACGACCCTTTATGTATGGCAACCACGATCCATTCATGGGTCGTGGTTCACATGCAAAATGGATCGTAGTTTTCATCCACAAAGGGTCGTGGTTGACAACAATGACCCATAAACAAACACAACTACGACCCACTATGTATGACAACTCTGACCCAGGGACACAACTACGACCCATTTCATTCACCAATCTATTACAGACATTAATATGGAAAAACAATATCAACACCAATGCATTAAAAAATAATATCATCAGCAATCCATTCCAAAAATAATATAAACACTAATCCATTCAAAAACAATATCATTGTTTGGATTTTTTTTGATTGATCTAACTATTCTTTGTTGTTGTTTATTCAAGAAGGCAGTTTTAGATTCTTTCTTGTACTGTAGACAGTCGTACGCGATTGTCTTTCTGAATTTAGGGATTTCCTCTTACAAAAATATTTTGAAATAATATTAAAACAAAACACAAAGCAATCAAGATTTAATGTCACTACAAAAAAAAGGGTTTTTACCAACGAAACTTTTAGCGACGATTTTTTTTTTTCGTTGCTAAAAGTGACTTTTAGCGACAAAAACTTTTTTCGTTACTAAAAGTTTACTTTTAGCGACGAAATTTGTTGTCGCTAAAGAGTGTTTTGAATTTTTGAAAAATTAAAAAGTTGAGAAGTTTCCTTTTAGTGACGAAATTAATTTCGTAGCTAAAGGTGGCTTTTAATAACAAAAATTTTCGTCGCTAAAGGGTGTTTTGAATTTTTGAAAAAATGAAAAAGTCGAGAAGTTTCCTTTTAGCGACGAAATTAATTTCATAGCTAAATGTGGGTTTTGGCAATGAAAAGTTTCATCGCTAAAGGGTGTTTTGAATTTTTGAAAAAATGAAAAAGTCGAGAAGTTTCCTTTTAGCGACGAAATTAATTTCATAGCAAAATGTGGGTTTTGGCAACGAAAAGTTTCATCGCTAAAGGGTGTTTTGAATTTTTGAAAAAATGAAAAAGTCGAGAAGTTTCCTTTTAGCGGCGAAATTAATTTCATAGCTAAATGTGGGTTTTGGCAACGAAAAGTTTCGTCGCTAAAGGGTGTTTTGAATTTAAAAAAAAAACAAAAAAGTTGAGAAGTTTCCTTTTAGTGATGGAATTAATTTCGTAGCTAAAGGCGGCTTTTGGCGACAAAAATTTTCGTAGCTAAAGGGTGTCTTGAATTTTTGAAAAAAATAAAAAGTCGAGAAGTTTCCTTTTAGGGACAAAATTACTTTCGTAGCTTAATCTAGCTTTTAGCGATGAAATTTTTTGTCCATAAAGGGTGTTTTGAATTTTTTTTTAAAAAATAAAAAGTCGAGAAGTTTCCTTTTAGCGACTAAATTAATTTCGTAGCTAAAGGTGGCTTTTAGCGATGAAAAATTTTCGTCGATAAAAATATTTACAAAACTTTTACCTATGAAAAATTTCGTAGGTAAAAGTCTTTTTTTTTTAAAAAAAAAATAATAGTAATATTCCTGCACATAATTCCTCGTATACACCTGTTAAAATATATTTCATCATATTCATCCTGATATACACCTATTATATAATATATTTCATCATATTCACATTCACGTCCATCTAAACCCAAACTACTAAATCCATCCAAACATAAATTACATTCATCCAAACATAAACTACATCCATCCAAACAGAAACAATCTTATCCACATCACATTCATCCACGCATCGGAGTTATAGGTTTCGGTTAAGGTTTAGGTTTAGGTTTAGGTTATACGTTATAGGTTATAACTTTAGGGAATTGAGAATAGGTTAAGGTTTATGTTTAGGAAATCGGGTTCAGGTTCGGCATCGGGGTTAAGTTTAAGTTTTCAAGTTTAGGTTTAGGTTTAGGTTAGGGGATGTAACGCCCTGAAAATTGGGGGTTGAGCATAAACTCAACTCCCGAGTTCCAACGTATCACTTATGCAACAAAATGAATGATGATTGAATGTTGTCTATATTAGAGTAGTGAACATGAGTGAGATTACGCCAAAACAGCATATCATACTCCAGAGACAGTTAAATTTACAAGCGGAAGACTGTGATAGATAAATGAAAATATATAAACTGTGGTGAGTCTCTATAGTGTGATAAGGTTACCAGGTTAAAGAATTACAAGTATAATTTCAAATTATACCAAGTTGTGGAAGTGTAGTATCTTCTATTCCAAATAGCATAGCCCCGTTAATACAATACCAGGTCTTCATAGACCTATCAGAGAGTTACATGTAGGAGAACTCCTCCTCAACATCATAGTATTAGTACGTCTCTACTTCATAAGCATTGCTATCACCTGAAACTCAAACAAATCTGGTTGGTGTGTATAACACTGTCCCGTAACGTGGGAGTGAGTGATCAACTCAGTGGAACAATAAAACATAGGTTAACATGTTATCAAAACAGTCAAATAGAAATGATAAAGTAGTACAATCAAAAAATTCTAAATACTCTTATTAATGCAAGTATGAATGCAGTCATGATGTATGCCCTTGCCAAACCACCCTCATGCGACACTATCTTACGTTCGCGACATGCGTTCATCCCTCAATGCTCCACATCTACCAGGCACATGCAATGCATGATGAGCATGATTACCAGGTTGTTATTAGTCCATTTCAAACAGCAGTATTGGGAAACTAAGGTACCTCCCATGTATCATTCCCAAACATGATCCATTATAGGGTCGTCAGTCCTAGTAAATCTCATACGATAATGTGTTTCTAGGTCACTGCAGAGGCTGTCAGGGCTATTACACACAATGGTTATACCACTCCCCCATCACCTCTTTAATAGTTCATCACTATATAAATACAGGCCTAGTTCATACTCCATACACCACGGTAAAACTCTAAGGCTCACCGCAAATTCAGAGTATGCTCGAGGTCACTACAAAGGGCTGACAGGGCTGTTACACGCATTCGTTGCACCACTCCCCCATCACCTTATCAATGTAGGCCGACAGCACAAATATAGTGTCCCATACTATCATAATCGGCTTACGAGTCTGGTTGCTCACTAGTCATTATGGGGAGGCACGTGGCCCCAGCATAGGCCGATAGCTCAACCACGGTGTCCCATACCACCATGCCTGGCTCATGAGTCTTAGTGGATCGAGGTACCATGGTTAACGGGATTTCACTAGTAAGTTTGGTACCCTAAGTTCAAGCAGTAGTGTCCAAACATGGTGAACATACATTAGACATATCGGGTTACTTGACGAGCCTGACTAGCTCGAGCGTACAATCAACTGGAAGACAAGAAATGCATAAGCACTTCGTGTGGCCTAACCACTGTCACCCACTGAAGTACGACTCGGGTTCGTCAAATACATCCTTCGTGGCGAAATGAATCTCAACCACAATCTCAAGTCTGCTACCGAATGTCTGGACTATAATCATAGTCCCAAACGCAATCAATCCTTATTCAAAGCATGTGGAGTAAAGCATAATAAACAAAGTAATTTAAGCAAGGTAACAAGCATATCATAAAGCATGTTATAAAGCATGTTCTAAAGCACAATATAAACAAGAATACAAACACATATATTTTATAAGTAAGCGGTTAAAGTAAACAACCACATGGAGGAAATCATACACGTCTCTAAGATAGTTGAGAATCCCATCTCAACACCTACCTAAGGCACCATCATCCAAACACTTACTCTCACAAGCATTTTCACAAACACTTAGAATACACTATTACAACATACATAGTGTGTAGTAGCAAAACATGTATTAGGGCGAGTCCTTTTGCCAAGCAAGTATTTTACGTATATATAATATATTCATACAACAAATAATCATGGCAAACACGTCTCCAAAATTTATGCGTATACGGTATTTCTAGAATACACTATTTCTACATACATAGTGTATATTAGCAAATCATGTATTATGGCGAGTACTTTCGCCAACTAAGTATTTTATCCATATATATTATATTCATACAACAAATAATCATGTCAAACACATTTCTAAAATTTATACGTATACGGTATTTTCTACGAATACCTAGAATATGTAAAATTTCATATTCGTCATCTCTAATCGAAACGGAAAACAGACAACACTTTGTACATGTGCAATTGCATGCAGATCATGAATCTATCATTATTTGACATTGAAAGTGTTGAAAACCATAACTTATACATCTAAAGTCCGCACCTTTTGTCGTAGAATCGTAACGGAGTCGATGGATTTGCTAAGCTTTCATATACGGTAGTTTGACAACCTATAGAATGAAATAGGTTAGCTGTTTCATAACCTACAACTATCAACACCCCAAATCAGATTAGGGTTAGGGTTTCTTACCTAGAAACAGAGTTGGAATCACCGGAAAAGTGATTAGAACGGAGTGGTGGAGCTGGTAGAGTGGCAGGGTAAAGTAGAAGGGAGATTCTCCCACATCTCCCACACATTCTCTCTCTTTTCTCCCTTCTCAATCTCAAATTCATATGGCTGTGAGAGAGAGGGTTCTAAGGTCCTTATATAGCCTAAAAATTTACTGAAATAGACTTCAGGTCAAGGTATACTTAGGTTATAACCAAAGTGAGCATTTTTCAGCTCAACGGAGGACTTTTCGCGGGCCTCCTTGAGCCAAAGGTCGAACTTAAGCTCACAGACTCTAGATCTAGGTTCAGCTGAGGTTTCGTTCTAGTCGGGTTTCCAGATCGCACGTGGCGGAACAGTTTCAGTTCAACGGTCAGTAGGTCTCGATCGGAGATTCTAAGTACATGGATATGTTTATGAAATTTTTCCTGATCCGAGGGTGTATTTGGGTCAGATTCTGATGGTCAGGTTGCTTAATACTGACCCGCAAGTAACAAGTCTCAGATTACTATTTGAGATATTTATTTTAGAAGTGTTTTCACATTTCTCACACTCCCCGCTCCGAGCTCAAATGAATAGCGCTAGGACACTATCTGGATTTCATTTCCGAGATGGTTGTCAAGCCCAGCAAGGTGGTCCTAATTCCTTAACTTCATGTTAATCGGACTTCCGACGTGTGGTCCAGATCTGATACGGAGTTTCGAGATGCTCCCGAGAGCAACTGGGTAATGAGATTGATCTTAGATTTTAGGGTAACCTAGCGTCAATGATTTTACAAGTTTCGGGTCTTGCAGATCATATTTAAAGTGGATCAAATGGATTTCGTAGCTAATCTAGTTTAACACTTAGTTACTTTGTCTCATTTCTAAAGGATTTAGTCCTATAAGATTTCTGTTTGAGGTGGTACGTAGTCCTGTAAGATTTCTATTTGAGGTGGTACCTATGCCTTTGTAGTTTGTATATAAGGTAATCCAAGTTATAATACTTAGCTAATTTAAGATAGTGTCTAGGGTGAAAGTACTTAGAAAAATTGAAAGAACAAGGTGGTGAAGGGTGGGATTTGTGAATGAAAAGGGTTAACAAGAGGTTTTAGACTCTGGGATTGAGTTCTGGCAAGTTAATAAGGTGTTAGGATCGACCCATTGCCTAAGGACGTCTAATCCCAGGTTGGTAAAAATTCGGGATGTTACAGGGGATTAGGATTAGGTGTAGGTTTAGGTTTAGGGATTTGAGAATACATTTAGGTTTTAGGTTTAGGTTTTGGTTTTAGATTATAAGTTTAGGTTATAGGTTTAGGTTTAGGTTAAGGTTAGGTTATAGGTTATAAGTTTAGGTTATAGGTTATAGGTTACAAGTTAAGGTTTAGGTTATAGGTTTTGGTTAAGGTTTAGGTTTAGGTTATAGGTTACGGGTTATAGCTTTAGGGAATTGAGAATAGGTTAAGGTTTAGGTTTAAGAAATCGGGTTTGGGATCGGGTTTAGGTTTGGGTTTTCAAGTTTAGGTTTAGGATTAGGTTAGGGAGTTAAGATTAGGATTAGGTGGAGGTTTAGGTTTAGGGATTTGAGAATACATTTAGGTTATAGGTTTAGGTTTAGGTTATAAGTTTAGGTTATAGGTTTAGGTTTAAGTTAGGTTATAGGTTAAGGGAATTGAGAATAGGTTATAGGTTTAGGTTTAAGTTAGGTCATAGGTTATACCTTTAGGGAATTGAGAATAGGTTAAGGTTTAAGTTTAGAAAATCGGGTTCGGGTTCTAGATCGGGTTTAGGTTTGGGTTTTCCGGTTTATGTTAGGGGGTTGAGATTAGGATTAGGTGTAGTTTTAGGTTTAGGCATTTGAGAATACATTTAGGTTTTAGGTTTTAGGTTTAGGTTTAGGTTTAGGTTTTAGCTTTAGGTTAAGGTTAGGTTATAGGTTATAAGTTTAGGTTATAGGTTAAGGTTTAGGTTATAGGTTTAGGTTAGGTTTAGGTTAAGGTTATAGCTTTAGGGAATTGAGAATAGGTTAAGGTTTAGGTTTAGGAAATCGAGTTCGGAGTTCGAGGATCGGGTTTAGGTTTGGGTTTTCAAGTTTAGGTTTAGGTTAAGTAGTTGAGATTAGGATTAGGTGTAGGTTTAGGTTTAAGGATTTGAGAATACATTTAGGTTTTACGTTTAGGTTTAGGTTAAGGTTATAAGTTTAGGTTAGGTTTAGGTTTAGGTTTAAGGATTTGAGAATACATTTAGGTTTTACGTTTAGGTTAAGGTTAAGGTTATAGGTTTAGGTTAGGTTTAGGTTTAGGTCACAGGTTATAGGTTATAGCTTTAGGGAATTGAGAATAGTTTAAGGTTAAGGTTTAGGTTTAGGAAATCGGGTTCGGGTTCGAGATCAGGTTTAGGTTTGGGTTTTTAAGTTTAGGTAATAGGTTTAGGTTTAAGTTATAAGTGTAGTTTATAGGTTTAGGTTTAAGTTAGGTTATAGGTTAAGGGAATTGAGAATAGGTTGTAGGTTATAGCTTTAGGGAATTGAGAATAGGTTAAGGTTTAGGTTTAGGAAATGGGGTTCGGGTTAGAGATCGGGTTTAAGTTTGGGTTTTCGTGTTCGAGTTTAGGTTAGGGAGTTGAGATTAGGATTAGGTATAGGTTTAGGTTTAGGGATTTGAGAATACATTTAGGTTTTAGGTTTATGTTTAGGTTTTAGTTTATAGGTTTAGGTTCTAGATCTAGGTTTAGGTTTAGGTTTTAGGTTTAGGTTAAGGTTAGGTTATAGGTTATAAGTTTAGGTTATAGGTTATAGGTTATAGGCTATAGGTTAAGGTTAAGGTTATAGGTTTTGTATAGGTTTGGGTTTAGGTTTTAGGTTTAGGTCAAGGTTATAGGTTTAGGTTATAGGTTATAGGTTATAGGTTATAGGTTAGGTTTAGGTTTAGGTTTAGGTTTAGGATATAGGTTATTGCTCTAGAGAATTGAGAATAGGTTTAGGTTTAGGTTTAGGAAATCGAGTTAGGGTTTGGGATCGGGTTTAGGTTTGGGTTTTCAAGTTTAGGTTTAGGTAATGCGATTAAGATTAGGGTTAGGTGTAGGTTTAGTTTTAAGGATTTCAGAATACATTTAGGTTTTAGGTTTAGGTTTAGGTTCGAGGTTTAGGTTCAGGTTAGGTTTAGGTTTAGGTTATAGGTTATAGGTTATAACTTTATGGAATTGAGAATAGGTTAAGGTTTAGGTTTACGAAATTGGGTTCAGGTTCGGGATTAGGTTTAGGTTTGGGTTTTCAAGTCTAGGTTTAGGTTTAGGTTAGGGAGTTGAGATTAGGAATAGGTGTAGGTTTAGGTTTAGGGATTTAAGAATACATTTAGGTTTTAGGTTTAGGTTATAGGTTTTAGGTTTAGGTTAAGGTTAGGTTATAGGTTATAAGTTTAGGTTATAGGTTATAGGTTATAGGTTAAGGTTTAGGTTAAGGTTAGGTTATAGGTTATAAGTTTAGGTTATAGGTTATAGGTTATAGGTTAAGGTTTAGGTTTAGGTTATAGGTTTTGGTTTAGGTTAAGGTTATAAGTTTAGGTTTAGGTTTAGGTTTAGGTTTTAGGTTAGGTTTAGGTTATAGGTTTAGGTTTAGTTTATACGTTATACCTTTGAGGAATTGAGAATAGGTTAAGGTTAAGGTTTTGGTTTAGGATATCGGGTTTGGGTTCGAGATCGGGTTTAGGTTTAGGTTTTCAAGTTTAGGTTTAGGTTTAGGTTAGGGAGTTGAGATTAGGATTAGGTGTAGGTTTAGGTTTAGGGATTTGAGAATATATTTAGGTTTTAAATTTAGGTTTATGTTTTAGTTTATAGGCTTAGGTTATAGGTTTAGGTTTAGGTTATAGGTTTAGGTTAAGGTTAGGTATAGGTTATAAGTTTAGGTTATAGGTTATAGGTTATAGGTTAAGGGTTAGGTTATAGGTTTTGGTAAAGGTTTAGGTTTAAGTTATAGGTTATAGGTTATAGGTTATAGCTTTTGGGAATTGAGAATAGGTTAAGGTTTTGGTTTAGGAAATCGGGTTCGAGATCAGGATCGTGTTTAGGTTTGGGTTTTCAAGTTTAGGTTTAGGTTAGGGAGTTGAGATTAAAATTAGGTGTAGGTTTAGGTTTAAGGATGTAAGAATACATTAAGGTTTTAGGTTTAGGTTTAGGTTTAGGTTATAAGTTTAGTTTATATGTTTAGGTTTAAGTTAGGTTATAGGTTAAGGTTTATCGAATTGAGAATAGGTTAAGGTTTAGGTTTAGGAAATCAGTCAGGGTTCGGGTTCGGGTTTAGGTTTGGGTTTTCAAGTTTAGGTTTAGTTTAAGAATTTGATATTAGGATTAGGTGTAGGTTTAGTTTTAGGGATTTGAGAATGTATTTAGGTTTTAGGTTTAGGTATAGGTTTTAAGTTTATGTTAAGGTTATAGGTTTAGGTTATAGTTTAGGTTTAGGTTTAGGTTTAAGTTTAAGTTATACGTTATAGCTTTAGGGAATTGAGAATATGTTAGGGTTTAGGTTTAGGAAATCGGGTTCGGGATTAGGATCGAGTTTAGGTTTGGTTTTTCAAGTTTAGGTTTAGGTTAGGGAGTTGATATTAGGATTAGGTATAGGTGTAGGTTTAGGGATTTGAGAATACATTTAGGTTTTAAGTTTAGGTTTTGGTTTTATTTTATAGGTTTAGGTTTAGGTTTTAAGTTTAGGTTATAGGTTTAGGTTTTGGTTTTAGTTTATAGGTTTAGGTTTAGGTTTTAAGTTTAGGTTATAGGTTTAGGTTTAGGTTATAAGTGTAGGTTATAGGTTTAGGTTTAAGTTAGATTATAGGTTAAGGTTTAGGTTCCATAAGATCCCATCAGAGGTGTCATGTCATTGTGTGATTTTTGGGATATAGCATATTCACCTTAGGGCGTGTTTGGCCGGACAGATCCCATGGGGTTAGGAGGGATGGGATGGTAAAATCCCAGGATATGTCAAACGAGCTAAACAGATATGGTGAACTTGTCCCTCGATATAGCAAACCCATGGATCTTAAACCAATCCACTGACACCACCATCATTACCTTAAAATCCATCCCATCCCTCCTAATCCCATTCAATCGTGCTTGGGGCATGTTTGGGCGAAAGGATTGGAAGGGATTTGAAGGTAAAAATCCCGGGATATGCCAAATGTGCCAAACAGACTCGGTGAACTTATCCCGGGATATAGTAAACCCATGGATCTTAAACCAATCCAGTGACCCCACCATCATTACCTTAAAATCCATCCCATTCCTCCTAATCTCATTCAAAATCCCATTCAATCATGCCTAGAGCGTGTTTGGATGGATAGATTGGAAGGGATTTGAAGGTAAAATCCCGTGATATGCCAAACGTGCCAAACAGACTCAGTGAACTTGTCCCGGGATATAGCAAACCCATGGATCTTAAACCAATTCACTTACACCACCATCGTTACCTTAAAATTCATCCCAACCCTCCTAATCCCATTCAATTCGCCTGGCCAAACAGGCCCTTAGACCCATTGGAGGTACAGTGCCAATTGCCTACCTGCCGGTAATTTATGCTCTTTTGGACATTTATTTCGATGGTGCTTTAACTGTCTAACCACCAAATAAGCCTCCCCATCGCTCATGGATGGACGGGTCCCATAATTTCATAGTTTAGGCCTCACTGTTTCCACCTAATGGCGATTGAGAATAAGGGAGTAGATTACGAAATGAGTAAATTTTGTGGGGTCCACCATCTTGTATTTATCTTATACACTCTGTCCAATCATTTTTCCATATTATTTTAGAGTATGAGCCTAAAATTGAAGCATATCCAAAGCTCAAGTGGACCACACCATACCAACTAGTGAAAATTGAGTGTCTACCGTTGAAAAGTTCTAGGGTCACAAAAGTTTGGGATCAAGCTGATATTTGTGTTTTCTCTTCATTTATATCAGTCTGACCTCGTGAACACGCTGGATGAAAATAAACATCAAGCCCAATAGGTTAGGGTTTAGGTTTAGGAAATCGGGTTCGAGTTCGGGATCGGGTTTAGGTTTGGGTTTTCAACTTTAGGTTTAGGTTTAGGTTAGGGAGTTGAGATTAGGATTAGGTGAAGGTTTAGGTTTAGGGATTTGAGAATACATTTAGGTTATAGGTTATAGGTTTAGGTTTTAGTTTATAGGTTTAGGTTATAAGTTTAGGTTTAGGTTTTAAGTTTAGGTTATAGGTTTAGGTTTAGGTTATAAGTGTAGGTTATAGGTTTAGGTTTAAGTTAGGTTATAGGTTAAGGTTTAGGGAATTTAGAATAGGTTAAAGTTTAGGTTTAACTTTCCATAACCAAAATTCAAGAGAGTTGAACCGATATACTTAAAATCATATCACCATTGGATGATCAAGGTCGTCCTGTCGATGGAGACACAGGTTGTTGGCTTTATAGTTTCTGACCATCCATTTCCAAGTGCACTAATTGGACAACTAAGGTCATTAGGTGAGGATATTTTGGAGTATGGCCCTCTACTATATAAATTCTCTAGATCCCTCATTTAATGAGAATGATTACTCTTACAAGTCAAAGAAAGGTGGAATGCAACTCTCATCGTTTCTGGGATACCAGCGCCAGAAAGGAGCAAAATGGACTAAATATTTAAATCTTTATTAGTTGAGATATATAAATTTGTTAAATTGGAGATATTCTTTTATGATCAAACAAGATATACCGCTAAAAGTGCAATGAAAAAGGATATTCCAAGTACTTTGGAATCCAATACATCTGCAACCATGGGTGGTGACCGATCCATGTTATCGGTTGTATCCTTAGAATTTAAATTTCAAATATCTATGTAAACCGATCCGTGCTACACTCAATACATGTCACGCCCCAGGCTCGGTAACCAAACTTACACGGGACTGGTTCTGACAGCAATAGCCTTCATAGTACCCCATTCTTTGTTCCTGAGGTAGGTTCCGATCCTGGGATCCTACAAGGAGGATTTTCATAATAGTATAATCGTTTCCGATGAGAGCATACCCAAGATCACAACAAGCACATCTGAAAATAACAAGGGGCACACATCACAAAATCCACTAAGAATTTAAATTTTTACAAGCTTACATTAGGTCCAAAAGGACATACATAAGGTAATAAGAAAAGAGAGAATCAGCAACATTGGAGTCCTCAGTGCTCAACTCCACTCCACGATCTGCAGCTATGACGCCTGCCTAGAGTCTCCTGCATGCATCAATCATGCATAAGCTTATAGAAGCTTAGAGGGTGGTGAAAGTGTGTGACCACAAGTGCATAAAAGAATAGCAAGAGGTACAAGGAGAGAAACATGCTCAATGAGAATATCACTAGCCTTACCAAGGCTTGTCATGAATGTGATGCAATGAGTATTGGGCGCCATACTAAGGCAATGCATGAAGGGATTTATACGACCAATGCTAATGTGATGCATGTAATACCAGTGCTCATACCCAATCCACATATCAAGTACATTTCCAATTATAAGGAAATCACCGGGGTCCATTACACTGCAGAATGACTGCCGCTCTACAGACCCCGCACAGTCAAATGAGCATAAGAGACTTCACTACCCACCTGTGGACAATCAATCACTAACAAAGCTTGAAGGTAACAGACCCATTTATGGGCTGGTCAGACTCATCCTAGTAATGCCTCCTTACATTATGCGAGTAAGGCCACACCCCTATTTAACCGACTACACGACAGTGGGAGTCGCGGCCTAATGGTATAAGGCCCTCATGCGCTGGTATATTCCACCTGGTCATGGCGTTGGAACAGATCCTTGGTACCATGAAAGTTTTGGAAATTTCACCCATGGGCATCCTATGCACCCGGTATGCTTAAGTAATATTTCCGGTGTCCACACATCCATCAATTCATGAATGTCCCTGTGGAGGCAAGGCCCTGATAAAGCAAGGGCGGTATCATCATGAAATGTGATGTTAATGTATGAATCATACATACAGATCATGCACAAGCTTCAGGCACTCAACGTGCATAAGGAGAGAAACTCCACCCCTTAATGACCACCATACAATGTAATCAATTCATACAGATGATGCATATGGGTCACAATGATGTAAGTGTGCTACTTATAGAATGTATTCCTCCATAGATATGTACTAAGGAGAGGCGAAGTCCTCTAGTGGGGGCCCAATACTTTGGGATAACCCACAAGCTAGGAGAATCATAAAGCCTCAATGAGGAGACGGGCCTAACAAGGTCCATGGTGAGCCTTCAACCACCTATAAGGGCCTTATGGGCCTACCTTAGGGCCACGAAGGAGGACATCTAACCTCAACCAGGTCTCAAAAGGTAGCCTACTATGTATGTAAAGAAAGGTCCAAGGCATAATCAATTATGGCCTAGTGGGCCATACACTAAGCCCAATACATAGGCAACCTGGTGGGCCCTTAAGCAAGGTTAGGGCCCAACCATAAGGGTCATGAATTTTACTCATTGTGGTGGGCCTAATGGGTAGCCCATTATCCCAACATATGAGAAATCCTTATATTTAACACAAGTAAGTTGGACCTCACGTCTCGGCCCAATTATGGATTTATTATAAACGGCAAGCAAGGGCCGAACTACTTGAGTATTTGGCCCATAAGACCCATCACAATGGTGTGGTAAGTATAGGACCCAAGCATCCAACGGGCCTATGAAAAGTTCCAGCCCAACCAAGGCTATAAGGCTCATTAACTAGAAGACTAGCCAAAGAAGAATCCAATTGGAATGGGCCTTTAATCATGCACTAATTAAGCCCAAAATAAAATTAAGATAGTAAGATAATTAACTTAAATCCTCTTTAAATCTAGTGGGCCATACTTCTGGAATATAGGCCAGGTAACAGCCCAAGGTAGGGGCTTTCCATGGTGGGTAGTCCTACGGGCCTGTGTATTTGGCCCAAAATTGACCCAATTTATAGATCATACCACGGTCAGCTTGAATGTCTGTTAGGTCTAAAATTTTGTAAGGTGACACTACAATGGGTGGAACACACTCCCACAAAATTTCAGAATTTTTGGGTATTCCTAAGTATTTTAATTAATTTAAATAAAATATTCTGTCCAAAAAATTGGACTGACCTGGACATCCCAATGTGGTGGACTAGTCCGGCCCTAGCCATGGTGTGCACAGGTATACATTGGTCCCAAATTTTGTAGGTGGGTCCCACCATGGGTGTACCACCTCCCTGTAAATTTTCATAATTTCTGGATACTCAGAAGTATTTTAATAAATTCCGGAGTTATAATGTGTCTAGGGTGGAATGTTGCTGAAAATAACTGTTCTGAATTTGGGCCATCCAAATGGGTGGGTTCTGGGCCTTCAAAATTTCTGAAATTTGGACCCAAGGTCCCTCATCAAGTCTGTAATGAGTTGGGACCCATAAATATGGCCTACCTTCTTATAAAGTATTTAAAATTTTTTGTTTTCTTGGGACTATGCTACTGGATTGTACAACAGAAATTTCTGGCAGTCCAGTATGTTGGCCCACCCCTTTGGATGCCCAAATGGGATCCCTTGGCCCTAAAATTTTATAGGTAGGTCCTACCATGGGTGGGACACCTCCTTACAAAAATTTATAATTTTTTAGATATTAATAATATTTTATTTAACTCTTGCAATTTATGGACGGGGAGGTATTCCTGAAAAAATCTGCTGCTAAAAAAAATGTAGTTGGTCCCATCTTGTACACCCAATGGGGTGGGCCGTGGATGTCCAAAAATTGGGAAAATTAAATTTAAACCTCCCCACATATATGTAGTACAAGTTAGGATCCACCAAATTGGCCCACCTAATCAAAACTATTTTATAATCTTACATTTCCAAATTGCAACCTTGATAGAATTATAGCAAAAATTTTAGGAAGTACCCATATTGGCCCACCCTTTTAGGAATCCAAATGAGGTCAATTGGGGCTGAAATTTGACATGCTTATAGGTGGGATATACATATTAAAAAATCATATTTTACTTAGTATAAAATTTCCCACCAAAAGCCCCAAATCCTGGCCTCAAGTTGGCCCAAAATCTGTTTAGACAGATTTGGACAACAACATGTTGTTATCCTAACCACCCCAAAAGATAATTAAAAGGAAAATAAATCACCATTTTCTTAGGGTGGGGTCCACCTAGATGGGTCACACAACTCTCAAACCCAAGCCCCTTCCAAGATCATCCATAAAATCAAGCCCAAAGACTGTCTAAAACATGCCAATAATATGGGGCAACAAGGTGGGCCCGGACGTCTAACCACTTGGGCCTAGTTGCATGGCACATCAAGTGGGCCACACATACATCAAATTTACTATAAAGACAAAAAAGAAAAGATGGAGAAGAAACATAATCCATCCATGGGGTAGGGCCCCGCCACTAATGAGCCCTCCCAAGAATGAATCATACCCATACAACTACATTGATTGTACATACAACATAAAATCACTACATGCATGATCTATAATTGCTATGGATGGTTGGGATGCCATCCCAACATGATCATTAAGGTCTAGATGACCTTGATATGGAGTGAATCATAAAATACATTATGATGGGGTCCATGGAGAATGGCCTCATCATGGATCATGACATGTATGTAGGATGGGCCAAAGGGCCACATCCATGGGATCAAATGAGATCCCCACCATGGATTGGTGGGTCCCATATGATCCATCCATGAAGAAATAATGAGATTAAAGAAAAGAAAAGAATTCAGAAAAAGAATATTTACCCACCTTGAAGATGATCACCAAACTTCTACACTAAGATCCTCTAGCACCAAGGAAAATAGATCAACGGTAGAGATGGGGTTTCACAGGTTAGATGGTGGGGGATTAAGGAAGAAGGGGGATGGAAAATGGAGGGAAGATAATGAGAAGGTTGTTGGAATTTTGTAAGTGGAAGAGAAAATGAGAAGAAAGAGAGAGAGAGAGAGAGAGAGAGAGAGAGAGAGAGAGAGAGAGAGAGAGAGAGAGAGAGAGAGAGAGATGATTTGTAGGGAAGTAATGATTATGTTACAAGAAAGCAAATGATGGCCTATGGTGACAATAACAAAGTTGTTATACTTAGGCTAGGTTTGGGTGGTGTTCAGAATGGGTGGTGACAATTTTATGCAATTGTGTAGTGTGTGTGGGTGGTGTAAATGGGAAGTTGTGTCATGGAAGTGGTCAATATTTTTTTCTTTTACAAAAGTGGGCCACATGATGAAATACTCATAACTTTTGATCTATAAGTCAGATGAACACACAAGATGCGTCGATGGAACCGCAATGACGATACGAATGAGATAACATGGGTCTAGGGTCGATCCGAGTCAGGTCTATGTGACCGAACCCAAGGATGATCGAAAACACAATCCGAGGGTCGCGGGTTGCCGAAATTTTACCGGTAGGACCGCGAGACCAAAATGAACGAGATGCATACTCACACACGCACATGCACACATGCGAACTTGGGTTGGGTCTCACAATACACATATCTGTATTGGGTAGCATGGTAAAGATGGCAAAATAAAAACTAAATGCATATAAGATTAGAATAATGATTTAAATCCAACAGATGAGAACTCAGATTGACATTAGATTAGAAAAACAAACACAAAATCAAAACTTTAACTAGTTCAATAAAAATATTGCTGGCATATTAAAATAAATAAATTTGACAAATGTCGGCGATATCTAAATCCATGGGTCGGCATTGATTTTGTGAAATAACAAAATCATCTGCCCAAGCCCGCCTTATGCATTCCTTCGTACTATCATTTGGAAACGAGCTACAAATACTGTAACTAAGTCTTTAAGAACTTGTGTTTTGGTCTTGTTTTCTATGAAAATCTTACATATTTTATTTGGATATGAAACATTTCCAGCTAGCAGTGGAAGGTCCTTCAGGTGCCTCGTCAACTGAAATGATGCGTTGTACCTGTTTTCAGTTGGGGTCCAAGCGTTGTACAAGTCGACCTATCATTTCACGCAGGTGGGGTACATCACTTCAGCCAAGAGAGCCTAGACACCATTTTAAATGAGCATTTTACAAGAAGATGGTTTGCTAAGGGCACTTAGGTTCTCCATACATCTCTTGGCCTACATCATGTTCAACTAAAATGTTGTTGTGTGCATAAGGACTTCTAAAAGTCCCTAGAGTAAGTGAACCAAGTGACCAGAAGCATATAACAAAAGCATTGTAACCTGTGCAAAAGGTTGTATAAAAAAAAGCATATAACAGCAAGCCCTGAAATATTTTTTCCCTCTGACAAAGAAGCTTGCAACTATCTCAACTGTACACATGGCGATCGGTCTAGGGAAATTGTCCTGCATCAAGTTGTGGCAATCCATTAAGCATTTTAAAATGTGGATTTTGAAATGCTTGTCAAGAATCCTATTCACCGTTAGTGAATGATGGGAGATGTGCACACAGAGTCTTGGCGCACACGGCGTATACAATCTTTTCTCCAAGTTATAGTCTCACTTGTAGACATTGTTCAAGAACTGGAGTTTTAACTCAAATGTCCAGCCAGATTAGGTCGACTCAACAGATATTTGATACTTAATAATGAGTAATGATCTAGTGGGCTATGCACATAGAAACCTCGCCATGCACATACTTGCATTCAGCCTTGTTGCCATCCATGTCACCTATCTGAACTGTCCATTAGCTTCAGTCCCTTTTTTTCCCCTCTGATTGGCAAAAATCACATCAATCAGATGGTTTTAAACACACATGTTTAGGCCTATCTTCTGCATCTGTTATGCATGTTGTTAATTGGATGATTTGGATAATCAGATGGTTCTAAACACAGCAGACAGCTATTTTAATTTTTCTTTAGAATTGCTAATATTTTTAATTTATACATTACTGCATAGATAGATTTAATTGGCATTCAACCCTAAATCCCTAAATCTCCAAATCCCTAAATCCCCAAATACCAAATCAACGGTATTGAGATTGAGAGAGAGAGAGAGAGATAGAGATACCTTCACGGTCAACTGAGCTTCAAAGTTAGAGAGAGGGCGTGAGTGGGTAGGGCGTCCGGCAACGATCCGCGAGATAGAGGAAGAGAGATATAGAGAGAGAGAGGAGGTAGAGGATGCGAGAGAGACAGAGAGGACAGGGTGGAGAGATCGGAGAGGGTGAGGAAGAGAGAGTCGGCCAGGGAGAGGAGGGAGAGGAGCGATAGAGCGCTGGATGAAGAGAGAGTCAGCGCGAGAGAGGGAGAGGTGTTTTGTGAGTCGCTGCAACGAGTAGTGACTCCTCTGTCTGACGTCACCATTTTCTATGGGCCCCACTATGATGTATTTGTTATATCCACACCATCCATCCATCCATTTTAAGATATCATTTTAAGTCATGAGCCAGAGAATGAGGCAGATATAAATCTATAGTGGACCCCACCACAGAAAACAGTGGAGAGAGTGATTCCCACCGTTGAACCTATCTGAAGGCCCATCGTAATGATTATTTGAAATCCAACCTATTCAAAAGTTAAAAAATACTTTAAATAAGGGAAAACACAAATATCATCTTGATATAAAACTTTTCTTGCCTTTAAAAGTTTTTAATGGTGGGCGTCACTGTCCCATTGTTTTTTGTGTTGGGGTCCACTAGAGCTTTGGATTTAACTCATTCTTTGGATATTGTCCTAAAATGATCTCTACAAATGGATGGAAGGTGTGGATATAAAATATACATCATGGTGGGGCCCAAAAAATGACAGTATATAAATATCAGGTGGACCATACCACATGAAAACAATAGTGATTGGATATCCATCATGAAAGTTTAATTGGATTGGATTTCACCTTAGGTGATCTTATAATTGGTCACATGTCGAATGGCTTTGATGTTTTCCAAAAGCAATATGGATATTGTAATTACATTCTAGATTATTTTATAAAGAGATTTTTTTTATTCTTAATAATATTTTCTTTTTTTTAGAGTTTTTTGTTTTTAATTTTGTTACCATGTGGATTTTAGGTCTATTTGGTTTTTCAATTACAACGGTAATTGACTACAAATGGATAATGATTAGTTGTGGTGATATGATCACTAGCATTTAACTGCAATTATTATATTGTTCTATTGTTTGTTCTGAAAATAGTAATTTTATAATGTAAAAATATAATGATTGGAGTTTCATTTGCCATTTATTTTATAAGGTGTATTTGACTTCAATTTTTATGTTGTAATTCTCTCTTAAATAAACACTTGAAAGGATAATTATGGCTCATTTACTTTGAATTATACCGCAAATTAGAAAACCAAACATGCCCTTAAGGTTTGAGGTTTACCAGGAAGAAGATAGTGATAACTTTCTCTTCCTTTCCACTACCCATCTGCAACATTATGTATAGTTTACGATAGCCCAAATTAGATCCATTTAAAAATTGAGCCGAGGTTGGGGTTTGGTTGGGTTGACTTTTAGAGGTTCCAATACTCAATCTATTTAGTAATTTAGATCAAAAGGAATCAGGCTCAGTGGGATTAAGCATCTTTCCTTATGTTAAGATTCACTTAAAAAAAAAAAAAAAAAAAGATGGACTTAAGTTTGCCAAAAATTACTCCATTTTTCTCTATTTTATGTTGGTTGGATGTAGCCTACTTGCTTAGGTGCACACTCTCCTCAAATGTACGAAGACCTAAATAATCATAAATTCTCAGAACCTCAGAAAATTCTCTGCTCGTAATTTTCATTTCTGTTCTTTTCTCTAGGTGTAGGTAAACTCCCCACCCAGGATAACGCAATTGATCTATATATATGCCATTGAATCCTGAAATCCAACCCAAACCAAAATCCAAATCAGAACCCAATTCAAAGCTCAGTACAAGCCCAAACCTAGGCCCATGTAGCCTTAGGACCATAATAAACTAGAATGAGAAGCCTAGAGGACTACCTAGGTTTCACCATAGGCTTTCTGAGAAAATTGGGCCCCATCCATGTGGCTAGTAGCGCATGATGTGTTGCTCGCCAAGTGGAATATCATGGAATTTAACGATAGGGTATGTGAGGGAGAGAGAATTGTACCCCTTATCATGGAATTTTCTAGTTATTTACCATCCCTCATCAGGTAGACAAGTCTTGTCGGATTGCCTCACCTATCCTACACTCCCACTCCTAAGTTGTACATTGTTCCACTCATTTGCATTATAACAATATTTTAAGCATTTATGTTAACATATCACTTCTCAACTCCCCTATTACCACTCAACATGAGGGGACCCATGGTAGCGACACATGCTAGTTAGATAGTGGTGACGGAGGCAAAGACGATATTGTTACGGACGAGTTTTGCTAATGAAGTGACTCCAACAAGTTTTAAATGCCCCACCATGATGTATGTGTTGTATCCACACCATAAATTCATCTATATAGATCATTTCAGGACAAGGGTCAAAGAATGAGCCAGATCAAAATCTCAAGTTGACCCACCACAAAAAATAATAATAATAATAATAAATGTGGGGATTGAATGCTTACTAAAAAAAATTCAGAGAGCTATAGAAGTCTTGAATCAAACTGATATTTGATTTTTCTCTTCATCCATGTCTTTTTTTTTTTAACTTATTAACATGTTAAATCTCAAATACACATCATAGTGGCCCTAGGAAAGTCTCAACGATGGGTGTCATTATCCCCACTATTTTCAGTGGTGGGGCCACTTGAGATTTGGATCCGAATCGTTCTTTTGATCACCCCATAAAATGATCTCTCTAAATGAATGGACAGTGTTGATGTAATACATACATCATGGTGGGGCCCACAGATCTGACTCCTTTTTTGGATCAACGATTAAAATAATTCATTAAAATGAATGGATGGAGTGGATAAATAACATACATCACGGTGGGCCGCACAAGACTTAAAAACAGAAATTGGATTGTGTATTGAGTTACTCAGTACGCTCTTATCGTATTGAGTAAACTCTGTTGCACCCACCGTGAATGTATCTGGTCTATTCACACCGTCCATCCATTTTTCCATCTTATTTTAGGGGCTGAGACAAAAATTTAAGCATACCCAAAGATCAACTGGACCATACCACAGGAAATAGGTGGAATAAATGATTTCCACCGTTAAAACCTTTACAGGGTCCACAGTGATGTTTATTTCTCATCCAACTTGTTCATCAAATCACAAAAACATGGATGATGGGAAATCACAAATACAAGCTTGATCCAAAACTTCTGTGGTCCCCAAGAAATTTTCAATGGTAGATGTTCAATTCACACTATTTCCTGTGGTGTGGTCTAATTAAGGTTTGGATATACTTCATTTTTTTGGGTTAAGCCCTAAAATTATCAGGTAAAATTGATGGAAAGAATGAATAAAATACATAAATCAAGGTGGACCCCACAAAGTTTACTCAGTACAATAAGTGTACTGAGTTACTCAATACGCAATCCACTTCCTAAAATCCAACCCCTCCCAAAACCAAAATTAAAACTGGCCCTCCCAAAACCCAAATCCCGTGCCCGCCCCTCCCAAACCCTCTCTCTCTCTCTATCTCTCTCTCTCTCTCCCGCCCGCGCGCACGCACGCTCAGCCAATGGTTTTCCAACCTCTCTCCCACAAGCAAATGCACCTAGCCCTCTGTTTCCCAACACCTCTCTCTCTCTCTCTCTTGATAGGGTTTTCAAATCCCATCACTCGAAAGAAGAAGAAAAACCATCTATGATCTCTAACTCCTCAAAACAACGGGTAGTCTCTCTCTCTCTCTCTCAATACCGATTTATGAATTTAGGGATTTAGTAATTTATGAATTTTTTATTTGATGTGGACCCTCATTTAGGGATTTGGGGATTTTAGGGCTTACAAATTTGAATGTGGACCCCAAATTGGGGTTTTTCTAATTTTACAAATTAGGGATTTTACAAATTAGAGATTTTAGGCTTAGAGATTTGAACGTGGACCCCGAATTTAGTTTTTGATCTACTTCAATATATATATATATATATAGATATATATATATATATATAAGATAAAAAAACTCAGATTTAATGTTTTAAATATGAGATGCCATATAGTTTATGAAGAGGCTGTAATTCCAGTAGGCACACGTAGGTTTTGAGCTATGATTTCAACCCGTAGTTACCCGCTACACTTGACTTGACTCGGTGCCGACTCGACTTAACTCAATACCTGTGTTCGGATTGGACTCGGTTCGGATTAGTCTAGGCCAGACCCAGACTCAGGTCAGGTCAGGCATGTTCGGATCAGTTCTAACTTAGTCCGACTAGATGCTAATCTCTGGTCGACTTAATGCTAATCTCCAATGCCACATGATTTCCAATGGATTTGTACTTGTTTTCTCCTTAATCTATTGGAAAAATGAACTTAAACAACTAAAATAAAAATAAATAAATTCACATATTAGGTTTTTTTTCTACTTAATTTTGCTCTCAAATCACAGTTTCTATGCTAAAATTGTGTTTCAATGCAAAACAACTCAGGTGGAGTTGCCAAAACACACGTAGGAATGAATTTCCCCAAAAAATCTGAGCTAACATGGAACTTTTTAATTTTTTAATTTTTGTTGATTTTTCAGCGGTATATATACTGATATGACTCAATACTTGTGATATACCACAAATATCAATTGATACAGTGTAATCTTATAGAGTGTTGCTTTGCCGATATATAGTGATAATGATATCAATAATGTCACGATATATTAATATTTATTGACCATTGTAGTTGATACAATGCATTTTTATGTTACATGCCCATAATATTGTATCAACACCATGTTCATATTGATAATATCAGATTATTTTGTAGATGCATTGATCACTAACTGATGCAAGTAGCTAAACCACCAAATCATCAACATGTTGTTTGCCTACTTATTGACGTATTTGATTTAGAAATGCCTACCTCCATCCTAGCGGACCACTATGGTATCCTCTGTTGAGTGCATACAACCAAAACGGCATGCTTATATGACATCCAAGCCGGTGAATAGATAGACCCACGTTGAAAATCAGTGGATGCAGATGACAATCGATCCATTCATTAGGTGGCCACATGTGTAAATTGAGTAAATCGATTGTCCATCCATTGTTTTCTACATTGTGATTAGTTAGTTTATAGCTATGACTTGTAATTTATAGATTTGTATGTTAGATAATTAGTTACTAGTTTGAGGATATCTATGGGGCCATACATAGATATGGTGTATTTTTGGTAGCATAGAAATCACTCAAATTGTCCCATTTTGGACAGTTCAAGGTTAGATAAATAGTATGCTTTCATATAATCTATTTAAATGTTCTTGCCTGATCCGCGGTCCATCTCCTCGTTTCTCTCTGGATATGTTTCTTTCGTTCCGTATTCAATGTCAAATATCTTTACATTGCTTTAGATATTTGGCATCAGAATGTAACATAAGATGACGTTATCTGGAGAGGCATGAGGAGATGCTACCGAATTTTCAGCGTGAGCGTTTAAATGGGAATATGAAAGTATTACAATCTATCCAACCTTGGATGAGTAACTAATTTAAGATTTAATTGTATTAGTTTCGAATTGATGGAGCAGACCCAGATGTGCATCGGAGCTATTCGAATGTTGAGTGGGGGTCCCTGGAAGATGGGAACCATTGTTTTGACCATGATAAAGCTATCCATTTCCTATGGATAACATTGGAGTGGCCTGACCATTTGGACAGGCCGTGTTTATGTATATGCTCGAAATTGACAGAGCAGACCTGGATGTGCGTCGGAGCTATCAGCATGTTGAACGAAGGTCCCTGGAAGTTGGGAACCGTTGTTTATGTTTGGGTAAGATAAGATGCATGATTTTCCTTTTCAACTGTTAGTCATAGACTGACAGTACTTGGTTCAATTTTCTTGGATGGATGATGAATATATTTATGAATGTAAATGAAAATAAAGAACTTATAATATATATATATATATATGTTATCAATGGAGGATACCTTGTTTAGGGGGATATGAAATTCTTGTAGCTTATGGTATGGTGCCCCAATATTGGTTGTATGTTACTAGTATGTAGTAGATAATACTAGGTTCAATAGTAGATAATATTAGAGAATACCTAAACCTATTTTCAATTCCCTAAAGCTATAACCTAAACCTAAACTTATAACCTTAACCTATAATAGAGAATACCTTAACCTATAACCTAAACCTAAACTTATAACCTTAATCTAAACCTATTCTCGAATCCCAAAACCTATACTTATAACCTAATTAAACCTAAACCTTAACCGGTAACCTAAACCTAAACTTATAACCTTAACCTAAACCTATACTTATAACCTAAACCTAAACCTTAACCTATAATCTAAAACTTAATCTATAACCTTAACCTAAACTTATTCTCAAATCCCAAAACCTATACTTATAACCTAAACCTAAACCTTAACCGGTAACCTAAACCTATACTTATAACCTTAACCTAAACTTATAACCTTAACTCCCAAAACCTATACTTATAACCTAAACCTAAACCTTAACTTATAACCTA
This sequence comes from Magnolia changhungtana, assembly GCA_030180095.1. Lineage (NCBI taxonomy): Eukaryota > Viridiplantae > Streptophyta > Magnoliopsida > Magnoliales > Magnoliaceae > Magnolia > Magnolia changhungtana. Next base: position 4,658,407 of record JASAUF010000625.1, read on the forward strand.
AACCTATACTTATAACCTTAGCCTAAACTTATAACCTTAACCTAAACCTATTCTCAATTCCCTAAACCTATACTTATAACCTAAACCTAAACCTTAACCTATAACCTAAACCTTAACCGATAATCTTAACCTAAACCTATTCTCAAATCTCAAAACCTAAAACCTAAACCTTAACCTATAACCTAAACCTAAACTTATAACCTTAACCTAAACCTATTCTCAAATCCCAAAACCTATACTTATAACCTAAACCTAAACCTTAACCAGTAACCTATACCTATACTTATAACCTTAACCTAAACTTATAACCTTAATCTATAACCTATAACCCTAAACCTAAACCTATAACCTATAACCTATTCTCAATTCCCTAAAGCTATAACCTATAACCTAAACCTAAACCCAAACCTAAGCCTATAACCTAAACCTAAACCTACAACCTAAACCTATACCTAAACATAAACCTATGACTTAAACCTAAACCTATACTTATAACCTAAACCCGAACCCAAACCCGAACCTGAACCCAAATTCCTAAACCTAAAGCTAAACCTGTAACTTATAAACCTTAACCTATAACCTAAACTTAAACTTATAACCTAAACTTAAACCACCTATTACATATACTTACAACCTACACTTATAACCTAAACCTATAACCTATACTTATAACCTATACTTATGTAACATCCCGGACTTTTGCCAACCTGGAATTAGATGTCCTTAGGCAATGGGTCGATCCTAACACCTTATTAACCTGTCAAAACTTAATCCCAAAATTTAAAGCCACTTTTGAACCCATTTCCTTCACAAATCCCACCCTTCACCACCTTGATTTTTTAATTTTTCTAAGTACTTTCACCCTAGATACTATCTTAAACTAGCTAAGTATTATAGCTTGGATCACTTTATATACAAACTACAAAGGACTAAGTACCACCTCAGACAGAAATCTTATAGGACTAAATCCTTTAGAAATGAGACAAAGTAACTAAGTGCAAGACTAGATTAGCTACGAAATCTGCTAAAATTGCTTTAAATACGATCTACAAGACCCAAAACTTGTAAAATCATTGATGTTAGGTTACCCTAAAATCTAGGATCAAACTCATTACCCAACTGCTCTCGGGAGCACATTGAAACTCTGTAACAGGTCTGGACCCACATCGGGAGTCCGAATAATATGAGGTCAAGGACTTAGGACCACCTCGCTGGGCTTGACAACCATCTCTAAAATCAAATCCAGCCAGTGTCCCACGGCTGTTCACTTGAGTCCGCAGCGAGAAAGTGTGAAAACACTTGTTTTCTTTACAAAATAAATATCTTGAATAGTAATCTGAGACTTGTTACTTACGGTCAATTTGTAAGCAACCAGATCGTCAGAATCTGACCCAAATACACCTTCGGATCAGGAAAAATTTCATAAACAAATCCATGTATTTGGAATTTCGGATCGAGACCGGCTGACCGTTGAACTGAAACTGGTCCGCCACACGTGATTTGAGAATCTGATTGAAATGAAAACTTAACTCCACCTGTATCTAAGGTTGGTGAGCTTAAGTCTGACCTTTGGCTTTAGGAGGCCCGCTAGAAGTCCTCCGTTGAGCTGGAAAAGTGCCACTTTGGTTATAACCTAAGTATACTTTGACCTTAGGTCTACTTTGGAGAGTTTTTAGTCTATATAAGGGCCTTAGAATTCTCTCTCTCATAGCCATAAGAATTTGAGAGAAACCTGAGAGAGAGAAGTGAGAAAAGAGAGAGAAAGAGTGAGAGAAGTGGGAGAATCTCCCTACTACCATTCCCTGTCACTACACAAGCTGCACCACCCGATTTTCATCGCTTTTCCGGTGATTCTGACTTCGTTTCTAGGTAAGAAACCCTAACCCTAAGCTGTTTTGGAGTTGTAAGGGTTGTAGGTTATGAAATAGCTAACCTATTTCATTCTATAGGTTACTAAATTGCTGAATACAGAAGCTTAGCAAACCTACCTGATTTGTTACGATTCTACGATAAAAGGTACGGACTTTAGGTGTATAGGTTATGGTTTTCAATGCTTTCAATGTCAGATAATGATAGATTCATGATCTCCATGCAATTGCACATGTACAAAGTGTCGTCTGTTTTCCATTTCGATTAAAGATGTAGAATATGGAATTTTACATATTCTAGGTATTCGTAGAAAATACCGTATACATATATATTTTGGAAATATGTTTGACATGATTAATTGTTTTTATGAATATACGATATATGGATAAAATACTTATTTGGCGAAAAGATTTGCCCTAATACATGTTTTGCTAATATACACTATATATGTAGAAATACTATATTGTAGAAAGTACCGTATACATATATATTTTAGAGATATATTTGCCATGATTATTTTCTGTATAAATATATTATATATGCGTAAAATACTTGTTTGGCGAAAGGACTTGCCCTAATACATGGTTTGCTAACATACACTAAGTATGTTGAAATAGTGTATGCTAAGTGTTTGTGAAAATGCTTGTGAGAGTAAGTGTTTGGATGACGATGCCTTAGATAGGTGTTGAGATGCGATTCTCAACTACCTTAGAGACATGTATGATTTCCTCCATGAGGTTGTTTACTTAAACCACTTACTTGTGAAATATATGTGTTTGTACTCTTGTTTATATGGTGCTTTATGACATGTTTTATAACATGCTTTATACAAGCTTATGACATGTTTGTTAGCATGCTTGAATTACTTTGTTTATTATGCTTTACTCCACATGTTTCGAATATGGAATAAATGCGATTGGGACTATGTTTATAGTCCAGACAATCGGTACCAGTCTTGAGTTCGTGGTTGAGATTCTTTCTACCACGTAAGATGTGTTTGACGAACCTGAGTCGTACTTCAGTTGGCGACAGTGGTTAGGCCACGCGAAGTGCTTATGCACTTCATGTCATTCAGTTGATTGTGCATTCAAGCTAGTCAGCCTCTTCAAGTAACCCGATATGTCTAATGTATGTTCACCATGTTTGGTCGCTACTGCTTGAACCTAGGGTACCAAACTTACCTGTGGAAATCCCGTCAACCATGGTACCTCGATCTACTATGACTCATGAGCCGGGCATGGTGGTATGAGACACCGTGGTTGAGCTGTCGGCCTAAGCTGGGGCCATGTGTCTCCTTGTAGTGACCAGTGAGCAACCAGACTCGTGAGCCAATTATGGTGGTACGGGATACTATATTCGAACTGTCGGCCTACATTAGCGTAGCCTGGCTGTGGTCCTCGGTCGGGTTGCATCCGAGTCCCATTATCAATAAGTGGACTGGTCAGGCTTTAAAAATAGACTGTCAGTTGGTAGGACGTTAGTGGAGTGACCTCGAGCATACTTTAAAATCTGTGATTGGCAATGAGCCATTCGCAGTAAGTAGAGTCCGAGTTGAGCTGAGTACGGTGAGACCTGTATTCGAGCTGACGGCCAGCGATTGAGCCGAGTCTGATGAGACTGTATTCGAGCCGATGCCCGATGGCGAGCCGTATACGGTGAGATCTGTATCCGTGTTAATGGGTGATGAGCCCTTTGCGATGCCTTCGCGATGCCTCTCAAACCATAATATCATATGAGATTATCTAAGTTTGACGACCCTAGAATGGATCATGTTTAGGAATGATACAAGGGATGTACTTTAGTTTCCCAATCCTGCTGTTTGAAATGGACTAATAACTACTCGGTAATCATGCTCATCATCACATTACATGTGCCTGGTAGATGTGGAGCACTGAGGGATGAACGCATTCGCGAACGTAAGATGGTGTCACATGAGGGTGGTTTGGCAAGGGCATACATCATGTCATTTCATACTTGCATTAAATAAGAGTAGTTAGAATTGTTTGATTACACTACTTTATCATTATTGCTTGATTGAATTGATAACATGTTAACCTATACTTTATTATTCCACTGAGTTGGCCACTCACTCCCACGTTACGGGACGGTGTTTTAAAACACTCACCAGACCCTGTATCAGATGCAGGTATCACTAGAGCACAGGAGACTGAGCCCGACTTCTTTGACGATTAGGAGGAGTTCTCCTACATGCAGTTCGCTGGAGGCTTCGCATAGGCTGTCCAGTGCTACAGGGCTACAGGGTTGATAATTTCAGTTGTACTATTTTGACATTTTGATTCAGAACCAACATGTATATATACGGTGACTCAGTTAGTGTCCATACTCTGGTGATCGAGAATGTTTTATTTTATATATATCTATATACTCCTTTCAGTCTTCCGCTTACGTTTTATACATGGATCTGGAGTATGAATTACTGTTTTGGTAGAATCTCACTCGTGTTTATTGTACTAACACAGACAACATTTATTCATCATTATCTATGTTGCATAAGTGATGTTCTGGAACTCGAGAGTTGAGTTTACGCTCGACCCCCGATTTTCAGGGCGTTACAGTTGGTATAAGAGCATGATTTTGATTAAACTGGACCTGAGTTATGTTCCCACGACGCACTCTGACGTACTCTGACTTAGGAGGGAGTGATGGAATGTAGAAACTAACTTAGGATTTTTCAATTTCACCGAACGGCGAAACCAACCGAAATCGACCGCTGAGATTGGGCCCGTACACACCCATGATCACGCGAAACGATCCCGAATCATTTTTAGGTCGTCTATTGATGAGTCTAGATCACAATCCACCTCATCCCAACCATTGAAAATCGGTAGAATACAGGATAAACGTGATGATGATAACTACTCCAAATCCTCGTAGCTTCTCTGGACTCCTCACAGAGACTTCTCGAATCTACGAGAAAAGAAAGTAGAAAATAGAAATAAATTCTAATAAATTTGAAATTGATTAATGAATTACTAAAAATAAAAATGAGTTCACAACCCTTTAAATAGGGATACCAAGTAATGGGAAAGAAATCAGAAACAAACTACAACTAAAACTCCTAGGATTCGCGACTTATTATAAGGTCGTGATGTCTACTAGTGCGCAAGGTTTTTGGCCAAAAATAGTAAGTGTCCTATTTGGCTTCACCAAACCGTTCTCCTAATTATTCTAAGCTCTTTTTGCATTGGGCACAACTCCTAAAGCCCAATGGATGAAGAGTAATCAAACAAAAACTACTATTTATAGTAAAGATGAAATTGAAACAAGGAAACGACCATCGATCCAAGTTTTTTTTGCAATTTCAGGCTGCGCAACCCAGGAAAGCTTGGTTGGTTGACTTCATTAGCTCGTTCTACCCTAAAATCATATATTTTACGTCAGATAACTCATTCCAGATTGCAAGATACGTCCGAAATTGCCTGAAACTACCCGAAATTGAGTGAATCGGGGTCGGGGGCCTACCTATATCAATCTAGGGTTACCCAGGGTGGGACCCATGGTTTTTTGGGGCCTAGGGGCTAGGAGGGTCTCACCCATGGGGCAGGCCCTCATAATCTAAACAGTTGGTCGGCGAGGCCTCGCTAGTTTTTAGGCTGGGCCGGGCCCGCGGCTCGGGCCGATCCTCTTTGGGGGTCTAATAACCCCCTCATACCCCTCCCGTCAATTTCCAATCTCCCAAACCCCTACTTCCTTCACAAACCTCCCCTCAAAGCCATTTTTCTCTCTACACTTATTGTTTTCTCTTCAAAATCACCACTCCAATTGTCCCCTTTCTCATTTTCGACCATAACTCATCCATTCCCATCGTCCACAGCAGTTCTTACCTCCATACCCTCTCCATTTTCTCTCATTTGGACTCCTACACCCCCATTTGAAGCTCAAAATCATGCAAGCTCTCTAACCCATCCATTTTCTTCACTTTCCCTTCTTTACTCCTTGTCAGTTGGGCCTCTACAACCCCTGTTGAGACCCAAATCCGTGGAGACCTAAAGATCCCAGCCCTTTCCTCCCTTTCCTTCACTTTTCCATAGCTCTATTCGAGGACGTTTAGGGCTCGTTCGGCCAACTACATTAAGGGAGTTTAGGTGGATGGAATTGTAAAGGTAACAATAAATGTATGTGTAAGGTATGGTCCCTAGATTAGGTGTATACCATGTTTTCCAATGCCATGTTTCGAATGTACGCAATGAATAGTATATCCCGTATTTTCCTTTCAAATTACACTTAGAAATTCATTATCCTGGGATTTGGAAATCCCATCTCACACTTTTCCAACACCTGACTCATTTTCCAAAGCCTATAAAATTAATTTTTATCCCACCCACCCTCCTACCAAACTTGCCATTCCCAATCCCGAAGTGAGATTAGCAAAGCAGTCCCATTTAAGACAATAGGCCCTTAGAGTTTTGGACCTAGAGTGGTATTCCTAGATTTCGACAGACATAACCGTATAGGAAATCCAACAAATTAATAATGTGAACCTTAGGACCCTCTTAGCTGGTATGAGCATGTGTGAAGTGCTCGAGAGTAGTTGAATTTAAGTTCGTACGACTCAATTCCAATTAGACAACGTTTGACCCTAAGCGATAAAACTATTTCTTATATTATAAAGGGTATAAAATCATCTAGTGTATAAGCATAGACTTTGAACTACACCTATGGATTTCCACTACCCCTAAATTAAGACTAGACCACCGGTTACATTAGAGAATACCAGGGACCGATAGATGTAGTCAGGTCAAATTAATGAACCTCTTTGATCTGGGTGGCACTGCGAAAGCGTGGTGGACCCTACCCCACTGGCCCAGGATCGAAACTGTGCTCGTTGGATACAAACATAATAAAAACCCTAGCAAGTTCTACTATGAGAACCGTTTTAGGATGATCTAGTAAGATTTAATTCATCATTTCCTTAGACATAGATAATAATAAGGACTCTCTTAGACCAATAGGCAACCTTAGAAATAGACAATTTAAGCCTTTTAATAATGGACGCTCCCTACGTTTGTAGAGTGATCGGTCTATGAAGATACTAAAATATAAACTGTGAAGCATTCGCAGCTTGACCCAATTCTCAATCCTGGGCGACTACCAACGGACTCACTGCTTGACCGAGCAGAAGACCAAGATCTACCAGGACTGGGAAGGGATACGATGAGCTTTCTACCCTGGCCCTGTAGATAATCGATGTATCGGGATCAAGCCCACTATAACCGTCTCTCCGTGTTGGTCAAACAATGAAAACAGCTATCTTAGTCTAACTTGTTGGGAATTGTCGTCAAGACTCTAAATAGGTAAAGAAATAAATTGTAGCAAACCATCCGGGTGTGAGAAATGGATAAAGAAATACATTTTAAGGGGGGTAGACTAAAATGAACAAGGCTAGTATATACCCTACCATGCGTAGAAACTCGAAATCAAGAAACTTAGGCAAAAGAAATAATTAAATCTTTCCTAGTTACCGTTAGGCAATTTCGGGGACAAAATTTTCTTTTAAGGGGGGTAGATTGTAACATCCCGGATTTTTGCCAACCTGGAATTAGACGTCCTTAGGCAATGAGTCGATCCTAACACCTTATTAACCTGTCAGAACTCAATCCCAAAGTCTAAAGCCACTTTTGAACCCATTTCCTTCACAAATCCCACCCTTCACCACCTTGATCTTTTAATTTTTCTAAGTACTTTCACCCTAGATACTATCTTAAACTAGCTAAGTATTATAGCTTGGATCACTTTATATACAAACTACAAAGGACTAAGTACCACCTTAGAAAGAAATCTTATAGGACTAAATCCTTTAGAAATGAGACAAAGTAACTAAGTGCAAGATTATATTAGCTACGAAATCCACTAGAATCGCTTTAAATACGATCTACAAGACCCAAAACTTGTAGAATCATTGATGCTAGGTTACCCTAAAATCTAGGATCAAACTCATTACCCGACTGCTCTCAGGAGCACATTGAAACTCCGTATTAGGTCTGGACCGCACATCGGGAGTTCGAATAATACGAGGTTAAGGACTTAGGACCGCCTCGCTGGGCTTGACAACTATCTTGGAAATCAAATCCAGCCAGTGTCCCATGGCTGTTCGCTTGAGTCCAGAGCGAGAGAGTGTGAAAACACTTATTTTCTTTACAAAATAAATATCTTGAATAGTAATCTGAGACTTATTACTTGCAGTCAACTTGTAAGCAATCAGACCGTCAGAATTTGACCCAAATACACCCTCGGATCAAGAAAAATTTCATAAACATATCCATGTATTTGGAATTTCGGATCGAGACCCGTTGACCGTTAAACTAAAACGGGTCCGCCACGCGTGATCTGAGAATCCGACTGAAATGAAAACTTAACTCTACCTGTATCCAAGGTTGGTGAGCTTAACTCCAACCTTTGGCTCAAGGAGGCCCGCCAGAAGTCCTCCGTTGAGCTGGAAAAGTGCCACTTTGGTTATAACCTAAGTATACCTTGACCTTAGGTCTACTTTGGAGAGTTTTTAGACTATATAAGGGCCTTAGAACTCTCTCTCACAACCACACGAATTTGAGAGAAACCCTAGAGAGAGAAGTAAGAAAAGAGAGAAAGAGTGAGAGAAGTGGGAGAATCTCCCTACTACCATTCCCTGTCGTTACACAAGCTGCACCACCCGATTTTCATCGCTTTCCTGGCGATTACGACTTCGTTTCTAGGTAAGAAACCCTAACCCTAAGTTGTTTTGGAGTTGTAAGGGTTGTAGGTTATGAAATAGCTAACCTATTTCATTCTATAGGTTACCAAATTGCCGAATACGGAAGCTTAGTAAACCTACCTGATTTGTTACGATTCTACGATAAAAGGTGCGGACTTTAGGTGTATAGGTTATGGTTTTCAATGCTTTCAATGTCAGATAATGATAGATTCATGATCTGCATGCAATTGCACATGTACAAAGTGCCATCTGTTTTCCATTTCGATTAAAGATGTAGAATATGGAATTTTACATATTCTAGGTATTCGTAGAAAATACCGTATACGTATATATTTTGGAAATGTGTTTGACATGATTAATTATTGTATGAATATACGATATATGGATAAAATACTTATTTGGTGAAAGGATTCGCCCTAATACATGTTTTGCTAATATACACTATGTATGTAGAAATACTGTATTGTAGAAAGTACCGTATACGTATATATTTTAGAGATGTGTTTGCCATGATTATTTGCTGTATAAATATATTATATATGTGTAAAATACTTGCTTGGCGAAAGGACTCTCCCTAATACATGTTTTGCTAACATACACTAAGTATGTTGAAATAGTGTATGCTAAGTGTTTATGAAAATGCTTGTGAGAGTAAGTGTTTGGATGACGAGGCCTTAGGTAGGTGTTGAGATGCGATTCTCAACTACCTTAGAGACATGTATGATTTCCTCCATGAGGTTGTTTACTTAAACTGCTTACTTGTGAAATATATGTGTTTGTACTCTTGTTTATATGGTGCTTTATGACATGTTTGTTAGCATGCTTGAATTACTTTGTTTATTATGCTTTACTCCACATGTTTTGAATATGGAATAAATGCGATTGGGACTATGTTTATAGTCTAGACAATCGGTACTAGACTTGAGTTCGTGGTTGAGATTCTTTCTACCACGTAAGATGTGTTTGACGAACCCGAGTCGTACTTCAGTTGGCGACAGTGGTTAGGCCACGCTAAGTACTTATGCACTTCATGTCGTTCAGTTGATTGTGCACTTGAGCTAGTCAGCCCCGTCAAGTAACCCAATATGTCTAATGTATGTTCACTGTGTTTGGTCGCTACTGCTTGAACCTAGGGTACCAAACTTACTAGTGGAAATCCCGTTAACCATGGTACCTCGATCCGCTAAGACTCATGAGCCGGGCATGGTGGTATGGGACACCGTGGTCGAGCTGTTGGCCTACGCTGGGGCCATGTGCCTCCCCGTAGTGACCAGTGAGCAACCAGACTCATGAGCCAATTATGGTTGTATCGGACACTATATTCGAGCTGTCGGCCTACACTGGCGTAGCCTGGCTGTGGTCCTCAGTCAGGTTGCATCCGAGTCCCATTGTCAATAAGTGGACTGGTCGGGATTCGAAAATAGACTGCCAGTTGGTAGGACATTAGTGGAATGACCTCGAGCATACTCTAAAATTTGTGATTGGCAATGAGCCATTTGCAGTAACTAGTGTCCGAGTTGAGCCGAGTACGGTGAGACCTATATTCGAGCTGACGGCCAGCAACTAAGCCGAGTACGGTGAGACCGTATTCGAGCTGACGGTCAGCAATTGAGCCGCATACAGTGAGATCTGTATTCGTGCTGATAGGTGACGAGCCCTTTGCGATGCCTTCGCGATGCCTGTCGAACCATAATATCGTATGAGATTATCTAGGTTTGACGACCCTAGAATGGATCATGTTTGGGAATGATACAAGGGATGTACCTTAGTTTCCCAATCTTGCTGTTTGAAATGGACTAATAAGTACTCGGTAATCATGCTCATCATCGCACTGCATGTGCCTGGTAGATGTGGAGCACCGAAGGATGAACGCATTCGCGAACGTAAGATGGTGTTGCATAAGGGTGGTTTGGTAAGGGCATACATCATGTCATTTCATACTTGCATTAAATAAGAGTAGTTAGAATTGTTTGATTATACTGCTTTATCATTACTGCTTGACTAAATTGATAACATGTTAACCTATGCTTTATTATTCCACTGAGTTGGCCACTCACTCCCATGTTACGGGACGGTGTTTTAAAACACCCACTAGGCCCTGTATCAGATGCAGGTATCACTAGAGCACAGGAGACTGAGCCCAACTTCTTTGACGATCAGGAGTTCTCCTACATACAGTTCGCTGGAGGCTTCGTATAGGCTGTCCAGTGCTACGGGGCTACAGGGTTGATAATTTCAGTTGTACTATTTTGACATTTTGATTCAGAACCAACATGTATATATACGGTGACTCAGTTAGTGTCCATACTCTGGAGATCGAGAATGTTTTGTTTTATATATATCTATATACACCTTTCAGTCTTCCGCTTACGTTTTATACATGGATCTGGAGTATGAATTACTGTTTTGGTAGAATCTCACTTGTGTTTATTGTACTAACACAGACAACATTTATTCATCATTATCTATGTTGCATAAGTGATGTTCTAGAACTCGAGAGTTGAGTTTATGCTCGACCCCCAATTTTCAGGGCGTTACAACTTATAACCTAAACATAAACCTTAACCTATAACCTTAATCCTAAACCTAAACTTATAAACTTAGCCTAAACCTATTCTCAAATTCCAAAACCTATACTTATAACCTAAACCTAAGCCTTAACCTATAACCTAAACCCTAAGCGTAAACTTATAACCTTAACCTAAACCTATTCTCAAATCCCAAAACCTATACTTATAACCTAAACCTAAACCTTAACCTATAACCTAAACCTTAACTTATAACCTTAACCTAAATATATAACCTTAACCTAAACCTATTCTCAAATCTCAAAACCTATACTTATAACTTAAACCTAAACCTAAACTTATAACCTTAACCTAAACCTATTCTCAAATCCCAAAACCTATACTTATAACCTAAACCTAAACCTTAACAAGTAACCTAAACCTATACTTATAACCTTAACCTAAACCTATTCTCAAATCCCAAAACCTATAACCTAAACTTAAACCTTAACCTATAACCTAAACTTAAACCTAAACTTAACCTTATAACCTACACTTATAACCTAAACCTATAACCTAAACCTAAGCCTAAACCCTAAACCCTAAACCCAAACCCGAACCCGATTTCCTAAACCTAAACCTTAACTTATTCTCAATTCCCTAAACCTTAGCCTATAACCTAACCTAAACCTAAACCTATAACCTACACTTATAACTTAAACCTTTGACCTTAACCTAAACTTAAAACCTAACCTAAACCTTAACCTATAACCTATAACCTATAACCTAAACTATAACCTTAACTCAATTCCCTAAACCTTGACCTATAACCTATAGCCTATAACCTATAACCTAAACTCAATTCCTTAAACCTAAACCTATAACCTACACTTATAACCTAGCTATAATCTAAACCTAAAACCTAAACCAAAAACCCAAACGTAAACCTGATCCCGAACCCGAACCCAATTTCCCAAATCTAAACCTTAACGTATTCTCAAATCCCTAAACTAAACCTACACCTAATCCCAAACTCAACTCCCTAACCTAAACTTATACCTATTCTCAATTCCCTAAACCTAAACATATAACCTAAACCTATAACCTAGCCTAATCTTAAAGTTATTTACGTAAATTGACTCTAGTCTTTTCATTATAGAGATGGATAAGAGTTGGATGTGAGCTAGGAATAGGTTTGGCCCAAAGTATAAACAAGGGGTTCAAGAGTTCATGAAATTTGCACGAAATCAGACAGATTCAAGGAATAGGATTATGTATCCATGTCGAAAATGCAAGAACATGATATATAAGACTTTAGACAAAGTAGAGGACGATTTGTTCATAGTTGAGATTGACCAGGGTTATACTTGGTGGATCCATCATGGTGAAGATATGACCCATAGAGTTGAGGCCACTAAAGTCATTGCTAACCCAATTGTGCCAGATGACGAGGATGAAGACGTTAACGAAATATAAGATATCATAGGGGATGTGTTCATGGGAACAGTTGCAGATACTGATTTTACAGTGACAAGCAGTAGCCAAGATATTCCTCCAATGAGTGATGTCGAATTAGAAAAGTTTAGTAGGTTGTTGAGGGATGCACAACGTCCACTTTATCCGGGGTGTGAGAACTTCTCCAAGTTGAATTTTCTTACAAAGTTACTTCATTTGAAGATAATAAATCATCGGAGTAACAAATCGTTTAACATGTTGCTTGAGTTGTTGAAAGAAGCATTACCGGACGGTGAGACATTGCCTAAGTCTCATTACGAGGCAAAATTCTTTATGCGAGACTTGGGCCTTGGTTATAAACTCATACATGCATGTATAAATGATCGTTTATTGTATTAGAAAGAGCATGAAAAGGTTGAAGAGTGTCAAGAATGTGGAGAGTCTAGGTAGAAGTATGACAAAGTCAGGTGTAGGAAAATCCTACAAATGGTGTTAAGGTACTTCCCATTGAAACCCAGATTGCAAAGATTGTTTATGTCTCATAAGACGGCTGAAGAAATGAGGTGGCATAAGGAGAAACATGTTCATGATGATAGTACACTAAGGCACCCTGCGGAATTTGAAGCCTAGCAAATTTTTAGCTAGCAACATGACTGGTTTGCAGAGAATTCTCGCAATGTTCAACTAGGTCTTACAAGTGATAGTTTTAATCCATTTAGTAATATGAGTTACGCGTACAGTATGTGGCCAGTGGTACTTATGCCCTACAATTTACCTCCTTAGTTGTATATGAATAAGTCATTTTTCATGATGCCATTGCTTATTCTTGGACCCATGTCACCTGGGAATGACATTGATGTGTATTTGTGACCATTAGTAGATGAGTTAAATGAGTTGTGGAGTCAAGGTGTACAAATGTATGACACATTTACAGGACAAACATATCGATTGCATGCAGCGGTCTTGTAGACAATAAATGACTTTCCTATGTATGGAAATTTGTCTGGGTGGAGCACGAAGGGAAAGTTGGCTTGTCCTACATGTGGTATTGAAACTTGTTCATTGTCATTGAAGCATGGTAGAAAAACATGTTATATGGGCCATCGTCGCTTCTTTCCAAGCGATCATAGTTGGCGCAGGAAGATGATAATCTTTGATGGCAAACAAGATCATAGGCCACCCTTGAAAGAGCTATCTGGAGAAGATGTGATACAATAACTGAGTAATATTGGAAAAGTTAGATTTGGTAAGGCATCGGACTTGAAGAAGAGGAAACGTACAATATTGGACTATAACTGGAGGAAGAAGAACATCTTTTTTGAGTTGCCCTATTGGAGTGATCTGAAATTGCGACACAAGTTGGATGTCATATATATTGAGAAAAATATATGTGACAATGTCTTTAGAACATTGATGAACATAGAGAAGAAAACAAAAGATAGTTTCAAGGCTCGATTGAATCTATAAGAAATGGGTTTAAGGAAAGAGTTGCACTTGCAACCACATGGAAATTCGTATACTATACTAGCAGCCTGTTAAATGTTGACAAAACTAGAGAGAAAGCGTTTATATGAATGGTTGAGATCGGTGAAGTTTTCCGATGGGTATGCGTCAAACGTATCTTAGCGCGTAAACGTTACGGACTGTAAGGTAACTGGAATGAAAAGTCATGATTGTCACGTCCTTTTGCAACGCCTACTACCGGTTGCAATTCGTGAATTTCTAAGTAAGGATATCATTGCAGCGCTGATTGAGTTGAGAATATTCTTTAAGGATGTGTGTTCAAAATAGTTGAATGTAGATGTTATGAAATGACTGAAGAAGGACATTGTCGTATTCCTTTGCAAACTTGAAAGAATATTTTCACCTGCGTTTTTCGATGTCATGGTATACCTAGAGATTCACTTACCGTATGAGGAGAAGCTTGCAGGCCCAGTACAATATCGTTGGATGTATCTGATCGAAAGGTGGTAAAACCTATTAAAATTTTTATTCATTCCATAAACTACATATATCCATGTTTTCATACTCTTAACATAGTGGTTTTGTGTACAAATACCTTCACACACTCAAATGATTTGTGGGTAATAAGGTACGCTCGGAGGGATCCATAGCTGAAGCGTACATTGATAATGAGTGCCTTACATTTTCCTCCATGTATCTTCGTGGCATAGAGACTAGAATTAATCGAGAAGATCGAAATGCCAATGAAGGGCAGGAGCATGAACAAGAAATCATATCTATGTTTTCGTTGCTAAAAGTTTAACATTTATTTTCTAGTGACGAAAATGTTCGTCGCTAAAAGTTATGTATTTATTTTTAACGACGAAAATTATTGTCGCTAAAGTTTAACATTTATTTTTAGTGACGAAAATGTTCGTCGCTAAAAGTTTTGTAATTATTTTTAGTGACGAAAACTATCGTTGCTAAAAGTTTAACATTTATTTTTTAGCGACGAAAATATTTGTTGCTAAACGTTTTGTAATTATTTTTAACGATAAAAGCTATCATCGCTAAACATTCAAATTTTATTTTTTAGTGATGAAAATGTTTGTCGCTAAAAGTTTTGTAAATTTTTTTAGCAAGGAAAACTATCATCGCTAAAAGTTTAACATTTATTTTTTAGCGACAAAAATGTTCATTGCTAAAAGTTATGTATTTATTTTTAGTGATGAAAACTATCATCGCTAAAAGTTTAACTTTTATTTTTAGCGACGGAAATGTTCATCGCTAAAAGTTTTGTAATTATTTTTAGCAACGAAAATTTCATCGTTAAAAGTTTAACATTTATTTTTTAGCAACAAAAATATTCGTCGCTAAAAGTTTTGTAAATATTTTTAGCGACGAAAACTATCGTCGCTAAAAGTTTAACATTTATTTTTTAGCGACGAAAATATTCGTCGCTAAAAGTTTTATAATTTTAGCAACGAAAGCTATCGTTGCTAAACATTCAAAATTTGCCTATGGCAACGATTCATATTTTTCGTCGATAAAAACCTGTCACGTCAGTCTTTTGGTGACGAATTTAGTGACAAAATTTTTTGTCACTAAAACATTTTAGCTATGAAAAGTTGGCTTTTAGCGACAAAAATTTTCGTCGCTAAAGGTGGTATTTCTTGTAGTGTGTAGACGAAAAATATATATATTTACAGGTTGAAAATCAATTACATTCATGCTACATAGGAAGTATATGAATTTTATCATGAATACGTCGCAATCATCTCCGTTTTATTGCGTCGGTATATCAGTTACCATCTCACATTCTATGGCTTCTCCCAAAACATAGATCCACCATCAAGAATGTGAAATAACCACCTGAGACCCTCTATTATCTATGCGACAACCAACTCATTTTTGTCCTTCCATTCAATATTCATGCTATCATACAAAATGACTTCTCTCTTCTTTGGATAAACAACACCCATCAACTAGTGTTGTTATTTTGCATTTAGAGGGAAGTATACCTGTCAAGCACAACAAATAAGATAATAGTTAAACACATGTCTTCTAAAATGAATAATATGATTTAAGTTTAAGTACATGTGCAAGTAAGATATTACTATGTCATATTTCCATAAAGGCTTCAGTCTACCGACACTTTCGACTATAGTCACAAGATTTTCATTCGCTTTTTCCAGCTTCATTTGTTGTCGGTCCTTTTAGTTCCCAGCTCCATAAGTACACAACAAATCAAGTTGAACCTCCACTATTTGCTATTGTAATATTAGATAATGTTAGAAACATAAATAATTAAGGATACGATAAAGAAAACTATAGTATGCAATTTCACATTACCGTAAAAATGGATAGGACGAATGTACAGTCCTGTCTATGATGTGATCAGTTATCTTAACGCTCTGATAAGTAGCTTATGTATAGATCCATGGCCTTCGTAATGAGAAAAATGTGCCATATAATATTTATATAATAACTCATATTACATAATGAAAGAGAAAGGAAAAAATTAAACTTACTTCAAAATCGACCCAAGAATTTAAGTCGTATATGCTATTCAACCATTGATATACACCTGACTCCTTGGCAAGTTTCAACTAATTGTATTCCTCATTAGTTAGAGGTCTGTGTGAATCCATGAACCCATGGTGACTTTCCTTTATAAGAGAAGAAGTTGGAGTCGTATAAGGAGAAGACACCCATTTCGAAGTCGGTGCATTACGTCAAGGCCTATGGACATCCGCAACTGGAGTACGGTGACAACCACGATCCAGACGAAGGGTCGTGGTTCACATGCACAATGGATCATGGTTTTTATCCAAAATGGGTTGTGGTTGACAACCACGACCCAATGTGGATGACAACCACAACCCATTGTTCATAATAACTATGACCCAACATCTGGATTGTAGTTGTCACCCATAGTGGGTCGTGGTTGTCATTCATGATCCAATGTGTATGATAACCATGACCCATTGTTTGGATCGCGGTTGTCATCTACAGTGGGTCATGGTTGTCATCCATGACCCAATATGTATGATAACCACAACCCATTGTATATATTGTAGTTGTCACCCACATTGAGTCGTGGTTCACAACCACGAACCCCGACCCAATGTGGATGGCAACCACGATCCAATGTGGATGACAACCCCGACCCATTGTTCATACTAACCGCAACCCTTCATATGGATCGTGGTTGTGATCCACATTGGGTCGTCATTGTGAACTATGACCCAATGTGAATGACAACCATGATCTATTGTTCATAATAACCACGACCCTTCGTTTGGATCGTGGTTGCCATCCACATTAGGTCGTGGTTCACAACCATGAACCACCACCCAATGTAGATGACAACCATGACTCATTGTTTATAGTAACCACGACCCTTCATCTGGATTGTGGTTGTCATCCATATTGAGTCGTGGTTGTGAACCACGACCTAATGTGGATGACAATCATAATCCATTATTCATAATAACCACGACCCCTCGTCTCGATCGCGGTTGGCATCTACATTGGGTTGTGGTTCAAAAGTGAACCACGACCTAATGTGGATGACAACCACGATCCACTATGGATGATAACCACGACACATAAATGAACACAACTACAACCCAATAAGGATTAAAATAAATGCAATTTCACATACCTTCGTTGCTTGAAACTCTTCCCTCGATAGCTTCATCTGTTCCCTTAATGAAGCATTCCCATCCCTGAGATAGCTCATCCAATCTTCAAAATACGTGAGATGGCTCATACCATCTTCAATGGTCGTGGTTGTTGTGTTGGTGACTTGTATTAAAATCATATATTATCTACAAATTTCATAACATATTGTTAAAGATTAAAACAAATGCAATTTCACATACCTTGAATGCTTGAAATGCTTCCCTCAATAGCTTCATCTCTTCCTTCAATGAAGTGTTCTCCTCCTCGAGATGGCTCATCCCGTCTTCCAATTGTGTAGAATTGTTGGTGACCTATATTAAAATCATATATTAGACATTACATTCATAATGCCTTATTAACAATTAAACCAAAGGCACTATTACGTACATATTTCGTATTAACTTCCTCTCTCACCAGCTTCACTTCTTCACGTATAGAAGCATTCTCTTCCTTGAGATGCTTGATTTCTCTTTCTAACCCGTCAATATACTTCATATCCTCCTTCATTAGTTCCATCTCCTTGGCAAGGAACTCAATTCGATGATCAAAATTCTTTATAGCGAATCTTGATTTCTTATTATGTTTAAATACCTTGTCAGCAAGTGTCTCAAGAGAGGTAGCAAGGTTAGCCTCAAGTTTGCTTCCCTCATGCATTTTCCTTCCTACTACCTCGACTACCTCCTCTCTGTTTTCCTGTTCATCAGCCATTTCTGTAGCCTTCCTCTTCAACTCGTTAACTTCATTTTCTACCTCTCTCTTCTCTCGAGCTTTCTTCTGGCAACACGTTTTATAACCATGTCCTTAACCAATATCTCTATCGTGGCTACAGTCCATAGTGCCTTGTCCTTCCTATCAGTTACACTCTTAACAACCTCGATCTCTTCTTCTTCGACCATTAGTTCAAGCTCTGAAGCAAGCACCACCTACACGAGCAGAAGTGATTTATTAGTTATACACATAATGCATTATTAGATTACACTAATAATTGAATCACTCTTATAGGCACAACCTTGAAGATGACCGAGATTGAGGGATATCGGCCTACCCTAAAAGGATCCCAATTAAATATTCAAGGAATTCTTGCTAGTAGTCTTATAGAGGCCCACCCCCATCACTAGTGAGCATAGGGAATCACTCGTATACCCATATCTGTTTAAAGTCCATTATCATGCATTACATACCGGTTAACATGCATGAAACAAAAATTCAAACACAAATTCTGACTGAAGACAAGAATAACTTACTTGTAACACATATGCGTATTCGTAAATGTTTTATGATTTGGGGTACTGACCATTCTGGCGAAACTGCCGATTACAGTATTAACCCCCTCCATCAAGTACTCATACCCCATGCTGCATCAGGGGTAATTATAAAAATAATCTAAGTTATCAACCATTTCGATATACTTATCAACAAAGTTATTCTTTTACGGAGATCCAACTATTAGATTCTCCACACAAAATATTAGTGCTAGCTTCACGGCATGTATATGTTATTTTTTTTCCAGTAAGTGACATATAGGCTTCTTTCAATTCATCCCTACTCACACTATCTGCTTTCAGGTAGCTCTCCCAATACAAGAAATCACACCTTTAGAGACAAAAATTTTTGTCACTAAAAGTAAAAATTTCATAGCTAAAACTTTTTAACGACAAAAATTTTCATCGCCAAAATCATCACCAATATGTCGCGACAACAGACTTTTATCGATGAAAATTTTTAATCGTTGACAAAGACAAGGATTTTAGCGACGAAAATATTCGTCACTAAACTTTTAGCAACAAATATTTTCATCGCTAAAAAGCGTTTAAAAAACTTTAAGCGATGACCGTTTTTGTCGCTAAAAGTAATCTAGAAAACTTTTAGCTACGAATATTTTCGTTGCTAAAAAGTAAGTATAGAACTTTTAGCGACAATAGATTTCGTCTATAAAAAATTACTTTTATCGACAAACAGTTTCGTCGCTAAAAAATAAGAAAAAAGCTTTTTACAATGAATTGTTTTGCTGCTAAAAATCTTTTTAAAACTTTTAGTGATGATATATTTCGTCGCTAAAAATAATTATAAAACTTTTCGCGACGAACAGTTTCGTCGCTAAATATACGTGTTAAACTTCTAGCGATGATATTATTTCATCGCTAAATATATGTGTATAACTTTTCATGACGAACATTTTCGTCACTAAATATACGTGTTGTGACTTGTAGCGATGATAGTTTTCGTCGCTAAAAAATGACCTAAAACCTTTAGGGACTAAAATTTTCATTGCTAAAAATAATTTCTTTAACCTTTAGTGACGAAAATTTTCGTCGCTAAAAATAATTTCTTTAAACTTTAGCAACGAAAATTTTTGTCGCTAAAAGTCTTTTTTTAAAAAATATTCCAGCACAAAATTCCTGATATACACCTGTTATATAATATATTTCATCATATTCACATTCACATCCATCTTAACCCAAACTGGTAAATCCATCCAAACACAAACATATCTTATTCACATCACATTTATTCACGCATAAATACATATAAGTTTAAACATCATAAATAAAATACAAAAAATCACGAAGATGAAGGTGGAGGTGGTGGGGCATCGGTGGGTAAGCGTGCAGTGAGAGCCTGAAACATCTCCATCATTCGTCTCTCATGCACCACCTATATCTCCTCCATCTGCCTCGCCTGCTCCTCCCTCTACCTCGCCTGCTCCTCCCTCTGCTTCGCCCACTCCTCCTCCCTCTATCTCACCTGCTCCTCCCTCTCCCTCGCATGCTCCTCCCTCTGCCTCTCCAGCTCCTCCATCCTCCTCTCATGCTCCTCCTTTCGCCTCTCAAGGTGCTCTCTGATGTCATGGATGACAACTTGAAGCTATTGAACCTCTCTCTCTGCGATATCAGCTCGGCGTACGGCGCTATCGCCAACGATGATGGAACTGGTGGAGGCAGCTCTAGCGGGTGCCGTGAGCTTGGCACCATGGCCAAACCCACTCACATATCCAGAATGGGTGCCAAGCACCTGACTCAAGATCTTTGGCTCGCTCCGCTGAGTACCATCGAGAGTGGGCTGACTGCGTAAGGTGTCCATCTCCTCCAGTAATGAAAACATATGAATTTTTATAATAATGACATTATTATAATTTAATGTAATTAAATTTTACAATGTAAGGATTTTACCCAAATGTTGCTGACTCTAGGATGTATCCAAGATCCCGTCTCCTACCGACAGTGAGTCCCTCTATAGAAGTCTACTGGTCTGGGCTCCTGGCCAGTGATGGAATCTCGTTGTGCAATCGAAAAGATAATAAAGTTAATATAAATGCATAGAAAGAATATATCAATGTAATAATTACCAGTAATTTCTTACTATGTCGTGATAAAGTGTACAAATGACTTTGAACCAGCTACATGGTTCACTGCCAACTTTTTCCTGTTGTTAGAATTTATTTTGCTCTTCTTCTAAACACATTATTCATAATACATTGTTATTAATTACAAATTTAATTATTACATTAAGATATTGTAAATATGTAAATATAACCTGAAAAGAATCAGACGAAAACCTATCGAAAGTATCCGCCAGTCCTCATCGGTCACGTGCGGCGGTGCGGACTGTGTAGCCTCCTCGTAGCTTATGCACCGCTTGTACTGCCGGTGTAACTTACCGCGGTAATCCTTGAACCACTCCTTCGTCATGTCATCGACGGTATAAGAGATGTTCGGAACACTCAAATCGAAGTCAAATTTATCCTGTAATTTTGTAAATAATAGATTAAGGCAATAAATTTATTAAGATAATAACTTAAGAGTAAATGAACTTTCATAAAACAAATTTTAATTTACTAAAATTTACCTGAAGGCGCTAACGGATAAGCTGCCGCACATCATCTGTCACGTCTGCCCAACGGGGGGTGGTGGGGAGATCAGAGATCGGCATAAGACACCGACCTCCGAAGTAAACAGTCCGGCATTGTTCCTAACAGGTCTAATGTAGTCCTGTGGGAACTCTAACGTCACCCTACCCTCATGCATAAGTCGCTCTAAAAGTAACCCATGCGTGGGTCCACATCCTCGTCGACCGGTTGATGACGCTGTTGGAAAAGAAATATGTAAGTAAACATAAACAGAAGTCATTAAAAGAAATACATGTCTAGACTTACATGCAGTGCCCAGTGTATGCGCAACTGAGGGATCAGATACCTACGATGCAACATGTGACGGTGATGCTATCTCCGTCGCATCACGGGTAGAAGGGGTAGGTCCAGTGTGCGAACGACGTGCTCTCCCACCTGGTGCCATCACTGAATATGTGTGAGCTACGAACTTATAAATTTAAATAATGTCAATACAAGTGAAATATACTAAAATATTATACAAGTAGTGTTGACAGTAGAATGCATTTGTGCTTATACTTAGAGAGATGATTAAAATATGATTAAACCATTACACTATAATGTAAGCAGAATATAATAAAACTGTAAACTTTAATCTATAACCCTTAGAAATTCCATTACACATTGTCATTATATAATAAATACACATTTCGTTGTAATACGAAACAACTTTGAGGTAAACTATCATAAGTACTCCCTGCGTAAGCTATTGTATGCTTCAGAAGCATATGTCATGTAGTGTGAAGAACATTTTTATAGCCAACATGTCAGTCACAATAGGAGAAATCCATTTTATAAGTACTCCATTCAGATGTGCAAGTGACAGAGTAGTATCTTCAATATCTCGTTTCCCATGGTTATATATCTCTATCAGCCCCAAAATTTCTTTGAGATAGTATAATCTTTCATCTGAGTCACCGTCGATATATTCCACTCTACACACATCGACCAGACTGGGTATCTCTATGGCCCTACCAGAAGAAGATAGGACCGAAACGTCCATCTGCAACAACTGATGAAGTATGTTGCGTGCTTCTACTATGATCCGGTTTATGGATGACATGATCAGAAATTGACTCAACTATAAATGTGGATTTTAAACAAGTTAATAAAAGGAATTAATCATGACTTTTAATTTTCACGTATACATGGAATACATAAATTATTCAAATTGAAAAATGACATGTAAATCATGTGTACATTTAATAATCGTCGTCTGTATCACTATCGCTTAGGGCTATTTCTTCTTCACCATCACTATTACTGATCAATATTTCCTCATCATCGTCTGCAACGTTGTCATCAATTAAACTGTTATCATCTCTAACAATGTCTTGTATTATTGAGGCATCAATGTGATCAGGTGGCACATCATCTCTGTCTAATTGCACCAAATCAATATCAACACTTGAATCAGTCCATGTATCCCTAGATGGCATGTCTTCTTGATATGCTTGTTCAACCCTAGACGTGTCATTTCCCCCATCCTCGCTAGCTTCAACTTCTTGTACGGGAACGTCAAATATGTTCTTGGGCTTTATTTTCTGCACCACGTGCCAAGAGCCACCTAACTTTTTGTCAGCAAGTTAAAATACTTGTTCAGCTTGGCTGGCAAGGACAAATGGGTCGTCCTTAAACCACTTTCGAGATAAATTTACGCTCGTAAAGTAGTTGTCAGTTTGTATTCCCAACTTCTTATTTCCAATGTCCCACCAATCACATCTAAATAAGTACACCCACTTTCTCAAATAATAACTCAGCTCAATAATATCTGTCAAAATTTCATAAAAGTCAATTTCACCCCCCTCATTTATTCCCTTCACAACCACCCCACTATTTTGGGTGGTCCTACACATCTCACATTCTTCGATGTGGAACCGAATATCATTTACAATACAACCTGTATATCTAGATACACATTTGTCAGGGCCACACGCCAGTGAGTATAGTGCATCAGACACATCAGAAGAGTTGCTCAGGCGCATCATCATCATCTATTATCATGTACAGAATATAATTGATTAGGGATTTTTTTAGGTTGAAATAATGTGAAATACAACAAAAATTCTAAGTGTGGTGAGATACAATGTGAAATCTTATGAAAGTGCCCTGGTTTGTCAAGTTACATAAGTGGTAGGTCAGACTGTCTACAGAGCTCGATAGGAAGATCAATTCAAGCGTCTGCCTCAACAGGATGTGTGGAAGCTCGTCATAGGTGAATCTAAAGCCTCACAACCCATAACCCAAAACACCAGGTAAAGAAAAACCCTTAAAAACAAGTTAGAAATCATAGGGTTTTAAGGTGAGAAAACTTTTTTCAAAATAGAAAATCTCTAAGTTTTCTCGCCTTGTCGATCTTATCGAAACACCCTCGATATGATCGACCTGCTCTATCGATGTCATCAATACCTTAACGATATTATCGATATGAGGACAAAAAATGTCCAGCAACTAAATATTCATCTGGATAGATTTATCGATGTATCGATACACCTATCGATATCATCGATATAAGCACTAAATATGTCCAGCAAATTCACAACATATCTAAACGAATTATCGATGTATCGATACACCCATTAATATCATCGATATTCAAATCTCGAGCCCATTGAAGAGTGGCTTGATAAGATCGACAGATAGATTTTTGGCGCCCCTATTTTTTAATAAAAATCTCAAATTCCTTCGATATATTGATGACTGTCTGATTTGAACTGAATTCAAATATCGATAGATTGGAGGTCCATCGATGATATCGATCGTGGGCACGCATTTCTTACAACGGATATTTCAAGTTGTTTTTAACTATCACTACAAGAAAAGCCACTTTTACCAACGAAAATTTTCGTAGGCAAAAGTCTGATTTTCGTAGGCAAAGAGTTTTACCCGCGAAAATTTTCGTTGGCAAATTTCTCGCTAAAAGTCCGTGGGGAAAAGCTTTTGCCCACGAAAAAAAATTTTCGTTGGCAAAGATAAGACTTTTGCCAACGAAATTTTTCGTAGGAAAAACGTTTTACCAATACTAATTTTTCGTTGGTAAAAATATTGATAAAACTTTTTACCTACGACTACTTTTGTAGGTAAAATATTTTACAACACTTTTTAGCTACCAACAATTTCGTAGCCAAAAATATTTAAAGACTTTTTATCTACAAATATTTTGGTAGCTAAAAGTAATTTTTACCTACCAAAAACTTCGTAGCTTAAAATATTTACAAGACTTTTTACCTACCAACAATTTCGTAGCTAAAACTAGTTAAAACACTTTTTACCTACCAATAATTTTGTAGCTAAAAATAATTACAAAACTTTACCTGCGGATATTTTCGTAACTAAAAATATTGAAAGACTTTTGCCCACAAATATATTTGTAGGTAAAAACCCTTAGAAAACTTTTACCTACCACTAATTTCGTAGCTAAAAATTCTTTTACCTACGTATATTTTCGTAGGTAAAAATAGTTACCTAACATTTACCTACAAATACTTTCGTAGGTAAAAACATGGATGAGAATTTTAACAACGAAAAGTTTCGTAGGTAAAAGATTGATGAAACTTTTGCCTAGCTTTTACCTACGAAAATTTTCGTAGGTAAAAAATCTGATGGAGCTTTTACCTACGAAAATTTTCGTAGGTAAAAGTGTTTTTTTTTTCTCCGAATTCTAGCACAAAATTCTTGATATACACCTGATATACACCTATTACAATATAGACCAGTTATGTAATATATCATCATATTCCACATTCACATCCATTTAACTCCAAAGTATATAAATAAATCCATCCAAACATAGATTACATCATGCATTTACATATAAGTTTAACATCATAAATAAAATACAAAAAATCACAAAGATGGAGGCAGAGGTGGTGGGGCATCGATGGGTAAGCGTGCGGCGAGAGCCTGAAACATATCCGCTATCCGTCGCTCATGCTCCACCCGCATCTCCTCCATCCTCCTCTCCTGCTCCTCCCTCAGCCTCGCATGCTCCTCTATCCTCATCCTCTCCTGCTCCTCCCTCAGCCTCATCCTCTCCTGCTCCTCCCTCTGCCTCGTCAGCTCCTCCATCCTCCTCTCCTGCTCCCTCAGCCTCGCCTGCTCCTCCATCCTCCTCCTCTCCTGCTCCTCTCTCTCCCTCGTCAGCTCCTCCATCCTCCTCTGCTGCTCCTCCATCTGCCTCTCCAGCTGCTCACTCTTCCTCTCCAGTTGCTCTCTGATGTCATTGACGACGACATGTAGTTGTTGAACCTCTCTCTGCGATATCAGCTCGGTGGGTGGCACTCTCACCAACGACGCTGGATCGGGCAGAGGCAGCTCTAGCGGGTGCCATGAGCTTAGCACCATGGCCAAGCCCACGCACATATCCAGAAAGGGTGTCAAGCACCTCACTCAAGATCTCTGGCTCACTCCGCTGAGTACCATCGGGAGTGGGCTGACTGCGTAAGGTGTCCATCGCCGTCTGCAATGAAAACATATGAATTTTTTCAAAAAAATGACATTATTATAATTTAATGCAATTAAATTTGACAATGTAAGAATTTTTACCCAAATCTCACCGGCACTAGGATGTACCTAAGATCCCGTCGCCTGCCGACAGTGAGTCCCTTTGTAGAGGTCTATTGGTCGGGGCTCCTGACCAGTGACGGAATCTCGCTGCGCAATCGAAAGGACAATAGAGTTAATGTAAAATGTATTAAAAGAATATATCAACTTAATAATTACTAGTAATTTCTTACCATGTCGTGACGAATTTGTACAAATGACTTTGAACCAGCTACGTGGTTCACTGCTAACTTTCCCCTGTTGTTAGAATTTATTTTGCTCCTCTTCTGAACACATTATTCATAATACATTGTTATTAATTGTGAATTTAATTGTTACCTTAAAGATATCGTAAATATGTAAATATTACCTGAAAAGAATCAGATGAAAATCTATCGCAGAGTATCTGTCAGTCATCATGGGTCATGTGCAGCGGTGCGGACAGTGCGCCCTCCTCATTGCTCATGCACTGCTTGTACCGCTTATGTAACAAGGAACGGTACTCCTTGAACCGCTCCTTGATCATATCGTCAACGGCAAAGGAAACGTGCGGAACACTCAAATTCAATTCAAATTTATCCTGCAATTTCGTAAATAATAGATTAAGGCAATAAACTTATAAAGAAAATAACTTAACCGTAAATGAACTTTTATCAAATAAATTAAAATTTATAAGTATCGGTTTAGGTTTAGGTTAAGGTTAAGGTTAAGGTTAAGATTAAAAGGTTAAGGTTTAGGTTTAGGTTAAGGTTAAGGTATAAGTTATAGGTAGGTTATAGGCTATATAGCTTTAGGGAATTGAGAATATGTTAAAGTTTAGTTTAACGAAATCGGGTTCGGGTTCAGGATCGGGTTTAGGTTTGGGTTTCCATGTTTAGGCTTAGGTTTAAGTTAGGGAGTTGAGATTAGGATTAGGTGTAGGTTTAGGTTTAGGGATTTGGGAACACATTTAGGTTTTAGGTTTAGATTTAGGTTTAGGTTTTAGGTATAGGTTATAGGTTATAGCTGTAGGGAATTGAGAATAGGTTAAGGTTTAGGTTTAGGAAGGGTTTGGTTCGAGATCAGGTTTTGCTTTGGGTTTTCAAGTTTAGGCTTAAGTTTAGGTCAGGGAGTTGAGATTAGGATTAGGTGTAGGTTTAGGTTTATGGATTTGAGAACACATTTAGGTCTTAGGTTTAGGTTTAGGTTTAGGTTTAGGTTTTAGGTCTAGGTTATAGGTTATAGCTGTTGGGAACTGAGAATAGGTTAAGGTTTAAGTTTAGGAAATCGGGTTCGGGATCGGGTTTTGCTTTGGGTTTTCAAGTTTAGGCTTAGGTTTAGGTTAGGGAGTTGAGATTAGGATTAAGTGTAGGTTTAGGTTTAGGGATTTGGGAACACATTTAGGCTTTAGGTTTAGGTTTAGGTGTAGGTATTAGGTCTAGGTTATAGGTTATAGCTGTAGGGAACTGAGAATAGGTTAAGGTTTAGGTTTAGGAAATTGGGTTCGGGTTCAGGATCGGATTTTGCTTTGAGTTTTCAAGTTCAGGTTTAGGTTTAGGTTAGGGAGTTGAGATTAGGATTAGGTGTAGGTTTAGGTTGAGGGATTTGAGAACACATTTAGGTCTTAGGTTTATGTTTTAGGTCTAGGTTATAGGTTACAGCTGTAGGGAACTGAGAATAGGTTAAGATTTAGGTTTAGGAAATCAGGTTCGGGATCGGGTTTTACTTTGGGTTTTCAAGTTTAGGCTTAGGTTTAGGTTAGGGAGTTAAGATTAGGATTAAGTGTAGGTTTAGGTTTAGGTTTAGGGATTTGGGAACACATTTAGGTTTTAGGCTTAGGTTTAGGTTTAGGTTTTAGGTCTAGGTTATAGGTTATAGCTGTAGGAACTGAGAATAGGTTAAGGTTTAGGTTTAGGAAATCGGGTTCGGGTTCGGGATCGGGTTTTTCTTTGGGTTTTCAAGTTTAGGTTTAGGTTTAGGTTAGGGAGTTGAGAATAGGATTAGGTGAAGGTTTAGGTTGAGGGATTTCAGAACACATTTAGGTCTTAGGTTTAGGTTTAGGTTTAGGTTTAAGGTCTAGGTTATAGGTTATAGTTGTAGGGAACTGAGAATAGGTTAAGGTTTAGGTTTACGAGCGGGTTCGGGATCGGGTTTTGCTTTGAATTTTCAATTTTAGGTTTAGGTTTAGGTTAGGGAGTTGAGAATAGGATTAGGTGTAGGTTTAGGTTGAGGGATTTGAGAACACATTTAGATCTTAGGTTTAAGTTTAGGTTTAGGTTTTAGGTCTAGGTTATAGGTTATAGTTGTAGGGAACTGAGAATAGGTTAAGGTTTAGGTTAGGGAGTTGAGAATAGGATTAGGTGTAGGTTTAGGTTGAGGGATTTGAGAACACATTTAGGTCTTAGGTTTAGGTTTAGGTTTAGGTTTTAGGTCTAGGTTATATGTTATAGGTAGGGAACTAAGAATAGGTTAAGGTTTAGGTTTAGGAAATTGGGTTTGGGTTCGGGATCGGGTTTAGCTTTGGGTTTTCAAGTTTAGGTTTAGGTTTAGGTTAGGGTGGTGAGAATAGCATTAGGTGTAGTTTTAGGTTGTGGGATTTGGGAACACATTTAGGCTTTAGGTTTAGGTTTAGGTTTAGGTTTTAGGTCTAGGTTATAGGTTATAGCGGTAGTAGGAACCGAGAATAGGTTAAGGTTCGAGGTTTAGGAACGAGGTTCGGGATCGGGTTTTGCTTTGGGTTTTCAAGTTTAGGTGTAGGTTTAGGTTAGGGAGTTGAGATTAGGATTAGGTGTAGGTTTAGGTTGAGGTATTTGAGAACACATTTAGGTCTTAGGTCTAGGTTTTAGGTCTAGGTTATAGGTTATATAGGTTATGTGAGGGAACCGAGAATAGGTTAAGGTTTTGGTTTAGGAACGGGTTCGGGATCGGGTTTTGCTTTGGGTTTTCAAGGTTAGGTTTAGGTTTAGGTTAGGGAGTTGAGAATAGGATTAGGTGTAGGTTTAGGTTTTGGGATTTGAGAACACATTTAGGCTTTAGGTTTAGGTTTAGGTTTAGGTTTAGGTTTAGGTCTAGGTTATAGGTTATAGTGTAGGAAGCGAGAATAGGTTAAGGTTTAGGTTTAGGAATGGGTTCGGGATCGGGTTTTGCTTTGGGTTTTCAAGGTTAGGTTTAGGTTTAGGTTTGGAAGTTGAGAATAGGATTAGGTGTAGGTTTAGGTTGTGGGATTTGAGAACACATTTAGCTTTAGCTTTAGGTTTAGGTTTAGGTTTAGGTCTAGGTTATAGGTTATAGTCAGTAGGGAATTGAGAATAGGTTAAGGTTTAGGTTTAGGAACGGGTTCGGGATCGGGTTTTGCTTTGGGTTTTCATGGTTAGGTTTAGGTTTAGGTTAGGGAGTTGAGAATAGGATTAGGTGTAGGTTTAGGTTGTAGGGAAACCGAGAATAGGTTAAGGTTTAGGTTTAGGAAATCGGGTTCGGGTTCGTAGGGACCGAGGGTTTTACTTTGGGTTTTCAAGTTTAGGTTTAGGTTTAGGTTTAGGTTAGGGTATTGAGAATAGGATTAGGTGTAGGTTTAGGTTTTGGGATTTGGGAACACATTTTGGCTTTAGGTTTAGGGTTAGGTTTAGGTTTTAGGTCTAGGTTAGGTTATAGGTTATAGATGTAGGGAACAGAGAATAGGTTAAGGTTTAGGTTTAGGAAATCGGGTTCGGGATCGGGTTTTGCTTTGGGATTTCAAGTTTAGGTTTAGGTTTAGGTTAGGGTGTTGAGAATAGGATTAGGTGTAGGTTTAAGTTGAGGGATTTGGGAACACATTTAGGCTTTAGGTTTAGGGTTAGGTTTAAGTTTTAGGTCTAGGTTATAGGTTATAGCTGTAGGGAACTGAGAATAGGTTAAGGTTTAGGTTTAGGAACGGGTTCGGGATCGGGTTTTGCTTTGGGTTTTCAAGGTTAGGTATAGGTTTAGGTTAGGGAGTTGAGAATAGGATTAGGTGTAGTTTTAGGTTGAGGGATTTGAGAACACATTTAGGCTTTAGGTTTAGGTTTAGATTTAGGTTTTAGGTATAGGTTATAGGTTATAGCTGTAGGGAACTGAGAATAGGTTAAGGTTTAGGTTTAGGAAATCGGGTTTGGGATCGGGTTTTTCTTTGGGTTTTCAAGTTTTGGTTTAGGTTTAGGTTAGGGTGTTAAGAATAGGATTAGGTGTAGGTTTAAGTTGAGGGATTTGGGAACACATTTAGGCTTTAGGTTTAGGGTTAGGTTTAGGTTTTAGGTCTAGGTTATAGGTTATAGCTGTAGGGAACTGAGAATAGGTTAAGGTTTAGGTTTAGGAACGGGTTCAGGATCGGGTTTTGCTTTGGGTTTTCAAGTTTAGGTTTAGGTTTAGGTTAGGGTGTTGATAATAGCATTAGGTGTAGGTTTAGGTTGAGGGATTTGGGAACACATTTTGGCTTTAAGTTTAGGTTTAGGTTTAGGTTTTAGGTCTAGGTTATAGGTTATAGCTGTAGGGAACAGAGAATACATTAAGGTTTAGGTTTAGGAAATCGGGTTCGGGATCAGGTTTTGCTTTGGGATTTCAAGTTTAGGTTTAGGTTTAGGTTAGGGTGTTGAGAATAGGATTAGGTGTAGGTTTAAGTTGAGGGATTTGGGAACACATTTAGGCTTTAGGTTTAGGGTTAGGTTTAAGTTTTAGGTCTAGGTTATAGGTTATAGGTTGTAGCCGTAGGGAGGCGAGAATAGGTTAAGGTTTAGGTTTAGGAACGGGTTCGGGATCGGGTTTTGCTTTGGGTTTTCAAGGTTAGGTATAGGTTTAGGTTAGGGAGTTGAGAATAGGATTAGGTGTAGCTTTAGGTTGAGGGATTTGAGAACACATTTAGGCTTTAGGTTTAGGTTTAGGTTTAGGTTTTAGGTATAGGTTATAGGTTATAGCTGTAGGGAACTGAGAATAGGTTAAGGTTTAGGTTTAGGAAATCGGGTTCAGGATCGGGTTTTTCTTTGGGTTTTCAAGTTTAGGTTTAGGTTTAGGTTAGGGTGTTGAGAATAGGATTAGGTGTAGGTTTAAGTTGAGGGATTTGGGAACACATTTAGGCTTTAGGTTTAGGGTTAGGTTTAGGTTTTAGGTCTAGGTTATAGGTTATAGCTGTAGGGAACTAAGAATAGGTTAAGGTTTAGGTTTACGAACGGGTTCAGATCGGGTTTTGCTTTGGGTTTTCAAGTTTAGGTTTAGGTTTAGGTTTAGGTTAGGGTGGTTGATAATAGCATTAGGTGTAGGTTTAGGTTGAGGGATTTGGGAACACATTTTGACTTTAGGTTTAGGGTTAGGTTTAGGTTTTAGGTCTAGGTTATAGGTTATAGCTGTAGAGAACTGAGAATAGGTTAAGGTTTAGGTTTAGGAACGGGTTCGGGATCGGGTTTTGCTTTCGGTTTTCAAGTTTAGGTTTAGGTTTAGGTTAGGGTGTTGAGAATAGGATTAGGTGTAGGTTTAAGTTGAGGGATTTGGGAACACATTTAGGCTTTAGGTTTAGGGTTAGGTTTAGGTTTTAGGTCTAGGTTATAGGTTATAGCGGTAGGGAACTAAGAATAGGTTAAGGTTTAGGTTTAGGAATGGGTTCAGGATCCGGTTTTGCTTTGGGTTTTCAAGGTTAGGTTTAGGTTTAGGTTAGGGAGTTGAGAATAGGATTAGGTGTAGGTTTAGGTTGAGGGATTTGAGAACACATTTAGGTCTTAGGATTAGGTTTTAGGTCTAGGTTATAGGTTATAGCTGTAGGGAATTGAGAATAGGTTAAGGTTTAGGTTTAGGAAATTGGGTTTGGGTTCGGGATCGGGTTTTGCTTTGGGTTTTCAAGTTTAGGTTTAGGTTTAGGTTAGGGTGTTGAGAATAGGATTAGGTGTAGGTTTAAGTTGAGGGATTTGGGAACACATTTAGGCTTTAGGTTTAGGGTTAGGTTTAGGTTTTAGGTCCAGGTTATAGGTTATAGTTGTAGGGAACTGAGAATAGTTTAAGGTTTAGGTTTAGGAACGGGTTCGGGATCGGGTTTTCCTTTGGGTTTTCAAGGTTAGGTATAGGTTTAGGTTAGGGAGTTGAGAATAGGATTAAGTGTAGGTTTAGGTTGAGGATTTGGGTACACATTTAGGCTTTAGGTTTAAAGTTTTTTAGGTCTAGGTTATAGGTTATAGCTGTAGGGAACTGAGAATAGGTTAAGGTTTAGGTTTGGGAACGGGTTCGGGATCGGGTTTTGCTTTGGGTTTTCAAGGTTAGGTATAGGTTTAGGTTACGGAGTTGAGAATAGGATTAGGTGTAGGTTTAGGTTGAAGGATTTGGGTACACATTTAGGCTTTAGGTTTAAGTTTTAGGTCTAGGTTATAGGTTATAGCTGTAGTAGGAACTGAGAATAGGTTAAGGTTTAGGTTTAGGAACGGGTTCGGGATCGGGTTTTGCTTTGGGTTTTCAAGGTTAGGTTTAGGTTTAGGTTAGGGAGTTGAGAATAGGATTAGGTGTAGGTTTAGGTTGAGGGATTTGAGAACACATTTAGGCTTTATGTTTAGGTTTAGGTCTAGGTTTTAGGTCTAGGTTATAGGTTATAGGTTATAGTTTGTAGGAACTGAGAATAGGTTAGGGGTGTGGTACCTACAAATACGGATATAAATACGGCTTTGTCCAAATGGTTTAGGGAGCCCTTCCAATCTTTGTCCATAGGAAATGGATAACTTCATCATGGTCGTTATAGCGGTTCCCACCTTCCAGAGACCCCCGCTCATCCGGATAGCTCCGACGCACATCCGGGTCTGCTCCATTAATCTCGAGCAAATACATAAATACGGCCTGTCCAAATGGCCAGGCCCTTCCAATGCTGTCCATAGGAAATGGAAAGCTTTCTCATGGTCATAACAGCGGTTTCCACCTTCCAAGGACCCCCGCTCATCCAGATAGCTCCGACGCACATCCGGGTCTGCTCCATTAATCTCGAGCAAATACATAAACACGGCCTGTCCAAATGGCCAGGCCCTTCCAATGCTGTCCATAGGAAATGGAAAGCTTTTTCATAGTCATAACAGCGGTTCCCACCTTCCAGGGACCCCCGCTCATCCGGATAGCTCCGACGCACATCCGGGTCTGCTCCATTAATCTCGAGCAAATACATAAACACGGCCTTTCCAAATAGTCAGGCCCCTCCAATGCTATCCATATAAAATAACTTAATCGTAAATGAACTTTTATAAATTAAAAAAAAAAAAAAAAAAAAACTATGCCTACTAGCTATGCACCATCTTGCAAATCATCTTGCAAATACTTTCCAAAGTATCATGTGCTTATGATATCAAAAACTATGTGAGTCACATGCGTACGTTGTATGATGTTGGTCGCCATCAATTTTTATTTTTTTAATGGCATGGCCCACTTGATGAGCCGATGAGGCTGATTTTTGCCTCGAAAGTTCTTCAAAAAGACAAGAACACCATGGCAGAGGTTCACAAAAAATTGTTGAACAACCAGTTAAGGGCACCTGTTTGGTGAATGTATTCAGGTCAATTGCGGTGTATTTTACACTTTTTAAAGCATTAATTACATACTATAGGAATTTGTTATGGAAGGGATCTTTGCATGACATTGATGACCACAACTTTTAGGTATGGAAAACAAGATAGACTCTGTGAGTCCCACCATGTTGTAAATGTTTTATCCATGCAGTCCATTCATTTGGGATCATTCTACGAGTATACCTCCAAAAATGAGACAGATCCAAAGCTCAGGTGGACCACACTATGGGAAGAACATTTAAATGGTTAACATTCAATCTCCAGTGTTTTATGTAGTTTGGTTGACTTGATCTTTAAATCTACCTCATTTTTGGGCCCATGCCTAAAATGATCTTTACTAATGAATGAATGGAGTGGATATAACACATATATCATGGTAAGGGCCCCCAAGCTTTGGCTTCAAATTATCACGAAATCTAATATGGGGCAACTCCTCTTCACTTTCAAATCACATGGGGTGTTGTTTGAGGTATGCATTTAACGTTGATTTGAGAGAAATTACATGTAATTACATCAAACCAAATAGGCCCTAAGCTTAATAGATTACAATAAATAAGTAGAATACCCGGAAAACCTGTCTTCTTCTCAAAGGTGGCAATTTTGTGTACAAATCCAAAAGCTGAGAAAACCTGCATCAGCACAATTATAAGTTCTTCAAACAAATTGAAGTGCAATTTTGAGTGAGCAATTTTTTGGATAAAATTGAGAAGACAATGTTCATCCATTGTTTTCTTTTCTTTTTTTTTTCCTTCACCCTAAAAATTAAAGAATTCAAAGCAAGTGAAGAAAGTCGAAAGAGAATGTTCCACCGCTAACTTAGGCCTTAGGCTTGTAATGAGTGTTACAGGCCCTTTGATGCATATAACAACAATGATCATGTGAAACTTGAATGACTTATGGACATCAATAACATATGTATGCACATAACAGGCAGCAATGCTGTTGCATGAAGATCAGTGAAGGAAATTGGGAAACATGTGAACAAGTATGATAAGTAATGTGGCCTGAACCACGATATAAACCATTATGGACAAAGTCTGGTTTAAAATCCGGCATATAGTTTCATCGATGCAGCTACGTGAAATACCTACAAACTCACAAAAAATAGAGCAACCATATGAACACTTCCAAATAAGGAAAAGAACAAATCAGAAGGTATCGCTGCATACAATTTAAGAATCAAGCAGAATTCACCTTGCAATCAGCAACATAAATAATGAATTAAATTATTTTCATGCCCTATGATGCAATTGTTGTTACAAGACAGTTCGCCCCATATGGACAAATCAACCTTTTCTCTGCAGTTGCCAAAGCAAAGAGATTTTAACAACAACATGAAGAGATTCCTAGGATTCATATGGTTAAGATTCCTAGGATTCATATGATTACTATTCACATGATTCATACAATCTAGTGATGTTGCTATTGCTCTTGTGACCGAAGACTCTAGTCATTTGGATCTCTGCATTGGGAATTTCCTCCCCCATCTACCGACTTGTAAAAGCAAAGTTGTGAAAAGGGAAGCCAAAAAGTGAGTAAGAGCCATCGACTGATAATCAACATTGACCGACTGAAGAAGAAGAAGAAGAAGATAATCAACATATAACGAACATATCAGATGTAGCAACAAATACATATCAGATGTAGCAACAAATACATATCAGATGTAGCAACAAATTTAGAGGTTAGAACCAATAGCATGGCATAGATATGCCGACCCCAGGTAGCTGGGATAAGGCTTAGATGATGATGAGTATCACATAGATATCCTACATCACTGGAGAATGCAAAAGAACAAATCAATAAACAATCATGTAGATAAAAGAACAAATCAATAAACACACTGATCCTTAAATTCAAAAGCTTCGTATAGATAAAAGAAACATAGATGAGTTTCATGTATCCAATTTCATGGATTTAGAATTGGGAGCTAAGGTTTAAGGGATGGAGAGGAGAGAAGAAATCACAGAAACTGTGGTTTAATTTGTATTGGTTATGTGATGTGATTAATTTCTTTTAGCGTGTGTATCAACAATCATGTTCTACCAGAGTATCAAAATATTCCTATGTAAAAATAATTGAAACAGTTCGTATTGAGTTGCAAATAAGCTTTTCAGTAACCATTGATGATTGATCACCTAAAAATTTAGGCTTAGGGAAGGTCTTTGTCTTCAATCCTGGACAAAATTGGAGCCATTCATTCGGTTGGTCGGTCGTGGAGGGTGCAAATTTGAAACAATCATGTTGATCCCACCATCCAAACCGTTCAGACTTGTGACCTCAGGAATTTATTTTTGTTTTGTTGGCGAAGTGGGGCTGACAGGATGTAAGGTGGGGAAACCTTTTCCCTCTCATCCCTCATAATTTCTGATCCTCTGCATCCATGTTGTTGCAACATATGTGGCTTAGAAGGATAAGATTGGGACTGTTCATCATGTGGTTCCTATAGAAAGTGGGCCATAGAATGGAATTCCTACCCTTTTAATTGTTGGAGCAAAATACAAAAATCTTCAACAGCCAAAATTTAGTGAGGAAGACATAATTTATTTAATAGTTAGGATAACTGGATCAAAGAGGACGTGGTACCGGCAGGGTATATATGCAAGGTTCAGGTCTTAATACACATGCCATATAGACCATACACGACATAGAGGCACGAAAATTCCATGAGTATGAAACCATAGCATCTATTTCCCGGTAAAAAAATTCAAAGGGGCTTTTAGCAGAAAGCTCCACAGGAGCACGTGATATTCCACCGCATACATTCTTGTGATGGTACGGATAACGGAAGTAAAAAGTTCAACTTACCCTTCTAAAGACCCACGACATTGACGCCTAGGAAAAAAAGCCAGGATTTTTTGAACTGTTTTGACAGACCTATTTAAAATTTCAATTTTGTTGGGCCTAAGATCAGATCATCTACAACCATAATATTTTATTTTTTTATTTTTATTTTATAATGTCGTTTCTAGGTAGATTATACATACATGTGCTTATTAAAGAAGATGAATCCTGGTACACTTTTAGTTCTTAAATAAATATCATGCATGGTTCAAGGTATGAGAATGGGTAACTGATCACCCACCCATAACAAGTCCTACAACTAACTTGTTGATAATACCATCCATTACCATTAACAAGCCACAAGATCTTGTGAAAATGGTAGGCACGATCATCAATCGAAATTTCTAAAAAACCAGGTTCATCCAACCACTGTGTTAGCTGCCTATATGTTCATTCAGACGGTTGATTGTCCATCAATTTCTAGTGCAATGACTCAGTCAACCTGATTTTATTCCTATCAATCTTACTGGTGGGGCTTACCATCTTTTTGGATGCACTATTAGCGGGAAAGACGTTAGGAAACGATTCAAAATGTGTCATTTGCATCACGTTGTCGAGGTCTATAATACTGGAGGGCATTATTACATTGAAAGAGAATGTGTCGTTTGTTGCATCCTTTTCAAGGTATATAGTACTGGAGGGCATTACATTGAAAGAGAATAGCAGTGCATTGAAAAAGATTTGAACACTTCTTATTTGAATGGTTACAAAGTCATGTACTGCATGAGTTATACCAGTAAAATAACATGTACTTCCTTTTCACATGAAAAAGAAAAATGAGTAGTTCATGCCACGGTAATCTATCTTTTGCTAAAAAAGTATGATAGACTATTCTATAACCATCTCCATATGAACCATCCAGCTGTGTACCATTTTAGGTGGAGAATTTATGCAAATTCAAATGAATCCAGCAATCCTCTAATTAATAGCTATCAAATGGGTAGTTAGAAGTAAAACAGTAAGAGGTCCAAAATACAAGGGAGAATAAGATGCCTAATATTTCAGACATGCTCAATCATGGAACGTCCATTTGTACATTTGAAATGTCACTACAGTTTTGAGAGGGGGTGCACCTATTAACATAAGTGTCTAGCCCATATATGAAAAATCATCGGACACATCAAGACTTCACTTGCATCTCTGCCATTCCACTCTATAAAAGTCTGTAACATCAGTTATACCATATGTCAATATCATTTAAGTGAGAAAATCACAGCAGTCCACTCATTAAGTGGACCATACTATTTAAATAGCTTAAATCCAATTGATAAAGTTGTTGACCTTTACATTAATACATGTGGCCCACACTTTGACAATTAAGATTGGAGGCTGAAAGCATACAAAAGGAACTCGTGGCTGCAATTTGGCGAAAATACATGGGAAGTGTTTCATGAATAGAAAGGTTGGGCCGACAGAACATGGGAGTCAGAAATGGGCCTGTTTAGTCACTCTATGACTAACAGTTGAAAAGGAAAATCATACATCTGGCCCAGATGCTTCCTGCATCAGCTCTACAAAATAATAATTGTCTCATCAGGGACAGGGATTTTGAACACGTTTGTACTCCTTAGCTAATTCTAGTTAATTCTAGTTTGTACTCCTTAGCTTATTTGGTTAGCTCGGCTCAGCTCAGTCAACAACTCGGGTAATTTAGGACGAGTTCGAGCATTTACTACGTTTTCTCGAACTCGTATAATACATCTTTAATTTCTCATATAATACAAAACAGTAATAACATTTTTTAAGTATTTCATGGAACAATCGGCAAGCAACGTCAAATCAAGATATGAGGATAATTTTATAATGTAAAATTTTTATTTATTCTGTAATAATTAGTTTCATATCTATTCATTTCCCGCCACTAGCTAATCCCGCAGAGAATGTACACACTTGAAACAACACTTCATTCAGTTATTTCATCAAACACTCGGCGAGCAACATCAATATCAAACTAATCGAGCTGATTTGATCCAAGTTGAATCGAGTTGAGGTTTGATACTGATCGAGTCGAGCTTGGGTGAACTCAAACTCTGCTCAAAATTTTTTCTTGCTCCAAAAATCAGCCTGACTCAGTCCGAATTCAATTTCAAGTCAAGACAAGTCAAGCTTTTCTGAGTCGAGTCAAGCGAGCTGACCAAGCACGACTCGACTCGACTCGTGTACAACTCTTAACTCTAGCAGTAAGGGTGTTAATAGGCCAGGCATTGGCCTAAAAACAGAATTTGAATACAATCCGTGTGAAGGCCTGCCCAAAACAGTTCAAATCCGGACCGAGACGGCGAGACCTACACCAAACCCGGCCCATTAACAGCACCACTTGACGGGGTTTGCTAATTCGTGTGCCCAAAGACTACACATCCAAGGTTATGACACATACATTGCTCCCTAAAAAGCGAGTAAGTGCTTTAAAATAGATAAGCGAACACCTACATTTTCGGTCGCTAACTTTCCATTGATCGGGACCATCACTTGTGTAGGACTTACATCGATGGGCTCCACCATTAAGTTCACTCATCTTGAAAATCGATGAATCCACTCACCAGTTTGGGCCATTCCTGTACAATGACTCAGACCATTGGCTGTCCATTGATCCTAACGGTGTG
Source organism: Magnolia changhungtana (assembly GCA_030180095.1). Classification (NCBI taxonomy): domain Eukaryota; kingdom Viridiplantae; phylum Streptophyta; class Magnoliopsida; order Magnoliales; family Magnoliaceae; genus Magnolia; species Magnolia changhungtana. The sequence goes on from JASAUF010000625.1 coordinate 4,697,469, forward strand.
GCCCACCCAATCGATGAGACTGTCCTGATTTATGCTAAGTGATTTTCATGGTGGGGCCTACCGTTAGGATGGTAGAGATTCCCTACACAAGTGGGCACGTTACTGGGAAAGACAGGCCAGCATGACAAGTTACCATGCTGTTGAATGTCTGTACGTAGTAAAACAAACAAAAAAACCCAATTTCTTCCAGTAGACCACAAAAAAAAAAAAAATCCCAAAATTTCAACCAAAAGGAATAGAAAGCCCCCAAAAATCCCTAAATCCCCAAATCCCCAAATCCCTAAATCCCTAAATTGTTTCAATCAGTATTGAGATTGAGAGAGCTTGAGAGAGAGAGAGAGAGAGAGATACCTGTTTGAGTTGGAGCCCCGATCACGGTCAACGGCGCGGTGGAGAGAGGGCGTTGGAGAGAGGGCGCGGTGGAGAGAGAGCACGGTGGAGAGAGAGAGAGAGAGCACCGAGAGAGACAGAGAGACAGAGAGAGGGCGCGGTGGAGAGACGCGAGAGAGAGAGAGAGAGAGAGAGAGAGAGAGGATAGAGAGCGAGAGAGTGAGAGAGGCGCGAGAGTGAGAGTGAGGGTGAGAGAGGACAGAGAGAGCGAGAGAGAGAGGACAGAGAGCGAGAGAGAGAAGGCGCGGTGGAGGTTCGGACCGAGAGAGAGAGAGAGAGAGAGAGAGAGAGAGAGAGGACAGAGAGCTAGAGAGAGCGAGAGAGGCTAGAGGGCGAGAGGACAGAGAGCGAGAGAGACTTGAAGTCTCTCTCGCGAGCGCCGGACGCGGATTGGCTACTCCCCCTGACACCAGCCGGTCGGTGCTCTGTGGGACCCACCATTATGTATGTATTTCATCCATGCCGTCCATCTATTTTGACGGATCATTTTATGGTATAATACCAAAAACGAGGTATATCCCAATCTTAAGTGGAGCATATTACATGAAACAGTGTTGAAAAAGCGTCGACCATTAAAAAACATTTCGTGGCCATAAAAGATTTGGATCAAGATGATTTTTGTTTGTTCCCTTCATCTGGGCCTGTATGACCTAATCAACATATTAGATGTCAAATAAACAAGATATATTGGGCCTTAGGAGGATTTTAATGATGGATATCCAACCACTTTTTTTCATGTGGTGTGGTCCACCTGAGATATATATACCTCTAATTTTTTGTATCAAGCCATAAAATGATCTGTAAAAATGTATGAACGAAATGGATGAAACAAATAAATCATAGTGGGGCCCTGAGAGAAGACCGACCACCGACCTCGAGGTGGTGTAGAGGGGAGTAGCCAATCCATTTCCACGAGTGCCCCCAGTCAAGTGGTCGGTGCTCTGTGGGCCCCACCATGATGTATGTGCTTCATCCCTGTCGTCCATCTATTTTTTCATTTCATTTTATGGTATAAGACAAAAAATGATATATATCCCAATCTCAATTGGACCACATTATAGAAACAGTGTTGAATGAGCGTCGACCATTAAAAACCTTTTGGGGTCCATATAAAGTTTTGGATCAATCGATATTTTTTTCCCTTCATCTGGGGCTGTATGACCTAATCAATGATTGGATGTCAAATAAAAAGTACAAGTGGGCTTTCAAAGGGTTTTAATGGTCTGAACAATTAGTATTGACAGTTTAGATGGTCTAGATTATAATATCAATGGTCTAGTTGGTCTGGATCATAGTATCGATGATCTAGATGGTATAAATCATCAAAAGCAATGGTTTGGATGTTCTTGATTATAATTTCAGCAGCTCAAATGGTTTAGATCATAATATTGACAGTCAAAATAGTATAGGTCACGATATCAATAGAATGAATAGTTTGTATCATAATGTTGATGGTCTAGATTGTCTAGATCAAAATTCCAATGGTACGGATGGTCTACATCATAATATCAACAGCTTGGATTATCTGGATCATAATAGCAATGGTTTGGATGGTATATATCATTGGTAGCCATTAAAATGTTGGATGGTATAGAGCAATGGTTTGGATGGTATAGATCATAATTTCAATGCACCGTTAATGCAAGTGACCACCAATTGGGCTGGGTCTCACAAAGGCCCACCTGTGATGGGTCGATCGCCGATTGCGAATCTACCGCCGAATTCTCCATGGATTCCAAGATCAACCACCGCATCATCGCCACAAGCCAGTACATAAGCTACGAAGCGTTCAAACGCGACAATGTGCCATGTTCACGGGCTGGCGCGTCTTACTACAATTGCCGGCCAGGGGCTTAGGCAAACCCATATACCCGTGGTTGCAGTCAAATCACACAGTGTCGGAGCTAGCTATGTGGTTTTTTATACAAATGAACAGCTCTGATACCATGATAACTACTCAAATATGGACTGAATACGCTTTTTATATTCAAATACCGGTATATCGACACATGCGTATAGTACCGATATGTTACGTATTTTGAAGTGTCATGGTATCATGTCATGGATATTACTAGTTTCTTGTTTTGAACAAATATTGGATGTGTATGTTGTTTATAAGTATATGTTTATGTAAAACATTGAATTTTTATATGTTTGATTTTATTTTTTTAAGGTGTCAAAGATTGTTAACAGTTGTTTTTTCTAATGTTGGTATGGGAATTTGGGGATTTAGAGACAATAGATATTGAAATCCTTCATATTCTCGTTCTTAATATTTTACAGGGTTTAGCCAACTATGGGAATGAAGTAATTAGCAAGTGGCAACTTTTGTAAAGTATAACACCCTCTCCGCCATCACATTTCAATGTCACTCAACCCCTGTAACATTGATCCACCCGTGATCCAGTGTCCATAAGATGATCAAGATCATGCGGTGGTGGTGTTCGGTGGAGAAGATGGTGGCCCATTAATGGCATATGCATGTGAAGATTATCGAGATCATACGGTGGTGGTGGTCGGTGGAGAAAATGGTGCCCCGTTAATGACAAATTATGACTTCGAGGGTTTTTCTTTGTAATGATCTCCATGGTGTGGATTAGTCTACAGGAGCTTGTAGAATCCTAAAATTGAAGCTTAGATGTGGTTATCCCAAGGGGTTCAAGAGTGAAACGTTTCTGACAGTAGCCACATGCTACTATGAATGGAAGAGTTCAGACACTGTTCTTTAGGGTTTGGGGCCTTCTCAGGTACCATCCGAGGTTCTCATATTCGTTTTATATGATCTTGATGCATTTTTGTAGTGGTGGGTGCGTTTGGAGTTGATGGAATGGAAGAAATGGAAGTGTTGTAGCTAGAGCAGGATTCGGCTAAGAGTCGATTTGTGGCTGATTAGTTCCCTGCAGAGGTTGAGCCTTACGGTGGGAGCCAGGTGGGGTCCCCCGTGATGTTTGAGAGAAAATCTACTCCGTCCAAATGGTTCACCAGGTTGTGTTGAGACATGAGTCCAAAATGAGGTAGATTTAACACTCAAGTGGGCCGCATAATGGGAACAGTGAGGATGGACACTAACCGTTTAAGGCCTCTAACGGCTACCTTTAAAATTATCTGTTAACATGGATGAATGGAGTGGATAAAATAAATAAATAACGGTGGACCCCACAGAGTTTACTCTGGTAAAGGTAACGAGTAACTTAAATATAGTGGAGAATGGTTTCCTTACAACATTTGTAATCATATATTGGGCTTGCATAAATGTGATTCACATATCCAACCCACTCATTATGTGCGTCCCACTTGGATGAGGGGTTAAACCAAGTTTCAACCGCATCCAAAACTCATATGGGCCCCATCAAGTGTTTTTTATATTTTTTAGGACGTCTTCACATAGTTTTAAATGGTATGGCCCACTTAAGTTTCGTTTACCGATGATTTTTGAGATATCTCATAACCTAAAGGGGACACATCAATTCCACGGTGTGGATGTTCAACAGACATCATGATGGGGCCCACAAAACTTACTAACATCAATTCTTAGGTTCTCACGAGGTCAGTAAGTTGGGTCATAATTTTAACTAGAATATTTGACCCATTTTACATGTCTGATGCATTCACTCTATTTTACTGATCAATACTCTCAATTTGACAAGTTACTCGCCTCAATCAAGCTACATGAGAAAGATATTGGGCATACAAGATTGATCAACAATTTTAATGAAATTTGATTTAAACATCTGAAGTTATTTACTCTTTAATTTAAACTAATTAGATTGTCCAAAAATAATTAAAGATTCAATTAGTGGGTGTGCCTAATAATTTAGTAATTTTATTTTTCACAAATAAATTTAACATTTTTTTTCTAAAAGGTATATTTTTTTTTACTATTTTAAATAAATAACATTTTTATTATAAAATATTTCAAAAATATTTAAAGAACAAATTTTGAGTTTTTATTTGCAAAATCTCAAAAAATTTCTGATATTTTAATTTTTTTCTCAAAAATTTCAAAATACCAATTTTTCTCTTCAAAAGCATTATTTTGTTCTTAAAATGTTATTTAAACATATTTAAAATTTTATAACTTTTCAATATTCTTTTTTAGGTGATATTAAAAATTATTTAAATGCTATCTTTCAATTATATATATATATATATATATATATATATATATATATATATATATATATATACACATTTCGGTTATAGACAAAAAATTTTAAAATTAAAACAATTTTCATTATTACCGACGGGTTTTAGCAGTCGGAAAAAAATATTTAGGAAAAACTTTTCCCGACGAAACTTTTCGTCGGTAAAAGTCTTACCGCCAACATTTCTTTCAACAGCCCGCCAAAAGCAATGGTGGTGGGAAGATTTTTAACAGATCCTTTAGCTACGAATATTTTCGTAGCCAAAGGTCAGTTTTACCTACGAATTTCAGTTTCGTAGGTAAATGTGAAGTTTTTGAATTTTTTCATTTGTGGAGGCAGCAAAAGACGCTTTTTTTTTTTTTTTTGACAGACCCTTTAGCAACGAATATATTCGTAGGTAAAAATAGGTTTTGCCTACGAAATTCAATTTCGTAGGTAAATGTAAAGTTTTTGATTTTGTTACCCTTTGCAAAAGTCTAAGAGTCGGAAGGTAAAAGTAAACTTTTGGATAAAAAAATTCAAAACACCATTTAGCTACGAATATTTTTATAGGTAAATATGTGTTTTGCCTACGAAATTATATTTCGTAGGTAAAAGTTGTGTTTTCAGTAAAAGTAATTTCAGGGCATGTTTTCGATTTTGAAATTCAAATGACTCTTTAGCTACGAAATTTTCTTTCGTAGGTAAAAGTAAATTTAAAACATGCATGGCTTTTAGCTATGAAATTTGATTTCGTAGGTAAAAGTGTAAAATATGGCTTTTAGCTACGAAATTAATGTTCGTAGGGAAAAGTAAAGTTTTCCAATTTTTTGTATTTTTAAAAATTAAAAACACCCTTTAGCTACAAATATATTTGTAGGTAAATATGGCTTTTAGCTACGAAATTCGATTGCGTAGGTAAAAGTGAGAAAAATTCAACAAAACCTTTGGCTACGAATAGTTTCGTAGGTAAATAGTGGTTTTACCTACGAAATCTAATTTCATAGGTAAAAGTATACTTTTTGATTTTCAAAACACATTTAGCTACGAATATTTTCGTAGGTAAATATGGGTTTTGCCTACAAAATTATATTTCGTAGGTAAAAGTTGGGTTTGTTATCTCACGAAAGCTGGGAAAGGCAAAGGACCCTTCACCTACGAAAATTTTCGTAGGTAAAAATGGCTTTTGCCTACGAAATTAAATTTTGTCGGTAAAAGTAGGCTTTTAGCTACGAAAAAAAATTTCGTCGGTAAAAGTCATCTTTACCTACGAAAAAACATTTCGTAGCTAAAAGTTTCGTAGGTAAAAACCATATTTCTTGTAGTGTATGATCGAGGGCCCTTCGATAAAATCGATATTCAAATATCGATGAGATCGACACCAGGTCGATTGCATCGAGCAAGGTCATAAATCGTCCAGCAAGCTTAAAGACAAATTCACTGGATTTATCGATGCATCAACTCTAATCTTGATATCATCGACATTTAAATTTCGATGATCTCGACGGTTCCCCGATCATTCATGAAAACCTGAAATATTTCAAAGTCAAGTCTCTCTCATTTTTCAAGTGTCGATGGATCGATCCTGTCATCGATGGAATCGGAGTTCGAAATCCGATGATATCGACAATAGTTTCGATTCATCGACCAATTGGCAAAGAGTTTCAAAAGCGTATGACATTGAGTCCGAGTCATCGAACAGACCATTGATGCAATGGAGAGTATACGCTCGATGATATCGAACCTGCTTAAAAATATCAAACTCTGTCATAAATGTGATAGTTTTATATCCGTTGAAACTTTTTGCCTATATATAGAGGACTTGTCTTTTGTTGTCGTGAGAGAAAGAAGAGAGAGCTTTTGAGTGTTTCAACTTACATCTTATATCTAAAGCCCTTTCTCTCGAGGGAGTTCATCCTCCAATCCACCCTCTCCATTGATATTCAATAGAGTGGATTGGGGAATGAACTTCCACGTTCAAGGATCCTCCAGCTACTACCTTAATGGCAAATCATTAAGTTGGGATATCTTGAATGTATAAGATTGTAATCACTCTATATTCCTGATAGGAAAATATTCTGAGAGTAGGATTCCATCTTCACCTTGACCCAACCCAAAGCCGAGTATTGGTATATCATTTTGTGTTGCGGATCAAGGGATCCGAAGACTCTTCAACAATAAGGAGGAGATCTTCGTCATTGTGCTGAATGGGACTCATCAACTTATTTGTAAGTATCTAGAGTCCAAGAGGACACTTGTGATCATTCCTCTCTAGGATTGGGTGTTAAGTGGTTCTCACCCTTTGAAGTCCTCAAGGAGGCTTCTGGAGGGAGTGTACGTAGTGGGTGCATTTTGTGGACCCTTGCTTTTTGGAGAGCATAAACATTAGGTTGAAGGTGAACCTGATTTAAAACCTTAGGTTTGAGGTGAACCCTAGGAAACCTCCTTAGTGAAATCCGATACAGTCAAGGGTTGAGTGCGGCAGCCGAGAGTGGAGTAGACGAGTAGTTAAACTACTATAAAAATGACTATGTTTGAGATTGTTATTTTCATGATTGTGTGATCTACTTTAAATTCTTCCTCACCTGAATATTTGATCACATCACACACACCTACACAGTCATATCCATCATAAGCTAGCTTGCATACCGCTTACTTTTAAAATAGTTTGTGATTGGATCCTCTACCAGGCCTGGAAGCCAGTAGAGTTACTTTTAAGTAATCCTGTGTAACAGCCCGGATTTTTGCTAACCTGGAATTCAACGTCATTAGGCAATGGGCCGCTCCTAACACATTATTAACTTGTCAAAACTGAATCCCACAGTCTAAAATCGCTTCTGAACCCAATTCCTTCACAAATCCCACCTTTCACCACCTTGTTCTTTCAATTTTCCTACGTACTTTCACCCTAGACACTATTTTAAACTAGTTAAGTATTATAACTTGGATCACCTTATATACAAACTACAAAGGCCTGAGTACCACCTCGACTAGAAATCACTTAGGATTAAATCCTTTAGAAATGAGACAAAGTAACTAAGTGCTAAACTAGATTAGCTATGAAATCCGTTTGAATTGCTTTAAATACGATCTGCAAGATCCAAAACTTGTAGAATCATTGACGCTAGGTTACCCTAAAACCTAGGATCAAACTCATTACCCGACTACTCTCGGGAGCACTTTGAAACTCCGTATCTGGTCTGGACCGCACATCATGAGTCCGAATAATACGAAGTTAAGACTACCTCGCTGGGCTTGACAACCATCTCGGAAATCAAATCCAGCTAGTGTCCCACGGCTGTTTGCTTGAGCCTGGAGCGAAGGAAGTGTGAAAACACATGTTTCCTTTACAAAATAAATATCTAGAATAGTGATCTGAGACTTGAAACTTGCGGCCAATTTATAAGAAATTAGACCATCAGAATCTGACCCAAATACACCCTCGGATCAGGAAATATTTCAGGAACATTTACATGTACTTGGAATTTCGGATCAAGGCCCACTGACCGCTGAATTGAAACTGGTCTGCCACGCGTGATCTGGGAATCCGACTAAGACAAAAATATAACTCCACGTAGATCCAAGGTTAGTGAGCTTAAGTCCGACTTTTGGCTCAAGGAGGGCCGCCAGAAACCCTCTTTTGAGCTGAATTAAAGCCGATTTGTATATAACCCAAGTATACCTTGAACTTAAGTCTATTTTAGTGACTTTTTAGGCTATATAAGGACCTTAGAGCACTCTCTCTCACAGCCATACGAATTTGGAAAAAGCCCTAAGTAAGAAGAGAGAAAAGGAGAGAGAAAGCTAGAGAGTTGTGGGAGAATCTCCCTCCTACTGTTTCCAATCACCACACGGGCTGCACCACCCCTTTCTTCTCACTTTTCCGTCGAAACCGACTCCGTTTTAAGGTAAGAAACCCTAACCCTAGATCTGTTTTGGGGTGTGATGGTTATAGGTTATGAAATAGCTAACCAGTTTCACTATTTAGGCTATAAAACTGCCGAATACGGAAGCCTAACGAACCTAGCTAATTCGTTGCAATTCCAAGGAGTAAGGTGAGGACTTTAGGTGTATAGGTTATGGTTTTTAACACTTTCAATGTCAGATAATGATAGATTCATGATCTACATACAATTGCACATGTACAAAGTGCTTTCCGTTTTCTGTTTCGATTAAAGTTGTAGAATATGGAATTTTACATATTCTAGGTATTCGTAGAAAATACCGTATACGTATATTTTTTGAAAATGTGTTTGATATGATTATTTGTTGTATGGATATACGATATATGGATAAAATACTTATTTGGCGAAAGGATTCGTCTAAATACATATTTTACTAATATACACTATATATGTAGAAATACTGTATTGTAAAAGTACCGTATACATGTATATTTTAGAGATGTGTTTGCCATGATTAATTGTTGTATAAATATATTATGTGTACATAAAATACTTGCTTGGTGAAAGGATTTGCCCTCATACATGTTTGTTAACATACACTATGTATGTTGAAATAGTGTATGTTAAGTGTTTGTAGAAATGCTTGAGTGAGTAAGTGTTGGGATGTTGATGCCTTAGGAGGATGTTGAGATGGGATTCTCAACTACCTTAGAGAAATGTATGATTACCTCCATGAGGTTGTTTACTTAAACTGCTTACTTTTATAATATATGTGTTTGTATTCCTATTTATGTAGTGCTTTACAACATGCTTTACAACATGCTTTATAACATGCGTTATAACATGCTTTATGATATGCTTACTAACATGCTTGAATTACTTTGTTTACCATGCTCTACTCCATATGCTACTAATATGGTTTGATTGAGTTTGGGACTATGTCTATAGTCCAGACAGTCGGTACTAGACTTGAGATCGTGGTTGAGTTTCATATCGCCACGTAAGATGTGTTTGACGACCCGAGTCGTACGTCAGTTGGTGACAGTGGTTAGGCCACGCGAAGTGCTTATGCACTTCATGTTGTCTAATTGATTGTGCGCTCGAGCTAGTCAGGCTCGTCATGTAACCCGATATGTCTAATGTATGGTCACCATGTTTGGTCGCTACTGCTTGAACCTAGGGTACCAACTTACCAGTGAAATCCCTTTTAACCATGGTACCTTGATCTGCTAAGACTCATGAGCCGGGCATGGTGGTATGGGACACTGTGGTCGAGCTGTCGGCCTACGCTGGGGCCACGTGCCTCCTCGTAGTGACCAGTGAGCAACCAAACTCATGAGCCGATTATGGTGGTATGAGACACTATATTCATGCTGTCGGCCTACATTGATAAGGTGATGGGGGAGTGGTACAATGAATGCGAGCAACAGCCCTGACAGCCCTTTGTAGTGACCTCAAGCATACTCTGAAATCGCGGTGAGCCTTAGAGTTTGCTGCGGTATATAGAGTATGAACTAGGCCTGTTTCTGTATAGTGATGAATCGTTTAAGAGGTGATGGGGGAGTGGTGTAACCTTTGTGCCTAACAGCCCTGGCAGCCTTTGCAGTGACCTAGAAAACACACCATCGTCTAAGATTAACTAGGATTGACGACCCTATAATGGATCATGTTTGGGAATGATACAAAGGAGGTACCTTAGTTTCCCAATCCTGCTGTTTGAAATGGACTAATAAATACTCGGTAATCATGCTCATCATGCATTGCATGTGCCTGGAAGATGTGGAGCACTAAGGGACGAAAGAATGCCGCGAACGTGAGATGGTGTCGCACGAGGGAGGGTGTGGTGAGGGCATACATTATGACTGCATTCATACCTACATTAACAAGAGTAGTTAGGAGTGTTTGATTGTACTGCTTGATCATTACTGCTTGACTGAGTCGATGACATGTTAACCTATGCTTTTTTATTCCACTGAGTTAGCTACTCACTTCTACGTTACTGGACGGTGTTTCGAATACCCACCAGACATTGTCTGATTTTAGATGACGACGTTACTTCTGAGGCGAAGCCGGACCTTTGCAATGACTACGATGCCTGCTTGTATTGGTTATCTTCTGACGGCTTCCTGTGAGTCGTGTCCTGATCGACGGGGCTTTCTGGGATATTGACTAGAGGACCTTACACATTTGGTATATTTTAGGATTGTAATTGTAATTATTTAACCTGGTAATGATATCACACTCTGGAGACTCATCATAGTTTATATATTTTATCTATCTATCACAATCTTTCGCTTACAAATTTAACTGTCTCTGGAGTATGATATGTTGTTTTGGCTTAATTTCACTCATGTTCACTACTCTAATACAATCAACATTCAATCATCATTCATTTTGTTGCATAAGTGATGTTCTGGAACTCGAGAGTTGAGTTACTACTCGACCCTCGATTTTCAGGATGTTACATCCTGATACTTACATGGTCACAGGATTAGTGAAGTAGGATTTTTAGATAAAACTTAAATCTTTTAAAAAGTCCTATTCACCCCCCTCTAGGAGATATTGGCATATTCCTTCTTCAACTCAAGCGGTCTTCACCGCTATTTCAATTGGTATCAGAGCGGGTCTCTCTTTGAGGGCTTCACTGCCTAAGAGTGATCTTGACTGAAGTTAGGAATATGGCCAAAGGACAGGGCTCATCAGTCACTAGACCTACAGTATTTGACGGCTCAAACTATACATACTGGAAGGCTAGGATGCGCTACTTTCTGAGATCTTTGGATTATGGCGTTTGGGATATAGTTGAAAGTGGATATGTGCCACCTACTGAACAAATTGTACTTGATAGTGGCACAACAATCACAAAGCCCAAATCTAAAGAAAAGTGGATAACATTCGACAAATAAAGGCAAACATCTGAAGCCAAGGCTATGAATGCTATCTACTATGCCATGTCCCAGGATATATTCAATTAGATAAGTATATGTGGGACATCCAAGGAAGCATGGGATTTATTGGAAACAACCCATGAAGGCACAAGCACTGTGAAGCGATCCAAACTTCAACTCCTGACTTCACAGTTCGAAAGTCTCAGAATGGAAGAGCATGAGACATTTATGAAGTTTTTCACAAAGTTAAATATAATTTACAACTCCATGGGTGGATTGGGAGAGAAAGTTCCGGTACCGAAATTTTATAGGAAAATTCTAAGATCCCTACTAGAACAATTTAATCACAAGGTTACAACAATTGAGGAGTGTAGGAACATAAATGAAATGAAAGTAGACGAACTGGTAGGTTCCTTACAAACTTTTGAACTACACTTCACATAACCCCAAAAATTCAAAAACACCGTCCTAAAAACCTCAAAGAAAATAATTCATGAGGACAGTGAAAGTGAAAAGGAAGATGAAGATGAAGAAGTGGCTTTGCTGGCACAAAAATTTAGAAGATTCTTTCAAAAGAATCGTGGTCAGCCTTCCAGAGGTAGAAAGGTGAACAACAAACCTTTTGCAGGAAAATTTGGTAAAAAGACCAAAGAACCACAATGTTATGCTTGTCGAGAGTATGGACACCTATCTACCGAATGCCCAAACAGAAAAACTAAGGGCAAGGCTATGGCTGCCATATGAGATGATACTGAGGAGTCCAATTCAGAACCTAGTGACTTAGAAAGCGATGGAGATCAGAAATCTTCAAAAATACTTATGGTCTCCACTGCTTCGATCATTCCAAATGAATCTGAAGAAGAACAGCAAGCTACTGAATCATTTCTATCTGACAATGAGGAAACTGAAGAAGAGGAAGAAAGAGAACAAGATGAATTACAAGACGCTTACAATCAACTTTACATTCATAGCGTCATCATTGTCAACAGACTTGGAATAGTTGAGAACAAAAAAGAATTGTTGCAACTAGATCTAGACAAAACTTTAGATATCAACACTCATTTGATTAATGATTTGCAGTAATATCATTCAGATAATGATAAACTTGAAAGAATAACATTTCTCTTAAATCTGAGTCTGAAAAATTAAATAAACAAATTAAAACATTAAATGAGAAAAACATGATTCTTCAAAATGAAAATCATTCACTTCAAGTTGAATTAGAGGAATTCAAAAAAATGGCTAAGCTAAACTGCAAAATTTCCCAAAGTGGTGAGAAATTAGAAAAACCGTTAGTCATGGGAAAATGTGGAGAGGACAAAAAGGGATTAGGCTATGGAAAAGCTAGAACAAAAACTAAATATGATGCACAACCTTTTGAAAAATCTGTTACCTTTAGTAGTAACATCAAACCTATCCTAGCTCGTCACAAAAATGGTGAGTCAGTTTATGAGCCGAACAAAAGAAATATGCAATCATCACCACTTGAGCTAGTTGACAGGATGAATAGTCATTAAGTCATGTAGACAAATCGGACAAGATGAACAAATCTACCACAACTAAAACTCCTGTCACAAAGTGGGTGATTAAGGAAAAGATAAATTGCCTTGTTACACATTTAGATCATCTACCAGGCAATGAGGTCAAATGGTACCTTGACAGTGGTTGCTCAAGACATGTCACAGGTGACAAATCCCTTCTCTCCAACTATAAAAATCTTCATCAAGGAATAGTCACCTATGGAGATGGAGCCACTGCCAATGTAATTGGACAAGGAATGATAAGATGAATTGATTTGCTAAAAAATGAGAATGCTTTTTACATAAAAAGACTAGCACATAATCTGTTAAGCATCTCTCAAATCTGTGATAATGGGCATGTGGTCAAATTTAACAACGAAGAATGCGATATCCTAGATCAATCAGGAAAATTAGTAATTAAGGGTCATCGCACAAACAACCACTGCTACATTATTGTAGGAAAAGAAAGGAGCGACATTGAGAAACACTGAGCAGAGAAAGACAATTTCAGATCATGCATCTAGATCTGGATATTTGCTGAAATGATGCAATTTTGTTGAGTGCCAAATGATATATCTGAGGTTCCTCACCTCAATCTTTTGTAAATAAACATGTAAATGTTTATAATTTTTTATGTACGGTAATTGTACATAATTTTGCTGAGTATGCTATTAATATACTTGAAGGGTTGAAAAAGAAAAATATTCCTTCTCATACCTATCGATCTGACATTTCCGATTAATCGATCACGGGTCGATATCATCGACGACTCTCCGGGTAGCTGAAACGTCGGGATGGTTGTTCTTCCATAGAACTTGAAATTAAAAATCAGAATTCAAAAACTGAGAACATGATCAAAGGGATAGGTAGTCGCTGCTTGGTAAGAGTCAGTAGATCAAGAAGAAGAGCCTCATCGGGCGCTCTCAGACTTGGATATTTCATCTTTCCAAGATGGGAAAAGAAAAAGGATTGTTCCGTCCACAGCATGCATCAACTGAAAAGAAGAAAGGTAAGCATGACGTAACCACCTCTTCTCCTTCATTCAACTTACACCTTATTGCAGAACGAATGGTTCACAGAAAGAGTATTGAGCCCTTTAGGATCATCGATCTCTTGAAACAAATTGGATGGGAAATGTTGTGAATATTGGAGGAACTTTTCAACATAATATGGTACATCAGTTTCTAAGCTTAGTTTACAATGTTGAAAACAATCCCCAAGTTATCTTGGTCATGGTCATGAATCGGGTTGAATACATCACACCAAACCGGGTAAGTAGGATGATTAACATGAAAATGACTGGAATAACTGTATCTAATCGAAATATGAATGGCCTAGGTGTGTGGGGGAAAGTTACTCGAGCATTGTGTAATGGTGCCACAATTCCCAGGAATGCCAAAAATGTTCTTCATGTCAAGCATCTTGATCCTACCTATAGGATTCTTCACAACATTTTTAGCTCTAATGTCTATCCCTGTGAAGTCTCCGGCAACAAGCTCTCGCCATACATCCTTAACATTCTGTACGATATTCATCTGGGAATTCCAATATGCCTACCCACTTTGATCGTACAGCAACTGATCCGTGTGTCTACAGAAGCATCCGTCACTACACTACCATTTCCATGTCTTCTATCTAAGCTTTCACGTCAATTCGGACTGCCATCATCTCATAATCTCCCTCATCCATGTGTGTGGTTCAATTATGAAGACATACATAACCTAAACATCTTTAAAAATGTGTTTTGTGGTGGTAGAACCGGTTCAATTCCTAGCAATAACAGTCCCGTGCACAGTTCCAACTCTGTTGAAGTCATTCCAAACATCCCTGTACGAGATAGTGTACAAGATCTTCTGAACAGACAAGCTCACATTGTAAAGCGACTAGATGACTGTGAAGCCTATCTTTCCAAAGTTCGACAACGACTAGTGGCCCTGTAACATGCAACAAAACAAGTTCTGAAATGGCTACCTACTCCATAAGCCTACTCAGGATAAACATCCATCACATCCCTGAAGTTCTCCTGAAATGCTCCAGGCCTAAATATCTTTTGAATGCTTATGATCATATTTGTGGGTGTGATGAATTACAGACTTGGCAAAGTTTTTTTTTTTTTTTTTTTTGGCTTGTATATACCTTGATGCGGGTTACTGATGAGAAGAATTTCTTTTTGGTTAAACTGTTTTCTTTACAAACTTATGGAATGCATATGACTTCATTGCTTATTTTATCTGCTTCATTTGTTTTGATATGCATCCACACTATTTGTCAATACTGTATGTTTCTGAACTACTCTGATACAGAATGCATGTGTTTTTCCTGATTATCTTATCTGATTATGTCAAGTTTTATCTAATCTGCATTCATATCTTCTGAAAATGATGTATGTTTTTAAAATGATTTCATCTTTATACATCGATATCTGTTGTTGCTCCCATATGCTTCTTTAAACTTCAGTCAATATCACTTGTTATACCTTTGCCAATGACTGACAAAAAAGAAGGAGAACAGTTCAAAACACCCCGAGTGAAAAATTGTATATCTAATGGTGTTGCAAGTGTTAGGGGGAGCAATTGCACCAAGAAAGGGGGAGTTTTGAAGTAAGGGGGAGCAAATATTGGGTTGTGTACATGGTTCATTAGATTTTGAAAAATTGTGTAAAAACATATACACACAATTTAGGGTGTGTTTGTCTAGAACATTGTAGAGTGTTTTGGGGATTTTGTCACGTAATTGACAAAGGAGGAGATTGAAAGTGCCCTGGTTTGTCAAGTTACGTGAGTGGTAGGTCAAACTGTCTACAAAGCTCGATAGGAAGATTAATTCAAGCGTTTGCCTCAACAGGATGTGTGGAAGCTCGTCATAGGTGAATCCAAAGCCTCACATCCCATAACCCAAAACACCAGGTAAAGAAAAAAACGTTAAAAACAAGTTAGTAATCATAGGGTTTTAGGGTGAGAAAACTTTTTTCAAAATAGGAAATCTCTAAGTTTTTCTCGCCTTATTGATCTTATTGGAACACCCTCGATATGATCAACCTACTCTATTGATGTCCTCGATACCTTAACAATATTATCGATATGAGGACAAAAAATGTCCAGCAACTAAATATTCATCTGGACGGATTTATCGATGTATCGATACACCTATCGATATTATCGATATAAACACTAAATATGTCCAGCAACTTCACAACATATCTGGACGAATTATCGATGTATCGATACACACATCGATATCATCGATATTCAAATAGTGGCTCGATAACATCGACAACCAGATTTTCGGCACCCCTATTTTTTAATGAAAATCTCAAATTCCTTCGATATATCGATGACTGTCTGATTTGATCTAAATTCAAATATCGATAAGATCGAAGGTTCATCGATGATATCGATCGTGGGCGCGTGTTTCTTACAGCAGATATTTGAGGTTGTTTTTAACTATGATCTGGGGCCCTTCGATAAAATCGATATTCAAATATCAATGATATTGGCACCGGGTCGATTGCATCGAGCAAGGTCATAAATCGTCCAGCAAGCTTAAAGACAAATTCGCTGGATTTATCGATGCATCAACTCTGATCTCGATATCATCGACATTCAAATTTTGATGATCTCCACGATTCCCCGATCATTCATGAAAACCTGAAATATTTCAAAGTCAAGTCTCTCTCATTTTTCAAGTATCGATGGATCGATCCTGTCATCGATGGAATCAAAGTTCGAAATCCGATGATATTGACAATAGTTTCGATTCATCGACCAATAAGCAAAGAGTTTCAAAAGCGTATGACATTGAGTCCGAGTCATCGAGCAGACCATCGATGCTATCGAGAGTATATGCTCGATAATATCGAACCTGCTCGATAATATCGAACTCTGTCATAAATGTGACCGTTTTATATCCGTTAGAACTTTTTGCCTATATATAGAGGACTTGTCTTTTGTTGCTATAAGAGAAAGAAGAGAGAGCTTTTGAGTGTTTCAACTTACATCTTATATCTAAAGCCCTTTCTCTCGAGGGAGTTCATCCTCTAATCAACCCTCTCCATTGATATTCAATAGAGTGGATTGGGGAATGAACTTCCGCATTCAAGGATCCTCCAGCTACTACCTTAATGGCAAATCATTAAGCTGGAATGCCTTGAATGCATAAGATTGGAATCGCTCTATATTCCGGATAGAAAAATATTCTGAGAGTAGGATTCCATCTTCACCTTGACCCAACCCAAAGCCGAGTATTGGTACATCATTTTGTGTTGCGGATCAAGGGAGCCGAAGACTCTTCAACAAGAAGGAGGAGATCTTCGTCATTGCACTGAATGGGACTCATCAACTTATTTGTAAGTATCCAAAGTCCAAGAGGACACTTGTGATCATTTCTCTCTAGGATTGGGTCTTAAGTGGTTTCACCCTTTGAAGTCCTCAAGGAGGCCTCCGGCGGGAGTGTACGTAGTAGGTGCGTTGTGTGACCCCTTGCTCTCTGGAGAGCATAAACATCCATGTGCGTTGTGTGGACCCTTACTCCATAGAGAGCATAAATATTCGTGTGCATTGTGTGGACCCTTGCTCTATGGAGAGCATAAATATCTAGTTATGAGTGAACCATTAAAACTCCAAGGTTAGAGGTGAACCGAGTAGAAACCTCCGTGTAAAGGTTGAAGGTGAACTGATTTAAAACCTTAGGTTTGAGGTGAACCTTAGGAAACCTCCTTAGTGAAATCCGGAACACTCAAGGGTTGAGTGCGGCAGCCGAGAGTGGAGTAGACAAGTAGTCGAACCACTATAAAAATGACTGTGTTTGAGATTGTTATTTTCATGATTGTGTGATCTACTTTAAAATCTTTATCACCTAAATATTTGATCACATCACACACACCTACATAGTCATATCCATCATAAGCTAGCTTGCATACCGCTTACTTCTCAAATAGTTTGTGATTGGATCCTCTACCAGGCCTGGAAGCCAGTAGAGTTCTTTTGAGTAATCCTGATACTTACATGGTTACAGGATTAGTGAAGTAGGATTTTTAGATAAAACTTAAATCTTTTAAAAAGTCCTATTCACCCCCCTCTAGGAGATATTGGCATATTCCTTCTTCAACTCAAGCGGTCTTTACCGCTATTTCATCTTACACGTTTGGCGAACCATTCTGAAACTGGTCCTGATGCATTCGATCATAATTTGTCAGGAATTTGGACTACATCTTGTTTATGTGTTCGTAACACATAAATGATATGTCATCAGCAAGAAACATTAAGATCATCGTATGTAGAGAAGATAAAAATCGAGGGTAGACTTACTTTAAGTACGACTCTATTTCTTCATAATTATTCAACACATACCATCGCGCCTTTACTAGATCCCCAAGGTCCATATCCTGAAATGTCGGGGATCCTAAAGGATGAACGTTATGTACAAATACAGATATGAGTCCTTGTTCATGCTCTTGCCCTTCATCGGCATTCTGATCTTCTCGATTGAATCTAGTCTCTATGCCACGAAGATACATGAAGCAAAATATAAAGTACTCATTATCAATATACGCTTCAGCTATCAACCCCTCCGGTCGTGCCTTATTCCTCACAAATCGTTTGAGTGTGTGAAGGTATCTATACACAAAACCAATAAGTTATACGTATGAAAACATGGATATATGTAGTTTATGGAATGAATAAAATTTTTAATAGGTTCTACCACCTTTTGATCGGATACATCCAACGATATTGTACTGGGCCTGTAAGCTTCGCCTCGTGCGACAAGTGAATAGCTAGGTGTACCATGACATCGAAAAATGCAGGTGGAAATATTCTTTCAAGTTTGCAAAGGATTATGGTAATGTCCCTCTCCAGTCATTTAATAACATCTACATTTAATGATTTCGAACAAAAATCCTTAAAGAATATCCCCAAATCAATCAGCGTCACACTAATATCCTTACTTAGGAATCCACGAATCGTAACCAGCAGTAAGCGTTGTAGA
The DNA here is from genome assembly GCA_030180095.1 of Magnolia changhungtana. Taxonomy (NCBI): domain Eukaryota; kingdom Viridiplantae; phylum Streptophyta; class Magnoliopsida; order Magnoliales; family Magnoliaceae; genus Magnolia; species Magnolia changhungtana. Next base: position 4,716,281 of record JASAUF010000625.1, read on the forward strand.
AGGACTTAACAATCATGATTTTTCATTCCTGTTACCTTGCAGTCCGTAACATTTACGCAGCGAGATATGTTTGACGCATACCCATTGGAAAACTTCACCGATCTCAACCATTCACATAAACGCTTTCTCTCTAGTTTTGTTAACGTGTAGCAGGCTGCTGGTATAGTATATGAATTTTCATGTGGTTGCAAGTGCAACTCTTTCCTTAAACCCATTTCTTGTAGATCCAATCGAGCCTTAAAACTGTCTTTTATTTTTTTCTCTATGTTCATCAATGTTCCGAAGATATTGTCACATATATTTTTCTCAATATGCATGACATCCAAGTTGTGTCGCAATTTCAGATCGCGCTCCAATAGGGCAACTTAAAAAAGATGCCCTTCTTCCTCCAGTTATAGTCCAATACTGTACATTTCCTCTTCTTCAAGTGCGATGCCTTACCAAATCTAACTTCTCCAATGTTACTCAGTTGTTGCATTCATCTTCTCCAGATAGCTCTTTCGGGGGTGGCCTATGATCTTGTTTACCATCAAAGATCATTGTCTTCCTGCGCCAACTATAATCGCTCGGAAGGAAGCGACGATGGCCCATATAACACATTTTTCTACCATGCTTCAATGATAATGAACAAGTCTCGATACCACATGTAGGATAAGCCAACTTGCCCTTCGTGGTCCACCCAGATAAATTTTCATATGCGGGAAGTCATTTATTATCTACAAGACCGCTGCATGCAATCGAAATGTTTGTCCTGCAAATGTGTCATACGTTTCTACACCTTGACTCCACAACTTGTTTAACTCATCTACTAACGGTCGCAAATACACATCAATGTCATTCCCAGGTGACCTGAGTCCAGGAATAAGCAATGACATCATGAAAAATGACTCCTTCATACACAACCAATGAGGTAAATTGTAGGGCATAAGCACCACTAGCCACATACTGTACGAGCTACTCGTATTACCAAATGGATTAAAACCTTTACTTGTAAGACATAGTCGAATATTGCGAGAATCCTCTGAAAACCAGTCATGTTACTTGTCAAAATTTTACCAGGCTTCAGAGTCCGCAGGGTGCATCAGTGTACTATCATCATGAACGCATTTCTCCTTATGCCACTTCATATCTTCAGCCATCTTAAGAGACATAAACAATCTTTGCAATCTGGGTTTCAATGAAAAGTACCTTAACACCTTTCGCGGGATATTCTTACTCCCAGCTTTGTTATACTTCCACCTAGACTCTCCACAAAAATGATACTCTTCAACCTTATCATGCTCTTTCCAATACAATAAACAATCATTTATACATGCATGTATGAGGGTGTAATTAAGGCTCAAGTCACGCATCAAAGATTTTGCCTCGTAATGAGACTTAGGCAATGTCTCATCGTCAGGTAATGCTTCTTTCAACAACTCAAGCAACATGCCGAACGATTTATTACTCCAACGTTTATTATTATTAAATGAAGTAACTTTGTAAGAAAATTCAACTTGGAGAAGTTCTTACACCCCGAATAAAGTAGACATTGCGCATCCCTCAACAACCTACTAAACTTTTCTGATTCGTCATCACTCATTGGAGGAATATCTTTGCTACTGCAAAATCAGTATCCGCAGCTATTCCCTTGAACACATCCCCTATGATATCTTACATTTCATCAATGCCTTCATCCTCGTCATCCTGCACAATTGGGTCAGCAAGGACTTCAATGGGCGTAACTCTATAGGTCATATCTTCACCATGATAGATCCATCAAGTGTAACTCTGGTTGATCCCAACTATGAACAAATCGTCCTCTACTTTGTCTAAAGTCTTAGATATCATGTTCTTGCATTTTCGACATGGACACCTAATACTATTCCTTGAATCTGCCCGATTTCGTGCAAATTCCATGAACTCTTGAACCCCTTGTTTATACTATGGGCCAAACCTGCTCTTAGCTTGCATCTAACTCTTATCCATGTCTACAATGAAAAGACTAAAGTCAGTTTAGGGAAATAGCTTTAAAATTAGGCTAGGTTATATATTTAGGTTTAGGGAATTGAGAATAGGTATAAGTTTAGGTTTAGGTTTAGGTTTAGGGATTTGAGAATAGGTATAAGTTTAGGTTTAGGTTTAGGTTTAGGCTTAGGAAATTGGAGTTGAGATTAGGATTAGGTGTAGGTTTAGGATTAGGGATTTGAGAATATGTTAAGGTTTAAGTTTATGAAATCGCATTCGGGATCGGGATCGGGTTTTATGTTTAGATTATTGCTAAGTTATAAGTGTAGGTTATAGGTTTAGGGATTTGAGAATAGGTTCAGAGATAAGGTTTAGGTTATAAGTTTAGATTTAGGTTATAAGTATAGGTTATAGGTTATATGTTTAGGTTATAAGTATAGGTTATATGTTTTGGGATTTGAGAATAGGTTTAGGTTTTAAGTTTGGGTTTAGGTTAAGATTATAGGTTTAGGTTATGGTCTATGTTTAGGTTAAGGTTATAAGTATAGGTTATATGTTAAGGTCTAGGTTTAGGTTATAAGTATAGGTTTTGGGATTTGAGAATAGATTTAGGTTAAGGTTATAAGTTTAGGTTTAGGTTATAAGTATAGGTTATAGGTTTTGGTTAAGGTTTTGGGTTTTGGCATTTGAGAATAGTCTTAGGTTATAAGTATAGGTTTAGGTTAAGGTTTTGGGTTTTGGGATTTGAGAATAGGTTTAGGTTGGGTTGTAGGTTAAGGTTTAGGTTTAGGTTTAGGTTAAGGTTATAGGTATAGGTTATAAGTATAGTTTAAGGTTATAAGTATAGATTAAGGTTATAGGTTTAGGTTATAAGTATAGGTTTAGGTTGGGTTATAGGTTAAGGTTTAGGTTTAGGTTTAGGTTGGGTTATAGGTTTTGGGATTTGAGAATAGGTTTAGGTTAAGGTTATAAGTTTAGGTGTAGGTACTTGAGAATAGGTTTAAGTTAAGGTTATAAGTTTAGGTTTTGGTTATAAGTCTGAGGTTATAGGTTTTGGTTAAGGTTTTGGGTTAGGTTTAGGTTGGGTTATAGGTTTTAGGATTTGAGAATAGGTTTAGGTTGGGTTATAGGTATAGGTTTAGGTTAAGGTTATGGGTTTTGGGATTTGAGAATAGGTTTAGGTTGGGTTATAGGTTAAGGTTTAGGTTTTGGTTATGGGTTTTGGGATTTGAGAATAGGTTTAGGTTATAAGTATAGGTTTAGGTTAGGTTATAAGTTAAGGTTTAGGTTTAGGTTATAGGTATAGGTTATAAGTTTAGGTTTAGGTATTTGAGAATAGGTTTAGGTTAAGGTTATAAGTTTAGGTTTAGGTTATAAGTATAGGTTATAGGTTTTGGTTAAGGTTTTAGGTTTTGTGATTTGAGAATAGGCTTAGGTTATAACCTATAGGTTTAGGTTAAAGTTTCGGGTTTTGGGATTTGAGAATAGGTTTAGGTTGGGTTATAGGTTTAGGTTTAGGTTTAGGTTTAGGTTTGGGTTATAGGTATAGGTTATAAGTATAGGTTAAGGTTATAGGTTTAGGTTATAAGTATAGGTTTAAGTTGGGTTATAGGTTAAGGTTTAGGTTTAGGTTTAGGTTGGGTTAAAGGTTTTGGGATTTGAGAATAGGTTTAGGTTATAAGTATAGGTTTAGGTTGGGTTATAGGTATAGGTTTTGGTAGATTTAGGTTGGGTTATAGGTTTTGGGATTTAAGAATAGGTTTAGGTTATAAGTATAGGTTTAGGTTGGATTATAGGTATAGGTTTAGGTTAAGGTTATGGGTTTAGGGATTTGAGAATAGGTTTAGGTTATAAGTATAGGTTTAGGTTGGGTTATAGGTATAGGTTTAGGTTTAGGTTTTGGGTTTTGGGATTTGAGAATAGGTTTAGGTTATAACTATAGGTTTAGGTTGGGTTATAGGTATAGGTTTAGGTTTAGGTTATGGGTTTTGGGATTTGAGAATATACTTAGGTTATAAGTATAGGTTTAGGTTGGGTTATAGGTATAGGTTTAGGTTTAGGTTATGGGTTTTGGGATTTGAGAATAGGTTTAGGTTATAGGTTAAGGTTTAGGTTGGGTTATAGGTTAAGGTTTAGGTTAAGGTTATAGGTTTTGGGATTTGAGAATAGGTTTAGGTTATAAGTATAGGTTTAGGTTGGGTTATAGGTATAGGTTTAGGTTAAGGTTATGGGTTTTGGGATTTGAGAATAGGTTTAGGTTATAGGTTAAGGTTTAGGTCAGGTTATAGGTTAAGGTTTAGGTTTAGGTTATGAGGTTTGGGATTTAAGAATAGGTTTAGGTTATAAGTATAGGTTTAGGTTGGGTTATAGGTTAAGGTTTAGGTTTAGGTTATAGGTTTAGGTTATAGGTATAGGTATAGGTATTTGAGAATAGGTTTAGGTTAAGGTTATAAGTTTAGGTTTAGGTTATAAGTATAGGTTATAGGTTTTGGGTTAGGTTTAGGTTGGGTTATAGGTTTTGGGATTTGAGAATAGGTTTAGGTTATAAGTATAGGTTTAGGTTGGGTTATGATATAGGTTTAGGTTAAGGTTATGGGTTTTGGGATTTGAGAATAGGTTTAGGTTATTAGTATAGGTTTAGGTTGGGTTATAGGTTAAGGTTTAGGTTTAGTTTATGGGTTTTGGGATTTGAGAAAGGGTTTAGGTTATAAGTATAGGTTTAGGTTGGGTTATAGGTTAAGATTTGGGGATTTGAGTTTAAGTTAAGGTTTAGGTTTAGGTTATAAGTATAGGTTTTGGGATATGAGAATAGGTTTAGCTTTAGGTTCTAAGTATAAGTTATAGGTTAAGGTTAAGGTCTAGTTTTAGGTTATAAGTATAAGTTTTGGTATATGAGAGTAGGTTTAAGTTAAGGTTGTAGGTTTAGGTTAAGGTTGTAAGTATAGCTTATAGGTTTAGGTTAAGGTTTAGGTTTAGGTTATAGTATAGGTATAGGTTAAGGTTTAGGTTTAGGTTTTAGGTTGTAGCTTTAGGGAATTGAGAATATGGTAGGGTTGAGGTTTTGGAAATTGGGTTCGGGTTCGGGATCGGGTTTAGGTTGGGGGTTTCAAGTTTTGGTTTAGGTTTAGGTTACGGGGTTGAGATTAGGATTAAGTTTAGGTTTAGGTTATAGGTTAAGGTTTAGGGATTTGATTTTAGGTTAAGGTTATAAGTTTAGGTTAAGATTATAAGTATATGTTATAGGTTAAGGTTAAGGTTTAGGTAATAGGTTTTAGTTGAGGATTAGGGTTAGGTTATAGGTTATAGGTTATAAATTTAGGGAATTGAGAATAGGTTTAGGTTATAGGTTTGGGGTTGTAGGTTTAGGTTAAGGGTGTGGTACATGCAAATACAGATATAAACACGGCCTGTGCAAATTGACAAGCCCCTCCAATGTTGTCCATAGGAAATTGACAGCTTCATCATGGTCATAACAACGGTTCCCACCTTCCATAGACCCCTGCTCTTCCGGATAGCTCCAACGCACATTCGGGTCCGATCCATTAATCTCAAGTAAATACAGATATAAACACAGCCTGTCCAAATGGCCAGGCTCCTACAATTCTTTCCATGTAAAATGGACAGCTTCATCATAGTCATAACAGCGGTTCCCACCTTCTAGAGACCCCCGCTCATCCGGATAGCTCCGACGCACATCTGGGTTTGCTCCATTAATTTCGAGCAAATACATAAACACGGCTTGTACAAATGGCCAGGCCCCTCCAATGCTATCCATAGGAAATGGACAGCTTTATCATAGTCATAACAGCAGTTCCCACCTTCCAGGGACCCTCGCTCTCCTGATAGCTCCAACGCCATCTGGGTCTATTCCATCAATTCTAAGCTAATACAATTAAATTCTAAATTAGTTACTCATCAAAGGTTGGATAAATTGTAATACTTTCATATTCCCATTTAAACGTTCACGCCGAAAATCTGGCAGCATCTCCCCATGCCTCTCCAGATATGTTGATCTTACGTTACATTCCGATGCCAAATATCTAAAGCAATGTAAAGATATTTATCATTAGATACAGAACGAAAGAAACATATCCAAAGAGAAACGAGGAGATGGACCGTAGAGCAGGCATGAACATTTAAATAGATTGTATGAAAGCATACTTTCCATCTAACCTTGAACTATCCAAAATGGGACAATTTGAGCGATTTCTATGCCATTAAAAACACACCATATCTATGTATAGCCCCATAGAAATCCTTAAACAAGTAACTAATTATCTAACTTACAAATCTATAAATTACAAGTCACAACTATAAACTAACTAATCACAATAATAATTTCAGGCAAACAACTGTAATATACAAGCTCATGAAGGTTTGCAAGGACAATTATAGGCAACAGATAACCATGGAATAATATAAGCTGCATTAGTAACAAAGGGAAATGAATGAAGCGAATATCAACTTGATCCAAGACTAATAGCCTCAATAAGTTTTCGATAGCAAGCCTACGGTTTGATTATAGATAAACACCATGATGGACCCACACGCAAACCTACAGTTGGTATCTAATCTCTATCATTCCCTGTGGGGTGGGGGGTGGCCACCTGATTTATGGATATGGGATTATCTTCTCCATATGCTAGAATCAAGAATAAAACCCAGTTTACGGAGTGGATGGTGCATATACAACATTGTGGGCCCCACACTGACTTACAGTAAGTAGTTTGCCAAATCATAGGCTAACTTTTCATCTCACCCGTTCAACAAATCTCCATTAATCAATTGGTTTAGCAGTCAAATTAGTGCAATTTTTTAAATGATCCATCTAAAGTGAGGTTCACCGTTTCGACAGTTTGATTTGATTTAATATTGTGCCGCGTGTACAGGCTTCTTGGTGCCTGAGTATCAACCATTACACCATGCCAAAGTAATGGTTGAACATACAATTCTCGGGTGGACGAAACCATAAGAAACAGTGGTGATTGACCATTAAAAACTTGTTGTGGGCCACAAAAGTTTCAGATCGAAGCTGATATTTATTTGTGTTTTCCCTTCATCCAGGTCTATGTGACCTTATCAACAGGTTGGATGGCAAATAAACATTCCTGTGACCCCCATGAAGATTTTAATGGTGGGAATTCAATCACCATTGTTTCCCGTGGTATGGTCGACCTAAGATTTGGATCTGCTTCATTTTTGGGATTACACCCTAAAATGATTTTTGAAAATAGATGAAGCTCATTTTAGGGCATGATTTCAAAGTTGAAGAAAATCCAAATCTTAGGTGGAACACACCACAGGAAACCAGAGTATAAAAATTCATAAATTACTAAATCCCTAAATCCATAAATCGACATTGAGAGGTTGAGCGAGAGAGAGAGAGATTAACTGTTGTTTTGAGGAGCTAGAGATCGTAGATGGTTCGCAGGATTTCCTCTCCTTCTTCTTCTTCTTCTTCTTCTTCTTCTTTCGAGTGCTGGGATTTCAAAACCCTACTGAGAGAGAGAGAGAGAGGTGTTGGGAGAGAGGTTGGAAAACTGGTAACCGGGCGTGCGCGCGCGCGCGAGAGAGAGAGAGAGGGTTTGGGAGAGGGGGATTTGGGTTTTGGGAGGGCGCGGGATTAGGGTTTTGAGGGGGATTTGGGTTTGGGCACGGGATTTGGTTTTGGGAGGGCGCGGATTGCGTACTGAGTAACTCAGTACGCTTATTGTACTGAGTAAACTCCGTGGGGTCTACCTTGATTTATGTATTTTATCCACTCCATCCATCCATTTTACCTGAATATTTTAGGGCTTGAACCAAAAAATGAAGTATATCCAAACCTCAATTGGACCACACCACAGGAAACAGTGTGAATTGAACATCTACCGTTGAAAATTTCTTGAGGCCCACAAAAGTTTTGGATCAAGCTTGTATTTGTGATTTCCCTTCATCCATGCTTTTGTGATCTTATGAACAAGTTGGATGAGAAATAAACATCACTATGGACCCTATAAAGGTTTCAACGGTGGAAATCAATATTCCAACGGTTTCCTATGGTATGGTACACTTGATCTTTAGGTATGCTTAAATTTTTGTCTCAGCCCCTAAATAAGATGGAAAAATGAATGGACGGTGTGGATAGACTATATGCATTCACGGTGGGTGCAAATGTATTGTATCAACACTGTCCATTCATTTGGAAAGCACATTTTATGGGATGATCAAAAGAACGAGTTAGATCTAAATCTCAAGTGGCCCCACCACTGAAAACAGTGGGGACAGTGACACCCACCGTTGAGACTTTCCTAGGGCCACTGTCATGTTTATTTGAGATCTAACCTGTTAATAAGTTAAAAAAAAAAAGACATGGATGAAGAGAAAAATCAAATATCAACTTGATCCAAGACTTTTGTAGCTCTCTGAATTTTTTTTTAGTAGGCGTTCAATCTCCACATTTTTTTTTTTATTTCTTTGTAGTGGGTCAACTTGAGATTTTGATCTGCCTCATTCTTTGACCCTTGCCCTAGAATGATCTGTATAGATGAATTTATGGTGTGGATAAAACACATACATCATGGTGGGGCATTTATAACTTGTTGACATCACTTCATTGCTTTGTGGGCCCTACCATGATGTATGTGTTTCATCCATTCCGTTCATCCATTTTTAAATATTATTTCATGGCTTAATCTTAAAAATTAGAGGGATATAAATCTCAGGTGGTCCACACCACATGAGAACAACAATGATTGGATATCCACCATTAAAATCCTCCTAAGGCTCACTGTACTGTTTATTTGACATCCAATATGTTGATTTCAAGGCAATGATGGTGTTGTCAGTGGATTGTCTTAAGATCCATGGGATTGCTATCTTGAGCCTATTTGGCATGCCCGACCAATCCCGGGATTAAACCTTCCCATCCCTTCCAATCCCTCTAACCAAACACGTCCCAAGTAAATTTGAACAGATTACGGTAGACCGAATGGGATTTAAGGGCCTATTTGGCCAGGCAAATCCCATGGTATTAGGAGGGATGGGATCGAAAATATCCTGGGATAGGCATGACGAGCCAAACAGATCCGGTGAACATGTCCCGGGATATGAGCAATCCCGTGGATCTTAAGACAATCCACTGACATCACCATCATTACCTTGAAATTGATCCTATCCCTTGGTTGGATGGATATGAGGGTAAAATCCTGGGATATGCACGGCGTGCCAAATAGACCCAGTGAACTTGTCCTGGGATATAAGAAATCCCATGGATCTTAAGACAATCCACTGACACCACCATCATTACCTTAAAATTAATCCCATCCCTCCAATACCATGGGATCTGCCCAGCCAAACAGGCCTTAAAGGTAATGATGTTGTCAGTGGATTGTCTTAAGATCCATGGGATTGCTATATCCCGGGATCAAGTCATCCAGTCCATTTGGCACGACCGGCCAATCACGGGATTTAACTTCCAATCTGCCCGGCCCTTATGCCCATGATCTTGTGGAAAAATTGAAAGACATGGATATGACATATTCATCTTAGTGAGTCCCAGGATTTTTAAAGGGTATAAAAACACATGAAAGTCACATGGGTGGCAATCCCATGTTCCACCGACAATCTCTGACACATATTAATGGCTCATTTGGCTTCTAGGAAAAGAAAACAAGCACTCACCCAACACGGTGCAGCTCATGGGGCCCACATTGGTGTATCTATTCTATATTCATGCAGTTCATCTTTTTTTTTTTCATCTCATTCTATGACACTAACCCAGAAATAAAGTATATCCAATGCTTATGTCGACCACACCATAGGAAACAGTTGGGTGATTGAACACCCACCGATAAAAAAGTCCTGGGGCCACCTTAATGCCTGATATGAGAAGACGTAAGAGCAGTGACGTGTGCCTGCTTGTTTCAGTTTGGAGACGTACTTAGGGCGGTGAGTGTATATCGGATTTCAAATCTGATTCAGACATACGTTAATGTAATATTTTATATTAACACAATACTGAACGTTCTGGGCCTACGATCCAAACACGGCCTAAACGTGCGTATGGAGACATTCAACGTCGCCTTCAGGTGGGGCACGTCGTCTAGATTATCCCGCCAAATACCTTAGCCCACTAAACTTTCTGACAGTCTATTTACACATGTCTCATTGTTAATGATTAGTCCACCATCAGTCTTAACACGCAATCTCATGGGGTCCACTACAGATTTTTATCTGCCTCATTCTTTCACTCATGACGTAAAATGATATCTCAAAATGGATGGACGGTGTGGATATAACAAATACATCATAGTGGGGCCAACAAAACTTATTGCATGTTGGTCGGTGCTCTATGGGTCCCACCATGATGTATGTGTTTCATCCATGCCGTCCATCCATTCTTACAAATCATATTAAGGCTTGACGCCAAAAATGAGAGGGATATAAATCTCAGATGGACCACACCACATGATAATAATGGTGACTGGCTATCCACCATTAAAACCCTCCTAAGGCCCACTGTACTTTTTATTTAACATCCAATCTGTTGATTAGGGTATTCAGGCCCATATGAAGGGAAAAATATTAGATTGATCCAAAACTTTATATGACCCCTAAAAGGTTTTTAATGGTTGACTCTCATTCAACACTGTTTCCTATAATGTGGTCCACTTGAGATTGGGATATACCTCATTTTTTGTCTCATACCATAAAATTAAATGGAAAAATAGATGGACGGCGAGGATGAAACACATGCATCATGGTGGGGCCCACAAAGCACCAACCACATGACCTTCACACCGTCATGCATGAGAGAGACTTGAAGTCTCTCTCACTCTCTGTCCTCTCTCACTTCCACTCTCGCGCCCTCTCTCACTCTCACACCATCTCTATCCTCTCTCTCTCTCTCTCTCTCTCTCTCTCTCTCTCTCTCTTTCTCTCTCTCTCGTCGTCTCTCCACCGCGCCCTCTCTCCACCGCCCTCTCTCCACGCATCCTCTAAAGCTCGGCTAACTATGATCGGGGCTCCAACTCAAACAGGTATCTCTCTCTCTCTCTCTCAATCTCTCTCAATCTCCATACCGATTGAAACAATTTGGGGATTTAAGGATTTGGGGTTTTAGGGATTTAGGGACGCTTCATTCATGCAATTTTGTGGTTTTCTTTTTCGTCGTTTGGATCTTCTTCTTCTTCTTCTTCTTCTTTTTGCATTTGTAGTTTCACAGTTGATTTCTTTAAGAGCCTTTGAAATTTTGCAATATAGTTGTCATTAAACAATTCCTTTGAAAATCGTCATCTACATTCCTTTGAAAATCGTCATGTGGAGGAAACTTTTGGTGCCTATATCCTGATACATACAGCATCTTCCATAGCTGACAATGTCACCCCCACCATTTTGGGTGGCTTGAATTTGGAGGATTTGAGGTGTTTATTGTTGGGACATAATTTTTAAGTGTGCTATTTGTTTGGAGTTAATAAAAAACTAAGGATGGTAGGATATGGGTGTCCCATGGAGAACTGGTGGGCTCGGATTAAGGATTGTCACTGGTTGCTTGTGATATTTTAATGTTTGTATTGGTTATTGTTTTCTATGGTATGGCCCACCTGATGATTGTATTGGCATGACTTTGGAGTGTCCTATTTTTATGACAGGGGCTGGATGAGTTGGATGCGATACACATGTAACAGTAACCCCAACACCCAACTAGTTACACAATTTTCACATGTAAGACTAAATTGAGTGGGAGATGGTCTTACAAGTAGGTTTGACAATGGACTAGGTTTGGGCCCAACCAGGCTAGGTTTGGTCCTTTCTTTTTTGGACACCTAAGGTCTAAGAATTGTTAAGCCCTGCCAAAGCTTGGATGGACCTATCACATTAGGGCTTAGCCCGGGTACAAAAAAGAAGAAAAATAAATAAAATTTAGGACCAACCCAACCTAACTGACTTAGCCCGGGTACAAAAAAAAATGTAATCACCATGAATTACCATGTGCAATTTTTAATAAGTAAAATTTACTACTGGATTTTATCAAAATGATTATAATGCATGTGTGTCCTGTGGGGTGCATCATGAATCACTCTAACAAGTCCATGTGCCCATGTTGAAGTGCATGTGTTTATGTTATAATCATGTAATATTGTTTTCATGAAGCATGGATTGACAATATCTTCACAAATTGACTTGATTGGCACATGTGTGTTAAGTCGAAACTACTCATTTAGTGGTTATAATTTTTCTTTTTCTTTTTTAATCTCAAATCATTAATTGATACCTGGCACCCCAATGGGTGCACCAATGTACTAATGGGTATGAAAATGAGTGCCCACTACAAAACCATCATGGTATGATTATGGGTATTTTACCCATGTAATCAGCTGATTTAGATGATCTGTCCTGGTTGTAAGTTAATACCATGTAGCAATCTGTGTTGTTTTATTCTTCAGCCAACTCTAATATTTTCAATATCTCTCATCTTTGGCCCATACATTGGCCATTAAAATGTTATATACATCTAGATCTCGTTACTAGCTAGGTGGTCCTTTTTCTGATGATTGAGCTATTTGCTATAAACATTCGTTGAACTTAATTCACAACAAACACTTGAGATCTGTTTCAGTGGTTCCTAAGGCATTTCAATTCGTTTCTATGTATATTATTTTCCCTTTTTCATTGGGATTTGCTAGATCTAGAGATAGGGTCTGCATTTCGGAAGATTAAAATGAGAAAATGTTTTTTCTTTGTAGAAGCAAATAAATCATGTTTTTTTTTTTTTCACTTCCATTTAAAAAAAAAAAATTATTGAGTTAAGATGCTAAGAGATGTGATTTTTGTTTCTGTACACATGGGTTGTAGCCTCTGAAGTGATTTTTGTACACATATATACATATACATGTATACATGTGTGTTTGTGTAGACACAAAGAAGAAGGTGAGATTTGGGGTGATGGGTTTTTGAGTCGAGATGGTAAAAGAAATGGGTTTGGTTTTTTGAAGTGGTCTTGTTGTGTACATGGTTTCAGCTTTAGAAATGATGTGTGGATGAGTACATACATATATACCATACACATGCATACATGTGTGTTTGTATGGAAGAAGAAAGGAAGGTGAGATTTGGAATGGTGGGTTTTTAAGATGAAAGGTGAGAGAGGTGACTTTGTTGTTTTAAAATGGTTTTTGGTGTTCTCTACATGGTTTTCAACTTTTGAAATGATGTTTGTGTACATACGTACATACATACATATACATACATCTTAGGTATATATTGATATACATATATGCATGTGTGTATATGTATGGAATCAAGGGAGCAAGGTGAGTTTTAATTTTATTTAAACATACATACATACATACATATGTACATACATATAAACATGCAGACATGTAAAACCAGGTGTTTTGGAGTGGTGGGTTTTTTAGTTGTTATACACATGGTTTCCATCCGTAAGAATGACTATAAGAAAGTAGTAGTAACATCTACTGCATCAAAGTTTCTACTGAAATGGTTGTTTCAGTATGAACATGAGCACAGACAATGGTCGGCCGCTATCTCTTTGGGACTGATATCAAGTTGTTTACATGCAATGGATTCAAGACAAATTCCAAATCATCATCAGACTTCTTGAGGTACATACTGGTTCATGCATACATACAAATGCCAACATCATTGGCGTCATTATCATTCACATCACCCGACTGTGTATGGTCACTTGACTTGTTCTTAATGTTACTACAGATTTCTCAAAACTTATACAGTGAGACGATTCAGCAAGTTCCACTTTTTCTCAAATTGAATTTGAAACCTTCAGTCTATAGCAGAGGAGGTAACCAAATTGTTGTAATTCTAATGATGTTTCCATAATGTTCATAACAATGGAGAGGAAAAATCTCTAAGCATATTAAATACAATTAGAGAATCTTATTGAAGAAGTTATATCAGCTAGCTTTTCACATTCATTCCTTAGGAACCTTCGGCTATCAAATGTTAAGATTATATTACCAGATGTAAATGATCTTCTCTCATCTTAAAATCAAAGCTTATTGTTTGAATCATGGGGATTGAACCAGGAATACTTAAACCTTATTTGTTTTCACAGCATATGAAGAACTATGAGTTCTTTCTAAAGAAGGTATCCAAGTGGATGAACCATGACAACCTTCTTTTTGTGGAACTGTTTATGCCATACACACACACACATAGAGACCAAATTATCCAAACCCATACACTGATTTTAATCCATGGTTTTCAATGACAAGTGGAGCCCATGGACCAATAATCTAAACCCATGTCTGTTTGTCCCAACAGCAGATGGACAATGCCTAAGAATCTCCTCGATAGGACAATCTTAACCTATCAATTTCTGGCTTCTATATAAAAGGTTACTTTGTCTTGTCTTACTCATGTACCATTTTATGTTATATACATTGTATTATATACATCGTTGAATATACATTGTACGAGGGTTACAGTAATCTTGGAGTGCAGAAAATTTTCAAGTATGTGCATTTTAGTCTGAGTTCTATCTCTAATCACAATAGCCTTGGGAGGGTAGATACAAGGGATGAGTTGATTGCGAAAGGGCTAATTAAAACTATATTGGGTTATCTTGTTGGTCCTGAAATCATTATGTTTGGCAAGATAACCTAATATAGTTTTAATAAGCCCTTTTGCAATCAACTCATTCCTCGTATTAACCCTCTCAAGGCTATCATGATTATAGAAATAACTCGGACTGAAATGCACATACTTGAAAATTTTCTGTACTCTAAGATTACTATAAACCTCATATAATTTACTTGAAAATTTTCAGCACTCTAAGTTTATGTATTTGCTCAAAATTAATGGAGCAGACCCGAATATGCGTCGGAGCTATCTGGATGAGTGGGGGTCCCTGGAAGATGGGAACCGCTGTTATGACCGTGATAAGTTGTCTATTTCCTATAGATAGTATTAGAGAGGCCTGACTATTTGGACAAGCCGTGTTTATGTATTTGCTCAAAATTAATGGAGCAGACCTGAATATGTGTCGGAGCTATCCAGATGAGAGGGGGTCCTTGGAAGGTGGGAACCACTGTTATGACCATGTTGAAGCTATCCATTTCCTACGGACAGCATTGGAAGGGCCTGGCCATTTGGACAGGCCGGGTTTATATATGTATTTGCAGGTACGACACCCTTAACCTAAACCTATAACCTATAACCTAAACATATAACCTTAACCTAAACCTAAAACCAAAACCTAAACCTATAACCTAAACCTATAAACTAAAACCTAAACCTAAACCTAAATCATAACCTATAACTTAAACCAAAACCTATAACCTTAACCTAAACCAAAACCTATAACCTAAACCTTAGCCTATAACCTATAACCTATAACCTAAACCTAAAACCAAAACCTAAACCTATAACCTAAACCTATAAGCTAAAACCTAAACATAAACCTAAACCTAAAACCTAGATGTATTCTCAAATCCCTAAACCTAAACCTACACCTAATCCCAATCTCAACTCCCTAACCTAAACCTAAACCTAAACATGAAAACCTAAGCCTAAACCCGATCCCGAATGCGAACCCGATTTCCTAAACCTAAACCTTAACCTATTCTCAAACCTAAACCTAAACCTATAACCTAAACCAAAACCTATAACCTTAACCTAAGCCAAAACCTATAACCAAAACCTATACCCTATAACCTATAACCTATAAACTAAACTTATAACCTTAACCTAAACCTAAAACCAAAACCTACAACCTTAACCTAAACCAAAACCTATAACCTAAACCAAAACTCAGAACCTAAACCTTAACCTAAACTTATAACTTTAACCTAAACCTAAAACCAAAACCTAAACCTATAAACTAAAACCTAAACCTAAACCTAAACCTTAATCTTGTTTCTCAAACCCTAAACCTAACCTACACCTAATCCCAATCTCAACTCCCTAACCTAAACCTAAACCTAATCTTGAAAACCCAAGCCTAAACCCGATCCCGAACTCCAACCCGATTTCCTAAACCTATACCTAAACCTTAACCTATTCTCAAATCCCTAAACCTAAACCTACACCAACTTCCAATCTCAACTCTCTAACCTAAACCTAAACCTAAATATGAAAACCCAAGCCTAAACCCGATCTCAAACCCGAACCCGATTTCCTAAACCTAAACCTTAACCTATTCTCAAATCCCTAAACCTAAACCTACACCAAATTCTAATCTCAACTCCCTAACCTAAACCTAAACCCGAACTTGAAAACCCAAACCTAAACCCGATCCCGAACCCGAACCTAGTTTCCTAAACCTAAACCTTAACCTATTCTCAATTCCTAAAGCTATAACCTATAACCTAAACCTAAACCAAACCTAAACCTATAACCTTAACCTATAACCTAAACCTATAACCTAAACCTAAACCTAAAACCAAAACCTATAACATATAACCTAAACCTAAACCTAAAACCAAAACCTAAAGCTATAACCTAAACCTATAAGCTAAAACCTAAACCTAAACCTAAAGCCTAAATGTATTCTCAAATCCCTAAACCTAAACCTAATCCCAATCCCAATCTCAAGTCCCCACCCTAAACCTAAATCTAAACTTCTAAACCCGATCCCGAACTCGAACTCGATTTCCTAAACCTAAACCTTAACCTATTCTCAAATCCCTAAACCTAAACCTACACCAAATCCCAATCTCAACTCCTAACCTAAACCTAAACCTAAACATGAAAACCCAAACCTAAACCCGATCCCGAACTCCGATTTCCTAAACCTAAACCTTAACCTATTCTCAATTCCCAAAGCTATAACCTATAAACCTAACCTAAACCTAAACCTAACCTAAACCTATAACCTTAACCTATAACCTTAACATAAACCCAAAACCTATAACCTTAACCTAAACCAAAACTTGTAACCTAAACCTTAAGCTAAACTTATAGCCTTAACCTAAACCTAAAACCTAAACCTAAACCTATAACCTAAACCTATAAACTAAAACCTAAACCTAAACAAAACCTATAAGCTAAACCTTAACCTATAACCTATAACCTAAACTTATAACCTTAACCTAAACCTAAAACCTAAACATAAACGTATAAGCTAAAACCTAAACCTAAACCTAAAACCTAAATGTATTCTCAAATCTCTAAACCTAAACCTAATCCCAATCCCAATCTCAACTCCCAACCTAAACCTAAACCAAAACTTGAAACCCGATCCCGAACCCGAACTCGATTTCCTAAACCTAAACCTTAACCTATTCTCAAATCCCTAAACCTAAACCTACACCCAATTCCAATCTCAACTCTCTAACCTAAACCTAAACCTAAGCATGAAAACCCAAGCTAAACCCGATCCCGAACCCAAACTCGATTTCCTAAACCTAAACCTTAACCTATTCTCATTCCCGAAGCTATAATCTATAATCTATAACCTATAACCTATAATCTAAACCTAAACCTAACCTAAACCTATAACCTTAACATAAACCCAAAACTTAAACCTTAACCTAAACCAAAACCTATAACCTTAACCTAAACCAAAACCTCGTAACCTAAACCTTAACCTAAACCAAAAACTAAAACCTAAACCTATAAACCAGAACCTAAACCTATAACCTAAACCTATAAACTAAAACCTAAACCTATAACCTAAACCAAAACCTATAACCTTAACCTAAACAAAAACATATAACCTAAACCTTAATCTATAACCTATAACCTATAACCTATAACCTAAACTTATAACCTTAACCTAAACCTAAACCTATAAGTTAAAACCTAAACCTAAACCTTAACCTATTCTCAAATCCCTAAACCTAAACCTATACCTAATCCCAATCTCAACTACCTAACCTAAACTTAAACCTAAACCTAAACTTGAAAACCTAAGCCTAAACACGATCTCGAACCTGATTTCCTAAACCTAAACCTTAACCTATTCTCAAATCCCTAAACCTAAACTTACACCAAATCCCAATCTCAACTCCCTAACCTAAACCTAAACCTAAACATGAAAACGCAAGCCTAAACCCAATCCCGAACCCGAACCCGAACCCGATTTCTTAAACCTAATCCTTAACCTATTCTCAATTCCCAAAGCTATAACCTATAACCTATAACCTAAACCTAAACCTAACCTTAACATAAACCCAAAACCTAAACCTTAACCTAAACCAAAGTCGATAACCTTAACCTAAACCAAAACCTATAACCTAAACTTATAACCTTAACCTAAACCTAAAACCAAAACCTAAAACTATAAACTAAAACCTAAACCTAAACCTAAACCAATAACCTAAACCAAAACCTATAACTTTAACATAAACTAAAACCTAAACCTATACCTATACCTAAACCTTAACCTATTCTCAAATCCCTAAACCTAAACCTACACTCGATCCCAATCTCAACTTCCTAACCTAAACCTAAACCTAAACTTGAAAACCCAAGCCTAAACCCGATCCTAAACCCAAACCCGATTTCCTAAACCTATACCTAAACCTTAACCTATTCTCAAATCCCTAAACTTAAACCTACACCAAATCCCAATCTCAACTCCTAACCTAAACCTAAACCTAAACATGAAAACCCAAGCCTAAACCCGATCCCGAACACAACCCGATTTCTAAACCTAAACCTAAACGTATTCTTAATTCCTAAACCTAAACCTACACCAAATCCTAATCTCAACTCCCTAACCTAAACCTAAACCTAAACTTGAAAACCCAAATCTAAACCCGATCCAGAGCCCGAACCCGGTTTCCTAAACCTAAACCTTAACCTATTCTCAATTCCCAAAACTATAACCTATAACCTACACCTAAACCTTACCTAAACCTATAACCTTAACCTACAACCAAAACCTATAACCTTAACCTAAACCCAAAACCTAAACCTTAACATAAACTAAAACCTATAACCTTAACCTAAACCAAAACTTATAACCTAAACCTTAACCTATAACCTAACCTATAACCTAAACCTATAACCTAAACCTAAACCTAAAACCAAAACCTAAACCTATAACCTATAACCTAAACCTATAAACTAAAACCTAAACCTAAACCAAAACCTATAACCTAAACCTTAACCTATAACCCATAACCTATAACCTAAACTTATAACCTATAACCTAAACCTTAACCTAAACCTAAAACCTAAACCTAAACCTATAAGTGTAGGTTATAGGCTTAGGTTAAGGTTAAGGTTGTTCTTCTTTTCATTTCTCTGGATCACCTCTCATATGTTCTTTCTCTTTTCATTTGTTTTTTTTCCATAGGATTGTTTGTGTTTGGACGAATGTAGTTTATGTCTGGATGGATTTACGTGGTTTGGGTTTAGATGGATGTGAATATGAATATGATAAAATATATTATATAACATGTGTATATCAGGAAGAAAATGATGAATTATATTCTAACAGGTGTTTATCAAGAAATTTTAAATGGAATATTATTAAAAAAAAAAAAAAAAAACCTTTAGCGATGAAACTTTTCGTTGCTAAAAGTCCCATACATGTTTTTTAGCTACGAATTTTTTCATAGCCAAAAGTAAACCTTTGGTTTTGCTTTAGATGTTGTTTATAGCCTTTAGCGGTAAAACTTTTCGTCGCTAAAAGTCTCATCAATGTTTTTTAGATAAAAAAATTGTCGTAGCTAAAAATAAACCTCCGAAAACTGTTCACACCCTTTAGCGATGAAAATAGTCGCCACTAAAAGTCTAATCCATGTTTTTTAGCTACAGAAAATTTCGTAGCTAAAAGTAAACCTTCTGATTTGTTTGGTAAAGTGTTCACAGCCTTTAGCGGCGAAAATATTCGTCGCTAAAAGTCTCATCCACGATTTTTAGCTACGAAAAGTTTCGTACCTAAAAGTAATCCATTGGATTTTAAAAAAAAACTATTTACAGCCTTTGGCAGCGAACATTTTTGTCATTAAAATCTCATATGTGTTTTTTTAGCTACGAAACGTTTCATAGTTAAAAGTAAACCTGTAGATTTTTTTCAAAATCTGTACACAGCCTTTAGCGACGAGTATTTTTGTCGCTAAAAGTCTCATACAGGATTTTTAGCTACGAAAATTTTCGTAGCTAAAAGTAATGTATTCGAATTTGTCGAAAAAATGTATGGAGCCTTTAGCGACGAACATTTTCGCTGCTAAAAGTCAATGTTTGGAGTCTTTAGTGACAAAAATTTTTGTTACTAAAAGTCTCATACAGGATTTTGCTGAAAAAATGTTTGGGCATTTACCGACGAAAATATTTGTCGCTAAAAGTCTCATACAGGATTTTTAGCTACAAAAAATTTCGTAGCTAAAAGTAATTTATTCGAATTTGTTGAAAGAATGTTTGGAGCATTTAGCGACGAAAATTTTCGTCGCTAAAAGTCTCATGAAAAAATGTTTAGAGCCTTTAACGATGAAAACTTTCGTCGCTAAAAGTCTAATCCATGATTTTTAGCTATGAAAATTTTCGTCGCTAAAAGTTTCGTTGCTAAAAGTGAACTTTTAACAACGAAAATTTATTTCATCGCTAAAAGTGACTTTTAGCGATGAAAACATGTTTTATTGCTAAAAACCATCTTTCTTGTAGTGTCCCTAATTTCTTTTCCTGACTTTACTCATGTGCTCTTCTCATCTCCATCATCAATTACCCTAACTAGTCTAAACCTAAGAGGGATCAAAAGACGTAGCATTGACGGAAGGGATTTGAAGATTGCAATCGTCAGTTGTTCCTTGAAATTGATCGTTACTTGAAGGGCCGAGTATATCGCAATTGTCGAGTCGTCGATCATGATATCTATCATTACTTGAAGGGCCAAGTATATCACAGTCATCATGTCCTCGATCATGATATGTATCGTTACTTGAAGGGGCAAGTATATCGCAATCGTCGAGTCTTCGATCATGATATTTATCATTACTTGAAGGGCCGGGTATATCAGAATCATCAACTCTCCGATCATTGCTTGAAGACTCCAAATCGAGGGACGATAGGTTCGAATGTAAAGTAGAATGTATGCTATTATCTTCTATGAGAGGTCTATGCCTCACTTTCTCCACATACAATGGTATTTGTATTGGTAGAATATATCCACAGAATAACATATATGCTTTGAGATCTTCATAGTCTTTGATTCTATGTGGATGGAGGAATCCATGTAGTGCATCACCGTACACAATTTTAATTATTAAATCAAATTCATCTGATGTAGTCTTCTTAATCTAATGCATTTTATATAGGAGCTACCGATACGTAATATCATCTCTCACAACAAATCCTTTCGAGTCTCCATCGACATACGTAAAAATTCCCTTGTCAGATTTCTCTCCATCATAATAGCATAGGATGGGCCTATGAGCCATATTCTTCTAATATTGGTTAATCTGCAATAAATATGAATGGGTACAACTTGTCAAAAATGAAGAATTGTGGTTATCATCTGTAAAGGGTCGTGGTTGTCATCCACAATGGGTCATGGTTGTCATCCACATTGAGTTGTGGTTGTCAACCACGACTCAT
This sequence comes from Magnolia changhungtana, assembly GCA_030180095.1. Classification (NCBI taxonomy): domain Eukaryota; kingdom Viridiplantae; phylum Streptophyta; class Magnoliopsida; order Magnoliales; family Magnoliaceae; genus Magnolia; species Magnolia changhungtana. Next base: position 4,737,734 of record JASAUF010000625.1, read on the forward strand.
TGTGGATGACAACCATAATCCAAACAAAGGGTCGTAGTTATGATGAATAATGGGTCGTGGTTGTCATGCACAATGGGTCGTGGTTAACAACCATGACCATATGTGGATGACAACCATGACCCATACAAAGGGTCATGGTTATGATGAACAATGGGTTGTGGTTGTCATCCACATTGGGTCGTGGAACCACGATCCAGACGAAGGGTCATGGTTCACGTGCACAATGGATGATGGTTGTCATCCACACTGGGTTGTGGTTCACGTTGTGAACCACTACCCACGGTGAATGATAACCACGATCCATTGTGCATGTGAACCACAAGCTTTCATCTGGTTAGTGGTTTTACAACACGAAGGGTCGTGGTTGTCACTGTCAATGGTCGAGGTTTGATTTCTTGAAGGGTGGAAGGTTTCAAAATGTGAAGTCGTAGTTTTCAACTGTAAATGGTGGACGTTTGATCAAGGTGTGCCCTACAGTAAGCTCCCTTCACATGACAACCAAAACCCTCACCTTTTCCACTTTGATCTTCATTTACCTTAGCAAATGCCTAAAATAAAATACTAACCAGGTGGCGGAAGAAGCTTTCAGATGAGAGAAATGAAAAGGAGAAACAACATCCATCACTGGCAGTTAGTCACTCGATCTTCAATTTTCTAGGAAAATGATAGAAGAAGAAGGTCTGTAAAAAGTGAATAAAGGCAACATTTGGCCTGTTCTATTACCGCATGTCGTTGTACGGTTCATGAGTGAATAATAAGTTACATTGTATTCAATGTCAAGAAAGTAATGTGGACAAAAGCCTTTTTTGGCGTGGGCAAGGGCCAACTAATGGGGCCCACTTGATCCATGAGAATCACGACCCATATAACATAACAACCATGACCTATATAACATGACAACCATAACCCTGTATAACATAGCAAGGTTCGTGGTTGTAATGTGGTATGGGTTGTGGTTGTAGCGTAGTAAGGGTCATGGTTGTCATGTTGATGTAATTAAATAACTTGTTTATTTATAAACAATAGGAGTTGAGGCCCACCATGGGGTGATCCATTCCGTCCACCTTGTTGGCCACCTCGCCGTGGGCCTAAAATGCCCCACCTTGTGCGGTGTCTGCTTCTAACAAATATTGCAGTGAGCCTGGAGCGTATTAATAGTAGGTGATACTATCACCATTGTTTTCTACTATGTGACCCACATTATCTCTAGATCAGGCTAATATTTGGGCCCTAGCCCTAAGATGACACGACAAGAAGGATGGACGGCATAGATTTTACACATCCAGTAGTGTAAGCCCCATGAGTTGGGCCTTGCCATTGTTAAAAAAGGCTTCCGTACACATCACATTCTCGAAATTGAAATAACATGTAACTTCTTCCTTACTCTAAAATTGTACACAAGTACTGATCCAAGGTCAAAGGCATTTTCGTCCTAAATATTTTATAAAAGTTCTCATAAGGCCACCCTCATAATATTTGGAAGGTTATATTTCTTCAGGGAATTTGACCATCAATATTGCATGTTTTTTAACCACCGTACGCCCGAAAATCCTGACACTTTCCGTTGTCTTTCCTGTAAACGGACTAAATAGTTGTTGTCCGACGGCTCACGTTGAAAATGCAAAGTTGACTTTTTATTTATTTCGGGGAGAGTTCTGAATGTTCTGGATAACTGATCCATGTAGCCACTAGTCAAAGCTACAGTCCCGAGTAGGCGGCTCAAAATTTTGTGCCACGAACTGCAATTTTCCAATACTCTGTTGCTTTTGACGCTCAATACACAGGCATTTGTAAATGGTACATGGCATATGATCAAATTAAGCTAACTTATCTACGGAGGAGGTTGGTTGAACAATTTTAACTTCTGATTCGTAGATACCCATTTTTTAACAAGGACCATAGTATATTCTTCGTTATTAACCATACTCTTGCTCCGGTGGTAGACTCCCGGGAGTTTCAAGTATCCATTAGGTGGTGAAATCCCGTTAAGGCATGAGTGTGTGGGACCTTCCAATAAACGTCCACCGATCTGATACTCAGGTAACTAAACAAGTATTGGTTTTGGGTCATGATACACTTAAACTGGTACACCTAATTTGGGTGGTTTAATTTAAATTCCTTGTTTAGCAGGTGAGCAACTTTTATTAATCCAGAAGTGCCTGTGCATCATCTATATTACTCTGCTAGAGCATCTAAGTTTTACTCTTGCAATTGCATCGGTCGTAGGCCGTGACCTGCAAGGAAGTTGCGCAGATACACACCTACACTCCATTGACCACGTTTTCCATTTGAATGCTTGCTTATGTTGCCGTTAATAGCTATATAGCTAGGCAAGTGGGGCCCTGGCCCATTGATCCAGACCGTCGTATGATGGGTCTCACTCTCGATGGCCTATATACCAGAAATCCCTCAGATTGCAAGATCCTGTCCATATACGGTTTTTACTTTTTGGGTTGAATGGGATCAATGTTGCGGAATTTTCCTTCGTATCTTTACAAATTCTTTCATGGAGAGCTAGCTAGTAGTTTTCTTCCGGGAGATTTTTATTATACGGCTATAAAGTGTTCCATTAAATCAGGTATTTGGATCACATAAAGGGCCCCACTTGTACGGCAGTAGCGCAACAACCCAAGAGGAGAAATCATCCAGTAGGCCCAGTGTATGTAAACCTTCCCATGCACCTAGTTGCATATGAATTAGTTAGCATCTCAATCACCTATCTGGACCGTCCATTCAGTTCATTCCTTTATTCTACCACTACAATAAATGGATCACAGCAATATAATGGTCCTACATCTTCTTTGGACCTACCTTATATGGCTGATCTTGTCCATCCAAATTTTCATACCACTGATTTAAGGTTTGGATCATCACATCGGTATGTAAACAGTTGGTTTGACCTAATGAACGGTATATATATATATATATATATATATATATATATATATATATATATACATATATATATATATATATATATATATATATATATATATATATATATATATATATATATATATACATATATATATATATATATATATATATATATATATATATATATATATATATATATATATATATATATATATATATATATGTGTGTGTGTGTGTGTGTGTGTGTGTGTGTGTGTGTGTGTGTGTGTGTGTGTGTGTGAGCTATGAATTCCAATGTACTTCGCTGGAGACTCCATTGTCTCATTCAGGAATCTCACTCTCAAGGAACATGCAAGGAAGCTGATTCACGCAGAAATTCTACGGCTAAGATGCATACAAGGAAGCTTCATTTCTTTGAATAGTCTCCTACTTGCACCCTCTATTTATCTATCTAAATCTGCATTGCTTGTGATCATCTTCCTCCTTAAAGAAACACAAAAAAGGCCCATCAGCTCTCCGGCCGCTATCGAATCCGAAGATCACTTTCACATGGCATCTCTCCATCCTTTTCCTACTCCTAAGTCTCTCCTGGTGCTCATGTTCTTGGCTCTCGTCTCTCAAGTATCTTGCCTCCACATCAATTACACTTCGTTTGATTCAAATCTTCATTGGCGAGATTTGAAACGCGGCAACAAGGATTCAAACATATTCAAGGACGCTTTGCAAATCACCATTGATACGAGCAATCCTAGCCATTCAATGAAGAACTCGTCTGGGAGGGTTCTGTATAAGGACACGATCAAGCTATGGAAAAAGCAGAAGAACCGCACGGTCATTGCATCCTTCCACTCCACCTTTGTGTTGAATATTGTTCGCATGACTGAAAATAGCGGACCCGCCGGTGAAGGTTTGGCCTTCATTCTGACCAGCAATCCGGACATTCCGATGAACAGCCATGGCCAGTGGCTTGGGATAGTGAATTCAAGCACGAACGGTTCCACTGCAAATCAAATAGTTGCAATCGAATTTGATACTAGGAAAAGCCACATGGGCGATGAAGATGACAATCATGTGGGCATCAACGTCAACAGCATAAACTCCATCGTCCAAGTCCCACTAGAAAGATGGAGTGTTAATCTCTCCAGCGGAATGGATGTGGTCGCCAGCGTTCGATACGATGGAATATCAAGAAGCATGACTGTCGATGTTTCCATGGTTAATGATACAACAAGTAACCACACAATCACGGAAAACATGGATCTATCAGAACATCTTCTCGAAGACGTTTACATCGGATTTTCGGGTTCGACCGGTATTTACACCCAGCTTAACTGTATAAAGCAATGGAGTTTCTCCATCGATGATATTGCGGAGAAAAATAAGACGTGGATCGTCTGGGTTTTGCTCGGGATTCTCTTGCCTCTTCTCCTCTGTTGTGGGCTTACATCTTACCTTTGCTGGAGAAGAAAGATCAAGAGCGATGTGAGGCTCCATGAATTACTGGGGGTGCTCGAAAACTCCACTAAAGGTCCACACAAGTTCCGGCTCAAGGATCTCAAATCCGCTACTGCAAATTTCCACCCCAAGAACAAGCTCGGTCAAGGCGGGTTCGGAACCGTCTACAAGGGCTTCTTAAAAGGGATCAATAAGGAGGTCGCCGTGAAAAGGGTGTCCAAGGACTCCAGCCAAGGCGAACAAGAGTTTGTGGCGGAGGTGAAGACGATCAGCCGTCTCCGTCACAGAAACCTTGTGAATTTGATCGGGTGGTGCTACGAAAGTGGTGAGCTTCTTCTTGTGTATGAGTACTTGCCTAGAGGAAGCTTAGACAAGCTCTTATTTTACAATGATAGCTCGGTAGGGACTGAGATTTTACTGAGTTGGAAGAGAAGGCATAAGATAATTCAAGGAGTTGCATCCGCTCTAACCTACCTTCACGATGGGTGCGACCGGAGGGTGTTGCATCGCGACGTAAAATCTAGCAATGTGATGCTAGATAATGAATACAACGCTCGGTTGGGTGATTTTGGGCTGGCTCGAACTGTCCAATTCGATGGTGGGACGCACCATACCACGAGTGTGATTGCCGGGACGCCGGGTTATATTGCACCGGAGTATTATCACACTGGTAGAGCAAGTGCAGAGACGGATGTATATGGTTTTGGGGTATTTGCCATCGAAGTCACATGCGGCCGGCCACCCGGCAACGACGGCATCGTGGATTGGCTGTGGGGGTTGTATGGGAGAGGGAAGTTGTTGGATGCAGTAGATCCTCAGATGCATGGAGATTTTGATGAGGAGCAGGTGTGCCATGTGCTTAGGTTGGGGTTGGCTTGTTGCCATCCAAACCCTAATGAGAGGCCATCCATGAGGGTGGTCTTGCAGATGTTGACCGGTGAAGCTGGCCCACCAATTCCACCCAATGAGAAGCCTACTTTCATGTGGCCAGCGGTGGGCCGTCTTCATGAGGCTGTTGCAATTTGCATTGAGGAGCATTCCATTGATTGACGCCTATTTGAATCTGATGTATTCTTCCCTGTTGTAGGGATTCGATACAATAATGGTTTTTTTTTTTCCTTTTGCACAGAATCTAAAAAGACATGTAAATAGGCACAGAAGATGAAAGGACCTCCTTATTTTGGCAGGGACACTCATGAAAGATCTTTCATGTTTTAGTTAATTACCTTTTGCCAATAGGCCCACTATATCGTGTGAGTGCTTAAATAATATTGCATTTCAAAACATTATTCTTTTATATATTCGTGCATCAACTATAATTTTTTTTTTTTCTAGACAAAATTACCTTTAAACACCCTTTTCAAATCTCTACGTAATGGCACCTTTTTTTTTTTTTTTTCTTGTCATTAGTTTTTGACAAACTCTTCTATCTATGTGTGTGTGTGTATATATATATATATACTCTTCTATCTATGTGATATATACACTCTTCTATCTATGTGTGTGTGTGTGTGTGTGTATATATATATATATATATATATATATATATATATATATATATATATATATATATATATATATATATTTATATTTATATTAACTTTTTATTTTTAATTTCTTATACATCCTAGAAAAGTGAACAGATTAGGTACGCCCCGTCCTCACCCAAGATGGTCTGATCCTAACTGTTGAACCCACTTTGATGCATAGATTTTATATCTGTTTCAACAAGAAACAAATGCATTTGATTTGGGGGAATTTATTCAATGATAACAAAGAAAGAATAAGAGAACAATGATCACAAAGTTTTCTATTTAGTCTGAGTTCATTTACATTCCCGCATTTCCATTGATTCTGAAAATTGAGTACAACGAATAGATACAATGAATGAAAGAAGAAGACAATTAAGGACAATTTCAGCAGCATTTCAACGCTTTTGATATTCATCACAAAGGCAGATGGGTTAAGCGGACTTGGAAGTTTTTAACTTGGTTGTGCGATAGGCATTGATCTGGAAACTTCACGAACTTGGGTTGAGTGGGTCTTCCATCATACTCCACTTTTCTTCCTCCTCTGTGAGCTCCTTAAGATTCTTCAATTTCTATCTTCCAAATGATGATGTGAGAGGGGTATTTGTGTGGGACTATTTCATCACAACAGAGAGTGCATTGCCAAGGGACGTACCACCATGAAGTGCACAACAACTTCACCAAGAGGGGACACACAACCCATGCAAAGGTGGAGTGTACAATACTGTTGCAAATAAGGAGCGGCACACAAAGGCCTGCTTCAAGACCAGAGAGAGTACAAAGTGGCACCAAATGATTTCTTCAAGATAGAAGTGCACAAGCTCCTTCTAAAGTGGAATGCACAAGCTCCTTCCAAAGTAGAACACACAAGCTCCTTCCAAAGTAGAACGCACAAGCTCCTTTCAACAAGGAGCGCACAACCCCTTCTCCCAACATGGAGCGCGCAATCTCCTTCCAAAGTGGAGCGTACAATCCCTTCTCTACATGAAGTGGCGTAAAAGCCATCCATTAAGACAAGAGTCCATAAGCAGTGGCGCACCAAAGGCTTCCTTCATGACAAGGTTTCCACAAGAAGTAACACACAAAGCAGTCTCTTCAGGAGGATTGAGCGGTTGCACGCAAGTTGATTGCTTCCACATGAAGTTCTCCTTGAGAAGTGGCGCAAGAGCCATCCTCCATGACAGGAAGCCATGGGAAGTGGTGCAAAAGTGTTGAGGGTCGAATATTACATATCAGACCCCAGTTACTTCCTGGATTTATGAACACGATACTGTTTAACAGCCTATTTTAATCGTGTTTGTGTTGCAAGGTGACTTTAGGAGCTTGGACTGAAACAGGGTACTAAAAGCTGAGATTTAACGTTCAGAATTCACCAAAACATGGGACGGACCCCAGGAGACCAAGATCGACAAATTTGCACGCTAGGGATCCAAGAAAATTGAGAAATTGAAGCTCAAGTGGCCCGAAAGACGTCCAGAATGCAAGATCACAGGGTTCCCACCATCCGTTCAGTTCGAAACCTCATACATGGCCTGATGACCATAAAATAACCGTACACGTTGAATTTCATCCATTTGATCCCTGTGAAAGTATCCCAACAGACAGATCAGACCATAAACCATTGATTTTGGGTCCACCTGATCTCTGGATATGCTTCAATTTTGGTATCAAATGTTTAAATAAGGTGAGAAAGTGGATGGATGGATTGGATCTTGCATATACATCAAGTTGGGACCCACCTTGCATGTGCGTGTGTACAGCCCACGTGCGGGCGCCGTGCACCGAACAAAGTAAAGTCCGTTAGCATTGCGTTGACCGATGATCCCTCTCAAAACTGCTCAAGACGCGACAGCATCTTCGCTGCCGACGTTGGGTTTTGCTTGTGGGCCCCACCTATCATCCAGATCATCAATTCAGACCATCCATCAGATCGCTATAGAGCTTCTTAACACTGCCTAAGTGGCAGAATTCCAAAATATTGCGAGGAACGAAATCCAGCCATTCAAGCGGAGAATAGATGGTGTAAGGAGAACTCCGTGGACCACACCGAATCTGAACGAAATCACACCATTCCCGACCGAAATTTCGAGAGTGATCGGGTGGACGGCGTAGATTTCTCAAAAGAAAATTGAAGTGAGCCCCACTAAGCTTCAGCGCAGCTTCCTACATATGGGTTATGCACATATCACGCGTCCGGGTTTTATGGCCCGTTGTGCGACCTTGGCTATGATCAGATGCAAGATCTGAACCGTTCAGAAGATCCGGAAGGACGTGTTTACCCTGCCCAAGAAGTCAGATTGCTTGAGTGGAGCAATCTGTCCTCTCAAAATCGGATCAAACACAAGCTATTTTGCATTTCATTGTACAGAAACAGGGAGTGCGTAAATCTTCCGTAGCCGACTCCATCTCGGACTCTTGTAGCTTCTCATCGACCTAGCCACTCTTCTTGCTCTATAAAAGAGAAGAAGGGCAAAGAGAGAAGGGATTCAAGGAGGATATTAGATCTGGACGTGAGCGTGGAGCAGTGAGAGTATATCTGTTAGAGTTTTTTTTTTTTTTTAAAAAAATTCTTATGAGATCTAGCCTAATCATGGTTAGCTAAACCTCTTAGCTAGGGCTAAGAGGTGAAGCTTGTAGCATGATGGGGGACTTTTAGCTTGTGTTTTTTATATACACTGAATTGAACTTGATATTAGTTTGATTTTAAGGGAATGTTTATAGTTCTTAATGGTCTGTTGTGACTAAAATTACAATAGGTCTGCGATAGTTTTGAGCATGTTCCTTTTCTTTTATGTTTATGACGTTAAGAAGCCCTATTGTTCACCATCGTCTCTTGGGCATGGTCAGATGACGGTACCCTTCCTAACCTTCATATCATGTTGATTGGTTGGTAATTAGTTTAATTCTGTTGTTTACTTTGTCTCCTAGACATGTTTGGTGATGGAATCCATTCTAATTCATATACCTTTCATCTTTTTAAAACTATATCAAAGGAAGTTCAATTTGATTTTCATGGTTACACCCTTCAACTGGATGAAGATGGGACTCTAAGTCCAGTTGAGTTCTTGATACAGGCATAAGATCTCCCTGATCTCTACAAGTGGATCCTCTGAATCCCTAGTCTCTTTTCCCTAAATTCTTTAAGTTTTAGATAATTATTTCACCATTATTCCTCAAATTACAATCGATTTAGATTTCATCTTAGTCTAGTTCTAGTTCTATTTAGTTTCAGATTACGCACAAGTATCAGTCCCTTGGGATTCGACCTCGGTCTCACTGAGTTTATTACTATATTACAACCCTATACTTGGGGAGTGAACAAAAAGGGCTTGTATTAGGACAAACTTCCTTGAAGAATGGCGCAAAGAGGCTTGTCATAGGACAAACTTCCTTGGAGAATGGCGCAAAGAGGCTTGCCTTAGGACAAACTTCCTTAGAGAATGGCGCAAAGAGGCTTCCATTTAAACAAACTTCCTTGGAGAATGGCGCAAAGAGGCTTGCCTTAGGACAAACTTCCTTGGAGAATGGCGCAAAGAGGCTTCCATTTGGACAAACTTCCTTGGAGAATGGCGTAAAGAGACTTCCATTTGGATAAACTTCCTTGGAGAATGGCGCAAAGAGGCTTCCATTTGGACAAACTTCCTCTTGAAGTGGCGCAAAAGAGCCTTTTCAGGAGGATTGCGCAGTTGCGCACAAGAGGATTTCCCTAAGAGGGTTGTGCAGTTGCACGCAAGAGGATTTCCCTCCACTTGAAATGGCACACAAGCTTCTCTCCTCCTTTCTTCTCTTCACTTATTGTCTTCACTTCTTGTCTTCCAACCCCCTTTCAAATGAGGAGAGTGGCATTTATAAGCCTCCTAGGCTCCTCACTCCTTAAATAGTCGTGATCACCACCACTTCTCCTTTCATACAAGACAATACACAACCCTCTTTAAATAGTGCTAATCACCACCACTCTTCCTTCATACAAGGTAACGTCCATCCCTCTTTCCTTCCTTAAGACAAGACTTCCAATGCACCTGCTCTCCTTTTTTCCTTAAGACAAAGCACAACCGTCCTTCGTACCAGGTGGCCCATCAGGCTTTTCTTCAAGAGGAGGGGGCACATAACAAAGATGGAGACTGACACGTTTATCCATGCACCACGGGAGGACTTCAACTCGTGCACTAGAAAGATAAAACAAATTTTGTGCCTCAACAATATCCACGCCATCTATCATTTTTTCATATCATTTTAGGGTATGAGCTTAAAAAAGAAGCACATCCAAGTCACAGGTGGACTATGCCATAGGAAATAGTGGAGAGTAACCATTAACAACTTATAATGGACTACAAAAGTTTTGAATGAAGCTTATATTTGTGTTTTCCCTTCATACAAGTTAATGTGGCCTTATATATAGGTTTATATAGGTTGGATGGAAAATAAACATTATGGTGGGCCATAAGAAGTTTTAATGGAGGGATGTTCAATCACCATTACTTCTTATATTATGGTCCATATATATAAGATTTGGAGATGCTTCATTTTTAAGCATGTAGCCTAAAATGATATGGCAAAATGGATGCATGGCGTGGATATTAAAAAAACTACATCAAAGTGGGCCCCATAATTAGAGTTGTACACAAGTCAAACCAAGTCGAGCTTGACACAGCTCGACTTGGCTTGGCCACTAGCTGACCCAGCTTGAACTTAGCTCGGCTCGGTCCTCGAGCCTGACTAGCTAGCTCGGCTTAGTTCGGTCAGCAACTCGAGCCAGTTCGAGCTTGTGCGGCATTTTCTCAAACACATGAAGTGCACCTTCAAATTCTGACAATATGCAAAACAACAACAACAATATTCCATCAAACACTCAGTAGGTAACATTAAAATTAAGATACAAGAGTAGTTTTTTTTTCTCATAGTGATTTGTTTCATACCAATACCTTCCTCACCACCAACTCATCCTGCAGAGAATGTATGCACTTGAAACAAGACTTTGTTGAGTCATTTCATTGAACACTTGGTGAGCAACACCAATATCAAAATAACCGAGTCACTGAACTGGTTTGATTTGAGTTTGATTGCATTGAGGTTCGATTCGAGTCGATTCGAGCTCGGACAAGCTCGAACTCGACTCGAAATTTTTTCGAGCTCCAAAAATTAGCTTGACTCAGCTCAAACTCAGTTTCAAACCGAGTCAAATCAAACTTTTTCAAGTCGAGTCGAGTGAGTTAACCAAGCTAACTCGGTTCGTGTACAGCGGTAACACCCCGGATTCTTGCCAAATGAGACTTAGATGCCCTTAGGCATTACCTTTGGTTTATTAACTTGAGTGCATATGCATGTGTGTATTCTCATGTGTTTGGGACTAGAAGGAGTGATCGTGGATCCATAAAAACAACCCGACTGAGTGAAACTTGAGAATTTTGAAGAATATGGACAGCAAGTTTCGGTTACACCAAGCAAATTGGGGAAACTAGGGCAGCTCTGCTTGGTTGCACCGAGTAAACCTCGAGCAACCAAGCAAATTTGAACAGTGCAACCGAGTAACTTTGTTCAATAATTTTTCTACATGTTCAAATTTTGACAGTTTCAGTCTATTGATGTCAAAAAGTCATATCTATTTTTCTACAATTCCAATTGAGGTGATTCAAAACAAATATTCACTACAGGAAATTGCTCTTTTACCGATGACATAATTCGTCGGTATTTCATATTTTTTCGTCGGTAACGATTATTACCGATGAAATATGTCGTCGGAAAGATTATCGTGATAAGACCGTGGCTAAAGGCTTTTCTCGACGAAATATTACTTTGTCGGCAATGGTAAAACAAATACTGACGAAAAAAAAATCGTTGGCAAAACAAGTTACTTTTGGTAGGAAAAAAACAATATATTTCATCGGTAAACACAGCTTATACCGACGAAATATTTCATTTGTAAAACTATGGATTAATAATACCGACGAGTATGTTTGTCGGCATAAGTCAGCTATTACCAACGAATTCTTTCGTCGGTATATCTCATATATAGATCGTTGGTATAAATATTTGTATTAATTTCTACCTACAAAATGTTTTGTCAGTATAAGTTTTCAACCTACTATTACCAATGACATATTTCGTTGGTATAAATTTTTGTATTAATTTGTACCTACGAAATATTTCATCGGTATAAGTTTTCAGCCTACTATTACCAATGAAATATTTCGTCGGTAATAGTCTTTTTTTTTCAAAATTTAGAAAAAAATTTCTGATATACACCTGTAAATATACTTATTACAATACATTTTCATCATATTCACATCCACATCCATTCAAACACAAACTACGTCCATCCCAACACAAACCACATCCATCCATACACAAACAAACCTATCCACATCCACATATATACAACTCACATTCATCCTCGTACAAATACCACTACAAGAAAAGCCACTTTTACCAACGAAAATTTTCGTAGGCAAAAGTCTAATTTTCGTAGGAAAACAGTTTTGCCCGCGAAAATTTTCGTTGGCAAATTCCTTGCTAAAAGTCCGAGGGAAAAGCCTTTTACCCACGAAAAAATATTTCGTAGGTAAAGGTAGGACTTTTGCCGACGAAAAATTTCGTAGGCAAAACAGTTTACCAACGCTAATTTTCGTTGGAAAAAATATTGACCAAACCTTTTACCTATGAACAATTTTGTAGGTAAAACTATTTACAAGACTTTTTAGCTACCAACAATTTCGTAGCTAAAAATATTTAAAGATTTGTTTACCAACGAATATTTTCCTAGCAAATAATATTTAAAACACTTTTTACCTACTAACCATTTCGTAGCTACAAATATTTGCAAGACTTTTTACCTACCAACAGTTTCGTAGGTAAAAATATTTCAACACTTTTTACCTACAAACAATTTCGTAGCTAAAAATATTTAAACACTTTTTACCTACCAACAATTTTGTAGATAAAAATATCTACAAGACTTTTTACCTACCAACGGTTTCATAGCTAAAAATATTTACACACTTCTTACCTACCAACAATTTCGTAGCTAAAAATATTTACAACACTTTTTACCTACGAATATTTTCGTAACTAAAAATATTGAAAACAATTAGAAAACTTTTACCTACCACTATGTTCGTAGGTAAAAATATTTACTTAACATTTCCCTGCAACTGATATCGTAGGTAAACATACTTACAAAACGTTTAGCTACGAAATGTTCGTAGGTAAAAACATGGATGGGACGTTTAACTACGAAAAGTTGCGTAGGTAAAAACTTGGATGAGACTTTTACCTACGAAATATTCGTAGGTAAAAACTTCGGCGAGACTTTTACCTACGAAAACTTTCATAGGTAAAAGTTTTTTTTATTTTTTTATTTCCCGCACAAAATTCTTGATATGCACCTGATATACACCTGTTACAGTATATTTCTTGATATACACCTGTTATGTAATATATTTCATCATATTCACATTCACATTCACATCCATTTAACTCCAAAGTACATAAATAAATCCATCCAAACATAAACTACATCATGCATAAATACATATAAGTTTAACATCGTAAATAAAATATAAAAAATCACAAAGATGGAGGCGGAGGTGGTGGGGCATCGACGGGTAAGCGAGTGGCGAGAGCCTGAAACATATCCGCTATCCGTCGCTCCTGCTCCACCCGCATCTCCTCCATCCTCCTCTCATGCTCCTCCCTCAGCCTCTCCTGCTCCTCCATCCTCCTCTGCTGCTCCTCCCTCAGCCTCTCCTGCTCCTCCATCCTCCTCTACTGCTCCTCCATCTGCCTATCCAGCTGCTCACTCTTCCTCTCCAGCTGCTCTCTGATGTCATTGACGACGACCTGTAGCTGTTGAACCTCTCTCTCTGCAATATCAGCTCGACAGGTGGCACTCTCGCCAACGACGATGGATCGGGTGGAGGCAACTCTAGCGGGTGCCATGAGCTTGGCACCATGGCCAAGCCCACGCACATATCCAGAACGGGTGCCAAGCACCTCACTCAGGATCTTTGGCTCACTCCGCTGAGTACCATCAGGAGTGGCCTGACTGCGTAAGGTGTCCATCGCCGCCTGTAATGAAAACATATGAATTTTCTTTTAAAAAATGACATTATTATAATTTAATGCAATTAAATTTTACAATGTAAGAAAATTTACCCAAATCTCGCCGGCACTAGGATGTACCCAAGATCCCGTCGCCTGCCGACAGTGAGTCCCTTTGTAAAGATCTATTGGTCCGGGCTCCTGGCCAGTGACGGAATCTCGCTGCGCAATCGAAAGGACAATAGAGTTAATATAAAATGCATCGAAATAATATATCAACTTAATAATTACTAGTAATTTCTTACCATATTATGACGAATTTGTACAAATGACTTTGAACCAGCTACGTGGTTCACTGCTAACTTTCCCCTGTTGTTAGAATTTATTTTGCTCCTCTTCTGAACACATTATTCATAATACATTGTTATTAATTACGAATTTAATTGTTACCTTAAGATATCGTAAATATGTACATATTACCTGAAAAGAATCAGACGAAAATCTATCGCGGAGTATCTGCCAGTCATCACGGGTCACATGCGGTGGTGCGGACAGTGCGCCCTCCTCGCTACTCACGCACCATCTATACCGCTTGTGTAACAAGGAGCGGTACTCCTTGAACCGCTCCTTGATCATGTCGTCGACAGCAAAAGAAATGTGCGGAACACTCAAATCCAATTCAAATTTATCCTGCAATGTTGTAAATAATAGATTAAGGCAATAAACTTATTAAGAAAATAACTTAACCATAAATGAACTTTTATCAAATAAATTAGGATTTATAAGTATAGGTTTAGGTATAGGTTTAGGTTTAGGTTAAGGTTAAGGTTAAGGTTAAGGTTAAAAGGTAAAGGTTTAGGTTTAGGTTTAGGTTTAGGTTATAGGTTATAGGTTTAGGTTATAGGTAGGTTATAGGTTATAGCTGTAGGGAATTGAGAATCGGTTAAGGTTTAGGTTTAGGAAATTGGGTTCGGGTTCGGGATCGGGTTTTGCTTTGGGTTTTCAAGTTTAGGTTTAGGTTTAGGTTAGGGAGTTGAGATTAGCATTAGGTGTAGGTTTAGGTTGAGGGATTTGAGAACACATTTAGGTTTTAAGTTTAGGTTTAGGTTTAGGTTTTAGGTTTAGGTGCAGGTTATAAGTTTAGGTTATAGGTAGGTTATAGGTTATAGCTATAGGGATTGAGAAACAGTTATGGTTTAGGTTTAGGAAATTGGGTTCGGGTTCGAGATCAGGTTTTGCTTTGGGTTTTCAAGTTTAGGTTTAGGTTTAGGTTAGGAAGTTGAGATTAGCTTTAGGTGTAGGTTTAGGATTAGGGATTGGAGAACACATTTAGGTTTTAGGTTTAGGTTTAGGTTTAGGTTATAGGTAGGTTATAGGTTATAGCTGTAGGGAATTGAGAATAGGTTAAGGTTTAGGTTTAGGAAATCGTGTTTGGGTTCGGGATTGGGTTTTGCTTTGGGTTTTCAAGTTTAGGTTAAGTTTTAGGTTAGGGAGTTCAGAATAGGATTAGGTGTAGGTTTAGGTTTAAGGATTTGAGAACACGTTTAGGTCTTAGGTTTAGGTCTAGGTTATAGGTAGGTTATAGGTTATAGCTATAGGGAATTGAGAAACGGTTATGGTTTAGGTTTAGGAAATCGCGTTCGGGTTCGGGATTGGGTTTTGGTTTGGGTTTTCAAGTTTAGGTTTAGGTTTAGGTTAGGGAGTTGAGAATAGGATTAGGTGTAGGTTTAGGTTTAAGGATTTGAGAACACATTTAGGTTTTAGATTTAGGTCTAGGTTATAGGTAGGTTATAGGTTATAGCTATAGGGAATTGAGAAACGGTTATGGTTTAGGTTTAGGAAATCGCGTTCGGGTTCGGGATTGGGTTTTGGTTTGGGTTTTCAAGTTTAGGTTTAGGTTTATGTTAGGGAGTTGAGAATAGGATTAAGTGTAGGTTTAGGTTTTAGGATTTGAGAACATATTTAGGTTTTAGGTTTAGGTCTAGGTTATAGGTAGGTTATAGCTTATAGCTATAGGGAATTGAGAAACGGTTATGGTTTAGGTTTAGGAAATCGGTTTCGGGTTCAGGATCGGGTTTTGGTTTGGGTTTTTAAGCTTAGGTTTAGGTTTAGGTTAGGGAGTTGAGATTAGCATTAGGTGTAGGTTTAGGATTAGGGATTGGAGAACACATTTAGGTTGTAGATTTACGATTAGGTATATGTTATAGGTTTAGGTTTAGGTTTATGAAATCGCGTTCGGGTTCGGGATTGGGTTTTGGTTTGGGTTTTCAAGTTTAGGTTTAGGTTTAGGTTAGGGAGTTGAGAATAGGATTAGGTGTAGGTTTATGTTTAAGGATTTGAGAACACATTTAGGTTTTAGGTTTAGGTCTAGGTTATAGGTAGGTTATAGGTTATAGCTATATGGAATTGAGAATCGGTTATGGTTTAGGTTTAGGAAATTGCGTTCGGGTTCGGGATTGGGTTTTGGTTTGGGTTTTCAAGTTTAGGTTTAGGTTTAGGTTAGGGAGTTGAGAATAGGATTAGGTGTAGGTTTATGTTTAAGGATTTGAGAACACATTTAGGTTTTAGGTTTAGGTCTAGGTTATAGGTAGGTTATAGGTTATAGCTATAGGGAATTGAGAATCGGTTATGGTTTAGGTTTAGGAAATTGCATTCGGGTCCGGGATTGGGTTTTGGCTTGGGTTTTCAAGTTTAGGTTTAGGTTTAGGTTAGGGAGTTGAGAATAGGATTAGGTGTAGGTTTTAGTTTAAGGATTTGAGAACACATTTAGGTTCTAGGTTTAGCTCTAGGCTATAGGTAGGTTATAGCTATAGGGAATTGAGAATCGGTTATGGTTTAGGTTTATGAAATCGCGTTCGGGTTCGGGATTGGGTTTTGGTTTGGGTTTTCAAGTTTAGGTTTAGGTTTAGGTTAGGGAGTTGAGAATAGGATTAGGTGTAGGTTTAGGTTTAAGGATTTGAGAACACATTTAGGTTTTTGGTTTAGGTCTAGGTTATAGGTAGGTTATAGGTTATAGCTATAGGGAATTGAGAAACAGTTATGGTTTAGGTTTAGGAAATCGGTTTCGGGTTCGGGATCGGGTTTTGCTTCGGGTTTTCAAGTTTAGGTTTAGGTTTAGGTTAGGGAGTTGAGAATAGCATTAGGTGTAGGTTTAGGTTGAGGGATTTGAGAACACATTTAGGCTTTAGGTTTAGGTTTAGGTTTAGGTTTTAGGTCTAGGTTATAGGTTATAGCTGTAGGGAACTGAGTATAGGTTAACGTTTAGGTTTAGGAAATCGGGTTCGGGTTCGGGATCGGGTTTTGCTTTGGGTTTTCAAGTTTAGGTTTAGGTTTAGGTTAGGGAGTTGAGAATAGCATTAGGTGTAGGTTTAGGTTGAGGGATTTGAGAACACATTTAGGCTTTAGGTTTAGGTTTAGGTTTTAGGTCTAGGTTATAGGTTATATTTGAGGAGGAACCGAGAATAGGTTAAGGTTTAGGTTTAGGAAATCGGGTTCGGGTTCGGGATCGGGTTTTGCTTTGGGTTTTCAAGTTTAGGTTTAGGTTTAGGTTAGGGAGTTGAGAATAGGATTAGGTGTAGGTTTAGGTTGAGGGATTTGAGAACACGTTTAGGTCTTAGGTTTAGGTTAAGGTTTTGGTTATAGGTAGGTTATAGCTATAGGGAATTGAGAATCGGTTATGGTTTAGGTTTAGAAAATTGGGTTTGGGTTCGGGATCGAGTTTTGCTTTGGGTTTTCAAGTTTAGGTTTAGGTTTAGGTTAGGGAGTTGAGATTAGGATTAGGTGTAGGTTTAGGTTGAGGGATTTGAGAACACATTTAGGTCTTAGGTGTAGGTTAAGGTTTAGGTTATAGGTAGGTTATATCTATAGGAATTGAGAATCGGTTATGGTTTAGGTTTAGAAAATTGGGTTTGAGTTCGAGATCGGGTTTTACTTTTGGTTTTCAAGTTTAGGTTTAGGTTTAGGTTAGGGAGTTGTGATTAGGATTAGGTGTAGGTTTAGGTTTAGGCATTTGAGAACACATTTAGGTATTAGGTTTAGGTTTTAGGTTGAGTGATTTGGGAACACATTTAGGTCTTAGGTTTAGGTTAAGGTTTAGGTTATAGGTAGGTTATAGCTATAGGGAATTGAGAATCGGTTATGGTTTAGGTTTAGGATATCGGTTTCGGGTTCGGGATCGGGTTTTGCTTTGGGTTTTCAAGTTTAGGTTTAAGTTTAGGTTAGGAAGTTGAGAATATGATTAGGTGTAGGTTTAGGTTGAGGGATTTGAGAACACATTTAGGTTTTAGGTTTAGGTATAGGTTATAGGTAGGTTATAGGTTATAGCTATAGGGAATTGAGAATCGGTTATGGTTTAGGTTTAGGAAATCGCGTTCGGGTTCGGGATTGGGTTTTGGTTTGGGTTTTCAAGTTTAGGTTTAGGTTTAGGTTAGGGAGTTGAGAATAGCATTAGGTGTAGGTTTAGGTTTAAGGATTTGAGAACACATTTAGGTTTTAGATTTTAGGTTATAGGTAGGTTATAGGTTATAGAGAATTGAGAAATTTGACGGTTAGTTGGTTTAGGTTTAGGAAATCAAGCGTTCGGGTTCGGGATTGGGTTTTGGTTTGGGTTTTCAAGTTTAGGTTTAGGTTTATGTTAGGGAGTTTAGGATTAAGTGTAGGTTTAGGTTTTAGGATTTGAGAAATATTTTAGGTTTAGGTTTAGGTCTAGGTTATAGGTAGGTTTAGCTTAGATGGTTTTGAATTGAGTTTGGGTTTTATGGTTTAGGTTTAGGAAATCGGTTTCGAGGTTTGAGGTTTGGGTTTTAAGCTTAGGTTTAGGTTTAGGTTAGGGAGTTGAGATTAGCATTAGGTGTAGGTTAGGATTAGGTGTAGGATTGAGGGATTTGGAACACATTTAGGTTGTGAGATTTACGATTAGGTATATGTTATAGGTTTAGTTTTAGGTTTAGGAAATCGGTTCGGGTTAGGGATTGGGTTTTGCTTTGGGTTTTCAAGTTTAGGTTTAGGTTTAGGTTAGGGAGTTGAGAATAGGATTAGGTGTAGGTTTATGTTTAAGGATTTGAGAACATTTAGGTTTTAGGTTTAGGTCTAGGTTATAGGTAGGTTATAGGTTATAGCTTATGGGATTGAGAATCGGTTATGGTTTAGGTTTAGAAAATTGCGTTCGGGGGATTGGGTTTTGGGTTTGGTTTTAGGTTTTCAAGTTTAGGTTTAGGTTTAGGTTAGGGAGTTGAGGATAGGATTAGGTGTAGGGTTTATGTTTTAGGATTTGAGAACACATTTAGAGTTTAGGTTAGGTTTAGGTAGGTTATAGGTTAAGCTATAGGAATTTCGGTTATGGTTTAGGTTTAGAAAGGCATTCGGGTCCGGGATTGGGTTTTGCTTGGGTTTTCAAGTTTAGGTTTAGGTTTAGGTTAGGGAGTTGAGAATAGGATTAGGTGTAGGTTTAGGTTAGGATTTGAGAACACATTTAGAGGTTACAGGTTTAGGCTATAGGGAATTGAGAATAGGTTATGGTTTAGGTTTATGAAATCGCGTTCGGGTTCGGGATCGGGTTTGGTTTTGGGTTTTCAAGTTTAGGTTTAGGTTTAGGTTAGGGAGTTGAGAATAGGATTAGGTGTAGGTTTAGGTTGAGGATTTGAGAAACATTTAGGTTTAGGTTTATAGGTTTAGGTTATAGGTTTAGAAAATGGTGTTTATGGTTTAGGATTATGGTTTAGGTTTAGAAATCGGGTTCGGGTTCTGGATCGGGTTTTACTTTGGGTTTTCAAGTTTAGGTTTAGGTTTAGGTTAGGGAGTTGAGATTAGGATTAGGTGTAGGTTTAGGTTGAGGGATTTGAGAACACATTTAGGCTTTAGGTCTTAGGTGTAGGTTAAGTTTTAGGTTGTAGGTAGGTTTATATGGGGAAGTGAGAATCGGTTATGGTTTAGGTTTAAAATTGGGTTGGGTTCGGGATCGGGTTTTGCTTTGAGTTTTCAAGTTTAGGTTTAGGTTTAGGTTAGGGAGTTGAGATTAGGATTAGGTGTAGGTTTAGGTTGAGGCATTTGAGAACACATTTAGGTCTTAGGTTTAGGTTTTAGGTTAGGATAGGAGGATTAGGAAGCGAGAACACAGGTTTTTAGGTCTTAAGTTTAGGTTTAGGTTTAGGTTAAGGTTTAGGTGTAGGTTTAGGTATGTTATAGGTCTTAGGTTTATAGGGGGTTATAGGTGAGAATCGGTTATTATGGTTATGGTTTAGGTTTAGAAAATTGGGTTTGGGTTCGGGATCGAGTTTTGCTTTGGGTTTTCAAGTTTAGGTTTAGGTTTAGGTTAGGGAGTTGAGATTAGGATTAGGTGTAGGTTTAGGTTGAGGGATTTGAGAACACATTTAGGTCTTAGGTGTAGGTTAAGGTTTAGGTTATAGGTAGGTTATAGCTATAGGGAATTGAGAATCGGTTATGGTTTAGGTTTAGAAAATTGGGTTTGAGTTCGGGATCGGGTTTTGCTTTGGGTTTTCAAGTTTAGGTTTAGGTTTCGGATAGGGAGTTGAGATTTGGATTAGGTGTAGGTTTAGGTTTAGGCATTTGAGAACACATTTAGGTCTTAGGTTTAGGTTTTAGGTTGAGAGATTTGAGAACACATTTAGGTCTTAGGTTTAGGTTAAGCTTTAGGTTATAGGTAGGTTATAGCTATAGGGAGTTGAGAATCGGTTATGGTTTAGGTTTAGGAAATCGGTTTCGGGTTCGGGATCGGGTTTTGCTTTGGGTTTTCAAGTTTAGGTTTAGGTTTAGGTTAGGAAGTTAAGAATAGGATTAGGTGTAGGTTTAGGTTGAGGGATTTGAGAACACATTTAGGTTGTTGGTTTAGGTATAGGTTATAGGTAGGCTATAGGTCATATCTATAGGGAATTGAGAATCGGTTATGGTTTAGGTTTAGGAAATCGCGTTCGGGTTCGGGGTTGGGTTTTGGTTCGGGTTTTCAAGTTTAGGTTTAGGTTTAGGTTAGGGAGTTGAGAATAGCATTAGGTGTAGGTTTAGGTTGAGGGATTGGAGAACACATTTAGGCTTTAGGTTTAGGTTTAGGTTTAGGTTTTAGGTCTAGGTTATAGGTTATAGATGTAGGGAACTGAGAATAGGTTAAGGTTTAGGTTTAGGAAATCAGGTTCGGGTTCGGGAACGGGTTTTGCTTTGGGTTATCAAGTTTAGGTTTAGGTTTAGGTTAGGGAGTTGAGAATAACATTAGGTGTAGGTTTAGGTTGAGGATTTGAGAACACATTTAGGCTTTAGGTTTAGGTTTAGGTTTAGGTTGTAGGTCTAGGTTATAGGTTATAGCTGTAGGGAACTGAGTATAGGTTAAGGCTTAGGTTTAGGAAATCGGGTTCGGGTTCGAGTTCGAGTTTTGCTTTGTGTTTTCAAGTTTAGGTTTAGGTTTAGGTTAGGGAGTTGAGAATAGGATTAGGTGTAGGTTTAGGTTGAGGGATTTGAGAACACATTTAGGTCTTAGATTTAGGTTAAGGTTTAGGTTATAGGTAGGTTATAGCTATAGGGAATTGAGAATCGGTTATAGTTTAGGTTTAAAAAATTGGGTTTAGGTTCGGGATCGGGTTTTGCTTTGGGTTTTCAAGTTTAGGTTTAGGTTTAGGTTAGGGAGTTGAGATTAGGATTTGGTGTAGGTTTAGGTTGAGGGATTTGAGAACACATTTATGTCTTAGGTGTAGGTTAAGGTTTAGGTTGTAGGTAGGTTATAGCTATAGGGAATTGAGAATCGGTTATGGTTTAGGTTTAGAAATTTGGGTTTGGGTTCGGGATTGGGTTTTGCTTTGAGTTTTCAAGTTTAGGTTTAGGTTTAGGTTAGGGAGTTGAGATTAGGATTAGGTGTAGGTTTAGGTTTAGGCATTTGAGAACACATTTAGGTCTTAGGTTTAGGTTTTAGGTTGAGGGATTTGAGAACACATTTAGGTCTTAGGTTTAGGTTAAGGTTTAGGTTATAGGTAGCTTATAGCTATAAGGAATTGAGAATCGGTTATGGTTTAGGTTTAGAGAATTGGGTTTGGGTTCGGGATCGAGTTTTGGTTTGGGTTTTCAAGTTTAGGTTTAGGTTTAGGTTAGGGAGTTGAGATTAGGATTAGGTGTAGGTTTAGGTTGAGGGATTTGAGAACACATTTAGGTCTTAGGTGTAGCTTAAGGTTTAGGTTATAGGTAGGTTATAGCTATAGGGAATTGAGAATCGGTTATGGTTTAGGTTTAGAAAATTGGGTTTGAGTTCGGGATCGGGTTTTGCTTTGGGTTTTCAAGTTTAGGTTTAGGTTTAGGTTAGGGAGTTGAGATTAGGATTAGGTGTAGGTTTAGGTTTAGGCATTGGAGAACACATTTAGGTCTTAGGTTTAGGTTTTAGGTTGAGGGATTTGAGAACACATTTACGTCTTAGGTTTAGGTTAAGGTTTAGGTTATAGGTAGGTTATAGCTATAGGGAATTGAGAATCGGTTATGGTTTAGGTTTAGGAAATCGGTTTCGGGTTCGGGATCGGGTTTTGCTTTGGGTTTTCAAGTTTAGGTTTAGGTTTAGGTTAGGAAGTTGAGAATAGGATTAGGCGTAGGTTTAGGTTGAGGGATTTGAGAACACATTTAGGTTTTAGGTTTAGGTATAGGTTATAGGTAGGTTATAGGTTATAGCTATAGGGAATTGAGAATCGGTTATGGTTTAGGTTTAGGAAATCGCGTTCGGGTTCGGGATTGGGTTTTGGTTTGGGTTTTCAAGTTTAGGTTTAGGTTTAGGTTAGGGAGTTGAGAATAGCATTAGGTGTAGGTTTAGGTTGACGGATTGGAGAACACATTTAAGCTTTAGGTTTAGGTTTAGGTTTAGGTTTTAGGTCTAGGTTATAGGTTATAGTCATGTTGGGAACTGAGAATAGGTTAAGGGTTAGGTTTAGGAAATCGGGTTCGGGTTCGGGATCGGGTTTTGCTTTGGGTTTTCAAGTTTAGGTTTAGGTTTAGGTTAGGGAGTTGAGAATAGCATTAGGTGTAGGTTTAGGTTGAGGGATTTGAGAACATATTTAGGCTTTAGGTTTAGGTTTAGGTTTAGGTTTTAGGTCTAGGATATAGGTTATAGCTGTAGGGAACTGAGAATAGGTTAAGGTTTAGGTTTAGGAAATCGGGTTCGGGTTCAGGATCGGGTTTTGCTTTGGGTTTTCAAGTTTAGGTTTAGGTTTAGGTTAGGGAGTTGAGAAGAGGATTAGGTGTAGGTTTAGGTTGAGGGATTTGAGAACACATTTAGGCTTTAGGTCTTAGGTTTAGGTTAAGGTTTAGGTTATAGGTAGGTTATAGCTATAGGGAAGTGAGAATCGGTTATGGTTTAGGTTTAGAAAATTGGGTTCGGGTTCGGGATCGGGTTTTGCTTTGGGTTTTCAAGTTTAGGTTTAGGTTTAGGTTAGGGAGTTGAGATTAGGATTAGGTGTAGGTTTAGGTTGAGGGATTTGAGAACACATTTAGGTCTTAGGTGTAGGTTAAGTTTTAGGTTGTAGGTAGGTTATAGCTATAGGGAATTGAGAATCGGTTATGGTTTAGGTTTAGAAAATTGGGTTTGGGTTCGGGATCGGGTTTTGCTTTGAGTTTTCAAGTTTAGGTTTAGGTTTAGGTTAGGGAGTTGAGATTAGGATTAGGTGTAGGTTTAGGTTTAGGCATTTGAGAACACATTTAGGTCTTAGGTTTAGGTTTTAGGTTGAGGGATTTGAGAACACATTTAGGTCTTAGGTTTAGGTTAAGGTTTAGGTTATAGGTAGGTTATAGCTATAGGGAATTGAGAATCGGTTATGGTTTAGGTTTAGAAAATTGGGTTTGGGTTCGGGATCGAGTTTTGCTTTGGGTTTTCAAGTTTAGGTTTAGGTTTAGGTTAGGGAGTTGAGATTAGGATTAGGTGTAGGTTTAGGTTGAGGGATTTGAGAACACATTTAGGTCTTAGGTGTAGGTTAAGGTTTAGGTTATAGGTAGGTTATAGCTATAGGGAATTGAGAATCGGTTATGGTTTAGGTTTAGAAAATTGGGTTTGAGTTCGGGATCGGGTTTTGCTTTGGGTTTTCAAGTTTAGGTTTAGGTTTCGGATAGGGAGTTGAGATTAGGATTAGGTGTAGGTTTAGGTTTAGGCATTTGAGAACACATTTAGGTCTTAGGTTTAGGTTTTAGGTTGAGAGATTTGAGAACACATTTAGGTGTTAGGTTTAGGTTAAGGTTTAGGGTATAGGTAGGTTATAGCTATAGGGAATTGAGAATCGGTTATGGTTTAGGTTTAGGAAATCGGTTTCGGGTTCGGGATCGGGTTTTGCTTTAGGTTTTCAAGTTTAGGTTTAGGTTTAGGTTAGGAAGTTAAGAATAGGATTAGGTGTGGGTTTAGGTTGAGGGATTTGAGAACACATTTAGGTTTTAGGTTTAAGTATAGGTTATAGGTAGGCTATAGGTCATAGCTATAGGGAATTGAGAATCGGTTATGGTTTAGGTTTAGGAAATCGCGTTCAGGTTCGGGGTTGGGTTTTGGTTTAGGTTTTCAAGTTTAGGTTTAGGTTTAGGTTAGGGAGTTGAGAATAGCATTAGGTGTAGGTTTAGGTTGAGGGATTGGAGAACACATTTAGGCTTTAGGTTTAGGTTTAGGTTTAGATATTAGGTCTAGGTTATAGGATATAGCTGTAGGGAACTGAGAATAGGTTAAGGTTTAGGTTTAGGAAATCAGGTTCGGGTTCGGGAACGGGTTTTGCTTTGGGTTTTCAAGTTTAGGTTTAGGTTTAGGTTAGGGAGTTGAGAATAACATTAGGTGTAGGTTTAGGCTGAGGGATTTGAGAACACATTTAGGCTTTAGGTTTAGGTTTAGGTTTAGGTTGTAGGTCTAGGTTATAGGTTATAGCTGTAGGGAACTGAGTATAGGTTAAGGCTTAGGTTTAGGAAATCGGGTTCGGGTTCGGGTTCGAGTTTTGCTTTGTGTTTTCAAGTTTAGGTTTAGGTTTAGGTTAGGGAGTTGAGAATAGGATTAGGTGTAGGTTTAGGTTGAGGGATTCGAGAACACATTTAGGTCTTAGATTTAGGTTAAGGTTTAGGTTATAGGTAGGTTATAGCTATAGGGAATTGAGAATCGGTTATGGTTTAGGTTTAGAAAATTGGGTTCAGGTTCGGGATCGGGTTTTGCTTTGGGTTTTCAAGTTTAGGTTTAGGTTTAGGTTAGGGAGTTGAGATTAGGATTTGGTGTAGGTTTAGGTTGAGGGATTTGAGAACACATTTATGTCTTAGGTGTAGGTTAAGGTTTAGGTTGTAGGTAGGTTATAGCTATAGGGAATTAAGAATCGGTTATGGTTTAGGTTTAGAAAATTGGGTTTGGGTTCGGGATCGGGTTTCGCTTTGAGTTTTCAAGTTTAGGTTTAGGTTTAGGTTAGGGAGTTGAGATTAGGATTAGGTGTAGGTTTAGGTTTAGGCATTTGAGAACACATTTAGGTCTTAGGTTTAGGTTTTAGGTTGAGGGATTTGAGAACACATTTAGGTCTTAGGTTTAGGTTAAGGTTTAGGTTATAGGTAGGTTATAGCTATAGGGAATTGAGAATCGGTTATGGTTTAGGTTTAGAAAATTGGGTTTGGGTTCGGGATCGAGTTTTGCTTTGGGTTTTCAAGTTTAGGTTTAGGTTTAGGTTAGGGAGTTGAGATTAGGATTAGGTGTAGGTTTAGGTTGAGGGATTTGAGAAGACATTTAGGTCTTAGGTGTAGGTTAAGGTTTAGGTTATAGGTAGGTTATAGCTATAGGGAATTGAGAATCGGTTATGGTTTAGGTTTAGAAAATTGGGTTTGAGTTCGGGATCGGGTTTTGCTTTGGGTTTTCAAGTTTAGGTTTAGGTTTCGGTTAGGGAGTTGAGATTAGGATTAGGTGTAGGTTTAGGTTTAGGCATTTGAGAACACATTTAGGTCTTAGGTTTAGGTTTTAGGTTGAGGGATTTGAGAACACATTTACGTCTTAGGTTTAGGTTAAGGTTTAGGTTATAGGTAGGTTATAGCTATAGGGAATTGAGAATCGGTTATGGTTTAGGTTTAGGATATCGGTTTCGGGTTCGGGATCGGGTTTTGCTTTAGGTTTTCAAGTTTAGGTTTAGGTTTAGGTTAGGAAGTTAAGAATAGGATTAGGTGTGGGTTTAGGTTGAGGGATTTGAGAACACATTTAGGTTTAGGTTTTAGGTTGAGGGATTTGAGAACACATTTACGTCTTAGGTTTAGGTTAAGGTTTAGGTTATAGGTAGGTTATAGCTATAGGGAATTGAGAATCGGTTATAGTTTAGGTTTAGAAAATTGGGTTCAGGTTCGGGATCGGGTTTTGCTTTGGGTTTTCAAGTTTAGGTTTAGGTTTAGGTTAGGGAGTTGAGATTAGGATTTGGTGTAGGTTTAGGTTGAGGGATTTGAGAACACATTTATGTCTTAGGTGTAGGTTAAGGTTTAGGTTGTAGGTAGGTTATAGCTATAGGGAATTGAGAATCGGTTATGGTTTAGGTTTAGAAATTTGGGTTTGGGTTCGGGATCGGGTTTTGCTTTGAGTTTTCAAGTTTAGGTTTAGGTTTAGGTTAGGGAGTTGAGATTAGGATTAGGTGTAGGTTTAGGTTTAGGCATTTGAGAACACATTTAGGTCTTAGGTTTAGGTTTTAGGTTGAGGGATTTGAGAACACATTTAGGTCTTAGGTTTAGGTTAAGGTTTAGGTTATAGGTAGCTTATAGCTATAAGGAATTGAGAATCGGTTATGGTTTAGGTTTAGAAAATTGGGTTTGGGTTCGGGATCGAGTTTTGGTTTGGGTTTTCAAGTTTTAGGTTTAGGTTTAGGTTAGGGAGTTGAGATTAGGATTAGGTGTAGGTTTAGGTTGAGGGATTTGAGAACACATTTAGGTCTTAGGTGTAGGTTAAGGTTTAGGTTATAGGTAGGTTATAGCTATAGGGAATTGAGAATCGGTTATGGTTTAGGTTTAGAAAATTGGGTTTGAGTTCGGGATCGGGTTTTGCTTTGGGTTTTCAAGTTTAGGTTTAGGTTTAGGTTAGGGAGTTGAGATTAGGATTAGGTGTAGGTTTAGGTTTAGGCATTGGAGAACACATTTAGGTCTTAGGTTTAGGTTTTAGGTTGAGGGATTTGAGAACACATTTACGTCTTAGGTTTAGGTTAAGGTTTAGGTTATAGGTAGGTTATAGCTATAGGGAATTGAGAATCGGTTATGGTTTAGGTTTAGGAAATCGGTTTCGGGTTCGGGATTGGGTTTTGCTTTGGGTTTTCAAGTTTAGGTTTAGGTTTAGGTTAGGAAGTTGAGAATAGGATTAGGCGTAGGTTTAGGTTGAGGGATTTGAGAACACATTTAGGTTTTAGGTTTAGGTATAGGTTATAGGTAGGTTATAGGTTATAGCTATAAGGAATTGAGAATCGGTTATGGTTTAGGTTTAGGAAATCGCGTTCGGGTTCGGGATTGGGTTTTGGTTTGGGTTTTCAAGTTTAGGTTTAGGTTTAGGTTAGGGAGTTGAGAATAGCATTAGGTGTAGGTTTAGGTTGAGGGATTGGAGAACACATTTAGGCTTTAGGTTTAGGTTTAGGTTTAGGTTTTAGGTCTAGGTTATAGGTTATAGCTGTAGGGAACTGAGAATAGGTTAAGGTTTAGGTTTAGGAAATCGGGTTCGGGTTCGAGATCGGGTTTTGCTTTAGGTTTTCAAGTTTAGGTTTAGGTTTAGGTTAGGGAGTTGAGAATAGCATTAGGTGTAGGTTTAGGTCGAGGGAATTGAGAACACATTTAGGCTTTAGGTTTAGGTTTAGGTTTAGGTTTTAGGTCTAGGTTATAGGTTATAACTGTAGGGAACTGAGAATAGGTTAAGGTTTAGGTTTAGGAAATCGGGTTCGGGTTCGGGATCGGGTTTTTCTTTGGGTTTTCAAGTTTAGGTTTAGGTTTAGGTTAGGGAGTTGAGAATAGGATTAGGTGTAGGTTTATGTTGAGGGATTTGAGAACATATTTAGGTCTTAGGTTTAGGTTAAGGTTTAGGTTATAGGTAGGTTATAGCTATAGGGAATTGAGAATCGGTTATGGTTTAGGTTTTGAAAATTGGGTTCGTGTTCGGGATCATGTTTTGCTTTGGGTTTCAAGTTTAGGTTTTGGTTTAGGTTAGGGAGTTGAGATTAGGATTAGGTGTAGGTTTAGGTTGAGGGATTTGAGAACACATTTAGGTCTTAGTGTAGGTTAAGGTTTAGGTTGTAGGTAGGTTATAGCTATAGGGAATTGAGAATCGGTTATGGTTTAGGTTTAGAAAATTGGGTTTGGGTTCGGGATCGGGTTTTGCATTGAGTTTTCAAGTTTAGGTTTAGGTTTAGGCTAGGGAGTTGAGATTAGGATTAGGTGTAGGTTTAGGTTTAGGCATTTGAGAACGCATTTAGGTCTTAGGTTTAGGTTTTAGGTTGAGGGATTTGAGAACACATTTAGGTCTTAGGTTTAGGTTAAGGTTTAGGTTATAGGTAGGTTATAGCTATAGGGAATTGAGAATCGGTTATGGTTTAGGTTTAGGGAATCAGTTTCGAGTTCAGGATCGGGTTTTGCTTTGGGTTTTCAAGTTTAGGTTTAGGTTTAGGTTAGGAAGTTGAGAATAGGATTAGGTGTAGGTTTAGGTTGAGGGATTTGAGAACACATTTAGGTTTTAGGTTTAGGTATCGGTTATAGGTAGGTTATAGGTTATAGCTATAGGGAATTGAGAATCGGTTATGGTTTAGGTTTAGGAAATCGCGTTCGGGTTCGGGATTGGGTTTTGGTTTGGGTTTTCAAGTTTAGGTTTAGGTTTAGGTTAGGGTGTTGAGAATAGCATTAGGTGTAGGTTTAGGTTGAGGGATTTGAGAACACATTTAGGCTTTAGGTTTAGGTTTAGGTTTAGGTTTTAGGTCTAGGTTATAGGTTATAGCTGTAGGGAACTGAGAATAGGTTAAGGTTTAGGTTTAGGAAATCGGGTTCGGGTTCGGGATCGGGTTTTGCTTTGGGTTTTCAAGTTTAGGTTTAGGTTTAGGTTAGGGAGTTGAGAATAGCATTAGGTGTAGGTTTAGGTTAAGGGATTTGAGAACACATTTAGGCTTTAGGTTTAGGTTTAGGTTTAGGTTTTAGGTCTAGGTTATAGGTTATAGTTGTAGGGAACTGAGAATAGGTTAAGGTTTAGGTTTAGGAAATCGGGTTCGGGTTCGGGATCAGGTTTTGCTTTGGGTTTTCAAGTTTAGGTTTAGGTTTAGGTTAGGGAGTTGAGAATAGGATTAGGTGTAGGTTTAGGTTGAGGGATTTGAGAATACATTTAGGTCTTAGGTTTAGGTTAAGGTTTAGGTTATAGGTAGGTTATAGCTATAGGGAATTGAGAATCGATTATGGGTTAGGTTTAGAAAATTGGGTTCGGGTTCGGGATTGGGTTTTGCTTTGGGTTTTCAAGTTTAGGTTTAGGTTTAGGTTAGGGAGTTGAGATTAGGATTAGGTGTAGGTTTAGGTTGAGGGATTTAAGAACACATTTAGGTCTTAGGTGTAGGTTAAGGTTTAGGTTATTGGTAGGTTATAGCTATAGGGAATTGAGAATCGGTTATGGTTTTGGTTTAGAAAATTGGGTTTGGGTTCGGGATCGGGTTTTGCTTTGGGTTTTCAAGTTTAGGTTTAGGTTTAGGCTAGGGAGTTGAGATTAGGATTAGGTGTAGGTTTAGGTTTAGGCATTTGAGAACACATTTAGGTCTTAGGTTTAGTTTTTAGGTTGAGAGATTTGAGAACACATTTAGGTCTTAGGTTTAGGTTAAGGTTTAGGTTATAGGTAGGTTATAGCTATAGGGAATTGAGAATCAGTTATGGTTTAGGTTTAAAAAATTGGGTTTGGGTTCGGGATTGGGTTTTGCTTTGGGTTTTCAAGTTTAGGTTTAGGTTAGGGAGTTGAGAATAGGATTAGGTGTAGGTTTAGGTTGAGGGATTTGAGAACACATTTAGATCTTAGGTTTAGGTTAAGGTTTAGGTTATAGGTAGGTTATAGCTATAGGGAATTGAGAATCGGTTATGGTTTTGTTTTAGGAAATTGGGTTTGGGTTCGGGATCTGGTTTTGCTTTGGGTTTTCAAGTTTAGGTTTAGGTTTAGGTTAGGGAGTTGAGAATAGGATTAGGTGTAGGTTTAGGTTGAAGGATTTGAGAACACATTTAGGTCTTAGGTTTAGGTTAAGGTTTAGGTTATAGGTAGGTTCTAGGTTGTAGCTGTAGGGAATTGAGGATAGGTTAGCGGTGTGGTACCTGCAAATACAAATATAAACACGGCCTGTCCAAAGGGCCAGGCCCTTCCAATGCTGTCCATAGGAAATGGACAGCTTCATCATGGTCATTATAGCGGTTCCCACCTTCCAGAGACCCCCGCTCATCTGGATAGCTTCGACGCACATCCGGGTCTGCTCTATTAATCTCGAGAAAATACATAAACACGGCCTGTCCAAATGGTCAGGCCCTTCCAATGCTGTCCATAGGAAATGGACAGCTTCATCATGGTCATTGTAGCGGTTCCCACATTCCAGAGACCCCCGCTCATCCGGATAGCTCCGACGCAGATCTGGGTCTACTCCATTAATCTCAAGCAAATACATATACACGGCCTGTCCAAATGGCCGGGCCCTTCCAATGCTATCCATAGGAAATGGACAGCTTCATCATGGTCATTATAGCGGTTCCCACCTTCCAGAGACCCCCGCTCATCTGGATAGCTCCGATGCACATCCGGGTCTGCTCCATTAATCTCAAGTAAATACATAAACACGGCCTGTCCAAATGGCCAGGCCCTTCCAATGCTGTCCATAGGAAATGGACAGCTTCATCATGGTCATTATAGCAGTTCCCACCTTCCAGAGACCCCCGCTCATCCGGATAGCTCCGACGCACATCCGGGTCTGGTCCATTAATCTCGAGCAAATACATAAACACGGCCTATCCAAATGGCCAGGCCCTTCCAATGCTATCCATAGGAAATGGACAGCTTCATCATGGTCATTATAGCGATTCCCACCTTCCAGAGACCCCCGCTCATCCGGATAGCTCCGATGCACATCCGGGTCTGCTCCATTAATCTCGAGTAAATACATAAACACGGCATGTCCAAATGACCAGGCCCCTCCAATGCTGTCCATATAAAATAACTTAATCGTAAATGAACTTTTATAAAATTAATTTTAATTTACTAAAATTTACCTGAAGGCGCTGACGAATGAGCTGCCGCACATCATCTGCCACGTCTGCCCAATGGGGGGTGGTGGCGGGGATCAGAGATCGGCATAAGACACCGACCTCCGACGTAAACAAGCTGGCATTGTTCCCAACAGGTCTAATACAGTCCTGTGGGAACTCTACCGTCACCCTACCCTCACGCGTAAGTCGCTCTAAAAGCAACCCACGCGTGGGTCCACGTCCTCGTTGGCTGGTCGACGACGCTGCTACAAAAGAAATATGTAAGTCTAATGTTATGCTCATGCTTGTGAAGTGATGCAGATCAATGGATGGTTGTGAAGTGATTCATTGACTTATTCTGTGATTGCAGTGATGGGTTGCAGGTTTTTGTGAAGTGATGCACATTAATGGGTTTTTTCCAAATCAATGGTTACTTTTCTTTCTTGCACTCATTTGTAAACTGATTCATGCACTCATGTGAACTGGATTGCATCATGCGATTGCAGCAGATCCTAATCTAATTTGTCAACTGATTCATAGACTAAACTCCTGACAAATCTGTGAACTGGAACTCATTTGTAAACTGAACTTGAACCTGGAATGTGGATGTAGCTTGAAATGAACATTTTGTTGAAGTCCATACCATTGGAATTTCGTGAACCGAAATGCATTGCTAAATTCATTGCTATTGAACTAAATTTTCGATGGACTATGGATGAAGCTTAACTCGGTTGCAACTCTAAGCGAGAACATGCATTTCTAAACTACGTAACTTTGCAAATTCCTATGAACTAAACTTTCTTGTCAAAATTATGCTTTTGCTATTGTGCAAAAGTCACTCTCCTTCTGCGACTATTGCTATTTGGATCTACTTCATTTTTGGATCACGTAGGATGAGTTGTCCAAAAAGGATGGACATGAGAATGTAAAACATATACATCATGGTGGGCCCCATCCAACTACAGATGGATCAGTATAAAAATTTTAGCGATCTAAAATTGGTGATTCTATACCGTCCATGATGTTAGACAGAGCTTGAGTAAGATTTTTGGAGCATCTTTCATCTATGGAAGAGTGTATCAAAACAAAGTTTGGATTTTGAACTACTAGCCCCACTTTTTCACGCATTAAGATACTTGGATGAATGCATTAGAAGCCTATACTAGCCCCACTTGTTTCACTCTTCCATAGATGAAAAGCCTATACTTTATGTATCAAAACAAAGTTTGGGCCCCATCGAGAGGTTAGACAGGAGCTTCGAGTAAGATTTTTGGAGCATCTTTCATCTATGGAAGAGTGTATCAAAACAAAGTTTCGATTTCAAAACTACTAGCCCCACTTGTTTCACGCATTAAGATACTTGATGAATGCATTAGAAGCCTATACTTCCTATTTTATCAATTATTAGTTTTTAAAGTTAGGTATATGCTTGATTTCCGTCCCACGAGATTATTCCATCATGAAAATGAGATGTTCAAAAATATCAGATCGATCCAACTATCTAACTATCAAGTGATGTAATCCCATCATGAAAATGAGATGTTCAAAAATATCACATTCTACATCATAGAAAACCATGAACAACCATCCAAGAAATTCTCTATTTAAGTGAGTATCCTATTTTTAATATTGTTGGATCGACCCTCTTTGAAGAATTATAAATAAGCTTCCCTTTTGTGGCAGTAGCCTCATTGATCAGGAATCACGCACGTCTATTTTTAAAATGTTTGATAGCAATTGGTAAATCTGAACTGTAGGCCTCCATAAATGATTTGGAATGCTTCTTAGTTGCCATCCAAATAAAACTCGATCTTTGAAACATAAGCCAATTTTCTTACTTTACATGTGCACGTGGTGGCCCACCAAATCAATGACTTTACTTGCCCTGGATGACTTCCACAATTTCCAAAAAATTGAGTTCCAAAGTATGCAGTTTTTAAAATCATGAATCAATCATTTATTTTAATTGAGTTGGAAGTTTGGAACCTGATGATTAAGTGATTTTCTTTTTAAAAGCGTCCAAGGTATTATGATCAACAGACTATGATTTGTTTAGAGTTAATCATCAACTGTACAATTGCAGAGGATTCAGCAAAAGGGTGAACTGATAGTTCGGGAGCAGATAGATATGAGAAAAATCTAAAGTTTGGAACCCGATGATTAAGTGATTTTCTTTTTTAAAGCATCCAAGGTATTATGATGAACAGACTATGATTTGCTGTTAGAGTTAATTACCAACTGTACAATTGCAAGGATTCTATAAAGGGTGAAACTGACAGATTCTGGAGCAGATAGATATCGAGAAAAATCAAAATAGTTTCTAAAGTAGACCAAGTTCATATCTAAAACAACACTAAGGGTTCGTTTTGATGCAATTTAGAATTGAGTTGTAACAACTAGTGTAGGCTTAGTTTGGAATCTTCGGATGTTAACCCAAAATAGTGATTCCAAATGCCTAATCATATTCTCGGCTTCCTAACTTCCTCTCCCTATCCCAAAAACAAACTTTCATACAACTAGCTGCACACAGGGCCTACCATGATGTGTCCATCCCATCCAATACATCCAACCGGGTCGTCCCACCATGAAAATGAGATGCCCTAAAATTCAGGCCGATCCAATCATTGGGTGGGCTGCCACATGAATCTGGATTTCCTTTTTTTTTTTTTTTTTGTGTGTGATGGCTGTTGTCTTCCATGGTCTTCTTGACGATCTTTGAATCACCGATTTTCAAGGAATCCCATTTTCATGATGGGGCGACCCTCTTGGACAGTTGCATGCCATACAAACACCAAGTAGGACGCGACACAAGTCTAGTTGCAGGAAATTCTCATCTACAAAAGCTGTAGGGGAACCAATCTATCCAAAAAAAAAAAAAAAAGGATCATAACTAATTAGGAAACAAGACTCAAACCAACAAGCAAACAAGACCCACTTCCCATCTCATCGAAAATATCACAACAAACAAACAAAGAGAATTATCACATTTCTTCCAATTTCCTTCTCGAACCAACAAAAGCAACAACACCCATTTCAAATCTCCCGACAAAGGACCCAAAAACAAACGTGTCCGCATTTCCTTCTCAGATCATCAAGACTAATTTAAAGGGCCTCGTATTTCTTGAACTACTCAACGTGTACTGCATTTCATTAAACTATCAAGATTCTTCTCTACATTAGGAAAAAAAATCTGCAGAATATATAGAAATTCAAACAAAAAAAAATAATAATAAAGGAAAAATATCACCATTCAACAAAAGCACAATAGAAATCAAACTAACTAATAAAAAAACCCCGAATGCTTCCCACAGACTACCGAAATTCAATGAAAATCACAGCTTTACATCAAAAAATCAATGACCCTATATTTCTGAAACTTGGGTGGGGCCCAACACAAATCAATGGTGGGCATTCCCCTCCCAACTATTCCTTCTCGCGTGGCCCACCTGAGTGATGGATCCACCTGATTCATGGGCAAAAGTTTCCAAATCCCTAAATCCCTAAATCCCCAAATCCCTAAATCCCTAAATCCCCAAATCCCCAAATCCCTAAATCGTTTCAATCGGTATTGAGATTGAGAGAGAGAGAGAGATACCTGTCAACCGAGCTTTAGAGAGGGCGGTGGAGAGAGGGCGCGGTGGAGAGAGAGAGACCACCGAGAGAGACAGAGAGCGAGAGTGAGAGAGGGCGCAAGAGAGAGTGAGAGAGACAGAGAGCGAGAGTGAGAGATGGCGCACGAGAGAGAGTGAGAGAGAGAGAGAGCGCGGTGGAGAGAGAGAGAGACCACCGAGAGAGACAGAGAGCCAGAGTGAGAGAGGGCGCGAGAGAGAGTGAGAGAGATAGAGAGCGAGAGTGAGAGATGGCGCGAGAGAGAGTGAGAGAGACAGAGAGCGAGAGAGACTAAGTCTCTCTCACGAGCGAGCCACGTGTGGCACGTGGTCGGTGCTCTGTGGGCCCCACCATGATGTATGTGTTTCATCCCTACTGTCCATCTATTTTTCCATTTCATTTTATGGTATGAGACAAAAAATGAGGTATATCCCAATCTCAACTGGACCACATTATAGGAAACAGTGTTGAATGAGCGTCGACCATTAAAAACCTTTTAGGGGCCACATAAAGTTTTGGATCAGTCTAATATTTTTTTTCCCTTCATCTGGGCCTGTATGACCTAATCAACATATTGGATGTCAAATAGAAAGTACAGTGGACCTTGGGAGAATTTTAATGGTGGATATCCAATCACTATGGTTTTCATGTGGTGTGGTCCACCTGAGATTTATCCCTCTCATTTTTGGCGTCAAGCCCTAATATGACTTGTCAAAATGAATGGATGATATGGATGAAACACATACATCATGGTGGGACCCAAAGAGCACCGACCAACATCCACCAAGTTTTGTGGGCCCCACTATGATGTATTTGTTATATCCACACCGTCCATCCATTTTGAGATATCATTTTACGTCATGAGCCAAAGAATAAGATAGATAAAAATCAGTCGTGGACCCCACCACAAAAATCTCAGGTGCACCACACCACATGAAATCAATAGTAATTGGATATCCATCATTAAAATCCTCGTAAGGCTTACTATATTGTTTATTTGACATCCAATATGTTGATTAGGTCATACAGGGCAAGATGAAGGGAAAAAACAAAAATCAGCTTGGATGAATGGTATAGGCCATAATATAGATGTTTTGGGTGGTACAGGCGATAATATTGATAGTTTGAATGACGTAGATTATAAAATAGACTGTATGAATGGTACAGGCCATAATATAAATGTTTTGGATGGACTGTATCATAATATCAATAGTTTGTATGGTCTCGATCATAATATCCACAGATTACAATTTAGATCATAAAATCGATGGTTTGGATTGTCTTGATCATAATATCAATTTTATGGATGCTCTAGACCAGAATATTGATGGTTTGAATGGTCCGGATCATATAATCAATGGTCTAGATGGTTTGGATCACATTATTGATGGTCAAGATGGTTTAGATCATAATACCCACAGTTTTAATGGCCTGAATCATAATATCAGTTGTGCTCTGGATCATAGTATTCATGGTCAAGATGATATTGGTAATAGCATCAATAATCTAGATGGTATGGATAATTGTATTGATGGTCGGAATGGTCTATATCATAATATCCGTGGTGGTTTAGTTGATCTGGATCATATAATATCAATGATCTAGATAATGGTATTGACGATCATCCGTTACAAAACTTAGGTGGGCCATACCATCTAAAACTATGTGAAGACATCTAAAAAATATATCTTCACATAGTTTTAGATGGTATGGCCCACTTGAGTTTCGTAACGGATGATTTTTTAGATATCTCATAAGCTAAAGGGGAGACATCAAATGCACGATGTTGATGTTCGACACACATCATGATGGACCCATTTTACATGTCTGGTCCATTCACTCTATTCTACTGATCATTACCCTCAATTTAATCAGTTACTCGCCTCGATCATACTGGATATGAGAAAGATATTGGGCAAACAAGATTGATCAACAATTTGAGTGAATTTTGATTTAAACATCTGAAGTTATTTACTCTTCAATCTGGACTGATCAGATTGTCCAAAAATGAAGAGTCGGTGCTCTTCTTAGCACTAAACGAACCTACACTGGCTATATATATAGCTGGTGTGTGGTACACTAGCCAATCAACTTCTATGGTAGACTCACAAGAGTTT
This sequence comes from Magnolia changhungtana, assembly GCA_030180095.1. NCBI lineage: Eukaryota > Viridiplantae > Streptophyta > Magnoliopsida > Magnoliales > Magnoliaceae > Magnolia > Magnolia changhungtana. The sequence continues at coordinate 4,774,527 of JASAUF010000625.1, forward strand.
CAACAACAGGTCAAGGGTATAAGGGTTTAGAATACTCATAGGTGGGATTGGTGGTGTACCACATGGTACTACTGTATAGCTGATGTGGGTAGCTGTCGGGCGTTGACACTAGACACCAGCAATTTCATTAATTGACTTTAGTGATTATACTTTTAACCAAGCTAGTCATCTTTTTTACTATCTCAATCAAAAGTAAACTTCACAAAATTCTTGCAAACCTCTTAACACAACATGACAATCAATGTTAGGGGCCCACCATAACGAATCATGTGGCCCGCCATTTTAATTTAGAGGTTTTTGGGTGGTTGTCCATTGCCTTCCATGCATCGGACCAACTGATGAATGGGTAGACCTGATTTTTGGGCGCATTCGGTAATCATGGTGGGGCTTACATGATGAGTGGGTTGGATGGGATGCAAACAAGACGGTGGTCCTCAGGCAGGCAGTTGAGTAACATTTATAGGCAATCAAATAACAATTGAACAACTTCTGTGGAAGATACAGCCTAGTGCAAAAATTGATGAAATTCGTTCCATGGGGAGGGTCTGTTTTGGGGTCCTAAAACTATTTAATATTTAAGGGTGTTTTTTTTTAATTATTTTTTTTATTTTTTTAAGTTTGCATTCTGGTACATTTTTTAAAAATGTTTTTCATTAACATACTTAATTATTTTACATATTTTTCATTTCAATACCTTCGGTTGGATTTCCTTAACAACGATCAGATTATGTAGCTTAGTTTTTATACATGACAAAAACCTGCTCCTGTTTTTGGAAACGGTCCTATTTCAGCGAACTAGGGTTCATCAAAAGGGTTCTACCATTTAAACTATCGGCCAAAATCAAGATGTCCATTGCTTCCAACCCTATGGCCCACTAGAAAAGAGGACTGGCCCAATTGTCAATTTCAGACATCAAAATTTACATAATAGACCCACCGAAGGACGGCTTGGATTTGATACCCAGGAAGCACACTCATCATGTGAGCCCCACCATGATTACCGAATGCACCCAAAAATCAGGTCTACCCATTCATCAGTTGGTCCGATGCATGGAAGGCAATGGACAACCACCCAAAAACCTCTAAATTAAAATGGCGGGCCACATGACGGTTGGATCCACCTAACCAAGCTAGTCATCTTTTGAGATCATTTTAGACTATTACGCCAAAAACGAATCATATACAAAGGTTTGACCTCGATAAAAATAGCAGCAAGGATAAGGATTTTCACCATTAAAAAGTTTAATGGGGCCCACCATAACATTTATTTTCCATCCAATCTGTTAATAAAGTCACAAATAAATTTATAGGGGCCCACCATATTTTTTAGGACGTCTTCACATAGTTTTAAATGGTATGGCCCACTTGAGTTTCATTTACCGATGATTTTTGAGATATCTCATAACCTAAAGGGGACACATCAATTCCACAGTGTTGATGTTCGACAAGCCCACAAAACTTACTAACATCAATTCTTAGGTTCTCACGAGGTCAGTAAGTTGGGTCACAATTTTAACCATAATATTTGGCCCATTTTACATGTCTGATTCATTCACTGATCTATTTTACTGATCAATACTCTCAATTTGACAAGTTACTCGCCTCAATCAAGCTACATATGAGAAAGATATTGGGCATACAATATTGATCAACAATTTCAATGAAATTTGGTTTAAACATCTGAAATTATTTACTCTTCAATTTAAACTGATTAGATTGTCCAAAAACGATTAAAGATTCAATTAGTGGGTGTGCCTAATAATTTAGTAATTTTATTTTTCACAAATAAATTTAACATTTTTTTAAAGGTATATATTTTTTTTACTCTATTAAATAAATAGCATTTTATTATAAAATATTTCAAAAATATTTTAAAAACAAATTTTGAGTTTTTATTTGCAAAATCTCAAAAAACTTCTCATATTTTAATTTTTTCTCAAAATTTTGTTCTCAAAATATTATTTAAACATATTTAAAATTTTGTAACTTTTAAATATTCTTTTTCATGTGATATTACAAATTAATTAAATACTACCTTTTAATTATATATATATATATATATATATATATATATATATATATATATATATATATATATATATATATATATGCACACATTTAGGTAATAGGCAAAAATGAAAAAATATTTAGGAAAAACTTTTCCCGACGAAAATTTTCGTCGGTAAAAGTCTTACCGCCAACATTTTCCAACACGCGCCAAGAAGGGTAAAAGCACAAGATTTTAAAGACCCTTTAGCTACGAATATTTTCGTAGCCAAAGGTGAGTGCGAGATTGTTAAGAGACCCTTTAGCTATGAATATTTTCGTAGCCAAAGGCGAGTTTTACCTACGAATTTCAATTTCGTAGGTAAATGAAAAGTTTGTGAATTTTTTTGTGGAAGGAGGTGGGGAAGGAAGGGAATTTAACATACCCTTTTGCTACGAATATTTTCGTAAGCAAAGATAGGTTTTGCCTACGAAATTACATTTCGTAGGCAAATGTAAAGTTTTTGATTTTTTTATCCTTTGTAAAAGTCCAAGAGTCGCTACGAATATTTTTATCCATAGGTGAAATTAAGGTTTTAGTTAAAGATGGCTTTTAGCTACGAAATTTGATTTCGTTGGTAAAAGTAGATTTAAGACACGTTTTCGTTTTTTTTACGGTGGGAGAGTGAAAAATTCAAATGACCCTTTAGCTACGAAATTTTCTTTTGTAGGTAAAAGTAAGTTCAAAACAAGGATGGCGTTTAGCTACGACATTTTATTTCGTAGGTAAAAGTAAATTCAAAACATGGTATATATGGCTTTTAGCTACGAAATTAGAGTTCGTAGGTAAAAGTAAAGCTTTCCATTTTTTTGCTCTTTTAAAAATTAAAAACACCCTTTAGCTACGAATAAATTCGTAGGTAAAGATGGATTTTAGCTACGAAATTCCATTTCGTAGGTAGAAGTAGATTCAAAACACGTTTTCGATTCGGCGGTTGGGTGAAAAATTCAAAAGACCCTTTCGCTACGAATAATTTCGTAGGTGAAAGTAAACTTTTGGATATTTAAATTCAAAACACCATTTAGCTACAAATATTTTCGTAGGTGAATATGTGTTTTACCTACGAAATTATATTTCGTAGGTAAAAGTTGGGTTTTCGATGTTCTAGAAGTGGAAAAAGTCAAAGGACCCTTTGCCTACGAAAATTTTCGTAGGTAAAAATGCCTTTTACCTACGAAATTAACTTTCGTCGGTAAAAGTAGGCTTTTACCTACGAAAACTATTTTCGTTGGTAAAAGTCATCTTTACCTACGAAAAAAAATTTCGTAGGTAAAAGTTTCGTAGGTAAAAACCATATTTCTTGTAGTGTACATATAAGATTAACATTCGTATATAAAATAAATCATAAAAAAATAAAATAAAATCACAAAGATGAAGACGAAGGTGGTGAGGCGTTAGTAACAAAGCGTGCAGCGAGAGCCTGAAACATCTCCTGTATCATCGCTCATGCTCCACCCGCATCTCCTCAATCCTTCTCTCCTGCTCCTCCCGTCGTCTCTCCTCCTCTCTCCGCCTCTGCTTCTCTCTTGCTCACGCCTCTGCTCCTTCTCCCTACGCCTCTGCTCCTCCTCCCTCTGCCTCTTCAGATGCTCTCTGATGTCATCGGCAATGAGTCGTAGCTGCTGAATCTTTCTCTCTCTCTGCTATATCAGCTCGGCGTAGCACTCTCCCCAGCGACAGATCGGTTGGAGGCAGCTCTAGCAGGTGCCATGAGCTTGGCATCATGGCTAAGCCCGCTCACATATCCGGAACGGGTGTCAAATACCTCGCTCATGATATCTATCTCACTTCACTGACTACGATCGGGAGTGGGCTGACTGCGTATGGTGTCCATCACCGCATGTAATGAAAGCATATGAATTTTCATAACGAATGATATTATTATAAATCAATGCAATTAAAACTTATAATGTAAGGATTTTTACCTAATTTTCATTGGCTCTAGAATGAACCTAAGATCCCATCGCCTGCCAACAATGAGTCCCTCTGTAGAGGTCTACTGGTCAAGGCTCCTGGCTGGTGACGGAATCTCGTTGTGTAATTGAAAGGACAATAAAGTTAATATAAATGACTTTAAATATATCAACTTAATAATCACTAGAAATTTCTTACCATGTCATGACGATGTCGTACAAATGACTTTAAACCAGCTACATGGTTCACTTCTAACTTTCCTCTGTTCGTAGAATTTATTTTGCTCCTCTTCTGAACACATTATTTATAATACATTGTTATTAATTCTAAATTTATTGTTACCTTAAGATATCGTAAATATGTAAATATTACTTGAAAACCCTTAGACGAAAATCTCTTATAGATTATCTGTTAGTCGTCTGTAGTCACATGCGACGGTGAGGACAATACGACCTCCTCGTGGGTCCTGCACCGCTTGTATCGCTGGTGTAACTCCCCGCGGTACTCCTTGAATCGTTCCCTGACCATGTCGTCAACGGCATGGAAAATGTAAGGAACATTCAGATCTAAGACAAATTTATCCTATAGTTTCATAAATAATAGATTAAGGTAATAAACTTATTAAGAAAATAACTTAACTGTAAATGAACTTTCACAAAAAAAAATTAATTTACTAAAATTTACCTAATAACGCTGATGGATGAACCATCACACATCATCTTTCACGTTGCCCAACAGGGGGTGTTGGCGGGGATCAGAGATCGGCATAAGACACCGACTTCTGACGTAAAGAATCTGACATGTGAGAACTTTACCGTCACCTCACCCTCATGCGTAAGTCGCTCTAAAACTAACCCACGCATGGGTTCACGTCCTCGTCGGCTGGTCAATGATGTTGTCGCAAAAGAAATACGTAAGTCAAAGCATAAATAGAAGTTACTAAAAGAAATATATGTCTACACTTACATGCAGTGCCCGATGTATGCTCAACCGAGGGCTCAGACGCCTGTGATATAGCATGCGACGTCGATGCTGCCTCCACCGCATCACGGGCGGAAGGAGTAGATCTAGTCCATGAACAATGTGATCTCCCATCTAGTTCCATGATAGAATATGTGCGAACTATGAACTTATAAATTTAAATAATGTCAGTACAAGTGTATAAACATCAATATAATAAACATATTAAACTTTACAGTGCAAGTGAAATATACTAAAAATTCTACAAGAAGTGTTGATGGTAGAATGAATTTGTACTTATGCTTAGAGAGATGATTAAAATATGATTAGACCATTACACTGTAACGCAAGCAGAATATAATAAAACCGTAAACATTCTAGTAAAATTTAGAAATTCCATTACACATTGTCATTCTATATTACATACATGTATTTTATTATAATACGAAACAACTTTTGATCAACTATCCAAAGTACTCCCTGCGTAATTTATAGTACACTGCAAAAGTATATATCAAGCTGTGTGAAGCACTCGACATTGTTGCAGCCAACATTCCAGTCACAATAGGAGAAATATGGTCCTTGGGACTTCATTCAGATGTTCAAGTGATAAAACTGCATCTTCCATACGAAGTTTCCCATGGTTATATTCCTCTAGTAGGTCCAGAATTTTTTTAAGATTATATAATCTTTTATCTAAGTCATCGTCCATATATTCCTTGCTATCTTCAACGTCTGGTTCGGGAACGTCAAATATGTTCCTGGGCTTTATTTTCTGTACCACGTGCCAAGGGACGCCTAACTTGGTGTCAGAGAGGTAAAATACTTGTTCGGCTTAGCTAGCGAGGACAAACGGGTCATCCTTAAACCACTTTCGAGATGAATTTACACTCGTTAAGTAATCGTCAGTCTATATTCCCAAAATTCTTATTTTCAATGTCTCATCGATCACATTTAAATAAGTACACCTGCTTTCTCATACAATAACTTAGCTCAATAAAATCCGTCAAAACGCTATAAAAGTCAATTTCTACCTCCTCATGCGTTCCCTTCACAACCACCCCACTATTTTTTATGGTCCTATACTTCTCACACTCTTCAGTGTAGAACCGAATCCCATTTACAATATAACCTGTATATCTAGATACACATCTATCAGGACCACATGCCAGTGAGTAGAGTGAATCAGACGCATCCGCAGAGTTGCTAGCACGCAATGTCTTCATCTATTATCACGTATAGAATGTAATTATTTAAGAATTTCCTTAGGTTTAAATATTGTGAAATACAACAAAATTCTAAGTGTGGTGAGATACAAGGTGAAATCTTACACGTTTTCTAAACCATTCTGGAAACTGATCCTGATGCATTCGATTATAATTTGTCAAGTATTGGGACTTTATCTCCTTGATATGTTCGCTACACATAATTGACATGTTATCAGCAAGAAACATTAAGATCATCGTATATAAAGATAAAATTATCGAGGGAAGACTTACTATAAGTACGACTCTATTTCTTCACAATTATGCAACACATACCATTGCGCCTTTACTTGATCCTTAAGTTTCTTATCCTGAAACGTTAGGGATCCTAAAGGACGGACGTTATGTGCGAATACAGATATGAGTCCTTGTTCATGCTCATGCCCTTTATCAGTATTCTGATCTTATCGGTTGAATCTAGTCTCTATGCTACGAAGATACATGGAATAAAATGTCAGGCACTCATTATCAAAGCACGCCTCAGCATTGAATCCCTCTGGATGTGCCTTATTCCTCACGAATCATTTTAGTGTGTTAAGGTATTTGTACACAAAACCAGTATGTTATACGTATGAAAACATGGATATATATAGTTTATGAAATAAATAAAAATTTTAATAGGTTCTACTACCTTTCGATTGGATACATCCAATGATATTGTACTGGGCCTGCAAGCTTTGCCTCGTGCGGTAAGTGAATCGCTAGGTGTACCATGACTTGAAAAACGAAGGTGGAAATATCCTTTCAAGTTTGCAAAGGATTACGATAATGGCACTCTCTAGTTATTTAATAACCTCTATATTTAATGATTTCAAACACAATTCCTTAAAGAATATCCTTAACTCAATTAACGCCACACTGATATCCTTGCTCAGGAATCCAAGAATCGCAACTGATAGTAGACGTTGTAGAAGGACGTGATAGTCATGACTTTTCATTCATGTTACCTTACAGTCCGTAATGTTTACGCGCCGAGATATATTTGATGCATACTCATTAAAAAACTTCACCGATCTCAACCATTCACATAAATATTTTTTCTCTAGTTTTGTCAATGTGTAGCAAGCTGTTGGTATAGTATATGAATTTCTATGTGGTTACAAGTGCAACTCTTTCCTTAAACCCATTGCTTGTAGATCTAATCGAGCCTGGAAACTGTCTTTTGTTTTCTTCTTTATGTTCATCAATGTTCCAAAGACATTGTCACATGTATTCTTCTTAATATGCATGAGATCCAAGTTGTGTCACAATTTCAGATCAGTCCAATAGGGCAACTCAAAAAAATGCTCTTCTTCCTCCAGTTATACTCCAATATTGCATATTTCCTCTTCTTCAAGTGTGGTGCCTTACCATATCTAACTTCTCCACTGTTACTTAGTTATTGTATCACATATTCTCAGATACCTCTTTCGATGGTGGTCTATGATCTTATTTATCATCAAAGATCATCGTCTTCCTGCACCAACTATGATTGCTCGGAAGGAAGCGACGATGGCCCATATAACACGTTCTTTTACCATGCTTCAATGACAATGAACAAGTCTCAATACTACATGTTGGACAAGCCAACTTTCCCTTCGTGCTCCACCCAGACAAATTCCCATACGCGGGGAAGTCATTTATTGTCCACAAGACCACTACATGCAATTAAAATGTTTATCCTGCAAATGTGTCATACGTCTGTACACCTTGACTCCACAACTCGTTTAACTCATCTACTAACAGTTGTAAATATACATCAATGTCATTCCCGTGTGACTGGGTCCAGGAATAAGCAATGACATCATGAAAATGACTCTATCATACACAACCAAGAAGGTAAATTATAGGGCATAATTACCATTGGCCATATACTGTACGAGCTACTCATGTTACTAAATGGATTAAAACTATCACTTGCAAGACCTAGTCAAACATTGCGAGAATCCTTTGCAAACCAGTCATATTGCTTGTTAAAATTTTGCGAGGCTTTAGAGTCCGCAAGGTGCCTCAGTGTACTATCATCATAAACGTGTTTCTCCTTATGCCACCTCATATCTTCAGTCGTCTCGTGAGACGTAAACAATCTTTATAATCTGGGTTTCAATGGGAAGTACCTTAACACCTTTTGCGGAATTTTCTTACGCTTAGCTTCGTCATACTTACACTTAGACTCTCCACATTTTGGACACTCTTCAATATTTTCATGCTCTTTTCAATACAATATACAATCATTTAAACATGCATGGGGATGTAATCAAGGCCCAAGTCTCGCATCAAGGATTTTGTCTCGTAATGAGACTTAAGCAATGTCTCACTGTCTGGTAATGCTTCTTTCAACAAGTCAAGTAACATGTCGAACGATTTATTACTCCAACGATTTATTGTCTTCAAATGAAGTAACCTTATAAGAAAATTTAACTTGGAGAAGTTCTCACACCTCGGATAAAGTGGACGTTGTGCATCCCTCAACAACCTACTAAAATTTTCTCATTCGACATCACCCATGGGAGGAATATCTTGGCTACTACTTGTCGCTGCAAAATCAGTATCCACAATTATTCCCTTGAACACATCCCTTATGATATCTTGCATTTCGTCAACGTCTTCATCCTCGTCATCTGGCATAATTAGGTCAGCAAGGACTTTAGTGGCCTCAACTCTTTGGTGGATATCTTCACCATAATGAATCCACCAAGTGTAACCTTGGTCAATCCCAACTATGAACAAATCGTCTTCTATTTTTTCTAAAGTCTTTTAAACCATGTTCTTGCATTTTCGACATGGACGCCTAATCCTATTGCCTGAATCTGCCTGATTTCGTGCAAATTCCATGAACTCTTGAACCCCTTATTTATACTCTGGGCCAAACCTATTCTTAGCTCGCATCCAACTCTTATCTATCTCTACAATGAAAAGATTAGAGTCAGTTTATGGAAATAGGTTTAAGATTCAGTTAGGGTTATAGGTTTAGGATTAGGTGTAGGTTTAGGTTTAGGGATTTAAGAATATGTTTAGGTTTTAGGTTTAGGTTTAGGTTATAGGTTTAAGTTTAGGTGTAGGTTATAAGTTATAGGTTTAGGTTATAGGTTATAGGTTTAGGTTTAGGTGTAGGTTATAGGTTTAGGTTATAGGTTATATGTTATACGTTTAGGTTATAGGTTTAGGTTTAGGTTAAGGTTATAGGATATAGGTTTATGTTTAGGTTATAGGTTTAGGTTATAGGTTATAGGTTTAGGTTTAGGTTTAGGTTATAGGTTATAAGTTTAGGTTTAGGTTTAGGTTATAGGTTATAGGTTTAGGTTATAGGTTATAGGTTTAGGTTTAGGTGTAAGTTATAGATTTAGGTTATATGTTATAGGTTTAGGTTTAGGTTATATGTTTAGGTTATAGGTTTAGGTTTAGGTTATAGGTTTGGGTTTAGGTTAAGGTTTGAAGTCGGGTCCAAAGTTATAGGTTATAGCTTTAGGTTATAGGTTTAGTTTTAGGTGTAGGTTATAGGTTATAGGTTTAGGTTATAGGTTATAGGTTATAGGTTTAGGTTATAGGTTATATGTTTAGGGATTTGAGAATAGGTTTAGGTTTTGGGTTTAGTAGTTCGGGTTCGTGTTCGGGTTTGGGTTAGGGTTATAGGTTTGGGTTTAGGTATAGGTTTTAGTTAAGTGAATTAAGTTTAGGTTTAGGTTTAGGTGTAGGTTATAGGTTATAGGTTTAGGTTTAGGTTATAGGTTTAGGTTTAGGTTTAAGTTTAAGAATTCGTGTTCGAGTTCGGGTTAGGGTTATAGGTTTGGTTTTAGGTGTAGGTTTAAGTTAAGTGAATTAAGTTTAGGTTATAGGTTTAGGTTTAGGTTATAGGTTTAGGTTTAGGTTATAAGTTATAGGTTTAGGTTTAGGTTATAGGTTTAGGGATTTGAGAATAGGTTTAGGAATTTGGGTTCGAGTTTGGGTTATAGGTTTGGATTTAGGTGTAGGTTTAAGTTAAGTGAAATAAGTTTATGTTATAGGTTTAGGTTTAGGTTAAGGTTTAGGTTTAGGTTTAGGTTATAGGTTTAGGTTTAGGTTATAGGTTTAGGTTTAGGTTTAGGTTTAGGGTTTAGGATTCGATTCGAGTTTGGGTTCGGAGATCCGGTTGGATCGAGTTTAGGTTTGGGTTTTCAAGTTTAGGTTTAGGTTTAGGTTAGGGAGTTAAGATTAGGATTATGTGTATGTTTAGGTTTAGGGATTTAAGAATAGTTTTAGGTTTAGGAATTGAGTTCGTGTTCGGGTTTGGGTTTAGGTTTTCGAGTTTAGGTTTAGGCTATGGATTTGGTTTTAGGTTTAGGTTTAGGTTTAGGTTCGGGTTCGGGTTTAGGTTTAGGGATATGAGAATAGGTTTAGGTTTAAGTTTAGGTTTAGGCTTAGGGTTTAGGGATTCGGATTCGGATTCGGGTTTGGGTTTCGGATCGGGTTTAGGTTTGGGTTTTCAAGTTTAGGTTTAGGATTAGGTTAGAGAGTTGAGATTAGGATTAGGTGTAGGTTTAGGTTTAGGGATTATATATATATATATATATATATATATATATATATCTTAAATGGACCCGCAAAGGTTCTAATGTTGGGTGTCCTCATCCCCATTGGCCCATGTAGTGTGGCCTACTTGAGTATTGGATTGGGTAGATGCGGCTTTGGTGGATCCCTCTAAGGCCCACCATGATGTATTTTTCTTATATCCAGGCTATCCATCTTTTTCACCAAGTTATTTTAGGGCATAATTCCAAAATTATAATAGATCCAAATCTTAAGTGGATCAAGCTGATATTTTTGTGGTCCATTCATCAAGGTCTTTGTAACCTTATTAACAGATTTGATGAAAAATAAACATTCTGGTGGCTCCTAAGAAGTTTTTAATGATGGGTATTCAATCACCTATGTTTCCTTTAATGTGGTACACTTGAGTTTTGGATCTGCATGATTTTTGGTAATACGCCCTAAAATGATATGACGAAATAGATGGACAGCATGGATATAATAGAAATACATCGAAGCTTTTTATATGCCATCTAATCCATTCATAAGATGCATCCAACCTGGATAAACATATCCTCGAATCATCATGCCATTCTAAAGTTCAAGTGGGTTAAAACATATGATTTTTGAAGTTTTAGTCATGATTTTACATTGTATGGCTCACCTTGCCTGATTTTTGGGCATCAACGTGAACAGTGGGCCCACATATGAACAGACTATATTTCATTAAAAAAAATCATGGCAAGATGTGCCTATCCTGGAAAGATGAGCCTATCCTAGAAATGTTTGTATTAGATCAGCCCTGTTGAGAGTAGGCCACACCATTTAAAGGTCCATTTAAGATTTATATATATATATATATATTTCATTGATTGTCTCAAGACATAAAATTATCTGTTAAAATGGATAAACGGAGTGGATGAAATACATAAATCACGATGGACCACTGTTTACTGTATTATGGTCCACTTGAGATTTGGATCCCACCATGATATATATGTTGTATCTAACCGTCCATCCATTTAAAGAGATCATTTTAGGGCATGAGCTGAAGAATGAGGTAGATCCAAAGCTCAAGTGGACCTCAAAACTAATTGGGACCATAAAAGTTTTCAATTAAGTTGATATTTATGTTATCCCTTCTTCCAGTCTAGGTCTGTGTGAACTTACCAATAGGTTGGATCTTAAATAACTATCATGGTGGGTCCCAGGAAGGAATCAACGGTCAGGGGCACTATCCCCACCATGATGTTTAGTTTTAGGTGTAGGTTTAGGTTTAGAGTTATACTAGAGTCTGCTCCATCAATTTCGAGCTAATACATAAATACGGGCCTGCCAAAATGGCCAAGCCACCCATATTGCTATCCATAGGAAATGGACAAATTCATTATGGTCATAACAACAGTTCCCACCTTCCACGAACCCCCGCTCAACATCCGGATAACTCCTACGCAATCCAGGTCTGCTCCATCAATTCTGAGCTAATACATAAACACGAGCCTGTCCAAATGGCCAGGCCACCCATATTGCTATCCATAGGAAATGGATAGCTTCATCATGGTCATAATAGCGGTTCCCACCTTCCATGGACCCCCGTTCAACATCTAGATAGCTCCGATGCACATTTGGGTTTGCTCCATCAATTTCGAGCTATTACAATTAAATCATAAATTAGTTACCCATCCAAGGTTGGATAGATTGTAATACTTTCATATTCCCATTTAAATGTCCATGCCGAAAATCCGATAGCATCTCCCTATGCCTCTCCAGATAAGTTGATCTTACGTTATATTCCGATGCTAAATATTTAAAGCAATATAAAGATGTTTGCCATTAGATATAGAACGGAAGAAACATATCTAAAGAGAAACGAGGAGATGGACCACGGATCAGGCACGAATATTTAAATAGATTATATGAAAGCATACTATCCATCTAACCATGAATTGTCCAAAACGGGACAATTTGAGCAATTTCTAAGCCATAAAAAATACACCGTATATATGTATAACCACATAGAAATCCTCAAACGGGTAACTAATTATCTAACTTACAAATCACAATCATAAGTCACAACTATAAACTAACAAATCACAATCATAATTTAAGAAAAAAATGTAATACATATTAAGCATCAGTAACTGAAAGTATAATAGTTTCTTGAAATAATGAGAAAAGATCAAATACAAAGTGAAAGCATCACTAAGTTGTACTGCTACAAGGATCCAGTGTGTATTTCATTGAGAATGATAGGAATAAATAGCTCTACATATTTATCCTATACTCTAACACAATACTAGCTCAATCAAACTAATCAATAACAAAGACTAGACTAGCAATCTGGATGCCCAACTATGATTACTAATCAAGAGTGTGGCTCATATGCAGTAATTTCACAAAAAAAGATAATTGATATGATTAGAAGCCTATTAAAGTTTTTTGTGTGTGTGTGTGTGTGTGTGTGAAAGAAGCCTACTAAAGTTTTAGTAGTAGGCTAGCAGCTATATAAAAACACAACAGAACTACAGAGTATTGTAAAAAAATAAATAAATTAATAATGCTTAGACATGAAGGCGTGCCTGGGTAGGGCTTCGACAACAAGAGCATGCATTATTTTTCACATCTAACCATTCCATGGATGTCAGCAAATCCAATAATTGGCTACTCTTAAGGAATGTATTTTTTTTTGGTGGTACATCCATACTTGTAAATATAATTAGGACAATTTAGTTCGACATGATTATATGCCATGTATGCAATTTCAAGTAATTTCCAAGTGCATGCAAATAAACTCTCATGCTCTTTCAACGTTTCTTTCAAATAAAAAAGCAGTTGCTCTAAAAGAGAATAACCATCTATACGCATGAGCCAAAGCACTGCACAAGTAATGGTGGGAAATGAATTTGTTCTAAATGGTTCAATTTTCTTGATTGTGCAATACATTTTCAAAGGTCTTTTCTTGGTTGTGCAATACATTTTCCAAGGTCGACATGAAATGCAAAAACACGGGAAAGTCCTCAAGGAGTTTTTTTTTTTAAAAAAAAAAAAAAAAAAAAAACTAGTTTGATGAGAAATAGTTTAATGAGAAAAAGATTTTCTTTCAAATAATGGTTTAATGAGAAAAGGAGTCAACAATTCAGTTTTTAAAAATCTGCAATTAGACAATGGGGGTAAAATGCCTTCTATTATTATTATTATTATTATTATTATTATTATTATTATTATTATTATTATTTAGTGTTGGAATCTAGCAATATTGGGCTGACATGGTGTGGTAAATGACATCCAACCCATCCAATAGGTGGACCCACCTTGATGATCATTCTCTAAAAAAATCAAGCAGTTCCAATCATCAGCTGGGCTGCACTCAAATTTGGAGGCTTGTAGGTGTGTTGTATTCGATGGTAGTCAGGTTGGATGTCATACATATAGTACATGACACCAGAATGTTGTATTTAGCCTGATCTTGTGGACAGGTCGGATGTCATACACAAACTACATGGCACCAATATGTTGGATTAGCCCTCATAAGCTGTTTAGCAGGCCTGGACCGCCTCAGGCCATGCCTGATATATGTATGTTGTATATTGATGTTGTCCTCTATTTCATTTTAGGACATGGTCTAAAAATAAGGCAGATTTAATCTCAGGTGGATCGACTACTGTTAAAAACTTCCTAAGGCCCACTATAATATTTAATGCCATCTAACTTGTTGATAAGGTTGCACAAACCTAGATGAAGGGAAAACACAAATAGAAGCTTTGGTTCAATTTTTTCATGGCCCCTGAGAAAGTTTTTAATGGTGGGAATTTAATCCCTTCTATATCGTACACCTGAGTTTAGATCTGCCTCATTTTCTGAACTGTGCCCAAAAATGAGGTGACAACTGGATGGATGGCATGGATATACCCACGTAAATCAAGGTGGGCCCCACAGTCAGAGTCTCACCCAGTAAGCCTTTAAACCACTTTCATTTTAACCAATAGTTCTCTGGTTTATTCGTTAAAAAAATCGTAGTTAAGGGTTTTGAATTTCGAATCCCTAATTAGGGATTTTCAATTTTTAATCTATAATCCACAATTAGGGAATAGACATTAAAAATCCCTAATTAGGGATTCGAAAACTCAAAAAATCCCAATACACAAATCATTGCATAATACTACTTGAGGATTAAAAAAATGCCCAAATTGATGAAATGGATAGATAAGGAGAGAGAGAGAGAGAGAGAGAGAGAGAGAGAGAGAGATACCTAATGTGCAACAAGGTTGGAGTGAGAGAGAGACAACGAGAGTGAGAGAGAGCGGAGAGGGAAAGGGGAGAGATCGAGAGTGGAGAGGGAAAGGGGAGAGAGAGTGACAACGAGAGTGAGTGAGAGAGAGAGAGAGAGCGACTGAGGGAGATGGATGGGCGCTAGAGTCGTTTCGGCTTAAAACATAACCTTATTGACGACAACAATTTTAGTCGATAACACTTGTCACCATTCATAGGTAAAAGGCTGTAAAAATATTTTAGCCCACTCGTGCTCTATCAACCCCATCCACTCCTTACATATGTTTTTAAATATACTTCTTAGCTACACTAAAAATAAAAATTACAAATCAACATCTATGATCAACCACACAAAGTGAAATAATATGTCCACTGTTCATTTTATCTGCCTTTACTGATGAATTGTTTTGTCGGTGAAAATCCCCTTTACCGACGATATTGTATAACATCGGTAAAAATAGCCTCTTGGCAGGAATATATTTGGTATAGGCGGGAATCTTTTGCCGAAAAGTAATATTTACCGACGAAATCAATTTCATCAGAAATAAGTTTGTCATTCGTCCAGGAAGGGCTCTGTGGGGCCCACCATGATGTAACTATTTGTCCACTCCGTTCATCACTTTTCTCAGATCATTTTAAGGTATGCTCCTAAAAATGAAGCAAGTTCACAGCTCTTATGGACCACACCAAAGGAAGCTGCAGTGATAATGACACCCACCATTAAAACCTTTCCAAGGGACACCGTGTTGTTTTTTACCATTCAACCTATTCATAATGACATGTAGACGTGGATGAAGTGAAAACACAAATATCAGCTTCTGAAACTTCTCTAAGAAGTTTTTTATGGTGGACGTTCAATCCCCAGTTTATGCTCCAGTACTTAAGCCCACCTAGATGTGATTCACATATCCAGTCCATTCATTATGTGTGTCCCACTTGGATGAGGGGTCAGACTAAGTTTCAGCCACATCCAAAACTTATGTAGGCCCCACCAAGTGCTTTTATATATCGTAGTATGTCTTCATATAGTTTTAGATGGTATGGCCCACCTGAGTTTCGTATACAGATAATTTTTAAGATATCTCATTACCTAAAGGGGATACATCAAATGCACAGTGTTGATGTTTGACACACATCATGATGGGCCCCACAAAACTTATAACATTAATTCTTACGTTCTCAGGGGGTCAATAAGTTGGGTCACAATTTTGACTAGAATATTTGGCCCATTTTACATGTCTGGTCCATTCACTCTATTTTACTGATCATTACCCTCAATTTGACTAGTTACTCGCCCCGATCTACATATGAGAAAGATATTGGGCATACAAGATTGATCAACAATTTGAGTGAATTTTGATTTAAACAACTGAAGTTATTTACTCTTCAATTTAGACTGATCAGATTGTCTAAAAATGGTTAAAGGTTGTTCATAATATCAAAAAGATATGAATGAAGAGAAAACACAAACATCAGCTTGATCCAAAACTTCTACAGCCTCCAAGAAATTTTCAATGGTAGAGGTTCAATCACACTATTTCCTGTGGTGTGGTCCACTTGAGCGTTGGATATGCTTCCTTTTTATTCTTTAGACCTCAAATTATCTATTAACATGGATGAACGGAGTGGATAAAATAAATAAATGATGGTGGACCCCACAGAATTTACTCAGTATGCTAAGGGTAAAAATCACATTTTTTTCAAAATGTATATTTTCTTACTCTTAATTTTTCTTTCAAAAACTTTTAACAAAATATCATATTTATTATCAAATATTTCAAAAAAACAAAAAAAATACAAATGCTAAATTTTTATTGTTAAAATCTTAACAATTTTATCAAATTTTATTTTATTTTTATCAAAAAATTTTAAATGGCGATTTTTGCCGATGATGTATGTATTTCGTCGGTAAAAGGTTCCTTTATTGACGATATTGTATAACGTCAAAAAAATAGCCTCTCCGATCTTTTGCCGACAAACTATTTGGTTTGTCGAGAAAAATTACATTTACCGACGAAATGATCGTCAAGAAAAGAGTTTTCAGCGATGATAAATAATCTCGATGGGAAAAGTTTACAGGCCGTCGTTGTAAATGGTGGTGGGAACTTATTCGGTCGTGGCGGGAATCTTTTGCCGACGTAACCATATTTCGTCGGGGAAAGTCATTGTAACGCCCTGAAAATCGGGGGTCGAGCATAAACTCAACTCCCGAGTTCCAAAACATCACTTATGCAACAAAATGAATGATAATTGAATGTTGACTGTATTTGTGCATTGAACATGAGTGAGATTAAGCCAAAACAGAATATCATACTCCAGAGGCAGTAAATTAGCAAGCGGAAGACTGTGATAGATATATAAAATATAGAAAATCTGTGGTGAGTCTCCAGAGCGTGATAACATTACCAGGTTAATAAATTACAAGTGCAGTTCAAATTTTACCAATGTGTAAGTGTAATGTCTTCTATCCCATGTACCATAGCCCCGTCAATACAGTACCAGGTCTTCAGAGACCCGACAGAGAGTTACATGTAGGAGAACTCCTCCTCGACATCATAATAGTAGTCCGGCTCTGCTTCAGGAGTAGCGTAGCCATCTGCAATCAGACAATGTCTGGTGGGTGTTCGAAACACCGTCCCGTAACGTGGGAGTGAGTGATCAACTCAGTGGAACAATAAAGCATAGGTTAACATGTTATCAATTCAATCAAGCAGTAATGATAAAGCAGTACAAATCAAACAATTCTAACTACTCTTATTAAATGCAAGTATGAAATGACATGATGTATGCCCTTGCCAAACCACCCTCAGCGACATCATCTTACGTTCGCGAATGCTTAACTCCCTCAGTGCGCCACATCTACTAAGCACATGCGGTGCGATGATGATCATGATTACCGAGTTGTTATTAGTCCAATTCAAACAGCAGTATTGGGAAACTAAGGTACCTCCCTTGTATCATTCCCAAACATGATCCATTCTAGGGTCGTCAAACCTAGATAATCTCATACGATATTATGGTTTGAGAAGCATAGTGAAGGCATCGCAAAGGGCTCGTCACCCGTCAGCGCGGATACAGATCTCACCGTATGTGGCTCAATTGCTGGCCGTCAGCTCGAGTACAGGTCTCACCGTACTCGGCTCAATCACTAGCCGTCAGCTCGAGTACAGGTCTCACCGTACTCGGCTCAACTCATACTCTAGTTGCTGTGAAAGACTCGTCGCCAATCACAGACCCTTGGAGTATACTCGAAGATACTACGAAGGACTCGTCACCCGTCAGTACGAGCACAGGTCTCACCGTACTCGGCTCTCGCCGTAAGTATCGACAGCTCGAATACAGTGTCCCATACCACCGTATTCGGCTCACGAGTTTGGATGCGCAATGGTCACTACGGGGAGGCACATGGCCCCAGCGTAGGCCGACAGCTCGACCACGGTGTCCCATACCACCATGCCCGGCTCATGCGCCTTAGCGGATAAAGGTACCATGGTTAAAAGGGATTTCACTGGTAAGTTTGGTACCCTAGGTTCAAGCAGTAGTGACCAAACATGGTGAACATATGTAAGACAGATCGGGTTACTTGACGAGCTCGGCTAGCTCGAGCGCATAACAAGTTGAACAACATGAAGTGCATAAGCACTTCGCGTGGCCAACCACTATCGCCAACCGAAGTACGACTCGGGTTCGTCGAACACATCTCACGTGGCAAATGAATTGTAGCCACGAATTCAATTCTGGTACCGATTGTCTGGACTATAATCATAGCCCCAAACACATTAACTTGCAGATAGATAAAGCAGTAATGGATCAAGATTCAACTTATACAATCAAGGTATGGTATTATCCGTTTAGGGCTGCCAGGGCTGTTGACGCATTCGTTGCTCCGATCCCCCATCACCCATGACGGATCATACAACGTGAATATAAATTTAAACATATGTATTACATAGTTATAATCATAAAGCAGTTGAGCATGTTATGAATCACAACACAAGCATGAGTTTATACATGTTCAATTCATAATCACACAACAATCCAAGGAGATCATACACATAGTTAAAAGAGGTTGAGAATCATATCTCAACACCCTTATACATTACAATTTGCTAACTACTACTCATTCAGACATTTCAAGAAACACTTAAACAAACATACATCAACATACATGACATATGTCGATCACATAGGCATTAGGCCAAATCCTTTCACTAGGGAGTTGCCCCAATCATAACACGCGTACACCCACGACGGATAGTCATGGCAAGCAGGAATCCAAGTTCCATGTTCATTTAGTCATTTCCGCAAACACTTGGGCCACACATTTTAGCATATATAGTGTATATTGGCCGTGGCGTGATTTAGGGAAAATCCTTTCGTCAAAAGGGTATCGCCAATACAACAATCATGAATCCATGACAATTTGTCATGGCGAGCACGAATGAGAATTCTATACTCATTCAGTCACTTTCACAAACACTTAGAATACACTATTACAACATACATGGTGTATGTTAGCAAAACATGTATTAGGGCTATCCTTTAGCCAAGTGAGTATTTTATCCATGTATAATATATTACTACAGCAAATAATCATGATAAATGCATCTTCAAAATTTATACATATACAGTATTTTCTAGAATACGCATTTTTAACATACATAATGTATACAAGCAAACATGTATTACGGCGATTCCCTTCACCAAGCAAATATTTTATACGCACATAATATATTTATACGACAATTAATCATGACAAACACATCGCTAAAATATACATGTATACGGTACTTCTTACAATACCGTATTTCTACATACATAGTGTTTATTAGTAAACATGTATTTGGGCGAATCCTTTCGCCAAATAAGTATTTTATCCATACGTCATATATCCATACGACAAATAAAATGTCAAACACATTTCCATAAAAAATACGTATACGGTATTTTATACGAATACCTAGAGTATGTGAAATTCCAAATTCTACAATTCTAATCGAAACTGAAAACGGAAAGCACTTTGTACATGTGCAATTGCATGCAGATCATGAATCTATCATTATCTGACATTGAAAGCGTTGAAAACCGTAACCTATACACCTAAAGTTCGCACCTTTTGTCGTAGAATCGCAACGGAAACGATAGGTTTGTCCAGCTTCCGTATACGGGAGTTTGGCAGCCTAAAGAACGAAACAGGTTAGTTATTTCATAACCTACAACTGTCTAATCCCCCAAACAGGTTAGGGTTAGGGTTTATTACCTTAAAAGCAGTCGGTATCGCGCGGAAAGCGTATGGAAGGAGGCGGTGCGGCCGTGGAGCGGCGAGGGAAGTACGGCGAGGGAGTTCCTCCCACATCTCCCTCACTCTCTCTCTTTTCCCTCTCTCAAATCCAAATTCGTATGGCTGGAATGGGAGAGGGTTTAAAATCCTTATATAGTCTCAAAACTCACCGAAATAGACTCTGTTCAAGGGTTCTTGCTAATATAGGTATTTCGTCACTTTTCCACTCAAAAAGAGGTTCGGTGGCCCTCCTTGAGCCAAACATCGACTTAAGCTTACCACACATGGATCAATGTAGGATTACGTTTTCGACTCGATCGGATTCCCCAGATCGCACGTGGCGGACCACTTTCAATTCAACGGTCGGTGGGCCACGATCCGAAATTCCAAGCACATGTAAATGTTCCTGAAATTTTTCCTGATCCGAGGGTGTAATTTGGTCTGATTCTGATGGTCTGGTTGCTTAATACTGATGCGCAAGCGAATGGTGCCAGATCACTATTCCAGATATTTATTTTGGAATGGGAATAGTGTTTTTCACACACCCTTGCTCCGGATCCAAACGAATGGCCGTGGGACATCGGCTGGACCTAATTTTTGAGATGATAGTCAAGCCCAGTGAGGCGGTCCTAAGTCCTTAACTTCGTATTGTTCGGACTCCGATGTGCGGTCTAGACCTAATACGAAGTTTTGAGATGTTCCCGAGAGCAGCAGGGTAATGAGATTGATCCTAAGTTTTAGGGTAACCTACCGTCAATGATTCTGCAAGTTTTGGGTCTTGCAGATCGTATTTAAAGCAATTCAAATGGATTTCATGGCTAATCTAGTTTAGCACCTAGTTCACTTTGTCAAATTTCTAAAGGATTTAGTCCTAAGTGATTTCTGGTCGAGGTGGTACTCAGGCCTTTGGAGTTTGTATATGAGGTGATCCAAGTTATGATACTTAACTAGTTTAAGATAGTGTCTAGGGTAAAAGTTCTTAGAAAAATTGGAAGCACAAGGTAGTGAAGGGTTGGATTTGTGAAGGAAATGGGTTCAGAAGTGATTTTAGACTATGGGATTCAGTTCTGACAAGTTAATGAGGTATTAGGATTGGCCTATTGCCTAAGGACGTCTAATCCCAGGTTGGCAAAAAATCCAGGGCGTTACAGTCATGTTTACCGATGAAATTGATTTCATTGGAAATAAGTTTGTCAGTAAAAGGCCAATTTCTTGTAGTGATTGAATCTTGATGAGTCTATTTTTATGAAAAAATTAATAAATAATAAAAATAAGAAGTAAAGGAGATTAATTTTAGGACTTTTTAGAAACTGTACCAAAATCATTAGTTTCAGGCAACTGATACTCCCAGAAATTTTAGAATCTTTTTATTACTCGAAATGTAATGAATTTTGGTATAGATAAAGTATACTTGATGATGAACTACTATAAAATTAATTAAAATAATCTAATAATTAAAAGTACCAAAATTATTACATGAAATAGATCGATTGAAACTGAAAATTTTTGCAACTACACATTACTGTTAAACCACGCATATCTTTTTCATCTTAGAGTTTTTGTATTCGATCTCTTCTTAAGAATTGCTTCTAATCATACTATCTAATTAAATTAATATTTTCTATTTTTTTGATATATTTTACTAATTCTAATAGCTTCGAGTATAGTTGAATTATGGTCATTGATTAGGGTGATTAGAGTCGAATTACTATTTTCACTAATTACAAATAGGCCACACTATGAATTTAGCTAATCCAAACCTCAATTATTGCTATGAGAAATCTCGTTGCCCAATCCATCTAGAAAATGCCTAGATTCACCGAATTAGATATAGATTGCATGTCAGTGGCCCACTACACTTGAAACTATTGAATAATGACCATCTCACCAGGCTTGACGTCCATTGCGTATGTCAACCCGGGATAGCGTCTAGAATTGATCAACTTAGACTGAAGGCCGGGTGCATGGGATGTGCAAATGTCCTAGGCAAAAACCTAAAATTTAAGTGAATTGGGCTCTCTACTCTTTTGTGAAGTTGCGACTTTTCGACCGTTGAGTTTCTACCAAACTCGATGTATGAGTTAAGGATATTTTTCCACACATATCTGAATAGTTGTGGCCCCGATCGATATTTGATGATTGTCCATCATAAGTGGGGTGCCCATTGCTAATCGGAGCGTCCAATTGTCGTTCGGTTGTGATGAAATGTAGATTTTATAGCGGGGCACCTACCCTATGGTGTAGACAAGCCAGTGGGCCTTCGATGAGGCCCTACAAGTCAAAAACAACCTCCCCTAAGGCAACCTTAATGAAAAAGGGTCATTGGGGCTATTTGTGCATATTCCGACACTATAAATAGCCCCCCATTTGTACCCTCTCACTCCCATATGATTTGCATTGCAACAAAGGGTAGAGAGAAAGAGAGAAAGAGAAGGTGAGGGAGGTCTTGTGAGGGAGACCTTGGAGCATTCCTGATGGATTTCCTTCGATTAAGTTGTAGCCTCGACCGTTCTCCTCTGCCAAATCCATCCCACTCTCGATTGAGATGTAAGAAATGAACTATGCTTCCTAACTTAAGTTTTATGGGATTAATTGCATGATTCTCACCCAATTCCTTTGAATTTGATGTAGGAATAATTTTCCTCTAAATCCCTAACCCTAGGAGCCCCAAATCGGAAATTCCTTCTTAAAGGTGCAGACCATTACCCCTAGGTTTCCGTTTATCAAACCCCATGTCACAATTAATGATTTATGTTATGAATGGATGAACGAATGTTAATTAGTATCAATTAATGATTTATGTAATGCATAGATGAATGCATGTTAACCAGTGCCGATTATTGATTTGGGTAATGTGTGTACGAATGCGTGCTAATTAGTGTTGATTGATGATTGATATAATTAGTAGATGAATGCATGAAAACCAGTGCATACTTGTATGGTCGCTTTCTTTTCATGAATTAATATCTTAGTGTAATGCCACCTGCATGTTCGATGAAATGCACTATAATGTAGAATTTTCTGATTTAGGTAGTCAATTTATTAGTGTGATGACTAACTGGGACTATCTGGGTAGTTGGGTTGGCCGGCAAACCATGAATCCATGAGGGCTGCCCCGATTGGGTTGGTCACCCCAGACTAGTCCGATTAATCAGGGCTGAACGCGGATAATCGGCGGTAGTAAGACTACACGGGATGCTTGCGCCCAATGCCGGTTATGTTGGAGTTAGTCCAAGTCAACCGAATTAGCCTAATAACCGACCAACCATGTATGATCACGCCTGCTTGAATTTGGAGCACCCCATGCCCTAGAGAGGCCTACTAATAATCGTTTGTGATACAATCCCTAACTCTCAGGAGCTAGACATGGTGGTATGGGGCACTATGTCCGTATTATCAGCCTACGCTGGGGTGACGAGCCTCCCCATAGTGACCAGTGAGCACTAATGGAGGTGATAGATCCTTGTTTAAATGACCGCCGTCAAATTACCCGGCCAATGGTTCCGCGTCAGAGTACTGTTTGAATGACCTAAGCATGAATGGAATTGGGCGACAAGCCATTTTTCTTGTAGTAAATTGGTTTTATGTGATAAGCCTGCACCTCGAAACTGAGCGATCACACTCGGTATTAGGTGATGACCCATACCGAGTTTATCCTCATACATTTAGGTATCATGTTTACCTTTGAAATTATTGATTTTTGAGTTAAATGGGTGATACCTAAATTTGGATCATGGATCGTAGGCTCAGAGTCGCTACAGGCGCCCTATGCTAAGCAATCTAGATAAGGCCATTGATTAAATGGAGGTATTTTAGCTTCCCCAATCTTGCTAGATGAATGGACTAAATTAAATACTTGGCTAACATAAACATTCATAGCATTGCATTAACATAGGTTGTAGTGACTTGGGCATTGTGGTTGTGTGTTGAGGGAGTATTGGCATTTGCGAATGTGGCATTGGAGTCGCTTATGAGGGAGTGTTAGATTGTGAGGGAATGCATCATCTCATGAAAACATGCATGCACATTAATAAGAGCATTTAGGAACTGGGTGTTTAAGTTGCTTCATCATTACTTGTGCTAGTGGAATTGATAACATGCATAACTTATAGTTAATGGAACTACTGAGTTGATCACTCACTCCCACTCTGGGACAGTGTTTTAAAACACCAACTAGACGATATTATCGGTACTATTGAGTTCTCAGATGGGTAAGTTTAGAGTGGCTTGCACCACCGACATTGTGTTTCAGAGGATTGGACTAAACTGAAAATTTTACACTTTAATCATTTTGTGTATGTATATTATGGCTTGTATAATTCCCATTTTGGGCAATCAACACTATTAGAATTGTATTTTACTCTTAGCCCTATATGCATTGATTATTGTTATCTTTACCTTACTTTGAATTTGCTAATTTAAATTATGCTACTCTTATTCCTCATGTGTAAAATGAGTGTGAATATGAACAAGGTCACATGTGCATTTTATTTGTT
Source organism: Magnolia changhungtana (assembly GCA_030180095.1). NCBI lineage: Eukaryota > Viridiplantae > Streptophyta > Magnoliopsida > Magnoliales > Magnoliaceae > Magnolia > Magnolia changhungtana. The sequence continues at coordinate 4,799,244 of JASAUF010000625.1, forward strand.
TAACACCTGAAAACTCAGGATCGGAGTTTCTGTACTGGGGTGTCGATTTTCGGGGTGTTACTATAAGTGTTATATTTTCTAGCTCCTATGATTGTCAAATTTTGTAGTGCCAAAACCTCTTGGAATCTGTATCTTGTTTAGCTCATCATCTTATTCAAGATCATGCAATTCAAGTACGAGTTTAAGATGTTCCAATTCAAGATTCAAGCATCACAAGTGTAAGAGATATACAAGTTTAAGTACAACATCAAGTGATAGTTCTAGCTTTCAAGCTTCTACTATGTCAAGACAATGTCCTTTACTTTAGAATGCTCAAGGTGAAATACAACTCACAAGTACTTTAAGTTCAAGCTTCAAAGTACTTCAAGTTCAAGATTCAAAGTAAGTCAAGATATCAAGCTTCATGTACTTCAAGATCAACTATCAACCGAAGCAAATGATGATTAAATGTTCAAATTTCACTTATAAATTATGAATGACCCTATATTGACCATAGGTTAGGTCATATTGTTTGCTTACTTAAAGTGGGTTACTATATAATTTTATAGGCTGTTTCTCGACTTGTCTTAGCCTATGTTCAACTAGTCCTAGTACTAGCTCAACCAGTCCAAGAAATTCCTCGACCAGTCCAAGGTTTGTTACTAATTTTTAGGATTTTTTGTTAGACCCTCGACCAGTCCTAAAGACTGCTCGACCAGTCGAGTGAACAGTGATCGACCAATCGAGTAGGCTCGACTCAAAGTCTAGCAACCAAATTGGGTCCCACATGACTAATCGAGAGCAGGGCTCGACCGGTCGTGTAGGCCACTCGACCAGTCGTGGAACGGTCTTATCTTATCGCGCCTGAAATTTCAAAAGTTTGTTGGTCTTTCGACCAGTTGAGCTGTCCTCTGGGCCAATCGAGTGAACAGTTTCTGTGCTTATAAATAGAGCACGATTTTCAGAGTTTTTCATTCAATTCAAGCAAAATTAAGACACCACTCTGAGAGATAAGTTTGTGATATTCTTAAGCTATTTAGTGCTCATTTAATATTCTCTTTAATTTAGGTTTTTGCATTTGATTTTGAGATTCTACATTCCAATCTTATTTGAAGAAGGGATTAAAGTTTTTCCCTTTCTTGGAATCAAAATCAAATCAAGCTAGCCCAAGGTGATTTAATCTAAAAGTCATTTAGAACTTAGAACCTTTTCATAAGTGAGTGTGGACATTGAACATCTACTCCGAATTGGTTCTACCGGGCTTCATCAAAGGAGAATATCTAGATAAGTATTTTACATTTTGGTAAATCTATTTTTGGTTTTTTTTTTTTAAGTTGTGCTATGAAAAATCTCTTTCTTTTTGGTTTGTTTGAGGTAATCCAAAAAACTCAGAGTGTGGGGTTTTTGAATTGTGTAAGCCCACATGAAAGATACAATTGTGAAGGTTTTAGGTGAACCTTGAAAAACCTATTGCATAGTGAATGCCAATATCCATTGTGTGAGGATGTTGGAAGTGGAGTAGTTGTGTGGCTATTTTTATAAATAGTTGGTGTACACACAAGTGAACCACTATAATTTTTGGTCTTGTGGTGGATGATTGATTGTGGCATTGTGTGAATGTTATAATTTCTTTTTAAGCATTTGTAGAGAATGTTGTAATTTCTTTTATGCAAGTGTGGGAATGTTGTAATAGCTTAGTTATTTTCTTTGTTATTTTATTCTTTATTCCTCTATATCGGTTTGAGATTTTGATACATAGACTGTTATAGGAATCAGGTTGTCTTTGCACAAGCCATTGGTTTTTGGTGTAAGGTTATCCTTAGAACAACATCTGTATCAACCTCTCAATACTTGTACATTTGAGGTTGTTTTTTCTTTGCGGGATTTTTAGTGCTATCTTTATTTATATTTGTTTATTTTCGCATTTAATTTTTAATTTGGCATAGTCCTATTCACCCCCCCCCCCCCCCACACCCTCTAGGACTCTTAGCTCGGTCTTTTCAGTTATAATAGCTCTACCCATAATAAGAGACGCATTGCCTTTTGTGAAGTTGGGGCTGCTGCATATAATCCACTCCTCTTAGAAAATGGGTTCTTCTTCTCCTTTCTTTTAAAAATTCTACATAGTGTAGATGGGTCTTTTGTCAATAAATAGATAGAATGAAAGAAAAGAGATGGAAAAAAATGAGGGAATTTTGATCGTTTATATGAGTCGCTTGATACTAGAAATGAGTGCCAACATAACTTGACGACATTAAAAACTTTAGGCCACTATTGAATAGGCAAATGATGTCCAAATGAGATTTTTCTAAATTCATCTGAAAGTTTCTCAAATTATTTTTCCAATGAGCGAAAGATCACCCTAATCTTACCTGGAATGAGTGCACTTAGAAATGTGAGAAAATGTGAGGAATTTGGACACACTTTTGAAGGATCAAATGGTGTCCAAATGAGATGATTATATATATATATATATATATATAATTTCATCAAATTATTTTTCCAATGAACATAAGATCACCTTGGTCAGAGCTGCAATAAGAGATTTATGACCATTTTCATATGATCACTCGATGCTGAAAATGAGAGTAAAGATCATCTTATTCTTTAGAGTTCAACAATTTTGCAGATTGAATGATCCTTTAGTTCAAATGATCTCTAACTGAGATTATTTCAAATCTATTTAAAATATTGTCGACTTCCCTTTCTAATGATCATAAGATCAACCTGATTAAAGATGTAACGAGGGAGTTATGACCTTTCAGAGTTTGGTCAAAATCCAAAAATCTTATGTTATCATGCGAGTTTGAGTAACACCACCATAAATTTTCAACCTACTTTTAGAAAGTCAAACGATGTTAAAATGAAATTATTCTAAAGCCATTTGAAAGATCATTTAACTACATTTTCAACAAGCACAAGATCGCCTTGATCGAAACTATAACGAGGGAGTTGTGACATTTCAAACTTTTATCAAAATTCAGAATTCTCGCGTACACGGTTATTATGGATTTTGATCCCACTTATGGACAGTCGAATGGTGCCAAAATGAGATGATTCTAAAGCCATTTGAAAGTTTATTGAATTACCTTTCTAATTAGCATAAGATCACTCCGACTGGAGTTGTAATAAGGGAGTTATGATTATTTTTGCGCGATAGCTTGAAGTTGGAAATGAGAGAGAGCTCGCTCGATCTAATAAGAGTACACTCTCAAATTTCGTGAGTATTGTGACGCCTCGTCACTGTGGTCACATGTGGGCGGGCACATGTGGGCAAGCCTCGAGGTGGCTGGCAAGCTACTATGCACACAGTGAAGGTGAAACTTTGTCCCACATCAGAAGTGTCGTCTGAAGTTGTGGTAGTTATATGTGGAGTTGCCACCCTATACTGTATGAGGCCTTTTGGGGGTGGCCCCGAGAACAAAACCGTGCGAGCTGTGCCCAGAGCGGATAATATCATACAGTGTGGGCATGGGCTATTATAAATGGTATCAGAGCCGAGGACGACTCTGCCCTTGGTGGGGGATATTGTGACACCCCATCAACGTGGTCACATGCTGGCAGGCTACTGTGCACATAGTGAAGGTGAAACTTTGTTCCACATTGGAAGTATCATCTGAAGTTGTGGTAGTTATATGTGAAGTTGCCACCCTATACTGTATGAGGTCTTTTGGGGTGACCCTGAGAATAAAATCGTGCGGGTTATGCCCAGAGCGAACAATATCATACAGTGTGGGCGTGAGATGTTACAAGTATAGTGTAATTCGCACTATTGCGCGAGCTCGCTCCCATTTTCCTCATCGAGTGATCATGCAAAAATGGTTATAACTAAAATTGCATGAGACGGTGGGCCCACAGGTGTTGAGGGTCAAATATTATAATTATCCCCCATTTATATCTTGGTTTTATGAACATGATAATGCTTAATGTTTTATTTTACTCATGTTTGTGTTGCAAGGTAAATTTAAGAGCTTGGATTAAAAATGGTGCTAAAAGCATGGATTTGATGCTCAAGAATCACCAAGGCAAGGGATGGATCTTAGGAGACCAAGATTGAAGAATTCACATGCCAAAGATCCAAGAAAACCAAGTGAGGAATGAAGAGAATCAAAGATTTCAAGTGAAGAAAAGGAATCCTGAAATCGTCCTAAAAAAGCATATTATGAAACTCTGGGTCATTTTATGAAATTGCACAAAGTGAAGTCTATTTTGTGAAACTATGCAGAGTGATGTCTGTTTTAGCAAACTACATAAATTTAAGGTGGTTTCTAGAGTTTTCCAACCAGGTGTGAAAGTTGGAGTTCCACAACTATACATAAGACTCCCTAGGGTGTTCCTAGGCATCTTCTAGGGTTTAAGGAGTAGAGCAAAAGGGTGGAGAAGCCGTCGCCAAGAGTTTTTCTTCTTCTTCCTTAGTTGTTTTCATGTTTTATTTAAGAGACTTTAGTTCAATCATGTTTATAGTTGGCTAAACCTCTAGCTAGGGCTAAGAGGTGAAGCTTGTAGCGTGATGGGATATTTCTATTACTTTGATTCATGTTTATGTTGAACTCTCTTTGATTCTAGTTTGATTATAAGGAATACTTTCAGTTTTTAATGGTTTGTTGTGACTCAAATTACAATAAACATGCAATATCTTTGAGTATCTTCTTTTTATGCTTTAAGAATATGAAATTAGGAAATCCTATTGTTCACCATCATCCCTTGGGCATGGTTGGATGATGGAATCCCTTCTAATCTTCATAATTCTCTTATGATTGATTGTGGGAATTTGTATATCCTGTTGTTTGCCATTGTCTCCAGGGCATGGATTGGTGATGGAATGACTTCTAATCCTCATGATTCTCATCCATTGAGAATTAGGTCAAGGGAAGTTCGGATTTGGTTTTATTGAGATATCTTCCAATTGGATAGGATAGGACTTTGATTCCAGTTGTGTCCTTAAATTAAGCATATTATAACCCTGATTGCTACAAGTGGATCCTTGGAAACCATAGTTCACACCTTTGAATTTCTTCAGTTTCTAATTAGACACTTTATAATTACTCCCTTTAATTCCAGATTTAGATTTACATCTTGTTCTAGTTCTACTCCTAGTTGCTTTTAGAATACACATGAGATTAGTCCTTGTGGATTTGACCTCGGTCTCACCGAGATTATTACTACATCGCGACCCTACACTTGGGGTTGTGAACAAGTTTTTGGTGTCGTTGCCGTAGACTACAATTGCATTTTTCTGAGATTAAATAGTTTTAGAATTAGTTTAAGATTAGGGTTTTCTACTTTTTATTTTTACGTTAGGGTTTTTCTGAATTATTTTAGAAACTAACTTAGCTTTCTATTTCTAGGTTTAGAAAATTCCTTTTCTGTTTTAGAAACTAATTTACTTTCTAATTTTAGGATAGAAGCTTTCCTAATTTGTTTTTGGAAACTAATTTCCTTTCCTTTTTCTTTTTTAGAAACTAGTTTATTTTCCTTCTCTGTTTCTAAAAACTAGGTTGATTTCTTATTTCCTTTTTGAAACTAGTTTACTTTCCTTTTTGTTTCTTAAAAAATAGTTTACTTTCCTTTTCTATTTTTAGAAGCAAAATTACTTTCCAATTTTATGATAGAACTTTCCTAATTTATTTTTAGAAACTAATATTTTAGAAACTTTCTTAATCTGTTTTTGGAAACTAATTTCCTTTCCTTTTTCTTTTTTAGAAACTAGTTTACTTTCCTTTTCTGTTTTTAGAAACTATGTTGCTTTCTTATTTCTTTTTTAAAAACTAATTCACTCTCCTTTTTCTTCCGTAGGATCCCAATATAGAAACTTCTAATTTGGTAACTTCTTTCTAAACCTCTCTTTCTATTTCTAGATTTTTATCTCCTTCTTTCTTTTAGGTTTAGGTTAGATTCTGAAATTGAGGGCTAAGAGTGTTTCATGCCCAAGTGGGTTCGTGATAACACTCGACGTCTCTTGAGTGAAGGAGGATTGGTTAAGGGGTTACCTATCCATCACAGGATTAGACACCACTCGAGATCCACAGAGTTAATTGAAGTTATGGTTGCCAATCAACCGGCCAATCAATCTCCAAATCCACCTCAACCTAGGGTTGAGGAGATCTAGGATGAAAACGAGGTACATTAAGTACCCTCGCCTCGTACTTTACGAGATTATTTACAACCGGCATGGGTGAGCACACCCTCATGCATGGTTTTTCCAAAGAATGGATATCAAGTTGGGGGTGATCCAACTCCTTCCTAAATTTTATGGATTTGAATATGAAAATCCATATTTATTCTTGAAAGAGTTTGATGAGATCATAACCACTTTATACTTTCCTAACGTGTCTGATGACATGGTCAGGCTGAAACTCTTTCCCTTTTCTTTGAAAGAGAAAGCTAAGGCATGGTTGCATTCACTACGTCCACGATCTATTGGTAGATGGAATGACATGATAAGGGAGTTCATAAAGAAGTTTTTCACATACTATAAAATGAACACCCATAGAAAGTCAATCATGAACTTTACCCAAAAGGAAGATGAAACATTCTTCCAATGTTGGGAGTTGTTCAAGGATCTTGTCAGTTCATGCCTACAACACGGTTTCGAAACGTGGCGCATCACGAACTTCTTCTATGATGGACTGACATCTCTTATACGCCAATTGGTCAAGACAATGTGCAACGGGGAATTCATGAATAAAAATGTCGATGATATGTGGGACTATTTTGATAATCTTGCTGAAAACACACAATCATGGGACATCTCCTCGAAATCGAGCACCACTTTTAAGCCTACTCAATCAAAGGAGAGGGGTGAAATATACCTCCTGAAAGAGGATGATGATATTAATGCTAAAGTGGATAATCTCACAAGAAAATTCAAGGCCATGGAATTAAAGAAAGATAAGGCTAAGGAAATTGTTTCCGATATTTGTGCTTGCAACATTCACACAACTGAAAATTGTCTAACAATACTTGCTTTTCAAGAGGTACTGAATGAACAATCTAATGCTGTAAATAATTACCAAAGACCTTTCAGTGGACCCACTTCCAATACATACAATCCTAGTTGGAGAAATCATCCAAATTTCAGTTAGAGGAACAAACAAACTGCTATTCCTCAAGGATTCCCTAATCAAATTCCAAATCAAGAGAAACCTCAAGAGGATCCGGTTCTAAAGCATCTTCAAAATCAAGAGCTTTTCAATCAGGGTATGCTACAAGTCTTTCAGGACCTTACAAAGGTTACTCAAGGGCTTGAGACAAAAAATGCAATTAGGAACAAGGGAAACCTTCCAGTTCAACCTCTTCCTAATCCAAAACCGTAATATGAAGTTAGCGACCCGAGCTCTTCAAGTCAAATGGAGCAAGCTAAGTCTATCACCACCCTTAGGAGTGGGAAAACAATTGACAAATCTATTTCAGTAAGTGTTGAAAATTTTAAAGACCCAAAAATAGATGAAGCAGATAGACCTTGCATTGCTCCACAAGAATTAGAACCAGAACTTCAAGGCAAGCCAATTGCACCATTCTTCCAACAGTTGATTGCACCAAAACCTCTTTCCAACTCTTAGGATATTTTAGAGGTGCTAAAACAAGTGAAGGTTAACATTCCACTACTAGATGTCGTTAAACAAATACCTTCATATGCCAAGTTTTTGAAAGATCTATGCACTACCAAAAGACGACAAAACATTCAAAAAAATATTTCTAACAAAAAAAGTCAGTGTCATCCTAAAGCAAGATGTGCCACAAAAATACAAAGATCCCGGTTGCCCAACCATCACTTGTGTAGTTCGAAATTGTTGGATTAAGCATGCACTTCTTAATTTAGGAGTGAACGTAAATCTGATTCCTTACTCGGTCTACGAATAACTAGGTCTGGGTGAATTAAAACCCACTCGGACTACATTACAACTTGTCGATCGTTCAGTTTGTGTACTGAGAGGAATAATTGAGGATGTGTTAGTCCAAGTAGAAAAATTCTACTACCTAGTAGATTTTATCGTCCTAGATACTCAACCCATCGTGGACATGAGCACTCAAATTCTTGTCATCCTTGGTTGCCCATTCCTTACTACATCAAATGCAATCATAAATTGCAGGAATGGAGTTATGAATCTATTTTTCAGGAATATGACATTAGAGCTCAATATTTTCTTCAATATGACCAAACAGGTGGAGGATGATGACGATGCCCATGACATTAACATGATTGATTCGTTCGTGGAAGATAGAACCATGATGACCTTATCCTCTGACCCTCTAGAGACGTGTTTGGCACACTCACATGATTTGGATGTTGATACAATTAGGGAGGTAGGTGACATTCTTGATACTGTGTCGGTACTTGAAGTTAACTGGTGGAGGCCACAATTTGAAGAATTGCCCCCAAATTGATGTAGTGCCTCTACCATCTAACCTCAAGGCACTGAAACTTAACCTAAAACCTTTGCCCTCTGATTTGAAATATGTCTATTTAGATCAAGATGAGACATACCAAGTGGTGATTTCTTCCCACCTGGAGTAAGAACAAGAGAGTATGCTTATCTCTACTCTCATTGAGCACAAAGGAGCCCTTGAATGGTTGATTGCGAACCTCAAGGAAATTGACCCTTTGATTTATACTCACCGCATTCATCTCGAGGATAATGCAAAGACCTCCTAACAACCACAAAGTAGGCTAAATTCAAACATGAAGGAAGTGGTTAAGGCCGAGGTTCTTAAACTATTAGATGTGGGTATCATATACCCAATATTCAATAGTCAATGGGTGAGTCTAACTTAGGTGGTTCTAAAAAAGTCAGGAATCACCATTGTACCCAGTGTCGATAATGAACTCGTGCCAAGTTAGATCACCATCGGTTAGAGAATGTGAATTGACTACAGGAACTTGAATACCATTGTCAGACCCTTAACTTGGTATCCATTCTATACCATTAGGCCCCGCGGTCATTCCAGTCGAATTTTAGTGACCCGCAACTTGTAGGTTGCATTTGCAATGATCCATAAGTTTCATCTTGTAAACCTGACCCGATTCGACCTGAAACCTATGCCCTTGCGACCACATCGTCACCGCAGATCCAACGCCGTGTCTCATATGTCAATCTAAGTTATAGATCAAAAGTTGTAGACCGCGCATCATTTGGACCATTGATCATGATTGTGGGACCCACCTATTGTATGTACACCTTTCCCTAAGTGATGACATCACCCTAGTCCATCATTACCTATAGCCTACCCTACCTACCCTAGCCTATAGCCCAACCTACCTAGCCTAGCAATCATGGATTTTCTTCCCCAAAAGAAATCATTGCTCTCCCTATCCCATGTGCCATGATGGCTTTTCTTCCCAAGACCCATGAGTATCTTACAAACTCATGATGACAAAGCTACAACTCCTCATTTCCCTCTTTTCTCCCTCATTTCTCCTCTCCCCCATTGCAAGAGAAACTTGGGACGTCCCACCATTTTCAGATTTTCCAGCCCCCCTCTCTCTTATTTCCCCTCCATCTAGCCCTTGCAATCTCATCTTCACCATTGAAACAACTCCTTGGAGCAAGAAGGACCTAGTGTTGAAGAAAGGAGGAGGATCTAAGAGGTGGGTGTGCTCCTAGGCTAGTTTTTCTGATTTTTCTTTCATTTATTATTGTATTTCATTCTTGGAAGCTTGTAGGACCCACCAATCAATGGTGGAGATCCCCCTTGACCCCGTAGGTGTGGTCAATGGCCCACCTTGTGCATGCATGAGCCATGATGGGGCCATTCTCCACGGACCTCATCATGATGATTTTCCTTAATCCATAGTTGGATTGGGTCATCTAGACCCTAGATCCATGGTGGGGATGGTATCCCCACAGATTTTTGATTTGTCGGGCCATGCATGTATAGATCTATGTGATATCTTGATGAAATATTATGATGTGTGGTTGTGATTGATGGAGAAGGACTCAATAGTGGCGGAGCCCTTCTCTTATGGTCATGGATCTCTCTTTCTCTCTTCCCTTCTCCCTCTACTCACCTCTCTTTTTCCCTGGTGGCATGGCCCATCTGGTGTGGCCAGGATGTCCAGACCGTCTAGCAAGGTGGGACGGTCTTGCAGTCCAATTTCTGGACGTTGGACGACCCACCTTGCTATCCATTTTGACATGTAAGGTGACATGCTATTAGTAGCCTGGTCTAGGATCCCTGTGGCCCACTCAGGTAAGCCATCTTATGATGAATGTGATGAATATTAACTATCCATCAAGCTTCATGGGCTGTAATGTGCAGCAATTTGCTACTGCCCAGATTTTTTTCCAGGCCCATTTGTTGTTTGTTTGTATGGAGTTTAACCCTGTTTATTTGTTAGATTTTTCCCTTGTAGTGAGGTGGTTCCCTGATGTGTGGACCCCACCTTGATGTATGTTGAACCTCCCATCAACCAGCCCTTAGTGGACACCCTAGGATGGGCCTAAGGTGGGTTGGACGGTCCAAATTTCTGGACCGTCCAACAACATTGTCGAAGGGAAAACATAAATGTCATCCTGATTTTTGGGATGGTGGGCCACTCATGTGGACCCCACCTTGTAGTATAATTAAGGGTGCATGCCATACACCCATTTTCCCCTGATTTAATGCACCCTAGGCCCACTTTAGGGGAAGAATCCAGCATGACCAGCAACATTCTTTTTTAGCACCTTGTTGTCCCGAATTTTATTTCATGTTTGTATGAGATTGTGGCTTCTCTTCTTACCTCCTTTGTGGTCCACCTTGTTGGGACCCACCTCAGGTGTATGTGGGCCATCTGGACTGTCCACTTTTGGGGGTCAACATAGATGGACCAGCTGCCCACTACTGGACGTTCCAGTTAAGTTGACATCTATCCATAGGCTGGCCGTTCTCCCCATGTGGCCCACCTTGATGATGTGTATTATCCACGCCATTCTCCCCATTGTGTGGCCCACTTGGATGTGGTCCACCCCCTGGTGGGATGTCCACAAGTGGGGCCCACCTTGAGCTCATTAGGGCCAGCCATCCAGGCCCTTGGGACGCCCAAACCATTGGGATGCTGCTGGACTTGCAGTCAAGTAGCAGGCCCACTTTGATTTATATATTGTATACTCACCTTCCATCTAGTGGGGCCCACTGTGACATGTATAGGCCACCATGAAGTATTTATTTATTTAGATTTATCATCTATTGGGCCCCAACAGGCCCAGGAAATTGGGCGTGCTGAATTTTCAGCAAGGTCTTGCAGAAAATTTTGCATGTAGCTGGATATTGTGAAGATGTGAGGCCCACCAAATTGAGAATGTTGCACACACACACCATACTTGTATTTTTCTAAGAATGTTAGACTTCATTAGTGCCCTGTGAAGCCTACCATTTATCTAATTGTTTTGAGGACCATCAGTCCAGACTTTTAGACGTCCAGCAGGCCTATATTGCATTGGACGTCCAGCCTTGGGCCCAGTTTTGTGTATGGGCTGTTTGCTTATTGTGCTTGACCTTGTGGGTTGATATATTGCATAAATTAGACCCTTGTTGCCCATTTGTTTTGCCCAGTCCTAGGCTGAATTGTGAGGCCCATCTTGGGTGGATCTTAGATATACATTACCTATGTATTTGGGCTTATGGGCTGCCCATTAGGTTTATCGTAATGCATGAATTCGGTGGCCATTGTACTTGGGCCATGATTTGCCCCTTTTGGGTCCTTGTTAATGGATGTAGGCTATGGGTCATTTTCTTGAGGCTCATCATGTGGTATAAGATGTATGTATTGCCTCCCATTTCATTTACATGGTTATATTCGAGCCATGGGCCTTATCGTGGTTAGACTCCTAGATGGGCTGCCTTCTTGGGGACAATGGTGGTTGAATGTCCACATTGTGTACCCCTTTAGGCCTCTTTGTTAGGCCCATTCTTATTTATAGCTAGTTGAATGTCCACCTTAGACCTTGATTGGGCCCATTCTCACCCATTAAGCCCATAATATTGCTTACTTAGGCTTTATGGGCTACCCCAAACCGGTGGGCCCCCACTATTAGTTATGCTTCCCCCATATCTTGAGTAATTGCCTAAGTACCTAGACCTAACATTGTTAAGAGGAGAGTACAACATCGCCGTATGTCATACTTAGTTTATCTTCATGATTCATTCCTTTGCGCATCATATGTATGCTTGGTTGAGGAGTGATTGATCATGGTATGTGCCATTGGGCAAGTTGTTTATGGGACTCCCTGAGTGATTGAGTTACCCCACATGAGTGTGTTGTATGCGCATGACTGATGCATGATTGATTGGTGTGATTCATGCATCTCGCATTTGCATGACACAACTATTATTTGCCCTAGCTTCATCAGGGTCGTAGGCTCCACAGGCACATCGTGGATGACTAGATTTGGATACCGAAAATGTTTGGTTCTAGCACTGTGGGCACGTAGGATATCCTTCGATGAAAGTCCTAGAACCTTCATGGTACCAAGAGATGCTAACGTCGAGACCGAGTGGAAAACATAAGTGTCGATGTCATTACCATTAGGTCGTGTCTCCCACTATATCATGGTCGGTTGGAAGGGGTGTGGCCTTATCCGCCCGAGTGAGGGGAGTATAAGCTAGGCTTAGTTTGACCAGCTCGCAAATGGTTCTGCTACCAACAAACCTTGTAGGTGTTAGCTGACCACATGCGGGTAATGAGGTCTCTTAAGCTCATTGGATTACGCGGCTTGGGAAGCGACAGTCGGTGTGGAGTGTATTTGAGCCCGATGATTTCCTAGAGAGGAACTGTACTGATATGTGGACATGATATGAGGATGAGCATAATTGCATTGTACATTGCATATGGCATTCGGCTATATAGGCCCCGCATTTCTTGGCCTTGGGATGGCTGATGTCACTCTTGCATGGTATTGTATAGCCTTGTTACGATTGTTGGTATTCATGGTCTTGCCAGCATTTTCTGCATACTCCGATATTGCATACTTGGCACCTGTCCCGCACACACTTACACCACCCTTTAAGCTTTCTATAAGCTTATACACGATTAATGTGTGCAAGTGATTCTAGGCCGTAGCAGGAGCAGGAGCGTGCCGTGGATCTTTTGGAGTTTTGCTTTATAGCCATTGTATCTTTCCCTTTTGAACCTTATATTGTAAAAGTTTTTATTCTCAGTGGATTTTGTGATGATGGTCCTGTGGTTATTATCTGTGGGTTATGATCTTGGTTATGCTGATTATGAAACATACTTATATTATAGAAATCATCCTTGTAGGATCCCAGGATTGGAACATGCTTTATGGGTGCCAGGAGTCGAGAATGGGGTACTACGAAAGCTGTCGGCGCTAGATTTGGCGATCAAAAATTTTGTGAGCCCGGTTTCTGAGTTTGGGGCATGACAACCGTCACGAAAAAAGACCACTTTTCTTTGCCCTTCATTGATCAAATTTGGAAAAGGCTAGCTATTCATTCCTATTACTGTTTTCTTGACGGAGATTCTGGCTACGATCATATCGAGATAGCCCTTGAAGATCAAGAAAAGATAACATTTACATGTCCTTATGGCACCTTTGGTTACCAAAGGATGCCATTCAGACTATGTAATGCTCCTGCCACTTTTCAACGATGTATGTTGAGTATTTTTTCTGATATGGTGGGGTAATATTTAAAGGTATTCATGGATGACTTCTTGGTCTTTGGTCCATCCTTCAGCGAATGTTTGGAAATTTTAAAAAATGTGCTGAAGCAATGTGAGGAAAAGAATTTGGTACTTGATTGGGAGAAGTGCCACTTCATGGTTTATAAGGGAATTGTCCTGGGACATATCATCTCTTCCAAAGAAATTGAGTTAGATAAGGCTAAGATTGATCTTATCTCTAACTTACCTCCACTCAAGAACATATGTGACGTGCGATCCCTCTTAGGACACGCTGGATTTTACTGAAGATTCATAAAGGACTTTAGTCACCTCTCTCATCCTTTATGTAATCTACTTCAAAAGGATGTACCATACGAATGGATTGAGTAATGTTAGAAAGCTTTTTCTAAGCTCAAGGGCATGTTAACCACCGCACCTATCATGCAGCCACCTGATTGGAGCATCCCTTTTGAACCTATGTGCGATGCATCCGACTATGCTCTTGGGGCGGTATTAGGTCAGAGAAAAGATATAAGGCTCTATGTTATACATTATGCAAGTAGAACCTTAAATATTACCCAAGTGAATTATACTATAAAAAAGGAACTCTTAGTCGTAGTATTCTCTTTGGGCAAATTTAGGTCCTACCTGATTGGATCCAAGATTATCATTTATAAAGATCATGCGGCGCTCAACTATCTTCTTTCTAGGAATGATACTAAGCTCCACATGATAAGATGGATCCTTCTACTCCAGGAATTTGATTTAGAAATAAAAGATAAAAAGGGAATAACAAATGTAGTGGTTGACCACATTTTCTGCCTTGATCTCTCTGATTCCCTTTAGACGACACATATAAATGACATGTTCCCTAACAAATAACTATTTAAAGTCTCTCAATCACCTTGGTTCATGGATATTGCTAATTATCTTACCACAGGTTCCACGCCGACACATTGGATTGCACAAGATAAAAAGAAATTCTTTACCGAGGTATGCAAATTCTTCTAAGATGATCCATATTTATTCAAATATTTTCTAAACCAAATCTTAAGGAGATGTGTGTCAGACAATGAACACCAAAGTGTCATCTCTTTTTGTCACTCTCAGGCCTGTGGTCACTTTTCTGCTAAAAAATCACGATAAAAATTTTGCTGTGTGGCTTTTATTGGCCCACTATGTTCAGGGATACTCATGAGTTTTGCAAAGCTTGTGAGCATGTCCCATAAAAATATGATGCCTTTAAACCCCATTCTTATCATAGAAGCATTTGATTGCTAGGGCATCAATTTTATGGGACCATTCCCCCAATCCTTTGAAAATTTATATATTTTGCTAGTAGTAGACTATGTCACTAAATGGGTTGAAGCGACCCCATGATGGAACAATGACCATCAAACTGTCATTAAATTCTTAGAAGAAAATATCCTTTCCCGATTTTGAACTCCTCGAGCATCATTAGTGATGGAGGATCACACTTTTGCAATAGTTCATTCACAAATTTAATGAAGAAATATGGCATTTCTCATAAAGTAAGCACTCCATACCACCCACAAACAAGTGGGCAAGCTGAGATTTCTAATAAGAAAATTAAACACATATTAGAAAAAATGGTTAACCC
The DNA here is from genome assembly GCA_030180095.1 of Magnolia changhungtana. Classification (NCBI taxonomy): domain Eukaryota; kingdom Viridiplantae; phylum Streptophyta; class Magnoliopsida; order Magnoliales; family Magnoliaceae; genus Magnolia; species Magnolia changhungtana. The sequence goes on from JASAUF010000625.1 coordinate 4,814,447, forward strand.
TGACCGCAATGATTGGTCAATCTGCTTTACTGATGCTTTATGGGTTTACCGTACTGCATTTAAGACTCCTATTGGAATGTCTCCCTTTAGACTTGTCTATGGGAATGCTTGCCACTTACCTGTGGAGTTGGAACATAGGGCCTACTGGGCGATTAAAAATCTTAACTTTAATTTGGACAATGCTGGCCCGCTGCACAAACTTTAATTGAATGAACTTGAGAAAATCTGGAATGATGCATACGAGAACTCAAGAATTTACAAGGATAGAATGAAGGTGTTTAATAACCAACACATTCTTTGAAAATCATTCAAACCAGGTCAGTAGGCCCTTTTATACAATTCTTGATTACATCTCTTTCTGGGTAAAGTCGGATCTTGTTGGACCGGCCCTTTCACTGTTATTAATGTCTATCCTCATGGGGCCGTCAAGATTCGAAATCCAAACAATGACAATGATTTCAAAGCGAATGGACGCGGTTTAAAGCCATTTGTTGAAAATTTTGATTCAAAGGACATGTCCATACTTCTGAATGATCCTGTTTACCAGGATTGACTTCCTAGTCTGACGGAGGTGTAGTTAGGTTTACTGCTTTTCGCTGTTTAGGATAGTTTGCTTTCTGCTGTTTTAGAATAGTTTGCTTATTATCTATTCGAGTCTTTTGTGCTAACTCATCTTTGTACTGAGATCATTGGAAAAACCTTAAAATTCTTTCTTCAGGTACTATCTTTCCATCACTTTCCTTTTGTTTTCGTTGCCTCTCTTGCATTACATGCTTATTTCTTTTACATTGAAGACAATGTAGATTTTCCATCGGGGGATTAGGTTACCTAATCAGTTGTTCTCCTAGTCTTTAAGGAAAAAAGTGCAAAAAATTGGATTTTTTTTTTGAAAAAATAGAAGTATAAGATGCTTAATGTTGGTGATTTATATCCCTTAGATTCAGTTAGTTGGAAATTTCAAAGTTAAGTTCGAGTTATTAATCCATGAGTAGAAATTTTAAACATTGATCGAGTCATGATTTCACATGCCACATCTAGCAGTCACATTAAAGTTTTATTTAACATTGAATTGTCAACTTGGTGATTATTTAGCATGAAAGGAACCAACTTGGGGAATTTGTCCATCATGTTCGATGAGAAGAATTGAAAAAAAAAAAAAAAAAGCCCAACTAAAAAACAGTTGTTTTCGAAAAAGCCACTTATTAAAGATTTTTAAAAAGATTAACATAGTGTGAAAACCATCAATGAAAAAAATTAAAAGCTAGAAGAATAAAAGAGGGAATTAAAAGATGAACTATAAGGCAATTTTCAATTTAGGTTTTGGTTGTCTTGAATGCTCTTTTAATTATTAATGTTATCATGAAAGTGAAGAATTGAACCTTTACTTGTGATAAGTCTAGACTTCATTATACACCCATGGAACTCAATGTTTGGAATTGATCTAATTAGAGGATTAATGCTTTGAACGTGATTATGAAACTTATTGAGTGCTAGAGTTAGGAGAAGGTAATGCACAACGTTGATGTATTTTAGAATTCTATTATCTGAATTGTTTTTTTTTAAAAAAAAAAAAAACCACTTGAGCTTATAGAAATTATCTTGTGGTTCTCGAAATATTTTTCGTATACTTTGCTCGGGACTAGCAAAATGCTAGTTGGGGATTGTGTTGAGGGTCAAATATTGCATATTATCCCCCATTTATATCCTGGTTTTATGAACATAATAATGTTTAATGTTCTATTTTACTCATGTTTGTGTTACAAGGTGAATTTAAGAGCTTGAATTGAAAAGGGTATTAAAAACATGGATTTGATGCTCAATAATCACCAAGGTAAGGGATGGATCTTAGGAGACCAAGATTAAAGAATTCACATACCAAAGATACAAGAAAACTAAGTGAGGAATGAAGAGAATCAAAGATTTGAAGTGAAGAAAAGGAATCCTGAAATCGTCCTGAAAAAGCATATTTTTAAACTCTGGGTCATTTTATGAAATTGCGCAGAGTGAAGTCTATTTTGGAAAACTGTATAGAGTGAAGTCAATTTTAGCAAACTACGTAAATTTGAGGTACTTTCTAGAGTTTTCCAACTAGGTGCGAAAGTCGAAGTTCCACAACTATAAATAGGACTCTCTAGGATGTTCCTATGCATCTTCTAGGGTTTTAGGAGTGGACCAAAAGGGTGGAGAAGTCGTCGCCAAGAGTTTTTCTTCTTCTTCATGTTTTATTTAAGAGACTTTAGTTCAATCATGTCTATGGTTGGCTAAACCTTTTAGCTAGGGCTAAGAGGTGAAGCTTGTAGCGTAATGGGATGTTTCTATTGTTTGATTCATGTTTATCTTATACTCTCTTTTATTTTAGTTTAATTATAAGGAATACTTTTAGTTTTTAATAGTTTGTTGTGACTCAAATTACAATATACCTACAATAGCTTTGAGTATCTTCTTTTCATGCTTTGAGAATGTGAAATTAGGAAATCCTATTGTTCACCATCATCCCTTAGGCATGGTTGGATAATGAAATCCCTTCTAATCTTCATAATTCTCTTATGATTGATTTTGGGAATTGGTATATCCTGTTGTTTTCCATTGTCTCCAGGGCATGGCTAGGTGATTGAATCACTTCCAATCCTCATGATTCTCATCCATTGAGAATTAGGTCAAGGGAAGTTCAGATTTGGTTTTATTGAGATATCTTCCAATTGGATAGGATAGGGATAGGACTCCGATTCTAGTTGTGTCCTTGAATCAAGCATAGTATATTGTTACATGTGAATCCTTGGAAACCCTAGTTCCTACCTTTAAATTTCTTAAGTTTCTAATTACACACTTTACAATTACTCCCTTTAATTCCAAATTTAGATTTACATCTTCTAGTTCTGCTCCTAGTTGCTTTCAGAATACACACGAGATTAGTCCATGTGGATTCGACCTCGGTCTCATAGAGATTATTACTACATCGCGACCCTATACTTGGGGTTATGAACAACAGGCTATACGTGGAAGCTTGGCGGAGCTAAGGAATGATAGCTATGTCTTAGAAGGGGGTGAGTAGGACCAAATAAAAATTATGCCAATTAAACACATTTGTTAAACTTAAACTAATGTGCAAATTAAACTAAGTAAAAAAATTTAATACTAATGATTCAAAGCCATTAGTGGGTTCAATCACATAGACTATAAAAGATGTGGCAATCTAGCAACTAGTCTATAAACATAATAGTGTACATGTGTGTGGGGGATGTGTTACCTATCAACTTCTAGCATTAATCTAACCATGCATGTATAGGGTTCTGTTTCCCTACTCCACTCCCAACAGACGCACTCAACCCATTAGTGTACCGAATTTCACTATTGGGGGTTTTAAATTTGTTTCACCTCTAACCTTTACAATCTTACATAAGAACTGACTCCCACAATAGACTATACATAGTTTTTTATAAACTCTCCACGTATCTCGGTCATATATAAGAACCTACTGACGTACACTCCCATCAGATGCTTCCACACGATTGGTTTTCTATAAGCTAACCAACAACCTTGGTCATAGTGCAAGGATGTACTTTTACTCCCACCGGAGGCTCCCGTAGAGACAAACATGTACACACCCATGTCTGGTGAATTCATTTTTACACAAGAGGCTAGGTCCAACATAAGAAACTATCAAGTTTGGGTTAAAAACTCTTACCCTCATTCCTACAGATGGAAAGAAAGTAAGGACTCACTTAATATCACTTATCGAATTTAGCCATGTTAATGCGTCATGATGTTGATGTGTTGCCGATGCTTCAGCTCCAAGATCAAACACCTTGCATGCGATGCTCTGATACGGTGACTAATGTGATAGGAGCTTGAATAGAATCTTATATAACTAATAGAAAGTTCTAATGCCTAGAGCATTCACCAAGATGAGTGTTTTAGAGGGTTTAGATAAAGATTTAATTATTGGTTCAAGTCTAATCTTTAAAACAAGGTGGAGAACAAGTTCATCTTTATCATTAAGGATTGAATCCTCTTTTAAATGATAAATAACAAGAAGGATAACTTAGATCTCATGGACTATGAGGCTTGAGATGAGAGATATTATTGTGGAATCAACTAAGCTTCTATTGCACCAAAAACCCATCAAAATGACCAAAAACTGAATACTCTTTTATAAGAAACCGATTTGTAATGGCTATAAAATGACTAGTTAATGATTCTCTTGATATGATCGAATAGCCCTTCAATTGACCTTCAATGGGATATGAAATTGCGTGTGGTGGGCAATAGGCTATATGTTGTGAAAGCTTTGGTGGAGCTAAGGAATAATGGATATATCCTAGGGGTTATTTGGGACCAATTAAACTTATGCCTTTTTAAAATACAATTTTCTACTTAAACTAATATGCAAATTAAGCTGAGTTAGGTAATTAACTCTAGGGCTTCCAAGCCATTAGAGGGTCCAATCGCATAGACTACAAAATATATGTCATTCAAACAACTAGACTATAACCATGATAATGTACATGCATATGTGATGTGCTAACTATCAACACTTAGCATTCATCTAATCATACATACATATAATTAAACATTCACAACATAAGCATAATTAACAAGTGCATAGATAACAATCTCAAACACAAGCATGTATAGTGGCTTAGTGTAACACCCCGTACTTTTCAATACTTGGGTATTACCATGAGTACCTTTTTTTTTTTACACACGAACCCGCCACACACTCACACATGCGGTAGTGGGATTTCACCACCTATGGGTTTCGAACCCAGGACCTCGTGTTGAAACTATCGTGACTACCTAATTTAGTATAAACACGACCTGATTCATCTAAATATTCACTTTCATTCTAGCTTAAATTTGACCATTAGAAGGACCTTCACCTATAGATCAAGTTGTCCATCCATTGAATTCCAAAATAGACCATCACGTTATCTGAAAAACCTATTTCTATGACTTGACCTCCTTGGTAGATGAGTTTAACCATCCGCTAGTAGCCTTTAGTATTGGATCATTGAATCTATCAACCATTAGCCTAAGAAATGGGGGTAAATGATACATGACTAGACTATAAGAATTAGCCCTTAAATCCAGCCATAAATCACTAAGTGGATAGTCCTTACACCCTTAAAACCCTTGGTATTGATGTTGATCGAATCTAAAATAAATCCAACCATTAGATTAAAGGGAGTCAACAATTGATTATGAGATCTCTAGGTATGGCCCACCTGAATTTAGGATCTGCCCCATCCTTTAGGCTAGGCCTTAATGCAGGCTGACAAAGCCAATGAAGAGTGGATTTTGTCAGGACATCTTTATGGGCCCCACCTTTGATGCATGTGCATGACCCGTGCATGCACCTGCCATGCACTGGACCAGGAACCTTAGTCAATCGGGTTTGACCCGATGGAAATGGCAAAGGGCTTGGAGCTTTCTTCTGCCCAATGAGTTTTGAAATGGACAACATCCGTTTGACTTAATTGTGGCCCACCATCGGGGCCCCCCTTGATGATCTAAACCATCCATCTCATTGGGCAACTGAGGCCGACCAGAATGACGATCGATCCACCCGTTAGATCACACAGGTGCGAACACAAATGCCCACGATGGGGGGTTGTACATGTGGCTGCTCCTGAAAACGGAAAGGATTCTATTTTTCCTCTTTCCGCGCTGGCAATCCACATGCATTGCCTCCTAAGATCCCGACCCTCCATAGGTGTAGATCTCAACCACCCATTTTAGGGCTCCCTCAGCTACGACTCAAGCTTTCACCTGCCGCCGCAAGTGGAAACATAATCCCATTATAAAAACTCTAGTAACTGTCCATTTGGTGGGTCCTATGGTGATCATAGGACCCGTACATGCCATTCATACATTGTTGCTCATGTGATTATCCATCCACCAATAATCCCCCATTAACAGATAGATTATCTTCCCCACTTAGCTTAAGAAACCACCACCTTCTAGTGGAGCCTATTTGTAGATCTTAAGCATCTAGTGTGCATCCCTTGATGCTATAGGAGCATCCCTAACCGTTATGTAGGCTTGTGTGAGTGGATCCATGGGAAATCAGCAATAGACGCGAGTTCTCCTTTGAGTTTAAGTCACAAGCTACGACTAATCCTGTGGTTAATATCACAAACTCTTGGATTTTTCATAGGGCTTATAAAAGGCTACCTATTAGGGCAACCCATCCATGAAACTGAGAATAAGAGAGAGAGAGAGAGAGAGAGAGAGAGAGAGAGAGACGTTATTTTCTTTCTGTCAACGCGCTGCCGCACTGAGTCACAGACTCAGTCGATCTGTGGTTCTAGTTGGGGCTCCTCCCCTATCTAGAGAAAGAAGAAGGTGAAGTGAAAGAGACCAGGAGAAAGGGAAAGAATACGAGAGAGGGAGGTGTGGTAAAGCCGCACTCCCGTCTAAGTGCAAGTTGGGAGCTGTTGGACCACACGACTTGTTGTGCTAAATCAACTCAGTTCAATGTCAAGTTGGGTGCATGGTTGGCCAAGTTTGGGACCTATATGGTCATGAGAAAGAAAGAGAAGAACGAAGAGTGAGGAAGAAGAATGAGGGAGAAAGAGGGGAATAGAGGGAGTTGTTGTTGCTACTTCACTAGGCCACTACTTGTGTTGCGAACTCACAAACTCGTTGGGACGTGAGTTGCTGAACTTTGCAGGAAAAAAATGTTAGAAAAGGGGAAGTGAGAGAGAGAGAGAGAGAGGGAGAGAGAGGGAACCAAGTTAGCTTGGCTGAAACCGATTTTAACCGGGTTGAGTTAGGCTTGGGCCTGATCTATGCCTAGCTGGACGTTCCAGCAAAAGATGAGAGAGGGAGTGAGAGAAAGAAGAAAGGAAAGAGAAAAAAGAGAGAAGGAGAGTGAAATAGCACTACTAAAAAATAAGGCAACGCTGATGGCTAAAAACCATCGGCAATGACCTTCCTAATGGCTAAAAGTCGTCGGACGGTCCATTGGGATAGGGGGCGTCGGCGTTGGTCACTGGCGAATTTAAACCGTCGGCATCTTCGATGGCTAAAACCATCGGCATTTCTAATGGTCGTGGGCGACGATTTTAGCTATCGAAAACGACGACTAAAACCGTCACCCATAGCCGTTGGAAATACCGACGGTTTTAGCCGTCAACTTTTTTGACGGCCAAAATCGTCCGTGTTTCCGACGGCTAAGCTAGACGGCCAAAGCCGTCGGAGTTTTCAACGGTATTAGTTGTCAGCATTTTCGTACGATGGCCATTTGCCAATGACTAAAACCATTGGTATTTGTCATGAATTTTAAAAAAATAATAATGAAAATTAATTGCCTAAAGTTGTTCTACCAACATCTTTATAAACTCTTAATCACCTACAAATAAGTTAAAAGTTTTGTAAATTTTACCACCAACAATTTAACAATGTAATGGAAGTTCCTACATGAAATATAAATTGATCTGCCAAAAAAGAAAAGTGAGAAACTGAATGAAGTTCAAGAAATACAACCCTTGTACAAAAAGAAAAATGCAATATTACCTTCTTGACCAATGATACACTAATGTTTGTGTAACCAGCCCCAATATCTTTGGGGAAATCCACTTCAAAAACACAACCTATGAATATAACAATATAGCATGGAAACTAATTGAGAAACAAAATAGCCTATGAAACAAATACAAAAGTGAGTTAATAAAGTTTAAAGTGGATGTTGTCGCTTTCTTTCAGTTATTAGAGAATCTATCTTGGTATGCATGGCACACGCGCATGAGGGTCTATTCTGTTGATTCTGCAACATTTACTGTGGATGTTTCATAGACCAAAAATTCACATGGATTGGAAAGTCCTAGCCCTTCAAACAAATCAACTAGGATGTTGCTGATGGCACAATAGATTTTAAAGCTCTTTCAATACCTGCATAACCAAGATAGAAAAACGAATGTGTTACATCTGTTACGAAAAATTGGTTTTGCCATAAAAATGGCACAAAAAATCAAAAAAAAAATGCAAAATGAATGCCTAAATGGGTTTCTTTTGTAGCTTAGAATAAGAAAGGAAGAGAAGGAAGCAAGCCTTGAGCTCGGACACATCCATTTAAGCATTGATGCAAAATTTTACTTTCTGATATAAAATTTATAGTTGTAAAATAATTGACTATATCCTTCTACAGAAATAATGATTTTTTCTTCAAATTAAAATACGAAATCCATCAAGGAAATGGTAAGATGCTCCAAGACATGTAGGCCTATCAACAGGCTTCCCTGGGGTAGGTTTAGATATAGACTTTTAACTGGTCGGGTTGGGCCTATCTGGGTGGTCCTATTCAAGATTTGGATTTTGATTGGCCAGAGCTCAGCCAATTGATAGACCCATGGTGAGGGGAAGTGGATTTACTTGCTTGTGATGGTGTTTTCAGACCTTTCCTTGTTGTTGGGTATTCTTTCCTCTAGTAGAAATTTAGCATATCAGCAATACAATTTGATTCAAAGAAGAAAAAAATCTGAAATTATTGGGTGCAGCTACACAAAATTTAATCATCAGAAATTCATTAAAACCAAGTATAATAGATCAAATGACTATTGATTAAAACCTTTTTGATTTATAACGATATATGCACCAGACAATGGTCTCAAGAATTACTGATGATTCTATCGAGTAGTAAAGAATACGAGGTAAACCAAGTATGGTTGTTGCAACCCAATCAATGATTGCATCCACTTGGAGATCTCCTTAGTACCTGATACCAGAATTTAAAGTAAAAAAGGCCACAGTAGAAAGATCCAAATTAGCAGGAAAAGAAATTTAGGTATGTAAAATGAAGCATACATTTAGCAACATGGTCATGGACCTTTTTGTATCATTCTCAAGTGAAGAAATTTCAGGCATTAAGAAGCTTCGATAAGATGCAGGAATAATAACATTGGTTTGCTAAAATAACAAATAAACTGTGGAAACTCACCTAACAAGACAATCTGAACTCCTACAACTAGGAAGCAGTTCAACAAGGGAAGGAAGGCCTGCATGCATCATTAAGAATCAGAAACTATGAGCACACTACGAGCATATATATAAGTAGACAATGGCTTAGAAGATTTTAGAATGGACAACATAATAAATTAAGTAGAACATATGACAAAAAACGATGAAGCAACTTATGTGGTCTCCTAAAGCTTGTAAATCTCACGGGGAGGTTTTGCATCTTCTAACTCCAATCAACATTTTGAAACTCTGATAACTTATGAAGAAAACGGATTTGAAAGAAAATGATGGCATGTCACAGCATAATAAGGAAACGAAGCACAACTCATTCAATTTTTTTTAAAATCCTATAAGGTTCACAAATGATAAGTACCACTTATTGAATCTATGACCCCAAATGTCATGAGAGCTTGAAGGCCCAAGAAATAGAGGATTTAGTTTATTGGGATCAATTGAAAACAACAAATAGGGATGAAAGTAACCGTGAGCAAATAACAGTCAAGGCCTCAAGAAGCAAATGAAATGATTATAGTACAATAAGTAATTAATTTATTTCACTTGCAGAACAGAAAGAGAACATCTCTTAGCTATAAGCATAGATACAAGGCCAAAAGGCACGAAAATTTATTCAAGTTTTTCCTAAAAGCCATGTCAATGTTCCTTGCATTAGTACAACAAATTTATTCAAGTTTTGCTTATTTGGGTGGAAATGAGAATATTTGAAAGAGATTGCCCATATGTGTCATGGAAATGTATAGCAAACTTCTCAACAGGGACAACATCCATCACAGCTTCAAGCATTGGAACAATCATGCCTGCAACACAAGAAAGTAGCATGTAAAGAAAACAAAACCAGAATGAGTATCTGGTTAGGAATACTAAGATCTTAGTTATCATGCATTCAATCTCAGTCAACAAAGCATTTCCTAACCCATACCCATACCACACTTGAGCTCAATTATGTATAAAAATAATAGATAACACAAAGCTTCTGTTATATACCTATGCAACTCTAGTGGATGCATTAACTACATTGTTGATTTATGATCTTTGGCTTACTTCACTTCAGTTAATGATTCCATCCCCTCAATCTCATATGTCAGCAAGGTGTAAAGTATCAGTCGAAACTAGTACTCATTGTGCACATATTGGCTGATACATCCTGGCACGTGTGTACGCGCACACACACACACACCACAAAACCAAAAAAGAAAGAGAAAAAAAAAAAGAATGAAGAAGAAACAGGAAGAAGTAGGGGTGTACACAAACCGGGCTAGCCCAGTTAGCTCGCTAGACCCGGCCCGAAAAAGCCCGACTCGGCCTGACCCGGAACTGAGTTCAGGTCAGGACGGGCCAATTTTCTAGGCCCGAAAGTGAGTTCAGGCCGAGTTCGGATACCTCCCAGTTTGGCCCGACTCGGTCCGAAATCCGACTCGCCCCGGCCCGACCTGACCCGGCCTGGCCCGACCCGTGTATGACTGTATTTAATTTGTATAAAATGTTTTATTTTATGCTTTATCAAATATATGTAAATGTATGTAAATGTCCTGACTAGTTAGATTTTTGTGAAGTCTATAGTTCAACTATCTAAACCGTTGATCGAAGGCCTTGTAATGGGACGCGGATTACCTGCCAAAGCCCTTCCCATGAACTTGTTGTAAGGTTCGAAACTGGCCTAAACTCAGGTTAGAAACTCACCCAAACTCGAAGGTTCAAAACTGGTCCGAACTCTGCCCGAAATCACGCCGGGCCCGGTTCGGGCTGGAGATGTTGGCCCGGTGACCAGGCCCGGTTGGGTTTGGGCCTTGTGTGGCTGTTGAATGGGCCTAGACGGGCTGAGGCCAGTTCAGCTCGGCCCGACCCCTGTATGCCCCTAGGAAGAAGGAAGAAGGAAGAAAAACGGTAGCTCCCGTGGACCACAACACAAGGAACAGAGAGGGAAGAAAGAAAACCCAAATAGAAATATGTCGAATCATGTTTGGGCCCCACCATGGCATAGTTGTATAGTAATCCATGCGTGTGGTTGAATAGTTACCGCCATTTTTGAAATGGTACAAAATCAACTGATTAGAAGGCCTAAAGAGAGTAATCCTGACTGTTGGTTTGGTTTAATTCATTTTGAATGGACCATTCCGAAGAATCATTTCACGTTGAGAGGTCCCAAACCAATTGGATATACAGTTACTTTCTCTCTCTCTCTCTCTCTAACCGTCCATCTATTTGGCTAAAAATTGAGAGCATAAGATTGTCTTATAGATCAGTGATTTAGGGAATAGTCAATGCATGACCACATACAACAGATAAAGTATTCTGGATCACCCAGCCATGGTCCCACTTGTTGGAATTAAAATAGTCTTTATCGGCCAATAGGTATAGGTTTTAAGGGTCACTGATATAGTACAAGATACTTTACCTAATCTGTCAATTTTCCCTGACAAATACATCAGAGCAACAATGGCAGCAGGAAGAATCTGAATGAGGTAGCGATAACCATTGGTGAAAAACTCTAGATTTCGAGAAGAAATCAATAGTTGTTGCAAAACAAACATCAGAAACCAACTTCATTTCATAATAACACACTGGTTTGTGTTTAATTCCTGAAAAAATCCACATGGCAATTAGCAGTAACAGAACACAGAAAAACTGACACATGACAATTAACATGGTCAATGCTAGAAAAGAATTCATCCTGTCAGTATATGCTGGTTATTTTAACACGGTTGAAATAAAATAAAGTAAAAGCAGTGAATGAAATGCACATCCAAAAGATAATTGAACAATATTCAAATCAAATTTAGTGAATGAATGAGAATCCATGAGATCCACTATCTAAGAAAGAAAGCTAGTTCTAACTTGTTGAATGGAGCACACCCTAATCCATAGCTCAAGTGGTAGACTGAGTGAAAGATACCTCGTTTCAACACTGAGGTCTTGGTTTCAATTGCCTAGTGGGGGTGGCTAACAGTGGAGTGTGAACTGACAGTGGATGTACTAACAGGCTAACAAAAAAAAAAAACTTGCTGAATGGAGCTGAAGCACATCTTCTTCCCATCCTGTTCAGAAGAGATATTAAGAAAAGGAAAGACCCTGGAAGTAATGAATCGAAAAGACACACGAATCAATATGTTGACAGTTGAGTTACTCTGGCCCTGTAGAAAATGTTGTGGGCACATTATAAATCAAATGAAAGTGTACCAGTGTTCATATGGAAATGTTTATTAATTATGAAAGCTAAAGATGACGGCCTATTTTCATAGCTCAACCAGTCCAGTGTTTTAAAAGGCATGAGGCAAATGGCCCTCTAGCTAGGTGAGGCATACTTAAGGTGTTAGAACAAGCATTAATAGCCAATAAAGTACCTTTGGTTGTCCAGTAAGCTTTTATCCATTCATATATTCAAAGATTTTTCTGATGCCTGAAACAATTTCACAATTTGAAAATGGTCATTTCATGTAACCTCCAAAAAATAAGATGATCTTGTGAAAGACCAGATTTTATTTTAAAGAAAAGAACAAGGAATTCAGTTATTTTGTTCATCATTAATTTGAAACTACGAAAACAAATTACTTCAAATAAAATCACACCTCTGCAACTTTAAGAGCGTGTTCGGTTTTACGAATTTGATTCTTCTGTTTATCATTAATATTTTGGAGCTGCAAAGGAACCAAGAGGTTTTTGTTGCTTGGATATCTATTGATGATTGAGGGAATCGAAATAAAACCCAAAGTAGGTATTGATGAAGACCCAATATCAATCAAAAGCCATAAAAACATTAGACCCAAAATGCTCAATCAGAACAGGGATCAAGGACTTGCCTTTTTTCCTCAAATCAAGAAGCTAGGACTATCCAAATGGGGTGATCTTTAGTCAAACGGTTAAAGGCTATTCCTGTTCAAGGCCGATTGCCACCAACATGCAGCAATATTCTTCCACACCATCCATTTGTGGGTCACTGCTCAAATAGTTGAGACATTCTTGGTGAGCTCTATCTGCTGTAACCAAGAAATCTAAACAACAGCAAGATCAATCATAGCCAAATAATATAGTTATGAGATTCCAGGCTAAGTAGAAATGTTGCCCAAAAAAACACATGTGATTTTCCTTACCAACAGGGGTGAGGGAACCACCAACCGCGCACAAGATCAAGAGGCTCGTAAATGTGAAATTCATAGTTGAATAAATCATTAGAGTATCTTAGACCATGCAAAATACACAGCTAAATTATGAGAAATCTTAAATCAAAACCGAAACTTCCAAAATATTAATGAACAAAAATCTTTACACATATCTATTTTCGGTGTAACTTCTGTACACATGCAGAACCAAGAACAGCCGTAGAAGAATGATGAAGGAACTTATCGTCAAAGCTGATCGCATTCCCTAAAACAGCTGCCATGGATGATGAAAATTCCCTATAGTTCTCTCTCTCTCTCTCTAACCGTCCATCTATTTGGCCACAAATTAAAAGCGTAAGATTGTCTTATAGATCAGTGATTTGGGGAATAGTCAATGCATGACAACATACAACAGATAAAGTGTAAATAACACTAAAAGTGAAAATTATTACAAATCTTTCTATTCCTCAAAGGGAGGTTGAAATGCAAACTAAATATATCAATGCATAAATATGGGTGTTAGATCCATTCCATAAATGTGGGTGTTAAATCCATTCCATTCCATTCAGCATCATCAGCTTGTTCCCATCCTCCTTTTGTACCCCTTTGTTTCCTCTTTCCGATCTTCCCTCATTGCACATTCAGTTTTGCAATGATGCTTTTGACCTTAATCCCGGTCAGACGGATCAATTGTGGTCACGGCTCCTTATTGAATGTACCTGCACTTGTATCCTTTCTGACCTCGTCATTTAGAGGCAACTACCGTCTGTGACCCATATAAATGTATTTCTTTCCATGGTGTGGTCGCAAGGAATCTGTGTGGGGACCACATGGAGGACAACCATACTTATCCTTGGTCTTACAACAAAAAATGTTACCATATGCGGGAAAGTTGTGAATTGTCCACAGCAAGATGACACGTATGTTGAACCTGTTTCCATGATATGTGTCAACTGTCGTGATCCCTTTCCGCCACAAGTCATGTAACTCAGCAATCAATGGCTTCAAATAAACATCAATATCCTTCCCGGGCTATAGTGGTCCCTCAATGAGAAAAGTGAGCATAGTAAACCGGGGTTTCATACATAAATTCGGTAGAAGGTTATATGCCACACACATAACAGGCCAGGAATAGTACAACGTGTTGAAAGTGCCAATGGGGTTAAACCCATCTGTGGTTAGACCCATTCAAACATTGCGAGACTACTGAAAAATTCTTATACTTGTTGTCAACAAACTTCCATGTGTTGGAGTCCGCCGGATGCCCCATCTTTTCACTCTGCATTTTTCCGGTTGAGTGTCAGGTCATCTTCTTTGCCACCCTTGGCACACTGTATAGTCTTTGTAGCCTTGGTGTTAATAGAAAATACCTTAACACCTTCACAGGTACTTGAGCTCGTCTCTACTTCGAATCAAATTATGTCTTGTACCTAGAAGTACCACAGTTTAGACAACTCGTCTTCATCTCATGCCCTCTCCAGTATAACACAGTCATTTGGACATGCATGGATCTTCTAGTAATCAAGACCTAACTTTGTAATGATCTTCTTCGCTTGGTAGGTATTAATTGGGGTCTTATTAGCGGATGATAAGACACTCTAGAGTAGTTGAAGAAGAGCTGTAAAGCTTTGTACTTTAAAACTCAGCACGGTGAATTTCTGACAACCAGGATAGAGCTCAGTCATCACATCTCGTAAATTTGCTTCAAACTCATTGTTTGAAGCATCTCTAGCAATGTCTTCAGCTTTGGGGGCTATATTGGGTTCATCTTGAATAACTTTGTCCAGGTTATCATAACTGAGGTCTTCAACAACCGCATTGACAATATTATTTATGTCTGCCACACTATGGTATTGGTGAGAAGTTGGTGTGCGTTCAGTATGCTTGGGCGATGCATGCTCACCGTGCATGTTCCACACTCTATATGTTGGATTAAATCTATATTTAATCAAATTTATCACCACATCATCGATTGTACATGGTAAATGTAGATATTTGCATCTGGTATATGGACAATGAATGGTTTCTCTACCAGGAAGATGTTCTTTTACGAATTTTATAAAGCTCATCATACCATCTATAAATTGTAGGTCCAGGTAGAGTAATGCACTCCCTGGAGTCCATTGGATATGACATATAGGTAGGCACACGATTATAACTGATTCATCATCTAACTAACTATTGACAACATTTATAAAAATAAAAGATATCTAACCAACTTTATATAATAGCTTGCAACTTAACTTGTTGGGAACGGTCATGCATCGTAATATCTTATGGTAGAGCGGTTCTGAGGAGTTACAAGTTGGATTTCTACATGATTCTGCAGGTTCTTATATGCAGCAGGAGAAGTAGACTTCTAACAAATAGGATTATATTCCTGAAATAAAACAAACACCATCTTCAAATTTAAGCTATATCAAAACATCACAGATATATGGTTCATTTGATTAAAGAGGCATTTAACATTTTATAGAAGCATTTGATCCACCACATAATCCATATTGTATATTTGAAAAAGGGTTTCCGTTTTGCTAAAACTAAAAGAAAATTAGGGATGATTTCTTTTTTTGAGCTAAAGGAACCACAATCATGATAAAAATACTAGTCATAAGGGCCTTGAGTAAAATAATACATATTTTTGTTATCTTCTCAAATTAGTCAAGAAGTTTGTACTCCGCCTATCTTTTTGTGCATATCAATAAATTTCTAATCATACTTGTCTCTATCTAGATGTGTTAATTATCTCTATCTAGAGGTGCTAATTGACTTTATCCCATTCAGTAACATACTATGTACTGTCCTCATACAGTTTACATGTGAGCCGAGATTTTGGCAGCACTTCCCCATATTCTTCAGATATATGTAAAATTTGATTCTTACTAGTTGCCACATGTAATCCATTACACATGGATAGAGGAAACCGATTAGTAAAGAACCACATATCTGGAAAAAATATAGGGAGACACTACCGAAATTTCAACTACATGTAGACTGAAAATGATGACAACCTAAGTACATGGTATAGTACCGAACTGTCCAAAATGGGGCAATTTAGGAATCCATAAGGAGCAACCATTTTCAGTCAAATGAATGTACTTGTTCAATATAAATTCCTAAACGGGAACGATACATTCCTAAACCACTAAGTGGCATAAATACTAATTAACAACATCAATTAACAGAGAATCATAAGTATAAACATTTAAAGAACAAATATCGAAATATATAAGGAAAAGAAAGATAATGGGAAATAACTCCCAAAAGTCACAAAGATATGATATGTTGTTATGGCATACAAACTGCAGGCATTCAATAACGAGTTCAACATACAAAAAAATCAAAGTACAAGAGGTAAATAATAGAACCTAAAAATCAAATTTGGTTATGTTTTTTTTTTAAAAAAAAAGTTTTTCTTTTCTTTTCTTGAACTTCATAGTAAAAAGTGTAATGGAAAACATAAAAATTCATAGACTCTGGAAAATGATATTGGAGTCTGATCCTTAAGAAAGAAAAGATAGAACTAGCCCCTAAAAGAGTAAAACTAAAAAGCCTAAACCTATTAGAAAACAACCACCTTTCAGCTTCAACCTGGTATTGTAATCGTATCATGACGGAACATCAAGGAAGAAATGGCAAAAATGAGAGAAAAAGAAAATGACGTAGAAAAAAATAAAGAAGAAAAGGAGGGCTTTAGAGGAACATGGGAGATCATTTTCAAATCGGGTAAGTTTCATGTTTATCAAATCTGCCCACTTTCGAAGGAATCATCCAAAAAAGGTGAAAGGAGGCATCTTGATTATATCAATAATAGCAGATGTTTGCCTATCCCTAGAAGGGAGGTATCTGCAGGATGCTTTTCCATCTCAGGTTTCAAGTAGGACGTAAAACATTTTACATTTTGACCTGGTCTGGAAAGGAAAAATGATAGTATCTCATGCAATGAATTTCTCTTTCACCACATTACCCCAAGAGTGGAGGGGACCGATAATTATCCACTTCTGAAAAAATATCCATTTACTTGCAACTTGGGTTATAGTGAAACACACCATTAATTATTTCACCAGTTTTTCAAGCATAGCTATAAATAAGTGCAGAAAACATATTTATCTCAAAAATATCATACACAGTCTAACATATTTGTACTTAATGTGTAAGAGCTTCACCTAAATGACCCAAGCTGTGTTGTTGTGTATGTAGCTTGCTAAGCAATCCAGCCGACAGCCCCTGGAAAAAAGAAAACCACTACATTTTAGATACCTTAAAACAAAAGACCTCAAACAAAAATAGGATGTAATACTTTGTATCACACCCCGAACCCAAAAATCCGGCTCATAAAATTCCCGATCGCCGAATCCGGTGCCGACAGCCTTCGTAGTACCTCATTCTCGGCTCCCTGCGTGCATACGCCAGATTTTGATCCTAGGATCATACAAGGAGGATATTTCAATGTACATTTTTCTTGTAATAAGCATAACCACAAGTTAACCCAAATCACAAAGGCAACATCATCTTCACATATCCACTAATATAAACATTTGAATACAGTGTTGAAAGGGAAATACATAGATTGAAATCAAAGCTCGAGAAGACCGCTGCACGCTCTAATCTCAACACTGCTACAACTTAACGCCACCTGCACATATCTATCATGCATAAGCTTATAAAAAGTTTAGAGGGTGGTGTAAGTATGTGTAAGGTAAGTGCTAAGTATACAATAAAGCCCATAAATCATACATCATCTGAATAAGCGGAAATAGTGACAAGATCATGAATCATACGATATCAGAGTAAGCGAAAATACTGACAGGTTTATAA
Source organism: Magnolia changhungtana (assembly GCA_030180095.1). Lineage (NCBI taxonomy): Eukaryota > Viridiplantae > Streptophyta > Magnoliopsida > Magnoliales > Magnoliaceae > Magnolia > Magnolia changhungtana. The sequence continues at coordinate 4,832,338 of JASAUF010000625.1, forward strand.
ATCATTCAATATCAGAATATGCAATACGGATCGATTATGCAAATGCAGAATCATAGAGAGTTAAATATCAGATGCCAATGATGCAATGCAATATGCAAATCCTGAAGAGCCACGAATACCATCAACCTCATCTAGGCCACACATCAAACCTGCACGTATCGCGTGATCATGTGGGGATAACTCTATCTCATAAGGAGTCCCATAAACATCTCAGCCCAATGGCATCTGCTTTAATCAATCATTCATCACAACATGCATACGAATGATGAGGGTCCACAAAAGGACGGTGGATCTGGTCAAAATATCAAGATAGGCTCACTGATTTAAAATACATCACAATAGTTAAGGAAAGAATCCAACTTATAGCCACCACTGTAAGACCCGTATCGTAGGTCGTACCGCTCCATAGACTTCCACGGTCCTCCCGGTCGAATTCTGGCAACCAGCATTCTGTTATCGGGGTTGCTCGCAACCCCGAGTCATGTCTCGTATTTTAGAGTCGACTTGACCTAAGACTTGTACTCGTGCGACCGCGTCATCGCCGCGGTTCCATGTCGCATCTCGCGTACCAAGGCGATACCCTGACCAGGAGATGTGGGCCTGCATTCGGTTCAAGAAAAAATACCGCGCGTTGCAAAACCCAAGAGAACATCACATCAAATCCTATCAATCTTATCAATCAAGTACACATCACCTCACATGTCAAAGTACAACCCCATCCTCAAGCAACCCCAAAGTCAAACTTTCTCTTACACCCAAGTACAACCATCACCCATCACCTATCTCTCACCCCATCCATCACCCATCCCTCTCTCTCTCTCTCTCTCTCTCTCTCTCTCTCTCTCTCTCTCTCTCTCTCTCTCTCTCTTCCTCATTTCCTCCCAAGCAAGAATTCGTTCATGAGAGCTCCATAAGAGGGAGCTTTGTGTGGCCCACTTCTTATCTCCCATCTCCACCATCCAAGTGTGATCCCAACCATTGAAATTGATCATTTGGATCTCTAGCATGCATTGATGGAAGAAAAAGACCAAGAAGATCTAAGGTGGGTGTTCATTTCATTCGATTTTGATGAAGGGCCCACATGATTTGAGACCCACTTGATGAATGCATCATATAGGGAGGGCCCATAATGACGGGGTCCCTCCATCACCGTCCGATATCTCTCTCTCTCTCTCTCTCTCTCTCTCTCTCTCCCTCCCTCATGATGTGTGGCCCACAATGATTTTATTTGTGCTACCCCATTTGCGGGACCCACCTCGCTGACGTCCATGGCAGCGGCCCACCGTAATGATCAGCAGCCACACCACGTAGCAGCAGCTGCTGTTGGGCGTCAGCAAGCCCTGTGGGTCTACACGAGGTATGCGTTATATCCATGCCATCTCCCATTCACAACTCGTGGGGCCCACCCCACACGTGTGGTGCATGTGGAGTGGGACCCACCGTGATGGATGCGCTTTGTGTTTGGGCCATCCATCCAATAGACGGCCAACAGCTAAGCTGCCTATTGACGTCTGTAAGTCCTATGTTATATCCCACTGTCCGTCCAGTACACGGCCCGGTCTGCTGGACAGTGGATTCCACCGTAAGATATGTGTTTCACTCACGCCGTCCATCTGCTTTGCCATGAGGGTGGGGCCCACCTTGCCATATAAGTTCTATATCCACCGTCCATCCGGACGAGAACTGGTGAGGCCCTACAATGATATATGTGTTCACCTGCACCGTCTGTCCAGCAGCAATATAGCTGCTGGACTGACGTCATTAGGTTCTGTGGGTCCCACCTTGGCTGTAGGCGTTTGATCCACACCGTTCATCCATTTGAATGAGGCCCCACTTGATACCTGTGTTTTATTAACACCGTCCATTTCTGACGAAGCAGATGTGGTGGGGCCCACCTTGATATGGCCGTCCGTCAACAACAGTCCGACCCTGCAGCGTCAGCAGATCCTAAGGACCGGATTGGCTGGTGTGTACCCTACAGTGTCAACAGGTCCTGAGGACCGGACTGTGCTGTACGTGGGGCCCCTCCATGATGTGTATGGGCCATCTACACCGTCCATCTAGACGGTGCTGTGTGGACCCCTCTATGATGTATGTGTGTGCACTGTCCATCTGGACGGTGGATGTGGGTGCCGATCACGAGGTGTGTGTTATCTCCACATCGTCCACACTTAGCCGTCCACATGTGGGACGTGTGGACTCCAGGCCTGATGCAAGTGTTTTTTTTATGCCATCCATCTGTACTTCCTGTCTGGGCCATCCATCTGAATGGCCAGTAGCATTAACTGCAGCAAAACGTCAGTAAGTTCCGTGGGTCTGATCACATCCCAGCCATTCATCTGTGGACCCCACGTAGCTGATTAGCTGCTGTTGTACGTCAGCAAGGGCTGTGGAGCCCACGTAATGTATGTGTTTCATCCTATGCCTTCAGTTCTGATTAGTGGGACCCATACATGATATATGTGTTTTATCCAGGCTGTTTACCAGCACCATCCATTGCTGGACGGTGTCATATGGGGCCACCATGATGTACATATTTTATATCCACTCCGTCTAATCTGTCCAAGGATGTGGGACCCACCCTGCTGTAGTGCTGCACCCGTCATCGTCTAGTCTAGGGACTGGTGGGACTGACCTTGATGTATGTGCCTTATCTGCACCGTCCAACACCTGGATGGTGCTGATGGATGGCACTGATTTACATAGGTAGTGTTTGGATGGTGCCGTGGGCTCCACCGCGATATATGTTGTATATGTTGTACCCACGCTACCAGGAGGCCCACCTGCTGTGTAAGCGCAGGGCCCTTGCTTGCCGTGTAGGGCCCACCTACTCGGTGGCCTAATGTGATGTATATGGGGCTCGATATGCGGCCCACTTGATATGTATCAGGCCCATGAGATGCAGCCCATTGCAATGTGTATGGTGATGTATTTGAGGCCCACGTGCAGGGCCGCCCGTGATGTATATTAGGCCCATGTGTAGGGCCCACCTATCGTGTATTCGAGGCTCATGGGCATGGTCCAATGTAATGCATATGTGGCCCATGAGTGAGGCTCATGGCGATGTATATTAGGCCCTTATGTGGGGCCATCGGCCCACTATACGTATGACTCTATGTGGGCCACTCTTTGGGAAATGTTGGTTAAATGACCACACTAATGGACAATGGTGGTTGAATGTCCACATTGTGACCTTCCCTTAGGCCTTATCAGTCCTGTTCTCATCATTCTCTTGTGGGTTAACCATAATCAGTGGGCCCCATTCGCCATAGATGGATGGTTTCACACTATCAGATTTGATATAACCATGGCCAATGGTCGATCTTTATATTATGGTTGATCGGTTGTTCATCTATAGACCCCGCATTGTTTATATAATTAATTATCGGTGCCAATTATCGATGTTGATTGATGGTGCCAATTGTCGATGTTGATCATTGGTGCCGATTGTATAGGCCGATTCCAATTGTCATGACCGATTGCCGATTCCGATTGATGTGACCGATTTGTCGATTCTGATTATCGATCGATTCCGATTGTCATGACCGATTACCGATTCCGATTGACGTGACCGATTTACCGATTCTGATTATCGATCGATTCTGATTGTCATGACTGATTGCTGATTCCGATTAACGTGACCGATTTACCGATTCTGATTATCTATCGATTTTGATTGTCATGACTGATTGCCGATTCTGATTGACGTGACCAATTTGCCGATTTTGATTATCGATCGATTCCGATTATCATGACCATTACTGATTTGATTGACGTGACCGATTTAACGATTTTGATTATCGATCGATTCTAATTGTCGTAACCAATTGCTGATTCTGATTAACGTGACCGATTTGCCGAGTCTGATTATCGATCGATTCTGATTATCATGACCGATTACCGATTCTGATTGACGTGACCGATTTATCGGTTCCGATTATCGATCAATTTCGATTATCATGATCGATTGCCGATTCTGATTGACGTGATTGATTCGTCGATTCCGATATTGACCGATTCTGCTTGTTGTGGCCGATTGCCGATTTCGATTGACGTGACCGATTTGTCGATTCCGATTATTAACCGACGTCGATTGTCGAGGCCGAGTATCGAGGCCGATTCCAAGTGTTGATTTCGCTTGTTGAGGCTGACCTCGATTGTTGAGGTCGAGTCGATTGCCAAGGCCGATTGTTGAGATCTATATGATTACATGCGACTCGTAGTTGAGGCCCATTGTGACATGTATTAGGCCCATGATGCATGACTCATTTGATGTATTCAAGACCCATGTGTAAGGCCCACATGTGATGTATTTGAGACCCATGGGCAAGGCCCATTGTGATGTATTCATGGCCTATGGGCAAGGCCCATTGTGAAGTATTCATGGCCTATGGGCAAGGCCCATTGTGATATGTATTAGGCCCATGAGCAACGTCCGCTTGTTGTGTATATGTGGCCTTGAGTAAGGTCCATTATGTTGTATATTAGGCCTTTGTGCAAGGCCGTTGGCCCATTATATGGCCTATTATATGTTTGGCTCTATGTGGCTATTCCTTGGGGGCAATGTTGGTTAAATATCCACATTGTCGAGGCCAATGATTGATGCCGGTTATTGATACCGATTATGAGTATGTGACAGCATAACATCATAATACATGCCCATACACATCATCTGCACGTTTGTTACGAGATGTGATTGACCATTGCATATGCCATAGGGCAGGTTGTTCATAGGGCTCCCTGATAGGCGGAGTTGACCCATATGAGAGCATGGCATGCACATGATTGATGCATGACTAGATTGTTTGACTCATGTATCTTGCATTATGTGTTATGATTATTGCATGCCCTAGCGACATCAAGGTCGTAGCCTCCACAGGTATTTCGTGGATGGCCAGATGGGACACCAGAAATCTGTTCTACATGAGGTGCTATAGATATCCCTGGGTGAAAGTCTCTAAACTCTCTTAGTTCTAGAGGTTGCTCCAACGTCTAGACCGAGTGGATGCATGAGCGTATGAGGGCCGTATACTGTTAGGCCGCGTCTCCCACTGTGTAGTGGTCGGTTGGAAGGGGGTACGACCTTACCTGCCCAAGAGGAGGGGGCAATGCTAGGATGAGTCTGAACAGCTCGAGGAATGGGTCCGCTATCGATGAGCTGGGCCCGATATTTGCAGGCTGATAGTGAGGTCTCTTCTACTCACCTTATTGCGCGCGATGGGGCAGTAATCTGGTTTGGAGTGTAATAGACCCCGGTGATGATCCTAGAGAGGAACCGTACTGATACGTGGACTTATTGAGCAGGATTTGCATACTCATACATTCATTTCATTCACTATCCACTTGGGGTGGTGGTGCGCAACAAATTGTTATGTACCTTCGCATGGCAAGGATTTCGGTTGGCGCGCGACTAACCTGAGATCAGGAGTTTACCACATTGAGTCTGACTATCCAAATTTAGGTATGGGACTGGTTTGGATAAAAGTTCTTTATGATAGATCCCATAGCTTGTGATACTACGTACTATCATCCCGACTTCACTCCAGCTTGGTCATTTTACTCACACCGCATATTGCATTACATTCGCGATATATGACATTTTGGGTTGTTATGTTTCAGCACTTATATAGCCTAGACGGACTTAGCATGATTTGCATATTGCCTTGCATCCTCAACACATAGTATTTGGCTTACTGTCTTCGCATTGCATAGCTGATCTATATTGCTTCCTCAGTATATTGGTTATTATATTTTTGCATCGCATAGCCTTGGTACGGCTGATAGCATTCATGGATTTATAGATTGCCAGTATTTCCGCTTACTCTGATATCGTATGATTCATGATCTTGCCTATATTACCGATGTTATATGATTTATGGCAATGTATTGCATTCTTGACACTTACCTTGTGCACACACTTTCACCATCCACTAAGCTTTCTATAAGCTTATGCATGATAGATGTGTGCAGGTGGCGTTAGGTTGCAGCAGTGTTGAGCTTGGAGCGTGCAGCGGTCTTCTGGAGCTTGATTTTTTAATTTATGTATTCCCTTTCAGCATTGTACTTAAATGATTGTATTAGTGGATATGTGATGATGATGTTACCTTTGTGAATTGGGTAATCTTGTGGTTATGCTTATTACAAGTTAAATGTAAAAATAAAAATAAAAAAAATCCTCCTTGTAGGATCCCAAGATCGGAATCTGGCGTATAAATGCTAGGAGTCGAGAATGGGGAACTACGGAGGCTGTCGGCACCGGATTCGGCGATCGGGATTCCTGTGAATCTGATTTCCAAGTTTAGGGCGTGACAACCATAACATCGGACGATGCTCCTGATGTGGGACAAAGTTTTGTTGTCATTGTGTGTACAGTAGCCTGTCAGCACAGTAGCCTGTCAATCACTGGTAGTTCGCTCAGGTCCTCATGCCCCACCCACTCAGTGTACGCCCATGTGCGCCCGCCCACATGTGATCACAGGATGGAGCTTCACAATATCTCCCACCAAGGGCAGATCCGAGTCTAAGTGTAATAAGTGGGCTTCCTTACCCTCTCTATCGCGTAATAAACTGAACTTCCCTATGGGGTCCAATATATACAAGGTGGGCTCTAAGGTGTTGGTATCATGATGTTATGCTGTCACATACTCATAATCGGTATCGGATGATATACTCGTAATTGGTATCGATAATCGGCCTCGACAATCGGAATTGGTAATCGGCCTAACAAAGGGCCTAAGGGAAGGTCACAATGTGGACATTTAACCATCATCGCCCATCAATGTGGACATTTAACCATCATTGCTCTCAAGGAGTAGCCCTCATAGGGCCAAACAGATGGTGGGCTCATGACCTCACACAAGAGTCTAATATACATCGCAATGGGCCGCTCACATGGGTCACATATACATCAAGTCAGGCCTCATCATATAGGCTGGAAATATATCATAATAGGCCATGTCCCATGGGCCCCGAATACATCACAATGGGCTGCACCACCTGGGCCTCAAATACGTCACAATGGGCCATAACTCATGGGCCTCAATACATCACAATAGGCCACAACCCATGGGCCTTAAATATATCACGCCAGGCCTTACCACAGGGGCTTCAAATACATAATAGGTGGGCCTATGCGAGTCAGATGGACCTCACCAGATGGAAGGCGCAGATACAATACATACAATGATCACCCACAATTGGGTCCCAGTAAATGGGTCGCAAATACAGCATATTAAGGTGGGCCCTACACATTCCAAATGGGCCTCAATTACATCAAGTGGGCCACATCAATGGGCCTCATATACAATAAGAGGGCCAAATCAACGGGCTGCACAAATGGACGTCGTGGATGCAAAATAGGTGGATGGCGTGAAATATAATACATACATCAAAGGTGGGGTCCATGTACATACATCAAGGTGGCCCCACATTCATCATGACCCACCATCCCATACACATGGACAGTAAGGATATACAACACATCAAGATGGGTTTCCACCGTCTAGACAGTGGATGGTAGAGATATAAAATATATACATCACGTGGGGTCCATGAGTACAATAGATATACCAAGGTGGGACCCACACGGATGGACAGTTTGGATTCAACACATACATCAAAGAGGGATCCACATGCTAGTGCACACGCCACCAAGGTGGGCTCCACAGGACCTAACATCACACCTGCCAATCCAATCACTTCACAGGTGGGTCCCATGTGGGGCCCACCATAATGTTTATTTTCCAACCATCTGTTGATAAGGTCACATGTACCTAGATAAAAAAGAAAAACAAATTCTTAATGATCCAAAACTTCTGTGATCCAGAAAGGGTTCCAATGGTAGATGCTCAATCCTCACTGTTTCCTGCCATGTGGGACACCTAAGCTCGTATACAGCTGATTTTTAGGGGGGCCCACTGCCTAAATGGGGCCCACCAAATGCACGGTGTTGATGTTCTCACACATCACGGTGGGGCCCACGGCTGGGACCCGTGGTCCCCGCTCATCCATCCACAGCGCAACAGGATGCTGCTGCACATACTCTGGACGTCAATGACAGCACCTGTTGCATGTTATATATATATATATATATATATATATATATATATATATATATATATATATATATATATATATATATAAATTAAAAAAATAGTATTTCTGTGGTTTTTCATAGGTGGGGTCCGCATCAGGTGAATCGACTCGACCCATTAAATTCTATGGCTCGAGACAGAAGAAACGAGCCCAATATACGATATGTTTTGGCGTGTAGAAAATTTAAAGTGGCCCTTAACGAATTTTAACGGTAAAAATCACTATTTTTTATGCTATGGCCTGCCAGAAAATTGGATTGGCCTCATATTTCGGCTCAATGCCTAAAATGAGCTAAAGAATGGGATGGATGGCGTGGATTAAACTCATACATCAAGGTGGGGCCTGCATGAGCAGCCCACCCAAAAGCTTGTTGAATCAAGCTAATATTTTTATTTTCGGTCAACACACCACACCGTCAGTCTACACCTCACTGCGTGGCCACGTCCAGCGTCGTTGGACGCTGGATGGTTTGCATACAACACATTTTCAAGGTGGGCCCCACCTACAAACATGCTACAGGTGGACCACCAAATGGCTGGATGGTGTAGATAAGACACACATCAAGGTGGGGTCCATTTGGGTGGGCCACACGACCACATCATCACACCAAAAATATGAAAGAGAGAGGGAGAGAGAGAGAGAGAGAGAGAGAGAGAGAGAGAGAGAGAGAGAGAGAGAGAGAGAGAGAGAGACACGTGCAATGGAGGGACCCCAACATTATGGGCCCTCCCTTCCATGCATTCAATCATACATCAAGTGGGTCTCATTACATGTGGAACCACCGATCAAAAATAAATGGTGGAGATCCTTTCTCGACCAAAATGCAAGGTCTAGATGACCCTATTTATACAAGGAAAGTAAACATCATGATGGGGTCAATGGAGAATGGCCCCATTATGGAATGATCATGAGAATCAAGGTGGGCCATCGGCCACTTCTAGGGTCCAAAGTAAGATCCATACCATCAATCGGTAGGCCCCACTTGGCCCATCATCAAAAGAATGAAATCTAGGCCTATAGAAACACCCACCGTTCAATCTTCTTGGTCCAATGGAATGCTGCTCTCCTTATGCTTCTCTTTGATGGAAGATGGTGAGAAATGAAGGGTTAGGATGAAGGATTTTGGGAGAGGAAGTGGGCCACACAACACACTTTTTCTCTCTCTTGGAAGTGCTTAGACGTGCACTCCTTTGCTTGTTTGGAAAATGTGAAGAGAATGAGAGAGGGAAAGGGTGGTTGTAAGAGAGGTGATGGGTGTGAGTAATGGATGTGAGTTGATAGGTGATGGGCATGTACTTGATATGTATGGGTTTGTAAGAGAGAGAGAGAGGGAGAGAGAGAGAGAGTTGACTTTGGGATTACTCTTGTACTTGACATGAGGTGATTAATTGATTAATTGATTGATTAATTGATGGGACATGATGTAGAGATTATCTCAAAATTCGCAACACGCGGCTTTTTCCTTGAACTGAACGCGAGCCCACATCTCCTGGCCCGGGTATCGCCTCGGCGCGTAATATGCGTTGATGGCGCAGTCGCAAAGGTACGAGTCTCGAGTCGAGCAGACTCTGAAAAATGGGATACGACTTAGGGTCACGTGCAACTGCCGATTACAGATCACAAGTCGTCAGAATTCGACCGGGAGGACCGCAGAAGCTTACAGAACAGTACAGGGTAGGATACGGGTCTTACACTTTGAAACCTTGAACAGGTTGATAAAAGCAAAAAAAAATAGTTAAAAATGATAAATTCAATAAAGAAAAACCAATATCAAGTCACTTAAAGGGCATCTCTAAGCCTCTAACAATGAACTTACAGACAGATTGTGAACGCTTTTACTAATTGCATTAAGAATCTAGAAATCATTTAGAGAATAAAGTAAATAAAGTTACAAAATGTTTTTTTTTTTTATAAAAAAAAAACAAATTGATGAAGATAGCTGGAAAATTTCTACTTATTTATTTTAGGTTAAATTGTCACTCCTTTGATCTATTTAGATAGCAAGATTGTAAATCAAAAGGTCATTTTATTTTAGGTTCACCTATGAGGACACTTGCAAAGTTTCACTAATCCGTGGACTTGAAACTGCATTAAATGTGCCTCCTACTAGTTAGATGAGCTAGTGGACAGCAGCGTTATCTTCTCCCAAAAAAACTGCATCAGATGCTTTAATGAAGAATATATAGGAAGAATGGAGTATTTCCAAAAGCACATTATCACCAGCATTGGAAGTAGAATAAATAATTGATATAAGAGGTGGTCGTTCATCTCTAGCTCAGCATTTTCTGGCAGTCATTAACCACCTCGTAATTGAAGTCCTTGGTTTTTTTTTTTTCTCTACTATATGACCAGTAAAAGTGACCTACAATCCAACTGTTCAACATCCCATTTGAATCTCTTGAGAAGTTCTAATAATGTTACATCATGGTCAAAGGAAATAATAGATCTCCCTGATTAAAATTACATCAAGACTCCTTAAAATTGTTACATGCATGGAAAGGCTTAAAGGCTCAAAGTTATCAGCAATCATTGAGGGGTAAATACTAAATATCATAGTTATAAATACTTAGATGAGAATACATGTCCAAGGCATGCAAATACAATAGATCCCAGACCATTGATTAAAGGTTGCCACCTACCTGCATCAGTTGGCCAAAAATAATAAAACAGGGCAGGCAATCCATCACACTACAGAGTACGAAGTTCGGTTTGATTGGACTAAGAGTCAAGTTCGTCCACCACAATTCAAGATGGGGAAAAATGGTCACAAAGGTCAGCAGGTACTAAAAAAAAAAAAAAAAAAAAAAAAAAAAAAAAAAAACTATGGCTGATCCACTCATCGGATGAGCCACACTGTTGACGAAAACGGTATGAGTCAACATACAGGAGTGGCCCACCTATTGAATGGATTGGGTTGATTTTCAAGAAGAGTGATATTTATGGTGGGACTTACCATTTTACAGTAGGTCCTACCACAACCAGGTGCACTATCACGGCTGGAGACCTGGAATGGGACTTGATCTTAGGTCTGCCCTCAAGAAAGGACATGGAGGAATCAGGATTTTCCTATCACCCCCACCTCCAGCAAGCCATGTAGGCAAAAGCTCTGTTGGCCCACCACAAATGTTCTTGTGACATCTAATTCGTCCATCAATTTCACCATCCCACATTAGGACATAAGCTTAGAAACGAGGAACTAAAACTAAATCAGGCTATCCTATAGAAAAAAGATGAAGATTGAACCTCGCCATTGAAACCTTAGTGGGGGCTTCATAATTTTTGGATCAGCTTAATATTTGTGTTTTACTTTCATCTGATAAACATATCAGATGGCATATAAACATCATAATGACCCTTGGAAGGTTTTCGATTGTATGTGTTCCATCTTAAAAGTGTGATGCTTCATTTTTTTTTCAAGCTCATGTCCTTAATTGGAAAAATAGAATCACGAAAAAACAGGATCCATGCAGCATGAGGCTTATACTGACATGGAGAAATAGAATCATGTGGAGCAATTATCGTAAGCCTATAACACAAAGGTCAGCAGGTATCAAAAGATCAGGAATGGGCCTTTCTGCCAAACGTTTGTGTGCTTGCAACATCACAAGAAGAAAATAAAAAAAGTAGAGACAGATGGAAGGGATTCTGGAATAAAAATAGCAAAAAGAGGAACAACGGGCGAGGAAAATAAGGGATTTCGAGAGAAGCTCACCTATTTGAGATGAATCTACACGGCATGAGGAAATTCTTCAAGGATTCAGAGCTCTGGCAAGGAAGCTTGCGCCGTTTGAAAGAGGGAAGAGCTCTGGCGAGGAAGATTGAGTTGGTCGATAGAGGGAAGTGTCGTGCGTTTGGAAATCGCTCATCTAAAATGAGAGGATACTTTCAAATCCGATAATTGTGCATTTACCATCATTTATAACATACACCATATTAACAGTCATACATGTAAGGGCCCATTTACTCGATGGTTAAGATAGTTTTATATAAGAAAATATATACATATTACCCATCTACAACTAGACCCATTATTTGGTTGGTCTGGATAACCCTATATCATTACCACTATTGTTATAAACGAGTCACCACAATTTTACAGAAAATGCAAAACTCACACACATTTACAGTACAAAAAAAAAAACACTACCTTGAGCCTTGGAATTGGTAGGGCTCATGGGCCCCACCATGATGTTTGTGTTATATCCACTCGTACATCCATTTCTAAACATTCTTTGAAGAATAATACCAAAAAATGAGCTTGAAATAAATCTTGAGTGAACCACACCACATGCAAACAGTAGCGATTGGACATCCACCATTAAAAAAGGCCATTTGGCTGCAGATTAATTGGTTTCAGCTATAGATTTTAGCCATCGGTGAGCCATAGCCAAAACCACCCACAGCCGTCAGCTTTGCCCTATTTTTTGGTAGTGTAGGGAAGAGGAAAGAGGGAGAAGGAGTGAGTCAACTCATTAACGAGTCAAGGAAGTTCAAACAGGTTGAGTCCGATTTGGGTTCGGGTCAAGTTAGTTGAGTTAAGTTTCAGACCAAGAATAAATCAAGTCCGAGTTGAGTTGGTCCAAGTCAAGACAAGTAACCGAGACTAGATCGGATCGACCCAATTGGATAAGTTCAACTCAATTATTTAATTAAAATTTTATTAGTCATTTTTAATCATATATATTTGGGAAATTTTATGATATAGGGTCGAACCTAATTCAAGTTGCTTCACACCCTCAAACCCTATGGCGATGTAAACTCACATCCGAAGGTGAGGACTCACTCTTTGAGCTTCCCACTTAAATTTGTCAATCTGAATATAGATGATGCTTTGATTTTTCTCATTTAGTATCTCCTAAGTTACCTGATTGAGTTACTTATCTTACTATGTGAATATGTTAATCTGTTGTGCAATTAATTCTTGTGTTAGATAATGAACATGTCTCTTTAATTTTAGCAAGCATAAATGATTTAATGTTCACATGCTATTCTAGTTATACAACCTGCTAATTAATTAGATGTTTACTACTTGCGATTATTTGATGGTTTGAATGGAACTTGCTGTGGATGTTTTGATAAGAAACGAATGTGTTTCATTTGGGGGATTATCTTATTCAATAATTAACAAAGAAAGAATGAAAGAACAATCATCATAAAGTATTTTATTCATTTTGGAGTTTGTTTACATCCTCACATTTCCCTTAATTCCGAAATAAGGTAAATAACTAGGTAGAGGCACTACATCGGTTTAGGGCAATTTCTTAAATTGTTGCCTCCACCGATTAACTTCAAGTACTGACGTAGCATCAAGTAAGGCATCCATCTCCCTAATCATATCATCATCTAAATCACGGGAGTGGGCCAAGCATGTCTCTAGAGTGTCAGAGTATAGAGTCAGAAGTGCTCTATCTTCTATGAAAGAATCAATCATATTAATGTCATGGGTATCATCCTCATCCCTTGGCGGTTTGCTCATGTTAAAAAATATGTTGAGTTTCAATGTCATATTTCTGAAAGATAAATTCATGATTCCATTCCTACAATTAATGATGGCATTTGATGTAGCAAGGAATGGGCGACCAAGAATGATAGGTATTTAAGTGCTCACATTAATGATGGGTTGAGTATCCAGGGTAATAAAATCTACTGGATAGTAGAATTTATCAATTTAAACCAACACATCCTCAATCATCCCTCTCGGCACACGAACCGATCGATCAACAAGTTGTAATATGGTTTGGGTGGGTTTTAACTCTCCTAGACTCAGTTGTTCATAAACTGAGAAAATGATCAGATTTACGCTCGCTCCCAAATGGTAAATTCATGAGCAAGGAGGCCGATGATGTGTGAGATTATCATGATTCACCTCCCCAAGGCCCACCACTTCTAAGCCTACTCAGTTAAGCGAGAAGGGAGTGATGTACGTCTTAAAGGAAGAAGACAACATAAGTGCAATGGCGCTAATCTCACAAGAAAAGTTGAGGCCATGAAACTTAAGAAGGTAGAAATAGTTAAACTCATGAGGTTGTGGGAGTTGTTTGTGGTATTTGTGCTAGTAACATACATGTAACGCAGGATTGCCCCATAATTCCTGCTTTTCACGAGCTATTGAATAAACAATCAAATGTCGTAAACAATTACTGACACCATTCAATCGACCCACCTCTAATATATACAATCCTAGCTAGAGGAACCATCTAAACTTCAGTTGGAGGAATGGACAAACGGACAATCCTCAGGAGGCCCTTACTCAACTCCTAAATCAAAGGAAAACTCAAGAGGATCCGGTTCTAAAGCACATCCAAAACCAAGAGCTCTCCAATCAAGGTACATTACAAGCATTCCAAGACCTTACTAAGGCCATACAAAGATTGAGTCACACTTAGCGATTGGAGAGAAAGGGACTTTTTCAGCCCAACATCCATCCAATCCAAAATCACAATGTGAAATAAGTCACTCGAGCTCTTCGCACAACATAGAGCAAGCTAAGTATATCACCACTCGGAAATATAATTAACAAAACTATTCGATGAGGGCTGAAAAGCGTAAGGACTCGAAAAAAGTTGAGAGTGATGGACCTAGTATTGCTCCATAAGAGGAAGAGTCAAAAAGAGCATATAAGATGGTTGTGTCATCCCCCCAATGATTGATTGCACCAAAACCTCTATTTAACTCTTAGGATATTTTAGAGGTTTTAAAATAAGTGAAGATCAACATTCCTCTTTTGGATGCCATCAAAAAAATCCTTCATATGCCAAGTGCCTAAAATATTTATGCACTACCAAAAGACGACAAAATATACAAAAGAAAATCTTTTTGACAGAAAAAGTGAGTGCCCTCCTCAAGCAAGACGTGTCGTGGTTAGTTGGAAGGGGGTGCGGCCTTACCTGCCCGAGAGGAGGGGGTAAAGCTATGTTGAGTTTGACCAGCTCGAGGAATGGGTTCGCTATCGACGAGCCAGGCCCGATATTTGCAAGCAGCTAGTGAGGTCTCTTCCACTCACCTTGTTGCACGCGATGGGGCGGCAATCTGGTTTAAAGTGTACTAGACCCTGGTGATATTCCGGAGTTGAGCTATATTAATATGTGGACTTAGATGAGGATTGGTGTGCTTGAGTTGTATCTCACATCGTATAACCTTGGTATAACCGACATCATTCATACCTTGCATCGCATAGCCTCAATACGGCTGATAGTATTCATGGATTCACTAGTATATTCCGCATTCTCTAATATTGCATAATTGTATTACTACCTCGCACACACACTTTCACCACCTTCTAAGCTTTCCATAAGCTTATGCACAACCATTGCGTGCAGGTGACGTTGGATCGCAACAATGCTAAGGTAGGAGCGCATAGCAGATCATCTTGGAGCTTTTCTCTATCATCATTGTATTTCCCTTACGCGCACTTTACTTATAAGTTTTTTATCATAGTGGAAATGTGATGGAGTTTTTAGTTGTTGTTTGTGGGTTATGCCTTTGGTTATGCTTATTACAAATCAATTCATGTTAAAAATCCTCTTTGTAGGATCCCAGGATTGGAACCTAGTAAATGGGTGTCGGGAACCGAGAATGGGGTTCTACGGAGGCTATCGGCGCCAGATCCAGTGATCGAAAATTTTGTAAGCCCGATTTCTGAGTTCAGGGTGTGATAATTGGTTCCTCCAACACTTTATGAAGTTGGTCTGGCTTAATGTTCAAGCCTTGCTAAAATAAGTTGCGATAACGGTTTCGAGACAAATCAATTTCTTCTACAGCGTGAGTTAGATATTCACTGTTTATTTGAACCATGTAGCAGTGTCGACATGCTAATAACGAATCATAAATGCAATTGTGATTTGCTTGGCATTTTGGTTAGTTGATTTCTATGCAGTCTGAGCCTATTGCATTGTATGTAATTTTGAAATTTTTATTCCTAAACATATTCCATTAATGCAATAAATGGAACAATCATTACTTATGGACAGGTAAGCTGCAAGTTGATGGAAATTACTTGAAATGATGCTCGCTCTGGTTGCCAACATTTTCTTTTTATGTTTCTGTCATTAACTAAAGTTTTTCAAATTGTAAATGCATGAATTCATGAATGCAAACATGCATACACTGTAGTACACATGTATGCAAGTGCGAAGATATATCCTTGAACTGCCTGTTCTGTTTGAGGCCAAGCTACAAAATATGCATCCAGTGAGCAATATGTAGCTTTCATATTCATATTGACAAAAAAAAAAAAAAAAAACAAAACTGATAGATGTTGTTTTTTATTTATTTCGGCAAGTAATGTAAAGCTTTCATGTCATAGTAACAAATTGTAACCTTCAAATAATATATTTGGAGTAGACTAGAGCTGGGAAGACATACAACATGGTGGTGAAGTGATTAAATTGTATTCATGAATGGGTTGTTTAATGAGTCATTCTAAAAAAATAAAAATAAAATAGTTGTGTATTTTGAACTGTTTTGCTTTCAATTCAAATGATATCTAGTAACATCCTCATGTTGAAGCAAGGCCCAAGTATGTCAGAGTGTGATGGACAGGAAAAAGGAATACTTCCAGGAGTTGTAAATGGGCTTTTTGACTGCATGACATCTTCCTATGAAGGATCCAAGTACATAGTCAAATTGTCAATGGTATTATAAGTACTAATGTTCATGATTTTTCAAACTTATTAATTTTACTCAAACTTCTAAAAATTTTCAACTTCTTAATTTTCTTTTTCAAAATGTTTATTTTTTGGTCAAAATCTTAGGCTTTTTAAAATTTTATTATGTTCTGTTCGTGTATTCTTCAATTCTTCTCTTTGGAAAAATAAAAGACTGTTACTTAAGAGAGGAGAATTAAAGAAACCAACCTAGAAAACTGTAATAAAACTAACACTCAATACTTATGTAGAGGCTAGAGAATGGAGACAATATTTGCACCCTTTTTCTACTCATGGAAATGCAATAGTATAAAGCCATGTGTCTTATAGCTGGAAGTAGAAGAAAAAAAGGGTGTACACATGAGTAGAGTGGTGGTACAAGATTAAATTTTCAGTTGAAGTATTACCATTCCAGAGTAACCAAATTGAAAGCAGATTCCTCAACTTTGGAGGCACAAAATTTTCCATGCCCCCATGTTCCATTCTTGGCAGACATTGGATAAGATCAAATTTCTTTTGCTTACAGATAAGGAGATTTTGGGTGAAGGCGATACTGCAAAGCTTGAGATCTTGGTTAGTGATGGCTGATTTAGTATAGTAATTATAGAGGCCATATTTGGATTCAAAAGTGAATTGAATTGCAAACATTCAGTTTCAATAAGTGGAAATGACAAAGAACAGTTATTGTATTCTAGTATTCATGATAAGGACGTAGCATTCAAATTGCAGCTACGTCTATTCATGTCCAACTCGAAAGTGAATTGTAAGCCCTCAACATGTAGGCGGTGGAGAATTTTATAATTGGGTTATTTCCAATACATGTATTTGATCTGCTAATTCATCCTATCACAATATAAGACTGATTTTTCACGTTAACATTCTGTTATGGGAAGTGGGAAAGTTTCTCTGTTTTGAACATTTTAGTTTGATGTATTTGTGGTACAATGCAAATTAAATTAGACAAGGAGAAGAAAGTGCTTTCCATTCGTGACCGAGGCATTGGAATGTCAAAGATCTGATCAAGAACTTAGGAACAATAGCAAAATATGGAACTTCAGGTATATATATTTTTTAATGATTGCCAATATAGAAATGGTATCTTCTTCTTTTTTTTCTATATGAAATTTGTGTGATTTATTTAATTTTTTGGGAGAAAGGAAATGCATTCAGAAAGTATAATTACTGTCTTTCATACAACTTTTTTTGAAGAAAATCTAGACGAGGTGATCTAAATCTCATTGGGCAATTTGTTTTCTATTGGAAGGAATGTTGTTTCCAATTTGTCTCTGGGTGAGTGAATTCCTAACATTAAGTGAGTAGTGCCCCAAGTCATCGTCACTTCTTGCACAAACATCATGAAATTTCATTATTAATCGGTCTATTTTGGTGCAAACTATCATGAATTTCATGATGATTGGTGCAACCTACTACGACCTTAATTAAAAAAAAAATCTAAAAGTAGTGTGTAGCATGTGCTACAGGCTACATAGCTTATTCTTCACGCTTCAGTGGGGTGCATGATATGGTACTCACTATTCACTAGTTAAAAAACCACAAAATAAATAAATAAATTTGATTGATCTAGGCACTAAACTAAACAAGGTAGTTGGTAGCTTATTTGTTTTTAGGCTTGGCAATGGGTTGTACTCAGGACGGGTCTTCAGGCCAAGCCTATTCAAATTGATTTTACTGGGCCTAGGCATGGCCCATTGCAGCCTTATTTTTTAAACTTACCTTCTTCCTAAAATACTAGTAACATTTTGGAAGTTGGTAAAATTGTTACTTAGAATTTGAAGTGTTTGAGTACATTATATGTATTAATATTGTCTTGTCTTGTTATTTAAATGGAGTTACGCTTGATTTTGATGCCTTTATTCCAATTGCTTATCAACTTTAGTAGTTTTTGCATTGTGTTGAATTAGATGACTGAGCTAGTTCATAATTAGTCGCTAAATATGATTAAAAGCTTTTCTTCTTCTTCTTCTTCTTCTTCTTCTTCTGCTTATCTGTTACATTGAGCCATCTGATACATGACAACATAGGCAACCGGAACTAGAAAATGGTGGGATGACAGGGGAGTTAGGAAAGAGGCTGGTTGCTGTGTAATAGAGGAAGATAACAAAGAGCTCATGCATTTCTTGCTGGATTCAAAGCCTAATACGAATTTGATTTTTCTTTCTTGGCAAAACCCGTTCACTAAGCATTTAAGTGGCTTGGGAAATAGCAAATATATTAGGCAAGTTCCCATTTTCTCACCTTTTCATCTCAAAATGCAAGTGAATAAGAGCCATTCTTACCTTACGTTATTACATTCAGAAGATTTGGGAGTTTGTGGGTTACCCTTTCGAGTTAGATTTGCAACTTTTCGTTAACAGCCCAAATGACGATGACATTGTGAGTTGAAACTTTCACCTCAACCATTGAATTAACAATTGTATGTCTGATTTTCATTTGACTGATTTTATTTTATTTTATTTTATTTTTAATTTTTTCATGTCTTTCTTAATTTTTTGGATATTAGGGGAAATCTCTAAAAATACCCACTATTCAACAAAATTTCTTTCATGCCAACCTTGTATTGCTATAATTGAGGTTGTGGCAAGATCAGCAGCATGGCTTGGAAGAGGCCTTTCTTGTGTTTGTGCTCAGAGAAGAGAGAAATGATGAATGATTTTCTCACGTTGTCGTAAATCTACATTCATTGTGCACATGTTACTCACCTGATGAGTGGGCAAGCCTGATTTTGCGGATAGGACAAGCACTGTGGGGATTTCCTGATGAATGTCCATGCCTCGTGTGTGGGCCATGTTGGTAGCAGCGGAGTGTGGCAGCCGATCTGGAAATATCATTCATTCATTCACAACCCAGAAAATTACAATGCAAATTGATCATTGCCATAAACTCAACCAGTCTTCCCTTCCTCTGTAAAACTCTGATCTTCTTCTTCTTCTTCTTCTTCTTCTTCTTCTTCTTCTTCTTCTTTTTTAACTAAAAACTCAGACCCTTTGATCAAATCTGCAAGTATTCTAAATTGGATTTATGCATGGGGGACTCATTGCCTTGTATTTGTTCTTGTTCCAATTTTCTCCCTTTGAATAAATTACTGTTATCCATTTAAAGAAACTGCATGACAAGTTTAATATATTTATCTGAAGCCTGGTTGTTTATTAGTGCAGCAACTGACCCACATTTCCTCAAATATTCATAAAGGGGGAGTTTATTGGAGGGTCTGATATTATTCCCAACATGCACCAGGTAATTTCTCATAAAATTATTTTAAGAGTTTATATGCCCACACTCACCTCTATATGTCATTGCCTAATACTGATACGGGACTTCTAAGCCAGGCATCAGGTGTGCCCAGTTGATATGACCTAGCAAAAAATCAAGGTCGGTACACCATCAGGGGGCCACGTGTATGTTTAATGTGGACTGATGGCTATTGTTTAAGAACTGCCTTTGTTTTCATACACGTTTGGTCCACCTGATGAACTGTGCTTCCTGAGTTTGAAGCAGGCCACCTAGAACACAATGGGGACCTCTAGCTGCACACCACTTGGATGTTGTCCCACATGCTTGCCAGTTTGGCACTTGCGATATAGATGCACAAGGGCTTGACAAAGCTCTATATATTAATTTGGTTTTGTTCAACATTTCTTTGTTTTATCTCCTGTCCCATTGAAGTTGTCCCCAAATAGCTAGGGCAAGGCTATTATGATGACTATGATCTTCTATCCATTCATAGACCAGAGAATTGAAGGAGAAGCTCAAGGGTATCGCTGTTGAAGCCAAACCATGAAAAAGGTAGGAGAAAGCTCTCTACTAAAATTGAAATAGTATGACTTTATGTGGGAGGTCAGATGTAACGTCTCGAAAAATTCCGTACAAAGACCCAAGTACCACCTCAGGTAGAAATCACTCAAGATCAAATCCTTTAGGAATTAGACAAAAGTAACTAAGTGCTAAACTAGATTAGCTGTGAAATCCGCTTGAATCACTTTAAATACGATTTGCAAGACCCAAAACTTGTAGAATCATTTATGCTAGGTTACCCTGAAATCTAAGATCAATCTCATTATCCAGTTGCTCTCGGGAGCACATTGAAACTGTATCGGATCTGGACAGCACGTCGAAAATCCGAATAATATGAAGTTATATAATTAGGACTGCCTTGTTGGGCTTGACAACCATCTCAGAAATCAAATCCAGATTGTGTCCCGTGGCTATTTGCTTGAGCCCAGAGTGAAGAGTGTGAGAAAACATGGATTCCTTAAAGAATTAAACCTAATTTAAGTAATCTGAGACCTGTCGCTTGTGGACCTGATATAAGAAATCAGACCGTCAGAATCTGACCCAAATACACCCTCGAAACAGGGGAAATTTCATACACATGGAAGTGTACTTGTAACCCTGATCGAGTTCTGGTGACCGTTGAACTGAAATTGGTCCGCCATATGCAATCTGGAAACCCGATTGGAATGAAACCTTAACTCGACCTAAATCCATGGTCAAGAAGCTGAAGTCTGACCTTTGGCTCAAGGGGGGGGCTTCGAAAATGCTCTGTTGAGCTGAAACAGATGCCCTTTGGACATAACTTAAGTATACTTTGGCCCTAGGGCCATTTTCATCAGTTTTAGGCCTATATAAGGACCTTAAACCCTCTCTCATTTACACTATACGAATTTGAGAAAAACCTTGGAGAGATAAGAGAGTAAAGAGAGAGAAAGTGAGAGAGAAGTTGGTGTCCTTCCTAGGAATCGATCCCTGCTATCCTACGTGTCTAACCATCACAACTGTATCGCTTTTCCAGCGATTTTGATTCCGTTTTCGGGTAAGAAATCCTAACCCTAATCAGTTCTAGAGATTCGATTAGTGTAAGTGATGAAATAGCTAACTTATTTCATGTCATAGGTTGCCGTTCTAACCGTTGATAAAGACTTGGTGTTAAACTTAGTCTGTTACTCGCTTCTACGGCATAAGGTGCGGACTATAGACGCTTAGGTTATAGTTTTCAAAGCTTTCAATGTCAGATAATGATAGATTCATGATCTGGGTATTATTTCATATGCAAATGGTGATGTTCGTTTTGCGATTCAGTTACGTATGCAAATCATAGTGTTTCGTGTATTCTATATATTTGTAGGAAATACTGTATACGTACAAATTATGAAAGTGTGTTTGCCATGATTAATTACTATATGTATATGCTTTATATGTGTATAATACCTACTCGGCGAAAGAATTCGCCCTAATGCATGTTTTAGCTACATGTGTTATGTATGTAAATAAATGTATTATAAGTGTTTGTAAAAATGCTTGTATGAGTACGTATTTAGATGATAGTGCTTAGGGTAGGTGTTGAGATAGGAATCTCAACTACCTTAGAGATGTGTATGATTTCCTTTATGCAAGTTGTTTAATTTAATCGCTTACTTATGAAATATATGTGTTTGTATTTCCTGTTTATATTGTGCCTTATAACATGCTTGTTAACATGTCTGAATTACTTTGTTAATTCTACTTTGACTATTATACATGCTTTCTGGTTACAGATTGAATGTGATTGTGGCTATGTTATAGTCCAGGCAATCGGTAATAGGCTTGAAGTAGTGGCTGAGATTCATTCACCACATAGGACGTGTTTAACGAACCCGAGTCGTGTGTTGGTCATTGGCAGTGGTTAGGCCACACGAAGTGCTTATGCACTTCATGTCGATCGATGCAATGTGCGCTCGTGCTAGTCGATCTCGTTAAGTAACCCAATACGCCATTGTATGTTCACCATGTATGGACACTACTGCTTGAACCTAAGGTACCAAACTCACCAGTGAAATCCCGTTTAACCTTGGTACCTCAATCCGCTAAGACTCATGAGCTGGACATGGTGGTATGAGACACCGTGGTCGAGCTGTCGGCCTACGCTGGGGCAACGAGCGTCCCTATAGTGACCAGTGAGCAACCTAGACTCGTGAGCTAAATACGGTGGTATGAGACACTGTATTTGATCTGTCGGCTTACACTGATTGGTGACTTGCCCTTTGTAGTGACCTCGAGCATCTCTGAGTCGACGTGGAAGCGACAACCTTTCCGTAGCATCTAGAGTATAAACTAGGCCTGTACTGATTTGGTGACGAGCCCTTTGCAGCGACCTAGAACCGCAACATCGTATGAGATTTACTAAGACTGACGACCCTAGAATGGATCATTGTTTGGGAAATGTAAGAAGGGAGGTACCTTAGTTTCCCAATCCTGCTGTATGAAAAGGACTAATAAGAACTTGGTAATCATATGCATGCACCGCATTACGCGTGCGTTCAGGGGTTGTAGGTCAAACACTAAGGCAGTGTTGTCATGCACGAATGTGAGATGAAGTCGCTAAGGGAGCGTAGGTGAGGGCATGCATTATACATCGATACCATTCTTGCATTAACAACAATACTTAAGAATGTGTAATTTACTGCTTTGTCATTACTGCTTGACTGAATTGATAACATGCTAACCTATGCTTTATTGTTCCACTGAGTTGATCACTCACTCCCACGTTACGGGACGATGTTTTAAACACCAACCAGACTCTGTCTTGATTTAAGATGATGGCGTGACTCCCGAGGCAGAGCCTGATTATTATGACGATCAGGATGAGTACCCTGACATGCAGTTCTCTGATGGATTCACATAGGCTCTCTTGTTCGGTGGAGCTATAAGATTTTATCTCAGTTGAACTATTTTTGATACTTTTGACTTTTGTAACATCACATGTAATATTTCAAGTACATGTGACTCAGTGTTATATTCATACTCTAGAGACCAATTCTGATCTTTTGATTTACATACATTTATTTATATTTCTCAGTCTTCCACTTGCATTTTACAACTGATCTGGAGTATGAATTACTGTTTTAGTATAATCCCACTTATGATTAATGCACTAACACAGACAACATTGAATCATAAGCATATATGTTGCATAAGTGATGTTTTGGAACTTGGGAGTTGAGTTGTTACTCGACCCCCGATTTTCAGGGCATTACAAGTTGGTATCAGAGCATGATTTGGATTAAACCGGACCTAAGTTATAGTCACACACCTTACGCTGATGCAAATTTAACTTAGGTGGGTGCGAGAAAATGTAGAAACAGTCGTAGCAGTCCCAGTTTCGCCAATTGGCAAACTTCATCAAAAACGATCACCGAAATCGAATCTGTACACCTCCGTAATGGCATGAGGTGACCCGGATCATTCCTAGACCGTCAAACGATGGGTCTAAATCACAAATGATCCCATCCCATCCGTTAGAAATCGCTAAATGCGAATATACATCAGTTAGTACCCGAAATGACTTGAATCGGAGTCAGGGAGCCAAAACGATCAAATCGGTGGGACCCAGGGTGGGCCCCACACATTTTTGGACCAAGGGGGAGGGGAGGACCTCGCCCCATGGGTGAGCCCTCACCAAATAGTCCAGAGACCGGCGAGGCCTAGCCGGCTAACGGGCCAGGCCGGGTAGGCCGCTCAGGCTGATG
This sequence comes from Magnolia changhungtana, assembly GCA_030180095.1. Classification (NCBI taxonomy): domain Eukaryota; kingdom Viridiplantae; phylum Streptophyta; class Magnoliopsida; order Magnoliales; family Magnoliaceae; genus Magnolia; species Magnolia changhungtana. Next base: position 4,856,600 of record JASAUF010000625.1, read on the forward strand.
CTCTTTGTGGGTTAGGGTGGCCCACTGATCCAGAGTTTTTGGTTTAAAACTCTCCCAAACACACCCCTCCTTCACAAATCACCCTCCCAAGCTCTCCTTTCTCTTCCAAACTTCTGATTTTTCACAAAAATCGCCCCTCCAACCTTTTTTTTTCATTTTCATACACCACCTTCACCACACATTCTGAATCTCTCTACCATAGCTGCCTACCTCTCCATTCTCTCCGATTTGAGCTCTTGAATCCCCCATTTGAGGCTCAAATTTGTGTACACCCACTACCCATCTTTTTTCTTCTTTTTCCCTCTTCATTTCCTTTTATTTGAGCCTTTACACGCACCTTGGAGGCTCAAATCCGTGGAGACCTAACGACTCCATCCCTTTCTTCCATTTTCTTCACTTCATCCATGGCTCTCTTTGAAGTTATTGCGGCCATTTTCTCATTTTCTACCATTCTTTCTCTCATGGGAAAGAGAAAGGGTACCGCGGATGAAGCCGGGCCCAACTGCCCTACTTGTTCGAGAAGACCGCGAGACGCCACCGTAAGCACGGGCGTTGACCGCGAGGTGCGCACTAAACAGGATCTCAATCTCCAGGCTCCTCTCCCACGAACTCTACTGGCGGAGTTGTCCCATGGAAGATATGAGGGATGCAGGATCCTTTTTGAAGCTCATGTGGATGGGCGGCTCTTTGGAGAGTATCTATTGTTGGAGCGCCTGAATAAGGCCGGTTGGGGGTTTGCGTTCGAAGGAACATATCGTGCGAATGCGGGTACTGTTCATGCATTTTATGCCCATATTCAAGAGCTGACGCTGAATCCCTAGCAGTTCAAGATTTCCTTGAGATGAGGTCGGGAGGCCATAATTGACACTGGCCTGATAGCTCGACTCATGGAGATATCTCTTGGCCAAGTTCACGCGAGCGAGACGAATCAGAAGAGTGCACGTGAAAGGGATCGTCGTACGCGTTTCCTTTGTGGTCGACTGGTTGAATGACAGCCGAATAATAGCCTTCTAACGACCAACATGAAGGATGACTTCCGTCTACTCCATCACATTTTCACGTTCAATGTTTACGCTAGGTGGAGCAATCAAGCGAGTGTACACGCTTGATAGTAAACTTTCTGTACCAAGCGAAGCTGGGTGAGAAGTTGTGCGTGCCCACGTATGTTTTGCGAAAAATCGTTCTGACCGCACGCTCAACTACGAGGACTGATTCGCTCCCCTTGGGCCGGCTTATATGCAAGATTACACGCGAGTTCGGCTACAGTCTTGGCGCAGAACTTCCAGTGCCACAACACTTCATCAATGAGACCACTCTTAATCAGATGGAAATCGGGCCATGACAATGACAAGCCCGACTTGAGGAAAGTGAGGACGAGACAGAGAGTGAAGAGGAACAAAGTGAGGATGAAGGCGGAGCTAAAATAGAAGAGGAAGAGAGCGAGGAAGAAGAGGAGGCCCAGGATACGAGGAGAGCTCCCCTCCTACACCACCGGAACAGGACACCAAACGAGCTACTAAGGATGCTCGTAGAGCTTAACTTGAGGAGGATCATGCTGCCCTACGATAGGTTCAGGCGGTCCTACGACAGGATATTATGGATCTTCGGGGCCTCGTGAAACATAAGTTCAAGAAAGTGACTCGTACGCTGAAGACTATTTTGTGCTATCTATAGGATAAGGGTGCCCCTCCTCCTTCGCCAGACTCGGATGCCTAGACATCCATGACGTTGTCTTGCAACTTGTTGTTGTTACTACTTTAGGTTATGTTTGTGTTCTGATTGCTGGATCTAGTAGTGTAGTAGTTATTTCAGTGTTTGAAGCTTGGGTTGTATTAGCTTGCATGCATCTACTGTCATGATTCATGTAACTCTGTATTCCATGTATTATGACAAATTTTGGTAAATGAAATGCATGAAGTTGCTTTAAGTTATGTATGAATTCTGCGTATTAAGTTTGTGTGTATGCTGAATCTGACTTAAATCGCACCCTATGTTATATAGGGCACGCCACGGAAGGTCACGCGGAGCACGGCACGCCTCACACTCACTAACACGATGGATCAGGCACCTCCCCAGAGGGATGGTCATACGGACCCCAGATTGGGCCCTGTTCGTGAGACTATTCCTGAGTCTCAGCCTTCTCTTGGTCCTGCAGTTGGACCACCACCGTACACACCACCGGTTCGTGAGCAGAACCATGCGTCATCTTTGACGCAGCATGTGCCTGAGCCTGCCCCACCTACTGATAGGTTGGAACAATTGATGATGATGATGCAGCAACAGAACTAGCAGCTCTTGACTACGATTGCAGGAGCCCTAGCTCAGGGTGGAAGTGCTGCTCCACCCTCACCATCTGTAAGTCCTGCTGAGACAGTAGGGCCTTCTGATCAGGATGAGGGTGTGCCTCCCCCTGCACCTGCTACATACCCTGTGGGAAATCTGGGTATGTGTGGTCTACTCGAGCGATTCCAACGCTTGAGGCCTCCTACCTTTACGGGTTCTCACAGACCCGAGGAGGCAGAATATTGGCTCGACCGCGTCTCCAAGATGCTGAGGATGCTACATTGTACTGAGCAGGAGCAAGTCGAGTTGGCCACCTTTCTGATTCAAAATGAGGCTAGCCTGTGGTGGGATAGTGTATTGCGGACTGTTGCGATTGGATATATCTGGACCTGGGCAGATTTTGATTTCCGCTTCCACGAGAAGTACTATCCCCAAACGTATCTGAAATGGCCAAGCTATATGTCCTAGAGGGGGGGGGGGGGGGGGGATAGGACTATGCCAAATTAAAATAAAATCAGCGGAATAAAGATAAATAGATAGCCTTATAATTATTGATCAATTCACAATGCTGAAATCAATTCAATCTCAATAAATAAGGACTGAGAGGTTGATGCAAATTCAGTTCTAAGGACAACCTTACACCATAATAAACAAGGGCTTATGATAAGACAACTTTATTTCTAGAACTTCTTTTGAATCAATAACTCAATCTGAATAGAAATAACTGAATAGCAAGGAATTGAAATAAAATGCAAAAATAAAGATCTAACTTATTACAACAATCCCCACACTTGCTTGAAATGTAAATTGTTACAACATTCACATCTACACTTACAATCCATAAAAATTGAATGATAAATGATATGAAATTTAAGCAAGCATTCAATCCACAAGATAAAGAGTTATAGTGGTTCGCCTGTATGTACACCAACTGTCTTTCAACAGCTACACAGAATGCTACTCCACTCCTAATATCCTCACACAGGGTATATTAGCGTTCACTATCAAATAGGTTTTCACAGGTTCACCCAAAAACCTTTACAATTGTGTCTTTTTAACTTGGGCTTATACAATTTAAAAACCCACACTTCTGAGTTTTCTAGCTCTCCTCAGATAACCACACAAATTGAGATTTTTCTGGCGAATCTCAAACAAAAACCAAAATAGAATGAAATTTACAAAATTGTAAAATACTTGGATTTCTCCTTTTCGTACCAGCCCGGTAGAAACAATCAGAGTAGATGTTTGAATATAGAAGTTCAATATCCACTACTCACTTTAATATGGTTCTAAGCTCTAATTGATTTTAAATTAAATCAAATTGGGCGTAGCTCTATTTGATTTTGATTCCAAGAAGAAGGAATAAGACAATTCCTCTTTTCAAATGAGATTGGAATACAGGAACAAAATCAAATTAAATATGCTAGCAAAAAGAGAAAGCAACTATGCACAAAGTAGCTTAAAAATTAAATACAAACTTATCTCAGAGTGGAGTCTTAAATTCACTTCATTTTCAATATCAAAACTCTGAAATTCATGTGCTATTTATAGCTGAAGAAATTCGTCTTCAACTGGTCCTAGGGTCACCACGACCGGTCCTGGAACAAACCGATTTTTGAATTTTTGAGTGCGATTACATCAGACCGTTGTACGACTGGTCGTAGGTAGTCCACGACTGGTCGAAGGCAGTCCACGACCGGTCGAGACCCCTCTACAACTGGTCGTGCGACGCTTGATTTAGTCGCTGGAGTTTGAGTCGTAGCTTCACGACTGGTCAAAGGTCGAGTCAAGACCATCCCAAGACCGGTCGAGAAGACTCCAGGACTGGTCGTAGCCAAACTAGAAAATCCGATAAATTGGAACAATTCTTGGACTGGTCTTAGAACTTCTTAGACTGGTCGAGACAGTGCTAGGACTGGTCGAACAAGGTCTAGAACTGGTCTTAGAAAAGAATAAAATCATGTAATAAAATTTTAATGAATTATGTATCCAAAGTGACCTACCCTAAGGTCAATCTAAGGTTTATCCTACCTGGGACATGAGGTATGGACATTGAACACTTCATTTGTTTAGACCATGATCATTACGAAGCTTGAGTCTTAAGCTTGAGTTCTTCTTTCTGTAACTTGACTACTTCACAAGCTTTGAAGTTAATGTCCCTTGTACTTGAGTCCCGTACTTATATTTGAATCTTGAGCTTCCACTTGCACTTGAACTTGAACCTTGACACTGAGCTCTTCTTCAATATCTTCTACATTATAGCTTGAACTTTCATGAAGCTTGAAGAATTCTTTAAACTAGACTTCAAGTGTTGATGTGGTGTCTTGTACAGATTTTATCAAGATATAAACACATGACATACAAAGAAGTTTTGACACACAAAATTTGACAATCAAAGAGGAATCAAATCATAGCATTTACAATCTCCCCCTTTGTCAAATTTGTGTGACAAAACACCTCTCATAATTCAATAAGATAAGCATCATATATAATAACGAATCATGCACCAGTTGTCATAAAATAAGCATCATCCCTTGAGACAACTCAACTCCCCCTGAGTATCACAATCATAATCCATAGATTTCACAAATTCTCCTCCTTTTTTGTCAAAATATGACCAAGGAAGAATCAAAAGAGAGGATATGAAAGATAGAAATAGAGATAGTAACTCAGAAAGATAAAAAGTTCAAAGTAAAGAACAATACATAAGAAGTTATCAAGTGAAGTTTAAAACATGCATCCACACAACCAAAGAAGGTAAATTAGTAAGTTTATTACAGACCAAAGAGTTAACATTCTCAATCTGATCTAGAAGGAGCAGGTATGTTAGGATCACTTTGATGAAGGCTCTTCTGTAAGCGCCTAAAATAGTTGCTCAACAGAAAAGTCAGATATGCATGCAACCATGGCCTGTGCAATGGACTGGTATGCCGGCCCACCCCAGTGTAAAATGTTTTCCCATCCTACAGATTGAAAGAGAGGAAGGAGACCATAAGGAGCAATATGATTTAAACTGACCACTTTTCAACAATAACATTGCACATACACAGGTCACGTACATGTGGAGGATCATCTTCAGGATCCCTAAGATGACGTCTAGTGATTGCATTTGAACGAGAAGAAGACGCACCTCTATGAATTTTCTTTTTACCTCTAGATTCCATATTCTTGAAGAAATGAAAGAAATTTCAAAAAAAAAAAAGAGATGGGTTTCTCTAGATTCAAAAAATGAGGAAGAGAAAACCCAAAAAGTGGAAGATTTGTATGAAATAGACAACGGTAGTCAAGAAATCTAAGAGTAAAGATTAAGATTATTCAAGAAAGCAAGAAAAATCACTCTAACCTGAAGGAATCGAACACAAGGGTTCGACTAGTCGAAGCTCGACTCGTTGGTGAGGAGGCTTAGAATGAAGAAGAAAAGAGTTTTCCCCAAAATAAAAGGATCACCGCGCGCACGATCGGTCTTGGGACATACTCGACCGGTTGTAGCAAGATTGGTCGAGAACATCCTTGAATAGTCTTAGACCAAAAAAATATGCAATTTCCACAGAATTTTGAAATTTAAATTAATAACATATTATTATATACAATATAATACAAAAATGTATGATCAATCATTTAAAATTGCACATACCAAGATCAAATTTCAATTTGTTAAACCTGCTTTTGTCGAGCGGTTTAGTGAAAATGTCAGCTAGCTGAGTCTCGGTAGGAATATATTCTAAAGATATTATTTTTTCTTCCACTAATTCACGAATATAATGAAACCAAATGTCAATGTGCTTAGTACGTGAATGCTGGATTGGGTTTTTTGAAATGTTTATCGCGCTGGAATTATCACGGTACCAAACCATTGAGTCTTGTGCAATTTCATAATCACTCAGCATTTGTTTCATCCAAACCAACTGAGTACATGCATTTCCTGCTGCAATGTATTCGGCCTCAGCAGTTGAGTGTGATATGGAACTTTCCTTCTTGCTAAACCAAGAAACCAAGCAGTTTCCAATGTAAAAACAGCCACCGCTGGTTGATTTTCTGTCATCTATATTTCGTGCCCAATCAGCATCCAAATACCCAGCCAATTGAACACTAGTATCATAGGGATACCAAAGACCCAGATTAACTGAACTTGCAACGTATCGAATAATTCGTTTAACAGTAGTTAAGTGAGATTCTTTAGGATTAGACTGATATTTAGTGCAAATTCTAACACTTAAAGCAATATCAGGTCTACTTACAGTTAGGTAAAGTAAGCTACCTATCATACTACGATATAATTTAGGATCTACATCTTTGCCTGTAGAGTCTTTTGAGAGTCTTAGAGTTGTACTCATTGGAGTATCAAAATTCTTACCATTTTCAAATCTGAACCTCTTAATTAAGCTCAATGCATACTTAGTTTGTGAAATAAAAATTCCATCAGATTGCTGTTTTACTTGCAACCCTAGGAAATAATTTAATTCACCAACCATGCTCATTTCAAATTCAGATTTCATTAGATTTGCAAACTCAACAGTCATGTTAGTACAAATTGATCCATAAATTATATCATCAACATAGATTTGAACCATTAAGATATCATCGTTATGTTTCTTAACAAAGAGCGTCTTATCGACACTACCCATCTAAAAATTGTGACTTAGTAAAAACTTAGTCAATTTTTCATACCATGCTCTAGGAGCTTGTTTCAGACCATAGAGAGCCTTTTTAAGGCGGTATACATGATTAGTAAGCTTAGGGTCTTCAAACCCAGTTGGTTGTTCAACATATACCTCTTCAAGTAAGTTGCCATTCAAAAAGGCACTCTTCATATCCATTTGAAAATTTTTAAACTTTCTAAAACATGTAATAAACATGAAAAGTCTGATTGATTCAAGACAAGCAACTGGGGCAAAAGCTTCATCATAATCAATCCCTTTAATTTGCGTGTACCCTTGCATAACCAGTCTTGCCTTGTTTCGAATGATATTTCCGGATTCATCAGACTTATTTTTTAAAATCCATTTTGTTCCAATAATGTGTTTATCTTTAGGTCTAGGAACTAGATACCAGACATCATTTCTGACAAACTGATTAAGTTCTTCCTGCATAGCTACTATCTAGTTTTCATCAGAAAGTGCTTCTTTTACGTTTACCGGTTCAACCTGAGATGTAAAGCACACGTAATTACATATCTTCTAGTTGTCTACGACTGCGCACACCAGTGAGAGGGTTTCCAAGTATTTGAGAAGTTGGATGATCTTTGACAGTCCTTAATTCAGAATTAGTTTCACTTGATGAAGTATCTGGTTTTTCAAATACAAGAGTTTCATCATTATCTGAACTAGGGGCAGGTGTATTCAAGTGATCGTCAATTACTACATTTATTGACTCTTGAATCACACCGGTCATGTTGTTCAGAACACGATATGACAACTGTTTAAAGAGTATCCTAAAAAGATCCCTTCATCACTTTTAGTGTCGAACTTTCCCAGATTTTCACGGTCACGTAAAATATAACAATTGATGCCAAAAACTCGAAAGTATTTGACAGTAGGCTTTTTCTCAAACCACATTTCATAAGCCATTTTATTATTAGATTTGCAAATATAAACACGGTTGATAATGTAGCAGGAGGTATTCATTGCTTCAGCCCATAAATTTCTAGGGAGCTTCATGCTATTCAACATAACATTTCCCATTTCTTCAAGCACTCTATTTTTTCTTTCCACAATACCATTTTGTTGTGGAGTTTTGGGCGCAGAGAATTCATATGATATTCCCTGATCGATACAGAGTTTCTCAAAACCGCTGTTTTCAAACTCGGATCCATGATCACTTCAGATTTTACTAACTTGAGAACATTTTTTAGTTTGGACCCGTTGGATAATCTTGTTCACTTCATCAAGAGTTTCTGATTTGTCTCTTAAAAATGAAATCCAAGTGTATCTTGTATAATCATCCATGATGACCAAGATGTATTTTTTGCCACCTTGACTTTCCGTTCTGGTTGGTCGTATAAGATGCATGTGGAGAAGCTCGAGTAGTCTAGATGTGGTATTGGAGTTCACCTTTTTGTGAGAGCTCCTAGTTTATTTACCATACTGGCATTCACCATATATTTTGTTTACTTTTTGCACTTTAGGTAGACCTCTAATTAGTTCTTATTTGCTCAATCTGTATAAATTTCGGTAGTGTACATGTCCAAGGCGTTTATGTCATAATTCTGTCTCATCAGTATGGACCATGTAGCACATTTGATTAGATGAGCCTCCATTGCATACTATATAGCAGTTCTTAGAAGTTCTTCGACTAGTTAATATTACCGAACCCTTTTTATCTATAATCTCACAACCTTGATTAGAAAATTTAATACTATAGTTGTTGTCACATATTTGAGATATGCTTAACAGGTTGTGTTTTAATCCCTCAACATATAAAAAATTCTTAAATAAGGGAAGATTATAAAGTTGAACCGTACCTTGGCCAATAATCTTGCAGTTGCTATCATCACCAAATGTGACTGACCCATCAGTCATATCTCTTAGATTGGTGAATAAAGCCTTGTCACCTGTCATGTGCCTGGAACATCCACTGTCTAGGTACCATTTTAAATGCTTGTTGCTTTGAACGCAGTGTGGGCAACTAAGCGGGCAACTTTAGGAACCCATTTCATAACTGTTTTGGGTTTAGGAATATAGTTGGTCTTCTTTTGTCCGATGTTATAAGAATAACCTACTGAGTTAGATTTTAAGAGCTCCTTAAGTAAATCAACTATTTTTTCAGCAAGAGGATTTCTGATCTGATTTTTAAAATAGCTGCTTTTAGGTTTTTGAAAAGTTTTTGTATTTTTAGAAAAATTTTGATAGGCACATTTTCCTTTTGAGTTAGAAACTTCTCCTTTCACAAAGTTGGGAGGAGTATTCTTCTGTTTAAGAGATGTATTTTTATCATAGCCCAACCTGGATTGATCGCCACATTTTCTTGATCCGGATAATAATTTTTCTAACTTTGAATCACCTTGGGCATATCTCCATGTATCCTTCAAACTCAGAAGAGAAGATACCTCGTTTTTAAGTTTCTTATTTTCAGATTTCAAACATCAATCAAGGAGGTTTTGAATTCCAAATCGCATTTTGATTTTTCGAAACAATCTGAAATATGCGATTTTTCTAAAACAAGAGTTTCAAAACATTCTTTGAGTTTAGAAAACTTTTCTTTTTGAAGTTCAAGTTTGACAGCAATTTTACAACTTTCCTTATATAAGGTATTATAAGCATCTTGAAGATCTTCTTCATTTTCATAATCACTATTCAAATTTTCTTCACTTGTTGAATTATCGTGTTCTGAAAAAGTAAACTTGGCTAGAGTCATGAGGGCTTTAACTTCATTTCCCGACTCGGTTTCAGAATTTTCTGATTCAAAAGAGGCTTCAAAATCAGATGATTCATCCCAAGTAGCCAACATACCCTTCCTTTTGGATATATCCTTTTTAGGATATTTGTTTGCTAGATGCCCATACTCTTGGCAGTTGTAACACTGACTGTCTTTCAAAGACTTCCAAGTTTTGGACTTAGGTTTAGATCGTTTCTTTTCATTTGTCTTTTGAAAATCGACCATTTTTTTACTTTTAAAAATCTTATAGAACTTTTTTGCTAAAAGAGCCATATCATCTTTAGAATTTTCTAAATCTGAGTTTTCTTGAGAAATACCTTTAGACGATTTTAAAGCTATCGATTTACCTTTAGGAGCTTTAAAGTTTAACTCATAGGTTTGTAAAGAACCAACTAGTTCTTCTACCCTCATATTGTCTGTATCACGAAGTTCCTGGATCGTAGTAACTTTAGAGTTGAATCGTTCAGGAAGTGAGCGCAGTATCTTTGCACACACTTTACTTTCTGAAATTTTATCGCCAAGACCCCACATTGAGTTTACAATGTCATTTAATCTTGTGTAAATGTCCATAAACATTTCATTTTCCTCTATATGAATTTCTTCGAATTTGGTTATGAGGAGTTGAACTTTAGATTTTTTAACAATTGATGTACCCTCGTGTGTCATTTCTAATATATCTCAGGCTTGCTTTGCAGTATCACAGGATATGATTCTTTTGAACTCATCCGGTGTAGTGAGCAAGTGATTGCATTTAGTGCTTTTGCATTGGCACTACTTTCACTTTTCTGAAGTGTGGACCAGGAAGTATACGGTGTTACTCTCATTGATTTTGATCTATTGATACCAGTTACTTCAATGGTAGGAGGGCTCCATTCAGTCACTGTGGCTTGCCACACAGTCTCATCCATTGATTTGAGGAAGATCCTCATTCGAGCTTTCCAATAGGCATAGTTGGAGCCATCAAAGGGTGGAAGCCTAGTGACTGATAGGTTATCAAAATTTGACATCTTATTAATATAGCTTAGATCGTTAGCTCAGGAAATAAATCCAAATAAAAAGCAATAATAATGAGCTATTAGGCTTTGATACCACTTGAAATGGCTAAGCTATATGCCCTTGGGGGGGGGGGGGGAGGGGTGAATAGGACCATGACAAATTAAAATAAAATCAGCAGATAAATAGATAGCCTTATAATTATAGATCAATTCACAATGCTGAAATCAATTCAATCTCAATAAATAAGGATTGAGAGGTTGATGCAAATTCAGTTCTAAGGACAACCTTACACCATAATAAACAAGGGCTTATGGTAGGACAACTTTATTTCTAGGACTTCTTTTGAATCAATAACTCAATATGAATACAAATAACTGAATAGCAAGGAATTGAAATAAAATGCAGAAATAAAGATCTACCTTATTATAACAATCCCCACGCTTGAAATGTAAATTGTTACAACATTCACATCCACACTTACAATACACAAAAATTGAATGATAAATGATATGAAGTTTAAGTAAGCATTCAATCCACAGGACAAAGAGTCATAGTGGTTCGCCTATGTGTACACCAACTGTCTTTCAACAGCAACATAGAATGCTACTCCACTCCTAATATCCTCACACATGGGATATTAGCGTCCACTATCAAATAGATTTTCAAAGGTTCACCCAAAAACCTTTACAATTGTGTCTTTTTAACTTGGGCTTACATAATTCAAAAACCTACACTTCTGAGTTTTCTGGCTCTCCTCAGATAACCACACAAATTGAGATTTTTCTGGCGAATCTCAAACAAAAACTAAAATAGAATGGAATTTACAAAATTGTAAAATACCTGGATTTCTCCTTTTTGTAGCAGTCTAGTAGAACCAATCGGAGTAGATGCTTGAATATAGAAGTTCAATGTCCACTACTCACTTTAATATGGTTCTAAGTTCTAATTGATTTTAAATTAAACCAAATTGGGCGTAGCTCTATTTGATTTGATTCCAAGAAGAAGGAATAAGACAATTCCTCTTTTCAAATGAGATTGGAATACAGGAACAAAATCAAATTAAATAAGCTAGCAAAAAGAGAAAGCAATTATGTACAAAGTAGCTTAAAAGTTAAACATAAACTTATCTCAGAGTGGAGCCTTGAATTCATTTAATTTTTAATATCAAAACTCTGAAATTCGTGTGTTATTTATAGCTGAAGAAATTCGTCTTCGACTGGTCCTAGGGTCACCACGATTGGTCCTGGAACAAACCAATTTTTTAATTTTTGAGCACGATTGCATCAAACCATTATGCGACCGGTCGCAGGTAGTCCACGATTGGTCGAAGGCAGTCCACGACCGGTTGAGACCCCTCTATGACTGGTCGTGCGACGCTTAATTTAGTCGCTGGAGTTTGAGTCGTAGTTTCACGACTAGTCGAAGGTCGAGTCGAGACCATCCCACGACCGGTCGAGAAGACTCCAGGATTGGTCGTAGCCGAACTAGAATCCGATAAATTGGAATAATTCTTAAACTGGTATTGGAACTTCTTAGACTGGTCGAGACAGTGCTAGGACTGGTCGAACAAGGTCTAGGACTGGTCTTAGAAAAGACCAAAATCATGTAATAAAATTCTAATGAATTGTATATCCAAAGTGACTTACCCTAAGGTCAATCTATGGCTTATCATACTTAGGACATGAGGTATGGACATTGAACACTTCGTTTGTTTAGACTATGATTATTACAAAGCTTGAGTCTTGAGCTTGAGTTCTTCTTTATGTAGCTTGACTACTTCACAAGCTTTGAAGTTAATGTCACTTGTACTTGAGTCCCGTACTTATATTTGAATCTTGAGCTTCCACTTACACTTGAACTTGAACCTTGACACTGAGCTCTTCTTCAATATCTTCTACATTGTAGCTTGAACTTTCATGAAACTTGAAGAATTCTTTGAACTAGACTTCAAGTGTTGACGTGGTGTCTCTTATAGATTTTATCAAGATATAAACACAAGACATACAAAGAAGTCTTGACACACAAAATTTGACAATCAAAGAGGAATCAAATCATAGCACTTATAGTACCGGCACGAGAAGGAGAATGAGTTTTTACGCCTCAGACAGGGAGGCATGACAGTGACTGAGTATGAGCATCGGTTCACGGAGTTGGGCGGCTATGTTCCTACGATCCTTGTCGACGCACAGATGCAGATGCGACGCTTTTCTGAGGGCCTGCGCCCTGATATTCGCTCGAAGATGTGCTGTATTAGCATACCCTCTTATGCTGAGCTGGTACACATGTCTATACTAGTCGAGCTGGGTGGGGATCAGTTGACACGTACTCGTGGGCCTATGGTCCCTAGGCCTCGACCAGATATACCAAACAAGCCATTCCTCGGCAAGAGGCCTCGCGCAGATTCTCCTCCCAGGATTTTAGCACCACCAGCTCCGATGCGGTGATCGGGCATGACTTGTACCGACTGTGAGAGGCCAGGCCACCCAGCAGAGAGCTGCTTTGCGTGTATGAGAGACAGTGGATTCTCGCTGCTGCAGAAGATCGATCACATTTGTCTCCAGACCATTTCAGCACCACCCCTGCGTACTATCCCTGCACATCCATCCTTCCGACCCCCTGCACCTTGATTCAGGCTGCCTCAGCTACCTATGGTGCCTCAGCCCAATCGACCTCAATAAGCACGTGTTCATGCGCTTATAGCAGAAGAGACAGAGACAACACCTATGGCCTTTGAGGTCAATTCACATGTTCAAGGTACTCCTGTCTTTTTATTGGTGGACACTGGGTTCACTACCTCTATCATTTCATGTGTGGCAGTTAAGCGTCTAGCTTTACATACTACTCCCACGAAGGACGTGAAACTCACTACTGCTACTGAGACTTTTTCGGATATCACACGGGTGTGTGAGGGTTACTCAATAGACTTGGAAAACAGGATGGTATTTATTGACCTCATTGTTGCTCCACTATGGCACTATGACATTATCCTAGGTATAGACTGACTCACCGAGATGAAGGCAAAGATTGATTGGGATATCGGGTCGTGACAGCCGGCAGACCTGACGACACGGTCTTTACTTTTCCAGTACAGGTTAGTTGGTCATGTCATGTTGGATGTTACGCCACTATACTTGAGCATGTTGATGGGCCGACGTTAGGAAATATACCAGTAGTTCGAGAATTTTCAGATGTGTTCAGGACGATCCCTGGATTACCTCCTCGACGCGAGATCGATTTTACTATTGATCTTGTGCCCGGTGCAACCCCCATTTCATTACTTATGTATCGGATGCCTCCATGTGGGATGGAGGAACTGCGGAAACATATTGACGAGCTCGTAGAGAAGGGCTTTATATGACCCAGTGTGTCTCCTTGGAGAGCACCTGTGTTGTTTGTCAAGAAGAAAGATGGATTGCTACGATTATGTATTGATTATCGTAGGTTGAATCAATTAACCGTGAAGAACAAGTATCCTTTATCCAGGATAGATGATCTATTTGATCAGTTAAAAGGGGCATGCTACTTCTCGAAGATTTATCTACAGTCAGGGTATCATCAGTTGCGCATCAGGGAAGAGGACGTGCAGAAGACGGCCTTCAGGACCAGTTTTGGGCATTACGAGTTCCTCGTGATGTCGTTCGGTCTTACGAACGCACCGGCCGTGTTCATAGATTTGATGAACCGGGTATTTTGGCCATTTCTATATCGATTTGTCATCGTGTTTATTGATGACATTCTGATATACTCTGTGAGTCGGGAAGAACACAAGGAACACCAACAAGCCGTCTTAGATACGTTGAAGAAGAACCAGTTGTTTGCACAGTACAAGAAGTGCGACTTCTGGAAAGAGGAAGTCAAGTTCCTACGACATGTGGTATCCAAGGAAGGGATATCAGTTGACCTTGCTAAGGTAGCCACGGTTTAGGACTGGAAGCAGCCTGGTTTAGTTACTGAGGTGAGAAGTTTTCTTGGTTTGGCAGGCTACTACCGACGATTCATTCAGGATTTCTCGAAGATAGCCAGACCGTTGTCTCAATTGACACGGAAGGATATGAAGTTTGCCTGGAATGAAAAGGCAGAAGTAGCTTTTCAGGAGCTGAAGGACAAACTGACGTCTGCCCCTGTGCTAGTATTGCTAGAGCAAGGGGTCAAGTATACTATATACACCGACGCTTCTCATGTTGGTTTGGGCTGTGTCCTTATGCAGAGGGACAAGGTGATCGCATATGCCTCGAGACAGTTAAGGAAACACGAGGAGAATTACCCTACGCACGACCTTGAGTTGGTAGCAGTCATATTTGCATTAAAGCTCTAGAGACATTACCTTTACGGAGAGGAGTTCAAGCTTTTCTGCAACCATAAGAGCCTTCACTATATATTCACTCAGCGGGACTTGAATATGAGGCAACGCCGATGGATGGAGACCTTGAAGGACTTCAAGTTCGAGGTTTCCTACCATCCTGGGAAGGCCAACCTTGTAGCAGAAGGCGATAGTATTTGCGGCTCTACTGATGGTTGAGGAATGACACATGGTGGAGTTCGTACGGGACTTCAAGCAGAAACTCATAGTGAAGGAGCCATTTGTGAGTGTCGTGCACATTCAGGTGCGGTCACTTATGGATAACAGGATTATTGAGGCTTAGAAGGGCGATGCGCGACTGTTTGAGCTTCAAGAGCAAGCTAGCAATGACGAGGACTCCAAGTGGAGAGTTGGCACAGATGAGGGCCTATGATACCGTGGCCACCTATGCGTCCCAGACATTCATGACTTGAGGCAGGAGATTCTCGAGGCTACCCACAGATCGAATCTTGCGATGCATACTGGTAGCACGAAGATGTATCAAGACCTGAAGAGATCGTATTGGTGGGACAATATGAAGGATCATATAGCGAAGTATGTCTCCCGTTGTCTCACATGCTAGCAGGTCAAGGCTGAACATCGCCGACCTCCTGGACTACTTTAGCCCATGCCCATAGCTGAATGGAAGTGGGACTTCATCTCTATGGATTTCATATCAGGGCTACCAAAGACGAGGAAGGGACATGACTCCATCTAGGTGATCGTCGACTGGTTAACAAAGTCAGCTCATTTCCTTCAGATCAGAGTCTCGAACTCTGCAGACGAGTTGGCTAGATTGTACATTAAAGAGAGTGCGTCTGCATGGGGTTCCCTTGGAGATTATTTCGGACAGAGACATGTGATTCACATCTATCTTCTGAACTCGTATCCAGGAAGCGATGGGTGTGAAGTTGAAGTTCAGTACCGCGTTCTACCCACAGACCGATGGGCAAACGGAGCGAGTGAATCAGATTTTGGAGAACATGCTGCGGGCCTATGTTTTGGACTTCAAGGACAGTTGGGATGACTGTCTCCCGTATGCAGAGTTCACCTACAATAACAGTTTTCAGGCGAGTATTGGTATGGTTCCTTATGAGGCCTTATACGGGCGCCCTTGTCGAGCATCACATTGCTGGGTTGAGGTTGGCAAGCACAGTTTAATTGGCCCAGAGTTAGTATAGGCGACCTTAGAGAAGATCGATATTATCAGGCGTTGACTTCTTACAGCGCAGAGTAGACAGAAGAGCTATGCCGATACGAGGCAGCGACCGCTTAAGTTTGAGGTTGGAGACCATGTATTCCTCCGAGTTTCCCCCATGAAGGGAGTCCTTCGGTTTAGCAAAAAGGGGAAACTTACACTGCGGTTCATTGGCCCATTTCAGATACTTGACCGAGTGGGTGTGGTGGCATACCGCCTGGCTTTGCCCACTCCACTTGTGGGTGTGCATAATGTATTTCATGTTTTCATGCTAAAGAAGTACATTTCTGATCCTTCCCATGTCATCAAATGGGAGCAAGTGCAGTTGAACAAGGACGCTACGTATGTACTGCATCCGACGCGTATCCTAGACAGGAAGGAGCAGGTGTTGCATAGCAAGGTCATCCCAGTTGTGAAGGTACTATGGACACATCAGACAGAGGAAGAGGCTACTTGGTAAACTGTAGCCGAGGTCAGAAAGAACTACCCTCAGATTCTTGAGGAGTACGAAAAGGTACTAATTTCGAGGATAAAATTTTTCTTTAAGTGGGATAGATTGTAACGTCTAGGAAAATTCCATACAAAGACCCGAGTACCACCTTAGGCAGAAATCACTCAGGATCAAATCCTTTAGGAATTAGATAAAAGTAACTAAGTGCTAAACTAGATTAGCTATGAAATCCGCTTGAATCACTTTAAATATGATATGCAAGACCCAAAACTTGTATAATCATTGACGCTAGATTACCTTGAAATCTAGGATCAATCTCATTACCCAGTTGCTCTCGGGAGCACATTGAAACTCTGTATCAGATCTTGACCACACGACGAAAGTCCAAATAATATGAAGCTATATAATTAGGACCACCTTACTGGGCTTGACAACCATCTCAAAAATCAAATCCAGATTGTGTCCTAGGGCTATTCGCTTAAGCCCGGAGTGAAGAGTGTGAGAAAACGTGGATTTCTTTAAGAATTAAACCTAATTTAAGTAATCTGAGACGTGTCGCTTGCGGGCCTGATATAAGCAATCAGACCGTCAAAATCTGATCCAAATACATCCTCGGATCAGGGGAAATTTCATACACATGGCAGTGTACTTGTAACCCTGATCGAGTTCCGGTGACCGTTAAACTGAAATTGGTCCGCCATATGCGATCTAGAAATCCGATTGGAACGAAACCTTAACTCGACCTAGATCCATGGTCAGGAAGCTTAAGTCCGACCTTTGGCTCAAGGGGGGCTCCAGAAATGCTCCATTGAACTGAAACAGATGCCCTTTGGACATAATTAAGTATACTTTGGCCCTGGGGCCATTTTCATCAGTTTTAGGCCTATATAAGGACCTTAAACGCTCTCTCATTCACACCATACGAATTTGAGAAAACCCTAAGAGAGAGAAGAGAGTAAAGAGAGAGAAAGTGAGAGAGAAGTTGGTGTCCTTCCTGGGAATCGATCCCTGCTATCCTACGTGTCTATCCAACACAACTTTATCGCTTTTTTTCGGCGATTCTGATTTCATTTTTGGGTAAGAAATCCTAACCCTAATCAGTTCTAGAGATTCGATTAGTGTAAGTGATGAAATAGCTAACCTATTTCATGTTATAGGTTGTCGTCCTAACCATTGATAAAGACTTGGTGTTAAACTAAGTCCGTTACTCGCTTCTACTGCATGAGGTGTGGACTATAGACACTTAGGTTATAGATTTCAAAGCTTTCAATGTCAGATAATGATAGATTCATGATCTGGGTATTATTTCACATGCAAATTGTGATGTTCGTTTTGCGATTCAGTTACGTATGCAAATCATGATGTTTCGTGTATTCTGTATATTTGTAGGAAATACTATATACATACAAATTATGAAAGTGTGTTTGCCATAATTAATTACTGTATGTATATGCTTTATATGTGTATAATACCAACTCGGTGAAAGAATTCGCCCTAATGCATGTTTTGGTTAATATGTGTTATGTATGTAAATAAGTGTATTATAAGTGTTTGTAAAAATGCTTGTATGAGTACGTATTTAGATGATAGTGCTTAGGGTAGGTGTTGAGATAGGATTCTCAACTACCTTAGAGATGTGTATGATTTCCTTCATGCAAGTTATTTAATTTAATCGCTTACTTATGAAATATATGTGTTTGTATTTCCTGTTTATATTGTGCCTTATAACATGCTTGCTAACATGTTTGAATTACTTTGTTAATTCTGCTTTGACTATTATACATACTTTCTGGTTATGGATTGAATGTGATTGAGGCTATGTTTTAGTCCAGGCAATCGATAATAGGCTTGAAGTTGTGGCTGAGATTCATTCGCCACGTAGGGCATGCTTGACAAACCCGAGTCGTGTGTTGGTAGTCGGCGGTGGTTAGGCCACACGAAGTGCTTATGCACTTCATGTCGATCGATGCAATGTGTGCTCTTTCTAGTCGAGCTCGTCAAGTAACCCGATACGCCATTGTATGTTCACCATGTATGGACGCTACTACTTGAACCTAAGGTACCAAACTTACCAGTGAAATCCCGTTTAACCTTGGTACCTCGATCCGCTAAGACTTATGAGCCGGACATGTTGGTATGGCACACCGTGGTCGAGCTATCGGCCTAGCTGGGGCAACGAGGCTCTCGTAGTGACCAGTGAGTAACCCAGACTCGTGAGCCTAATACGGTGGTATGGGACACTGTATTTGAGCTGTCGGCTTACACTGATTGGTGACGAGTCCTTTGCAGTGACCTCGAGCATACTCTGAGTCTACGTGGAGGCGACAACCTTTCCGTAGCATCTATAGTATAAACTAGGCCTGTACTGATTTGGTGACGAGCCCTTTGCAGTGACCTAGAATCGTAACATCGTATGAGATTTACTAGGATTGACGACCCTAGAATGGATCATTGTTTGGGAAATGTAATAAGGGAGGTACCTTCATTTCCCAATCCTGCTACATGAAAAGGACTAATAAGAACTTGGTAATCATATGCATGCACTGCATTACGTGTGCGTTTAAGGGTTGCAGGTCAAGCACTGAGGTAGTGTTGTCATGCGCGAACGTGAGATGAAGTCGCTAATGGAGCGTAGGGGAGGGCATGTATCATACATCCATACCATTCTTACATTAACAACATTACTTAGGAATGTGTGATTTACTGCTTTATCATTACTGCTTGACTGAATTGATAACATGCTAACCTATGCTTTATTGTTCCACTGAGTTGATCACTCACTCTCACGTTACGGGACAATATTTTAAACACCAACCAGACTCTGTCTTGATTTCAGATGATGGCATGACTCCCGAGGTGGAGCCTGATTATTACGACGATCAGGACGAGTATTCTTACATACAGTTCTCTGATGGATTCGCATAGGCTCTCTTGTTTGGTGGGGCTACGGGGTTTTATCTCAGTTGAACTATTTTTGATACTTTTGATTTTTGTAACATCACATGTAATATTTCAAGTACACAGTGACTCAGTGTTATATTCATACTCTGGAGACCGATTCTGATCTTTTGATTTGCATACGTTTATTTATATTTCTCAGTCTTCCGCTTACGTTTTACAAATGATCTGGAGTATGAATTACTGTTTTGGTATAATCCCACTCATGATTAATGCACTAACACAGACAACATTGAATCATAAACATATATGTTGCATAAGTGAAGCTTTGGAACTCGAGAGTTGAGTTGCTACTCGACCCCCGATTTTCAGGGTGTTACATCAGACCTTTTTCCTTTTTCTATGGCAAGATGCAGTGCTATGAGGTCTGGTAGGGGATAAATTTCTTCTCCCCCCCCCCCCCCCCTTTCTTGAATCATCTTTTAGGCTGGTGAAATGTACCTTTTCAGTTCTTAATGAATACCTACCAATTATTTACATTTTTTAATTTCCATTTCATCTAAAAATGTT
Organism: Magnolia changhungtana; assembly: GCA_030180095.1. Classification (NCBI taxonomy): domain Eukaryota; kingdom Viridiplantae; phylum Streptophyta; class Magnoliopsida; order Magnoliales; family Magnoliaceae; genus Magnolia; species Magnolia changhungtana. The sequence continues at coordinate 4,876,709 of JASAUF010000625.1, forward strand.
GTAGACTTTTTGGTGGGCATATAGGGTCCAATGCATCCTATGCACTTCGGTTTTGGTGGACAGCGTATGGTAAATCAAAACTACCTGGAGTGCGTATGTGACCAGCTTTAAGGTTCAACTTAGCTTACTAATTAATAAGTTACGAAGTATAAATTCTGCTACATGTAGAACTTGTTATTAATTTAATTAGGATATTAAGTTCTGCCAAATAATTTCATTTAAATTCTGTTGTACTAATTTTGAAGAACATCTGAAATTTTGTTCAAGTACTCTATGTACAGATATCCAACAATTTTGTATGGATGTTGGAAAGTGCTTTGAGACTTATGAATGGAGAAGGAAAGTTATTAAATATAAAAATGCATATAGTATGAAGGAGGGTTATGTAAAGAATAATGATTTACTAACGTCATTTTTGCAGCATAGGGATTTGTTTAGTGCTTTTAGTAGAAGCTCCATATGTGATCAAGCTCCATATGTGTAGTTTTGAGTGTTGGAGGTGATATATAACAATGGATTCTGATTTGGGTTTTCAATATTTCAATGTGGTTGTCTTCTTTTTCAAGAGGTTGTTTGATCGATTCTAAATTGTTTGGAATCTTATATGATTTGTGATATTTGGGATATTTTGATAAACATGATGCATAGGTGCAGTATTTGCCTTTTATTAATGTTTGGAGCAATCAGTAGTTGTGAAGCTAGTTCTGTTACATTAACTAGAATTCTTTGCTTGCTTTACTCCTATTTTTAGGAAATGGTGAAGGGTGGGAAGCTAATCTTCTCATTTGATGCAACAAAGAAAGCTCGCTTTGGTGTATTCCCATGATATACAAAAGATAAGCTTCAAATCAGATGGTTTGAGCTCCCAAATTGCTTTATCTTTTGTAATGGTGTGTTTTCTTTTTCTTTTCTTTTTTCTTTCTTTTTTCCCTTTAATAGACCAACAACAATGTCTCGGGAAACATTTCAAGCTTACTATGGCTGATGTGCATTTTGTATCATAATCCTATATATCATATCAAGCAGGGTTAATTGGCCTAGGCACTGAGGGGTCCCATATGTGTGTTTGTGTTTCTAGTCCTTTGTAGCATGCTCCCATTCTTCAATCTTGATCATTAGTGGGGAGACTTTTCTTTTTCACTCAGTTACCTTTGACATCCTTTTGTATCTTACCAAAGCTGAGATCTGTTTGTTGTCTATCTGTGATTTGAATTTAATACTTTAACTGATTTACTCTATTGGCAGGCTTGCATTACCTTGACACATGTTTTTATTGGATATGCTTAATTATTGATGCTTGGAAGAAACAAAAGAATTTCTTTTATTGGAAACAATACAAATGCATGTGCGCATATGTGCAGATTTATCTAAGAGAAATGATAATAATTACCTGATATAAAACACATGCATTAGGGTGGGCCCCATAGCACCCAACACATCATGCACCACAGTTGGGAATTAGGTGGGCCCCAACCTCACCTAAGAAGGTGTGGCCCTTACCATGGGTCTGCATTAGGGTGGGCTCCATAGCACCTAACACATCATGCACCACAATTGGGGATTAGATCTGGCCCCAGCCTTACTCAAGAAGGTGTGGCCCTCACCATGGGACCCACCTTAATGCATATATTATATACCCACACCGTCCATACGTTTTGCTAGGTTTTGGGGAAAGTTGATACAAAAAAAAAATAAAATGAAGCAGATCTATTTCTTATGTATCATACAATAGGAAACATCTTCAAGCACATTATTTTCTTATGTTTTTCTTTGGATTAATCTCTATTTTAATGGAATGCAATGAACTTCTATTAATTTATTTCCCTTACCTTAAATTTCGTGTGTTTATCAGGGTTTTAAATTGTTCCTAAAATTCCATCCTAAAATTAGACTGTTGGCAACATTAAGAACGGTTTAAAACCGTTCCTAAAATGTAACCGTTGGCACTAGAACGATTTAAAACCGCTCCTAAAATTCCATCAATAAAATCTGAAATGGTACCCAAAACAGTTCTGAACCGTTCCTATTTTTTTGCCATGCCTCATTTAGCAACGGTTTAAAACTGTTCCTAAATGACGATTTTGGTGTAGTGAAGTGTATATGCACAATTTGTAAGAAGCACATTCCATCTGCCAGCCAAAGCATAAATAGAAGCTGCACCAAGATCACCATGTTTAAAATGATGGAGCCTTCCACATTGAAGACACTATATGCTTGTATTCTAAGGAAAAGAAGTGGTCATATGCATGAGGATACATTTGGAATGAAAAATCAGGTGCACAAATAACTAACCGTTCAACAGTTGATTGTCCTCGTCACTAGAAACATGCTCACATGCCAAGTAAAGAATAATTAATGAGAAAGGAAAGCAAGTTTGATTAACATGTCATAAGATATTCTAAAGAGGAAATTTCAATAATGATTACAATTGAATGTGAAAAGGTACCCCAACTGGGTAGGCAGGACACCTTGATTTATTCAATTTTCAAACTACTATCCAACTAAGGTCCCACGAAAGCATGCACGATGACCAGATCACTCATTAAAGAGAAGCACCATCTATGGGCCACAAAAAAAAAAAAAAATAAATAAAAAATCAGGCTAGTTAGATCACCTTAGGCAGTCAATTTGAGGAAAGAAATTAATCAGTAAACAATATGCACTCTTTAGCTGCAAGAAACCATATAAATGGGATTGTATAGACGTTATGAATAAATTTTTTTTTTAAAAAATACTTCATGGATAGTTGCCATATATTGCTCTTCCCATCGCATTATTTATAGGGTTTATCCTCATGTTTGGGTTATCTATCGGATTAGGGCTCAATTTATCAATGTTGGTGGAGAACTTTTCTTGTCTGATCATCAAAGATTTGGCATGTATTATTTTTAAATGATGTGATGCTATTGATGAATTTTATGACTCGATCGATCTATTGACAAAAACCATGCTTGGAAACAAAACCATGCTAAAAAATTGCTTTCTTATCCTTCTAATTCTGCAAGCTTCCCACCAATCATTATATGAATTAGAAGTGATTATGCTCCTTACATCGTATGTTTCTGAAGCACTTGATTGAGAATGATTAGCTTTTCACATATTCATGTTATTAGCTCACCTTGAATCTATAATTGCTGAATTTGGATACAAGTATGCAACGAAAACATGTTGGATATAAGGGAATTGGGAAAGAAAGAGGAAGCAACACAGAAATGCTGGGTATAAAAGGAACTTTGAAAGAAAAAGGAATTTATCCACTGATTGGACTATCTCATGAGTCGCAATTAAATGGCTGCTTAAAAAGGCACATGTCCCCAGCCCAAATTTCAACAGGAAAATGCTATTGATTTAGTGGTCAATCAGTGTGATTACCAAGCTCTATCTTCATCCACAGTTGACCCACAATCTGGGTAGTCGGGATCAAGTACATGCACAACACATTATACAATGTATAGGTATACAAGCATAATCCATCATAGACTGCCAAGATATCATATAACAAGCAATTTTCTACCATACTGTAGTGATCAGAGAATCCAAACCATCATGTCTAGGATACTACACTATATGGGCCATTGAAAATTTTACACATTCGAGGATTGATTCTAGGCATCCATATATGTAGATGAACATTGAACAAAGAAAGGAAGTTTATTAAATCTTGCAGTCTCCTAAATATAGCGGCATTCCTTATTTCATTCGAATAAATATTCTTTGTCGAAAAATCTTAGAAAATAAAATACATTTTGTATGTATATTTCCAATAGCTTACTCCACAGGAAACAAAAGATATCAATTAGTTGGGATAAGGCTTAATGATGATGATGTTGATGATTGAGATGCCAGAGTGTGAACTTCCATCTCAGGCAGACCTCATACACAGTGCCTTTGCTGGTGACGATGTGGAGGGAGAGTTTGAGAAGGACAAGCCTTATCCCAACTAATGTAACAAATGGATAAGCATCATATCGTTGCTCGATCCTTCTACATACCACTGATATTGAAACAGCCATTAGGTAGTGATGCAGGAAAGATGTAGAATGGATGTTGAAATTGAAATTTTCAACAAATCTATTTTTGTTTAGAAATCTTGAGCCTCTAATTGATATCTTGTTGAATAGGAGCAGAAAACCATGTTTCTTTTGTAACAGAAGTATACACATGACAATCTCAAGCTATGTGGGTTTGAGAAGATTGAAGGTGGGGAGTTCTTGTTCCTACCTACGGACATGGTGGACATGCCAATACTGCACTTAGCTAGTTCAGAGCTGAATTCTGCCATTGTCAATCCCTTCTCTGGAGTTCTCTGAGTTGTATTGGACGATATAACCATCATCTGTCTCATGATTCATTGGTAACATTATTTATGGATTGTATTTTTGGCATGAAAGCTATGAAAAAAAGGGGTCTGGACATACAAAGATGATAGGAAAACATAAATGGGCAATGTGAATTTTTTTCTAAAAAATAAAATAAAATTTAGATATGGCACTAAAAAAAAGCAAGATGAAATGAAAAGTTTGCTAATACGATTTTCACTGAAATATGTTATATATAAGAAATCATTCATCATTTATTTTAGTTAACCATTAAAAGTAGCTACAATACAAGCAGATATATGGATCTACACAGCCAATGAAAAGAATAATTCTTTCAAGCATTTGTTTGCATGTTCAAGGAAATTATAACAATTAAAGCATCCAGAAAATAACTACTAACTAGGCATAGATTAACATTCCTATTTAAGTTGATATTTAGTTTCAAAAACATACAACCCAATTTCATTATGTTGTGATGGAATAGGCACTACACAGCTGCATTTTTCAAGCAACACATTGGAAACATGATATACGTCACACAAGATGCAGATAACTAAATATCGAATGCGAAACGGTTTGATGTCATGCTTTTTTTTTTTTTTTGAAAGATTGAAGTTTGGTGATGCTGGTCAAATAAAAGGCAATCCAAGAATATCAAGCAACTTTAAATTGCTTTAGTTGCATACTAATGGTTATAATCAAGATGCACTTGCATCAAATTGTTGATTGGACCTATTTTTGTGTATATTATCTTAACTGACCATATTAATGACCATTGATTAATTGTTTTGTATTTGTCCAGTTAGTGTGATGTTTGCATGGTAGCCCTTAAAATGTGCATTAAAACCCAAGGAACATTCTACATCAATGGATTGATCTGTGCAAGTGTCCCAGTGCAACTAAGGGCATGATTATCCTCTTGAGGGCAATGGATCATCTCTCACATTAAAGTAAGTCATTTAACGGTCTGTACAAAACCATATGGGTGGGCCACACATCTCTAGTTTTTGAACAATGCATGAATATTAGTATGAATGCATGATAATTCGAAAGGTCAAGCTGATGGTATGTTTCTACATGTCAAGGTAAAAGACAAATCCAATTTCTTACCACTCACCATGATGTCTGCATGATGTCTGCTCCATCCCATCAGTTTTGTTATATCATTGTAGGAAGTAAAGACTAAAAATAAATCAGGCAGATCCAAAACTCAAGGGGGCCACATTAGAGGGGAAAAAAAGGAAGAGTGAAATGGAAACACCCACCATTAAAAACTTTTTAGGGTTAACAATGATGTTAATATGCCATCTAGTTCGTTCATAAGTTTAGTCTCACCAAGGTGAATGGAAAACACAAATGTCGGCCTTAACTAAAACGTTTGTGCACTCCTAGAAGGTTATGGTAGGTGTTTAAACCCAACTACTTATGGTGCCTCTCATCCTAGCATGAGCTTACGAAACTGATGGACATGGATGACATTATAGACATTAAGGTGGGTCCACACAACTTCAGGTGACCAACTCCCCAAGAAACTTCCAACCTTAAGGATATCCACTGCGCACACCCTAGTGCTACTTAGTGTTCAAATTATCTCCGATATTATCTTTATCTCCAACTCAGCGATACCAATAACACTGGTAGCGATACCAATAACGCTAGTAGTATAAAAAAATTTCAGGTATTAGCAATGTATTGCTAAATATTGCCAACATATCAATATTGCTAATGTAATCACTAATATTTTCAACTATGTACATTCTAGGTGTTGCATGTATTACCAATGTATCAATATCACCAATGTATTACTAATATTTTTGACTATGGAAATTCTAGGTAATGCTTGTATCATAAGTGCATCGACAATATTTCAATAATATTGCCAACGAATTAATATCATTAAAATTTTGTTTATTAGAAAATTTTTATTTCAATTTTTTTTCATGGGAACATGGTTGTATGTGGTGTTCAGTTTGTCATTGATATTATTGATAATACCTTGATACTATCGATATCGTAACATGCACTATATTGAGACCACAATCTTCCGTTTCCTTTCCAATTGTTGATGATTTCCTTGTGAAATATCATGTGTTGTTGATATTTTGCAATATCGATGGATGTTTGGATGGAAGTTTGGATTGTTAAATAGGTCGGATGGGATGGTTGGATTGATTTCTTACAACAATACATGCTTTTAAGGCCTCATTAAATGGAAACTTGTTATGTATGCATTCTTTTTACAATTTTTTATTTCTAAATATGTAAATATGTACATTTTAACATCTCCTGAAGTTTCACTAAAAATTCCACTATTTTTCCCATGTTTCCCTCCATTTCCAGTTATCAGTGATATTATCGGCGATATCAATATTGTTTCCATATCCCTAGCCAACGAAACTTGTAGCAATATCAATACTTTGAACACTAGTGCTACTAACTATGAATAATGGACCAGTTCTAGGCTTGAAATCCCTAATTTGTAAAATCAGAAAACCTCAATTCGAGGTCCACATTCAAATTTGTAAGCCCCAAAATCCCCAAATCCCTAAATGAGGGTCCACATCGAATCAGGAATCCACAAATTACTAAATTCCCAAATTCCTAAATCGGCATTGAGATTGAGAGAGAGAGAGAGAGAGAAAAAAATACCTCACGTTGGCAAAAAGTCTTTAATTGAGCTTTAGAGAGAGAGAGAGGGAATTAGGGAGAGAGAGAGAGAGAGGGCGTGGGTCGGACGCGAATTTCCTGTGAAAGCCTTTAGCTGAAAGTTGCTTCGGGTGGGCCCCACCACGATGTTTATGAGAAATCCACCTCTCCATCTGTTTTTTGAGATCATTTTAGGACGTTTCAGATCTATATTAACTTATAAACGGTTTGTATGGTATATAAACATCGAGGTGGAGCCCATGAAGATTTCAACAACAAGAAATTCTTTCCACGGTTTTCCCTTTCGTATGGCCCACTTAATTTTTGGATCAACGTCATTTTTTGTCGAATGACCTAAATTTACCTCTCAAAATGGATGGATGGTGTGGATATCTCACAAACATCACAGTGGGCCCCACCTACAATCTAGCGTGGGAAGGCTTTTGCAGGATATCCGCGTCCGAAAATCGGATTGCATAGTGGAAGCGGATTGGTTGGTGTAGCTAGCTGGTGTATTGACGTCAGCAAGTTCTGCAGTCTAAGCATGAGGTATGTATTATATCCAAACCGTCCATACATTTGACGAGATTGTGTTAAGGCTTGAGACGAAAAATAAGACAGATCTAACTATCAATTGGACCACACTGCAAAAAATAGTGGCGATTGAACGTCTACCATTGAAACCCTTTTAGGGGTCACAGAAGTTTTGGATCAATATGAAATTTCTTTTTCCTCAACATCCAGGTATTTGTGACCTTATGAATAAATTGGATGGAAAATAAACGTTATGGTGGGCCCTAAAAAAATTTAACAGTGAAAATCATTATCCCCGGTGTGGTCCAGTTGATCCTTGGATATGCTTTAATTTTGGGTTCAACCCCTTAAATTATATGGAAAAATGGATGAACGGTGTGGATAGAACACATACATTCAAGGTGGGTATAAATGAGTTTACTCAGTACGATGATAGCGTTATGATAATAGCGTACTGAGTTACTCAGTGCGCAATCCGATCATGGGTCTGCATGGGCGCGGATTTCCTGCCGGCAAAGAGGAAGTTTAATCGTTGGAAACTTAGGTGGGGGCCACTGTGATGTTTGTGAGAAATCTATCTCGTCCATTTACTTTTTGATATCATTTTAGGACATCGGGCCAAAAATCAGCCGAATCCAAGACTCAAGTGGGCCAAAAACTTGAGGATTGAACGTTCATAGTTGAAATATTTGTGGGGCCACAGAAGTTTGTATCCACCTCATTTTTTGTTCCACCTACTAAAATGAGATCTTAAAACTGATGGACGGAATGGATTTCTCACATACATTACAGTGGGCCCCACCTTGCATCCTTGTTCCTACTAAAGGCTTTGATCTCTTTTGAACCGTTGGTGCAACTCGGACTCACCACAAAAACAGTGGGGATTGAATGCCTACCATTAAAAACTTCTTTGGACCATAAAAGTTTTTTATCAAGATAATATTTATGTTTTCCCTTAGTCCATGTCTTTTCCCTTATTCCATGTCTGTAGTAACTTATAAACATTCTCGATCTCAAATAAACACCGTGGTGGGCACTAAGAAGGTTTTAACAGTGGGTCTCACTATCCCACTCTTTTCTATGGTGGGTCCACTTGAACTTTAGATCTGCCCCATCAATAAGATGTAACATTCCATGGTGGGCAGTCAGCTTAAAAATAAAGTCAATCCAAGACTTGGGTGGGCCACACCACATACTATAGCTGAGAGGGGTTACCCTTCTATTAAAACATTCATAATCATATGTTGCGCCCATCTAGATGTGATTCATAGATCCATCCCATTATTTATGTGTGTCCCACTTCGATGAGAGGTCAGATCAAGTTTTAGCCACATCCAAAACTCATGTGGCCCCACCAAGAACTTTTATATATTTTAGGATGTCTTCACATAATTTTAGATGCTATGGCCCACCTGAGTTTTGTATATAGTTAATTTTTGGGATAGACTATGACCTAAAGGGCACACATCAAATACACAGTGTTGATGCTCTACACACATCATGATGGGGCCCACACAGCTCAACCTCACGGGAAGTTCCATGAGATGGACCTTATAGTATAATTTTCTTATTTAGTTAACTGGTTCATGAGTGTTACCCTAACGTGTATGGCCCACCTTTATATATTTTTTGTATATCCACACCATCCATATGTTTTTTCATCATATTTTAAGGATGTCATTGTAACATCTCGGATTTTTGCCAATCTGGAATTAGACGTCCTTAGGCAATGGGTCAATCCTAACACCTTATTAACCTGTCAGAACTCAATCCCAAAGTCTAAAACCGCTTTTGAACCCATTTCCTTCACAAATCCCACCCTTCACCACTTTGCTCTTTCAAGTTTTCTAAGTACTTTTACATTAGACACTAATCTTAAGGTTTAGGTGATGAAGAACAATACTTAAACTATAAATTGTTGTAATTAGTAAACACAGAAATAAAATGGGTTTTTAACCAATACCCTTATGGAATTTCACAAAACGAATAGGTTATTTAGAACATCCGCCTCTCCTGCCCTAGGATTTCCTTCTATTGTAATTAGGGCGTGCTTTAATAAGTATTGATAACTTGAATCACTGTATGTGCCAACTACAAAGGCCCAAGTACCACCTTAGATAGAAATCTTACAGGACTAAATCCTTTAGAAATTTGACAAAGTAACTAAGTACTAAACTAGATTAGCTACGAAATCCATTTGATCCACTTTAAATACGATCTGCAAGACCCAAAACTTGTAGAATCATTGACGCTAGGTTACCCTCAAATCTAGGATCAATCTCATTACCCAGTTGCTCTTGGGAGCACATTGAAACTCCGTATCAGATCTGGACCGCACATCGGAAGTCCGAATAATACGAAATTAAGGAATTAGGACAGCCTTGCTGGGCTTAACAACCATCTCGAAAATCAAATCCAAATAGTGTCCCAGCGCTATTCGCTTGAGCTCGGAGCGGGGAGTGTGAGAAATGTGAAAATAATTCTAAATTAAATTCAAAATAGTGAAATCTGAGATTTGTCACTTGCGGGTCAGTATTAAGCAACCTGACCGTCAGAATTAGGCCAAATTACACCCTCGGATCAGGGATTTCCCCAAACATATCCATGTACTCAGAATCTCCGATCGAGATCCACTAACCGTTGAACTGAAACTGGTCCGCCACGTGCGATTTGGAAACCCGACTAGAACGAAACCTCAGCTGAACCTAGATCCAGTGTCTGTGAGCTTAAGTACGACCTTTGGCTCAAGGGGGGCTGCCAGAAGTCTTCCGTTGAGCTGAAACTAACCCACTTTGGTTATAACCTAAGTATACCTTGACCTTAGGTCTATTTTGGTGAAGTTTTAGGCTATATAAGGACCTTAAAACCTCTCTCATTCAGCCCATACGAATTTGGGAGAAAACCTAGGAGAGAGAAGAGAGAAAAGAGAGAGAAAGTATGGGAGATGTGGGAGGATCTCCCTGCCACTCTACCTTGCCGCTATATAAGTCCAACCAGTCCATTCCAATCGCTTTCCTAGTGATTCCGGCGTCATTTCCAGGTAAGAAACCCTAACCCTAATCTGTTTTAGGGTTTTAATAGTTGTAGGTTATGAAATATCTAACTCATTTCATTCCATAGGTACCAAACTGCTGAATACGGAAGCTTAACAAACCTATCGTATTCGTTACGATTCTACGATAAAAGGTGTGGACTTTAGATGTATAGGTTATGGCTTTCAACGCTTTCAATGTCAAATAATGATAGATTCATGATCTGCATGCAATTGCATATGTACAAAGTGCTGTCTGTTTTTCGTTTCGATTAAAGATGAAGAATATGGAATTTTACATACTCTAGGTATTTGTAGAAAGTACCGTATACGTATAAATTTTGGAAATGTGTTTGCCATGATTATTTGTTGTATGAATATATTATATATGGATAAAATACTTATTTGGCGAAAGGACTCGTCCTAATACATGTTCTGCTAATATACATTATGTGTGTTGAAATAGTGTATTCTAGAAAGTATCGTATACGTATAAATTTTGGAAATGTGTTTGCCATGATTATTTGCTGTATGAACATATTATATATGTGTAAAATACTTGTTTGACGAAAGGACTCGCCCTAATATATGTTTTGCTAATATACACTATGTATGTGAAAATAGTGTATTCTAAGTGTTTGTGAAAATGATTGAATGAGTATAGAATTCTCATTCGTGCTCGCCATGACTAATTGTCATGGATATATGATTATTGTATTGATGATACCCCTTTGGCGTAAGGATTTGCCCTAAATCACGCCACGACCAATATACACTATATATGTTACAATGTGTGGACCAAGTATTCGTGGAAATGACTGAATGAATATGGAACTTGGATTCATGCTTGCCATGATTATCCGTTGTGGGTGCACGCGTGTTATAATTGGGGCAACTCCCTAGTGAAAGATTTGGCCTAATGCCTATGTGATCAACATATGTCATGTATGTTGATGTATGTAGTTTAAAGTGTTTGTTGAAATGTTTGAATGAGTAGTAGTTAGTAAATTATAATGTATAAGGGTGTTGAGATATGATTCTTAACTTCTTTAATTATGTGTACAATTTCTTTAGATATCTGTGTGATTAGGAATTGAATATGTACAAACTCATGCTTATGTTGTACTTCATAACATGCTCAACTGATTGTATGATTTTATCTGTGTAATGCATATGTTTAAATTCATGTTTATGTTGTATTCCATAAGTTCCGTGAAGGGTGATGGGGGAGTGGTGTAACAAGTGCGTGCAACAGCCCTGGCAGCCCTAAGCGGATGTTATCAGACTTTGATTGTATGATTTGAATCTTGATCCATTACTGCTTTACCTATCTGCAATTGAATGTGATTGGGGCTATTGTATAGTCCAGGCAGTCGGTAATGGGATCGAATTCGTGGCTGAGATTCATTCGCCACGTAGGACGTGTTTGACGAAACCGAGTCATGCGTTGCTTGTCGGCAGTGGTTAGGCCACACGAAATGCTTATGCACTTCATGTCGTACAACTCAACGGGCCCTCGTGCTAGTCGAGCTCGTCAAGTAACCCGATCTGTCTTATGTATGTTCACCATGTTTGGACGCTATTGCTTGAACCTAAGGTACCAAACTTACCAGTGGAAACTCCGTTAATTATGGTAACTCGATCCGCTAAGACTCATGAGCTAGACATGGTGGTATGGGACACCGTGGTCAAGCTGTTGGCCTACGCTGGGGCCGCGTGCTTTCCCGTAGTGACCATTGAGCAACTAGACTCGTGAGCCGAATACGGTGGTATGGGACACTGTATTCGAGCTGTCGACACCTACGGCAAGAGCCGAATACGGTGAGACCTGTATTCGTGCTGACGGGCGATGAGCCCTTTGTAGTGTCTCTGAGTATACTCTACAGTCTGTGATTGGCAATGAGCCCTTCATAGCAACTAGAGCACGAGTTGAGCCGAGTACGGTGAGACCTGTATTCGAGCTGATGGCCAGCGATTGAGCCGAGTACGGTGAGACCTGTATTCGAGCTGACGGCCAGCAATTGAGCCGCATACGGTGAGATCTGTATCCGTGCTAACGGGTGACGAGCCCTTTGCAATGCCTCTTGAACCATAATATCATACGAGATTATCTAGGTTTGACGACCCTAGAATGGATCATGTTTGGGAATGATACAAGGGAGGTACCTTAGTTTTCCAATACTGCTGTTTGAAATGGACTAATAACAACTCAGTAATCATGCTCATCATGCATTGCATGTGCCTGGAGGATGTGGAGCACTGAGGAATGCAAGCATGCCGCGAACGTAAGATGGTGTCGCACGAGGGAGTGTGTGGTGAGGGCATCCATCATGACTGCATTCATACTTGCATTAATAAGAGTACTTAGTAGTGTTTGATTGTACTGCTTTATCATTATTGTTTGATCGAATTGATAACATGTTAACTTATGCCTTATTGTTCCACTGAGTTGATCACTCACTCCCACATTACGGGACGGTGTTGTACACACCAACCAGACTTTGTCTGATTGTAGATGGCGATGCTACTTTTAAGGCGGAGCCAGACCTTTGCATTGTCTATGATGTTTGCTCGTATTGGTTATTTTCTGGCGGCTTCATGTGAGCCATGTCTTGATCGACGGGGTTACAAGGATGTTGACTAGATGACACTACACATTTGGTATATTTTAGAATTGTACTTGTAATTATTTAACCTGGTAACGTTACCACACTCTGGAGACTCACCACAGTTTATATATTTTATATATCTATCAAAGTATTCCGCTTGCAATTTAACTGTCTCTAGAGTATGATATGCTGTTTTGGTATAATCCCATTAATGTTTTAATGCTCTCATCATAAGCATCATTATCTGTGTTGCATAAGTGATGCGTTGGAACTCGGGAGCTGAGCTTTACCCGACCCCCGATTTTTAGTGCGTTACAGTCGTATTTGTAAAATCATAAGAAGATCTAAATCTCAGGTAGGCCATACCAATCAAAATAATGATGAATAACCATTAAAAACCCTTCTGCAGGTCGTGAAAGTTTTGGATTAATTTGATCTTTGTAATTTCCCTTCATCTAGATCTTCTCTACATTATCAACAAGTTGGATTGTAAATAAACACTACTACAACAGTGGTTTTTTATAACAATGAGTGGAGATGCGAATTCCCTACCGAAGAGAGGTGTCCAAGTTCTATGGAACCCACGATGATGTTTGTGTTGTATCCACACCGTCCATTCATCTAGAGAGATCATTTTAGGGCATGACCCAAAGAATGAGACAGATACAAAGCTCAAGCAGACCCCACCACATAAAACAGTAGGGACAGTGACATGCACGGTTGAAACCTTCCTAGTGCCCACTATGATGTTTATATTTAGATCTATTCTATTTATAAGTTAACAAATACATGGATGAAGGGAAAACACAAGTATTAGCTTGATCAAAAACTTCTCCAGCCTATAAGAAATTTATAATAGTAGGCATTCAATCCCCACTTGTTTTTTCTGAGGGGGTCCACTTGACCTTTGGATCCGCCTCACTCTTTAGCTCATGCCATAAAATGATCTCTCCAAATGGATGAATGGTGTAGATACAACAAATACATCATGGTGGGGCTCACATAACTTAGTGGTGTCATTTCTTGGGTTTTTACGAGGTTAGTATGTCGTCGCACAAGTTTAACCTAAATATTTGGCCCAATATAGAAATTTGATCTATTCACTCTATTTTACTAATCAAGAGCTTCGATTTGACTAGTTACTTGCCTTGATCAGACGTCAGATAAGAAAGATATTAGGCAGACAAGATTGATCAACAATATGATGGGCCATATCTTATGATCCAATGATTGGATTTGAGTAAAATGTAATCTAAACATCTGAAGTTATATTTACTCTTTAATCTAGATCGATCAAATAGTCCAAAATCAGTCTAGATCTAAATAAACTGATCATGCCTATTTAAAGAATGTTTTGGATGGATCTGATTCGTTTTAGGTCATATTAAGCCCATTTTTGTTTTCTATCTTAATTAGCACGTTCCGAACATATTTGACTGTTCAAATGAACCTTACAATGGCCTGATCATAGAATTTGAGCAAGTGAATGTTTCTGTGTATAAACAGTTAAAGGTTCAATTAGTGGATGTCCTTACTAATCTAGTAAAAAATCTTTTTCTTTTTCTTTTTCACGGATAAATATCAATTTCTTTTTAAAAATCTCAAAATTTTTTTTTCAAAATGTTCATTTTTTTAATCTTTTTTTTTTTTCAAAACTTTTAACAAAATCTCATTTTTATTATCAAACTTCTCAATTTTTTTTCAAAATATAAATTCTGAATTTTTATTTTCAAAATCTCAAAAATTTCCATATATATATATATATATATATATATATATATATATATATATATATATATATATATATATATATATATATATATATATATATATATATATATATATATATACTTTTTTTTTGTCAAACTTAACAATTTATTCAAATTCTCAAAATTTTCAAGATGCCAATTTTATTTTATTTTTTCAAAAGCATCATTTTGTTTTCAACTTTTCAATTTTCTTTTTCAAAATGATATTTTTGTATCAAAATCTTAACGTTTTTTTTTTTAAATCACTTTTATTTTTCAATATGTCAATTTTTCTTGAACATTTTCAATTTTTTTTTTTCAAATTCATAAATTTTTTGACCTTCTCAAATTTCCATTTTCAAAACGTTAGTTTCTTGTCAAAATCTCGATTTTTTAATCTCATTTTTTATCTTCAACTTTTCATTTCTTTCGAGCTTCTCCATTTTCTTTCTAAAAATATTTTTTTCCGAACTTCCTAATTCTTATCGAACTTCTCAAAAAAAAATAAAAAAAAAAAAAATTTCAAAATACGATCTCAATTACTTTTTTAAGATATTTTCTTTTTTCAAAATTATCAAAAATTTCACATATTTTTAAAAATCTTTTCGATTTTAATTTTTAAAATATCATTTTTTCAATATCTCTCTTTTTTTTTTTTTTTTTTTTCAAATTTATCAAATTTGCTCAATTTTCTTAAATTTTTTTTTCAATATCTTGATTTTTATTAAATAACAAAAATTTTAAAAAATCTCAATTTTTCTCAAACATTGTTAATTGTTTTTTATTTATTTATTTAAATTCTCAATGATTTATTTTTTTTAAACCTCTCATTTTTCTTTTTCAAAATGTCATTTATATATTAAAATATCGATTATTTTTAATCAGAAGTTTTCCCGAACTTCATTTCCTAAAATATAAAGGATGTATAGTGGAATTTTTTGTGTGATATTCCAAAGCATTTAAATATTAGTTTTGAAGCATAAAAAAATTAATAATAATTTTCACTCAATTGATATAAAAACAAAACGAAAAGAAAAATTGTTTTATTTAATCAATTAATATAAAAATAATCTTAAATACAAATAAATACAATTAAAGCATTAAAATTCTATTAAAAAACACTTCGTGGACTACAATGTAACAATTTACGACCATATTATATATATTTAAAAAATAAAAACAGGTGGTCAATTTACAACGGACCATAATTTGTCACAAAAGAAAATCAAATACGTCGCTAAGGGTGGTACTTTGTGACAGACCAAAATCTGTCGTAATATATTAATTTACGATGGACCAAATCTGCGACGAATCAAATCCGTCACAAATTTCACTTTAGCGACGGATTTTAGTCTGTCGCTAAATCCCGCCACTTTTAACCCCCACAATTAGTTAAAAATGGTCGGCACAGCAGACGTTTTCCGTTAGCGACGGACTATGTTCGTTGTTAAACAAAGCTTTTTTTATGACGGACCACATACGTCGTAAATTCATGATTTTGGCATAGTGTTTTGACTCTATACTCTTAACTCTTTGGAGACGTGCTTGGCCCACACCCCTTATTTAGATGACGACATGATTAGGGAGATGGATGCATTTAGATGATGACACGATTAGGGAGATGGATGTTTTGCTTGATGCGACGGTGGTACTTGAAATTAACCGGTGGAGGCCACAATTTGAGACCTTACCCCAAATCGATATAGTGCTTCTACTGTCTAGTCTCAAGGCACTGAAGCTTGACCTAAAACATTTCCCTGCTGTCTCAAATATGTCTATTTAGGTCAAGACAAGACTTACTCGGTGGTGATTTCTTCCCACCTTGATGAGAAACAGGAGAGCTTGCTCATTTCTACTCTTTAGGAACACAAGGGAACCCTTAGATGAACGATTGCAGACCTCAAGGGAATTGATCCTTTGATATGTACTCATCACATTCACTAAGAAGAAAATGCGAAAACCTACCACTAACCACAATGCCGCTTAAATCCTAACATGAAGGAAGTAGTTAAGACTGATGTACTCAAATTGTTAAATGTGGGTATCATGTACCCTATATCAGACAGTCAATGGGTGAGTCTAACATGGTGGTTCCTAAGAAGTCTGAAATCACCATCGTAGCCAATGCCGATAATGAACTCATGCTAACAAGAGTTACATATGGTTGGAGGATGTGCATTAACTACCGAAAGTTGAATACTATCACAAGGAATAACCACTTTCCTTTACCTTTCATTGATAAGATTTTAGAAAGACTGGTTGTAGATTCTTACTATTGTTTCATAGACGGGTATTTAGGCTACAATAAGATAGAGATAGCCCTTGAAGATCAAAAGAAAATGACGTTCACATGCCTCTTTGACACCTTTGCTTACCGAAGGATGTCATTCGGACTGTGTAATGCCCCTGTCACATTTTAGCGATGTATGTTGAGTATTTTTTCTAATATGGTGGGGCAATATCTAGAGGTCTTCATGGACAATTTCTGTCTTTGGTTCATCCTTCAGCGAATGCCTTGAACATCTTAAGAATGTGTTGAAGAGATGTGAAGAAAGAATCTTGTGTTGAATTGGGAAAAATGTCATTTTATAAAGGAATAGCTATAAGGCCCATATCGTAGTCCGTACCGTTTCTTAGACTCCTGCGATCCTCTCCGTCAAATTCTAGCAATACGCAACCTATAATCAGCGTTTGCGTTAACCCTTAGTCGCGTCCTGTAGATTGGAGTCGGCTCAACTCGAAACTTATACCTTAGCGACCGCGTCATCGCCGTGGTTCTAATACCGCATCTCACACTCCAATGTGATACCCAAGCTAGAAGTTGTGGGTCCATGTATATTTCAAGGAAATACCGCATTTTACGAATTTTGAGAGAATCTATACAACCTTTCACATCAATCAATCAATCACAAGTCAAGTACACAGACCATCCCTCTCTTACACAAGCCATCCCCAAAGTTAACTCTCACCCATCCCTCTCTTACACACCCATTCCTCTCATCCTATCCCTCTTACACAACCCCGCTCTTCTCTTATTTTAATCCATCCCATCTCATTCTCTAACATTTCCAAGCTCTAAGGGGAGAAAAGAGAGTTAAGCGTATGGCCCATTTTTAACCCCCAAATCTCACCATTTAACCCTTCAACCTTCATCATCCTCCATTAAAGAGAGAGCTTAGGAGCCAAGGATTCTAAGGAGCTAAAGAAGAAGGCAATCGGTGGGTGTTTTGTAGGATTAGATTGCAATTTTAGTGATGGACCAAGTGGGGCCTACCGATTGATGGTATGGATCCTATTGGGACCCAATATGATGTATGTATTGTATTCTAAGGGAGGGCTCATAGTGGCATATCTCCTCCCCTCCACACGTCCCACTCTCTCCCTCCCTCTCTCTCTCTCTCTCTCGGATCGTGGGCCACCTTAATGTAGGCTTGATTAGATGATCTAGACTATCCAGTAGGTGGAACAACCTTATTATCCACCCTGCTGGACAGTTAGTCCAGTTGGACCGTTTAGATGACGAGAAAACACAAATATCATCTTGTTTCACAAGTTGGCCACTCACGTGGACCCCGTTGTGATGTATGGGTTTTATCTCTGCCGCCCAGTGGATAAGGCCAACCTGGCTGTCCGTCTGGACAGGCCCGAGCAAGGGGAAATATCAATTATTAGCTTAATCGGGTGAGCCACCCACGTGGCACCACCTTAATGTATGCTTTGATCCACACCATCCATCCAGGCCTCCCAGGCCACATGCCTGGGAGATGAAGCAAATTCAAATCTCAGGTGGAGTACATCGTCCACCGTCCAGATAAGCTGGATGTGGACGCCCACCATGATGTAAGTGTTTTCATCCCCACCGTCCAAATAGTCTGGACGTGGGACCACCTTGATGTATGTGCTTTATCCAGGCTATCCACGCGGTACGTGGACCCCACAATGATATATGTATTGTATAGCCACACCATCCATTGTCTACACGGTGGGACCCACCCTACACGTGGGGCCTACCGTGATGTATATGTTCTAAGCACATTGTCTGTCCATCTGTGTGGGCCCTTGTATAATGTAAGTGTTGTATCCGCACCATCTAATCCTTGGATGGTGGGGATTGAATTGGCTGGAGTACCTTCACCAGCTATCTAGCTGCTGCATTGACGTCAGCAAGCTCTAAGGGTCCCACATGAGGTATGCGTTTCATCCAAACTGTCCATCTAAGGACGTGGGGACCACCAGCCCTATAGCTATTGTATTGACGTCAACAAGTTCTGTGGGCTTGATCATGATGCGTGTGTTACATCTCAACCATCCATCTGTTTGATGTTAGCAAGTTAGGTGGGTCTGATCATGAGATATGTGTTATATCCCAGCTGTCCATCTCTTGGACGGTGGACCAGTAGCCCAGTTAAGTGGGTTTGATCGTGAGATATGTGTTATATCCCAACCGTCCATCTCGTGGACGGTGGGTCAACAGCCCACAAGTAGTAATACAACTATTGTATTTCATGTCAGCAAGATTTATGGGTTAGATCTTGAGGTAAGTGTTTCATCCCAACCTTCCATCTGCTCGCGAGCTCGTCTTAAGGCTAGAGATGGGAAATAAGACATATCTGTCTATCAGGTGGACGACACTGCAAAGATCAATGGAGAATTGAATGTTTACCACTGAATCCCTTTTGGGACCACAAAAGTTTTGGATTAATATGAAATTCATTTTTCCTCTTAATTTAGGTCTTTGTGACCTTATGAACAGACTGGAAGGAAAATAAACGTTATGGTGGGCCCTGTGAATTGTTAACGGTGAAAATCATTATCTCCACTGCTATTTGTGGTATGGTCCAGATGATCTTTCGATATGATTCATTTTTTGGTAATGCTCTATAATGGTCTCTAAAAATAGATGAATGATGTAGATAGTCCAGCTAGGGTCCAGCTAGGATGGTGGACGCACTTGATGTATATGAGGCCCACGTGATGCGACGCATTTTGATGTATATGAGGCCTATTGTTGGGGCCCATTATGATGTATATGAGACCCATATGATGAGGCCCGATGTGTTGTATATGAGGCTCATGAGTGAGGCCCAATGTGATGCATGTGAGGCCCATGAGATGCGGCCCATTGTGATGTATATAGGCCCATAGTTGAGGCCCATTATGTTGTATGTGAGGCCTTGTGTGAGGCCATGGGCCCACTATATGTTTGGCTCTATGTGGGCCACTCATTGGGAGCAATGTTAGTTAAATGTCCACATTGATGGGCAATGATGGTTAAATGTCCTCATTGTGACCTTCCCTTAGGCCTTGTTAGGCCCATTCTCATCATTCTCTAGGTGGGTTGACCCTATTCATTGGGCCCCATTTGCATGATGCATCTATTCTCATTGGGCTATCCTAAGATGTTGGGCCCCCATTGGTTGTTAGTAAGATTATTTCTTCTATTTTGAAGTTCACCTTGGACTTATTTGGGCCCCCTAGGGCATCTACCAAGGCCATATGATAGTATGGAGAAAGAACCCTTTTTGGATCCTTAAGAATGTAAGTAGGCCACCTAGGCCCAACCTTAATGTGAGGAGTGTTCATCATTGTCATAGACTGAGGAATCCGTGCTATCAGATTTGTTATACCCACAGTTGAGGACCAACCTTCATGTCATGGGTCTGTTGTCCATCTATGGACCCCGCCTTGTATATAAGCTGATTATCGATGCTGACTATGAGTATGTGATAGTATAACATCATGATACAAACCATTGAGATGGTATGAGGCCTATTATGATTATATTAGGCTCATTCTTATTTCTCCTTAGTGGGCTAACTCAAATTGATGGGCCTCTATTATTATTAGTATGATCCATCTCACCTTATTGGGCTATCCCAATTCTTTAGGTCCCTATTGATGCTAGTAGAAGTACCCAAACCTAAAAGCCCACTCTTAGGCCCATGAGTAGGCCACTTAGACCCATCCTTGTTATGAGGATGATGCATCATCACCTCTGGCCATAGGTAGAAAAATCTGTGGTATTAGATTTGGTGTATTCGTTGTTGAGGACCGATCCTCATGTTATGGATTAGATCTACTATCCTTCTATGGACTCGGCTATATATAGGCCGATTATTGATTACGACTATGTTAGTATACGCACTAAGTATGTGTTAGTATAACATTATGATTGTATAAGGTTATTTTAAGGTTAATTGTTATATGAGGCCCATTGTGACCATGTGAGGCCCGTTGTGATTGTATGAGGCCCATTGTGATTATATGAGGCCCATTATGATTGTATGAGATCCATTATGATGGTACGAGGCCCGTTGTGATTGTATGAGGCTTATTATAAGACTTATTATGATTGTATGAAGTCATCATATGTGTGAGGACCATTATATGCATGAGGCCCATTGTATGTGTGAGGCCCACCATGTGTAGGTGATTATTGCACACCACCAATTCACCTATACGGGCCATGGGCCATCTTATACCGGCCCACTATGATGTATATGATTATAATTATGCCTGGTATACTTCATGATACATGCCCATACGTATCATTCGCATGCTTGTTATGAGTAGTGATTGAGCATAGCATGTGCCATTGGGTTGATTGTTTATGGGACTCCCTGAGAGACAGAGTTTTCACACATGAGCACGCAGTATGTGCAGGTTGGATGCATGACTGGATGGTATAACTCGTACATCTTGCATTTTATGATATAACCACCATATGCCCTAGCGACATCAGGGTCATGGCCTCTACAGGCATGTCGTAAATGGTCAGATGGGACATCGAAAATGTTTGGTTCTAGCATACGGGTGTGATAGATGTCCCTGGGTGAAAATTCATAAACCCATAAGGCCAGGGGATGCCCCAACGTTTAGACCAAGTGGATATATAAGAGTGCATGAGGGTCGTATACTAGTAGGCTGCATCTCCCACTATTTCGTGGTCGAATGGGAGGGGGTGTGGCCTTACCCGTCGGAGGGAGTAGGCAATGTTATGTTGAGTCTGACTAGCTCATAAATGAGTTCACTATCGATGAGCAGGGCTGATATTGGTAGGAGGATAGTAAGGTCTCTTCCACTTACCCAGTTGGATGCTTGATGGGGCAGCAAGCTGGCTTAAAGTGTACTAGACGCCGGTGATGATCCCAGAGATGTATGGTACTGATATGTGGACTTATTGAGCAGGAGTTGCATACTCAGCATTTTACTCATTCATTCATTCATTCACTCACTATCCACTCGGGCTGGTGGTGCGTAACTAATTTGTTATGTGTACTTTCACAATGGCTAGGATTTCGGTTGGAGAGCGCGACTAACCTGTGATCAAGAGTTTACCACATTGAGTTTGGCTATCCAAATTTAGGTATAGAACTGATTTGGATAGAAATCCCTTGTGATGGACCCCATAGCCTGCGATACTACATACTATCATCCCGACTTCACACTCTAGCTTGGTTATTTCATTTACACCGCAAATTGCATTGCATCCTTAGCACAGTATTTAGTTTACTATGCTTCTATTTTGCATAGCATGAATAAGGTTGATGGTATTATGGACTCGCCAGGATCTGCATATTGCATTACATCTATGGCATATGACATTTGAGTTGCTATGTTTCTGTATTTATATAGCCTAGATGAGGTTAATGGTATTCATGGCTCTTTAAAATTGCATATTATATTGCATCCTCGGTATCTAATATTTGGCTCATTATGACTCTGCATTGCATACTTTGATATTGAATGACTTATAGCCTTGCTAGTATTCCGCTTACGCTGATATTTGTGTGCTTAGCACTTATCTTGCGCACACACGTACACCACCCTCTAAGCTTTCTATAAGCTTATGCACGATAGATGTGTATAGATAACGATAAGACGCAGTCAAGTTGAGGCAGGAGCGTGCGGCAGAGCTTCTGAAACTTTTAGCATTTATCTTATATTTCCCCTTCATGTATTGTACTCAAGTTTCTGATATTAGTGAATATGATGATGTTGCCTTTATGATTTGGGTATACTTGTGGTTATGCTCCTTTATTTACAAAAAAAAAAATCACATTGAAAATCCTCCTTGTAGGATCCCAAGATCGGAACCTGGCGTATGGGCGCTGGGAGTTGAGAATGGGGTACTGTGGAGGCTGTCGGCATCGGATTCGGTGATCAGGAATTCTGTGAGCCTCTTTCTGAGTTTGGGGCGTGATAATAGTTCTTGGACACATAATTTCATCCAAGGGAATCGAGGTAGATAAGGCTAAAATTGACTTGATCTCTAACTAACCTCTACCCAAAAGCATATGTGATATGCGTTCCTTTCTAGGACATGTTAGGTTTTACAAGAGATTCATTAAGGACTTTAATAATCTCTCTTGTCCTCTATGCAATCTCCTCCAAAAGGATGTTCATACGAGTGGAGTGAAGAATACCAGGAAGCTTTCTCTAAGCTCAGGGCTATGTTGACCACCGCTCTTATGATGCGACCACTCGATTGGAATATTCCTTTCAAAATTGTGTGATGCATCCAACTATGCTATTGAGGCAGTATTGGACTAAGGAAAAGAGAAGAAGCCCCACGTGATTTATTATACGAGTATAACTCTAAATTTTGCCCAAGTGAACTACTCTACTACGGAGAAGGAACTCTTGACCATAGTATTCGCTTTAGACAAATTTAGGTCCTACTTGATCGGATCTAAGATCATCATCTATACTGATCATAAGGTGCTGAAATACCTTCTTTCTAAGAAGGATACCAAGCCTTGCTTGATAATATGGATCCTTCTACTCCAAGAGTTCAACATTGAAATACGTGATATGAATGGAGTAAAGAACATAGTGGCTGACCATCTCTCTAGATTTGTCTTATCTGATTCCCTTGAGTTGACACCCATAAATGACATGTTCCCTCATAAACAATTGTTTAAAATTTCCTAAGTACCTTGGTTTGTTGATATTGCTAATAATCTTACTACAAGTTTCACGCCAACACATTAAACTGCACAAGATAAGAAGAAATTATACACCAAGGTGCACAAGTTTATCTGAGATGATCCATACTTATTCAAATATTGCCCAGATAAGATCTTAAGGAGATGTGTGCCCGATAATGAACATCAAAGCATAATCTCCTTCTATCACTCTCAAGCCTGTGGTGGTCACTTTTCTACTAAAAAGACTACGGCTAAAATCTTGTAATGCGGCTTTTACTAGCCCACTACGGTTCGAGATACTCATGAGTTTTGGAAAGCTTGTGAGCGTTATAAAAAATTGGGAGGATTGTCCCATCGAAACATGATGCCATCAAACCCCATTTTAATTATTGAAGCATTTGATTACTAGGGCATTGATTTCATGGGGTCATTTCTACAATCATTTGGAAACATTTATATCTTGTTAGCAGTAGATGATATCACCAAGTGGGTTGAGGAGATATCGTGCCAGAATAATGATCATCAAATGGTCATTCGATTCTTAAAAGAAAACATCATTTCTGAGTTCAGAACACCTTGACCCATCATAAGTGATGGAGGGTCACACTTTTGCAATAGGCCATTCGAGAACTTAATGAAGAAATATGGCATCTCTCACAAAGTGAGTACCCCTATCACCCACGGACAAGCGGTCAAGTCAAAATTTTCAGCAGGGGAATCAAATAAATTCTAGCTAAAACTGTGAATCCTGACCATAAGGATTGGTCAATTTGATTGACCAATACTTTATGAGCTTACCGTATATCTTATAAGACCCTCATTTGAATGTCTCCCTTTAGACTTGTCTATGGGAAGACTTGTCACTTGCCTGTGGAGTTGGAACATAAGGCCTACTAGACAATTAAAAATTTGCACATTAATTTGGACAACGTCGGCTCACTGTACAAACTTCAATTAAATGAACTCAAGGAAATTCGGAACGATGCTTATGAGACCTCGAGGATTTACAAGGACAAAATGAATGTGTTCCATGACCGGAACATTCTTAGAAAAAAAATCATAATAGGTCAAAAATTCCTTTTGTAAAATTCTTGATTACACCTTTTTTCGGGTAAGCTTCGATCTCATTGGACCGACCCTTTCATTGTTAAAAGTGTTTATTCTCATAGGGCTATTGAGATTGAAAATCCAATGAATGACAACATCTTCAAAGGGAACGGACATCGTTTAAAGCCATTTGTTGAGAAATTTGATTCAGAGGTATGTTCATTCCTCTGATTGATCTTGTATATCAGGATTGACCTCCTAGTCTGATGGATGTACAGTTAGGTTTATTGATTTCTTTGGATTTAGGAGTAGATGATTTTGTTTCGGTTTTATTTATTTATTTATAGTTTTCATACTAACCCATCTACGTGTGATAACTTTGGAAAAAGCTTCAACTCTTCTTCTTTAGGTACTACCTTTCCATCATTCCCATTTATTTTTATTATCTCATGTGCATTAAATGTTTACATCTCTTACATTGAGGACAATGTAGAATTTAGGTTGGGGGTGTGGGATTTGGTAGACTAATCGGTATTTTCTTATATTTTCGAGCAAAATTTTAAACTTTTTCAAATTTTCAAGTTAAAAACTTGTTTGGAAAGTGAAAGCTTGTGTAATTAAGAATGTTTTTGAGTAATTGTGATATGATAGATAGTTGAATTTTGAATTGTTGGAGTTTGATGTATTAACTAGACTTTTGCTAAGTTCTTCCAATTGATTGGTTAATAGATAGTTTAAATATCACTTTAATCTAATTCGCAATTCACACTTAACTTATCTTCTATGGAGACTACTAAAAATTTTTTATTAGTATGTATATCACTGATGGGTATTGAGAACCAAGTCTGGGGAACTTGATTTGCCTTAAAATATGAAAAGAGCCAGTTAGAAAATAGTCTGATCAACAAAAAGGCAATGCATCTGAGGAAATTTCATTGGAAAATAAGGGAAAAGATTGAAAATAATGTGAAAAAAGGGTCGTCGATATAGAATCTAAAGCTGGAAAAAGAAGAAAAAAGGGACAAGTTTGAAATCAATGCTTGTGATAATCCATATGCCTGGAAGTGATGAGCATAAATGACATTATGAAACAATAGTTATTTTCTATGGAAAATGAGTTGGGATTCACTGAGCACATTAGAAACTTAATATATGAACTTATGTTATTAGTTAATTGATGTAGGAAGACTCTATTTAATTGATTACTTATGAGATTCGGCTCTAGGTTTTCAAATTTTCAATATCTCATCTTTGATTCCTACTCATTCATACTTTTGATTACACAAAAGATTATTTTCTGAAAGAGGTTTGGAATTTGAAATTTGAAGATTGTGTCACACATGTTTTGCTCAGGACTAGCAAAATGCTAGCTGGGGGGTGTGTTGAGACTCAAATATTGCATATTTAACCCATCAATCACATTAGTTTTCTTAACATTTAAGTGTTAATTTGATTTAATTATATATGTTTTTGTCATGCGATGTGGTTTTGTACTTAAAGACGAATATGCACTTAAAAGGATGGATTTAGAGCTTAAAAGAAGATAATGGAGAATTGGAGATTTGGAGGTTATTGATGAAGAATTCACATGCTAAAGATTCAAGGAAACTAAGTGAGGACCGAAGAAAATCAAAGATTTGAAGTGAAGAAAAGGAATCCTGAAAAATAGCCAAAAAAAATCATATTATGAAATTTTGAGTCTAAAAAGAGTCCTGAAATAATTTCAAAAATAGATTTTGGTCCCACTGAAATTTGGTTCGATTCGATCGAAATCACACAAAACAATCTAATAAAAAAGCAAAATTTTCAGCCTTAATTCGGTCCCACCGAATCAAATTTCAGTCCCATCAAAATCATACTTCGGTCCCACCTAAATTTGACAGATTCTGCACAACTTTTTCAGATGCAAGGGATGAAGCTTATAGTTCAATTCCATTATTTAGTTTATTTGATTCAATAAGATTATTTTTAATTATGATAGTAGATTGATTTGATTTTAATTTCTTATAAAGTCTTTGAGTTCTTTATTTATAGATTTATTGTGCACTCCGAATACGATGAATTTTTTTTTATTTAACAATTCTTTAGCCTTGAATTAGAGAAGGATTCAATCTGTATAATTAATTGATCTATTATCGCATATGGGTGCTTTAGACACTTTTGATTCCCTGCGATTGAGATTCGAATATTTTATGAGAGAGTGGACAAATTGAAATAATATTCTTAGTAATGTTTATGAATGTTTTAACCAAAGTATCTTCCGATTGGATAAGATATGACTTTGATTCCAATTGAGATATACATTGAATCAGTAAATTGAATATTGTAATTACTATGAATGGATTCTCGGATCCTTAGTATTTTATTTTTCCTTAGTATTTTATTTTTCTTGTTTTAAAATTTCTTTCCTCAATCGTTGGATTAAAAATCCAGTCAAACCATCAGACTTACATTAGTTTTAGGCCGTGTTCCACATTCCCTGTGGATTCGACCTTGGTCTCACCGAGTTATTACTACATAGCAGCCTGCACTTGGGGTTTTCAACCATTGGGTTCAATAACAAATATATATATATATATATATATATATATTAAAAATAAAGGCTCCAATTAGAAAAAAAAAATTTCCCTGACAGTAGTTTGGATAGATTTTTGCCAGCACTTGGACAGACTTTTGTCGGTGCTTTTTCAACATTACAGATGATTTTTCATGATTAATAGTGGCCAACAACGGTGCTTCGAAAAACTTTCACCGACACTTTTTCAACTTTCCTAGACACTTTTTCAGTGATTACTGGTGGCTAGTAGAAGCACCATAAAAAGCACGATGGGCGTTAGAAAAGTCTACTAGATCATGGCGACTAGTAAAAGCACCGGTAAAGGGGGATGATCGTCGGTACATCCTTTGCTAATGCACCTCTTTTTCGACGCTTATCTGAGTGCCGATAAATCTATTCCCGACGCTTTTTTTTTTAAAACCTTTACCGGTGCTTTTGGCTGTTGGTAAAGGTTATTTTTCTTGTAATGGTGGGAATGTTGTAAGTATGTGATTGAGATGTGATATTCATGATATCACGTTCCAGTGTCCCGCAAAATTTATATCTTTGTTGGATACATGAATGCTCTACTCCAAATTTGGTGACATTCTCTCTCAAAAGTCTGCTCTGTAGTAACTTCTCAGAAGCCTCTGGGTGGTATTTTAAAGTAATTGAACACATGGGGGATGGACTTTCCTGCATCTTGCGTATGATCATATCCTAATTCTTTTCTTTCTTGGAAAAATTACATTCAAACACTTATTTTGAAGTTATAATGACAATTATCTACCCATTATTCAGTAATTACAGTATTATCTAATGCTACGTTTGATCTACAGCTAGAGTTCATCTAATTTTACTAATGCATAACTACCATTAATTAAAATAAGATGAACTCATTTTTAAGCTTTTACCAAATAAATCTAGCTTAAGAATTTTGTAATATTTTCTTTTATATACTTGATTCAAACATCTAAGTCCTAATGATCTAGGCATCTAAATTTTGTATTTCACAATCTGATGAATGAGTTAGATGAAATATATACATGAGTGTGACTTGGATTCAGCATCTCATACCTTGAATCCCTGTGGTGTGGCCTGCCCGAATGGGCTTTCGGTCATATGGCAATGCTGTGAGCTTTGAGGGGCATGCCTTATGGATGGAGTGAATGTCCTATTGTTAACATGGTGGGCAAACTGTTACTGGTTGCTACATAGTACGTGAGGACGTGATTTGCACTGGCTAAAGCTTTGTGTGACTAACATGCATAAGATCCACCCCATTCATTAGTTGTGTTGCCATATTTTTACCATGGATCTTGAAAATGAGTCCCATCTAATGCTTAGGAGGGCCACATGAGTGTTGGAATGTCCTAATTTTTTTAAGTGTCCCCTCATCCACATCAGAAGAATAAATTATATGGCATGTTAGACCCCACACTCAATTCAAACGATTTCAATGGTTGACATTCCCATCTCAGTCATTCCCCATCGTTTAGCCCACCCAAGTTTCAAACTGGCCTGATGGGAATGGATTGAAACAAGGTGGTGTGGCACCTGATGTACAAGGTAGATCTCCATCCTTAACAATGAAAGTCATGCCCCGCTATGACTCTACGAGTCATACAAGCATTTTCTTGCATGAAATAATTGTTTTACCCTTGTGGATGATTCCGACTAGAGGTGGGCATCAAATCGAGTCGGACCGAGTTAGGTCCAACTCGACTCGATCCGGTATTGTCAAAACCCTGACCTGAACTCGATACGACTCAGGACTGACTCCAGGGAGCTTGACTTGATCCGAACCGGATCTTGGCTAGGTTGACCGAAATTGAGTCCGACTCAGTCAGAGATACCAAGTCAGATTGAGTTGGCTACGGTTCAGATCAGGTCAAAAGCTCAAGTAAATCGGGTAAAAAACTGTTGAAAATTTTCTAGGCCCCACATTCTTGTTTGACTCAAATCGATGCCCATAGCCCACCTCTAGTGACTCGCATGGAAATATTATTGATTGGACCAGCCATATAATGACATTTGCATGGTGGGGCCCATCTGATGGATGGGTTCGATGGCTTGGGTTTATCTCATGTGATGATTTAGGAGCTAGGAACGGAACAATTTTCATTGAACCAGAATTCATGACCAAGATCATCTCGGTCATTGTTCATTATTTACTCTTAACATTTAATTAAAAAAACTTAATTAATATTGACTGATCGAAACATTTAATGCCACACCGGACTAAGGGTCCACTGTCGATTTGACTAAACATTTCAACTGTTAAAATATCACAAATCCAACTTCCAAGGTAAATAAACTACGTCTGTAAAACGAACAAAGTAAATAAACTCTGTCAAAAATCAAAAGTAAATAAACCACGTCCACATACAGACAAATAAAACATTCATTTATTCAATAACTCTGTATGATGAATGTCTTTGTGGCGTGTAACTAGAGTAACCTTGTCCATAATAGTAACCCCCTCCACCACCTCCACCTTCATCGCCAAAATCATCATTTGGTTCTCTTTTTATGGATTCAACTACATGAGAACTTTGGAAAGACTCTGAGTTGGAGGTGTCCAAAAGATGGTCTTTTACTTCCGTTGAATCGGATGGTGGAAATGCATTTCCATCGTCCTTATTCTTAGATTCAACAAGTTTTTTTAGCCGCTTTTTATGATCCGATTTGTATGGGATTCCCAACCGCTTATAAAATGATGTGAGACTTTTAAGAAACTTTGATGATTTACTCGTGCCTGCTTCAATATCATGTTGTCTCGGAAGGGGACGATGTTGTTGTCTAGTCCTGGATGCCATTTTCAAGCTTTCTTTTATGGCCTCTTTATAATCTTGTTCTTCTTGTTCCCTTAAAATTCTTTTTTGTTCTTCTTCTCTACTAACTATGGAGGGCTTGGAGGTAGTTCCTCTGCTTAAACCTTCTTCATTTATAATAGGCCTACTTTTATATCTTTTATGGTTGGTTGTATTGGTTGTAGTTGTAGGGGAGGGTGGAGAAAGTCTTATATTTGAGTCGAGAATGGCTCGAAATAAATCCCAGACTTCTTGAGGAGATTTGCTACATGGTGCAGTATCTCCTCCCCAACAAGCCAAATGTAATTTCGGCCGATTTATTTTGTTTATAAATTATTTTTCACACAACTTGCACTGTAACTTTATCTTTCCATCTAGGGAGTAGATTTGGACTCCATAATCCTAAATATCTGTCGATGTATCATCTTCCGAGGACATATCTGCAGGTGTATATTTTAAAAGAAAAATATTTGGTTAGGTTAAGTCAACATAAAAAAAAAAGTTATAGCAATGAATGAATGCAATTAGCCAACCATATAATATGAGATTTAAGCAACATTAACTAATTTAATAGTACAAATGAAAAGAGAGAAATATCCATCTACCCATAAAATATTACAATTTAAGTGCACAAAAAATAATTACAAATATCCTTTTGTAACTTGTAAGCAAATGCAAGAGAAATAGAAGGCAGTGTCTTATCCTGCAGCCTCTTTTATGCAATTGTTGCAAGTACTATCTCATCTTGCTTGTTACTCTCCTCTTCCTCGAACTCTTCATCAACAGAGTTCCCTTTCCCCCAAATCGAAGCATCCAATCTTGTGTATAAATGAGCACTTCAACTGATTCTGGTGTAAATGAGCTTCGATACTTGTTCACGACCCTACTCCCCGTACTAAAAGCAGATATGAAGCCACAGTTGAAATTGAAATTGATAATGTCTCGTGCAATTAACAGGGCACTGAGTATTTTGAATCACGAGATTTCATCTTCCACTAGTCTAAAACACCAAATTCTTTGCCTTTATCCGTTACAAGTGGGTCATTGAGATAGTTTTCAAGTTCTGATTGGGTTGTCTGCATTTGAGTCTTAACTTGTGCCAGGAAAGCCATAAAATTATCGATCGTTTCTTCTGGTTCATCAACAACGGAACTAGAACCTACTTGAGGAGTTTTGTCTTTTGTGGTGCCCACATAGAAATTGTACAAATCATCAACTGCATCACGAATCTTATCGACCTCAGAGGCACTTTCTCACCATACAACTTATTACAGATGAATACACCATGAACATCTTGTAACAACTGCAACAACTATTACCAAACTACACTCAGACCAATACTTAGCAAACTTTAACTGCATACCCATGGTCATTAATTGTAAAATGTCTGGTCCACTATAGCTTATATGTAAGACATCTTTTACCCTCCAAATTTTTGGCAGAAATATTTATTATTGTAAATGCTATTCTATCTTACTCCTATAATTATCAAATTTTGTAGTGCCAACATCTCTTGGAATCCGTATCTTGTGTAGCTTATCTTTATATTCAAGATCACGCAATTCAAGTACAAGTTCAAGATGTTCCAATTCAAGCAGCACAAGTATAAGAACAAGAGATTCTTATACAAGTTCAAGTACTAGATCAAGTTTTCAAGCTTCAACTATATCAAGATAGTGTGCATTACTTTGAGAATTTAAGCTCAAGTAATCTTCTCAAGCTTAAAGCTCATATACTCAAGTTGAAACACAAGTCACAAGTACTTTAAGTTCAAGCTTCAAAGTACTTCAAGATGTCAAGCTTCATATACTTCAAGATCAACTATCAACTAAAGTAAATGATGTTTCAACGTTCAAATATCACATATAAGGTATGAATGACCCTAGATTGACCATAGGTTAGGTAATATAGATTGCATACTTAATTTGGGTCATTATATAATTTTATAGGCTTTTTCTCGACTAGTCTTAGTCCATGTTCAACTAGTCCTAGTACTGGCTCGACCAGTCCAAGAATTTTCTCGACCAGTCCAAGATTTGTTACTAATTTTCAGGATTTTTTTTGGACCCTCGACCAGTCCTGGAGATTGCTTGACCAGTCGAGTGAACAGTGCTCGACTAGTCGAGCAGGCTCGACTCAAAGTCCAACAACCATTTTTGGTCCCACTCGACCAGTCGAGTGCAAGGCTCGACCAGTTGAGCAGGCCACTCGACCAGTCATGGAATGGTCTTATCTTATTGCGCCCAAAATTTTGAATTCTTGTTGGTCCTTCGACTAGTCGAACCGACTACTAGGCCAGTCGAGTGAATAGTAATTTTACCTATAAATTGAGGACGATTTTCAGAGCTTTTCATTCAATTCCAAAATAATTAAGAAACCACACTGAGAGATAAGTTTATGATATTCTTAAGATATATTCTGTTCATTTAATATTCTTTTTAATTAGCATTTTGCATTTGATTTTGAATTCTCTATTCCAATCATAATTGAAGAAGGGATTTAAGTTTTCCCCTTTCTTGAGATTAAAATCAAATCAAGCTAGCCTAAGGTGATTTAATCTAAAAATCATTTAAAACTTAGAACCCTTTCATAAGTGAGTGTGGACATTGACCATCTACATTGAACATCTATACCGAATTGGTTCTACCGAGCTTCGTCAAAGGAGAATATCTAGATAAGTATATTTACATTTTTGTAAATCTCTATTTTTTATTTTTTATTATTTTTTTAAAGATTGTGCCAAAAAAATCTCTCTTTTTTTTTGGTTTGTCTGAGGTGATCTAGAAAATCTCAGAGTGTGGGGCTTTTGAATTGTGTAAGCCCACTAGAAAGACACAATTGTGAAGGTTTTAGGTGAACCTTGAAAAATCTATTTTATAGTGAAAGCTGATATCCACTGTGTGATGATAATGAGAGTGGAGTAGTTGTGTGGCTATTTTTTTAATAGTTGGTGTACACACAAGCAAACCACTATAATTGCTGAAGTTGTGAATGGTTGAATGTGCCTAAGTGTGTGATTGTTGTAATTTATTTTTCCAGTATTTGTGGTGAATGATTATAATTTACTTTCAGTTCATGTGGTGAATGGTGTAATAATAGTAGAATTTTATTTCTGTTTTATTCTTTATTCCTCTGTATCGGTTTGAGATTTTGATACATAGACCGTTCTAGGAATCAGGTTGTCCTACCATAAGCCATTGGTTTTTGGTGCAAGGTTGTCCTTAGAACAACATCTGTATCAACCTCTCAATACTTATGCATTTGAGGTTGCTATTTACTTCTGCTATTTGAATAGTTAAGTGTTATCATTGTTAATTTCTTTCTTATTCCGCATTTAAATATTTAATTTGGCATAGTTCTATTCACCCCCATCCCTCTAGGACTCTTAGATCAACCTTTTCAAGTGGTATCATAGCCAAATAGCTCGCTTTAATTTTTAAATTAATTTTCTAAGCTAATCGATCTAAGCTTTTTAAGATGTCAAATTTTGATAGCCTTTCAGTCACTAGGCCTCCACCTTTTGAGGGCTCCAATTATGCCTATTGGAAAGCCAGAATGAGGATTTTTTATTTTTTTTAAATCCATGGATGAGAGCATGTGGCAAGCCACAGTGACCAATTGGACCCCTCCCACCACCGAAGTGACCAGTACTGATGGATCTAAAACTGTAAAAGTCTCACCTTACTTTTCTTGGACCGCTCTTCAGAAAAGTGAGAGTAGTGCCAATGCAAAGGCTTTAAATGTAATTACTTGCGCACTTCACCAGATGAATTCAAGAGAATTATATCCAATGATATTGCAAAGCAAGCCTGGGATATCTTGGAAATGACACACGAGGGTACAACAATTGTAAAAAAATCTAAAGTTTAAATCCTCACAACCAAATTTGAGGAAATACATATGGAAGAAAGCGAAACGTTCATGGACCTCTATACAAGAGTGAATGACATTGTTAACTCTATGTGGGGTCTTGGTGATAAATACCAGAAAGTAAAGTATGTGCAAAGATACTGCGCTCATTGCCTGAATGGTTCAATTTAAAAGTAACTGCGATCCAAGAACTTCGTGATATAGATAATATGAGGGCAGAAGAACTGGTTGGTTCTTTATAAACTTATGAGTTAAACTTTAAAGCTCCTAAAGGTAAACCCATTGCCCTTAAGTCTTCTAAAATTATTTCTCAAGAAAATAGTAATAATTCTGATTTAGAAACTTCTGAAGATGATATGGCTCTTTTAGCTAAAAAGTTTTACAAGATTTTCAAAAGTAAAAAGAGGGTTGATTTGTAAAAACCTATTGAAAAGAAAAGATATAGATCCAAAACTTGGAAATCTTTAAAAGACAGCCAATGCTACAACTGCCATGAATATGGGTATTTAGCAAACAAATGTCCTAAGAAGGACAAGTCTAAAAAGAAAGGTATGCTGGCTACACAGGATGAATCTTCCTACTCTGAAGTCTCTTTTGAGTCAGAAGATTCTGAAATCAAGTCGGCTAATGATGTTAAAGCCCTAATGACTCTAGCCAAGTTCACTTTTTCAGATAATGATGATTCAACCAGTGAAGAAAATCTGAATAGTGACCTTAAAAATGAAAAAGATCTTCAAGATGCTTATGATGCCCTATACAAGAAAAGTTGTAAAATTGTTGTAAACCTAAAACTTCAGAAAGAAAAGTTTTCAAAACTAAAAGAGAATTTTGATAATCTAGTCTTAGAAAAATCACACATTTCTGATTGCTTTGAAAAAACTAAGTGCGACTTAGATTTTAAAACCTCCCAAGTTAAAAACTTAAAATCTGAAAATGAAAAGCTAAAACTAGAAGTCTCTTCACTTTGAGTTTAAAAGACACATGGAGGTATGCTCAAGGTGATCCTAAATTAGAAAAACTTTTATCCGGATCCAGAAAATGTGATAATCGATCTGAATTGGGCTATGATAAAAGTATTCCTCCCAAATATAAGAATACTCCACCTAAATTTGTTAAAGGGGAGTCTTCTAACTTAAAAGGGAAAAATCTGAATCCATATAATTCTAAAAATGCTAAGACTTTTCGGACCTTAAAACCTAAAAGCAACCATATCAACTATAAAAATCAGAATCGTAATCCTTTAGTTGAGAAAATTGTTGATTTACTTAAGGAGCTCTTAAAATCTAACTCAATGGGTCAGACTTATAATAATTATAATCATAAGAAGACCAACTATACTCCTAAACCCAAAACTGTAATG
Source organism: Magnolia changhungtana (assembly GCA_030180095.1). Lineage (NCBI taxonomy): Eukaryota > Viridiplantae > Streptophyta > Magnoliopsida > Magnoliales > Magnoliaceae > Magnolia > Magnolia changhungtana. The sequence continues at coordinate 4,912,152 of JASAUF010000625.1, forward strand.
AAATGGGTCCCTAAGGTTGCTTGTTTAGTTGCCCACACCGCTTTCAAAGCTTCAAGCCATTCAAAGTGGTACCTAGACAATGGTTGCTCCAGACATATGACAGATGACAAATGTCTATTCATCAATCTTAAAGACATGACTGATGGTTCAGTCACATTCGGTGATTGTAACAACGACAGAATTATTGGCCAAGGAACGGTTCAACTCTTTAACCTCTTTCTATTTGAGAATATTTTATATGTAGAAGGATTAAAACATAATTTATTAAGCATCTCTCAAATATGTGATAATAATCATAGTGTAAAATTTACTAACCAAGGGTGTGAAATTTTAAATAAAAATAGTTCTGTAATATTAACTGGTCGCAGAACTTCTGAAAACTGCTACATTGTTTGTGATTCAAGTTCATCTAATCTATCATGTTACATGGTCCAAACTGATGAGACTAAATTGTGGCATAAGTGCCTAGGACATGTACACTACTGCAACTTGTATACATTGAGTAAAAGAGAATTGATAAGAGGTCTACCCAAAATACAGAAAGTTGATAAAATATGTGGTGAGTGCCAGATTGGTAAACAAACCAAGAGTGCTCACAAAAAGGTGAACTCCAAAGCCACATCTAAACCACTCGAACTTCTCCATATGGATCTCATTGGACCAACTAGAAATGGAGATTCAAGGTGGCAAGAAGTATATTTTGGTGATTGTTGATGACTTTACCAGGTATACTTGGGTAGTCTTCTTGAGAGAGAAATCAGAAACTCTCGATGAAGTAAAAAGGATACTTAAATGTATCCAAACGAAAAAGGAATCACAAGTCTCTAAGATCCGTAGTTATCATGGTTCTGAATTTAAAAATAGCGGTTTAGAAAATTTTTGCAGTGGTCAGGGAATATCACATGAACATTCTGCGCTCAAAACACCACAACAAAATGGGGTAGTGGAAAGGAAAAATAGAGTGCTTCAAGAAATGGCAAATGTAATGCTAAATAGTATGAAGCTTCCTAAAAATCATTGGGTCGAAGCCGTAAATACGGCTTGTTATATAATTAACCACGTTTATACTAGAAAATGAAATAGTAAAACAGCTTATGAAATGTGGTTTGATAAGAAGCCTACTGTTAAATACTTTCGAGTTTTCGGTAGCAAGTGCTACATTTTACGTGACCGAGAAAATCTTGGTAAATTTGGCACTAAAAGTGATGAATGGATATTTTTAGGGTATGCTCTAAATAGTCGAGCGTATTGGGTTCTTAACAAGAGGACTGGTGTAATTCAAGAGTCCATTAATGTGGTTATAGATGATCACTTGAATACACCATCTCAAGTTCAAAAAGTGATGAAGTTCTTTTAATTGATAAACCAGACTCTTCATCAAGTCAAAATAACATTGAACTGAGGACAGTTAAAATCCATCCATCTAATCAAATCCTTGGAAACCCTCTCACTGGTGTGCGCACTCGTAAACAACTTAAAGATATGTGTAACTACGTGTGCTTTACATCTCAGATAGAACTGGCTAACGTAAAAGAAGCTCTTACTGACGAAAACTGGATTGTAACAATGCAAGAAGAGCTCAATCAGTTTGTAAGAAATGATGTTTAGTACTTAGTTCCAAGACCCAAAGATAAGCACATTATCGGAACAAAATGAATTTTCAAAAATAAGTCTGATAAACTTGATAGTATTATTAAAAATAAGGCCAGGCTAGTTGTATAAGGGTACACTCAAATAGAAGGCATTGATTATGATGAGACCTTTGTCCTAGTAGCTCGTCTTAAATCAATCAGACTATTTATATCCATTGCGTCCTTAGAAAATTCAAAATATTACAAATGGATGTAAAGAGTGCGTTCTTAAACAGCGACTTGCATGAAGAAGTGTATGTTGAACAACCAACGGATTTTGAAGACCCTAAGCATGCTAATCATGTTTACCGCCTGAAAAAGGCACCTATGGTTTGAAACAAGCTCCTAGGGCATGGTATGAAAAATTGACTAAGTTTCTACTAAGTCATAACTTTATAATGGGAAGTGTTGATAAGACATTGTTTGTAAAGAAACATAATGATTACATACTAATAGTGCAAATCTATGTTGATGATATTATCTATGGATCAACTTGTGCTAACATGACTGTTGAGCTTGTAGATCTTATGAAGTTTAAATTTGAAATGAGCATGGTTGGAGAACTAAACTATTTACTAGGGTTGTAAGTCAAATAGCTCCCTGATGGTTTCTTTATCTCTCAAACCAAATATGCTTTGAACTTAGTTAAAAAGTTCGGATTTGAGAGTGGGAAAAATTTTGATACTCCAATGAGTACTACTCTAAAACTCTTTAAGGATTCAATAGGTAATAGTGTGGATCATAAGTTGTATCGTAGTATGATAGGTTGTTTACTTTATTTAACTGCGAACTGACCTAATATTGCTTTTAGTGTAAGAATTTGTGCTAGATATCAATTTGACCCTAACGAGTCACACTTGATTGCTGTTAATGAAATGGTAGTAAAGACTGCACTAGTTGAAGAAGGAATCTGCCAATATCTCGTAGAGGGGGGTGAATAGGACTTTTTCAAAGATTTAAGATTTATTAAAAATTCCTATTACACTAATCCTAATAACATGTACAAATTAGGATTACTCAAAATTAACTCTATTGGCTTCCAAGCCTTGTAGAGGATCCAATCACAAACTTCTTGAAAGATAAACAAATTGCAAACAAGATTGTGATGGATATGACTGTGTGTGTGTATGAGGTGTGATCCCAGGCAATCAGATATAAAAACGTATAAGGAAATCACATAATTGAAAGACAATAACAATCTCAAGCACAGTCATTTTTATAGTGGTTCGAGTACTTGTCTACTCCACTCTCGGCTGCCGCACTCAACCCTTGAGTGTACCAGATTTCACCAAGGAGGTTTCACATGGTACACCTCTAACCTAAGGTTTTAAATCAGGTTCACCTTTAACCTTTACAACCTACACTGAGGCTGACTGTTTACACTCTTACGAGCAAGGGTCAACACAACGCACCCACTTTTAGGCACACCGGCCAAGGATCTTCCATAAGACCCTATTGGAGGTTTCTACATGGTTGACCACAAACCCTAAGGTTTTCCAGGTTCACCTAAAACCTAGAGTTTTATTGGTTCACTCCTAACCAGATAATTATGCTCTCCATAAAGTAAGGGTCCACATAACGCACCCACCACGTATACTCCTGCCGGAGGCCTCCTTGAGGACTTCAAAGGGTAAGAACCACTTAAGACCTAATCCTAGAAAGGAATGATCACAAGTGTCCTCTTAGACTCTGAATACTTACAAATAAGCTGATGAGTCCTGTTTAGCACATTGTCGAAGATCTCCTCCTCCTTGTTGACAAAAAGTCTTCTGCTCCCTTGATCCGCAACACAAAATGATGTATCAATACTCGGCTTCGGGTTGGGTCAAGGTGAAGATGGAATCCTACTCTCAGAATATTTTCCTATCAGGAATATAGAGTGATTCCAATCTTATACATTCAAGGCAACCCAGCTTAATGATTTTCTATTAAGGTAGTATCGGGAGGATCCTTGAATGTAGAAGTTCATTCCCCAATCCACTCTATTGAATGTCAATGGTGAGGGTGGATTGGAGGATGAAATCCCTTAAGAGAAAGGGCTTTAGATATAAGATATAAATTGAAACACTCTAAAGCTCTCTCTTCTTTCTCTCACAACAACAAAAGACGAGTCCTCTATATATAGGCAGAAAGTTCCAACGGATATAAAACGTCACATTTATGACAGAGTTCGATATCATCGAGCGTATACTCTTGATAGCATCGACGGTCTGCTCGATGACTTGGACTCAATGTCATATGCTTTTGAAACTCTTTACCAATTGGTCGATGAATCGAAACTATTGTCGATATCATTGGATTTCGAACTCCGATTCCATTGATGACAGGATCGATCCATCGACACTTGAAAAATGAGAGAGACTTGACTTTGACATATTTTAGGTTTTCATGAATGATCAGGGAACCATCGAGATCATCGGAATTTCAATGTCGATGATATCAAGATCAGAATCGATGCATCGATAAATCCAATGGATTTGTCTTTAAGCTTGTTGGACGATTTATGACCTTGCTCGGTGCAATCGACCTGGTGCCGATGTCATCGATATTTGAATATCGATTTTGTCGAAGGGCCCCCGATCATAATTAAAAATAACTTGAAATATCTGCTATAAGAAATGCATGCCCTCGATTGATATCATCGATACACTTCCAATGTTATCGATATTTGATTTCAGATCATATCGGAAGAGCATCGATATATCGAAGGAATTTAAGGTTTTCATTAAAAAATAGGGGTGCCAAAATCTGCCTGTCGATCTTATCGAGCCATTCTTTGATGGACTTAAGATTTGAATATCAATGATATCGATAGGTGTATCGATACATTGATAATTCATCCAGATATGTTGTGAAGTTGCTGGACATATTTAGTTCTTATATCAATGATATCGATAGGTGTATCGATACATCAATAAATCCGTCCAGATGAATATTTAGTTGCTGGACACTTTTGGTCCTCTCATCGATAATATCTTTTATGGTATCGAGGACATCAACAGAGCAGGTCGATCATATCGAGGGTGTTCCGATAAGATCGACAAGGCTTGAAAAACTTAGAAGTTTTCTTATTTTGAAAAAAGTTTTCTCACCTTATAAACCCTATGATTTCTAACTTGTTTTTAAGGGTTTTCTTCACCTGGTGTTTTGGGCCATGGGATGTGAGGCTTTAGTTTTACCTGTGACAAGCTTACACACATCCAGTTGAGGCAGACACTTGAATTGATCTTCCTATCAGGCTCTGTAGACACTCTGACTCAATGCACACGCAACTTGACAAGCCAGGGCACTTTCAATCTCTCCCTTTGTCAGTTACGTGACAAAATCCCCAAAACACCCTAGGATGTTCTAGACAAACACACCCTAGACTTGTGTGTACATGCCTTTACACAATTTTACAATTTCTACCCCATGTACACACCCAGTAGTTGCTCCCCCTTTCTTGTAAACTCTAACTCCCCCTTGCTTGTTGCGGCTGCTCCCCCTAACACCTGCAACAACATCTAAGCAGATATACAATTTCCATTCGGGGTGTTTGTAAATGCTCTCCCCCTTTTTGTCAGTCATTGACAAAGTTATCTCAGGTGATATTGACTGAAGTTTAAAGCATATGGGAGAACCAAATCATTCCGAAAGCATACATACATAACGCTGATATATGATAATTTAATCATTTTAAGCAGGCAACAGTTTCAGAACCTATGTATGCATAATAGATAAAGAAAATGGTATGATAGATAGGATAATCAACGAGAGAACAACACATGCATACCATATAATAAACTAGGGGATACCATCATACCACATAATCATGGCACTAAAAATCTGAATTATACTCAGCCATATACATAGACATATACTGCCACAGACAACAGTAGATCAACAGTTCTCAAAAAAATTACCTCAAAATTACATCAGGAGACTGTATCTTCTTTATTCAAGATGTTTTTATATCAAAAAGAAACTTTAGAAATGCATCACACCCATGCATGAGCCAAAAGCATCCAAAAAGATATCAATGCCTTCAGCATTTCAGTGAGAAACCAGCCTGTTGATGCATTGGATATTCTATCAACAACTGCTACAGTGCTGGCGGACCATTCAGAAGATGCTGTGTATAATTTTGCAAGGTTGCTAGCATGGTTTTGATTTTCAGAAGATAGACTTCACACTTCTCCAACTATTTCATCATGTGGGATTGTCTATCAAACAGATCTTATATAACACTTTGATTGACAATAACCTGAATGTTTTCACAACAAACAGGGCTGCGTATAGAGTATTCTTTGTCTGAGCTTGAATTTGTTTCACGACTAAGCGTATTGGCAACTATATTGCAGATGTCTTCTTGATTAAACCAAATGCGTGGGTGTGGGAGATCGTTAGTAGAAGGCATCTCAAATAGTCGTGATAGCTTGGTTACAAAACACGGGAATGGAAGTATGGTGATGGATTCATCTGAGGATATCTGAATCAATTGATGTAGAATAAGAGTGGGCAGGCAGATGTGAATACCGAGATGAACATCATACAAAGCATTTAGTATGTATGGAGAAAGCATGTTGCCAGAGACTTCACAGGGATAGACATTTGTGCTGAAAATGTTATGAAGAATTTTGTATACAAGATTGAGATATTTAACATGAAGGACATTCTATGCATTTCTCGGTATAGTAGCACCATTACATAGTGCCCTAGTAACTTCACCCCATACACCAGGACCATTCATATTTCATTCTGATACAGGTATTTGAGTGACCTCTACTCTAATCAATCGGCTTATCAAACCGAGAGTGATGTGCTCGGTTCGATTTTTGACAGCAACTGAAATAATTGGAGGATTAGTTTCAACATTGTAGATTAGACTCAAGAAATAATGTACTAGATTATGGTGAATCCTCCACTAAGATTCATGATATTGCCCCATCCAATTAGTTCCAAGAGATTGTCGATCCCAAGAGGTGTAACGATCTTCCTCTGAACCGTTCGTTCTACCACAAGGTTTAAGTTGATCAAGGAAGAAGAGGCGATTGCATACTGCTTACCTTGCTTCCTTTTAATTGATGCATGTTGTGGGTGGAGCAATCCTTTGTCTTTAGATGTTTGTGCTTAAGATCCGACAAAAGACAGAGAGGAACAGTTTCAAAATAAGATTTCTGATCTTCCGATTTCAGTTTTTCCAGAGAGTCATCGATCTCATCGAGCATTGTGTCGATCATATTGATATGCCTTAATTTCAGTTTCCATTTAAGAGTTCCGGGAAGACCAACCGTCCTAACGTTTCAGTTATCCGAGAGATAGTTGATGATATCGATTATAGGTCGATGCAATCGACATTCAAAATGACCAATCGACAGTCATATCGAAAGCAAGAATTTTTCAAGTTTTTTTGCATTTTGACAATCTTTCATGTATAGAATAGTATATAACCTTTTAACACATGGGTGTTCTTAGAAAAATTTTGTACAGGCTCTGTACAAAGCAAAAAGTATAAACATAAAAAAAAATGAGGTGATAATCCTCAGATTTATCATTTGAAGCACAACAAAATTTGCATCATTTTAGCAAATATCCAGATCTTGATGCATGACCTAGACAGTCTTCAGTCTTTTTAGATATTAGTTCATTCTTTTCTTCTGATAATGTAGCAGTGGTTGTTTATGCGATGACCCTCTAATACAGATATTCCTGATTGGTTTAGGATTTCGCATTTGTATTTTTTGAATTTGACCACATGCCCATTATCACAGATTTGAGATATGATTAGGAGGTTATGTGTCAAACCTTTTATGCAAAAAGCATTCTCATTCTTGAGCAATTTTATCCCTTTAATGATTCCTTATCCAATTACCTTAGCAGTGCTTCCATCTCCATAGGTGACTATCCCATTATTTAGATCTGAATAATTTGTAAGGAGAGATTTGTCACCTGTGACATGTCTTGAGCAACCGCTATCTAGGTACCATTTTGTTTCATTGTCTGGTATATGGTTTGAATGAGTAACCAGACAATTCTTCTTTTCTTTTGGCACCCATTTTGTAACAGGATTTTTAGTTGTGGGGGATCTGGTTTTCTTTTCTGATCTATCTTCTTGATTTAATGACCCCTTCATTTTGTCAATTAGTTTGAGTGGTGATGGTTTTATATTTTTCTTGTTCAACTCATAATCTGAATCACCACTCATGTGGCCGGCTGAGTTAGTTCCTTTATTACTACTAGAGGCATCAGACACTAGTTGTCTCCCATATCCCATTTTTGTCTGACCTTTCTCATAGCCTAAACTATTTTTGTGATTTCCTGATTTTCCCATGCCTAAAAGTTTTTCTAGCTTCTCACCACTCTGTGAAAATTTACAGTTTAGTTTGGCTATTCTCCTAGACTCTTCTAACTCAACTAGTAGTGTATGATTTTCATTTTAAAGAATCATGCTTTTCTCATTTAATGTTTTAATTTGTTTATTTAATCTTTCAGACTCAGATTTAAGGGAAATGTTGATTCTTTCAAGTTTATCATTGTCTGAATGATATTGCTGCAGGTCATTAATTAGATGAGTATTGATATCTAATGTTTTATCTAGATTCTTTTGCAGCAATTCCTTTTTGTTCTTAACCATTCCGAGTATTTTAACAATGTTGAAGCTATGGATATAGAGTTGGTTATAAGCATCTTGTAGCTTATTTTGTTGTTCTTCTTCTTCATTATCAGACGGATATGATTCAGTGGCTTGCTGTTCTTTCTCTTTTTTCAGATTCACTGGGGATGATTGAAGCAGTGGAGACTATGAGAATTTTTAAGGATTTCTGGTCACCATCGCTCTCTGAGTCACTAGATTCTAAATTTGACTCCTCAGTATCATCTCATGTGGCAGCCATAGCCTTGCCCTTAGTTTTTCTATTTGGGCATTCAGTAGATAGGTGTCCATACTCGTGACAGGCATAACATTGTGGTTCTTTGGTTCTGCTACCAAATTTTCCTGTAGAGGGTTTGTTGTTCACCTTTCTTCCTCTGGAAGGCCGACCATGATTCTTTTGAAAGAGTCTTCTGAATTTTTGTGCTAGCAGAGCCACTTCTTCATCTTCATCTTCCTTTTCGCTTTCATTGTCTTTATGAATTGTTTTCTTTGAAGTTTTAGGACGGTGTTTTTAGATTTTTAGGATTGTTTGAAGTGTAGTTCAAAAAGTTTGTAGGGAACCTACTAGTTCTTCTACTTTCATTTCATCTATGTTCCTACACTCCTTAATTGTTGTAACCTTGGGATTAAACCGTTCCGGTAGAGATCTTAGAATTTTCCTACAAATTTTTGGTACCGGAACTTTCTCTCTCAATCCATCCATGGAGTTGCAAATTATATTTAACTTTGTGAAAAACTCCATAAATGTCTCATGCTCTTCCATTCTGAGACTTTCGAACTGTGAAGTCAGGAGTTGAAGTTTGGATCACTTCACAGTGCTTGTGCCTTCATGGGTTGTTTCTAATAAATCCCATGCTTTCTTGGATGTCCCACACATACTTATTTGATTGAATATATCCTGGGACACGACACAATAGATAGCATTCATAGCCTTGGCTTCAGATGTTTACCTTTCTTTGTCGAATGTTGTCCACTTTTCTTTGGATTTGGGCTTTGTGATTGTTGTGCCACTATCAAGTATGATTTGTTCAGTTGGTGTCACGTATCCACTTTCAACTATATCCCAAACATCATGATCCAAAGATCTCAGAAAGTAGTGCATCTCAGCCTTCCAGTATGCATAGTTTGAGCCGTCAAATACTGGAGGCCTAGTGACTGATGAACCCTCTCCTTTGGCCATATTCTCAACTTCGGTTAAGATCACTCTCTAGGCGGTGAAGCCCTTCAAGAGAGATTCGCTTTAATACCAATTGAAATGGTGGTAAAGACGCACTAGTTGAAGAAAGAATATGCCAATATCTCCTAAAGGGGGGTGAATAGGACTTTTTCTGTAACATCTCGAATTTTTGCCAATCTGAAATTAGACGTCCTTAGGCAATGGGTCGATCTTAACACCTTATTAACCTGTCAGAACTCAATCTCAAAGTCTAAAGCCGCTTTTGAACCAATTTCCTTCGCAAATCCCACCCATCACCACCTTGTTATCTTAAACTAGCTAAGTATTATAACTTGGATCACTTTATATACAAACTACAAAGGCCGAAGTACCACCTCAGACAGAAATCATACAAGACTAAATCCTTTAGAAATTAAGTGAGAATTAGCTAGTATTAAACTAGAATACCTGTGAAATTAACACCAATCGCTTTAAATACGATCTGCAAGACCCAAAACTTGTAGAATCATTGACGCTAGGTTACCCTAAAATCTAGGATCATTCTCATTACCCAGTTGCTCTCGGGAGCACATTGAAACTCTGTATCATATCTGGACCGTACATCCGAAGTCCGAATAATACCAAGTTAAGGAATTAAGACCACCTTGCTGGGCTTGACAACCATCTCAGAAATCAAATCCAGATAGTGTCCTAGTGCTATTTGCTTGAGCTCGGAGCGGGGAGTGTGAGAAATGTGTAAATAATTCTAAATTAAATTCAAAATAGTGAAATCTGAGACTTGTCGCTTGCGGATCGGTATTAAGCAACCAGACCGTCAGAATCAGGCCAAATTACACCCTCGGATCAGGGATATTTCCCCAAACATATCCATGTACTCGGAGTCTCCGATCGAGATCCATTGACCGTTGAATTGAAACTGGACTGCCACGCGTGATCTGGGAATCCGACCAAAATGAAAACGTAACTTCACCTAAATCCAATGTCAGTGAGCTTAAGTCCGACCTTTGGCTCAAGGGGGGCCGCCAGAATCCTCCGTTGAGCTGAGAAGATGCCCTTTAGACAAAATCCAAGTATAGTTTGACCTTAAGTCTATTTTGGAGTGTTTTTAGGCTATATAAGGACCTTAGAACCCTCTCTCTTCCAGCCATACGAATTTGAGAGAAACCCTAGAGAGAGAAGAGAGAAAAGAGAGAGAAAGCGTGAGAGAAGTGGGAGAAGCTCCCTACTACTATCCCCTGCCGTTCTACAAGCTTAACCACGCAAGTCTTATCACTTTCCCGGCGATTCTGGCGTCATTTCTAGGTAAGAAACCCTAACCCTAATCTGTTTTTGGATTGTGTAGGTTGTAGGTTATGAAATAGCTAACCTATTTCGTTCTATAGGTTGCCAAACTATCGTATATTAAAGCTTAGCAAATCCATCGACTCTGTTACGATTCTATGAAAAAAGGTGCAGACTTTAGATGTATAGGTTATGGTTTTCAATGCTTTCAATGTCAGATAATGATAGATTCATGATCTGCATGCAATTGCACATGTACAAAGTGCTGTCTATTTTCCGTTTCGATTAAAGACGAAGAATATGGAATTTCACATATTCTAGGTATTTGTAGAAAGTACCGTATACGTATAAATTTTGGAAATGTGTTTTCCATAATTATTTGCTATATGATCATATGATATATGTGTAAAATACTTGTTTGGTGAAAGGGTTTGCCCTAATACATGTTTTTGCAAATATACACTATGTATGTTAAAATAGTGTATTCTAAGTATTTGTGAAAGTGACCGAATGAATATAGAATTCGCATTCATGCTCGCCATGACTGATTATCATGGATATATGATTGTTGTATTGGCGAGACCCCTTTTACGAAAGGATTTGCCCTAAATCACGCCACGGCCCATATATACTATATATGATAAATTGTGTAGCCCAAGTGTTTGTGAAAATGTTCCAATGAATATGGAACTTGGATTCATGCTTGCCATGATTATCCGTTGTGAGTGCACACGAGTAATAATTGGGGTAACTCCCTAGTGAAAGGATTTGGCCTAATACCCATGTGATTAACATACGTCGTGTATGTTGATGTATGTAGTCTAAATTGTTTGTTGAAATGTCTGGAAGAGTAGTAGTTAGTAAATTGTAATGTATAAAGGTGTTGAGATAGGATTCTCAACTAGCTTAGTGGTGTGTATGATTTCCTTCATGTAAGTTATTTAGTTTAATCGTTACTGTATCATGAAACGTATGTATTTGGATTTCCTGTTTGCATTGTGTTTTATAACATGCTTGTTAATATGTTTGAAGTACTTGTTTGTTTAATTTTGCTCTGATTACTTCACATGTTTAAGTTGTATTCCATAATCCGTGAAGGGTGATGGGGGAGTGGTGCAACGTTTCAGTGCAACAGCCCTGACAGCCCTAAGCGAACAATATTGGATATTTGATTGTATGATTTGAAATCTTGATCCATTACTGCTTTAACTGTTCTGCAATTGAATGTGATTGGGACTATGATTATAGTCCAGACAATTGGTAACAGACTTGAGTTCGTGGTTGAGATTCATTTCACCACGTAGGATGTGTCTGACGAACCCGAGTCGTACTTCGGTTGGCAACAGTGGTTAGGCCACACGAAGTGCTTATGCACTTCATGTCATTCAGTTGGTGGTGCACTCATGCTAGCCTGGCTCATCAAGCAACCCGATCTGTCTTATGTATGTTCACCATCTTTGGACGCCTCTGTTTGAACCTAGGGTACCAAACTTACCAGTGAAATCCCGTTAACCATGGTACCTCGATCCGCTAAGACTCATGAGCCGGGCATGGTGGTATGGGACACCGTGGTCGAGCTGTCGGCCTATGCTGGGGCCACGTGCCTCCCCATAGTGTCCATTGAGCAATCAAACTCGTGAGCCGAATATGGTAGTATGAGACACTATATTCATGCTGTCGGCCTACATTGATAAGGTGATGGGGAAGTGGTGCAACGAATGCATGTAACAGCCCTGACAACCCTTTGTAGTGACCTCGAGCATACTCTAAATTTGCGGTGAGGTGACAAGTTTTGCCGCAGTAAATAGAGTATGAACTAGGCCTGTATCAATTTAGTGATGAACTGTTAAAGAGGTGATGGGGGAGTGGTGTAACCATTATGCATAACAGCCCTGGCAGCCTTTGCAGTGACCTAGAAACACACCATCGTATGAGATTAACTAGGACTGACAACCCTAGAATGGATCATGTTTAGGAATGATACAAGGGAGGTACCTTAGTTTCCCAATCCTACTGTTTGAAATGGACTAATAACAACTCAGTAATCATGCTCATCATCGCATTACATGTGCCTGGAAGATGTGGAGCACTGAGGGATGAAAGCATGCCGCAAACGTAAGATGGTGTCGCACGAGGGAGGGTGTGGTGAGGGCATCCATCATGACTGCATTCATACTTGCATTAATAAGAGTAGTTAGGAGTGTTTGATTGTACTGCTTTATTATTACTGCTTGACTGTTTTGATAACATGTTAACCTATGCTTTATTATTCCACTGAGTTGATCACTCACTCCCACGTTATGGGACGGTGTTTCGAACACCCACCAGACATTGTCTGATTGCAGATGGCGACGCTACTCCTAAGGCGGAGTAAAAACTTTTGTGACGACGAGGATGCTTTCTCGTGTATGCTATTTTCTGGCGGCTTCATGTGAGTCGTGTCTTGATCGATGGGATTACAGAGATGTCTAGATGACACTACTCCTTTGACATATTTTGAAATTGTACTTGCAATTCTTTAACTTGATAACCTTATCACACTCTGGAGACTTACTATAGTTTAAATATTTTTCTATCTATCAGAGTCTTCCGCTTACAATTTAACTATCGCTGGAGTATGATATGCTGTTTTGGCTTAATCTCACTCATGTTCACTACACTAATATAGACAACATTCAATCATCATTTATTTTGTTGCATAAGTGATGCGTTGGAACGCAGGAGTTGAGTTTATGCTCGACCCCCGATTTTCAGGGTGTTACATTTTCAAAGATTTAAGATTTATTAAAAATTCCTATTACACTAATCCTAATAACATGTACAAATTAGGATTACTCAAAATTAACTCTACTGGCTTTCAAGCCTTGTAGAGGATCCAATCACAAACTTCTTGAAAGATAAACAAATTCCAAACAAGATTGTGATGGATATGTCTGTGTGTGTATGAGGTGTGATCCCAGGCAATCAGATATAAAAATGTATAAGGAAATCACATAATTGAAAGACAATAACAATCTCAAACACAGTCATTTTTATAGGGGTTCGACTACTTGTCTACTCCACTCCCTGCTACCGCACTCAACCCTTGAGTGTACCAGATTTCACTAAGGAGGTTTCTCATGGTTCACCTCTAACCTAAGGTTTTAAATCAGGTTCACCTTCAACCTTTACAACCTATACTGAGGCTGACTATTTATGCTCTCACGAGCAAGGGTCAACACCACGCACCCACTTTTAGGCACATTGGCCAAGGATCTTCCATAAGACCTTACTGGAGGTTTCTACATAGTTGACCTCAAACCCTAAAGTTTTACCAGGTTCACCTAAAACGTAGAGTTTTACTGGTTCACTCCTAACCAGATGTTTATGCTCTCCACAGAGCAAGGGTCCACACAATGCACCCACCACGTACACTTCCGCCGGATGCCTCCTTGAGGACTTCAAAGGGTGAGAACCACTTAAGACCCAATCTTAGAAAGGAATGATTACAAGTGTCCTCTTAGACTTTGGATACTTACATATAAGCTGATGAGTCCCGTTTAGCACATTGTCGAAGATCTCCTCCTCCTTGTTGACGAAGAGTCTTCTACTCCCTTGATCCGCAACACAAAATGATGTACCAATACTCGGCTTCGGGTTGGGTCGAGGTGAAGATGGAATCCTACTCTCCGAATATTTTCATATCAGGAATATAGAGCGATTCCAATCTTATGCATTCAAGGCATCCCAGCTTAATGATTTTTCATTAAGGTAGTAGCTGGAGGATCCTTGAATACTGAAGTTCATTCTCCAATCCACTCTATTGAATGTTAATGGTGAGGGTGGATTGGAGGATGAACTCCCTTGAGAGAAAGGGCTTTAGATATAAGATATAAGTTGAAACACTCAAAATCTCTCTTTTCTTTCTCTCACAACAATAAAAGACAAGTCCTCTATATATAGGCAAAAAGTTCTAATGGATATAAAACGTCATATTTATGACAGAGTTCGATATCATCGAGCAAGTTCGATATCATCGAGTGGATAATGTCGATAACATCGATGGTCTGCTTGATGACTCAGACTCAATGTCATACGCTTTTGAAACTCTTTGCCAATTGGTCGATGAATCGAAACTATTGTCGATATCATCGGATTTCGAACTACGATTCCATCGATGACAGGATCGATCCATCAACACTTGAAAAATGAGAGAGACTTGACTTTGAAATATTCAGGTTTTCATGAATGATCAGGGAACCGTCGAGATCATCAGATTTTCAATGTCGATGATATCGAGATCAGAATTGATGCATCGATAAATCCAACAGATTTGTCTTTAAGCTTGCTGGACGATTTATGACCTTGCTCGATGCAATCGACCTGCTGCTGATATCATCGATATTTGAATATCGATTTTATCGAAGGGCCCCTGATCATAGTTAAAAACAACCCGAAATATCTGTTGTAAGAAATGCACGCCCTCGATCGATATCATCGATGGACTTTCGATGTTCTCGATATTTGATTTCAGATCATATCGGAAGAGCATTGATATATCGAAGGAATTTAAGGTTTTCATTAAAAAACAGGGGCACCGAAAATCTTCCTGTTGATCTTATCGAGCCATTCTTCGATGGACTCGAGATTTGAATATCGATGATATCGATGGGTGTATCGATACATCAATAATTCATCCAGATATGTTGTGAAGTTGCTGGACATATTTAGTTCTTATATCAATGATATCGATAGGTGTATCGATACATCGATAAATCCATCCAGATGAATATTTAGTTACTGGACACTTTTGGTCCTTTCATCGATAATATTGTTTATGGTATCGAGGACATCGACAGAGCAGGTCGATCATATCGAGGGTGTTCCGATAAGATCGACAAGGCTTGAAAAACTTAGAAATTTTCCTATTTTGAAAAAACTTTTCTCACCTTATAAACCCTATGATTTCTAACTTGTTTTTAAGGGTTTTCTTCAGCTTGTGTTTTGGGCCATGGGATGTGAAGCTTTAGTTTTACCTGTGACGAGATCGCACACATCCGGTTGAGGCAGACGCTTGAATTGATCTTCCTATCAGGCTCTGTAGACACTCTGACTCAACGCGCACGTAACATGACAAACCAGGGCACTTTCAATCTCCCGCTTTGTCAATTACGTGACAAAATCTCCAAAACACCCTAAGATGTTTTCGACAAACATACCCTAGAATTGTGTGTACATGCTTTTACACAATTTTACAATTTCTACCCCATGTACACACCCAGCAGTTGCTCCCCCTTTCTTGTAAACTCCAACTCCCCCTTTCTTGTTGCGGCTGCTCCCCCTAACACCTGCAACAACATCTAAGCAGATATATAATTTTCATTCGAGGTGTTTGTAAATGCTCTCCCCCTTTTTGTCAGTCATTGACAAAGTTATCTCAAGTGATATTGACTGAAGTTTAAAGCATATGGGAGAACCAACTCATTCCGAAAGCATACATACATAATGCTGATATATGATAATTTAATCATTTTAAGCAGGCAACAGTGTCAGAACCAGTGTATTCATAATAGATAAAGCAAATGGTATTGCAGATTGGATAATCAACGAGAGAATAACACATGCATACCATATGATAAACCAGGGGATACCATCATACCACATAAGCATGGCACTAAAAATCTGAATTATACTCAGTCATATATGAAGACATATATTACCACAGAAAGCAATAGATCAACAGTTTTAAAAAATTTTTTACATCAGGAGACTGTATCCTCTTTATTCATGATGTTTTATACCAAAAGGAAACTTTAGAAATGCATCACACCCATGCATGAGCCAAAAGCATCCAAAAAGATATCAATGCCTTCAGCATTTCAGTGAGAAACCAGCCTGGTGATGCATTGGATATTCTATCAACAACTGCTGCAGTGCTGGAGGACCATTCAGAAGATGCTGTGTATCATTTTGCAAGGTTTCCAGCATGGTTTTGATTTTCAGAAGACAGACTTCACACTTCTCTAACTATTTCATGGATGCTGATACTAGTGTGCAATTAGTTGGTTACATGGATGCTGATTCGGCTGGTAACATCGATGATCGTAAATCGACCAGCAGTGGTTGTTTTTATGTCAAGAACTATTTAGTTTATTGGCTAAGTAAGAAATAAATTTCTGTATCGCTCTCCACAGCTGAGGCTAAATATATTGTTGTTGGTTATGCATGTACTCAGCTTGTGTGGATAAAGAGAATGCTAAGCGATTATGGAATTGCACAAGAATCCATGGTTTTTATATTGTGATAATTCAAACGCAATTAATATCTCTAAAAATCCAATTCAGCATTCACGAACCAAGCATATTAACATTAGATATCATTATATTCGTGAACTAGTGGAAGACAAGATAATTTCATTAGAATATATTCCGACCGAGACTCAACTTGTAGACATATTCACAAAACCGCTCGGCAAAAACAGGTTTGTAAAATTGAAAATTGATCTTGGTATGTGCAATATGAGCTGATGATTTGTACCTTTCTGTATCATAATGTATATATTTATTATTTTGAAATTTTAAAATTCAAATTAATGAAAAATTATAAATTTTCAGTGCTACACGACTAGTCGAGTACACACTCGACGAGTCATGGCTTGACCGGTCGAGTATGTACTCGACCAGTCGTAAATCTCAAGTTTGGCCTTTTATTTGAGAAAAATCACCTTTTTCTTCATTTAATCCTTCTCCAACAAGCCCTACAATGACCGGTCGAACCCAACTTCAATTCCTACATGATTAGTGCATTATTTTTAATTTCCTTGTAGATTCAAGTCCTTTACACTTCATTTTCTTCATTTGTGTGGTTTATTTCAAGCTTTATGATTGTTTGGTGGGTTTTCTAGCTTAAAACTTGTTGCACTAGAACCCTTCTTGCCACTTTTGCAATCTTTGTATTCCTTGACTTCTTTGTTGCAATGGAAGGTAGAAATAAGAAGAAAGGATCTCGTGGTCCCTCTTCTTCTCGTTCGGCTCCTATCATGGTGCGCCATCTTCGGTCACCCGAGGACGATTCTAAGTATGTGTGGGAAATTCGCCTATGTAACGTGATCGTAGAACGGACTGTTAACATTGATCATTTAACACCTTTTGGTATTGTAACTATAACGCCCTAGATTTCAAGGGTCGACCAAAGCTCTACTCCTGAGATCCAGCATATCACTTATGCAACATAGATAATGATGTTCAGATTTCTTCCATATTAATGAGTTAAACATGAGTGGGATTATACCAAAACAACATATCATACTCCAGATATAATTAAATTAAGCAAGCTTATGTAAGTGTTTCACAACCTCCAGAGTATGAGTATGTTATCGGGCTGAATATATACATGTATTGTTCCAAAATTGACAAAATATCAAAATATAAAGTGTCCAACTAATCCATATGTCCCTGTAATTCCGTCAAATCAGCACGATGTCTACTTAAACCAGCCTGAAAGCTAAACATAGGAGAATTCTTCCTCCTCATCTATAAAGTTCAACTCCACTGCCTAGGCTTCCTCATTACTTGCATCTAAACAAGAGTCTGATTTGTGTTTTAAAACACCGTCCCAAGGTGGGAGTGAGTGATCAACTCAGTGGTACTATAAGGTAAAGATTAACATGTTATCAAGTCAATCAAGCAATAATGATAAAGCAATACAACAATGACTTCCTAACTATTCTTATTAATAGAGGAATGGAGTGCAAGTAAAGATGTATGCCCTCGCACAAAACTCCCTCACAAGCGACTCTGACAACCAATTTCGCGTATGTCAACACTCCCTAAAGTACACCTTCCTCACCAAAATTACATCCTAAGCAAGTTGTAGGGCATCACCCCTAATGAAAAGCAGTCGATAGGAAAATTTAAAGTTTATACTCGTGGTCATTACGGGAGGCTCGTCACCTCAACGTAAGTTGACAACTCGAACAATGTGTCCCATACCACCATGCCCGGCTCACGAGTCTGGGTTTCTCACTGGCCACTACGGGAAAGCTCGTCACCCTAGCGTAGGTTGACAACTCAACCACGATGTCTCATACTACCATGCCCAGCTCCTGAGTCTTAGTGAACCGTGGTACCATGGTTAAAGTGGGTCTTTACATTGGAAATGGATACCTTAGATTCAAGTAGTGATGTCCATACATAGAAAGCACACAATAG
This sequence comes from Magnolia changhungtana, assembly GCA_030180095.1. Classification (NCBI taxonomy): domain Eukaryota; kingdom Viridiplantae; phylum Streptophyta; class Magnoliopsida; order Magnoliales; family Magnoliaceae; genus Magnolia; species Magnolia changhungtana. The sequence continues at coordinate 4,931,061 of JASAUF010000625.1, forward strand.
GTTAATTGGTTTATTATGAAAATTTGATTGGTACAGGCACACACTAACTTAATCGACATGGAGCGCATAAGCACCCCTTGTGGCCTAACCACTGTCGACAATCGTCGTGCGACCCAGATTCATCAAATATACCCAATGTGGTGAGACTAATTCGGCCACCCGAACAGGAACTGCTACTGTGCCTGGGCTAGGTTGTAGCCCCAATCTTACTCAAATGTAGCAATTAAATACATGTGATTATCATGTCAACATTTAAAGAACAATCCAAATAAATTCCTCATTTGAGCATTTCATCAAACACCTTGATCATGGTACCAAATACTAGCATTTTATCATTCATTTGCATAGAGGCGGATATGATTGCATGAAAGAAACTATACATATGTATAAGGTAAGAAAGAATATTATCTTAATACTCTTAATAAATACAAATCATCAACAAATTCTCATTCAGACAATTCATCAAACACTTAGACTACACATCATCAGATATATAGACTAGGTTAGTTACAACGTGTATTTTACCAAATCCTTATACAGAGAGGTCAGCATGCATATGACGACGACGAATCCTAAATTAGTAGTCAAGGAAAGCACAAATCATATTTACATGTTCATTCAAACATTTCAATAAACACATGAGAGGCATATTTTGTTCAAAATAGTTCACACATGTATATTATATCGAAAGCGACACATTTAAGACAATATGGCAGCAATCAAGTTAGACGTAAATCATTAGCTGACATTGAAAGCATTGATAACCATAACTTAAATGTTTATAGTCCGTACCTTTTGTCAGAATACTTGATTCAAACTCGGTTCGAATTCTACGTTCCCGAAAATGGAACGTCGGGCACCTAAATAATGAAATAGGTTAGTTAGCTTGTCGATTACTCAATCTGGATCTTTACAACGATACTAGGGCTAGGTTTCCTTACGTAAATCATAGCCAAAATTGGTCGTGTAGCGAAACGGGAAGGTGATTTGGTGCATGGAGTCATGGGAGAGAATCACTCCAACAATCTCCCAAGATCTCTCTTCTCTCCTTCCTCTTTTCTCTTTTTTTCTCTCTTCTCTCTCATAGGGTTTGGAGAAATTCGTATATGAGAGAGGTGGGGTAGTCTAAGGGATATTTATAAGCCCAAATGTGATGCAAATGGCCCCCGGGACACTATGTACATTGGTTATACCCTTTGGCAGCTGTTTTTGATCGGGCTCACAGGGAGCCCCACTTATGTCATAGGGTGAGTTCCCTGACAATGGATCAATGCCAGGATGTGGTTTCGGTGCGATCGGATAGGTCGATCAACCATGGAGGACCCATGTCAGATCAACGGTCATACTTACTCGATCGGGGTCATAAGTATACAGATACGTGTAGGGAAATTTTCTTTTCCCATGGGTGGAGTTTGGTCAAAAACTGATGGTCCGAAATACCCAATTTCGCGTGTGAGCGAATGGCCCAATTCACTTAAGTTTCATTTCATTTTCTAAAGATATTGAGGTTTCTCACACACTTTACTCAGGGCTCAAGTTGTGCATTTCTGGACACTATCTGGGCTCGATTCCTACAATGATTGTCAAGCCCAGTACAACGGACATAATCCTATAGTTTTGCGGTCATCGGACTCTCGACGTGTGATATAGGTCCGATACAAAGTTTCCATGTACTCCCGAGAGCGACGGGCTCTTAGGATTTCTCTTAGGTCTTTAAGTGACGTTGAGTCAGTGGAAGTAATGGTTTTAGGTCATCTCATTTGTGGAAATGATGGTCCGAACTAAATCCACTGATTATTTAGTTTAGTACTTAATTAATTTTCGTCTAAGTTACGACAGTACACGGTCCTTAGGTGATTCTGCCAGAGGTGGTACTCGGGTCTTTGTACGGATTTTTCAGAGATGTTACAATCTACCCCCGTTAAAGAAAATTTTCATCTCCAAAATTAGTACCTTTTCATACTCCTCGAGGATCTGTGGGTAGTTCTTACGGACTTCTTCTTCCATTTCCCAAGTAGCCTCTTCCTCAGTGTGATGTGTCCATAATACATTCACAAGTAGAAAACTTTGTTGCGTAGCACTTGTTCCTTCCTATCTAGAACACGTGTGGGCCAGATACATCAGTAGCATTTTCACTTAGCTGCACTTACTCCCACTTAATAATATGGGTAGGGTCAGGAGCATATTTCTTTAGCATCGACACATGAAATACGTTGTGCACACCCGTGAGTGGTGTGGGTAAGGCGAGATGGTATGCTACTATACCCACTCGGTCTAAAATCTGGAACGGGCCAATGAATCTCAGTGTGAGCTTCCCCTTCTTGCCGAAACGAAGTACTCCTTTCATTGGAAAAATTTTAAGGTATACATAATCCCCAACTTCAAATTCTGACTGTCTCTGCCTCGTATCGGCGTAACTCTTCTGTTTACTCTGGGCTGTAAGGAGTCGATGCCTAATGATATCAATCTTTTCTGAGGTCGCCTGAACTAGGTCTGGGCCAACCAAGCTCTTCACTCCAACTTCTGCCCAACATTGTGGAGCTCGACAAGGCCACCCATACAAGGCTTCGTAAGGAGCCATGCCAATGCTTGCTTGGAAGCTGTTATTATAAGCAAACTTGGCATAAGGGAGACAGTCATCCTAGCTGTCATTGAAGTCAAGTACGCATGCTTGCAACATATCCTCGAGTATCTGATTTACTCGTTCCGTTTGCCCATCGGTCTGTGGGTGGAACACGGTACTGAACTTCAGTTTCACTCACATTGCTTCTTGGATTCAAGTGCAGAAAATAAACGTGAATTGTGTGTCTTGGTCCAACACAATCTCTATAGGAACCCCATGCAATCATACTATCTCCTTAATGTATAGCTTTACCAGGTCATCGGCCGAATTAGAAACTCTAATCGAGAGGAAATGAGCCGATTTCATCAACCTGTCCACAATCACCCAAATGGAGTCGTGCCCCTTTCTCATCTTTGGTAACCTGGAAATGAAATCCATAGATATGAAATACCACTTCCACTCAGCTTTGGGCATGGGCTGAAGTAAACCAGGGGGTCATCGATACTCGGCCTTGACTTGCTGGCACGTGAGACATCGAGATACAAAATCTGCTATATGGGCCTTCATGTTGTCCTACCAGTATGAGCACTTCACATCTTGATACATCTTCATACTACTCGGATGTATTGCTAACTTTGAATTGTGGGCGGTCTCCACAACTTCTCTCCTCAAGTCATGGAGGTTCGGGACACATAGGCGGCCACGATACCGCAAACCTCTATCTAAGTCAATCCTCCATTCAGATTCTTCATTGTCGCTCACATGCTCTCTCATCTTCTCCAACAGTCCATCTTCTTTCTGAGCTACAATGGGTCGATCGTTGATAAGTGGTTGCACGTGGAAGTGTGCGACGCTCTCGAATGGCTCTTCCACTTTCAGCTTATGCTCGAAATCTCACATGAATTCTAACATATTACAGTCTTCTATCATCAGTGGGGCTGTAAATTCTATAGTTTTCTTGCGGCTCAACGTATCGGCTATAAGGTTGGCCTTTTCAGGATGGTAAGAGACCTCAAACTTGAAGTCTTTCAATGTCTCCATTTAACGTTGTTGCCTCATATTCAGGTCCCTCTGTGTAAAGATGTATTTGAGTCTCTTGTGGTCGTAAAAGAGCTCAAACTCCTCTCCATAAAGGTAATGTCTCCAAAGATTTAATGAAAAAATGACTGTCATCAATTCCAGGTCATGAGTGGGGTAGTTTTCTTCATGTTTCCTCAACTGTCATGAGGCATAGGCGATCACCCTATCTTTCTGCATAAGTACACAACCCAAACCGATTCAAGAGGTGTCGGTGTATATAGTATATTTGACCTCTTGCTCTGACAGTATTAGCATGTGTGCGGACGTCAGCTTGTGCTTTAATTCCAGAAAGGCTGCTTCTGCTTTCTCGTTCCAAGCAAACTTAAGATCTTTTCGAGTGAGTTGAGATAACGGTCGGGCTATCTTGGAGAAATCCTTAATGAATCAGTGATAATAGCCGGTAAGTCTGAGGAAACTCCTCACTTCTGTAATTGAGTTGGGTTGTTCCCAGTCCTGTACAATGGTCACCTTGGTAAGGTCCATGGCGATTCCTTCCTTGAAAACCACGTGCCCTAAGAACTTGACTTCTTCCTTCCAAAAGTCATATTTTCAGTACTGTGCAAACAATTGGTTCTTCCTAAGAGTATCAAGGACTGGTTGCAGGTATTCTTTGTGATCTTTCCGACTCTTTGAGTATATTAAGATGTCATATATAAATACAATGATGAATCGGTATAGATATGGCCGAAATACCTGGTTCATGAGATCCATGAATACGGTCGGTGCGTTTGTAAGTCCAAATGGCATCACGAGGAACTTGTAGTGCCCAAAATTGGTTCTGAATGCTATTTTCTGCACATCCTCATTCTTAATACGCAATTGATGATACCCAGACTGCAAGTCTATCTTAGCAAAATATTGTGCCCCCTTCAATTGGTCAAACAGGTCATCTATTCTGGGCAGAGGATACTTGTTCTTGACCGTGACGTGATTTAGTCTACGATAATCAATACACAACCACAGTAATACATCCTTCTTCTTTACAAACAACACAGGTGCTACCCCAGATACCCTCAGTCGTATGAAACCTGAGTATAACAAATCATCAATCTGCTTCCTCAATTCCTCCATTTCACACGGAGGCATACGGTACGTCAGCAAGGAGATAGGTGTTGTACCTGGCACAAGGTCGATGGTAAAGTCGATCTCACGCTGAGTAGGTAGTTTAAGGATCGTTCTGAACATGTCTGTGAAATCTTGGATTACTAGCGTGTCTCCAAGTGATGGACCATCAACATTTTCCAATAAGGAAGCGTAACAACAAATACGGAAGGAATTACTGACCTGAACTGGGAAAGTGAAGACCGTATCCTTGGGCCCATGGGCTGTCACTAATCTAGTTTCACAGTCAATCTCTGCCTTCATTTTAGTGAGTCAATCCATGCCGAGGATGATGTCATAATGATATATCGTGGGGACAATCAGGGCAATGCACACCACTCTGCTTCCTAAGTCTATTGGACAATTCTTACAAAGCTTAGTGGCGTTTGTGAAGGTTCCTACTGTTGAGATGACTCTCACCCCAACCATAGGGGTAGTGCTCAGCCCTAATCGCTTGACTGTAGAGTATGCTATCATTGAAATAGTGGACCCGGTGTCCACCAACAGAAATATTGTTGTACCTTGGATGTGGGTGGTGACTTCAAAGGCTAGTGGTACTGCAATCACAGATTCAGATGCTTCGGCTATGAGTGCATGTACTCAAGCTTACTGCGGAAGATTAGGTTGCACTGCCATAGGTCGTTGAGGCTGCCTATTTTGAGATGCGGGAGGTCGGTTGAATGGCTATGCCAGTAGTACAGATCGTAGAGGTGGAGCTAAAATAATGTGCGATGGCTGGCGATTGATCCTTTGGGTCTCGGTCTAAGAGAGTCCTTATTTTAATTTATGTCCAAGGTAGGGGTTAATAAATATCTTAATATGCATATGGTCAAAGTATTTAACTATGGAACTCAATCCTACTCAAGAGTCCTAATTTAATTGCATAAAAACAACTTAAACAAAAATATATGTATGTATGTATGTGTGTGTGTGTATATATATATAATTAAGATTTAACCACAAGATGATTCCTAGTATGATTATAAGTAATTCCTAAATAGACACCAAATACTAAACTTTAATATGAAAAGATATGACTAGTCTAGTGGCAATTCAAAGTTGTAGAAATTTTTGGTTTCCACCCTTCTATTATTTATAACATATTTGTCTACTTTAGTTACCATATTATTTTTTATAATTTTTATAGTAATCCATTGTTAATCTTACTTTTATTTCACAAAATTTCATTTCATTTGAAGTTCCATAAAAATTATAAAAATTTGGGAAGTACTAGTTGTCCAAGACCAAGGATTTTCTATATGATTCCATAATGTCTTTATTTCTTATAACATTTCCTATATTTTTAGTGAGTGAAATACTTTTAAACTTTTTATGGTGGTTTATCATTAAGTTTAAAGTCATCCCACAAAATTTTAGTTTATTTGGAGTTGTAGAAAAATTATTAAAATTCTAGAAGTAATAGCTGTCTAAAACTAATGATTTTTGGATAGTTATCAAATAGTCCTATATTTAACTATATTAAAATTTTTATTTTATTTTTTACTTATTTTTCTATGAAACTAGACTTAACAAGCTTTAATTCGACTTTTGTATTACTTAAATCAGAGTTATATTGAGGGAGATATGACTTTTTGAAGTTGACCTCAAAATGCAGAAAATCATAGAAAATTTCAGTGAGGGTCCACCGAAATTTGGTGCATCGGCGGTGCACCGTAGATCTGGCGGTGCAGCAGCAGTCCGCTGGAGCCGGCGGTGGCATGCCGCCGATCTGGCAGTGGCGCCGTGGCCCTCTGGTGGTCCTGGTAGTGGTTTTGCCACTTGATTTTCGAAACGAGTGTATCTTGTAAACTGGAATGAGTTATTCGATGTGCGATATATAATTTTGGGGTAGGAGAAGCTAAGCTCTCCAAATAACTTAGTTATTTCCCAAGATTTCATCAGGTTAATGGTTTAAGGTCAATTTCATTTTTATTTTTACTATTTATAGTAAATGTTAGTTTAATTATAGTTTTTCATCCTTTGAGCTTTAGGATTTGTGTCTAATGTAAAAGTACCTAGAAAGATTTGAAGAATAAAGTGGTGGAAGGTGAGATTTTTTTTGAAGGAGATGGTTTGGAAAGGGATGGAAATGGGTGAAAATGAGGGTGTTTTATCACGTGTTCTGGATCCATTTTTTATCCAGAAATCCATCAATTGACGACCCAGATTGCCAAAGGTTATTCAAGAGCTTCTTTACTCAGTCGAGACTAAATTTGGCGAAGATCTATACTCAGTTTGAACTATGAAGTTCAACGTTTAGGCCATCTTGACCTTATTAGGTATTTGCACCAAGTCCCACTGTACTATGATCGAGTTGACCTTAGGTCAACTTGATTTGTTATCTTTGGTTAGAGGTGACTTGGGTCAATTCACGTTGTCTAAGATGCGTTACGGACTAAACTACAGTATTCAATCTCGCCCGTCAGCAAAACTTTGGGATCTTAATATCGCTTCTAAATTTCATCGCTCCCTTCCTAAGTCAGAGTGCGTCAGTGTGCATCGCGTTACCTATAACTCAGGTCTAGTTTAATCAAAATCATGCTCTGATACCAACTTGTAATGCCCTGGATTTCAAGGGTTGAGCAAAGCTCCACTTTCGAGATCCAACACATCACTTATGCAACATGGATAATGATGTTCAGATTTCGTCTATATTAATGAGTTAAACATGAGTGAGATTATACCAAAAAAACATATCATACTCCAGATATAATTAAATTAAGCAAGCGGAAGATTGAAACATATATAATTATGTAAGTGTTTCACAACCTCCAGAGTATGAGTATGTTACCGAGCTGAATATATACATGTATTGTTCCAAAATTGACAAAATATCAAAATGTAAAGTGTCCAACTAATCCATATATCCCTATAATCCCGTCGAATCAGCATGAGGTCTACATAGACCCTCTTGAGAGCTGAACGTAGGAGAATTCTTCATCCTCATCTATAAAGTCCAACTCCATTGCATAGGCTTCCGCATCACCTGCATCTAAACTAGAGTTTGGTTGGTGTTTTAAAATACCTTCCTAGGGTGGGAGTGAGTGATCAACTCAATGGTACTATAAGGCAAAGGTTAACATATTATCAAGTCAATCAAGCAGTAATGATAAAGCAATACAACAATTACTTCCTAACTACTCCTGTATATCAACACTCCCTAAAGTGCACCTTCCTCGCCAAAAGCACATCCTAGCTAATGCAATGCGATGCGTGGCCATGTTAGCCAAGTACTTAATTAAGCTTATTCATACAGTAGGTTTGGGAAGCTAAAGTACCTCCCTTTATATCATTACCCAGACCAAAGAATCCCTCTAGGGTCGTTAATCCTAGTTAATCACATACGATAGCCAAGTTGTAGGGCATCACCCCTAATGAAAAGCGGTCGATAGGAAAATTCAAAGTTTATACTCGTAAACACTACGGGAGGCTCGTCACCTCAGTGTAGGCCAACAGCTTAAACACGGTGTCCCAAACCACCAAGCTTGGCTCACGAGTCTAGGTTGGTCACTGGTCACTATGGGGAGGCTCGTCACCCCAGCGGAGGCCGACAGCTCGATCACGGTGTCTCATACCACCATGCCCGACTCATGAGTCTTAGCGGATCATGGTACCATGGTTAAAGTGGGTCTTTGCATTGGAAAGGGGTACCTTAGATTCAAGTAGTGGTGTCTACACATGGTAAACACACAATAGGTCAATCGATTTGTTAGGCAAATCTGATTGGTACAGGCACACACTAACTTAATCAACATGGTGCGCATAACCACCCCTCGTGGCCAAACCACTGTCGACAATCTTCGTGTGACCCGGATTCATCAAATATACCCAATGTGGCTAGACTAATTCGGCCACCCAAACAGGAATTGTTATCGATTGCCTGGGCTAGGTTGTAGCCCCAATCTTACTTAGATGCAACAATTAAATACATGTGATTATCATGTCAACATTCAACGAACAATCCAAATAAATTCCTCATTTCAGCATTTCATTAAACACCTTGATCATGGTACCAAATACTAGCATTTTATCATTCAGTTGCATAGATATAGATATGATTGTATGAAAGAAACTATACATATGTATAAGGTAAGAAAGAATCCTATCTTAATACTCTTAATAAATACAAATCATCAACAATTTCTCATTCAGAAAATTCATCAAACACTTAGACTACACTTCATCAAATATATAGACTAGGTTAGTTATAACGTGTATTTTACCAAATCCTTATACAGAGAGGTCAACATGCATATGACGATGATGAATCCTAAATTAGTAGTCAAGGCAAGCATAAATCATATTTACATGTTCATTCAAACATTTCGACAAACACTTGAGAGGCATATTTTGTTCAACATAGTTCTTCACGCATGTATATTATATCGAAAGTGGCACATCTAAGACAATATGGCAGCAATCAAGTCAGACATAAATCATTAGCTGATATTGAAAGCATTGATAACCATAACTTAAACATTTATAGTCCTCACCTTTCATCAGAATACTTGATTCGGACTTGGTTCGAATTCTATGTTCCCGAAAACGGAACGTCGGGCAGCTAAATAATGAAATAGGTTAGTAAGTTTGTCGATTACTCAATCTGGATCTTTACAATGATATTAGGGCTAGGTTTCCTTACCCAAATCGTAGTCGAAATAGGTCATGTAGCGAAATGGGAAGGTGATTCAGTGCGTGGAGTCGTGGGATAGAATCACTCCAACAATCTCCCAAGATCTCTCCTCTCCTTCCTCTTTTCTCTTCTTTTCTCTCTTCTCTCTCCTAGGGTTTGGAGAAATTCGTATAAGAGAGAGGTGGGGTGGTATAAGGGCTATTTATGAGCCCAGATGTTATGCAAATGGCCCCACGGCCACTATGTACATGGGTTATACCCTTTGGGCAGCTGTTTTTGACAAACAGGGCTCACAGGGAGGTCCACTACTCACCTACGTCTAGGGTGAGTTCCCTAATAATGGATATGTGCCAAGATATGGTTTCGGTGCGATCGAATAGGCCGATCGACTGTGGAGGACCCGTGTCAGATCAACGATCATCTTACTCGATTGGGGCCATAAGTATGCGGATACGTGTAGAGAAATTTCCTTTTCCCATGGGTGGAGTTTGGTCATAAACTAACGGTTCGAAATCCTCAATTTTGCACGTGAGCGAATGACCCAATTCACTTAAGTTTCATTTCATTTTCTAAAGATATTCAGGTTTCTCACACACTTTACTCAGTGCTCAAGTTGTGCATTTCGAGACACTATCTAGGCTCGATTCCCACGATGATTGTCAGGCCCAGTAACAAAGACATAATCCTATAGTTTCGTGGTCATCGAACTCTAGACGTTTGGTCTAGGTCCGATACGGAGTTTCCATGTACTCCCGAGAGCGACAGGCTGTTGGGATTTCTCCTAGGTCTTTAAGTGACATTGAGTCAGTGGAATTAATTGTTTTAGGCCTTCTCGTTTGTGGAAATGATGGTCCGAACTAAATCCACTGATTATTTAGTTTAGTACTTAATTAATTTCCATATAAGTTACGACCGGACACGGCCTTAGGTGGTTCTGCCTGAGGTGGTACTGGGGTCTTTGTACGGATTTTTCCTAGATATTACTGTAAGTGTTATGGTCTCATGCTCTTTTGATTGTCAAATTTTGTGGTGCCAAAACCTCTTACGTGCCAAAACTTCTATCTGTGTGTCTTGTGTTTGTATGTTGATATATATATATATGTGTGTGTGTGTGTGTGTGTGTGTGTGTGTGTGTGTGATTCAAGATAACATCACAATGGTTCAAGACATGTACAGTGCTCGACTTCAAGAAATGCAAGGTTATGTACTGTATTCTCTTCCGTATGCATCAATGTTCAAGTCTGCATCAATAAGAAGACTGTTGGTTCAAGACTCAAGTATATTTCAAGACTCAGGTACAACTCAAGTTGAAGCTTATATTTATGCTATAGAAGATCTCAAACTCAAGCTACGTCAAGTAGAGGTCTCAAGCTTCAAAGGTTAACCATCATCTGAAAGAATGATGTTTAATGTTCATACTTCATGTTCCAGGTATGATAAACCTTAGTTTGACCTTAGGGTAGGTCATTTTGGATACATAAGTTAAGATAAATCTTTACACATAAAGTTGGACTGTTCTAAGACTAGTCCTAGACCTTGCTCGACCAGTCCTAGACCTTGTTCAACCAGTCCAAGAAATTTCACAACCAGTCCTAAGTTGTTGAAGATTTTTAGAATTTCTTGGTTATTCTTCGACCAGTCCTGAAGATTGTTCGACCGGTCGTAGGGGTGTCACGACTCGTCCTTCGACCAGTCCTAGAACTACGACTCAAACTCCAGCAATTAAATTTGGTTTCCTATGACCAGTCCTAGGTCTACTTCGACCAGTTGTAAGTGGTCTAAGACCAGTCGAAGGGTCCCTACGACCAGTTGTAGAACTGAATTTTCAGATCGCGTTTAAAATTTCAAAATGTCATTGGAGCTACGACCAGTCGAAGGTTCCTAAGACCAGTCGTAGACGCGATCTTTACTTCTATAAATTGAGCATGAATTTCAGAGTTTTACATCGATTTAATTTGATAAATTCAAACCTCCACTCCGAGATAAGTTGTGTTCATTTTATGCTAATTTGTTCATATTTAATATTCTTTTTGTTAGCTTTTCTTATTTGATTTTATTCCTAAATTTCAATCTTATTTGAAAAAAAAAAGGAATTGCTGTATTCCTTCTTCATTGGAATCAAAATTAAATAGAGCTACGCCCAATTTGATTTAATTTAAAATCAATTAGAAATTAGAACCATTTCTTAAGTGAGTATTGGACATTGAACGTTTGTTCAAACTTCTACTCTCATTGGATCTACCGGACTGCTACAAAAGAAGAAATCCAAGTATTTTACATTTGTTGTAAATTCCTTTATTTTGGTTTTGTTTGAGATTCGCTAGAAAAATCTCATTGTGTTGGTTATCTGAGGAGAGCCAGAAAACTCAGAAAGTGTGGGTTTTTGGATTGTGTAAACCCAAGTTAAAAAGACACAATTGTGAAGGTTTTGGGTGAACTCGTAAAACTTGTTTAATAGTGAATGCTAATATCCCCTGTGTGAGGATATTAGGAGTGGAATAGCAAGCTGTGTGGCTATTGTTTAACAGTTGGTGAACACACAGGCGAACCACTATATATCGGTGTGTTTTGTGATTTGAATGCTCTTTTAATTTCTATATTTTTAATCATTCAGATTTGTGGAATGTATATGTGGATGTGAATGTTTTAATCTTTATATTTTAAGCAAAGTGGGGAATGTTGTAATAGTTTAAAATTTATTTCTTACTATTTCCTTTATTTCATTTCTGTTTGAGTTTTGATATTCAACTTGTTCTAGTAAGGTTGTCCTGCCATAAACCCTTGGTTTTTATGGTGCAAAGGTTGTCCTTAGAACAACGTTAGTATCAAGCTCTTTATTTAAGATTGCTTTACATTTCAGTCTTTGATTTATTTAAAGTACTGTTCTTTATTTTTATAAGGCTATCGTATTTCAATTCCGCTATTAAATCTTAAAATTGGCACAGTCCTATTCACCCCCCCCCCCCCCCCCTTTCTAGGACATATAACTTGGCCTTTTCAAGTGGTATCAAAGCTTAATAGCTCGTTATTTAATTCTTTATTCTTGGATTCATTTTCTGAGCTAACGATCTAAGCTATATATATAAGATGTCGAATTTTGATAGCCTTTCAGTCACTAGGCCTCCACCCTTTGATGGCTCTAACTATGCCTATTGGAAAGCCAGGTGAGGATTTTCCTTAAATCCATGGATGAAAGTGTGTGGCTTGCCACAGTAACTGAATGGATCCCTTTTACCATTGAAGTAATTGGTATCAATGGATTAAAATCAATGAGAGTAACACCTTATACCTCATGGACCACTCTTCAAAAAAGTGAGAGTAGTGCCAATGCAAAAGCACTAAATGCAATCACTTGCGCACCATCACCGGATGAGTTTAAAAGAATTATATCCTGTGATACTGCAAAGCAAGCTTGGGATATATTAGAAATGACACACGAGGGTACTTCAATTGTCAAAAAATCCAAAGTCCAACTCCTCACAACCATATTTGAAGAAATTCATATGGAGGAAAATAAAATGTTTATGGACTTCTACACTAGATTAAATGACATTGTAAACTCTATGTGGGGTCTTGGCGATAAAATCCCAGAAAGTAAAGTGTGCGCAAATATACTACGCTCACTACCTGAATGGCTCAATTCTAAGGTAACTGCGATCCAGGAACTTCGTGATACAGACAATATGAGGGTAGAAGAACTAGTTGGTTCTTTACAAACCTATGAATTAAATTTTAAAGCTCCTAAAGGTAAATCTATTACCCTTAAATCTTCAAAATGTATTTCTCAAGATTCTGATTTAGAAAATTTTGAAGATGATATGGCCCTTCTTGCTAAAAAGTTTTATAAGATCTTTAAAAGTAAAAAGAGGGTTGATTTTTAAAAATCAAATGATAAGAAATGTTCTAAACTAAAATCTAAATCTTAGAAATCTTTGAAAGATAGTCAATGTTATAACTACCAAGAATTTGGGCATTTAGCAAACAAGTGTCCTAAAAAGGAGAAATCTAAAAAGAAAAGAATGGTGGTTACTTGGGATGAATCTTCTAGCACTGAAGCCACTTCTGAATCAGAAGATTCTGAAATGGAGTCGGGCAATGAAGTTAAGGCCCTTATGACTCTAGCCAAGTTCACTTTTTTAGATCATGATGATTCAACCAGTGAAGAAATTTTGAATAGTGATTATGAAAATGAAGAAGATCTTCAAGATGCTTACAGTGCCCTATACAAGGAAAGTTGTAAAATTGCCGTAAAACTAAAACTTTAAAAAGAAAAGTTTTTAAAACTTAAAGAAAATTTTGAGTCACTTGTTAAGCATATCTCAAACATACGATAACAATCATAGCGTGAAATTTTCTAATAAAGGTTGTGAAATCTTGAACAAAAAGGGTTTTGTAATATTAACTGGTCGCAGAACTTCTGAAAATTGCTATATTGTAAGCGATGGTAGCTCATCTAATCAATCGTGCTACATTGTCCATACCAATGAAACTGAATTATGACATAAACACCTTGGACATGTACACTACCGTAATTTATACAGATTGAGCAAAGGAGAACTAATAAAAGGTCTACCTAAATTACAAAATATAGACAAGATATGTGGTGAATGCGAGTATGGCAAGCAAACAAGGAGCTCTCACAAAAAGGTGAACTCCAATGCCACATCAAGACCACTCGAGCTTCTCCATATGGATCTTATAGGACCTACCAGGATGGAGAGTCGATGTGGCAAAAAATACATCTTAGTAATTGTGGATGATTTTTCTAGATTCACTTGGGTGGCCTTCTTAACGGATAAATCAGAAACCCTTGATGAAGTTAAAAGGATTCTCAAACGGATCCAAACTGAAAAAGGTTCTCAAGTTTGTAAGATCCGTAGTGATCATGGATCTGAGTTTGAGAATAGCAGTTTTGAGAAATTTTGTAATGATCAGGGAATATCGCATGAATTCTCTGCACCCAAAACTCCTCAACAGAATGGTATTGTGAAAAGGAAAAATAGAGTGCTTCAAGAAATGGGAACAGTAATGTTAAATAGTATGAAGCACCCTAAAAATCTTTGGGCTAAAGCAGTGAATACTGCCTGCTATGTTATTAATCGATTTTATATATGTAAATCTAATAATAAAACCGCTTATGAAATGTGGTTCGATAAAAAGCGTACTGTCAAATACTTTCGAGTTTTTGGTAGCAAGTGCTATATTTTGCGTGACCGTGAAAATATGGAGAAGTTTGACACAAGAAGTGACTAAGGAATCTTTTTAGCATACTCTTTAAATAGTCACGCATATCGTGTACTGACCAAAAGGACCAGTGTTATTCAAGAATTAATTAATGTGGCCATAGACGATCATTTGAATACACCTGTCCCAAGTTCAGATAATGATGAAGTTCATCTAATTGACAAACCTGATACTTCATCAAGTCAAAACAATTTTGAATTAAGGAATGTTAAAGATCATCCAACTGCTCAAATTCTTGGAAATCGTCTCACTAGTGTGCGCACTCATAGACAACTAGAAGACATGTAATAACGTGTGCTTTACATCTCAGATTGAACTGGTAAACGTAAAAGCTCTTTCTGATGAAAATTGGATAGTAGCTATGCAGGAAGAACGTAATCAGTTTATTTGAAATGATGTCTGGTATCTTGTTCCTAGACCTAAAGATAAACACATTATAGGAACTAAGTGGATTTTCAAAAATAAGTCTGATGAACTTGGGAATATAATTCGAAATAAGGCAAGACTGGTTATACAAGGGTACACTCAAATAGAAGGCATTGATTATGATGAAACCTTTGCCCCAGTTGCTCGCCTTGAATCAATCAGACTTTTTATATCCATTGCATGCTTTAGAAAGTTTAAAATTTATCAAATGTATGTAAAGAGTGCTTTTTTGAATGGTGATCTACATGAAGAAGTATATATTGAACAACCTACACGGTTTAAAGACCCTAAGTTTACTGATCATGTATATCGTCCTTAAAAAGCTTTATATGGTTTAAAACAAGCTCCTAGAGTGTGGTACGAAAAATTGACTAAGTTTTTACTAAGTCATAATTTTCAAATGGGTAATGTCGATAAGACGCTTTTTGTTAAGAAACATAATGATGATATCTTAATGGTTCAGATTTATGTTGATGATATTATTTATGGATCAACTTGTACTAACATGACTATTGAGTTTGTAGATTTGATAAAATCTAAGTTTGAAATGAGTATGGTTGGGGAATTAAATTATTTCCTTGGGTTGCAAGTAAAACAACAACCAAATAGCATTTTCATTTCTCAAATAAAATATGCTCTAAACTTAATCAAAAAGTTTGGATTTGAGAATGGTAAGAATTTTGATACTCCTATGAGTACAACTTTAAGACTCTCAAAAGACTCTACAGGTAAAAATATAGATCCTAAATTATATCGTAGTATGATTGTTAGTCTACTTTACTTAACTGCTAGTAGACCTGATATTGCTTTAAGTGTTGCCATTTACGCTAGATATCAGTCTGATCCTAAAGAGTCACATTTTTTTGCCTAAGCGGATTATGCGATATGTCGCAAGTTTTGTTAAAATAGGTCTCTGGTATCCATTTGATACTAGTGTTCAATTGGCTGGGTACTCAGATACTGATTGGGCTGGAAATATTGATGACAAAAAATCAACCAGTGGTGGTTATTTCTATATTAGAAACTGTTTAGTTTCTTTGTTTAGCAAGAAGCAAAGTTCTATATCGCTCTCAACTGCTGAGGCTGAATATATCGCAGCAGGAAATGCTTGTACTCAGCTTGTTTGGATGAAACGTATGTTAAGTGATTATGGAATTGCACAAGAATCAATGATATTATATTGTGATAATTCCAGTGCTATAAATATATCAAAAAATCCAATCTAGCATTCAAGTACCAAGCACATTGACATTAGGTATCACTATATTCGTGAATTAGTGGAAGAGAAAATAATATCCTTGGAATATATACCGACCGAGACTCAACTTGCTGACATTTTCACTAAACCGCTCAACAAAAGCAAGTTTAATAAATTGAAATTTGATCTCAGAATGTGCATTCTAAATTGATTATTCATGCATATTTGTATCATAGTATATATATTTGATAATTTATTTGTTTAAATTTCAAATTTTTATGTCGAGGACGTGCTTGACTAGTCGTGGTATGACCGGTTGAGAACGGTCCTCAACCAGTCATGTAGCGCGTTGGAATCTTTTAAAATTTGGGAAAACCCTCATTTCTTCATTTCCATTTCTCTCTCCAACGAGCCCAAGCACGACTAGTTATACCCACCTTCCTAGATCTTCAAGGTTAGTGCATCTTTTGTGTTTCTCTTGTAGATTCTAGTTCCTATTACTTCATTTTCACTCTTGGAGTAATCTATTTTGAGATTTCTTGACATTTTGGGGCTTTTTCTTATAAAATCTGATCTAGCAAAACCCATTTTTCACATCTTTTGTTTCTACTTGATCTTTTGATTTTCATTCTGATTATGGATGCTAGCGGGAAAAAGAAAACTTCTTGTGATCCATCTTCTTCTAGATCAGCTCCTCTTACTAGGCGCCATCTTCGTTTACCTGAGGATGATCCCTCTGATGTACAGGATTTGCGTATGCGCAATACCATTGTTGAACGGTCTATTTGTCTTGAACATATTGTACCTTTTGGTATTCTACTTATACTCCAAGCTGTAGGATGGGATAATATTTTACATTGGGGTGGGCCTGCATACCAATCTATTGCACATGACATGTTTGCATGTATCTCTGTATTCTCTTTTGAGGATTTAACTTTTAAAATTGATACGAGCAATATTAATGTGCATTGGACTCATAAAAGGGAATGTGCTCCCCGCAAAGTACTTGTTACCCAAATATAAGGTACTTCACAGGATTTTTACTTCGAACCTGTATCCTCGTTCTAGCAATAAGACGAAATTAACTGCTTTATGTTTCGTGTGTTGCACTCTGTCATTTCTAGTTCTAAAATTTTCCTTCCTTCCTTAATTTGTCATTCCATCATTCATTCTCATCTCCATCCAGGTCATAGTGATATTCCTTTTGCTTATCTCTTAACTATCCTAGCTAAGCACATGCTCGTGCCTATGCATGTTGGAGAAGCTCTCATCCATCATCTTATTTTTAATAATTCGAATATTAACAAAATGAAATTGGAATTGGCTAGTGGCCAAGTGGATGTTGGTAGAGCTGAGGCTGGGGATGAAGAAGCTAGTGATCTTCCTCCCGACGATGTAGATATGGATGATATTTTCAATGAACCTGATTATGATTCTGGAAATGATCCTGATTTTAAGCCTTTTAATTTTGATGCTCGCCTTCATACTTTAGAAGAGAAGGTAGAGAATATGAATATTGCTCATGATCTTCAGTTTAAATATATGCGCAAGTATCTTAGGCGCTTGAACAAAGGAATGCATAATCTTGATCTTACCATTCCTGCTCATTTAGGATCCGATTAAGTATTTTCATTCTTGTTCTATAATAACTCTCTTACTTCTGGTGGATTGTGCACTTTATTTGGTTTACTGACTTTATAGTTATACAAGTAACTGGATTGTGAACGTTTACTTTCTTATATTTGGTCGAGTTACTTCATCTATTCCTCCATTATTATCCTTTCCTTTGTTGCTTCCTTTGTCATATTGTGACAAAAAGGGGGAGATGGTTTTTAGATTTTGGAGATGAAAGGTTGCTCATGGATATCTGTATTTTTTAGTATTTTTTTTGGACATGTGATATGTGCATATGTGATATGTGCTGCTAATTAGGGGGAGTAGTATATAATGAGTTTGTGCTACTTAATGACAACTGGTGCATGATTCGTTAATATGCACGTTGTGCTTTTTATTATACTTGTTGTGCTTCTCTTATGGAAGTATGTTTTGTCACAAATTTAACAAGGGGAGATTGTAAGTGTAATGGTCTCATGCTCCTTTGATTGTCAAATTTTGTGGTGCCAAAACCTCTTGTGTGCCAAAACTTCTATCTGTGTTCTTGTGTTTGTATGTTGATATATATATATATATGTGTGTGTGTGTGTGTGTGTGTGTATGTGTGTGTGTGATTCAAGACGACATCACAATGGTTCAAGACATGTACGGTGCTTGACTTCAAGAAATGCAAGGTTACATACTGTGTTCTCTTCCGTATGCATCAATGTTCAAGTCTATATCAATAAGAAGAGTGTTGGTTCAAGACTCAAGTATATTTCAAGACTCAAGTACAACTCAAGTTAAAGCTTAATTCTTGCTGTAGAAGATCTCAAACTCAAGCTACGTCAAGTAGAGGTCTCAAGCTTCAAAGGTTAACCATCATCTGAAAGAATGATGTTCAACGTTCATACTTTATGTTCCAGGTATGATAAACCTTAGTTTGACCTTAGGGTAGGTCATTTTGGATACATAACTCAAGATAAATCTTTATACATGAAGTTGGTCTGTTCTAAGACTAGTCCTAGACCTTGTTCGACCAGTCCTAGACCTGGTTTGACTAGTCCAAGAAATTTCACAACCAGTCCTAAGTTGTTGAAGATTTTCAGAATTTTTTGGTTATTATTCGACCAATCCTGGAGATTGTTCGACTGGTCGTAGGGGTGTCGCGACTCGTCCTTCAACCAGTCCTAGAACTACGACTCAAACTCCACCAACCAAATCTGATTTCCTATGACCAGTCCTGGGTCTGCTTCGACCAGTCATAGGTGGTCTACGACCAGTCGAAGGGTCCCTACGACTAGTCATTGAACTGAATTTTCAGATCGCGCTTAAAATTTCAAAATGTCATTAGAGCTACAACTAGTCGAAGGTTCCTAAGACCAGTCATAGACGCGATCTTTGCTTCTATAAATTGAGCACGAATTTCATAGTTTTACTTCTATTTAATTTGAGAAATTCAAGCCTCCACTCTGAGATAAGTTGTGTTCATTTTATGCTAATTTATTCATATTTAATATTCTTTTTGTTAGCTTTTCTTATTTGATTTTATTCCTAAATTCCAATCTTATTTGAAAAAAAAAGGAATTGCTATATTCCTTCTTCATTGGAATTAAAATTAAATAGAGCTACGCCCAATTTGATTTAATTTAAAATCAATTAGAAACTAGGACAATTTCTTAAGTGAGTCTTGGACATTGAACGTTGATTCGAACTTCTACTCTCATTGGTTCTACCGGGCTGCTACAAAAGAAGAAATCCAGGTATTTTACATTTGTTGTAAATTCCTTTATTTTGGTTTTGTTTGAGATTCACCAGAAAAATCTCATTGTGTTGGTTATCTGAGGAGAGCCAGAAAACTTAGAAAGTGTGGGTTTTTAGATTGTGTAAGCCCAAGTTAAAAAGACACAATTGTGAAGGTTTTGGGTGAACCTATAAAACCTATTTAATAGTGAATGCTAATATCCCCTATGTGAGGATATTAGGAGTGGAGTAACAAGCTATGTGGCTGTTGTTTAACAGTTGGTGAACACACAGGCGAACCACTACATATCAGTGTGTTTTGTGATTTGAATGCTCTTTTAATTTCTATATCTTTAATCATTCAGATTTGTGGAATGTATATGTGGATGTGAATGTTGTAATCTTTACGTTTCAAGCAAAGTGGGGAATGTTGTAATAGTTTAGAATTTATTTCTTACTATTTCCTTTATTTCCTTTCTGTTTGAGTTTTGATATTCAACTTATTCTAATAAGGTTGTCCTGCCATAAACCCTTGGTTTTTCTGGTGCAAAGGTTATCCTTAGAACAATGTTAGTATCAAGCTCTTTATTTAAGGTTACTTTACATTTCAGTCTTTGATTTATTAAAGTACTGTTCTTTATTTTTATAAAGCTATCGTATTTCAATTTTGCTGTTAAAATTTTAAATTGGCACAGTCCTATTCACCCCCCCCCCCCTCTAGGACATATAGCTTGACCTTTTCAGTTACAGTAACTCCCTGAATTTCGATGGTCGAGCAAAGCTCTACTCTCGAGATTCGGAACATCACTTATGCAGTATAGATGATAATATTCAGATTCCTTCCATATTAAGGAGTCAAGCATGGGTGAGATTATACTAAACAACACATAATACTCCGGATATAATTAAATTAAGCAAGGGGTAGTCTGAAACATATCTATTTAAGTATGTGGGTGTTTCACAAACCTCTAGAGTATGAGTATGTAACCAGGTTTAATATGTTCATGAATTGTTTCAAAATGAACAAAATATGGAAATGTAAAGTGTCCAAGTAAGCCAGATATCCCAGTGGTCCCTGTGCATCGGCACAAGGTCTACATCTACCCGCCCGAGAGCTGAAAGTAGGAGAATTCCTCCTCCTCATCTATAAATTTCTGCTCCATTGCATAGACTTTATCAGCACCTGCATTTAAATCAGAGTCTGGTTGGTGTTTTAAAACACCGTCCCAGAGTGGGAGTGAGTGATCAACTCAGTGGTACTATAAGGAAAAAGTTAACATGTTATCAAGTCAATCAAGTAGTAATGATAAAGCAACATAACAATCACTTCCTAACTACTCTTTTTAATGCAGGAATGAAGTACAAGTAATGATGTATGCCCTTGCATCGAAGCTCCGACAACCTATTTCGTATATGATAACACTTCCTCAAAACGGTCCAACTTTATCGTCTTTAAAGCACATCCTAACTAATGCAGTATGATGCATGGTCTTGTTGGCCAAGTAATTAATTAAGCTTATCTAGATAGTAAGTTTGGGAAGCTAGGTTACCTCCCTTTATATCATTGACTCAAATCGAAGGATCCATTTAAGGTTGTCACTGTTGAGGCATAAAAAGAAAGGAGGACAGTAGAAAAAGCATTGTGCCCAAATAGGATGGTCAAAAAGAGTGTTGTGCGAAAAAGCAAGCATCGTGCGGTAAAAGTGTTCGTTTGTGCGAAAATAATCATTATGCGCAGATGATTGTAGTGCACACCAAATTCCCTATAAAGGACAACGCGCACCAAGTTCCGTACAAAGGATAGTGCACAAGGGGATCCACACCAAGTTGCCCGCACAATGAAATCCGTACAAAGATGATTAGCGCAAAGGGACCGCACAATGGTGACGTGGCATGTTCGCATGTGTGAGAAGGCTATATATACCCCATGACTCCTCTAAAGGGCTCATTAACAGCCAATCATGAAGAGAGAAGAATTTACAGAAGAAGAAAGGTAGAGTCCGCAACCATTGTGCGAAACAGGCATTGTGCAGCGCATAACACTGCTGGCGCACAACGACTGCCAGCACACAACAAGAGCTAGCGTACAATGGAAACCAGCGCACAACAACATCCGCCAGTGCACGACAACAGCTGCCGCACAGTGGAAACCAGTGCACAACGGCTTCCTCCAGCGCACAACAAGAGTTGGCGCACATTGGCTTTTGACAGTGCACAATGACTTCTAGCGTAGTGTTCAATATTATGTTTTAATGTTTCATACATTCATACATAATTTGAGTGCTAAATCTTAATTGTATATTATAATTCATGAGTATTCTATTTGAAATCAAGTAGAAAGGGATGTGACGAGCTTAGAATATATAAATAAAGTGATTGTCCTTCTTGTCTTGCTTTGGTAATCAATCAAATGAATAAAATTTCCCAAATGAAATGCATTTATTTCTTATTCGAAACAAAATGGTGACTCTGCTAGGGAATTTTCATATTCATTTGAACATTAACCTAAGAATTACAAGGGAGATAATCACAACTGTTTGGTGTCTTCAAGGTGCCAAAATGGCGACTCTCAACGGGAACATCCTACGTTTCATCTCTAAAATAGAATACAATGTAATATAAGTACTAATTTTCCCTTACTTCATACATATGAACGACAGGAGAAGAAGAATATTGCAACCAACCAATCAATGACAACAGTTCAAGGAAATACAGTTTTCTACTTCAACATAACAAGATTTGTTGTGGAATATGCTGATAAACGAGTTGGGCTTAGTGAGGGTAAAGCGGTAGCAAACAAGCAAACAGAATCACAGGTGACTATTACGGTCACGACTGCTTCGCCAGTGACATAAGGAGAAAGAGATGAATGGATTGTCGTCACTCACAGAAGGACAAGGGCCCAGCACACAACTGCAACAAGAACAAATTCTCCATTGAGAAGAGTTAAGGGGCTAGTAACAAGAAAATGCCGCAAAAAAAAATCCTGAACTCGTCCCTCCTACACTATGCCCCAAGCGAACAGTCCCACAGCTGACATCGCACAACTTCCTGGCTTTAATGACCCCGAGAGCCAGATGAACGAAAGAACAAAAGGGCAAAGCACTGTTAGTAGGTTCACCGGCTTCTGTTTCACCCCGATCGATCAATGACAACGAGAGCACAGAGAAGTCGAATGAAACCCCCTCCTCCCTTCTTTTCGTGAACCCTATCATGTTAATGTATTCTTATCCTACTCTATCAACAACTTCATCAAAGGGTGGAGAAGCCACAGTACACATGGCCGGAACCAATCAGGAAACTATGCCAACCACAGAGGACCGTGTACATGAAATGGCAGAAGCACAAAGAGTACTAATGGAAGAATGCAGAAATCTCAGAGAAGCCTTAGCAACCCTCGCACACAATGTTGCTCGAATGACAGCATCCCCAGTAACTGAAGATGTGAATAAAAGAGAGCAACACCCCGAAGGGTCACGGTTGCCGAGGACCGGGTCGCATGGATCTGTCCCCATGACAAGAATAGTGACACAGGAAGAAGTACGACAGGTCGTTGAAGAAGCGGTTAGGTCAGAAAAAGAACGTGAGGGCACAGGAAGATTCAGATATCGGATGTCATACCGTAGAGAAGTGGAGGATATCCCTTTCCCAAACAATTTCAAACATCCGGACTTTTAGAAGTTCAATGGGGATGGATTTCCAAAAGAACACCTGATGCACTTCATCACCAGTATGGGGAATTTCTCCTTAGTACCCCAATACTGCCTCCAATTATTTGGGTCTTCTTTAACAAATAAAGTGTTCAGGTGTTATGCTAGCTTAACGTCCGGGTCGATAAGAACATGGGAGCAGATGCAAGATGCGTTCATGTCAAATTTCTTCTCATTAAAACGCGATGTCAGTATCATGGAACTAGCTTCAGTACGACAGAGAGAAGGAGAGCCAGTGGAAAATTTTATAGATAGATAGAAGACCTTGGGGGCTTCTTCCAAGCAATTATCAGAAGAGAAAGAACATGTGAAAATGTGCCAAACTCCATGGAAACCAGAATAACATTTGGTCTAACCAGCGCAGACATCAGAACTTTTCATGACTTAGCTACAAAGGCGCATGCTCTAGAATTAATGACTCGAAAGATGTCGGCATTCAATTATGAAATGGTTAGAAGAGGACCTCAGAAGTTGATCACAAATGTGGTTGATCATGAAAAAAGGAACCAGGAATGAAGAGAAGTGAAAGGTAAAAGGGCAGAAAGGAGAGAAGAGCCAAGTCGCCCCAGAGGGAGGTTTTATGACAAAAGACCTGATCGTTGAATTCCCATGAGGGTTTTACATTTAAAAAAGAGGACGTACTTCCAGTGATGAATCAGTTACTAAAAGCTGGAACAATTGAATTGTCATTATCAAAACGTCTTGAGGCATCTAAAACAAAGGAAAGAGACTTCTGTCATTATCATCGCCTAGTAGGACATCCGACAGAAAATTGTTATACACTGAAGTGTATTATACAAAGGATGATAAACAAGGGCGAAATAATAGTCTGAAAAGAGAAAGAAAGGAACAGAAGATGTAAGACCCATATCCTAGCTCGTACCGTTCCGTAGGCTTCTTCGGTCCTTTCGGTCGAATTTCGGTGACCCGCGATCTATTATCGGCATTTGCGTGCGATCATGAGTCAATCTCGTATATTAGATTCAGCTCGACCTGAGACTTGTACTAGTGAGATCCCGCAGTCGCCGCAGTTCCGATGCTGCGACTCGCCCACCGAGGCGATACCTAGGCCAGGAGATGTGGGCCCGCATTCAGTTCTAAGAAAATACTGTGCATTGTGAATATCGGGGAAATCTCTACAAAATGTCACATCAATCAATCCCATCCATCACTTCACATGTTAAGTACAAGCAACCATCCTCTCTCTTACACAAGTATTATAAAGTCAACTCTCCCTTACACAAAGTACACCCTTCTACCACTCACCATCACTCCTCTCCCATCACCCCTCTCTCTCATTCTCTCTCTCCATTTCTCAAAAACACCCCATGAGAGCACCCAATGTCCATGGCTTCCATGAAGAGAAAGTGTGGTCACCTTCCTTATTCCCATCTCCACCGTCCATGATCCAATCTCGACCGTTGATATTCGTCCATTAAAGCTCTAGGATACTTTGGTGAAAGAAGGAGGGTAAGATCATGGGTGGGTGCTTCCTTCTTTCTTTCTCTCTCTCTCTCTCCCTCTCCCTTTCTCTCTCTCTCTCTCCTTCTCTCTCTTGTGATGGGCGTGGTCCACTAGATCGACACCGATCGTGGACCCAACATGATGAATGTACTTTATCGACGCCATCCACTTGATTTGTCCAGGCCATCCAATGGGCTTGGTTGATGAGAAAACACAAGTATTAGAATGATCTAATTAAGTGGGCCACGTTTACGTGAGACCCACCTGGATGACATATCCATGCAACCTTTCCAGCCTCCAGGCACGTTGGGTGTCTGCTGGAGCGTTAACAGTGAGTGGATGTACTCACGTCAAAGGTAAAATATAAATATTAGTTTAATTCCAAGCCCTTTGGGTGGGCTATTCAAATAGGTCCCACCTTGATGTATAGATTAAATCCACGCCGTCCATCCTATTTCATAGCTAATATTAGACATTGAGCCCAAATATTAGGCCAATCCAATTATCGAGCGGGTCATACCATAGGAAATAGTGGTGTTAACCGTTAAAACCTACTTTGCTGCTTTTACTTGCCAAAAATATGCTGCATATTAGGCTCATTAGGACAGTCTTGAGCTTTGGAAGCCAATGGACGGGACGAATTTCCCTGATGCGGGCTCCACTAAGGACAAACCTTAGAAAAACCCTAATACCAAAAAAGAAAAAGGCGGCAAAGATTCTTCGTCGCCGGCCTGACACAAGTGTGGCAAGTGGCCGCTACGCACGCACGTGCGAGTGCGGATGGGAAATTGGGTCCCACGACCTTAGCCGTGGGCTTCACCATGATGCGTTTCGAACATCCACACCGTGCATTTAGCATGCCCCCTTTAAATTATGAGATATCCCAAAAATTAGCTGTATACGGAACTCGGGTGGGCCATACCATCTAAAATCATGTGAAGACATGCCTAAAACATATAAAATCACTTGGTGGGGCCTACCTAAAATTTGGATGCCGCTGAAACTTGGTCTGAACCCTTAGCTAAGTGGGATGAACATAATGGGTGGACTGGATTTGTGAACCACATTTTGGTGGGCCCCAGACCCAACCCAGGTCCACGTGACCTTATAAACAGGTTAAATGGAAAATAAATATCATGGTGGGCCCCCTGACAGTGTGACCAAATTAATAGGTTGGGTGGTAAATAAACATTTCAGTGGGCTCTGGTCTACGTGACCCGATGAACAGATTGGATGAAAATAAACATTCCGGTGGACCCTACCCAAGGTCCACGTGACCTTATGAATAGATTAGATTACAAATAAATATTACAGTGGACCCTAGGTCCATGTGACCCTATGAAAAGATTGGATGGAAAACAAACGTTATGGTGGGCCCCACATGGGACCCACCTATTAGGGGGTTGGTTGGTGTACGCGTACAATAGTATAATAGCTGTTGTACTGATGTCCCATGCCATGTGGGCCCATGCATGTGGTATGTATTATACCCATACCATCCTGCTGTCCATGTGGACCCCACCATGATGCATGTGTTGCATCCAAACCATCTAACCATTTTAAAGGATAATTTTGAGGCTTGAGACTAAAAAAGGAGACAGATCCAGTTGTCAGGTGGACCACGCTACAGAAAATAGTGGAGTGAATGCCTACTGTTGAAACCCCTTTTTGGGTCATAAAAGCCTTGGATCAATATGTTATTTAATTCTCCTAAGGTCCTTGTGACCATGGGGATAGTCTCGGTGGAAATTTAATGTTGTGGTGGGCTCACTGGGAGTTGAAAGTGGGAAAATAGTATCACCACCGTTAGTTATAGTATGGTCCAAATGATCTTTGGATATGATTCATTATATTTATTTATTTATGCTCTATAATGATCTCTATTAATGGATGATTGGTGCGGCCCATTCGATCGGCCAATTAATTTGATCCGATGTGATATAAGAGACCCGATGTTGATACCCACCTTGATATATTTTGTGGCCCATTTGTCGGGCCCACCTTTGATGTATTTTGTGGCCCATTTTTGGGGCCCACTTTGATGTATTTTGTGGCCCATTCGTGGGCCCACCTTGATAAATTTATGACCGTCCATGTGGTGTATTTGAGGGCCCATGATCAGGGCCCACCCATGATGTGTCTGTGGCCTTTGTTGAGGCCCAATATGATGTCTTTATGGCCCATCCTTGAGGCCCACCTTGATATATTAGTGTGGCCCACTGATGCAGCTCTTTTGACGTGTATGATATGAGGCCCATTAGTGCGGCCCACTATGATGTATGTGGCCCACTGTGATGCTGCCCATTGCAACGTGTATGAGGCCTATCATGATGAGTTTTGGCCCATGTAGTAGGGCCCCCCTGCCTCGTATTTAAGGCCCGTATGAAGGGCCCACCTACTTGAATCTTAGGTCTATGGGCAAGGCCCATTATGATATGTATTAGGCCCATGATGTGTTATATTCGCACTATCTGTCCATTCAATGGATGTGTGGTCAGCCTTGAGATATGATTTCATCCACGGTGTTTAGGGACGGGGGACCACCATGATGTATGCCTTATCCACACTGTCCGTGGAATGTGAGACGCACCTGATGTATGTATTCTATATCCACACCAACCATCTGGTGGGGGCCCATTTGCTGTATGTGCAGGGCCCACCTATTGTGCTTTGGTGCGGCCCATCAAGCGGCCCATTGTGATATATTTGGGGCCCATGGGTTGAGACCCATTGTGATGTATTTAGGGCCTATGAGTTGAGACCAATTGAGATATATTTGAGGCCCACTTGATTGTATTAAGCCCATATGTAGGGCCCACCTATTGTGTGTTTGAAGCCCATGGGTTGTGGCCCATTGTGATGTGTTCGAAGCCTATGAGTGAGGCTTATTGTGATATATATGTCCCTTGTGTGAGGTCGTTGGCCTACTGTACATTTGGCTTTATGTGGGCTATTCCTTAGGAATAATGTTAGTTAAATGACCACATTGATGAGCAATAATGGTTTAATGTCCACATTGTGACCTTCCCTTAGGTCTTGTTAAGCCCATTCTCATCATTCTCTTAGTGGGTTAACCCTAATTAGTGGGCCTCATTTGCCATAGATGGATGGTTTTGCACTATCGAATTTGATATAATCATGGTCGAGGCCGATTCCGATTGTCAATTCTGACTCTAATTGTCATGACCAATTTGCCGACTTTGATTATCGATCGATTTTGATTAACGTGACTGATTACCGATCGTGGTCGATTGTCGATTCTGCTTGTCATGGCCGATTGTCGATTCTGATTTGTCGAGGCCGATTTTTGAATTGTCGAGACCTATTGATGTATATACAACCCGTAGTTGAGGCCCATTGTTGTGTGTATTTGGCCTGTGTGATGTATATGCGGCCCGAATTTGAGACCCATTATGATGTGTATATAGCCCGTGTGTAAGCCCAATGTGATGTATATGAGAGCTATGTGATGAGGCCCATTGTGATGCATTTGAGGGTTAGGCGATGGAGCCCAGCATGATGTATATTAGGCCCATGTGAGAGGCCCATCGTGATGTGTAGTGAGCTCTTGAGAGAGGCCCATGGTGTTATATAATTGGCCCTTGTGTGAGGTCATGGGTTCACTATATGTTAGGATCCATGACGGCCATTCCTTGGGGGCAATGTTAGTTAAATGTCCAAATTGTCGAGGTGATTGTCGATGCAGTTATTGATACCGATTATGAGTATGTGACAGCATAACATCATGATACATGCCCATACGCATCATCTGCATGTTTGTTATGAGATGTGATTGACCATTGCATGTGTCATTGGGTAGGCTGATATGAGACTCCCTGATAGGTGGAGGTTATCTCACATGAGCGCACGACATGCGCAGGATTGATGTATGATTGGATTGTATGACTTATGCATCATGCATTTTGTGATATGACTATTGTACGCCCTAGCGACATCCAGGTCGTAGCCTCCACATGCATATTGTGAATGGTCGGATGGGACACCGAAAATTTTTGGTTCTAGCATACGGGTGCCATAGATGTCCCTGTGTGAAAATCCCTAAATCTCCGTGGCTAGGAGATGCCCCAATGTCAAGAATGAGTGGATACATGAGCGCTCGAATGCTGAATACCAGGAGGCCGCGTCTCCCACTATGTCGTAGTCAGTTGGGAGGGGGTGTGGCCTTACCCGCCTGAGGATAGGGGGCAATACTAGGCTGAGTTTGACTAGCTCGTGAATGGGTCCACTATCGACGTACCGGATAGGTATTGACAGACTATTGGCCAGGTGGATAGTGAGGTTTCTTATGCTCACTTGGACTGTGCGGCTGGGAGAGCGGCAGTGCCATTTAGAGTGTACTAAACCCCGGTGATGATCCCAGAGAGGAACCGTACTGATATGTGGCCTTATTGAGCATGAGTTGCTTACTCATTCATTCATTCATTCACTATCCACTAGGGCTGGTGGTACGCAGCTATTTGTTATGTCTACCTTTGCAATGGCAAGGATTTCGGTTAGGGCGCGCGACTAACCTAAGATCAGGAGTTTACCACATTGAGTCTGACTATCCAAATTTAGGTATGAGACTGGTTTGGATAGAAGTCCCTTGTGATGGACTCCATAGCCTGCGATACTACGTACTATCATCCTGACTTCACGCTCCAACATAGTCATTCCATTCGCACCGCATATTGCATTAGATTCGCAGTATATGGCATTTTGGGTTACTTATATTTCTGCATTTATATGGCTTACATACGACATCTGATATTTGACTCTTTATGACTCCTTATTTGTATAGTTGGTCTGTATCGCGTATTCTGATTTGTATAGTTGATTTGTATCACGTATTCTGATTTGTATAGTTAATTTGTATTGCATATTCTGATATTGATTGACTTATCAGTATTTTCACTTATTCTGATAACGTATGATTCATGACCTTGCACCTATTTCGACATTGTATGATTATGACATTGCGTTGGATACTTGGCACGTACCTTGTGCACACACTTACACCACCCTCTAAGATTTATATAAGCTTATGCATGATAGATGTGTACAGGTGATGTTAGGTTGCAGCAGTGTTGAGCTTGGAGTGTGCAGCGGTCTTCTGGAGCTTGATTTTTGAACTATGTATTTCCCTTTTCAGCATTGTACTCAAATGATTATATTAGTGGATATGTGATGATGATGTTGCCTTTGTGAATTGGGTAATCTTATGGTTATGCTTATTACGAGTTAAATGTTTATAAAAAACAAATCCTCCTTGTAGGATCCCAAGATCGGAATCTAGCGTATGAACGCTAGGAGCCGAGAATGGGGTACTATGGAGGCTGTCGGCACCGGATTAGGTGATCGGGATTCCAGTGAATCCGATTTCTGGGTTTGGGGCGTGACAAAATAGCAACAACAAACATACTCACCTTACGAGAAAATTGTCAAGAGAGGACAAGGGTGAATGATCAGAAAACAACAAGGAAAGTTACCATAACTACCTTGTGATTAGGGAAGAAGATGGATAGCCCACCAAGTTTGAAAAACAAAAAAGCAAAGATGGAGGCAGCCAAGAGTCATGACGACAACAATAACAATGGTAAAAAGGAAAAAGGAAAGGAGACAGGGAAAGTGACTTATGACATAATAAGTCACTTGAAAGGCATTCCGACCTGATTGAGTGTTTATGACTCTCTGAAGTTGTTAGAAACTCCCGACAAAGCCTGATTAAAGCATTATCCAATGAAAATATAAGGGAAGTGTTGTTGACTGAATTAGAGAGTGTGAGACAAGAAGATTGTCTGTCGGTTATCTCCTTCTCCGATGAAGACCTGTCCTGTGATGAGGACCATAATAACGGGTCCGCTGTGAACCTATTGCCATTAACAATGCTAAATAAATTGGGTTATCGACGCTTGAACCTACACCCTAGTGGAATGATGATACATGGCTTTAATCAAGACGGACAGCGTGTGCTTGGAAAGATCATGATAACACTGGAGATAGGAGAGCTAACTACGAATGTCGTCTACCATGTTATAAATGCAATGACTACATATAATCTCCTCCTCGGAAGATCGTGGATGCATCAGTATGGCATCATACCTTCTACCCTGCACCAGTGTTTCAAATACTGTAAAGATAGGGTACAGCATAAAGTGTTAGCTGATGCGAGACCATGTACAGAAGCTGAAGCTCTCTTCACAAATGCAAGTTATTATAACGCATTTGCCAGCAAGGAAGAGAAAGAGAATGATGAGAACAAAAACCAAGAAAATGCTTGTATGGAAATAGTGAAAATAAGGGAATGAAGTCGCTTATAATAGAGAAAGCAAAGAAGAAGTTCTACTTTGTGCCGAAGCATCCGCGATAGCCAGGGCAACCGTCGTTAATGTTACTATCACCCTGAACAGTTGGAGATTCTGCAATCAAATTATATAGTACCACTCCCGTATACTAATAAGAGTAGGCCGTTTCCCCTCATTCCGAAAAGGTTGTGTTAAACCCTATGCAAGGCATCCAGAACTGATCGAGTTCTATACTCCATCAGAAGTAAAACAAGATAAAACAGTCAGCAGTAGGGTGGAGAATAGAAGCTTAACGCCCAAAGAGCTGGAAAGATATAGTTTGAAAAGCCAAAAAATCATGAAGAAAATGAGCTTTGACCAAGAAGAACCCGTTGGTCTAAATTATGGAAAAGGAATTCAAATTCTTATAGCAGCCAATCAAAAGAAGCGAGAGAAATTCCGAGGACTGGGGGCAGAATCTTTCGTGAATATGGTAACAGCTGACCAAATAGTAGAAATGGACCTTGATATAATTAGCAAGCCAGAGACAGCTCCAAACCAAATAGAGGACGGGGGGCAACTGACGATCAACAACTTGAAAGAGATAAATTTGGGAACAGAGGAAGAACCACGGAATACTTTCATAAATGCTAGTTTATCAGATGAAGAAGTTGGTCCTTACATTAGTCTCTTGAGGGAAAATAAAGACGTCTTTGCTTGGACATATGTAGAAATTCCAAGTTTAGAGCCGATAGTAGCGATGCATCAGTTGAATATCTCTAAAGACAAAAGACCCATTAAGCAAACACAAAGGCGGTTTCACCCAGATTTGGTTCCCAAGATAGAAGAAGAAATAAGCAAACTGATAAAGGTGGGATTCGTCAGAGAAGTTAAATATTCCAAGTGGATATCATATATAGTCCCGGTAAAGAAAGAGAATGGGCAGATTAGGGTTTGCGTTAACTTTAGAGATTTGAATGAAGCATGCCCAAAAGATGATTTCCCGCTGCCGAAAACCAAAATGTTAATTGACAACACCACGAAGTACGCTGTCATGTCCTTTATGAATGGCTACACCGACTACAATTAAATATGAATGGTGCCTGAAGATGAGGAGGCAACGACTTTCAGAACTCCAATGGGGATATATTGTTATAAGGTCATGTTGTTCGGTCTCAAGAATGCAGGAGCAACATATCAGAGGGTAATGCAGAACATATTCCAAGACATGATGCATAAGCATGTTGAGTGTTACATGGACGACTTAGTGGTCAGGTCAAATCATCATGAAGAGCATCGTGAACATCTGGCGTCAGTCTTCCGCCGAATCAGAAATAAATAGTTAAAGATGAACCTGGCTAAATGTGCGTTTGGAGTATCGTCAAGAAAATTCCTTGGTTTCGTGGTGAGACATAGGGCTATCGAAATAGATCCAGAGAAAGTTAGAGTTATTCAAGATATGCCTCCTCCGAAAATGTTGAAAGAGCTAAAAAGCTTGTAGGGCAAGTTAGCATATATCCGCCACTTTATCTCGAACCTACTAGGGAGATGCTAGCCGTTTTCTCATCTGATGAAGAAAGGAACAAAATTTATATGGAATAAATCCTGCCAGAATGCCTTTGATTCGATAAAAGAATTGTTGAAACACCTCCAGTATTAACAGCCCCCGTGAAAGGAAGGCCCCTCATTTTGTATCTATCAGCAGCTGAGAGTTCGCTAGGAGCCCTGCTAGCACAAGTGAATGAAGATGGGAAAGAAGCAGCAATTTATTATTTAAGTCGAACATTGATCAATGCAGAATGCAACCATACGCCTATTGAGAAGATATGCTTGGCGCTGGTGTTTGCAGTTCAAAAATTAAGACATTATCGTTTGTCCCATGACATAACCCTGATATCTCGAGCAGACCCCATTAAGTGTTTGATGACAAGGCTGATGTTGTCAGGAAGGTTGACAAAGTGGATGTTACTGTTATCAGAGTATGCGATCACGTACGAGCCGACAAAAGTAGTAAAAGGACAAGCAGTGGCGAACTTTCTAGCGGCTCATCTGGTGACAGGTTGTGAAGCTATGTTCGATGAATTCCTAGGCGAACAAGTAATGATGATAGAATTACCTGAAGTGTGGCAAATGTTCTTTGATGGGGCAACTCGGGTGACGGGGGCAGGTGCCGGAGTAATATTCATTACCCTACAGGGTGATTTGTTGCCCTATTCCTTCATTCTAGGTACGACGTGTATGAATAATGAAGCCGAATATAATGCCCTTATCATCGGGATGGAGATAGCCAGTGAGCTAAGAATTAAATACCTGCAGATTTATGGGCATTTTAAATTGGTCATAAATCAGGTGGCGACAGAATTTAAGACAAGGAAACCGGAACTTCTGTCGTACTATCGAAAAGTGCAACACTTACTAGAGAAATTTTTGAACGTTTTAGTCAAGCATGTACCACGAAATGAGAATGCGAGGGCCGATGCCCTGGCCAGTCTAGCAGCAGCGCTGTCTTGCCTAGATCGAAGCCCCTTATAAGTAACAATCGAAGAGCGGAGGTTCTTACCTTCTGCAGAGATGATTGGTGAAACAATGGAAGCCCTACCCATATTATGCTTAGAAGTGACAGTAGATGATTGACATCGGCCTCTCGTCGACTATCTCAAATACGACATCCTGTAAGACGATCTAGAAGTGAAATCGCAAATTAAGCAGAAAGTAAAAAGATTCATTTTGTGTAATGAGGAATTATACAAAAGGTCTTATAACGAAATGATATTGCAATGCCTAAATAAAGAAGAGGCAAGCCAAGTGCTACGCGAGGCACATTCTGGGGAATGCGGGGTGCATCAAGCAGGGAGAATTCTGTTCCACCAAGTGCACCGAATGGGATATTACTGGCCAACAATGTTTAAAGATGCAATAGACTACCCGAAACGGTGCCACGAATGTCAAATCCATGGAGACATCATACATGTACCTCCTTAAGACCTTCATCAGTCAGCCACTTCCTAGCCCTTTGCCGCGTGGAGACTTGATGTCATTGGCCCCATAAATCTATCATCGTCCAGAGGAAAACAGTATATATTAGCAGCAACGGACTATTTCTCCAAATGGACAGAAGCGGTTGCACTACGAAGCGTTAAAGAGAAAGATGTTGTTAATTTCATTCAGCATGCGATAATATATTGCCACGGTATCCCAAAGAGAATCATTACAGATAACGACACTCCTTTCAAGAACAAGGGGTGGAGAAGTTATGTCAGAAGTTTGAGATTCACCAGTCATTCTCAACACCCTATTATCCACCAGCCAATGGGCTGGTTGAAGCATTCCATAAGACAATTGTAAAAATACTGAAGAAAACGGTGATCGGGAATAAGCGTGACTGGTATGAAAAGTTATAGGAAGCTCTATGGGCCTATAGGACAATGCATCGTAAAAGCTGCAGGCTACTCCATATTCATTGGTTTATGGTGTGGAAGCTGTCGTGCCGATTGAGATACAGGTCGCTTCACTAAGGGCAGCAGTCCATCAATCAATTACAAATGACAAATACACAAAGATACGGCTGAAAGAGTTGGATTTGTTTGATAAAAAAAGGTTGGCAGCTCAGCAGCGTTTACAATTATATCAGGTTAGAGTTTCTTCTGCCTTCGATAAAAAGGTTAAACACCGATCTTTCAGAAAAGGGGATTTGGTTCTGATGTTGAAAAGGCGGATAGTAGTCACTTGAAGAACAGGGGACAAGTTTGACCCTAAATGGGATGGACCGTATGTAATAACTGAAGTTTACTCCAATGGAGCATATAGAGTAACAGATCAAGACGGGCAAGGCATCAGTATACCGGTCAATGCTCGCTTCATCAAGAGATATTACTCCTGACAGTAGGAGAAATTTTGATTTAGAAGATTATCAAGATAATTCTTCTATATCAAAAGGGGGCAATCATGGATGAAAAGATGAAAATGATGAAATAGCCTTTACATGCACAACCTTATATTCTATCTTCATGAGCAAAAGAGCCACGAAGGACAAAGTCATGTACTCCCTCATGAAAATGAATAAAAAGTTTAATCTTTGCCGGCAAAGCATTGATGATTGCTACCAAGCATTGATTATTGCCAAGCATCAATGATTATCGCCAAGAATCACCGAATGTCGATGATTATCGCCAAGCGTCGATGATTATCACCAAATTTGCCGAACGTTGATGATTATCACCAAGATTAGCAACTGTCGCTGTCGTCATCAATCGCTCACATATGCCTATTTTATCAAAATTGCAATCATCACCAAATTGATATACTATGTTAAACATAATACGAATGTTCTTGGGACATCATCAGCGGCGGCGGAATATCAATTATTAATTTATCAATTCTAGCAGTGGAACAGACTGTGCTGCCAACAACATATAAAGTTGTTGACAGCGATGGTAGCTTACTTCTTAAGGTAGCCTAGCCAAGCCTTACATGGCTAACTATGCATAAGACCTATCGCTTTTGCCATTCAGGCAGCAGTGAGAAGCCAGTGGCCTTAAAAAGCTTGTGAAGGCCATCATGTGCATACCCATGCGAGCAACGAATAGAGCTAGAGACCAAAAGCCCTAAAATCCTAAAAAGTCGTAAAACGACCAGTCATGCATGAGTCCAATGTCGTTTGTGAGCTCTCCAACAGTGTCATGGACGAGGACGAAAATACCCTCACATGAATAGGTTCGAACTCATAAACGAATAAAACCCAAATCCCCAGTTTGATTTTGGTATTAACTCATGAGGAAGGGCATAAACCTACTCACTGATGGATCGACGACCTTGGATTTAGTACCTAAGGTGGCCTGGTTAAGCCCCGCGAACTTTAGAGAGTTACTGTGGCCATCCTTGTGCGTAAATCCCACTCACGACCGTGATTGGTCCAACTACTTAAGAGCTTAAATTGTGTGTCACCATCTAACTAAACTGAAATCTAACATCGCCTATTAAAACATAAATCACACATGGAAATCCCATACTGACAATCATAATATGTGGTGATTTTGTTAATAGTGCTTCCATGAAATATCATACTAAGATAACTGCATGAATGAATATGCTTAGAATGATATATAATGTAGAAGTTTATGGAAGAGCAAAATGTCTCGAAATAGCTTTGATAAAATTTTACGAGTTGTTTATACATCATAACACAAAAAGAATGTTTACATACAATGCCTATAAATCTTCAATTATGTTCAAAATCTCTAAGTAATGTTGTAACTCTTCTTTCAATTGAGATTGTGCTGCAGCAGTGACGCTCAGCTTCAAGGATCATGTTGACCTGATCAGGAGCACCAACTAGTTCAGATTCTAAAGAAGTAGCAACCTCTCCACTCCTTGTCCGTTCAACTTGTACGGTATCAATTAATTAATTATTTGTTTCAAGTTCCACTCTGATATGACAAATAGTTGCGTCTTCCGCTTCCCACTGACTCTTGAGTAATAGGATCTCCTTCTCAAGAAAAACAATTTGATCACTAATGTTTGCCTTATTTATGTCGGAAACCTTCAATTTATCATGGAGAGATTGATTAACAATATTATAGTTAGCAAGAACATCATCCGCCTGAGAGAGCTTCTCCTTAAGAAGCACCAATTCCTTCCGACGATTTAGAATCTCGGGAGCAATGACCATACTCCTTGCTACTTCTAAGTTCTTCGTGGAGTCATAAAATTGTGATAAGGAAGTGTAGAGAGGTTGAACATCCACATGTGCCAGGCGAGCTAAGTGAGCAAGAACTGCTAGAGCACTATCCAAAAAGGGCCATTGAGTTGGATCTTTAAAAGCGCCAACAATGACATAAATCGCATTCTTGAAAAGCCCTAACATAAGACGAGGCACCTTTTCCAAGGAGAATTTATCGAAGGCCGCCGTCACTGAGTTAGACTTTTCAGATCCACTGGGAGTTAGCACAACTGAAACTAAAAGACAAGAGGGGAATATAAGTTCAAAAGAAAACATATGCATATTCAATACTGATATAAAAAGAAAATATATACCTAGAATAGGAACAACAACGGAGATAACTGAAACAGAATGAGTTACGGGTACTGTGGAACTGGGGACTTCCGTGGTCATAACGGCATTGAAAGAAAGTTCCTGAGCTCCCATGGTGCTTGAGTCATGAGTACTTGGAGTGGGAACATCAACTGGATTAGAAAGAAATTCCAGGCTCCGAGCTACCGGCTGAATGGGACAAAGGCATGCAGCAGGGGATTCATTGATCTGCGCGGGGGCATCGGATGTTTGAGGGACTGATGGCAAAGTTTCTTCTGGACTAAGAAGAAGAAGTACATTCCCCATCGTTGCCTGAACACTGGATAGTTGAGCCTCTGCATCTCTTGAAGTTGACGTTCCACGAGCAGCCATCTCAGTAACATCCACGATACAAGGGGAATACGAAGCATCAAAAGAAAGAAAGAATATTCGCACTAGGAGAACCACCATATTCCCCATAATTAAGTTGTTCTTCATTATCTAGAGAAGTCTCCAAAATGGGATGGGAAGTATCAGGATGAGTACTTGGAGCCTCAGGAAGAGAAGACCTAACTTCAACATCGCTCTCTTCTCTAACATTTATCTCAACATCAGTAGCTACATCTAGCAAAGTATCGTCTTCATCAGTAAGACTTGTTAGAGATGACATATCTTTGCTTGCAGTGTTTGCAGAATATTCTGACGAGCTGTCTTCCTCTGATATGGTTTGTTTTTCTTTATAAGTAGTCTTTACAAGAAGAAGACGTGCACCTCGGGAGGGAGAAGGAATTGGTTGTGCCAAAACCGTAGGAGACAGTGACTTAGCATGAGAGCGAGTCATGGGGGAAGTAGTAATGACAATTCGATGTATAGCCGTAAAAGTTCTGGCAGTGAAATGATTGGTTGTGGTTTCTATGAGATCCACGATAGGAACAATCGTGGCAGTTGCATGTTCGACAGGCTGAGAAGTTGTAGAGGGATAGGTTTTGTAGTCGGAGGAATAGCAGGAGCAGGGCTTGCAGGTTGATTTTCCCCTATGGGAGTAGGGGAAGGCAGAATACCCCCTGCAATTTCAAATTCGTTGTGAGGATTGGACGATCTTTCTCTCCGATTTATTAGGTCCAAAGGGGAACCAAAAGCAATCTAGCTTTCAAGAGTGGTTGGGGGCTTTATCTCTCTGATAGGCTGTAACACCCTGGTTCTCAAAACCCGAGGATGGTCGCTCCTCATTGAGAACCCTGAGTATTACATTATAAATTGGACTAACATACATCTAAATAACGACAAATTCCATAACATGGAGTAAGGCAACATTGCATAGACTAAGGATATCAAGAGTAACAACAAGGAAGCTTAATACATGTAAATTGTAACACCCTAGATTTTTGCTAACCTAGAATTAGACGTCCTTAGGCAATGGGTTGCTCCTAACACCTTATTACCCTATCAGAACTGAATCCCACAGTCTAAAATCACTTTTGAACCCATTTCCTTCACAAAGTCAACCCTTCACCATCTTGTTCTTTCAATTTTCCTAAGTACTTTCACCCTAGACACTATCTTAAACTAGTTAAGTATTATAACTTGGATCACTCTATATACAAACTACGAAGGACTAAGTACCACCTCAGACGGAAATCACTTAGGATTAAATCCTTTAGAAATTTGACAAAGTTAACTAAGTGCTAAACTAGATTAACCATGAAATCTATTTGAATCGCTTTAAATACGATCTGCAAGACCCAAAACTTGTAGAATCATTGACGCTAGGTTACCCTAAAACCTAGGATCAATCTCATTACCCGACTGCTCATGGGAGCATCTCGAAACTCCGTATCGGATCTGGACCGCACGTCGGGAGTCCGAATAATACGAAGTTAAGGAATTAGGACCGCCTCGCTGGGCTTTACAACCATCTCAGAAATCAAATCCAGATGGTGTCCCAGTGCTATTCGCTTGAGCTCGGAGTGAAGAGTGTGAGAAATGTGAAATAATTTCAAAATAAAATATCTTGAATAGTAATCTGGCACCTCTCGCTTACGGATCAGTTTTAAGCAACCAGACCGTCAGAATCAGACCAAATTACACCCTCGGGTCAGGAGAAATTTCATACACATTTACATGTACTCGGAATCTCCGATCGAGATCACGTGGCCAATTGAGCGGCGGTCCGCCACGCGTGATCTGGAATCCCAACCGAAATGAAAACTTAATAGAACGTAGATCCAGCGTTAGTGAGCTTAAGTTCGACCTTTGGCTCAAGGAGAGCCACCAGAAACCCTCTTTTGAGCTAAAACAATGCCGATTTGATTATAATATAAGTATACCTTGAACATAAGTCTATTTCGATAAATTTTTAGGCTATATAAGGACCTTAGACCCTCTCTCATGGCAGCCATATGAATTTGAGATTGAGAGAGAGAAAAGAGAGAGAAAGTGTGGGAGATGTGGGAGCATCTCCCTGCCGCTGCTATATGTGTTCAACCGCTCCATTTTCATCATTTTCCCGGCGATTTCAGCCCCGTTTTTAGGTAAGAAACGCTAACCCTAACCTGATTTGGGGCTTGGGTGGTTGTAGGATATGAAATAGCTAACGTATTTCGTTCCATAGGTTGCCAAACTGCCGAATACGGGAGCTTAGCAAACCTATCAACTCCGTTACGATTCTACGACACAAGGTGCGGACTTTAGGTGTATAGGTTATGGTTTTCAACGCTTTCAATGTCAGATAATGATAGATTCATGATCTGCATGCAATTGCACATGTACAAAGTACTTTCCGATTTCTGTTTCGATTAAAGATGCAAATTATGGAATTTTACATATTCTAGGTATTCGTAGAAAATACCGTATATGTATATTTTTTGGAAATGTGTTTGACATGATTATTTGTTGTATGAATATATGATATATGGATAAAATACTTATTTAGTGAATGGATTCGCCCAAATACATGTTTTACTAATATACACTATGTATGTACAAATACTGTATTGTAGAAAGTACTGTATACATATGTATTTTAGAGATGTGTTTGCCATGATTATTTATTGTATAAATATACTATATATGCATAAATTATTTGCTTGGTGAAAGGACTCACCCTAATACATGTTTGCTAACATACACCACGTATGTGAAATAGTGTATGTTAAGTGTTTGTGGAAATGCTTGAGTGAGTAAGTGTTTGGATGTAGATGCCTTAGGAGGGTGTTGAGATTGGATTCTCAACTACCCTAGCGACATGTATGATTACCTCCATGAGGTTGATCACTTAAAACCGCTTACTTACAATACATGTGTTTGTATTCCTATTGATATAGTGTTTTACAACATGCTTTATATCATGCTTTATAATATGCTTATAACATGGCTATTAGCATGTTTGAATTACTTTGTTTATCATGCTTGAATTACTTTGTTTATCATGCTTTACTCCACATGCTATGGATGACAATTGATTATGTTTGGGGCTATGATTATAGTCCAGACAATCGGTACCAGATTGGAGATCGTGGTTGAGTTTCATGTCGCCACGTGAGATGCGTTCGACGAACTCGAGTCGTACTTCGGTTGGCGATAGTGGTTGGCCACGCTAAGTGCTTATGCACTTCATGTCGTTCAACTTGTTGTGCACTCGAGCTAGCCGAGCTTGTCAAGTAACCCGATCTGTCTAATGTATGTTCACCATGTTTAGTCGCTATTGCCTGAACCTAGGGTACCAAACTTACCAGTGAAAACCCTTTTAACCATGGTACCTCGATCCGCTAAGACTCATGAGCCGGGCATGGTGGTATGGGACACCGTGGTCGGATTTGTCGGCCTCTGTTGGGGCCACGTGCCTCCCGTAGTGACCAAGTGAGCAACCAAACTCGTGAGCCGATTATGGTGGTATGGGACACTATATTCGCGCTGTCGGCCTACATTGATAAGGTGATGGGGGAGCGGTGCAACCTTTGTGCGTAACAGCCCTGACAGCCCTTTGTAGTGACCTCGAGCATACTCTGAAATCGCAGTGCGCCTTAAGGTTCGCCGCGGTATATAGAGTATGAACTAGGCCTGTTTCTGTATTGTGATGAATCGTTTAAGGGGTGATGGGGGAGTGGTGTAACCTTTATGCGTAACAGCCCTGGCAGCCTCTGCAGTGACCTAGAAAACACACCATCGTCTGATATTAACTAGGACTGACGACCCTAGAATGGATCATGTTTGGGAATGATATAAGGGAGGTACCTTAGTTTCCCAATCCTGCTATTTGAAATGGACTAATTAAAAACTCGGTAATCATGTTCATCATGCATTGCATGTGCCTAAAAGATGTGGAGCACTGTGGGATGAAAGCATGCCGCGAGCGTGAGATGGTGTCGCATGAGGGAGTATGTCAGTGAGGGCATCCATCATACCTGCATTCATACTTACATTAATAAGAGTAGTTAGGAGTGTTTGATTTTATTGCTTTATCATTACTGCTTGACTGTATTGATAACATGTTAACCTATGCTTTATTGTTCCACTGAGTTAGCTACTCACTCCCACGTTACGGGATGGTGTTGTACACACCAACCAGATTGTTGAGTTTCAGATGGCAACGCTACTCCTGAGCAGAGTAGGACTATTACTATGATGTCGAGGAGGAGTTCTCCTACATGTAACTCTCTCGACGGGTCTCTGAAGACCCAGTATTGTATTGTGGGGCTATGGTACTTGGGATAGAAGACATTACACTTACACATTTGGTATATTTTAGAACTGTACTTGTAATTATTTAACCTGGTAATGTTATCACACTCTGGAGACTCATCATAGTTTATATTCTATCACAGTCTTCCGCTTGCAAATTTAACTGTCTCTGGAGTATGATATGTTGTTTTGGCTTAATCTCACTCATGTTCACTACTCTAATACAGTCAACATTCAATCATCATTCATTTTGTTGCATAAGTGATGTTCTGGAACTCGAGAGTTGAGTTACTACTCGACCCTCGATTTTCGGGATGTTACATAAATGGAGGCAAAATGAAATCCCACAACAGAGAAAATATTTTATTTCAATTTAAACAAGATACAAAATGTAAAATACGAAAGCAAGTAAATCCTAAATTATCAGTCGAGCTCCAACGACTCAACTGCAATGGCATAGAGGCCCTCCTTGCCTAACTCCAACTCAGCCGTCCTTGGGATCCCGTCATAGGTGTCTCCACTTATCATCATACCTGTATCTATTTGGTGCAACCACACAATTGGGTGAGTGAAAACTCAGTGGGAATTTTTCGCAAGGATTCAAGCATACCATATCATTCCAAAATAGTTTAAACCACACGTAATCAATCATATTGAGAGTAATATGAATTTAAATGTAAATGGATAGATGTATGAATGTATGACAAAGTCACAGATCTAGGGATGCACATCTAGCTGTTAAAATAAAAGACCGCCCGTGGTAGGTAGACTACCTGGAAAAGGCCATGAAGGTGAGTGCACCCAAGGATGACCTCCTGGAAAAGTACTCAGGGTACGCCCATTGAGGTA
The DNA here is from genome assembly GCA_030180095.1 of Magnolia changhungtana. Taxonomy (NCBI): domain Eukaryota; kingdom Viridiplantae; phylum Streptophyta; class Magnoliopsida; order Magnoliales; family Magnoliaceae; genus Magnolia; species Magnolia changhungtana. Next base: position 4,973,639 of record JASAUF010000625.1, read on the forward strand.
TTTAAAAACCTGGAAATGCCTCATATAAATAGAGAGCACCCAAAGTGGCACAATTGCACAGGTTATGTGAGTCCGCTGAAGGGATAACACCTTCAGTAAATCGTACAGGATGTGACTTACATTGAGCACTCGAAAAAGCTCATATGTCATGCATGGATGTCATGCACCATGATACTCAAGTACACTCCATGATATTAACAAAGTCACCTTCATAAATATAGCCAAGCTCGTGGTCTTATAATGGGATGTCGGACAATCTAATGTAAGTTCAATATAATTCCAAATACCCTTTCTAAGACCAATGTGGCCCATGAATGTGACATATGGAATGTAGTTAGGGAGCCCATCCAACATTCCTTATGGAAGGTAACATCATACATGATCTCATTTAGAGTATTGCAATACCATGATTCTTATCACCATTAGTAGTACTCAAAGTCAAGTAATTTCTAAATTACTATATAAAACACAAGACTAAGTCTAGATCTTATAAATATAGGATCTGTGGAATAGGAAATGAATTACAGATTCATGTAAAAAATAGAAGTAGAAGAAATAGTTCACTATACATATTATTCCAAACGTTAGAACACGTCAGATTCAAAGAAGAATGAACCTAGCATATGTATAGTGTAATGGGAAATTCTACTATTTATAATATGATTATGAATAAGATTTCTTTCTTCATGTTTAACAGATAGGAATGTACATGTAACTATGAAATCTCAAACATGTCTTATGGAGTATGATACAAGTCCTTAAATGTACAACAGTAACAATTCTAGTCATTCACTCATAGTTGATTAATGAACCAAGGAATGAAATCACAGCTTAAATATTTCTACACATTAGGCTCAAAACTAGCTTAGAGTTCAATGAAATGAATGAAGCAATGTGGGACATCCCTCACCTTGATTGAGGGTTTCTCTTGATTTGAATCTTCCTATGAGGTGAGTCTTTGAGCTCTTAATTTAGAATTGATTGAAGGAAGGTGTCTTTTAGATGTATTAGTGTACACAGCCCCTGAATAAAATATTATAGAATCTTAGTGAGTCAGTACAGAGTTGACTCGGTTGGGGTTCTTAACTAAGAACTAGTTGAGTCCAACTCAAGGGTTTGTTAGCCTCAGGATTGGTTTGAAGGTCTATTGAACACAACACTTCTCAGAATCATGCACAATGGTTAGAATCAGCTTTACTCAGCCGAAAAACTGACTGGGTCAGCTCGACCATGAGTGTTGAGTTGACTCAGTCAAGCGACACGGTCGGGTCAGTCCACCGAATGGCCAAAACTGTAACACCCATGGCCGGGCTCAAGCTTAACTAGGGCGAACTACAACCCAGGCCCAGTTGAGTCGGAGTTTTACTTCCCAAAACTGAACCTGAGTTACTGACTTAGTGTTAGCTTGTCCCAACCGGGTTTCTGTAGCTAGCAACGTGTAACGGTGTGAATCCATCTGAGATCCGCTTGTAGTGCTGGTCACTGTGCAATGTCGTCCGATCATAGCCATGGGTTCCGATTTGGAGTTTGCCAACCGGACATGTAGTTGAGTCACTCAACTCATGATCGAGTTGAGGTGACTATGATTACAGTCGGCTGAGCAGACAGACCTAGCAATACCTGAGGGCGGATCTTCGAGATAACCTGATCAGGGTCAACGTTGGATGCAAGAAAGGGATCTTGATGAGGTGTGTGTCTCTCTGAGCCTGTCGAAAATCAAGAAACTCGACACCAGACCCGATTTTGGTTATAGCTAGAAGATTTCGAGTTGGACAGCGACTAGAACTCGCTCTAGTTGTTGCTTCCACCTCCAAACTCCCCTGATTTCTCTCTTTCTAACTTCTCTCTATTCCTTCTCCTTCCCTCAAAATCCCATCTTATTGCAGGCGGGACGCGTAGCTGAGTTGGGTTGTAATTGTTTATGCAACTTGCTCCAGCAGCGTCAGGCACTCCAGCAATCTCCCTTTCTATTCTTTGCTGTAGCTTTCCTCGGGCGTTTCCCTAAAATGTGGCTACTTATAGTCGTTCTTATTTCTAGACCCTTCCAAGGCTAATCCCAATGATTAGCTTGCGGTTAAAAACAGCGCAGGCAAAAACACCTACCATCAGGGTCTCTCGTACCACTGATTTCTCCCTGATTAGTTTGCATAGACATAATCCACTTATGCAGATGAGTTCCTGGGATGTTAGCCCACCTAAAGGTTATTTTTTATCAAGGTTTGATGGCCCACTGGTGATGCACGGTTTTCACAGCCGATCGTGGAAGATGACTCACCATCCATGACATATTTCGAACGAGGGGCTTATCTCGTGATCTGAGGCATCAGGATGGCTTGGATAGGACCACCAATCACTGTGGGACACATTAGATGAATGGTCGATAGGGTTTTCGAATGGGAACAGTTTTTCACTTGCGGCAGCTTTTTCACTACAACGGAAGCCCTAAAGCATTGAGATGGATGGACGGCTAGGATTGTTTTGGGACACACGTCTGAAATTTTAGTGCAGGTTCTCGGGTTTGCCAGCTCATAGAGATGGAAACGAAAAGTCCCCTTTTAGGAAACCGCCGCATGCAACGCCCCTTGGGGACCAGATCGTTCATATGATTGGATACATCCACATGTACAAACCTCAAGTTTTGATCAGAATCCCCACTCGCACTTAATGGACGGTTTGGATTTCTCATATGTGATCGGATGGTGGGCCACAACTAATGCAAACGAAAGCTTTCCATTTAAACGGAAGTCAGGCGGGAAAAGAGGGAGAAAACTCTCTTTTTCGAGGAGAGCTCGGGTCAGCAGTTCTTTTACCGTTGCAATGGTCCAGTGCATCGTGGGTGCACCATTTCTGGTGCACACATGTGATGGATGTGGGGCCCGTAGTGATGTTTAGTGCAATCTACTCCATCCATATACTTTACAAGACTATGATATGGCAAGGGATTTAAAAATGTGGAAGATCCAAAGCTTAAGTGGGTCATACCAATTGATCTTTAAGTTTTAAATTGTGAATTTCTATTGATCTGATGGTTGAATCATCTCTAATCTTACCTCCTGGGTTCCTAAGAAAATTCTAGGGAGATTTTAATGGTTTCTTTTATATTAATCATATAGTGTTTGATTAAGGGAAAATTTCTTAATTTGAGTGTTACAGTCCATTGAATGACAGATTAGATGAATTGGGTTCTAATTTTTTGAGGTCAGGGCTGCCACAGTCTATGTTAATCATTCTCAATGGTTTCTGAGGTTGTCTAATCGCAACCAAAAGATTGATTTTTACAATCTGATAGTTGAATTAGGGAAATCAAGTGTTAGAGTAGTCGACCTAATGTTTCTTTGAGGAGTCCTATTGCATATGTACGATCTACCTTAAGATTGAAGGGTGAGTTTAGTGATCTAGGAGATGGTATTGGTAATGAATGACTTGACATGACTCTAACAGGGTTTAATGAATTGACAAGGATTTTTCTTCTCGGTCAGATTAGGCTAGAATGTAGGTGATCATTCCATTACTTTAGATTTGTGTTCATGCCAAGTTAGGTTCCACAGTAACACCCAGGTACAGAAAAGTACATGGTGTTACATAAGCTCTTCTACAAAAAAATTTAGACGAAGTTGCCCTAGGACGGCGGCTTGATCTTTCTCGTAAAAGTATCTGATCCCTTGTTCCAGTCTGTAATTCCTCAGACACGGGGGAGGAACCCAGGTAGGACAATCCACTGAGAAACAATTGCATACTAGATAGTAATGATGGCTCCACCATCACATCCAGGTATATGAAGCTGTTACTTATGATTATACCCTAGGAGGACGAATCGAGAGCCAAAATTTCTAGTCAGGAGCTACTTCCGTATCAGAGCCCAGTTGTAAGGACCAACTTCGTAACTCCTCATCGTTCTAGTGACTTCCTCACTTGCTTAGGGCATGGCCTGATCATACCCGAACTGTCTAGCGAATCGACTTGGGTAATATAGTTCTCGCCAGAACTCTAACCCTTCCCGTAATGGAAGACTGCAAGAACGAATGCAGAGAAAGAAAGTCCTTTCAATAGGGTCTAAGGCTTGGTTATCCTCCATGTCTCTGTCTTCGGCCTGATAATCTAAGTAAAAAAAGGAAAGAAGTCGATGGATTCCATATTATTAAATTTATCCACTATCCATTCGTACCCCTTCCTTATCATTTTCCATTTTAGAAAATGCCACAAGGGTAGATGATCAGGATGAACATAAGCCTTCTCCAGATCATTGCATGTCCAGGGGAAATAGATGCTGAGCTACCCAGATAAGTATTGCCATGGAGTGAAAGCGGATGGAACTCCTAGCACCGGGCTTGAGCAATGCACCGCGGTATGACCAAAAGCTCTGTATAATGAACATAAGATAGGAGGAGCCAAGGAATATCTCTTTCTACCTTCTGCCATCACACCCACTACTACAAATAAAGTCGGCCGATTAGAGTCTGAACTTTTTTGAACTGGGAAGCACAACTAAGTTTAACAAGTAAGCCAGAAAAGCAGCTAGTTCAGTTTCGACAGTGAATTCTGTCGGGCCCCTTATTTTCTTGCAGTGAGCTTCTAGCTCAACACAATGACTGTCGAGGAACCTAAAAAAGAGAGAAAGAGAAGGGGGAGAAAAGGTCAGCGAGCAATTCACGTTTATAGAAAAGCATTGCTTGAAAGGAAAAGAGAATGTTAAAATGCTTACACCAAGTAGCGGGAAAAATGGGCTAGCCATTAAAGGGGAAAAATCTTATGAACATCGGCGAAGTAAGATGTTTTCCGAAAGAGATCGATGGTTGTCGCTGTAATTTTGGGCACTCTGTTGGGTGTGACATAGGCAAACTTTTGGTTTAAAGGAATATATTCATCAAGAAAGGATCTGGAGATGGGTAGGCCAGTCATCCTATATAAATCTCATAAAGTAATACTCACTTTTCCTACTAGAAGATGGAAAGAATTCGTAGTAGAAGACCAATACTTTAGAAAGCCTTTATATATCATCGTATCTTTTTGAAAGAAGTTTGAAGTGGCTTCTATGGCATGATACAGCCTTGCTGTGGTAAGGACGTCTTTTTGTTTCTCCAAAATTGCTTTGGTCCAAGCACTGTAATATGGACGAACGGTCCAAAGACCCCGTGTCCTGAATTCATCTTTCCCCCACAAAGAATCGCGGTGATGAAAGCGTTGCTGAATCGTCTCGAAGAAATGGGTATGATACAAGGAGTGAGGGTCATAACACGGTGTGAGGAAGCGCATGTATCATATTTTCCCAGTCTTTTGGGTTAAGCCTTTATCTATAACATAACCCTCAAGAATTTTTGGCTCCTTGATCACCCAATTGGAGACATATAGAAGCTTGTTCAGTGTTATTTAGTCTGTTAGCTCGCTTTGAAGAATGGATCGGTGACGCTGAAGTTGTAGAGGAAGATCAATGGTCTCATCTTTATACGGGTTACAAAATTTGATTGCTTCGGTAGCTAGGTTAACTGAATCCCAAGCATTCTGAAAGTGTCTTCAGTTATGTTCTCAAATCTTCTTCTGGAAAGCTTCGTCTTGGCTCTTCTCCCTTGGTCATTTTAGAATAGACGGGGAAGGAGAAGCCTCTGCAGCAGAAGGTCAGGTGTCATCAGTGTGATAGTTGGTCGTGCATTTCAACCAATCGTCCCAATCAGATTCTTGTCCTGAGAGGGGTGGTCCTTCTATCTCTTTCATAATTATGGCCATGCAAATATGCTCTGACAAGCGTTGAATACGATTAGTAAAATTCACCATGACAGGAGCCAGCTCTTTGAAGAAGGAGCTATAGTTCCCGTCAGAGTGGGGTCTTTTCTGAGTATGGGTTTCCACAGATTTTGGGTCAGATGGTCCCACGGTACTTGAGGAAGCGAGAGGTCTTTTCGAGCTAGCCATTTGAAACTTATACAGGAGGAAGAAAATTCATTAAGCTGAAATAGAAGTATTATAAAGCACTGAGAAGAATAAATAAATTTGAAGTCCAAAATTCATCACATAAGTCATTGTGCACAAAATGTTGTGCGCAAGGCATTATGTGCAGGGCTGTTGAGCGAAATGGCTATTGTGCACAAAATGAAGTGCAAAAAGTGTTGTACGCAACCTGCTATGCATGAAGTGAAATACGTGAAGTGTTGTGCGTAAGGTCATTGAGCACTGCCTGTTGTGCATTGGATTTTGACCAAGTACAGAAAAGTATGGTGCATAAGACTGTTATGTGGACAGGCGGTTCTACGCAAAGGTTTTGTGCGGAACAACCGTCGTGCAGCACACAAAGGTATAAACTTGACGCAAAGAAATAGTGTGGAGCAGAGGAGAGAGATGGTGCACATGAAGATAAGTCCTACATTTATAGGCAGAAACCCATCCGTTGTGCGCTAATGGTTGTGTGTAAATCATTGTAAAAAATTCATTGTGCGCGGATTAGTCAGCGCACAATGAAGAAAATATACGCAGAATGAAGGAAATCAACAAAACAAGTGTTTTAAAGAATTGTTATTGATCCTACATGTTTATTTTGTAGGTATAAAAATAAAAATGCAGGATTAAGGCGGCATCTGTTGAGGCATAAGAAGAAAGGAGGACAGCAGAAAAAGCATTGTGCACAAATAGGATGGTAAAAAAGAGTGTTGTGTGGAAAAAGTAAGCATTGTGCGGTAAAAGTGTCCATTTGTGTGGAAATGATCATTATGCACTGATGATTGGAATGCACACCGAATTCTGCACAAAGGACAATGCGCACCGAGTTCCGCACAAAGGATAGTGCACAAGGAGATCCACACCAAGTCGCCCACATAATGGAATCCGCACAAAGATGGTTAGCGCAAAGGGGACCACACAACGGTGATGTGGCATGTTCGCATGTGTGAGAAGGCTATATATACCCCATGATCCCTCTAAAGGGGTCATTAGCAGCCAATCGCAAAGAGAGAAGATTTTACAGGAGAAGAAAGGTAGAGTCCGCAACCATTATGCGGAATAGGCGTTGTGCGGTGTACAACGCTGCTGGCGCACAACGAGTGCCAGCGCACAACAAGAGCTAGTGCACAAAGGGGGTGCTAGCGTACAACAGCTTCCTCCAGGGCATAACAGTTCCCTCCACCGTACAACAAGAGCTGGCGCACAATGGCTTTTAATAGTGCATAATGACTTCTAGTGCATTGTTCAATATTATGTTTTAATGTTTCATACATTCATACATAATTTGAGTACTAAATCTTAATTGTATATTATAATTCATAAGTATTTTATTTGGAATCAAAGGAGAAAGGGATGTGACGACCCTAGAATATATAAATTAAGTGATTGTCCTTCTTGTCTTCTTTTGGTAATCAATCAAATGAATGAAATTTTTCAAATGAAATGCATTTGTTTCTTTTTCGAAACAGTCACTCCTATTTAAGCACATACGATAGGCAATTTGTAGGTTCGTCACTCCTAATGAAACGCATACGATAGGCAAGTTATAAGAATTTATACTCATGGTCACTACGGGAGGCTCGTCACCTCAGTGTAGTCCGACAACACGATCACGGTGTCCCATACCACCATTGCTTGGCTCACGAGTCTTAGTTGCTCATTGGTCACTACGGGGAGGCTCTTCACCTCAGTGTAGGCTGACAGCTCAAACACAGTGTCCCATACCACCATGCCCGGCTCATGAATCTTAGCGAATCGTGGTACCATGGTTAAAGTGGATCTTTACATTGGTGAAGGGTACCTTAGATTCAAGCAGTCGCGTCCATACATAGAGAATACACAATAGGTCAATCGGTTCATTAGGCAAGCTTGATTGATACGAGCACACGCTGACTTAATCGACATGGAGCGCATGAGCCCTCCTCATGGCCTAACCACCGTCGACAATCATCGTGCGACCCAGATTCATTGAGTATACCTAATGTGGCGAGACTAATTCGGCCACCCGAACAGGGACTGTTACCGATTGCCTGGGCTATGTTGTAGCCTCAACCATGCTCATATGTAACTAACAAACACATACAATATTCATCTCAGCATTTAACAAACAATCCAAGTGGATTCCTCACTTGGATATTTTATCGAACACATTGATCATGTTACCAAATACTTGCATTTGATCAATTAATTACATAGAGGAAAATATGATTACATAAAAAAAATTATACATATGCATACCACAATAAAGAATCCTAACTTAATACTCATAGTAGATACAAATCATCAACAATTTCTCATTCAAGCAATTAATCAAACACATAGACTAGCTTAGTTATAACATATGTTTATCAATTCCTTATACAGAGAGATCAACATGCATATGAAAATGATGAATCCTAGATCAGTAATCATGACAAGCACAAATCATTTTCAAATGCTCATTCAAACATTTCAACACACACATGGGATGCATCTTTTACTTATCACAATTCATATGTGTATATCATACATTAGCAGACATGAAAGCATTGATAACCACAACCTAAGTGTTTATAGTTCGCACCTTTCGTTAGAATGCTTGACTCGGACTCGGTCCAAACTCTACGTTTCCGAAAATGGAAGTCGGGCACCTAAATGACGAAACAAGTTAGCTAGATTGATGAATAACTATCCTGGATCTCTACAACGATATTAGGGTTAGGATTTCTTATCCAAAATAGTAGCCGAAAGAAGTTGGGTAGCGCAATGGGGTGGACATTTGGTGCGTGGATTCGTGGGAGAGGATTCCTGCAGCAATCTCCCAAAATCTCTCTTCTCCCTTTCCTCTTTTCTCTTCTTTTCTCCTCTCTCTCCCTTAGGGGTTTCGTAAAATTCGTATATGAGATAGGAGGGGTGAAATAAGGGCTATTTATAAGCCCAGAAGTGATGTAAATGGCCTCAGTACCACTTTATACATAGGTTATACCCTTTGGGCGGCTGTTCTTGACGAACGGGGCTCATAGGGAGGCCCACGACTCATTTACGTCATGTGGTACACTCCTTGACAATGGATCCATGCTAGGACATGATTTCGGTGCGATCAAATAAGCCGATCAACCGTGGAGGGCCCGCGTCAGATCAACGGTCATACTTACTCAATTAGGGCCACAGTTATACGGATACATGCAGGGAAATTTCTTTTCCCCACGGGTGAAGTTTGGTCACAAACTAATGGTCCGAAATCCTCAATTTCATGTGAGAGTGAATGACCTAATTCACTTAAGTTTTGGTTCATTTTCTAAAGGAATTCGCGTTTCTCACGCACTTCACTCATGGCTCAAGTTGTACATTTCTGGACACTATCTGGGCTTGATTCCCGTGATAGTTGTTAAGTCCAGTAGGATAGACATAGTCCTATAGTTTCACGGTCATTGGACCCTCAACGTGCAGGCTAGGTCCAATACAGGGTTTCAATATATTCCCGAGAACGACAGGCTCTTAGGATTTCTCATAGGTCTTTAGGTAACATTGAGCCAGTGGTACCCATGGTTTTAGGCCTTCCCATTTGTGAAAATGGTGGCCCAAGCTTAATCCACTGATTATTTAGTTTAGGGCATGTTTGGGCAGTGGGATTAGAAGGAATTAGGTGGGATGGGATTCATCTGGCCTTGTGCCAATTCCACTCCATGTTTGGGAAGAATGGAAAAGCTTGAAATTAGATTAGAAGGAATTACATTGGGTCTCGTGCCAATTTTACTCAATTTTAGCAAGTTTTGTAGGTCCCACCATTATGTGTGGGCTATATCCACACCGTCCACCCATTTTTTGAGATTATTTTAGAGCATGGGCCAAAAATCAGGTAAATCTAAAGCTCAAGTGGACCCCACCATAGAAAGCAACGGGGAATGAATACTTACCATTGAAAACTTCTTTGGGGCCACATAAGTTTTGGATCTACCTCATTTTTAGGCACATGCCATAAAATGAGGTTACAAAACAAATGAACAGTTTAGATATAACACATGTGTGTTATTCTCATTAATTTCAAATGATGGTGGGTATATCCATTCAATGTACCACCGTATTACCAACAAAGCATGGAATTAATCTTATCCCATGGCACCTGCCATGGGTAATAATTATGTTTTTGAATCCCATCCCACCTAATCCCTTCTAATCCCACTGCCCAAACACGCCCTCAGTACTTAACTAAATTCTTCCTAAATTACATGACAGGATGCGGTCCTTGGGTGGTTCTGCTTGAGGTGGTACTCAGGTCTTTGTAGGGATTTTTTCGGGATGTTATAGGTATCCTTCCTCTTCTTCAATTTGTAGGATGAGAAAACATTTTACATTGGGGTGGTCCTGCATTCTGCTCTATTGCGCAAGCCATGTATGCTTGTATTACTGACTTCTCTACTGAAAATCTTACATTTACAATTTCTACTAGAGAAGGTCCAATTGATGTGGACCGTCACCTCATTTCTGGATTAATGGACCTTCTAGTTAATGATTATGGTATTCCCATCAATACGCTTGTTGCAAAACTATCTGAATTTGAGAAGCGGATGCTCACTAGAGTTTTATGTAATATGGATACGGAATGGAGAACTGGGAATGCGCTCGTTTCAAAGTTTATGTTACCCAAATACAATGTTTTTCATAGGATTTTCATTTTAAATGTCTATCCTAGATCTGGTAACAAAACCGAGCTTACTACATTCATGATTCGTATTCTTCATTCTATCATTTCTGGAGTATCTGTGTGTCTTCCTTCTCTTATTTGTTATATCATGACTCAGTTCTGTCTCCACCCAGGTCACAGTGATATACCTTTTGCTTATCTTATGACTGTATTAGCCACTCATAGTCTAGTGGTTAAGCCTGTTGGACAAGATCCCATTCACCATTTATCCTTCAACAACTCTAATATTAATAAGATGAATTTGAAGATGGCCCCATGTCAAGTTGATGAGGGTGCTAGTGGAGCAGCTGGAGCAAATGAAGAAGAAGATACTCTACCTCCAGATGATGACAATATGGATGACATTTTTTATGAAATTGAATCCGATTCTTCTACTGATCCTAATTATCAGCCATCTGATTTTGATGCGTGTTTGTACTCACTTGAAGAGAAGGTTGAAAGTATGCATGTGTCCCAAGAAATGCAATTTAAATATATGCACAAATATCCTAGGCGCATTAACAAGGGGCTTCATCAAATTGATCCTTCAATACCTACTCTTTCTTCTGGTTCGGATTAGTTTTGAGTATCTGATATGTAATAACTTTTAATACTTGAATTTCTTCTTGTGATTGGACATATTTTTAATGGTTATCTTGTTACTATGTTATTTTAACCTTACTTCTCTAATTGCTCTCGTGCTTCCGTCATCATTTATAGGATCTTTCCTTTGTCATATTGTGACAAAAAGGGGGAGAATTAATCCTGACAAGCCTATTTCATTATGATAAATGTGGAGAATGAATGTGGAACTGTGGAGAATGTGGTTAGATGATAGGTAGCAATATTTAGCAATATTTTTTTCTCTTCAATTCCGCTCTTAGATTCTATGTTGTAAGGTATTAAGGGGGAGTATTGATTTGACCAAGTTTTAACTGGTGCATGATTCTTTGACCAGGTTGTAACTGGTGCATGATTTTGTGACCAGGTCGTAACTGCTCATGATTCTTTGTTGTGCATATCTCTACTATGAGCATCATATTATTTATTTGGTTTTATCACAAATTTGACAAAGGGGGAGATTGTAAATGCTATTCTATCTAGCTCCTATTATTGTCAAATTTTATAGTGCTAAAAACTCTTGGAATCTGTATCTTGTGTAGCTCATCTTCATATTCAAGATCAAGTAATTCAAATACAAGTTCAAGATGTTCCAATTCAAGATTCAAGCAGCACAAGTATAAGAACAAGAGATTCTTATACAAGTTCAAGTACTAGATCAAGTTTTCAAGCTTCAACTATATCAAGACAGTGTGCATTACTTTAAGAATTCAAGCTCAGGTAATCTTTTCAAGCTTAAAGCTCATATACTCAAGTTGAAACACAAGTCACAAGTACTTCAAGTTCAAGCTTCAAAGTACTTCAAGATGTTAAGCTTCATGTACTTCAAGATCAACTATCAACCGAAGCGAATGATGTGTCAATGTTCAACTATCACATATAACATATAAATGACCCTAGATTGACCATAGGTTAGGTCATATGGATTGCATACTTAAATTGGGTCGTTATATAATTTTATAGGCTTTTTCTTGACTAGTCTTATCATATGTTCGACTAGTCCTAGTACTGGCTCGACTAAGATAAGAATTTCCTCGACCAGTCTAAGATTTGTTACTAATTTTTTAGATTTTTTGTTGGACCCTCGACCAGTCCTGGAGACTGCTCAACTAGTCGAGTGAACAGTGCTCAACCAGTCGAGCAGGCTTGACTCAAAGTCCAACAACCATTTTTGGTCCCACTCAACTAGTCGAGTGCAGGGCTCGACCAATCGAGCAGGCCACTCGACCAGTTAAGCAAGCCACTCAACCAGTCGTGGAACGTTCTTATCTTATCGCGCCCGAAATTTTGAATTCTTGTTGGTTCTTCGACCAGTCGAACCGACCACTGGGCCTGTCAAGTGAACAGTAATTTTACCTATAAATTGAGGAGATTTTCAAAGTTTTTCATTCAATTCCAAGATAATCAAGACACCACTCTAAAAGATAAATTTGTGATATTCTTAAGCTATATTATGTTCATTTAATATTCTCTTTAATTAGCTTTTTGCATTTGATTTTGAATTCTTTATTCCAATCATAATTGAAGAAGGGATTTAACTTTTCCCCTTTCTTGAGATCAAAATCAAATTAAGCTAGCCCAAGGTGATTTAATCTAAAAATCATTTAGGACTTATAACCCTTTTATAAGTGAGTGTGGACATTGAACATCTACACCGAATTGGTTTTACCGAGCTTCATCAGAGGAGAATACCCAGATAAGTATATTTACTTTTTTGTAAATCTCTTTTTGTTTTTTTTTTTTTCATTTTTTTTGAGATTGTGCTAGAAAAATCTCTCTCTTTTTTGGTTTGTCTGCAGTGATCCAGAAAATATCAGAGTGTGTGGTTTTTGAACTGTGTAAGCCCATTAGAAAGACACAATTGTGAAGGTTTTAGGTGAAACTTGAAAAACCTATTTTATAGTGAAAGCCGATATCCACTATGTGAGGATATTAGGATGAGAGTAGTTGTGTGGCTGCTTTTTTAACAGTTGGTGTACACACAAGCAATCCACTATAATTACTGGAGTTGTGAATGGTTGAATGTGCCTAAGTGTGTGATTGTTGTAATTTATTTTTTCAGCATTTATGGTGAATGATTGTAATTTACTTTCAGTTCATGTGGTGAATGTTGTAATAGCAATAGAATTTTTTTCTGTTTTATTCTTTATTCCTCTATATCGGTTTGACATTTTGATACACAAACCATTTTAGGAATCAGGTTATCCTACCATAAGCCATTGGTTTTTAGTGTAAGGTTGCCCTTAGAACAATATCTGTGTCAACCTCTCCATATTTATGCATTTGAGGTTGCTATTCATTTCTGCTATTTAAAATGTTAAGTACTATCATTGTTAATTTCTTTCTTATTTAGCATTTAAAATTTTAATTTGGCATAGTCCTATTCACCCCCCTCCCCCCCACTAGGACTCTTAACTCAGCCTTTTCAGTTGTTGGATACTTGCTTGCTAAAAATTTATTCATTGTGTCGTAAAAAAATCGAAAGGAACTTGCAAACTAATTCAATTCTTGACCAATCATCTTCAAAAGGCAACCAAAGATACGTACTATCACGCTTTACATAGTGAGAGAATACATCTCTAAAAACTATCGCTGAATCCAACATTTCAAAAGTTGAATTCCATTACGTCATGACTTCCAACTTCATTGTTCTCTGAGATGACAAATTCAACTACTTCACAATCTCATTTCATGTATACAATCATGAAGGTGACCCCTATATGTATTTCATACTCTCTTATGTTCTTGATCGTTGGCTCAATTATTTTAAGGCCATATTGTACAATCAAGTTTAAGATGTGAGCACAACACCTAACATGAAATATCTTTCGACCAAAATACAAGTCACTAGTGGCCCTAAACTTGTTCTGCAAATTCATTATCATGTTATCATTTATAGATGCATTGTCTATTAAGGATATTTTCTTCTCAATGCCCCACTCCACAAGACATTTGTACATGCAGTCTGAAATCATCAATCCAGTGTGAGGAGGTGCAAGATAGCGAAAGTTTATGATTCTCTTGTAGAACCTTCATTCAACATTAACATAATGAGTAGTTAGTGACATATACCCCTTTCATTTATTGGATGCCGTCCATAAATCTTATGTCAGGCTAATTCAGGAAATTGATTTTAATCATCCTTTCAACTTGAGCTTCTCGCTTTCATATATATATTCATGCCCACTCTCTTTATTGTTGTACGGGAGACCTTCTTGTATTTGGGGTTAAGGCTTCTAGATAGTTTGACAATAGAATGACTCTCTACCATCTGAAATGGTCGGCAATAATAAATTTGGCCGTCAACTCATTCACATGGTCTTGTTATATTTGTAGATAGACAATGTACCTTGTGACGAACCCACTAAAGATTGGGTAAATAAAAGTTTATGTTACCCTGAGGTATGAGTTCTTATTTTTTATGACACTTTAGACTATGTTTCTTCAGAGTTGTGGTCGACCCATCTACTTGTTTAACATATTGAGTCTTACGGTACTTGCATTGTATCTTTACTTTGCCATTTTTCAGGGCTACTAATTCCAAATATTCTCACACTACCGATTTTTTTATTTTTCTTTTCCCATAATCTGTGACTGTGAGGTACTAATATCAATGGGCACCTCTTCATCTTCAAGACATAATCCTTCATCTTTCAAGATCATCGACGATGTAACTGGCAAACCACTTAGGGTATTGGATAGACCCTCACTATCTATCTAATAGCTGAAAGATACTAAATCATATTAGCATTAAAAATCTAATGCCTTAAAGATTTATACTAAACCCTACATTAGTCACCCGTCCAAGGTTTGATAGATTGTAATACTTTCATATTTCCATTTAAATGCCCACGCTGAAAATTCGTCAGTGTCACCCTATGCCTCTTCAGATAAGTTGATCTTCCATTACATTCCGATACCAAATATTTAAACAATGTGACGATATTTGACATTAGAAATGAAAAGGAAGAAATATATTTAGAGATAAATGAGGAGATGAAGCGCATATCGGGCATGAACATTTAAATAGTTTAAATGAAAGCATACTATTCATCTAACCTTAAACTATCCATAATGGGATAATTTGATCGATTTCTATGCCACCAAAAATACACTATATCTATGTATGACCACATAGAAATCCTCAAATGGTCAACTAATTATCTAACTCACAAGTCACAATAATAAGCTAAGTAAAAAACCAATGTAATACATATTAAGCTAACTATATAGTGCATAAAATTAAGATAAGCGAAAAAGCAATGTAATACAAACATATTAAGTTGACTATCTAATGCATAATTAAGAGCTAAGAAGCTAAGCAATAAGCAATGTAAATGGTAATTCCAAAAAATTAACTACCAGGATTTAGGGTTTAGGGATTAGGTTTAGGGTTTAGGGTTTAGGGTTTAGGACTTAGGGTTTAGGGTTATGGTTAATTAACGTCTCAGAAAAATCCATACAAAGACCCGAGTAACACCGCGGGTAGAAATCACTAAGGGTCGAATTTTTTAGAAATTATATGAAAATTAATTAAGTATTAAACTGAATTAATCTATAAATTAGTTTGAACTACTTTCTATACGAATTGTAAGACCTAAAACTATTAGAATCACTAACTTAACATTTCCTAAAAACCTAGGATCAGTCTCAAAACCCAGTTGCTCTTGGGAGCACATTGAAACCCCGTATCGGACCTGTACCATGCGTCGAAAGTTCGATGACTGCGAAACTAGAAGGTTATGACCACCTTACTGGGCTTGACAACTATCGTGGGAATCGAGTCCAAATAGTATCTAGAAACGCATAACTTGAGCTTGGAGCGAAGTGTGTGAGAGATGCAAATATCTTTAGAAAATGAACTCGGATTTAAGTGAATTGGACCGTTCGCTTGTAGGAAAAATTTAAGGTTTCAGACTGTCAGATTCTGACCCAACTACACCCTTGGATTAGGGAAATTTCCTTACACCCATTGGTATACTTGTGGCCCTGATCGAGTGACGATGACCATTGAACTAAAACGAGTTCTCCACGATTGATCCACTAATCCGATCAGACCAAAATCTTAATCTGGCATAGATCCATTGTCTGGGAACATTCTACAGACCGTATGAGAGCAATGGACCTCCAGATGAGCTCCGTTGGCCCGAAACAGCCACCCATTGGCTATACCCTAAGTATACCATGGCCCTAGGGCCATTGACATCACTTCTAGGCCTATATAATACCCTAAACCCACCCCTCTCCCATTTCATATGATTTTCTCTAACCCTAGGAGAGATAAGAGAAAAAAAAAGAAGAAAAGAGTGAGGAGAAGAGTGAGAGATCAGGAGATCGTTACTAGGATTCATTCCCACTGCTCCTCATGTTGAATCACCACCCTACCATCGCTACACCATTGATTTCAAATACGATTTGGGTAAGAAATCCTAACCCTAATCTTGATTTGGGAATCCAAATAGAGAAACCGATGAAATAGCTAATCTATTTCAATGTTTAGGTAGCCGTTGCGCTGTGGACGAAGGCGTGGTGTACAAACTGAGTTCGTAACGAGCGTACCGACGAAAGGTGCAGACTATAAATGTTTAGGTTATGCTTTTTAAGGCTTTCAATGTCAGCTAATAATTTATGTCTGACTTGATTACTACCATATGTTCTTAGTTACGATGTATTCGATAATTTATACATGTGTGTGAACTATGTGAATATATGATGCATTCCATGTGTTTGTTGAAATGTTTAAATGAATATGAAATTATGATTCATGCTTGCTATGATTATTAATTGAGAATACATGATTGTTGTATGTATGACAATTCCTTTGTGAAAGGATTTGCCCTAATACATGTTATAACTGATTTACTTCATGTATGTTGAAACATGTAGTCTAAGTGTTTGATAAAATGTCTGAAGGAGAAATTGCTTGTTGAAGTGTACTTAAGGAGGGTATTGAGATAAGATTCTCAATTACCTTATCTATAGTTACAGTTTCCTTCATGTAACCTATCTTGCTACTACGTGATTTATGGATGAAATGCATATGTATGATAACTTGTGCATTATGTGTTTATTAAAATACTCAAATGAGATTTATATTTGAATTGGTTGTTAAATGTTGTTTGACTACCACATATGAATGCCTATGGTATTTGAGTATGATTGGGACTCTTACGTAGTCCAGGCAATCTTTAACAGTTTTCGACCAGGTGACCGAATTAGTTTCGTCACAACGGATACGTTCGATGAATCTAAGTTGTAAGGTGATTATCGACAGTGGTTAGGCCACGAGGAGTGCTTATGTGCTCCATGTCAATTAATTTAGCGTGTGCTCGTACCAATCGAACTTATCAAATAACCCGATTGGCCTATTATATGTTTACCATGTATGGACGCTCCTGCTTGAATTTAAGGTACCACTTACCAATATAAAGCCCATTTAACCTTGGTACCACGATCCTCTATAACTCATGAGTCGGCCATGGTGGTATGAGATACCGTGGTCGACCTATTAGCCTATGATGGGGTGACGAGCCTCCCCGTAGTGACCAGTGAGCAACCCAAACTCGTGAGCCGAATACGGTGGTATGGGACACTGAATTCGACTACCGGCCTGCGATCAGGTGATGAGAATGTCGTAGTGACCTCAAGTATAAAATAGGCCTACGCTAAGGTGACAAGCTTTCCGTAGTGACCTCGAGTGTAAACTTCCGAACTTGCCTATCCACTGCTTTTCAAATCAGGGGTGATGTTGCCCTATAACTTGTCTATTATATGTGATTAACTAAGATTGACGACCCTATGTGGATCATTGTTTGGGTAAATGATATAAAGGGAGGTACCTTAGCTTCCCAAATCTGCTATATGAATAAGCCTAATTAAGAACTTCGCTAACACGACCATGCACCGCATTGCATGTGCCTTTAGCGAGGAAGAGCACAGTGGGAGTTTAGCAACTTTAGCATGCGCGACCGTGAGATGATTTTGCTGAGGGAGTGTAGGCGAGGGCATGCATCATTACCACATATCATCCTTGCATTAACCAGAGTAGTTAGGAAATGCTTGTTGTATTGCTTTATCATTACTGCTTGATTGAATTGATAACATGTTAACCTTTACATTATAGTACTACTGAGTTGATCACTCACTCCCACTCTGGGACGGTGTTTTAAAACACCAACCAGACTCTATTTTAACTACAGATGATGGCGAGGCATATAAGGCAGAGCCAGACTTTTATGACGATGAGGGGGAGTTCTCCTATGTACAACTATCAGGCGGGTCTATGTAGACCATGTACTGATCGACGGAATTACAGGGATTATATGAATTAGTTGGACATTACACTTTGCCATTTTGTATATTTTGAAACAAACATGTATATATTCAGCCTGGTGACATGATCATTCTCTGGGGGTTTATAACCACTATTACACTTTATATATCTATCACAGTCTTCCACTTGCCTAATTTAAACATCTCTGGAGTATGATATGCTGATTCAGCGTAATCCCATTCATGTTTAATGCACTAACATGGACAACATTTAACTATTATTATCTATGTTGCATAAGTGATGCAACGGATCTCGGGAGTTAAGCCTTTGCTCAACCCTTGAAATTCAGGGCGTTAGAATTAAGGCCTTAAGGGTTTAGGGTTAGGGTTAGGGTTAGGGTTAAAGGTTTATGGTTTAGGGTTACGGTTTAGGGCTAGGGTTAAGGGTTTAGGGTTAAGGGTTTACGGTTTAGGGTTAGTGTTAGGGTTAGGGTTAGAGTTAGGTTTACGGTTTAGGGTTTAGTGTTAGAATTAAGGTTAGGGTTAAGGGTTAGGGTTTAGGGTTAGGGAGGTTAAGGGTTTGGGGTTTAGGGTCTAGGGTTAGTGTTAGGGTTAGGGTTAAGGGTTTAGGGTTAGGGTTAGGGTTAGGTTTAGGGTTTAGTGTTTGGGTTAGGAGTAGGGTTAGAGATTAGGGTTTGGGGTTTTGGGTTTTGGGTTAGGGTTAGTGTTAAGGTTAGGGTTTAAGGTTAGGGTTAGGTTTAGGGTTTGGGTTGGAAATAGGGTTAGGGGTTTAGGGTTAGAGTTAGGGTTAGCTCGACCGGACCACGACCAAGCTCGGCCCGACCACCAGCTTGGAGGGATGCTACACCGGAGCACCAGTGAGCTCGGCCGGACCACTAGCCTAGTAGGATGTTGCACCCAAGGTCCTGAGCCAGGGCAGGCCAATGTAATGTTTATTTACTATCTAACTTATTGATAGGCCACATAAACATGGATGAAGGGAAAACATAGATATTAGGTTCATCTAGAACTTTTTTTGGTCCTCATGAAGCTTTTAATAGTGGGCTTTCAATCATCACTATTTCCTATGGTCTGGTCTTCATGAAATTTGGATATTCCTCATTGTTTGGATCATTTCCTAAAATAATATGAAAAAATGGATGGATGGCATGGATAAAACACATACATTATGGTGGGTCCACACAACACTCTTCAATAGCCACCTCACCATGGTAACATCAGTAGGCAATCCCCACCCAAATCCACCACCCTACTGCCAGCAGTGTAGTGACAGGAGGCAATCCACGTCTAGATCCACCTTACTGAACATGGACGGTCATGTTAGGGGTTGTGGGATCCACTATGATCTATATATTTTATCCACATCATTTATATATTTTGAAATATCATTTTGGGGCATGATACCAAAAATAAGACAGATCTAAGGCTCAAGTGAATCACACCACATGAAGTAGTGGGGATTTAAAGCCTACAGTTGAAAATTTCTAAGGGCCACAGAAGTTTTTTATTAAGCTGATATTTATTTATTTTTCCTTCATATAGCTCCATGTGACCTTATAAACAGGTTGGATGGAAAATAAACATCATGATGTGCCGTAGGAAGTTTTCAATTGTAAGAGTCCAATCCCCACTGCTTCATGTGGTGTGGTCCACTTGAGCTTTTGATCTATCTCCTTTTTAGGTTTGTCATCTAAAATGATCTGTCAAAATAGATGGATAGAGTGGATTAAAGATATAGATCACGGTAGGCCCTATGAAGACCCTGACATGACCGTCCATCTCTAGTAAGGTCCTGGTGAGGGGATGTGAATTTACTGCAAAAGCTTTTACAAAAAGTTTTGGTGCTAGGATGAAAGGTGGGGCCCACTGTGATGTCTGTGAGAAATCTATTCCGTCCATCTATTTTGCAAACTCATTTTATGACATTTCATAAAAAATGAGGATGATCCAAAACTCAAGTGGGACACACAAGAAGAAAAATTGGGGAAAGAAATTCTTACCGTTGAAACCTTTCTGGGCTCAACCTTGATGTTTATGGGCCATCCAAAACCATTTACAAGGTAATTCCCATTGGGATGAAGTGAAAACTCAAAAAGCTTAACCTGATACAAAACTTTTGTGGCCAAATGAATATTTTAATGGTAGTAATTGAATTCCAACTGTTTCCTCTCATGTGGCCCACTTGAGTTTTTAATCCACCTAATTTTTGGTGGAAAGTCATAAAATGATCTCACAAAACAGATGGACAGGGTGGATTTCCCACAAACATCACAGTGGGCCCCATCTTACATCATAGTGCATGAACCTTTTGCTGGAAATCCACATCTGGTGGGGTAGTACCCAATTTGTGCCCATCCGAATCCACCCGAGGTGGGCACCATTGTCTCACCATTTCTTATGGTGTGGTTCACCAGAGATTAGGATCTACTTCATTTTTGGGCCCATGCCTTAAAATCAGATAGCGAAGGGGATGGATGGAATGTATATAAAACAAATACATTATGGTGGACCCCACAGTGCCCAACATATCTAATACAATGAGAAACAAGAGGGATAGTGGTGTTCATGTTAAAGTTTTGCTAAAACACAACAAGCCTCTCACTCACTTCTCCATTACATCATTGGTTGTTTCTTTAGCTTCTTTGTAGAAGATTAGAAGTTTTTCTCCTCGTCAGGTATTATAGTTTCTCTCTTTGAAGAATGACTTGATTTTCTTAAAAATTTTTGTCTTTCCTATCTATTTTGATGTAGTCGTTCTTTCAATTTGCTACTCAAGATCATGAGTAAATATGAATTATTTGGTTGCATCTAATATCATATATTTTAAACCTCTGAATACATTTTTTTAAAAAAAAAAAAAATTTCCTTTTGAAGATTGTTAGTAAATCTATTAAAAGTTTTTTACCTAGTTGTTCTTCTTTAAATATTCTTCAATCTAAAATAAACTTTAGTTTTTTTCCATAGGTTAATACTAGACTACTATTCAAGGGATATTGGCAGGGCAAAATGGAGTGATTTTGAGAAAAAAAAAAAACATTTATTGACTGTTGTCTTAAAGAAGCAAATAAGGTCAAGCTTGACCTAACAAGCTTGGAACAAATTAATAATCCAGTTGAAGAAGCATATGGGAAAAGAATTTAATCAAAAGCAATTGAAGAATTTATGGGATTATCTGGAAGTACAATATACTAAGTGGATTAAGTTGATAAACATTACATGACATGGTTATAATGCATTGATGGGCCAATTCGATTAGCCTGAAGAGAGATGGGATGAGTGCATAAAGGTAATTATGATTTTTTTTTTTTTTTAGCTAAATAAGAATTTACCTTTCATCGAATTAAGGCATGATTTTATGATATTTTTATTATAAGCAAATAAGAATGTAGCATAATTTCGAAATAAACCACTAGCATTTGAGAACAAATTGAGGGCCTTATTTGGAGGTTTTGTTGTAACTGGTGCTCAAGCCTACACAACACATGGCGATGATTTTCCTACCGAGGTCATCTTCTCAAATACCTTCTAATATACCTATGAGTGACAATGAAATCAATTTAGACAGTCCCGACGTTGACGTAAATTTGGATACTCAAGAATGTCAACACACACCACTTGTTAATTTAGAAGATTATCAATAAAAATAGTGCAAACCAAATAAGAATGATATCCAAAGCATCGTAGATGCACTCATACATCAGTTGGAAAAGACGGATGCAGAAGGGCCCACTATCAAAGAATGTTTTATAAAATTGAAAGGCATGTCATCGATAAGAAGACTAGATTCATTGTACTTTAAAGCTCTAAAATTATTTACCTAGAAGAAGTAGAATAGAAAAGTGGGATGCTTCTAGAGGAAGAAGAGGACATGAAGATTTGGATATAGACTTTAGATTAGTGTGTGGTTTATTTTGGATAATTTTGACATTAATCTTATTTATTTTTCTTTAATGTTTTCACATTAGTTTTGGATATAGACTTTATATTAGTTTATTGTTCATTTTTGAATAAATTCAATAGTAGTTTTATTTCTTTCACTCATGAATGTCTTTAATTCCATAACAACCCTTGATTTAGTGACACGTTAAAGATTATTATATATATTATATCAATATTTGTCAATATAGACTATTTAAGAGATTTGTTAATACCAACTATTCAAATATTATAACTTCTAATTGAAGTTTTACTTTTAATGTAGATATAATTATGGCATTAACAAAATAACAAAGGAAATTATTAAAGACTATTGTAGTAAAGCTCCTATTTAATTATTTAGAGACATCTACCAATAGAAAACAAGCAAGTTCTCCTACATTGCCTGGATCATATTTGTGAAAGAATTGTTAGATGGTCCTTCTTCAGTTTGCTACGAATTGTTTAGAATGGAGAAAGATGCATTCATTAGTTTGTGTAACTTGTTTTACATTAGAGGGTGGATGTTTGATAGTATGTATGTATCACTCGATGAGAAGATTACCATATTTATAATGACGATTAGTCATAACCTTTGGGCTAGATTGGAACAAAATCAATTCTGACATTCAACATAAATGGTGCATAAGTACTTTTACGAGGTATTATTTATTATCTTAAAATTTGTTAAAGATATGATTATCACTCCATCATTTGATCAAAATGTCCAAGAAATCAGAACGCATCAACATCTTCAGCAAATATTTAAGCTAAAACTCCATATAAAAATATAAATGTATTTATTTTTAATTGAATCGTCCTGCTCAAGGGTTAATAATTTGTCTTTAATGTTTAGGGTGCCATTAGTACGTTAGATGGAACCTTCATTCCTGCATGTATCCCAACAAATAAACAAATACCCTACAAATGAAGAGAAATGGGTGAATGGGCTCAGAATGTTATGACCATGTATGACTTTAATATGATTTTTACATATGTGTAACGTCCTAGATTTTTGCTATTTTGGATTTCCAAAAATCCTTGAAATTTTTTGCTATAATTAGCTTACACTATCACTTACTAACCCTTAATGCTCGAGGTGAGTGTTGAGTGTTAAATATTACATATTTTTTCCTATTTTTATCTTGGTTTTATGAACATGATAATGCTTAATGGTATATTTTATGCATGTTTATGTTGCAAGGTGAATCTGAGAGCTTGGATTGAAAAGAATGTTAAAAGCATGGATTTGATGCTTAAGAATCACCAAGGCAAGGGATGGATCTTAGGAGACCAAGATTGAAGAATTCACATGCCAAAGATCCAAGGAAACCAAGTGATGAAAGAAGAGAATCAAAGATTTAAAGTGAAGAAAAAGAATCCTGAAAATTGTGCTGAAAACAGATTCCGGGACCAGAAAAGTATAGTTCTGAAAAACTGCCAAAATAGACTTCGATTATACTAAAGGTACTTAGATTAATCGAAGATTATATCAATCGAAGGTGCAATTGAGAATTGTAAGATTTTTAAGCCAAACTCGCTGGACAATTCTGGACCAGTTTCGATTATATCGAAGGTACTTAGATGCATTAAAACTTATATTAAAAGACCTTCAATGCATCACAGCTGTTATGTGGAATGTAAGACCCTACCCTGAGTATCTGTTTTATTCTATTAGGTCTCGCGGTCTTACCGGTCAAATCCCAGCGACCCGCAACTTGTAGATTTCGTTTGCAGTCATCCTTAAATTCCGTCATGCTAACCTGACCCGGATCGACCCGAAACCTATACTGTTGCGACTACATCGATGCCGTGGTTCCAACGCCTTGTCTCATG
Source organism: Magnolia changhungtana (assembly GCA_030180095.1). Lineage (NCBI taxonomy): Eukaryota > Viridiplantae > Streptophyta > Magnoliopsida > Magnoliales > Magnoliaceae > Magnolia > Magnolia changhungtana. The sequence goes on from JASAUF010000625.1 coordinate 4,997,895, forward strand.
CATCCATCCATTGTGTACATCATAGATGTAGCCCACAACATTTTTGAGCCATTGATCATGCATGTGGGCTCACGTAGACCCTTGCATGTTTTCCCATGTGGGCCCCACCCTAGTGCACCTTTTCTATGCAAGCTACCCTCCATAATGACCTAGCCTAGCTATGATTATTTTTATTTTATAAAAAATAATCATAAGATATCCTCTCTATCCCATGCATTTCTCTTTCCAAGCTAGCCCTTTCTCCCAAAACTAATCATTGCTTTTTCTACAACCCTCCTCTCTCCATTCTTCTCTCTCATTTCCCTATCTTTCCTTTCCTTGATAGGTGGGATGTCCACCATTTCTCCCCTATTCTAGAAACTTCTCCCCCTTCTCTCTCCCAATCCCACCACCTAAACCTCATCTCCACCACTAGAACCCTTCCATTGGAGCTTTAGAGCTTGTGGCTTGAAGTTGGAGGAAGATGTTGAAGGTGGGTGATGCGTTGAAGCTCTTTCTTTCCTTATTCTTATTGCATGTTCTTCTCTTCATATTTGAGAGTATGTGGGACCCACCAATTAATGGTGGAGGTCCTATATAGCTCCATGATGTGAGGCCAAAGGCCAACATGATGCATGCACATTTCCATGGTGGACCATTCTCCATGGGCCCACCATGATGGATTTCTTTAATTTAATAGTTGTTTGGTCATCTAGACCATGGCATGCATGGTGGGGATATCATCCCTACCTCAACAAATTCCTTAGATTGTAAGATCTCAAGTATGCATGTAAGATGTAAGGTGTGGATTGTGTTGGTGGAGGATTCATAGTATCGAAATCCTCCCCAATGGTCGTTAATCTCTCTCTCTCTCTGCCTCTCTATCTTCTTCCTTATTTTGTTACTAATGATGGTGGCCCACTGATGTGAGCAAAAACATTCCAGACCATTCAGATTTTTGGGGACGTCCAGGCCCACCTGTTGGACATCCAGGCCCACCTTGTCTGCATGAGTTGGATGAGCCTTAAGCCTTGATTTTCTTGGAGATTTTTTTGAGGGACTATATGTGGAATTTTTTGGTCCATCTAGGTGGACCCAACTTGTATTATCATAGCTTTAATCCCCTTAAATATTTTTCTATGGGCTGAAAATGGACAGCATATGTTACTGTTCAAATTTCAGGCCCATTTGATGCATAGTTTTGGGTATTGTTTTAAGACTGTTTGCAAGGCTTTTCTCCCTGATTTCTTTGAGGATTCTTTGAGGTGTAGACCCCACCTTGATGTAGGATGGAGCCCATACCCTCTACCCCTGTATCGAGATCTATGGAGTGGGCCCAAGAGGGCTGGACGGTCCTGAATTTTTTGGATTGTCCAGCAGTCCTGCATGTTGGAAATGGGCTTGTATTGGCTAAGTTTTTGGGAAGGTGGGCCAACCTAGTGGACCCCACTTGATGTCCACATATGGGTGAATGAAATCCACCCATTTCCCCTTTGTTTTGGTAGGCCTGGACCCACCCCATTAGGTGTCAAAGTTGGGGACAGCAACATTTTTATAGCAGCAGATTTTTTTGATATAACATGTTGTACATTTTTGTATAAATTATTTGGGCTTGTATATGACTCTCAAATTCATCTCCATTATGGCCCATTTTGTTAGGACCCCTTCTATATGATCAAGGGCATCAGGGGCCACCACATTTCCTTGGGAACATGGCTAGACAGCAGCCATGCTGGACATACTAGGAGTGGTTGACGTCCAGCATGGGCTAGCCATCCCACCTCACATGAGGCCACCACTATGATGTAGTGTTTCATCCTTCCATTCATCCATTTTGTGTGGCCCACTTGGATGTAGCCCACCCTTGGAGGGACGTCCATGGTGGGGCCCACCTTGAGCTTTGTTATGGCTTGGATGGTCCAAGTCTTAGACCGTCCAGCCCATGTAGGACGCCCATGGCTTTGGACTACTATTGGACTTGCAGTCCAGCAGTATGCCCACTTGATTTATGTGATGTATATCTACTTTCCATCTGGTGAGGCCCCCTGTGTATATTGCTGGCCACTCTAGGATTTATTTTCACTCCATGTTTACCAATTTCTAGACCCTAGCAGGCCCAAGAAGTTAGGTGGGATGAAAGTCCAACATGGGGCCTTAAAAGTACATTGTATATGGCTAAAATTTTAAAGGGTGTGGGGCTCACCATATTGAGAGACTTGTGTGTATGTTTCATGCTTTTATTCTTAAAATTTTGGGCTTAATTAGTGCTCTTAGAGGCCCACTTTAGTTGGATTATGAGGACCCATTATAAACCAGATTTTTAGGACATCCAGCAGGCCTAGATGGGCTGGGACGTCCAAGCTTGGCCCAGTTACATGTATGGGTTGTTTCCACCATTATGCTAGGCTAGTTGGGCTGAAATTTAAATGTGGTCGGGCCCTTGATTGCCCATCTAATTAACTAGTTTTTGGGCTGATGTTGTAAAGCTTGATTGGCCCAACTTTGACATGATTTTTGCCTATGTACTTGGGCTATGGGCTACCCACTAAGTCCAACATAATGCATGGGTTTGGTGGCATTGTTCTTGGGCCATAGTCTCCCTTATGGGCCCATATTGTTGTATGTAGTTTTGGACCACTTTCTTAAGGCCCAATATGTGGAACGTAGACATGTATGTGGCTGCCCATTTTATTCTTATAGCGGTATTTGGGCCTTGGGCCTTGCTTCTAGGTAGTTTATTGTTGGGCCACCTTGCTAGGGGGCTATGGTGGTTAAATGTCCCCATTGAGGACCCACCCTAGGCCCATTTGTTAGGCCTGTTTTCATCTATGGGTGGTTAAATGTCCACCATAGACCCTTACTAGGCCTATTCTTATCATTTAAGCCCATGACATTGTCTACTTAGTCTCTTGGGCTACCCCAAGCTATTGGGCCCCCACTAGTGGTTGTGTTCCTTCTCTCTATGAAAACTATCTAAGTAACTAGACCCTACTTGGTTAGGAGGAGAGTACAACATCATCGTATGGCATACTTAGTTATCTTCATGACCCATTCCCATGTGCATCATATGTGTGCTTGGTTGGGATGTGATTGTTCATGGTTTATGCATTTGGGCAGGTTGTTATGGGACTCCATGAGGGATGGGGTTGCCCCTCTTGAGTGCGTTGTATGCGCAGGACTAATGCATGACTGATTTGTGTGATTCATGCATTTGGCATTGCATAGCATGGTTGATAATCGCCCTGGCTTCATGAGGGCCATAGCCTCTATAGGTATATCGTGGATGGCTAGAATTGGGCACTGGAAATGTTATTGAGCATTTAGGGCACTTAGGATGTCCTTGAGTGAAAGCCCCTAAACCTTTATGGTACCGGGAGATGCCCCAACACCGAGACCGAGTGAAAAACATGAGCGCTCGAGTGCCTTTACATTTAGGCCGCGTCTCCCACTGTGGTATGGTCGGTTGGGATGGGGTGTGGCCTTACCAGCCTGAGTGAGCGGGCAATAGCTAGGCTGAGTTTGACCAGCTTGTGAATGGGTCTGCTACCGTCGAGACTTTCTAGTGATTGGCCATCCATAGGCGGGCAGTGAGGTCTCTTACTCTTGCTAGGTTGTGCGGCTAGGAGAGCGGTAGTCGACAAGTAGTGTATTTGACCCCGGTGGATTCCCTAGAATGGAACTATATTAATATGCATACTTATGATGATGATTAACATGATCGCATTGCACCTTGCATATAGCATTGGCTATGTAGGCCTCTTGTTGCATCACCTTGGTATGACACCCAATACTCATATGTCACATTGCATAGCCTTGTGATGACTTATAGCATTCCTACTTGGTATAGTATAGCCTTGGTATAGCTGACAGAATTGATGGTAGTCATGGTTCTTGCCACATTTCTGCATACTCTGGTATCGCATTCATGTCACCTGTCCTGCACACACTTACACCGCCCTCTAAGATTTCTATAAGCTTATGCATGATTGATGCATGTAGGTGATTCGAGGCCAGAGAGTGGAGCAGGAGCTGGAGCATGCCATTGATTCTTTTGGAGCTTTCTTTATATAAATCTTGTACTTCCCTTTTAAGCCATGTATCTTGTAAAAGTTCAAATTCTTAGTGGATTTTGTAATGCTGTTCTTATAGTTATTATTTGTGGTTACGATGTTATGATCTTGGGTATGCTTATTATGAACCAGACTTATGATATTAAAAAAAAAAATCTTCTTTATGGAATACTAGGATCGGAACCTGGTGAATGGACACCAGGAGCCGAGAATGGGATACTACGGAGGCTGTCGGTGTCGAAATCAGCGATCGGGAACCTGGTAAGTCCGGTCTCAAAGTCTGGGGTGCGACACGGAACCTATGCTAACTGCATAAATTTGAGGCGGTTTCTGGATTCTTTCAACTCAGTGTGAAAGTTGGAGCTCCCCAACTATAAATAGGACCTCCTGGGATGCTCCAAAGCATCTCTAGGGTTTAAGGAGTGAAGCAAAAGCATGGAGAGCTACCGCCAAGAGTTTTTCTTCTTCTTTCTTAGTTTTTTTTTATGTTTTATTTAAGAGTTCTTAGTTTAATCATGTCTATGGTTGGCTAAACCTCTTTACTAGGGCTAAGAGGTTAAGCTTGTATTGTCATTGAGATGTTTATTTTTCTTTGATTTATGGTTTTTATGTTGAACTTCATTGACTTCTAGTTGATTTTAAGGAATAATTTCAATTTTTAATGGTTTATTATTACTTAAATTACAGTAGATCTACAATAGCTTTGAGTATTTTCTTTTCTTATTCTGAGATTGTGGATTGGTAAATCCTGTTGTTTGCCATAGTCTCCTCGACACGGTTGGGTAACAGAATCCCTTCCAAATCTTCATAATCTTCTTTCATTGAGGCTAGATCAATGAGAAGTTCAGAGATTTGATAATCTCTCTTTATTTAACTGGATAAGATAAGACTTTGATTCTAGTTGGATCTCTTAAATCAAGTAAAGTAGCATCCCAAGAGCTACAAGTGGATCATTGGCACCCTAATTTCTACCTTTAAATTTACAAGTTTAAATTACCTTATTCAAAATTACTCTCTCAATTACTTCAGATTTAGATTCACATCTTCTTCTCGTTTTACTTCTAGTTATATTCAGAATACACATGAGTTTAGTCCCTGTGGATTCGACTTCGGTCTTATGGAGATTATTACTACATCGCAACCCTACACTTGGGGTTGTGAATAAGTTTTTGACGCCATTGCCGGGAACTACAGCTGCATTTTTCTGAAATTAATTGGTAATAAAATTAGGTTAAGATTAGGGTTTTTAGATTTTGTTTTTAAGATTTATGTTAATTTTCTTTTCTCTTTCTTCTTCTAACATTGTTAACATAGTTTGATTGTTTTGATTTTGTAGGATTTTCAATTCTAGTTCTTCTCTTTTAGTAACTTCTTCCCTTTACTTACTTTTCATATTCCTGTATAAATCTTTTAGAATTAAATTTAGAGTTAAGGTTTCACCATGTATATGCAAGAGTAGGAACGTCAGTATGCTGGGCTACTTCTAGAAAGTGAGAGATATTATGAAGGGTTGTCAGATGATTATGTAGAAAACAACTAGTGTCTCAAAATTTTTCTGAAACCTTTGTCGAGAACCAATCAGAATAGAATGCTCCACCAATCAAGAAGTTTATATGTGATCATATGCGAGAGAATAATTACACTCCATAGATTAAGAAAACAGTACATGATTATTGGAGTGAGAACAATTATCACCCATCTAACAATAAGAAGACATTCTGTGATTATATTATGGGTGATAACGCGTACCAACAATCACCAAACTCTCCCACATATGACCTGTATGACTGTGATCAATGGAAACATCAACGTTGGAGAGATGAACCAACAATTGATTATAGTAACTATTCTCTTGAATCCTCTACCATTGAGATCTACACAGAAACAATCCAAGAGAATTCACTTCAGAATTCCACACATACTCAAGAGCACATCCAACAAAGAACACTCCAAGGATTGCAATAACTTATAAAGGACATATAAAAGATAGGTTCACGTGTTGCAATTATGGAGAATATTGAAATTGAGATTGAGGAGTTGAATTTTGTTAATGAGCATACGATTCAATTCCCCGAAGAATTGATCTCGATGACTATCCAAAGGAATGATCAAGAGACACTGGTATTTTTCAAATATAATGATGCTAATACACTCCACCCACATGACACACTTGATCTCAATAAGGAGGAAGAGACTAGTTTATTCGAGCCTCAACCCAACCTAGAAATACAGTGTGAGAAAAGTGATCTCAACCAACCTGTGAACTGTACTGAATTAGAAAATGATGAGGAGTGGGATGAATATAATGAGTTTACAACCCAAATTTCCCTGGAATCGATCTCAATTATGGCCCAGGTAAATGATTAAGAGGTACAGGAAGTTGTAGACCATAATGATCTACTCCACCCATCTAACATGTCTGATTTAAATGTGGATGATGAACCCCTTTCAACCGACCCTTTCAACTCTTTTGAGGAGTGTTTAGACCACTCCCCTAATTTAGATTATGATATGATTAGGGAAAAGGATGAGTTACTTGATATGACTCTAGAATTTGAAACTACCCAGTTGAGGTCACTATCTGAGCTATCAACCCTTAACAATACAATGCCTCTACTAATTAGTACCAATGAACAAAGTCTTCACATCAATTCTTCTCCTGCTGATCCTCAATCTATCTATGCAGGGCAAGGCAAGATACATCTAATGATGATTTACTCTCACCAAGATGAAGAGCAAGAGAGCATGCTTCCATCTACTTTCAAAGATGATGGAGTCCTTGGGCAGATCATCATAAACTTCAATGTGGAGAATGAGTCCTTCTCATCTGAATCTCTTATCTCTTTAAAAGATTGCTTGGTACATTTTGAAGATCCTAAAGATAATATGATAAAAGAAATAGTGGATGCCTCGCAAGACAATACCTCGGTAGTTGTTACTGACCGAGAGAACCCTTATTCTAAAGCCCCTCCTTCCACAGATCCTGAACATTTATCATCAAAGGAGGAAGAGCTGACAATTGAAACGAAGTCTGAAACTTTGAAATGTGTTGAAACTACACCACCTACTGAGAATTTTTCTGAATTTCATCTACTAGTAGTCTCTGATTCACCATGGTATACTAACATTAAAAAAATTTCTGTCACCAATGAATCGTATATACTTTGGACACCTTAGGAGATTAAAAGGAAACTTTATGCCAAGGCCCATAAATTTTTCTAAATAGTCATGCTCCGGGGCATCCAAGCCTATTGCAAAAAGGGGTTTTTGGATGATCTTGTTGAGAAACCTACTAAGAAATTTATCAAGATACTGGTCGGAGGAGGAACCTTGTTACATGATTGAGTAGATTTCCATTGCTTTCCTAGTTTAGGATTAGAATTTATTGCTTTCATAAGATTAGGGTAGTTTGATTTCGGTTTGCCTAGTCTTTTTGCTAACACATCTTCACACTGAGATCCTTGGAATAACATAGATTCTACTTCTTCAGGTACTACCTTTCCATCACTTTTCCTTTCTTTTCATTGTCTCATATGCATTGCATGCTTATATCTTTTACATTGAGGACAATGTAGATTATAGGTTGGGGGTGTGGATTAAATAAACTAATCAGGCATTTTCTTAGTTTTTGAGTAAGATGACTCTGCCCTCGGTGGGGGATATTGTGACGCCCCGTCACTGTGTGTTCACATGTGGGCGGGCACACGTGGGCAAACGTTGATGTGGGTGGGGCCTAAGGGCCTGGACGAGTTACCAGTGGTTGGCAGGTTACTGTACCCACAGTGAAGGTGGAACCTTGTCTCACATCGGAAGAGTTATTTAGAGTTGTGGTGGATATATATCGGGTTCCTCCCTTAATAGACATGATGCATTTTAAATCCATGAGCTTCGGCAAAACGGACAATATCATGTGTTGTGGAGGTGGACCTTACAAATGGAAAATTTTCAATTTTTCAAGATAAAAATCTGTTTAAAAATTGATAACTTGTATATTTAAGAATGTTTTGAGTATGATGGTAAGATAGAAATTGAATTTTGAATTGTTAGATTTGATAAACTAAGTTGTCTATCACTTATGGTTCTTGCACTAAATTGATTAAGAGAAATTTTGAATATCATGTTAATTTAAGTCACAAGATACTTCAAATTGCTTTCTGTAAGTCATATTAAACTTTCTGATTGTTAGTATGTGAATCATTGATAGATGTTGAAAATTGAGTCTGGAGAATTTTATCCACCTTAAAAGATGAAAAGAACCAGTTAAAAAATAGTGAGATCAACAAAAAGGTCATGAAAAAGAATAGAAAAAGAATGAAAATAATGAAAAGGAAAAGACTGAATGAATACAAGTGACCGTTGATATAAAATCAAAACTGGAAAAAGAAGGAGAAGGGGATAAGTTCAAAAATAGTACCTGATTATTCAATAAATCTTGAAGTGATGAGCATGGCTAACATTATGAAAAGATAATACTTCTATGGGAAGTTGATTTTCATTGAGCACATTAAAAAACTTGATATATGAACTTATGATCTAAAGAAATTGATAAAGAACCTATTTGATTGATTGCTTATTTGATTTGACTCTAGGTCTTCAAAATCCCACTCTCTCGTCTTAATTCTACTCATTCATACTTATTTCCACAAAAGATTGTTTTCTGAAAAAGGTTTGAACATAGAGAATTAAAGATTATTTCATGCATGTTTTACTCGAGACTAGAAAAATGCTGGTTGGGGAGTGTATTGAGTGTTAAATATTGCATATTTTTCCCTAGTTTTATCTTAGTTTTATGAACGTGATAATGCTTAATGGTATATTTTATATATGTTTGTGTTGTAAGGTGAATCTAAGAGCTTGGATTGAAAAGAATATTAAAAGCATGGATTTGATGCCCAAGAATCACCAAGGTAAGGGATGGATCTTAAGAGACCAGGATTGAAGAATTCACATGTCAAAGATCCAAGGAAACCAAGTAATGAAAGAAGAGAATCAAAGATTTGAAGTGAAGAAATGAAATCTTGAAAATTATGCTGAAAATAGATTCCGAGACCAGAAAAGTATAGTTCTGAAAAATAGCCAAAATAGACTTCGATTATATTGAAGGTACTTAGATGAATCGAGGGTGCAACAAAGAATTGCAGGATTTTTAAGTCAAACTCGCTGGACAGTTCTGGACCAGTTTCAATTATTTCAAAGGTACTTAGATGCATTGAAGCTTCCATCGAAGCTTGTATCGAAAGACCTTCAATGCATCGAAGTTGTTACGTGGAGCCTATGCGGACTGTGCAAATTTGAGGCGGTTTCTGGATTTTTCCAACTCAGTGTGAAGGTTGGAGTTTCCATAGGATGCTCCAAAGCGTCTTCTAATGTTTGAGGAGTGAAGCAAAAGAGTGGAGAGCTGTCGTCAAGTGTTTTCTTCTTCTTCCTTAGTTTATTTTTATGTTTTATTTAAGAGTTCTTAGTTCAATCATGTCTATGGTTGGCTAAACCTCTTAGTTAGGGCTAAGAGGTGAAGCTTGTAGTGTGCTTGGGATGTTTATTTTGTTTTGATTCATGATTTTTATGTTGAACTTCATTGACTTCTAGTTGATTTTAAGGAATACTTTCAATTTTTAGTGGTTTATTGTGACTTAAATTATAGTAGATCTACAATAGCTTTGAGTATCTTCTTTTCTTATTATGAGATTGTGGATTGGTAAATCCTGTTGTTTGCCAGTCTCCTAGGCATGGTTAGGTGACAGAATCCCTTCCAAATCTTCACAATCTTCTTCCATTGAGGCTAGATCAATGAGAAGTTTAGAGATTTGATCATCTCTCTTTCGTCAACTAGATAAGATAGGACTTTGATTATAGTTAGATCTCATGAGTCAAGTAAAGTAGCATCCACACCCTAATCCATAGCTCAAGTGGTTGACTGAGTGAAAGATACCTCGTTTCAACACTGAGGTCTTGGTATCGATCCCTAGTGGGGGTGGCTAACAGTGAAGTGTGAACTGAGAGTAGGGTGTACTAACAAGATAACAAAAAAAAGTAAAGTAGCATCCTAAGAGCTATGTGTGGCACCCCAGACTTGGTGATCGGGCTCACAAGAATCCCGATTGGTGATTCTGGTGCCAATAGTCTCCGTAGTACCCCATTCTCGGCTCCTAGCACCCATTCACCAGGTTCCGATCCTAGGATCCTACAAGGAAGATTTCCATAGCATAAATCTGATCCATAAGGAGCATACCCAAGATCATAATATTGTAACCACAGATAATAACTACAGGAACACCATTACAAAATCCAATAAGAATTTAAACTTTTACAAGGTACATGGCTCAAAAGGAAAATACAAGAACTATATAAGAGCAATCTCCAAAAGGTCCATGGCACGCTCTACGCTCCTGCCCAGCTGCTATTGCTACCTAGAATCACCTACATGCATTGATCGTGCATAAGCTTATAAAAAGCTTAGAGGGTGGGTAAGTGTATGTAATACCAGTGCTGGGAATGCAATATTAGAGTATGTGGAAAGCGGCAAGAACCATGAATACCATCAATGTTGTCAGTCATACCAAGGCTATGTTATACCAAGCAGGAATACTACAAGCCGTCACAAGGCTATGCAATGCGACATATGAGTACAAGGTGCCATACCAAGGCATTGCAACAAGAGGCCTACATAGCCAATGCTATATGCAAGGTGCAATGCAATCATGCCAGTACTCATCGCAAGTACACATATCAATATAGTTCCACTCTAGGGAATCCATCGGGGTCAAATACACTACCTGCCGACTGTGGTTCTCCTAGCTGCACAACCTAGTGAGCATAAGAGACTTCACTACCCACCTATAAATAGCCAATCACCAACAAGGCTCGACGGTAGCGGACCCATTCAGAAGCTGGTCAAACTCAGCCTAGCTATTCTCACTCAGGTGGGTAAGGCCACGCCCCATCACAACCGACCATGCTACAGTGGTAGACACAGCTTAAAAGTAAAGGCACTTGGGCGCTCATATTTTTCACTCGTTCTCGGCGTTGGGGCCTCTCCTGATACCATGAAGGATTAGGGGCTTTCACCCAAGGACATCCTATGTGCCCTACAGTGCTCAAACAAATATTTTCAGTGTCCAAATCTGACCATCCACGATATACCTGTGGAGGTTACGACCCTGATGAAGCTAGGGTGAATATTGATTGTACTATGCAATGCCAAATGCATGAATCACACAAATCATCCATGCATTAATCCTGCGCATATAGCGCACTTAAGAGGGGCAACTCTATCACTCAGGGAGTCCCATAATAGCTTGCCCAATGGCATAAACCATAACCAATCACATCTCTACCAAGCACATGTATGATGCACATGGAAATAGGTCATGAAGATAACTAAGTATGCCATGCGATGATGTTGTACTCTCCTCATAATAAGATCGGGTCTAGGTACTTAGAAAACTTTACATGGAACGAGAAGAGCATAATTAGTATTGGGGGCCCAAGAATTTGGGGTAACCCATAAAGAGTAAGAGAACAATGTCATGGGCCTAAATGATGAGAATGGGCTTAGCAAAGGGTCTAAGGTGGACATTCAACTACCAATAGATGAGAATGGGCTTAACAATGGGCTTGGAGGGGTCCTCAATAGGGACATTTAACCACCATTGCCCCTCAACAAGGCGGCCCAATAACAAACTACTTAGAAGCAAGGCCCAAGGCCCAAATACCCCTATAAGAATAAAATGGGTATTCACATACATATATATATTTCACATAATGGGCCTTAAGAAAGTGGCACAAAACTACATACAACAATATGGGCCCATAGGGAAGACTATGGCCCAAGAACAATGCCACCAAATCCATGCATTATATTGGACTTAGTGGGCAGCCCATAAGCCCGAATACATAGGCAAAGATCATATCCAAGTTGGGGTAAATGGGCCTTACAAAATCAGCCCAAAAACTGATAATTTAAGTGGGCAAACAAGGGCTCAATCACATCCATATTTCAGCCCACAAGTCCAGCATAATGGTGGAAAAAATCCATATATACAACTGGTCCAAGTTTAGACATCCCAGCCCATCTGGGCCTACTGGATGTCCTAAAAATCTGGTCTATAATGAGTCCTCATAATCCAACTAAAGTGGGCCTCTAAGAGCACTAATGAAGCCCAGAAATTTAAGAATAAAAGCATGAAACATACACACAAGTCTCTCAATATGGTGGGCCCCACACCCTTTAAAATTTTAGCCATATACAATGTACATTTAAGGCCCCATGCTGGACTTTCAGCCCACCTAACTTCTCGGGCCTGCTGAGGTCCAGAAATCGGTAAAATTAAGTGTATATTAATTCCATGGTGGCGAGCAATATACACAGGGGGCCCCACCATATGGAGAGTGGTTATACAGTACACAAATTAAGTGGGCCTACTACTGGACTTACAGTCCAGCAGTAGCCCAAACATGGGCGTCCCAACGCATCAGTGAATGGTCTAAGGCTCGGACCGTCCAGGCCATAACAAACCTCAAGGTGGACCCCACCATGGACGTCTAATCAGGGGTGGGCCACGTCTAAGTGGGCCACACAAAATGGATGAGTGGAAGGATGAAACACTACATCATAGTGGGCTCATATGAGGTGGGACAGCCAGCCCATGCTGGACGTCAATCGCACTTGGGACATCCATCATGGCTATTGTCCAGCCATGTTTCTAAAGAAATGTGGTGGCCCTGGGTGCCCTTGATCACATAGAAGGGGTCCCAACAAAGTGGGCCATAATGGAGATGAATTTGGGAGTCATACAAAAGCCCAAATAATTTATACAAAAATGGACAGCAAAGCATATAAAAAAATATGTTGCTATAAAAATGTTGTTGTCCCTAACTTTAGCACCTAATGAGGTGGGTCCAGGCCAGCCGAATCAAAAGAGAAATGGGTGGATTTCATGTACCCATATGTGGATAGCAAGTGGGGTCCACTAGGGTGGCCCACCTTCCCAAAAACTTATCCAATACAAGTCCATTTCCAACATGCAGGACTGCTGGACAGTCCAGAAAATTCTGGACGATCCAGCCCTCTTGGGCTCACTCCATGGGTCTCAATACAGGGGTAGAGGGTATGGGCTCCATCCTACATCAAGGTGGGGTCCATACCTCAAAGAATCCCAAAAGAAATCAAGGAGAAAAGCCTTTTAAATAAGCCTAAAACAATATCCAAAACCATGCATCAAATGGGCTTGAAATTTGGACAGCAACATATGCTGTCCATTTCTAGCCCATAGAAAGGGATTAAAGCTATGATAATACAAGTGGGTTCCACCGAGATGGACCATAAAAATTTCATACACACTCCCTCCCAAAAATCTCCAAGAAAATCAAGCCTTAAGGGCCATCCAACCCATGCAAGATAGGGTGGGCCTGGACATCCCCAAAAAACTGGATGGTCTGGGATGTTTTTGGTCACATCAGTGGGCCACCATCATCAGTAGTAAAAAAGAAGGAAGAAGATAGAGAGAGAGAGATCAACGACCATAGGGGAGGATTCTGATACTATGAATCCTCCACCAACACAATCCACACCTTACATCTTACATGCATGCTTGAGATCTTACAATCCAAGGAATTTACTGAGGTAGGGATGCTATCTCCACCATGCATGCCATGGTCTAGATGACCAAACAACCATTAAATCAAAGAAATCCACCATGGTGGGTCTATGGAGAATGGTCCATCATGGAAACGTGCATGCGTCATGTGGGTCTTTGGCCTCACATCATGGAGCTATGTAGGACCTCCACCATCAATTGGTGGGTTCAACAAACTCCCAAATATGAAGAGAAGAACATACAAGAAGAAGAAGGAAAGAAAGAGCTTCATTGCATCACCCACCCATTGGAGGGGTATTAGTGGTGGAGATGGGGTTTAGATGGTGGGATTGGGAGAGAGAAGGGGAAGAAGTTACTAGAATAGGGGAGAAATGCTAGACGTCCCACCTAGCAAGGAAAGAAAGGAGAGGGAAATGAGAGAGAAGAGAGGAGAGAGGAGGGTTGTAGAAGAGCAATGATGAGTTTGGAAGAAAGAGGTACCTTGGGAAGAGAAATGCATGGCATAGAGAGAATATCTCATGATTGTTTTCTAGAAAAGAAAAACAGTCATAGTTAGGATAGGTCATTATGAAGGGTAGCTTACATAGAAAAAAAGTGTAATAGGGTGGGGCTCACATGGGAAAATGTGCAAGGGTCTAGGTGGGTCCCACATGCATGATCAATGGCCCAAAAATGGTGCGGGCTACATCTTATGATGTACACATCAGATGGACGCACAAGACATGGCATTGGAACCGTGGCGTCGATGTTGTCGTAACGGTATAGGTTTTGGGTCGATCCGGATTAGGTTAGCATGACGAGATTTAAGGATGACCGCAAACGAAATCTACAGGTCGCGGGTCACCGGGATTTGACCGGTAGGACCGCGGGACCTAACAAAACAAAACGGATACTCAAGCTAGGGTTTTACACTACAAGTGGATCCTTGGCACCCTAATTTCCACCTTTAAATTTACAATTTTAAATTACCTTATTCAAAATTACTCTCTCAATTACTTTAGATTTAGATTCATATCTTCTTCTAAGTTACGTTCAGAATACACACGAGTTTAGTCCCTGTGAATTCGACCTCGGTGTTACTGAGATTATTACTACATCGCGACCCTACACTTGGGGTTGTGAATAGTGAGCCTATATGCGGGTGGTACCAATAAAGAACTTCATAAATTCGACTATAGAAAGCCAACAAATCCCTCGATCACTTAAACCTCGAGTTTACCATCGTGATTTGTTCATCTAGGCCCAAATCTAGCTGACGTATATCATTGATTAATCAGGACAACGTAACCAAATGAAGACCTACCTAAAGCCGAGATAACTAGGGGTATTAACAAGCCAAACTGAATCAATTACTCTTTTAGCTTAAGAACCAATGATTTATAGTGATTATGATCGAATTATTGTTTCTGCTAATTGCGAATAGGCCACACCATGAACTTAGCTAATCCAAACCTTATCATCGAGCATAAGAAATCTCGTTATCCAATTCATTCAAAAAATGTCCTGATTTTTTGAATAAGCTCTAAACTAGCCGTTAGTGGGCCATTAAACCTGAGACTATAGAAAGACGTTCTTCTTAATGGGGTTGACATCCATCGCAGGACATCGAGTCGAGCTGACGTCTCAAATCACTTAACTTGGACTCTCATGGCGAGTGCATGAGATATGTGAATACCTTTAGAGTCTGTTAGGAACTTAAGTTAAATATCCATTTTCACTCTTGGCCTAAGTTGTGGCTTTCAGACAATTAGATCATGACCAAATTTAGGGTAAGTGTGTTCACAACCCCAAGTGTAGGGTCGTAATGTAGTAATAATCTCGGTGAGACCGAGGTCGAATCCACAGGGACTAATCTTGTATGTTTATGAATTTAACTATAATCAAAACTAGAAGAAGATCTAAATCTAAATCTGAAATATGAATTGAAAGAGATAATTGTGAATATGGTTAAACAATCAATTTAAAGGTGGTAATTACGGTGCCAAGGATCCACTTATAGAAATTGGGAGGCTACCTTATATAATTAAACAGATCCAACTAGAATCAGAGTCATATCTTATCCAGTTAGAGAAAGAAGAGACGATCAAATCTCTGAACTTCTCATGAACCTAGTCTTAACATACGAGAGTTGTGAGGATTGGAAGTGATTCCATCACCCAACCATGCCTAGGAGACAATGACAAACAACATCATAACAAATCCCACAACCAATCATAGGAGAATTATGAAGATTAGGAATGATTCATCATCTTACCATGCTCAAGGGATGATGGTGAATAACGGGACTTATTAATTTCACAATCTCAAATCAGGAAAAGAAGATATTCAAAGAAATTGCAAATCTATTGTAATTTGTGACAACAAACCATTAAAAACTAAAAATATTCCTTAATAAAGAACTAGAATCCATAAGGTTCAATAAAAGCAAAGCAAACATCCCAATTACGCTACAAGCTTCACCTCTTAGCCCTAGCTAAGAGGTTTAGCAAACCGTAGAGATGATTGAACTAAAATCTCTTAAGAAAAAGCATAAAAATCAACTAAAGAATAAGAAGAAAAACTCCCGGACTGCGGCTCCACCCTTTTTCTCCACTCCTCAAACCCTAAAAATGCTTTGGAGCATCCTTAGAGGTCTTATTTATAGTTAGGGAACTCCAACTTTTGTACCAAGTTGGAAGATTCCAGAAACTGCCTCAAATTTACGTAGTCCTCATAGGCTCCGTGTAACAGCTTTGATGCATCGAAGGTCTTTCGATATGATCTTCGATATAATCTTTGATGCATCTAAGTACTTTCGATGTAATTGAAAGTTGTCCAGAACTACCTAATGAGTTTGGCTTGAAAATCACAAAATTCTCGATTGCACCTTCAATACATCTAAGTACCCTTTGATATGATCTTTCGATGCATATAAGTACCTTCGATATGATCGAAGTATATTTTGGCAGTTTTCCATAACTATACTTTCTGGTCCCAGAATCCGTTTTCAGGACAATTTCTAGGATTCCTTTTCTTCACTTCAAATATTCAATTCTTTTCCTTCATCACTTGATTTCCTTGGATCTTTGACATGTGAGTTCTTCAATCTTGGTCTCATAAAATCCATCCCTTTCCTTAATGATTATTGAGCATTAAATCCACGCTTTTAGCATTCTTTTCAATCTAAGCTCTCAGATTCACCTTGCAATATAAACATGTATAAAATATACCATTAAGTATTATCATGTTCATAAAACCAAGATATAAATAGGGAAAAATATGCAATATTTGACACTCAACAAAGTGAGGAGGATATTGGTTTCTCCTTCATTAAATCACTTCAATCCAACCTTAGTTGCTATCGAACCATTATCATGTAATCGAAAGTAAGCATCCTGTCTAACCTTTCAATTTTACAAACTAATGTAGATTTCTACCTATTAATGGTGTTTCCTTAATCTTAGTTTAGGATTGGTTATTTTTCCTCAAAAACCTTAACCTAAGCACGATTAGGTCCTGTGAAACTCTTTAAGGTGTGGACCATTCTTCAGAGTTTTATTTTATCAACCCTTGACAAGATGAAACATTTACTGTTATAAATTTTATATGTAAAATAATGAGTGATGTTGATATACGTTGGATTATAATGATATATGTTGAATTATATTGATTCGTACATATGTTCAATTAATGCACCATATTGTGGTATTAAGTTGTTTCGTGACTATGTTTATGTGTTTGATAATATGATTTATAGTCGTACTGATTGAGCCATGCAAAATGTTTACTTAGTGGATAGCCCACTTTGGATTGGCTATCCTGCACTTATACGGTTGACCGATGTTGAACATGGATGACTGACAGTAATTGGAGCTACATGGTATGCTTCGTGCCCAATACCAGTTTTTGTTTGGGGTCCCCCATTGTTTATCGGATCAATCTAACGCATGGCCTGATCATTCTTATGTTTAGTGGTTGTATAACATTCAAAGGAATCTTGGTTACTACTATTACCATTGAATCAAGTCCATTAATAACAGTTAATGTGTTACGATCCCACAAACACTCGTGAGACAGGCATGGTGGTATGAGACATCGTGTCTGAGCCGTTGGCCTATGCTAGGGTGATGTGCCTATCACATAGGTAAAACATTAGGTGACGAGCCCACCATATTGGTAAAACATTAGGTGACGAGCCTCTTCGTAGTGACCACTGAGCACCGATGAATGTCATGATCCTACTATGTTATTAGATTTGGGTGGTGTGTCTTCTCCACATTTGGGGTTTGGGTGACAACGTTTACCCTAGTTATGATTGTCCTTGGGCAACAAGCCCTAATATTAACTCAATTAAGTTGTATAGACTTCTGGGTGTTGAACCCAAATTTAGATAAAGAGACACTGGTGAGGGGCCGCTACGTGCCACCATGAGCTACATGAATATGTTTACCAATAATTGATAGAATGTATGTATCCTATCTACGCTACTCTGCTGTTTGAATTAAAAATAATAACTATTTGGCTAATCATGCATATCATTACATTGTTAGGTTGCTCTACAGGCCAACCATTGCACATATGTTGATACCCTTGCTAGCAATAGCGTTAATGTAGTTTTATATTGGTAACGTTGATTCCGTGTATTAGTCATGTTAAATATTGTTGGGTTGTGCTATGGGACAACCATTATGCATATTATCATGTCATCCATGCATTTAAATAATTAACTTAACAATTATTTATTTTGTAATGCTATAATTACTTGTGCCTGATTGTCTTAATAACATGTGTAGTTTAGAAAATTGAACCACTAAGTTAGCTACTAATTCCCACCAAGGACAGTTTTTAAAATACTAAGCAGGCGATATTATCAATGTAGGTATTATCGAGATCTCAGACGGGTAGACTTAGATTAGCTTGCGCCATGGTCGTTATGTTTTGGAGGATTGGGTCAAAACTGAAAACTTTATACTTTAATCATTTTGGGCATGTATATTGTGGCTTATATAATACCCATTTGGGCGTACACCACTATTGGGATGGTACTTTGACTGTTAACCATATATTTATGGATTTTTTTTATCTTTACCTTGCTTTGAATCTGCTAAGTTAAATTGTACTACTCTAATTTTTGTGTGTAGATTGAATGTGAATCTAAACGAGGTCACATGTACGTTTCATTTGGTTCACACTTGGGAACTCAGGACTGGGGTCTCTATACTCAAGTGTCAATTTCTAGGGTGTGACAATATGTTATAGCTGGATGGAAAGGAGTAGCACATGATTTAAGGGTCCTTATGTATGTTGTACTTAATCTAGAAAAAAAAATTCTGTTGCCCTATCCTAGTAATATTTTCCATACTTTTTCATATAACTTAGTAAAATTATAAGTTAAAAATTTGATAAAAAAGTTGTTTGTTTTTATGTAGATAAATATTATCCGGTTGATGCTACTTACACCCACACAAGAAGGTTTATGGTACCATACCATAATGTTCGATATTGGTTGGGTAACTTGTGTAGTGGTGGGTAGCCTACTAGTAAAGAGAAAGTTTTCAATCATATACATGCGAATTTACGAAATATAATCGAAAGAGCTTTTAACGTGTTGAAGGCACATTTTGCAAATTTGAAGTGGATGACACCATATTCTTTCTCGACATAAAGACACAATTATAGCATGCATGACACTAACAACTACATTAGAAAGGAATCCATCTTTAATCCACTCTTCAAACATTACAACAATGAAAATATTCTTTTAGAGATGAATATTGTTCACAACCCTAAGTGTAGGGTCGCGATGTAGTAATAACTCAATAAGACTGAGGTCGAATCCATAGGGACTAAACTTGTGTGTATTTTAAAAATAACTAGAACTGGAACTAGAAAAAGATCTAAATTAAAATCTGAATAATTGAGAGTAATAGTGAATAACGTTGATTAAAACTTATGAATTTAAAGGTGGAAACTAAGGTGCCAAGGATCCACTTGTAGCTATCAAGATGCTACCTTACTTGATTCAAGGAAAATAATTGGAATCGGAGTCTTTTCCTATCCAATTGGAAGAAAAAGCAATTTAAATCAAATCTGAACTTTTCATTGACCTAATTCTCAATGGAGGAAAATTGTGATGATTGGAAGGGATTCCATCACCTTACTATGCCCAAGAGACGATGGTGAACAATAGGATTTACCAATTGTCATGCCCCAGACTCGGTAACCGGACTCACAAGGAACCCGATGGCTAGTTCTGGCCGCAATAGCCTCCGTAGTGCCACATTCTCAGCTCCTAAGAGAGGTTCCGATCCTGGAATCCTACAAGGAGGATTTCCGTAACAGTATAATCATTACTAATATGAACATAGCCAAGATCACAATAAGTAAATCTATGAATAACAAAGGCACACATCATAAAATCCACTAAGAATTTGAACTTTTATGAGCTTACATAAGGTCCAAAAGGACATACCTAAGATAATAGAAGAAAGAAATGAAGTTTGCAACATTGGGTCCTCAAGCTCAGATCTAATCCAAACTCTGTCACTGCGACGCCTGCCTAAGATCTACTGCACGCATCAATTGTGCATAAGCTTATAGAAAGCTTAGAGGGTGGTGAAAGTGTGTGACAATTGTGCTCAAAAGAAAGAGAATGTAGAAGGGAATCATGATAAATACCAATACCACTAGCCTTACTAAGGCTATCATGAATGCAAGAAACTATGCAAAGGCAGTACGATAATGCAGAAAGCCATACCAAGGCTATATAATACAATGAGTATTGCAATGTAATGAGTACTGTAATGCAATGAGTACTGGGCGCCATGCCAAGGCGATGCAATATGAGGCTTACACAGCCAATGCAAATGCAATGCGAAGTAATGTCAATGCTCATATCCAATCCACATATCAAGTACATTTCCATCATAAGGAAATCACCGGAGTCCATTACACTGCTAGATGACTGCCGCTCTACAGATCCCGCATAATCAAACGAGCCTAAGAGACCTCACTACCCTGCTTGAGGACAGCCAATCACTAGTAAGGCCTGAAGGTAGCGGACCCATTCACGAGATGGTCAGACTCAGCCTAGCAATGCCCCCTTACATCAGGCGAGTAAGGCCACACTCCTATCCAACCGACTACATGACAGTGGGAGTCGCGGCCTAATGGTAGAAGGCCCTTGTGCGTTCATATATTCCACTCGGTCACGGCGTTGGAGCAGATCCTTAGTACCATGGAAGTTTTGAGAATTTCACCCATGGGCATACTATGCACCAGGTATGCTCAAGTAACATTTTCGGTATCCAAACATGGTCATCCACGATGTAACTGAAGAGACTGCAACCCTGATGGAGCAAGGGCGATAATTGTCCATATGTTATGCAATGCCAGATGCATGAATCACACAATCAACCATGCATCAATTCCAAGCATCCAACCTGCTCAAGAGGGAATACTACGTCCCTCAGAGATGGTAACATGTCAATGCCCAATGACACAATATGACCATACACACAGTGTTAACCAGCATACAATGATGTACCTGGGTCAAGAGGATGAATTTAATCACACGATATGGTGATATACAATGTATATTACATTCCTCTTATCCAAGAAGGAACCAAGACTAGGTACTTAAATAGCATCCTTAAGGAATTTAACTTCTAGTGGGGGCCCATTTACCTGGGGTAACCCACGAGGCTAAGTATACAAGCTATGGTTCTAAGTATAATATAATGAGCCTAGCAAGAGTCTAAGATGAGTATCCAATCACTCTTAAATACAACCGGGCTTAGAGGGATCCATAATGGGGACATTTAACCACAATTTCCCAAAAAGGCATATCAACCATGAACTATATGGATAGAAGGCCCAAGGCCTACATTTAAAATACAAATAAAGGAAACCACATACATATATTCCTCATAATAGGCCATAAAAAGATATAATACCACTTTTAGCAACATGGGCCCCAAGAGGAAATTAAGGCGCAAGGCTCAATTCCCAATGCCATAGAATCCATGCATTAAGTTGGACTTGGTGGGCAGCCTGCATACACAATATACGGCCCCAAAATAAGTTTAAGTTTGGATGATGAAATGGGCCTAACTACATCAGCCCAACAACTAGCAATTTAAGTGGGCAACCAAGGACCCAATACTATCCTTATCTTAGCCCACAAGTCGATCAAAATAGTGGAAGTCGCCCCAATGTATGGTTGGACCAAGCTAGGACGTCCCAGAACACTCAAGGCCTATGAGATGTCACAAAAATCTGATTTAAGATGGGGTCCTCATGTGATCACTAAAGGTGACTCAAAGGAATGCACTAAATAAGCCCAAAGATTATAAGAAAACACAAGCATGTAACACATACACAAGTTTTCAATATGGTGGGTCCCATGTCCAATAAAGTTTCAACCATAAAAATATACATTTGAGGCCTCTTGATAAACATTCAGCCCACTCAGCTTTTTGGGCCTGCTAAAGCCCCGAAATTAATCAAATAAGTGGGAATGATCTCATAAAGGCCAACAATATTCACAGGGGGCCCCACTAGATGGAGGGTATGTATACATCAAGAAAAGATCAAGTGGGCCTGCTACCGGATTGTGAATCCAACAGCAACCCAAGGCAGAGAGTGCCTCCATGATCAGGCGATCTAAGGCTTGGATGGCTTGGACCAAACATGTGTTAAGGTAGGTTCCACATATATACACATTGAGTCTTAAACAAATGGCCTAGGATCTATGGTGGGCCTCTAACCATCCATAGAAGAACCCATGGGCCTACCTTAGGACCACCCAGGAGGACATCCAACCTCAATTAGTTCCTAAGAGGTAGCCCACCACTACTCGAACATGAACTAAGGCCCAAGGCCTAAGGCAATCCATGGCCTAGTGGGCCATACACTAAACCCAATACTTAGGTAGCATGGTGGGCCCTTAAGCAAGGTTTGGGCCCAACCATAAAGGTCATAAATC
The DNA here is from genome assembly GCA_030180095.1 of Magnolia changhungtana. Taxonomy (NCBI): domain Eukaryota; kingdom Viridiplantae; phylum Streptophyta; class Magnoliopsida; order Magnoliales; family Magnoliaceae; genus Magnolia; species Magnolia changhungtana. The sequence continues at coordinate 5,020,505 of JASAUF010000625.1, forward strand.
CATATATTGTGGTGGGCTTCATGGGCAGCCCAGTAATTCATTTACATGGACAAGTTTCATATTTAACACAAGTGAGTTGGGCCTCACTTTTTGCCCAAGTACAGGGTCAGTTTAGTGGGAAGCCAAGGGCCCAACCTCTTGGGTATTATTGCCCTTAGGCCCATCACAATAGATAGGAGAGTATAGGCCCAAGATCAATGGGCCCATCCAAAAGAACTGAGTCCACAAAGCCTACTTGCTAATACAAACATGCATATAATATATCACATAATGGGCCCAAAAGAAATGGCCCAAACAGAAACCCATCCAATTCATACCTTATCATGGACTTGAAGGTAGCCCGTAAGCCCCAAGAATACACATGGGCAAGGCCTATACTGACAGTGTGGGCCCTGTCACACCAACCCGAAGATTTAGCAAGGCCCTCCACAATATACATTTATATGGGCCTTGCAAGTCAGCTCACAATTAAGCATTTTATGAGGGCATCAAGGCTAATAAATGTACATGATCAGCTTGTAGACGCCCCATTGGGTCCATGAATCAATAAGTTCAGCCCTTGCACAATCTTGGGCTTAAAGGATAGGTTTTCAGCCCATTGGGCCTATAAAGCTATCAAAAATTCTGGTTAAGGTTAGCCCATAAACCACCACAAAGGTGGGCCTCAAGGGGCACTAATTAGGCCCAAAATGTCTAAGGAAGGAGGGCAAAGAGTGTGTGTAACACTCCCTTAAATCTGGTGTGCCGCCACGGCTCTAAAAGATTAACTATGCACAAATTTGGGCCCCTTGCTGGAATTCTTGCCCACCCACTTTCTGGGCCTGCTGGAGTCCAGTAATTTATTTAATTTAAATGGGTTACTGACCCATGGTCACCCACACATATCACAGTGGGTCCCACCAGATAAGAAGGAGGATATACAACATTTACTTCAAGTGGGCCATGCCATTAGAATGCATGCCCAACAGCCCAAGGTAGGGGCATCCCAGGGTGGGTTGTCCTACGGGCCTAGATATTTGATCCAAAACTGATCCAAATTGCAAGCCACACCACGATCGGTATAGGGGCCCGATGAACCTAAAAATTTGAAGGGTGGTGCTTCCATAGGTGATCCACAACTCCACTAAATTTTAGAATTTTTGGACACCTAAAAATATTTTAATTAATTTAAATAAAACGGTTTGTCCAAAAAATCGGACTGACCTGGACGTCCCAACGTGGTGGGACAGTCCGAGCCTTACCACGGTGTATACAGGGGTCCATTAGACCTGAAATTTGGTAGGTAGATCCTACCATGGGTGGAACACACCCTCACAAAATTTCAATATTTTATGATACTCAAAAGTATTTTAATTAATTTAAAGAATATAATCTGTCCAGGGGTGAAATATTGCTGGAATATAACTGTCTTGAATTTGGGCCATCAAATGGGTGGGTACTGGGCCTCCAAAATTCCTGAAATTTAGACCCAAGGTCCCTTATCAAGTCCATAACAAAGTGGGACCAAGAAATATGGCCCACCTTATGAGAAAATATATTTTTTAAAAATTTATTTTTATGGAACTATGCAGCTGGACTGCATAGCAGAAATTTCTGGCAGCCCACTATATTGGCCCACCCTTTTGGATGCCCAAGTGGGTCCATTAGCCCTAAAATTTTGTATTTAGGCCCTACCATGGGTGGGACACCTCTCTGAAAAATTTTAGATTTTTTTTTTATAGTAAAAGTATTTTATTTAACTCCTACAATTTATGGACAGCAAAGTATTTCAAAAAACATTCTGCTGCTGAAACAATGCTGCTGCCCCTGATTTGTGCACCCCATTAGAGTGGGCCCAGGTCTGCCAAATTTTAAGAAAATGTAGGACCAATATGCCTACACAAGTATATAATAAGGTGGGGTCCACAAAGGTGGCCCACTACTTAAAAAAACAAGCTGATATTTATGTTTTTACAGCAGCAGAATGGCTGGACAGTCCAGAAAAATCTGGACCATCCAACCTTCTTGACCCACCCTTTTAGGTAATCAAACAAGGATGGATGAGGGTGAAATTTGGGGGACATCTAGGTGGGGTCAGAGGCATTATCAAATGGGACCAATTACCTCACCAATCATCCCCAAAACTGAGCGCAAGACAGCTCAAAAATTTGTCCAGATAGCTTTTGGACAACAACATAATACTGAATTAAAATAATTATAATCACTATAAAAAGAGGATATCAATCCATAAAAATTGTGGTATGGACCACCCTAGTAGGCCCCATAAACATCCAGACCATTTCCATCAATAATTACCATTTGCATGTATCCTTTTTGGGTATATTTAGGGCCCCAACGTCTAAGAGTGGACTGTCAAGGATGTTCTCCCTCTTTGGATGGTCTGGATGGTCCCAGGCTAAAAGGTGGGCCGCACACATCTTGATTTCAGAGATATAAACAAGGAAAATAAAAGAATCCAGCCACAAGGGAAGGAGCTCCTTGCACAGACCGTGTATGCACAAAGGATGGGCTATGAGCCACATCCATGAAGACATGGGGGCCACCACCATCATTTGATGGGCCCCACAAGCTTTAAAATGAAAGGAATGGAAAGAACATCCATGAAATCAAAGAAATCAAAAATTTCCATCTAAGGAACACCCACAAGTTCCTAAGGAAGATGAATGAGAATTTAAGAGCACCCACCTCCAATAGACGAGCTCCAACTCCAAGTGCTAGCTTCTATGCTTCAAGGGAGATGTTTTAATGGTGTAGATGGGGGTTTGAGGGTAGGATTGAGGGGAAGATTGGAGGAAGAGTTGCTGAAAATGAGGAAAGGTGGAGAGAAATGAGAGAATGAGAAGGAGAGAGAAGGGAGAGAGAGGGGTATTGCAAAGAAATCAATTGTTTTCTTGGCTAGGAAAGAGAGTTGTAATCATAGCACATAGGTGGGAGAACCTAATGCTAATGATGGGTTTCTAGAGAAGGTAGCCTACTACCTAGGCTAGGGGTAGGTAGATAGGTGTTAGGGTATGGTAGGTAGGTTGTATAGATAAGGGAGTTAGGTGGGACCCACTCTTGGAAAACGTGCACATGGGTAAAGTGGGCCCCATAACATGGCTCCAAAAATAGTGTGGACCACAACTTTTGATGGACACGTCGGATTTTATGCATGAAATGCGACGTTGGAACCACGGCGACGATGCGGTCGCAATGGCATAGGTCTCGGGTCAATCCGAGTCGGGTTTACATGACCAAACTTAAGGATGACGCGAACACTACCCGATGGTCGTGGGTCACCAAAATTTGACAAAGAAATTTCTTCCTCGAAATTGACAAAATCGAGACAATAAAATGCATAACATCATATATATGTATATATATATATATCACAATCATTAATCACAAGATAAGGCACTACAAGTAATCAATCATTGAACAGATAGGGATAATGCTCCCTAATCTCAGCAAACCTGCGATGAAATCCATCAATACATGTTCCCACTTCCACTTTAGAACACTCAACGGTGCAAGGGACTAGGAGACCTCAAATGATCGGCCTTGACATGCTGACAAGCGTCACACTCAGCCACAAAACTAGCAATTTGGCCTACCATCTCCAACCAGAAGTACTACCATGACAACAAAACAAGCTTGACATCGGCAATACAAAACTATTCACGGGCAAGAGCATCTCACCAACCAAAATGGAACATGATAATATTGTTGACCTAACACAGCGATCTTTCCAAAAATGTCGATACTGACAATCCCTTACGATAAACTATAATAGCAATCTGAGTGAATAAAAGCCCTTGGATACAAAAAGGGTGTGATGCACCAAAACACAAGACCCACTTACGGAGACAAGGAGAATACCCATAACAACTCCCCTGATAACTAAGGGTCCTAATCAGTCACGCAAAATCAAGCCGAAGGTGGTTGGGGAGGTGTCTGTCTACTCTGCATATTCGGTCTCTGCTGCTACTACGGTCGTTACGAAGGTCCATCCTGCTGATGGGGACACTAGAGCTACGGTGTCCCGTCTACCCACAATTAAAGCAAACTTCGAAGAATGGTCTAGAAGAAGGGACTGCTGGCTGCGCCGATGATGAAGCTAACTGGGTAAAAGATGGCACTGGCTGTGCCGCTGGTAGTCAAAACCCTAAACATCTCATACGTCGACGATACTGACGCTGATAGCAGCCACTAGAATGCACCTTCCTCTTTCGGCCTTCTCCCTAAAGTAAATATACCATCATCGGGGCTTGCTGCGAAGTCGAATCTCACAAAAGGGGGTTTGCGCGCTCCAGCTCTACCTGTCCGGGCATCTCAAGAACAGGCTAACGGGTCTGAAGAACATCAATGATGATCTGCATCAACTGCTGAAGATGCTCTGCTCCTACAGGAATCGTCAGATAAGCGAGGGTAGTACTGGCCTCTAATGGAGGCATAGGAACGGCAAGAGCCTCAGGAATAGGTACGGCAGGCTCCAGAAGGGAAATAAGAATCTCAGATGGTGGAGCAAAAGTCACTCAGATCGCTTGAGCGGAATGAGAACCATGTCCATGGGCACCACGGCCACTGGCGTCACAACTAGACGGCATGGTCTACAGAAAGAACAAAGGTGATAGACACCTAGGAATTAAAATCCTTGAAGGCTCAAACAAAATGAGAAAAATGCACTTGGGACACTACTCGTCCTAAGCTTGCAGTAGATATGTTATACTATCCCAAGTTATTCGAAAATTACTTGCTATGCTCTAATACCAACTTCTGTCGCACCCCAAACTTGGTAACCGGACTCACATGGAACCAGATGGCTAGTTCTGGCCGCAACAGCCTCCGTAGTGCCCCATTTTCAGCTCCTGAGGTAGGTTCTGATCCTGGGATCTTACAAGGAGGATTTTCATAACAGTATAATCATTACCAATACGAACATACCCAAGATCACAACAAGTAAATCTGAGAATAACAAAGGCACACATCACAAAATCCACTAAGAATTTGAACTTTTACAAGCTTACATAAGGTCTAAAAGGACATACATAAGATAATAGAAGAAAGAAAGGAAGTCTGCAACAATGGGTCCTCAAGCTCAACTTTAATCCAAACTCTACCACTGTGACGCCTGCCTAGGATCTCCTGCACACATCAATTGTCCATAAGCTTATAGAAAGCTTAGAGGGTGGTGAAAGTGTGTGACAATGGTGCTCAAAAGAAGATAGAGAATAAAGAAGGGAGTCATGATAAATACCAATACCACTAGCCTTACCAAGGCTATCATGAATGCAAGAAACTATACCAAGGCAGTACGATAATGCAGGAAGCCATACCAAGGCTATATAATGCAATGAGTACTGTAATGCAATGAGTATTGGGCACCATGCCAAGGTGATGCAATATGAGGCTTACACAGCCGATGAAAATGCAATGCGAAGTAATGTCAATGCTCATATCCAATCCACATATCAAGTACATTTCCATCATAAGGAAATCATCGAGGTCCATTATATTGCTGGATGACTGCCGCTCTACAGACCCCGCATAGTCAAACGAGCGTAAGAGACCTCACTACCCTACCTACAGACAGCCAATCACTAGTAAGGCCTGAAGGTAGCGGACCCATTCACGAGCTGGTCAGACTCAGCCTAGTAATGCCCCCTTACATTAGGCGAGTAAGGCCATACCCCAATCCAACTGACTACATGACAGTGGGAGTCACGGCCTAATGGTATAAGGCCCTCGTGCGCTCATATATTCCACTCGGTCTCGGCGTTGGAGCAGATCCTTGGTACCATGAAAGTTTTAAAATTTTCATCCATGGGCATCCTATGCACCCTGTATGCTCAAGTAACATTTTCGATGTCCAAACATGGCCATCCATGATGTAACTGAAGAGGCTACAACCCTGATGGAGCAAGGACGATAATTGTCCATATGCTATGCAATGCCAGATGCATGAATCACACAATCAACTATGCATCAATTCCAAGCATTAAACGTGCTCAAGAGGGAATACTACGTCCCTCGCAGAAGGTAACATGCAATGCCCAATGACACAATATGACCACACACACAGTGTTAACCAAGCATACAATGATGTACCTGGGTCAAGAGGATGAATTTAATCACACTATATGGCGATATACAACGTATATTATATTCCTCCTATCCAAGAAGGAACCAAGACTAGGTACTTAGACAACATCCTTAAGGAATTTAACTTCTAGTGGGGGCCTATTTACCTGGGGTACCACAAGGCCAAGTATACAAGCTACGGGTCTAAGTAATATAGAATGAGCCTAGCAAGAGTCTAAGATGAGTATCCAATCACTCTTAAATACAACCGGGCTTAGAGGGATCCATAATGAGGACATTGAATCACTATTCCCCAAAAAGGCATATCAACCATGAACTATATGGATAGAAGGCCCAAGGCCTACACTTAAGATACAAATAAAGGTAATCATATACATATGTTTCTAATAATAGGCCATAAAATGATATAATACCACTTTTAGCAACATGGGCCCCAAGAGGAAAATTAAGGCGCAAGGCTCAATTCCCAATGACCATAGAATCCATGCATTAAGTTGGACTTGGTGGGCAGCCTGCGTACACAATATACGGCCCAAAAATAAGTTTAAGTTTGGATGATGTAATAGGCCCAACTACATCAGCCCAACAACTAGCAATTTAAGTGGGCAACCAAGGGCCCAATACTACCCTTATCTTAGTCTACAAGTCCATCAAAATGGTGGAAGTCGGCCCAATGTATGGTTGGGCCAAGTTAGGATGTGTCAGCCCACTCTAGGCCTATGGGATGTCCCAAAAATCTGATCTAAGATGGGGTCCTCATGTGATCACTAAAGGAGACCCAAAAGAATGCACTAAATAAGCCCAAAGATTATAAGAAAACACAAGCAAGCAACACGTACACAACTTCTCAATATAGTGGGTCCCATGTCTAATAAAGTTTCAACCATAACAATGCACATTTGAGGCCCTTTGATAAACGTTTGGCCCACTCAGCTTCTTGGGCCTGCTAAAGCTCAGAAATTAATCAAATAAGTAGGAATGATCTCATAAAGGCCAACAATATTGACAGGGGGCCCCACCGGATGGAGGGTGTGTATACATCAAGAAAAGATCAAGTGGGCCTGCTACTAGATTGTGAATCCAGCAGCAACCTTAGGTAGAGAGTGCCTCCATGATCAGGCGATCCAAGGCTTGGATGGCTTCAACCAAACATGTGTTAAGGTAGGTTCCACATATATACAAATTGAGCCTTAAACAAATGGCTTAGTATCTATGGTGAGCCTCTAACGATCCATAGAAGAACCCATGGGCCTACCTTAGGACCACCTAGGAGGACATCCAACCTCAACTGGTTCCCAAGAGGTAGCCCGCCACTACTCGAACATAACTAAGGCCCAAGGCCTAAGGCAATCCTTGGCCTAGTGGGCCATACACTAAACCCAATACTTAGGTAGCATGGTGGGCCCTTAAGCAAGGTTTGGGCCCAACCATAAAGGTCATAAATCCATATATTGTGGTGGGCTTCATGGGCAGCCCAGTAATTCATTTACATGGACAAGTTTCACATTTAACACAAGTGAGTTGGGCCTCACTTTTGGCCCAAGTACAGGGTCAGTTTAGAGGGTAGCCAAGGGCCGAACCTCTTATCAATTATTGCCCCTAGGCCCATCACAATAGATAGGAGAGTATATGCCCAAGATCAATGGGCCTATCCAAAAGAACTGAGTCCACAAGGCCTACTTGCTAACACAAACATGTATATAATATATCACATAATGGGCCCAAAAGAAATGGCCCAAACAAAAACTCATCCAATTCATACCTTATCGTTGACTTAAAGGCAGCCCGTGAGCCCAAGAATACATATGGGCAAGGCCTATACTGACAGTGTGGTCCCTGCCACACCAGCCCAAACATTTAGCAAGGCCCTCCATAATATACATTTATGTGGGCCTTGCATGTCAGCCCACAATTAAGCATTTTATGAGGGCATCAAGGCTAATAAATGCACATGATCAGCTTGTAGATGGCCCATTGGGCTCATGAATCAATTAGGTCAGCCCTTGCACAATCTTGGGCTTAAGGGATAGGTTTCCAGCCCATCTATTGGGCCTATAAAGCTATCAACAAATAAGGCTAGCCCACAAACCACCACAAAGGTGGGCCTCAAGGGGCACTAATTAAGCCCAAAATGTCTAAGGAAGGAGGGAAAAGAGTGTGTACAACACTCCCTTAAATCTGGTGGGCCGCCACAGCTCCAAAAGATCAACTACGCACAAATTTGGGCCCCTTGCTGGAATTCTAGCCCACCCACTTCCTGAGCCTGCTAGAGTCCAGAAATTTATTTAATTTAGATGGGTTACTGACTTATGGTGACCCACACATATCACAGTGGGTCCCACCAGATATGAAGGGGGATATATAATACTTACTTCAAGTGGGCCATGCCGTTAGAATGCAGTCCCTGCAGCTGAATGTAGGGGCATCCTATGGTGGGTTGTCCTGCGGGCCTGGATATTTGACCCAAAACTGATCCAAATGTAGGCCACACCACGATCGGTACAGGGGCCCGATGACCCTGAAAATTTGAAGGGTGGTCCTTCCATAGGTGATCCACAAATCCACAAAATTTCAGAATTTTTGGACACCAAGAAATATTTTAGTTAATTTAAATAAAATGGTCTGTCCAGAAAATTGGACTGACCTGGATGTCTCAATGTGGTGGGCCAATCCGGGCCTTGCCACGGTGTGCACAGGGGTCCATTAGACCTGAAATTTAGTAGGTAGATCCTACCATGGGTGGAACACTCCCCCACAAAATTTCAAGATTTTATAATACTCAGAAGTATTTTAATTAATTTAAAGAATACAATCTGTCTAGGGTGAAATATTGTTGGAATATAACTTTCCTGAATTTGGGCCATCAAATGGGTAAGTCCTGTGCCTTTAAAATTCCTAAAATTTGGACCTAAGGTCCCTCATCAAGCCACAACAAGGTGAGACCCAGAAATATGGCCCACCTTCTGAGAATATATATATATATATATATATATATATATATATATATATTTGTAATTTATTTTTATGGAACTATGCTGCTGGACTGCATAGCAGAAATTTCTGGAAACCCACTATATTGGCCCCACCCTTTTGGATGCCCAAGTGGGGTCCATTGGCCCTAAAATTTTGCAGTTAGGCCCTACCATGGGTGGGACACCTCTTTAAAAAATTTTAGAATTTTTGGGATATTAAAAGTATTTTATTTAACTCCTACAATTTATGGACAGCAAGGTATTTCAAAAAACATTATGCTGCTGAAACAATGCTACTGCCCCTAATTTGTGCACCCCATTAGAGTGGGCCCAGGTCTGCCAAATTTTAAGAAAATGTAGGACAAAAATCCCTACACAACTATACAATAAGGTGGGGTCCACGAAGGTGGCCCACTACTTCAAAAACAAGCTGATATTTATGTTTTTACAGCAGTAGAATGGCTGGACAGTCCAGAAAAGTCTGGACCGTCCAACCTTCTTGGCCCACCCTTTTGGGTGATCAAACAAGCACGGATGAGGGTGAAATTTGGGGGACATCTAGGTGGGGTCCCCACCTTCAAGAGGCATATATCAAATGGGACTAAACACCTCACCAATCATCCCCAAAACTGAGCGCAAGATAGCTCAAAAATCTGTCCAGATAGCTTTTGGACAACAACATAATACTGAATTAAAATAATTATAATCACTATAAAAAGAAGAAATCAATCTATGGAAATTGTGGTATGGACCACCCCAGTGGGCCCCACAAATATTCAGACCATTTCCATCAATAATTACCATTTGCATGTATCCTTTTTGGGTACATTTAGGGCCCCAATGTCTAAGAGTGGACTGTCAAGGACGTTCTCCCTCTTTGGACGGTCTGGATGGTCCCAGGTTGAAAGGTGGGCTACACACATCTTGATTTCAGAGGTATAAACAAGAAAAATAAAAGAATCCAGCCACAAGGGAAGGAGCTCCTTTCATGGACCATGCATGCACAAAGGATGGGCTATGAGCCACATCCATGAAGACATGGGGGCCACCACCATCATTTGATGGGCCCCACAAGCTTCAAAATGAAAGGAATAGAAAGAACATCCATGAAATCAAAGAAATTAAAAATTTTCATCTAAGGAACACCCACAAGTTCCTAAGGAAGATGAATGAGAATTTAAGAGCACCCACCTCCAATGGACAAGCTCTAACTCCAAGTGCTAGCATCTATGCTTTAAGGGAGATGTTTTAATGGTGTAGATGAGGGTTTGAGGGTAGGATTAAGGGGAAGATAGGAGGAAGAGTTGCTGGAAATGAGGAAAGGTGGAGAGAAATGAGAGAATGAGAAGGTGTAACGACCCGTAAATTTCCGTACAAGGGCTCGAGTATCACCTCGACCAGAAATCACTTAGGATTAAATCCTTTAGAAATTTAACAAAGTTAACTAAGTGCTAAACTATATTAGCCATGAAATCCATTAGAATCGTTTTAAATATGATCTGCAAGACCCAAAACTTGTAGAATCATTGACGCTAGGTTACCCTAAAGTCTAGGATTAAACTCATTACCCGACTGCTCTCGGGAACGAATTGAAACTCCGTATTAGGTCTAGACCGCACATTGAAAGTCCGATTAACACGAAGTTAAGGAACTAGGACCGCTTCACTGGGCTCGATAACCATCTCGGAAATCAGGTCCAGACGATGTCCCACGGCCATTCGCTTGATCCAGAGCGAGGGAGTGTGAAAACCACTATTTTCTTTACAACATAAATATCTTGAATAGTGATCTGGCACCACTCGTTTGCGGATCAATATTAAGCAACCAGATCGTCAGAATCAGACCAAATTACACCCTCGGATCAGAAAAAATTTCAGGAACATTTACATGTACTTGGAATTTCGGATCGTGGCCCACTGACCGTTGAACTGAAAATGGTCCGCCGCGTGTGATCTGGAAATCCGACTGAGATAAAAATGTAATCCCACGTAGATCCATGAGTTGTGAGCTTAAGTCTGACGTTTGGCTCAAGGGGGGCCGCCAGAAACCCTCTTTTGAGCTGGAACAACGCCGAAATGCTTATAATAGACGTACCCCTTGAACCGGAGTCTATTCCGGAGAGGTTTTAGGCTATATAAGGGCCTTAGAACAGCTCCTCTTACAGCCATACGAATTTGGGATAAAACCCTAGAGAGAGAGAGAAAAGGGAGAGAAAGCTTAAGAGTTGTGGGAGAATCTTCCTCCTACTGTTTCAAATCACTACACGGGCTGCACCACCCCTTCCTTAGCGTTTTTCCGGCGATACCGACTCCGTTTTAAGGTAATAAATCCTAACCCTAGATCTGTTTTGAGGTGTATAGGCTACAGGTTATGAAATAACTAACCGATTTCACTCTTTAGGCTAGAAAACTCCCGAATACGGAAGCTCCTCAACCCTTGTCGATCCGTTGAGATTCCAAGAACCAAGGTGAGGTCTTTAGGTGTATAGGTTATGGTTTTCAACGCTTTCAATGTCAGATAATGATAGATTCATGATCTTTATGCAATTGCACATGTACAAAGTGCTTTTCGTTTTCTGTTTCGATTAGAATTGTAGAATATGGAATTTCACATATCTAGGTATTCGTATAAAATACCGTATACGTATTTTTTTGAAAATGTGTTTGACATGTTTATTTGTCGTATGGATATACGATATATGGATAAAATACTTATTTGGCGAAAGGGTTCGCCTAAATACATGTTTACTAATATACACCATGTATGTAGAAATACGGTATTGTAAGAAGTACCATATACATGTATATTTTAGCGATGTGTTTGTCATGATTAATTGTCATATAAATATATTATGTGTGTATAAAATATTTGCTTGGCGAAGAGAATCGCCGTAATACAGGTTCCCTTGTATACACTATGTATGTTGAATTTGTGTATCCTAGAAAATACCCCATACGTATAAATTTTGGTGATGTAATTGTCATGATTATTTATTGTGTGAATATGATATATACGTATAAAATACTAGTTTGGTAAAGGGACAGCCCTAGTACACATTCCGCTAACATACGTCATGTATGTTGAAATTGTGCACTCTAAGTATTTGTGAAATTGCTTGTGGGTGTAAGTGCTTAAGTGTTTGCACCTTAGGTAGGTGCTGAGATGGAGTTCTCAACTACCTTAGGGTCAGGTATGATACCCTTCATGTGGTTATTCACTCTAACCACTCACTTATGAAATATATGTATTTGTATCCCTATTTGTATAGTGCTCTATAACATGCTTTTTAACATGCTTTGTAACTTGTTTCATAACATGCTTTATAATATGCTTTATAACATGATTGATAGTGTGCTTGAATTACCTTGTTTATCATGCTTTACTTCACATGCTATGGTTAGGAATTGAGTGAGCTTGGGACTATGTCCATAGTCCAGACATCCGGTATCAGACTTGGAGTTGTGGTTGAGATTCATTTCGCCACACATGATGTGTTGGCGAACCCGTGTCGTACTTCGGTTGGCGATAATGGTTGGCCACACGAGGTGCTTCTGCGCTTCATATCGCCCAACTTGTTGTGCGCTCGAGCCAGCCGAACACGTCAAGTAACCCGTGTGTCTTATGTATGTTCACCATGTTTGGTCGCTAATGTTTGAACTTAGGGTACCAAACTTACCAGTGAGAATCCCGTTAACCATGGTACCTCGATCCGCTAAGACTCATGAGCCAGGCATGGTGGTATGGGACACCGTGGTCGAGCTGTCGGCTTACGCTGGGGCTACGTGCCTCCCCGTAGTGACCAGTGAGCAACTTAACTTGTGAGCCGATTATGGTGGTATGGGACACTATATTCGTGCTGTCGGCCTACATTGATAAGGTGATGGGGGAGCGGTGCAACCTTTGTGAGCAACAGCCCTGGCAGCCCTTTATAGTGACCGTGAGCATACTATGAAATCGCAGTGCACCTTAGGGTTCGCCGCGATATATAGAGTATGAACTAGGCCTGTTTCTGTATAGTGATGAATCATTTAAGGGGTGACGGGGGAGTGGTGTAACCTTTGTGCGTAACAGCCCTGGCAGCCTCTGCAGTGACCTAGAAAACACACCATCGTCTGATATTAACTAGGACTGACGACCCTAGAATGGATCATGTTTGGGAATGATACAAGAAAGGTACCGAAGCATGCTGCGAGCGTGAGATGGTGTCGCATGAGGGAGTATGTCGGTGAGGGCATCCATCATACCTGCATTCATACTTGCATTAATAAGAGTAGCTAGGAGTGTTTGATTTTACTGCTTTATCATTACTGCTTGATTGAGTCGATAACATGTTAACCTATGCTTTATTATTCCACTGAGTTAGCTACTCACTCCCACGTTACGGGACGGTGTTGTACACACCAACCAGATTGTTGAGTTTCAGATGGCGACGCTACTCCTGAAGCAGAGCCGGACTATTACTATGATGTCGAGGAGGAGTTCTCCTACATGTAACTCTCTGACGGGTCTCTGAAGACCTGGTACTGTATTGACGGGGCTATGGTACTTGGGATAGAAGACATTAACACTTACACATTTGGTATATTTTAGAACTGTACTTGTAATTATTTAACCTGGTAATGTTATCACACTCTGGAGACTCATCATAGTTTATATTCTATCACAGTCTTCCGCTTGCAAATTTAACTGTCTCATGGAGTATGATATGTTGTTTTGGCTTAATCTCACTCATGTTCACTACTCTAATACAGTCAACATTCAATCATCATTCATTTTATTGCATAAGTGATGTTCTGGAACTCGAGAGTTGAGTTACTACTCGACCCTTGATTTTCGGGATGTTACAGAAGGAGAGAGAAGGGAGAGAGAGGGGTATAACAAAGAAATCATTTGTTTTCTTGGTTAGGGAAGGGAGTTGTAATCATAGCACATGGGGGGGAGAACCCAAGGCTAATGATAGGTTTACTACCTAGGCTAGGGGTAGGTATGATAGGTGCTTGGGTAGGGTAGGTAGGTTCTATAGATAAGGGAGTTAGGTGGGACCCACTCTTAGAAAACGTGCACATGGGTAAAGTGGGCCCCATAACATGGGTCCAAAAATGGTGCGGGCCACAACTTTTGATGGACACGTCGGATTTACGTACGAAACACGACGTTGGAACCGTGGCAGCGATGCGGTCGCAATGGCATAGATCTCAGGTCAATCCGAGTCGGGTTTACATGACCGAACTCAAGGATGATGCAAACACTGCCCGATGGTCGCGGGTCACTGAAATTTGACTGGAAGGACCACGAGACCAAGATGAAGGAGATGTATACTCACACACGCACATGCACACATGTGGACTCCGGTCGGGGCTCACAGCAATCCCACAATATCAAAACAAGAAAATAAGATATCCAGCTCTATCACAACATCTATTGTAATTTGAGTCACAGTAAATCATAAAAAATTGAAAATATTCCTTTAATAACAAACTATGAATCAAGGAGGTTCAATAAGAATAAGAATTAAAGCAAGATAATAATCCAAACACGCTACAAGCTTCACATCTTAGCCCTAGCTAAGAGGTTTAACTAGCCATAGACATTATTGAAACCAAATCTCTTAAACAAGGCATGTAAAATAAAATAGGGAAGAAAAAAAACTCTTTGGCGGTTGCTCCACCCGTGTGCTATGCTCCTTGAGGCCTTTCCAAATCCTAGAAGATGCTTTAGAGCATCGTTGGGAGTCTTATTTATAGTTGTGGTACTCCAACTTTTGCATCGAGTTAAAAAAATCTAGAAATCGCCTTAAATTTATGCACTCTGTGTAGTTTTCCAAAATACACTTCTAGAGCTTTCATTTTTTAGACTCAAAGTTTCAGAATATGTTTTCTCAGGGATATATTTTTTAGGACAATTTTCAGGATTCTTTTTTATTTTCTTTACTTTAAATCTTCAATTCTCTTCATTCCTCACTTGGTTTTCTTAGATCTTTTGCGTGTGAATTCTTCATTAATGATTTTCAAATCTCCAAATCTTCATTTAGTAATCTTTTGATCATAAATCTTCCTTTTGGCATCAATTTCACCTTAAGCTCTTGAAATCACCTCACACATGAAAACATGCATAATTAGATCAATTAAGCACTATCGCGTTTATAAAACCAAGGTATAAATAGGGGGAAATATGCAATATTTCACACTCAATACACATCCCAACTACCATTTTGCTAGTCCTGAGAAAAACATGCATGAAGTGATCTTCAATCTTCAATGTTCAAATCACTTTCAGAAAATAATCTTTTGTGCAATCAAGTATGAATGAATACAATCTAAATAAACAAGAGTGCGATTTTCAAAACCTAGAGCCGAATCACACGAGCAATCAATCAAAAAGTTTCTTTATCAATCATTTAAAAGCATAAGTTCATATATCAAAATTTTCCAATGTGCTTAGTGAATTCTATTTACTTTCCATAATATACTACTTTTTCATAATGTTAACCATGCTCATCACCTCAAGTTTTAATGAATAATCAAGTACTAATTCTGAACTTATCACCTTTTCCTTCTTTTTTCAGTTTTTGATTTTATATCGACAGTCTCATTTATTTATTCATTCTTTTCAGACTTTCAATCATTTTTAGTCTTTTCATCATACATGACCTTTTTGTCGATCTCTCTATTTTTTTAACTGGTTTTTTGCATCTTTTTAAGGTGGATAAAATTCTCTAGACTTAATTCTTAATATCTATCAATAATACAGACACTAACAATGAGAAATTCTAATACAATTCATAGAAAGCAATTTGAATGTGGCTTGTGACTTAGATTAACATGATATTTAAACTTCCTCTTAATCGATTAAATGAAAGAGCTTAGGCGATAGTCTTACTCAGTTGATCAAACTCCAATAATTTTAAATTCAATCTCTTATCTTATCATCATACTCAAAGCATTCTTAATTCCACAAATTATAATTTTCCAAACATGGTTTTAGCTTGAAAATTTGAAAATTTTCACAATTTTTTGCTCAAAACTAAGAAAACACTGATTAGTTTAACTAATCCACACCCCGTAACCTAAAACCCACATTATCATTAATGTAAAAGATATGAGCATGTAATGCATGTGAGATAACGAAAAGAAATGGGAAGTGATGGGAAGATAATACCTAAAGAAGAAGAATTGAAGCTTTTCCAAAGTTCGACTAAACAAAATAAAATCAAACTATCCTAATTCTAAATCCTATAAAAGTAATAAACCTAACTACACCTCCATCAGACTAGGAGGCCACTCCTAATACACAAGATCAATCAGAGGCATGGACATGTCCTCTGAATCAAACTTCTTAATAAATGGCTTGAGACGATGTCCATTCACTTTGAAAACATTGTCATTCATAGAATTCTTTATCTCAATGGACCCATGAGGATAGACATTAGTAATAATGAAGGGGCCGGTCCAACGAGATCGAAGTTTACCCGAAAAATGATGTAACCGAGGATTGTACGAAAGGACTTTTTAACCGGTTTTGAATGATTTCCCACGGATGTTCTTGTCATTGAATACCTTCATCTTGTCCTTATAAATTCTCGAGTTCTCATAAGCGTCATTCTGGATTTCTTCAAGTTCATTCAATTGAAGTTTGCACAGCCAGCCAGCATTGTCCAGATTAAAGTTTAGATTTTTGATAACCTAATAGGATCTATGCTCTAGCTCTAAAGGTAGGTGACAAGCTTTTTCATAGATGATTCAAAAGGGAGACATTCCAATGGAGGTCGTAAAAGGTATACAGTAAGCCCATAAGGCATCAGTCAAGCGAATTAACCAATCCTTATGGTCATGGTTAACTATTTTTTCAGAATTTGTTTAATTTTTTCATTAAGTTCTCAAATAGCCTATTATAAAAGTGTGAACCTCCATCACCAATGATGGCCCGACGTGTTTCGAACCGGGAAATGATATTTTCTTTTAAGAATCGAATGACCGTTTTATGATCATTATTCTAGTATGGGATTGCTTCGACCTACTTAGTGACATAGTGTAAGACCCAGTCCATTCCGTATATTTTCTATGCTTATATGCACGATGATTGATGCCCTTGGCGAGACCTAAAATAGCCGTGCATAGTGCACACCCGATTGATTGGAACCCCAGGACTTCAAAACCTATTTCATATCGACCGCCCCATGACCGCAATCACGGAGGTACCACCCATGCATCTGTACAACGCTGCGTTAGTGAGATACGCCACAAAAAATCATTAGTGTATCATATGCAGATGACACCATATATTCTAATCCACACATGTGCATAACACATGCCATGCACAAATGCACCATACCACACATGGGTGAGAGAATCTCTACCCATGTGTGTGATGTCACACACCCATACCATCCCTCTCTCATGTGTGCTCAAAGTCAACTCTTCTCCATACCATATCCTATGCATGACCTTATCACACCATAACACCCCATGTCCCTTTAATCTACCATTAATTCCTAATCATGAATTAATAGCTATAATCCTAGCCTAAGCTAACCATAATCCCATTAATATAACCTAACCATATTTTTATCTTATTTCTCTACAAATACCCCTCCATCCCTTAACATTTTCACCATTTCCTACGATAAGAGAGAGAGAGAGAGGAGTGATCTTAGTGGGCCATCAATTCCATCCATTCCATCCATCTCAACCATCTATCTTAACTATTAAGGTGAGTACAACCACTTTCACTTAGTCTTTTAGTCTTTTGTGGTATGGATGATGATGATCATGATGATAATTTATTGTCGTTGTTGATAATGATGATGATGTGGGACCCATTTATAGTGGGCCCCACCAGAATATTTGTATGCCATCCAAACAGTGAAAGTGTGGCCCATTGGGCTGGCCACACACACACAAACCCATGCACACACATGCACATGATATCAAATAAATAAATAAAATAAAATAAAAAACATAGAGGAGAGTGGATCTTTGACATTCTTGCCTAAGTCAGAGGACACTCTGCAAAGAACTTGACAAATCCCTGGGCTATTGCTTTCAATAAATGAGTAGGTTTAGTAGGACCACAACAGGCCCCACCCATGATGTGTGTATTTAATCCACGCCGTCCATTCAATCTTCCAACTCATTTTAGGCATTGAGCCGAAAAATGAAGCCAATCCAAATCTCTAGTAGGCCACACCATCAAAAATCATTTTAAAATTGATGTTACTATCAAATCTGTTAGGGCCCATTGTAATGTTTTTGTACGTCAAAATATTTTGAATATTGGGCTCATTAAACCTGTCATGAGCTAGGGAACCCAGTTGATGGAGAGGATCATCCTGATGTGGGCCCACCTATGAAAAACCTTAGAAAAAAATAGCAGAAGGGCTGGATGACACTTGCTGTCAGGGTCCAGAGGACGCTACAGCAAGCAGTGTCGAGCGGCTTGGATATGTTAAGGGTCCATGGGACCTAGCAGTAGGCCCCACCAAGATGTATGTCTAACATTAATGCCGTGCATTTGATGTGTCCCCTTTAGAAAATTAGATACCCTAAAAATCAACCGCACATGGAACTCAAGTGGCCCACATCGTCAAAAATCATGTGGAGAGATGGCTATAACATATAAAAGCACTTGCTGGGGTCCACCTAAAATTTTGATGCATCTGAAACTTGGACTAACCCCTCAACCAAGTGGGAGACACATAATGGATGGGCTGGATTCGTGAACCACATCTTGGTGGGCCCAACAAATTATTATGAACGTTTAATGGAAGATAGCCCTCTCAACTTGTGTGTGGTGTTGCCCACAAGAACCATAAAATGACTTGATTTTAAGCCCTAGCCCCACCTTAATGCTGCAGTATATGTTAAACATCTACCATTGATCTTTCCTAAGATCTACTCCATGACACATGTTTTGTCCAAGTTGTTCATCTAGTGTGGGTCCTACCATGGTGCATATAATATTCATGCCATCCAGTGGGTATGACCCACTGTGATGTATGTGTCTTGCATCCGTTTTCACACCAAGTGGGTGGAGCCACTGTAATTCACATGTTTCATCTGAACCACCCATCTGTCTTAACAGCTTAGTTAGAGAATATGATATAAATGAGACAGATTCAAATATTAGGCGGACTCTACCACTGGCAACAACATTGGGGACTTATAGTTGAGACTCTATAGGACCTGGCAATCTAGGCCCCGCTAAAATGTTTATTCACCACCAATCCATGCCTCATGAATGAGGTATATGTTTATATTATTTTTGTTCATGCCATTTGTAAGACCTGTACCCTAGTCCGTACCGTTTCGTATGCGTCTGCGGTCCTTCTAGTCGAACTCTGGTAATCCTCGACTCATAACCGACGTTGTGCATGATCTTAAGCCGAGTCCTGCCTACCGAAGGTGGCTCGATCCAAAACTTGTACCTTGGCGATCGCGTCGTCACCGCGTTCTAACGCCGTGACTCGTGCACTGAATCGATACCTAGGTGGGAAGATGCCAGTCTGCATTCGGTTCGAAGAAACGCCGCACGGTGCGAATCTCAAGGGAATCTCTGTGAGATGTCCCATCAAATCAAGTCAAGTACACCACCTTATCTTCATGCCACCTCACCCAACAACAAGTACAAGTGGCCTCTCTCTCTTTTCCCACAAGTCAAACCTCTCCCTCACCTCACCACTCCTCTTTTTCACATTTTCAAACAAACCCATACCTTTCCTTACAACACCACTCCACCCATCCCTTCCATCCATATCTCCCATCACTTCTCTCCCTCCCTCATTTTTTCTCAAACCTCTCCAAGCAACAAAAAAAATTCCATACGTTCCAAGCTCTCTCCCTCTCTAAGTGTGTCCCACTTTCTCCTACTCTCACATCTCCCATCTCAACCGTTGGATCATCATTAACCACCATTGAAAGAGGAGGCTAGGAGCTAAGGAGGCTAAGGGAGCAAGGAGGAGTGCAAGAGGTGGGTGATCCACCATTAATTTCAGTTTTAAGGGCCACTTGTTGTGGGACCCAAAATGGTGTATGCAATGTAGAGAGGGGCCTATAGTGGCGGGGTCCCTTTATCTCTCCGTATCTCTCTCTCTCTCTCTCTCTCTCTCTCTCTCTCTCTCTCTCTCTCTCTCCCCCCCCCCTTTTTTTGGTGTGATGTCTTGTGGCCACTATGTGCAAGAGGATCTTAACCGTCCAATCGTGAGGCCCACCTTGCAATGGGTTAATTGGACGGTCAAGATGAGGGAAAACACAAATACCTTGTTGATCCAAAGGGTGGGCCACGTTCATGTGGAACCCACCTTGATGTGCAGGCCACTAACATGTGGGGCCCACACTGATGTCTGTGTTCATCCACGTCGTCCAGCGTCCCTGGACGCTGGACGAGCGGGCTGGCTAACATGGAGTTATGTACTGACATGGGCGTGTACTTCCAAGCTAACTTTAAAAAAAAATTATTCTGGAGTGGGCCGCCCATACAGGCCCCACCTTGATGTTTGTGCATGATCCAAGCCATCCATCCCAACCCTTGCATCATTTTAAGTGTTCAGCCAAAGTTTTAAGGTGATCCGATCACCGGGTGGACCATACCCTCTAAAACCATGTAAAGACATGCCAGAACATATAAAAGTATTTGGTGGGACCCACCTGAAGTTTGGATGCAGCTGAAACTCGTTCTGGACTGCCAGACAAGTGGGACACACATAATGGGTGGGTTGGATTGTGAGTCACATCTCGGTGGGCCCCAATAAAAAAATAAATAAACAACAGCAGCAGCAAACGTTGCTGCTGCTGACAGAGGACGCAGGCCGCGCCTACGGCAGCGTGGGGGGGTAGAGGCATACCCACGGCTCCTGCTATGGGCCCCACCATGATGTATGCGTGTCATCCACGCCGTCCATCTATTTTGTCAGATCATTTTAAGGCATGAGCCCAAAAATGAGGTAGATCCTAATCTCAGGTGGCCCCACCGTGATGTGTATGGCCCCACCATGATGTGTACTGGCCCACATTATAGGCGACAGTGTTGAATGAACACCCACCATTAAAAACATCATAGTGGGCCCCTAGGTCTGTGTGACCTCATTAACAGGTGGTTGGAAAATAAATATTATGGTGGGCCCCCTATTCATACGACCTCATCAACAGGTGGTTGGAAAATAAATATTATGGTGGGCCCCCCTACTCATGTGACCTTATGAACAGATTGGATAGGAAAATAAACAATATGGTGGGCCTCACATGAGGCCCACTTGGATGCATATGGGCTGATGTGTTTAGGCCCATCTTGATGTATTTTTAGGCCCATTATGGAGGCCCACTTGGATGCATATGGGCTGATGTGTTTAGGCCCATCTTGATGTATTTTTAGGCCCATTATTGAGGCTCACTTTGGTATATATGGGCCCATGTATTTAGGCCCATCTTGGCACGTATATGGGCCCAATATTGAGGCCCACTTTGATGTATATGAGGCTCATATGATTAGGCCCACCTTGTTATAGTTGAGACCCATGTTATGTGACTAATGTGATATATGCAAAGCCCATGGGTTATGGCCCATTGCAATGTACGTAAGGCCCGTTAGTGCGGCCCTTATGATACGGCCCATTTGATTTACCTAAGGCCCAATGGAGTGCAACTATATCTATTGCAATGTGTGATTCCCGCAGTGTATATAATGATGTTTGTAGCAGGCTATACTTTGGGAGCAATGATGGTTTGACGTCCACATTGCATGGTCGATGTCGGTTAAAGGTCAGCACCACCACTCTCCCTGAGGCCCACTGGCAGGCCCGTACTCGTAGTGCATTGGCCGTCTAGGCCATCTTCGCTTTGCATAGACCCATCACTTTATATCATGATTAGTATAGATCTATGATTCATGATCATACGCATCATATGTATGCTTGATATGGAGAGTGACTAATCATAGCATATGCCTATAGGCAGATCATTTATGGGCTCCCTGATATGCGGAGTTACCCTACATGAGCGCACGGTATGCACATGATTGATGCATGTCTGGCAGTATGATTCATGCACTTGCATCTGTGTGATTGTGATATGCCCCAGTGACATCAGGGCCATAGCCTCCACAGATATATCGTGGGTGGCTGGTTGGATACCGAAAAATCTTGTTCTAAGCAATTGGGGCGCCATAAATGTCCCTAGGTGAGAGTCCCTGAACCTGATGGTACCAGAGGATGGCTCCAACGTCGAGACTGAGTGGATATACGAGCGCACGATGGCCAAATACCAGAAAGCCGTGTCTCCCACTGTGTCATGGTCGGTTGGAAAGGAGTGGTGGCCTTACTCGCCCGAGAGCAGGGGGCATTACAAGGCTGAGTTTGACTAGCTCAGAAATGGGTTCGCTATCGACGTGTCGGATAGGTATTAGCTGACTATTGGCCAAGCGAATAGTGAGGTTTCTTACGCTCACTTGGACTGTGCTGCTTAGAGAGAGACAGTACCATTTGGAGTGTACTGAACCCCAGTGATTATCCATACTAAGAACGGTACTGATTTGGTGCTCTAGTGAGGAGTTGCATTGGTATGAGGGTTGGCATGCTTGACCTATATGTTGCATCGCATAGCCTTATTATGGCCGATTGCATTCATATCTTGTACTGCATAGCCTTGGTACAGCTGGTTGCATTTACGTACTCATCAGCATGGTTCTGCATTACTCTGACTTTCCATTCTAAGCACGTTTGCACACACATACACCACCCTCTAAGCTTTTCATAAGATTATGCACGATTGATGCATGCAGGTGACGCCAGGACGCAGCCGTAGCTTTGCCATAGTTGGAGTGTGCAGTCGAGCTTTTGGAGTTTTTGTTATTTGCATTATCTTATATTTCCTTTTATACACCTTATACTCAAAGTTTTTAATCATAATGGATTTTGTGGTGGTATTCTTGTGGTTATTGTTCGTGGGTTATGCTTGTGGTTATGCTCATTACGAATCAAACTGATTATTAGAAATCCTCCTTGTAGCATCCTAGGATCGAAACCTAGTATATGGGTACCGGGGGCCGAGAATGGGGTACTACGGTGGCTGTTGCGATGGATTCGGCGATCAGGAATTTTGTGAGCCCACTTTCCAAGTTCGGGGCGTGACAGAAGTTGGTATCAGAGCATAACTTGAGAATAACCGACAACAACATCACATGTTTACTATGAGTTAGGAAGATTAGGTTCCGAGTGCTTAACCTTTCGATTGAGTTCCTTAACGTGTGATTCTCAAGATTGATTGGTGCATTATCTTTTTCATAGGACATGCCGCCCAGGAGAGCAACCCGAGCATACCCCGATCCACCATCTGAGGCTCCAGCTTTACCACCCGCGCCTCCCGTTCCACCCCCAGAGATCCCTGCTCCTCTACCTGAGGATGACGTTCCTTCACCTGATTCCGGTGCAGATCTGACTATGCCTGTTAGCGCCTCTCAGTTACATCAGATGTTACAGGCTGTGACAGTTGCACTTCAGGGGCAGGGCAGACACCCAGTTGTTTCTCCAGCCCAGGCAGAGCAGGAGCGCACGAGTGCCCTTCTTCACGAGTTCAGACAAATGGATCCTACACGATTTCAGGGTGAGCCAGATCCGTCAGCAGCTGAGAGATAGCGCTCCGATGTGGAGAAGATTTTTGATATTATGTCATATATAACCGAGCAGCGAGTCTGATTGGCCACATTCCTTCTCCAGGGCGAGGTAGAGCACTGGTAGACCTCTGTTACTCGCGTTGCAGGACCTGATCATGTCTGGACATGGGAGGATTTCATCAGCCGATTCGAGGAGCAGTACTTCCCCGGCCACATTCGTCATCAGAGGGCGCAAGAGTTCGAGACTCTAGTACAAGGAGACATGTCCGTGGCGCAGTATGCGACTAGCTTCGTGGCGCTGTCACAGTTTGCACCATATATGGCTGATGATGAGGGGCGAAAGGCCAGCCGTTTCAAGAGCGGCTTACGTTTCGGTCATCGAGGTCGTGTTATTGGGCACGAGCTCCCGACCTTTCAGGTGGTAGTACGAAGGGCCCAGATCTACGAGACTGAGTGGGCTGGCTCTCAGAGCGATCGAGATCAGAGGAGAGGCCGGAAGAGGCCAGCCCAGTCCAGTAGCTCTCAGCAGCATCGACGACCACAGAGGTATAGGGGTCATCCACCTGCTAGAGTACCAGCAACACCAGTGACACCAGCAGCACCAACAGCATCAGCGGCACCTTCTGCACCACTCCAGCAGCTATTTTCAAGGACGTATTTTGGATGTGGCGATTCTGGACACTACATATCTGATTGCCCCCGTCCTCATCTGCAGTAGTTTAGAGGGCCACATCAGTCTCCAGGACAGTCGTGACCACAGCAGATTCCACCATCGAGGTCTCCTCAGCAGCAGCACCAGCACCAGCCTCCGAGACCGCAGTAGCAGAGACAGCAGCATAGGCCACCGCAGAGGCAGCAGTAGCACCAAGGACCTCAGAGGGGACATGCACCTCCCCAGCCAACTCAGGCCAGGTTCTATACAGCTCAGCAGGACCCGCAGACTTTCGGAGGAGTCATAGAGGGTATACTTTCAGTCTCCTCATGCATCGCAAGAGTATTATTTGACTCGGCACTTCGCACTCATTTATGTCTAAGTTTCGTCGATCGATTGGATTGTCGACCGAGTCTTCTAGCGAGGGATTGACGGTATCGACGCCTTTAGGGAAGACTACAGTATTGGGCCATTTCTGTCCATCTTGCCCTGTTCTGGTCGGTGATATATTCTTACCTACTGACTTATTTATGTTGCCGATGACAGATTTTGACGTTATCTTGGGCATGGATTGGCTTACCGAGTACCACGCCATTATGGACTGTTCCGCGAGGACAGTCATGTTCTGCAGTTTCAGTTTGTTGCCGAGCCTCGAGGAGAGTCGTTGTCATGCTTAATGTCCTGTGCCGTTGTGGAGCCCATTACCGTTTGTATCAATCATATTCCGATTGTCTGCGACTTTCTCGACGTGTTTCAGGAGATTCCGGGACCACCGCCTCATCGCCATATTGAGTTCGGGATTGATCTTGTGCCTGGTACCGCGCCTATCTCGAAGGCCCTGTACCGTATGGCACCGATGGAGTTGCGTGAGCTGCAGCGATAGTTGGAAGAGTTGTGTGAGTTAAGATTTATTCGTCCGAGCAGTTCACCTTGGGGAGCGCCGGTACTCTTCGACAAGAAGAAGGATGGCTCGTTGAGGCTCTGCGTCGACTATCACGAGCTCAACCGGGTAACGATTAAGAACAAGTACCCACTCTCGAGGATAGACGATTTATTTGATCAGCTGCAGAGTGCATAGTTCTTCTCGAAGATTGACCTACATTCCGGTTATCATCAGATTCGTGTCCGAGAAGAGGACATCTCGAAGACAGCTTTCAGGACGCGTTATGGTCATTTTGAGTTTCAGGTCATGTCCTTCGGACTGACCAATGCACCTGCAGTCTTCATGCAATTGATGAACGAGGTCTTCCGTCCATATCTCGATCAGTTTGTTATGGTCTTCATCAACGACATTCTGATATATTCGAGGACCCGTGAGGATCATATGCAGCATTTGGAGATCACTTTGCAGATCCTCCGTGCCACCAGTGTATGCGAAGCTGGAGAAGTGCGAGTTCTGGCAGGAGGAGGTGAGGTTCCTCCGTCATGTAGTGATGTGGGAGGGTGTCGCAGTGGACCCCTTGAAGGTCGAGGCAGTGCGTCTGTGGGGCAAGCCCACGACCGCGTTTGAGATCCGCAGTTTCCTTGGTTTGGCGGGATACTATCGACGTTTCATAGAGGGCTTCTCTCGTATAGTGGCCCTGATAACCAGGTTAACTCGGAAGGGTACAGATTTTGTTTGGACTGATGCATGCGAGCGAGCATTTATGGAGTTGAAGGACCGTCTGACGCCTGCTCCTGTCCTCACTCTTCCCTCTGAGAGTGATGGATTCGTTGTATTTACTGATGCTTCGCGTATTGGATTGGGTGTTGTCCTGATGCAGCACAGCAGGCCTGTAGCCTTCGCATCTGGTCAGCTCAAGGTCCATGAGCTGAATTACCCCACGCATGATCTAAAGCTGGCAGTAGTCGTCTTCGCACTGAAGGTATGGAGACACTATCTCTATGGGGTCAAGTTCGAGCTCTTCTCTGACCACAAGAGCTTGAAGTATCTATTCTCTCAGTCCGAACTGAACATGAGACAGAAACGCTGGATGGAGCTTCTGAAAGACTATGATTTTGACCTCTAGTACCACCCAGGCAAGGCAAACGTGGTGGCGGATGCCCTCAGCCGTCAGCCACGAGGATTGGTGGCGCACTTGATGATTCAGGAGTGGAGGATGCTCTAGGATATCGCAGAGTACGACTTTAATTTTGGTCTGCAGTCTTCTATCGTTCAGCTATCGAGCCTGTCGATTCAACCCTCTCTTATCGCAAGGGTGATCGAGGCTCAGCAGACAGATGAGTCGTTAGAGGATTACCGAGCAGAGCAGCATCTGAGAGTCAGACAAATTGGCAGATTGGTTCTGATGGTGGACTTCGCTTCAGACGCCGATTATGTGTCCCGGATATTCCAGAGTTGCACAGAGATCTTATGACCAAGGCACATCGATCGCGGTTTTCTATCCACCCTGGCTCGATGAAGATGTATCGTGATATGAGGAGACAGTATTTCTGGGCAAGGATGAAGCACCAGATTGCTAGTTTTGTGGCCAAGTGTGACACATGCCAGCGTGTCAAGGCCGATCATCAGAGACCTCCTGGTCTATTACAGCCGTTAAGCATCCCGATGTGGAAGTGGGAGCATGTGTCGACAGATTTCATTATGGGCTTGCCGAGGACTCAGCGCGGTCATAATGCCATTTGGGTTGTTGTGGATCGTCTGACGAAGTCGGCACATTTTCTCGCGATGCGTGCGACTTGGTCTATGGACCGGCTTGCGAGGTTATTTATCGAGGAGGTTGTGAGACTGCATGGCATTCCAGTCTCGATCGTTTCTGACCGAGATTCGAGGTTTACGTCTCAGTTTTGGGGGAGCTTCCAGAGAGCGATGGGGACTGATTTATATCTCAGTACCGCATATCATCCGCAGACCGATGGCCAGACCGAGAGTGTCAACCAGATCCTTGAGGATATGCTTCGGGCCTGCACGATTGACTTCGATGGTAGCTGGGATGAGCATCTGCGATTGGCTCAGTTCGCGTATAACAACAGCTATCAGGCGACCATTGGCATGACTCCTTTTGAGGCATTGTATGGTAGACCGTGCAGATCTCTGAGTTGTTAGACCGAGGTTGGAGAGCGGCGTCTCCTAGGTCCCAAGCTTGTGCAGGAGACTTCAGAGGCTATTGATATCATCAGGCAGAGGATGCGCACAGCTCAGAGTCGGCAGAAGAGTTTTGCTGATCACCGACGTCATTCCTTGGAGTTTGATGTAGGGGACCATGTGTATCTCAAGGTCTCCCCCACAAAGGGCGTGGTTCGATTCGGAGCGAAGGGCAAGCTTGCCCCGAGATTCATAGGACCTTTCGAGATCACTAAGTGCATTGGCACTGTGGCCTATTGGCTTGCCTTACCACCTCAGTTGTCTAGCATCTACAACGTTTTCCAAGTCTCTATGTTGAGGAAGTGTGGGTCAGACATAGTCCCTATTATTGATTGGCAGCCGTTGGAGGTTCGTGAGGACGCTTCTTACATTGAGTAGCCAGTTCGTATCCTTGATCGGAAGGAGCAGGTCCTACGGACCAAGGTCATACCCTTGGTGAAGGTTCAGTGGGGTCACCATTCTGTTTATGAGGCGTCTTGGGAGCGCGAGGCTGAGATTCGAGAGCGCTATCCCCATCTCTTTGATGATCGATTATATGTTGTATCTTGTATGTTGTCCTCGATTTTATATGAGGATGCCTTATTTTCCCTTCTATTATGAGTTATGTCTAGTTGCGTTGATTGTGTAAATTTCGAGGACAAAAATTTTATTTGGAGGGGAGAGTTGTAAGACCTGTACTCTAGTCCGTACCGTTTCCTATGCGACCCCGGTCCTTCTGGTCGAATTCCGGTAATCCTTGATTCGTATCCGACGTTGCGCACGATCTTAAGCCGAGTCCTGCCTACCGAAGGCGGCTCGATCCGAAACTCGTACCTTGGCGACCGGGTCATCGCCGCGGTTCTAACGCCGCGACTCGTGCACCGAATCGATACCTATGTGGGAAGATGCCAGTCTACGTTTGGTTTGAAGAAACGCCGCATGTTGTGAATCTCTACGAGATGTCCCATCAAATCAAGTCAAGTACACCACCTTATCTTCATGCCACCTAACCCAACAATAAGTACAAGTGGCCTCTCTCCCTTTTCCGACAAGTCAAACATCTCCCTCACCTCACCACTCCTCTTTTTCACATTTTCAAACAAACTCATACCTTTCCTTACAACACCACTCCACCCATCCCTTCCATCCATATCTCCCATCACTTCTCTCCCTCCCTCATTTTTTCTCAAACCTCTCTAAGCAACAAAAAAAAATTTCATACGTTCCAAGCTCTCTCCCTCTCTAAGTGTGGCCCACTTTCTCCTACTCTCACATCTCCCATCTCAACCATTGGATCATCATCAACCACCATTGAAAGAGGAGGCTAGGAGCTAAGGAGGCTAAGGGAGCAAGGAGGAGTCCAAGAGGTGGGTGATCCACCATTAAATTCAGTTTTAAGGGCCACTTGTTGTGGGATCCAAAATGGTGTATGCAATGTAGAGAGCGGCCCATAGTGGCGGGGTCCCTCTATCTCTCTGTATCTCTCTCTCTCTCTCTCTCTCTCTCTCTCTCTCCCTTTTTTGGTGTGATGTTTTGCGGCAACTATGTGCAAGAGGATCTTAACCGTCCGATCGTGAGGCCCACCTTGCAATGGGTCAGTTAGACAGTCAAGATGAGGGAAAACACAAATACCTTGTTGATCCAAAGGGTGGGCCACGTTCATGTGGAACCCACCTTGATGTGCGGGCCACAGACACGTGGGGCCCACACTGATGTCTGTGTTCAACCACACTGTCCAGCATCCCTGGACGCTGGACGAGTGGGCTGGCTAACATGGAGTTGTGTACTGACATGGGCGTGTACTTCCAAGCTAACTTTTTTTAAAAAAATTCTTTTGGAGTGGGCCGCCCATACAGGCCCCACCTTGATGTTTGTGCATGATCCAAGCCATCCATCCCAACCCTTGCATCATTTTAAGCGTTGAGCCAAAGTTTTAAGGTGATCCGATCACCGGGTAGGCCATACCCTCTAAAACCATGTAAAGACATGCCAGAACATATAAAAGTACTTGGTGGGACTCACCTGAAGCTTGGATGCAGCTGAAACTCGGTCTAGACGGCCAGACAAGTGGGACACACATAATGGGTGGGCTGGATTGTGAGTCATATCTCGGTGGGCCCCAATAATAATAAAAAAAATTTTAACAACAGCAGCAGCAGACGCTGCTGCTGTTGACAGAGGACGCAGGCCGCGCCTGCGGCTGCATAGGGCTATAGAGGCAGACCCACGGCTCCTGCCGTGGGCCCCACCATGATGTATGCGTGTCATCCACGCCATCCATCTATTTTGTCAGATCATTTTAAGGCATGAGCCCAAAAATGAGGTAGATCCTAATCTCAGGTGGCCCCACCGTGATGTGTATGGCCCCACCGTGATGTGTGCTGGCCCACATTATAGGCGACAGTGTTGAATGAACACCCACCGTTAAAAACATCATAGTGGGTCCCTAGGTCTGTGTGACCTCATCAACAGGTGGTTGGAAAATAAATATTATGGTGGGCCCCCTATTCATACGACCTCATCAACAGGTGGTTGGAAAATAAATATTATGTTGGGCCCCCCCTACTCATGTGACCTTATCAACAGATTGGATAAGAAAATAAACAATATAGCGGGCCTCACATGAGGCCCACTTGGATGCATATGGGCTGATGTGTTTAGGCCCATCTTGATGTATTTTTAGGCCCATTATTGAGGCCCACTTTGGTATATATGGGCCCATGTATTTAGGCCCATCTTGGCATGTATATGGGCCCAATATTGAGGACCACTTTGATGTATATGAGGCCCATATGATTAGGCCCACCTTGTTATAGTTGAGACCCATGTTATGTGACTAATGTGATATATGCAAAGCCCATGGGTTATGGCCCATTGCAATGTACGTAAGGCCCGTTGGTGCGGCCCTTATGATACGGCCCATTTGATTTACCTAAGGCCTAATGGAGTGCAACTATATCCATTGCAATGTGTGATTCCCGCGGTGTATATAATAATGTTTGTAGCAGGCTATACTTTGGGAGCAATGATGGTTTGACGTCCACATTGCATGGTCGGTGTCGACTAAAGGTTCGCACCACCACTCTCCTTGAGGCCCACTGGCAGTCCCGTACTCGTAGTGCATTGGCCGTCTAGGCCATCTTTGCTTTGCACAGACCCATCACTTTATATCATGATTAGTATAGATCCATGATTCATGATCATACGCATCATATGTATGCTTGATATGGAGAGTGACTGATCATAGCATATGCCTACGGGCAGATCATTTTTGGGCTCCCTGATATGTAGAGTTGCCCTACATGAGCACACGGTATGCACAGGATTGATACATGTCTGGCAGTATGATTCATGCACTTGCATCTGTGTGATTGTGATATGCCCTAGCGACATCAGGGCCATAGCCTCCACAGATATATCGTGCGTGGCTAGTTGGATACCCGAAAAATCTTGTTCTAAGCAATTGGGGCGCCATAGATGTCCCTGGGTGAAAGTCCTTGAACCCGATGGTACCAGAGGATGGCTCCAACGTCGAGACTGAGTGGATATACGAGCGCACGATGGTCGAATACTAGAAGGCCGCGTCTCCCACTGTGTCATGGTCAGTTGGAAAGGAGTGGTGGCCTTACTCGCCAGAGAGCAGGGGGCATTACTAGGCTGAGTTTGACCAGCTAGAAAATGGGTTCGCTATCGACGTGCCGGATAGGTATTGGTTGACTATTGGCCAGGTGGATAGTGAGGTTTCTTACGCTCACTTGGACTACGCTGCTTGGAGAGAGACAGTGCCATTTGGAGTGTACTGAACCCCGATGATTATCCATACTGAGAACCGTACTGATTTGGTGCTCTAGTGAGGAGTTGCATTAGTATGAGGGTTGGCATGCTTGACCTACATGTTGCATCGCATGGCCTTGTTATGGCCGATTGCATTCATATCTTGTACTGCATAGCCTTGGTACGGCTGGTTGCATTTACGTACTCATTAGCATGGTTCTGCATTACTCTAACTTTGCATTCTGAGCACGTTCGCACACACATATACCTCCCTCTAAGTTTTTCATAAGCTTATGCACGATTGATGCATGCAGGTGACGCTAGGACGCAGCCGTAGCTTCGCCACAGTTGGAGCGTGCAGTCGAGCTTTTGGAGTTTTTGTTATTTGCGCTATCACCTTGTACTCAAAGTTTTTAATCATAGTGGATTTTGTGGTGGTGTTCTTGTGGTTATTGTTCGTGGGTTATGCTTATGGTTATGCTCATTACGAATCAAACTGATTATTAGAAATCTTCCTTGTAGCATCCTAAGATCGGAACCTGGTATATGGGTACTGGGGACCGAGAATGGGGTACTACGGAGGCTGTCGGCACTGGATTCGGCGATCGGGAATTTTGTGAGCCCGCTTTTCGAGTTCGAGGTGTGACACCATTCATGAATTCCCATTAACGACCTGAGCCACAAAAATATTAGTCTGATTCAATCATGTGTAGCCCACTCTTCATATAGGCACACTATCTATGAGGCAACGGGCCCACCTTGTTGTATTGAATTCCATGTTGTTTGTTAGACGGTCGGCCCACCCAGCTACTAGAGATTTTGATTTCAGGTGGCCCATCTAAATCTAGTGAATCCATCTTTTTGTGGGCCCACCTAGTGGTGCAAATTTGTGACTTCAGATGGTCCATCGGGTGGTATGTATTTGTGGTGCTATGAGGCCTACCATGCTAAGCAGTAATTTTGACATATTGGTTGCCACAAATCATGTGATGATACTTAGGCACCCTAGACTTTGTGAAATTGTGTAACCTGTGAGGTCCACCACCATGAGAACATGTGTTGTGTTGTTGCTATAAATTGTGCATCATTGAGTTCCGACACTTAATTAAGTAGTTATCTAATGTGTAGACTCTAGTGGTGTGAGGGTGTGATATATGTGTTTGGCCCGCCTTAATCATGTGGGCATCTGACGTATGTATGGCCACCTAATCATATGCAATTGTGGAGTATACGTACTCATCTAATCATATGGTTGTGAAATACACACAAAGCCAACCAACTACATGAAATATGGTGGCATTGGTGGCCACCCAATGATATGACCACGTGTGTATGGGCGTAGCCATGGTCACCTAAACCATGAACAATCGGGTTATACGTGCAAATTTTCTTAGTCATGAGAATTATTATATAGGTTGGATTATACAACTTGATAATAAAGTGGTCCTCAACTCGGTATTATGTGACACAAAGATAATCCCTACATTCAACTCACTAGTAAAGTGGAAGTAAGGACCGTTAAACTATATGTGATGTGATAAAATGTAGCCCTTGGTCCGTTCATCATGTGACGCTAAACCCGGATTATTAGCCATGTGAAGTGTGGGGTAATTGTTACCTAAGACTTAGCATAATTAGTGTAGCCTTGTATTCATGTGTATGATCATGATTATTAAATTATGTTTGGATATTTTAAAATATGGACACTAGATCATGATAATAATCATATATTGTAACATCCCGGATTTTTGCCAACCTGGAATTAGACATCCTTAGGCAATGGGCCGATCCTAACACCTGATTAACTTGTCAGAACCCAATCCCATATTTGAAAAATCGCTTGTTAACCCTTTTTGTAACACCCCGGATTTTTGCCAACCTGGGATTAGACGTCCTTAGGCGATGGGTCAATCCTAACACCTTATTAAATTGTCAGAACTGAATCCCACAGTCTAAAATCGCTCCTTAACCCATTTCCTTCACAAATCCGACCCTTCACCACCTTGTTCTTCCAATTTTTCTAAGAACTTTCACCCTAGACACTATCTTAAACTAGCTAAGTAGTATAACTTGGATCACTTTATACACAAACTACGAAGGACTAAGTACCACCTCAGACGGAAATCACTTAGGACTAAATCCTTTAGAAATGAGATAAAGTAACTAAGTGCTAAACTAGATCAGCTACGAAATCCGTTTGAATGCTTTAAATACGATCTGTAAGACCCAAAACTTGTAGAATCATTGACGCTAGGTTACCCTAAAATCTAGGATCAAACTCATTACCCGGCTGCTCTTGGGAGCATCTTAAAACTCCGTATCTGATCTGGACCGCACATCGGGAGTCCGAATAATACGAGGTTAAGGACTTAGGACCGCCTCGCTGGGCTTGACAACCATCTCGGAAATCAAATCCAGCCGATGTCCCACGGCTGTTCGCTTGAGTTCGGAGCGAGAGAGTGTGAAAACACTTGTTTTCTTTAAAAATAAATATCTTGAATAGTGATCTGGCACCATTCAGTTGCGGATCAGTATTAAGCAACCAGACCGTCAGAATCAGACCAAATTACACCCTCGGATCAGGAAAAATTTCAGGAACATTTACATGTACTTGGAATTTCGGATCGTAGATCCATGCCGACCGTTGAACTGAAGCTGGTCTGTCACGTGTGATCTGGGAATCCGATCGAGTTGAAAACATAATCCCACGTGGATCCATGAGTGGTGAGCTTAAGTCTGACGTTTAGATCAAGGGGGGCCACCAGAAACACTTTTTTGAGCTGGAACATCGCCGAAATGTTTCTAATAGCAGTAACCCTTGAACCTGAGTCTATTTTGGGGAGGTTTTAGGCTATAAAAGGGCCTTAGAACAGCCCCTCTCACAGCCATACGAATTTGGGATAAAACCCTAGTGAGAGAGAGAGAAAAGAGAGAGAAGACTTGGGATTTGTGGGAGCACCTTCCTCCTACTGCTTCCAATCATCACACGGCCTACACCGCCTCTTTCCAGGCGCTTTCCCGGTGATATGAACTCCATTTTAAGGTGAGAAACCCTAACCCTAGGTCTGATTTGAAGTGTATAGGCTATAGGTAGTGAAATAGCTAACCGATTTCACTCCTTAGGCTAGCAAACTCCCGAATACGGAAGCTCATCCAACCTTGCTGATTCGTTGAGATTCCAAGAGACAAGGTGAGGACTTTAGGTGTATAGGTTACGGTTTTCAACACTTTCAATGTCAGATAATGGTAGATTCATGATCTGCATGCAATTGCACATGTACAAAGTGCTTTCCGTTTTCTGTTTCGATTAGAATTGTAGAATTTGGAATTTCACATACTCTAGGTATTCGTATAAAATACCGTATATGTATTTTTTATGGAAATGTGTTTGACATGTTTAATTGTCGTATGGATATATGACGTATGGATAAAATACTCATTGGGCGAAAGGGTTCGCCTAAATACATGTTTACTAATATACACCATGTGTGTAGAAATACGGTATTGTAAGAGTACCGTATACGTGTATATTTTAGCGATATATTTGTCATGATTAATTGTTGTATAAATATATTATGTGCATATAAATTAATTGCTTGGCGAAAAGAATCGCCGTATTACAAGTTCCCTTGTAAACACTATGTATGTTGAAATTGGGTATCCTAGAAAATACCCTATACGTATAAAATTTGCTGATGTAATTGTCATGATTAATTGTTGTGTGAATATGATATATACGTATAAAATATTAGTTTGGTAAAGGGACACCCCTAGTGCACTTTCCTCTAACATACGTCATGTATGTTGAAAAAGTGCATTCCAAGTGTTTGTAAAAATTGCTTGTGAATGTAAGTGCTTAAGTGTTTGCACTTTAGGTAGGTGCTGAGATAGAGTCTCAACTACCTTAGAGACATGTATGTTTTCCTCCATGAGGTTGTTTACTTTAACCACTTACTTATGAAATATATGTGTTTGTATTCCTGGTCTTATAGTGCTTCATAACATGCTGATAACATGCTTTATAATATGCTTTATGATATGCTTGATAACATGCTCAACTGATTGTATGATTTTAACTATGTAATGCGAATGTTTAAATTCATAATTACGTTGTATGATCCATCAAGGGTGATGGGGGAGTGGAGCAACGAGTGCGTGCAATGTACTGGCAAAATTTCTAAACGGATAATACCAGACTTGATTGTATGATTTGAATCTTGATCCATTACTGCTTTATCTATTTACAATTGAATGTGATTGGGGCTATTGTATGGTCCAGGCAATCGGTAATAGATTTGAAAGCGTGGTTGTGATTCATATACCACGTGAGATGTGTTTGACGAACCCGAGTCGTACTTCGGTTGGCGATAATGGTTGGCCACACGAAGTGCTTATGCACTTCATGTCGTCCAATTGATTGTGCGCTCGAGCTAGTCAGGCTCGTCAAGTAACCCGATCTGTCTAATGTTTGTTCACCATGTTTGGACGCAATTGCTTGAACCTAGGGTACCAAACTTACCAGTGAAATCCCTTTTAACCATGGTACCTCGATCCGCTAAGACTCATGAGCCGGGCATGGTGGTATGGGACACCGTGGTCGAGCTGTCGGCCTACGCTGGGGCCACGTGCCTCCCCGTAGTGACCAGTGAGCAACCAAACTCGTGAGCCGATTATGGTGGTATGGGACACTATATTCGAGCTGTCGACACCTACGGCGAGAGCCGAGTACGGTGAGACCTGTACTCGTGCTGACGGGCGACGAGTCCTCTGTAGTGTCTTCGAACATACTCTAAGGTCTGTGATTGGTGACGAGCCCTTCACAGCAACTAGAGCAGGAGTTGGGCCGAGTACGGTGAGATCTGTATTCGAGCTGACGGCTAGCGATTGAGCCGAGTACGGTGAGACCTGTATTCGAGCTGACGGTCAGCAATTGAGCCGCATACGGTGAGATCTGTATCCGTGCTGACGGGTGACGAGCCCTTTGTGATGCCTTCGCTACGCCTCTCAAACCATAATATCGTATGAGATTAACTAGGACTGACGACCCTAGAATGGATCATGTTTGGGAATGATACAAGGGAGGTACCTTAGTTTCCCAATACTGCTGTTTGAAACAGACTAATAACAACTCAGAAATCATGCGCATCATTGCACCGCATGTGCCTAGTAGATGTGGAGCACTGAGGGAGTTATGCATTCGCAAACGTAAGATGTTGTCACATGAGGGTGGTTTGACAAGGGCATACATCATCATGTCATTTCATACTTGCATTTAACAAGAGTAGTTAAACTTGTTTGCTTGTACTGCTTTATCATTACTGCTTGACCGAGTTGATAACATGTTAACCTATGCTTTACTGTTCCACTGAGTTGATCACTCACTCCCACGTTACGGGACGGTGTTGTACACACCAACCAGATTTGTTGAGTTTCAGGTGATGACAATGCTATGAAGCAGAGCCGGACTACTTCTATGATGTCGAGGAGGAGTTCTCCTACATGTAACTCTCTGACGGGTCTCTGAAGACCTGGTACTGTATTGACGGGGCTATGGTATTTGGGATAAGAGACATTACACTTCCTCACATTAGGTATATTTTAAAACTGTACTTGTAATTATTTAACCTGGTAATGTTATCACACTCTGGAGACTCATCATAGTTTATATATTTTATCTATCTATCACAGTCTTCTGCTTGCAAATTTAACTATCTCTGGAGTATGATATGTTGTTTTGGCTTAATCTCACTCATGTTCACTACTCAAATACAGTCAACATTCAATCATCATTTATTTTGTTGCATAAGTGATGTTCTAGAACTCGAGAGTTGAGTTACTACTCGACCTCCGATTTTCAGGGCGTTACAAGATGGTATTAGAGCATGATTTGGATTAAACCGGACCTGGGTTATGGTCGCACGACGCACACTGACGCACTCTGACTTAGGAGGGAGCGACGGAATGTCGAAACACTCTTAGGCATTCCTGTTCCGTCCAACGGCTAGTTCACTGAAAACGAACGGTGAAATCGAGTCTGTATTTAACCATGGTCGTACAGGTCGACCTTCCAACATTCCTAGGCCTTTTATTAATGATTCTAGATTTCAATTCACCTCACCCCAACCATTGAAAATCGGTAGATCCTCGGAGCTTCTCTGGACTCCTCTCAGAGACTTCTCGAATCCATGAGGAAGAAGGCAGAAAATAGAAATAAATTCTAATACATTCGAAATTGATTAATGAAAAAAAAAATGAGTTCACAACTCTTTAAATAGGGATACCAAGTCATGGGAAGGAAATCAGAAATAAACTACAACTAAAACTCCTAGAATTCCCGATTTAC
Organism: Magnolia changhungtana; assembly: GCA_030180095.1. Lineage (NCBI taxonomy): Eukaryota > Viridiplantae > Streptophyta > Magnoliopsida > Magnoliales > Magnoliaceae > Magnolia > Magnolia changhungtana. Next base: position 5,057,992 of record JASAUF010000625.1, read on the forward strand.
TATAGGGTCATGATGTCTACTAGTGTGCAAGGTTTTCGGCCAAAAATAGTAAGTGTCCTATTTGACTTCACCAAACCGTCCTCCTAATTATTCTAAGCTCTTTACGCGATGAGCGCAACTCCTAAAGCCCAACAGATGAAGAGTAATCAAACAAAAATTACTATTTTACTAAAACGAAATTAAAACGGGGAAATGACTGTCAATAAGAGGCTTTTTTTGCAATTCCGGGCTGCGCAACCCTGCATAGCTGGGTTGGTTGGCTTCATTAGCTCGTCCTGCCCCAAAATCATATCTTATACGTTAGATAACTCATTCCGGATTGCCAGATACGTCCGATTTGATCTGAAATGACTCGAAACGGAGTCGGGGGCCTCCCCACTTAAATCCAAAGGGACCCAGGGTCGAACCAGGGTGCAATTGGCACCTTGGGACCATGGGGGACATGGCCCCATTGCGGCGGCAAGGCTCCGGCCAAGGCGGACCGCGGCGGCGCCGCGGTCACTGCAGCGCGCCGCCCTCAGGTGGCTCGGCTGGTGGTGGGCCGGGCCTGGGACTGGTCGGCCCGACCTCCCCTACCCCCTGACACGTGCGGTTTTGGCTGGGGTTTAGGATTTTGGGGGCTGGAGCACCCCTCTCTCTCATTTCACCCCTTCCAAACGCCCCAAACCCCCATTTCCGATTTTTTCTCTCAACCCATCCCCCTAAACCTTGCAATCCTCCATTTTCTTCCATAACTCACACACTCCAACCGTCCACAACAGCCCTAGCCTCCTCCTTTTCCCTTTTTCTCATGTTGGAGCTCTCATATCCCCCATTTGGAGCTCAAGTTCGGGTAAGCTCTCAACCCATCCCATCTATTCATTTTCCTTCTTCAAACCCTATCTATTGGGCCTCTACGACGTCTGTCGAGACTCCAATCCGTGGAGAACCAAAAACTCCAGCCCCCCATTTCCCCTTATCCTCATTTTTCATTGCTCTATTCGAGCGTGTACGGCCATTTTCTTGGAGGCCTAATCATCCATACTATGATTGGGATGTAGGCAGTTAAACGTAAATCCCGTGTTTTCTTTTCAAATTACACTTATAAATTCATCATCATGGGGTTTGGAAATCCCATCTCACACTTTTTCAACACCAGACTCATTTTTCAAAGCCTATAAAATTTAATCCCCACCCACCCTCCTACCAACCATGCCACTGCTAATCCTGAAGTCGGATTAGCAATGCAGTTCCATTTAGTACAACTTAAGATCGCTGGCCAAGTAGGCCTTTGAAATTTGGACCTAGAGCGGTGCTCCTAGATTTCGACAGACTTGACAAAGTATAGGAAACCCAATAAATGAATAATGTGAGCCCTAGGACCTTCATAGCTAGTATAAACAGGTGTGTAGTGCTCAAGCGTAATTAAATTCAAGTTCGGGCAACTCAATTCCACTTAGACAACTTTAACCCTAAGCGATAACCAATTTCTTGTATTAGAAACCATCTAGCGTAAGTCGGCTTAATTAGGTTGGAGCGAGACCCCGTTCCTTCGTTAAATTCCCTTGGTACTTGTTTAACGTAAAACCTATTCACGCCCAGAGAAAACTTATAGATCCCTTGGATTTAATGTTAGGTCAAATTAACATAACCCTTAGAATTGCCTTCTCAAGGACTTAGTACAATCAGGAACATGGAGTAGAGACACTACCTATAAGTGAGGTATTCGCGGTTTGAATCGAATTCTCAATCCTGGTGGTGACCAATGAACTCTATGCTTTGATCAAGCAGAAGGTCGAGATCAACTAGGATTAAGAACTGATACGACAATTTTCTGTCTTCGCGAGGCAGAAGGTCCATGTATCCGATTCTGACCCACTACACAACTTTCCTTCCGTGTTGGCTTGACCACTTACAACTAAAAGTTTATAACTTTGTCTTTGAGAAGTGTAAGAATATATAGCCAATAGAAATATTTCCTTTTAGGCCTAAGGAATTTCCCAAGTGAGCAACAGACAGTTAAGAATCAGGTCCCAAATCACATGCCATGTCGGCATACATATTGTGCTTATGAACGTAGAAAGATAGCATGCCTATTAAGCTAGACATGATTAAATAGGATAATTCTGGACCGTGACAAAACTCCTTGGTAGAATTAGGCATCTTGCCTCAAACTCACACCTGTCCCTGCAATCAACTACAATACCCATCATTCTTTTGCTCATTTTTGTAACCACAAGTATCAATGCCTTAGTACACATTGTCGATGAAAGTCAGACCAATGTATTTCCCATTTCATGTCAAGGATAGATCCTAAACTACACCTTGTTCCAATATACGGAGCAGGACATAAATCTTGAGCCTTGAGGGTGAAAATGAAATTTTAAGGGGGGTAGAACATTATGAGCCCAATCTAGTTAGGTTACCTATTACATCTCTTGATCTAGGTAGCACAGTGAAAGCGTGGTGGACCCTACTCCACTGGCCCAGGATCGAAACGGTGCTCGTTAACATACGCACATTATAGAAGCCCTAACAAGTTCTACTATGAAAATGTTTTAGGATGATCTAGTAAGATTTGATTCCCCATTTCCTTTGACATAGATAATAACGAGGACTCTCTTAGACTGAGACCTAAAGGCAACCTTATAATAAACAATTTGAGCCTTTCAATGATGGACATTCCCTACGTTTTTAGAGTGATCGGACTACGGAGTTACTGAAATATACAACTGCGAAGCATTCGCGGCTTGACCCAATTCTCAATCCTGGGCGACTACCAATGGACTCACTGCTTGGCCGAGCAGAAGACCAGGATCCACCAAGATTCGGAAGTGATACGATGAGCTTCTTACCCTAGCCCGGTAGATGATCGATGTATCGGGATCGAGTCCACTATTACCGTCTCTCCGTGTTGGTCAAACAATGAAAACAGCCATCTTACTCTAAATTATTGGGAGTTGTCGTCAAGACTCCAAATAGGTAAAGAAATAAATTGTAGCAAACCATCAGGGTATGAGCAGTGGATAAAGAAATAAGTTTTAGAGGGGGTAGACTAAACTGAACCAGCTAGTATATGCCCTACCACGCGTAGAAACTTGAAATCAATAAAACTTAGGCAAAAGAAATAATTAAATCTTTCTTTATTACCCTTAGCCAATTTTGGGGACGATATTTTGTTTTAGGGGGGGTAGATTATAACACCCCGGATTTTTACCAACCTGGGATTAGACGTCCTTAGGCGATGGGTCGATCCTAACACCTTATTAAATTGTCAGAACTGAATCCCACAGTCTAAAATCACTCCTTAACCCATTTCCTTCACAAATCCGACCCTTCACCACCTTGTTCTTCGAATTTTTCTAAAAACTTTTACCCTAGACACTATCTTAAACTAGCTAAGTAGTATAACTTGGATCACTTTATACACAAACTACGAAGGACTAAGTACCACCTCAGACGGAAATCACTCAGGACTAAATCCTTTAGAAATGAGACAAAGTAACTAAGTGCTAAACTAGATCAGCTACGAAATCCGTTCGAATCGCTTTAAATACGATCTGCAAGACCCAAAACTTGTAGAATCATTGACGCTAGGTTACCCTAAAATCTAGGATCAAACTCATTACCCAGCTGCTCTTGGGAGCATCTCGAAACTCCGTATCTGATCTGGACCGCACATCGGGAGTCCGAATAATACGAGGTTAAGGACTTAGGACCGCCTCGCTGGGCTTGACAACCATCTCGGAAATCAAATCCAACCGATGTCCCACGGCTGTTCGCTTGAGTCCGGAGCGAGAGTGTGTGAAAACACTTGTTTTCTTTAAAAATAAATATCTTGAATAGTGATTTGGCACCATTCGGTTGCGGATCAGTATTAAGCAACCAGACCGTCGGAATCAGACCAAATTACACCCTCGGATCAGGAAAAATTTTAGGAACATTTACATGTACTTGAAATTTCGGATCGTGGCCCACTGACCGTTGAACTGAAGCTGGTCTGCCATGTGTGATCTGGGAATCCGATCGAGTTGAAAACATAATCCCACGTGGATCCATGAGTGGTGAGCTTAAGTCTGACGTTTGGCTCAAGGGGGGCCACTAGAAACACTCTTTTGAGCTGGAACATCGCCGAAATACTTATAATAGCAGTAGCCCTTGAACCTGAGTCTATTTTGGGGAGGTTTTAGGCTATAAAAGGGCCTTAGAACAGCCCCTCTCATAGCCATACGAATTTGGGATAAAACCCTAGTGAGAGAGAGAGAAAAGAGAGAGAAGACTTGGGATTTGTGGGAGCACCTTCCTCCTACTGCTTCCAATCATCACACGGCCTGCACCGCCTCTTTCCAGGCGCTTTCCCGGTGATATCAACTCCGTTTTAAGGTGAGAAACCCTAACCCTAGGTCTGATTTGAAGTGTATAGGCTATAGGTAGTGAAATAGCTAACCGATTTCACTCCTTATGCTAGAAAACTCCCAAATACGGAAGCTCATCCAACCTTGCTGATTCGTTGAGATTCCAAGAGACAAGGTGAGGACTTTAGGTGTATAGGTTATGGTTTTCAACGCTTTCAATGTCAGATAATGGTAGATTCATGATCTGCATGCAATTGCACATGTACAAAGTACTTTCCGTTTTCTGTTTCGATTAGAATTGTAGAATTTGGAATTTCACATACTCTAGATATTCGTATAAAATACCGTATACATATTTTTTATGGAAATGTGTTTGACATGTTTAATTGTCGTATGGATATATGACGTATGGATAAAATACTCATTAGGCGAAAGGGTTCGCCTAAATACATGTTTACTAATATACACCATGTATGTAGAAATACGGTATTGTAAGAAGTACCGTATACGTGTATATTTTAGCGATATATTTGTCATGATTAATTGTTGTATAAATATATTATGTGCATATAAATTAATTGCTTGGCGAAAAGAATCGCCGTATTACAAGTTCCCTTGTAAACACTATGTATGTTAAAATTGGGTATCCTAGAAAATACCCTATACATATAAAATTTGCTGATGTAATTGTCATGATTAATTGTTGTGTGAATATGATATATACGTATAAAATATTAGTTTGGTAAAGGGACACCCCTAGTGCACTTTCCTCTAACATACGTCATGTATGTTGAAAAAGTGCATTCCAAGTGTTTGTAAAAATTGCTTGTGAATGTAAGTGCTTAAGTGTTTACACTTTAGGTAGGTGCTGAGATAGAGTCTCAACTACCTTAGAGACATGTATGTTTTCCTCCATGAGGTTGTTTACTTTAACCACTTACTTATGAAATATATGTGTTTGTATTCCTGGTCTTATAGTGCTTCATAACATGTTGATAACATGCTTTATAATATGCTTTATGATATGCTTGATAACATGCTCAACTGATTGTATGATTTTAACTATGTAATGCGAATGTTTAAATTCATAATTACGTTGTATGATCCGTCATGGGTGATGGGGGAGTGGAGCAATGAGTGCGTGCAACAGCCCTGGCAGCCCTAAACGGATAATACCAGACTTGATTGTATGATTTGAATCTTGATCCATTACTGCTTTATCTATTTGTAATTGAATGTGATTGGGGCTATTGTATGGTCCAGGCAATCGGTAATGGATTTGAAAGCGTGGTTATGATTCATATACCACGTGAGATGTGTTTGACGAACCTGAGTCGTACTTCGGTTGGCGATAGTGGTTGGCCACACGAAGTGCTTATGCACTTCATGTTGTCCAATTGATTGTGCGCTCGAGCTAGTCAGGCTCGTCAAGTAACCCGATCTGTCTAATGTTTGTTCACCATGTTTGGACGCAATTGCTTGAACCTAGGGTACCAAACTTACCAGTGAAATCCCTTTTAACCATGGTACCTCGATCCGCTAAGACTCATGAGCCGGGCATGGTGGTATGGGACACCGTGGTCAAGCTGTCAGCCTACACTGGGGCCACGTGCCTCCCCGTAGTGACCAGTGAGCAACCAAACTCGTGAGCCGATTATGGTGGTATGGGACACTATATTTGAGTTGTCGATACCTACGGCGAGAGCCGAGTACGGTGAGACCTGTACTCGTGCTGACGGGCGACGAGTCCTCTGTAGTGTCTTCGAGCATACTCTAAGGTCTATGATTGGCGACGAGCCCTTCACAGCAACTAGAGCAGGAGTTGGGCAGAGTACGGTGAGATCTGTATTCGAGCTGATGGCTAGCGATTGAGCCGAGTACGGTGAGACCTGTATTCGAGCTGACGATCAGCAATTGAGCCGCATACGGTGAGATCTGTATCCGTACTGACGGGTGACGAGCCCTTTATGATGCCTTCGCTACGCCTCTCAAACCATAATATCGTATGAGATTAACTAGGACTGACAACCCTAGAATGGATCATGTTTGGGAATGATACAAGGGAGGTACCTTAGTTTCCTAATACGGCTATTTGAAATGGACTAATAACAACTCGGAAATCATGCGCATCATTGCACCGCATGTGCCTAGTAGATGTGGAGCACTGAGGGAGTTATGCATTCGCGAACGTAAGATGTTGTCGCATGAGGGTGGTTTGGCAAGGGCATACATCATCATGTCATTTCATACTTGCATTTAACAAGAGTAGTTAAACTTATTTACTTGTACTGCTTTATCATTACTGCTTGACCGAGTTGATAACATGTTAACCTATGCTTTACTGTTCCATTGAGTTAATCACTCACTCCCACGTTACGGGACGGTGTTGTACACACCAACCATATTTGTTGAGTTTCAGGTGATGGCAATGCTATGAAGCAGAGCCGGACTACTTCTATGATGTCGAGGAGGAGTTCTCCTACATGTAACTCTCTGACGGGTCTCTGAAGACCTGGTACTGTATTGACGGGGCTATGGTATTTGGGATAGGAGATATTACACTTCCTCACATTAGGTATATTTTAGAACTGTACTTGTAATTACTTAACCTGGTAATGTTATCACACTCTGGAGACTCATCATAGTTTATATATTTTATCTATCTATCACAGCCTTCCGCTTGCAAATTTAACCGTCTCTGGAGTATGATATGTCATTTTGGCTTAATCTCACTCATGTTCACTACTCCAATACAGTCAACATTCAATCATCATTCATTTTGTTGCATAAGTGATGTTCTGGAACTCGAGAGTTGAGTTACTACTCGACCCCCGATTTTCAGGGTGTTACACTTTTCCTTCTCAAATCCCACCCTTCGCCACCTTGTTCTTTCACTTTTTCTAAGTACTTTCACCCTAGACACTATCTTAAACTAGCTAAGTATTAAAACTTGGATCACTCTATGTACAAACTACAAAGGCCCAAGTACCACCTCAGACAGAAATTACTCAGGACTAAATCTTTTAGAAATTAGGCGAGAATTAGCCAGTGTTAAACTAGAGTACCTTTAAAATTAGTACCAATCACTTTAAATACAATCCGCAAGACTCAAAACTTGTAGAATCATTGACCCTAGGTTACCCTAAAATCTAGGATCAATCTCATTACTCGGCTGCTCTCGGGAGCATCTCGAAACTTCGTATCAAATCTGGACCGTACGTCGAAAGTTCGATTAACACGAAGTTAAGGAATTAGGACCGCCTTGCTGAGCTTAACAACCATCTCGAAAATCAAATCCAGATAGTGTCGCGGCACTATTCGCTTGAGCTCAGAGCGAGGAGTGTGAGAAATGTGAAAATAATTTTAAATTAAATTCAAAATAAATAAATCTGAGACTTGTCACTTGCGGGTCAGTATTAAGCAACCAGACCGTAGAATCAGGCCAAATTACACCCTCAGATCAGGGATATTTCCCCAAACATATCTATGTACTCGAAATCTCCGATCGAGATCCACTGACCGTTGAATTGAAACTGGTCTGCCATGTGTGATATGGGAATCTGACTGAAATGAAAACTTAGCCATACCTAGATCTAGTGTTAGTGAGCTTACGTCTGACATTTGGCTCAAGGGGGGCTGCCAGAAGTCCTCCGTTGAGCTGAAACTGACCCACTTTGGATATAACCTAAGTATACCTTGACCTGAAGTCTATTTCGGTGAGGTTTTAAACTATATAAGGACCTTTAAACCCTCTCTCATTAGCCATACGAATTTGAGAAAAACCCTAGGTGTGAGAGAGAGAAAGTGTGAGAGTTGTGGGAGCATCTCCCTGGCACCTGATCCTGCCGCTCTGCAAGCTTAACCACTCCATTCAAATCGCTTTTCCAGCGATTTCGGCGTCATTTCTAGGTAAGAAACCCTAACCCTAATCTGTTTTGGGGTTTTGATGGTTGTATGTTATGAAATAACTAACCTAAAGCATGCTATAGGTTGCCAAATTACCGTATACGAAGACTTAGAGATTTTATCGGCTCCGTTACGATTCTACGGCATAAGGTGCGGACTTTAGGTGTATAGGTTATGGTTTTCAACACTTTCAATGTTAGATAATGATAGATTCATTATCTGCATGCAATTGCACATGTACAAAGTGCTGTCTGTTTTCCGTTTCGGTTACAGACGAAGAATATGAGATTTTGTGTATTCTAGGTATTTGTAAAAAAATACGGTATCTATATAAATTTTGTTGATATGATTGCCATGAGTAATTGCCGTGTATATATGCTAGTTATGGATGTATGACCTGTTCGGCGAAAGGATTCGCCCTAATACACTTTTTGGCCAACATAGCTTATGTAGGCTAATGTGTGTAGTCTAAGTGTTTGTTGAAATGACTAAATAAATATAGATTTATGATTTATGCCTGCCATATGTACTGAATGTAAGAACATGATTGATGTGTATGCGACAACTCCTTGTTATATGGATTTGTCCTATTATATGTTGAAATCAACATACGTCATGTATGTTGGAGTGGTGTAGTTTAAGTGTTTGATAAAATGCCTGTGTGAGAAATTGGGTGACGAACTAAATTTAATAGTGGTGTTAAGATAGGATTCTCAACTATCTTAGAAACGTATATGATTTCCTTAATGATGATGGTTTAATTTAATCGCTTACTATGAACTATATGTGTTTGTATTCTTGTGTACATTGTGCTTTGTAACATGCTTTATGACATGTTTGTTAACATGCTTGAATTACTTTGTTTATTATGCTTTACTCCACATGCTTTGAATAAGGATTGATTGTAATTGGGACTATGATTATAGTCCAGACAATCGGTACCAGACTTGAGTTCGTGGTTGAGATTCATTCGCTACGTGAGATGTGTTCAACGAACCCGAGTCGTACTTCGGTTGACGATAGTGGCTGGCCACACGAAGTGCTTATGCGCTTCATATCATTCAACTTGTTGTGCGCTCGAGCTAGCCGAGCTCGTCAAGCAACCTGATCCGTCCTATGTATGTTCACCCTGTTTGGACGCCTTTGCTTGAACCTAGGGTACCAAACTTACCAGTGAAATCCCGTTAACTATGGTACCTCGATCCGCTAAGACTCATGAGCCGGGCATGGTGGTATGGGACACCGTGGTCGAGCTGTGCCTCCCCGTAGTGTCCATTGAGCAACCAGACTCGTGAGCCGATTATGGTGGTATGGGACACTATATTCGAGCTGTCGGCCTACACTGATTGGTGATGAGCCCTTTGTAGTGACCTCGAGCATACTCTGAATTTGCGGTGAGGCGACGAGTTTTTCCGCGGTTAATAGAGTATGAACTAGGCCTGTATCAATTTAGTGATGAACCGTTAAAAAGGTGATGGGAGAGTGGTGTAACGATTACGTGTAACAGCCCTGACAGCCTTTGCAGCGCCCTAAAACCACACTATCGTATGAGATTATCTAGGTTTGACGACCCTAGAATGGATCATGTTTGGGAATGATACGAGGGAGGTACCTTAGTTTTCCAATCCTACTATTTGATATGGATTAATAACAACTTGGTAATCATGCTCATCATCGCACTGCATGTGCCTGGAAGATGTGGAGCACTGAGGAATGAAAGCATGCCGCGAACGTAAGATAGTGTCGCATGAGGGAGTATGTTGGTGAGGGCATGCATCATGACTGCATTCATACTTACATTAATAAGAGTATTTAGAATTGCTTAATTGTACTGCTTTATCATTACTGCTTGACTGAGTTGATAACATGTTAACCTATGCTTTATTGTTCCACTGAGTTGATCACTCACTCCCACGTTACGGGATGGTGTGGTACACACCAACCAGACTCTATAGCTGCAGGTGTCGGCAATGCTTATGAGGCGGAGCCGGACCTTTGCAATGACAATGATGCTTGCTCGTATTTGCTGTATTCTTGCGGCTTCGTGTGAGCCGTGTCTTGATCGACGGGGCTACAGGGATGTTAACTAGAGGACCTTACACATTTGGTATATTTTAGAATTGTACTTGTAATTATTTAACCTGGTAACGTTATCACACTCTGGAGACTCACCACAGTTTATATATTTTATATATCTATCATAGTCTTCCGCTTGCAAATTAATTATCTCTGGAGTATGATATGCTGTTTTGGTATAATCCCATTTATGTTTCAATGCTCTCATCATAATCATCATTATCTGTGTTGCATAAGTGATGCGTTGGAACTCGAGAGCTGAGCTTTGCTCGACCCCTGATTTTCAGGGTGTTACATATATATACTAAACTATGTGAAATTATGGTACTGGTCGCCTGCCCATGTGAAAGTTTAATAAAGTGGATGCTACATTATATGAGTATGGTGTTATGAGAATAAGTGATCTTGCGATCTCGAATCTTTAATGATGCGAGTAGAGTGACATTTGTGTGGCCTCTCAACCATACGGACTTCTGATAATAGAATGGCCATAAGACCACGTGAGCATATGAGAATTGTGTGGTTACTTAGACTCGTAGACTATGCCTTTGATGTAACCTCTTAGGCATGTGAACTTAGGACGTGTGTCAAATTAATTGTTGGACCCATCTTATTAATAGTATTGGGCTTGATTTGTGGATTCCACTAATATGTTCACAATAACATTGGAGTGGTGCGCCTATTAGCCTTAAAGCCCACCTTAAGTGGATGCCTTGTGTGCCCATTAGCGGTAAACCTATTGGGCCCATAGGTTACTTCCTCTTATTAAGAATGTAAGACTCTGTGAGAAGTGCATATTGGACCTATGTTTGGACTTTTTGGCAAGTGCATGAGACTCCTAGTGATGTATGTATGCCAAGTCCCATTTGGGTCTTGTGAATGAGTTATGATTGAGTCCTCGAATGAACCGTTTGTGGTAATCAAATGGACCACCCAATAAGCTAGAAGATTAGGATGTAGCGACCCACTAACTGGCTCATTCAAGTGTCGCAATGAACTAGGCCTTAATCCACTTGAGATGATAGCTAGACATGTTGAGGCGTTGGATTGAAATCTAATTATGCATGTGGTGATGGCATATGTGCGGTGATTGTGTAATGTGATACGTGTGGTGATGATGATGCGTGTATGGTTAGATGCGATGATTGTATTGTATGGTAATGGTAATTTATGTTTATATGCTTGGATGGTGTTCAATTGGATGTAAGGACTAAGTGGACCATTGTATGTATTACCTCAAGTCATAGATAGTGCACCTAGTGTCATATAATGACGTGATACTTATGCACCTACTTCCTACAAAACTAATGAGGTGAACCACTTAACTCTTAACCGTGAATGAGTATGTTGGTGATACGAACTAACTTTCGAATAGCTATGGATCTTTATATGTGGATTTGATACATGTTATGGTATGTGCGTATTCCTTGCACATGTTTGATATACAGTCTATTGTGGTGACACTATATGAGGTTTCGGCCATGTGATTGGTGTCGAGTGATGGATTAATCCTAGTTGTGCTATTATGTGGTTGGTGCACACTTGTGACGTGGAAGATGTGGACACTCGTATAGCCCCATGATCATGAGGGAGAGTGCACATTAGAATATTATTTTTCTATGTTGGTACCGTGATCATCTTGATCGGTCTGATGATATTTGTGCATATTACATCTGCATGCACACATACATGTATGTGCATCATGGATGAGTGCATGGTGTGCATAGTTTGATCATTCGGAGATCATATACATGTGGTAGAGGATGTTGGTGTAGGTGCACATAATGGAGTCTGTGGTAGAGGATGTTGGTGCAGTGTGCACTTGATGGAGTATGTGCAGATGTTATCTGGTCTGAGAGACTGTGGGCACAGTCCCTGGGTTGAAGTCCCTAAGCGAATATATTGGGCACAATCCCTAGGTTAAAGTCCCTAATCAAATATATCGGGCACGATCCCTGGGTTGAAGTCCCTAAAGCTCACTTGATGCTATATTGTGATTTATGTTTATGTCGATGCTGATATTACATGTATATCCTTTCCACAATGAGCGTGGATTGTAGATTGAATGTGGTTGGTAAAGGAACCCGATTGGCATTAGGGTTGCCTCGTTTACATATGTGACTTACATGCATAGCATTGCTTGAGTGCAATTATATTGCATAGCGTGCTTGTGGATTATCATTGCATTTTGCATAACATTGTCATGAGATAGATTGAACACCACAGTAACATCGTGGTTATATTGATGAGACCACCACAGCGGCATCGTGGTTGGTATTTGTGGGCACCAGAAATTTGGGTTTCTTATACCGGGTCCCAAACCCCTAGGTGAAACTCCCTAAACCTCAAGTGGTACCCTCGAGCCTCATTGTCAAGATCGGGCTGATGTGATGGGTCACATGGTGCCAAAGACCATAGTAAGCCTTACTCCCATCGACGTGGTCGGGTGAGAGAGGTTTGGCCATGCCTATCTGAAGATTTGGAGCAAATGTGGTTAGGTTTGACCAGCCCCCGAAATGGGTCTACTACCGGTGTGTTGGGTGGGTATTGGCATGGCTATAGGCCCCCCACCGATAAGACGGGTATGTGAGGCCTCTATTCAACAAATTTCGGACTTGTTCTGGATACTAGGCCCCTGTGATTCCCAATGATTATAACTATATTGTGATGTGGATTTTTAGAGGAGGACCAGCATGCATACATATATCCAGCATACCTTTGCATATCATCACTTGCATGACATCCTATCCTCTTAGCTTTATGTAGCATTACTTTGTCACTATGCTTCAGCTTGTGTACTCTAATATTTGATTTTTACTATATGCTTGTATACTACATGCACACAAGTGCACTCACTAGGATTTTTGCCTAAGTTTCCTATTTCCCATTCTTTTTAGGGTAGGAGTATCTTGGAGGACATATCTTTCTCGATGCATTATATCTATTTTGTGATTTGGTAATATTGACGTTGTGTATCTTTTAGAAAAGCATTGTACTTGTAGCCATCAGGATTTATAATGGAAACCGCCACTTAGTATTGTGATTATGGATCATCATGCTCAGGTATTATTATTTAAAAAAAAATCAGTCAAAATCTTCCTTGTGGTGTATCGAACTCGAGACTTGGTGTATGGAAGTCGAGTGCCGAATTCGGGTTATTACGAAAACTGTCCATCCTAGGATTTGGGGCGTGACACATAGTCTACTGTTAACAAAATGTAAATATTCCCAAAGGATTGGGGGAATGGTCCCATGAAATCGATACCCCAACAATCAAATGCTTCAATGATAAGAATGAGGTTCAGAAGCATCATATTTCAATGGCACAACTCTCTCAATTTCTGATAATGCTCACAAGCTTTGCTAAACTCATGAGCATCTCTGAACATTGTGGCCCAGTAAAAGATGAACTGCAGAATTTTGGCCGTGGTCTTTTTAGCAAAAAAGTGACCACCACAAACCTAAGAATGACAAAAGGAGATGACACTTTGATGTTCATTATCTGGCACACATCTCCTTAGAATTTAGTCTGGACAAAATTTAAATAAATAAGGATCATCCCAGAAAAACTTATGTACCATAGTAAAGAAATTTTTCTTATCTTGCGCAATCCAATATGCTGGGGTGAAACCTGTAGCAAGATAATTTGCAATGTCAGCAAACCAAGGTAGTTGGGAGAGTTTAAACAATTATTCGTCAGGAAACATATCATTTATTACTATCGGCTCAAGGGAATTAGGGATGTCAAGTCGAGAAAAGTGGTCAGCCACTACATTTTATATTCATTTTTTGTCTCGTATTTCAATATCAAATTCTTAGAGTAAGAGGATCCATCTTATCAAGCGGGGCTTGGCATCCTTCTTAGAAAGAAGATACACTAGCGCCGAATGGTTCGTGTAGATGATTATCTTGGATTCGATCAAGTAGGACCTAAATTTGTCCAAAGCGAACACTACGGATAAGAGTTCCTTCTCCGTAGTAGAGTAGTTCACTTGGGCAGAATTTAGAGTTCTACTTGTATAGTGAATAACGTAGGGCTTCTTTTCTTTTCTTTGGCCTAACACCACCCTAATAGTATAGTTAGATGCATCGCACATAATCTCAAAAGGGATGCTCCAATAGGGTGGCTGCATGATAGGTGCGGTAGTTAACATGCCCTTGAGCTTAGTGAAAGCTTCTTGGCATTATTCAGTCCACTCATATGGTATATCCTTTTGAAGTAGATTGCATAAAGGACAAGAGAGATGACTAAAGTCCTTTATGAATCATCTATAGAATCCGGCGTGTCCTAGGAAGGATCGCATGTCACATACGCTCTTAGGTAGAGGTACGTTAGAGATAAGATCATTTTTTGCCTTGTATATTTCAATTCCCTTGAATGAAATTATGTGTTTAAGCACAATTCCTTGGGAACCATGAAATGACATTTCTCCTAATTCTGAACCAAACTCTTTTCTTCGCATCGCTTCAGCACACATTTAAGATTTTCCTAACACTCATTGAAGGATGGACCAAAGATAGAGAAGTCGTCCATGAAGACCTCTAAATATCGCCCCACCATGTCAGAAAAAATACTCAACATGCATCATTGAAAGTGGTCCTTCCTTATGACGGTATTCAATTTTTTGCAGTCAATGCACATTCTCCAACCAGTGGTAACTCTAGTTGTTTCGAGTTCATTGTCGGAATTGGCTTCGATGGTGATTTTGCACTTTTTAGGAACCACCTGAGTTAGACTCACCCATTAGCTATTGGATATAGGGTATATTATACCCACATCCAACAACTTAAGTACCTCAGCCTTAACCACTTCTTTCATATTTGGATTGAGTCGACGTTGTGGTTGTCGGGAGGTTTTCACATTATTCTCAAGATGAATGCGGTGAGTACAAATCAAAGGATCAATTCCCTTGAGGTCCGCAATTGACCTTCCAAGGGCTCCTTTATGTTCAATGAGAGTAGAAATAAGCATACTCTCTTATTCTTTCTCTAGGTGGGAAGAAATCACCACTAGGTATGTCTCATCTTGACATAAGTACACATATTTAAGATCAGCGGACAAAGGTTTTAGGTCAAGCTTCAGTATTTTGAAGTTAGACGGTAGAGGCACTACATCGGTTTGGGCCAATTTCTCAAATTGTGCCTCCACCGGTTAACTTTAAATACTAGCGTAACATCAAGT
The DNA here is from genome assembly GCA_030180095.1 of Magnolia changhungtana. Lineage (NCBI taxonomy): Eukaryota > Viridiplantae > Streptophyta > Magnoliopsida > Magnoliales > Magnoliaceae > Magnolia > Magnolia changhungtana. The sequence continues at coordinate 5,073,490 of JASAUF010000625.1, forward strand.
AAGGCATCCATCTCCCTAATTATATCATCGTCTAAGCATGTCTTTAGAGCATAAGAGTATAGAGTCAAAAGTGCTCTATCTTTCACGAAAGAATCAATCATGTTAATGTCATGGGTATCGTCATCATCCTCTGACTGTTTATACATATTGAAAAAGATGTTGAGCTCTAATGTCGTATTTTCAAAAGATAAATTCATAATTTCATTCCTACAATTAATGATAGCATTTAATGTAGCAAGGAATGGGCGACCAAGAATGACAAGTATTTGAGTGCTCATATCTATGATGGGTTGAGTATCCAGGACAATAAAATCTACAGGATAGTAGAATTTATTAACTTGGACAAACACATCCTCAATCATTCCTCTCGGTATACGAACTAAGCGATTGACAAGTTGTAATGTGGTTCGGGTGGGCTTCAATTCTCCTAGACCCAATTTTTCGTAAACCGAGTAACGGATCAAGTTAACACTCACCCCCAAGTCAAGAATTGTGTGCTTAATTTGGTGGTTCCCAATTACACAAGTGATGATTGGGCTACTAGGATCTTTATATTGTTGTGGAAAATCTTGTTTGATGATGGCACTCACTTTCTCTGTCAAAAATATTTTCTTTTGTATGTTTTGACATCTTTTGGTAGTGCATAGATCATTCGAAAATTTAGCATATGAAGGTATTTATTTAACGACATCCAGTAGAGTGTAAGTGTTATGGTTTCTTGCTCCTTTAATTGTCAAATTTTGTAGTGCCAAAACCACAATCTGTCTTGTGTAGCACATTGATATATATGTTCAAGGCAATGCATCACATGTACAAGGACAATGCTTCAAGTCAAGAACAAAGATCTACTTTAAGAAATGTAAGATCAAGTACATTGTTTACTCCTTTAAGCTTCAAGGTTCAATGTTTTAAAGCGACATCGAAAGACAAGTGAACTGTTCCTACTCAAGACTCAAGGTGAAGTACAACACATGTACTACAAATTTAAGCTTCAAAAGATCTCAAGTACAAGCTTCATCATGTGTCGATATCTCAACCTTCATGAACTTCAAAAATCATCTATCATCTGAAGAAAAGAAGGTTCAATATTCATACTTTTTGTTTAAGGTATGAAAGACCTTAAATTGACCTTAAAGTAGGTCATTTTGAATACATAATTCAAATTGAATTACTTTATAAGTGTTTGGTCTGTTCTTTGACTAGTCCTGGACCCTGTTCGACTAGTCCTAGCACTGGCACGACCAGTCTAAGAAATTTCACGACCAGTCCTAAGGTTGTTACAAATTTTCAAAATTTTTTAGTTAAGCCATGACCAGTCCTGGAGACTACTTGACCGGTCATGTGAACAGTGCACGACTCGTTCACGACCGGTCCTACAGCTACGACTAAAACTCCAGCGACTACATCAGGCTCCACACGACCAGTCGTGGAGACTTCACGACTGGTCGCGCAGTGCCTACGACCAGTTGTGGAATGGTTTTATCCAATCGCGCTCAAAATTTATAAAATCCGTTGGTCCTAGGACCAGTCGTAGTGTCCACAGAACCAGTCATAAACCTGACTTCTGCAATTATAAATAGAGCATGATTTTCAAAGTTTGATATCTAATTCAAGTATAATCAAGACATCACTGTGAGAGATAAGTTTGTAAACTTCTTAAGCTATATTGTGCATATTTAATATTCTCTTTATTAGCTTTTTATGTTTGATTTTGCATTCTGCATTCCAATCTGATTTGAAAGAGGGATTGAAGTATTCCCACTTCTTGGAATCAAAATCAAATAGAGCTAGCCCAACTCGATTTAATTTAAAATCAATTTAGAACCTATAACCATTTCATAAGTGAGTGTGGACATTGAACTTCTATATTCGAACTTCGACTCTGACTTGGTTCTTGCGGATGCAACAAAAGGAGAATATCCATGTATTTTACATTATTATAATTTCCTTTGTATTAGTTTCTTTTGAGATTGAGCCAGAAAAATCTCATTCCAAAAAACTCAGAGTGTGGGGTTTTTTAAATTGTGTAAGCCCACTTAAAAGACACAATTGTGAGGGTTTTAGATGAACCTGAAAAAACCTATTTTCATAGTGAACGCTAATATCCACTGTGTGAGGATATTAGGAGTGAAGTAGCTATGTGGCTGTTGTTTAACAGTTGGTGTACACTGGTAAACCACTATAATTCTTTGTGTATTGTGGATGTATAGTTTATTTTCTATATCTTTTATCATTCAAGTTTGTGGAATGTATTTGTGGATGTGAATGTTGTAATCTTTTACATTTCAAGCATTGTGGGGAATGTTGTAATAGCTTAGATTTCCTTTCTTGCTCTTTTTTTTTTTAATTCCTCTTCAGTTTGAGTTCTTGATACACAAACCGTTCTAGTAAGGTTGTCCTGCCATAAACCCTTAGTTTTTATGGTGCAAGGTTGTCCTTAGAACATCATTTGTATCAACCTCTCAATACTAGAATTTTGAGGTTGCTTTACATTTCTGTATTGTGGATTGTTTATAGTGCTGTCTTTCTTTTATTTGTCTAAATTCCAATGTTATCATTTTTATTTGGCATAGTCCTATTCACGCCCCCCCTCCCCCCTCTTTAGGACATATAGCTTGGCCTTTTCATAGAGGAATATTGACCTTCACTTGCTTAAGCACCTCTAGAATATCTTGATAGTTAGAGAGATGTTTTAGTGCAATCAACCGTTGAGCGAATGGCACAATCGGCTTACTTTAAGGTTTCGGTTTTAAACCATGTGGAGCATTGATAGGTTTATCATTCTCAAGTTCTTCCGGGTCAGGTTTTTCAGCCATTGCCAAAATGGTTTTGTCAATAATTTTCCCACTCCTAAGAATGGTGGTAGACTTAGCTTGCTCTATCTGATTTGAAGAGTTTGGGTCACTTATTTCATATTGCGGTATTTAATTGGGGAGGGGTTGGGTTGGAAGCATCCCTTTCTCCCCATTCACTAAGTGTGACTCAATCTTTTGAATTGATGATGCAAATATTCCCATTGTTGTTTTGAGATCTTGGAATGTTTACATCGTATTTTGGTTGAATACCTATTGGTTTTGCATGAACTTTTGAATCGTATCCTCTTAAGGCTTCTTTTTATTTAAGAATTGCATTAGGGGCTCTTGTGGATTAGCCGTTTGTCCATTCCTCCAACTGAAATTTGGGTGGTTCCTTTAGGTGGAGTTATATGTATTTGTAACGCCTTGAAGATCGGGGGTCGAGCATAAACTCAACTCCTGAGTTCAAACGCATCACTTATGCAACATAAAGAATGATGATTAAATGTTATTCGTATTAGTACATTAAAGATGAATGGGATTAAGCCAAAATAACATATCATACTCCATAGACAGTTAAATTATGCAAGCGAAAGACTGTGATAGATATATAAAATATATATAAACTATTGTAAGTCTCCAGAGTGTGAACATGTTATCAGGTTAAATATATCAATGTATACTCCAAAAATGGACAAAATGAGTATACAAGGGTGCTCCAAAAGAGCAAACTAAAGTGTAATGGAATCTAATCAGCAACCTTGTAACCCCGTCGATCAGAAGATGGTCTACATAGACCCACCTGATAGCTGTGTAAGGAGAAACCCTCCTCATCATCATAAAAAAAATTTGGCTCCGCTTCGCAAGCATCGCTATCATCTAAAACTCAAACAGGGTCTGGTTTGGTATTTAAACACCATCCCGTAACGTGGGAGTGAGTGATCAACTCAGTGGAACAATAGAGCAAAGGTTAATGTGTTATCAATTCAGTCAAGCAGTAATGATAAGGCAGTACAATCAAACACTCATAAATACTCTTATTAATGCAAATATGAAATGCAGTCATGATGCATGCCCTTGCCAAACCACCCTCATGTGACACCATCTTATATTCGCGGCATGCATTATCCCCCAGTGCTCCACATCTTCTAGGCACATGCAGTGCTATGTTATGAGCGTGATTATCGAGTTATTATTAGTCTTTTTCATACAACAGTATTAAGAAACTAAGGTACCACCCTTATATTATTCCTAAACAATGATCCATTCTAGGGTCGTCAGTCCTAGATAATCTCATACGATGATGCGGTTCTAGGTCACTGCAAAGGGCTGCCAGGGCTGTTACACGCACTCGTTGCACCACTCCCCCATCACCTTATCAATACAGGCCTAGTTTATACTCTGTTTACTACGGGAAGGCTCGTCGCCTCTCCTCAGATTCAGAGTATGCTCGAGGTCACTACAAAGGGCTGTCAGCGCTGTTACATGTAATCGTTACACAGCTCCCCCATCACCTTATCAGTGTAGGCCGATCACTCGAATACAGTGCCCCATACTACCGTATTCGACTCAAGAGTCTGGGTTTCTCACTGATCACTTCGGGGAGGCTCGTGGCCCCAGCGTAGGCCGACAGCTCGACCACGGTGTCCCCTACCACCATGTCCGGCTCATGAGTCTTAGCAGATCGAGGTACCAAGGTTAACGGGGTTACACTGGTAAGTTTGGTACCTTAGGTTCAAGCAGTAGCGTCCAAGCATGGTGAACATATATTAGACAAGTCGGGCTACTTGACGAGCTCGACTAGCACGAGCGCACAACCAGTTGAACGACATGAAGTGCATAAGCCACGACTTCACGTGACCTAACCACTGTTGCCAACCGAAGTATGACTCGAGTTCGTCAAACATATCCTACGCGGCGAAATGAATCTCAGCCACGGCTTCAAGCCCGTTACCGATTGTTTGGATTATCACATAGCCCCAATCAATCACATTCAAGTCGTAACCAGAAAGCATGTACAGTAAAGTAGAATAAACAAAATAATTCAAACATGCTAACAAGCATGTTATAAAGCACAAGGTAAGCAGGAAATACAAACACATATATTTGATAAGTAAGCAGTTAATTTAAACAACTTGCATGGAGGAAATCATACACATCTCTAAGGTAATTGAGAACCTATCTCAACACCTATCTAAAGCACTATCATCTAAGTACTTACTCTTACAAGCATTTTCACAAACACTTAGAATACACTCTTTTAACATACATAGCGTATACTAGCAAAAACATGTATTAGGGCGAATCCTTTCACCGAGTAAGTATTATACATATATATAGCATGTTCATACAGTAATTAATCATGGCAATCACACTTTCAAAATTTGTACGTATACGGTATTTTCTACAAATATACAGAATACACAATATGCCATAATTTGCATACGCAACCGAAACGCAAAACGAACATCGCATTGTGCATGTACAATAATATCCATATCAAGAATCTATCATTATCGGACATTGAAAGCTTTGAAAACCTTAACCTATGCGACTAAAGTCCGCACCTTACACCGTAGATGCGTAACGAACGCGATAGAATTACTAAGTCTTCGTCTATGATAGTATAACGACCTAAATCATGAGTTATGTTATTTATTTTGCTACTTGTATCAATTGAAATCCTAAAACAGGTTAGAGTTAGGTTTTTCTTACCTAAGAACGAAGCCAGAATCATTGGGATAGTGATTAGAAAGTTATGGTTAAGCATGTAGATCGGCAGGGTAGAATAGCAGGAAGATTCTCCCACATTTCTCACACTTTCTCTCTCTTTTCTCTCTTCTCTCTCCTAGGGTTTCTCTCAAATTCGTATGGGCTGAATGAGAGAGGGTTTAAGGTCCTTATATAGGCTAAAAACTCACCAAATTAGACTCAAGCCCATGGTATACTTAGGTTATGTCCAAATATGGACAGTTCCGTCTCAACTGAGCACTTTTGGAGCCTCCCCTTGAGCCAAAGGTTGGACTTAAGCTCACTAACCTTGGATCTAGGTTGAGTTAAGTTTTCATTCCAATCGAGTTCTCAGATCACACGTGGTGGACCAGTTTCTGTTCAACGGTCACCGAAACTCGATCAGGGTTACAAGTACACAGACATGTATGGGAAATGTTCCTTGATCCGAGGGTGTATTTGGGTCAGATTCTGATAGTTTGATTGCTTATATTTGGCCTGCAAGTGACAAGTCTCAGATTACTTAAATTCAAAATTTATTTCTAATTATTTTCACGTTTCTCACACTCTTCACTTCGGGCTCAAGCGAATAGCCCCAGGATATTATCTGGAATTGATTTCCGAGATAGTTGTCAAGCCCAGCAAGGCGGTCCTACTTATATACTTTCGTAGTAATCAGACTTTTGACGTGTGGTCCAGATCCGATACAGAGTTTTAATGTGCTCCCGAGAGCAACTGGGTAATGAGATTGATCCTAGATTTTACGGTAACCTAGCGTTAATGATTCTATAAGTTTTGGGTCTTGCAGATCGTATTTAAAGTGATTCAGGCAGATTTCACAGCTAATCTAGTTTCGCACTTAGTTAAACTTGTCTAATTTCTAAAGGATTTGAGGTTTGAGAGGTTCAAAAGGGGTTAGGATCTACCCCTTACCTAAGGACATATTACTCCAGGTTGGCAAAAATCTAGGGCGTTACAATCTACCCCCCTTAAAAATATTTTCATCCCCAAAATTGCCTAAGGGTAGTAAGTAAAGATTTTATTATTTCTTTTGCTCAAGTTTCACTGATTTCATGTTTATATGCGTGGTACGGCGTATACTATCTATGCTAGTCTGGCTCATGTTCGTCTACCTCCCTTAAAACCTATTTCACTCTAAAACTGGCTAAGGCTTCTATTAGGTTCGTATTCAACGAGCATATTTGGGGATACCCTGACCTTACGTGTATCTTGGATCAATTACCATCGATCCTGGGCCAGTGGGGTAGGGGCCAACCACACTTCTGCTCCGCCACTTTGATCCAACGGATGTATTAGCTGACCTAACTAGATTGGGCTCATAATATGTTACCCCCCTTAAAAATAATTTCTAGCCTCAAGGCTTAAGAATTTGTGTCCTGATACGTATGTCGGAACAAGGTGTGATTTAGAACCTATCCTTGACACGAAATACATTGGTTTGCCTTTCATCGATGATGTGTACTATGGCATTGATACCTATGGTTATAGAAAGGAGCTAAAGATAATGAGCTTTGTGGTTGATTTTAAGGATGGGTGTGAGTTTGTGGCAAGATGTCTAATTTTACCAAAGAAGGACTTTTATCACGGTCTCGACTTACCTTATTTAATCATGTCTAGCTTAGCTTAACAGGCAGGTTATCTTTCTAAGTTCATATGCATAATATGCATGCCAACATGGCGTGTGATTTGGGACCTAATTTCTAACTGCCAGTTGCCCATTTGGGAAATTCCTTAGGCATAAAGAGAAAATCTCTACTGGCTATACTTTCCTAACACTTCTCAAAGACGAAGTTATATTATACTTTTGGTTGTAAGTGATAGGGCTAACACGGAAGGAAAGTTAGGTAGTGGGTCTGAATCGGATACATAGACCTTCTGCCTCGCTAGGACAAAAAATTTGTCGTGTCAGTTCTTAATCCTAATTGATCCCGATCTTCTACTTGATCAGAGTAGTGAGTTCATTGGTAACTACTAGGATTGAGCATTCGGTTTAAACCACGAATACTTCACTTATATATAGTTCTCTACTCTGTGTTCCCGATTGTAATAAACCCTTCAGAAGATAATCCTAGGGGGTGTGTTATTTTGATCTAACATTCAATCAGAGGGATATATAACTTTTCTCTAAGCGTGAATAGTTTCTAAGTTTAAACTCATTTTCTAAGAGTTACTAAATAAGTCTATAAGTATTAGGGGAATTCAATGAAGGAATGAGATCTCACTCCAACCTAATCAAGCCAACTAACTAAATATATCTTTCAATTATCTTAGCATAAACAGTGTTTTACATTCCTTAGTATAACCAACCAATAGTTGTAATCCAAGGTCTATGCTTATGCGCTAGATGATTTCATACCCTTTCTAATACAAGAAATTGTTTATCGCTTAGGGTCAAATGTTGTCTAAACTTGAATTTAACTACTCTTGAGCACTACACACATGCTCATATTAGCTAAGAAGGTCCTAGGGTTCACATTATTAATTTGTTGGATTTCCTATACTATTAGATGTGTTTGCAAAATCTAGGAGTACCAACTCTAGGTCCAAAACTCTAAGGGACTATTTGGCCAGTGGTATGAAGTTATATTAAATGGGACCATATTACTAATCCCACCTCAGGATTGAGAATGACATGTTTGGTAGGAGGGTGGGATGGGATTAAAATTAATTTTTTTTATAGGCTTTGGAAAATGAACCTTATGTTGGAAAGTGTGAGATGGGATTTCCAAATCCCATGATAATGAATTTCTAAGTATAATTTGAAAGGAAATCCCGGGATTTACTTGTAATTGCATACATTCCAAACATGGTGTTGATAACCATGGGATACACCCAATCTAGGGACAATACCTTACACATGCATTTATTGTTACTTTTACAATTTCATCCACCTTAAAACTCGCCTAATGTAGTTGGCCGAATGGGCCCTAAATGCCCCAACATGTGGAGGTTATGAAAGTTATGGGACACAAAAATATGGATTTTGTGCTCATGTGGGTGTGAGATGGTGAGGCTAAGAGGAGTGAGAGATGGGTTTAGAGGTGTAATGGTGGAGGGTGGAAGAAGTTCGCAATTGTCAAGTACAACTCCAACTTGTCCAGCGTTTTACACATTTGATAACAAAAGGAGTTTCATACATTTCATTTTACAAAATTTGTCACAATACAAGGAATAAAGTTCTACATGAATTATGACAGGAACGCATGCGGCTATACTATGCTCGAACCACCAAGCATAAATACACTTTCTACCTACTACACTACTAAGCACACGAATCATTTAAACACAAACATCCTAAAATAGCAATGAACAAGCTACAGAGCGATGGTATGGATGACTAGGCATCCGAGTCTGGCGACGGAGGGGGGCAACCTTTCTCTTTACCATAAGAGAAAGAAAGGTGGAGATTGAAAATATTACCATAACAAACTTAGAGAAGGCCATGGAAAGTGAAGATAAGGGGAATAGGGGCTGGAGCTTTTGGTTCTCCACGAATTTGAACCTTAACAGAGGTTGTAAAGGCCCAAATAATAGGGATTGAAGAAAGAAAATGAAGAGATGGGATGAATTGAGAGCTTACATGATTTTGAGCTCCAAAGGAGGGATGTAAGAGCTCAAATGAGAGAAAACGGAGAGGGTAGAGGGGTAGGTATGGCTGTAAACAATGAAGGTGTTTGGGTTGTGGTAGAAAACGACGGAACATGTGATTGGAGGGGAGGTTTTTGTCAAAAATCAGGAACTTGGAAGAGAAAAGAGAGCTTGGGGGTGTGGTTTATAAAGGAGGTAGGTGTTTGGGAGTGTTTTAGTCGACGACCCACATACCAGGGGGTCACCCTAGGCCCCAAAGACGATCGGCCCGAGCGGCCCGCCCGGCTGGGCCCGTTGACCGGCAAGGCCTCGCTAACCCGGTGAGGGCCTCGCCACTCTCTGGATAAAGTGGTGATGCCTCGCCACTTGGGCGAGGTCCTCGTGCCCCCTAGGCCCCAAAAAGGTTTGGGTCCTACCCCGGGTCCCTCTGGAATGGTGTAGGTAGGCCCCCGACTCCTGTTTGAGTCATTTCGGATTGTTTCGGGAAGTTTCTGATACATATTTGTATTTACCAATTTCTAACGGCTAGGATAGGATGAGTTATGATCTAAATCCGTCGTTTGATGATCTAGAAGTGTTTTGAGGTCAACTCGTGTGATCACGGTTGAGTATGGACTCAAACAAAATGACCAATTTCAGTGAACTTCGCCAATTGGGGAAATCGGGATACCTATGACGGTTTCAACATTTTTTTGCACCGACCTAAGTCGAAGGGTGACAGCGTACATCGTCTGAGTATAACCCAAGTCTGATTTAATCCAAATCATGCTCTAATACCATTTTATAACACCTTGAAAATCGGGGGTCGAGCATAAACTCAACTCCCGAGTTCCAATGCATCACCTATACAACATAAAGAATGATGATTGAATGTTGTTCATATTAATGCGTTAAAGATGAATGGGATTAAACCAAAACAATACATCATACTCCAGAGACAGTTAAATTATGTAAGCGGAAGACTGTAATAGATATATAAAATATATATAAACTATTGTAAGTCTCCAGAGTGTAAACATGTTACCAGGTTAAATATATCAATGTATACTCCAAAAATGGATAAAATGAATATACAAGGGTTCTCCAAAATAGAAAACTAAAGTGTAATAGCATCTAATCAGCAACCTTGTAACCCCGTCGATCAGAAGATGGTCTACATAGACCCACCTGATAACTGTGTAAGGAGAAACCCTCCTCATCATCAAAAAAAAAATTCGGCTCCACTTCGTAAGCATCACCATCATCTGAAACTCAAACAGGGTATGGTTTGGTGTTTAAACATTGTCCCGTAACGTGGGAGTGAGTGATCAACTTGGTGGAATAATAGAGCATAGGTTAACATGTTATCAACTTAGTCAAGTAGTAATGATAAGGCAGTACAATCAAACACTCCTAAATACTCTTATTAATGCAAATATGAAATGCAGTCATGATGCATGCCCTTGCCAAACCGCCCTCGTGCGACACCATCTTACGTCCGCGGCATGCGTTCATCCCTCAGTACTCCACATCTTCCAGGCACATGCAGTGCTATGTTATGAGCGTGATTACTGAGTTATTATTAGTCCTTTCCAGACAGCAATATTGGGAAACTAAGGTACCTCCCTTATATTATTCCCAAACAATGATCCATTCTAGGGTTGTCAGTCCTAAATAATCTCATACGATGATGCGGTTCTAGGTCACTGTAAAGGGCTGTCAGGACTGTTACACACACTCGTTGTACCTCTCCCCCATCACCTTATCAATACAGGCCTAGTTTATACTCTTTTTACTGCGGGAAGGCTCGTCGCCTCTCCGCAGATTCAAAGTATGCTCGAGGTCACTACAAAGGGCTACCAGCGCTGTTACACGTAATCGTTACACCGCTCCCCCATCACCTTATTAGTGTAGGCCTACAACTCGAATATAGTGTCCCAAACCACCGTATTCGTCTCACGAGTCTAGGTTGCTCACTGGTCACTTCGGGAAGGCTCGTGGCCCCAGCGTAGGCAGACAGCTCGACCACAGTGTTCCATACCACCATGCCTGACTCATGAGTCTTAGCAGATCGAGGACAAAGGTTAACGGGGTTACACTGGTAAGTTTGGTACCTTAGGTTCAAGCAGTAGCGTTCAAACATGGTGAACATACATTAGACAGGTCGGGTTACTTAACGAGCTCGACTAGCAAAAGTGCACAACCAGCTGAACGACATGAAGTGCATAAGCACTTCACGTGGCCTAACCACTGTCGCCAACCAAAGTACGACTCGGGTTCGTCAAACACATCCTACGTGGCGAAATGAATCTCAGCCATGACTTCAAGCCCATTGTCGATTGTCTGGACTATCACATAGCCCCAATCACATTCAAGTTGTAACTAGAAAGCATGTAGAGTAAAGTAGAATAAACAAAATAATTCAAACATGTTAACAAGCATGTTATAAAGCACAAGGCAAGCAGGAAATATAAACACATATATTTCATAAGCAAGCAATTAATTTAAACAACTTGCATGGAGGAAATCATACACATCTCTCAAGTAATTGAGAATCCTATCTCAACACCTATCTAAAGCACTATCATCTAAGTACTTACTCTTACAAGCATTTTCACAAACACTTAGAATACACTCTTTTAACATACATAGCGTATACTAGCAAAAACATGTATTAGGGCGAATCCTTTCACCGAGTAAGTATTATACATATATATAGCATGTTCATACAGTAATTAATCATGGTAATCACACTTTTAAAATTTGTACATATACGGTATTTTCTACAAATATACAGAATAGACAATATGTCATAATTTGCATACGCAACCGAAATGCAAAACGAACATCGCATTGTGCATGTACAATAACACCCAAATCATGAATATATCATTATCTGACATTAATAGCTTTGAAAACCTTAACCTATACATCTAAAGTCCGCACCTTACCCCGTAGAAGCGTAATGAATGCGATAGAATTGCTAAGTCTTCATCCACGATTGTAACGACCTGAAAATTTCCGTACATTGGGTCAAGTACCACCTCGACCAGAAATCACGTAGGATTAAATCCTTTAGAAATTTAACAAAGTTAACTAAGTACTAAACTCAATTAGCTATGAAATCCGTTAGGATCGCTTTAAATACGATCTGCAAGACCCAAAAATTGCAGAATCATTGACGCTAGGTTACCCTAAAGTTTAGAACCAAATTCATTTCCCGTCTGCTCTTGGGAATGAAACGAAACTTCGTATTAGGTCTAGATCGCACATCGGGAGTCCGATTAACCCGAAGCTAAGGAACTAGGACCGCCCCACTGGACTTAACAATCATCTCAAAAATCAGCTTTATCCGATGTCCCACGGTCATTCGTTTCGAATCGGAGCGAGGTAGTGTGAAAAACACTATTCATATGCCAAAATAAATATCTGGAATAGTGATCTGGCATCGTTCGTTGACGCGTCAGTATTAAGCAACCTGACCGTCAGAATCAGACCAAATTACACCCTCGGATTAAGAAAAATTTCAGGAACATTTACATGTACTTGGAATTTCTGATCATGGCCCACTGACCGTCGAACTGAAAGTGGTCCGCCACATGCGATCTGCGTATCCGAATGAGTCAAAAACGTAATCCCACGTAGATCCATCGATGGTGAGCTTAAGTCTGACGTTTGGTTCAAAGAGGGCTACCAGAACTCCCCTTTTGAGCTGGAAAAGCGGCGAATATCCTATATAAGCAGTACCCCATGAACCTAAGTCTATTTTCGTTATGTTTGTGGCTATAAAAGGGGCTTAGAACAGCCCCTCTCACAGCCATACGAATTTTGGAAGAAACCCTAGAGGAAGAGAGAGAAAAGAGAGAGAAGGACTTGGAGATTGTTGCCAATCTTCCTCCTCCTGCTTTGGCTTGCTACACGGCCTACACCGCTTTATTCTTGACGCTTTCCCGGCGTTTTCCACCTCATTTGAAGGTAAGAAACCCTAACCCTAGGTCTGATTTGAGTTGGAATCGAGGTAGGATGTATACTGACTAACCGATTCCGCTCTTTAGGCTAGAAATCGCCTGTAGACGGAAGATCCATTACCCTTGCTTGATTCGTTCGTTTCCAAAGGCAAAGGTGAGGACTTTAAGTGTATAAGTTAAGGTTTTCAACGCTTTCAATGTCGATAATGGTAGATTCATGATCGCTTGCAATTGCACATGTACAAAGTGCTTTCCGTTTTCTGTTTTGATTAGCGGTGTGAAATATGGAATTTCACATATTCTAGGTATACGTAGAAATACCGTATACGTTTTTTTTGGATAAATGCTTGACATGTTTATTTAATGTATAATTATATAACATATGAATAAAATACTAGTTTGGCGAAAGGAATCGCCAAAATATATGTTTACTTGTAAATGCGCCGTATGTTGAAATTACGTATTGTAGAAATACCGTATACGTAGTTCTTTTGGAATAATGTTTGACATATTTATTTAATGTATGATTATACAATACATGATTAAAATACTAGCTTGGCTAAAGGAATCGCCGAAATCTATGTTCCTTTGTAAACACTATGTATGTCGAAATTGGGTATACGTGGAAGTACCCTATACGTATAAAAGTTGCTGATGTGATTGCCATGTTTAATTGCTGTATGATTATGATGTATATGTATAAAATACTAGTTTAGTAAAGGGACAGCCCTAGTACACACTTCTCTAGCATACGTCATGTATGTTGAAATAGTGCATTCCAAGTGTTGGTGAAATCACTTGTGAGTGTAAGTGCTTAAGTGTTAGAACCTTAGTTAGGTGCTGAGATGGGATTCTCCGCTCCCTTAGAGTCACATATGACACTCTCCATGTGGTTGTTCACTCTAACCACTCACCTATGAACTCTAAGTATTTGTATCCCTATGTGTATAGTGCTTTATAACATGCTTTACAACATGCTTTACAACATGCCTTATAACATGCTTTACTTCATGCTTTATAATACATGCTTTACCTCATGCTTTACTTCATGCTTTACAACTGATTGAGTTTGGGACTATGCCTATAGTCCAAACATTCGGTACCAGACTTGCGGTTGTGGCCGAGATTCATATCGCCACAACGGACGTGTCTGGCGAACCCGAGTCGTACTTCGGTTGGCGATAGTGGTTGGCCACACGGAGTGCTTTTGCGCTCCATATCGCTCAACTTGTGGTGCGCTCGAGCTAGTCAGGCTCGTCAAGCAAACCGATATGTGTATATGTATGTTCACCATGTTTGGTCGCTACTGTTTGAACCTAGGGTACCAAACTTACCAGTGGCAATCCCGTTAACCATGGTACCTCGATCCGCTAAGACGCATGAGCCGGGCATGGTGGTATGGGACACCGTGGTCGAGCTGTCGGCCTACGCTGGGGTCATGTGCCTCCCCGTAGTGACCATTGCACAACCAAACTCGTGAGCCGATTATGGTGGTATGGGACACTATATTCGAGTGTCGATATTACTGGCGAGAGCCGAGTATGCAGTGAGACACTGTGCGTCGTCTTGTGACGCGGCGACGAGTCCTCCGTAGTATCTTCGAGTGTACTCCAAGTGTCTGTGATTGGCGACGAGTCTTTCACAGTAACTAGAGTATGAGTTGAGCCGAGTACGGTGAGACCTGTACTTGAGCTGATGGCTAGTGATTGAGTCAGGTACGGTGAGATATGTACTTGAGCTGACGGCCAGCAATTGAGCCGCATACGGTGAGATCTGTATCCGCGCTGACGGGTGACGAGCCCTTTGCGATGCCTTCACTATGCTTCTCAAACCATAATATTGTATGAGATTAGCTAGGATTGACGACCCTAGAATGGATCATGTTTGGGAATTATACAAGGGAGGTACCTTAGTTTCCCAATACTGCTGGTTGAAATGGATTAATAAAAACTTGGTAATCATGAGCATCATCGCACCGCATGTGCTTTATAGATGTGGCGCACTGAGGGAGTTAGCATTCACGAACGTAAGATGATGTCGCTTGAGGGTGGTTTGGCAAGGGCATACAGCATCATGTCATATCATTTTTGCACTTAACAAGAGTAATTAGAAATGTTTGATTTGTACTGCGTTATCATTATTGCTTGATTGATTTGATAACATGTTAACCTATGCTTTATTGTTCCACTGAGTTAGCTACTCACTCCCACGTTACGGGACGGTGTTTGCAACACCCACCGGACTCTGTCGCAGTGTAGATGGCGCCCTCTGTTCGGGAGCCGAGCTCGACTTTGAGGAGGATCGGGAGGAGTTCTCCTTTATGCAAGACTGACGGCTATGCTTAGCCTAGGCCGTGCATCGCGGGATTTACTGAGGCCTCTTTTGAGGATTGTATTTTGATTTTGACTTAGAAATAATACGTGTATATTGGTACTCAGTTAGTGCTCATACTCTGAAGTTCACAAAATTTTGATACTTTACATATTTTGAATATAAAATTTCAGTCTTCCGCTTGCCTTTATACAATTGAACTGGAGTATGAATTACTGCTTTGGTATAATCTCATTCATGTTTATTGCGCTAACTCAGACAACATTTAACCATCATTGTGTATGTTGCATAAGTGATGCGTTGGAACTCGGGAGTTGAGTTCATACTCGACCCCCGATTTTCAGGGCGTTACAACGATAGTATAATGACCTAAATCATGAGTTATGTTATCTATTTCACTACTTGTACCAATTGAAACCTAAAACAGGTTAGAGTTAGGTTTTTCTTACTTAAGAACGAAGCCAGAATCGCCGGGATAGCGATTGGAAAGTGATGGTTAAGCACGTAGATCGACAGGGTAGAATAGCAGGAAGATTATCCCACATCTCTCACACTTTCTCTCTCTTCTCTCTCTTCTCTCTCCTAGGGTTTCTCTCAAATTCATATGGGTTGAATAAGAGAGGGTTTAAGGTCCTTATATATGCTAAAAACTCATCAAATTAGACTCAGGGCCATTGTATACTTAGGTTATGTCCAAATATGGACAGTTCCGTCTCAACGAAGCACTTCTAAAGCCCCCTCTTGAGCCAAAGGTCGGACTTAAGCTCACTGACCTTGGATCTAGGTCGAGTTAAGTTTTCAATCCAATCGGGTTCCCAGATCACACATGATGGACCAGTTTCTGTTCATCGGTCACCGAAACTCGATTAGGGTTACAAGTACACAGACATGTATGGGAAATGTTCGCTGATCCGAGGGTATATTTAGGTCAGATTCCAATAGTTTGATTGCTTATATTTGGCCCGCAAACGACAAGTCTCAGATTACTTAAATTTAAAATTTGTTTCTAATTATTTTCACGTTTCTCACACTCTTCACTTCGGGCTAAGCGAATAGCCCCGGGACACTATATGGATTTAATTTCCAAGATGGTTGTCAAGCCCAGCAAGGCGGTCTTAGTTATATACTTTCGTAGTAATCGGACTTTTAACGTGCGGTCCAGATCCGATACGGAGTTTCAATGTGCTCAAGAGAGCAACTGGGTAATGAGATTAATCCTAGATTTTAGGGTAACCTAGCGTCAATGATTCTACAAGTTTTGGGTCTTGCAGATCGTATTTAGAGTGATTCAGGCAGATTTCACAGCTAATCTAGTTTAGCACTTAGTTAAACTTGTCTAATTTCTAAAGGATTTGAGGTTTGAGAGGTTCAAAAGGGGTTAAGATTTACCCCTTGCCTAAGGACATCTAACTTCAAGTTGGCAAAAATCTGGGACGTTACAGTATTTGAGGTGGGTCCTCTGAAAGGTCTTTGGTAATTATTTACAACATTTAATTGTTCATTCAATATCTCTTAAAAAGTAGGAATTGTTGGGCAATTCTCAGTTGTATTAAGTTACAAGCACAAATACCACAAACAACTTCCGTAGCCTTCTCGGGTTCTACCTTCTTAAGTTTCATGACATCGACTTTTCTTGCGAGTTTGGTCTTTCTTGCATTTATATCATCTTCCACTTTTAAAACATAAATTCCTCCCCTTTCCTTTGATTGAGTAGGCTTAAAAGTGGTAGTTCTTAAGGAGGTATCACATGATTGCACGTTTTGAACAAGTTTATCAAAATAATCCCACGCATCATTGGCTTTCTTGTTCATGAATTTCCCATTACACATCTCCACAAATTGACGCATGGGTGAGGCCAATCCCTCATAGAAAAAGCTTGTTATACGCCATGTTTCATAGCCATGTTGTGGACATGAATTTATGAGATCCTTAAATCACTCCTAACATTGGAAGAAGCTCTTATCCTCTTTTTGTGCAAAATTCATGATTACTTTCCTTAAGGTATTTGTTTTATAATAGGGGAAAAACTTTTTAAGGAATTCCCTTGTCATCTCAGCCCATGTGCCAATGGACTTTGGTCTTAAGGAATGTAACCATGACTTAGCCTTTTCTTTCAAAGAGAAAGGAAACAATTTCGGTTTAATTGTGTCCTCAGACACGTTTGGGAAGTGTAATGTAGATATAATCTCATCGAACTCTTTCATATGCAAGTATGGACTTTCAAATTCTAGTCCATGAAACTTAGGGAGGAGTTAACTTACCCCTAGTTTAATATCCATAATTCCTGCATTCAATGGAAATATCATGCAGGAAGGTGTACTCACCCCCATCGGTTGTAAATAATCTCATAGAGTAAGAGGTGGGGGTGTATTATGCACCTCATTTTCATCTTGAACTTCCACAACTGATGGTTAATGTTGAGGTTGATTTGCAGCCATCACTTCAATTAACTAAGAGGATCTCAAGTGGTGTTTAATCTGGTGATGGATACGCAACTCTTTGACTAATCCTCCTTCACTAAAAAGACAGAGGGTGTTGTTACAAACCCACTTGGACATGAAACACTCTCAACCCTCAAGTAACTAAACAATTAAACCTGAAAAGAAAATTAAAAAAAAAATAAAAATAAATAAGAGATCTAAAAAAAAAGATAAGAGGAAGGTTGGAACAAAATTACCGAATAAGAGTTGTAACGTTAGGATCTTACAAAACGAAAATCAATGTTAGTTTTTAAAAATAATTAAAAAAAAAAACCTAACTTAAAAACATAGTAGAAAAATAAACCATAATCTTAACGTAATTCTAAAACCAATTAATTCCAGAAAAACATAGCCAAAGTCCTTGACAACGACACTAAAAACTTGTTCATAACCCCAAGTGTAGGGTCGCAATGTAGTAATAACTCAGTAAGACCAAGGTCGAATCTCCAGGGAGTAAACTTGTACGTATTTTGAAAATAACTAGAACTAGAACTAGAAAAATATCTAAATTGAAATCTGAATAATTAAGAGTAATGGTGAATAATGTTGATTAAAACTTATCAATTTAAAGGTGGGAACTAGGGTGCCAAGGATCCACTTGTAGCTATTAAGATGCTACCTTACTTGATTCAAGGAACACAATTGGATTGGAGTCCTATCCTGTCAAATTGGAAGATAAAACAATTTAAATCAAATCTGAACTTTTCATTGACCTAATTCTCAATGAGGAGAACTGTGATGATTGGAATGGATTCCATCACCCTACCATCCCCAAAAGGCGATGGTGAACAATAGGATTTACCAATCTCACAATCCCAAAATAGGAAAAGAAGATATTCAAAGCTATCACAACATATATCATAAATTGAGTCACAATAAATCATAGAAAAATGAAAATATTTCTTTAATATCAAACTATAAATCAATGAGGTTTAATAAGAATAAGAGTCAAAGCAAAATAATCTTCAAACAAGTTACAAGCTTCACCTCTTAGCCCTAGTTAAGAGCTTTAGCCAACCATAGACATGATTGAAATCAAATCTCTTAAATAAAGCATAGAAAATAAACTAGGGAAGAAGAAAAACTCTTTGACGGTTGCTCCACCCTTGTGCTATGCTCCTTGAGACCTTTCCAAATCCTAGAAGATGCTTTGAAGCATCGTAGGGAGTCATATTTATAGTTGTGGAACTACAACTTTCGTAACGAGTTGGAAAAATCTAAAAATCGCCTCAATTTTATGCACTCTGCACAGTTTTCCAAAATACACTTCTAGAACTTTCATTTTTTAGACTTGGAGTTTCAGAATATGTTTTTTTATGACAATTTTCAGGAATATATTTTTTTAGGACAATTTTCAAGTTTCTTTCTCTCTTTCTTCACTTCAAATCTTCGATTCTCTTCATTCCTCCCTTGGTTTACTTAGATCTCTGGCATGTGAATTCTTCATTAATGAGTTCCAAATCTCCAAATCTTCATTTAGTAATCTTTTGAGCATAAATCTTCCTTTTAGCATCAATTTCACCTTAAGCTCTCAATATCACCTTGCATATGAAAACATGCATAATTAGATTGATTAAACACTATCATGTTTATATAACTAAGGTATAAATAGGGGAAAATATACAATATTTCACACTCAACAAATATCGAATAAGAGAATGATATGTATAAAGTGGAAGGAGTATTTGGAGACTTTGAGCAAACTATTATGTCCAATATGCGAGAAGAAATTGTTGTCATACTCATACATGCAAATCTTTTTTTTTCTGCTCCTTTTTGTTTTATGCATAATGATATTTTAATTTTCTATTAAGTACTTGAGTTTATTTGAATTAAATGGATATTAACATTAGATTTTATTTTCATTTAATAAAACATAATTTCTTTATAATATAAAACATCTCTAAACAAGAGATAGGGGCAAATGTGTCAAATTAACAAACTTTAGATATTTCAGATGTTTGTTAATAAACAGGTTGTTTTAAATTTAGTACTTAATTTTCAAACTTCAGCAATAGTTACCAAACAAGCTTTTTGACTTCAGATTTAGACTTCATGTTTAGATTTCAGATACAGGATTTAGATTTCAAATTCAGGCTTTAGACTTTGATTTAACAAATGGGGCCCAAGTTTATATAAATCCATTCATCATATAATTATAAAGAGGCACAATTACATTTATTCTAAATGATTATCATATTAGCATTTATACACCCAATTATTTCCATTGCACTTATTAACACTTCATTCATAACATTCTTATTCATAAAATAAACTATAGATCAAAACCAATCTAGGTCCACTTAACCGAGACTTTATTCAACTAAAATAATCAATCATCGTACAACAATGTCATAGCTATAAACGTATTTCAAATTGAATTATATTAACAGTAACTAAAATGAATGAAAACTAAGATTCCTAAAGATCCATTATATAATATTCAATTCAGTTATCTAATACTGCGGGCTCGTCTTCCACCAAATATAACCATTGGGCCTGAGTTTCATCCACCAACCCGACCCCATTTTCTGGCACCTGATTAAACCATCTAACACCGTCCATTTCTATATGGTTTTTGTAAGACCTGTATCCTAGCCCGTACTATTCCATAGGCCTTTGCGGTCCTCCCAGTCAAATTTCGACGACTCGCAATCTGTAACCGACGTCTACGCGCGATGCTAAGATGGATCTTGTCGGTCTGAGTTGGCTCGACCTGAAACTTGTACCAGTGCTATCGCAACGTCACCGCGGTTCTGATACCGCGTCTCGCGCACCAAGGCGATACTCATGCTAGGAGATGTGGGCCTACGTTCTATTCGAGAAACACCGTGCATTTGTGAAATCTTAAGAGAATCTCTACAACTTATCAAATCAACAAGCACATGCTACATAACTCAAAAGCAATCCAAAGTCAACTCTTTCTCTCTCCACCCATCCCTTTCAAGTACACACCTATCACTCCCCATCACTCCATCACCTCTCACCATGACTCTCTCCTTACATCCTCTCTCCTTCATCTCTCTCTCTCTCTCTCATTTTCCAGGCACCCACTTCCATGGAGAGCAAGCCCACCTCACACCTCCCATCTCTACCATCCATGCTTCATCTCGGCCGTTAAATCTCATCCACTAGTGCTTTAGAATGCATTGATGGAAGGAGAAGTCCATGATCAAAGGTGGGTGCTTCTCTCTCTCTCTCTCTCTCTCTCTCTCTCTCTTTCTCTCTCCTTCCTTTGATTATTTTATGGCCCCCATGATGAGGGTTTATGGTGTCCCAACCGTCCATCAAGTGGACCTATGGCCGACCAAGTCACATGGACCTACCCTTTGATGTTGGAAAAAAAAAACAAATATCAGATTGACCCAAGCTAAGTGGGCCATGTCCAGGCGTGGGACCACCAGCCGTGGTCCCCACATGTGGGACCCACCTTGATGAATGGCATATAAACACAGTTCGTCTAGTGTCCAGGGATGCTGGACGTGCTCACTGGATAATGAGGTGTACTCGCTACAAGGAAAAAAAAAGAGAGAAGAAGAAGATTTTATGCTTTTTGGGTGGGCTGCTTATGTAGGCCCCACCTTACTGAATGAATTCAATCCACGCCGTCCATCCCATTTAGCAGATCATTTTAGGCATTGAGCCGAAACATGGGCCTAATCCGGATCTCTGGCGGGCCATAATACAAAAAATGGTGATTTTGGGTGATTTATACTGTTAAGGCCCACTATGATGTTTTGTATGTCGAAAAATACTATATATTGGACTCATTTGAATTGTCTAGAGTCCAGAAATCTAATTGACGGATCGGATCTCCTTTATGTGGGCCCCATCTATGAAAAAAAACAAAAACAACAAAACAAGGTGTATTGGCAAGGGCTGACACCCTGGTTGCTGCTGACGTCCAGTGTCCAGAGGACGCTGGAGCTGCTGGACATAGGCAGGGACGGTGGGCCCCACCTCAGGCTCCACCATGATGCCTATTGACCATCACCGCCGTCCAATCGATGGTCCCCTTTAATTATGGGGATATCCCAAAAATTCAGCCATCCATGGGAACTTAGGTGGCCCACATCATAGGAAATAGTGAGGGATTAAATGTCTACCATTGGAACCCTTTCTAGGTCATAGAAGTGTTGAATCATTATGAAATTGTTTTTCCTCTTCAATCCAGGTCCGTGTGATGTTATCAACGAATTGGATGGAAAATAAATGTTATGGTGGGCCCTACAAAATTTTTAACAGTGAAAATCAATTTTCATGCTGCTCTTTGTGGTGTGGTCCAGCTGATCGTTGGATATGATTTTTTTTTATTATAATGCTCTGAAATGATCTCGCACTATGGATGAATGTTGTGGATATAATAAATAAATAGCTGTGGGGCCATGTAACTTTGATATCTCCTAAGCCGTTCGTACAACTCTCAGTTGGAGGAGCGTCAGCGCTCGTCTTCGCAGTGAAAAGGAGGGGTAGTTTCGTCCTCAAATCATTGTCCGCACGTGCTAGTCTAAGTTGGTAACTTAAGTTTATATTCCTTCATAAAAACAGTTGCATAAAAGGTTTTTGTCTACAGTGGCCATATTCTCATCAACAGGTTCTGTAGGACCCACCTCTCTGGATGTGTTATTCCACACTGTCCATCCATTTGCTAGACATGTTTGAACAGTGTTGTGGGCCACACCGTATTGTTTTATTTCATCCACACCAACCAGACCATCGATGTTGTCTTGCTCCACCATGATGTGTTACATTTTGTTAGTGTTATGATTTCATATCCCTTTGGTTGTCAAATTTTGTAGTGCCAAAACCTATGTGTCTTGTACTTCTTGTGTTTCTTGTATGTGACTACACACTGCTTCAAGACAAGATCATGAATGAAGAATGTTTTCAAGACAAGATCATAAATGAAGAATGTTTGCAAGACATGTCATGGATGAAGTCTACAAGAATAGAAGACTTCAAGTTTGCTTCTAACAAGTTCAAGATTAGAAGACTTCATCAAGACAAGTCAAGAAAGTACCAAGCTCTAGAAAGCCGTCAACTCGATTCAAGCTTCTCCTTCAAGATCATCTGAGAATACAGACCTTCAAGACTTCAATGTTCATCTCACTTCAAGTTTGTTTGACCTTAGATTGACCTTAGGTTGGTCTGTATGATAGGTCATTCTGGATACATAATCTGAATATTTTAATATGCTTGTTATGACTGTTCTAAGACCAGTCCTAGAAATCTTAAGACCAGTCCTAGCTTTGCTTCGACCAGTCTTAGGTTTCTCAGGACCAGTCCTAGGTTGTTACAGATTTTTGAATTTTCCTGGTTGTCCTTCGACCAGTCCTGGACTTGCTTCGACCAGTCCTGGGAAGTTCTACGACTCATCCTTCGACCGGTCGTAGTCCTACGACTCGAACTCCAGCGACCTATCTAGGGTCCTACGACCAGTCGTAGGTGACACACGACCAGTCGTAGGTGGCCCACGACCGGTCGTAGGTTACCTAAGACCAGTCGTGAGAACAACTAATCTAATCCCACGGAAATCTTTCAAAATCTTTGAAGCTACGACCGGTCCTAGGGATCCTGAGAGCAGTCGAAGATGGGATTTTTTCAAGCTATAAATAATGCACGAATTTTAGAGTTTTAGACATTCCATTATATTCAATTCAAGCGATTTAAGGCTATACTCTGAGATAAGTTGTGATTATTTTTTTAAGCTACTGTGCATATTTAATATTCCTTTTGTTAGCATTATTCTATTGTGATTTTGATCCACATTCCAATCTCATTTAGAAAAGAGGAATTTGTGATATTCCTTCTTCTGGGATCAAAATCAAATAGACCTTGCTCTTCTTGATTTAATCTAAAATCAATTAGACATAGAATCATTCTTTAAGTGAGTATTGGACATTGAACGACGTATCATACATCTACTCTGATTGGTTCTATTGGGCTACTTCAAAAGGAGATCCAGGTATTTTACTTTGTAATTTACTTTCTCTGGTTTTGTTTGAGATTTGCCAGAAAAATCTCATTGTATTCAAGTTATCGAGGAGAGTAGGAAAACTCAGATTGTGGGGGTTTTTGGATTGTGTAAGCCCGAGATAAAAAGACACAATTATGAAGGTTTTGGGTGAACCTGTGAAAACCTATTTTGAGAGTGCATGCTAATATCCCCTGTGTGAGGATATTAGGAGTGGAGTAGCATTCTGTGTGGCTGTTGGCTAACAATTGGTGAACACACAGGCGAACCACTATATATCATTGTGTTGTGGATGTACTTAATTTCTTTATTCATTTATTCCTTCAGTATTGTGAATTTCTTTTGTGGATGAATGTTGTAATTTTCATTTCAAGCAAGTGTGGTTGAATGGTGTAATAACTTAGGATTTATTTTTGTAAGTTATTCTTGATTTATTATCCATATCATTTGTGATTTCTAGATTGTTCTAGAAATAAGGTTATCCTACCACAAGCTATTGGTTTTTGCTGTAAGGTTGTCCTTAGAACTGATTCAGTATCATTCTCATATTTCATGTGCTTTGAGATTGTTATTATTTCAGCATTGTTATTTATATCTTTTATTATTCCGCTGTTTTAAGTTTTATTTGGCATTGCCCTATTCACCCCCATCTAGGGCATATAGCTAGGTCCTTTCAAGTGGTATCAGAGCCAAATAGCTCGTGCTTATTGCTTACTTATTAGATTTATTTCCTGAGCTAACAATCTAAGCTATATTAAGATGTCAAATTTTGATAGCCTATCTGTCACTAGGCCACCACCCTTTAATGGCACAAACTATGCCTATTGGAAAGTAAGGATGAGAATCTTTCTCAAATCCATGGATGAAAGTGTGTGGCTGGCCACAGTGAATAGATGGAAACTACCTATCACTGAAGTAACTGATGAAGATGGTTCAAAATCAATGAAAGTAATATCTTATGCCCTTTGGACCACACTTCAGAAAAGTGAGAGTAGTGCCAATGCAAAAGCACTAAATGCAATTACTTGTGCATTGTCACCAGATGAATTCAAAAGAATCATCTCAAGTGAAAATGCTAAACAAGCATGGGATCTTTTAGAAATGACACACGAGGGTACATCAATTGTCAAGAAATCTAAAGTCCAACTCCTCACAACTAAATTTGAAGAAATTCATATGGAGGAGAATGAAATGTTTATGGACTTCTACACTAGATTGAATGACATTGTAAACTCAATGTGGGGTCTTGGTGATAGAATCCCAGAAAGTAAAGTGTGTGCAAAGATACTACGCTCACTTCCTGAACGGTTCAATTCAAAAGTAACCGCGATTCAGGAACTTCGTGATACGGATAACATGAGGGTTGAAGAACTAGTTGGTTCTTTACAGACATACGAATTGAACTTTAAAGCTCCAAAAGGAAAATCAATTTCTCTCAAATCATCTAAAAATATTCCACAAGAGAGTACTTCGGACTTTGAAAATTCCAAAGATGATATGGCACTTTTTGTAAAAAGGTTTTATAAAATTTTCAAAAATAAGAAAAAAATACATTTTCAAAAATCAAACGATAAGAGACAATCTAAACCTAGAGCTCAAAAATCTTTGAAAGATAGTCAATGTTACAACTGTCAAGAGTATGGGCACTTGGCTAACAAATGTCCTAAAAAGGACAAATAAAAAAGGAAGAGTATGTTGACTACTTGGGATGAATCATCTGATTCAGAATCCTCTTCAAAATCAGAAGATTCTGAAAACGAGTTGGGAGATGATATTAAAGCCCTTATGACTCTAGCCAAAGTCACTTTTTCAGATTATGATGAAGTAACTAGCGAAGAGAATCTGAATAGTGATTGTGACAATGAAGATGATCTTCAGGATGCATACAATGCCCTTTATAAGGAGAGTTGTAAAATTGCTGTCAAGCTTAAATTACAAAAGGAAAATTTTTCTAAACTTAAAGAAGATTATGAGTCTCTTGTTTTAGAAAAATCTCATATTTCTGATTTTTTGAAAAGACTAAATGTGCCCAAGTTGATGATTTGAAATCCGAGAACGAGAAACAAAAAAATGAAATAGCTTCTCTTTTGAGTTTGAAAGACACTTGGAAATATGCCCAAGGTGATCCTAAATTAGAAAAATTGTTATCCGGATCAAGAAAATGTGGCGATCGATCCGGGTTGGGCTATGATAAGAATACCTCTCCTAAACAAAAGAATACTGCTCATAAGTTTGTGAAAGGAGAGTCTTCGAACTCAAAAGTAAAGAATACTTATCAAGGTCTTCCAAAAAATTCAAGAACCCTTCAAAAACCTAAAAATAGCCATGCCAACTTCAATCTTCAAAACCGAAATCCTTTGGTTGAAAAGATTATTGATCTTCTCAAGGAGCTATTGAAATTTAACTCTATAGGTCATTCGTATAACAACAGATTGAAAAAGTCCAACTACACTCCTAAACCCAAAATAGTACTGAAATGGGTTCCTAAAGTTGGCTGCTTGGTTGCCCACACTGCTTTCAAAGATACAAGCCATTCAAAGTGGTACCTAGACAGTGGTTGCTCCAGGCATATGACAGGCGACAAAGCTTTATTCACCGATCTAAAAGATAGGACTGATGGGTCAGTCACTTTTGGTGATGGAAGCAATTGCAAAATCATTGGCCAAGGTACGGTTCAACTTTATAACCTTCCCTTATTTAAAAATGTATTATATGTTGAGGGCTTGAAACACAACCTACTGAGTATATCTCAGATATGCGACAACAACCATAATGTAAAGTTTTCTAATCAAGGTTGTGAGATTGTTAATAAAGAGGGTTTTGTTATATTAATTGGTCGCAGAACTTCTGAAAACTGCTACATCGTTAGTGATGCAAGCTCATCTACTCAATCATGTTACATGGTCCATACTGATGAGATTGAATTATGGCATAAACGCCTTGGACATGTACACTACTGGAACTTCTTTAGATTGAGTAAAAGAGAACTTATAAGAGGTCTACCCAAATTACAAAAAGTAGACAAAATATGTGGTGAATGCCAGTTGGGCAAACAGATTAGGAGCTCTCACAAGAAAGCGAACTCCAATACCACATCTAGACCTCTCGAGCTTCTCCACATGGATCTCATTGGACCAACCAAAACGAAGAGTTGAGGTGGCAAAAAATACATCTTGGTTGTCGTAGATGACTTTACTAAATTCACTTGGGTATCGTTCTTAAAAGACAAATCTGAAACCCTAGATGAAGTAAAGAAGATCGTCAAACGAATCCAAAATGAAAAAGGTTCTCAAGTTTATAAGATCCGTAGTGATCATGGATCTGAATTCAAAAATAGTAGTTTTGAGAAATTCTGTAGTGATCAGGGAATATCACATGAATTCTCTGTGCCCAAAACTCCTCAACAAAATGGTATAGTTGAGAGAAAAAATAGAGTGCTTCAGGATATGGCTAATGTCATGTTAAATAGTATGAAGCTCTCCAGAAATCTTTAGGCTGAAGCAATTAATACTGCCTGCTACATTATTAATCGTGTTTATACTAGTAAATCTGAAAATAAGACTGCTTATGAGTTATGGTTCGAAAAGAAACCTACTATCAAATACTTTTAAATTTTTGGCAGTAAGTGTTACATTTTACGAGATCGTGAAAATTTAGGAAAATTTGATACGAAGAGTGATGAAGGTATTTTTCTTGGATATTCCTTAAACAGTCGAG
Source organism: Magnolia changhungtana (assembly GCA_030180095.1). NCBI lineage: Eukaryota > Viridiplantae > Streptophyta > Magnoliopsida > Magnoliales > Magnoliaceae > Magnolia > Magnolia changhungtana. Next base: position 5,101,073 of record JASAUF010000625.1, read on the forward strand.
CCTATAGGGTTCTAAATAAAAGAACGGGTGTGATTCAAGAGTCCATCAATGTGGTTATTGATGATCATTTGAATACACTTGCTCCGAGTTCAGATGATGATGAAATTCTTATAATCAACGATCAAGATACCTCTTCAAATCAATCTGAACCTAGGACTGTCAAAGATCATCTAACCAATCAAATCCATGGAAACCCTCTCACTGGAGTTCGTACACGCAAACAACTTGAAAACATATGTAATTATGTTTGTTTTACATCCCAAATAGAACCGGTCAATGTAAAAGAAGCTCTTTCTGACGAAAATTGGATAGTAGCTATGTAGGATGAACTTAATCAATTTGTTCGTAATGATGTCTGGTATCTTGTTCCTAGACCTAAATATAAACACATTATTGGAACAAAATGGATCATTAAAAATAAGTCTGATGAACTTGGAAATATTATACGAAACAAGGCTAGACTGGTTGTACAAGGGTTCACTCAGATTGAAGGCATCGATTACGATGAAACCTTTGCTCCAGTCGCTCGCCTTGAATCTATCAGACTTTTTATTTCCATCGCTTGCTTTAGAAAGTTTAAAATTTATCAGATGGATGTAAAGAGTGCTTTCTTAAATGGCGATTTACATGAAGAAGTTTATGTAGAACAACCCTCAGGGTTTGAAGACCCCAAGCTTTCTGATCATGTATTTCATCTCAAAAAGGCTCTCTATGGTCTGAAACAAGCGCCCAGGGCATGGTATGAAAAATTGACTAAATTCTTACTTAGTCATAGTTTTCAAGTGGGAAGTGTCGATAAGACGCTATTTGTTAAGAAACATAATATGAGATTTTAATGGTTCAAATCTATGTAGAGATATTATTTATGGATCAACTTGTTCTAACATGTCTATTGAGTTTGCAGAGTTGATGAAATCAAGATTCGAAATGAGCATGGTTGGTGAACTAAATTACTTCCTAGGGTTACAAGTAAAACAACAACCTGATGGAATCTTCATTTCTCAAACCAAGTATGCTACAAACTTGGTTAAAAGGTTTGGATTTGAGAATGGTAAAAAATTTGATACTCCTATGAGTACAACCTTGAGACTCTCAAAAGACTCTACATGTAAAGATGTAGATCCTAAGCTATATCGTAGTATGATTGGTAGTTTATTATATCTAACTGCTAGTAGACCTAATATCGCTTTTAGCGTTGGTATTTGTGCGAGATATCAGTCTAATCCTAAAGATTCTCATCTCACTACTGTCAAACGGATTATTAAATATGTCGCAAGTACAACTAATTTGGGTCTTTGGTATCCTTTTGATACTAATGTTAAATTAGCTGGGTATTTAGATGCTGATTGGGCTAGTAATATTGATGATAGAAAATCAACCAGTGGTGGTTATTTTTACATTGGAAACTATTTGGTTTGTTGGTTTAGCAAGAAGCAAAGCTCGATAACGCTTTCCACTGCTGAGGCTGAGTATATCGCAGCAGGATATGCATGTATTCAACTCGTATGGATGTAACGCATGTTAAGCGATTATAGAATTAATCAAGATTCAATGATCTTACATTGTGATAATTCCAGTGCTATCAATATTCCAAAAATCCAATTAAGCATTCGCGTACTAAGCATATTGACATTAGGTATCATTACATTCGTGAATTAGTTGAAGAAAAAGCTATCTCTTTGGAATATATTCCAACCGATGTCCAACTTGCTGATATATTTATTAAACCGCTCGACAAAAGCAGGTTTACTAAAATGAAATTTGATCTTGGTATGTGCATTTTAAATTGAATATATTTGTCTGCATGTGTCATAGTGTACTATATTTTGAATTTTTATGTGTATAAATTCCAATTTTTGTATAAAAAATTTTATTTTTGTCGATGCTCGACCGGTCGTAGACTGTACTCGACCAGTCGTGAAGATCGTGAGCATCTTATAATTTGGGGAAAATCACTTTCTTCTTCATTTCCTCTTCTTCCTTCGACGAGTCGTGGCTCGACCAGTCTTGAGATTTCATGATTTTCTTCAAGATAAGTCGCTTTTCTTCATTTTTATTGAAGATTTATGCTTTCTATGCTTTGATTTGTTTATTCTCATAAGCTAAATCTCATCTTTTGTTGATTTTTTAAGGTTTCCTCTCTAAAATTCTGATCTAGAGAAATCCACCATTTTTAGTGTTCTTTTTTGCTTGCTCCTTGGTAAATCTTGTTGAAAATGGATGTTAGAGGAAAAAAGAAAACATTCATTGGTCCATCTTCATCTAGATCTACATCTATAACAAAACAGCACCTTCAGTCACCCGAAGATGATCCCAATGATGTACGGGATTTACGTAGCCGTAAAGTTATCGTTGAGTGTCTTGTAAGTCTCAATCACATTGAACAATTTGGGATTGCCCCTCTCCTTGAATCTGTTGGCTGGACTAACATTTTATTTTGGGGTGGGCCTGCATACCAGTCCATTGCACAATCTATGGTTGCATGTATCTCTGATTTTTCCCTTGATAATTTAACGTTCTCAATTGCTACTAGAGAAGGGAAATTTCTAATAGATCGACATTTGATATCAGGTATTATGGATATACCTGTCAAGGATGAAGGCATTCCGATTCATACATTATATGACAAACCATCAGAATCGGAAAAACAAATGTTGACAAGAGATTTATGCAATATGAAAGTACAATGGACGCACAAAGGAAATGCGCTCCCCTCAAAATTTTTATTACCCAGATACAGAGTTTTGCACCGGATCTTCATTTCAAACATGTATCCTCGGTCCGGCAATAAAACTGAGTTGACTGCCTTCATGGTTCGAGTATTGCACTCTGTTGTGTCCGGCACGTTGTCTGTTTACCTTCTTTGATATGTCATTTTATCATTCAGTTTCGTCTTCATCCGGGTCATAGTGATATTCCATTTGGTTATCTTATGACTTGTTTAGCCTCAAATATGCTTGTTGCTTTACCTGAGAATGAGGCACCAATTCACCCTCTTTTATTCAATAATACTAATTTAAATAAGATGAAGTTGGATTTGCTTCCTGGTCAATTCTATGAAGGTGGTGGTGAAGGTACTGAAGCAGGAAATGAAGGGGAAGCAGCTAACCTTCCTCCACAGGCTGATATAAATATGGATGATATATTTGAAGAAATTGAAACTGACTCCCAAAATAATTCTGATTATGATCCCTCTTCTAGTTATGATGCACGTCTAAGTGCATTGGAGGAGAAGGTTGATAACCTGAGTGTAGCCCATGATATGCAATTTAAATATATGCGAAAATATCTTCGTCGCAATAATAGGGGCTTACTTCAGATTGATCCAACCATCCCTGCTCCTTCATCTGGATTTGATTAGGTGGATTATCTTTTTTTTTGGTTTGTATTATATTTGAATATGATGGATTCTGTATTATTATTACGGTTGATAACTTTGGTTGTATGTTTGGTTTTATTGTATATCCTTTATTTGGATTGATGACATTGAAGTGTTGTACTAATTTGATAATTAATCTTGACTCTTCATATGGTGTTCTCTTTTCTCCTTTGGCCTTCCCTTGTCATTTTGTGACAAAAAGGGGGAGTAGTATGGAACGAGGGAGAAAGGGAGAGAGTAATTGAAGTAATTAAAAGAGGGAGAATATGGTTGATTGTTTCTACTCACTTAAGGGGAGTAGAGTATTTTTTATGGCTCTGATGGCTCATGATTCTTTCTTCATTTTACTCTTATATTAATAAATGTGTTTTGTCACAAATTTGACAAAGGGGGAGATTGTTAGTGCTATGATTTCATATCCATTTGGTTGTCAAATTTTGTAGTGCCAAAACCTATGTGTCTTGTACTTCTTGTGTTTCTTGTTTGTGACTACACACTGCTTCAAGACAAGATCATGAATGAAGAATGTTTTCAAGATAAGATCATAAATGCAGAATGTTTGCAAGACATGTCATGGATAAAGTCTACAAGAATAGAAGACTTCAAGTTTGCTTCTAACAAGTTTAAGATTAGAAGACTTCATCAAGACAAGTCAAGAAAGTACCAAGCTCTAGAAAGCCGTCAACTCGATTCAAGCTTCTCCTTCAAGATCATCTGAGAATACAGACCTTCAAGACTTCAATGTTCATCTCACTTCAAGGTTTGTTTGACCTTAGATTAACCTTAGGTTGGTCTGTATGATAGGTCATTATGGATACATAATCTGAATATTTTAATATGCTTATTATGACTGTTCTAAGACCAGTCCTAGAAATCTTAAGACCAGTCCTAGCTTTGCTTCGACCAGTCTTAGGTTTCTCAGGACCAGTCCTAGGTTGTTACAGATTTTTGGATTTTCCTGATTGTCCTTCGACCAGTCCTGGACTTGCTTCGACCAGTCCTAGGAAGTTCTACGACTCATCCTTCGACTGGTCATAGTCCTACGACTCGAACTCCAGCGACCTTTCTAGGGTCCTACGACTAGTCGTAGATGTCACACGACCAGTCGTAGGTGGCCCACGACCGATCGTAGGTTACCTAAGACCAGTCGTGAGAACAGCTAATCTAATCCCGCGGAAATATTTCAAAATCTTTGAAGCTACGACCGGTCCTAGAGATTCTAAGACCAGTCGAAGATGGGATTTTTTCAGGCTATAAATAATGCACGAATTTCAAAGTTTTAGACATTCCATTACATTCAATTCAAGTGATTTAAGGCTATACTCTGAGATAAGTTATGATTATGTTTTTAAGCTACTATGCATATTTAATATTCCTTTTGTTAGCATTATTCTATTGTGATTTTGATCCACATTCCAATCTCATTTAGAAAAGAGGAATTTGTGATATTCCTTCTTCTGGGATCAAAGTCAAATAGACCTTGCTCTTCTTGATTTAATCTAAAATCAATTAAACATAGAACCATTCTTTAAGTGAGTATTGGACATTGAACGACGTATCATACATCTACTCCGATTGGTTCTACTGGGCTACTTTAAAAGGAGATCCAGGTATTTTACTTTGTAATTTACTTTCTCTGATTTTGTTTGAGATTTGCCAGAAAAATCTCATTGTATTGGTTATCTGAGGAGAGCCAGAAAACTCAGATTGTGGGGGTTTTTGGATTGTGTAAGCCTGAGATAAAAAGACACAATTGTGAAGGTTTTGGGTGAACCTGTGAAAACTTATTTTGAGAGTGTATGCTAATATCCCCTGTGTGAGGATATTAGGAGTGGAGTAGCATTCTGTGTGGCTGTTGGCTAACAATTGGTGAACACATAGGCGAACCACTATATATCGTTGTGTTGTGGATGTGCTTGATTTCTTTATTCATTTATTCCTTCAGTATGGTGAATTGCTTTTGTGGATGAATGTTGTAATTTTCATTTAAAGCAAGTGTGGTTGAATGGTGTAATAACTTAGGATTTATTTCTGTAAGTTATTCTTAATTTATTTTCCATATCATTTGTGATTTCTAGATTGTTCTAGAAATAAGGTTGTCCTACCATAAGCCATTGGTTTTTGGTATAAGGTTGTCCTTAGAACTGATTCAGTATCATTCTCATATTTCATGTGCTTTGAGATTGTTATTATTTCAGCATTGTTATTTATATCTTTTATTATTCTGCTGTTTTAAGTTTTATTTGGCATTGCCCTATTCACCCCCCTCTAGGGCATATAGCTAGGCCCTTTCACATTTACACTGTCCATCCCAATTTTTTTTTAAAAGCCATGGACCTAAAGTGAGGCAGATCCAAATCTCAACCGTTCCTCACATCAACAGCAGTAGGGACTGGCGCCCAATCTTAGAATTTTCTAGGGTCCACTGTGATGTTTGTGGAAGGTCAGCAGCTGACCCATCTTCCCAGGTGGTCCACACTTTTGTGGGACCCACTTTGTAGATGCTTTATCCAGACCGTTCATTTATTAGAAATGCCCAAGTGGGGTCAGTGGTCCAGTAGGATTGACAGTCCAGCAACCTACTAGACATACTTGAAAAAGGCCAAGCTATATGTCCTAGAGGGGGGGGGGGGGGGGGTGGTGAATAGGATTATGCCAAATTTAAAATAAAATTAGCAGAAATAAAGTAAACCAATATCCTTACAATATGAATCAATTCACAATGCCAAATTTTAAATCACCTTGATAAATAAGTATCGAGAGATTGATACAAATTCAGTTCTAAGGACAACCTTACACCATAATAAACAAGGGCTTATGGTAGGACAACCTTATTTCTAGAACATCTTTTGGATCAAGGACTCAATTTTAATATAAGTAAATGAAATAGCTAGGAATTGAAATTAAATGCAGAAGTATAGATCTAAATTATTACAACAATCCCCACACTTGCTTGAAATGTAAATAGTTACAACATTCACATCCACTTGTACATTCCACACAATCGAATAATAAAAGATATGAAAATTAAGCAAGCATTCAATCCACAAGACAAAGAGTTATAGTGGTTCACTTTGTGTGTACACCAACCTGTCTTTCAATGACCACACGTAGTTACTCCACTCCTAATATCCTCACACAGGGGATATTAGCGTTCACTATGAAATAGGTTTTCACAGTTCACCAAAAACCTTTACAATTGTGTCTTTTTCACTTGGGCTTACACAATTCAAAAACCCCTCTTTTCTGAGTTTTTTGGTTTTCCTCAGACAACCAATACAATGAGATTTTTTTGGTTCAACCTCAAACAAAACCAGTACAATGAGATTTTTCTGGCTAACCTCAAACAAAACCAAAAGTAAATAAATTTTATATAATTGTAAAATACCTGGATTTCTCCTTTTCTTAGCAGCCCGGTAGAACCAATCGGAGTAGATGATTGAATGTCAAAGTTTAATTTCTAATACTCACATTCATAAGGTTCTAAATTCTAATAGATTTTAGATTTAACTTGTTGGGCGTAGCTATATTTGATTTTGATTCCAAGAAGAAGGAATAAGATAATTCCTCTTTTCAAATAAGATTGGAATATAAAAATAAAATCAAATTAAATAAGCTAGCAAAAAGGAATATTAAATAAGCACAATGTAGCTTAAAATAAACACAGACTTATCTCAGAGTGATCACTTGAAAATTCTTAAATTGAATAGAGTTGAAGTGTGAAAACTCTGAATTTCGTGTTCAATTTATAGAAGCAAAAATCGTTCCTACGACTGGTCTTAGAAACCTTCGACTGGTCGTAGCTCTAACAGATTTTTGAAAAATTAAGCGCGATCTTTGAAAGTCGTTCCACGACTGGTCGTGAGTAGCCTATGACTGGTCGTGGGTCACCTACGACTGGTCGTAGATCCTTACGACTGGTCGTAGGACTATAGATTACATTGCTGGACTTTGAGTCGTAGCTCCACGACTGGTCGTGGACGAGTCAAAGCCACACCTACGACCGGTCGAAGGACCTCCAGGACTGGTCGTGGGCGTACCAAAAATTAGAAAAATCTTCAACTACTTAGACTGGTCGTGGAATTTCTTGGACTAGTCGAACCAATGCAGGATCGGGTCGAACAAGAGCTAGGGACTGGTCGTAGAATAGACCAAACTTATGTAAAATAAATATTTGATTTATGTATCCAAAGTGACCTACTTAAAGGGTCAACCTAAGGTCATTCAAACCTGAATCATGTCGTATGGACATTGAACTTCAACCATTCAACGAATGTAGATTGTTTGAACCATATCAGGCTTGAGATCTTGAACTTGTTGTAGCTTCAAACTTGAGATCTTCATCAACATAACAACTACTTCATGCATTGCTTATTAGTCTTGAAGTCATGAGCTGTTTCTTAAGACTTGAACATCAACATTGTAGCTTCTTGAGACTTCAACATGTAGCTTCTTGAACTTCAATATGTAGCTTCTTGAAAAGTTCAACTTGTAGCTTCTTGAAGTATTTATGCAGTGTCTTGAATTCATATAAATCATCATACAAGCACAGGACACAGATAGATGTTTTGACACATCAAAATTTGACAATCAAAGGAGTATGAGACCAAAACACTTACAATACTATGATGTATATGTTTATCCATGTTGTTCAACCATTGGATGGTCCACCAAGACTCGGTCAACATTCCCATAGGACTGGCCCACTGATGAGGCACACCTCATGTGTTTCATCCTGACTGTCTAAATCATATAAGGCTTGCCTCGATGTATGTTTTTATCCACACCATCATTAGGACATGGACCCCACATGATGTAAGTGTTTTACCTTCAAGCCGTCCATTAGTTTTCAGGGTCCACTTGATATATATATTAGGCCTGTGTGAACGACCCATTGCGATGTAATTGTAGCCCGATGGGTGAGGCCTAGAGGTGGGCAAAATAGACTCGATCCGATGGATCCGACCCGATCAGACCCGATCTTACCCGATCAGAACAGAACCGACGGTCTGGATCGGTGCTGATCGGGTAGCACCATCCAGATCCGAATTCTTTTCGGCTCGGATTCGGATTAGGCCTAATCCGACCAGATCCGATCCGATTAGATCCGATCCAAAAAAAATATCAAAAAAATAAAAATAAAAATCATTTCAGCCATCAATCTCTCGCACCCAAATGACCTGGATCAGAGAGATTGAGAGAGAGAGAGAGTCGTATTAATGGATGGTGCACACCCTGATGTGAGTCCGTGAGCTCCATTTGGGGTCCGCCCGTAATGGATGGTGCACACCCTGATCGTACCAATGGAGTCCGTAATGGATGGCCCCACTGTATTAATGGATGGTGCACACCCTGATCGTACCAATGGAGTCCGTGAGCTCCATTTGGGGTAGAAAGAAAATAAAAAGACCAAGAAAGAAGGAGAGAGAGAGAGAGAGAGAATGAGAGATTGAAAAGTAAAGTTACTTTTAAACCCTTTCTGTATGGTACTCTGGCTTTGTATGACGCTTGATACACAACCACTCCAATAATATACAGTTGATGCTTGATAACTTACATCTGGACCGATCGGAACCTAGCCCAATCGGAAAGCCGAGTCGGACTGATCGGATCAGCCAATCCATCTTTCGGATCTGTCTGATTCAGATGGTGCAGATCTGGTAACGGATCTGTTCGGATTCGGGTAAGCCCAGTGGTATTTCGGTTCTGATCGGGTTGGCCCAGATCCGATCAGAACAGGACCGATGCCCACCTCTAGTGAGGCCCAATGAGATGTATTTCTGGCCCATATGACATGGCCTATTGTGATATGTTTCCGGCCTATATGATGAGACCCAATGATATGCGATTCCAGCTCATTGTTGAGGCCCATTTGATAAGGCCCATTCGATGTATATTGAGCCATTGATGTAGCCCACTTGATGTGTATGAGGCCCGTTAGTGCGGCTCATTGATGCAACCCATTTGATCATATATAAGGCCCAATGATGCGGCCCATTAATGCGGCCCACCTGTTGTATTTGAGGTCCACTATGATGTGTATTAGGATCATGTGATGCGACCCATAGTGATGTGTTTCAAGCCCTCATATGAGGCTCATTGCGATGTATATTAGGCCTTTGAGTGAGGTTATGGGCCCACTTTATATTTGGCTCTATGTGAGCCACTGTTGGGGGCGATGTTGGTTAAATGACCTCATTGATGGGCAATGATGGTTGAATGCCTGCATTGTGACCCTCCCTTAGGCCTTGATAGTTCCATTCTCATCATTCACTTATGAGTTAACCCTAATCAGTGGGCCCCATTCACCATAGACGAATGGCTCCATTTTATCAGATTTGATATAACCACAGTCGAGGGCTGATCCTTATATTATGGTTGATCGTCTGTCCACCTATGGATCCAGCCTTATTTATGTACTGGTTGTCGATGTCGATTAGTGATGCGGATTTTCGGTGCCAATTATCGAGGCAGAATACCGATTCCGATTATCGAGGTCGAGGCCGATTCCGATTAAAGTGACCGATTTACTGATTATCATGACCGATTGCTGATTGCCGATTATAGATCGAGGCCATTTATCATGACTGATTTTTTATTCTGATAGACATAGCCGATTACCGATTCTGATTGGTCGTGGCCAATTATCCGATTAGCGATCGAGGTCGATTATCGTGACAAATTGCCGATTTCGATTGTTGAGGCCCTATATGATGCATATGCGACCCGTAGTTAGGGCCCATTATGATGTAATCGTGGCCCATGGGTAAGGCCCATTGTGATGTATTCATGGCCTATGAGCAAGGCCCATTGTGAGGCCCATGAGCAGGGTCCACATGTTGTGTATCTGTGGCCCTTGAGTAAGGCCCATTGTGTTGTATATTAGGCCTTTGTGTGAGGCCGTGGGTCCATTATATGTTAAGATCTATGAGGGCCGTTCCTTGGGGTCAATGTTGGTTAAATGTCCACATTGTCAGGTTGATTGTCGATGCCCATTATTTATACTGATTATGAGTATTTGACAGCATAGCATTATCATATATGCCCAAATGCATCATCTGCATGTTTGTTATGAGATGCGGTTGATCATTGCATATATTATTGAGCTTGTTGTTATGAGACTCCCTGATAGGCGAAGGTTATTTCACATGAGCGCACGGTATGCGCAGGATTAATGCATGTTTAGATTGTATGACTCATGCATCTTGCATTGTGATTTCTATATGCCCTAGTGACATCAGGGTCGTAACCTCCACGTGCATATCGTGGATGGCCAGAGGGGACACTGAAAATGTTTGGTTCTAGTATACGGGCGCTATAGATGTCCCTGGGTGAAAATCCCTAAACCTCTGTGGCCAGGAGACACCCCAACGTCGAGACCAAGTGGATATATGAGGGCCCAAGTGCCGAATACCAGGAGACTGTGTCTCCCACTGTGTCGTGGTCGGTTGGGAGGGGGTGTGGCTTTACCCGCCCGAGCGTAGGGAGCATTATTAGGCTGAGTCTGACTAGCTCAAGGAATGGGTCCGCTATCGACGTGCCGGATAGGTATTGGCAGACTATTGGCCAGGCAAATAGCGACGTTCCTTACGCTCACTTGGACTGGGAGAGCGAAAGTGCCATTTGGAGTGTACTAAACTCTGGTGATGATCCCGGAGAGAAACCGTACTGATATGTGGACTTATTGAGCAGGAGTTGCATATTCATTCATTCATTCAACCATTCATTCACTATCCACTCAGGCTGGTGGTGCGCAACTATTTGTTACGTGTACCTTCACAATGGCCAGGATTTCGGTTGGGGCGCACGACTAACCTGAGATCAGAAGTTTACCACATTGAGTCTGACTATCCAAATTTGGGTATGAGACTAGTTTGGATAGAAGTCCCTTGTGATGGACTCCATAGTCTGTGATACTACGTACTATCATCCCGACTTCACGCTCCAGCATAGTCATTCCATTCGCACCGCATATTGCATTACACTCGCAGCATGTGGCATTTTGGGCTACTTATGTTTCTGCATTTATATGGTTTAGATACGACATCTGATATTTGACTCTTTATGACTCCTGATTTGTATAGTTGATCTATATTATATATTCTGATTTGTATAGTTGATTTGTATCGCGTATTCTGATTTGTATAGTTGATCTGTATTGCATATTTTGATACGACATCTGATATTTGACTCTTTATGGCTCCTTATTTATATAGTTGATCTGTATTGCGTATTCTGATTTGTAGTTGATCTGTATTGCATATTCTGATATTGTTTAACTTGTCAATATTTTCACTTATTCTGATAACGTATGATTCATAACCTTGCACCTAATTTGACATTGCGTTGGATACTTGGCATGTACCTTGTGCACACACTTACACTACCCTCTAAGCTTTATATAAGCTTATGCATGATAGATGCATGCAGGTGATGTTAGGTTGCAGTAGTGTTGAGCTTGGAGTGTGCAGCGGTCTTCTGGAGCTTGATTTTCAAAAATGTATTTCCTTTTTCAGCATTGTACTCAAATGATTATATTAAAGGATATGTGATGATGATGTTGCCTTTATGAATTAGTTAATCTTATGGTTATGCTTATTACGAGTTAAATGTTAAAAAAAATCCTCCTTGTAAGATCACAGGATCGAAATCTGGCATTTGGATGCTAGGAGCTGAGAATGGGGTACTACAGAGGCTGTCAACACCAGATTCAGTGATCGGGATTCTAGTGAATCCGATTTCTGGGTTTGGGGCGTGACAGTTTTTAATCTACAACATTAGCTGGCTAGGTTAGTGAGTTAACTAAGTATAGTTCATACAAAGCATAATATAAGATAACACAACCAAACCATATTATATGTATGCAGCATAAGCATGGATGTGAGGATGTCATGAGATACAAGTCAAGTGGGATGATCATCCACTTGTTTGGGTTGGATATCCGTCAACCCAAAATTTGTACCATTCAGACATCCACTATAGGTACGCATGAGTGTACCTGTCAGACATCCACCTAAGTAGACATGGGTAATCATACATCTACTTCGTGAGTAGGCTTCCACTATCGTGAACATTTGGTAATGAATCTACTAGGTGTAACCATCTAGGTAATCATATATCTACTTCGTGCGTGCATGCATTCTCAATGGATGTATGTAATGTATGATCAATGCTTATGCATTAACATCTATAGTTAAATAGATACATCTCTTTCTGAGAGGAAACATAGATTCAAAATATCAGTGATTGGCATATGTTTATGTTTAACATCCACCATAACCTTCTAAGGCATATATCATAAAGCAAGGATCATAATTATCCAGCGTTTCAACAATCATGTAACAAGCATATCAACCAAAACAATCTTAACCATCAGATCATCTACCTTAATCATGCATATGTGAAACACATTAGGATTCACTCACCAATTTATGGTAGGGTTGAATCCTTCGAATAATTGAATGCATTGGAAACTATACTCCAAATTCCTATTAAGATGACTTAACATACCATAATTTAATCATATTATTCCAACAAGTGTGGTCTAGCTCTTATCAAATCAAAATGACCCAACATCAAATTTTAAATTTTAAATTTATAAACTAATAGGGATTATTGATCAATGTAGTTGATCGATCGAGACAGGTAGGGAGTCCTCGATTGATCTTTCAGTCGCTTGACCATGGAATGATAAAAAATGAATTTAATTTCTAAAGTCGTTAGACACTTTTAGCCATTCTCGATTGAACCCTGCTTATCGATCGATCAAGCTTGGTTAGATTAAATCGGTTTACTCGCTGGACAAATTTGATCGTCGTCGATTAAATGAGTTTAATCGATCGAGGATCCCCTTGATCGATCGAACCCTGAGTTCGATTAGTCAAACCAGGTTACAAATTTAGAGTTTTGGTTGCTGGACAAAATTCTTCGATTGATGGAACACTGACTTCGATCGATCAACCGAAGTCAGATAGATTCTGTTACACTATCCAGTTTTTTGAAAATTTTAGAGTTTTTCTTCTTCATAAGTTTTGATGGATTCCATTGATTGCGGAATTAGGTCCAACCCATCCAATAGTTTTTCTCATAGTCAAATTTGGAAAAATCAAAGGATCACTCAGATCCGAATATTTGACATCTACAACTAATAGTTCAAAATTATTTTCGACAAAATTTTTTATTAACTATACAACTTCATAGATCATTGTGGGGAATTTGTTTGTCAATTCCATCTAGGATTTAAGGCTAACATGATTTGGCCCTAAGATCTATATGTTCTGAAAATGAGCTATCAATGTCCTAGAGAGGGGGGCGAGTATTGAATAGGACAATACTAAATATTTTGATATAACGCGGAATAAATAATTAATTAATCTCAATTGCTTAGTGTATTGAAACCTTGATTTCAAATAGTTCATAGGACAACCTTCACCTAAAATATTTAGGCAGGATAACCTTATTTCACGACGTCTTTGAGATCAAACTTTCGAACTTGCAAGAGACAATCAAAACAAATAAAGCATTCACAATAAATAGATAATCAATCATGAAAGGACGAGCTATAGATGTCCTAGAAAGGGGGGGGGGGGATAGGACTATACCAAATATTTCAATTCAATGAGGAATAATAAATCAAATAAACTCAATTACTTAGAGTATCGAATTCTTGATATCAAATAGTTCATAGGACAACCTTCACCTAAAGAATTTAAGCAGGACAACCTTATATCATGACGTCTTTAAAATCAAAATATCAAACTATAACAAGAGCAAATAAAACAAAAGATGGGCATACAAGTAATAAAAAGCAATCACCACAATGTACAAAAGAATTGTAGTGGTTCGGTGCATAAACGCAACCTACTTCACTCCCAAAATTACTACTCTCACAATTTTGGCTTTCACTATCTCAAGTTTTTCCTAGTGTCACCTTAACAACTTAATACAGTTATTGAGGTTGTCACGAGTTATTACAATTAAACCCACTTTGTGATTTTCACGGGATCACCACAAACAAACCCGCTAAGATTTTTGGGCTATTTCAGAAAACTCCAAACTGAAACGAAAGTAAAACAGTACTTATCTTTGATTTGGCGAGTCGACGGCGTATCTATAGCTTGAATGAAGTGATCTTCTTTCTTGGGATATAGATGAAGCCATGTATGTTTTCAACTCAAAAAGAATGTAGGGATCTAATATATTTTATATGAAATGAATAATACCCTAGTGTTGCAAATTCGATTATCTATTTCTTAAGTTGTGTATGGATTACTTGTAGGCCCGTATCCTAGTCCGTACCATTCCGTAGATTCTCGCAATCCTCCCCTTTGAATGCCGGTAAACTGCGATTTATAGATAGCATTTATGCACAACCCTAAGTCACATCTCTTAGATCTTAGTCAGCTCAACTCGAAACTTGTACCCTAGCAACCGCTCCATTGTCCCGGTTCTAATGTCGCGTCTTGCGCGCCGATGTGATACCTAGGCCAGGAGTTGTGAGCTCGCGTATATTTTAAGGAAACGCTGCACGTTGCGAATTCTGAGAGAATCTCTACCCAAATATCACATCAATCAATTAAGTACACAACTCATCACTCTATCCCATCCCCAAAGTCAACTCTCTCTCTCTCTCTCTCTCACTCTCTCTCCACACATCCCTTTCTTACTCTCACCCATCACTCACACCATCCCTTTCATCCCATCACATCCTCTCCTCTCTCATTTCTCTCTTCACTCCCAAGCAACCAAGAGTGTGGATGTCCAAACTTTTCAAGAGAAGAGCCAAGTGTAGCCCACTCCATACCCCAAGATCTCACAATACAAGCCTTCAATCTTCATTATCCTCCATTAAAGATTTAGCATATGAGCTTAGGAGGCTAAGGGACCGAGAAGGAGTGATATAGGTGGGTGATCTTAGGATTTTCACCATTGATTTTCATTTGAGGGTCCACTTATGGTGGGACCCATTTTCATGCATGTGTTGTAAGTAAAGAGGGACCTATAGTGGTGGGGTCCCATTTTCATGCATGTGTTGTATGATGTCCCACCTATGATGTATGTACTTTTATCCATGTCATCCACCACATGGGATGCACCGCTGTCCAAGTGGGGCCCACCCCTCTACCATGTCAGGGGCCTACCTTGTTATTAATTTTGGACTAGCCCGAACAAAAGGAAAAATACAAATATCAGCTGATCCAAAATCTTAGTGGGCCACATGTACTTGGACCCCACCTGGAGTATGGCTAGAGTACCTTAAACCAGCTATATAGTTGCTATAATGACGACAACAAGTTCCGTGTGGACCCACCTTGATGATGGGTTTCATCCAGGCCGTCTGTCTGTTGGACATCCACAATGCCTGGATGAAGGAAAGCACAGATATCTGTTTGATTCAAAATTGTTGGGTGGGCCACACGTGTGCCATTCTCACCGTCCATTACCTGGACGGTCGAACACCCCTCAACGTCAGCATAATTTATGTATCATATCCCCACCATCCAGCAAGAAACAGTGAGATCCACCATTATGTATGTGTTTTGTACACATCGTCCAGCTGGGACGGTGCTGACCCACCCGAAGTGTGTATTTTAATCCACACTGTTCATCCATTTTCTGGATTATGTGACTGACCCGTGGGATCCACCATGATGTATGCTTTGATCCACATCGTCTGATCAAGAGGCCCACATTGCAGCTGCCTTGATAATTGGACCCACCTGTTGTATCTGTGTGGCCCACCATAATGTGTGTGTAATGTGCACACTACCCATCCATTTCTCTGGAAAATGGGCTCCCTTACGAGGCCCTTGTGATGTATTTGTGGCCTATTTGGCGAGGCCCTTGTGATGTATTTGTGGCCCATTTGATGAGGCCTAATGTGATGTAAATTGGCCCATATGATGAGACCCGATATGATGTATACGAGGCCCATGAGTGGGGCCCGATATAATTATATGTGGCCCATGTGTGAGGCCCGATGCGATGTATACGTGGCCCATATGTGAGGCCCGATGTGATATATATGTGGCCCATGTGTGAGGCCCAATATGATGTATGTGTGGTCCATATGATGAGGCCCGATGTGATGTATATTGGCTCATATGATGAGGCTCGATGTGATGTATGAGAGGCCCATGTATGTGGACCATTGTGATGTATTCGAGGCCTAGGGAATGTGGCCTATTGTGATATATTTGAGGCCCATGGGATATGGCCCAATGCGATGTATATGAGGCCCTTGTATGAGGCCCAATGTGATGCATGTAAGGCCCATGAGTGAGGCCCAATGCAATGTATGTGAGGCCTAAACAGATGTATATGAGGACCGATGTGATGTGTGATTCCACCATGATGTATGTAATGATGTTTATGATGGGTCATGCCTTAGGAGTAATGATGGTTTGATGTCCACATTGTAAGAGCAATGATAGTTAAATGTCCATATTGTAACTCTCCTTAAGGCCCATTGTTAGGCCCATTCTCACCTCCCCTTAGTGGGCTAACCCAAACCATTGGGCCCCCATGATCATTAGGCCCGTTTTTTATATGAGTAGGCCGTCTAGGCCCTTCCTTAATATGAGGAGAGTACATCATCATCATATAACATGCTTAGTATAATTTCACGATCCATGCCCATATGCATCATATGTATGCTTGATATGAGGAGTAATTGATCATAGCACATGCCATTAGGTGGATTATTATGAGACTCCCTGATAGGAGTTGCTCACATGAGCGAGCGGTACGCGCACGATTACCAACGTTAAGACCGAGTGGATACATGAGTACATGAGGGCCGAATACCAGGAGTCGCGTTTCCTATTGTGTCGTGTTCGGTTGGAATGTGGTGTGGCCTTTTACTTACTCGAGGGTAAGGGCAATTGCTAAGCTGAGTCGGACCAACTTGTAAATGGGTCTACTATTGATGTGCAGGATAGGTATTGACAGACTATTAGCTAGGCGGATAGTGAGGTTTCATACGCTCACTTAGACTGCGCGCCTGAGGAAGGGGCAATGCCATTTAGAGTGTACTAGACCCCAGTGATTATCCAGAGTGAGAAATGTACTAATATTTAATGCTCCAGCAATGAGCTACATTGATATATGGATTCAGATGAGGATTAGTATGCTTGAGTTGCATCTCGCATCGCATGGCCTTGGATGGACGACATCATTCATGCCTTATATCGCATGGCCTTGATATGGCCAATAGCATTCATGCCTTGCATCGCATAGCCTTGGTATGGATGATCTCATTCATAGACTTACCAGTATATTCTGTGTTACTCCGATATTGCATTCTGATCATGCTTATATTACGCACACACTTTCACCACCCTTTAAGATTTTTATAAGCTTATGCACAACCGTTGCGTGCAGGTGACACTAGGATGTTGCAGCAGCATTGAGCTTAGAGCGTACAACTGACTTCTGGAGCTTTTGATTATCGATATTGTATTTCCCTTACGCATTGTACTCAAAATTTTCTATTATAGTAGATTTGTGATGATGTTGTTGGTTGTTGTTTGTGGGTTATGCTTATGGTTATGCTTATTATGAATCAAATTCATGTTCAAAATCTTCCTTGTAAGATCCCAGGATCGGAACCTGGTATATGGGTGTCAAGAACCGAGATGGGGTACTATGGAGGCTGTCGAAGCCGGATTTAGCGATCAGAAATTTTGCGAGCCCGGTTTCTGAGTTTGGGGCATGATATTTCTCTATTAAAATAGTTTAACCTAACTTGAGAAAGAGAATGGAATTAACTAAATCAAATATAAAGAATTACTACACAAATAACTTAAGGAGGCTTGAACTTTCACTCTTTTCAAGAAAAGATGGATCTGTATTTTTCATGTATTAAAAGAGTAAGAGATAGCCTCTATTTATAGCCAAAGTCATAGGGAATTTGGCTGGCCCAATATTAGGTTTGGCTGGCCGAATTCCTTCATTACGCTCTAACGAAACTTCGAATTTCGCAGGATAAGATCTTTCAAAATTTCGATTGGCCCAAGCCCAAGTTTGGCTAGCTGAACCTCATGTTCTCCTAGCCAACCAAAGGGTTCAGCTGACCTAAGTTGCATGAAATCAAAAATCTTCTCATTACTGGAAACTTGACCGAACAAGTCCGGGCTGGCCGAACGGTCATGTTCGGCTAGCCGAACATGCAGAGAAAATCTTCTTAGATCTTTCTTTTTACCTGAATCATGTATGGTTAGCCGAAGGCAGTTAGGCTGGCCAAACCATATGCAGGCTAGCCTAACTTGAATGTATTTTTACATAAAAGATGATCATTATAATGCATATGTGAAATACACCTAACGTATGGTCAATCTAAGGTCACACCACCTGATGGTTGACTCATATGAAGTGATCCAATATTCGAACCATGTACGTTCATGTTCTAAGATGTTGAGTCTTCCCTAAGACGCTTGATCTAGTTGATAACATATCTTCATGGGTTGTCGAAGATCTTCATGAGAGCTTGCGATCCTTTCAGGACTATGAAATTTGACAACTTAATTGTGCTTGAGTATAAGCACTTACAAATCACAACCACTGTACAAGGAGTTATAGTGATTCGGTGTTTAAACCCACACGTATTCCACTCCCAAAATTACTACCCTTGTAATTTTGGCTTTCACTATTTCAAGATTTTCACAAGATCACCTTAACAACTTCATATAGTTCTTTTGATTTTCACGATCTATCACAACAAAACCCACTTTGTGATTTTCACGTGCTCACCAAAAGAAAAACCCAAATGAAATAAAATAAATACATGGTACTTATATTCATATGCCGAATAGAAGATGTAACCGAATCTTGATTATAGCGATCTTCTTTCTTGGGAAATTGATGAAGCAGTATATGTTCAACCCAAAAGAATATATGGATCTAATGTATTTTCAATATAATAAATAAAACCCTAATTGCTGCAAATTTTATTCCCTGAATCCCAAGTAGAGTTTAGATAACTCTCTTAAATGCCACTGAAACTAGCTTGAGAAAGACAATAAAATATGATAAATAAGAATTAGAATTACCACACAAATAGCTTAAGGAGGGCCTGACTTTCTCTCTGACTTTGAGAAGGTTATTCACCAAATTTCGTTGTCAAAATGAATGAGAGAAGACCTCTATTTATAGCCAAAGGATTTGAAAATTTGGTCAGCCCGATTTTTGGATTGGCTGGTCAGATTCCAATAATTGTATTCCAACGGCTATCGGATTTCTCGGGATAAGAAAATCAAATTTTCGGCTAGCCCAAGCCAAAATTTGGTTAGCCAAATCTCCGTGAATTTTGAAGAAATCCATTGCTGGAAACTTGACCAAACAAAAATTGGACTGGCTGAATGGTCAAGTTTGGCTGGCCAAACTTGCCACAGAAAAATCAATCTTATTGTAAACTGGCCCAAATTATTTTAGGTTAGTCAAATATGGTAAGGCTAGCCGAACCTGAAGTTTGGTTGGCCTAACTTCAATGTATTTTACATTGTATAAATTATTATTACGGGTATATTTGAAGAACACCTAACCTAGGATCGTTCTAAGGTTTATACCACCTGATGGTTGGCATATACAGAGTGCTTCTGTCTTTGAACCATGCAAAGTTTTTAACACTTGAGATGTTGAGTCAATCTTCCATTGATCTTCATGAGTTGTTGAAGAATGTTGGAGCGTGCTTGTCATCCATTTGGAACTACGAAATTTGACAATACTAAGTGTGCTTTAAGTATAAGCACTTACATGTTCGAATTTCCTTTGACTGAGACAAGTGGATTTCTCACAAATGATCATCGTGGTTGTAGAAACTTGTTCAAAATTTGATTATTAACATCAAAACTTGCTCATAGATTGTAACAATGATCGTAGGATTGATCCATCTTGCTCATTATTTAGATCTAGGCCTGTTAAATAAATTTTTTGAATTAAACATATGGAATAAGATTGAAATTTACTGGCAAAGGATTATAGTTCGTAGGGATCCTCTCCCTCTTTCGGCTGCTCTTTTGGGTTTAGGGTCTTCTACAAAAATTTCCTACAAATCTTCCCTTTAAATAAAGGAATAGTCCTTATTCTGAAAGATTCCACCAGAATTTCGTGGGTTTTCCTAAAAGAAAATTTCTTATGTTGTAAGGAGTCGATCCCCTGACCTATCCCTCTACCGATAGTGCGCCTACTAACTAGGCTAAATGCTTGGTTTTGTTAATGAAGGAAAAAAAAAAATCAAATTATAAATTTGTTTAGACGAGGTCTTAAGTGAGTCACAAACAAAAACAAGGTCGTTACATTCTACCCCCTAAAAGAAAATTTTTCATTATTGAAGTTTACATAATACAATCATCATGCAATTGAGGATATTTCTCTCAAATTTTTGCTTCTTGCATTGAAGATTCTTCATCAGTTCCATGATGTGTCCATGGTACTTTAACTAATGGTACAGTCTTATTCCACAAAACGTGCTCCTTCTAATCCAGGATACAAATCGGTTTCTCGATACAATTCATATCTTCCTGAAGTTTGAGGTCTTACCAGTCAATGATGTGTGAGGCATCTCTTTCATATTTCCTCAACATTGATATGTGGAATACATTATGCATGCTGGCTAATTGAGGTGGTAATGCAAGACGATACGCCACAACTCCAACTCGATCTAAAATCTCAAAAGGTCCTATCAATCGAGGAGCTAATTTTCCTTTAGTTCCAAAAATGCATCAATCCCTTCATTGGTGGGACCTTCATAAATACAAAATCTCCAATTATGAATTCTAAGTCATGCCTTCTATTATTTGCATACTATTCTTCTTACTCTGGATCGTTAACAATCATTTCCTAATAATTTCTACTTTCTTCGTGGTTTCTTAAACGATATCGGGTTCCCCTACTTCAATCAAGTAATTTGGTGCACAATACGGACGCCCATAAAGTGCTTCATAAGGGGTCATCCCAATGCTAGCTTGGTACCTGTTCTTATACTTGAACTCTGCAGAATGGAGATTGTTGTCCCAAGTTTTCGTAAAATCCAAGGAACATAAGCGTAAAAAGATCTTCAAGTATCTTATTTACACATTCAATCTGTCCATTAGATTGAGGATGGTATGTTGTATTGTAATCCGAAGTAGTCCCGTGGTTTCCTGCAAACTTGTTCTACGACATGACATAAAATGTGGGTCACGATCTGATATAATAGAACTCAATACTCCATGGAATTGTACAAATTCCTTAATATAAATCTTGGTAAGTACATCCATAAAGTAGTTAATATAGATAGGGATAAAATGTGTTGCTTCGTCAGCCGATTAATGATTACCCAAACCGAATCATTTCCATTCCGCACCTTTAGAGTTTGCAAAAGACCCTAGGGGTTTTAATGATTAGCCTTTACTTGCTGACAGGTAAAACACTATGATACATATTTGGCTATCGCTTTATTCATATTCTTTCACTAAAACGACCATTTCACGTTCTGATACATCTTAGTTCTGCCCGGGTGAATCATAACTTAGATCAGTGTGCTTCCTTCAAGATTTCTTTTATTTATTCTGAAATATCTGGCACACACAAGTGCTCTTGATAATGGATACCTTTATCCTCCCAAACCTTCCATTCATATTTATCTTTATCCTGTTGTTTGACCATCATCTTTAGTAACCATTCGTCGTTCTCCTAAGCTTTTATGATAATTTCCTTTAAGGTCTGCTTAATCATTATATTATCGAGATGGATACACCTCTCCTAAAATTATAACTTTACTTTGAACTCTTTCACGAAATCTAACATCTCTCATTCTCTAATCATTAGCCTAACTATACCTTGTTACTTATACCATTTCTTTATAGTGCATCTGCCACTAAATTCACCTTGCCATGATGGAAGGATAATTCAATATCGTAATTCTTTAAGAATTTTACCTATCTTTTTAGCCTCATGTTTAAATCTTTCAGTGAAAATAAATATCTGAGGCTCTTCTCGTTAGTAAATGGATCGAATCACTCACCATATAAATAGTGTCGCCAAATCTTAAGAGTAAAAACTATGGTATTTAGCTCTAAGTTGTGAGTCGGATAATTACGCTCATGATTCTTCAATTGCTGCGATGCATAAGCTATTACTTTATCTTCCTCCATCAATACACAATTGAGTCCCAAAATTGATGCATTAGTGCAAACAACAAATTTAAATCCCTAATGGGGAAGAGTAAGAATAGGTGTTAAAGTTAGTAATCGTTTCAACTCAGTAAACGTTTCTTCATATTTCTCTGTTTATTTAAATGGTACACCCTTCCATGTTAACCTCTTCAATGGGATAGAAATCTTCAAAAAGTCCTTAATAAATCTTTTATAATATCCGACAAGCCCGAAGAAACTCTAGATATCAGATATAGTCGTAAGTTGCTCCCATTGAACTACAACTTTAACCTTTATCAGGTCTACCGCAACTTCGTCCTTTGTGATAATATGCCCGAGGAAATTCACACTCCCCTTCTAAAATTCGCATTTTGAGAACTCGGTGTACAATTACTTCCTTTAAGGCTTTCTAGTGTCGTCCTTAAGTACTCCTCATGATTTTCACTCACCTTAAAATAAATTAATATGTCATCAATGAATATGATCACGAATTAGTCTAAATACGACTGAAATACCCTATTCATCAGATCCATGAACACAGCTGGGACATTGGTAAAGATAAAGGGCATAACCAGAAACTCATGTGCCCATAATGTGTTCGGAAAGGTGTCTTATAAATGTCTTCTTCCTTGATTCGTAGTTGGTGATATTATGACCTTAAGTCAATCTTAAAAAAGTAACAAGCCTCCTTCAACTGATCAAATAAGTCATTAATACACAGGAGTGGATATTTATTCTTGATCATCACTTCATTCAATCGATGATAATCTATCCTAAATGTATTGTTGTGCCACGAAAATCGGCACCCGAGTACATAGACTCTGATCTCGAGTTCCCTGGTGTTAACCAAATGAAAACACACGTATAACCTTATTCAGATTCACATTTATTTCACACACAAGCAATCAGAGTAGCGTATTTAATTTAGCAGATCTAAAGTGAGGTAGAGATAATAAACATAAAAAATATAAGGCTAACAACCATAGTGATCACCTAAAATGAGGATTATACAAGCCATAAAAAATATAAGGCTAATAGTAAAAAAAAATACAATTCTAATAATAGTGATCACCTAAAATGAGGATTATACAAGCCATAATGAACATACTATAAAATCAACATACTGAGCATATCAAGTCAGAACTCCAACATATACAAGCACAAGATTAAATAAGTGCATAGTCTTCCAGTTTTACCCGATGCTCTCAAGGCATCACAGCGAAAGTACAAGCTGATCCAAGCCTAGGCCTCGATAGAACCTGTAACAACAACGATATCTGGTTGGTGTTTCAAACATCGTCCTAGGTGGGAGTGAGTGGCTAACTTAGTGGTTCGATTAGTTCAAAGTTACACATGTTATCAACTCAATCATCGTAATTAATGATAAACAACCAATCAAGCATTTCCTAAATATTCTTGTTAAATGCACAATTGAGATTATGAAATGATGCACACACCTTACAATCCAACACTCTCTCACATGCAACTTCAACGTCTATATTACAAATGCCAACACTCCCTCACAAGAGACTTCAACACCAAATCACAACCTATCCTAGGGTATGCATGATTAGTCAAGTGATTATTAATTCCAATTTAGATAGCCGATTGGCGAAACTAAGATACCAACATTATATCATGAGTCCTTATTTGGATCATGTGGCTCGTTGCTCCATGTAGCGGCTCCTCACTAGTGTCACATGATGCAAATTTAAGTATCACACATTTATCTCAAAAATTAATTATTCCAAAGTTATGACATGATACTTAAATGTACAAGGATTAACTCGGTATGAGTCATCACCTAAACATCGAGTATGATCACTTAGTTCCGAGGTACGGGCTTGTCATAAAAAACCAAATCACTATAAAGGAAAGGGCTCGTCACCCAATTTCATTAATGCCCATGTCATTCGAACGACACTCTAACAAGGAGACATCGGCCGTGTAATTTGACAGAGGTCATTCTAACAATGATCTATTACTTCCATTAGCGCTCACTAGTCACTATGGGAAGACTCGTTACCCTAACATAGGCCGATATCTTGGACACGGTATCCCATACCACCATGCCCGGCTGATGAGTCTTATTAGGATTGTATCGCACTAATAGTTATGAATGAACTTATCCATTAGCAACATTGTATCTTAGATTTTATTTGGTCGTGTCATATATTATGAACATGCATGATCAGTTGGCTAGTGGACTAATTTGATTGACCTGTGAGAACCCCGATGTAACCGACATTGGGTGCAAGTATCGCATGTAGTCCAGTTACTATCGGTCACTCATGTTCAGCTCGGGTCGATTAAACAAGCCTAGGGTGGTCACCCTAACTTGGGCCACCCCTTTGGTTTGGGTGGTTAGCCAACTCACCCCACATCATAAGCAATCCTAAATAACACTACGGATTTAGCAATTCATCATGCCGCTATAACATGGATTAAACGACACAATCACTTAGGCATTTTATCAAACATGTGAGCCTGAATAGAGTAATACATTCGCTAGAGCATTTAATCAAACATGTGAACATCAACAAATCAACACATGTAATCGAGCATTCAATCAAACATGTGAGCTTCATTAGAATAACACTTTTAATCACATAGGCATTTTATCAAACATGTAGGCATTTATAAACAACCAATGATACATAATATAATCAAACATGAAATATGAACATGTTAGCTATTACAACCCATTCAACACAAGACATCATTAACTAAGACCCTCAACTGTCGATAAATGAAAACCGAGGCATAATGGTATGCACCTTTAAGAGTGAATCTCCGATTTTAAGCTCCTATGGTTAGGGATTTGGGGGAAAAGAATTCTTGCACCAATTTTAAAGCAACTAGGTGAGATTTATGCAATTCAACCTAGAAAAGCCTAGGTTGGAAAGTATGGTTCGTTTCTTACCTCTCGATCGTTAGCGGGATTGATTTGATGAAAGAGAACATCAAAGCTAAGGCTTGATAGAAGGGAATCTATTAAGAACACTCTAAGATCTCCCTCATAAGATATCCCTCCTTCTCTCTTTATCTCTTTCTTTGTTTCATTCCTGGGAAATTTTCATATGGAGAGATGGCATGCCCAAATGAAGCCCTTATATAGTTTCCAAAGTTGTGCGAATGGCCCTAATGGCAAGGTTTTCATTATACTAGCCCTATGGAGGAGTGTTTTTAACCTCTAGGGCCCACTATAGGGTGTACATGTTGATATACACTGTAAGATAGGTAGCCTAATGATGATCTATGAATGGATATGATTGGCCCACCATTTGGATGTGTCGATCGATAGGTATGATTAGAAGTCTGTTCGACAGTACTGATGGTCGATCTGGGCCATGGCGATAAGGATATGTGTGGGGAAATATCTTTAGTCAGTACCCCAACTTTGGGCATGGAGCTCAAGTTTAGCACCACATTCCACCCTCAGACAGACGGACAAACTGAGAGAGTAAATTAGATCTTGGAAGATATGTTAAGAGCTCGCGTTCTGGACTTTTAGGGTAATTGGGATGACCACTTGGCTCTGACAAAGTTTGCATATAACAACAACTTCTAGTCCAGCATAGGCATGACGCTATATGAGGCTCTTTATGGTCACCCATGTTGAGCCCCTCAATGTTAGGCAGAGGTCGGAGAGAGAAGCTTGTTAGGGCTTGAGCTTGTTTAAGCTACTACCCAAGTCATTGATGTGGTTCGAAAGCATTTGCGCACCACCCAAAGCAGACAGAAGAGCTATGTGGATAACCGACGTTGTGACTTGGAATTTGTGGTAGGCGACCATATAATCTTGAAGATTTCGCCTATGAAGGGCTTGATGAGATTTAGACAGAAAAGGAAGTTGGCATTGCGATTTATTGGACTATTTGAGATATTAGATCGTGTGGGAGTCGTAGTGTATTGCTTGACACTACATACTGCCTTGGCAAACATCCACAACATTTTTCACATATCCATGTTGAAGAAGTATATGAATCATGAGTCACATATCATCAGCTGGGAGCAGGTCCAACTCACTAAGGATGCTTCTTATACGGAGGAGCCTATCTGCATCCTAGATTGCAAGGAGTAGGCCTTGCGGACGGAGACGATATCGCTAGTTAAGGTTCTTAGGTTGCATCATGGCGAGGAAGAAGCAACTTGGGAACGAGAAGCATAAGTCATGGACTAGTACCCTCACTTATTCAACAACACGCCACAGGTAATTTCGAGGGCAATTTTTTTTAGGGGGTAGACTGTAACACCCCATACCTCTGGTACACGGGTGTTACCTCTTAAACCTACGTCTATGGGGACCAAGATCGATTAACTAGACGACTTGAACTTAGCAAGTGCTAGATGGGACTTCCAGTCAACATTAAGCCCATCCATCAGACTCTATAAGAGCTAAAATGAACCCTACATCAGTAAGGAGGGTAAGCTTAACTAAACACTTCAAATTAAAGCCATTATAGATCACATGATCAAAGAATATTGGCACAACGCACTTACAATCGACTCTTGAGGTTTAGTTAATGGCCAACCAAACCCTCATCATGACCTAAGACCCCAATTAACCGTTGAAACCAGATTTTAAACCAATCTAACCCTTAGATCAAGGCGTATGACCAATGAAGGATGGGGATGTGTGATATGGTCCACCTGGGACCTTAATTCCGCCCTAAACTAGTTTAAGGCCCCTAAGTGGGACTCTTGAGAAGAATGGTAGGCGTCGATTCATCCCCAACATCATGAGTGGGCCTACACGATGTGCAGTGCATTTAGTGTGCTCGTGCATGATGTGCACTGGAACAATAGGCTCAGTCAAGCAGCCCTCGCCCGTGCCAAATCGTAAAGAGGTGGATTTCTCCTGCCAACAACCATTTTGAATCTAATGGCTTTTAACCTCCAAAGTGGCCCACCATAAGCATTTTTTGAACGATCCAAACTGTTCATTCAGCTCCTAGGGCCCGTCTAAGCATAACCATATAGGCTTTTAAGCCCATGCAAAGAGATGAGAATTTTCGAGTAAAACCATCCAAGGACTTACATGTGGCAAATATTTGAGATGTGAGACCAGTCTGTGGCTGCATGGGTGGCCCACGATTGGCCTGATCATGCCATCCCAGCCATCCATCGCCCATGAAGAGCCACGCTCTCCCATTTTCAGAAATAGCCAACAAGGACCTACATAAGAAATGCAAAAAGGAGACTTTTCTTTTTGAGAAGAAGGTGCTGGCATGTTTCTAACCACTTCTTAGGCCACGTGGAGCAATCCTAGCCCTCCCTTGAAAGGTAGTAAGAGATGAGAGAGAGAAGCATCTCATCTCATGAGAAAATGAAGAAAACTATATTTTCTCATGAGATAACCTGAAACTGACGTTTGGGGTCCAAAAAGTGGGCCTCATGTTGATCAGAGGTTCCATCTAGTCCACTCAAATGGACCAAATCATGCCAATATACATGAGATAGTGATCTGCCATTAATGGCCAAATCATCTTCCCCGATAACCCACCTGGACCCGATCACGAGATGGGGCCCACCAGACTTAAAAATTTACTTTTCTGGTGGGCTAGGGCATTAGCAATCCATCCTAGTGTGTGGATAGGCCCCATGTATGGCCACTTTTCAATCACAACCGTCGCATGAGAGGCTCTTTTCTAGCCATTGATGGGCGAAAGTCGTATGCTCTGAAAAGGCATATGCCCATCACGACGTGAATACGGTGAGTAATATAGCAGACCCTTGTATTATTTCACTATTTGACTATAACCACCTTTTACTAATACCTGAATTGTGAAATTCTGATCTCATAGGAAGCCATGCCACCTGTGTTATGATCACATTAGACCCGTAGGTTGACATTCACCCCATCCCTTCGACAAAGCACCACCGGGAGCACAGCCCTGTCTGCACGCCAGGCCTTCCGCCTGGAGTAACGAATGCGGACACGTGGTCAGAAGCTGTAAGGGACTCTCCTTCCCCTTAGATCATTATGTCAGGATTACCCCTGCAGTACTTTGAGAAACGGACACCTTCAGCTGAACCTTTAGCTGAGGCATATGCAGATTCGCCAACCAGGGCCACAACTTTGGCGGTATTCACGCAAATAGCAATGACGATGCAGTAGCAGCAAGTTGCCTTCATGTAACTGCAGCAGGGTTCACACACTCTCATGATGGAGACCCTCCGAGACCAAAACCATGGGGGAGCATTGTGCGATATAGAGGCTTGAGGTGCCGACATGTTCGACCTCTTCTTAAGGCTCCACATACAAACCTTCGGAGGAGCACCTGACCTAGTTCAGGCTGAGCATTGGCTGGTGAGGATCGCCAAAATGATGGGGCCGCTATAGTGTTCCGATACTCAAAGGGTCAGTTTGGCCATGTACCTGCTTGAGAGAGAGGCTGAGAACTGGTAGAACAGTGCAGAGAGTCGTGCCAGCTAGGTATGCCTGGACATGGGCCGACTTCAGGCTGAAGGTCCTGGAGAAGTACTTTTTGCAGTCATGTTGAAGTAAAAAGATCTCACAGTTCCTAAAGTTTGAGCAAGAGAACCTAACAGTCACCCAATACGAGGCGAGGTTTGATGAGCTATCTCGATATGTGCCCAAAGCCCTTGAGGACGAGGAGTATAAACCTGAGAAGTTTAAGGGCTCAAGCCCGAGATATAGTCTCGGCTGTGCACATGGGATTTCAGGGACTTCCCGAAATTGGTAGGCAAGGTGATGAGAGTAGAGAGAGACTTCGAGCACACCATCCGCTCCCGCCTTCCAGCCCGAGATGCCCCGGTCAGGCTGAGGCAGGCTCCCCCCGCTCTGCATGCTCCTCCTCAGAGATTTAGGCTGCTACTCGCGCGAGCTTTGCCTTCGCCTTCTGGTGGAGGTTATGGCTACTGCGGTAGGGAAAATCACATTGACCGGAACTATTTTCAGAGGATGTGGGATTAGGGCATTTCACTCTCCGCGAACCGACCCCATAAGAACTAGATGGCAGTCAGGGTAGCACCTAGGCCTCAACAGCCCAAACCGGGACCCCCAGCTCAGTAGAGGGCTCCCCCGGCATGAGTATATGTTGTTGCTATCACAAAGGCTAAGCAGAACCTCCTTCAAACCATTCATGGTACTGCTCACATTAACGGTGCCCCTGTACTCACTCTATTTGATTCTTGTGAAACTCTGTCTTTTATTGATTTTTCTTTGCATCTAGATTAGAACTAAACATAACTTGGATGCATGCCCCCTTAGTTGTAGCATCCCATATTGGTAAATTTGTATAAATAGATAAGATGTGTAGAGTATGTCCCATCACTCTTACAGATCGTGAAGTGTTCGTGGACCTAATCATCATGCCTGTCAGACACTTTGATATCATCCTCTGGATGGACTAGCTTACGTTAGCGCGTGCAGTCATGAACTATCACGACAAGATGGTTACAATATCCATCCTTAGGCAGGCCTCTTTCACCTTAAAAGGGAGGGACAAACATAAGGAATTCGAGAGTTTGCAGGCTTTAGACGAAGCTGAGACAGTGGAAGCCACCATCAGACGAATACCGGTAGTCTGAGATTTTCTCGAAGTGTTTCAAGAAATACTGGGGCTACCCCCTAGGCCAGTGGTGGACTTTTGTATCGATCTTAAGCTAGGGACTGCTCCCATATAATTGCCTCCATGTCGCATGCCTCCTTGTGAGATGGAGGAGTTGAGGGGGCCGAATTGATGAATTACTAGCCCAAGGTTCCATTCGCCCTAGCGTTTCTCACTAGAGAGCGCTAGTTCTCTTTGTAAAGAAGAAGGACGGGTTAATGTGTCTCTGTATAAACTATAGAAGGCTGAATGATGTGACGATAAAGAACAGATACCCCCTACCACGTATCGATGATCTGTTCGACCAACTTAAGGACGCCAAATATTTCTCCAAGATAGACCTTCGCTCGGGATACCATCAGTTGAGAATCAGGGATGAGGATATCCCTAAGACGGCTTTTAGGACTCACTATAGGCACTACGAGTTCTTAGTGATGTCGTTCGGTCTCACCAATGCCTCAGTCGTGTTTATGGACCTTATGAATCGGGTATTCATGCTATACCTAGACCGGTTCATGATCATATTCATCGATGATATTCTAGTCTGCTCGAAGAGTCGGGGAGAGCACAAACAGCACCTGCGCACAGTCTTGAATACTCTGAAGGAGAACCATCTGTACACCAAGCTAAGAGGAAGTAAAGTTCCTGGGGCATGTAGTGAAAGCAGAAGGGATAGTGGTTGATCCGATTAAGGTAGAAGTAGTGTCTAAGTGGGAGCAACCCACTCCAATTATCGAGGTTCAAAGTTTTTTGGACATGGTAGGATACCATAGGCGCTTGATTAATGAGTTCTCCAGGATTGCGTGGCCGCTCACCCAATTAACGAAGAAGAACAACCGATTTACGTGGGATGAAAATACGGAAGTAGCTTTCCAAGAGATGAAAATGAGACAGACTTTTACGCCAGTACTCACTCTTCCACAAGAGGGAGAGACGCTCGTGGTTTATAGTAACACATCAAAGTTGGGACTGGGGTGTGTGCTGATGGAAAACAATAAAGTGATCCCTTACGCTTTGAGGTAGTTAAAGAAGCATGAAGAGAACTACCCGACACAGGATCTGGAATTGGCAACAGTGGTTTTCGCCTTGAAGATAAGGAGGCACTACCTCTATGGGTAAAAATTTCAGTTGTTCTGCGACCATAAGAGCCTAAAGCATATATTCACGTAGAAGGACTTGAACATGCGTCAGCGTCGATGAATGGAAACACTCAAGGACTTCCATTTTGATATATCTTACCATTCGGTTAAGGCGAACTCTGTGGCTGATGCACTGAGCTGAAAGAAGAAGCACGAGACGATAGCCACCTTAATGATTAAGGAGTGGGTGATGATGGAGTTCGTGTGGGACTTTGACATCCAGCTTACCCTCGACGAACCTGATGCTTATGTGGCTCTACTAACTACAGAGCCGACCCTAGTTCGACAGGTAATCTCCACTCAGGACCAGGATGAATGGGTTGTCAAGATGAAAGGAAGGTGTAAGAACGAGGAAATGCCTGGTTGGAGGATTGGCAGTGATGGCATTCTTCAGTATCAGGGGCGAGTATGCGTTCCAAACAACTCCGATTTGAGGAAGGAAGTTATGGTAGAATCCCACTATTCCAAATTAGCCATCCACCAGGGTAGCACTAAGAAGTACAACAACGTCAAGAAACTGTACTGGTGGAACAACATGAAGAGGGACATCGCAGGCTTTGTGGCGAAGTGCATGGTGTGTCAGAAGATTAAGGCCGAACATCGTAAGCCCGCTGGCATCCTTTAGCCATTGCCACTAGTTGAATGGAAGTGGGACAACATCTCTATGGACTTCATATTCGGCCTTCCTAGGACACAGAGGAAGCATAATTCAATTTGGATCATTTTCGATAGGCTGACAAAGGCCGCCAGATTCCTTCCGATTTGCATGACCGATTTGACCGATAGTCTAGCAAGATTATACATTCGAGAGGTCGTGCGGTCCTACAGAGTTCCGCGGGAAATCATATCAAACTAAGACTCTAGGTTTACCTTCTCCTTTTGGAGGAGGTTATAGGAAGAGATGGGCATAAAGCTCAAGTTCAGCACCTCATTCCACCCTCAGACAGACGGACAAACTAAGAGAGTAAATCAGATCTTGGAAGATATGTTGAGAGCTTGCATTCTGGACCTTCAGAGCAACTGGGATGACCACTTGGCTCTGATAGAGTTTGCATATAACAACAGCTTCCAGTCCAGCATAGACATGGCGCCATATGAGGCTCTCTATGGTCGCCCTTGTCGAGACCCTCACTGTTGGGTAAAGGTTGGAGAGAGAAGCTTGTTAGGGCCCGAGCTTGTTCATGCTACTACTTAGGTCATCGATGTGGTTCAGAAGCATTTACGCACCACCCAGATCAGAAAGAATAGCAATGTGGATAACCAACGTCGTGATTTGGAATTTGTGGCAGGCGACCATGTATTCATGAAGATTTCGCCTATGAAAGGCTTGATGAGATTTGGACGGAAAGGGAAGTTGGCACCATGATTTATTGGACTGTTTGAGATATTGGATTGTGTGGGAGTCATATCATACCACTTGGCATTGTCTACTGCCTTGAAAAACTCCATAATGTTTCCCACATATCCATGCTGAAGAAGTATGTGCCTAATGAGTCACATATCATCAGCCGGGAGCAGGTCGAGCTCACTAAGGATGCTTCTTATACCGAGGAGCCTATCCGCATCCTATATCGCAAGGAGTAGGTCTTGCTTATGAAGATGATACTACTAGTCAAGGTTCTCTGGTTGCATCATGGAGAGGAAGAAGTGACTTAGGAACGAGAAGCAAAAGTCATGGAGAAGTACCCTCACTTAACAACACACCACAGGTAATTTTGAGGGCGATTTTTTTAAGGGGGTAGACTGTAACACCCCATATCTCTGGTACACGGGTGTTACCTCTTAAAATTATGTCTATGGGAACCAAGATCGATTAACTAGACGACTTGAACTTAACATGTGCAGGATGTGACTTTCAGTCAACATTAAGGCCATCCATCTGAAAGTGCCCTGGTTTGTCAATTAACATGAGTGTTGAGTTAATGAGTCAAGTGGGCCTCATATGAAGATTGTTCAAGACATTGCCTCAACCAGATGTGTGTTCAAAGCTCACTACAGGTAAACATAGCCTCACATCCCAAATCCCAAAACACCCAAGTAAATAAAAGTCTTAAGAAAAACTTAAAACAACATAGGTGTTAAAAGTCTAAAAACCTGTTTTCAAAATGAAAAATTCTCTAAGTTTTCAGTTAAGTTTGATATCATCGATTCTTGGTTAATACAATCAAACACTCATTCTCGATATATCGAACTGGTATCAATAACGTCGAATTGAGTCCTCTTTATGTCTAGCAACCACAAAGTATTTTGGACAAAATATTCGATAAATCGAAAGTACCTTCGATAACATTGAATTTCAAATATCGATGACATCAAAGGACATTCGATGATATCGAAAAGTCTCCGAGCTCTATCCAGTAAAGGCTTCGTAAATATTCTTGATATTACTCAAGGAATCGAAAGAAATCAATATCATTGAAATTCAAATCTCCAAAATATGGTCATAGTATCGATGACATCGAAATGGGGCAAGTTGTGTCTAGTGAGTTTTTAAAAGAAAATCATTTAAATGTTCAAGGAATCGAAATCCACATCGATCTCATTGAAATTCAAATCACGATGATATCGATAGAGACTCGATACGATTAAATTAGGACATAACTGTTCCAACAAACTTGAAAAGGAAAATCTTATGTGAATAATCGAGGAATCGATATTGGCTCGATATGATTATAATTCAGAAATTGATAAAATCGATATCATCGATTTGAGTCAAAAAATGTCCAGTAAGCTTTCTTAAAATATTCATTGAAAAGATCAATAAATCGAAACCATTATCGATGATATCGAAATTCAAAATTCGATATCATCGACGCATGTTTGATGCCATCGATCTTCTGTTAAAAAGTTTTGGGTATGTGCTTTAGCTGAGTTTGCATCATCGAACCTTGGCTCGATGGAATCGAAAGTATACATTCAATGGCCCTTGCTCTTGTGTAGGGCATAAACTCTAGGTTCCTTATGTGGATCCTTGGCCTGTGTAGCCTAAAACTCTAGGTTCCCTATGTGGATCATTGGCCTGTGTGGCTTAAAACTCTAGGTTCCTTATGTGGATCCTTAGCCTGTGTGGCCTAAAACGGAGGTTCCTTGTGTGGATCCTTAGCCTGTGTGGCCTAAAACACAGGTTCTTTATGTGGATCCTTTGCTCTTGTATAGGGCACAAAGCTTAGGTGCTTCGCATTGACCTTTCCTCTTGTGTAGGGCATAAACTTGTGCCTCTTTGTAGGCATGTTAGGTACCTTATGTAGATCTTAGAGTCAGCCTTGTGTAGGTTGTACTGGTTTAAGGTAAACCTGATTTGAAACCTCTGTTAGTGAAATCCGGTACACTCAAGGGTTGACTGCGCTTGGCGGGAGTGGAGTAGGCATATAGTCGAACCACTATAAAACGACTGTGTTTGAAATTGTTATTTGCATATTCTCTTAATGTGTTTATTTTGAATGATCACATGATGCATGATTATATAGAACTAATAAGTATCACATCTCATACACAGTCACTCTATGCATCCATCATAGACTAAATTTATAAACTATTTATATATTGAATAGTCTTATGATTGGATCATTTATTTGGCTTAGAAGCCATTAGAGTTAATTTAAAGATATCTTGATAAATTGTTATATTAGACCAAGATAATGGTAATAGGATTTTAAATTGTCATAAAATTTTATAAAGTCCTATTCACCCCCTACCTATTCTTACTTCTACTAGAGCGGTCATTACCGCAATTTCAATTAGTATCAAAGCGGGTCTCTCTTAAGGGCTTCACCACTTAGAGAGTGATCTTGATTGAAGTTGGAATCATGGCCGTATGGAGCTAGAAGGTGTGAAAGGTAATACTGCAAATACCCTAAATCAACTGTGCTCTAAAACTTTCGAACTATCGGGTATTGCCAAACATAATAAAGGTCAGAACAATTGCCTAGTAATCCATACTGCTCTGAAAGTCGGTAATACTTCAAAATGGTACCTTAATAGTGGGTGCTGCAGACACATGACCGGTGACAAAATCAACTTTTGCGAGTAGTTACATTTTGATGGTGGGTTAGTCACATTTAGAGATGGGAGCTCCGCCAAAATAATTGGGCAAGGAATAATAGTTGGACTAAGACTCCCTAAGATTAAAAATGTTCTTTGTGTGGAAGGTCTAAAACATAATCTCCTTAGTATCCCACAAATCTGTGATATAGAACACCTGGTCACCTTCTCAAAAGATGTGTGTAGAATCTTAGACCATACAAGAAAATCTATCATGAAAGGTTTACGCACAAGTGACAATTGCTACATTATTGAAAGTAGCAATGAGAATGTATTATACACAAAATGTAATATGGCTATGAAAAGCGAGTCTAAATTATGACACTAAAGGCTGGGACATGTTCACTACTGAAACTTAGCCAAGTTAAGTTCAAGGAATTTAGTATGAGGCCTTCCCAATATTATGAAGGAAGAAAAGATTATATGTGGTGACTGTCTAAAGGGTAAACAGATAAAAGTCAGGCACAAAAAGACAACCACTATAACAACAACAAAGCCATTGGATTTTCTACACATGGACTTAGTAGGTCCCACCAAAGTTGAAAGCCATGGTGAAAAAAGATACTTCTTGGTGGTAGTAGATGATTACACCAGATTTACTTGGGTCGCCTTTTTTTGAAAAAAATCTGATGCTTTTGATGAATTTGTAATTATGGCAAAGCGACTCCAAAATGAGATAGGATACTGTATAAAACGTATCAGGAGTGATCATGGTGGAGAATTTGAAAATGAATGGTTTTAAAGATATTATGATGAGAAAGGAATTCGCCATGAGTTCTCAGCCCCAAAAACACCATAGAAAAATGGAATTGTTGAAAGAAAGAATCGAGTACTGCAGGAAATGGGCTCAGTTATGCTAAATGGAAAGGATATAGCCAAAATTTCTAGGCTGAAGCAGTCAATATCGCCTACTACATAATAAATAGAATATATCTGAAAGTAGGTTTAAACGAAACACCATATGAGCTATGGTACAGAAAACAGCCTAGTGTGAAATATTTTCGAGTCTTCGGCAGTAGATGTTACATCCTAAAAGACAGAGAACACCTAGGAAAGTTTAAGTCTAAATGCGACGAAGAGATCTTTTTGGGGTATGCCTTGAATAGTCGTGCTTTTAGGGTATACAATCTAAGGACTCTCACCATTCAAGAATCAATTAATGTGGTAGTTGATGACCAACCCCATGAAGATGAATGTCCTTTGAATGAATTGGAAGATGATGTGGATTCATGCATTCTAGGTAAATTAGATAACAAAACTTCTACATCTAATGAACCTCAACCGTCATCTAACATACCTATCATCAAGGATCACCCTTTATATCAAATCATTGGAGATCCTAATGATGGTGTGAGAACTCAATGTCAGATAGAAAACATTTATAGTCCTTTATGCTTCACCTCAAAGGTTGAGCCCAAGAATATTGTGGAAACTGTTCAAGATGAATATTGGATAAATGTTATGCAGGAAGAACTTTAACAATTTCAGAGATATGAGGTATGACAATTGGTTCCTAGACCACTTAATACAAATATCATTGGAATAAAATGGATATTTCAAAAAAAAAATCCAATAAATTTGGAAATGTTATTAGAAATAAGGTAAGACTGGTAGCCAAAGGATAATCACAGATAGAGGGCATTAACTTTGATGAAACATTTGCTCCTGTAACTCGCCTCGAGTCAATCAGGATTCGCTTATCTATTGCATGTGCATTAAAATTTAAACTATTTCAAATGGATGTCAAAAGCACATTTCTCAATAGGATACTTGAGGAAGAAGTATATGTAGAACAACCTAAGGGATTTTCAGACCCCAAGTATCCTCAGCATGTCTATCAGTTGAGGAAAGCTCTTTATGGCCTCAAACAAGCACCTCGTGTATGGTATGAATGCTTAACTCAATTTCCTTTAGATCATAAATTCTGTAGGGGTAGTGTTGATAAAATACTATTCACCCAAAAGACGAAGAACTCATTGCTCATTGCATAGATCTATGTAGATGATATAGTCTTTGGCTCTACCTGTGAAGATACTGCTCATAACTTTGACGAAATCATGAAATCTGAATTTGAAATGAGTGTGGTCGGTGAGTTGAATTTCTTTCTGGGTCTACAGGTAAAGCAAATGCACAATGGAATATTTCTATGTCAGTCTAAGTATGCAAAAGATTTAGTAAAGAGATTTGGACTTGACTCAAGTCGTACCTACCATACCCCCATGAGTGCCACACTTAAACTCTCCAAAGATGTAAATGGCAAAAGTGTGGATCAACACCTATATCGTAGCATGACAGGAAGCCTACTTTATCTCACTGCCAGTCGCCCGGATATAGCTTTTAGCATAGGTGCATGTGCATAATATCAGGCAGTTCTAAAGGAATCACACCTATCTACAGTTAAAAGGATCATCAAGTTTGTGGCTGGAACAACTGCCTTCGGTATGTGGTACCCATTCAAAACATCAACCATCATTGTCGGGTGTTCTGATGCCAACTGGGCTGGGAATATAGATGATCATAAATCAACCACTGGTGGCTATTTTTATATCGAGAATTGTTTGGTATCCTGGTAAAGCAAGAAACAAAACTCGATATCCCAGTCCACTGCTGAGGCCGAGTACATCGCCGCAGGTAGTTGTTGTGCCCAACTCCTCTGGATGAAATAGATGTGGCAGAATTACGGGATTGATCAATCCGCGATGACTCTTTTTTGTGATAATATGAGTGCCATCAATATTTCAAAAAATCCAATTCAACATCCAAGGACTAAGCACATTGACATCCGACATCGCTTGTTGAAGACAAAATCATTGTATTAGATTATGTGACTACAGATAGACAACTTGCCGACATCCTTACAAAACCTCTTAATGAGAATAGATTTTGTGATCTCCAAAAATCCATCAGATTATGTGCAAATTGATAAAATTCACCATCATAATGAGCTGAATAGGCATATCTAAGGATAAAGGTCCTCCCTTTTTGAAAAAGGGGAACATAGAAGTTGCCCTGATCATGGTCAATTGAACTTATAGGTATATTTTCATGTACTAATCCATGCCCACTTGATATGTCAGAAATAATCAAACTTCAATTATTCTTGAAAATTTTGACATAGTCGGTGTCATCGAGTCCATCTCAATGTCATCGAAGTATCGAAATGTTGAATCCCGAGAATGTCCGCTGGTCCTCTCCAACGGTCATCAACACAGTCTTCGATATCATTATGAGACTGAATTCGATGTCATAAAGTCAGTTTCGATGACATCGACAATCTCTGCTATAAAAGGAGACCAAGAGGATGAAAAAAATTCAAAAGTTATTTCTCTAGACTTTACTCTTCTTCCTTGCCTCTGCTTTGAAGATACTTCTCTACTACGGAAGGAAAGATGGTGAAAGGCAAAGGTAAGGATCTTCCATGCACTAAATCTTTGAAAACCAAGAAATATAGGAGTAACAAACAAGGAGCCAATAGTTCTCCTCCCACTCATTTGGATTGGAAGAAAATCATGATAGCAGAGCGTATTGTCTCGACTGTGCTTTTGATCCATACAGAGTGGATCTCGTGTTGGAGACAATAGGGTGGCAGAATATAATGAATCTTGGTGGTCCCTACCAATATGAGTTGATTCATCAATTCTTCAATAGCTGCCATATTGTTCGTAACAATCCACCATGTATCCGGCTGGAGTTCATGCATCAAACAAAACTCATTACTCCAGTGATACTTGGTCGTCTCCTAAACATCAAAGTGACACGAATCCCTGTCACTGAGCAAAATCTGAATGGATTAGGAGTATGGGGGTAAATTACGCGAGCATTGTGCCAAGGTACCTCTGTTCCCTAAAATGAAGAAAATACTTTGCATGTCAACTATCTTGGGACCACCTCCAAGATTCTCCACATATCTTTGGTACAAATGTCTATCCATGTGACACAAAGGGAAGTAATCTCACCCCTTTTGTGCTCAATATCTTATATGACGTATATCAAGAGGTTCCAGTGTGCCTACCAATTCTTATTCTAGGGCAGTTGACTCGTATAGTTAAAGGGGAACATCTTGATACACTTCCATTCCCCTCTCTCATATGCAATCTAACACATTTTATGGGGTTACCATCGACATCTGATGCAATACATCCTGAGGTATGGTTCGATGATGATGCACTTCAACAGTTATATCTAACCACCTCCTATCAATCGGATAGTCCTCCTCCTCCAACTCATGGTGTAGAAACCAGTTAACGCCCACATCCACCAACACCATGGGGTTCTAATTGGATGATGCTTCATAGCCCAGAGTAAGTCACTAATCGCTGGCATCACAAACTCGAATGCCATCTGCTAAATGGACAAGCCAATATCGAAGAGCATCTTCACAACTGCGAGAGCCGCCTGACTGGGATCGAGGACAAAATCAATGCACACCAGCACCCTACTCAGCAGGTTCTTGCCTTACTGACAGATGGAGAACCTCAAGCACCTTAGTTGCTAATGGAGTAGTCGGTATGGATGTGCCCCCAACTGGATGATGTGGTTAAAATTTATTTATTTTTCCTGTGAATGGGGTACAAATGCTGGTTGTTTGTGGTTGTATAACCCATGGTTCGGGCTAAATCTTTTGGATTGATGGCCCTCTAAATGAGGAGAATCCTTTATGTTTTTTTTTTTTTTTTTTGCCCATGGATGTGCTGGATGATATTTTTTTGGATGCTTATACCCTGCCAAGATTGGGCAGTTCTTTTGAATATTCCTTATATGAATGAAGATATATTTTGATGATTTTAAATGCAGCCTGTTTAGTTGCTCATATTATTTACTGATGATCTGTTTGAGCTTTATAGGAACTGTTTATGGGATGCATGTTATGTGAAAAATGATAATTAATTCTCTGCTAATTATTGAATACCCATAGAAGTGGTTTATTGTGTGTGGTTTGGTGATTCCATGCTTTATAATGCATATCTGTCTAGAATCTCAGCTCTCTTATTGCCTTACTTCTCCCAGTTTCTTTAACGTCAACTCCAGCCATTCGATCTGTTATTATTATATTGACCTTTCTCAATGACTAATAAAAAAGGGGAGAACAAATCCCACCATGAGAACACTACTTGGTATATGGTTTTGAGTATGGTGATGCAGGTGATAGGGGGAGCAGTTGTAAGAAGATAGGGGGAGCAGCTGTTTGGAATAAGATTGTGTGTGAACCCCATAATATATTTGTAAAATTATGTAAAGTTCATATACACACAATTTAGGATGTTGTTCTTGGTGTGTTTTTGGTGTTTTGTCACGTAATTGATAAAAGGGGAGATTGAAAGTGCCCTGGTTTGTCAATTAGTGTGAGTGTTGAGTTAATGAGTCAAGTGGGCCCCTTATGAAGATTGTTCAAGACATTGCCTCAACCAGATGTGTATTTAGAGCTCACCACAGGTAAACATAGCCCCACATCCCAAATCCCAAAACACCCAGGTAAACAAAAGCCATAAGAAAAACTTAGAACAATAAAGGTGTTAAAAGTTTGAAAACCTATTTTCAAAATGAAAAATTCTCTAAGTTTTTAGCTAGTTCGATATCATCGATTCTTGGTTGATACAATTGAACACTCATTCTCGATATATCAAACTGGTATCAATAACATCTAATTGAGTCCTCTTTATGTCCAGCAACTACAAAGTATTTTAGACAAAATATTTTATAAATTGAAAGTACCTTCGATAACATCGAATTTCAAATATCAATGATATCGAAGGACAGTCGATGATAGTGAAAAGTCTCCGAGCACTATCCAGCAAAGGCTTGGTAAATATTCTTGATATTGTTCGAGTAATAGAAGGACAATCAATATCATCAAAATTCAAATCTCGATAATATCGACACAGTATCGAAGGCATCGAAATGGGACAAGTTGTGTCTATAAGTCCTATGTTTTCTAGCTCCTATGATTGTCAAATTTTATACTGCTAAAACCACTTGGAATTTATCTTGTGTAGTGCATCTACATATCAAGACTGTACTTCTCATGTACAAGAACAAAGGTCTTTACCTCAAGAACTTAAAGTGCAAGATTACATGTTCATGTCAAGTACAACACCTAATGAGAATTCAATCTTTCAAGCTTCAATAGTTCAAGTATTCAAAGATTTGTCTAAGTCAAGACAAAGTTCTTTACTCTGAACCTCAAGCTCAAGCTTCGATGTTAGTCATATTCAAACTTCAAAAGTCTTAATTTCAAGCTTCATCATATGTCAAGATCTCAAGCTTCATGAACTTCAAAGAACGACTATCAACTGAAGTAAAAGAAGACTCAATGTTTGTACATCATTAACAAGGTATGAATGACACTAGATTGACTTTAGGATAGGTCATTTTGAATATATAATTCAATTTGCTCATTTTATAAGTGCATAGTCTGTTTTTTGACTAGTCTTAGGCTATGTTGGACTAGTTCTAACACTGGCTCGACCAGTCCAAGAAATCCTCGACCAATCCTAAGTTTGTTTATAATTTTTGGAATTTTTTGTTAGAGCCTCGACCGGTCTTGGAAACTGCTCGACCGGTCGTGTGAATAGTGCTCGAGCAGTCCTACAGGCTCGACTCAAAGTCCAATAACTAAATTGAGTCTCGCATGAACAGTCGTGGACAGGACTCGACCGGTCGTGGAGGTCGCTCGACCGGTCGAGCAGGTCCTTCGACCAGTTGTGGAGCGGTCTGATCTTATCGCGCTTAAAATTTCAAAAATCTGTTGGTTCTACGACCAGTCGTGGAGACCTCAGGACTAGTCGAAGATGCGATTTCTGCACTTATAAATAGAGCGCAAATTTCAGAGTTTAATATCTAACTCAAGAAAAATC
The DNA here is from genome assembly GCA_030180095.1 of Magnolia changhungtana. NCBI lineage: Eukaryota > Viridiplantae > Streptophyta > Magnoliopsida > Magnoliales > Magnoliaceae > Magnolia > Magnolia changhungtana. The sequence continues at coordinate 5,143,196 of JASAUF010000625.1, forward strand.
AATACACTACTCTGAGAGATAAGTCAGTGATATACTTAAGCTATTTAGTGCTCATTCTGTATTCTCTTTAATTAGCTTTTTGCATTTGATTTTGAATTCTGCATTCTAATTTTATTTGAAAGAGGGATTGAAGTATTCCCATTTCTTGAACTCAAAATCAAATCAAGTTAGCCCAAGGTGATTTAATTTAAAATCATTTTAGAACTTAGAAACTTTTCATTTGTGAGTGTGAACATTAAGCATCTACGTTGAACTTCTACTCTGAATTGGTTCTTCCAAGCTGCATCGAAAGGAGAATATTCAGATAAGTATTTTACAGTTTTGTAAATTCATTATTTTGATTTCATTGAGATTGTGCCAGAAAAATCTCTTTATTTTGGTTTGTCTGAGGTGATCCAGAAAACTCAGAGTGTGGGGTTTTTTGAATTGTGTAAGCCCACTTGAAAGACACAATTGTGAGGGTTTTAGGTGAACCTTGAAAAACGTATTTTCATAGTGAACACTAATATCCACTGTGTGAGGATATTAGGAGTTGAGTAGTTGTGTGGCTATTTTTCTAAACAGTTGGTGTACGCATAAGGGAACTACCATAATTTTTGGTCTTGTGGTGATTAATTGAATATTTCATTTTGTGGATGTTGTAATTTTCCTTTTTGCATCTGTGGAGAATGTTGTAATTTTCTTTTATGCAAGTGTGGGAATGTTGTAATAGCTTAGTTATTTCTTTTATATCCTCTTCAGTTTGAGTTTTTTATACTCACCCACGTTCTAGTAAGGTTGTCCTACCATAAACCATTGATTTTTAGTGTCAGGTTGTCCTTAGAACCAAGTTTGTATCAACCTCTCAATACTAGATTTTTGAGGTTGTTTTACATTTTTGCATTGTGGATTGTTTAAGCACTATCTTTATTTATATTTATTTAATTCCGTAATTTATTTATTTTTTTAATTTGGCATAGTCCTATTCAACCCCCCCCCCCCTCCCCCCCTCTAGGACTCTTAGCTCGGCCTTTTCAAGTGGTATCAAAGCCTAATAGCTAGTTTTAACTATTATTTCTTTTAGATTAATTTCTTGAGCTAATCGATCTGAGCTTTATAAGATGTCAAATTTTGATAGCCTTTCAGTCACTAGGCCTCCACCATTTGATAGCTCGAATTATGCCTATTGGAAAGCAAGGATGAGAAGTTTCTTAAAATCCATGGATGAGAGCATGTGGCAAGCCACAATGACTAATTGGATCCCTCCTATCACTGAAGTGACTGGTACTGATGAGTCCAAAAATATGAAAGTCACACCTTATTTCTCTTGGACCACTCTTTAGAAAAGTGTGAGTAATGCTATTGCAAAAGTACTAAATGCAATCACTTGCGCACTATCACCGGATGAATTCAAAAGAATTATATCCTGTGATACTACAAAGCAATCCTGTGATATATTATAAATGACAGATGAGGGAACAACAATTGTCAAGAAATCTAAAGTCCAAATCCTCACAACCAAATTTGAGGAAATACGTATGGAGGAAAGTGAAACTTTCATGGACTTTTATACTAGATTGAATGACATTGTCAACTCTATGTGGGGTTTCGGTGAGAAAATCCCAAAAAGTAAAGTTTATATAAAGATACTACACTCACGGCCTGAATGGTTCAATTCAAAGGTTACTGTGATCCAAGAACTTCGTGATACGGATAATATGAGGGTAGAAGAATTAGTTGGCTCATTACAGACTTATGAGTTAACATTTAAAGCTCCTAAAGGTAAATCAATCACCCTTAAATCTTCTAAATGTTTTTCTCAAGAAAATATAGTAATTCTAATGTAGAAAATTCTGAAGATGATATGACACTTTTAGCTAAAAAGCTTTATATGATTTTCAAAAGTAAAAAGAGGATTGAGTTTCAAAAACCTAATGAAAAGAAAAGATATAAATCTAAAACCTAAAAATCTTTAAAAGATAGTCAATGTTACAACTGTCATGAATATGAGCATTTAGCAAACAAATATCCTAAAAAGGACAAACCTAAAAGGAAAGGAATGTCGGCTACTTGGGATGAATCCTCTGACTCTGAAACCTCCTCTAGGTCAGAAGATTCTGAAAATAAGTCGGGTAATGAAGTTAAAGCCCTTATGACTCTAGCCAAGTTCACTTTTTCAGATATTGATGATTCAACAAGTGAACAAAATCTGAATAGTGATCATGAAAATGAAGAAGATCTTTAAGATGCTTATAATGCCTTATACAAGGAAAGTTATAAAATTGCAGTAAAACTAAAACTTAAAAAAGAAAAGTTTTCAAAACTTAAAGAAAATTTTGATAATCTTGTTTTAGAAAAATCTCATATTTCAGATTGTTTTGAAAAAACTAAGTGCGACTTGGATTTTAAAAACCCACAAGTTGAAAACTTAAAATCTGAAAATGAAAAACTAAAACTTAAAGTCTCTTCACTTTTGAGTTTAAAAGACACATGGAGGTATGTCAAAGGTGATCCCAAGGTAGAAAAACTCTTATTCAGATCTAGAAAATGTGGCGATCGATCTGGATTAGGCTACGACAAAAGTATTCCTCCTAAACATAAGAATACTCCACCCAAATTTGTGAAAGAGGAGTCTTCAAACTCAAAAGGGAATTATTCTAAAAATGCTAGGACTTTTCAAACCTTAAAACCTAAAAGCAACCATATCAACTACAAAAATCAGAACCGTAATCCTTTAGCTGAAAAAATTGTTGATTTACTTAAGGAGCTCTTAAAATCTAACTCATTGGGTCAGTCTTATAACAACTACAAACATAAGAAGACCAACTATACTCCTAAACCCAAGACAGTAATGAAATGGGTTCCTAAGGTTACTTGCTTGGTTGCCTACACTACTTTTAAAGCTACAAGCCATTCAAAGTAGTACCTAGACAGTGGTTGCTCCAGGCACATGACAGGTGATAAAGGTCTGTTCACCAATCTTAAAGACATGACTGATGGTTCAGTCACATTCGATGATGGTAGTAACTACAAAATTATTGGCCAAAGTACGATTCAACTCTTTAACCTCCCTTTATTTAAGAAAGTTTTATATGTAGAAGGGTTAAAACACAACTTATTAAGCATCTCTCAAATATGCGATAATAATCATAGTGTAAAATTTACTAACCAAGGATGTGAAATTCTAAATAAAAATGGTTCTGTAATATTAACTGGTTGTAGAACTTTTAAAAACTGCTCTATTGTAAGTGATTCTAGCTCATCTAATCTATTATGTTACATGATCCATACCGATGAGACTGAGTTATGACATAAATGCCTTGGACATGTACACTACCGCAACTTATATATATTGAGCAAAAGAGAGTTGGTAAGAGGCTTACCCAAAATATAGAAAATAGATAATAAGATATGTGGTGAATGTTAGATTGGCAAACAAACTAAAAGTATTCACAAAAGGTAAACTACAATGCCACATCTAAACCACTCGAACTTCTCCATATGGACCTTATTAGACCAACCAGAACGAAGAGTCGAGGTGGCAAGAAGTACATACTAGTAATTGTTAATGACTTTACCAGATATACATGGGTAGCCTTCTTAAGGGACAAATTAGAAACTCTCGATGAAGTAAAAAGGATCCTTAAACGTATTCAAATGGAAAAAGGATCTCAAGTCTGTAAGATCCGTAGTGATCATGGATCAGAATTTGAGAATAGCAGTTTTGAGAATTTTTGCAATGATCAAGGAATATCACATGAATTCTTAGCGCCAAAACTCGTCAACAAAATGGTATAGTATAAAGAAAAAATAGAGTGCTTCAAGAAATGGCAAATGTAATGTTAAATAGTATGAAGCTCCCTAAAAATCTTTAGGCCAAAGCCATAAATACTGCTTGTTATATCATGAACCGCATTTATACTAGAAAATCAAATGGTAAAACTGCTTTTCAAGTATGGTTTGATAAGAAGTCTACCTTCAAATACTTTCGAGTTTTTGGCAGCAAGTGCTACATTTTACGTGACCGAGAAAATTTGGGTAAGTTTGATACCAAAAGTGAGGAAGGGATATTTTTAGGGTATGCTCTGAATAGTTAAGCGTATCGAGTTCTTAATAAGAGAACCGATGTAATTCAAGAGTCCATTAATATGGTCATTGATGATCACTTGAATACACCTGTCTCAAGTTCAAAAAATGGTGAAATTCTTCTAACTGATAAATTAGATACTTCATCAAATCATCATAACACTGAACTGAGGACAGTTAAAGACCATCCAACTAATTAGATTCTTGAAAATCCTCTCACTGGTGTGCGCACTCATAAACAACTAGAAGATATGTGTAATTACGTATACTTTACATCTCAGATAGAACCGGCTAATGTAAAAGAAGCTCTTACTGACAAAAGCTGTATTGTTACGATGCAAGAAGAGCTTAATTAGTTTGTTAGAAATGATGTTTGGTACTTAGTTTCTAGACCGAAAGATAAGCATATTATCGGAACAAAATGGATTTTCAAAAATAAGTCTGATGAACTTGGTAATATTATTAGAAACAAGGCTAGGCTGGTTACATAGGGGTACACTCAAATTGAAGGCATCGATTATGATAAAACCTTTACCCCTATAGCTCGTCTTGAATCAATCAGACTATTTATATCCATTACATGCTTTAGAAAATTTAAAATATACCAAATGGATTTAAAGATTACATTTTTAAATGGCGATTTACATGAAGAAGTATATGTTGAACAACCAACGGGTTTTGAAGACCCTAAGAATACTAATCATGTCTACCGCCTCAAAAAGACACTCTACAATTTGAAACAAGCTCCCAGGGCATGGTACGAAAAGTTGACTAAGTTTCTACTAAGTCATAACTTTATAATGAGAAGTGTTGATAAGACATTGTTTGTAAAGAAACATAATGATCATATTCTAATAGTGCAAATTTATGTTGATGATATTATTTATGGATCTACCTGTGCTAACATGACTGCTGAGTTTATAGATCTTATGAAGTCTAAGTTCGAAATGAACATGGTTGGGGAATTGAATTATTTCCTAGGGTTGCGAGTAAAACATCAACTTGATGGTTTCTTTATCTCTCAAACCAAATATACTCTGAACTTAGTTAAAAAGTTCAGATTTGAGAATGAGAAAAATTTTGATACTCCTACGAGTACTTCCTTAAAACTCTCAAAGGACTCTACAGATAAGAGTATGGATCCTAAATTATGTCACGATATGATAGGTAGTTTGCTTTATTTAACTGCAAGCTGACCTGATATTGCATTTGGTGTAGGAATTTGCACTAGATATCAATCTGACCTTAAAGAGTCACATTTAATTGTTGTTAAGCGGATTATGTGATATGTTGCAAGTTCAGCAAATCTAAGTCTTCAGTATCCACATGATACTAGTGTGCAATTAGTTGGTTACACAGATCCTAATTGGGCTGGTTACATTGATGATAGAAAATCAACCAGTGGTGGTTGTTTCTATGTAGGTAACTATTTAGTTTCTTGGCTAAGTAAGAAACAAAGTTTCGTGTTACATTCAACTGCTGAGGCTGAATACATTGCAGCAGGTAATGCATGTACTTAGCTTATTTGGATGAAACAAATGTTAAGTGATTACGGAATTGCACAAGATTCTATGGTTTTATACTGTGATCATTCCAGTGCTATTAATATCTCTAAAAATCCAATCTAGCATTCACGAACCAAGCATATTGACATTAGATATCACTACATTCGTGAATTAGTGGAAGAAAAGATAATTTCTTTTGAATATATTCTCACCGAGACTCAACTTGCTGACATATTTACAAAACCACTTGACAAAAGCAGGTATTCTAAATTGAAATTTGATCTTGGTATGTATAATTTGAATTGATTATTCATGCATTTCTATATCATAATGAATATATTTGTTATTTTAAATGTTTAAAATTTCAAAATTTATAAATAAATGCATATTTTGGGTTGTGCACAACCAGTCGAGTACATACTGGACTAGTCGTGGCACGACCGGTCAAGCATGTACTTGACCAGCCGTGAAGCATGGGATTTGTGCTTTTTTTGGGGGGGAAAATCACTTTTTCCTCATTTTGGGCTTCTTCTCCAATGGCTCCTGGGTCGACCGGTTGAACCCATCTCATATTTCTTCAAGGTTAGTGCTTTGTTTTTATTTTCCTTGTAAATTCAAGTTCTTAGCACTCCCTTTTCATCATTGGTGTTGTTTATTTCTTAATTCATAGCTGTTTTTGGGGTTATCTTCTCAAAAATCTGATCTAGTGAAAACCCTCTCTACTTCTTTTGTAATCTCTTGGTTCCTTGCTATTTTTGGTACAAATGGAAGGTAGAACTAAGAAGAAAGGATATCATGGTCCTTCTTCTTCTCGATCAACTCCTATAACTGTGCGCTAAAATTGTGGTGAAGACAGCTTGAGTAGAAGTTGGAATATGTCAACATGTCCTAGAGGGGGGTGAATAGGACTTTGTAAAGATTTATGAGTTATTTAAAAATCCTATCACACTAATCCTATTATGTATGAAATTTTCAGGATTACTCAAATTAACTCTACTGGCTTCCAAGTTTTGTAGAGGATCCAATCACAAACTGATCAAGATATAACAATATGCAACTTAGTCTATGTTGGATGTGACTGTGTGTGTAAGATGTGTCCAGATATATGAATATGAATATGAATGCATTGTCATGAATCACACATATAGAAAAGCCATCACAAATGCAGTCATTTTTATAGTAGTTCGACTACTTGTCTACTCCACTCCCGGCTGTCGTACTCAACCCTTGAGTGTACCGGATTTCACTAAGGAGGTTTCCCAGGGTTCACCTCAAACCTAAGGTTTTAAATCAGGTTCACCTTCAACCTTTACAGAGGTTTTACGCGGTTCACCTCAAACCCAGAGTTTTGCTAGTTCACTCCTAACTAGATGTTTATGCTCCCCATAGATCAAGGGTCCACACAACGTACCCGGATTTTAGACCACACAGGTCAAGGACCTATACAAGGACCTAACAGTTTATGCCCTACACAAGAGCAAGGGTCCACACTATGCAACCACAATGTACACTCCCACCAAAAGCCTCCTACGAGGGCTTCAAAGGGTGAGAACCACTTAAGACGAAGACCTAGAAAGGAATGATCACAAGTGTCCTCTTAGACTCTAGATACTTATAGATAAGTTAATGAGTCCCGTTAAGCACAATGCCGAAGATCTCCTCCTTCTTGTTGATGAAGAGTCTTCTACTCCCTTGATCCGCAACGTAAGATGATATACCAATGCTTGCCTTCGGGTTGGGTCAAGGGTGAGATGGAATCCTACTCTCTAAAGATTTTTCTATAAGGAAGATAGAGTAGATCCTCTCTTATGCATTCAAGGCATCCCAGCATAAAGATTTGCCATTAAGGTAGTAGCTGGAGGATCCTTGAATGCGGAAGTTCATTCCCCAATCCACTCTATTGAATATCAATGGTGAGGGTGGATTGGAGGATGAACTCCCTTGAGAGAAAGGGCTTTAGGTATAGGATATAAGTTAAAACACTCAAAAGCTCTCTCTACTTTCTCTCACAGCAACAAAGACAAGTCCTCTATAAATAGGCGAAAAGTTCCAACGGAAATAAAACGGTCACATTTATGACAGAGTTCGATATCATCGAGCAAGTTTAATATCATCGAGCGTATACTCTCGATAGCATCCATGGTTTGCTCGATGACTCAGACTCGATGTCATACACTTTTGAAACTCTTTGCCAATAGACCGATGAATCGAAGCCATTGTCGATGTCAACGAATTTCGAACTCCAATTCCATCGATGACAGACTCGATCCATCGACACTTGAAAAATGAGAGAGACTTGACTTTGAGATATTTCAGGTTTTCATGAATGATCGAGGGAACCGTCGAGGTCATCGGAATTTGAATGTCGATGATATCGAGATCAGAGTCGAGGCATCGATAAATACAACTAATTTATCTTTGAACTTGCTGGACAGATTATAGCTTAGTTCGATGCAATCGATCTGGTGTCGATATCATCGATATTTGAATATCGATTAAATCGAAGGGCCCTCGATTATAGTTAAAAATAACCTGAAATAACTGCTATAAGAAATGCGCACCCACTGTCGATATCATCGATGGACCTCCAATCTTATCGATATTTAAATTCAGATCATATCGGACGGTCATCGATATATTGAAGATTTTTGAGATTTTCATTAAAAAACATGGGCGCTGAAAATCTGTCTGTCGATCTTATCGAGCCACTCTCGATGGGCTCTAGATTTGAATATCAATGATATCGATACATCGATAATTCATCTAGATATATTATGAAGTTGCTGGACAAATTTGTGCTTATATCGATGATATCGATAGGTGTATTTATACATCGATAAATCCGTCCAGATGAGTATTTAGTTCCTGGACACTTTTGGTCCTCTTATCGATATATCGTTAAGGTATCGAAGACATTGACAGTGCAGGTTGATCATATCGAGGGTGCTTCGATAGAATCGACAGGGTGAGAAAAACTTAGAGATTTTTCTATTTTGAAAAAGTTTTCTTGCACAAAAACCCTAAGATGTCTATCTTATTTTAAGGGTTTTAATCACCTGGTGTTTTGAGACATGAGATGTGAGGCTATGATTTACCTATTGCGAGCTTCCACACTTCTGGTTGATGCAGACGCTTAAAATGATCTTCCTATCGAGTTCTGCAGCCAGTCTGACTCACCATACACGTAACTTGACAAACCAGGGTACTAGCAGGTGCACTTTCAATCTCCTCCTTTGTCAATTACATGACAAAATGCCCAAAACACCCTAGAATACTTCTATACACACCCTAAATTGTGTGTACATGCATTTATACAAATTTTCAATTTTTTTTTCTAACCCATGTACACATTATAGAAGTATCCGCTCCCCCTTAGTTCAAAACTCCCTCTTTCTTGGTGCAGCTGCTCCCCCTAACACCTGCAACATTAGAGACATACAATTTTCTGCTCGGGGTGTTTGAATTGTTCTCCCCCTTTTTGTCAGTCATTGGCAAAGGTATAACAAGTGATATTGACTGAAGCTTAAAATACTTGAGAGAACATGCATACAAGATACAAATGAGTAATGATCAAAACATTATAAGAAGTCATCTGTTGTCAGAACAGGTGGAAGGCAGTGATAATAGTAAAGTAATTAAGCATTAAACGCATCATATGCATTCCATCAGAAGAACTAGGGGAACAAAATATGGCATTAATGATAAGAATTCTATTCAGCTAACGAAAAACCAAAACTGCCCCAGACGGTAGTAAATCCCAAACCAAAAACTGTTTTAGACAAGCACAAAAGATACTGCTCCACACAACAGTAAATCAAGAAAAAACAAGCCCACATATGGGCACCCAACAACATCCATCGACATTAGCCCATCTGTGGGCATATACAACCCTAAAAAAATGCATATCCTAGAGGACTGTCATACACACCAGTGACAGCGAAGAACTTCCAAAAAGATACTGATGTGTAAAAGTAAAGTGTGTATGATAGCATGCATGACCCGGCCTTACGAAGCAGAGTGAGATGGCATCGTGTCGTCCCATCGGCACATCAACAAATACACCAGTTGTTGTATAGACTGCTGCACTTTTTGGATGACACGTTCCAGGACTGTCAACTGCTCACAGACAGAGTGAATATCTCTCTGGATTGCCCCAATTCTATCCATTTTGAACCGCTTTGCATGTTCGGGTATTGACATAGATGGGGCTGGATCGGGTCGAGATGATTCATCTCCGGTCCTCTCAATTTCCTCCCAACGAGGATCACCAACACCTTCAGCTCCATATCCTTGAATGCCTTCTTCCTTGTACTTGTGGTACTCCAGGTCCATTTTTCGAATGTTTTTTGCATTAAAGACATGCACAGGAAGTACAAGATCAGTGGTAGGTGGAAAACCAATTCTTTGACAGATCTTGTTTATGATCCATGGATATAGCAAATGTAGATCTCTAGATGTATGTATTGCATTTACCAACTGGTTGACCATTAGTGTTGGAAGGCAAACATTTGTCCCTGTTGCAACAGAGTATACAATCATGAACATAAGATCTGTGAGATCAGATCAATTTGTACTCCTTGGATATAGATTTGTGGTGAAGATCCCATGCATAACCCGAAAGCGGGGTTCCATGTACCTAGATTTTAAGGCATTCCCCTGGTACCAAGGAATATCTCTATTGTTACACAGGTACTTGGTTACAATGGAACGGACCTCAGGAAGATCGAGATCAAGGTTGGGAAGTCCTTCTGGTACCATCTGTACATTGAGTATGTCAGCCAGTGTGGCAGGAGTGATGAACGCATCATCACCATCCAGAGAGACAATAAACGAAGGAGGATCAGATACCGGAGAGTGACACGAAGTAAGGAAATTGCGCATTTTCTCGAGTTGACAAGGCCCTCTGAAATCTAGGATGGGTAGCCAACCAACTGCAGTGAACAAGGGTTCTAAATTGGATGGTGCTAAACAAACCTTGTCCACTTTTCTATCATGGATCAGCTTCCGACTGATGTATTTCACTGGACGTGAGGGCTGCCTAGCCAGAGGAGGAGGGGTGTTGGAGAATCGGTTTGGGACCCACCTCACGAAGTCTGTGATCTTTGACGCGTGGGGATCTCACTTTCTGGGGCCCTTGCTCTTTCTCTAGATGCGAGAACTTTTTATCAGGTAGTTCGTGAAGATTCCCCATTTCTGGATGCTATCCCTTTGTCTTTTCCCATATAAACAAAATAAGAGTTTGGGAAACACGACAAACACTTGACAAAATCAAAAATACCTAAAGGAGAAATTGGGCTTTTGTAATGTAGAAAGGTATTACCCGATTTGTGGAGGGATTTCGGTTAATTTGGTCGAGTGTATCGAGCACAGAAAATGACCAATAGACACAAAAAAAATAATCCCTTTTTCGCCCCGCAGACTTTTATTAGGCACCTTCTATCGATAAGATCGATCGTTGTTTCGATAATATCGAGAGGTTGCATATCGATACCATCGTGTTTGTCTTCAGTATCAATTTTTGGCCACCAATCACTCCGTATTCTAAGGTGTCATTGATAATATCGACCCTTAACCGATTACTCGAGAATGTCATGTCGATACTCATATCGATGATGAAGATTTTCAATTTTCAACATACAACCAATTCTTCAAGTATACTTTTAGAATTTCTATAAATCAATAGTATACCATTCAAAATTTTTGTACACACCAAAATTATAAACATATGTATGTTTATATACAAAAATTTGAGGTCAAGAACCTCAGATGTATCATTTAAGGCTCAGCAGAATTTGCATCATTTCAGCAAATATGCAGGTCAGATGCATGACTTGGACATGTCCTTCTACGCTTGGAATTTCAGGGTATGTGGAGATTAGTCAAAAGACAATTTTCTTTTTCTTTTTCTACCCACTTTGAAATAAACTTCTTTCTCCTGTCTTGCATCTTAGGTGGTGATAGATGAGTGTTTTCCTTGGATGGACTCTTGATATTCTGTGTTTCTCTGATTGGTTTGAATTTTCCAATGTGATTTTGTCCAGAGTTATGTGAAGTCCATCTAGGTGTTAGGCATTCAACCTCATAATGGCCCGTATCACCACATAAATGACATACTGGAGAGATTCTTACATTGCTTCCTGAAGCAGCCAATGATTTAGTTGTTGGTGTTACGTTTCCTGTTTTCTTCTTAGTTTTCTCATACCCTAGGCCACTCTTGTCTTTTCCGGCCCTTCCCATCCCTAACATCCTTTCAAGCTTTTAACCACTCTGAGAAAATTTATAGTTTATTTCAGTAAATTTTCTAGATTTCTCTAAGTCATAGCTGAGTGTGTGATTCTCATTCTTGAGATGCCAATTTTCATCTTCTAACAATTCAATTTGTTTGGTAAGTTTAGATGATTCACTTTTTGGGGATAGGTTGATTCTTTCCAACTTGTCATTATCTGCATAATATTGTTGTAGATCATTAATTAGGTGTGAATTGATCTCCAGTGTTTTATCCAGATCTTTTTGTAGTAGTACCTTCTTGTTTTCCAAGATTCTGAGTCTCTTGAGAATGTTGATGTTATGAGTATAAAGTTGATTGTAAGCATCTTGCAACTTATCTTTTTCTATTTCTTCTTCATTTTCAATTTCTTCATCATCAGATTGAGATGATTTCGTGGCTTGCTGTTCTTTTTCGTTCTCAGATTCAGTGGGAATGATCGAAGCAGTGGAGACCATGAGAATTTTCAATGATTTCTGATCTTCATTGCTTTCTGAGTCATTAGATTCTGAATTTGACTCTTCTGTATCATCCCAAGTGGCGGTCATTGCTTTTCCCTTAGTTTTTCTGTTTGGGCATTTGGTAGATAGGTGTCCATACCCTTGACAGCCGTAGCATTGTGGTTCTTTGGTCTTTTTACCAAATTTGGCTACAGAAAGTTTATTATACACCTTTCTACCTTTAGAGGGACGGCCACGATTCTTTTGAAAGAATCTCCTAAATTTTTGTGCCAGCAAAGCCACTTCCTCATCCATATCCTCTCTTTCACTTTCACTATCCTCTTTTAGTGTTTTCTTGGAGGCTTTTAGGACAATTTTTTTGGATTTAGGGGTTTGAGTAAAGTGTAGTTCAAAAGTTTGTAGGGAACCAACTAGTTCTTCTACTTTCATCTCGTCTATATTCCTACACTCCTTTATTGTTGTTACCTTGGGATTAAACCGTTCCGGTAGGGATCTTAGAATTTTCCTACAGATTTTTGGTACCGAAACTTTCTCTCCCAATCCACCCATGGAGTTGTAAATGATATTTAACTTTGTAAAAAACTCCATAAATGTCTCATGCTCCTCCATTCTGAGACTTTCGAACTGTGAGGTTAAGAGTTGTAGTTTGGACCTCTTCACAATATTTGTGCCTTCATGGGTTGTTTCCAGTAGATCCCATGCTTCTTTCGATGTCCCACACATGCTTATTTTATTGAAAATATCCTAGGAAATGGCACAGTAGATAGCATTCATAGCCTTAGCTTCAGATGCTTGCCTTTCTTTGTCGAATGTTGTCCACTTTTCTTTGGGTTTGGGCTTTGTGATTGTTGTGCCATTATCAAGTATAATTTGTTCAGTTGGTGGCACGTATCCGCTTTCAACAATATCTCAAACGTCATGATCAAAAGATCTCAAAAAGTAGTGCATCCTAGCCTTCCAGTATGCATAATTTGATCTATCAAATACTGGAGGTCTAGTGACCGATGAGCCCTCTCCTTTGGCCATATTCCCAACTTCAGTCAAGATCACTCTCTAGGCGGTGAAGCCCTTAAAGAGAGACCCGCTCTGATACCAATTGAAATTGCGGTGAAGACCGCTTGAGTAGAAGTTGGAATATGTCAATATGTCTAAGAGGGGGATGAATAGGACTTTTTAAAGATTTATGAGTTATTTAAAAATCCTATCACACTAATCCTATTATATATGCAATTTTCAGGATCACTCAAATTAACTCTACTGGCTTCTAAGCTTTGTAGAGGATCCAATCACAAACTAATCAAGATATAATAACATGCAACTTAGTCTATGTTGGATGTGACTGTGTGTACGTGTAAGATGTGTTCAGATATATGAATATGAATGCATTGTCATGAATCACACATATAGAAAACCCATCACAAACACAGTCATTTTTATAGTGGTTCGACTACTTGTCTACTCTACTCCCGGCTGTCGTACTCAACCCTTGAGTGTACCGGATTTCACTAAGGAGGTTTCCCATGGTTCACCTCAAACCTAAGGTTTTAAATCAGGTTCACCTTCAACCTTTACAAAGGTTTTACGCGGTTCACCTCAAACCCAGAGTTTTGCTGGTTCACTCCTAACCAAGTTTTTATGCTTTCCATAGAACAAGGGTCCACACAACACACTTAGGTTTTAGACCACACAGGTCAAGGACCTAACAGTTTATGCCCTACACAAGAGCAAGGGTCCACACTACGCACCCATAACGTACACTCCCGCCGGAGGCCTCCTACGAGGGCTTCAAAGGGTGAGAACCACTTGAGACCAAGACCTATAAAGGAATGATCACAAGTGTCCTCTTAAACTCTAGATACTTACAGATAAGTTGATGAGTCTCATTAAGCACAATGCCGAAGCTCTCCTCCTTCTTGTTGACAAAGAGTCTTCTACTCCCTTGATCCGCAACGTAAGATGATATACCAATGCTTGGCTTCGAGTTGGGTCAAGGGTGAGATGGAATCCTACTCTCTAAAGATTTTCTTATAAGGAAGATAGAGTAGATTCTCTCTTATGCATTCAAGGCATCCCAGCATAAAGATTTGTCATTAAGGTAGTAGCTGGAGGATCCTTGAATGCGAAAGTTCATTCCCCAATCCACTCTATTGAATATCACTGGTGAGGGTGGATTGGAGGATGAACTCCCTTGAGAGAAAGGGCTTTAGGTATAGGATATAAGTTAAAACACTCAAAAGCTCTCTCTACTTTCTCTCACAGCAACAAAGACAAGTCCTCAATAAATAGGCGAAAAGTTTCAACGAAAATAAAACGGTCACATTTATGACAGAGTTCGATATCATCGAGCAAGTTTAATATCATCGAGCGTATACTCTCGATAGCATCGATGGTCTGCTCGATGACTCGGACTAGATGTCATACGCTTTTAAAACTCTTTGCCAATAGGTCGATGAATCGAAGCCATTTTGATGTTATCGAATTTTGAACTCTGATTCCATCGATGATAGATTCGATCCATCGACACTTGAAAAATGAGAGAGACTTGACTTTGAGATATTTCAGGTTTTCATGAATGATCGAGGGAACCGTCGAGGTCATCGAAATTTGAATGTCAATGATATCGAGATCAGAGTCGAGGCATCGATAAATCCAACGATTTATCTTTGAACTTACTGGACAGATTATGGCTTAGTTCGATGCAATCGATCTGGTGTCGATATCATCGATATTTGAATATCGATTAAATCGAAGGGCCCCCGATCATAGTTAAAAACAACTTGAAATAACTACTGTAAGAAATGCGCGCCCACTGTCGTTATCATCGATGGACCTCCGATCTTATCGATATTTGAATTTAGATCATATCAGACGGTCATCGATATATCGAAGATTTTTTAGATTTTCATTAAAAAAATGGGCGCCGAAAATCTACCTGTCGATCTTATCGAGCCACTCTCGATGGACTCGAGATTTGAATATTGATGATATCGATGTGAGTATCGATACATCGATAATTCATCCAGATATATTGTGAAGTTGCTGGACATATTTGTACTTATATCGATGATATCGATAGGTGTATTGATACATCAATATATCCGTCCAGATGAGTATTTAGTTACTGGACACTTTTGGTCCTCTTATTGATAATATCGTTAAGGTATCGAGGACATCGACAGTGCAGGTCGATCATATCGAGGGTGCTTCGATAGAATCGACAGGGTGAGAAAAACTTAGAGATTTTCCTATTTTGAAAAAGTTTTCTCGCCACAAAGCCCTAAGATGTCTATCTTGTTTTAAGGGATTTAATCACCTGGTGTTTTGGGACATGGGATGTGAAGTTATGATTTACCTATTGCAAGCTTCCACACTTCCGGTTGAAGCAGACGCTTGAAATGATCTTCCTATCGAGTTCTGCAGCCAGTCTGACTCACCATACACGTAACTTGACAAACCAGGGCACTAGCGGGTGCACTTTTATGCACCACCTTCGGTCACCTGAAGATGATCCCTCATATATACGGGATATTAGGTTGTGCAATGTTATTATTGAATGAACTGTCAACATTGATCATCTAGTTCCTTTGAATATCCTTCCCCTCCTTCAGTCTATAGGATGGGATAACATGCTGCATTGGGGTGGGCCGGCATACTACTCCATTGCACAAGCTATGTATGCTTGTATTACTGATTTTTCCATTGAAAATCTGACATTCACTGTCTCTACTAGAGACGGTCCAATTGAAGTGGATCGTCATCTTATTTCTAACTTAATGGATTTATCTATCAATGATGAAGGTATTCCCATTAGCACTCTAGTAGTAAAACTATCTAAAACTGAGAAACGTATGCTTACTAGAGATTTATGCAATATAGATGCATAAATGGAATACTTCTGGAAATGCGCTTACCTCAAAGTATTTGTTACCCAGATGAAGAGTCCTTCATAGGATATTCGTTTAGAATGTCTATCCTCATTCTAGTAACAAAATCGAACTCACTACGTTTATGGTTCGCATTCTTCATTCCATCATCTCTGGTACATCTGTATATCTTCCTTCCTTGATTTGTCATTGCATCATTCAATTCTGTCTCCATCTAGGACACAGTGACATCCATTTCACCTATCTTATGACTGTGTTGGCCACTCATAGTTTAGTGGTAATGCCTGTTAGGGAAGCTCTAATTCATCACCTACCATTCAATAGCTCTAATATTAATAAGATGAATTTGAAGTTGGCCCCAGGCCAAGTCAATGTGGGACCTGGTGGAGCTGATGCCGCAAATGAAGATGAAGGTTATTTGCCTCCAGATGACATCAATATGGATGATATTTTTTATAAGATCGAATTTGATTTAGCAAATGATCCTGACTATCAACCATCTGACTTTGATGAGCGTTTGCGCTCACTAGAGGAGAAGGTAGAAAACATGAATGTGTCCCATGATATGCAATTTAAATATATGTGCAAGTATCTGAAGTGCATTAACAAGGACTTCATCAGATTGACCCTTCCATACCTGCTCCTTCGTCGGGTTCTGATTAGTTTTTGATTATGTGGTTTGTAATAACTCTTATCATACTTGGTTTTTGGTTTGAATATTTTGGGATTTAACTTAATTGAACTTGGTTGAACATGCTTGCTTATAACTTTGGTTAACTTGATTATCTAGATCATATATTTTATTCTTCCTCATTACTCTTCTTATTTTTCCATATTTTTCCTTATTTATCTACTTCTTATTCCATGTATTGGTTCCTTCCTTTGTCTTATTGTGACAAAAGGGGGGAGAATTTTATCATGCTTATGCTTGTGATATGTGGCATGCCGATTGTGTGGATTGTGGATAAGTAGTAGTCTTTCATTTTTTGTAAGGGGAAGTAAGGGGGAGTATTGTTGAGGGAGTCGAAGTGAGAATTGATATGAATTGTTTTGACCGGTTTATAACTGGTGCATGATTCTTTATTGAGCATATTATGCTTATTTTTAATGAAGTGTGTTTTGTCATTAATTTGACAAAGGGGGAGATTATAAGTGTTATGTTATCTAGCTCCTATGATTGTCAAATTTTATAGTGCCAAAACTACTTGGAATCTATGTCTTGTGTAGCACATCTACATATTCAAGACTATGCGTCTCATGTACAAGAACAAAGGTCTTTACCTCAAGAACTTTAAGTGCAAGATTACATGTTCACGTCAAGTACAACACCTAGTCAGAATTCAATCTTTCAAGCTTCAATAGATCAAGTATTTAAAGCTTCGTCCAAGTCAAGACAAAATTCTTTACTTTGAACCTCAAGCTCAAGCTTTAATGTTAGTCATATTCAAACTTCAAAAGTCTCAAGTTCAAGCTTCATCATATGTCAAGATCTCAAGCTTCGTGAACTTCAAAGAACGACTATCAACTGAAGTAAAAAAAAAAAGACTTAATGTTCATACATCACTAACAAGGTATGAATGATCCTAGATTGACTTTAGGGTAGGTCATTTTGAATACATAATTCAATTGGTTCATTTTATAAGTGTATAGTCTATTTTTCAACTAGTCTTAGGCTATGTTTGACTAGTCCTAACATTGGCTCGACCAGTCCTGAGTTTGTTGATAATTTTCAGAATTTTTTGTGAGAGCCTCAACCATCCCTGGAGACTGCTCGACCAGTTGTGTGAACAGTGCTCAACCTGTGCTCGACCAGTCCTACAGACTCAACTCAAAGTCCAGCAACTAAATTGAGTCCCGCACGACCAGTCGTGGACAGGACTTGACTGGTCATGGAGGCCGCTCGACCGGTCGAGTAGGTCCTTCGACCAGTCATGAAACGGTCTGATCTTATTACACTCAAAATTTCAAAAATCTGTTGGTCCTATGAGCAGTGGTGGCAACCTCAGGACCAGTCGAAGATGCGATTTCTATACTTAATAAATAGAGTAGGAATTTCAGAATTTGATATCCAATTCAAGCAAAATCAATACACTACTCTGAAAGATAAGTTAGTGATATTCTTAAGCTATTTAGTGCTCATTTTATATTCTCTTTAATTAGCTTTTTACATTTGATTTTGAATTCTGCATTCCAATTTTATTTGAAAGAGGGATTGAAGTATTCCCATTTATTGGAATCAAAATCAAATCAAGCTAGCCCAAGGTGATCTAATTTAAAATCAATTTAGAACTTAGAACTTTTTCATATGTGAGTATGAACATTGAACATCTACGTTGAACTTTTACTCGGAATTGGTTCTTCCGGGCTGCATCAAGAGGAGAATATCCAGATAAGTATTTTACAGTTTTGTAAATTTATTATTTTGGTTTCATTGAGATTGTGCCAGAAAAATCTCTTTATTTTAGTTTGTCTAAGGTGATCTAAAAAACTCAGAGTGTGGGGTTTTTTGAATTATGTAAGCCCACTTGAAAGACACAATTGTGAGGGTTTTAAGTGAACCTTGAAAAACCTATTTTCATAGTGAACGCTAATATCCACTATGTAGGATATTAGGAGTGAAGTAGTTGTGTGGCTATTTTTCTAAACAGTTGGTGTACACACAAGCGAACCACTATAATTTCTAGTCTTATGGTGATTGATTGAATATTTTGTTTTGTGGATGTTGTAATTTCTCTTTTTGCATTTGTGGAGAATGTTGTAATTTTCTTTTATACAAGTGTGGGAATGTTGTAATTGCTTAGTTATTTCCTTTGCTATTTTTTTTTCTTTTATATCCTCTTCAGTTTGAGTTTTTAATACTCACCCATGTTCTAGTAAGCTTGTCCTGCCATAAACCATTGGTTTTTGGTGTCAGGTTGTCTTTAGAACCAAGTTTGTATCAACCTCTCAATACTAGATTTTTTAGGTTGTTTTACATTTCCGGATTATGGATTGTTTAAGTGCTATCTTTATTTATATTTTTTAAATTCCACAGTTTATTTTTCTTTTAATTTGGTATATTCTTATTCACCCTCCCCCCCCCCCCCCCCCCCCACCCCCACTCTAGGACTCTTAGCTCGGCCTTTTCAGTGTCCAACAAGTTTTTGAAAGAAAATCATCTAAATGTTCAAGGAATCGAAACCCACATCGATCTCATCAAAATTCAAATCACGATGATATCGATAGAGACTCGATACGATCAAATTAGGACAAAACTGTTCTAGCAAACTTAAAAAGGAAAATCTTATGTGAATAATCAAGGAATCGATATTGGCTTGATATGATTGTAATTCAAAAATCGATGTATGGGATCGATATCATCGAGTTGAGTCAAAAATGTCCAGCAAGCTTTCTTAAAATATTCATTGAAAAGATCGATAAATCGAAACCACTGTCGATGATATCGGAATTCAAAATTCTTTATCATCGATGCATGTTTAATGCCATCGATCTTCTGTTAAAAAGTTCTGGGTATGTTCTTTAGCTGCATTCGCATCATTGAACCCTAGATCGATTGAATCGAAAGTATACTTTCGATGACATAAAGTCAGGACCGATAAGATCGAACTCAATTAGACTTGACATATTTATTACCGTTGGGACTTTTTGCCTATATATAGGAAGCTTGCTCTTGGTTACTAAGTGAGAAAAATAGAGAGAGCCTTGAGAGAGTTTTGCATACTATTTATCCTAACCTCTCTTTCTCATGGAAGTTCATCCTTCAATCCACCCTCATCATTGATATTAAATAGAGTGGATTGAGGAATGAACTTCCCCATTTTAGAATCATCCAGCTATTACCTTAATGGCAAATCATTGACCTGGGATTCCTTGAAAGCTTGAATGCTTGGAATCACTCCTCTAAATAAGAAAATATTTAATAGAGTAGGATTCCAACATAAATTTGACCCAACCCATCGCCTTTATTGGAACATCATCAAGTGTTACGGATTAAGAGAGCCGAATAATCTTCATCATCAAGGAGGAGATCTTCATCAACGTACTTAATGGGGCTCACCTAGTTATCTGTAAGTCATTAGAGTCCAGAGACCCTGTTGATAATTCCTTGTGTAGTTTTGGGTCACAGGTGCTTCTCACCCCTTTTAAGTCCTCATAGGAGGCCTCCGACGGGAAAGTACATGTGGCTGCTATGTGTTGACCCTTGCTCTTGTGTAAGGCATAAACTCTTGGTTCCTTGTATGGATCCTTAGCCTGTGTGGCCTAAAACTTTAGGTTCCTTATGTGAATCATTGGCCTATGTTGCCTAAAACCCTAGGTTCCTTGTGTGGATCCTTAGCCTGTGTGGCCTAAAATGGAGGTTCCTTGTGTGGATCCTTAGCCTGTGTGGCCTAAAACGGAGGTTCCTGGTGTGGATCCTTTGCTCTTGTGTAGGGCATAAAACTTAGGTGCTTCGTGTTGACCTTTGCTCTTGTGTAGGGTATAAACTTGTGCCTCCATGTAGGCATGTTAGGTACCTTGTGTAGGTCCTAAAGTCAGCCTTGTGTAGGTTGTATTGGTTTGAGGTAAACCTGATTTGAAACCTCCGTTAGTAAAATCCGGTACACTCAAGGGTTGAGTGCGTCCGCCAGGAGTGGAGTAAGCATATAGCCGAACCACTATAGAACTTCTGTGTTTAAAATTGTTATTTGCATATTCTCTTAATGTGTTTACTTGGAATGATCGCATGATGCATAATTATTTAGAATTGATATGTATCACATCTCACACACAGTCACTCAGTGCATCCATCATAGACTAAATTTATATACTATTTATATATTGAATAGTCTTGTGATTGGATCCTTTATTTGGCTTGGAAGCCATTAGAGTTAATTTAAAGATATCTTGATAAATTATTATATTAGACCAAGATAATGTTAATAGGATTTTAAATTGTCATATAATTTTATAAAGTCCTATTCACCCCCCTCTAAGACACTTTAACCTATTCCTACTTCTACTAGAGCGATCATTACCGCAATTTCAATTGGTATCAAAACGGTTCTCTCTTAAGGGCTTCACCACCTAGAGAGTGATCTTGACAGAAGTTGGAATCATGGACAATAGTATGGAACTAGAAGGTTGAAAGTTAATACTGCAAATACCCTAAACTAACTGTGCTCTGAAACTTTCGAACTATCGAGTATTGCCAAACATGATAAAGGTCAGAACAATTGCCTAGTAATCCATACTGCTCTGAAAGACGGTAATAGTTCAAAATGGTACCTTGATAGTGTGTGCTCCAGACTTATGACCGGTGACAAAATCCACTTTTATGAGTATTTAAATTTTGATAGTGGGTCAGTCACATTCAGAGATGGGAGCTCCGCCAAAATAATTGGGCAATGAACAATAGTTGGACCAAGACTCCCCAATATTAAAAATGTTCTTTATGTGGAAGGTCTAAAACATAATCTCGCGACAAAAAGCACTTGGTCACCTTCTCAAAAGATGTGTGTAGAACTTAGACCATACAAGAAAATCTATCATGAAAGGTTTACGCACAAGTGATAACTGCTACGTTATTGAAAGTAGCAATGAGAATGTATTGTCTACAAAATGAATATGGCTATGAAAAGTGAGTCCAAACTATGACCCCAAAGGCTGGGACATGTTCACTACCGAAACTTAGCCAAGTTAAGTTCAGGGAATTTAGTATTAGGCCTTCCCAAGATTAGGAAGGAAGAAAAGATTGTATGTGGTGACTGTCCAAAGGGTAAACAGATAAAAGTCAGGCACAAAAAGACAACCACCACATCAACGTCATAGCCATTGGATTTGCTGCACATGGACTTAGTAGGTCCCACCAAAGTTGAAAGCCATGGAAAAAAAAGATACTTCTTAGTGGTAGTAGATGATTACTTTAGATTTACTTAGGTTGCCTTTCTTAGGAAAAAATTGATGCTTTTGATGAATTTGTAATTATGGAAAAGTGACTCCAAAATGAGAAAAGATACTGCATAAGACGTGTCCGGAGTGATCATGGTGGAGAATTTGAAAATGACCAATTTCAAAGATAGTGTGATGAGAAAGGAATTCGTCATGAATTCTCAGCCCCAAAAACTTCATAGCAAAATGGAGTTGTTGAAAGAAAGAATCGAGTACTACAGGAAATGGGCTCAGTTATGTTAAATGTAAAGGATATAGCCAAAAGCTTCTGGGCTGAAGCAGTCAATACCGCCTGCTATATAATAAATAGAATGTATTTGAAAGCAAGTTAAAAAAAAACACCATACGAGCTATAGTACGGAAAATAACCTAATGTGAAATACTTTCGAGTCTTCGGCAGTATGTGTTACATCCTAAAAGACATAGAACACCTAGGAAAGTTTAAGTCTAAAAATGACAAAGTGATCTTTTTGGAGTATGCCTTGAATAGTTGTGCTTATAGGGTATACAATCTAAGAACTCTCACCATTCAAGAATCAGTTAATGTGGTGGTTGATGACCAACCCCATGAAGAAGAAAGTCCTTTGAATGAATTAGAAGATGATATGGATTCATGCATTCTAGGTATATTAGATAACAAAACTTCTACATCTAATGAACCTCAACCGTCATCTAACATACCTATCATCAAGGATCACCCTCTATATCAAATCATTGGAGATCCTAATGATGGTGTGAGAACTCGACGTCAGATAGAAAGCATTTATAGTCATTTATGTTTCACCTCAAAGGTTGAACCTAAGAATATTGTGGAAGCTCTTCAAGATGAATATTGGATAAATGCTATGCAAGAAGAACTTCAACAATTTCAGAGAAATGAGGTATGACAACTGGTTCCTATACCACTTAATACGAATATCATTGGAATAAAATAGATATTCAAAAATAAATCTGAAGAATTTGGAAATGTGATTAGAAATAAGGAAAGACTAATAGTAAAAGGATAATCATAGATAAAGGGCATTGACTTTGATGAAACATTTGCTCCTGTAGCTTGCCTCGAGTCAATCAGGATTCACTTGTCTATTGCATGTGCATTAAAATTTAAATTGTTTCAAATGGATGTCAAAGCACATTTCTCAATGGGATACTTGAGGAAGAAGTATATGTAGAACAACCTAAGGGATTTTCAGACCCCAAGTATCCTCAGCATTTCTATCAGTTGAGCAAAGCTCTTTATGGCCTCAAACAACCACCTCGTGCATGGTATGAATGCTTAACTCAATTTCTTTTGGATCATAAATTCTGTAGGGGTAGTGTTGATAAGACACGATTCACCAAAAAGTCGGAGAACTCATTACTCATTACCTAGATCTATGTAGATGATATAGTCTTTAGCTCTACCTGTGAAGATATTGCTCATAACTTTGCTGAACTCATGAAATCTGAACTTCAAAGGAGTATGATCAATGAGTTGAATTTCTTTCTAGGTTTATAGGTAAAGCAAACCCATAATGGAATATTTCTATGTCAGTCCAAGTATGCAAAAGATTTAATAAAGAGACTTGGACTTGATTCAGGTAGTACCTATCATACCCCCATGAGTACCACACTTAAACTCTCCAAATATGTAAATGGCAAAAGTGTGGATCAACACCTATATCGTAGCAAGATAGGAAGCCTACTTTATCTCATTGCCAGTCGCCTAGATATAGCTTTTAGCGTAGGTGCATGTGCACGATATCAGGCACATCCAAAGGAATCACACTTATCTTGTAATACCCTGAAAATCGGGGGTCAAGCATAATCTCAACTCCCGAGTTTCAACGCATCACTTATGCAACATAATGAATGATTATTGAATGTTGTTTGTATTAGTGCATTGAACATGAGTGAGATTAAGCCAAAACAGCATATCATACTCCAGAGACAATTAACTTATGCAAGCGGAAGACTGTGATAGATATATAAAATATATAAACTATGGTAAGTCTCCAGAGTGTGATAGTGTTACCAGGTTAACGAATTACAAGTACAATTTCAAAATATAGCCAAGGTGTAGTGTCATCTAGTCAACATCCCTGTAACCCTGTCAATCAAAGCAGGGCTCGCATGAAGCTGCCAAAAAACAGCATATACAAGAAAGCATCCTCGTCATCACAAAGTCTAGCTCCGCCTTAGGAGTAACGTTGCCATCTGCAATCAAACAAAGTCTGGTGGGTGTCGGAAATACCGTCCCATAACGTGGGAGTGAGTGATCAACTCATTGGAACAGTAAAGCATAGGTTAACATTTTATCAAAACATTCAAGCAGTACAATCAACAATCGTAAGTACTCTTATTAATGCAAGTATGAAATGCTATCAAGATGCATGCCCTCGCCAACATACTCCCTCATGCGACACCATCTTACGTCCGCGGCATGCTTTCATCCCTTAGTGCTCCACATCTTCCAAGCACATGTAGTACGATATGAACATGATTACTGAGTTGTTATTAGTCCTTTTCATATAGCATATTGGGAAACTAAGGTACCTCCCTTATATTATTCCCAAATAATGACCCATTCTAGGGTCATCAGTCCTATATACTCTCATACAATGATGTGGTTCTAGGTCGCTGTAAAGGGCTGCCAAGCATGTTACATGCACTCGTTGCACCGCTCCCCCATCACCTTATCAATACAGGCCTAGTTTATACTCTATTTACTACGGGAAGGCTCGTCGCCTTGCTGTAGATTCAGAGTATGCGCGAGGTCACCACACCGGGTACGGTCAAGGCTGTCAGGGCTGTTACACGGAATCGTTACACCACTCCCCATCACCCATCAAAATAGTGTAGGCCGATAGCTAGAATACAGTGTCCCATACCACCGTATTTGGCTCACGAGTCTGGGTTGCTCACTGGTTACTACGAAGAGGCACATCGCCCCAGCGTAGGCCGACAGCTCGACCACGGTGTCCCATACCACCATGTCTGGCTCATGAATCTTAGCAGATCGAGGTACCAAGGATAATGGGGTTGCACTGGTAAGTTCGGTATCTTAGGTTCAAGCGGTAGTGTCCAAACATGGTGAACATAGATTAGATAGATCGGGTTACTTGACGAGCTCGGCTAGCTCGAGCGCACGACAAGTTGAATGACATTAAGTGTATAAGCACTTCGCGTGGCCAACCACTATCGCCAACCGAAGTACGACTCGGGTTCGCTGAACACATCTCATGTGGCAAATGAATCTCAGCCACGAATTCAATCTCGTTACCGATTGCCTAGACTATACATTAGCTCCAATCACATTCAATTACGGAATAGTTAAGGCAGTAATGGATCAAGATTTCAAATCATACAATCAAATATCTAATATTGTCCGCCTAGGGCTGTCAGGGCTGTTGCACGGAATCGTTACACCACTCCCCCATCACCCATCATGGATTTTATGGAATACAACTTAAACATGTGAAGTAGTCAGAGCAGAGTTAAATAAACAAGTAATTCAAACATATTAACAAGCATGTTATAAAACACAATGTAAACAGGAAATCTAAACATATACGTTTCATAAACCAGTAGTGATTAAACTAAACAACTTACATGAAGGAAATCATCCATATCACTAAGGTAGTTGAGAATCCTATCTCAACACCTACTCAAGGCACTACTAGATTAAGTACATAACTATACAAGCATTTTCACAAACACTTAGACTACCCATTCCAACAAACCTATAATATACTAATTAAAACACAAGTCGCAGTGAATCCTTCCACAAAGGATTACCACATGAATCACGATCATGCATACATGACCAATAGTCATGGCAAGCATAAATCATAGTTCCATATTCATTTGAACATTTCTGCAAACACTTAGGCTACAACTAGTACGTACACGATGTATGTTAATATAACAGGTGTTAGGATAATCCATTCACCCAGAAGTTGATACATATGTATCTAGCATACCTAGACAACAATTGATCATGGCAAGTATAAATCCATATTTCATACGTATACAGTATTTTCTACAAATATGAGGAATACAGTATATTCAACACAGTTAACGTATAACCGAAAAATGAAACAGACAGCACTTTATACATATGCAATAGCATCCAGATCATGAATCTATCATTATCTAACATTGAAAGCATTGAAAACCATAACCTATATGTCTAAAGTCCGTACCTTTTGTCAGTAAACTTGAACCGAAACCAGTTTGAACCCAACGTCTTTGTCTACGGCACAACGACAACATGAATCATAGAACAGGTCAGCTATTCCATCACCTACACTCTTGAAAATCCTAAAACAGCTTAGGGTTAGGTTTTCTTACCTACGAACGAAGCCGGAATCGTCGGAAAAGTGATTAGATAGCGATGGTTACACACGTATAGTAGGGGGTGGAGTATCAGGAAGATGCTCCCACTTCTCTCACACTTTCTCTCTCTTTTCTCTCCTAGGATTTTCTCAAATTCGTATGGGATGAGAGAGTGAGGGTTTAAGGTCTTTATATAGGCCCAAAACTCACCAAATTAGACCCAGGGCCAAGGTATACTTAGGTTTTATCCAAATACGGACAGTTTCCTCTCAACGGAGCACTTCTAAAAGCCCCCCTTGAGCCAAAGGTCAGACTTAAGCTCATAGATATTGGATCCAGGTCAAGTTACATTTTTGGCCTGATCGGATTTATAGATCGCCCGTGGCGAACCACTTTCAGTTCAACGGTCACCGGAACTCGATCAGGGCCACAAGTATACTGACCTGTGAATGAAATTTCCCCTGATTCGAGTGTGTATTTGGGTCAGATTCTGACGGTCTGATTGCTTATATTTGGCCCGCAAGCAACAAGTCTCAGATTACTTAAAATTGAACTTTATTTCTAATTAATTTCACGTTTCTCGCACTCTTCACTCCGGGCTCAAACGAATAGCACTGGGACACTATCTGGATTTGATTTTCGAGATGGTTGTCAAGCCCAGCAAGGCAGTCCTAACCTTTTAACTTCGCGTTAATCGGACTTTTGACGTGCGGTCCAGATCTGATACGAAGTTCCGTAATGCTCCCGAGAGCAACTGGGTAATGAGATTAATCCTAGATTTTAGGGTAACCTAGCGTCAATGATTCTACAAGTTTTGGGTCTTGCAGATTGTATTTAAAATGATTAGTGCTAATTTCACAGGCACTCTAGTTTAGCACTAGCTAATTCTCGCCTAATTTCTAAAGGATTTAGTCCTACATGATTTTTGTCTGAGGTGGTACTTGAACCTTTGTAGTTTGTATATAAAGTGATCCAGTTTATTAATACTTAACTAAAACACGCCCTAATTACAACAGAAGAAGGTCCTAGGGCAGGAGAGGCTGATGTTCCATATAACCTATTCGTTTTGTGAGATTCCATAAGGGTAATGTTTAAAAGCCCATTTTATTTATGTATTTACTATTTACAGTAATGTTTAGTTTAAGTATTGTTCTTCATCACCTAAACTCTAAGATTTGTGTCTAATGTGAAAGTACTTAGAAAGATTTAAAGAACGAGGTGGTGCGAGGTGAGATTTGTGAAGGAAAAGGGTTAAAAAGCAATTTTTGACTTTGGGATTGAGTTCTGACAAGTTAATAAGGTGTTCGGATCGACCCATTGCCTAAGGACGTCTATCTCCAGGTTGGCAAAAATCTGGGGTGTTACAATATACCCCCCTTAAAAATAATTTCGTCCCCGAAATTTGCTAAAGGTAATAAGAATTCTATTATTTCATTTGCCTAAGACTTATTGATTTCAAGTTTATATGCGCGGTAGGGTGTATATTGTGCATGCTAGTCTAGTACATTTTAGGCACTACCCCCCTTAAAAATTTATTTCTTTATCCCTTATCTATCCCCTAACAGGTTGATACAATTTATTTCATCATCTATTTGACGTCTTGATGACAATTCCCACCTATTTAGAGTAAGATAGTTGTTTTCAGTGTTTGACCAACACAGAGAGATGGTTATAGTGGGCTCGATCCCGATACATCGATAATCTACCTGGCCAGGGTAGAAGCTCATCGTATCCCTTCCTAATCCTGATAGATCCTGGTCTTCTGCTCGGCCAAGCAGTGAGTCCATTAGTAGTCGCCCAGGATTGAGAATTAGGTCAAGCCGCGAATACTTCGTAGTTGTATATGCCAGTAACTCTGTAGTTTGATCACTGTAAAAACGTAGGGAATGCTCATCATTGAAAGGCTCAAATTTCCTATCTATAAAGTTGTCCGTTGGGTCTTGGTCTAGGAGAGTCCTCAATATTATCTATGTCCAAGGAAACGGTGAGTCAAATCTTACTAGATCATCCTAAAACGGTTTCTTATAGTAGAACTTGCTAGGGTTTCTATTATGTCCGTATTCAATGAGCACAATTGTAGATGCGTTGACCTTAGCTATTGTAACTTAGTTCGCATTCGGCCTATTCTATACTATGAATTTGTTTAATACTTGAACCCTAATTGATTTCCTTCCATGACTTCATTATTAGCATTCTAAAAAAGATTTAAATCTTATTTAATGACCTAACCTTGCGTATAACTGGGAGTAATTTCTTTCGATCCTAGGCCAGTGGGGCAAGGGCCAACCATGCTTCCGCTGCGCCCATGAACGGGTAGACGTGTATACCTACTTAACTCAACTGGGTTCATAACTTGTCTACCCCCCTTAAAATTGTTTCAATTCTCAGGGTTCAAGATCTATATCCTGATCCGTATGTCGGAACAAGGTGTAATTTAGGACCTATCCTTGATATGAAATGGGATACGATTTCCCAAT
Source organism: Magnolia changhungtana (assembly GCA_030180095.1). Classification (NCBI taxonomy): domain Eukaryota; kingdom Viridiplantae; phylum Streptophyta; class Magnoliopsida; order Magnoliales; family Magnoliaceae; genus Magnolia; species Magnolia changhungtana. Next base: position 5,172,098 of record JASAUF010000625.1, read on the forward strand.
ACATTTGTCTTCCTTTCATCGATGATGTGTACCATGGCATTGGTACCTATGTTTACAGAAAGGAGCTAAAGATGATGGGTATTGTGGTTGATTTCAGGGGTAGGTGTGAGTTTGAGGCAAGATGCCTAATTATACCAAGGAGTTTTGTCACGGTCAGACTTATCCTATGTAATCATGACTAGGTTAACAGGCAGACTATCTTTCTAAGTTCATACGCACAATATTTATGCCAACATGGCATGTGATTTGGGATCGAATTCCTAACTGTTTATTGCCCATTTGGGAAATTCCTTGGGCCTAAAACGAAAATCTCTATTGGCTATATGTTCTTAACACTTCTCGAAGATGAAATAATAAACTTTAGGTGTAAATGATAGGGCTAACACGGAAGGAAAGCTGTATGGTGGGTCTGAGCCGGATACATAAATCTTCTGCCTCGCGTTAACAGAAAATTTGTTGTATCAGTTCTTAATCCTAGTTGATCCCGACCTTCTGCTTGATCAGAGCATAGAGTTCATTGGTAACTATCAGAATTGAGAATCGATTCAAACCGCGAATACCTCGCTTATATATAGTTCTCTACTCCGTGTTCCCGTTTGTAATAAGTCTTTGGGAAAGAAATTTTAAGGGGTGTATTGATTTGACCTAACATTAAATCCAAGGGATATATGAGTTTCCTCTGAGCGTGAATAGTTACTAATCAAATAACCTTCCTAAGAGTTATTAAAGAAGTCTATGAGTACCGAGGATTCAACAAAGGAACGGGGTCTCGCTCCAACCTAATCAAGCCAACTAACGAAACTTATCTTTCAATTATCTTAGCATAATGAATCTTCTACATTCCTTAGTCTAACCAGTAGCCTAGTCACAACGTATGAGTAGTGGTAATCCACTAGTTGTGATTCAAAATCTATACTTCTACACTAGATGATTTCATACCATTTTAAATAAGGGAAATTGTTTTATCGCTTAAAGTCAAGCATTGTCTGATTGGAATCGAGTTGCCCGAACTTGAATTTAACTACGCTCAAGCACTACACATGTGCTCATACTAGCTAAGAAGGTCCTAAGGTTCACGTAATCGATTTATTGGATTTCTCATGCTGTTAGGTCGTTTGAATTTAGGAACACCACTCTAGGTCCAAAACTCTAAGGGCCTATTTAACCAGTGATCTTAAGTTGTATTAAATGGGACTGCCCACCACGGGATTGGAAGTGGCATGTTTGGTAGGAGGGTGGGAGGGGATTAAAATTAATTCCATAGGCTTTGGAAAATGAGCCTTGTGTTGGAAAGTGTGAGATGGGATTTCCAAATCCCATGATGATGAATTTCTAAGTGTAATTTGAAAGAAAATCTCAGAATTTACTTTTAATTACATACATTCCAAACATGGTGTTAGAAACCATGGGATACACCAAATCTAGGGACAATACCTTACACCTACCTTTATTGTTATCTTTATAATTCCATCCACCATAAGCTTACCTAATGCAGTTGGCCGAACGAGCCCTAAACGTCCCAACATTTGGAGGTTGTGAAAGTTATGGGACACAAAAATGTGGATTGTTGTGCCCATATGGGTGTGAAATGGTGAGGCCGAGAGGAGTAATGATGGAGGGGTGGAAGGAGTTCACAATTGTCAAACATTCTACACATTCCATCAACATGAAAACACAAAGATCCTAATGCAGCAACAACCAACTACAACATCCGAGTCTGGCGAGGAGGAGGGGCACCCTTTCTCTTTCCTATGAGAGAGAGGAAGGTGAAAATCGAAAATACTGCCGTAATAAGCTCGAATAGAGCCATGGAAAAGCGAAGATAAGGGAGAATAGGGGCTGGAGTCTTTGGTTCTCCACGAATTTGAGCCTCAACAGAGGTTATATAGGCCCAAATGACAAGGATGAAAGAAAGAAAAGGAAGAGTTGAGATGGGTTAGAGAGATTACATGATTTTGAGCCACGAATGGGAGATGTAAGGGCTCAAATGAGAGAGAATGAAGAGGGTAGGCAGTAATGGGGGAGAGTCTTGACAGGGTGGTGGAGCGAGTGCACGAAAATGGGAGAGGGATCGATTGGTGGGGCTGTTATTGTCAAAAATCAAACATTTGGAAGAGAAAAGAGAGCTTGAGGGGGCACTTTTTGAAGGAGGTACTAGTTTGGGAGGCTTTTAGTCGATGACCCATACACCAGGGGGTCACCCTAGCCCCCAAACACCATCGGCCCGACCGGCCCGCCCGGCCGAGCCCACTGACCGGTGAGGCCTCGCCACCCTCTGGACTCACCAGCGATGCCTCGCCATTTAGACGAGGTCCTCGTGACCCCTAAGCCCTAAAAAGGTATGGGTCTCACCCTGGGTCGCCCTGGATTGATCGTTTCGACCCCCCGACTCCGATTTGAGCCGTTTTGGGTCATTTCGGGTGATGTATCTGTACATTCCTAAGGCTGGGATGGGGTGATTTGTGATCTAGACTTGTTGTTTGACGGTCTAGAAGTAGTTTGAGGTCGGCTCATGTGATCACGGTCGAGTACAGACTCAAATAAAATGACCGATTTTAGTGAACTTCACCAATTGGCGAAATTGGGACACCTATGTATGTTTCTACATTTTTCTCTCACCCACATATGTCGAAAAGCGTCAGCGTACATCGTGCGACCATAACCCAGGTCCAGTTTAATCCAAATCATGCTCTGATACCATCTTGTATTGCCCTGAAAATCGGGGGTGGAGCATAATCTCAACTCCCGAGTTCCAACGCATCACTTATGCAACATAATGAATGATTATTGAATGTTGTTTGTATTAGTGCATTGAACATGAGTGAGATTAAGCCAAAACATCATATCATACTCCAGAGATGATTAACTTATGTAAGCGGAAGACTGTGATAGATATATACAATATATAAACTATGGTAAGTCTCCAGAGTGTGATAGTGTTACCAGGTTAACAAATTACAAGTACAATTTCAAAATATATCAAAGGTGTAGTATCATCTAGTCAACATCCCTGTAACCCCATCAATCAAGGCACGGCTCGCATGAAGTCTCCAGAAAACAGCATATACGAGAAAGCATCACAAAGTCCGGCTCCGACTCAGGAGTAGCGTCGCCATCTGCAATCAGACAAAGTCTGGTGGGTGTCCGGAACACCGTCCCGTAACGTGGGAGTGAGTGATCAATTCAATGGAACAATAAAGCATAGGTTAACATGTTATCAAAATAGTCAAGCAGTAATGATAAAGCAGTACAATCAACAATCTTAAATACTCTTGTTAATGCAAGTATGAAATGCTGTCATGATGCATGCCCTCGCCAACATACTCCCTCATGCGACACCATCTTACGTCTGCGGCATACTTTCATCCCTCAGTGCTCCACATCTTCCAGGCACATGCAGTGCGATATGAACATGATTACCGAGTTGTTATTAGTCCTTTTCATATAGCAGTATTGGGAAACTAAGATACCTCCCTTATATCATTCCCAAACAATGATCCATTGTAGGATCATCAGTCCTAGATACTCTCATACGATGATGCAATTCGAGGTCGCTGTAAAGGGCTGTCAGGGCTGTTACACGCACTCGTTGCACCGCTCCCCCATCACCTTATTAATACAGGCCTAGTTTATATTCTATTTACTACGAGAAGGCTCGTCGCCTTGCTGTAGATTCAAAGCATGCTCGAGGTCACTACACCAGGTATGGTCAGGGCTGTTAGGGCTGCTACACGGAATCGTTACACCACTCCCCCATCACCCATCAAAACAGTGTAGGCCGACAGCTCGAATACAGTGTCCCATACCACCGTATTCGGCTCACGAGTCTGGGTTGCTCACTGGTCACTATGGGGAGGCACATCGCCCCAGCGTAGGCCGACAGCTCGACCACGGTGTCCCATACCACCATGTCAGGCTCATGAGTCTTAGCGGATCGAGGTACCAAGGTTAACGGGATTGCACTGGTAAGTTCGGTACCTTAGGTTCAAGCAGTAGCGTCCAAACATGGTGAACATACACTATACAGATCGAGTTACTTGACGAGCTCGGCTAGCTCGAGCTTACGATAAGTTAAATGACATGAAGTGCCTAAGCACTTCGCGTGGCCAACCACTATTGCCAACCGAAGTATGACTCGGGTTCGCTGAACCCATCTCACGTGGCGAATGAATCTCAGCCACGAATTCAATCCTGTTACCGATTGCCTAGAAAATACAATAGTCCTAATCACATTCAATTACAGAACAGTTAAGGTAGTAATGGATCAAGATTTCAAATCATACAATCAAATATCTAATATTGTCCGCTTAGGGCTGTCAGGGCTGTTGCATGGAATCGTTACACCACTCCCCCATCACCCATCACGGATTTTATGGAATACAACTTAAACATGTGAAGTAGTCAGAGCAGAGTTAAATAAACAAGTAATTCAAACATATTAACAGGCATGTTATAAAACACAATGTAAACAGGAAATCCAAACACATACGTTTCATAAACCAGTAGTAATTAAACTAAACAACTTACATGAAGGAAATCATACACATCACTAAGGTAGTTGAGAATCCTATCTCGACACCTACTCATGGCACTACTAGATTAAGTACATATCTATACAAGCATTTTCACAAACACTTAGACTACCCATTCCAACATACCTATAATATACTAATTAAAACACAAGTCGTAGCGAATCCTTTCACAAAAGATTACCACATGAACCACGATAATGCATACACGACCAATAGTCATGGAAAGCATAAATCATAGTTCCATATGCATTTGAACATTTCTGCAAACACTTAGGCTACAACTAGTACGTACACGACGTATGTTAATATAACAGGGGTTAGGCTAATCCGTTCACCCAGAAGTTGATACACATGTATCTAGCATACCTAGACAACAATTAATCATGGTAAGCACAAATCCGTATTTCATACATATGCGGTATTTTCTACAAATACGAGGAATATAGTATATTCAACATAGTTAATGTATAATCAAAAAATGAAATGGACAACACTTTGTACATATGTAATAGCATCCAGATCATGAATCTATCATTATCTAACATTGAAAGTGTTGAAAACCATAACCTATACGTCTAAAGTCTGCACCTTTTGTCGGTAAACTTGAACCGAAACCAGTTTGAACCCAACGCCTTTGTCTACACACAATGACAACCTGAATCATGAAACAGGTCAGCTATTCTATCACATATACTCTTGAAAATCCTAAAACAGCTTAGGGTTAGGTTTTCTTACCTACGAACGAAGCCGGAATCGTCAGAAAAGTGATTAGATAGCGATGGTTACATACGTATAGCAGGGGGATGGAGTATCAAGAAGATGCTCCCACTTCTCTCACACTTTCTCTCTCCTAGGTTTTTCTCAAATTCGTATGGGATGAGAGAGTGAGGGCTTAAGGTCCTTATATAGGCCCAAAACTCACCAAATTAGACCCAGGGCCAAGGTATACTTAGGTTTTATCCAAATACGGATAGTTCCATCTCAACGGAGCACTTCTGGAAGCCCCCCTTGAGTCAAAGGTCAGACTTAAGCTCATAGACATTGGATCTAGGTAGAGTTATGTTTTTGGCCCGATCGGATTTACAGATCGCCCGTGGCAGACCAGTTTCAGTTCAACGGTCACCGAAACTCGATCAGGGCCACAAGTACACTGACATGTGTATGAAATTTCCCCTAATCCGAGGGTGTATTTGGGTCAGATTCTAACAATTTAATTACTTATATTTGGCCGATAAGCAACAAGTCTCAGATTACTTAAAATTGAACTTTATTTCTAATTAATTTCACGTTTCTCATACTTTTCACTCCGGGCTTAAGCGAATAGCACTGGGACACAATCTGGATTTGATTTCCGAGATGGTTGCCAAGCCCAGCAAGGCGGTCCTAACCGTTTAACTTCACGCTAATCAGACTTTTGACGTGCAGTCCAGATCTAATACGGAGATTCGTAATGCTCCCAAGAGCAACTGGGTAATGAGATTAATCCTAGATTTTAGGGTAACCTAGCGTCAATGATTCTACAAGTTTTGGGTCTTGTAGATCATATTTAAAGTGATTAGTGCTAATTTCACAGGCACTCTAGTTTAGCACTAGATAATTCTCGCCTAATTTCTAAAGGATTTAGTCCTACATGATTTTTGTCTGAGGTGGTACTTGGGCCTTTGTAGTTTGTATATAAAGTGATCCAGGTTATTAATACTTAACTAAAACATGCCCTAATTACAACAGAAGAAGGTCCTAGGGCAGGAGAGGCTGATGTTCCATATAACTTATTTGTTTTGTGAGATTCCATAAGGGTAATGGTTAAAAGCCCATTTTATTTATGTATTTACTATTTACAGTAATGTTTAGTTTAAGTATTATTCTTCATCAACTAAACTCTAAGATTTGTGTTTAATGTGAAAGTACTTGGAAAGATTTAACGAAAGAGGTGGTGCGAGGTGAGATTTGTGAAGGAAAAGGGTTAAAAAGCGATTTTTGACTTTGGGATTGAGTTCTGACAAGTTAATAAGGTGTTCGGATCGACCCATTGCCAAAGGATGTCTATCTCCAGGTTGGCAAAAATCTGGGGTGTTACATATCTGCAGTTAAAAGAATCATCAAGTTTGTGGCTAGAACAACTGCCATTAGTTTGTAGTACCCATTCGAAACATCAACCATCTTTGTCAGGTACTCTGATGCCGACTAGGCTGGGAATATAGGTGATCGCGAATCAACCAGTGGTGGCTATTTTATATCGAGAATTGTTTCATATCCTAGTAGAGCAAGAAACAGAACTCGATATCCCTGTCCACTGTTGAGGCCAAGTACATCGATGCAGGTAGTTGTTGTGCCCAACTCCTCTGGATGAAACAAATGTTGTTAGATTACGGGATTGATCAATCCACGATTACTCTTTTTTATAATAATATGAGTGCCATCACTATTTCAAAAAATCCAGTTCAACATTCAAGGACTAAGCACATTGACATCCGACATCATTTCATTCGAAAGCTTGTTGAAGATAAAATCATTGTATTGGATTATGTGACTACAAATAGACAACTTGCTGATATCCTCACAAAACCTCTTAATTGGAAGAGATTTTTTTATCTCCAAAAGTCCATCGAATTATGTACAAATTGATAAAATGCACAGTCATAATGAGTTGAATAGGCATATCTGAGGATAAAGGTCCTCCCTTTTTGAAAAAGGGGAACCTAGAAGTTTCCCTGGTCATGGTCAATTGAACTTATAGGTATATTTTCATGTACTAATCCATGCCCAGTTGATATGTTAGAAATAATCAAACTTCAATTATTCTTGAAAATTTTAACATAGTTGGTGTCATCGAGTCCATCTTGATGTCATCGAAGTATCGAAATGTTGAATCCTGAGAATGTTCACTGTTCCTCTCCAATGGTCATCGACACAGTCTTTGATATAATTATGAGCCTGAATTCGATGTTATCGAGTTAGTTTCGATGACATCGACAATCTCTGCTATAAAAGGAGATCGAGAGGATGAAAAAATTTTCAGAAGTTGTTTCTCTAGACTTTGCTCTTCTTCTTGCCTCTGCTTTGAAGATACTTCTCTACTACAGAAGGAAAGATGGTGAAAGGCAAAGGTAAGGATCTTCCATGCACTAAATCTTTGAAACTAAGAAATATAGGAGTAATAAACAGGGAGCCGATAGTTCTCCTCCCACTCATCCAGATTGGAAGAAAATCACAATAGCAGAGCGTATTGTCCTCAACTGTGTTATTGATCCATACAGAGTGGATCTCGTGTTGAAGACAATAGGGTGGCAGAATATACTGAATCTTGTTGGTCCCTACCAATATGACTTGATTCATCAATTCTTCAATAGCTGCCACATTGTTCATAACAATCCACCATGTATCCAGCTGAAGTTCATGCATCAAACAAAACTCATTACTGTAGTAATACTTGCTCGTCTCCTAAACATCGAAGTGACATGAATCCATGTCACTGAGTGAAATCTGAATGGATTAGGAGTATGGGGGGAAATTACGCAAGCATTGTGCCAAGGTACCTCTGTTCCCCGAAATGAGAAAAATACTTTGCAGGTTAACTATCTTGGGACCACCTCCAAGATTCTCCATAGTATCTTTGGTACAAATGTGTATCCATGTGACACAAAGGAAAGTAATCTCACCCCTTTCGTGTTCAATGTCTTATATGATGTATATCAAGAGGTCCCAGTGTGCCTACAGAGTCTTATTCTAGGACAGTTGACTCATATAGTCAATGGGGAACATCTTGATACACTTCCATTCCCCTCTCTCATATGCAAGCTAGCACATTTTATGGGGTTACCATCGACGTCTGATGCAATACATCCTGAGGTATGGTTCGATGATGATGCACTTCAACAGTTATATCTAACCACCTCCCGGATAGTCCTCCTCCTCTAACTCATGGCGCAGAAACCAGTCTGTGCCCACATCCACCAATGCCATGGGGATCTAATCGGACGTCGTTTCACAGCCCAGAGTCAGTCACCAATCATCGACATCACAAACTCAAACGACATCTGCTGAATGGACTAGCCAATATCAAAGTGCGTCTTCACAACTACGAGAGGCGCCTGATTGGGATCGAGGACAAAATCGATGCACTCCAGTACACTACTCATTAAGTTCTTGCCTTGCTGACAAATGGAGAACCTCGAGCACCTTAGTTGCTAATGGAGTAGTTGGTATGGATGTGCCCCCAACTGGATGATGTGGTTAAATTTTATTTTTTTCCTGTGAATGAGGGACAAATGCTGATTGTCTGTGGTTGTATAGCCCAAGGTTGGGGCTAAATCTTTTGGATTGATTGCCCTCTGGGTGAGGCGAATCCTTTATTTTTATTTATTTTTTTGCCCATGGATGGGCTAGATAATATTTTTTTAGATACTTCTATCCTACCAAGCTTGGTTAGTTCTTTTGAATATTCCTTGCATGAATGAGGATATATTTTTGTTGATTTTAAATTTAACCTATTTACTTGCTCATATTATTTATTGATGATTTGTTTGAGCTTTATAGGAACTGTCTATGGGATGCATGTTATGTGATAAATGATAATTAATTCTCTGCCGATTATTGAATACTCATTGAAGTGGTTTATTGTGTGTGGTTTGGTGATACCATGCTTTACAATGCATATCTGTCTAGAATCCTAGCTCTCCTATTACCTTCTCCCAGTTTCTTTAATGTCAACTTCAGTCATTCGATCTGTTATTGGTATATTAAACTTTGTCAATGACTGATAAAAAGGGGAAGAACAAATCCCACCATGAGAACATTACTTGGTATATGGTTTTGAGCATGGTGATGAAGGTGATAGGGGGAGCAGCTGCAAGAAGATAGGGGGAGCAGCTACCTAGATTAAGATTGTGTGTGAACCCCATAGTATATTTGTAAAATTGTGTAAAGTTCATGTACACACAATTCAGGATGTTGTTCTAGGTGTTCTATCACATAATTGATAAAGGGGGAGATTGAAAGTGCCCTGGTTTGTCAATTAGCGTAGTGTTAAGTTAATGAGTCAAGTGGGCCCCTTATGAAGAATGTTCAAGACATTACCTCAACCGGATGTGTGTTGAGAGCTCACACAGGTAAACTATAACATCTCAAAAAAATCCGTACAAAGGCCCGAGTACCACCTCAGGCAGAAATACCTAAAGACCATACTCTGTAGAAATTTAGGCGAAAATTAATTAAGTACCCAACTAAATTGATCGGTGGATTTAGCTGAACCACTATTTATACGAATGACAAGACCCAAAACTACCAAAATTACTGACTCAATACTACTCAAAAACCTATGAGAAATCTCAAAATCCAATTGCTCTCGGGAGCACATTAAAACTCCGTATTGGACCTGGACCTCACGTCGAAAGTCCGATGACCACAAAACTATAGGGTTATGACCATCTTATTGGGCTTGACAACCATCGTGGGAATCAAGCCCAAATAGTATCCTGAAATACACACAACTTAAGCCCTGAGCGAAGTGTGTGAGAAACACGAATATCTTTAGAAAATGCATTGAAACTTAAGTGAATTGGACCATTGGCTTACGGGCGAGATTGAAGATTTCAGACTATTAGTTTCAGACCGAACTTCACCCATGGATCAAGGAAATTTTCTTGCACATATCTGTATAGTTGTGGCCATGATCGAGTGACAACAACCATTAATCTGAAATAGGTCCTCCGCGGTCGATCCTATAATCCGATCATACCGAAATCATAACCTGGCTTAGATCTATGGTCAAGGAACTTATTCCATGCCGTAGTTGAGTAATGGACCTCCAGATGAGCTTCATTTACTCGAAACAGGCACCTGTTAGCTATAACCTAAGTATACTATGGCCTTGGGGCCATTGACATCAATTCTGGGCCTATTTAAAGGCCTTAAACCACCCCACCTCTCTCTCATACGATTTTCTCTAACCCTAGGAGAGAGAAGAGAGAGAAGAGGAGAAAAGAGTGAGGAGAAGAGAGAGAGTTCGAGAGATCGTTGCTGGGATTCACTCCCACCACTCCACGTGCTGATTCGTCTCCTCACCACTGCTACACGAATCATTCCAACTACGATTTGGATAAGAAATTCAAACCATAAAGCCATAATTAAGGTTTAGAATAGTTGTTTGTCGACCTAACTAACAAATTTCATGATTTATGTACCCGTTGTTCCATTTTCGAGAACATAGGATTCGAACTGAGTTCAAATCGGGTATTCCGATGAAAGGTGTGGACTATAAACGTTTAGGTTCTGGTTTTCGAGGCTTTCAATGTCAGCTAATGATTTATGTCTGACTTAATTGCTGCCATATGATCTTAGTTACAGCGCTTTCAATAAATTATACATGTGTGAACTATGTTGAATAGAAGATACATTCCATGTGTTTATTGAAATACTTGAATGAGTGTGAAATCCTAATTTGTGCTTGTCATGATTTCTAATCTAAGATCCATGTATGTTATATGCTTTATAACCGACGTTGTGTAATGAAGTGCTATAGTTCATGTCGTAACTAATCTAGTCTATGTATTTAGCAATGTGTTTGATAAAATGTCTGAATAAGAAATTGTTGATCAATTATATTTAATGAGGGTGTTGAGATAGGATTCTCAATTACCTCATCTATATGTATAGTTTCCTTCATGTAATCTTAATTTGGATTATTCAATTTATGGATGAAATGCAAACATTTGGTAACATGTTCAATGTGTTCGATGAAATGCTCAAATGAGAGTTGTATTTGGAATGTTTGTTAAATGTTGATATGCTCATCACATGTATTTATTTATTGCATCTAAGTAAGATTGGGACTACAGGGTAGTCCAGGCAATCAGTAACGATTCCTTTTTGAGTGGCGGAACTAGCTTCACTGCAGTAGATATGTTCAAAGAATCCGGGTCGTACTATGATTATCAACTATGGTTAGGCCATGTGGAGTGCTTATGCGCTCCAAGTCGATTAATTCAGTGTGCACCCATACTAGTTGAACTTATCAAATAACTTGATTGGCCTATTGTGTGTTTATCATATATGGACATTCCTGCTTGAATCTAAAGTACCACTTACTAATGTAAAGACCCGCTTCAACCATGGTCCCTCGATCTGCCAAGACTCATGAGCTGGACATGGTGGTATGGGACACCGTGGTCGAGTTGTCGGCCTATGCTGGGGTGATGAGCCTCCCCGTAGTGACCAGTAAGCAACTCAAACTCGTGAGCTGAATATGGTGGCATAGGACACTGTATTCGAGTTGTCAGCCTATGCTGAGGTGATGAGCCTCCCTATAGTGACCTCAAGTATAAACACTTGAATTTGCCTATCCACTGCTTTTATTAGGGGTGATGCCCTACAACTTGCCTATCGTATGTGTTTAACTACGATTGACGACCCTAAATGGATCTCCGTTTGGGTTAGTGATATAAAGGGAGATGCCTTAGCTTCCCGAATCTATTGTATGAATATGCCTAATTAAGTATTTGGATAACACGACCATGCACCGCATTGCATGTGCTTTAGTGATGAAGGGAACATTTAGGGAGTTTGTCATGTGCGAACGGTTGATGAAGTCGTTTGTGAGGGAGCTTTGTGCCAGTGCATGTTTACTTTTCAAATATTTAAAGAGGTCATCTAGACCTTCCATTTTGGTGGAGAAGTAATCTCCATCGTTGAATTTTGATTTGGTGGGCCCACATGTATTGGGACCCACTTGATGTATGATTGAATGCTTGAAAAGGAGGGCCCATAGTGTTGAGGTCCCTCCATCACACATGTCCCTCTCTCTTTCTCTCTCTCTCTCTCTATCTCTCTTTTTCTTTTTATGTGATGATGTAGTTGTGTGACCCACTCGGATGGACCCCACCTTGATGTATGTCTCTTCCACACCATCGAACCATTTAGTGGCCCACCTAGGCATCACCCCTGTAAGTGGGGCCCACCTTAAAGATGTGTTGTAACCCAATCGTCCAGTGTCCAGGGACACTGGACGTTGCCACACAGTGAAGTGTGAACTGACGGGGTGGTGTACTAACAGCTACCGAAAACAAAAAAAAAAATATTAATAATATATCAGTTTAATTCAAAACCTTAGGTGGACCGCTTATATAGGCCACACCTTGATGTATAAGTCAAATCCATGCTGTCCATTCCATTCCCCAGCTCATTTTAGTCCTTGAACCAAAATATGGGGCCAATCCGATTTTCTGGCAGACCATATCATCGAAAACAGTGATCTTTATCGTTAAAATCCACTAGGACCCACTCTGATGTTTCCATGCATCAAAACCCATCGAATATTGGGTTTATTTGGACTGTCTTAAGCTGGGGAATGCAATGGTTGGGCTAGATTCTCATGATGTGGGCCCCACATATGAAAAACCACAAAAAACTAGTTTTTCAAAAAAATAAATATATGAGAAGTAGCAGGCGCTGCTAATGCTGCAGTAGTGTCCTGCTGCTGCGTTAGCGAGGAAAAGGGGCTAGGACATGGCCCCATGTGATGTGCATTGAACGTCACACTGTGCATTTGGTAGGCGCCTTTGGTGCAGTGGGCCACCCCAAAAATCAGCCATATATGGAGCTCAGGTGGCCCACGTCACAGTAAAATAGTGGGATTGAACGATTGCCATTGAAACCCTTTGAGTTTCACAAAAGTTTTAGATCATTATGAAATTTTTTTTCCTCTTCAGCCGGGTCTGCGTGACCTTACCAACAGATTGGATGGTAGATAAGTATTATGGTGGGCCCCACGTGGGACCCACTGATGTATGTGTCCACACCTTCCATTAGTGTGGCCCCTACCCTGAGGTATGTGCTTTATCTATGCCATCCATCCCTATGGAACCCACCATGATGCATCTGTTGCACCCAAACTATCTAATCCTTTAGCAAGCTTGTCTTACAGGCTTGAGACTAAAAATAAGACAGATCTATAGTTCAAGTAGATCCCACCATTTAAAATAGTAGGGACAATGACATTCACTGTTCAAAATTTCTAAGGGCCATTGTAGTTTCCTATTAAGCTGATATTTATTTCCACTTCATCTATCACTATGTTAATTTATGAATAGGTTGGATCTTAAAATACATCACGGTGGGCCACACCATCCAGCCGTTGATCAGGTGGACCACATTACAGGAAATAGTGGGTTTGAATGTCCACCATTAAAACCCTTGGGCTGGACCTATATGATATTTGTTTTCCCCTCTTAATCTAGGTCTTTATGACCTTATGCCTAATTTGGTTGGAAAATAAACTTTATAGTGGGCCTTGTGATTTATTTAACCGTGAAAAATTATTCTCTCCATTACTATTTGTGGTATGGTCCAAATGATCCTCCAATATGATTTTTGGGGATGTATGAGGCCCATCTTGATTTATTTGTGGCTATCATTTGAGGCTCACCTTGGTACATATATGAGGCCCATATGATTAGGCCCATCTTGATGTAGTTATGGCCCATCCGTTGAGGCACACCTTGATATATATGAGTCCCATGTTATGAGGCCCATTTGATGTATTAGAGGCCCATGGGTCGAGGCCTAATGGGATGTACATAAGGTCCATTACAATGTGTGATTCTACCATGGTTATGTAATGATGTTTATGGCAGGCTATGCCTTGGGAGCAATGATGGTTTGACGCCCACATTTTAAGTACAATGTTTGTTAAATGTCCGCATTGTAACTCTTCTTAGGGCTCATTGATAGGCTCATACTTGTTAATAGTTCATCACTTTATAACATGCTTAGTATAATTCCATGATTCATACCCATTCGCCTGATATATATGCTTGGCATAGGAGTGATTGATCATAGCATATGCCATTGGGCAAACTATTTATGGGACTCACTAATAGGAGTTACCCACATGAGAGCGTGGTATGCACGGGATTATTACATGACTGGACAGTGTGATTCATGCATCTCGCATTTGTGTGTCATGATCATTGTATGCCCTAGCGACATCAGGGCTGTAGCTCCACAGGCACATCATGGATGGCCGTATTGGATATCGAAAATACTTAGTTCTAGCACTATGGACACATAGGATGTCCTTGGGTGAAAGTCCCAGAACCTTTTTGGTACTAGGAGATGCTCCAACGTCTAGACCGAGTGGATATATGAGCGCAGGAGTGCTAAATATCAGTAGGCCACGTCTCTCACCGTGTCGTGGTCTGTTGGAAGAGGGTGTGGGCTTATCCGCCTAAGTGAGGGGGTTATAAGCTAGGCTGAGTTTAACCAACTCACAAATGAGTCCGCTATTGACGAGCCGATAGGTATTGGCAGACTACTGGTCAAGCGAATAGTGTCATCTATTCCGCTTACCGGCCTATGTAGCTGGGGAGGAGGTAGTTAGTGTGAAGTGTATTAGACCTCGATGATATTCCAGAGAGAAACTGTACTGATATGCGTACTTGATGAGTATTGGCATGCATGCTTTACATCTCGCATATGACATTTGGCTACATAGGCCTCACATCGCATGGTCTTGGTATGGCCGATAGCATTCATGCCTTGCATCACATAGACCTGGTACAACTGATAGTATTCATGAACTTATCAGCATAGTTCCGCATTACTCTAATATTATATACTTGGCACTCGCCTTGCGCACACACTTACACCACCCTCTAAGCTTTTGTAAGCTTATACACAACCGTTGCGTGCAGGTGTCGTTGGATTGCAGCAGCGCTGAGGTAGGAGCGTGCATTGGATTATTTTGAGCCTTTTGATCACCTTGTATTTCCCTTCCTGCTTTGTACAAGTTTTTGATATAGTGGATATGTGGTGATGTTGTTTCGTGACTTATTTATTCTTGTGGTAAGCTCCATTACAAAAAAAAAATCATACTGAAAATCTTCCTTGTACGATCCCATGATTGAAATCTGGCATATGAGCACTAAGATCAGAGAATGGAGCACTACGGAGGCTGACGGTGCTGGATTCGGCGATTAGGAGTGTTGTGAGCCCGTTTTCTGATTTTGGGGCGTGACAGAAGTTGGTATCAGAGCATAACTTGGAAATACCTAAAGATCACATCACATATGTACTATGAATTTATAATGAATAGGTCCCAAGTCTAAATGACCTAGCAATTTTTCGACATAGACCCTTAACGTTTATTACTTCAAGATTTCTCAAGGCTATAGGCCCTTGTTCCTTCCTATAGGACATGCCTCCTAGAAGAGTGATCCGAGCGAATCCCACTCCACCACCTGCGACTCCCGCTCTACCACCTGAGATTCCCGCTTCACCACCAGATATTCCTACTCCCCAGCCTGAGGATGCCACTCCTCTACCTGAGACCGATACGGATCCGACTGTACATGTGAGTGCCGGCCAGCTGTAGCAGATGCTACAAGTGATGACCGCTATTCTTCAGGGGCAAAGCAGGTGTCCCACTGTTACACCAGCTGAGGTCAAGCAGGAGCGTGCTAGCGCCCTTCTCAAGGACTTTCGACAGCACGATCCCCCACGTTTCCAGGGTGAGCCAGACCCTACTGCAATAGAGATATGGTGCTCCGAGGTGGAGAAGATATTCAACACCATGAGATGTACGGCCCAGTAGTGAGTCTCATTAGCTGTATTTCTTCTCCAGGATAAGGCTCAGCATTGGTGGGCATTTGTCACCTGAGAGGTAGCAGCCGATTTCGTATGGACCTTGGAGGACTCTGTAGACCGGTTTGGCCAGAAGTTCTTTCCTGGGCATGTGTGGCAGCAGCGCACATTAGAGTTTGAGACTGTGGTCTAGGGAGACATAACTGTATCCCAGTATGAGGCACGTTTCGTCGCACAATCGAGATTCGCGACGTATCTTGTTGATGATGAGGGGACGAAGGCCCGCCGTTTTAAGAACGGCTCGCGTCTTGCCCTTAGGAGCCATCTGATCAGACACATGCTTCCAACGTTTGAGCAGATTGTGGAGAGGGTCCAGATCTATGAGTCAGATTAGCCCGGTTTCCTGAGGGCCCATGACCAGAGGGGAGATTAGAAGAGGAAGGCTCCCTCTGGTGGTGTCCAGTAGCAGAAGCATCGCCCACAACAGCGACACACGACCCACCCAGCATTTCGAGCACCAGTGGCACCCCCAGCACCACCTCCGAGACTGTTTTCAAGTACTTGCTTTAGGTGCGATAGGGCAGGACATCGTAGGCACGAGTGTCCTTATCCATAGGAGCAGCAACCGAGGGCACCGTATCAGCCTCTGCGACAGCCCCCACAATAATAGCAGTGACCACACCACCAGCCTTCAGGACCTCCCTCACAGTAGCAGAGGCAATAGATCGGGCCGTCACAATGACAGCAGCAGCAGTAGAGACCTCAGAGGGGACTTACACCTCCTCATCAGGGCCAGAGAAGATTTTATGCCACCTAGCAGGACTCTCAGTCACTAGGAAGAGTCATCGAGGGTACTCTCTCTGTTTCTGCATGTATTGCATGTGTATTGTTTGATTTTAGTGCATCGCATTCCTTTATGGCCGATGATTTCTGCCGATCGACCGGTTTACCAATAGAGTTTGCCTGTGAGGGCTTGTCAGTATAGAGGCCCTTGGGGAAGACTGTAGTATTAGATCGATTTTACTCATCTTGCCCTATTCTGATTGGGGATATCTTTCTGCCTGCTAATCTATTCGTATTGTCGATGTCCAAGTTTGATGTTATACTAGGCATGGATTGGCTCGCCGAGTACCACGCTAAATTAGACTACTTCGCAAGAACAGTCACGTTTTGTATACCCAGTGTGCTAGAGTTTCAGTTTGTTGCAGAGCCCAGAGGAGATTAGCTTTCTTACCTGTTATCGTGTACCGTTGAGGAGTCAGTTGCTTTGAGTATCGACCAGCTGCCGGTTATTTGTGGTTTTCTCGATGTGTTTCAGGAGATTTCAGGGTTACCACCTCGTCGGCACACTGAGTTCCAGATTGATCTCATGCCTGGTACTGCGCCTATTTCGAAGGCCTCATATCGTATGACACCGTTGGAGTTATGAGAACTATAAAAGCAGTTGGACGAGTTGCATGAGTTAGGTGAGTTCACCGTGGGGAGCGTCGGTACTCTTCGTGAAGAAGAAGGATGGCTCGTTGAGGCTTTACGTAGATTATCGTGAGCTCAACAAGGTCACGATCAAGAATAAGTACCCGCTCCCAAGGATCGATGATCGGTTTGATCAGCTGCAGGAGGCACAATTCTTTTCAAAGATAGACTTGCGGTCCGATTATCATCAAGTTTGGGTCCGAGATGAGGATATCTTGAAGACAGCCTTTAGGACTCGCTATGGTCATTTTGAGTTCTAGGTCATGTCCTTCGAACTGACCAATGCGCCCTTAGTATTCATGCAGTTGATGAATGAGGTATTTTGTCCGTATCTCGACTAGTTTGTTGTGGTGTTCATCGATAACATTCTGATATATTTGAGGACCCGTGAGGAGCATGAGTGGCATCTGGAGATTACCCTACATACCTTCCGTGCACACCAGCTTTACGCGAAGCTGGAGAAGTGCGAGTTCTGGCAGGAGGAGGTGAAGTTTCTCGGTCATGTGGTGACGAGGCAGGGTGTGGCAGTGGACCCCTCGAAGATTGATGTTTTACGTCAATAGGGCCAGCCCACGAAAGCATCCGAGATCAGCCGTTTCCTTGGTTTGGCGGGCTACTACCGACGTTTTATTGAGGGATTCTCTTGTATTGCAGCCCCGTTGACCAGGTTGACACGAAAGAGTGTCGAGTTCATTTAGAACGACGCTTGTGAACAGGAATTTATGGAGCTGAAGGACCACCTCACGCCACTCCTGTCATCACTCTTCCCTCTGGGAGTTATGGATTTGTTGTATTTACCGATGCCTCACGAGTTGGCTTGTATGCTGTCCTGATGCACCACAGGAAGCCGGTGGCTTATGCGTCTCGCCAGCTCAAGGTCCATGAGCAGAACTACCCCACGCATGATTTGGAGCTGGCAGCAGTTGTCTTCGCACTGAAGGTATGGAGGTACTATCTTTACGGGGTGAGGTTCGATCTCTTCTCTTACCACAAGAGCTTGAAGTATCTATTCTCTCAGTCTGAGCTGAACATGAGGTAGAAGCATTGGATGAAGCTCTTAAAGGACTATGATTTTGATCTTCATTACCACCCAGGCAAGGCAAACGTGGTGGCGGTTGCCCTTAGCAGTCAGCTACGAGGCCTGGTGGCACATATGGTGATTCAGGAGTGGTAGATGCTTGAGGATGTGTTAGCTTTTGATTTCGATATCAGCTTGCAATCTTCTATCGTATAGTTATCGAGTCTGTCGATTCAACCCTCTCTTGTCTTAATGGTGATTGAGGCTCAGCGGGCAGATGAGTTAGTGCAGAGTTATCAGGCAGAGTTAGCATTTGAGGGTCAGTCAGATTGGCAGATTGGTTCTGATGGTGGACTTCGATTCAGAGGCTGATTATGTCCCGGATATTCTTGAGTTGTGCCGAGATCTTATGACTGAGGCACATCGATCGCGGTTCTCTATCCACCCTGGCTCGACAAAGATGTATCGCGATATGAGACATCAGTATTATTGGTCGGGGATGAAGTGCCAAATAGCTAGTTTTGTGGCCGAGTGTGACACATGCCAGCGTGTCAAGGCCGATCATCAGAGACTCCTGGTCTATTGTAACCATTGAGCGTCCTGATGTGAAAGTGGGAGCACATATCTACCAATTTTATCATGGGTATGCTGAGGACACAGCGCGGTCATGACGCCATCTGGGTTGTCGTGGACCGTCTGACAAAGTCAGCATATTTTCTTGCCATTTGTGAGACTTGGCATTCGAATAGACTCGTCAGGCTGTTTGTTGATGAGATTGTGAGACTGCAAGGTGTTCTTGAGGTTCACATCTCAGTTTTGGGGGAGCTTCCACAGAGCGATGGGGACTGATTTGTAGCTCAGCACGTCGTATCACCCGCAGACCAATGGGCAGACCGAGAGGGTCAGATAGATCCTTGAGGATATGCTTCAGGCCCGCGCGATCGACTTCTCAGGTAGTTAGGACGAGCACCTGCGATTGGCTGAGTTCGGGTACAACAATAGCTATCAGGCGACCATTGGCATGACTACTTTTAAGGCATTATATGGCATACCATGCAGATCTCTGAGTTGTTGGACTGAGGTTGAAAAGCTGCATTTCCTAGGTCCCGAGCTTTGTAGTAGATGTCAGAGGCTATCAATATCATCAGGCAGAGGATGCACATAACTCAGAGCCGCCAGAAGAGTTTTGCTGACTGTCGGTGTCGTCCCTTAGAGTTTGCCATTGGGGACCATGTGTATCTCAAGGTCTCACCCATTGGGGTGTGATTCGCTTTAGAGTGAAGGGCAAGCTTGCCCCAAGATTTATAGGACCTTTCAAGATCACCGGGCACGTTGGTGCCGTGGCCTATCGGCTTGCCTTGCCATCTCAGTTGTCTAGCATCCACAATATCTTCGATGTCTCTATGTTAAGGAAGTGTGGGTCAGACATTGTTCCCGTTATTGATTAGCAGTCGTTAGAGGTTCGTGAGGACGCTTCTTACATTGAGCAGCCAGTTCGTATCCTCAATCGGAAGCAGCAGGTCTTTCAGGCCAAGGTCATTCCCTTGGTGAAGGTGCAGTGGGGCCATCATAGTGTAGATGAGGAGTCTTGGGAGTGCGAGGCAGAGATTTGAGAACGTTATCCCCATCTTCTCGCTGTTTGATTGTATGTTGTATAGTGTTTTGATTATATATGATATTATGTTTTTTATTCCCTTATGAGTTATCACTACCAAAAATTTGAGCAAAGGATACAAACCACGTTACTTGTTTGCTACGGATATAAACCATAGCTAAAAGGTTGTCACACTATTAATAATTAACAGTGGTGTAAGGGGCTCTATATGGCCTATAAATATATATATATATATATATATATATATATATATATATATATATTCTATCTAAGCCATCCATATATTTTTAAATATTTTTTTAGGGCATGAAACAAAAATGCAGCTAGATCGAAGGCTCAAGTGGACCACACAGTAGGAAACATGGAGATTAAATCGCATGTGCTTCCTATTGTGTGGTCCACTTGGGCCCTCAATATATTTTAATTTTGGCAACAAGAACTAAAATTATTTATAAAAATTCATGGATAGAATGGATAAACCAAATACATCATGGTGGGGCCCACGGAGCCCTTGACAGGACCGTCCATGGGTCCATCTACCCGATCGATGCCCAAAAATGGGCACGCGCTCAAAACAGAGTCGCGCCCAAAAAATCGCTCCATCCCTCTCTCTCTCTCTCTCCGTTCTCAAACCCTACCTCTCCCAATCTCTACTCCATCTCTCTCATCTTCCTCCCTTTCTCTGTTCCCCATTCTTCTCTTTCTCTCTTCGTTCCCGAACCCCCTCTCTCCCCAAATCTCTGCTCCACTCTCTCATTCGCCTCTCTCTCTCTCTCTCTCCCTTTCAATGGGGAGAGCTATAAGACCCGTATCCTAGTTCGTACTATTCCGTCAATTTCCGTGATCCTTCCCGTCGAATTCTAGCAACTTGTGACGTATAATCAACGTTTGCGATCGACCCTAAGTCGTATCCTATAGAATTGAGTAGACTTAATTCGAGACTTGTACCAATGCGATAGCACCGTCGCCGCGGTTCCAACGCCGCATCTTACACACTGATCTGATACCCTGACTAAAAGATTTGGGCCATCGTTTATTTTGAAGAAAACACCATGCATTTGCAATCCCAGGAGAATCTCTACAATATGTCCCATCAATAAAAAATCAATCAATCACTTTAAGTCAAGTACACATCACCTTTCACCCCATCCCCAAGCAACCACCAAGTTAATTCTTTCTCACCCTCTCTCTTACACAACCATACATGTCAAGTACACATCACACATCACTCACCCTTTCACCCATCACACCCATCCCTCACTTCTCTTACAACCCTCTCTCTCTCTCTCTCTCTCTCTCTCTCTCTCTCTCATTTCCCAGCATAATTCCAAGCAATAAAAAAAAACCCATGTCCAAGCTTTCCTAAGAGAGAAAAGTGAGTTTGTTATGACCCACTTTCCCATCCTAACCATTCAAACCTCATCTTCCACCATCAAAGTGAGACACAAAGAGATTGGCTTTCCAACGAACCTAGAAGATCGAACGGTGGGTGCTTATTATGTTAGATTTTCATGTTTGATGAAAGGTCAAGTAAGGCCTATCAATTGATGGTATGGATCTCACTTGGGACCCTAGGTGTGGCCAATGGCCCACCTTGATTCTCATGATCATTCCACGATGGGACCATTCTCCATGGACCCCATCATGATGTGTAATTTCCTTGCATAAGAAGGGGTCATCTAGACCTTCCATTTTGGTAGAGAAGGGATCTCTACCATTGATTTTAGATTTGGTGGGCCCACATGTATTTGGGACCCACTTGATGTATGATTAAATGCAAGGGAGGGCTCATAGTGGCAGAGCCCTCCATCACACGTGTCCCTCGATCTCTCTCTCTCTCTCTCTCTCTCTCTCTCTCTCTCTCTCCCTCTCTCTTTTTTTTTCTTTTTATTGTATGCGATGATGTGGCCATGTGGCCCACTTGGATGGACCCCACTTTAATGTATGTATTTCTCATGCCCTTCAACCCCTGGTGGCCCACATCCATAGGTGGGGCCCACCTCAATGTATGTATTATGTCCTGGATGTTGGACGTTGGGTGGAAAACACAAATATAAGCATGATTTCAAGCTTTTAGGGAAAGGCCACTCATGAGGGGCCCACCTTGATTGCATGTTGTTAATCCACGCCGTCCATTCCATTCTCCGGATCATTTTACCCGTTAAGCTGAAAAATGAATTTGATCCGAGTATCTGGTGGGCCATAGCATAGAAAACGGTAGTTTTCACTGTTAAAAAAGCCACCTGATATTTCTATACACCAAAACACATCATATATTAGGCTCATTTGGCTTGTCTTGAACCATAACGACAAATGGTTGGGTCAGATTCACAAGATGCGTGCCCCACGCATAAAAAAAAAAAAAGAGAATTTTTTTAAAAAAAAAAAAAAAAAAAAAAACAAATACATGCAAAGAAACGTGCCATTTGCCGTCAGGCACACTGACGGCGCTTCTTCTTTGGCCGCGGAGCGGACGACAGGGACCCACGGTCCCCAGTCGAGGGCCCCACCATGATGTGTGTATGTCACCCAAACCGTTCATTAGGTGGGCCCCTGCTTGAAGTGGGCCCCCTTCAAAAATCAGCCACATCCAAAACTCAGGTGGCCCACGTCACAGGAAACAGTGTGGATGAACGTTTGCCATTGAAACTCTTTTGTGGCCACAGAAGTTTTAGATCAGTTTGAATTTTTTTTTCCTTTTTCATCTAGGTACGTGTGACCTTATGAATGGATTGGATGGAAGATAAACGTTATGGTGGGCCTCACGTGGGACCCATAGTGATGTATGTGTTCTAGTCACACCGTCCACTGCTGTGGACGGTGGATCCCATGTAAATGTATGTGTTTTATCTTCGTCGTCCAGCCATTTTAACTGGTTGTTAAACGGCAGGGGGACCCCACCATGATTTATGTGTTCTATCCGCACCGTCCATACTGGACGGTGGGACCCACCCCACTTGTGGGGGACTGTAGTGTGTGTGTGTGTGTGTATATATATATATATTGTTATATTATATATAATATTGTATATATATATATATATTATAGATTATATATTATATTATATATAATATACATGATGGTGGGCCTTCAAGTCGACCCCCACCATGATGCATGTGTTGCATCCAAGCCGTTCAACCACTTTGAAATCCTGTCTTAAGGCTTGAGAATAAAAATACGTCAGGTCTCAAGTTCAAGTGGACCCACCATTTAGGTAGTGGACAATGACGTCTACCATTCAAAATTTCTAAGGGGCCATTATAGTTTCCTACTAAGCTGATATTTGCTTCCACTTCATCTATCACTATGTTAATTTATGAACAAGTTAGTTGGGAAACACATGTTATGGTAGGCTTTAGGAACTTTAAATGGTGGAAATCATTATCACCACTCTTATTTGGTTGTGGCCTATTTGATGTACATATGGGGCCCAATTGGTGTGGCCCATCTGATATACATAAGGCCCATGTGACTAGGCCCATTCGATGTTTTTGTGGCCTGTTGTCGAGGCCCACTTTGATATATATGAGGCCCATGTTCCGAGGCCCATTGTGATATTTTCAAAGGCCCATGGGATATGGCCCATTGCAATGTACATAAGGCCCATTGATGCGGCCCACTTAATTTATATAAGGCCCATATGAGGCAGCCCGTTTGATGCATATGAGGACTATAGGTCAAGGCCCAACGAGATGTATACAGGTCCATTGCAATGTGTGATTCCCCATGGTTTGTATAATGATACTTTATGGCGGGCCATGCCTTGGGAGCAATGTTGGTTTGACGTCCACATTGTAAGAATAATGTTGGTTTAATGTCCACATTATAAATCTCCCCAGGTGTAACGCCCTAAAAATCGAGGGTTGAGTAGCAACTCAACTCCCGAGTTCTAAAACATCACTTATGTAACATATATGCTTATGATTAAATGTTGTCTGTGTTAGTGCATTAATCATGAGTGGGATTATACTAAAACAGTAATTCATACTCCAGATCTAGTTGTAAAACGTAAGTGGAAGACTAAAAGACAAATAAACGTATATAAGTCAAAAGAGCACGATCGGTCTCCAGAGTATGAATACATCACTGAGTCACCATATACATGTAATAGTCTCAAAATCAAAATGTCGAACAATACAACTACAATGATAATCCCTGTAGCCTCATCGATCCGGATGGCCTAAGCGAAGCCACCAAAGAACTGTATACAAGAGAATTTGTCCTGATCGTCATAGTAATCAGGCTCCACCTCCTGAGTCGCATCATCATCTGCATCTAAGACAGAGTCTGGTGGGTATTCAGAACACCGTCCCAGAACGTGGGAGTGAGTGATCAACTCAGTGGAATCATAAAGCAAAGGTTAACATGTTATCAATCCAGTTAAGCAGTAATGATAAAGCAGTAAAATCAAACATCCCTAAATACTCGTATTAATGCAAAAATGATATGAACAATGATGCATGCCCTCGCCTACAATCCCTCGTGTGACACCATCTTATGGTCGCGGCATGCTTTCTTCCCTCTATGCTCTTCAACCCGTGGCACATGCAGTGTGATATTATGAGCGTGATTACCGAGTTCTTAATAGTATTTTTCATACAGCAAGATTGGGAAACTAAGGTACCTCCCTTATATCATTTCCCAAATAATGATCCATTCTAGGGTCATCAATCCTAGTAATTCTTAGACGATACTACGGTTCTAGGTCGCTGCAATGGGTTTGTCGCCAAATCAATACAGGCCTAGTATATACTCTGATTACTACGGAAAGGCTCATCGCCTCTACGCAAGTTCAGAGTATGCTCGAGGTCACTACAAAAGTCTCATCACCAAATCAGTGTTGGTCGACAGTTCAAATACAGTGTCCCATACCACCATGTCCGGCTCATGAGTCTTAGCGGATTGATGTACCATGGTTAAACGGGATTTCACTGGTGAGTTTGGTACCTTAGGTTTAAGCAGTAGCGTCCATACATGGTGAACATACATCGGGAAAATCGGGTTACTGGACGAGCTCGACTATTACGAGTGCACCTGAAGTTGTTCGACATGGAGTGCGTAAACACTCCGTGTGGCCTAACCACTGCCAACAACTCTGGTACAACTTGGGTTTATCAAACACGTCCTACGTAGCGAATGAATCTCAGCCATGAACTCAAAGCCTGTTACCGATTGCCTGAACTATACTGTAGTCCCAAACACATTCAATCCTTAACCCGTAAGCATGTGGAGTAGTCAGAGTAGAATTAACCAAGTAATTCAAACATATTAACAAGCATATTATAAAACACAATGTAAACAGGAAATCCAAACACATACATTTCATAAGTAAGCGATTAAACTAAACAACTTGCATGGAGGAAATCATACACATCTCTAAGGTAGTTGAGAATCCTATCTCAACACCCACCTAAAGCACTATCTCCTAAGTACTTACTCATACAAGCATTTTCACAAACACTTAGACTACGCTTATTAACATACATAACGTATGTTGGCCAAAACATATATTAGGGTGAATCCTTTCGCCGAGGAGTTATTACACATACAACGAGCATATACACACAATAGTTAATCATGGCACACACTCTTTCATATTTCGTACGTATACGGTATTTTCTACACAGACACAGAATACACTAAACTCCACAAATTTCATATATAACTGAATCGCAAAACGAACATCGCATTTTGCATGTGAAATAACACCCACATCATGAATCTATCATTATCCAGCATTGAAAGCTTTAAAAACTATAACCTATACGTCTATAGTCCGCACCTTACGCCATAGAAGCGTAACGAATTCACTAGAAACTCTAAGGCTTCGTCAACGATGGTACATCAACCTATAGCACGAGTTAAGTCAGCTATTTCGCCACTTGTAACAATTGAAACCCTAGAACAGATTAGGGTTAGGTTTTCTTACCTAGGAACGAAGTCAGATTCACCGGAATAGTGGTTTGTTAGTGATGGATAGGCACGTAGAATAGCAGGGATCGAATCCTAATAGTGACTCCAACTTCTCTCTCACTTTCTTTCTCTTTCCTCTCTTCTCTCTCCTAGGGTTTTTACCAAATTCGTATGGAGTGAATGAGAGAGAGTTTAAGGTCCTTATATAAGCTTAAAACTGATGAAAATGGCCCCAGGGCCAAGGTATACTTAGGTTATAGCCAAAGGGGGTCTGTTTCAACTCAACGGAGCACTTCCGGAGCCCCCTTAAGCCTAAGGTCGGACTTAAGCTCCCTGACCATGGATCTAGGTCAAGCTGAGTTTTCAATCCGATCGAATTTATAGATCGCCAGTGGAGGACCGGTTTCAGTTCAATGGTTCACGATCACCGATCAGGGCCACAAGTACACTGACCTGTGTATGAAAATTTTCCTGATCCGAGGGTGTATTTTGGTCAGATTCTGACGGTCTGAATCCTTATAGTTGGCCGGCAAGCGACAAGTCTCAGATTACTTAAATTTATATTTTTATTTTTAAAATATCAACGTTTCTCATACACTTCACTCCGGGCTCAAGCGAATAGCCCCGGGACACTATCTGGACTTGATTTCCGAGGTGGTTGTTAAGTCCAGCAAGGTGGTTGTAATTATATAACTTTGTATTAATCGGACTTTCAACGTGCGTCCAGATCTGATATGGAGTTTCAATGTGCTCCCGAGAGTAACTGGGTAATGAGATTGATCCTAGATTATAGGGTAACCTAGCGTCAATGATTCTAAAAGTTTTGGGTCTTACAGATCGTATTTAAAGTAATTCAAGCGAATTTCACAACTGATCTAGTTTAACACGTAGTTAATTTTGTCTAATTCCTAAAGGATTTGGTCCTGAGTGATTTCTGCCTGAGGTGATACTCGGGTCTCTGTACGGGATTTTTCGAGTCGGTACAATCTACCCCCTTAAAGAAAAATTTCATCCTCGAAATTAGTACCTTTTCGTATTTCTCGAGAATCTGAGGGTAGTTCTTTTTACCTTGGTCTCTGTCTCCCAAGTAGCCTCTTCCTCAGTGTGATGCGTCCACAATACCTTCACAAGTGGGATGACCTTGCTACGCAACACCTGCTCCTTCCTGTCTAGAATACGCGTCCGACGCAGTACATATATAGCGTCCTCGCTCAACTGTACCGCTCCCACTTGATAATGTGGGAAGGGTAAGGAATGTATTTCTTCAGCATAGATACATGAAATACATTGTGCACGCCCACAAGTGGTGTGGGTAGGGCAAGATGGTATGCTACCACACCCACTCAGTCTAATATCTGGAATGGGCCAATGAATCGCAACATAAGTTTTTCCTTCTTGCCAAAAAATAGGATTCCCTTCATAGGGGAAACTCGGAGGAACACATGGTCCCCAACTTCGAACTCTAGCGGTCGAGACCTTGTATCAGCGTAGCTCTTCTGTCTGCTCTGCGCTGTAAGAAGTCGATGCCTGATAATGTCGATCTTCTCTGAGGTCGTCTATACTAACTCTGGGCCTTTCAAACTGTGCTCGCCAACCTCTGCTCAGCAATGCGGTGCTCGAAAGGGGAGCCCATACAAGGCCTTGTAAGAAGCTATGACAATACTTGCCTGAAAACTATTATTACAGGCGAACTCTGCATACGGGAGACAGTCATCCCAACTGTCCTTGAAGTCCAAAACACAAGCCAGCACCATATCCTCCAAAATCTAATTCACCCTCCCTGTCTGTCAGTCGGTCTGTGGATGGAACGAAGTACTGAATTTCAACTTTACACCCATTGCTTCCTGGATACGAGTCCAGAAGATAGATGTGAATCACGTGTCTCAGTCCGACACGATCTCCAAAAGAACTCCATGTAGACGCATTATTTCTTTGATGTATAATCTGGCCAAGTCGTCTGCTGAGTTCGAAACTCTAATGGGGAGGAAATTGACCAATTTCGTTAACCGGTCCACGATCACCCAAATAGAGTTATAACCATTCCTCATCTTCGGCAGCCCGATATGAAATCCATAGAGATGAAGTTCCACTTCCATTTAGCTATAGGCATGGGCTGATGTAGTCCAAGAGGTCGGCGATGTTAAGCCTTGACCTGCTGGCATGTGAGACAATGGGAGACATATTCTACTATATGAGCCTTCATATTATCCCACCAATACGACCTCTTCATATTTTAATACATCTTCCTGCTACCAGGATGCATCGCAAGCTTCGAACTGTGAGCTGCCTCGAGAACTTCCTGTCTCAAATCATGAATTTCTGGGATGCATAGGCGGCTAAGGTAACGCAGGCCCCCATTCATATCAACACTCCACTCGGCCTCCTCATCATCGCTAGCCAGCTTTCTAAGCTCAACCAGTCGCTCATTGTCTTTTTGGGGTGCAATAATTCGGTCATCAACAAGTGGTTGCACTTGAATATCTGCGATACTCTCAAACGGTTCCACTACCGTGAGCTTCTGCTCAAAGTCATGTATGAATTCCACCATGTGTCATTCCTCAACCATCAACGGAGCTGCAAATGCAATCATCTTCTTGCGGCTCAATGCGTCTGCCACAAGGTTAGCCTTACCAGGATGGTAGGAAACCTCGAAATTGAAGTCCTTCAAGGTTTCCATCCATCAGTGCTGCCTCATATTCAAATCCCACTGAGTGAATATATACTTAAGGCTCTTGTGGTCGCAAAAGAGCTCAAACTCCTCTCTGTAGAGGTAATGTCTCCAGAGCTTTAATGCAAATATGATCGCTGCTAACTCGAGGTCGTGCGTAAGGTAATTCTCCTCGTGTTTCCTCAACTGTCTCGAGGTATATGCAAACACCCTGTCCTTCTGCATAAGGACACATCCCAAACCAACACGAGACACATCGGTATATATCATATATTTGACCCCTTGCTCTGGCAATACTAGCACAGGGGCAGACGTCAACCTGTCCTTTAGCTCTTAAAAAGCTGCTTCTGCCTTCTCATTCCAGGCGAACTTCAGATCCTTTCGAGTTAACTGAGACAAAGGTCTGGCTATCTTTAAGAAGTCCCGAATGAAGTGTCGGTAATAGCCTGCTGACCAAGAAAACTCCTCACCGCAGTAACCGAACCAGGCTGCTTTCAGTCTTGAACAACGGCTACCTTAGCAAGGTCCACTGCTATCCCTTCCTTGGATATCACATGTCCCAGGAACTTGACTTCCTCCTTCCAGAAGTCGCATTTCTTATACTGTGCGAACAACTGGTTCTTCTTCAGAGTATCCAATACTACTCGTAGGTGTTCCTTGTGTTTTTCCCGACTCTTAGAGTATATGAGGATGTCATCTATAAACACGATAACGAATCGGAATAGAAACGGACGAAACACCCTGTTCATCAAGTCCATGAACACGGCTGGTGTGTTCGTAAGGCCGAACGACATCACAAGAAACTCGTAGTGCCCAAAACAAGTCCCGAAGTCATCTTCTGTATGTCGTCATTCCTGACACACAACTGATGATACCCTGACTGAATGTCGATCTTCGTGAAATATTGCGCTCCTCTCAACTGATCAAACAAATCGTCTATCCTGGGCAGAGGGTATTTGTTCTTCACCGTCACTTAGTTCAATCTACGGTAATCAATACATAACCGCAGTGACCCATCCTTCTTCTTCACAAACAACACAGGTGCTTCCCAAGGAGATACACTCGGTCGTATGAAGCCAGCATCTAACAGATCATCGATCTGTTTCCTCAACTCCTCCATCTCACATGGAGGCATGCGGTATGTCGGGAGTGAAATGGGCATCGCACCAGGTGCCAGATCAACGGTGAAATTAACCTCATGATGAGCAGGTAGCCCCGGTATCTTACTGAACAATTCCCCAAAATCCTGAACTACAGGCATATTTTCAGGTGTCAGGCCATCAATATTCCTCAATAAAGAAGCATAACAAAGAACTCGAAAAGGGCAACTGACCTACACGGGAAATGTAAAGGGCATGCCGTCAGGCCCGTAAGCTGTTACTAGACGGGTCTCATAGTCAATCTCAGCCCTTACTTCAGTTAACCAATCCATACCAAGGATGATGTCGAAATGGTATAGTTTGGTGACAATCAAGTCAATACATATCGTCCTACTCCCTAGATCTATCAAGCAACCCTCACACATTTTGGTGGCATCTGTAAAAATCCCTGGTGCCGCGATGACTCGTACCCCAACCATCGGGGTCGTATTCAGTCCTAAACGCTTGACCGCAGAACATGATATCACGGAAATAGTGGATCCCGTATCCACCAACAGAAATATAGGGGTACCTTCGATATGGGCGGTGAGCTCAAAGGCTAAAGGTACCGTAACTGTAGAGTCAGGGGCTTCCGCTGTAAGTGCATGGATGCGCGCCTGCTAGGATCGGTTGGGCTAAGGCGTCGTAGGTCGTTGGGGCAGCCTAAATCGAGGTGCAGGGGGCCTGAAGGATGGTTGTAGAGGTGCAGTCCGTAGGGGTGGAGCCGACAAAACCTGAGGGGGAGGGCGATTGATTCTCTGTGGAAGTGAAAACCCACTGTCTCTCATACGTACAAAATATCTCTCCATAGCATGACCAGGTTTCCCACGGTAAGTGCATGTCACACCTGGGAGCCTCATCGGAACTAGTGGCGCCACGATCCTAGGAGGAGAGCTAGTACAGGACCTCTTGCCGAGGAATGGCCTGCTCAGCACATCTGGTCGTGGCCTGGGGATCATGGGCCCACGAGAACGTGACAATCGATCCCCGTCCTACTTTGCTTGCATAGACATGTGTACTAGCTCAGCGTAGGAGGGTATGCTAGTGCAGCACATCTTTGAGCGAATATCAGGTCGCAGGCCCTCAAAAAAATGCCACATCCGCATCTATTGTCAGCAAGTATAGTAGGGACGTATCGGCCCAACTCCGTAAACCGAAGCTCATACTCTGTCACTGACATGCCTCCCTATCTGAGGCATAAAAATTCATTTTCCTTCTCGTGTCGGTACGTAAGGGGATAGTACTTCTCATGGAAGCGGTCCTCAAATGCCACCCACGTCCATACATAGTTGACCATAATGGTCCGTAGTACACTATCCCACCACAAGCTAGCCTCCTTTTCAAACATAAAGGTGGCTAACTTGACCTGCTCCTGCTCTGTACAATATAGCATCCTCCACATCTTGGAGATGCGGTCGAGCCAATATTCGGCCTCTTCAGGTTTGTGAGAACCCGTAAAGGTAGGAGGCCTCAAGCGCTGGAATCGCTCGAGGAGACCACTCGTACCCAAATTCCCTGTAGGGTATGCAACAGGTGCTTGGGGAGGCACACCCTCATCTTGAGTAGATGGCCCTACAGTCTCAGCAGGTCACACAGATGGTGAAGGTGGAGCCGCACTTTCACCCTAAACTAGGGCCCCTGTAATCGTAGCCAAAAGCTACTGCTATTGGTGCACCTGCTGCTGGTGCATCATCATCAATAACTACTCTAACCTATCCATAGGTGGGGTTGCCTGAGGCACGTGCTGCGTCGAAGAAGACGCACGGTTCTGCTCACAAACCGGTGGTGTATAAGGTGGCGGCCCAACTGCAGGACCAGTAAATGGCTGAGACTCAGGCATAGTCTCACGAACAGGGCCCACACCGGGGTCCGTATGACCATCACATCGGAGAGGTGCCTGGGCCATCGAATCAGTAAGTGTGAGGCGTACCGTGCTCCGCGTGACCTTAGGTGGCATTCCCTATATGACATAGGGTGCAACTTGTGTAAGATGTAGCATAATAATACACAATCCTTTAAGCATTCACATACTTCATAGCATAAGAGACCGCATGCATTTCATTAACCAAAATTTGTCATAATACATGAGACAGTGTTAAATGAATCATGACAAAAGATGCATGTGAGCTAATACAACCAAGACGTCAAACGTTTAACACACTCTACCAACCACAACTTTTTAACTACAAATCATAACAGTGATACCACTCCTACACTACTGGGCCTATCAACATGAAAACACAGATCCTAACACAGCAACAAAACAACCACACAGGGCGATGGTGTGGATGACTAGGCATCCGAGTCTGGCGAAGGAGGAGGGGCGCCCTTATCCTACAGACAGCATAGGATGGTTTTCAAGGTGCGAGTCACCTTCTTGAACTTATGTTTCACGAGGCCCCAAAGATCCATCAGATCCTGTCATAGAATAGCCTGACCCTCCTCAAACCGAGCTAAACGGGCATCCTTAGCAGCCTGATCAGTGTCTTGCTCCGATGTCGTACGAGGGGAGCTCTCCTCCGTGTCCTGGGCCTCCTCTTCTTCCTCGCTCTCTTCCTCTTCTATTTCAGCTCCACCCTCTTCCTCATTCTCTTCCTCTTTACTCTCTGTCTTATCCTCACTCTCATCAAGTTAGGCTTGTCATTGTCGTGGCCCGATTTCCATCTGATTGAGAGTAGTTTCAATGATGAAGTGTTGCGGCACTGGGAGTTCTTTGCCAAGCCCGTAGCCAAACTCGCGTGCAATCTTGCATATAAGTCGGCCGAAGGAGAGCGAATCAGTCCTTCTATTGGAGAGTGCAGTAAGAACTATCTGTCGTAAAACATATGTAGTCACACACAACTTCTCTCCCTGCCTCGCTTGGTATAGAAAGTCTACCATCAAGCGCGTACACTCACTACGATTGCTCCACCTGGGGTAGACGTTAAACGTGCAGATATGGTGGAGTAGGCGGAAATCATCCGTCATGTTTAACATCAGGAGGCTATTGTTTGGTTGCATTGCACCAGTCGACCACAAAGGAAATGCGTACGGCGATCCCTTTCACGTGCACTCATCAGATTATTCTTGCTCGCATGGACTTGGCCAAGCGGTATTTCCATAGGTCAAGCTATCAGGTCAGCGTTAATTGTGGCCTCCCAACCTCTTCCCGCAGGAATCTTGAACTACAAGGGCTCCAGCGTAGGCTCTTGAATATGAGCATAGAATGCACAGACAGTGCCCACATTTGTGCAATATTTTTTCTCAAACACAGGGCCCCAACCGGCCTCACCCAGGTGCTCCAATAATAAATATTCCCCAAAAAGCCTCACATCCACGTGCACTTCAAAAAGGACCCTACGACCCTCATAAACTCCATGAGATAAATCCGCCAGTAGAGCTCTTGGGAGAGGAGACTAGGGATCGAGGTCCCGCTTAGTCCGTATCTCACGTTCAACACCCGTGCTTGTGGTGGCGCCCTCGGTCTCCTTGAACGAGTGCGGCGACTAGGCCCGGCTTCATCCACGACACCCTTTCTCTTTCCTATGAGAGAAAGAATGGTGGAAATTGAGAAAATGGCCGTAATAACCTCGAATAGAGCCATGAAAAAGTGAAGAAAAGGGAGAAAAGAGTTGGAGTCTTTAAGTCTCCACAGATTTGTGCCTCCAAAGGGTGTGTCAAGGCTCAAATGACAGGGGTTGAAGAAGGAAAATGAAGAGATGAGATGGGTTAGGGGGTTTACACGAATTTGAGCCTCAAATGGGGGGTTTAAGAGATCAAATGAGAGAGAATATAGAGGGTAGGCAGCAATGGAGAAGGGTTTACAGCGGGGTAGTGGAAAGGGTGCATGAAAATGGAAGAGAGAACCCTTGGTGGGGTGATTTGAGAGAGAAATAAGAAGTTTTGAAGAAAAGGGAAAGCTTGGAGTGGTAGTTTGTGAAGGAGAGGTGGGTTTGGAGGGGTTTTAATTAACATACCCTACGTCAGTGGGCCACACAACCCTAAAAATGCGTCGGCCCGAGTCGACCCGCCCAGCTTGGCCCGTCGGGCAGCAAGGCCTCTCTAAACCGGTCAGGTCCTTGCCGGTCTCTGGAGCTCCCGACGAGGGCTCGCCCATGGGGCAAGGTCCTCCTGCCCCCTAGGTCCCAAAAATGTGTGGGGCCCACCCTAGGTCCCTCTGGATAGGTTCCATTAGGCCCCCGACTCGGATTTGTTTCGTTTCGGGTCCTTTCGGGCATGATTCTGATGTAAAGCTGCACATAGGGATTTTTGAAGGCTAGGATGGGGTAATTTGTGTTCTAGACCCATCGTTTGACGATCTAGGAGTGATCCGGGGTTGCTTTAAGTGATCATGGGAGAGTACGGACCCAATCTTGGTGATCGTTTTCGGTAAACTTCGCCAATTGGTGAAACCGGGACTCTTAAGAATGTTTCTACATTTTCTCGCGCCCACCTAAGTTGAATTTGCATCAGCGTACGTCGTATGACCATAACCTAGGTCTGGTTTAATCCAAATCATGCTCTGATACCAACTTGTAACGCCTTGAAAATCGAGGGTCGAGTAGCAACTCAGCTCCCAAGTTCTAAAACATCACTTATGCAACATATATGCTTATGATAAAATGTTGTCTATGTTAGTGCATTAATCATGAGTGGGATTATACCAAAATAGCAATTCATACTCCAGATCAAGTTGTAAAACACAAGCGGAATACTTAAAGACATAAATAAATGTATATAAGTCAAAAGAGCATGATCGGTCTCCAGAGTATGAATACATCACTGAGTCACCATATACATGTAATAGTCTCAAAATCAAAATGTCAAATAGTACAACTACAATGATAATCCCTGTAGCCCCGTCGATCCGGATGGCCTAAGCGAAGCCGCAGGATAACTGCATATAAGAGAACTCGTCCTGATTGTCATACTCATCAGGCTCCGCCTCCTGAGTCACCGTCCCAGAACGTGGGAGTGAGTGATCAACTCAGTGGAATCATAGAGCAAAGGTTAACATGTTATCAATCTAGTCAAGCAGTAATGATAAAGCAGTAAAATCAAACATCCTTAAATACTCTTATTAATGCAAGAATGATATGAATAATGATGCATGCCCTCGCCTACACTCTGTCACTCCCCAAACCCAAAAATCGGATTCACAGGAATCTCGATCATCGAATTTGATGCCGACAGCCTCCGTAGTACCCCATTCTCGACTCCCAGCGCTCATATGCTAGGTTCCGATCCTAAGATCCTACAAGGATGATTTTTTTTTCAATGTATATTTATCTCGTAAGAAGCATAACCACAAGTATACCCAAATCATAAAGGCAACATCATCATCACATATCTACTAATATAAACCTTTGAATACAATGTAAAAAGGGAAATACATATGTCGAAAATTAAAGCTCTAGAGGTCCACTGCATGCTCCAAGCTCAACGCTGCTGCAACCGAACGCGACCTGCACGCATCTATCGTGCATAAGCTTATAGAAAGCTTAGTGAGTGGTGAAAGTGTGTGCACAAGGTAAGTGTCAAGTAAACAATATCAGAGTAAGTGGAAGTACTGACAAGTCTATGAGTCATACAACATCAGGGTACACAATGCAAATCAACTATGCAAATGAGGAGTCAAAGAGAGCCAAATATTAGATGCCGAGGATACAATGCCATGAATTATACAATATCGAAATAAGCAAAAATATACTGATAAGTCTATGAGTACCATCATTCGTACCAAGGCTATGCGATGCAAGGCATGAATGCTAATGGCCATATCAATGCAGCAACATGGCAACCCAAAATGCTAAGAAATGCGGATGCAATGTAATATGCGGTGCGAATGAAATGACCAAGTTGCAGTGAAGTCGGAATGATAGTACGTAGTATCGCAGGCTATGGGGTCCATCACAAGGGACTTCTATCCAAACCAGTCCAATACCAAGTTTTGGATAGTTAGACTCAATGTAGTAGACTCCTGATCTAAGGTTAGTCGCATGCCCAACCGAAATCTTGGCCTTACAAAGGTACACCATAGTTAGTTACGCACCACCAGCCCAAGTGAATAGTCAATGAATGAATAAATGAGTATACAATCCCTGCCCAATAAGTCCACATATCAGTACGGTTCCTCTCTAAGAAATCACTGGGGTCTATTACACTCCAGACCAGATTGCCACCCCATCACGTACAACAAGGTGAGTGGAAGATACCTCACTATCGGGCCCGGCTCATCGATAGCGGACCCATTCCTCGAGATGGTCAGACTCAGCCTAGCATTGCCCCCGCCTCTTAGACAAGTAAGGTCATACCCCCTTCCAACGGACCACAACACAGTGGGAGACGCAGCCTAACGGTATGCGGCCCTCATGCCCTCATGCATCAACTCGGTCTAGACTTTAGAGCAACCTCTGGAACCAAGAGGGTTTAGGGACTTTCACTCAGGGATATCTATAGCACCCCATGTAGAATAGATTTCCGGTGTCCCATCTAGCCATCCACGAAATACCTGTGAAGGATACAACCCTGATGTCATTAGGGCGTACGGTGGTCATTTCACACAAATGCGAGATGCATGAGTCACACAGTCTAATCATGCATCAATCCTGCGCATACCATGCGCTCATGTGTGGCAACACCGCCTATCAGGGAGTCTCAAAACAACATGCTCAATGACATATGCAATGGTCAACCACATCTCATATCAAACATACAGATGATGCGTATGGGCATGTATCATGATGCTATGCTGTCTCAACTCAAAACTGGTATTAATAACTGGCATTGACAATCGACCTTGACAATGTGGACATTTTACCAACATTGCCCCCAAGGAATGACCCATAAAGAGTCTAACATATAGTGGACTCATGGCCTTGCATAAGGGCCTAATATACATCACCATGGGCCTTACTCTAAAGCTTAATACACATCACGATGGGCCTCTCACATGGGCCTAATATACATCACAACGGGCTTCAACTACGAGTCGCATATACACAATATAGGTCTCAACAATCAGCCTCAACAATTGAAATCGACCTCGACAATCAAAATTAACCTTGACAATTAAAATCGACACTCGGACTCAGCCTTGACAATTGGAGTTGGCCTCGATACTTGCCCTCGACAATCGGGATCAATCGATAATCAGAATCGGTAAATCGGTCATGACAAGCGAATCGATCGATAATCAAAATCGGCAAATAGGTCACGACAATTGGATTCGATAATTGGTCATGACAATCGGAATCGATCGATAAGCAGACTCGGTAAATCGGTCACAACAATCGGGTCGGTAATCGGTCACGACAATCAGAATCGATCGATAATCAGAATCGGTAAATCGATCATGATAATCGGAGTCGATAATTGGTCACGACAATCGGAATTGATCGATAATCAGAATCAGTAAATCGGTCACATGTCACAACAATCGGAATCGATCTATAATAAGAATGGCAAATCGGTCACGGCAATCGGAGTCGATAATCGGTCATAACAATTGGAATCGATCGATAATCAGAATCGACAATTCGGTCACGTCAATTGGAGTCAGTAATCGGTCACGACAATCAAAATCGATCTATAATCAGAATTGACAAATCGGTCACAACAATCGGAGTCAGAAATCGGTCATGACAATCGGAATCGATCGATAATCGGAATCGGTAAATCGGTCACGTCAATCGGAATCGGCAATCAGTCCTGACAATCAGAATTGATCGATAATCAAATACAACAAATCGGTCACGTCAATCGGAATCGGCAATCAGTCCTGACAATCAGAATTGATCGATAATCAAATACAACAAATCGGTCACGTCAATCGGAATCGGCAATCGGTCGTGAAAAATTGGCAATCGGTAAGAATGGGCCTAACAAGGCGTAAAGAAAGGTAACAATGAGGACATCTAACCATCATTGCTCATCAATGTGGACATCTAACCAACATTGCTCCCAAGGAGTGGCCCACATAAGGGATTCATACACAACGTAACGACCACACATACATCACATCGGGCCTCGCCCATGGGCCTCGAATACATCACAATGGGGCCACAACCCATGGGCCTTGAATACACAATAGGTGGGCCCTACACATGGGTCTACACATGGGTCTCGTATGCATCAAATGGGCCACACGTCATGGGCCTAATACACGTCACAATGGGTCACACGATAAGGGCTTAATACACATCATCATGGGCCTCGTGTACATCAAGTCGGGCCTCATCAAATGGGCCGCAAATATATCAAGGTGGGCTTCACAGATGGGTCACAAGTATATCAAAGTGAGCCTCTCGAGTGAGCCACAAGATACATCAAAGTAGGCCTGACGGATGGGCCACAAAATACATCAAGGTGGGCCATACATCCACGAAAATGGACAGACTATATGAATACAACACATTCATCAAGGCAGGCTTCATACAATCAGGGTGCATCCCACAGCACCATCCATGTACAGACGGTGTGAATATAAAACACACCAACTCAAAGTGGGCCCCACTCGCTACCATGGTGGGGTCCATGTCTAATGGATGGACGGTCTAAACATACACATGCCTCATGATTAACCCACAAAACGTGCTGATGGAATACAGATGGGTGGCGCGGATGGAAAGTACATCAGAGGTGGGTCCCACAGAAATTTGCTGACGACCAAGGGGCGGCAGCTATATAGCAGGGGTGAATGGTCAGCCACTGTCCAGATGAAGGGCCTAGATGGTCAGCCTTGACATAAATCATGGTGGGTCCACGTAGCACCTGGTAACGTCCTTGAAATGGACAGTTGGATTAACAAAATGCCAAAGGTGGGTCCCACCGTCTTAACATGGATAGTGTGTATGAAATACATGTATCAAGATGGGGTTCACGCCCCCTGGACTGGACAGAGTGGGTAAAATACTTACATCAGAGGGCTCCACCATCCAACACACATCAGAGGGCTCCACCGTCCATTGCTGGACGGTGGATAGCGTGAATAAAACATATACATCATGTGTGTGGGCGGCCCCACGCCAAATATAGGGGTGCACATTTAACAGGTAGAACTGTGGAACCTAACCAGAGCCGACGAAACAGTCCAGTTCTAGAGTGCACCGGTTCCGGTTCCTGTTCCAAAAATCAAAACACTGGTGACATCGGTTCGGTTCTCGGTTTGGGGGTATGTAGAACCGAACCGAACCGTGAACCGATCCGTAGAACCAGACCGTGGATCTGATCCATAGAACCGAACTGTGGAACCGAACCTCAAACTAAACCGATGTGTTTTTGCACACCTTATAATTATTTTCTCTAGAACAATTATTTTCGTAAATGTATTTTTACACACCTTATACAATATCTAAACAATTCATCAAATGGACCACAATCTGGATGGACATTGGCTTGCAATTGGGCTGGATTATAAAAAGCCCAGAACCGTGGAACCGATCCGGAACCGAACCGGTTTTAACGGTTTGGTTCCGGTTTAGTTCTAGTGTGCCAACGATCTAGTTCCGGTTCCGAATTTCCTAGAATCGTTAGGAACGGTTCGGTTCTGATTTCACCCCAGAACGGGACCAAACCGTGTGCACCTCCAGCCAGATGGACTGTGTGGATATACGCATCAGTAAGGTGGACCCCAATTTGGAAGGACAGTATGAATATGAAACCCATACATCATGGCAGTCCCCACGTGGGACCCATGGATGGATGACCCGGATGAAATCCATGTCCCAGATGGGTCCCACCGTCCAGATGTCGACAGTGTGGAGAAATAGATGGATGGCTGGCATTTAGGAAAGATACATCAAGGCGGGTTCCCACCTGCCCACGTGTATCTCACGTGTGGGGTCGGCCCATGCATCCAAACGGACGGACGATGTTTATAATAACACATACAAAATGGTGAGGTCCCACTGTCCTACCCAATGGACGTTGTGAAATAGAATATATAAGTCAAGGTGGGTCCTATGGAACTTAGTGACGTCAGCTGCTGGTGGGACCACGGAGCTTGCTGTGTCAAAGCAGCAGCTACAGCTGCTGGCACACCGCCATGTGGATGGACGGGTGTAACATATATAGGTCCCACACACATGTGGCCTACACCATGGTGATAAAACACCTACATCACGGTGCGTCCCTCACATATGGACGACATGGATCCTCCACATGTGCATGATGGTGGGCCTTATAGATGGAGGGCGTGGATGAAATACAAACCTCATGTGGACCACGTCCATGGAAATTGCTGTCATAGTACAACATCTTTGCTACTGGGATCCACCGTCTCTGTAACAGACAGCGTGGATCCAAGATGCATACATCGATGTGGGCCCCACCTCCACACATGCAACACGTGTGCAGTGGGTCCCACGGCTGCCAAAAATGGATGGATGGTATAGATGTAACATATGTATCATGGTGGGGTCCACACACGTGGGTAGGACCGCATTGGTTAACCACATGTATTGTGGTGAGGCTCCACACACGTGGCCCACACCTGATAAAAATACATGTATGCATATATTATTATAATATATATTTATATTTATTTTATTATTTTAATTGCCTTTGCAAAGACATCATCCAGCGTCCGTCCATGTCTGGACGCTGGATGCACACATACATCATGACAGGGTCCACCGTTATCAAACGGTTGGATAATAGAATATAAGGTGGGTCCCACGCGTATGGAATGTATACATCTGAGGTGGGTCTACTCGTGTGGACCCACAAGCTTTGGAGGAATCTGATGTTTGTGTTTTATCCATCCACACATCAGGTGGGTCCTGTCCAATGGATAGACGGTGATGGATGATACACCCATTGAGGTGGGCCATTATTCATAGGGAAAGAGAGGGAGAAGGAAAGAGAGAAAGAGATAGATCGTGATGACAGAGGGCCCCCACCACTAGGGGCCCCTCTTTAATACATCAAGGTGGGTCCCACTACATGTGGGCCCTTAAATCACAAAACTAAAATAGAATAAAATGACAAATATGTAGATCCAAGATCACCCACCTTTCAATCTTCTTGGCCGGATGGAATCCCTAGCTCCTCGGCTTCGACTTTGACGGAGGATGATGAAGTTTGGAGGGTTAGAATGAAAGATGTGGGGGTAGGAAGATGGGCCACACCAAGCTCTTCTCATGGAGAGCTTAGACATAGGTTCTCCTTTAGTTACTTGGAAGAGAAGGGAGAAGTAAGACGGAGAGAAGATGGGATGGAGTGATGGATGGGAGAGAGAGAGAGAAGATGGGATGGAAATGTTGACTTTTGGGGTTGTTGTGTAAGAGAGGTATAGGTTGTGATGGGGTGAGTGATGTGTTGGGTGATGGGTTGATTGATGTGTTATACTTGACTTGTGAGGTGATTGATTGGATTGATTTGACTTGTTGTAGAGGTTCTCTTGGAATTGCAAACGCGTGGCGTTTCCTTGAACCAAACGCGGCCCCACATTTCCTGACCTGGGTATCACCTCGGCAGGGGAGACGTGGCGTCGGAACCGTAGCGACGGCGCAATGGCACTAGTACAAGTCTCGGGTCGAGCCGACTCTAGAATACGGGATACGACTCGGGGTCCCGCGCAACCGCCGATAAAAGATCGCGGGTCACCGGAATTTTACCGAGAGGACCCCAGAAGCCTATGGAACAGTACGGGCTAAGATACGGGTCTTACAGCTCTCCCCTCATAAAAATTTTGTCCTCGAAATTTAAATCACAATACAACCAATACAAAGCTTACCAAGGGAGGGAAAACCTATCACTATAGATATAATCAAAACACTCTTTACCAACATAATCAAACTCCTAAGGGATGGGGATAACACCCACGAATTTCAGCTTCTTGCTCCCAAGATGCCTCATCAACACTATGGTGACCCTACTAATCTTCGAATCCGGAATCAGAAATGATCAAAACTGGAATACTATGCAGCCTCACAATTTCAACGATAGGAAGCTATATCAGAAAATCTCTAAGTTATTCAAACTCGGGGATCTAACCATTCTAGGTTCTCAACAATCATAAAGTGCAGGGTATCTATCGGCAGATATGTGATGTTATCCTCAGATATTCCCAAGTTATACTTTGATACCAACTTCTGTCACACCCCAAACCCAAAAATCGGATTCACAGGAATCTCAATTGCCGAATCTGGTGTTGACAGCCTCCGTAGTACCCCATTCTCGGCTCCCAGCGCTCATATGCCAGGTTCCGATCTTAAGATCCTATAAGGAGGATTTTTTTTTCAATGTACATTTATCTTGTAAGAAGCATAACCACAAGTATACCCAAATCATAAAGGCAACATCATCATCACATATCCACTAATATAAACATTTGAATACAATGTAAAAAGGGAATACATATGTCAAAATTTAAAGCTCCAGAGGTCCGCTGCATGCTCCAAGCTCAACTCTGCTGCAACTGAACACCACCTGCACGCATCTATCGTGCATAAGCTTATAGAAAGCTTAGTGAGTTGTGAAAGTGTGTGCACAAGGTAAGTGTCAAGTAAGTACTATCAGAGTAAGAGGAAGTATTGACAAGTCCATGAGTCATGCAACATTAGGGTACGCAACGTAAATCAACTATGCAAATGAGGATTAAAAAGAGCCAAATATTAGATGCCGAGGATACATTGCCATGAATTATATAATATCGAAATAAGAAAAAATATACTAATAAGTCTATGAGTGTCATCAGCCGTACCAAGGCTATGCGATGCAAGACATGAATGCTAATAGCCATATCAATGCAGCAACATGGCAACCCAAAATGCTAAGTACTGCGGATGCAATGTAATATGCGGTGCGAATGAAATGACCAAGCTGCAGTGAAGTCGGGATGATAGTACGTAGTATCGCAAGCTATGGGATCCATCATAAGGAAATTCTATCCAGACCAGTCCCATACATAAATTTGGATACTTAGACTCAATGTAGTAGACTCCTAATCTCAGGTTAGTCACACACCCAACCGAAATCCTGGCCTTGCAAAGGTACACCATAGTTAGTTGTGCACCACCAACCTGAGTGGATAGTGAATGAATGAATGAATAAGATTGCAATCCATGCCCAATAAGTCCACATATCAGTACGGTTCCTCTCTGGGAAATCATCGGGGTCTATTACACTCCACATAAGATTGCCGCCCCATCGCGCATAACAAGGTGAGTGGAAGAGACCTCATTATTCGCCAGCCAATATCGGGCCCGGCTCGTCAATAGTGAACCCATTACTCAAGCTGATCAGACTCAGCCTAGCATTGCCCCCTCCTCTCGGGCAAGTAAGGTCATACCCCCTTCCAACCGACTATGACACAGTGGGAGACGCAGCCTAACGGTATGCGGCCCTCATGCCCTCATGCATCCACTCGGTCTAGACAATGGAGTAACCTCTAGAACCAAGAGGGTTTAGGGACTTTCACCCAGGATATCTATAACACCTCATGTAGAACAGATTTTTGGTGTCCCATCTGGCCATCCATGAAATACCTGTGAAGGCTATAGCCTTGATATCCCTAGGACTTATGGTGGTCATTTCACATAAATGCGAGATGCATGTGTCACACAGTCCAATCATGCATCAATCCTGCGCATACCGTGCACTCATGTGGGACAACTCCGCCTATCAGGGAGTCTCAAAACAACATGCTCAATGACATATGCAATGGTCAACCACATCTCATGTGAAAACATGCAGATGATGCATATGGGCATGTATCATGATGCTATGTTGTCTCAACTCAAAACTGGTATCAATAACTGGCATCGACAATCGACCTCGACAATGTGGACATTTAACCAACATTACCCCCAAGGAATGACCCACAAAGAGTCTAACATATAGTGGACCCATGGCCTCACACAAGGGCCTAAGATACATCACTATGGGCCTTACTCCAAAGCTTAATACATATCACGATGGGCCTCTCACATGGGCCTAATATACATCACAACGAGCTTCAACTACGAGTTACATATACACAATATAGGTCTCGACAATCGGCCTCGACAATTAAAATCGGCCTCGATAATCGAAATCGATACTCGGACTCAACCTTGACAATTGGAGTTGACCTCAACACTTGGCCTCGACAATCGAGATCAATCGATAATCAGAATCGGCAAATGGGCCACGACA
Source organism: Magnolia changhungtana (assembly GCA_030180095.1). NCBI lineage: Eukaryota > Viridiplantae > Streptophyta > Magnoliopsida > Magnoliales > Magnoliaceae > Magnolia > Magnolia changhungtana. The sequence continues at coordinate 5,216,151 of JASAUF010000625.1, forward strand.
ATCGGATCGATCGATAATTAAAATTGACAAATAGGTCATGGCAATCGGAGTAGATAATTGGTCATGACAATCAGAATCGATTGATAAGCAGACTCGATAAATCGGTGACAACAATCGGTGTCAGTAATCAGTCATGATAATTAGAATTGATCGATAATCAGAATCAGTAAATCAATCATGACAATCGGAGTTGGTAATCGGTCACGACAATCGATATCGATCGATAATCAGAATCGGTAAATCGGTCACGTGTCACGACAATCGAAATTGATCTATAATCAGAATAGGCAAATCGGTCATGGTAATCAGTCACGACAATCGGAATTGATCGATAATCAGAATCGGCAATTCGGTCACGTCAATCGAAGTCAGTAATCGGTCACGACAATCGGAATCGATCTATAATCAAAATCGACAAATCGGTCTCGGCAATCGAAGTCGATAATCGATCATGACAATCGGAATCGATCGATAATTAGAATCGGTAAATCAGTCACGTCAATCGAAATCAGCAATCGGTCGTGACAATTGGAATCGATCGATAATCAGAATCGACAAATCGATCACGTCAATTGGAATTGGCAATTGGTCGTGATAATCAGAATTGATCGATAATCAAAATAGGCAATTGGTAATAATGGGCCTAACAAGGCCTAAAGAAAGGTCACAATGAGGACATCTAACCATCATTGCTCATCAATGTGGACATCTAACCAACATTGCTCCCAAGGAGTGGCCCACATAAGAGATTCATACACAACGTAACGACCACACATACATCACATCGGGCCTCGCCCATGGGCTTCGAACACATCACAATGGGCCACAACCCATGGGCCTTGAATGCACAATAAGTGGGCCCTACACATGGGTCTCGTATGCATCAAATGGGCCACACGTCATGGGCCTAATACACGTCACAATGGGTAGCACGATAAGGGCCTAATACACATCATCATGGGCCTCGTGTACATCAAGTCGGGCCTCATCAAACAGGCCGCAAATATATCAAGGTGGGCTTCACAGATGGGTCACAAGTATATCAAAGTGAGCCTCTCAAGTGAGACACAAAATACATCAAAGTAGGCCTGACGAATGGGCCACAAAATACATCAAGGTAGGCCATACATCCATCAAAACGGACAGACTGTATGAATACAACACATTCATCAAGGCAGGCTTCGTACAATCAGGGTGGGTCCCACAGCACCATCCATGTACAGACGGTGTGAATACAAAACACACCAACTCAAAGTGGGCCCCACTCGCTGCCATGGTGAGTTCCACGTCTAATGGATGGACGGTCTGAACATACACATGCCTCTTGATTGGCCCCCAAAACGTGTTGATGGAATACAGATGGGTGGAGCAGATGGAAAGTACATCAGAGGTGGGTCCAACAGAAATTTGCTGACGACCAAGGGGCGGCAGCTATACAGCAGGGGTGAATGGTCAGGCGACCGTCCATATGGACGGCCTAGATGGTCAGCCTTGACATAAATCATTGTGGGTCCACGTAGCACCTAGTAACGTCCTTGAAACGGACGGTTAGATTAACAAAACGCCAAAGGTGGGTCCCACCGTCTTAACATGGATAGTGTGTATGAAATACATGCATCAAGATGGGGTCCACGCCCCCGCCCCCTGGACAAAGTGGGTAAAATACTTACATAAGAGGGCTCCACCGTCCAGCACACATTAGAGGGCTCCACCGTCCATTGCTGGACGGTGGACAGCGTGAATAAAACATATACATCATGTGTGTCGGCCCCACGCCGGATGGACTGTGTGGATATACACATCAGCAAGGTGGGCCCCACTTTATATGGACAGTATGATTATGAACCCATACATCATGGCAGTCCCCACGTGGGACCCATGGATGGATGACCCGGATGAAATCCATGTCCCAGATGGGTCCCACCGTCCAGATGTCGACGATGTGGAGAAATAGATGGACGGCTGGGATTTAGGAAGGATACAAGGCAGGGTCCCACCTGCCCACATGTATCTCACGTGTGGGGTGGGCCCATTCGTCCAAATGGACGGACGATGTTTATAATAACACATAAAAAATGGTGGGTCCCACTGTCCTACCCAATGGACGGTGTGGATAGAATATATAAGTTAAGGTGGGTGCCATGGAACTTAGTGTCGTCAGCTGCTGGTGAGACCCACGGAGCTTGCTGTGTCAAAGCAGCAGCTGCGGCTGCTGGCACATAGCCACGTGGATGGACGGGTGTAACATATATAAGTCCCACACACGTGTGGCCTACACCATGGTGACAAAACACCTACATTACAGTGCATCCCTCACATATGGACGGCGTGGATCCTCCACATGTGCATGATGGTGGGCATTATAGATGGAGGGCGTGGATGAAATACAAACCTCACGTGGACCAGGTCCACAGAAATTGCTGTCATAGTACAACATCTTTGCTGCTGGGATCCACCGTCCCTGCAACAGACAGCGTGGATCCAAGAAGCATACATCGATGTGGGCCCACCTCCACACGTGTAGCACATGTGGAGTGAGTCCCACGGCTACCAAAAATGGACGGATGGTATAGATGTAATATATGCATCATGGTGGGTCCACACACGTGGGCAGGACCGCATTGGTTAACCACATGTATCGTGGCGAGGCTCCACACACGCGGCCCACACCTGATAAGAATACATGTATGGATATATTATTATAATATATATATTTATATTTATTTTATTATTTTAATTGCCTTTGTAAAGACATCATCCAGCGCCCGTCCATGTCTGGACGCTGGATACACACATACATCATGGCGGGGTCCACCGTTATCAAATGGTTGGACAGTAGAATATTAGGTGGGCCCCACGCGTATGGAATGTATACATCTGAGGTGGGTCCACTTATGTGGACCCACACAAGCTTTGGAGGAATCTGATGTTTGTGTTTTATCCATCCACACATCAGGTGGGTCCTGTCCAATGGACAGACGGTGATGGATGATACACCCATTGAGGTGGGCCATTATTCATAGGGAAAGAGAGGGAGAAGGAAAGAGAGAAAGAGATAGATCGTGATGACGGAGGGACCCCGCCACTATGGGCCCCTCTTTAATACATCAAGGTGGGTCACACTACATGTGGGCCCTTAAATCACAAAACTAAAATAGAATAAAATGACAAATATGTAGATCCAAGATCACCCACCTTTCGATCTTCTTGGCCGGATGGAATCCCTAGCTCCTCGGCTTCGACTTTGACGGAGGATGATGAAGTTTGGAGGGTTAGGATGAAAGATGTGGGGGTAGGAAGATGGGCCACACTAAGCTCTTCTCATAGAGAGCTTGGACGTGGGTTCTCCTTTGGTTGCTTGGAAGAGAAGGGAGAAGTAAGACAGAGAGAAGATGGGATGGAATGATGGATGGGAGAGAGAGAGAGAGAGAGAAGATGGGATGGAAATGTTGACTTTTGGGGTTATTGTGTAAGAGAGGTATGGGTTGTGATGGGGTGAGTGATGTGTTGGGTGATAGGTTGATTGATGTGTTGTACTTGACATGTGAGGTGATTGATTGAATTGATTTGACATGTTGTAGAGATTCTCTTGGGATTACAAATGCGTGGCGTTTCCTTGAACCAAACGCGGGCCCACATTTCCTGACCTGGGTATCGTCTCGGTGCGGGAGACACGGCATCGGAACTGCGGCTACAACGCGGTCACACTGGTACAAGTCTCGGGTTGAGCCGATAAAAGATCGCGGGTCACCGGAATTTGACCAGGAGGACCGCGGAAGCCTACGGAACGGTACGGGCTAAGATACAGGTCTTACACACTTCCTCGTGTGACACAATCTTACAGTCGCGACATGCTTTCTTCCCTCTGTACTCTTCAACCCGCCGCACATGCAGTGCGATGTTATGAGCGTGATTACGAGTTCTTATTAGTCCTTTTCATACAGTGGGATTAGGAAACTAAAGTACCTCCCTTATATCATTTCCCAAACAATGATCCATTCTAGGGTCGTCAGTCCCAGCAATTCTCATATGATACTACAGTTCTAGGTCGCTACAATGGGCTCGTCGCCAAATCAAGACAGGCCTAGTGTATACTCTGATTACTATGGAAAGGCTTGTCACCTCTACGCAGGTTCAGAGTATACTCGAGGTCATTACAAAGGGCTCGTCACCAAATCAGTGTAGGTTGACAGCTCGAATACAGTGTCCCATACCACCGTATTCGGCTCACAAGGTGATGTTGTTCACTGGTCAATACGGGGAGGCTCGTTACCCTAGCGTAGGCCGACAGCTCGACCACGGTGTCCCATACCACCATGTACGGCTCTCGAGTCTTAACGGATCGAGGTACCACAGTTAAACGGGATTTCACTGGTGAGTTTGGTACCTTAAGTTCAAGCAGTAGCGTCCATACATGGTGAACATACATCGGGCAAATCGGGTTACTGGACGAGCTCGACTATTACGAGCGCACCTGAAGTTTATCGACATGGAGTGCGTAAACACTCCGTGTGACCTAACCACTGCCAATAACTCTGGTACAACTTGGGTTTGTCAAACACATCCTACGTGGCAAATGAATCTCAGCCACGAACTCAAAGCCTGTTATCAATTGCCTGAACTATACTGTAGTCTCAAACACATTCAATCCTTAACCCGTAAGCATGTGGAGTAGTCAGAGTAGAATTAATCAAGTAATTCAAACATATTAACAAGCATGTTATAAAACACAATGCAAACAGGAAATTTAAACACATACATTTCATAAGTAAGCGATTAAACTAAACAACTTGCATGGAGGAAATCATACACATCTCTAAGGTAGTTGAGAATCCTATCTCAATACCCACCTAAAGCACTATCTCCTAAGTACTTACTCATACAAGCATTTTCACAAACACTCAGACTACGCTTATTAACATATATAACGTATGTTGGCCAAAACATGTATTAGGGCGAATCATTTCGCCGAGGAGTTGTTACACATACAACGAGCATATACACACAGTAGTTAATCATGGCACACACTCTTTCATATTTCGTATGTATGCAATATTTTCTACACAGACACAGAATACACTAAACTCCACAAATTTCATATATAACTGAATTGCAAAACGAACATCGCATTTTGCATGTGAAATAACACCCACATCATGAATCTATCATTATCCGGCATTAAAAGCTTTGAAAACCATAACCTATACGCCTATAGTCCGCACCTTATACCGTAGAAGCGTAACGAATTCGTTAAAAACTCTAAGGCTTTGTCAACGATGGTACATCAACCTATAGCATGAGTTAAGTCAGCTATCTCGCCACTTGTAATAATTGAAACCCTGGAACAGATTAGGGTTAGGTTTTCTTACCTAGGAACGAAGTCAGATTTGTCGGAATAGCAGTTTGGTAGTGATGGATAGGCACATAGAATAGCAGGGATCGAATCTCAGGAGTGACTCCAACTTCTCTCTCACTTTCTTTCTCTTTCCTCTCTTCTCTCTCCTTAGATTTTTACCAAATTCGTATGGAGTGAATGAGAGAGGGTCTAAGGTCCCTAGATAGGCCTAAAACTGATGGAAATGGCCCCAAGGCCAAGGTATACTTAGGTTATAGCCAAAAGGGGTCTGTTTCAGCTCAACGGAGCACTTCCGCAGCTCCCCTTGAGCCTAAGGTTGGACTTAAGCTCCCTGACCATGGATCTAGGTCAAGGTGAGTTTTCAATCCGATTGGATTTACAGATCACCCGTGGCGGACCCGTTTCAGTTCAACGGTCCACGATCACCGATCAGGGCCACAAGTACACTAACCTGTGTATGAAATTTCCCCTGATCCGAGGGTGTATTTGGGTCAGATTCTGACGGTCTGAATCCTTATAGTCAGCCAGCAAGCGACAAGTCTCAGATTACTTAAATTTATATTTTTATTTTTAAAATATCCAAGTTTCTCACACACTTCACTCCAAGCTCAAGTGAATAGCCTCGGGACACTATCTGGACATGATTTCCAAGGTGGTTATCAAGTCTAGTAAGGCAGTCGTAATTATATAACTTCATATTAATCGGACTTTCGACGTGAGGTCAGATCCGATACGGAGTTTCAATGTGCTCCCAAGAGCAACTGGGTAATGAGATTGATCCTAGATTATATGGTAACCTAGCATCAATGATTCTACAAGTTTTGGGTCTTACAGATCGTATTTAAAGTGATTCAAGCGGATTTCACAGTTGATCTAGTTTAGCACTTAGTTAATTTTTTTTATTCCTAAACGATTTGGTCCTAAGTGATTTCTGCCTGAGGTGGTACTCGGGTCTCTGTACAGGATTTTTCAAGTCGTTACACAGGGCCCATTGATAGACCCATACTGGTTATGTGTAGGCCATCTCGGCCTATCTTCAGTGTAAGGATAGTTCATTACTTTATAACATGCTTAATATAATTCCATGATTCATACCCATACGCATCATATATATGCTTGATATGAGGAACGTTTGATCATAGCATAAGCCGTTGGGCTGAGACATTTATGGGACTCCTTATGAGACAGAGTGCCCCCACATGAGCTCATGGTACGCGTAGAATTGCTACATGATTTGACGATGTGACTCATGCATTTCGCATATGTGTGACTTGATCACTGCACGCCCTAGCGACATCAAGGTCGTGACTTCCACAGACACATCATAGATGGTCGTATCGGATATAAAAAATATTGGCTCTAGCATTGTGGGCACTTAAGATGTCCTTGGGTGAAAATCCCAGAACCTTTTTGGTACCAGGGGATGCTCCAACGTCCAGACTGAGTAGATACACTAGCGCCTGAGTGCCGAATACCAGTAGGCTGTGTCTCCCACTGTGTCGTAGTTGGTTGAAGGGGGTGTGGCCTTATCCGCCCGAGTGAGGGGGCTATAAGCTAGGCTGAGTTTGGTCAGCTTACAAATGAGTCCACTATCGACGAGCCAGGTAGGTATTGGCAGACTACTGGTCAGGTGAAAAGTATGGTCGCTTCCACTTGTTTGACTGTGCAGCTAGGGAGAAGGCAATCAGTGTGAGGTGTATTAGACCCCGGTGATATCCAGAGAGGAACTATATTGATATGTGTACTTGATGAGGATTGGCATGCTTTCTTTGTATCTCACATATGACATTTGGTTACATGGGCCTCGCATTGCATGGCCTTGGTATGACTGATAGCATTCATGACTTGAATTATATAGCTTTGGTACGACTGATAGCATTCATGGACTTACCACATATTTCTGCATTACTCTGATATTGTATACTTGGCACTCGCCTTGCGCACACACTTACACCACCCTCTAAGCTTTTGTAAGCTTATGCAGGACTGTTGCGTGCAGGTAGCGTTGGACAATAACAACGCTGAGGCAGGAGTGCGCATCTGACTATTTTGGAGTTTTGATCACCTTGAATTTTTCTTTTCGCATTGTACTTAAAGTTTTTGATATAGTGGATATGTGGTGATGTTGTTTTGTGACTTGGTTATGCTTGTGGTTATGCTCAATTACAAAAAAAATCATACTGAAAATCCTCCTTATATGATCTCAGGATTGGAATTTGGCGTATGGGTGCTGGGAGCCGAGAATGGGGTACTACGAAGGCTGTCAGCACAAGAATCGACGATCGGAAATTTTGTGAGCCCGTTCTCCGAGTTTGGGGCATGACAACTTTGGTGTTAACATTGTATGATTTTCTCTGTAGCCCGACTTATTTTGCTTGCAGGAACTTACGAGATCCCTATCTTGTGGGGACACTGGCACTTGAGCTAGGAAGCTTCCTTGCATTAGATCTTTGTAAGCGATAGACTCATCTTATTGAATGCCCTCATAATAATAGTTTTAAACTACCATTTGGAAACTGCTAAGTAATGGCACATATCGGTGATGAATGACACACTACTCGATACACATTTAGAGCCTTGCCCCTAATGGTAGCTTCCGACATTCTGGAATAAAAGTTTTTTTTTCTCAAACATTTACATGTTTTGGATGTGTTTCTAATGTTCTATGTTTTTTTTTTTTTTTTTTTTTGAAATTAGCTTTTCTTTTAACAGTACTTTGGCCTTAAGAGAGGAACAAGTGTACTCATCATCATATAAACCAATGATCGCCATAAATATCTTAAGCCAAATCTACAACCAGAACATATTGCACCTTGGTTGAAGGAGTATACGGTGATGCTTCTCCTCCTTTCTTTACATTTTTCTTTTCACATCGCATGAAAGTTTATTGTTGAAGTTCAGATTTCTTGCAATCCTATTCTACTATGTATAAGAAATTTTAGATCTAACATTTCCATACAGTTATAATGATATTCACAAATTAAGATCCACTGTTATTGATCATGTGTTTTCTGACTTGATTGACTTAAATGTAGGATGGAAACATAAAGACATGTTTGTGAAATTTGTGCCTATTCCTAAAGTTAACAATTTTCATGTCAAGATTGTTGTTGATAACAACCTCCATGATGTGGTTTTCGACTCTGAAAAAAATGGTTTGTACCCACCAACATCTCTTTTTGGATTTTTTCGTGACAATTCATGAAATTTAGTAGAGAAAAATATAAGTTTGTCAAAACAATGGCAGAGATTGCCAAACATATAAGGAAATCATAAGGACTCGTTAGTTTTTTAAGGTTTTGATACATATTACTTTCTATATAGCACTTTATATCACTTTGTCTCCAGTCTATTAATATACACTTATATTATTGTTATTGTTGCAATTTGGGTTGTAACATTGATCGTGGATTCCTTTGATGGTAGATGTGTTTTCTTTTTCCTTTCCTTTCTTATACATTTAGTATTCTGATGAATTAAATATGTTTTAACGATTGTGAATAAAAAAAGTAGTGAAAGATCTCATATAATTCCATGTACCTTTGCTTCCTACGCTGAGATGGTGTGTTTGCTACCTATCTTCTCTTTGGCTTATAGTTGTTATACTTGAGCCACTTTGTTTTACATGTCACAGCCACTCAGAACATCGTTCAAAGTTTTACATATCAAATGGACTTAAGCCTCTCTTTTGTCTTTTTTAGATGGAAGGATTACATATCATTTGAGGCTAGATTGAAATGTCTACAAAAAATGGACTTGAGTCCATGACTTATGCTCTAATATGGGGTGTCGTAACCATCTTGGCTACTGAGCATGAAGTAGAATTTCTATTCATATTCTTGCCCATTTTAGCCAGGCCTTTGCAAGTAGTAGTAAAATTTTTGTGCACATGTAAAGTTGGACGGCCTTGGAGCCTTCCCATATGTCCCACTTACATGCATTGGTTCGTATGTACTGTATCTTGAAAATCATGACTTTAGGTGGTCTTAATAGTTCACACTTTGGCCACATTGTGGCTGGAACATCCCCACAATGTTCCTCATTGGATATGTCTAACTGGTTGTTGTTAGCTATGAACTACCGGGTTGAAACAATAATTCCAGGTGAGATACAATTTCAAGTGTATGTTTCATTAAGAAATTATGTGATGTCTTTTGCCCTTTTGAAATCTAGCACATCATAGTTATGAGCATATGGTTGGTGGGTATATAGGTATAGTGTTTTTTTTTTTTTAATCATGAATCTTTCTGGAATTTCTTCAAAATGCCATGCTCATCTTTCATATATGAAGAATTTGAATTGATATTGTACTGTATGATCATCCTACTTTTCTTGAAATTATGAAACGTTTGTACTGTATTTTTTAGTCACTTGATCATATTAGTGCAGTCCTTGGTCCTCTCCATGGATGAATTAGATGCTGTAAGATTGGCAATCTCCTCTTTTTACTTTTTTGAGTTATTTGATTATCTAGCAAAGCATGATGATTTGCATGTGCAAATGACTCTATTGATCCAAACTATGTAAGATTTTCAGGTGTATCAAAGTGTAGATGTGGATGCTCTTCCAAAAAAAAAAATTCAGATTGATTAACAAAATAGGTGGGCCACAGTTAACAAAACTAGTTGACGACCAATAAAATTGGTTGCCTACCTTTTAAGTTGGTAGGCCCGAGTCTTGTGACAGAGCATGGTGGGATCCTCAAGATAGACAGACTGGGTCTGACTTGCAGCATGGTGCATGTTTCAGTCCACTTACCTTTGGCTAGATTTATGGCCTATTTGGATAAAACATCCTGAAAAAAAAAAAAGGAATAGATTGCCAAACCACACAATCTGTATCTTGGGCAGACAGGGAAAACCAGATGCATGGTCTGCCGAGCTGTGGCAGCACATCATCTACCACAACTTGATGGATAGCCAAGACTTCCAAACTGACCATTCCCCTTTGTTGTTATATGCTGCTAATAGGTCTACTCAAGCAACTCGAATGAACGGGGAATATGATATATAAATTTTGACGTGGGTGCTGTTGTATGACTATATAATCTGCTTAGTAATAGGATATGGTTATAGATTGTTTTTTTTTTTTTTATCATCCTCTGGTATGAATTTTTAGATGTTTTGTGGAGGGAACTTTTAAATCTAGACAAGTGTCTATTTCATCCAATCATTCCAATTTGAACAAATGTTTAAGAATAGGTGCAATCTGATTGTTAAGATTTCCTGCCTCATTGTGGTCTCTTATGATGCTTCAATGTATGGGACTGCTGAACCATGGGTCACTTGTACAAAATTGAAAACCGAGTATATTATACATAATATGTATCTCCTATAATTTCATTTTAATAAATAGGACCAATGAAATTTTAATAAATCTACTCCCTTCTTACTGTTTTGACCCAATTTTGTTGGACATTGAAGGGAATGAGATTTTAGGGCATGGTTTGTCCACAAGCAAGGCAACCTCGGTCACTGCCAGTTGAGTTGTGGGCCCAGTTGAAAATTGCTGGTGAAGCTAAAAATGTCGGACATGAGTTAGCTGCGACCCAAGATCCTGTGATGCGGGTGGGACCCCGACTATAATTTTTAATTATCCTGTGATGTGTTTATAATGTTGGAATATTTGCTTACTTGACTTTAACAGGTTGGCAAGGGAAGAGATGTTGGACTAAATCAGATTACTCTATTTGAGGGGAAAGTGGCTCGTGGTAATGGTGAACAAGTTAACTTAGCAAGGATGTTTCTAGGCTTCTGTGTGCAGGTGTGAGTGTAGGCTCCTTTGTTTTCTAAGTAGCATCAATGATTAGCTTGAAGCTCTACCACTCTTGGAAGTTAGAGAGAGAAAGATAGAGAAAACTGTCTCAAGTTTGATTTTTTTTTTTTTTTTTTTTTTTTTTTTTTGAATTTGAGTGCTTGGATGACATTCTAGTTGTGTGGTTATGTACTTCTTCTTTTGACTGACTAGTTGCATGTGTATTATATCTTTGAATTCAGATTCGTTTTGGGGTTCATCTTTGGTTATATTTTAGGGAAGAAGCTTCTCAGGTATGGCTAATTATCTCATTTCTTGACCATTCTATGAAAATCTTGCAAAATTTCAGGAGTTCTTGTTTGTCTTTGTAAACTTCTAATGGTTGGAAAAAAATGTAACTACATGAAAACATTCAAACCTGAAATATCATGTCCCTTCCCTATAAACACATCATTCTGCAAGCATTGGGAGCGGCTCTTGTGTTTATTTTCATGCTTTTGCTAGCAATCCTTTCCTGGGCCTCTAGTTGGTGGAAATACTGCAGCCATAAATAAATGGACTGATGATAGGATTGTAAACTGCCAATGTAACGCCCTGAAAAATGGGGGTCAAGCAAAGCTCAGCTCCTGAGTTCCAACGCATCACTTATGCAACACAGATAATGATGATTATGATGAGAGCATTAAAATAACAATGAGATTATACCAAATCAGCATATCATACTCCACAGACAGTTAAATTGCAAGCGAAAGACTGTGATAGATATATAAAATATATAAACTGTGGTGAGTCTTCAGAGTGTGATAACGTTACCAAGTTAAATAATTACAAGTACAATTCTAAAATATACCAAATGTGTAGTATCATCTAGTCAACATTCTTGTAACCCCGTCGATCAAGACATGGCTCACATGAACCCACCTGAAACAGCATAAAGGAGGAATCCTCCTCATCCTCATAAAAGTCCAGCTCCGCTTCGCAGCATCGCCATCATTTGAAACTCAAACAAGTCTGGTTGGTGTGTACAACACCATCCCGTAACGTATGAGTGAGTGATCAACTCAGTGGAATAATAAAGCATAGATTAACATGTTATCAATTCAATCAAGCAGTAATGATAAAGCAGTACAATCAAACACTCTTAACTACTCTTATTAATGCAAGTATGAATGCAGTCATGATGGATGCCCTCACCACACACTCCCTCGTGCGACACCATCTTATGTTCGCGGCATGTTTGCATTCCTCAGTGCTCCACAGCTTCCAGGCACATCTAATGCATGATGAGCATGATTACTGAGTTGTTATTAGTCCATTTTAAATAGAGTATTGGGAAACTAAGGTACCTCCCTTGTATCATTCTCAAACATGATCCATTCTAGGGTCGTCAAACCTAGATAATCTCATACAATATTATGGTTCGAGAGGCATCATGAAGGCATCGTAAAGGGCTCGTCACCCGTCAGCATGGATACAGATCTCACCGTATGTGGTTCAATTGCTGGCCGTCAGCTAGAATACAGGTCTCACCGTACTCGACTCAATCGCTGGCTGTCAGCTTGAATACAGGTCTTACCGTACTCGGCTCAACTCACGCTCTAGTTGCTGCGAAGGGCTCATCTCCAATCACAGACTGTAGATTATACTCGAAGACACTACAAAGGGCTCGTCGCCCGTCAGTACGAATACAGGTCTCACCGTATTCGGCTCTCGCCGTAGGTGTCAATAGTTCGAATACAATGTCCCATACCACCGTATTCAACTCACAAGTCTGGTTGCTCAATTGTCACTACGGTGAGGCACGTGGTCCCAGCGTAAGCCGACAGCTCGACCATGGTGTCCCATACCACCATGTCCAGCTCATGAGTCTTAGCGGATCGAGGTACCATAGTTAACGGGGTTTCCACTGGTAAGTTTGGTACCTTAGGTTCAAGCAGTAGCGTCCAAACATGGTGAACATACATAAGACAGATCGGGGTACTTGACGAGCTCGACTAGCATGAGTGCCCATTGAGTTATACGACATGAAGTGCATAAGCACTTCGTGTGGCCTAACCACTGCCGACAAGCAATGCACGACTCGGGTTCATTAAACACGTCCTACGTGACGAATGAATCTCAGCCATGAATTCGATCCCATTACTGACTACCTGGACTATAAATAGCCCCAATCACATTCAATTGCAAATAGGTAAAGCAGTAATGGATCAAGATTCAAATCATACAATCAAAGTTTAATAATATCCGCTTAGGGCTGCCAGGGCTGTTGCACGCACTCGTTACACCACTCCCCCATCACCCTTCACGGCACTTATGGAATACAACATAAACATAAATTTAAACATATGCATTACACAGATAAAATCATACAATCAGTTGAGCATATTATGAAGTACAACATAAGCATGAGTTTGTACATATTCAATTCCTAATCATACAGATATCTAAAGAAATCATACACATATTTAAAGAAGTTGAGAATCATATCTCAACACCCTTATACATTACAATTTACTAACTACTACTTATTCAGACATTTCAACAAACACTTTAAACTACATACATCAACATACATGACATATGTTGATCACATAGGCATTAGGCCAAATCCTTTCACTAGGTAGTTGCCCCAATTATAACACGCGTTTACCCACAACTGATAATCATGGCAAGCATGAATCCAAGTTTCATATTCATTCAGTCATTTCCACAAATACTTGGGCCACACATTGTAACATGTATAGTGTATATTGGCTGTGGCGTGATTTAGGGCAAATCCTTTCGTCAAAGGGGTATCGCTAATACAATAATCATATATCCATGACAATTAGTCATGGCGAGCACAAATGAGAATTCTATACTCATTCAGTCATTTTCACAAACACTTAAAATACAATATTTTTTAACATACATAGCATATATTAGCAAAACATGTATTAGGGCGAGTCCTTTCGCCAAACAAGTATTTTACACATATATAATATGTTCATATAACAAATAATCATGGCAAACACATTTCCAAAATTTATACATATATGGTACTTTCTAGAATACACTATTTCAACATACATAGTATATATTAGCAAAACATGTATTAGGGCGAGTCCTTTCACCAAATAAGTATTTTATCCATATATAATATATTCATACAACAAATAATCATGGTAAACACGTTTTCAAAATTTATATGTATACGGTACTTTCTACAAATACCTAGAGTATGTAAAATTCCATATTCTTCATCTTTAATCAAAACGGAAAACAGACAGCACTTTGTACATGTGCAATTGGATGCAGATCATGAATCTATCATTATCTGACATTGAAGCGTTGAAAACCATAACCTATACATCTAAAGTCCGCACCTTTTATCGTAGAATCGTAACGAATCAAATAGGTTTGCTAAGCTTTCGTAGTCGGCAGTTTGGTAACCTATAGAACGAAATAGGTTAGCTATTTCATAACCTACAACCTCCACAACTCCAAATCAGATTAGGGTTAGGGTTTCTTACCTAGAAATGACGCTAGAATCACCGGGAAAGCGATTAGAATAGGGTAGTTGAACACGTATAGCAGCAGGGAAGCATGGCAGGCAGATGCTCCCACTTCCCACACACTTTCTCCCTCTTCTCTCACAAATTCGTTTGACTGAAATGAGATAGGGTTTAAGGTCCTTATATAGCCTAAAAATACACCAAAATAGACTTATGGTCAAGGTATACTTAGGTTATAACCAAAGTGACCCTTTTCCAGCTCAACGGAGGACTTCTGGCGGGCTCCCTTGAGCCAAAGGTCGAACTTAACCAAAGTGACACTTTCTCTCTCTTTCAGTCGAATTCCCAGATCATGCGTGGCGGACCAGTTTTAGTTCAACGGTCAGTGGATCTCGATCGTAGATTCCGAGTACATGGATATGTTTGGGGAAATATCCCTGATCCGAAGGTGTAATTTGGCCCGATTCTGACGGTCTGGTTGCTTAATACTGACCCACAAGCGACAAGTCTCAGATTTCATAAATTTTTATTTTATTTTTAATTAATTTCACATTTCTCACACTCCCCACTCTGAGCTCAAGCGAATAGCGCTGGGACACTATCTGGATTTGATTTCCGAGATGGTTGTCAAGCCCAGTAAGGCGGTTCTAATTCCTTAACTTCGTGTTAATCGGACTTCCGACGTGTGGTCCAGATCTGATATGGAGTTTCGAGATGCTCCTGAGAGCAACCGGGTAATGAGATTGATCCTAGATTTTAGGGTAACCTAGCGTCAATGATTTTACAAGTTTTAGGTCTTGCAGATCGTATTTAAAGCAATTTTAGTGGATTTCATGGCTAATCTAGTTTAGCACTTAGTTAACTTTGTCAAATTTCTAAAGGATTTAGTCCTGTAATATTTCTGTCTAAGGTGGTACTTGGGCCTTTATAGTTATGTTTAGTTTAAGTATTATTCTTCATCACCTAAACTTTAAGATAGTATTTAATGTGAAAGTACTTAGAAGGATTTAAAGAACAAGGTGGTGAAAGGTGAGATTTGTGAAGAAAATGGGTTAAGAAACGATTTTAAACTTTGGGATTGAGTTCTGACAGGTTAATAAGGTGTTAAGATCGACCCTTTGCCTAAGGACGTCTAATTCCAGATTGGTAAAAATCCAGGATGTTACAGCCAATCTCCCAACATGGACTTCATAAAGGGGGAGCTTTTGAGGTTGCTTCTTTCTCTGCTGAAAATATATTGTCAACATTATGGAAAATTAAAATTCCCATTCGGTGTGGACTCAGCATTACTGGTAAAGTACATCAGTTTTTTTTAAGCATGTCATCATACAGTAATACAATTCATTCAATCCAAGAATATGGTAACAGTTAGATGTCACCTCATTTACTTGGATGTCACGAGACACCACAATCTACACAATTTTATTTCAATCCGAGAATATGGTTATAAAACTGATGCTTCAATCACCACTGTTTTTAGTGGTCAATCACCACTGTTTTTTTGTTGTATGGTCAACCAGAGATTTGGATCTGCTTCATTTGAAGTTCATGCCCTAAAATGAGATGTCAAAACGGATGAATGATGTGAAGGTTGCTTAGTGGTAGACACTGAGATCATGGCTTCGACTGCTCATGTGTGTGTGTGTGTGTGTGTGTGTGTGTGTAATATATATATATATATATATATAAGTAGCACGATCATATTAAGATTGTTTTTTTTTTTCTTTTCCATCTTTCATTTCTATGGTTTGTGTTTATCCCTCTTCAATCTCTTCAAATTTTTTGATTTTATTTTTTCTTTTTCCGAATTACAGGTTCTTCCATTTATAGATTACTCTATCTTAACATTCAAAGGTGGAAAAAAATGAGCTATATCACGTTAATATGAACCGATATTTAACTTTAATGGTGCAACAGGTGATACATTCAATTCATGGTGATAAGAATTTTAGTATTATACTGTTGAATCTTTATAAGTGATACATTCACGATAAGTAATTCAATGAATCATGGTTTTGAATACTGCTATTCTTAACCTATATCAGAATATGTATTGATTTGGTGTGCATGCTTTTATTCAGCCTCACATGCACATGATAAAAGAGGGAACATGGGAAAAAAAAAAAAAAAGGATAGAAAATATCTATTTGATTTTGCAAGTCTCTAAAAGCTCTTATCTCTAATTGTTCATTGCATTAAAAGATCCAGAATCAAAGAATCATTGGAACTCTTGGAACATCACCAAAAAAATGGGTAAAAACTATGAAAAAGCATCAAAAGAAAAAGGTTATGAAAACCAATGGTCAACAAAATTCATTTTGGTAACGAACTCTCAATCCTAGACTGCAAAACAGAACCTCTACTAAAGAAAAAGAAAGAAAAGATGCCACCCTTTTTAGTTTAGTTGATGGCAACCTCAGCTGATAAGTAATTGGGATGAAGAGTGTCTTGACCACCATTAACTTTGGCCTTCGAGAGTTTGAGTTCTTGTACCGCTTCTTCAACTTTGGCAACTAACGATTCTGTCGACTCCAATAGCAGCAGCAGTTCAAAATTGTCCATCTCTAAGAGCATTCCAGTAATCTTCGCAGCAAGCTCAAACTGCAAATCAAAATTTCTCCCACAGATCAATTCAAGATACATCTCCTAGATGAAAATGAGAAGAGAAAGGGTCTAGCTCATGGTCCTGGTTTCACCTTACGTTGTTTGGTTTGGTTTTTGTAATTTTGAATGAATTTTATACTCTATATTTAAACATATTAGACTCCATTTGGTCGTCACAAACCAAATGGAGCATAAGCCCCTTTTTAACTCTACCAATGCAACTCCTTGCATTGCCAGTCCCAAGCCCGGGTAAGGGAGGAGGGAGAATGGGCATCAAGGTGAGTTGTGTACTGTTCCTTCATTTTCTGAGAGGGATTTTTAAAATGCTTGATGGTTAATTTCAATAGTTTTCTGGCTTCTTCTAGTATCATTTGAAGACCTTAA
The DNA here is from genome assembly GCA_030180095.1 of Magnolia changhungtana. NCBI lineage: Eukaryota > Viridiplantae > Streptophyta > Magnoliopsida > Magnoliales > Magnoliaceae > Magnolia > Magnolia changhungtana. Next base: position 5,233,743 of record JASAUF010000625.1, read on the forward strand.
AGGCCCAACTAACTTGAGATTTTTATATGCAGGCTGATGTTTTTTAGCCCCACAGATTAATGTTGCCACTACAAGGTTCAATTTTGAAATGGGAAAATTTTTAACTATTTATTTTATCTTTAAAATGGTTATTTTTTTACTCAGATGTACTCAAATTTTGGCTCTTTATTTATATTTTCAGATACACAATTTTCTAGTTGTTGCTTCTGTGTTGCAAATTGGCATTCAGCTTTTACACCCAAGTAAATTTCTGTTTTATTGGTGTTATTTATTAATCTGTCATGCTAGTGCAGATAAAACCTTTGGTGAAACCAACTAAAGACATAATGAAAGTTCGTCGCATTAAATATGCTTGACGTGAGTTTTTTCTTGAGGGTACTCATCTTCCTCTTGGTCCATGATATCCTGACTTTTTGTCATTTCATTCATATAATTTTTTTGTTCTGTCAATGCAGCTAGGGATAACATTGGTGCAATTATCTTGTTCTGGGCACCTGTAGTCTTAGTATGTCTCATTGTCCTTCAATAATTTAATATATCGACATTTCTTTTCCATCATCATTTACATTTTTCTTCTTAATCGATACTTAGAAGTTAATATAATCATTTACTCTGTTTTACAATCTTTAAAATCTTTAAATCTGTACCCATATGCATTGTCGAAGAAATTAAAAACTTACTCATTCTCAGATTGCATTGTGGAATATGCATCCATTATTCAAAGAAAATGCGACATTCCAAGCACTCAAACTTTCTCTCCTTGCTAGCTAAATTGGTGAGTCTTCTTTCCTTCATACTATATGATTCATTGATGAAGTGGCCTAGCCATTTGGACAAACCCATATTCATATATTATCTCGAAATTGATGAAGCAGATCCGAATGTACGTCGGAGCTATCCAAATGTTGAGCAGGGGTCCATGGAAGGTGGGAACCACTATTATGACCATGATGAAGCTGTCCATTTCCTATGCACAGCATTGGAGGGGCCTGGCCATTTGGACAGGCTGTGTTTATATGAGGGACCACACCCTTAACCTAAACCACACCCTAAACCTATAACCTAAACCTAAACCTTAACCTATAACTTAAACTTTAACCTATAACCTATAACCTATAACCTAAACCTAAAACTATAACCTATAACCTAACATAAACCTCAACATGTAACCTAAACCTATAACCTATAACCTAAACTAGATTCTAAACCCGATCCCAAACCTGAACCCGATTTCCTAAACTTAAACCTTAACCTATTCTCAATTACCTAAAGTTATAACCTATAACCTATAACCTATAACCTAAACCTAAACCTAAACCTAAAACCTAAACCAAAACCTAAACCAAAACCTATAACCTTAACCTAAACCAAAACCTATAACCTAAACCTTAACCTATAACCTATAACTTATAACCTATAACCTAAACCTAAACCTAAAACCGAAACATAAACCTATAAACTAAACCCTAAACCTAAACCTAAAACCTAAATGTATTCTCAAATCCCTAAACCTAAACCTACACCTAATACTAATCTCAACTCCCTAACCTAAACCTAAACCTAAACTTGAAAACACAAACCTAAACCCGATCCCGAACTCGAACTCGATTTTCTAAACCTAAACCTTAACCTATTCTTAATTCCTTAAAGCTATAACTTATAACCTGTAACATATAACCTAAACCTAAACCTAAACCTATAACCTAAACATAAACATTAACCTAAACCTAAACCTATAACCTTAACCTAAACCGAAACTGATAAACTAAACCTTAACCTATAACCTATAACTTATAACCGATAACCTAACCTTAACCTAAACCTAAAATCTAAACCTAAACCTATAACCTAAAACCTAAACCTAAACCTAAACCTAAAACCTAAATGTATTCTCAAATCCCTAAACCTAAACCTAAAACCTAAATGTATTCTCAAATCCCTAAACCTAAACCAACACCTAATACTAATCTCAACTACATAACCTAAACCTAAACCTAAACTTGAAAATCCAAACCTAAACCCGATCCCGAATTTGAACCTGATTTCCTAAACCTAAACCTCAACCTATTCTCAATTCCCTAAAGCTATAACCTATAACCTATAACCTAAAACCTAAACCTAAACCTAACCTAAACCTATAACCTAAACCTAAAACCTAAACCTAAACCTAAACCAAAACCTATAACCTTAACCTAAACCAAAACCTATAACCTATAACCTATAACTTAAACTTATAACCTATAACCTAACCTTAACCTAAACCTATTACCTAAACCTATAAACTAGAACCTAAACCTAAACATAAAACCTAAATCTATTCTCAAATCCCTAAACCTAAACCTACACCTAATCCTAATCTCAACTCCCTAACCTAAACCTAAACCTAAACTTGAAAACTCAAACCTAAACCCAATGCCGAACCCGAACTCGATTTCCTAAACCTAAACCTTAACCTATTCTCATTCCTTAAAGCTATAACCTATAACCTATAACATATATCCTAAACCAAAACCTTAACCTAAACCTCTAACCTAAACCTATAACCTTAACCTAAACCAAAACCTATAAACTAAACCTTAACCTATAACCTATAACCTAAACTTATAACCAATAACCTAACCTTAACTCCGAACCTAAAACCTAAACTAAACCTATAGCCTAAAACCTAAACCTAAACCTAAACCTAAAACCTAAATGTATTCTCAAATCCCTAAACCTAAACCTACACCTAATCCTAATCTTAACTCCCTAACCTAAACCTAAACCTAAACTTGAAAACCCAAACCTAAACCCGATCCCAAACCCGAACCTAATTTCCTAAACCTAAACCTTAACCTATTCTCAATTCCATAAAGCTATAACCTATATCATATAACCTATAACCTATAACCTATAACCTACACCTAAACCTAACTTAAACCTAAAACCTAAACCTAAACCTAAAACCTAAATGTATTCTCAAATCTTTAAACCTAAACCTACACCTAATCCTAATCTCAACTCCTTAACCTAAACCTAAACTTAAAAACCCAAACTAAACCCGATCTCAAACCCGAACCCGATTTCCTAAACCTAAACCTTAACCAATTGTCAATTCCCTAAAGCTTTAACCTATAACCTATAACCTAAACCTAAACCTTAACCTAAACCTAAACCTATAATTTTAACCTAAACCAAAACCTAAAACCTAAACCTTAACCTATAACCTATAACCTAACCTTAACCTAAACCTAAAACCTAAACCTAAACTTATAACTTAAAACCTAAACCTAAACCTAAAAGCTAAATGTATTCTCAAATCCCTAAACCTAAACCTACACCTAATCCTAATCTCAACTCCCTAACCTAAACCTAAACCTACACTTATTCCTAATCTCAACTCCCTAACCTAAACCTAAACCTAAACTTGAAAACCTAAACCTAAACCCTATCCTGAACCTGAACCCGATTGATGTAATAATGTAGCCCAATCACATGGCAACAAACAAGAAAATCTTGCTTTGCTGGCAAGAATACTCGAACTCAAGCATCACAATGCATCTATTTCCATCTCTACTATCTCTTATAGCATAGATTATTTGAGATTTGGATTTATCTCATTTTTAAAGTCATGTCCTAAAACAATATGATAATATTAATAGACAAGGTGGATTTGTCACCAACATTATTCCAAGACCCATATAACTTCTCCTTATTGGAAGTTGGGTAGGGCACATGCATCTTGAATCCATCAAAGGAGATAAGGATCACCTCTCATATGTTCTCTCTCTCTTTTCATTTTTTTTTTCCATAGGATTGTCTATTTTGTGGTGTCTGCTCACGTACAACATTTTAGCAAACCAGAATGAGTTTTTCAACATATCATAAATTATTTTAGGTAGGAGAAGCTACTTTAGCAAACAAACCCCACTATGTCGGGTTACCCATACCGAATTTATGAGATTTTATCTGACGAATTATCAAAAGTCCATTTTATTTTTATTTTTACTATAAATGGTAAGTTTTAGATCGCATATAACTTTTGATCCTTCTGAGTTGTAAGAGACATGCCAACATGAAAAGGGCTCCGAAAAATTAGGAGAATAATGTGGTTAGGCCAAATTGGGCTGTTACTACTTTTGGCAAAAAACCATGAAGGCTAGTAGGAATGGATATCGTCTGTAAATAGTAAGTTTACGTTTTTATAATAAGTCACATATTTTAGTGTGTTTGAGTTTAAAAGTCCATCCTAGGTTTGAACACATTACTCATGTTAGATTTTGCCATAGTTTAGAAGATTTGTAGGTACATTTTTTATTTCTTCATATATAAGTGTTTCATTTTTGTCTTTCTTCCTTTTGAGATGTGTATAAAGGCATGCTTGTTTGATTGTGTCCACAAATGTTGTTTTATACAGGCTGACAAGCTAAAGAAGTCAGTGGAGGATGAAATTCATTTTCTCAAGGGAAGGGTTTCAGAACTTGAAAGTGATCTTGTGTCGAAGTCCACAAAAGTTACATCTGCAGTTTCAAGGAAAGAAGAAGCTCTATCTTCTGCATTTGCTGAAATTGACCGTCTGAAGGAAGAAAATTCTGTAAAAACGTGAACATTATTGATGCATATGGAGGGTGCTTACTGTGTTGGAGTGTATTTGTTTCATGCACATGAGGGCACACATTAGTTGTAATTCTTATGATAGGTTGAGCAAAGTGAAGTATTGTTTATTTAGAAATGTGAATGTAGAATGCATTGTATGATTTGATTGTTATTTGTAATAAATGCATCATTTTTTTCTTCTGATTGCATTTTATGTACTATTTTTATCAACATTAAGCTTAGATGAGTTATCAATCATAACAGGTTCTCAGGTCGTATTATTACAATTTTTTTAAAAATAGTTACGAATATAATTTGTACCTATAGCTACGGCTTTTACCCATAGCTATTGGTATATATTGCTATGGATATTGTCCATAGCTATTGTTATATATTTCTACAGATATAATCCGTAGCTATTGGTATCTATTGCTATGGATATAATCTGTAGCTATTAGTATCTACTGCTATGAATATAATCCGTAGCTATTGGAATCTATTGCTATGGACATAATCTGTAGCTACTGGTAGCTATTGGTAGCTATTGGTATTATTGTTATGGATATCATCCGTAACGATTGGTATCTATTGCTATGGATATAATCCGTAGCTGTTGGTATCTATTGCTATGGATATAACCCGTAGCGGCACCTTTAGCTACCCCACCAATAGCGACGGACGTGCTACGGATTATATTCTTAGCAAAAGGGATTTTGCTACAGTTTTTGGCTGTAGTCTTGGCCCATTTTTCTTATAATGTATGGTTAGTTGCTATGGTAGTATAAATTTTGAGGACAAAATTTTTATTAAGGGGGAGAGTTGTAAGGCCTGTATCCTAATCCGTACTGTTCTGTCGACTCCTGTGATCCTTCCCCTCGAATTCTGATAACTTACGACCTATAATTGACATTTGCACGTGATCCTAAGTCATATCTTGTAAATTTGAGTCAGCTTAATTCAAGACTTATACCATTGCGACCGCACCGTCGCCGCGGTTCCAACGCCGCATCTTACACACCAATCCGATACCCTAGCCAGTAGATGTGGGCCTGCGTTCAGTTTAAGGAAAATACGGCACGTTGCAAATCCCAATAGAATCTCTACGACCCATCCCATCAATCAATCAATCAATCAAAGTACACACCCATACTTTCTTTCTCCCCAAGTCAAGCAACCACCAAGTCAACTCTCTCCCTCTCTCTCTCTCTTATACACCCATACATGTCAAGTACAACTATCACCTCACATCCATCACTCACACCCATCACTTCTCTTACAACCACCTATTCTCTCTCTCTTTCTCTTCACATTTTCCAAGCAACAAAGAGCAAAGAGAGGTGCACGTCCAAGGAATTCTAAGAGAGAAAAGTGAGTGTGTGTGGCCCACTTCTTATCCCAAAAATTCATCATCCTAGCCCTTCATCTCTCATCACCTTCCATCGAAGTGAAACACAAGGAGATCGGCGTTCCATCGAACCAAGAAGATTGAACGGTGGGTGCTTCTATATGCTTAGATTTCATTTTTTAGATGATGGGCCAAGTGAGGCCTACTGATCGATGGTATGAATCTCACTTTGGACCTTAGGTGTGGCCGATGGCCGACCTTGATTCACATGATCGTTCCATGATGGGGCCATTTTCCATAGACCCCATCATGATGTTTACTTTTCGAAGATTTAAAGAGGTCATCTAGACCTTCGATTTTGGTGGAGAAGTATCTCCATCATTGATTTTTGATTTGGTGGGCCCACATGTATTGGGACCCACTTGATGTGTGATTGAATGCTTGAAAAGGAGGGCCCATAGTGTCAGGGTCCCTCCATCACACATGTCCCTCTCTCTCTCTCTCTCTCTCTCTCTCTCTCTCTCTCTCTCTCTTTCTTTTTATGTGATGATGTAGTTGTGTGACTCACTCAGATGGACCCCACCTTGATGTATGTCTTTTCCACAGCATCCAACCATTTGGTGGCCCACCTAGGAATCACGCCTGTAGGTGGGGCCCACCTTAAAGATGTGTTGTAACCCAACCATCCAACGTCTAGGGATGTTGGACGTTGCCACACAGTGAAGTGTGAACTGACGGGGTGGTGTACTGACAGTTACTAAAAGGAAATTAAATATATATATATATATATATATCAGTTTGATTCAAAACCTTGGGTGGACAACTCATACAGGCCCCACCTTGATGTATAAGTCAAATGCACACCGTCCATTCCATTCCCCAACTCATTTTAGGCGTTGAGCCAAAATATGGGGCCAATCCGATTTTCTGGCGGACCATATCATCGAAAACAGAGATCTTTAATGTTGAAATCCACTAGGACCCACTCTAATGTTTCTATGCACTAAAACCCATCTAATATTGGGCTCATTTGGACTGTCTTAAGCTGTAGAATGAAATGGTTGGGCTGGATTCTCATGACGTGGGCCCCATGTATGAAAAACCACAAAAAATTAGTTTTACACACACACACACACACACACATATATATATGAGAAGCAGCAGGCGCTACTGACGCTGCAGCAGCGTCCTGCTACTGCGCTGGCGAGGAAAAGGGGCTGGGACATGGTCCCAGCTGTGGGCCCCACGTGAAGTGTGTTGAACATCACACCATGCATTTGGTAGGCCCCTTTGGGGTAGTGGGCCACCCCAAAAATCAGCCATATATGGAGCTCAGGTGGCCCACGTCACAGGAAAACAGTGGGATTGAACGACTGCCATTGAAACCCTTTGGGTTTCACAAAAATTTTGGATCATTATGAAATTGGTTTTCCTCTTCAGCCGGGTCTGTGTGACCTTACTAACAGATTGGATGGTAGATAAACACTATGCTGGGTGATCAGGGTCGAATATTGCATCCCAGACCCCAGTAATTGCCTAATTTTACGTACATGATAAGGTTTAATGGAGTATTTTAATCGTGTTTTTATTACAGGATGAAATCAGGAGCGTTAATTGGAAATTGATGTTAAAGGCATGGATTTCATGATCCAAAGTCTCCAGAGCACGTGATGGACTCCAGAGAACCGATGATGAAGATTTTACACGCCTGGGATCGGAGGAAAGCAAGCCAAAGGGCCCCGAAAAGGGTCCAGAATGCAAGAGCACATGGTTCCCACCATCCGATCAACTCGAAACTTCATACATGTGATGAGGGCCGTAAATTAACCGTACATATTAAATTTCAGCCATTGAGGATCTCGGGAAGTGGTCCAACAGACAGATCAGCCCTCAGAATCATGATTCTGGGCCCACCTGATATCTGGATATTCCCCAAATTTGGTCTTAACTGTTTAAATAAGATGATAAAAGAGATGGACGGAGTGGATGTCTCGCATGCATCGCAGTGGACACCACGTGTACATGAGGGAGTGCACAGGTGGTGCACTCCCGCACCGCATCGGACCGTCCAAGACGGTCAGCTAAGCGCTGACCCGCGCCCGTCTCCTCAAAATGCAAATCGCGTTCCAGCATCCGTGGAAACGACTTGCAGTCCTCAGTTGTGGGCCCCACACATCGCCCAAATGGACAATCCAAACCATCCATCCGCTTCTTGGGGCAGCCATCACCATTGCCTAGGTGGCAAAAATTCAAATGAAAGCATAGATCAGATCCCAGCCGTTCAAACGTCGGACGGACGGTGGCGCAGAAAGTCAGGTGGACCTCATCAATAAAAGGCAAAAATCTGCATTCCCAACCGTTTTTTCCTCCTCTATGCAATGGACGGAGTAGATTATTGAAATAATTATCAAAGTGGGACCCTCCATCATCACAGTCCTCGTTTCCGCCGTCCGCGTAACGTCACTCGCTGCCGAGTTTTGCGGCGGATTGTGGGCCCCACTCGTCAACCGTACGGTCGATCTGATCCGTTCATCTTGTAGAGTGGCTCGAGCACTACAAAACCATGCTGATATTCCACTCCCATACGTGCACACGTGCGCGGTACAGAGGCCACAAACGGACTGCTCTGTGACGTTCAAAACTGATTTTGTTGAGATTTCTTCTCTGGGCCGCGTCAATGGACATTCAAAACCACCCATTCTTGACTGAAATTTCGTCCTGAATCCAATGGACGGGGTGGATTTTCTAGAAAACACCTCTGTGGGACCCACCGATCACGGCTGCGAAAAGTTGCACTTCGAGTCCTTCTACGATTCTGCCACCGATTCCAGCCATCCAGCAGCTATAAAAGGGGAGTTTTTGACGTGGGAAAGGATGGAGAACCAGGGAATTCCAGATCTGGAGCAAGGGAGAGAAGAAAGAGAAGAAAGAGAAGAAAGAAGAGAGAGAGAGATTGTTTGGTTTGACGTTCTTTTCTGAATTTTATTTAATCTTTTTTTTTATGGATTTTATGGGTCACTAATCTCTCAGCTAGGGCTGAGATGAAGCCCCTAATTTGATTAACTCTTGTATTGGTTGATTTACTTTGAACATTAATTAATTTGTTTCTTTCTCTAAGTGGGCTTGATTGGTTTAAATTCTATACTTCTCCATCTATGAACTTGACTAAAGTATATATATATATGGATGTTGTTTAGATGCTTATTATAGGTGCTTGTGTCTGATCAAGAACAGGTTTCCTATAGAGGAAGAAACAGGGTGCTTTAATGAATGTACATTCCATGTGCCCGACCAAGGACATGGGATATGTTATTCATGGCATTGCTTAAAGGAATTAGACACTCTGTATGCCCGATTCAGGACACAGATTGTGCTTTCTCTGTATAAGTGGTATCAATCTAGATCAAGGTGAATTAACAGACAAAACAAGGGTTAGGATAATTAGGGGTGGATTCGAAAGTCCTAGTGCTCTTCCTCTGATTGAATTTTCTACCCTGTTCTTAATTGTTTTTTTTTAGAATTGTGCTTAGTAGTTTATTCCATTATTTGTTGGATTAGTTAAGGAGAGTCATAGATTTGAATTGTGACGACCAGTCCTCGTGGGAATGATCTCGTAATACGTACCATATCTACATTTGATTCGTATACTTGCGAGTTTAAAAATCATTTAAATCATGTTGGTTTAAATAAAACATCAAATTTTTTGGCGCATTTCTTGGGATCAAGTTTGCTCCAAATTGAATTTAAGATTCTCTCTTATCATAATTCATAGCTTAGGATTTTACTAACTTTAGTCTTAGATTACTTATTTATTTATTTATTTGATTTTTAGAACCAATTTTCCTGTCCTGTAGGGTCGTTGATAGATCTTCTAACTTGGTAACTTCGTCCTAATTTCTTTACTTTCTTTATTTTTTTTAGATTAGGTCTTATCCCCTAGATACTAAATTGTTTTGTTTTGTTTTGCAGTTTTTTTTTTAACATAGGAACTTCTACTCTGGTAACATCTTTCTAACTTCTTCTTTATTTTCGATATTGCTGTAGGATTTTGCTTTCTTCTAGAATTAGAGTAAGAGTTAGGTTCTACCATGGAATCGTGGGTACATGCATATGCTGCGTTGGATAAGTTATATTGGGAAATGCCTGAAGGTTGTGGAATTCAGCATATCCCTCAAGATTTCTCTCCATCAAGAACAGACATTGAGAACCGACTAGAACGTTATGTTCCATCGGTTAATAGGGCCGTATACGATTGTAATTATGGGAATGAGGATTATTATCAACCATCATATTCTCCCATGTATGATCAGTATGACTATAACCAGTGGAACCATCAAACTCGGGAAGATGAACCAACAACATATTGTAATAATCATTCTCTTGGATCCCATACCTTTGAGATCCAACCAGAAACGATCCAAGAGGATTCATGTTTTAATCTAGAACAATTCAACCAGCATGTTGCAAAAGTGATGAAATCATTAGAAGCACTCAATTCGCACCTTGAAAGGATAGAGGAAGCTCGCTCATCCCAACTACAATCCAATCCAGAAATACAATGCGAGGAAAGTGATCCTCACTCACTTTTGATGAAATCTGGAATTTGGAATGAGGAGTTGGATTCCATTAACGAGCATACGGTTCAATTCCCCGATGAGTCGATCTCAATGACTGTTCAAAAGAATGGGGAAGAAACATGGTTGTCTTTCAAATATAATGATGATGACACACCCCACTCACATGACACACTTGAGTTCAATAAAGAGGAAGAGGTTAGTTTATACGAACCTCAACCCAATCTGGAAATAGAATGTGAGGAAAGCGATCCCATCCCAAGTGTGCACTGCATGGAAGTAGACGATGATGCATATTGGAAAGATGATTATGAATGTGCAACCCAAATTCCCTTTGAATCAATCTCAAATTTGGTCCAAGTCAATGATCAAGACATACACAAAGTGGTCAGTCATAATGAGCCACTCCCCTCACCTAACATGTCTGATTTTAAGGTAGAGGATGGGCCCCTTACAACTGACCCTTCTAACTCTTGTGAAACGTATTTGGACCACTCCTCTGAATTACATGATGATATGATTCGGGAGATGGACGAGCTACTCGATATGACTCTTGAATTTGAAACCACCCAGTTGAGGCCACCATCTGAACTGTTGAATAATGACGATTCATCGCCTCTTCTGAGTAGTATCGATGAACAGAGTCCACACATCAATGCTACGTATACTGATCCTCAATCTGTCTGTGCAGGGCTGGAGCAAGAGAGCACACCTTCGTTTACCTTCAAAAACGATGGATTCCTTGGGAAGATCATCATGAGCTCTAATGTGGAAAATAAGTCACACTCAACTGAATTGCCCAACTCTTTGGATGATTGCTTGGCACACTTTGCAGATTCAAATGATCCCATGATAAAAGACATAGTGAATGCCCTACAAAACAACATCTCGGTAGACATTACTGACCGAGAGAACCCTTACTCTGAAGCCCCTCCCTCCCCAGATCCTCATTATTTACCATTAAGGGAGGAGGAGCTAAAAATTGAAACGAAGTCTGCTACTTCGGAATGTGTTGAGACTACGTCACTTTCTGAGAATTTTTCTGACTTTCATCTATGTGTAGTCTCTGATTCACCATGGGATACTAACATCGAAACTTCTTCTGTCGCAGGTGAATCAGATATACTCTGGATACCTCAGGCGAATCAATGACAAATTTTTGATGAGGTACGTAAGTTTCTCTGGAATGTCATGCTCCAGGGCATCCAAGCCTATTGCAAAAAGGGCTTTTGGATGATCCTGTTAAGAAACCTACTGAGAAATTTATCACGATACTGGCCGGAAGAGGAACCTTGCAGCATGACTGAGTAGTTTTTCCCTACTTTCTTAGGACTAGAGTAGTTTCCTTTATGTTTTTAAACTTAGCACTCCTGGGAGGCAGCCCGGTCTTTTGTTTTATGCTTTTTCCTAGTTAGTTATTTCAATGTTTGTGGGTAACATTACTGCAAACCCTCACGAGACTACAACTCGTCTACTAGGGGTAACCTAGGGGTTTAAAGGCTTGTTGCATGCGCTAAATGCAATCGAGAGCACCTGCGAAAGTGGTATAGGTAGGATCTTCTTTTATTTTTCTTTTTATTATTTTTGTTTCTGTTGATTTCTCTCTTGTGCTCACTCGCGTTTACGTTGAAATTTTTTTTTTTTTTTTGAGAAAACTTCTTGATTCTCCATCTAGGTACTATCTTTCCATCACTCCTCTTTTATTTTCGTTGTCCCATGTGCAGTGCTTGCTTATTTCTTTTACATTGAGGACAATATAGATTTTAGGTTAGGGGTGGGAGATTAGGTTACCTAATCAGTATTTTTACCTAGTGGGAGATTAGGTTACCTAATCAGTATTTTCTTGGTCTTGAGCAAAATTTGTGAAAATTTTAAAATTTTTCTGGAATTTCTATTGAATTCAAAGTGATTTTGAAGGATAGTTGTGATTTTAACATTATAAGATTCGTGATGTTGGTAACTTATGACTCTTGGATTCGGCCATCTGCTTGATTTCACAGTCAATTTTGAATTGTTAATCCATGATTAGAAATTGTAAACATTGATTGAGCCATGATTTCACATATCACATCTCGCTTACACATTAAGTTTTTTGTTCGATAACTGAATGATTAACTTGGTAAAAAGAAGTATTAAAAGGCTAAGTCACATAATCTTCACCATAGGTTTGCTCCCTATAGGTGCAGATTTGATTCTCCATAGTTGACATATGAAAAAAAAAAAAAAAAGTTTGGCGACAAGTTTTCGCCATAGGTTTGCTCCCTATAGGTGAGAATTTGATTCCCCTCATTTGCGTTACTACTCATAAAGAAAATTAAAGGCTGGTAAAATGAAAAGTTAATTTGTGAGATAAGTGTTGGTTTCAAGTTTGGTTGTCACGAATTACTAATGATATCATGAAATTGACAATTGGATCTTTTAATGATTGTCAGTCGAGATTATACTATACACTCATGGAACTCAATGTTTAAAATTGTTCAAATTAATGGATTAATATTTTAAACTTGATTATGAAATCTGCCGAGAGCTTGATTCCAAGAGAAAAACTCCACACACCAATCATGAATCTTAGAATTTTCACATCTCAGCTATCTGTTCACAAGTCACTTGAGTTTACAGGAATTGTCTTTCATTTCTGAAATTATTTTTCGCATGTTTTGCTCGGGACTAGCAAAATGCTGGTTGGGGGTTGTGATCAAGGTCGAATATTACATCCCAGACCCCAGTAATTGCCTAATTTTACGTACATGATAAGGTTTAATGGAGTATTTTAATCGTGTTTTTATTACAGGATGAAATCAGGAGCGTTAATTGGAAATTGATGTTAAAGGCATGGATTTCATGATCCAAAGTCTCCAGAGCACGTGATGGACTCCAGAGAACCGATGATGAAGATTTTACACGCCTGGGATCGGAGGAAAGCAAGCCAAAGGGGCCCGAAAAGGGTCCAGAATGCAAGAGCACATGGTTCCCACCATCCGATCAACTCGAAACTTCATACATGTGATGAGGGCCGTAAATTAACCGTACATATTAAATTTCAGCCATTGAGGATCTCGGGAAGTGGTCCAACGGACAGATCAGCCCTCAGAATCATGATTCTGGGCCCACCTGATATCTGGATATGCCCCAAATTTGGTCTCAACTGTTTAAATAAGATGATAAAAGAGATGGACGGAGTGGATGTCTCACATGCATCGCAGTGGACACCACGTGTACATGAGGGAGTGCACAGGCGGTGCACTCCCGCACCGCATCGGACCGTCCAAGACGGTCAGCTAAGCGCTGACCCGCGCCCGTCTCCTCAAAACGCAAATCGCGTTCCAGCGTCCGCGGAAACGACTTGCGGTCCTCAGTTGTGGGCCCCACACATCGCCCAAATGGACAATCCAAACCGTCCATCCGCTTCCTGGGGCAGCCATCACCATTGCCTAGGTGGCAAAAATTCAAATGAAAGCATAGATCAGATCCCAGCCGTTCAAACGTCGGACGGACGGTGGCGCAGAAAGTCAGGTGGACCTCATCAACAAAAGGCGGAAATCTGCATTCCCAACCGTTTTTTCCTCCTCTATGCAATGGACGGAGTAGATTATTGAAATAATTATCAAAGTGGGACCCACCATCATCACAGTCCTCGTTTCCGCCGTCCGCGTAACGTCACTCGCTGCCGAGTATTGCGGCGGATTATGGGCCCCACTCGTCAACCGTACGGTCGATCTGATCCGTTCATCTTGTAGAGTGGCTCGAGCACTACAAAACTATGCTGATATTCCACTCCCATGCGTGCACACGTGCGCGGTACAGAGGCCACAAACGGACTGCTCTGTGACGTTCAAAACTGATTTTGTTGAGATTTCTTCTCTGGGCCGCGTCAATGGACATTCAAAACCACCCATTCTTGACTGAAATTTCGTCCTAAATCCAATGGATGGGGTGGATTTTTCAGAAAACACCTCTGTGGGACCCACTGATCACGGCTCCGATTCTGCCACCGATTCCAGCCATCCAGCAGCTATAAAAGGGGAGTTTTGGACGTGGGAAAGGCATTCAGAACTAGGCAATTCCAGATCTGGAGCAAGGGAGAGAAGAAAGAGAAGAAAGAGAAGAAAGAAGAGAGAGAGAGAGATTGTTTGGTTTGACATTCTTTTCTGAATTTTATTTAATCTTTTTTTTTATGGATTTTATGGGTCACTAAACTCTCAGCTAGGGCTGAGATGAAGCCCCTAATTTGATTAACTCTTGTATTGGTTGACTTACTTTGAACATTAATTAATTTGTTTCTTTCTCTAAGTGGGCTTGATTGGTTTAAATTCTATACTTCTCCATCTATGAACTTGACTAAAGTATATATATGGATGTTGTTTAGATGCTTATTATAGGTGCTTGTGTCTGATCAAGAACAGGTTTCCTATAGAGGAAGAAACAAGGTGCTTTAATGAATGTACATTCCATGTGCCCGACCAAGGACATGGGATATGTTATTCATGGCATTGCTTAAAGGAATTAGACACTCTGTATGCCCGATTCAGGACACAGATTGTGCTTTCTCTGTATAAGTGGTATCAATCTAGATCAAGGTGAATCAACAGACAAAACAAGGGTTAGGATAATTAGGGGTGGATTCGAAAGTCCTAGTGCTCTTCCTCTGATTGAATTTTCTTCCCTATTCTTAATTGTTTTTTTTAAGAATTGTGCTTAGTAGTTCATTCCATTATTTGTTGGATTAGTTAAGGAGAGTCATAGATTTGAATTGTGACGACCAGTCCTCGTGGGAACGATCTCGTAATACGTACCATATCTACATTTGATTGTATACTTGCGAGTTTAAAAATCATTTAAATCATGTTGGTTTAAATAAAACATCTCTGGGCCCTACGTAGGACCCACGGATGTATGTGTCCCACACCTTCCATCAGTGTGGCCCCTACCATGAGGTATGTGCTTTATCTATGTTGTCCATCCCTATGGGACCCACCATGATGCATGTGTTGCACCCAAACCGTCCAATCCTTTGGCAAGCATGTATTATAGGCTTGAGACTAAAAATAAGACAGATCTATAGTTCAAGTAGACCCCACCATTTAAAATAGTGGGGACAGTGACATTCACTGTTCAAAATTTCTAAGGGCCATAGCAGTTTCCTATTAAGTTGATATTTGTTTCCACTTCATCCATCACTATGTTAATTTATGAATAGGTTGGATCTCAAAATACATCACGGTGGCCCACACCATCCAGCCGTTGATCAGGTGGACTACATTACAGGAAATAGTGGGTTTGAATGTCCACCATTAAAACCCTTGGGCTACAGGGTTTGGACCTATATGATATTTATTTTCCCCTCTTAATCCAGGTCTTTATGACCTTATGATTAGATTGGTTGGAAAATAAACTTTATAGTGGGCCTTGTGATTTATTTAACCGTGAAAAATTATTATCTCCGTTACTATTTGTGGTATGGTCCAAATGATCCTCCAATATGATTTTTGGGGATGTTTGAGGCCAATCTCGATTTATTTGTGGCTATCCATTGAGGCTCACCTTGGTACATATATGAGACCCATATGATTAGGCCCATCTTGATGTAGTTGTGGCCCATCTGTTGAGGCCCACCTTATTATATATGAGGCTCATTTGGCGTATTAGAGGCCTATGGGTCGAGGCCCAATGGTATGTACATAAGGTCCATTACAATGTGTGATTCTACCATGGTTATGTAATGATGCTTATGGCGGGCTATGCCTTGGGAGCAATGATGGTTTGACGCCCACACTGTAAGTACAATGTTGGTTAAATATCCGCATTGTAACTCTTCTTAGGGCCCATTGATAGGCCCTTACTTGTTGATAGTTCATCACTTTATAACATGCTTAGTATAATTCCATGATTCATACCCGTTCGCATCATATGCATGCTTGACATGAGGTGTGACTGATCATAGCATAGGCCATTGGGTAGACTATTTATGGGACTCACTGATATGAGTTACCCATATGAGTGCGCGGTATGCTTAGGATTATTGCATGACTGGACGATGTGATTCATGCATCTCGCATTTGTGTGTCATGATCATTATACGCCCTAGTGACATCAGGGCCGTGGCTCCATAGACACATCGTGAATGGTCATATTAGATACCGAAATACTTAGTTTTAGCACTGTGGGCACTTAGAATGTCCTTGGGTGAAAGTCTCATAACCTTTTTAATACCAGGAGATGCTCCAACATGTAGATTGAGTGGATACACGAGCGTAGGAGTGCAGAATACCAGTAGGACGTGTCTCCCACTGTGTTGTGGTCAGTTGGAAGGGGGTGTGGCCTTATCTGCCCGAGTGAGGGGGTTGTAAGCTAGGCTGAGTTTGACCAGCTCGCAAATGAGTCCGCTATCGACGAGCCAGGTAGGTATTGATAGATTACTGGTCAGGCAGATAGTCTGGTCTATTCCACTTACTGGGCTGTGTGGCTAGGAAGGCGGCGGTCAATGTGAAGTGTATTAGACCCCGGTGATATCCTAGAGAGAAACTATACTGATATGTGTACTTGATGAGTATTGGCATGCTTGCTTTGCATCTCACATATGACATTTGGCTACATAGGCCTCGCATCACATGGTCTTGGTATGGCTGATAACATTCATGCCTTTCATCATATAGCCTTGGTACAGCTGGTAGTATTTATGAACTTATCCGTATATTTTTGCATTACTCTGATATTGTATACTTGGCACTCACCTTATGCACACACTTACACCACCCTCTAAGCTTTTGTAAGCTTATGCATGAATGCATAAGTGTGTATGCCTTAGACCGTTGCGTGCAGGTGTCGTTGGATCACAGTAGTGCTGAGGTAGGAGTGCACGTTGGATTATCCTTTTGATCACCTTGTATTTCACTTCCCACTTTGTACTTCAGTTTTTGATATAGTGGATATGTGGTGATGTTGTTTTGTGACTTGGTTATGCTCCATTACAAAAAAAAAAATCATACTGAAAATCCTCCTTGTAGGATCCTAGGATCGGAATCTGGCATACAAGAGTTGGGATCCGAGAATGGGGCACTACGAAGGCTGTCAGCACCGGATTCGGCGATATGGAATTTTGTGAGCCCATTTTCCGAGTTTGAGGCGTGACACCCTTGCTCTTATGTAGGGCTTAAACTCTAGGTTCCTTCTGTGGATCCTTGGCCTGTGTGGCATAAAACTCTAGGTTCCTTGTGTGGATCCTTAGCCTATGTGGCCTAAAACGGAGGTTCCTTGTATGGATCCTTTGCTCTTGTGTAGGGCATAAAACTTAGGTATTTCTTGTTGACCTTTGCTCTTGTGTAGGCATAAACTTGTGCCTTTATGTAGGCATGTTAGGTACCTTGTGTAGGTCTTAGAGTCAGCCATGTGTAGGTTGTACTGGTTTGAGGTAAACCAGATTTGAAACTTTCATTAGTGAAATCCAGTACACTCAAGGGTTGAGTGTGTCCACCAAGAGTGGAGTAGGCATATAGTTGAACCACTATAAAATGACCGTGTTTGAGATTGTTATTTGCATATTCTCTTATTGTGTTTACTTTGAATGATCGCATGATGCATGATTATTTAGAACTGATAAGTATCACATCTCACACAGTCGCTTAGTGCATCCATCATAGACTAAATTTATATACCGTTTATATATTGAATAGTCTTGTGATTGGATCCTCTATTTGGCTTGGTAGCCATTAGAGTTAAGTTAAAGATATCTTGATAAATTGTTATATTAGACCAAGATATTAGTAATATGATTTTAAATTGTCATAAAATTTTATAAAGTCCTATTCACCTCCCTTTAAGACACTTTGACCTATTCCTACTTCTACTAGAGCGGTCATTACTGCAATTTTACCATTAGAGTCTATAGGAGCTAAAATGAACCCTACATCAGTAAGGAGGGTAAGCTTAACTAAACACTTCAAGTTAAAGCCATTATAAATCACTTGATCAAAGAATATTAGCACAACGCACTTACAATTGACTCTTGAGGGTTAGTTATTGGCCAACCAAACCCTCATCATGACCTAAGACCCCAATTAATTGTTGAAACCAGATTTCAAACCAATCTAACCCTTAGATCAGGGTGTATTGACCAATGAATGATGGGGATGTGTGATATGGTTCACCCGGGACCTTAATTTCGCCCCAAACTAGGCCGAGGCCCCTAAATGGGACTCATGAGAAGAATGGTCATCATAGATTCATCCCTAACATCACGAGTGGGCCTACACAGTGTGAGAGTCCATTTAGTGTGCTCGTGCACGACGTGCACTGGAACAATCGGCTCGGTCAAGCAGCCCTTGATGAGACAAATTGCAAAGAGGCAGATTTCTCCCGCCAACAACCATTTTGAATTTGATGGCTTTTAATCACCAAAGTGGCCCACCATGAGCATTTTCTGAACGATCCAAACTGTTTATTTGGCTCATGGGACCCATCTAAGCATAACCATATAAGCTTTTAAGCCCATGCAAAGAGATGAGGATTTTTGGGTAGAACCGTTAAAGGACATACACGTGGCAGATATCTGAGATGTGAGACCAGTCTGTGGCTGCTTGGGTGGCTCACGATCGGCCTGATCGTGCAATCCCAGCCATCCATTGCCCAGGAAGAGCCACGCTCTCCCATTTCCAGAAATAACCATCAAGGACCTGCATAAGAAAAGTAAAAAAGGAGACTTTCCTTTTTGGGAAGAAGGTGCTGGTGTGTTTCTAGCCACTCCTTGGGCCACATGGAGCAATCCTAGCCCTCCCTTGAAAGGTAGACGAGATGAGAGAAAGAATCATCTCATCTCATGAGAAAATGAAGAAAATCTGATTTTCTCATGAGATAACCTGAAACCGATGTTTGGGGTCCAAAAAGTGGGCCCCACATTGATCAAAGGTCCCATCTGGTCCACTCAAATGGACCAGATCATGCCAATATACATGGTATAGTGATTTTCCATTAATGGCAAGATCATCTTCCCCGATAACCCACCTGGACCTGATCACGAGATGGGCTCCACCAGACTTAAAATTTTACTTTTCTGGTAGGCCAAGGCATCAATAATCCATCCTAGCATGTGGATAGGCCCCATGCATGGCCACTTTTCAATCACAACCGTCGCATGAGAGGCTCTTTTCTAGCCATTGATGGTTCTCTCCCACTGCTATAAAAAGAGCACTGTTGCCCTTAGGATTCGCACCAGCAAGGGAGAGAGGAGAAAAGAGAGAGAGAGAAAGGAAAGAGACAGAGAGAGAGAGAAGAGGGGAAGAGGAGAGAGCTAAGTGGGTGAGTCAGCTCAACTCAGCCCATCCATAGCTTGACTCAGTCGAGCGAGATCCACCCCATCCAGAGATCCGGGGTCGCCAGCTAACAAGCTGCCTTTTCCCGTTACACCCCGACGTGAGAGTTGAAGCTGGCCTCCAACAGGCCATGGAATCAAGCTGAAACCAAGCCAAACAATGGCCGTGTTTCGGGTTGAATCTGTAACATCTCAAAAAAATCCGTACAAAGACCCAAGTACCACCTCAGGCAAAAATACCTAAGGACCATATCCTATCGTAATTTAGGCTAAAATTAATTAAGTACTAGACTAAATAATCGGTGGATTTAGCTTGAATCACTATTTTTCCAAATGAGAAGACCTAAAACCATTAATACCACTAACTTAACACTACATAAAGACCTAGGAGAAATCCCTAGAGCTTGTCGCTCTCGGAAGTACATTGAAACCCTGTATCTAACCTGGACCACGCATTGAAAGTCCGATGACGGCGAAACTAAAGGGTTATGTCCGTCCTACTGGGCTTGACAACCATCGTGGGAATCGAGCCCAAATAGTGTAAAAAAATGCACAACTTGAGCCCTGAGTAAAGTGTGTGAGAAACACGAATACCATTAGAAAATGTATTGAAACTTAAGTGAGCTGGGCCATTCGCTCATGCACGAAATTGAGGATTTCAGACCGTCAATTTTTTACCAAACTTCACCCACTGAAAGAGAAAATTTCCCTACACATATCCATATAATTGTGGCCCCGATCAAACAAGTATGACCATTGATTTGACAAGGGTCCTCCATGGTCGATCAGCTAATCCTATCATACCGAATTCACATCCTGGCATAGATCTGTGGTTGGAGAGCTTACCCTATGACGTATGTGAGTCGTGGACCTCCCTATGTGTCCCGTTTATCAAAAACAGTCACCCTTTGGATATAACCTGAGTATACCATGGCCCTGGGGCCATTTACATCACTTCTGGGCCTATATATAGCCCTTAAACCACCCCATCTCTCCCCCATACTAATTTCTCCAAACCCATAAGAGAAAAAAGAAGGGAAAAGAGTAAGGAGAGAAGAGAAAAATAGGAAGATCATTGCTATGATTCTTTCCCACGACTCCACACCTTGAATCACCTACCCTTTTCACTACACGATCAGTCTTGGCTACGATTTGGGTAAGACAACCTAACCCTAATCTTGATTTAGAGATCCAGATTGAGTAATCGATAAATAGTTAACCTATTTCATGGTTTAAGTACCCATCGTTCCATTTTCGGGAAAGAAGAATTCGAACCGAGCCCGAATCGAGTATTCCGATGGAAGGTGCGGACTATAAACGTTTAGGTTATGGTTTTCAATGCTTTCAATGTCAGCTAATGATTTATGTCTGACTTGATTGCTACCATATTGTCGTAGATACGACGTTTTTAATATGACATACATGTATGAACTATGTGGAATAAAAGATGCATCCCATGTGTTTGTTGAAATGTTTAAATGAACATGTAAACATGATTTGTGTTTGCTATGCCTACTAATCTAGGATTCATTGTTGCCATATGCATGCTGACCTCTTTGTATAAGGATTTGCCAAAATACATGTTGTAACTAACCTTGTCTATGTAATTGGTGAAGTATATCCTAAGTGTTTGATAAATTGTCTGAATGAGAAAATGTTGATGTTTTGTATTTATTAAGAGTATTAAGATATGATTCTCAATTACCCTAATCATATGTATAGTTTCCTTCATGTAATCATATTTGCCACTACGAAATCTACGGATAAAATGCAAGTGTTTGGTAACGTGTTCAATGTTTCGATAAAATGCTCAAATGAGGAATTTATTTTAAATGATCGTTGAAAGCTGAAGTGTATCTGAGTAAGATTGAGGCTACAATGTAGTCCAGGCAATTGGTAATAGTCCTTGTTCGGGTGGCTGAATTAGTCTCACCATGTTGGGCAACTCGATGAATCTGGGTTGCATGACGATTGTTGACAGTGGTTAGGCCACAAGGGGTGCTTATGCACTCCAGGTTGATTAAGTTAATGTGTGCTGGTCTCAATCAAACTTGTCAAACAAACCGATTAGCCTATTGTGTGTTTACCGTGTATGGATGCCATTACTTAAATCTAAGGTACCACTTACCAAAGTAAAGACCCTCGCTAACCATGATACCATGATCTACTAAGACTCATAAGCCGGGCATGGTGGTATGGGACACCTTGTTCGAACTGTCGGCCTACACTTGGGTGATGAGCCTCCCTGTAGTGACCAGTGAGCAACCCAGACTCATGAGCTGGGCATGGTGGTATAGGACACCGTGTTCGAGTTGTCGGCCAATACTGAGGTGACAAGCCTTCCCTTAGTGACTGCGAGTATAAACTTTTGAATTTGCCTATCGACTGCTTTTCATTAGGGGTGATGCCCTACAACTTGCCTATCATATGTGGTTAACTAGGATTGATGACCATAGATGGATCCTTCATTTGGGTAAATGATATAAAGGAAGGTACATTAGCTTCCTGAACCTACTGTATGAATAAGCTTAATTAAGTACTCGGCTAACACGGCCATGCATCACATTGCATTAGCTAGGATGTGCATTTGGCAAAGAAGGTGCACTTTAGGGAGGTGGTCATATGCGAAATTGGTTGTCAAAGTCGCTTGTGAGGAAGCTTTATACGAGGGCATACATCATTACTTGCACACCATTCTTACATTAACAAGAGTAGTTAGGAAGTGATTATTGTATTGCTTTATTATCACTGCTTGATTGACTTGATAACATGTTAACCTTTGCCTTATAGTACCATTGAGTTGATCAGTCACTCCCACCTTGGGATGGTGTTTTAAAATACCAATCAGACTATGGTTTAGATGCAGGTGATGATGAAGTCTACACAACAGAGCCGGACTTCATGGATGAGGAGGAAAAATTCTCCTACGTGCAACTCTCATGCGGGTCTATGTAGGACCTCGTACTGATTCGACGGGATTACAGGGACATGTGGATTAGTTGGACACTTTACATTTTAACATTTTGTATATTTTGAGATAATGTATGTAAATATTCAACCCGGTAACATAATCATACTCTAGAGGTTGTGAAACACATACATATTTAAATATATATGCTTTAGACTTCTGCTTGCTTAATTTAATTGTATCCAAAGTAAGATATGCTGTTTTGGTATAATCCCACTCATGTTCAACTCATTAATGTCGACGAAATCTGAACATCATCATCCATGTTGCATAAGTGATGTGCCGGATCTTGGGAATAGAGCTTTGCTTGACCCTCGAAATCCGGGGTGCTACAAGTTAGTATCAGAGCATGATTTGGATTAAACTGGACCTGGTTTATAGGTAACACGACACACTCTGACGCACTCTAACTTAGGAAGGAGGCAATGGAATTTAGAGACCACATAGGATCCCAAGGTTTCGCAGACAGGCGAGATTGACTACTGTAGTGTAGCCCGTACGCGTCCTAGATCATGTAAATTGGTCTCAATCATCATTAGGCCGTCAATCGATGAGTTTGAACTGTTAGTCGACAAACATAAAACCCGAAATAGGTCGAGAGGTGCGAATACGTACACGTGCAGCTAGGAAAATGAATCGTGTGGGCTTAAAGACCCAAAGCACGAAGTACAGTGGGGCCTAGGGGGTCTCATGCGCACCCATGGCACCCTGGGAGGAGGTAGCCACCACCCAGGGACAGAGGCGTGGAGGCACTCCCACCGCCGCCGCTGCCGCCGCCCACCTGCATAGCGGGGCTCGGCGGCACGCAACAGTGGCGACGCGCCACCGACTGGCCAGACGTGTGGGGTCTCTCCCACGTGTAGGGCCCCTCCTTTTAATCCCTTAGCCCCATTTCACCCATATTCCCTCATTTCTAACCCTCCCAAACACCTCTAAACCCTCCGAAACCCCTTTTCTCTCTCAAATCCCCACTTTCATTCACTCAAATCTTCCAAATCTTCTACATCCTACACCCATCCAACACCATTCCTCAAAAACAACCCATTTCATCTTCTCATTTCTCTCCTTCTCACCCATTTGAGTATAAAAACCCTCTTTTGTGTCTCATAACCTTCAAATCTTACAATCCACTTCATTCTCCAAGCTTTTTCATTCCAATGGCCCTCTTTAAGTTCGTCACCGTCATTTTCTCTATCTCAACGCTCCTTTCTCTTATGGGAAAGAAGAGAGTGGCACTTTCATTCACTCAAATCTTCCAAATCTTCTACATCCTACACCCATCCAACACCATTACTCAAAAACAACCCATTTCATCTTCTCATTTCTCTCCTTCTCACTCGTTTGAGTACAAAAACCCTCTTTTGTGTCTCATAACCTTCAAATCTTACAATCCACTTCATTCTCCAAGCTTTTTCATTCCAATGGCCCTCTTTGAGTTCGTCACCGTCATTTTCTCTATCTCAACGCTCCTTTCTCTTATGGGAAAGAAGAGAGCAGCCCTAGATGAGGCCGGGCCTAGCCGTTCAAGAAAGAGGACGAGCGCCGAGACTAGAGCAAGCACCGACTGAAGGAATGAAAAAGCTTGGAGACTAGAGCAAGCACCGACCGTCATTCCTTGAAACGGGATCTCGACCCTCGAGTCCTGATAGAAAGGTTGCTACTGGTGGGCGCCGAACTCGGTAAGTTCCATGGTCGCAAAGTTATCTTTGAAGCTCATGTTGACGAGAAATTATTTGGATTATATCCAGTGATCGACCTTCTCCTGGAGAATGGGTGGGGTCCCATATTCGAGGGAAACACTCATGCGAGTGAAGGCACCATGCGAGCCTTCTATGCTCACATATGGGACCCAACTCTGGTGCCTCTTTAATTAATTATACCGTTGGGAAGATCTCACACCAAGTTCGATGTGGACATCATGGAACGTATCATGGGGATAAAACGTGGAGTTGTACATGCAAGTGAGACGAATCTCGCTAGTGAAAAGGAGAGAAATTGCCGCACACGTTTCCTATGCGGCCAGCTTGTTAATTGGAGGTGAGGAAATAACCTCGCATTGACTCATATGACAGATGACTTCTACTTGCTCCACCATATATGCACGTACAACGTGTATCCTAAGTGGAGTAACCGCACATAATGCACAAAATTTATAGTAGACTTCCTGTATCGAGCTGGACAGGGAGACAAGCGGTGCCTGCCTGCCCTCACCTTGACTCGGATAATCAATACTGCACGATCTACTCGTGGGGACACCTCACTCCCTTTTGACTGACTCATTTGCAAGATCACTCAAAATTTCAGCTTTAGACTCCATATGAAAGATCACGCCCCAATACATATCATCAGTGAAACTACACTCAACAGTATGGGAATAGGCCCCAGGCAAGGCTAAGCAAGGCTTGAAGAGTACGGGGATGAGATAGGAGAAGAGACTGAAGGAGAGGAAGAAAATGAAGAGGAAGGCAGTGAAGAAGAGGAAGGAAATGAAGAAGAGGAAGGCAGTGAGGAAGAGGAGCAGGAAGAAGATGAAGAGGCCCAAGACTCAGATGGGGGACCTTCCACTGGTACACATGAGGCAGCCATGACCGAGCTGCCTTAGAAGCCCGCATGGCTAAGATTGAAGAGTACCAGGCCCATCTAAAGCAAAAGATCGAGGAGAACTAGACCTACCTAAAGAAAAAGTTCAAGAAGATGTCTTGCACCCTAAAGGCCCTCCTATGCTGTATGTAGGATAAGGGAGCGCATCCGCCTTTGCTAGAGTCAGAGGACTAGTCATATGTTTGTACTTGTTGTTCTTGCCCTTTTTTTTGTAATAGCCTTAATTAGGCTTAATTGGATGTTAGGTTAGTCAGTGTTAAAGCTTTTGTTAAATTAGCTCACATGCATTCTTTGTCATAATTCATGTAATATTACATCATATGTGTTGTGACAATTTTGGTTAAATAAAATGCATGCAGTTACTTTGTTTAGAAATGTGTAGAATGTTTGGAAAAAAGTAGTTGATGTTAACCTAATCCTGTAAAGTTTGCACCCTATGTTGTATATAGGGAATGCCTCCTAAAATCACTCAGAATATGGCATGTCTCCCACTTGGTGGATTGATTGACGGGGCACCTCCCCCGAGCAATAGTCACATGGACCGCAGTTTGGGCCCGGGTATTGAGACAATGCCGGATTCACAGCTGGCCACTAGCCCCATGAATGGGCCAACACCTAGTGCACCACCGGTTATAGATCAGAACTGCGCATCCACGTCGACGCCACATGTACCTCAGGCGGCCTTTCACCCTGATAGGTTAGAGCAGATGATGCTCCTGATGCAACAACAACAAGAAGTTTTAGCTATTATTGCAGGGGCCATTGCCCAAAACATGAATGTGGTCCTGCCTATGCCACCCATGCAGCCTGCTGGAACTATGACTACAAGTGGCCTATTTGAGTACTTTTAGTGCCTCTGTCCTCCCACTTTTATGGGTACTCATAGACCCGTGGAGGCTGAGTACTGGTTGGATCTCATATCCAAGATGTTGAAGCCGCCACACTGTACTAAAGTAGAGCAGGTTGAGCTTATACATATATGTTTGAGAAGGAGGCTAGCCTTTAGTGGGGTAGCATCCTACGAACTGTTCCCATAGGATTCGTGTGGACGTGGGACGAGTTCGAAGCTCATTTTCATGGGAAATATTTCCCCTTCACTTACCGTAATGAGGAGGGCGAATTTCTCCACCTTCGACAAGGGGGGATGACAATGGGAGAATATAAAAATAGGTTCATGGAGCTAGCCAGATATTCTCCGTTGATCTTGACAAATGAACCGATGAGATTGCGGCGGTTTTTAGAGGGACTACGGGCTGTTATGCGCACCAAGATGTGTTGCGCTAGCATTCTCAACTATGCTGAGCTAGTGAACATGTCCCTACAAGCTGAGCAGGATGGTGAGAGAGTCTCTGGGACATGCACGCTGATGGGCCCGATGCCTTGGCCTAAATTACAGAACCGACCGTTTCTCGGCAGAGACCGTGTGCAAATTCGTCTCCCAGAAAACTGGCTCCACCGGTCTAGCAGAGGCGATCTGATCTTTAGTATGTCTATTGTAACAAGGTGAGCCATATAGAGCCCTTTTGTTTTACCCAGATGAGGGATAACGGCTTTACGCCGCCTCAGAAGATCAACCACTAGCCATCATAAGTTATATCGGCCCCACCTCTATGATCTATACCACCAGCACAGCCATTCAACTGACCTCCCATACCTTGGTACAAGCCACCTCAACGACCCATAGCAGCGCAACCCAATCGGCCACAACAAGCTCGAGTATATGCCTTCGCAGCCGAAGTGTCTGAATCTGCGGCTGTAGTACCGCTAGCCTTCGAAGTCACTGCCCACATCCAAAGTACACCAGTATTTCTGTTGGTGGACACCGAGTCCACCATTTCGATGATATCATACTCTAAAATCAATCATTTAGGGTTGAATACGACCCCTATGGTTAGGGTGAGAGTCATCGCAGTAGTATGAACTTTTTCTGACGCCACTAAGCTTTGTCAGAATTTCCCGATAGACTTAGGAAGCAGGGTGGCATACATGGACCTGATTGTCACCACGATATATCATTATGACGTCATCCTCGGCATGGATTGGCTCACCGAAGTGAAGGATGGATCGACTTGTGGGACCAAATTGGTGACAACACATGGGCCCGAAAACACAACCTTTACTTTCCCAGTTCAGGTCAGTTGTCTTTACCGCGTTCGTTGTTACGCTTCTTTATTGGAAGATCATGATGGTCCATCACTTGGGGACACGCCATTAGTCCAGGATTTCTGGGACGTATTCAAGACGATCCCTGGGCTACCCCCTTAGCGTGAGATTGACTTTACCATCGACCTGGTGCCAGGCACGACACATATTTCTTCACCGACGTATCATATGCCTCCATGTGAAATGGAGGAATTGAGAAAGTAGATTGATGATTTGTTGGACTCGAGTTTTATACAGCCGAGCGTATTTCCTTAGGGAGCACCTATTTTGTTTATGAAAAAGAAGGATGGATCGTTGTGGTTGTATATAGATTATTGCAAGCTAAATCACATCACAGTAAAGAACAAGTATCCTCTGCTTAGGATAGATGATCTATTTGACCAGTTGAAGGGGGCACAATATTTCTCTAAAATTGATTTATAGTTTGGGTATCATCAATTGCGCCTCAGGAATAAAGACGTGTAGAAAACAACATTCAGAACCAGTTTTGGGCACTACGAGTTCCTCGTGATACCGTTTAGGCTTACAAACGCACCGGCCGTATTCATGGAGCTCATGAACTGGGTATTTCAGCCATATCTTTACCGTTTCGTCATCGTATTCATAGATGACATTTTGATATACTCCAAGAGTCAGAAGGCTCACAAAGAACACTTGCGAGCAGTCTTTGATACTCTCAAGTAGAATCAATTATTTGCACAGTACCGGAAATGCAACTTCTTGAAGGAAGAAGTCAAGTTCCTGGGACACGTGGTTTCTAAGGAAGGAATCGCAGTGGACCTTACCAAGGTGACCGTGGTACAGGACTAGGAACAACCTAGCTCAGTTATGGAAGTGAGAAGCTTCCTTAGAATTGTCGGATATTATCGCCGATTCATTAAAACTTCTCCAAAATAGCCCGACCGTTGTCTCAACTTACTCGGAAAGAACATAAGTTTACTTGGAATGAGAAAGCAGGGGCAGCCTTTCAGGAATTAAAGGACAAGCTGACGTCCGCACCTATGCTTGTACTGCCAGAGCAAGGGGTTAAATCTACTATATACACCGACGCCTCTCAACTCAGTTTGGGTTGTATACTTATGCAGAAAGATAGGGTGATCGCCTATGTCTCACGACAGCTGAGGAAACATGAAGAGAATTACCCCACTCATGACTTGGAGTTGGCAACAGTCATTTTTGCATTAAAGCTTTGGAGACATTACCTCTATGGAAAGGAGTTTGAGCTCTTTTCCGACCACAAAAGCCTCAAGTACATCTTTACATAGAGGGAGGTGAATATGAGGCAACACCAATGAATGGAGACCTTGAAGGACTTCAAGTTTGAGGTCTCCTACCATCCCGGAAAGGCCAACCATGTGGCTGATGCATTGAGCCGCAAGAAGACCATAACATTTACAACCCCACTGATGATAAAAGAGTTGAATATGGTGGAATTCGCGTGAGACTTCGAATAGAAGCTGATGGTGGAAGAGCCATTTTAGAGCGTCGCAAACTTCCACGTACAACCACTTGTCGATGACCAAATCATTGCAGCTCAGAAAGAAGATGAACTGTTGGTGAAGATGAGAGAGCGTGCGGGCAACAGTGAAAAATCCGAATGGAGGATTGACTTAGATAGAGGCTTACGATATCGTGGCCGCCTATGCATCCCGAACCTCCACGACCTGAGGAGAGAAGTTCTAGAAGCTGCCTACAATTTAAAGTTGGTGATGCATCCAGGTAATACAAAGATGTATCGAGACATGAAGCGTTCGTACTGGTGAGACAACATGAAGGCCCATATAACAGATTTTGTATCTCGTTGTCTCACGTGCCAGCTGGTCCAGGCCGATCATCGTTGACCCCCTAGTTTACTTCAGCCCATGCCCATAGCCGAGTGGAAGTGGGATTTCATATCTATGGATTTCATTTCCAGGATATCAAAGATGAGAAAGGGGCATGACTCCATTTGGGTGATTGTGGACCGATTGATGAAACCAACCCATTTCCTCCCAATTAGAATTTCTAATTCGGCAGATGATCTAGCCAAGCTGTACATCAAGGAGATAGTATGGCTACATGGGGTTCCCATGGAAATTGTTTCAGACTGAGACACGTGATTCACGTCTATTTTATAGACTCGAATCCAAGAAGCAATGGGAGTGAAACTGAAGTTCAGTACCACGTTCCACCCACAGACAGATGGGCAAACAGAATGGGTAAATCAGATACTTGAGGACATGTTGCGAGTGTGCGTGCTTGCTTTTAAGGACAGTTGGGATGACTGTCTCCCTTATACCGAGTTTACTTATAACAACAGCTTCCAAGTAAACATTGGCATGGCCCCTTATGAAGCCTTGTATGGACGCCCATGTCGAGCTCTGCATTGTTGGGCAGAAGTTAACGAAAAGAGCTTGGTTAGCCCAAACTTGGTTTAGGCGACCTCAGAAAAGATCGACCTTATCAGGCGTCGACTCCTTACAGCCCAGAGTAGATAGAAGAGTTACGTCGATACGAGACGAAGACAGTTAAAATTTGAAGTTGGGGACCATGTATTCCTTAGAGTTTCCCCAATAAAGGGAGTCCTTCGTTTTAGCAAGAAGGGGAAACTCACGCCGAGATTCATTAGCCCATTCCAGATTCTGGACCGAGTGGGTGTGGTAATATACCGTCTCGCCTTACCCACACCACTCGCATGCATACACAACGTATTTCATGTATCAATGTTGAAGAAATATATTCCTTACCCTACCCATATTATCAAATGGGAGTAAGTACAATTAATCAAAAATGATACCTACGTATTGCGACCAACACGTGTTCTAGATAGGAAGGAACAAGTGCTACGCAAAAAAGTGATCCCGCTCATGAAAGTGTTATGGACACACCACATTAAGGAAGAGGCTACTTGAAAAACAGAAGCCGAAGTCTGTAAGAACTACCCTCAGATTCTCTAGGAGTACGAAAAGGTACAAATTTCGGGGATAAATATTTTTTTTAAGGGGGATATATTGTAACGTCTCGAAAAATTTGTACAAAGACCCAAGTACCAACTCATGCAAAAATACCTAAGGACCGTATCCTGTCATAATTTAGGCGAAAATTAGTTAGGTATTGAACTACATAATCAGTGGATTTGGGTTGAACCACCATTTCCACAAATGAGAAAACTTAAAACCATTAATACCACTGACTCAACACTACATAAAGACCTAGGAGAAATCCCTAGAGCCTGTTGTTCTCGGGAGTACATTGAAACCCCGTATCGGACCTGGACTGCGCATCGAAAGTCCGATGATAGCGAAACTATAGGGTTATGTCTGTCCTACTGGGCTTGATAACCATCGCTGGAATTGAGCACAAATAGTGTCCAGAAACGCACAACTTGAGCCCTGAGTAAAATGTGTGAGAAACAAGAATACCATTAGAAAATGTATTGAAACTTAAGTGAGTTGGGCCATTCGCTCACGAACGAAATTGAGGATTTCGAACTGTCAGTTTCAGACCAAACTTCACCAACGGGAAGAGGAAATTTACCCACACATATCTTTATAACTGTCCTCGATTAAACAAGTATGACCATCAATCTGACACGGGTCCTCCACGGTCAATCAGCTAATCCAATCGCGCCGAAATCACATCCTGGCATAGATCTGTGGTCGGAGAGCTTACCTTATGACCTATGTGAGCTGGACCACCCTATTTGCCCTGTTTGTCAAAAACAGCCACCCTTTGGATATAACTTAAGTATACTTAGATCTCTTCACAGTGCTTGTTCCTTCATGGGTTGTTTCCAACAAATCCCATGCTTCTTTGGCTATCCCACACATACTGATTTGATTGAAAATGTCTTGGGATACAACATAGTAGATAATATTCATAGCTTTAGCCTCAACAGTTTGGTTTTCCTTATCGAATGCTGTGCATTTTTCTTTGAATTTTGGTTTGGTGATAGTTGTGTCATTTTCAAGTATTATTTGTTCAGATGGTGGCACATATCCTTTTTCAACTATATCACAAACATCATGATCCAAAGATCTCAGAAAGTAGTGCATTCTAGCCTTCCAGTATGCATAGTTTGATCCATTAAATACTGGAGGTCTAGAGACTGATGAGCCCTCTCCTTTGGCCATATTACCAACTTCGGTCAAGATCACTCTCTAGGAGGTGAAACCCTTAAGAGAGACCCTCTCTGATACCAATTGAAATTATGGTAATGATCGCTTTAGCTGAAGTAGGAATATGTCAATATATCCTAGAGGGGGGGTGAATAGGACTTATATAAAAATTTTATGGTTTATTTTAAATCCTATCAAACTTGTCCTGAGTAGATATGCATGATTCAGGATTTCTTCAAAATAACTCTAATGGCTTTCAAGCCAAATAGAGGATCTAATCATAAAACTACTTTAAACGATAAACAAGATGCGAATCAGAGTTTATGATGGATGTGACTGTGTGTGAGATGTGATCTCAGATAATCAAATATGAAAGCATATAATCACATAGGAACGAAAAACAACAGCAATCACAAACACAGTTATTTTTATAGTGGTTCGACTACTTGTCTACTCCACTCCAGGTTTACACACTCAACCCTTGAGTGTACCAGATTTCACTAAGACGGTTTCACAACAAGTTCACCTCAAACCGAAGGTTTTAAGTCAGGTTCACCTCTAACCAGTACAACCTACACCTAGGCTGACATTTGTGCTCCCACTATCAAGGGTCAACCCATAGCACCCGATTTTTGGCACACTGGCCAAGGATCCACTCAAGGAACCTCACTTGTTTATGCTCCCACAAGCAGGGGTCAACACAACGCACCCAACTTTTAGACCACCTTGGTCAAGGACCTACACAAACGACCTAATGTTTATGCTCTCCAAAGAGCAAGGGTTAACACAAAGCATCCACCACATACACTCCCGCCGAAGGCCTCCTAGAGGACTTGCAAGGGATGAGAAACACCTTAGACCTAATCCTATAAAGGAATGATCACAAAGGTCCCTAATAACTTACAGATAAGCAGATGAGTCTCTTTCAGTGCATTGTTGAAGATCTCCTTTTTTGATGAAGAACTTCAGCTTCCTTGATTCGTAACTCAGAAGATGTACCAATACATAGTGACGAGTCGGGTCAAGGTTATAATGGAATCCTACTCTATTGAATATTTTCCTATAAGGGAGATAGAGCGATTCCAATCATCTATGCATTTAAGGCATCCCAACTTAATGATTTTCCATTAAGGTGGTAGCTGAACGATCCTTAAATTTGGAAGTTCATTCCCCAATCCACTCTATTGAATGTCAATGATGAGGGTGGATTGGAGGATGAACTTCCATGAGAGAAAGGGCCTTGGGTATATGATCTATGGTTAAACACTCAAAAGCACTCTCTTCTTTCTCTACCAGCAACTAAGGATGAGCTCTCATTAAATAGGCAAAAGGTTCCAACGGATATAAAATAGTCACATTTATCACAAAGTTTGATATCATCGAGTAGGGTCGATATCATCAAGCATATACTCTCGATTGCATCGACTGGCCGCTCGATGACACAAACTCAAATGTCAAACGCTTTTGAAACATTTTGGCAGCTGGTCGAGAGCATCGAAACATGTGTTGATATCATCGGATATAGAACTCCGATTTCATTGATACAAGGTTCATTTCCTCGACATTTGAAAATGTGAGAGATCAGCCTTTTAAATATTTCGGGTCTTAAAATATGATCGAGTCACACTCAATATCATCGGAATTTGAATGTCGATGTTATCGAAAGGTGTGTCGATGCATCGATAAATTCAAGGATTTTACCAGTGAGCTTGTTGGACCATTTATATCCATTCTCGATGCAATCGACCCAACCTCGATATCATTGATACTTGAATATCAATTATAACGAGTGACCCTCGATCCAAGATGAAACAACCTGAAAAATATTACTGGATAACTATGTGTCCAAGATCGATATCATCGAAGGCCTTCCGATATCAATGAAATTTGAATTCCGAGGATATCGAGGAGAACTTCGATATATCGAAGATTTTATGATTTTCCTTAGAAAGGTAGGGACACAACATATATGATGTCGATTATATCGAGTCAACTTCGATAGACTCGAGATTCAAATTTCAATGTTATCGATACGACTCTCAATACATCGATCATTCTGTCCAAAGAGTTATGTTGTTGCTAGACAACTTATGTCCTCATTTCGATATTATCGATTGAGTTTCGAGGACATCGATAGCACTGTTTGATAACATCGATCAGTGTATCGATAAATTGACAGAGGTAGAAAACTTAGAGATTTTTCTATTGTTTAAAAAAGTTTTCTAACTAATAAACCTTATGATATTCTAACCAATTTTAAGGGTTTCAATTAGCTAATGTTTTGGGACATGGGATGTGAGGCTGTAACGCCCTGAAAATTGGGGGTCGAGCAAAGCTCAGCTCCCGAGTTCCACCGCATCATTTATGCAACACAGATAATGATGATTATGATGAGAGCATTGAAACATGAATGGAATTATACCAAAATAGCATATCATACTCCAGAGACAGTTAAATTGCAAGCGGAAGACTGTGATAGCTATATAAAATATATAGACTAAGGTGAGTCTCCAGAGTGTGATAACATTTCCAGGTTAAATAATTTCATGTGCAAGTCTAAAATATACAAAAAAAAAATGTAAAAACATCTAACCAGCAACCCTGTAACCCCATCGATTAAGACACGGCTCGCATGAAGCCGCCAGAATACAGCATATACAAGAAGGCATCCTCGTCATTGCAAAAGTCCGGCTCCACCTCATAAGCATCGCCATCACCTGCAGCTACAACAGGGTCTGCTTGGTGTGTACAACACCATCCCGTAATGTGGGAGTGAGTGATCAACTCAGTGGAACAATAAAGCATAGGTTAACATGTTATCAATTCAATCAAGTAGTAATGATAAAGCAGTAAAATCAACATTCCTAAGTACAAAAATTAATGCAAGGATGAGATGCGATTATGATGCATTCCCTCGCCAACATACTCCCTTGTGCGGGACCATCTTACGTCCGCGGCATGCTGTCACCCTCAGTGCTCCACATCTTCCAGGCACATGCAATGCGATGATGAGCATGATTACTGAGTTGTTATTAGCCCATTTCAAACAGCAGTATTGGAAAACTAAGGTACCTTCCTTATATCATTCCCAAATAATGATCCATTCTAGGGTCGTCAGTCCTAGACAATCTCATACGATGGTGTGTTTCTAGGTCGCTGCAAGGGCTGCCAGGGCTGTTACACGGAATCGTTACACCACTCCCCCATCACCTTGTCAATATAGACCTAGTTTATACTCTGTTACTACGGGAAGGCTCGTCGCCTGACCGCAGATTTAGAGTATGCTCGAAGTCACTACACTGGGTATGGTCAGGGCTGTTACACGAAATCGTTGCATCACTTCCCCATCACCCATCAAAGTAGTGTAGGCCGATAGCTCAAATATAGTGTCCCATACCACCATAATCGACTCACGAGTCTGGTTGCTCAATGGTCACTACGGGGAGGCTTGTGGCCCCAGCGTAGGCCGACAGCTCGACCACGGTGTCCCATACCACCATGCCCGGCTCATGAGTCTTAGCGGATCGAGGTACCACAGTTAATGGGATTCCACTGGTAAGGTTAGTACCTCAGGTTCAAATAGAGGCGTCTAAATATAGTGAACATTCGTAAGACAGATCGGGTTACTTGACGAGCTCGGCTAGCTCGAGTGCACAACAAGTTGAACGATATGAAACACATAAGCACTTCATGTGGCCAACCACTATCGCCAACCGAAGTAGACTCGGGTTCGTCGAACACATCTCATATGGCGAATGAATCTCAGCCACGAATTTAATCCCGTTACCGATTGCCTGGACTATACAATGCCCCAATCACATTCAATTACGGAACAGTTAAAGCAGAAATGGATCAAGATTTCAAATCATACAATCAAATATCCAATATTGTCCGCTTAGGGCTGCCAGGGCTGTTGCAAGGAATCATTACACCACTCCCCCATCACCCTTCACAGATTTTATGGAATATAACTTAAACATGTGAAGTAGTCAGAGCAGAATTAAATAAACAAGTGATTCAAACATATTAACAAGCATGTTATAAAACATAATGCAAATAGGAAATCCAAACACATACATTTCATAAACCAGTAAGTGATTAAACTAAACAACTTACATGAAGGAAATCATACACATCACTAAGGTAGTTGAGAATCCTATCTCAACACCTTATACATTACAATCTACTAACTACCACCCATTTAAACATTCCAACAAACATTTTAGATTGCATACATCAACATACCTGACGTATGTTGATCACATAGGTATTAGGCCAAATCCTTTCACTAGGGAGCTGCCCCATGGATAACACGCGTGCACCCACGACGGATAATCATGGCAAGCATGAATCCAAGTTCCATATTCATTTGAACATTTTCACAAACACTTGGGCTACACAATTTAACATATATAGTGTATATTGGTCGTGGCGTGATTTAGGGTAAATTCTTTCGTCAAAGGGGTATCGCCTATACAACAATCATATATACATGACCATTAGTCATGGTGAGCATGAATGAGAATTCTATACTCATTCGGTCATTTTCACAAACACTTAGAATACACTCTTTTAACATACATAGCGTATACTAGCAAAAACATGTATTAGGGCGAATCCTTTCACCGAGTGAGTATTATACATATATATATAGCATGTTCATACAGTAATTAATCATGGCTAACATACTTTCAAAATTTGTACGCATACGGTATTTGCTACAAATATGAGGAATACAGTATATTCAACATAGTTAACGTATAACTGAAAAACGAAACGGACAGCACTTTGTACATGTGCAATTACATGCAGATCATGAATCTATCATTATCTAACATTGAAATCGTTGAAAACCATAACCTATACATCTAAAGTCTGCACCTTTTGTCGTAGAATTGCAACGAATATGCCAGAATCTCTAAGCCTTCGTCTACGGTGATTAGGCAACCTGAATCATGAAACAGGTCAGCTATTACATCACCCACACTCTTGAAAATGCAAAAAGAACTTAGGGTTAGGTTTTCTTACCTAGAAATGAAGTCGAAAACGCCAGGAAAGCAATAAGAACAATGTGGTTAGGCACATATAGCAGCAGGGTAGAGTGGCAGAGAGATGCTCCCACAACTCTCAACCTTTCTCTCTCTTTTCTCTTTTCTCTCTCCTAAGTTTTCTCAAATTCGTATGGGCTGGATATGAGAGAGTTTAAGGTCCTTATGTAGGTTAAAAACTCACCAAATTAGACTTCAAGTCAAGGTATACTTAGGTTTCGTCCAAACGGCATCTGTTTCAGCTCAACGAAGCATTTCTGGAGGCCCCCTTGAGCCAAAGGTCGGACTTAAGCTCACTGACTATGGATGCAGGTCAAGTTATGTTTTCAGTCTGATCAGATTTACAGATCGCCCGTGGCGGACTAGTTTCAGTTCAACGGTCACTGACACTCGATCAGGGTTACAAGTACATGGACATGTGTATGAAATTTTTCCTGATCCGAGGGTGTATTTGGGTCAGATTCTGACGGTCTGATTTCTTATAACAGGCCCGCAAGTGACAAGTCTCAGATTACTTAAATGAGACCCAATTTCTAAAGAAATCTACGTTTTCTCACACTCTTCACTCCGGGCTCAAGCGAATAGCCATGGGACACTATTTGGATTTGATTTTCGAGATGGTTGTCAAGCCCAACAAGGCGGTCCTAACCGTTTAACTTCACATTAATCGAACTTTCGATGTGCGGTCCAGATCTAATACAGAGCTTCGTGTTGCTCCCGAGAGCAGTCAAGTAATGAGATGGATCCTAGATTTTATGGTAACCTAGCGTCAATGATTCTACAAGTTTTGGGTCTTGTAGATCATATTTAAAGTGGATCAAGCGGATTTCGTAGCTAATCTAGTTTAGTACTTAGTTACCTTGTCTCATTTCTAAAGGATTTGATCCTGAGCGATTTCTGCCCGAGGTGGCACACGGGTCTTTCTACGGATTTCTATTGTTCTTCATCACCTAAACTTTAGGATTCAGGCCTACTATGAAGGTACTTAGAAACATTTAAAGAACACGGTGGTGAAAGGGGAAATGGGAGATTATGAAGGAAATGGGTTAAGAAGCGATTTTAGACTGTGGGATTGAGTTCTGACAAGTTAATAAGGTGTTAGGATGGACCCATTACCTAAGAACGTCTAATTCCAGGTTGGCAAAAATACGGGATGTTATAATCTATCCCCTTTAAAAATAATTTCGTCCCCAAAATTGGCTAAAGGTAATAAGTAAGAATTCTATTATTTCATTTGCCTAAGACTTATTGATTTCAAGTTTATATGCGCAGTAGGGTGTATATTGTGTATGCTAGTCTAGTACATTTTAGGCACTACCCCCCTTAAAAATTTATTTCTTTATCCCTTGCTTATTCCCTAATAAGTTGATATAATTTATTCCGTTATCTATTTGATGTCTTGATGACAATTCCCAACTGTTTAGAGTAAGATAGTTGTTTTCAATGTTGGACCAACACGGAGAGACGGCTATAGTGGGCTTGATCCCGATACATTGATCATCTACCTGGCCAGGGTAGAAAGCTCATCGTATCCCTTCTGAGTCCTGGTAGATCCTGGTCTTCTGCTCAGCCAAGCGGTGAGTCCATTGGTAGTCGCCCAGGATTGAGAATTGGGTCAAGCCGCGAATGCTTTGCAGTTGTATATTTCAGTAACTCCGTAGTCCGATCACTCTAAAACCGCAAGGAATGTCCATCATTGAAAGGCTCAAATTTTCTATCTATAAAGTTTTCTGCTGGGTCTTGGTCTAGGAGAGTCCTCGATATTATC
Organism: Magnolia changhungtana; assembly: GCA_030180095.1. NCBI lineage: Eukaryota > Viridiplantae > Streptophyta > Magnoliopsida > Magnoliales > Magnoliaceae > Magnolia > Magnolia changhungtana. The sequence continues at coordinate 5,272,186 of JASAUF010000625.1, forward strand.
TATGTCCAAGGAAACGGTGAGTCAAATCTTACTAGATCATCCTAAAATGGTTTCTCATAGTAGAACTTGCTAGGGCTTCTATTATGTTTGTATTTAATGAGCACAGTTGTAGATGCGTTGACCTTGGCTATTGTAACTCAGTTCGCGCCTGGCCTATTCTGTACTATGAATTTGTTTAATACTTGAACCATAATCAATTTCCTTCCATGACTTCATTATTGGCATTCTAAGGAAGATTTAGATCCTATTTAGTGACCTATCTTTACGTACAGTCTGGATCAATTCCATTCGATCCTGGGCCAGTGGAGCAAGGGTCCACCACGCTACCGCTGCTCCTATGCGCAGGTAGACATGTATACCTACATAACTCAACTGGGTTCATAACTTGTCTACCCCCCCTTAAAATTATTTCTATTCTCAGGGCTCAAGAATTTGTACATCAATCTGTATGTCAGAACGAGTTGAAATTTGAAACCTATCTTTGGTATGATATGGGAAGCGATTTAGCAATACATTGGTCTTCTTTTCATCGATGATACGTCTTGTGGTTGATTTCAGGGGCAGGTGTGAGTTTGAGGCAAGATGCCTAATTCTACCAAGGAGTTTTGTCACGGTCCAGACTTATCTTATTTAATCATGTCTAGCTTAACAAGCAAGCTATCTTTCTATGTTCATATGCACAATATGTGTGCCGACATGGCATGTAATTTGGGACCTAATTCCTAACTATCTATTGCCCATTTGGGCAATTCCTTAGGCCTAAAAGACAAGTCTGGATTGGCTATATACTCCTAATACTTCTCAAAGACGAAGTTATAAAACCGAATAACTAAGTCTATTATTCAATTGGCTTAGCATAACTAATTAGTCCTTTACCTTCCTTAGCCTAACCAGTAGTCTAGTCTTAATTTAGGAGTAGCGGTAATCCACTGGTTATATTCTAAAGTCTATGCTTATACACTAGATGATTTTATATCCTTTCTAATATAAGAAATTGTCTTATAGCTTAGGGTCAAACATTGTCTGATTGGAATTGAGTTGCCCGAACTTGAATTTACTATGCTCGAACATTATACACATGCTCGTACTACCTAAGGAGGTCATAGGGTTCACGCTATTAGTTTATGGGATTTCCTATATTGTCAAATTCTTTGAAATCTAAAAGTACCAACCTTGAGTCCAAAACTCTAAGGGCCGATTTGGGTTAAACGGGTTGTGTTGCTAATCCTGCCTCAGGATTAGAAGTGGTATGATTGGTAGGAGGGTGGGTGGGATTAAAATTAATTTTATAGGCTTTGGAAAATGAGCCTTATGTTGGAAAGTGTGAGATGGGATTTCAAAACCCCATAATGATGAATTTCTAAGTGTAATTTGAAAGGAAAACCCGGGATATACTTTTCATTGCATACATTCCAAACATGGCATTGGAAAACATGGGATACACCCAATCTAGGGACCATACCTTACACATACATTTATTGTTACCTTTACATTTCTATCCACCCTAAACTCACCTAATGCAGTTGGCTGAACGGCCCTAAACGTCCTCAAACATCTAAAACATTCTACCAACTATACACCCATCAACATGAAAACATAAATACCCTAAGACGGTAACCCATGCAAACTACAAGACAACAGTATGGATGACTAGACATCCAAGAAAATGGTTGTACCAAACTCGGATAGAGCTATGGAAAAGTGAAGAAAGGGGAGGAAAGGGATGAGATCCTCGGGTCTCCACAGACTTGAGTCTCAACAGATGTTGTAAAGGCCCAAATGAAAGGAGAGAAACGTAAGAAATGATGAAATGGAAGGGGTAGGGAGCTTACACATTTTTGAGCTTCACATAGGGCATGTAAGGGCCCAAATGAGATAGATCAGAGAGGGTAGGGAGGTAGGGATGGCTGTAAATGATGGCTATGGAGGGGTTGTGGCTGAAAATGACAGATTGAGCGATTGGAGTGGAGGTTTGGGAGAGAAAACAACACTTTTGCAAGAAAGGGAGAGCTTGGAGGTGAAATTTGTGAAGGAGGGGGAGGTTTGGAAGTTTTTTAAGGGGCGACCCATACATCAAGGGGTTACCCTAACCCCTAAATGCAATTGGCCCAAGCTGCAGGCCCGGCCCAGCCTGTTGACCGGCTAGGCCTCGCAGACCGGGAGAGGGCCTCACAACTCCCTGGACAGATGGGCCAGGGCTCGCCACATGGGCGATGTCCTTGTGCCCCCTAGGCCCCAAAAATATATAGGTCCCACCCTGGGTACCCCTGGACATGCGTGGGTAGGCCCACGACTCCATTTCGCTCCGTTTCAGGTCAGTTCGGGTGTTTTCTGATACATATCAGCATTTACTAATTTTTAATAGCTGGGATGGGATGAATTGTGGTCTAGACCCGTCGTGTGATGGTCTAAAAGTGGTTTGGGGTCAATTCGTGCGATCACGATTGAGTACAGAATCAAACAATACGACCTAATTCAATGAACTTCGCCAATTGGTGAAACTAGGACTACCTATGACTGTTTCTATATTTCGTCTCTCCCTCCTAAGTTAGAGTGCATCAGAGTGTGTCGTGTGACCATAACCCAGGTCTGGTTTAATCCAAATCATGCTCTGATACCATCTTGTAATGCCCTGAAAATTAGGGGTCGAGCAAAGCTCAGCTCCCGAGTTCCAACGCATCACTTATGCAACACAGATGGTGATGATTATGATGAGAGCATTGAAACATGAATGGAATTATACCAAAACAGCATATCATATTCCAGAGATAGTTAAATTACAAGCGGAAGACTGTGATAGCTATATAAAATATATAGACTGTGGTGAGTCTCCAGAGTGTGATAACTTTTCCAGGTTAAATAATTACATGTGTAAGTCCAAAATATACAAAAAAAAAATGTAATGACATCTAATCAGCAACCTTGTAACCTCGTCGATCAATACACGGCTCGCATGAAGCCGCCAGAATACAGCATATATAAGAAGGCATCCTCGTTGTCGCAAAAGTACGGGTCCGCCTCATAAGCATCGCCATCACCTGCAGCTACAACAGGGTCTGGTTGGTGTGTACAACATCGTCCCATAATGTGGGAGTGAGTGATCAACTCAGTGGAACAATAAAGCATAGGTTAACATGTTATCAATTTAGTCAAGCAGTAATGATAAAGCAGTAAAATCAACATTCCTAAGTACTATAATTAATGCAAGGATGAGATGCGATTATGATTCATGCCCTCGTCAACATACTCCCTCGTGCGGCACCATCTTACGTCCGCGGCATGCTGTCACCCTCAGTGCTCCACATCTTCCAGGCACATGCAATGCGACGATGAGCATGATTACCGAGTTGTTATTAGTCCATTTCAAACAGCAGTATTGGAAAACTAAGGTACCTTCCTTATATCATTCCCAAACAATGATCTATTCTAAGGTCGTCAGTCCTAGACAATCTCATACGATGGTGTGTTTCTAGGTCGCTGCAAGGGCTGTCAGGGCTGTTACACGGAATCGTTACACCACTCCCCCATCACCTTATCAATACAGGCCTAGTTTATACTCTGTTACTACGGAAGGCTCGTCGTCTCACCGTAGATTTAGTGTATGCTCGAGGTCACTACACCGGGTACGGTCAGGGCAGTTACACGGAATCGTTGCACCACTCCCCTATCACCCATCAAAGCAGTGTAGGCCGACAGCTTGAATATAGTATCTCATACCACCATAATCGGCTCACGGGTCTGGTTGCTCAATGGTCACTACGAGGAGGCTTGTGGCCTCAGCGTAGGCCGACAGCTCGACCACGGTTCCCATACCACCATGCCCGGCTCATGAGTCTTAGTGGATCGAGGTACCACGGTTAATGGAATTCCACTGGTAAGGTTAGTACCTCAGGTTCAAACAGAGGCATCCAAACATGGTGAACATACATAAGACAGATTGGGTCACTTGACAAGCTCGACTAGCTCGAGTGCACAACAAGTTGAACGATATGAAACGCATAAGCACTTCGTATGGCCAACCACTATCGCCAACCAAAGTACGACTCGGGTTCGTCGAACACGTCTCACGTGGCGAATGAATCTCAGCCACGAATTCAATTCCCGTTACCGATTGCGTGGACTATACAGTAGCCCCAATCACATTCAATTATGGAATAGTTAAAGCAGTAATGGATCAAGATTTCAAATCATACAATCGAATATCCAATATTGTCCGCTTAGGGCTGCCAGGGCTGTTGCACGGAATCGTTACACCACTCCCCCATCACCCTTCACGAATTTTATAGAATACAACTTAAACATGTGAAGTAGTCAGAGCAGAATTAAATAAATAAGTGATTCAAACATATTAACAAGTATATTATAAAACACAATGCAAATAAGAAAGCCAAACACATACATTTCATAAACCAATAAGTGAATAAACTAAACAACTTACATGAAGGAAATCATACACATCACTAAGGTAGTTAAGAATCCTATCTCAACACCTTATACATTACAATTTACTAACTACTACTCATTTAAACATTCTAACAAACATTTTAGATTGCATACATCAACATACCTGACGTATGTTGATCACATAAGTATTAGGCCAAATCCTTTCACTAGGGAGCTGCCCCATAGATAACACGCGTGCACCCACGACGGATAATCATGGCAAGCATGAATCTAAGTTCCATATTCATTTGAACATTTTCACAAACACTTGGGCTAACAATTTAACATATATAGCGTATATTGGCCGTGGCGTGATTTAGGACAAATCCTTTTGTCAAAAGGGTATCGCCTATACAACAATCATATATCCATGACCATTAGTCATGGTGAGCACGAATGAGAATTCTATACTCATTCGATCATTTTCACAAACACTTAGAATACACTCTTTTAACATACATAGCGTATACTAGCAAAAACATGTATTAGGGCGAATCCTTTCACTAAGTGAGTATTATACATATATATAGCATGTTCATATAGTAATTAATCATGACTAACATACTTTCAAATTTTGTACGTATACGGTATTTTCTACAAATAGGAGGAATATAGTATATTCAACATAGTTAACATATAACTGAAAAATGAAACGGACAACACTTTGTACATGTGCAATTGCATGCAGATCATGAATCTATTATTATCTGACATTGAAAGTATTGAAAACCATAACCTATGCATCTAAAGTCCGCACCTTTTGTCGTAGAATCGTAACGAATATGCCAAAATCTCTAAGCCTTCGTCTACGGTGATTAGGCAACCTGAATCATGAAACAAGTAAGCTGTTACATCACCCACACTCTTTGAAACTCTAAAACAGCTTAGGGTTAGGTTTTCTTACCTAGAAATGAAGTCGAAAATGCCGGGAAAGTGATAAGAACGATGTGGTTAGGCACGGATAGCAGTAGGGTAGAGTGGCAAGGAGATGCTCCCACAACTCTCAACCTTTCTCTCTCTTTTCTCTCTTCTTTCTCCTAAGTTTTCTCAAATTCGTATGGGCTGGATATGAGAGAGTTCAAGGTCCTTATATAGGCTAAAAACTCACCAAATTAGACATAAGGTCAAGGTATACTTAAGTTTTGTTCAAACGGCATCTGTTTCAGCTCAATGGAGCATTTCTGGAGGCCCCTCTTGAGCCAAAGGTCGGACTTAAGCTCACTGACAATGGATCCAAGTCGAGTTACGTTTTCGGTCCGATCGGATTTATAGATCGCCCGTGGCAGACCAGTTTCAGTTTAACGGTCACTGATACTCGATCAGGGTTACAAGTACATGGACATGTGTATGAAATTTCTCCTGATCTGAGGATATATTTAGGTCAGATTTTGACGGTCTAATTTCTTATAATAGGCCCGCAAGTGACAAGTCTCAGATTACTTAAATGAAACCCAATTTTTAAAGAAATCTATGTTTTCTCACACTCTTCACTCCAGGCTCAAGCGACTAGCCGTAGGACACTATTTGGATTTGATTTTTGAGATGGTTGTCAAGCCTAACAAGGCGGTCCTAACTGTTTAACTTCGCGTTAATCGGACTTTCGATGTGCGGTCCAGATCTGATACGAAGTTTTGTGTTGCTCCCGAGAGCAGCTGAGTAATGAGATTGATCCTATATTTTAGGGTAGCCTAGCATCAATGATTCTACAAGTTTTGGGTCTTGCAGATCATATTTAAAGTGGATCAAGTGGATTTCGTAGCTAATCTAGTTTAGTACTTAGTTATTTTGTCTCATTTCTAAAGGATTTGATCCTGAGCAATTTCTGCCTGAGGTGGCACACAGGTCATTATACGGATTTCTATTGTTCTTCATCACCTAAACTTTAGGATTCAAGCCTAATATGAAAGTACTTAGAAATATTTAAAGAACACGGTGGTGAAATGGGAAATGGGAGATTGTAAAGGAAATGGGTTAAGAAGCAATTTTAGACTGTGGGATTGAGTTCTGACAAGTTAATAAGGTGTTAGGATCGACCCATTGCCTAAGAACATCTAATTCCAGGTTGGCAAAAATTTGGGATGTTACAGAGGCTAAGATTTACCTGTGGTGAGTTCAGGCACACATCCAGTTGAGGCAGTGGTTGATTTATGTTTCTATGGAGCTTCTATGTCTAACCAACTCAACACTCACGCTAATTGACAAATTAAGGCACTTTCAATCTCCCCCTTTGTCAATTACATGACAAAATATCAAAACACCCTAAAACAACATCTAGACAAACACCCTAAATTGTGAGTACATGCACTTTACACAATTTCACAATATCTAGTGAACCCACACATACAATCAGTAGCTACTCCCCCTAACAATATTCTCCCCCTATCTTGGTGCTGCTGCTCCCCCTAACACCTGCATCACCATTCACAAACAAATATACACCATTTTTTTGTTGGGGTGTTTGATTTGTTCTCCCCCTTTTTATCAGTCATTGGTAAAGGAAAAAAATATAGTTGATATTGACTGAAGTTGAAGTAAGTGGGGAAAACCAACATTTAGAGGGCACACGCATAAGATAGGTAGATATAACTAGCAGTGCATTCCAGAGAATATGTATGCATCATAGAAGATTAAATAGGGCAGAATAGTAAGCGGATAATATAAAGAGCACAATAGCGCATGCATTCCACACCATTTGGGCTATAACCAGATAAAACAGGGGATGACAATAAGGCAGACATGAATTATAACCAATCATAGCCCAAAATATCCAAAACATATATACTGCCCAAGATTGGCAGTAATATAACAGTTATCCTCCAAAAAAATTATCAAGCCCATTCATGGGCACCCAAAATCAACCATAAGTATTTAGCCCATCCATGGGCATATACAACACAAAAAAAAAAAAAAATTGTCAGACTCTACAATTTAGGAAGCCATCACATACACTCATGTAAACATAGGGCATACAAAAAGATACACATACCCTAACGTTGAGATGAAAGTAGGGTGTATGTGATGGCACATAGACTGCCTTTTCATGGCGGAGGTGCAAAGGAGGATGGTGAAATATCATCGCGTCGGCAGGTGAGTAGATCCACCAGTTGTTACACCGTTTGTTGCACTCCATTAACCAGGCATTTTAAGACAGTAAACCGTGTATTCATAGATTCCTTGAGCTGGGCGACATCTCGCTGTATGGCTCTAATCCTGTCTTGATGGAGCTTAAAGCTTTTCGCATGCCCAGTCTCTGATGTGGATGGAGCTTGATGGGGCACAGGAGGTTCATTTCCAGCCATTCCAGCCCCTTCCGTAGGAGCATCGCCTTCACCTCCTTCTCCTTCTACATGAATTCCTTCCTCTGGTGGATCCTTGTGAAACTTGTGGAATTTTAAATCCATCCTTCAAATGTTGTGTTTGTTGAAGACATGAAGGGGAAGTTTCGGATCGTTGGTAGTTGGAAAGCCGATGTCATTGCACACAGTGTGTATAATCCAAGGATAGGGCAAGTGGACATCTCAGGATGTATGAATGGCATAGACTAACTGATGTACAATAAGGGTAGGAAGGCAGACCTTGATCCCCGTGGCTATGGAGTAGACTATCATGGTCATAAACCCAGTGAGATCGGAATGGTTGGTACTTCTAGGATAGATGTTTGATGCGAAGATACCATACAAAATGTGAAACCGTGGTTCCATGAATTTAGATTTTAAAGCATTGCCTTGGTACCAAGGAATGTCATGACCATGGCAGAGAAACTATGTGACTATAGATCAAGTTTCAATATTTTCAAGATCCATATCCAAAAGACCAACAGGTGACAGGATAAGACCAAAAATTTCAGTAATAAACTCAAGGGTGATCTCCACATCATCACCATCAATAGACACAGTGATAGAAGGCGGATCAGACACTGGAGAAGGACAAGATGCGAAAAAGTTGTATGTCTGTTCAAGATGACATGGCCCACTAAAGTCAAGAATAGGCAACCAGTCAATTTTAGCAAAAAGGGATTCCAGATTATACGGTTTTAAACTGTCCCTGTCTACCTTCCTCTCATGAATAAGCTTCCTACTAGTGTACTTAGCCAAAATCAGATTCACTCTAACTAGAGGAGGTGCCAAAACCTCAAGTTGGGACCAGCCACGCAATCCCTATCTAGTATGTTAGCGTGTAGGGGTCCCACGTTCAGGAGCCCTTGCTCTTTCTTTTGAGGCAAGAACTTTTTGTCGAGAGGCTCTAGAAGACTCTCCCAGACCAGACACCTTTCCTTTGTCCTTTTCCATTTAAATAGACAGAGATTTGAAGGATTTGAGGAAAATCGGACAAAATTTCTTCTTGAAAACCTGAAAATACCTAATCCAAAATCAAGTTGGAATCTTGGAAAGAAGGAATGGAAGGGGTAATACCAGTTTTGAGGAACGTTGATGACTCTTGGATGAAGTTTCATGCGAGCTGACGAAAGAAGACGAGCAAGAAGAAGGTAAAATGATTTTTTGATGAAAAATGTGATTTTTCCCGCTCGGCCGCCTTATATCGGGCGACAATCTTCGATATCATCGACCAGTGTTTCAATGATATCGAGAGACCCCACTCGATGTTATCGAAACTGTCTCCGATATCATTATCGATCATATGACTCTTCCCATTTTAAAGAGGAGTCGATGATATCGACCTTTGATCGATTAATCGAGAATGCACATGACTTATCGACAGACATATCGAAGGTGAATAATTTTCATTTTTCTGTAGTTCCACAAATTTTCATGTATAGTAAAGAATATCTTTGAATCAACAATATACATAGCGAAATTTTGTACAAGCATTGTACAAATCAAAATTATAAACATTAGAATGTTTATATACAAAAAGATTGAGGTGAGAGACCTCAGATGTATCATTAAGAGCTCAGTAAAAATTGCATCATTTCAGCAAATATCCAGATCTCAATGCATGACCTGGACTTATTTTTCTATGCTCAATATTTCTAGGCATAGGGATCATCCCTTCCTCTGCCTTTAATGACATAGCAGTGGTTAGTTGTGCGACAACCCTTCATTATTGATTTTCCTGATAGGTTAAGGATTTCGCATTCTTGATTGTTGAATGTAACCATATGCCCATTGCCACATATTTAAGAAATGCTTAGAAGATTATGTGTTAATCCTTTTATGCAAAAGGCATTCTCATTTTTGAAAGATTTTATTCCTTCGATAATTCCCTGTCCAATTACTCTAGTGGTGCTTCCGTCTCCACAGGTGACTATCCCATCATTAAGATCTGAATAGTTTGATAGAAGGGATTTGTCACCCATGACATGTCTTAAGCAACCACTATCCAGGTACCACTTAGTATTATTGCCTGTTATATGATTTGATTGAGTAATAAGGCAATTTTTCTTTTCTCTCACTACCCATTTTGTGACAGGATTATTAAATGTGGTAGATTTAGTTTTCTTATTTAATTCAGCCACTTGGTTTATTACTCCTTCATTCTGTTAGTCATTCTAGGTGGTGATGGATGTGTGTTTCTTCTATCCATATTCCTAGGTGGACTCTTAACATTTTGTATTTTTGTGGTTGGTTTGAATTTACCAATATGATTTTGACCAAAGTTATGTTGAGTCCTCCTAAGTGTCAAGCATTCAAACTTATAGTGACCCGAATCACCACATAAATGACAAACTAGAGTAGTTCTTATATTACTACCTGAAGCAGCAGATTTTTCAGTTACTGGTGCTACATTTTCAGTCTTTCTTTTAAATTTATTATATCCTAATCCGTTCTTGTCCTTTCCAAATCTTCCCATACCTAGGAGTTTTTCTAACTTCTCACTACTATGGGAAAACTTATAGTTTAGCTTAGCGATATTTCTGGATTCTTCTAAATCAAACAGGAGTGTATGATTTTCATTTTGAATGAGCATGTTTTTGTCCTTTAATAGCTCAACCTGTTTGTTTAGTTTTTTAGACTCGAATTTAAGGAATGTGTTGATTATTTCAAGTCTATCATTATCTGAATGATATTGAAATCATTGATTAGATGTGTATTAATTTTCAAAGTTTTATTTAGAACTTTTTGCAGCAATTCTTTTTTGTTTTCAGATATTCCAAGTCTTCTAACAATGTTGATACTATGGATATACGGTTGATTGTAAGCATCTTGTAGTTTATTCTGTTCTTCTTCTTCTTCCTTTTCAGTTTCCTCATTGTCTGATGGAAATGATTCAGTGGCTTGCGGTTCTTCCTCGTTCTCAGTTTCAATGGGAATGATTGGAGCAGTGGAAACCATAAGAATTTTTAGAGATTTCTGATCTCCATCGCTCTATGAGTCGCTAGATTCTGAGTTTGACTCTTCCGTATCATCCCATGTGGTAGCCATTGCCTTACCCTTAGTTTTTCTATTTAGACATTTAGTAGACAGGTGTCCAAACTTCTGACAGGCATAACATTGTGGTTCTTTAGTCTTTTTACCAAATTTACCTACAGAATGTTTGTCGTCCACCTTTCTTCCTTTAAATGGATGGACATGATTTTCCTGAAAGAATTTTCAGAACCGTTGAACCAACAAAGCCACTTCTTCATCTTCATTTTCTCTATCACTTTCAATGTCCTCATTTGTTATATTCTTTGAAGTTTTGAGGACAGTAGTTTTGGATTTAGGGGTTTGTTTGAAGTGTAGTTCAAATGTTTGTAGGAAACCTGCTAGTTCTTCTACTTTCATTTCATATATGTTTCAACATTCTTCAATGGTTGTTACTTTAGGATTGAACCGTTCTGGTAATGTTCTTAGTATTTTCCTATAAATTTTTGAAACCGAAATATCTCACCTAATCCACCCATGGAGTTGCAAATGATATTCAGTTTTGTGAAAAATTGCATGAAGGTCTCATGCTCTTCCATTTTAAGACTTTCAAACTATGATGTTAGGAGTTGAAGTTTAGATCTCTTCATAGTGCTTGCTCCTTCATGGGTTATTTCCAACAAATCCTATGCTTCTTTGGCTATCCCACACATACTGATTTGATTGAAAATGTCTTGTGATACAGCACAGTAGATAACATTCATAGCTTTAGCCTCAACAGTTTTGTTTTCCTTATCGAATGCTGTCCATTTTTCTTTAGATTTTGGTTTGGTGATAGTTGTGCCATTTTTAAGTATTATTTGTTCAGATGGTGGCACATATCCTCATTTAACTATATCCCAAACATCATGATCCAAAGATCTCAGAAAGTAGTGCATTCTAGCCTTCCAGTATGCATACTTTGATCCATCAAATACTGGAGGTCTAGAGACCAATGAGCTCTCTCGATTGGCCATATTCCCAACTTCAGTCAAGATCACTCTCTAAGCAATGAAGCCCTTAAGAGAGACCCTCTATGATACCAATTGAAATTACGGTAATGATCGCTTTAGTTGAAGTAAGAACATGTCAATATGTCCTACAGGGGGGTGAATAGGACTTTTATAAAAAATTTATGGTTTATTTTAAATCCTATCAAAATTGTCCTAAGTAGATATGCATGACTCAGGATTTCTTCAAAATAACTCTAATGGCTTCGAAGCCAAATCGTGGATCCAATCATAAAACTACTTTGAACGATAAACAAGATGCGAATCAAAGTTAATAATGGATGTGACTGTGTGTGAGATGTGATCTCAAATAATTAAATATGAAAGCATATAATCACATAGGAATGAAAGACAATAGAAATCACAAACATAGTCATTTTTATAGTCATTCGACTACTTGTCTACTCCACTCCTGGCTTACACACTAAACTCTTGAGTGTATTGGATTTCACTAAGGAAGTTTCAAATAGGTTCACCTCAAACCGGAGGTTTTAAATCCAGTCCACCTCTAACTAGTACAACCTACAACTAGGCTGACAGTTTATGCTCCCACGAGCAAGGGTCAACACATAGCAACTGAATTTAGGCACACTGGCCAAGGATCCACTCAAGGAACCTCACTTGTTTATGCTCCCATGAGCAAGGGTCAACACAACGTACCCAACTTTTAGACCACCTTGGTCAAGGACCTACACAAAGGACCTAAAGCTTATGTTCTCCACAGAGAAAGGGTCAACACAAAGCACCCACCATAAACACTCCCATTGGAAGCCTCCTAAAGGACTTGCGAGGGGTGAGAAACACCTTAGACCTAATCCTACAAAGGAATGATCACGAGGGTCCTTTGGACCCTAATAACTTACAGATAAGTAGATGAGTCCCTTTCAACGCATTGTTGAAGATCTCCTCCCTTGATGAAGAACTTCAGCTTCCTTGATCTGCAACTCAGAAGATGTACCAATACATGGCAACGGGTTGGGTCAAGGTTATAATGGAATCCTACTATATTGAATATTTTCCTATAAGGAAGAGCGATTCTAATCGTCTATGCATTCAAGGCATCCCAGCTTAATGATTTATCATTAAGGTGGTAGGTGGAGGATCCTTGAATGCGGAAGTTCATTCCCCAATCCACTCTATTGAATGTTAATGATGAGGGTGGATTGGAGGATGAACTTCCATGAGAGAAAGGGCTTTGGGTATATGATCTACGGTTAAACACTCAAAAGCACTCTCTTCTTTCTCTACCAGCAACTAAGGATGAGCTCTCATTAAATAGGCAAAAGGTTCCAATGGATATAAAATCGGCACATTTATGATAGAGTTCGATATCATTGAGCAGGGTTGATATCATGGAGCATATACTCTCGATTGCATCAACTGGCCACTCGATGACACAAACTCAATTGTCAAACGCTTTTGAAACATTTTGCCAGCTGGTCGAGGGCATCGAAATATATGTCGATATCATCAGATTTTGAACTCCGATTTCATCGATATGAGGTTCGATTCCTCAACATTTGAAAATGTGAGAGATCAACCTTTAAAATATTTTAGGTCTTAAAATATGATCGAGGCACACTCGATATCATCGAAATTTGAATGTCGATGATATCAATAGTTGTGTCAATGCATGGATAAATCTAAGGATTTTACCAGTGACCTTGTTGGACCATTTATGTCCATTCTTGATGCAATTGACCCAGCCTCGATATCATCAATATTTGAATATCGATTCTATCTAGTGACCCTTGATCTAAGATGAAACAACCTAAAAAATTTTGCTGGATAACTATGTGTCCAAGGCCGATATCATCGAAGGCCTTTCGATATCATTGAAATTTGAATTCCAAGGATATCGAGGAGAACTTCGATATATCAAAGATTTTTTTATTTTCCTTAGAAAAGCAGGGACACAACATATATGATGTCGATTATATCGAGTCAACTTCGATAAACTCGAGATTTAAATTTTGATGTTATCGATACGTCTATCGATACATCGATAATTTCGTCCAGAGAGTTTTGTGGTTGTTGGACATCTTATGTCCTCATTTCGATATTATCGATTGAGTTTCAAGAACATTGATAGCACTGTTCAATAACATTGATCAGTCTGTTGATAAATCGACAGAGGTAGAAAACTTAAAGATTTTTCTATTATTTGAAAAAGTTTTCTAACCAATAAACCCTATGTTATTCTAACCAATTTTAAGGGTTTTAATTACCTGGTGTTTTGGGACATGGGATGTGAGGCTAAGATTTACCTGTGGTGAGTTTGGACCCACATCCGGTTGAGGCCGACGATTGATTGATCTTCCTATGGAGCTTCTTTATCTAGCCAACTCAACACTCATGCTAATTAACAAACTAAGGTACTTTCAAAAGGAGCCCTAACTGGGCCATATTTGGTGCTGAAAATGCCAATCAGTGGGGTCATTAGTGGAGCTACAACAGGCCCTTGAGTGAGTTTTCAAACCAATCTGAGATCAGCCATGTTTCGGGCTGAGAACGAACCTTCATCAGGCCGCGTAAACAGACCGGAATCAGGCAAGCATCAGGCTGTGCAAGGGACTGAAACTTGATATTCACCAGGCTATGGCAACACTGAAGGAAGGACTTCAGCTAGGCCAGAAACCGTGGTAGAAATCAAACCCTTGGAATAGGCCAAAAATGGCCTGTGAACGGACCATGATCTGAGTTATGGTGTTGGCCAAAATCAGACCATACAGCAAGCCAAGGAAGTGGGCTCAAGAGAGCTTCCAGATGGGCTAGAGCATCACCCTTACCTGGGCCCTTAAGATCGGCCTCTCATTGGGCTATTATCTAGGCTAAAAGCTGGCACAAAAGTGGGCTGAAACCAGCCCAAGATCGGCCTTGTAATCACGCAGCTGGCATGTACAAACCCAGGCCCTGCACACTACAAGTGGGCCGCACCCTATTCCAGGTAGGCCACCCTTGGAGCCATTAAGTTGGGCCAAATCTGGCATAGATTAAGCCCAGTCAGGCCACTTGTTGGGCCAAGTGTTTGGTGGGCCTGGTTCCCTTGATGAAAGTCTAAACAATCTTAATTATGGGCCTTTCAAACCCCCACCAATCTTTAATATGCTTAAAACTCTAGGACCTATTTTCTAATGCACGCAAATTCTCTAAGGGACTATTTGAGTAATCTGGAGCCGCTAACTTCTTGAGGAAATTCGCATCAAGGGACGTACTACGACTTTTCTGGTGATGATTATCTCCCCCTTGAGCTTTTCATCTCTAAATCGGATTAGGGATAGTCTTTTATAACAGTTGCGAATGATATCCTAGGAGTGTATGATCATTCAACTTGTTGTTTGATACATGCCCTTTTTGCTTTACCTAATCATTGATTAGCTATTATATATATATATATATATATATATATATATATATATATATATATATATATATATATTAGAAGTAATCAAACTCTTAATCTATTTCACCATATGTCATAGAACTGATCATTTGAGTTGTTTACGCTATCACATGTTATTGGAATTTGTTAAAACACTTGATTAGTTCAATTTAAAAGCATGTCTTAGACTCTTAATGAGTTTACTATTATTACATGTTTAGAACTGATAAGCTACGGGCACCTGACTCTTGAATTGTATACATACATAAGTTTTTCTTTAAGTATTGAATCATGCTTACATCTTCATGTTGCATCCTCATATGCTTGTATTGATTGCAAGTCACATCTTGTTGAAATCTCTTTATGGGAACTCTTATTTAAAGAAAATCTATGCTTAGGGTGTGACGGAATGGATTTTGATGAAAATAGACCCTCAACATGGAGGTTATGATTAGTGGCAATTGATTTATGGGGCTTACCTTCTATGTAGCGATTCCACTTATCTGACTATGAAATGAATTGTGAAACATTTATTCTCACTGCTGTTTACTCATATTAGACCATACATATCGCCTCATTTTAATTGCTACATTTAATGATTTCGATACTTCATTCCTAGTCAGCATACGGTGGTAGATCCCTTGTATTGAGAATTGATTGGCCACGTGTTGATGGGTTTTATACACACCCTAAGGCGGTAGTCTCATGAGTCGGGGATGGTGGTATAGGACCTATGCCCGAGCTGTTGGCCTACGCTGGTGACGAGCCCCCGTAGTGACCTTGAGCTTATATATATCGACCGATTGTAATTGGACTAATAATGGTTGGCTAATCATGCATACATGGCACAGACCAACATCTATCGCTATCGTACATGATGTACGCACTCTGTCCAACTGGATGAGCATTCCCAGGTCGATGATTGCATGCATGACGAGCCCAATGTCCGTAAGGATGAGCATCCCTATGGCGATGATTGCATTCACGCATTCATGCAAATAATATGACTGCATGTACTATGTTTTGGTTGCCTAGTTGTTTTATACTATTTCTTGTCTAGGGCGGCGGTGTGTAATCTTGAGGGGAGATCACACTGAGCTGGCCACTTATTCATCAATGTTCAACAGTACAGAAGATACAGGTGCAGGGACGGACGACTACGTAACGGGGCACAAAACTATTACCGTCGCAGTAGAGGAGTCATTCGAGGATGAGCCGTACAAGGAGGCGGCAACTTATTTTGGATTAAATTAGTAAACTATTTGTTTATTATATTTTAGTACATTTGAGAGCTTGAGGTTTTGTATATGGGCCCTAGCTGAGTGGCTTAGGATATTGTTATTGCTTGAGTTACATTTATACTACGTTTGGTTCTGTTAATCGCACTTTGAGTTGGTTGATTATCTTTTTTATTTTCAGTTAACACCTGGGTTTTCAGAAAAGGAGTTGTATGCTCGGGTCCTGAAAACTGGGGTGTTACAAAATGAGAGGTAGATTTTAGAAGAGATTAGATATATGTAGAGAGAGGTTCTTCTTTTCATATAGCATGTAGATATATTCCAACATATTTATACATGGGCATGAAATTGTGTCCACTACCAAAAGTCCATAGGCAAAGGAGTTAGTGAAGCTTATTTTGCACTCATCTTTCTAGAAGAGAACCCAAGTCGAAGCCAACAACTTGCAAGGATGATTTTAACATGAAAGATATTTGTCCATCTCAAACAAAATGTATTAAAACTAATCTAATTGGAATGAAGGATGAAAATGTTTTTTTTTTACACAAACTCACACTCACACCCACACCACATGGGAAATCAATCTCATAACCTCCGAGTTAAACATCGTAAAATAATAAATAAATAAACAAACAACTATATTGCAGTTGTGGCTCTTGACAAACAGAATTCTAGATATTAAAATAATCAGCAACTACTTTAAATGCCAGACAAATTAAACTCACAAGTACATGTCTAGAAAAATCGGAGTCAAGATTTTTTGTTAAAACCCTCACTCTACCATTATCGATATAACATGAAATGTCAAGAAACTACATGCGAACAGTGTTTCCTTCACAACATCAATGGGACAACATGGCGTACTTGTAAGAGATCCTAGGTGAGCATCAACATTCATTGGAGATTTTTTTTTTTTTTTTTTTTAAAGAAAGAAAGAAAATAAGATCGTGTGCATATCATGCATACACATAACAAAAATGTCCAGAAATGCTTCAAAGCAATGAATTATTAAAATTGAAATTGCACATCATTTTGTTCAACTTTTAAGACAATATCATTGAGAAATTAAAAAATAAAACCTGATCAGAAATTGGAAAGGTCCCAGATGAGAACTCTGTAAGTATTAATTGCACATAAACTGTGTGGCATTTTATCCCTTTATTCAAGATTAGAGCCTCTTCATTCACAAACATTTTTTGAAAGTTGGCGAAGCAGAAAAAACTGAAGCATTTCATTTGCCTTATTTCTTTAAGTGTTAATGGCATACTCATGCAACATGGGCTATATAATGATTGATGACCATAAACAGTGCCAATTTATAGTTGGAGAAGCAAACAAAACAATCAATTAAAAATTTAAGTGCTTTTCTGGACATGATTGGTTGCCAGCTGGAAAAAAATTGCCAACCGCTGAAATGCATATCATCGGTCATTAAACAACCCCTGTGGCTCCCTTTGGAACCTCACACACGGCACCGACTAGTCTATTGTACCACTTGCAACATTGATATGCCATGAGTTTCATATTTACACTTAAAATTGAAGTATAGGATGATATACAATGCAAATATGTTAACTATTTGGAGTATCTTTGTATCCTAATTGTAAGAAGGAGAACGAATGATGATATACTAAATTCCTATGTTGAAGTTTTGCAATCAATATAACTTCATTCTCGAACTCTTCTAGGACTTGTCTATAACTCCTAGAAAGTCGTTTCGCTGCTATTTCTTGTCCTCCTGGTAGCTTCCCCTGAAAAAAAAAAAAGTGCAAGTTTCATTCATTGTAACCAAATATGTTTTCCAGAAAGATGCAAGTGAAACATTAAAAAAAAAAAAAATCAAAATAAACACATTTACATCATTTTAAATTTCTATGAAATTTGTTTTTTAAGTATTGCAAGATTACCTTGTATACTGGCCCAAAACCCCATGTCCAAGCTTGTTTGAATCTGAGAAATTTGATGTCGCAGCTGCTCTACTTCTAAAATCAAAAAACGGTATATACTTTATTCCCCTATTTTTGAAAGATACTAGAATCCAGGAATTCTTTTACAGATGACCCAGTTGCATAGAAACTCGATAGTGACACTGTCAACTTTTTTTCCATGTTTCTTAATTCATTAATTAAAAGAAATAGAATTCTCTTAGAAGTAATATCAGCAAATTGGTTTCTGATTTTTGTGTTGAGAATCTCCCACTGACCTTTTTCCTTGACTGCTTTCCACAAAGAATAGATGAATAGGCCCAAGTAAAAACTCCCTATAACGGAGATTAGTGTGACCATTGAATGCAAGCTTCTCTTCTTATCCTTCGAATGTAGGCCATCCGTGGAACCTTTGCCATCTGATGGATAATAAATCAAACTTATGGTTAATAAAAGAAAATAGCAGTTCTTAACTTCATATTCAGCACCAAACATTGTTAAAGATTAGATAATTTAAATCTTCCAATCAAGAAAAGTGCCTGAGGCATAGTCCATTTGCTTTTGAGACCATGAGGTACGAGACAACCTTTTCTTGGGTGGAGTAGTATCAAAATATACCCATTCAATACAAGTGGGGTGTAATGTTCCCTCCTTCAGATTGTTGGCATGATGGTTGCAGATGTGAAATTTTCACATCGGTCATACAAAAACCCATGGAAAGTGAACAAAACATATTCCATATGGGCCTTTTCCTTGTGATATTTTCTCCTAATGGTTTATTGAATGGCTAGTAGTTGAAGATTAGTCAGGATATTCCTCTCTGGAGTATATTTGGGTCTATCCCATTTGCTCTTGGTCCAATTAGATAGAGGTCTGGACCACAAAAATCTTGGGCCCCACTTGCAGGGAATGAGTAAATTATTCAATATACTAACCATGACCTAATGTATCAAGAGCCGATAATTCATGTGCAGGGAAGAATTACATCATCCTCGAGTCTTTAAGTTTAAGAAGTGGGATCTGTATGATCCAAACATGACCAGATGGACCCCACTGTGACTAGAGATTCCTCAAAACATCTTCCCAATCAAACTTATAAGACCATTCTAATATTATCCAGACAATAGATTGATAAGAATCAAATCCAGAAATGGACCATATTCAAGTATAAGAGAAGGGATGAAAGATTTGATATAGCTTCTAATCTGGGAGATTTTAGGGGCATGATCTATCCACATTGAAGCCAAATAGGTCAACCAAGTCCATATCATAGCTATTTCACTTGAGGATCATACAATATTTCTCCTGTGTGGGTGTAAGTAATGTCAGCTGTAGAATAAATAAACTCACCAGGGGTGCAATTTCCAATCAATGAATCCCAGGTAAAATTCACATTGAAATGCACCTAACCTACAAAAGCATTGATGCCTTGGCGCACAGGACAACATTACTCATGGCTGGAAAACCATTTGTGAAGCCAACATTTACACCCGTCATCTTGCCAGGAGAAGAGTTCACAAGGATGGTGACATCATCCATTCCATCGGTTCCCATCATTGACCATCCCTCATCAGTAAACCCATTATGTGCTTCATTGAAACCCCTGCAATCTCACCTATCAGACTCCAAAATCAGAACATCTATAAATAAAATTCAATATAAAATGGTCACCTGCTCAGCCCGTGACTAAGTGCTCGCAGAGCTACAGGTCACCTGTCCCAGCTAGTGATAGTTGAAGGAGAAACCTCTAAAAAGGATGAGCTAAATGTCCTAGAGGGGGGGGGGGGGGGGGGGTTGTGAATAGGACTATGCCAAATTAAAAACAAATGTGAAATATAAAGATAGATAACACAATCAAATAATAAAGAAGCACAAGTAAATAGCAACCTCAAATGCACTAGTCTTGAGAGGTTGATACAAACTTAGTTCTAAGGACAACCTAACACAAAAAACCAAAGGCTTATGGTAGGACAACCTTACTGGAACGTTTGTAAGTATCAAAAACCCAAATCAATAAAGAGGCAAAGAAAATAAACTAAGTTATTATAACATTCACCACAAGTGCATAAAATAAATTATACCATTCACCACAAATGCTCAAAGTAAATTATAACATTCACACACATAAGCAAATCCAAACATCCACCACAACTCTAGGAATTATAGTGGTTCGTTTGTGTGTACACCAACTATTAGAAAACCACCACACAACTACTCCACTCCCAATATCCACACCCACGGGATATTGGCTTTCACTATGAAAAAAGTTTTCCAAGGTTCACTTTAAAACCTTCACAATTGTGTCTTTAGATAGGCTTACACAATTACAAAAACCCCACACTCTGAGATTTTTTGGATTACCTTAGACAAAACCAAAAATAAGATTTGTTAGGCACAACCTCACAAACTGCGAAAGATATACAAAATGTAAATGGTACTTATATGAAAATTCTCCTTCTGAATAAGCCCGGTAGAACCAATTCGATGTAGATGAAGATGTTCAGTGTCCAGTCACACAAATGAAAGGTTCTAAATATAAATGATTTTTAGATTAATTTAACCTGGGCTAGTTTGATTTGATTTTAATCTCGAAGAGGGTGAAATCACAATTCCCTTCTTTAATGAAATTGAGTTAAATGGAGATCACAAAATAAAATGCAAAAGCTATTTAAGAGAATTTAAAATGAACACAATATAGCTTAAGAAATGCAGGAATTATCTCTCAGAGTGATGATTTGATATTGCTTGGAATGAGTGAAAAACTCTGAGATTAGTCTACTATTTATAGGTGAAAATACTGTTCTCTCGACTAGTTTAAGGGTAGGTTCGACTGGTCGAAGAACCAACCAAATTTCAAAATTTCTAGCGCGATAAGATAAGGTCATTACTCGATTGGTCGAGTGGGACCCAAAAACCTTGCTAGACTTCTATTTGAGCCTGCACGATTGATCGAGCATTGTTCACTCGACTGGTCGAGGGTCCAACAGAAAATTCTGAAAATTCACAACAAACCTTGGACTGGTTGAGCCAGAGCTTGGAGTAGTCGAACAAAGACTAGGACTGGTCGAGGAAATGACCTATAAACTTTTGAAATGACCCACATAACATATGCAATGAATGTGACCTAACCTATGGTCAATCTAGGGTCATCCATTCCTTGTTTGTGAGTTTGAACAATTGAAACATCGTTCACTCTGTAAATGCACACACTTGAAATACTTGAAACTTGTCTTGAAATCTTGAACTTGAACTTGAGCTTGAGTAAAGACTTGAGTTCTTGAGTCTTTAAACTACTGAACTTGAAGATTAAACTAGAACTTGAGCCTTTGGATTGTACATGTACTTGAGCTTGAAATCTTGAACTTCAACAACACTTCTTCAACTTGAATATAAGAGAAGTTCGACATAGACTTAGACAACTTTAAAATGCACGAAGTTGATCTAATCATCTTATCAAACATTATACAGATTCTAAATAATTTGATAACTCTAGGTGCTAGATTTACAATATAGCATTTACAATCTCCCCCTTTGTCAAGTTTGTTACAAAACCAAATAAAGAATTATGCACCATATGTGCAATAAATACTCTCCCCCTCAATCCATTACTCTCCCTCAATCCATGTGAGGTGATATCATCATAAAAACCTTTAAAACATTCGACATTTTCTCCCCCTTTTTGTCACAATATGACAAAGGAAATAAAAACAATCAGAGGATATAATCAAAGAGAGAGGAGAAGGATGAGAAATAAAAAAGGAAATCATAAACATGATCAGTAAAATATAATCAAGAAACATAAAGTCATGTTCACAAGCCCAAATATTATCCAAGTTAAAAGTTAATAGTTAATACATGCCCAAAATAAACAGAGTCCAATCAGAACCAGAAGAAGGAGCAGGGATAGAAGGATCAATCTGATGTAATCCCTTGTTGATGAGCCTAAGATATTTGCGCATATATTTGAATTGAGTCTCCTTGGATACATTCAAACCTTCCACCTTTTCCTCTAAGGTTCGCAATCGCTCATCAAAATCACAAGGCTGAAAGTCAAGATCAGCCTCAGAATCAGACTCTAACTCATTAAATAAATCATCCATATTAACATCATTAGGAGGTAAAACATCTTCCTCTCTAGCTTCTTCGGCAGCTCCTACATGATCCCTATCAACTTGGCCAGGTACCAACCTTAGATTCATCTTGTTAATGTTAGAATTATTGAAGGGTAAATGGTTAATAAGAGCTTCACCAATAGGCATGACCACAAGACTATGAATGGCTAGTGTGGTCATCAGATATGCAAAGGGAATATCGTTATGGCTAGGATGGAGACGAAACTGAATAATGATATAGCAAATAAGAGAAGGAAGATAAATTGGAACACCAGAATTAACTGAGTGAAGTATGCGAGCCATGAATGAAGTTAACTTAGTTTTGTTACCAGACCTAGGATACACATTAGAGATGAAAATACGATGAAGAATCTTGTATCTGGGTAACATATTTTTGGAACTGATCACAATACCAAAGTTGCATTCAGCATTTATGTTGTATAACACTCTAGTTAGCATACGTTTTTCAGATTCAGATGGTCTCGCAACTAATGTAGAGATAGGTATTCCTTCATCATTCATAAGAAGATCCATCAGGCCAGATATCAAGTGACGTTCAACATCAACTGGACCTTCTCTAGTTGTCACAGTGAAAGTTAAATTTTCAACGAAAAGTCACTTATACAAGCAAACATGTCCTACACAATGGAACGGTATGCAGGACCACCCCAATTCAAAATGTTAGCCTATCCTACAGCTTCAAGGAGGGGAAAAGTGTTGAAAGGACTCAAATGATTAGAGTTAATTGTCCGCTCAACAATCACATTGCAGAGACGAATATCCCACACATATTTGAGGTCCTCTTCGGGTGGTCAAAGAGTACGCACCGTAATCGGTGCGGAACGGGAAGAAGAGGGACCACGAGAGGATCGCTTCTTGTATCTACTCTCCATTACATAATACACAAAGGAAATGCAAGAGAGGAATGGAGGGTTTCTCCTCAATTAGATTTTAAGCTAGAAAACCCAAGAAACCACAAGAAAACTTGAAATAAACTACAAAATTAAGAAAATAGAAGTGCAAAGATCCTAAATCCAAAAGGAAAATGAAAAAGATGCACTAACCAAGTAGCAAAGATGGGTTCGACTGGTTGTGGAAGGGTTTGTTGGAGAAGATGAGATAACTAAAAAAAAAAGTTACTTTTTACACTTTTAAAACCCCAAACCCAAGCTACTCGACTGGTCGAGTACATACTCAACCGGTCGTGCCACGACTGGTCAAGTGTGTACTCGACTAGTCGTGCAACCACAAAAATGTCCTTTTTTTAGCAATTTTGATTTTTAAAATAAAAAATAAACACATGCAATAAAGTAAAATCAAATATAATTAACTCAGATCACATTACACATACCAATATCTAATTTCAATTTAGAAAACCTGTTTATGTCAAGTGATTTTGTGACAATGTTTGCAACTTGATTATCTATTTGAACATAATCTAATGAAATAATCTTATCTTTCACTAATTCACGAATATAATGATATCTAATGTCAATATGCTTAGTTCGTGAATGTTGGATTGGATTTTTAGAAATGTTGATTGCGCTAGAATTATCGCAATACATAATCATAGAATCTTACGTAAAGTCGCAATCATTTAACATCCTCTTCATCCACACAAGTTGAGTGCATGTATTACCAGCTGCAATATACTCAGCCTCAGTTGTGGAAAGCGATACGGAACTCTGTTTCCTACTATGCCATGAAATAAGATAGTTCCTGACATAAAAACATCCACCGCTGATAGACTTACGGTCATCAATATTACCAGCCCAATCAGCATCCGTATAACTGGCTAATTGAACATTAGTTTCATGAGTATACCAAAGACCAAGATTGGCTGTACTTGCGACATATCTCAAAATACTCTTAACAACAATCAGATAGGATTCTTTAGGGTCAGATTGATATCTAGCACAGATTCCTACGCTAAATGCAATATCAGGTCGGCTCGCAGTTAAATGTAATAAACTATATATCATACTGCGATACAACTTAGGATCTACACTTTTACCTGTTGAATCCTTATAGAACTTAAGTGTTGTACTCATAGGAGTATCAAATTTTTTACCGCTCTCAAATCCAAACTTTTTCACCAAGTTTAGAGCATACTTGGTTTGAGAAATAAAAATTCCGTCTTCAAGCTATTTCACTTGCAGACTAAAAAAATAATTCAGTTCTCCATCCATGTTCATTTCAAACTTAAATGTCATCAAATCTACAAACTCAACAAACATGTTAGCACAAATAGATTCTTAGATAATGTCATCAATATATATCTATATTATCTGTATGTGATCATTGTGTTTCTTTACAAACAATGTCATATCAACACTTCCCATTACAAAGTTATGACTTAGTAGAAACTTAGTTAATTTCTCGTACCATGCCCCAAGAGCTTGTTTTAATCCATAGAGTGTATTTTTCAGGTGAAAAACATGATCAGTATGCTTAGGGTCTTCAAAACCAGTAGGTTATTCTACATATACTTCCTCATGTAGATCACCGTTTAAGAAAGCATTCTTGACATCCATTTGATAAATTTTGAAATTTTTGTAACAAGCAATAGATATGAACAGTCTAATAGATTCAAGACAAGCTACTGGGGCAAAGGTTTCAACATAATCAATTCCTTCTATCTGAGTGTACCCTTGTACAACAAATCTAGCCTTACTTCTTATAATGTTACCTAATTCATCAGACTTATTTTTGAAGATCCATTTAGTTCCAATAATGTGTTTATCATTAGGTCCAAGAACTAAGTACCATACATCATTTCTTACGAATTGATTAAGTTCATCTTGTATAGCCACTATACAGTTTTCGTCAGCATGTGCTTCTTTTACGTTGGCCGGCTCAATCTGGGATGTGAAGCACACATAATTACAAATGTTTTCTAATTGTCTATGAGTGCGCATACTAGTGAGAGGGTTCCCAAGAATTTGATCAGTTGGATGGTCTTTAACTAACCACGGTTCAGTGTCATTTTGACTAGATGAAGAGTTTGGTTTATCAAATAAAGAGACTTCATCTTCTTCTAAACTTAAGACAGGTGTATTCAGGTGATCATCTATAACCACATTAATGGACTCCTGAATTACATCGGTCCTCTTGTTGAGAACACGATACACTCGATTATTTAGCGCATATCCTGGGAAAATACCCTCATTAATTTTAGTGTCAAATTTTCCCAGATTTTTCCAGTCACGTAGAATATAACATTTGCTGCCAAAAACTCAAAAGTATTTGACTGTTGGTTTCTTATCGAACCATAGTTCATATGCAGTCTTATTATTAGACTTTCTAGTATAAACACGGTTAATAATATAACAAGCCGTATTCACTACTTTAGCCCAAAGATTTTTAAGAAGTTTCATGCTATTTAACATTACATTAGCCATTTCTTGAAGCACATGATTTTTCCTTTCAACAACCCCATTCTATTGAGGTGTCTTAGGAGCAGAAAATTCATGCGATATACCATGATCGCTACCGAACTTCTCAAAACTGCTATTGTCAAATTCAAAACCATGATCACTACGAATTTTAGAGACATGTGATTCCTTCTCAATTTGGATATGCTTGAATACCCTTTTTACTTCATCGAGAGTTTCAAATTTCTCTCTCATGAAAACTACTCATGTATACCTAGTAAAGTCATCTACTATTACCAGAATATATTTCTTACTGCCTCTACTCTTTGTTCTAGTAGGTCCAATGAGATCCATGTGGAGGAGTTGAAGGGGTTTGGATGTGGCATTGGAGTTCACTTTCTTGTGAGCAATCATAGTTTGTTTTCCAATCTGATATTCGACACAAATTTTATCCATTTTCTTTAACTTAGGTAGACCTTTTATTACTTTACCTTTACTCAGTCTATAAAGATTACGGAAGTGTACATGTCCTAAGCATTTATGCCATAGTTCAGTCTCATTGGTTTGGACCATGTAACACGATAACTTAGACGAGCTTGAATCACTGAATATATAGCAGTTCTCAGATGTTCTGCGACCAGTTAATATCATAGAATCATTCTCATTAGAAATCTCACATCCTTGGTTGGTGAATTTGATGCTATGTTTATTATCAAAATTTTGAGAAATGCTTAAAAGATTATGCTCAAGGCCCTTTACAAACAAAACATTCTCAAATGGAGGAAGATTAAATAGTTAAACCATACCTTGGCCAATAATCCTACAATTGCTACCATCACTAAATGTGACTGAGCCATCAATTATATCTTTAAGATTGGTGAACAAATCTTTATCACCTGTCATGTGTCTAGAACAACTACTGTCTAGGTACCACTTTGATTGACTTAAAGCCTTTAAAGCAATGTGGGCAACCAGACAAGCAACCTTAGGGACCCATTTCATTACTGTTTTGGGTTTTGGAGCATAGTTGGTTTTTCTATGCTTGTAGTTATTATATATTCTACCATTCAAGTTAGATTTTAGAAGCTCCTTAAGTAAATCTACAATTTTCTCAGCTAAGGGGTTATGATTCTAATTTCTATAATTGATATGGTTGCTTTTAGAATTCATAGCCAGAAAAGTTTTAGTATTTTTTAAACTATTTTGATTCAGACTTTTCCCTTTTGAGTTAGAGGACTCCCCTTTAACAAACTTAGGAGGAGTGGACTTACTTTTAGGAGGTGTATTCTTATCGTAGCCCATACCAGATCTATTGCCACATTTCCTTGATCCGGTTAGTAGTCTTTCTAATTTAGGATCACCCTGGGCATACCTCTAAGTATCCTTCAAACTCAAGAGAGAAGAGACTTCAAGTTTTAGTTTTTCATTTTCTGATTTGAGGTTTTCAACTTGGGATGTTTTGAAATCTAAATCACACTTAGTTTTTTCAAAACAATCAGAAAAATACAATTTTTCTAAAACTAAATTATCAAAATCTTCTTTTAACTTTAAAAACTTTTCTTTTTTGAAGTTTTAGTTTTATAGCTATCTTACAACTTTCCCTGTATAGGGCATTATAGGCATCTTGTAAATCATCATCATTTTCAGGGTCGCTTCTCAGGTTTTCATCATAAGTTGAATTACAACTGTCTGAGGAAGTAACTCTGGCTAGAGTCATTAAGGCCTTGACCTCATTAGTAGACTTGGGTTCAGAATCATCTAACTCAAAAGAAGCCTCAGAGTAAGATGATTCATCCTATGTGGCCAACATACCTTTCTTCTTATATTTGTCCCTTTTTGAACATTTGTTTACCAGATGCCCGTATTCATGGAAGTTGAAACATTGGCTGTCTTTAATAGATTTCGAAGTTTTAGATCTAGTCCTTTTCTTTTTAGAAGGTTTTTAAAAATCTACCCTCTTTTTGCTTTTGAAAATTTTATAAAATTTCTTAGCTAATAGTGTCATATCATATTCAGAATTATCACAGTCAGAATTACTAGCTTTATCATGAGAAATATTTTTAGAAGACTTAAGGGCTATGAACTTACCTTTAAGAGCCTTAAAATTTAACTTGTACATTTATAAAGAACAAACAAGCTCTTCAACCCTCATATTATCCGTATCACAAAGTTCCTAAATGGCAGTGACTTTAGAATTGAACCTATCAAGCAATGAGCACAATATCTTTGCACAGACTCTACTTTCTGGGATACTATCACTAAGACCCCACATAGAGTTAACTATATCATTTAACTTAGTATAGAAGTCCATGAAAGTTTCACTTTCTTCCATATGTATCTCCTCAAACCGAGTGGTGAGGATTCGAAGTTTAGATTTCTTGACAATAGTCGTACCCTCGTGTGTCATTTCTAGAATATCCCAGGCTTACTTTACAGTATCACAAAATATAATTCTTATGAATTCATCCGGTGATAGTGCGTAAGTGATTGCATTTAAATCCTTTGCATTGGCACTACTCTCATTTTTCTGAAGTGTGGTCTGAGAAAAATATGGTGTAACCTTTACAGTTTTAGATCCATTAGTGCCAGTCACTTCAGTGGTAGGAGGGGTCCATCTAGTCATTGTGGCTTGCCACCCGCTCTCATCTATAGACCTTAAAAAGATCCTCATTCTGGCTTTCCAATTGGCATAATTGGAGCCATCAAAAGGTGAAGGCCCAGTGATTGAGAGGCTATCAAAATTTGACATCTTATAAGCTCAGAGGATTAGCTCAGGAAGTGAATCCAAATAATATAAGGAGCTATTAGGCTTTGATACCACTTGAAAAGGCTAAGCTAAACGTCCTAAAGGGGGGGTGAATAAGACTATGCCAAATTAAAAACAAACACGGAATATAAAGATAGATAGCACAATCAAATAGTAAAGAAGCACAAATAAATAGCAACCTCAAATGCACTAGTCTTGAGAGGTTGATACAAACTTAGTTCTAAGGACAACCTAACACTAAAAACCAAAGGCTTATGGCAGGACAACCTTACTAAAACATTTGTAAGTATAAAAAATCCAAACTAATAAAGAGGTAAAGGAAATAAACTAAGTTATTACAACATTCACCATAAGTGCATAAAATAAATTACACCATTCACCACAAATGCTCAAAGTAAATTACAACATTCACACACATAAGCAAATCTAAACATCCACCAAAACTCCAGGAATTATAGTGGTTCGTTTGTGTGTATACCAACTGTCACTCTCCAAACTTGAAAACTGGACTAACAGAATTCTCGATCGCCGAATTCAGCGCTGACAGCCTCCGTTGTGCCTTATTCTCAGCTCCCGGCACCCATATACCAAATTTTGATCCTGGGATCCTACAAGGAGGATTTTATAAAAAAAATTTGTAAAGGATCATAACCACAAGCATAACTAAGTCACAAAACAATATCACCATATATCCACTATATCAAAAAACTTTAAGTACAATGTGGAAAGGGAAATATAAATATAGATATCAGAACTCTAAAAGCTGAGCTACACGCTCCTGCCTCCGTGCTGCTGCGATCCAATGTCACCTGCATGCAACGGTCGTGCATAAGCTTACGAAAAGTTTAGAGGGTGGTGTAATTGTGTGTGTAAGGCAAGTGCTAAGTATGCAATATTAGAGTAATGTGGAAATGTGTTGGTATGTCCATGAATACTATCAGTCGTACCAAGGATATGCGATGCAAGGCATGAATGCTATCGGCCATACCAAGGCCATGCGATGCAAGGCATGAACGTTATTGGCCATACCAAGGCCATGCGAGGCCTATGTAGCCAAATGTCATATGCGAGATGCAACGTAAGCATGTCAGTCCTCATCTGAATCCACATAACAATACAGCTCGTCTCTGGAATATCACTGGGGTCTAGTACACTCCACACAGACTGTTGCCTCCCTAGCCACACAACCCAGAGAGTGGAAGAGACCACACTAACTGCCTGACCAGTAGTCTGTCATACCTACGCGGCTCGTCGATAGTGCACCCATTTGCTAGCTGGTCAAACTCAGCCTAGTTTATGACCCCCTCACTTAGGCGGATAAGGCCACACCCCCTTCCAACCGACCACGACACAATGGGAGACGCGGCCTACTGATATTCGGCACTCGTGTGCTCACATATCCACTCAGTCTAGACGTTAAATCATCTCCTACTACCAAAATGGTTCTGGGACTTTCACCTAAGGACATCCTATGTGCCCACAGTGCTAGAGCTAATATTTTTGGTATGCAATCCGGCCATCCACGATGTGCCTGTGGAGGTCGTGGCCCTGATGTCGCTAGGGCGTACAGTGATCATTTCACATAAATGTGAGATGCATGAATCACATTGTCCAGTCATGCAGCAATCCTGCATGTACCGCGCGCTATGTGGGCAACTCCTATCAGTGAGTTGCATAAACAATCTGCCCAAATGCATATGCTATGATCAGTCACTCCTCATATCAAGCATACATATGATGCGTATGGGCATGAATGATGGAGTTATACTAAGCACGTTATACGGTGATGAACTATCTTCATAATGAAGATGGGCCTAGACGACCTATACACAACAAGTATGGGCCTAACAATGGGCCTTAAGGAGAGTTACAATGTGGACATTTAACTATCATTGCTCTTACAATGTGGACGTCAAACCATCGTTGCTCCCAAGGCATGGCCTGCCATAAGCATCATTACATACATCATGATGGAATCACACATCGCAATGGGCCTCACATAAATCACATACAACCCCACACAAAGGCCTCACATACGTCTTATTGGCCCTCACTCATGGCCCTTATATACATCACATTGGGCCTCAACCCATGGGCCATCAAATACATCGCAATGGGCCTCATATATATCTAGTGGGCCACATCACATGGGCCGCACCAATGGGCCTCATATACATCAAATGGGTCGCATCCACAGGCCACACCAATGGACCTCATATACATCAAGTGGGCTGCATCCATGGGCCACACCAATGGGCCCCATATACCTCAAGTGGGCCGCATCGATGGGCCGCACCAGTCGACACTATTCATCTATTTTAAGAGGTTATTTTAGAGCATCACCCAAATGAATCATAACAGAAGATCACCTGGATCATACCACAAATAACAGTGCAAATAATGATCGAAAGATCATCTGGATCACACCATAAATAACAACGAAGATAATGATTTCCATTGTTTACAAATCACAGGGCCCACTATAACGTTTATTTCCATCCAATCTGTTCATAAGGTCATAAAGACCTGGATTAAGAGAAAAAACAATTTCATATTGACTAGAACTTTTGTGACCCAGACTGGTTTAATGGCAGACGTTCAATCCCCACTGATTTCTACAGTGTGGTCCACTTAATATGCAGATTTGCCTGATTTTCAGTCTCAAGCCTTAGACGAATTCACCAACTAGATGGATGGTTTAAATATAACACTACCTGATGATCAGGCCCAAAAAATTTGCAGGCGTCAATTACATCAGAGGTGGGTCCCACTAGATGGACTGACGAAGAATGACAACATCTTTGAGGGAAATGAAAAATGTCTTTGAAAAGGATGTAATGTCTAAAGAAGAGGAATAAATATAAATGATCGTTGATATAAAATCAAAAACTGGAAAAAGAAGGAAAAGGGGATAAGTTCGGAATCAATACTTGAGTTTTTAACCACTCTTAAAGTGATGAGCATGGCTAACATTATGAAAAGATAGTATTTTCACTGAGCACTTTGAAAAACTTGATATGCGAACTATGCTCTGACCTAATGGATAAAGGACTTACTTGATTGATTGCTTATGTGATTCAACTCTAGGTTTTTAAAATCTCAATCTCTCACTTGAGTCTACTCATTCATACTTGATTACACAAAATATCGTTTTCTAAAAAAGGTTTGAACATTGCACATTTAAGTTCATTTTTAGCATACTTTGCTCGGGACTAGCAAGATGCTAGTTGGGGATTGTGTTGAGGGTCAAATATTACATATTAGACCCCATTTATTACTTGATTTTATGAACACGATAATGTTTAATGTTCTGTTTTAATCATGTTTGTGTTGTAAGGTGAATTCAAGAGCTTGGATTGAAAAAGATGTTAAAAGTATGGATTTAACGCTCAAGAACCACCAAGGCCAAGAATGTATCTTTCAAGACCAAGAATGAATAATGCACATACTGAAGATCCAAGAAAAATAAGTTAAGAATGAAGAGAATTGAAGTTGCGTCATCCTCGACCAGTCCTGGATCCTGTTCGACTAGTCTTGGCTTCTGCTCGACTAGTCCTGGCTTCCGCAAGACTAGTCCTAGCTTCCGCTCGACTAGTCCTGGCTCCTGCAGGACTAGTCGAGGAAACTTTGACTTGAACTCCAGCAACAGCAGATTCTAAATTCACGCAATCTTCGACCAGTCAAGGGTGGTCCATGACCAGTCGAAGGTGGCCCTTGACCAGTTAAGGATGATCCATGACTAGTCGAGGGTTACGCAGATTTTGCGCGGATTGTGTAAATTTAAGGTGGTTTCCAAAAATTTCCAACTCGATGTGAAAGTTTAAGTTGCCAAACTATAAATAGGGGTCCCTAGGGCACCCCTAGGCATCATCTAGGGTTTGGGGAGTGGAGCACAAGCATGGAGAAGCCGTCACCAAGATTTTTTCTTCCCTTTCCTTAGTTATTTTTATGCTTTTATTAAGAGATTCTAGTTCAATCATGTCTATAGTTGGCTAAACCTCTTAGCTAGGGCTAAGAGGTGAAGCTTGTAGCGTGATGAGATGTTTCTATTGCTTTGATTCATGTTTATATTGAACTCTCTTTGATTCTAGTTTGATTATAAGGAATACTTTCAGTTTTTAATGGTTTGTTGTGACTCAAATTATAATGGATCTACGATAGCTTTGAGTATATTCTTTTCATGTATTGAGATTATGAATTTAGGAAATAGTGTTGTTCACCATCGTCCCTTGGGCATGGTCAAATGATGGAATCCTCAACTTTCACAACTCTCTCAGATTGGTTTTGGGATTGGTAAATCCTATTGTCTACCTTGTCTCCTGGGTATGGTTTTGTGATAGAATCACTTCCATTTTTCACACTTTCATCCATTGAGAACTAGATCAAAGGAAGTTCAGATTTGATTTTACTGAGATATCTTCGAATTGGATAGGATGGGACTCCGATTCTAATCGTGTGACTTAAATCAGGCATAGATCTCCTTGATCTCTATAAGTAGATCCTTGGAAACCCTAGATTCCCACCTTTGAATTTCCTAAGTTTTTCATTAAATCTCTCACAATTACTCTTAAATATTTCAAATTTAGGTTTTCATCTTTTTACAGTTCTTCTTCTAGTTACTCTCAAAATACTCATGAGATTAGTCCCTGTGGATTCGACCTCAGTCTCACCAAGATTATTACTACATCGCGACCCTACACTTAGGGTTGTGAACAACGTTGAGAAGTTAAGGGTCAATCAAGGGCGGATTAATCTCAAATCAGACAGGTACATTCTGTAGCCCAACATTAGGCAATTAAATGGTGAATCGTAAGCAATCAAGAGATGTATAAGTTATGGGTTATATGTGTTCTCAGACACACTCGTGCTAAATTTGATTTAAATGGTAACACTTAAGTACTAAAAAGTACGGGGTGTTACAGGGTTGATCATGCAAGATGATTGTACCTTCTATGACATTATTATCTGCTTCGGTTCTTCATTGGAGGTGACAGCATAAACTTTGGCTTGTGTGGACTGTTGTCTGAACAGTTGTCATCCTTAAGAGTTTGCAGGCCATGATGTTTGCTAAGGGCGATTCTATTAATTTTAAGGTGGTTGAGAGGGTGCGGAGTGAAATACCTGCGAATATGAGTGTGATGGTTAGGATGTCTGTGGTGACTAAATAGATTGGTGAGTTGATGCAAGGGATGGTATTCATGAAGATGTCTGTGGGAATGGTGGTGGTAATTTCCCAATGTCTCTAAGTCGAGTCCTGCATAACTTTGTCTTATGCTCGTATTTCCAGTAATACGTACAATTCCCTGCAAACCACTGCTCTTGATTGTTCAGGGCAGTTGTCCGTTGCCTCTTTTCTGGTGGTTGCTACTAAGCAGGTGCGGTCTTATTCTGATGTTCTCTCATCTAGGCATGGGTCTGTTCACTATCTCTTTCGGCTCACAAGGCCTTACCAACCATTTTTGAATACTTCGTTATATTTACGCAATAAAATCTAGTTCTAATGTTCTAGCGAATACCTTTTACAAATTTTTGAACTTTATATTCTTCATCTTTCACCACCTTTGGAACATAACGGGATAATTCTGTGAATTTTACCTCGTATGGGCTACTGTCATAGTCCCTAGCTCCAACTTCGAAAACTTTGACATTTTCTAAAGACGATAAACTTTGGGAAAATATTTGTCATGGAACTTGCTCCTAAAATCACTCTAGGTCCACAAATGAGTTGTTTTGACCATCCTTTTTGTTGCTCGCCACCATATATCTGCTTCTCCTTGTAGTACAAACTTTATCATCCAAACCTGGAGTCAGCCAGTCTTCTGCTATCATCGGATCTGAATCTCCCTTAAACACAAACAGTCGTAATTTCATGAATTTCTCCAATAGGTCCACTCCACGAAGTTGTTCGTGCCTTACAAAAGTTGGATTCCTCTATCATAGAGGAGTCTGGCCCATATTAACTCTCATGTTCATTTGGGCCGCAATTTCATCTTATTGTTGTTTCATCATGGCCATCAATTGAGTCACTAATCCAAATGTGGCGTCCCATGGCTGGGAACTGGGTCTAGAAAAATTAGTGTGCATAGAAGTTGTCGATAATGGAAGTTGTGCACTAACTCCAGAACCACTTGGATTTTCTCCTAAAGGGGCAGGATTTTCCGTATCATCTACTTCTTCCAATTTTCATCTTGTTCTCTAACTGAAGTTTCAGATTCTAGTCGTGCATTCGAGTCCGCCGTTAGTTCATGATGAACAACGACACTGGTCGATAGAGCTGTATTTCAGATATTACACTTCTTCTTTGGGGCAATCGCATCCTATAAAGGAACTAAGTTTAGTGAGAAAAAAAATTTATGTTATCTATCTCTGTCCAGCAGAGGGTTAAAGACGTACAAGCATTCGAAGTTTGTGTATTTAATTATACACACAGTTCAAAGTGTTGCCAGTACCTAATTATTTCTAAATCATTTCTCAATTATTACAAATAAGGAAAATCTTAGATGTAGAGTTTCTAATTTCAAGGATTTATCATTTATGCAAGTGTGTACCTACAGGTCACTCTTTATTTAATGAAAGCCTCTCTTTGATACCATTTTATCACGCCCAGCACTTTGTATACAAAGTGTGCACCCTCAACCTCGAGTTACGGTCTATAACGTGTACACTAAGTGCACATAAATCCACCGATCGTACAATTATAAAGAGGCACAATTACATGTATTCTAGATGATCATCACATTAGCATTCATATGCCCAACTATTTTCATTTCACTTATTAACACTTCATCTATAACATTCTCATTCATAAAATAAACTATCAAAACCAATTTAAGTCCACCCATTTGGGACTTTATTCAACCAAAATAATCAATGATCATATAACAAGGTCATGAATATAAACATATCTCGAATTGAATTATATCAGCAGTAACTAAAATTAATGAAAACTAAGATTCCTAAAGATCCATTGTATAATTGATTAAGCCGTCTAATGCAGTGAGCTCTTCTTCCACCAAATACGGCCATTGGCCTTGATTTTCATCCACCAACCCAGACTTATTTTCCAGCACCTGATTAGATCATCCTATATTGTCCATCTCTATACGATTTTTTATCAACAACGTTACCTAGCCAGGCTAGTGAGTGAATCCAGCATGGTTCATACATAGCATAATATAAGATAGCACAACCAAACCATATTATATGTATGCAGCATGAGCATGGATGCAATGATGTCATGAGATGCATGCCAAGTAGGATGATCGTCCGCTTACTTGGGTTGAATATCCGTCAACCCGAAAACTACACCCTTTAGACATTCACCGTAGATAGTCATGAGTAACTTGTACCCGTTAGACATCCACCATAGGTAGTCATGAGTAACTCGTACCCATCAGACATCCACCTCAGTAGACATGAAAAAAATCATACATCTACTCCATGAGTAGGCTTCCACTATCGTGGGCATTTGGTAACGAATTTACTAGCTATAACCATTCAGGGGGATCCGATAGGAACTCAAGGCACAAGGTATGCATGCATTAACATGTACAATCAAATAAATACATCTCTAACTAAAAGGAAACACGAATTCAAGATATCAATGATTGGCATATGTTCATATTTAGCATTCATCAGAACCTTCCAAGGCATATATCATAAAGCCAGGATCATAATATACAACGTTTCAACAATCATACAGTAACTATATCAATCAAAGCAATTTCAACCATCAGATCATCTATCTTAATCACGTAGATATGAGACATGTCAGGATTCACTCACCTATCTGTGGTAGGATCGAATCCTTTGAATAATTGAATGCGTTGGAAACTATACTCTAAATTCCTTTTAAGATGATTTAGCATACAAGAATTCAATCATATTATTCTAACAAGTGGGGTCCACCTTTGATCCAAGCAAGATGACCCAACATCAAATTCTAAATTTTAAATTTGGAAAATAACCAGGACTGTTGATCAATCGAGACAACTCGAGAGGCCTTGATCGATCTTTCAATCGCTAAAGCATTGATCAATAAAATTTGAATTTAATTTTCAAAGTCTTTTGACACTTTTCATCATTCTCGATCGATCGAACCTTACTCGTCAATCAATTGAGCTTGGTTGGATCAAATTAGTTTGCTCGCTGGATAAATTTGATCGTCGTCGATCAAATGAGTTCGATCGATAAGGACTACTTGAGGATCACCTCGATCAATCAAACCTCGAGTTCAATTAGTCGAACTAGATTACAAATTTAGAATTTTAGTCGCTAGACAAAAATCGACCTTCTTTAATCGATTAAATGCTGACTTCAATCGATTGACCGAAGTTGAATAGGTTCTATGAAAAAGTCCAGTTTTCTAAAATATTTAGAGTTTTTCTTCTTCTTCCTTAATTTTCATGGATTCCATTGATTACAAAATTAGGTCCAACCCATCCAATGAGTTTTCTCATAGTCAAATTCAGAAAAACCAAAGGATCATTCATATTCGAATATTTGGCATCTACAACCGATTGTTGAAATTTGTTTTTGACAAAAGCTATTATTAACTATACAACTTCGCAAATCATTGTGGGGAATCTATTTGTCAATTAAATCTAGGATTTGAGGCTCTAATACGATTTAGCTTTAAGATCCATAGGTTTGTTGCAGAAATTTATTCAAAAACCGATTACTATCATCAAAACTTGCTCACTGATCAGAACCATGATCATAGGATTGATCTGTTTCACTCATTGTTTAAATTTGGGCATGTTAGATAAATTTTCAAGATTAAAAATAAGGAATTATATTGAAATTTATAGGCATAAGCAAAGAAGAGCCCTGATTCTAAAAGATTCCACCAGAATTTCGTAGGTTTTGGCATAAGTAAGTTTATTGTTGTGTAGGGAGTCAATCCCCTGACCTATCCCTCAATCAAGAGTGCTCCTACTAACCAGGCTAAGTTCTTGGTTTTGTTAATGAAAGAAAAATTAAATTATTGATTTATTTAGTAACGATCTTAAGTGAGTCACAAACAAAATCAGGATCGTTACACCACACACCTAAGTAAAACACATTGTAGAATATTTTGGCCTCTTTAACAAAACAATGAACTAGGTTTTATTATATAAAAGAAATTTTGGGGTGTGTGAAACACGTTGTAAAAGATGTTGGCCCCCTTCATAAAACAATGAACTAGGTTTTATTATATATAAAAAAGAAAAATATACTTTGGTGATTTAAAATGAAGGGAATTTTACAAAACCACCTACGTAATGTCGAGACTACGTTTTACTAACTTTTTCGAAAAAAATTTCAACAAACTAGCTCATTAATACAAGTAATTATCGCTAGAGTACCTTCAATTATATTTAGTAATGGTAATTTGGGTTGGCTAAGAGAGTGAAGGGGCCGGCAACTCAAATGGACCCTACCATGATGTTTATGTGAAATCATAGATGGGGCCTATTGTACAGGGCAATGCTTACCCTCCAAATTACTTCCCTTGGTGGGGCCTAACAAAATCATAGATTGTGATGCCCCGGTCACTGCTTCATGTGGGCAGGCACACGTGGGCGAGCACATATGTGGGCAGGCCCCCAAGTGTGGCTGGCAGGCTACTATGTGGCTGGCAAGCTACTGTGCTGGGCGAGCTACTGTTGCAGTTGACTATAGCGTACTTATCCCACATCGGAAGAGTTGTCTGGAGTTGTGGTGGTTATATGTTGGGTTCCTCCCTTAACAAACATGACGCGTTTTAAAGCCGTGAGCTTCGGCAAAGCGGACAATATCATGTGCTGTGGGGGTGGGCCTTACAAATGGTATCAGAGCCGAGGACGGCTCTGCCCTCAGTGAGGGATATTGTGATGCCCCGGTCACTGCTTCATGTGGGCGGTCACACGTGGGCGGGCACATATGTGGGCGGGCCCCCAAGTGTGGCTGGCAGGCTACTGTGCTGGGCGAGCTACTGTTGTAGTTGACTGTAGCGTAACTTGTCCCACATCGGAAGAGTTGTCTGGAGTTGTGGTGGTTATATGTTGGGTTCCTCCCTTAACAGACATGACGCATTTTAAAGCCGTGAGCTTCGGCAAAGCGGACAATATCATGTGCTGTGGGGGTGGGCCTTACATAGATGGGCCTGATTATTATTGGGACCCAAGCCTAAATTTTGGTGTGGCATTTAATGAGTAGATTGAATTTTTATAATCAAGGACTTGTAAAAGTCAAGGGTAGACATCTCTCTCCCAATTGTTTCCTTTGGTGTGGTTCACTCAAGTCAACATATGGCCTAACATGGGATTAGGCATCTAATGATTGGAGTGGATCTCACATAGACCATGGTGGGTACTATAACAAATCAAGGACAGATGTTGCATAAAAA
Source organism: Magnolia changhungtana (assembly GCA_030180095.1). Lineage (NCBI taxonomy): Eukaryota > Viridiplantae > Streptophyta > Magnoliopsida > Magnoliales > Magnoliaceae > Magnolia > Magnolia changhungtana. Next base: position 5,311,150 of record JASAUF010000625.1, read on the forward strand.
TCATATATATATATATATATATATATTTCAGCTGTTTTTTAGATGGACGTGGGGCCCTTGACTTTTGATGGGCCCACCTTGATGTGTGTGTAAAATACATTCCAACCATTAGATGTGTAATCCCACATTAGGGCCAAGGCCAAAAGAATAACGCTAGCCTATGACTCAAGTGGGATATACCAAATGAAATAGTTGGGAGAGAGATGTCCACCCTTGATTTTTACAGGGCCCACAAAGATGGTTATATGAAATACACTCCAACCAAGCCCATCTAAATTTAGGCCTAGGCCCAATAAATCAAGCACATCCATAATTCAAGGCCACGTTGAGGGAAAAAGATTGGCAAGTGATGTTGCCATGTGCATCATTCCCAATTGTGGATGGAGTTGAGTTTCGGGCCCTAGGCCCTTGGGCCTAACAAGGGGGGTGACACACCTGGTGGTCGAGGTGGATTTCACATAAACATCACAATGAGGCCCACTCAAGCCACCCACCCCTTTGCGCGCATGGCCAACTTAAGCCGCGATTAAGAAATCTAATGAAAGGTATGTCATGATAATTACTTATGTTAAAAGGTAGCTTACTTAAAATCTTTTTTGAAAAAAAGGTACTAAAATGTAAATTCTATATTAAATTGGTAGTTTTTATAAAATTACTTTACATGAATTTTCTTTGTTAACTCATTGGTCAAGTGTATTAAAAAGTATTATAAAATTCTTAGGGTACAATTGTAATTAGATAATGAATAGTTAAATGACTGTGATACACCTTAGTGATAATTACTTACCTTAATAAGGTAGCATACTTGAAACCTTTTTGAAAAAAGGTACTGGAATGTAAATGGTAATTTTTTATAAAATTACTTCACATGAATTTTCTTTATTGACTCATTGGTCAAGGGTATAAAAATGTATTATAAAATTCTTAGGGTACAATTGTAATTAGGTGATGAATAGTTAAATGACTGAGATTCACCATAATGATAATTACTTACATAATAAGGTAGCATACTTGAAACCTTTTTTTAAAAAGGTACTAGAATGTAAATTCTATATTAAATAGGTAGTTTTTTTTTTTGTAACGGTCAAGTGTATAAAAATGAATTATAAAATTCTTAGGATACAATTGTAATTAGATGATGAATGGTTAAATTAACTCTAATACACCATAATGATAAACACTTACATTAATAATGTAGCATACTTAAAACCTTTTTGAAAAAGGTAGTAGAATGCATTTTCTTTGTTGACTCGTTGGTTAAGTATATAAAAAATTTAGGGCACAATCATAATTAGATGATGAATAGTTAAATGAATATAATACACCTTAGTGATAATTACTTACATTAATAAGGTAGCGTACTTGAAACCTTTTTGAAAAAAGGTGCTATAATATAAATTCTATATTAAATAGGTAGTTTTTTTTATATATAAACAGGGAAATTGACCGTACTCGCCTCGAAGTTTGGGTCAATTACCTCGAACGCTACAGCCTTCTGACAGCTTTTGGACTTTGTTTCGGACGAAAATGCCCCTAACCTTAGTTCAGTAGTTGCACGGTTTTTTAGGGACTAAGTTACGTAATATTTAATGCCAGCAAAGTGATGTGTATGGAACCCTTTTTGCGCGTGGGCAAGGACTAAACTCGTGGGGCCCATATTGATGAATGTGTATAATCCATGTCGTCCATCCTTTTTACCGTGTCATTTTAGGGCCAGGGTCTAAATATTAACATGATTCAGATCTCGTGTGGGTTAATAGAAAATAATGGTGACAGTGGAACCCGTTATTGAAACTTTCCAGGCTCACCGTGATGTTTATTAGAAGTGGATACTGCCCAAGTCAGGACTTTTTAAGCCCACGCTAAGCTGGCCGACAAGATGGACGGAATGGATCTCCCCATTGTTGGCCTTAGACTATTGTACCAATGGCTATCCTTTTATTTGGTAGTAAAGTAAGTGAACATGTAACAACTACAACCCGGGAAAACTACGACCCATGATAACCACGACCCATATAACATGAAAACTACGACCCTTACTACATTACAATCACGACCCTTACCACATTACAACCACGACCCAGGTATGGGTCGTGGTTGCCATGTTATATGGGTCGTAGTTTTCATGAGGAAAGGGTCATGGTTGTCATGAGGTAGGAGTGTGGTTGGCCCTTTTTCTTTCTTTCCCAGTGTAAGTTGCACGCGAGAGAGGAAATCGGATTGAGTACTCGTTTGGGCCCACCTTAAATGTATGTGGTCTATCCATGCCATCCATCCATTTTTCCATCTAATTTAAGGGGTTTAGCCCAAAATTGAAGCATATCCAATGATCAATTGGAGTATACCATGACCTTAATCTGTAGCCTTCGATCCATTTACACTACCAAAAATGGATCGTGGTTGTCATGGGTCGTAGTTGTCATGTTATATGGGTCATGGTTGTTATGTTATATATAGGTCGTAGTTACCATGGGTCGTGGTTGTCATGTTATATGGGTCGTGGTTGTTATGTGGTAAGGGTCGTAGTTGTCATGGGTTGTGGTTGTCATGTTATATGGGCCGTGATTGTTATGTTAAATGGGTCGTAGTTATCATATTATATGGGTCGCGGTTCTCATCTGATATGAGTCGTGATTGTCATGTTATATGGGTCATGGTTGTCATGTTACATGGGTCGTGGTTGTCATGTTATATATAACACCCCGTACTTTCCAGTACTCGAGTGTTACCATGTGACCCAATTTAATAGCTAAATAAGCGTTCACAGTTGAAATCCGACTATTCTAAACAGTTCTCGTCCATATATCAAGCTATCCATCTGTTATCTTTCAAGATGGACCGTCACATCATGAGGAAGACCTATCCCTAAGATTTTAATTCCCTTGGTACACAGATCTAACCAACCACCATGGTTACCTTTGTAAGGCCCATCATTCTTAAATGCAAACAGGCTATCCGTTCATGGAGCAAATTAAAATCAATTTAATTTTTGTTTTTGAAAAATATATAACTTAGCATTAAGAGACTATAATAGAAATTATTCTGTGAGGTCCACTAATACATGTGATTCACCTGAAATTTGGGACCAAGGCCTAGTAAGAACTTACAAACATAACAGATGCCACTGACAAGAAATAAAATAGAATAAAATAAGGTTTAGCCTTAAAAAGAAGATAACAAAAATAATAGTAATTATAACAATAATGAATAGTAATTTTACGATGTATAGTTGAATTATAAATATCAACATAGTATTAAATATTTTATACAAAAGTTATGAGATATTAATTTTAATCCGATAGTATATTATTTAGCAATGTGATTTCAAAAGAGATGTTATACAATTTCCAGTCCATACATATGTGTAACATGGTATTGAATATTGAGAATTTGATTAGTAGCATATTAATATAAAGAAAAATAATAATAAATAAATAAATAAAAATAAATAATTATATATATGTATGAGTTTTTAATTATTTTAAATACAAGTAAATCCATATTAATATTAATCTTAGTTAATAATGCATGAGGAAAGCCTTAAATGGACCCTTGAACCATTCTAGCCGTTGACATTCAGTTTTGAGCCAATCCGGACATTAGATTAGTGGGAAACCACCTTTAGGACTACAGATCAAGTGGTGGGCCCCATCCAGACCTTGGATCTGCCCTGTCCTTGGTTAAGGGCCCTAAATGGACCCTTAGAACCTAATGGACAGTGTGGATTTCTCCCAAACAACATGATAGACCCCGCATATGGTGCGTGTGCACCTTGGTCTACAAGCACAGGACGTGCGCTGGATAGAGTTGCTCGGTCAAACTTCCTTTGACCGAGCAAAAATCTCAAAATGGTTGGGATCTCTCCCGCCACGAAAAATTTGAATCTGTGAATTTTCAAGCCCCAAGTTGAGCCTCACCAAGAACTTTCCGGACGATCCAAACCGTCCATTTTACTTGTGTGGGTCCACTAAACAAAATGGTTTACATTCTTAGGCCCATGTATTGGAACGGTGAAGATCAGCCCCAACCGTCCATTTCCTTCATGTGTGGTTGAGATTCAATGGGAAGAACTATTAGGTGGCTTGTTGGGCAACCAAACATCACATGGACCAGAGGTCTTTAGCTTTCCTCCTTGCCAACTGAGAGGAGTCCTCTCACAGCCCAAAAATGGCTGACAACTAAGAAGGAAGGATATTTTTCTTCTTTTGGATAGCAAAGGCTGACACGTTTGTGACCGTCCGATGGGCCACATGGCACCATCCCAGCCCTCCTAAGAGGGAGGTACGAGTTGAGATGATGAACTCTCTCATCTCATGAGAAAGAGAAGAGAAAGCAAAGAGATCTCATGAGATGGAGCAAGTTCTCATCTGAGATACAAAAGGTGAGACCCACACCTCTAATGGGACCCATCTAGACCGATCAAACGGTCCGGATTGCCCTAAAATCCCCCGAGTATGAATCCACCATTGTTGGGTGGGTCATCTTCCTCAAAAACCCACCCAACCACCAACTCACTATGGGCCCCACCTGGCCTAGAAGTTGTACTCCTGGGTAGCCCTGGATGCCACCACTGCATTCCCAAACGTGGATGGGCCCTATGCAAGCCCTTTTCTTAAATCCCAACCATTTAGTGTGGGGAGCTTTTGCCAACCGTCGGTCTCACCTCTCCCTGTCTATAAATAGGACCCCACAGCCCTCTATTTCCACACCAGAACGAAAGAGAGAAAAAGAAAGGAAGAGAGGGAAAGAAAGAAGGAAAGAAGAGAGAGAGAGAGAGAGAGAGAAAAAAAAAAAAAAAAAGAGAGGGAGAGTTTGTGTTGAAGGACGGTTCAGCCAAGAAAAGCAGGTCCTCCTTCCATTTTTCTCCTTCATTTTTCATGTTGTTATGAGGTCTGTTATAAGCCATATTTGGGGCCAAAAATCCGACCATAGAGACGCCTGAACATGGCCTGAATGTAGGCTCCATTTGAGGCCGAGCATGGCTTGAGTGTAGGCTCTGTTTTAGGCCAAACAATGGCCTGTGAATGGGGCTGAAACTCAGTCAAAAAACAGCCCAGAAGAGAGCCATGTTTGAGCCAAAACCGGGGCCAGAGATAGCTCCAAATCAGCATGCTGCAGGCGGGCTTGGCACGTTGCCAACGATTGGTGGGCTGCACATGTTGGACCTCACCAAACTTCATGGGCCCCGCACAAATGCAGGTGGGCCTCACCAAAAGGAGAGAGAACCCTGGCGGGCTGTGTACTGGTGGGCCATCCAAAACAGGCAGCAGGCCCTGGCCATACACCCTACAAATATATAAAATATTTTATGCCACATGTACCACTGATGGCCCACGCCAGGGTGCTGGCATCCTATATCCAAACCGTCCAATGGACGATTCCATATCGTCCAGTGCCGGACGTTGTTGCATGGAAAAAAAAAAAAAAAAAAAAAAAAAAAAAAAAAAAAAAAAAGGAGAGTATAATAAATAAAATAATATTTTATATGATACATGTACAGTCTGTGGGGTCTACCCACGCAGTTACATCTAGTCGTCCATCTGTTTCCCACCTGGAATAGGTGGGACCCCATTTAGGTATCTCAGCCGTCCAACCGTTTTTCTTTTTGGACTCCACTGTTGACTGACGTCAGCAGAATATGTGGGGTCCACCATTATGAAATGTTGTCCAGGGAGCCACTTATCATGCATGTGTGGTACATCCTCACCATCCAAAAGGTAGGTTCATATCCATGGTGGGCCACCCACCATATGAATCACAATGAGCCACACCCTGTCAGCATGGGCCCTAAAAATCGCTGGTGGGCCACACTCAAACATCAAATGGGTTGCACGTTTTGGGCCGTCCCAAACAGCAGACTCCCTGGACTCAATATATATGAACATCTCCATTTTAATAATATATAATACATATACATGGTGGGCCCCATGTGGGATCCACCTGACACTTATGTTGATCCAGACCCTCCGCCAACAATTCGTCCAGGGTCTGGACAATTCACATGTATATAATATAATATAATATAATATAATATAATATAATATAATATATATCATATTACATATTTGTATATAATATAATATATATTTCACATGTGTATATAACATTATATAACACATCTATATATAATATAATATACATGATTTTAGCTTATGGCCCCAAGGTGGATAACCCACCTATGATGTAAATCTAGACCGTTCATGGGACCTACCTGATGTATATAAGGTTCATATGTAAGGCCCAATTGGACAAACTCCAATCCCGGTCTGGACCATTAGTTGGGACGAAAGCCTTGAGGCCTAGTCACCTCTAGGCTGGCCTAAACAACCTAAAATTTGGGCCCTTCAAACCCCACACATTTTTATGCTTAGGACTTATTGTCTAATAACAACTAACTCTCTAGGAAGTTGCTTACATACCTTGGGGCCGCTAACTATGCGCGAAAATGTAGATCGAGGGACGTACTATGATCCATAGGTGATGATTCTTCCCCTTGAACTTTTCATTTTCCCATTAGCTTAAGTTATAGTTTTTATTTAAATTTATAATTGATATCTCTCTCTTATAACCACATGTGTTGGCTGGCGAAAATCGAATTGCCATATTGTCTGCTTAATATTTATCCTGCATATTTATCCGTGCTTGTGGATTATTTGTGAATTGCTTATGGAACTTAAACTGGTACACCAGTGGAAAACCCCCACCTATATGTGTACACCCATACTTGGGATGTAACCCGACTGGTTGTGATAATAATGGACCTTCGGCTTAGTGGTTATTGAATGGTGGTTTAAATTAACCAGTGATGTGGGCCTACCATCCAGGGTTATTGTGTCCAATGGTTTACAAGGATGGTCTTTTATCGCATGATTTTGATACTCGCCCTATGTGGCTTATTTGACATTTGCCTTATGTGTCTTGCTTTGATACTGCCTTATGTGTCTTTGTACTGGTATTTCCCTATATAGGTTCGATGTTTTTATATCGTGTAACCATGCGAAGGTAAGCCCTATATATTATAATCTGATTGACCACTAGTCGACAAGTTTCCATTAAACATCCTAAGGTGGTAGTCTCATGAGCTGAGGTTGGTGGTATGGGACACTATGCCCGAGCTATCGGCCTACGCTGGGCTCTGAGCTCCCCGTAGTGACCTTGAGCTTACCTAAATTGGTTAATTGTAACTGAACTAATAACGGTTTGGTTAATCATGCATCCATAGCATGTTGGCAATGACGGGTGGCTAATCTGGATGTTGTAGCACATACCCGTACGATCTTCGGGGAATCGTTTCGCTAGCTCCCAGACCACCGACTATCGACCCCTGTCTGACTGGATGATTTTCCCAGGTCGATGATTTGCATGGGCGACGAGCCCAAGTCTGGCTGGATGTGCATCCCCAGGCCGATGTGCATTCATGCATCCATGCATTTAAAAAGACTGCATCATGTACTGTTTTGATTGCTTTGTCGTTTTATAACTATGCTTACCTAATGTAGCGGTGTGTAATCTTGAGGAGAATTTACACTGAGCTGGTCACTCATTCATCAACCGTACAGGTAGCACAGGTGGCCCAGATAATGTATATGATTAGACTTGATGAGGAGTTGTGCAGGTGCTATGGATGCACGGCCGTATTGCTAAGAGGAGCTGCGTGGTCATGCGGCTTACATTTATACGCTTTTTGTTATTTTTTATGTATGCAAATCTTGTAATCGTTAATGTTGAGACATTGGTTTGTATAAGTTATTATGGGTTGCTTATATATTTAAATGATAAAGAAATTTCCCTTATATTGATTTGTTCACTCTACGCATCTGCTTACTCTGATAGTAGAAAAAAAATTTAAAAAAAAAAACTCGAATTTGACCATCCTTTAAGGTTAACACTCGGGTTTTTAGGAAACGAGTCATATACTCGGGTCCTGAAAATACAGGGCATTACATTATATGTTAGATCTGTCTTATTTTTTTTCATATCAAGCCTTTAGACAAGTTCACCAAATGGATGAACGGTTTGGATATAACATATACCTCATGATCAGACACACATAACTTGTTGACTTCAATATAGCAACTATATAGCTTGTGTGAGGTACACCAACCAATCCACTTCTTCTGATCCATGTCTGTATCCAGGACGGAAACGGATTGGCTACTCCCTGCTGTTAACAGCCTCATAGCGGGTGGTCGGTGCTATGTGGGCCCACCATGATGTATGTGTTACATCCATTCCGTTCATCCATTTTTACAGATTATTTTAGAGTTTTATACCAAAAATGAGAGGGATATAAATCTCTAGTGGACCACACCACAGGAAAACAATGATAATTGGATAACCACTACCCATGACAACCATGACCCATATAACAGGATAACTGCGACCCATATAACATGACAACTGCAATACATGTAACCGTGACCCCTATAACAGGATAACTACGACCCAAATAATAGGACAACTATGACCGGGACCCATATAACAAGATAACTGTGACCCATATAACAGGACAACGGTGATCCATACAATTGCAAACCATATAACAGGACAACTGCGACCTAAATAACAGGACAACCGCGACCGCGACCCATATAACAGGACAATCGCGATCCATACAACTGAGACCCATATAACATGAAAACTACGATCCATACAACTGCGGCCCATTTGGGTCGTGGTTTGCATGGGTCGTAATTGTCATGTTATGTCACACCCCAAATCTTGAAATCGGAATCACTGGAATCCCGATCACCGAATCCAGTGCCGACAGCCTCCGTAGTACCCTATTCTCAGCTCCTGGGGTCCATACGCCAGATTCCGATCCTGGGATCCTACAAGGAAGATTTTCCAATGTACATTTAACTCATAATAAGCATGACCACAAGTATACCCAAATTATAAAGACAACATTATCATCACATATCCACTAATATAATCATTTGAGTACAATGCTGAAAGGAAATACATAAATAAAAAAATCAAGCTCCAGAAGACCGTCGCATGCTCCAAGCTCAACACTATTACAACCTAACATCACATGTACGCATCTATCGTGCATAAGCTTATAGAAAGCATAGAGGGTGGTGTAAGTGTGTGCACAAGGCAAGTGCCAAGTATTCAACCCAATGTCATAATGTAAGTGTTATGGTCTCATGCTTCTTTGGTTGTCAAATTTGTGATGTGTCAAAATATCTATCTGTGTCTTGTGCTTGTATGATGATTTATATGAATTCAAGACACTGCATAAATACTTCAAAAAGCTACAAGATGAACTTTTCAAGAAGCTACATGTTGAAGTCTCAAGAAGCTACAATGTTGATGTTCAAGTCTTAAGAAACAACTCATGACTTCAAGACTAATAAGCAATGCATGAAGTAGTTGTTATGCTGATGAAGATCTCAAGTTTGAAGCTACAACAAGTTCAAGATCTCAAGCCTGATATGGTTCAAACAATCTACATTCATTGAATGGTTGAAGTTCAATGTCCATACGACATGATTCAGGTTTGAATGACCTTAGGTTGACCCTTTAAGTAGGTCACTTTGGATACATAAATCAAATATTTATTTTACATAAGTTTGGTCTATTCTACGACCGAGTCCTAGCTCTTGTTCGACCGATCTCCACGGCATTGGTTCGACTAGTCCAAGAAATTCCACGACCAGTCCTAAGTAGTTGAAGATTTTTCGGAATTTTTGGTACGCCCACGACCAGTCCTGGAGGCCCTTCGACCGGTCGTAGGTGTGGCTTCGACTCGTCCACGACCAGTCGTGGAGCTACGACTCAAAGTCCAGCAACGTATTAATCTATGGTCCTACGACCAGTCGTAAGGATCTACGACCAGTCGTAGGTGACCCACGACCAGTCGTAGGCTACTCACGACCAGTCGTGGAACGACTTTCAAAGATCGCGCTTAATATTTCAAAAATCTGTTAGAGCTACGACCAGTCGAAGGTTTCTAAGACCAGTCGTAGGAACGATTTTTGCTTCTATAAATTGAACACGAAATTCAGAGTTTTCACACTTCAACTCTATTCAATTCAAGAATTTTCAAGTGATTACTCTGAGATAAGTCTGTGTTTATTTTAAGCTACATTGTGCTTATTTAATATTCCTTTTTGCTAGCTTATTTAATTTGATTTTGTTTCTATATTCCAATCTTATTTGAAAAGAGGAATTATCTTATTCCTTCTTCTTGGAATCAAAATCAAATATAGCTACGCCTTAACAAGTTAAATCTAAAATCTATTAGAATTTAGAACCTTATGAATGAGAGTATTGGAAATTGAACTTTGACATTCAATCATCTACTCCGATTGGTTTCTAGAAATTTGGCTGCTAAGAAAAGGAGAAATCCAGGTATTTTACAATTCTGTAAAATTTATTTACTTTTGGTTTTGTTTGAGGTTAAGCCAGAAAAATCTCATTGTACTGGTTTTGTTTGAGGTTGAGCCAGAAAAATCTCATTGTATTGGTTGTCTGAGGAAAACCAGAAAACTCAGAAAAGAGGGGTTTTTGAATTGTGTAAGCCCAAGTGAAAAAGACACAATTGTAAAGGTTTTTGGTGAACCTGTGAAAACCTATTTCATAGTGAACGCTAATATCCCCTGTGTGAGGATATTAGGAGTGGAGTAGCTTTCTGTGTGGCTGTTGAAAGACAGTTGGTGTACACAGCGAACCACTATAACTCTTTGTCTTGTGGATTGAATGCTTGCTTAATTTTCATATCTTTTATCATTCGATTGTGTGGAATGTACAAGTGGATGTGAATGTTGTAACTATTTACATTTCAAGCAAGTGTGGGGATTGTTGTAATAATTTAGATCTATACTTCTGCATTTAATTTCAATTCCTAGCTATTTCATTTACTTATATTAAAATTGAGTCCTTGATCCAAAAGATGTTCTAGAAATAAGGTTGTCCTACCATAAGCCCTTGTTTATTATGGTGTAAGGTTGTCCTTAGAACTGAATTTGTATCAATCTCTCAATACTTATTTATCAAGGTGATTTAAAATTTAGCATTGTGAATTGATTCATATTGTAAGGATATTGGTTTACTTTATTTCTGCTGATTTTATTTTAAATTTGGCATAGTCCTATTCACCCCCCCCCCCCTCTAGGACATATAGCTTGGCCTTTTTCAAGTGGTATCAGAGCCTAATAGCTCATTTTTGTTGCTTTTTATTTGGATTTATTTCCTGAGCTAACGATCTAAGCTATATAAAAAGATGTCAAATTTTGATAGCCTTTCGATTACTAGGCCTCCACCCTTTGATGGTTCCAACTATGCCTATTGGAAAGCGAGAATGAGGATCTTCCTCAAATCAATGGATGAAAGTGTGTGGCAAGCCCACAAGATGGCGAATGGAAACCTCCTATCATGGAAGTGGCTGGTGTTGATGGTTCAAAATCTATGAAAATTACACCGTATTACCAATGGACCACACTTGAGAAAAATGAGAGTAGTACTAATGCTAAAGCACTAAATGCAATCACTTGCGCACTATCATAGGATGAGTTCAAAAGAATCATATCTGTGATACTTTCGCAAAGCAAGCACTGGGATATTTTAGAAATGACACACGAAGGTACATCAATTGTCAAGAAATCTAAAGTCCAACTCCTCACAACTAAATTTGAAGAAATTCATATGGAGGAAAATGAAATGTTTATGGAATTTTACACTAGATTGAATGACATTGTAAACTCAATGTGGGGTCTTGGCGATAAGATCCCAGAAAGTAAAGTGTGTCCAAAAATACTACGCTCTCTTCCTGAACGGTTCAATTCTAAGGTAACCGCAATCCAGGAACTTCGTGATACGGATAATATGAAGGTAGAAGAATTAGTTGGTTCTTTACAAACCTATGAATTAAGTTTTAAAGCTCCTAAAGGTAAATCTATTGCTTTGAAGTCATCTAAAAGTATTACTCAAGAAAATTCAAATTCAGAAAAGTCTGAAGATGATATGGCCCTTTTGGCGAAAAAGTTTTATAAGATTTTCAAAAGTAAGAAAAGAGTCGACTTTCAAAAGGCAAATGAAAAGAAACGTTCTAAACCTAAGTCTAAAACTTGGAAGTCATTGAAAGATAGTCAATGCTACAACTGTCAAGAATATGGGCATTTAGCAAACAAATGTCCTAAAAAGGATAGATCCAAAAGGAAGGGTATGTTGGCTACTTGGGATGAATCGTCTAATTCTGAAGCCTCTTCTGAATCAGAAAATTGAAACCGAGTCGGGCAGTGAACTTAAGGCCCTTATGACTCTAGCCAAGTTTACTTTTTCAGATCACGATGATTCAACAAGTGAAGAAAATTTGGGTAGTGATCATGAAAATGATGAAGATCTTCAAGATGCTTACAATGCCTTATATAAGGAAAGTTGTAAAATTCTTTGTTAAACTTAAACTTCAAAAAGAAAAGTTTTTTAAACTTAAAGAATGTTTTGAAACCCTTGTTTTAGAAAAATCTCAAATTTCAGATTGTTTTGAAAAATCAAAGTGTGATCTAGAATTCAAAACCTCCCTAATTGAAAATTTGAAATGAAAATGAGAAACTTAAAAATGAAGTATCTTCTCTTCGAGTTTGAAGGACACATGGAGATATGCCAAGGTGATCCAAAATTAGAAAAATTATTATCCAGGATCAAGAAAATGTGGCGATCGATCTGGGTTGGGCTATGATAAAAACATATCTCCTAAATGAGAAGAATACTCGTTCCAATTTTGTGAAAGGAGAGACTTCTAACTCAAAAGGAAAAGGTACTAGTCAAGTTTTTTCTAAAAATACAAAAACTCTTCAAAAACACAAAAGCTGACTATATAAATTTCAAAAATCAGATTCGAAACCCACTAAAATTTGAAAAAATTGTTGATTTACTTAAGGAGCTATTAAAATCTAACTCAAGTAGGTCACTCTTACAACTATAAACAAAAGAAGACCAATTATTCTCCTAAACCCAAAACAAGATCTTGAAATGGGTTCCTAAGGTTGCTGTTTGGTTGCTCACACTTGCTTTCAAAGCTACAAGCCATTCGAAATGGTACCTAGGCAGTGGATGCTCCGGACATATGACAAAGCGACAAAGCACTATTCACCGATCTTAAAGATATGGTGATGGGTCGGTCACATTTGGTGATGGTAGCAAGCTGCAAGATAATTGGCAAAGGTACGGTTCAACTCTATAACCTTCCCTTATTTAAAAATGTTTTATATGTTGAGGGTTTAAAACACAACTGTTGAGCATATCTCAAATATGCGATAACAACCATAATGTTAAATTTTCTAATCAAGGTTGTGAAATTATAAATGAAAAGGGTTCGTAATATTAAGCTGGTGTGAGAACTTCAAAACCGCTATATAGTAAGCAATGGTAGCTCATCTGAACAAACGTGCTACATGGTCCATACCGATGAGACAGAATTATGGCATAAACGCCTTGGACATGTACACTACCGAAATTTATACAGATTGAGCAAAAGTGAACTAATTAGAGGACTACCTAAGATGCAAAAAGTAAACAAGATTTGTGGTGAATGCCAGTATGGTAAAAAAACTAGGAGCTCTCACAAAAAGGTGAACTCCAATATCACCACTAGACCACTCGAGCTGCTCCACATGGATCTTATAAGACCAACAAGAACGGAAAGTCGAGGTGGCAAAAAGTACATCTTAGTTATTGTAGATGATTACACAAGATACACTTGGGTTTCATTCTTGAAAGATAAATCAGAAACCCTTGATGAAGTGAAAAAGATTATAAAACGGATTCAAACTGAAAAATGTTTTCAAGTCAGCAAGATCCGTAGTGATCATGGATCCGAATTCGAAAATAGCGGTTTTGAGAAATTTTGTAGCGATCAGGGAATATCGCATGAATTCTCTGCACCTAAAACTCCTCAACAAAATGGAATTGTCGAGAGGAAGAATAGAGTGCTTCAAGAAATGGGAAATGTTATGTTAAATAGCATGAAGCTCCCTAGGAATCTCGGGTGAAGCGATGAATACGACTGCTACATTATTTAACCGTGTTTATATTTGTAAATCTAATAATAAAACGACTTATGAAATGTGGTTTGAGAAAAAGCCTTGTCAAATACTTTCGAGTTTTTGTGACAAGTGCTATATTTTGCGTGGACCGTGAAAATTTGGGAAAGTTCGACACTAAAAGTGATGAAGGGATCTTTTTAGGATATTCTTTAAACAGTCGTGCATATCATGTTCTGAACAACAGGACCGGTGTGATTCAAGAGTCAATAAATGTTGTGATTGATGATCTTTTGAATACACCTGTCCCTAGTTCAGATAATGATGAAGTTCTTATACTTGAAAAACAAGAAATTTCATCAAGTGAAACTAATCCAGAATTAAGGACTGTTAAAGATCATCCAACTTCTCAAATACTTGGAAACCCTCTCACTGGTGTGCGCACTCGTAGACAATTAGAGGACATATGTAACTACGTATGCTTTACATCCTAGATTGAACCGGTTAACGTAAAAGAAGCACTTTCGGATGAAAACTGGATTCTTGCGATGCAAGAAAAACTTAATCAGTTTGTCAGAAATGATGTCTGGCACCTTGTTCCTAGACCTAAAGATAAACATATTATTGGAACAAAATGGATTTTCAAAAATAAATCTGATGAACTTGGAAATATTATACGAAACAAAGCAAGACTAGTTATACAGGGGTATACACAAATTGAAGGTATTGACTATAATGAAACATTTGCTCCTGTAGCTCGTCTTGAATCAATCAGACTTTTTATCCCCATTGCATGTTTTAGAAAGATTAAAATTTACCAAATGGATGTAAAGAGTGCCTTTCTGAATGGTGATTTACATGAAGAGGTATATGTTGAACAACCTACAGGGTTTGAAGATCCTAAATTTACTGATCATATGTATCGTCTTAAGAAGGCTCTCTATGGTCTGAAACAAGCTCCCAGAGCATGGTACGAAAAACTGACTAAGTTTTTACTGAGTCATAATTTTCAGATGGGGTGTGTTGATAAGACGCTCTTTGTTAAGAAACATAACGATGATATTCTAATGGTTCAAATATATGTTGACGATATTATTTATGGATCAACTTTGTACTAACATGACTGTTGAGTTTGTAGATTTGATGAAGTCTAAATTCGAAATGAGCATGGTTGGAGAATTAACCTATTTTCTAGGGTTGCAAGTAAAACAACAACCTGATGGAATTTTTATCTCTCAAACCAAATATGCTCAGAGTTTAATTAAGAAATTTGGATTTGAGAAAGGTAAAAATTTTGATACTCCTATGAGTACAACTTTGAGACTCTCAAAAGACTCTACAGGTAATGATGTGGATCCTAAATTGTATCGTAGTTTGATTGGTAGTTTGCTTTATATCGATGCTAGTAGACAGATATTACTTTGAGTGTTGGTATTTGTGCTCGTTATCAATCAAATCCTAAAGAATCTCACTTAACTTATTTGTTAAATGGATTATGCGATATGTCGCAAGTTCTACTAAAGCTGGGTCTCTGGTATCCACATGAGACTAATGTTCAATTAGTAGGAATGCACGAGATCTTGACTGGGTGGAAACATTGATGATAGGAAATCAACCCAGTGGTGGTTGTTTCTACATTGGAAATTGTCTTGTTTCTTGGTTTAGCAAGAAGCAAAGTTCTATATCGCTATCAACAAATTTGAGAAATTTGAATACATTCTTCTTTGAAATGCATGTACTCAACTTGTTTGGATGAAACGAATGTTAAGCGATTATGGAATCACTCAGATTCTATGATTTTATTTTGTGATAATTCAAAGTGCAATAAATATCTCTAAAAATCCAGTTCAGCATTCACGTACTAAGCATATTGACATTAGATTTCATTACATTCGTGAATTAGTGGAAGAAAAATTAATATATTTGGATTACATTCCAACCGAGACTCAACTTGCGGACATTTTCACTAAACTGCTCGACAAAAGCAGGTTTAATAAATTAAAATTTGATCTCGGTATGTGCAATTTAAATTGAATTTACATGATTTGGTGTATCATAATGTACATAACTATGATATTTTATTTACTTGAATTTGAAAATTATTTAAAAATTTTACAAATTTTGAGTCGTATTCGGCCAGTCGTGAGTGTACACGACCGGTCGTGATACGATCGGTCGAACACTTACACGACCAGTCGTGAAACTCGTGATTTCACTTTAATTTGGGAATTTTGACTCTTCTTCTTCATTTCTTTTTACTCTCCAACGGTTCTAGCTACGACCGATCGAACCCACCTTCATAGTACTTCAAGGTTAGTGGTTCTTTTGCATTTTTTTTTGTAGATTCTTGCTATTAGTGTTTCAAATCTCATTCTTGTGGAATCTATTTGGTCGTTCATTGCAAGTTTGGGGTTTTATCTTGAAAAATCTGTTTTATTTAAACCCCATTTCTTCCAACTTGTTGTTTCCTTGAAATCCTTCTGTGAAAATGGATGCTAGAGGTAAAAAGAAAACTACTCGAGGTCCATCTTCTTCTAGATCAGCTTCTATTGTACAACGTCATCTTCGCTCTCCTGAAAATGATCCTTCTAATGCTCGGGATTTGCGTATGCGCAATGTTATTGTTGAGCGTCCTGTTAATATTAATCACATTGCTTCATTTGGTATCCTTCCTCTGTTGGAATCTGTGGGATGGGATAACATCTTACATTGGGGTGGAGCTGCATACCAGTCCATTGCCCAATCCATGTTTGCATGTATATGTGATTTTTCTTTCGAGGATTTAACTTTTAAAGTTGATACTCAAGAAGGATTGTTTTTAGTGGATCGACATTTGATTGCTGACATTATGGAAATACCTGTCAATGATGAGAGCATTCCAATTCATATTTTACATGACAGTCTCTCAAAATCTGAACGAAAAATGTTTACTAGAGATTTATGTAATTTGGATGTTCATTGGACTCATAAAGGTCATGTACTTCCCTCAAGGTATTTGTTACCCAGACACAGAGTACTTCATAAGATATTCATCTCAAATCTTTATCCACGTTCTGGTAATAAAACCGAACTCACTGCTTTCATGGTTCGTGTTTTGCATTCTGTAGTCTCTGGTGCAAAAATATGTCTACCTTCTTTAATTTGTCATTCCATTATTTTGTCTCGTCACCGTCCTGGACATAGTGATATACCCTTTGGTTATTTATTAACTGTGCTGGCAAATCATATGCTCGTAGCTATGCCTACTAGAGAAAAACCCATCCATCATCTCCCTTTTAATAATTCCAATCTTAATAAAATGAATTTAGAATTGGCTGATGGTTAAGTGGATGCTGGTAGCAGTGGTGCTGAAGTAGGAAATGCTCAAGCTAGTGATCTTCCTGAAGACGTGAATATGGATGATTTATTTGAAGAACTTGAATCAGACTCGGTGATGATCCTGATTTTCACCTTCGATTTTGATGAGAGATTGAATTCCCTTCAAGAGCAGGTGGCTCAAATTCGTGTTACCCAAGACACGCAATTTTCATATTTACGCAAATATATGAGGCGGATTGCTAAGGGTTTACATAAAATTGATCCATCTAATCCTGCACCCTCTTCTGGTTCTGACTGAATTTTTGATGGGTCTGTAATTTTTTTTTACTGAACTTTACATGCTTACTGACTTTTTTAATTATGCACTTTGTTCTCTTGAATCAACTCCTATTTTCTTTATTATTGATGCTCTTCTTCCTTTGAAATTTTGTGTCAAAAAGGGGGAGAAGTTTTGGAGGCTTTTGATTTATTTGAATTTAATCTTTATGTTGTGCTCCTATTACTCAGGCTATTACTCAGGGGGAGTTAAGCTTCTCAGGGGTAGTTATGGGAGAATGATGCTAGTTATTACTTATCATATCTATATAATTGTGCATGCTTCTCTATTGTGAACCTGTTGTGTTTGTACTTCTCTTATGTCTATTGGAAGTATTATTACTTGGGTGTTTTGTCACAAATTTGACAAAGGGGAAGATTGTAAGTGTTATGGTCTCATGCTTCTTTGGTTGTCAAATTTGTGATGTGTCAAAACATCTATCTGTGTCTTGTGCTTGTATGATGATTTATATGAATTCAAGACACTGCATAAATACTTCAAAAAGCTACAAGATGAACTTTTCAAGAAGCTACATGTTGAAGTCTCAAGAAGCTACAATGTTGATGTTCAAGTCTTAAGAAACAACTCATGACTTCAAGACTAATAAGCAATGTATGAAGTAGTTGTTATGCTGATGAAGATCTCAAGTTTGAAGCTACAACAAGTTCAAGATTTCAAGCCTGATATGGTTCAAACAATCTACATTCATTGAATGGTTGAAGTTCAATGTCCATACGACATGATTCAGGTTTGAATGACCTTAGGTTGACCCTTTAAGTTGGTCACTTTGGATACATAAATCAAATATTTATTTGTAACGCCCCGGATTTTTGCCAACCTGGGATTAGACGTCCTTAGGCAATGGGTCAATCCTAACATAGGTTTAACTTCTTAAACGCTCAATTAAAGTCTCAAATCGCTCCTTAAACCATTTTCTTCACAAATCCCACCCTTCACTACCTTGTGCTTTCAATTTTTCAAAGCACCTTCGCCCTAGACACTATCTTAAACTAGCTAAGTAGTATAACTTGGATCACTTTATATACAAACTACAATGGACTAAGTTCCACCTTAGACGAAAATCACTTAGGAGTAAATCCTTTAGAAATTTGACAAAGTGAACTAGGTGCTAAACTAGATTAGCCATGAAATCCATTTGAATCGCTTTAAATACGATCTGCAAGACCCAAAACTTGCAGAATCATTGACGCTAGGTTATCCTAAAATCTAGGATCAATCTCATTACCCGGCTGCTCTCGGGAGCACATCGAAACTTCGTATTAGGTCTAGACCGCACATCGGAAATCCGATTAACACGAAGTTAAGGAACTAGGACCGCCTTACTGGACTTGACAATCATCTCAAAAATCAGGTCCATCCGATGTCCCACGGCCATTCGTTTCGATTCGGAGCGAGGGTGTGTGAAAAACACTATTCCCATTTCAAAATAAATATCAGGAATAGTGATCTGGCACCATTCGTTGACGCGTCAGTATTAAGCAACCTGACCGTCAGAATCAGACCAAATTACACCCTCGGATCAGGAAAAATTTCAGGAACATTTACATGTACTTGGAATTTTGGATCGTGGCCCACCGACCGTCGAACTGAAAGTGGTCCGCCACGTGCGATCTGGGAATCCGATCGAGTCGAAAACGAAATCCCACATAGATCCATGTGTGGTGAGCTTAAGTCTGACGTTTGGCTCAAGGAGGGCCACCAGAACCTCTCTTTTGAGCTGAAAAAGTGACGAAATACCTATATTAGCAGTAACCCTTGAACCTGAGTCTATTTTGGGAAGGTTTGAGACTATATAAGGACCTTAAACCCTCTCTCATGGCAGCCATACGAATTTGGGTTTTGAGAGAGGGAAAAGAGAGAGGAAGTGAGGGAGAAGTGGGAGAATCTCCCTGCCGTCGTTCCCTGCCACCACACGGGCTGCATCATCCCTTTCTTGACGCTTTTCCGGCGTTTCCGGCGTCGTTTCTAGGTAAGAAACCCTAACCCTAATCTGTTTTGGGGTTTAGACTGTTGTAGGTTGTGAAATAGCTAACCTATTTCGTTCTCTAGGTTGCCAAACTGCCGAATACGGAAGCTTAGCAAACCTATCGATTCCGTTGCGATTCTACGACAAAAGGTGCGGACTTTAGGTGTATAGGTTGCGGTTTTCAACGCTTTCAATGTCAGATAATGATAGATTCATGATCTGCATGCAATTGCACATGTACAAAATGCTTTCCGTTTTCTGTTTCGATTAGAATTGTAGAATTTGGAATTTCACATACTCTAGGTATTCGTATAAAATACCGTATACGTATTTTTTATGGAAATGTGTTTGACATGTTTATTTGTCGTATGGATATATGACGTATGGATAAAATACTTATTTGGCGAAAGGATTCGCCTAAATACATGTTTACTATTATACACCATGTATGTGGAAATACGGTATTGTAAGAAGTACCGTATACATGTATATTTTAGTGATGTGTTTGTCATGATTAATTGTCGTATCAATATATTATGTGCGTATAAAACATTTGCTTGGCGAAGGGAATCGCCGTAATACACGTTTGCTTGTATACACTATGTATGTTGAAAATGCGTATTCTAGAAAATACTGTATACGTATAAATATTGGGAGATGAATTTATCATGATTATTTGCTGTAGTAATATATTATACATGGATAAAATACCCACTTGGCTAAGGGATAGCCCTAATACATGTTTTACTAACATACACCATGTATGTTGTAATACTGTATTCTAAGTGTTTGTGAAAATGATTGAATGAGTATCGAATTCTCATTCGTACTCGCCATGACTAATTGTCATGGATTCATGATTGTTGTATTGGCGATACCCTTTTGACGAAAGGATTTGCCTAAATCACGCCACGGCCAATATACACTATATATGCTAAAATGTGTGGCCCAAGTGTTTCGGAAATGACCGAATGAATATGGAACTTGGATTCTTGCTTGCCATGAATTCGTCGTGGGTGTACGCGTGTTATGATTGGGGCAACTCCCTAGGGAAAGGATTTGGCCTAATGCCTATATGATCGACATATGTCATGTATGTTGATGCATGTTTGTTTTAGTGTTTCTTGGAATGTCTGAATGAGTAGTAGTTAGCAAATTGTAATGTATAAGGGTGTTGAGATGTGATTCTCAACCTCTTTTAACTATGTGTATGATCTCCTTGGATTGTTGTGTGATTAGGAATTGAACATGTATAAACTCATGCTTGTGTTGTGATTCATAACATGCTCAACTGCTTTATGATTATAACTATGTAATGTATATGTTTAAATTTATATTTACGTTGTATGATCCGTCATGGGTGATGGGGGAGCGGAGCAACGAGTGCGTGCAACAGCCCTGGCAGCCCTAAACGGATAATACTAGACCTTGATTGTATGAGTTAAATCTTGATCCATTACTGCTTTATCTATCTGCAAGTTATCATGCTTGGGGCTATGATTATAGTCCAGACAATCGGTACCAGAATTGAATTCGTGGCTGCGATTCATTTGCCACGTGAGATGTGTTCGACGAACCCGAGTCGTACTTCGGTTGACGATAGTGGTTGGCCACGCGAAGTGCTTATGCACTTCATGTCGTTCAACTTGTTGTGCGCTCGAGCTAGCCGAGCTCGTCAAGTAAACCGATCTGTCTTATGTATGTTCACCATGTTTGGTCGCTACTGCTTGAACCTAGGGTACCAAACTTACCAGTGAAATCCCTTTTAACCATGGTACCTCGATCCGCTAAGACTCATGAGCCGGGCATGGTGGTATGGGACACCGTGGTCGAATTTGTCGCTTACGCTGGCGGGGCCACGTGCCTCCCCGTAGTGACCAGTGAGCAACTAGACTCGTGAGCCGATTATGGTGGTATGGGACACTATATTCGAATTTGTCGATACTTACGGCGAGAGCCGAGTACGGTGAGACCGTGCTCGTCGTGCCGACGGCGACGAGTCCTCTGTAGTATCTTCGAGTATACTCCAAGGTCCGTGATTGGCGACGAGTCTTTCACAAAGAATCGGAGTATGAGTTGAGCCGAGTACGGTGAGACCGTATTCGAGTGACGGCTAGTGATTGAGCCGAGTACGGTGAGACCGTACTCGAGCCGACGGTCGCAATTGAGCCGCATACGGTGAGATCCGTATCCGTGTCGACGGGTGACGAGCCCTTTGTGATGCCTTCGCTACGCCTCTCAAACCATAATATCATATGAGATTAACTAGGATCGACGACCTAGAATGGATCATGTTTGGGAATGATACAAGGGAGGTACCTTAGTTTCCAATACTTTGTTTGAAATGGACTAATAAAAACTTGGTAATCATGAGCATCATCGCACCGCATGTGCTTTGTAGATGTGGCGCACTGAGGGAGTAAGCATTCGCGAACGTAAGATGATGTCGCTTGAGGGTGGTTTGGCAAGTGCATCGACATCATGTCATTTCATTTTCGCACTTAACAAGAGTAGTTAGAAATGTTTGATTTGTCTTGCTTTATCATTCTTGCTTGATTGAATTGATAACATGTTAACCTATGCTTTCTTGTTCCCTTTGAGTTGATCACTCACTCCCACGTTACGGGACGGTGTTGTACACACCAACCAGATTTGTTGAGTTTCGTGTGGTGGCGATGCTTGTGAAGCAGAGGACTACTTTCTATGATGATAGGAGGAATTCTCCTATCGTATCTCTCTGTAGGTCAATGAAGACCGATATTGTATTGACGGGCTATGGTACATGGGATAGGAGGCATTACACTTCCTCACATTTGGTACATTTTAGAACCGCACTTGTATTTATTTAACCTGGTAATGTTATCACACTCGGAGACTCATCATAAGTTATATATTTTATCTATCTATCACGGTCTTCCGCTTGCAAATTTAACTGTCTCACGGAGTATGATATGTTGTTTTGGCTTAATCTCACTCATGTTCAATGCACGAATACTGATCAACATTCAATCATCATTCATTTTGTTGCATAAGTGATGTTATGGAACTCGGGAGTTGAGTTTATGCTCGACCCCCGATTTTCAGGGCGTTACAAGATGGTATCAGAGCATGATTTGGATTAAACCGGACCTGGGTTATGGTCACACGACGCACACTGACGCACTCTGACTTAGGAGGGAGCGGCGGAACGTAGAAACCGACGTAGGATTTTCCAATTTCCCGAACAGCGAAAGGCTAAACCCGTAAATCGACCGCTGAGATTGGGCCCGTACACACACATGATCACGCGAGAAGATCCCGAATCACTTCTAGGCCGTCATTCGATGGGTTTGAGTCGTTCCCTAGAAATGAATGTTCTTAGGTTGTGGGTCAACCACAACACCAAAGCTTAAAACCCCTTTTTACCCAATTTCTTTAAAATCTCTCCTTGCACCACTTCACTCTTTAATTTTTTTTTTATCCTTTCATACTAGACATAAATCCTAACGTATAAACGATGAAGAATAATATTTAAACAAAAATTTACTATAAATAGTAAATATATGTAGAAATTGGACTTTTGACCATTCAAATTGTTGAATCTGACCAAATAAATGGGTTAGTTGGATGGATGAGCTCCTCCTACCCCAAAATAATATGCTACACATCACATAAAATCTTTCCGGTTTGCATTTTGGCCCCAATACAGCTCAAAATGAAGTCGGGGGCCAAACGGAGCACTTCCGGAGGGAACTGGGGTGGGCCCCATACTTTTTGGAGCCTAGGGGACTGGAGGAACACTCCCTGGTGCCCCCTTTGAAAAATCCAAAATTTTCGGCGAGGCCTCGCCACTTTTTTTTGATGGGGGCCACTTTTTTTGTGGGCCGGGCCGGCCGTCCGGGCCTATCGTGTTTGGGGGCTAGGGGAACCCCTTGGTATATGGACCGTCGATTAAAACCCCCCCCAAACTAGTACTTCCTTCACAAAACAACCCTCCAAGCTCTCCCTTTCCTTCTAAAATCTGATTTTCTCTCTCTAACCTCCCTTCCAATTGCACATTCCATTTGTTTTCTATTAAAACCCGCACCCCTCCATCGTTTTGCAAGCAACAACCACCCTCTACCCTTTCCGTTTTCTCTCGTTTGAGCTCCTACACCCCCTCATTTGAAGCTTAAACTTGTGTAAGCACTCAACCCAGTCCATCTCTTCGTTTCCTTTCTTTAAACCCTGTCTATTGAGCCTCTACAACATCTGTTGAGGCTCACATCTATGGAGGAACAAACCTCCAACCCTTACTTTCTCTCCCCTTCACTTTTCATTCACTTTCCATGGCCCTATTCGAATTGGTTACGGCCATTTTCTCGATCTCATGGGATTTGGGTGCATCCCATGTTTTCCAATACCATATTTGGAGTGTAGGCAGTTAAACGTAAATCCCGGAATTTTCTTTCAAATTACACTTAGAAATTCCTCATCGTGGGATATGGAAATCCCATCTCACACTTTCCAACACAATCCTCATTTTCCAAAGCCTATAAAGTAATTTTAATCCCCGCCCACCCTCCTGCCAAATATGTCATTCCCAATCCTGAAGTGGGATTAGCAATACAGTCCCATTTTAATACAACTTAAGACCATTGGCCAAGTAGTGATGCAGTGATAAAGTCCCTTGATACACATTAACCCACCACACTCTGATAGCTTAAGCTTTTAGAGTAAATGGTTGTTTGACAAATAGACTCTTAGAGTTTTGGACCAAGAGCGTTACTCCTGGATTTCGACAGACCTGACCATATAGGAAACCCAACAAATTTATAATGTGACCCTTAGGATCTTCTTAGCTAGTATGAACATATGTGAAATGCTCGTGCGTAGTTAAATTCGAGTTCAACCCAATTCCAATCGACAACTTTGACCCTAGGCGATAAAATAATTTCTTTATTTAGAAAGGGTATAAAATCATCCGGTGTATAAGCATAGACTTTAGATTACAACTAGTGGATTATCATTTGCTCATAAGTTGAGCCTAAGTCTTGATTAGACTAAGAAATGTAAACGACTAACAATGTTAAGATAATTGAGTGATAGACGTAGTTAGTTGGCTTGAATAGGTTGGAGCGAGACCCGTTCCGTTGTTGAATCCCCTTAATACTTTAGGCTTCCTTAGTAACTCTTAGGGAGCTTGTTTGACGTAGAAACTATTCATGATTAGAGGAAACCTATATATCCCTTGGATTCAATGTTAGGTCCAATCAATACATCCCTTAGAATTTCCTTCTCAAGGACTTAGTACAATCGGGAACACGGAGTAGAGAAACTACATATAAGCGAGGTATTCGCGGTTTGAATCAAATCCTCAATCCTGGTAGTGACCAATGAACCCTATGCTCTGATCAAGCAGAAGGTCGGGATCGACTAGGATTAAGGAATGATATGGCAACTTTCTGTTTTAGCTAGGCAGGAGGTCCATGTATCCGACTCAGACCCACTACACAACATTCCTTCCATGTTGGCCTGACCACTTACAACTAAAAGTTTATAACTTCGTCTTCGAGAAGTGTTAAGAACATATAGCCGATAGAGACTTTGTCTTTTAGGCCCAAGGAATTACCCAAATGGGCAACAAATAGTTAGGAATTAGGTCCCAAGTCGCATGCCATGTCGACATACATATTATGTTTATGACCGTAGAAAGATAGCATGCCTATTAAACTAGACATGATTAAATAGGATAAGTCTGGGCCGTGATAAAACCCCTTGGTAGGATTAGGCATCTTGCCTCAAACTCACACCTGCCCCTGACATCAACCACATTACCCGTCATTTTTAGCTCCTCGATACCCATAGGTATCAATGCTATAGTACACATCGTCGATGGGAGACCAATGTATTTCCCGTTTCATGTCAAAGATAGGTTATAAATTACATCTTGTTCCGACATACGGATCAGGACATAGCTCTTGAGCCTTGAGGGCGAAAATAAATTTTAAGGGGGGTAGAACATTATGAGCCCAATCTAGTTAGGTCACCTGATACGCCTCTTTGATCTGGGTGGTGCAACGGAAACGCGGTGGACCCTACCCCACTGGCCCAGGATCGAAACAGTGCTCATCGAATACGAACATTATAGAAGCCCTAGCCTGCCCTACTATGAGAAAATATTTTAAGATGATTTAGTAAGATTTGATTCACCCTTTCCTTGGACATAGATAATATCGAGGACTCTCTTAGACTAAGACCTAAAGGGCAGCCTTAGAATAAACAATTTGAGCCTTTCAATGATGGACATTCCCTACTCTTAGAGAGTGATCGGACTACGGAGTTACTGACATCTACAACTGCGAAGGTTTCGCGGCTTGACCCAATTCCCAATCCTGGGTGACTACCGATGGACTCTCTGCTGACGAGCGGACGACCGGGATCTACCGGGATTCGGAAGGGATACGATGAGCTTCCTACTGGCCGGTAGATGATCGATGTATCGGGATCGAGCCCACTATTACCGTCTCTCCATGTTGGTCAAACAATGAAAACAACTATCTTACTCTAAATTGTGGGAATTGTCGTCGAGACTCCAAATAGGTAAAGAAATAAATGGTAGCAAACCATCAGGGTATGAGAAATGGATAAAGAATTTTGTTTTAAGGGGGGTAGACTAAAATGAACCAGCTGGTATATACCCTACCACGCGTAGAAACTTGGAATTAATAAGTCTTAGGCAAATGAAATAATAGAAATCTTCCCTTATTACCCTTAGCCAATTTCGGGGACGAAATTTTGTTTTAAGGGGGGTAGATTGTAACGCCCCAGATTTTTGCCAACCTGGGATTAGACGTCCTTAGGCAATGGGTCAATCCTAACACAGGTTTAACTTCTTAAACGCTCAATTAAAGTCTCAAATCGCTCCTTAAACCATTTTCTTCACAAATCCCACCCTTCACTACCTTGTGCTTTCAATTTTTCAAAGCACCTTCGCCCTAGACACTATCTTAAACTAGCTAAGTAGTATAACTTGGATCACTTTATATACAAACTACAATGGACTAAGTTCCACCTCAGACGAAAATCACTTAGGATTAAATCCTTTAGAAATTTGACAAAGTGAACTAGGTGCTAAACTAGATTAGCCATGAAATCCATTTGAATCGCTTTAAATACGATCTGCAAGACCCAAAATTTGCAGAATCATTGACGCTAGGTTATCCTAAAATCTAGGATCAATCTCATTACCCGGCTGCTCTCGGGAGCACATCGAAACTTCGTATTAGGTCTAGACCGCACATCGGAAATCCGATTAACACGAAGTTAAGGAACTAGGACCGCCTTACTGGACTTGACAATCATCTCAAAAATCAGGTCCATCCGATGTCCCACGGCCATTCGTTTCGATTCGGAGCGAGGGTGTGTGAAAAACACTATTCCCATTTCAAAATAAATATCAGGAATAGTGATGGCACTCATTCGTTGACCGTCAAGTATTAAGCAACCTGACCGTCAGAATCAGACCAAATTACACCCTCGGATCAGGAAAAATTTCAGGAACATTTACATGTACTTGGAATTTTGGATTGTGGCCCACCGACCGTCGAACTGAAAGTGGTCCGCCACGTGCGATCTGGGAATCTGATCGAGTTGAAAACGAAATCCCACATAGATCCATGTGTGGTGAGCTTAAGTCTGACGTTTGGCTCAAGGAGGGCCACCAGAACCTCTCTTTTGAGCTGAAAAAGTGATGAAATACCTATATTAGCAGTAACCCTTGAACCTGAGTCTATTTTGGGAAGGTTTGAGACTATATAAGGACCTTAAACCCTCTCTCATGGCAGCCATACGAATTTGGGTTTTGAGAGAGGGAAAAGAGAAAGGAAGTGAGGGAGAAGTGGGAGAATCTCCCTGCCGTCGTTCCCTGCCACCACACGGGCTGCATCATCCCTTTCTTGACGCTTTTCCGGCGTTTCTGGCGTCATTTCTAGGTAAGAAACCCTAATCCTAATCTGTTTTAGGGTTTAGACTGTTGTAGGTTGTGAAATAGCTAACCTATTTCGTTCTCTAGGTTGCCAACTGCCGAATACGGAAGCTTAGCAAACCTATCGATTCCGTTGCGATTCTACGACAAAAGGTGCGGACTTTAGGTGTATAGGTTGCGGTTTTCAACGCTTTCAATGTCAGATAATGATAGATTCATGATCTCGCATGCAATTGCACATGTACAAAATGCTTTCCGTTTTTGTTTCGATTAGAATTGTAGAATTTGGAATTTCACATACTCTAGGTATTCGTATAAAATACCGTATACGTATTTTTTTATGGAAATGTGTTTGACATGTTTATTTGTCGTATGGATATATGACGTATGGATAAAATACTTATTTGGCGAAAGGATTCGCCTAAATACATGTTTACTATTATACACCATGTATGTGGAAATACGGTATTGTAAGAAGTACCGTATACATGTATATTTTAGTGATGTGTTTGTCATGATTAATTGTCGTATCAATATATTATGTGCGTATAAAACATTTGCTTGGCGAAGGGAATCGCCAGTAATACACGTTGCTTGTATACACTATGTATGTTGAAAATGCGTATTCTAGAAAATACGTATACGTATAAATATTGGGAGATGAATTTATCATGATTATTTGTGTAGTAATATATTATACATGGATAAAATACCCACTTGGCTAAGGGATAGCCCTAATACATGTTTTACTAACATACACCATGTATGTTGTAATACTGTATTCTAAGTGTTTGTGAAAATGATTGAATGAGTATCGAATTCTCATTCGTACTCGCCATGACTAATTGTCATGGATTCATGATTGTTGTATTGGCGATACCCTTTTGACGAAAGGATTTGCCCTAAATCACGCCACGGCCAATATACACTATATATGCTAAAATGTGTGGCCCAAGTGTTTGCGGAAATGACCGAATGAATATGGAACTTGGATTCCTGCTTGCCATGAATTCCGTCGTGGGTGTACGCGTGTTATGATTGGGGCAACTCCCTAGGGAAAGGATTTGGCCTAATGCCTATGTGATCGACATATGTCATGTATGTTGATGCATGTTTGTTTTAGTGTTTCTTGGAATGTCTGAATGAGTAGTAGTTAGCAAATTGTAATGTATAAGGGTGTTGAGATGTGATTCTCAACCTCTTTTAACTGTGTATGATCTCTTTGGATTGTTGTGTGATTAGGAATTGAACATGTATAAACTCATGCTTGTGTTGTGATTCATAACATGCTCAACTGCTTTATGATTATAACTATGTAATGCATATGTTTAAATTTATATTTACGTTGTATGATCCGTCATGGGTGATGGGGGAGCGGAGCAACGAGTGCGTGCAACAGCCCTGGCAGCCCTAAACGGATAATACTAGACCTTGATTGTATGAGTTAAATCTTGATCCATTATTGCTTTATCTATCGCAAGTTATCATGCTTGGGGCTATGATTATAGTCCAGGACAATCGGTACAGAGATTGAATTCGTGGCTGCGATTCATTTGCCACGTGAGATGTGTTCGACGAACCCGAGTCGTACTTCGGTTGACGATAGTGGTTGGCCACGCGAAGTGCTTATGCACTTCATGTCGTTCAACTTGTTGTTCGCTCGAGCTAGCCGAGCTCGTCAAGTAACCCGATCTGTCTTATGTATGTTCACCATGTTTGGTCATTACTGCTTGAACCTAGGGTACCAAACTTACCAGTGAAATCCCTTTTAACCATGGTACCTCGATCCGCTAAGACTCATGAGCCGGGCATGGTGGTATGGGACACCGTGGTCGAGCTGTCGGCCTACGCTGGGGCCACGTGCCTCCCCGTAGTGACCAGTGAGCAACTAGACTCGTGAGCCGATTATGGTGGTATGGGACACTATATTCGAATTTGTCGATACTTACGGTGAGACGAGTACGTGCTCGTGCTCGTCTCTGACGGGCGACGAGTCCTCTGTAGTATCTTCGAGTATACTCCAAGGTCTGTGATTGGCGACGAGTCTTTCACAGCAACTGGAGTATGAGTTGAGCCGAGTACGGTGAGACCTGTATTCGAGCTGACGGCTAGTGATTGAGCTGAGTACGGTGAGACCTGTACTCGAGCTGACGGCCAGCAATTGAGCCGCATACGGTGAGATCTGTATCCGTGCTGACGGGTGACGAGCCCTTTGTGATGCCTTCGCTACGCCTCTCAAACCATAATATCGTATGAGATTAACTAGGACTGACGACCCTAGAATGGATCATGTTTGGGAATGATACAAGAGAGGTACCTTAGTTTCTCAATACTGTTGTTTGAAATGGACTAATAAAAACTTGGTAATCATGGGCATCATCGCACCGCATGTGCTTTGTAGATATGGCGCACTGAGGGAGTAAGCATTCGCGAACGTAAGATGATGTCGCTTGAGGGTGGTTTGGCAAGGGCATACAGCATCATGTCATTTCATTTTCGCACTTAACAAGAGTAGTTAGAAATGTTTGATTTGTACTGCTTTATCATTACTGCTTGATTGAATTGATAACATGTTAACCTATGCTTTACTGTTCCACTGAGTTGATCACTCACTCCCACATTACGGGACGGTGTTGTACACACCAATCAGATTTGTTGAGTTTCAGGTGGTGGCGATGCTTGTGAAGCAGAGCCGGACTACTTCTATGATGATAGGAGGAATTCTCCTATCTGTATCTCTCTGGTGGGTCAATGAAGACCTGATATTGTATTGACGGGGCTATGGTACATGGGATAGGAGGCATTACACTTCCTCACATTTGGTACATTTTAGAACTGCACTTGTATTTATTTAACCTGGTAATGTTATCACACTCTGGAGACTCATCATAAGTTATATATTTTATCTATCTATCACAGTCTTTCGCTTGCTAATTTAACTGTCTCTGGAGTATGATATGCTGTTTTGGCTTAATCTCACTCATGTTCAATGCACGAATACAGTCAACATTCAATCATCATTCATTTTGTTGCATAAGTGATGTTCTGGAACTCAAGAGTTGAGTTTATGCTCGACCCCCGATTTTCAAGGCGTTACATTATTTTACATAAGTTTGGTCTATTCTACGACCAATCCTAGCTCTTGTTCGACCAGCCTTGGCATTGGTTCGACTAGTCCAAGAAATTCCACGACCAGTCCTACGTAGTTGAAGATTTTTCGGAATTTTTGGTACGCCCACGACCAGTCCTGGAGGCCCTTCGACCGGTCGTAGGTGTGGCTTCGACTCGTCCACGACCAGTCATGGAGCTACGACTCAAAGTCCAGCAACGTAATCTATGGTCCTACGACCAGTCGTAAGGATCTACGACCAGTCGTAGGTGACCCACGACCAGTCGTAGGCTACTCACGACCAGTCGTGGAACGACTTTCAAAGATCGCGCTCAATATTTCAAAAATGCATAGAGCTACGACCATCGAATGTTTCTAAGACCAGTCGTAGAACGATTTTTGCTTCTATAAATTGAACACGAAATTCAGAGTTTTCACACTTCAACTCTATTCAATTCAAGAATTTTCAAGTGATCACTCTGAGATAAGTCTGTGTTTATTTTAAGCTACATTGTGCTTATTTAATATTCCTTTTTGCTAGCTTATTTAATTTGATTTTGTTTCTATATTCCAATCTTATTTGAAAAGAGGAATTATCTTATTCCTTCTTCTTAGAATCAAAATCAAATATAGCTACGCCCAACGAGTTAAATCTAAAATCTATTAGAAGTTAGAACCTTATGAATGAGAGTATTGGAAATTGAACTTTGACATTCAATCATCTACTCGATTGGTTCTCTAAATTTTGCTAAGAAAAGGAAAAATCCGGTATTTTACAATTTGTAAAATTTATTTACTTTTGGTTTTTTTTTTTGAGGTTAAGCCAGAAAAATCTCATTGTACTGGTTTTGTTTGAGGTTGAGCCAGAAAAATCTCATTGTATTGGTTGTCCGAGGAAAACCAGAAAACTCGAAAAGAGGGGTTTTTGAATTGTGTAAGCCCAAGTGAAAAGACACAATTGTAAAGGTTTTTGGTGAACTGTGCAAACCTATTTCATAGTGAACGCTAATATCCCTGTGTGAGGATATTAGAGTGGAGTAACTACGTGTAGGCTGTTGAAAGCAGTTGGTGTACACACAGCGAACCACTATAACTCTTTGTCTTGTGGATTGAATGCTTGCTTAATTTTCATATCTTTTATCATTCGATTGTGTGGAATGTACAAGTGGATGTGAATGTTGTAACTATTTACATTTCAAGCAAGTGTGGGGATTGTTGTAATAATTTAGATCTATACTTCTGCATTTAATTTCAATTCCTAGCTATTTCATTTACTTATATTAAAATTGAGTCCTTGATCCAAAAGATGTTCTAGAAATAAGGTTGTCCTACCATAAGCCCTTCTTTATTATGGTGTAAGGTTGTCCTTAGAACTGAATTTATATCAATCTCTCAATACTTATTTATCAAGGTGATTTAAAATTTAGCATTGTGAATTGATTCATATTGTAAGGATATTGGTTTACTTTATTTCTGCTGATTTTATTTTAAATTTGGCATAGTCCTATTCACCCCCCCTCTAGGACATATAGCTTGGCCTTTTTCACATAATCATACAATGTCGAAATAGGCGCGAAGTCATGAATCATACGTTATCAAAGTAAGCGAAAATACTGACAAGTCCATAAGTCAAGCAATACCAGAATACGCAATACAGATCAACTATACAAATGAGGAATAATATAGAGTCAAATATCAGATGTTGTATCTAAACCATATAAATGCAGAAACACAAGTAACCCAAAATGTCATATGCCGCGAATGTAATGCAATATGCGGTGCGAATGGAATGACCATGCTGGAGTGCGAAGTCGAGATGATAGTACGTAATATCGCAGGCTATGAGGTCCATCACAAGAGATTTCTATCCAAACCAGTCCCATACCTAAATTTGAATAGTCAGACTCAATGTGGTAAACTCCTGATCTCAGGTTAGTCGCGCGCCCCAACTGAAATCTTGGTCATTGCGAAAGTTCACATAACAAATAGTTGCGCACCACCAGCCCGAGTGGATAGTGAATGAATAAATAAATGAGTATGCAAATCCTGCTCAATAAGTCCACATATCAGTATGGTTCATCTCTAGGATCATTAGAGGGGTTTAGTACACTCTAAATGGCACTGCCGCTCTCCCAGCCGCATAGTCCAAGTGAGCGTAAGAAACCTCACTATCCGCCTACCCAATAGTCTGTCAATACCTATTCGGCACGTCGATAGCGGACCCATTCCTCGAGTTGGTCAGACTCAGCCTAGCAATGCCCCTACGCTCGTGCAGGTAAGGCCACACCCCCTCCCAACCGACCACGACACAGTGGGAGACGCGGCCTGTAACAACCTAAAATTTTGGGTGCGAGTTTACCTGTTTGTAAGAATGTACAATTACACTTTTACACTTGTTCAACTGTACACTTATAGATCCATTAATATTTATGTAGTTTAACTTAAATCTCAACCATAGAAAGTAATTTTCACCCCTAGATTACGTCAACCGACTATTGATTCGTAGGATAAACCCCTGAATACCTTAGTATTCTCACCCGTTCATCAAACCGACCGTTAAATTAACTATTTACCACTAGATGAGGATATCTAACCGACCACTTTGAATTTGGACCACTTGATCAAAGTAAAGTAACTACTAGAACTTCATATCTACTCGTATACACGTCAAATTAACATTCTGATCCGTTCACCTTATTTGTCGATTATGAAGATGCTTAATTTACCGTCAAAATCATGATTTACGTATTTTACACCTATGAACCAATAACTTGAATCTAACATGATACATTTCTAACATAGATCGCATTCAAAAACTACTTTATACGTATCCATTTACAAAAATAACCATACAATAACCCATAAATATGATTAACATTTTAACCATCTAATTATTTAAAATTTAGACCATCAATTGATCATTCATCACAGTTAGATCTGCCACCCGGGCCATCCAAATATTAAATGAATCATTCATTAGGTAGATCATAAGATATACATCAAAACTACTGGTTAATGTTTACATAGGATGTTGATAGACGTTGTTTTGAGTTATAAACTGACGTAAGCCGTTAAATAGGTATCTTGCTCATCCCTAAGAGATCCAGGCCCAAACTTAGTCTATTTGTAGAGCACGTAAAATGGTAATCTTTGGTAAAGTTTCACTCTAAATAAACGGTTTGAATAGAAAATATTTAAGTTTGAAAATATTTATTAGAAATATGATATAAGACTCATCCGTCTCCACGTACAACTACAATGTTTTAAGACGCCTAGCAAACCACGTTTCTTCAAGACTACACTACCCATCGTCCACCTAGTCTAATATCAATCCATCCTTCACTGTCCACCATCTGTTAAGCCAACATATTCATGATCTGGGCCATTTACCTACTAGCCAAGAAGTCGTCAACAATCCATATTTAATCTTGGGAGTTTCCTGTCCTATCATGCAGATCAGTACCGAAATATTATATTTGTCTCATCCTTCAGCCCATAACGTAACATGATATAATGAAGTGGATGGGCGGAGTAGATTTTTCATAAGCAATATGATGGACCCCACATATCAATGGAAATTAAAATTGTAACAACTCCAATTTGTGCATTCCTTAAATTTTGAAATTTGAAAATTTAGTTTTTTTTAAAAAAAAAGAGATCAAACCGGTTGCAACCTCCTTTATCATTATCTTATCCATCTTATCCGAGCAACTCTCTTTTCTTTATAAAGATGGACATTTCTCACCGATCAAAAATAGTAAAAAAAGAATAAGAAGAAGAAAAAAATATAAAATGAGAGAAATTAGTGAAAGAACGGCTTGCACAGGTTAGTATTTATTTTATTTTAATTTAGATTTTTATTTTAATATGTTATTATGCTTTGGGTTTATGTGATGGACGGCGTAGATCTACTATGGGTGCAATGCATGTGTACATATATCAATATGTGCACATATGCATGATGCACCATGGAACGCCTTACGCATGAAACAAGAAATCAAAGGAAACACGTAAGTTCTCTTTGTCTATTTTACTTGAATTACATATTTGACTTATTTTGCTTACATGGCCCGATCAATTCAGTCCATTAGGTTCTAAGGACCAAAACATGAAAAACCTCCAAAAATTAGGCTTAATTAACATTTTGGTAGGCCATAATATGTAAAATAGAATTCATTAGGCACTCACCGTTGGAATATCCATCGGGGCGGCAGGGAGTTCCGATGGAGATACCAATGATTTTGACCATTAAAATATAATTGGGTGGACCAATGAACAAATTGGATCTTACGTAGAAAGTTAGGAGGGTTTGAAATAAGAAATGCATATGTTTTAATAGTGGAAGAACGGTCAGTGTTGATTCATGGCAGTATGATCCATCAGAATAACGAATCTACCTCATTTTTCTACCAATGTCCTAAAACTATGTCAGTAAAGTAGTGAATGGAATAGATCTTATGCACACATATTATGTATGGGTCATCATGACAAAAGTGTAACAATATAGAGTGGGTGTAAAAACACTCCAGCGTGCAAAAGTGAAGTTGGGCTATTTACGTTACCAGAATTAGTCTGGATTTATGGGCCTTATATGCGAGACTTTCTTGATGTATGTATCAAATCCGTACCGGCTAATAATCTTGTCACTAATTAAAAGTCTTGGGGTTGAAAAATTTATTCGAAAGAAAACTCATGTGGATCGCATCGCCTTAAATAGTGAAAATTAAATGGGCACCTTTAAATATTCTTGTGGGCCACAAAGTGTTATTTCGAGTAGATTTTTAGGCTTGTCCTTTATGAGAAAATTACCATCTCATTCATAGTTTAGATTTTCATGGGACCTATCAAAAAAATTAAATAAATAAATAAGTACAAAAAATAAAGTTTGATTGTCAGCGTTAAAACTAAGTGCGGCTTTTAACGTTAGAAACCATCTTGGGTCATCAGATTGTGGACTCACGATGATGTATACATTGTATCCAATCCATCCATTTGATTTAGAAGATTATTATGGGTTAAGAGTATAAATTTAGGACATATCTAAAATGTGTGTAACCCATACATAAAGAAAATAATAGTAGTTGTATAATAATTGTTTACATTATTACAGGTCCCACATATTTCAGATTAGTTTAGAAATTTTTCTCAAAGGTCAAATTAGCAATGGTAACCATATAATCAATCCAAATCCCTATAAGTAGGACCCATATTAAAAAAATGTGTGTTAGATATATATAATATAATGTAACTCCACCTTCTGATGTACGGTAAAACTTATATAAGTTGCATGCATGTCTACGACAAAATATACATAAGCTAAATTATGTATCATTATGACATGCTATTAGAAGATCCAAGCCATCCATGTGGTGGGTCATCTTATAAGATATCTAGTGTGTCTTTCGAGCCGAGATAGATAAGATGAACCCTATCTATTACGTATGTTACTTGAGTATTACTCTCATGTAATACCTTAATTAGTATTCAAAACAAATCAAATACTTTATGAGTTTAATATTTTTAATATTATGGTGTACTACATATGGATTATTTATAGGTATTTTCTAATCCGCTTCATCGGATTCCTCTCTAAATCATCAGGTGAGTAATCCCAACATGTTTCCTCTCCATATGATTAAAATAATTTATTGTTGTTAATGACTTGATTAAATTGTTTATAAACTGATTTGTGCTGAGATATTCTTGGATTATGAACATGTGAAAGGCCTCTCATAAGGAAAGATGTATTTGACTGCTGATATGATTACTGCTGTATCAAACATTCATGCCTGACATCATTAATACTCTTGTGCGATTACCTAAGGGACAGCCCATTGTACCCACTAGAAGTCCACTATATGTGGAAGCCTGCCCAATAGGGGGGATGCGGGCCTTGCCCATGCCTACCAACGGTAGAAGCCTGCCAAGTGCAGATGCGGGTTGTCGATATCCAACTCAAGCAAGTGGATGGTTTCTATTTATACCCACTTGATGCATTATCAATATCATTCATAGCATACGCTTTAATTATTTGCATTGTATTTCTAATTTTTATGCTTGTATGTATTATTTTAATTGTATTGTGCATGAACCATGATGGATTCACTCACTGGGCCTGGCCAGCTGACGGTTTATTGATGGAAAAACCGTACAGATGGAATTGAAGCAGATAGAATGACTCAAGAGCAAGAATATGAAGCCAAACCAGTGGATGATCCACAGGATCAGTAGCCGTATTTAACTGAAGACGAGCTTACATCGTTGGACCAGTAGAACAATTAAATGGGACATCTGTTTCCTATTATTATTTTATTTCTGTTTTAGAATGACTTTAAATTTAAATTTTGTTTTATTTTTTGTTGAATGAAATTTCAAATGAGTGGACTCGGTGATTCTTGTTTAGATGATTCCTGATGTGGTTTTGAATATATAATGATGGAAATTATAGGAAGATAATACAAACATGGATGAATAGATGCTAAAATTGGATGTGAACTTAGGATTCATTAAATTGTGCCTCTAAATAATTGTACGAAGAATGAATTAAGTACACTAGGTGTACGTGTCGTGGTTCATAACTCATGTCTGAGGGTGCATACTCAGTACATGAATTTCGGGGCATGACACGGCCTCCTGGTATTCGGCACTCGGGTGCTCATGTATCCACTCGGTTTCGATGTTGAGGCGTCCTCTAGTACCAAGAGAGTTTTAGGGATTTTCACCCAAGGTCATCTATGGCAGTCCGATGCTAGAACAAATTTCTGATGCCCCGTCTGGTCATCCACGATATACCTGTGGAGGTTACGGCCCTGATGTCGATAGGGCGTATAGTAATCATAATGCAAGATGCATGAGTCATACTATCCAGTCATGCATCAATCCTGCGCATACCGTGCACTCATGTGAGATAACCTCCACCTATCAGGGAGTCTCATAACAACATGCTCAATGACATATGCAATGATCAACCACATCTCATAACAAACATGCAGATGATGCGTATGGGCATGTATCATGATGTTATGCTGTCACATACTCATAATCGGTATCAATAACCGGCATCGACAATCAATCTCGACAATGTGGACATTTAACCAACATTACCCCCGAGGAATGGCCCTCATAGATCTTAATATATAGTGGACCCATGACCTCACACAAGGGCCAAATATACAACACCATGAGCCTCACTCAAGAGCTTAATACACATCACGATTGGCCTTTCACATGGGTCTACCATACATCACGATTGGCCTTTCACATGGGTCTACCATACATCACAATAGGCCTCAACTACGAGTTGATATACACCATATATGTCTCGACAATCGGCCTCGACAATTGAAATCAGTCACGACAATCGAAATCGGTCGATAATCAGAGTCGGCAAATCGGTTACGTCAATCGAAATCGGCAATTGGCCATAACAATCGGGATCGATTGATAATCAAAATTGGCAAATCGGTCACGTCAATCGGAATCGGCAATCGGCCACGACAATCAGAATCGATCGATAATCAGAATCGGCAAATCGGTCATGTCAATCGGTCGATAATTAGAATTGACAAATCAGTCACGTCAATCGAAATCAGCAATCGGCCACAACAATTGGGATCGAGCGATAATCAGAATTGGCAAATCGGTCATGTCAATCGAAATCGGCAATCGGCCACGACAATCGGGATCGATCGATAATCAAAATTGGCAAATCGGTTACGTCAATCGAAATCGGCAATCGGCCACGACAATCAGGATCGAGCGATAATCAGAATCGGCAAATCGGTCATGACAATCGAAATCGATCGATAATCAGAGTCAGCAAAGTGATCATGTCAATCAAAATTGGCAATCTACCACAACAATCGGGGTCTATCGATAATCAGAATGGGCAAATCGGTCACATCAGTCGGAATCGACAATCGGCTACGACAATCGGGATCGATCGATAATCAGAATCGGCTTTGATACTTGGTCTCGACAATCGAAACTGGTCTCGATACTCGGCATCGACAATTGGGGTCGGCCTATACAATCGGCCTCAACAATCGGTCAAGGCATAAGGGAAAGTCACAATGTGGACATCCAACCATCATTGCCCATAAATGTGGACATTTAACCAACATTGCTCCTAAGGAGTGGCCTACATAGGGTCAAATATATAGTGGGCCCACGGCCTCACACAAAGGCCTAATATACAACATAATGGGCCTTACTCAAGGGCCACAAATACACAATAGGTGGGCCCTGCTTATGAGCCTCAAATACATAACATGTGGGCCCTACACATGGGTCTCATATGCATCAAATGATCCACGTATCCGGGCCTCGAATACATCAAATAGGCCTCGCGTCATGGGCCCAATACATATCACAATGGGCCGCTCAATGAGTCGCACCAATGCACAATAGGTGGGCCCCACACATGCAGCAAATGGCCCCACCAGATGGTTGGCGTGGGTATAGAATGCATTCATTCGGTGGGTTACACGTCCCCAGTGTGGACAAAACATACATCATGGTGGTCCCCCATCCCTAGACGGCGAGGATGAAATCATATATCAAGGCGGACCACACGTCCATCAAAATGGACCGACAGTGAGAATACAACACATCATCAAGGTAGGTCCACTGTCCAGATGGATGGAGCTAATAAAATATGTAAATCATGGTGGGCCACAATGGACTGTGTGAATACAATATATATCGCAGTGGGTTATCCATGCTTGGCAAAACAGATGGACAGCTAGGGTTTAGCACACACCTCATGATCAGAACTTGCTGTTGTGAAATACAGCAGTTAGATGGCTGGTGCGGCCCAGTAGGTGGACGGTGAAGATGAAACACATGCTCTCACGGTGGTTGCAAGGTGTGGATTTAACGTACATGGTGGTGGGTCCCACCGTCCCAGATAGTGGACGGTGCGGATGAAAGTATAAATCATGGTGGGTTATCCACCATCCAATCCAGTGGACGGTGGAGGGGAGTGATAAAATACTTACATCTAGTGGGTTCCACGTGGTGCCCACCAGCTATATATAGATATAATATATTATATTATATTATATATATTTATATAGAGTCCCGGTCTGCTGCGCACGGTACCGCATAAGATATTTTACGCACCAACCAACACAAGTAAAAAGGACGTGCTAAGATTAGACCCCACCATGATGCATTCATGAAATCCACCCTAATCATTAGGTCTGTGATAGAAATTTAGTAGTATATCTTAAAAATTAGGTAGATTTGTGATTCATATCGGTCACACCAAGTGAAACCGCTTGGATAGTTGGCATCCCCTACACTGTTTTTGCTCATGTGGCCCACTAACATTATAAATATGGTCGATCTTTTATCCCTACGACTAAATTATTGTCACACACCTTATGGATGGAGCGGATTCAAATAAACATCAAGGTGGGCCAACCTCTAGTTGACTCAGTAGTGGTTGGAATGCGTCAAAGACGTGGATTGCATGCCGACCCTGTCAGTAACTAACAACCTTGCTACTGGTTGGTGCTAGTGGGCCAAACGATGATGTATATATTTAATCCAAGCTGTCCGTCCATTTTTCTAGCTTAATTTATGGTATGATCCCAAAAATGCATAAGATCCAAATTCAAAATGGACCACACCACATGAAAATAGTGGTGATTAAACGGCCATCATTAAAAAATTTTAGGTACTGCCATCCAACCTATTGATTAGGTCATAGAGACTTGGATGAAGGAAAAATACAAATATTAGCTTAACCCAAAGCTTACTTTGGCCTAAAGAATTTTTAATGGTGGGCTTTCCAGCAATCTTTCTTGTGGCATAGTTCACTTGATATTTAGATCCGGCTCATTTTTTGGAACATGCCATACATTCAGCTGGAAAAATAGATGGACGGCTTGGATTAAACATATACATATTGTTGGGCCAGCTAGCACCAACCAACTGTTATGTGGTTGATGGCCATCATGACATCTAATCCACAGCCTAGGACAACTTCCTAACCAATACCGAGTCAACTGGAGGTGGGGCCCACCTCAACATGTATGTAAAATCCACTCCTACCATAATGGGTTAATATGATAATCCACATGGGTGGAAACCGTGTAAGGAACACCCACTATCAAAATCACTTTACTTGGTGTGATCAACATACATCAGGTATGTGTCTAATGTTTGGTCTCCATGAATTAACCTCTACAAGGCAATTAATGAAAGGAATGGATTTCACATAAACATCATGGTGAGCCCAGTAATAATTCAAAGGTAAGGTTTTTCTCTCTTACTATTTTCTATTTCGTGGCCTAGTAAATCACTAATCAGCTATTTTTTTTTGCACCTTACGGTTCAATTGATATCATGGACTGACTTATTCGAATGGATCACAGGAAAACATTATGGTGAGGCTCACTTACAATATACACTTGTTTGTTTAAGTTGGCATGACCGGTGGTAATTTGGTGCGCAAAAGTTCTCCTGCAGTACAGGTGCGCAGGAGACCATTACTATATATATATATATATATATATATATATATATATATATATATAGCAGTTATGTAGCTGAATCTGCTTCCACCGTAGGAGAGTCCCACGTATGCAGAAGAATGGACGGACGGTGTGAATTTAACTTGTCAAAGCAAATCTCACCGTCCAGACCTGCTGGACGGTGTGGATTATACATCAAGGTAGGTCATGTCCTTGCTGGATGAAACAGATGGACGGTAGGATATAGAATTAATACAGCAATGTGGGCCCCACCCCACACGTGCAGCACGTGTGAGTGGGTCCCATCGTCCAGTCAATCAATGGAGGGACAACATGGTTGAAACGTATACATTAGGGTGCGTCCAGCACCAGCACCGTCTGTGCATGGACGGTGTGGATAAGGAACACGTACATCAAGGTCCACACGTGTGGGATGGCCCCTGGTCCAAGCAGATGGAAAGAGTGAATAAATACACAGCAAGGTGGGTTGCTGGACGGTGC
Source organism: Magnolia changhungtana (assembly GCA_030180095.1). NCBI lineage: Eukaryota > Viridiplantae > Streptophyta > Magnoliopsida > Magnoliales > Magnoliaceae > Magnolia > Magnolia changhungtana. Next base: position 5,352,795 of record JASAUF010000625.1, read on the forward strand.
AAATAAAGCCCGTGTATCAGGTAGACTTCCACCAAATGGACGGTGAATAAAACTCTTACATTAAGGGGGGGCCACCGTCCAGATGAATGGACGGTGGATAACACGTCCACGCCAGTGGGACCCAACGTCATTGATGGACGGTGTAGGTGGAACACATCCACACGTGGCCCTGCAGAACTGCTGACGTCAGACCTGGGTCCACACGCTGACAGCAATGCAGCAGCACCTGCTGCATTCGGTACTTCAGCCGGTTGACGTCCACCGTCTATGGGTTGGACGGTGTGGATAAAACACATCCGGTCAAGGTCGGCCCCACACGTTGCCATGGTGGGTCCACCTCCAGCAGATGGACGGTACGATGAAACCCATATATCAGAGTGGACCACACGTGTTCGGTGTGGATCCAAAACATACATCTCATAGGTACCACAGCAGCACAGACAGTGTTGCTTGCTGCAACGTGCGGTCCACCCAAACCCTGCACGTCCAGATGGACGGTGCAGGATACAATACATCAAGGTGGTCCACGTTGGTGTGGCCCACTTGGAGTTTGGACCAAGCAGATATTTGTGTTTCCACACTCCCATCCAGACGTCCAGGACGTCCAGCGGACTGACGACCTGGATGGAATACATTTTCAAGGTGGCGCCATGTCTGGCCAAATGGGCTGACGACCTGGATGGCTGGACACATCAGGTGGGCCACACACCATTACAGGAGAGTGAGATAGAGAGAGAGAAATAAAGAAAAGGGGAGAGGTCGAAGTAGCGGAGGGACCCCGCCACTATGGGCCCCTCATACAAATCATACATCAAGATGGGTCCCACATATGTGGGCCCTTTAATCACCAAATCTTCTAGCCTCCTTAATCTTCTAGCCTTTTTAATCTTCCGAGCTCCAAGGGATGCAATTCAATGGTCAAGATTGGTTTTGGAGGGTGGAGATAGGAGGTAGGAAAGTGGGCCACAAAAGCTCTCTCCCATGGAAGCTTAGACATGGGTTGCTTGGAGAATGAGGGAGAGAGAGATGAGAGAGAGTGGTTGTAAGAGAGAGAGGGATGAGTGAGTGATGGGGTGATGGGTGAAGTGAGTGATGGGTATACTTTGTGTAAGAGAGAGTTTGAGGATGGGATTGCTTGAGGATGGGGTTGTACTTTGACATGTGAGGTGATGTGTACTTAATTGATGGGATTGATGGAATTTGATGTGATGTTCTCTTGAGTTTTGCAACACGCGGTGTTTTTCCTCGAACTAAACGTGGGGCCCACATCTCCTATCTTGGGTATCGCCTCAACGTGCGAGACGCAGCGTTGGAACCGCGGCGATGGCACGGTCGCTAGGGAACAAGTCTTGGGTTGAGTCGACTCGGGTTGACGGTGCGTGACTCAGGGTCGTGCGCAAATACTGGTTAAGAGTCAAAGGTTGTCAGAATTCGACCGGAAGACGGCGGAAGTTTACGGAACGGTACGGTCTAGGATACGGATCTTACATGTTATATGGGTCGTGGTTGTCATGTTGTATGGATCGTGATTTTCAGCGTGTTCAATTTCTTTTATATCAAACCATTGTTATCATAGCTTAAGGCCCACAATGGGGTAATCTAATCCATCCACCTTGACGGCCAGCTCGGCGTGGGCCCAAAAAGTCCTAACTTGGGCAATGTCCACTTCTAACAAACATCACAATGAGCCTAAACACTTTCAACAGTCACCATTATTTTTTGTCGTGGGGCCCACATTGATGTATGTGTATAATCCATGCCGCTCATCCTTCTTGTTATGTCATTTTAGAACTAGGGCCCAAATATCAATCCAGAGCTAGTTTAGGTCACATAATAGAAAATAATGGTGACAATGGAACCCGTTGTTGAAACTTTCCTGGCTCACTATGACTACCAAAGTGAGGACTTTTTGGGCCCACGACGAGCAAGCCGACAAGGTGGACGGAACAGATCACCCCATTGTGGGCCTTAGGCTATGATACAAATGGTTATCATTTCGTTTGATAGTAAAAGAAGTGAACATATAACAATCGCGACCTATATCACATAAGAACCACGACCCATATAACATGATAACCACGACCCATATAACATGATAACCACAACCCTTACCATTTTACAACCACGACCCATATAACATGACAACCACGACCATGACAACCACAACCCATATAACATGACAACCACGACCCATGATAACTACAACCCATATAACACAACAACCACGACCCATGAAAACCACGGCTCATGCAACTTGACAAACATGACAACCTCGACCCTTACTACATGGCACCCACGATCCATTCCTTAAGGCCCATTATACTATTTACTTAACATCCAATCGGTTGATTAGGTCATAAAAACACAAATGAAGGGAAAAAAAAAAAAACAAAAATCAGCTTGATCCAAAACTTTTATGGCCCCCGAAAATTTTTTAATGGTCTACAACTAGGGGTGTACACAAACCGGGCTAGCCCGGTTAGCTCGCTCGACCCGGCCCGAAAAAGCCCGACTCGGCCCGACTCGGAACTGAGTTCGGGTCAGGACGGGCCAATTTTCTAGGCCCGAAAGTTAATTCAGGCCGAGTTCGGATACCTCCCAGTTCGGCCCGACTCGGTCCGAAATCCGACTCGCCTCGGCTCGACCCGACCCGGCCCGGCCCGACCCGTGTATGACTGTATTTAATTTGTATAAAATGTTTTATTTTATGCTTTGTCAAATGTATGTAAATGTATGTAAATGTCCTGACTAGTTAGATTTTTTGTGGAGTCTATAGTTCGACTATCTAAACAGTTGATCGAGGGCCTTGTAATGGGACGTGGATTACCTGTCAAAGCCCTTCCCATGAACTTGTTGTAAGGTTCGAAACTGGCCCGAACTCAGGTTCGAAACTGGCCCGAACTCGAAGGTTCGAACTCGCGCCGGGCCCGGTTCGGACTAGAGATGTTGGCCCGGTGACCAAGCTCGGTTGGGTTCGGGCCTTGTGTGGTTGTTGAACGGGCCTAGACGGGCTAAGGCGAGTTCGACTCGGCCCGACCCGTGTACACCCCTATCTACAACGCTCATTCAACACTGTTCCTGTAGTGTGGACCACTTGAGATTGAGATATACCTCATTTTTGGTCTCATACAATAAAATGATCTGGAAAAATATATGGACGACATGGATGAAACATAAGCATGATGATGGGGCCCACAAACCACCAAGCATGGTGGTCCATTTGCCCATTCAGGCTAGAGACGGGCGGGTGGTAGGATGCAATCTGCGTCCGTCCCGGAGACGGATGCGGGTTGGATGGAAGCGGATTGGCTGGTGTACCTCACACCGGCTATATAGCTACCATATTGGCATTAGCATATTCTGTGGGTCCCATCATGAGGTATGTGTTATATCCAAACCGTCCATTCATTTGGCGAGCTCATTTTAAGAACTTGGACTAAAAATAAGAAATATTTAACTGTCAAGTGGACCAAACTATAAAAAGCAGTAGGGGATTGAACTTCTACCAGTGGAACCTTTTTGGGGTCACTGAAGTCTTGGATCAATATGAAATTTGTTTTTCCTCTTTATTCAGGTCTTTGTGATCTTATGAGTGAATTGGATTGAAAATAAACATTATGGTGGGCCCTACGAATTGTTTAACGGTGAAAATCATTATCTCCGTTGTTATTTGTGGTGTGGTACATATGATCTTTGGATATGATTTATTTTTTAGATAATGATCTCTAAAAATAGATGAATGGTGTAGATATAATAAATACAACACTGTGGGCCCATACCTTTGATCTACTTTAAACCGTTCGTACAACTCGGAGCTCGAGGAGCGTCACTGTGTCAGCGCTCATCCTCGCACGAACACGTCTCTACTGTAGCAGCAGTGGAGACAAATTGGCTACTCCCCCTAACACCACCCATTGGCTGGTGGTTGGTGCTCTATGGGGCCCACCATGATGTATGTGTGTCATCCATGTTGTCCATATATTTTTATATATCATTTTATTATATGATTAAAAAAAATGAAGTATATCTCTATCTCAAGTGGACCACATTATAGGAAACAGTGTTGAATGAATTTTGACCGTTAAAAATGTTTTGGGACCATAAAAGTTTTGGATCAAGCTGATATTTATTTTTTTTCCTTCATATGGGTCTTTAAGATCTAATCAACAAATTGGATGTCAAATAAACAGTACAGTGGGCCTTAGGAGGATTTTAATGGTGAATATCCAATCATTATTGTTTTCCTGTGATGTGGTCCACCTGAGACTTATATCCATCTTATTTTTGGTATCAAGCACTAAAATGATATGTAAAAATGGATGAACGGCATGGATGAAACAAATACATCATAGTGGGGCCCACAGAGACCGACCACAGTAATGTATCTGGGGAGTGGACGCGGATTGAATACTGATAGGTTGAGTGGTGAGACGGGCTGCTGAAGTGACGTCACCACTTCTGTGGGCCCCACCATGATGCATGTGTTGTATCAACACCGTCCATACATTTGGAGAGATCATTTTAGAGCATGGTCCAAAGAACGAGGTAGATCCAAGGCTGGGTAGACCCATCACAGAAAACAGTGATGAGAGTGATGCCCGCCGTTGAAACCTTCCGAAGGTCCAGCATGATGTTTTGTAACGCCCCAGATTTTTGTCAACCTGGAGTTAGACGTCCTTAGGCAAGGGGTCGATCCTAACCCCTATTAACTTCTCAAACCTCAAATCCTTTAGAAATTAAACGAGAAGTAACCAAGTGCTAAACTAGATTAGCTACGAAATCCGCTTGATCCACTTTAAATACGATCTACAAGACCCAAAACTTGTAGAATCATTAACGCTAGGTTACCCTAAAATCTAGGATCAATCTCATTATGCAGTTGCTCTCGGGAGCACATTGAAACTCCGTATCGGATCTGGACCGCATGTCAAAAGTCCGAATAATACGAAGTTATATAATTAGGACCGTCTTGCTGGGCTTAACAACCATCTCGGAAATCAAATTCAGATAGTGTTTCGGGGCTATTCGTTTGAGCCCGGAGTGAAGTGTGTGAGAAAACATGGTTTTCTTTAGAAATTAAATCTAATTTAAGTAATCTGAGACTTGTCGCTTGCGGGCCAGATATAATCAATCAGACCGTCAGAATCTGACCCAAATACACCCTCGGATCAAGAGAAATTTCATACACATGGCAGTGTACTTGTAATCCTGATCGAGTTCCGATGACCGTTGAACTGAAACTGGTCCACCACGTGTGATCTGGGAACCCGACTGGAATGCAAACTTAACTCGACCTAGATCCATAGTCAGGGAGCTTAAGTCCAACCTTTGGCTCAAGGAGGGGCCCGGAAATGCTCCGTTGAGCTGAAAAGATGCTCTTTGGACATAACCTAAGTATACCTTGGCCCTGGGGCCATTCCCATCAGTTTTGGGCCTATATAAGGGCCTTAAGCCCTCACTTTCTCATCCCATACGAATTTGGAAAATCCTAGGAGAGAGAAGAGAGGAAAGAGAGAGAAAGAGAGAGAGAGAGAGAGAGAGAGAGAGAGTTGGAGATCATCCCTGTGATTCAATCCTATCACTCCACGTGCCTTACCGCCACTACCGTATCGCTTTTTCGGCGATTCTGATTCTATTTTCGGGTAAGAAATCCTAACCCTAATCAGTTCTAAAGATTCAACTAGTGTAAGTGATGAAATAGCTAACATATTTTATGCCATAGGTTGCCATTCTACTGTTGATAAAGACTTGGTGTTTAAACTGAGTCCGTTACTTGCTTCTACGGCATAAGGTGCGGACTATAGATGCTTAGTTATGGTTTTCAATGCTTTCAATGTCGGATAATGATAGATTTATGATCTGGGTGTTATTTCACATGCAAAATGCGATGTTCGTTTTGCGATTCAGTTACGTATACAAATTATAGCGTTTAGTGTATTCTGTATATTTGTAGAAAATACTGTATACGTACAAAATATGAAAGTGTGTTTGCCATGATTAATTATTGTGTGTATATGCTATATATGTGTGTAATACTTACTCGGCGAAAGGATTCGCCCTAATACATGTTTTGGCTAATATGTGTTATGTATGTTAATAAGTGTATTCTAAGTGTTTGTGAAAATGCTTGTAAGAGTAAGTATTTAGATGATAGTGTTTAGGGTAGGTGTTGAGATAGGATTCTCAACTATGTTAGAGATGTGTATGATTTCCTCCATGCGAGTTGTTTAATTTAATCGCTTACTTATTAATGTATGTGCTCGTATTTCTTTTTTATATTGTGCTTTATAACATGCTTGTTAACATGTTTGAATTACTTTGTTAACTCTGCTTAGACTACTATATATGCTTTCTGGTTAATGATTGAATGTGATTGGGGCTATGTTATAGTCCAGGCAATCGGTAATAGGTTTGAAGTCGTGACTGAGATTCATTCGCCACGTAGGACGTGTTTGACAAACCTGAGTCGTGTGTTGGTCGTCGGCAGTGGTTAGGCCACACGAAGTGCTTATGCACTTCATATCGATCGATGCAATGTGCGCTCGTATTAGTCGAGCCCGTCAAGTAATCCAATGTGCCCTTGTATGTTCACCATGTATGGACGCTACTGCTTGAACCTAAGGTACCAAACTCACCAGTGAAATCCCGTTTAACCTTGGTACCTCGATCTGCTAAGACTCATGAGCCGGACATGGTGGTATGGGACACCCTGGTCGAGCTGTCGGCCTACGCTGGGGCGACGAGCCTCCCTGTAGTGACCAGTGAGCAACCCAGACTCGTGAGCCAAATACGGTGGTATGGGACACTGTATTCGAGCTGTCGGCCTACAATGTTTTGATGACGAAGCCGTGATGGGTGATGGGGGAGTGGTGTAACAATTCCATACAACAGCCCTGGCAGCCCTAGACGTGCCCTTTGTAGTGATCTCGAGCATACTCTGAGACTGCGTTGAGGCGACGAGCCTTCCGTAACAACGAGAGTATAAGTTAGGCCTACCCCATCGCAGCCTGTTGTGGTCCCCAGTCGGGTCGGTGACATGCCTTCGAAAATAGACTGCCAGTTGGTAGGGCATTGGTGGTAGTGACCTAGAACCGCAACTTCGTATGAGATTTACTAGGATTGACGACCCTAGAATGGGTCATTATTTGGGTATTGATATAAGGGCGGTACCTTAGTTTCCCAACCCTGCTGTATGAAAAGGACTAATAAGAACTTGGTAATCATATGCATGCACTGCATTACGCGTGCATTCAGGTGTAGCAGGTCAAGCACTGAGGCAGTGTTGTTCATGCACGAACGTGAGATGAAGTCGCTGAGGGAGCGTAAGCGAGGGCATGCATCATACATTCATACCATTCTTGCATTAACAAGAGTATTTAGGGATGTGTGATTTACTGCTTTATCATTACCGCTTAACTGAATTGATAACATGTTAACCTTTGCTTTATTGTTCCACTGAGTTGATCACTCATTCCAACGTTACAGGACAGTGTTGTACACACCAACCAGACCCTGTTTGAGTTTCAGATGATGGCGACGCTTGCGAAGCGGAGCCAGATTTTTATGATGATAAGGAGGATTTCTCCTTATACAGCTATCAGGCGGGTCTATGTAGACCATCTTCTGATCGATGGGGTTACAGGGTTGCTGATTAGAGCCATTACACTTTCGTTTGCTCTTTTGGAACACCCTTGTATATTCATTTTGTCCATTTTTTGGAGTATACATTGATATATTTAACCTGGTAACATGTTCACACTCTAAGACTGTATGTTCACCATATATGGACACTACTGCTTGAACCTAAGATACCAAACTCACCAGTGAAATCCTGTTTAACCTTGGTACCTCGATCCGCTAAGACTCATGAGTCAGACATGGTGGTACGGGACACCCTGGTCGAGCTGTCGGCCTACGCTGGGGCGACGAGCCTCCCCGTAGTGACCAGTGAGCAACCCAGACTCGTGAGCCGAATACAATGGTATGGGACACTGTATTCAAGCTGTCGGCCTATAATGTTTTGATGACGAAGCCGTGATGGGTGATGGGGGAGTGGTGTAACGATTCCGTACAACAGTCCTGGCAGCCCTAGACGTGCCCTTTGTAGTGATCTCGAGCATACTCTGAGACTACGTTGAGGCGATGAGCCTTCCGTAGTAACGAGAGTATAAGCTAGGCCTACCCCATCGCAACCTGTTGTGGTCCCCAGTCGGGTCGGTGACATGCCTTTGAAAATAGACTGCCAGTTGGTAGGGCATTGGTGGTAGTGACCTAGAACCGCAACTTCGTATGAGATTTACTAGGATTGACGACCCTAAAATGGATCATTGTTTGGGTATTGATATAAGGGCGGTACCTTAGTTTCTCAACCCTGCTGTATGAAAAGGACTAATAAGAACTTGGTAATCATATGCATACACTGCATTACGCGTGCATTCAGGCGTAGCAGGTTAAGCACTGAGGCAGTGTTGTTCATGCGCGAACGTGAGATGAAGTCGCTGAGGGAGCGTAGGTGAGGGCATGCATCATACATTCATACCATTCTTGCATTAACAAGAGTACTTAGGGATGTGTGATTTACTGCTTTATCATTACCGCTTGACTGAATTGATAACATGTTAACCTTTGCTTTATTGTTCCACTGAGTTGATCACTCACTCCAACGTTACAGGACAGTGTTGTACACACCAACCAGACCATGTTTGAGTTTCAGATGATGGCGATGCTTGCGAAGCGGAGTCGGATTTTTATGATGATTAGGGTTTCTCCTTATACAGCTATCAAGCGGGTTTATGTAGACCATCTTCTGATCGATGGAGTTACAGGGTTACTGATTAGATGTCATTACACTTTAGTTTGCTCTTTTGGAACACCCTTGTATATTCATTTTGTCCATTTTTTTAGAGTATACATTAATATATTTAACCTGGTAACATGTTCACACTCTGGAGACTTACAACAGTTTATATATGTTATATATTTATCATAGTCTTCCGCTGGCTTAATTTAACCGTCTCTAGAGTATGATATGCTATTTTGGCTTAATCACATTCATCTTTAATGCACTAACACGGACAACATTCAATCATCATTATTTATGTTGCATAAATGATGCGTTGGAAATCGAGAGTTGAGTTTATGCTCGACCCCCGATTTTCAGGGCGTTACATATTTATTTGAGATCCCACCTGTTCATATGTTAAAGCAGACATGAAAGAAGGGAAAAAACAAATATTAGCTTGATCGAATACTTTGGTGGCCCTTAGAGCTTTTTAACGGTGGGCGTTAATCTCCCCGCTGTTTTTTGTGGTGTGGTTCTCTTGAACTTTAGATCTGATTCATTTTCTGGATCATACCCTAATATGATATTTCCAAATGGATGGACGATGTAAATACAAAACATAAATCATAGTGTAGCCTACAGAACTTGGTTACGTCACTTCAATGGGGAGTCTAACTACTCAACCTGTAAGTAGCTAATCCACGTCCGAAGGAGTCCTAGCAAGACACGTACCTGTAATGAGTTCTGGCATAACACGTACCTACAACAGCAATATAGCTGGTGTGTACACCAGCCAATCCATTTCGACATACATAAACTGGACCACACTACAGAAGTGTTGGCACAAGCATATATTTATTTTTTCCTTTCATCCATGTCCTTGTGATCATACAAAAATGTTTCAACGGTGGAAATCATTATTTCAACTGTTTCCTATGGTAAGGTCCACTTGATCTTTGGGTATGATTAAATTTTGGATTGAAGTGCTAAAATAAGATGGAAAAACTGATGGACGGCGTGGATAGACCTCATACATTCACAATGGTACACCAGCCAATCCGCTTCACTTCTGACGCGGATTAGAAGTTACTCGACTTACGTGTAGCTGTAGGAGTCTTCGATGAGTCCATATTCCTAAGACCTCGGGAAGATTATTTTAGTAAGTCACGTTACTCGACTTATGCATCCCAACATATATAGAGATGAATGGTCTTATTGAGCCCATTGTGATGTATATATTTTATACATGCCGTCCATTCATTTTGAAAGATCGTTTTAAGGAATGAGCCAAAAAATGAGGCATATCAAAGGCTCATGTGGACCACACCATAGAAAGCAGTGAAATTGAAAACCTAATATTAAAAACCTTTTAGGGCATGACAACCACGACCCACATAACATGACAACCACGACCCATATAACATGATAACTATGACCCATGACAACCACGACCCGGATGACAACCACGACCCATAAAATATGACAACCACGACCCATAAAACATGACAACCATGACCCATATAACTTGACAACTACGACCCATGACAATCACGACCCATATAACTTCACAACAACGACCCATATAACATGATAACCTCGACCTTTACTACATGATAACCACGATCCATTCAAAGGGTCGTGGTTCACATGTACAATGGATTGTGGTTTTCATCCATAAAGGGTCGTGGTTGATATTTGACCCTACCCCTAAAATGACACAACAAAAAGGATGGGCGACACGGATTATTCACAAACATCAATGTAAGCCCATTTGGGTCGTGGTTTGCATGAGTCGTAGTTGCCATGTTATATGGGTCGTGGTCATCATGTTGCATGGTTCGTGGTCTGCAACGTGTTCACTTCCTTTTCTACCAAACCATTGGTACCATAGCTTAAAGCCCACAATGAGGTGATCCGATCCATCCACCTTGTCGGCCAGCTCGCCGTAGGCCCAAAAAGTCCTGATTTAGGCAGTATCCACTTCTAACAAGCCTCACTGTAAGTCTGGAAAGTTTCTATAATCACCATTATTTTCTATTTTGTGGCCCACACGAGCACCGGATCAGGCTGATATTTGGGCCCTATCCCTAAAATGACACAACAAAAAGGATGGGCGGCATAAATTATACACATACATCAATGTGGGCCCATATGGATCGTAGTTGTCATATAACATGACAACCACGACCCATATAACATGACAACCGCAACCCATATCACATGAAACCACGACCCATATAATATGATAACTATGACCCATATAACATGACAACCACAACCTATAACAACTATGACCCTTACCACATAACAACCACGACCCTTACCACATAACAACCACGACCCATATAACATGACAACCACAACCATGATAACCATGACCCATATAATATGACAACCACGACCCATGATAACTACGACCTATATAACATAACAACCACAACCCATATAACATGACAACTACGACCCATGACAACCATGATCCATTTTTGGTGGTGTAAATGGATCGAAGGCTACAGATTAAGGTCGTGGTATACTCCAATTAATCTTTGCATATGCTTCACTTTTGGTTTCAACCCCTTAACTTAGATGAAAAAATGGATGGATGGCATAGATAGACCACATACATTTAAGGTGGGCTCAACCGAGTACTCGATCCGATTTCCTCTTTCGCGCGCAACTTACACTGGGAAAGAAAGAAAAACGGGCCAACCACACTCCTACCTCATGACAACCACGACCCTTTCCTCATGAAAACCACGACCCATATAACATGGCAACCACGACCCATACCTGGGTCGTGGTTGTAATGTGGTAAAGGTCGTGATTGTAATATAATAAGGGTCGTAGTTCTCATGTTATATGGGTTGTGGTTGTCATGGGTCGTAGTTTTCCCAGGTCCCAGTTGTTACATGTTTACTTCTTTTACTACCAAATGAAAGGATAGCCATTGGTACAATAGTCTGAGGCCAACAATGGAGAGATCCGTTCCGTCTATCTTGTCGGCTAGCTCAGCGTGGGCCCAAAAGTCCTGACTAGGGCAGTGTCCACTTCTAATAAACATCACGGTGAGCCTGAAAAGTTTCAACAATGGGTTCTATTGTCACCATTATTTTCTGTTATGTAACCCACACGAGCTCTGGATCAGGTTGATATTTAGGCCCTAGCCCTAAAATGACACGGTAAAAAGGATGGACGGCATGGATTATACACATACATCAATATGGGCCCCACGAGTTTAGACCTTGCCCACACGCAAAAAGGATTCCGTACACATCACTTTACTGGCATTAAATACTACGTAACTTCTTAGTCCCTAGAAAACCGTGTAACTACTGAACTAAAGTCAGGGGCATTTTCATCTGAAACAAACTCCAAAAGCTATCGGAAGGCCCTTCAGAGAATATATGGAGTGACGTATTGTTATAGGTAATTTGCCCAAACTTTGAGACGAGTACGGTCAATTTCCCATATAAAAATTACTTTACATGAATTTTCTTTGTTGACTCGTTGGTCAAGTGTATAAAAATGTATCATAAAATTCTTAGGGTACAATTGTAATTAGATGATGAATAGTTAAATAATTGTGATACACCTTAGTGATAATTACTTCTTCTTTTTATCTTTTTTTTGTTAGCTTGCGAGTACAACCCGCTGTTAGTTGACACTTCACTGTTAGCCACCCCCGCTAGGGATCGATACCAAGACCTCAAGTGTTGAAACGAGGTGTCTTTCACTCGGTCTACTACTTGAGCTATGGATTAGGGTGTCTTAGTGATAATTACTTACATTGATAAGGCAGCGTACTTAAAACCTTTTTGAAAAAAGGTTTTGGAATATAAATTCTATATTAAATAGGTAGTTTTATATATATATATATATATATATATATATATATATATATATATATATATATATATATATATATATATATATATATATATTTACTTTACATGAATTTTCTTTGTTGACTTGTTGGTCAAGTGTATAAAAATGCATTATAAAATTCGTAAGGTACTGTTGTAATCAGATGATGAATAGTTAAATCACTGTGATGCACCATAAAAATAGATATTTGTCCATAATTTTTTCCTTTTCCTTTTTTGGCATTTTATACAGCAGCAGCGGCAGCGACGATTGATTCTCGACCACCAAAAATTGTATTCAAATCAAAACAAACAAATTTGTGAAACCCACGGTAAGTCAGTCTAAAAGTCAGATCAGTTAGCACTGCTGCTTCCTGTGGTGTGGCCCACTTGAGTCTTAGATCTACCTTATTTTTGGTACGATACTCTAAAATGATATAGAAAAATAGATGGACAGTGTGGATAAAATGCATACATCACAGTGGCCCCTCAATGGCCCTCGGAGCCTCCGCCTATCCCAAGCTCCAAACAGGCGGCGCTCATACCTAATCCGCGTCCGGCACACATGCCAGAGAACCAAGACAGTTGGTAAGGTGCTTCGTTTACATGCCGTGAATTAAAAATAATGATGGCCCACTGACCAGTCAGGTCAGACATGGAAAAATGACCGGTTAGAAGGGAAAAAAAAAACAAAAAAGGTCCAATCTATAGTTAACCTCTGATATATCTTGATTGTTGTGCATGGCATGCTTACAATGCCACTGACTGATACATTGCCCAGTTTTTTTTTTATACACGCGCAGCATAGATTCTCTCATATGAAATAATGGTCTTGACATTTATCATTCTGATCCCACATCTAAGATGCACGCATGACGCTTTAAGGGTTGAGTTATAGGAGATTTCTGGAAGGATGATAGGCAATTCGTGTCCATATAATTCAATGTTCGGATTGAGAGATTCTATGCTAGATTTAAAGTTGCCAATGGCTTGGCCTGAGAACAGAAAACGTGAAATTTTGACCAGGCTAGGTTGGATGGCTTGGCCTGAACAATTAACAGCCCTGAGCACTGATGAAGGCATTGAGATAATCAAAATGATTATTCACCCATTTTTTATGCTAGAACGCTGCTAGTCAGAATCTTGTTGCACCCAGTTTCGATGCTAGAACACTGCTATTCAGAATCTTGTTGCACCCATTTTCGATGCTAGAACACTGCTATTCAGAATCTTGTTGCCAAGATTTGAAGGTTAGAACTTGTGTTAGAAAATCTAACACCGAATCTAAAAAGGTATGGCTCATACATATCGCTATCGGTCAAATCTACACTGCAGAAATCTATTTAAAAGTGTATTCGTAATAAGAAAGATTTGGTGTCCCAATTGGATTCCTCCACTAAGGTAAACGAATTTAGATGGCCGTGATAATGCGTTAGCTATGCCTCGTGTTATTATACCCTTTCAAATTTCAAACATGCTATATATATATATATATATATATATATATATATATATATATATATATATATATATATGGGAAAAGGTACTATGCGCTCCAGCGTAAAGCGGTCTCCATGAGGTCGAGCTGGGGTGGGCCCCACCGTGATGCCGTTCGAACATCTATCCCCTCAGTCAGATGCACCATCCCTGGACGGGCCCACACGGCTGAAAATCACGTCCATCCGAGACTTTTATGGGCCACACCACATCCAGAAGTGGAGAGGGGCCGTGCACCATTCAAACATTCAAAACCACTTGTGGACCCCTTTTGAGACGTTTTTTGATGATCAACACCGTCCTTCATGTATATCCTACTTGGATGTAATTTTAGACCAATTTTCAGGTGGTATCCACATCTCAGGTGGGCCCCACCAAGTGATTTTACATGTTTTCGTGTGTATACTTATGTTTTCAGAAGCTATGGCCCACCTAAGTTCCTTGGACGGTCGATTTCCAGCCGTGTGGGTCCCACTTGGAGCGATACATCTGGTGGACGGTGTGGATGTTCGAACGGCATCACGGTGGGGCCCACCCCAGCTCGACCTCATGGACAACCGCTTTACGCTCGAGCGCATAGTACCTTTTCCCTCTATATATATATATATATATATATATATATATATATATATATATATATATAATATATAATATATATATATATAGGGAGAGAGAGAGATAGAGAGAGAGAGAAGCGCTCACCTGCGAACCAGTTCGTACGTAGTACGTACGAACTTTTTTGATGATCCATCATACGTGATGTTGATCCAAAATCTGAACCGTTCATGTGAAGCAGCACCTAGTGAAACCCCCTAGGACCAAGTTTTACTTTTATCTAAAACTTTTATCCATACCGTCCATAGCAAAGAGAAATTCAAATCAAGAAAAGAAGTTGTTTACATTTTTCACGGTCCACCAAAATGTCGGATCAAAGTAAAAATTCATACTATGGGGTTTCATGAGGTTCTGCTTCATGTGAACCGTTCAGATTTGCGAGATTCATCACGTATGATGGGTCATCAAAAAGTTCGTACGTACTATGTACGGCTAGTTCGTTGCAGTGAGCGTTTTCCTATATACATATATATATATATATATATATATATATATATATATATATATATATATATATATATATATATATATATATATATATATATATATATATATCCAAATGCATAGATGAACGGGTGCTCAACATGGAACGCATGCCAACTTTTTGAGAACTCATCATACGTGATGTGCGTCGAAAATCTGAATGGTCCATTTGATGGGCCATGGAAAAAGAAAACAGTTTTCTCCCTTGATTTGCATCTCTTTGCTATGGCCCACCAGAGTTATAGATCAGGGTGAAAATTGCCTCTCTCTCTCTCTCTCTCTCTCTCTCTCTCTCTCTCTCTCTCTCTCTCTCTCTCTCTCTCTCTATATATATATATATATATATATATATATATATATATGGAAAAGGTTTTATGCGGTCGAGCTCATGGGAATTTCGCATGAGGTCGAGTTGTGTGGGCCCCACCGTGATGTGTGTCGAACAATTACCCCATCAGTCAGATGCACCATTCCATGGTGGGCCTAGGGCTTAAAATCCAAGTCAATCTGTGACTTGTGTGGGCCAAACCACATACAAAAGTTGAGAGGGGTTACCCTCCATTAAAACATTCATCATAATCTTTGTTGGGCCCACCGAGATGTGGTTCACAAATCCAGCCCATCCATCATGTGTGTCCCACTTGGATGAGGGGCCAAACCAAGTTCCAAATTTTAGGTGGGCCCCACCAAGTGCTTTTATATGTTTTAGGCATGTCCTCACATGATTTTAGAAGGTATGGCCCGCCTGAGTTCCGTATATGGTTGATTTTTGGGATATCCCACGGTGTTGATGGTCGACACGCATCACGGTGGGGCTAATATACTAAAATGATATCGCAAATCGGATGGATGGGGTGAAAATAATGCATCATCACTCAATCAACATTCAAATCACCGCAAACAGTTTTTGTTTTTGAGTGAAGGCAAAGAGGAAAAGCTAAAGAGATATCATTAAATTCGATAATGAAATTGAGAGATCGCGAGTCTTACTGAGATCACGTGTGATGAGTTGTGAAAAAATTATTTTGCACAAGTGTGTGTATGGGAAATGGTTCTATGTGGTCGAGCTCATGGGAACTTCCTATGAGGTCGAGTTGTGGGGGGCCCATCATGATGTGTGTTGAACATCGACACCGTGCATTTGATGGGTCCCCTTTAAATTATTGGATATCCCAAAAAATCAGCCATATACATAACTCTGGTGAGCCATACCATCTAAAATCATGTGAAGACATGCCTAAAACATATAAAAGCACTTGGTGGGGCCTACCTGAAATTTGAATGTGTCTGAAACTTGGTCTGACCTCATCTAAGTGGGACACACATAATAGATGGGCTAAATTTGTGAACCACATCTCAATGGGCCCAACAAATGATTATGAATGTTTTAATGGAAGGGTAACCCCTCTCAACTTTTGTATGTGGTGTGGCTAACACAAGTCATGGATTGACTTGATTTTTAAGCTCATGGCCCATCATGGAATGTTGCATCTGACTGATGGGGTAGATGTTCGACACGCATCATGGTGGGGCCCACACAGCTAGACCTTTCCCTTCCCACGAGGTCGATGCACCATTCCATGGTAGGCCACGGGCTTAAAAATCAAGTCAATCCATGTCTTCGGTGGGCCACACCATACAGAAAGGTTAACCTCCCACTAAAACATTCATAATCATTTATTGGGGACACTAAGATGTAGTTCACAAATCCAGCCCATCCATTCTGTGTCCCACTTAGATGAGGGGTCAAACTAAGTTTCCGCCACATCCAAAACTCAAGTGGACCACACCAAGTGCTTTTATATGTTTTAGAAATGTCCTCACATGGTTTTAGAATATATATATATATATATATATATATATATATATATATATATATATATATATATATATATATATATATATATCCCACTTGGATGAGGGGTCAAAGTAAGTTTTTGCCTCATTCAAAACTCAGTGGGCCCCACCAAGTACTTTTATATGTTTTAGAAATGTCTTCACATGGTTTTTATATATATATATATATATATATATATATATATATATATATATATATATATATATATATATAGAGAGAGAGAGAGAGAGAGAGAGATGCTCACACACAACTAGTTGGACCGTCAAACTAGTTCTAATTAATTAATGCTAGTTAATGTGGAAAGAGAAATTGGTATTTGTTTAGAGTTAGCTTTCAAAATGATCGTTGGCTTGAGTGGGACCCTTTGTGCTGTTAATGTAAAATCCACCCCGACCATCACGTGTGTCACATCATGTTAAATTATGAACTGAAAATAAACCCCATTGGTAGCTCGGATGGAACACACAATTGGAGCGGTATGCTAAAAAGCTCACCCTCCAAAATGATTGTTTGATGAGGCCCACTTGAATCACTCATGGATATGATTTTTAAGTCCCGCACCTAGTCTTTACTTTCGCATCTAATAGTTGGAGCTGATTTCACATGCTCATGATTGGGGTCCTGTAAAAATCAAAGGTGGATGTCTCCCCCTCAAATATTTCATTGGTGTGGATCACCTGAATTACGAATCTACCTTATATTTTCTCTTTAGACCTACAATGAGATTCCACATCTAATGGTCGGAGTGGATCTTACCTACATGATAAGGTGAGCCATATAAAAA
This sequence comes from Magnolia changhungtana, assembly GCA_030180095.1. Taxonomy (NCBI): domain Eukaryota; kingdom Viridiplantae; phylum Streptophyta; class Magnoliopsida; order Magnoliales; family Magnoliaceae; genus Magnolia; species Magnolia changhungtana. The sequence continues at coordinate 5,370,677 of JASAUF010000625.1, forward strand.
ATTGATGTAAGCTCTCTTCTACCGTTAAACTTTTTTGTATTCCCCGAGAGAAAATGTGCCTGTTCCCAAAACAGTGGGAGTACATTGGGTGTAGCCTGTACATATGTTGCGCATCCCTCATCCTCGGCCTACCTTGATAAAGGTATTGTATATCCATTCTCTACATCTATATTTTTAGCTCTTGATAAGAAAGGATTCCAAAAAACGAAATAGATACATATTTCAGGTGGACCACACCACAGAAATAGTGGTGATTGGCCATTAAAAACTTTTTGTGGGCCACAAGTTTTGGATTAAGCTGACATTTATTTTTAATTTTATTTTCCTTTATCAAGGTCTTTGTGACATTATCAAAAAGTTGGGTGGCAAGTAAAAAATTACGATGGGCCCTAGGAAATTTTAATGGTAAAAGTTCAATTTTCACTATTTTCTATTTGGTGTGGACCACTCGAGATTTATAATTGGTTCATTTTTGGATAAATGTTCTAAAGTGAGCCGAAAAGACCAATGGACCGCGTGGATATACAATACATACATGAAAGTGAGTGACATGGTCAAGAACAAACTGTGTTGCATAAGTAATGGACTGGACTTAATCCACTCTTTATATTTTTTCTAACATGGCTCTTTTTTTTCTTATAAGGAAGCCGAAGAAGCTTAACGGTGGAAGAAGAATGTCTAACCTTATTTTTTTTAGGCCCACCATGATGCCTTCAAGTGCATGTTAGATCCACTGCGATCGTCAGATGTGTGATCTTATTCTACATCTAGAGACAAAATATCAGGCTGACTTTTGATTTAGGTAGGACACACCAATGGAAAAGGTAAAGGGAGAGACAACTACCTTTGATTTTTACCGTACTCACGATTATGAGAAAGTGAAATCCATTCCAACCATTAAATGTCACATCAAAAGCTAGGCATGGAACTTAAAAATCAAGCCCATACTTGATTTAAATGTGCCTCATGGAAGGAATTATTTTAAAAGATGAGCTTTTCTTGAACACTATTTGCAATTGTGTTCCACTTGAACCATGGATGGAGTTGATTTTCTGTTCTTAGATCTAACATGGGATGACACACATGATGGTCAAGGTGGATTTTATATTAACACCACAGTGGGGCCCACCCAAGTCGGAAATCATTTTCAAAAGTCAACATTAATTAGCATTAAATGCCTAGCTAGTTGGAGCAAAACTCACGGTCCAACTAGTTGTGTTTGAGCATTTCTCATGTATATAAAGAAATGCTCACACATAACTAGGTGGACCGTCCAACCAGCTGTCTGAATTAAATGCTAATTAATGTTAATAAATGATGCATATGGAAAAGTTAATTAAAGAGGGAGAGGAGTTGCTGGCTTGGGATGGCCCCAACACGGTGTTTATGTAAAATCCACTCCATCCATTAGATAAGTCACCCCATGTTATATCCAGAGCTTGAAAATCAGCCCCAGATGTGGTTAAGGTAGACCACATGATCGAAAATAATGTGCAGGGAAAGCTAACCCTTGAAATTATTTTCCTTGGTATTGTCGACTTGAATCATGTATGGGTCCGCATTTTAGGCATCAGGCCTATCATTTGGTGTGGCGTCTAATGGTTGGAGTGGATTTTACGTTCTCATCAGGTTGAGCCCGGTAACAATCAAGGGTCGATATCTCTCCCAATTGTTTCCAATAGTATGGCCAACTTGAATCACGTATCAGCTTGATTTTTTTCATGCTATGAGCCCTGCATGGAATTACACATCCATTGATTGGAGTGGATCTCATAGAACACATCACGGTGGGCCCAGTACAAAATATAGGGTGTGCATTGCTATTGACAGTTGTTCTTAGAAATGTTGGACGTCACCGAAGAAGTGGGATTGGATCCTTGTTAACTGAATGATAATTAGTGAGGTGCTTCGTAGACCGTGGGGCCCACCTTCGTGTATTAGTTGTATATCCACGCCATTCATCAGTTTCTACGCATAATCTTAGTATATGTTCTCAAAAATGAAGCAGATGTAAATCTCAAATGGCCCACACCAAAAGAAACAATAGACATTGAGAGACTGCCATTAAAAACTTCCCAAGGCCCATCGTAATGATTTTTTGAAATCTAACTTGTTGAGAAGGTAAGAAAGAGCTGGATAAAGGGAAAACACACATATAAGCTTGATCCAAAACTTTTGTAGCCCCGACGAAGTTTTAATGGTTAATCACCACTGTTCACTGTGGTGTGGTCCATTTGAGATTTGGATCTACTTCATTATTGAGATCATGCCTAAATTGATCTGGAAAAACTAATGGACGTCCTGGATATACAACAAATGTATGAACGTAGCCCCACGGTCAGTGAAACACCCGAGTTACAAACTGACTTAGATTGGGCAGCAACACAACAACCCAAGCTGGTGCTGTGTTGACGTGGCAAATTCTGTGGGCTAACCATGATGATTGTGTTATATCTACACTGTTCATCCATTTTCTTAAATTATTTTAGTGCATGAGCCCAAAAATCAATAAAATCCAAAACTCAATTGGTCGACACCACAAAAAGCAGTTGCAGCAATGACCCCACCATTCAAATCTTCCTAAGGCTGACCATGATGTTTATTTGACATCTTACCTATTCATGAGGTCACACAGACATGGATGAAGGGAAAACGATAATATCAGCTTGATCCAAAACTTCTAGCTCTTTAGAAGTCTTTAATGGTAGGCGTTCAATCCCAATTGTGTGCTTAACTTAAGAGTTAGATCTATCTCATTTTTTTAGGTTACTGCTCTAAAATGATCAGCTAAATGGATGGTCAGCGTGAATAAAACTCATACATCATGGCGGGGCTCATGGAGCCTTCTCTAAGTAGCAGAGTATGTTCGTTTCCATTATTGTACTGGGGGAGATAAATTTAAATAAGAGAAATTTAGGACTATGGACCCCACCTTTTATCCAGCTGTTTTTATGAAAGAAGACAGATCTTGTTTTGCAACTTTGACCTCCACATGCGGAGACTGAATTTCAGGATGAAAATACCCCTCATTTCACGAAAACGGATTGGGTACTCCACTTGCCACCAGCCAATGGCGGATGGTCAGTGGTCTATGGGCCCCACCATGATGTATGCTTTTCATCCATGTCGTCCATATATCTTTTCAGATCTTTTTATGGTATGAGACCAAAACTGAGGTATATCCACATCTCAAATATACCACATTATCGGAAACAGTGTTGAATGAGCGTTGACCATTAAAAACTTTTAGGGGGCCCACTGTGATGCTTGTGAGAAATCCTTCCCGTCTAAGTTCATTAATAGGGTCACAAAGACCTGGATGAAGAGGAAAAGAAAATTTCGTAATGATCCAAAACTTCCGTAACCCCTAAAAGGTTTTCAATGATAGACGTTCAACTCCCCACTGCCTTTTACAATGTGGTCCACTTGATAGTTAGATCTATCTTATTTTTCATCTCAAGCCTTAATATGAGCTCGAAAAATAGATGGACGGTTTGGATATAACACAGACCTCATGATTGGACCCACAAAAGCAACCCAACATATAAATAAATAAATAAACAACACAGACTGCCGAGGCATTGCTGCTGCGCAGTCTGCTCGGCTATGGCTACGGTTATAATCCGTAGCCATAGTGTATCGAAAATAGCAGGATTCTTTTAGGCGAACTCGCTTGACAGTTTGGACTTTTTCGAGATTATCGAAAGACTTTCGATATATTGAAAGAGCTTTGATACCTATAGCTACGGATTATAACCGTAGCTATAATTGTGGTCTATACCAATCTATGCAAAAAAAAATTTTAATTTTTTTTTTTTTTTTTACATGGAGAACTTTATTCTACCTACAATATTCTCTAATACATATTTATATAAATATGTATATATTAGCGTATAATTTTTCTTTTTTCTCTCTTTGTTTCATTTCTTTTTTTATTCATTTAACAAGAGTATCTTCTAAACCAAAATTAGTTACTTGACGTTCCCTATGTGATTTTGGGGTAGGAGAAGCTACTTTAGCCAACCAACCTGGTTATTTTTCAAGATTCCATCAGGTCGATGGTCGATGGTTGAAAATCCATTTCATTCACTTCGCAGTCAATTTCATTCATTTCATTTACTTAGCGATCAATTCCATGCATTTCACGGTCAATCCCGGCGATTCCCCTTCACTTCACGGTCAATTCCATGCATTTCACGGTCAATTCCCTTCACTTCACGATCAATTCCATGCATTTCACGGCCAATTCCCTTCATTTTACGGTCAAACAGAAATTGAGCGGGGCAAACTGAAAATTGATTGGGGCAAACTAGAAATTGAGTGGGGCAAACATGAAATTCAGCGGGGCAAACTAGAAATTCAGCGGGGTAAATATGAAATTGAGAGGGCAAACTAAAAATTGAGCAGGACAAACATGAAATTGAGCGAGGCAAACTAGAAATTGAGCGGGGCGAGCTGAAAATTGAACGGGGCAAACTAGATATTGAGCGGGGCAAACTGAAAATTATTTTAGTGTATGAGCAAAAAGACCAGTCAATCCAAACTCAATTGGAACACACTAAGAAAAGCAGCCGTGACAATGACCCCACTGTTAAAATCTTCATAGGGTTGACCATGATGTTTATTTGCCATCATACTAGTTCATAAGGTCACACAGCCCTAAAGAAGGAAAAACACAAATATCAATTTGATCAAGAACTTCCAACTCTCAAGAAGTTTTTAACGCTAGACATTTAATCCTCGTTGTGTGATCTACTTAAGCCTTGGATTTGCCTCAATTTTAGGTTCATGCTCTAAAATGATCGAACCAAATGGATGCTCGGTGTAGATAAAACCCATACATCATGGTGGGCCTCACAAAGCCCTCTCTAAGTTGAAGAGTCTATTAATTTCCATTCTTGCAGTGGGGAGAGAGAACATTAAACAAGAGAGAAGCATTTAATAGAGAGAGGAGAGGAAAATGATTCTTCCCAAAGAAAATAGGATGATTAAAAAATTGTACACATGTGATGTACTTGGATGAAGTGTCACGTATGTAAAAAAATCTGATATGTTAATTAGGTAAGGTCTATTGTAAGCAAGTGAATACAATTATTTTATTTTATTTTTGCGATAAAAAATATGATATTCTTCTAAAAACATTTAGGCCATTAGAAATTCATTCCAATGGTCCATATTTAACTTCCATGTATGGTTGCAGATACGAGAATCATTTACTAATTTTTAGTAGATAAAATTTAATCAATGGACTCAATTTGATGAACGGATTGGATCTTTAACACACAATTTCCATCACACTTATATAAGACTTGAGGTCACACATCCTCAGGTGATACATTCCATCAATTTCATGTTTGCCCCGCTCAATTTCATGTTTGCCCCGCTCAATTTCTAGTTTGCCCCGCTCAATTTTCAGTTTGCCCCGCTCAATTTCATGCTTGCCCCGCTCATTTCATAGTTTGCCCCGCTCAATTTCATGCTTGCCCGGCTGAATTCCTAGTTTGCCCCACTCAATTTCATGCTTGCCCCGCTAATTTCCTAGTTTGCCCCACTCAATTTCATGCTTGCCCCGCTCATTTCATAGTTTGCCCCACTCAATTTCATGCTTGCCCCGCTAATTTCCTAGTTTGCCCCACTCAATTTCATGCTTGCCCCGCTCATTTCATAGTTTGCCCCACTCAATTTCATGCTTGCCCCGCTCTTATGAGCAAAAATGCAGTTAATTCAGGATGAGCATTAGGTTTGAATGATGTTTATGCCTTCTTAATATATTTCTCTCTTTGTGATGTCTAGGAGTTCAGTTCAAGGGATCCTATGATGCCAGGTGGTAGCCTAAATGACATGTTTCTCAAGGACTTAAATCCTTGCTGGACTCCTTGTTATTCCAAGATGAAATCCAAGGTAAAGAAATACTTCCTTTACTTATGAAACTAACAACAATAACTAGTGCACTGCAATAAGAACTAGATCGATTTGGAAAGAAAATAACATATTTATAATTTCCAACAACATTCTCCAAATCCCCGATGTAAGTCGCAGCGACAACATGGATATCTCCTGAGATTTGCTCATTCTCTCTGTATTTTAGTGAGAAATAATGCATGGAACAAATATGTTTTAAAAGAACAAATTGCCCAAGGAACACTTTTTAGATTATTTACCTAGAACAAGTGGATGACAACATGTTGAAGCAATATGGAAAAACTATATCAGATTTATGCAGAACATCTAAATTTTTAAGAAATCTATGATGATAGAAACTTATGCCAATTGCATGTGCATTTAAATCGCTTTCAACAACACATCTCAATGCAATGTAATGTGCTTATTAGAACGAACATTTTGAGCATCATTCAATGCACATGGAACTCAATACTTGGCAATTGCTCTAGATCTTGAATATCATGTTTGCCCCTTTAATTTCCAGTTTGCCCCACTTAATTCCTAGTTTGTCCCATTCATTTTCATGCTTGCCCCGCTCAATTCCTAGTTTGCCCCGCTCAATTTCATGTTTGCCCCGCTCAACTTCATGCTTGCCAAGGTGAATTTCATGTTTGCCCAGCTCAATTTCATGCTTGCCCCGCTCAAACTGTTTGCCCCACTGAATTTCCAGTTTGCCCCGCTTAATTTCTAGTTTGCCCCGCAGAATTTCATGCTTGCTCCGCTCAAGTTCCAGTTTGCCTCACCCAATTTCCAGTTTGCCCCGCTGAATTTTCAGTTTGCCCCGCTCAATTTCATGCTTGCCCCGCTCAAGTTCCAGTTTGCCCTACTGAATTTCATGTTTGCCTTGCTCAAATGCAAGTTTCCCCCGCTGAATTTTCAGTTTGCCCCGCTCAATTTTCAGTTTGCTCCGCTCAATTTCATGCTTGCCCCGCTCAATTTCCAGTTTGCCCCACTCAATTCATGTGAAAATCAAGTGTCAAATCAATGATATTGAGAAAGACTTGTGTATATTTAGAATTTCCAACAACAATTTTCAAATTTTGCATTTCATTAGCGCTGACAAGTGAGCTTTCGAATACGGTTCATCAAGAGAAATTCCACGGAGAATCATTTGGATCAACTCTTCACATCACCTTTGCAGATAACAAATAATCGTTACATACAAGCAGTAAAAGCAAACATGGGAGATCGTCAATATATATAAAATAATCCTCCACAGGCGATGCTACAACCAATTCACTACACAAATAACAAAGATGTGGTCACGGATTTAGCAGGTTGAACTAATAGGGTTGGTTCATAAAGGAGTAACCCAAATTTTTCTGATTTTACCATCCGTAAGGATTTGAATCATAAAAGGTTGGATGTTTAGTGCTGCTGTGGTTAACGCAATCAACGGCACCACATGAAACGGGCCATTTATACATCTTCGCAGTGACAACATGGATATCTCCAAAGTGTAGTCCAGGAGCCTTGTATACTAATATATTTCCCGAGATTTGCCCATTGTCTTTGTATTTTAGTGAGAAATAAAGTATGGAAATGTTGAGTAGGTAACAAATGCAAACATATCACATTACTCTAAAACAATCAGAGGAATCACATAAACAGAGTAATATAGCAACAAAATTACATACAGAATAACGCAAACTTCATTAGCTTTTGGCATTCCAGTCAGTTCTGCAGTTCCCAGCAAATAGTAGCACTCACTGGCATGAAGCCTTTCTCCCTTGAGACTTTTCAATTCTTCTCTCATTAGCACTGACAAATGCGCTTTCAATTAGGGTTCATCGAAAAGAATTCCACAGAGAATCATTCTCAACGCAAGAAAATCATCCATGTCTCCGTTATCTGAAAACCAATACAATGACACGTTATCGGTGAATCGTAAATCAATAGAACCTTATCATATGACCCAACTCAATTAAATAATGAAGGACCGACAGTTAGTTTCTGTTATAGATGAGCATGATAAAGTCTTATTTAAGTACGTTTTCCTTGGCTGGTTGCTAAAAAATACAAGCACTAAAAGCAAATAAGGTACTATACTATTATTCACACAGCAAATTGAAGAACACATAACCCCCAAGTTCTCACATAAATACAAAATTTCAAATACTCCCAACAAGGATGAAATTTATTCATCTTCGTATCGTTCCCTAGTGGAGATGGCTAACATGGAGGGAGTGTACTGACATGGGTGTGTACAACAATAAACCCAAGCAAAAACAAACAAAAAAAAAAAAAAAAAAAAAAAAAACTTAATTTTTTTTTATATACAAAAGATGCAATCGTCGATATCATCTACATATCATCGAAATGATCGACGTAAGTCATCGATAATATCGACAATATGTCGATAATATCGAATGTGGATGACATTGTCTAGCAAGCTTAAGTGCATTTTCATATTTTATCGATATATCAACAACCTCTCGATTTATCGATAGTAGAAATATATCGATATATCAACATGTTGTAGATAATATCGAATTAGGGCTGTAAGTGTCCAGCAAGTAATCAGGAAATATTTCATATTGACTCGATATATCGATAAGTTATCGATAATATCGACGATGTTGATGAATCCATGGACGACATGTCGATGATATCTACGTATAAAACAATCAGAAATGTAAAGTCGATTTTATCGACATATCGTCGATATGATTGACACAAGTCATCGATATCATCTACATATCATCGATATTATCGACGTAAGTCATCGATAATATCGACAATATGAAATTTCAGCGGGACAAACATGAAATTGAGCGGGGCCAACAAGAAATTCAGCGGGGCAAACATGAAATTGAGCGAGGCAAACTAGAAATTCAACGGGACAAACATGAAATTCAATGGGGCAAACATGAAATTCAGCGGGGCAAACAGTGGGAAACAAATATATGTGTTTTCCCCTCATTAATGTTTAAGAGACCTTACGAACCAGTTAGATGGCAAATAAACATGTTAGGCCTAGAAGCACTAGTCTGTCTGGAGCTCAGAACTGGCAGGGCAGTACCTAATCCACCGTTAGAGTTTCTTAACATGTCAGTGCCTCAAATAATCGGGTGTTGTGCCGAAGAGGGAAGCTGATTGGCTGATGTACAGCTGCTGTAGGTACGTGTCGTTGGAAGAGGAGCACTGACGCTCCTCGATCTCCACGTTGTACGAACCGTTCAAAGGAGATCAAAGTTACTTAGCCACACAGTGATGTATTTATTATATCTAGATTATTTTAAAGCATTATCCAAAAAACTGAATTATATCCAAAGATCATCTGGACCACACCATAAATAGTAGTAACAATAATGATTTTCACCGTTAAACAATTTGTAGGGCCCATCGTAATGTTTATTTTACATCCAATCTTTTCATAAGGTCACAAACACTTGAATGAAGAGTAAAAACAAATTTCATATTAATCCAAAACTTCTGTGAGCCCAAAAAGGGTTTCAATGGTTGACGTTCAATCCTCTACTGGTTTTTGCAGTGTGGTCCACTTGATAGTTAGATCTGTCTTATTTTTCATCTCAAGCCTTAAGACAAGCTCCCCAAATGGATGTATGATCTGGATATAACATATATCCCGTGATAAGACTCACAGAACTCTCTCCCATAGCTACTCCCCTATATAAAATGCATTTGGTCCCTAACATAGACCTCATGTTTGCCCCGCTCAATTTCTAGTTTGCCCCACTCAATTTCATGTTTGCCCCGCTCAATTTCTAATTTGCCCCGCTCAATTTCTTGTTGGCCCCACTCAATTTCATGTTTGCCTCGCTCGATTTTCAGTTTACCCCGCTGAATTTCGTGCTTGACCTGCTCGATTTCTAGTTTGCCCCGCTCAATTTCATGTTTTCCTCACTCAATTTCTAGTTTATCCCGCTCAATTTCTCGTTGGCCCCGCTTAATTTCATGTTTGCCCCGCTCAATTTCTAATTTGCCCTGCTCAATTTTTAGTTTGCCTCGCTCAATTTCTAATTTGCCCCGCTCAATTTCATGTTTGCCCCGTTTAATTTCTAGTTTGCCTCGCTCAATTTCTAATTTGCCTTGCTCAATTTTCATGTTCGACTCGCTCAAAGGAGATCAAAGTTACATGGGCCCCACAATTTGGTATTTATTATATCCACAACGTTCATCCATACTTCGAGATCATTTGAGAGCATTATATATATATATATATATATATATATATATATATATATATATATATATATATATATATATATATATATATATATATATATATATATATATAAAGAATCATATCCAAAGATCAACTGGACCACACTACAAAGAGCAGTAGGAAAATTGATTTTCATCGTTAAAAATTTTGTGGGGCCCACCATAACATATATTCATAAGGTCACAAAAATACCCCCCCTTTCACGGAAATGGATCGGGTACTCCACCTGCCACCAGCCAATGGCGGATGGTCGGTTGTTTGATAATGAAATTGAGCGAGGTAAACATGAAATGAGCGGGGCAAACTGAAAATTGAGCGGGGTAAACTGGAAATTGAGCAGGGCAAACCGAAGATTGAGCGGGGCAAACTAGAAATTGAGGAGGGCAAACATAAAATTGAGCAGGGCAAACTGAAATTTGAGCGAGGCAAACTAGAAATTGAGTGGGGCAAACATAAGATTGAGCGGGGCAAACTGAAAATTGAGAGGGGAAAACATAAAATTGAGCAGGGTAAACATGAAATTGAGCAGGGCAAACATGAAATGCATAGAATTGACCATGAAGTGAAGGGGAATCACTGGGATTGATCGTGAAATGCATGGAATTGATCGCGAAGTAAATGAAAAGAATGAAATTGACTGCGAAGTGAATGAAATGGATTTTCAACCATCACCCTAATGGAATCTTGAAAAATAACTAGGTTGGTTGGGTAAAGTAGCTTCTCCTACCCCAAAATCATTTAATGTACGTCAAGTAACTAATTTTGGTTTAGAAGATATTCTTCTTAAATGAATAAAGAAAGAAATAAAAAAAAAAAAAGAGAGAGAGAAAAAAAAATTTTATATGCTTATATATACATATTTATATAAATATGTATTAGAGAATATTTCAAGTAGAATAAAGTTCTCCATGTAAAAAAATAAAAATAAATAAAAATAAAAATAAATTTTGCGTAAACTAGCACAGGCTACAGTTATAGCTACGGTTATAATCCGTAGCTATAGGTCCTTCAATATATCAAAAGCCTTTCAATATTATAAAAAAGTCCATAACTGTCCAGCGAGTTTGCTTAAAATTGTAATTATCGATACAGTATAGCTACGAATTATAACCGTAGCTGCAACCGTAGCCATAGCACTGCCACCGCCGTCTGTAGTTTTTTTATTATTATTTTTATTTTAATGTTGTGTTGCTTATGTGGGTCCCATTATGAGGTCTGTGTTATATCCAAACCGTCCATATATTTGGAGTGCTCATATTAAGTCTTGAGATAATAAAAATAAGGTAGATCTAACTATCAAGTGGACCACACTCTAAAAAAAGGCAGTGGGGAATTGAACCTCTACCATTGAAACCCTTTTAGGGGTTACAGAAGTTTTAGATCATTATGAAAGTTGTTTTTCCTCTTCATACAGGTCTTTGTGACCCTATGAATGAACTTAGACGGGGAGGATTTCTCACAAACATCACAGTGGGCCCCTAAAGGTTTCCAATGGTTGACGCTCATTCAACACTGTTTCCTGTAATGTGGTACGTTTGAGATTTGGATATACCTTATTTTTGGTCTCATACCATAAAATGATCTGGAAAAGTATATCGACGACATGGATGAAAAGCATACATCATAGTGGGGCCCACAGACCACTGACCATCCGCCATTGGCTGGTAGCAGGCAGAGTACCCAATCCGTTTCCGTGAAAGGAGGGGTATTTTCGTCCTCAAATTTGCTGACCGTACGAGCAGGTCTAAGTTCCCCAACAAAGTTTGTATTGTTTCGTAAAAACAGCTGGATACAAGGTGGGGTCCACAGTCCCAAATTTCTCTTTAAACAAGGGAGTGCATTTAATGAAGAGATAGAAAAGAGGAATGTGTTTCTTTCATGACTAAAAAATGTGCATATGTTACGTGTTTGGACTAAGCGCGGCATATGTAAGACATCGAATCTGTTGATTAGGTAATATCCCTCGGAAGCAGGTGAAGATAAATTTTTATGGTGATCAATAATATAATATTCTAAAAAGAATTAGGCAGTTAGAAATCCATTCCAACTGTCCATATTCAACTTACAAGTGTGGCTATAGCAATGAGAACCATTTAATAATTTTTAGTAGATAAATTTTAATTAATGTACTTTATTTAATAAACAGGTTAGATCTTTAACATGTAAATTTCACCACACATATGTAAGACATAATGTCACACATTCTCACATGGTATATTACATTGATTTGAAAAAGGAGTTTGTACCATCTAATACACGGCTAGTTGGACCAAATTGACTGGTCCAACTAGTTGCGTGTGACCATTAGTCTCTCTCTCTCTCTATGTATATATATATATATATATATATATATATATATATATATATATATATATATGGAAAAGGTACAATGCGAGTGGACAATAAGCTCCGGTGAGGTCAAGCTGTGTGGGCCCCACCGTGATGTGTTTCAACCATCAACACCGTGCATTTGATGGGTACCCTTTAAATTATAGGATATTTCAAAAATCAGTCGTATACGGAACTCAGGTGGGCCATACCATCTAAAATTATGTGAAGGCGCCGTTAAAACATATAAAAGCACTTGGTGGGGCCCACCTGAGTTTTGTATGCGCCTGAAACTTCGTTTGAACCCTCATTCAAGTGGGACACACATAATGGATGGGCCGGATTTTCAAACCACATCTCGATGGGCCCTCAAAAATAGTTATGAATGTTTTAATGGTGCACGCCCCTCTCCACTTCTGTATGTGGTGTGGCCCACACAAGCCACGGATTGACTTGCTTTTTGAGACCTAGGACCACAATGGAATGGTGCATCTGACTGATGGGGTAGATGTTTGAAACGCATCACGGTGGAGCCCACACAACTCGACCTCATGGGGCGTTAAAATTAGCTAGAGCGCATTGTACCTTTTCCCATATTATATATATATATATATATATATATATATATATATATATATATATATATATATATATATGGGAAAAGGTACTATGCGCTCGAGCTTAAAGCGGTCGTCCGTGAGGTCGAGCTGTGTGGGCCCCACCATGATGCCTTTCGAACATCAGCACCGTCCACCAGATGAGCGAGCCTAAGGTGGGCCCACACGGCCCAAAATCAGCCGTTCATATAACTCAAGTAGGCCATACCATCGGCAAACATAAGTATAAACGCAAAAACATGTAAATGCACTTGGTGGGCCCCACCTGAGTTGTGGATATCACCTGAAACTTGTTCTAAAATTATATTCAAGTGGGACACACATGATGGACGATGTTGATCATCAAAAAACGTCTCGAAAGGTCCCCAAAAATGGTTTTGAATATTTCAATGGTGCACGGCCCCTCTCAACTTCTGTACATGGTGTGGCCCACAAAAGTCATGGATTGACTTGATTTTCAGCCGTGTGGGCCTCCTCTGGAATGGTGCATCTGGTGGACGGTGTGGATTTTTGAACTGCATCACGGTGGGGCCCACACCAGCGCATAGTACCTTTTCACGGTGGGGACCTTTCGAGTGCATCTGGTGGACGGTGTGGATTTTTGAACTGCATCACGGTGGAGCCCTACATATATATATATATATATATATATATATATATATATATATATATATATATATATATAGGGAAAAGGTACTATGCGCTCGAGCGAAAAGCGGTCGTCCGTGAGGTCGAGCTTGTTTGGGCCCCACCGTGATGCCTTTCGAACATCAACACCATCCACCAGATGCACCATTCCATAATGGGCCTGGACGGCCCAAAATCAGGTCAATCCATGACTCAAGTGGGCCACACCATCTAAAACCATAAGTATACATGCCAAAAACATATAAAAGCAATGGTGGGACCCACCTGAGTTTTCCATGCACATGAAACTTGGTCTGAACTCTTATTCAAGTGGGACACACATAATGGATGGGATGGATTTTTAAAACACATCTCGGTGGGCCCTCAAAAATGGTTATGAATGTTTTAATGGTGTACGCCCCTCTGCACTTCTATATGTGGTGTGGCCCAATAAAGTCACGGATTGACCTAATTTTGGGCCATCCAGGCCCCATTATGGAATGGTACATCTGGTGGACGGTGTTGATGTTCGAAAGGCATCACGGTGGGGCCCACATCAGCTCGACCTCACGGACGACCGCTTTACGCTCGAGCGCATAGTACCTTTTCCCTATATATACCTATATATATATAGGGAAAAGGTATTATGCGCTCGAGCATAAAGCGGTCGTCCATGAGGTCGAGCTGGGGTGGGCCCCACTGTGATTCCTTTCGAAGATCCACACCGTCCACCAGATGCACCGCTCCAAGTGGGACCCACACGGCTGAAAATCGACCGTCCATGGAACTCAGGTGGGCCATACCTTCTGAAAACATAAGTATACACGTGAAAACATGTAAAATCACTTGGTGGGGTCCACCTGAGACTTGGATACCACCTGAAAAGTGATATAAAATTACATCCAAGTGGGACACACATGATGGACGGTGTTGATAATCAAAAAACGGCTCGAAAGGGGGCCACAAGTGGTTTTGAATGTTTGAATGGTGCACGGCCCCTCTCCACTTCTAGACGTGGTGTGGCCCACAAAAGTCTCGGATGGACGTCATTTTTAGTCGTGTGGGCCCGTCCAGGGATGGTGCATCTGACTGAGGGGGTAGATGTTCGAACGGCATCACGGTGGGGCCCACCCTAGCTCAACCTCATGGAGACCGCTTTACGCTCGAGCGCATAGTACCTTTTCCCATATATATATATATATATATATATATATATATATATATATATATATATATATATATATATATATATATATATATATATATATATGCACCATTCCAGAGGGGGCCCACACGGCTAAAAATCAAGTCAATCCATGACTTTTGTGGGCCACACCTCGTACAGAAGTTGAGAGGGGCTGTGCACGATTGAAACATTCAAAACCATTTGTGGGGACCTTTCGAGACGTATTTTGATGATCAACACCGTCCATCATGTGTCTCACTTAGATGTAATTTTAGACCAAGTTTCAGGTGATATCCACAACTCAGGTGGGCCCACCAAGTGCTTTTACATGTTTTTGCGTGTATACTTATGTTTTCCAATGGTATAGCGCACATGAGTTACGTGGACGGCTGATTTTGGGCCGTGTGGGCCCACCCTGGGCTCGTGCATCTGGTGGACGGTGTGGATCTTCGAAAGGCATCACGGTGGGGCCCACACAGCTCGACCTCACGGACGACCGCTTTACGCTCGAGCGCATAGTACCTTTTCCCTATATATATATATATATATATATATATATATATATATATATATATATATATATAGAGAGAGAGAGAGAGAGAGAGAGAGAGAGTCATGCTCCCCTGCGCACCTATGCACGTGCACACCTTTGCACACATGCCATGGGTGTCTAATCTGAACAGTCCATGTGATGCGGAATCCCATGAAACCCTATGTGAGAAATTTTTACCCCGATCTAAAATTCTTGTGGGCCATAGCAAAGAGAAATGCAAATCAAGGGAGGAAACTGTTTTCATTTTTCATGGCCCATCAAAGTTTTAGATCAAAGTAAAACGTGGGTCCGGGAGGTTTCACGAGGTGCTGCTTCACATGAATGGTTCTGATTTTGGATCCACATCACGTATGATGGGTTCTCAAAAAAGTTCGTACCTAGTAAGTACGAACTAGTTCGCAGGTGAGCATTTCCGATATATATATATATATATATATATATATATATATATATATATATGCCCCCACCGTGATGTTTGTCGAACATCAACAGTGTACTGCTGATTTTTGGGATATCACGTAACTTAAAGGGGACCCATCAAATGCACCGTTGATGTTCGACAAACATCATGGTGGGGCCCACACAGCTCTACCTCATGGGAACTTCCCATGAGGTGTGTGTGTGTGTGTGTGTGTGTGTGTGTGTGTGTGTATCTTTTAGCCATCACTTTCCCTAAGGAATTCTTCGTAGCTCAATTCTGACCCAGACACATGATGATGGATAGGTTGCCAAGTGACTTAGGATCATCAACCATTTCTGTGCTCAACCCTTTCATTAGACGGCTAGTCTGGTCGGCATCAATTTAGGAGATTGTCCCATCCACCGAGGGGTCCAGCAGTTGCAGAATTTAAATTATCCAAACAAGTAGCCCTCGTGCGAGCAAGGCGATGGACAGGCATTTGATGAGATCAATGCCATAATAGCTACTTCAATTCACCAAGAAACTCATTTCAAAGATTTCAAGCTAAATTCAGTCTAATGTTTTGCCGTCCCAAAATATATATGTAGCCTAAATTTTATAAATGAGAGAGAGAGAGAGAGAGAGAGAGAGAGAGAGAGAGAGAGAGAGAGAGAGAGAGAACCCAAAGCCTTGAATCGCAAGAGAGAGAGAGAGAGAACCCAAAGCCTTGAATCGCTGTCTTGCTAGCTTAAGCAAATAAAATATATATATATATATATAATTACGGTTCTGAAGGATGACAGATAGCCAGTCTTGCAAAGAGGTTCTTCATTAGGTAGATAATATCATATTTAAGATCATAAGCTTTTGCTCAGACAAAATCAGTCCATCCCACCTCAAAAGAAGCATTTGCTCCCTGCAGTCCAAACTGTCTCAAAAGAAGCCAAACCTCAGACAAATTCAGTTTGAACTGTCAACTCTTGTATGCCCAACTCATGGTACAAACCATGCACATGTCGGAGTATTGGAAGATCATCTGCCCCCTTCTTCACCTGTTCCACCAAAACAATCACTGTATTCAAATTCCTATGCACAATGCATGCCATTGCATGTATGGCAAACCATAGTGAAGAATGATAATGCAACTCAGTATTCAATAATGTTTTTGACATGACCAAAAAAAAAAAAAACAGGAAAAAGATGAGGAATATAACAGCAGTGCCATCTATTACTTTTAAAATCCTGTGCTGTGGCATCTTGCAGAAGGTTGCACGAAATTCCAACTTAACAAAATATCAAAATAATTACAAGGCATGCATCAAAAAAGAAGAAGACTCCGGGCACTAAGAAGCCTTGACCAAGACCAAGGCTCATCCCCTTTCAGCTCTTGCAATTTTTCTTATACAGGGGCTCTGGTTCATCTTGCAGTGAGCCAGTATTGGTTCATTGCTGCGCCATTGTGTGCTTGTAGCTGTATAGTTGTACCCAGAATCACAATATCTATCTAATGACTGGTTGGCCCACAGTAGAGAAAACTAAACTAATCATAAAATCCTAGCTCCCTAATCAAGGCCTTCAAAAAGATGGTTGGTCCACAGTATGTATACAAAGAGATGTCCATTAATCACTAAAGTCCAGGATCATCTGACCCCCAAGGTATTTAGCTTGAACCATCCACAGCAGAATAACCAGATGGATGTTCAGGATTCATAGATGGAGGTTTGAGTTGCAATGAACGAAGACAATACAATATATGTCAAAAGAGTAAATATTGCTCTTTACCTGTATCAAGAGCGACCCAACAACAAGACCAGGTACCAATTCCCAAAACCGAGCTTGTGAAATATCAGAAACATCCTCAAGGGCAGTTATCTAGCCATAACATATTTTAATGTCATAATTAAATTCAGAGTGGAAAACAAACTGACTATATAATTACTGGAATAAGCGGAGTAGGGAGAGGAAATATACCTGCCTCAAGCACTTACTGAAAGCCGAGGGTGGTATGCTAGGAGGCACCATCTGAAGCAAGATGCTGCCAGATGCTCTAAAAAGTGGCATGACGACCATGAACACCACAACTGAAACAAGCCCCATGCATAACACCTCAGCATTTTTTACCCTGAAATGAAAGCGTAAAATATCATTCACAGAATCTTCAAGGAGAAGGTTTTCAACACTAATTAAATGCAAAGGGAAATTAAATTGAGATTTTACCCAAGGGAAAGAAACCATGATGCAAGGATCAAACCTGCACTGCAAAACAATTGACAAAATGCAACTGAGAGTGGATCGTTCAGCTACAAACTTCAGAAGAAAAATAGGGAATATAAAATAGAATGTAAGGAAAAAAAAGGTACTATCTTTTATTTTACTAAAACAAAGAAGATATAAAACCTTCTAATAGAATCTGCAAGAACGTGTAAGCACACCGAGTGGTTGTTCATATCTTCAGCTTTCCTGTAAACTGCAACCAAAAAAAAAAAGAAGAAGAAGAAGAAGAAGAAGAAGAAGAACCTTCAGCACAACATGCAAGAGATGACAAAAACTAGCATTTATTGCTGCAGTAACTCAGACAAATTCAGAATTCAATGATACAGGCAGAAAAAAAATTAGTTGTGAAAGGGTTCATGATGGTTCTCGTTTGCAATCTGCAATGGAGAGTGGGTAATATTTCAAGTAGATATAAACAATTCCTGCAAATAACTTCAACAAGACAACTCCCAGCGCTTCTTTACATAAAGTTGCATTAATCCATTCTACCAACTTAAAAAGACTCCACATGGTTTAAAACAAGCTCCAAAAGTTATGGCATGATAAGTTCAAATGGTGCACGCACAAAGAACAATTTTAAGAGGGGACTATCTATGATGACGATGGTGACCCCAAATAGAAGGGAAAGGACTATCTATGATGACGGTGGTGACAATGATCAATTATTCCTTGTCTGTGAAGAAATGGAAGCCTGGCATTGTTCACTTGTCTATCTCAATGATATCATAGTTGTGGGGACTGAAAAGGTCAGAAAAGGTTGACAACTTCAGGTCAAAGGATTTTAATGAATCAGTATGATGTAAAGAACCAGAAAGCAGTGAAGTAGTTCCTGGAATGGAGATCGCCAGGCCTGGCAAAGGGATCATCTAAGCATGGAAATATGAAGAGAGAATAGGAGTTGATTAATAAACCGGGACAAATGATGGTGAGAATCTTACAAATCACACTATCATCACGAGATGGAGGGGGAAACATGATTCACTTGACAATGGTTAGAACAATGACATGGTGATGTAGGACGGCCTAATCTAACCTTAAATGAATGTAGTATTTGCAAGGGGCAGATTTATGCAAACTTTAACAACAAATAAATAAATAAATAAATCAGTCTTATACATCATAAACACAAGAAGGAAATAAGGTGAATGAAGCAATGATCATGGCCATCCATCACAAACATGAAGTATTGAACTTTAAAATCTGAATTTAGTCGGATCCGGCGAAAGATAGAACTTTCGTCTTGCAATAGGTCCGTCTAACAATCCAAGTGGATTTTCTAATATAGAAAATAGGAATTTTTGGGATTAGGAAATCTGGAAAATTCAGAAAAAATTGATGGTTTTTCAAATCTAAGGCTTTCAGTGATGGGATTTGAAGAGATCAGAATATGTAAATGAGGGGATGAAAATCTTCCAAGATCTAATGATTTAGATTTTTAAAAAAATAAAAAAAAATAATAAAAAGGACCGGCTTCTAGATGTAAAGATTTTAGAAGAAAATAGGTTTAAAGAAAAAAGTATCTTGAGAAAAGAAAGAAGGAGAGAAGTAGAGGATGAGAAATCACTTCCCTGGGCCTCACGCCCATTTCCAATCACTGGAAGTCGAAGACGAAATCGTCCAAAACAAAAGCTCTCTTTATTTTCATAAACATAACATAGCATGCTTTAGGCTTAAGGTAAAACACCCTTATAAATTCGTAATTACATGAAATGACCAAAATACACCTATTAAAAAAAAGTTTCAAAAAAAAAAAATCGCACAAAAATTGTGCGCAGTCTCAAAACTCAAATAAATCAAATGTTCATAAACTAAATTCAAATTCAAGATGTCTGATGGGCCCCGATGATAGAGTCGTGAAGGTGGTGCAATGAAGGTGGGCCGTGACGATCCAACGGTCCAATCACACCATCCTCGCGATCCAACGGTCCAAATGTCTCATTCAAGCAGCTTACACATGTCACGAACACGTGTAAGGTCTTCAACCTTTAGAGACCCAACCCATACCCGTCATCTAACCACATTGACGTAGGTAACGTATGCCTCCTACGTTGATATACTTTGAATAGCCTGGTGTCCGCATCAACTCCCCTCGGCTAAGAAGAGCTCGACTCCGGCGAGATAAAACTCTTGTACTTTTCTAACAAATCTGGATCTAGCCTCTGCAACTCCGCTCCCGTCAACTATATTCTTCCACTTCACCAAGTACCTTTGAAATCCACCATCTCGAGTGGAAACAATTTGCTCATACACAATTTCTTCAATTTCTACTCTTTTCTCAGGTATAGTGGGCATAAATGGTGTAGGTTCGAAAGAAAATTCAAAAATTGGCCAATGGTTTGGAACAAAATTAGGGTCTATGGGATGGCTTGAACAAGGCATTAGATCATTCACATTGAATGTTGAACTAATCCCCATGCGAGGTGGAAGATCCATCACATACGCATTGGACCCAATCTTTTTCGGTATCTTAAATAGTCCAACACTGTGTGCTTGTAACTTCTTAACGATACCTTGTGGGAACCATTCTGGCCTCATCCTAACCATTACCTAATCACCCTCAGTAAATTCTTGAATTCTACGATGTAAGTCAGCTGAAATTTTGTATTGTTCATTACTAACATTTATCTACCTCCTAATCTCTGCATGCAACTCATGAATGTGATGGGAAAATGCATCGGCTGACTCTGAGGGCCTCTGGGTGACTAACATAGGTAAATAAATCCATGGGCAATCTAGATTTGTAACCACTAACAATCTTGAATGGACTTATACATGTAAACCTATTAACTGAACCGTTGTATGCAAACTCGGCGACTGGCAGGACTAAGTCCCAAGTTTTAATGTGTTCACCCACCAAACATCGTAGTAGATTTCCGAGACTTCGATTCACAACCTCAATGTTGGTGCACAAAAAAATGTACAAAGTTCGTAGACGTTTTCCAAAAAGGCAATCCTCTCTCTCTCGGGGACATACAAGTGATGAAGAAAGGATTTTTGAGAGGAGAAGAAATCGAAGACCAAGAAGAAAGCAAAAGAAAGCAGAGCAGAGCAAAGTAGAGCAAAAGGGAATTGAGTTGCGCGGGTCCGCGCAACATAGAGGAATATAAGAGGTTTATTGCGCCCCGTGCAACAAAAGAGATTAGCACAGTGCCCCATGGCACAATATTCGAGGTCTTGCACATGTGAAAGCCTATAAATACCCCTTCCCTTCTTCATTTGAATAGAGAGAGAAGTCTAGAGAAATGCAAGAAACAAGGAGAGAGAGAGAGAGAGAGAGGAGTTGTTGCCCCCCCACGCGCAACTCATACGTGTTGGTTGCGTGCCCCCACGCAACTTATGCATGTTGCGCGTCCCTACACAACTGAGGTGAGTTGCGCGGTCATGCAACAGATATGGCTTGCATTTTTTTAGTTTTGTGGCTTCCTTCGTACTTCAACTTCCAATACACATACTTCTTGTATGTTGGCTTGAAACAAAGATCTTGGACCCGTACAACTCTTCTTTCAAGAAGATGGATGCAAGACACGCCGAAATGTTGCTGAAATTGTCATTGAACTATCTCTTTATGTTGGTTCATTGTACTTTGTTTCAGAATCAAAGGAAACAAAAGGATATAAATGAACTCAGAAATAATGAAATCCATTGCGATGATTATTCTCTCATTCTTTCTTTGTTATTATTGAATGATAATTCTCCAAACCAAACGCATTCGTTTTTTGTCGAAACACTCAGTTTTACCATCAGTTTGAGGATGGTAGGCAGACGAGAACTAAAGTCAAACGACAGTTAATCTTTTCGAGAGCCTCGGCAATCTAATCTGGATTCATGGTGGGGAATAGACCAAAACCACGACCAGCTCGCATTTACGTATACTAAATGACCCTAATGAGAGACAATCTAGATGTGTGTGTACTATATGATGAATGCGATGTGAAAATCAGATTTAATGACGTCCAATGTGACACTATATGATGCACATGTACTTTATGTATGATGACCCTATGTGCCTTAAACCCTATGACAACTCTAGAATAATTCTAATAAGGCTAAAACTGAAAATTCAACAATTATGTGTCTTAAAGCCACTAAATCTGAAAATTCCAACAACATATGACTTTGAAACACCCAAGCAGAAAATTCAGCAAGCCAAATCAGAAAATTCAGCAAGCTATATGTGACCTATATGCTCTACCATGGGTATGGGAATTTTGTTGAACACCTACCCTACACTAGACCTAGGCTCTGATACCAAATTTGATGCAGGATGATGGAAACTATCCTATGATGCATGATAAGAGATCAATTATATATTAATTTCAACAATCAACACGTAAAATCAAGCATATCCTCATAATAGATTCAAAAATTCAGATTTATAACATGATGATCCTAGGTTTTCACATACACAGTGTACGAAAATATAAAATAGTTCAAGAGTGGCCCAGTTGGAAGTAGGGACTTCCAATCTAGCGTAGGCACGTTTCACACTCAAGGGAATGACTAGTAGGTTTTATGATTAGGGTTAGGAAAGAGAAAATCTGAAATATGGAGAATTAGGGTTCATGGCAATTGGGGATTTTAGAATTAGGGTGTTTTAGAAATTGGGGAAAATAAGAAGTTGAAGATCTAGGGTTTAGAAGGTTGTAATGGAAAGCAAATGAGGAAGACAAGAGAAGAAGAGAATACCTTTCGAAGAAGAGGAAGAGGAAGGATGTACCTTGGAATCCACCACCAAACAAGCTTCTACCCTTTCACAATTTTAATTGGAAGGGTTATATATATATATATATATAGAGAGAGAGAGAGAGAGTCATGCTCCCCTGCGCACCTACGCATGTGCGCACCTTTGCACACGTGCCATGGGTGTCTAATTTGAATGGTCCATGTGATGCGGAATCCCATGAAACCCCATGTGACAAATTTTCACCCCAATCTAAAATTCTGGTGGGCCATAGTAAAGAGAAATGCAAATCAAGAGAGGAAATTGTTTTCATTTTTATGGCCCATCAAAGTTTTAGATCAAAGTAAAACTTGGGCCCGAGGGGTTTCACGAGGTGCTGCTTCACATGAAAGGTTCAGATTTTGGATCCACATCACGTATGATGGGTTCTCAGAAAAGTTCGTACGTAGTACGCGTATGAATTGGTTCGCAGGTGAGCATTTTTGTCTCTCTCTCTCTCTCTCTCTCTCTCTCTCTCTCTCTCTCTCTCTCTCTCTCTCTATATATATATATATAGGGAAAAGGTACTATGCGCTCGAGCATAAAGCGGTCGTCCGTGAGGTCGAGCTGTGTGGGCCCCACCGTGATGCTTTTCGAACATCAGCACCGTCCACGAGATGAACCATTCCATGGTGGGCCTGGACGGCCCAAAATTAAGTCAATCCGTGACTTTAGTGGGCCACACCACATACAGAAGTGCAGAGGGGCCGTGCACCATTAAAACATTCATAACCATTTTTGAGGGCCCACCGAGATGTGGTTTGCAAATCCAACCCATCCATTATGTGTGTCCCACTTGAATGAGGGTTCAAACCAAGTTTCAGGTGCATGGAAAACTCAGGTGGGTCCCACCAGTGCTTTTATATGTTTTTGGCATGTATACTTATGGTTTTAGATGGTATGGCCCACCTGAGTTCCGTATACGGCTGATTTTGGGCCGTCCAGGCCCACCACGGAATGGTGCATCTGGTGGACGGTGCTGATGTTCGAAAGGCATCACGGTGGGGCCCACACAGCTCGACCTCGCGGACGACCGCTTTACGCTCGAGCGCATAGTACCCTTCCCCCCCCCCCCCCCCCCACACACACACACACACATCATATATATATAAACCCTAGAAAATAATGAGGAAAATTCCTTCACAAAAGAGAGCTCCACTCTTCTTTTTTCTTCTCAATAACACCACTAGGGTTGAAAATCTACCCCCCCCCCCCCGGTGCTTTTATCAAAGATAATTATAACTATGCTACTCACTTAAGTAAAGTGGCCCATCGTCCAAAATAAAAATAAATAAATAAAAACATATATTATCAATCTCAACCATCAAATAACTCCTAAAAATACCAAAAACCATAAAAAAAAAAAAAAAAAAAAAAGCAAGATCAGAATCCAAGGGGCCCAGATCTAAAAGATCTGGTGGCCCAATGGCCTGATCGACAAGATCCAACGGTCGGATCGACACGAAATAGAAATCCCATGACTAAAATAGTTCCTAAGCAGCCCACATGCATCCCAAGGTGGGGTCTTCCTGATGCACGTCCAATGCATGTGGGGTCTTCAAAACGGCCCAGTGGGCCCCATCTAGAACTCATCTAACATCCACAAAGAAAGTTGTGCTGATGTGGGTGATCGTCATCGTCTCTGGTACACTTGAGTAGGTCCTCTGATGTCCCCATCATTCCACATGAGGGGTCTCAAAACCTAGGTCATCACACGCATAAAAGTACTGGATGCATTAGTCAAGCCAAAGGGTATGACCGACCACTCGTACAACCTATCCTTCGTCTTGAAGGTTGTCTTTCACTCATCTCCTAAGTGTATGCGTATCTAGTGATACCCACTCTTGAGGTCTATCTTGAAAAAAATGGACCTGGTAATCGTGTTTAACATATCATCAAGCCTCGGTATCGAAAACCGATATTCGAACGTGATCTTATTAATGGCCCTACCATCCACACACATCCACCGCGTACCATCTCTTTTGGGCGTTAATAGTGCTGGTACGGCACACGGACTCATGCTCTCACAGATGAAACCCGTTCATAGGAGCTCATTTACCTACCTATGCAACTCTGCAGGGTTCATCCTGTAATGAGGAAGGTTTGGTAAAGTAGACCCTGGGATGAGATCAATGGCATGCTAGATGTCCCGCATAGGTGGAAGCTCATCTGGTAAATCCTCAGGGAGTACATCACTGTACTCCTCTAGAACTGGAGTCACCTCAGGGGGTAACTCTACATGAACCCCGAGTATAACTTCCCTAGCTATTAGGGCTTACACCGTCGAATCATCCTCAATCTCTTTCTCAAACTCTTTTGCATTGATGATATGTAGAGACTTCGGAATAGATTTCCTCTTCCTTCCTTGACTCACTCATTTTCAAATCCCTAGCCTTGTTTGTGTGGCTCTTGGGTGGCAATGGATTAATCTTGATTTTCTTGCCCTCATTCGTGAATGTACGCACATTCGAGCAACAAAAAATCGTGACATCTCTATTGTATAACCACGGCCAGTGTTCGAAATATCGATACTATCGGCCGATATATCGGCCGATATTATCGTTATCGCACCCCTGCGAGACGATATACTCGCGATAACCCCCGGAAGATACCAAAAAATCCAAAATCCAGATATCGGCCGATATATCGTCGATATCGCACGATATTTTGACGATATCGCACGATTTCCTCTCCATTATTGTCGGACATCGACGTCATCATCTGAAAAAATCGGGAAAAAAAAAATATAGAGGGTGGATTTCGGTACCTGTAGGAGAGAACGCCATGATCGGAAGAGAAATCCGGAGACATCCTCGCAATTATAGGGTTCCGGAAGATTTGGGAGAAATTTTAGGGTTCGGGAAGCTCCGGAACCCTCTCTGCTTCCGGAACCCTCTCTGCTTAAAAACCAACGGGTTGAGTGGCGAGATCGCTCTGCCTCTGCGATGAGGCTCGTTTGAGCTTGTTTTTTGGACGCGGATTAGCTACTGGCAGGTTGAGTAGCGAGATAGCTATGAAGTGACGTCACCAAGTTACGTGGGTCCCACCATGATGAATGTGTTATATCCACACTGTCCATCCATTCGGAGATATCATTTTAGGACATGAGTCAAATAACGAGACAGATAAAAATCTGTAATGGACCCCACTACAAAAAACAGTGGAGAAAGTGACTTCCACCGTTGAAACCTTCCTAAGGTCCACCGTGATGTTTATTTGAGATCCAATCCGTTAATAAGTTAAAAAAAACTTTATAAAAGGGAAAAAATATATATCAGCTTAAACGAAAACTTTTGTGGCCCTCAGAAGTTTTTAACGGTGGGCGTCACTCTCTCTACTGCTTTCTGTGGTGGGGTCCATTAGAACTTTGAATCTTAGTCATTCTTAGGCTCATGGCATAAAATGTTCTCTCCAAATGGATGGACGGTGTGGATACAAAACATACATTATGGTGGGGCCCACGGAACTTGGTGACATCAATTCAGTAGCCACTCTCGCTACTCAACGGAAGCGGATTTGCTTTCACAGGTAGTTCCTGCTCTGGAAACCTGGGTGGGGCCCAACGTGATGTTTTTGAGAAATCCATCCCGGCCATCCGTTTTTCGAGATATTTTTAGGTTGATAGGCCAAAAATGAGCCGTATCCAGTACTCAAGTGGACCTAAACTGTGAGTATTGAACGTACACAGTTGAAATATTCGTGGGCCACAAAAGTTTTGAATCAGGCTGATATTTGTGTTTTCAGTTCATCCAAGTAGGGATGACGTTATTAACGGTATGGATGTTAGGTAAACATCACTTTCTATACCAGAAAGTTTTCAACGGTAGGAATTTTTCTACCCACCTTTTACTCTAGTGCGGCCTACTTGAGACTTGGATCCTTATCACTTTTGGTTTCAAGTCGTAAAATGATCTCAGAAAACGGATGTACGGGGTGGATTTCTTAAAAACATCACGTTGGGCCCACCCAAGTTTCCGGAGCAGGAACTTCGGGCGAAAGGCTTTCGCAGGAAATCCGCGTCCCTACTCAACCTACTCCGCGCCGGAAACGGATTGGCTACTCCCCCTGCCAGCTGATGTTCGGTGGTCTGTGGGCCCCACCATGATGTATGTGTTTCATCCATGCCGTCCATCTATTTTTATAGATCATTTTATAATATGATAAAAAAAATGAGGTATATCCCAATCTCAAGTGGACCACATTAGAGGAAACAATGTTGAATGAACGTCGACCATTAAAAAATTTTTGGGGGCCATAAAACTATTGGATCAACCTGATCTTTATTTTTTCCCTTCATCTGGGTCTTTATGACCTAATCAACAGATTGGATGTCATATAAACAGTACAGTGGGCCTTAGAAGGATTTAAATGATGGATATCCAATCACTATTGTTTTCCTGTGGTGTAGTCCACCTAAGAGTTATATCCCTCTTATTTTTAGGATGAAGCCCTAAAATGATCTTTAAAAATGGATGAAAGAAATGGATGAAACACATACATCATGGTGGGGCCCACAGACCACCGAACACCACCCACGGGCATGGTGTCAGGGGGAGTAGCCAATCCGTTCCCATCCGCGCCCACCGAGCTATGTTGATGTCATCAAGTTATGTGAGTCCCATCATGAGGTATGTGTTATATCCAAACCGTTTGTCCATTTGGCGAGCTCTTCGTAAGGCTTGAGCCAAAAAATAAGACAGATCCAAAGATCAACTGGACCACATTGCAAACAACAGTGGTAGGTTGAACGTCTACCATTGAAACCCTTTTGGGGTCACGGAAGTTTTGGATCAATATGATATTTATTTTTCCTCTTCATCCAGGTCCGTGTGACCTAATTAACTGATTGGATGGAAAATAAACATTATGGTGGGCCCTACGAATGTATTAATGGTGAGAATCAGTCCCTGCTGGTATTTGTGGTGTGGTCCACTTGAGCTTTGGATATGACTCATTATGGTGGGCCCTACCATGATGTTTATGAGGAATCCACGACATCCATCCGCTTTGTGAGATCATTTTAGGACATGGAATAAAAAATGAGTAGGATCTAATACTCAAGTGTGCCAAAAATGTGAGGATTGAACATCTACACTTGAAATATTCGTGGGGTCACATAAGTTTTGAATCAGACTAATATTTGTATTTTCAATTCACTCCATCCATCCATTTTACCAGATAAATTTATGGTTTGAATGAAGAGAAAAAACTATTATTAGCTTGATCCAAAACTTTTGTGGTCCACTAATGGTCAATCACCATTGTTTCCTATGGTATAGTCTACCTAATTATTGGATCTATTTTATTTTTTGGATAATGTCCTGAAATGATATGGAAAAATGGATGGACGGGGTTGATACTAAATATAGTTGTCTTAGTTCAATTGGCTAGCACATAGCTTAGGACCCTATACAAAAGAAATTTATTAAGTATACTTCTTTTTTGAAACTTTATGATTTAAAAGTGTGTATTAAGGGCCTTTTTAACAATCCCCAAAGTTTCATTAAAAAATTCAACCATTTTCCTAATGTTTCCCCATGTTTCCCAAAAAGTGCGATAAACTATGCGATACAAACGATATATCCCGTGCGATAACCGATACGTATCTGTATCCCAAGGGTGCGATACATCGTGCGATACCGATATTTCGAACACTGACCACGGCCTCTCTAAAATGATGTAACCTACATCCAGTGTTTAAATTATCGGCGATAATATCGAATTATCGCCGATAATATCGGTATCGCTGGCTCAGCGATACCGAAAACCCATTTATTCGAATCGCTGCCAGATATCGCCGATAATGTCGCCGATATTTTCGAAGGGTGGGAACTGTAGCCAACAAGAGATGTTTACGGCGATAAAATCGTTAAAATAAAAAACAAAAAACGCAAGAAAATACCTGTTTTTTGCCCGGATCTGGTCGAAAACACGAATTTCAAGAGCTTCACTGCTATTGAGTGCGGATCGACAACTTTCCGGTAAGATTCAACCCAAAAAAATCGGCTTTTCCGTCGAAAAATCCTCCGGCAGCTTTTCAAGAAAAAATCGGCTTGCGGGCTATGAAAATCTTGAGATTTTATTGAAAAATAAAGGTTTTTTTTTTTATTTTGGGTGACGGAGAGGGATTTTCGCGTTGAAAATCCAGAGATTTTGGTGGGAAGGAGAGGATTTTAGGGTTTTTACGGAAATTGGGGACGGGATTTCGTTTTAAACAGCGGTTTGGGTTTTGACGGTGTAGGTCGATGCTCTGTGGGCCCCACCATGATGCATTTGTTGTATCCATTCTGTCTATTAATTTTAAAATATAATTTTAGAGCTTGAAACAAAAAAAAAAGGTAGATCTAAAACTCAGGTGGACCACACCACTGGAAAACAGTAGTCATTAAATGTCCACCATTTAAAACCTCCTACGGCCCACTGTAGTGTTTATTTGATATCCAAGCTGTTGATTAGGTATTAAATACCTGGGAGAAGGGAAAAAAGAAATATCAGCTCGATCCAAAACTTTTGTAGCACGCAAGAAGTTTTTAATGGTAGACTGTATACGTTCAATCAACATTGTGCGGTCCACTTGAGATTTTAATCCATCTCATTTTTGGACTGTTATCATAAAATGATCTATAAAAATGGACCGATGGAATGGATTAAACATATGCATCATGGTG
Source organism: Magnolia changhungtana (assembly GCA_030180095.1). Lineage (NCBI taxonomy): Eukaryota > Viridiplantae > Streptophyta > Magnoliopsida > Magnoliales > Magnoliaceae > Magnolia > Magnolia changhungtana. The sequence continues at coordinate 5,400,182 of JASAUF010000625.1, forward strand.
GGACCACAGAGCATTACTGGTTGTGATGCTTTAAATCGGACTGCCTACTGAGCTACCCAGTACGCTTTTATAGTAGTGAGTCAACTCATTTGGGCCCACTGTTAATGTATGTGATTAATCCACACCTTCTATCCATTTTTTCTGCTAATTTTAGTCGTTGATCCCAAAATTTAAGTAAATCCAAAGCTCAAATGGACCATACCATGGGAAACAGTGTGGAATAATGATTTCCATCGTTGAAACCTTGTTAGGGCCCACGATTATGTTTATTTGTCATCCAACCTGTTCATAAGGTTGAACGGACCTCGATGAAGCGAAAACACGAATATCAGTTTGAGGAAAAGCTTCCGTGGCCTCCACAAATTTTTCAATGGTAAAAGTTCAATCACATTGTTTCCTGTGATGTGATCCAGTTAAGCGTTTTATATTCTTTCGTTTTGTGGTAAAACCATAAAATTATGTATTAAAAGGGTTGAACAGAGTGGATAAAATAAATAAATAATGGTGGACCCCACAGTGTTTACTCAGTACACTAAGGGCACCGAATAACTCAGTAAGCAATCCGCTTCCTACGGAACCGGATTGGCTAGTGTACCTCACACTATCTATATATCTGGTGTACTGAGGTCAACACGTTTTGTGGATCTAATCATGAGGTATGTGTTATATCCAAACCGTCCATCCATTTGGCTTGATTGTCTTAAGGCTTGAGACGAAAAATAAGATAGATCTAACTATCAAGTAGACCACACTGGAAAAAAAAAAAGCAGTGAGAGATTAAATGTCTACCATTGAAACCCTTTTTGGGGTCACAGCAGTTTTGGATCAATATGAAATTTGTTTTTCCTCTTCATTATGGCCTTTGTGAGCTTATGAACAGATTGGATGGAAAATAAACGTTATGGCAGGCCCTATGAATTATTTAACGGTGAAAATCAATATCTCTGTTGCTATTTGTGGTGTGGTCCAGATGATCTTTGGATATGATTCATTTTTTGGATAATGCTCTAAAATGATCTATAAAAATAGATGAAAAAGGTATAGATATAATAAATACATCACTATAGGCCCATGTAACTTTGATCTACTTTGAATCGTCCGTACAAGAGGAGCGTCACTGCTCGTCTTCGCACGACACGTACCTACAGCAGCTATATAGCTGGTGTGTGGTACACCCATGATGCATGTGTTGTATCCATACCATCCATCCATTTGGAGAGATCGTTTTATGACATGAGAAAAATAATAAAACAGATATAAAGCTTAAGTGGACCCCACCGTAGAAAATAGTGGAGACAGTGACATCCACCGTTCAAAACTTCTTAGGGGCCATAGAAGTTTCCAATCAAGCTTATATTTTTGTTTTCACTTCATCTATCTCTATGTTAACTTGTGAATAGGTTGGATCTAAAAAATACATCATGGTGAGCCCTATAAATGTTTCAATGAATAGGCTAATGTAAAAAATACATCATGGTGGGCCCTATAAATGTTTCAACGATGGGTTGTGATCCCACGGTTTTATGTGGTGGGTCCACTTTAACTTTAGATTTATCTCATTATTCTTGTAAGTTTGCATTTGTATTAGATAAATTCATTTTGATTACTATTTGAGTGATTTCTTACAAAACGCATGCTTTTTAGCGCCCACTAAATGGAAACTTATTATTTAATGCATTTTTTTGCAATTTTTTTCATTTCTGAATATGTAAATATGTGTATTTAGGCATGTCCTGAAGTTTCACAAAAAAATTCCAACATTTTCTCCATGTTTCCCCCTTTTTCCCTGCATTTCCGGTTATCGGCGATATTATCGGCGATAACGATATTATATCTTTATCTCCGGCCAGCGAAACTTGTAGCGATACCGACAACTCGAACACTGCCTACATCCATAGGTAAAACATCACACCACAACATGTCTTTATATGAACCGATTTGGATGGGGACTAAACACTGTTAGGACACAGGCATAGAAGACGTGTCAACTCAAGAAACCTTTTAGAGTTGAGGGAGTGGGATGGGCTTCAAACCCAAACGAGTGATTGTGCTAGCTAAGACCACGTTGGTGCAACTACCACTAACCACGATGACTCCGCAATTTTTGTCACTGCTCTTGATAAATGTGTAGAAAATTGTGCTTATGCGCCAATCATCACTCTCCTTGGCCTGCGTTAAAGCACATCTAACTACGACTAGTGGTGCAGCCTCTGATTCTTCTTCTTCATAATCACTAGCACCTATCTCTGGGTGATATTCCCCAACTTCATAATCACTCATGTCATCTGCATTTTCATTTGACTCATCCATGACTAAGGCTTTCCCGCGAGTCTTTACCGTGCACTAGTATGCGAAATGACCTGTACCTCCACACTCATAACATCTCAAGTGACTACCACTGCCAGGATTGGCACCAAGGACACCTCTACCCTTACATCCTTAGGCTTAAGCGATGCATTAGCCTGCACCCATGCCTACTTCCAACATTAGGCTTAGTTCCCTGAAAACCAGATCTAACATTGGAGTCTCGGGACTCAAAGCACCTCGTGACAGGAGACTTAAGGTAAAGCTCTAACTCCTGTACTACTTGGTAAGCCTGATCCAAGTCACCCATTGCATGGGTCATAAGCTCACACTGCAGATCCATGTGAAAAGCCACCTTGAAACGAGCCAGCGTCACTAAGGGATCTTCCTGAATATCACATCGCATCATGTACTCCTCAAATTATGCGATGTAATCTGCAACCGACATACATCCTTGGCGTAATGCTTGCCATTGATCCAGGAGCTTTCGACGGAAAGAGAGGAATATATTTTTCCTTTAATAACTCCTTCCTCTTTACCCAATGCGCGATTGGGACACCTCCTGATCTCTCAATCCTATGCTCCGTATTTGTCCAAAACAATTTAGATTGACCCACGAGTTTCATCTTTGCAAACCGCACTTGTCCATTCTCAAACATTTCATACCATTCGAAATAATGGTCCATGTCCACTAACCAATCAAGGAGTACTTTTGGGTCAAGAAGCCCATCAAAACTAGGAGCATCTGCTTTAACACTCTTTAAGACTCTCATTGGCATCATAACAGTCTTGATACTTGGCTGCGGGCTGTGGATTTCACGCCCCTCCATGGCATACCCCTTGACCACGTGCTCCACGACCTCTACCACGATTTCCTACCCATTCCTCAACTACTCCCCCTACATGAGACTGTTCATCCCCTCCGATGTCGGAGATTTCTCTTAGGGATGCTTATATCTGATCCATACGGGTATTCGTGTTCCTAGATTGCGCCTCTATGGCGGCCAAACGTTGGTTGATCGTGTTCATCATCTCGGTCAACTGCTCCATGTTCAAGATTGGGTGGAGACCAAACCCTCTACCAGTTCGAGTGGGCAAACACTATAAGACTCAACTTAGGTTTCCTAAAACACCACTCTAGGAGACTGTTTTGACACAAGACTATGGACACCGATGATCCTAACCTTTAGAATGATGCAAATGTGGAAATTTTCAGATCTAGACTTTTAGTATGATGCAAATGTAGAAAATTTCAGATCTAGACCTTTAGTATTATGCAAATCTGAAATTTTCAAATCTAGACTCTATATGCTATGCATGAAATCTTAGAAAATAAAAATAAAAATCTAGGCTCTTAATAACTCAATCTAAGACAACCCAATGCAAGATCCTAGGCTTTGATACCAAAAATTGATGTAGGATGGCCTAATCTAACCTTAAATGAATGTGGTATTTGAAAGGAGCAAATTTATGCAATCTTTAACAACAAATATAAAAAATCAGCCTTATACATCATAAACACAAGAAGGAAATAAGGTGAATGCGGCAATAATCATGGCCATCCGTCACGAACACGAAGTATTGAACTTTAAAATTTGAATTTAGTTGGATCGGCGAAAGATAGAACTTTCGTCTTATAATAAGTTCGTCTAACAATCCAAGTGGATTTTCTAATACAGAAAATAAAAATTTTCAGGATTGGGAAATCTGAAAAATTCAGGAAAAAAAATAAAATTGACGGTTTTTCAAATCTAAGGTTTTAGGTGATGGGATTTGAGGAAGGTCAAAATATGCAAATGTGGGGACGAAAATCTTCCAAGATCTAATGATTTAGATAAAAAAGAAACAGGATCGGCTTATAAATCTAAAAATTTTAGAAGAAAAGAAAGAAAATAGGTTTAAAGAAAAGAGTACCTTGAGAAAAGAAAGAAGAAGAGAGAAGTAGAGGATGAGAAATCACTTCCCTGTGCCTTACGCCCTCTTCCAATCATTGGAAGTCGAAGACGAAATCATCATTAAAAAAAACTTTCTTTTCATAAACATAACATAGCATACTTTAGGTTTAGGGTAAAACACTTATAAATTCGTAATTACAATTAATGACCAAAATAACCCTACTAAAAAATAGTTTCAAAAAAGAAAAGAAATTCGCGCAAAAATTGCGCGGTCTCAAAACTCAAATAAATCAAATGTTTATAAACTAAATTCAGATTCAAGATACCCGATGGGCCCCGATGATAGCACCGTGAAGGTGGCATAATGAAGGTGGGCCGTGACGATTCAATGGTCTAATCATACCATCCTCGCAATCCAATGGTCCAATTGTCTCCTTCAAGCAACTTACACATGTCACGAACACATGTATAAGGTCTTCAACGTCTAGAGACCCAACCCGTACCCGTCATCTAACCACATTGACACGGGTAACGCACACCTCCTGCATTAATATACTTTGAATGACCTGGTGTCCACATCACATGGTGTGTATTGTTTGCAATTTCTTGTTTATACAGACAAGAAGCATGATCTTTGGCATACTCGAAATCAAGGTAGTTGTAGATAGTCAACAGTATTCATCATATAGCATGTTAAAATGACTGGCGACTCATTCAGTCTTGAGTCGAGTTGAAAAAAGTTGCCATTTAAGAGTTCTTTATAGCTTTTGCTCGCTAATTACTGTAGTGAACCTCATATCATGAAGATTTGATGAATTAAAAATAAACAAAGCCCTGTATTTACTATTACTTGGAAAGTTGTTTCCTGATTCAAAAATGAGAATCAAGCACAGGTCTTAGTGCATTCGCTGGGGAAGAAGAACAATAAGAATATAATCATTGGTAAAGCAACTCAGATAACGAGTTGTCAAAAACTCACCAAGATTAATGCGAGCATAGCTTCGAAAGAACCAGACACCGATTAAATTCACCAAAAGATTTGTCACTGCTGAAACAATCAAGTAATGCCTGAAAGTAATAAACCATTATCAAGTAAGGATGCATGTCCAGATCAAAGTTACTTAAACAACAGAAGACCATAATAGAACACCAAGAAATAAAATAATGCAGAACCATGTGATCTATTGTTTAGAAAGTGTAGCTAGGGAAAATGAATTTAGTAAGTCCTGATATAAATCATTGTATTAAAAAACGGTTACATAACAGCCGGTACGCAACATTAATGGTGAGGGCCATTAACGATACGGGGCTGAAACAGACCAATACATGGCATATCCCGTATCAGGCTGATACAGGGCCAATACATTTTCTTGCTTTAATAATAAATAAATAAAATACCATTACAGTCAGTATCGTAATGACCATAAGGATGGCCGTTATAGCCACCATTACCGTTATTGAATACCTTGATATAAATACATGATTCATTTGTTAAGAACTTTCAAAGTGACCAGAGGCAAATGAGTTTGGCATTCTCCGTTAGTTAGTAAATGGTTTAAATAATTCATTTCAATTGATAAAACTAAAATTAAACTGCTTGAGGATCAAATTTTAAATTTTTCTTAATAAACAGGTTTTTTTCCCTTTTTGAATATTTTTCTTTATCAACAGTTATCCCTGATTCTTGTCCTAGGTCCATTTTTCCAAGTTTTCAAAAGATATCCAACAAAATCAGGACGGGCAAGACGATGCAGGGGGAAATTATATCACACTCAACATGACAAATGTATATAATCTTAGGGTTCTCAGTTCATAGAAGTGGTTCCCATGGTTAGCCAAACCATTAATACAATGGGAACTACATTGGATCTACCACAACCCAAATCTTTCACCGATGGGTCAATCCTGAACCTTGATGGGCTGCCCGCAAGTAAGATGGTTAAGAAAAGTTTTCAAATATTAAATAAAATAAATGCAAAGATGGCTAGGATATTCCAATTTGGAAGATCGTGGGATATGCTCCATCTACAGTGAGGCTCATCAGATCAATGGTCTGGATTATTACGCCACAGGCCCCACTCATGAAAACTGAAAACCCTGGGATATTATACATATCCTCAGGTCGGAGATCATACAACTCTTCCACATAAAAAAAAATAAATAAATAAAAAAATGCATAAATGTAAAAAAAAAAAAAAAAAAAAAAATGCATAAATGTTAAAAACAACACAGAAATCATTGAATTAAACAAAAACAAAAAATGGTGGTAAACAACATTTCTGTCTTGCGAAAACATATGAAAGACAACTGAGAACTACATAAATTGGACATCGGCATTTGTCACGACCCAAAATTCAGGGACCGAGCACGCATCCCAGCCCGAGTTCCGTGTCGTGACCCGTACACTAAGCGTACGTAATAGACATATTAAATGCAATTTACGCGATTTCCAGAATCGATAATTATGTATTTATGATGTAGATTCTAAGTTCCATCCATTGTAATACAAACACATTGAAACATAACAAACTACCAACCATTTCCATCATCTAATGAACATCTAAGGACCCACCCATTTGGGGTCTTATTCAGACTGAATGTACTAATATTCAATTCAAAGAATGAAAAATTTGAGTTCACCATAAATTAAACCCAGCAAATGTAAATAAAAGCCATATGCACAATAAATCACATAGCTTAAAACAGAAACCCTCAAAGAAGGTAAAAAAAAATCCCAAGTAACTCGTAGAAACGCAACTATAGTTAATCTAATGCAACAAGCTCTTCTTCGGTTGGGTAGGGCCACGTGTCTCATGGGTCGTTCACCGGCTCGGCCGCATCATCGCGTTGTTCTTGCACCAACGGCTCATATGTATGGTTTTTCACATATGTATGGTTTTTCATCCATAAAAAGCATAAGTTGGCCGAACCTAGTGAGAATTCCCAACATGGTTCGTCCTCATTATAATTAAGATATGAAAATAAACATCGAACGTACATAATAGCCCTTTGTCTTGTTTATATGCATGAGATGTATGAGTGCATCAGGTGGGATTTTCGTCTACCCGCTTGAGTTGGTATATCGTCAACTTGCTTCTGCCCTGGTAGGCATGGGCAAGGCCCGCATCTGAAAGCAAGGCTACGAGGAACAACTTCTCATCAGGGAGGTCCCCAGGAAAAACTATGCACATGAAATGCATGCAAAAATGTTAAGGTTCCACCATTTACTTATAGCGTGCAGGGCCCAAAAAACACGAAGGCATTATGTTATTTTATGGAAATGGAATTGATTATAGAAGCAGCGGAAAGCTCTATATACTTATATTTCTAGCCAAAGCAATCTGTGACAGATCGCTTATTTTCAGTTACAACGATTTTCCAGCATACGTAAGACAATCAATTTACAATTATCGCAATTCGCAGCACGTTAATCATCTATACATGTGAACAACAGTTGACAGGAAATAGACAGTTTTACATATCGCCAAATCGTATCGTGTATTAGAAACAAACCATCAAATCAGATAAATTCTAAGTCAGTCAAATCAACACAAGCATCAAACGGAACATAAATCATATATAACAGATAACAACAATACTATGTTGATTCCAATGGGAAGGAAACATGTTGGGATCACTCACCTTAAGATCTGGTGAAGTTGAATTTCAGAATAACCAAATCAACAAGATTCAAGAAATCCCTAAATTACAGTACACAATAACAATCATTTTCTGATTTATGTGGATTTACATATCTAATTAATCAAGTTCTTAAAATTAGAGTGTATGTAGTTTGTTTAGCCCTCTGTCAATCAGACCAGCTGACTGTCGGTCGGACCGAGTTGAACCAACGATCTGTCGGGCAAATCGACAGACACTAAAACTCTATTCTGGTTTGACATATGAAACAATCTTTGGGATTTTTCTTAATCTAGATCTAGGGTTCATTCTAGGCATCTTTGTGATATTTTAACCATCTACATGATCGTTGCCCTATTAATGACCATTGGGCAAAAATCTAACACAATGGAACTAAGTACTCCATGAAAATGCACTTCTTCCTTGATACACGGTTTAGCAAGCTCATCCATCGTGTAGTGAATGCGGATGGGAATAAAGTACGTTGACTTCGTCAATCGATCGATGATCATCCAAATCAAGTCATGCTTCTTCTGAGTCTTAAGAAGCCCGCCCAACTATAAAATCCATAGAGATACAGTCCCATTTCCATTCAGATATTTTCAACAGTTGTAACAATCCTGATGGTTTCAAGGTCTACTTCACCACAAGATTGCTGATCTGTTTGACTGTGCGGTGGGCTCCCTCCCGACTACATTCGTGGGGCTCCCACTTTGTTTTGGAAAGCCTCCATTATATATGTGGGACAAGGTTACTTCCAGATTCGACACATATCTAGCTAGATGGAAATGCAAATATCTCTCTCTAGGTGGGAGAATCACTCTTATAAAGGCAGCCCTCTCGAATCTCCCTCTATATTTTATGTTTCTGTTTTCTTGCCCGGCTACGATATTGGAAAAAATGGAGAAGCTAAGGAGAGATTTCTTATGGCATGGAAAGGAAGACAAAAAGAAATATCATCTTCTGAATTGGAAAGAGGTTTGCAAGCACGTTCAAGATGGAGGGGCCGGAATAAAAGACCTTAAAAAGATGAATAGGGCTTTGCTAGGAAAGTGGATTTGGAGGCTAGGATCGGAGGACAGTAATCTGTGGAATTCTTTAATAAAGTGTAAATATGGAAGTTCAAAAGGGGGTTGGTGAACCAAACACTCGTCCAACTATAGAGCCTCAGCGGTGTGGAAGGGGGTGCTAGCCATAAAAGAGGAAGTTTTCAAAGAAATTGGCTTTGCAGCTGGGAGAGGTGATAGAATCAAATTCTGGACAGATTCATGGGTGGGGGTTGGAACTTTAAAAGAGGAGTTCCGGCATATATATCATATCGTCGCTAATCAAGACATCTCAGTAGCTGCTAGTTATTCAGTGATTGGGGGTGTGGTGGTGTGGAATGTGGAGTGTAAAAGGAATCTCCTTGAGAACGAGGCCAAAGAATATGTGGCCCTGCTAAATTGTATTCAAGATGTCAAGATAGATTTGGAAAGCGAAGATAAGTTAGTTTGGAACAAACACAAATCAAGAAAGTTTTCGATTAAATCATTCTACAGGTGCATTGATAATGGAGTTGAAAAGAAAGAAGAGATCTACACCAACAAGGTCTGGAAGTACAAAGGTCCTCCAAAGATTGTTGGGTTTGCTTGGCTGGTGGGCAAGAGAAGAGTGCTTACATTTAATAATTTGAGGAAAAGAGGGATGATTATCACTAATGTTTGCTTATGTTGCATGTCTAATGAGGAATCGGTGAATCATCTATTTATTCATTGCCCCTTCATCAGTCATATCTAGACAGACATTCTTTCTCGTTTTGAAATGGCTTGGGCCGCCCCTAATTCAGGAGGAAGTTTTCTAAAGGCTTGGCATGGTACTTCGTTGGGAAAGAATAGGAAGACGCTATGGAGAATGTCCTTTCTTGCTGTCTGGTGGGCAGTTTGGGAAGAAAGAAACGGCAGATGTTTCAACGGGATCTCTAAATCGGCGGATTATGTTGCTTCTAGAGCTAGATTGTTAGTTGTTGAGTGGGCTGTTAACGTAGATAAATTAAAGTGTTGTGATTTGTTGTTTTTAGGTATGTAGTAGGCTGTGTAGCTCCCTCAGCGGTGCAGCCTACTTTCTTATGTATTTTCTTTCATTTATTAATATATTATGTGACTTTTCAAAAAAAAAAAAACCACCCTAGTTTAAATATTTAAAAAAAAAATTAAAAAAATCAAATTTTCAAATTTCAAATAATTTCAAATTTGAAAGAGTAATTACTGAGGAGAGATTTTCTCCTCCTTATCTCTTCGAAAGAGAGTGGCTCTCCCTTCTTAAGGAGGGGACATTTGTCGAAGTCATGAAATCCCTCGATATACATTGATACACCACACTCTGACGGCTTAAGCTTTTGGAGTAAATGGTTGTTTGACATGGTATCAGAGCGAAAGGTCCTATGTTCGAATCTCGAGCGCACAAATATGCCTCACTAATATATTATTCTCCCACGGGGGGTCAGGAAAAATCAGGTCCGGCCCAGGGACCGGGAAATCAAGCCCGGCCTATTTATGGTGTGAGTGTCCCTCAACCCTTGTCAGTCTGTTCCCGGGCGGAGTTCCCACCCCACAGGGGGGGGGGGGGTGTTTGTTGAAATCATGAAATCCCTCAATATACATTGATACACCACACTCTGACAGCTTAAGCTTTTGGAGTAAATGGTTGTTTGACAACATTCTCTCCAAGGACATTCCAGAGAGGAGAGAGAGAGAGAGAGAGAGAGAGAGAGAGAGGGAGGGAGGGAGGAGGAGGCACACAAGGTTTGAACTTTAATTTTTATATTTTTTTATATAATCATAAGATTTATGCATGGGGCCCATGAGATGGACGGTGCGGATTAACCGTGGGTCCACACCATGCACACATATAACGGTGTGTGCATATACACGGTGTCTGTTGAAGCACAGAAAGCATGTAAAACAAAAATCAAACAAAACACATACATCATAGAGACATGTTTCCTTTTTTGCTTTTGACATGGGAATCTGTGTCGATCCCGCTGTAACATGTAGGGTCTAGTCCCCAAGGTCCACTCAATTCTTGGGATCGATATTAAGGTGGGACCCCAAAAATCAAGCCAACCTGATCATCAAATGGGCCATACCAATCAAAGTTGTGGATATTGAGCGTCTACCATTAAAAACTTCTTGGGGCCCAAAGGGATTCCAGATCAAGCTGACATTTGTACTTCCCTTTAAACATGTTAGTGTGGCCCACTAATCAATTTGGAACAAATATAAACGCCATAATGGGCCCTAGACAAGCCCTAGGAAGGTTTAGCGGTGAATGAACAATCCGCATTGTTAATGACAGTACGGTCCACCAGAATCACAAATCTGCCTCATTTTTTGACCCATGCACTAAAACAATGGTGTTAAACTGGTGAACGGAATGGATCTAACGCACACGTATCATGTGTGGGCCAACCAAGAAAAAAATTATAAAGCTCAAAGTCTCGCTAGCGTCCAAAGGCGGATTAAATGAATTTACGGATCCGAAATTGCTCCGCGTCCATGGGTCATCTTTGTGGGGCCCATCTTGATGCGAGTGGCAAATCCATGCCATCCATTTTTTCCTCCAGCCAAAAAGAGACTTGGGGTTGAAAAATCAACTCGAAAGAACACTTAGGTGGACCACAACTAAGTAAACAGCGAATATTGAACGCCCATTAGTGAGCCTTCGTGTGGGCCACATAAGTTTTGTATCAGGATGAAATTTTGGCCCACTGATCATATGAGTAGAACCAATCAAATGGTCGGCTTAGATTCCCACTGTGGGACCCACTTTTACAATATATATAATAACAATAATAAATAAACAAATAATGTAAAAGGTTCTAACGCTAGAACCAAAATTGTTCCAAACACTGGAACAGTTTATGTTTTTGGGATTAGGGTCGGGGACCCCAACATGATGTATATGTTATATCTACTCCATCCAATATATTTTGAAGGCCATGTAAGGCCTGAGATGAAATCTTGTGACAGATCTGAGATCTGTGGTCCCCACCGAAGTAAAATAGTGGGACCACATGTTAGGCTTTTTCTGATCGTTGGGTACCCCACAAATCTTGTTTAGGGCCAAGATTTTTTCCCCAATGGTCATTCTTAGGGCAACAATCATGTAGATGGTTAAAATATCACACAGATGCCTAGAGTGGACCCTAAATCTAGATTAAGAAAAATCACAAAGTTTGTTTCGTACATCAAACCAAAATGAGTTCTAGAGTTTGTCAACTCAACCGACAGATCTCAGTTCAACTGGATCTGACTGACAGTCAACCGGTCTGACCGACAAAGGGCTAGATAAACTACATACGCTCCAATTTTAAGAACTTGATTAGTTAGATTATGTAAATTCACATAAATCAGAAAATTATTGTTATTCTGTATTGTAATTTAGGGATTTCTTAAATCTTATGGTTATTTTGAAATTTAACTTTGCCAGATCTTAAGGTAGGTGATCCCAACATATTTCCTTCCCATTGGAATCAAGATAGTATTATTGTTATCTGTTATATCTGATTTATGTTCCATTAGATGCTTGTGTTAATTTGGCTGACTTAGAATTTATCTGATTTGATGGTTTGTTTCTAGTACATGATACGATTTGGCAATATGTAAAGCTGTCTATTTCCTCTCAACCATTTTTCACATGTATAAAAGATTGATGTGTTGCGATAATTGTAAACTGATTGTCTTACATATGATGGAAAATAGTTGTAACTGAGAACTATAAGTAAATGGTGGAAGGAACCTTAACATTTTACATGATTTCACGTGCCTAGTGTTTCCTTAGGACCACCCAAATGAAAAATTGTTCCCGATAGCCTTGCTTCCAGATGCAGGCCTTGCCCATGCCTATCAAAATGATGGATGCCTTCCCAAAAGGGCGGATGCCGGTTGACAATATTCCAACTCAAGTGGGTGGATGAAAATCCCACCTAATGCACTCATAAATCTCATGCATATAAACAAGACAAATGGCTATTCTGTATGTTTTATGTATATTTTCCTATCTTAATTGTAATGAGGACAAACCATGCTGGGAATTCTCACTAGGCCTGACCAGCTTACGCTTTATTGATGAAAAATCGTACAAATGTGAACGAAGATGAGCCCGTCGGTGGAAGAACAACATGATGATGTGGCCGAGCCGGTGAACGACTCACGAGACACATGGCCCTACCTGACCAAAGAAGAGCTTGTTGCATTAGATTAACTATAGTTCGTTTCTCTAGGTTACTTAAGATTTGATTGTTTACCTTCTTTGAGAGTTTCTGATTTAAGCTATGTGATGTATTGGGCATATGGCTTTTATTTACATTTGATGGATTTGATTTATGGTGAATTCAAATTTTACATTCTTTGAATTGAATATTGGTACATTCAATTTGAATAAGAACCCAAATGAGTGGGTCATTAGATGTTTATTAGATGATGGAAATGGTTGGTAATTAGTTATGTTTCAATGTGTGTGTACTACAATGGATGGAACTTAGAATCTACATCATAAAAACACAATTATCGATTCTGGAAATTGCGTAAATTGCATTTAATATATCAATTGCGTACACTTACCGTACAAGTCGCGATGCAGAACTCAGGCTGGGATGCGCGCTCGGTCCTAGAATTTCAGGTCATAATAGCATTGGCGCTAGACATGAATACAAGATCTTAAACATTGTGATGTGGACATCAAAGGACCTACTTGGGTGTACCAGAGACGGAGGCGACCACCCACATCAGCGCAGCTTTCTTTATGATGGGAGACAAGTTCCAGATGAGGCCCGCTAGGCCATTTTGAAGACCCCACATGCATTGGACGTGCATCAGGAAGACCCCACTTTGAAATTATGCATGTGGGCTGCTTAGGAGACAATTTTAGTCATAGGATTTTTATTTTGTACCGACTGTTGGATCTTGTCAATCAGGTCATCAAGCCACTAGATCTTCCAGATCTGGGCCCCTTGGACTCTGATCTTGCTTCCTTTATGTTTTTTGTTATTTTTAGGATTTATTTAATGGTTGAGATTGATAATAAGTGTTTTTGTTTTCTTATTTAGAATGATGGGCCATTTCACTTGAGTGAGTGGCATAGTTGTAATTATTTCAAATTTTTAATTATAAAGCAAAGGGTGGGTGGACGTCCAACTCTAGTGATGTTATTGAGAAGAAAGAAAAAAAGAAAGAAGCTCTCTTGTATCAAGAAATTTTCCTCCTTGTATTTTAGGGTTTGTGAGAAAATCATCCCTTCCAATTCAATTATGGAAGGGTAGAAGCTTGTTTGGTGGTGGATTCCCCAAGGTACAAGCCAAGAACGCCAATAGATCTCATACCCATGTCCGTTTCATATAGGCCATCTGAGTCCGCATACGCATTTACACGGCATATTCATGATTTGCATAGTGAGATCAAGAAGCGCATAAATGCTAGTCATCAACATTATAAATCTCTGCATATTCAAATCATAGGTTTAAGGAGTTTTAGGAGGGTGACTACATCGTGGTCCGCATTAGGCCAGAATGATTCCCACAGGGAACTATGAGGAAATTGCATGCCCGTATGGTAGGTCCATATAAAACTTTGACAAGAGTGGGCCCCAATCCAAATGTGATGGATCTTCCATCTAACATGGGCATTAGTGCAACATTCAAAGTGAAGGACCTTGTGCCTTGTGACGGACCCACACATCTATCTTCTAGCCCTCTTGCAAACCTCTCTCCTATCCCAGATGATGGTGTCCCTAACCCTATCCCCAGCTCATAGCCTTTACCAGGCTTTACTTCCCACTCATTGCCTTCTCTTACATCATTACCTAGTAGGAAAGAGGAGATCGAGGATGTTATGGACAACCAAGCAGTCTCTACCCGCCATGGAGGATATTAAAAATACCTCATGAAGTGGAAAAACAGACTGAAATCAAACAACACTTGGATTACAGAGGCAGAGTTCCAACGCATTGATCGTGTCCTCCTTGAGCATTATCACGGCTTTATTTCGCCAATGGTGAATTCTTCTCGGCCGAGGAGAATTGATGGGGACATCGAAGGACCTACTCGGGTGTACCAGAGACGAAGACGACCACCCACATCAACGCAGCTTTCTTTGTGAATGGGAGACGAGTTCCAAATGGGGGCCCGCAGGCCATTTTGAAGACCCCGCATGCATTAGACGTGCATCAAGAAGACCCCACTTTGGGATGATGCATGCGAACTACTTAAAAGACCATTTTAGTCATAGGATTTCTATGTCGTGTTGATCCAACCGTTGGATCTTGTTGATAAAGCCATCGGGCCACCAAATCTTCCTGATCTGGGCCCCTTGGATTCTGATCTTGCTTTCTTTATGTTTTTTGTTATTTTTATGATTTATTTGATGGTTGAGATTGATAATAAATGTTTTAGTTTTCTTATTTTGGATGATGGGTCACTTCACTTAGTGAGTGACATAGTTGTAATTATACTGAATATTTAATTCCGAATTTTTAATTTTAAAACCACAGAGGGTGGAGTTCCAACCCTAGTGGTGTTATTGAGAAGAAAGAAAAAGGAGAGAAGCTCTCGTGTGAAGAAAATTTCCTCCTTGTGTTTTAGGGTTTGTGAGAAAACCCTAATTCCAATTGAATTGTGGAAGGGTGGAAGCTTGTTTGGTGGTGGATTCCCCAAGGTACATCTTTCCTCTTCCTCTTATTCGAAAGGTATTATTCTTCTTACATCATTCATCTCTCTTCTTCAAAAGGTATTCTTCTTCTTCTCTTGTCTTCCTCTTTTCCTTTACATTACAACCTTATAAACCCTATATCCTTCGAATCCCTAAAAACATCATTCTTAAATTTCCATCCATGAATCCAAAACCCTAATGAAAATCTAAATATTTTTTTTTTTGTGAAACTTTTCCAAAACTAGAATTTTGTTTGCATCATTATCTATCCACGTGCTTGTTGCACTACCCACGCTAGATTGGAAGTCCCTACTTCCAAGTGGGCCACTCTTGAACTATTTTATATTTTCGTGCACTGAATCATGTTATACATCTGAATTTCTGAATCTATTATGAGGATATGCTTGATTTTACATGATTGATTGCTGAAATTAATATGTAAATTGATCTCTCATCTTGCATCCTAGGTAGTTTCCATCATCTTGCATCAATAGTGAATACATTGTAGATATAGATGGAGATGGGGAAAATTCTATTTTTTGAATCATATAGAAAACTTACATGCACAGGGGATGGGCAAAGGGTTATTTCTTTAACTTGATCATGACATAATACCACACCATGATACATTTATACATAGCATACGGTTAATCACAATTCACAAGATTATTAAATTAATGTTATGGTTCTTTTTTGTGCATATTCATGAGAAAATGGATGGTCAATGTGTTTTTTTAATTTTTCAGATTTATATACAATTTTTTGTTTTTTTATGATAGTTATATAAAAATCTGGAAAATAAATAAATAAATCTTATGATTTACAATACAATACACGACAAGATATGATTCAGACCCGTTTACGATTTACGATACAATAACGATTATGACAACATTGGCTATACGATGTATTGTTTAGTTCAAAAGTGCCTTGTCAAAGATTGTGTTGTGGAGATGAAGATGTTAACATGATGTGTAAGAGGACGAATCAGGTAATCCAAAACAAACTAGTGGCCCAATAGGGGGGAAATTTATGGAAAGGAAATTTAGATGGTTTGATCATGTGCAACAAAGTCTAGAGATGGCTCTAGTAAGGATGGGAACATTAAGTAGGGTTGAAGGGCTAGAAAAGAGGATGAGAGGAAGAAGTAAAACTTGGGCTAAATTGGTGAAAAGGCACATGAAAGCTTGTTCACTTTCCGATGATAGGCCCTTGTGATATAGCCAGTGTTCGAAATATCGATATCGCTACAAGTTTCGTTGGCCAGAGATACAGAAACAATATCGATATCGCCGATAATATCGCAGATAACCGGAAATGCAGGGAAACATGGGGAAAACGGTAGAATTTTCAGCGAAACTTCAGAAGATGTTAAAATGTACATATTTGTATATTTAGAAATAAAAAAAATTGCGAAAAGAATATATACATAACAAGTTTCTATTTAATGGGGCCTTAAAAGCATGTGTTGTTGTAACTTGTAAGAAATCAGTCCAACCATCCCATCCGACCTTTTTAACCATCCAACCTTCCATCCAAACATGCATCGATATTGCAAAATATCAACAACACATGATTAGAACTGTACACGAGCAGGCTAAGCTCGAGTACTCGCTCGACTCGACTCGAAATACTCGACTCGATGCTCGACTCGTCTAAGTTAGAGCCGAGTACGAGCAGTTTTTTCCTACTCGTTTTGAGTTCGAGTAGAGTACGAGCAACGTAATACTCGACTCGTTGCTCGACTCGTTGCTCGACTCGTTACTCGACTCGTTGCTCGACCAGGGCCATATATATACATTTGAAGCCCTAGTCCCGGTCGCTTTCAGCTTTCACCCGCCCGCCCGCCCAAATCGAAAAAACAAACCCTCCCATTTCCCTTCCCTCCCTCCCATTGGCCAGCGCCCGTCCCTACGGACCCTACCCATTCGGCCATTCCTCTCTCTCTCTCTCCCTTGTCCCTCTTCTTCTTCTTCTTCTTCTTCTTCTTCTTCTTCTTCTTCTTCTTCTCTCTCTCTCTCTCTCTCTCTCTCTCTCTCCCCCTGCAGCTCGTCCCTGCGGCCTGTCCGGTGCCCGTCCGCAGCTCGTCAGTCATCACTGCCCTGCCCTGTCCACACTCCGCAGCTCGTCCTTACCCTGCCCGGTGCCCCTGTCCTTGCTGCAGCTTATCCCTGGCCTGCCCGACGCCCCTGTCCGCAACTCGTCCCTACCCTGCCCTGTCCGCAGTTTGTCCCACCACTGCCCGGTGCCCCTGTCCGTCCATCAGGTAAGAATTTCGTTGTGCTTTTGATGGATTACAGAATCTATGTGTTGATTTTGATAGGTTACAGAATCTGTGTTGCGCCCACCATTTTGTGTCCGGTGCCCCTGTCCGTCCGCAGATACGTTGTTACATACGAGGTTTGCTAAGCAGCCCACACACGTGTGAAACGCCGGTCACTCACTACCAAAAAAACATGCCATGTGGCATGCTCGTACAAGATCCTAGCTTTCCATCAAGTGGGACCCACTATCTAGATCTTTAGGCCTAAACTTCAGACCGTTTTCCTACTCGTACTCAACTCGTTTACTACTCGTACTCGGGCGAGTAGAGTATGAGTAGGGAGTCCCTGCTTGTTGGCCAAGTAGAGCCGAGTACGAGCAGCACTCGGGCCTTAAGAGCCGAGTACGAGTATCGCCCTACTCGACTCGTGTACAGCTCTACACATGATATTTCACCAAGAAATCGATCAACACTTGGAAAGAAAATGAAAGATTGTGGTCTCAATATCGCGCGTGTTGCGATATCGATAAGATCGAGATGTTATCAATGACAAATTGAACACGATACAACCATGTGCCCATGAAAAAAAAATTGAAATATATATATATATATATCTAATAAACAAAATTTTGATGATATCAATACGCTAGCGATATTATTGAAATATTGTCGATACACTTATGATACAAACATTACCTAGAATTTACATAGTCGAAAATATGGGCAATACATTAGCGATTTTGATGCATTGGCAATACAAGCGATCCCTAGAATTTACATAGTTGAAAATATTGGTGATTTTATTAGCGATATTGATACTACCAGCGTTATCGGTATCACTGAGCTAAAGATAAAGATAATATCAGAGATAATTCGAACACTGAATATAGCATTGTAGAGCCAACCCCAAATAGTTAGGACAACATTATGCTAATGATGAGAACTAAAACTGCAAGGAAAACATTAAGAAATGGAGAAGAAACTCTATACAAATAGTCCAACAAAAAACTCCCTCGCAGGCACGAGAATCGAGCTTCACTCGACCGGTATAAACAAACAAATGTTTATCCCAAATGCCGAGTCTAAAATCTCATTAAAAATAAAGATAAGTTTCATGGGTAGGGTCAAAAGAAGCCAATTAATGGTGTTCGCAGAGTCACCTTCAAAAATTAGGGCCTAGAGGATCCTAAGGAAAATTCTCAATCATTCCTTACAAGCAAGAGCCTCCACCTCATTAGCCTCCCCCGACCCTGTCGGACAAAGAGAGAACCATGCACACAAGACCCTTCACATCCCAAAATATACCTCCTATACCACAAGGACTTGGATTATCAAGAGAACACCCATCGAATTAAGCTTCTAAGGGGCACAACCACCCACATTTCTTCAAGGAACAAATTCATCATTCAAAGAAGACAAGACTTTGCACTTTAAAGGTTGCGAGCACATGACGACACTACTCTGGGAGGGAATAAACACGATGTTTAACTAGATCCCAACTCTAAGACCTTATCATGGACAAAAGACAACCCCCACAATTCCAGCCAGCTTGAGATGACCCATGAGGTTGTGAGCACCGAGCACATGAAGACACTACTTGAGAAGGAAATAAACAAGATGTTTAAACTTGATGCCAAGTCCCTAACTCTATCACGGACAAAAGACAATCTCCAAGGTTTTGGCCGGTTTGAGAGGCGACCCATCCCACCCACTTGAATGGGGCCAACTTGATGATGACAGGTTGTCTTCAAAGTTTATCAAAGACGAAAGCAACCGACGAATACATCTTTATGGCTCGATGATAGTTCATGGCACAACCAAGGATGATTTTGAAGACCTGGTTAATGGCACAACTAAGGATGATTTTGAAGACCGTACACGTGTCCTTGGATTAATTGAAGGCCCCACATTAGGAGGACACGCGTGTAGGATGAGTTAGAAGAGTGATCTGTTACACGGGATTTTTTTATTTTTTATTTTTTTTAGAAAGCGTTGTTTTGCGCGTTTTTGTTTTCTTTTGTTATAGGGGTAGTTTAGTCATTTTCTTTTAAATCCAAATTTTATAAATAGGGTGCTTTCTACCCTAAACCTAATAATGTTTTTTTAATGAAAGCTTGGTGCCTCCTTCCCCTTTCTCTCTGTGATAAGTTATACTCTTCCCCTAATTTCTTCTCTTCTTCTAACTTTTATTTCTAGGCCTCCAACCTTCTTCTCTTTTTATGCCTAGTATTTTTTATTTTTTTTTGCTATTGACCCTGAAAATCTGAGAATTGATCCCATCCCTCTCTCAGAATTTCCAGTCGTCCCTATTCTAGAAATCCTTTGATTTCCTGGACTAGAGAAGCTGCATTGATTGTTGGATTGAAACCATGCAAAATCGGGAGATCTCATCCCCCGGCAGATCCAATCCACGCATGATTTGAATACGGTACTGCAAGATTGTGATGATGGTCTGCAACCATTACATGTTTCCTTTGTTATTATCTTTACTATGATGTGGAATGTTGAATATTTCAATTGATTTGTTTAGTTTATTTCGCCGGAAAATTTCTGTACTCACACATGCATTCTAGTTTAGACCGTCCTGCATCAAATTTGGTTTCAAAGCCAGGTTTTGCATGGTTTTTGTTATATCGAGTTATCTAAACTTAAGATCATATGTTTTCTCATCTAGGATTGTCTAGATAATTCCAGATCTACATCCCACAAAAATTATGAACCTGATTTTTCAGATTCACAGTCCTGTGAGATAAATCTGAATTTCCATATTTGTGTTTTCATTCTAGTTAAATCTGAAAATCTGCAGCATTCGTACATCATATAGAAATAGGATCATACATCCATATTGAGGTCTGTTCAAACCTTAGAGTCAGGCTTAGGAAACTCGAGTTCGATTTTTTGGCGTCTGCCCACTAGAAGTGGTAAGGGTTTTGGCCAACACCCCATCATGAGTAACGAGCAATTAAGCGATCACCTCGCTCAATTACTCCAAAAGATAACTGTCATAGAGACATCCAACAAAAATATCGAACGAAAACTGACCGCCATCGAAGCTAGACTTGAGTGATTAGAGGCATCCCAAAGGGAGAACCCCATTGTTGGGGGAGATGTGCAGTCGCAGGCATGTGGTGTTGGTGGGGAGCTAGCCCTTAGACAAACCCTCGCCAACGGCGGGCATGTGGATAGAGAACGGGCATATCCGGACCGCTTTGATCCTGATGAGAGGGCTATGAAGAATGTCAGGATTGATGCCTCAAGCTTTGATGGTCACTTTGACCCCAAGGCATTCCTTGATTGGTTAGCTGACATGGACCACTATTTTGATTGGCATGAGATGTCAGAGAACCAACAAGTGCAGTTTGCCAAAATGAAGCTTGTGGGGCAAGCGAAGATGTATTGGATCAATAAAGAGCGTAGGATTGAATGGGTGAGAGGAGCTCCCGTTACCTAATGGAGCAAGATGAAAACTATGCTAAGAGACTTCCCTCTCTTTTATCTCCAGAAGCTCTTGGAACAATGGCAATCTATATGCCAAGGATCCATACCTATCACGGAATACATTGCAAAATTTGAGGAATTTATGATGCGGAGAGACATTGAGGAAGACCCTCTAGTAACACTCACGCGTTTCAAGACGGGCCTTCGATTGGATCTTCAGCATGAGCTTTGGGCTCGTCCCATGATAGATTGGGACAATATGTACTAAGTGGTGCAGGAATTAGAGCAGTATCTGAAGACTCATGTCACAAGACAGTTCGATTCCCGATACTCTTAATGTTATGACTGGTTCTCGAGGAACTAGACCCAACATTGGTAATCAACCCAGGGGGCAGGCGAATGTTCCGCCTAGGCCTAGGGATGACAAAGGAAAAGGCGTCTTTGGTGCTGGTCCAGGTGGAGGACAGAATGTGCGATGCTACGAATGTGAGAATATTGGTCATTTTGCAACTCAGTGTCCCACTAAGAGCAAAGGAAAAGCCTTAGTCATAGGCGATTCCTAGGATAGCGAGTATGATCAGGGCAACTCTGAAGTCAAAGAATATCAGCCAGTAGGATCATTGAGTAATCAGTAATGAGGATGCGGTGGGTGATGATGCCACACTAGCAGTTGTCAGGTGTGTGCTAGCCCAGACTAGAAGTAGTGTTGACTGGCGTCGCAACACTATCTTCTACACAATCACCAAGTGTAGCAAGAAAAATTGTAAGGTGATAGTGGACAGTGGGAGTTGCTAGAATGTAATTTCCACTAGCACCTTAGGCCGTCTAAAGATAGAGGTCACCCCTCATCCTGACCCGTACAAAGTCTCATGGGTAGACAAGACTTCCCTTCCTATCACCCATCAATGTCTTGTACCCATCGAGTTCAGGTCTTATAAGGAGTCCCCGTGGTGTGATGTGTTGCCCATGGATGTAGGTCATATCATCCTAGCAAACCGTAGCTATTCGATAATGACGTCACGATCTACGGCCGTTCTAATGCATGTACCTTCATGCATAATGGCAAGAAGATCAAAATTAATCTTATGCCACCGCAAAACACTGCACAGAAGAAAGGTGAGAAGGCTAGTGAGCCTAAAGAAGTGAGGAAATCCACACCCAAGTCTCTCCACATCATCACGGCTAAAGAGTTTAAAAGAGAGACCGAGGAGGATTCGACGGTGTATGTCTTAGTAGCTAAAGAGGCTACACCAGAAGTACCAGTAAAGTTACCTCACGAGGTAGCCCCGGTCTTAGAGGAGTACAGAGATGTATTTCCCGAGGATTTGTCGGATGAGTTACCACCCATGAGGGACATCCAGCATGCCATTAATCTTATCTCTCGGCTGACTCTACCAAACCTTCCTCACTATAGGATGAACCCTACAGAGCATGCAGAGTTAAAGAAGCAAGTAGATGATCTCCTGCGAAAGAGTTTCATCCAAAAGAGCATGAACCCGTATGTCATACCCGCTTTACTGACACCTAAGAAAGACGGCACTCGGGGCATGTGTGTGGACAATAGAGCCATCAACAAAACAACAATCAAGTTTAGGTTTCCCATACCTAGGCTTGATGACATATTAGACATGATGGCTAAATCCACCATTTTCTCCAAAATAGATCTCAAGAGTGGATATCACCAAATTCGTATACGCCCTGGTGATTGAATGGAAGACAGCCTTCAAAACGAAGGATGGGCTATATGAGTGGTTGGTAATGCCCTTTGGCTTGACTAACGCACCCAACACTTTCATGCGGGTGATGACCCAAGTCTTCAGACCGTTCATGGGGAAATTCTTAGTGGTGTACTTCGACGATATCCTGATCTATAGCACCACTAGATAATCACACCTTAAAATTCGAAGTTAGTCTGCAGCGTCCTTAGGGCAGAGAAATTATACGCTAACCTTAAAAAATGTTCGTTCATGTCCAATCAGGTTGTGTTCTTAGGGTTTCTAGTGTCAACAGAAGGGATGCGTGCAGACCCATAGAAAGTCAAGCCATTGAACCGAGGAACGTCCACGAAGTGCGAAGCTTCCATGGCTTGGCCACATTCTATTGTCGGTTCATTAGGAGTTTTAGCACGATTATGGCTCCCATTACAGAGCATATGAAGAAGGGAGAATTTGTGTGGTTGAAAGCCGTAGTTAATGCTTTTAAAGAAATTAAGGGCAAGAAGGTCGAAGCTCCCGTCATATGCCTTCCCGACTTTTCTAGTCTTTGAAGTTGCGTGTGATGCATCTGGTATTGGTATAGGTGGAGTCCTAAGTCAAAAGGGTCATCCTGTTGCCTATTTCAGTGAGAAACTGAATGAGGCAAAACAAAAATACTCTACGTATGATAAGGAATTATATGAGGTAGTGCAATCTTTGAGACATTGGCGCCACTACCTCCTATTACAGGAATTTGTCTTATTCTCTGATTATGAGGCCTTACGTTATCTTCTCCCAGAAGAAACTTAACCCAAGGCATGCTAAGTGGGTTGCGTTCCTTCAAGAGTATTTGTTTGTCTTGAAACACAAGGCCAGAGTAGAGAATAAACCAGCCAATGCCCTTAGCCGTAAAATGGCGTTGCTCAATTCTTTGAGTGGAGTTGTCAGCTTTGAGCAACTGAGAGATGAGTACCTCATGTGACCAGATTTTTGGGGTACCTACACATCACTCTCGAGTGAACAGCAAAGTGCAGGGGATTTCATGTTGAGAGATGGATTCTTTTTAAAGGAAATCGTTTATGTATTCCCCGTACGTCCCTCCGTGAATTCCTCGTCTGGGAGCTTCATTTGAGAGGGATAGCTAGCCACTTTAGCCGCGATAAGACTATTGCCCTCATAGAGGATTGTTTCTACTGGCCGAGTCTTAAGCAAGATGTCGCTAAAATTTTAGGGCAGTGTAGAACGTGTCAGATGACGAAGCAGCAAAAGAAATTTTCTGAATTATATATGCCATTACCTATGCCAGATGCTCCGTGGCAAGACATTAACCTAGATTTCATGTTTGGGCTTCCTAATTGACGCAGGACAGCCCTAATTATGATGCATGCTCATGAACATAATTAAACAGCGGAAATAGAATGAATAAATGATCTAAAATTCTAGCAGTAATCATCATAACTGAGAAAATCATAACGGAAACATGCAATGGAGCGGGCCATCATCACAACCATGGAGTATGGCATTCAATTATTATTTAGGTTGGATCCGGCGAGGGATGAGACCTCCCGATCTTGCATGGTCACACCCAATCGATCAACTGGAAAATAGAAAGAAGAAAATAATTACCTTGAAAAAGTTGGAGGGGCACAAGAAGAAATTAGAAGAGGAAGATCAAGGGAAGAGAAGAAGCACCATTAGAGAGAAGAGAGGAAGGAGGCAACCAAAGGGTTTGCTTTTCATTAATCAATAGTTAAAATTCGGATTTAGGGCTTTAGCCCACTTAAATAAGCAAATAAAGACATAAAATTACTAAAATACCCCTAGAATAAGCAAATAAAGACATAAAATTACTAAAAGACCCCTAACTAAGCAAAAACGCGCAAATAACATAAGTACGGGAAAGTTCGGGCGCTCGGTCTTCTTTCTCCAATCTTCCTTCACATGTGTCTTCCCTGAGTGGGGTCTTCTATATGTCCAATCACATGTGAAAGGTCTTCAGCTCCTCAATAGTCGTCTATCCACAAGGACGGCACTTGTGGTTGGCGCTTTCTTCGTTGCTACACCTTGAATGCGCTTGTGTCCGCATCAATTCCCCTCGGGTGAGAAAAACTCGACTCCGACGAGTTGAAACTTTTCTAACGCTCTAGTAGATCTGGATTAATATCCTGCAATGCGTCGCCCGACAGCCACGTAGATTCAGACGATGGTTTGTTCTTCCACTTGACAAAATACCTTTGGAAACCTCCATCTCTCGTAGATATTATCTCGTCATCCAAGATTTCTTTAATTTCTTCTTTATGAGAAATGGGTAGAGGGGGTGGAAGGGGTTGGGTAGCAAACTCAGAAAAAGGCCATGAAATGGACGATGTATCAACAATGGGAGTTTGGGCACGGACTAGATCTTCCACATTAAAAGTTCGATTAATGCTCATTTCAGGTGGAAGGTCAATCCGATACGCGTTGAACCCAACCTTTTGTAATATCTTGAATGGTCCAGCACTACGCGCTTGTAATTTTTTAGCAGATCCTTGAGAGAATCGCTCTGGCCTTATTCGCACCATTACATAATCTCCTTCTTGAGATTCTTGCACTCTACGATGAGAATCAGCTGAAACTTTATAATCATCATTGCTCTTATTTAACCGTTGTCTAATATGTGTATGCAAATCATGAATATGGCATGCAAATGCATCGTTTGACTCAAATGACCTTTGGGTAACAGACATAGGTAAGAGATCTATGGGCATTCTAGGTTTATAACCACTTACAATTTCAAAAGGACTCAACCCTGTAGATCTATTAACTGACCCATTATAAGCAAGTTCAGTAGTTGGTAAAATTAGGTCCCAAGTCTTAACATGTTCACCCACTAGACAGCGTAGAAGATTTCCAAGGCTGCGGTTTACCACTTCAGTTTGACCATCTGTTTGTGGGTGGTAAGCAGTAGAAAATTGCAAACAAGTTCCCATAATGTGCCACAATGTCTTCCAAAAATAGCTAGTAAATCGAACATCATGATCAGACACTATGGTTTTAGGTAACCCATGGAGACGCACCACACCATCAAAAAAGAGACGAGCAACATGAGACGCATCTGACGTCTTCGAACATAAGAGGAAATGTGCCATTTTAGAAAAACGGTCCACAACGACAAAAACGGAATCGTGCTTTTTTATAATCTTGGAAAGCCCAAGTACGAAGTCCATACTAATGTCCTGCCACGGAGCATGTGGCACTAGCAATGGCGTGTACAGCCCGATATTTTGCTTTCTTTGCTTTGCCAGCTGACATGTTCGACATTGTCCTAAAACTTTGGCTACGTCTCGCTTGAGACTTGGCCAATAGAAACGATCTTCCACGAGGGCAATGGTCTTATCACGACCAAAATGGCCAGCTATCCCTCCTGAATGAAGCTCCCAGATGAGGAATTCATGAAGGGACATACGGGGAATACAAAGTCTGTCTCCCTTAAAAAGGAAGCCATCTTTAAGAACATATTCACTCATAATATGCTGGTTACTAGCGAGCGACGCGTAAGTACCCCCAAAATCAGGACATATGGGGTATTCATCTTTCAGTTGCTCAAATCCGACTACCTCTACACTCAAGGAGTTGAGCAATGTCATTCTCCTACTAAGGGCATCCGCTGGTTTGTTTTCAACCCCGGCCTTGTGTTTCAAAACAAACAAATATTCCTAAAGAAATGCTACCCACTTGGCATGCCTTGGGTTGAGTTTCTTCTGAGAATGCAAATATCTCAAAGCCTCATAGTCAGAAAACAAAACGAATCCTTGCGGTAGGAGATAGTGTCGCCAATGTCTCAGGGATTGCACTACCACATAAAATTCTTTGTCGTAAGTGGAGTATTTTTGTTTTGCCTCTTTCAGTTTCTCACTGAAATAGGCCACTAGGTGTCCTTCTTAACTCAACACTCCACCTATACAGACACCAGACGCATCACACGCTACTTCAAAGACTTTAGAAAAGTCAGGTAGACGCGTGACAGGAGCTTCCACCATCTTGCCCTTAATTTCTTTAAAAGCCTTGACTGCAGCTTTAGACCACACGAACTCTCCCTTTTTCATGCACTCGGTAATGGGAGCCATGATCGTGCTAAAACCCCTAATGAACCGACGATAAAAAGTTGCTAGGCCGTGAAAGCTTCACACCTCATGAATGTTCCTTGGTTATGGCCACTCAACTATGGCCCCGACTTTTTCGTGGTCTGCGCAGAACCCTTCAGATGACACTATAAATCCTAAGAACACAACTTGGCTAGACATGAATGCACATTTCTTAAGATTAGCGTACAACTTTTCCTTCCTAAGGACACTACAGACCTTCTTTAAATGTTCAAGGTGTGATTCCTTAGTGGTACTATAAATAAGAATATCGTCAAAGTACACCACTAGGAATTTTTCCATGAACAGCCTCAAAGCTTGTGTCATCACCCTCATGAAAGTACTGGGTGCGTTAGTCAAGCCGAAGGGCATGACCAACCACTCATACAGCCAATCTTTCGTCTTAAACGCCGTCTTCCACTCATCTCCTGGGCATATACGGATTTGGTGATATCCACTCTTGAGGTCTATCTTAGAGAATATAGTGGACCTGGCCATCATGTCAAGCATATCATCAAGTCTAGGTATAGGAAACCTATACTTGACAGTAATTTTGTTTATGGCACGGCTATCCACACACATGCGCCACGTGCCGTCTTTCTTTGGTGTCAACAATGCAGGCACGGCATACGGGCTCATACTCTCTTGGATGAAACCCTTTTGTAGAAGCTCATCAACTTGCTTCTTCAACTCTGCATGCTCTGCAGGGTTCATCTTGTAGTGAGGAAGGTTTGGTAGAGTAGACCCTGGGACAAGATTAATGGCATGTTGTATGTCCCTCATAGGTAGCAACTCATTCGGTAAGTCTTCAGGAAATACATCACTGTATTCCTTCAGGACCGAGGTCACCTCACGGGGCAACTCTGATGGAACCTCAAGTGTAATCTCTCTAGCCACAAGGGCATGCACTATAGAATCCTCCTTAGCCTCTTTTTCAAACTCTCTTGCGCTGATTATATGTAGAGACTTAGGTTTGGATTTCCTCATTCCTCTAGGCTCACTTGCCTTCTCATCCTTCTTCTTCCCTAGTGTATTCTCAAGCAGCATGGGATTAAGTTTGATCTTTCTACCGTTATACATAAAAGTACATGCATTCGAACGGCCAAAGATCGTGACATCATTATCGAATAGCCACGGTCTACCTAGGATAACATGTCCCACATCCATAGGTAAAATATCACACTACAGGGACTTTTTGTATGACCCAAACTCGATGGGGACTAGACATTGCTGGGTGACAGGTAAGGATGTCTTGTCAACCCAAGAAACTTTATACGGGTCTGGATGAGGTGTGGATTTCAGTTTTAAGCGATCTAAGGTGCTAGTGGAAATCACATTCTGACAACTTCCACTGTCCACTATCACCTTACAATTCTTTTCACCACACTTGGCAATAGTGTAGAAGATAGTGCTTTGACGCCAGTCAGCGCTACTTCTAGACTGAGCTAGCACACGCCTGACTACTGCAAGCGTTGCTTCTCCATCCACTTCTTCTTCATCAGTAAGTCCTCCTTCAAGGTGATACTCTTCAACTTCATAATCACCCTGGTCATCTCCACCCTCGTGGGACTCGCCTATAACTAAGGCTCTCCCACGGCTCTTCGTAGGACACTGATTAGACATGTGACCAAGGTTGCCACACTCATAGCACCTCACTTGGCTCATGTTACTAGGACCGACACCAAGAACCCCTTTACCCTTGTCCTCCCTAGGCCTAGGTGGAATGGTCGACTATGCCCTAGGTTGACTACCAATATTAGGTCTAGTTCCCTGGGAACTAGATCTAGCACTGGAGTCTCGGGACTCAAAAACGACGAACGACAGGAGCCTTCAGATATTGCTCTAACTCCTGCACGACTTGATATGCTTCATCCAAGTCCGTTAAGGGCCGAGTCATAAGCTCGCATTGAAGATCCGCACGAAGGCCCATCTTGAAACGCGAGAGCGTTACTAGAGAGTCTTCTCAGATATCACATCGCATCACATATTCTTCAAATTTAGCGATGAAGTCAGCGGCAGACATTGACCCTTGGCGTAAGGATTGCCATTGGTCAAGAAGCTTCTGACGGTATGAGAGAGGAAGGTACTTCTCCTTCAACTTCTCTTTCATCTCATACCAATGTGTGATAAGGGCTCTACCAACTCTCTCTATCCTACGCTCGGTGTTGGTCCAGAAGAGCTTGGCTTGACCCACAAGCTTCATCTTAGCAAACCGCATCTGACGGTTTTCCGACATGCCATACCACTCAAAGTAGTGGTCCATGTCAGCAACCCAGTCAAGGAATGCCTTGGGATCCAAGCGCTCATCAAAACTCGGGGCCTCAACTCTCACACTCTTCATCGCACGCTCATCTGGATCATAGCGGTCTTGATGATCACATGTGGCTCGTGCCTCTCGCACCACACCACGACCGTTACCACGATCTCTATCCTCACTACCACCACGTGTGGCAGCGCGTTCTTCAATGATTCCTCCCACTTGGGAGTGCGCATCATCCCCTACAGCGGGGTTTTCCTTTTGGGACGCCTCTAGTTGCTCGACCTTAGTCATGGTAGTGGTAATTTGGTTCTCAAGGCGGGCAAACTCACGCCTTTGACCTACTTCTAAGGTGGTTATCTTTTATATCAATTGAGCAAGTTGCTCAGATAACTGCTCGTTATTCATGGTAGGTTGAAGTCCGAAACCTCTACCTCTTCTCGTGGGCATACAATGTAGACTTGAACTAAACTGTACCCAACTAGACTACTAGGTGTTATGACTTTCAAGATGAATGTGATGAATGCAAAACTACTATGAACTGACACAATTAAGTTGAAACAGGAAACAACTCAAATCTGGAAATTTTCCAGATTAGGAACTTTCTAAAATTAGGAAGTTACTAAAATTGAAAACTTTCTAAATCTAGAACTTTCCTAAATTAAACCTAAAAATCAAAACCCTAATTTGATAACTCGATCTAGACAAAAACCATGCAAGCCTATGCTTTAATACCAAATTTGACGCAGGACAGCCCTAATTATGATGCATGCTCATGAACATAATTAAACAGCGGAAATAGAATAAATAAATGATCTAAAATTCTAGCAGTAATCATCGTAACTGAGAAAATCATAAAGGAAACATGCAATGGAGCGGGCCATCATCACAACCATGGAGTATGGCATTCAATTATTATTTAGGTTGGATCCGGCGAGGGATGAGACCTCCCGATCTTGCATGGTCACACCCAATCGATCAATGAAGATCACTAGTCCGAAGAACCAAGAAGTTTCTCGGATTAGGGATTTGAGAATTTGGGAGTTTAGGGTTTCGATCGGTTCTCAAGATTTTGATCGAAAAAGGATTAGCCAAAACTGGAAAATAAAAAGAAAAAAATAATTACCTTGAAGAAGTTGGAAGGGCACAAGAAGAAATTAGAAGAAGAAGATCAAGGAAAGAGAAGAAGCACCATTAGAGAGAAGAGAGGAAGGAGGCAACCAAAATGTTTGTTTTTCATTAATCAATAGTTAAAATTCGGATTTAGGGCTTTAGCCCACTTAAATAAGCAAATAAAGACATAAAATTACTAAAATACCCCTAGAATAAGCAAATAAAGACATAAAATTACTAAAAAACCCCTAACTAAGCAAAAACGCGCAAATAACATAAGTACAGGAAAGTTCGGGCGTCCGGTCTTCTCTCTCCAATCTTCCTTCACATGTGTCTTCCCTGAATAGGGTCTTCTATATGTCCAATCACATGTGAAAGGTCTTCAGCTCCTCAATAGTCGTCTATCCACAAGGACGGCACTTGTGGTTGGCGCTTTCTTCGTTGCTACAACTTGAATGCGCTTGTGTCTGCATCACTAGGATGATTAAAAAGCACGATTCCATTTTTGTTGTTGTGGACCGCTTCTCTAAGATGGTGCATTTCATCCCATGTTCTAAAACTTCAGATGCATCTAATATTGCTAAGGTCTTTTTCAATGGTGTGGTCCGTCTCCATGGTTTTACCTAAGACCATAGTGTCTGACCATGATGTCAGATTTACCAGCTATTTTTGGAAGATACTCTGGCACATGATGGGAACATGTTTACAGTTTTCTGCTGCATACCACCCCCAAACTAACAGCCAAACTGAGGTGGTTAATTGCAGCCTTAGAAACCTCTTATGATGCTTAGTGGGTGAACATGTGAAATTTTGGGATTTGATTCTACCTATAGCCGAGTTCGCCTACAACAGTCAACAGTTCAGTCAATAGATCTACAGGGTTGAGTCCATTTGAAATTGTTAGTGGGTACAAACCTCGGATGCCCATAGACTTGTTACCCATGTCAGTTACCCAAAGATCTTCTGAGTCAGCCGACGCATTTGCACGACACATTCATGACTTGCATGCACATGTTAGACAGCGAATAAATGCGAGTAATGATAATTATAAATGTAAAGCTGACCATCATTGTAAGTGAACAAAATTTAATGAAGGGGATTGTATAATGGTTAGGATTAGACAAAAGCAGTTTCTTCCAGGTTCCACTAAGAAATTACAAGCTCACAGTACTGGACCATTCAAAGTATTGTGTAAAATTAGGTCTAATGCGTACAGGGTAGACCTTCCACCTGAAATGGTAGTCATCTATCCTAACCCTTCTATTGTTTCTTCTTCCCACCCTTGGCCACTTTCCGACTTTACTTCTCAACCTACTCAACCCCTTCCACCATCAATTGACCGTAAGGAAGAGATTGAAGGGATAGTGGATGAGGAGATTGTTTCCACATGAGATGGGGGCTTCCAAAGGTACCTTGTCAAATGGAAGAACAAGCTACCATCCGATTCCACATGGTTTACAGAAGTGGAACTGCAGCGGATTAATCCGGACCTTCTCGAGACGCACAAAAATTTTAACTCATCGGAGCTGAGTTCTTCTCACCCGAGGGGAGTTGATGAGGACATCAAACCCTTCAAAGTTTATCAAAGACGAAGACGGCCAACAAATACATCTTTATTGCTCGATGATGGTTCATGTCACAACCAAGGATGATTTTGAAGACCTGGTTAATGGCACAACTAAGGATGATTTTGAAGACCTTACACATGTCCTTGGATTAATTGAAGGCCCCACATTAGGAGGACACGTGTAGAATGAGTTGGAAGACTGATCTATTATGCGGGATTTTTTTATTTTTTTTATTTTTTTTTAGAAAGCTTTGTTTTGCGCTTTTTTTTCTTTGGTTATAGGGGTAGTTTAGTCATTTTCTTTTAAATCCAGATTTTATAAATAGGGTACTTTCTACCCTAAACCTAATAATATTTTTTTAATGAAAGCTTAGTGCCTCCTTCCCATTTCTCTCTGTGGTAAGTTCTTCTCTTCCCCTAATCTCCTCTTTTTCTAAATTCTATTTATAGCCCTCCAACCTTCTTCTCTTTCTATGCCTTTTTTTTTTGTTGCTATTGACCCTAAAAATATGAGAATTGATCCCAACCCTCTCAGATTTTCCAGCCATCCCTAATCCACAAATCCTTTGATTTTCTGGACTAGAGAAGCTGCATTGAATGTTGGATTGAAACCATGCAAGATCGGGAGGTCTCATCCCTCATCGGATCTAATCCACGCATGATTTGAATACGGTACCACAAGATTGTAATGATAATCTACAACCATTGCATGTTTCATTTGTTATTATCTTTACTATGATGTTGAATGTTGAATGTTTCAATTGATTTACTTAGTTTATTTCGCTGGATAATTTCTGTGCTCACACATGCATTCTAGTTTAGACCGTCATGCATTAGGTTGCCTTCAATCCTTCATTACGAATTCCAACATCATCCATTGTTGCCTTTGATCCACAAGAACTTATAATGATTCATTTCTCGTCAACCACCCAAAACCCAATAACATAGCAGCCCGGACAAACAAATTTGTGATGCAACAATGGAGAAGCCTGCATCCCTTTTAACGGGACCATCTATCATCTTTCTTCACACTGCCGACGAGGTACCCAACATGATTAGATATTGCCTTCCTAAACAATTAGAAACTAGAAAGGGCAATGGGCCAGCCTAATACATAGGCCCCAAGGCCTAAGCTAGCATGGGCCTAGTTGAGTGGGTCAAAGCCTAACCTAGCCCTCCCTAAAAATTGATAAAATCCGTATTTCCCACTTGAATGTCCTAATCCATCCATCAAGTGGGCCACACATGAGCAAAGAAATAGACATTTAAACGAACAAAACCAAAGGTCTAAATTCAAGATGCATGTGTTGCCTAAACAAGGATTGGAATGAAATATTTGTAAAAATCAATGTACACATGAAGTCGGATAGGACTAAAATGGCATTAAGCCCAAGCACAGCCTAGAAATTAATTGGGCCACACATGCCGAGCCCAAGCTTGGGTCACAGGCCAACTAGTAGGTCTAAGCCCGGTCTAAAGCCGAGACAGGCTTGCCGAGCGGCTAGGCCACCCAGGCCATTGCCAGCTCTGGTAGATACTACCCTCTTACCCAACAATATCCATTACGAGCATGCGTTCAGACTCTTTGCTAGCTGTTGCCCTGTTGGTTATATAAGTTTTGATTCTCTCTAAGATACGATCCCCTCCGCTATGACTTATCAAGGAAAGTTCTTCGACTAATGTCCTTCCAAATGCTCCACAAAATGGAAGAGGAACTAACGACCATGGACATCTCCCCTTTTCCCAAAAGAAGCCTCCCTCCCAAGAAGTGAAAATGCATTCGATCGTTCCTTGGATCACACATGCAACCTCAAAAGGTTGGATAAATTCACCCAATAAGTAACGAGCTTCCAAGTATTCAATAAAGAGGTGAGTCATTGTTTCATTGCTCGCCTTACACAAAGCAAATATTGGCCAAACAATGCCACTTTCTTTGGAGATTGTCAAGAGTTAGAATCTTGCCACATGCCATTGTCCAGCAAAAAAGTCGAGGGGTGATCTTGCACACACAAAAAAATGCTCACATTGTCCCTCGTGTTGGTCAAACTTTCAGAAAATGCTTTGCAACAAACAAGGCTTTGTTGGACTATTTCTGTATTCTAACATCTTCTCTTCGTTAGACAATATGAGTTTCATCAAGGAGAGAAGGCATATCCATAAAATCCTGTTACAAAAAATCATTTATTTTCCTCTTAGGCAATATGTTACGGACCACCTTTTCTCCTATTCACTCTTAGCAATCTTTAATGAAATCTTTCCAAGAGGTAATGTTGTAGAGCCAAGGGAACTTCAAAGCAAAATGGTTTCACCTGCCCAAAAATCCTCCCAAAATCTTACCTTGCACCCTCCCCCACTTTAAAAACAAATCCCCACCTAAAATTCTTCCAAATACATCGTAGCGGCATCATCCATTGTATAGATATTTTTACATGCTGCCAACATAACCAATCTTTTCCACCACCATTTTGCCCGTCAATACCATATAACCATGGACCCCATATATTGGTAGAGAAGTGCCAGCCAAACCCAAGACCACATGAGGGTTGATGTGAGGTGGGCATCCAGTCATCAAATATTTCCAAGCAAATCATGAGAGTTTTTGTTCCAAATCTTCATTAGCAGATGATGATCAATGATGATGATGATGGCCATGATGACGATGGTGGTGATGGTGATGGTGATGGTGATGGTGACGATGACGACGACGATGATGAGCATATGCACTGATGGAATGCAAGTATCATGTGGTTCAGGTCCCTGAAGCTTCTACCCAAAAACCACATAGACAACTTAATATAATACCAAATTTATAGAAATACCATATAATGCAACAGACACAAAATATGCATACAGCCACATGCAAGATATATACACTAACAGGATATGAGTGTTATGAGGCTTTACTGGAAAACTTCTGTTCAGTTACCACATAAGCAACAGAATACAAATTATACAATGACAGATTTATGTAAAAGACATTGACGAATATTTGATGGTTTAACCTTACAAAATTCTGAAATTTCTGACTGTATCCTTTTTCTTCTTTTTTATCTGGAAGGGGCGGAAGGGGTGGTGCTTTAGAAACGAGAAGACCACAGTAGATAGGGTGATTAGCATTATCAAGGGCTTTGTTTCGGGTTGGGCTTCTTATGTAAATGCAGCTAAAGCTACCATTTCTTCTTTTGTTCGCGAGCTTCAGCATACCTTTGTATTCTTTTCTTGCCTTTTGGTGGGCGTCTTAATAAATTCTCAATCACCTCTCAAATAAATAAATAACTAAACATTTTTTTCTTCTTTTTTAGGGATATTTATAAATATCTACAACCAAACGTTGTGTACATCAACGCTTTAGTCAATTCATCCAAGTGTGAATTATATATTCATTCTATGACCATGTAGGGACAAATCAGTATAAGAGTAGTTGCATAAAATAGCATTTCAACCTAGCCAAAACAAATGGGGAGAAAAAGAACCATGAAATTAGCTGTGAACTATCTCCTTTCAATGACCTTCTAGGGAAAAATAAAACAAGTGGTACTTAAAGTAGCATTACAACCTATCCGAAAAGATTGCAAGAAATTGAAACATGAGATGCAAAAGAAAGAATCAATAATGGTGCAAGACATGGTTAAATCCTGATAACATGATAACTGGACATATGAGCTGATAGAGGAGCCATCTCATGGGAAATAAGTGGTAATTAGGCAACTCGTCTTATAAGCATCCTAAAAGCATTGTATATTGCAAATTCAACCAAATCAACACAAGCTACTTACTTGTGCTCAGATTCATCTTGTATAAATGCATGAAGTGCTTCCACGGCTAAGGAGAACGACATAAACAAAAGAAACAGCTGTCTACACATGCAACAGAAGCAACATATCCATACGTTAGCTCTGATGGTGCAAATTATTATTACCAGTACTAAGATTATTATACTATGCATAAAAAGAACAGTGAGTTTGAGGTTTTTTTTAGATGAATATATATATATATATATTGAGGAACGGTGAGGTTAGTTTGACAAGTCTTTCAACTGAGTTGATTAAAAAGTAAATGTCATCATGATTCCAAAAACAGAAAAAATAAATTAATTAATTAAATAAAATAAAATTTGTAAAACAATACTTGTACTTTATTCCATTGTCTTGTTATACTATCCATATATAATAAAGATCAGGCAGATGTGATCTCATACAAGATCACCAATTACAAGTAGGATAAAGTTTACCAGAAATATCATGTGCATTTATTGCTGTAGAGAAACTGTGTCGATTTATAAAATATGGCCATAGATAAGTTCCTTGATCATGTCATCATAAATAAGGGCAGAAATGGCAAGCACTTACAGCATTAGTAAAAGCAGAAAGGACTTCTAGCCTTTTGTACCTGAAATAAAAGAACCAAAATTTCTGAATCATCAAACAGTTAGAGCTCTTCAAATTTAGCAAACCGAGACATGGCATTTCCCGTGGAACCATGTGACAATTAGAAACTGGAAAGAACCATGTGCCATAAAGGAACTTCTGTGGGCCAAAAGTTGCACAGCAACAAAGTGCTACAGAAACAGTGCACAACAACAACAGCTTCATAAAAAATAATAGTAAATAAAAAGGAAAAAAGTTGAAAAGACAAGCAAATAAGAAAAGGATGTTGCCTAGCACTATTCAAAAACTAAGATTTTCAAGCCAGAATCCCTTATTATTATATGATAAAATCACTAACCATAATAAAAACGGAGGTAAAATCAATGCTTCAAAGGACTTGCTGCATCCTCAATCCAATGATCAGTACAATGTCCCCCAGAACATGGGTTTTTGAGTTGGGCCCATGTTTTGGCAGTCCTGACCATTAATCTACCGACCACTTCGTCAATGAGTCACGCTCAACCATTTCCCAGATGGGAAGACCTATGCATTCAACCATTGGACTTTTTGTATGGATCACTGATGCACTTTTTTGTAAGTATCTATTTGCAGCAACCAAACTTTTAACGGTCATGTGCATGTGTGGAGTATATGTGGGTGTGCGTATGTGTGTGGGTGTGCGTGGATGGGAGGATGTGAATGTGTGGATGTGGGTTGTGTGTGCATGTGTGTGGGTGGGTGTGTAGGTGTGCATGTGTGTGGGTGGATGTGGGTGTGTAGGTGTGCATGTGTGTGGGTGGATGTGGGTGTGTAGGTGTGCATGTGTACAGGTCGGGGTTACCAAACCACATGCCCCACTTGTACACTCTGAGGGCGAAGGATGCTATACAAATTTTTGGGCCAAGGGATCATGTAATCCTCTTTAAGAGCAAAGCTATTCTGAGTCCAAACTCAAACTCCAGTGTAGGTTGAAACAAAATTTTCCACATCATTCCAGAAATAAAATCATCAAAAAAGTAACAAAAAAATCACCCATATAGGCCACAAATGAGATAGTGACTCAAAGAACTAAAAGTGAACTCCCTGGGGTTTCTGATCTCACCCGTAGGTGTAGACTTCATCGGGCTTCTTCCGGGAAGTAGCCATCGCAAACAATGAAAATGTTAAGAGGCCACAACCAAATGTCAAATGAAAAGCATCGGACACCAAGCCTGTAAAAAATATAGAATTTAGCAAAGAAATCAGAGAATAACACCAATAGAGAATCAGTAAACATTGAAGAGAACACATCATCCCTCAAGTAATGAATTTGATTGTCTTCAATTTGTCACAATGTCAATTTAACCAATAGCATGTTGTCATCATCATCGTCATCATCTAAGCCTTATCCATATTAATTGGGGTTGGCTTATCCCAATAGCATGCTGCCATATGGTTTATAAATGACAAGAGCGACCCTAGAGAATGATTTATCTGAAATAAGACCTCTTATTCCAGACCATGTTACTGGGTGCATTATAAAAAAATAAAAAATAAAAAAATAAAGGAATGCAAGGGACTATGAACTGGAAACTAATCCGACCACCACTTTACAACGGTGAAAACAACAATGTTCAAAGCTAATGCAATCAAATGATCTACCTGTCGTCTCTTACAAAAGCAAGAAATTCTTAACATTAACAACTTCTACGAACTCTACCAATATCTGCAACTCCATTTAAAAACATGGACTTAAAGATGGAGCCTTTTGTTGCAATGACTAACCACCACAAATTTTTCTCATGACAAAAAACAATTGAACTTGGCTAGGTTTTCTTTTCAGTGGCAGCCACAAGTAAGAATACATACTTGATGAAGGCCCATTGCCTACCATGGGCCCCAAATTTTTTGAAAGATGAATTGAATATGTGAAAAACCAAGGAAAAGGCAGAGAACTTTCGATACAAATATAGGGGCTCGAGGCCCTAGAAGGAAGGTATTCCACAATGGTAACAGTGGCCATAACAACCAACGCTGTTAAAAAAAAGAAGCCCTATATCCGCCCCGTATCATTGAAAAAAAAAATCCAAAAAACCCATATCCGCCCCATAACAAACCATTACGGGACTGTTACAGGCTTACGGCCTTTACAGGGAGTGTAACGGGCTGTTTACAACAATTACATGTTATTTTTTTCCATAACGGTTATTACGGCCATTACGACCCCATTAACGGTTGCCACCGTTACCTTTACATAACCGTAATGGTCTTTACAGCACACCATGCCTGGAAGAAGCCAAATCAAGAACCACCAGCTTAGTAATGCTAGTTGAAGAGTTAAATGGAATATCTAAACTCAATGCCAAAGATCTAATCTCCTTGAAGAACATAGAATCTACACTAGACTCCATGGATGATCCTTGATCCCTGCAACCCAACGCCATGGGCCCTGAACTTTAGACTGTTTGTTGCTAGTTTCGTGGGATTCATTTTAAAGACTACAGTTTACTATTTTTGGAAGATAGGTGTGTTGATTTTGAAGATATGGTTCTTCACCTTAAAGATTCTCTAAACATTTTGGTAACGATTCTCTAAATTTTGCTTCTAATATTTTTAGGCCATTACAAATGGCCAAATATTTATGGGTAGAATTTTTGCTTTCTTAGATATAGATTAGACTAAATTGAAACTAATCAAATGGTTGGAAAATCTTAATTAAGGATTCATAGGGATTTCAGGGTATGTCTTTTAGGGTCTATAGAAGGGGTTGTTCTATGAGGTAGGAGCATTGCATTTTCAAAGTTCTTTGAGATTTCATTTAAGTAGTCATAAGATGTAAAGTTCTAATGAAGCGGGTTATCCCTCTCTATTCCATTTCCAATATTCTGATGGGTATGCTGTTTGTCCATTTCTATGATTCAGGTATCGAAATTTCATTGATTCAAGAACCAGATTACATCAATAGATTCAATACTGTGTGGACTATAGAGAACGTTGTCCCATCTAGCATCAACCTGGGCACTTCATAACGATTGATTACTAACATAAGGTCCAACTATACATGTGATCAATCTAGAAAAATAATGCTATCACGGGTCTTTAGTTCAAGTTATAACCTGTGTTCACTCTTATGAGCAGCCATGGCCAGCAATGCAATTGCATCTTTAAGATTCTCTTATCGGATCTACGACTATGATGAGATGGATTAAAGGCCTTCAACATTCTTGCATGTACGTGGATAATATCTGAAAAATGAAACCAATGCGGCAAAAAATTCCAGCAACCTGCACCATCTGCCTTTATGGAAATTACCAGGGTGTTGGGAGTTGGAGAGGTCAGAAGTTTTGATGTCTAGTATAAGAGGAAATCTGGTAAGTTGTTTTAAAGGACTTTAATAACTTCTTGCAGTGGGCTTTTCCTGGTGGCTGTACTAGAATCAATTGGACTCAATTGGCCTTGTATTTGAGCAACCCTACTCTATGGGTTTGCAAACGTTCAGGAAAAAGATTCAAGCTCACAACTTAAATTTGGATGAAAATTACGATCCCAATTCAACATCTTAATTTCACCACTTGAAGAGTCATTCCTATCACAACAAAAACCTACTAAAACAAGGAATCATACAAGGGCTCCACTTTCAGGTACACAGCTATTCACCATGTAGTCAATGGGAAACTGAAATTTTTATTTTGAAAACTGCATTGGTATGTCAGCCCACTGTCTTTGGAAGCTGAAAGATAGTTGTGCAGTGACTTTCAATTCTCACTGTGCCACACATTCTATTCCCATCAGATAATGCTATGGCAGAAAATGGTAAATCATAGTTATGCACTCACCTTACATGTGGCCCATCAAGTCCATCTAAATATTACGCCCGCTACATATGGGACCAAGCCAAAAGAAAGGAAAAATCATGCTGACCAGACAATCCTTACCATCCAATCCTGGCCTACAAATGGATGGGTAGAGAAGAATATTTTCAATCAAAATTCAACAGCCAAATGTCCATTGGTGATGCTTAGGATCACCTGATAAATGATATTTCTTGAGCAAACCCCATCTGTAGTATATCCCACAGTGTGGAGAGTCTAGATTGACGTAAATGGATTGTGAACAATCATGTCTAAGTGACTATGCTCCACCATACTTTGCCAGAGTCTGATAAAACCTCTACACTATCATTCACACAATATGCATATGTTTTATGAGCTTTCAGATGAGAAACCAGATCTACAAGCAAGGATAAATCAATATTCTTACCAAAACGCCGGGTGAAAATTCCTATAACCAATTCAGCAGTTGAATACGCCACGTTGAGTGTGATCATCATAAAGAGCCGCTTCATAGGTCTACTCCCAGATCTCATAACTTGAAATACAGACAACATACGCAACGGAAAGGAAACATTTTTAGGTGAACTTCTCTCCTGCCTAAACGAGGACTTTCCATGTCCTCTCCAGACGCTCTCGTTTTCAAGTGGCGGATAAATGCCTGGCGGAATATTAATGCTGGAAGAACTCCGATAAAGCACTGGATGAACGGACTCATTTGAAATAATAGGGATGGGAGTGTGAGCGTCGGGTTGACGAAACGAAGGTTGGCGTGAGAAAGCATATCGACGATCACTCCCACTGCCGAATCCGATCTCCCCATTCCATGACTGCTGAGACTCGCCATTTTCAATCCGATTCTGGAAAAAAGGCCTTGAATCGATTCCCGTGCCAGGAGCTTCCCGTACAACAGTCTGATTCTCCATATCTTCAGAGATTTAAAGACCTCACATCTGGTTTCAGCATATAAACCCTGACTCTAGTGCAATTTTGAGACGAACACTTCAGGAATTCAAAAGGGGATCGCTTCTTCTACCCTACAACACAGAAAGACCTCAAGAACCGGAAAGAAACAAGAAACAACAACAACAGCAAAAAAAAAAAAAAAAAGCGTAATCTTGCTTTCAGAACCTCTTTATGGGACTCGAAAAAATAAAAACCAAAATTCTACCGTCTGCAGGGATCGAGCTTCGGATCTCACAATCAATCGAGGGATATATAAAGTAAGGGGAATTGGAAATTAGGGTTCCAGAATAGAAATCGATCGCTGTTTTCCTCCTCCTCTCTGAGGCTCAGTTCCCCGACTTTTCGCGTCTACGCG
The DNA here is from genome assembly GCA_030180095.1 of Magnolia changhungtana. Lineage (NCBI taxonomy): Eukaryota > Viridiplantae > Streptophyta > Magnoliopsida > Magnoliales > Magnoliaceae > Magnolia > Magnolia changhungtana. The sequence goes on from JASAUF010000625.1 coordinate 5,441,655, forward strand.
CCCTCGAAGATGGAAGAATGTGGAGACCGGTATTTAAAGGGCGGGGATTGCCCAACAGCCCAAGTCAAGCAACGGAGACTACTTCCGATACCCACATTCATGAGGCGGAACCATCTAAAAGTGTACGCCTCAGGTACAGCACCATATGTGGGCCAGTCGCTGGAAATCGAGACCATTCATCAGGTGAGCCTCGTTGTCATCAGACCCGGTCTCTCGGATGAGCGGTTCTGATCAGGTATGGTGACCCCATGCAACGCGGAGGTCCTTTCAACCAACGGTCCAATGACATGAATGTGCAAGATCCACACCGGTCATCGAAGGCGATCCGTCAGGGAGACTCCGTAGCCGGAAAGTCGCTGCAATTTTCCTCGCGAGTTGGCCATGAATCTTAAAAGCGTGGAAGAAATGGAATGCGGAAAAATTGAACGAATGTTGATGATCCGAATATATGTGGGAGCGGATTTGGTGAGGCCCCAGATCCAGCGAGGTGGGTGTGGGGCACCAGGGTGTGGGGCCGCCGTGATGTAAGCTCATTTTAGGGCATGTTCCCGTGAATGCCATTCCGCTAGCGTACTTGAAGACTTATATCTTCGCTTTTAAAAAAAAGAAAAACTTTCGTGAATCAATTTTGGTTTTAATTTTGATTTGGTTTGATTTGAATGTGAGTTAATTTAAAAGATAAAATTACATTTAACTTACATGAAATCTTATTTGTGATTATTCTCGTGAAACCCTATTATAAAGGACATGTGTTATATTAAGAGAAATATATAATTTGCTAAAAATCTTAAAAAATGCTTAGATTGTTTTTCAAAAAAACACGGCTAATATAGCGACATGATAGGGAGCAGTTGAAATGAATTCAAAAGCAAACCAAGCCGCTAAGAGTTATCCAGGAGAGTGACCGAGTGGAATGCGATCGAGTCAGCAAGCAAGCCTTGAGCGGTTACTAAGACAGGTGGAAAGGAAATCTTCATAAGATCATGTAGTGTTGAAACAGTTAAAGCAATTGTCAAAACATGGGAAGTATCCAAGTAGTCAGGTTAAGACTATAAATAGTAAAGTAATTCAGTAGAAGAAATCATTACATACCAACTAAACAAACAAACTAAATCTATCTTTCAATTATCCTTTCAGTTATCAGTCATTTACATTCGTAAGTGTAATGTTTTATCTTCATCAGTCATTCACATTCCATAGTGTAATCAGCTATTTACATTCCTTAGTGTAATCTGTAGTAGTAATCAAGTAGCCGTTAAACTTTAACTGTAATTTGAGTATACGCTCATATGTTGGATTCATTCAAGTATCAAACATAATTCTCTATCCAAAAAAGTTTTTTTGCAGCTGTTATCCATGACCGACTGTAAGAATTTCATTTTTTTGCTCTTTTGCGTGTATCAGAAAGTCCTTCGTACATAAGGCAAAGGTGTTATCCATTTTCAGATGAGGAACTCTACCCTCTAATTATCGTCTGATCATTATTTAAAACATTGTGCAAGTGGCTGAATTGACAACTAATTTTATTCAATCTTAAAAACATACTACGTATCTGTCTATCTTAATGCTTGGGATCATAGTTGTTTGGTTTGAATTTAGCCACGCATTCAATTTTGGCACGTGCGCATTTATCACGTGACCGAATTTGTAAATCAAAACACAACAACTTTCGGCACGCCCAATGAGACCACAAACTACTGAGTTGCCACTAATATTTATTGTGCACTGGCTATGCAATAATTTTGGCTAGCGCCAACAACAACTTTCGGCATGCCCGTTAAAACTGATAACATGAGCCAGTATGAAAGTAATGAGAAAGTGAGATAGTCGACAAATCTTTTTGAGATAATGATGGTTAACTACGTGATATGCAAACATCGAATCAGCATATGGCAGAGCAATTACAAGCTCAGGCCAAGTAGACACGAATTCAGGCTGAGACCTTCAACAAATGGATGACCAGCTAGGTTGGAAGCCTGAATATAATGTTTCTTGAAAAACACCTACCGTGCCTAGTGGGCATCGATGTAACATCCCAAAAATCGAGAGTCGAGTAGTAACTCAACTCTTAAGTTCCAGAACACCACTTATGCAACAAAATGAATGATGATTGAATGTTGACTGTATTAGAGTAGTGAACATGAGTGAGATTAAGCCAAAACAGCATATCATACTCCAGAGATAATTAAATTTACAAGCGGAAGACTATGATAGATAGATAAAATATATAAACTATGATGAGTCTCCAGAGTGTGATAACATTACCAGGTTAAATAATTACAAGTACAATCCTAAAATATACCAAATGTGTAAGGTCCTCTAGTCAATATCCTAGAAAGCCCCGTCGATCAGGACACGGCTCACAGGAAGCCGTCAGAAGACAACCAATACAAGCAGACATCGTAGTCATTGCAAAGGTCCGGCTCCGCCTCAGAAGTAGCGTCGCCATCTGAAATCAGACAATGTCTGGTGGGTGTTCGAAACACCGTCCCGTAACGTGGGAGTGAGTAGCTAACTCAGTGGAACAATAAAGCATAGGTTAACATGTTATCGACTCAGTCAAGCAGTAATGATAAAGCAGTACAATCAAACACTCCTAACTACTCTTATTAATGCAAGTATGAATGACATGATGTATGCCCTCACCGACATACTCCCTCATGCGACACCATCTCACGCTCGCGGCATGCTTTCATCCCCTAGTGCTCCACATCTTCCGGGCACATGCAATGCATGATGAGCATGATTACCGAGTTTTTAATTAGTCCATTTCAAACAAGCAGATTGGGAAACTAAGGTACCTCCCTTGTATCATTCCCAAACATGATCCATTCTAGGGTCGTCGGTCCTAGTTAATATCGACGATCTTTGTGTTTTTAGGTCACTGCAGAGGCTGCCAGGGCTGTTACGCACAAAGGTTACACCACTCCCCCATCACCCCTTAAACGATTCATCACAATACAGAAACAGGCCTAGTTCATACTCTATATATCGCGGCGAACCCTAAGGCGCACTGCGATTTCAGAATATGCTCGAGGTCACTACAAAGGGTACGCTGTGGAACATTACGTTACACACAAAGGTTGTACCGCTCCCCCATCACCTTATCAATGTAGGCCGACAGCACAAATATAGTGTCCCATACCACCATAATCGGCTCATGAGTTTGGTTGCTCACTGGTCACTACGGGGAGGCACGTGGCCCCGGCGTAGGCCAACAGCTCGACCACGGTGTCCCATTCCACCATGTCCGGCTCATGAGTCTTAGCGGATCGAGGTACCATGGTTAAAAGGGTTTTCACTGGTAAGTTTGATACCCTAGGTTCAAGCAGTAGTGACCAAACATAGTGAACATACATTAGACAAATCGGGTTACATGACGAGCTCGGCTAGCTCGAGCGCACAACAAGTTGAACGATATGAAGTGCATAAGCACTTTGCGTGGCCAACCACTATCGCCAACCGAAGTATGACTCGAGTTTGTCGAACACATCTCACCTGGCAAATGAATCACAGCAACGAATTCAATTCTGGTACCGATTGTTTGGACTATAATCATAGCCCCAAACGCAATCAATTGTCATCCATAGCATGTGGAGTAAAGCATGATAAACAAAGTAATTCAAACATGCTAGTAGGCATGTTATAAAGCATGTTATAAAGCATGATATAAGGCATGTTGTAAAGCACTACGTCAATAGGAATACAAACACATATATTGCAAGTAAGCGGTTTAAGTAAACAACCTCATGGAGGTAATCATACATGTCACTAGGGTAGTTGAGAATCCTATCTCAACACCCTCCTAAGGCATCAACATCCAAACACTTACTCACACAAGCATTTTCACAAACACTTAACATACACTATTTCAACATACTTAGTGTATGTTAGCAAACATGTATTAGGGCGAGTCCTTTCGCCAAGCAAATATTTTACGCACATATAATATATTTATACAACAATTAATCATGGCAAACACATCTCTAAAATATACATGTATACGGTGCTTTTACAATACAGTATTTCTACATACATAGTGTATATTAGTAAAACATGTATTTAGGCGAATCCTTTCGCCAAATAAGTATTTTATCCATATATCGTATATCCATACGACAAATAAACATGTTAAACACATTTTCAAAAAAAATACGTATACGGTATTTTATACGAATACCTAGAATATGTAAAATGCCATATTCTACAACTTTAATCGAAACAGAAAATGAAAAGTACTTTGTACATGTGCAATTGCATGCAGATCATGAATCTATCATTATCTGACATTGAAAGCGTTGAAAACCGTAACTTATACACCTAAAGTTCGCACCTTTTGTCGTAGAATCGTAACGAAGTCGATAGGTTTGCAAAGCTTTCGTCTACGGCAGTTTGGCAACCTAGAAAACGAAATAGGTTAACTATTTCATAACCTACAACTATCTAAACCCCAAAACAGATTAGGGTTAGGGTTTCTTACCTAGAAATGATGCCGGAATCGCCAGGAAAGCAGTGAGAATGGAGCGGTGAAGCTCGAATAGCGGCAGGGAAGAGTGGCAGGGAGTTCCTCCCACATCTCCCACACTTTCTCTCCCTTTTCTCTCTCTCTCTCTCTCTCTCTCTCTCTCTCTCTAGGGTTTCTCTCAAATTCGGATGGCTGCAATGAGAAAGGGTTTAAGGTCCTTATATAGCCTAAAAACTCACCGAAATAGACTCATGTTCAAAGTATACTTAGGTTATAACCAAAGCGGGACTTTTTCTACTCAATGGAGGACTTCTGGCGGGCCTCCTTGAGCCAAAGGTCGGACTTAAGCTCACTAACTCTGGATCTACGTTCTATTAAATTTTCGTTTCGGTCGGGATTCCAGATCACGCGTGGCGGACCAGTTTCAGTTCAACGGTCAGCGGATCTCGATCGGAGATGCCGAGTACATGTAAATGTGTATGAAATTTCTCCTGATCCGAGGGTGTAATTTGGTCTGATTCTGACGGTCTGGTTGCTTAAAACTGATCCACAAGGGAGAGGTGCCAGATTACTATTCAAGATATTTTATTTTGAATTAATTTCACATTTCTCACACTCTTCACCCCGAGCTCAAGCGAATAGCGCTAGGACACTATCTGGATTTGATTTCCGAGATGGTTGTCAAGCCCAGCGAAGCGGTCCTAATTCCTTAACTTCGTATTATTTGGACTTCCGACGTGCGGTCCAGATCTGATACGGAGTTTCGAGATGCTCCCGAGAGCAGCCGGGTAATGAGATTGATCCTAGATTTTAGGGTAACCTAGCGTCAATGATTCTACAAGTTTTGGGTCTTGCAGATCGTATTTAAAGCGATTCAAATGGATTTCGTGGCTAATCTGGTTTCGCACTGGCTAATCCTCCCTCATTTCTAAAGGATTTAGTCCTATAAGATTTTAAATGCGAGGTGGTACTTAGTCCTTTGTAGTTTGTATCTAAAGTGATCCAAGTTATACTACCTAGCTAGTTTAAGATAGTGTCTAGGGCGAAAGTGCTTTGAAAAATTGAAAGAACAAGGTAGTGAAGGGTGGGATTTGTGAAGGAAATGGGTTAAGGAGCGATTTTAGACTGTGGGATTCAGTTCTGACAAGTTAATAAGGTGTTAGGATCGACCCATCGCCTAAGGACGTCTAATCCCAGGTTGGGAAAAATCCAGGATGTTACAATCGAGTTGAGTCTGATCGGATTGGGTCCAACTCGACTCGGTTTAAAATTTACATGGGCTAACCCGAACTCGATCCGATTCGGGACTGAGTCCTGGTCATCTGACTCGAATCGATCTGCACCATTGCTGGCCTGATCCGATCCGAGTCCAACTCGGTCAGGTAAACTGAGTCGGATCGAATTGGGCACGATTTTGTATCGATCCTGATTAATATTAGGGTTAGGGTAAAAGAGTAAATATTTTAATAAAATACATCTAACTTATTAATAGATCTGGATCAGGTCGGATTAGATCGAATCGAATCCATTCAGATCGGATCGGTCCGGATTGACATTAATCTGAACTCGATCCGATGAACGATCGGATCTGAGTGGTCCTACTCGATCCGCACCGATCCAGGCCTTCGGTTCGGTTGGGATCGAATCGGGACGGATCCATCGAATCGAGTCAGATTTTGCCCAGCTCTAACCGTGCCAAAACAAATTGTGCCTCAGCAAATTGTTAATATTAGTTTTATCAGAAATCTGGTGTCAGTACCAACAACACCACAATTAGCTCTTCTACAATATAATATTCATCTGGCTCCAATCCAGGAGATATGGAATGCTCCATTGTCCGCCAAGTTTAGGTGACCAAAGCGGGAGGTAATGAATATTATCCCTGACGAAGGAAACCAGGATATACCTGGGGACAACCCTTCATTGGGAATCCACCATATCATGAAAGACAAAACTAGGTAGGCCCTGAACCACCTCAAATGGTCGAATCACGTCTTTGAATCTTAAACAAATTATTGAAGTGGTTCAAGAAGTAACATGCCAAGTTTGTGGTCATATTACTACCCTGGTCAACTATAACCCCTATTCGGAATGGACTGAAGATTAGTGTTCATTGTCATAGCTGATTTTGCCATTTTTTTTATCAAGATGCTCGAGTTTGACCAAAATGGGCGAATTTGTTGTCTCTTGATCAAGATAGCCGAGTTCCGCCAAGTCGGCCGACTTTGATATTTTTCAATTAAGATAGTCGGGTTTAACCAAGATAATAAAAAATGATGTTTTTACACGGCCGAATAATCACATTTATTACACCAAATAATGAATTAATATTACATTCGCTTTTACCAAAGGCGAAGTGATATGGGGGGCAATGTTGTACCATATTTCTGATTATTATTGGGAAACCCACTTTCAAAGGACACGTTTATAGCAATAGAGAGATATAACATGCTAAAGATCTTCAAAGATGGTTGGAGTGCTTTTCATAAAATCACAGCTGACAAGATAACAAGACAGTGAGAAATTGAAAAGAATTTAAAAGCAAACCAAGTGGCCGAGAGTCATCTGGGAGGTCGATCGAGCAGTCAAGTAGAATGCGGTCGAGTTAGCAAGGAAGCCTGGAGCAGTTATTATGACATGTGGTAAGGAAGTCTCCAGAAGGTCATGTAGTGTCAAAATGGTTACAGCAACCATCAGAACGTGGGAAGCATCTAGAAGGTCAGTAGTGCTGAAATGGTTATAGCAATTGTCAAAACGTGGGAAGTATCCAGATAGCCAGGTTAAAACTATAAATAACAAATGAATTCAATAGAAAAAATCATCTCACACCAATCAAACAAACCAAACCAAATCTATCTTTTAATTATCCTTTCATTTATCAGTCATTCGCATTCCTTAGTGTATTCATTTACCTTTATTTGTCATTTATATTTCATAGTGTAATCAGCTATTTACATTCCTTAGTGTAATTCGTAGCAATAATCAAGGAATTATTAAACTTTAGCTGTAATTCGAGTCTATGCTCATACGCTGGATTTAATTCAAGTATCAAGCAAAGTTCTTCATCCAGAAAGGTATTTTACAGTTGTTCTCCATGATCGACTGTAAGATTTTTTTTTTTTTTTTAATATTCTTTTATGTGTATTGAAAAGTCATTTCATACAAAAGATAAAGGTGTAACCCATTTTCAGAGGATGAACCATACCCTCTGACTATCACCTGATTAAAACACTATGCGAGTGACTGAATAGGCGACTGATCTTATTCAATCTTAGACACATACTACGTATCTGCCCATCTTTGCACTTGGGGTCAGCTGTTTGGTTTGAATTGAGCCACGCATTTAATTTTGGCATGCCCTGCATTTATCACATGATCGAATATGTAAATCGAACCACCTTCCATATCCAAATCGTCCACCATATTCGGAAATTTGAGAAACTTCGACTTTTAAAATCTTGTTCCCATAAACTCCTTACACAGCCCACCTGGAACTCTAATATGTATCGTCTTTGAAACCTAAATGAAATCTGATATGCAGAAACTAATGGATGGCTTGGATCTTTCTTTCAACCATCATGGTGGACCCCACCTAGCATCCAAAAGATCCAGAGACTTTGTGTATAAAGAACCTCCTTCCACATTCCGTAGCATAGCCGCATACGTACGTGTAGACACCCCACCCAGGCTAATATCTTGAGGAGGTTAAGACTATCCACGAACCATAATCATACCTTGGACCAAACCCTAATCCCAGCCTAAACCAAATCCTGACCCAAAAGTCCCCAAAACTCCCCAGTCACAACCCGAAACCGTGATCCAAGCTGTTCAATATACATATAGCCTCGCCTATACCTTATACCTTAGCTAGAACCCTCTATCCATACCTAGATCCACCACTTTGAGTCCCATAAACCCAAAACGTAGACCACCGGACGAACCAGAGCACCACATGAAGCCCGCACGCGGGAGTCCGGCCCAGGCGGTAGTCTGACTGGCGCAGGTGGCAATCTGACTGCCGCCTGCGGTACTTCAGCCATCGCTGCTCACGGCCCGCGTGTGGACAGCTGTCCCAGCGTCCAAAAGCCAACTTTCCTTCAAAATTACCCGCCCTACCTTCACTATTTACCAATTTACCAGCCCCATAAGCCAATGAGAGAATGTCATGTGGCATCTCTCTCCTCTCTACCAACCACCACTTGCCACCTCAGCTTTTAACCCTCTCAAACCCACTATTTACCATTTAACCATTGGAGAAGGCTATAAATAGCCTTCTCCTCTTCTCATTTCCAAGACACCCAACAACTAAGAGGAGTGAGAGAGAGAGAGAGTGGGAGAGAAAGAGAGTGAGTGAGGAAAAGAGTGAGGGAAAGGGAAGGAGCTCCCAAACCCCCTCAAAGTTCAGATTTTTCTAGTCACCCCTTAACCCTCAACTCAACCTTTCCAACCCATAAGCCTAATCCAAATTAGTCATGGTCCAGTTTATGTTTTAGCCTACTCAAGATCAAGCTAAAGACTCATTCACCTTACATGCATTCATCATGACATCCATTCTCCTCTCAAGCTCCCTGCTTCTCTAGATCTCTAGTGAATATATACTCTGTGACTTGCCATATATCGGATCCTGTCACATTAAAAATTCCTAGAGACCTAGTCCATTCTCTTTACCTCCTGGCATAAACATCATATCCGTCTTCTAGACACGCTACTGGACGTATGCTCTGTGGTTTGCTGAAATTACGGACCTTTTCACATCAGAAATCCACGTGTGACTAGTCCTATCATGACCACAGCATCTATCATCCCTTGAGATTATTCTATCACACTAAGTAAAAATTGTACGTTTGTACGGGGTAGAGAGGGTGCCTAACACCTTCCCTCTTTGTAACCGAGGTCCCTTACCTAGAATCTCTGATCACAGACCAGGAGTCGATTTAAGGGAGGAGAGTCTTCGGATTTCTCTAACCTTACGTGTTCCGTGGTTCTAGCCGACAGCGGATTCTAAGATTTTTCGGCTAGTGGCGACTCCAATAATCACAGATCAGCCTAATCCCATAACAAATGATAAATTAGCGTGGGCGCCGATTTTTCAGTGTCTACAGAATGGCGACTCCACTGGGGATTGTCTAGCTCACACTAGCTGAGACCCGATTCAAAAGTGTGTGGTACATTAATCTCAAGAGACATCATCATTGCATTCATACAAAAATTCGTTGGCTTGCACTTACACAGGCACCAATCCGAACCATGACCACCCGATCTCACGCAGCCATGACCTCTCAAGCTACTCATGAAGAAGAGCCGGCACCTCAGCCAGCCCTCGAAACATCTGCACCCACACCTGCAACCACATCCGCACCGTGACCAGCAGCTCCAGCAAACCCACAAGCTGCTGCAACTACGCAGGAGCTGCTACTTCGAACAATGCAAGAGCTACTACTCCTCTTAGTGCCCAGTGTCGTACCAAATACACAGGCAACCCAGCCTAGTGTACAAAATAATTCACTCCTGCAGATACCTTTTGCCTTCTCTCTCATCCCTCCAGCAAATCCTGTGATCTCTCTTTCCGAAGAGTTGGTACAAGATCAACAACAACCAGCAATCGAGAGCAATCCTCCCACACATCCTTACTCAGCACATTACAACAATCAAGTTATAACATAAGTTCCCCCTAACGGAAACGACAGACAAGAACTGGCGGATGCCCATGAAGGGGGCCAGTTTCAAGTCCAGCTCACTCCCCCTAACGGGAGTAACATTCCGGAGACGACAGATACCCCAGGCAGGAGCCATTTCTGAACATCACACCCTCCTCCGAAAGGGAGCGGTGTTCAATTTCAGCTACCTCCAGCCACCGGGAATCCACCATCTTTCCAGCAACCACCCATTCTTGATCTATATGAAGAGGAAGTAGCACAAGCCCTACAACAAGGGGCAAGATAGTCGTAACAGGGCAAGTCAGAAATTGAGGTACCTCCAAACTTCGAGGTACCAAAATTCAAAAGGTATGACGGTAGTGAGTGCCCTACAACACACTTAAAAGCATTTTGTGGGGAACTCAACGCGATAGCAGGGAACAATGGAGCCTTAATACGACTTTTACAGAAATCCCTTAAGGGTGATGCTTTAGATTGGTACACCTCGCTAGACAGCCATCAAATTAGAACATGGGAAAAACTCTCCCAGGCATTCTTTGACAGGTTCTCATACAACTGGAACATGGCTCCAAGAAGGTCTGACTTGGCTGCCTTAAGATAAAAAAATGATGAATCCTTATCAGCATATGTCGGACGATGGCGAGCCATAACAGCTCGAATGAGAAACCCCATCGATGACAAGGAGCAGATATCCATGATTGTACATTCGGCAAATTCCAACATTTCAGGATATCTAATCTCGTATCCATACATAAAATTTTCCAAACTCATCCGAGTCAGAGAACAAGTAAAAGCTAGGATCAGGGCTGAGACTATTTCCCCATGGCCACAGCAGGCCCCTTCAATCAAAAGAAACAAAGTTGAGGGGAAACCTGTGGGATATGGAAATGGAAACAGCACTGCTCCCGCTCAACGTACTACGGAAGTTAACAACATTGCTAATACTCAAGATAATCAGTACGCTCCACAATCAGAGCCACGACAAGACAAACAGTACCAGCCACAGTCAAATAGGCAGTACCAACCCCAGCAAACCCAGTAGGAATATCAGGCACAACTGTCTCAACAACAATCACAACAGCCTAGGGGGAATGCGCAAGGTCCATAAATGTAGGGAATGTTAGAAAGGAAGTTCACCCCGTTAGCACAAACATACAGTCAGATTCTGACTATGTTAATGCAAAAGCAACTTCTGACACCGCTCCAACCGCGGCTTCCTCCTAACCCTCTGCCACCTGGTTACAATGAAAATCAATATTGCACATATCACCAGGCTCCTGGCTACTTAATAGACCGCTGCTTTGCCTTGAAACATGCGGTCCAAGACTTGATCGAAAGCCAGAAAATTGCAATCACCCCACAGGCCAACAATACATCTCAGGCCAACATTTTTTCAAAATCCCCTGCCATCGCACCAAACAGGACTCAATACACCAAGCACCTCTACTGTCAACCACATTGAAGGAGGGCAACCCGCATACTCCTCTCCACATCATTCCATACAAGCAATCATACCCGACACAACAAACCGGGCATGGGGATACCAACAGGCACCATCGCCTGGGCCTCTTGTATTCCTTGAAGCAGCACCAGCCACTCAACCTCTTGTTTTTCTGGAAGCAGCTTCCGTAACACAACCTCTTGTATTCCTTGAAGCAGCACCAACGGTACAGTTTTTTATAACCTTGGAAGCCGCACCCAACAGGTCACACCCTCAGCATCTTGCCTCCCAAGGGACACATTCAGTTCCATCCCAGTACATCCAAAAAGGTTAAATCCTGAACCTATTGTCCTCCCAATAGGTCTCCCTGATCTTACCCCATTAACCCTGCAAGGGGCACCCCTGGTTCAAGCCCCAAAATTCTTGATGCCTCACCAACTGGCGCATGCCCAAAGATTCCTCCTACACATCAAAAGGAGGAAGAAGACTCCACTACCAAAGTTGGTCAAAGACTGGTAACGTCTTAAGAGAAATCACCAAGTCTGTCACAAACAGTTACAGCTACAACTTCCCCGCCTCAAGAACCAATGATATACCTGGAAGGAAGGACGGTTCATTCCTATGATTCAAAAGCAGTCCTATGGCATTACCCAGAATGCGATGAAGTGGGTAACAATGGGAGGTATTTCAGGAGAGATAACCAGAACCTGAAAGAAATCCGAGGAACTTTGTTAGGAACCACTAGTAAAACAGACGCTACTTATGATATAACAGCTCAACTCAAAAACATTCCTGCACAAATATCCATTTGGGAACTCCTGTGCACATTAAGATCGTATCGAGAAATCTTTGCGAAAACATTGAACGATGCCCATATCTCTCCTGATGTACCTCCGGAAATGGTGGCAAGTATGATCGGACAACTTCTTGCACCACAGGTTATCACTTTCTCTGATAATGAATTACCACCCGAGGGGCGCAAACATGGACGATCACTAAACATACTTGCCCTCCATAAGAATTTCAAAGTCCCACTCGTGCTAATTGACAATAGATTCAGCCTTAATGTTTGCCCCTTGAGGACTGCTGAACGATTAGGGATAGAATCATCCTCCTTCAGGCCTAGTATCATGAGTGTCAGGGCCTTCGATAACTCCCAAAGGCAGGTTGAGGCAGAAATCGACCTTGAGTTGTAAATTGGACTAGACATGACTCTTGTCACATTCTAGGTCATCGACATCCCTACCTCATTTAACCTTTTGTTGGGGCGGCCATGGCTCCATGCTGTTGGAGCCATCCCCTCTAACCTTCATCAAAGGGTTAAATTCCCTTCGGGAAATCGAATCATTTCAGTATTGACCGAGCCAGAAACCATCCTACCAGTGACGGTCAGCATCCCAGAAACTGACATCCCAGTGATTGACGTTCAACACACAGAGGGTGACATATCATATCACAACTTCGAATTTGAAAATGTAAATGCATCGCTAATCCTCGACCACTCGCTGCTGAATATGTCATTCCTCCTCCTGAAAGATTAATCCTGAACTACCGTACCGAGTTCCATGAAAAAGGTATGGTGGTGAAACCAGCACCTGCCAACATGCAGAGACAAGGACTGAGATATCAACCGACACCAGAGGATCAGGCTGAAAGGCCAAAGAAGGGTCAACCGTTCAAATGTACACCCAACAAGTTCATCAAGGCTGAGACAGTTTGTGAGGATACGATGTTGTCTTTTGAGGACCAACTCCAGCAACTCAAACTCACAGAACATGCTAACCAGGAGTCTATCTGGCCACCAATAAGGTAGGATAGGATCCTCTAAGTATCAAAAGCACATCTAAAGCCAGGGATAGAACCCCCAAACCCATCACATGAGGCTAGGGGCAAGGAAACAAGGTCATCCACAGGAGACCCAGAACCGGGAACGCCCCTTGAAGGGAACATGGGAAAGAATGGAGAGACACCCACTTTCACCCACGATCAAGGAGACAAGCCCCACCACCAGCTCAGCAACACAAGGGGCAGAAGCAGCCTATTCATTGGGTAGACAAGGGAAAGTGGCCTGCCCTCGACTGGACGAATGTCAAGAACCCATCACGTGATGAACCCGAGGAGCTAGAAGAGCTTTAACTCCTAGGCAAAGAGATCGAATCAGAATCCGACTCTAAGCCCAGCCCAGCAGACATCATAGTCATTGAGACAGGTGACCCACAGGAACAAATAGAGCAGGACAACAAGATCAAGAGGGGGGAAAGAATCAGGATGGTAAGCCGTCCCACTAACTATTGAATTAGCCAGTGAATCATTCACCAATGCCGGCCTAAAAAAATGCCAATGTAAATAGCAGTTGGTATCCCGAACTAGGGCAAGACCAATCATGGTTCGCAACACCGTCCTGTTTGGGACACCTTAGCAACACAAAAAAATCAGAAAATTTTTAAAACACAAAAATATCACATATTCTCAAAAACACAAAAAAATCAAATATTCCTCAAAACCACAAAACATAAAAAAATCACCAAAACACAAAAATAATAGAAAAACTTTCAAAAACCACTATGCTAAAAACTTCACATGCATTGCAGGAGTTTGAAGTCGACTCGTATGATTTCGATCTAGAGTTGGACTTCGAACTCATGGGTTTGGATGAAGCCCTGGAGGAGGGAAATGATGATACAACTCTCGGATTCGAGGATTCTCTCGAAAAATTTGAAACAAAGGCCAATGTTATAGCAGACGATTTCGAAGTTGTGAACTTAGGATCAGCGGAACTCCCCAGAGAGGTGCGCATCAGAAGATCGCTCTCTCCGGAACATAAGCAGGGGATGATAGAGTTTCTGAGGTTGAGGTTATCTAACTTTGCGTTCTCCTACGATGACATGCCAGGGCTCGATGAAGATTTAGTGGTGCACCATCTACCAATAAAGCCAAACATGAAGCCTGTCAAACAAAAGTTGTGAAGAATGAAGCCAGAATGGGCCCTGAAAATCTGTGATAAAGTTATCAAGCAATACAACGCGGGATTCTTGGTAGTCTCTAACTACCTGGAATGGCTTGCAAACATTGTGCCAGTTCCAAAAAAGGATGGGAAAGTCAGAATGTGCATCGACTTCAGAGACCTTAACAAAGCAAGTCCTAAAGACGACTTTCCTCTGCCTCATATCGATACACTGGTAGATAATACTACTGGACATAAGATCTTCTCTTTCATGGATGGCTTCTCGGGCTACAATCAGATCAAGATGGCCATCGAAGATCGAGAGAAGACTTCCTTCATCACACCATGGGGAGCTTTTTGCTACCCGGTCATGCCCTTCGGGCTGAAGAACGCAAGAGCTACATATCAGCGAGCCATGATTGCCTTGTTTCATGATATGATAAATAAGGAGATGGAAGTCTACGTGGACGACATGATCATCAAGTCTCACACAATCGAAGGACATTTCAATGACCTCAAAAAGCTCTTCGACAGGCTAGAAAAGTTTAAGCTCCGCCTCAACCCCCAAAAGTGTCTTCGGTGCAACCGGGGCAAGCTGTTAGGTTTCATTGTCAGTGAAGATGGTATCCGGGTGGATGAGACCAAGACTAAAGCAATCATCGAAATGCCACCACCCAAAACTAAAAAAGAAATTCGAGGCTTCCTTTGGTGAATCCAATATATCAGCCGATTCATCGCACAGCTCACACTCATTTGTGAGCCCATATTCAAGCTACTACGGAAGAGCTCGCCAAAGGAATAGAATGACGATTGTCAAGCGGCCTTCGATAAGTTCAAAAAGTACTTGCTGAATCCTCCAGTACTCATACCACCTACTCCGGGTAGGCCATTACTGTTATACATCTTTGTCACTGCAGATGCAATCGGATGTGTTCTTGGCCAACATGATGATACTGGAAGAAAGGAGCGAGTAATCTATTATCTAAGCAGGCGATTCACGAGCTATGAAGCCAAATACTCCAGCTTGGAAAAAACATGCCTTGCCGTAGTCTGGGCGACACAACGGCTACGTCAGTACATCATTGCTCACCCAATCCTTCTGCTCGCTCGAATGGATCCATTGAAATACTTGTTTGATAAATCGGCACTAAAAGGAAGGATCGCAAAATGGCAGCTGCTGCTTTCAGAATTTGACATCACATATGTCACCCAGAAAGAAATCAAGGGGCAAGCACTGGCTAATCACCTAGCCGCACACTCTCTGCCCGACTATTAACCATTGAAGACCTTCTTCCCAGATGAAGACATCCTTCTGATTGAGGAAGAAGAAGAAAGGAAGGCAGAGGAATGGACGCTCTTCTTTGACGGGGCTGCAAACTCGAAAGGGAGTAGAGTAGGCGCCATATTCTACTCACCCGAAGACGTCCCAATCCCCATATCCAGGAGGCTGGCATTCCAATGCACCAACAACGTAACAGAATATGAAGCATGCATCACAGGACTAAGAGAAGCCATCATCCTCAGTGTAAAGAAGTCATGGGTCTTTGGAGACTCACAACTTATCATCAACCAGATAAATGACTATTAGAAGACCAAGGATGAGAAGTTGATCCCTTATCATGTATACCTCGAGAATTTAATTGAGGAATTCGAAGAGATACATTCTCTTACATGCCCCGAGTCAAGAACCAATTTGCAGACGCTCTGGCTACCCTCGCCTCAATGCTAGAGATAAAAAAAGGAGCCGCTGAATGGGAACTCACCGTTGAACTCCAGGAGGAACCCGCATTCTGCCTGCAGATTGAAGAAGCTGAACCTGCCCCAAATAATCAGTCATGGTACACAGACATCAAGGAATACCTCGAACATAAAAAATACCCAGAAGGAGCAACACCAGTTGATCGTCGCATTATCCAACGACTAGCAGCATAGTTCGTGATCACCAGGGGTACCCTTTACAAGTGATCCTTCAACCAAGTCCTTCGCTGTGTGGATGAAATAGAAACGGCACAAATCATGTCAGAAATCCACGAAGGACTATGCGGCCCACACATGAATGGACATATGATGGCAAAAAAGATCCTACGACTCAGCTATTATTGGCTTACGATGGAGACAGATTGCTACAAACATGTCAGGAAATGTTTCAAGTGTCAGGAACATGCAAACCAGATTCATGCGCCTGCATCCGAACTCTACAACCTGACGGCACCATGGTCCTTCTCTGTTTGGGGACTAGACATCATCGGCAAGATCAACCCTAAAGCTTCAAACAGGCATGAATACATCCTGGTGGCAGTGGATTACTTCACCAAGTGGATAGAGGCGGCATCCTACACCACCATCGCAACATCGCAACATCTCATGTGGTCAAGTTTATAAAGAACAACATCATTATCCGTTATGAGGTCCCTCAGGCCATCATTACTGATAACGGAACTCCGTTCGTCAATAAAAGGATGGGCGAATTTCTCGACAAATTCAAGATTCAACATCATCGGTCAAGCCCTTACCGTCCCCAAATGAACGATAGGGTCGAAGCTACAAACAAAACTATCATTCGCATACTGGAGAAGATGGTGAAGACATATCGCGACTGGTCAGAAATGCTCCCTTCGCACTCTGGGCCTACCAAACATCTGTAAGGTCTGCTACAGGTGCAACTCCATATGAGCTTACGTACGGAATGAAGGCGGTATTACCAGTCGAAATCAAAATTCCATCACTATAGATATTGCTAGAAAGCCAAGTAGAGGAAGGTGAGTGGCAACAAGCATGGTTCGATCAACTGCACCTGGTAGATGAAAAGCGCATACGGGTACTAAGCCACTCCCAATGTTATCAAAGAAAGATTGACCGGGCCTACAACAAGAGGGTCTGAAAGAGGAGCTTCAAAATAAGTGACATGGTCATGAAGTGTATCTTGCCACTACACTTACCAGATCACAGAGGAAAGTTCAAACCCTCGTGGGACAGACCACTGATCATTCAAGAAGTACTCCCAGGGGGGCTCTTCGGCTCACCAGTCTGAAAGGAGAAGATCTTCCTGAGCCCATCAACGTCGACAACGTGAAAATCTATCACAGGTAACCATACCTAACCTTGTCAATGATTACAATCGCAAAGCTGCACCCGTCACATTTCCCATCAAAAACCAAAAAAATGTATATATCCGCCACCTCTTCCATCAGGAAACACCTGTCATTTCTCTCACAAAAAGAAGAGAATCAAAGAAAATAAAAGGACAAAAAAAATGAAGAAAAGAAGAAAATCCCAAAAAAGGAGAAAACCTCAAAAAGAAGGAAAGAGAAGAAATCCATCCCATCATTCCCAAATAACACAACTAAAAGCAGCTTATGATTGTGCTCAAAGACAAGGACAGGAAGGTAACCAGTTGGCCGGCTATGAAGGAAGTCTCTTCATCACTCCCGGCATTTCAAAAAAAAAAAAAGAAAAAGACATGTCTAAGCAAAAGGGGCGAGGTGAAAACCCGAAAGGGCGCCTCGATTGAAAACAGCAGACATGTAGCGGACTTGGTGAATACCTGAAAGGGCGCCAAGGGTAAAAACAGTACAGTTGCCAAGGGACAGGCAAGACTAAAAACCCGAGACGTAGTGAAAATCCGAAAGGACGCTACGGGCAAAAATGACGGGAAAAGCCAAACATAATGAAAACCCGAAAGGGCATTATGGATAAAAATGGCTAGAAAAAAAAATAATAAAAGTGCAGGTACAGAAGAGGCCGAGGCAACAAACATCACAACAAGATACAAGGAAGGATCAACTTCGGATCAGCGCTCTATCGAGTTTTATTCAAATCGAGGGGAATGCGATCTTGGACATCCTCTGGAAAACTAAAGCCCTAGGGACACAATCCAAAATACTGCACGCAACATGGGCTGGACTCAAAAATCTGATCCCAATCATCCAAAGCACAAATCCAAACCCAGGCAAACATAAGCAAATTTGGCACAAACAAAATCTTCTTTCATTTCTTTAAAAGTTTTTCTTACAAGCACATTGCTTTCTTCACAAAAGCCAAAAAAAAAAAAAAAAAAACAAAAAAACAAGGATTTCATGCATGCAAGCAGCTGATCAATATCAAAGGGCCACAGGTAAACTCCTACCTCTCGTATAGCGATAATCTCTGCCTGAGCCTCTCTACCTCCATGCGCAAGTAGAAAACCTCGTCCCTCTCCAGACGGTGTGCCGCAAACATGCTGTCATCATACCGCCGTCCCACTGCTAGGCGACGGGCCATATCCTCGCATGTATGATGAAGGATAGTAATCTTGGAGATCAGGTGGCCATGTGTGGCCAGCAAGAAGGATGGATCGATGAAGGGGCGTTTCTCAAAGGCCTCGAACGAATCGTCAACGCATGAAGTGGATGAAGCAGTATCCCCCATCATGTCTTGATCAGCAGCCTCATCCTCCAAATGCCAAATAGGGACCTGGCGATACAGTGACTGCTCTGCCACCCATCGCTGATACGGTACGATCGCCATGGGAGGAGCCCAGGACTCAAGATCCAACGCTACCGCATCCAAAGAACCCTACCAAGAAATCCAGACTCGCCTATATAGGGCAATCAAATTAGATGGAAGAGGGGCGTGCCCAAATCCAGAAAAAGTGAAGTCTGGAACATCCTGCCAAAAGCCGAATTGCCGAAGGAAGCGCACAGGATGATAAGAGCAGTACCCCCGAAGCCCCAACAACAGTAAAGGGGTACGAGCAACACTACATATCAATGGAGAACGATGGAGCCAGGGAGCCTCCCAGCTGATCTCCCACCCCTACAACTGAGAAAGCATGCTGCGATACAATGACTCTGTGGCTTCAGCACCTAGGGGAAGACCATCAAGCAACAAGGACAACACATCATCACAGCGAGAATCCGACCACAAAAGTCAAGGAGTCATGAACAGGTGCTCCCACAACCAAACCTGCAAGGAGATACAGGTCAAAGCCCAGGCCAAAAACCATGCTAAGATGGGGAAAGAAAAAGGGTAGAGAATACCTGGAGGAATGTGCAATAGCCCCGGAGGATACGGGTCCGCCCCAATGAACACTCAGTCAGCCTTAGGAAGAGCACTGCTAACACCATGGAAGTGATACTCCTACGATGTAAGACACAACGGAATACATCCAGCAGAACCACCAAAGAAGACTGCCGCCAGCCAGAAAAGAGCAGCTCAGCCAAAACACAAAATATCAGCGCATTCAGGCACTGAAGCTGGCGGTCTGATCCAGGAGCACCTCGAGAAGTGGAACAACGAGCGTACAAGACCTCATGTGAAAGTTCACCAACCCTACCCTCTACAGTAGGGAGAGCCATAAGGAAGTCAAACCAGGAGATCAGGTCAGAGGAACGAACTGGCTCAGATGAAGGAACGTAAGGCTCCTGAGTAAGAGGAAAACAAGACAGGCGTGAGAACTCCTCCAGTGACAGGCCTAACTCCAAGTCATTAAAGGAAAATAAATTCAGAAACGGAACCCAATCATGCAGTGCCACGCTCAGCAACCGCCAATCTAAATGGACTCGGTGGAAGTGGAGAACCTCCCAAAAGCCCAAAGAACTCAACTCGAAGATCTTGGACTCAGTCAAGCTCTCAATCCAGATATGCGGCCGCTCAGAACAGGTGCCGCATGGCTGCAATCCATAGGTCCGGACAGGCACACCCTCAACAATATGGATCCCTGGGTCAATAGGAGAATCATAAAAAATAGGCATTCCCTCGTCCAGTAAATCTATCTCATGGTGACGAAAGAAGCCAGCATCACCCATCGCACCGCATAGGATGTCCTGGAAAGCCGCAATAAACGGGCCTGAGCCGCCGACAACTATCACATCAGGAGCTGTCTGGAACATGCACACCCCGGGAACTACAACATCCAAACTGTCTAAATAGCTGACAGGGTTGGCACCCTGAGCCCCAACAACAACTGCCTGTCCCAACACTATCTCGAAATTCGCATAAAAAATCTGATCCAATCCATCCATAGGAAGCCCATCACTTGTCAAATCCAAATCATCCAGGCCGCTAAGAAGGGGGCCCGCCACCTATCAAAGCCTGATCCATCACATCTACACCATCCATCAACACCACACTACCATCCACACCACCCATAGCCATTGCTCCGCCAATCAAGCCGTCCCTCACCATCATCACACTATCATCACCATCCAAACCATCCACCCTCATCATATTAACACCTACAAATCCTGGTGGCCCATTTGGTAAGGACGGATCAAAAGCATCCAATCCCATCAACCCATCCCTACAACCACCATTGATGGAGGAAAAATCTAAGCCATAAATGGCATTTATTTCTTCAAAAGAAACCATCAATCCACCCATAAATAACTCTCCTCTACCATTCATGGACCCACCTACCTCTCCACCACTCATAAACCCATCAAACCCCTCATCATGACCTGCCATAAGAAAAAAGAAGCCAAAGAAAGAAAAGGACAAAGAAGATAAAAAGAAGAGGAAGACGACAAAGGGAAGAACAAAAGGAACGGACGGATGGGCAAGGACAAAGAGAATAAACGAGGAAGAGCAAAAGGAATGAATAGAGAAGAGGGGTACTTGCTGGAAGAAAAGATGAACGGAGACGGCACCCTGATTATCGCAGGCACCGCCTGCAGACCTGCCATTTTTGCATCGCTGCAGCATTGACAAAACAGAGCGGATGTAAAAAGTCAACGGGCGGCAGTCCGATTGCCGCTCGGGCCCACTTTCAGGCGAATTTCTAGCAGGGCCCACTCCAGAAGGCCAGAATCCAGGAACAAACTTCCATACACTCAATTGGGATGGCAAAGGTGATCAAAAGTGACAATCAAAAGAGAGCAATGTTGGCCACCGCCTACAGACCTGCCATTTTTGCATCGCTGCAGCGCTGACAAAACAGAGCGGATGTAAAAAGTCAGCGGGCAGCAGTCCGATTGCCGCCCGGGCCCACTTTCAGGCGAATTTCTAGCAGGGCCCACTCCAGAAGGCCAGAATCCAGGAACAAACTTCCATACACTCAATTGGGATGGCAAAGGTGATCAAAAGTGACAATCAAAAGAGAGCAATGTTGGCCAACTGAGATCTTATATAAAACATGAAGATTACACATCCAAGGATATAAAATTGAATGGTACAAGGAACTAATCATCATCAGGAAGATAAGCGTCAGTATCCTTGCAATGAAAATGGGGCCCTAAGATCCCCCCTCCAGCAAAACGTGCGCCGCCACCAGGAGCGTATCTAGGCTGCAAGATTGAACCAATGTTGTATTGCTCGTACCAGGAGCTGTACTCTCTACTAGGGTCAACAAAAGCGCTAGCATCAAAACCCTCCAATGCAGCAATCAGCTCCCTCTCGGGCACCGATCTCCAATCAGAAGGACCGGATGACAGGCTAAATGACACCATGGGGCTACCGGTCAACTGTCAAAAAAGTCTCTCTCCCAGGTACCATTTCGTCACACATGGATCCTCCAGAATGCGGTGACGTCATGAGGCTTGGAAGGCCTCCTGAGCTCTTAGAGTAAGTGCCGCATTCGACCGAAGATACGGCTTGGTATGGAACTGCAAAAAGAAGAAAATCAAAGGCTGAGAGATAAGCAAGAAGCGACACATAGGCCATGTGAGAAGGGCAAATCACTCACATCATCCGAAACAAGGGCGTCGATATTCGACCTCTAGGTAAGATCCAAAAACAAGCGCGTGCGGCTACGGTTATCCTTGTACCATAACATCATGCGAGGAAAGGGAGGTAAATGGTCGATCAAGGTAGGGGCCAAATGGGAAAAGTGGTCGAAAAAGCAGGCCTGTATAAAATTATAATTAGAAAAAGACACACCAAACCATCTCCAAGGAGAACAGGGCATAAAAGATGACAAAAAAAAGTACCTCGATGACTGGGTAAAAGTCAGTCAACGACCGGCTGATGCAACGGCTGGCCTTGTCCAGCCCTTCATACAAATAGGCCAGAAGGGCCGCATTCCAGTTGTACGGTATGAAGAAGGTGATGTCTGCCACGAGCGATAATAGACGGGAACTTACAAGCTCATTCCCGTGGCAGAAGATGATCACACACATAGTGTACAAAATCAGGGCACGAGCCTTCACCATAGCCGCAGCCTCGGTCTCAAGGATACGTCTGGCAAAGTTCGATGATAGCCAGAGCAGTTTGAATCGAGGACCTGTAAAGTCGGTAGCATCTGGCATCATCCCCAATAATCCCATCCAGTTATCCTCAGTGGGCACCGGAAGGTCATCCTCGAAAGGTATGGATCCTCCATCGTATTGAAGGCCCAGCTGCATGTATATGTCGTACGGGGTAATGCCCCACTCTCTGAAAGGAGTCTCTGGGTGCCACCATTCGGTCAAAGCAGACAAGAGAGACATGTTTGTCCTGCTCAGACGAACTTGGAACAGGTGAGTAAATGGGGTGCGCTCCAAGACTTCGAAAAACAACGGTTGTGGATCATGGAACCAATCAGGCCAGTGCGTCCTGACCCCAAGTCCTCTCAAGACCGCGGGTGCGTCACCTTCCCGAGCTAAGTTAAACAAATGTCGGCCCTCTCGTGGCACATAACATGGATCGGCCGACTGGCGGGAAGAACTAGCCTCATTTTTACCACGATGAGGCATGCTGCACAGGCAAGGTGTACACGTAAGTATGTCAAAAGCCCATGTCCTAGCCCATTTTTCAAAGCCCACATAACAACCCATGTAAAAAACCCAAAGCCCATGCCCATGTCCTCAAGGCCCATTTCTAAGGAGGCCCATTTTAAGGCCCATATTAAGGCCCACGTCAAAGCCCATATCAAGGCCTATCTTAAGAACCTATGTAAAAAGCCCATTTCAAGGCCCACATCACAGTCCATATCAAGGCTCACGTCCAAGGCCCACATCAAAGCCCACATCAAGGCCCATCTCAAGAACTCATTCAAAAGGCCCATCTCAAGGAAGCCCATATCAAGGACCGTGTCCAAGGCCCATTTCAAAGCCCATTTTTCAAGGCCCATCTCAAGAACCCATTCCCAAAGCCCATTTTCAAGGCCCATATTAAGAGCCCATTGTCAAGGCCCATTTCAAGGTCCATCCACAACAAATCCATACATCTGGACATCTCAAGATCATGAGGTGGGGCTCACTTGGGAAATCCTACCCGTCTATCGTCCACAAATGGCCAACCATCATGATTTATATTGTCCAAGTGGGCCCCAGATAATCCATCCAACGGTTCAGATCATCACCAACAATTTCAAAAAAAAAACAAAAAAATCAAATAAAGCTCCAAGGGTGGGGCCCTTTTCTTATCACATCCCCACTCCATAAAAAAAAAAAAAAAAGAAAGAAAAAACAACAAACAAAAAATATATAATCCAGCCAACCATTTTTGGCCCAAAACAAATAAGTCCAACGGATCAGATCAATCAAGATGGTTCAACGGTCCTAATCATGGCCCTCTCCAAGCCCAAGAAGAAATCCAACCCATCAAAAGCTCCCAAAGATGAACAGCCCAATAAGATCCAACAAGAATTCAATGGCCAAGGTTACCTGAAATGGAAGAAAGGAAGAAAATGCAAGAAATTTGGGTTGAAAAACCTCCACCAAAATAGCTCCAGGGACCACAAATGGGATCCTTGGACGTCCCAAATAGAGGATTCAAATAGGGGAGAAGGCCACACCGGATGGACCGATGCACTGAACGGACCAACGTCTAAACAACGGATCGGCGATAGCCGGACTGCCGCAGGCGGTAGTCCGACCACCGCCCGACCAAAAGCGTGCATAGGGCAGCGGGCTGTCCCCAAGGCCGGTTGAGAGAAGACTGGTGGATAATATCCAAAGAATGCGTTTTTCAAAATTGCCAAAGCAGCCTCCGAGTTTTCAAAATTACCAAAAAAAGCCCCCAAGTTTTCAAAAATTCCAAAAAACTCCAAAATTTTCAAAATTCCAAAAAAAATCTCCAAAAAAATTCCAAAAACTACCAAAAAATCTCCAATTTTTTTTCAAAAATCCAAAAAAATCCCAAACAATTCTAAAAACTTCCAAAAAAATCTCTAAAAAAATTCCAAAAACTTCCAAAAAATCTCCAAAATTTTTTTCAAAAATCTAAAAAATCCCAAACAATTCCAAAAACTTGTAAAAAATCTCTAAAAAAATTTTAAAATTCCAAAAAAAATCCCAAAAATCTCCAAAAAAATTCCAAAAACTTCCAAAAATTTTCAAAATTCCAAAAAAAAAATTCAAAAGATCTCAGAAATGACCAAAAATTACCAAACTAACAAATCCCCAGTGAGTATAGCCTCAAAAGAGTTTGTCTCTTCAAAGTCATTAGCCCCATTAATTTATTAGTGGAAGCCATCTGACTTTATTGCAAAAAAAAAAAAAAAACCCGGACGGCGACGCCCACCCGTGGATCAAAAGGATATTTTTTAAAATTCAAAAATATCTTTAAATAAAATCCCAAGGAATCTAGCTCTAAAGGGAATAAATTTTGAAAAACCAAAATCTCGCCAAACGCAAGTGGCGCGTAGTACACTGAGGAATCTTCTATATTCTCCAGTTGCGGTCAGTGTGAACAGCTAAATAAGATTTGTTCTTTTCCGATTTCCCCAAATGATGATCAAATCCGTACATGATACATGTACGATTGCCCCGATCTCTATATCTGGACAATCGTACGAATGCTGGTATAAATGAATGAATCTATCTCTGGAAAGAATAATCAAACTCAAGGTGACGACAATCCATTGCAACCAAAGTATCAGAATCAGCAGACTGCATGGCAAAGGATTACCTGCACATACCTAGTCCGAGATGTTCGGAAACTTTGATTGAGTCCAAGTTGGCGTAGTGAGTTCCCCGTAAGGCCCACACCAACGCACAGGGCAGCCAACCACTTTGATAGTCAAACAGACCGAACACCCTTAGGGTGATTACGTAACAAAGGAACGATAGACCTAACAGTACGGAATCCTCGTAAAGTCGCGACAAATGCGCAAAGGCCCTTACTTTCAGACTTACCCTCCAATGCTATTAACAATCCGATGTGAAAGGGTTGTGATTAGTGACCCGTAAAGCAGAGACGAATGCGCAAGGGACAATCACAATGTTTTCCTCAACCCTCGTGATATTGCAATAAATCTCTTTTCCAAACAGTCAACTGACGATGATACAATGGCAGACAACAAATTTGAATCACTATTCTTTTTAACCAGAAGGGTGGGGTGTCCACTTACTTTGGCCTTCGGTTGCTTATAACCTCGGCCAAATAGGGGCATCTGTAGACACCCCACCCAGGCTAATATCTTGAGGAGGCTAAGACTATCCACGAACCATGATCATACCTTGGACCAAACCCTAATCCCAGCCTAAACCAAACCCTGACCCAAAAGTCTCCAAAACTCCCCAGTCACAACCCGAAACCGTGATCCAAGCCGTTTAATATAGATACAACCTCGCCTATACCCTATACCTTAGCCAGAACCCTCTATCCATACCTAAATCCATCACTTTGAGTCCCATAAACCCAAAACGTAGACCACCGGATGAACCAGAGCACCACATGAAGCCCGCACACGCGAGTCCGGCCCGAATCAGGCCCAGGTGGTAGTCTAACTGCCGCAGCGGCAATTTTTGATGCCTGCGACTGCGTACTTGCAGATTGCCGCCATTGCTCGCCGGCCTGCGTGTGGTGACAACGGTCTTGTCCCAGCGTCCAAAAGCAACTTTCCTTCAAAATTACCTGGCCTACCTTCACTATTTACCAATTTACCAGCCCTATAAGCTAATGAGAGAATGCCATGTGACATCTCTCCCCTCTCCACTAACCATCACTTGCCACCTCAGCTTTTAACCCTCTTAAACCCACTATTTACCATTTAACCATTAGAGAAGGCTATAAATAGCCCTCTCATCTTCTCATTTCCAAGACACCCAACAACTAAGAGAAAGAGTGAAAGAGAGAGAGAGAGAGAGAGAGAGAGAGAGAGTGGGAGAGAAAGAGAGTGAGTGAGAAAAAGAGTAAGGGAAAGGGAAGGAGCTCCCAAGCCCCCTCAAAGTTCAGATTTTTCCAGCCACCCCCTATCCCTCAACTCAACCTTTCTAACCCATAAGCCTAATCCAAATTGGTCATGGTCTAGTTTATGTTTTAGCCTACTCAAGATCAAGCCAAAGACTCATTCACCTTACATGCATTCATCATGACATCCATTCTCCTCTCAACCTCACTGCTTCTCTAGATCTATAGTGAACGTATGCTCTGTGACTTGCCATACATCGGATCCTGTCATACCAGAAATTCCTAGAGACCTAGTCCATTCTCTTTACCTCTTGGTATAAACATCACATCCGTCTTTTAGACACGCTACTGGACGTAGACTCTGTGGTTTGTCGAAATTACAGATCTTTCCACATCAAAAATCCACGTGTGACTAGTCCTATCATGACCACAGCATCCATCATCCCTTGAGATTATTCTATGACACTAAGTAGAGACCGTACGTTTGTACGGGCAGAGAGGGTGCCTAACACTTTCCTTCCTTGTAACCGAGGTCCCTTACCTGGAATCTCTGATTATAGACCAGGAGTCGATTTAAGGGAGGAGAGTCTTCGGATTTCTCTAACCTTACGTGTTCTGTGGTTTTAGCTGACCGCGGATTCTAAGATTTTTCGGCTAGTGGTGACTCCATAATCACAGATCAGCTTAATCCCATAACAAATGATAATCAGCGTGGGCGCCGATTTTCCAGTGTCTACAGTACGATTCCCCGTTTTGGCAATCCGCATGAGTTACACTGGTCGATCCCATCTGTCTTTCATCTCATACAACAGCCCATAACCTCCAATGCCTCTAGTAATCCCTAACTAATCAAAAGCTTCCAAGTGCTCATGCCTTTCTCCTCGTCGTAACTTCTTGAACGTATGACATCCACACCACTTAACCCATGAACCCACCAAGTAATCTATCTCATACCTTTGATTTTAATGGGCTATAAGCTCTGTGGGACCAATCAGAACTGTCCCTGATGTTCAGATCACATAAAGAATAAACAGATTGGAATTCGCCATGTTAGGGCCATTAACTTTTCCATTCAAACTTGCATCGGAGTTTGTGTTAACGACCTGATTTTCAATCTCGCGTGTAACACCTCACGTGAGTCTCACCTGATCAATGTATATCTATCTAACTGACCAGATCCATCCAGCTTTTGTAGATAAAAACCCCAATGTAACTCCGTCTCCATACTGTAACTCGTCCGCATGATGTTTCCTTATACAACCTTAATACTGCCTCTGAAAATCGAAAGAGCCTAAAGAAGTGTATAAACCGTTCTCTCTATAGAAGAATTTAGAGGAGAAGAAGGATAAGAAAAGAAGAATAAAAGGGAAGAAGAGAGAGAGAGAGAGAGAGAGAGAGAGAGAGAGAGCGAGAACTTTAGAAAGAGAGTAGCTATCGAGTCCAACTCACTGGATATAACCGAGTCTGGTTAGTACTTAATGGACAATCTCAGAAGAAAACCAGAAGAAAGGCAAGAGGAAAGAAGAAGAGGGAAATGAGAAACCAGAGAAGGGAAATTGATTTGTAACCAAGTCGGTCCCCGTTTTCAGCCATTGTTTCGTTGAGTCGCACCATCGTCCCGCCGAGTTTGGGCCAATCCTGAATCATTATGATTCTCCAGTAATAATTCATAAGGTGAGTACATTTCTGCTCATTCTGTTTTAGCAAAAACTCTATATGCTCGTGCATCGTTGTTTCATTACACCACTTCATTGGGAATGACTGAGTTGGCTCAGTGAGTCATGCATGAATGATATATCCTTGGTTTGATTAAAAAACCTCTTTAGATAAACAAATATCATGGTATTCAAATCTACAGGAAATCCACGCCCAGTAGGACTATATATGCTAAGTGTTCGTGATCTCATTTGCTTCAACCGACCATGTCAAATCTATAGGAGTGAATTGATTTAAAGCATAATAGTAGAGCCCAGATCTACATCAGTTTTATCCTACGTCATATTGTTTGCAATTAAACCAGGTAGGTGACAATTTTATCCCATGCCATATTGTTAAATCAGGTAGGTGACAGTTTTTATTCCACGCCATATTGTTTGCGATATGACCGGTAGGTGATCTTCTTGGTTGAAAACCTACATTAGATGTTGATTGTTTCCTTTTAATTATCTATTACATATTATATTTTACATTTATTTCATTTTGTTATAAATTGTACATTGGTTCCTTCGATTATTATTACGGCTGCTCTGCCTTAAAATAATCATTGAGTTATTTTTGTTATCGGTGCTCTATCCTAAAATGATCATTGAGTTATTTTGTTATGGGTGGTCTACTCTAAAATGAACGTTGAGTTGTTTTTTTATTAGTGCTCTATCCTTAAAGGATCATTATGTTATTACGAGTGTTATACTCGGAATTATTTCTAAAGAATGTTTATTTTGTACTATATGTTGAATGTTAGCATTTATGAACAATCGACCCTTGACCCGTGTTCCAGGATGTGTTATATCTAAATATTAAATTCATGAAACCAAAATTCCTATTTATGAATAGTTGAAAACCATTCCTGAACCATTTACGAATGGTTTTAAACTGTTCCTAAATAGGACGTCACAAAAAAAAAAGGAATGTTGAAAACCGTCACAAATTTTCAATTTAGGGACGGTTGAAAACCATTACAAAATTTCAATTTTGAAACAATTCTAAACCGTTCTTAATTTTGTAAACAGTATTTTAGGAATGGTATTTTTCTTTATTTAGGAAAAGTTTTGAACCATTCCTTATTTTGGAAGGCTCGGTAAAAGCCATGAAACCACTAGCAAAAAGCAGTAAAAAAAAATTTTCAATTGAAACCTGGATTTTTCTTAATATTAATTTGAAACCCATAAAATGTTGTAGTAAAATTAAAAATGAATGTTAAACAAATATTATACGACTTTACAATAAACGATATATAATATTTACAACAATAAGTTGAAAATTGTCCGAATACATTAAAAAAAAAAAAATCCTACATGTGCTCCACTCCTAGCTTGGCCAATACAGCTAATTATCTCCAGCCTCTTTGTCCACACATCATTTCAACCAAGCAATGTTGGTACCCATCTACAACGGTCATTGCCAAAGTTAATCATTGCATGATAAAAATATCTATGAAATAGATTTAGGAGAATGGATTATATTTTAAAGAGAATATTGACATCAATGGAGTTGCAGACATAATTTAGCAGAGTAGACAAATCTCTTTACCCGATCTAAACATCTGCAGTGACGTTCAGGCCCTCGAATCTCACTTTCAAATTTAAAACTTGTAAGCCCACTGTATTTAAGAAAGAAATTAGGATCGTGAAGAGAGAGAGAGAGAGAGAGAGAGAGAGAGAGAGAGAGAGATAACCAGCAGCAAATAGGAAAATAATAAATAATAAGAGCAATTGACTATTTTCTCACTAATCGTAGTGAGAATCACATATTCAAGCCTAATGGTTTTAAGAAATCACTTCTAAATCACTACCAACAAAATAAAATTTTTTTTACTTCATGACATAAAGAACGTCCAAAGTTGTCTTAAAATTGTGATATAACAAATAAAAAATTTATTGGATATTTCTTGTTGAATTTGAACCATGAACTGTTTTCCATTTTAACGGTTCATTTGGCAGGCCATCAATCTGTTCATACCCTTTTATATCCAACTTCACTCAAAACAGTGCGGCCGTTACCATTGGGCCATCCACTTCGTCCATCCATTTAGTCATGAGCCCAAAAATGAAGCAGATCCAAATCTCATGTGGAAAAAAAATCAAGTTGAGTCATTAAAAATATAACTATAAAAAGAATAATCAATAAGGGAAAATAACCAAAAATATTTTTTTCATGATCTCGCTGACTTACCCTGGTTTGAGTCGAAATATCAACATCCAAATATCAATGATTTTCAGCAAAAATGAGTTGTTCTAGAGATTTTATAGTAGGATGATCGTGTGGGCGTTAGGTCTTAAATTTTTTTAAGGGTGTTGTTCTGAGGTCATTCTCACTTCGAAAAAATGCCTCACTTTCATAACCGACTTAGGCTACTCCCAAACTTGCCCACTACTACCTTAGCAACACTACACCAAAATCGCTATCTACGAAAGGTTGAAAATCATTCTGAAACCCTTTAGGAATAATTTTCAACCGTTCCTAAATGGGGCATCCTTAAAAATTAAGAACGGTTAAAAACTGTTTTAGGGATTAGTAGCAACGGTTACGGACTAATAGCAACAACTACAGATATCCCTAGCCATTTACTATTAAAAAAAAAAAAGGTAAAAATATCATATTTATGATTTTACAATAATAAAAACTACATCCAGAAGTAGATATATCCCTTAAAAAAAATTTACATCAAGAAATAGTTCCAAATTTTTAAAAAAGAAGAAAAAGATTTTTTTTAAAATCCAAATTAAACTTTTCCTAAATCACTTCACAACTTGCAATGGCCACATCAATTTGAATTTCCTCATCATCATTTTTACATTTGTTACTTCAAAACGAAGGATAAACCTTCCAAGCTATGGAAAATCAGAGAAATTCTTGATGCAAATTAAGTTATTCACCTGAGAGACATAAATGAACAATTTATTAACCTGTCCTGGAAATGCAATGTAGATGATTGATCACCAACAACCATTTGCAGGTTAACTACAAAGAGGTGCATGCATTAAAAAAAAGTAGGTGAAAATATCAATCCACTGACAAGAAAACTCCTGAAAAGAAGGAAATGGGTTTCAAGAGTTAGCATATTGGCTTTCTTTCTCAAGTCAGCATTTAAAATCTGAAGAAGAAAAACTTGTCCCTACAAAGACCTCCCTCTCCCTTACACAAACCATTCTAACTACAAACCCAAGCTTTCCACAGTAACCTAATTGTTAGGGCTGAAAGTCGGGCGGGTTCAACCCTGTTAAGATGTGGAGCCACATCTGGGACCACCTTCGACTAGTCGTGAGCCATGCTCTACTGGTCGTAGGGTCCGGCTTGACCGGTCGTGGACCGGTTCGACTCAAAGTCCAGCAAGCATCATTTTTTGATCCCAAGGTGCTCGACCGGTCGTGACCCATGCTCGACCGGTCGTAGGGGTCACTCAATCGGTTGTGCAGTCTGCTCGACCGGTCGTAGTTACGCAGATTCGTTCCGCAATTTTGCACAGATTTCGTGTCGCAAGTTCTTTCGCAACTGGGATGCGGAAATGAGAGTTGCCTAAAATATATATAGGTGTTCCTAGGGCTTTTCTAAGGAATTAGAATATTGGGAAAATAATTCTAAGGTGTGGGCAAAGGGTTTTTCTACGTTCTTCCAAGGGAGATGTTAGTATATTGCCTTGTAATCTTTGTTCTTCATAGTGGAAGTTTGCATCCGTGGTTTTTTACCCTGTTTGGGGTTTTTCCACGTATATCTTATCTTGTGGTTTGTTTTGGATTGCTTTGATCTCCTTCTGGTTTATATTTCTTCTTGTTTATCATTTGTGGGTGAGGCCTGAGATCGGATTTAGGCTCACAGCGTTGTTGGCATGCTGTGCAACAACTAGTATCAGAGCTATTGGCTTAGTTCTATTGGGAGTGATGACAGAAGAAGGGAAAACTAGAATTGAGAAGTTTGATGGTTCAAACTTTACCTTCTCGAAGATGCAGATGGAGGATTATTTGTATCAGAAGGACCTCTATATTCCTCTAAGAGGAAAAGAGAATAAACCAGAAAAGATGATAGATGATAAATGGTTTTTACAGGATAGGAAGGCTTTAGGAGCGATCCGACTCACTTTGTCTAAGAGCGTCACCTTCAATATATCCAAGGTGAAAACTACAAAAGAATTAATAGAAGCCCTAACCACCATGTATGAAAAGCCCTCAGCATCCAACAAGGTTCATCTTATGAAACAGCTATTCAACATAAAGATGTCAGATGGTGGGAGCGTGGCTGAACATCTAAACGAGTTCAATATAGTCACAAGCCAGTTGGAATCCGTTGGCATCATTTTTTAGGATGACATCAGAGCGCTATTGATCTTATCCAGTTTGCCAGACAGTTGGGATGGTTTGGTGATTGCTGTGAGCAATTCTTCAGGGTCGACAAAACTGAAATTTGATGATGTAGCTGGTCTAATTCTTAGTGAAGAATCTAGAAGAAAGGCATAATGAATTTCAAGGGATTCAGGAAATACTCTAAACGTTGAAGGAAGAGGAAGATCGCTAAATAAAAGAGGCAATAAACACAGGCGTTCTAAGTCGAGGAAGAAGTTCAAGGGACCGAAAGATAAAGACGGGTGTTGACATTGCGGCAAGAAGGGGCACATGAAACGTGATTGCAGGGCACTCAAGAAACAAGAAGGAAACTCTTAAGGTGGGAAGGATTCAGTGAATCTATCTGAATAGAGTGACACAGAGGCGTTGATCTTGTCTCTTGATGCGAGGAATGAGTCTTAGGTTATAGACTCGGGTGCTTCGTTTCATGCCACTTCGTGTAAGGAAGTTCTGCGTGATTATGTGTCAGGTGACTTTGGGAGAGTCTACCTAGGTGATGATGAGTCATGCAGTATAGTTGGAAAAGGGGGACGTTCAGGTCAATTAGAAAGACGGAATGGTTTTAAAATTGAAGGATGTCAGACATGTACCGAGTTTGAAACGTAACTTGATCTCAGTGGGGCAGTTAGTTGATACCGGTTATGTGACGACATTCACCAGTGATTTCTTGAAGATCACAAAAGGTGTCTTAGTGATATCTCGAGGCAAAAAAGGAAGGTACTTTGTACGTGACTTCAGGATCGTATAGTTCACTCGCAGTCACATCAACTGGAGTGAATGGACAGTTATAACATCAAAGGTTAGGACATATGAGTGAGAAAGGGATGAAAGTGTTATTGTCAAAAGGAAAGCTACTAGGGTTGAAGTTTATTGACTTGGAATTTTACGAGGACTGCGTGTATGGCAGACAGAAGAGGGTAAGCTTCAAGAAGACGGAACGCACTCCAAAGACGCATCTGTTGGAGCTTGTACACACTGATGTGTGGGGACCGGCACAAGTATCATCTCTTGGTGGCTCACGTTATTTTGTTACTTTTATTGATGATGCTAGTAGAAAACTGTGGGTCTATTTCTTAAAACATAAATCTGATGTATTTGATGTTTTTAAGAAGTGGAAAGTTATGGTAGAAAATGAGATAGGAAAAATAGTAAAGTGTCTCAAATCTGATAATGGGAGAGAATATTATGATAAGAGGTTTGAGGAGTATTGTGCAGCAAGTGGAATCAAATATCAGAAAATGATTCCAGGGACACCGCAGCAGAATGGTGTGGCTGAGCACATTAACAGGACTATCCTTGAGCGCGCCAGGAGCATGAGGTTACATGTAGGGTTGCCCAAGACATTTTGGGTAGATGTTGTGAATATTGCCGCATATCTCATCAATAGAAGTCCCTCAGCACCATTAGATGGTGGGCTACCAGAAGAAATGTAGACTGGAAAAGAAGTAAACCTTGCACATCTCAAAGTATTCGCTTGCACATCTCAAAGTGTTCGGTTGCACTTCATATGTTCACATTGATGTAGAGCACAGAAATAAGCTGGATGCGAAGTCCAGGAAGTGCATGTTTATAGGCTACGGGCAGCATGATTTTGGCTATAGGTTTTGGGATGCAGAAAATAGGAAAATCATCAGAATCAAGGACGTAGTCTTCAATGAAAAAGTGATGCATAAGAACAGTGTGCAAGAAAATAAGGCCGAGGAAAAGGAATTCGTAGAGTTGGAAGAGTTATCAGACACGGGTGTTACAGCGCCATAGGATGATCATGCACAGGAGCATTATGAGGTAGAGCCGTATACACCAGTTGTGAGGAGGTTTACTCGGGAGAGGAGACCCATGGTCCGATACTCACTCTCCTTACATTATCTACTGTTGACAGATAATGGTGAACCAGAGTGTTTTGAAGAGACATTATAGACGGATACACAAGTTAAGTGGGAGCAGGCCATGGATGATGAGATTGACTCTCTTGAGTCTAATCATATATGGGAGCTAGTCACTCTACCCAAGGGTAAGAAAGCTCTTCATAACAAGTGGGTTTACAGACTGAAGGAGGAGCACGATAGTTCGAAACGGTACAAGGCCAGATTGGTTGTGAAAGGGTTTCAACAAAAGGCAGGTATCGATTTCACTGAAATATTTTCACATGTGGTGAAAATGTCTGCGATTCGTATGGTCATGAGTATAGTGGATATAGAGGACTTACATCTAGAGCAGCTAGATGTTAAGACAACTTTTCTTTATGGGAACCTTAAAGAAGAGATATATATGCATCAGCCGACAGGATACGTGGGACTAGGAAAGGAGAACAAGGTGTGTAGACTGAAGAAGAGTCTATATGGCTTGAAGCAGGCCCCGAGGCAGTGGTACAAGAAGTTCGATAGTTTCATGTCGGGAAATGGTTTTAGGATATGTCATGCAGACTACCATTGTTACTTGAAGAAGTTTGATACGTTATACATCATCCTTCTTCTGTATGTTGATGACATGCTTGTGGCTAGTTCAAGCATGAAGGACATCTTAAATCTCAAAAGACAACTGTCTAGAGAATTTGCCATGAAGGATTTAGGAGCTGCAAAATAAATCCTAGGCATAAGGATAAAAACTGACAAGGAAAACAAAAAACTAGTTTTGTCACAGGCAGAGTACATAGCCAAGGTACTTGATTGATTCAATATGGGAGGTGCTAAGCCGGTTAGTACTTCATTAGCCAACCACTTCAAGCTATCTAAGGAGCAAGGTGCAAAGACGCAGGAGGAACAGGACTACATGGCTAAAGTCCCATACGCGTCAGCCATTGGGAGTCTCATGTACGCTATGGTGAGCACGAGGCCAGATATTGCTCAAGTAGTGAGAGTTGTTAGCAGGTTCATGAACAACCCCGAGAAGGAACATTGGGAAGTTGTGAAGTGGATCCTTACATACTTGGTAGGTACTAAGGATGTAGGGCTGTGCTATGGTGGATCGGAAATCAAGCTACAAGGCTACGTGGATTCAGATTTGGCAGGAGACATCGACAACAGAAGAAGCACTCAGGTTATGTCTTTACTCTAGGTAGTATTGCAGTCAGTTGGGTCTCTCAGTTACAGAAGATTGTATCTATCAGTACGACGGAAGCAGAATATGTTGCGGCTACAGAAACGTACAAGGAGTTGGTATGAATGTAAGGTTTCATGGAAGAGTTGGGTAAGAAGCAAGCAGATTGCAGGTTATATAGTGACAGTCAGAGTGCAATACACTTGGCTAAGAATTCAGCCTTTCATTCAAGGACTAAGCATATTACCATCAGATATCACTTCATACGTTCATTACTGGAAGATGGATCGATTGCTCTGGAGAAGATTCATACAAGTGAGAATCCTACGGATATGTTGACCAAGGCGGTCACACGAGAGAAGTTGAAGCTCTGTTTAGCTTTAATTGGTTTTCAGGCTTGAAGAAGGGGAGGTGGTGCACTCCGGATAAAGAAGATGAAGGTTTAACTGATGTGTTTCTAAGTGGGAGATTGTTAAGATGTGGAGCCACATTTGGAACCACCTTCGACCAGTCGTGAGTCATACTCGACTGGTCGTAGGGTCCGGCTCGACCGGTCGTGGACCGGTTCGACTCAAAATCTAGCGAGCATCGTTTTTTGATCCCGAGGTGCTCGACCGGTCATGGCCCATGCTCGACCGGTCGTAGGGGTCGCTCGACCGGTCATGCAGTCTGCTCGACCGGTCGTAGGTACGCAGATTCGTTCCGCGATTTTTCGCGGATTTCGTGTCATAAGTTCTTTCGCAACGGAGATGCAAAAAGGAGAGTTGCCTAAAATATATATAGCTGTTCCTAGGACTTTTCTAAGGAATTAGAATATTGGGGAAATAATTCTAAGGTGTGGGCAAAGGGTTTTTCTATGTTCTTCCAAGGGAGAGGTTAGTATATTGCCGTATAATCTTTGTTCTTCATAGTGGAAGTTTGCATCCGTGTTTTTTACCCTAGTTTGGGGTTTTTACACATATATCTTGTCTTGTAGTTTGTTTTGGATTGCTTTGATCTCCTTCTAGTTTATATTTCTTCTTGTTTATCGTTTGTGGGTGAGGCCTGAGATCGGATCTAGGCTCACTGCGTTGTTGATGTGCTGCGCAACAAACACGACCGACCCGACTTTGGGTTGGGCTCGGGTAGGATATCTCGGGTTCGGTCTCGGGCTTGGGCCGTAGAAACACCAACCCGACAAAATTTCGGTCGGGCTCGAGTTGAAGTCTCGGGTTGCCCGACCCAACCTGAACTCGATAAGTATATATAAATTTATAAATTTATAATCAGCCGGATCGTTTTATGTGCCTACATATTTCCGATGAAGGATTTCTCTCTCCCATGCGCTGGATTTTTCTCTTTCATGCATAGAAATTTTCTTTCCCTAATTATGTGGGACGTAGATCTGCTGTGAAAGCCTTTTGCATGAGGTTCCGCTCAAGGATGCAATGTGGGGTCCACCGTGATGTTTTTGAGAAATCCAACCCGTCCATCCATTTTTCTAGCTCATTTTAGAACATTCAACCAAAAATGAGAAGGATCCAAAACTCAACTAGGCCATGCAAGATGAAACGGTGGGAAAATTAATCCCTACCGTTGAAACCTTTATAGGCTTTGCCTTGATGTTTATATGCCATCCATACCATTTATAAGGTCATTTTTACTAAGATGAAGTGACTTAAGAAACTTTTGTAACCATATAAATATTTCAACGGTGGTCACTAAATCCCCACTGTTTCCTCTCGTGTGGTCCATTTGAGTTTTGGATCCATCTTACTTTTGGTCACATGTCCTAAAATAAACTCAAAAAACGGATAGACGGGTTTGATTTCTAATAAACATCGCAGTGGGCCCCATCCAGATTCCATCCAGAATCCTTTCATGCTAAAGCTTTAGCAGGAAATCCGCGTCCGATTGCATTCTCCAATGGCAGCAAAAACGGATTGGTTGGTTGGTGCTCTGTGGACCCCAACATGACAAACATGATGTAGTGTCTCATCCATGCCGTCCATCCATTTTTCTAAATAATTTTATGGTATCAACCCAAAACTGAGGCAAATCAAAATCTTAAGTGGACCACACCATGGGAAAACAGTAGTGGTTGAAGATCTACTATTAAAAATCTCTTAGGGCCCATGGTAATGTCTATTTGACATCATACCTGTAGATTAGGTCTAAGAGACTTAGATGAAGGCAAAAAACAAATATCTGCTTGATCTAAAACTTTTGTAGCCCTAAGAAAATTTTAAGAAGTTTTTAATGGTGGGAGTTCAATCAACACTATGTGGCCCATATGAGATTTTGATCTACCTCAGTTTTGGGCCAATAGCATAATTTTATGTGAAAAATGGATGGAAGGCATGGATGAGACACATACATCATATTGGGGTCCACATAGCACCAACCACTAGCCATTGGCTAGTGGAGAGAAGTCAATTCGTGTCCCACGACGCAACTTCTATCCAGATTGCGTGATCTATCGCATGACTTTTAACATGTGGTGGTTCTTTAGCCCCACGATGATTTGTGTTTTACATCCATACCGTCTATCAATTTTTATAGATCATTTTAGAGCATGACCCCAAAAACAAGGCACATTCAAAGCTCAAGTGGACCACACCACAAAAAGCAAGAGGGATTGAACAAATTACTGTTAAAACTTTTCTAGGGCCAAGCTTGAGGCTAATTTTCCATCTGACCTGTTCATAATATCACACACACTTGGAATAAGTTAAAATACAAATATCAGCTTGATCAAAGTCTTCTGTGGCTTAAAAAATTTTCAACGATAGTAATTTAATCCCTGTTACTTTTTGTGGTGTGGTCCACTTGATCTTTGGATGTGTCTCATTTTGAGGCTCATGCTCTATAATGATATGTAAAAATTGATGGACAGTGTGGATGTAAAACCTAAATCATTGTGGGCCCCAAGAAGTTTCACATGCTAAAAGTCGGGTGTGTAAGGCCATTTACTTTGGAAAGAAAATTTCAGGCATACGAGAGAGAGAGAGAGAGAGAGAGAGAGAGAGAGAGAGAGAGAGAGAGAGAGAGAGAGTCAAAGAGCCCTTCTGTGCAGGAGAGAGATCTTTAGTGCTGGAGAAATATCGAGAGAGAGCATCTCACAAGATATGTAACTATGTATCACCATCAATCTATTATTCTCTCTTTCTCTGTACATCATCCAAAGGTTAGTTTGATCATTTTCCTTTTTTTTTCTTTTTATTTCCCTGTATTTGTAATTATTTTGATATTTTTCATGGTCATGATCAACATATGCGTGCAACACATGTAAAGATTTAGTTTTTTTGATAATCATATCATGAAATATAAAATGCACATGATTAGTAATATTGATGACCTATTTTCTACATGTCTCTTATGTACAGAGTTTTTTTTTTTTAATAATTTGTTTTTAATTCTTTTGATATCAGGATATATAAGTGGATGTCTAAAATGGGTGATAGTAATGCTCATGTTGATATTACGGATATTTCTATGGTTAGTAAACAAGTGACATCAAAAAAGAAAAGGAAGACGATGGCGACACACAATAATGTCTCAGGAATATGGGAACACTTTAAAAAAGTTGAGAAGCCAAAAACAAAAGAGAAGATGGCATTTTGCAATTACTGTAATCAAGAATATCAAGCTGATAGTAAGCATGACACTATTGCACTTTGGAGACATTTGGATAAATGTAAGAAATATCCGAATAATAAAGATCGAAAACAATGGACATTGGCAATCTTAGTAGAAAAAGATGGTGGGAGCAGTGAGATTGTAAATTGGAGTTTTAATCAAGGAGCTTGTAGAAAAGCCCTTGCACGTATGATAATAGTTGATGAGTTGTCATTCAATTTTGTCAAGCATGAGGGTTTTAGGAACTTCTGTCAAGTAATACAACTGAAGTTTCAGATTTTGTCACGCATCACCTTAAGGAAAGATTGTCTTGAGTTATACAAGTGTGAGAGGGTTAAGTTGAAGGGTGAATTTGAGAAATTGATTCAAAGAGTTTGTATAACCACTTATATGTGGACATCCATTCAAAATATTGGATATATGTGCCTCACTGCACATTATGTAGATAAATATTGGAAGTTGCAAAAAACAATTATTAACTTTTGCGTTGTTCCAATGCCTCACAGTGGTGAATACATCGCTAATACAGTTTAGCTATGTCTAATAACACGGGGATTAGAGAATATACAAACCATCACAGTAGACAACGCAAGTTCAAATGATGTGGCGGTTCGTTCATTGAAAAGAAAACTAGCTAAACAGAATGAGTTGTTGTTAGATGGTGAGTTCCTTCATGTGCGTTATTGTGCACATGTTTTAAATTTGATTATAAGAGATGGTATTGACGAAGTTAAAGAAGCAATCATTCATATCCAATATTGTGTACGGTATGTTAGAAGTTCACCTTCTCGACTTCAAGATTTCAAACGTTATGTGGCGGAAGAGAGAATAACCAGTAAAAGGGTTGTTTGCTTAGATGTTGCTACTAAATGGAACTCTACTTTTTTTATGTTGGAATCTGCTCTAGTGTTCCAAAAGGCTTTTGAGAGAATGGAAGAAAATGACCAGCAATATAAAAAAGACATTGGTGAGTAGATGCCTACAAATGCAAATTGGGTTAAAGCAAATGTATTATGCAAGTTTCTAAAAACTTTTTATAATGTCACCAAACGTCTATCTGGGTCAAAGTATGTTACCGCAAATGCATACTTTCATGAGATTTATGAGATTGAAAGACTCTTGTCTTCGTGGTTTGTAAGCGAAGATTTGAGCTTTTGTGATATGAGATTAAAGATGAAAATGAAGTTTCCAAAGTATTGGGGGGACTTTGATCATGTTAATATATTTTTCGTGATTGTCGTAGTTTTGAATCCTTATTATAAATTAAAGTATTTGAAGTTTTGTTATTCCAAGTTGTATCCAATGGAAAAGGTTAAGGAGATAATTTAGAAAGTCAAAGATACTATGAATCGTCTCTTTGAGCAATACAATTCTTTTGCAACAATTTTAGATTCAGTTGAAAATAATGCATTAACGGAAAAGAGCATTGATACTCCTTCCCATGGAGTTGTTGGGCATATTGTGGATATTAGGCAAGAATATCTCAGATTTCTGCAAGAAGAACAAGTTATTGCCACTAAATCTGAGATTGATCGATATCTTGAAGAAGATGTTTATGTAAATTTGTCCAATTTCAACATTTTAGATTGGTGGAAGGTAAGTTCTTCGAAGTATCATGTACTCTCACACATGGCTCGTGGCATACTTGCAATTCCAGTATCCATCGTTGCTTCAGAGTCGACTTTTAGTAACGGGGGTCGAATTCTTGATCGATTTCGGAGTTCATTGACACCTGATATTGTGGAATCTTTGATATGTACACAAGATTGGTTACAAATTTCATCAACTCCAATCGATATTAAAGAAAACTTGGAAGAGTTAGAAGATGATGAATTAAGTAACTAAACTAAACTTTTACTTTAGTGGTGTTTTTATAATTTTTTAAATCTTTATTGATGAATTAATATAACATTTATTTATTGTGTTTC
This sequence comes from Magnolia changhungtana, assembly GCA_030180095.1. Taxonomy (NCBI): domain Eukaryota; kingdom Viridiplantae; phylum Streptophyta; class Magnoliopsida; order Magnoliales; family Magnoliaceae; genus Magnolia; species Magnolia changhungtana. The sequence continues at coordinate 5,482,830 of JASAUF010000625.1, forward strand.
AGTATCTTATGAGTCATCCACTATTGGATTTCAAAAGTAATCATATATGTACAACTTGGATCTTCCATTTTTTAGAGGTATGTTATTGTCCTTATAGTTTCTACTATGTTTTCTTTCTTATTTATGATATTATTTGAAAATTGATATGTTATTGATATTAGATAATACTTGAAATTTGATATGCTTGAGTGTTATAGGAGTAATTGTCTTATATTTGAGCTTGTTTGTTTAGAAAAAATATTTTTTTTTGTGTGATAAATAACTACATATATAATTAATCAAATCACATGTATAAAAAATAAGGCGTGTATTGAAATATAATAGACTAATGTAATAACAAAAATATTATCACGTACCAACCTGACCAGCCGAACCAACCTGACCGAGCCCACTTGGGTTGGGCTTGGGTTGAGAATTTCCAACCCGAAGTTGGGTTAGGTTGGGTTAAGGTTGAGGTATAGGAACCTTGGGTTAGGCTAGGGTTGAGCACCAACCCGACCCAACCTGCCCTACTTTTAACCCTACTAATTGCTGACATTAATAAGAAAGGGAAAGCATTGTGAATCTGTGCACAATGTGAAAGAGTTATATATATTTGTAATTGCACCACAGAGCATGCGAATGTGACTAGCTAGGCATCTCTTTGCCATTTTCTTATTGTGCAAAAAGAATGCACTGCATTTCTAAAGGCATGAAACACATTGAAATCAATGAATTAATAGCCAAGTCAAAATTGTTATAAAATGAATAGATGTGTGACCAAAGTGAACCAATAGAAAAGTACATTTTTTAAAGCATGTGCAAAAATCTCACTTTTGGAGAACTTGGGTTATTATCTGAGGAACTGTCACACTGGAGCGCATGAGAGGCTATAACGTGCAACCTAACAAAAATAGTAGACACTTCTAATCTTTTTTAATTTTTTTTAACAACAACAGTCAAGGTATTTTGTATCGGTAATGGTGGCCGTAATGGTCACCACCATTACCGATACGGGTATCGGCCATAATAGCCGATACGGGGGAGTAACGACCGTTACGACCCCCCGTAACGGTTGAAAATTTTCTTTTGGCTGAAAAATTCTAAAAAAAATATAAAAAATCAAGAATAATGTAAATATTTCAAATATGTATTCATTTTTTATTTTGAACATGTTTATGGTAGTGTAACGATCCTCTCTTTGGTGAGAGTGTTGTATTGGGCTGTGTAATGCCCTGAAAATCGGGGGTTGAGTAGGAACTTAACTCCCGAGTTCCAACGCATCACTTATGCAACATATGAAATGATGACTGTATGTTGTCTGTATTAGTGCATGAAACATGAATAAGATTAAGCCAAATCAGCAAAACATAATCAGGGACAGTTATAATACGCAAGCGGAAGACTGAAACGAATATATATAACTGTATAAACCAGTGTATGTCCCCAACATATGTCTGCATTGCCAGGTCAATGATTACAGGTGTAGTTCCAAAATATACAAAATGTGTAGTATTCTCTATTCATGATCCCAGAAAGAAGTCCCGCCAGTCAGGCCATGGCTCACAAGAACCCGCCTGAAGTCTACATATAGGAGAAGGCCTCCTCGTCCTCCTCGAAGTCTGGCTCTGCCTCGTAGGCATCGCCACCACTTGTATCTAAGACAGGGTCTAGTTGGTGTGCGCAACACCGTCTCGTAACGTGGGAGTGAGTGATCAACTCAATGGAACAATAAAGCAAAGGTTAACATGTTATCAATTCAATCAAGCGGTAATGATAAAGCATAAATCACACATCCCTAAGTACTCTTATTAATGCAAGTATGGTATGTATGTATGATGCATTCCCTCGCTTACGCTCCCTCAGCGACTCCTTCTTACGATCACAGCATGCCACACTCCCTCAGTGCTTGACCATTAACGCCAAACGCACACGTAATGCGGTGCATGAACGTGATTACCAAGTTCTTTATTAGTCATTTTCATAAACAAGATTGAGAAACTAAGGTACCTCCCTTATATCACTTCCCAACAAGGATCCATTCCAAAGTCGTCAGTCTTAGTAAACTCATACGATGATACGGTTCTAGGTCACTGCAAAGGGCTCGTCGCCTTATCAGTGCAGGCCTAGTTATACTCTAGTTGCTATGAAAAGGCTCGTCTCCTCAGCGTAGTCTTAGAGTATGCTCGAGGTCACTACAAAGGGCTCGTCACCTTATTAGTGTAAGCCGACAGCTCGAATACAGTGTCCCATACCATCGTATTCGGCACATAAGTTTGGGTTGCTCAATGGTCACTACGGGGAAGCTCGTCGCTACAGCGTAGGCCGACAGCTCGACCACGGTGTCCCATACCACCATGTCCGGCTCATGAGTCTTAGCGGATCAAGTACCAAAATTAACAGAGATTTCACTGGTGAGTTTGGTACCCTAGGTTCAAGTAGAAACGACCATACATAGTTAACATACATTGGGCAAATTGGGTTGTTTAACGACTCGACTAGCACAAGCGCACATCGAGTTGAACGACATGAAGTGCAGAAGCACTCCGTGTGGCCTAACCACTGTCGCCAACCGACATACGACTCAGGTTCATCAGACGCATCTCATGTGGCGGATTAAGGACAACCACTCGTTCAAGTCCTATTACCGATTGCCTGGACTATATAATAGCCCCAAACACATTCAATTACATCGATCTAACATATGAGATACTCAAAGAAGTAATGGAACAATGATTCAAAACATACAATCAGTTGAGCATGCTATGAAGTACAATATCAACATGAATTTGAACATATTCAATTCATAACCAAACAGATATCTGAATATATCATACATGGAGAAAAACATACACATCGCTAGAGTAGTTAAGAATCCTATCTTAACACCCAATGAAAAAAGAATTCATAAGTACTTACTCATACAAACATGTTTACATACACTTAGTCTACTCCTCACATTATATATGACATATAAGAGTTAGAATACGTATTAGGGCAAGTTCCTTCATCAAAGGATTGTTGCCTATATAACAATCACATACCCACGACGATTAGTCGTGGCATACACTAATGTATAATTTATACTAACTTAGACAATTTCACAAACACTTAGGCTATAACTTGTACATACACGACGTATGTTAAGACAACAGGTATTAGGCTAATCCGTTCACCCAGAAGTTGATACACATGCATCTAGCATACATAGACAACAATTAATCATGGCAAACACAAATCCATATTTCATACGTATACGGTATGTAACGCCCTGAAAATCAGGGGTCAAACATAAACTCAACTCCCGAGTTCCAACGCATCACATATGCAACGAAATGAATGATGATTGAATGTTGTCTGTATTAGAGTAGTGAACATGAGTGAGATTAAGCCAAAACAGCAGATCATACTCCAGAGACAGTTAAATTTGCAAGCGGAAGACTGTGATAGATATATAAAATATATAAACTGTGGTGAGTCTCCAGAGTGTGATAATGTTACCAGGTTAAAGAATTACAAGTACAATTCTAAAATATACCAAATGTGTAAGGTCCTCTAGTCAACATCCTTATAACCCCGTCGATCGAGACATAGCTCACTTGAAGCCGCCCGAAACTGCATAAAGGAGGAATCCTCCTCAATCTCATAAAAGTCCAGCTCCGCTTTGCAGCATCGCCATCATCTGAAACTCAAATAAGTCTAGTTGGTGTTGCAAGCACCGTCCCGTAACGTAGGAGTGAGTGATCAACTCAGTGGAACAATAAAACATAGGTTAACATGTTATCAAAATAGTCAAGCAGTAATGATAAAGCAGTACAATCAACAAATCCAAATACTCTTATTAATGCAAGTATGAATGCAGTCATGATGGATGCCCTCACCACACCCTCCCTTGTGCGATAACATCTTACGTTCACGACATGCTTGCATTCCTCAGTGCTCCACATCTTCCAGGCATATGCAATGCATGATGAGCATGATTACCGAGTTGTTATTAGTCCATTTCAAACAGCAGTATTGGGAAACTAAGGTACCTCCCTTGTATCATTCCCAAACATGATCCATTATAGGGTCGTCAGTCCTAGTTAATCTCATACGATAATGTGTTTCTAGGTCGCTGCAGAGGCTGCCAGGGCTGTTACGCACAAAGGTTACACCACTCCCCCATCACCTCTTTAACGATTCATCACTATACAGATACAGGCCTAGTTCATACTCTATACACCGCAGCAAAACTCGTCGCCTTACCGCAAATTCAGAGTATGCTCGAGGTCACTACAAAGGGCTGCCAGGGCTAAGGTTACACCACTCCCCCATCACCTTATCAATGTAGGCCGATAATACGAATATAGTGTCCCATACCACCATAATCGACTCACGAGTCTGGTTGCTCACTGGTCACTACGGGGAGGCATGTGGCCCCAGCGTAGGCCGACAGCTCGACCACGGTGTCCCATACCACCGTGCTCGGCTCATGAGTATTAGCGGATCGAGGTACCATGATTAACGGAATTTCACTGGTAAGTTTGGTACCATAGGTTCAAACAGAGGCGTCTAAATATGGTGAACATACATAAGACAAATCTGGTTGCTTGACTAGCTCGACTAGCTCGATCACACAACAAGTTGAACAACATAAAGCGCATAAGCACTTCGCGTGGCCTAACCACTGCCGCCAACCGAAGTACGACTCGGGTTCGTCAGACACATCCTACGTGGCAAATGAATCTTAGCCACGAATTCAATCCCATTACCGATTGCCTGGACTATAATCATAGCCCCAAACACAATCAATTACAGAACAGTTAAAGCAGTAATGGATCAAGATTTCAAATTATACAATCAAATATCCAATATTGTCCGCTTAGGGCTGCCAGGGCTGTTGTTCAGAAACGTTGCACCACTCCCCCATCACCCTTCACGGATTTATGGAATTACAACTTAAACATGTGAAGTAATCAGAACAGAATTAAATAAACAAGTAATTCAAACATATTAACAAGCAAGTTATAAAACATAATGCAAATAGAAAATTCAAACACTTACGTTTCATAAAACAGTAAACGATTAAACTAAATAACTTACATGAAGGAAATCATACACATCACAAAGGTAGTTGAGAATCCTATCTCAACACCTTTATACATTATAATTTGCTAACTACTACCCATCCAGACATTTCAACAAACACTTTAGACTACATACATTAACATACACGACGTATGTTGATCATATAGGTAATAGGCCAAATCCTTTCACTAGGGAGCTGCCCCATGGATAACACGCGTGCACCCATGACGGATAGTCATGGAAAGTAGGAATTCAAGTTCTATGTTCATTCAGTCATTTCCACAAACACTTGGGCTACACGTTTTAGCATATATAGTGTATATTGGTCGTGGCGTGATTTAGAGCAAATCCTTTCGTCAAGGGGTATCGCCAATACAACAATCATATATCCATGACAATTAGTCATGGCGAGCACGAATGAGAATTCTATACTCATTCGGTCATTTTCACAAACACTTAGAATACACCATTTCAATATACCTAGTGTATGTTAGCAAATCATGTATTAAGGCGAAACCTTTCGCCAAACAAGTATTTTATCCATATATATTATATTCATACAGCAAATAATCATGGCAAACACATCTCTAAAATTTATACGTATACGGTATTTTCTAGAATACACTATTTCAACATACTTAGTGTATATTAGCAAAACATGTATTAGGGCGAGTCCTTTCACCAAATAAGTATTTTATCCACATATAATATATTTATACAACAAATAATCATGGCAAACACATTTCTAAAATTTATATGTATACGGTACTTTCTACAAATACCTAGAGTATGTAAAATTCCATATTTTATGTCTTTAATCGAAACGGAAAACAGACACACTTTGTACATGTGCACTTGCATGCAGATCATGAATCTATCATTATCTGACATTGAAAGCGTTGAAAACCATAACCTATACACCTAAAGTCCGCACCTTTTGTCGTAGAATCGTAACGGAGTTGATGGATTTGCTAAGCTTTCATATACGGTAGTTTGGCAACCTATATAACGAAATAGGTTGGCTATTTCATAATCTACAACTATCAACACCCCAAATCAGATTAGAGTTAGGGTTTCTTACCTAGAAACGGAACTGGAATCGCCAGGAAAGCAACAAGAACAAGGTGGTTGAACACGTATAGCAGCAGGGAAGCATGGTAGGGAGATCCTCCCACATCTCCCACACTTTCTCTCTCTTTTCTCTCTTCTCTCACAAATTTGTATGGCTGAATGAGAGAGGGTTTTAAGGTCCTTATATAGCCTAAAAAGTTATCAAATTAGACTTCAGGTCAAGGTATACTTAGGTTATAACCAAAGCGAGTCCCTTTCAGCTCAACGGAGGACTTCTGGCGGCCCCTTTTCTGTGTACGGTCGGATTAAGTTCACTAACACTGGATCTAGGTATGACTAAGTTTTCATTTCAGTCGGGATTCCAAATCATGCGTGGCGGACCAGTTTTAATTCAACGGTCAGAGGATCTCAATCGGGGATTTCGAGTACATGGATATGTTTGGGGAAATATCCCTGATCTGAGGGTGTAATTTGGTCTGATTCTGACGGTCAGGTTGCTTAATACTGACCCGCAAGCGACAAGTCTCAGATTTATTTATTTTGAATTTAATTTAGAAATATTTTCATATTTCTCACACTCTCCGCTCCGAGCTCAAGCGAATAGCGCCGGGACACTGTTTGGATTTGATTTCTGAGATGGTTGTTAAACTCAGCGAGGCGGTCCTAATTCCTTAACTTCGTGTTAATCGGACTTCCGACGTGCAGTCCAGATCTGATACGGAGTTTCGAGATGCTCCCGAGAGCAGCCGGGTAATGAGATTGATCTTAGATTTTAGGGTAACCTAGCGTCAATGATTCTATAAGTTTTGTGTCTTGCGGATCATATTTAAAGCAATTCTAGAGGATTTCATGGCTAATCTAGTTTAGCACTTAGTTAACTTTGTCAAATTTCTAAAGGATTTAGTCCTGTAGATTTTTGTCTGAGGTGGTACTTAGTCCTTTGTAGTTTGTATATAAAGTGATCCAAGTTATACTACTTAGCTAGTTTAAGATAGTGTCTAGGGTGAAAGTACTTAGAAGGATTTAAAGAATGAGGTGGTGAAAGATGAGATTTGTGAAGGAAAGGTGAAGTTTTTCTAGAAATGGTTGAAAGGAAGGATTTGAGACCTTTGAATTGAGTGGTTGAGAAGTTAATCAGGTGTTAGGATAGACCCATTGCCTAAGGACGTCTAATTTCAGGTTGGCAAAAATCTGGGATGTTACACGGTATTTTCTACAAATACGAGAAATACAGTATATTCAACATAGTTAACGTATATCTGAAAAACGAAACGGACAACACTTTATACATGTGAAATAGCATCCACGTCAGTAATATATCATTAACTCATATTGAAAGCCTTCAAAACCATAACCTATACGTTTAAAGTCCACACATTTCACCGGTAGACGCGTAACGAATTCAGTTTGTTCACTCACGCTCTGTCTACGACCCAACGACAACCTATTTCATGAAATAGGTTAGTTATTTCCTTACTTTAACTAATTGAAACCCTAGAACGGATTAGGGTTAGTTTTTCTTACCTAAGAATGGGATTGGTATTGCCAAAAAAGCGACACGGTAGTCGTAGTTAGGCACATAGATAAGTGGGTTTGAATCCGAGGAAGAAACTCCAGCAATCCCTCACACTTTCTCTCTCTTCTCTCTCCTAGGTTTAGGAAATTCGTATGAAATGAGAGAGAGAGAGAGGGTTTAAGGTCTTTATATAGGCCCAAAACTGATGGGAATGGCCGCAGGGCCATGGTATACTTCAATTATAGCCAAAACCCATCTGTTTCGGCTTAACGGAGCACTTCCGGAGCCCTCCCTTGAGCTAAAGGTTGGACTTAAGCTCATTGACCTTGGATCTAGGTCAAGTTAAGTTTTCGTTCCAGTCGGGTTCCCAGATCACACGTGGCAGACCAGTTTCAGTTCAACGGTCACCGAAACTCGATCAAGGTTACAAGTACAGTGCCATGTATGAGAAATTTCTTCTGATTCGAGGGTGTATTTGGGTTAGATTCTGACGGTCTGATTGCTTATATTCGGCCCATAAGTGACGAGTCTCAAATTACTTAAATTTAGATTCATTTCTAAAGAAAACCACGTTTTCTCACACTCTTCGCTCTGGGCTCAAGCGAATAGCCTCGAGACACTATCTGGAGTTAATTTCCGAGATGGTTGTCAAGTCCAGCAAAGTGGTCTTAACTATATAATTTTGTAGTAACCGGACTTTCTACATGTGGTCCAGATCTAAGACGGAGTTTCACTATGCTCCCGAGAGCAACTGGGTAATGAGATGGATCCTAGATTTTAGGGTAACCTATCGTCAATGATTCTACAAGCTTCAGGTCTTTTAGATCATATTTAAAGTGAATCGAGCGGATTTTGTAACTAATCTAGTTTAACACTTAGTTAAACTCGTCTAATTTCTAAAGGATTTAGTCCTTAGTGATTTCTGGCTGAGGCGGTACTCGGGTCTCAGTACGGATTTTTCCAAGATGTTACAGGCTGTCTAGTGAATTGTTTAATATGATTATGTCTTTAATGTTTACACATCACAATCAAGCATTAGAAAAATGCATAGATACTGCATTTCAATTTTTTGAAAAAAAAGCCCTTAGAGATTTTATTTACTCAAATCACTTCAATCCATAGTTTTAATCTTAAAAGTTATAGTAAGAGTGGTTGAAATATGTTGTAAAATGATATAAGAGAGTTTTTGGAATGAGAAAAGTGAAAAAGAGAAGAAAAATGAATTTAAATAGAAGGAAAAAAAAAGTTATCGTTTTTCGATCATAAAGTTTCGCCTTTTCTCCTTGACACCGTTGACAAGTTGGGTGATGGCCTCCCTCAATGCCTCACTAATGCAAAGGCATTTTCACACCGGGCTCGAGTGGAGTTGCCTGTGGGATGCAGGGGTACATTTGGTGTAACACCCTATACTTTTCAGTACTCAGGTGTTACCATATAACCAAACTTAGTATCCATATAAGCCAGGCTCAGATGAACATTCACGTTCATTCTAAATCCAACCGCTGAAAACAGTCCCAATCCATTCATCAAACTATCTATCCGTCGATTCCTAAAGATGGATCATCACTGATCGTATTTTGTAATGATCTAACCGCCAGATCTTTGTAGATCGTAAAATAACCTATGTACTTAAAAGGCATGGCTCACATACAAATTTAAAATAATCTAATTAAGCCCTACAGGCAACTGATTGAGTAAATGAATGGCGTGGATCGAGATGTAAACCACAATAAACAACTTAGAAAATAATAATAATAATAATAGTAATAATAATAATAATGTAAAATTTTGAGACAAGTATCCTAATAACCTATGGAGTGGGACCCGCAACGTGATTGAAAATGTGTACATACGTAAGGGGAATAATAATGAAAATAATAATAAAGTAAAAGAAATAATGATAATAACAGATAGTTTATAATAGAATAAATTAGGGATCAAAGTCACAAGATCCACCGCACATCAAGTCTACATGGCTCCGTCAGACCAGTCCACCATTAAATTTCATTGTAGGCCAAGTGCTGACAAATTGGGCTGATGAGTTCAATCGGGTAGCCATAGGAGACCTTAAGACCAATAAGAATTTGAATTAGAAAGGAATTAGCCGTTGGAACAAGGGACACTCACAGTTTAAGTTGGAATTCAGTGGTGTGGCCACTTAGTGATCGACCACACTTCAAATCCCCTACCCTAACTAACACTACTAAATGAATGAACGGACTAGATTTGTTGAAATACCTTCATGAGGCCCACACCATGATTATGCTACATACTTACATAATAATAAGAGTTTAAAATCAAAAATTAAAATTTATATATTATTTAAATAATAACATATAATGCTATGCTTAGACACATGCAAATGATCCCTTAGGACATTTTGACCGTTGATGGTAGAAAGGGAACTAATCCAAACCATTAGATTGTCAGGAATCCTCTAATATAGCCCAAATCAAGTTGTGGGCCCCACCTGGGCCTTGGATCTGCCCCATCCATGGTTAGGGGTCCTACTTGGACCCATAGAATCTAATGAATGGGGTAGATCCAATAGAAACAGTGCGATGGACCCCACATGTGGTGCGTGTGCACCTTAGACTACAAGCACATGACGTGCGTTGGATGGAGTTGCTTGGTCAAACTGCCTTTCACCAAGCAAAAAAATGCAAAATGGTTGGATCTCTCCCGCCATCCAAAAATTTGAATTCGTAAGATTTCACACCTCAAGGTGGGCCACAATGGCTATTTTTCGGATGATCCAAACCGTCCATTCTCCTTGTGGGATCCGCCTGCCCTAAAGAGTATAGAGATTCGGCCCCATGCACAAGGACTTGGGATTTGAGTCCCAACCGTCCATTCCCTTATCATGGGGCTAGGATTCAAAGGAGAGGGATCCTGGAGTGCTTCTCTTGTTAGGCACACACCCTATGGACCAATGGACCCAAGATTTCACAGGCACAGCTGGGCAGGTCCTCTCACGGCCAGAAATAGCTGGGCAGGAACGACTGAGGTTTCCTTTTATAGGTTAGGGAGGGCGGCGACGCAGCCGCTGTCTCCTACGGCTACATTAAAGACCCACTGTCAGCCTGCCCTCTCTTTGCCTATAAAAGGAGAGGCTCAGCTCCCTTAGACTTCACACACAGAGAGGAGAGAAGAAACTGAGAGAGGAGGAAACAAAGGAGAAGAGTGACGTTTTTCTTGGTGAGCTTGGAGCGCATTGCCCCAACTCAGTCCATGAAAACCGGACCGAGCCGAGTTAGTGTGGAGCCATAGCCACACCACTTGGGAGGTGAAAGAGAAAGGAAACTGAGGGAGAAGGTGAGGGTGGTGGGTGTGTACGTGACAACCTAAGTTCGGGTCAAACCCGACTGTGGAAGGCGAGACCTACTTTTCTATCATTTTTCTCTCTAAAAATAAAACCAAAACTAAGCCCATCACACCTCACCTTGGCTGAAAAACGCCCATTAACAAGGACCATTATGGAGCCAAAAAAGGCTCAATTTAAAGGCTGAATGTGGCCTACGTGCGAGCCCTGTTTTAAGGCCAAACCAGCCTAAGTGCGGGACATTTTTGGGGCCAAACAACGGCGTGAAGATGGCGCCAGCCGAGGGCTGAAACCCAGTCCAAGAGCAGCTCCCAACACGAGCTCTGTCAGCTGCAACTTGGACTGATATAAGTCCGAAACTAAAGGAGAAAACGCCCCGTTTCAGACATTTTCTTGGCTGAAAGAGATGACTGCCACCATGCCCCCGTTGTGCACTGAGATGGGTCGAAAACAGCCGGGAAGCGGGCCATGTTTAAGCTGAAAATTAGGGCAGGAACGGCCTCTAAAATAGCCTACATCGGAGGTTGTTTCATGTCATTTGCAGGGGGTCAGCCAGCACGTTGCAAATGCACGTGTACTTCACCAAATGCAGGTGGGCCCTGCACAATGCAGGTGGGCCTCACCTAAAAATAGGTGGACTGCATTGACATTGAGTGAGTTGCACTGTCTAGGGCCCCACCAAATTGCAGGTGGGCCGCACCTTGCAACGGCTGATGGAAGCTACACCTGGGTTTCCCTCAGAACAGGTGGACCACACCACATAAATTACTATGGGCCACACCATACCAAAATGGGCCCAGACTGATGTAGAACGTGTCACAGATACGTTTCTAGTATGGTTGGGCCAAAAGAAGATGGACCGTAAATTGACCATAACTTTTGATCCGGGTATCGTTACAGGGCGCACAACCTATCAATCTTTACTGAAACGGGCCATCCGAGGTGAACCGACCCACAAAAGTGGGTCGCATCTGTCCGTTTCGTCAGAAAACGCGCGCTTTCAGCTCAAAAACGAATTTTTAGGAAAATTTTACTATTTTTAGTAATTCCGATTTTTTAAATATTTTTAGAGTTTTAGATTTTCTTTCCTTTTAGAAATAACTTTTAGTTATACTAGGACTCTTCTAGAGAAAGTTTATTTGTAATTTTTATTTTTAGAAATTAGGCCTTAGAAGAGTTTTATTAGAATTAGGATTTTTATTAGAGTTAGAATTTTGCTATTTTTGGTAATTACGAATTTTAGTTTATTTTTTCTTTATTAATGGTGTAAGGAGACGCATTAGAAGATTATCACTTATTCATTAATCTATTTCGAATTTATTTAGAATTTATTTCTATTTTCTGCTCTCTTTTCTCGTGGATTCGAGAAGTCTCTGTGAGGAGTCCAGAGAAGTTCCGTGGATTCGGAATAGTTATCCTCTTGAGGAAGACGGTGCTCGACCTTACGTCCTCCCCTGCGTCACAAGACCCATTGCAGTTGAACCTCACCTAGAAGAGAAGAAAAAGGGCCAGGCGGGCTGCATTGGTGGGCCATCCAAAACGGGCAGCAGGCCCTGGACGACCACCCTACAAAAAAAAAATAATAATAATAATAAATTTATACTATTATATTTAAATGCCAACTAGGTGTACAGGTGGGCCACACCAGGGGAGCCTTAAATTCAGACCGTCCATCCAGGGACGTCAGTCCCAGGACGTTTTCCTTAAATATATGTAAATATATACATGCACATGAAAATTTAAATAATATTATATTGAACATAAAAATGCTTCTATACATGCATATAGCCGATGGTCCCACACGTGTAGACCCGCCTCTGATGAATGCCTTCCTTTCCTACAATATGATGCATGTGGATTGCATCTAGACCGTCCGTCAGTAGCCTCTATGGGCCTCATCTGAGGATTGCACCCAAACCGTCTATTTTCATCCCCACCTTAATGCGTACTAACCGTCCATCAATGGACTCCATCCTTGGACGTCTCCAGACCATCCATCAGGGGGCGATGTGCACTGACGGGACGTCCAGACCATCCATCAGGGGGCGATGTGCACTGACGGTCCATCAATGGACTCCAGCGTTACTTATCTTATGACACATACACGTGGTGGGCCCCATGTGGGACCACGTTGATATAATACTTAAATATATGTGATATATTATATTTAAATAGGTGTCAGATGCATGATATAATAGATGCATGGGATGTAAATATAACATTTATATGAGGTACGTATGGTAGCCCCATGTCGGACCCATCTGGTACTTATGATGAATCCAGACCACCCGAGGCCTGGACGTGGGCCACCTTGCTGCACAACCCACTCCGTGAATCATGGATCCGTGGCCGTCCATCAGTGGACGATGTAAGCACCATCCATACCTCAACTGACAGACTGAGTGAAGATACCCCATTCCATCGCTGGAGGTCTTGGTACCGATCTCTAGTGGGGGTGGCTAACAGAGAAACAAATTTGCTACACCTCGGCACTCTGTGGGCCCCACCCTGATGTACGTGTTTCATCCGAACCATCCATCCATTTGGTGAGCTTACCCTAAGGTTTGAGGCAAAAAAAGGAAAGAGGCAGATCCATCAGGGGGACCGCAGTGCAGTAAATAGTAGAAATTTAATGTCCAGCACTGAAACCTTCCAGGTCACAGAAGTTTTGGGATCAATATGATAATTAATTATTTTCCCTGGTTTAGATCCTTGTGACCTTATGAGCAGCTTGGATGGAAAATAAAACATCATGATGGGCCCTGTGGGGTTTAACAGTAGGGATCATCACTGCCACTGTTATTTGTAATACTGTCCAGGTGGTCCTTCAACTTGATCTGTCCCCTTGAAGGACGCCCCAAACAGCCTCTAAAGTCGAAATGTAATAGGTGTCATGGTAAACCTATATAATATGTACACCGTCCACCTGACATGATGCATAGGCCAGTCCCACTTGGGTCAAATTGGACCCAACACCTAGGGCCAAATTGGGCCCAGTTCGGCCTATAGTGGTGAGCCCAGTGGGCTACCCTACTTGGGTGAATAGGATGGGCTTAATGCAAAGCCTATAGGGCCCTGATGTTGCATTCTTTTGAACTTTTGTTCGAAGCCGTAGAAATACCTTACAAACGTAAACTGTAATTTTTAGGAAGTTCTTTGAGTGACCCCAGGCCATAAGGAAACTCAGACCAAGTTCGTGAACACTATCATACAGTTGATGATTCTTCTCCTTGAGCTTTCCATTTTCCCATTAGCTTAAGTTATAGTTTTTATTTTAACTTGTAATTGATATCTTCATTTCATAGTCACATGTGTTAATTGTTGGTATTAAATTGTTATATTACATGCTTAATGTTTATCCTGCATATTTATTCATGCTTACGGTGGACTGCTTATGGAACTTAAACTGGTACACCAGTGGAAAACCCCCACCTATATGTGTACACCCATACTTGGGATGTAACCCGACTGGTTGTGATAGTAATGGACCTTCGACTTAGTGGTTATTGAATGGTGATTTAAATTAACCAGTGATATGGGCCTACCATCCAGGGTTGTTGTGTTTAACGGTTTTCAAGGATGGTCTTTTATCGCATGATTTTGATACTCGCCCTATATGGCTCATTTTGATATTTGCTTTATGAGTCTTGCTTTGATATCGCCCTATGTGTCCTTATCAAGGTATTTTTCCTATATGGGCTCGATGTTTTATACTGTGCAACCAGGCAATGGTAAGCCCCATATGTTGTAATATAATTGACCACTAGTCGACGGTTTTTTATTAAACATCCTAAGGTGGTAATCTCATGAGCCGGGGATGGTAGTAATGGGACACTATGCCCGAGCTGTCGGCCTACGCTGGGCTATGAGCTCCCCGTAGTGACCTTGAACTTATCTAAATTGGCTGATTGTAACTAGACTAATAACAGTTTGGCTAATCATGCATCCATAACATGTTGGCGATGATGGGTGACTATTCTGTATGTTGTAGCACGTGCCCTTAGGATCTTCGGGGTATCATTTTGCTAGCTCCCAGACCACTGACTATTGACCCCTGTCCAACTGAATGATTTTCCCAAGTCGATGATTTGCACGGGTGATAAGCCCAAGTCCAAATGGATGTGCATCCCCAGGTCGATGTGCATTCACGCATACACGCATTTAAAAAGACTGCATCGTGTATTGTTTTGATTGCTTTATTGCTTTATAATTATGCTTACGTAATGTGGCGGTGTATAATCTTAAGGAGAATTCACATTGAGTTGGTCACTCATCCATAAAAAATATAACCGTACAGGTAGCACAGGTGGCTTAAGTGATATACAGGTATAGACTGATGAGGAGCCGTTATAGTGGTCAAGGATGCACGATTGTACCTATTAAGGAAGTTGCGCGATCTTGCGGCTTTCGTTTATATGTTTTATATGCTTTTAAATTTCTCATCTGTGAAATCTTGTATTTTTAATATGGAGACATTGGTTTGTATAAGTCATTATGGGCAGCTTTTTGTATATTTAAATAATAATGCAACTTTTCTTTATGTCTGATTTGTCCATACTACGCTCTTCTGCTTACTCTGATAAATGAAAAAAATACACTCGAATTTGACCATCCTTTAAGGTTAACACTCGGGTTTTTGGGAAACGAGTCATATACTCAGGTCCTGAAAACACGGGGCGTTACACTCGGGGTGAGTGACTCATATGAGGCGGGTGGCTCATGTGAGGCGGGCCCCGCCCGTGAGAGGAAGGTGGCTTGTGTGAGGCGGTACCCATATGATTTAGGGCCCACGAGGAGGGTTCGATCGAGGTCTTAACCCATGAGATGTGGGGCCTGGGCTATGAGATAAAAAGATTGATTCAACATGCTCTAATAGTTCGAGCTTTTAGATTAAATGGTTAATTGTCTTGCATTAAATTGGTATCAAAGTGGGAGGTCTCGTGTTCAAGACTCCTCATCGGAGGGATGATCTGAGAAAAGGGATGAACGACATGGATTAAACCCTTACATCACTTTGGGCCCCACATCCACACATGGGTGCTATGGGCACACTCCCTAAAATGTTGAATTCACAGTGCGCTGCCCCTGGGATGTCTAAAATGGTCACAATGCTCTGCTTTGGATTAATCTCTGAAATGGGCGCACAAGTGCACTACCCCGGCAAAGTCTAAAAATGAATCAGAAGTTATTTTGTTCTATTTAGTTATTTTTATTGAAATGTTTATGTTCTCCTAGACTTAGGTTGTGAATGCATAAATACAGTTTTAGTGCACACATTCATGGGCCACGATCCTCAATAAGTATGGGACTATCAGGATTAGGAGCCAATTATCTTGGAATCACTTTGCAAGTTAGATATAGGACTAATGTGAGTTGTGGCCCTTGGTGTGAAGCCCTACCGGCTTGCGATACCACACACCATGACTCGACCTTTCATTATGTATTGTTTGTTACATGTTGATGTAAAATTTTCAACTTTGGGAACAATTTGACCCTATGAGCTGTCGCGCTCACACTCCCATAGATTGTTTTGTAGGTGTAAAATAGAATAATCCGAGCAAGCTAGACAAGATTTTAATTTTAATTTTGTTTTAGGATCAGCTTTCATTTTGAATGTTAATTTATTATTTAGTTTATTTTGATTTCCAATGTAATAAAGACTTGTTGATGCTTTAGTGGAATTTTTTATAAATGAGAATGACTTATTTATTTTTACCCTTTTAGTTGCTCTGATTGTCTTGAAAATGCATGAAAATTTTATGGGTTGCGATGTATATTTTGTTTAAATACAACTCACAATCTTGGAATTCAGATTCAGGCCTGGCCAACTTGGGTACCAAATTTTGAGGCATGACAGATTAGTACTAGAACTAGGTTTTAGATTCTCAAGAGGACCTTAGGTGTATATTATATTAGAGATTAAACTTAGGTTTTAGATTATATCTGAGGACCTAAGATAACGATTGAATTAGAAACCCTAACATATGGCCCTTGATTTTGTGATGATTTAAACTAGAAATATGAACTTAGGTTCCCTTTGCATCTGTGTTGAATTATAATTTGACTATATTTAGACCTGACATGAGTTTAGAGGCTTAAATATGGACCCTAGATAATTTTTCAGGATTTTAGCTCGTGTTTTGGTGGACAACAATAGATAGTAGAAAACATACATCTTCAAAAAATCATAACTAAATAATTATAACTATGATCGAGGTGATTCAAAATCTTAATTGTAGGTTGATAAGTCTAGTTTTATGGAAAAAGTGGTGAAAAATATACTCTCAGGTTTTTACTATACCGATTTTAATTTATGTGTAGACTGGTCAAAAATATCCATTTCTGGACAACCCTCGCCATCTGATTTTCAAAAATTTCTATAGACCTCAAATCAAGCTGAAATTTTATAGTGTGATAGTATCTCATAAATGTATCTTCAAAATTTTTTTAAGATCAATATGATACCTGTAAATGTCAAAAAGCAACAATGGGTACAACAACCTCAAACCCTAAATTTTTCTGCACTTGAACCTTAGTACATATCTTAGCTCAAATTCTCTTAAACCTTCATGTATACCAACTCTAGTCATTAACTTCTTCTCTCGTAATCCATTAAATTTTTCATGCACTTAGTATCCTTATCCAACCAATCATAGATTATCTCTATAAACGATGCGAATCATGGCGCTCCATAAGGAACACGTATACCCAACGCCTTTGGGAGTGGTTTACTTGTGAGTAAAGTAGATAGGCCATTAAATATTTTTAAGTTGTTGGGGTTAGACTAACCATCTGGATCATGCTTCTATAACCTTACTCCTAAAAGCCTCCTACAACTAAGGATTTGAAGAGCACATTGCACGTTTATGCCGCTCACCTCACCTCCAGTACCAGCATGATTCTCGTCTCCGCCTCTGACAAACCGCTACATTCATGGACTCGGGGACATTTGTGCCTTAACGTCAATAAATGCCTTGTTTCTATCATTTGCCAAATCAGAGGCGTCACCTCAACAAGTTTACATGCCACCTTCGCAGAATACGTTGTCATTTACGCACCAAAGATCTCCACCATACTCTTTAGTGCAACCATCATTTCGAGATCATCTTCATTTTATCCTCAGAGGCATCATAATCGTAACCGATGACACAACAACAAGAACCATCCACAAGACATCTCAGGGCCACCTCAACAGTCACATCTACATGCATTAACAACCGAGACCAAAAGGACAAACCCCACAACCTCAAGATCATGGACACACCTACGCCATGACACCACCCTCAGACAACATGATTCAATCTTACGTGTGTTTGTACCCTATCCGGCCGAGTCCTACTTTTGGCCAATCAAGGCTAAATACATGTGATATGTATGGATGTGGGTCTACAGTTGGAGGATTTTCTGCAGATATGTATGGTCACATTTCAAAAAACAAAGCCACAACGTATCAATTGCATTAAAGTGGTCGAGGAAAGTGCAATCGGATTCGGTTGGCGAAGTGACAGGTGGCCAACGATCAAATTCGCACAACCGTTGACAGGTGTCTGAAGGAGAATCCAAAGGAGGAACGTGAGAAGCATCTAGAAGCAGAGTAATGGAAAAACAGTTACTGTAACCGTTAAGACGTGGGAAGGATCTAGAACTGTTGATCATAAATTATAAATAGGAAAGCAAAGCAGCAGAAACCTCGTCCATATTAAACCAATTAAACCAAAATCTATCTTTCAATTATCTTTGCAATTATCTTGTTAATTTATGTTCCTTAGTATAATAATTTACTTTCTCTATTGAGTAAATTACTTTTCTTAGCGTAATCATTTACTTTTCGAACTAGCCATTTACATTATGTAGTATAATCAGTAGCATTAATCCAGTAGTTAATAATTTTAGCTGTAATTGGAGTTTACGCTCATACGCTGAACTTCATCTGATCATCAAAGGAGTGTCCTTTAACAATCGATAATGGTCGACTGTAAGAATTTCTTTCTCATTTTACTTAATATATATTGAAAAGTCCTTTCGTACGAAAGGCAAAGGAGTAACCCATCATTGGAGGATGAACCACACCCTCTAACTATCGCCTGATTCATTTACACATTAAGCGAGTGACTGAATAGCTGACCGATCTTCTCAGAATTAAGTCATACTCTGTGTCTACCTACTTTGGCGCTCAAGGTCATTGTTTGAACTGGAGCCACAATCCCAATTCTGGCAAATCTGCAACCACCCGTGCTGAGAAAAAGCTGACGAACAATATTTTCTAGCACGCCCAATGGGACCTTGTTTTGTTAACTACTAGTTTGATTTATGCAAAAAATGAGAAGAATAACTCTCATTTCTAGTACAGAACCCACAACACCAATCGCACTACCTCCTATTGATGATGTGCAGGTCCAAGTGCCCCCAGAGGCATCTAATTTGAACACGAACTTGACTGAAAATTAGGCTGGACCCTCTACATCTTGAGTCGTGCTCCCGGATGAGGTATCTATGTTGCTTTGAGATGTCCAAATGAGCCTCCAAATGGTACAGGAATACAGAAGGGTCCAGGTTAATCAATTTCCTATCCAAGCCGAAGGCACCAATCAATTCATGACAAGTTGAACTGAGGCCATGCAACGGTTACTAGCCATAATAATGAAACAAACTCAACCGTTGCCCTAACATAATGGTAGCTCGGTCGGCAATGCAATTTCAGTGCTACCCATGCACCATTACAACGTAATCCACCATTGACTCCGGTCCTGAATATCAGGAATGCGCCACCTCCATTGGAAGTTAAGCGACCTGAACGGAAAGTCCTAACAATAGAAACCAAGGGCCGCCAGTCAGATTCAATCCACAGCAGGGCTTCAAGTTCATGATAATTTTAATCGATTCGGCCCATACTAACCGCCAGTTTGAGAGCCTCAATGAGTCAATCAAGAACAGAACATATAGATTGTTCAAGAGGTCGTTGGCCAAGTGTGGGCGCCACAATAGTATTCCTATGTATCACAAGCCATACCTTGAGAGGGTAGATTGGCAACATCCATTGCTGAGGAATTATCAATCAAATTTTGCTCTGTTTTCTGGCAAACTTGGTCAATCCACTATCGAACATGTCGGCCGATTCACCATTCAGTGTGGTAAATTATCCAAAAATGATTACTATAAATTACAACTATTTGGTCACTCTTTGATACTACAGCATTTACCTAGTATTTAAACTTGCTACCAGATTCGATACATACTTGGCAAGAGCTGGAAGAAAAGTTTCATGCTCAATTCTTTTCTAGAAACAAGGAAATAACTATGGCTAATCTTGTGAGGTTCTGAAAATTGCCTGAAGAACTGTGTGAAAATTATATTATGCGGTTTAAGCGGGCGAAAAGTCGTGGCAAAGTGGTCATGACTGAGGCTGAATTGGTGCAGCTTGCACAAGACGACCTAAAGTACAAACTCTACAAAAAATTCATTGGCATGGAGTTTACAGACCTATATGATTCGCCTAAAAAAGTTTCTCACTGTGAAAAGCTCATACAGGAAAGAGCCAGGCGAGTTAATTTATCGCTAGGATCGTATTACAATGACCCTAACTATGAAATCACAATTACTGAGGTAGTGGCTAAGAAGTCATTGGTTTGTTTAGCGTTGGTCAAAGCAGAGTCGTCCACCCCGACTACGTAGAAAGCTTAGAAGTATATACTTTTGATATCACCCAAATCAAGGAAATATTTGATATTTTGCTAGCTGGAAAATTCATTAAAATTTCCACCAATCATAAAATACCCTTGGTCGATGAATTACAAAAGACCGACTATTGTAAATGTCATGGATCTCGGTTACATTCCACTAACAAATGTGTTGTTTTCAGGAACATAATCCAAGACCATATTGACCGTGGCTTATTGAAGTTCCCTGAGAAGGACAAGGAGGCAATGTTGATCGACACCGATCCATTTCCAACCAACAAGTAAGTAAACATGGTCACAATTGATTTATAGAGTCATCCAAGGATGAAGATCGATCTCAACTTAAGTAATTCATGGGAGAAGGCCGGTCGACAAGGGGAGAGATACCGTTGGGCTCCTTGTCCACATATTGATCGACCAACTATCACCGGCGATAGGCAACAAAACTCTCGGATTTACAGCCGATGCGCACGAGAAATCATAACACAATCAGGGAACCCTTCCAAAAGGGGAAGGGAATACCGCAATGGCATTCATGGTCGCCAACGACCAACGAATTCAACTTATGTTCGTTGCTCATGTTGGGGACCACCCTTGATGAGGATGGTCAAGCCGCCAAACATGCTAAAAGGGATATGGAAATGAATTGTTCATCTAAAGTTTCCAGCGGTGCCGGAAACCATGACAAAGACTCAAAAGCATCGATGGCAGAAACAAAAGGCCGCGGTAAAGAGAGAAGCATAAAGGGGAGGAGCACTTCCCCAGCCAAGCTACAAACCCCCTTGCCCATTTTGAAAAATCCCAGGTTAGATGAGCAAGTGGTGGTGAACGCAGTCGAGGCCGTCATACCAGTTGAAGCACAGGACATTGCCGATCCGCCAAATGACTTGGCAGGGTCAAAAGATTTTTAAAGAAGAAGATAGTGGAGGCAATCTGTCCGATTATTTGAGTGAAGATTATTTCCTGGCAGAAGAATGGCTGGTCAATGAACTCTCGTCGACCACAGAAGCAGAAAAACATGCATCGATGACCGAATTCTCAACCGAACCTATAGCCGAGGAACCTTATAATAACCCACTTTTTATAGTTAGTCATATACACACTTTTTATAGTTAGTTATATACATTTATACAAATACGCAACCTTTAAGGAAAAATGGTGAATGCTTAGAAACATTGTAAATTAGATTGTCATCGTTCCTATCCACGGTAGAAGTACTGAATTTCGGGGATGAAATTCTTTTTAAGGGGGGTAGATTGTAACACCCCATACTTTTCAGTACTCAGGTGTAACCGTGTAATCTAACTTAATGGAATGTTCACCTACACCCTAGCCTAATCAGGTCAATATGAGATATCTTCATCCATTCATCAAGCCATCCAACTGTTCGTCAATATCTGGACAGTCATTGAACCATGCCAGAGACAAACTAAGCCATTGATTAACAACACTAGGTAGACCATACATTTGCAATAGGACTCTTTAAATACACTACAAATCGATAACAACGTTCCATTAATCGATCTAAGGACAGAATGCCCTAATTTGACCATCGGATTATAAAATCGACCGTAATATCGCTTAAGTAGTAGATGTGCATGGGATTGGACACATGGCTCACTAGGACATGATTCAATTCATTGATGACTCAAATCAAAGGTAGGTCATACAAGATAATAATAATATTATTATTAAAGAATAAATAAGTACAGTATCTATGTATGCACACATAAACATAATATAAAAATAAAAATGATAATGATAATAGAGGTTCTTATGGTAATAATGATATTGTTAACACGTAGAATAGGCGAACCTGAACACACAAAGGATTCCTAGGACCCTCTAACCATTGATGGTTAGATTGGAATTAATTTGATCGTCGGATCAATGTAATCAACACCTAAAGGATGTGAAACAGTTAGTATGGCCCCCGTACGAATTGGATTTGCCACATCTCCGGTCGAAATGGCCCAATTAAGCCCATGAAGCATAATGGATGGTGTGGATTGCACAGGGCACCATTGTGGACCCCACATCTAATGTATGTACACCACAGTGGGTGTGCACTTGCAATATACCATGTCAGTCAAACAACATTTGACACGGCTGTCCCGAAGAGGAAATATCCTCTTTCTCTTTACGTATTCCCGCCCGAGCCCAGTTCGAACGAACAATGTCCGTTTGCGATGTCCGTGGCCCACCATGATCACCTAACTGGGAGATTCGAACCATCTATTTGATAGAATGCCCTTGTTTAACCAAAACCCAACTTATCTTGCACGCAGAAACACGTGTGCATACACACGATTCCCAGCACAATAGAAGTGTGTGCGGTCGTTTTCCTTCCAAAAATGGAAAAACTCTATTGCTCCTTCTGTTTGCCAGCCTGGTGATTCGAGGGAGAAGAAGTCCTTCAATCTCAGCCCTCAAAATCCCTGGATTAGTGCTTCCATCCGTGACAGCAAAACCGCAGCCGATTTTGCATTACCAGCCGTATTTGGAAGTTGTTTCGAACAGATCATATTCCAATCGTTTAATTTTGATCCTACGGTCAAGGAGACTTAAGTTTAATATAAAAAGAATAATAGATTAAAGCAACAACCACGAAGCCAATGAACGACCTAAATTCATTTAAAGATCATACAAGTGGGCTCCATTGACCCCATCAAAGAGTCGGAACCGGAGCCTTTCGCAACTAAACAGACAACGTCTGTTTGGAGATGTTGTGAGCCACCATGATTGGTCTACGTGGAGATCTAAACCGTTCACCTTGTCAGCCAGCCAAAACCGACCAAAGGTACGTCAACCCCGTACGTGGATGCACATGAGTGTGATTGCTATCGGGTAGCAATCCCAACTTGTTGGTTACAGACACGCTATTGCATAGGGAAGTTCGCAAGCATCCTTATTACGTAGGAGGTGTTATGCCCGGGATCTCTGGCTTTGAGAAAGCTATAAAAGGGACTTTCCGCCCCACGGTTTTAAGAGCATCATAAGAGAGAAGAAAAGAGACGTGAAAGAGAGAGAGCAGCGTTCAACAGGGTGTTAGACGTAACAACAAGGAAAGAGAAAAGGAAGGGAAGGAAAGGAAAGGAAAGAAAAGAAAAGAAAAGAAAAGAAAGGAAAAGAGAAAGAAAGAGGAAAAGAAAGAAAAAAAAAGAAAAGGAAAGAAAGAGAAAGAGGAAGTCATGCTAACTAATTTCCCACCTCTTTCCAAGATCCGTTCAAATCCGTATGGTGAGGGTTTTATCCTTTAAGCTTACATTAATTTAAGTTGCTACATTTAACCTGCCTTTTACATGCATTCATGTTATTTTATCTTGCCTTTTACATGCCTTCATATTACTTTGAATTTTCCATGCGATTATATATTTCACCATCAATTATTTGCTATTGGCTTATAGTATAATGTTGATTACAAGTGATCTTTCTAAATTTACGTGGGGCCATGGATACAAGCCTTGCTCTTGCCTTATCAAATTTATTGAGTTGGCCCTGCCACTCGTCTCTTTATTTGAGTTGGCTCTGCCACTGATCTTTTTACTGAGTTGGTCATTGCCTCTCTCCTTATTATTGAATTGGCCGTTGGCGCTCTTCTATTTGTTGAGTTAGCCATTGCTACTCTTCTTTTATTGAGTTAACCATTATCATTCTTCTATTTGTTATATTCGTCATTACCACTGTTTGAGTTGACCATTGTCACTCTTCTCTTTATTATATTGGTAATGTGCTATTCATCTTTAAGGCTTGGGCATGTGTCTTGATATTCTAGAACCTCCGTGATTCAGTTTCTATAAGTGCAAGTGATGTGTTAAGAGGTATCACAACTAGTGAATCGAATATCTTATCATGGACATAATGTGTTATAGGTAGTGGCCCTCTTGGTCGGCACGTAATTCCGTGGATTGGTTGGCATGGTGCACAATCGATGTAGGTAAATTATCATGCGTGCTACATCACTTTTTCAAGATTAGTGTCGCAAATAGTCATTCCATGAACACATCGTGTTACGTAAATCCCCCAACCGCGTGTTGTGTTGCCTTGAGATGTTCGCGTAAATCCACGTTAGCGTTGGCCATGCCGGCAAATATCCGTAGTTATGAGATGCGGGTTGAGTCGAATTTTCTATGAATTATATTCCATATTGTGATGATTACTACATATGATGAGCCGCACACACTTTGCTAGGCATGCATCTCATGTAGATTGTTTGCGCATACTGATATCGTGTGTATTAGTGGAGTATGAGACATATTAGAACCCTTACTTTACTGTTATAAATCTTTTGAATTATTGTTAATCTTAAAGGATAACCATCACTATGAGTAGGGCATTGACCCTCTCCCAATTGTATAGATGATATTGATGATGTACAGATTGAAGATATAGAGGACCATCTCCCTATAGAAGACTATACTAAAAGAATTCGAAGATAGTTTTACTATTTAGTTTTATACTTCCGCTGCGAACTCGATAAATGTAATAAGCTCCCATTGAGAGAGCATTCGATTATTTACTTAATTCTTTTACACTGATGAAATAATTAATACAGTTGATTTTATTCTTGTAAATGTTACCTTCAGAAATATATCTGAATATGATCTAAATGAAAAAAAATACGGTGCGATTTTTAAAGCATCCAAGTTTATACATTATTAACACTCAGTTTTCTCAGGCACGAGTATAAACTCTGGCTGTGAAAATTTGGAATGTTACAGCTTCAAGGACTTTTTAGTTCTCCTTCGATAAACAGGAGTAGACATGAGTTCTTTCTCTACTACAGTACCATATGTCGTAGTAGGGTTGAATCTCCAACTCTCCATTCCCCTGTTCATTCTCTTCCATATCCTCTACTTTCATTTTCTTCTTTAACTCCTCCTCATTCTCCTTTAAAAATTACTCTATCTGTGTAAAAAAAAAAAAAACTCTTCCTTCTCCTTCTTCGACTCCTCCTTGTGATTCTTTAAATCTTCCCACTCCTTCAAAAACTCACACTTCTACTTCTTCAGCTCCTTTTCCTCCTTATTTAAGTCTTTCATTTTTTTTTCAAAAATAATTCCCTTTCCATCTTTAATTGCGCTCTCTCATTCAACTATTCTATCTCCATCCTCAATACTTCCTTCTATTTTTTCAACTCTGCTCTCTCCTTCATATTCTCTTCCTTATGCCTCAACTCTTCCATTTCTTTATTCAAACATTCCCTCTCCTTTTTTAACTCTTGTCTCGTCTCTTCCCTCTCTTTATTTAAACATTCTTTCTCATTCTTTAACTCCTCCCTCGACTCTTCCCTCTCTTTAATTAACCATTTCATCTCCTTCTTCAACTCCTACCTCTCATTCTTCAGTTCTTCCGTCAAATCATATGCCTTTATAATCTCCTCAACCTCTTCCTCTCTCTCTGTCTTCTTCATCATTATTCTCTTCCCCAACCTCAACTTCCTTATTATTCTCCTCTCTATCCTCATCTTCCTTAGCTTTAATAACCTACAAAATGTACAATAAATATATAAGAGTCGGGATACTTTTTTGGATGCATTGGTAGTATGGACCAACTTTCATATCATCTCACTTAAAACCTATCACGGACCAAGCGAATGATGTCCGTTTCCAGTTCTTCAATGGTGTGTTCCTAGATAATGATTATTTCGGTCTGTAAAAGAACTTGTTTTATGTTTATGTACAGAACGCATATATTAAAATATGCGACCAAATAGCTTGAAATACATTGGCTTACATCTTTACTCTCAAATTTTTCATATATTTTTTTGTACCTCTAACCCTTCCAGCCTCAATATTGAATGAAGCATGAAATTTGAGAGGGAAGATATGAAATCACACACTTTTTAAGGGTCGGTACTCTCTTTACAGCCCATATCTGTTACAATGAAATCACATGAGGTTAAGAAACTATACTTTAATATAAACTCTAACTATGTGGGATAAGGAAAGAATCCTTACTTGTAAAGGAAAGATGTAGCCGTATACATTATAGTGATTCCCATGTGATGCCATCATAATACATTCGACCCTTTAGACATTGTATGGAATGCCAAACTACCCCACAGATAGCTATAGAAATCTTCTAAAGAATCGACTAGGTCAATATACTTTATGCTGCGCATAGTTTTGGTGTCGGTTCCCTTAACAAACCACTCTACACACATAATTAGGGCAACATTCACGACATTTTTGTGCTTACAAGTGTCAACTATTTTTTCAAACATGTAACTAGGGGTGTACACGGGTCGGGCCGAGTCGAACTGGCCTCAGCCCGTCCAGGCCCGTTCAACAGCCGCACCAGGTCCGAGCCGGACCGGGCCTGGTCACCGGGCCAACATCTCCAGTTCGAACGGGGCCCGAGGCGAGTTCGGGCCAGTTTCGAACCTTCAAGTTCGGGCCAGTTTCGAACCTGAGTTCGAGCCAGTTTCGAACCTGAGTTCGGGCCAGTTTCGAACCTTACAACAAATTCATGGGAAGGGCTTTGGTAGGTAATCCGCGTCCCATTACAAGGCCCTCGATCGATGGTTTAGATAGTTGAATTATAAACTCCACAAAAAATCTAACTAGTCAGGACATTTACATACATTTGACAAAACATAAAATAAAACATTTTATACAAACTGAATACAGTCATACACTACTGACTACTGTTGAGAAAATTCATCTGCTGAGCTCGAGCTGCTATCTAAATCTTCATATACGTACTCATTCACCTCTCCCTCTTCAGAAGGTGGAGATAGCTTTTTGTCGCCCTCCTCTTGTATAGTTTGAATTAGATTTTTCAAACTATTTTTGTGAGAAGATTTATACGTAGTTCCCAACGTCCTGTAAAACGCGCCCAGACTGGAGAGAAACTTAGCTGAATTCTTATTATTCTTCTTTTTACCCGTGCAGCTTGAACTTGCTTCAACATCATGTGGTGTTGGAGGACATCGCTGATGTGTAGAAGCCTCTTCTATACTTTGCGCTTTAAGGCGAGTTGGAGTTGTTCTTCTTCCAATGCTAATAATTTAGCTTCCTTCTCTGCCTCCGAAAGTTTGGATTGGGGAGTGGAAGTTTTTTGTTTGAGTCAAGAAGCGCTTGGAAAAGAACTTGGATTTCTTTTGAGACTTTAGGACATAGTTTTGCATCTCCACCCGACATGATAAGTGTAATCTGAGCCGATAAGTTTTGTTAATAAACTTGGCCCCACACAAATTACACAAAATCTTTAACTTTCCGGACTTTGGAGAATGGACTAAGGAACCATAGTCCCAAATGTCAATCGATGGTTCGCTTGAAGACATCGCATATTGTGTTGGAAAAGTATTTTAAGTCTTTTAACAATAATGAAATACCAACATAAAATAAAAGCAATTTATGGATAAAAAGAGTCATTAATGCATTACGACTTGCATAACATCCATCAACATAATGAGAGAAATAAAAATAAAAGTCAAAAGAGTACCCATTACAGTATTTGAAAATTCAAATAAACTAACAAAATCAAAACATCCATCCCAAACATCCATCATATTGCTATTGTTTCATGTGTTGCAGCTTCATTCACATTCTCCTCCTCTTCCTCATCCAGATCATAACCTCCTAGATTCAGACGCAACCAATCTTGTGTACAAATTAATGCTTCCACTGTATCTGGTGCAAGGGAACTTCTAGTCTTGCTCACGACCCTGCTCCCTGTGCTAAACGCAGATTCTGATGCCACAGTTGAAATAGGAATTGATAAAATATCTCGTGCCATCGTCGATAGTGTAAGATATTTTCCTTCACTAACTCGCAATTTCCACCACTCCAACACATCGAACTCTGAATCCTGCCGTCGTACGACCGACTCTTTGAGATACATGTCTAACTCTGATTCTTTCATGTCTACGTCTGTATTTTCTTTTGCTAAGAAAGACATGAAATCAGCTTCGTCGTCGCAGCTTGAAGCAACTTGGGATCTAACTTCAGAAGCACTTGGTGTGGACATTGTGGTTGTATACGCGTTGTACAATGCTTCGATTGCGTCACGAACCTTCGAGGTTTCAGATATTGCCTTTTCAGTAGGATAAATCCTCGTGAAGATGTACTTAACATAACTCATCTTGCGCCGAGGATCAAGAACAACGGCTAAGGACATTATCAGATGGCAATCATCCCAGTACTTATCGAACTTCATTTGCATACCACCTGTCATGATTTGGAGAAAAAATGGACCGTCATCAGCAGCTTTCTTCAGGGCATCCTTGATCTTCCACACAGATGGAAGAAACATATTTGCTGTAGGAAATTTATTGCCAGAAAATATTTGTGTACAGTCATAAAAAACCTTCAAAAATTTGTGAACTTCTTTCGCTTTGCTCCAATCATCATCAGTAGGCAACCAAGCATATGTTCTATCACGCACTGCATATTCCGGAAAGGCATGTTCCAATTCGGGCTGAATGACCAACATCTCAAAAGTGGAATTCCAACGTGTGCATACATCTAACTTCAACGTTTTTGGAGACGTAAAATTCAAACGTTGGACGATGTCATTCCATATGCTCAATCTTGACGGCGAGCCTCTTATGTACTTCACACTCTCCCTCACATTCTCTATAGTTTGGTCAATTGATTTCAACCCTTCTTGTACAATTAAGTTGAGAATGTGTGCACAACACCGAACATGAAATATTTTTCCCCCAAAAAATAAACTGTCGGTTGCCTTGAATTGGTTACGTAAGAATTGTATGACACTGTCATTTGTCGAAGCATTATCTAAAGTTAATGAACTGACTTTCTTTTCAATGCCCCAATCTCGTAGACAGTTGTAAATGCAATCTGAAATAACCAAACCAGAATGGGGAGGTGGAAGATGGCGAAAGTTTAATATTCTCTTGCAAAGTTTCCAATTTTCATCAACATAGTGTGCAGTCAATGAAATATAACCCTTTCTTTGATTCTGCGCGTCCACATATCAGACGTCAAACTTACCCTTGAAACCGAATCTAAAACGCTTTCACTTCATTTTCTCACTGGCATACATCTTCATGCATTCTCTCTTCACAGTAACACGGGAGACCTTCTCAAACTGAGGATTAAGGTATTTACTGTATCCCATAAATATTTCACTCTCTACCATCTTAAATGGCTGCTCATCAATGATAATAAGTTTTGCAAACCACTCCTTCAGCTTCCCTTTTTCAAACTTATGAGTGGTAAGTGTACCTTCAGAAGCAGATCCTTCAGACTTTGTAAACGATAGCAATTGTTGTCCTGAACGTGGAAGTTTAGGTCTCCTTGCACAAGTTTTTCTATGTCTGTTTAAATGAGACGTCGACCCCCCGACACTTTTGGTGTATAGACTTTTGCAGTGCATACATCGGATCTTGGGGACATTGTTAACTACTACTTCTTCAAAATCATCCCAAACAGCTGACCGTTTCTTTCCTTTGTTTGCAGCTGAAGACCCTTCTGCCTCAACAACAAGTGGTGATGTGGCTGACGCACCGACACCGCTACTAGGGGTAGCCGTAGGTGGGACTTCATCCTCACTAGCCATATCTAAAGATATGAAACAATTTCGTTTATCCTTGGACCTTACTCCTTAGTAAAGAATTTCCTAAGCGGATAAATCAGTTACCCATTCAATGCTGGATAGATAGTAATACTTTCATTATTCAATTTAAATGACACGCCAAAATTTCGGCAGCATCTCCCCTTATCTCTCCAGAATATATTAATCTTGGATTTAATTCACACGTCAACTATCCACACAAAGTGGGGATATTTGATGAGGAAGTAAATGCAAGAAATATATCCAGAGAGAATTAGGAGAGACGAACCAAAACAGGCATGTGCATTTAAATTAGAATAAATGAAAGTATTACTGTCTATCCAACATTGAACTTGTCAAAAAGGGACAATTTGAGAATTTCTATGCATCCATGAACACACTCAATCTATATGTCTGGCAACATAGAAATCCTCAAATGGGTAACTGATTATCCTATACTACAAGAACAACATAAAAAATAATTAAATCAATTACCCATTCAATGTTGAATAGATACTAATGCTTTCATTATTCAATTTAAATGCCACGCCAAAATTTCAGTGACATCTCCCTTATCTCTCCAGAATATATTAATCTTGGATTTGATTCACACGTCAACTATCCGCACAAAGTGTAGATATTTGATGAGGAAGTAAATACAAGAAATATATCCAGAGAGAATTAAGAGAGACGAACCAAAACAGGCATGTGCATTTAAATTAGAATAAATGAAAACATTATTGTCTATCCAACATTGAACTATCCAAAAAGGGACAATTTGAGAATTTCTATGCATCCATGAACACACTCAATCTATGTCTGGCAACATAGAAATCCTCAAATGGGTAACTGATTATCCTATATCACAACAACAAGAACAAAAAAATAAAAATATATCTAATAGGCAATTGGTATAAGCATTAAAAAGATTACAACTAACTAACAAAAACAACATTTACAAAAATATAAATAACTACTTAATATGCATTAAAAAGATTAAAATGGAGTGGCAGGAAATCTAATAAATGAAAATTTTTAATCATTCATTAGTCATAAGATTCATAAACAAAACTAACTATAATGTGATGACCCTTGCACTAAAAATCTAATAAATGAAAATTTTTAATCATTCATTTGTTTGGTAAGCAGATGGACAAGCCTGGTTTTATCTTCATAGTTAAAGCCTATTGTCTAAAGACTTGATGACCTATGGTCTAATTGAAGTTATGGCCTTTGATAGAGTAGAGTGGCAGGAAAGTATTCATATAGCCGAACCCAAGTCGTTGGGACAAGGCTTAGATCAACGAGCATATAAATAAATCATTTGTGCCTCTTTTTGTGTGTGTGTGTGTTTGTGAGTTTTAGATGGTTTTATCTAATAATGTTACGCGGATAAATCAGTTACCTACATGATCATAGATCATAGATCATTATGAAAGTAAGTTGGAGAACCATGCTACTTTTCCGTTTCATCTTTTTATTTCTTATGAAATTGGAGCAGTTATTAGTCGTCTTTAATGCACTTTTTTAGGAGTAGCAGTGATTACAAGCACCTTTTTTTTACATGAGTTTGGGATTCCAATAAAGCCTTGGTAGGAGCAAATGATAAATAAAAATCCCATCTTTAGGTGGTCATTTTTCTATTTGATTTCGTCGCAAAGTTCATATATACATAATACATATATAAGAAAAGCATGCCTACCCTCTTTTCATTTTTTTATTTCATTTTCCCACCCATTGTTTTATCACATTCAACTAAAGTGCAAGAAAAAGAAAACGAAAAATACAAAAATACAAGAAATAAAGCTGCAAAAGTATAGATACAGGATCCATATCCTTTGGCTCAACCCCATGTAAGGTGATTTTGCCTAACCTTCATAACCATTGGTCCACTCTGCATCATCTGCCACGTGGGTCTTGTTAGGACTTATTAAAGGGAATTGACACTTACACCCTCCCTTTTTAAATATATACGCCCTTCCCTTTTCTTTTATTGCTTTAGGGAGTTGTTAATACTCTCTGCTTATGATGCTTGATGCATGGGCACTTACAAATTGTATATGTGATATGCATTAACTCAAATTCAATCTGCTGAATTGTGGAACCCATTGGAGCCTTCCTCTTGACACATGGATACTTTGTTTGCTGAAATAGAACCATTGGATATTTTTCATTTCAACCATCCAATAAATGTCCGCCTATCTGATAGTTATATGATCAAATAAATGTAGACTTTACTTTATGAGAGATCCAAACGTGCACTCATAATATGGCTGTTTAATTTGAACTACTTACATTGCATGCCATGTGTACAAAATTTCTTTGCCTGTGTATCATCCATCACGCTGCCAGAGTATTGATGGTACAAAGTTGTACTAATGGTCTCTCCCCTCCCAAGTTGAGTTGGGGAAAGAACCATGCTTGATTCATACTGACCGGCCTTTGGTGCAGCCGTGCAGGACAAACCACCCTGAGAGACCTAAACAATTTAGCCCACCTAAATTGCTAATACATCTATAAAAAATAGTGGAAAAAATAAATAAACAAATAAAATAACCAAGAGAATAAGGGTGTGTTTGGTAACTTTGGTTGCACAAATATCATGATTAACCAGTGTAACTTGATGCAAAATTTGAAATTTGGTGCAACCAAACACACACCAAGTCATTGGATATGTCATATATGATATGTGTATCAGTGTATGTTAAATACAACATGGTTTCAAAGAGGTTTGCTAAGTCCACGGGCGTGTACAAAGGCATCCCATCCATACGTGATACGCCACTACATGTGTACTATACAATGATCTAAGCCGTCCATCGCATAGAACTAACCATATACATAATCTGACCCACAAATAGGCATCATCCCAAGTTTATATGCCACTACCATAGTGTGGCCTACCTCATAGCTGGACTGGCCTAATTTTTGGGCCAACTCATCTTCACAGTGGGACCCATCTGATGGATGGCTTTGATCTCATAACCATATGCCAGGATGGCACATCTAGTGGCTTATAGATGAGTTGCCAGGATAGACCCATCTATTTTGAAAGACCACGATAGGATACGAATCTAAAAATCAGGCAGATCCAAAATACTGGTGGGCCACACCAACGAAACAGCGGGACCGAAAACTTCTACCGTTCATAAGGTTACTACCACTCAAATAAACTGTAGGTACAAATCATACCTGGTGGTTGGACGGCCGGACGAGCGAGCAGAGAGGCGGAGGTCCTTTGGTGGTTGGACGGCCGGACGAGCGAGCAGAGAGGCGGAGGTCCTCTGGTGGTTGGACGGCCGGACGAGCAGAGAGAGGCGGAGGCCGGACGAGCAGAGAGAGGCGGAGGCCGGACGAGCAGAGAGAGGCGGACGGACGGTTGGATGGATGAGTAAAGAGAGAGAGATTTGGTGGGGGCCGGACGGACGGACGGACAGACAGACAAGCGTCGAGCGAGAGAGAGAGAGTAGCGAGGGGGAGAGGGTTTCGTGGGGCCGGCGGATCAGACGGACGGGACGGTCGCGCAGACGAGCGTCGAGCGAGAGAGAGAGAGAGAGAGAGAGAGAGAGAGAGAGAGAGAGAGAGAGAGAGAGAGAGAGAGAGAGAGAGAGAGAGAGATTTGGTGGGGGCCGTGGGGCGGCGAGGGAGAGATTTGGTGGGGTCGGGCGTTTTCTCAAAAGAGGGAAAGGAAAGGAGGAAAGCACTGGGGTAGGGTTTTTTTTTAAAACAGGGTATTTATAATATACCCTAAAGAGCGGACGGGCCGGGACGGGCCGGGACGGGACGGGCCGGGTTTCGGACCGAGTCAAGCCGAACTGGGTCATATCCGAACTCGGCTTGAACTCAGTTTCGGGCTGAGAAATCTGACCCGTCTTGACTCGAACTCAGCTCCGGGCCAGGCCGAGTCGAGCTTTTTCGGGCCGAGTCGAGCGAGCTAACCGGGCTAGCCCGGTTTGTGTACACCCCTACATGTAACGCCCTGAATCTTCTGGACCCGAGTACACGACTCATTTCCCAAAAATCCGAGTGTTAACCTTAAAGGATGGTCAAAGTTGAGTATATATTTTTCTTTTATCTTTTTTCAAAGTAAGCAGATGAGCGTAGAATGGACAATCAACATAAAGGAAAATTTCATTTACATTTGAAATATACAAGAGTTGCCCATAATGACTCATACAAACCAATGTCCCCATTCTTACAATTATAAAATGAAATAATATTACATGTAAAATAAAGTAAATTACAACAATTTGGGATATGAAATCCTGTAGCAACCCTTAACAATTACAATCATGCATCCCTGTCAAATATAGCTTGCTCCTCATCAATATAAACCTGAATTTCACCTGAGCCACCTGTGCTACCTGTATGGTTATATATTTGATGGATGAGTGGCCAACTCAGTTTGAATTTTCTTCAAGATTACACACTGCCGCATTAGGTAAGCATAGTTATAAAGTAAAGCATACAAAACAATACATGATGCAGGTCTTATTAGATGTATGAATGTGTGAATGCAATCATCGCCCCGGGGATGCTCATCCGTGCGGACAGTGAGCCGTCACCCATGCAATCATCGAACCTGGGAAACATCATCCAGTCGGAATCATCGAACCTGAGAAACATCATCCAGTCGGAACAATACGTACATCACGTACGATAGCAATAGATGCTGATATGTGCCATGTATGTATGATTAGTCAATCCATTATTAATCCAATTACAACCAGCCAATTTAAATAATCTCACGGTCACTACGGGGAGCACATGGCCCAGCATACGCTGATGGCTAGGACATAGTATCCCATGACTACCATCCCCGGCCCATGAGGCTACCATCTCGGGATGTTTAATGAAAACCCGTCGACTAATAGCCAATTATATTATAGTATATGGGACTTACCATCGGATGGTTGCATAGTATAAAACATCGAACTCATATATGGAAAATATAAAAACAGAACCATGTAGGGTGAGTATCAAAATATGCCACGTAAGGCAAATATCAAAACCATACGATAAAAATCATCCTTAAAAATCATTGGGCACAACAACCCTAGATGGTAGGCCCACATCAATAATCCATCTAGACCATCACCCAATAACCACCAAGTCAAAGGTCCATTACGATCACAACTAGTCAAGTTACATCCCAAGTATGGGTGTACATTCATATATGAGAATTTCCCACTAATGTACCAGTTTAAGTTCCATAAGCAATCCACAAAAAGAAATCCACAAGCATGAACAATTATATAGGATAATTATAAAGTATGTAATATAGCAATTCAATTTCCACCAGCTAACACATGTGATTATAAAGGGAGATATCAATTATGAATTTAAATAAAAACTATAACTTAAGCAAATGAAAAGATGGAAAGCTTAAGGGGAAGAATCATGGCCTTATAGTTGGATTGTCTACCAGTGTCGCAAAGTGCTTCCGCCTTTAGAATTGAATCCTAATACAATTCATGAACTTGTACCGTTAGTTCCAAGTTCTATCTACTACCTAGGTTTAAGATCATGGCATAGGGTTTGAGTTATCTATCTTAGGGTTTTAATGTGGAATTAGGGTTTTCATCCTAGAGTTTAGGTTTAGGCTAGATCTTTAAGGTTGAACCCTAGTGGTGTGTAATTATTTATAATGTTAATTTAATAGTTATAAAATATTTACTAACATTAGTGTTATAGTTGATATTAGTTAATAACCATTATGATGATAATTAATATCATGATATGCTATCTATGATAAGATAATGCATTAGCATTTAATAATGGTATCGTCTTAATTTCTTGTATATAATAACTATTATTATAATAGAAAATTTACTCATGGTCATGCATCCCAACAATCCTATCAATAATGGAAATGGTAACAATGTTATTTCAATTGTTAGAAAATAATTGTTAATATTAGGGTTACAATTAATATTAACTAACATGACACTAATAATTATTTTAATGAAAATGATTAGTATGCTCTAACATTAATAACAACATTTTAAGAACTACAAGATATTAGTGAAAATTTTCATATGTGCTAACTAATGCTCGTATGGGTAACTTACTAATTGTTAATCATACCTATTAAAAATCCTAAAAATGACAATAATAATAGAAATGATTATTTAAATTAGAACAGAAAATGTAAGCTCACCCAGGTCGACTCAGTTGAGTCAACTCAACCCGAAACTCCCTCTCATTTCCCTTTTCCTCTTCCCTTTTTCTTCACTCCTTTCTCCTTTCCCCGCCTTCTCTCCCATTCTTACTCTCCTATGCTGGACCACACCCAAGTCTCAACTCAGCTACAGAGTCAACTGAGTTGAGTCAGCGAGTTGACCTGGCCCGATAATGGTGTGACGAAGCACGCCATGCAAGTAGCCTTACTTCCTTTATTTTTCTTCCCACTTGCTGGAATTCCGCTTGGGCCTGAACCCAAACCCAACTCAACCTGAATCCATCCCAAACTCAGACCAACTCACAAGTCGAGTTTGGTTCACGGCATAGCTTGGGGGCCTGGGGCTGATGGCATACAACCCCCAAACCTCCCCCCCCCCCCCAAACAACCAAATTCACATGCCCTCTGAAATGGGCGTAAGCCCTATGCAAAATCTTCATCTTATAAACCCAAAATTTTCTTCTTGCCCATCCGATGTGGTACTAAACCCACACCAGTATAAGACAAAATGCCTTTGTTACTTTTTTTGAAAAAATTGAAGGGATTTTTTCAAATCATTTAAAATTAATTATTTATTTATTTTGAAACACCAAAACACAACATATACATGTTTTTGTATCCCTAATCAGCGATTCATGTAAGGATATCGATACTACGAGTACTCCCACTCACCCAAATGGACCATATCTCATGTTTGTCATAAATACGTCATGACCATTGGTCATCCATCAAGCATGATAAAGCAAATTCGACAGTCAAAACGAAAGATCTAATGGTTTTAGAACCTTTGGAAAACTATTTCAAAACATCGAGAAGTGTGGGCCCATAAATATGAGCTTAATGGAGCACCATAACAAGGATCTAAGCCAATAATCAAGAGTTGCAGCTACTATGGACCCTTTATTAGATTCCAAGACCCTTTATTAGATTCCAAGAGGTTTCTTAATCTCAATGCATGTATCCGATCACATCCAAATGTCAACTGCTTATTATAGCGTAGCTAGATGTGTCAAAAGTGATCACATCAAAACTAAGATCACCTTTCATGTCCTCAATTCAAAGGATAAGTCCAAGCTAATGCATGATCAAGTCAATCCAATCCATGCATGATGGATCTCAATTAGAAGACTAGATGTGATCCTCCAGTACAAAATGTCCAATCATGCCTAACGCTAGGACCCATAAACAAGTGAATATCCTTACTCCTGCGTGGTGAAGGGCCCAAACAATGATAAAAAATAATGACTTGATAGTGAAAATTAAGCCATCTTGATTCGTCGCCGGTTCACTAGACACATCGGATAACTACAAACTAGATTAAGATGGTCCAAAGCCCGAGAGTGGTTAAAGAATTTAGGGTACTAAAAAATGCAACATAAAAGTCTCCCATGATGAAAACCTAGCCAATGTGTCTACTACTCTTTTATCATTGAGCCAACTAAGAGTTAATCCAAAAGGGATCAACTATAAGAAGAATGTTTCCATGCACTATTGTATCATCAGTAATGACCAAATTTCACTCATGACTAGGTTCCAATTAATAGTAAAATCAAGTTAGATTTTAAGGGCACTGTTAAACCACAAGAGACTACATTGTGGAAATTGTAACTTGTTTATTTCATTGACAATAATAAGATTATATAGAAGAGTTGCAAGATCCATGAGAGATCTGTAGAGATCTTAACAGATAGACATACGAATCCATCTAATAGCCATCTATAGTAAGTATCCTATACTCAAAGCTATTTATAGGTGTTTTACATTGTGTGCACTCTTGCTGCCATTGTCATATGCATCTGTCGTCTCTACCACTCAAGTTCATGTTTTATTCATGTTCAATAGTACACTTGCCTCATCTCCTTAGCCTTATAGGCCTCGATCAATCATCTCCTTCATACACCTTCGATAATATCTCTTCCTCATACCAGGCTTTTTAACGAGATTTGTTTTTCATTTATTTAGCTAATGAAGTGAACCTGTTTTATCATTTGTTGTTGAAACATCTAAAGCCACCGGAAAAGCAACAGTTGAGCTTCCAACCACCAGTATGTGTATCCACTAGAAGAATAATGGTTGAAATCTCAGCAACCATAAGTACCACTGAATTATTTATCAGTCGTTGGAAGTGCTAATGGTTTACATCGCAGAAATACTCAAAAGTGGCTACTTACCTCATGTTACTCATCGTCTCCTCACCACACTACTGTTGAATTTTTCTTTTGCTTTTGAATAAATGTTCGCCATACCTTTCAAACTTAAATTCTTCCTTCCAAAGTACCTTGACCTTTTTTTCTTTTTTTTTTTTATTTTTTTTTGGGGGGGGGGGGGGGTGTTTAGAGTATATAATACTTTTAGATAGATTCACGTGTATTTGTTAAGATCTCTAAATACCTCTCACCTCTTTTATATATATATATATATATATATATATTTCTGTTATTGTTAATGAAATAAACAACTTACAGTTTCCACAATGTAGTCTCTTGTGGTTAAACACGCACACACTACCAATGTTTTCCATATCCTTATCATGTCATGTATCCCACCCTTGGTATACAGATACATATTGGTTATCACATGGGATATATCAGTTGTATTGCATAATGTATCGTTGTTGTTGGGAAACAAGGGGAAACAAAGGATTGTTAAAAAAAGGCACTAATATACACTTATAATTTATTTTTATTTTTTTAAAATCACAAAAACAAGGACGCATAATTAGGGGTGTACATGGGTCGGGCCGAATCGAACTGGCCTCAGCCCATCCGGGCCCGTTCAACAACCACACAAGTCCCGAATCGGACCGGGCCTGGTCACCAGGCCAACATCTCCAGCCTGAACCGGGCCGGCGCGAGTTCGGGCCAGTTTCGAACCTTCGAGTTCAGGCCAGTTTCGAACCCGAGTTCGGGCCAGTTTCGAACCTTCGAGTACGGGCTAGTTTCAAACCTTACGGCAAGTTTATGGGAAGGGCTTTGGCAAGTAATCCGCATCTCATTACAATTTAAAAGTTCATGAGAGAGAGAGGATATATTATAATTTTACTATATTTACATATATTTGACAAAGCATAAAAAAAAACATTTTATACAAACTGAATACAGTCATACATTAGTGACTACTATTGAGGAGATTCATTTGAGCCCGAGCTGCTACTATCTAAATCTTCATATACGTACTCATTCACCTCTCCCTCTTCAGAAGGTGGAGATATCTTTTTATCGCCTTCCTCTTGTATAGTTTGAATTAGATTTTTCAAACTATTTTTTTGAGAAGATTTATACGTAGTTCCCAACGTCCTGTAAAACGCACCTAGACTAGAGAAAAACTTAGCTGAATTTTTACTAATTTTCTTTTTACCCGTGCAGCTTGAACCTGCTTCGACATCATGTGGTCTTGGAGGATATCGCTGATGTGTAGAAGCCTCTTCCATACTACGCTTTAAGGCGAGTTGAAATTGTTCTTCTTCCAATGCTAATAATTTAGCTTCTTTCTTTGCCTCAGAAAGTTTGGATTGGGGAGTGGAATCTTTTTTGTTTGAATCAAGAACTGCTTGGAAAAGAATTTGGATTTCTTTTGAGGCTTTAGGACACGGTCTTGCATCTCCACCCCGACAAGATAAGTGTAATCTAAGCCGATTAGTTTTGTTAACAAATTTAGCTCCACACAAATTACACAAAATCTTGAACTTTCCAGACTTTGGAGAATGGACTAAGGAACCATAGTCCCAAACGTTAACCGATGGTTCGCTTGAAGACATATCTATATATTGTGTTGGAAAAGTATTTTAGGCTTTTTAACAATAATGAAATACCGATAATCCGACATAAGATAAAAGTAATTTATGGATTAAAAAAATAAAAGTCAATATAATAGATAAATAAAAATAAAAGTCAGCAAACAGATGTAGAAATTCATTGCGCAGCTTGCATAACATCCATCAACATAACAGATAAATAAAAATAAAAGTCAAAAGAGTACCCATTACAACATTTGCAAATTCAATTAAACTAACAAAATCATAAAATTCATCCCAAACATCCATCATATTGTTGTTGTTTCATGTGTGGCGGCTTCATTCACATTCTCCTCCTCTTCCTCATCAAGATCACCTCCTAGACTCGGACGTAACCAATCTTGTGTACAAATTAATGCTTCCACTGTATCTGGTACAAGGGAACTTCTAGTCTTGCTCACGACCCTGCTCTCTGTGCTAAACGCAGATTTTGATGCGACTGTTGAAATAGGAATTGATAAAATATCTCGTGCCATCATCGATAGTATAAGATATTTTCCTTCACTAACTCGCAATTTTCATCAGTCCAAAACATCGAACTCTGAATCCTGCCGTACTACGACCGACTCTTTGAGATACATGTTTAACTCTGATTCTTTCATGTCTGTGTCTGTATTTTCTTTTGCTAAGAAAGACATGAAATCAGCATCATCGCTTGAAGCAATTTGCTATCTAACTTCAGAAGCACTTGGTGTGGACACTGTAGTTGTGTACGCGTTGTACAATGCTTCGATTGCGTCACGAACCTTCGAAGTTTCAGATATTGCCTTTTCAGTAGAATAAATCCTCGTAAAGATGTACTTAACAAAACTCATCTTGTGCCGATGATCAAGAACAACAACTAAGGACATTATCATATGACAATCATCCCAGTACTTATAGAACTTCATTTGCATACCACCTGTCATGATTTGGAGAAAAAATGGACTGTCATCAGCAGCTTTCTTCAGGGCATCCTTGATCTTCCACACAGATGGAAGAAACATATTTGCTGTTGGAAACTTATTGCCAGAAAATATTTTCGTACATTCATAAAAAACCTTCAAAATTTTGTGAACTTCTTTCGCTTTGCTCCAATCATCATTAATAGGCAACCAAACATATGTTCTATCACGCACTACATATTCTGGAAAGGCATGTTCCAATTCTAGGGCTGAATCCAACATTTCAAAAGTGAAATTCCAACGTATGCATACATCTAGCTTCAACGTTTTTTGAGACGTCAAATTCAAACATTGGACGATGTCATTCTATATACTCAATCTTGATGGCGAGCCTCTTATGTACTTCACACTCTCCCTCACATTCTCTATAGTTTGGTCAATTGATTTCAACTCTTCTTGTACAATTATGTTGAGAATGTGTGCACAACACCGAACATGAAATATTTTTTCCTCAAAAAATAAACTGTCAGTTGCCTTGAACTGGTTACGTAAGAATTGTATGACACTGTCATTTGTGGAAGCATTATCTAAAGTTAATGAACTGACTTTTTTTTCAATGCCCCAATCTCGTAGACAGTTGTAAATGCAATCTAAAATAACCAAACCGGAATGGAGAGGTGGAAGGTGGCGAAAGTTCAATATTCTCTTGCAGAGTTTCCAATTTTCATCAACATAGTGTGTAGTCAATGAAATGTAACCCTTTCTTTGATTTTGCACCGTCCACATATCAGACGTCAAACTTACCCTTGAAACTGAATTTAAAACTGCTTTCAACTTCATTTTCTTACTGGCATACATCTTCATGCACTCCCTCTTCACAGTAATACGGTAGACCTTCTCAAACTGAGGATTAAGGTATTTACTGTATCCCATAAATATTTCACTCTTTACCATCTTAAATGGCTGCTCATCAATGATAATAAGCTTTGCAAACCACTCCTTCAGCTTCCCTTTTTCAAACTTATGAGTGGTAAGTGTACCTTCAGAAGAAGATCCTTCAGACTTTGTAAACAATAACAATTGTTGGCCTGAACGTGGAAATCTAGGTCTCTTTGCACAACTTTTTCTATGTCTGTTTAAATGAGACGTTGACCCACCGACACTTTTGGTATATAGACTTCTGCAGTGCATACATTTGATCTTGAGGACATTGTTAACTACTACTTCTTCAAAATCATCCTAAACAGCTGATCGTTTCTTTCCTTTGTATGCAGCTGAAGACCCCTCTCCCTCAACAACAAGTGGTGATGTGGCTGACGCACCGGCACCGGCACCGCTACTAGGGGTAGCCGTAGGTGGGACTTCATCCTCACTAGCCATATCTAAAGATATGAAACAATTTCATTTATCCTTGGACCTTAGTAAAGAATTTCCTAAGCGGATAAATTAGTTGCCCATTCAATGCTGGATAGATAGTAATGCTTTCATTATTCAATTTAAATACCACGCCAAAATTTTGACAGCATCTCCCCTTATCTCTCCAGAATATATTAATCTTGGATTTGATTCACATGTTAACTATCCACACACAAAGTGTGGATATTTGATGAGGAAGTAAATGCAAGAAATATATTTAGAGAGAATTAGGAGAGACGAACTGAAACAGGCATGTGCATTTAAATTAGAATAAAGGAAAACATTACTATCTATCCAACATTGAACTGTCCAAAAAGGGACAATTTGAGAATTTCTATGCATTCATGAACACACTCAATATATGTCTGGCAACATAGAAATCCTCAAATGGGTAACTGATTATCCTATACTACAACAACAACATAAAAAATAATTAAATCAGTTACCCATTCAATGTTGAATAGATAGTAATGCTTTCATTATTCAATTTAAATGACACGCCAAAATTTCGGCAGCATTTCCCCTATCTCTCTAGAATATATTAATCTTGGATTTGATTCACACGTCAACTATCCACACAAAGTGGGAATATTTGATGAAGAAGTAAATGCAAGAAATATAACCAGAGAGAATTAGGAGAGACAAACCGAAACAGGCAGTGCATTTAAATTAGAATAAATGAAAACATTACTGTCTATCCAACATTGAACTGTCCAAAAAGGGACAATTTGAGAATTTCTATGCATCCATGAATACACTCAATCTATGTCTAGCAACATAGAAATCCTCAAATGGGTAACTGATTATCCTATACCACAACAACAAGAACAAAGAAATAAAAATATATCTAATAGGCAATTGGTATAAGTATAGATATCAATCGTAATTCACATTCAAAATTTAGCTAAATGGTAACAAAATGTGTTTAAACTGAATAAAAATGTTGGGAAAAAAAACTCATCTAACTTTAGTTAAAAATAATTAGGTATTAGAAATTGTGATTATATTTCTTTTCTCTAACAAATAAAAATAATATTGATAACCAATAATCATGTGGAGTTGAGCATGTGAGCATGCTTCTTGTGTGTATAACATCCAAACCATCCAAAGGCCCACCCACTCATGACTAGATGACTCAAAAATAAGGACAACTAATTCATTTGGTTGGCCACATGTGAATTTAGAGGTGTTGGGTGATCTACACAAATTTCTAAGGTGTGTGTCATATAATTGGATAGACCTCACTTTTGAGTCGTCTAATCATGGCGGTAGCATGCACCTGTTGGATAATTCGGATGTCATACATGTTCCACGATAATAAACTCCTTGCCAAAGCTAGTTGAAGAGGAAGGTTGGTTAGGTTTAAGAATTTTGTTTTCAACCTAGGACTATCACAACTATTTTTTTATGAAGTTGTAGACTATTCAAAATAAATGACACTTGTATGTGCTTAAGAATTTCATTGCCATTAACTACTAAAATACTTGGCCTAAGTAATTCTCCATTATTTCCTTAGAGGTTTTACAACCATATCATTAGTTAAATATAAAATATTATATATATATATATATATATATCATAAGCACATATGTATACGTGAGTGTGTGGGAGGGTGGGCTATTAGCGTCCACCCTCTAAGGCCTTTGGCACCGTCCAGACCCTCCTATAAGCACATATGCTGACATTCAAATTCCATTGGGACATTTCAATAAAATTATCCATCCTTTTGGTAGATCAAACCATTGATCAAGTGGCCTATTTTATAGAAGTCTTACATCCCAATCATATACAAATTTATTTATGCACGATAATAAAATATTAAACTAAAAAATATACAAATCTTTTGACTAAAATAACATATATTCTAACACAGACATGCATGAACATAATATCCCTTCTAAATGCATCACATGCATAAAATATTCTACATGTAAAGCATCTATGTTTAAGCACTCATATCTTGCCATTGTCAATTCAGAAGCATCTCACATGTGCACACACTATAAAACTATTTGTGCTATCAACCATCTTAAGTTCCCAGTATATTTCACCACACCATCACACTATAACTTGACAAACTTCCTATAATTATTTAGATTGTCTTGCATTGCATCATCTACTCTAGCACAATGTGAATAATCCAAATCATTTGCTTACCACAGACAAAAAAT
Source organism: Magnolia changhungtana (assembly GCA_030180095.1). Taxonomy (NCBI): domain Eukaryota; kingdom Viridiplantae; phylum Streptophyta; class Magnoliopsida; order Magnoliales; family Magnoliaceae; genus Magnolia; species Magnolia changhungtana. The sequence goes on from JASAUF010000625.1 coordinate 5,527,432, forward strand.
TAATGCAATTTGATTGGCCACATTATCACTTAATGCAACAATGCTGACAATGTCAGCAACGATGTGACAATTGGTAGTTTTTTTCCAACCATCCATTTCTCCCATGCTCATTAGTCCTCCTGATGGCCAGACATGCCTGACTTTTGGAACATGGTGGAGCCCACAAGATGAACAAGATTCGACCCATGTGATGTATGTCAGCATGTGTAAAGGAGTATTATTCAGATGCTTGTGTTAGTCATTTTGAATGACTAAACTAGTGACCAGGTTGGGTTGACACAGATGAGTCCCTAGTCGACTCACCTGGTTTGCAAACTATGGTTATTTCTCGAATAATGATTGTCCAATGTTTTCATCACAACTATCTACAAAATATTCTTAAATAGATTATATTAAATATGCAATACATCAGTTTAATTTTTAGATTATAATTCAACTAAAGAGGACTGTTAAACAGTCTGATTTGGGTTTTCACCTGGAGATGTATGAACACTACCATACATGTTACTATCAAGGAGATACTATTGCTATCTATGATGTAGTGTTTGGATGCATAAATGAATTGAATTGTGAATATCCAGTCCAGTTGAAAAAGAAAGCATTGTGATATTTTCAAGTATTTATGATGAGAAAAAGCTGAAAATCATACTTGGTGGTTGGACAGATGGACGGACGGACGAGCACAGAGGTGGAGGTCCTCTGGTGGTTGGATAGCCGGACGAGCAGAGACGAGCAGGGAGAGGCGGACGGCCGGACGAGCAGAGACGAGCAGAGAGGGCGGCCGGACGGACGAGCAGAGCGAGAGAGAGAGAGAGAGAGAGAGAGAGAGATTTGGTGGGGCTGCTGGACGGACGGACAGTAGAGAGAGAGAGAGAGGGAGATTTGGTGGGCCGTGGGCGGACGGACGAGAGAGAGAGAGATTTGGTGGGGCAGCTGGACGGACAGACGAGTAGAGAGAGAGAGAGAGAGATTTGGTGGGGCCGTTGGACGGACGGACGAGCAGAGAGAGAGAGATTTGGTGGGGCCGCTGGACGGACGGACGAGCAGAGACGCGCGTGCGAGAGGGAGAGATATATAGATTTGGTGGGGCAGCTGGGGCCGGGTAGGGAGAGGGTTTCGTGCCGCTGGGGTTGGGCGTTTTCTCAAAAGGGGAAAGGGAAAGCGATGGATGAGGAGGTCGGGTTTTTTTTTTTTAACAGGGTATATATACCCTAAAGTGCGGCGAGAGCCAGACGGGTCGAGGCCGGAGACGGGCGAGTCGGTTTCGGCTAAGCCTGGGCTGAGCCAGCGGGTCGGTCGAACTTGGCCGAACTCGGAACCTGGCTTAGAAAATTGACCCGTCGACCGGAACTCGGTTAGGGTGGCAATCGAGCTTTTTCGAGCCGAGTCGAGCGAGCCAACCGGGCTAGCCCGGTTTGTGTACACCCCTAGTGGGAACCAAAACCATCCCTGGTTTTGCAAGGAACTCCCTAAGCAAATGGATGGCTGAGATTTTCCTAGACATTCGGTCGGGATACGCTGAATTAAAGGGTTGGGATTGGAGAGGGGAGAGAGCACACGGATTGCCCTCGTGGCAAGGAGGACAGTTGCCAGTTTCGGAAATATAGTTTTGCAGGGCCGTTTTGCAGCGAGGTTTGTGTGTCCATACCTGCATGAAAGTCTGATGTGAAACTTGGGTTTTGGTCTCACGCGTGTCCTTTATTAGATGGACAGTTTGGATCATCAAGGTGAGGACCATATGGTGGGTCGTGATCAAAGAACAGACGTACGTCTGTCCGACTATTTTCAAACGGAAAGAGAGAGGGAAATCCCTCTGCTTACGGAAACCACGGGTCAGCGCTGGTCAAACTAGCTGCTTAGTTCCATGCACTTCAAGCACAGTGCATTCAATGCACTCGCACTTCAAGTGAGGGCCCACTGTGATGTTTGTGATAAATCCACTCCATTCATCCCACTTGGTGGGCCCAGCCATAGCTTCTGACAAAAGATGGGGCGAATCTAAATCTTAAGTGGGCCATACACCTAAACTTCTACTCCCAACTGTGAGTTTCTGTCAATCTAATGGTTGGATTATCCCGGGATTTAGCGTCAACGGTTAAAAGAGTCTTAGGGACCTATTCAGACACCCAGGACCACCCACACTATGGATTTTAGAATATTAACTGTTATTAGTAGAATAAGTTTTAATACTTACTATTATTATTAGCATTATTATTATTATTATTACTATTTTTGTACAATTTCTTCTTCTAATTTATTTACATGGGCCACACAGCAAGGGCTTTAGTGTTCAGTTGGTGGCCTCAATCAATCCAACAAACAACTTTGCACTCCAACGGTTAGATCATTACAAAAATCATTCCTCTATGGTCCTAAGCATCGTGATGATTATCTGAAGTAGGTATAACTATATATTTTCTGTCTAGTGGACGAAGTTGTGTAACCTAGTTATGGGTAATATGTGAACAAGATGCCACATGCTTGATGGATGGTGGATCTTTATGTTTATATCCTGAAGTCGATGGTGATCAGTTTAATTGGTGTACCAAAGTGATTGGGATCCTAGAATAGATGTCTCTGAAGTTGTAGTAGACCATTTTGAGGATCAAATACATGGGTGGTTTGATATGTGAGTTGGGATTACTTTCGAGGGTTGAAATTAGATTAGAGTGAGGGTGAATGTTCCCCTTAAGCGAGGCTTATATTTTCACCGGGTTAGGTTACCTGGTAACACTCGAGTACTGGAAAGTACAGGGTGTTATAAAACACCTCTCATAAATGTTTCTTTAAGATTATATATTCTTTGAAGTACTTCTCTCTTATTGTCTTCTTAGTGAGATGAATTCTCGGTATATAAAGGTCTCCAGTCTCAAGACTTGTTATAAGGGTGAAGTCCATTTTCGTAAATTTCAAAGGTGTCTTTTGTATCTCAAATACAAGAACACCTCTATATCTTATAAAAAGAAGGTGAAATATAGTGTAACACCCTAGATTTCGAGGGTCGAGCAAAGCTCAACTCCCGAGATCCAACGCATCACTTATGCAACATAGATAATAATGTTTAAATGTTGTCCATATTAGTACATTAAACATGAGTGAGATTATACTAAATCAGTATATCATACTTCAGAGATAATTAAATTAAGCAAGCAGAAGACTGAGATAGGTATATAATGCATATAAGTGTTTCTCAATCCCCCGGAGTATGAGTATGTTACCTAAATTTACAAAATATTAAGCGTAATGTCCAACTAATCCATAATGTTGTAATCTCGGTGATGCAGCTCTAGGTCTACACAGACCTGCTAGAGAGCTACACGTAGGAGAACTCCTCCTCCTTGTCTACGAAATCCGGCTTCATCACGTAAGCCACACCGTCATCTGCAACTAAGCCAGAGTTTGGTTGGTATTTTAAAACACCATCCCAGAGTGGGAGTGAGTGATCAACTCAGTGGTACTATAAGGCAAAGGTTAACATGTTATCAATTTAATCAAGCAGTAATGATAAAGCAATACAACAATCATATGTTAAGTACTCTTATTAATGCAGGAATGATATCTTGTAATGATGCATGCCCTCTCCTGCACTCCCTCAGCGACTTCATCTCATGGTCGCGCATGACAAACTCATTAAACGTGCGCTTCCTCGTCAAAGCACATGCAATGCGGTGCATAGTCGTGTTAGCCAAGTTCTTAATTAGGCTTATTCATACAGCAGATTCAAGAAGCTAAGGTACCTCCATTTATATCATTAACCTAACAGGGATCCATCTAGGGTCATCAATCTTAGTTAATCACATATGATAGGCAAGTTGTAGGGCATCACCCCTATTATAAGCAGTGGATAGGCAAGTTCAATTGATTATACTCGAGGTCACTACGGGAGGCTCGTCACCTGAACGTAGGCCGACAACTTGAATACAATATCCCATACACCACCATATTCAGCTCACGAGTCTAGGTTGCTCACTGGTCACTACGGGGAGGCTCGTCACCCCATCGTAGGCCGGTAGCTCGACCACGGTGTCCCATACATAACCATGCCTGGCTCATGAGCCTTAGTGGATCGTGGTACCATGGTTGGAACGGGTTGTTACATCAGTAAGTGGTACCTTAGATTCAAGCAGCAACGTCCATACATGGTAAACACACATTAGGCCAATCGGGTTATTTGACAAGTTCGATTGGAACGAGCGCATGCTAGATTAATCGACATGGAGCACATAAGCACTCCACGTGGCCTAACTACTGTCGACAATCACCGTACGGCTCGGATGCATCGAACATATCCATTGTGGTGAGACTAGTTCAGCCACTCAATCGAAAACCTTTACCGATTGCTTGGATTACGTAGTAGTCCCAATCATACTCAAATGCAGTAGGTAATCACAAGTGATAGTCATCGCAGCATTTAACGAACAAGTCAAATATAATAATCATTTGAGCATTTTATAGAACACATAATGAACATATTATCATATATATGCATTTCATACATAAATCAGGTAGTTGAATTTAAGGTTACATGAAGGAATTTATACGTGTAGATAATGTAGTTGAGAATCCTATCTCAACACCCTTAGTAAGTACATTTCATCAAACAATTTCTCATTCAGACATTTTATCAACCACTTAGTCTACACACTATCACATACATGACCTAGCTTAGTTATAGCATAAATTATGGCAAATCCTTTCACAAGGGAGTTGTCATACATATAACAAACATGTGTTCTAGATTAAAAGTCATGGAAAGTATAAATCATAATTGTAATTTCATTCAAACATTTCAACAAACACATAGAATGCATTATATAGTCACATAGTTCACACACACATGTATAATTTACCGAATACATCATGACTACGATCATATGGTGGCAATCAAGTCAGACATAAATCATTAGCTGATATTGAAAGCCTTAAAAACCATAACCTAATGTTTATAGTCCACACCTTTCGTCGGATTGTTCGTTTCGAACACGGTTTGAATCCTACACTTCCATCTACAGAACAACGACTACCTAAATCACGAAATAAGTTAGCTATTAATTTCGTCGATTCCTTTATTTGGATTCCTAAAACAATATTAGGGTTAGGATTTCTTACCTAAAAAGAAGTTGGAATGGCCCGCGTAGGTAGATGTAAAGACGATTCAACGCGTGGAGTAGCAGGAAAGAAGGATTGCAGCAAACTTCAAAGATCTCCCTTCACTCTCCACTCTTTTCTCTTCTTTTCTCTCTTCTCTCTCTTAGGGTTAGAGAAAATTCATATGGGATAGGAATGGGGTGATTTAAGGGCCTTATATAGGCTTAGAAGTGATGTAAATGGCCCTAGGGCCATGGTATACTTAGGTTATAACCAAAGGGCGACTGTTTCTGACGAATGGGGCCCATCTGGAGGTCCATTACTTGCATACGGCATGGAGCAAGTTCCCTGACTATGAATTTAAGCTAGGTTATGATTTCGGTCCGATCGGATTAGTGGATCATCTGCATGTTTGTTATGAGATATGGTTGGCCATTGCTTATGCTATAGGGCAGGTTGTTCATAAGACTCCCTGATAGGCGGAGTTACCCCACATGAGCGCACGGTATGCGCAAGATTGAACTGTATGACTCATGCATCTCGCATTGTGTGATTATGGTTACCTTACGCCCTAGCGACATCAGGGTCATAGCCTCCACAAACATATCGGGGATGGCCAGATGGGACATAAGAAATCTGTTCTACATGGGGTGCTATAGATATCCCTAGGTGAAAGTCCCTAAACCCTCTTAGTTCCAGAGGTTGCTCCAACGTCTACACCGAGTGAACGCATGAGCACATGAGGGTTGTATACCGTTCGGCCGTGTATAAGACCCGTATCCTAGTCCATACTATTCCGTCGATGCCCGCGATCCTTCCAGTCAAAGTTCGGCAATCCACGACCTATAATCGATGTTTGTGTACTACCCTAAGTCATATCATGTAAATTTGGCTCAGCTTAATCTGAGACTTGTACCATTGCGACCGCACCGTCGCCGCGGTTCCAACGTTGCATCTTGTATACCGATCCGATACCCTGGCAGGGAGATGTGGGCAGGTGTTTATTTCGAATAAAACGCTGTGTGTTTGTAATCCTAAGAGAATCTCTACATCATGTCCCATCAATCAATCACTCAAATCAATCAATCAATCACCTCATGTCAAGTACAAAAGCAGCCCATGCTTTCTTTCTCCATAAGTTAAACAACCTACCCCAAAGTTAATAAGTCTCTCACCTCACATCCATCACTCACCTCACATCTATCACCCATCACTCACCTCACATCTATCACTCACCTCACATCCATCACCCATCACTCTCTCCTTACAACCCCTTCTCTCTCTCTCTCTCTCTCTCTCTCTCTCTCTCTCTCTCAACCCAAAAGTCCAAGCAAGCAAGAGAGGTGCACGTTCATGCATTCCAAGAGAGAAAAGCGACTTTGTGTGGCCCATCTTTTCCATCCCAAAAACCTTTACCCTAGCCATTCACCTTTCATCATCTTCCATTAAAGTGAAGCACAAGGAGATCGGCTTTCCAACGAACCAAGAAGATCAAACGGTGGGTGCTTCTATAGGCTAGTTTTCATGTTTTTAAGATGGGCCAAGTGAGGCCTACCAATCGATGGTATAGATCTCACTCTGGACCCTAAGATGTGGTTGATGGCCCACCTTGATTATCAATATCATTCCATGATGGGGCCATTCTCCATGGACCCCATCATGATGTTTACTTTCTAGTTGAAAAGGGGTCATCTAGACCCTTTATTTCGGTGGAGGAAGGATCTCCACCGTTGATTTTGATCGGTGGGCCCATATGAAATAGGACCCATTTGATGTATGTTTTAAATCATGCAAGGGAGGGCCCATAATACCGGGGTCCCTCCATCACTCGATCTCTTTCTCTCTCTCTCTCTCTCTCTCTCTCTCTCTCTTCCTTGTTGTTGGCCCCTTGATGTATGCATTTTATCCAAGTCACCCACCTTTGTGGGACCCACTTGATGGACGTGTAGGATCTACACCATCCAAACCATGTGGGCCCTACCATAGGGAGATGGGAAACACAAGTATCAGATTGATCTAGATCAAGTGGGCCACGTGTATGTGGGACCCACCTTGATTAATTCATGTACATAGCCCGTCCAGCGTCCCTAAATGTTGGACGTGGGTCTTGTAGAGTGTGAATAGACAGTGAGGCGTGCTCACAGTAAATCGGTTTGGTTTTTAGACTTTTGGGTGGGCCGCTCCTACAAGCCCCACCTTGATATATATTTTTAATCCAAGCCATCCATCCCCTTTCCTACCTCATTTTAGGCGTTGAACCAAAAAACGGAGCCGATCCGAGGTTCTGGCGGGCCGTAACATACCAAATGGTGGTTTTCACCGTTAAAACTCACCCTGATGTTCCGATACACCAAAACATATTGGATATTGGGCTCCTTTGGACGGTATCGGGTCGTGGAATCCAGTGGACAGGGTGGATCCTCACAATGCGGGCCCCACGTATGAAAAACCGTGAGAAAACACGATTTTAAAAAGAAAAAGAAAAAGAAAAAAGGCAGCGTCAACAGCAGTAGAACACTGCTGCGTTGGCTGGCGGGTGGGCAGGGACCACGGTCCCATATGTGGGCCCCACCGTGATGTGTGTTTATCATCCACACCGTGCATTTGTTGGCCCCTTTAGGGCAGTGGGCCCCCTCCAAAAATCAGCTGTATAAGGAACTCGGGTGGCCCACATCACAGGGGACAATATGATTGAACGTCTACCATTGGAACCCTTTCTGGGTCCAAAAGTTTTGGGCCAATATGAGATTTGTTTTTCCTCTTCGTCCGTGTACGTGTGACCTTATCAACATATTGGGTGTAAGATAAACGTTATGGTGGGCCCCACATGGGACCCACTGATGGATGTATTGTATCCCACACCGTCCCTGGGTGGGATGGCTGGTGTACCTCACTCTAGCTATAGCTACTGGAGTGGCATCACTAAGCTCTGTGGGTCCCCCCTGTATCATCCACTCCGTCCATCTATGGGACCCACCATGATGCATGTGTTGCATCCAAACCATCCACCATTTGGCCAGCTTTTCTTACAGGCTCAAGACTAAAAATGAGGTAGATCCTATATCAAGTGGACCACACAGCAAAAGCAGTAGGGATTGAGTGTCTGCCATTGAAACCTTGTTGTCACGTAGGTTTTGGATCATTAGGAAAATTATTCTTCCTCTTAATTTAGGTCTGTGTGACCTTATGATCAAATTGGGTAGAAAATAAATGTTATGGTTGGCCTCGAAAGTTTTAAATGGTAGAAATCATTCTCACTACTGTTATTTGGAGTGCGGTCCAGTTGGTCTTTTGATATGATTCATTTATATATATATATATATATATTACATATTGATGTACTTGTGGCCATCCATTGAGGCCTACCTTGGTATATATATGAGGCCCATGTGATTAGGCCCATCTTGATGTATTTGTGGCCCGTTGTTGAGGCCTACCTTGGTATATATATGAGTCCCAAGTTATGAGGCCCGTTTGATGTATTGGAGGCCCATGGGTTATGGCCCACTGCAATGTACATAAGGCCCATTGGTGCGGCCCATTGGTGCGGTCCACTTGATCAATATAAGGCCCATGTGATGCGGCCTATTTAATGTATCTAAGGCCCATGGGTCGAGGCCCAACGGGATGTCCTTAGGGTCCACTGCGATGTGTGGTTCCTCCATGGTTTATGTAATGATGTTTTATGGCGGGCCATGCCTTGGGAGCAATGTTGGTTTGACGTCCACATTGTAAGAATAATGTTGGTTAAATGTCCGCATTATAACTCTACCTAGGGCCCATTGATAGGCCCAATACTTGTTGTGTGTAGGCCATCAAGGCCCGCCTTCGTTGCGAGGATAGTTCATCACTTTATAACATGCTTAGTAGAATTCCATACCTCATGCCATACGCATCATATGTATGCTTGATATGAGTAGTGGCTGATCATAACATATGCCATTGGGTAGATTACTTATGAGACTCATTGATAGGAGTTACCCACATAGTACGCGCAAGATTGTTGCATGACTGATGGTGTGACTCATACATTTCGCATTATGTGTCATGATCACTGCACGCCCTAGCGACATCAAGGCCATGACCTCCACAGGCACATCGTAGATGGTCGTATCAGATACCAAAAATATTGACTTTAGCATTGTGGGCACTTAGGATGTCCTTGGGTGAAAATCCCATAACCTTTTTGTTACCAGGAGATGCTCCAACGTCTAGATCGAGTGGATACACGAGCGCCCGGTTGCCGAATACCAATAGGCCGCGTCTCCCACTGTGTCGTGGTCAGTTGGAAGGGGGTGTGGCCTTATCCGCCCGAGCGAGGGGGCTATAAGCTAGGCTGAGTTTGACCAGCTTACAAATGTATTCGCTATCGACGAGCCGGGTAGGTATTGGCAAACTACTGGTCAGGCAGATAGTGTGGTCTCTTCCACTTGCTTGGCTGTGCAGCTAGAGATGAGGCAGTCAATGTGAAGTGTATTAGACCCCGGTGATATCCCAAAGAGGAACTGTACTGATATGTGTACTTGATGAGGACTGACATGCTTGCTTTGTATCTCGCATATGATATTTGACTACATAGGCCTCACATCGCATGACCTCGGTATGGCCGATAACATTCATGCCTTTCATCATATAGCTTTGGTATAACTAATAGCATTCATGGACTTACTGCATATTTTCGCATTACTCTAATATTGTACACTTGGCGCTTGCCTTGCGGACACACTTACACCACCCTCTAAGCTTTTGTAAGCTTATGCACGACCGTTGCATGCAGGTGTCGTTGGATCATAGCAGCGCTGAGGCAGGAGCGCGTATCGGATTATTTTAAAATTTTTGATCACCTTGTATTTCCCTTTCCGCATTGTACTTAAAGTTTTTGATATAATGGATATGTGGTGATGTTGTTTTGTGACTTGATTATGCTCCATTACAAAAAAATTCCTACTGAAAATCCTCCTTATAGAATCCTAGGATTGGAATCTGGCATGTGAGTGTTGGGATCTGAGAATGGGGCACTACGGAGGCTGTCGGCGCCGGATTCGGTGATCGAGAATTTTGTGAGCCCGTTTTTGAGTTTGGGGAGTGAAATCGCGTCTCCCACTGTGTCATGGTCGGTTAGAAGGGGGTGCGCCCTTACCTGTCCGAGAGGAGGGGGCAAAGCTAGGCTGAGTTTGACCAGCTCGAGGAATGGGTCCGCTATCGACGAGCCAACCCGATAATGGTAGGCGGATAGTGAGGTCTCTTCCACTCACCTTGTTGCGCGCGATAGGGTGGCAATCTGGTTTGGAGTGTAATAGACCACTCACCTTGTTTCCTAGAGAGGAACTGTACTGATATGTTGACTTATTGAGTAGGAGTTGCATACTCATTCATTCATTCATTCACTATCTACTTGGGCTGGTGGTGTGCAACCAATTGTTATGTACCTTTGCATGGCCAGGATTTCGGTTGGGCGCGCAACTAACCTGAGATCAGGAGTCTATTACATTGAGTCTGGCTATTCAAATTTAGGTATGAGACTGGTTTGAATAGAAGTCCCTTATGATAGACCCCATAGCCTGCGATACTACGTACTATCACCTCGACTTCACTCCAGATTGGTCATTTCATTCGCATCGCATATTGCATTGCATCCGCGACATTTAGCATTTTGGGTTGCCATGTTTCTGCATTTATACGGCCTAGATACGGCTGACGGTATTCGTGGACTCATCAGGATTTCCATATTGCATTGCACCATCGGCATTTGATATTTGGCTTACTGTCTCCGCATTACATAGCTGATCTACATTGCTTCATCAGTATATGATATTGTTTTTATTATATTTTGCATCGCATAGCCTGGATAAGGCTGATAGTATTTATGGACCTATCAACATGTTTTCACATTACTCTGATATTGTATGATTTATGGGCTTGTCAGTATTTCTGCTTACTCTGATTACGTTGATATTGCTTACTTGACACTTACCTTGTGCACACACTTTCACCACCTAGTAAGCTTTCTATAAGCCTATGCACGATAGATGCGTGCAGGTGGCGTTAGGTTGCAACATCGTTGAGCTTGGAGCATGTAACAGACCTCTAGAGCTTTGATTTTCAATATATGTATTTCCCTTTCAGTATTGTATTCAAATGATTATATTAGTGGATATGTGATGATGATGTTGCCTTTGTGATTTGGGTAAACTTGTGGTTATGCTTCTTATGAGATAAATGTACGTTGGGAAAATCCTCCTTGTAGGATCCCAGGATCGGAATCTGGGGTATGGGCGCTAGGAACCGAGAATGGCGTACTACGGAGGTTGTTTGTAACATCCCAGAAAAATCTGTACAAAGACCCGAGTACCACCTCAGGCAGAAATCACTCAGGACCAAATCTTTTAGAAATTAGACAAAATTAACTAAGTGCTAAACTAAATTAGCTGTGAAATTAGCTTGAACCACTTTAAATACGAACTGCAAGACCCAAAACTTGTAGAATCATTAACGCTATATTACCCTATAATCTAGAATAAATCTCTAAACCCAGTTGCTCTTGGGAGCACGTTGAAACTTTGTATCGGACCTGGACCACACGTCGAAAGTCTGATTACTACGAAACCAAACAGTTAGGACCACCTTACTGGGCTTGACAACCATCTCAGAAATCAAATCTAGATAGTATCCAGAAACGCACAAGTTGAGCTCGGAGCGAAGTGTGTGAGAAACACGAATACCTTTAGAAAATGAACTCAGATTTAAGTGATTTGGGCTGTTCACTTGCGGGCCAAATCTAAGCTTTCAGACCATCAGAATCTGACCCAAATACACTCTCGGATCAGGGAAAATTTTCAACACATGTCAGTGTACTTGTGGGCCTGATTGAGTGCCGGTGATTGTTGAACTGAAACTGGTCCTCTGCGGTCGATCTGTAAATTCGATCGGACTGAAAACTTAACTTGACCTAGATCCAACGTCAGGAAGCTTAAGTCCAATCGCACGTAGAAAAGGGGCCTCCGGATGTGCTCCGTTGGAACGAAACAACCATTATTTGGCTATAAGCTAAGTATATCATGGCCCTGAGGCCATTCCCATCACTTCTAGGCCTATATAAGGGCCTTAAACCCTCTTTCTCTCATTCCATACGAATTTGGAAAACCCTAAGAGAGAGAAAGTGAGAGAGATAGTTGGAGTTTGTTCCTGGGATTCGATCCCGCAATTCCACGTGCTTAACCACCGTTATCGTATCGCTATTCCGGCGATTCTGACTCCGTACTTGGGTAAGAAATCCAAACCCTAATCTGTTCTAGAGATCCAAATAGAATATATGATGAAATAGCTAACCTATTTCATGTAATAGGTAACCGTCATGCCATAGACGAAAACTTAGTGTACAAACTGAGTTCGATACAAGTCTACCGGTGAAAGTTGCAGACTATAAACGTTTAGGTTATGGTTTTCAAGACTGTCAATGTCAGTTAATGATTTATGACTGACTTGATTGCTATCACATGCTTAGATACGATGCTTCCCGCGCTTTACACATATATCTGAACTATGTTGAATATAGTGTATTCCATGTGTTTGTTGATATGATTGAATGAGTATGGAATTTGGATTCGTACTTACCATGATTATTCGTCGTGAATATATGGTTGTTATACGTGTGACAACTCCTTGGTGAAAGGATTTGCCCTAACACCTATTATAACCAACATACGTCACGTATGTTGAAATATGTGGTCTAAGTGTTTGTGAAAATGTCTGAATGAATATAGAATTTAGATCTATGCTTGCCATGATTATTAACTATGAATATATGCTTGTTGTGTATGTGGCAACTCCTTTGTAAAAGGGCTTGCCAGGAGATATGTTATAACTAGTTTAATACATGTATGCTGAAGTGGTCTATGTGTTTGTTGAAATGTCTGAATGAACATGGAATTATGATTTGTGCCCGCCATGAGTATGGGTTGAGAATACATGATTGTTGTATGCGTGGCAACTCCTTTGTGAAAGGATTTGCTATAATATAGGATGTAACTAATTTATTTCATATATGATGGAATGTGTAGACTATGTGTTTGATAAAATGTTTGAAAGAGAAATTGTCCGATGAATTGTATTTATTTAGGGAGATGATATAAAATTCTTAACCACTATATCTATATACATAGTTTCCTTTATGTAACCTACATTCCGATTATGCAATCTATAGATGAACTGCAATCTATGACAATATGTGCAATGTGTTCGATGAAATGCTCGAGTGAGATTCGTGTTGGGAATGTTTGTTAAATGCCTATATGATTATCACATGTCTCCATATGCTGCATTAGAATATGATTGGGACTACTACGTAGTCCAGGCAATCGGTAATAATTCTTATTTGAGTGGTCGAATTAGTCTCACCACAATTGATCGTTCGGTGAATCTGAGTCGTACGAGGATCGTCGACAGCGGTACCTTGTTGATTAATTCAGTGTGCGCTCGTACTAGTCGAACTCGTCTAATAAATCGATTGGCTTATTGTGTGTTTGCTATGTATGGACACTACTGCTTGAACCTAAGGTACCCCTTGCCAATGTAAAGACCCGTTTCAACTACGATACCATGATCCGCTAAGACTCATGAGCCGGGCATGGTGGTATGGGACATCGTGGTCAAGCTGTTGGCCTACGCTGGGGCGACGAGCCTCCCCGTAGTGACTAGTGAGCAACCGAGACTCGTGAGCCGAATATGGTAGTATGAGACACTGTATTCGAGTTATCGGCCTACACTAGCGCAGCCTGGCTGTGGTCCCCAGTCGGGTTGGTGACGAGCCTTCAAAAATAGACTGCCAGTTGGTAGGGCGTTAGTGTTGTGACCTCGAGTATGAAATAGGCCTACCCCGGCACAGCTTGGCTGTGGTCCCCAGTCGGGTTAGTGATGAGCCTTCGAAAATAGATTGCCATTTGGTAGGGCGTTGGTGGTAGTGACCTAAACTTGCCTATCGTATGTGATTAACTAGGATTGACGACCCTAGATGGATCATTGTTTGGGTTAATGATATAAAGGGAAGTACCTTAGCTTCCCAATCCTGCTGTATGAAAAGGTCTAATAAGAACTCAGTAATCACGCTCATGCACCGCATTGCATGTGCCTTTGGCGTTGGTGTTGAGCACAGAGGAAGGGGTGCATGCCGCGACCATAAGAGGAAGATCGCAGAGGGATTGCAAGTGAGGGCATGCATCATTATAACATATCATCCTTGCATTAAACCAGAATACTTATGAATGCTTGCTGTATTGCTTTATCATTACTGCTTGACTGAATTGATAACATGTTAACCTCTGCCTTATAGCTCAAATGAGTTGATCACTCACTCCCACGTTCTGGGATGGTGTTTTAAAACACCAACCAGACTCTGTTGTAGTTTCAGGTGATGACGAGGTTCACGAGGTGGAGCCTGTCTTCTATGATGACGAGGAGGAGTTCTCCTACATGCAACTCTCTGGCGGGTCTATATAGACCTGAAGTTGCGAATCGGGGCTACAGGGATATGGATAGTTGACATTACATTTTTGTTATTTTGTAGACCTTGGAATAATACATGTAATTATTTAACCTAGTATCATGTTCACACTCCGGAGACTTACAACAACTTAAATGTTTTATATATCTATCACAGTCTTCCGCTTGCATAATCTAATTGTCTCTGGAGTATGATATGCTATTTTAGTTTAATCTCATTCATGTTTAATGCACTAACACGGACAACATTTAATCATCATTATCTATGTTGCATAAGTGATGCGTTGGAACTCGAGAGTTGAGCTCCTGCTTAACCCCCGATTTTCAAGGTGTTACAAGTTGGTATCAGAGCATGATTTGGATTAAACTAGACCTGGGTTATGATCACACGACGTACACTGACGTACTTCGACCTAGGAGGATGCGATAAAACGTAGGAACAGGCATAGGATTCCCAGTTTCGCCACTTGGTGAAATTAACCGAAATCTACCGCCGAGAGCGGGCCTGTGCACCCCCGTGATCACTTGAGGCGATCTCGGATCACTTCTAGACCGTCAATCGATGAGTTTAGACGAAGATTTAACCCATTCCAACCTCAAACGACCTAGAAAATGTGAATGTATACGAGATGAGACCCGAAATGACTCAAAATAGAGTCAGGGGCCAAACCAGTACGCCTCTGGGGGACCCAAAGTGGACCCCGCATGTTTTTGACACCCAAGGGGGTGGACCCCGCCCCCATGAGGAGGCACCGCCGGCAACACAACACCCCGATGGGGCCCCCGCTAGATCGGCAGGGCCCCGCCCAGCCAGGCAGCGCCCGGGAGGGCCCCTCCAACCAACCAACCGTGGGGCCCTTTTCGCACGTGTGGGGCCCCTCTCCTCCCTCTAAAAACCTATTTTAGGGTATTTTTTTACAAAATCCCAACCCCCCTTCACTCCATATTCTCTCCCAAACCCCTCAAATCTTTCTCTCTAACCCATTGCACTAAACCCATCTTCAAGCTTCAAATATTCTTCTTTCATCATCACTACCTCCCTATTTCTCTTTCCAAGTGATCCAAACCCCACTAACTTTTTCAATCCCTCTCAAATCTCTCTTCCATTCTAAAAAATTTCTCTTTTCCCTTTATTTCACCCCTCTACCATTTTCATCAAAACCCACCTCCCATCTCTCTCTTTTCCTTCCATTTGAAGGCACAAACCCTTCTTTATGTCCCAAAAACCTCAAAGTCCAACAATCCTTTTTATCTCCCTTTTCCATTTCACTCTCATGGCTCTTTTTGAGCTCGTGGCAACGATTTTCTCAATTTCTAAACACACTTCTTTCTCTCATGGGGAAGAAGAGGACTTCTGCGGATGAAGCCGGGCCTAGCTGCCCGACTCATTCAAGGAGGTCGAAAAGCGCCGCCGCAGGTACGAGCATCGATCGTGAGACAAGGACAAAGCGGGACCTCGATCCCCAGTCTTCCCTCGAAAGAGCTCTACTGGCGGATATGTCACATGGAAGGTTTCAAGGCCATAGGGTCCTCTTTGAAGCATACGTGGATGAGAAACTGTTTGTGCTTTACCCAACAATGGATCGCTTGTTGGGTGCCGGATGGGGTCCCATATTTGAAGGCAAGTCCCGCGCGACTGAGAGCACTGTCCGAGCCTTCTATGCCCATATACGTGAATCATCGCTAGAACATTTATAGTTTAAAATTCCCGTGGAAAGGCGGGAAGCCACAGTTGATGTTGGTTGATAGCCCAAATCATGAGAATGTCGTGTGGAGAGGTGCATGCTGATGAGAAATATTTCAGGAGTGCGCGTGAAAGGGATTGCCGCACGCGAGTTCTTTGTGGCCGACTGGTCCATTGAAATCCAGGTGATTGCCTCCTGACATCTAGAATGACTCTTGACTTCCGCCTGCTCCACATCTTCACCCACAATGTGTATCTCAGGTGGAGCAATCGCAGCGAGTGCACGCGTCTGATGGTAGACTTTCTGTACCAAGCTGGGCAGGGAGACAAGTTGTGCCTGCCTACGTATGTACTACTACAGATAGTTCAGACCACACGCTCTCCTAGGACAACCATTTCACTCCCATTCGGCCGACTCATATGCAAGCTTGCTTGTGAGTTTGGCTACAGACTTGACCCTGATGAGATAGTGCCGATCCACTTCATCAATAATACCATGCTTAACAACATGGGTGTTGGACCATGACCACACCAAGCCCGTCTTGATGAAGAGACCGAGCATTACTTGAAAATGATCGAGCGTTACATGAAATTGATCGAGCATGCAGTGCTCGGTGAATTTTAAGAAGTACTCGGTCATTTTCATGAATTACTCGGTTAATTTGTAGAAGTTATTAGTCATTTTTTAATGATTTCTCTTCGGGCCAATTTGATAAGTGCTCGGGCAACTTCATTGATCACACTCCAACAATTTCACCGACAACTTGGGCAAATTGACCGAGAAGTAGGTCAAATTGACCGATGACTCGATGAAATTGATTGAGAATTCATGCAAGCACAATTTTTTTTTTCGGTTCAGGGTTTGGGGTTTAGGGCATTTTTTTCAAATATATTTGCAATGCGTCGTTTTTTTTTATGGAGTCACCATTTTCGTCCTTTATTAACAAAATAAAATAAATAAAAAGAAGTAACAATTTGGTGGAAGGGTATTCTTGTGTAAAGAAGAGAGAAGATTTCAGAAAATGGATTTTAGAGAGAAAGGTATTGCCGTATGAAGAGGAAAGAATATTCCAAAAAATGGATTTTCGGTAGTTGGGTATTCTGGTGTGAAGAGGAGAGAGGGTTTTAGAAAATGGGTTTTTGGTGGTAGGGTATTCTAGCATGAAGAGGAGAGGAGAGAAGATTTCAAAAAATAGGTTTGTATTATAGAGATATTCTTGTTCGAGAAAAATAAGCATTAGTTTAGTTTGAGAAAGTAAAGTTTGGATAGCTCAGAAAAGCCAATGGGTAAAAGGTGAGATTTACGGTGAGAAAATTATCCAGCAGGTACTTCCTTTGATAATCAGCTGGGTGGGGCCCACCGTGATAGTTTTTAGAAATCCACATTGTCCATCCATTTTGCCACATCATATTACGACATGGGCCCAAAAAATGAGGTATATCCAAAACTTAAGTAGGCCACACAATAAGAAAAAGTGTGTATGGATTTCTCAATGTGGGCTCCTCCTAGCCTATCCCAGGACGTTTTAAATCTTTACTCCTGCCTTAGTAGTAGACTCACATGTGTTCACAAGAGGTCAATCATCACTCTTTCTTATGCTATGGTCCACTTGACATGATAAATTGGATCTGCTTCATTTTTGGGATAATGCCCTAAAATGATACCAAAAAATGGATTGATAGCGTGGATACATAATACATAAATCAAGGTGGGACCCACGGTAGCCCCACCATAAGGCCGGCACCCTCTTGGGTGAGGCCGGGTCTCACCTAATCCGCTGTTGTGGACTGGCTACTACCAGTGCAAGAACCTAGCTAGATACGGTGGGGCCAGCATAATCTTTACACGCGGATTCGCTGGAGTGGTTTACCACACACCACGATTTCGCTGGTGCAGGTGTCGTGCGAAGACGAGCGCTGCGGCTCCGAGTAGTACAAATGGTTTAAAGGCTATCAAAGTTACATGGCCTCGAAATGATGTATTTATTATACCCATATCATTCATTCATTTTTTTTAATTATTTCAGGTACAAAGGTGAAAATGATTCATATCCAAAGCTTAATAGGGCTACACCACAAATAGAAGTGGGGACAATGATTCTCACCATTAAAACATTCGTAGGGCACATTATAACATTTATTTTCTGTCCAATCTAGTTATAAGGTCATACAAACCTTGATGAAGAGAAAAAACAAATATCTTATTGGTCCAAAACTTCTATGACCCCGGAAGAGTTTCAATGCTAGACGCTCTATACTCTACTGTTTTTTGCAATGTGGTCTACTTAATCTTTGGATTTATCTTATTTTTCGCCTCAAACATTACGATGAGCTGGCCAAATGGAAGGACGGTTGGGATATAAAAAATACCTAATGATGGGACCCACAGAACTTGGTGACGTCAACCCATCAGCTAGATCGGTGATGTGTGGTGCACCAGCCGATTCGCTTCCGGCTAGGTCATGGTGGGGACTGAGGATAGTCCGATTTATAGGAATCAAGTACGAAAATGGACGGTTGGGACTTCATTCACGTTAGGTTGTTTTCCGGTCGGGGACTTGAGGATAGTCCGATTTATAGGAATCAAGTACGAGAATGGACAGTTGGGACTTCATTCACGTTACGTTGTTTTCCGGTCGGTACGTTGCTCTAGAGACTAAGCGTTTTCCATTTAAATGCTACTACAGACTACAGTCAGCAGCAGAAACAAAGGCAAGCGACGATGCTTGGGAGTTCAACCTTCCTCTCTCCTTTTCAGCCCTTCGCTCGGGCTTCTCCGTTTCCGTCATTTCAATCTCCCCGGTTCGATTTTTCATTTCCGTCTCTACAGAAACATTCAAATCCGAGATATCGATATCCTTTCTTCTTCTTCTTGTTCTTCTTTTCCTCTGCAATCTCTTATTTTACTTATTTTGGTTGGGATTTTCAGGAGAATTATCTCAATGTCCGCAACAGGCACCTTAAACCCTAAAATCCCCGTTGAGGCCATGTCCATAAAGCCTCCTTCCCACCCTACCTACGATCTCAAGGCCGTCATTGCCCTCGCCCTTGCTGAAGATGCCGGCCATCGAGGTTCGGTTCGGTCGGGTCCCACTCAAAATTCATTTATTCATTTTTCTTGTGGTGGATTATTTAAGGAATTCCCTTTCAGTGTCTATTTCTAGATTCTTGATTTCGAGAATTTGATCTGTATGATTATTTCTCGATTGTGGTTATCATAACTGAAGTGTCTAGAATGCTTGAAATATGAATAGCAAGTAAGATGGAGTCGGTGTGTGTTTATAGAGAAATGCTTGCATTCAACCAGTTGGACGATAGGTTACAATCCGACTAGTGGATAGGTTCCAACCTTCATTTTTGTGTTAAATCCAATCCCTCCAATAGGTTGGCCCAACCATAGGATCGCCTAGTTTAAGAATCAACTCATTCCACTCGTTATGTGGGCCACCCCATAGAAATCAATGGATGCCATCAAATGGGTGGATTGGGATGATTTTTGTATAAGCTGATCCTCATAGTGGGGCCAGTCTCTTGGATGGGGTGGATGTCACACAAACATATCATAGGATTAAAAATATGTCCTTTGGATGGTAAATTAGTGGCCCAATTGGTAGGATGCGAGCATCTCTTGTATTTATATACAGTTTTAGTTTTGATTTGATTTGATTGATTTATTTTTTTGCAAAGGTTGTGTTTGGTTGCTCTGAATTTCATGAAATATCATAAATTTTTGAACCAAATTAGATTGATTCATCATGAAATATCATGATTTGGTGCAACCAAATGCACCCTAATCTAAATGCTACGGGAAATATACTGCCCAACTGTCCAACCATCCAAAGATGGTTGGCAGGAATCCTAACTTGTATTTTGAAAAGGGATTAGTTTAAGATCCCACTTATATACCATGTGCCGATAATGAAGAAAGTGTGAACCACGTGTTTCTCCAATCAAACATAGCTAGGGATGATTTCTTCAACCTCTTTGGTGTTGATTCGGTTTCCCGGTGGTTCTCACCTGAGCTGATTAGAGAGTGGAGAGTGGGTCCGTTTGAACAGATAAGATGTAGCGTGTTGAGGATGCTCCCTTACGGTTGTTGTGGGCTTCGTGGTGGAAGAGAAATAACAAAATTTTCAAAACGAATATAAGTCGATTGAATTAAGTAAGCTCAGCATTGCTTCAATGATTGCAGACTGTGCGCGCCCTAGACTGGAATTCAGGGGCTGCTGCTATGAAGACGCCATTTGTGAATGGAGCCCTAGTGGGCGGATACTGAATTATTGATTAGAGTTAATAATGGGGATAGTGGTCTTGTTGTTGCTTTTTGGGTTTGTATTGTGTTTCCTGGTTGGATTACTGGATTGGAGCCTTGTGTTGTTTTTTTATTTGTCATGCAACTTGTTGATGACGTCACATAGACCTCGATGAAGGGAAAACACAAATATCAGCTTGATCCAAAACTTGTGACCCACCAAAAGTTTTTAATGGTCAATCATCACTGTTTCCTGTGGTGTGGTCCAACTTAGATTTGGATTTGCATGATTTTTGGGCCCATGCCCTAAAATGAGTTAGCAAAACGGATGGATGGCGTGGATATACAACACATGCATTGAGGTGGGCCATGGTCACTACCTAACTAAATCCACGCCTAAAAAGGGCGCCAGTGTGGCGGGATGGTCATTCATCCATTGTATTTAAAAGGTGGGCCCATCATGATGCTTATTGGAAATCCAACCTGACCACTAGGTGGGTCACCCAACGTTAGGCCCAGGGCCAAAAAATTAGCCCCATCCTTCATTCAAGTGGACCATAAGATTGGAAACAATGTATAGGGCAACTCTCACCCTCCAAACTGTTTCCCTTGGTGTGGCACACGTGAATCATGTTTGGGATTGGTTTTTGGGCCCCAGCTTGGCATCTAATGGTTGGAGTGGATTTCATATAATCATCACGGTGGGCCCTGTAAAAATCAAGGGTGAACGTCTCTCTCCAAACCGTTTCCTTTGGTGTGGCCCACCTAAATCATAGGTCGGCCTTATTTTATGGCCTGGGCCTAATACAAGATTACATATCTAATGGTTGGAGTAGATCTCACATACACATCAAGGTGGGCCCTATAAAAAATCAAGGGTGTCCCGTAATTATTATTTTTTCATTCAATCACCACTGTTCTTGTGGTGTGGTCCACCTGAGATTTGGATCTGCTTCATTTTTAGGCCCATGCCCTAAAATGAGTTGGCAAACGAATTTGTTGAAACAGGCCCATCCTGTATTTGATGTCCCTTGATTTTTTCAGATTGTTTGAATGATCCTAACCGTTGATTTGTGGATAGTTGTTTGTTGAAACAGGACCATTGTATTTTTTCATTCTTAATTGTCCAATAAATGTCTACCAATCTCATTTGGACGGGGAAATAAATCTAATTTTTGGGTTATGAGACATAATTTGGATAATTTAATTTCAATTACTTGTACGCCACACACTCTCTCTACGCCACACACTCTCTCAAAAAATTAATTGTACACCACATGTTCAAATTTTTTAAAATGATAAATTCGTTGTGTTTCCATATATATCTTCTATGATTTATAAATTATATGAATTGATTTTGAATATAATTGCATCACTTCAGCTAGACAGTGTATAGATTAGGACCCTATTGGCCTATACAAAGGAAACCTATCATGTGCACTTGTTTTTTGTGATCTTTTGATTTCCAAGTGTGTATTGATGTATTTTTTAACAGATCCTGAAATTTCATCGAAAAATTTGACCAATTTCTCAATGTTTCCCCATGTTTTCCAAAAACATCGATACATTACGCGATACATCCGATATTTCCCATGCGATAATTGATATGTTTCCATATCCCAAGGGTGTGATACATCTTGTCAATAATGATATGGAAAATATTGACCATTTGGTAGTTTTTTTTTTTTTTTTTTGAGTAAGTTGTATCCAACTAACAAGATTTTAAATCTTGATTGCTTAATGTGACTCTCCTTGGGATTAAATACCAAAAAGAGTGTTTTTCTAGAACCTTAAAAAGGCCTAAAACAGTTTCGAATTGTCTGATTTTGGCCAAATCAAACGAGTCACACGGTGCCCCCCTTGGTTACTGACCACACAATTGGTTTCTTCATTACTCTACCAGTATAGTTCAAACAATCTTTTTATCAAGCCACATCAGTTTGATCATGAGTCCACCCCAATTAGTTGGGATAAGGCTTAGAAGATTGTAGATGATGATTACTGTTGCCTGATTACAATATGGACCTTTTCTTAATTCCAGGGGATGTCACCTGTATGGCCACTATTCCAGATGACGTTGAAGTCGAAGCACATTTCCTAGCAAAGGAGAACGGTGTTATTGCTGGAATTGCTCTTGCGGAGATGATATTTAATGAGGTTGATCCATCTTTGAAGGTAGAACTAGAACTTTTGTGCTGGATTATTCTGGAGCTGGAAAGTTCTTCCTGGGCATCTTAAATGAGAGTCTTTGCTGTGTAATTTTTTGGATAGGTTGAGTGGTCTCAAAATGATGGAAGCTACATTTGCAAGGGCATGCAGTTTGGCAGAGTTTATGGTAAGGATCTAGGAATAGGAATTTTTTTTTCCCCTTATCATCCTTTTTTGCTTTAGCAGTATCATTTGAAGGACTGTCTGCTGATATGTTTCTTCTTCATCTTTTTTGCTTTTGTCGATAATCTGAAGGATGTGCACACAAGATTGTCGTGGCAGAAAGGGTGGTGCTTAATTTTATGCAAAGAATGAGTGGAATAGCAACACTCACCAAGGTATGGATCTCATGCATCTTTAATGTGAGCTCAAAGATAATTTGCTGCCATCTTGACCTGAATCTCTTCGATAAAAATGGCTTATGCTATGGGTACATGCATTTCAGTGGTGGATTTGCTATGTAGGTAATTATTCTATTGCTAGTTTGCACCATATTATATTTATGGTTCAAATCAGTCACACCATATTATGGTTCAAATGAATTGTATTGGACACTTGGAGAATGCTAAGATTTGATCTGGGGACTGTCCAAATCGTCCAGACCAAAGCCTACTCTTCATGGACCATTGTGCCAAAATCACAATGTCAGAGCATTTTAGCCATGCTTTTTTTTTTTTTTTTTTTTTTTTTTTGATGATAAAAAAGATTTTAGCCATGGTAGAATGACCTCTTTCTTATAACTCTGTTTTCTGAGACTCCTCAATGGCTAGGATCATTAGATCAAAGTGCTTCTTGGGACACATGCAATCGACAGGGTGTCTCCTGGTTGGACTATCTAGTTTGTTTGTCCAACCTTTTTCCATTATAACTTATTCGGGCCATCCATTTTGCAAACCATTGATTGGATGCTTACAATTGTTTGACAAGTGTTATTTTAGTTCTATGGCCCATCGAGAGCAGTTAAGGCCAAGTGCCATCTCATATTTTGCACCATAGTATGATGCAAACTAGTTGTGTATTCATGAAAAAAGGTTTCACGGGATTTGTAAAGCTGGTCATTGAACTTTTGCCTAGCAATTATGATTGGATTCAGTTGAATAGGATTTGTAAAGCTAGTCATTGAACTTTTGACTAGCAATTATGAGTGGAATCATAAAGCTGACCTTAGATAGCTGGTGACAAGGCTATGCTACATGCATGCATGCATATATATGTCTATGTATGAGCTTTGCTAAGCCCACTTGCATATATGAGGAAGCTCATATGGATGCGATAGATATTCTAGGCTTCTAGCATTGCATATAGGCATGAGATCCATTCCATCCATCAGAGGTATACTGCTATGTAGATGCGTTGTCCCAAGAATCAGGCCGGTCCAATGGTCGAGCCACAGTTTACAAAACAAATGTATGGCTGAAAAAGACTTGACCAAGTTTTCTAACCTGTCCACCTGTTTCTAACATTGCGGCCTACCTGCTGAGTGGACCAACTTTAATTTTGGGGCTGAACATCTACATGGTTGGACCCACTTAATGGACAAGTTGAATATTTTTCACATGTTTGCCATGCTGGCACCTTTGATAGTGTGTAATTGGTATGCCTTGGCACACATGTGGGCTTAGCAAAGCTGTATATATATGTATATATGAATGTAATTATGTACATACGTATGTATGTATGCATATACAGAGAGGCTTCTGTGTATTGGAATTAGTATCTAACAAGCAGTGATATGGTAATGAGTTCACAATTTTGGGCTATTTGGGTTAGAGGAGGGCCTCTAATGGTAGTTCTGGCGGTAGTGTAGTAGCCACTACCCCCTTTTGTACTCTTTTTTCCCATTCTTGATAAATTTCTATTATACATCCCTTTCATATGTATATATGAATGTAATTATGTACATACGTATGTATGTATGCATGTACACAGGCTTGTGTGTATTGGAATTAGTATCTAACAAGCAGTGACATGGTAATGAGTTCACAATTTTGGGCTATTTGGGTTAGAGGAGGGCCTCTAATGGTAGTTCTGGCGGTAGTGTAGTAGCCACTACCCCCTTTTGTACTCTTTTTTTCCCATTCTTGATAAATTTCTATTGTACATCCCTTCCAAAAAAAAAAAAAAAAAAAAAAAAAAACTATTATACTTGTACATAGAAAAAAAAAACTAGTTCACAAATTTTCTCTAGTCCTTTGGATTAGATGTACCCCCATCTGATGTCGTGCTTGCAATTATTTGATGGGTTTTACTTTCCTTAAGTGCACAACATTTTCACCAATAGTAGCATTGCCGTAAGAAGCAACGGAGATCTATATCTGACCATTGCCCCATTCTACTAGACATGGAGGGGGAGGAGAATTGGGGCCCAAAGCCTTTCAGGTTTGAGCTGCTTTAGTTGGATAGGCAATTAAATGTGTTGAGACAGAGGTCCTTAGGAATTGGGAAGCCAAATTGATGGCATCCTGAGGGAGATCCATATGATCGTCAACAAAGAATCAAAGGAAAGGAGCAAGTTTGTAATTCTATTGTGAAGTCTTTCAGTAATTTGCTATCTTCTGGAGGGTGGAAATGCCCTCAGTTGGACAATTTGGCCTTGAACCATTTATCCAATGCAGAATTGGAGATACTTGAGAAACCTTTCAACAAGGAAGAAATCAAAGTCGTGGTGGATTCCTTAAGGAGGGATAAAGCTCCAGGACATTTGTATTTCTTATTGCCTTCTTTCAAGTTTTCTGGAACTTCGTGAAAATGGAAGTGGTCAATTTCATTTCGGAATTCTTCGATAGGTGCAAGCTATCCTTGAAATTGGGTGTGTCGTTCGTTGCCCTTATCCTGATAATCAAAGTTGTAGAAAGGTTGAAGGATTTTAGGCCAATAAGTCTAATTGGAAGCCCTTATAAATTTGGGCTAAAGTATTAACCACAAGATTCCAGGCGACCCTTTCAAGTGTCATATCTGAAAATCAAGATGTGTTTGTGGTGGCTGGACATATTTTGGATAACACTCTAATGGCCCACGAGTGTGCCAATCCCAGGCACAATGAAGGTAGAAGAGGCGCGGTGTGCAAGTTGGATATAGAAAAGACTTTTTTTTGGCAGGTAATTAAAAAAAAAAAAACTCTTATTACTTATGATAATGTAGAGTGAGAGTTTCTGGATTATAAGTTGGCTAGGTTGGGCATTGGTAGGAGATGGAGAGGATAGATGCAAGAATGTGTTCTTTTTTTTTTATTTTTTTATTTTTTTATTTTTTTTTTTATTTTAAGACACAGGGTGTCTCTACCTCTTTTTAATGCAAGAATGTATTCGGTCAATGTATTTCTCCATTTTGGTTAATGGATCTCCAAAGGGCTTCTTTAAAGCCTTGAGAGGTATTAGATAGGGCGATCTTCTTTACCCATTCTTATTCTTGGTGGTGGTCGAGGCTCTCAGTAAGATTCTAAATAAAGGGCAAGAGTTGGGTCTTATCCAAGGTTTCAAGGTGGCAAATGCAACTGTTTAAATCTCTCACCTTCAATTTGTAGACAAGAATATCCTCTTCTGCGATGCTGATGAAGGTGCAGTGGGTAACTTGTGTCGGATTGTGTGGTGCTTTGAAGTGGTTTCAGGCCTAAATGTGAACACATCAAAAGAGTGAAATGTGAGCATTTAGATGACTAAAGAAAAAGATGTTGAGATTTGTCGTTGTGTTTGTGTAAGGTGTAGGTTCTTTTCCA
Organism: Magnolia changhungtana; assembly: GCA_030180095.1. Lineage (NCBI taxonomy): Eukaryota > Viridiplantae > Streptophyta > Magnoliopsida > Magnoliales > Magnoliaceae > Magnolia > Magnolia changhungtana. The sequence goes on from JASAUF010000625.1 coordinate 5,553,877, forward strand.
CCCTTGTACCTTGGTTTCCCTTTGTGCGTTGGTAAGCCCGACTAAGCACTTGTGGGATAGGGTAATAGAGAGGGTGGAGAGGAAGTTATCAAGATGGAAGAGTCAAACATTTATCTGTGAGAGGAAGAATTATACTCATCAAAGTTGCTTTCGCCAACATGCTATCTAATCACGTCTCTATTTCGGTGCCCGAAGTTGGTTTTGAATAATTAAAGAGACTTAGAAGGGACTTCTTGTGGAATGATGCAGAAGGGAAGCATGAATTCCACCTCTTGGATTGGAAAGGGGTGTGCAACCCCTTGTCAAAGGGAGGGGCAGGAGTTAAGGACTTCAAAGTGGTGAATTAGGCTCTCCTTGGGTAATGGGTGTGGAGTTTCGACACAGAAGAAGGAAGGCTTTGGAGAGAGACGATTGTCAGCAAGTATGGGGTGCAAGAGGGGGGATGGTGGATTGGGGAGTCTTCTGTGTCCTTTCCATTGGATGATGGAAATTGCATCTGGATATCTTGTATAGATGCTTTAAAAGATTGTAATTTTTCTTCTTCTTTTGAGTGGGTTGCAAGTAAGGTGTTCCAAAACGGTAATGGTGGCCGTAACGGCCACCACCGTTACCGTTATGATATAGGCCGTAATGGCCGTTACAGCTCCGTATTGGCCGTTATGACCGTTTTTTTTTTTTTTAATTTTATTTTTATTATAAATAAATTTTTTGAAAATTGTTGTTATTGGACTGTTACGGGCCGTTACGGGACTGTTACGGCCCATTTTTATGTAACAGCCATTACGGCCGTTTCGACCCCGTAACGCGTAACGGTTATGACCGTTACCGTTACGTAACCAATTTTGAATACCATGGTTGCAAGTCTTTCCGCCATCTCAACGTTCATTTTGATAAAATTTGTCGTCTCTCAAAAAAATAAAGTAAGTTTAAGAAATAGCATCTAAACTGTCAGGTTCACCTAATAAGTGGCTTCGATATCAGGTGGAGGCTATCATTGCTGGCTGGCCATGGAACATTTGTGGGGAAAGGAAAAGGAAAATGTTTCAATAACTTAAGCACATCGATGTCTTAAGTGGTGCACAGGGTAAAGTTTTGTTTGGTGGGGGTGGATTTCTTGTATAGATGCTTTAAGAGATTGGAGTATTTTTTTTAATGGATTGTAAATCTTTACGCCATCTCAGCACTTGTTTTGATAAATTTGTTGTCTTTCAAAAAATAAAAAAATAAAAATCTATCAAGTTCACTTGATAAGTGGCTTTGATATTAGAGACGTGCTCCTACGCAATGCTTTCACTATCAGTATTGAAGGGTATATCGCATCCTTTGGATACAAAAACATAGAAGGTATCACATGGGAAATATCGGATGTATCGCATAATATGTCGCTGTTTTACGGAAACATTGCAAAATTGGTCAATTTTTTCAATGAAACTTCAGAGGGTGTTAAAAAAGGCATCATTACATACTTAGAAATCAAAAGATCACAAAATACAAGTGCACATAATAAGTTTCCTTTGTATAGGGTTGTAAACTATGCATTGTTTGACAGAAGTATGCAACTATATCCAATCAGTCCATACTATGATATCCATTTCTGTTGAACGATTTACAAAAAGAAAAAAGAAAACGAAAAAAAGATTAAAACTAAAAAAAATCTCACCGTTTGCAAATTGACCCCACTCGCTTTGCGATCTTGATTTCCACACCAAAACGCCTTTTTCCTCTAAAAAATAACAAGGGTTGGTTGAAAGGGGGGTGTCGACCGGAATGCATCAACAATGCTTGTCGATGATTCACTGATACTAGGAAGAATATAATGACGTTATAATGAAAATATCTTAATGTGTCAATATTTCCACAACACATTGCGATTTTCGACAAAATATCGATCGGTACCCAAAAGTGGTAACACTTCCGGGCAATTTTGTATTGCTGATCGCAACTATCAATACTCAAAACACAGTGTACAACAGGTCCAACATATCTTCAAATCGTGGAATAAGAAACCAGTACTTGATAGTTGTTCGGTTGATCGCATGACTGTCCACGTACATCTTTCAAGATCCATCTTTCTTAGGAGTAAATGATGCTGGAACAATAGTGTGACATGCTTTCCCGAATTAAACCCTTCCAATGTTGTCAAATCGCATATGCGATCCCGTGCGATTGCATATGCGTGTGCGCATTTGCGATCGCACAATCGCATATGCGGTCGCATTTTTTTTTTTTTTTTTTTTTGCACTTTTTCAAAAAAATTCAGAAAAATCAGAAAAATTTCGAAAAAAATCAGAAAAATCATAATAAGTTATTATATGTCATTGGGACATGAAATGCATTTATTTAATTTAAGTAAAAAAGAAAAAATAAAACCAACCAATTACATTCATATGAAGTTATGACTTATGAGTTATGACTTATGAACAATGATAATTTGATAAATTTACAAATTATAATATAGTTAACTTGATAACTTCTTAAATCTTAACAAATAACAATTAAACATTTTACATTTAAATTTAACTAACATTTTGTTGATAACTTGATATCAAGTTATCAAGTATCAAGTATCAATATCAAGTATCAACAATTAACAACATCAACATCAAGTCATCAACAGTTCAACACTTAGACTTATGAGTTATGACTTATGAGACAAGCATTAAACAAAATTAAGAAGTTATGTATGTATTTATTATTTTATTTATCTAATCAATAATCATTATTCATTAATCATATACATTGATCTATCATCCATTGTGGCACATCATCACCGTGTTCCGCCACCACCACCACCATCATCATCATCAGTTGAGTCATCTCCTTCTTCCACATACACTTCTTCTTCTTCCGTTTCTTCATCATCTGTACGTACTAATACTTCATTAACATCCAATGGTGGATGATCTTCTTCAGCTTGATCATCATTATCACCTTCTCCTTCTTCAATCTCCTCAATCTCATCAACGGGTTGATGGCTACTACTCGCCCCCCGGCTCCCCCCCGTCCTTCGCCTTCGAGTGGTACTACTACCTTCACCAGGCATCGATCCATATGCGGCATCTTCAACTTGTGCCCATGTCAGGTCCTCTCCAGCAAATACCGGGTCCTCCATCTCTACGAACCACTCGTTATCTGTATCCAACTCATCTAAGCAGATAGGGTCAAAGAAACCGGGCTTTTCTTTCCTACTTTGGAATCGTTCTCGCAATTTTTGGTTGTATTGAACGAAAACCAAGTCGTTGAGCTTTTTTTTGCTCAAGGTGATTCCTTTTCTTGGAATGAATCTGTAAGAAAGAAAACGCATTTGGCATTAGCTATTTAGGTAATGAATTTAACTTACAAAAAAAAACAATTAGTAAACAGTAAACACTAAACAGTCTAAAGACTCTAAACTTACCGCCTCGAACGTGCTCCAATTACGCTCGCAACCACTGGCAGAACACGTGAGTCCAAGAATCTTCATAGCCAGCTTCTTTAGAGTGGATCCTTCTGTTCGGGTCCACTCCATAGGCAGCCCACCAGTCAGCTGAGAAAAACAGTTTAAGTATAGGTTAGAGTCTTAGTCTCTTAGACACACAGTTGATATACCACATACACTAACATTCATTCATATAAGTACTTACTGGGTAATTTCATTGTCCGATGTCTTATTACGATATCCCTTGAGAATATCCCTTCACTTTTTGTATAGAAGTCCAGCAAACTTGAGATCTTGTCCTGTTCTCCTCTATCTGGAATCATTCTTTCCAAGACATCAATAAATCCAACCATATGCACAGTTAGTGCTTCTGCTGGATCAGCAGAAGCGAATAAACAGGCTGGGTTAAGGATGTAAGCAGCCGAATACAATGGGGATGACATTTGGCTGCCCCATCTTCTATCTATAATTTCTAAAATTGGCCTGTAATCACGGTCTCTATAGTTAAAATGGTCCATGATCTTATTTTTCGCTCTCTCCATCGCATCATATATGTAGCCCATTGCGGGCTTCTCATCCCCGTCCACCAATCGCAACACAGTGACTAAGGGCTCGGATGATTTTAACGCCTTTACCACTTGAGTCCAAAAACTTTGAGAAAGAATTGTTTGTTGAACCCGTTTCCCATCAGCCTTCCTTGACCAAGGCCCACTTGTAAAATCGGCCGACACTACAAAGCTTCTAAGTTCTGATTTCTTTGCATGTAGCCTTTGTAGTGTTAAAAAGGCTGTAGCGAAACGGGTGACTGCTGGACGTAGCAAGTTACCCCCAATGTGTTTTCTCATTCGACTGAGAAGAAGAGCATGTTTGTACATAAAAACCGTGATTCTTCTAGCCTTTGCAATCACATTTATAAATAATCTACCTATATCTTCTAACATGAGATCAATATAATGGGCCGCACGAGGGGTCCAAAATAAACGTCGCCTCTTCTCCATAAGAAGACGACGGCCAGGCCATTACATAATGAGGTGCGTTATCCGTAATTACTTGTACAACGTAGTCCTCACCTATTTCTTCAACTACACTATCTAGTAAGTTAAACAAATATTCTCCTGTCTGTGAATGACCTGACGCATCCACTGACTTCAAGAACATCGTCCCAGCTGGACAATTTATCAAGAAGTTAATGAGAGATCGACCGGATCTATCGGTCCATCCATCGGCCATTAGTGTACAACCATATATTTTCCATGATTCCCTATATTCACTATGAAGGATTGTGTATATTCAACTTCGGTTCTAAGGCATGTCTCCCTCATTTCATGATATGAAGGAGGTTTAAGCCTGAGTCCAAATTGACCTATAGCCTCAATCATTACTTTGAAGCTTTTCGATTTAAACGGCGTTGAAAAAGCAACGTTGGTTTGGTAAAACCACTTAGCAATATATTGAATTGTGGTTTTCCTATCTTTTTGTTTATACCGGTTCTCTAAAGTTGTTTGAGCTGGCCCTTTCCCTCTACCCCTTTGGTCGACCACATCCTCGGGGCGTGGTCTACACCATCTATCTAAGGGTCCATGCCCTCGGGATCTTTTCGATGGTTGTACTTGTGGTCTAGACCGGCCTGTCGAAGAAGGGGGAGTGGGACTAGCTTGAGCTTCATCGACATCTACTATATTTATATCTTCATATGCATCTTGTTCCATATATTCCTCTTGACGTAGGGCACTATCGTATTTCTTTCTTGATTGTTTGTCCATATACTCCATGATCTCCCTTCGGATTTATGGAGTAATCTTGTCACATGCTTTTGCATTTGACCCGAGTAAATGTGCAAGGTGTTGCTTGTGCCTTGCAATGCCACCGGAACTCACAAATCCACATAAATTACATACTATGTGAGTCTTTTCGGTAGCACTACGGTAGTGCTCATACTTCCAACCCGGGTCATTCGACTTGGGCCTCAAAGAGGAAGATTGGGAAGAAGACATTATGAATTTATGATGGTGGTGGATGGTGGTGTGTGTATTATATTAGCACTAAAAAGTAACTAGCTAGTAGCTAGCTATTAAGTATTAACTAGAAACTATAAAGTAAACTACAAATAAAAAGAAAACTAGAACTTGGAGTTGGGAGTTGGGAGTTGGGACTTAGGGTTAGGGGAGAGAGAGAGAGAGAGAGAGAGAGAGAGAGAGAGAGAGAGAGAGAGAGAGAGAGAGAGAGAGTTACACTTACACACACACACTTACACACTTACACTTGTAGAAACTAGAAAGGAGAAGAAGAGGGGGGAGAGAGAGAGAGTTTGAGTTACACCTTACACTTGAAGAAAGGGAGAAGAAGAGGGAGAGAGAGGGAGAGAGTTTGAGTTACACACTTACACTTGAAGAAAGGAGAAGAAGAGAGTTGTTTACAACTTTACACACTTACACTTGTAGAAAGAGAAGGAGAGAGAGAGAGAGAGAGAGAGAGAGAGAGAGAGAGAGAGAGAGATTTACACAAATAAAATTAAAATAACAACTTTCAACTTCCAAAATTCCAAATTCTTGTCTAAGTTGTCTACTTGTCTTCTCTTGAATCTCTTCACCTTTGCCTCTTCACTTGAGTATTGTATTTGTTCTTGATTCTTGAATTCTTGTTGTGAGTTGTGACTTGTCTTGTACTTGTAAGTTGTAACTTACTAACTTGTAACTTCAAACTTCGAAGTTCAAAGTCAAACTTTTAAGTTGCTATTTGCTAACAACTAACAAAGTAAAATGAATCAATTAACATTTAACAAACAAAATAATTTTTTAAAAAAATGATAGAAATCAAAGAAGTTGTTACTTGTTAGAAACTTAGAAATTAGAAATTACTAATTAGAATTAGAATTTAGAAACTTAGAAATTAGAATAGAAATAAGAAGTTAGAAGTTAGAACTTAGAAGAAGTGAAGAACTTGTGGAATGTGGAATGTGGTTGGAGATTGGAGACTAGAGTGAGGAGTCTCTTGATTCTTGTCTTGAATCTTGATTCTTGAACAGTTGAACAATGAATATGGATTGGTGGATTCTTGATTCTTGTAAGTTTTAAGTTGTAAGTTGTAACCCTTCCTTGATTCTTGAATGTTGATTGTTGAAAGAAAAGAAAACAAATATGGAAACTTGGAAATGGAATTGGATGGAGAGGAGTGGATGTATGTAACTTGTAAGTTGTAAAACTTTTAGAAATTAGAATGTATATAAGATTATAAGAATAAGAGATAGAGAATAGAGAGAGGAATGCTTAGAATGCATTTTTATAGAGAAAAAATCCAGATTTAAAAAAAAAAAAAAAAAAAAAAAGGTCGGTAGATTTCGAAAAATCAGATATGCAGATGCGTATCGATACATCGATATGCGATCAAGATATGCCATCGATATGGAATATGCGATCGCATATGGTCGCATATGCCATCGCTGATATGCGATCCTTGCACATATATATAAGATATGCGCATATTCGCATATGCGATCGCACATGACAACATTGACCCCTTCTATAACAACTTAGTGACCTGTTGGTAGAGCTCGACATGTTCATCTGGACTCATTTTGTTGCGCTTAAGATTTGGTAGGTTTGAACTTGGGGCCAAATTAGTGCGATGCTAAATGCTCCTCATAGGAGGAAGTCTAGTTGGGAGTTCTTCAAGTACAAAGTCTCCATATTCATGACATATGGAAACAATATAGAAACCAAGACGTAAATGATGCTAGTCTCATTGATTTTTATCCTCGTTTTATCAGATTTGTGTTGGAAGATGTTTATGCAATGTGATTTTAACATCATTCTTGATGAAAGAATGTGGTCGAGCATATGCACTATATCTCGGTCCCCACAATATCTCTCCAATAAAATATGGCATGCATCCGTGGGGAACACGTCATATGACAACTTATCCTTATACTTAGATCTAATAGAGAAGGAAACTAAGCACCTGGAGTTAACAGAAACTTATTCACCTTTTTAGAACCAACGAATTTGGTATGAACGTGGTTGCTTGTATTTTTTGATATTTCTTGTGAGACGTTCTCACTTCTCTTCATATCTATCGAAATCATGCATATTTTCCCAACATTGAAAATATTGTTTGTCCCCTTCATCAATAACAACTTCTGTTGGAGAACCAATGTCTCACCCTTATCACCATGCATGTCTACTACTTCTTTCCCAACATGTGTTCCACCCTCGTATGAAGCATGACGACATGTTCTATAACAACTTAGTGACTCATTTTGTTGCGACTCTTTTGTTTTGGTAGGTTTGAACTTGGGGCCAAATTAGTGCGATGCTAAATGCTCCTCATAGGAGGAAGTCTAGTTGGGAGTTCTTCAAGTACAAAGTCTCCATATTCATGACGGAGCTCTTATTTGGTGAAACATCTGACTATTTTGTCTCTTGTTTAGAAACCAAGACGTAAATGATGCTAGTCTCATTGATTTTTTATCCTCGTTTTTATCAGATTTGTGTTGGAAGATGTTTCATTGGGTGCAATGTGATTTTAACATCATTCTTGATGAAAGAATGTGTTAGCCTGAGTCATGTGCACTATATCTCGGTCCCACAACTACGGTCTCTCCAATAAAATATGGCATGCATCCGTGGGGAACACGTCATATGACAACTTATCCTTATACTTAGATCTAATAGAGAAGGAAACTAAGCACCTGGAGTTAACAGAAACTTATTCACCTTTTTAGAACCAACGAATTTGGTATGAACGTGGTTGCTTGTATTTTTTGAGTTTTAAGTTATCCACCATTTCTTGTGAGACAATGTTCTCACTTCTCTTCATATCTACTGAAATCATGCATATTTTCCCACTAGAAGTGTAGGTGGTATGGAAAATATTGTTTGTCGCCCTTCATCAATCATCAAGGTGCCGATAGCATAGTCTGTTGGAGAACCAATGTCTCACCCTTATCACCATGCATGTCTACTACTTCTTCCCCAACATGTGTTCCACCCTCGTATGAATGTTTTTCGCATTCTATGTCATCCCCAGCTTTCATACGGTCGAGAGTGTCTTCAACATATTCTCTTTCCTCGGCCGAATTCACTTTTAACTGTGGATTGATGTTCATGACATTGAATAGAGCGATGTTTTGGCTTTCCACACATTACCTCTCATCCATAACCACTTATGGTTTGGCTTCATTGTTGGATGTTGGTTCATCATCCCTTGACCAATGGGAGGCCTTGTGGTTGCTTATGTGGGAAATCAATATGCTGCCCATCGTTGATGACAATCTCGGGGGGGCACCAAATCATCTTCCAAGTTCCCAATTAATTATCTCAGCTTTTAATGCAAGTTTTTGTCATTGGACATCTTAGTACATCTTTGAAAGCCAAGTCATTTCTTATGTCAGGGTTAAGACCATTAAGATATCCTGAAATCTTTTGGTCTTTATACTTATGAAAAAGGTATGGAATTCCTGGGTGTATCCATTCACCAATTTAGTCCCTCGACATAGATTGTAATATCTTTGATGGACGTCATGAGCATAGGTCGTGGGCAGAAACATCTGCTTTAATTTCTTTTTCATCTTTTTTCAAGAATTTACTTTCTCCTTGCTTTGACGAATTCATTTGGTTTGGAGATTGTCTGACCATGCTAATGCTTGACTGGAAAACTTCATTGCTACTAATTTAATCTTGGGCTTGGCCTGGAGGAGTGGGTAAAATGGAAAAAGCTAAGTGGAGATTGATTTTGATGGGGGCTTTTTTGGGCTATCCGGGGAGCTAGAAATGGTCGATGCTTTCGGAATGAAAGTATGGGGGTAGAGGATGTAACCAGGGTGGATTAAAGGGCTTGTGTCGAGTTGGGTTGTATATGTAAAAGCCGGTTTGCACGGCGATATTTTCGCTGCCTTTTAGTGTAGTGTGGGGTTGTATTCTTTTCCTGCTTTGCCGGCCATTTAAAAAATTTTGGTTCTCTCTCTCTCAAAAAAAAAAAAAAAAAATGTTTTTTTTTTTTTAAAAGACACCCTGCTGATTGTGGCCTTGGCCCAAAAATCAGGCTGGCACTATCATAAAATTGTACATGTCTATGTAGAATGTGGAACTCTGGCCAAGTTTTCTTGATAAATTACTAATAAGAAAATTCTCCTGGTGTAGAGCATTTGCTTCAATATTGTGCAATTGCATCCACAGGTTTTGTTAGCACTTACTCTTTCCATGTTCTAACATGTTTTTCCCCCTCGACTTTTATGAATGTCTGCATTCTCGTTTTGCAGGCTATGGCAGATGCTGCCCGTCCAGCATGCATTTTAGAGACAAGGAAAACTGCTCCATGTTTACGTTTGGTGGATAAGTGGGCAGTGTGTATCACTTCACTCTCTTGTGATACTATTATTTTATTGTATTTTGTTTTCTTTTAGTCCCCCCTTTGTTCCTTGACCCCCCCCCCCCCCCCTTTTTTTTTTGCTATCACTTTTTTAACAGGTACTGATTGGTGGAGGACAGAATCACAGGATGGGTTTATTCGATATGGTGATGATAAAAGATAATCATATTTCAATAGCCGGAGGTGTTACAAATGCAATAAAATCCGTTGACCAATATTTAGAGCAAAAGAATCTTCAGATGGCAGTTGAGGTACAGTGATAAGAACTGCTTGAGTAAATGTTTTTTCAGAGTGCACCTTTATAATACTAAACAGGTCAATGAAATGTCATTGATTCTTTTCTTTTTGCTGTAATAACCTCTCAAAGAGAGGGAACCTAGGACAGCGGAAACCATATTGATTTTCAAGTCATGCTTTCAAAATCCTTGATGGGTTTAGTCACCCTTACAGATGAAGATCCTTATTTTAAACTGGCATGTCAAATTTCCTCTTCTCCTTTCGTTGGTTTTTTGGATTATTAACCATGCTTAAGTGTGCCCTTGCTTCGAGTTGTCTCTAGTGGCAGCATTTGAGCACTACTTTGATCAAGTTCTAACGAAGATGATTTAGTTCAGATTGAGACCAGGACACTGGAGGAAGTTAAGGAGGTATTAGATTATACTTCTCAAAAGAAGACTTCATTGACACGGATAATGTTGGACAATATGGTTGTCCCACTGCCAAATGGGGATGCGGATGTTTCTATGCTGAAGGAGGCTGTTGAATTGATAAATGGAAGATATGAGACAGAGGTAGTTGCTGATCTTTACTTTTATTTCCAATCTTTCTAGCTAAGTCATTTGTCTTTACCGGTTTTCTGAACTTCTTGGAACAATCACATTCACAGCTTTACCCTTATTTTTTTAGTACTTGTCCCGCAAAATAAATAAAGTAAAATAAAAGTAAAACCAGTGTTATTGGACTGTCTATTATTATATGTGAAAAGGGTGAGCTCTCAGTCCTTGGGGGGTGGGGTGGGTGATAGGACTATGCCAAAATTAAAAAATATTGAACAAAAAATCACAAATCTCAATCGTAATAGTATTTAGAAATTGATTCAAACTTTGTTCAAAGGACAACCTTACACCAAAAACAAATGTTTATGGTAGGACAACCTGATTTCTTGAACTCAGTAAGGATCAAGATCACAAACTAAAACAAGAGGCAAATAAAGGATGCTATCTATTACACGCATTCACCACATGTATATGAAAGAAGTGATTACAAACATTCAGCACACATCCATCTCATACATCATCATCTACCTCAAACACCAAGAGTTATAGTGGTTCGGTGTGTATATCAACTGTTCTCAAATTGCCACACCTACTCCACTCCCAATAAACGTGATATTGGCGTTTACTATGAAATAAGGTTTTCTCAGGTTCACCTTAAAACCTGTACAGTTGTGTTTTCAATTGGGCTATCACAATCAAACCCCACGTTGAGATTTTCTGGCTGATCTCAGTCAAAACCAATACAGAGATTTTTCTGGCTAATCTCAAACAAAACCAAAAAGCAAATAAAAAGTACTTATCTTCTCCTTGAAGATGCTGCTTGATGTAGCTTGTAGAACCACTTCGCTTGATGTAGATGTTCAATGTCCAACAAATATAATCAAGGGTTCTAGGTTCTAAATAGATTTTAAATTATCTCAAACCTTGGGCTATTTGTTTGAATTCCTTAGATCTTAAAGGTAGAGTAAAAACTCCTTTTAAAAAATCAGATTAATAACGCAGAGATCAAGGAATTTCAAAAACAAATAAGCTATTGAAAGGATCTAAAATTACCGGACTATAGCTTGATAATGACGGGGACTTTTTTATCTAAGCGGAAGCTTTCTGTGCCTTAATTGAATGATTTAGAATGAGAAAAGACCTCTATTTATAGGCTGATAAACAGTTCCTTCGACTGGTCTTAGATTCAACAAAATTTCAAATTTTCAGGTGCGATCGGATAAAACCGACCTACGACTGATCGAGAAGCTTGCTCGACTGTTCGTGGGATGCAAAAATATGTTGTTGGAGTTTGAGTCGAGCTCCCCACGACCGGTCGAGCAGGGTGCACGACTGGTCGAGGATCTACCAGAAAAACTCGAAATTCGAGTTTGAAACTTGGATGGGTCGAAGCAATTCCTGGACTGGTCGAAACAGAGCCTGGACTAGTCGAACATATGCTAGGACTAGTCGAATTTTAGCCTATTCAAAGTATAATAACTCTTAGATAATATGCATAAGAAAGGACCTAAACCTAGGGTCTTTCTAGGGTCACTTATACCTGAATCATTGGATATTGAACTCAAATCTTCAGTAACTTTAGATCTTCTAAATGAAGTAGATTCGCATTAGAAGCTTGATCTTGAATTCGTATTAGAAGCTTGATCTTCATGTCTTTACTTCAAATCTTCACATGATGACGATCTTGAAAACGAACTATCCACCATACTTCACTTGAAGGTGAACTTTCCATCATATGACAAGTCATGCTCTAAATAGTTTTGTCTTACCGAAATTTGACAACAAAGGGTGTTTGATACATCATAGCACTTACAATATCGTCTGGAACTGGAAGATGTACTTTGCTTGGCCGAAGTCCCTTTATGATATCAAGTTATCTACCTGGACATTTCCTTTTGTCAGTAATTAGCAGAGAGGAGGGAAAATGTTACAGCAATCCTGTATATGGAATCAAAACTAGGTTGTGGTACCATTCTTAAATTTTTAGTGGAGCTAGCGTGTGGAGTGCGGAGTGCAAAGCCCCTCTCACCCTAGCTCTCTTTTGGTCCCCGCAATGCGGAGTGCGGAGCTAGCGTGCAACATCCATGTCCGCGCATCTTTGCTAGCGCGCAACCGGAGATTGGGAGTAGCAAGTTCTTCTTTGAAGCGGAGATCACTGAGAATGCAGAGCGGAATGCTTTTTTCTCTGCTCGCGCAACAATAGCTGCGCGCAACATCCGTGTGACGCATCACTCGCTAGCGCGCAACGGGAACAGTGTGCACAACATCCGCGCATCAGTCTCTAGCGCGCAATGAAAGCTAGCGCACAACATCTCCCGCTAGCGCGCAACGACAACTTATGCACAACATCTCAGTCCGCGTAATGTTTGTGCCCGCACATCCCTCGCTAGCGCGCAACGTAAGCTACCGCACAACATCTCAGTTCGAGCGGGCGTAACTCTCTCGACAAACCTCGAGGCAGCCCATCATCAATGGTGGCATTTTTTAGGTCTTTAACCATTTGCTCGACGACGCTTACTGCAACATTGGTGTAGTTAGTGCATGCCTTAATCTCCAAGCTTATAAAACCATGGAAGAAAGAGAGCGCCCCTAGGAGTGCGTTGGCCCTAGGCATTCTCGTCAGCAAAGCCCTCCTTTCACCATTTTCGTGGCTAATCTCACCTTCGACACCACATAAGAGGATCTTCTGCGTATTTTCGGCAGGTTCGGGAAACTCGCAGGTGTCTTCATCCCAAAGGATCCTAGCCGGAACAAATCTCGGGGCTTTGCCTTCATACGGTTCTGGTATGAACAAGAAGCGCACAATGCAGCGCACTGCCTAAACGTGAGGAGAATCGATGGGCGCATTGTCTCCATGGCTTGGGCCAGAATCCAGAAGGGCCATTCAAGATCGGAGCGGATCTACACTCCACACCAGGTCCCCCCGTTTGCGAGTCAGAAACCCTACTCGGAGATTGTGAAAGATCATATACCCTCAAGTAAGGGCCCAACCCGGAGAGCAGAGTTTCCCGCTCCCAGCCCTAGAACGAACCCATTCACTATTGAGGCTGATCCAGGGGAGGTTGAGAAGATGAAGGTAGCCCTATCCTATGCCCTTATAGCCTACTCGGTTAGTGAATCCATCTCTATTTTGCAGCTGATTGACACATTTCGGAGTTCCAAAGTTTCAGGCGCTTTAGTGGATTTCACTTGAATAGCCCCCAAGAAATTCCTATTGAAATTCCAATCTCGTCAGGAGATGGCTGCCTTTGCTACAGACCCAGATCTCCACCGCTAGATGGACATATCAGAGGTGGCTTCGTGGTTTGCAGATGCCACCTCCCTCAACCAAGGAGTTTGGATCCGTTTACTGGGGATCCCTCCTCATTCCTGGTTCCCGACAGCCGTTGAGGGCCTATCCAAAACCTTTGGGGAAGTAGTAGAGATAGACAGTGTGGCGGCACTCGGGATTTTCCAGGCCTTTGCCAGAGTGCGTATCAAGCCTTCGCCGGGGTCGGATCTGCATAGCTTGAGATATTTGAAGGTGAACGGTAAATCCTTCCCAATCATAGGAGTCCTGGAGAGCCTAAACATTTAAGGGAAGCCAGGTATCTTATCACAAGGCACCGCCCAAAGGTAGAGAATCCACCAAAGATTGGGTTTCCAAGTCATTTTACATGCCTAGTGAGCCCCATTTGCTATGCCTCCCACTCGTTTGCGATAAAGATTCTGAGCCGCTCTCATCCAACCAGGCCGAGCTGGCATCCAAACCCCCCACCCCCTCCCATAGTCACACATCCCATATCCTCATATTCTCCCTCCCTGCCGATCGGCAGTAGTGAGTTAGAGCCACTACCCTGGGGCAAGCAACCCCAACTATCTCAACATTCCCATCAACCCCATCAATCCCTTCAACATCTCCAAACCTCCCCCTTGTTCTCAGATTTTGCCAGGGCTCATTCCCAATTATCCTATTTTTTTTTTTGAAAGATCACTGATTTGTATTAAGAAACAGCAAAAGACAAAAAGGAGGAGAGGGGAAGCTGAGAAAGCAAGCCCATCTAAGCTCCAAGAAACATAAAATTACAACCCTTAAGACTGTCAACTGCTGTGGCCCATTCAATAATCATACGCTTGGCCTTACTAGCTACACTGTCGGTGGAGTGCGCCCTATCTTGAAAACATCGTTCATTCCTTTCTACCCAAACACACCACCAAATAGCGATGATAGCTATTCTCCATATCCACTTTTTCTGTTTTTCCAATTTGATCCCATGCCAAGCTTTTAACAGAGGAACCACTGAATCTGAGAAAAACCAGTGTATACCGAACCGGAAAAGAAATTCAGCCCATATGAGATTGATAAAAGGACAATGAATGAGCAAATGATCCACTGTTTCTTCTTGCTCCATACACAACAGACACACATTTACCAAAATCATGCCCCTTTTTCTGAGATTGTCAACTGTAAGGATTTTCTTCCTAGCTACTAACCACCCAAAAGAAACAAACTTGGGAGGGATAGGTAATTTCCAGATATAGCCGATCTGAGGGTCTGAAGAGGAAGGACTGCTGGCCATCTGATTGAATAGCGATTTAACCGAGAAAAGACTGGATTTTTCAAGCTTCCAAATTATTTTATCTTCACTAGACAGGTCAGGGACTGCTCTGAAGATGCGATCCAGCAGCGACACATACTCATTCCCAATTATCTTAGCCAGAGGACATTCCCAGCCAGCTGCTCATTCAGGGCTCGGAGGCCCAACACAATATCGAGCCCCTCCAGATTTGTTACACCCAGGCAACCAGGAGCTATGTCCAAGCGCCCCTTGCGGCAGGTAGTCCTAAAGTATTGGTAAAGGAATTTAGTGGTGGGAGGAATCATTCAGTCCAGAGTGAGGGTAATCAGCCACCCTTTCCTCCTGCAGAGCAGGTTGGAGAGGCAGGGGATCAACTACCGTCAGCTGGCAGCAGGCTGATGGATCATTCAGTGTCAACAGAGGAGACACCCCAACCACCCCTCACCCTTGCTGATCCCTCCGCTCAAGAGACAAGTCCCCCTCAGCCTCTCTTCGCAGGAATGTGTGGCAGTAAGATCAGGCGACGACGTTCAACCTGATCAGGCGACGACGTTCAACCTTCAAAATCCGGGCTAGATCAGTAGGCTACTCACTGCTCAGGTCGGAATCCGCCTCCTAGGGCTAGCCGAGGGCCCCTGGGTCCAAGCAGTGTGTCGCTTCTTCCCCTGCTAGGGAGTGGTTCAGCCGGATAGATCAGGTGTTGGGTCCCATAGAGGCAGAGGAAGCAGGTCAGATTGCTGTGGATCTATCCCCCTATTTTGTTCAAGACAAACAGGCGAATTGTAAGGAGACAGATATCAGTCAGGGAAAGATACCTCAGTCAGAACTGCTGGATCATCTTGCATCTTCATTGAATGAACCAGCTGCTCTTACACAGGACCAGCGTCCACAGCAACAGGTTGAGGAAATCTCAATCATCAGCAATGCGTCCCCAGGCTTGACGAATCGAGTTAGTAGAACATCAAAAGAGAAGAGAGGGAAACTTCCAAGTAGGAATGTGTCAAGACTTATCGAGGAAGGAGAATGGTTTTGCAGGCTTCGAAGACTGAAGTGGAGGACCGTCAACTCAGGGTGTGTTACGGATGGATAACGCCCTTATATGGAACGCCCGAGGGGTAGGCAATCAGCCTACCATCAGAACCATGAGAAAGCTTATCAGGAAATTTAATCCAATGCTGGTGGCGATCCTGGAGCTGATGACGGGTGAGGATAGGCGCGTAGCCATTGGCTCGAAACTTGGCTTCCATTCCTCGCTGTTTAATGGCGAATCAGGGGGAAATTTTGGGTTTTTTATCATAACCAAATTAATGTATCTGTACGTTTTTCATCAAACCAAATGTTATCATTGAGTATTTGCTTGCAGAATTTCAGGGAGCCAGTTTTGCTGTCCATTCTATAGGCACGCTGCTCCAAACTTCTTAGAAGATCGCTTTGGGACGAAATGGAAAACTTTAGCAGGTGCACATCAGGCCTGTGGGCTGTGGGAGGTGACTTCAATGCAGTAGCATAATCTAATGAAAGGTGGGGGATCCGAGATGCAGACAGAACAAGCATGACCGATTTCTCTGAAGCCATCAAAAATTCTAGGCTTCTTGATGTAGGCTTCATAGGGAACAGATTTACTTGGAGTAACAACCGGGTTGGCAATGCTAGAGTCTGGGCCAGATTGGATAGAGTCCTCATCAATGACAGGTGGGCTGCAGATTTTCCGTCATTTCGAGTTGAGCATTTACCCCGTGTTAATTCAGACCACGCGCTACTTCTGCTATCCTTTCCAATCCAGATTCAACCCTCCATCAAACCGTTCCGCTTCCTCCGTATGTGGACTCTCCATGACTCGTTTCAGCTAGTGATAAAAAAAAGCCTGGGACGGTGAATGCTCCAGCCAGCCCATGATCAATGTTCAGCTCAAGTTGAAGAATAAACAACTGTTAAAAGTCTGGAACAAAGAGGTCTTTGGCAACGTTTTCCAGCAGATCAATTCAGCTGAGGAAGAGTTAGTCCAAATTGAAAGCAGAATGCAGAATTCCCTATCAGAGGACTTACTTCAAGAAAGCTTGGCAGCTAGGAGGAAGTTGGCCCAGCTAGAGCTCATGGAAGAGATTTTTTGGAAACAGAAAGCTAGGAATTCTTGATTGGAGGAAGGAGATAGGAACACTAAGCATTTCCATGCATCTGCTAGAGAAAGAATCAGACGCGCCACTATCTCCTCGATCAAGGATGAGGGAGGGAACATGATCTCAGGCCAAACCGAGATTAAAGTAGCGGCAGTAAAGTTCTTTGAAGATCTCTTCCAGGCGGAGCCAACCTCCCAGTCCAATGTCCTATCCTCGGCCATTCCCCGGATCCTATCGCAGTAAGACAATGATGATCTGCTTGCCCCGCCATCCTTGGAGGAAACCCAGGCTGCGGCTAACGCCATCCCAAAGGACGGAGCCTTGGGTCCAGACGGTTTTCTTGCCTCTTTCTTCACTGAGTGTTGGCAGATAGTCGGGAAACATATTCATAAAGCAGCCTGCTTCCTGCTTGCAGGGGGTTTGCTCCCTAGAGCCTTCTCCTATTCCCTGATCTGCTTAATTCCAAAATCCCTCGTAGCCTCTAAATTTGCTAATTACCGTCCGATTAGCCTATACAACGTCATCTACAAAATCCTTTCAAAAATCCTGGCAGCCAGATTGAGTAAGATTCTTCCAAAGCTTCTCTCTCCTGAACAAGGAGCGTTTGTTCAAGGCAGATCAATCATAAAGAACATAGCGATGGCATTGGAGGCGATGAGAAACATCGACAGAAAAGCGCAGGGAGGCAATATCATTCTCAAGTTGGACTTGGAGAAAGCCTATGATAGGGTAGACTAGAACTTCCTTAAACAGGTAATGGCTAGTTTTGGTTTTTTTGGAAGATGGGTAGCGCTAATGGAATCATGCTGGGGTAACAATTGATTCTCAGTCTTCATCAATGGGGAAGCAACAGGTTTCTTCAAATCCTCCAG
The DNA here is from genome assembly GCA_030180095.1 of Magnolia changhungtana. Taxonomy (NCBI): domain Eukaryota; kingdom Viridiplantae; phylum Streptophyta; class Magnoliopsida; order Magnoliales; family Magnoliaceae; genus Magnolia; species Magnolia changhungtana. The sequence continues at coordinate 5,571,985 of JASAUF010000625.1, forward strand.
AGGACTTCTCCAAGGGGATCCTCTCCCTCCTGGGCTTTTCATCCTAGCAGCAGAAGCTTTTTCCAGAAGTTTCAAGCAGCTGGTCTCTTGAGGTTGATGCCAACCCTTCAAGCTCCAACGTTCCTGCCCACCTATCTCCCACTTGCTGTTTGCAGATGATACTCTTTTATTTTTGAACGGGAGTCGGGAATCGTTGCTTACAGTCAAGAGTTTTCTTTCTTCCTTCCAAGATGCCTCTGGCCAAAAGATTAACAACACCAAGAGCTGCTTCCTCTGCTCAAATAAACTGTCGGCGGGAAGGATCAGAAGCATTGAGCGTATTCTGGGTTTCGCCAAAGCCAGATCTGATGTTCAATACTTGGGAGTTCCTCTCTTCAAAGGCAAAATTAAAACAACTATCTTTTAGGGCATTATGGAAAAGATTAAGAGCAAAATTAGAGGATGGAATGCTAGATTGCTGTCCCAAGCTGGCAGACTGATTCTTATCAGATATGTGTCGGGTAGCATGCCTCTTCACACCATGGCAACCATGAAAATTTCAGCCCAGGTTATTGCTAATCTAGAGCGCAGTTTCGCCCACTTCTTCTGGGGTTGGGCTGAGGGGAAAAGGAAATGTCAGTGGATAGCGTGGAAAAAGATTTCAAGGCCCATTGAAGAAGGAGGTCTGGGCATTAGGAGGTTTAAAGATGTGTTGGCTGCGCTTCGAATGAAGATGTCCTGGTACGTCAAGTATGCGGACAAGGGGAGTCCATGGGTGTCTTATATGAGAGCTAAATACCGCAGAGACCTGGAGAATGAGAGCATGAGCAATGTTTCCAACCAGGCCTCTCCATTCTGGAAAGAAATCAGACGTGTTCTGCCCATTCTCGCCAGTAGCGTGTAGTGGCAGGTGGGTTCAGGCTGCCTTAATCTGTGGAGCGTTAATTGGTCAGGGCTGGGCCCCCTACAGCAACTCGCCGTCAGCCCCATTCCAACAGCGCTGTAATCATTACAGGTGAGGGATTTCCTTGGTCCATCAGGGCCCCTCCCTCCTTCATCAGTGTGCTCCTATCTGCCCCAAGAAACTCTCAATTTCATCTTCCAGGGAGGTTTCGCTACATCTGAGGACAGATCAGAATGCTTTTGGCCGCATGACCCCTCCGGCTCTTTCTCTATTAAGTCGGCCTGGAAAATGAGCAGAATCTCGTCCCCGGCTAGGTGGTGGTCCAGCTGGATCTGGCATAGTAAGGTCTCCCAAAATGTCTATGTTTCTTTGGAGAGTGATGAAGGGAGCAACTCCACTGGATGACAGGGTGTAGTCCAGAGGCATTCATCTAGCCTCCAAATGCTCATGCTGTGACGAGGACAACACCTCCAGGCCAAACTCAGAATTGATTCAACATCTATTACTTTATGGCCAGAAAGCTACACAGATCTGGCAACACTTCTCCGCAGTTTGTAGAATCTTAACTCTCCCCCACCAATCGGTCGAAGAAAGATTGATGCAATGGCGTAGAGCAATGGCTCCAAGTACTGCTCCAGCCCCCATCAGAAAAATCATACCCATCCTAATAATTTGGGAATTATGGAGAGCTAGGAATGGAGCTAGACACGATAATTGTCCCATGCATGTATCCAGATCCATCGCCCGTATTAAGTGGTGGGCCAATTCTCCATCCTTGAGGAAAAAGCAGCTTTTCTAAGGGAGCACTTTAGGGCAGAGCTGGGTACTCCGTCCCCATCTAGACAGATTCTCCAAACACAGATCGTTAAATGGGTGAAACCGGCGAGAGACTGGGTCAAATTAAATGTGGACGGTTCGGCTAGTGGCAATCCAGGATTATCTGGTGGGGGAGGTATTTGTAGAAGGGACAATGGCAGCTTCATTTTCGCCTTCTCGTCAGGCTACGGGGTGGGGACCAACAATAGAGTGGAACTTTGTGCAATCTATGATGGTCTTATTGTGTGCCTGGAAAGGGGGTTGGATAGGATAGAGGTCGAAACAGATTCAAAGGTAGCAGCCGAGTTCCTCTCAGGTAAAACCAGTACGCCCTGGCAATGGAGACCATGGGTCACGAGAATCACAAAATTGGGGTAGAGAGTTTCATTTGTGGTTAGGCTTATTCAGAGGGAAGGGAACGGCCCGGCTGACGGTATGGCCAGGGAGGGCAGCAAGGGCTAGGTTGCCCTCGTCCTCAACTAGATGGGGAATGCGTGACCTAGTTTTCTTAGACAAGGTTGGGTTAGGATCCATTAGATCTACCGTTGTGAAGATGTAGACTTTTCCTTTTTCTTTCTTTTTGGTGGCCGTTTTTGGCTGCCAGTTATGATAGGCGCCCTTGTTTTTTGTTCCAGGGGCGCCCGAAGGCCCTCAGCGATGTAAAGATCTTTTTATCAATAGAAAGCTTCTTTTTGGAAAAAAAAAAAAAAACTAGGTTGTGGTGAAGCTGACTCGATTTCGGTGGAGAATGAAATGAGTTGCCCGTGTGTATTGCGGGACTTATGCGAGAACATTTCAAACTGGTTCGAATGAGTTGTACTGGTTTTAGTCAAGTTATGCTCTCCTGTTCCAAGGCCGCACAATATATTTAACTTCTTAGACATTGTGTATATAACCTGGCCTTGGAAGCTGGAGAGAAACTGGAGAATGTTACCAATGTTCGGACGTCTTGTATATGCTGCGAAATATGATAATTTCTGTTAAGTGCTGAAATGGAAACTGCGGTTAGAAGACACCTTGCATATCACGCTAGCTTTACATTACTTTGTTGGCAATCTATTTCATGTCTATGTTGTAATAAATGCTTGAATGGAAATATACATGTCTTCCAGTCCTCCACGTGCTCTCAATTTTGAAGCCTTTTTAGCTAAGAAATTACTTGTGTTTAATGGAAATTGCCATAGTTGGGTGGTCTTTGTGGGAATCACTGTAAATAACTGTCTAAAATAATCACTAGTAGCATAACATGCTGCTCTTATAATTGTCTGATTGAAGCTGATTGGATAGTACACACCTCTCTGGCCGTTTATACTTATCTAACTTAATTTGACTTCAATTGTAGATGATTCCTCGTACGATTATGTGATTACAGGCATCCGGTAATGTTACTATTGAAACCGTGAAGAAAATAGGGCAAACTGGAGTAACATACATTTCCAGGTAATTATGCATAACTTCTCTGTTTATTCCATGACCACTAGAACGGTGCAATTCAGGTTTTTATGCCAGGGTGAACTCTCCTCCTATCAGTACAAGAGCTTTTCCCCCCCTTTTTCTGAACATCCTTCTAAAATAGGATTTTCTATTCCATGATTATACACATACGATTGTTTGGTCTTTTACATTGTTCATAATCTAAATATGATGCTGAAGAGGAGATAAAACAATAGTCATAGAATTGTTTGCTGTTACATTCTGAAATCACCCAGTTGCATATCTTGTTCTTGAAATTTCTTTGGTAAGATGGAACATGAATTTGAATTATAGACTGCCTTTTCTGGTTGCGCATTAATAGACTTCTTAGTCAACTGTATGAACATGGGAAGACATATCTTTGAGTATAGGATTTTATGGTAGAGCTTCTTCTTCTTAGTCGTCATCTTCTTCAACGGGCAAAAGAGAAATAACAAATTAACAACAAGGATATTGAAACCGGACATCTAGATAAACCATGTTTGTTATTTGTGTTAAAACGAGAACTCTGCTGCAAGGATCTGAGGATCATAATATTGTATCCTTTATGCTGGTCTCTGTTACATACCAGCCAAGACTGTTGAAAGCTGCTTGTCCTCTCTCTCTCATTCTCTTTCCTCTCTCTCTCTCTCTCTCTCATTCTCTTTCCTCTCTCTCGACTCTCCATCCTCTCTCTCTGTCGACTCTCCATCCTCTCTCTCTCTCTCTCATTCTCTTTCCTCTCTCTCTCTCTCTCTCATTCTCTTTCCTCTCTCTTGACTCTCCATCCTCTCTCTCTCTCGACTCTCCATCCTCTCTCTCATTCTCTTTCCTCTCTCTTGACTCTCCATCCTCTCTCTCTCTCTCTCGACTCTCCATCCTCTCTCTCTCTCTCTCTCTCTCTCTCTCTTGCAGGATATTGAAACCGGACATCTAGATAAACCATGTTTGTTATTTGTGTTAAAACGAGAACTCTGCTGCAAGGATCTGAGGATCGTAATATTGTATCCTTTATGCTGGTCTCTGTTACATACCAGCCAAGACTGTTGAAAGCTGCTTGTCCTCTCTCTCTCTCTCATTCTCTTTCCTCTCTCTCTCTCTCTCATTCTCTTTCCTCTCTCTTGACTCTCCATCCTCTCTCTCTGTCGACTCTCCATCCTCTCTCTCTCTCTCTCATTCTCTTTCCTCTCGTTCTCTCTCTCTCTCATTCTCTTTCCTCTCTCTTGACTCTCCATCCTCTCTCTCTCTCGACTCTCCATCCTCTCTCTCATTCTCTTTCCTCTCTCTTGACTCTCCATCCTCTCTCTCTCTCGACTCTCCATCCTCTCTCTCTCTCTCTCTCTCTCTCTCTCTCTCTCTCTCTCTCTCTCTCTCTCTCTCTCTCTCTCTCTTGCAGGCCAGCATTCCAGTCCTTTCACCACCCTCTGCTGTTCACTATCCTACCCGGACAGATGTAGGGACAAGTCAACACTCTCACCACCCTCCACAGCTCTCTAGGCTCGCACAAATTGAAGTTGCACGCCATAGATCGACATTAGGCCTATTGGATATTTATGAATTGAAGGTGCATGCATTGGGTCTATTGGATCTAATTGGAGCTCAAACTGTACTCAAGAGATCTATTTTGGGGCTGTTTGCACAAATCATAGCTCTAACGATCCTCCACCTGTGTACTCTCTCTCTCTCTCTCTCTCTCTCTCTCTCTCTCTCTCTCTCTCTCTCTTCATAAATGTAGCAATATGAATGTTTGTATTATATTCGATTTCGGGAATTTTTGAGATGTCCACCGCTGAAAATTCCTTTGATGATTGATTTAGGGTTTTGTTGGTATTGTGATGGAATATTTTTTTTTCTCGTCTAGCCCAACAATATACAATGGTAGATAGCTTAAATCCCAAAATTGGGAATTTTTGTCTCTAATGGTTTGGCTTTCGCTTTGGAATTTCTCTCGTTGTTTGATTTGTTTTTCCATTCAGTTTTGGAATTACATGTATAATATGGTGGGCCGTGGGCCCTATAGCTTTATTGTTGTCTATTCCCCCACTTTTATTTATTTATCTTAGTTGAAACTTTTCTTCCAACAAGCTGAAACACAAGCTGTCCCAATTTTGGACAACCTTTATACCTGAATTTACAGATTGATTTCTTATTGTAATTTGGTTCTATTGCTGTTGTTGAGAAATTATAAAATTGTTTATCTACTTATTCAATTTAAGAACTTTTTATTATTGTGTTTGCTCCTATAAGTGAGGTTTTATTACTTAGTTGAAAATGAGTGCAGATGGAGATAATCCTTGTGATGCATATGATATAAGTACATCTATTGCAAAAAAGGAATGGATTCTAAATGTAGAAGAATGTCGAAAGCTAATAGTAGGGGAAACTACTTTCTCCCTATTGAAAGAAGCATACAATTTCTATAGTGAATATGCAATATGTGCGCGTTTTAGTATATGAAGTCGCTCATGTAAGTATGGAAAGAAAAATAAGGTGAATGACGAAGTGGATTGCAACATAAATTGTAACGCGATTTGAAAAAGGTTTGTATATGCGAAATAGGAAAAGACAGATTGATAAGGTACAAGAGAAGTAAAAAAGGACATGAAGTGAAACACAGATAGTTGTACTGCTCTCATGACTATTACTTAAAAAAATCAACGTCAACTTACGTAGTTTAAAAGTTCATTGAGGAGCATAGCCATGACCTAGCGACCCCCTTGTAAAAAGTATTTGTTGAAGTCACATCATTAGATGATGAAAGTGCAGAAAACTTTGAGAGACAACTTTGGTGCTGTGAATATAAGGACAACCCAAACAATGACAATGCTTGAAGTAGAATTGGGTGAGTATGAAAATATCAGATACACTGAAGAAGATATGAAAAATTATGAGAGAGATAAGAGACAAGAATCTAAGGGCCATAACCATAACATATAGTTGTTATATGAACATTTTCAAAAAATGAAAGAATTGCAACTCACATTTGCATATGAAGTCAAGGTGGACGATGAAAACAAGTTGTCGCATTGTTTTTTGGCCGATTCAATTGCACGTATGTAAATCATATAATCATTTTAGTGATGTTATCATATTTAACACAATTTATAAAACCAACAAATATGAGATGATATTTTTACCATTCACAAGAGTAAATCACCATGGTCAGTCCATTACACTTGGGTGTGGTTTCTTACAAAATGAAATGACCGAGTCATTTATTTGGTTGTTTGTGTCGTGGCGACGAGTTATGTAAGGAGAGCCTTCAAAAGCAATTATAACTAATCAAGGTCTAGTTATATGATGAAAGTTATAGCTATTGTTATCTCAAATACTTTCCATCACTATTATATGTGTCACATAATGCAACCCATAAAGTTGGGCGTTATGGCTAGTGTTGTCACATGTGATCGCATAAGAGATTATGTCATCATATACGCCATTTTGGACCAATGGACCACATATGCCATGGTGGCATATGCGGTTATCTTGCTGTTGAGGCTTATGCACTTATACAGAGAAGTATGTGATCGTGTAAGCCATAGTTATGCGGTTATGCTATTGCGTATGCAATGTTATAACCTCCCAATGGTTAGACTTTTTTTTTTTTTAATTGTTGGGACTTATTTATTTATTTATTTGTTTTGCTTCATTTCCCTCACTTTTGCCTATAAATATGCACTCCCACCCCCTAGTATCACAACTCTATAAACACACTCTCTCTCTCTCTCTCTCTCTCTCTCTCTCTCTAGTTGCTTAACTCTCTTAACTCTTCTTACTCTCTCTCTTACAATATTACTCCCATTTTCTCTTAAAATGACATCAATAAAATTTATATGCTATTTTTTTTATTTACTTTTTTGAGTACACATATTCATTTGAGTAGTTGTTAGTTAACTTGTTATGGTCTAATAAAACTATAAAAAATAATTCCCGTCACTTGTGTGTGTGTGCGTGTGTGTGTGTATTTCATTTTATCTTGAATTTTTCATTTTAAAAATTGTTTGGGGGTTGTGTGATGCAGGACAATTAACCACTTGCTCTAAAAGCTTGAGTTGATAGAGAGTGGCGAATGAATCCGTTTATCTCATAGCCCAGGCCCCACTTTGCATGGGTTAGGACCTCGATCGAACCTCCTCGCGGGTCTCACTTCACATGGGTTTCGCTTCACATGGGCCACCCACCTCGAGTGTGTCCCAGCATCCCACAGGCTACCCCACTCGAGCCCGGTGTGAAAATGCCCTTGCATTAATCACCCCCGGTGAGGAGTCTCGAACACAAGCCTCCCATTCTGATACCACTTTGATGCAGGACAATTAACCACTTTCTCTAAAAGCTCAAACTGATAAAAAGTGGCGAATCAATCCCTTTATCTCATAGCCCAGGCTCCACATCTCATGGGTTAGGACCTCGGCCGAACCTCCTCGTGGGCCCCACTTCATATGGGTTTCGCTTCACACGGGCCACCCACCCCGAGTGTCCCCGCATCCCACAAGCTGCCCCACTCGAGCTCGGTGTGAAAATGCCCCTGCATTATTGTGCCATTGCATATGCGATTATGCCATCGCAAGCACACAACTCCCTTGGGTCACACATGATCGCTTATGCCATTTGACAACACTAGTTATGGCACATTAGGAAGAATTTAGTAGCCCTTTCAATGATTATATATGAAATTTTAAAACGCCAAAAGAGTTCAATGAGTCGTGGGAGAAGATTATAAGAGAAAATGGTTTTCGGAACCATGAATGGTTAACCTTGATATATGATATCCACCATAAATGGATACCTGCATTTGTAAGATACATATTCTTTGTGGGTATGTCTAGCAGTCAACATAGTGAAAGCATGAATTTCTCCTTCCGTACGTACGTCTCAAAGCGTAACTCACTTATGGATTTTATCGTTCGATTTGATAGGGCAAATGCTCGTTAAAGGCATAATGAGCTTCTTGCAGATTATGAAATAATAAGCAGTAAAGCCAAGTTGAAAACACCATACGAAATGGAGAAAGTAATAGGGGAAACATTCACAAGGAAAATATTTTATAAATTTCAAGAAGAGTTATACGAATGATTGGATTATGTTGCAGAAAGAGTGCCAAGATGAAGATATTTACATTTATAAAGTTTTGAAAGTTAGAAGCCTAGACGAAACCAAACATGAATGAGTTATTAGATACGTAGTGACTGTAAAATGTGCAATATTTAATTGTTTGAAATTTAAGTTTGAAGGTATATCGTGTAGAGATGTATTGTGTTTTGCGATATGCTCGTATACCTTTATTGCCAGATAGCTATAGTTTGAAGAAGTGGACACGACATGCGACAGTGGATTCGATTCATAACAATTATGGCGTTAGAATTAAGCTACATTCTGATGAATTATTTCACTACCGGGCTATGAAGTTTTGAGAGTGGTATGTGATCTAGAGTCAAACCGATATGTGGAAATTGTAATAAAGTCGACGAAAAAGGTAACTATAAGTCACAAAGTGAATATTAAAGATCCCGAGCATGCTAAGATAAAGGGAAGTGGAAAGAGAATAATTTCAGAAAGGGAGAAGGAAATTAAAAGAAATAAACAAAGAAGATGTAATGGTTGTGGCAAGTATTGTTTTAAATAGTGTGTAGTGTATGATGTATAGCGTAGCGTTTGGCCCTCTGTAGCGTGTAATGTAAGTGATGAGGACATCGAAGGACCTACTCGGATGTATTAGAGACAGAGACGACCACCCACATCAGCGCAACTTTCTTTGTGGATGGGAGATGAGTTCTAGATGGGGTCCGCCGGGCCATTTTGAAGACCCCACATGCATTGGATGTGCATCAGGAAGACCCCATCTTGGGATGATGCATGTGGGCTGCTTAGGAGATCATTTTAGTCATAGGATTGCTATTTCGTGTCGATCTGACAGTTCGATCTTGTCAATCGGGCCATCAAGCCACCAGATCTTTCAAATCTGGGCCCATTAGACTTTCATCCGGCTTTCTTTATGTTTTTTTGTTATTTTTAGGATTTATTTGATGGTTGAGATTGATAATAAATGTTTTAGTTTTTTTTTTTATTTTGGACGATGGGCCACTTCACTTAAGTGAGTCACATAGTTGTAATTATGCTGAAATTTTAATTCTGAATTTTTAATAATAAAAGCACAAGGGGGTGGAGATCTAACCCTCGTTGGATTTTGTGATAAAAAAAAAAAAGAAGAGAAAAGCTCTTGCTTTCTTCTTCTCTCTTCATGCGATTTGAAGATACTTCCATGCGATTTGGAAGGAAGATTGGTGCAAGGCTAATCTTCATCAACGGAAGTGCAAGGTCTCCATCTATCCCCACACCATCTTTTCTTTTCTTCCCCATCCAGGTATTTTCTTCAGGTTCTTCATTCTCCTCATCACTGATATTCGTCTTCTCCCAAACCCAACTTTCTCATACTTATTCACAATTCAAACCCTAACCGACCTAAACCCATTCTCTCACGCCACACATGTGCCCGTACGACCACACGTGTGAATCCCACCTGCCCCTTTTGGTTTTCCACCATTATGTCAAAATCCTTTGTTCCATCCAATGTTGTCAAATCGCATATGCCATTGTAAGCGATCAGCATATGCTGTTCGCATATGCGATCGCATAATCGCATATGCCATGGCATATTTTTTATAAAATAATAAAAAATTTAAAAATGAAAAAAAATGAAAAAAATGAAAAAAATCTTAAAAAATATGAAAATCTTGCCTAATTAGTACACATGATTGGATTGAGTTATTTTATTTATTTCATTATAGTTTGAGTGTTTCATTAAGTTATATATTTAATTACTTATATTATATTCTATAAATTTTAACAAAACAATCAAGCTACATTAAAAGAGAACTATTTGTTATAAACTTCGAGCAAAGAAATTTTACTGATAAATGGATAACTTGAAACAACTTACAAGTTATAACTTATAGCTTAATTTACAAAAAGCACAACTTATAAAATACAAAAAAAAACATACTTGAAGTAATTGTAGAGAGATTAGAGTAAGAGAGAGAGAGAGAGTAATAGATTTAGAGCTTTAGAGTAGAGAATAGTGAAAATTGAGGGGATATGAGTGCCTATTTATAGGCAAAAGTTCCTCAAATTGAAAAAATAAAAAATAAAAAAAATTTGCTTCCACTCTGATTATTAGGAAATATGTGATCGCATATGCAGTATGCGATCACATACTCGCATATGCGATCGCATATTTATCGCATATAAAAGTATGTCACGGCATACTTGCCAGGACCGCATATGTCATCATGGCATATGCTATTCGATCCATAGTATGGGCATATGCGATCGCATTTGACAACAATGGTTCCATCCTTGAAACCCTAACCCTTAACCTAAAATCCCTAACTTTGCTAGATTTTCCCTAATTTCTAAAAAATCCCTAATTCCAAAATTCTCAATTCCTATGAACCCTAATTCTTCAAATTTCAAAATTTTCCCTTCTTAACCCTAATAATAAAACCTACAAAGTTATCCCTTGAGTGTGGAACATGCCTATGCTAAATTGGAACTTCTATCCTTCCATCGAGCCTAGTTTTAATTGATTTATGTGACTTCTTAGCATGCGGGCATGTGATTTATGTTAAATCAAATTTTATTTCCTATTATTTACTCTTAATTACTTTGTGGATTAGCATCTTTTGTTAATTGAATTACTTTATGGATTCTTTCGTAATCTCCACATTGCATGTTAGTGTTCACAACCCCAAGTGTGGGGTTGTGATGTAGTAATAACTCGTGAGAACGAGGTCGAATCTACAAGGACTAAACTTGTACGTATTTTGAAAAGAAGTAGAACTAGAACTAGAACTAGAAGAAGATCTAAATATGAATTTAGAAATAAAAGAGAGTAATTGTGAATAATGTTTAAACTATCAATTAAAGGTGGGAACTAGGGTGCCAAGGATCCACTTGTAGCTATTAAGATGCTGCCTTGCTTGATTCAATAAATACAATTGGAATTGGAGTCCTATCTTATCCAATTGGAAGATAAGGCAATTTAAATCAAATCTGAACTTTTCATTGACCTAATTCTCAATGGAGGAGAATTGTGAAGATTGTAAGGGATTCCATCACACTACCATACCCAAGAGACGATGGTGAACAATGGGATTTACCAATCTCACTATCTCAAAACAGGAAAAGAAGATATCCAAAGCTATCACAGCATCTATTGTAATTTGAGTCACAATAAATCATAGAAAAATGAAAATATTCTTTTAATATCAAACTAGAAATCAATGAAGTTCAATAAGAACAAGAATCAAAGCAAAATAAACATCCCAACACGCTACAAGCTTCACCTCTTAGCCCTAGCTAAAGAGGTTTAGCCAACCATAGACATGATTGAAACCAAATCTCTTAAACAAAACATGAAAAATAAACTAGGGAAGAAGAAAAACTCTTTGGCGGCTGCTCCACCCCTTGGTTATGCTCCTTGAGACTTTCCAAACCCTAGAAAATGTTAATTCCGAACTTATCCCATTTTCCTTCTTTTTCCAGTTTTTGATTTTATATCGATGGTCTCTTTTTATTCATTCTTTTCAGACTTTACATTCTTTTCATTCTTTTTCATTCTTTTCCAGTCTTTTCACCATACATGACCTTTTTGTCGATCTCACTGTTTTTTAACTAGTTCTTTTCATCTTTTAAGGTGGATAAAATTGTCCAGACTTAATTCTCAATATCTTTCAAGGATATAAATACTAACAATAAAAAATTCTAGTACTATTCATAAAAAGCAAATTGAACGTGTCTTGTGACTTAGATTAACATGATATTCAAATTTCCTCTTAATTAATTAAATGCAAGAATTTAGACGATAGTCTACTTAGTTGATCAAACTCCAACAATTCAAAGTTCAATCTCCATGTTATCATCATACTCAAAGCATTCTTAATTCCGAAAATTATCATTTCCCAAACATGTTTTTAACTTGAAAATTTGAAAATTTTCACAATTTTTGCTCAGAACTAAGAAAACATTGATTAGTTTACCTAATCCACACCCACCAATCTAAAACTTACATTTTCCTTAATGTAAAAGATATGAGCATGCAATACATATGAGACAATAAAAAGAAATAAGAAGTGATGGAAAGGTAGTACCTAAAGAAAGGGGATTGAAGCTTTTCCAAGGTTCTCAATGTGAAGATGGGTTAACATAAAGACTCAAACAAGCTGAAAGCAAACTATCCTAATCCTAAATCCTACGAAAGCAATGAAGCTAACTACACCTCCATCAGACTAGGAGATCAATCCTGGTACACAGGATCAGTCAGAGGCATGAACATGTCCTCTGAGTCAAATTGCTCTACAAATGGCTTTAAACGATGTCCGTTCACTTTAAAAACATGGCTGTTCGTTGGATTCTTTATCTCAACGGCCCCATGTGGATAGACATTAGTAACAGTGAAAGGGCCGGTCCATCGAGATCGGAGTTTACCCGGAAAAAGGTGTAACCGAAAATTGTACATAAAGACTTTTTGACCGGTTATGAATGATTTCCGAAGGATGTTCCTGTCGTGGAACGCCTTCATCCTGTCCTTGTAAATTCTCGAGTTCTCATATGCGTCGTTTCGGATTTCCTCAAGTTCATTCAACTGTAGTTTACATAGTGAACCAGCGTTGTCCAAATTGAAGTTCAGATTTTTGATAGCCCAGTAGGCTCTATGTTCCAACTCTACAGGCAAGTGGCAAGCTTTCCCATAAATGAGTCTAAAGGGAGACATTCCAATGGGGGTCTTAAAAGCTATACGGTATGCCCATAAAGCATCGGTCAAACGGATTGACCAATCCTTATGGTCAGGGTTAACTGTTTTCTTCAAAATGTGTTTAATTTCCCTGTTGGAAATCTCAGCTTGCCCACTTGTTTGCGGGTGGTATGGAGTGCTCACTTTATGAGAGATGTCATATTTCTTCATTAAGTTTTCAAATGGCGAAGTGTGAACCTCCATCACTAATGATGGCCCGAGGCGTTCCAAATCGGAAAATGATATTTTCTTTTAAAAATCGAATGACCGTACGATGGTCATTGTTTCGGCACGAGATCGCTTCGACTCACTTAGTGACATAGTCTACTGTTAGCAAAATGTACAAATTCCCAAAGGATTGGGGGAATGACCCCATGAAATCGATGCCCCAGCGATCAAATGCTTTAATGATAAGAATGATGTTCAGAGGCATCATATTTCGACGGGACAATGCACCCAATTTCTGACATCGCTCACAAGCTTTGCAAAACTCATGAGTGTCCTTGAACATAGTAGGCCAGTAAAAGCCGCACTGCAGAATTTTGGCCGTGGTTTTTTTAGCAGAAAAGTGACGACCACTGGCCTGCGAATGACAGAAGGAGATGACACTTTGGTGTTCATTGTCTGGCACACATCTCCTTAGAATTTGGTTTGGACAATATTTGAATAAATACGGGTCATCCCAGAAGAACTTACGAACCTCGGCGAAGAATTTTTTCTTATCTTGTGCATTCCAATGAGTCGGCGTGAAACCTGTCGTAAGATAATTAGCAATGTCAGCAAACCAAGGTAATTGGGAGATTTTAAATAATTGTTCGTCAGAGAACCTATCGTTTATAGGTGGCGTTTCAAGGGAATCGAGGAGATCAAGTCTCGAAAGATGGTCAGCCACTACGTTCTCTACTCTCTTTTTGTCCTGTATTTCCAAATCAAATTCCTGGAGTAGGAGGATCCATCTTATCAAGTGGGGCTTAGCATCATTCTTAGAGAGAAGTTACTTCAACACCGCATGATGAGTGTAGATGATGATCTTGGATCCGATCAAGTAGGGCCTAAATTTGACCAAAGCGAACACTACGGCTAAGAGTTCCTTCTTCGTAGTAGAGTAGTTCACTTGGGCAAGATTTAGAGTTTTACTTGCATAGTGAATAACGTAGGGCTTCTTTTCTTTTCTCTGGCCTAACACTGCTCCAATAGCATAGTCAAATGCATCACACATAATCTCAAAAGGAATGCTCCAATCGGGTGGTTGCATGATAGGTGCGGTAGTCAACATGCCCTTGAGCTTAGTGAGAGCTTCCTGGCATTGCTCAGTCCACTCATATGGTACATCCTTTTGAAGTAGATTGTATAAAGGACGAGAGAGGTGACTAAATTCCTTTATGAATCGTCTGTAAAATCCAGCGTGTCCTAAGAAGGATTGCACGTCTCGTATGCTCTTGGGTGGAGGTTGGTTAGAGATAAGATCAATTTTAGCCTTATCTACCTCAATTCCCTTGGACGAAATGATATGTCCAAGAACAATTCCCTTACGAACCATGAAATGGATCCTCTCAATTTAGTACCAAATTCTTTTCCTCACATCGCTTTAGCACATTTTTCAGATTTTCCAAACACTCGCTAAAGGATGGACCAAAGACAGAGAAGTCGTCAATGAAGACCTCTAAATATTGCCCCATCATGTCAGAAAATATATTTAACATGCATCGCTGAAAAGTTGCGGGGGCATTACACAGTCCGAATGACATCCTTGGGTAAACAAATGTGCCAAAGGGGTATGTGAAAGTAGTCTTTTCTTGATCTTCAGGGGCTATCTCTATCTGATTGTAGCCCGAATATCTGTCAAGGAAGCAATAGTAAGAGTGACCAGCTAGCCTTTCCAAGATTTGATCAATGAAGGGCAAAGGAAAGTGGTCCTTCCTCGTGACGGTATTCAACTTTTTGTAGTCAATGCACATTCTCCAACCAGTAGTACTCTAGTTGACACGAGTTCATTGTCGGCATTGGCTACGATGGTGATTTCGGACTTCTTAGGAACCACCTGAGTTGGACTCACCCATTGGCTATCAGATATGGGGTATATGATACCCACATCCAACAACTTAAGTACCTCGGCCTTAACCACTTCCTTCATGTTTGGATTTAATTGGCGTTATGGTTGTCGGGAGGTCTTTGCATTATCCTCAAGATGAATGCGGTGAGTACAAATCAAAGGGTCAATTCCCTTGAGGTCCGCAATCGACCATCTAATGGCTCCTTTATACTCAATGAAAGTAGAGATAAGCATACTCCTGTTTTTGCTCAAGGTGGGAAGAAATCACCGCCGGGTATGTCTCATCTTGACCTAAATAGACATATTTAAGATTAGAGGGCAAAGATTTTAGCGACTATCTCATCAAACTCCTTGATGTGCAAATATGGACTTTCAGAATCTAGTCCATGAAACTAAGGAAGGTGTTGTATCACTTCAAGTTTGATATCCACGTTTCCTGCATTAAGTGGAAAGACCATGCAGGAAGGTGTACTTGCCCCCACTGGTTGTAAATAATCGTGTAGAGTACGAGGCGGGGTGCATTATGCACCTCGTTTTCATCTTGAACTTCCTTAATTGGTGGTTGAGGTTGAGGTTGATTTGCGGCCATCACTTCAATTAACTGAGAGGATCTCAAGTGGTGTCTAATCCTTTGATGGACAGGCAACCCTTCGACTAATCCTCATTCACTCAAGAGACGTTGAGTGTTCTCACGAACCCACTTGGGCATTAAACACGCACAACCCTCAAGTAACTAAACAATTAAACCTAAAAAGAAAACTAGAAAAACTAAAACAAAATAACAGATCTAAAAAAAAGAGGGTTGGAACAAAATTACCGAATAAGGGTTGCTATGTTAGGAATCCTACAAAACAGAAAACGATGTTAGTTTTTAAAAATAATTTCAGAAAAAATCCTAACCTAAAAACATAGTAAAAAAATAAATCCTAATCTTAACATAATTCTAATACTAATTAATTCCAGAAAAGCATAGTCGTAGTCCCCGGCAACGGCACCAAAAACTTGTTTACAACCCCAAGTGTAGTGTTGCGATGTAATAATAACTCGTGAGAATGAGGTCGAATCCACAGGGACTAAACTTGTACGTATTCTGAAAAGAAGTAGAACTAGAACTAGAACTAGAAGAAGATCTAAATCTGAATTCTGGAATAAAAGAGAGTAATTGTGAAAAATGTTTAAACTATCAATTAAAGGTGGGAACCAGGGTGCCAAGGATCCACTTGTAGCTATTAAGATGCTACCTTGCTTGATTCAATAAACACAATCGGAATTGGAGTCCTATCTTATCCAATTGAAAGATAAAGCAATTTAAATCAAATCTGAATTTTTTATTGACCTAATTCTCAATAGAGGAGAATTGTGAAGATTGGAAGGGATTCCATCACCCTACCATGCCTAAGAGACGATAGTGAACAATGGGATTTACCAATCTCACTATCTCAAAACAGGAAAATAAGATATTCAAAGCTATCACAGCATCTATTGTAATTTGAGTTACAATAAATCATAGAAAACTGAAAATATTCCTTTAATATTAAACTAGAAATCAATGAAGTTCAATAAGAACAAGAATCAAAGCAAAATAAACATCCCAACACGCTACAAGCTTCACCTCTTAGCCCTAGCTAAGAGGTTTAGCCAACCATAGACATGATTGAAACCAAATCTCTTAAACAAAGCATGAAAAATAAACTAGGGAAGAAGAAAAACTCTTTGGCGGTTGCTCCACCCCTTTGTTATGTTCCTTGAGACCTTTCCAAACCCTAGAAGATGCTTTGGAGCATCCTAGGTAGTCTTATTTATAGTTGTTGAATTCCAACTTTCGCACCTAGTTGGAAAAATCTATAAACCGCCTCAAATTTACGCACTCTTTGCAGTTTTCTAAATTAAACTTCACTCTGCGCAGTTTTCCAAAATATACTTCACTCTGCACAGCTAAAATAGACTCCGAGTTTCAGAATATGCTTTTTGAGGACAATTTCAAGAATATGTTTATTTTCAAGACAATTTCAAGATTCTTTTTCTTCACTTCAAATCTTTGATTCTCTTCATTCTTCACTTGGTTTTCTTGGATCTTTGGCATGTGAATTCTTCATTAATAACATTCAAATCTGTAAATCTTCATTTAGTAATCTTTTGAGCATAAATCTTCCTTTTGGCATCAATTTCACCTTAAGCTCTCGAAATCACCTCGCCCATGAAAACATGCATAATTAAATCGACAAAGCACTATCATGTTTATACAACCAAGGTTTAAATAGGGGAAAATATGTAATATTTCACACTCAACGGTTAGCATTAAATCATGTGTCCTGCATTAGTAAGCTACATCATACTTTTATTTTTTTAATTAAAATAATTTAAAATATGATAAATAATATAAATAAATATAAAAATAGTAAAGAAAACGAAAGAAAAAGACATAGGATGTCAAATAGATGACTAATAAAAGAATAAAAACAATCTCCAAAGTCTCAAGTCACAAAATTTTCAAGTACAAATTCCATAATGTTTATATAACCAAGTCATATTAAAAATGGTAACCATTTTACTCTAAAATCTAGACTCTAAAGCTCTAGAGGTTATCTTCCTCATCCAATAGCAAGTCATCATCCATTTCTCCACCAACCCTTTCATCATCATCTCCATCTGCATCATTCACCTTTTGTATATCATTATCTCTCTGTTCTACTACAGGAGCAAGAAATCGTCCCATAGGACCACCTACACATTAAAAAGAGATCCATTGCAATTTCATTTTTAAAGAAAACATAACATCATCGTGAAAGTTATAAATAAAAGTACTCACTTAAAGGAGTTGTAACCTTTCTTTTATTGGAGGAAGGGGTGGGATTTGGATTGCCATCTGATGGTGCATTGCTACTAGTTGGATCATCAAAATCTAGAATAGTAGTAATAGCACTAACATCAAATGCTACGTCTCTATCCTCTCCGAGCCAAGATGTGTCTTTAGGAAGAGTGGGGTCTTCTTTCTCAATAATCCACTCATCATCAGAAGCAATATGGTTAACCAATATAAGGCCTACCTTAGCTCTCCTCTTCATGGCACTTGTTGTCATGCCTCAGTGGTAAACTCTCTGGAGTTTCAACACGAGGTCAGGGGTTCGAGCATCCCTTGTGGTGCGAGTGCGAGAGTGTGTGGGGTGGGTGTGTGTGAGTGCGTGCGTGCATGTGTGGGGGTAGCGTGTGAGTGTGTGTAAAAAAAAAAAGCTCTCCTCTTTATGCTCCTCCCCCTTAACTTTGTATTTTACATGACATGAACCAAAGAATTCAACTTTTGTTGCTTTAGTCTATTCCTCTTCTTCGTATGAACCTAACATATAATGATTCACATAAAAAACTTACTAATATACTAAATTATTAATTACTAAATAGCCAATTTAGATTTTAGAATATATCAAACTAAAAGAAAAAGAAACCTACTCAAAAGCACTCCAGTTTTGCTCACAGCCCAAAGCACTACATGTGAGACTTAAAATTCAGATTGCGAATCTCTTGATTTGTGTTCTCTCTCCGAAGTGTGCCCACCAATCAGCTACACATTAATTTTAAAAAAATAAAAAATTAACTGTTTTAATCAATTACATAAACATATTATACATAAAGAATATAAAGGTGCAAATATAAAATCACTTGGTGAACGATGCATCATGGTATCCATCGCTAACTCAGAGCCCAAATCCCCTCTTTTTAATTCATATTCATCCAATTGAATATTGATAGCAATAGAATCTTTTCTATCAGGGATCATCCTCAACATGCACTCGTATAGCCTGCTTTTTTCTCAGGGTATGAAGAAAACTTGTCCGAATGTCGTATCTGAGGATTTAAAATTTACCCGACCGCATGCAAAGGGCAATGAAGCTGTGGAGTGCCATCTCTCATCTATCTTGTTTCAAATTAGAAGATATTTCTTTTTTACTTGATTGCAATTGAATGCAATATTCTCCTTTGCAGAGTCCAATTCATAAATAAAGCCCATTGCATGCCTCTCCTCTGAATCCACTTCTCTTAACACACTCACTAATGGCATGGTGCTCTTCACACACAAGGAAACTTGCGGCCAAAACTCTGGATCAAATAGATAGTTTGTACTTTCACTCCCGGGTTTTTAGCCCAAGCACAAGATGACCACTTCTCTAATGAAAACATGGCTTGAAGATCTGGTTTTTGCTTATAAAGACATCGAAGGGTGAGGTATGCAGTGGCAAAGTGTGTCATTGTTGGTCTTAGAAGCTCATTATTTGTAAAGCTTCTCATCATGCTAAGAACTATCCCATGCTCATAAATGAATTTTGTAATTTCTCGTCTTCTCGAGTGTCTCGGAGTATATCTTCATCTTTCCTATCTTCCAACATTAAGTCAATGCAATGCACAGCACATGGAGTCCGATATAACATTTTTTTTTTTCTTCTCTATCAACTTCTTCCCGGCACTCACATAGCTTGAATGATTATCTGTAATAACCCACACCACATTCTTTTCCCCGATTTCTTCTACAACATCATTAAGATACTTAAACAATAAATTGCCATCCTTTATAGAATCCGAAGCATCGATGGGCTTATAAAACATTGTTCCAGCTAGTCTATTTAGTAAGAAATTGATGACGCTTCTATTTTTCCCATCCGTCTAACCATCAAACACAACTATGCAGCCACATGTTTTCCTAGATTCCTTATACCCCTTCAATAATTCCTCAACATTATTTACTTCATCCTTGAGTATCCACATCCTCATCTAATGCATAGATGGTGGCCTTATACCCGATCCAAACTTTCTAATAGCCCCACTCACAGTAGGAAAGTATGGGCTATTACCCAAGTTGAATGACAATGCATTCAGATAGACTTCTTTTCTCTCTTCCTTCTTCCACTTCAAATATAATGTTGCTTGTTGCGTTCACTACTTACAAATTGGTCCATTGGACCTCGTGCTCTTACTGGTTGGCTTACCGTGATAGAACCAGAACCACTAGCACTATCATTACCACCACCCCCGACGCTACCAGACTCCGATAAATATGTTTATCCCCCTCCCAATGGCATGGTACACCTCATTTTTTTTCTTCATCGTGATCCTTAAGAGCCTTTACACACTCCAACCTTTCTTCTTCTGTTACTTTCAGGCACGGTTTAATCCTAACGTGGGTTCCGGTGAAGTGATGCTTTAAGCGTGTTACTCCTCCTGTAGACTTTTGCCCACAAAACTTGCATAGTACATAATTCCTATGCATTTTTGACCGACCATCAATAACATATTTCCTTGCAAAATCTCGCTTTCTCTTTACCTTCTGACATCTCTAATCTCTAATTTTTAATTTACTGAAACATCACAAATTCACAAATCAACAAATATACAACAATTTTTTGTAGGGCCCCAACAACACTAGAGAAAGAAAATAGGTGAACATTAAGCAACTGATAGAGTAACGGTAATAAGAATTCAGTTAGTCAATCCTAAAACAGTGGTTGTAGTGTATGCAACACTAAAACATGACATTTCGATTTTTTCATGCAAAACGGGTCTCTAAATGGGCCATTTTCATGCAAAATGGGTCTATAGGTTTGCCATTTCAATGCAAAATAGTAAAACAGTGGCTGTACGCAACTAATACTTGTCAAACAAGTTTATTCTACAAAACCAGCATTTCCAAGATGGAATAAAAATAACTCGTCATGGTTTGGGCAATCGGCTTTAGTTGTGGGTTTGCTCCTCACAGACATGAGTTTGTGTCCCCTTGGATTACGCGATGCATGTGGTTGGCGGGTGATTGCGTGCATCCATAGGGAATAAATAGTCTCACCTTAAAGGGGCGGCAGGTTGTCATTTAAAATAAAATAAAATTTTTAAAAAATTGAAAAAAATGGCATCCATACATAGAAGAAAAATGAAAAATAAAATAAAAAAGGGCAATCAAATATGGAAAAAAAAAAGGAAAAAAAGAAAAGAAAAAAAAAGAAGAAGAGCATAATAATATAACTAAATGAGGTTAAGTCTACTAAACATACCTTTAATCTCTTCGAAATCAAGCAAAAATATCAAATCGGAAGGCCCACAGTCGCGCGAAGTTAGATTGGGAAAATCCTTTTTTTCTCCTTTGTTTTTGGTCCAATACCGCTGAAATTCCACCTGTAGTATCCTCTGATATGGCCGATCAAACCCCTAAAAATCTTGCTTCAAAATTTTTTTTATTTTAAGAAATTAAAAAAAAAAATCCCCAAATTTTATTTTATTTTTTGCTCCTGAAGGGATGCTGCTAGAGTCCATAGGGTTTTCAAAAGTTATAAAGTTTTTTTTTTTAAAAAAAAGTTTGTTACCATTTATCAGACCAAAGTCTCTCCAGTTGTACAATTTCAAGCCCCAAATCAAATGGTCAAGATTGTCCGATGGGCGTAGTTGTATGGATGGAGAGTCAACACGATAGGAACCACAATTTTGGATGGTCTAGATTGATGCAAGGTATTGCCATGTGTGATGTATGTGAGTCACCAATCTTACTATAGCTTTTAAGATTAAAATTGTAGATTGAAATGAATTGAGCGAATAGGAGCTCTGAGGGCCTTTTTTTTTCAAAAAATTGAAAAATTAGTATTTATTCATTTTTATTTTTATTTTCTAATTTCTAGTTCTAATGCTTGATTGTGATATGTAAACATTAGAGACAATCATATTAAAAAATTCACTAGACAACCTGGTACAACACTCTCACCAAAGAGTGGATTGTTACACTACCATAAACAAATTTAAACTAATTTCTAATAGATGTCTATATCTATCAAAGTTAAGGTATTTAAAGTTGGAACTCAAGTTGGGATTAGAACTGACATTTTTCTTATAATGAGAAACAAATTTCCAATGTGCCAAGAAAATTTCTATCTTTAAAATGAGAAACTATTTTCATTCCGATCTACAAAGAAGTGTCCTTTTTTTATTTTATTTTATTTTTATTTTTATATTTCGAGTTTCTACATGCTAAAAATGAGTTTCTTTGAAATGAAAAATAGAGTTTTACAGAATATCTTTCAAGGATCCAAGGATCCTACAGCATTTTGTGTGCCCATGTGTGTGGGTGTGAGTGGGTGGGTTTGTGAGGGTTCTGAGGAGTGCTCACCTATATATGGGCCTAAGAACCTTCTAGATATCTTACATCAATGGCCTGGATTATGCCACTTGGCATTCATCCAATGGTCAAGGAACCCTCTAGACCTTCCAGACTATTCCACACACACACACACACATGTATGTGTATATATAAATCCCTGTACTGCTACAAGTAGTAACTTTCCCATGGACGATGATTTTAATTACATCTCAGCTGGCCAGTCTGCCCTGTTAAATGAAGACCAGCTTTCTTGTCTGGCCATTTCAGATTCAATCAGAATTGTGATAGGCCGGCCAAGAATCTGGCGCTGGGCATGGCTGACTCATCAAGTTCATAAATGAAAGAAGTAAAAGCTTCCATCACCCTGTTTTCTGTTGATTATGCCAAGAAACTTTCTAAAGTTAAAGTGTTTGTTTAATTTAGAGAGCTCAGTAAAACAACTTATTTTCTCATTTGGTGGTGAGAAATGTTAAAAAAATAAAAAAATAAAAAGGCTCCCATCTGCTTGGCTCTTGGCAGATCTGATTCAAAACACTAGGACTCTGGAAAATGAGATGACCAATTTCCCAAACTCAGTGAGAGTTTTCAGGTATTGGAGATATCACTATATTCATCTTAAAGGAATAACAATGCTGTCATCCTTAAATTCTTAGTTTGGCAAGTTAATATATTAACGTGTTTTTTTTTTTTTTTTTTTTTTCAGTGGGGCATTGACACATTCTGTGAAAGCACTTGATATCTCCCTAAATATCGACACAGAGCTTGCTCTTCAAGTTGGTAGACGTACAAACAGGGCATGATCATCACTGCAGACATACAAACAGGGCATGATCATACATTGTTGTCATCATCGTCATCATCACCACAGATTTGTCTGGGGTTTTTAAATAAGTTGTAAAGCAACATTATAGCTACGGATATTGTGGAGAAAAGAGCTGAAAATCCGTATGAGCAGTGGGCCATTGTATGACATGATGGTCATGTAACAGCAGAAACGCATATGCAAGCAAAACTACGTTCATCTTCTAATTGGAAATAAAGAAGTGAACCATGGGATTATACTGGCTTGGACTGAGGTTATGCAGCACCCCCCAACCCCTCCCCCCCCCCCAAAAAAAAAAAAAAAAAGTTTCAAAGTTTGTACTAGTGGGGTGCAAGTGGATCCCCAGCAATGGGTCATATTCAACCAGGAAAAAAAAAGGGCCAAATATTATACAGCTAAGCTAGGATCTTCCAATCTGGGGGGAATTGATGCATGGGCTGTAGTTGTGAGGCCCATCATATCGATGGTTTGGATCACATAATCAAGGTGCTGCTGTCTGGAGCATTGTATGGTCTGGCAGAGCTAACAGCCACCTCGCCCTTTTCTTATGCGGCTGTCCTTGTTCATTGATGTTTTAGAATAAGAACAGAACCAGGTCAAATCTGGTCCTTGGTCGGCCTATTTTATTAATCTCAATCGTAAATGAAGTGGACTCTCTCTTGCAGCTGGCCTCAGCACGAAAAGGTCGTTAACCCAGGATGCGGATTGCCTACTGCCACCGCCAGTAGCAACTCGCTACTGGACGGTGCTCTGTCGGCCCCACCATGATGTATGTGTTTTTATCCAAGCTATCCATCCATTTTCCAGTTCATTTTAGGGCACGAGGCAGATCAAAATCTCAGGTGGACTATACTGCACTGCAGGAAGCAGTGGTAATTGAATACCCACCATCAAAAACTTTTCAGGGGCCACAATTTTTGGATCAAGCTGATAGTTGTGTTTTCCCATAATCCTTGTCCCTGTGACCTCATTAACAGGTTGGATGACAAATAAACATCATTGCGAGCTCCAAGAAGGTTTCAACAGTGGACATCAGTTTCCCCATTGTTTCTTGTGGTGTGGTCAACTTGAGCTTTGGATCTGCCTCATTTTTTGGGCTCATGCCCTATAATCAGGTGGTAAAACGGATGGGCGGTGTGGATAAGACACATCACGGTGGGCCCCACAGAGTTGAGTTATTCAATGGATTGTCGCTACTAGTAGCCACTATGGTGTATGTGTTTTATCCATTCAGTCCATTCATTTTGGCTCATTATTTTAGGGCATAAGCATAACAATGAGGTGAATCCAAATCCCACGTGGACTACACCATAGGAAAACAATGGTGATTGAAAGCCCACCATTAAAATTTTCCTAGGGCTCACTGTAGCATTTATTTTCCATCCGACTTGTTGATTAGGTCACATGGATCTGATGAAGGGAAAATATAAGTATCAACTTTATCCAAAACTTGTGGCCTCAATAAGCTTTAATGGTGGCATTTCAATCACTGTTGTTTCCTGTGGTATGGTCCACATGATATTTGTACCTGCCTTAATTTTGGGTTCATTCCCTAAAATGAGATGGAGAAATAGATGCACGACATGGAAAAAACACATGCATCATGGTGGGGCTCATAAAATACCGGCTAGGTAGCTACTGGCTACTCACAACATCAGTAGGCAATCCACGTCCCTACTTAGCACGCAATCTGGTTTGATGTACAATTTCTATCACGTGACAAATATGGGCATGTCAAAATTGAATGTGCAGCTCAATTCAAACCAGACAAAGTATTTGAATGAGATCGAATAAGATCGATAGTCTATTTAGCCACTCACACAATATATTAAATTGATTAGGCGATAGTAAGAGGGTCGGATTCGTCATCTGATTAATAATGGGTTACACTTTTGCTTTTCATACGAAAGGACTTTTCAATACAAATAAAAGAACAAGAAGTGAATTCTTACAATTAGTCGTAAAGAGCAGCTGCAAAACACATTCCTAGATGGAAAATTCTAATTGATGCTTGAATTGAATCTCACATATAAGCCTAGATCTAAATTACAATTAAAGTTAATAGCTATTTGATTAATGCTATGGCTTGCATTAAGGAATGTAAATGACGGATAATTGAAAGATAGATTTGGTTTGATTGGGTTGTTACGAGATAATTTGTTTTGCTAAAATCTTTTGCTATTTATAGCCTTAATCTAACCATGTAGATGCTTCTCACATTCTGACAGTTGCTGCAGCTGTTTAACATGTCTTAACCCTCTTTACTTCTAAATCTGTTATTTGTCTTATAACCACTTCTGCATAATCATTCTTCACTTGATTGCATAGTGGTTGATGTAGCGCCACTCGATATGCTCTAGTTGTATTAATGTAGAATACTCTTTGTATGTCCCCTAAGATCTCCAAATACACCACGTAAATCCATTCAAAATACATGCAACCTATTTTAATTGGCTTTCGTAGGAATTGGCGATAATGAAGATGAACAACTCTTGCACTGTTTTATCAAAGTCATTAATCTAATGCCCCAATCATGGAAGAACCACGCCTGACAGATCACCCAAATTGAAAAATTCTAACCATACAATCTTGTCTTTTCTCAATTGAATGTAGATTATGTTACATTTTTTATTTACCATGTATTTAAATGCCAACAGCAGAAATGTTACAGTTAACCAATTGCCTAAATTTTTAGGCATAGTTGTTCAATGATGGGGCCATCACAAAAATGGCTTGGATAAACCAGCCATTGGCCCCACATGTACTGATTCGGTACGAACAGGGATGGTCCCAATGTCTCATGCTACATTGCTGCAAGTTCTCAGCCTGAACGGTTTACTTGGCACCCCTATCGTGGGATGGTCTATGTCCCAATGTATTATCTATAAGATAATCCTATCCTTCCAATTGGCTACTTGTTGATGGACAGTTACCTCCACTGGTCTTACTTAACGAGGGCCCAATCGGACGGTTAGTATTATATGATGCTCCATAGAGCAAAACTGCCCGTCGAGCGGACGAATGGGATAACTAAAAACGGCATGGTTTCATGTTCATCATGCAAAAGTCCATAGATCAAATGGGAAATAATAGGGCGAATGGACGAGTCCGTACGACGCCTTTAGGTTTTTCGCTGGGCGGAAACTTTGTATAGGAGAATAGACTTTTTAGGGTTTGGCACCTGCTTAAAAGACCAAAATACCCATTGACTGTTAGGGTAAGCACCTGAAAAAGGAGGGGTATTTTGGCCTTTTTAGGTTCGGCCGTACAACCCTAGGTCTAGTTTGCAAATGAGAAATTTAGGATTGTGGACCCCACCTTTTATCCAGCTGTTTTTACGAAACAATACAAACTTTGCTTTGCAACTTAGACCTGCTCGTACGGACAACGAATTTGAGGACGAAAATACCCCTCCGTTCACGGAAACGGACTGGGTACTCCCATGCCACAAGCCAATGGCGGATGGTCGGTGGTCTATGGGCCCCACCATGATGTATGCTTTCATCCATGCCGTCCAAATATTTTTCTACATCATTTTATGATTTGAGACAAAAAATGAGGTATATCCAAATCTCAAGTGTACCACATTACAGGAAAGAGTGTTGAATGAGCGTCAACCATTAGAAAACTTTAGGGGGCCCAATATGATGTTTGTGAGAAATCCTTCCCATCTAAGTTCATTCACAGGGTCACAAAGACCTGGAAGAAGAGGAAAAACAAATTTCATATGATCCAAAACTTCTGTAACCCCTAAAAGGTTTTCAATGGTAGACGTTCAATTCCCCACTGCCTTTTATAGTGTGGTCCACTTGATAGTTAGATCTATCTTATTTTTCGTCTCAAGCCTTAATATGAGCTAGCCAAATATATGGACGGTTTGGATATAACACAGACCTCATGATGGGACCCACAAAAGCAAGTCAGCAAAAAAAAAAAACAAAACACAGATGCCGCAGCAATGATGATCTGGCTACGGTATAATCCGTAGCAATAGTGTATCCAAAATTATAGAATTTTTTAGGCAAACTCACTGGATAGTTTTTAGACTTTTTCGATAATATCGAAAGGCTTTCGATATATCGATACTGCGATTATGGCCACGGTTATAATCCGTAGCTATAGGGTCCCACTGACCGTAGCAACAGGTCCATAGTCATTAGTCGATGTTAGTTATCGATACTATCTACCATATCTCGATATTATCGATGACTTATGGTCGATATTATCTATCATATGTCGATATTATCGACAATTACGCTACGGTTATAATCCGTAGCCATAGGTCTATAGTTATTTTCTCATCTCCTTTTCCCATAAGTACTATTACTTTATTAACTTTTTTTTTAAAAATTTTTATTACTTTATCAACTTACTTCTTCACACTTGATTCAAAAAAAAAAATTAATTAATTAAAAAAAGAAAAAGAAATAAAGCATTAGGACACCATAGAAAATGTAACCTTTAATATGAAAAGTTCCAAATTTATGCCATAGAGATTTCCAATCTGGAGTTTGAAGCTTTAGTTGCCTATGCAAATGAAAGAACGCCAAAAAATTACCTTTATAACAACTTTTTTGCCATCATGCATGTGAGTAACATGAACCTTTGTAAGGGAAACACTTGCTAGTGGAATAAGATTAAACCTAACAAAAATTTGTTTCATAAAAAGATTGCTTCATTCAGTTAGCAAGTTTTGCACCAATTGAGCATTTAATCAATCTATAAAACTACTCTTCACAATAAAAAAGAAGTTAAAAATATTAACGATTCTCTGTGGAATTCCTCTTGATGAACCGTATTTGAAAGCTCACTTGTCAGTGCTAATGAGAGAAGAATTGAAAAGTCTCAAGGGAGGAAGGCTTCATACACAAGTCTTTGGAGAATGTTGTTGAAAATTCTAAATATGCACAAGTCTTTCTCAATATCATTGATTTTGGCACTTGATTTTTTCATGTCATTCAATTGGTGGACATGAACATGTTATTTCATTAACAAGTACATGAGTTCCTCACTATATTAGTAAAATATTAAGTTTCCTCGTATGTCTTAGCTAAAAAATACCCAATTGTTCTTTTCTCAAGTGTATTATTTAGAAATATTTTTTCTTTGAAAAGATTTTCACAAGAATTGAGCGTGACAAACTGGAAATTGAGCGGGGCAAGCATGAAATTGAGTGGAGAAAACTGGAAATTGAGCGGGGTAAGCATGAAATTGAGCAGGGCAAACTGGAAATTAAGCAGGGGAAACCTGAAATTGAGCAGGGCAAACTGGAAATTGAGCGAGGCAAACTGGAAATTGAGCAGGGCAAACATGAAATTGAGCGGGGCAAACATAAAATTGAGCAGTGCAAACTGAAAATTGAGCGGGGCAATCATGAAATTGAGCAGGGCAAACTAGAAATTGAGCGGGAGAAACTTATGCGTAGGTCTATGGTCATTACTCGAAATGAGTTATCGATACTATCTATCATGTCTCGATATTATCGATGACTTTATGCTCGATTGAATCTTCTCTTAAAATAATAGGGAATAGTGCAACTCAATAACCATCAAGCCACCAAACTATCATGCGTGTGCAAAATACTCTCAAAGACAAAGAGAAATATTACATAATAACTAAGTGAGCCCAAAAACTAGCAGGGCAAACTTAACTAATAATTTTATGACTTGAGCCCAAAATTCTAAACATATTCAATGTTCAAATGGACCACACCACATGATAATTTTGAATTGAACTTCTACTATTGATCATTTCTTAGGGGCCACGGAAGTTTTGGATCAAGCTTATAATTGTGTTTTCTATTAATCCATGTCTGTATGATCTTATGGACGGTTTGATAACAAACAAACATCACTGTTGGGCCTTCTATGGTTTCAATGGTGGCAATCATTACCTACACTGTTTCCAGTGGTATGATCCACTTTGATCTTTTCATATGCTTCAATTTGGGGCTCAACCCCTTAAATTAGATAGATAAACAGATGGATGACATAGATATACTACATACATTCAATGTGGGGCCAATAAAGTTTGAAATATACCTGTGGTGCGTGCTTTCTTCACTGGACCCACCATTTTCGGAAGAGGGTGTGATTGCCGATGTCTAGGGAGGATGCACTCCAATGTTGTTAAGAAACCGGTAGTGAAAGCAACAGTGAAACCAATGGTGCAAAGGGGTGAAAGCAACAAAAGCCGCGGTGGAAAGGGGGTGAAAGCAACGACAGTGAAAGTAGCTGTGGAAAAGGAGATGAAAGAAAATAGTGGAAAGGGAGAGGAAAAGTGGACGGCAGTGAAAAGGAGGGGTATTTTCGTCCTGAAATTCAGTCTCCGCAGGTGCAGGTCTAAGTTGCAAAACAAAGTTTGTCTTCTTTCATAAAAATAGCTGGAGAAAAGGCAACTTAGACCTGCACGTGCAGATTACACATTTCATTAATTTGAACAAGCTTCATATGAAATGGAGATAGAACTGAAACGGGAAATACCGAAAATTGTGCAAGCCAAACTACCAATGTAAGCAAGCATGAAATTGAGCGGGGCAAATATGAAATTGAACGGGGCAAACTAGAAAATGAGCGGGGCAAGCATGAAATTGAGCGGGGCAAACTAAGAAATGGGCAGGGCAAGCATGAAATTGAGCGGGGCAAACTAGGAAATGAGCGGGGCGAACATGAAATTGAGCGAGGCAAACTAGGAAATGAGCAGGGCAAGCATGAAATTGAGCGAGGCAAACTAGGAAACGAGCGGGACAAACATGAAATTGAGCGGGGCAAATTAGGAAATGAGTGGGGCAACCATGAAATTGAGCAGGGCAAGCATGAAATTGAGCGGGGGAAACATGAAATTCAGCGGGGCAAACACGGAAATGAGCGGGGCAAACATGAAATTGAGCAGGGCAAATATGAAATTGAGCGGGATAAACTAGAAAATCAGCGGGGCAAACATGAAATTGAGCGGGGGAAGCATGAAATTGAGCAGGGCAAACATGAAATTGAATGGGACAAATTAAAAAATCAGCGGGGCAAACATGAAATTGAGTGGGGGAAACATGAAATCAGCGGGGCAAACTATAAAATCAGTGGGGCAAACATGAAATTGAGCGAGGCAAACAAGAAATTCAGCGGAGGAAACTTGCATTTGAGCAGGGCAAACTACAAAATCAGCGGGGCGAACTAGGAAATCAGCAAGGCAAAGATGAAATTGAGCGGGGGAAACATGAAATTCAGCGGGGCAAACTAGAAAATCAGCGGTGCAAACTTAACATATAATTTCATGAATTGAGCCCAAAAAACTAAACAAGTTATATTCTATTGTTATATTAATCTAACAAGTTACTTTCAACAAATTGGAAATCATTTATCAACAGAATTTTATCTTCTAATTGAACTTATTTATATAATTCTTTTAGTTGTTTAGATAGCTGAAATCATTTCGTTGTTTGCAATCTGATTTTGTTTTGTGAGTCTTTTTTGAAATTGGTATAATGCTGTTTGGTTTGTGCTTGGTGTTTTTATGCTAGGTTTGCGGGGATGGGACGGTTTGAGTGAGGGTCAATGTCAAAAGCCATCTATTTTGGTTGTTGATTCTGAATCTGATTTCTTCGGTGGGCGTGTTTTAGAAATGTCATTTCATATTGGGTTTGTTTGGTTTTTGATATGGGATAATTCCTTTGGTTGCTAGGGACAAGCAAATTGAGTCATGTTTTCCATTTCTAAATTTTGAATTTAAGGTCTTCTATCTTTCTAGTCTCTCTTTTTTTGGGTTATTTTTGGTTGCATTATCTAATTGGATTGCAACCATCTGTCAAATAAAGTGGAAATAACCAGATTGTAGTTTCCTTCCTTGGCATTCTTATTTAGGATGGATTTTTGAATCCTTATATTACTTTCAAGTTAGACACGATAGGGACAACTACAAATTGAGGGTCATTTCCCCATATGAATACCATGAGCAACAATTAACTTTCCCATTCATCTTGATTAAATTGAAGGCTCGCAATTCAATTCTATTAGGGCTTGTTTAGCCGGTCGGATTGGAAGTTAAATCCCGGGATTGGCCGAGCGTGCCAAACAGAGTCGGTGATCTGATCCCAATCCCATGGGTCTTAAGACAATCCACTGACAACACCATCATTACCTTTAAATCCCATCCAATCCACCTTAATCCATTCAAATTTGCCTGAGATGTGTTTGGTTTGAGGGATTAGAAGGGATGGGAAGGTTTAATCTCAGGATTGACCAAGCATTCCAAACAGACGGGATATAGCAATCCCACGTATCTCAAGACAATCCACAAACAACACCATTATTACCTAGAAATCCATGCCATCCACCCTAATACCATTCAATCCCTTTCAATCCACCCAGCCAAACGGGCCCTTATGCATCTAAATGAAGCCTCAGGTCAATCAGTATGTCTGGCATATGTTAGTTGACTGTGGGTTGATTTCTTGTTGGGGTTCCAAGA
This sequence comes from Magnolia changhungtana, assembly GCA_030180095.1. Classification (NCBI taxonomy): domain Eukaryota; kingdom Viridiplantae; phylum Streptophyta; class Magnoliopsida; order Magnoliales; family Magnoliaceae; genus Magnolia; species Magnolia changhungtana. The sequence goes on from JASAUF010000625.1 coordinate 5,603,391, forward strand.
TGATTAGTTCTTCTGTTATTCCTTTCTTCTATTGAGTGTTTTGAGTTTGTCGATTGATGTCGGGAGTTGGGACAAATATTAAAATGATTTGCATGATGAGAGATGTTTGGACTTGAGGTTTTTATTAACGAGGCTTAACTGAGATGTCCTTCATTGTTTCTGACTGAAAGATGTCCTTTGCATTATAATGTGCATGGACAGAAGAAACTGAGCTACTGAGATTGCAAAAAGAGGACATGCATCAAGCATGACTCTTAATAATTTTCAATGAGACTGTCAGATTCATTTTATGCTTGTGTGAATAGATGTGAATGAAGCTGATTTCATATAGAAGTGGCATGTACGTTTGAAGTATGGTATGGTACCATAAGTTGTGCTACAATTGCCCATGCGGAGTTCTTCACTCAATCGTTAGATGATTTATATGGATACATCAGTTCACTGTTCAATGATAAATCATGAATTGGCCAGATATATATAGATTTTTCAAGCTTAGTTTATCATTTCCTTTGTTTGAAACAGGCACTATACTCAAGACCATGCGAATCATAGACATTTTCATCACAGGTGAAAATATTTCAGTGAAATCGATACCTGCCTTTTGTTGAAACCCTTTCACAACCAGTCTAGCTTTGTATCGTTTCGAACCATTGTGCTCCTCCTTCAATCTGTAAACCCACTTGTTATGAAGAGCTTTCTTACCCTTAGGTAGAGTGACTAGCTCCCATGTACGATTAGACTCAAGAGAGTCCATCTCCTCATCCATGGCCTACTCTCACTTAACCCGTGTATCTGATTGTCATGCCTCTTCAAAACACTCTGGCTCACCATTATCTGTCAGCAGTAGAATATATAAGGAGGGTGAATATCGGACTGTGGGTCTCCTCTCCCGAGTAGACCTCCTCACAACCGGTGTATATCGGACCATATGTCGATATATCGACAAAATCAAGTATCGATATATCAACATATTGTCAATATATCGACATTACATGGAATTTTTAGTTAAGTCGCTGGACAAATGAGGACTTAATTCGATATTATCGACCATATATATGTCGATATATCAACAAAATCAAGTATCGATATATCGACATATTGTCGATATATCGACGTTACATTAGATTTTACAAAAGCTTGATGACTTACGTAGACAAGATCGATGATATGTCGATTATATCGACAACTTACTTCATATCATATCGATGATATGTCGATATAATCGACATTACATAGAATTTTTTGGTTTAGTCGCTGGACAAATGAGCACTTAATTCGATATTATCGACCATATGTCGATATATCGACAAAATCAAGTATCGATATATCGACATATTGTCGATATATCGACGTTACATGGAATTTTTCTGGTGTAATTTTTTTTTTTTTTTGGAATTTATTCATGCACATTTTTCTTGGTGCAATTTTTTTTTTTTTTTTTAAATATTTGGGTTAGTTTGTTGAACACACCCTCCATGTTAGCCATCCCCACTAGGGATCGATACAAACACGAATAAATTCCATCATTATTTATGTTTGGGTTAGTGTTTTTTTCTTTTACTGCTTGTATTTTTTAGCAACTAGCCAAGGAAAACGTACCTAAATAATACATTAATTTCACTACTAAACTATGGAGGTGTCCCAAAAGAAATTTTTGAAGGATCTTCTGAGGAATGTTTTGAATGATGCTCAAAATGTTCGTTTCAATAAGCACATTGCATTGAAATGTATGTTTTGTACTTAAGACCTATTAGATGTGTTGTTGAAAGCGATGTTGTCACTGCGACATACATCGGGGAAATTTTAATATTCCCCACATAATACTCGCCTTGTTTCCCCTGCCGCAGTTTAGCATGAACCCATAGTTTCCAAACATGGCCTAAAGAAAACACAAACATCTCTGACAGTTAGCACAAAAAATTGATACATAGTTTTAAGAAGTTTGTAAGCTATTGAGGCAAGCATAATAAGCAAGATCACATATTTCTGCTTTGAACCTAAAGAAGTCGGGTCCAATCACCTCACTTTTGCAATCATATAGAGCATCCACACCGACAGTTAGCACAAAAAATCCATGCAATTTGGATACAGATCCAGAAGATTATCAAACGAGTAGATATGCCAGCCTTCAATGGGGCTTATGTATTTAGATACAAGTTAAGTAAAAGGAAGAAGAAGAAGAAGAAGAAGACCTGTGAATTAGAAGAGTTCTTGCCAGGAAGAGAAATCTTTCCCCAGCCCTTTGATTACTTTCAGTTGCCATGATTCATTATCTTTTCTAACATCTTGTCTGACAACATTAATGGAACGGGGAGTGCATCGGTCATATTCTTCACCTGATGCTTGAACTTCGGCCAATGAGTGCTACTATTTGTTGGGAACTGCAAAACCGACTGGAATGCTAAAAGCTAATGAAGTTTGTGTTATTTTGTATGTAATTTTGTCGCTATATTAATCTGTTTATGTGATTCCTCTGATTGCTTAGAGTAATGTGATATGTTTGCATTTGTTACCTAGTCAACATTTCCATGCTTTAAATTGCAAGGGCAATGTGCTTGAATTTTGAAAGGTTAGGGGATGCCATTATTCAAATTTCTGCTTCTTTTTCCCATTGCATTGAAGAGCTCGTCGGTCAATAATTAGATAAAACCAAACAAGCCGATCAGGACCACATCCATTAACCTAGGTTGATATGGTACATGGTTCAAAACAGGAATTTGCTCTCCTTCATCTACAATACCAGAGTGGTAGATTCATGTACTATGCATTTGAACCAAGCAGAGTAATTTTACTCTTTTGAAAGTTTAAAAAAAGTGAAATTTATATGCCATCGGTGCAACTAGAAGCAAAGGTGATGTGAAGAGTTGATCCAACCTGGAAAATCAGCGGGGCAAACATGAAATTGAATGTTGCTCTGGTTGCTTTGGTAGTTCACATGGTTGGAGTTGGTTATAAAGAGTGCTCCATGTAGAAACCTCTGCATGTACTTCCTAAAAGCCAACCCAAATTCATAGGAGAAGACTAAGATAATAATGGTGATGATGATGCATTTGTAAATTCTTCGCCATATACAAACATACATACTTATAGAGATATATAGATATGCATATGCACATATAGATACAAATACAGGCATGTGTTTTTTATTGTATATGGTAATCATACAATGCAATTCACGTGTACAAACCCTATACTCAACTCAAGCATGCCTTGTAAAACATACATGTAAATCCCAATAACCAAAGTGTTCTCCCTTTGACTCCAACAAACCATATCCGGAAGAGTTCCAGAGGTCATGTTGGGTCCTCTAGAAGTCATGCATGTTGGCCTCAAGTTGCCCTCAACCCAACCCAACCTACCCCTCACTACAACTTGGGTTTGGATCAACCGACCCAACTTGAGATGGGGTCAGGTTCACTCAGGTTGTCACGGTCTTGAGCGGGGCAAACATGAAATTGACCTTATCTACCATGAAATTAAGCTGGGCAAACATTAAATAAGCCTATATGAAATTTATCGAGGAAAATGTACCTAAATAATACTTTTAAGTTATAAGTGTCGGTTATATGTTTAGGTTTAAGTTAGGTTATCTTTGCCATTAAAGCTTAAATGATAAAGAACCTGGCTATGATACCATGAAAGATTTTGAGAATGAAAAGAACTTATCTTTCTTTTCTTAAATTAATAGAAGTTACAGGGGGTATTTATTTCCAAAATAGTTCTGGTAGAAGTCTATCCTAATCTACCAGATTACAAAAAAATAGGAGATCACCAATTGTGTTTTCTATTAATCCATGTCTGTATGATCTTATGAATAAGTTTGATAACAAATAAACAAGTTATTCCAATGAGCATGTTCAGCGGAGCAAACTATGAATTCAGCGGGGCAAACTAAAAAATCAGCAAGGCAAACATGAAGTTGAGCGGGGCAAACTAGAGATTCAGCGGGGCAAACATAAAATTAAGCGGGGCAAACTAGAAAATCAGCAGGGCAAACATGAAATTGAGCGGAGCAAACTAGAAAATCAGTGGGGCAAACATAAAATCAGCGGGGCCAATTAGAAATGGAATGGGGCAAACATGAAATTCGGCGAGGGAAACATGAAATCAATAGGGCAAATTAGAAAATCATTATGCCCACTGTTTCCCGTGGTATGATCCACTTGATATTTTAATATGCTTCAATTTGAATTTGGAGCCCATCTAAGTGTAGGTTATAGGTTTAGGTTTAAGTTAGGTTATAGGTTAAGGTTTAGAGAATTGAGAATAGGTTAAAGTTTAGGTTTAGGAAATCAGGTTGGGGTTTGGGTTTAGGTTTGGGGTTTCAATTTTAGGTTTAGGTTAAGGAGTTGAGATTAGGTTTAGGTGTAGGTTTAGGTTTCAAGATTTCAGAATACATTTAGGTTTTGGGTTTAGGCTATAGGTTTAGATTTAGGTTATAAGTGTCGGTTATAGGTTTAGGTTTAAGTTAGGTTATGGGTTAAGGTTTAGGGAACTGAGAATAGGTTAAGGTTTAGGTTTAGGAAACCGGGTTCGGAATCGGGTTTAGGTTTGAGTTTTCAAGTTTAGGTTTAGGTTAAGGAGTTGAGATTAGAACTAGGTGTAGCTTTAGGTTTAGGGATTTGAGAATACATGTAAGTTTTAGGTTATAAGTGTAGGTTATAGGTTTAGGTTTCAGTTAGGTTATGAGTTAAGGTTTAGGGAATTGCGAGTATGTTAAGGTTTAGGTTTAGGGATTTGAGAATACATTTAGGTTTTAGGTTATAAGTGTACGATATAGGTTTAGGTTTAAGTTAGGTTATAGGTTGGTTTAGGGAATTGAGAATAGGTTAAGGTTTTAGTTTAGGGATTTGAGAATACATTTAGGTTTTAGGTTTAGGTTTAGGTTTAGGTTTTGAGCGGGTGCAAACATGAAATTGAGAGGGGGCAAACATGAAATTGAGCGGGGCAAACATGAAATTGAGCGGGGCAAACTAGGAATTGAGCAGGGCAAGCATGAAATTGAGCGGGGCAATAGGAAATGAGCTAGGCAAACTAAGAATTGAGCGAGGCAAACATGAAAATCAACGGGGCAAACTAGAGATTCAGCGGGGCAAACATGAAATTGAGTGGGGCAAACTAGGAAATGAGCGGGGCAGGCATGAAATTGAGTGGGGGAACATGAAATCAATGGGGCCAACTAGAAATTGAACGGGGCAAACATGAAATTGAGTGGGGAAAACATGAAATTAGCGGGGCAAACTAGAAAATCATTATGCCCATTGCTTCCCGTGGTATGATCCACTTGATATTTTGATATGCTTCAATTTGGGGCCCATCTAAGTGTAAGTTATAGGTTTAGGTTATAAGTATAGGTTATAGGTTTAGGTTTAAGTTAGGTTATAGGTTAAGGTTTAGAGAATTGAGAATAGGTTAAAGTTTAGGTTTAGGAAATCAGGTTGGGGTTCGGGTTTAGGTTTGGGGTTTCAAGTTTAGGTTTAGGTTAAGGGGTTGAGATTAAGATTAGGTGTAGGTTTATGTTTCAGGATTTCAAAATACATTTAGGTTTTAGGTTTAGGTTATAAGTATCGGTTATAGGTTTAGGTTTAAGTTAAGTTATAGGTTAAGGTTTAGGGAACTAAGAATAGGTTAAGGTTTAAGTTTAGGAAATCGGGTTCGGGACCAGGTTTAGGTTTGGGTTTTCAAGTTTAGGTTTAGGTTAAGGAGTTGAGATTAGAATTAGGTGTAGCTTTAGGTTTAGGGATTTGAGAATACATGTAGGTTTTAGGTTATAAATGTAGGTTATAGGTTTAGGTTTCAGTTAGGTTATGAGTTAAGGTTTAGGGAATTGTGAGTAGGTTAAGGTTTAGGTTTAGGGATTTGAGAATGCATTGAGGTTTTAGGTTATAAGTGTACGATATAGGTTTAGGTTTAAGTTAGGTTATAGGTTAAGGTTTAAGGAATTGAGAATAGGTTAAGGTTTAGATTTAGGGATTTGAGAATACATTTAGGTTTTAGGTTTAGGTTTAGGTTTTGAGCGGGGGCAAACATGAACTTGAGAGGGGGCAAACATGAAATTGAGCGGTGCAAACTAGAAATTGAGCGGGGCAAACATGAAATTGAGCGGGGCAAACTAGGAAATGAGCGGGGCAAGCATGAAATTGAGCGGGGCAAACTAGGAAATGAGCTAGGCAAACTAGGAATTGAACGGGGCAAGCATGAAAATCGGCGGGGCAAACTAGAGATTCAGCGGGGCAAACATGAAATTGAGTGGGGCAAACTAGGAAATGAGCGAGACAAGCATGAAATTGAGCGGGGGAACATGAAATCAGCGGGGCTAACTAGAAATTGAAAGGGGCAAACATGAAATTGAGCGGGGGAAACATGAAATCAGTGGGGCAAACTAGAAAATCATTATGCCCACTGCTTCCCGTGGTATGATCCACTTGATATTTTGATATGCTTCAATTTGGGGCCCATCTAAGTGTAGGTTATAGGTTTAGGTTATAAGTGTAGGTTTAAGTTAGGTTATAAGTTAAGGTTTAGAGAATTGAGAATAGGTTAAAGTTTAGGTTTAGGAAATCAGGTTGGGGTTCAGGTTTAGTTTGGGGTTTCAAGTTTAGGTTTAGGTTAAGGAGTTGAGATTAGGATTAAGTGTAGGTTTAGCTTTCAGGATTTTAGAATAATTTAGGTTTTAGGTTTAGGTTATAAGTGTCGGTTATAGGTTTAGGTTTAAGTTAGGTTATAGGTTAAGGTTTAGGGGACTGAGAATAGGTTAAGGTTTAAGTTTAGGAAATCGGGTTCGGGACCGAGTTTAGGTTTGAGTTTTCAAGTTTAGGTTTAGGTTAAGGAGTTGAGATTAGAATTAGGTGTAGCTTTAGGTTTAGGGATTTGAGAATACATGTAGGTTTTAGGTTATAAGTGTAGGTTATAGGTTTAGGTTTCAGTTAGGTTATAAGTTAAGGTTTAGGTTTAGGGATTTGAGAATACATTTAGGTTTTAGGTTTAGGTTTAGGTTTAGGTTTTGAGTGGGGGCAAACATGAAATCGAGCGGGGCAGGCATAAAATCGAGCGGGGCAGGCATAAAATCGAGCGGGGCAAACATGAAATTAAGCGGGGCAGACTAAGAAATGAGCGGGACAAACTAGGAAATGAGCGGGGCAAGCATGAAATTGAGCAGAGCAAACTAGGAAATGAGCGGGGCAAGCATGAAATTGAGCGGGGCAAGCATGAAAATCAGCGGGGCAATAGAGATTCAGCGGGGCAAACATGAAATTGAGCGGGGCAAACTAGGAAATGAGCGGGGCAGGCATGAAATTGAGCGGGGCAAACTAGGAATTGAGTGGGGCAAACGTGAAATTGAGCGGGGCAAACTAGGAAATGAGCGGGGCAAGCATGAAATTGAGAGGGGCAAACTAGGAAATGAGCGGGGCAAGTATGAAATTGAGCGGGGCAAACATGAAATTGAGCATGGCAAGCATGAAATTGAGCGGGGCAAACATGAAATTGAGTGGGACAAACTGAAAAATCAGCGGAGGAAACATGAAATTGAGCGGGGGAAACATGAAATCAGCGGGGCAAACTATAAAATCAGTGGGGCAAACATGAAATCAGCGGGGCAAACTAGAAAATCATTATGCCCACTGTTTCCCGTGATATGATTCACTTGATATTTTAATATGCTTCAATTTGGGGCTCAACCCCTTAAATTAGATGGAAAAACGGATGGACGGCATGGGTAGACTACAGGAAACGAATTGGCTACTCCCCCTGCCACCAGCCAATGGCTGGTGTTCGGTGCTCTGTGGGCCCCATCATGATGTATGTATTTCATCCACGTCGTCGTCCATCTATTTTTATAGATCATTTTATCATATTATACAAAAATTGAGGTATATCCTGATCTTATTTGGACCACATTACAGGAAACAATGTTTAATGAACATCGACCATTAAAAACTTTTTGGGGGCCATAAAAGTATTGGGTCAAGATGATCTTTGTTTTTAGCCTTCATCTGGGTCTTTATCACCTAAAAAACAGATTGGATTTCAAACACAAAGTACAGTGGGCTTCATGAGGATTTAAATGATAGATATCCAATCACCATTGTTTTCCTCTAGTGTGGTACATCTAAGATTTATATCCCTCTTATTTTTAATCTCGTAATATGTTTTCTTTATGTAGGCATGATTTATTTTCCCTTGTAAAAAATAGATTCTTTCACATGCATATTACTCATTTTAGTTAGGGATTTATTTTAGTGCTCAACTAGTAGTCCTTGGAATATTCATTTGAGCGGGCCAAACTGAAAATTAAGCGGGCCACCAACCAAATTTCCATCTAATTTGGGGCTCAACCCCTTAAATTAGATGGAAATTGAGCGGACAAAATGGATGAAAGGAATGGATGAAACACATACACCATGGTGGGGCCCACAGAGCACCGAACATCATCCATGTACACCATGGTGGGACCTACAGAGCAACGACCACCAGCCACGTATACCATGGTGGGGCCAAAGAGCACCGACCACCAGCCACGTACATCATGGTGGGGCCCACAGAGCACCGGCCACCAGCCACGTACATCATGGTGGGGCCCACAGAGCACCGGAGGAGTAGCCAATCCCATTTCCTATACTTATATATTCAATGTGGACTAACTGAGTTTAAAATATACCTGTGCAGCGTGCTTTCTCCGCTCGACCGACCATTTTCAGAAGAAGACGAAATGTTGCTAGGGGGGCCCACAAAAAGGGATTTTTTGTCTTTCTAATGGGGTGAGGAAAGGGGGTGAAAGCAACGGCAGTGAAGCAGCGGTGGAGAGGGAGAGGAAAAGCCAACGGTTAAAAGGGAGAGGAAAAGCAGCAGCAGTGAAAAGGAAGGGTATCCAGAAATTCGTAATCCGCACGTGCAGGTCTAAGTTGCAAAAGAAAGTTTGTCTTCTTTCGTAAAAAAAACAGCTGGCTAAAAGGTGGGGTCCACCGTCCTAAATTTCTCTTTGCAAATTAAGGCTTGCTTGGCGGCGAGTAAACTTGGTGGGGTGATACCTGAGGTCTATACGCCCCAAGAACCCAAATGGTGAGGAACTTCATATCAATGGATTTTTGGTCCTTGATCTGTCCATGATTTGATCTCTTTATGGTTCCCACCGAAAGTACACGTGGAAGAAAGGTGGACCCACTCCGTCCTTGTACTAGTGTTCCCTGACGTTTGTAGACCACGCTTCAAAAACCACACCATCAATCACTCCTAACCGTTCAACTTCTCTTTTAAAAATGGACGGCCAAAAAACAGGTCAATTGTTTAGAGTCAGCAGGGAGAAGTGAGGATTGGAGCTACTGTTGCCTGGTCAGTGTGATCTTTGAATTGTGACCCACCCCCGTTAGGGCCCACTAGATGGACGGTCACCATCCATAATGTCCCTCTGCTTAGTACACGTAGGAAGGTACGTCGCTTTGGGACGCGGATTGCATGACTCTGTTCTGGACGGTCTCTTGGCTCACCATGATTTTATCCCTGCTGTCCATCTATTTTTCCAGCACAAAAATGAAGCAGATCAAAATCTCAGGTGATCACAACCCAGGAAATTTGTGTAATTCCACGTACCCGTTAAAACTCCTTGGTTTTTGTGTTTTTTACTTCATTCATATCTATGTCACCTAATAAAAAAGGTTATATGGAAAATAAACATTATAGTGGAACTTAGAAAGTTTTTAACGGTGGGCGTTCAATCACCACTGTTTTCCTCCGGTGCTGTCCACTTGGGATTTGGATCTACCACTGTCCACTTGGGATTTGGATCTACCACATTTGTGGGGATCATGCCCTAAAATAATGTAATGATCGAAAATGGATGGACGGCGTGGATAACACATACATTATTGTGGGGCCTACAGAACAGTCTCACGTGGCTACTGGCAGTGTCAGTATGCAATCCTTGGAACTATTGTATTGCGTCACTGCCCTCAGACAGTTGAAATTGGACGCGGATTGCGTACTACCCCCGCCCGTCCCTGGCTCCTAACGGGCAGTTCTGTAGGCGGGGTCACTGTGATGTATACAACCAAACTGTCAACTCTTTTTCTTAGATTATTTCAAAGCATGAACACAAAAATGTAGCATATCCAACGCTCAAGTGTGCCACACCAAGTAATAAGCTTGGTTGCATTAAAAGGCACAAAGCATTAAGCATCAGTTGCATTAAATGCAAGAGTCATCTATGGCGTAGTTCATTTCACTGTTGGATTTGCTTATTTTTTTTAATGCATTAAAATAATTTGAGAAAAGGGATAAACAGCTTGGATGTACAGATACATAACGGTGGGGGCGGGGTAGTACGCAATCCGCGCCCGTTGAAATCGGACGCCAATTGCGTCCTACATGTAATAATTTTATCCGCACCATTGAAATTTTCTCACAAATAATTTTAAGCTACGACGTAAAAAAATAGCCACGCAAGAGGCTTAAATGGACCACAAATTGGGGATTAAACGTTCACCACTAAAAATTTCTTATGAGTTGGAGAAGTTTCGGATCAAGCTGATATTTATGTTTTTGCTTCATCCATGTCTACATGGCCTTATGAATAGGTTGTATGGTAAAAAAAAATCACGGTGGCCATTAGAAATGTTTCAACGGTGAGTGTCATATCATTGCAGTTTCTTTTGGTGTGGTCCACTGGAGGTGTGAACCTACTTCATTTTTAATCTCATCCCGTAAAATGATTTGAGAGAAAATCTCAACGGCATGGATAAAATTATTACATCACGGTGGGTCCCAGAGAGCCCTGCCCGTACGGATTACTGTCCGGGAGCGGGTAGGACGCAATCCGCGTCCGTTGAAATCTACCATAACCGTGGCACGTGTCATAGTGTGATGCATTCACGTGGCATGGGTATCCAAGTAATCTGAGTGCCATCACCCGTTAACAAGCACCCGAAACGGTTGAAGCCACACACTGAGCTCAGTTATTCAGCTCGAATGGCCGTCGAAATTGCAAAATTAGGGTTGCGATCGACGCCATTCTCTTCCCCAAACCGATCGAAATTCCCTAAAATCTTCGAATCCTGTCGAACGGAAAAGCCATTTACTGTCCGGCTTTCTTCGTCCTCGTCATCGTCTTTCATCAACGAACAACAGATTTCCTTTAGCGAACCGGAAAAGGTTCTCTTGGAACGTCTTCTAGGAATTCAAGGAAGAGGTCGTAAGGCTTCTCCCGAGCAACTCAAGGTTTGATTTATTTATTTTATTTTATTTTGTAATTTCTCTCTGTGTGTGTATGTGATTCGATTTTGGGATTTTGAATGACAATTCGGTTAATTCAAGTGGATTTAATGCAATAAAAGAGTCTTTTGTTTTTTTTTTTTTTTTTGTTGTTTTTTCCCTATCATGCTTGATTTTTTTTTAAAAAAAAGCATTTGTTTTGTTCTGCCACCTTTTCGGTGATCTAGACCATTTATCTGGTGGGCCTTGTTATGTATGGACCATGCCCTTAGGATCTCCTCCAAGTATTAACTTAACTGTTGGATCGGTGGGCTCTAAATGGGAGGTTTAGCCAATGGTCCACATTAAATAAGAAAATATTCACCGGTCACATTGGCAATATTTTCTGTTGGGGAGATTGTCAATATGTAATGCATTCATCGCGGGCCTGTTTGATGAATGGTCTGGATTGCTGAAAGGCGGGCTACCGGTGCTTTCAATGGCAAATGAAAAATGCATTTAGGGCCTGTTTGGATTGTGAATTACACAAGTAATGTATTTTGTAAAGTGCAATGATTTCAAATTATTTGGGTAGGCATGGTAAAATTGTAATAATGATACTTATACATTACTTCAAAGCCAAATCATAGAGAAAAATACACTGATTAATGTGTTTCGGTAGGAGATTTCCACTGCAACACAATGTAAAATCATAATGATTACAAATTCCTTTGGCAGTCTCCTATTACATCTACATTTGACTGCTGAATTATGTGTTGTAATGATGGCGCTTTTACAGTACATTACTGATGTAATTCAAACAAGCCCTCAGTTCGGTTCTGCTTTGTCTACTTCCTACTCCTTTTTCCTAATATATTGATGTTTGAGATTCCTAGGATGTTGAAAGTGCTGTGAAAACGCTAGAAGATTTGAAAGGCATACCAGATCCCGTGAGTTCATTTTACATTACCAAGAATAGCCTTTTTCATTTTGATGATTTTTTATTTTTTTATTTGTGTTGACATGTGATTGGTGTTGGTAATCACGTATTGATAGGTTCTGTGCCATTTTGTGCAGTTAACTAATTGAGCATTTCCTTAATGTATGTGGGCACTTTGCACTTAGCAGTTTACTTTATAAACTACCCTTCCATGACTGACTTTGCTTGCTTTTCATTAGGGGTCTGTGCATCATTGGATTGGGGTTTAGTACTAGGTAGGGAGTGTGACTTGTTCGGGTTTTAGAACGGGTTGTATTGTCAATGCTGGTACGCGTCATCCAGTAAGGGATGAGTTGCCCAAAAACTTGAAAAATGAAAAAAATAATTATAAAAGTAAAAAAAGAAACTTAGGAAAATCATAAACAACCTAAAAAAGAAGAAAAACATATAAAAGTTAGATGATTAATATTACCTTCTCTGTACAAATTATCAGTTATGCTCCACGCACAGTTGGGTCAATGATTTTTGGATGGTCTGGATAGATGTACAATGCCACGTATATGGTTGAAGAGTCTCCACAACATGGAAACAGCTCTATTTCTGTATCTTATAGACATGGCTTGATGGAGTTAACTTCCTAAGGAAGCTCTCTTTCCCATCCTTATAAGTTGGGGATGCATCTTGCTTCAGGTCTCTCTTATCTTATCTTTTCATTTTTTAGGATGTAAATGGCCACATGCATTTAGCAGCCAATGCGACCACATGTGTGGTCAGCATGGCAAGTGTGCGACCAGACTGTTCTCCCCTTTTCTTTTTCATCTCTCTCTCTCTCTCTCTCTCTCTCTATTTTATGACTCACCTGACTTATCACTACCCAAATTTGGTAAGACTTGTTCCGAGTCAGAAACTAGTTGGCCCTTTTTTGTGTATATGGTATTGGACTTGTTTCGGACCCCACCAAAACCAATATGAATAAGACAATAGAGAGTTCTATGGCCCAAGTTGGTGTTGGCAGATTGATTCTTGTGAAACCTGAGATTGCAATAGTAGCGGTGCTCTCTTGGAGCATCATAATAGAAAAATGAGAAATCAGGGGATTCACGCCCCTTTCTTCTCTGTAGTAGACCACTCTAGCCCTTTGAACAACTGCACAAAAATGTGGGTGTAGGTGCTGCCGTGCTCGAAATTTCTATGTTGGGTGGTGTTGCGAAGGGCAACAACAATTCTGCTATGGGGTTTGTTCAGCCAGAGATTATTGTGATGGGTGGCGATTGAAGGAGCAGAACCAAAGAAGAATGGGCTGATCTAATGTTCATCAGAGTATGGCTGCTGAAAACTGGTGAAGGGGTAGATAATATTGACTGCCATCTGCTATAAAGTTTTGATCTGTGCAGATTCAGCCTCAAGGGATGATGGGATTGGAGGAGGAGGTGATGCTAGATAGAATGCGTCCCTGGGTTTGGCATTGGGAATAGGTGATGATGATAGTGGTTCTGTAGCAATGCTGAAATGACAACAGGTGGTGTTGCAGCCAACAATAAGTGAAGCCAGAATCGGATTTTCTTGAGACACAGGATAGAGTAGGGGGAGGGGGAAGATGCATGCACTGCAACTTGGTGTATTGTCACAAGTGTTGCTTGAAATTGGATAGTGACATTATCTGAGATTTGGGAAGTATGGATTATATCAGAGTAGATTAGGGTAATCTTACTATATTAGAATATTTCCTTTTTTGTTAAGATGTGTCTATTAAGATCTCTAGAAATCTCTCACCTATTCTCTCTCTCTCTCTCTCTCTCTATATATATATATATGTGTGTGTGTGTGTGTGTGACCCCCCCCACGGGTGATGTGGGTCGAACATCAACACCGTGCAGTCAAATGCACCATTCCATGGTGGGCCACGGGCTTAAAATCAAGTGAATCAAAGACCTGGGTGGGACACACCACATACAATAGTCGGGAGGGGTTACCTTCCCATTAAAACATTCATAATAATTTATTGGGCCCATAGAGATGTGGTTCACAGATCCAACCGATTCATTGTGTGTCCCACTTGGATGAGGGGTCAAACCAATTTTGAGCTGCATCCAAAACTCAAGTGGGCTCCACAAAGTGCTTTTATATGTTTTAGGCATGCCTTCACATATTTTTAGATGGTATGCCCCTCCTAAGTTTCATATACAGTTGATTTTTGGGATGTCCCATAACCTAAAAGGGACCCATACAACGCACGGTGTTGATGTTCAACACACATCATGGTGGGTCCCACATAGCTCGACCTCATGGGAAGTTCCCATGAGGTCGACCTCATATATATATATATATATATATATATATATATATATATATATATATATATATAGTGGTTTAACATGATATCAAGGCTACAGTTCTGATCTACCAGGTCCCCACCACCATCCGTTTCCATACGGAAGATCCCATATCTGGAATCCAGTCGCTTTTAGTGCCCAAACCCAACTTTGTCTATTTGTGCATAGTATCTATCATCTCCGTCTAGTGGTATCTTTGTCCGTCTGCAATCTTGCCATTGCAACCCTTTGCCACCATCCATTATCGACCAGATTTGGTGACCTTTTGCTCGTAACCATGCTGCCAGCCAGCCCATCTTGTGTCCATCACCTCTGATTTGCACAATTGTCGGATCCATCATTGACTGCAGCAGATGGTCGACTACCATTGTCTCCAATCTGTTGCCGTTAAGACCCACATTCCATCCCCGGTAACATCACTCATCTTCAACGCCCACCCAATTGAATCCACCAATGCCCCTGCATCCCAGATCTCACGAGATCTATCATCATCTCTTCTCAGCGATTGCAAGCCTCACATCTACAATCACTGACATCCCTCTCAGTTTCCGATCTGACCATCACCGCAGCCCCAGTTCCAACCATCATCCCCCTCCTGTAACCCAATTCTGCATAGTGACTTTTGAATTATCTCCATTGATCTGAACAATGACAGATCTACACCATTCGTTCAACACATTCACCCAGTTCATTGCTCATGTCTACTATTCATGTCTACCCACATCTAAAGCCTACCACTTTCCTCAGTTGCAACTGCACCATTTTTTTAGAGAGATAACATCAATTAATTAGAGAAGCACGTAAAGCGCGCAAAATAATACAACCTATACCAGTGTTCGAAATATTGGTATCGCGTTATGTATTGCACCCTTGGGATATGGATACGCATCAATTATCGTATGGGATATATCGGTTCTATCACGTAAATTTTTTTTTTTTTTTAGAGGTAACAAAGAATTTTATAAAAACACTCACCAAAGGCAAGAAAGAATACAAGCAAAAAAACGAAGAAACAAGCAAGGGAAAAGCTATCTCAGAACCTTAAAAAACAGAAACCCAATCAAAGACATATCCCTTGATAATGCCCACCTCCCTTTTAACCGAGGAGAGCTCATTCCTGAAACACTGCCCAATACGTTCTTTCCAGATTGCCCAAAGAATGGCCATAATGAGAAATCCTCCACTCCACTTTCGCATCTTTCCTTCCACTCCTCCCATGTCATGCCCACAAAAGGGCTTCCACCAAAATTGGTATCACCCAATGCATATTGGACGGCCTTAGGAAGTACGCCCCATACCTTCCGTGCAAAAGAACAATGAATAAAAAGATGATTGATTGATTCTGCACTCTCTATACACATAAGGTAGATGTTTGGAAGAATAATGTATCGTTGTTATTGGAAACATGGGGAAACATTGGGAAATTGGTTGAATTTTTCAATGGAACTTAAGTGATTGTTAAAAAAGACAATAATAGACACTTCTAAATCAAAATATTATAAAAAACAAGTATCCGTAATAGGTTTTCCTTTTATGGGGTCCTAATCTATGCGTTGTCTAATTGAATTGATGCAAGTATATTAAAAAGCTATTCATATAATTTATAAATGTAAGAAGACGTGTAAAAACACAAGCAATACATTCAAAAGCAAAAGAAGGATCACTAGATCAGTTTACATACATGTTTGATGTTATGTTTGTACACAAAGATTGCAACTGATTTGTGAGATATTGAGAAAATTTATTTAAAAAAAAAAAAAATTTCTGCAACTCGTCTTATCTCCTCCAAATCTCGAAATCAAAGCTCCCAATCCATGATTTTTCATGCAAAACATGAAAAATCATGGTTTTGCAACAATGTGACACTGATTTAACATGATTTATATATAAAAAAGGATTGAAAATTGAAAATCCTCACTGGATCGAACATGTGGGATATATCCCACTACTTGTGTGTTTCATATTGCATGGGTGGGATACTATTTCTTTCATCTACTAGCTGAGATCTATATCACGTTTTCAGATCCATCCCATCCTTCCGGCTAGCCAACCACTTCTTGACTCGTAGTCCTCCTGGAACCGGTCTTTAGTAAAGAAGGGGAAGGAGGGTCCGGAAAGCCAGGGTTGAAAGCGGCCGGCTGTCAAGAGCGCTACTCCTGCTACAGCCAAGGCGCTGCCAAGGTCGGCCGATATCGTTGATATTTAAAACACTGACCTATACTTCAAAGTTGCAATTACACCACCCCCGCTCGCAACCACCATTATATTTGGTGACATTCTCTAGAACCACCATTAAAATTAAAATTTAAAAAAAAAAAAAACAAAGAAAAAATCCAAAGAATCTGTCTTCTTCTTCTTTGGTAAAACCCCGTCCCCCCCCCCCCCCCCCCCCAATCTTCATTTTCCACAGTCCGTCAGAAACCCATCAACAACATTGCAAGATCTAGACATAGTCCATAATCATTATCACTCTTCTAATAGGCATCAACATCTTTGTCATCTACATCCTCTAGCATCATTGAAATTGCCATTTGCTGCTGCTAGATCCGCCACAAGATCTACTATCCCCCCCCCCCCCCTAGGGCAAAAGGCTTTGTATTTAAGAAGGGGTGTGTCACCCCTTAAGCTTTCTTTGTTTCTTGGTGCATTGCAAATGCAGTGTTAAGTGTACTCTCCTAGATGTTTAGCTCTCCATGGATGCATACAATTAATGCACATTCAGAACTCTTAACTAGAGTGGTTTTTTAGTAGTGTATTAGCTTGGTGGTCCTTGGGTGTATCAATTTCGGCGCTTCAGAAGAGCATTTTCAGTAGTGAACTTGCCTCATCTCCTTTGCCTTATGAGCCTTGATCAATCAGCTCATCTGTACACCTTCGACTATGTATCCTCCTCATACCAGGTCCTTCGACAAGATGTGTTTTTTGTTCATACCGGGCTTTTGGACCGGACTTGTTATTGTGCCGAGCGTTTGGACTGGACTTCTTATTATGACATGCTTTTGGATTAAACCTTGTTACCATGTCTGCCTTATGGTCGGAACTATTTTTTCTTTGCTATCAAAGTATCTAGAGCCACCACAAGAGCAACGGTTGAACTCATTGGCAATGGAAGTGCGTAGCCGCCAAAAGAGCAATGGTTGAAATCTCGGCCACCAAAAGTGCCACCGGATCATTCGCCAATTGCTGGAAGGTTCACATTCTAACAGTCATCAAAGTCCATGCTCTCTTCACGCTACTCATCGTTTCGTTGCCAGGTTTCCTTTGAATTTTTTGTTTTGCTTTTGAATAAATGTTAACCATAGCTTTCAAACGCAAGTTACTCTTAGAGCACCTTGGGTTTGAGGGGGGATGTTAGGGTAGATTAGGGTAATTTTACTAGATTGGAATATTTCCTTTTTTGTTAAGATCTCTATAGATCTCTCACCTCTTCCATATATTCCTATTATTCTCAGTGGAAATAAACAAGATACAATGTACATAATATAGTCTTGTGTTAAATGATGATAGAGATTTGTGCTCTACTACCATTGACATGGCAAAATAAATGATGATGGAGGAGTGGCTTTTCTCACAAAGCGATTTCAATGATTTCATTGCTATGAGATATGGCTTATATAAAACCACCATTACAAATGAAGTTAGCAATTAATATGCCCCAAAATCCAGAATATTAGTTGCATGATTACAATAACCAATAGAAAGCAGCGATGTGACTCCTAAGATTTTTCCTCCCTTGGTAAAAAGGAGACTAACAAATTAGTATATCAGCAATTAAAGTTGCACTTTCTCTTGAATTCCAGATGCATCAAAATAAGGGTCCATGCACCCTGATCTGGCTGCATCACTAAAAAGGCCGAGCTATTAAGTCTTGCCAAATTAAAAAATTAATAGCGGAATTTAAATAAATTAAATACTGAAAGTACTAAATAATCTCACAATGCTGAAATTAAAGACAGCCTCAAATGAATGAGTATTGAAAGGTTGATACAGATGTTGTTCTAAGGACAACCTTACGCCATAAAAACCAAGGGTTTATGGCAGGACAACCTTACTAGAACGGTCTGTGTATCAAAAACTCAAACTGATACAGAGGAATAAAGAAATAAATAAAAAAGGAAGGAAATCTAAGCTATTACAACATTCTCACACAAACATAAAAGAAATTACAACATTCTCCACAAGTGCATAAATGGAAATTTCAACATCCACAAAATAAAATAAACAATCAACCACAAGACTAGAAATTATAGTGGTTCGCTTGTGTGTACACCAACTGTTAAACAATAGCCACACAACATCTCCACTCCTAATATCCTCACACAGTGGATATTAGCGTTCACTATGAAAATAGGTTTTTCAAGGTTAAACTAAAACCCTTACAATTGTGTCTTTTAAGTGGGCTTACACAATTCAAAAACCCCACGCTCTGAGTTTTCTGGATCACCTCGGACAAACCAAAATAGAGAGATTTTTCTAGCACAATCTCAATGAAACTAAAAAAAACAGAATTTACAATAATGTAAAATACCTGGATATTCTCTTTTTGAAGCAGCCCAGAAGAACCAAATCGGAGTAGAAGTTCAACGTAGAAGTTCAATGTCCACACTCACTTATGATATGGTTCTAGGTTCTAAATTGATTTTAGATTAAATCAAGTTGGGTTAGCTTTATTTGATTTTGATTCTAAGAAAAGGGCAAGTCTCAATCCCTTCTTCAAATATGATTGGAATATAGAATACAAAATCAAATATAATAAAGCTAAAGAAAGAGAATATTAAATGAGCACAATATAGCTTAAAAAGATGACTAACTTATCTCTCAGAGTGACGTATTAATTTATCTTGAATTGAATATCAAACTTTGAAATTCGTGCTCTATTTATAATAGCAGAAATCGCTTGCTTGATTGGTCCTGCGGTCAGCTCGATTGGTCGTAAGACCAACAGATTTTTGAAATTTCAAGCGCGATAAGATAAGACCGTTTCACGCCTAGTCGAAGGACCTGCTCGACCGGTCGAGTCCTATCTACGACTGGTCGTGCGCGACCCAATTTAGTTGTTGGACTTTGAGTCGAGCCTGTAGGACTGGTTGAGAACGAGTCGAGCACTGTTCACACGACCAGTCGAGCAGTCTTCAGGACTGGTCGAGGCTTTAACAAAAATTCCCGAAAATCAGTAACAAACTTAGGATTGGTCGAGGAATTCTTGGACTGGTTGAGCCAGTGCTAGGACTAGTCGAACACAGCCTAGGACTAGTCTAAAAACAGACTATGGACTTATAAAATGAGTCATTTGACTTATGTATTCAAAATGACCTACCCTAAGGTCAATCCATCCAAACCTTTTTAGTGAAATATGAACATTGAGTTCTTCTTTTCCTTCGGTTGATAGAAGATCTTTGAAGTTCACGAAGCTTGAGATCTTGTCATATGTAGCAGCTTGAACTCGAGACTTCTGACGCTTGACTTGAAGCTTGAGCTTGAGCTTGAAGACTTGAGTTTGAAGCTTGAGCTTCAGCTTGATCTTGAAGACTTGAGTTTGACACTTGAAAGTTTGAATTCACACTTTGATGTTGTACTTGAACAAGAACATGTAATCTTGCATTTGACGTTCTTGAAGTAAAGACCTTTGTTCTTGTACATGAGATGCACTGTCCTGAATTTGTAGAAGCACTACACAAGACATAGATTCCAAGAAGTGCTACACAAGACACAGATTCTAAGAGGTTTTGGCACTACAAAATTTGACAATTATAGGAGCTAGATAGCATAGCACTTACAATCACAACCATTGAAAAAGCAAGTGTGCATTTTATCCTACGGTTTGAGCTCATTTTACCCATCGCCTATAGCTGTCTTAGATGATCAAGGGATATTTGGGTACCTGATGTATCAAGCCTTACATTCTGACACATCTAGTAGGATGAAGGGAGCAGATTAGGTGTTACCTGGGTAACACCGACTAAGGTGTTAGCCCAACGTGGCACCCTTTCGTTCTTATGCAGAAGCTGTTAGAGTGGGCACATTAACTTTCATGGGTTGAGTACGTACTCAACCCTTCTCTGACAGGCATATGCATGCCAATGATAGGCCGCCATGTCAGGGGTAATACCTTTGTTAGTGTTACTCGGGTAACACCTAATCCTCTCCATAGGATGAAAGTCATAATCAATAATTGATCATGTTCACCAAATCACTGGCTGTATACAAACTAGTGGTAAAATGCAAGTATTAATTGTTCTACATAACTTAATGGATTCATGGAACCACTTCTTGAGGCCATAAACATGTCACACAGGATAATGAATATGTAAGACTTGCCCATGATGTTGGCCGTAAAAGCTCAATAGCGAGAAAAGAGAGGGCTCTCTTCACATGCAAATACTACCCACGTGTCTAATTCTGAGAAACCTAGGAATGATGGCCTTGTAAAAAGGGACTTAAAAGGAAAACATCCAAATAGTAATAGGAAGAGGCGATGCAACAATAAAATGAAGTGTAAAAGCTACAAATGCAGAAATCAACATCACTTTTTTTTTTTTCGTGTGGAACAGACCAATAAACACACTAGTGGAATTTGGCAAAAATAAAGGAGTCGCCGCTATCCAAAAATCTGAGTCTACGAAAAGCTAGAATCCTTAGCCTAAGGGTTTAGGTTGATGATTTTGTTTGAATTACTCCAATACGATCTAGCTTTCCAAAGATCCGAGTAAGGACCTCAATTACAAAGAAGAAAGGTGCTAGGCACCTTCTCTGCCCTTATGTTTGTATGGTCTTTATTTTATGGGAATCAAAGTTCTCGAATTAGAGCTCTAGGAAAAATATCCCTTCTCCAATTAAAATAAAAAATGACAACGATAAAAGGGAATGTAAAAGAAAGAGACTGTAAAAGCAATAATGATAAAAGAAAATGTAGCCTCCGACTTGAGATGATCCATATTTTCTAGGGAGGGCCTTGGTTCTAGAGATCCGAGTAGGAAATAACTCTCCAACCTTTGTACTAGCAATAGTTTGGGAGCCATTTCTCAAGACCCAGTAGGCCAAGGCACACACCCTTGCCGATCTCTAGTGAAGATTGGAGGGGTCTTAGATGCTTGGCTCTCTTTTTTCTTGAAGCTTAATTGCTACTCTTCTCCGTCCTCACATGGCATATGTTATAGAGGATTGGGGGTTTTCTGAGTCCTTGCCTAAAAGCAAGGGGAGGGAAAAGGGAGGGAGTAGGGAGAGGTTGAGAGTCCGAAGTCCCTTTGCTTTGAAGTAAAAAGTCTTATTTATAGAGTTGAGAGAGGGCTTTTGGTTACTTTGGGGTAGTTTGCAGGTGCAGGTACATAGAGACACCTAGCACTAAAGCTGTATTCCGCTTGACCACTAGCTGACCCTAGCTTGAACTCGGCTCGGCTCGGTCTTCGAGCCTGACTGGCTAGCTCGGCTCGGTTTGGTCAGCAGCTCGGGCCAGTTCAAGTCGAGTTCAAGCCTGTGCAGCATTTTCTCAAACATATGGAGTGCACCTTCAATTTCTCACAGTACGCAAAACAACAACAACAACAATTTATAAGTATTTCAAACACTCAGTAGGTAGCATCAAAATCAAGATACAAGGGTATTTTTATCATGTAATGTTTTTTTTTTTTTTTTTTTGTAGTGATTTGTTTCATATCCATAACTTCCTTGCCACCAGTCGATCTCGCAGAGAATGTATGCACCCGAAACAACACTTCGTTGAGTCATTTCATCAAAGACTTGGTGAGCAACATCAATATCAAAATAATCGAGTCACCGAACTGGTTCGATCCGAGTTCGATTCGAGTCGAGGTTCGATTTGAGTTGATTCGAGCTTGGACAAGCTCAAACTCGGCTCAAAATTTTTTCGACCTCCAAAAATCAGCTCGACTCGGCTCGAACTCAGTCTCGAACCGAGTCAAATCGAGCTTTTTCGAGTCGAGTCGAGCGAGTTAACCGAGCTAACTTGGTTCGTGTACAGCTCTACCTGGCACAACCCATAGGATTTTTGGTGCATAGGGACATGACACAACCCCTAGGACATTGGGCTGGGTTTGTTGGTAATTTTGAAGACTTTTTAAGGGTGAAGGTGCACAACAGACATCTCATTGTCTAAAAAATTAGGGAGTAAAAGGGGGAGGTGATTAGGTGGTCGCTTCTGGCAAAAATAAATATCATAGTTGTTCTTTTTACGTAGATGAGAGCTATTGACTTTGAAAAGCATCTTTTAGATTATTGGGTTCACACTTTATTTGGTTTGTTTATTGAGAGTTTGAACTCTAATAATCTTCTCTATTCTTGCGAGGTCTTCTAACCTTTCATTTATACTTGTTGGATGTGAAATTTGGCATGGTTTTGACTATAATCTGATTTGTTTTTTTATATTCACATTTCATGGAGTCTTTGATGCATTTCGAAATCATGCAACTGAAAGAAAATGAATTGGACTCCTATCATTTATGATTCATGCATTTCTTGGTTGAATCTGATAGTTTCTTTATTCCAGTTTTTTTTTCCCACATGCACTCATGCACCCCACACACGCCCAAGCACTCGCACCACAATGGGTGCTTGAACCCATGACCTTGCGTTGAAACTCTTGTGAGTCCACCACTGAGCCATAGGTTGCAGGCTCTTTATTCCAGTTAAATGTGAGGCTCGTTAACCTTCTATGCATTTTATTAATTGTATGTGGATCTTATCATGGTCAAAGACCTGATTTACAATACATCAATCGGACTTCCTGTTTCATATATAACATATTTTGGAGTCTTCAATGTCCATCTGAAAATTTTCAATTGAAATAACGTGTTTTCAGTTTTCTTCTCAGTTAAAAACTTTGGGTGAAGTTTTAGCAATGTAAGAAAGCAAGCTATTTGTGTGGTTGTGTTTTCGTATTTGATGTTGGAATTCAGTTCTTTTCAATCTAAAATGCTTTATTTCCTTGGAGTGGTTCTTTGATAATGAGTTGGTTATTTATATGTTAATCTCCGATCACTACTTTCGACTGTTTTCAATCTTACGCCCTTGTTTTTGTTCATCGTGCACAAGACATAGACATAACTTATGTTCATGGATAAGGCATAACTAATGTTCATGGATATGACATAACTTCTGTTCATGTATATGCTTTTGTATAATACCCATTGAAGAAATTACCTCAACAGTCTTGAGTCTTTATAGGGTAAAGCTTTTTAATGGTCTCTATTTTCCATATACTACAGACAAGTTCTACTTTAATTGAAGGTCGCTGGCAACTTATATTCACTACAAGACCTGGAACAGCATCTCCAATTCAAGTAAGTTCTTGTTTGTTCTTAAAGTGTGAAATGTCATTCTTGATCACGTTTGATATAATTTTTTACTGTTTAGGTGACTTCTAAAGAATGTGTTTGTGGCCAATTTGAGGCTTGCACCTTGTTTTGACTTTATGCAACTTCAACACTTTCTAGGGTTATGCATTATTTTGTGGAATATTTAGTTGTTTTTGTTGAACTAGTGCTGCTGGACACATGATTTAATCCTAGTATGCAACATGGAGATTATGAAAGAGTCCATAAAGTAATTTAATTAACAAAAGAATCTAACCAACCATGTAATTAGGAGTAAATAATAGGAAATAAAATCTGATTTAACCTAAATCACATGCCCGCATGCTTAGAAATCACATAAATCAATTAAAATTAGGCCCGATGGAAGGATAGAACTTCCAATTTATCATAGGCACATTCCACACTCAAGGGACTGACTTGTAGGTTCTATGATTAGGGTTAGGAAGGGAAAATCCCAAATTTAGAAAATTAGGGTTCGCTGGAATTGGAAAATTTGGAATTAGGGCTTTTTAGAATTTGGGAAAAAGATGAAATTAGGAATAAATTGGGTGAATTGTTTAAGGGGCTTGATGGATTTAGGTATTGGTAGAGGGGAATTAAGGTTTTGGATGAAGGGAAGTTAGGGATTTTGGGATCCTCAATGGTTAATTTCGGTTGGGGTTGAAGTTGGATGATGAAAAGTTGAAGAAAATGATGATTTGGATGGTTTTGGATAGGAAGGGAAGAAGAGAGATGAAGTTTTTAGGAAAATACCTCTTTTGGATAGAAAGGAAGAGAGAATGAATACGATAGATGGAAGCCTCGCTCCTTTGTTGAATGGGGAATGGAATCACACCACACCCAAGCTCCAAATCACATGGAGTATTCTTGTAATCACATGAAGAAGAGAAAACACGAAGTTGTTAGGGCTTCACACACTCATCTTTCCCTTTTATAGTACCAGAAAAGACCTTTTACAAAAAGACGCTTAGTAAATTAAAAGTTGTTCCTAACTCCCTAATGTCAATACAAATATAAGCTATACCAAAAATAATGAAGCATGTAAATAATCTAAACAACTAAACTATTTTGTGTCACATGGGGGTCTACATTCAAGATGTCCAATGATGATGATCCAATGGTCTGATCATCGTGTCCATCAAGCTCCTATATGCAGCTCACATGATCTTCCTAGTGTGGGGTCTTTAAAGATGCACAAACATGCACGTGGGGTCTTCAACGTGTTTAGGAATGTGAATTGGGCCAAGTGGGCCCCATGTAATGGTTGTCTAGCCACTAGGAGACTGGCTCAACCCTCCTCTGGTATGGTGCTTAGATGTCCTCATCAACTAGTTATGATGTTTAATATAGCCTTCAATACATAACTAACATGAAAAAATATAGCCAGATCTCTAAGATCCATTGACAAAGATTTTGCATCTCTTGATGTAAAGTCTCTATCATCTTGCATATGAAGGGATGATTTCCCTTCTATTAAGAGCATCCCATGAGAAATCTTGCATTTTCTTATTCTTACAAGGGCATCTTTGTCTTTTCTCTTGTATCTTTTCTATCTCGGTCGACTAAAGGTTTCCATGCAAGAACATCTTCTTTTCTTGTAACAATGGAGAAATAAGGGTTAGACTTGGAACATGGTGTAATATTTTGGTATCTTAAAGGTAATAACTTTAAGAGGTAACAAAAGCTTCAAGGCAGGTGTTGCTGTCCTCCCATAGCAAATTAGATATTAACTTGTTGCATGGACAAGCTCCATTCTCCATTATTTGGCATTTTCTTCCACCACAATTGCAGTATGTTTGTGTCTTTAAATTGTCAAGTGAAACTCATGAGCTGGAAAAACGTACTTGTATAGTCTTTCCTTTGAGTTAAACTGGGAGCTCAACTCATTTTAATCGGTTCATATTGATGTTTGGGGGCCAGCTCCTATTGTCTTGGTTCATGGATATAAATAGTTCATTTATTGGTTATTACTCTTGCTTGATTTATCTTTTGAAATCAAAGTGTGAAGTTCTATATATGTATATATTCAGTTTTTTGAAAAGTAATGAGAATAAAATGGTGCTAGCTCAAGATATTTCTATCATTGTTATCATCCAAGCCTTATCCCAATCAATTGGGGTTGGCTACATGAATCCTATTCCTCCATTCCACTCTTTCAAGGGCTAGACCTTCAATTGGACCATAGGTCAGTCTTTTCTTATTAGCTCCATCCACATCCTTCTGGGTCTTCCCCTTACCCTTTTAGAGCTTTCATCTTGTACCAACTTACTCCACCTCCATCCATGTCCTTTTGGGCTTTCCCCTTTCCTTTTTAGACCAACTTGTACCAACTCAGTCCTTCTAACCAGTGCGGTTCTTGGTCTCCGTTGCACATGACCAAACCATCTAAGCCTTATTCCCCTCATCGCATTACCTCTTAGTACTACCAAGTTCCCTTGAATGCAATACCTGAGTCCCTTGAATGCACTCCTAAGTCCCCTCGAACAAGTTGTTTTCACGTCTTGAAATCCTGTCTTCAAGATATTCACAAAATAGTGCTAACTCAATTTAAATCTTCCATCGAATGTTTATAATCCGATTATACTAGAGAACATGGATTAAGGGGATCTTCTCATATTTGCAAGAACATGCAACTAGGTCCTGATACTGATACTCTTATTCTCCTCAACAAAATGGGATCATTGAACAAAAAAAATAGACAATCTTCTTAAAGTCAGTGTTCTATTATTGATGGTATTGATTAGTATATGAGCCAATATTATCATCACAGGTCAGCGATATGATATCTTAAGGGAATGCAAAAAATACATCGTGTCATCGACATTATTATCGATACATGCTAATATATTCTGATATATCTGCAAGCCCATTTTATGAATTAAAGTTGTATTAATCGATATTTGTGATATTTCTCAAGTATCAACAACAATTTGCATCGCTGGAAATTAAAGAAATCAAGAAAAAATCATTTTGGGTCAAAATTTTTGAGGGAATTTGTTTCTTGGTGTGATTTGACAATTCCACTCTTTTTTTAATGGCAATGAAAATATTATTGAGAAAAACAAACAAAACTACCAAGCTAGAGAGATAGAGAATGACAAATCATCCTAATTCGGCCACATCCCACAGAATCACGATTCCCAAGAACACCCACAAAATCATCCTAGTTGCATCCCTTAAATTGGATATTTTTGAAGGTCCAAAAGATCATCTTCCCCTTTTCTCTTTGGAAGACCCGCTTCAACCCTGTCTGATTAGTTGTTAAAAGTCCTATTATTCCACTCTCAATACCGACCACAACATTGACATAAAGATAACTACCGTAAAACTTTCATCCTTTTTGTCTTAACTCCCCCTAATCATATTCGAGATAGAGTCTCAGTAGGATTAGGCCTAACAACCGTTGGACTTTAAATAGGGAAAGCATCCTTCTCCTTACCATAGATATAAACTTGTAATAATTAAAGAGATGGTTGGCTGATTCTGCATCTTTAAGGCATAATGAACATACATTTGTGATGATCGTAATCCGGTTTCAAAGATAATCTATGGTCAATACTTTGTTGATTTCAACTAACCACCTAATAACACAATCCACTAGGCATTTGTAGTGTGCAATGTTTTTAGTATCTTGCGATATCACCAATATATCCGACAATATATCCGTTATCCCAGTTGGGCGATACAGTACCCAGCTTTAATATCCATTTTTCATGGTTTTGTGCAATATATCGCACGATATCACAATATATTGTGGAAATCAGGATGTCATGCGATATATCTACACTCCCCCTTTATAAATTCTTAATGTATCGTGCGATATATAGAAACTAAGTGCGATATCAAAAGGGATAAAAGGAAACTAATGGTGTTTGTATGGAAAATCCTTAAAAAAAATTCACAAAAATC
Organism: Magnolia changhungtana; assembly: GCA_030180095.1. Classification (NCBI taxonomy): domain Eukaryota; kingdom Viridiplantae; phylum Streptophyta; class Magnoliopsida; order Magnoliales; family Magnoliaceae; genus Magnolia; species Magnolia changhungtana. The sequence continues at coordinate 5,631,086 of JASAUF010000625.1, forward strand.
GTTTTTTTGCCAAAAAAAAAATTCTTCTTAGTACATTGTAAGGTGATTTCAATCTATCCACTCTAGTTTGTTGGAAAAAAATCTTCGAAATTTCTCCCAAATCGTGATAAGAAGCTTTTTGGGGCCAGATTCTAAAAGGTGTGTATTTTTAAGTTTCGAATTTTATTATTATCATTTTTTTTGTTTCATATATTTTAAATAGTGTTAAATGGTAAGAAATCCATGATTCGTCGTGTTTTGCATAAAAAATTATGGATTTGGAGCTTCGATTTCAAGATTTGGGGGAGATGGGCAGAGTGGCATGAAAAAAAATAATCTAAAATTTCCCAAATCAGTTGCAATCTTAGTGTCCAAACATGAAATCAAAGATGTATATAACTTGATCTACACGTTCTTGGCAATTTGGGGATTTTTTTGGAAAATTTTGAAATTTTGAAATAGAAAATGTTAAAAAAATACATTTTTTTTCCTTTCGAAATCCGTAGTTATATTTCTAGTTTTCTACTTATTCTTTTGCTTTTGAATTTAATTCTTGTGTTTCCATATGTCTTCTTATATTTATAAATTTTATGAATAAACTTTGAATATAATTGCACATGTTCAGTTAGACAACACATAGATTAGGACCCTATACAAAGAAAACCTATTATGCGTAGGGGTGTACACAAATCGGGCTAGCCCGGTTGGCTCGCTCGACTCGGCCCGAAAAAGCTCGACTCGGCCTGACCCGGAACTGAGTTCCGGGTCAGGACGGGTCAATTTTCTAAGCCCGTTCTGAGTTCAGGCCGAGTTCGGATCTGACCCAGTTCAGCCCGGCTCGGCCCGAAACCCGACTCGACCCGTCCTGGCCCGACCCGTCCCGGCCAGCTCGCACTTTAGGGTATATATACCCTGTTAAAAAAAAAAAACCCTACCTCCTCATCCATCGCTTTCCCTTTCCCCTTTTGAGAAAACGCCCGACCCCAGCGACACGAAACCCTCTCCCCGCCTGGCCCCAGCTGCCCCTCCAAATCTATATATATCTCTCTCTCTCTGCTCGTCCGTCCGTCCAGCGGCCCCACCAAATCTCTCTCTCTCTCTCTCTCGTCCGTCCGTCCAGCGGCCCCACCAAATCTCTCTCTCTCTCTCTCTCTCTGCTCGTCCGTCTGTCCAGCGGCCCCACCAAATCTCTCTCTCTGCTCGTCCGGCCGTCCGCCTCTCTCTGCTCGTCTCTGCTCGTCCGGCCGTCCAACCACCAGAGGACCTCCGCCTTTGTGCTCGTTCGTCCGTCCAACTACCAGGTATGATTTTCAGCTTTTTCTCATCATAGATACTTGAAAATATCACAATGCTTTCTTTTTCAAGTGGACTGGATATTCGCAATTCAATTCATTTATGCATCCAAACACTACATCACAGATAGCAATAGTATCTCCTTGATAGTAACATGTATGGTAGTGTTCATACATCTCCAGGTCAAAACCCAAATCAGACTGTTTAACAGTCCTCTTTAGTTGAATTATAATCGAAAAATTAAATTGATGTATTGCCTATTTAATATAATCTATTTAAGAATATTTTGTAGATAGTTGTGATGAAAACATTGGACAATCATTATTCGAGAAATAACCATAGTTTGCAAACCAGGTGAGTCGACTAGGGACTCATCTGTGTCAACCCAACCTAGTCACTAGTCTAGTCATTCAAAATGACTAACACAAGCATCTGAATAGTACTCCTTTACACATGCTGACATACATCACATGGGTCGGATCTTGTTCATCTTGTGGGCTCCACCATGTTCCAAAAGTCAGGCATGTCTGGCCATCAGGAGGACTAATGAGCATGGGAGAAATGGATGGTTGGAAAAAAAAACTACCAATTGTCTCATCGTTGTTGACATTGTCAGCATTGTTGCATTAAGTGATAATGTGGCCAATCAAATTGCATTAATTTTTTGTCTATGGTAAGCAAATGATTTGGATTATTCACATTATGCTAGAGTAGATGATGCAATGCAAGACAATCTAAATAATTATAGGAAGTTTGTCAAGTTATAGTGAGATGGTGTGGTGAAATATACTGGGAACTTAAGATCGTTGATAGCACAAATAGTTTTATAGTGTGTGCACATGTGAGATGCTTCTAAATTGACAGTGGCAAGATACGAGTGCTTAAACATAGATGCTTTACATGTAGAATATTTTATGCATGTGATGCATTTGCAAGGGATATTATGTTCATGCATGTCTGTGTTAGAATATATGTTATTTTATTCAAAAGATTTGTATATTTTTTAGTTTAATATTTTATTATCGTGCATAAATAAATTTGTATATGATTGGGATGTAAGACTTCTATAAAATAGGCTACTTGATCAATGGTTTGATCTACCAAAAGGATGGATAATTTTATTGGAATGTCCCAATGGAATTTGAATGTCAGCATATGTGCTTATAGGAGGGTCTGGACGGTGCCAAAGGACGCTAATAGCCCACCCTCCCACACACTCACGGATACATATGTGCTTATGATATATATATATATATATTATAATATAATATTTTATATTTAACTAATGATATGGTTGTAAAACCTCTAAGGAAATAATGGAGAATTACTTAGGCCAAGGATTTTAGTAGTTAATGGCAATGGAATTCTTGAGCACATGCAAGTGTCATTTATTTTGAATAGTCTACAACTTCATAAAAAATAGTTGTGATAGTCCTACGTTGAAAGCAAAATTCTTAAACCTAACTAACCTTCCTCTTCAACTAGCTTTGGTAAGGAGTTTATTATCGTGGAACATGTATGACATCCGAACTATCCAACAGGTGCATCCTGCCGCCATCATTAGACGACTCAAAAGTGAGGTCTATCCAATTATATGACACACACCTTAGAAATTTGTGTAGATCACCCAACACCTCTAAATTCACATGTGGCCAACCAAATGAATTAGTTGTCCTTATTTTTGAGTCATCTAGTCATGAGTGGGTGGGCCTTTGGATGGTTTGGATGTTATACACACAAGAAGCATGCCCACATGCTCAACTCCACATGATTATTGGTTATCAATATTATTTTTATTTGTTAGAGAAAAGAAATATAATCACAATTTCTAATACCTAATTATTTTTAACTAAAGTTAGATGAGTTTTTTTTTTCCTGACATTTTTATTCAGTTTAAACACATTTTGTTACCATTTAGTTAAATGTTGAATGTGAATTACGATTGATATCTATGCTTATACTAATTGCTTATTAGATATATTTTTATTTCTTTGTTCTTGTTGTTGTGGTATAGGATAATCAGTTACCCATTTGAGGATTTCTATGTTGCCAGACATAGATTGAGTGTGTTCATGGATGCATAGAAATTCTCAAATTGTCCCTTTTTGGATAGTTCAATGTTGGATAGACAGTAATGTTTTCATTTGTTCTAATTTAAATGCACATGCCTGTTTCGTTTTGTCTCTCCTAATTCTCTCTGGATATATTTCTTGCATTTACTTCCTCATCAAATATCCCCACTTTGTGTGGATAGTTGACGTGTAAATTAAATCCAAGATTAATATATTCTGGAGAGATAATGGGAGATGCTGCCGAAATTTTGGCGTGTCATTTAAATTGAATAATGAAAGCATTACTATCTATTCAACATTGAATGAGTAACTGATTTAATTATTTTTTATGTTGTTGTTGTAGTATAGGATAATCAGTTACCCATTTGAGGATTTCTATGTTGCCAGACATAGATTGAGTGTGTTCATGGATGTATAGAAATTCTCAAATTGTCCCTTTTTGGACAGTTCAATGTTAGATAGATAGTAATGTTTTCATTTATTCTAATTTAAATGCACATGCCTGTTTCGGTTCGTCTCTCCTAATTCTCTCTGGTTATATTTCTTGCATTTACTTCCTCATCAAATATCCACACTGTGTGGATAGTTGACGTGTGAATCAAATCCAAGATTAATATATTCTAGAGAGATAAGGGGAGATGCAGTCAAAATTTTGGCATGGCATTTAAATTGAATAATGAAAGCATTTCTATCTATCCAGCATTGAATGGGTAACTGATTTATCCGCTTAGGAAATTCTTTACTAAGGTCCAAGGATAAATGAAATTGTTTCATATCTTTAGATATGGCTAGTGAGGATGAAGTCCTACCTACGGCTACCCCTAGTAGCGGTGCCGGTGCCGGTGCGTCAGCCTCATCACCACTTATTGTTGAGGGAGGGGTCTTCAGCTGCAAACAAAGGAAAGAAACGATTAGCTGTTTGGGATGATTTTGAAGTAGTAGTTAACAATATCCTCAAGATCAGATGTATGCACTGCAGAAGTCTATACACCAAAATTGTCGGTGGGTCGACGTCTCATTTAAACAGACATAGAAAAAGTTGTGCAAAGAGACCTAGACTTCCACGTTCACGCCAACAATTGCTATCGTTTACAAAGTCCGAAGGATCTGCTTCTGAAGGTACACTTACCACTCATAAGTTTGAAAAAGGGAAGCTGAAGGAGTGGTTTGCAAAGCTTATTATCATTGATGAGCAGCCATTTAAGATGGTAGAGAGTGAAATATTTATAGGATACAGTAAATACCTTAATCCTTAGTTTGAGAAGGTCTCCCGTGTTACTGTGAAGAGGGAGTGCATGAAGATGTATGCCAGTGAGAAAATGAAGCTGAAAGCAGTTTTAAATTCGGTTTCAAGGGTAAGTTTGACGTCTGATATGTGGACGGCGCAAAATCAAAGAAAGGGTTACATTTCATTGACTGCACACTATGTTGATGAAAATTGAAAACTCTGCAAGAGAATATTGAAATTTCGCCACCTTCCACCTCCCCATTCCGGTTTGGTTATTTCAGATTGCATTTACAACTGTCTACGAGATTGGGGAATTGAAAAAAAAGTCAGTTCATTAACTTTAGATAATGCTTCCACAAATGACAGTGTCATATAATTCTTACGTAACCAGTTCAAGGCAACCGACAGTTTATTTTTTGAGGGAAAAATATTTCATGTTCGGTGTTGTGCACACATTCTCAACATAATTGTATGAGAAGGGTTGAAATTAATTGACCAAACTATAGAGAATGTGAGGGAGAGTGTGAAGTACATAAGAGGCTCGCCGTCAAGATTGAGTATATGGAATGACATCATCCAACGTTTGAATTTGACGTCTCAAAAAACGTTGAAGTAGATGTATGCACACGTTGGAATTCCACTTTTGAGATGTTGGATTCAGCCCTGGAATTGGAACATGCCTTTCCAAAATATGCAGTGCGTGATAGAACATATGCTTGGTTGCCTACTGATGATGATTGGAGCAAAGCGAAAGAAGTTCACAGATTTTTGAAGGTTTTTTATGAATGTGCGAAAATATTTTCTGGCAATAAGTTTCCAACAGCAAATATGTTTCTTCCATCTGTGTGGAAGATCAAGGATGACCATGAAGAAAAGTCAGCTTGATGACGGTCCATTTTTTCTCCAAATCATGATGGTGGTATGCAAATGAAGTTCGATAAATCTTGGAATGATTGTCATATGATAATGTCCTTTGTTGTTCTTGATCTTTAGTAAGATTAGTTTTGTTAAGTACATCTTCACGAGGATTTATCCTACCGAAAAGGCAATATCCGAAACTTGAAGGTTCGTGGATTTAATCGAAGCATTATACAACGCGTGCGTACACAACTACAGTGTCCACACCAAGTGCTTAGAAGTTAGATCGCAAGTTGCTTCAAGCGATGATCTTTGATTTCATGTCTTTCTTAGCAGAAAAGAAAATACGGATACTGAGACATGAAAGAATCAGAATTAAACATGTATCTCAAAGAGTCGGTCGTAATACGGCAGGATTCAGAGTTCGATGTTTTGGACTGGTGGAAATTGCGAGTTAGTGAAGGAAAATATCTTATATTATCGATGATGACACGAGATATTTTATCAATTCCTATTTCAACAGTGGCATCGGAATCTGCGTTTAGCACAGGGAGCAGGGTCGTGAGCAAGACTAGAAGTTTCCTTGCACCAGATACAGTGGAAGCGTTAATTTGTACACAAGATTGGTTGCGTCCGAGTCTAGGAGGTGATCTTGATGAGGAAGAGGAGGAGAATGTGAATGAAGCCGCAACACATGAAACAACAACAATATGATGGATGTTTGGGATGAATTTTATGATTTTGTTAGTTTAATTGAATTTGCAAATGTTGTAATGGGTACTCTTTTAACTTTTATTTTTATTTATCTGTTATGTTAATGGATGTTATGCAAGTCACATGAATGAATTTCTACATCTGTTTGCTGACTTTTATTTTTATTTATCAGTTATGTTGACTTTTATTTTTTTTAATCCATAAATTGCTTTTATCTTATGTCGGATTATCGGTATTTCATTATTGTTAAAAAGCCTAAAATACTTTTCCAACACAATATGTAGATATGTCTTCAAGCGAACCATTGGTTAACGTTTGGGACTATGGTTCCTTAGTCCATTCTCCAAAGTCTGGAAAGTTCAAGATTTTGTGTAATTTGTGTGGAGCCAAGTTTGTTAACAAAACTAATCGGCTCAGATTACACTTATCATGTCGGGGTGGAGATGCAAGACCATGTCCTAAACCCTCAAAAGAAATCAAAATTCTTTTCCAAGCAGTTCTTGATTCAAACAAAAAAGATTTCACTCCCCAATCCAAACTTTCTGAGGCAGAGAAGGAAGATAAATTATTAGCATTGGAAGAAGAACAATTTCAACTCGCCTTAAAGCGTAGTATGGAAGAGGCTTCTACACATTAGCGATGTCCTCCAAGACCGCATGATGTCGAAGCAGGTTCAAGCTGCACTGGTAAAAAGAAAAATAGTAAAAATTCAGCTAAGTTTCTCTCCAGTCTGGATGCGTTTTACAGGACATTGGGAACTACGTATAAATCTTCTCACAAAAATAGTTTGAAAAATCTAATTCAAACTATACAAGAGGAGGGCGATAAAAAGATATCTCCACCTTCTGAAGAGGGAGAGGTGAATGAGTACGTATATGAAGATTTAGATAGCAGCAGCTCGGGCTCAGATGAATCTCTTCAACGGTAGTCACTAATGTATGACTGTATTCAGTTTGTATAAAATGTTTTATTTTATGCTTTGTCAAATATATGTAAATGTAGTAAAATTATAATATATCCTCTCTCTCTCATGAACTTGTAAATTGTAATGGGACGCGGATTACTTGCCAAATCCCTTCCCATAAACTTGCCGTAAGGTTCGAAACTAGCCCGAACTCGAAGGTTTGAAACTGGCCCGAACTCGGGTTCGAAACTGGCCCGAACTCGAAGGTTCGAAACTGGCCCGAACTCGAAGGTTCGAAACTGGCCCGAACTCGCGCCGGTTCGGTTCGGGCTGGAGATGTTGGCCTGGTGACCAGGCCTGGTTCGGTTCGGGACTTGTGTGGCTGTTGAACGGGCCTGGATGGGCTGAGGCCAGTTCGACTCGGCCCGACCCGTGTACACCCCTAATTATGCGTCCTTGTTTTTGTGATTTTAAAAAAAATAAAATAAATTCTAAGTGTGTATTAGTGCCTTTTTTTAACAATCCTTTGTTTCCCCTTGTTTCCCAACAACAACCATACATTATGCGATACAACTGATATATCCCGTGTGATAACCAATATGTATCTGTATCCCAAGGGTGGGATACATGACACGATAAGGATATGGAAAACATGACACGATAAGGATATGGAAAACATTGGTAGTGTGTGCGTGTTTAACCACAAGAGACTACGTTGTGGAAACTGTAAGTTGTTTATTTCATTAACAATAACAGAAATATATATAAGAGGTGAGAGGTATTTAGAGATCTTAACAAATACACGTGAATCTATCTAATAGCTATTTATAGTAAGTATTATATACTCTAAACACCCCCCCCCCCCCCCCCACTTTGGAAGGAGGAATTTAAGTTTGAAAGGTATGGCGGACATTTATTCAAAAGAAAAAGAAAAATTCAACAGTAGTGTGGCGAGGAGACGAGTAACATGAGGTGAGTAGCCACTTTCGAGTATTTTTGGGATATAAACCATTAGCACTTCCAACGACTGGCAAATAATTCAGTGGTACTTATGGTTGCTGAGATTTCAACCATTGTTCTTCTAGTGGATACACATACTGGTGGTTGGAAGCTCAACTGTTGCTTTTCCGGTGGCTTTAGATGTTTCGACGACAAATGATAAAACAGGTTCACTTCATTAGCTAAATAAATGAAAAACAAATCTCGTTAAAAAGCCTGGTATGAGGAAGAGATATTATCGAAGGTGTACGAAGGAGATGAGGCAAGTGTACTATTGAACATGAATAAAACATGAACTTGAGTGGTAGAGACGACAGATGCATATGACAATGGCAGCAAGAGTGCACACAATGTAAAACACCTATAAATAGCTTTGAGTATAGGATACTTACTATAGATGGCTATTAGATGGATTCGTATGTCTATCTGTTAAGATCTCTACAGATCTCTCATGGATCTTGCAACTCTTCTATATAATCTTATTATTGTCAATGAAATAAACAAGTTACAATTTCCACAATGTAGTCTCTTGTGGTTTAACAGTGCCCTTAAAATCTAACTTGATTTTACTATTAATTGGAACCTAGTCATGAGTGAAATTTGGTCATTAGTGATGATACAATAGTGCATGGAAACATTCTTCTTATAGTTGATCCCTTTTGGATTAACTCTTAGTTGGCTCAATGATAAAAGAGTAGTAGACACATTGGCTAGGTTTTCATCATGGGAGACTTTTATGTTGCGTTTTTTAGTACCCTAAATTCTTTAACCACTCTCGGGCTTTGGACCATCTTGATCTAGTTTGTGGTTATCCAATGTGTCTAGTGAACCGGCGACGAATCAAGATGGCTTAATTTCCACTATCAAGTCATTATTTTTTATCATTGTTTGGGCCCTTCACCACGCAGGAGTAAGGATATTCACTTGTTTATGGGTCCTAGCGTCAGGCATGATTGGACATTTTGTACTGGAGGATCACATCTAGTCTTCTAATTGAGATCCATCATGCATGGATTGGATTGACTTGATCATGCATTAGCTTGGACTTATCCTTTGAATTGAGGACATGAAAGGTGATCTTAGTTTTGATGTGATCACTTTTGACACATCTAGCTACGCTATAATAAGCAGTTGACATTTGGATGTGATCGGATACATGCATTGAGATTAAGAAACCTCTTGGAATCTATTAAAGGGTCCATAGTAGCTGCAACCCTTGATTATTGGCTTAGATCCTTGTTATGGTGCTCCATTAAGCTCATATTTATGGGCCCACACTTCCCGATGTTTTGAAATAGTTTTCCAAAGGTTCTAAAACCATTAGATCTTTCGTTTTGACTGTCGATTTTGCTTTATCATGCTTGATGGATGACCAATGGTCATGATGTATTTATGACCCACCTCTTCATCTAAACATGAGATATGGTCCATTTGGGTGAGTGGGAGTGTTCATAGTATCGATATCCTTGCATGAATCGTTGATTGGGGATACAAAAACATGTATATGTTGTATTTTGGTGTTTCAAAATAAATAAATAATTAATTTTAAATGATTTGAAAAAATCCCTCCATTTTTTTCAAAAAAAGTAACAAAGTCATTTTGTCTTATACTGGTGTGGGTTTAGTACCACATCGGATGGGCAAGAAGAAAATTTTGGGTTTATAAGATGAAGATTTTGCATAGGGCTTAGGCCCATTTCAGAGGGCATGTGAATTTGGTTGTTTGGGGGGGGGGGGGGTGCGCGTGCGTGCACGAGTATACTTGCAGGCCTAAAAGTCTTTAAAACACCCAACAGCCATGACTGTTGGTAGGAGTGTGTACACACCCATTCAAGGCAACCATCGAAGCCTATATAATGGACTTCTTTGGTTCCAAATTTTTAATCAAGTTCAATCTTTCAACTCTCTCTCACTTCGAATCTCTACAACGAATTTGGTTCAGTCTTCGGGTTAGACATATAGTGACGGTTCGAGTCTTTGTACATCAAGTGCGCCGTTGTGATGAGACAACATTTGAGGGTATCTTGGAGATTGATTGTCCAGTATTCTTGTTGCACTACAGACGTCGTCCAAAGGAGGACAAATCAATTTCAAGCTCGGTGACTTTCATCGCGCCTCAAATCAAATAAGTTTTTTAAATTCTTCATTCAATTTTCTAATTTTCTTTTATTATTATTATTAAATTCTGAACTACCATAATTATGGATTTATAGATCCAAAAATTCCCACAGTATCAATCTCGCCAATCCCTGAAAATGTATTGCTGACTAAGGGAAATATTGGGGAAACGTGAGAAAAATGGTGGATCCATCCATGCATGCACGCACATACATATAAACACACATGCATGATCCATACATGCCTGCATACACACATACACATACATACATCCATCTAACCATCCAACCAACCATCCATCCGTGCATACATACATCCACAATCCATCCATCCATCCGTGGATGAATATACACACATACAAGTATGCATTTCATCATACAACCATGCACCCATAAAAAAAATTTTGAAATGATTTTTTTAATAAACAAAATTTTGGCGATATTGATATATTGACAATATTATTGAAATATCACCGATGCATTGGCGATATAGGCAATACCTGGAATTTATGCAGTCAAAAAAATTGGCAATGCTTAGCGATATATCTTGCCCTTGCAAGAGAGTGTGTGGACGTCTAACCCTCTCCTTGCCTTGCAGTTTTTTGAGGGAGAGAGAGAGAGAGAGAGAGAGAGAGAGAGAGAGAGAGAGAGAGAGAGAGAGAGAGAGAGAGAGAGAGAGAGAGAGAGAGAGAGAGAGGATTTATTCTCCTCTTATTACTTGTTGGTCTTTCTCTTGGGTTGATCTCAACACATGGAGCTAAAACTCATCCCCATAGTGAGATCTAGATTTTCTCGGGCATCTGTTCTTCATTGATGATAGATCATATAAAGACTTCTTCGATTAGAGGAAATCTTCATTGACAGTCTCATCCTTCGCGGCTTCAATCTTAGGTATAAAATTTGAACCATTTGTTTTTTGTTTTATTCTAGAAATTTGAAATCTACACATTGGGCCGATCCGTATTTAGATTAAAAGAATTATTTTTGAAAATTATACTTCTATTCATTTCTTTCCAAAATCACATGGAGAAACAAGCCTTTTTTTAATCTTTTTTTTTTTTTTTTTTTTTTTTTTTAAAACAATGGAGAAACAAGTTTTAGACTTGGAACACTATCCAACCTTCAAATAAAGGCACCACAATCGGCCTACCCAGGTGATGAGGACATCACTTAAAGTACACCCTTGCGTATGTATCAAAGGAGGCGGGCCACACCGATTTCCCTGTGGCTAGGCAAGTATCTGTGATCGTGCTGAAGACCCCATGTGCATGTGCGAGCATCTAGAAGACCCCACACTGGGAAGATGCACATGGGCTGCTTTATGGAGTGATCTAGACCGCACCCTCAGTCCTATAGAGTGTCATGGGTGGATGCATCTTCTATACTTGTTACCCAATGATGTCTCATGCCCGTTAATTTTGGATCTCATTCAGATTCGCTGTGGTGCGACATCTTACCTATGGACATTGGACACATCATTTTGGGACGGCCTTGGCTATTTGACCACGATGTGACGATATACGGCCGCTCAAATGTATGTTAATTCATAAATCAAGGCAAAAAGATATCTCTAGTTCCTCTCCCACCAAAAAGCAATGCGGAGAAGAAAACTGAGGTGGAAGTCGAGTAACCCAAGGGATACGGGGAAATCCCAACCAAAGTCTCTCCATGTAATTAATGCCAAGAAGTTTGAGAGAGAGACTACGGTGGATTCAATAGTGTACGCCTAAGTGGCGAGAGAAGTTACACCCGATGTTAGTGTAGAGGGACCCCCTGAGGCGAAGCCGATTATGGATGAGTTTCATGATGTATTTCCAAAGGACTTACCCGATGAGCTTCCACCCATGAGGGACATCCAGCATGCCATTGACCTTGTCCTTGGGTCGACTTTACCAAACCTTCCTCATTATCGAATGAACCCTACGGAGCATGCGGAGTTGAAGAGGCAAGTAGATGAGCTCCTCAGAAAGGGTTTCATTCAGGAGAGTATGAGTCTATGTGCTGTCCCAACACTTCTCACGCCCAAGAAAGATGGCACGTGGCGTATGTGTGTGGACAGTCGAGCCATCAATAAAATCACGGTCGAGTACCAGTTTCCCATACCGCGTCTCGATGATATTGTAACATCCCGAAAATCGAGGGTCGAGTAGTAACTCAACTCTCGAGTTCCAGAACATCACTTATGCAACAAAATGAATGATGATTGAATGTTGACTGTATTAGAGTAGTGAACATGAGTGAGATTAAGCCAAAACAACATATCATACTCCAGAGAGAGTTAAATTTGCAAGCGGAAGACTGTGATAGATAGATAAAATATATAAACTATGATGAGTCTCCAGAGTGTGATAACATTACCAGGTTAAATAATTACAAGTACAATCCTAAAATATACCAAATGTGTAAGGTCCTCTAGTCAATATCCCGGAAAGCCCCGTCGATTAGGACACGGCTCACAGGAAGCCGTCAGAAGACAACTAATACAAGCAGGCATCGTAGTCATTGCAAAGGTCCGGCTCTGCCTCAGAAGTAGCGTCGCCATCTGAAATCAGACAATGCCTGGTGGGTGTTCGAAACACCGTCCCGTAACGTGGGAGTGAGTAGCTAACTCAGTGGAACAATAAAGCATAGGTTAACATGTTATCGACTCAAGTCAAGCAGTAATGATAAAGCAGTACAATCAAATACTCCTAACTACTCTTATTAATGCAAGTATGAATGACATGATGTATGCCCTCACCACACCCTCCCTCGTGCGACACCATCTCACGTTTGCGGCATGCTTTCTTCCCTCAGTGCTCCACATCTTCCAGGCACATGCAATGCATGGTGAGCATGATTACGGAGTTGTTATTAGTCCATTTCAAACAGCAGGATTGGGAAACTAAGGTACCTCCCTTGTATCATTCCCAAACATGATCCATTCTAGGGTCGTCAGTCCTAGTTAATATCAGACGATGGTGTGTTTTCTAGGTCACTGCAAAGGCTGCCAGGGCTGTAATGCACAAAGGTTACACTACTCCCCCATCACCTCTTAAACGATTCATCACTATACAGAAACAGGCCTAGTTCATACTCTATATACCGCGGCAAAACTCTAAGGCTCACCGCGATTTCAGAGTATGCTCGAGGTCATTACAAAGGGCTGTTGCTCGCATTCGTTGCACCACTCCCCCATCACCTTATCAATGTAGGCCGACAGCACGAATAGTGTCCCATACCACCATAATCGGCTCACGGGTTTGGTTGCTCACTGGCCACTACGGGGAGGCACGTGGCCCCAGCGTAGGCCGACAGCTCGACCACGGTGTCCCATACCACCATGCCCTGCTCATGAGTCTTAGCGGATCGAGGTACCATGGTTAAAAGGGATCTCACCGGTAAGTTTGATACCCTAGGTTCAGGCAGTAGCGACCAAACATGGTGAACATACATTAGACACATCGGGTTACTTGACGGGCCTGACTAGCTCGAGCGCACAATCAATTAGACGACATGAAGTGCATAAGTACTTCGCGTGGCCTAACCACTGTCGCCAATTGACATATGACTCGGGTTCGTCAAACGCATCTCACGTGGTGACATGAACCTCAGCCACGATCTCAAATCTGGTACCGATTGTCTGGACTATAGACATAGTCCCAAACTCAGTCAATTCCCATCCATAGCATGTAGAGTAAAGCATGATAAACAAAGTAGTTCAAGCATGCTAGTAGGCATGTTATAAGGCATGTTATAAAGCGTGATATAAAGCATGTTATAAAGCACTACATCAATAGGAATACAAACACATGTATTGCAAGTAAGCGGTTTAAGTGATCAACCTCATGGAGGTAATCATACATGTTGCTAGGGTAGTTGAGAATCCAATCTCAACACCCTCCTAAGGCATCAACATTCAAATACTTACTCACTCTATCATTTCCACAAACACTTCACATACACTAATTCAACATACATAGCGTATGTTAACAAACATGTGTTAGGCGAGTCCTTTTTCGCCAAGCAATTATTTTATGCGCACATAATATATTTATACAACAATTAATCATGGCAAACACATCGCTAAAATATACATGTATACGGTACTTCTTACAATACCGTATTTCTACATACATAGTGTATATTAGTAAACATGTATTTAGGCGAATCCTTTCGCCAAATAAGTATTTTATCCATATATCGTATATCCATACGACAAATAAACATGTCAAACACATTTTCAAAAAAAATACATATACGGTATTTTATACGAATACCTAGAATATGCGAAATTCCATATTCTACAATTTTAATCGAAACAGAAAACGGAAAGCACTTTGTACATGTGCAATTGCATGCAGATCATGAATCTATCATTATCTGACATTGAAAGCGTTGAAAACCGTAACCTATACACCTAAAGTCCTCACCTCGTGTCGTAGAATCGTAACGGAGTCGATAGGTTTGCTAAGCTTCCGTATACGGCAGTTTGGCAACCTATAGAATGTAATAGGTTAGCTATTTCATAACCTACAACAATCAACATCCCAAATCAGGTTAGGGTTAGGGTTTCTTACCTAGAAACGATGCCGGGATCGCCAGGAAATCGATGAGAAAGGGGTGGTTGAACACGTATAGCAGCGGCAGGGAGATGCTCCCACATCTCCCACACTTTTTCTCTCTTCTCTCTTTCTCTCCTAGGGTTTTCTCAAATTCGTATTGCTGCAATGAGAGAGGGTTTAAGGTCCTTATATAGCCTACAAATTCACCGAATTAGACTTCTGGACAAGGTTTACTTAGGTTATAACCAAAGCGGAACTTTTTCAGCTCAACGGAGGACTTCTGGCGGGCCTCCTTGAGCCAAAGGTCGGACTTAAGCTTACTAACACCGGATCTATGTTCCATTAAGTTTTCATTTCAGTCGGATATCCAGATCACGCGTGGCGGACCAGTTTTAGTTCGACGGTTAGTGGGTCTCGATCGGAGATTCCGAGTACATGTAAATGTGTATGAAATTTTTCCTGATCCGAGGGTGTATTTGGGTCAGATTTTGACGGTCTGATTGCTTAAAACTGATCTGCAAGCGACGAGTCTCAGATTACTATTCAAGATATTTATTTTGTAAAGGAAACAAGTGTTTTCACACTCCCTCGCTCCGGACTCAAGCGAACAGCCGTGGGACACTATCTGGATTTGATTTCCGAGATGGTTGTCAAGCCCAGCGAGGCGGTCCTAAGTCCTTAACTTCGTGTTAATCGGACTCCCGTTGTGCGGTCCAGATCAGATACGGAGTTTCAAGGCGTTCCCGAGAGCAGTCGGGTAATGAGTTTGATTCAAGATTTTATGGTAACCTAGCGTCAATGATTCTACAAGTTTTTGGTCTTGCAGATCATATTTAAAGCGATTCAAACGGATTTCATAGCTAATCTAGTTTAGCACTTTGTTACTTTGTCTCATTACTAAAGGATTTAGTCCTGTAAGATTTTTGTCTGAGGTGGTACTTAGTCCTTGCAGTTTGTATATAAAGTGATCCAAGTTATACTACTTAGCTAGTTTAAGATAGTGTCTAGGGTGAAAGTTCTTAGAAAAATTGGAAGATCAAGGTGGTGAAGGGTGAGATTTGTGAAGGAAATGGGTTAAGAAGCGATTTTTAGACTGTGGAATTGAGTTCTGACAGGTTAATAAGGCGTCAGGAGCGACCCATTGCCTAAGGACGTCTAATTCCAGGTTGGGAAAAATCCGGGATGTTACAGATATGTTAGACATGATGGCAGGTGCCACAATCTTTTCGAAAATTGACCTCAAGCGCGGGTATTACCCAATACGTATACGCCCAGGCAGTGTTCGAAGTATCGGTATCACTACAAGTTTCGCTGGCCAGGGATATGGAAACAATATCGACATTGTCGATAATATCGCTAATAACCGAAAATGCGGGGAAACATGGGAAAAACAGTGGAATTTTTAGCAAAACTTCAGGAGATGTTAAAATATACATCTTCGCATATTTAGAAATTAAAAAACAAAAAAATTGTAAAAAAATGCATAAATAACAAGTTTCCATTTAATGGGGCCTTCAAAGCATGTGTTGATGTAAGAAATCAGTCCAACCATCCCATCCGGCCTATTTAACCAACCAACCTTCCATATAAACATCCATTGATATTGTAAAATATCAACAACACATGATATTTCACCAAAATATCATCAACAATTGGAAAGGAAACGGAAGATTGTGGTCTCAAAATCGCGCATGTTACGATATCGATGATATCGAGATATTATCAATATTATCAATGACAAATTGAATATTACATACAACCATGTGCCCATGAAAAAAAATTGAAATAAAAAATTTTCTAATAAACCAAATTTTAATGATATCTATTTGTTAGTGATATTATTGCAATATTGTCGATACACTTATGATACAAGCATTACCTAGGATTTACATTGTTGAAAATATTGGTGATACATTGGCGATATTGATGCATTGGTGATACAAGCGACACCTAGAATTTACATAGTTGAAAATATTGGCGATTACATTAGCGATATTGATACGTTGGCGATACTTAGCGATACATTGCTAATACTTGGAATTTTTGATACCACCAGCGTTATCAGTATCGCTACCAGTGTTATCGGTATCACTGAGCTGGAGATAAAAATAATATCGGAGATAGATAATTCGAACACTGCGCCTAAGAGATGAGTAGAAGACAACCTTCAAGACGAAGGATGGGCTATACGAATGGCTAGTCATACCCTTTGGCTTGAATAACGCCCCAAGCACATTTACGAGAGTGATGAGCCAGGTGTTGAGACCCTTTATGGGTAAGTTCCTCATGGTGTATTTTGATGACATTCTTATCTATAGCACATCAAAGGAACAACACCTCCACCATTTGAGGCAAGTTTGCGGGGTCCTCAGGACTGAAAAGTTGTACGCCAACCTTGAGAAGTGCACATTTATGTCAAAAAGCGTTATCTTCTTAGGGTTCATCGTATCATTTGACGGCATGAGAGCGGACCCCGAGAAAGTCTGGGCCATAGTTAAGTGGCTTGAACCACGCAATATTCGTGAGGTGTGAAGCTTTCATGGCTTAACAACTTTCTATAGGTGATTCATCAGAGGATTTAGCTCCATCATGGCTCCCATCATGGATTGCATCAAGAAAGGGGAGTTTATATGGACCAAAACTGTCTCTAAAGCATTTAAGGAGATTAAGGGCAAGATGAGTGAAGCCCCCGTCATGCGCCTTCCAGACTTTTCTAAAGTCTTTGAGGTCGCTTGTGATGCATCTAGGGTAGGTATAGGTGGCGTTCTCAGTCAGGAAGGGCACCCCGATGCTTATTTTAGTGAGAAGTTGAATGAGGCAAAGTAACGGTATTCCACCTATGACAAAGAGTTCGATGCGGTCGTCCAATCCTTGTGCCATTGGCGGCATTATTTATTACTGCAAGAATTTGTCTTGTTCTCTGACCATGAGGCCTTATGTTACCTCAGTTCTCAGAAGAAACTAAACCCTAGGCATGCTAAATGGGTCCAGTTTCTTCAGGAATACTCTTTCGTTCTTAGGCTGGGGTCGAGAACAAACCTGCTAATGCCCTTAGTCGTCGTGTGGCGCTACTCCAAAGTATGAGAGTGGAAGTGACTGAGTTTGATCGGCTGAGAGAAGAGTATCCGACATGTCTAGACTTTGGTGAGTTGTATGCATCACTACGAGACTGTCAGTCAACCGACAGTTGCGGGTTTGTCATCATCAGTAAGTTCCTATTTAAAGGTGACAGACTCTGCGTTCCTCGGACCTCCCTCCGTGATTTCCTAGCTTGGGAACTTCATGCAGGAGGGGTAGCTAGTCATTTGGGGAGGGACAAGACCATTGCCCTTGTGGAGGATAGATTTTATTAGCCAAGTCTCAAGCGAGATGTAGCTAAGATTGTTAGGCAGTGCAGGACTTGTCAACTGGCAAAGTAGAGGAAGTAAAATACAAGATTGTATACGCCTTTGCTAGTACCCCATGCTCTATGGCAGGATATTAGTATGGATTTCGTGTTGGGCTTACCGAAAACTATCAACAAACACAATTCCGTATTTGTGGTTGTGGACCGTTTGTCTAAAATGGCCCATTTCATTCCATGCTTGAAAATGTTAGATGCCTCTAATGTGGCTAAGCTTTTCTTTGGGAAGGTAGTACGTTTACATGATCTACCTAAGACTATAGTGTCTGATCATGATGTACGATTTATGAGCTATTTTTGGAAGAGGTTATGGCACATGATGGGGACAAAGCTTCAATTTTCATCTGCCTTTCACCCTCAAATAGACTGTCAAACTGAAGTTGTCAATAGGAGTCTTGGAAATCTGCTTAGATGTCTTGTGGGTGATCACATCCGAACTTGGGATACCGTTTTGCCTATAGCCGAGTTAGCATACAATAGTTCCATCAATAGGTCCATAGTCATGAGTCCATTTGAGGTTGCGCATGGCTACAAACCTAGGAAACTCGTAGATCTTATACCCATGTCTGTGTCCCATGGGTCATCTGAGTCCGCGCATGAGTTTGCACATCACATACATGAGTTGCATAGTGAGGTTAGGAAGCGAATTAATGTACGTAATGAAAAATACAAAGCGTTTGCCGATTTTCATCGTATGTTTCATGAATTCTAAGTAGGAGATTATGTCATGGTTCGCATGAGGCCTGAATGGTTCTCACATGGGGCCGTTAAAAAGTTACAAGCGCGTAGCGCTGGACCATACAAAATAATGTAGAAATTGGGTCCTAATGTGTATGTAGTAGACATTCCACCTACCATGGGAATTAGTTCTATAATGTGGAAGATCTAGTACAATACAAGGGTCCTGCTACTTCACCTTTTGATCTATCCATAGACCATGACCTAATCCCAAATCTATGGCCCCTACTTGACCAATCATTTGCGTTATTACCACCTTTACCTTGCCTGCTCGAAGTGAACAGATAGAAGACATACTAGATGCACAAGCAGATTCCACTCAACATGGAGGATTTTAGAAATTCCTTATCAAGTGAAAGCACAAGCCGATTTCAGACAGTACGTGGATTATAGAAGACAAGCTGCATGATTTAGATCCAAACATTTTGGAGCGTTATAGGAGTTTTAGTCCGCCAGAGGCGAACTCTTCTCAGCCGAGGAGAGTTGATGAGGACATCACTTCACGTACACCCTTGTGTACATATCAGAGGAGGCGGGCTACACCAATTTTCCTGTGGCTAGGCGAGTATTCGTGATCGTGTTAAAGACCCCATGTGTATGTGCGAGCATCTGGAATATGCACATGGGCTACTTTATGGAGTGATCCAGACCGTTGGATTGGATGGATGTGACGATTAGGCCATGGATCACATGATCAGGCTATTGATTATTGATCGTCCACATCAGTTTTAAACTTTATCATCTTCTAGGATTTAGTTTTTGATTATTTTATATTTGGACACATTATGAGTGTTTTGGTTGATTTTATTTAGACTAGGGCCCTTTTCATTAAGATTCACAAGGCAGTGAGATGATTGTAATTTTTGAAACTTCTTCGATCTATAAAAAGAGGTGGGCTTGTGACTTTCTCTCATTCGATTTTGTGATTAAAAAAAACATAGAAAAGCTCTTGCTTTCTTCTTCTATCTTCATGCGATTTGAAGATACTTCCATGCGATTTGGAGGAGAGATTGGTGCTAGGTTAACCTTCATCAACGGAGGTGCGAGGTCTCCATTTATCTCCACACCATCTTCTCTTTTCTTCTCTAAGTATTTTCTTCAGGTTTCGATGTAGGACATGAAATTCAGATATGATGTGCAAGATTTCAGGCTTAAGATCACATAGTTATAAACAATTACACAAATTCCACATTCCATACAAAAGTCCAAATATTCAATTAAGGGGAATCTGTGGGTCCAGACCCACACACGTTAGGGCTGGATCAATAAAAAATATGAACCAAACAATACTTAAAGGGAAATAGAAATCATCCACACATGCATGACAATTAATCCCTAATCCAAGGAATTCACCAATTTCAAATCAAGGAATCTTAAGGTGAGAAAAGAGATAGAAATTGGGGATTTAGGGCAATTTAAGGTTAGGGTTTATAAAATTAGGGATGAAAAGAGGAAAACAAGAGAAAAACCTGTCTCAGAAATAGCTCCCGCTTGCCGACGGTACCCCGGGTCTAACGCACGTGCGCGAGTGGGTTGGCCGTACGTGCGATGAAGGCCCGCCTTCCCAAATCGGCTTCTTGGCCCTGATTGGCCAGGCTTGGGCCTCAAAACCTACAAATCTCACGTCGATCTGAGTTACGGTCTGGGCATGGTGCTCTGTTAAAGTTTCAGCACTCATGCAGGGCCAGATTATGAAAACTGGCTGTAGAGGGATGAACAGCTGCAAAACAAACGGATTTGGCGTGAATATGGTTGTGGGAAGAATGAAATAAGATGGAGGGGCGGATGGGGATAAACGTGGCTTCGTACCACGGTAGTTAACCCTTCGAAAAGGGAGGGCTTTGCACCCACTAATTTTTCCACAACTCAAAAACTCAGAGAGCAGAAAAACCACGCAGGAAATTTTTATTCAACTTCAATGAATGAAAAGAACTACAAGGGGTGCTTATTTATAGTGAAAACCCTATACCCCAAAAACTCGCACCATGTGCCCAACCTATTACTTGGCGATGAAGTAAACTAAAATAAAAATCAAACAAAGAAATCTAAAGCGTTCACGATGTTCTAAATAATAACAATAAGCAAAACCTAAAATATAAAATCAATCCGACTAGTGGGCCACAATCATGAGATCCCATGATGTGCTTTTCATGACTATCGGGCCCACTCTTTGAATCAAAACTCCGTCTTCTAACTAGGAGGCCCTCCCTGGACGGTGGGGCCCTCCTTCGTAGGTACGTGCATAGGGGGCGGCGTGCGTACGCGTGTGCCAGTGATGTCCCCATCAGGTTCTTAATTCTCCCATCCCAGATCTTCTTCATTCTCCTAAACCTAACTTTCCCAAACCCATCCACCCCACGCCTAATGTGTGACCATACGGCCACACGTGTGAATCCCATTTTGCCCTTTTTTGATTTCCTACCATCATTATATCAAAACTCATTTCTTCCATCCCCGAAACCTTAAACCTAAACCTAAAATTCCTAATTTTCCTACTTTCCCAGATTACCCAAAGCCTAATTTTCACCCTAGGTTATATTAGGTTTTCTATTTTAAAATAGACTATACCCTATGCTAGTCAGATGTCTTTACATCCATTAGATTCTAGTTTCGTTTTATTTAATGATCGTGTGTGATGATGTTGGTAACCTAGGCTAGGATCATACATGATGTTCGTTTGGTTTTCATAGGATTCATGATGATTATGGCAATGCTTGTATTTTTTTGTTAATTCTCTTAATTCTGCTACTTGATCTCACATCTTATTTGGTTCATGCATCGGTCCCGCGTCACCAGGTTTTGTTAAATCGAATGTTGCTCCATATTCTTTAGAGGGAGGACCCATTGATCTTCTTTTTTTCTGCATTTGTTGTCCCCACTTGTTGCACACTTTGGCTAATGTGACAATGCAAAGACAGAATTCCTAAGTTGAAAGTTGAGAAGGGAAGGAATTCTTCGTTCATGTCTCCTAATTGAGACAATACATGATGGGGACATCACGCGCACACGCACGCCCCCTATGCATGTACGCAAGGAAGAGGATGGCCCCACCATCGATCTGGATCGATGACGACGTCCAGGGAGGGTCTCCTAGTTAGAGGACTACGTTTTGGGTTCGTTGTAGTGGACCTGATAGTCATGTGAATCCCACCATGGGTTCTCATGATCGTGACCCACTATTCTAATTAATCTAGTACTTTGGGTTTTGCTTATTATTGTTATTAGGAATATCATGGGCAGTTTAGATTGCTTTGATTAGTTGTTATTTTTTATTACTTCGTCTCTAAGTAATATGTTGTGCACATGGCGCAAGTTTTGGGGTATAGGGTTTTATTATAAATAAGCACCCCTTGTAGTCTTTTTTTTATTTTATTTTTTCTCAATGAAGATTAATATAATTGTTGCATTTTTCTGCTCCTCTAAATTCCTGAGTTATGGAGATTCAATTGGGTGCGAAATCCTCCCTTCCTCGACGGGCTAACTATGATTGTGCGAAGCCACACTTATCTCGATTCGCCCCCACCTTCTTTCATCCATATTTCTCTTCTCCTACAAGTATTCCATCTGCAAATCCATCAATATTTGCAGGCGTTTTTCTCTCTATAGCAGATTTCCATAATCTGACCTTGCAGGAGGGTTAAAACTTAGGCGGAGTATCACGCACAAACCGTGCATTGGATCGAGTTGAGATTTTGGGGGTTTTGGAGTCCATCCCTGGCCAACCAGGGCCAAGGTGGCCTTTCTCTGAATAGCGGGCCCCACACAGTGTGGCCGGGATCACATGCACGTGCGTCTAGGTCATTGCTGCTGTTCACACGTGCGGCACTTCTCTGGTTCGTTTCTCTAATCTCTTTCACTCCTCTTTCACCCAAAATCCCTAAACCTAACCCTAAATTACTCAAATCCTCAATTTTATACCATTTCTTCAACCTTAGGGTTCCTCGAATTAAAATTTCTGAATCCCTTGAATTGAGGAATTATTTTTGTGCATGTGTGGATGAATTTACCATCCTTTGATTCTTGTTTGGTCTATAATTTTATTTGATCCGGCCCTAGCATGTGTAGGCCTGGATCTACATAAGATTCCCCTTGATTGAGTGTTTGAACTTTTGTGTGGGATGTGGAATTTTGTGTAATTGTTTCTGAACTAGTGTGATCTAAAGCCTGAAAATCTTGCATATCATACTTGAATTTCATGTCCTGCATCAATACATCTTACAATTCATGTGAGGAAACTTATAAAAGCATACCCTTCGAAAGGACCAAAAGGAAGAATAGCATTTAGGTTACTTTGTCACATTAATAAAATACAGGTAGACGCTTTTCATTATCAACCCCTCAAGCTGATAGATGAGAATCAATCATTCATAGATTGGGTCCTTACTCTTGCTCGGGTGGTAGACTCTCAGGAGTTTCAACTCTCGGTCAAGGGTTCAAGTACCCATAGGTGGTGAAATTCCACCAGCGTGAGTGTGTGGGGGTGTGTGTGCGTGTAAAAAAAAATAAAAAAATCATTCACAGATTGATACATAGAGATACTTTTCCAAGTGCCTTAAGCTTGTTTGGTAGACACCTAATACATAATTACTATTAACTAAAATGAGATGAACTCATTTTTAGGCATCTACCATAGGGCCTTGGTCAATCCTTCATTATTTAGAAGGGGAACTGTTCATGGAATTGCTAAGAGTGCACCTTGGGATTCATTTCATGACAGTTCATTCGCAAAGTTTGTTGAAGTGTATTCAAGGTATTCAAAATCGGTTATGTAATGGTAATGGTCATTACCGTTGCGCGTTATGGGGTCGAAACGGCCGTAACAGGTTTAGTAACAGTTTTTTTCAAAAAATAAAAAACGGTTGTAACGGCCCGTATCATAACGGTAACGGTGGTGGCCATTACGGTCACTGTTACTATTTTGGAACACCTCGAGTATATTGCAACTTCAAGGACTGCCTATTTTCTCTGCAATGGGCACAAATAGCTCTATTTTGTAGCAATGCCACTGGCTTCCAGAAATTACTATTGAGAAACTTACCCGGGCATTCATCATTACAAGAATGGGACAACTGAATAAGAAGTTTTTGGATTGTGATGACTCCTTATTTTCAAAACATCAAATAAGATATTTTCAAAACATCAAATAAGACCTTTCAGGTGATTCAAATGCCAACATTGACTTCAACACTTGAGACATGAAGGCTTCATATGGAATGCTTGTGGAATTTGTGAACAAGCAAAGCAATGCCTACTTCTATTATGCCTTTGTTAATTTTTTACATGTTTGTAGCTGTTATTAACTAATCCAGGACTTACTAGTATGTGTAGCTTCCACTGCCATACCACTTCTTAAGAAAAACTTCTCCTCTCTGGTGAATTTTTGCAGTTTTATGTAATTTGGATCTATAATTTTTCATGAGACATGAAATCATGTAGTATCTTCCTATCTTCCTTGTGTTAGTTACTTGTCATGCACTACACTCCCATATGACTTGTCGCTTCATCAGGTAGCTGGAGGAAACGTTCTTTAGTGATTGAGCAATATCTTTCATTTCCTAATTAAATATTAGAGATAAAAGATAGTTAAGTCTGTATTAGATTCGGCAGGTATCAATGACTGCTTATGTAATTCACAATATTTCAATGTTTTTTAAAAAAGAAATTTATTTATACTTTTTGAGTGGTTAATAAATTTGCTTGGTGTATCTCTATAGAATTACTAGATAGCTTATTGGATTTTTCCTACATGGCTAACCACTTTTTCTCCTTGATTACAAAGGGGACATTGCTGTCTTAACAATGAATTTGTGTATGATTCTAAATAGCTACTTCATTTGATGGTTCAAGCGAAGAAATTAAAAGGATCATTATTTGCATGTTGACAAGTTTCCTTGAGAATTATGTTCCTTCCAAGCCTTGTTCTATTTGGTCATTTTACCTTTGCTTATTGGAATGATGATGCTTGTCTAATTCTTCTACTCATGCAGAGAACATTTGTAGGGGTCGACTTTTTTAAGATCTTTCAAGAGGTCTACCTCCGGACAAATGACCCTAGGGTATCCAATATTGTGAAATTATCGGATGCAATAGGTGAGCTAAAAGTAGAGGTATGCCTTTGTTATCTCTAACTTCATTACTTAATTTACTTGTCTTTCCACAACATTTGTGGAAATGCTTATGTATGTTTTTGAAGTTCTCATAGTTAGTGTTTCCAGAATCGATAGTATCAATTGATACCATTGATATTGCATGGGCTTGTTGCCAAACGTAGAGATTTGTGAAGTTCCTCTTTTCAGTGAAAATATTGCATGTATCATTCGATATATCATCGATACATGCAATATATATTGACGATATTTGTTGGAATATTAAGTTAGTAGGGTCATTTTTGTAAATATGATGTTAGTGGGCTTATTTGCAAATATTGTATAAAGTGGGTAGTTATGATGTAATAAAGAAAAAAAACCTACATATATATTGAATAAGATAATCAAGAGGTCCCACGCTCTCTCTCTCTTTCTCCAAACCCACTCTCTCACATTTTCTCCCATCTCTCTCACATTCCTCCTCGGTTCTTTCATTCTTCACGATATCGATCGATCCAACTTGTGCAAGACCAACATACATCAGATCCTCCTCGTCAAGACATCAAATCTAGGTAAAATGGGGAAGTTCTACATAGAAATCAACGGATCCACGTGTTGACGTCAACGTCCGTACGGTTGACATTAGCAATCCACCATTTGTACAAATCGTCTTTCTTTCTTTTTCTTTTTTTCCAAAATCTCTACCACCTGGTGCACAATCATGTAAGAGGATTTATAACTATTTTTCTGGAATTTTTTGAAGAATATATATATATATATATATATATATATATATATTATGGATTTTATAGTAATTTCCAGAAAAATGCCCAAAGCGGACCATTTTTTAGATATCTCTTGAATTCGTGGTTTTTTATGCACCAAACCAATTGCATATGGGCCGTTTTTTACTACCCTACATAGGGGAGTCAGTTCTGTGGAGAGCTGAACAGCGTGGATACATTTTTGGGCCAAAATGGGTGACCGGTTGCACCATTTTTGGGGTTTTTGAGGTCCCGTGCATATACCGACTGCACGGTGTATATTCCTGCGTTCTTTGTGTTGATTGATTTCCATCTACTGCTGTTATCTGTAGTCATTCTCCTTGTTTCACCTTTTTGTTCATATTTATGGATTCCAAGTCTCTCGGACGTGGCCTCGATGGACCACTTTCAATTACTACTACGAAATTTAATGAAAGTAACTTTCTTCTTTGGTCTTGGGCTATTCGGATGTATATTGTTGGCAATGAGAAGCTTGGGTATCTTACTAGCACAATAAAATGGTCTTCATCCTCAGCGGACACATGGGATTCCTCCAATGCCATTGTTATGGGCTTGTTACTCAATTCAATGGAACCTAATATTGCTTCTAGATATTTCTTTTATGAAACTGCTGTTGATTTATGGAAATCACTCAATGACACTTATGGAACGACCTCCAATAAACCCTGCATCTTCTAGCTGAATACGGAGTTGTATTCTCTCACACAAGAGAACCTTTTTGTTACTGAGTATTTTGGGGCCTTGAAGAGTCGCTGGGAAGAACTGAGTCATTTTGCAGCCCCTCAGTGAACTCCCCGACACTCGCAGTGCTGAAATTGTGAAGAATCGGTAGGATGAAGCCAAGACATACAAATTCCTAGCGGGATTGAATAATGAGTATGAGGCATTGAGGACTCAGCTTGTCGCCACCACAACTCTTTTCCTATGCTCTAGACAACATATTCTATAGTCCGTTCGGAAGAAGCCAGCCTGTGAGTTATGTCAGCTCCAGCCTTGACATAGGAGAGGACTGTGTTTACGTCTACTACTATTCCACATGGCGATAGGAGTGGTGATTCAGATACTTGAGGCAGGTTCTCATCTAGAGGACGTGGTAGAGGTAGGGGAAGATTTTTCTATACCTATCGCAATCGTTTAGGACATTCCCGAGAAAGATGTTTCAAGCTATATGGCCGCCCTACTGCCCACGTCGTAGCTTCTAATGATACCGGACATACTTCTGATATGTTTTTCATTCCTCCTTCTGACTCCTCTCATATGGAGTCTGTTACTATGACTGGGGCGGATGTGATGGAGCTTCAACATCTCAGATCCCGTCAACCTCAATCAGCCACACCCACATTTGTCTCATCACAGTCATCTGCCTCTTCCTTTGTTGCTACCACTATTTTAAATATCGACGATATCGGCCGATATATCCCACGATATATCTTGTATCCCACCTGTGCGATACGAAACGCACAAGTAGTACGATATATCCCACATGTTCGATCTAGTGAGCATTTTCGAATTTTGATGCTTTTATTTTCTGTAATTCATGTTAAATTAGTGTTAAATTGTTACAAATTCATGATTTTTCATATTTTGTATGATGTCATGGATTGGGAGCTTCGATTTCGAGATTTGGAGGAGATGGGCCGAGTTGCGAAAAATTGAATTAAAAAAAAATCAAAATTTCTCAATTTCTTGCGAATCGTTTGCAATCTTTATGTTCAACATCATGTAAAAAATATTTGTAACCTAATCTAGTGTTTCTTCTTTTGCATT
Source organism: Magnolia changhungtana (assembly GCA_030180095.1). NCBI lineage: Eukaryota > Viridiplantae > Streptophyta > Magnoliopsida > Magnoliales > Magnoliaceae > Magnolia > Magnolia changhungtana. The sequence goes on from JASAUF010000625.1 coordinate 5,658,573, forward strand.
TGAATGTATTGCTCGTGTTTGCACGTCTTCTTACATTTATAAATTATATGAATAGACATTGAATATACTTGCATCAATTCAATTAGACAACGCATAGATTAGGACCCCATATAAAGAAAACCTATTATGCGTACTTGTTTTTTTTGTAATGTTTTGATTTATAAGTGTGTATTGATGTCTTTTTTAACAATCACCGAAGTTTCATCGAAAAATTCAACCAATTTCCCAATGCTTCCCCATGTTTCCAACAACAATGATACATTACACGATACAACCAATATATCTCATGTGATAACCGATACGTATCCATATCCCATGAATGCAATACGTAATGCGATACCGATATTTTGAACACTGGTTGCTACGACAGGTACTACACTTCATGCCTCCTCCACTCCCACCACTTGGATTATAGATTATGGGGCATCCGATCATATGACTGGTACACTTAATTGTCTTCTTCTTCAACCACTTCTTGTAGTCATTCAGTTCGTCTTGTTGAGGGGAATTCTACCCAAGTTGAATTTGTTGGCTCAATTTCAGTTTCTCCTACCCTCACATTATCTAATGTTGTGTACATTCCTAAGTTCAATGCAAATTTGATATCTGTTAGTTGTCTTACTAGAGTATTAAATTGCAGTGTGACTTTCTTTCCATCTCGTTGTGTCTTTTAGGACTTGAGTACGAAGAGGATTATTGGTGCGGGGTATGGTGATCTCTACTTCTTGAGACAAGGGGAGTTTGTTGCTGCTAGTGCTTCCGTTACACCTCGTTCATTTGTTTTTCAGTTATGCAGTTTAGAGTCCAATAAAGCATCTGCTACCATTTCGCATGCAAGACTGGGTCATGTGTCTGTTAGAACTTTACAATCTCTTGTTCCTCACTTTAATAAAATTAGTGATGCTTACTCTAAATGTGAAACGTGTCAGTTGAGTAAACATGTTAAATGTTCATTTCCTATTGTTGAGCATCATTTTGATAAAATGTTTACATTGGTACATTCTGATAGCTGGGGACCTAGTCTAGTTACATTTCTGGATGGTTTGTCTTGTTTCGATCATTTCATCAAATGATCTAGACCTAGTATGATTGTGCCATTAAGAACCTTCGTTCTGATAATGATGGTGAGTATACCTCAAATAACTTCAAATCATATCTCCAGGAGCATGTCATTCATCATCAACTTTCTTGTGCCTACACAACAAAATAGAGTGGCAGAGCGCAAGAATCACCATCTTCTTGAGGTTACTTGCTCTCTTTTGATAGGAATGAAGGTCCTTAAGTCATATTGGTTTGCAGCCTTGTTAACATCATGTTATTTGATTAATTGAATGCCTACCCCTGTCCTTAAGGGAGATATTCCAATGCGTGCATTGAAACCTACCTGTCCTTTGTTTATTGTCCCTACTAAAGTGTTTGGTTGTATCCGTTTTGTGCATTCATTAGGTCCCTCCAAGGACAAATTTGCCTATCGGTCTATTAAGTGTATTTTGATTGGATATTCTCTTCAACATAAGGGCTATAGGTGTTATTATCCATCTACAAGGAAATATTTTGTGTCTATGGATGTGACATTCTTTAAAGATCGCCGATTGTACTCTCCTTTGTCTGAACATGCTGATGCAGTGGAGACAAATCATTTTCTGCCTTTGTCAGGTGTTGATATTTCTCCTTTTGCATCTCCCTCGGCACCTAAGCGGCTCCTCACCTATGTTCACCGACAGTTGAGACCATCACGCGGATCGCCTATATCAATAGCTCCTCTTCCGGTCTTAGGTATCTTCTCTCATCCTATCTCTACTGCTAGTCCTTCATCCCTTGTTGCTTCTCGCACTCATAGTCATCGACTCATCATCCCACATTACATCCTATTTCTAATTTTGTCTCTTATGAGTCTATTTCACCATCATATTGTGCATTCTTGGCTGCCATTTCCTCTTCCACTATTCCTAAGTCAATACTTGAGGCTCTTTCAGTCCCTGCTTGGAAGCAAGCAATGGAAGCAAAAATGGTTGCTCTTCATAAAAATGGCACCTAGGATCTTGTTCCATTACCTCCAGGTAAGAGTTCAGTTAGGTGAAAGTGGGTGTTCTCTATAAAGTATAGGGCTAATGGATCCAATGAGCGCTACAAAGCTTGTCTGGTGGCTAAAGGCTACACAACATTTTGGGGTTGATTACAATGAAACCTTCTCCCCCTGTGGCAAAGTTGAATTTGGTCCGCTCGATTATTTCCTTAGCTGCCAATCTTGATTGGCCTTTGTTCCAGTTGGATGTTAAAAATGCGTTCCTTCATGGCGATTTGGCAGAAGAAGTGTATTTGGATCCACCCCCTGTTTTTCAGCTTAAGGGGGAGTCTGGGAATGAGTGTAAGCTGAAAAAGGCTCTCTATGGCCTTAAGCAATCTCCTAGAGCTTGGTTTGCTAGATTTAGTGTTGTTATTCTCTCCTTCGGCTTTAGAAGATGTCAGGCATATCATATAGTCTTCATTCATACTCGACAAGAAGGCAAAACTACTATACTTGTCTATGTGGATGAAATTGTTGCGACCAGGGATGACTTGGAGTTTATTGATCAAGTTAAGCACAAGTTGAGCAAAGAATAAGAGATCAGTGATCTGGGTCAATTGCGGTACTTTCTAGGGATTGAAGTTACTTGTTCATCTAAATGCATCTTCATATCCCAAAGAAAGTATACTCTTGATTTGTTGAGTGAGACCTGGAAATTAGGTGCTCGTCCAGCTTTATCTCCTATGGACCAAAAGCACTCGTTGCATGCATCTGAAGGTGAGAGTTTGACAGATTCGAGTATGTATAAGAGATTAGTTAGAAAACTGATCTACTTGACGATTACAAGACCGGACATTGCTCAAGCTGTAAGTATTGTCAGTCGATTCATGCACTTGCTAAAGGTGCCTCATCTGGATTGTACATCGCATATTGAGATTCCTTAAGTCATGTTTAGGACGTGTTATTCTTTTTATGAATCATGGACATGTTAATATTGATGGCTATTATGATGCTGACTGGGCAGGATGCTCAATGGACAAAAAGTCTACTTCTGGCTATTGCACATTCGTTGGTGGCAACTTGGTTACATGGAGAAGTAAAAAACAAGCAGTCGTATCTCGGTCCAATGCAGAAGCATTGTATAGAGCTATGGTTCATGAGGCTTGTGAACTCGTGTCTGAGATCCATTATGATGGAACTGGGTTTCCCTATCACCTCAACTATTCCTCTCTATTGTGACAATTAGGTTGCCATCTATATTGCACCTTACTTGGTCTTTCATGAGCGGACTAAATACATTGAGGTAGATATACATTTCATTCGAAAGAAGATATCCTCTGGATTACTGGGTACTCCATTTGTCAAATCTACAGAACAACTAGAAGACATGTTTACAAAGGCTCTCAGCTCTCCCATATTCCAAGAAATCTCTGGCAAGTTGAGTATGATGGACATTCATGCACCAACTTGAGGGGGAGTGTTGGAATATTAAGTTGGTAGGGTCATGTTTGTAAATATGATATTAGTGGGCTTATTTGCAAATGTTGTATAAAGTGGGCTTTTATGATGTAATAAAGAAAAAGAAAAACCTACATATATATTGAATAAGATAATAGAGAGGTCCCATTCTCTCTCTCTCTCTCTCTCTCTCTCTCTCTCTCTCTCTCTCTTGCTATATCTATCTATCTTTCTCCAAACCCTCTCACATTTTTCTCCTATCTCTCTCACATTCCTCGATTCTTTCATTCTTCAATATTGAGGCAACATACCCTCTTCCAAAAAAATCTAAAAAAGAAAATGAAAAAAATCCCCCAAAACTCCATCCTTTTCCCTTTTTTGTGGAATATCTTCGTGGCAAGATTTAGACAACTTTTTTGCGTTGTTTGGAGAGAAATAAAGGTTTGGGTGGAAATTTTGCGATAGATGAATAGAAACTAGTTAAAACCCATTCTGTATTTTTGTGATTTTGTTTGTTTTTACTTAATTCTGTTGATCAAAATTGGTAGAAATAAGTTACTGAATCATGATTGTGCATGTTTTTCGTGCAAAATCATGGATTTGAAGCTCCGATTTTCGAATTGGGGAAATTGGAAGATTTTGGAGAAATTCGAAAATCTTTCATTTTACCCATTTAAATTGCGAGTCTCAAAAAGTCAATGGCACTACTCGTAGGCAGTGTTCGAATTATCTCTGATATTATCGAAATATCTCCGATATTATCTTTATCTCTAGGTTAGCGATACTGATAACGCTGGTAGTATCAGAAATTCCAGATATTAGCAATGTATTGCTAACTATCGCCAATGTATCATTATCGCTAATGTAATCATCAATATTTTCAACTATGTAAATTCTAGGTGTCGCTTGTATTGCCAATGTATTGCCAATATTTTCGACTATGTAAATTATAGGCAATGCTTGTACAGGGTGTCTCGTATCAGTTACGATACGGGCGTATCGGCCGTTATGTATCGGTAACGGCCGTGTCCGTTACGCGATACGGGGCCGTAATGGGCACCCCACTGATTTTGTAGCGAAAAAAAGCATCGTTCTTGCCCGATGCGTAAAAAACAGATCACTTTTTTTTTTTTTTTTTATGGCTTAAGCTCCGTTCTTTCACTTTTTTTTGAAACTTCTTTCGTCCAAATTCTTCCTAAATTATTTTATTGCTATTTTCAACCAATCTTAGCTTAATATTTCATATAAAAACAACTTATATTAAGGATTTTCTTGATTCGAAGCTCCGTGGGCCAATTTCCAGAAATTCCTCAAAAATAGGTATTTATACTTTTTATTGAATGTTTAACTGTTTTAATGGTAGAATATGATGTGTTAATCATAATAGAAGATATTAATGTCCATTTTACAGATTGTTGATGTCATTTTATATTTTTTTATAATTTTTTTCTATTTACGCACTATTTTTGGTCATTTTTTTTTAATTCAAAAAATCAATTTTTATTGAATGTTTTGTTGTTTTAATGATAGAATATGATGTGTTAATCATAGTAGAACATGTTAATGTGCATTTTACAGATTGTCGATGTCATTTTATATTTTTTATAAATTTTTTTATTTACACACTATTTTCGGCCCTTTTTTTAATAATTCGAAAAATCAATTTTTATTGAATGTTTTGTTGTTTTAACGGTAAAATATGATGTGTTAATCTTAGTAGAACATGTTAATGTGCATTTTACAGATTGTTGATGACATTTTATATTTTTTAATAATTTTTTTCTATTTACACACTATTTTCGGCCCTTTTTTTTTTTTAATTCGAAAAATCAATTTTTATTGAATGTTTTGCTGTTTTAATGATAGAATATGATGTGTTAATTATAGTAGAACATGTTAATGTGCATTTTACAAATTGTTGATGTCATTTTATATTTTTTTAATAATTTTTTTCTATTTACGCACTATTTTCGGCCCTTTTTAAAAAAATTTGAAAAATCAATTTTTATTGAATGTTTTGTTGTTTTAATGATAGAATATAATGTGTTAATCATAGTAGAACATGTTAATGTGCATTTTACAGATTGTCGATGTCATTTTATATTTTTTTTATAATTTTTTTTATTTACGCACTATATTCGGTTATGATATGTTCCAGAAATTCCTCAAAAATAATTGCAAACACCTACACATGTAAGATATTTTCATATTACATTCATTCTAATATATCTATCATTGATAGTAGATAGTTAGAAAATTAAATATATGAATTATGTAGTCAAATTCAGGTTATCTGGTTCATAAATTCATCAGATAGTTCGATACAACTTCTCACCAAAGAGTGGACCGTTACACCACCATAAACATGTTCCAATTTATAAATGAATGCATATTTGGAATGCTTAGAATATTCCGGATTTAATATATATTTTTTGGCAAAAAATAATAATAATTTTGCACAGTTATGGGCCATTACACCCCCATATCGCCGTTACGCCCCCGTATCCATATCGGTATCGGAGGGCACCGTTACGCCAACCAATACTGATATGGGATACCTTGTGCTTGTATCATAAGTGTATCAACGATATTTCAATAACATCGCCAAGTATTGATATCATCATAATTTTGTTTATTAGAAAAAATTGTATTTCAATTTTCTTTTCATGGACACATGGTTGTATGTAGTGTTCAATTTGTCATTGATAATATTAATAATATCTCAATATTATCGATATCGCAACGCGCGCGATCTTGAGACCACAATCTTTTGTTTCCTTTCCAATTGTTGATAATTTCTTGGTGAAATATCATGTGTTGTTGATGATTTGCAACATCAATGGGTGTTTGGATGAAAGGTTGGATGGTTAAGTAGGTTGGAAGGGATGGTTGGACTGATTTCTTACAATAACACATGATTTTAAGGCCCCATTAAACGGAAACTTGTTATGTATGTATTCTTTTTGTAATTTTTTTAATTTTTAAATATGCAAATATGTACATTTTAACATCTCCTGAAGTTTCGCTAAAAATTCCACCGTTTTTCCCATGTTTCCCTGCATTTCTAGTTATCAACGATATTATCGGCGATATTGATATTGTTTCTATATCCCCGGCCAATGAAACTTTTAGCGGTACCGATACTTCATACACTGCTTGTAGGTTAGTATATGGATTGGAGATACGTTTTAGAATTTTTAAAAAAGATTATTTTTAATTAAAAATAGTGAAAATAAATAAAGTATCATTTTTTTAATTTGCCGATTTATTTTTGCTTCTTTTTTCGGTTTTTAGATGTATGGTTTGTGTTTTAGTACTTGTATTATATGATTTATGTATTATATGAACTTGTTTTGGATATTAAGTGCATCACTTTTGTTGGACAATGTATAGTTTAGGATCACATACAATGGAAACTTAATACACATGCTTTGTTTTTTAAATGTCTTAAGCTCTAAAAAAGGTATTAGAAAACTAGTTAGGTAAGTAATGGTGGGAACCATTATGCATTACGGGGCCGATATCGTCACTCCCCAAACTTAGGAACTAGGCTCATAAAATTCCTTGCCGCCGAATTCGGTGCTGACAACCTATGTAGTACCCAAGGTATCCCGTATTGGTATCGGTTGGCGTAACGGTGCCCTCCGATACCGATACGGATATGGGGGTGTAACGGCGATACGGGGGCGTAACGGCCCGTAACGGTGCAATTTTATTTTTTTTTGCCAAAAAAATATGAATTAAATCCGGAATATTCTAAGCATTCCAAATATGCATTCATTTATAAATTGGAACATGTTTATGGTGGTGTAACGGTCCACTCTTTAGTGAGAAGTTGTATCGGACTGTCTGATGAATTTATGAACCAGATAACTTGAATTTGACTACAAAATTCATATATTTAATTTTCTAAATATCTAATTTATATACTTAACAATTTGATATCATTTCTCCCAATAGTTCTTTTAAAAAATGAAATTAAATTCAGGTAGATGGCATTGCCAATTTGGGGCTGACTTGGAGGACCAATCCATGCCCCAAATCAGCATCAAATTCATGCAATTTATTAGCATTATCCCACTTATGAATTGGTGGACATTTATTGGATAATGAATCATGAAAAATATCAAAAGGCCCTATTTTAAAAAATAAGAGTCCACAAATTAACTATTCAAACAATTTGATTTTGGCATTGTGAGTTAGCAATTACAGTCCATAATTTAATTGGTAAATTTTAAGTTAATACATGTGTGTGTACAATTTTTTAAGGGCCCGAATTAGGTGGGACTCGGATTGTGAAGTGTAGCACACGAGTGTCAAAGTTTTTTGGGCCCCACCCATGATGAATGTGTTATATCTACACCGTCCATCCATTTTGCCAAATAATTTTAGGGCATGGGCCCAAAAATGAGGCAGATCCAAATCTCAGGTGGATCGCATCATAAGAAACAACAATAATTAAACATCCACCATTAAAAATTTATTGGGGGCTACAAAAGTTTTAGATCAAGCTGACATGTGTGTTTTCCCTTCATCCACGTCAGTGTGACCCTATTAACAGGTTAGATGAAAAATAAACATTACAGTGGACCCTAAGAAATTTTTAAGGTATTGGAAAAAAAAAAGGTAAATCCAGATCTTAGGTGGACCACTAGTGGGCCAGGCGGGCCACCTCGATATATTTGTATATCCATGCCATCAATCCATTTTGCCAACTCATTTTAAGACATGGTCCAAAAATTCAGGTAGATTTAAATCTTCAGTGGACCACTAGTGAGCACGCCTTTAAAAGTGGGGCCCACCTCAATGCATTTGTTGTATATCCATGTGGTCCATCCTTTTTGCCCACTTATTTCAGGGCATGGACCAAAAAATGAGGCTGATCCAAATCTTAGATAGATCACAAAATGGGCCTTAAGAAGATTTTAACGGTGGACATTCAATCCCAACTGCGTGGTCCAATTGAGATTTTGATCCCTTCATTTCAAGGATCATGCTTTAAAATAAACTTGAAAAATTATGAATGGCATGGATTTACCATACATAAATCAAGGTGGGCCCCACCGCACACACTAAAATAGTGAGTGTGCACTATGCAGCGTGCACTGCAGATTATACAAAAAAAAAAAAAAAAACAAAGAAAACTGCGTGGCTGTGAAACAACCACGCCATTCCGTTCGATTTTTCTGGAAAAAGAAAAGAAAAGAGAGGGAAATGAAAAGAAAAGAGGGAAAACAGAGAAAGGGGACCGAACCGAGAGAGAGAGAGAGAGAGAGAGAGAGAGAGAGAGAGAGAGAGAGTGCACGCGCATGTAGCACTGAGCCTACTGACCATACCGTAGCAACGGCAGTAGAAAGAAAGAAATGGCCACGGCCCCATTGTAAGAAGAAGAAGAAGAAGAAGAATAAGAGAAAAAAAAAAGTTATGTTTTTTTTTTTAAAAAAAAAAAACCAATTTTTTCATTTTTCTTTAGGGTTATGGACCGTAACGGCAGTTACGGTCCCCGTAACGACCGTTACGGTCACAGAAATCCGTAACGGCCGTTTCGACCCCGTATCGCGTAACGGGTCCCACCGTTACCGTTACGTATTGGCCGTTACGGCCGATACGTAACCGATTTAGGATACCTTGGTAGTACCCCTTTCTTGGATCTTAGCTCTCATATGCCAGGTTCCAATCCTGGGATCTTACAAGGAGGATTTTTTTTTATTTTTTATTTTTTGTAAAGGAGCATAACCACAAGTAAACCCAAGTCACAAAACATCATCATCACATATCCACTAATATAATCTTTGAGTACAATGCTGAAAGGGGAAATACAAGACGTAATCAAAACTCAAAAGAACAGGCTCATGTTCTGGGCTTAACGATGTTGATATGCCCTAGCATCACCCGTAGCGTAAATAAACACGCATAAGCTTCCCACGAAGCTAGTAGAGTGAACGTGTGCGTGCACAGTGCATATGACAATAATACAAATATCAGAGTATGCGGAAGATGGACGGCTAAACTACCAAATCCATGAATGTTTCTAGCCATACCAAGGCTATGCAATGCAAGGCCTATGTGGCTGAATATCATATGCTAGGGATGCAACGCAAACATGCCAATCTTCAACTAGTCCACATATCAGTACAGTTCGTATCTGGAAACATCACCAGGATCTAGTACACTCCAACACTAGTTGGCCCCCCATCGTGGGCAGGACCAAGTGAGTGGAATAGACCTCACTATCCGCCTCATTAGTTTTATGTCAATGCCCACCCAACTCACCAATAGCGGACCCATTTACGAGATGGTCAAACTCAACCTAGCTTATAACCCCCTACCCTCGGGCGGATAAGGTTACACTCCCTTTCAACCGACCACGACATAGTGGGAGATGCGGCCTACTGGTATTCGGCACTTGGGCGCTCATGTCATCCACTCGGTCTTGACGTTGAAGCATCCTACTGGTACCATAAGGGTTTAGGGATTTTCACCTAAGGACATTCATAGCTCCCTAATGATAGAACAGATATTTCTAGTATCCAATCCAACCATCCACGATATGCCCGTGGATGCCACAACCCTGATGTCGCTAGTGTGTAATGTGACTGTGACATACAAGATGCGAAATGTATGAGTCATACTATCCAAGTCATGCACTAAACTTGCGTGTACTGCCCTATCATGTGGGGCAACCCTATCTCATATAGGGTCCCCTAAGTATCTCAAGCCGAAAAGAGCATGTTATGATCAATCATCATCCATAACATGCATACAAATGATGCGTATGGGCATATAACTGGGCATGATACCATTACACTAAGCATGTTATTAGTGTGTCCTATCAGGCTAAGTAAATTAGCATGTTATCAGACATCAAGTGACAATCGGCCTTAATTGGCATGTCATATATAGAGAGTGGAACCCGAATGACAGGCCCCACTAGAAATGTAAAGGTTTATGTGGCATGGCCCACTTGAGACTCGAATCAGCCCCATACTTGGTCCTGCACATATAAATGAGGTAACAAAACAAAAGTACGGTTTGGATTTTATATATATATATATATATATATATATATATATATATATATATATATATATATATATCAATGTGGAACCATGGCGGCCCCTCATTCAGGTTCGATAACAATTAAATATTACAGTGAGCCTAAGAAGATTTCCAAAGGCAGGCACCCAACCACCTCTGGTTTCACGATGGGCCCACTCAAATCCAAGTCCCACGCCCCTACCAAGATGGACGGTAGGGTATCCAACAAATCCCTCTTATGGGACCCAAAAATGGGCCTCATAGTCCTTGGTGAGCTGGGAAATAAACATTAGAGAGGGCTAAGGAAGGTTTCAACAATAAACGTCATTGTCCTTGTTGTTTCCTGTGGTGTGGCCCACCTGAGATATGGATCGGCCTGAGTTTTAGGCTCCTAACGTAAAATGACTAGGCAAACTAGATGGGTGGGATGGATGAAATACATACACCATAGTGGGTCCCACGAGTGGGCCCTTACTCACACGCCTTGGCAGGCGTCCACCCAACCTCTAGACGCTAGCAACAGCGCCAGCTGTTGTTGGCTGTTTGGTCTTCAATTTAATTGTGTGTGTGTGTATGTATATGTTTTTGTTTAGACACAACATCAAGGTGGGCCTCAAGTGGATAATCTGACCTGTCCACCGCGTATGCCAGATGGATTGGAGGCCAGTGGCCCTGATTTGGGCTCGTTTGGAAGAACAGGGACCCCATGGTGGGCCTTGGAAGGTTTCAACATACATGAACGGTCCACTCGAGACTCGAATATGGCTCATTTTCCAGCCCATGGCCTAAAATCATCTGGAGAAGATGGTGGTCGGTGTGGATTAAACATATACATCAAGGTGGGGTCCATTGCTGGGATGCCCCCACCCACGTCCTTGACGTGAGGGGTGCTCCTAGCCCCACCATCGCCTCTGGTGCGGTCCACCTGATGGTTGGATCGTCCCGATTCTTGGGCTCCATGGTTAACATGATCCAAGAGACATGGATGGTGTGGATCGAAGAAATACGCAGTGGCTCCTATGAGTGAAAACCCACTCTCCCAGCTTATGCAGAGGGCGTCAATGATGCTGGGCTTTTCAGCATGTTGGTTTGCTATGGTGTGGACCAGCTGAGATATGGATCAGCTTAAGCTTTGGGGCTCGATGGCCAAAATGGGATGGAGAATCTGATGGGTAGAGTGGATGAAACATATGCATCATGGTGGGGCCCACGAGTGGAGGCCCCATTCTTCCTCTATGCATTGATGGCGTCTGGACACTGGATTGTTCTAGCGTCAGAGAAGCTGAGATCATCTAGCGTCTGGACTTCTTTACTGTATATATATTTTCATGAAATGGATGTCTGGGTGGGGTTCACGTGAGAGATCCAAACCGTCCATCAAATTGACCAATTCAAGGCAGTCCTAAAAAGCCTTGGATCAACTCAATCTTAGCGTTTTTCCACTATCACAATATGTGTGATTTAATAAATAGGTTAGATGGAAAATAAACATCATCGTGAGCCACACAAGGTGGTCTATGTTGTGATAGTGTGCGGAGCACACTCTCTAACAGCGTGGCCCACATGTGGGCCCCACAACATCATCAAAGGAAAGGAAAGGAAAAGAAAAGTGAATGGAAAGAACAAGCAAGGGAAGGAGATCCGACCATCGGGGTGGCCCTCGCCACTATGGGGTCCACTATACATACCATACATGATCAAGGTGGGTCTCACCCTTGTGGGCCCACCAAAATTAGATAAATCACAAAGAAAGGGAGGGTTTTTACCCTCTCATGCACTACAACCCAAACTAGACAGAGCTTACAAAGAAAGGAAAATCTATATATATATATATATATATATATATATATATATATATATATATATATATATATATATATGAGGCATGCTCACCTACGCATGTGCACACCTTTGCACACATGTCATAGGAGTCGAATCTGAACGGTTCATAAGATGAGGAATTTCATGAAACCCCAGGGAGTGAATTTTCACCCTGATCTAAGATTCCGTTGGGCCATAGCAAAGAAATGCAAATTAAGGGAAGAAACTGTTTGTATTTTTCATGGCCCACTGAAGTTTTGGTTCAAAGTAAAAATTGGTACCAGGGGGTTTAATGAGGCTTTGCTTCATGTGGAGCGTTCAGATTTTCGAGACTCATCACGTATGATGAGTTCTCAAAAAAGTTTGTAGGTAGTCTGTGTGAACTGGTTCGCAGGTGAGCGTTTCCGATATATATATATATATATATATATATATATATATATATATATATATATATATATATATATATATATATATAAAATCAGAAACACAATATACAAATACAATCAAACATCAAAGAGATGGGGATAATGCTTGCGAATCTCAGCCTCTTGCTCCCAAGATGCCTCATCTAAACTATGGTGGTCCCACTGAACCTTCACCAAGGGAATGACCCTGTTCTAAAGGACCTGCTCCTTCCGGTCATGGATTCGAACCGACTGCTCAATGTAGGAAGCATCCTCGCGAACCTCCAATGGTTGCCAATCTACCACGGGAACCATGCCTGACCCACACTTTCGCAACATAGAAACATGGAAAACGTTGTGGACGTCAGACAACTGAAGTGGCAAGGCAAGCCGATAGGCCACGGCGCCAACGCGCCCAGTGATCTCGAAAGGTCCAATGAACCTCAGGACAAGCTTCTCCTTGGCTCCAAAATGAACTACACCCTTCATGGGTGAGACCTTGAGATACACAAGGTCCCCAACGACAAACTCCAAGGGACGACGCTGACAATCTGCAAAACTCTTTTGCCGGCTCTAAGTTGGAGCATTGATGCAGGACAATTAACCACTTACTCTAAAAGCTCGAACTATTAGAGTATGGCGAATTAATCCCTTTATCTCATAGCCCATGCCCCACATCTCACGGGTTAGGACCTCGGCCGGACTCCCTTCGTGGGCCCCAAATCACATGAGCCGCCCACCCCGAGTGTGTCCCTGTATACCACAGGCTACCCCGCTCGAGCCCAGTGTGAACTGCGCATTAATCACCCCTAGTAAGGAGTCTCGAACACGAGACCTCCCCCGTGGGCCCCAAATCGCATGGGTCACCTATCTCGAGTGTGCCCCTGCATCCCATAGGCAACCCCACTCGAGCTTAGTGTGAAAATGCCCCTGCATTAATCACCCCCAGTGAGGAGTCTCGAACACAAGACCTCCCGCTCTGATACTAATTTGATGCAGTAGGACAATTAATCACTTGCTCTAAAAGTTCGAACGGTTAGATTATTGCAAATTAATCCCTTTATCCCATAGCCCAAGCCCCACATCTCATGGGTTAGGACCTCGGCCGAACCCCCTTTGTGGGCCCCAAATCACATGAGTTGTCCACCCCGAGTGTGTCCCCACATCCCACGGGCTACCCCACTTGAGCCCGGTGTGAAATGTGCATTAATCACCCCTGGTAAGGAGTCTCGAACACGAGACCTCCCCCGTGGGCCTCAAATCGCATGGGTCACCCACCCCGAGTGTGCCCCTGCATCTCACAGGTGACCCCACTCGAGCCCAGTGTGAAAATACCCCGGCATTACGCATCCTCTGCCTAATGATATCGATGGCCTCTGACGTCCTCTACACAAGCTCGGGACCTAGGAAACGATGCTCTCCAACCTCGGTCCAACAACTTGGGGATCTGCAAGGTTTGCCATATAGTGCCTTGAAGGAAGCCATTCCAATAGTCACCCAGTAGCTGTTATTGTACACAAACTCAGCCAAACACAGGTGCTCATCCCAGTTACCCAAGAAATCCATCACACAAGCCTGAAGCATATCCTTAAGTATATCCATCACATAACCCTATTTCACAACTTCCTTTATTTCAGTATTTCAAGATGATAAATACAAGAATAAGATTATCAATCACCATAAGACAAACAGATTTATTGTGGTTCAATTTTTAACACACACCTACTCCACTCCCAAAATTACTTCTCTATGTAATTTTGGCTTTCCACTATATTCAAGGTTTTCATAGGCTAACCTCGACCTCTTATGGTTTGTGATTTTCACAGGCTATCACAACTAACCTCAAGTGATTTTAATGAGCTTATCATTCCTCAACCCGATGAGATTTTCCGGACAATCTCAATCAACCCAAACTGAAAGTAATTTACCAAAAGAAAAACTTATCTTCTTGAATACGTGAGTCGAAGCGAAGATGTCGATGAAGCCTTTGAAGTTGAAGCTTTAGTAGATGCAGCGATCATTTCCTTTCTAAGATGAAGATGAACCAATATATACACAACCAAGAAGGATTTAGGGATATATGATTTTCCAAGAACAAAACCTTAAAAGTTGCAGATTCAATCCTCTATTCTCAAGTTGAGTATAGGCCACTCGCTATTTGAATTTAACAAGACTTAAGAAGAGAATTGAATAAACTACAAAAATAATATAAAAATGACAATGGAAATAGCTTGAAAATAAGAAGATTTCTCTCTTTTATTTCTTTTACTTCACACTCTCTTTTTTTTTTTTTTTGTGTTTTGAAATAGTGAGAAATGATCTCTATTTATAGCAAAAGATCTGGATCTTCGATCAGCCTAAGAATACCTTCGACTGGCTGGATTTCCATTATTTTGTTTCAATGGCTAGCAGATTTTGCAGGATCTTATTTTGAAACGAACTTAGGCTACCCCGAGACAAATTTTGGCTAGCCTGAATACCTTCAGCTGGCCGGAGACAGGGTTCGGCTGGCCTAAGTTTTCTAGTATTCAAAATTATGCATTGCTGGAAACTTGACCTAGGTCGATCTCGTGCTGACCTGAGATGGTTTGGCTAGCCGAAGACAAGGTTGGGCTAGCCAAACACCCTTGAATTTTAATGTAAAATTGCAATAAGTTAAATCTTAGAAATCCACTAAGATGTACTCTAACCGAGGGTCTTTCCTAAGGTCTTCTTTACTTGTAGGTTGGCATACAGTTGATTCTTCTCTTGAAATTCTTCCTAGCCTTATAATCTGGGGATGTTGCATCGCACTTTAGTCTTGAAATGTTGAAGCGAGTTGAAGTTTCATACATTATATATTTTATCTACGAAATTTGACAATCTACTTGTGTGCGTAAAACATTAGCACTTGCAATCTCCCCATTTATCAAGTGTCGAGTTACCACTTGAGGTGAGTCTGGTATTGGGGAGTCTAGTGATGTTATCCCAAAGCATATGCCGGATGAGCTTACACCCAGTGTTTTAAATATCAACGATATCGGCCGATATATCCCACGATATATCTTGTATCCCACCTGTGCGATATGAAACGTATAGGTAGTGCCAATATATCCCACCTATTCGATTTGGTGAACATTTTTTATTTCTGATCCATTTTTTGTTGTAAATCACATTAAATCAGTGTCAAATGGTTACAAATCTATGATTCTTCATGTTTTCCATGACAAATCATGGATTGAGAGCTTTGATTTTGATATTTAAGGAGATGGGTAAAGTTGCAGAAAATTAGAAAAACTTGAAATGTCTCAATTTCTCGCAAATCAGTTGCAATCTTTGTATCCAAACACAAATCAAACATGTATGTAATTTGATCTAAGGATTCTTCTTTTGTTTTTGAATGAATTGCTTGTGTTTCCATACGCGTCTTCTTATGTTTATAAATTATATGAATAGACTTTGAATATACTTGCATAAGTTCAATTGTACTGCGCATGTATTAGGATCCCATGCAAAGGAAACCCCTAATGTGATTTATTTATTTATTTTTGTAATGTTTTGATTTCTAAGTGTGTATTGATGTCTTTTTCAGCAATCCCTGAAGTTTTATTGAAAAATTCCACCAATTTCCCAATGTTCCCATGTTTCCCAACAACAGCGATGCATTACGTGATATGACCGATATATCCCATGCGATAACCGATATGTATCCATATCCCAAGGGTGCGATACATTACACGATAACGATATTTAAAACATTGCTTACACCCATGTGGGACATTATCTTGTCCCCGTGTTAACTCTACCTAACCTTCCTCACGAACAAATGAATCTTGCGAAGTAAGCAGATCTGGAAAGGCAAGTAGATGAGCCTAGGAAACCTATAGATCTTATTCATGCGTTAGTCTCACATAGGTTGTCAAAGTCCGCAGATGCATTTACATGTCATATCCATGGTTTGCATGTTGAAATTAGAAGATGGATTAGCATGAGCAATGAAGCGTACAAGATACGTGATGACTCTCATCACGGGTTCAGGAAGTTTCAAGTAGGTGGCTATGTGATGTTTCATATAAGGCCTGAATGGTGTTTGCAAAGGACCGTTAAGAAACTATGAGCCCGTAGTGTAAAACCCTATAAGATACTGAGTAATTTGGGACATGATGCATATGTTATAGATCTTCCACCCTGACAGTTTAGAGTCCTTTTGAAAAAGTCTGCCTTTCTTTATTGACAATTGCCCATTATATAGGTAGATTACAATCTATTTAGGGAAGAAATACAAGCTGATCTTCAGCCCCTACCATATATACATCTATCTAAATATCTTGTCTGACTAATATATCCTAATTAAGGAAGGAATAAATCAGATAATCATATCATCATCGAAAGTCAGTAGATATTAGTCAGAATCTCTTTGTAGATATTAATTGTAAATCTGCTATTAGTAGAATCATCTGTATGTAGATATTAGTGTAAATCTGTTGTAAATCAGAATCATGCAAAGTCAGTAAATCGTAAATCAGAAAGTCAGAATCAGAATCAGAATCAGAATCAGTAAAGCTAAATCAGAATCAGTAAAAGTCAGAATCATGTGTAGATTGATATTTCCTTTGACACCTCAAATTGATGTTTGGTAAATCGACAAGCATCAATTTGCTAACGAAAAATGATGGCTTGACGTGGCATGGATTTTGTGAAGATATCGGCGATCGCAAAGTTGTGGAGATATGTGGAAGAGTGATGACTTGATGATCATAGGCTTCCCTGATTGAGTGACAGTCAACCTCGATGTGCTTGGTGCGTTCGTGATAGACTGGGTTTGCGGCAATTTGGATGGCACTAGTGTTGTCAGCATGGAGTGGAGTAGGATGTACGGGAATGAAACTAAGCTCTGTGAGGAGACCACGCTGACCAAATGATCTCGGAGCATGCTGCGAGACATGGCTCGGTACTCGGCCTCGGTAGATGATTTGGAGACGTGGTCCCGCTTCTTGCATTTCCAAGAGATAAGGGCATCACCAAGAAACATACACCGGCCCGGTAGTAGATTTCTGGTGTCGGGCGGCCACCCGGTCGGCGTCACTATAGGCTTGTGGCGAAGTGAAGAACAGGAAGGGAAGAATAAGCCACGAGTAGGTGTCCCAAGAATGTAGCGAATTATGCGGCGGATGGCGATAGATGGAGATGCCTCGGTGCTTGCATGAATTTGCGACGGTATGAACAAAGATAAGAGATGTACGGTCGGGTAATGGTTAGATAGATAAGACTACCAACCAACTTCCGATAGGTAGTAGGATCCTCAAGAAGCTCCCCTTCGTCACGTCGATATTTCACATTAAGTTCCATGGGGTGTCAACCGAAGTAGCGTTGGTGAGACCAGCTAGCCGAACAGATCTTGACTATACTTGTGCCGATGCAAGAGGAGACCGTGCGGCCGATGATGCACCTCTAAACCCAAGAAATAGGTAAGTGCCAAGATCTTTCATGTGAAATGTGGAATTCAACAAAGTCCGAATCATGCAGAGATTGCCTCCAAGTCGAGCCGGTGATGACGATATCGTCCACATAAACAAGGAGGACGACGATACTGTGGATGTCCTTTGTAGAAAAAGAGAGGAGTCATACTTGACTTTGAGTGAAAGAAAAACTAAGCAAAGTAGATCGAAACTTCTCAAACCATACTCTTGGTGCCCGCTTCAAACCATACAAAGAACGTTTCAGTTTGCAAACATCATTAGGTGAGGAAGTGGGCATACCAGAGGGAAGTTTCAAGTAAACGTCTTCCTTGAGATCACCGTGGAGAAATGCGTTCTTAACATCCATTTGATGTAAGGGCCAGGATTGGGATGCAGCAAGAGCGAGTATAGTTCGGACAGTGGTCATTTTGGCGACCGGTGCAAAGGTCTCATCATAGTCGAGACCATATTCTTGTTTGTTGCCAAGTGCCACTAACCGAGCTTTGTAACGATCTATGGACCCATCGAATTAAGCTTGATAGAAAACACGAACTTACCGCAAGGGGTTTCACGGAGGAGGGACATGGAATAACATCCCATGTTTGGTTTTCTTCAAGTGCGAGAAGTTCGGTTTCAATTGCTTTTCGCCAACACTCATGCTCCATTGCCTGTTTATAAGATGAAGGAAGAGAAATAGACGACAAAGTGGCTGTGAAGGATGAAGGAGAAGAGAAACCAAACCTATCTGGGGGTCTACGAACCCGAGTACTGAGTCGGAGAGAGGGAGGTGCAGATGCTGAAACAGGAGCAACAGTCGGGGAAGAAGCTTGAGGGGGCTCAGGAGGTGCTGAAGGTTGGTGGGAAGTGGCGGTGGAGCGTCGTCGATACACTAGGAGAGGTTTAGAAGGGACTGGATCTGCAAGAGAGTTAGGAAACATAGGCAAAACAGAAAATGAAGGAGAAACATGATCCTGATGGGTAGAAAAGAAATATTGATTTTCGAAAAAATCACATTTCTAGAAACTCGAATGCGACACAGATTTGGATCATAACAAATGAAACCTTTCTGTTGTACTGAATATCCTAGAAAAGCACATTTAATTGACTGAGCCGTAAGTTTTGTGCGTTCATGTGCAGGAAGATGAACAAAACAGACACAACCAAAGGTACGAAGGTTAGAATAAGTTGGAGGGTGACCAAATAACCTGGTGAAAGGTGAGTCATGGTTCAATATGGGAGAAGGCAATCTGTTAATGAGATGGACAGCAGTGGAAAGAGCTTCACACCAAAATCGAGAGGGCGTGGAAGATTCTAACAGAAGAGTGCGAACCACATCAAGAAGGTGACGGTTCTTCCTTTCAGCCACTCCATTTTGTTGAGGTGTCGAAGGGCAAGACCGTTGAGAGATGATGCCATGATTCTGTAGGAAGTCCTGAAACAAATGAGACATACTCACCCCCATTGTCAGAACGAAGGATTTTGACATGGGCCGAAAATTGTGTCTGAATATATGCATGAAAAATCTTTAAAACAGAAAATACTTCGTCTTTGGAATGAAGGAAATAAATCCATGTGAAACGACTATAGTCGTCAATAAAAGTGACAAAGTATTTGTAATTAGCATGCGAAGTGACTGGTGCCATACCCCACACATCACTATGTATCAAATCGAAAGGTTTGACAACATGCGGTGTGTGAAAAGGAAAGGGTAGAGTTTTACTTTTGCCAAGTCTGCAAGAATTGCAATCAAACTGAACAACACTAAGAGATGGTGTTTCATTATTCCCAAGAAAACCAGATTTCAATAAAGCATGAAGTACATTAGAGTTTGGATGTCCGAGACGTTTATGCCACGCTCGGTAATCAACATGAGCAGAATTACAAGCGACAAAAGGCAAAGAAAAAGAAGACAAAGGAAATTGAAGAGGAAAAAGACGTCCCACTTTAGGCCCCCTCGCGATCATCCGCCCTGACTGTTGATCCTGCACAACACAACCAGATTTAGAAAACTCTACTTTACAATCATTATCAACTAACTGACCGACAGACACAAGATTGGTGGTAAGACCGGGAGATACGAAGACATCAGTGAGAGAGGAGGAAACATCACCAGTGGCCGTGATAGGTAAATGATTGCCATCAGCAGTATGAATTTTGTGTCAAAGGAAATATCAATCTACACAATGATTCTGACTTTTACTGATTTCTGATTTGATTTACTGACTTCTGATTTCTGATTCTGACTTTTGCAGATTCTGATTCTGACAAACAGATTCTGACTAATATCTACAAAGCAGATTACAACTAAATATCTACAGTAGATTCTGACTAATTATCTACAATAGAGATTCTATGATATGACAGATATACTGGGATATACTGATTATCTGATTTATATACTGATTTATGATGATTTTTATGACAGATATACGGGATATATACGGGATATATTAATTAAGATATACTGATTTATGACAGATTATACAGATTTATTTCTTCATTAATTAAGATATATTAGTCAGACAAGTATATTTAGATAGATGTATATATGGTAGGGGTTGAAGATCACTTGTATTTCTTCCCTAAATAGCTTGTAATCTACCTATATAATGGGCAATTGTCAATGAAGAAAGGGACTTTTTCAAAAGGACTCTAAATCTGTCATGGTATCAGAGCTATAGCTCTAAATTTCCATTTGTCTCGTGCTCTCAAGTTTCTTAGTCTCGGTTATTCTTGTTCTAGTTCTGTTGACCTCATGTCTTCCGATAAGTCTGATGTTTCTTTGATTCGTTTCAATGGCAAGAACTACTCTGCTTGGGCGTTTCATTTCAGGATTTTCGTCAAAGGTAAGGAGCTGTGGGGACATGTTGATGGCAGTAACCTAGCTCCTGACAAAGACAAAGACAAAGACCGACACGCCAAGTGGGAAGTCAAGGACGCACAAGTTATGGCATGGATTTTGGGATCCGTTGAACCCAACATCATCTTGAACCTTCGATCTTCTCGGCATGACTCGGATGTGGACATACACGAAGAAGGTCTACGATCAACAAAACACGCTCGTCGTTTCCAACTTGAACATGAATTAGCCACTCTCCAACAGGATAGTCTTTCTATCTCTCGATTTTTACTCTAGATTCACTAATCTTTGAGGTTGAATACACTGATATAGTTTATGCTGACTTACCATCCGAAGGTCTTAGTTCTGTTCAATCTGTCCATGAAACTACTCAGAGGGACCAATTTCTAATGAAACTAAGGTCTGAATTTGAAGGCACCAGATCCAATCTTATGAACCGAGAATCTGTCCCCTCCTTGGATACATGCCTAAATGATCTTCTTCGCGAGGAACAGCGCCTTCTCACTCAAACCACCATGGAACAACGACGATCTACATCTGTTCCTGTAGCCTATGCAGCACAAGGCAGGCCACGAAGCAGGGATATGAGCACTGTTCAGTGCTTCTGTTGCAAGGGATTTGGTCATTATGCTGCAAACTGTCCCCGAAAATTCTGCAACTATTGCAAAAAGGATGGCCATATCATCAAGGAATGCCCAACTCGACCCCCCAAGAAATCGGAGACAGCATATACTGTCTCAGTTGGCTCTTCTAGTGCGGGTAGTTTGGTGAATACAACACAAAGTGCTCCTGCTCCTGCTCCCGTTTCAGTCCAACCCGTGACCCCTGACATGATTCAACAAATGATCATTTCGCATTTTCACTTTAGGACTCTCAGGTAAACCCTTCACTACATCATCTCCTTGGTACTTTGATTAGGGGCTTCCCATCATATGACAAACAATGCTGCTTCTCTTACCAATGTAAACAAATATTTTGGAAATCTCAAAATTCATACTGCTGATGGCAATCATTTACCTATCACGAGCCACTGGTGATGTTTCCTCCTCTCTCACTGATGTCTTCGTATCTCCTGGTCTTACCACCAATCTTGTGTCTGTCGGTCAGTTAGTTGATAATGATTGTAAAGTAGAGTTTTCTAAATCTGGTTGTGTTGTGCAGGATCAACAAATCGGGCGGATGATCGCGAGGGGGCCTAAAGTGGGACGTTTTTTCCTCTTCAATTTCCTTTGTCTTCTTTTTCTTTGCCTTTTGTCGCTTGTAATTCTGCTCATGTTGATTACCGAGCATGGCATAAACGTCTCGGACATCCAAACTCTAATGTACTTCATGCTTTATTGAAATCTGGTTTTCTTGGGAATAATGAAACACCATCTCTTAGTGTTGTTCAGTTTGATTGCAATTCTTGCAGACTTGGCAAAAGTAAAACTCTACCCTTTCCTTTTCACACACCGCATGTTGTCAAACCTTTCGATCTGATACATAGTGATGTGTGGGGTATATGGCCACCATCACTTCGCATGCTAATTACAAATACTTTGTCACTTTTATTGACGACTATAGTCGTTTCACATGGATTTATTTCCTTCATTCCAAAGACGAAGTATTTTCTGTTTTTAAGATTTTTCATGCATATATTCAGACACAATTTTCGGCCCATGTCAAAATCCTTCGTTCTGACAATGGGGGTGAGTATATGTCTCATTTGTTTCAGGACTTCCTACAGAATCATGGCATCATCTCTCAACGGTCTTGCCCTTCGACACCTCAACAAAATGGAGTGGCTGAAAGGAAGAACCGTCACCTTCTTGATGTGGTTCGCACTCTTCTGTTAGAATCTTCCACGCCCTCTCGATTTTGGTGTGAAGCTCTTTCCACTGCTGTCCATCTCATTAACAGATTGCCTTCTCCCATATTGAACCATGACTCACCTTTTACCAGGTTATTTGGTCACCCTCCAACTTATTCTAACCTTCGTACCTTTGGTTGTGTCTGTTATGTTCATCTTCCTGCACATGAACGCACAAAACTTACGACTCAGTCAATTAAATGTGCTTTTCTAGGATATTCAGTACAATATAAAGGTTTTCTTTGCTATGATCCAAATCTGTGTCGCATTCGAGTTTCTAGAAATGTGATTTTTTTCGAAAATCAATATTTCTTTTCTACCCATCAGGATCATGTTTCTCCTTCATTTTCTGTTTTGCCTATGTTTCCTAACTCTCTTGGATCCAATCCCTTCTAAACCTCTCCTAGTGTATCGACGACGCTCCACCACCACTTCCCACCAACCTTCAAGACCTCCCGAGCCCCCTCAAGCTTCTTCCCGATTCCGCTCTGTTTCAAAGACTGCACCTCCCTCTCTCCGACTCAAGACTCGGGTTCGTAGACCCCCGGATAGGTTTGGTTTCTCTTCTCCTTCATCCTTCATGACCACTTTGTCGTCTATTTCTCTTCCTTCATCTTATAAACAGCAATGGAGCATGAGTGTTGGCGAAAAGCAATTGAAACCGAACTTCTCGCACTTGAAGAAAACCAAACCACGGGATGTTATTCCATGTCCCTCCTCCGTGAAACCCCTTGGCGTAAGTTCGTGTTTTCTATCAAGCTTAATTCCGATGGGTCCATAGATCGTTACAAAGCTCTCGGTTAGTGGCACTTGGCAACAAACAAGAATATGGTCTCGACTATGATGAGACCTTTGCACCGGCCGCCAAAATGACCACCGTCCGAACTATACTCGCTCTTCTTTGCATCCCAATCCCGGCCCTTACATCAAATGGATGTTAAGAACGCATTTCTCCACGGTGATCTCAAGGAAGACGTTTACTTGAAACTTCCTCCGGTATGCCCACTTCCTCACCTAATGATGTTTCAAACCGAAACGTTCTTTGTATGGTTTGAAGGGCACCAAGAGTATGGTTTGAGAAGTTTCGATCTACTTTGCTTAGTTTTTCTTTCACTCAAAGTCAGTATGACTCCTCTCTTTTTCTACAAAGGACATCCACAGGTATCGTCGTCCTCCTTGTTTATGTGGACGATATCGTCATCACTGGCTCTGACTTGGAGGCAATCTCTGTGGTTCAGACTTTGTTGAATTCCACATTTCACATGAAAGATCTTGGCCAGCTTACCTATTTCTTGGGTTTAGAGGTGCATCATCAGCCGCACGGTCTCCTCTTGCATCAGCACAAGTATAGTCAAGATCTGGTTCAGCTAGCCGGTCTCACCAACGCTACTTCGGTTGACACCCCCATGGAACTTAATGTGAAATATCGACGTGACGAAGGGGAGCTTCTTGAGGATCCTACTACCTATCGGAAGTTGGTTGGTAGTCTTATCTATCTAACCATTACCCGACAGACATCTCTTATGTCGTTCATACCGTCGACAAATTCATGCAAGCACCGAGGCATCTCCATCTATCGCCAGTCCGCCGCATAATTCGCTACATTCTTGGGACACCTACTCGTGGCTTATTCTTCCCTTAGGTTCTTCACTTGACCACAAGCCTATAGTGACGCCGACCGGGTGGCCGCCCGACACCAGAAATCTACTACCTGGGCCGGTGTATGTTTCTTGGTGATGCCCTTATCTCTTGGAAATGCAAGAAGCAGGACCACGTCTCCAAATCATCTATCGAGGCCGAGTACCGAGCCATGTCTCGCAAAGCATGCTCCGAGATCATTTGGCCGCGTGGTCTCCACACGAGCTTAGTTTCATTCCCGTACATCCTACTCCACTCCATGCCGACAACACTAGTGCCATCCAAATTGCCGCAAACCCGGTCTATCACGAACGCACCAAGCACATCGAGGTTGATCGTCACTCAATCGTGGAAGCCTATGATCATCAAGTCATCACTCTTCCACATATCTCCACAACTTTGCAGATCGCCGATATCTTCACAAAAGCCATGCCACGTCGGCGCCATCATTTTTCGTTAGCAAATTGATGCTTGTCGATTTACCAAAGATCAATTTGAGGGGGATGTCAAAGGAAATATCAATCTACACAAGCAGATTACTGACTTTCTGATTTCTGATTTACTGATTTCTGACTTTCTGATTTACTGATTTGACTTTGCAGATTCTGATTTACTACAGATTTATACTAATATCTACAAGTAGATTTACTGACTAAATATCTACTGCAGATTACAAATGACTAATTATCTACAAGCAGATTCTTGATATGACGATATACAGGATATACTGATTATACTGATTTATATACTGATTTATGATGATTTATGATGATATACAGGATATATACGGGATATATTAATTAAGATATACTGATTTATGACATGATTATCTGATTTATTCCTTCATTAATTAAGATATATTAGTCAGACAATATATTTAGATAGATGTATATATGGTAGGGGCTGAAGATCAGCTTGTATTTCTTCCCTAAATAGCTTGTAATCTACCTATATAATGGGCAATTGTCAATGAAGAAAGGCAGACTTTTTCAAAAGGACTCTAAACTGTCATTTTGAGATTTCCAAAATATTTGTTTACATTGGTAAGAGAAGCAGCATTGTTTGTCATATGATGGGAAGCCCCGGAATCAAAGTACCAAGGAGATGATGTAGTGAAGGGTTTACCTGAGAGTCCTAAAGCTGAAAATGCAGAAATGATCATTTGTTGAATCATGTCAGGGGTCACGGGTTGGACTGAAACGGGAGCAGGAGCAGGAGCACTTTGTGTTGTATTCACCAAACTACCCGCACTAGAAGAGCCAATCGAGACAGTATATATGCTGTCTCCGATTTCTTGGGGGGGTCGAGTTGGGCATTCCTTGATGATATGGCCATCCTTTTGCAATAGTTGCAGAATTTTTGGGAGACATAAAGCATAATGACCAAATCCCTTGCAATGAATGAAGCACTGAACAGTGCTCATATCCCTGCTTCGTGGCCTGCCTTGTGCTGCATAGGCTACAGGAACAGATGTAGATCGTCGTTGTTCCATGGTGGTTTGAGTGAGAAGGCGCTGTTCCTCGCGAAGAAGATCATTTAGGCATGTATCCAAGGAGGGGACAGATTCTCGGTTCATAAGATTGGATCTGGTGCCTTCAAATTCAGACCTTAGTTTCATTAGAAATTGATCCCTCTGAGTAGTTTCATGGACAGATTGAACAGAACTAAGACCTTCGGATGGTAAGTCAGTATAAACTATATCAGTGTATTCAGCCCAAAGATTAGTGAATCTAGAGTAAAAATCAGAGATAGAAAGACTATCCTGTTGGAGAGTGGCCAATTCATGTTCAAGCTGGAAACGACGAGCAAAGTGTTTTTTGTTGACTGTAGACCTTCTTCAGGTATGTCCACATCCGAGTCATGATTGAGAAGATCGAAGGTTCAAGATGATGTTGGGTTCAACGGATCCCAAAATCCATGCCATAACTTGTGCGTCCTTGACTTCCCACTTGGCGTGTCGGTCTTTGTCTTTGTCTTTGTCAGGAGCTAGGTTACTGCCATCAACATGTCCCCACTGCTCCTTACCTTTGACGAAAATCTGAAATGAAACGCCCAAGCAGAGTAGTTCTTGCCATTGAAACGAATCAAAGAAACATCAGACTTATCGGAAGACATGAGGTCAACAGAACTAGAACAAGAATAACCGAGACTAAGAAACTTGAGAGCACGAGACAAATGGAAATTTAGAGCTATAGCTCGATACCATGACAGATTTAGAGTCCTTTTGAAAAAGTCTGCCTTTCTTCATTGACAATTGCCCATTATATAGGTAGATTACAATCTATTTAGGGAAGAAATACAAGCCGATCTTCATTTCTACCATATATACATCTATCTAAATATCTTTGCATGACTAATATATCCTAATTAAGGAAGGAATAAATCAGTATAATCTGTCATATCATCAAAGTCAGAGATATTAGTCAGAATCTGCTCTTTGTAGATATTAGTCAGAATCCGCTATTATTAGTCAGAATCTTTGTAGATATTAGTCAGAAATTTCAGAATCAGAATCAAAATTTGTCAGAATTTGTCAGAATCAGAAAGTCAGAATCAGAATCAGAATCAGAATCAGAAAGCTAAATCAGAATCAGTAAAAGTCAGAATCTTTGTGTAGATTGATATTTCCTTTGACACACCCGACATGGGTATTTAATCTACATTCAATGTGGAAGATCTTGTATCTTTTAAGGGTCCAACATATACACCTACAAGCCTTTATTCACATCATCACCTTAATCTTGATGATATCCCTCCTGATTTGTCTTATGACCCTTGGCTTATACCCGATTATTCTTCCCACCATCTACCTTTTTTGCCATACACACCTACTAAGAGAGAAAAGATAGAGGATATTTAAGATGAGCAAGTGGTTTCCACAAGACATGGAGGTTACCAGGAGTACCTTGTCAAGTGGAAGGGAAGGCCAAAGTCAGACAGTACGTGGATCACAGATGTAGGGCTTCAGCAACGAGACTCGGATCTTCTCAAGCGTCATCGCAACTTTATTTCGCCAGAGGCGAAATCTCCCCTACCGAGGGGAAATTATGAGGACATCCAGTAACATACTAGAGGAGGGTTAAGTCAGTCTACTTATGGCTAGACGACCATTATATGGGGCCCACTAGGCCTAATTCACATTCCTAGCCGTGTTAAAGACCTCACGTGTATGTTCATGCACGTGGGATGCATATAGGAGTTTGAAGGACACATTAGACCGTTAGATTGAGTGGACACGATGATTGAACCATTGGATTTCAATCGTGGACCATTCCGACGGTTGGATTATCATCATCAGATATCTTGATCGTGGACCCCATGGGCTACGAAATAATTTAGTTGTTTAGTTTGTTTACATGTTTCATTATCTTTGATATAACTCGTATTTTTGTTGAGATTAGGGAGTTAGGAACAACTTTTAATTCATTATGCATCTTTATGTTGAGAATCTTATATGAGAGAGGTTTTTTGTAAAAGGTCTTTTCTTAGATTTTAAAGGGTTGGACGTCCCCACACTAGCCATTATGCATGTTATGAATGAAAGTGATTTCTCTCCTTTTGCTTTGAGATTGAGAAAATTTTCATCTTGTGATTGGATTGGTGGTGCAAAACCATAGAGAGTGATTCCCTAGTCATCTTTTCTACTTTTCTCTCTTCTCAACAAGGTATCATCTTCTCTCATCTTCTTCATGTCTTCATTTTTTATTCTTCTTTGTTATCATCCAAAATCTAAATCGACCCATCCCAAGCCCAAACCGACCACAGCCGGCCATCCTTTGCTATCCTTACGGACGCACGTATGTACAAATGTTCGTACGGACATCCTTGTACATTGGCCCCCTTGTTACATCACGATTGCTCTTCCTTTCCCTTTGCTTCCATTTTCAAAACCCCTAAACTAATTTCACCGAATCCTAACCTTGAAATTCCCAAATTCCAAAATCCCCAAATTTTTCCAAACCCAAATCCCCAAAATCTAAAAATCCCTTGTCCAAATCATAAATCCCCAATTACCAGAACCTGAAACCCATATTCCCAAATCTAGAAACCCTAAATCCTAAATCCCTTTAAACCCAAAATCTGAAATCCTAACCCAAAACCTCAACCCTAATTCCTCTTAAGCTTAGATACCCCAAACCTATTTCTCACATTCCCTAACCTTTAAACAGCCCTAACACGTCAAAACTCTTACAAGACACATGATTTCCATTGAATTCATATT
This sequence comes from Magnolia changhungtana, assembly GCA_030180095.1. Classification (NCBI taxonomy): domain Eukaryota; kingdom Viridiplantae; phylum Streptophyta; class Magnoliopsida; order Magnoliales; family Magnoliaceae; genus Magnolia; species Magnolia changhungtana. Next base: position 5,687,312 of record JASAUF010000625.1, read on the forward strand.
TAATCCTATGTTGGGATCGGGGTTCTATCTCCCATAGGTCCCGGTTAATCAGTAATTTATGAGATTCGCATTGCGGGACTGTCGTAGGCTTCAATCTGGACATATCATGAATATGAAATTTCCGAATTTATGGTAAATTAGCTTTATTTTGTTGTTCCATTGCTCTGGTTAATCTATCTTTTAATTTCATGGCATCATATTAGGTTAGATCATTCCATCTTGTATCATTAATGAATAAAGAGAATGAACACTTGATCCCACAAAAAGGGTCTATGGCCTTAGAAATCCTTGGGGTCAGAAGACAGATACACAAATAAATCCTATCTTCAGTAAGCTGGTGGCATCGAATAAATAAAGGATGAAGAGAGGGTGAGCAGGCATGGTGGTCCTTGATTATTGGTATGTGAATGGAAATTGCTTTGTTAATAGTGTTGGGTCTAGAGTTAACAGTCCACGATACTTTCCTACAAGACCTTCTGGCACACTAAGAAACTGACAGTCAGCAAATGTATCTGAAAAGTACAGGCCTGCTGCATTGAACAAGGAAAATAAAAAATGGAAGACGGTAACAAATGAAAGTTTGTGTTATGTTCGATGCCTGCTTAGTATCAATCATAAGTTACTAGCATCAATTTCCACAAATTGTGCACTTGGTTCAGGTTGTTCAGGTTTTAATGCCTAGTTAAGAAAATGCAATGCTTTTTAAAAAAAAAAAAAATTTAATCTAGAAATTTATTTTATTTTTCTCCTCATGCATGCCACATCTTTTTTTTTTTTTTTTTCCCCACCTAGGCAGCAGCAACAGTTAAGGATGAAAAGCGCATCCTTTTCCGCTTTGACAAGGCAGCCTTTTCTTTCAAGTTCTTGCCATTTAAGGTTCCGTATCCAGTGCCATTCAGGCTTCTTGGAGATGAAGCTAAAGGATGGTTGGATACTACATACTTGTCTCATACTGGAAATATCCGTATTTCAAGAGGAAATAAGGTATTTACATGAGAAATCACACATGAATTCATTTTTCTTCCTTCCTGAATAATATAATCGTTATTTCAGTTTATCAGTAGTGTCAAATGTCAATAGACTAATTGACTGCTCAAATGCTCAGTTTGGTTTGCAATTACTAAGGACATCCAGCTACTTACTGTATAGTGCAGGGCACCACATTCGTTCTACAAAAGAAAACTGAACCAAGGCAAAGATTACTGTCATCCATTTCCACTGGGATAGGGGTGAAAGAGGTTAGGTTCTGTAAATGTAATATGTCAGAACATATATAACATGTGTGTATATAATCCTAACGGTTATGTTTAGTTCCCTCAATCTGACCTGTGTGCCATGAAAACAGGCTATAGATGAGCTCATCTCCCTAAATCCAATTAGGGCCAAAGGAAAACCAGAAGCTTTAGTTGGTGAATGGCAATTATTATGGAGTTCGCAGGTACTTTTTGCCTGACGACAGCAATTATCTCTTTATTTCATCGTATATGGGAAAATAAATTATATCTTTGTCATATTCACAATGTAAAAGTTGCGAGTTAGGTTTGACACATATACTGGGTCAGTTAGTATTTTGATGCAGGACATGAAGTTCAAGTATGATGTGCAAGATTTTCAGGCTTTAGATCACACTAGTTCAGAAACAATTGGACAAAATTCCACATCCCACACAAAAGTTCAAACACTCAATCAAGGGGAATCTTATGCAGATTCAGGCCTACACATGCTAGGGCCGGATCAATCAAAATTATAGACCAAACAAGAATTAAAGGAGGGTAAATTCACCCACACATGCACAGAAATAATTCCCTCAATCCAAGGGATTTAGAAATTTCAATTCGGGGAACCCTAAGGTTGAAGAAAGGGCATAAAATTGTGGATTTAAATAATTTAGGATAGGTTTAGGGATTTTGGGTGAAAGAGAGGAGAGAGACGAACTAGAGAATTATCGCACATGTGAATAGCAACAATGGCCTAAACGCACGTGCATACGATCCCGGCCGAATATGTGTGGGGCCCACTATTCAGAAAAAGGCCTTCTTGGCCCTGGTCGGCCAGGGGTGGATTCCAAAACCCCGAAATTTCAGCTCGATCCGATGCACGGCTTGTACGTGGTGCTCCGCCGAAGTTTCAACCCTCCTGCAGGGCCGAATTCTGGAAATCTGTTGTAGAGAGAAGAATGGTTGCAATAGAGAATGGATTTGAAGCGTAGATGATTGTAAGAGGAGAAATATGGATGGAAGAAGGTGGAGGCGAATCGGGATAGGTGTGGCTTCTCACCACGGTAGTCAGCCTTTCAAGGAAGGGAGGGTTTCACACCCAATTGAATCTCCACAACTCAGAAATTTAGAGGAGCAAAAAAACGCAGAAATTTTATTAATCTTCAATGAATATAAAAGACTACGAGGGGTGCCTGTTTATAATAAAACCCTATACCTCAAAACTCGCGCCATGTACACAACTTATTACTTGACGATGAAGTAATAAAAAATAAAAACTAAACAAAGCAATCTAAACCATCCATGATACTTCTAATAGCAATAATAAGCAAAATCCAAAGTACTAGATTAATTAGAATAGTGGGTCACGATCATGAGAACCTATGATGAGATTCACATGACTATCGGGTCCATTCCGACAAACCAAAATGTAGTCCTCTAGATAGGAGGCCCTTCCTGGACGTCGTCATCGATCCAGACTGATGGTGGGGCCCTCCTTGCGTACGTGCGTAGAGGGGGCGTGCGTGTGCACGTGGTGTCCCCATAAACTCTCCCCGGTTGCAAAGATTTTGCCACTGGCGAAATAAAACTACTGAACCGCTCCAAGATGTCAGGATCAAGTATCTGAAACTCCTCCTCAGTGAGCCACATACTGTCTAAAGCTGGGCGTGATTTCCACTTAACCAGGTACTTCTGAAATTCGCCGTCCGACGTTGATACTATCTTATGGTCCAGAATATCCTCATTTTCCTCTTTGGGTGTGGGAAGGTTAGGTATGGGAGGTAGAGGCTGGAAAGAAGGGTTGGGAAGAGGCCATGGATCAAGGGACAGGTCTGGGGAAGCGGGCGAAGGGCCGGACAAAGTATCAGTAGTCCCCTGAAAAGGAATTAGATCCTCCACATTGAATGTGGAACTAATTCCCATGGAAAGTAAAAGATCTACCACATACGCATTGAGACCGTTTCATTTTATAATTTTGAAGGACACAGCGCTACGCGCATGTAATTTATGAACGGCTCCCTGAGGATACCGTTCGGGCCTAATGCAGACCATCACAATCCCCTACATTGAATTCCTTAAAATGTTTATTCTGGTCTGCAAAAAATTTGTAATGGTCATTACTAGTAACGATCTTTTGCCTGATTTCTTGATGCAATGAATGAATGTGATGCGCAAAGGACTCTACAAACTCTGATGGCCTATGAGACAGTGACATAGGGACAAGATCAATAGGCTTCCTAGGCTTAGAACTAGTAACGACTTCAAAAGGACTTAGACCTGTGAACTTATTGACAGAACTATTGAATGCAAACTCGGCTATAGGTAATACGGTGTCCCACGTCCTAGTGTGCTCCCCCACTAAACATCTAAGCAAACTCCCTATGCTCCTATTGACCACCTCAGTCTGACCATCGGTCTGAGGGCGGTAGGTAGAAGAAAATTGAAGCCTAGTATTCATCATGTGTCATAGTGTCTTCCAAAAGTAACTTATGAATTGCATGTCATGGTCAGACACTATGGTTTTTGGTAACCCATGTAATTTGACAACCTCACTAAAGAACAACTCGGCAACATGAGATGCGTCAAAGGTCTTAGAACAAGGAATGAAGTGGGCCATTTTAGAAAAACGGTCCACAACAACAAATATGGAATCGTGTTTCTGAATAGTCTTGGGGAGTCCAAGCACGAAGTCCATACTAATGTCCTGCCAAGGGATGAATGGAACTGGCAAAGGTGTGTATAATCTTGTATTTTGCTTTTTCTGTTTTGCTGGTTAACAAGTACGACATTGCCCTATAATTTTGGCCACTTCTCGCTTGAGGCTTGGCCAATTAAACCTATCCTCCACTAGGGCAATGGTCTTGTCTCGATCGAAATGACATGCGACCCCTCCTGAATGTAACTCCCAAACAAGAAAATCGCAGAGGAGGGTGCGAGGTATGCACAAGTGGTCACTCCTAAACAAATATCCGTTTAAAATCAAGTACTCTCTGCTAACTCCTGATGGACTCTCTTACAACGATGCGTGCATAACTCCAAAATCTGGACACTCAGAAAAATCTTCTTTAATGCGCTCGAGGCCCGTGACGTTGACACTCATAGAATTGAGTAACACGACTCGACGACTCAACGCGTCAACATGCTTATTCTCTACACCGGCCTTGTGCTTAAGCATAAAAGTGTACTCTTAAAGGAATTGAACCCACTTGGCGTGCCTAGGGTTTAATTTCTTCTGAGAGTTCAGATATCTCAAGGCCTCGTGATCTGAGAATAAGACGAATTCTTGCGACATAGGTAATGATGCCAATGGTGCAATGATTGCATTACCGCATAGAACTCTTTGTCATAGGTGGAATATTTTTGTTTTGCCTCGTTCAGTTTCTCACTACTCCTATGCCGACTCCTGACGCATCACATGCGACTTCAAAAGCTTTTGAAAAATTCGGAAGTCGCGTGACTAGAGCTTCGGTTACCTTAACCTTTATCTCCTTGAAGGCCTTCGAGGCTGCCGTTGTCCATTGAAACTCTCCCTTTTTTATGCAATCCGTGATGGGAGCCATAATGGAACTGAAGCCTCGAATGAACCGCCTATAAAAGGTGGTTAAGCTGTGAAAGTTGCGCACCTCATGAATATTGCGGGGTTCAGGCTAATTGACGATGGCCTTGACCCTCTCGGGATCCGCCGATACGCCCTCAGCTGACACAACAAAACCTAAGAAGATAACACTACTAAACAAAAACACACACTTCTTTAGGTTGACTTATAATTTCTCAGCTCTAAGGATCCCACAAACCTGTCTCAAATGGTTGAGGTATTGTTCCTTGGTCATGTTATAAATCAAGATATCATCAAAGTATAAGACCAGGAATTTCCCCATGAAGGGCCTCAACACTTGCGTCATCACACGCATGAAAGTGTTTGGGGCATTAGTCAACCCAAAAGGCATAACTAGCCACTCATATAGCTCATCCTTCGTCTTGAAGGCCATCTTCCACTCATCACCAGGGCGTACATGGATTTGGTGATAACCACTTTTGAAGTCAATTTTTGAGAAGATAGTAGCATTGGCCATCATATCCAACATGTCATCAAGACGCGGTATGGGAAACCGATACTTTACTGTGATTTTGTTGATGACCCTACTATCAACGCACATCCTCCATGTGCCATCCTTCTTTGGTGTAAGAAGGGCGGGCACGGCACACGGGCTCATGCTCTCTCGAATGAAACCCTTTTCTAGGAGCTCATCAATCTGTCTCTTCAACTCTACATGCTCCTTTAGGTTCATTCTGTAATGAGAGAGGTTTGGTAGAGTCGCCCTAGGGATTAAATCAGTGACATGTTGTATATCCCTCATAGGGGGAAGCTCATTCGGTAGATCATCATGAAAGACATCACGAAACTCATGCACTACCTGGATGACCTCAATGGGTAACTATACACTAGCCTCTGGTACACTTTCCTTAGTCACAAGGGCGTATACTATCGAGTCCACCTCAGTTTCTCGCTCAAAGTCTTTAGCATTTAGAATATGGAGAGACTTGAACTTGGACTTCGACTCCTTCAATTCTTTTGAGCCGCTCACACCACTCTGCGTGGTGGACTCCTTTCCAGTAGTGTTCTTAGGTGAAAGTGGATTGAGCTTGACCTTCTTGCCCTCAAACCAGAATATACACACATTCGAACGACCAAATATGGTGACATCCCTGTCATAGAGCTAAGGTCTACTTAGAATGATATGGCCCACATCCATGGGAACAACATCACACCAAAGCGTCTTTATAAGATCCAAACTGAATAGGAACAAGACTACGGTGCGAGACTGGAATGGAAGTTTCATCAACCTAAGACACTTTATAAGGTTGAGGATGGGCTTCAAGCTTCAATCCCAAACGGCTCACGTTGCTAGTTGATGACACGTTGGCACAACTATCACTATCCACGATCATCTTACAACTCATTTCCCCATATTTTGCATAAGTATAGAAGATCGTGTTGTGGCGCCAATCGTCATTGTTCTTGGCTTGAGCAAGGGCGCATCGCACAACTGCGAGAGTCACACACTCTTGCCCTCCCTCTTCCTCATCATTAGGGGTTTCTACTGGCTCATATTCTTCCTCTTCACCGTCAATCTCTGGGGGCACTACTTCTATTTGCCCATCAATAAGGAGCACCTTGGTGCCCTCTCTCGTGCCGCACTGGTGGGCAAAGTTACCAAACCCTTGACACCTAAAACACCTAATTGTTCCACTCTTACGTGAGCTAGACCCGATAACTTCTTTACCCTTATCATCCTTGGGCTTGGGCTGAAAATTACTGGAAGGTTTGCTTTGGTATCCAGCGTTAGGCTTAACCCTAGAAGGGTTGGCCTTAGCACCAGAATTGCGAAACTCAAATCGTCTTCCCACAGATGTTTTGAGGTATTTCTCAACCTCTAACATTACTTGATGCAATTGTTCAATAGTATCTATGTCTTTGGCGAGCAATTCTCTCATAATGTCAGTATGGAAGCTCTTTTTAAATCGAGGAAGGGTGAGTACAGGATCCTCATCAACTTCACACCTGGTCAAGTACTCTTCGAACTTTTCAATGTATTCCGCCATACTCATGGCACCTTGTCGAAGAGACTACCATTCCTCAATCAACCATAAGCGATAAGAGAAATGGAGGTACTTCTCCTTAAGTGTTTCTTTCATTTCTCCCCAATGGACTATTGGGAGCTCCCTCGCTCTTTCTTTCGCTCTACAGTAGCCCGAAACCTCTTTGCTTGGCCCACACAAGCTTCATCTTGGCGAATCAGACTTGACGAGCATCCGACATGTCATAACACTTAAAATAGTGCTCTATATCTGCCAGCCAGTCTAAAAAGGCTTTAAGGGTTCAAGTGACCATCAAATGTAGGGGCATCTACTCTAACTCCCTTGAGGAGTTGCACATCTGGGTCATATTGATCATGATGTCCCTCGCAGGGTGGGTGCACAGGTGCGCGCCCATGACCAATTCCATGGCCACCTCCATTCATTGGTCTAACCCCCTGATCACCTACCTGAGATTGGACATCTTCCCTAATGGTGGGGTTTGCCCCGACGAAGGTCTCTAGTTGGGTAGCACACACATTAAACCACTTAAAGTGTTGGTCCATACATTGTTCCAAGCGCTTACCTAAAGACTCAAACTGTTGGGTCAGCTTGTTCGTTGACTCTTGCAATTGCTCCATGTATAGTGTAGGGTGCGAGCCAAAACCACGACCTGTACGTGTGGGCATATAACTACTAACTCAACTTAAGGACCTTTTAATATGACTATATGCGCCTAGATGGGACTAAATGGTCCTATAGGACTCTATATGGGCGAAACGACACAATACTACTCAATTTCCAGAACCCTATATGTCCAAAGAATCTATTAATAGAAAATCCACCAAAGAGATATGTAGATTTTCTAATAGCAAAAAATTCAGCAACTTATATCAGAAATTATGGACCTCTACACAGCTCTATATGACAATACTTAATGCATAATGGACACGAATAAACTAAACCCTAAACATGTAATGCATTCCTCTATAAAAACCTTGTGCTCTGATACCAAATTTGATGTAGGACATGAAGTTCAAGTAAGATGTTCAAGATTTTCAGGCTTTAGATCACACTAGTTCAGAAACAATTAAACAAAATTCCACATCCCACACAAAAGTTCAAACACTCAATCAAGGGAAATCTTATGCGGATTCAGGCCTACATATGCTAGGGCTGGATCGATCAAAATTATAGACCAAACAATAATCAAAGGAGGGTAAATTCATCCACACATGCACAGAAATAATTCCCCCAATCCAAGGGATTCAGAAATTTCAATTCTGGGAACCCTAAGGTTGAAGAAAGGACATAAAATTGGGGATTTGAATATTTTAGGGTTAGGTTTAGGGATTTTGGGTGAAAGAGAGGAGAGACGAACCAGAGAATTACCGCACGTGTGAATAGCAACAATGGCCCAAACGCACGTGCGTTCGATCCCGGCAGCATGTTTGTGGGGCCTACTATTCAGAAAAAGGCCAGCTTGGCCCTGGTTGGCTAGGGGTGGATTCCAAAACTCCCAAATTTCAGCTCGATTCGATGAACGGTTTGTGCGTGGTACTCCGCTGAAGTTTCAGCCCTCCTGTAGAGCCGGATTCCGTAAATCTGTTGTAGAGAGAAGAACGGTTGCAATAGAGGATGAGTTTGAAGCTTAGATGATTGTAGGAGAAGAGAAATATGGATGGAAGAAGGTGGGGGCGAATCGAGATAGGTGTGGTTTCACACCATGGTAGTCAGCCCTTCGAGGAAGGGAGGGTTTCACACCCAATTGAATCTCCACAACTCAGAAATTTAGAGGAGCAGAAAAATGCAGAAATTTTATTAATCTTTAATGAATAAAAAAGACTACAAGGGGTGCCTATTTATAATAAAACCCTATACCCAAAAACTCACGCCGTGTGCGCAACCTATTACTTAGTGACGAAGTAATAAAAAATAACAACTAATCAAAGAAATCTAAACCGTCCATGATACTTCTAATAGTAATAATAAGCAAAACCATGGTGGGATTCACATGATTATTGGGTCCACTCCAATGAACCAAAATGCAGTCCTCTAGCTAGGAGCCCCTCTCCGGACGTTGTCATCGATCCAGATCGATGGTGGGACCCTCCTCCTTGCATACGTGCGTAGGGGGGGCGTGCGCGTGCGCGTGACGTCCCCATCATATTCAGAATGTTTGCCCAACTCTTTTCTTTTCCCTTGATCTTTTGTTATTGGTTTACATGAAAGTTGGTTTTCAGTTTGTATTGTTATTGAATTGTAAACTAAAACCCTAGCTAGAAAGGAGCTGATCCCAGAAAAGTTTTAAAAAGCCATAACACAAACATGAAGCCAGAGCATAAAGGAACCAGGGCATTTTGATGCCTAACAGATGCTCCCTTTGCTGCTGCAAGGAGGAGACTGCCCAACTCCTGTTAATTCACTGCACATTCTCGTGCCAGAGATCCTATATAAGTTTGGAATCGTCTCAGTATTCCTGTATTTGCTGCTGGATTTGATCAGTTGCTGGACTGTGTAGGCATGGGGGCCTCTTGGTCTCATCCTCTGGAAGATGTGTCACAGACAGCTTTGTAGATCAGCTATCTGGAAAGAAACAGTAGAATTTTCTTTGGTAAATCATCTTCGGTATGGTCATGAGTTGGGCACGTTTGGACGCCACATTTAAGGGATTTTCAGGTTCTTTGATTGAAGTAACTGGCAGCTGGTGAGACGCCACATTTAAGGGATGTTCAGGTTCTCTGATTGAAGTAATTGGCAGCTGGTGTTGTCTTCCGGCGAAAACAAAGTTCAGCCAACCCTTCACTGAACCACCCCCCCTCCCTTCTTCTACTCCGGGTTTGATCATGCAGGACCATAGGGGCATGATTATAGTCGAGTTTTCAGGTTTGACTGGTATTCCTGATTCCAATATCACTGAGGGAGTGGCTCTTCTCTAAGGGGTGAGGTGGCAATTGATTTTTATTTTGCCCAACAAAATAGGCAGGAAATTCTCAAAATGCTATCTTGTGGGCTTCAGGTGGGCCGATCCCTTGGAGGATTGATGACATTATTGATGAAGCTCTTGATTTGAGTTCGGAGTGTAGTTTAGCCTTTTCAAAGATCCTGGAGGAGGTTAACAAAAAATCTCTTCACTAGCTAAGCAGGGTACGGTTTGAGTGGCCTCTATGATCGACTGGAACAACCGTATCTGTGGGCAGGGCTATGTTTTATCTTCGTTCTTGTCTTGATTTTGGCTTTGTTTTTCTGGGCCTGCTTTCCAAGATTATTTTTTTCCTTTCCCTGTTGTGATGCAGCTTTTCTTGTGTCTCTCCTTCTCATAAAAAAAAAATTCTGAATCATTTGGAAAGAAGGGGAAACATGTGACAATCCCCATGTTTAAGTTTCCTCACCATTAACAGTGTTAACCAAAGACAGTTCCTTAGGGGAGGCATGGGGGCATTTCTACAAGTAAACATCCGGTTCCAGATATCTGAGTGATAATCACCATGATTAGATCCAATATCCGATGTCCATTTTTATTTCAATGGATTTGCACATTGATTTTTTCCGTAGATTTTATACAATCTCAACCTATCACACCCTTTTGACATTATCCTATTTCTTATTGTCTTTGTTATTTTTTCCCTCTGCTGCAATTTTTACTTGCATAAAAACTTCATTGCCAGGACATTGCTTTATCTAGACTTTCTTGATTACCAGGATTATCTTTCTTGTGTTGTGGTCTTTTGGATAATGAAAGTATGAAACTGCAATTAAATCTAATATGGAAAAAGTCACCTAATTGCTGCAAAAGCAGGATATTGTTATGGTACAAGAGAAATATCATTATTATGGGGTCAAGTTCGTTCAATTGGACGGTGCTCTCTATAGCAACCTTGCCATTATGGGGTCAGATCCTAGCTTACCGACTAAAAAGATGTGATTATGTTAATCGTTGTAGTTTAAAAGAAGCTGATTATCATAAGTAATCTACCCTTTCTTTTGAATGTTGATGAGTGTATAAAGAAAAAGCAGAACAATACAAGCTTCCGATGGCTAATACAACAACTCTCTCTTCACTCCAACTAAAATAAAACAAAGAACACCAGAATCTCACCTATGGTGAGCAAAACTACAGCTTTCTAAATCCTCAGTCCAACTATGTAAATGAACTTCCAAGGAGCAACCGCGGTATTCGTGTGTCGCCCTTGCCCAATTGATGATCATGCCAAGCATCTTTCTTCTAATGAAGTCTTCTGATTGAAATATTATTCTCAAGGATTTTTCTATTTCTTTCCTTCCACAGAACCCATAATATTCTGAAGACGACCATCTTCCACAAAATTTCCTTACAACTTTATTTTGTGGCTCACATCCATATTTCTTAGGAAATTAAGCATTTTCCATGTTATTTGCTTGCATATGCATACCATTCTCAACTTTCACAGAATCGAATCTCATGTATGTTGCAGTCAGAGGCTGAAAGTTTGTTAGATGTGGCTGCTAATGGTCTTGAAGGCTTGCAGGTGAATCCTTGGATTTGATCATCTACACGGCACAGATCATTCTTATTGTAGAAAATTTATATTTCATATCTCTTCATGATGGGTGCTATTGAGTTTCTAACCAGATCAAATCTTTTTTAGAATTTTGGAAAATATGGACAGGTGGAACATCTGATAGATGTGTTGCCTGGGATCGGGTTACGTGCGATTGGCAACTTTGTGTGAGTTTTTCTCATGTATTTGGTTTCACATTTCCTGGAAATTTGTTGTCACAACTAGCAAACCATAATCATTTTAACTGAGAAACGTGTGGCCCCTTCATATCTGCATTTTCACATGTAGTGCAATGCAATCTGTACTTTTTTGTTGGTTCTCTACCTCTGGTCTCCAGAGGTAATTCCTTTTTTGTTGGCTATCCGTGTGAAACATTTGAATGAGGTCTATTTGCAGGCATTTGGATGTTATCATTTCTGTTTAAGGTTTAGTTCCAATTATATGGGCATGTGGTGTTATCAGGAATGTATAATTCATAATACAATTCTGCAAATCGTATCCTATTGTATAGATGTATAATTCAAGTCGTGCACCCAAATTGCATATCTTACATAATCCTACAATTATAGTTCAAATTGTATGAGAAGCATGGGTTACGTAAATGAGGCCCAAATTTACTTAAAAAATCAAAATTTCCTTCTGTTTTTTCCCTTTTTGTACCCTTTCGCACTCCCCTATTGAAAATTTCTCATTTTTTTAGAGAGAGGGAGGGAGGGAGATTTTAGGGTTTTTGATATTTGAAAACCCAAAACAAAGAAATCAAAATATAATTTTTATTCAGTCAACAGAATCAAATGGCAGTTTTTTTAACGTGATTCAACACTCAAGAAAGGTACAAAAGAAAAGAAAATTATTAAAGGACTCTTGTATGTCTTTTAAGGTAAATTTCTTGAAAGACAAAAAAGAAAAAAAAGAAAAAAGAAAAAAGAAAGGAAAATTTCAGGAATCCTTTACTGTCATGATATGTATAGCATACATAATATCATTATAAGTATTACTTTTCTTGGCGTATGTTGATGGGAAATGGATGACTGATGAGTTTTTTTTTTCTGATCTATTAATATTTTCTTGGCATGTTTTTTCAATCTTTTGTGAGAATAATAATAATAATAATAAATCTTATTATTTACGATATGATATGGTTCAATCTTATGATTTATGATATAACACGGTTCAACCCCTATTACAATTCACATACAATAATGACTTTGGCAACATTATGTGCATGGTGTGCTCCCTTTGGTTGTTACTTTATACTTTTGCATATAATTATTTAGTCATTTTAGTTCGGCACCTCAGTTTATTCCATATATTTCACACTAATTTTTGTGGTCACTAATCCAAGTTGTGAAGAATCCTGAAAAAATTAAGATCAAACAGGAAAATTTCTTGTTTAATCCTCATGGTTCTGCAGTCATTGGCATATGAGCTCCTGATACCATCTACATGGATTTACAAAGCCATTTCAAATAGTAGTGTTTGAAGATATTCAAGACAAGCACGTCACATTGTGCTAAATGCAACCAATTGAAACAAATACAAAAAAGAAAAAGAAAAAACTGACTGCTAGGATGGATTTGTTCATGCACATGATGCAGGACCTGAATTCAGATATGATGTGCAAGATTTCAGATTTAAGATCACGTTAGTTCATAAACAATTACGCAAATTCCACATCCCACACAAAAGTCCAAATATTCAATTTAAAGGGGAATCTATGTGGGTCCAGGCCTACACACGTTAGGGCTGGATCAATAAAAATTATGAACCAAACAATACTCAAAGGGAAATAGAAATCATCCACACATGCATGACAATCAATCCCTAATCCAAGGAATTCACCAATTTCAAATCAAGGAACCCTAGGGTGAGAAAAGAGATAGAAATAGGGGATTTAGGGCAATCTAGGGTTAGAGTTTATAAAATTAGGGATGAAAAGAGGAAAACAAGAGAAAAACCTAACCCAGAAATAGTTCTTGCGTACAGACAGTGCCCCGAGGCTGACGCACGTGCGCAGATGGGCTGGTAGCACGTGTGATGAAGGCCCACCTTCCCAAATCGGCTTCTTGGCTCTGGTCGGCCAGGCTGGGGTTGAAAAACCTCAAAATCTCACGTCGATCCGGGCTGTGGTCTGGGCGTGGTGCTCCGTCGAAGTTTCAGCCCTCCTGCAAGGCCAAATTCTGAAAACTGGCTGTGGATGGATGAACAACTGCAAAATAAACGGATTGGGCACGAAGATGGTTGTGGGAAGGATGAAATAAGATGGAGGAGCAGATGGGGATAAACGTGGCTTCGCACCACGGTAGTTAATCCTTTGAAAAGGGAGGGCTTCGCACCCACTTTAATTTTTCCACAATTCAGAAACTCAGAGAGCAGAAAAACTACGCAGGAATTTTTATTCAACTTCAATAAATCAAAAGAACTACAAGGGGTGCCTATTTATAGGGAAAACCCTATACCCCTAAACTCGCGACATGTGCGCAACCTATTACCTGTCGATGAAGTAAACTAAAATAAAAACCAAACAAAAAAAATCTAAAGTATTCATGATGTTCTAAATCATAACAATAAATAAAACCTAAAATATGAAATCAATCCAATTAGTGGGCCACAATCATGAGATCCCATGATGGGCTTTTCTTGACTATCGCGCCCACTCTTTGAATCAAAACTTCGTCTTCTAGCTAGGAGGCCCTCCCTGGACGTCGTAATCGAGCTAGATCGACGGTGGGGCCCTCCTTCGTACGTACATGCGTAGGGGGGTGGTGTGCGCGTGATGTCCCCATCAACACATCTATTAGATCTACAGTCAAAACTTGAATTTTTAAGGACCCAATTTGATATAGTGTTTCTCATGAATAGAAGAAATGACCTTTTGAAAAATATTTCTTTCTTCACTACTGTCATCATAATAGCGTTGTCCCATCTTTTCTTAAGTTATATTAACAGATGAAACAAAAGTTACTTCTACAAGATTCTCACCTAGGAGCAAACCATGCCCGAGTAGGACATGTTTAACCTTTCTGGTGGGATTGGAAGCTACTTTCCACAGAGATGGTGCAAATCATGGGCCCCTTTCCACGGGTAGGACATGTATAACTATTCCAGTTTGCAGTTAAAAGTGAATCTCCAATTGCAAAAGTGTGGACAGCTCTCGACCTCTAAAAAGTGTGACTGTTATGGATGATAGCTCATGGTCGTTTTCAATGCAATGATTATATCACTTACAATTTTCTATATGGTACATTGCTTTGCCATACCCAAAGGTGCATCAAGCTCACTGATTGTTAAGTTGAAAAGGGGAATGACCAGGCTTCAAGCCCACATAAGTTCCTCCAAGGATACATAATTGTATTTCATATTTCTATACTTAGATTAGATTTAGCATCATATCTTTTATGGAGTAAACAATCATCTCCCCTTCCTAGCTTCCTAATGACATGGTTCTCAAGGTTTCCATTGACACTGAATTTGTGTTATATTACACTTTGGCAGGGTATCTGAAAATAACACATGCATTGTTACAATGGCTGAAACGGCTTTCCTGATCGGTGGCAAATTCCTGCTTCCTGTGGAGGTCAGCGGAAAATTCAACCTTGAATTGTTGTAAGTCTTCTGATCTAATTGAAATTTGCACATATTTAAGAAAGGAGAAATGCTTGTTTAATGGTAAAACAACATCCAACCTGCATTTAATTCCGAAACTATGAAACTGATACTGAATGATGATTTCTTTTTCAGTAATAACTTGTATAAACTGATTCTAAAAATGTTTCTTTTCTTTTCTTTCTTTCTTTTTATGGCGGCATCGACTTGAGAATGAATGTGCTTGTGCGTGTTGTATGTAGCCGATTAGCATTCCAACATTGTATATGCCAAGGATTATTTACTCTTTTATCATATCAGCTTGCAGTGGTAGTCGAGTAGCAAATGTATGCAAGTGTATGAACGGATTGAAATATGGTATATGTGTAATGGCTGTTATTGCTATAGTTATGATAAGGATGATATAAAAACTATTACGCTTTTTTTTGGGAAACGTGACGATTTTATTGGAAAGAGCCAAAAAAGGCTAAAAAATACAGACATACAAAGAGGGATTACCTTTTCAAGAGAAACTCAAACAAAACGATCCCCAATAACCTTAGAGATCGAAGCTCACTCAAGAACTTCATACCTAACCTGTCTTCCTCCATTGTCCCACTAAAATTGCGGAAACATTATTTGTTCCTTTCCCCCCGTAAAGCCCAAAGGCCCCCTAACAAAGCCCATCTCCACGCCCTTTTACCTCTTTTCCCCGCCCCTCCCCCATGCCAAGCCAAAAAGAACTCATCAATTGACTCCAACATTACCCAAGAACATTGAAAGAGCTCATAATATGATCTCTTATGACAATTGCAAAAGGGTAGTGAAAGAAAGATGATTGACAAACTCCTCGTTACGCAGGCAAAGAGGGCGTGCATTTGTCATTATTGTATTCCTCTTTTGTTAATTATCCAAGGTGAGAGCACCTTCTTCTTACCAACCAACCAAGCTAGCGTAGGCACAACATACTTTGTGGAGGCCCCATAGGACGAAAGGAAGGTAGTGTGCACACAACTGCCACTGGGAGAAGGCCAATAGAGCAAGACATAGAAAGAATGAACGGAGAAATGCCATGACTTCTCAATATTCCATGACAACAAGTCCACTGAAGGAGGAGAGGGTGAGATGCCTACCAGCTTGGATGACAAGGCAACAAATTCTTCCTCCTCCCCTTTTGTGAGGTTTCTCTGACAAGGAGTCCCCACCATACCATTGTCCATTGTTGTGAAGCAGCTCACAATTGAGATATCCAATTCGGAGGATAAGCTAGCAATCCTTGGAAAATCATTGGGAAGGGCCCTATCACCCATCTAGACATTGTCCTAAAACCTGATCCTCCTCCCATCCCCTAAAGAGAAACCCAACCCTTCCTTGAATTGATTCCTAAATCGAGAAACTTCATTCCACAACATCTAGTTCTTGTATAAAGAAGAGTCCCTTATCCACCAAGCCCCATTTCCCAAGTCGTACTTTATAAACACGACTTCTTTCTACAAACTACCGTCTTCAGTAGAAAATCAAGTTATGAATGCCCGCTCTGCCTTCATTATAGGGCTTGCAAACTTCGTCCCATTTCCTTAGGTGGAACTTTTTCTTTTCCTCGGCCCTTGCCATAAAGAGTCACACCTCAACTGCTCCATCTTCCCTAATACATCATTCGGGCACCTGAACAAGGATAAAAAGTACAACAGAAGACTCAAATTGACCCAACATATAGTTCACAAAATCCCACTCGACGTGGTCTTATGCCTTTTCAGTGTAGAGCGTGCAGACTCTACCCTTTTCCCCCTTGTGTTGTGCGTCAATGCACTGGTGAGCAATCAAGGCTCTATATAGAATTTGTCTCCTTTCAATGAACATATGTTATTCCTTGGAGATAATATATTAAAGATGTAAGACCCGATACCCCAGAAATCTGGTTTGTACACTGGATAGCCGTTGGTTGTAGGTCCATTGGTCCCGAGAATATTTTGACTTGATCATAATGTTGTTCTATTATCGAGCCGCAAGCCGTATTTCAACCCGATGTCCGAATGTTAAGATACGGACTTAAAATTAAATAATCTGAGAAATGACCATTATGTCCTTATTTTAGGTGGAGCGCTCCGCCAACATCGAGTTTTTAAATCCGTTAGGTCGGAGAGCCTAACCGTTGTGGTCGTAGTCAAGTTACGGAGTTACTAGCGAAAACGGCATGTCAATAGGATACCCAGATTGTAAGTTACGCATCGATATGTACATGTATATTTTGAGAAAATTTACTCAAATGACCTTGATTTTTTTCAAATCATTGGAATACGTTAGTTTAAATCACTTAAATAACCTTTTGTTTATTACTACCATAAGTTTAAATTTCTCAAAATTAACACAATACATCCCATAACCCTCCATTTTAGCCAAAAGCCACTTTAAACTAATTTACAAACCCATAAATAGAAGAAAAAAAAACCCTCTTTCAAACATTTCATTTTCCAGCACTCTACTAGTTGGGGAGAAGAAGAAGAAGAGGAAAAGGAGAAGAAGAAGAAGAAAAAGAGGTTGAGATCCAATCCTCTGCTCATTACAAGTGAGTGCATAGATTAGGAGCACTCATATGTGTAAGTTAAGGTTTCCTTCAAAACCCTATCGCTGGATTTTCTGGTTTAAGGTTAGATTTTCGCTGGATTTTCTATTTTCTGGTTCGGTTTTCGCTGGATTTTTAGTTAGGGTTAGAAGATTGCTGAACTTGCTGTTTTAAGGTGAAATCAGTGCTGGATTTTCTGTTTGAGGGTTCAGTTCTTGCTGGAATTACTATTTAAGGGTTAGGTTATCGCTGAAATTGTTGTATTAGGGTTAGGTTATCACTGAATTTCATTTAGGGTCGTGACAGAAGAACTAAGAGGAGCCTAGAAACTAAAATCTTTGCTAAAATTTATAATGGGCTCCTATCAAACTAATGGGCCTAAAGTCTTTAAGGCAATCTACACCTTCTATCTTCAAGACTAGGGCTATGAAGGAAGCACTGAACTCCATCAGGAGATGAATGCTAATGAAGAACTCTTCTATAAAGCTGCTCACATCGGATTTCACTAATTCCCAGAAGTTTTGGAAAATAGCCATTGGATAACCATCTGGTTGAACACTGTTATCCCTTCCCAATGCATCCATCGCCGCCTTTGTCTTCTCTTCGAACATTAATCTCTCAATGGCTCCTGGCTCAACAACCGGGATCGACGGGAACTCCAGATTATCTAGCTCGGGTTTATTCCACCCTTCCTTTGGAAGAAGATCTTCACAAAATTTGATAATGGCGTTGCAGACTTTAGACTTTTCTTTAACTATTCCCCATCCCCCCTTTACACTCCTAATTGTGTTGCTTGTCGTCCTGATGCTTGCTAACCATGGAAGAACTTCATAGTTTTATCTCCATCCATTAGCCACGTTGCTCTAAACCATTGCTTCCATTCTATTTCTTCCTCTGTTGGGCATCTCTTGTACTCAAGAGACAATCCATTCTAGCTTTCTGCTCTTCCGACAACTATATCCCCTCTTCCTTCACATCAATTGCGTGAATCTTGGAGTACCGTTTAACTCCAGATCACTATCCCCAAGCACCTCTTTCCTCCAACCAATCAACTTCCCTTTTAGTAATATAAGCATTTGGAAAAGAATGAACTCGGGATGACTAACGACCTTAAAGGAGGTCCACCAAGCACTGATCAACTCTGAGAAACCTTCCACTCCAAGCCATGACGACTCAAATCTAAAGGGCTTGGGCCTCCAATGTTCTTCATTGAAGCATATGATTAAGAAATTATCAAACATGGTTTTGGCAAGCTATGTTACCTAACAAGAGGGAACCTGTTCTTGACGAAACCAGGAAACGATCCAAGTTAGAACAAATGGGTCGCTATTGACCATTTTACCATTTAAACTTGACACTCGCCATAGGCAAATCCACAACAAGCTCCTTCCTTTGCACCCACTCGAAGAACTCACTTGTATTGCAGGTGACACAGCCCCTTATGTTTTTCAATGACGTTAACCCCCCCCCCCCCCCCCCCTATTGTCCCCAATAAACCTCTCCGGCTTAAATTGTTCAGCCCATACATTAAAAAGAACGCCTAACGAAACCCCAACGAAGCATCTTGGAACAGAATAGTGATCCAAACCGGCCACATCACTAGTTCTCCTTCACCCATAGAGCAGAGTTCCAAATCACAACCACCACACTAGCTGCCTAAACACCATCCAATGAAACCCACTCATTCATTCTTCCTCTCTAGAGCTCATCGATCATCCTCTAGCCTAATGAGTGCATCTTTGTCTCGTGCAATGTCACAATCTGGGCCTTGTATCGCCTACACACATCCCTTATTTGGGTTCCTTTTTTAGGGCAACCGAACCCTCTCACATTCTAACTAATGATCTCCATTTTCCAACCTCTCGGCTCTTTCTCCCCTTCTCTCTGCTTTCGAAGGTTGACCCACCTTCATAATCAATCAAGTAGACAAGGCTCTTCAGCTCCATACACTATTTCGAAGATCTGATGGTACCTCCCTACCTTGCTTCCATGGCCTTTTGTTCTCCCCTCTCCAACAAGCACTAGAACAAAGCTTGGTAATCTTTCTCGTAGTCCTCGAATGTACCCCAATTACTTCTCTACATGTAACGCCCTGAAAATCGAGGGTCGAGCAGGAGCCCAACTCCCGAGTTCCAACGCATCACTTATGCAACATAAATAATGATGATTAAATGTTGTCTGTATTAGCACATTAAACATGAATGGGATTACACTAAATCAGCATATCATACTCCAGAGACAGTTAAATTATGCAAGCGGAAGACTGTGATTAGTATATAAAACGTATAAGTGGTGGTAGTCCCCAGAGTATGAACATGATACCAGGTTAAATAATTACATGTTTGGTTCCAAAATATCCAAAATATACAAAATGATAAAGTGTAATGTCATCTAATCCGTATCCCTGTAGCCCCGGTGACGCAACTCCAGGTCTACATAGACCCGCTAGAGAGTTGCAAATAGGAGAGCTCCTCGTCGTCGTCGTAGAAGTCAGGCTTCGCCTCGCAGGCCTTGACATCACCTGAAACTATAACAGAATCTGGTTGGTGTTTTAAAACACCGTCCCAGAGTGGGAGTGAGTGATCAACTCAGTGGAGCTATAAGGCAAAGGTTAACATGTTATCAATTCAGTCAAGTAGTAATGATAAAGCGATACAACAATCATGTCCTAAGTACTCTTGTTAATGCAAGATGGTATGCCACAATGATGTATGCCCTCGCCTGCACTCCCTCAGCGACATCATCTCATGATCACTCATGCAACACTCCTAGTAAACATGCGCTTCCTCGCCAAAGCACCGTGCAATGCGATGAATGATCGTGTTAGCCAAGTTCTTATTTAGGCCTATTCATACAGCAGATTCGGGAAGCTAAGGAACCTCCATTATATCATTTCCCAAACAATGATCCATCTGGGGTCGTCAATCCTAGTCAATCACATACGATAGGTATGTTCCAGGTCGCTACGGAGAGGTTCGTCACCTCAGCGCAGGCCTGGTTTATACTCGAGGTCACTACGGAAAGGCTCATCACCTTAACGTAGTCCTAGTGTATACTCGAGGTCACTACGAGAGGCTCGTCACCTAATCGTAGGCTGACAGTTCGAATACAGTGTCTCATACCACCGTATTCGGCTCATGAGTTTGATTTGCTCATTGGACACTACGGGGAGGCTCGTCACCCCAGCGTAGGCTGACAACTCGACCACGGTGTCCCATACCACCATGCCCGGCTCATAAGTCTTAGCGGATCGAGGTACCAAGGTTAAACGGGTTTTTCACTGGTAAGTTGGTACCTTAGATTCAAGCAGTAGTATCCATACATTGTGAACATACATTAGGCCAATTGGGTTACTTGACAAACTCAACTGGTACGAGCGCACGTTGAATTAATCGACATGGAGCGCATAAGCACTCCTCGTGGCCTAACCACTGTCAATAATCATCGTACAACTCGGATTCATCAAACGTATCCGTCGTGGCTAAAACAGTTCGGCCACCAATCGTAAACCATTACCGATTGCCTGGACTACATCGTAGCCCCAATCACACTCTAAACAATAGCATTCACATGTGATAGTTAATGACAGTATGTGACAACCAATCTAGATATAGATCTCATTTGGGCATCTCAACAAACAAATAATACACATGTTAGCATACATAGGCATTTCATCCGTTATCACGTAGTGGTAAGATAAGTTACATAAAGGAAACTGTAACTATAGATGAGCAAATTGATAATCATATCTCAACACCCTAATTAAATGCATTTCAACAAGCATTTTCTCATTCAGACATTTAATCAAACACTTAGACTACAAATACAAACATACATGTAATATATTAGTTATAACATATATTATAGCAAATCCTGTGACAAGGGAGTTGCCACACGTACAACAATCATGTATTCTCAAGCATAAATCACGACAAGCACAAATCATAATTCCATATTCATTCAAACATTTCAACAAACACATGGATTGCATCATATTCAACATAGTACATATACATATGTAATACACGAAAAACATCGTATCTAGGCACCTATGATAGCAATCAAGTCAGTCATAAATCATTAACTGACATTGAAAGCCTTGAAAACCATAACCTAAATGTTTATAGTCCGCACCTTTCGTCGGTAGACTCATATCGAACTTAGTTTGTACACTAAGTCTTTGTCTACGGCACAACGGCTACTTGAATCACGGAATAGGTTAGCTATTTCGCCGATCTTCCTATTTTGATATCTAAAACAGATTAGGGTTAGGGTTTCTTACCTAAGAATGGAATTGTAATCGCCGGAATAGCGATACGGGAAGGAAGGTTCGGCACGTGGATTGGCAGGGGATGAATCCCCACACCAATCCCTCACTCTCTCTCACTTCTCGTCACCTTTTTCCTTCTCTTTTCTTTCTTCTCTCCCTTAGGGTTTAGAAATTCGTATGGAATGAGAGAGGGGTGGGTTTCGGTCCTTATATAGGCCCAGAACTGGTGTAAATGGCCCCAGGGCCATGGTATACTTAGGTTATAGCCAAAAGTCAGCTGTTCCAGGCCAACGGAGCTCATCTGGAGTCCCCTTTTCTGCATACGGTCTGGAGAAAGTCCCCTGACATTAGATCTAGGTCAAGTTAAGTTCTCGGTCCGATCGGTTTTGCGGATCGACCGTGGCGGATCAGTTTCAGTTCAACGATCATCGTCACTCGATCAGGGCCACAAGTACACCGACCTGTGCAGGGAAATTTCCCTGATCCGAGGGTGTATTTGGGTCAGATTCTGACAGTCAAAAACCTTAAATTTGGCCCGCAAGTGAACGGCCAATTCACTTAAATCTGAGTTCGTTTTCTAAAGATATTCGCGTTTTTCACACACTTCGCTCCGGGTCCAACTTGTGCGTTTCTGGATACTATCTAGACTTGATTTCCAAGATGGTTGTCAAGTCCGGTAAGGCGGTCATAACCGTATAGTTCCGAGGTTATCGGACTTTCAACGCGCGGTCCAAGTCCGATACGGAGTTTCGTGATGCTCCCGAGAGCAACTGGGTTTTGAGATTGATCCTACGTTTTTAGGTAATGTAGCATTAACGATTCTACTAGTTTTGGGTCTTACAGATCGTATAGAAAGCAGTTCAGGCTAATCTATCGATTAATTCAGTCTAGCACTTAATTAATTTCATCTAATTTCTAAAGAATTTGTTCCTGAGTGATTTCTGCCTGAGGTGGTACTCGGGTCTTTGTACGGATTTTTCCGAGACGTTACACTATATGTCCTAGAACTTTGCACACCCAATTCACTCCTTTCGCCGTGGAGATGTATCCACCTTTCGAGAAAAGCTCGCGAGCTCATGCACCAACTTTGCCAAACGCCGCACCTCCTCACAACCTTTAGACAACTACAAGGGAGATACCTCCAAGGCCACCGTTGATGGATCTTCGAGCTAAGGGCATGTTACTAGATCCATCCTAGAACTCCTATCTTTGGCAACTTCTAGGGCTAATGTAGTAGCTCCCTTCCACCTCGCCGAAGAGAGAGATGGCACCACGATAAGCAGGAGTCCATTCGATTTGAGAGGAGGGGTCATGGGCCTTGATGACTAGTCCAACAAAGCCGTAGACCTCGACCCTTCCTCAAATTGAAAGCAAGACTCGGTTTCGATGACCTTATAAAGAGAACTTGGGTCGCAAGTGTCTTCACCAAAGGGGCATAGTACATGTGGCTCCGAACCCGGGACTCTGCACGAGAGAATGCCAATACATGAGTTGGAGACGTGTCAACCATGGGCCTCATCCCTTGCCCATGTGTCTCTTCCACACATCCTAAGACGGCAAGCATCAAACACGCATTGGTCCAAGGTCCACTACCCTCGCCATAAAGAGCCATGACAATAATACTTTTTCCCACCATAAATGAGGATTTACCGCCCTTTGACACTGTTGTCCCTACGTAAGTCTGAGAAAACTTCTCTCCCTTTCCATTGATCATTTGATAAACTACTATCCCACTCACCATTATAGCCCCAATCCTTGCCAACTGTCTCAGTAAGATGTGTCCTCCCCCACCTCATTCGTAAGTGTGCTACAACTTAACACTAGGAAGCGTAGCAACTATCCATATATCGTATGGCCAACAGCCCTCTACCTTCGCTTTGCAGCAGACATCTCGTCGAAGGAGAATCTGGTGGTTTGCCTCACCACCCAATGCATTCTTCGTCATTTCCCCCTAACTTCGACAACCCCTAGCCTCCCTACCTTCTCCAACCTCCAACAACTCTCTATCACCTTCTCAATGCTCGAAGCCTCCGATCAACCCACACCATCACCTTCGCCTCCCCTATCGCCACAGTTATTGACTTCGACAGCGACAACGTTGTCTTCCTCCACATGCAAATACAGGCCATGTGTAGTTTTAAGTGCCCCTCTATCCTCGGATCAATGGCTAGAACCTCACCACAACACCTCGCAATCTCCTTGAACACCTCCTAACCCAAAGCTCCAAAGGGAGACCTGACAACTAAATCCAAACTCTCCTAACCCATGATAGACCACTCCTCCCACCTACAAATGGTTGAGATCAATCTTCCCATAAAGTGGTTACTGGCTAAAATAATCACATCAATCTTAGCATTCGTGCGACGCGAGATTAAGGTCACCACCTCGTTAAGGTGTGTGAGGACCCAGTCTAACTCTACCACGTCGCAACAAAGGTCAAGCTAGTAGCTCACCTCCAGCGATGCACCAGCTTTAACGGTGGCTACCAAGCACCACTGGAACGAAGTCGGTGCCTTCTCAAGAACCAAGGGGTGGACATTCACCATTGTGCTTGCACATGCCTCCTCCCTCTAGACCCACTGCACCACCTCCGTGACCCTGGCTTTCCCTCCCTTCGTACAGTCTTCAGTCTTTTGCCTCAATACATCGATCCTCCAATTTCCTACGATGGATGATTGCAGTATTGATAATATTGGTCAATATTATCAATATCGCACAATACTGATACCGGTGTTTTAAATATCGACGATATCGGCTGATATATCCCACGATATATCTTGTATACCACTGTGCGATACAAAACATGTAAGTAGTGGGATATATCCCACATGTTCGATCTGGTGAGCATTTTTTAATTTCTGATCAGTTTTTTCTATAAACATGTTAAATTAGTGTTAAATTGTTACAAATCAAAGCATGAAAAATCATGGATTGAGAGCTTCGATTTCGAGATTTGGAGGACCGAGTTGTCGAAAATTGAAAAAAAAATCAAAATTTTCCTAATTTCTCACAAATCGGTTGCAATCTGTGTCCAAACATAAAATCAAACATTTATGTAACCTAATCTAGTGATTCTTCTTTTGCTTTTAAATGTATTGATTGTGTTTCCACACATCTTCCTATATTTATAAATTATATGAATAAAATTTGAATATACTTGCATTAATTCAGTTAGACAGCGCATAGATTAGGACCCCATAGAAAGAAAACCTATTATGTGCACTTGTTTTTTTGTAATGTTTTGATTTGTAAGTGTGTATTGATGTTTTTTTTTTTTAACAATCACTGAAATTTCATTGAAAATTTCAACCAATTTCCAATGTTTCCAACAACAGCGATACAACCGATATATCCCATGTGATAACTGATATGTATCTGTATCGTGCAATACGTAACGTGATACCGATATTTCGAACACTAACTGATACAATATTGGGCTTTAGTTGGGAAACTTTCCAGTATCAATTGATATATCATGATGTACCATAATGTATCATAATGTATTTCAATGAATCGCTATGTATCACCATGTATTGCAATGTATCACTCTATATCGCAAGTTCGCAACATATCAATGATGCCTAAAGTGCATTAGTTCCCTTTATGAAAATATTGAAAAAATAGTAAAATATCCCAAAAAATCTCCTCTTTTTTTTTTTTTTTTTTGCTTTCATTACATTCCTAAGGAAATTTCAACTACTCTTTTTTTATTGTTTGGAGAGGAAAGGAGATTTGGTGGCGAAAATAGAGGTTAAAGAGCGTGTGGTACCGAATCCCAAATTGGTCAATTTTTGCGAGTTTAAACAGTTTTTTCTTATTTAAATTCCTTAAAATCAGTGGAATGAAGTTCATAATTCATGATTTTGTATGTTATGCGTGCTCAATCAAGGGTTTTGACCTTTGATTTTCAAATTTGGAAAAATTAGGAGAAATTGGGGAAATCTGAAATTTTCTCTATTTCACCCATTTGACTTGCAATTAGAGATTCGAAAAAAAATCACATTTAAGTGCGTGAAGGCTGATCTACAGATTGATGGAACTTTTTGAATTTTTTTTTTTTTTTTTTAAACATTCTTAATTAAAAAATATCGAAAACTAATTAAAAAAATAATATATATTTTAAAACAATTAGATTTACCAGATGTTATGTATGCCTAATATTTTGTATTTATGAGTGTATGCTAATTTTGACGTTAGCCACATGTTTATTTATTTTCAAATTTTAGTTTAATTTATAAAAAGTAGTTTATTTTTTTAATTATAAAAAAAAAAAATTATTTTTTAAAAATAAAAGCACTATATATTATAAGATATATCGATTATTGATTTCTTTATTTATTATTTTATATAAATTGATTCTTAATACAAGACGGAATGTTCTAACCTAATACGATGTCATGAAATTAAAAAAAAAAAAAAAAAAAAAAAAAACAGATTAACTAGAGCAACAGAATGACAAAATAAAGCTAATTTACCATAAATTCAAAATTTTCATATTCATGACATATTCAAATTTAAACCTACGACAATCTCGCAATGAGAATCTCGTAAATTACTGATTAATCGGGACCTATAGGAGATAGCATCCCCATCCTAACATAGGGTTAATATATGAATTCAGTGGAAATCATGTCTTGTAAGATTTTTGATGTGTTAAGGTTGTTTAAAGGCGAGGGAATGTGGAAAATGGATTTGGGTATCTAGGCTTAGTGGAATTAGGGTTTGGAACATTAGGGTTGAGGTTTTGGGAGGTTTCGGGTTAGGATTTCAGATTTCGGGTTTAAGGGATTTAGGGTTTTTAGAATTGGGAATGTGGGTTTCAGGTTGTAGGAATTAGGGATTTATGATTTGGACAAGATATATTGAAATTTGGGAATTGTAGGGTTAGAATTTTAGAAAGATTAGGATTAGGGTTTTAGAGATTTAGGGTTAGGGTTTTAAGAACTAGGTTTAGATGGATTAAGGGTTGTTGAAAGAAGAAGAATGAAGGTTTAAAAGAAGAAAGAAGAAAAACAAAGAAGAGATGAATAAGGAAGAAAATACGAAGATAAGAGAATATGATACCTTATTGAGAAGAGAGAAAAGTAGAAAAGATAACTATGGAATCGCTCCCCGTGGTTTCACACCACCAATTCAATCACATGATACTTTTTTTTTTTTTTTTCTTTTTGTTCAATCTCAAAGAAAAATGAGAGATCTCTTTCATCTATAACATGCATAATAGCTAGGGTGGGCACGTCCAACCCTTTATAGTTTCACAAAAAGACATTTTACAAAAAGATGCTCTCAGATAAGATTCTCAACATAAAAACACTTGATGAATTAAAAGTTGTTCCTAACTCCCTAACCTTAACACAAATATGAGCTATACCAAAAACAACGAAACATGGAAACAAAATAAAAACTAAACTATTTCGTGGCCCACGGGGTCCACGATCAAGATGTCCGATGATTATGATCCAATGGTCCGATCATCATATTCACTCAATCTAACGGTCCGATGTGTTTATCAAGTTCCTATATGTAGCCCGTGTGCATCTTCCTAATGTGGGGTCCTGAAAGATACACGAACATACACGTGAGGTCTTTAACGTGGCTAGGAATGTAAATTGGACCAAGTGGGCCCCATGTAAATTGGACCAAGTCGGAAGGGATATCATCAGTATCAATGTGATTTATCTGGAAAAAGGCTAATAGGTGTAGATGTTGGACCCTTAAAAATACAAGATCTTCCACATTGAATGTAGATTTAATATCCATGTCAGGTGGAAGATCTACAACATATGCACCGTGTCCCAAATTACTATCTTATAAGGTTCTGCACTACGAGCATGTAGTTTCTTAACGGTCCCTTGCGAACATCGATCAAGCATTATATAAACCATCACATAGTCACCTACCTGAAACTTTTTGAACCTGTGATGAGAATTAGCAAATATCTTGTACGTTTCATTGCTCATGCTAATCTGCTTTTCTAATTTCAACATGTGAATCATGGATATAACATGTAAACGCTTCTGCGGACTCTGACAACCTTGTGAGACTAACGCGAGAGTAAGATCTATAAGCTTCCTAGGCTCATCTACTTGCCTTTCCAGATCCGCTTTCTCCGTGGGAATCATTTGTCCTTGAGGAAGGTTTGGTAGAGTCAACCCAGGAACAAGATCTATGGCATGTTGATCTATAAGCTCATCTGTTATGTTCTCTGGGATAACATCCCTAGACTCCTCTAATATTGGACTCACCTCAGGTAGTAACTCTACACTACCCTCAGGTGTAACCTCAGGTGACATCTCTATACTAACCTTAGGTGTGACCTCACTTGCCACGTTGGCATACACCGTCAAATCAGCTTTAGTCTCCCTTTCAAACTCTTTGACATTTATTATAGGAAGAGGCGCAAGCTGAAATTTCCTCACATCTTCAAGATCACGTTTCTTGATATCCTCCTCCTTTTCGGGATGCTTTTGGGCAGGAGAGTATTCAACTTTATCCTCTTACCTTCATGCATAAATGAACACATATTCAAGCGATTGAATAGTTTCACATTGTGATCATACAACTAGGGTCTGCCCAAAATGATGTGACCTACATCCATAGGCAAAACATCACACCAGAATACGTGTTTGTATATGAACTAAATTGGATGGGAATGGGACAACGGTGATAAACCATAATCGAAGACGCATCAACTCATGAGACTCGATAGGGCTGAGGGTGAGGAACGACTATCAAAACTAAGTGATCCACAATGCTAATAGAGACTACATTGATGCAACTGCCACTATCAATAATTACCTTGTAAGTTTTGTTACCACACTTGGCATAAGTGTGGAAAATTGAATTCCTGCAGCAATCATCACTTTCTATAGTATGGCCTAAGGCGCGTCTGACAACTGCAAGTTGTGCAGTCTCAACTCCTTCAACTTTACTTCCCACTTGAGATTGGCCATCTTCCACATTGTCAGGGTTTGCCTAGTGGGAAGCTTTTAACTGGTTCATGCGAGTGTTGATCTCATTCCTGAGGGATGTTAATTGGTGACTGGTGATTCTACTTTGGGCCTTGATGGCCGCAAGATAGTGGTTGATGGCGTTGAGGGACTCTGCAAGTTGTTCCAAGTTCATTGTGGGTGTAGACCAAAACCATGCCCACTACGGGTAGGCATACACTAGACACGCTAATTGGGGAGAACTAACTACTAAAATCCTAAATACAATATGATGAGAATGGAAGGCTACTAACTTAAAACATGACAACATGTAAACCCTAGACTCTAATGCATGGACACACTATCCTTGAACTCTAAATGCAATGGACGCTGATGCAGGACAATTAACCACTTGCTCTAAAAGGTCGAACTATTAGATTATGGCGAATTAATCCCTTTATCTCATAGCCCAGGCCCCACATCTCATAGGTTAGGACCTCGGCCGAACTCCCCTCGTGGGCCTCAAATCACATGGGCTGCCTACCCTGAGTGTGTCCCCGCATCCCACGAGCTACCCCACTCTATCCCGGTGTGAAATGCGCATTAATCACCCCCAGTGAGGAGTCTCAAATACGAGACCTCCCCCGTGGGCCCCAAATCACATGGGTCACCCACCCCGAGTGTGCCCCTACATCCCACAAGCGACCCCACTCTAGTCCCGTGTGAAAATGCCCCTGCATTAGACGCATTAAGCCCTATGTTAACCTAAGCTCTGATACCAAAATTTGATGTAGAACAGAATGATCTAACTTAATATGATGCCATGAAATTAAAAGAAAAATTAACTAGAGCAATGGAATAACAAAATAAATCTAATTTAGCATAAATTCATAAATTTCACATTCATGACATGCAAATTTAAGCCTACAATAGTCTGCAATGCGAATCTTGTAAATTACTGATTAACTGGGACCTATGAGAAATAGTACCCCCATCCTAGAATAGGGTTAAATATGAATTCAATGGTAATAATGTGTCTTATAATATTTTTGATGTGTTAGGGCTGTTTAAAGGCTAGGAAATGTGGGAAATGGTTTGGGGTATCTAGGCTTAGAGTAATTGAGGTTTGGAACATTAGAGTTGAGGTTTTGGGAGGTTCCGGGTTAGGATTTCAGATTTTGGGTTTAAGGGTTTTAGGATTTAGGATTTCTAAAATTGGGAATATGGGTTTCGGGTTGTGGGAATTAGGAATTTATGATTTGGACAAGGGATTTTGGAATTTGGGAATCTTTGGGTTAGGTTTTGGGGGATATTAGGATTAAGGTTTTAGAGACTTAGGGTTAGGGTTTTGAAGTTTTGATAACTATGTTTAGATGGATTAGGGGTTGGGAAAGAAGAAGAACAATAAAGAAGAGATGAAGAAGATGAGAGAAAATAATACCTTGTTGAGAAGAGAAAGTGATGCAGGACATGAAAATTAAATATGATATGTGAGATTTCAAGCTTAAGATCACGTTAGTTCAGAAACAATTACACAAATTCCATATCCCACATGAAAGTCCAAACATTCAATTAAGGGGAATCTATGCGGGTCCAGGCCTACACAATAGGGCTGGATCAATAAAAATTATGAACCAAACGATAAGGATAAGAAATAATTATCCACACATGTATAGTAATCAGTCCCTAATCCAAGGGATTCAGAAATTCCAATTCGGGGAACCCTAGGGTAAGAAAAGGGGCATAAAATTAGAGATTTGAGTAATTTAGGGTTAGGTTTTGGGATTTTGGGTGAAAGCGGAGTGAAAGAGAGGAGAGAGACGAACCAGAGAAGTACCCCACACATGGACAACAACAATGGCCCGAACGCACGTGCGTGTGATCCTGGCCGCACGTGTGTGGGGCTCACTATTCAAAAAAGCCACCTTGGCCCTAGTCGGCCAAGAATGGACTCCAAAACCCCCAAATCTCAGCTCGATCCGATGTACGGTTTGTGCGTAGTGATCCGCCGAAGTTTCAGCCCTCCTGTAGGGCCAGATTCTGAAATTCTGTTGTGGGGAGGAGAATTGCTGCAATAGATGATTGATTCGAAGTGTAAATGATGGGGTGAGATGAGAAGAAGGGATGGTAGAAGATGGGTAGTAGAGATGGCGATGGATGGGGGCGAATCGGGATAGATGTAGCTTTGCACCACGGTAGTTAACCCTTCGATGAAGGGAGGGCTTCGCACTCAATTAGGCTTCACAACTCAAAGAGTAAGAAAACGTAGAATTTTTATTAATCTTCAATCCATCAAAAGAACTACAAGGGTGCCCATTTATAGGAAAAACTCTATACCTCAAAACTCGCGCCATTTGTACAACCTATTACTTGGCGATGAAGTAAACTAAAATAAAAACCAAACAAAGAAATCTAAAGCGTTCACGGTGTTCTAAATAACATGAATAAGCAAAACCTAAAATAAGAAATCAATCCGACTAGTAGGCCACGATCATGAGATCCCATGATGGGCTTTTCTTGACTATCGGGTCCACTCTTTTGAATCAAAACTCCGCCTTCTAACTAGGAGGTCCTCCCTGGACATTGTCATCGAGCCAGATCGACGGTGGAGCCCTCCTTTTCCTTGCGTAAGTGCGTAGGGGGGGCGGCATGAGTGCACGTGTGCGCGTGATGTCCCTATCAGAAAGTAGAAAAATAACTAGGGAATCGCTCTCCGTGGTTTCGCACCACCAATCCAATCACATGATGATTTTTTTATTTTTTATTTTTTGCTCAATCTCAAAGCAGGAGGGAAATTTCTTTCATTCATAACATGCATAATGGTTAGGCGTGGAACCGTCCAACCCTTTATAGTTTAAGAAAAGTCCTTTTTACAAAAGGACGCTCTCAGACAAGATTCTCAACATAAAGATGCTTAATGAATTAAAAGTTGTTCTTAACTTCCTAATCTTAACACAAATATGAGTTATACCAAAAATAACGAAACATATAAACAAACTAAACAACTAAACTATTTCGTGACCCATGGGGTCCACGATCAAGATGTTCGATGATGATGATCCAACTGCCCAATCATCGTGTCCACTCGATCCAACAGTCCGATGATTTTATCAAGCTCTTATATGCAGCCCACATGCATCTTCCCAGTGGGGGGTCCTCAAAGATGCACGAACATACACGTGGGGCGTTTAACGTGGCTAGGAATGTGAATCGGGCCAAGTGGCCCCCATGTAATGTTCGTCTAGCTACAAGGAGACTAGCTCAGCCCTCCTCCTCTACTACTTATTACGTGTACTTTGTTTTTGTAGTCATTTGTGTTCTAAGTGGGTAATGATGTCTTTTTAACATTCCCTAAAGTTTCATTGAAAATTTTGACTAATTTCCCAATGTTTTCCAAAAGCAGCGATACATCTGATATTTATTGTGTGATACCCGATGTGTTAATCCCAAGGGTGTGCGATACATCCGTCGGTACCAATACCGAAAACATTGCCTACAACCACCTCACAATCAAACTAGGGTTGCTTCAGAGGCACCACTCTGCCTCTATGCTTTAAGAACGCTGCATCGCTCAGCTCTATGACATTATTAGTTTTGCTTCCTCCCTGTCAACCTATTCTCCCTATGATTGACAACCTCCCAGCCATATTTGGATTTCTTCACCACCAGACACTTTCCATCAAAGGAGCACCCATTCAGTTGTCGATGCCTTTGTTTCCTCCTTCTCCGTCCTTACAGAAGCATAACTGCGAGGGGAGCCATTCGATTGGGGAATGAAAACATCTCTCACCCTATTGGTCTTACTAAACTCCCCGATGAGCTGCACTTCCGACCAATTGTCCTAGAATTTTTCCACAAATAGAGTAAACATCTCTAGCAGAGAGTGCCTAACTCCCTCCTTCCCTCTAGCCTTCTCCCTCCCCTTCCTTCTAACCTCAACCCATACCCCCAGGTCTCTTGGCCCTCTTCCTTCCTCACTAAAACTACCCCCTTCTCCTCTCCCTCTTGCCGACCACTCCCCTCCAATCTTGTCCCCTCTTTTGTACCTCCTCTTCGCCATCCTAATGCTACCCTCCCTCACTCTTAAACCCACTTGCGTCCCCTCTAGTTAATGATTTGCCTCTTCCCATCCTCAATGATTTCCCACACCCAGATCCCATAACCAGTCCGCTTCCTACCCTCTCTCTCCCAACTCCGCCTCTACTCGGTCCCTTGCTAGAGATAGAGCTGTCTCTTGGTCTTCCTCTATGTGTTTCCAACCTTTTGTCGATGATGACTATTGCCTTCTCCTCTCGTCCATTGCCGCAACGACAAGCTGCATCTCGTTCTCGCTCTCATCTTGTTTTCGTACTTAGCCAAATCAACTTGATATCGGTGGAGAACGAAGTGAGCAATTGCCACTTGATTATTCCAATTGCCATAATCAAGTAAAGAGAAAGAACAAAAACTATATAGTGTTATATTTATTTCCATTCATATTTATTGTTTTTTATAATATGGATTTTTCCTAACCAAGTTAAACTGTATTATTATTTTCATCAAGTCAAAACTCTCTCTCTCTCTCTCTCTCTCTCTCTCTCTCTCTCTACCCTAAATAAACACCATATCCAAACAATTTCTGATTACTTGTTTAATTATTCTTAATTTCTTCTCCTTTTTTTGCAAAATTTTAAATACTCTTTATGTGTTCTAAACCTTCTCTAGAGCAACCCATCCACCTCATGTGGCATACCTGTATATCAATCTACTCTGCAAATTGTGGGCCCTTGAAGATGGAGCATAGCCCAAAAATCACACTGTTCAGTAGATCTTAGCCATCGGATATTTGTTGAATTCATACCACTGGCCATTTTGCTTTTATCCTTGGATGGTTGGATCCAGCAAATGATGAAGCCGTTCTTTGTTTGCAGTGGGGCACACATTTTGACAATCTGGATGCCATATGTGTATGTATAGGTGGATGGGTTGCCATTGTTTAATAAATGTTAGCAAATGGACCATGCGGATGCTTATACGATGGAAAACACACATCACAGTCAGACCCATCAAATTTCAATCTATGAATTTAAGCACCCATCCTTGGGTTTTTCTTGGGTAAGGAGCTTACCGTTTTGTTTCAATGAAATGGTGTTGCTTGATTGCTACTCACTACTGTTAGTCTTGATGTTCCATGGGAGAGTGTAACTTCCCATTTGTGATGGAGGGTCTATATAATCTCTCACTGGAGGGATTGGTAATCCTTTGGCCATTTTCCTTCATAGTGCAAGAGTTCATCTCTATCTTCTATTGTGTTGGGTATATTTTGTTCATCACCTTCCTTGGAGATCATCTTGTCCGTTGAATTAGAGGGGTGGACATCTCTCTCCTACCCTTACCCAAACAAAAGAAGAAGAAAAAGATCGTACGAGGGGGCTTCACAACTGCAGCCACCCAAACATCATACATGGACAAACAGGCCAACATACATCCACAAAAGACTAGGCCCCAGACCTTTATCACAAATCAACCCCGTTCACTCCATTAGAATCTACTCTACTTGGTGAGAAAATCCGCATCGGAGTTGGTCTCTCCAGGAATGGACATGGGAGATTGGAGTGGTCCCCACATAAGTCCCTAGTGGTTGTGTTAGAGTACCACTTCTTGATTCCTTTGTTTTGGCCATTCATTAAAAAAGTCATGTAGCTCATCCCAATTTCTAATTATTTCCACATGTGGGGCCCATTTCAGCCATTACAAAATCCATACCAATTAGATGATCTTAGTGTTTTTATTAGTTAAAATGCCGCCTTCAAATGGAAGCTATCCTCTTTTGTTTCACTATTTGTTTGATGGATGTGGATCAACCCATTGTTCAGAGTATCCCTAATATTAATATCCCCGATATTATCTGTATCTCCAGCTTGGCGATACCGATAACACTGGTGGTATAAAAAATTCTAGGTATCGATGATATATCGCTAAGTATCATCGATGTGTTGATATCGCCAATGTATTGCCAATATTTTCGATTGTGCAAATTCCAGGTGTCACTCGTGTCACCAATGTATTGTCAATATTTTTTACTGTGTAAATTCCAGGTGTCACTTGTATCATCAATGTATCAATGATATTTTAATAATATCGCCAATGCATCGATATTGCCAAAAATAATCTGTTTATTAAAAAATGTTTGGATGGATGGATTGGAATAGATGGATGGATGTTTGGGTGATTGGAAGGGATGGATGGTTGGATGGATGAATGGATGGTCGGATGGGATGGATGGATGGATGGGTGGATGGTTGGATCCTCATGCATGTGTATTGTGTCTATATGCTTATTTATGCATGGATATATAATGTATGAATGCATTATGTATGTTTGCTTGCTTTTTAATTTGTTTAGTGAGATTTTAGTGATTGTTGTTTTACTATTAGATTGATTTCTCACGACAACAAATACTTTTAGGCCCCAATAAATGAAAGCTTATTATTTATGCATTCTTGTTACAATTTTTTTTTCCCTAAATATACAAATATGTGTATTTTAGCCTCTCCTAAAGTTTCACTGAAAAGTTCATCATTTTCCCCATCTTTTTCCAATGTTTCCCCACATTTTTGGAAACCGGTGATATCGATATGTTTTCCATATTCTCGGCCGGTGAAACTTATAGCAATGCTGATACTTCAAACACTAATCAAGCAATCAGATAGGAACTTGATCAGTGTGGTTTTTCTACCTTGGACTATTCACAGTAGAACCCACAAAATGGCCAATTTGGATTCACTCATTGAGCATTCATCTGTATTATGGTGGCTGGCTATTGACAAACTAAATACCCAGAAAACTCATGCTAGGGTACTTGTGTTCAGTATTTAAAATATGGTCGGCAACATGGTGGGACAGTAGGAGTAAGCCCCATTGCATGATCCACTATTTTAAAGAAGGGAAGGTTCTCTAAGCACACATGCTTGTGCAATAAAGCTCATGTAAATGCCACATCTTCCAGCATGGCACATATATGTAAGATCTAATCCATCCATCAGGTTGGTCCGGCCTCGTACATGTTTCCTTAAAAATAAAATCTAGTCCAATCAGCATGTGGTCCCTGATAATAGAAACATGTGGATGGGTTAGAAAACTCATCCATTTTTTTTCAAAGCCATACATTTGTTTTGCAAACTGTGGTCAAGCTGACCACTGGATCAATCTTTTTTCTTTTTCTTTTTCTTTTTACACACGCACCCTTTTTTTTTTCACACACGCACCCGACCCACACCCATGCACCCCGTAGTGGGATTTCACCACCTATGGGTATCGAATCCAAGACCTCGTGTTGAAACTCCCCACAGTTTACCACTGAGGTAAGGACTCAAACCCAAGCCACTGGATCAATCTGATTCACGGGATAGTGCATCAATATGGTGGTGCCGTTCTGATGGATGGATTGGATCTTGGACCTATCGTACCATGCTGGCACGTGTTGTTGTGTGCTTGTACATGTGTGTGGGCTTAGAACAGCTCAAACAGAGGAGCTCTTTATGTTAGGAGTTCGAAAAAAAAGGGAGTGATCCCCTAGAACTGGTCGTATGCTTTTTCTATGCCTTCAGAATTTTGGTTGCCAATATTCCCCTTTAAATCTTCATGAAAATGTTTTCTAGGGCAACATGCTTGAAAACTTGGGCTGTATGCGATCTGTTGTCATTCAGAATGAAGGTATTAAAAAAATGGTTTATTTAATGATCACAACAGTAATGGTGGGAGCCTTTATGTGATATGGGATTGTAAAGCATGTTCTGAACCAAAGTCTGTTAACTGCCCTGTAAGTTGTAACAGCCGTTGTGGGCCAATACAGGGTTGATACATTTTCTTCCTTAAAAAAAAAATAAAAAATGTTTAGAATACGTTTTCTCGTCTCTATGGGCACTGCATTCCTGGAACGTTGCAATCCTGATTTTATTATCATTCTGCAGGTACATAGACAACAAGATCAGAATCACCCGAGGTTACAGGCAGATAACTTTTGTCCACCTACGTGTCAGTGAACCTACAAAGATGTAGAAGATTGGAATAACAGATTGGATGGGTACAAACATGCAGTTGATTGCGAGAATCTAGCAAGGCTCGACAGTTGGATAAGTGGGACACTTGCCATGATGGATTTTCACTTTTCCTTTTTGCTTGTTTGTTCACTCCATGCCTAGCCTTGAACTTGAGCCATGTAAGGTGTAGACGGTTCATTTCTAATTGAGTACATGGAAGTTTATGATGGATTGATTGCTAGGATGGTCGAAGAGTATGTTTGCTATACAATAGTGATACACCAACATTATACAATTGGGGCCCATGGTTTGGTGATAGTGACCGTTGATCTGATCCGTCTGAACATGGATGGGAAAGAAGTGCAAAGATTGGATGGCTGCAATCGGCTTCCACTGTCCACAAATGGGTGGACAATTGAACAAAAAACTCCCCACTAGTTCATTTCCTAGTGCATCAGGACTGACTAATTCTTCCGTATGGTGGTGTGGATATGGTGTGATTCATGAACAAGAAATACCACGGAGGCTTGCACGTTGATGCCTCGCCCTGTTGCAATACCACGTGTTGATCCAAGCCATTCATCTACATCTAGAAGTCCCACTGTCGATGGGACAATGGGGGTTGGAAGATTCTAAGTTGCGAAGATGTCGGGGGTGGGGGGCAAGAAAGATAAATCTATCTCTAATGTCTTCAGAGATCTGCTGAAGGATAGTCTCTTTTTATTGATGTTGGCCAGGCTGGTGAGGGTGATGAGCCCATTGATCAAAGCGTGGGCGGAATGAGTATTTCTTCAGCAAATGTATGGAGCCAATGAGGCAAAAAAGTAGTGTGGAGTGGACAGTTATGTCTTCGACATCCACTTCATTCATCTTTTGCACCAGCTCATTTTTTGGGTAAGGTTGATGATCCAAAGCCCAAGTGGGCGACAACAATTGAAAAGGTGGGGATGGGTACTGTTGATGCGGTTCTCTGGTAGACCCTCCCTAGCTAACCCATCTAAACCTGCATAGATAAAAACATGAGACAAAGGAAATCCTGGCTAGTACAGGGGACCCTCCGATGCCTAAATTAGACCTTTGGGGTCTTTTATAGGGTAGGATCTCTTTGGAAAAGATTCATCAGTCCAATATTAGGGTATGGATGTGTACCTTTGGTTGGGGGTACCTTTATTTATAGGAGAGGGAAGACGTATGTGATAGAGTGTCTTTCCTAATACGCTGGAGAGGAATTCTATTTAGAAATCCGTTTAGGATCCTTATCAGATCCTGAAGTTCTCGGGATTCGATTTGATCCTCCAAGGATCTTGGGAGAGATCTTCGGGTCGTTAGAGAGATCTTCAGATCGTCGATTCGGGGATTGTTCGCATAGCTTTTCATTGAGCCTGACAGCTTGTTCCGTAGAGGTCATTCTGAGTTATTGCCGAGCTCTGGTCGGGCTTCGACTGAGCTATGGTCAACCTACCTAACGTTGAGCTATGGTCGACCTATAGGTTAGGTCGGCATTTGGCCATTTAAGTGGACTTATAGTTGCATCTTCTTTGAGTGTCCTTAAAGTTGCATCAACCTTCTGGAAGGTTTGCCTGTTATTGGACGTAGATGCCCCTTAGGGCTCAGATCTCAAAAAGGGCCTGTGTTGTTTAGTAGATTTGGTCCATTCCATAAGTCGACCTAGTGACTTAACTATTTTTAACCCAACAGTAAGCCACCCTTACTTTTCAAGCCGACCTATGGTGGCTTGGAAAGTAAGCCTAATGCGGTTTAAGTCAGGATTAGGCCGAGTTGTGGAGTCATAAATGTTAGGTGTGGCGGCCAACATGATGCTCGAGGCGCATGACGTGTTGTTCCGTATTTCAAGGTCACGTGGGGCGTCAGGCTGTTGTTTCGGTGACGGACGAACGAGGGCACGACACGTGGCTTCTTACTAGATATTGGGGGCGAGAAATGCGTGGAGTCGCACCGCGTATCGGTAGGGGTAGTCGAAAGGACGTCTGTACGACCCAATATTAATGGACGTACTCAATCGCCCTCAGTCGCCTTCTCTTGCATTTTCGTTTTCGTCTTCCCCATGCTTTCTCTTGCATTTTTGTCTTCCCCAATCTGTTGCTTTCCCTTAGTCGTTAAACGGGCGATTTCCCGCAATTATAGCCATGGGCGTCTAGGTGAACGTCATCTTCTCCGGAGAGCTTCAAACTCCATTTACCCCCTCCCTTTTATTTTCCTTTCAGTGACTCTCAATGTCTATAAAGAATCGTAATGTCGGACTCTTTCAGTTCTCGGGAGGGGGCCTCCGGCAGTGATAGTGGGTCCAGTAGCCTCCGGGTGATGTCGAACCCACCATCACCATTGGTGATGATGGTAGACCGCCATTTCCCGGTATCACGGGCGATGGAATGGTCCCTGGCAGAGAGGTCACTGGATGTAGAGCGGAAGCCTTCCGGTGAAGATGACTCGGAAGAATCGACTGGTGAGGAGGGTTTGAGGGTTCCAATACCGTCGACCCTTACTGCTAAGGATCTGGCTCGGATCAGGTTCAGGTATCATATTTTCGAGTCTATAGTTCTTCGACTCCCTTCCCCGGACGAGCTTCCGGACCGGCCTCCAGAGGGAGCTGTCGCGATCTTCAAAGTCGCGCTTCAGTGCAGCTTGCGGCTTCCTCTACAAGGCCTGGTGAGGCGTTTGCTCGCCCGCCTAAATCTGGCCCCAGGACAGATGATTCCCAATGGATTGAGGGCTTTGATCGGTTGCGCGGTGCTGTGGTCAAAGCTGGAACAGCCCAAGCTGACCGTTAAGGAATTCCTCCATCTTTACCAAGTGAAGCCAAACAAAATTCAACCTGGCTGGTACTAGCTCTCCACTTGGCAGGGGACTGGAGGGAGCCTTATTACCGACCCTCTGTCGTCTAACAAGAACTGGAGGGATAGGTGGTTCCGAGCTTCCGGGTGCTGGGAGGTAGTTGACCTACCTTTGGTCGTAGATCAACATTGGGTCCCCACTGCGTTTTTCGACCTAAGTAAGTACTCTTCAGATATAGTGATCTTGTAGCTCATCCTTTGTAGGTCAGTTTTCATTTTGCTGAATATGTCTGTGCATGTCTTCTATTACAGCTATCCCAAAAAACGCTCCTTTGCTCGATAGCGGGTCGCTCGCTCGGATCAGAGGGGCAAGAGCGTTAGAGGAGGGGAAGAGATCTTGGAGAGTACTTCTCCAACCCGAGATACTCCTCCAGTCGGGCTTGGACTTCACTCTAGCCAGTAAGACTTTCGGTAAGACCCATGGCCGAGCTTAGAACTTGAAAAAATTTCATGAATTCCCTTTACACGTTTTCTTCATGTGCCAATGCAGAGATGCCTGACGCTCGTCCCCTACTTCGGCCTCCTTTCAAACTTCGGTGCCCCCACAGGAGGAGGTGGCAGCACCGAAGAAAAATAAGCAAAAGATCCCCTCCAAGAGCAACAGGAGGGTCGGCCCCTCCTGTCCTGTCGTAATGGAGGTGGAAGGAGAGGGAATGGAGGTGGAAACCTCCTCTAGTGCAACTGGAGCGGCAAGGACGGTTGTCCTAGAAGAAGTTGTCCCAGCCGAAGTGCAGGGCGCTCCCGACCTTTCCACGGAAGCTCGGTCTTCAGGGGCAGAGGAGATAGCTCGCCCTTATAGAGCTTAAGAGGGGCAAGGTAGGGGTCTCCGTCGAACAGTCAAGGAGATCCTTCCTTGGGCGGACTGCCATATGCCGGAGGCAGAGTTCAGCAGTTTGTTCAACTCCCCCATGGAGTCAGCTCTTACGCACGTGACGACGAGACTCCTTAGGGTATGCACGTTTCTCGGAATTAGGTCGATCTTCAGTCTCTTATTGCTCGTCTTTACTTAACCCCTTTTTTTGTAGATCGCCCCACGCATTCTGAAGGCGCGTGCTGAGTTCGCTCAGCTGCATGAATAGGTGGGCGAGGCCAGCCAAAAGCTCACTCAATCGGAAGTTCAGGCCTCGACTGCAAAGGCTGAACTAGAGGCTACGAGAAAGCTTCTTGAAGAGGCTTCTGCACAGAAAACCAAGCTTACAACGAAGCTGGAGGAGGCTAAGGCATGGTATGGGGAGTGCAGAGCCAAGCTCAAGGAAACCGAGGCGAAGCTCGTGGAACTCAAGATAGGGACTCGAGCTGTCATTGCTCTAGCTCTGAAGGACGCTGTTAAGGAGTTCGAGTCTTCCTAGGAATTAATAGAGGACTGAGATACCCTCTATCGCCAGGGCTATGCCAAGTGCGTCGAGGCTATGAAGGAGACCTTCTCAGAGCTGGATCTCTCTGCCTTTAACGAGTCTGAATCGAGCTCTAATGGGTCAGGCGATGAAGCAACTCCTGAACAGCCCCCCAAGGCTTGAGGACCGGCTCCTTTTGCATAGCAGTATTTCCTTTTTTCAGAGCAGTATTTCCTTTGTTCTGCAATACATTTCCTTGGCTTTGCAATGCCTTTCCCTTTTTCTGCCTTTTTGTTAATGTAGACCGTTGTAAATATGCCCTCTAGGGCTTTGACTGATGTAATCACATCCTTCGGGGCTTTATCAATGAAAGAATATATCTTTTTGGAAAAGATTCGCCTAACATTCTCTTTATTTCTGAGTTAAGTAGATCGCGCTTGGGCCAGATAAGCCAGATGCGCTAAGACCTAAGTCGGATTAGGCTTTGTTCAAGTCTGTATAATCCACACAGACCTGCCACTTTCCATTCGCTTTCTTTACCAGCACGATGTTACCTACCTAATCCGGATAGTATACCTCCTTGACGAACCCGGCCTTGAGGAAGGTGTTCCGAATCTTTGTCGACACTGAGTCGTCCGCCAATGTTCTCTTCGCCCAAGCTTTCGACAAAATGGGAGCTGGTCATTCTTTACTTCGACTGGTTAAAACCCCATTACTCGGCTTCTCTTGCGACAAGGTCATACCCGAAGGGGCAATTCAGCTTCCACTCAGATCTTATAGTTCGAAATTTTGTCGAACCTTTGTCAACCCTGAAGGACATAGTGGGTCGAGTAGAAATCATGCTTATAATGGAGTTTTATTAGCACTAGCTCAAAATTTGGAAACAATTAACCTCGCGTTGGTCAACTAAGGATAATAGATCTTGAGATGTTCAGCATTCCAGGGGTGCGGAAGGA
This sequence comes from Magnolia changhungtana, assembly GCA_030180095.1. Lineage (NCBI taxonomy): Eukaryota > Viridiplantae > Streptophyta > Magnoliopsida > Magnoliales > Magnoliaceae > Magnolia > Magnolia changhungtana. The sequence goes on from JASAUF010000625.1 coordinate 5,729,157, forward strand.
GCTGGCCATTTAGGTCCTCTAGTCAGTATGAGCCAAGTCGGGTCGTACTCGTTACTACGTAAGGTCCTTCCCAGTCTGGGCCTAAGGTTCCCGAACTTGGCTCCTTGGTATTCTGGAAAGTCCTTTGGAAGACTAAATCGCCAGTTCAGAACCTTCTAATATTCACTCGAGCACTGTAGAAACGCGTCACATGTTGTTGGTGAACAGCAGTCTGGATCTGAGCTTACTCTCTTCATTCTTCGAGAAGGTCGAGACTCAGGGCCATTAGCTTGGTGTTGACTTGTTCATCGAAAGACTCCGTCTAAGCTGTGGGTAGTCTAATCCCTACGGTAGTAACTACTTTTGCCCCATATGCTAAAGAGAAGAGGGTTTTCCCAGTAGTTGTTCGAGCAGTAGTTCGGTATGCCCAAAGGACTTTAGGGAGATCATCGGCCCACACTTCCTTAGCTTTCTCGAGCTTAGTTCGGAGATGGTGCTTGATGACTTTATTGACTGCCTCAACTTGCCCATTTGCTTGCAGGTGTCGTGATGATGAGTAGGCGTTATGAATTCTAAGGTTTTCACATATCTCCTGGTACTATTCGTTATCGAACTGCTTCCCATTATCAGAGACGATGGTCCGAGGAATTCCGAATATGCATATTATGTTCTTCTAAACGAAGTCTATAATCTTCTTCTCAGTTATCTTCGCCAACAGCTCGGCTTCAGCCCATTTTATGAAGTAGTCGACCACTACCACGACGAACTTAGTCTAACCTTTGCCAGTTGGGAGCGAACCAATAATGTCGATTCCCCACCAAGTGAATGGCCATTGTCCGATCATCGGGATGAGCTCTTCGGGTGGCTGCCGAGGTACGTTCACGAAGTGTTGCCACTTGTCACACTTTTGAGTGAATTGTCGAGCATCAGTTTGGATGGTCGACCAATAATAACCCTGTCGGATCACTTTGTGGGCCAAAGCAATACCTCCAGAGTGATTTCCGCATATCCTCTCATGGATTTCCCTTAGGACTTACTCTGCTTCATCTAGTCGGAGGCATTTGAGGTAGTGAAGATAGAAACCTTTCTTGTAGAGGATATCGTTCAGTATGGTGTATCGAGCAACTTTAGTTCGCAATCGTCGTGCCTCCATTCGATCCTCGGGTAACTTGTTCTCTTTGAGATAATCGATGATTAGATCCATCCAAGTTGGTTCCGAGCTTACTGGAAGTACCGTGGAGAGGTCGGCCTCATCGATGCTAGGTCGCGTAAGGAACTCGATTGGGACGCATCTTGGAATGTCGTCATCGTCCGCAGTAACTAGTTTTGCTAGCATGTCCGCTTTAGAATTTTCTGCCCGAAGGATCAGGGCTACACTACACTTGTGGAATTTTCCAATCAATTCTTTGGCCTTCCATAGGTATGCTTTCAAGCATTCCTTCTTGGCTTGGTATGCTTCGGCTGTTTGATTGACGATCAGTTGAGAATCACTAAAGACTTCGATGTGCTGAACCCCCATGTTGACTGCTAGTTTAAGTCCGATGAGCAAGGCTTTGTATTCCGCTGTGTTGCTTGAGACTTGAAATCCAAATAGTAAGGCATATTGCATGCATGTACGGTCTGGTGTCACGCCCCAAACCCGAAAATTGGATTCACAGGAATCCCGATTGCCGAATCCGGTGCCGACAGCCTCCGTAGTACTCCATTCTCGGCTTCCAGTGCCCATATACCAGGTTCTGATTCTGGGATCCTACAAGGAGGATTTTTCCAACGTACATTTATCTCGTACGAAACATAACCACAAGTTTACCCAAATCACAAAAGCAACATCATCATCACATATCCACTAATATAAATTTTTAATACAATGCTGAAAAGGAAGTACATATGTCAAAATAAAATTAAAGCTCTAGAAGACAGCTACATGCTCCGAGCTCCATGCTGCTGCAACCTAACATCTCCTACACGCATCTATCGTACATAAGCTTATAGAAAACTTAGAGGGTGGTGAAAGTGTGTGCCCAAGGTAAGTACTAAGTAAGCAATATCAGAATAACCAGAGTAAGCGAAAATACTGATAAGCTCATAAATCATACAATATTAGAAATACTAGCAAGTTCATAAACCATATGATATCAGAGTAATGCAAAAACATACTGATAAGCTCATAAATACCATCAGCCTTATCTAGGCTATGCGATACAAAAATATAATAAAAACAATATCATACACTGATGGAGCAATGTAGATCAGCTATGCAATGCGGGGACAGTAAGCTAAATATTAGATACTGATGATACAATGCAATATGCGGTACGAATGAAATGACCAAGCTGGAGTGAAGTCGAGATGATAGTACATAGTATCGTAGGCTATGAGGTCCATCACAAAGGACTTCTATCCAAACCAGTCCCATACCTAAATTTGGATAGCCAGACTCAATGTAGTAGACTCCTGATCTCAGGTTAGTCGCGCTCCCAACCAAAATCCTTGACATTACGAAGGTACACAACAATTAGTTGCGCACCACCAACCCGAGTGGATAGTGAATGAATGAATATGCAACTCCTACTCGATAAGTCCACATATCAGTACGGTTTCTCTCTGAGATCATCACCGAGGTCTAGTACACTCTACATGCAAATCACCACCCACTGGCGTGCGACCATGTAAGTGGAAGAGACCTCACTATCCACTTGGCCAGTAGTCAGCCAATATCTACCGGCACGTCGATAGCAAACCCATTTACGAGCTGGTCAAACTCAGCCTAGCAATGCCCCCTACTCTCCGGCGGGTAAGGCCACACCCCCTCCCAACCGACCACGACACAGTGGGTGACGTGGCCTCCTAGTATTCGGCCCTCATGTGCTCATATATACCCATTCAGTCTTAACGCTGAGGCATCTTCTGGCTACGAAGGTTTATGAATTTTCACCTAGGGACATTTATGGCGCCCATATGCTAGAACCAAGCATTTTCGGTGTCCCATTTGGCCATCCACGATATGTCTGTGGAGGCTATGGCCCTAATATCGCTAAGGCGTACAGTAGTCACAACACACAATGCATGATGCATGAGTCATACAATCTAGTTATGCATCAATCTTGCGCATACCGTGCGCTCATGTGAGATAACCTTCGCCTATCAGGAAGTCTCATAACAAGCTGCCCAATGACATATGCAATGGTCAACTACATCTCATAACAAACATACAAATGATGCATATGGGCATATATCATGATATTATGCTGTCACATACTCATAATCGGTATTAATAACCGGCATCAACAATTGGCCTCGACAATGTGGACATTTAACCAACTTGCCCTCAAGGAATGGCCCACATAGAGCCTAACATATAGTAGACCCATGGCCTCGCACAAAGGCCTAATATACATCACAATGAGCTTCATCGCCTGGCCCTCAAATGCATTACAATGGGCCTCATCACATAGACCTCATATTCATCACATTAAGCCTTAAACACGGGCTATATATACATCACATAGGCCGAATACATACAACAATGGGCCTCAATTACAGGTCGCATATACATCATATAGGTCTCGACAATCGGCCTTGGCAATCGAAATTGGCCTCGATAATCGAAATCAGCCTGGATACTCGGCCTCGACAATTGAAATCTACTTATACAATTGGCCTCGACAAATCGAAAATCGGCCTATACAATCGGCCTCGAAAATTCAGAATCGACCTCGATACTTGGCCTCGACAATCGGAATCGGCTTATAAAATCGGCCTTGATAAATCGGAATCGGCCTATACAATCGGCCTCGACAAATCAGAAATCGGCCTTAACAAATCGGAATCAGCCTCGATACTCGGCCTCGACAATCGGAATCGACCTTGATAATCGGCCTCTACGTAAGGCGGGATCCATGGATGGATTGTCGATGATGGACCAAGCAATATCAATGGGGCCCAATTGTTTGGGGTAACCCACTAGAGAATGACGAGAATGGGCCTAACCAGGTCTAAAGGAAATAATGTGGACATTTAACCATCATTGCCCATCAACGTGGACATTTAACCAACATTGCTCCCAAGAAGTGGTCCACCTAGGGCCGAATATATAGTGGGCCCATGGCCTCACACAAAGGCCTTATACACAATACAATGGGCTGCATACACTCCCGATGGGCCTCATGCAATCATAATGGGCCTTACACAAGGGTCTCATACATCACAATGGGCCTCAAATACATCATAATAGGCCTTACATACAACACATCGAGGTGGGCCCTGCACATATCAAATGGGCCCCAACAGATGGTCAGTGTACCTGTTGTACACACATCAAGGTGGGCCACATAAGTGGACGGCATAGATGAAACACTTACAACATGGTGGGCCCTGCGATTACACAGCAGATGGGCCCACCATCTAGCAAGTTGGATGGTGCAGAATTATACAACACATACATAACGGTGGCCCCACGTCTCTCATGGCCGGACAGAATAAATACAACACGTACATTGCGTCGGGCCCATGTCCCATGGACTGTGCAGATATAACATATACATCATAATGGGCCCGTATGTACATCACATTGGGCCATATTTCATTGGCCCCAAACACATCAAGTGGGCCACATCAATGGGCAATGGGTGGACCCCGCACGTGCAGCAAATGGGCCACAATTACATCATAATAAGGTGGACCCTGCACAGCTAGCAGGTGGGCTTGTACCTTCCAAATGGGCCCACCAAATGAACAACATGGATTCATATATCATGGTGTCCCACGAGGCTGGGTACGGCGCAGATGAAACAGATGGACGGCGTGGCTAAAATACATACATCACGGTGGGCCATACGTCCATCAAAATGGACAGACGGTGTGAATACAACACATTCATCAAGGCAGGCCTCATACATTAGGGTGCATCCACCTGCTGTGATGGACGGTGGGAATATAAAATACATGCAATCAAGGCGGTCCACATACTGGAGAGCACTTGCATCAGGGTGGTCCACCGTCCTTGATGAATGGTGCGAAAGCAAAACAGGTGGACCGCTTGGGTGTAAAACAGATGAACGTGAATGTAACACATATATCACGGTGGCCCCGAGCTGCTGCTGCACATGCAACACATTATCAAGGTGGGCCCATGTGTTGTGCATGGACAGCATATACAACGAATACAATAAGGTGGGTCCCACCCGTCTAGCACATGGACGGAGTGAATATGCCCCACATCCACACGTGGGACCTACAGAACTTGCTGACTCAATGCAGCAGCTATGTAGCTGGTGTGGTACACTAGCCAGTTCGATCCTAGACGGTGTGGATGCAAGATACACCGTGGAGCCCCACATGATGGACGGCTGGAGTGGATGCCACGTACATCATGGTGAAATCCCACCGTCCCACCCATGGACGGTGTGGATACAAACCACGTACATTAAGGTGGGCCCACCCTGCCAATGGATGGACGGTGTGGTATATCCCATACCTCGTGATGATATATATCAGGTGGGTACCACGTGGGGCCACCAAGTGCTTTTACATGTTTTTGCTTGTATACTTATGTTTTCCGATGGTATGGCCCACCTGAGTTATGTGGATGGCTGATTTTGGGCCGTGTCGGCCCACCCTGGGCTCGTGCATCTGGTGGACGGTGTGGATCTTCGAACAGCATCACGGTGGGGCCCACACAGCTCGACCTCACGGACGACCGCTTTACGCTCGAGCGCATAGTACCTTTTCCCATACATATATATATATATATATAATTATTATTATTACTATTATATTATTATTTATAAAAAAAAAAAAAAAAAAGAGAGCTGCATCGTCCAGCGTCCAAATGGACGGGTAGACAAAAATACATACATCAAGGTGGCCAGGCACGTACATCAGATGGGTCCCACGTTAGGCCACCATATAATATAATATATATTTATTATTATTATTATATTATTATTATTATTATCTGCTGGAGTCCAGCGTCCAGACTACGGACAGTCTGGATGTATTCATCATCAAGGTGGCCCCTCTTCATGAAAACGGATGGACGGACTGGAGTAGCACCTGCAACGTGGTGGCCCATAGAACCAGCTGATGAAAAACAGCAGCTGATGCTGCTAGCCATCCAGATGGACGGCCCAGACAACAAATACAGATGGACGACATTGACATAACACATGCATCGTCGCCAGGGCCCACCATCCAGTCCCTGCTGGACGGCGTTGGTACACACAAGCAGGGTGGGCCCTGCAGATAGACGGTGCATATACCTACATCATCATGAGGGACCTCGCCTCTACAGCTGCTGGACGGCTTGGATCTCACACAGCAGCAGTTTGCACGGCTGCTGGCCCACTGTTCATGGGATGCTGGATCAGGTGGGTATCACCGTCCAGGGCATCTGGACGGTGTGGAATAACACATACATCATTGAGGGGCCCTTGTCCAGCCAATGGACGGTGCAGGTGCAACGCACCAAATCAAGGCAGGCCCCATATGGACGGTGTGGATACAGAATGCATTCATCAAGGTGGGTTCTCATGGCCGAACGGCGTGGATCAAGTGGGCCACACCCATTATCATCTTCACCATAAAAGAAAAAGGAGAGAGAGAAGGAGAGAGAACGGTGAAAAATGGGAGGGACCCCGCCACTATGGGCCCCTCCTAGATACAAAACATACATCAAGGTGGGTCCCACCACTAGTGGGCCCTTAAATCAACAAAATCAATCAAATCAAACCCCCCCCCCCCCCCAAAAAAAAAAAAAAAAAAACGCCCACCTCGAGACCTCTTCTTCCTTCTTCTGTCAATGCATGATACAGTCCCAAAGGGACAATTTCAACAATTGAGATGGGCTTAGGATGGTGGGATCAGGTAGTAGAAAGGTGGGCCACACTACTCTCTCCCATGGAGCTTGGACATGAGTTGCTCTCATGGAGCTTGGGAGAAATGAGAGAGAGAGAAAGGTGATTGGTGAGAGATGTGAGTGATGGGTGAGTGAGTGATGGGAGTACTTGTGTAAGAGAGAGATAATTGACTTTAAGGGGAGTGGTTGTACTTGGGATGGGTGTGAGTGATGGGAGTGATATGTACTTGATTGATGTGATTGATGGGATTGATGTGATATTTTCTAGGGATTGCAATGCGCGGAGTTTATCTTCGAACTAAACGCGGGCTCACATCTCCTAGCCTGAGTATCGCCTCGGTGCATAATACGTGGCATCGGAACCATGGTGACGATGCGGTCACTAGGGTACAAGTCTCGAGTTGAGCCAACTCTGGAATATGGGACATGACTCAAGGTTACGCGCAACTGCCGATAACAGATCACGGGTAGCCAGAATTCGACCGGGAGGACCACAAAAGCCTACAGAACAGTACGGGCTAGGATACGGGCCTCACATCTGGGGTCTCTAGGACTATCCTTACCCCACTTGCCTTAGAGTTGGATGAGCCATTAACGTAAAGAGTCCACCTGGGTGGGTCGAGAAGTGCCTGGGCGTCAGATAGGGCGGCAGATGGTGGGTCGGGTGCTACACTTGGGACGAAGCTCTAGCCCGAGCAAGTCGATAGCTAGCTTGGGTGTAAGAGTCAGCTCAACGATAAAGTCAGCCACTGCTTGGCCTTTGATAGCTGCTCGGGGCTGATATTTGATGTTGAATTCGCTTAACTCAATTGTCCACTTGGTCAATCGTCTCTAAGCTTCGGGTTTTTTGGAGTACTTGACGTAATGGTTAATCAATTAAGACAATGATGGTGTGAGCTTGGAAATATGGCAGCAAGCGTCGAGAGGAGAGGACCAAAGCCAATGCTAGTTTTTTTAAGGTCAGATATCTTGTCTTGGCTGAGACTTGGGCTTTGTTGACGTAGTGTACCAGGAGTTGTTTTCTCTCATGTTCCCTAATCAAAGTCGAGCTAACCGCTGCGTCGGAAATAGCTAAGTACAACAAAAGGGATTCCCTCTTCTCAGTTTTAGAGAGCAATGAAGGCGACCTTAGATATTGCTTGAGTTGCTGGAAGACCGCCTCACATTCTTCTATCTAATTTACCACTTGTTTCCCCTTCGACTGTTTGAAGAAGGGGAGACACTTGTTTGTAGCTCGGGATACGAAGCGATTTAGGGCAACGATCCTCCTAGTGAGTCGTTGAACATCTTTAGTCATTTTTGTCAATTACGTATCAAGGAGAGCCTTAATCTTCTTAGGATTCGCTTCGATTCCTCGCTGGCTGACCAAGAAGCCGAGGAGCTTTCTCGAACTAACTCCGAAAGCACATTTTCTCAGATTTAGCTTCATTCGATACTTGCGAAGTATGAGGAACATTTTCTCGAGGTCAGCGACATGGTCTGTAGCTCGGATGCTTTTGATGAGTATATCATCAATATACACTTCCATTGTTCGCCCTATGTAACGCTCCGACTTTACAGGACCCAAGTATATGACTTGTTTCCCAAAAACCCGAATGTTAACCTTAAAGGATGGTCAAATTTGAGTATATATTTTTCTTCAACTATCAGTGTAAGCAAATGAGCGTAGAATGGACAAGTAAGCATAAAGGAAAAATTACAATTTCATTTAGAATATACAAGAGGTTGCCCATAATGACTTATACAAACAAATGTCTCAATACTTACAATTACAAGTGAAATAATATTACATGTAAACACAGCAAGTTATAATAAATCTGGGACTGTAAAACCACGTAGCAACTCTTGGTCATACAATCATACATCTTCAACAGTGGTACTCTACTCTTCATCAGACCGAACCTGAAATCACTTAAGCCACCTGTGCTACCTGTACAATTATATATTTGATGGATGAGTGGCCAACTCAGTGTGAATTCTCCTCAAGATTTCACACCGCCGCATTAGGTAAGCATAGTTATAAAAGAAAGCATACAAAACAATACATGATGCAGGTCTTATTATGTGCATGGATGCGTGAATGCAATCATCGTCCTGGAGATGCTCATCCGTGCGGACAGTGGGCTCATCACCCATGCAATCATCAACCTGGAAAAAAATCCAGTCGGACAAATATGTACATCACATACGATAGCAATAGATGCTGGTTTGTGCCATGTATGCATGATTAACTAACCCGTTATTAGTCCAATTACAACCAGCCAATTTAAATAAGCTCAAAGATCACTACGGGGGCTAAATGCCAACGTAGGCCGACAGATCGGGCATAGGTCCCATACCACCATCCCCGGCTCATGAGACTACCATCTTAGGATGTTTAATAGAAACCTGTCGACTAGTGGCCAATCATATTACAGTATATAGGGCTTACCATCGCATGGTTGCACGGTATAAAACATTGAACCCATATAAGAAAATACTAGAACAAAGCCACATAGGGCGATATCAAAACAAGCCACATAGGACAATTATCAAAATGGGCCACATAAGGCGAGTATTAAAACCATGCGATAAAAGACCATCCTTGAAAACCATTAGACACAACAACTCTGGATGGTAGGCCCACATCAATGGTCAATTTAAACCACTATTCAATTACCACTAAGCCGAAGGTCCATTACAATCACAACCAGTCAGGTTACATCCCAAGTATAGGTGTACATTTATAGGTGAGGGTTTCCTACTAATGTACCGGTTTAAGTTTTATAAGCAAACCACAAGTAATCCACAAGTATGAGAAAATATACAGGATAATTATTAAGCATGTTATCTAGCATATCAATTTCAACAATTAACACATGTACTCACAAGGCAAGATATCAATTAACAATTCAAAGTTAAAATAAAACTATCACTTATGCTAATGGAAAAGATGGAAAGTTCAAGGGGAAGAATCATCACCTTATATTTTTAACCGCCTACCCATGTTGCTAGAGAATGCGTGTTTCCTTAGAATCAAACCCTATCATGAATTGTAAAGTTATATCATTAGATTTAAGCTTTACACGCTATTCTTGGTCAAGGTCTTAACCCAGTGTTTGGATTACCTTGGTCTTAAGGTTTCACCCAAGAGTCTAAGTCTAGAATTGGACCTTGGGGTTTGGACCCTAATTAGTTGTACAATTAATTAAAGGGCTAATTTAATAGTTACGAGGTGCTTATTAACATTAATGATTCAATTAATATTAGCCAATATGGTAATCATAATAGTTATGATAAATGTTAATATAATAGCTACCAGGTACTTATTAATATTAATGATACAATTAGTATTAGCTAATCTGGTAATCATAGTCATTATGATAGTGACAACTAGTACAGTCCATTATCAATGGTAATATTTAAGGATGGTAATTAAAATATTACTATTTGATAATTGTAATTATGCTTATAATTTTTAATATCAGTGTAAATAGTCTATCAATGGCTAATCATGTCTATATTAAAAATTATTATGATAATAGTAATAAGGGTGGTAGTTGTAAATCGAAATACTTCTAGTTTGGGAAGAACGTGTCGACTCACCATAGTCAACTTGATAGCTCGAAGGTTTATAATTTATCTACCGTTATGATTAAGGTTAGGGTCTTGATCATATCACCTAGTGGACTTTGACCCACACTCCAACTTTGAAATTCGACTCATGTAATTAATTTAAATAATAATTGTCTATTAAACCGTATTGCATACATTTCATACCATACCACGCACCCGTGTTCCCATTCCACGTGTCAGATTGAACATTGATACAGCTGAGATCCAGGTAACGTCGGCCACACACATGGAATATATATGTATGATGATTAAACCCAGAGATCATGTGGGCCCTTCAGATTCCCAGAGAGGTAGTACCCAATCCGGGCCAGCAGGTGAGATGGGAAGCTTCAGCCAAGTTTTTCAATAACTATAAAATTTGTTTTGCAAACTGTGGCCCACCTGAACAGTGGATCATCCTGATTTTTGGGCTAGGGCATCAACACAATGGTGCCGTTTTGATGGATGGATTGGATTACGTACCTATCATGCCATATTTCACATGTGTGGCGCGTACATGAGCTTTATTTCAGACACGTGTGAGCTTAGCAAAGCTTTGACAACTGGTAGGACTGGGATCGAAAGTCCAAACAGAAGACTGAATCCTCCAAGTCTCTGTTCTTCCTCTCCTCTCTACTCTGCTGTTACAACCAGTAGCTCCTGGACCCGACCTGAGCTCGAGTTTCACTAGACTCAGTGACCCCACGCACTCAGCAGTGCTCGATTCAAGGCCCGAGTGCAGGTGGTGCGGCAACCACAACAACAGCCGCATCCTCTTCCTCTCTCGTTTCTTCTCCACTGCTCTTTCTATTTCCTTTCTTTCCTTCTCTATTTTCCATTCTCGTCTCTACTCTGTTCCGCTGAAAACTAGCAGCGCTCGAGCTAGTCCCAAACAGACCCCATTTCTGGCCTGAATCGGACCCAACTCGGCTCGGTTCGGTTCGGCCAACAGCTAGGTAGAGCAGATGCTCTGCCCACCTTTCTTTTCTCTTTCATTTTCTTCCATCTCCTGCAGGTCCAACGGAATTGCTGGACGACCGGGTTCAACCCGAATCAACGCATCCTCTCTGTTTGGTGCAGCTTCAACAAGGAAGGTGGTCGGGCGGCAATGGTGGATTTCTTCCCGTTGCCTCTTCCTCCATTCCGACAGCATGGGAGAGTTTCTAGGGGTGCAATGGAGCTCGGTGAATGGTCGGAGTGAAGCTCCATTAGCGTTTTCATGGTGGGTTCGAAGCTTGAGAGATGCGGCCGTTTTCTAGAAAAATAGGGAGAACGGTCAGTTTGGTTTTGTTGTAGGAGAAAACCCTAAATCACGGATTGGGTGGCTGAGATCTCACCAAAAGGAAGGTTGGGATTGAAGGAGAGGAAGTCATGCAGATCGCCAGCGTGTTGCACGACACGCAATTTCCATATCTGGAAACATGGTTTTTCACAGTCCATAAGCGACTGAATTTGTGCTCTCTCGAGTACACATCTTCATGTGAGACGACTCGGGTTTCATTTTAAATTGACCCATCTGTAAGATGGACAGAACAGATCAAGTGCCTGGGTCGGATGGTGGGCCACTGATACAAGAAAACAGGATCAATTCGTTTGAAACGAACACTGCTAGGAGATCCTCCCTCTTTTGGAAACAATCGGGTCAAGCCCAATTTGACCACCCCTATGGTTCGGTACACAGCGAGTGCTCCTGCACTGTGTAAATGCGCAATCGACTGTGCGGTCCACGATGGTGCCCTGTGCAATCCACACCATCATTTCGCCTTAGAGACCTTGAGAGGTCTTCTGGCAAAAGAAATAGGTAGATCTAACGTTTAGGTGGGCCATATGAATTCTTTTGCGCCCATTAGGTGTTGACTATGTTGATTCAATGGTTGGATCAACTTTAATCCGAGCACCAATGGTCAAAAGGGTCCTAATGGGCCATTGGTAAGGCTTTCATCATTTATTACTAACTCATACTAATATTTATATAAATTTCGTTACCTTTGTATATTACTTATAATTAAAATAATTAAAATCTCATACACATGTATAAATATAACTTTTTAATATTAACTTACTACTATATACATGCCATTGGTCACATATTTATTAATATATAAAATTCATAATATACGATATCATGTTACACGTATATATGAATTAAAGTTTGTACAATATCATATTTAAAATCATGTTGTTAAATAATATACTATCTTATTAAAATGCCTCATAATTTTTGTATACATATTTATATATAAAAAAATGTTTAATACTGCGTTAATATTTATAATTCAATTATATATTGTAAAATTATTATTCATTATTATTATTTTCATTGTTATTATTATTATTATTATTATTTTACTTCACAAATTCATTTTTTCTTTTATCATGCTGTGGGTCCTGCTCAGTAGGTTATCAAATATTTAATTATTGTTATTATTATTATCTTCATTATTTTTCTATGTTGTTTATCGTGGTTTGCATTTTGTCCAATGCCTTTTATTTACTGTAGGGCTTGATAGGAAGATTAGATTATTTTAAATCCGTAAGTGAGCTATACCAAGTGATTCCATAATTAATTAGTGATTCCCACTAGTCCGTCATTCTAATGGATTCCCAAGTTTGGTCCACCACGACTAATAGGTTTCGCATTTCAAGTTGGGTCCCTACCCTAGGATGAAGTAGATCCATACCTCAGGTGGGCCCCACTACTTAATTTAAGTCGTAGTAGTTGGTTCTCATTAATGCAGCGGTCGGATTATTCTGATTTGAACTTCAATGGTCTTGAAAATCGTTCAAAAGATTGGGGCCACTTTTAACAGTCGGATTTAGGCTAGAATGCACGTGAGTGTTTACTTAGGCTAGGTCTGTATTTATGCCAAATTTGGTTACACGGTAACACTCGAGTACTGGAAAGTATGGGGTGTTACAATATACCCCCCTTAAAGAAAATCTCGTCCTCGAGATTTGGTAACAAAGTGTATCCTATTTCGTGTCTGCCTAAGTGTGAAATTTCAATGCTATATTTCAATCTACCACAACCCTTAACTCTCCATCCTAGCAAATCAACTGATGCGTTTAGGTTCCTCTAAATGTTAGAAATCATTTCAGTATTAACTGGAACCAGGGGATCTTACTAATGCTTGTCAACATCAGGATCTCTCATAGCACTTACTAAGATTTTAAGTTCATTTGGGTGGCTAATACTAATATCATAGATTTGCTTTTATTTTCCTTTACCTTTAATGATAATTCCCAACATCTAAAGTACAATACAATTTTCTAGTTTTCAGTGTTCGAGCTGTCACGGATAGATGGTCGTAGTGGGTTTGAACTCGATACATCGATCATCTGCCTGCAGGCAGAGGATTTCGGTATCAATTCACCTTCCTGTTAAATCTCGATCCTTTACTTGATCAGGGCACTGAGATCCTTGAGATTTACTAGGACTTTAGAATTTGAGTCAAACCATGAAAACTCTGTTTAAATATGGTTCCATCAGTCCGTGATCCCGATTGTCCTAGTCTCCTAGAAAATGTCATGAAATCTTATATTTTCATTATAATAAGTCTATGTGGCCAATTACGCTTCCGCCATGCACTCTAATATTTAAGCATGTAACGCCCTGAAAATCTGGGGGTCGAGCATAAACTCAACTCCCGAGTTCCAGAACATCACTTATGCAACAAAATGAATGATGATTGAATGTTGTCTGTATTAGAGTAGTGAACATGAGTGAGATTAAGCCAAAACAGCATATCATAGAGTGTGATAGATAAATAACATATAAAAACTGTGGTGAGTCTCCAGAGTGTGATAAAGTTACCAGGTTAAATAATTACAATACAAATCTAAAATATATCTAATGTGAGGAAGTGTAATGTCTTCTATCTCAAGTATCATAGCCCCGTCAATACAATACCAGGTCTTCATAGACCTGCCAGAGAGATACAGATAGGAGAACACCTCCTCATCATCATAGAAGTAGTCCGGCTCTGCTTCATAAGCATCGCCAGCACCTGAAACTCAACAAATCTGGTTGGTGCGTATAACACCGTCCCGTAATGTGGGAGTGAGTGATCAACTCAGTGGAACAGTAAAGTATAGGTTAACATGTTATCAATTCAGTCAAGCAGTAATGATAAAGCAGTAAAATCAAACACTCCTAACTACTCTTATTAATGCAAGTATGAATGCCGGCATGATGTATGCCCTCACCACACCCTCCCTCGTGCGACACTGTCTCACGTTCGCGGCATGCTTCCATCCCTCAGTGCTCCACATCTTCCAGGCACATGCAATGCATGATGAGCATGATTACCGAGTATTTATTAGTCCATTTCAAACGGCAGGATTGGGAAACTAAGGTACCTCCCTTGTATCATTCCCAAACATAATCCATTCTAGGGTCGTCAGTCCTAGTTAATCTCAGACGATGGTGTATTTTTCTAGGTCACTGCAAAGGCTGTCAGGGCTGTTACGCACAAAGGTTATACCACTCCCCCATCACCTCTTAAACGATTCATCACTATATAGAAACAGACCTAATTCATACTTTAGATACTGCGGCAAAGCTTAAGGCTCACCTCGATTTCAGAGTATACTCGAGATCACTACAAAGGGCTGTCAGGGCTGTTGCTCGCATTCGTTGCACCACTCCCCCATCACCTTATCAAGGTAGGCCGACAACACGAATATAGTGTCCCATACCACCATAATCGGCTCACGAGTCTGGTTGCTCACTGGTCACTACGGGGAGGCATGTGGCCCCAGCGTAGGCCGACAGCTCGACCACGGTGTCCCATACTACCATGCCCGGCTCATGAGTCTTAGCGGATCGAGGTACCATAGTTAAAAGGGATTTCACTGGTAAGTTTGGTACCCTAAGTTCAAGCAGTAGCGTCCAAACATGGTGAACATACATTAGACAATCGGGTTACTTGACGAGCTCGGCTAGCTCGAGCGCACAACAAGTTGAACGACATGAAGTGCATAAGCACTTCGCGTGGCCAACCACTATCGCCAACCGAAGTACGACTCGAGTTCATCAAACACATCTCACGTGGCAAATGAATCACAGCCACGAATTCATTTCTGGTACCGATTGTCTGGACTATATTCATAGCCCCAAACACAATCAAACCTTATTCGTAGCATGTGGAGTAAAGCATGATGAACAAAGTAATTCAAGCATGTTAGTAGGCATGTTATAAGGCATATTATAAAGCATGTATAAAGCATGTTGTAAAGTACTACATCAATAGGAATACAAACACATATATTGCAAAGTAAGCAGTTTAAGCAAACAACCTCATGGAGGTAATCATATATGTCTCTAAGGTAGTTGAGAATCCCATCTCAACACCCTCCTAAGGCATCAACATCCAAACACTTACTCACACAAGCATTTTCACAAACACTTAACATACACTATTTCAACATACTTAGTGTATGTTAGCAAACATGTATTAGGGCGAGTCCTTTCGCCAAGCAAATATTTTACGCATATATAGTATATTTATACAACAAATAATCATGGCAAACACATCTCTAAAATATACATGTATACGGTACTTTCTACAATACAGTATTTCAACATACATAGTGTATATTAGTAAAGCATGTATTTGGGCGAATCCTTTCGCCAAATAAGTATTTTATCCTTATACCGTATATTCATACAACAAATAATCATGTCAAATAAATTTTCAAAATTTATATGTATACGGTATTTTCTACGAATACCTAGAATATATAAAATTTCATAATCTACATCTTTAATCGAAACAGGAAACAGAAAGCACTTTGTACATGTGCAATTGCATGCAGATCATGAATATATCATTATCTGACATTGAAAGCGTTGAAAACTATAACCTATACACCTAAAGTCCGCACCTTGTGTCGTAGAATCGTAACGGAGTTGATAAGTTTGCTAAGCTTCCGTATTCGGCAGTTTGACAAACTAGAGAACGAAATAGGTTAGCTATTTCATAACCTACAACCTATACAACCCCCAAACAGATTAGGGTTAGGGTTTTTTACCTAGAAACGGAGCTGGAATCGCCGGGAAAGCGATTAAAACGGAACGGCAGGGAAGCACAGCAAGGAGCTTCTCCCACATCTCCCACACTTTCTCTCTCTTTCCCTAGGGTTTTTCTCAAATTTGGATGGCTGAAATGAGAGAGGGTTTAAGGTCCTTATATAGCCTAAAAAGTCTCCAAATTAGACTCCAGGTCAAGGTATACTTGGGTTATAGCCAAAGTGGGCTGTTTTCAGCTCAACGGAGGACTTCTGGCGAGCCTCCTTAAGCCAAAGGTCGGACTTAAGCTTACTAACAGTGAATCTACGTTCCACTAAGTTTTCATTCCAGTCGGATTTCCAGATCACGCGTGGCAGACCAGTTTCAGTTCGACGGTCAGTGGGTCTCGATCGGAGATTCCGAGTACATGAAATTTTTTCTGATCCGAGGGTGTAATTTGGTCAGATTCTGACTGTCTGGTTGCTTAAAACTGATCCGCAAACGACGAGTCTCAGATTACTATTTAAGATATTTATTTTGTAAAGAAATAAGTGTTCTCACACTCTCTCGCTCTGGACTCAAGCGAACAGCCGTGGGACGCTATCTGGATTTGATTTCCGAGATGGTTGTCAAGCCCAGCGAGGCGGTCCTAAGTCCTTAACCTCGTATTATTCGGACTCCCGATGTGCGGTCCAGATCTGATACGGAGTTTCAACGTGCTTTCGAGAGCAGTCGGGTAATGAGATTGATCCTAGATTTTAGGGTAACCTAGCATTAATGATTCCACAAGTTTTGGGTCTTGCAGATCATATTTAAAGTGGATCAAACGGATTTTATAGCTAATCTAGTTTAACACTTAGTTACTTTGTCTCATTTTTAAAGGATTTAGTCCTATAAGATTTCTGTCTTATATATAAAGTGATCCAAGTTCTACTACTTAGCTAGTTTAAGATAGTGTCTAGGGTGAAAGTACTTAGGAAAATTGGAAGAACAAGGTGGTGAAGGGTTGGATTTGTGAAGGAAATGGGTTCAGAAGCGATTTTAGACTATGGGATTCAGTTCTGACAAGTTAATAAGGTGTTAGGAGTGGCCCATTGCCTAAAGACGTCTAATTCTAGGTTGGCGAAAATTCGGGCTGTTACAAAGCACTACTTAGAAACTTCAGGTCTGGGTGAACGTCGTCTTCTCCGGTTAACTTCAAAATCCATTTCCCCCCTCCTCCTTTTTATTTTCTTTCAGCGACTCTCAACGTCTATAAAGAGTCGTAATGTCAAACTCTTTCGGTTCTCAGGAGGGGGCCTCTGGCGGCGATAGTGGGTCTAGTAGCCTCCGGGTGATGTCAAACCCACCATCACCATTGGTGATGATGGTAGACCGCCATTTCCCGGTATCACGAGCGATGGAACGATCCCCGGCAGAGAGGCCATTGGATGTAGAGTGTGAGCCTTTCGGTGAAGATGGCCCGGAAGAATCGACTGGCGAGGAGGGTCCAAGGGTTCCAATACCCTCGACCCTTACTGCTGAGGATCTGGCTCTGATCAGGTTCGGGTATCCTATTCCCCAGTTTGTAGTTCTTCGGCTCCCTTCACCGAACGAGCTTCTGGACCAGCCTCTAGAGGGAGTTGTCGCGATCTTCCAAGTTGCGCTTTAGTGCGGCTTGCAACTTCCTCTACAAGGCCTGGTGAGGCGTTTGCTCGCCCTCCTGAATCTGGCCCCGGGACAAATGATTCCCAATGGATGGAGGGCTTTAATCGGTTGCGCGGTGTTGTGGTCCAAGCTAGAACAGCCCGAGCCGACCGTTAAGGAATTCCTCCATCTTTACCAAGTGAAGCCGAACAAACTTCAACCTGGTTGGTACTAGCTCTCCGCTTGGCGGGGGACTGAAGGGAGCCTTATTACCGACCCTCCGTCGTCCAACAAGAATTGGAGGGATAAGTGGTTCTGGGCTTTCGGGTGTTGGGAGGTAGCCGACCTATCTTTGGCCGCAGATCAACATTGGGTCCCCACAACATTTTCTGACCCAAGTAAGTACTCTTCAGATATAGTGATCTTGTAGCTCATCCTTTGTAGGTCAATTTTCATTTTGCTGAAGATGTTTGTGCATGTCTTCTATTGCAGTTATCCCCAAAAATGCTCCTTTGCTCGATAGCGGGTCTCTCGCTCGAATCAGAGGGGTGAGAGAGTTAGAGGAGGGGAAGAGATCTTGGAGAGTAGTTCTCCAACCCGAGATACTCCTCCAGTCGGGCTTGGACTTCACTCTAACCGGTAAGACTTTCAGTAAGACCCATGGCCGAGCTTAAAACTTGAAAAAATTTCATGAATTCCCTTTAGATGTTTTCTTCATGTGCCAATGCAAAGATGCCTGACGCTCATCCCCTACATTGGCCTCCTTTCAAACTTCGTGCACCCCCACGAGAGGAGGTGGTAACACCGAAGAAAAAGAAGCAAAAGACCTCCTCCAAGAGCAACGGGAGGGTTCACCTGTAACGTCTCGGAAAATTCCGTACAAAGACCCGAGTACCACCTCAGGCAGAAATCACTTAGGATCAAATCCTTCATAAATTAGACAAAGTTAACTAAGTGTTAAACTAGCTTAGCTACGAAATCCGGTTGATTCACTTTAAATACGATCTGCAAGACCTAAAACTTATAGAATCAGTGACGCTAGGTTGCCCTAAAATCTAGGATCAATCTCATTACCTAGTTGCTCTCGGGAGGACGTTGAAACTCCATATCAGATCTGGACCGCACGTCGAAAATCCAATGACCACGAGACTAAACACTTAGGACCGCCTTGTTGGGCTTGACAACCATCTCGGAAATCAACCCCAAATAGTGTCTCGGGACTATTTGCTTGAGCCCGGAGTGAAGTGTGTGAGAAATTATGGTTTTCTTTAGAAATTAAACCTAATTTAAGTAATCTGAGACCTGTCACTTGTGGGCCTGATATAAGCAATCAGACCGTCAGAATATGACCCAAATACACCCTTGGATCAGGGGAAATTTCATACACAGGTCAGTGTACTTGTAACCCTGATCGAGTTCCGATGACCGTTGAACTGGAACTGGTCCGCCACGTGTGATCTGGATACCCGATTGGAATGAAAACCTAACTCGACCTAGATCCATAGTTTGTGAGCTTAAGTCTGACCTTTGGCTCAAGGGGAGGCTCTAGAAGTGCTCCGTTGAGCTGAAACAGATACCCTTTGGACATAACCTAAGTATACCTTGGCCCTGTGGCCATTTCCATCAGTTTTAGGCCTGTATAAGGACTTTAAACCCTCTCTCATTCACTCCATACGAATTTGAGAAAACCCTAGGAGAGAGAAAAGAGTAAAGTGAGAGAAAGTGAGAGTGAAGTTAAAGTCATTCCTGGGAATCGATTCCTGCTATTCTCCGTGTCTATCCATCACAACTGTATCAATTTTCCGGTGATTCTGATTCCATTTTCGGATAAGAAATCCTAACCCTAATCAGTTCTAGAAATTCAACTAATGTAAGTGATGAAATAGCTAACCTATTTCATGTCATAGGTTGCCGTTCTAACATTGATAAAGACTTGGTATTTAACTGAGTCTGTTACTCGCTTCTACGGCATAAGGTGCAGACTATAGATGTATAGGTTAAGGTTTTCAAAGCTTTCAATGTCAGATAATGATAGATTTATGATCTGGGTGTTATTGCACATGCAAAATGCGATGTTCGTTTTACGATTCAGTTACGTATGCAAATTATAGCGTTTAGTGTATTCTGTATATTTGTAGAAATTACCGTATACGTACAAAATATGAAAGTGTGTTTGCCATGATTATTTACTATGTGTATATGCTATATATATGTGTAATACTTACTCGGTGAAAGAATTCGCCCTAATACATGTTTTGGCTAATATGCGTTATGTATGTTAATAAGTGTATTCTAAGTGTTTGTGAAAATGCTTGTACGAGTAAGTACTTAGATGATAGAGCTTAGGGTAGGTGTTGAGATAGGATTCTTAACTACCTTAGAGATGTATATAATTTCCTCCATGCAAGTTTTTTAGCTTAATCGCTTATTTATGAAATGTATGTATTTGTATTTCCTGTTTATATTGTGCTTTATAACATGCTTGTTAACATGTTTGAATTACTTGTTAATTTGCTTTGACTACTATATATGCTTTCTGGTTACGGATTGAGTGTGATTGGGGCTATGTTATAGTCCAGGCAATCGGTAACAGGTTTGAAGTCGTGGCTGAGATTCATTCGCTACGAAGGACGTATTTGATGAACCCGAGTCGTGTGTTGGTCGTCGGCAGTGGTTAGGCCACACGAAGTGCTTATGCACTTCATGTCGATTGATACAATGTGCGCTCGTGCTAGTCGAGCTCGTCAAGTAACCCGATTGGCCTATTGAATGTTCACCATGTATGGACGCTACTACTTGAACCTAAGGTACCAAACTCACCGGTGAAATCCTGTTTAACCTTGGTACCTTGGTCCGCTAAGACTCATGAGCCAGACATAGTGGTATGGGACACCGTGGTCGAGCTGTCAGCCTACGCTGGGGCGACGAGCCTCCCCGTAGTGACCAGTGAGCAACCTAGACTCGTGAGCCGAATACGGTGGTATGAGACACTGTATTCGAGCTGTCGGCCTACACTGGTTGGTAACGAGCCCTTTGTAGTGACCTCGAGTATACTTTGATTCTGCGTAGAGGTGATGAGCCTTTCCGTAGCGTCTAAAATATAAACTAGGCCTGCACTGATTTGGTGACGAGCCCTTTGCAGTGACCTAAAACCATAACATCGTATGAGATTTCCTAGGACTGACGACCCTAGAATGGATCATTGTTTGGGAAATGAAATAAGGGAGGTACCTTAGTTTCTCAATCCTGCTGTATGAAAAGGACTAATAAGAACTTGGTAATCATATGCATGCACTATATTACATGTGTGTTCAAGCATTGCAGGTCAAGCACTGAGGCAGTGTTGTCATGCGTGAACGTGAGATGAAGTCGCTGAGGGAGCGTAAGCGAGGGCATGCATCATACATCCATACAATTCTTGCATTAACAACAGTACTTAGGAATGTGTGATTTACTGCTTTATCATTACTACTTGACTGAATTGATAACATGCTAACCAATGCTCTATTGTTCCACTGAGTTGATCACTCACTCCCACGTTACGGGAGGGTGTTTTAAACACCAACCAGACTTTATCTTGATTTCATATGATGGAGTGACTCCCGAGGCAGAGCCTGATTATTACGACGATCAAGATGAGTACTCTTATATGCAGTTCTCTGATGGATTCGCATAGGCTCTCCTGTTCGACGGGGCTACAGGGTTGTATTACAGTTGAACTATTTTTGCGATTTTTGATTTTTGTAATATTAATTGTAATATTTCACGTACACAGTGACTCAGTGTTATATTCATACTCTGGAGACCGATCGTGATTTTTGACTCGTATACGTTTATTTATATCTTTCAGTCTTCTGCTTGCATTTTACAACTGATCTGGAGTATGAATTACTATTTTGGTATAATCCCACTCATGATTAAATGCACTAACACAGACAATATTTAATCATAAGCATATATGTTGCATAAGTGATGTTTTGGAACTCGAGAGTTGAGTTGCTACTCGTCCCCCAATTTTCAGGGCGTTACACGACCCCTCCTATCCTGTCGTAATGGAGGTGGAAGGAGAGGGAATGGAGGTGGAAACCTTCTCTGGTGCAACTGGAGCAGCGGGGACGGTCGTCCCAGAAGAAGCTGTCCCAGCCGAAGTGCAGGGCGCTCCCGAGCTTTCCATGGAAGTTCAGTCTTCAGGGGCAGAGGAGATAGCTCGCCCTTACAGAGCTTAAGAGGGGCAAGGTAGGGGTCTCCGTCGAACAATCAAGGAGATCCTTCCTTGGACGGACCACCACATGTCGGAGGCAGAGGTCAGCAGTTTGTTCTACTCCCCCACGAAGTCAGCTCTTGTGCAC
Organism: Magnolia changhungtana; assembly: GCA_030180095.1. Lineage (NCBI taxonomy): Eukaryota > Viridiplantae > Streptophyta > Magnoliopsida > Magnoliales > Magnoliaceae > Magnolia > Magnolia changhungtana. The sequence continues at coordinate 5,751,571 of JASAUF010000625.1, forward strand.
GTGACGATGAGCCTCCTTGGGGTATGCACGTTTCCAGAAATTTGGTCGATCTTCGGTCTCTTATTGCTTGTCTTTACTTAACCCTTTTTTTTAATAGATCGCCCCATACATACCCAAGGCACGTGCTGAGTTCACTCAGCTGCGTGAATAGGTGGGCGAGGCTAGCCAAAAGCTCGCTCATTCGGAAGCTCAGGCCTCGACTGTAGAGGCCGAACTAAAGGCTGCGAGGAAGCTTCTTGAAGAGGCTTCTGCACAGAAAACCAAGCTTACAACGAAGCTGGAGGAGGCTAAGGCATGCTATGGGGAGTGCAGAGCCAAGCTCAAGGAGATCGAGGCGAAGCTCGTTAAACTCAAGACAGGGACTCGAGCTGCCATTGCTCTAGCTTTGAAGAACGTCGTTAAGGAGTTTCAGTCTTCCCAGGCGTTAATAGAGGACCGAGATGCCCTCTATCACCGGGGTATGCCAAGTGCGTCGAGGCTATGAAGGAGACCTTCCTAGAGTTGGATCTCTCCACCTTTAACGAGTCTGAATCGGGCTCTAATGGGTCGGACGACGAAGCAGGTCCTAAACAGCCCCCCAAGGCTTGAGGACCAGCTCCTTTTGCAGAGCAGTATTTTCTTTTTTTCAAAGCAGTCGTTTTTGCAGAGTAATATTTCCTTTGTTCTGCAATACCTTTCCTTGGCTTTGCAATGCCTTTCCCTTTTTTTGACTTTTTGTTAATGTAGACCGATGTAAATATGCCCTCTAGGGCTTTGACTGATGTAATCACACCCTTCGGGGCTTTATCAATGAAAGAATATATCTGGAAAAGATTCGCCTAGCATTCTCTTTATTTCTGAGTTAAGTAGTTTGTACTTAGTTAAGTAGATCGCGCTTGGGCTAGATAAGCCAGATGCACTAGGACCTAAGTCGGATCAGGTTTTGTTCAGGTCTGTATAATCCACACAGACCTGCCACTTTCCATTTGCTTTCTTTACCAGCACGATGTTGCCTACCTAATCCGGATAGTATACCTCCTCGACGAACCCGGCCTTGAGGAGTTTGTCGACTTTTTCGCCGATCACTGTGTATCTTTTTGGAACGAGCGCACGACGTTTCTGTCGGATTGGTTGATGCAAAGGGTTGACATTCAGCCAGTGTATGATAACCTTGGAGTCGATGTCGGGCATATCTTTATGGGACCATGCGAAGACCTCCGCATAACGTCGAAGGAGAGCTATCATGTGGTCCCGTAATGGTGATGTTAGGGACGACCCAATTTGAATGGTTCGAGAAGGAACATATTCGTCCAATGGGACGGGAATGGGATCTTCCATTAGGCGACCTCTTTCGTCGGAGTCCTCACGTGGATCCAGAGAGGTGTCAGTCACTGTCTGATCTTTAGGAGGACCCAGGGAAGTGACAGTCATCATTTGTAGCGGAGCTTTTAATGCCATTGCATAGTATTATTGAGCGTCGTGTTGGTTACCCTTCACTGACCCGACCCCTTGCTTGGTCGGGAACTTCATGGCTAGGTGGTAGGTCGAGACCACAACTCTCAAGACGTTTAGGGATGATTGGCCAAGGATCATGTTATGAACTGACGGATAGTCTGCTATCAAAAAGTCGATCATTTTAGTGGCATAGTTCTGTCTGTCTCCAGCTGTGAGTGGAAGCTGAATCGCCCCTTCGGGTATGACCTTGCCGCAAGAGAAGCCGAGCAAAGACCGACCAACTCCCATTTTGTCAAAAGCTTGGGCAAAGAGAACATTAGCGGATGACCCGGTGTCGACGAGGATTCGGAACACCTTCCGATTAGCTATGGTCAGGGTGACCACAAGTACATCATCGTGTGGGTGGTGGATTCCTCAAGCATATTCTTCAGTGAAGGTCAAGTTATGGGTATCCACCTTCTGCTCTTTTGGAGGTCGTCCTATCTGTAAACTCCGTCCTCGGGACGACCAATGAGCTTGGCATGAACTTTTCGAGCATTGTTCGAGTCTCTTCTGCCTCTGTGACCTCCGAAGATAGTGCGGATCTCTGCAGTGGATTCATTGTTAACGGGCTAATCGTCTTTTGCTGCGGCCTAATCTCCCCTATAGTTAACGTACTCTTCGAGATGACTACTTCGGATAAGTGCTTCAATCTCTTGTTTGAGATCAAAACAATCACTCGTGTTGTGTCCGTGATCCCGATGAAAGTGACAATACTTGTTTTTGCTTCTATTTCTGGAGTTAGACTTCATCTTATTTGGCCAATTGAGGAGACGTTTATCTTGGATTTCCATCAGAACTTGTTTGGGAGTCTTGTTGAAGGGAGTGTAAGTTTTGAACTTACTGTTGGGTCATTTGCTTGAGCGACGATTGTCCCAAGATTGGTCGTCCTTCCTTTTCTTGTTCGAATTGGTTAAGCTTGGCTCTGCCTTTGTGTGTTGCTCTTTGGTCGGAGGGATTTTGTTCTAGACGGCTTCTCGTATGATCCAGTATTCCTCTGCATTAGCGTACCTTTGCGACCTGTTTGGTAGCTTGGCCATCGTTATAGGAGGGTTCTTGTCCAGTGAGAAGAGGAATTGCTTATCCCTCAGCCCAGTAATGATAGCGTTGAGGGCGAGCTCTTCCGAATGCTTACGGACTTACGAGGCTTCTAGATTGAAGCGTTTAATGTAGTCCTTCAAGAGCTTACCTTCTCTCTGAACTATCTGAAGCATATCGGCAGGGGCTTTGAGCCTCTTCTTTCCTCTGATGAAGTTCATGACGAAGGCTTGGCTGAGTTGAGAAAATGAACTGATTGAGCCCGACTTCAACTGCTTGAACCATAGTTGGGTAGCTATATCTAAAGTTAACGAGAAGGCTCGGCACATGATCGCATCAGAGGTATCATGGAGTTCCATGTAGACCCTGAAGGACTCCATGTGCTTCGATGGGTCAGTGTTCCCTAAAAAGGGGCTAATCTGAGGTAGCTGAAACCTGTCTGGGAGTCATGCCCGCATAATGTCAGCAGTGAATGGGGGATCAGTTTCTTCCGTTGTAGAATGCGTCAACACGTTAGTTCAGTAGGCCTGCTGCATGTCTCCAATCTGATCTTACAGATTTTTTAGTTTAGCCTCCCAAGGTTCACCACTTTCAGTAATAGTTTCGACCAGGGCCTTGCCGCACTTTTTCCGATCTAGCTTATGACGTAGGTCGGAAGTGGGCAAAGTTGCAGTTTTCAAAACATGGGATGGGCTGGCCTGGCTGAGCTACATTGTTGGCTCTTCTGAGATGCATCTCGAGTACAGGAAGGCTGAAGAGGGCTGTCGCCCACTTGTTCGTCTTCCCTATTGGCTCTTTGCACATGCTGGGGCTGCAGGTTCTCCAGCATCTGTCTCATGTAGCCCATATTCTCTCTAAGCATTCCAACCTCCTTTTTGAGGGAGTTCAGTCGACCTCCCTTTGCATGGGACTGCTAACCCTATCTCCTAGAACTGGAATTCTCTTGGTGTTGCGAAGACGATCCCTAATGATTTGTCGGTTCCTCGGGCTGTTCTGGGGATGACAGTGTGTGCTCGGGGGCAATTGGAGCTGCCACCAGGGAAGCTCGAGCCCTCTTCTTCCCTCTCACCATTATAGCATATCTGAAGCTTTTCTGGTAGGGCGGGAACAGCTTAAGAAGCCATTCCCACAGATGGCGCCAAACTGTTGATGTGGTTTTCCAGCGGACCCTCCGTGGCTAACCCGTCTGAACCTGCACAGATAAAAACAAGAGACAAAGGAGACCCTGGCTAGTACAGGGGATCCTCCGATGCCTAAGTCAGATATTTGGGGTCTTTTATAGGGTAGGATCTCTTTGGAAAAGATTCATCAATCGAATATTAGGGTATGGATGTGCGTACCTTACTTTGGTTAAGGGAACCTCTATTTATAGGAGAGGGAAGACATACGTGATAGGGAGTCTTTCCTGATACGCTGGAGAGGAATTCCATTTAGAAATCCATTCAGGATCCTTATCAGATCCTGAAGTTCTCGGGATCCGATCTAATCCTCCGAGGACCTTGGGAGAGATCTTTAGGCCGTTAGAGAGATCTTCGGATCGTCGATTCTGAGATTGTTCGCATTGCTTTTCGTTGAGCCTGGCAACTTGTTCCGTAGAGGTCATTCCGAGCTATTACCGAGCTCTGGTCGAGCTTCGACCGAGCTATGGTCGACCTATAGTCGAGCTCTGGTCAAGCTTCGACCAAGCTATGGTCGACCTAAAGCCGACCTATGCTCGACCTAATGCCGAGCTATGGTCGACCTATAGCAAAGTTATGGCTGACCTATAGGTTAGGTTGGCATTTAGCCATTTAAGTGGACTGATAGTTGCATCCTCCTTGAGTATCTTTGAAGTTGCATCGACCTTCTGGAAGGTCAGCTTGTTATTGGACATAGATGCCCCTTAGGGGCTCGGATCTCAAAAAGGGCTTGTGTTGTTTAATAGAGTTGGTCCATTCCATAAATCGACCTAGCAACTTAACTATTTTTTACCCAACAGGTACAACAATCATTACTGAATTTTTGAATAAGAGATTGATATATATATATATATATATATATATATATATATATATTCCTTTCATCCTAATGAGACATTGCATTATGAATGGGTTGAATAAGAGATTGATATTTGGTTTTTTCTTTCTGCAGTTGTAGGGAGCCATCCTCACTTTTCCCTGTGGTATGACCCACTTGAGTTTTGGATTAGCTTGATTTATTAGTTTATTTTTGTGCTAAAATACTCAAGCTGGTGCAAATGATGGATGGAGTGGATGTAACAAACACATCAGTTGGCCCCACAGAGCTTGTTGAGACATGTCAGCCACCTGGGGATAAGTTTCAATAACTAGGCTATCCATAGGTACCTAGATCCACAACAGTTGGACCCGACCTAATATTAATTGGTCTAGATATCTCTCTCTCTCTCTCTCTCTCTCTCTCTCTCTCTCTCCTGACCTATTAACAAAATTGTGTTGGATGCCTACTAGCAAGTCGATGGTGAGCGTTCCCATCTTCGCTTTTCTCAGTGGTGTGGCCTACTACCTACATAAAGAGTTTTGGGTTAGCCTGCTTTCTGGGCTCACATACACAAGCTGGTACAAATGAGGGACGGTGTGAATGTCACAAACACATCCGTATGGGCATAAATTTCAACGCCCAGGCTATCAATAGGTAGCTGGACCCAACCGGATATTAATGGCCCTTTTTGAGATCTATTAACAAAATCTTATTGGATTTGGGTCTCGCCCTTTCAACCCCATTAAAAAGTCGTGTCTAGCGGTGTGAGGTCCACTTTACTTTGATATTATAGTTATATACAGAGGTGGGCATCAAGTTGAGTCAGACCGGATTGGGTCTAACTGTAACGTCTAGGAAAAATCCGTACAAAGACCCGAGTACCACCTCAGGCAGAAATCACTAAGGATCGAATTCTTTAGAAATTAGACGAGAAATAATTAAGTACTAAACTGAATTAATTGGTATATTAGCTTGAACTGCTTTCTATATGAACTGTAAGACCCTAAAGCAGTAGAATCACTAGCCCAACACTAGCTAGAAACCTAGGATCAATCTCAAAACCCAGTTGCTCATGAGAGCACATTGAAACTCCGTATCAGACTTGGACCGTGCGTCATAAGTCCGATGATCGCGAAACTATATGGTTATGACCACCTTACTGGGCTTGACTATCATTGTGAGAATCGAGTCCAAATAGTGTTCAGAAACACACAACTTGAGCCCGTGGCGAAGTGTGTGAGAAACGCGAATATCTAGAGAAAATGAACTCAACTTAAGTAATTTGGACCATTCGCTTGCAGGCCAAATTTAAGGTTTTAGACCGTCAGATTCTGACCCAACTACACCCTTGGATCAGAGAAATTTTCTTACACATGTTAGTGTACTTGTGGCCCTGATCGAGTGACGATGACCGTTGAACTGAAATTAGTCCTCCACGGTCAATCCACAAATTCGAACGGACCAAAATCTTAACCTGACATAAATCCATTGTCAGGGAACTTTCTCCGGACCATATGCAGGTAATGGACTTCCAGATGAGCTCCGTTGGCCCAAAATAGCCACCGGTTAGCTATAACCTAAGTATACCATGGCCCTGGGGCCATTGACATCACTTCTGAGCCTATTTAAAGCCCTAAACCCACCTCTCTCTCTCTCATTACATACATATTTCCTAAAAACCTAGGAGAGAGCAGAGAGAAAAGAGGAGGAAAGAGCGAGGAGAAGAGAGAGAGAGGGAGAGAGATAGTTGCTAGGATTCATTCCCACCACTCCACGTGCCGAATCATCCCTCCCGTGTCACTACACCATCGAATCCGAATCCGATTTGGGTAAGAAATCATAACCCTAATTTGTTTTAGGAATCCGAATAGAGGAACGGTGAAATAGCTAACCTATTTCATAATTTAGGTAGCCGTTGTGCTGTAGACAAAGGTGTAGTGTACAAATCGAGTTCGTAATCAGCGTATCAGCGAAAGGTACGGACTATAAATGTTTAGGTTATGGTTTTCAAGACTTTCAATGTCAGTTAATTATTTATGACTGACTTGATTGTTGTCACATGTACTTAGATACAATGTTTTCCACGTATTACACACATATATATGAACTATGTTGAATATAACGCATTACATGTGTTTGTTGAAATGTTTGAAAGAATATAGAATTATGATTTGTGCTTGCCATGATTATTAATTAAGAATACATGATTGTTGGATGTGTGACAACTCCTTTGTGAAAGGATTTGCCTTAATATATGTTATAACTAATTTATTACATGTATGTTGAAATATGTAGTCTAAGTGTTTGATAAAATGTCTGAATGAGAAATTGTTTAATGAAATGCATTTATTAAAGGTGCTGAGATGAGATTCTCAATCACCTTAGCTATATGAATAGATTCCTTCATGTAATTTAAATTCGGCTACGTGATTTATGTATGAAATGCATATGTATGATATTATATTTGCTATGTGTTTTACAAATAATTGCAATGCCTGAATTGTCCGTTCAATACTGTTATGACTATCATATGTGAATGATGTTGCATTGGAGTGTGATTGGGACTACGACGTAGCCCAGGCAATTGGTAACAGTTTTCGATGAGTGGTCGAATTAGCTGCGCCACACAAATACGTTCGATGAATCCGAGTCGTATAGTGATTATCAACAGGGTTAGGCCACGAGGAGTGCCTATGCGCTTCATGTTGATTAATTTAGCGTGTGCTCGTACCAATCGAACTTGTCAAGTAACTCGATGGGCCTAATGTGTGTTTACCATGTATGGACGCTACTGCTTGAATCTAAGATACCACTTACTAATAAAAAGCCCGTTTAACTTTAGTACCACGATCCGCTAAGACTCATGAGTCGGGCATAGTGGTATGAGATACTGTGGTCGAGCTGTCGGCCTACGCTGGGGTGACGAGCCTCCCCGTAGTGTCCAGTAAGCAATCCAAACTCGTGAGCCGAATACCGTGGTATGGGACACTGTATTCAAGTTGTTGACCTGCGATAAGGTGACGAGCCTTTCCGTAGTGACCTCGAGTATAAACTAGGCCTACGCTGAGGTGACATGCCTCTTCGTAGCGGCCTGAACTTGCCTATCCACTGCTTTTCAATCAGGGGTGATGTTGCCCTATAACTTGCCTATCGTATGTGATTAACTAGGATTGACAACCCTAGACGGATCATTGTTTGGGTAAATGATATAAAGGGAGGTATCTTAGCTTTCCAAACTAGTTGTACGAATAAACCTAAATAAGAACTTGGCTAACACGATCATGCCATGCATTGCATGTGCTTTGGCGATGAAGAGCACATTTAACGGGAGTGTTGCATGCGCGATCGTGAGATGATGTCGCTAAGGGAGTGCAGGCGAGGGCATGCATCATTATAACATATCATTCTTGCATAAACAAGAGTACTTAGGATATGATTGTTGTACTGCTTTATCATTATTGCTTGATTAAATTGATAACATGTTAATCTTTGCCTTATAGCTCCACTGAGTTGATCACTCACTCCCACTTTGGGACGGTGTTTTAAAACACAAATTAGACCTTGTTTTAGTTTCAGATGACGGCGAGGCTTACGAGGCGGAGTACGACTTTTATAATGACGAGGAGGAGTTTTCCTACATGCAACTCTCTGGAGGGTCTATGTAGGCCTAGAGTTGCGTCGCAAGGATTACAGAGATATGTATTAGTTGAACATTACACTTTATTATTTTGTAAAATTTGAAATTATACATGTCAGTATTTAACCTAGTGACATGTTCAGTATTTAACCTAGTGACATGTTCATACTTTGGGGATTTACAACCACTGATGTGCTTTATAAATCTATCACAGTCTTCTACTTGCGTAATCTAATTGTCTCTGGAGTATGATATGTTAATTAGTGTAATCTCATTCATGTTTAACGCACTAACACGGACAACATTTAATTATCATTATCTATGTTGCACAAGTGATGCGACGGATCTCGGGAGTTGAGCCTTTGCTTGACCCTCGAAATTCGGGGCGTTACACCAACTCTACTCGATCCGATTTTTCAAGAACCTGACTCGAACTCAATCCGATCCAGGACCGAGTCCAGCAGGGCTGACTTAATCCGATCTGAATCCTTGCTTGCCTGACCCGAACCGAGTCTGACTCGGTCTGGAAAACTGAATTGAGTCAGATTGAGTTGAGTTTGTCCGGTCGATTCGGACTGGGCTAAATTAAGATCAGCAGAGAGAGGGAGAGAGGAGGAGAGAAAGAAGAAGATGTGGGAAACCGGGAGAGAAAGGAGGACAGAAAGGAGGAGAGAAAGAAGGAGAGGATGAAAATCGGGAGAGAAAGGAGGAGAGATGGGTGGGTGTGGTGCCTCCTTCGAGTAGAGAAAGAGGAGTTAGGGTTCGTTAGGTTCGGGATGGGTAGTAAAAAGTAAAAAAATATATGTAAAAAACTTATATATAGGACCCGACCGGATCGGGTCGGATCGGATCCATTCGGATCATATTTCGGATTAGATCGGTCCGGATTGACCACGATCGGAACTTGATCCGATCTACAATCGGATCTGAGTGGTCCTACTCGATCCGTACCGATTTAGGCCTTCGGTTCGGTTCGGATCGAGTCGTATTCTGCCCATCTCTAGTTACATATAAAAATGCTTCAGTGCTCTCAATAGCACAATAAGTTAGGAGTGCTTCCAATTTATTGATCCTGACTGTTCATTAGGTCCAGAGCACATTTCTTAAGTTACCATGCAAAAATACCACCAAGATATGAAAAAGTATAACCATTTTATCAATAATGAAAATAGAGAAGATTCTATAAGTAATTATAAGATTAACCATGAATCAATTGTACCAATTAGATTTGTGGATTGGAAAAAAAAATGAAGAATTTAGTTGATAGGACAATCACAATCTGAAATAAAATAGAAAGGATTACAAAACACGAGAAAAATATTTCAAACTCCAGATATAAAGATTAATCCTAATGGAATCAATAGCTTTTAATATGGACGATCAAGATCATTCACACAAAATAGGTCCACTAACCAATTCGATATATCTAGTTATTGGGAACCATGATTATAAAGAAGCACCTCCTTTGTTAGGTAATTGTAACCATCCCATATATGGCTTTAAAAATAAGGCCAAAACAAGGATAAATTAGAGCACCTAATTAGTGCAACTTTTGAATCATAACCGATGGAATGTGTTTTGGACAGTTCTGTTCAGATCAATTGATTTACTTATGCAACTCGGAGTACCACAACTTATAGTGAGTGCACCCCAGCACTCCTCTATTTGATTTTCCAGTAACAAAATGGGGTTTTGGCAAGCCACACACATGTAAAAGAGCCTGGTTACATGGAATGCATGTGTCACAGTAGCACGTGTGTGGTCCAATCCAACCATTGGGTGAGCCTGACTATTTAAGTTATCTTATTTGTGTTGAACCCAACTCATCCAGAGGTCCGATGGATACTGAACTTGATTGGGTCTTTCAAAAAAGGGACCTCGACTCAGTTAGGCAATCAGGCCAGATATGGGGTATCATAGGCACCCTACATGAGGTGAGAAAAACAACTCATTGAACTATTGATCGCGCTTTGATAAAAGTATCCTTGGGTCATGAAAACTGACACATCCAGGAGGAAAGACCCTTGGCACATCATGAAAGTAATCACTATGCCTAATTGAAAGACACCCAACTCTGGTAATCAGAATTGGAGCCGATAGCCCGCCTCTTCTAAAAATCGCACCTATACATCATCCCAATAAAACCGCGCGTGGATGCCCCAACAAGCGTTGAAAGCCGATCAAAAAGAGATGAATAGGACCTGAATACCTCCTGATCAGGCAATTTCAAACCGCATAGCAGGGAGCGAAGGAGAGAGAAATAAGTCGTAGCCCACCGCATACCGATAAACAACTTGCATACTTTTTACCTAATGAAGATTTGGCTCCACTCTCACGGATGTTAAGACCATGAAAAAAATGACAAATGTCACACCATCGGCTCACCATGAGTCGATGGTTTTCATCTATAAATTTAACCCCACAGTAGTCCGTAGAGGAATAGAGAGAGATAGGGAGGAACGAAAGAGAGACAAGAAAGAGTACAAAAGACTGAGAGATAGAGATTGAGAGGAGTGTCAGGGTTGATCCTTTTTCAGATTCTTGGTCAACACTGCAGCCCTCTCTGACTTTGACTTAAGAAGCCAGCCCTTGCAACAAAACGTTTATAAGGAGGCCAGTCAAATAAGTAGGGTTAGAATTGTCGATGTTTGATCACCTCTTTTGAACTGAAAAATAGTGTTTGGCTTCCTCTCTTATTTTTCTTTTGCTCTTTTTCTCACATCTCGAGCAAGCTCAAATTACATTCCAACTTTACATATTCCTAATATGTTCCAACATTAACTCATTTTTTACTTTAGCGTATATGCTCGTCCAGGTCCTAAACCTATGCAGCAAGGCTAGTTTTGCATTCATTTTATTCATTGCCTTATTATTTCATATAGTAGAATCTTTATTCTTTTTTCTTTTGCTTAGCCAATCGCATTAAGAGACCATGCGAAGCATAGCTTGTTACATAATGCTGCGACATGATTAAATCCCTCGAAAAGTTGTGAGCCCAAAAGAGTAGAGATGGCACATTGTGTGGGCGAAAAAGGGTACTTAACCCCTTCTTGTTTCATCACTGGGATTCTTATCCAGAACCTATGGTCGCAGACCAACAGCAGGTCACTTAAGTTAGAGAATTTTACGATTTCTTGATCCTTAAGTGATTTTATGATTTGTAATGTACCATGCATTCGATAGCTTAATTGGCTAGTGATGACTCCAAATTTCGAACATATTCTTTACCATACTCTATTCCGTTTAAAGAATTACACAACTATGGAAATGAGAAGGCAGCCAAACCAAACCATTAACATTCTATGCCTTTGAAGTGGCATGTGCGTGGGCGTCCTTCCTCTCTGAAGATTAGGGAGGGGATTGATCCCGTGGGCGGCATTAACAGGCACCATGGGACTTGACCCGGCCCTAGATACCATGGGCCAGGCTTGGTCTTGTTGGCCCCGTCTCCTACCTAGCTAGCTAGATTAGGCTGGTTGTTCATCCCATGTGCCAGGCTTCTACAAACCTAAGCCTGCCAATCCTATTATCATGTAGCTGTTATTGGGAGCCGACTCCCATGATAGGTCGCCACCACCCTCATCACTTATTGCACTCATGTGCGACCATCCAGACAATCATTGTGGATGAGGCATAGGTCTGAAGTTGCACCGATCGAGCAATCCTAACCATCGAATTTGACATAAATGAAATGGATGGTTAAAAGTTTGAAAAAGAAAAAAGGAAAAAAGAGTGGTCCGAGTTCTGATTTTGCACAATCTAGTTATTGTAATTTTTGGGTCACCGTCCATCCACAATTAGGACATCGATTTGGTCGATCAGGATTGCCGCACAATATGCCATGTGTACGTTTACAATGGTGATGAACGATATAAGAGTCTTGCCATGGAGGGAGCCTATGGGACCCACGGTGATGTTTGCGTTACATGAGCCCAAACATGAAAAAGATTGGATGGTATTGGAAGGGATTGGAAGTTAAATTCCCGGATTGGCCGGGCGTGCCAAACAAAGTCGGTGATCTGATCCCAATCCTATAAATCTTAAGACAATCCACTGACAACACCATCATAACCTTTAAATCCCATCTAATCCACCCTAGTACGTTCAAATTTGCCAGGGCCGCATTTGGTTAGAGGGATTGGAAGGGATGGGAAGGTTTAATCCTGGGATTGGTCGGGCATGCCAAACAGACTGGATATAGCGATCCAAGGATAGAGCAATCCCATAGATCTCAAGACAATCCAATGACAACACCATCATTACCTAGAAATCCATGCCATGCACCCTAGTACCATTCAATCCCTTCTAGCGTTTGGCGGGATTAGGTGGGATAGGATTGCTTTTGTTCCTTGCAATTTCATCCGTCATTTGGAAAGGATAGGAAATGTTGGAATTAGGTGTGATAGAATTGCATTTAGTCCCATGGAATGGCATTTGGTTCATTTTAGATTTTTATAGATTTTGAAATCCACTACACATGTGGGCCCCACATCGGTGCATGCATTTATCCATGACGTCCATCCATATATATCGTTTACATGTGACATCTTGGTTATATATATATATATATATATATATATATATATATATATATATATATATATATATATATATATATATATATATAGTCATGCTCCCCTGCGCACCTTTGCACACGTGCCATGGGTGTCTAATCAGAACGGTCCATGTGATGCGGAATCCCATGAAACCTTATGTGACAAATTTTTACCCTGATCTAAAATTTTGGTGGGCCATAGCAAAGAGAAATGCAAATCAAGGGAGGAAACTGTTTTCATTTTTCATGGCCCATCAAAGTTTTATATCAAAGTAAAACTTGGGTTCGGGGGTTTTAACGAGGTGCTGCTTCACATAAACGGTTCAGATTTTTGATCCACATCACGTATGATGGGTTCTCAAAAAAGTTCGTACGTACTACGTACGAACTGGTTCACAGGTGAGCGTTTCCGTGTATATATATATGCAACATCCATTTTGAATTTCGTCCGTTAATTACAATTCCATGGTCCACCAAACATGATTTTGCTTTGTTGATGCAAAAAACTAGTGTCTTCCTCTGTCCTATCACCTGCACTGGAAGGAAAAGGAGACCCTGGTTGGAGCCGGGGACCCTCCGATGCTAAAGTCAGTGATAAGATCGTGTAAGAAGGGTTTTAGGAGAGTTTTCTGTGTACCTTTCACCTTAGAGGTCTCTTGTATTTATAGGAATAGGAGGGTCCCATCGTGCAGGGATTTTTCTCCTGGCATCTCAGAGATTTGATATTAATCCATTTTTAGACTCCATTCGATCTCGAGATTTTTGGGATCAGGGATCCTTTTACTGGATTTTTGGAACGGTGTTTTCATTTACACCATCTTTTCCTTGCTTAAGTCGGTCCTAACCGACTCTAAGTGAGTCTCGGCTAACTAGAAGGATAAAACTGTTTGCCTTCTGTTAGATGAAATGGAACCGATCCGTAATCAATATCCTCTCTTAATCCGATAGCTGACTCTGTAACTAACCTAAATATGGGTCAGTTTTATGGTCGGTTGGGTGGCTTCTCAGCTTCGGGCCTTAATCAGCCTTTTTTGGATGTTGTTGTCTCGTTAACCGAGTTAACTTTATGTATCTTATATACTTTGCCTTGTCGCTCATGACTTTATAAGTCTCGGTCGAGATTCATTTCCTGGAACCCGAGCTAAGTCTCTCCTTTAGGCATTTTGCTTACCTGCCTCGGTCGGACTTGGTGCCTCGGATTCCTGGGTGGTGTTAGTAGAGTTGGTCCATTCCATAGCCGAGCCTTTGGACTTGTACTATTTTTTCCCCAACAGTAAGCCCCCTTACTCCTTGCATCAACCATATTGATGCTAAGGAGTAAAGAGTTTTTAGGTCAGCTTGGACTGGGGCCGACATTATGATGGAACATTTAATGCTCGCAGGAGTCATATGTCGTCCAAAACATGCGTCGGTTCATTGATCGAGGCCGCACGTGCGGGAATCCGTCAGAGTGTCCTTTCAACTTATGAGCGTCGGACGCGTGGTGAGGGCGATGTCTACATTAGTTGGCGTGCTCCACGTGTCGGGCGGGGGAGTCGAAGCGGCCGTCGATTCGACTCCTCCTTAAATACCCTTGCCACATGGCAGGGCTATAAAAGGAGGAGAGTGGCGCTTCTCTCCCATTTTCGCGCGCTCATTTTTTCTCTTCCCGGCTCTCCATTTTTCTCGTTTTCTCATTTCGCCGTTTTCGCTTTCGTTTCCGATTTTTGCTCCCACGTCTGTGTCCTTCTTACCATCTCCGGTGAGTTTTAACCTCTCCCTCCCTTTTGCTTTTAATTATAATGGCGGTGGAAGGTTCCCTGAGCCCCCGGGAGAGAGCTTCTGGTGACGAGGGTGAAGCGAGACTCTTTTGGGATGTCTCAGAATCACCCTCGCTGCTATCGGAGATGGTTGTAGATGCCAATGCAGCTTTCCAGCATTCCAAAAGGGTGGCTGGAACTTTAGCGGAGTGCCTTGCTTCGGCGGGCCCTTCTCGCGAAGGAGGGTCGCTGACGACTGCCCCTGGTAGGCCTAACCCTCCTAAGGAGGAGATAAAAGAGGAGGATGAGTCGGCCGAAGGAGCTGGTGGGTCGGTCTCTATCCAGAGATCGGCTAGGGCAGCTGAGTCGGTGGCCGAGGAAGGGGAGGCCGGAGATGAGCAGAAGGGTCCAGTTCCATCGGTTTTAACCGACGAGGATCTGGACAGAATTAGGGCCGAGTACCATGTCCCGGACTCGGTCATCCTTCGCCTTCCCTTGCCGAGTGAGTTATCTGACCATCCTCCTATTGGGATGGTCGCAATCTTTCAAGTCGCTTTACAATGCGGCTTGCATCTGACCCTCCAAGGCATTGCTCGAGATTTGCTTTTCCGACTCCAGATAGTTCTGAAGGGGTGGATGAACTTGTTCGGATGCTCGGTATTGTGGGCTGAGACAGAGAAGCCCCCACTGACTATTGACAAGTTTCTCCATTTGTTTCAAGTACAGCCAAATACACAGCAGCCCGGGTGATACTTTTTGTGTGCTTGGCGGAACAAGGGGGGACGTTTGATAACCGACCCTCCTACCTCTAACAAGCACTGGAGAGATAGATGGTTTTGAGCATGTGGCCGTTGGGAGACTGCCGAGCTAGGGCTCATTGAATCTCATGTTCCTCGGGCGTTCTCCCAAGTAAGTGACTCGACGAATACTTTTTTCTTTATCTTCTCGCACTATTACATCTTTGAGTTCGGTTGAATGCGTTTCAAAGATATCCCCCGAGCGAAGGCCGAAACTCGGAGCCGACACTTTAGCTTGGATCAAGGATTTAAAGGCGTTGAGTCTGAAGCAGCGGTCTTGAAAGAGACTTCTCCAGCCGGAGCGGTTTTTTGACTTGGGTTTGGACTCCGCCTTAACAGGTACCTTCTAGTTGTCTCATTGCATTCCCTTCGAATTTTGTTTAACCTGTCTCGCTTCTTCCGATGCAGAGATGGCTGAGGCTCGGCCCTTCCTCCGTCCGCCTTCCAAGATGAAGGCCCCTCCAAGGTCAGATATGGTCAGAGACTCGTCCTCCAAGGTCAGAGACTTGGTCAGAGACTCGTCCTCCAAAGAAGTCGAAGATGGTCTCGAAGGCTAAGGGGCAAGCCGTCCCGACCATCCCGACTATGATAATCCCCGACCCAGAAGAAGGGGTGGAGTGGCGGACGCGGTGGCTCCCAAGCCTCAGGTGGCTCCTGAGCCAGGACCTGCTGCCAAGCAGGTTCCGGAGCAGACGAGGCACCAAGGGAGAGGATAGCCCTCAGGAGGGGAGACGACTCAACAAGGGACATCGCTCTTCCAATGGGCCGTGTCGGACATGGTCCCTTGGCCAATTTCTAACGAGAGCGAAAAAGAGTTCGCCGCCCTCTTCGAAGCTCCCCAGAGACGGACTCTCTCTCATATGACGAAGATACTCCTCAAGGTAAGACTTGAACTTCGTTCTTGTCTTGTCGATTTCTTCGAGCTTGATCTGACTTTATGTTTTCCTTTTGCAGTTCGCCCCTTGCATGCTCAAGGCTAGCTCGGAGCTGGTCGCTGCTCAGAAACGGGCAGTGGAGGCGGAAGCACAACTCGAAGATGTCGTGACTGGCCTCAACATAATGGTCGGTGACTTAGAGCTTGCTAGGAAGGCCTTTGAGGATGCCAAGGCCAAGTGTGCCCATGTGGCCTCGCTATTGAAAGAGGCCCAGGAGGAGAGTCGGCGAGTTCGTCAGGCTCATGCCTCCTCCGAGGATAAGTTGGCTTGGCTCAAGGCCGAGACTAGGGTTGCCCTTGAGCATGCCAAGGTCCAAGCTATAGAGGCCTTTCTTGAGTCCCACGAGTATTTGGAGGAGCGAAATCGCTTGTATCAGGATGGGTACATCAAATGTATCGAACTGATGAAGCAGTCTTTCCCCGACTTCGATCTCTCGGGATTTGATGAAGGTGCCTCTAGGTCTGAAGGTTCGGAGGCCGAGGCAGCTGGGTCTGCTAATGCTGCGGCTGATCTCAAGGTCGCTTCTGAGACAGTGCCAGAGGTTACTCCGAGTGGCGGCTGTTCACTCCCCAAGTATAGGGTTGTGATGTAGTAATAAACTCGGTAAGATCGAGGTCGAATCCCACGAGGACTGGTTGTCACAATTCAAATCTATGATTCTTCTTAACTAATCCAATGAATAATGAACTAAACTGCTAAGCACAATTTTAGGAAAAACAATTAAGAACAGGGAAGAAAATTCAATCAGAGAGAAAGCACTAGGACTTCCGAATCCACCCCTAATTATCCTAACCCTTGTTTTGTCTGTTGATTCACCTTGATCTAGATTGATACCACTTATTTAGAGAAAGCACAATCTGTGTCCTAAATCGGGCATACAGACTGTCTAATTCCTTTGAGCAATGCCATGAATAACAGATCCCATGTCCTTGGTCGGGCACATGGAATGTACATTCATTAAAGCACCCTGTTTCTTCCTCTATAGGAAACCTGTTCTTGATCAGACCCAAGCACCTGTAATAAGCATCCAAACAACATCCATCTATATACTTTGATCAAGTTCATAGATGGAGAAGTATGGAATTTAAACCCATAAAGCCCACTCAGAGAAAGAAACAAATTAATTAAAATTCAAAGTAAATCAACCAATACAAGAGCTGATCAAATTAGGCTTCATCTCATCCCTAGTGAGAGATTAGTTACCCATAAAATTCATATAAAAAAAATAAATATTAAATAAAATTCATAAATTAAAACTCCAAACCGAAAAATCTCTCTCTCTTTCTCCTTCTCTTTCTTCTCTCCCTGGCTTTGGATCTCCAATTCTCTGGATCTGAATACCTTCCCCACGTCCAAAACTTCCCTTTTATAGCTGCTGGATGGCTGGAAACGTGTGATCTTTGCATTTTGGACCCTTTTCGGGCCCCTTGAACTTCAGTTTCTTGATTTCCTCGGATCTCGAGCGTTGATCTTGGTTCCCTGGGGTCGTTCTCTTGCTCTGATGACTTCAGAACGTGAAATCCATGCTTTTAACATCAAATTCCAATTAACGCTCCTGATTTCGTCCTGTAATAAAAATATAATTAAAATCCGGCATTAAACATTATCATGTATGTAAAATCGGGTAATTACTGGGGTCTGATATGCAATATTCGACCCTGATCAGCGGCAACAGCTGAGTTTGAGCCAACTCCTGAGTTAGCTCCTGATGAACCTTGGAGCTGATTTGAAGATGTCAAGCCCTTTAAGCACACCAAGCTTCAGGCACTTCAAGCACACTAGGTGGGCTCGAGAGCATCTGCAACTGAGAGGGGACAGCGTATTGCGACCGACTCTTTTTACGTTTATCTTTGTTATTCCATCAATGTAATTCCAAAGTAGAAACTAATATAATCCGATGTAAAACGCATACTGATGAATGAATATACTCGGTTTTCTTATTCATTTGACTCAGTTTACATATTTTTCATTCTTTACTTGATCGGATCTCTCCAATTACTCAACGGCTGACCTACGGATAATAGATTTTTAGATGTTCGGCATTCTAAAGATGAGGGAGTAATTGCCCGATTAGATCTTCCAACCAATACATTCCGGGTTGGATGGTGCTCGAGACTATATAGGGTCCTTCTCAATTAGGTCCTAGTGTGCCCGCACCAACCTCCTTAGTGTTTAGAAACATTTTTTGGAGGACCATATCTCCCACTCGAAAGCATCTAACGTTGACTCGAGAATTATAGAACCGAGCTACTTGTCGTTGCCGAGACATCATACGTAGTGGAGCTCTTTCCCTTTGTTCTTTCAAGAGGTCGAGTCCGAGAGCTAAGAGTTCTTCATTATCCCGCTTATTAAACGAGCTGACCCGAGCTGAGGGTAATCCGATCTCAACCGGAGTGACGGCTTCCAATCCATATGCAAGGGAGAAGGCAGTTTCTCCCGTGGCGGTTCGAACGGTGGTTCGGTATGTCCATAGTATTTTAGGAAGCTCTTCGGCCCATGCCCCTTTAGCTCAGTCGAGTTTGGTTCAGAGGTGCTGTTTAATGATCTTGTTGACTGCCTCAACCTGTCCGTTCGTCTGAGGATGATGAGGGAATGAGTAGACATTTATGATTCTGAGATTATCGCACATCTCCCGATACTGCCTATTGTCGAACTGCTTCTTGTTATCGGTAACAATGGTCTGAGGTATCTCGAACCGATAGACGATGTTTTTCCATACAAAATTCGTGATCTTTTATTCGGTTATCCTAGCTAACGGCTTGACTTCGGCTCACTTTGTGAAGTAATCCACCGCAACAACGACGAACTTGGTCTGGCCTTTCCCTAAAGAAAGTAGTCTGATGATGTCGATTCCTCACTACATGAAGGGTCAAGGACCAGCCATAGGGGTCAGCTCCTTGGGGGATTATCTCGGAACAGCCGCGATTCATTGACATTTGTCGTAGCTTTGGACGAGCTTACGGGCATCATGTTGAATTGTTAGCTAGTAGTACCCTTGTCGTAAGACCTTGATGCGAGTGATTGACTTCTCGAGTGATTTCTGCAAATCCCTTTGTGGATCTCCCGCAGTACATAATCGGTTTCATCATGATTCAGGTAGCGTAGCAAAGGAGTGAAAAATCCTTTCTTATACAACACCCCATTAAGTATGGTGTAACGATAGGCTCGGATCTTTAATCGTCGTCCCTCGGTGCGATCCTCGGGCAACTTTCCACTGTCGAGATATTGGACGATCGGGTTGAGCCAAGTAGGTTCCGAGTTGATCGAATGTACGGTCGAGCTAAGCGGGTTGTCAATACTCGGCTTAGCGACATACTCGATTGGAACGGACCTGGGTATATTGTCTTCGTCGGCAGAGGCAAGTTTTGCCAATAGGTCGGCCTTAGCATTTTCAGTTCGAGGGATCCTAGTGACAGTACATAGTTGAAAACCATTGATTAACTCTTTAGTTTTCTTCATGTATGCCTTTAGTTGCTCTTTACGCGTTTGATACACGTTAGTAACCTGATTGACGATCAACTGCAAGTTGTTGAATACGTTGAAATGAGTAACACCTAGACAAGCTGCTAGTCGGAGGCCGCGTAACAAGGCTTCGTATTCTGTTGTATTGTTCGAGGCTTGAAATCCGAGTCTTAAGGCATATTACATGTAGGTTTGATCGGGAGTTTCCAGGACAACTCCTGCCCCGCTTGCATTAGAGTTGGATGAGCCATCGACATAAAGCTTCCAAGGGGTTGGGTCGGGCGATGACGGGGGAGAAGCAGTCATCAACTAATTGGTTGTCTCGTCTTCAAGCTCGGTAAGTAAATTGGCTTGTGGTGTAACTTCAGCTATGAAGTCAGTCACAGCTTGTCCTTTAATGGCTACTCTCGGCTTGTATTGAATGTCGAATTCGCTGAGCTCGATCGCCCACTTCGTCAGTCGGCTGAAAGCTTCTAGTTTTTGAAGGATCTGACATAGTGGGAGGTGGGTCATGACGACAATAGTGTGAGCTTTAAAGTATGGCCAAAGTCGTCGCGAGGAGCCAACTAGGACCAGGGCTACCTTCTCCAGAGGCAGATATCTGGTTTCTGCCGATAATAACGCTTTGCTGACGTTGCAATTACTTTCCTTCATGCTCGCGTATCAAAGACGAGCTTACGGCTGCGTTAGAGACTGCTAGGTATAATAGCAAAGCTTCCCCAGGCTCGGGTTTTGATAAGAGAGGTGGAGATCCGAGATATGACTTTAACTGCTGAAATGCTGTTTTACACTCTTTCATCCAATATACCGTTTGTCGTCCCTTCAGTTGTTTGAAGAACGGGAGACACTTATCAGTAGCTCGAGAGAGGAAACGGTTGAGTGTAGCTACTCGTCTAGTCAACCTTTGTATATCTTTGATCGTTTTCGAGGATTCCATGTTGAGCAATGCTTTGATTTTCTCCGGATTCACTTCGATCCCTCGCTGGCTGACTAGGAATTCGAGAAACTTATCCGAGCTTACCCCAAAGGCACACTTGCTCGGGTTTAACTTCATTTGGTATCTACGAAGGATAAGAAACATCTCTTCTAAGTCAGCAATATGATTGGTCGTGTGTATACTTTTGATGAGCATGTCATCAATGTATACTTCCATAGTTCGGCCGATCTGTCGAGCAAACATTTTGTTCACCAACCGTTGATAGGTTGCTCTTGTATTCTTTAGGCCAAATGGCATCACACAGTAACAGTAAAGTCTTGGTCTTAGATTTATCTGATTGATGCATTACAATTTGATTGTATCCAAAATAAGCATCCGTAAAACTAAGGAGTTCATGTCCTGCCGTGCTATCCACCAGCTGATCTATCCTCGAGAGAGGTAAGCTGTCCTTTGGGTAGGCTTTGTTTAGGTCAGTATAGTCAATACAGACCCGCCACTTCCCGTTGGCTTTTTTAAGGAGAATGACGTTAGCTACCCATTCCGGATAAAAAATCTCCTCGATGAACTTAGCCTTGAGGAGCTTGCTAGCCTCTTCTTCAATGATGGCGTACCTTTCGGGACCAAGCGGTTGTCGCTTCTGTCAGATCGGTTGGTAGGTCGGATCGATGTCGAGTCGGTGAGTCATCACCGAGGGATCGATCCCTGACATATCTTCATGATTCCATGCAAACACATCACTATATCATCGGAGTAGGGATACCTACTTATCTTTCAGGGGCGACTGTAATGACGAGCCAATCTGAACTGTCTTAGACTCGTCTGTCTCGACTAAGGGTACCGAGATAAGGTCTTTTATCGGTTGTCCTCGCTAGTGGGTCTCGGCCCGGGGGTCCAATGATTCAATTATGGTTACCTCGGCTGGAGCTTTCACGGCCGTAGCATAGCAGAGCCTTACGTCCTGTTGGTGACCTTTGACGATTCCCACTCCCGACTAAGTTGAGAATTTCATGGAAAGATGGTACGTCGATACAACAGCTTGGAGAAGGCATAGAGAGGGTTGACCGATTATAGCATTGTAGACTGCAGGTTGATCGACTATTAAAAATTTGACCATTACTGTTGCTTGATGCGGAGAGTTTCCGACAGTAAGTGGTAGTGAGATGACTCCTTCGAGGAATGTCCGTTCACCTGAGAATCCGATCAATGGGGTGTGAACTGGCCGTAACACCGATCGTTTGACACCCATTTTGTCGAATGCTTAAGTGAACAGTATGTCTGTGGACGACCCTGCATTGACGAGAATTCGGAATACCTTGCGGTTCGCTATAGTGAGGGTGATGACCAATGCGTCATCATGCGGATGATGAATGCCCCAAGCATCTTCGTCGGTGAACGATATGCAGTACTTCTCCATTTTCTTCTCTTTTGAAGGTCGAGCTAAAATAAGGATTTCAGACTCGGGTCGATTGATGCTTCTGGCATGATTTTTTTGAGCATTGTTTGAGTCACCCCCTCCTCGGGGATCATCGACAATAGTCCAGATTTTCTCCGTAGGTAGGTTGTCGCCCGGACGTTCTTCCGTTGTCCCGGTTCTTTCGATATGCTCTCTTAGATGGCCTTCTCGGATGAGTCTCTTGATTTTTTTTTTCAAGTGATAGAAATCACTCATATTGTGCCTATGATCGCGGTGATAGTGACAGTATTTGTTCTTACTCCGTCGGTTCGGATTGCTCCGAAGTCTATCTGGCCAATTGATGAATCCTTCACCCTTAATTTCCATAAAACCTGCTCTTGTGGTTTATTGAGCGGGGTATACGTTGAAAATTTGAGGTCAGGTTGCTTACTCGACCTGCGCTCATCACGTGCCCGATCATCTTTACGCTTCTTTCTACTCGTCGAGTCAACTTCTTTTTTTGCTGACTTTTTGGCCGAGACTTTTACGTTCTGGGCAGCTTCACGCATGATCCGAGTTTCTTCGGCATCTGCGTACTTATCTAACCGAGCCATGAATTCAGCCAGAGTTATAGGCAGATTCTTATCTAAGGATGCCAGAAACGGTTTATCTCTAACGCCTTTCATGATCGAGTTGAGTGCTGTTTCGACTGAATGTTTCTGGACTTGTAGCAACTCGAAGTTGAAGCGTTTTATATAATCTTTTAGCAGTTCTTCCTCCTTCTGAACTATGTTGTTTAGGTGCGCAGGTGGCTTCAAATTTTTCTTCCCACCAATGAAATTGGTGAGGAAGGCGTCGCTGAGCTCTGTGAACGAGCTAATAGACTTTGGTTTCAACTGTTTGAATCAAAGTTGAGCTATGTCGGCTAAAGTGAGGGAGAAAGCTCGGCACATTACAGCGTTTGAGGCCTCGTGCAGTTCCATATACATCCGAAAAGATTCGATGTGCTCGATTAGATCGGTCTTACCGGTGAAGGGTGTAATCTGCAGAAGACGGAATCGTTCCGGTACCCGAGCTTGCATTATCTCTTCTATGAACGGAGATGCTTTTGCATCGGGCCTTGTTAGATGTGCATCACGGCCTTGCTTCATGTTCGCAATCTCTTCCCGCACTTTCCTCCTAAAGTCCTGGAGGTCGGCTTTCCAAGGTTCGTCACTATCTGCCGTCCCCTCAACCAGAGGCCTGCCGCGTCTTCTCCGATCTATTTCGTGTTGGAGATCGGTGGCAGGCAGCGGGGCGGTCATGGAATGAGAGGGCGCTGGCTCGGACGGACCTTGATGCTGACTTTGCTGAGGGACAGATCGCGGAGCGAGAGGCTGAGGGTTAGCGAATTGCTGTGGGACGTTCGTCGCCTGACCATCGTCGCGCTAAGGCGATTGAACTTGTTGACGATGAATCTGTTCTAGCATTTGCTTCATGAAATTCATATCTGTTCTGAGTTCTTGGACCTCCCTATCTAACCACCTGTTGCCTCGGTTCCGCTGAGTATGCCTAGTCGAAACAGAGGTTGTCGGACGGGTTGCGTAACCTTGTCGGTTATTGGGTTGATTTTGGGCTCCATTCGTACCCGGCGGTCCTTCAGTTGCTGGTGGTCCAGTGACAGTAACCTCATTCGGCTCATTTTGAGTAGTTTTTCTAGTTTTCGCCATTAGAACCTGTTTGAAGCTTCTGAATAGACCCTGAAAAATAACTTTTCGTATTGTTTTCCACAGACGGCGCTAATCTGTTGATGCAAAAAAACTGGTGCGTCTTCCTCTGTCCTATCACCTGCACTAGAAGGAAAAGGAGCCCCCGGCTCCCTCCTATGCTAAAGTCAGTGATAGGATCATGTAAAAAGGGTTTTAGGAGAGTTTTCTGCGTACCTTTCACCTTAGAGGTCTCTTGTATTTATAGGAATAGGAGGGTCCCATTGTGCAGGGATTCTTCTCCTGGCATCTTGGAGATTTGATATTAATCCGTTTTTGGACTCCATCCGATCCCAAGATTTTCGGGATCGGGGATCCTTTTACTGGATTTTCGAAATGGTGTTTTCATTTACACCGTCTTTTCCTTGCTTAAGTCGGTCCTAACTGACTCTAGTGAAGAGTGAGTCTCGGCTAACTAGAAGGATAAAACTGTTTGCCTTCTGTTGGATGAAATGGAACCGATCCGTAATCAATATCCTCTCTTAATCCGATAGCCGACTCTGTAACCGACCTAAATATGGATCGGTTTTATGGTCGGTCAGGTGACTTTTCAGCTTCGGCCCTTAATCAGCCTCTTTGGATGTTGCTGCCTCGTTAATCAAGTCAACTTTATGTATCTTATATACTTTGCCTTATGACTCATGACTTTATAAGTATCGGTCAGGATTCATTTCCCGGAACCCGAGCTAAGTCTCTCCTTTAAGCATTTTGCTTACCCACCTCGGTCGGACTTGGTGCGTCGGATTCCTAAGCAGTGTTAGTAGAGTTGGTCCATTCCATAGCCGAGCCTTTGGACTTGTACTATTTTTTCCTTAACACGCTTAATTCAGCGATAACAAAAATATTATCACAAACATGAGACTAGATGGCTACAATAACATGGTATTTCTGGACATGCAATTATTGTGCAATAATGATATTAATCCCATCTAATACAATTCAATACTAACGAAGAAAAGAATGGACAGAGTGGATATAATACAAACATCACATAGGCAGCACGGAGCTTAGAGCCACGGGAAGTCGTGTCCCCAGCAGGTTATCCGCTGAAGAGAAGAAAACGAGAGAGTGATACTGGGCTGTCAATGGGCCGGGTAAGGTCTGGGCCGAGAACTGTCTAAGCTCGTCCGCAGTTCTGAACCTAATCCCAAGCAGAAATAGTTGAGCCGAGTCGGGCCTGGAAATTTTGCACAAAGTCCTACCTGAGTCCGCCCGAGCCCAAGCCCTGAATATTTCTGCAGATAAATGATATTTTGGTGTCTCACGCGTGAAAGAGAGGCAGAGAATGAGAAAAAATGGGAAATTAGGTTTAGGAAACTACCTATTGGCCCGGGCTGGGTTTACAGGCCCTTAGGTTGCTAGCTCGAGTCTGGCTCGATTGACAATCGGTCTCTTTCTTTAATCCCGAGCCCGACCGTCGGGCCTGGTACACCACCCAAAACTTGGCCCGAAACGGGCCAAACCTGATGGCCCGTATGGACAACCCGGCCCGTTGACAGCCCTAATACTGATACAGGAAGGGTTTTAGATAGTCGTTGTAAAAACCCTCAAAAGCCAGAAAAACAGCTACCGTCAGCCTCTCTCTCTCTCTCTCTCTCTCTCTCTCATCAACAGCAGGTGAGATGTCTATCGCTTCCTTAAGATTTTCTAGATTTTTCTGTTTCTAGACATTTATCTCTTTCTCCTACAATCAGTCTATAAACCTCGGCTTTGTTTCTTCTCTCCATAACTGGGTTTCCGTTGATGCCTGTATCGGAATCCCGTTGCGATGCGCATAAATTCCCATGTGGGTTTCAGCAATCAGGTCGTTTTCTTGTAGGAAGTCTATATTCCCTTGCAAATTCTCATGCTTTTATTCCATATCCGCCACAGTTCGAATCACCCCTCATGTATCGGACCCGAATGGCGAGCAACGGCCCAATTTGATCGGGGGGACTTTAGAAGTGGTTGATATCTTGAACAGTTTGAGTAATGACCCTATTCTCGCCTTATCTTTCTTCAATCATACAAAGAGCCGTGGGTTCCGGCATGGTGTTGACACGTGTTCAGCAATCATACGGATTCTGTGCAGTTCGGGTCTTGAGAAGAAGTTGCATTCTCTGTTTGTGGAGCTTGTCTCATCAAAAGATGAATTGGGTTTTGAAATTTCGACCCTTTTTGACACTCTTGTGGATAGATGTATCGGTCTGGGTATGTCAGTCCAGGTGTTTGATACATTGTTGAAAGTCTATGTTGAGGAGGGTATGTTGGATGAGGCTGTTGATGCATTTTTCCAAGTGGATGGTCGTCGTTTTGTTCCCCACTTGTGGTCTTTCAATTACCTCATGAATAGCTTGATCAATAGTGGTAAGGTAAAGATGGCATGGGCCATTTATCATCAGATGAATAGATTGGGAGTCAATCGGAATGTTCACACTTTCACAATCAGGATTAAGGCATTTTGCAAAGAAGGGAATTTCGAAGAAGCATTTGGTGTACTGAGAGAAATGGAAGGAGCAGGTGTTGCACCTGATGCTGTCACTTACGGGGTGATGATTAAATGGATGTGCTCACATCAGAAACCACATTCAGGCTATGAACTCCTCAAGTCAGTTCGGAGTGCAGGTGGCCCGATAGATGCTTATAGTTATAAGGCCGTGCTTCATAGGTTCTGTGAAGAGATGAGACTGCAGGAAGCTGAAGATGTTTTAGAGGACATGGAAAAGCAAGGGATAGTTCCTGATATGTACAGTTATAAAAGTCTTATTGGAATGCACTGTCAGAAGGGGAGTCTCTCAAGAGCTTTATCTCTTCACGATGAGATGGTTTCGAAAGGAATTAAAACGAACTACATCATTGTCAGCTTTATACTTCAAAAATTGTGTAAAATAGGCATGACTGTGGAAGCATGGGAGTTCTTCCGCAGGTTCAAGGGCTTGGGTGTTTTTCTTGATGGGATTTCCTACAATATTGTGATAGATGCTCACTGCAAGCTTGGTAACATGAAAGAAGCAATTGAATTGCTTGATGAAATGATGAGTAGACGGTTGATACCTGACATTATTCATTACACAAGTTTGATCAAGGGGTATTGCCGTCTAGGCGAATTGGATGAGGCTTGGAAGGTATTTGCCAATATGTTGGAGATTGGTCTCGTGCCTGACATTGTTACGTACAATGTACTAGCTAGTGGGTTCTGTAGGAATGGGCTTGTGCAAGAGACATTTGAGCTTCTAGATTTTATGGTGGACCAAGGTGTGAAGCCCAATGCCGTTACATACAGTACAATTATTGAGGGCCTATGTAAAGGGGGCAAGCTGAAAGAGGCGGAAGAACTCTTTAATACATTAGAAGAAAGAGGGCTAGCTCAATGTGTGGTTACTTTCAGTGCGATGATTGGTGGGTACTGTGAAGTGGGCCATACAACAGAAGGGTTTGAGCTTTTTGTCAGGTTGTCCAAGCAAGGGATTCTTGTGGATGAGATTGCATGCTCTAAACTTATGAGTGGGCTCTATAAGGAGGGCGATGTGGAGAAAGCTTCTGTTGTGTTCAAGACAATGTTGGCCATGGATATTACCCCGGGTGAGATTGCTTATAATCAACTTATAGCTGCTTTTTCTCGGGCAGGGGAGATGAGAAAGGCTTGGTGTCTATATGAGAATTTAGTGGAAAGAGGTTTGTCCCCAAGTGTTATTACGTACACTACATTGATAAATGGATACTGCAAGGCAAAGCGCTTGCAAGAAGCTTGTGATTTGTTCAACAAGATGAAAGCGAAGGGGATTCAACCTGATGTAGTCACTTACACAGTTCTCCTCGACGGGTATTTAAAAGACAGTTCACACCAAGGCCATCTCTCTATTGAGACGGGGAAGAGCAAAGGTGGAATCAATCCCAAGTCTTTAGAACTGTTGACTGAGATGGCAGAAATGGAGATTGAGGCTGACAAGATTTGCTACACTGTTTTGATTGATGGACATTGCAAGATAGACTATATTGAGGGTGCTGTTAATCTCTTTGATGAAATGGTGGATAGTGGACAGATACCAGATGCTGTAACATACACAGTCTTAGTGTCCTGGTATTGTAGGAAAGGGGATGTAGATAAGGCTGTAAATCTGGTTGATGAAATGATAGTCAAAGGAATAGAGCCTGATACAAAGATCTTCTCTGTCTTGGACAGTGGGATTTCGAAGGCCAGAAAGGTGCAGCCATCAGTAACACCTCAGCAACTGTCAATGACACATCAAATGAAAGCTTATTAGTTATCTGATTCACAGACTGCAGCATTAAGGACAAAAATTATGCCATGTACGTTGTTTCTCACTCTCAAACTAAAGATTCAAGTTGAAAGTTTGTTAAAGTTGCCCACATGAGGTAGTGTTTGGGTGTACCTCGGTGGGTTTCCTAATGGACTTAATGCCCTCGGGGCCTGTTTGGTTTTCTAACTTCCTATGAAATGAAACGTAAATGAGTCATCATTATGATTTCCATGTGTTTGTTTAAACAAGAATTATGGCTTGTAAATCGAGAGTCAAATACACTTGTAAAGGAAGTAGGTAAAGTAAATTGTAATCATTACATTTTCACACTATAAAACAACCATTTTTACATTAATTTATGGTTGAAACAAACAATGTAGCAAAATCATCATTGCAGTCAAATATAGGTGATGTCATCACACAATTACAAGAGTAAATAATCATTACCCATTGACAGCCATTTACCGTTGTAATTGGAAAATCAAACAGGCCCTTGGCGTTTGGAGGGGCATGGAAAATGCAACCCACATTGAGCGGGATAATGTTTTCTTGCTCTCTTTGTCCTAAATCTTGGTTGAATGAAGAACAAAATTGTCCCATTCTTTATCCAGCCATGATTTTGAGGCAGTTCATCATGTTGGCGTTGGCAGGTCCCATTCTTTATCCAGCCGCGATTTCGAGGCAGTTTTTCATGTTGGCATTGGCAACCATGAACACCCAAACATGCCTCACTGCCTCTGCATGAAGTTCTTTCACAAAATGGGCTATTCAATTAGGTTCTTTTACAAGCAAATATCCTATTTCTGGCTGTTTGTAAAGTTTACATGTATTTCATTCTCCTTATTTCATGAATGTGGATTTATTACCATGCCTGCAGATGTGTGAAAGGAAGGGTTTTTTCGTGCAAGAAAGTTGGGCCTTTGATATTTGCAGGTATCAATAATTCTTTCATTTGTTCGTATGTAATAAAAAAATCCTATGACGTGGAGGGCCCCATATCGGATCATCCCCCCTGAAAAAGAGAAACAATGAGCCAATCAGTGCTTTTTCCCCCAACCAAATATCCTCCCAAAATTGAATATCTTTCCCATCACCCAATGAGAAACTAACATCCTCCATTAATTTATGACTCATTGATGCTATGATTTCCACAATTCGGAAGCCCTGTATAGTCCACCCCCTCTACATGAACTGCATACTTCCTTTCAAGCACTTCTCTCCAAAGATTTCATTTTTCCATTCCAAATCTCCATGTCCATTTCCCTAAAAGTGCCTGATTCACATGATTTAAATTCTGCACTCCCGCTCCTCCTTCAAATGACTTACCTCGTCCCATTTAATCAAATGGAACTCATGTTTTTTCTTCTAATCCCTGCCACAAGAAGTTCTGCCTTAGTTTTTCCACCCTATCCATCATTGATTTTAGACACCTGGAAAGGGACATATAACAAACCAGAAGATCAGACATAACCGATCTAATTAATGTCTAACAAACCAGAAGATCAGACATAACCGATCTAATTAATGTCTACCTTTCTCCCATAGAAAGATATCTGTTTTTCCATCTTGAGAGCTTGCCTTTAAATCTTTCAATAACTGTATCCCATAATTGCTTTTCTGGTTTTCTGATGCAAAGTGGAAGCATGAGGTAGGTTGACAGAAAAGAACCTGCATGACAACCAAAGATATCAGCAACTCTACTGCTACCTTTGAAGGATCAACACCCATAATCTCACTTTTGTTAATGCTTACCTTGAAACCAGATACCGCCTTGAAACAAGTAATAATTTTCCTTAAATTGCCCACTTTTCTCTCTTCCGCCTCACAGAGTAAAATTGTATCATTTGTATATTGGAGATGAGAAACTTGGAAGTCCGACTTGTCCACCCTAAAACCTTCAATAAGACCTGATTTTGCACCTCTAGCTAGTCTTACTCAATGCCTTGCCACCAACATAAATAGATATGGAGATAAATGGATCCTGTTGATGCAGTTTTCCGCTGGATCCAGTGTATGGGCCTTCCCTGGACCTGTATAGGCCAAAAAAAGAGGGACAAAGGAGGCCCTGGTTATCACAGGGGACTCTCCGATGCCTAAGTCAGGATGGAGGTCCTTGAGAAGGGAGTAAGATCGTCTAGAAAGTTTTCAACATACCTTGAATGGTGGAACATACCTCTATTTATAGGAGACTTCGAATATTGTTCTGGTTGGACTCTTCCCTGATTTTATGGCTATAATCCCGGATTTCCGTATGATGAGGGATTCCCAATAATATCGGGATTCGATATTATCCCCCAGAGATCTCGATAGACCTCCCGAGATATTAGGAGTTCATTTGAATCTACTGGGTTGGCCTTGGGTTGTGACCAGAATGGGCCCCAACTTAGCTCTTGCTATTCTCAAACCAATTGAGAGTATTGTAGATCTCTGTGGTCGTAAGACGCCTGACCTATAGCCGATCCATAATCGACTTATGGCCGAGCTATTGTCGATACGTAATTGATTGTTGATTGAGACATGGTCGATCCATAATCGACCTATCACCGACCTATGGGCTAGGTCGGTAGTATATGACTCTTAAAGGGCTCTTTGAGTGTCCTTAAGGTTGCATCAATCTCCTTGGAGGCTCCTCTCTCTGGATGTGTAGACCTTATTAAGCTCGGCGCTCGATGGGCCTGAGCTACTTCAGTAGAATTGGTCCATTCCATAAGCCGACTTGTCCATTTTTTCCCCCAACAGCGAGCCCCCCTACTTCTTGTACCGACCTATGGCGGTCAAGAAGTAAATTAGATGTAGGTCAGGTTATGATTGGACTGAGCGAGTCGTGTAGTCATTAAAACCCAATGCGAAGAACGAAGCGCGTCAACCAGTTTCGTGATATGTTGGTTCAATACCCGATGTCACGTGGGCTGCCAAGCCGTCGTTTCATCGGCGGAGCAATGAGGGAATGACATGTGGCAACGCACTTGATGTTGAACTCGAATGGCGCATGGGGTTATGCTACGTGTCGCTCTGGGGCAACCAAAGGGATGTCTGTATGGCGCGCCATCAGAGGTCTCTTTACTCCAGTGACACGTGGCGTATCTATATAAGGGAAACCCTAACCTATGAGTCGTCTTCATTCGCATCTCACTTTCTTCCCCTTTCTGCTTCGCTGTTCTCCTGGGCACAACTGTTCTTGCCGGTGAGCTCACTCCCCCCTCTTATTTTTCAGTCCATGTCCGGCTCCATGAGCTCCCGGGAGGGGGTTTTCGGTGGCGAAAGTGGGGCGAGTAGTCACCTTAGGGTTATGTCGAACCCACCTTCGCCACTGGTGGTGATGGTGGATGCCGCATTTCGGTATTCGTCGTCAAGAAGAGTGTTGGAGAGGTCTCGAGCGTAAAGACCGGCACCTGCTGCTAGGGCGTTAAACCTATCCCCTAGGCAGGAAATGGTGCCTGGACCACGCGAAACTAGCGCGCCCTTAGAGACCGGACAAGCTGCTGAGGATGGAGCAGGGGAAGCCGAGGGCGAGGAGGATCCGAGAGGACCGGTGCCCTCAACCCTGTTCGAGGAAGAGCTTGTCCGGATTAGGTTCGGGTGTCACATTTCCGAATCTGTGATCCTGTAGCTTCCTTCGGCGGATGAACTACCGGACCGACCTCCAGCCGTGGTAGTTGCGATTTTCCAAGTCGCCCTCCAATGTGGCTTGCGACTCACACTCCAGTGGATTGCTCGACGTCTCTTGGCTTGCCTCGGCTTGGCTCCGGGGCAGTTGACCCCGAATGGGTGGAGGGACTTATTCAGCTGTGCAGTCTTGTGGGCTGAGATGAAGCAACCCGAGTTGTCAGTGGAGGAGTTCCTCCACTTGTATCAAGTGAGGCCAAACCCCCTTCAGCCTGGCTGGCATTACTTCTGTGCCTGGCGAAATACCGGCTAGGCTTTGATTACCGATCCCCCTTCCTCCAATAAACATTGGAGGATAAGCGGTTCTGGGCTTATGGTCGCTGGGAGACGGCCAACCCAGGACTGATTCAATCTCTCATTCCCCGAGCCTTCTCCAAGCCCGGTGAGTTCAATGATAAATCCCCCCCCCCCCCCTCGATCGGTCGGTGATCTTTTATACTTTTTAACTCTGTTTGCATGTCTTTCTTCCAGTCGTTCCCAAGCATCCGCCGTTGCTCGACGGTGGCTCGATAGCTCGGATCAGGGACCTGCAAGCTTTGAGTAGGGAGAGGAGATCTTGGAGAGTGCTTCTCCAACTAGAGCGACTCCTTCGGTCAGGCTTAGACATAGCTTTGACAGGTACGACTTGTGGTGAGACCTTCAGCTGAGCCCTCGGACTTTACATTAAAAAAAAATGCTTTTGACGTACTGTCGTGTTTTGCTTTGATGTAGAGATGTCTGAGGCTCGGCCCATCCTTCAGCCTCCCTCCAAGGTCCGGGCGTCTCCTCGGGACGACACTCACGCTCTAAAGAAGAAGAGGCAGAAGACGTCCTCCAAGAGCAAGGGGAAAGTTGCTCCCTCTTGCCCGACCGTCATAGAGGTCGTGGACGGGGCGTGGAGGTGGCTACCTCCGGACTGGAGGACGTCTGAGCCCCCTTCCAAGGTTCAGCCTCCGAGAGGGGAGGAGGCCGAGGAGGAGAAGGGGAGCTTCCGCCGGACAGTGGAGGATATTCTCCCGTGGACGGATTGTCAAGGCGCCGAAGAAGAGTTCGACGGCTTGTTCGAATCCTCCATGGATCAGACACTTGCCCGCATGATGACCACCCTCCTCGAGGTAAGAGCTTTAGCTGACGTTATTTCTTGTCTGTTTGCTTCTCGGTCAATTTGTTTTGACCTTCCTCATCTTATTGTAGTTTGCTTCGTGCGCGTTGAAGGCCCGCGCCGAGCTTGCTCAGGCTCATAGGTGGGTGAAGGAGGTTGAAGCTTGGATGTCGACCGTGGAGGCCGAGATAGAGGCGACGAAGGCCGCTCTCGAAGTGTCTTTTGTTGAGAAGGCTGAGATGGCCTCGCGATTGCAAGAGGCCAAGGTGGTGTATGATAGATGCCACGCTTAGCTCATGGATACGAACTCCAAGCTTGATCGGTTGAAGAGGGAGACAAAGGCCGCCCTCGCCATCGCACGAAGGGATGCTGTGAAGGAATTCCAGTCGTCCTAGGCGTTCTTGGATGAGAGGGATACTCTCTATCGCCAAGGCTATGTCGAGTGCGTGAAGGTAAATGAAGGAGAGCTTTCTCGAGCTTGACCTTTCTGCTTTTGACGAGCTTGAGTCGGGCTCCGACGGGTCAGGAGATGGAGTTCTTGAGGCGGCTCCTGAAGTGGCTTCACAGACGGCCTCTGAAGCGGCTACTGAGCCTTGAAGTTAATTTTGCAGAGCAGTATTTCCTTCATCCAGCTCCCTTTTTTAGCTTCAGGCACTTTAAGCACACCAAGCGCCCGAGCCTTAAGCGCCCCCAGCAGTGCGAGCGTCATTATCTCTAGCGCATTGTATATATATATTTTTTGTTTTGCTTATTCCCGATGTACAAATTTTGAAATCACAGTTGATGTAATATCGATGTAATTACACCATTTTGATTAATGAATGTCTCCTTTTAAAAGTTTCGCTTTCATTTTCTTCACTGGTCAGATTACATAATGGATGCGAGTATGTACATGTCAGTCGGGTGTTGCTCGGAACTTGATCGGGAAAAGGTCGTTTATAGATCCCCTTATCGATACCGATCTTGATATGTCTTGGATGTAAATCGCCTATTTACCGACTCAAGGATAGTAAATCTTTAGGTGTTCGGCATTCTAAGGATGAGGGAGTAATTGGCCGGTCAGATCCTCTAATCGATATGTGCCCGGTCGGACTGTGCTTGAAATCACTTAGGGTCCTTCCCAATTGGGTCCCAAGGTCCCTGTGCCGACTTCCTTGATGTTCTGGAATGTCTTTCGGAGGACCAGGTCACCAGCTCGGAACCTTCTGACCTTAACCCAAGCGTTGTAGAACTGAGACACTTGCTGTTGGTGGACAACAGTTCGAAGCCGAGCTCGCTCTCTTCGCTCTTCCAGAAGGTCGAGGTCGAGGGACATAAGCTCATCGTGTCTCTTTCGTCGAACGAGCTTATGCGGGCGGTAGGTATTCCTATCTCTACGGGGGTGACGGCTTCTGACCCATACGCTAGGGAGAACGGGGTTTCCTCGGTGGCTGTTCGGGCCATGGTCCGATAAGTCCATAGGACTTTGGGAAGTTCCTTGGCCCAAGCTTCCTTGGCTTTCTCGACTTTGGTTTGGAGGTGATGCTTGATAATCTTGTTGATAGCCTCGACCTGCCCATTCGCTTGTGGATGCCGTGGAGACAAGTATTCGTTGTGGATCCCGAGATTGTTGCAACTCTAGACGAGCTTGCGCGCGTCATGTTGGATGGTCAGCCAATAGTAACCCTGCCGGACGATTTTGTGTGCTAGTGATCTTCCTCCTGAGTGGTTCCTGCAGATATCCTCGTGAATCTCCCTTAGGACGTACTCGACGTCATTGGGTTGTAGGCATCTTAAGAAAGGTAGGTAAAAGACTCTTATAGAGCGTACCATTGAGCATGGTATATCGGGCGGCTTTTATTTTCATCCGTCTTGCCTTTGCTCGGTCCTCGGGCAGTTCACCGGTTTCGAGATAACGGATAATTGGGTCCGCCCGAGTCGATTCCGAACCGATCGGAAGTACAGTCGGGACGTTTGCTTCGTTGATGCTCGGCTTGGCCAAGAATTCGATAGGGATAGATCTAGGGATTTCGTCCTCGTCTGCTGTAGCGAGCTTTGCTAGCATATCAGCTTTGGAATTCTTGGCCCACGGAATCAGGGCGACGCTGCAGTGTCGGAAGCTGCCGTTCCACTCCTTGGCCTTCCGAAGATAAGCCTTCAGGCATTCTTTTTTGGCTTGGTAAACGTCGACTATCTGGTTAACAACTAGTTGCGAGTCACTGAAAACATCAAGGTGACTAGCCCCTATGTTTGCTGCCAGCCGGAGTTCGACGAGCAAGGCCTTGTATTATGCTGTGTTGTTGGAGGCTTGGAATCCAAATCTTAAGGCATATTGCATGTGCGTGTGATCGGGAGTTTCCAGGATGACCCCGACCCCGCTTGCCTTAGAATTGGAGGAGCCATCAACATAGAGTTTCCAATGGGGAGGGTCGGGACGAAGTAGGGACTCAGAGGGTTCTGGGTCGCGCTGAGCTTCCAACTCTCCCAATTCAGGCGGGTCGGGGAAGTTGTTCATCTACCCCAGATCGTTCAGATTGTTGTGTGACCTCGATGATGAAGTCGGCCACCGCTTGGCCTTTGATCGCAACTCTCGGCTTATATCTGATGTCGAACTCGCTCAGTTCAATTGCCCACTTGGTGAGACGACCTAAAGCTTTCGGCTTTTGTAATACTTGTCGCAATGGTTGGTCGGTCAAAATGACTATCGAATGGGCTTGGAAGTATGGCCGTAGGCGTCGGGAAGAAACGACTAACGCCAAGGCCACTTTTTCCAAGGTCGGATACCTTGTTTCTGCTGGAACAAGTGCTTTGCTGATTTAGTAAACTGGGAACTGTTTTCCCTCATGCTCCCGAATCAATGCTGAGCTGATTGCTGCGTCGGATACTGCTAAGTACAACATCAATGTTTTTCCTGGCTTGGGTTTGGAGAGTAAGGGCGCTGATCCCAAGTATCTTTTTAGCTGCTTGAAAGCTGCCTCGTGCTCTTCGGTCCAGTTCACTATTTGTCTTCCCTTTAGCTGTTTGAAAAAGGAAAACATTTATCTGTGGCTCGGGACATGAAGCGATTGAGCGCAACAACTCTTCCGGTCAGCCTTTGGATATCTTTGATCGTCCTCGGAGATTGCATGTCGAGTAGCGCTTTGATTTTCTCGGGATTCGCCTCGATCCCTCGCTGACTAACTAGGAAATCGAGAAACTTTTTCAAGCCTACGCCGAATGCGCACTTGCTCAGATTTAGTTTCATGTGGTATTTCTGAAGGATGAGGAACATTTCCTCAAGGTTGGCTACATGGTTTGTAGCTTTAACGCTCTTGACGAGCATATCGTCGATATATACTTCCATTGTTTGCCCTATTTGGCGAGCGAACATTTTATTGACCAGTCTCTGATAGGTCGCTCCTGCATTTTTTAGACCAAAAGGCATCACCCGATAACAATAAAGACCTTTGTCAGTGACAAAGGTAATTTTAGATTTATCCCCTGGGTGTATTACAATCCTGTTTATACCTTGAATATGCATCCATAAAACTAAGAAGTTCATGACCCGCGGTACTATTGACCAATTGGTCGATCTTAGGAAGAGGGAAGCTATCTTTGGGGCAAGCTTTATTCAGGTCTGTGTAGTCTACACAGACTCGCCATTTCCCGTTGGCCTTTTTGACCAATACGACGTTGGCCACCCAATTAGGGTAGTAGACTCGAGAATTTGGCCTTGAGGAGCTTGTTGACCTCTTCCCCGATCACGGCGTACCTTTTTGGACCAAGGGTGCGTTGCTTCTATCGGATCGGCCTGTAGGCCGGATCAATGTTCAGCCGGTGTGTGATGATGGAGGGGTCAATCCCTGGCATATCCTCATGAGACCATTCAAAGACGTTGGCATATCGTCGTAGTAGGGCTACCAATCTGTCCTTCAATGGCCGAGTCAGGGACGATCCGACCTGTATGGTTTTGGAGGTATCAGACTCGTCCAACGGGATCTGAACAAGGTCTTCCATGGGTTGGCCTCGTTTGGAAGACTCCTTGCATGGATCCAAGGCCACGGTGGGCGCCATGGAGGACTCGATCGTCATAACCTCCGGTGGGACCTTTAGCGTCGTTGCGTAGCATCACCGAGCGTTGTGCTGGTCCCCTTTGACAATTCCCATGCCATGTTCGGTCGGGAATTTTATGGCAAGATGATAAGCCGACACTCGCCCGGAGGAGGTATAACGATGGTTGCCCGAGAATAGCATTGTAGACTGATGACTGATTGACCACAAGAAAGTCGACCATCACCGTCGTCTGGTCCTGCCCGTCCCCGGCTGTGAGAGGGAGCTGAATAGCTCCTTTGGGCAAGATCTGTCCGCCTGAAAATCCGATCAGGGGAGTTCGTACTGGTCGGAGCATGGACCGATCAATGCCCATCTTATCAAAGGCCTGGGCGAAAAGCACGTCCGCCGATGACCCTGTGTCGACGAGGATTCGGAACACTTTCCAGTTTGCAATGGTTACGAAAATCACCAGGGCGTCATCATGAGGGTGATGAATGCCTCAAGCATCTTCCTCAGTAAAAGTCACATTATACTTCTCCAATTTCCTTTCTTTTGAGGGTCGGGCCAAGACCATGATTTTTGCCTGGGGACGGCTAATGCTCCTCGCATGAGCCTTTTGAGCATTGTTTGAATCGCCTCCATCCTTGTGATTGCCGATGATTGTTCGGATTTCTTCAGTTGGTCGGTTATCAACTGGGCGTTCTTCGGCCGCTGTGATCCGATTACCTCATTGGTCCACATGATCCCCGAGGTGGTCCTCCCGAATAAGTCTTTTGATCACTTACTTGAGATTATAGCAGTTACTCGTATTGTGTCCGTGGTCCCGGTGGAAGTGACAGTATTTGTTCTTACTCCTTCGGTTGGGATTGCTTCGCAACTTATTCGGCTAGTGGACGAAACGTTCGCCCTTTATTTCCATCAGGACTTGCTCATGGGATTTATTGAGTGGGGTGTTAGTAAACTTACTATCGGGTCGCTTACTCGACCTACGGTCGTTGCGAGATCGGTCTTCCTTTCGTTTTTTGCCTGCGTTGGTCGAATCAGGTTCTTTCTTTACTTGCTCTTTTGCCGGGGCGTTTCTATTTTGGGCTGCGTCCCGCAAGATTCGAGATTCCTCGGCATTGGCGTATTTTTGAGACTGGTTCATGAATTCGGCCAACGTAGTAGGAGGGTTCTTATCTAAGGAAAAGAGGAACGGTTTGTCCCTTAGTCTAGTCATGATGGCATTCAGTGCAGTATCGTCCGAATGCTTTCGAACCTGCAGTGCTTCTAGATTGAAGCGCTTGATATAATCCTTAAGGAATTCGCCGTCCTTTTGAACAATGTTCATTAGGTGTGCTGATGCTTTGAGCCTTTTCTTCCCTCCAATGAAGTTCGTGACAAATGCCTTACTCAGTTCGGAGAATGAACTGATGGACCTCGGCTTTAACTGTTTGAACCAGAGCCAAGCAGTATCCGCCAAGGTCAGCGAGAAGGCTCGGCACATGACCGCGTCCGACGCATCTTGCAACTTCATGTAAGTCTAGAAGGACTCCATATGCTCCGTTGAGTCGGTACTCCCAGTGTAGGGTGTGATCTGGGGCAACCAAAACCTGTCTAGCAATCGTACTCGTATTATATCGGCTATGAACGGGACTCGGTGTCTTCTGTCCCAGATGGGTTAGCTTGATAGGTTTGCTTCATGTATGCAATCTGCTTTTGCAGGCTCTGAATCTTAGCCTTCCATGGTTCCTCGCCGTCGGCGGTTGCTTCGGCTGGGGGTCTGCTACGCCTTCTTCGATCTATCTCGTGACGTAGGTTGGACGCATGTAACGGGACTGTCCCTGAAACATGGGACGGAACCGGTTCGACTGGATCGTGATGCTGGCTCGATTGCGGAGTTGCCTGCGCAGCGAAGTGTCGAGGAGGGTTGGTATATGGTTGGACATCGCTCGACTGTCCCCCCCTCTGATCGGATCCCTGCACTCGCTGGGGCTGCATTTGCTCCAACATCTGTTTCATATAACCCAGATCTGCCCTGATATCTCCGACCTCCCTTTTGAGGGTGTCCTGTTGACTATTCCTTCAACGGTTTTACTGGGCGCGCCTGTTCAAACCTGAGGTGGCCTGGTGTTGCGGAGAACCCTGACAGCTCTCTTGCTGTTGCAGCCTTTCCACAGATCGCGGAGCGCGTTCTGGCGTGGCCAAAGTCATGATTGGGATCGCCACTGGGGGAGATTGTGCTTTCTTCTTTCCTTTTGCCATCGCAGGTATCTGGAGTGTCGTCGATAGAGCAGGAACGACTTACGATGTCGTTCCCACAGATGGCGCCAAACCGTTGATGCAGTTTTCCGTTGGATCCAATATAAGGGCCTTCCTTGGACTCGTATAGGCCAAAAAAAGAGGGACAAAGGAGGCCCTGGTTATCACAGGGGACTCTTCGATGCCTAAGTCACGATGGAGGTCTTTGAGAAGGGAGTAAGATCGTCCAGAAAGTTTTCAACGTACCTTGAATGGTGGAACATACCTCTATTTATAGGAGACTTCGAATATTGTTCTGGTTGGACTCTTCCCTGATTTTATGGATATAATCCTGGATTTTCGTATGGTGAGGGTTTCCCAATAATATCGGGATCTGATATTATCCCCCAGAGATCTCAATAGATCTCCCGGGATATTAGGAGTTCATTTGAATCTTCTGGGTCCGCCTTGGGACGGCCTTGGGTCGTAACCAGAATGGGCCCCGACTTAGCTCTCGCTATTCTCAAACCAATTGAGAGTATTGTTGATCTCTGTGGTCGTACGACGCCTGGCCTATAGCCGATCCATAATTGACTTACGGCCAAGCTATTGTCGATACGTAATTGACTGTCGACCGAGACACGGTCGATCCATAATCGACCTACCTATGGGCTAGGTCGGTAGTATATGGCTCTTAAAGGGCTCTTTGAGTGTCCTTAAGGTTGCATCAACTTCCTTGGAGGCTCCGCTCTCTGGACGTATAGACCTCATTAGGCTCAGCGCTCGATGGGCGTGAGCTACTTCAGTAGCATTGGTCCATTCCATAAGCCGACTTGTCGACTTGTCCATTTTTTCCCCCAACAGATCCCATTGCCTCAAACCTCTATATGAGGCACTAATCTTCACTACTAAAAAAAGAGGGAGTTTCAACCCATTTTCATTTCCGAATTTGCCTCTAAAAATTCAAACACATGGTGCTACGATTTGATTAGGGTTTTTAGTAATTTAACTCTTAAGACACTTGACTACGCATAGTTGCATGGCTTATGTGGACGCATAGACAGAAGTGACAATCAAGCACATATCATGCAAGTTGTTCAAAATCACACATATCATGCAAGTTGTTCAAGATCATGCATATCATGCAAATCATTCAAAATCAAGCACATGTCATGCAAATTATTCAAAATATGCTGGTCCATATTATGGGTCTATTTGCAAAGATATCATGAACGAAAAATTACAACTGTTTGATTGCCTGGCTACCAGTTAAAATGAATCTTCTACAATCCTTTTTCTGGGAACAAGATCCTGCAAATCAGGGGATGAGGTTGACCATTCAATCTGAAATTTGTCATGCGGTATACAAGTGGGCAGCATGTCATGCTTTCATGCAGCTGGAGTAGCCTGTCATGCTTTCATGCAGCTGGAGTATCAAATAGCACCCCATCTCTCTCTCTCTCTCTCTCTCTCTCTCTCTCTCTCTCTCTCTCTCTCTCTCTCTCTCCCATCGTAACCATGCTCTCTTTCAAAATTCAAACACCTTTCATCTTATGTTCCAACAGTCTAACAACCTACACCATTCATCTTATTCTTTTCATGCAACACCAGACACCAATTACTTTCCTCTCTCTCCC
The DNA here is from genome assembly GCA_030180095.1 of Magnolia changhungtana. Lineage (NCBI taxonomy): Eukaryota > Viridiplantae > Streptophyta > Magnoliopsida > Magnoliales > Magnoliaceae > Magnolia > Magnolia changhungtana. The sequence continues at coordinate 5,792,136 of JASAUF010000625.1, forward strand.
CTCTGCATACCCCTCTGCATATAAGGTATGGTCTACTTTGATTTTGTTTTAAAGTTTTTAAATTAACTTTTTCCCATGTCTTCTCATTATGTTAATCCATTTGAGTGCATATTGTCTTCTCAATTAACAAGACTTTGGTCATGTTTGCGCTATTTATATGCATGCATGCTTTAGTGCACATGAAAGAAGTGGATTTCTATCCTTATGCTTGATCATTTATGGGAGTTTCCAATTAATTTTGCTATATTCAATTATGGGCAACAAAATGGACTGTTTGGATTGATCGTACCGAAGAAGGTTTGATCAACGTTGTAAACATCCATCTTGTGGGCTCCAATTTTAATTGCCTGCACATCTTGAAAGTCACTTTGATCAAGTGATCTGAGCCATCCGATAATGGATAGGAAATTGGACAATCTAATTTGATTGTATTAGAAAATTTTGGATAATTTATTAATTTAATTAGCAAAATTTTAATATTAAAAAAAGATCATTAAAACTCCCCTAATTAAATTTATTTAAATAGTTTAAATTGGGAAAGAAAGCAATGTATATTAAGGTACGTGAAGATTTCTCTTTTAATAAAACATTAATATTAAGGTTTGCACTATTGTAGTTTTTTTTATTAAATATTTTAATTACAAAAATAAATTAAGTTAATTAGGGAATTATTTATGTTTTTCTAATTAAATAATTTAATTAAATAGTATGCAATATTTTGAAATGATTTAAATTTATATATTTAAAAACCCTTGTATTTCTTGATAGCTGTAATTTTTTTTTTTTTTTTTTTTTTTTTTTTTTTTTTTTTTGCAATATTTTAAATATTTCAAAAGTGATGACCTCTGCAGCTAGATACATTATTTTAAATATTTAATTATAAATTTCTTATAATAATATTTATAAGAAGAAAGGAGACAAACATGGTTGTACTATCATGTGATTAAACTTATGAGCCATACTATGAAAATTTGGTAGAGAATGGTTGAGCAAAGACTAAGGCATGAGACAAATGTATTAGGAAATTAGTTTGGTTTCATGCCTAGGAGATTTGCCACCCAAGCTAGTTTCCTACTTAGACAATTGATGACGAGATATAGGGAGAGGAGGAAGGATTTCTACATGGTTGGTATTGACCTAGAGAAAGCATACAATAGGGCCTCTAGAGAGTTAATTTGGTGGGTGTCGGGAAAGAGAGGAGTTTCAAGAGGATATGCTGACATGATTAAGGATATGTATGAGGGAGGGGTTACAAATGTGAGGACCACTAAGAGACAAGTAAATTCCCAATTACTGTAGGCTTATACCAGGGGTCAACATTGAGCCCTTACCCTTTCGCATTAGTTATAGTCCAGTTAATGAGGCATTTGCAAGAAGAGATTCTATGTTGTATGGTGTTTGTTGTTTGCAATTGACATGGTTTTGATTAACAAGATGAGGGAGGGCATAAAGAAAACTAAATTTATGGAAGGGTGATTTAGAATATAAAGGATTTAAAAATAATCAGACTAAAATAAAGTATATTGAAGTGTAATTTACCTTTCAAAAATGTAACAATAGGAGTGAAAACGAGGAATAGTCAAGATTGTTGACCAAGAAGTTTCCCAAATGACCACTTTCTATGCCTTGGCTCAATAATTCACGAGAGTGGAGAGATTGAGTAGGATGTTGCCCATAGAATTCAAGCTAGGTGGAAAGAAATGCAGATGTGCCTTTAGTGTTTTATGTGATCATTGTGTACCACTCAAATTGAAAGGAAAATTTTATAGGATGGCTATAAGACCAACCATGTGTCATGGGACAAAATTTTGGGCAATTAAGGAACAAAACATCAATAGGATGTGTGTAGCTGAAATGAGGATGTTGAGATGGATGAGTGGAAAGACGAGGAAGGATAGAATTACCTATGAATACATTTGAGGGAACTTACGAGCAGTGTTCGAAATATCAGTATTGCGTTATGTATCGCATCCTTGGGATACAGATACGCATCGGTTATCGCACGGGATATATCATTTATACCAGGTAATCTATCGCACTTTTGGAGAAACATGGGGAGACATTGGGAAAATGGTTGAATTTTTCAATGAAACCTCAGGGATTGTTAAAAAAAAAACGTTGATACACACTTTTAAATCATAACATCTCAAAAAAGAAGTGCACATAATAGGTTTCCTTTGTATAGAGTCCTAAGCTATGCATTGTTTGACTGAACTAATGCAAATATATTCAAATTGAATGCATAACATTTAGAGTATACGTGATGATCATTTCATCAAATATTCCTAAATACTTCGAAATTAGTCTAAATTGACAGCTGGTTGAAGGGAAATTTCAAAAAAAATGTTTTTTAATAAATTTTAATTAAAAAATAGTTTTTATTTTCCGAAAATGGACAAGGACTTAACAAATCAGTAGATCAGCCCTAATACATGCTTGATTTCATGTTTGGAGTGTAATATTGCAAGCAATTTGGGAGAAATTGGAGAAATTTTGAATTTTTCCCAAATAGGACCAGCTACACTCAAATTTCAAAATTAGAGTGTATGTGATGATCATTTAATCAAATACTTGTAAATACTTTGAAATTAGTCTCAATTGATAGCTGGTTGAAGGAAATTTTTGAAAAATAAATAAATGTGGAGAACATGAAGAACTAATGGATATCGAAATCAAAGCTCAAACTCCATGATTTTTCACGCAAAACATGCAGAACTAATGAATTTATAGCAATTTGACATTGATTTAACATAATTTCAACAAAAAAAAGGGATCGAAAATTGAAAATGTTCACCGAATCAGACATGTGGGATATATCGGCATTACCTGTGTGTTTTGTATTGCACAGGTGGGATACAAGATATATCGTGTGATGCAGGACATGAAATGTAAATATGATATGCAAGATTTCAGGCTTAGATCATACCATTCAGAAACAATTACACAAATTCCATATCCCACATGAAAATCCAAACGTTCAATTAAAGGGGAATTTATGCTGGTCCAGGCCTACACATGATAGGGCTGGATCAATAAAAATTATGAAGCAAACGATACTCAAAGATAAGAAATAATCCTTCACACATACATGGTAATCAGTCCCTAATCCAAGGGATTTACCAGTTTCAAATCAAGGAACCTTAGGGAAAGAAAAGGGGCATATAAGTTAGGGAAAACGTAATCTAGGGCTAGGTTTCATGAAAAAAAAGGCTATGAGAGGATAAAAACCTGAACCAAAAGACGATCCCGCGTATGGATAGCGGGCTTGGGGCGCTCCGTCGAAGTTTCAACTTGTCTACGGGCTGAAATCTGGAAACCTGCTGTAATGAAGAACTCCGATGCAACAGAAGGACGAATTCGAAGTATGGATGGTGGGGGAAGATGAAAAAAAGATGATGGGGGATGGGGATGAATCGGGGTCGATGTGGCTTCGCACCACGGTAGTTAGCCCTTCAAAAAGGGAGGGTTTCGCACCCACTTTTGAGTTCTTCCACAGCTCACGAAGAGAGCAGAAAACTAAAGCAGGAATTTTTATTAAACTTCAATGAATCAAAAGAACTACAAGGGGTGCTTATTTATAGGGAGAGCCCTATACCCAAAAACTCGCACGATGTGCGACACCTATTACTTGGCGATGAAGTAAACTAAAATAAAAACCAAACACAGAAATCTAAAGCGTTCACAATGTTTTGAATAATAACAATAAGCAAAACCTAAAAAATGAAATCAATCTGACGAGTGGGCCACGATCATGAGATCCCATGATGGGCTTTTCTTGACTATCGGGCCCACTTTTCTGAACCAAAACTTGTCTTCTAGCTAGGAGGCCCTCCTTGGACGTCGTCATCGAGCCAGATCGATGATGGGATCCTCCTTCTGCGTACATACGTGCGTAGGGGTGGTGGTGTGCGGTCGTGCGTGTGCACGATGTCCTCATCAACTCTCCTCGGCTGCGAAGATTTCGCCACTGGCGAAATAAAACTCCTGAACTGCTCTAGGATGTCAGGATCAAGTCGCTGGAGCTCCGCCTCAGTGAGCCATGTGCTGTCTGAAGCTGGACGTGACTTCCATTTAACAAGGTACTTCTGAAACCCGCCATCCGACGTAGAAATTATCTCATGGTCCAGGATATCCTCTATTTCCTCTCTTGGGGTGTGAAGGCTAGGTATGGGAGGTAGAGGCTGGGATGAAAGGTCGGGAAGAGGCCATGGATCAAAGGTTAAGTCTGGAGAATCAGGACGGGTGGGCGAAGGGCCGGACAAAGTATCAGTGGGTCCCTGAAAAGCAACTAGATCCTCCACATTGAATGTGGAACTAATTCCCATGGAGGGTGGAAGATCTACCTCATACGCATTGAGACCGTTTCGCTTTATAATTTTGAAGGGTCCAGGCTACGCGCGTGTAACTTACGAACGGCCCCTGGAGGGTACCGCTCGGGCCTGATGCGGACCATCACAGAGTCCCCAATATTGAACTCTTTGAAACGTCTATGTTGGTCTGCAGAAAATTTGTATTGCTCATTACTAGTAGTGATCTTTCGCCTGATTTCTTGATGCAATGAATGTATGTGATATGCAAAAGACTCTGCAGACTCTGATGGCCTATGGGATAATGACATGGGGATAAGATCAATAGGCTTCCTAGGCTTGTAACCAGTAACGACTTCAAAAGGACTTAGACCTGTGGACCTATTGACAGAACTATTGTATGCAAACTCGGCTATGGGTAGTACAGCGTCCCACGTCCTGGTATGCTCCCCTACTAAACATCGAAGTAAACTCCCAAAGGCTTTATTAACCACCTCAGTCTGGCCATCGGTCTGAGGGTGGTAGGCAGAAGAAAATTTGAGCCTAGTATTCATCATGTGCCATAATGTCTTCCAAAAGTAACTCATGAATCTTACGTCACGGTCAGACACTATGGTTTTTGGTAACCCATGCAGTTTGACAACTTCACTAAAGAACAGCTTGGCAACATGAGAGGCGTCGGAGGTCTTAGAACAAGGAACGAAGTGGGCCATTTTGGAGAAACGGTCCACGACAACAAATATGGAGTCATGCTTTCGAATAGTCTTGGGAAGTCCAAGCACGAAGTCCATACTGATGTCCTGCCAAGGGATGAAGGGGACTGGCAAAGGTGTATATAATCCTGTATTCTGTTTCCTCTGCTTTGCCAGTTGACAAGTACGACATTGCCCTATAATTTTGGCCACATCCCGCTTGAGGCTTGGCCAATGAAATCTATCCTCCACTAGGGCAATGGTCTTGTCACGACCGAAATGACCCGCGACCCCCCCTGAATGTAACTCCCAGACAAGAAAATCGCGAAGGGAGGTGCGTGGTATGCACAAGCGGTCACTTCTAAATAAATATCCGTCCAGAATCAAATACTCACTGTTAGCTCCTGACGGACTCTCTAATAAAGACGTATACACAACCCCAAAATCTGGACACTCAAAATACTCTTCTTTGATGCGCTCAAGGCCCGTAACTTCAACGCTCATAGAGTTGAGTAATACGACTCGACGACTCAACGCGTCAGCAGGCTTATTCTCTACACCGGCCTTGTGCTTAAGTACAAAAGTGTACTCTTGAAGAAATTGAACCCACTTGGCGTGCCTGGGGCTTAATTTCTTCTGAGAGTTCAAGTATTTTAAGGCCTCGTGATCTGAGAACAAGACGAATTCTTGCGGTAATAGGTAATGTCGCCAATGGCGCAGTGATTGCACTACCGCATAGAATTCCTTGTCATAGGTGGAATATCTCTGCTTCGCCTCGTTCAGATTCTCACTAAAAAAGGCGACATGGTGCCCTTCCTGGCTAAGTACTCCTCCTATGCCGACTCCTGACGCGTCACATGCGACTTCAAAGGCTTTTGAAAAATCGGAAGTCGCGTGATCGGAGCTTCGGTCATCTTGACCTTTATCTCCTTGAAGGCCTTCGAGGCGGCCTTTGTCCATTGAAACTCTCCCTTTTTTATGCAGTCCGTGATGGGAGCCACAATGGAACTGAAGCCTCGAATGAACCGCCTATAAAAAGTGGCTAAGCCATGAAAGCTGCGCACCTCATGAATATTGTGGGGTTCAGGCCAATTAACAATGGCCTTGACCTTCTCGGGATCCGCCGATACGCCCTCAGCTGACACAATAAAACCTAAGAAGATCACACTACTAGACAAGAATGCGCACTTCTTTAGGTTGGTGTACAACTTCTCGGCCCTAAGGATCCCACAAACTTGCCTCAAATGGTTGAGGTGTTGCTCCTTAGTCATGCTATAAATCAAGATATCATCAAAGTATACGACTAGGAACTTCCCCATGAAGGGTCTCAACACTTGGGTCATCACACGCATGAAAGTGCTTGGGGCATTAGTTAACCCAAAAGGCATAACTAGCCACTCATATAGCCCATCCTTCGTCTTGAAGGCCGTCTTCCACTCATCACCAGGGCGTATACGGATTTGGTGATACCCACTTTTGAGGTCAATTTTTGAGAAGATAGTAGCATTGGCCATCATATCTAGCATGTCATCAAGACGCGGTATGGGAAACCGATACTTGATTGTGATTTTGTTGATGGCCCTACTATCAACACACATCCTCCATGTGCCATCCTTCTTAGGTGTAAGAAGGGCGGCACGACACCTGACTCATGCTCTCTCGAATGAAACCCTTCTCTAGGAGTTCATCAATCTGCCTCTTCAACTCAGCGTGCTCCTTCGGGTTCATTCTGTAATGTGGGAGGTTTGGTAGAGTTGCCCAAGGGATTAAATCAATGGCATGCTGTATATCCCTCATAGGGGGAAGCTCATTCGGTAAATCATCAGGAAAGACATCACGAAACTCATGTACTACCTGAATGGCCTCAGTGGGTAACTCTACGCTAGTCTCTGGTACACTCTCCCTAGCCACAAGGGCGTATATCATCGAGTCCACCTCCGTTTCACGCTCAAAGTCTTTGGCATTCAAAATATGGAGCGGTTTGGACTTGGACTTCGACTCCTTCACTTCTTTTGGGCCGCTCACACTACTCTGTGTGGTGAACTCTTTTCCAGTTGTATTCTTGGGTGGTAGAGGATTTAACTTGACCTTCTTGCCCTCAAACCAGAATGTACACACATTTGAACGACCAAATATGGTAACATCCCTGTCATAGAGCCACGGCCTACCCAGAATGATATGGCCCACATCCATAGGAACAACATCACACCAAATTGTGTCCTTATAAGATCCGAACTGAATAGGGACAAGACAGTGGTGCGAGACTGGAATGGATATCTCATCAACCCAGGAGACTCTATAGGGTTGAGGATGGGCTTCCAGCTTCAAGCCCAAACGACTCACAGTGCTAGTCGATACCACGTTGGCACAACTACCACTATCCACGATCATCTTACAGTTCTTTTCCCCACATTTCGCATTAGTGTAGAAGATCGTGTTGCGGCGCCAGTCATCAGTGTTCTTGGCTTGAGCCAGGGTGCAACACACAATTGCTAGGGTCACGGACTCTTGTGCTCCCTCTTCCTCATCACTAAGGGTTCCGACTGGCTCATATTCCTCCTCCTCACTATCACTCTCTGGGCGCACTACTTCTACTTGCCCATCAATGAGGAGTACTTTGGTGCCCTCTCTGGTGCCGCACTGGTGAGCAAAATGACCAAACCCCTGACACCTAAAACACCTAGTGGCCCCACTTCCACGTGAATTAGACCCGACAATCTCTTTACCCTTATCATCCTTAGGTCTGGGCTGAACATTAGGGAAGGTTTGTTTTGGAATCCGTGTTAGGTCTAGCCCCAGAGGGGTTGGCCTTAAATGCCGGATTCGCGAAAGTCAAACCGCCTTCCCACAGATGCTTTAAGGTATTGCTCAACATCTAACACTACTTGGTACAACTGTTCGATAGTGTCTATGTCTTTGGCGAGCAATTCTCTCCTAATGTCAGGACGGAGGCCCGTTTTAAAACGAGCAAGGGTGAGTACAGGGTCCTCATCAACCTCACAATGGGTCAAGTACTCTTCAAATTTCTCAATATAGTCGGCAACACTCATGGAACCTGTCGAAGAGATTGCCACTCCTCAATCAACTGCAGCGATAAGAAAAGGGAGGTACTTCTCTTTAAGTGTTTCTTTCATTTCGCCCCAATGGACTATTGGGAGTTCCCTCGCTCTTTCTTTCTTTCGCTCAACCGTCGCCCAAAACCTCTTTGCTTGACCCACAAGCTTCATCTTGGCGAATCGGACTCGTCGAGCATCCGACATATCATACCACTCAAAATAGTGGTCCATATCCGCCAACCAATCTAAAAAAGCTTTAGGGTCTAAGTGGCCATCAAAAGTAGGGGCATCTACTCTAACTCCCTTGAGGAGTTGCGCATCTGGGTCATATTGGTTATGATATCCCTCACGGGGCGGGTGCACAGGTGCGCGCCCATGACCAACTCCTTGGCCGCCTCCATTCCTTTGTCTAATCTCCTGATCACCTGCTTGAGAATGGGCATCTTCCCCAATGGTGGGGTTTGCCCTGAGGGAGGCCTCTATTTGAGTAACGTGATCATCAAATTGGTTAAGGCGTTGATCCATACGTTGTTCCAAGCGCTTAGACATAGACTCAAACTGCTGGGTTAACTTGACCATTGATTCTTGTAGTTGCTCTATGTTTAGAGTAGGGTGCAAACCAAAACCGCGACCCGTTCGTGTGGGCATACACAGGCTAACTCAACCTAAGGACCTGCTATGGCAACTATATGCATCTAAAAAAACCTAAATGACCCTATGAGACTCTATATGAAGGCGATAACACACCGCTACTAAAATTCAGCTATATATGATGGACTGAATGCATGACAGACTCAAATAAACTAAACCCTAAATATGTGGTGAATTCCCCTACAAGAACCCTAGGCTCTGATACCAAATTTGATGCAGGACATGAAATGTAAATATGATATGCAAGATTTCAGGCTTAGATCATACTATTCAGAAACAATTACACAAATTCCACATCCCACATGAAAATCCAAACGTTCAATTAAAGGGGAATTTATCTTTGGTCCAGCCTACACATGATAGAAATTTGGATCAATAAAAATTATGAAGCAAACGATACTCAAAGATAAGAAATAATCCTTCACACATACATAGTAATCAGTCCCTAATCCAAGGGATTCACCAGTTTCAAATTAAGGAACCTTAGGGAAAGAAAAGGGGCATATAAGTTAGGGAAAACGTAATCTAGGGCTAGGTTTCATGAAAAAAAAGGCTATGAGAGGATAAAAACCTGAACCAAAAGACGATCCCGCGTATGGATAGCGGGCTTGGGGCGCTCCGTCGAAGTTTCAACTCGCCACGGGTGAAATCTGAAACCTCGTTGTGAATGAAGAACTCCGATGCAACAGAAGGATGAATTCGAAGTATGGATGGTGGGGGAAGATGAAAAAAAAAGATGATGGGGGATGGGGATGAATCGGGGTCGATGTGGCTTCGCACCACGGTAGTTAGCCCTTCGAAAAGGGAGGGCTTCGCACCCACTTTTAAGTTCTTCCACAACTCACGAAGAGAGCAGAAAACTAAAGCAGAAATTTTTATTAAACTTCAATGAATCAAAAGAACTACAAGGGGTGCCTATTTATAGGGAGAGCCCTATACCCAAAAACTCACACCATGTGCGACACCTATTACTTGGCGATGAAGTAAACTAAAATAAAAACCAAACACAGAAATCTAAAGCGTTCACAATGTTCTAAATAATAACAATAAGCAAAACCTAAAAAATAAAATCAATCCGACAAGTGGGCCACGATCATGAGATCCCATGATGGGATTTTCTTGACTATCGGGCCCACTTTTCTGAACCAAAACTTGTCTTCTAGCTAGGAGGCCCTCCTTGGATGTCGTTATCGAGCCAGATCGATGATGGGATCCTCCTTCTGCGTACATACGTGCGTAGGGGTGGTGGTGTGCGGTCATGCGTGTGCACGATGTTCTCATCATCGTGGGATATATTGGCTGATATCATCGATATTTAAAGCATTGCTTACGAGTAGCATCAATAGGTAAGTCTTAGATGGTTTAGTCATGTGTAATGGAGACCAAGGACTTAGGAGTGATTTTGTACGAGTTGAAGGCTCTAAAAGGGCAAGGGGAAGGCCTAAAAGAATCTGGATGGAGGTTGTAGGAAAAGACTTGATGACTTGGGGACTAAGTCAAGTCTAGTCCTTAAGAGAGTAGTATGGCGGAATAGGATTCATATGGCCAACCCCAGTTAATTGGGATATGGCTTATATGATGATGATGATCGTTGTTTGTAGTATTGATAATATCCCCAATTAATTGGGATATGGCTTATTTGATGATAATGATGATGATGATCATTGTTTGCACTATTGATAATATCAGCTGATATATTGGCTGATACTATTGGCATCTCAGGGGACTAATACGAAACATGGGGGGAATTGCAAAGTACCCCCATATTGATCGATATATTGTCAATATTGCCCAATATATCGTGATATTGACGATATATCAGAAAATATTGTCATAAAGCCTTTGTAAACTTCCCTTCTATCATTGATACATGTGATATCTACACTTCCCATTCAAAAGAAAAATTGAAAAAAAATAAATAGAAGAGAATGGAAAAAAAAGCACCTCTTTGTAAAGCTTCCATTCTTCCTCTTTTTCTCCTCCTCCTACCCCTCCTCCTCCTCCTCCTCCTCTCTCTCTCTCTCTCTCTCTCTCTCTCTCTCTCTCTCTCTCTCTCTCCTTCCCCCTCCTCCTGCACCCTCTTCTTTTTCCGCTCTCTCCTCCCCCTCCTCCTGCACCTCTTTCCAAAATAAAAGAGCCTGCAGGCCATCTGTCATCCATCATATTCAAAGGGTATTTAATACTCTGGCTGCTCTCTCTCTCTCTCTCTCTCTCTCTCTCTCTCTCTCTCTCTCTCTCTCTTCTTTTTTCCGCTCTCTCCTCCCCCCTCCTCCTGCACCTCTTTCCAAAATAAAAGAGCCTGCAAGGCCATCTGTCATCCATCATATTCAAAGGGTATTTAATACTCCGGCTGTGTATGATGCTTGATACACATGCACTTAGAAATGGTACACATGGCATATATTAACCCAAATTAAAGCAATTAAAATGCGGATCCCACTCTTGTTAAGTTACAGTATAAAAACCAGGTTGGTTGAACAGTACTAACCACTGATTCATGGACACTTGTTTTTTGAAATTAGGCCATTGGATATTTTTCCATTTCTAACCGTCCAATAAATGCCCAACAATCTACTATTTGGATAACCTAAGAGTAAATTTTTTTTTTTTTTTTTAATCCACGATAGATCTAACTGGTGCCATAATTTGGACAGTTTATTTTGAATAATTTGTATGCCACATAAGCATTTACTTGGTAATATCTATGTGCCTGTGTATCATATATGATATATCACTGCCACAGTATCAAAGTATTTCTCCATTTATGAAATGCAGAGTTGTATGATACTCTGGCAGCATATAACACTTGACATGTATGCACTCAGGAGTAGTACACGCTTCAATTAAACCAACTAAATTGTGGAATCCACTATCACCAAGTCATGGTCCTAAAATCAGATTGTTGAATGATCCTAACCCTTGATTCGTGGACACTTGTTGGTTGGAGACCATTGAATATCTTTCGTTCTTAATTTTCCAATAAATCCTCGCCAATATCATCATTGTATGAGGAAATAAACCTAATTTTTGGTTTATGACACATAATTTGGACAATTTAATTTCAATTAGTTGTACGCTACGTGCAATTTTTAAGCCAATTTCTAAGTGCATGTCCACTATCCCATCATGCTTATTAAGAATATCAAAGGTTTTCTCATTTAGAAGCTACACTTCTATGTTATTTTAGCACCATATAAAAAATGGTGGCGACTCTTGAAATAGTAAAAATGTCATAATTGTACGACAATCTAGACCGCGTAAGTTGCTGACCCAACTATCAAGGGACATGACCCAAAATATACACTGCAAAGATAATACTAACCAATCTGATTAGTGCATTCAAATTTAGGCCATTCACTATTCTACTTTTAACCATCCATTTAAGAGCCATTAATTAATTGCTTGGGACTTGGGACTACTTGATTGGTGTGATTGTAGAGATGTGCTCCATCCACTATGAGCTTAACAATGTGGATTGTCTAGATAGTTGGACATGCCTTCCATGTGTGAGGTGGATCAGAATTGGATGGCTTAACCTTTGATTAGTTATTTGTTGAATTAGGAGTGCTGGATATTTTTCATTTTTAACTGTCCAATAAATGTCCACTGATCTGGTAGTCAAATAAGCATAATTTTTTATTCATCATACATCTAAATTGGGACCCAAAATTTGAATGGTTTCGTATGAATTAGTTGTAGGATACTTGAATGATATGACTCATTTTGCATATAATTGCATCACTTTTGTCCGACAGTTCATAATTTAGGGTCCTATGCAATGGAAACTTATCATGGATAATCTTTTTTTTTTTTTTTGAGTTTTGAAAGTGTGGTCATGTCTTTTTTAACATCACCTGAAGTTTTTTCTGTAAAATTCCATCATTTTTCCAATGTTTCCCATGCACAATGATTCATTCCCCAATACATGCAATCTTTCCCCTGTGCTACCAAAATGTTTCTGTATCCCAGCAGTGAGATGCATGCATCGATACCAATACTATGAATATTGATGATGATGATGATCTTTTTATACAATGCCAATTTTTACTTTTGTGGTTTTTAATTAAATATTTTGATTATGAATAACTGAATTTAATTAAGAAATCTTAATGAATAGCTAAATTTAATTAAGAAATTTTAATAAAATTTCTAATAGATCTTTTAATAAATTTAAAATTATCGATTTTTGTAATGACATTTGTAAAAACTGTGTTCAACATGCATTTTGCACATTCCTGTTGACTAGTATTTAGGAGATGCCACTTCACATAATTTTTGACACCCATGCACCTGTGTGCATCAGTCTCTCTCTCTCTCTCTCTCTCTCTCTCTCTCTCTCTCTCCCTGTGTGTGTGTGTCTATGAGTGTAGGTCATGTTTTATTTATTTATTTATTTATTTTTTTAGTACACACACACACACACACCCACACCCTCACACACACCCACACAATCACACCACAATGGGTACTTGAACCCATGACCTCGTGTTGAAACTCTTGTGAGCCCCAAAAGGCAGGAATTTAACATGTGCTTATGAAGGCTCATGATATCTTTGTTGAACAATCCTACTAAGGCCAACCACTAAAGCCGTTATGAACCTCTTTTGAGAGAGTCCCTTTTCTTCACTAGCTTAATAGCACCTAGGGAATTCTCAAGATGTATTTCTTTATTCATCATTCTTAAAAAAGGAAGGATAAAGCCACAACCGTCGAATCCTTCCTGGCTTTGAATCCCATAACTAAACTGTTCCTGGCTTTTAGTCTGAAGGTCCCTTGGCTCACGGCTTCTTCTTGGGTCCTGTCACAGCTTTAGTCATCCTGCCTGAAGGAAGAGTGTTCTCCTTACGTCACTTTAAGGAGTCTTTATGTTTTCATTCTTGTTGGCGAAGCAAGAGGGGAGACAAGAGAGAGTAAGCATGCATGATGCTGCTGGCTTTGTTTGCATTGTGATGCACAACACTGTTAGCAATCAGGTATGTTGCTTGCTTAACTAATCTAATTTGCTTATTGAATGAAAAATGGTACAGATATACTTGATATCTACACATTTACCTTGATTTATATGAACTCCTTTCAAGATACTTTTGAATTGATGTCTACGACCACCCTAATTGATTTGCATACACATTTTCCATCTTTGGAACTGAAATAGCACATTTTGGTCTATTCCAATTCCCAAATTTGAAAGTAAGAAAATGAAAAGGAATGTCTGTAGTAGTGGCTCCTCTGCGAAGCAAGGAAAGATGTTCTCATGGGGATTGTTTGAGGTCTTAGGAGGTTCTGTAAAATTGTGATTCTTTAATGATGTTTGCAGTGAGTGAGAGACATCCTGTCATGGTCTTCATAAAGATCTTCTTGTGACTTATTGAGATTTCAATCAAGTCATTGTCGTGATTTCACTTGTCCTATAGATGGACTTACCCAGCTCCATAAGCAATAAAAGCCTCTTCTCAATATGGAAGTTGATGGTCTATCTTCTATTAGAAAAGAAGGGAGAACCTTTGGGACCATTGCCTACCTGCAGTATTGTAGTCTATCTAGAAGGAAATATAATAGAACCTTCTAAAACCAAGCTCAAAATGATACATGAGGTGATGGAGGAATGTCAGTATATCTCCCGGGCTCATTGTTGCGAGGAGTTTAGGTCCTTTTGAAGGTTGTGGAAGACACAAGCTCATGAATGGAGTTCCCCTTTGTAGGGATGGTAGAGCTTAACGATGATTGCTTGTTTGCCAACCAAGGGCTAACGGAGCTAGGGCCTTGGTGGATATTATAAGAGACAATTTGGGAGCTTTTAAAGGGTTTTCTTCAATCCACTCCTGATTAGTGTTGCTGGTAATGATTGAGTTTGAGACTCAAATTCATTTAGGTCCTTTTGTAGGATCATCTCCGGCGGGAGTGTACATAGGTTCTTGTGTATGACTGTCACAGGACACGGGTGCGTACGTGTTAGTCTCTATGGAAGCCTTCGGCGGGAGTATACGTAGGTCCTTGAATTAGGACCGTAGTGGTGCTTGTTTAACTGATAGAAAACCAAGTCTCTGTGGGATCCATCGACACGGGTGGAAACGTGTTCCACTAACACGGGTGAGTACGTGTAGGTTTTTGTGTAGGATCGTCACCGACTCGGGTGTGTATGTGTAGGTTTGTGGTGAACCTGTAAAACCATTGTAAATATTAGAGGTGAATCTATTGGAAACCTTTGAGGCAGTGAAATTCGGTACACTCGAAGAGAGTGCGTCCACCGGGAGTAAAGTAGGCAATTAGTCGAACTACTATACATCCTTGTGTTTGCAATTGTTATTGTTTGTAATTTTATTTATTCTTGTGTTGAATTTGTTTATTATGAATGCATGAATAGATTGTATGCTAGGCACTTAATTTGTAAGCATACACAATTGATATTTCACATCTCACATATAGACTAGTCGCCCAATTAGTTGTATCTATTGTAGTATATATACTTGGACCTACTTTGCTTGGAAGCCTAAAGCCCAAGTGTTAATTGCTTTTAATTGGCACATATTTTTAAGCCCCCCCGCACCCTCTAGGACTTAGCCGTAACTCTAAGCTCCATAAGCTTCTGCGTAGCGTGTTGGACAATCGTCGCAATTTCACTTTCAAATACCACGTGTCACCGATGTTGTTGCTCATCTTGACTCCTTGATTGCTGCTGAGAGGGGGGATGCCACATGGCTCCCTCTTTGACGAGAGAGAGGTGATGCCTGGTGGGGAGATCGCTCTCAAATCCCCCTGCTTCAATGAAAGGTTGTCATTCTCTCTCTCTCTAATATGTGTCTCGAGCAGTGGGTTGACCATGTGAAGGCATGAGAGTGAGCCTCCATCGCCTCTTGTTTTTAAGGGTTCTCTTCCCATGACGTGTGGTGGGTACTCAACGGCATGCTAGGGTCGGTGGCTCATACATTTACTTGTTTGGCGCCTATTGTTATGTAGTCACCTCGGAGGATAGCGAGACAAAGGTGTGTAAAAACAGTTATGTTTTGGCCGTAACGGTTGATTCGTATCAGTAACGGTTAAAGGCAATTATGCGATATGGGTCTGAAACGGGGTAGGAGAGAAAAAGGGCGGTAACAGCCACAGATTGGCTGTTACAGGCTATAACGGCCATTATGGCCCCATGACGGTGAAGCAATAGGAAAAAAAAAAAAAGAAGTAAAAACAAACAAAAAAAAAAAGTAAAAAGAAAAGAAACTTACCTCTTCTTCTTCTTTGTTGTTGACTTGTTGCTGTTGTTGCGTCAGCAGCACCATCTTCTTCTTCTCCTTGATCCCGTCTCTCTCTCTCTCTCTCTCTCTCTCTCTCTCTCTCTCTCTCCTGCTCTTTTTTTTTTTTTTTTTTCCTTCTCTCTGTTCTTGAAAAGAGAATCGGGGAACAACCACGTCTCGATTTTTTCTTTTTAATAATCTGGAGTGTACGATGCTCCATGCGCTTGCACCGGTGGGGCCCACCTTGATGTATGTTTTGTATATCCACACTGTCCATTAGTTTTTCCAACTCAGCCCTAAAATGAGGCAAATCCAAATCTCAAGTGGACCACACTGTAGGGATTAAATTTCCACTGTTAAAAGCTTCTTGGGACCACATCTTTGGATCAAGCTGTTATTTGTGTTTTCCCTTTCATCCAGGTCTATGTGACCTTATCAATAGGTTGGATGGAAAATAAACATTACAGTGGCCCTAGAAACTTTTAATGGTGGGCATTCAATGATCACTTTTTCCTGTGGTGTAGTCCACCTGAGATTTGCATCTGCTTCATTTTTGGGACCGTGTCCTAAAAGGAGTTGGCAAAACTGATGGACGGCATGGATATACAACATATATGGGGGCCCATGGTCAGGGCTCACCCACATGCAGATTGCCTAATGACGCTGCCAGTAACGACTGCTACTGGATGATGTTCTGTGGGCCTCACCATGATATATGCATTTTATCCCCGTGGTCCATCCATTTTGCCAAATCATTTTATGGCATGAGCGCAAAAATAAGCAGATCCAAATCTCAGTTGGACCACACCACATGAAACAGTGGTGACTGAACGCCCACCATTAAAAACTTCTTTGGGGCCACCAAAGTTCTGGATTAAGCTGATATTTGTATTTTCCTTTCATCCAGGTTTGTGTGACGTAATCAACAGGTTGGATGGCAAATAAACATTACAATGTAGCCTAAGAACTTTTTAATGGTGAACATTAAATCACCACTGTTTCTTGTGGTATGATCCTTGATATTTGAATCTGCCTCATTTTTTGGCTCATGCCATAAAATGAGCTGTAAAAATGGATGGATGACATGGATAAAACATATACATCATGGTGGGCTCACAGAGCACTATCTAATAGCAATTGGGCCATGTCATATATATATATATATATATATATATATATATATATATATATATATATATATATATATATATATATATATATTGCTCATGCTAAAGCATATGCACGGCATCGATTCAACACATACATTGAGATGGGCCCATCCACAAGTGGTCCACTTAAGATTTGAATTTGCTTGGTGGATATACAACAAATGCATTGAGGTGGGCCCCACATTTAACGCGCCACTCACTAGTGGTCCACCTGAGATTTAGATGTACCTGAATTTTTGGACCATGCTGAAAATGAATTGACAAGACAGATTGACGGCATGGATATACAAATACATTTAGGTGGCCCTCTTGATCCACTACTGGTCCACCTAAAGATATGGGTCCGCCTCATTTTTTTTATCATGCCCTAAAATGAGTTGGCAAATGAATGGATGACATGGATATATAATCCATACTGGCCTTGAAAATTTGTGCATGAGACATATATATACTCAAAATTAACCTTGGCATGTTCTTCATTTTGCATTTGGACATTTGATGGTTGATTCATGGCTATCCAACTTTTACGTCATCCTCGTCCACTAACATACATGTTTAATCCTTTATGTTCTTGTAGCAAATATGGGCTAGCGCAGTTGGGTATTGATAGAATGATTCCGACCGCAATTGCATGGAGAGGCGCTGGTGGACAGTTGACAATCCTGTGGAAATCAGCCCTATGGAATCTTCAAAGCAAAGCTAGCCTGTGTGATTAAAAATAAAATAAAATAAAAAAATCCTGGGCTGGTAGCAAGTTGGGGTAATAAGTCTAAACTCCAAGATGATTGACATTCCAAGGCAACTGATCTACCACAACTGGGCTGAACCATGTATTAAGGCAAATACAATTCTTTCAAGATCAAAGAAAGGTGGAAAAGGCCTATAAGCTGAATTTTGATGGTTGCTGATTGGGGGATTCATGCTAAGAAGGTGGTGTTGGTGGTACTTGTCAAGAACAGATTCTCCGGCCCAGTAGGGTTGAGGGATTCACGCTTTTTGAAGAGATAATGCCATATAATCTAATGAATCAAGGGCAGTCAACCGTTGCGGTGAACTAGGCCAAGTCAAGACGATGCCCATAGAAGATTCCGAATTTGATTGAGGCAGCAGCAGTTCTACCCGATTGCATTGTATTGAAATAAGGTGAAATAAGTTAAAAGTGTGTTTGGTTTTCCAATTTCATCATTATCATTTTAAGGTGTTTGTTGCGTGTTTTGTTTTCCTATTTCATCATTATCATTTTAAGGTGTTTGTTTAAACAAGAATTACAGCTTGTAAATTGATAGTCGAATACATCTGTGAAGGAAATAGGTAAAAAAATAAATTATAATCATTACATTATAAAATTATTATATTCTTTAACAAACTCATCATTATAGTCAAATGTTTAGTGACATCACCACACAATTATAGAAAGTAATCAAATGTTTGGAACATCAAAAGATGAATTGATGTCTAGCCATCACACCGTTTTTGAAATATTTTTAAATGTTAAAAAGAATTTTGAGCTTGTTTCTACATAGAAATGAATGCAGGGCAAATGGGCCAATGATTTTAGAGGCAAAGTTTACAAAAACAGAAGAAACTTTGATACTCTGGCAGAATGTGATGGGTGATACACAGGACCTTAGAAATTACTTAACTGTACACGTCATTTATAATGTAAATGGAAGTGTCCAAATTATGAGTTTACATGTATCATGACCTAAAAATTAGGCTTATTTAATTATATGACTCAAGATTTGTGGACATTTATTGGATAGTTAATAATGAAAAAATATCCAATGGTCTTATTTCAGTAAACAAGGGTCCATCAACTGGAGTTATGGATTGTTCAACCAATCTGAGTTTTGGCCCGTAAGTTAGTGATAGCTTGTCCACAAATTAGCCGGTTTAACCTGAATTATTACATGCCACGTGCCGTTTCTAGATGTCTGTGTATCAAGTGTCATAGCAGCGAGAGTATCAAGTAACTCCCCTTGCAAAAATGATTTAAGCCCTTTACTTTAGGCATAGCGTTAGCTACGGAGTATCAAGTAACTCCCCTGACAAAAATGATTTTAAGCTCTATCTTTTAGGCATCATATTAGCACAAGAACTAGGGCTGCAATTCAACTTATGTTCAACCCGATTGTCTAAACCTGAGTTTGAGCTGTCAAAGTCACTGGGTTGGGTTTGGGTTGGGAATAATCATGTGTATTTGCATTGGGTTGGGTTGGGTCGGGTCCGGTCGGATCTGATTGGGTCTTAACCCTCAACCTGACCCAACTGACTTGAGTTGCACTCCTATCTAGAATGTTGGGACAAAGCTCTTGAAAGATTCGAAAGTAGTCTCTTGTGTGGGAAGATAAGACACCTGTCGTTGGGAGGAAGTTTTGCACTTTTAAAGGCAATGATGACAAATCTTCATGTGTATTATATGTCTTTATTCAAATATCCTAAAGGGGTGGTGGATAAGTTAGAGAAGATAAGGAGGGATTTTCATAAGAGGGCTGAAGAGAAATACAAGTTCCACTTATGAAGTGGGAGGAGGTCTGTAAACTGGTACAAGTGGGCATGGAGGTTTGGGGTGGAAGATGGTAGCTTATTGAGGGAGGTAGTTAGTTGGAAATATGGGCTACAAGAGGGCTCTTAGTGGATTAAAGAATCATCCTTGTATAGGGCCTTCATTAGAGGAGAAGGTTTGAGAAGGGGTTGATTTCAATTTGGGTAATGGCGAGAGGATTAGGTTTTGGGAAGATTTCTGGATAAGGAAACAATAGATTAAAGGAAAGTTTTCCACTTCTAATAAGGCCAGCCCCACAAGTTGACATGACAATGGCTAGATGTTATTCCTATAATGGTGTGGACTCCCCAATATACGAGGAATTTAAATGAGGTGGGGTTTGAGGAAGTGTTGTCTTTATTAAAGTTGTTGGAGAAAGTGTGGCCTAAAATGCTCTAATCCGACTCCCTCAAGTGGCTTCTACAAAAATCTGAAACTCTGGTTAGTTTACAGTTAAATCATTCTATCAAAAAATTAGTGGGGGATCTACATCAATGAAAATCAGTCATATAACTTATCTTAGGAGTTATGGAGCTCCTCCAAAGGTGGTGGCGTTAGTGTGGTTGGTGGGAAGAAGCAAAGTCTTAACAGTTGAAATTTTGTGTAACAGAGGGTTGATTCTTCCCATGTATGTTTTATGTTTATTTATTTATTTACACACACACACCCACGCACGCCATGGTGAGATTTCACCACCAATGAGTTTCGAACCCAAGACCTGGTGTTGAGACTCCTCGGTGTCTACAACTGAGGCAAGGACTGGAACCCAAGTATGTTTTATGTGCTACCAGGTTGAGGACTCAATAGATCATCTTTTTATCCATTGTTCTTATGCAACGTAGTTCTGATCGAGTATCTTTGCCAGTTTCGCCATATATCCAGTTCAATCGAATCTCTCTTCCTATGTTGGTAGGGTGGGGGAAATGGTAAAAAAGGAAAGCTAATTTGGCGGCTATGTTTACCTGCTGGGATTTGGGCTCTATGGCTGTAAAGGAATAATCGAGCTTTTAGGAATTGGGAGAGATCTTTGGAGTTAACTGGCTGTTTTGAAAAAGATAATTTCAACGAATGAGCAATTGAGTTAAAAGGAATTGGGATGGATCGGCTTTGTGAAAGTTGGTTGGGCTGATTTGTAGTCTTTTTTTTTTTTTTTTGGTTTCTATAATTCTTTGGGCCTATGCCCGTTGAAAAATAAATTTGATTGCTGTTTCAAATAATAATAATAATAATAAGTATTTTTAATAATTTATTTTCAATGAAAATTTCCCATGACATAAGGAGAAAAATGTCAAAATTCGAAATCCATAGCGACAAATTTCATTCCCAGCACGAAAATTTCTCAAGAGTTTTTCAAAATTTGAGATTTTCTTAAAGTATTACCAGAAAAATCTAGCCAAGAATAAAATACTTAAAAATATTTATTGTAAATTAATAAGTACATTTAATACACATGCAAACACATAAGAAATTCCTTACTTTTTTCCTATTTTTCATTAGCATTGAAGGTACACCGTGAGAAAACACGGTACTTCAAAATCTGCTGATAAATTTAAAAATCTCGTGTATTTTCTGCGATATTATCATAGGCTCTTAAACCTATCTTGTAAGTTGGAACATTAATGTGATTTTGATTTCTCACGTCAGATCATATGATGTAGTATATACTTATTTACAATGATGACAAGTGGGCCAGTGGCTCGAGTAATCTAGACCATTGGTTTGTTGCGTTGCACTGTGGTGGAGGAAGCCTTTTAAAATCTCTCAAAATTGAAGATATCGGCAACCAAATTCAGGACGTTCTTCAATTGAATTTGGACCGTTATTGTATTTCCTTCCTTAACAGTTTACCTGTAGTTACTCAAATGAAAGGTTAAGATTGAAAACCTGTTTATAGTGCAAAGATGCGGGCCATATAGCATATAGTTCCTCCGGTCATGTGGCTGCTTAATACCACACTCTGGCCCAGCCAGGGACATTCTATTGGTTCTAATGTGCAAAGATACAGAAGAAAATCCAAAATATCATAATTAAAAATAACAAACGAAGAATTTGAAAAGCTAATTCACGTTACCATAGCTGTCTTAGAGACAAATTTACCACCACAGGAAGATTCTAGATGCGCTGGTTCAGCAAGTCTGCCGTCGGGATACAATAGTTCTCCTTCAAGATGATTGGCGTCGATCTTGTGCACTCTCAATCTCAGCTACATAAACCCAATAGTGCTCAAAATAAAAGTTGCAGAAAGAACTTGGGAGAAAATCAGAGAGTAGAGAATTTTTTTGGATGATTTTGCAGTGAAGAGGAAATGTATTTATTAAAAAAAATGTAGATAGCCATTGGGGCTCGAGGTGCATGCGAGCGATGTAATAAATAGTAGAGAAAACAAAAGTGCCCAATCAAAGACACATTGCACCACACCATGCCACGATCACGACTATGACTATAGCTGCGACCCTCACGTGTGTGTGCGGGGTTGCTCCCATAGCATATCATTATTTTTCAATATAAAAGATTAGTGAGAGATTTTAATATAAATGCTTAGTTTTCTTAACAACCTTCCAATGCGGAATAAAACTAAACACAAATACAGCAAATGATTAAAAAAGCAAGAAATCAATTTTATTGATTTTTTTCAAATCTCTTATTTTATTATAACAATTCATTTCAATTTGAAAAATAAAATAAAAAATGAATAGAAAATCAATTGGTCAAATTAATGAAATAAAGTGCATCAACAAATGTATCTTAAAGATTTGAACATAGACTAATACAAATATGTCTAGTTCGTTGAGAGGAAGTAACATAGAGTTTTGAATTAACCCCTTACAATAATAACTCAAACATATCACACACAACATTTTGAGGCAACTTGAATTTATTAAGCCAACACACTACAGTCATATATTTTATCATAGTTTCATGAATGCTCTGAAAAATGTCTCAATTCTCATAGGAAGCAACCCCATTTCTACACTCATATAAGTCCATAAGGAATGTACATGCAGCTAGACATCCCACTATATCAAAGCTATGAAACTCATTAAGGATATAGTCTAACCTTCATCGCTACATGTTATGACATTGTTACATCATAGGAATGGAGTTCTTAATTTTTATATACAGTGTCGATATTAAGTCACTCGTCGCAACTTGTTGTTACTCACTGAACTTACTTCTTAGGATATAAAGTCATATAGGTTATGTTCCCTTTGCCGATAATTTATCTAGGTGGGACTTAACCTCATTCCCTTCAATGTACTCATCACTAATTCTCTGGCAAGAGCTTTAGTTGGTGGATCAATTAAATTCTCTATGGACCTGACAAAGTTAATTGCAATTATCCCATCTCAAATTAATTGCTTAACTAAGTTATGTTTCAGATGCCTGGACTTCCCATTACAGGTTCTATTGTCTGCCTTAGTTATCATAGCTTGGCTATCACAATGTGGTGCAATTGTTGCCATTAATTTACCCCACACCGGTATATCTGAAAGCATATTTCTCAATCATTATGTTTCTTCACCTGCCGTCGCAAGAGCAATGAATTCGGATTCCATTGTGGACCGAGAGATACAAGTCTGCTTTTTAGCCTTTTGGGACAGTACGACTCTTCCAAAAGTAAACGCATAACCACCAGTAGACTTGGATTTCATTGAATCTGATAACCAATTTATATCATTATACCCCTCTAGTATAGATGTATATATTGTATACCTGAGACCATAGCTGCAAGACTTTTTCAAGTATCTTAGTAATCTATTTACTGCATTCTAGTGATTTTCTCCAAGATTATTGGTATATCTACTCAGCTTACTAGTTGCATATGCACTATCAAATCTAATACATTTCGTTAGATACATTAAATGCCCAATAACACTAGAGTACTCGTGATACATTATCACAATAACTTTTATACAATTTCACATATGGATTAAAGGAAGTGCTTGCACGTTTACAATTTAGAAGATTATATTTTCTTAGAATCTTCACTATATAATGTGATTGAGATAAAGTGATTATGTTGGAATCTTTCACAATTCTGATTTTAAGAATCACATTTGCATCTCCCACGTTCTTCATCTTGAAATATGAACTAAGGACTTAGTTTCATTCACCACATCAATGTTAGAACCTAAGATCAACATGTCATCCACATAAACAAATATGATAATGCATACATTTTCAAAGAACTTGTTGTATACACATGAAAGTGCCCTTATAAGTGCACTTGTTTGTCAATTACAGTGAATGGGTGGTCGGACAGTCTGCAGGACATCAAAAGAAGATCAAGCCAAGTGTCTGCCTCAATCGGATGTGTGAAAGCTCGCCATAGGTAAATCATAGTCTCACATCCCATAACCCAATACACCAGGTGAATTAAACCCTTAAAACAAGATAGACATCTTAGGATTTTTATGGTGAGAAAACTTTTTCAAAATAGGAAAATATCTAAGTTTTTCTCGCCTTGTCGATTTTATCGAAGCACCCTCGATATGATCGACCTGTTCTTTTGATGTCCTCGATACCTTAACGATATTATCGATAAGAGGACCAAAAGTGTCCAGCAACTAAATACTCATCTGGATGGATTTATTGATGTATCGATACATCTATCGATATCATTGATAAAAGCACTAAACATGTCCGGTAACTTCATAACATATCTGGACGAATTATTGATGTATCGATACGCATATTCATACCATCGATATTCAAATCTCGAGACCATCGGGAGTGGCTCGATAAGACCGACAGGCAGATTTTCGGCGCCCCTGTTTTTGAATGAAAATCTCAAAATTCATCGATATATCGATGACCATCCGATATGATCTCAAATCAAATATCGATAAGATTGGAGGTCCATCGATGATATCGATGGTGGGCGCGCATTTCTTACAGCAGTTATTTCAGGATGTTTTTTAAACTATGATCGGGGGCCCTTCGATTTAATCGATATTCAAATATCGATAATATCGACACCTGATCGATTGCATCGAACTAAGCCATAATCTGTCCAGCAAGTTCAAAGATAAATCTGCTGGAATTATCGATGCCTCGACTCTGATCTCGATATCATCGACATTCAAATTCCGATGACCTTAACGGTTCCCCCGATCATTCATGAAAATCTGAAATATCTCAAAATCAAGTCTCTCTCAATTTTCATGTGTCGAAGGATCGAATCTGTCTTCGATGGAATCGGAGTTTGAAATCCAATGACATCGACTATAGCTTCGATTCATCGGCAAATTGGCAAAGAGTTTCAAAAGCGTATGACATCAAGTCCGAGTCATCGAGCGGACCATCGATGCCATCGAGAGTATAAGCTCAATGATATCGAACCTGCGCAATGATATCGAACTCTGTCATAAATTTGACCGTTTTATATCCGTTGGAACTTTTTGCCTATTTATAGAGGACTTGTTCTTTGTTGCTGCAAGAGAGAAAAGAGAGAGCTTTTGTGTGTTTCAACTTGCATCTTATACCTAAAGCCTTTCTCTCTAGGGAGTTCATCCTCCAATCCACTCTTACCATTGATATTAAATAGAGTGGATTGGAGAATGAACTTCCGCATTCAAGGATCCTCCAGCTACTACCTTAATGACAAATCATTATGCTGGGATGCCTTGAATGCATAAGAGAGGAACCACTCTATCTTCCTTATAGGAAAATCTTTAGAGAGTAGGATTCCATCTCACCCTTGACCCAACCCGAAGCCAAGCATTGGTATATCATCTTGTGTTGCGGATCAAGGGAGCTGAAGACTCTTCGTCAACAAGGAGGAGAAGATCTTTGGCGTTGTGCTTAACGGGACTCATCAACTTATCTGTAAGTATCCAGAGTTCAGAGGACACTTGTGATCATTCCTTCCTAGGTCTTGGTCCTAAGTGGTTCTCACCCTTTGAAGTCCTCAAAGAGGCCTCCGGCGGGAGTGTACGTAGTGGGTACACAGGGTGGACCCTTGCTCTTGTGTAGGGCATAAACTATTAGGTCTTTGTGTAGGACCTTGACCTGTGTGGTCTAAAATCTGGGTGCGTTGTGTGAACCCTTGCTCTATGAAGAGCATAAACATCTGGTTAGGAGTGAACCAGTAAAACTTTGGGTTTGAAGTGAACTGCGTAAAACCTCTGTAAAGGTTGAAGGTGAACCTGATTTAAAGCCTTAGGTTTGAGGTGAACCCTGGGAAGCCTCCTTAGTGAAATTCGGTACACTCAAGGGTTGAGTGCGACAGCCGAGAGTGGAGTAGACTTATCGTCAAACCACTATAAAATGACTGTGTTTGTGATTGCTTTTCTCTATGTGTGATCCATGCCAATGCATTCATATTTATATACCTGATTACATCTCACACACACACACACAGTCACATCCAACATAGACTAAGCTGCATATTGCTATATCTTGATTAGTTTGTGATTGGATCCTCTATTAGGCTTGGAAGCCAGTAGAGTTACATTTGAGTAATCCTGAAAATTAAATACATGGTAGGATTAGAGTGATAGGTTTTTAAATAACTCATAAATCTTTAAAATTCCTATTCACCCCCCCTCTAGGACATATTGGCATATTTCGACTTCATCTCAAGCGGTCTTCACCACTATTTCAATTGGTATCAGAGCGGGTCTCTCTTTAAGGGCTTCACCGCCTAGAGATGATCTTGACTGAAGTTGAGAATATGGCCAAAGGAGAGGGCTCATTAGTCACTAGACCTCCAGTATTTGACGGCTCAAACTATGCATACTGGAAGGCTAGAATGCACTACTTTCTAAGATCTTTGGACCACGATGTTTGGGAGATAGTTGAAAATGGATATGTGCCACTAACAGATCAAGTTGTATTAGATAGTGGCACAACTATCACAAAACCCAAATCCAAAGAGATGTGGACGGCGTCTGATAAAGATAAACAGACTTCTGAAGCTAAAGCTATGAATGCCATCTACTGTGCCGTGTTCCAGGATATATTCAATCAGATAAGTATGTGTGGGTCATCAAAAGAAGCATGGGATTTACTGGAAACAACCCATGAAGGCACAAGTACTGTAAGGAGGTCCAAACTTCAACTATTGACCTCACAGTTCGAAAGTCTCAGAATGGAAGAGCATGAGACATTTATGGAGTTCTTTACAAAGCTAAATATCGTTTGTAACTCCATGGGTGGATTGGGAGAGAAAGTCCCAGTATCGAAAATTTATAGGAAAATTCTAAGATCCCTACCGGAACGGTTTAATCCCAAGGTGACAACAATTGAGGAGTGTAGGAACATAGACGAGATGAAAGTAGAAGAACTAGTAGGTTCCCTACAAACCTTTGAACTACACTTCACTCAATCCCAAAAATCCAAAAACACTGTCCTAAAAGCTTCAAAGAAAACAACTCTTGAGAACAGTGAAAGTGAAAGAGAGGATGATGATGAGGAAGTGGCTTTGCTGGCACAAAGATTTAGAAGATTCTTTCAAAAGAATCGCGGCCATCCCTCTAGAGGTAGAAAGGTGGATAACAAACTCTTTGCAGGCAAATTTGGCAAAAAGACCAAAGAACTACAATGCTACGCCTGTCAAGAGTATGGACATCTATCTACCGAATGCCTAAACAGAAAAACCAAGGGCAAGGCAATGGCCGCCACGTGGGATAATACAGATGAGTCAAATTCAGAATCTAGTAACTCAGAATGTAATGAAGATCGAAAATCACTAAAAATTCTTATGGTCTCCACTGCTTCGATCATTCCCACTGAATCTGAAAATGAGAAAGAACAGTAAGCCACAGAATCATTTTCGTCTGACAATAAGGAATCTGACAGTGAAAATGAAGAAGAAGAAAAAGATAAGCTGTAAGATGCTTACAATCAACTCTATACTCATAGCATCAACATTCTTAAGAAACTTGGAATCTCGGAAAACAAGAAGGTACTTCTACAAAAAGATCTGGATAAAACACTGGAGATAAATTCTCATCTAATCATTGATCTACAACAATATTATGCAGAAAATGACAAGTTGGAAGGAATCAACCTATCTCTAAAAACTGAATCGTCTAAGCTTACCAAACAAATCGAATTATTAGAAGATGAGAATAGGCATCTCAAGAATGAGAATCACACACTCCACTATGACTTATAAAAATCAAAAAAATTTGCTGAAATAAACTATAAATTCTCTTAGAGTGGTGAAAAGCTTGATAGGAAGGCCTAGAAAGGACAAAAGTGGCCTAGGGTATGAGAAAACTAAGAAGAAAACAGGTAATGCAGCACCAAAAACTAAATCATCGGCTGCTTCAGGAAGCAATGTAAGAATCTCTCCAGTATGTCATTTATGTGGTGATACAGGTCATTATGAGGTTGAATGCTTAACATCTAGACGGACTTCACATAACTCTGGACAAAATCATATTGGAAAATTCAAACCGATCAGAGAAACACAGAATGTTAAGAGTCCATCTAGGAAAAACAGTCATCTATCACCACCTAAGATGCAAGACAGGAGAAAGAAGTTTATTTCAAAATGGGTAGAAAAAGAAAAACAAAATTGTCTTATGACTAATCTTCACATACCCTGAAAATTCCAAGTGAGGAAGGACAAGTCCAAGTCATGCATCTGACCTGGATATTTGTTGAAATGATGCAAATTTTGCTGAGCCTAAAGTAGTACATCTGAGGTTCTTGACCTCAAGTTTTTGTATATGAACATATATATGTTTGTAATTTTGGTGTGTACAGAAATTGTACATAATTTTTGAAAGGTATACTACTGATTTATAAAAATTCTAAAAGTATACTTGGCAGATTGGTTGTGTGCTGAAAATTGAAAATCTTCATCGTCGATATAAGCATCGATATGACATTCTTGAGTAATCGATTGTGCGTCCATATTATCGATGACTCCTTGATTACGGATCGAAAATTGACATCGAAGACAGACTCGATGGTATCGATAAGAAATCTCTCGATATCATCGGAACAATGATCGATCTTATCGACAGATGGTGCCCAATAAAAGTCTGCGGAGTGAAAAAGGGATTATTTTTTTGGTCGTCTTCTGTGCTCAATACACTGAATCGAATTACTTGGAGCTACAATGGACTAACCAAAATGTCTTCCCAAATTGGGTAATACCTTTCTATACTATAAGAGGTAAATCTCTTCTTTAGGTATTTTCGATATTGTCAAGTGGTTGTTGTGTTTCCTAAACTCTTGTTTTGTCTATATGGGAAAAGACAAAGGGATAACATCCGGACAAGGGGAATCTTCTAGGACTACCCGACAAAAAGTCCTCGCATCTAGAGAAAGAGCTTGGGCCCCGGAAAGTGGGATTCCCACACGTCAAAGATCACAAACTTCGCGAGGTGGGTCCCAAACTGATTCTCCAGCACCTCCTCCTCCTCTGGTTAGGCAGCCCTCACGTCCAGCGAAGTACACCGGTTAGAAGTTGATCCATGAGAGAAAAGTGGACAGGGCCTGCTTAGCCCCGTATAATCTAGAACCCCTATTTGCTGCAGTTGGTTGGCTGCCCATCCTAGATTTCGGAGGGCCTTGTCAACTCGAGCAAACGCGCAATTTCCTTACCGCGTGTCACTCTCCGGTATCTGATCCTCCTTCGTTCATGGTCTTTCTGGATGGTGATGATGCGTTCATCACTCCTGCCATAATAGCTGACACTCTCAACGTACAGATGGAACCAGAAGGACTTCCCGACCTAGATCTCGATCTTCCTGAAGTTCGTTCCATTGTAACTAAGTATCTGTGCAACAATAGAGATATTCCCTGGTACCAGGGGAACGCCTTAAAATCTAGGTACATGGAACCCCGCTTTCGGGTTATGCATGGGATCTTTGCTACAAATCTATATCCAAGGAGTACTAATCGATCTGATCTCACCAGTCTTATGGTCATGATTATATACTCCATGGCAAATGGAACAAAGGTTTACCTTCCAACACTAATTGTCAATCAATTGGTTAATGCAATACATACCTCCAGAGATCTGCATTTGCCATATCCGTGGATTATAAACAGGATCTATCAAAGAATTGGCTTTCCACCTACCATTGATCTTGTACTTCCAATTCATGTCTTTAATGCAAAGAACATTCGAAAAATGGACTTGGAGTATCATGAGTACAAAGAAGAAGGGATTCAAGGATGTGAAGAGGAAGGTGTTGGTGATCCTCGTTGGGAGGAAACTGAGAGGACAGGAGATGAATCATCTCTACCCGATCCAGCTCCATCTACATCAATACCCGGACATGCAAAGAAATTCAAAATGGACAGAATCGGGGGCAATCTAGAGAGATATTCACTCTGTACGTGAGCAGTTGACAGTTTTGGAGCGAGTCATTCAGAAAGTGCAGCAGTCTGTACAACAGCTGGTGGATCTCCTGACATGCCGAAGGGACGACACGATGCCATCTCACTCTGCTCCGTAAGGTCGGGTCATGCATGTTATCGTACACACTACACAGTTATCTCCACGATTGAACATCAGTATCTTTTTGGATGTTCTTCGCTATCACTGGTGTGTATGACAACCCTCTAAGATATGCATTTTTTTGGGGTGTATATGCCCACAGATGGGCTAATGTTGATGAATGTTGTTGGGAGCCCATATATGGGTTTTTTTTTTTTTTTTTTTTAAGCTGTCATTGTGTGGAGCAGTATCTTTGGTGGTTTTCTAAACATTTTTTTTTTAATTTTGGGATTTACTGCCGTCTGGGGCAGTTTTGGTTATATTATGACTAAATATAATTCATATCTTTAAGGTCATTTAGTTCCCTTAGTTTGTGTGATGGAATGCATATAATGTGCTTAATGGTTAATTGATCTACTATTATCACTGCTTTTCTTAAACTGATATGCATATACTTGTTCTGACCACAGATGGCTTCTTATAATATTTTGATCATTACTCATCTGTATCTTGTATGCATGGTTCTCCCATGAAATTCATTCTTTAGTCAATATCACTTACTGTACCTTTGCCAATGACTGACAAAAAGGGGAGAACAGTTCAAAACACCCCGAGCGGAAAATTGTGTATCTATCTATGTTTATGCAGGTGTTAAGGGGAGCAGCTGCAAAAAAGGGAGAGTTTTGAAGTAAGGAGGAGCGGATACTTCTAGAATGTGTACATGGGTTAGAAAATATTATAAAATTGTGTAAATGTATGTACACACAATTTAGGGTGTGTCTAGAAGTATTCTAGGGTGTTTTGGGTATTTTGTCACGTAATTGACAAAGGGGGAGATTGAAAGTGCCCTTATAAGTGCCCTTGTTTGTTAATTATTGTGAACGGGTGGTCAGACAGTCTGCAGGATATCAAAAGAAGATCAATCCAAGTATTTGCCTTAATCGAATGTGTGGAAGCTCGCCATAGGTAAATCATAGCCTCACATCTCATAACCCAATACACCAGGTGAATTAAACCCTTAAAAACAAGATAGACATCTTACGGTTTTTATTGTGAGAAAACTTTTTCAAAATAGGAAAATCTCTAAGTTTTTCTCGCCTTGTCGAATTTATCGAAGCACCCTTCATAAGATTGACCTGTTCTGTCGATGTCCTCGATACCTTAACGATATTATCGATAAAAGGACTAAAAGTGTCCAGCAACTAAATACTCATCTAGACAGATTTATCGATGTATCGATACATCTATCGATATCATCGATAAAAGCACTAAACATGTCCAGTAACTTCATAACATATCTGGACGAATTATCGATGTATCGATACGCATATCTATACCATCAATATTCAAATCTCGAGACCATAGGGAGTGGCTCGATAAGATCGATAGACAGAATTTCGGCGCCCCTGTTTTTTAATGAAAATCTCAAAATTCATCGATATATCGATGATCGTCTGATATGATCTCAAATCAAATATCGATAAGATCGGAGGTCCATCGATGATATTGATAGTGGGCGCGCATTTCTTACAGCAGTTATTTCAGGATATTTTTTAAACTATGATCGAGGGCCCTTCGATTTAATCGATGTTCAAATATCAATGATATCGACACCTGATCGATCGCATCGATGATATTGACACCTGATCGATTGCATCGAATGATATCGATGAATTTATTAAGCCAACACATTACAGTCATATATTTTATCCTAGTTTCATGAGTGCTCTGAAAAATGTCTCAATTCTCATAGGAAGCAACCCCATTTCTACACTCATATAAGTCCGTAAGGAATGTACATGCAGCTAGACATCCCACTATATCAAAGTTATGAAACTCATTAAGGATATAGTCTAACCTTCATCGCTACATGTTATGACATTGTTACAACATAGGAATGGAGTTCTTAATTTTTATATACAGTGTCGATATTAAGTTACTCGTCGCAACTTGTTGTTACTCACTGAACTTACTTCTTAGGATATAAAGTCATATAGGTTATGTTCCCATTGCCGATAATTTATCTAGGTGGGACTTAACCTCATTCCCTTCAATGTACTCATCACTAACTCTCTAGCAAGAGCTTTAGTTGGTGGATCAATTAAATTCTCTTTGGACCTAACAAAGTTAATTACAATTATCCCATCTCAAATCAATTGCTTAACTAAGTTATGTTTCAGATGCCCGGACTTCCCATTACAGGTTCTATGGTTTGCCTTTGTTATCACAGCTTGGCTATCACAATGTGGTGCAATTGTTGCCATTAATTTACCCCACACCGGTATATCTGAAAGCATATTTCTCAATCATTATGTTTCTTCACCTGCCGTCGCAAGAGCAATGCATTCGGATTCCATTGTGGACCGAGAGATACAAGTCTACTTTTTAGCCTTTTGGGACAGTACGACTCTTCAAAGAGTAAACGCATAACCACCAGTAGACTTGGATTTCATTGAATTTGATAACCAATTTATATCATTATACCCCTCTAGTATAGATGTATATATTGTATACCTGAGACCATAGCTGCAAGACTTTTTCAAGTATCTTAGTAATCTATTTACTGCATTCTAGTGATTTTCTCCAAGATTATTGGTATATCTACTCAGCTTACCAGTTGCATATGCACTATCAAATCTAATACATTTCGTTAGATACATTAAATGCCCAATAACACTAGAGTACTCGTGATACATTATCACAATAACTTTTATACAATTTCACATATGGATTAAAGGAAGTTCTTGCACGTTTACAATTTAGAAGATTATATTTTCTTAGAATCTTCACTATATAATGTGATTGAGATAAAGTGATTATGTTGGAATCTTTCACAATTCTGATTTTAAGAATCACATTTGCATCTCCCACGTTCTTCATCTTGAAATATGAACTAAGGGCTTAGTTTCATTCACCACATCAATGTTAGAACCCAAGATCAACATGTCATCTACATAAACAAATATGATAATGCATACATTTTCAAAGAACTTGCTGTACACACATGAAAGTGCCCTTATAAGTGCCCTTATTTGTCAATTACAGTGAACGGGTGGTCGGACAGTCTGCAGGACATCAAAAGAAGATCAAGCCAAGTGTCTGCCTCAATCGGATGTGTGGAAGCTCACCATAGCTAAATCATAGCCTCACATCCCATAACCCAATACACCAGGTGAATTAAACCCTTAAAACAAGATAGACATCTTAGGGTTTTTTATGGTGAGAAAACTTTTTCAAAATAGGAAAATATCTAAGTTTTTCTCGCCTTGTCGATTTTATCGAAGCACCCTCGATATGATCGACCTGTTCTTTCGATGTCTTCGATACCTTAACGATATTATCGGTAAGAGGACCAAAAGTGTCCAGTAACTAAATACTCATCTGGACGGATTTATCGATGTATCGATACATCTATCGATATCATCGATAAAAGCACTAAACATGTTCGGTAACTTCATAACATATCTGGACAAATTATCGATGTATCGATACGCATCTCCATACCATCGATATTCAAATCTCGAGACCATCGGGAGTGGCTCGATAAGATCGACAGGCGGATTTCCGGCGCCCCTGTTTTTTAATGAAAATCTCAAAATTCATCGATATATCGATGATCGTCCGATATGATCTCAAATCAAATATCGATAAGATCGGAGGTCCATCGATGATATCGATGGTGGGCGCGCATTTCTACAGCAGTTATTTTAGGATGTTTTTTAAATTATGATCGGGGGCCCTTCGATTTAATCGATATTCAAATATCGATGATATCGACACCTGATCGATTGCATCGAACTAAGCCATAATCTGTCCAGCAAGTTCAAAGATAAATCTGCTGGAATTATCAATGCCTTGACTCAGATCTCGATATCATCGACATTCAAATTTCGATGACCTTGACGGTTCCCCCGATCATTCATGAAAACCTGAAATATCTCAAAGTCAAGTCTCTCTCAATTTTCATGTGTCGACGGATCGAATTTGTCTTCGATGGAATCGGAGTTCGAAATCCGATGACATCGACTATAGCTTCGATTCATCAACCAATTGGCAAAGAGTTTCAAAAGCGTATGACATCGAGTCCGAGTCATCGAGCGGACCATCGATGCCATCGAGAGTATACGCTCGATGATATCGAACCTGCTCGATGATATCGAACCTGCTCGATGATATCGAACTCTGTCATAAATGTGACCGTTTTATATCTGTTGGAACTTTTTGCCTATTTATAGAGGACTTGTTCTTTGTTGCTGCAAGAGAGAAAAGAGAGAGCTTTTGTGTGTTTCAACTTGCATCTTATACCAAAAGCCTTTCTCTCTAGGGAGTTCATCCTCCAATCCACTCTTACCATTGATATTAAATAGTGGATTGGGGAATTAACTTTCGCATTCAAGGATCTTCCAGCTACTACCTTAATGGCAAATCATTATGCTGGGATGCCTTGAATGCATAAGAGAGGAACCACTCTATCTTCCTTATAGGAAAATCTTTAGAGAGTAGGATTCCATCTCACCCTTGACCCAACCCGAAGCCAAGCATTGGCATATCATCTTGTGTCACGGATCAAGGGAGCTGAAGACTCTTCGTCAACAAGGAGCAGAAGATCTTTGGCGTTGTGCTTAACGGGACTCATCAACTTATCTGTAAGTATCCAGAGTTCAGAGGACACTTGTGATCATTCCTTCCTAGGTCTTGGTCCTAAGTGGTTCTCACCCTTTGAAGTCCTCAAGGAGGCCTCCGATGGGAGTGTACGTAGTGGGTGCACAGGGTGGACCCTTCCTCTTGTGTAGGGCATAAACTGTTAGGTCTTTGTGTAGGTCCTTGACTTATATGGTCTAAAATTCAGGTGCGTTGTGTGGACCCTTGCTCTATGGAGAGCATAAACATCTGGTTAGGAGTGAACCAGCAAAACTCTGGGTTTGAGGTGAACTGCGTAAAACCTCTGTAAAGGTTGAAGGTGAACCTGATTTAAAACCTTAAGTTTGAGGTGAACCTTGGGAAACCTCCTTAGTGAAATCCGGTACACTCAAGGGTTGAGTGCGACAGCCGAGAGTGGAGTAGACTTATCGTCAAACCACTATAAAATGACTGTGTTTGTGATTGCTTTTCTCTATGTGTGATCCATGCCAATGCATTCATATTTATATACCTGATTACATCACACACACACACAGTTACATCCAACATAGACTAAGCTGCATATTGCTATATCTCGATTAGTTTGTGATTGGATCCTCTACTAGGCTTGGAAGCCAGCAGAGTTACATTGGAGTAATCCTGAAAATTAAATACATGGTAGGATTAGAGTGATAGGTTTTTAAATAACTCATAAATCTTTAAAATTCCTATTCACCCCCCGTCTAGGACATATTGGCATATTCCGACTTCATCTCAAGCGGTCTTCACCGCTATTTCAATTGGTATCAGAGCGGATCTCTCCTTAAGGGCTTCACCGCTTAGAGAGTGATCTTGACTGAAGTTGAGAATATGGCCAAAGGAGAGGGCTCATCAGTCACTAGACCTCCAGTATTTGACGGCTCAAACTCTGCATACTGGAAGGCTAGAATGCACTACTTTTTGAGATCTTTGGACCATGATGTTTGGGAGATAGTTAAAAATGGATATGTGCCACCAACAGATCAAGTTGTATTAGATAGTGGCACAACTATCACAAAACCCAAATCCAAAGGGATGTGGACGGCATCTGATAAAGATAAACAGACTTCTTAAGCTAAAGCTATGAATGCCATCTATTGTGCCGTGTTCCAGGATATATTCAATCAGATAAGTATGTGTGGGTCATCAAAAGAAGCATGAGATTTACTGGAAACAACCCATGAAGGCACAAGTACTGTAAGGAGGTCCAAACTTCAACTATTGACCTCACAGTTCGAAAGTCTCAGAATGGAAGAGCATGAGACATTTATGGAGTTCTTTACAAAGCTAAATATCGTTTGTAACTCCATGGGTGGATTGGGAGAGAAAGTCCCAGTATCGAAAATTTGTAGGAAAATTCTAAGATCCCTACCGGAACGGTTTAATCCCAAGGTGACAACAATTGAGGAGTGTAGGAACATAGACGAGATGAAAGTAGAAGAACTAGTAGGTTCCCTACAAACCTTTGAACTACACTTCACTCAATCCCAAAAATCCAAAAACACTGTCCTAAAAGCTTCAAAGAAAATAACTCATGAGAACAGTGAAAGTGAAAGAGAGGATGATGATGAGGAAGTGGCTTTGCTGGCACAAAGATTCAGAAGATTCTTTCAAAAGAATCGTGGCCGTCCCTCTAGAGGCAGAAAGGTGGATAACAAACTCTCTGCAGGCAAATTTGGCAAAAAGACTAAAGAACCACAAGTTACGCCTGTCAAGAGTATGGACATCTATCTACCGAATGCCCAAACAGAAAAACTAAGGGCAAGGCAATGGCCGCCACGTGGGATGATACAGATGAGTTAAATTCAGAATCTAGTAACTCAGAATGTAATGAAGATCAGAAATCACTAAAAATTCTTATGGTCTCCACTGCTTCGATCATTCCCACTGAATCTGAGAATGAGAAAGAACAGTAAGCCACAGAATCATTTCCGTCTGACAATGAGGAATCTGACAGTGAAAATGAAGAAGAAGAAAAAGATAAGCTGCAAGATGCTTATAATCAACTCTATACTCATAGCATCAACATTCTTAAGAAACTTAGAATCTCAGAAAACAAGAAGGTACTTCTACAAAAAGATCTGGATAAAACACTGGAGATAAATTCTCATCTAATCATTGATCTACAACAATATTATGCAGAAAATGACAAGTTAGAAAGAATCAACCTATTGGCATATTCCGACTTCATCTCAAGTGGTCTTCACCGCTATTTCAACACATTTTTCTGAGTCATTAATTTAAAAACCGTTTGACAAAAATACTTTGTTAAATTTCTCATGCCATTACTTTTGGAGCTTGCTTGAACCCATAAAGATATTTAATTAATTTTATACCTTATATTCTCATGACCTTGGGTCCATATAAATCTCTTCTTCTAATTCTCCGTTTAAGAAAGCAGTTTTCACATTCATTTTGTGGATTATAAGATTGTGGTGGAAGAATAGCTATTAATACTTGTATGGTCGTACTTTTGTTGACCTGTAAATATGTGTCAAAAAATTAATACATTTATTTTACTTGTACCTCTTAGCAACAAGCCTAATATTGAATTTCTTAACATACCCATCTGGTCTAAGCTTAGTCTTAAAAACTCATTTTCAACTTATGGGTTTGCTACCCTAAGGTAGGTCTACCAATTCACAAGTATTATTATGCAATATAGAGTTCATTTCATTATTAATGGCTTCCTTCCAAAAGGTTGCACAAGTAGAGCTCGTAGCTTCGGCATATGAAGATGAGTTAAGATGTAAAAATTGGATCCGAAGCTAGTCTCTACTTTGGTTCTCTTCTTCTAGATTCAAATGGCATTTTGTCATTAGCTACATCAATCCTTACGACCAAGTTTATTACTTCCATGAAAGTAGCTTTAGATTTTGTTAGGAATATGTTTTCAAAGAAATTGGCATCTAATGATTCAATGATAAAATTAACATTAATATTGTTGATGCAGAAATCTGGTTAGCCTTCCTTGGACCTTTAAGCACCTGCATAAGAAATGGATAAAGGACACCCTAGCTAATACAAGGTACCCCCCAATGCTTAAGTCAAGTAGGGAATCTAGGTCTAGTCGTAAATAGAATTTTAGGCTAGAGATCTCCTTGTGCGTACGTCCCACCATTGGAGGGGCTCCTAGTTATAGGCGAGAAGAGGCGGTGGCGTAAAGGAGATCTCCTTGTTGGGTAGGGACATGTTGTAGTAGGTTTCAGATCCCATATGTGTAAAAGGATCTTTTGAGATTCTCTGCTAGGATCTCGGGCAAGGCCCGAG
Organism: Magnolia changhungtana; assembly: GCA_030180095.1. Lineage (NCBI taxonomy): Eukaryota > Viridiplantae > Streptophyta > Magnoliopsida > Magnoliales > Magnoliaceae > Magnolia > Magnolia changhungtana. The sequence goes on from JASAUF010000625.1 coordinate 5,830,116, forward strand.
TACCACCTCAGCAAGAAATTCCTAAGGACCGTATTCTATAGAAATTAAGAGAAAATTAATTAAGTACTAAACTGAATTAATCAGTGGATTAGTTTGAACCACTATCTATACAAACTGCAAGACTCAAAACCATTAAAATCGTTAACACAATATTGCTTGAAAACCTTGGAGAAATCCCAAAAGCCCGTTGCTCTTGGGAGCACATTAAAACTCCATATTGGACCTGGACCGTACGTCGAAAGTCTAATGACCGTGAAACTATAGAGTTATGACCATCTTATTGGGCTTGACCACCATCATGGGAATCAAGCCCAAATGGTATCTAGAAACGCACAACTTGAGCCTTGAGCGAAGTGTGTGAGAAACGCGAATATCCTTAAAAAAAGTAATGAAACTTAAGTGAATTGGGCCATTCGCTTACAGGCGAAATTGAAGACTTCGGACCGTTAGATTCTGACCAAACTTGACCCATGGATCAGGAAAATTTCCTTGCACCTATCGATATACCTGTGGCCCTGATCGAGGGACAACAACCATTGATCTGATACAGGTCCTTCACAGTCGATCCACTAAACCAATCGCACCGAAACCAAAACCTGGTGTAGATCCATCGTCAGGGAACTTACCCTATGCCGTAGGTGAGTAATGGACCTTCCTAAGGGCCCCGTTTATAAAAAACAGGCACCCTTTGGCTGTAACCTAAGTATACCATGGTGCTGGGGCCGTTTACACTAGTTCTGGGCCTATATAATGCCCTTAAACCACCCCATTCCCATTTCATACGAATTTCTCTTACCCTAGGAGAGAGAAGAGAGAAAAGAGGAGAAAAGAGTGAGGAGAAGAGAGAGAGAGAGAGATAGGGAGATCGCTGCTGGGATTCACTCCCACGACTCCATGTGCTGTTTCACCTCCTCACCATCGTTACACGAACCATTCAAACTACGATTTAGGTAAGAAATCCTAACCCTAATCTTGATTTAGGAATCCAAATAGAGTAATTGACAAAATAGTTAACCTATTTCATTGCTTAGGTGCCCGTTGTTCAGTTTACGGGAACGTAGGATTTAAACCACGTCCGAATCGAGTATTCCGATGAAAGGTACGGACTATAAACTGCTCTCAATGTTAGCTAATGATTTATGTCTGACTTGATTGCCACCATACTGTCTTAGACACGTCGATTTCGATGTATTGCATATGAATGAACTATGTTGTATAACTATGCATCCTATGTATTTGTTGAAATGTTTGAATGAGCATGTAAACATGATTTGTTATGATTACTAAGGTAGGATTCATGATTGTTATTTGCATGATGACATCCTTGTAGATGGAATTGCTAAAATATTTGTTGTAACCAGCCTAGTTTATGTATTTGCCTATGTGTCGTTTAAGTGTTTGATAAAATGTCTGAATGAGAAAATGCTGATGGTTGGTATTTATTAAGTATAATAGGATAGGATTCTTAATTTCCTTAATCATATATAGCTTCTTTCATGAAATCATATCGTTGTTACACGACTTATGAATTTAATGCAAGTGCTTGGCGACATGTTCCATGTGTTTGATAAAATGCTCAAATGAGTGTTGTATTTGGATTGTTTATTAAATACTTATATGATTATCACATGTATTCACCTACTACATCTACGTAAGATTGGGACTACAAAATAGTCTAAGCAGTTGGTAACAATTCCCATTTGAGTGGCCGATCTGGTCTCGTCACATTTGATATGTTCGGTGAATCTGGGTCGTACGACGATTGTCGATAGTGGTTAGGCCAGGGGGAGTGCTTACGCGCTGCATGTCGATTAATTCGGCATGTGCTCATACCAATCGAACTTGTCTAATAAACCAACTGGCCTATTGTGTGTTTACCATGTATGGACATCATTGCTTGAATCTAAGGTACCACTTACCAATGCAAAGACCCATTTCAACTATGGTACTACGATCCGCTAAGACTCATAAGCCGGACATGGTGGTATAGGACACCATGGTCAAGCTATTGGCCTATGCTGGGGTGACGAGCCTCCCCGTAGTGATCAGTGAGTAACCAAAGTCATGAGCCGAATATGGTGGTATGAGACACTGTATTCGACTTGTCAGCCTGCGTTGAGGTGATGAGCCTCCCCGTAGTAACCTCGAGTATAAACTCTCGAACTTACCTATCTACTGCTTTCCATTAGGAGTGATGCCCTACAACTTGCCTATCGTATGTGATTAGCTAGGATTGATGACCCTAGATGGATCTTTCGGTTAGGTAAATGATATAAAGGGAGGTACCTTAGCTTTCCAAATCTGCTGTATGAATAAGCCTAATTAAGTACTCGGCTAACACGATCATGCACCGCATTGCATGTGTTTTGGCGAGGAAGTACACTTTAAGGAGTTTTCCATGCACAAACGTTTGATGTAGTCGCTTGAGGGAGTATCGTGAGAGGGCATGCATACCATCCTTGCATTAATAAGAGTAGCTAGGGAATGATTGTTGTACTGCTTTATCATTACTGTTTGATTGAATTGAAGACATGTTAACCTTTGCCTTATAGTACCACTGAGTTGATCACTCACTCAGACTCTGTTATAGATGCAGGTGATGAGGATGTATATGCAGCAGAGTTGGACGTCACAGATGAGGAGGAAGAGTTCTCCTATGTTTAGCTCTTTGGTAGGTCTATGTAGACCTCGTACTGCTTCGATGGGATTACAGGGATACATGGATTAGTTGGACATTTACATTTTGTCATTTTGTATATTTTGAGTTAAAACATGTATATATTCAACCCGGTAATATACTCATACTCTGGAGGTTGTGAAACGCATACATATACTTTATATATCTATCTTAGTCTTCTGCTTGCCTAACTACGTTAACTCTAGAGTATGATACGCTGTTTTAGTATAATCCCTCTCATGTTTAATGCACTAATATGGACAACATTTGAACATCATTATCTATGTTGCTTAAGTGATGCGTTGGATCTCGGGAGTTGAGCTTTGCTCGACCCTCGAAATCCAAGGCATTACATGCGGCCACTTTCCTAGATCCTCGACTGGGATCTTGGCTAGACGCCATCGGGATCAGGTCGAAACTAGCAGAAGAAAGGTTGTGTCGACCTGGGGTTATGCTGACTTGGGATTATGTTGACCTGGGGTTACGCCGACCCGACTCCTTTGGAGATTAGTAGTTGAGCTTCTTTTGGCATAAGACAGATTAGTGAGTCTTCCGACCTGCTGACGAGAGACCAAGCTCGACCTCATTTACTACTTGCTCTGGGGCCAGAGGTCGAATATTTAGTCATATCTATCATTGTCCAACATGGCTAAGTGCACAAAGTTCTGACTTGACCTTATCTTATTGGTCGATCCATTTTTCCCATAATAGTAAGCCCCCTACTTTCGACTTTGCACAGCGGACTCGAGAAGTAGATCAGTCTTGGTCGAGTCGGACTGTCTTGTGCCTGGGGTGTTGAATATGTTTGTCATTAATGTCAAGTTAGGCGGCACGCACTGGAATTAGAGTGTATATACAATCATGATACGCTGCACTTGAGGTGGCATGTCGTGGCTCGAGGTCACGTGCGTTGTCAAGGTACCTTTTCGATGCTCGGCGTATGTGGCACTGACGCGTGGCCTGTTCTTGGTTATGGAGCCGTGTAGTGAGTGGTAGTGCTCTACGTGTCTGGATGAGAGTGTCGAGGAGCTGTTTTCGGCTGTGCATTAAATGTAAGCATTGAACCCTATACGAGTAGACCTGCTATAAAAGGGGGTGCCCTAACATCGCCTTGGGCTATTTGCCTCATCACCCTTTTGCTAAGCGCTCTGTACTCCCTTGGGTGATTTCAATGTGATTTCCAGCGACTTCTTAGAAGTTCTTCTCCGGTGAGCCTTGTTCTTGCTCTTCTACCCCCTCCTTTGTATTTCTCCTTTTAATTTTTTTTTTTAATTTAAATTCTTGAAGTTTCACCTTCCGAGCAACCTCCTCCAATGGAACCCTAAACACCTTTCCCTTCTCTTGTACCCCTCTTACTGTTGTATTTCTTTTTACCCCTATACTCTTTTTTATCACGTGAATGAAAAAGAGCTTTTTGTTGTAATGATTGTTTGTGCGAATCTTCCAAGTAGACTAGTCGATCAATTTATCGTTAATTGGCAGGTCGATCCTTTAGGTTGTGCCAGGGCTTAAGTGTGAGCCCTCCTTGTGGATTGTGTAGTCTTAATGGTGTTATTTAGGTAGTGGTCCGACCTCTTCTTTAAGGGTCGGGCGACTGGTGAAGACTTTTTCTCCCTTGTACTAAGAGAAGTCCTCAGTAGGCCATGTAGATCAAGTTATTGTAGATGATAGGTGGAAAGTAAAATTATTCGACCCCGGGATTTTTATTGTAGATTCCAAGGAAAACATGTGGATTCCGACTTGATCGGTTGTTAATTGTAGATCCAAAACGAAAGGAAACTAGATTTTTCCCATAGGCATGGTCGGTCTCTACGCGTAATAGATCTTTAGGTGCTCAGCGTTCCATGGATGTGGCTAGAGTTGGGCATCGGACTGAGTCAGATTAGATTGGGTCCAACTCGATTCGGTCCGAAATTTACATGGGTTGACCTGAACTTGATCCGATCCGGGACATCTAACTCAAACCGATCCGGACCACTACTGGCCTGATCCGATCCGAGTCCAACTTGATCAAGGAAACCGAGTCAGATCAGATTGGGTATGGTTCGGATCGATCATGATTTTTTTTTTGAAAAATTAAAAAAAATAATAATAAAATTCTAAAAATTGTAAAAAAATTGTAACAAAATGGTGGTGATTCTTAAATCATACAAAAGGTATAGTTTCATGGAAATTTAATCCGTCGAAGTTACCGACCTAACTAATGATGGTGCAGGGCCTAAAAGTTTTACTAAGAGTTTAAGACAATAATACTAATTACCTGATCTTTCCATTTGAATAGTCATTGATAATATGGCTAACATATTTATTATTTAAGAGATATGCTTCATCCATAGTATGGCTCATAAATCATAATAAGAAATAAAAGGTAAAATGCACATACTAACATACATGTTAGGTAAAACTAACATGCACATACTGACATAAAATGAACAAAGTAAATAAACTCTGTCCAAAATCAAAAGTAAATAAACCTAACATGCACATAATGACATACAAATTAGGTAAAACTTTCATACATTCAACACTCTCTGTATGATGAATGCCTTTGTGGCATGTAATTAGATGAACCTTATTCGTAATCGTTATAGTAACCCCTCCTCCACTTCCACCTTTGTCGTCAGAATCATCCTTCGGTTGTGAGACCTGTATCCTAGACCGTACCTTTCCATAGGCTTCTGCGGTCCTCTCGGTCAAATTCTGGTAACCTGAGACTTGTAATCGGCAGTTGTGCGCGACCCTAAGTTGTATCCCGTATTCTAGAATCGGCTCGACCCAATACTTGTACCCTTGCGACCGTGTCGTCGCAGTGGTTCCGACGCCTCATCTTGCGCGCCGAGGCGATACCCGGGCCAGGAGATGTGGGCCCATGTTCATTTCAAGAAAAACACCGCGTGTTGCGGATTACGCGAGAATTTCTACCTAATGTCAAATCAATCAATCAAGTCAAGTACCAACACCCATCCCTCTCTCACCTAAAGTCAACTCTCTCTCTTACACAACCCATACATGTCAAGTACACCCATCACCCACCATCCCTCTCCCTCTCTTACATCATCTCTCTCTCTCTCTCTCTCTCTCTCTCTTTCTCAAACCCATCTCCCAAGTAACACCCATGAGAGAGGTGGACGTCCAAGCTTCCATGGAGAAAGAAGCTTTGTGTGACCCACCTTCCTACCACCCAATCCCACCCTCCAAGCTTCATCTCAACTGTTGAAATTCATCCCTTAAAGCTATTAGAATGCATCGGTGGAAGAAGGAGTGATATAGGTGGGTGTTCTTAGCCTTAGATCTTGATTTTTATGTAAGGCCCATTTGTGATGGGACTCATTTTCATGTATGTGTTATAATCACAGAGGGGCCCGTAATGATGGGGTCCCTCCACCTCACCTCTCTCTCTCTCTCCTTCGTTCTCTCTCCTTTTGTGATATGTGTGTGGCCCACCCTGATGCACCCCGCCATGAAGTATGTATTATATCCATGCCATCCATATGTTGGGCCCACCTTGCTGGATCGTCCAGTGGTAGGCCCGCTAGCCTCTCCGTCTGGACAGGCCCAGATGAAGAAAAGATAAAAATATTTGCCTGATTCAATGCAGTTGGTGGGTCTCATATGCGTGGACCCACCCATTGATGCATGTCTTACTCCCACACCGTCTAGCAAGGGACGGTGCTAGGGCACACCCAACGTAGGTGTTTTATCAATACCATCCATGTCCTTGGACGTCGGGCCTTCCTTGATGACGCGGGTCATCCAGACTATCCAGATCATAGGGCCTGCAGTGAAGTACCTTTTTCATCCATGTCCAGTCCACAGGATGTGGGGCCCTCTTGATGAAGGTGTCGTACTCCTCACCGTCCATCCAAAGGTAGCTTCTATCACGCCCCAAACCTGAAAATCGGATTCTCAGGAATTTTGATTTCCGAATCCGGTGCCGAAAGCCTCCGTAGTACCCCATTCTCGGCTCCCAACGCCCAAATGCCAGGTTCCGATCCTTGGATCCTACAAGGAGAATTTTTTTTCCAACGTGCATTTATCTCGTAAGAAGCATAACCACAAGTTTACTCAAATCACAAAGACAACATCATCATCACATGTCCACTAATATAATCATTTGAGTACAATACTGAAAAGAAAATACATGCATATAATAAACTCTCCAGAAGCTTTGCCGCACGTTCCTGCCCCAGCTCGACTGCGTCCTATCATTACTTGCACGCATCTATCGAGCATAAGCTTATAGAAAGCTTAGAGGGTGGTGTAAGTGTGTGCACAAGATAAGTGCTAAGTATTCAATATAAAGCCTTAGTCATACAATATCGAATTACTGGCATGAATCATACGATATCAGAGTAAGCGAAAATACAACATGTCCATAAGAATATCATCAACCTCATCCAGGATATGCGATGAAAAGACATAGCAAGTCAATATCATATACTGAGAAAGTAATGTAAATCGACTATGTAATGCGGAAACATAATAAATCAGATATCAAATATCAATGATGCAATGAAATATGCAATTCGGGAGAGCTACAAATACCATCAGCCTTATCTAGGTCATATAAATGCAGACATAGAGTAACCCAAAATGCCATATGCCATGGATGTAATGCAATATATGGTGCGAATGGAATGACTATGCTGGGGTGTGAAGTCGGGATGATAGTATGTAGTATCGCAGGCTATGGGGTCCATCACAAGGGAATTCTATCCAAACTAGTCCCATACCTAATTTGGATAGTCAGACTCAATATGGTAAACTCCTAATCTGAGGTTAGTTGCGCACCCCAACCAAAATTCAGGCCATTGCAAATGTACACGTAACAAATAGTTGTGCATCATCAGCCCGAGTGAATAGTGAATGAATGAATATGCAACTCCTGCTCAATAAGTCCATATATCAGTATTGTTCATCTCTGGGATCATCACTGGGGTCTAGTATACTCTACACCAGCTTGCCGCCCCATCAAGCACACGACTGGGTAAGTGGAAAAGATCTCACTATCCGCCTGGCCAGTAGTTAACCAATATCTACCCGACACATCGATAGCGGACCGATTCATGAGCTAGTCAAACTCAGCCTAGCTATGCCCACTCCCTCTTGCAGGTAAGGCCACACCCCCTCCCAACCGACTATGACACAGTGGGAGATGCGGCATACTGGTATACAGCCCTCATGTGCTTATATATATCCACTCGATTTCGACGTTGGGGCGTCCTCTAGTACCAAGAGAGTTTAGGAATTTTCACCTAAGGCCATCTATGGCAGTTTGATGCTAATAACGTATTTCTGGTGTCCCATCTGGCCATCCACGATATGCCTGTGGAGGCTACGACCCTGATGTCATTAGGGCGTACAGTAATTACAACACATAATATCAGATGCATGAGTCATACAATCCAGTCAGGCATCAATCCTGTACATACTGTGCGCTCATGTGAGACAATCTCTGCCTATTAGAGAGTCTCATAATAACTAGCCCATTGACATATGCAATGGTCAACCACATCTCATAATAAACATGCAGATGATGCGTATGGGCATGTATCATGATGCTATGCTGTCCCATACTCATAATCGTTATTGATAACCGACACTGATAATTGGCCTCGACAATCGGAATCCGCCGAATAAGGTCTAAGGGAAGGTCACAATGTGGACATTAAACCATCATTGCCCAACAATGTAGCTATTTAACCATCATTACTCCCAAGGAGTGGCCCACATAGAGCCAAACATAAAGAGGACCCATGACCTCACACAAGAGCCTAATATACAACAAATGGAATGGGCCTTGCCCATAGGCCACGAATATATCACAATAGGCCTTACCCATGGGCCTCAAATACGTCACAATGGGCCTTGGCACATGGGCCATAAATACATCATAATGGGCTGAAAGTATATCACAATGGGCCACAACATATGGGCTGAAAATACATCACAATGGGACACGACATATGAGCCGGAAACAGATCACAATGGGCCACGACCCACGGGCTTCAAATACGCAACAGGTGGGACCTGCTCATGGGTCAAAGATACATCCTGATGGGCCACATGTATATCAAAGTAGGCCTCTCAAATGGGCCACCAAATACATCAAGGTGGGCTGCATCACCTGGTCCGACATAATATACAATACATGCATCACGACAGACCGCACAAATAAACGACATAGATATACAATACATACAACACGGTGCATTCCATGGACGGATAGCAGGGATAAGACATACATCATGGTGGTTCCTACCACTGTCAAAGGCATGGATGGTGTGAATATACATATGCCATCGAGGTGGGCCCTACTCAGCATCATCCAAGTGAACGGTGGGGATACAAGACACATCAATATGGGCCCCATCCGTCCAAGACGGATGAATTACTTGAATAAAACACATATATAATGGTGGGGTCCCACAGCACGTCCATGCACGGACGGTGTGGATATAAAATAAATACATCAAGTTGGATCTCACTCCCACACGTGCCACACGTGTGGGGTGGGCCATGCCCTAAACAGATGGACGGGGGTAGATATAGAACACATACATTAAGATGGGCCTAATCACATGGGCCCCATATATATATATATATATCAAATAGGCTGCACCAATTGGGCCTTACATACATTGCAATGGGCCATAACCCATGGGCCTCGCATACACCACAATGGGCTTCATAACATGGGCCTCATATATATATATATTAAGGTGGGCCTCAACAACGGGCCTCATACACATCAAGGTGGGCCTCAACAACGGGCCTCATATACATCAAGGTGGGACTCAACAATGGGCCATAAATATGGCAAGTGGGCCACATTACATGGGCCATATGTATATCAAATGGGCCACACCCAAATATAAGTGGTGATAAGGATTTCCATCATTAAATTTTCCAAGGGTTTAATGGTGGACATTCAAACCCGTTGTTTTTTGCAATGTGGTCCACTTGATCTTAGATTTGTCTTATTTTTAGCCTCAAGCCTTAAGACGAACTAGCCAAATGAATGGACAGCTGGATGCAATACATCCATCAGTGTTGGGCCCCTGATGCCACCATCTAGGTGGACGGATGGATAAAACGCATACATCTATGGTGGGTCCCACGTCCACGCACAGATGGACGGTAGGATACAACACAGCATCATGGTGAGGTCGTACCTGGTACGCCAGACCCACCTCATATTTATATAAAATATTATATTATATTTTATAATAATAATATAAAATATTTTCCTATATATATAATATGTAAACATGTGTGCGTGGGTGAGAGGGAGTGGGAATGTCAGTGCTGTCAGCGCCTAGCATCTAGAGACGCTGGATGAACGGCTGATGGGGGTCCCACATGTATGGACGGTTTGGATATACATACATACATTAGTGCGTCCCACGTGGGGCCCACGATAATGTTTATTTTCCACCCAATCTGTTGATAAGGTCACGCAGACCCAGATGAAGAGGAAAATAAATTTCATAATGATCCAGACCTTCTGGGATAACCCAAAAAGGGTTTCAATGGCAGCCGTTCAATCACACTCTTTCTTGCCGTGTGGGCCACCTGACTCCTGCATACGACTGATTTTGGGATGGCCCACGGTCCCAGAAGGGGGCCTACCAAATGCACGGTGTTGATGTACGACACACATCATGGTGGGGCCCATGCATGGGACCCACGTCCCTGCCCTCTTCCATCCACGCATAGAGGACGCTGCTGCGCTGTCCTCTAGATAACAGCAGCAGCGTCTGCTATTGTTATTTTTTTAATTTGTTTTTATGATTTCTCACGGTTTTTTCGCACTAGGGCCCGCATCAGGTAGATTTGCTCCATCCATTGGATTTTACAGCTCATGATTGACCAAATGAGCCCAATATGCGATGTGTTTTGGTGTGTAGAAATATCAGAGTGGGCTCTAGCAGTCTTGAATAGTAGAAATCACAGTTTTCTATGGTATGTCTCTCTTGATTATCGGATTGGCCTCATTTTTCAGCTCAACGCCTAAAATGGGCTGAGAATTGGAATAAACGGCGTGGATCAGCTCCATACATCAAGGTGAGGCCTGCATGAGTGGCCTGCCCAAACCTTTTATATATATATATTTTGCTTACTAGGACATCCCACTGTCAGTTCACGTTCACTGAACCCACGTCCAGCATCTAGGGACTCTGGATGGATGACTTAAATATAAAATCAAGGTGGATCCCACATGGACGTGGCCCACATGTTTGGATCAACATGATATTTGTGTTTTTCCTTCCATCCAGGCTCGCTAACGGGCTGGACGGTGTAGATCCAACACATCCGTTAATTGGGTCCCATGAAAGTGAATGACATGGATAAAATATACACTTCATGGTGGGCCACTCACACAACCACACTATCATCCATACAAGAGAGCTAGAGAGAGAGAGAGAGAGAGAGAGAGAGAGAGAGAGAGAGATGAGAAGCGGAGGGACCCCGCCACTATGGGCCCTCCCTAAATACAAAGCATACATCAAGATGGGTTCCACCATATGTGGGCCCTTAAATAACAAAATTAACGGTTAGATCATCCACCTATTGGCCTTCTTCTTACTCCCTTAGCCTCCTTAGCTCCTATGCTCGACTTTTGACGGTGGATGATGCAGTTTTGATGGTGGGGATGAGAGATGAGAGGGTGGGCCACACTTGTTGTTTTGGAAGGGAGCTTGGGGAGGCTTGGACGTATGGAGTTTTGTTGCTTGGGAGTGAAGAGAGAGAATGAGAGAGAGAGGGGTGTGATGGGTGAAAAGGGATGGGATGATGTGTGATGGGTGGAGTGATGGGGTTATAAGAAAGGGATGGGTGAGAGAGAGAGAGAGAGAGAGAGAGAGAGAGAGAGAGAGAGAGTTGACTTTAGGAATGGGTTGTTGTACTTAGGGTATGGCTTGTACTTGACATTGATTGATTAATGGGATAGGTTGTAGAGATTCTCTTGAAATTTGCAACGCAGGGGTTTCTTTGGAGTGAACGCTGGCTCACATCTCTTGGCCTGGGTATCGGATCTGTGCGCGAGTTATGACGTTGCAACCGCGGCGACGACACGGTCGCTAGAGTACAAGTTTCGAGTCGAGTCGACTTTGATATGTAGGACTCGACTTAGGATTGCATGCAAACATCAGATACAGGTCGAGGGTTACTGAAATTCGACCGGAATGACTATGGAAGCCTACAGAATGGTACAGACTATGATACGGGCCTCACAGCTTCAAATCTCAGGTGTAGCATGCCAACGCCAGCACCTGGACATTTTTTTAAAATAATATATATAGTTATTATAATAATATAATATATATATATACATATCTGTATAGATGGTGGGCCCCACGTGGGACCCACCAGATGTAGTGTTTCATCCCTCCCATCCACCATCCAATGGTTTGGGCGGTGGATAATCCACCTTAATGTTTATATTCTACATCTGCACCGTCCATGGATTAAGATGGTGCCGTGGGACGCCAGCATGATGTATGTGTTTTATACACGTTGTCCATCTGATTAGGATGTGGGCCCACTCCACATGTGTGGCATGTGTGGAGGTGGGATCCACCTTGACGTATTTATTTTATATCCACACTATCCACTGGATTGGGATGGTGGGACACCAGTCGTGATGTATGTGTTCTATACACACCGTCCATCTATGGGGCTAACCTGATGTATGTGTTCCATCCACGCTAACCATTAGATGATGGGACCTGCTGTGATGTGGGTACGGTCCACACCGTCCAGCGTGGGACAGTGCCAGGCCCACATGATGTAGTGTTTTATCCACATGATCTTGATGGGCTAGACGTGGGCCCACCATGCTGTACGTATTTCATCTATGCCATCCAGTCTGCTAGATGAGCGACCCACCATGATATATATATCCTTTCCATTCATCAGTTTTTAGGTCCATATGATCTTTCGACATAATTCATTTTTTGGTAATGCTCTTAAATGATCTCTAAAAATAGATGAATGGTGTAGATGGTGCGGCCTATGTGATGCGGCCCATGTATGGGGCCCATTGTGATGTATTTATGTCCCATGTGACAAGGCCCATTGTGATGTATATGCGGCCCATGTATGGGGCCCATTGTGATGTATTTATGGCCCATATCCAAGGCTCATTGTGATGTATATGCGGCCCATTGTGCTGTATTTATGGTCCATGTGTCGAGGCCTATTGTGATGTATATGCGGCCCATGAGTGAGGCCTATAGTGATGTGTATTAGGTCCTTGTGTGAGGCCATAGGCTCACGATACGTTTGGCTCTATGTGGGCCACTCCTTGGGAGCAATGATGGTTAAATGTCCACATTGATGGGTGATGATGGTTAAATGTCCACATTGTGATCTTCCCTTAGGCCCTTTGTTAGGCAGATTACCGATTTCAATTGTCGAGGCTGATTTCGATTACCAAGGCCGATTCCGATTGTCGAGGCTGATTCCGATTATTAAAGCCGATTCTGATTGTTGAGGCTGATTGTATAGGCCGATTATTGGTGCAGGTTATCGATACTGATTATGATTATATGATAAAACTAGCATCATGATACATGGCCATGCGCATCATCTGCATGTTTGTTATGAGATGTGCTTGACCATTGCATATGTCATTGGACAGGTTGTTATGAGACTCCTTGATAGGCAGAGATTGTCTCACATGAGCGCACGGTATGTGCATGATTGACGCATGACTGGATTGTATGACTCATGCATCTTGCATTGTGTGCCCTATCAACATTAGGGTCGTAGCCTCCAAAGGCATGTCGTGGATGGCCAGATGAGATACCGAAAATCTGTTACTAGTATCGAGGTACCATAGATGTCCCTAGGTGAAAATCCCTAAACCTCCGTGGCTAGGAGACGTCCCAACGTCTAGACCGAGTGGATGTATGAGTGCCCGAGTGCCGAATACCAGTAAGCCACGTCTCCCACTGTGTCATGGTCAGTTGAGAAGGGGTTATGGCCTTACCCGCCTGAGAGTAGTGGGCATAGCTAGGCTGAGTTTGACCAGCTTGTAATTGGGTCTGTTATTGACATGCCGGGTAGATATTGGCTGACTACTGGCCAGGTGGATAGTGAGGTCTCTTCCACTTACATGGTTGCGTGTCTAGTAGGCGGTAATTGGATGTAGAGTGTACTAGACCCCGTTGATGATCCCAGAGATGTACGGTACTGATATGTGGACTTATCAAGTAGGGTTGCATATTCATTCATTCACTATCCATTCGGGCTGATAGTGCGCAACTATTTGTTACGTGTACCTTTGCAATGGCCAAGATTTCGGTTGAGGCGTACGACTAACTTGAGATAAGGAGTTTACCATATTGAGCCTGACTATCCAAATTTAGGTATGGGACTGGTTTGGATAGAAGTTCCTTATGGTGGACCCCATAGCATGCAATACTACGTACTATCATCCCAACTTCACACTCTAGCTTGGTCATTCCATTCGCACCGCATATTGCATTACATCTGCGGCATATGACATTTTGGGTTACTATGTTTCTGTATTTATATGGCCTAAATACGGCTGACGGTATTTGTGAACTCATCAGGAAATGTATATTACATTGCACCCTTGGCATCTGATATTTGGCTCTCTATGCCTCCGCATTGTATAATCTATCTACATTGCATACTCTAATATTATACGATTTATAAATTGCTAGTATTTCCACTTACTCTGATATCTATATGCTTAGCACGTGCATTGCACACACTTACACCACCCTTTAAGCTTTCTATAAGCTTATGCATGATAGATGTGTGTAGATGATGTTAGGTTACAGCAGCGTTGAGCTTGGAGCATGCGGTTATCATCTGGAGCTTCAATTTTTGATATATGTATTTCCCTTTCAGCACTTTATTCAACTGTATATATTAGTGGATATGTGATGATGATGTTGCCTTTGTGATTTGGGTAGACTTGTGGTTATGCTTCTTATGAGACAAATTCATGTTGAAAATCCTCCTTATAGGATCCCAGGATCAGAATCTGGCATATGATGCTGGGAGCCGAGAATGGGGTACTAAGGAGGCTATCGGCACCGGATTCGGCGATCGAGAATTTTGTGAGCCCAATTTCCGAGTTTGGGGCGTGACATTAGTTCTCTTTTTACGGATCAACTGCAGGAGAACTCCGGGCTGACTTCGAGCTTGATGTGTCCAAAAAATGGTCGTTCACCTCTGCTGAATTAGGTGGTGGGGATGCTTTCCCATCGTCATCATTCATAGATGCAACAAGTTTTTTCAATCGCTTTTTATGATCCGATTTGTATAGAATTCCCAACCGCCTATAAAATGCTGCAAGACTTTTAAGAAACTTTGATGGTTTACTCCTGCCTGCTTTAATATCATGTTATCTCAGAGGTGGATGTTGTTGTCTGGTACTCCTTAATCTGGATGCTATTGGTAAGCTTTTTTTAACGGCCTCTTTATAAATGCGTTCTTCTTGTTCCCTTAAAATTCTCTCTTGTTCTTCTTCTCTATTAATTGTGGAAGGCCTGAAACCAGAGGCAGTTCCTCTGCTTAACCCTTTTTCATTTATAATAGGCCTACTTCTATATATTCTTTGGTTGGTTGTATTGGTTGTAGTTGTAGGGTGAGAAGTGTAGGAAGTCTTTGTATTTGAGTCGAGAATGACACTAAATAAATCTCGAACTTCCTGAGGAGTTTTGCTACATGGTGCGGCGTCTCCTCCCCGACAAGCCAAAAGTAATTTGAGCTGATTTGTTTTGTTGACAAATTGCTTTCCACACAACTCACATTTTAACTTTATCTTTCCATCTTGGGAGTAAACTTGACTCCATAATCCCAAACATCCGCCGATGCATCATCTTCTGATAACATATCCACAGGTGTATATCTGGTTAGGTTAGAACAATATAAAAAAAATAAGTTAAAGTCATGAATGAATGCAATTACCCAATAATATAATAAGATATTTAAACAACATTAACTAATTGAATAGTACAAATGAAAAGAGAGAAATATCCATCCACCCATAACCATAATATTACAATTTAACCGTTAAAAAATAATTACAAATATCATGATATAACTTTTAAGAAAATGCAACAGAAATAGAAGGGAGTGTTTAATCTTGCAGCTGCAGGTACTGTCTCATCATACTTGTCACTCTCCTCTTCATCGAACTCCTCATCAACAGAGTTCCCTTTCCCCCATATCGGACGCAACCAATCATGAGTACAAATGAGTGCTTCAACTGATTTAGGTGTAAGTGAGCTTCTATACTTGCTTACGACCCTATTCCTTGTACTAAAAGTAGATTCTGAAGCTACAGTTGAAATTGGAATTGATAATATGTTTCATGCCATTAATGAGAGCACAGGGTATTGTAAATTACCAGATCTCGTCCCCCACCAGTCCAAAACATCAAATTCATCGCCTTTGGATTTTACAACTAGAAGTGGCTCCTTGAGATAGTCTTTAAGTTCTAATCTGGGCGTCTACATTTGAGTCCCTTTCTGCTGTGCCACGTAAGACATGAAATCATCTACGTTTTTTTTTCTTACTGTTCATCAACAACAGAACTAGAACCCACATGAGAAGATTTTTCTTTTGTGGCGCACACATAGAAATTGTACAATTCACTGATTGCATCAGAAATTTTTTCAACCTCAGCGACACCCATTGCACCATATAACTTACCACATATGAATTTAACCATCATCATCTTGTATCGGGGATCAAGAACGATCGCAATAGCCATTACCAGACTACACTTAGACCAATATTTATCAAACTCTACCTGCATACCCATGGTCATTAAGTGTAAAAAGTCTAGTCCACTACTACTTTTACACAGGGCATCTTTTACCTCCCAAAGTTCAGGTAGAAATATATTTGTTGTTGGATACTTGTTGCCTGAAAATTTCTTCGTACTGTTATAAAAAATTGAAAGGAACTTGCGAACTGATTCAGCTCTTGACCAATCATTTTTAAAAGACAACCAAACATATGCACTATCACGCTCCGCATAGTGAGAGAATGTAGGTCTCAAATCTGTGGCTGAATCCAACATTTTAAAAGTTGAATTCCAACATGTCGTGATGTCTAGCTCTTCGTTCTCTAAGTTAACAAATTCAACCGCTTCACGATCTCATTCCATGTATTTAATGGTGAAGGTGAGCCTCGTATGTACTTCATGCTCTCTCTTATGTTCTTGATCGTGGGATCAATTGTTTTAAGGCCATCTTGTATAATCAAGTTTAGGATGTAGGTACAACACCTAATATGAAATATCTTTTCACCAAAATACAGGTCACCGGTGGCCCTAAACTGGTTGTGTAATTTCGTTATTATGCTATCAATTGCAGAGGCATTATCTAGAGTTATTGAGGAGATCTTCTTCTCAATTCCCCACTCCACGAGACATCTGTATATGCAATCTGAAATCATCAAGCCACTATGAGGAGGCGCAAGATAACAAAAGTTTATTATTCTCTTGCAAAGCCTCCATTTAACATCAACGTAGTGAGCAGTTAGTGACATATACCCCTTTCGTTAATTGGATGCTGTCCACAAATCTGATGTGAGGCTAATTCAGGAAATCGTTTCCAACTCTCCTTTTAACTTAAGCTTTTCGCTTTCATATATCTTTATGCACACTCTCTTTATTATTGTACGGGAAACCTTCTCGTATCTAGGGTTAAGGCATCTGGCTAGTTTGATAAAAATAGGATTCTCTACCATTTGAAATGGTCTTTTATCGGTAATAATTAACTTGACCGTCAACTCATTCACCAGCTCTTTGTTATACTTGTAGATGGACAATGTATCCTCCGATGGACCCACTATAGATTACGTAAATGAAAGTGTTTGTTACCCTACCGTAGTTCTCACTTTTCTATAGCACTTCATAATATGTTTCTTCAGAGTTGTGGTCGAACTATCTGATTGCTTAGCATACTGAGTCTTGTAGTACTTGCATTATATCTTCACGGTGCCGTTCTTCAGGGTTACTTCTTCAAAATTGTCTCACACTATCGATTTCTTTTTTGCTTTTCCCACAATATGTGACTGTGTGGTACTATTATTAATGGGCACCTCTTCAGGTTCAAGACCTAATCCTTCATCTTCAAGGATCATCAATGATGTAATTGATCGACCTCTCGGGGTATAAGACCCTCACTTTCTATCTGATAGTTGAAATATACTAAATCATATTAACATTAGCAATCTAACGCTAACAGAGATATACTAAATCCTAAATTAGTTACCCATCTAAGATTGAATAGATTGTAAAACTTTCATATTTCCATTTAAACGTCCATGCTGAAAATTCGGCAGCATCTCCGCATGCCTCTCTAGATAAGTTGATCTTTTGTTACATTTCGATGCTAAATATTTAAGCAATGTGAAGATAGTTGACATTGGAAACAAAATGGAAGAAACATATCCAGAGAGAAATGAGGAGATGGACCGCAGATTAGGCATGAACATATAATTAGATTATATGAAGGCATACTATCCATCTAACCCTGAACTATCCAAAATGGGACAATTTGAGCGATTTCTATGCCACCAAAAACACACTATATCTATGTATGGCCACATAGAAATCCTTAAATGAGTAACTAATTATCTAACTCATAAATCACAATCACAAGTCACAAGTCACAATAATAATCTAAGCAAAGAAAACAATGTACATATTAAGCTAAGTATACAATACATAATAATGAGATAAGTGAAAAAGCAATGTAATACAATTAGTTAATTATACAAACATATTAAGTAGTAAGTAAGCAATAAGCAATAAGCTTAGGATTAGGGGTTAAGGGTTTAGAGTTTAGGGTTTAGGATTTAAGTTTAGGATTATGGTTTAACTTTAGGGTTAAGGTTTAGGGTTTAGGGATAGGTTTAAGGTTTAGGGTTTAGGTTAGGGATAATGTCCACATTGTTGTTTATTTATCATCCAACCTGTTTGTAAGGACAAAAAGACAGATGAATGGAAAACACGTTTCATTCACAAAACTTAATCTAAAACTTTTGTGGCCCAAGAAGTTTTTAATTGTAATCGTTCAATTCCCACTATTTTATGTGGTGTGGTTTACTTGAGAGTTGGATATACTTTATTTTGTCCTCTTGCCCTAAAATGATATAGAAAAATGTATGCATGGCGTCGAAAATTCATACATCAAGGTGGGCCTCACACATTTACTTATCATTCGAAATAAACTATTCCAATTAGATTTTTCATGTTCAAGTGTTTCATCAACCGAAAATTATGCTTACTTAATTATCTAACTCTTTATCTGAATTACATTTAGTAGATAAAAAAAATTAAAGTCATATAGAAATTTATAGGTTAGAATGGTTCAACCAATATGATTGGTAAGCCCCACCAATATGCTGCAGAGGTTAGGATTAATATGGCCCAGCAAGATGCTACAATTCCCAATTAATGCAATTAGACTTGTCAAACTAGCTAGGGACTCTAATATTATGTGCAAATTATTGGAACTATTTTTAGGTAATTGATATAGATCTTTGATATTTAAGATTGTCAGATTAGTGTGATGTTTGCATGCTTGCTTGCCGATGAAATGTGCAGCTGGAGCCATGAACAATCTTAAATCAATGACGGCATAGATGGGATTGGCCGAGCCAACCCTGCCCTAAAGTTAATTAAATCCTTATTGTTAGAAGGCGAACTTTCCTAAACCATATGTTGATCAAGTGGGCCAAACAATATGTACAAATAAATAAATAATTAGAAAAAATAAAAGTAATGGTCTTGATTCAAGATGCAATTGCATAATATATGATTAAAACGGAGATTATTAAGACCCATCATCGAGCCTGGGACCCATCAACGAGCCAAATGGGTCCACTAGCAAGCCAGTGGACCCATCAGTGAGCCAGGGCGGGCGGACGGGACCACCAGCGAGCCCAGTGGACCCATCAACGAGCTAGGGCAGGTTCGAGTTGCTGCCAGGTGCGGGCGGACGGATTAACATCGATCCAGTGGACCGTACGGCTAACCAGAGCGGGGGGACCACCAGCGGGCAGCAGCCCAT
Source organism: Magnolia changhungtana (assembly GCA_030180095.1). Taxonomy (NCBI): domain Eukaryota; kingdom Viridiplantae; phylum Streptophyta; class Magnoliopsida; order Magnoliales; family Magnoliaceae; genus Magnolia; species Magnolia changhungtana. The sequence continues at coordinate 5,849,865 of JASAUF010000625.1, forward strand.
GGCTGGTCGACAAACCACGACAGCACAGCGAGCTAGTGCGGTCCACCACAGCAAGACATTGCACTCCTATATATATATATATAAACATGAGTGGCCGAGTGGGTACCTACCTAATGAATGGTCGGATCTACTGAGTGAAGTGGCCGTATCGGGATCAGGATCGGGATCGGTAGACGGATCAGGATCGGGATTGGGAGTGGCTTGATGAGTGTGCCGGGCTGCGGAGTGGAGTCTAGAGTGGCCAGATTAAGATCGAGATGGCTTCCTGCTCCTGCTCGTTTAGGTATAGACGAGAGAGATTTTGGGGATTTAAGGTTCGGCGGGTGTTCGGGTGCAGGTAGAGAGGGTAGGGTAAAAAGTAAAATGTAATATATATATATATATATATAGGGTTATGATAAAATTGTAAATATACATAAATTATTAATAGATCCGGTCCGGATTGACATTGATCCGAACACGATCCGATGGACGGTCAGATCTGCCTGATCCTACTCAAACCGCATCGATCCAAGCCTTCGGTTCGGTTCGAATTGGGTTAGATCTGCCGAATCAGGTCGGTTTCTGCCCAGCTCTAGATGTGCCAGGGATCGTCCTTCCATGTCTTCGAGTTGTTATGTCCCTAGTCATCTTGTGCTTGTTACTTTATAGGGTCATTCCTAGTTCAGTCCCAGAGTTCCTGAGCTAGGTTCTCTAGTGTTCTAGAATGTTCTGCGCATGACCAAGTCTTCGGTTGGAATCTTCTCGTTTTTACTCGAGAGTTGTAGAAACGGGTGACCTGCCGCTGCCGAGGTGCAACTTTGAGTTGGGCTTGCTCCCTTTTTTCTTCGATCAGGTCAAGGTCCAATGCCATGTGCTCGGTGTTCTGATGTTCGTCGTAGGATCGGGTCTGAGCAATTAGGAGTTTGATCTTGACCGGGGCAATGGCCTTGGCCCTGAAGGCTATGGAAAAGGGGGTTTCCCCTGTAGTCATTCGGATAATGATTCGACATGCCCAGAGAACGTGGGGAAGCTCCTCAGTCCAGAATCCTTTGGCCTTCTCGAGCTTGGTTCGGAGATGGTTCTTAATGATTTTGTTGATCGCTTCGACCTGCCCGTTAGCCCGGGGGTGCCGGGGTGACGAGTAAGCGTTTCGGATTTCGAGGTTTTTACACATACCTCGGAACCGGTCATTGTCGAACTGCTTCCCGGTGTCTAAGACAATCGTGTGGGGAATTCTGTATCGACATATGATATTTTTCCAGACAAAATCAATAATCTTCTGCTCGATGATTTTAGCCAAGGGCTCGGCCTCTGCCTATTTAGTGAAGTAGTCGACCGTGATGACTCCGAGCTTGGTTTGTGCCAGTTGGTAGGGGGCCGATGATGTCGATTCCCCATTGGGTGAAAGGCCATGTGTCGGTCATGGGAGTTAGCTGCTTGATGGCTAATGAGGTATAACCGCAAATCGTTGACACTTGTCACATCTCTGAGTGTATTACCTGACATCTATCTGGATGGTTGGCTAGAAGTACCCCTGTCGGATGACTTTGTGGGCCAGGGCACGGCTGCTGGAGTGGTTGCCGCAAATCCCCTCATGTATTTCTCTAAGAACGTATTCAGCCTCTTCAGGTCAGAGGCACCGAAGTTATGGGAGGGAAAATCCTTTCTTGTATAGGGTGTCCCCGATCATGGTGTACTAGGCTGACTTGGATTGGAGTCTGCATGCCTCGAGTCGATTTTCAAGAAGTCTTCCTTCCTATAGGTAGCTGGTTATTGAGTTCATCTAAGTTGGTTTTGAATATATCGGGATGCTGTGTTTGGGTTAGATTTGCTGATGGTCAGTTTGGTTAAGAGCTCGATTGGAATTAGCTTCGGGATGTCATCTTTAGCCGTTATGGCCAACTTTGCCAACATTCGCCTTGGAGTTCTCTGACCCAGGGATTAGGTTGATATTACATCTCGAGAATTGGATGATAAGTTCTCGAGCCCTTTGCAAGTAGGCCTTCATTCTCTCTTCCTTGGCATCGTATTCACTGGCTATTTGGTTGACGACGAGCTGTGAGTCACTATGGACTTCTAGGTTCTAGGCTCCCATTGCTGCTACCAGCCTGAGACTGGTCAATAGCACTTCGTATCCTACCACGTTGTTCGATGTTTGAAATCTAAATATCAAGGCATATTGTGTGCAGGTCTGAACAGGAGCCTCAAGGACTATCCTGGCCCCGCTGCCTTTAGAATTGGATTAACCGTCGACATGTAACGTCCATGTCGGTAGATCTGGCTCGGTTGTCCGATCTTTAGGCTGATCGATCTAGTTGCTCGGACTAGCCTCCTGGTCTCTCTTTCATACGAGTTTGACAATGAAATCAGCCACTACTTGGCCTTTGATGGCGATTCGGGGCTGGTATTTAATGTCGAACTCGCTGAGCTCGACTGCCCATTTTATAAGTCTTCCTGATACCCAAGGCTTTTGGTCTTCCTGATACCCAAGGCTTTTGGAGTACCTAATGGAGAGGTTGGCTAGACGGGACTATGATGGTGTGGGCTTGGAAATAAGGTCACAGGCAACGGGATGAGACGACTAAGGATAAGGCGAGCTTTTCGATGTCGGTACTTGGTCTCTGCAGAGACCATGGTTTTACTAACATAGTATACCGACATCTATCCACCTTCTTGTTCTCGGATGAGTGTTGAGTTGACCGTTGCTGCCGAAACTATCAAGTATAGTAGTAGCGGCTCCCCTTGCTCGGGTTTTGAAAGTAATGGTGGAGATCTCAAGTACTACTTGAACTGCTGGAAGGCAAGCTCACACTCCTCTGTCCATTCTATCTTTTATTTCCCTTTCGGTTGCTTGAAAATGGGGAAACATTTATCAGAGGCTCGAGAGACAAAACGGCTGAGGGTGACTATTCTCCCTGTGAGGCATTGAATTTCTTTTGTCGTTTTGGGTGAGCTCATGTCCAACAGAGTAGGAATTTAGTCGGGGTTTGCCTCTATCCCTCTTCGGTTGACCAGGAAGTGGAGGAATTTTCTCGAGATGATGTCGAAGGTGCATTTGCTCGGATTTTATCTAGTATTTTCGCAGGATTGTGAACATCTCCTTGAGGTCAGCGACGTGGCCTACAGCCTTGATGCTTTGAGCATGTCGTTGATGTAGACTTCCATAGATCGTCTGATCTATTGGACAAACATCTTATTGACGAGCCACTGGTATGTGGCCCTAGCATTCTTCAGCCCGAAGGGCATGACCTTGTAGTAGTAAAGTCCTTTGTTAGTGACAAAGGTTGTCTTTTGCTTGTCGTAGGGATGCATGATGATCTAATTATATCTCGAGTAAGCATCGATGAAGCTTAGGAGTTCATGCCTGGCAGTGTTGTCGACCATCTGGTTAATCCATAGAAGGGAAAAACTATCCTTCGGGCAGGCTTTATTCATGTTAGTGTAATCGACACAGACCTGCCATTTCCCATTGGAGTTTTTCACCAAAATGACGTTGGCGATACAGTCTGGATGGTAGATTTCTTCAATGAAACCCGCTTCGAGGAGCTTGTCGACCTCTTCCCCAATGATGGCGTACCGCTCTGGTTCGAATGCCCATCCCTTTTGTCTCCCTATTTGGTGGTTGGGATCGACATTCAATTTGTGAAACATTACTTTTGGGCTGATTCTGGGCATGTCCTAATGAGACCAAGCAAACACGTTGGTGTGTCATTGGTGGAGATCTATGATCTCATCCAGAAGGGCTGGAGTCAGCGATGAGCCAACTTGTATTATTCGGGTCGGGTCGATTTCATCGAGCGAGATGGTTACAAGATCTTCCATTAGTTATCCTCTTTCGATCGAGTCCTCCCGAGGATCAAGGGAGGTGATGGCCATTGCCTGATGTTGTGTTCTTAGTGCCATGGAATAGCATTAATGAGCTTCTTGTTAATCTCCTTTGACTAACCTAACCCCATGCTCAGTTAGAAATTTCGTTGTGGGATGGTATGTTGATACCACTACTTGTAGAGTGTTAAGAGAAGGTCGTTCGAGGATGACGTTGTAGATAGAGGGGCAATCAACCACAAGAAATTCCACTAGTGCATCATCGTGGGGGTGTTGACACCTCAGTTGTCCTCTTCGGTGAAGGTCAACTCACAGGATACTACTTTTTATTCCTTTGGAGGCCTATTGGTGACGTGGATTTGACATTCTGAGCTGCAATGACTGATACTTTGGGCATAAGCTCTTTATGCTCGGTTATATCTCCTCCCCTAGTGAGTCCGCCAAAGATGGTGTGGATTTCCTTGGTCGCTTCATTATTGATGGGTTGCTCATTCTTCCGACTTCCCGCTCTTCCTTCTTATTGACATATTCTTGTAAGTGCCCGTTGCAGATGAGGGCTTCGATCTCCTCTTTTAAGTCGAAGTAGTCGCTGGTCGAATGGTCGTGGTTGCGGTGGAAGTGGCAGTATTTCCGCTTGTCCTATTTGTCGGCATTAGATTTCATCTTGTTCGGCCATTTGAGGATTCGTTTGTCCCGAACTTCTATGAGAAGTTGTTCGGGTGTCGCATTGAGGGGAGTGTACAAATTGAACCTACCTTCGGGCCGTCTACTCTTGCGTTGACTTCTAGTCGACCCATCGTCCTTTCTCCATTTTGTTGCTGTTGGTTGGGACTTGTTCTTCCTTAGGTTGCTTTTCTTTGTTTGAGCTGCCCTTATTCTGAGTAACTTTTCGCGAGCTGAAAAGCTCCTCGACATTGGAGTATTTTTGAACTTGATTGAGGAGATCGGCCAATATTGTTGGTGGGTTCTTGCCGAGTGAGAAGGGGAACCTCCCCTTCCCTAGGCCTCCCATCACGGCAATCAAGGCGATCTCTTCTAAGTGCCCATCCACTTACATCACCTCTAGATTGAAGTGTTTGATGTAGTCCTTCAGCAGCTCGTCCTCTTTCTGTATAATGGTGAGGAGGTGAGTGGATGGTTTGAGCCTCTCCTTTCCTCCGATGAAGTTAGTAATGAACGCTTTATTAAGCTGTGTGAACGAGCTGATGGATTGTGGCTTCAATTGTTGAAACTACTTTCGAGCTACTCTTGTTAGGGTTATGGAAAACACCGGGCATATAACCACGGTTGATGTATCATGAAGTTCCATCTAAGCCCTAAAATATTGTAGGTGTTCGACCGGATCAGTGGTTCCATAATAAGGGGCGATCTGCGGCATCCAGAACCTGGGTGGGAGCTGGGCATGCATGATGTCGGTGGTAAACAGCAGTTTGGTTTCTTCCAGTATTGCCTCTACTGAGGTCAGAGTGTGTGTGTGGTAAGGCAGCCATATGTTGCTAATTTGGCCTCGCAGTTCATTGAGCTCAACTTCCCAAGGATCTTTACTTTCAACCACTGCCTTAGCCACAGTTTCGGGAGATCTGCCGTGCCTCTTCTTCTCCAACTCATGATGTAAGTCGGAGGCAGTAAGTGCGACAATGCTCGAGATGTGGGAGGGTGCTGGCCTCGATACTCCGATCTGTTTACTCTTTCGGGAGCGGGTAGGCGCTTCAAACGGTGCGGGGACTTCTATGACTGCTCGAGTCGCTGCTTCCTCAGCCCCTTGGACAAGGGGAGGGTTCTGTTGCTCTAATATTCATTTTATCAAGTCGATATTGTTGCTCAATGCTTCAACTTGTTGCTCGAGAGAGACTAGCCATCCTCCATGATTTCGGGATCACTGCATCAGTCCTACAGGCGCAAAGTCAGCCTGAAGTTGGGAAGATGAATCCTGTTGGTTAAAAAATTGCTTTGGTGGTGCAGGATCGGGTACAACAGTGGAGGTCTGAGCTTTCTTTCTCCTTTTCGCCATAGTTGAACCTTCGTGGATTATGAGAACGGCTTTAGATGTTGTTCCCACAGATGACGCCAAATTGTTGATGTAGAAATATGGTTAGCCTTCCTTGGACCTTTAAGCACCTGCACAAGAAACGGATAAAGGAGACCCTGGTTAATACAGGGGACCCTCCGATGTCTAAGTCAGGTAGGGAATCTGAGTCTGGTCGTAAACGGGGTTTTAGGCTAGAGATTATGCATACCTTCCATCATTGGAGGGGCTCTTATTTATAGGTGAGGAGAGGCAGTTGCATAAAGGAGATCTTCTTGTTTGGTAGGGACTTGTTGTAGTAGGATTTGGATCTTGTACGTGTCGCGAGGATCTTCAGAGATTCTCGGTTAGGATCTCGAGCAGATCTATGTTGCGGCCGCTCTCCTAGATCCTCGATTGGGATCTTGGGTAGACATCGTCGGGATCAGGTCAAAACCAACAGAAGAAGAGTTGTGCCGACCTGGGGTTATGCCGACTTGGGATTATGCCGACCTGGGGTTACGCCGACCCGACTCCTTTGGTGAGTAGTAGTTGAGCTTCTTTTGGCATCAAATAGATCAGTGAGTCTTCTAACCTATTGATGAGAGACCGAGCTCGACCTCATTTCCTACTCATCTGGGGTCAGAGGTCAAATCTTTAGTCATATCTATCGTTGTCTGACAGGAGAAGTGCACAAAGTTCCGACTCGACCTTATCTTATTGGTCGATCCATTTTTCATATAAAAAATATGATTAGGAGACCTTAAAACCAAGAATCTATAAGCCTTGCTATTTTGCAAATAGCCAATGAAAACACAATTAAAATTTTTATCTCGCAATCTTATTTTCTTGTAGAAAGGTAGCCTAACCTTGGCTAGGCACCCCCACACTTTAAGATACCTCAAGTTTAGAGCCTTGTTCTTTAACAATTCATAAGAGATTTTATCAGAATGTTTTTAAGGCACACAATTTAGAATATGACACGTCTTAAGGAGAGCTTCTCCCAATAGATTAAAGAACAAACTAAAACTAGAAAGTATATCATTTACCATATTCATTAGAGTTTTATTTTTCCTTCACAAGTTATAATAATTTTAAGGTCACATATATCACTATGAATCAAATCTAGGACTTAGTTGTTCCTTTCAACTCTTTTGAATATTTTTCTAGAATGCTTATATTGTACACATATTTCATATGTATTTAGTTTTCCCCTTCCACTCTAAGAATAAGCTCTATATTAATCATGCTTTCATGAGAATGATAATTTACATGTCCTAGTCTAGCATGTCACATATCAAGAGACTCAATCATGTAAGTAGAAAAATTAGCACCATTATTATTTATAACGCTAAGTTTAAACAAGCCATCAGTTATATATCATTTCCCAATAAAAGAATCATTCTTCGAGATACAACATTTTTCGGATTCAAAACTAATTTAAACCCATTCTTATAAAGAGTAGAGCCGAAGACACGATTCTTCTGAAGGTCCGATACATGCAACATGTTTAGAAGAGTCAACACATTTCTAAAAGTAAGCTTTAGACTCACATTTCCCTTGCCAACTACCTTGGCTTTTGACAAATTTTTTATGAAAATGTCACTTGTATCCTCTACCTTCTCATAATAAGAAAATGTACATTAGTCGTAGCAAAAATGCTTGGTGGCACCTGTATTAATCCATTACTCATTTGAGCTACAAGCAATGAGCGCTTTAGTAATGACCCTTATAAATTCCTTGACGACAATATGTGCATGATTTTCTCCTTCTTATCACTTTTGTGGAATCTACATTCCTTAATAAAGTGTCCATTTTCCTACACACATAGCATCCTTCATTTTTCTTATTATTCTTGTCTATTTTCTTATTCATTTGGCCATGTGGATGCTTTTTCTTTAGTAGTCCAGATCTTTAGTTATCCTGACCCTTCTAGTTATTCTCAACAAGGTAGGCCTAATTTAAATATTCTAAATCTAGATAATGTTTATCATAGTTACTTGCTTCCTGTTCTATTCATATGTGAAAGATGTGGTCATCCAAGCTCATGTCATTTCTCTTATACTTTAGAGAATTTTTATACTCCTTCCAAAATTATGAAAGTTTCTCAATTATTACAACAACTTGGAAAGCCTCATCAATTATCATACCTTCAGATGATATTTCATCAGCAATATTCTGTAAAATATGCACATGATCTACTACAGAATTATCATAAGACATCTTAAAATTAATATAATGACTAACTATATATTTCTTCATTTTACCATCCTTTATTTTGAATTTCTTTTCAAGATGATCCCTCAATTCTTTGGTAGTGGAGAGATGACAATAGATATCATGTTTCTCGTTGGTCATCGCATTGAGACTGTAACTTCGGCACATATAGCTATCGTTCTTTCATTTTGATTGTTTAAAAGATGTTGCTCGATCATTTGCCTCAAATGATGGGGCATAATCTTTAATGGCGTAAATAAGCTTGAGGGTAGTAAGATAATACTCCATTTTCTGCTGCCAACTTTTAAAGTACTTCTCGTAAAAAATCTTGATTCTAAGATTCTCAAAAACAATAATCATAGTGTGAGATTTTTGAGAGATAAATCTGTCTTTTAAGTGTTAGTTCTAATATGTTGAGATATAACAAAAAAAAAATCCAAAATATTGATATTAGAAATAACAAAAGAAAAATCTGGAGAGTTAAGGCATGTTAAAGTCACTATTTAAAAAGATAGATTTACCCCCACATAAAGATTTCGGATTACTGGGATCTAGAAAGTCTGTATCTGGAATCTAACAACTCTCTTTCAAGATGAACGACGTCAATTAGATGCACTCTGAAAAGGCCGAGCTAAGAGTCCTAGAGGGGGGGGAGGGAATAGGACTATGCCAAATTAAAAAATTAAATGCGAAATTAAACAAATATAAATAAAGATAGTAATAAACAATCCCACAAAGTAGAAATGAATAACAACCTAAAATGTACAATTATTGAGAGGTTGATACAGATGTTGTTTTAAGGACAACCTTACACCAAAAACCAATGGTTTATGGTAGGACAACTTGATTCCTAGAATGGTCTGTGTATTAAAATCTCAAACCGATATAGAGGAATAAAGAAATAAATAGCAAAGAAAATAAACTAAGCTATTACAACATTCCCACACTTGCATAAAAGATTACAACATTTTCCACGAATGCTTAAAAGGAAATTACAACATTCACAGAAAGCCACAATCAATCATCCACCACAAGACCAGAAATAATAGTGGTTCGCTTATGTGTACACCAACTGTTTAGAAAAATAGCCACACAACTACTCCACTCCCAATATCCTCACACAGTGAATATTAGCGTTTACTGTGCAATAGGTTTTTCAAGGTTCACCTAAAACCTTCACAATTGTGTCTGTCAAGTGGGCTTACACAATTCAAAAACTCCACACTCTGAGTTTTCTGGATCACCTCAGACAAACCAAAAAGAAAGAGATTTTTCCTTACACAATCTCAAAAAACCAAAAATAGAAATGTAAAATACTTATCTGGATATTCTCCTTTGATGAAGCCCAGAAGAACCAATTCGTAGTAGATGTTCAACGTCCACGCTCACTTATGAAAATGTTTTAAGTTCTAAATGATTTTTAGATTAAATCACTTTGGGCTTGCTTGATTTGATTTTGATTCCAAGAAAGGGGAAAACTTAAATCCCTTCTTCAAATAAGATTGGAATATAGAATCTCAAAATCAAATACAAAAAGCTAATAAAAGAGAATATTAAATGAGCACTAAATAGCTTAAGAATATCACTAACTTATCTCTAAGAGTGGTGTCTTGATTTTACTTGAATTGAATGAAAAACTCTGAAAAATCATGCTCTATTTATAAGTGCAGAAACTGTTCACTCGACTGGTTCAGGGGACAGCTCGACTGGTCGAAGGACCAACAAACTTTTGAAATTTCTGGCGTGATAAGATAAGATCGTTCTATAACTAGTCGAGTGGCCTGCACAACCAGTCGAACCCTGCTCTTGACTGGTCGTGTGGGACCTAATTTAGTTGCTGGACTTTGAGTTGAGCCTCCTCAACTGGTCAAGCAGTCTCCAGGACTGGTCAAAGATCTAACAAAAAATTCTAAAAATTAGTAACAAACGTTGGACTGATCAAGAAATTTCTTGGACTGGTCAAGACAATACTAGGACTAGTTGAACATAGGCTAAGACTAGTCGAGAAATAGCCTATAAAATTATATAGTGACCCAATTTAAGTATGCAATTAATATGACCTAACCTATGGTCAATCTAGGGTCATTCATACCTTATAAGTGATATTTGATCATTGAATCATCATTTGCTTCGATTGATAGTTGATCTTGAAGTACTTGAAGCTTGACATCTTGAAGTGCTTTGAAGCTTGAACTTGAAATACTTGTGACTTGAGTTTCAACTTGAGTTTTGAGTTCCAAAGTAAAGCATTTTGTCTTGTCATAGATGAAGCTTTAAAACCTTGAACTATTACTTGATGTTGTACCTGAACATGTATATCTCTTGATCTTGTACTTGAAGTTCTTGAGGTAAAGACCTTTGTTCTTGTACATGAATTTCATGATCTTGAATATGTAGATGAGCTACACAAGATATAGATTTCAAGAGGTTTTGACACTACAAAATTTGACAATCATAGGAGCTAGAAAACATAGCACTTACAATCTCTCCCTTTGTCAAATTTTTGACAAAACACACGTCATTAAAATAAGATATGCATAATACGCACAATAAAGAATCATGTACTAGTTATAACCTGGTCAAAGAATCATGCACTAGTTACAACCTGGTCAAAGAATCATGCACCAGTAACAAACTGGTCAAATCAGTATGCACCAATACTCTCATCAATACTCATCAATACTCCCCCTTAATACCATATTGCAAAAAAAAAAATAAAAAAAAATGCCTACGTACTTATCCACATTCCACATTCTTCACAGTTTCACATTTATCATAATGAAATAGGCATAATAAAATTCTCCCCCTTTTTTGTCACAATATGACAAAGAACCGATAAATGATAATGGAAGAAAATAAAAGAGTAATGAGTAATAAGACAAGATATGAACAAGTTAACCATAAAAGCACATAAAACAAGAGAAATTCAAGTATTAAAAGTTATTACATAACTGATATTCAAATACTAATCGGAACCAGAAGAAGGGGAAAGTATGGATGAATCAATTTGATGAAGTCCCTTGTTAATGCACCTAAGATTTTTGCGCATATACTTAAATTGCATTTCTTGGGACACATGCATACCTTCAACCTTCTCCTCAAGTGAGCACAAACGCGTATCATAATCAGATGGCTGATAATCAGGATCACCAGCAGAATCGGATTCAATTTCATAAAAAATGTTATCCATATTGACATCATCTGGAGGTAAATCAGCCTCCTCTTCATTTGCTTCAGCTGCTCCTCGAGCACCCACATCAACTTGGCTTGGGGCCAACTTCAAATTCATCTTGTTAATGTTAGAATTGTTGAAGGGTAAATGGTGAATGGGAGCTTCTGAAATTCCGGTAATGACCACTTTAGTTGAAGTGGGAATATGCCAATATGTCTTATAGGGGGGTGAATAGGACTTTTTAGTATTTTATGGTAATTTAAAATCCTATCAATCTTATCCTGAGAAAATACGCATGCATCAGGATTTCTTCAAAGTAACTCTAATGGCTTCCAAGTTAAATAAAGGATCCAGTCATAAAACTATTTAAAAGATAAACAAGATGCAAATCATAGTTTATGATGGATGTGACTGTGAGTGAGATGTGATCTCAGATAATCAAATATGAAGATATTTAGGAAAATCATACAATTAATAGAAGAAAATAACAATCTCAAATACAGTTATTTTTATAGTAGTTTGACTACTTGTCTACTCCACTTCCGGCGGACGCACTCAACCCTTGAGTGTTCCGGATCTCACTAACGGAGGTTTCACAATAGGTTCACCTCAAATCAGAGGTTTCAAATCAGGTTCACCTCAAACCAGTACAACCTACTCTAGGCTGAATCTAACGTGTCTACACGACACAAGTTTATGCCCCACACAGGAGCAAGGGTCAGCACACAGCACCCAACTTTTAGGCCACACAGGCCAATGATCCACACACAGAACTTACCAGTTTATGCTCTCATGAGCAAGGGTCAACACACAGCACCCAAGTTTTAGACCACACAAGTCAAGATCTACACAAGGACCTAAGAGTTTATGCTCTCCACAGAGCAAGGGTCAACACAAATCACCCCCACGTACACTCCTGTCAGAGGCCTCCTATGAGGACTTGAAAGAGGTGAGAAATACCTTAGGCCCAATCCTACAGAAGGAATGATCACAAGGGTTCTCTAGACTTTAATGACTTACAGATAAGTAGATGAGCCCTATTTAGTACGTTGATGAAAATCTCCTCCTTTGACGATGAAGAATCTTTAGCTCCCTTGAACCGCAACTAAGATGATGTACCAATGTAAGGCGACGGGTTGGGTCAAGGTTATGATGGAATCCTACTCTATTAAATATTTTCCTATAAGGCAGACAAAGCGATTCCAATCATTTAGGCATTCAAGGTGTCCCAACTTAATGATTTTCCATTAAGGTGGTAACTGCAGGATCCTTGAATGTGGAAGTTCATTCCCTAATCTACTCTATTGAATGTCAATGATGAGGGTGGATTGGAGGATGAACTCCCATGAGAGAAAAGGCTTAGGATATATGATCTGGGTTTAAACACTCAAAAGCACTCTCTATTTTCTCTACCAACAACCAAGGGCAAGCTCTCATTAAATAGGTAAAAGGTTTCAATGAATATAAAACGGTCATATTTTTGATAGAGTTCGATATCATCAAGAAGGGTCGATATCATCGAGAAGGGTCAATATCATCGAGCGTATACTCTCGATTGCATTGACTGGCCACTCGATGATACAAACTCAACTGTCAAACGCTTTTGAAACTTTTTACCAATTGTTGAGAAGATTGAACATGCATCGATGTCATCGGATTTCGAACTCCGATTTCATCAATACTTAGTTCGATTTCTCGACATTTGAAAATGTGAGAGCACTTGCCTTTGAACCTTAACAGGTATAAGATATGATCGAGCATCACTTGATATCATCGGAATTTGAATGTCGATGATATCGATGGCAGTGTCGATTCATCGATAATTCCAATAAATTTTCCTATAAGCTTGCTGGACAGTTTATGTCCTATTTCGATGACATCGACTTAGCCTCGATATGATCGATATTTGAATATCGCTTTTATCGAGTGATTCTCAATCCAAGAAAAATAACCTGAAAACTTGCTGGATAGATTTGTGTCCCAATTCGATATCATCGAAGGTTTATCAATATCATCGAGATTTGAAATTCGAGGATATTGAGGAGCCCTTCGATATACCGAGCATCACATGATTTAGTAACATTTTGGATACAACAGACCAGATGTCGATCATATTGGGTCGACTCGATGGACTCGAGATTCAAAATTCGATGATATCAAATAGTCTATCGATTCATCGATAATTCAGTCTAGAGATCTTTGTGGTTGCTAGACATCTTAAGTCGTCATTTCGATAATATTGAGCGAGTTATCGAGTGATTCTCGATCCAAGAAAAATAACCCGAAAACTTGCTGGATAGATTTGTGTCCCAATTCGATATCATCGAAGGTTTATCAATATCATCGAGATTTGAAATTCGAGAATATTGAGGAGCCCTTCGATATACCGAGCATCACATGATTTAGTAACATTTTGGATACAACAGACCAGATGTCGATTATATTGGGTCGACTCGATGGACTCGAGATTCAAAATTCGATGATATCAAATAGTCTATCGATTCATCGATAATTCAGTCTAGAGATCTTTGTGGTTGCTGGACATCTTAAGTCGTCATTTCGATAATATCGAGTGAGCTTCGAGGACATCGATAATAGGTTCGATTTAATTGATCCATGTATCGATAAATCGACAAAGGTAGAAAACTTAAAGATTTTCCTAAGTTTGAAAAAAAGTTTTCTTACAAAAAACCCTAGGATATTCTATTCAATTTTAAGGGTTTTATATACCTGGTATTTTGGGACATAGGATGTGAGGCTAAGGTTTATCTTTGGAGAGTTTGAGCACACCTCCTATTGAGGCATATGCTTGAATGATCTTCTTATGGGGCTCCTATGTCTTACTAACTTAACGGTCATGCTAATTGACAAACCAGGGCACTTTCAGCTTCCCCAACAAGCATAGCCACTAAATAATGGGTGGCTAACACAGTCATAAGATAAGCAAAGGGTATGTAACTGTAACCTGGGTGGAGACAGAACTGAATTATGCTATGATAAATCAGAGAAGGAAGACATACAGAGACTCTAGAAATGATAGAATGAAGAATATGAACCATGAATGTAGTAAGTTCGGTTTTGTTACTAGATTGAGGATAGACATTTGAAATGATAATCCTATAAAGGATTATATATCTGGGTAACATAAACTTGGAGGCGAGCGCATTCTCAGTACTCCATTCTGCATCCATATTACATAAATCTCTAGTAAGCATTCGCTTCTCAGATTCAGAAGGTTTGTCCACAAGAGAACTAATGGGAATACCTTCGTAATTGACAGGTATGTCCATTAACCCAGAAATAAAATGATGGTCCACATCAACTGGACCTTTTTTGGTCGTAATAGTAAATGTCAGATTCTTAGTAGAAAAGTCAGTAATGCAAGCATACATAGCCTGCGCAATGGAGCGGTATGCAGGTCCACCCTAATGTAATATGTTATCACATCCTACAGACTGGAGGAGAGGAATAACATCAAATGGTGCCAAATGATTAGGATTAACAGTTCATTCTACTATCACATTGCGCAATCGAATATCCCGCACATACATGGGATCATCCTCGGGCGACCGAAGGTGACGCACCGTGATTGGAGCCGAACGTGATGAATAGGGACCACGAGATCTTTTCTTCTTCGTTCTACCCTCCATTTGTGATAAAGAAAGTAAGGAATAAAGAGATTGTAAAAGAGGCAAGAAGGATTTCTAGTAGATCAGATTTTTGATAGAAAACCCCCAAAACAATCATAAAGCATGAAATAAACCACACAAATGAAGAAAAGGAAGTGCAAATGACTTAAATCTATAAGAAAATTGAAAATAATACAATAACCATGGAGGAATCGAAATGGGTTCGACCGGTCGAGGTAGGGCTCGTTAGAGAAGAAGACCCAAATGAAGAAAAAATGATTTTTTTCCAAATAAAAGGTTAAACCTGTGTTTGACGACGGGTCGAGTACATGCACGACCGTCGTGCCACGACTGGTCGAGTATGTACTCGACTGGTCATGCACCTCACAAAATTTATAAATTTACATAAATTTTGAATTCTAAAAAATTTCAAAATAAAAATATATACATTATGATACAAATAGACACAAATCATCAGTTCATATTGCACATACCAAGATTAAATTTCAATTTTGTAAACCTGCTTTTGTCGAGCGGTTTTGTGAATGTGTCTGCTAGTTGAGTTTCGGTTGGAATATAATCCAAAGAAATTGTTTTGTCTTCCACTAATTCACGAATATAGTGATATCTAATGTCAATATGCTTGGTTCGTGAATGCTAAATTGGATTTTTAGAGATATTAATTGTGCTTGAATTATCATAATATAAAATTATGGATTCTTGAGCAATTCTGTAATCGCTTAGCATTCTTTTCATCCACACAAATTGAGTGCATGCATTACCAGCAGCAATATATTCAGCCTCAGCTATTGAGAGCGATACAGAACTTTGTTTCTTACTTAGCAAAGAAACTAAACAGTTCGCTATATAGAAACAACCACCACTGGTTGATTTTTGATCATTAATGTTACCAGCCTAATCAACATCTGTGTAACCAGCTAATTGCACACTACTATCTTGTGGATACGAGAGACCAAGATTTGCTAAACTAGCGACATTCACAAAATACGCTTAACAGCAATTAAATGTGACTCTTTAGGGTCAGATTGATATCTAGCACAAATTCCTACGCTAAATGTAATATCAGATCGACTCGCAGTTAAATAAAATAAATTACCTATCATACTGCGATACAACTTAGGATCCACATTTTTACCTGTTGAATCCTTAGAGAGTTTTAGAGTAGTACTCATTGGAGTATTAAAATATTTCCCACTCTCAACGCCGAACTTTTTAACTAAGTTCAGAGCGTATTTGGTTTGAGAGATAAAGAAACCATCAGGTAGCTGTTTAAGTTGCAACCCTAGGAAATAGTTTAGTTCTCCAACCATGCTCATTTCAAATTTAGACTTCATAAGATCTACAAACTCAACAGTCATGTTAGCACAAGTAGATCCATAGATAATATCATCAACATAGATTTGAATTATTAGTATGTGATTATTATGTTTCTTTACAAACAATGTCTTATCAACACTTCCCATTATAAAGTTATGACTTAGTAGAAACTTAGTCAAATTTTCATATCATGTCCTGGGAGCTTGTTTCAAACCATAGAGTGTCTTTTCCAGGCAGTAGACATGATTAGCATGCTTAGGGTCTTCAAAACCCATTGGTTGTTCAACATACATTTCTTCATGCAAATCGTCGTTTAAGAATGCACTCTTTACATCCATTTGATATATTTTAAACCTTCTAAAGTATGCAATGGATATAAATGGTCTGATTGATTCAAGACGAGCTACTGGGGCAAAGATCTCATCATAATCGATGCCTTCAATTTTAGTGTACCCTTGTATAACCAGCCTAGCCTTGTTTCTAATAATATTACCAAGTTCATCAGACTTATTTTTGAAATCCACTTTATTTCGATAATGTGTTTATCTTTCGGTCTTGGAACTAAGTACTAAGCATCATTTCTTACAAACTGATTGAGCTCTTCTTATATCACTACAATTCAATTTTCGTCAGTAAGATCTTCTTTTACGTTAGTCGGTTCTATCTGAGATGTAAAATACATGTAGTTACACATATCTTCAAGTTGTTTACGAGTGCGCACACCGGTGAGAGGGTTTTCAAGAATTTGATTAGAAGGATGGTCTTTAACTGTCCTTAGTTCAGTGTTATTTTGACTTGATGAAGAGTCTGGTTTATCAATTAAAAGAACTTCATCATTTTCTGAACTTGAGATAGGTGTATTCAAGTGATCGTCTATAACCACATTAATGGACTCTTGAATTACACCAGTCCTCTTGTTAAAAATCCGATACACTCGACTATTCAGAGCATACCCTAAAAATATCCCTTCATCACTTTTGGTGTCAAACTTACCCAGATTTTCTTGGTCACGTAAGATGTAGCACTTGCTGCCAAAAACTCGAAAGTATTTGATAGTAGGCTTCTTATCAAACAATATTTCATAAGCCATTTTACCATTTGATTTTCTAGTATAAACGCGGTTAATTATATAACAAACAGTATTAACGGCTTCAGCCTAAAGATTTTTAGGAAGCTTCATACTATTTAGCATAACATTTACCATTTCTTGAAGCACTCTATTTTTCCTTTCCAATATACTATTTTGTCGTAGTGTTTTGGGTGCAGAATATTCATGTGATATTCCTTGATCACTACAAAATTTCTCAAAACCGCTATTTTCAAATTTCGAACCATGATCACTATGGATGTTAGAGACTTGTGATTCTTTTTCTTTTTTGGATACATTTAAGTACCCTCTTTACTTCATCGAAAGTTTCTGATTTCTCTCTCAAGAAAACTACCCAAGTGTACCTAGTAAAGTCATCAACAATTACCAGAATGTACTTCTTGTCACCTCGACTCTCCGTTCTACTTGGTCCAATGAGATCTATGTGAAGAAGTCTGAGTGGTTTAGATGTGGCGTTGGAGTTCACCTTTTTGTTAGTACTCCTGGTTTGTTTGCCAATCTGGCATTCACCACATATTTTGTCTACTTTCTGTATTTTAGGTAAACCTCTTACCAACTCTTTTTTGCTCAATCTATACAAGTTGTGGTAATGTACATGTCCAAGGAGCTTATGCCATAATTCGGTCTCATCAGTTTGGACTATGTAACATGATAGATTAGATGAGCTTAAATCACAAACAATGTAGCAGTTTTCAGAAGTTTTGTGACCAGTTAATATTACAGAACCATTTTTATTTAAAATTTCACATACTTGGTTAGTAAATTTTACACTATGATTATTATCGCATATTTGAGAGATGCTTAATAAATTATATTTTAACCCTTCTACATATAAAACATTCTCAAATAGAGGGAGGTTAAAGAGTTGAACCGTACCTTGGCCAACAATTTTGCATTTGCTACCTTCATCGAATGTGACTGAACCATCAGTCATGTCTTTAAGATTGGTGAACAGTCCTTTATCACCTGTCATGTGTTTGGAGCAACCACTGTCAAGTACCACGTTGAATGGCTCGAAGCTTTGAAAGCGGTGTGGGCAACCAAACAAGTAACCTTAGGGACCCATTTTATTACAGTTTTGGGTTTAGGAGTATAGTTGGTCTTCTTATGTTTGTAGTTGTTATAAGATCGACCTAGTGAGTTAGATTTTAAGAGCTCCTTAAGTAAATCAACAGTTTTCTCAGCTCATGGATTACTATTATCATAGGTTTTAAGTTTTGAAAAGCATTTTTCGAATAATTTTGATTCAGACTTTTCCCTTTTGAGTTAGAAGACTCCCATTTCACAAATTTAGGTGGAGCATTCTTATGTTTGGGAGGAATACTATTATCGTAGCCCAATCCAGATCGATCGCCACATTTTCTGAATCCGGATAAGAGTTTTTCTAACTTAGGATTACCTTGGGCATACCTCCATGTGTCATTTAAACTCAAAAGTGAAGAGACTTCTAGTTTTAACTTTTCATTTTCAGATTTTAGGTTTTCAACTAGGGAGATTTTGAAATCTAAGTCGCACTTAGTTTTTTCAAAGCAATCTAAAATGTGTGAATTTTCTAAGACTAGATTATCAATTTTTTTTTTATTTTAAGTTTTGAAAACTTTTCTTTCTGAAGTTTTAGCTTTACAACAATTTTGCAACTTTCCCTGTATAGGGCATCATAAGCATCTTGAAGATCTTCATTTCATGGTCATTATTCAAATTTTGTTCATTGGTTGAATCATCATTATTTGAAAAAGTGAACTTGGCTAGAGTTATTAGGGCTTTAACATCATTACTCGACTCGGTTTCAAAATCTTCTGACTCAGAAGAAGCTTCAAAGCAGGAAGATTCATCCCATGTAACCAACATGCCTTTCTTTTTTAGGTTTGTCTTTTTTAGGACATTTCATCACTAGATGCCCATATTCATGGCAGTTGTAATATTGGTTGTCTTTTAAAGATTTTCAATTTTTAGACCTAGATCTTTTCTTTTCAGTAGGTTTTTGCAAATCTACCCTCTTTTTACTTTTTGTAAAACTTTTTAGCTAAAAGGGCCATATCGTCTTCAGAATTTTTTAAATCAGAATTGTTATTTTCTTAAGAAATCTTTTTAGATGACTTAAGGGCGATGGATTTCACTTTAGGAGCTTTAAAGTTTAACTCATAGGTCTGTAAGGAACCAACCAATTCTTCTAATCTCATATTATCCATATCACGAAGTTCCTGGATCGCGGTCACCTTTGAATTAAACCGTTCAAGCAATGAGCTCAGTATCTTTGCACAAACTTTACTTTTTTGGGATTCTATCACCAAGACCCCACATAGAGTTGACAATGTCATTCAATCTTGTATAGAAGTCGATGAAAGTTTCACTTTCTTCCATACTTATTTCCTCAAATTTGGTTGTGAGGATTTGGACTTTATATTTCTTGACAATTGTTGTTCCCTCGTATGTCATTTCCAAAATATTTTAGGCTTGATTTTGTACTATCACAAGATATAATTTTCTTGAATTCATCCGATGATAGTGCGCAAGTAATTGCATTTAAAGCCTTTGCATTGACACTGCTCTCATTTATTTAAAGAGTGGACCAAGAAAAATAAGGTGAGACTTTTACGGTTTTAGATCCATCAGTACCAGTCACTTCAGTGGTAGGAGGGTGGCTTTTCAATAGGCATAATTGGAGCCATCAAATGGTGGAGGCCTAGTGATTGAAAGCCTATCAAAATTTGACATCTTAAAAAGCTTAGATTGATTAGCTCAAGAAATTAATTTAAAAAAAAGTGAGCTATTAGGCTTTAATACCACTTGAAAAGGCCGAGCTAAGAGTCTTAGGGGAGGGGGGGGGGGGAACAGGACTATGCCAAATTAAAAAATTAAATGCGGAATTAAATAAATATAAATAAAGATAACAATAAACAATCCCACAAAGTAGAAATGAATAACAACCTCAAATGTACAAGTATTGAGAAGTTGATACAGATGTTGTTCTAAGGACAACCTTACACTAAAAACCAATGGTTTATGGTAGGATAACCTGATTCCTAGAACAGTCTGTGTATTAAAATCTCAAACCGATACAGAGGAATAAAGAAATAAATAGCAAAGAAAATAAACTAAGCTATTATAACATTCCCACACTTGCATAAAAGATTACAACATTCTCCACAAATGCTTAAAAGGAAATTACAACATTCACAGAAAGCCACAATCAATCATCCACCATAAGACCAGAAATTATAGTGGTTCACTTGTGTGTACTCCAACTGTTTAGAAAAATAGCCACACAACTACTCCACTCCAAATATCCTCACACAATGGATATTAGCGTTCACTATGTAATAGGTTTTTCAAGGTTCACTTAAAACCTTCACAATTGTGTCTTTCAAGTAGGCTTACACAATTCAAAAATCTCATACTCTGAGTTTTTTAGATCACCTCAAACAAACTAAAAAGAAAGAGATTTTTCCTAACACAATCTCAAAAAACCAAAAACAGAAATGTAAAATACTTATCTAGATATTCTCCTTTGATGAAGCCCGGAAGATTCAATTCGTAGTAGATGTTCAACGTAGATGTTCAATGTCCACACTCACTTATGAAAAGGTTTTAAGCTCTAAATTATTTTTAGATTAAATCACTTTGGGCTTGCTTGATTTGATTTTGATTCCAAAAAAGGGGAAAACTTCAATCCCTTCTTCAAATAAGATTGAAATATAGAATTTCAAAATTAAATACAAAAAGTTAATAAAAGAAAATATTAAATGAGCACTAAATAGCTTAAGAATATCACAAACTTATCTCTCAAAGTGGTGTCTTGATTTTGCTTGAATTGAATGCGAAACTATGAATATCGTGCTCTATTTATAAGTGCAGAAACTGTTCACTCAACTGATCAAGGGGACAGCTCGACTGGTGGAAGGACCAACAAACTTTTGAAATTTCTGGTGCGATAAGATAAGATCGTTCCATGACCGGTCGAGTAGCTTGCTCGACTGGTCGAGTGGCCTGCACGACTGGTCAAACCCTGCTCTCGACTGGTCGTGTGGGACCCAATTTAGTTGTTGGACTTTGAGTTGAACCTGCTCGACTGGTCGAGTACTGTTCACTTAACTGGTCAAGCAGTCTCCAGGACTGGTTGAAGATCCAACAAAAAATCCGGAAAATTAGTAACAAACCTTGGATTGGTCGATGAATTTCTTGGACTGGTCGAGCCAGTATTAAGACTAGTCGAACATAGGTTAAAATTAGTCGAGAAACAACCTATAAAATTATATAGTAACTCAATTTAAGTATGCAATCAATATGACCTAATCTATGGTCAATCTAGGGTCATTCATACCTTATAAGTGATATTTGATCATTGAATCATCATTTGCTTCGGTTGATAGTTGATCTTGAAGTACTTGAAGCTTGAACTTGAAATACTTGTGACTTGAGTTTCAACTTGAGTTTTGAGTTCCAAAGTAAAGCACTTTGTCTTGTCATAGATGAAGCTTTAAAACCTTGAACTATCACTTGATGTTGTACTTGAACTTGTATATCTCTTGATCTTGCACTTGAAGTTTTTGAGATAAAGACTTTTTTTCTTGTACATGAATTTCATGATCTTGAATATGTAGATGAGCTACACAAGATACAGATTCCAAGAGGTTTTGACGCTACAAAATTTGACAATCATAGGAGTTAGAAAATATAGCACTTACACGCTCTCGATCTCTGCCACACGAATCCAAGAATGTTCGAACCGATTTGCTCAAAATAAAAGTTGTGGAAATAGTCTAGGAGAAAATCAAAGTAATTGGTGCTTGAGGCATAGAGAAATCCAAACGTTGGGGCTCGAGGCTCAAAGAAAACAAAAGTGTCACATGCATCACGCCTACAACTCATGCGTACACATGAAGTTGCTCTCATAGTATATCCTCACCAATATAAAGGATTATTGAGAAGTTTTAATATAAAGATTTATGCCTGTTTGGTAACGCTGAAAATTTTGACTTAATACGAAATTCGAAAATCACTCGGTGTTTAGTTTTGTTTGTTAACATGGAAGGTGGAAAGCGCTCCGTGTATTTTGGCTGAATTTCGCAAATTGTCCTACACTTTCTTGTTTGCCTAAAACATAACCCAACTTTTAACGTGTGGCACTTCTCTGGGCCCACTATGATTTATGTGTTAGATCCACACCGCCCCTCAACTTTTCTATATCATCCTAGATCATGATCCCAAAAAATGAGACACATCCAAACCTTAAGTTGACCACACCATAGAAAGCAGTGGGAATGGAATGGCCACTGTTAGAACCTTGTTAGAGTTCACTGTGAAGTTTATTTGCCATCTAACCTCTTCATACGGTCATACAAACTTGGATGAAGGGAAAACACAAAAATTAGCTTGATCAGAGGCTTATGTGGTCCTAAGAAATTTTTTTATGGTAGGCACCCAACTCCCACTGTTTCAGTGTGGCTCACTTGAGCCTTAGATATGGCTTGTTTTTGGTCCTTCTCCCTAAAATGATATGAAAAAATGAATGGACGGTGTGGATAAAACATATATATCATGGTATGCCCAGAACAACCCTTTGAAAAGACCGTCCATCTCTAGCTTGACCGAGTGGGGGCAGCACGCAATCCCGCTCGGATTTGAGGGTAGCGGATTAGGTGAGACCTTGATCCACCGAGGTGGTGGGACCCTAACTATGGGCCCACCCATCCAATTGAAAGCTCATTTTAGGGCATGATCCAAAAAAAATGAAGCAGCTCCAAATCCCATATGAATCATGCTATAGGAAACCTTGGTAATTGACCATTAGAAACTTCTTGTGGGCCACAAAAGTCTTGGATCAAGATGATATTTGTGTCGTCTCTTCATCTAAGTGTTTGTGTCCTTATCAATAGGTTGGATGACAAATAAATATTTCAGTAGAATCCATGAAGCTTTTAATGGTTAAGATTAAATCACAATGGTTTCCTATGGTGTGGTCCACATAAAATTTACATCAGCTTCATTTTTGGGATAATGCCTTAAAATGATCTTTCAAAATGGCTGGATGACGTGGATTTAAGGTACACGTCATTGTGAGCCCCACAGTCAGGGGTCCCACCCACGGTGGTGGATCCGGGATCTCACCTAATCCGCTCCGATTATGGGGACGCGGATTAGCTACTGACAGGTCGCTACCGAAGTGACGTTTCCAAGTTATGTGGGGCCACCATGATGTATGTGTTGTATCCACACCATCCATCCATCTTGAGAGATCATTTTAGAGTATTAATCAAAGAATGAGGCATATCTAAATGTAGAGTGGACCAACAATAGAAAACAGTGGGGAGAGTAACTCCCACCATTGAAACCTTTATAAGGTCCACCATGATATTTATTTGAGATCCAACCTGTTCATGTTTTAACGCATATATCCAATCTGTTCATGTGTTAACGCATATATGAAAAGAGGGGAAAAACAAATATCAGCTTGAGCGAAAACTTTCATGGCCCTTATAAGTTTTTAATGGTCGGTGTCACTCCTCTCACTGTTTTCTGTGGTGGGGTCCGCCTGAGCTTTGGATCTGGCTCATTCTTTGGATCATGCCCTAATATGATTTCTACAAATGGATGAACAGTGTAGATACAGTACATACATCATAATGGGACGTAGAGAACTTGGTGACGTCACTTCATAGGGAGTCTGGCTACTCAACCAGACAGTAGCTAATCCGCTTCCGACTACGGGGTTTTAGCGGATTGCGTGGTGTGCCACATGTTACGGACCTTGGCGCTAAATTCAGGCCCACCTTGATGCATGTATGCTATATCCACTCTGTTCATCCGTTTTTTCAAATCATTACGGGGGCATTATACAAAAAATGAAACAAATCCAATTATCAAGTGAGCCATATGGTAGGAAATAGTGGTGAGAGACCATTAATTAATGGGTCAAGAAAGTTCTAAGCTACAGGAGATTTGGATCATCCTCATTTTTGGGATCAATCCCTAAAATGATTTGGAAAAATACATGTACGGTGTGCATAAAACGCATAAATTATGATGGGGCCACATAATACCATCCAATAGATAAGGGCTATTGATATAGTTAGCATGCAATTTGGATCCACCGTGGTGAGTGGGACCCTAACTATAAGGCCCACCATGATGTATGTGACTACATTCATTCTATCCATCCATATTGAAAGCTCATTTTTGGACATGGTACAAAATATAAATCAGATCCAAATATTATATGGGCATAATACAAGAAAGAGTGATAAATGACCATTAAAAATTTCTTGTGAGCTACAAAAGCTTTAGATTAAGACGATATTTACAGTCAGCTTTAGATTAAGACGATATTTACAGTCTTTTCATCTAGGTGTTTTTTATCTTATAAATGGGTTGGTAAATAAACATTTTGATAGCATTCATAAAGATTTTAATGGTAGGAATTCAATAATGATTGTTTCATGAGAGCAAATGTGTCAAATTAATATATTCCAAACATTTCAAACGTTAGTTAACAAATAGTTTGTTCTAGATTCAATACTAGGTTTTCCACATCAGATTCCAACTTTAGATTCAGATATCAGATTTAGAACTTGGACTTCATATTTAACAAACAAGCCCTTAATTTTCTTAGTCAATTTTAATTTGAGATAAAACTAAACGCAATTAAAACAACGGGTTAACAAAGGCGATCGAGAAATGAATTATCTTGATTTTTTCAAATCTATTCTTTTATTCTAGCAGGTTCTCCCAATGCCTGACACATGGCTGACGGGCGGTTGATCTCGGCCATCAATTTAGTGAGTACCCCCGTTCATGGGCGACTGTTAAAAATTACACCGAACAAATGATCTGGCATCGCTCTTCCGGGTTGAAAGTGGACAACTTAATCATTTTGTTTTCTGTTTTACCGTTCATTTCAATAAGATTCTCAACCTGGTGAAATCCGGGAATAGTACGTACTAGATGGACGGCGTACATGCACCTAACCACCTGCCACGTGCTGGCTATGAGCGAATATCTTCTTTGAGATGAGCCCCACCAAAAGCAATAGGCTAAATTTCTATGAGATTCTAGTAAGAGAAATTTAGCTAAATTTTTGTTTGATATCCACCATGGTTGTACCTGATGGACGGATGAGTGGATTTTACGTCTAAAACATGGTGGGCCAAAGAGCTTTGGTGTTTACATGCAGAGGATTCCTGTCCCAGTTGTAATCTGTCATGCATTTCACATAAGCTATGCCGTGTAACAGTGAGATTGGTTGCTAACCGTACATTTCACGACAAAGTTCCTTTCAAAACAATGGAAGCGGATTGCGTATTAAGTAATCTCTGGGGGCCCATCATAATTTATATATTTTATCCACGCTGTCCATCCGTTTTAACAGATCATTTTATTCCATGAGCCCAAAAGTAAAGCATATCCAATGCTCATGCGGACCACACCACAGGAAACCGTGTGAATTGAACGCCTACCATTAAAATCTTCTCAGGGGCATCAAGCTAGTTTTTGTGTTTTTCCTTCATCTATATCTGTGTGACCTTATGAACAGGTTGGATGACAAATAAAAATCACTGTGGAGCCTAGGAAGGTTTCAACGGCGGACATCATTCTTCCTACTGTTTCCCGTGGAGTGGTCCACTTAAGCTTTGGATATGATTCAATTTTGGTAGCATGCCATAAAATGATCTTTAAAAGTGGATGTACGGCGTGGATAATATACATACATATATGGTGGGCCCCACATGGTTTATTAAGTACGCTTAAGCGCACTGAGTAACCCAGCAGTACTCGATCCGCTTCCCAGATCTATACCTTCCAAAATAAAATAAAATAAAAAGAAATCTCAATGAAACTAAAACTTGTTACTCGGGCGGAGTATAATGATACATACACAGGCAGTCAAACACCAAGCAACTGTACACGCGGGAGGGTGAGTTCTGAATTCTCACAAGTGGGACGCAGATAGGCATCCATTAAGAAATTTTGCAACGGTCTACGTTCAACTGAAAAATGTCCTATGATTGGTCTGTGAGCGCTTCCAATCTGATATAGTTTTGAGATATGATCCATCAACGGTGGAACAGGAGAGATCAATGGTTTGGATTACTAGGATAGCACCACCGTATTTGTTTCTGCACGGTGCACTGAGTTTTCAACTCTGGCAAGTGGGCCACTATTTCGGTATCCAGACCAATTTTCTATTTCTATTATGCATCAAAATCTCCCGGATATGATCATCTTAACCTCT
Source organism: Magnolia changhungtana (assembly GCA_030180095.1). Lineage (NCBI taxonomy): Eukaryota > Viridiplantae > Streptophyta > Magnoliopsida > Magnoliales > Magnoliaceae > Magnolia > Magnolia changhungtana. The sequence continues at coordinate 5,876,370 of JASAUF010000625.1, forward strand.
CGATTTGGAACCTCTAGATTGACAGCTAATAAGTGAAATGCGGATGATGTGGTCTGATTGGTCTATGGATCTTCCAATATGATATCTTTTTTGGAAATAGTCCATTAACAGTGGGACTCAACATATCAACGGTCTGGATTACAAAAATGGATCCCGCTTTTCCGGATTGAAAATCCACGTTCAAAGACGAGGATGACCGCTGTTGTAAATAGGGCTGTACATCGTGCCCAGTCAAGTCCTGGTGGGCCAAGCTCAGCTTGACTCGTCCGGGCTTTACTTAGTTCGAGCTTGAGCTCGCCCTCAAGCTTAACATTGGAGCTCATATTGACTCATCCGATGCTCTACTCGAGCTCACCCTCGAGCTTAACATTGGAGTTCGCCCAACTCACTGCTCAATCCAACCCAACCCGCACCTGACCCAACACTCAGCCCAGCCCGACTCAGCGCTCAACCTAACCCAATCCAGCAACCAACCTACACCCGACCCAACCCACAACCCACCCACCCCAAATCAAACAAATAATCAAATATTTAAAAAAATAGATAAATCAAATCATCAATAGATGATAATTGATGGGTTTGGGTGTCGCCTTTGTGGGTGCTAAGAGAGAGAGTGAGAGAGATGGGCCTTTGTGGGTGCTGAGAGAGAGAGTGAGAGAGATGGGCGAGTGGCTGAGTGCAAATGCTGAGTTGGGCAGATGCTAATCTGGGCTTGGGTGACTGGGAGAGAGAGAGAGAGAGAGAGAGAGAGAGAGAGAGAGAGAGAGAGAGAGAGAGAGAGGTGCTCGTTCTGAGATGAGTGCTAGGGTGCGGCAGGCCGGGTAAGGAAAAAGGAGGAAAAGGGAAAGGGAAAGGTTTTGTTTATTAGATTTTAAAATTTTAAGTTATATATATATATATATAAATTATAGAGAGAGAGAGAGAGAAATGCTCACACACAAATAGTTGGACCACACGTAATGTATTAAATGTCAAAATTTCTATTTTCATCCACACGTAATGCACCACATGTGAAGATATGTGGCACTGAGTTTTACATAAGTATGTTAGGAATTATGTGTCATAGATCCAACCCGTTTATCAAATAGAGTACATTAATGTAATTTTATATACTAAAAGTTAGTAAATTGTCATCACCACTAGAGTCATACATGCTGAATATGGACTGTTGGAGTAGATTTCTAACATTCACTTTTCTTGTAGATGATATCATAATATTGATAAAACTTTTTTTTTTTTATTATCATATGCTTAGAATGGACCCTACCCAATTAATGAACCGGATTTCCAAGATATATGGTGTATCACCCAAATATATCACATGTGTACAACTTTTTTAGTCATCCCATTTTCTTTGTAAACATTTCACCTACTCTTTTCTCTCTCCTCATTTAACCCTTTTTTCCTTATTTAATGCTCTTTCTCCTCTATGTTTGCAAAAGAATCGTAAGCGGATTAGCCGGTGACATGTTGAGTCGCTACTGAAATGACATCACTAAGTTATGTGGGCAAACCATGATATATGTGTTTTATCCATACCTTACATTCATATGGAGAGATCGTTTTAGGGCATGAGCAAAAGAATGAGGCAGATCCAAAACTGGAGTGGACCCCACCACAGAAAATAGTGGGGAGTTTGGCTATTCAACCTGTAAGTAGCAAATCTGCATCTAAACGAATTAAGTCTTTCTTGACTTAGAGAGAGCTATGTGGGGCCCACCATAATGTATGGATTTTATCCAAGCCAACCTTCCATTTTTCTTAAATTATTTAGGACACAAACCCAAAAGAGGCAAATCTAAGGCACAAGTGGATCACTATAATGTATGGGCCTTATCCTTAAAATTTTTTTTTTTTTTTTAATCCTCTAAAATCATATGATAAATGGATGGACGGTGTGGATTAACCCCTTATATTATGATGGGCCCACAAACGACGAGGGTAAGACATTACATTCTCATATTTTATTGGTAAGTAAAGGGGTCCTTATTTATTTTAAAAGGGTGTCAATCTCATAACCTTGTTTATGGATGCGGATTGTGTGCTACAACTTTAAGTGTCCACCATAATGTGTGGATTTTATCCACACAGTCCATTCATTTCCCCATGTCATTTTATAGTATAGAACCAAAAGTTAGGTAGATCAAAGGCTCGATTGGACCACACCATATCAAGCAGTGGAAAAAATATTCCCACCATTGAAACTTTCCTAGAGCTCACCGTGATGTTTATTTTCGATCCAACATATTCATAAAGTCCTGTACACTTGGATGAATGAAAAACAAAAATATCAGCTCAATCCAAAACTTTATGGCCCCCGAGAAGTTTTCAACAGTAAAAGTTTAGTCCCCAATGTGTGGTCCATTTGTCTTGGATCCACCTCTGTTTTGGGCTTATAGACTAAAACAATATGGCAAAGTAGATGGATGCTAAAGATAAATCCTATACATCATGGTGGCAACCCATAACCCTTACTGTAACGCCCCGAATTTTTAGGACTCGAGTACACGACCCGTTTTCCAAAAACTTGAGTGTTAGCCTTAAAGGATGGTCAAATTTAGTATTTAATATTTTCCTTTTATCAGAGTTAGCAGATGAGCATAAAATGGACAAGTAAGCATAAAGGAAAATTCCATTATCATTTAAAATATACAAGAGAGTGCCCATAATAACTTATACAAACCAATGTCCCCATTGTTACAATTACGAAATGAAATAATATTACATGTGAAATAAAGTAAATTACAATAAATTTGAGATATGAAATCCTGTAGCAACCCTTAGTAAATATAATCATGCACCCTTATCAACCATAGCCTGCTCCTCATAAATATGAACATGAATGTCGTTGGAGCCACCTGTGCTACCTGTACGGTTATATATTTGACGGATGAGTGACCAACTCAGTGTGAATTCCCTTCAAGATTACACATAGTTGCATTAGGTAAGAAATAGTATAAAACATTCAGACAACCAAAACAGAGTAAACGCAGTCTTATTATATGCATAGATGCATGAATGTAATCGTCGGCCCGAGTAAAACATCCAGACGACCTATATCCTGGGTAAAACATCCAGACGGACATTGGGGTCGTCACCCATACAGTCATCGACCCGGGTAAAACATCTAGATGGTCTGTGCCTCGGGTAAAAGATTCAGACAAGCAAATATGTACGATAACAACAGATGATGGTTAGTACCTCGGGTAAAACATCCAGACAGGCGAATCTGTGTGTTATGTATGACAACATTATACGATAACAATAGATGATGGTTGGTGCCTCGGGTAAAACATCTATACAGGCGAATCTGTATATTATGTATGACAACAATAGATACTGGTTTGTGCTATGCATGCATGATTAGCCAACCCGTTATTAGTTCAATTACAACCAGCCAATTTAAATAAGCTCATGGTCCCTACGGGGAGCACATGGCCCAGCGTAGGCTGACGACACAGGCATAGTGTCCCATGACCACCATCCCCGACCCATGAGACTACCATCTTAGGATGTTTAATGGAAACTCATCGACTAGTGGCCAATCATATTACAATATATGGGGCTTACTATCGCATGGTTGTACAATATAAAACATTCAACCCATATAGGAAAAATACTAGAACAAAGCCACATATGGCGATATCAAAGTAAGCCACATAGGGCGAGTATCAGAACCATGCGATAAAAGACCATCCTTGAAAACCATTGTACACAACAACCCTAGATGGTAGGCCCATATCAATGATCCATCTAGGCCACACTCAGTAACCACCAAGTCGAAGGTCCATTACGATCACAACTTGTCAAGTTACATCCCAAGTATGGGTGTACATTTATATGTGGGAGTTTCCCACTAATGTACTAGTTTAAGTTCTATAAGCAATCCACAAAAATAAATCCACAAGCATGAACAATTATACAGGATAATCGTAAAGCATGTAACATAACAATTCAATTTTCATCAGTTAACACATGTGATTATAAAGAGAGATATCAATTATGAATTTAAATAAAAACTATAATTGAGCTAATGAGAAGATAGAAAGCTCAAGGGGAAGAATCATCACCTTATACTTTGAACTGCCTACCAGTATTGCTAGAGAATGTGTGTTTCCTTAGAACCAATCCCTGGCATAAATCAGGAACTAGTATAATTAGATCCAAGTTCTGCATACCACCTAGGGTTTAAGATCATTGCCTAGAGTTCCCCTTAAGGGTTTTAGTGTAGAGTTTAGGGTTTACATCCTAGGGTTTAATTCTAGGAGTAGAACTTACGATGTATGTGCAACTTAAATACAATATAATAATAATATGGTTAGTTACCATTTAACTTTAATGATACAACTATTATTTGTGACCCTAGTAATAATTAGTATTAAAATTGTAATAAAATGGTATAACCTATTATTAAAGATGATATTTTCAAGTGATGGACACCATGCCAATATCGCTAATGGTAGTTTCATTTATAATAACTAATATTATCATAACGTGTTAATAGTAATCATGATGATGATAATTAATATTATGATAATATTTAAGAATGGTACGTAAATTACACTATTCACTAATTTTAACTCCATTTATTATAACTAGTTCTAGCATAAGTTACCCGTCAATGGCTAATCATATATAATATTAGCAATCCTAATAATAAGAGTGTAACAGTGATATTAATACCATGAGGTATGTCTAGTCTAAAAAGGAAACATTGACTCATTGAGTCGACTCAGTTGAGTTGGAAAGGTTACCTGATGACGATGCCCTGCACTAGGATCAGGACTGGGAGCCCCAACGTAGTTGATCTACTGACCGAGCATGGTCCCTGAATGGCACGGGATTCGGGTCGGCCCTAACTCAGTGAGTTGACTCGGTTTGAAACCGAGTTGACTCATTTTCCTTCTCTATTTTCCTCTTCTTCTCTTCTCTCTTTCCCTTCACCAGTTTTCTACTTCTCTCCTTCCTCTCTTTCCTGCTAGAGCGTCTAGTAGCCTCTAACTCGAGCCAACTGACTCGGTAGCGGGTCAGCCCTCCCTCTCTCAAACCCAAGCCCTCTCCTTCTCTAGTTTCTCCTTTCTCTCTTCTCTTCTCTCCATCTGTTCCTTCTTCTCTTTTCCCCCTTCTTCCTGTCTAAACAGGTCCAGTAATACCTAGACTCAGCCTCCCGCATCAGGCCCAACTCGCAACCCAGTGTCAAGTCGAGTCGAAGTAATGCAACAGGTAGCGCAGCAACGGCACTGCCGTTTTTCCTCTCTTCCCTTTCCCACAACCAGAAAAATGTCTGGATTTGATCATACTCAACCTAACTTGGACCCAACTCAGCCCAACTCGGACCGAGTAATCGCACCACCTCTTCTTCCTTTCTTCTCATCTTTCTTTCTATCTGTTTCTCCTCTCTTTTCTTCTCCTTTTTCTTCCTTCTTTCTTTCTTCTCTATCCTTCCCTTCTGCTGAAGATCTAGCATGGCTCTGACTTGGCTTGGAATCAGATCGAACCAGTGCAGCTCGGTGGAGAAGACGGTCTGGCCGTCAATGGCAGACTCCCACCCACTGATTCTTTCTCCAATCTGAGAGCGTGGGAGGGTTTGAATGGATGCCATGGAGCTTACAAAGGAGAGATTTCGAAGCTCCTTGGGTGTTTGGGTGGTGGATTCGGAGATAGAAGGAAACGGCTACTTTCTCTCTCTGATATCTCCTGTGCCGTGAAATGGTGCTAGGGTTTGTTGAGCTCGATCCTAGCTCTTTTATTCCTTTCCCCTCATGTGTTAGAACCGTAGGATCGATAGCCAACGGTCTGGCTTTGTTATGGCAGGATCGACTCCAAAATACTGCTATTATCTCAAACCGGCAGTCGTTTTGATTTTTCCCGTGGGCGGAAATCCTTTCCCACATGGAGAGCCCTTAAGTGGCTGGGATTTGCTTGAAATGGACGGTCGAGATTGGAGAGGGGTGAGAGCACATGGATTGCTGAGCTGGAGTGGCAACAGTTTCCACTTTTGAAAACGGCGTGCTTGTAGGTCCCATTTACATCAAAAATCGAGGTACATCAAAAATCGAGCCCATCCGTGTCCGTACATCTATGCCCCCACTGCGGATTAGATGGTTTAATCGAGGTGCATCTATGCCACGTGTACAGTTGCTTGGTGCTTGTGTATAAATCATAGTACTCTACCCGAGTAACAAGTTTTAGCATTTAATTGATATATCCTTTTATTTTATCGTTGGAAGGTAGGTTTTTTTTTTTTTTTTAGGAGCTTTGGCGTGAAATGTACGGTTACCAGCCAATCTCACTGTTCCACGGGGTAGCTGATGTGAAGGAAGAGGATTGCGTTCCGAGCCTTGATCTGCCTCATTTTTTGGAAAGATATAATGACATGGAAAAATAGATGAACTGAATGGATAAAACCCATACATCACGGTGGGCCTCACAGAGCCCTGCCTGGACCGATTCCGTCCAGGCGAGGGCAGGACGCAATCCGCTTCCGTATGTGAGAATTACAAATACCAACACCTTTTGGACCCACCATGTTTTATAAGTGAAATCCACTCTGTCCATCAGGTATAACCGTTGACGCTTGGTTGTAATATTAAAAATAAGTTAGATCCATAACTCAGGTGTGCCACACCACAGGTAACAACGAAGAATGGGATGCAGGATGCTGATCATAGGTTTGTGTTTGGTGCCACCATGGTATATATCTTTCATCAAATCCGTTCATAAGGTGTAAATCACAAGGATGAACATACGATACAAAAAATCAGATTGATCCAAAAGTCAGGAGACCGACAGCGGGTGAACTTGGAGGTTTCACACGCAGTTTTACATTCTCCCATTGGCATGGCCTATCTGAGTTTTTCATCAGGCTGTTTTTTTCTCTATGTCCGGTGAAGAAAGCCTTTTCACCTAATGGACGGAGTGGATTACATGTATACAGTACGGTGGGCCATCACAGAGTTTGGGTGCTTTACGCCCTGCATAATGCAGACGTTATAGGCGACTCACACCTAGATCAGATGTGTTTGTATTGTTGGTGAATCTTGACCGTCCATCTCGCACGATATATCGTGGAGAGCACACGGTAAGCAAGTGGTACAAAATGCAATCCTTGTTAGCGTGCAAATGGGTTAGATTGACTCAACGGGTAAGTCTATCTGACCCGATAATAAGTAGGTTTGAATCTCTATTTGACCCGACCCAGCTCTGGACCTTTTAAAATTGACTTCACTCACCACGACCTGAATTTTAGTTTGAACCAGCCTAAAATGGACCTGATGGAGACTTTTGCGAAACCTAGTTCTTGTATTCAAAGGGATGATGTTTATGCGTTAGGTCGTGTGAAGAGCTCTCCCTATCTCTAGGTTGGTCCATATTGTTAGTAAAAAAATAGAAGCAAAAACTTAAATAAAACAGGATAGAAAATCAAATTATTTTAGCTTCGAGATTTGCTCTGACAAAGTGTTTGTCAACCTCCACTTGTTTAGTACAATCATGCTGGATTGGATTGGATTGTGAGCAATGACCATAGCTGCCTTGTTATCACAAAAGAGGTTTATTTCGGATGTAGGAGCAAACTCAATTTCAGTTAGAAGTCTTTTGAACTACAAGAGTTCATAAAGTCCTTTAGCCATTCCACAGAACTCTGTTTCAGCACTTGATAATGTCACCACCTTTTGCTTCTTACTTCTCCATGTAACAAGATTTTCTCCAACAAACATGAAGTAGCCTGAGGTGGATCTTCTGTCTGTAGTATTCCTCGCCCAATCTGCATCTGTATAACCATTAACTCTAAGATGATTATTTTTAAAAAACATAAGCTCTTTTCATGGAGAGGATTTTAAGTATCGTAAAATCCAGATCACCGCCTCCATATGATCCTTACTAAGTTGATGCATGAATTGACTTATTACACTCACTGCATAGGCAATATCTGGACAGGTATGGGAGATGTAAATAAGTTTACCAACTAATCTTTGGCACTTTCCTTTGTCTGTTGGGATTTGGCTTGGATATTCTCCTCGCTTATGGTGCTGAATGATTGGAGTGTCTGTTGGCTTACAATCCAACATTCCAACCTTGCATAGTAAGTCTACTATATATTTTCGCTAAGAAAGAAATATACCTTGCCTTCATCTAGCAACCTCTATTCCCAGGAAATATTTAAGACCTCCTAGATTTTTCATCTCAAACTCAGCCGCCAATTGTTTCTAAAGCTTAGCGATTTTCTCCTTATCATCCCTTGTAATGATCATATCATTGACATATGCAATTAAAGTTGTTACATTGCCCCGTTGGTGCTTCAAAAATAATTTATGATCTGAATTACTTTGGTGGAAGCCATACTTCTTCATTGCCAGACTGAACCTCCCAAACCATGCTTGAGGTGATTGTTTTAATCCATACAGTGTTCGCTGCAATTTGCACACAACTTCTGTGAGACCCGTATCCTAGCCCGTACAGTTCCGTAGGCTTCCACGGTCCTCCCGGTCGAATTCCGGCAACCCGCGATCTGTTATCGGCAGTTGTGCATAACCTTGAGTTGTGTCCCGTATTCCAAAGTCAGCTCAACCCGAGGCTTGTACCCTAGCGACCGCGTCGTCGCCGTGATTCTGATGCCGCGTATTACGCGTCGAGGCGATACCCAGGCCAGGAGATGTGGGCCCGTGTTAAATTCGAGGATAAACGCCGCGCGTTGCAATCCGTAGAAAACATCACATCAATCTCATCAATCACATCAATTAAGTACACATCACTCCCATCACTCACACCCATCCCCAAGTACAACCACCCCCTTAAAGTACTCACATCACTCACATCTTTCACCTATCACCTCTCTCTCTCACTCTCTCTCTCTCTCTCTCTCTCTCTCTCTCTCTCTCATTTCTCTCTCATTTCCTCCCAAGCTCCATGAGAGCAACCCACGTTCAAGCTCCATGGGAGAGAGCTAGTGTGGCCCACCTTTCTACCACCCGATCCCACCATCCTAAGCCCATCTCAACCATTGAAATTGTCCCTTTGGGACTCTATCATGCATTGGCGGAAGAATGAAGGGGAGATTTAAGGTGGGTGTTCATCCATCAATTTTTTTTATTTGATAGCCCACTTGTTGTGGAATCCATTTTGATGTGTGCATTGTATAGAGGGACCCATAGTGGTGGGGTCCCTCTGCTACTTCGATCTCCATCTCTCTCTCTCTCTCTCTCTCTCTTCCCTTTTTGTGGCCCACCTTGAAGTTGATCCACACTGTCCACGCTGATGTGGACCCATCATGATGTATTTATTATACCTGCACCAGCACCATCCAGCAGAATTAGACGGTGGAGATCCACCCGCCTGATGTGTGTGCACGTGTACAGTGCACTGGTCGTGGGGCCACCTTGATGTGTATGCTTTATGTGGATGGTGCAGCCCACCTGTACATGTGATTATTCACACCGTCCCTTGCACTGTACGTAGGGCCGCACCTTGATGGACGTGTTGAAGTCCAAGCCGTCCAGCCCAACTGGATGGTGGGCCCTACCATGATTATATGTGTTTTATCCTACCGGTCCATTCATCTGGACCGTCCATCTATGTGGACCACACCGGCCATATGGCTGATGTCAGACGTCAACAGGACAGGTGGGCCCTCACCGTGATGTACGTATTCTTACACCCACACCCATCTGGACGGTGGGTCCCATGCTGTAGGCAGCTGCTGCTGCCTGTCCTGATCGTCAGCAATTTTGTGGTGCCCATGCAGATCTAAGCTGCATCACGTCAGCAGCTGTGGGTCTCTGCATGAGGTATGTATATCCTAACCGTTCATCTAATGGGGCTGCATAGCAGTTGCTGTATTGATGTCAGCAGTTGCTGTATGTGCATATCCACATCGTCCATTGACGGTGGTACCCACACCTATCATGTATGTGTTTCATCCCTACTGAGGGACCCTCTTGCTGACGTGCCGCAGCCCAGCACGTGGGAGCCACACATGGTAAATGTTTTTATCTTTGCTGCGTTGCAGCCGTGAGACCCACACACGTGTGGACTCCATCATACGTATGTATTTCATTAATACCGTCCAAACGGTGGGCCCCACATCAGTACCTGCAGCCGCTGCTTTGATGCAGGGTCTGTGTTTCATCCAGACCATCCATTGGACCTCCTGGACGCTGTAGCTTACACGGCTTCACACACACGTCTATATATATATAGAGAGAGAGAGAGTCATTCTCCCCTGCGCACCTTTGCACACGTAGCATGGGTGTCTAATCTGAACGGTCCATGTGATGCAGAATCTCATGAAATCTCATGTGGCAAATTTTCATCCCAATCTAAAATTCTGGTGGACCATAGCAAAGAGAAACACAAATCAAGGGAGGAAACTGTTTTCATTTTTCATGGCCCATCAAAGTTTTAGATAAAAGTAAAACTTGGTCTTGGAGGGTTTCACTACGTGCTGCTTCACATGAACGGTTCAGATTTTGGATCAACATCACGTATGATGGGTTCTCAAAAAAGTTCGTACGTAGTACGTACGAACTGGTTCGCAGGTGAGCGCTTCTCTCTCTCTCTCTCTCTATATATATATATATATATATATATATATATATATATATATATATATATATTACAGTGGGCCATTAAGTGGACCGCACCATGATGTATGCCTATATCTGCACCGTCCAATTGATGGACGGTGTAGTGGTTATGTTATCCAGACTGTCCATCAAATGGACACGATCATGGACACCATGATACGTGTATTGTTTCCCTGCCAACCACTGATTTGGACATGGGGACCACATGTGATGTATGGGTCTTATCCATACCGTCCGTAGGATGGGACAGTGGGCCCCTTTGATGCATGCATTCTATAGTATGTCGTCCATCCATCTAGCGTGTTGGGCCATATATATGGACCCCACACTGATATCTGTATTACATTTAAAACCGTCCATCCTTTTGGCAAGTCTGTCTCAAGGCTTGGACTAAAAATAAGACAGATCCAGTTATCAAGTGGACCACACCATAGCAAATAGTGGGTTGGAGTGCCTACCATTGAAAACTCCCTTTTGGGATTACAGAAGTTTTGAACCAATATGATATTTGCTTTTCCTCTAAATCCAGGCCTTCGTGACCTTATGAACTGACTGGATGAAAAATAAACGTTATGGTGGGCCCAGCAGAGTTTTGACGGTGGAAATTATTATCACCACTGTTGTTTGTGGTATGGTCCAGATGATCGTTTGATATGATTCATTTGTTTGGATAATGCTCTCTATAGATGGATGAATGGTGTAATTGTTGTGGCCCATTTGATATGGCCCGTTGGATGTATTTGGGGCCTATTTGATGAGGCCCGATGTGACATGTTTGGGGCCTATTTGGAAGGGCCCAATGTGATGTATATGAGGCTCTTGTATAAGGCCCAACATGATGTATTTGGAGCCCATGGGTTGAGGCCCATTGTGATATATTTAAGGCCCATGGGTTGAGGCCCATTGTGATATATTTAAGGCCCATGGGTTGTGGCTCATTGTAATGTATTCGGGGCCCATGGGATGTGGCCCATTTAATGTATATAGGCCTATGTGATGCGGCCCATGTGGCGTTGTTGTGATGTATGAGACCCTTGTATAAGGCCCATTGAGATTGTATGCAGCCCATTGTATTGCGTATGAGGCCTTTGTGTGAAGCCATGGGCCCACTATATGATCGGCCCTATGTGGACCACTTCTTAAGAGCAATGTTGGTTAAATGTCCACATTGATGGGCAATGATAGTTGGATATCCACATTGTGACCTTCACTTAGGCCTTATTATGCCCATTCTCATCGATTCCGATGGTTGAGGCTGAGTCCGATCGACGAGGCCGATTCCATATGTCGAGGCCAATTGTCGATTCCGATCATCGATTCCGATCATTAATTCCGATTGTCGAGGCCGAGTCCGATCGACGAGGCCGATTCCGTATGTTGATGCCGATTTCGATTGTCGAGGCCGAGTCTAATTGACAAGGCCGATTCCGTATGTTGAGGCCAATTCTAATTGTCGACGCCGATTGTCGAGGTTGATTCCGATTGTCGATTCTGATCGTCGATTTCGATCGCTGATTCTGATTGTCGAGGCTGAGTCCGATTGTCAAGGCCAATTTTGATTGTCGAGGCCGATTGTTGAGACCAATTCTGATTATTGAGGTCGATTCCGATTATTGAGGCCGATTTCGATTGTCGAGGTCGATTGTTGAGGCCGGTTCTGATTGTCTAGGCTGATTATCGAGGCCGATTTCAATTGTCGAGGCCGACTCCGATCAACGAGGCCGATTCCATATGTTAAGGCCGATTGTCGAGGCCGATTCCGATTGTCGAGGCCGATCGTTGATTCCGATTGTCGAGGCCGATTCCATATGTTAAGGCCGATTGTCGAGGCCGATTCCGATTGTCGAGGCCGATCGTTGATTCCGATTGTCGAGGCCGATTCTGTATTTTGAAGCCGATTGTCGAGGTTGATTGTTAAGGCCGATTTCGATTATTGAGGCAAATTTCGATTGTCGAGGCCGATTCTGATTGTCGAGGCTGATTGTTGAGGCCGATTTTGATTTGTCGAGGCCAATTCCAATTCTCGAGGCCGATTATCGAGGCCTAATGTGATGTATATGCGGCCCATATTTGAGGGCCATAATGATGAGTATTCAGCCCATGTTTAAGGCCCAATGTGATGTATATAAGACCTATGTCATGAGGCCTATTGTGGTGCATTTGAGAGCCAGGCTGTGGTGCCTGTTGCGTTGTATATCAGGCCCATTGTGATGTGTATTAAGCTCTTGAGCGAGGCTCGTGATGTTGTATATTTGGCCCTTGTGAGAAGCCATGGGTCTACTATATGTTAGGCTCTATGTGGGCCAATCCTTGGGGGCAATGTTAGTTAAATGTCCACATTGTCGATGATGATTGTCGATGTCGGTTATTGATACCGATTATGAGTATGTGACATAGTATCATGATACATGCCCATACGCATCATCTGCATGAGATATGATTGACCATTGCATATGCCACAGTGCTGGTGGTTTATGGGACTCCCTGGTAGGCAGAGTTGCCCCACATGAGCGCGCCATATGCGCAGGATTGATGCATGACTGGATTGTATAACTCATGCATCTTAAATGTGTGTTGCGATTACTGTACGCCCTAGCGACATCAGGGCCATAGCCTCCACAGGCATGTTGTGGATGGCTAGATGGGACACTGAAAATGTTTGGTTCGAGCATCTGGGTACTTTAGATATCCGCGGGTGAAAGTCCCTAAACCTCTGAGGTTAGGAGACGCCCCAACATCGAGACCGAGTGGATACATGAGAGCCCGAGTGCCGAATACCAGGAGGCCGCGACTTCCACTATGTCGTGGTCAGTTGGGAGGGGGTGTGTCCTTACTCGCCCGAGAGTAGTGGGCATAGCTAAGCTAAGTTTGACCAGCTCGTGAATGGGTCCGCTATTGATGTGCCGGGTAGATATTGGCTAACTACTGGCTAGGCGGATAGTAAGGTCTCTTCCACTTGCATGGTCCCATGTCAGTAGGCGACAATTTGTATGTAGAGTGTACTAGACCCCGGTGATGATTCCAGAGATGTATGTACTGATTTGTAGAGCAGGAGTTGCATACTCATTCATTCACTCACTCACTATACACTCAGGTTGGTGGTATGCAACTATTTGTTACGTGTACATTCGCAATGACCAGGATTTCAGCTGGGGCGCGCGATTAACCTGGGATCAGGAGTTTACTACATTGAGTTTAACTATCCAAATTAGGTATGAAACTAGTTTGGATAGAAGTCCCATGTGATGGACCCTATAGCTAGCGATACCACGTACTATCATCCCGAATTCACACTATGGCTTAGTCATTTCATTCGCACCATATATTACATATTGCATTACATCCTCGGCATATGACATTCTGGGTTGCTATGTTTCTGCATTTATATGACCTAGATGAGGTTGATGGTATTTTTATGGACTTGTCAGTATTTTTACTTACTCTGATATTGAATGGTTCATGAACTTACCATTATATTCCCGCTTACTCTGATATTGAATGGTTCGTGGACTTACCAGTATATTTTCGCTTACTCTAATATCGTATAATTTATTACTTTGTCAGTATTTTTGCTTATTCCAACATTGTATGATTTATGACACTATATTACATACTTGGCACTTACCTTGTGACACACTTTCACCACCCTCTAAGCTTTCTATAAGCTTATGCACGATAGATGCATGCATGTGGTGTTAGGTTGCAGCAGCATTGAGCTTGGAGCATGTAGCAGACCTCTGGAGCTTTGATTTTGTCATATGTATTTCCCTTTCAGCACTGTATTCAAATGTTTATATTAGTGGATATGTGATGATGACGTTCCCTTTGTGATTTGGGTAAACTTGTGGTTATGCTTATTACGAGTTAAATGTAAGTTGGAAAATCCTCCTTGTAGGATCTCAGGATCGAAATCTGGCGTATGCACACTGGGAGCCGAGAATGGGGTACTATGGAGGCTGTTGGCACCGGATTCTGCGATCGGAAATTTTGTGAGCCTGGTTTCCAAGTTTGGGGCATGACAACTCCAGCTTTTGAAGATGTCGTGTAGCCTAGAGGAGTATCCATGTAGACTTTTTCTTCAAGGTCACCATGGAGAAATGCGTTCTTTACATCAAACTGGTGCAATGGCCAGTCCAAGTTGGTTGTGAGAGATAACAAGACCCAGATTGTATTTAACTTAGCTACCGATGAAAAAGTTTCTTGATAGTCTACGCCATATATCTGAGTGTATCCCTTTGCGACTAGCCTTGCCTTGTATTGTTCTATAGATCTATCTGCCTTGTGTTTAACAGAGAAGACCCATTTGCACCCGACTATTTTTTTTTTTTTCTTCCTTTGGGCATTGAAACCAAGATCCATGTTTGATTCTTTAGTAGTGCTCCCATTTCTTCCTCTATTGCTTGTGTCCACTTAGGATCAACTAAAGCTTCCTGAACTGTAGTGAGAATATGACATGCGGACAGCTCGTGTAAGAATGTCTTGAGAGGTTTAAGTAGCTTTTCGGTGGAAACATAGTTGGCAATTGGATACCTCGACCTTCTTTCCTCAATGTCTAGAGAGTATCTGTTTGGTGGCTTGCCACGGTTATACCTGAAAGGTAAGGTATACCCAGCAGACGTATCTATGTTATTTATAAATGAGGGTGCAGTGAAATTCTTACCTCAAGAATATTCTCAGGAGATAGGTCTGTATGCACTGAGAGATGGGAGATTCGGGTTCTTTTCCTGATGATGTGAGATCGGTTGCTGAAGGCCCTCTAGATTCAGAGGATATGTCGGGCCTTGAAGATGTATTTGTCGATTCCTCGCCAATTATTGGTGTGTCATTCTGATTTTCAAGCCAGTCAAAACTTAGCTAATTCAACTCTTTATCTAGTGTCTCCCCCTGAAGAGAAGAAGTGGTTGCCTGTAATGCCCCGTATTTTCAGGACCCAAGTATATGACTCGTTTCCCAAAAACCCGATTGTTAACCTTAAAGGATGGTCAAATTCGAGTGTATTTTTTTTTTTTCATTTATCAGAGTAAGTAGATGAGCGTAGAATGGACAAATCAACATAAAGGAAATTTTTCATTTCATTTAGAATATACAAGTGGTTGCTCATAATGACTTATATAAACCGATGTCTCAACATTAACGATTAGAAGATTTGCATACATAAGAAATAACATAAAGCTTATAAATGTAAGCCACATGACCACGCAACTCCTCTTAGTAATATGCCGTGCATCCATGACACCTGCACAGCTCCTCATCAAGTCTGATCATATACATCACCTGGGCCACCTGTTCTACCTGTACGGTTGTATATTTAAAGGATGAGTGGCCAACTCAGTGTGAATTCCCCTTAAGATTACGCCCGCCGCATTAGGTAAGTATAATTATAAAACAACAAAGCAATCAAAACAATACATGATGCAGTCTTTTTAAATGCATGGATGCATGAATGCACATTGGCTTGGAGATGCACATCCAGTCGGACTTGGGCTCGTCGCCCATGTAAATCATCGACATGGAAAAATCATCCAGTCGGACAGGGGTCGATAGTCGGTGGTCTGAGAGCTAGCGAAACGATACCTCGAAGATCCTAAGGGCACGTGCTACAACATCCGGATTATCTATCCGTCATCGCCAACATGCTATGGATGCATGATTAACCAAACCATTATTAGTCCAGTTACAATTAGCCAATTTAGGTAAGCTCAAAGTCACTATGGGGAACTCAGAGCCCAGCATAGGCAGACAGCTCAGGCATAGTGTCACATACCACCAACCCCGGCTCATGAGACTACCACCTTAGGATGTTTAATGGAAACCTGTCGACTAGTGGTCAATCATATTACAATATATGGGGCTTACCTTCGAATGGTTACACAATATAAAAACATCGAACCCATATAGGGAAAATACCAGGATGAAGACACATAAGGCGATATCAAAACAAGACGCATAAGCCAAATGTCGAATAAGCCACATAGTGCGAGTATTAAAATCATGCGATAAAAGACCATCCTTGCAAACTGTTAGACACAATAACCATGGATGGTAGGCCCACACCACTGGTTAATTTAAACCACCATTCAATAACCACTAAGCTGAAGGTCCATTACTATCACAACCAGTCGGGTTACATCCCAAGTATGGGTGTACACATATAGGTGGGGGTTTCCCATTGGTGTACTATTTTAAGTTCCAAAAGCAATTCACAAATAATCCACAAGCATGGATAAATATGCAGGATAAATATTAAGCAGGCAATATAGCAACTCAATTTCTACCAGCCAACACATGTGATTATAAGAGAGAGCTATCAATTATAAATTTAAATAAAAACTATAACTTAGCTAATGGGAAAATGGAAAGCTCAAGGGGAAGAATCATCACCTATGGATCGTAATACGTCCCTCGATCTAGATTTCTGTGCGTAGTTAGTGGCCCCAAGGTACGTAAGCAGCTTCCTAGAGAGTTAGTTGTTATTAGACAATAAGTCCTACACATGAAAATGTGTGGGGTTTGAAGGGCCCAAAATTAAGGTTGTTTGGGCTAGCCTAGAGGTGACTAGGCCTACAGGCTTTCGTCCCAACTAATGGCCCAGACCAAGCCTGGAGTTTGTCCACAGCTAAGACCTAAATTGGGCTTCACATATGAACCTCATATACATCAGGTGGGCCCCATGGATGGACCTACCATCTACACCATTCATCCTTTTTCGGAGTATTACCCAAAATGAATCTCATCAAGAGGTCATCTGACCCATACTACATTTAGTAGTGGTGATAATGAATTCCACAGTTAAAACTTTACAGGGACCCACGTACATTACTATAGTCCCCCGACCCAGTGATGGGCAGTGTAGATATCACACAAACCTCACGATCAATGCACAGAACTTGCTGATATAACACAGTAGCTATGCTGCTGGGGGATGGTTGGCCCACCGTTCAGATGGACAGACGGTGTGGATCAAAGGGACCCATAGAACTTTGCTGCTTGTCAATATAACAGATATAGCGGGTGTGGGCGTTCCATGCCAACCCGTCCCTCACAAGGTGGGTCCCACGTGGGGCCCACCATAACGTTTAATTCCCATCCCACCTGTTGATAAGGTCACACTGACTAAAACAAATTTCATATTTATCCAAAACTTCAGGGATCCCAAACGGGATTCAATGGTAGACGTTCAATCCCTTACTGGTTGCAGTGTGGTCCACTTGATAACTAGATCTGTCTTATTTTTCCTTCTCAGGCGCTTGGGACAAGTTTACCAATTGGGTGGACGGTTTGGATGAATTACATACATCAAGGTGGGGTCCATAATTTGGCTTTGACGCAGGGCCCACTTGACGTTTAGATTTGATGAGGCCCACTGAGATTGGAGTCTCAGGTGCGGCCTACCTGTAACCCCATTTTCCTAGACGATTTTGGCTTGGTCCTGGGCTCATCACAAGGCTGTTTTCCAGCTCAGTTTTCAACTGTTTTTAGACTAGAAAACCATCAGATTCCAGGTTACATTTTCAGCTGAAAGACCTGTTGATATCAGGTTGCTGTTCCAGCCATTTCCAACGTGAACTCAGGTCTGCTTTTTCAACCTGTTTACATGGTTGGATGCGGCTAGGTCCGAGCTCTAATCATGGCCCAAAATATGGCCAAAAAGAAAAAATAAAAAAATAAAAATGGGAGGACTGGGCCATTACTTGGCCGAAGCTGGAGGGTTGCTCACGCCACTCCTCTCTCTTTTCTTTTCCTCACTTTTCTCTCCCTTTTCCCCTCTTTCTTTCCTTTCTTTCTCTCCCACTTTTTCTCTCTTATTTTCCTTTACTCTCTTCTTTCTTTCTGTGTAAGTCCTGGGAGGGCTGAGCCTCCCCTTTATAGGCAAGGAAAGTGCATCCGACGGTTGAGAGGTGTCCTTTATGTTAAATGGTTGAGATCAGATGCCGATCATGCATGGGGCCCATCCGTGTTTGGGGATGCATTGGTGGCACCCAGAGCTACCTAGAAGTACAGTTCATAGGTCTGGTGGGGCTCATCTTGAGTTGGCGATCGGGTGGGTCTTTGAGGAAGATGACTCACCTAACAATGGTGGATTCGTACTTAGGGGTTCTCAGGGTCATCCAAACCGTTTGATTGGTCCGGATGGGTCCCATTAGCGGTGTGGGGTCCACTTTTCGGATCCCAGATGAGATCTTGCTACATCTCATGAGATCTTTCCTATTTCCCTCCTCATTCTCATGAGATGAGAAAACCCTCCATCTCATTTCGTACCTTCCATGTAGGAGGGTCGAGTTGAAGTAATGTAGCCCATCTGACGACTACTAATCTGACAGCCATTGACAACTAAAAGAGGAAAGTCTCCTTTTCCTTCCTTCTTAGTTGTCAGCCGTTTTTGGGCTGTGAGAGGACTCCTCTCAACTGGCAAGGAGGGAGGTTGAAACCCTCTGGTCCATGGAATGTTGGCTTGCCCAACAAGCTACCTGATGGTCTCTCTCATCGAATCTCAGCCACTTGTGAAGGAAATGGACGGTTGGGGATGATCTTTGCTGTCTTAATGCATGGGTTAAAGACCTTATACGGTTTTGTTCAATGGCCCATCACGAGTAAAATCGACGGTTTGGATCGTCCAGAAAGTTCCCCAGATGGCCTACTTTGGGGTTGAAAATCTTCCCAGCTTGAAACTTCAAATGGTGGGAGTTTTGTAATTTTACTTCATTTTGCATTTTTTGCTCAGTCAAACCTATTTGACCGAGCAAGCTTGGCTTGGTGCACCTCGTGCATGGTGCTACATGTTACACATGCATCGCGTGTGGGGTCACATATGATGTTCATGATAAATCTACACCGTTCATTTGTTTAGGGGTCCTTATATGAGGGCCCTGGCCCAGTTTGGGGCACATGTGAGGCCCATGTGGGCCCCATGACTTGATTCGGGTCTCGTTTATGGATTTCCCACTGATTTGTTGGTCGGATCGGCTCGAAATTGAACATCAACGGTTAAAACAGTCCAAGGGACCATTTAAGCTAAGACTTAATGGTCAGGTCACGGATATATGGCATGTTCTGATTTTATGACATTAACTATTATGTTATACTACATTTAATAATATTATTTACTGTTATAATAATTATTTTTATTATTACCATTATTATTATTATTATTTTCACTATCATTTTATTATCATTATTATTATTATTATTATTAGAAATTATTTTCCTTATATATTTTGTCATATATAATTTATATTATCACAAATTATTAATATATGTAAATTATATGAATGTCAATAAGTAGAGATTAATGTACATATATACATATTTGTTATTTGTATATTATTTGTATGGTCATATATGTGTTAGGTTTTTAAAAGTTATATAAATCATTAAATTGTTTAAAACATGTTATTTATTATAAATTTTTCATTTGTATGTTATTTTTATGTATTACAAAATCTATAGTTTGTAAGTATATGCATATGATATAGATTATAGTTACATATCCCTTTAACATAAAACTTCAAATATTTATAAGATATATATAAATAACATTTCTTAGTATATATTTTGGTTGTATTATATATATATATATATATATATATATATTGTATTAAATTAAATCACATGGTAACACTTGAGTACTGGAAAGTACGGGGTATTATAGACTACCCCCCTTAGAGAGAATTTCGTCCCCGAAAATTCAATACTTCAACTATGGTTGAGAACGATAATCTATTTTACGGTGTCTTCATACATTCCCCAGTTCTCCACTAGGTTCATTAGCATGCACAAGTGCTCATGGGTTACTATTAGAACATGGTTCATTACAACCTAACCCCCTTAAAGAAAAATAAATAGAGTTCTACTTCAATATTTAATGGTATATGTACCTATTATTAATGTTACGAGTCTTTCAATTATCCTAAAGATGTATCCTATGTCTATATATGAAGTCTTAACACCTTTATTAAATTCTCTCGCAACCCTTATGTTCCTCGCCTAACAATTTACTGAAGGTTTTTAAGTCCCACTAAGGGTTGGAAATCTTTCCAGTATTAATCAAATTTAGCAAATCATTTAAGTTCCTACCAACATCAGGATTTCCTATAGTATTTACTGAGATTACAATTTCATCTAAGTGGGGACTAATAGTAATATTGTATCATTCTCTTTGTTTACTCTTACCTTTAATGATAGTCCCCATTATTCAAAGTACAATACAATGGTTTTCTGTATTTGAGCTGCCACGAATAGATGGTTGTAGTGGGTTTGAGCCCGATACATCAATCATCTGTCTGCGCAGGACAGAGGATTTTGGTATCCATTCATAATTCCGTTAAACCTCGATTCTTTGCTTGATCGAAGCATTGAGATCGTTGAGATTTTCTAGGACTTAGAACTTGAGCCAAACCATGTAAACTTTGTATAAATATGGTTCCATCGATTCGTAATCCCGATTATTCCGGACTCATGGGAAATATCATGAAATCTTATAACCTCATAAGGGACAAGTCTATGTGGTCCATTACGGTTCCACTGCACACTCTGATCACCTAGGCTTAATGCAAAAATTTCAGGACCACTATTTTTTGTGGTGGAGTCCGCTCGAGCATTGGATCTCCCTCATTCTTAGTCTCATGCCCTAGGATGATCTCACGAGGCTTCCTACATGAAACGTAAGTTTAAATTCTTCTAAGTCTTATTTGTCTTCCCGAATCTAGTTCCTTCATGGCTAGTCTAAGATTAAAATTCACCCAAAATTCTATATCTTCACAATTAGTTACTGTTGAAATTTATGAGAATTATCGTTTTCGAATTAACGGTTAGTATTAGGGAATTCAAGTTATAATTACTAATAAGTTTTCTTAAGTGTAAGGGAATACTTAAGTACGATATGATGGGTAAAGAATTTCCTAAATGTCTAAGTTCATTTCATTTGTTGAATGTTGTGACAATGTTTTTCCTAGTTGATGAAATTTTTAGGAAAGTCCAAATCCTAAGTCTAGGGCATGTCTTTATTTGTTGTTATGTACATCGTAGTGGGTATTTGTCCTCCCATGGCACTTAGGTGTAGTCTTTAAGTCCACAATTATTCTTATGGTTTGCAAGAGGACCAAGGTTTTAGTCTTTAAGTTTAAATGATTGTTCTAATAATTTCTAAGGGGGACCTAAGTTCATTCCTAAGTTTTTCATTCCTCCAAACAAGTTTCTAGGGGGCCTAAAGTTTGTGTTCCGGTATTCTCAATTCCTTTTATATATAAGGGATTTCACATCATTTCAACTGACTATCTTAATTATTTATGAGGGAAACTAAGTTTGGGTTTCTACATTCTTCAAAATTTCTCTAAGTCTAAGGGAGATTCACCTAAGTTCAAATTTCCAATTTCCAACATCCAAATTTGAGACATTTAAAGTTTGTATAAGATCATTTTCCAAGGCCAAGTTTGTCCAAACTATGCTCTGATACCAACTGTAACGCCTTGTGTTTTTAAGACCCGAGTATATGACTCGTTTCTCAAAAATCTGAGTGTTAACCTTAAAGGATGGTCAAATTCGAGTGTAATTTTTTTTTTCATTTATCAGAGTAAGCAGATGAGCGTAGAATGGACAAATTAACATAAAGAAAAATTTTCATTTCATTTAGAATATACAAGTGGTTGCTCATAATGACTTATACAAACCGATGTCTCAACATTAACGATTACAAGATTTGCATACATAAGAAATAACAGAAATCATATAAATGTAAGCCACATGACCACGCAGCTCCTCTTAGTAATACGGCGGTGCATCCATGACACCTGCACAACTCCTCATCAAGTCTGATCATATACATCACCTGGGCCACCTGTCCTACCTATACGGTTGTATATTTAATGGATGAGTGGCCAGCTCAGTGTGAATTTTCCTCAAGATTACGCACCGCCGTATTAGGTAAGCATAGTTATAAAACAACAAAGCAATCAAAACAATACATGATGCAGTCTTTTTAAATGCATGGATGCATGAATGTACATCAGCCTGGGGATGCACATCCAGCCGGATTTGGGCTCGTCGCCCATGCAAATCATCGACATGGGAAAATCATCCAGTCGGACAAGGGTCAATAGTCGATGGTCTGGGAGCTAGCGAAACGATACCCAGAGAATCCTAAGGGCACGTGCTACAGCATCCAGATTAGCCACCCGTCATCACCAACATGCTATGGATGCATGATTAACCAAACCGTTATTAGTCCAGTTACAATCAGCCAATTTAGGTAAGCTCAAGGTCACTACGGGGAGCTCAGACCCCAGCGTAGGCCGACAGCTTGAGCATAATGTCCCATACCACCATCCCCGGCTCATGAGACTACTACCTTAGGATGTTTAATGGAAATCTGTCGACTAGTGATCAATTATATTACAATATATGGGGCTTACCTTCGCATGGTTACACGATATAAAAACATCGAACCCATATAGGGAAAATACCAGGATGAAGACACATAAGGCGATATCAAAACAAGACACACAAGGCAAATGTCGAATAAGCCACATAGGGCGAGTATTAAAATCATGCGATAAAAGACCATCCTTGCAAACTGTTGGACACAATAACCCTCGATGGTAGGCCCACAT
Organism: Magnolia changhungtana; assembly: GCA_030180095.1. Taxonomy (NCBI): domain Eukaryota; kingdom Viridiplantae; phylum Streptophyta; class Magnoliopsida; order Magnoliales; family Magnoliaceae; genus Magnolia; species Magnolia changhungtana. The sequence continues at coordinate 5,899,558 of JASAUF010000625.1, forward strand.
CACTGGTTAATTTAAACCACCATTCAATAACCACTAAGCTGAAGGTCCATTACTATCACAACCAGTCAGGTTACATCCCAAGTATGGGTGTACACATATAGGTGGGGGTTTCCCACTAGTGTACCAGTTTAAGTTCCATAAGCAATTCACAAATAATCCACAAGCATGGATAAATATGCAGGATAAATATTAAGCAGGCAATATAGCAATTCAATTTCCACCAACCAACACATGTGATTATAAGAGAGAGATATCAATTTTAAATTTAAATAAAAACTATAACTTAAGTTAATGGGAAAATGGAAAACTCAAGGAGAAGAATCATCACCTATGGATTGTAATACGTCTCTAGATTTGGATTTCTGCACGTAGTTAGTGGCCCCAAGGTACGTAAGTAGCTTCCTAGAGAGCTATTTGTTATTAGACAATACGTCCTACGCATAAAAATGTGTGGGGTTTGAAGGGCCCAAAATTAAGGTTGTTTGGGCCAGCCTAGAGGTGACTAGGCCTACAGGCTTTCGTCCCAACTAATGGCCCAGACTGGGCCTGGAGTTTGTCCACAGCTAAGACCTAAATTGGGCTTCACATATGAACCTCATATACATCAGGTGGGCCCCATGGATGGGCCCACCATCTACACCATTCATCCATTTTCGGAGTATTACCCAAAATGAATCTCATCAAGAGGTCATCTGACCCATACTACAATTAGCAGTGGTGATAACGAATTCCACAGTTAAAACTTTATAGGGACCCACGTACATTACTATAGTCCCCCGACCCAGTGATGGGCAGTGTAGATATCACACAAACCTCACGATCAATGGACATAACTTGCTCATATAACACAGCAGCTATGCTGCTGGGGGATGGTTGGCCCATCGTCCAGATAAACAGACGGTGTGGATCAAAGGGACCCATAGAACTTTGCTGTTTGTCAATATAACAGATATAGCTGGTGTGGGCGTTCCATGCCAACCCGTCCCTCACCAAGTGGGTCCCACGTGGGGCCCACCATAACGTTTAATTCCCATCCCACCTGTTGATAAGGTCACACTGACTTAAAACAAATTTCATATTTATCCAAAACTTCAGGGATCCCAAACGGGATTCAATGGTAGACGTTCAATCCCTTACTGGTTGCAGTGTGGTCCACTTGATAACTAGATTTGTCTTATTTTTCCTTCTCAGGCCCTTGGGACGAGTTTACCAATTGGGTGGACGGTTTGGATGAATTACATACATCAAGGTGGGGTCCATAATTTGGCTTTGACGTAGGGCCCACCTGACGTTTAGATTTGGTGAGGTCCACTGAGATTGGAGTCTCAGGTGCGGCCTACCAGCTAATGTGGTGCAGCCCGCCTGCAGCCCCATTTTCTGGGATGATTTTAGCTTGGTCCTGGGCTCACCGCAGCCAGTTGAGTTTTTAGTTGTTTTTAGACCGGAAAACCATCAGATTCTAGGTTACATTTTTAGCTGAAAGACCTGTTGATATCAGGTTGCTGTTCCAGCCATTTCCAACATTAACTCAGGCCTGCTTTTTCAACCTGTTTACATGGTTGGATGCGGCTAGGTCCAAACTCTAATCATGGCCCAAAATATGGCCAAAAAGAAAAAAAATAAAAAATAAAAATGGGAGGACTGGGCCATTACCTGGCCGAAGCTAGAGGGTTGCTCACACTACTCCTCTCTCTTTTCTTTTCCTCACTTTTCCCCTCTTTCTTTCCTTTCTTTCTCTCCCAAATTTTCTCTCTTATTTTCCTTTACTCTCTTCTTTCTTTCTGTGCAAGTCCTGGGAGGGCTAAGCCTCCCCTTTATAGGCAAGGAAAGTGCATCCGACGGTTGAGAGGTGTCCTTCATGTTAAACGGTTGAGATCATATGCCGACCATGCATGGGGCCCATCTGTGTTTGGGGATGCATTGGTGGCACCCAGAGCTACCTAGAAGTACAGTTCCTAGGTCTGGTGGGGCTCATCTTGAGTTGGCGATCGGGTGGGTCTTTGAGGAAGATGACCCACCCAACAATGGTGGATTAGTACTTAGGGGTTCTCAGGGTCATCCAGACCGTTTGATTGGTTCGGATGGGTCCCATTAGCGGTGTGGGGTCCACTTTTCGGATCCCAGATGAGATCCTACTACATCTCATGAGATCTTTCCTATTTCCCTCCTCATTCTCATGAGATGAGGAAACCCTCCATCTCATTTCGTACCTTCCATGTAGGAAGGTCAAGATGAAGCCATGTGGCCCATCTGACGACTACTAATGTGACAACCATTTGTAACTAAAAGAGGAAAGTCTCCTTTTCCTTCCTTCTTAGTTTTCAGCCGTTTTTGGGCTGTGAGAGGACTCCTCTCAACTGGCAAGGAGGGAGGCTAAAACCCTTTGGTCCATGGAATGTTGGCTTGCCCAACAAGCTACCTAATGGTCTCTCTCATCGAATCTCAGCCACTTGTGAAGGAAATGGACGGTTGGGGATGATCTTTGCTGTCTTAATGCATGGGTCAAAGACCCTATACGGTTTTGTTCAATGGCCCATCACGAGTGAAATCGACGGTTTGGATCATCCAGAAAGTTCCCCAGATGGCCCACTTTGGGGTTGAAAATCTTCCCAGTTTGAAACTTTAAATGGTGGGAGTTTTGTAATTTTACTTCATTTTGCATTTTTTGCTTGACCGAGCAAGTTTGGCTTGGTGCACCTCGTGCATGGTGCTACATGTTACGCATGCATCGTGTGTGGGGTCACATGTGATGTTCATGATAAATCTACACCATTCATTTGTTTATGGGTCCTTATATGAGGGCCCTGGCCCAGTTTGGGGCACATGTGAGGCCCATGTGGGCCCCACGACTTGATTCGGGTCTCGTTTATGGATTTTCCGCTGATTTGTTGGTCGGATCGGCCCGAAATTGAACATCAACGGTTAAAACGGTCCAAGGGACTATTTAAGCTAAGACTCAATGGTCAGGTCATGGATATATGGCCTGTTCTGATTTTATGACACTAAATATTATGTTATACTACATTTAATAATATTATTTACTGTTATAATTATTATTTTTATTATTACCATTATTATTATTATTATTATTTTCACTATCATTTTATTATCATTATCATTATTATTATCATTAGAAATTATTTTCCTTATATATTTTGTCATATATAATTTATATTATCACAAATTATTAATATATGTAAATTATATGAATGTCAATAAGCAGACATTAATGTACATATATACATATATATTATTTGTATATTATTTGTATGGTCATATATGTGTTAGGTTTTTAAAAGTTATATAAATCATTAAATTGTTTAAAACATGTTATTCATTATATAATTTTCATGCGTATGTTATTTTTATATATTACAAAATCTATAGTTTGTAAGTATATGCATATGATTTGGATTATAGTTACATATCCCTTTAACATAAAACTTCAAATATTTATAAAAAATATATAAATAACATTTCATAGTATATATTTAGGTTGTATTATATTATTTTTTTTGTATTAAATTAAATCACATGGTAACACTCGAGTACTGGAAAGTACGGGGTGTTACATTGCCGAAGAAGGATAGAATGGTTCGGACTCCAGAAAGGTGACATCCATAGCCACATAAGTACGCGTGGTAGTAGGATCATATCAGCGGTAGCCTTTTGAAGTGTAGCATAGCCCAAGAAGAGGCACCGAAGGGCATATGGGTCAAGTTTGGTGCGCTGGTTCTTAAGGAGGTGCACATACGCCACACACCCAAATATACGAGGAGGGAGCATTTGGGCTGTAGGTAGAGAGACCGAGGCTGACAGAGACTGTAATGGGGTCTTAAAATTTAATATTTTAGAAGGAAGGTGATTGATTAAATGTACGGCGGTGGTAATAGCATCAGGCCAATGTCGTGTGGGGACATGAGTGCCTAGAAGGAGAGCCCGGGCAGTCTCAAGAATATGTCTATTCTTCCGTTCAGTGAATCCATTTTTCTTAGGGGTCTGGGGCATGAGGTCTCGTGAATAAGACCATGTTGTTAAAAATAGGAATGAAAGTGGTGATTAAAATATTCACCACCATTGTTAGAGAGGAGAATCCGAATCTGAACGAAAAACTGGGTCTGAACCATAACATGAAATGACTGAAAGATACTAAACACATCATCCTTATATTTCATCAAATATAGCCAGGTCAACTGGGTGCAATCATCAACAAAATCACAAACCACCATACACCAAATATAATAAATAAAGGAAAGGGTCCCCATACATTAGAATGAATTAAAGAAAAAAGTGTATCACTTTTATTCATACTTAATGGATAAATAGCACGATCACTTTTGGCTAAAATGTAAATATCATAGTGAAATTCAGAAGTCTCCACATTGGAGAATAAATCAAGAAATAAATGTCGTAAGTACCTAAATGACGGATGTCCCAAATGACGATGCCACAGGCAAATCTGTCAAGCCTTGGAACCAAATGTAGAAGACACGTGATGCGCACGACCCAAACTGAAATCTTCTATGTAGTATAATCCCCCCTCTTAGTATCATGCCTAATTATCTCCTTGGTGAGAATATCTTGAATAAGACAAAAATAAGAAAACATTATCACCACACAATTTAGATCTGTAGTAATTTGGCTAACAGATAATAGTTTGTGAGGTACAGAGGAAACAAGTAGATTGTTGGGTAAATAAAGAGAGGGTAATAGGGTTACAGGTCCGGCCCCTGTGACAGGTGAGGTTACTCCATTAGCATTCGCAATGCTGGTGCGCCTTAGAGGCGAGTGATAGGAGAAATCTGTGGGATCAAACGTCATATGATCCGTGATCCTAGAGTCGAGGAGCCAATCACTACTGTAAGACCCGTATCCTAGTCCGTACTGTTCCGTCAACTCCCGCGATCCTTCCTATCAAATTTTGGCAACTTGCGACCTATAATTGACGTTTGCGAGTGACCCAAAGTCATATCCCGTAGATTTGGGTTGACTTAATCTGAGACTTGTACCATTGTGACTGCACCGTCACCGTAGTTCCAACGCCATGTCTTACATACCAATCCGATACCCTGGTCAGAAGATGTGGGCCCGCGTTCAGTTCGAGGAAAAATACCGCGCGTTTGCAATCCCAAGAGAATCTCTACATCATGTCTCATCAATCAATCAATAAATCACCTCATGTCAAGTACAAGAGTAACCCCAAAGTCAACTTTCTCTCACCCTCTCTCTTACACACCCATACAGTCAAGTACACCATCACCTTTCATCCATCACTCACATCCATCACCTCTCTTACAACCACCTCTCTCTCTCTCTCTCTCTCTCTCTCTCTCTTTCTCTTCACATTTTTCAAGTAACAAAAATTACAAGCAAAAGAGTGGACGTCCAAGCTTTTCCATGTGAGAAAAGAGTGAATGTGTTGTGTGGCCCACTTCCTATCACAAGATCCTTCATCCTAGCCATTCACTTCTCATCACCCTCCATCAAAGTGAGACACAAGGAGATCGGCGTTCCATCGGACCCAGAAGATCGAACGGTGGGTGTTTCTATAGGCCTAGATTGCATGGTTTTGATGATGGACCAAGTGGGGACTACCGATTGATGGTATGGATCTCACTTTGGACCTTAGGTGTGGCTGATGGCCCACCTTGATTCTCATGATCATTCCATGATGGGGCCATTCTCCATAGACCCCATCATAATGTTTATTCTCCTTGCATGAATAGGGTCATCTAGACCTTACTTTTTGGTGGAGAAAAGATCTCCACTGTTGATTTTCGATTTGATGGGCCCACGTGTAATGAGACCTACTTGATGTATGATTGAATGCAAGGGAGGGCCCATAGTGTCCGGGTCCCTCCATCATCACGTGTCTATCACTCTCTCTCTCTCTCTCTCTCTCTCTCTTTCATATATTTTTTTGGTGTGATGATGTGGCCGTGTGGCCCACTCGGATGAACCCCATCTTGATGTATGTATTACCCACGCCATCCAACCTTTTTGGTGGCCCACTTAGGCAGCACGACTGTAGGTGGGGCCCACCTTAAATGTATGCAAACCATCCAGCGTCTAGGGACACTGGACATGGCATCAAAGTGAAGTGTGCACTGACCGCGTGGTGTGCTGACCGGCTAACTAAATAAAGAAAAAAAATATAATAATAATATATAATATCAGTTGATTCAATAAGCTTTTTTCGTGGGCCACTCATGCAGGCCCCACCTTAATATATCTGATCCATGTCGTCTATTCCATTCCCCAGCTCATTTTAGACGTTGAGCTGAAATATGAGTCCAATCCAATTTTCTGGCGGGCCATAGCATAAGAAAAAGTTATTTCTACCATTCAAATCTATTAGGGGCCACTTTAAATTTTATACACACCAAAACATGCTGTATATAGGGCTCATTTGGACTATCTTGGGCCATAGAATCCAATGAGTGGAGTGGATCCACCTGATGCGGGCCCCACCTAGGAAAAATCCTGAGAAAACCAAAAACGAAAAAAACAAAATAAAATAAAACATCAAGACAGCTGTTGCTGCTGCACGTCCATAAGACGGTGTAGTAGTGTCCTGCTGCTGCGTAGGCAAGAGAGGCCCTACTGTGGTGTGCCGAAAATCAAAACCATGCATTTGATGGGCCCCCTTCTCGCTGTGGGCCACACCGAAAATCAACCGTACATGGTAGCTATGTGGTCCACATGGCAGGAAAACAGTGGTCTTAAATGTCTACCATTGAAACTTTTATGGATTTTCAGAAGTCTTGGATTAATATCAAATTATTTATTTATTTGGTTTGTGTGACCTTATCAACAGATCAGATGGGAAATAAATAGCATGATGGGCCCTACGTAGGACCCACCTCTGCTGTTTGAATCAACAGCCACCGCTGCTACTGCTGCACGTGCAGCAGTAGCACATGATGTATGCCATCCATGCTAACTGTCCATCCAGACGGTGTATATGCACACAGTCCATTTAGTTAGTGGGCCAAGTGTGTGGACCCTACCATGATACATGTGTTGTATCTGTACCTTCCAACCATTTTGAGAGATCATTTTATGGCATAAGCTAAAGAATGAGTCAGATCTAAAGTTCAAGTGGACCTCACCATTTAAAGTAGTGAATAGTGACATTCACCATTCAAAACTTCTTAAGGGTCGCGGTAGTTCCGATCAAGCTGATGTTTTTGCTTTCACTTCATCTACCTCTATGTTAACTTATGAATAGGTTGGATCTTAAAAATACATAAGGGTGGGCCCGATTGATATACATGAAGCCCATTTGATTCAGCCTATTTGAATTAACTCATTTGATTCGGCCAGTTGATACGACCCATTTGATGAGGCCCGTGGGCGAGGCCCAATGTGATGTATTCAAGACCCGTGGGTGAGGCCCAATGTGATGTATTCGAGGCCCGTGGGTGAGGCCCAATGTGATGTATTCGAGGCCTGTGGGCGAGGCCCAATGTGATGTATTCGAGGCCCGTAGGCAATGCCTAATATGATGTATTCGAGGCCCATGGGCGAGGCCCAATGTGATGTATTCGAGGCCCGTGGGTGAGGCCCATTGTGATGTATTCGAGGCCCGTGGGTGAGGCCCAATGTGATGTATTCAAGGCCCGTGGGCAAGGTCCATTGTGATGTATTCGAGGCCCATGCGATGCGGCCCACTTGATGTGTATATGGGCTTTATGCGAGGCCATGAGCTCATTATATGTTTTGACTCTATATGTAGGCTACTACTTGGGAGCAATGTTGGTTAGATGTCCACATTAATAGGCAATGATGGTTGGATGTCCACATTGTGACCTTCCCTTAGGCCTTGTTAGGCCCATTCTCATAATCCTCTTATGGGTTAACTTAGATAAGTGAGCCCCATTCGCCATAGACTGGTGGTTTCGCGCTATTAGATTTGATACAACCATGGCTGAGGGGCAATCTTTATGTTATGGTTGATTGGCTGTCCATCTATAAATCCCGCCTTGTTTATATGCTAATTATCAGTGTCCATTATCGATGCTAATTATCGGTGCCCATTATCGATGCTGATTGTCGGTGTTGATTGTCAATGCTGATCATCGATTCCGATTGTCGAGGCCGAGTATCGAGGCCGATTTTGATTTGTCGAGGCCGATTTTGATTTGTAAAGGCCGATTGTATAGGCTGATTCTGATTGTCAAGGCCGATTCTGATTGTCAAGGCCGAGTATCGAGGCCGATTCCGATTTGTCGAGGCCGATTGTATAGGCTGATTTCAATTATTAAGGCCGTGTATCGAGGCCGATTTTGATTGTCAAGGCTAAGTATCGAGGTCGATTGCATAGATCAATTCCGATTATCGAGGCCGAGTATCAAGGCCGATTTCGATTGTCAAGCCGAGTATCGAGGCCGATTCCGATTTGTCGAGGTCGATTGTATAGGCTAATTTCGATTGTTGAGGCCGAGTATCGACGCTGATTCCAATTTGTCGAGGCCGATTATATAGACAGATTCTAATTATCGAGGCCAAGTATCGAGGTCGAGGCCGAGTATCGAGGCCGATTCTGAGTGTCGATTTCGATTGTTGAGGTCGATTTCGATTGTCGAGGCCGATTCGATGACCAAGGCCGATTGTTGAGACCTATATGATGTATATGCGACCCATAGTTGAGGCCCATTATGATGTGTATTTGGCCTATGTGATGTATATGCAACCTGTGTTTAAGGCTTAATGTGATGACTATGAGGTTTATGTAATGAGGCCCATTGTGATGCATTTAAGGGCCAGGCAATGGAGTCCATTGTGATGTTTATTAGGCCCATTGTGATGTGTATTAAGCTCTTGAGTAAGACCTATGATGTTGTATATTAGGCCCTTGTGTGAGGCCATGGGTCTACTATATGTTAGGCTTTATGTGGGTCATTCCTTGGGGGCAATGTTAGTTAAATGTCCACATTGTCGAGACTGATTGTCGATACCGGTTGTTAATACCGATTATGAGTATGTGACAGCATAGCATTATGATACATGTCCATATGCATTATCTGCATGTTTATTATGAGATGTGATTGACCATTGCATATGTCATAGTACAGATAGTTTATGAGACTCCTTGATAGGAAAAGTGACTCCACATGAGCGCACGGTATGCGCAGGATTGATGCATGATTGCACTGCGTGACTCATGCATCTTGCATTGTGTGATTGTGATTACTGTACGCCCTAGCGACATCAGGGCCATAGCCTCCACAGACATATCGTGAATGGTCAGATGGGACACCGAAAATATTTGGTTCTAGCATACGGTACGCCATAGATGTCCCTGGGTGAAAATCTCTAAACCTCCGATGCTAGGAGACGCCCTAACGTCGAGACCGAGTGGATACATGAACACCCGAGTGTCGAATACCAGGAGGCCGCATCTTCCACTGTGTCTGGTCGGTTGGGAGGGGGTATGGCCTTACCTGCCCGAGGGTAGGGGGCATAGCTAGGCTGAGTTTGACCAGCTCGTGAATGGGTCTACTATCGACGTGCCGGGTAAATATTGGCTAACTACTGGGCTGACGAATAGTGAGGTCTCTTCCACTTGCATGGTCGCGCATCAGTGGGCGACGGTTGCATGTACAGTGTATTAGACCAGAGCAGGAGTTGCATATTCATTCATTCACTATCCACTCGGGCTGATGCTGCGTAACTATTTCTTACGTGTGCCTTCGCAATGCAAGATTTCGGTTGGGGCGGGCGACTAACATGAGATTAAGAGTTTACCACATTGAGTTTGACTATCCAAATTTAGGTATGGGACTGGTTTGAATAGAAGTCCCTTGTGATGGACCCCATAGCCTGCGATACTACATACTATCATCTTGACTTCATACTCCAGCATGGTTATTCCATTCGCACCGCATATTGCATTACACCCGCGGCATATGACATTTTGGGTTACTATGTCTTTGCATTTATATGGCTTAGATACGGCTGACGGTATTCGTGAACTCATTAGGAGTTATATATTGCATTGCATCTTCGGCATCTGATATTTGACTCTTTATGACTTCTCATTTGCATAACTGATCTGTATTGCGTATTCTGATATTGATTGACTCGTGGACTTGTCAGTATTTCCGCTTACTCTAATATTGTATGATTCATGATCTTACCAGTATTTTTGATATTGTATGATTATGGCATTGTATTGCTAACTTGGCACTTACCTTGTGCACACACTTTCACTACCCTCTAAGCTTTCTATAAGCTTACGCATGATAAATGCATGTAAGTGATGTTAGGTTATAGTAGTATTGACCTTGGAGCATGTAGCGGACTTCTAGAGCTTGATTTTTGATATATGTATTTTCCTTTCGGCACTGTACTTAAATATTTATATTAGTGAATATGTGATGATGATGTTGCCTTTGTGATTTAGGTAAACTTGTGGTTATGCTTCTTACGAGATAAATGTACGTTGGAAAATCCTCCTTGTAGGATCCCAGAATCAAAATCTAATGTATACGCACTGGGAGCCGAGAATGGGGTACTACGGAGGCTGTCGGCACCGAATTCGGTGATTGAGAATTTTGTAAACCCGGTTTCAGGGTTTGGGGCGTGACAACTATTGTCCATATCGTGACGATGACTAAGTAAGGCATGACAGAGGTTACCTGGATCCATAGGAGAGAAGTCCAATTTAGGTGAGGCAATGGGCAGTATGAGAGAGAGATAAGGTTCGGCTGCTGTCACAACAGCCTTTCTCTCGCCTTCAGCCGTACTGTCTCATTTTTTTCTGGCTTGAAGCTTGTGCCACTAATCGGGGTATGTACCAATGCAATTGGAAGCAGTTTTCATGTGTATGCTTCATATTACCACAATGAGAGCATTTGAGACCATCGGATGAGGTACGGGCTTTAGAGAAAGATTTCCCAGTATGCTGAGAAGCCGATCTAGACAGTCCAAGCTTCAATCCTTTCGAAGCAAGTACTGCCCCTGGAGGTGGTTCATGGTCACCGGCGTTCATCACCATCTGGCGAAGAGCCTCCCTGCGGACATGGGCATATGCTTACTCCACGGTGGGAAACGTGTGCATCTGCAATATGTCGCTGCAAATATTGTCCAACCGGTCATCAAAACCATCAAAGAATACATAGACCCGATCTTCTTGGAGAAGATCATTATAACGTTGAATATCGGCAGGGCATTCCATCGGATTGGGATATCGAAAATCAATCTCACGCCAGAGGCCTTGCAAATCGGTGTAGTATTTTTTCAGGGAGCCACCCGCTTGGTGGAGACATGAGATGCAGTGCCGAAGATCATAGACTTGAGAGATATCTCCACCATCAAAATAGGTGGTAGCAACTGAATCCCAAACCATTTTGGCCATGGGAAATCAAATGAAATTACCGATTAACGCCGCATCCATGGAGTTAATCAACCATCCTTTGACAATGGCGTTGTCAGTACGCCATTTGTGGAAGGACAGATCAGTCGAAGATGGTGGAGGTAACTCACCATTGATGTATCCCAACTTGTCTTTGCCGGAGATGTACATCTTGACAACTTGGGACTATAAAGCATAGTTGGAACCATCCAACTTGATGCCGATCGGGACAGCCGTAGGTTCAGAAAGCACGATCAGGGCCTGAGCTTTGGACAGAGCTTCGACCATTTTTGTGGTGAATATTTCAGAGAGGAGCGTATTATGGTTAATGGAAGAGTCACTGGACTTCGTCGAGGTTTCGGTGTCTCCCATATGTGAAGGTGGCGGTGGAAGGAGGCTATGAACTAGGGTTAGACGTGACCCAAGAGCTAGAAATCGACTAGCTTTGATACCATGTTAGATTTCTATTATTGTATTTCTTTCATTCACTTTTTATAGAGACACTGTAAAAATATATAGGGAGATTAGCAACCCTATTCTTGGCTATACATAGATATTGTACAATCATGAATATAATCTTTCTAATTTGTCTCTTAATTGACAACTCATTGATTGTTTTGACAACTCACGCCAACAAATTTTTGTCTCTAGAAAGAGCAATGTAATATTTGATTTATCCTTAATTTTTACTGATTTTATAGAAAATGAAAGGTGGTGCGTTTTTGCAAAGAGGTGTTGTTGAGCAGTCAAAAAGCGTTCCAATGCTCCGTACTACAACACGCAATCTAGCCTACGCTATACAATATCTAAGTAAGAATACTAGAGAACTTAAAGCTTATAAACCCCTTTAGCCTTTTCTCTCCAAGCAATCGGGAGTAAATATTTTCAAAGAGTTTCACTTTTTCAAACTAAGATTTGGAGGGAAAGTGAAATTCAAACACTTTTGAATAAAGGTAAAGAACAAGTGCATGCACATTTCTATTATATTATGTAAATGCTAGGATGTTAAGCACACATAGGTTGTCAAATTTCGTGGACCAAACCACTCCAAGGTAGAACTTCAAGATCGGTTTATGTTTAAGAGAAGATCAAGCTCAAGATCGGTTTATGTTTAAGAGAAGATCAAGCTCAAGATCGGTTTATGTTCAAGAAAAGATCAAGCTTTATGTTCAAGAAAAGATCAAACTCAAATTCAAGATGAAGTTCGAGACGAAGTTCGAGCCAAAATAAATTAGATATTTGATATATCTCAGGTGGTATAAACCCTAGAAAGACCTTAGGACTAGGTGCTTTTAAAAATATTTAAACATGGGTTTTTACATTTGATTTTGCCTGGAATTTGACCAGCCTAACTTCTGGTTCAACCAGCCCAACTTCAAGCCCGAAACAAATAACAACTTTTGTTGCAAATTCAGTTAGCCCGAGTTTTGGTTCGACTAGCCTAATCTTGAAATTCGGTTAGCCTAAGAAAGTTCGAGTCAAATTCTAGCAACATCGACTTTTGGAATTTGCGGGAATTCGGCTAGCTGAATTGTTTTGTTCGGCCAGCTGAACTTGACCTCAGGCTAACCAAAATTTGGATAATTCTTATCTCATGTAATCTGAAATCCGTTGAACAGAATCCACTAAACTCGAGCTAGTCAAAGCCTATCTCGAGCTAGCCGAAGTTCTAACTTCTTTGCCTATAAATTAAGGTTTTCTCTCATTCAAAATTACACAATTTAATTATCAGAATTCTTTTGTAGGAGAGAGAGAAGTCATTGGCAAGCTATTGTTGGTATTTATAATTTATTGTAATAGCTTATTCAATTCCCTTTAGTTTAAGATCTTTTAAGTTTAATCTAAGAGAATAAACTATAGTCCTCTTTGAGATATAAGATAATTGAATTAAGTAGCTTTTGGGTTTAACAAAATTAAAATCTATAGAACCCTAGACCCTTTTTATCTGGCTGAACATGACACTATCTACATTTAAGAAAGAGGTCCTTCTGTTACAAGCTTTTCTTACGTCTTCTACAGTTGAAGATAAGTATACCTTCTGAAACTCTGTTTAGGTTTTTTTTTTTTTTTTTTTTTTTTGGAGATCTCCTGTGAAAATCTCAGTTGAGGTTTTGTTTGACATAGCATGTGAAAATCTCAATTATGGTTTTGTTTGAGATAGCCTGTGAAAATCTCAATTAAGGTTTTGTCTAAGATAGCCTGTGAAAATCTCAATTACGGTTTTGTCTGAGATAGCCTGTGAAAATCTCAGTTTGAGTTTTTATTGTGATAGCCTGTGAAAATCACAAGGAACTGTATCAGATTATTAAGGTGACCCTGAGAAAACCTTTTTATAGTGAAAGCTAAAATTATGAGGGAAGTAATTTTGGGAGTGGAGTAGGTGTGTTTTTTTTAAAAGCACCGAACCACTATAATTCTTTGTGTCATGTGGTGAATGCCTTATTTTTATTTTTGGTGGATTGGATGTATTTAATTATTTCAGTTGTGTGGTGAATGTTGTAATTATTTAATTTACTCTTACTAGTTTGAAGTTTTAAGTTTGAAAACATTTGTGAAATAAGGTTGTCCTGCCTAAAACTTTAGGTGAAGGTTATCTTACGAATTATTTGGAATAAATGTTTCAATACTCAAGCAATTGAGTTCTTTGTATTATTTACATATTCAACACTTATTTCGATTATTTGGCATTGTCCTATTCACCCCCCCTCTAGGACATCGCAAGCTCTCCATTTCATATTATTTAACTAACCCCGATTGAGATAAAATCTCAACATATATGCCAATATGGAATACGTGTATAAGAGAAAGTTATGCTTCCTTGACGCACATGAGCAGATGATCTAGTAGTGTCGCAGGGCTACATATGCTAGAGATTAAGGAATGTCCACCTTCTAATGTCTGCTAGATGGCGTCTAGGTCTTTTGTGTTGGGTATAAATGATATATTAGGCCTAGGCCTTGGCATAGAGTGTTGAGTGTGAAATGTTACATATTTCTTCCTAATCGTGCATTGGTTTTGTATGCATAGGTATGCTAAATTGATCTAATTACTTGTGTTTTACTACGTGAGATGATTTGGAGAGCTAAAATGAAAAAAAAATGATTAAAGCAAAGATTTAATGTGCGAAGAATGATCAAATGAAGAATCAAATGTTTGGAAGATGTTATTAAAAATTTCAAGTGCGAAAGATTTAAGAAAATGAAGTGTTAAGGAGAGAAAAGTCTGGAAAATCATACAATTAAGAAACAAAAATAATAGAATATTCAGTCCCATCTAAGGTTGGTTTGGTCCGACTAAAAGTGCCCAAAATAGTCTAGTAAGAAACAATGATTTTCAGACTTAATTTGCCTCAATAGTTAGGTGCGACCAAAGTGATGTCCGGTGCCACCGAAGTAGAGTTTGGTGCAACTGAAAAGAGATAAGGACTTCAGACAGATTTTGGAGAAATTCGTCTATAGACGAAGGCAGCTTCAGCTGGACTTAGCCCAACTTTAGTGCGACCAAAGGTGTGTTCAGTGCAACGAAGCACAACAAAAGTGCATAAATTTGAAGTTGGTGCAAAGTTAGTAAGGAATTTTCCTATTTAAAGGAGTAATTTAGGTTATTCTAGATATGAAGTAGGATTTAGGAGAGAGAGTAAGAGGTTGTAGAGCTTCTGCAGAGCCGTTCTTCTTCTTCAATCTTTCGGTTCTAGTTTATTTTTCATATTCTTGTTCGAGTTTAGTTCGATTATGATAATGGAGGGATAAATCTCTTAGCAAGGGCTAAGAGGTGAAGCTTGTAGTTATTTTTAATATTCTAGTTTACTTTGATTCAAGTTCATTGGTTCGAATAATGAATAATTCAATTATTTTAGTTTGAACAAAGCTTTAGTTTTAATTTAAGCTTTAGTTTTAGTTTACTTTGATCCATTGTTGACTCTGGGCACTTTGAATGCTTAAGAAGGCTAAGATTGTTAGTTTATCTATTTTGCAAGGGATTGATATATTAAATTTATGGATTTATCATAGACTACGGCCACGATAGATACTTTGAAATCCCTGCGATCAATAACTTGGTGTTTCATGTGGGAACTGAATTAATTAAAGCTCAAATATGTTTTGGTTAGTGTTGAATTAACCGCTTTATTATCCGAATGGATAGAATATGACTTTGATTCCAATTGTGTTTTCTAGTTGAATCAAGTGAATTAGGCATTGAGAATGGCTAAAAGTGGATCTTTAAAACTCTATATTTTATTTTATTGATTTTCTCTTTACATTATTAAGATTTCCATCATTACTTCTTCTAATTCAAGTTTTATAATTAATTCTAGTTCTAAAATGTTTTGAGAGCATACAAATTTAAGTCCCTGAGGATTTGACCTCGGTCTCATCGAACCATTACTACATGGCAGCCCTGCACTTTGAGTTGTCAACCATAGGGTTCGATCAAGTTTTTGGCGCTGTTGTTGGGGACTTCACTCGCGTTTTTCTGAAATACTTTAGGGTTAGAGTTTGTTTAGAATATGGAATAGCTTTCTCTGCATTTTTAGTTAAGGTTTTCTCATAAATTCAGGTATTAGCATTATTTTTGTTTTATTCTTTTGATTTGCTGAATGTAGCCTAAAATCATCAATCGGGCACTATCCTTTTAACCATACTGCTTTAGATTATTTATAATTCCTTTTTCATTGTACAAGTGTTAATTACTTTAGAAGTAGAAGTAGGTTTGAGTGGTTCATGCCCAAGTAGGTCCGTGACAACACTCTTCGTATTCGTAGTGAGGGAGGACTAGTTGAAGGATTGTCTATCCATCGCCATGTTAAAAAAAATACCTGAGATCTTCTGAACTGGCTGAGAACATGGCTAAGAAACAACCAAATCGACATGCTGAAGAATAAACACAACATGATGAGAATGATGTGCACAATGGTCCACTAGTTAGAACTTTAAGTGACTGTACAAATCAGCTAGAACAAGCACCCATTCTTGCATGATTTTTCTACATAATGCAGGAAATGTGTATTTTAAACAGGGAGTGATCCAACTACTTTCAAAATTCCATGGACTAGACTCTAAAAGTCCATCTCTACATCTCAGAGAATTTGATGAGATTGTAGCCACCCTAGACTTTATTAATTGTTTGAAGATACCTTCAGATGAAATTGTTCCCTTTTTCCTCGAAGGAGAAGGCGAAGTCATGGCTCGACTCCTTAAGGCCAAGATTAATTAGGACATGAGCTAAGATGACTTGGACGTTTCTTAAAAAGTTTTTCCCAGTTCATAAGACTAACACCCTTAAAAGAGCTATAATGAACTTTTCACAAAAGAGGAATAAACCTTCTTCCAATATTGGGAGAGGTTTAAGGAACTTCTAAACGCTTGTCCACATTATGGCTACGAAATATAGTGGGTAATAAGTTTTTTCTATGATGGTCTGACTTCACCTATGTGCCAATTAGTAGAGATGATGTACAATTGGGAGTTCGTGAATAAGGAATTCGATGACATGTGGGACTATTTCGATATGTTATTTAAAAACATGCAATCCTAAGATACTTCAAGCAAGTTGACCCATTCCAAGACAACTCAACCCAAAGAAAAAGGAGGAATTTATGTTTTAAGGGAAGAAAACAATGTTAATTATCGCACCCCAAACTCGGAAAGTGGGCTAACAAAATTCCCGATCACCGAATCCAGCGCCATACGCCAGATTCCGATCCTGAGATTCTATAAGGAGGATTTTCAATATGAATTTTTTTTTTATTTTTTTTTTTATTTTTTTTTTTTTGTAATAGAGCATAACCACAAGCATAACCAAGTCACAAAACAACATCACCACATATCCACTATATCAAAATCTTTGAGATAATGCGGAAAGAGAAATACAAGATGATCAAAAGAACTCTAAAATAATCTGTCACGCGCTCCTGCCTCAGCGCTGTTGTGATCCAACGTCACCTGCACGCAACGGTCGTGCATAAGCTTACGAAAAACTTAGAGGGTAGTGTAAGTGTGTGCACAAGGTAAATGCCAAGTATGCAATATCAGGTTAATGGGAAAATGTGCTGGTAAGTCCATGAATACTATCAGCCGTACTAAGGTTATGCGATGAAAGGCGTGAATTCTATCAGCCATACCAAGGCTATACGAAGTAGGGCATGAATGCTATTAGCCATACTAAGGCTATGCGATGCAAGGCATGAATGCTATCGGTCATATCAAGGCCATGCGATGCGAGCCCTACGTAGCGAAATGTCATATGTGAGATGCAACGCAAGCATGCCAGTCCTCATCAAGTACATATGCTAGTACAGTTCCTCTCAGGGATATCACCGGGGTCTAGTACACTCCACACTGACTGCCTCCTCCCTAGCCGCACAGTCCAACGAGTTAAAGAGACTATATTATCCGCCTAACAGTAGTTTGCCAATACCTACCCGACTCGTCGATAGCGGACCCATTTGTAAGCTGGTCAAAATCAGCCTAGCTTATAGCCCCCTTACTCGGGCGAATAAGGTCACACCTCCTTCTAACCGACCACGACACAGTGGGAGACGCGGCCTACTGGTATTCGGCACTCGTGCGCTCATGTATCCACTCGGTCTAGATGTTGAAGCATCTTTTGGTATCAAAAAGGTTCTGGGACTTTACCCAAGGACATCCTATGTGCCCACAGTGCTAGAGCCAATGTTTCCGGTATCTAATCCGGCCATCCACGATGTGCCTGTGGAGGTCACAGCTCTGATGTCGCTAGGGCGTATAGTGATCATGTCACACAAATGCGAGATATATGAATCACATTGTCCAGTCATGCAGCAATCCTACGCGTACAAAGCGCTCATGTGGGCAACTCCTATCAGTGAGTCCCATAAACAATTTGTCCAATGGTATATGCTATGTTCAGTCACTCCTCATATCGAGCATACATATGATGTGTATGGGCATGAATCATGGAGTTATACTAAGCATGTTATATGTTGATGAACTATCTTCATAACGAAGATGGGCCTAGACAGCCTACACACAACAAGTATGGGCCTAGACAGCCTACACACAACAAGTATGGGCCTAACAATGAGCCCTAGGGAGAGTTACAATGCGAACATTTAACTATCATTGCTCTTACAATGTGGACGTCAAACCATCATTGCTCCCAAGGCATGGCCCGCCATAAACATCATTACATACATCATGATGGAATCACACATCGTAATAGACCTCATATACATCACATTTGGTCCCACACAAAGGCGTTATCTACGTCTCATTGGGCCTCACTCATGGTCCTTATATACATCACATTAGGCCTCAACCTATGGGCCTCAAATACATCACAATGGGCCTCATATACATCAAGTGAGGCACATCACATGGGTTACACCAATGGGTCTCATATACATCAAGTGGGCCACATCACATGGGCAGCACTAATGGGCCTCATATACATCAAGTGGGCCGCATCCACGGGCCACACCAATGGGCCTCACCATCTACACTATTCATCTATTGTATAGATCTTTTTAGAGCATTACCCAAAAATGAATCACATTCGAAGATCATCTGGACCATACAACAAATAACAGTGGAGATAATGATTTCTACCGTTAACCGTTCACAGGCCCACTAAAACGCTTATTTTCTAATCTTTTCATAAGGTCACAAAGACCTGAAATAAGAGGAAAACAAATTCCATATTAATTCAAGACTTTTGGAACCCCAAATGGGTTTCAATGGTAGGCGTTCAACCCTCCACTGGTTTCTGTAGTGTGGTCCACCTGATAGGCGGATTTGCCTCATTTTTAGTCTCAAGCCTTAAGATGAGATCGTGAGGTGGATGGATGATTTGGATCTAACACAAACCTCATGCGGGACCCACATAGCCGCTGACGTCAATACATCATACAGGGTCCCCACCGTCCAGATGGACGGCTGGGATATAACACATATCTCATGGTCAGACCCTCAGGTCTTGCTGACATTATATACAATAGCTATAAAGCTAGTTCAGCCAGCAATGGACGGTCTGGATTACATCACATACCTCACAACCAGACCCACAGAACTTACTGACTTCAAATATAGCAGCAACATGGCCCACCGTCCATCAAACGAACAGTTTGGATTTAATTAATCAGACCCACCATCTTTCTTACGTCAAATACAGTAGCTAGATGGATGACTGGATATACAGTTACATCACGATGGAGTCCCACCGTCTAGCAGTTGGACGGTGGGGATGAAACCATACATCAAGGTGGGTCCACACGTGTGGGACCCACCAGCTTTTAGATTAAGCTGATATTTATGTTTTCTCTTCATTCACGGTCAACAGCACTACTGCCGTTATGGTGTTTATCTCACATCTGCAATTGATGAACGGTGTATATAATATACATCATATATATAAATCAAGGTGGGGTCCACGTCCCTGGACAATGGCGTGGATATAACATATATATTAGGTGGGTCCCACACTTGTGGCCCACCTGCATTAGGATGAAGCTGATATTCCTGTTTTCCCCTCCATCCAGGGTCCTCTCAAGGACGGAAGCAAGGTGTTGCTGATGGACGGCCAGCAGGGTGGACCTGCTTGGCGGATAGCGTAGATAAAATTCATGCATCATGGTGGGCCACAAACAGGGAAGAGAGAGAGAGAGAGAGAGAGAGAGAGAGAGAGAGAGAGAGAGAGAGAGCGACATGCGATGGAGGGACCCCGACACCATGGGCCCTCCCTTCCATGCGTTACAACATACATCAAGTGTATCCCATTAAATGTGGGCCCACCAAATCAAAATTAACGGTAGAGATCCCTTCTCCACCAAAATGCAAGGTCTAGATGACCCTTTTTATACAAGTAAAATAAACACCATGATGGGGTCCATGGAGAATGGCCCCATCATGAAATGAATATATGAATCATGATGGGCCATCGGCCACACCTAGGGTCTAAAGTGAGATCCGTATCATCAATCGGTAGGCCCCAATTGGCCTATCATCAAAATCATGAAATTTAAGCCTATAAAACACCCACCGTTCAATCTTCTTAGTTCCTTGGGAAGTTAAGCTCCTTAGCTCTCTCTTTGATGGAGGTTGATGAAGGTCGAAGGGCTAGGATGAGGGATCTTGGGGTAGGAAGTGGGCCACACACTTAGCTTATTTTCTCTCCTTAGGATTCTTATCTCATGGTTACTTGGGAAATGGTAGAGAATGGAATGAAATTAGAGAGGAGTGGGGTTGTGTAACAAGGATGGGATGAGAGGAATGGGTAGTGTAAGAGAGGGATGAGTGTGTGTATGAGAGAGTTGACTTATGGGGGTGAGGTGGCATGGGGTATGGGTTGCTTGTCATTGTTGGTAAGAAAGGGATGAGAGAGGCATGGGTTGTGCACTTGACTTGTGATTGATTGATTGATTGATGTGATGCGTTGTAGAGATTCTCTCGGAATTGCAAACGCGCGGCGTTTCTTCGAGATAAATGTGGGCCCACATCTCTTGGCTTGGGTATCGCATCGGTGCGCAAGACGCGACGTTAGAACCGCGGTGACAGCGTGGTCACAGTGGTAGAAGTCTCGGGTCGAGCCAACTCAGAATCACAAGATGTGACTTAGGGTCATGCGCAAACACCGATTACAGGTCAAGGGTTGTCAGAATTAGATAGGGAGGATCGAGGGAGTCTACGGAATGGTACGGACTAGGACATGGGCCTTACATTAATGCTAGGGTAGCTAGCCTCAGAAGAAAAGTTAAGGCTATGGATTCAAGAAAGTAGAAACAGTCAAACACAATGAGACCATTGAAACTATTTGTGGTATTTACTCAAGTAATGTACACTTGAGGCAGGAGTATCCCACAATTCTTGTGTTCCAAGAACTATTACATGAGCAATCCAATGCCATAAATAATTATCAACGACCTTTCAGTGCTCCAATTTCAAACATGTATAATTCCAGTTGGTGGAACCACCCAAATCTCAGTTGGAGGAACAGACCAACGACTAATTCTGATAAAAATCCTCAATGGCCTATTCCTTCGATCCTTATTCTGTTCTTAACACCAAAAAAGACCCAAGGGGATCTAATTCAAAGGTTCATAAACAATCAAGAGCAATTCAATCAAAGTGTTATACAAACATTCCAAGATATTAAAACATCATTAGGAATGTTTGCATTGTCCATTCAAAGATTAGAGTCACAACTAACCGTTATGGAGAAGGGGACTCTTCCAGCCCAACCTCTACTTAGCCTAAAACCTTAATGTGAAATAAGTGACTCTAGCTCTTCTAATCAACATATGGAGTAAGCTAAGTTTATCACCACTCTTAAAAGTAGAAAAACAATTGATAAAAGCATCTCGACAAGGGTTGAGAAGCTTAAGGACTCGGAATAACCTAAAGATGATGATGAGCCTGACAACACCTGATAGGAGAAAGAACTGGAATAAGAGTACAAGCCTGTGGCTCCATTTCCACAATTGTTGATCTCACCTAAACCTCTACCCAATACTCAGGATATTTTAGAGGTTCTCAAATAGGTAAAAATCAACATTCCTTTGTTGGTTGCCATAAAACAAATCCCATCATATGCCAAATTCCTTAAGGGACCTTTATACGGTCAAAAGACAACACAATGTTTAAAAGAAGATATTTCTAACGGAGAAAGTGAGTGCCATCATCAAACATGATGTGCTCAAAAAATATAAAGATCCCGATAGCTCAACCATCTCATGTGTGATTGCGAATCATTGAATTGAGCATCCCTTGATTTGGGGGCGAGTGTAAATTTAATTCCCTATTCAGTTTACGAACAACTTGGTCCAGGTGAATTAAAACCCACTAAGACCACACTCTAATTAATGGAAGGTTGGCTTAGATGGAGGTTTGCAGTATCGTGGCCGCCTGTGCGTCTCGAATCTCCATGACTTGAGGAGAGAAGTACTCGAGGTTGCTCACAATTCGAAGATGGCAATGCATCCTGATAGTACAAAGATGTATCGAGACATGAAGCGTTCGTACTGGTGAGACAACATGAAGGCCCACATAATCGACTTTGTGTCCCATTGTCTCACATACCAGCAGGTCAAGGCTAATCATCGCCGACCCCCTTGACTGCTTCAGCCCATGCCCATAGCAGAATGGAAATGGAATTTCATTTCTATGGATTTCATCTTAGGGCTACCGAAGACGAGGAATGGACATGATTCCATTTGGGTGATCGTGGACTGGTTGACGAAATCGGTCCATTTCCTCCCTATAAGAGTTTTGAACTCGACAGACGACTTGGCCAGATTGTACATTAGGGAGATAGTACGTCTGTATGGATTTCCTATGGAGATTGTGTCGAACCGAGACATGCGATTCATATCTATCTTTTGGACTTGTATCTAGGAAGCAATGAGTGTGAAGTTGAAGTTCAGTACCGCGTTCCACCTATAGACTGACGGGTAGACGGAACGGGTGAATCAGGTGTTGGAAGATATGCTGTGAGCTTGTGTGCTCGATTTCAAGGATAGTTAGGATTACTATCTTCCTTATGTCGAGTTCACCTATAACAACAGCTTCCAGGTGAGTATTGGCATGGATCCTTATGAGCCCTTATATGGGCGCCCCTGTCGAGCACCGCATGGCTGGGCAGAGGTTGGCGAGAGAAGTTTGATTGGCTATGATTTGGTACAGGCAACCTCAGAGAAGATCGACATTATCAGGCGTCGACTTCTTACAGAACAGAGCAGACAAAAGAGCTACCCCGATACGAGACAGCAACAGCTAGAGTTCGAGGTCAGGGACCACGTTTTTGAAAGTTTTCCCCATGAAGGGAGTCCTTCAGTTTGAAAAGAATGGGAAGCTCACCCAGAGATTTATTGGCCCATTCCAGATACTGGACCGAGTGGGTGTGGTGGCCTACCTCCTTGCTTTGCCCACACCACTCGTAGGCGTACACAACATATTTCATGTATATATACTGAAGAAATACGTTCTTGACCCTTCCCACATTATCAAATGGGAGTAGGTACAGTTGAGTACTGAGGACGCTACTTATGTATTGCGACCGATGCATATCCTAGATAAGAAGGAGCAGGTGTTGCGTAATAAGATGATTCCACTTGTGAAGGTTCTGTGGACATACCACACTAAGGAAGAGGCTACTTGGGAAATAGAAGCCGATGTTCGCAAAAACTACCCTCGGATTCTCAAGGAGTACGAAAAGGTACTAATTTCGAGGACGAAATTTTTCTTTAAGGGGGGTAGATTGTAAAGTCTCAGAAAAATTCGTACAAAGACCCGAGTACCACCTCAGGCAGAAATCACTTAGGACCAAATCCTTTAGAAAATTAGACGAAATAAACTAAGTGTTAAACTAGATTAGTTATGAAATTAGCTTGAACCACTTTAAATACGAACTGCAAGACCCAAAACTAGCAGAATCATTAGCGCTACATTACCCTGAAATCTAGGATAAATCTCTAAACCCAGTTGCTCTCGGGAGCACATTGAAACTTCGTATCGGACCTAGACCGCACGTCGAAAGTCCGATGACCATGAAACTATACACTTATGACCGCCTTACTGGGCTTGACAACCATCTCGGAAGTCAAATCCAGATAGTATCCAAAAACACGTAACTTAAGCCCGGAGCGAAGTGTGTAAGAAACGCGAATATCCTTTGAACATAACTCAGATTTAAGTAACTTGGGTCATTCGATTGCGGGCCAAATCTAAGGTTTCAAACCGTCAGAATCTAACCCAATAACACCCTCAGATCAAGGAAAATTCCCTACACAGGTTGGTGTACTCGTGGCCTTGATCGAGTGCCGACGATCGTTGAACTGAAACTGGTCCGCCACGGTCGATCCACAAATTCGATCAGCCTGAAAACTTAGCCTAGCATAGATCCAATGTTAGGGAACTTCCCCCTGACCATAGGCAGAAAATGGGCCTCCAGATGTGCTCCGTTGGATCGAAATAGCCACTATTTGGCTATAATCTAAGTATACCATGCCCTGGGGCCATTCTCATAAGTTCTAGGCCTATATAAGCCTCTTAAACCCTCTCTCTCCCATGTCATACGAATTTTGCAAACCCTAAGAGAGAGAAGAGAGAAAAGAGGAGAAGAGAGAGAGAGTGAGAGTGAGAGGTAGTTGTTGGGATCCTTCCTTGACGCTCCTCATACTTAACCATCATTCCTGTATCGCTAAACGGGCGATTCCAATTATGTTCTTAGGTAAGAAAACCTAATCTTAATCTGTTTTAGGGTTTCAAATAGTGTAAGTGATGAAATAGCTAACTTATTTCATGCTATAGGTGTCCGTCGTGCCGTAAATAAAGACTTGGCATACAAACTGAGTTCGATACTTGTTTATCGACGAAAGGTACGAACTATAAATGTTTAGGTTATGGTTTTCAATGCCTTCAATGTCAATTAATGATTTATGACTGACTTCATTGCTATCACATATACTTAGATTCGATGTTTCCCGTATATTACATATATATACAAACTATGTTGATTATAATGCATTCCAAGTGTTTGTTATAATGTTTGAATGAATATAGAATTATGATTTATGCTTGCCATGATTATTAGTTGCTAATGTATGATCGTGGGACACGTGGCAACTCTTTTGTGAAAGGATTCGCTATGTGTTTTAACTAACTTATTACATGTATGTAATATGTGTAGTCTAAGTGTTGGATAAAATGCTTGAGTGAGAAAATGCTTAATGTAAATGTATTTGATGAGGGCGTTGAGATAGGATTCTCAATCCCCTTATCTAGGGTTACAATTTCCTTCATGTAATCTATCTTACTACTATGTGATTTATGAGTAAAATGCTTATATATGTTAATATGTACTCTATGTGCTCGTTAAAATGCTGCTATGAGATTTATATTTAAATTGATTGTTACATGTTGTCTTAGCCATTACATATGAATGCTATTGTTCTGGAGTGTGCTTGGGGCTACGTTGTAGTCCAGACAATTGGTAATGTTTTACGATTAGTGGCTGAACTGTTTTAACCACAACGGATGCGTTCGACGAATCCGAGTCGTACGTCATTTAACGACAGTGGTTAGGCCATGTAGAATGCTTATGCACTCCATGTCGATTAAGTCAACGTACGCTCGTACTAGTCGAGCTTGTCAAGTAACCCGATTGGCCCAATGTATGTTCATCATGTATGGACGCTACTGCTTGAATCTAAGGTATCAAACTTACCAGTGGAATGCTCGTTTAACCTTAGTACCTCGATCCGCTAAGACTCGTGAGCCAGGCATGGTGGTATGGGATACCATGTTCGAGCTGTAGGCTTACGCTGGGGCGACAAGCCTCTCCGTAGTGTCCAGTGAGCAAACAAACTCGTGAGCCGAATACGGTGGTATGGAGCACTATATTCGAGCTGTCAGCCTACGATTAGGTGACGAGCCCATAGTGACCTCAAGTATACACTAGGACTACGCTAAGGTGACGAGCCTTTCCGTAGTTGCTTTGAGTATAAGCTAGGCCTGCGCTGATGGTGACAAGCCTCTCCGTAGTGACCTAGAACTGCTATCGTGTGAGATTAGATAGGATTAACGACCCTAGATAGATCATTGTTTGGGAAATGATATAAGGGAGGTACCTTAGCTTCCCAACCTGTTGTGTGAATATGCTAAATTAAGAACTTGGCTAATCATGCACATGCACCGCATTGCATGTGCCTTCGGCGTTAGAGTTGAGCACAGTGGGAGTGTTGCATGCTGCGATCGTAAGATGTTGTCGCAAGAGGGAGTGCAGGCGAGGGCATACATCATTATCACATATCATCCTTGCATTAACAAGAGTATTTAGGATATGAGTGTTGTAATGCTTTATCATTACTGCTTGACTGAATTGATAACATATTAACCTTTGCTTTATAGCTCCATTGAGTTGATCACTCACTCCCACGTTCTGAGACGGTGCTTTAAACACCAACCAGACCCTGTTGTAGTTACAAATGATGGTGATGCTTACGTAGCAGAGCCGAACTTTTATAGTGATGAGGAGTTCTATTTGTAGCTATCAGGCGGGTCTATCTAGGCCATGTTCTAATCGATGAGGATTACTAGGATAATGACTAGATGACATTACATATTTTGTATATTTTGGAAACTTTACATGTAATTAATTGACCTGGTAACATGATCATACTCAGGAGACTTACAATCACTTATATGCTTTATATACTTATCATAGTCTTCCGCTTGCATAATTCAATTGTCTCTGGAGTATGATATGCTGTTTTGGTATAATCTCACTCATGTTTAATGCACTAATACGTACAATATTTAATCATCATTATCTATGTTACATAAGTGATGTGTTGGAATTTGGGAGTTGGGCTCCTGCTCGACCCCCAATTTTCAGGGCATTACAAGTCAACTCGGGTATATGGGATGTACTTAGGGTCACGCGCAAACGCCGATTATAGGTCGCGATTTGCCGAAATTTGATAGAGAGGATCGCGAGAGTCTACAGAACGGTACGAACTACGATACAGGCTTTACATCTGAGTCCAGGCTCTTCTGGTCGTGCAGAGAGTGAAAATGGGAGAAGGAAGAGGAAGAAAGAAAGGTGAAGAAAGAAATTAAGAAGAAAGAGAGTGAGAGGGTGGGTGCATTGTTGCACCAGCTCGAACCAAGCCGAGTCTGCTAGTGAGTGCGAACCGAGTCCAGGTTCTCTCTGGTCGAACAATGAGAGAGAGAGAGAGAGAGAGAGAGAGAGAGAGAGAGAAATTATGAGAAGATCGAGAGGTGGGGAGACCAACTGTCCGAGTAAATCGTCATCTTCAGACGAGTCGAGCGAGTCGGTTGTAGGGCGACCTAGTTTGAGTCATTACTTCACCCCATTCGAGTCACTGACTCGCCTTCTCTGAGTCGCTATCTTCCCCATCCGAGTCACCCCTTCTCCCATTCAAGTCAAACTCAAAAGAAAGTCCAAAAAAGAATCTGCGTCTGAGTTGAGATCAAACTCGAACCGAGCTATCTAATCAACTCATGATTTTAACGGGTGGATTACTACTAGTTACTGTCGAATCAAGCAAACAAGTTGTTGAAACAAGCCATCGAGATTTCTTCCTTTCAATGGCAGTGAAACAACACAACATCAGGTACTATGCCCCTTTAAATTCAAAATCACTCAACTCATTAGTGAGTCAACTCAGTAGATCATTCGATTATGTTTGGGCCCAACTGTTTACCGGCGTTGTCTAAGGAGGCCCTTTGAGATCCCACCAACTTCAAAGAATTAAGCACAACCAGTCTATTGGCAACAACAAACTCCTTCAAATCCAAGATCGATTTGCATGGTGAGTAGAAATTTTGATCATAAAAGAACTGAGTTGACTCAGTTCCTATTACTAAGGATATAACCCTCTAAAAATCTGATATGATACCTCCAGGCAACAACTCCAGTGATCTACCTTGAAGATTTAGCCCTTCAATCAACCAAATTAATCAAGTTTGCATCTAATCACCCCGCCAAGATACTTGAGTTGTTCTCAAAGCTCATACTGTAGGAACATCCAAGTCAAAGGCATTCAACAAGTAAGGTGAGGATCACCCTTCAAGCTTTTCTACATCTTGATAGTTAACTTTGTTCATCTATTCTTATTCATTAAAGATATTGATTGCTTAATGTAGCATTAAGTAGAAATTATTATAAATGCTAGTATTTAATTGAGTGATTCTTTATAAATGATTGATGTTGGGATTAAATTCAAGTATTTGAACATGCTATGGAACTCAAATATCTCTACCTTGGTTTGAAATGAATACTTAATATGTGCAAATGATATTGATATTGTACGTGGCTTGTTTCACCACTTGCGATTATTTGATAGTGTTTTTAGAAGCCCTCGAATTCGTGGCCATTTCGTCTAATAGATTAAATGGGAAATCCTTGTTGTGGACTTACCATCTTGTGGGTCTTTAGTGCCTTTGTGGCCTTTTGGGAATAATCTCGCTTTTATCGCGTCCTTGGAATGAACTATATGCCCTTATAGTTTTGATGGAATATTTGCCTATGTAGCTTTGATGGACCATTTTCGTACGACCTTGCGATGGTAAGTTCCACTTGTTAGACAATGATTGGCCACTAGTTGAAGAGGTTATCTTTAAAACATTATATTTATAGTCTCATAAGCTACGGATGGTGGAATGGGACATTACGTCTAAGCTGTCGGCCTATGCTAGGTGACAAACTCCTCATTATGACCTTTGAGCTTTCTTAAAATGGCTGTTTGAAATTGGAATAATACTAGTTGGGCTAATTAAGCATCTTCATGACATACAGACTTTACCGGGTGGTCGATACAAGACGCAGGATTTTCTTGGGTCACTACGGGCTATACCGTAGAGTATTTTACCTGATGATCCTAAATTTTCGTTGCGTGCATTTGACTACCATGGGCTGTCCTTTTTGCATGAAATTTTTTAGGTGTCTAATTTTCCTTGGACGTACATAGAGTACTCTTCCAAAAAGCTAGGTTACCTTGGGTGTCCTCGTTGCATGGTCTTTTTTGAGTGGATAGCTCTCATTAGGGCATACATTTGAATACTTTTTCGAGTAGCTAGTTCTCTTTGGGCGACCTTTTGCCAGCTGGATGTGCATCCCCAGATCTGTGAGCATATGCATGCATCCATGCATTTAAACAAGAATATCTTTGTGAAATTTATTCAATATATGTGTATCTGATGAACTGTCTTATTATTATAATGATCATTGTGAAATATTCATTGTAGATTGTTTCTGATAACTATGCTTAATTATCTTGATGATACGATAAATCTTGGAGGTTATATCTCAATGGGATAGCTATTGATGTTATCAAACCGTATTTAGTGTGCGTAAAATGCAAATGACACGCATGCTGATGTTTGTTTGAAATAGGAGGAGCCAGATGATTTTGCGACTCTTTATTCCTGATTTCATTTGTATTTAATTTATATTGTCATGTTTTATAAAAACTTAAGACACTGTTTTGTATAAGTTTTCGGACTACCACTCGAATATTTGGTAATGTATATTTGGATTCCCACTTATACTTGATTTGCTTCTATTATGCTAGATTACTAACTCCGATAAAAGAAAAAAAATATATACGTGGAATTTAGGTTTATTTAAAGGTTAACATTCGGGTTTTTTTCTTTTAATGAGTAGTGTACTCAGGTTTCGGGAACCGAGGTATTACAGGGTAGTATTTATAGGTTTTTACACGTGTGAAGCCTCGATCTATGTGCCACGGGCCCCATTCTGGGCAACAAAACCTCCACACCCGTGTAACAGGTCTATCTACGCAACAAGTCTACTGTGAAGTCTATTTCCGTGCAACAGTGGAGTCTGGCACAACAGTTCTCTGGGACTGGGAGCTTGTTTCCATGTAACAAGGACTGGGGGGTCTGTTTCTACGCGACAGGGACTCGAAGGTCTGGAGAAGTAGCATTTTTTGTGCACCAACGCATACATTGCATTTTAACACTTAGTTGACTCAAGTGTATGCTGTGCAGCTTGTCGAACTATCAGATTTTGCCCATAAAAAATTCGAGTTAACTAATTATTTGACAGCTACATCAAGTGGGGACCGCTTTATCAAGAAAGAGTCAAAGTAGATTTATCTAACATAAGCCATTGCTTGTCATAGGCATCCCATTATCACTATATTCACACACTTTGTATCATTAGGGCAAAGCTAATCCTATTGGTCTTGTGAAGTAAAGACGACAGTTGAACAGGTGCCTCACACCTTCTCCCTCTATATAACGATGATCCCTCACCCTAATTTTTCGATCTCCGATCAAGGAGTAATTTTAGAATAAACATTTCTATAGAGTCTAACTAATTGTTGGGGCAGAGTAATTGATAGCAACTCCATTCAAATATAACACCCCTACACTAAAAAAGCACACATAAACACAATCCTAGATATGTGGAGCCCATTGACTATGTGATGCCATTAGTGATAATGCAGCATAAGGGCCCATGATCACATAATCATAATTTTTTATATTAGATTTCCCTTGATCATAAGATTTAAGCACTTAGCTACACTATCCAATTGATTTTTTTGCCAACAAAGTATGTTTGAGAAGTGTTAAGTAATCACTAGATGGTATACATATAGATAGTTAAAATCCGTTTTCGATGAAAATATTATTTGTTTGATTGAATTAAGCCGAAAATTGATGAGTACACCCAATAACGATGTACGGAACGGAAGACCCGATCACGTGGTTAAGTCAGTCTCTCGATTGTATGTGCAGTAATGTTTGCAGGGTTTTCATGAGCTAAAAAGCAGATTGGCTGGTGTAACGTACACCACCGATCTGGCTTGTGTGTTGACGTAACAAAGTTCTGTGGGTCCTACAATGAGGTATGTATTATATCCAGTCCATCCATTTGGAGAGCTCACACAAAGGCTTGAGCCAGAAAAACAAGCCGAAAAATAAGACAGATCCAAAGATCAAGTGGACCACACTATATTAAAAAAAAAAAAAAAAAAAAAAGCAATGAAGGATTGAACGTCTACCATGGATTCACAGAAGTTTTGGATCAATATGATATTGGTTTTTCATCTTCATCCAGGTTTGTGTGACCTTGTGGAGAGATTGGATGGAAAATAAAAGTTCCCTATAATGTTTTAACAGTGAGAATCATTGTCCCATTGCTATTTGTGGTGTGGTCCACTTGAGCTTGGAATCATGCTCTATAATGTGGATATAATAAATACAACATTGTTGGGGCCATATAACTTTGATATCCTTTGAACCGTTCGTACAACTTGGAGCTCGAGGAGCGTCACTGCTTGTCTTCGAGCGACACGTGTACCCACACCAGCCAGATCAGTGGTGTGTGATACACCAGCTAATCCGCTTCCATCGTATTACGAATGCGGTTCAAGTTGTACTCAATAACCTTACAAATGTAAAGAAATGTACTAATCACACTCAATAGAGAGGTGCAGACAAAACCATCCACGCTACTTGTTCTCGGTCAAAAGTATTTGAGTATGGCATTGGAATGACAGCCCCATGTGTACTGCTACGTGGCTTATCACCCTCGACTGCTTGTGCAGACACCTATCACGAAGTTGTCGTCTGTGGATAAGGCTTTATCGCCCTGTACTGCTTGTGCAGACACCCCCTCCACTCATTCCATCATGTGAACCAACTCAATTTTCTCCCACGACCTCAAAATTCAGGTAGTACTACATCATGTGCCCCCATCGAGTCATCCTTGGGGCCCGAAAATCAAAAGTGGCCAACCAAACCCCCCATGGTTTTGAGACTCCAGTAGGTCCAAGGATTTAACCAGCTGCTAGTGCTCATTTGGTTGCAAATAATAATAATAATAATAATAACCATCTGAATTTAACCTCTTATTAAGGGCCCTACATCTAGAGCAGTTGATCCACTTGATTTTCTAGCCAAAACGTATACTGACATTGACCATCCGCTCCGTCATCTAAGAATGTCAAATATTTGACGATCAGCTCTGTCCAATATGTTGTCCCCATACCACCCGCAACCTTACAAAATCTATCTGGGCCATTTTATGACAGGAGTTTCTTCCAGGGTTGATACGAGCAAGATCAAGATTGAAAATATAAATAAAAATCAGATGGAGCCAGGATAGCTGCACCCTAGTCTCCCTTATGGTTGGCCACAATATTCAACTTCTTTTGTGGCAGCGCTGCCCGATGGACCCCATGTCGCGTGATAGTGGGGTCCAAACGCAAGAAAGCTCTCATTCATACGGACATTCGCCAACCCCTGAGGAAATCTCCTCTTAAGTTGGGAGGAGATAAATGTCTGCCTTCCAACTGCAACTTTTCATGCATCCAAACGACTCCCCTGAAGAAATCTCATGTGTTAGCAGACAAGGAATGTCCACTTTCCAACTGGGCATTTCATGCAACCAAACGACCCTTTAAGAAGTAAAGAGAGGAGAGGCCAGGATAGGAGGAATGTCTACCCTCCAACCAGAGGTTTTCACATCCATACGTCTCAGTTAGAAATCTCTTCTCATAAGAGGAAAGGAATGTCCACCTTCTGACTGGAGCTTTTCATGCATCCAAATGACCACTGAAGAAATCTCTTCTCCTGAGTTAGAAGAAGAGAAATGACGAATGTCCACCTTCCAACTGGAGCTTTTCACATGTCCAGACCACCATGGAAGAAATCTCTCATGAGTTTGATGAGGAGAGGAGGAAACAGTTCTGTTCCTTGTTGCTTTATGCAAACGGTAGGACTTTGATTTCTTCAAAACAGAATTGCATAGCCCAATCTATGATATAAACCATAAGAGCAACCCCATATACTTTTTAGATATACCCCAGAACCTGAAACCAAGTCCTTTTGGTCTCTAAGCATCCTGAAAGATTCATTCCCATAGCCAAAACTTCATTCACCTGCTCTGGTCCTTGAATCCCTTGCAGGTTGGAGTGATTTCCATCTGCAGATTCTTCTATCACTTGCCCCAGTTGCCAGATCACAAATGCAACAAAAGGACCAATCTGCTTAAACTGCAAAGTGCAAACAATTTCATATCCCATCGAGGTGAAGCAATAACTTTACCATCACTCCCCAAAATTTCATCTCCCATCAACCAGTAACCCAAGGCACCTGCAACGGTCAAGAAATCCGAAAGGAATGCTGGGCCCTTGAGAATTTCAGGAAAGGAGATCTGGAGAGTGCAAATCAGTCACCAGCTCCAACTAGGCAATGCTTCTCAATAGATCTCCAATGTACCCAACTTCTAATACCAAATAAGAGGTTTGCTAGACACCTTCCTTGTCCACAATGAAAAGGACATGCTGCTCTGGAATGTCTGTGAGACAATAGGCTGGTTAGTAAGGTGGCCCACACCATGAAAATGGATGGCCATGTACAGAATTGGCTGGTCCACTTGTCAATATCACACATGCACATTGAAGGTGGGCCATTAGCAAGCCTTTTAAATTTGTGATCTCTGAGTGGGCCAGCCTGATTTGCATATGGTTACCTTCAGTGCGGGGTGCCTCATGAACTGGTCAGATGTCATGCACTTGGCATGTGGCAAGCATGCTTCATACAAAGCTTGAGTATGGAAAGGGGCAAATGACGCTAGCAAACCCCTGCAAACAAAACACAGATAACAACCATATTGTTTTCTAAAATGGATATCCAATTCAGTTGCAACCAGCAAGCAATCATGCCATCAATGAATTTCAGCATAATTGGGAAGTATGAAATTCAGCATGCACATATGCTCACAGTACCTTACAGAATTCTGCAAGGCCAACAATGCAGAGGGCTCTCCTGCAATGGTCGGAAAATTGGAAAACATCACTTCCTCTCTTCAACTTTTCCGAGACTTGCAGATCTATTAAGCACAGATGAAACACAATTTTCAACTTAGCAAAGATTCTCGAAACATCTCCATGTCCAAATCCAATGCATTTGAACATTTGGCTATCTACTAAAATGCAAACTAAACCAGCATAGCAGGTGTGCCTTTATATAGATCCAAGCAGAATTTAGAAGCAAATATCAATTATCAACAAATGCTATTATATAACATGAACAAACAATGAAATTCAAAGAAAACTGAGAATTTCAGCATAAGAATGATAAATGTATCTTGCAAAGCTCCACAAGCATGAGGCGGCGATGGCAAAATGAAAACCTGTGAAGATACTTGCAACTTTGGAAAAATTGGAAAGGATCACCTCCTCCAACTTTTCCAAGATCAGCAGATCCAGGGAGAACAAACCACCACCTTCAAGAATTAAGATAGCAATGATTCTCAACACATCATCATGACAAAATCCAATGAATTTGCCAATCTGCTTCAGCAGCAAACCACACTGGCATACCATGCATACCTCTCAGCCGAAAATCCATGCACACCTCTCAGCTGAAAATCCGAGACCAATTCAGCCACGGCGATCAATAAAGCAGTCAAAATCTAATATACTACAAACTAAACAACAAGGCTAAAAAGAATTCAGCATACAAAGGCTAAAAAAAGAATTCGGCATACAAAGGCTAAATGCATCTTACAGAGTTCTGCAAGTGTGTGTCCATCAATTCAGAAGAAAACTGTGAAGATACCTGCAACCATCGGAAAATTGGAAAGGGCCGCTTCCTCCCTCCGACATTTCCGAGATTGGCAGATCTAGAAAGCACAAACCAATCACAACCTTCAACTTAGCAACAATCCTCAACAGACGCGAAGTCAAAATCCAATGCATTAACAGTCTGCTTCAAATGCAAATGCAATCTACGCACCACACATCCACTACTGATTATCCAAAACCCAGTTGAATCAAAACATAAGATCCCCCACAGTAAGGAAAGATAAACCCCATACAGATGTGCAGTCAAAGGCTTACTATTACTAATACATAAGAAACCTATATAAAAATAAATAAAAATAATAAATAATAAATAATAAAAACTGAATTCCACATAAAATGTTTGTCTTCTGAGGATCTGCAAAGCTCATGCTCTGCACTCCTCGAATATGCATAGGGGAACCACCCTAACAAACAATAAATCAAATGAAATGGGAAATGTCAACATCAGTTTTTCATTTTCCTGAAGTTCAGAGCTTTAAACTCCAAAAACCAAGCATAGAAACAAAGGGAAAAAAAAAAAAAAAAAAAGTCCTACCATCCTTAAACAACCTACAACATTGGAAAAAAAAAAAAAAAAAGAAGGTGAAACCATATGGCCTGATATTTTCACAAACAGTGACGAAATATGTACAAAAACCAGAAACTTACATTGCGCACGACGACAAAACTCAGTCGCCGACGCTCTTCTCTGAGCAAACATCCCCACCCCCCTCGTTGTCCGACCCCTCCTCCAGGTTCTCCTCCCTTACCCGATTATCTGTCTCCAAGCACTGCAGCCTCCTCCTCAAATCTGTCATCTCCCTCTCCATCAAGAAAAGACGCTCCTTCAGTGTCAGATTCTCCTCCTCCAGCTGCGCTATATGTGTGTCCTGATCATCAACTCGGTTCTCCAGCAGGTTAGAGTGCTCATCCCCAAAATTCGGATACACCATCTCAAACCGGCTCAGATCATGATCCAATCTCCTCTCCACCTCAACATGCTCTTCGACGTCACTCTCACTTGACCCATCTTCCTCCTCTTCCTCATCACCACGGATCTCATGGCCCGGTGACCGGAGCCTGATCAGGCCATTCATTGTCCCATACCCATCTACACCCCACTCCTCCTTCGCCATGTCTACAAGGACCTCCCGTGATGGGGAGAAGATCGGAGTTGGGAGGATTGCTGGCGTGACAGGGCATGGTGAAACAAGTGATGCAATCCCACCGGACTTCTTGGCACGGATGATGAAGGATGTCGTGTTCCGAGGGGCAAATGGCGCAAATCGGTTGAATTTTTTCTTGGGGTAGAATCTCCGGGCTTTCGCACGGTTCTGAGATTGCAGCTCATTAAGAGTGGGGGGTTTGTATCCACTGCCACCGCCGGCTATGGTAGCCTTCTCCTTTCGCTGCAGTTGTTTCCGCTTGTCAACAGACTTCTTTCCCTTCCAATTGCTACGGCCCGGCTTCATTGCGGTGAAGATCGGGCGAGGTTGATTGGGATTGGGGAAATTCGCGACCATTGATTCTTCCGGGAGGACCGGCGGGGGCCACATCCCGTAGCTTCGATTTATCATCTGAGAATGATCGTTCATTGGATCCGGTGAAATCTGACCGTGGAAATCAAGAAGACCTAATTTCCGTAAAAGAAACCCTAGATTTCTAAAGGAAGATCTTGGATCCCAAACGCAAAGGAAAAGACAGAAGCCGAAGAAACTTCTTTTTTTTGAAAGGCAGAAAATCTCTCCTAACGTGCGAACCCTGCTCTCTCTCTCTCTCTCTCTCTCTCTCGTCTTCGCTCGCTCGCTCGCTCAGAAGGAAGCTTTGAAAACGGTTTAGGGATTTTCACGGACCGAGGCCTTTTATAGAAGTCGAGAAGGGACGGACGGTCGGATTTGGTTTTCTATGGATGGCTAGGATGGGAGGTCGTACGCAACGTGGGGGTGTTTCGAGATTGATCCGTATTCGGTTGAAAAGTAGGCGCTGCGTTAGGTTCTGAATCCCACACGCGTGTGGGAGCTTTACACATCAAGACCCCGGATCTGCATCACAATGTGAAACGTGAGTGAAATCTGATCTTTCCATCAGGTTATATAAATTGATTAGATCTTTTTGGTACAAAAATTAGACCATTTTACACTACGGTGGGCCAGATTATATCAAAATAAATGAATGGATAAAATACATTTTAGTTGTACACTGTAATTTGTGGTCCATATGAAGAGCTAGATCTCCTGGCTTTTTAGGAAGAAAGTAACCGTTACTTTCAAACTTCGGAAGGATAGGATGTTCCATACGTGTTCCATATTTCACTAATAGCCGCGTCCGGATGTTTACGATTAAACCCGCGCGTGGAATTAGAAACATCACGTAATGTAGTTAGAAGAACCCCTGTTTCATCGGGAAATTACCGGGAGACCCAGGCGTGCGAATCACGCTGGACGCGGATTTCCTGCGAAAGCCTTCGCAAGAACTTCCTGGGCAAGGAACATGATTGGGCCAGTGCGATGTTTGTGAAAAATACAACCCGTTCATCCGTTTTTCAATCCCATTTTAGGACATGTGACTAAAAATTAGGTGGATATAAAACTCGAATAAGCCACCAGAGAGAAAAAAGTGTAGATTTAGTGACCACCGTTGAAATATTCATATGTCCACGAAAGTTCTGTATGTGTCTAAGCTAGACGCGGATTGCGTCCTACCCCCACCCAGACGCTAATCCGTCTGGGCAGGGCTCTGTGGAGCCCACTTTGATGTAACTATTTTATCCCGCCGTCTAACCATTTTTTCAGAAAATTTTAATATATGATTCAAAAAATGAGGCAGGTCCAAGGCTTGAGTGGACCACACCAAAGTAACCTGCACTGACATGACACCCACCGTTGAAACCTTTCTAAGGGCCCACGTGATGTTTTTTTTACCATAAAACCTATTCATAAGGTCAAGTAGACGTGGATGAAGTGAAAACACAAATATCAGCTTGATTCGAAACTTCTCTGGCTCCCAAGAAGCTTTTAATGGTGGACGTTCAAGCCCCACTTTGTGGTCCACTCAAGCCTTGTACCTGCCCCATTTTCTGGTTCACATATTAAAATTTTCTGAGAAAATTGTTGGACGGTAGGATGAAACAGTTACATCACGGTGGGCTCCACAGAGCCCTGCCCGGACGGATTACGTCCGGGCGGGGGTAGGACGCAATCCGCATCCGTCTAAGCTTTGGATGTTATCACTTTATCCCCGTAAAAATAACTTTCCCCACTGCTTCATCCTTGTATTGCCCAATTGAGTTTATCGATCTCCTAATTTTTTTTTATCGCATTTCTTAAAATAAACTCAAAAAATAGATAGATGGGTTGGATTTCTCACGAACATCACAATGGACCCACCTTACATCCCACAGCAGTAACTTCGAGCAAATTGTTGGACTCGGATTTGGCAGTGCTCTTCGGTACTTGGAAAAGCTCTGTGGGCCCACTTGTTTTATACATGCCATCCGTTCATTTTGTGGGCCCATTTTGACAAAACTTTATACAGATCAAAAGTTCAATTTGGCCAAAATGTTGCCCACCTTTGAAGTTTTCATCCCACTAAAATGTTTAATTGCCATCTAACATATTCATAGAATCACATAAATATGGATGAACCGAAAAACACAAAATTCAGCTTGTTCAAAAACTGTTGTTGCTCAAAATTTCAACAGTAGGCATTCATCCCCACTATTTCCTGTGTAGTCCACTTGAGTTTCGGATTTGCTTCATTGGTCTCATGCAGCCCCAATAATGATTTGAAAAAAATGTACGAACAATGTAGAACACATACATCATCGTGAGGCCCACAGAACTTAGACTAATATCAAGGGTTTCCTCTCCGAGTTCAAATTTTTAGGCTCTGGCACCTACTTGGTATACGCGTCAGGGCTGGATCAAGTGCGGCCATTACCTTGTGCACAGACATTTTGCCGATCATTTTTTAGTATGAGATTAAAAATAAGTAAATCCAAATCTCGAGTGGACCATGAGATTAAAAACAATGTTGATTGACTGGGCTTCATAAGTTTTAGATGAAGCTGTTATTTAGTCTTTTCCTTCATCAAGGCTTTAAAATAAAAAATAAAATAAAAATAAAACACCTCAACAACATGTTGGATGGCCATTAAAAATTACGGAACCATTAAGGTGAGTTTTTAATGGTGGGGTGTTCAAGCACCATTGTTTGGTATAATGGTTCACCTAGTACATGGGTCTCATTCATTTGAAGGTATGAATTTTTACCGCTCACACCCTCAAATGATGGGGCAAAATGGATGAATAGTATGTTAACGAGGAGAGGAGTAGATTAGGCGGGGCCTCACCTTGATGTATGTGTCCTATCCTTATGCCCTCCATCCATTTTGCTAAAACATTTTAGAGATAGCCCAAAAATGATCCAAAAAATGAAGTAGATCATGTTATACCTTATTTCTAACTATTGTTGAGATGGCCAATTAGAAAAGGATGGGTGTCAATGCACGAAAAATGTATACCATGCAGAAGATCTTTAAATATATTTGAAGCGCTTTTTATGGAAGTATAGTTAGCACTGAGATGGATGATATACGTCAGCTTATGACAAAGCACGGCCGATAAGTCCAAGAGGCAAAAAGCGATCAAGAGGAAAAGAACAGTTAGAGGGACACGTGTTAAGAGGAGAATGATCTGGAACACCGACGTAGCAACGATTCAATTGTCATAACTGTCAAATTAAGGAAAAATACCTAAAGAAAAGCCGTAATAGAGATCTACAAATAGCGAAAGAATTTAACAAAGCAAGTCGTCTCACACCAAACTAATCAAACAAATCAAATTATCTTTCTTTATCATTATCTTATAAGTAGCGATAATCTAATAACGATAATCATGTAATCCAACTCTATGCTTTTGTGCTAAATTATTCCCGGTATCAATATAATCACTTCATCTTTCATAAAGGCATCTTATAGCTGCTCCTTATGATTGACCGTAAGTATTTCTTTTTTATTTGATCGTTTCCGCTTATAAAAGTCCTTTTGTATGGAAGGCAAGGTGCAACTTATCTTAGGAGGAAGAACCCCACCCTTCGATAATCACCTGATTATCCTACAAATATCTTGTGAGTGGCTGAATAGGAGGCCGATCTTCTCATGTCTCGATCATATACGATCGCATTTAACATATTTGCCTATCTTGGCGCTGGGGTCAATTTGTTTGGTTTGAATCGAGTCGCACAATTGGTTGTGGCATGCTCGCACACACCACTATTCACAACCACAAGTGTAGGGTTGCGATGTAGTAATAACTCGTGAGAACAAAGTCGAATCCATAGGGACTAAACTTGTACGTATTCTAAAAAGAACTAGAAGAAAATCTAAATCTGAATTCTAGAATAAAAGAGAGTAATTGTGAATAATGTTTAAACTATCAATTAAATGTGGGAACTAAGGTGCCAAGGATCCACTTGTAGCTATTAAGATGCTACCTTACTTGATTCAATAAACACAATTGAAATTGGAGTCCTATCCTATCCAATTGAATGATAAAATAATTTAAATCAAATCTGAACTTTTTTGACAATGCTTACAAGCTTTACAAAACTCATGAGTGTCTTGAACATAGTGGGCTAGTAAAAGTCGCACTGCAGAATTTTGGTCGTGGTCTTTTTAGCAAAAAAGTGACCACTACAGGCTTGCGAATGATAGAAGGAGATGATACTTCAGTGT
Source organism: Magnolia changhungtana (assembly GCA_030180095.1). Classification (NCBI taxonomy): domain Eukaryota; kingdom Viridiplantae; phylum Streptophyta; class Magnoliopsida; order Magnoliales; family Magnoliaceae; genus Magnolia; species Magnolia changhungtana. Next base: position 5,939,746 of record JASAUF010000625.1, read on the forward strand.
CCATTGTCTGGCACACATCTCCTTAGAATTTGGTTTGAGCAATATTTGAATAAATACGGATCATCCGAGAAGAACTTACGAACCTTAGCGAATAATTTTTTCTTATCTTGCGCATTCCAATGAGTCGGCGTGAAACCTTTGGCAAGATAATTGGCAATGTCAGTAAACCAAGGTAATTGGGAGAGTTCAAACAATTATTCGTTAGAGAACATATCATTTATAGGTGGCATTTCAAGGGAATCGAGGAGATCAAGTCTCTAAAGATGGTTAGCTACTATGTTCTCTACTCCATTTTTGTCCCGTATTTCCAAATCAAATTCCTGGAATAGGAGGATTTATCTTATCAAGTGGGGCTTAGCATCATTCTTAGAGAGAAAGTACTTCAACGTCGCATGATCAGTGTAGATGATGATCTTGGATTCGATCAAGTAGGACCTAAATTTAAACAAAGTGAACACTACGGCTAAGAGTTCTTTCTCCGTAGTAGAGTAGTTCACTTGGGCAGGATTTAGAGTTTTACTTGCATAGTGAATAACGTAGGGCTTCTTTTATTTTCTCTGGCTTAACACTACCCCAATAACATAGTCAGATGCATCACACATAATCTCAAAAGGAATGCTCCAATCGGGTAGCTTCATGATAGGTGCGGTATTCAACATGCCTTGAGCTTAGTGAAAGCTTCCTGACCTTGCTCAGTCCACTCGTATGGTACATCCTTTTGAAGTAGATTGCATAAAGGACGAGAGAGGTGACTAAATTCCTTTATGAATCATCTGTAAAATTCAACATGTCCTAAGAAGGATCGCACATCTCGTTTGCTCTTGGGTGGAGGTAGGTTAGAGATAAGGTTAATTTTAGCCTTATCTCCCTCAATTCCCTTAGACGAAATGATATGTCCAAGAACAATTTCCTTATGAACCATGAAATGACACTTCTCCCAATTTAGTACCAAATTCTTTTCCTCACATAAAGCACAATTTTCAGATTTTTCAAACACTTGCTGAAGGATGGATCAAAGACAGAGAAGTTGTCCATGAAGACCTCTAAATACTGCCCCACCATGTCAGAAATTATACTCAACATCCATTGCTGAAAAGTAGCGGGGGCATTACACAGTTTGAATGACATTCTTCGGTAAGCAAAGGTTCAAAGGAGCATGTGAAAGTGGCCCTTCTTGATCTTCAAGGGCTATCTCTATCTGATTGTAGCCCGAATATCTGTCAAGGAAGCAATAATAAGAGTGACCAGCTAGCCTTTCCAAGATTTGATCAATGAAGGGCAAAGGAAAGTGGCTTTTCCTCGTGACAGTATTTAACTTTTTATGTCAATGTACATTCTCCAACCAGTAGTAACTCTAGTTGACACAAGTTCATTATTGGCATTGGCTACGATGGTGATTCCGGACTTCTTAGGACCACCTGAGTTGGACTCACCCATTGGCTATCGGATATGGGGTATATGATACCCACATCCAACAACTTAAATACCTCGGCCTTAACTACTTCTTTCATGTTTGGATTTAATCAGTATTGTAGTTGTTGGGAGGTCTTTGCATTATCCTTAAGATAAATACGGTAAATACAAATCAAATGGTCAATTCCCTTGAGGTCCGCAATCGACCATCCAAGGGCTCCTTTATACTCAATGAGAGTAGAGATAAGCATACTCTCCTATTCTTGCTCAAGGTGGGAAGAAATCGCCACCAGGTATGTCTCATCTTGACCTAAATAGACATATTTAAGATCAGAGGGCAAATGTTTTAGGTCAAGCTTCGGCGCTTTGAGGCTAGACGGTAGAGGCATTACATTAGTTTGGAGTAATTCTTCAAATTGTGGCCTCCGCCGGTTAACTTCAAGTACCGGTGTAGCATCAAGCATAGCATCCATCTCTCTAATCATGTCATCATCCAAATCAAGGGAGTGGGCCAAGCACGTCTCTAGAGTGTCAGAGTATAGAGTCAAAAGTGCTCTATCTTCCACGAAAGAATCGATCATGTTAATGTCGTGGGTATTGTCATCATCTACTAACTATTTGCTCATATTGAAAAAGATGTTGAGCTCCAATGTTATACTTTCGAAAGATAGATTCATAATCTCATTCCTACAATTAATGATAATATTTGATGTAGCAATGAATGGGTGACCAAGAATGATAGGTATCTGAGTGCTCACATCCACGATGAGTTGAGTATCTAGAACAATAAAATCTACTAGGTAGTAGAATTTATCAACCTCGACCAACACATCCTCGATCATCCCTCTCAGTACACGAACTGATCGATCAACAAGTTATAACGTGGTCCGGGTGGGTTTTAATTTACCAAGACCCAGTTGTTCGTAGACCAAGGAATCAAATTTACACTCGCCCCCAAATCAAGAAGTGCATGCTCAATCTAGTAATTCCCAATTATATAAGTGATGGTTGGGCTACCGGCATCTTTTGTATTTTTGTAGTACATCTTGCTTGAGGATAACACTCACTTTTTCTGTCAAAAAGATTTTCTTTTGTATGTTTTGCCATCTTTTAGTAGTGCATAAATCTTTCAGAAATTTGGCATATGAAGGGATTTGTTTGACGACGTCTAGTAGAGGGATGTTGACCTTCACTTGTTTAAGCACCTCTAGAATATCCTGAGAATTAGATAGAGGTTTTGGTATAATCAACTGTTGAGGGAATGGTGCAATCGACTTACTTTGATGTTCCGGTTCTAACCCATGTGGAGTAATATTAGGTCTATCATTCTTATCTTCTTCGTGGTCCTTAGGCTTTTCAGCCCTTACCGGAACAGATTTGTTAATTGTCTTTCCACTCCTGAGAGTGGTGATAGACTTGGCTTGCTCCATTTGATTTGAAGAGCTTGGGTCATTAATTCCACATTGTGGCTTTGGATTAGGGAGAGGTTGGGCTGGAAGCATTCCTTTCTCCCCACTCGCTAAGTGTGACTCAATCCTTTGAATAGACGATGCAAACATTCCCATTGTTGTTTTGATATCCTGAAATACTTGTATTGTATTCTGGTTGAATAGCTCTTTGTTTTATATAAAATTTTGAATCGTATCCTCTTGAGGCCTCTTCTGATTTAAAAATTGAGTAAGGACGTCTTGTGGGTTAGCCGTTTGTCCATTCCTCCAACTGAAATTTGGATGGTTTTTCTAGCTGGAATTGCATGTATATAAGGTGGGTCCTCTGAAAGATCTTTGGTAGTTGTTCACGGCATTCGATTGCTCATTCAATATCTCTTGAAAAGCAGGAATTGTTGGGCAATTCTTAGTTGTATGTATGTTACAAGCACAAATACCACAAACAACTTCTGCATCTTTGTCAGATTTAATAGGTTCTGCCTTCTTAAGTTTCATGACCTCGACTTTTCTTGTGAGATTGGCCACTCTTGCACTCATATCATCTTCCTCTTTTAGAACATAAATTCCTCCATTTTCCTTTGATTGAGTAGGCTTAGAAGTGGTGAGTCTTGAGAGGTGTCCCATGATTGTACCTTTTTTTTTTCCAATTGATTAAGGTAATCCCACGCATCATCGACATCTTTATTCATGAATTCACCATTACACATCATCTCTACGAACTGGCGCATTGGTGAAGTCAATCCATTATAGAAAAATCTTATTGTTCACCATACTTCGTAGCCATAATGTGAACAGGAATTCATGAGATCTTTGAACCTTTCCCAGCATTGGAAGAAGGTCTCTTCCTCTTTTTGGGCAAAGTTTATGATTGCTTTCATTAAAGTGTTAGTTTTATGAAACAGGAAAAACATTTAAGAAATTCTCTGGTCATCTTGGCCCATGTGCCGATGAATCTTGGCTTTAAGGAGTGCATCTACATCTTAGCCTTCTCTTTCAATGAAAAAGGAAACAATTTAATTCGCACTGTGTCCTCATATACATTTGGAAAGTGTAATGTAGCGACTATCTCATCAAACTCCTTAATATGTAAATATGGACTTTCAGAATCTAGTCCATGAAACTTAGAAAGGAGTTGTATCACTCCAGGTTTGATATCCACATATCCACATTTCCTGCATTAAGTGGAAAGACCATACAGGAAGGTGTACTCACCCCCGCCGGTTGTAAATAATCGCGTAGAGTACAAGGCAGGGGTGCATTATGCACCCCGTTTTCATCTTAAACTTCCTCAACTAATGGTTGAGGTTGATGTTGAAGTTGATTTGCATCCATCACTTCAATTAACTGAGAGGATCTCAAGTGGTGTCTAATCCTTTGACGGATAGGCAACCCTTCGACTAATCCTCCTTCACTCAAGAGACGTTGAGTGTTCTCACGAACCCACTTGGGGATGAAACACGCACAACCCTCAAGTAACTAAATAATTAAACATAAAAAGGAAACTACAAAAACTAAAATAAATATGAGATCTAAAAAGAAAAAAAAAGGAGAGGATTGGAACAAAATTACCGAATAAGAGTTTCTATATTAAAAATCCTACAAAACAGAAAACAATATTAATTTCTAAAAATAATTTCAGAAAAAATCCTAACCTAAAAACATAGCAGAAAAATAAATCATAATCTTAACATAATTCTAATACCAATTAATTCCAGAAAAAATAAGCCGTAGTCCTCGGCAATGGTGCTAAAAACTTGTTTATAAACTCAAGTGTAAGGGTGCGATGTAGTAATAACTCGTGAGAACGAGGTAAAATCCACAAGGACTAAACTTGTATGTATTCTAAAAAGAACTAAAACTAGAACTAGAAGAAGATCTAAATCTGAATTCTAAAATAAAAGAGAGTAATTGTGAATAATATTTAAACTATTAATTAAAGGTGTGGAATAGGGTGCCAAGGATCCACTTGTAGCTATTAAAATGCTACCTTACTTGATTCAATAAACGTAATTGGAATTGGAGTCCTATCCTATCCAATTGGAAGTTAAAACAATTTAAATCAAATCTGAACTTTTCATTGACCTAATTCTCAATGGAGGAGAATTGTGAAGATTGAAAGGGATTTTATCACCCTACCATGCCCAGGAGACGATGATGAACAATGAGATTTACCAATCTCACTATCTCAAAACATAAAAAGAAGATATCCGAAGCTATCGCAACATCTATTGTAATTTGAGTCATAATAAATCATAGAAAATTGAAAATATTCTTTTAATATCAAACTAAAAATCAATGAAGTTCAATAAGAACAAGAATCAAAGTAAAATAAACATCCCAACACGCTACAAGCTTAACCTCTTAGCCCTAGCTAGGAGGTTTAACCAAGCATAGACATGATTGAAGCCAAATCTCTTAAATAAAGCATGAAAAATAAATGAGGGAAGAAGAAAAGCTCTTTGACGGTTGCTCTACCCTTGTGCCATGCTCCTTGAGACCTTTTTAAACCCTAGAAGATGCTTTGGAGCATCCTAGGGAGTCCTATTTATAGTTGTGAAACTCCAACTTTCGCACCTAGTTAGAAAAATGTAGAAACTGCCCCAAATTTACGCACTCCACAGTTTGCTAAATTAAACTTCACTCTGCGTAGTTTTCCAAAATATACTTCACTCTACATAGATAAAATAGACTCCGAGTTTCAGAATATGCTTTTTTAGGACAATTTCAGGAATATGTTTGTTTTAAGGACAATTTCATGATTCCTTTTCTTCACTTCAAATCTTTGATTCTCTTCATTCCTCACTTGGTTTTCTTGGATATTTGGCATGTGAATTTTTCATTAATGACTTCCAAATCTCCAAATCTTCATTTAGTAATCTTTTGAGTATAAATATTCCTTTTAGCATCAATTTCACCTTTAGCTCTCAAAATCACCTTACACATGAAAACATGCATAATTAAAAGCACTATCATGTTTATAAAACCAAGGTATAAATAGGGAGAAATATGCAATATTTCACACTCAACAACCACATGACTAAACTGAGAGCCAACAATTTTTGGCACGTCCTGTGGGACTAAAAACTACTTGGTTGCCATAAATATCCATTGTGAACTGACTGTGCAACAAAACAATTTTTTGCTTACCCGGTGAGACTTGAGAGTTTGAGTAAATATATCGGTGCAATAATCTTATGAAATCGTGGGTCAAAGAGGTACTTGTAATACTTTTACAGTTAGTGAACTCCTGCACCAGAGGAGATGTAGGTGCAGCCAGCGCCTGAGTTGTTGCTAAACTTGATGCTCAATTCTCCAAATCAGGACAGGGCATCATCGTCTCGAATTGATCCACTTGAGATAATGTCGATTGGGCTACACGATATGCAAATGTTGATTTAGCATATTACAAATTAGCTACGAGCTTAGGCCGAGTAGTCTTAAATTTAGGCTGAAACTTTCAACAGGTGGATGGTCAATTAGACTGAGAACTTAAATCGGATTATAACTATTTTTGCTGAAAGAGCACATATCGTGTCTCAACAAACTGTTGAGACTAGTTTTGTCCGATCATATGGCGCTAAAACTACTAGCACTGATCAAGCCAAAATATTACAAATTTAACCCCTCAATTGCATTGGTCTAACGCCCTAAAAATCGGGGGTCGAGCATAAGCTCAAACTCCCGAGTTCTAAAACATCACTTATGCAACATAGATAATGATGATTGAATGTTGTCCGTATTAGTACATTAAACATGAATAGGATTATACCAAAACAGCATATCATACTCTAGAGATAGTTGAATTTCGTAAGCGAAAGATGTGATAAGTATATATAAAGCATATAAGTAACTAGGTCAATAATTACATGTAAATTCTCAAAATATATAAAATGGTAATGTGTAATGTCATCTAGTCCAAAACCCTGTAGCCCCGTCAGCACAACTCCAGGTCTACATAGACTCACCAGAGAGTTGCATATAAGAGAACTCCTCATCATCATAATAGTCCGGCTCTGCCTCATAAGCATCGCCATCACCTGCAGCTAAGACAGAATCTGGTTGGTGTTTAAAACACCGTCCTAGAACGTGGGAGTGAGTGATCAACTCAATGGAGCTATAAAGCAAAGGTTAACATGTTATCAATTCAGTCAATCAGTAATGATAAAGCAATACGATCAAGCATCCCTAAGTACTCTGGTTAATGTAAAAATGATATGTATTAATGATGCATGCCCTCGCCTGCACTCCCTCTGCGATCTTCCTCTTACGGTCGCGGCATGCACCCCTTCCTCTATGCTCAACACCAATGCCAAAGGCACATGTAATGCGATGCATGAGTGTGATTACCGAGTTCTTATTAGACTATTTCATATAGCAGGATTGGGAAGCTAAGGTACCTCCCTTATATCATTTCTCAAACAATGATCCATTCTAGGGTTGTCAGTCCTAACTAGTCTCATACGATATTGCAGTTCCAAGTCACTACAAAGTGCTCGTCACCGTGATGCAGGCCCAGCTTATACTCTAGTTGCTATGGAAAGGCTCGTTGCCTCAGTGTAGTCTCAGATTATGCCCGAAGTCACTAGGAATGGCTCGTCACCTAGTCGTAGGCCGACAACTCAAATAAAACGTCCCATACCACCGTATTCGACTCACGAGCTGAGGTCGCTCACTAGTCACTACGGGTGGGCTTGTCGCCCCGACATAGGCCGACAGCTCGACCATGGTATCTCATACCACCATGTCCGGCTCATGAGTCTTAGCGGATCAAGGTACTAAGGTTAACGGGTTTTTCATTGGTAAGTTGGTACCTTAGATTCAAACAGTAGTGTCCATACATGGTGAACATACATTGGGCCAATCGGGTTACTTAACAAGCTCAACTGGTACGAGCATACGTTGAATTGATCGACATAGAGCGCGTAAGTACTCCATGTGGCCTAACCACTATCGGCAATCTCCGTATGACTTGGATTCCTTAAACATATCTGTTGTGGCGAGGCTAACTCAACCACTCATTTGGGAGGTATTACCGATAGCCTGAAATATGTAGTAGTCCCAAACACATTTAAACAAAATAGGATAACATGTGTGATAGACATTTCAACATTAAACAATTGATTCGAAGAACGTAACCATTTGAGCATTTCATAAAATACAAAGTAAGCATGCTATGTTAAACATGCTTACTTTGTATCCACAACGTTAAACATGCTTACTTTGTATTTTGTGAAATGCTCAAATGGTTACGTTCTTCGAATCAATTGTTTAACGTTGAAATGCCTATCACACATGTTATCCTATTTTATTTAAATGTGTTCGGGACTACTACATAGTCCAGGCTATCGGTAATAGCTCCCGAACGAGTGGTTGAGTTAGCCTCGCCACAGCGGATATGTTCGAGGAATCCAAGTCGTACAGAGATTGCCGACAGTGGTTAGGCCACATGGAGTGCTTACGCGCTATATGTTGATCAATTCAACGTACGCTCGTACTAGTCGAGCTTGTCAAGTAACCTGATTGGCCCAATGTATGTTCACCATGTATGGACGCTACTGTTTGAATCTAAGGTACCAACTTACCAATGAAAACCCCATTAACCTTGGTACCTTGATCTGCTAAGACTCATGAGCCAGACATGGTGGTATGGGACACCATGGTCGAGCTGTCGGCCTATGCCGAGGCGATGAGCCCACCCATAGTGATCAGTGAGCGACCTCAGCTCGTGAGCCTAATACGGTGGTATGGGATGTTGTATTTGAGCTATCGGCCTATGACTAGGTGACGAGACATTCCTAGTTACCTCGAGCATACTCTGAGATTGCCCTGAGGCGACGAGCCTTTTCACAGCAACTAGAGTATAAGCTAGGCCTGCATCGCGGTGATGAGCCCTTTATAATGACCTGGAACTGCAACATCGTATGAGACTAGCTAGGACTGACGACCCTAAAATGGATCATTATTTGGGAAATGATATAAGGGAGGTACCTTAGCTTCCTAATCTTGCTGTATGAAATGGTCTAATAAGAACTCAGTAATCACGCTCATGCACCGCATTGCATGTGCCTTTGGCATTGGTGTTGAGCATAGAAGAAGGGGTGCATGCTGCGACCGTAAGGGGAAGTTGTAGAGGGAGTGCAGGCGAGGGCATGCATCATTAATACATATCATTTTTTCATTAACCAGAGTACTTAAGGATGTTTGATCATATTGCTTTATCATTACTGCTTGACTAAATTAATAACATGTTAACCTTTGCTTTATAGCTCCACTGAGTTAATCACTCACTCCCACGTTCTACGATGGTGTTTTAAACACTAACCAGACTCTGTCTTAGCTACAGTTGATGACGATGCATATGAGGCAGAGCCGGACTATGATGATGATGAGGAGTTCTCCTATATGCAACTCTCTGGTGGGTCTATGTAGACCTGGAGTTGCGCTAACGGGGCTACAGGGTTTTGGACTAGATGACATTACACATTACCATTTTGTATATTTTGAGAATTTATATGTAATTATTGACCTGCTAACATGATCATACTCAGGAGACCTACAATTACTTATATGCTTTATATATACTTATCACAGTCTTCTGCTTGTGAAATTTAATTGTCTCTGGAGTATGATATGCTGTTTTGGTATAATCCCATTCATGTTTAATGCATTAATACGGACAACATTCAATCATCATTATCTATGTTTCGTAAGAGATGTTTTGGAACTCGGGAGTTTGAGCTTATGCTCGACCCCCAATTTTTAGGGCGTTACAATTGGTTCGGCTGCATTCAATTGTTAAATTAATCTAATAAGATATATTTTCTACATGTGATGCGATTTTGGATCTAAAGTCGAATACATGCTTAAATGGTTGATTTAAAGCTCAAAATGATATCAAGCTCAAAGGCAATGAAGAATTGGATGTAGAAGAATTCAAGTGTCAAAGATAAAAAAAAAAATCAAGTACAAAAGACGGAGAAGAGTTCAAAAAATCATATAGTCAAGTAATAAAATTAATAAACTATTCGATTACACCAAAGGTATGTTCGGTCTGATCAAAAGTGCCAAAAATAGTCCAGTAATAAAAAAATAATTTTCAGAGTTAATTCAGCTTGACTGTTGGCTACGACTGAAATGATGTTAGGTGCCACCAAAGGTAGGCTCAGTGGGATCGAAAGGAGAGAGAGTTTAGACATGATTTGAAGAAATTCAGCTGCAACTGAAAGTTAATTCGAATCAACTTCGGTGCAACTAAAGGCCATCATTGATGTGACCAATCGTAACAAAAGTGCATAAATTTGAAGTCGGTACAAAATCGGTGTGAAAATTTCCCATTTAAAGGGGTGTTTTATGCCATTTTAGGGGCGAATTAGGGTTTGTGAGAGAGAGCAAGGGGTGCTAAAGCTTCCACGAAGCCATTTTTCTTCTTCAATCATTCGATTCTAGTTTATTTTCCATATTTTCATTTTATTCTAGGATGTTAGCTATGTTAGGCTAATCTCTTAGTTAAGGCTAAGACATGGAGCCAATTACAATATTTAGTTTACTTGATTCAACAATAATGGTTTGAATGATGGTTTTAGATTTAATTAATTTGGATTTTACTTTAGAGCCTTTGAGTTGTCAATTTCTTGATTTATTGTGAACTATGGTTACAATGAATACTTTTATCTATTATAAAATTGGACATAATGGATGACCAAATTCCCCGCGATTAAGATTTGAGTGCTTCATAAGGGAATCATTCATTTGAATTCATGTTTTGATTGGTGTTGATGATTGGTTTAATAGAATTATTTTTCGATAGAATCTTGATACTAATTGAGTTCAAAGAGTTGAATCAATAATTAGATATTGTAATTGTCATAAGTGGATTCCTAGATTCTTAATCATTTTTTATTATTTATTTTAAACCTTTTTTACTTCGCTGGATAAAAAACCCAAACAACCCGTTTACCTTTAGATTAGTGTTAGAGCAAAAAAAATGAAATTATCACAACAGAGATGAGTTGCGCGGTCGTGCAAATGAATGAAGGAGTTGTGGATGAATGGCATCGGGCAATCTATCTAACCTAGACAGGAAACTGTTGCGTGCCCATACAACAGGATTATGATGCGTGACCGTGCAACAACACTCAGTTATGCAAATTGAGCAGTTCACACATGTGGATGCTTATAAATATCATGTCCCTTGCTGAAAAGGCGAGCTTAAAAAGTCTTAGAGGGGGGTGAATAGGACTATGCTAGATAAAAATTAAAGTACTGAAACATTAAATAAATCAGAAATCTCAATCACACTAATGATGAAAAATTGATTCAAACTAATTTATACGATAACCAACACCCAAACTAAGTTCAGGTAAGAAAACCTTATTTCACGAATATTTGTAAGAATTAAGATCTCAAACCAAGCAAGAGTAAATAAAACTATCTATTACAAAGCATTCACCACTTTTGCATAAATGAATTACAAACATTATTCACAAATGCAAAAAGTAAACATTCACCACAATACCAAGAATTATAGTGGTTCGGTGTGTACAACAACTGTTCTCAAAAGGCCACACCTACTCCACTCCCAATAATCACTATCCACGTTATATTGGCTTTCACTATAAATAAGGTTTTCATAGGTTTACCTTAAAACCCGATACAGTTGTGATTTTAAAGGGCTATCACAAATAAAAACCCTTCACTGAGATTTTCTGACTATCTCAGGAAAACCAACGAATGAGATTTTCTAGCTATCTCAATAAAACTAAAATACAAAAGCAGAATATACTTATCTTCACCTTGAAGACGTATCTGTCGATGTAGCCTGTAAAACCGCTTCTCTTGTAGTAGATTGTTTAATGTACAGTCATATAAATAAGATTTCTAGGTTCTAGATTAATTTTAACTAGATTCAAATCAAAGGCTACTTGTTTGAATTTCTTAAGATCTCAAGAAGAGTATTTAGTCTATTTATAAAATAAGATTCATAAAATAGGAGATCAAGGAATTAAAACAAAAAAGCTATTAAAAAAATATTATAAATACCATGCAATAACTTGACAATAATGGGGACCTCTCTCTCTCTCGATGAAAGCTTTTATAAACTTGAATTGGTAATTTCGGTTTGAGAGAAAGCCTCTATTTATAAGCTAAGAAGTTGTTACTTCGACTCATCTAAGACAGTCTTTGACTCATCAAAGGACCAGATTTCATTCCAACAAAATTTTGAATTTGTTCGACTGGTCGAGGGCTCTGTTCGACTGGTCGAGTAAGGGCTTCAACTGTTCGAGGGTGCCAAAAATCCAAATTGATTTAGTCGCTGAACTTCTAGTCGAGCAACCCTCGACTGGTTGAAGGCTTATCTTCGACTGGTCTAGCAGTCTGCTCGACTGGTCGAAGAAGTAACAGAAAAATCCAGTTTTTCGAGTTTAAATTAGGACTGGTCAAGAAATGCTTAGAGTAGTCGAACCACATCTTAGACTAGTCAAACCTAAGCTTAGACTAGTCGAACTTTAGCCTAACATAAGCATAAAAACCCTTTTAATTTTATGTTTTGAAAGAACCTTAACCCTAAGGCCTTTCTAGGGTTTGTTATACCTGATATGACTAAACTTTGAATTAACTTGAACTTCGTGGAACTTGTTCTTCTACTTGAATCTTCAATAGATCTTAAAGTTGAAGATGGAGCTTGATCTTCTACTAGAATTTTAGTAGAACTTGAACTTAGTCATCTTGAACTTTCCATTGTAGTGTCTTGAACTTTCCATCTTGATCCACATTAGACGGGCTACTTCATAAGTTGTTTTGTCTAAATGAAATTTGACAAACAAAGGTGTGCTTTATACAATATAGCACTTACAATCTCCCCCTTTGTCAAATTCATGACAAAACACTTATTACAATAACTAGAATGCCATCTTGTATTCTTGAACCCATGTTGTAGAAGATTTGTTGTAGCTTTGATGAATGTGCAAAAGTTTACTACTGCTCCCCCTCAATGTGAGCTTTCCCTGTGTTATGATGTATAGTTTTTCCATTCCAATACCAATGCATACTCCAAGCATACTAATGTAACATTCATTACATCAACATCATAATATCCTATGCGTCAACATTCATATATATCATTCATATCTCAACATTCATATCATTCATATCATCATTCATTTTACCAATAATAATCCTCTCCCCCTTTTTGTCACAGTATGACAAAGGAAAGAATAATCATGCAAATAATCAGATCAAAAGTAATAGAATAAAAAGAAGAGAATGTCAAGAGATATGCATATAAAATGTCAAGTTAAGAGAGTCATCAAGATAAGAAGCATTAGAGGTGAGTAGAGTATCAGAGTGATTATCAAACACACACACAAAGTTATAGTGATACAAGCTCGAATAAGAAAAATACCAAAAAGTCCCTAGTTGGATCCAGAGGAAGAGGGAGGAGGTATGGAAGGATCAATCTAGTGCAGTCCTTTGGTAATACCATGAAAGTATGTTCGTATATATTTCGTAGAAGATTTATGACTTTCTGCTTGATTGTCTTGGGATACCTTCAACTCAACTACCTTTTCCTTTAATGATTTGAGTCGATCATCAACCTAAGAAGGTTGATAGTCTGGATCAGCGTCATCATCTGACTCATCAAGCTCAGCAAAGATGTCATTCATTGATATGTCCTCTGGTAAAGGTGCGTCTTCTTCTTCTTCATCTTCATCTCTCTGGCTGGGAAGGTATGAGAGGTTTATTTTGTGTAGATTTGAATTATCAAATGGTAATACCGACTTTGATGCCTCAATGGAAGGAATGACAACATTGCAATAAAGAGCAATGAAAGTCATGAGATAGGCGAAAGGAATCGACCCATGACAAAGATGAATGCGGAATTGAATAATCAAATAACATACCAAAGAAGGAAGATAAATAGGAATACCAGATACAATAGAGTGAAGGACATAAGTCATGAAAGGAGTAAGTTTAGACTTATTCCCAAATGTGGATACACATTGAACATGAAAATGCGATGTGAGACTCGGTATCTGGGAAGCATCTGGCTAGCATGGAGGGCATTGTCAGAACTCCATTCAGCGTCAAAGTGACATAATTTGCAAGTGATTGCCCGTCACTCAGTATGTGTCATTTTCTTAGCAAGAGTGGCAATGAGAATGCCATCATCATTGACGTGTACGTCAAGCAAACCTGAGATCAGGTGAAGATCAATAGGGACTGTCCCTTCTCGAAAATTAATTGAAAATGTCAGATTTTCAAGGGACAAGTCGCCAATAAACGCGTACATGCCTTGTGCTATGGAGCAGTAAGCCGTTCCACCCCAACCGAGAATATTTTCACAACCTATATCAGTAAGGATAAGTAAAATTTTATATGGTGTAATGTGATCTACATTTATAGTCATTTCAATAATAATTTACCTAGTGCGAAAATCTCTAACATTCTTCGAATCTTCTTTGGGAGATCTTAGGGTTCTCATGCTAATGGGAGTAGCCCAAGAGGAGGAGCCATTATGGCCCTTACGAGTAGCCTTCCTCTCAGTACAATGCTCCATTTAGAGATTGCAAAAGAGAATATTAAAGAAGATAGATGGGTTGAGTCTAGATCAGATTTTTGCTCAAAACGCACTCAAGAAAGGTTGTAAATTTCAAATACACCACAAATAGAAGATTAACTAGCAAAAAAGAACCGAAATCTAGAATAAAAATGGAAATAGACCACTTACAACGAAGATTTGGAGATGAGTTCGACGAGAGAAGCCACGGCTAGCCGAGGAAGAAAGGAAAAAATGAAATAAAAAGTGTTTTTCCCCCTTTTAATGAGCAAACCCGCGCACCTCGACTGGTCAAGTATGGTCCTTGGCTCGTCGAAGGTCGACTGGTCGAGGATGTACTCGACCCGTCGAGTAGTCTAAAATTTTATATTTATTTACATGTTATACATTTAAATATTATAAACATAAAAAATGCATAAACGACATGATTAAAAAGTACAAACCAATATCATGTTTTAATTTGGAATATCTATTCCTGTCGAGCGGTTTAGTCATTATGTCAGTAAGTTGCATGTCAGTTTGAATATATTCCAATGAAATACTTTTATCCTCAACTAATTCTCGAATATAATGATATCGAATGTCGATATATTTTGTACAAGAATGTTGAATAGAATTCTTTGAAATATTAATTGCGCTTGAGTTATAATAATATAATATCAACATATTTTACGTAATTCCATATTCAACTAGCATCCTTTTCATTCAGATCAACTGAGTGCTAACATTACCAGTTACGATATATTCAGCTTCAGCTATTGAGAGCGATACAGAATTTTGTTTCTTACTGAGCCAAGAAACTAAACAATTCCCTACTTAGAAACATCCACCATTGGTAGATTTTCTATTGTCGATGTTTTCTACCTAATCTGCATCGGTATATCCGGTAAGTTGTACAGTTGTATCATGCGGATATCATAGACCTAAATTAGCAATACTTGCGACATATCTGATTATCCGTTTAACAATAATTAAATGTGATTCCTTAGGATCAGATTGATATGTAGCACATATTCCACCACTAAAAGTAATATCAGGTCTACTAGCAGTTAAGTATAGAAGACTACCAATCATACTCTGATATAGACGAGAGTCTATACTTTTACCTGATTCATCCTTAGAAAGTTTGAGAGTTGTACTCATATGAGTATCAGACTTTTTCCCATTCTCAAACCCAAATCTCTTTACATGATTCAAGGCATACTTAGTTTGTGAGATGAATATGCCATCTTCATGTTGTTTTACTTGTAATCCAAGAAAGTATTTAGTTCTCAAACCATACTCATTTCAAACTTGAATTTCATTAGATCTGGAAACTCAATGGACAAGTCAGTGCATGTAGATCTGTAAATAATATTATTAACATAGATCTGTATAATCAATATATGTTCATTATATTTCTTGACGAATAAGGTATCAACACTTCCTATGATAAAGTTGTGACTTAGTAAGAATTTAGTTAACTTTTCGTACCATGCCCTGGGAGCTTGTTTTAAACTATAAAGTGTCTTTTTAAGATGGTACACATGATCTGAAAGTTTAGAGCCTTCAAAACCTTTAGGTTGTTCAACATATACTACTTCATGTAGATCACTGTTTAGAAACATACTTTTGACATTCATTTGATATATTTTAAATTTCTTATAGCAAACAATTGAAATGAATAATCTAATGGATTCAAGGCGTGCAACTGGTGCAAAGGTTTCATCACAGTCAATTCCTTCTATCTAAGTATAACCTTGTATAACTAGTCATGCCTCATTTTTAATGATATTCCCCATTTCATCATATTTGTTCTTGAAAATCCATTTGGTTTCGATTATATGTTTATCAAAAGGTCTAGGAACTAAGTACCAAACATCATTTCTAACGAATTGATTTAACTCTTCTTGTATAGCCAATATCCAACTTTCATCAGCAAGTGCTTTTTTTACATTTGCCACTTCAATTTGAGAAGTGAAGCAGACGTAATTACAGATATTTTCTAACTGTCTTCTTGTCTGAACACCAGTACGAGGGTTACCCAATATTTGATTAGTTGGATGGTCTTTGACTAATCTTAATTCAGTATTATCTGATTTAATTGAAGAGTCAGGTATATCTATAATATTGACCTCATCATCATCTTGACTTGGTGTGGGTGTGATCAGGTGATCGTTAATTATAATGTTAATAGATTTCTGAATCACTTTCGTTCTTTTGTTAAGAACATGATATGCTCGACTATTTAGAACATAACCCAAGAATATTCCCTCATCACTCTTGGCTTCGAACTTTTTCAAAATTTTCCAGTCTCATAAAATGAAACATTTACTTCTAAAAGTTTGAAAGTATTTGACAATTGGTTTCTTATTAAACCATAACTCATAGGCTATTTTATCTTTGACTTTTCTAACATATACACGATTTATAATGTAGCAAGCAGTATTAACAGCTTTAGCCCATAAGTTTTTCGGTAAGTTCATGCTATTTAGCATTACATTGGCCATCTCTTGTAGTACTCTGTTCTTTCTTTCAATAACTTTGTTCTGTTGAAGAGTCTTAGGAGTAGAGAACTCATGTGATATACCATGGTCAATACAATACTTCTCAAAATTGCTATTTTCAAACTCAGTACTATGATCACTTCTAATTTTGATCACATGTATTTCTTTTTTAGTCTGAATTAATTTTATAATTCTTCTGACTTCATCGAGAATATCTAATTTCTCTCTTAAGAAGGCTACCCAAGTATATCTGGTAAAATTATCAACAATAACTAGAAAATACTTCTTTTCACCTCTACTCTCCATTCTTGTTGGTTCCACCAAGTCCAAATGGAGTAGTTCAAGAGGTTTGGTTGTGGCTAAGGAATTTACTTTCTTGTGACTACTCCTAATTTGCTTGCCAATTTGACATACACCACAAATTTTTTCTACCTTTTTTAATTTGGGTAAGCCACGAATGTGATCTCTCTTACTCAATCTGTAAAGGTCTCTAAAGTTAATATGTCCAAGACATTTATGCCATAGTTCTATTTCGTCTGTTTGGACCATGTAACATGAATATTTAGAAGAGCATGAGTCATTAATAATGTAGTAATTTTCAGAGGTCCTACGACCATTTAATATCACACTACCCTTCTCATTTGTAATCTCATGTCCATAATTTGAAAATTTTACACTATGTTTGTTATCGCAGATTTGAGATATACTTAAAAGGTTATGTTTTAGACCTTCAATATGCAGTACATTTTCAAAGGGAGGAAGATTGGAGAGTTGAATAGTACATTGGCCTATGATTCTGCAGTTGCTTTCATCTCCGAAAGTAACTGTGCCGTTGTTTACTTCTTTGAAGTTGGTGAAGATCGCTTTGTCACCTTTCATATATCTTGAACATCCACTGTCCAAGTGCCATTTTGAATGGCTAGTGGTTTTGAAGGCTGTGTGGGCAGCAAGACATGTAACCTTTGAAACCCATTTCATTATAATTCTAGGTTTATGAGTTTCATTGGATTTGCTTTATTTTTGGGAGTTGGAATTTCTCCACTTTTTATTAACACCAAATCCATCTGAGTTGGATTTTAGAAGCTTTTTAAGTAAGTCCACAATTTTTTTTAGCTAAAGGTGATTTATTGTATCTTTAATTTCTATAGTTGATGACATTAGAGTTAATTTTAGGAACTTGAAGGGGTTTTGAGTTTTTAAAATCATTTCGATTAAAAATTTTCAAATTCTTACCTTTAGAGTTTGAGGATTCTCATTTTACAAATATAGGAGATGAATTCTTATTTTTCTGAGAATCATTTTTTATATAGCCCAGACTTGATTTGTCACCACATTTTCTGGATGAGGTTAGCAATTTTTCCAGTTTTGGGTCTCCGTGGGCACATCTCCAAGTATCCTTAGAACTCAAAAGGGAAGAAACTTTGAGTTTTAGTTTCTCATTTTCATTTCTGAGTTTTTCTAACTCTAAGGTTTTGAAATTTAAATCTAGTTTTGTTTTTTTGAAAATAGTCTAAAAGATGAGATTCTTCTAAAACATTGTTTTCAAGTTCTTCTTTTAATTTAACATATTTCTCTCTTTGAATTTTCAGTTTGACAGCAATTTTACAACTTTCCCTATATAAGGCATTATAGGCATCTTGAAGATCATCTTCATTTTCATTTTCAGGGTCACTCCTGAGATTTTCATAATCAGATATGTTATAGCTATTTGAGGAGGTGACTCTGGCTATAGTCATAAGGGCTTTTATATCATTTGTATTTTCTTATTTTGATTCATCAGACTCAGATGAACTTTCAAAGCTGGATGATTTATCCTATAGACACTGAAAATTAGTGCCCACGCTGATTTGTATGCTTTATGATTTTGAAGGTGGGGATTAGCAGGCTGATTTATGGATGTTGGAGTCGTCACTAGTCAATAAATCTCAGAATCCCGCAGTCGGCTAGAAACCACGGAATATGTAAGGTTGGAGAGATCCAAAGACTCTCCTACCTTAGATTGACTCTTGATCTGCGATCCGGGATTCCAGGTAAGGGACCTCGGTTATAAAGATGGAAGGGGTTACGCACCCTCTCTGCCCGTACAAATGTACGGTTTCTACCTAGTGTGGTAAAACAACCTTAAGGAATAGTGGATGCTGTGGTCGAGATGGGACTAGGCACACATGCGGATTTCTGATGTAATAAAATTTGAGATTTCGGCAAGCCACAGAGCATACATTAAATGTTGTATCTAGATGGTGGATGTAATGATACTTTGCAAAAAGGTAAAGAAATATAGACTAGATTGCTAGGAATTTCTGATGTGATAAGATCTGATGTATGGCAAGTCACAGAGCATATGTTCACTAGAGATCTAGAGGAGCAGGGGTGTTGAGAAGGAAATAGATGTCATGATGAATGCTTGCATATGAAAAGATCTTTGGCTCAAACTTGAATAGGCTAAGATATGGGTTGCACCATGATTAATCTGTGCTAGACTTGTGGGGTTAGGAAGGTCAGGATGAGGCTAAGAGATGGCTAGAAAAATCTGATCTTGGAGGCTTGGGAGCTCCTTCCCTTTCCTTCCCTCTCTTATTCTCTCTCTCTCTCTCTCTCTCTTTTCTTTCTCTCTCTTGGATGTGGATGTGTTGTGCTTGAAATGTGAAGGGGAGAGGGCTATTTATAGCCTTCTCCAATGGGTTTATAGTAAATGTTGGGTTTAAGAAGGGTAAAAGATGATGTGGCAAGTTGTGAGTGGTTGAGGGGAGAGGAATGCCACATGGCACACTCCCATAAGCTCTTGGGGTTGGTAAAATGGTAAATAAGGTCGGTTAGGGGGTCAAAGGTGAATTTTAGACGTTGAGCCAGCTGTTGCTCAGAGGGCACATGCATTCGGCGAGTAGCAGTAATCGGAGTACCGTCGATGGTAGTTGGACTACC
This sequence comes from Magnolia changhungtana, assembly GCA_030180095.1. Taxonomy (NCBI): domain Eukaryota; kingdom Viridiplantae; phylum Streptophyta; class Magnoliopsida; order Magnoliales; family Magnoliaceae; genus Magnolia; species Magnolia changhungtana. The sequence goes on from JASAUF010000625.1 coordinate 5,959,572, forward strand.
GCTTGGGCCGGGCTCGGGCCGGGCACGAGTGTGCGGTCCTTGTGTGGCGCACTGGTTTGTCCGGTGGTTCCTTTTTCAAATTTTTAGAGTTCAAATAGGTGGGTTCGTGGTTCTGGTAATGGCCCAGGTCAAGATCTAGGGTGTAGGTTGGGGCTGTATACGAATTGAACGGTTTGGGTTAGGGCTTCAGGTTGTGGAATGGAGATTTTGGGTGTAGATACAATCATGGTAAGTGAACTGTCTTAGCTTCTTCAAGTTATCAGCCTGGGTGGGGTGTCTACAAATGCCCCTCTTTGGCCGAGGTTACGAGCAACCAAGCGCCAAAGCGAGTGGACACCCCACCCTTCTGGTCAGAAATGATAGTGATTCAAATCTATTGCTTGCCATCATATCATTGTCAATTGATTGTCAGAAAAATAGATGACTTGCACATATCATGAGGGTTGAGGAAAATGTTGTGATTGTCTCCTGTACATTCTTCGCGGCTTTACAGGTCACCAATCACAACCCTTTCACGTTAGATTGTTGATAGCATTGGAGAGTGAGTTTGAAAAGGGCCTCTGTGCATTCGTGGGGCTTTACGAGGATTCCCGTACTGTTTGGTCTGTCGTTCCTTTGCTACGTAATCACCCTAGGAGTATTCAATCCATTTGATCATCAAAGTGGTTAGCTGCCCTGCGCATTGGTGCGGCCTTACAGGAAACTCACTACGCTGACTTAAACTCGATCAAATTTTGCGAACACCCAAACTAGGTATGTGTAGGTAATCTTTTACCATGCAATCATCTGATTCTGATACTTTGGTTACAATGGATTGTCATCACTTCGAGTTTGATTATTCTTTCCAAAGATAGTCCAATCATTTTTACTGGCATCCATATGATTGTCTAGATATAGAAATCAAGCCAATCGTACATGTATCATGTACGGATTCGATCATCCTTCGGAGAAATCGAGAGATCAGATCTTATTTAGCTGTTTGCACTGACTACAACTGGAGAATATTGCCGCATGCATTTTTTTTTGAAAACTAATCTCCTTGGAACTAGACTTCCTTGGGAATTTTATTTAAAAATATATTTTTGGATTTTTGGAAAATATCCGTTCGATCTCGCGAGTGGGAGTCGTCGTTTGGTTTTTATTTGTAAGAAAAGTCAGATGGCCTCCACTAATAAATTAATGGGGCTAACTTTTTGAAATATTTTTGGATTTTTGAAAGATGTGATCGTTTGGTTTTTATTGTAAGAAAGATCAGATGGCCTCCACTAATAAGTTAATAGGGCAATTAAATACCATTTATTTGCAATTTTCCTTTTTTGTATATTTTCCAGCAATTTTTAAGATATTGTTTTATTGAAATTTTCAATTTCTCACGAGAAATTGAATTTATCGTGAGATTTTAAAGAAGAATCTTTGCTTTTTTATTTTTATTTTTATTTTTATTTATTTTTATTTTTATCTTTACTTGAGGTTATTATCCAACGAACTGAAGGAAGATCCGGTCGTCCCACCTCACCATGGGGGACAGGCCCGTTGTCCCATGCAACTTTTGGTCGGGGCAGTAGTCAGACTGCCGCTGGTGGCAGTCCGATTATTGCCGGTCCGTTGGTTGGTCTGGTAGTTCGAGCCATGCACTGGTTCGAACGATGGGGCTTCTCCCTCTATTTTGAATTTGGCCTCTAGTCGTCCACGGATTCCATTGTGGTCCCTGAAAGCTCCTTAGTGGTGGTGTTCTTGGTCTTTCTCCCTACATTTTCTTTCTTTTTCTCATTTTCAGGTGATTTAATCATGTACTTGAAGCTTGAGGACCCCTTTTTTGTTGAATTTTTGGGAGAAGATCCTGGTGGTTTTGGATTTCTCTTGTGGTCCACGGGAGGCCATGATCGGGACCATTGGACTTTGCCACCAGATCTCAACCGTTGGATTTTGCTAAATTTTTATTTTAGGCCATAGAGTTGGCTGGATTTTTTTTTTTGTTTATTTATCATGTTTTTTTTTTAATGTTTGAGTGGGGTGTGATAAGGAAGGGGCCCCACCTTTTATTTAGGATTTTTTTTAAAAAATTTTTTAAATGATCTGGATCATTGGATGAGTGATTTGGGGTTCACTTGAGTGCTTTGATGGTGTAGACTTTGATGGTTGGTTACTTTTGTGGATGATGTATGGATGGGATTTTTCAAGTGGGCCCCATATCATGATCTTGATGTGGCCAGGTGCATTTATTTGAATATATGGTCCCTGAAATAGACTTGTGAAGGTAGTCTTAAATTGTGGGCCCGGAGGATAGACTTTTAAAATGGGCTCCTTAAAGATGGGCCTTGGAGGGGGCTTCTGAAATGGGTTTTGAAATGGACCTTGGAAATGGGCTCTTGAAGTGGGCTTAGGCCTTTGAAAAATGAGCTTTGAAAATGGGCTCTTGAAATGGGCATGGGCCTTGGAAATGGGCTCTTGAAGTGGGCTTGGGCCTTTGAAAATGGGCCTTAGAAGTGGGCCTTGGTCCTTTGAAAATGGGCTTGCTTCTTGGACTTTTGACTTGGATTTTGACTTGGGGCTCTGAATTTTGACCATTGACTCAGGCTTTTGACCTTTGACCATTGACTTAGGCTTTTTGACCTTGTGGTGAGAAGGGTACTTACCTGTGAGCCTTGTTTGTGCAGCATGCCTCGCTGTGGTAGAAATGAGGCCGACCCTTTTCACCAATCGGATGATCCTTGTTATGTACCGCAAGAGGGTCCACACCTTTCTGATGTGGCCCGGGAGGGTGGCCCACCTGCGATCTTGAGGGGTTAAGACACATTGGCTTGATTGGTTTCATGATCCATAGCCTTTATTTTTTGAGGTGTTGGAGCATACTTCGTTTGCCAACCTATTTCGTGTTCGTCTGAGCAAAACGAACATGTCCCTTCTATCTGCCTTGACCGAGCGTTGGCACGCCGAGACCCATACCTTCCATTTTCCCTTTAGGGAGTGGGGAATTACTCCTTATGACATATATATGCAGTTGGGTCTTCGGTATGACGGAGGATATGTTCCTTTTGAGGATGATCTTCCGGTACCTTTTGATGATGACTGGATGGAGCTGCTAGGGAAGATGCCTGATGCTTTAGATTTTTCCGGCCATCGATTCAGATTTCTTTATCCGTGGTGAAAGCTCATGCTCTGATTTTGTATACCATGGGGGCAATGATTTTCTGTCACAGGAATGAGCTGGTGAGTTCCTGTTTGTTATTGCTTGTGGCTAATATCACCTTTCCCATGCCGTACAACTGGAGTGCAGCCCTCCTTGCCCATTTGTATGAAGGATTGGACAAAGCCAGCCACTGTATTAGTCGATCTTTGGCTGGTTTTTATCCGGTCATCAAGGTACTTTTTAGATCTCCCTTCTGCGTTATTCTTCCTGAGGATGGTATGTTTCACTTTTTCTGATTGCGGCCTCACGTAGGTTTACTTTTTTGATCATTTTCCCCACCTGACGCCTACTTTGATTGACCATTCGCCTCTCTTTCCGCGCATGATGTTGTGGTATAAAGATAACCGCAATCGAACGCGTATGTTTTTTATCTCGCTTGGAGGTCAAATGTAGATGCCCTTGTCCCCGATGATGTGAGTGATTATCTTGCCCTGTGTTGCCCATGTGTTATTTGCTTTCTGCTTATCTTTCTACCCCTAATCGTTCTTTCTCCCTGCAGTTTCAGACCAGGTCGTACCTTCAGTCAAATGCGGCGCTTACTCCTGAAGCTCAGGAGGCTTTTCAGGCCTCACGACGGTGTCGCATCTTGGAGGATCCTCATGTGATGAAGTGGTATCTCGGAGAGAGGCTCTTCTGACAACTGATTGACAATCCATTAATTCCACTTAGTCCACCATCTGGTCCATCTGATTGGAGGTCGGTGCTCGAGCTGGAGTTGACTGCTGCTTGGGAGGGCTTTGATGTCAGTGCCTTCGTTGATCCAGCGAGAGAGTACAGCTCTCAGTGCAAGCAGTACAGTATCGGTCCAATTTTACAGTCTGGCTATGCTCCAAGTGATGGCATGCATTTTGCTGGAGGAGGGATTTTGGGGCCTCACTTTCGTCGGAAGGATATAGATGCTTATCTCCCTGATGATGATTAGTTCCACTATATCATGTGACCATGCATCAGTAGCTGTGTAATCCCATGTTTATATGAAATTTTAGTAGCTTAATGTTGCTTTCTTGGATTGTTTTTGATCACTTTGTAATCTCATTCGGACATTCGGATGTATATTCCACTATCTTGGCCCCCTGAAGTGGACCCTGCATTGATCTCGCTGGAAAGTCGGCCCGAGCGGTAGTTGGACTACCTCCCACTGACTTTTGCTCGTTCCGCCTGTCTTGTCAGGTGCGGCAGTGATACAGTGCTGTCAGTACCTGCAACAGTACTCCGAATACCGCTAGCGGTAATCCGATTACCGCCTCCGTCCAACTTTTCTTCCAGCAAGCCCTCTTCTTCTTTATACATTCTCTAGCCCTTTTTTCAGAGATTCTTGTCCTGCCCAAGCCGTCCGATCATTCTGTTTGTCTCTTGCTCCTTCTCTTTTTGTTTCTTCCCCTTTGTCTTCTTCTTCTTTTGTTTTTATCTCCTTTTTTTAAAATCCTTTATGGCCAGCCATGATGGAGGTAGATTCATGAATGAGGGGGAGATGGGTGGTGTGGCCTTTATTTATGATGATGAAAGTCCCTTTATGGATGCTTTGATGGAGGTTGGTGGGGGAGTAATGGGCCCTTTGGAAGAGGTAAATGCTATTTATGGTATGGATCCTTCTTCCATTAATGGTGGTTATGAGGATGGATTGAATGGGATGGATGGGTTTGGTGGTTCTATGACAGATGCGCCACCAGGGTTTGTGGGTGTTGGCATGACGAGGGTGGATCGGTTTAATGGTGAGGATGGTGCGATGATGGTGACAGATGGCTCGATTGGTGGAGCGATGGTTATGGGTGGTGTGGATGATAGTATGGTGATGGTGGATGGTGTGGATAGGATGGATCAGGTTCCGATGGGTGGCGGGCCCTACCTTGGCGGTTTGGATGGTTTGGATCTGATGGGTGATGGACTTCTCGTGGATGGCCTGGGTTAGATTTTTGGCATGGATTTCGAGGTGGTGATGGGACAGTCAGCTGTTGTTAGGGATCAGGATACCAGTTCGATCAGCTACTGGGATACTTTACGTGTTGCAGCTCCTGGGGCTTGTTCCTTTTAGACTGCTCCTGATGTGGTGATCATTGGCGGCTCGCGCCCGCCTGTTACAGCTTTTCAGGGCGCTCTTTGGGATGCAATGGGTGAGTCCAACTTCTTTTGTCACCATGAGATATACCTGTTGGACGAGGGGATGCCTATTTTCGATGGTCCTCCTGTTGACCCAGGATTCCAGATTGTAGAGTGTGTGTCTATTCGGACTTGCCGACTGCAGCCACGCGACACCTTCTCTGAGCGATTGTATATCTTGATCGAGAGTTTGACTGAGTCTGAACTCTTTGAGCTGGGCTCTTTGGGTTTCCGAGAGGTTCTTCACTTCCACCAAGTTCGCCTAAATTGGCGGCTATTGAGTGCGGCGCTGTATGATTAGGTTTTGATGCTGAAATTGTTTTCCTTCAATGACTTGGAGCTGGGCCCATCATTGGAGGAGTTTGCACGTCTATCTGGTCTTCCCCTTACCCGGGAGCCTTATGTTCCTTCATCTGAGCCAGTTCGTCCTGCTGACCTGATCTATTGGTTTGGGTTTCTAGTTGCTTTTCCTACTGCGGAGGGTCAGGCCGGTGAGTTTTTGCTCTTGCCTGCCCCTTAACAGCTGTGCTGTTTTTACCCTTGGTGCCTTTTTAGGTTTTCACCAAGTCTGCTATACGCCCGCTGTTTTTACTCGAGTCGCCCTTTCGGGTTTTCAATTCGCCCTTTATGCTTAGGCATGTTTTTCTCTCTTTTTCTTAGTTTGGTTTTTAAGTGCTAGAAGAGGTGGGGAGACTTCCTTCATAGCCGGCCACCTGGTTACCTTCCTATCCTTGTCTTTGATCACAATCGTAAGCTGTTTTATATTGGGTTTTTGGGGATATGGGATGGTCTTATCTTCTTCTCGGTCTTCCTTTTGAGATTTCCCATCTTTTTTTTCTTTTTTTTTTCTTCTTTCTTCCTTTTTTTTTTTTCCTTTTTTTGGTTTTCGCTTCATTTTTTTTTGTGGGAGAAATGATAGGTGTTTCTGATGAAAGAGATGATAGATTTTTTGTTTTAATTGGGGAAAGTGATAGGTATAGCTTTGCAATTGTCACCATTGACAAGGTTAGGTACGGTTACCCATGATAGATTTTCACGTTGTTGGTGTTAATGGGCTCGGGAAGGTCTTCTCTTCTCAAACTGGTGAGCCGAAGAGCGCCCCCTGGGAGTACCTCCCGAATGATCAGTAGTCCGTCCCATGAGGGTTTGAACTTTCCTCTGGGATCTGGCAAGTGCAGTGGTAAGATGCGTTTCATGACCATGTCACCGATTTTCAAGCTTCTCTTTCGGACCCTCTTGTTGTAGGCTCGTGTAATCCTTCTTTGATAACATTGGGAGTGACTCAGCGCACGCATGCGCATTTTGTCTGCCAGGTGTAGTTGATCATATTTTGCTTGTTGCCACTCGCCTTCCTTGACTTTGCTTTCCAACAGTATCGAGAGTGATGGGATTTTGACTTCGACTAGCAGTACTGCTTCCATTCCGTATGCGAGCTCGTATGGAGTTGCGCCTGTAGTAACCGTATAGATGTCCGATAAGCCTAAAGCGCGTATGGGAGCATCTCTGACCAATCACGATATGTCCTGACCATTTTCTCCAGTATGCAAATGATAGTCGTGTTTACGGCTTTAACCCCACCATTCATTTGAGGACGGTAAGGACTTGACTGATGACGTTGAATCTTGAATTTGTCGAGGAAGTTGCCCATCCTTTTATTGACGAATGGAGTTCCTTTGTCTGTAATGATTGCCTGAGGAATCCAATATCGGCTAATGATATTGTTTTTGATAAACTTAACCACGTGAGATGCAGCGATAGTGGTGTAGGATGATGCCTCTATCCACTTGGTGAAGTAATCTACTGCCACCAGGATATACTCATGCCCGTTTGAAGCTTTGGGGCTGACTTTGCCGATGATGTCAAGTCCCCATATGGAGAAGGGGCATGGTGTTATCAGGTTGTAGAGTTCGGAAGCGAGCTCATGGATCTGGTTCGCATGCTCCTGACATTTGAAGCATTTCTTGACGTGTTTACAGCAATCTGTCTCCATCGTAAGCCAATAGTAGTCGAGTCGTAAGATCTTCTTCGCCATCATATATCCGTTCATGTGTGGGCCGCATAGTCCTTCGTGGATTCTGACATGATCTGAGTTGCTTCTATTTCATCCACACAACGGAGAAGGACTTGGTTGAAGGATTGCTTGTCGAGGATGTCCCCGGTGATAGTGAACTGGGCTGCTAGCCGTTGGATAGTGCGACGATCAGCTGTTGTTGCTCCTTCCGGGTACTTCTGATGCTCGAGATATTCTTTGATGTCTATGTACCATGGTTGATCACAGGAGGTTTCAGCTTCGTCTATCTGCAGGCAGAACGCGGGTTCCTCCTGGAGCTCGACAGTGAGCTCCCATTCAACAATTCCTTTTGGGATCTCAAGCATTGAGGCGAGGGTAGCCAGAGCGTCTACGAACTGGTTCCTAGATCGGGGTATATAAGAGAATGTGATCTCTTCAAATTCCTTGGTTAGATTCTCCAGATAGACATGATAAGGGATCAACTTTTCATCCTTGGTCTTCCAGTCACCATTCGTCTGATTGATGATGAGCTGCGAGTCTCCGAAGACTCATAACCTTTTCATGTTAAGGATGATGCTTCTCTCAAACCGGCAATACATGCTTCATATTCTATTATGTTGTTGGTACATTGGAACGCCAATTGCCTGGATATGGGAATTGGGACGTCATCGGAAGAGTAGAGTATGGCGCCTACTCCACTTCCTTTTGAGTTTGCGGCTCCGTCAAAGAAGAGTGTCAACTCTCCTTCCTTTCTTTCTTCTTCCTCAATTAGGCGGATGTCTTTGTCAGGGAAGAAGGTCTTCAACGGTTAGTAGTCAGGCCGAGACTATGTTGTTAAGTGATTGGCCAGTGCTTACCCCTTGATTGCCTTCTGAGTGACATAGGTGATGTTGAACTCGGAAAGCAGTACTTGCCATTTTGCAATCCTGCCTGTTAGCACTGGTTTTTTGAACAAGTACTTCAACGGGTCCATGCGAGTGACCAACAGGATTTGGTGAGCGATCATGTATTGTCGTAGCCGTTGTGTCACCCAAACTAGGGCGAGGCATGTTTTCTCTAAGCTGGAGTATTTGGCTTCGTAGCTTATGAATCGTCGGCCTAGATAGTAGATTGCTTACTCCTTTCTTCCTGTATAGTTGTGTTGGCTGAGAACACATCCGATTACTTTTGCTGCGACGGAGATATATAATAGTAGTGGGCTACCTGGGATAGGTGGTATGAGCATTGGAGGATTTAGCACGTACTTCTTGATCCTGTCAAAGGCTGTTTGACAGTCGTCATTCCATTCCCTTGGCGAGTTTTTCCTGAGAAGCTTGAATATGGGCTCATAGATGGGTGTGATCTGTGCGATAAATCGACTGATATATTGGATTCTTCCGAGGAAACACCGAATTTCTTTTTCAGTTCTGGGCGGCGGCATTTCGATGATTGCCTTGGTTTTGGTCTCATCCACCCGGATGCCATCTTCACCAACGATGAAGCCAAACATCTTACCTCCGGTTGCGTCGAAGACACACTTTTGCGGGTTGAGGCAATGCTTGAACTTTTCTAGCCTGTCAAAGAGCTTCTCGAGGTCTTTGAAATGTCCATCGATCGTGTGAGACTTGATGATCATGTTGTCTACATAGACCTCCATTTCCTTGTTTATCATATCGTGGAACAAGGCAGTTATGACTCGCTGATATGTAGCTCTTTCATTCTTCAACCCGAAGGGCATAACCCAATAGCAGAAAGTTCCCCACGGTGTGATGAAAGAAGTTTTCTCATGATCTTCGATGGCCATCTTGATTTGATTGTAACTGGAAAAGCCATCCATGAAGGAGAAGATCTTATGTCCAGTAGTATTATCTACCAGTGTGTTGATGTGAGGTAAAGGGAAATTGTCTTTAGGACTTGCTTTGTTGAGATTCCTAAAATCGATGCACATTCTGACTTTACCGTCCTTTTTTAGAATTGGTATGATGTTTACAAGCCATTCCAAATAGTTGGAGACTACTAAGAACCCTGCGTTGTATTGCTTGATGACTTCATCACGGACTTTCAAGGCCCATTTTGACTTCATTCTTCGCAGCTTCTGCTTGACAGGCTTCATGTCAGGCTTAGTAGGTAAGTGGTGCACTACCAAATCTTCATCAAGCCCTGACATGTCCTTGTAAGAGAAAGCAAAGTTGGACAACCTCGGTCTTAGAAATTTCATCATCCACTGCTTGTATTCCGGAGATAGTGATCTACCGATGCGCACCTCTTTGGGGAGTTTCGGTGATCCCAAGTTTACAATCTCGAAGTCGTCTGCCACAACGTTGGCTTTTGTTTTGAACCTTTTGAGGGAATCCTCGAGTTCGAGAGTTGTATCATCATTTCCCTCATTCTAGGCCTCATCCAAACCCATGAGTTCGAAGTCCAACTCTAGATCGAAATCGTATGAGTCGACCTCGAACTCTGGTGTTGTGTGTGACGTGTTTGGCACTGTAATTTTTGAAAGTTTTTCTGTTGTTTTTGTATTTTGAAGATTTTCCGATGTTTTGTGATTTTGAGACATATTTGATGTTTTTGTGCTTTTGAAATATGTGATGTTTTTGTGTTTTGAAGGTTTTCTGATTTTTTTGTCACCATGGGATCTCGAACAAGATGGTGTTATGAACCATGATCCTGGTTCAAGGTACCAACTACTATTTACATTGGCATTTTTTTAAGGACCGTCGATTCTGTTGTTCTGCTCTGTTTATTCTGTGGGTCATCTGTCTTGATGACCATGTTGTCTGCTGGGCTGGGCTCAGAGTCGGAATCTGATTCGATCTCTTCGCTCAGAAGTTGGAGCCTTCGGGCTCCTCAGATTTACCTTGCGGTGGGATCCTGATGTTTGTCCAGTTAAGGGAAGGCCACTTCCCTTTATCAATCTAGTGGATGCGTTGTTTCTGCCCCTGGTGCTACTGAATTGGTGGCAGGGGTGTGTCCCCTTGACTGTGGGTGGGGATGGGTGCCTCCCCTTTCTTGCCTATGTCCTTTGTAATAGGCACTCCTGGTCCTGGGTCTTCTGTGAGTGGCTCTGCTTTCATACCCCTAGCCTCATGTGATGGGTCTGGGGGTTCTGCCCCTAGCATTGGATGTGCTTTTGATGCAATGAGGATCTTGTCCCACTGGATGGGCGACCAAATGGACTCCTAACTGGAGTGTTCTGTCAGATTGAGCCATTGGAGGTGATCCTCAAGAGAAGTCATTATGTTACCACAAACTATCCCAGCCTTAATGAACTTGATAGATTTGCATTTGAATGGTTGCCCCTTTTTTCCGGCTTGATCTTCTGGTGTCGGTTGATATCCCAGTCCCTGTCTTTGCACATTGGTACGTGCTGGCTTTACTACCATACCTTTCTTATGGAACTCGGTACGGTAGTTCAGGATTAAACATTCAGCAAGTGGGTGAGGGTTGACGATGGAGTTCACTACTTCGAAATTGAAGTTGTGATATGATATGTCACCCTCTGCATGCTGGACATCAATCACTGGGATGTCAGTTTCTGGAATATTGACCGTCACTGGTAGGATGGTTTCTGGCTCGACTAATATTGAGATGATTCGATTTCTCGAAGGAAATTTAACCCTTTGATGGAGGGTAGATGGGATGGATCCAACGGTATGGAGCCATGCCACCCTAACAGAATGTTAAAGAGGCAGGGATGTTAATGACCTGGAACGTGACAAGTGACATGTCAGGTCCAATTGTAACTCAATATCTATTTCCGCTTCCACTTGCCTTCGAGAATTATTGAAGGCTTTGACGCTCATGGTGCTAGTCCTAAAAGAAGATGGTTCTATTCCCAAACGCTCGGTAGTCCTCAAAGGGCAAACGTTAAGGCTGGATCTATTGTTAATGAGTACGAGTGGGACTTTGAAATGTTGTAACGGACAACTATGTTTAATGAACGCCCATATTTACGGCCTTTGGGCGGCAACTCCTCATCAGAGAAAGTGATGGATCGTGGTGCGAGGAGTTGTCCGATCATACTTGCTACCATTTCGGGAGGTACGTCAAGAAAATATGTGCATCATTCAATGTTTTACCAAAGATCTCTCGATGTGATCTTGATGTACACAAGAGTTCCCAGATGGAAATCTGTGCAGGAATGGACTTGAGCTGATCCGCTATATCGTAAGCGGCGTCAACTTTATGAGTTGCTCCTGCCGAAGTTCCCCAGGTTTCCTTTGGGTTCTGGTTATCTCTCCTGAAATATCTTCTGTTGTTGCCCACTTTAGCGCACTCTGGGTAATGCCATGGGACTGCCTTCGCATTGTAGGAGGGAACCGTCCTCCCTTCCAGGTATATCATTGGTTCTTGAGGCTGAGAGATCATAGCTAGAATTACTTGTGGAGGACTTGATGACTTCTCTTGCAGTGTGACCAAGTCTTGGAAAGATTTGACGATGGGGTGGTTTTCTACATCCTCTTGATGTGTGGGAGGGATCCTCCAGGCATGTGCTAATTGGTGAGGCATTAGGGAACTTGGTGCTTGGACCGGGGGTGCCCCTTGCAAAGTTAATGGGGCCAAATCAGGGTGGCCTACTGGTAGAACGAGGGGTTCATAATTCAACCTATTTGGATTTGCCGATGATGGAGCTAAATGTGCCCCTTAGAGAGCGAGATGCTGAAGATGTGACCTGGTGGGTGCTGGGGATGCCCCTTGAAAGATGAGAGGCTAAGAGTGGGACCGGTTGGGTGCTACTTCAAGGAAGATGAGAGGTTGTGCTATTGGTGTTGCTTCAAGGAACACTTGTGTCCCAAGTGGTGGTGCCTGTCGGTATCTCCATGTCCAAGTTGTTGTATCGGGCATGATTGTTAGTATGGAATGGTGTGGAGAGGAGTGCGCGGGATGCCTTCCCTCAATGTGATTGACGGTAGAGGTGCTGGGTCCTGCTTGATGCGATGGCAGGAGATTTTAGAGAATATTGGCTTGAGCCGTATTGTTAGCCTGCGGGGTGATTGCGATCTTCTAGCTTTCGATTAAATCTTGGACTGCATGTTTCTAAGAGAAGCAGTGGTCCGTTAGGCGGCCAGGAGCATGGTGATATGCGCAATATTGATTTTCATTATAACTAGGTGGCAAGGGATTAGGTGGAAGTCAATGCAGGAGCGGTGTTAGCAGTTGTTTTTGCATTAACATTATCAGAACCTGAATATAGTTTGTGTTAAAGGGGTGAATTTCCTATCTAACATTGCCTGTTTGTATGGGCCTTGCGTATTCCCTCTAGGCTGTTGCTATGGTTGTTGAGACGGCTGTGCATAATATCCCTGTTGGGCTTACTGTGGTTGGTACTGCCTATTTGATTGTGGCTGATACTACCTGTCTTGATGTGGCTCCGGTTGCGGAGCGTATTGATTGCCTTGAGTATTGGCGACAATATTGTTGACTTCCGTAGTGAGTTATGTGGGAGAAGCACCGTTCCCATTCGTGTATCCCACAGGTTTCCCCTCAACCTTTTTTTTTTATTGTGGAGGCTTGGTGTGGCCATGGGGAAATGGTCCCAGCTCTGATTCCTGCTTCCACTTGTTCCCCGACTCGGATGAGTTGAGAGAAGTTTACGTATGAGTACGAGATCAGATATCTTGAGATGCTGGGATTTACGGAATGGACAATCATAAATATTTGTTCTTCGTCGATAATGGGGTTTCTCATTCGGGCTACCATGGCCCGCCATTGCCCCGCGTATGCTGATAATGATTTGTCACTTTTTTGTCTCAAGGCAGCCAAATCTACCCTTCTCGGAGCCATGTTTAGATTGTATGAAAATTTGTCGATGAATGCCCGGGAGAGCCTCTCCCAAGTCCTAATCTGATGGTTATCCGGTGATGTATACCAATCTAAAGCATCGCCCTTAAGAGATTTCTGTAAGAGGCATATCAAGGCTCCATTGTTCCCTACTATTGTATTAAGTTCCCCACAAAATGCTTTCAGATGTATTGAGGGGCACCCGCTACCATCATATCTTTTGAATTTGGGTACCTCAAAGTTTGAAGGTACCCGGGCATTTGGGAAGAGACATAGATCCCTGAATTTGGTGGATGAGTGATCCACTCCTTACTGCCTTTGAAGCTAATTTCACACCATTTGCAGCTGCTCTAGCAGTTCCTCGATTTCTGACTTGCTCTACTGTAGATATCTTGCCCCTTGTTGTAAGGCTTGTGCTGCTTCCTCTTCATACAGATCAAGAATGAGGGGTTGTTGGAAAGAAGATGGACTCCCGATGGCAGGAGGTAGCTGGAATTGAACACCGCTCTCTTTTGGAGGAGGGTGTGATGTTTGGAAATGGCTTCCGCCTGGGGTATCTGCCAATTCTGGAATATTGCCCCCGTTAGGGGGAGTGAGTTGGACTCGAAACTGAACGCCTTCATAGGCATCCGCTAGTTCTTGTCTATAGTTCCCGTTAGGGGGAACTTGTGTTGTAACCTGATTGTTGTGATGTGCTAAGTAGAGACGTGTGGGAGGGTTGCTCCCGTTCGTTGGTTGCTGTTGATCTTGGGCAGACTCTTCTGGGAGAGGGTGTAACGCCTTAAAAATCGGGGGTCAAGCATAAACTCAACTCCCGAGTTCCAACGCATCACTTATGCAACATAAATAATGATGATTGAATGTTGTCTGTGTTAGTGCATTAAAAATGAATGGGATTAAGCCAAAACAACATATCATACTCCAGAGATAGTTAAATTATGCCAGTGGAAGACTGTGATAGATATATAACATATATAAACTGTTATAAGTCTCCAAAGTGTGAACATGTTACTAGGTTAAATATATCAATGTATACTCCAAAAAAATAGACAAAATGAATATACAAGGGTGTTCCAAAAGGGCAAACTAAAGTGTAATGGCATCTAATCAACAACCCTATAACTACGTCGATCAGAAGATGGTCTACATAGACCCGCTTGATAGCTGTATAAGGAAAAACCCTCCTCATCATCATAAAAATTCGGCTCTGCTTCGTAAGCATCGCCATCATCTAAAACTCAAATAGGGTCTGGTTGGTGTGTACAACACTGTCCCGTAACGTGGGAGTGAGTGATCAACTTAGTGGAACTATAAAGCAAAGGTTAGCATGTTATTAATTCAATCAAGCAGTAATGATAAAGCAGTAAATCACACATCCCTAAGCACTCTTGTTAATGCAAGAATGGTATGAATATATGATGCATGACCTTGCCTACACTCCCTCAACAACTTCATCTCACATTCGCGTATGAACAACACTGCCTCAGTGCTTGACCTGCTATACCTAAACGCACGCGTAATGCGGTGCATGCATATGATTACCAAGTTCTTATTAGTCCTTTTCATACAGCAGGGTTGGAAAACTAACGTACCGCCCTTATATCAATACTCAAACAATGATCCATTCTAGGGTAGTTAATCCTAGTAAATCTCATACGAAGTTGCGGTTCTAGGTCGCTGCAATGGGTTCATCACTAAATCATTACAGGCCTAGTTTATACTTTAGATGCTACGGAAGGGTTGTCGCCTCCACGTAGACTCATAGTATGCTCGAGGTCACTACAAAGGGCACGTCTAGGGCTGTCAGGGTTGTTGCACAGAATCATTACACAACTCCTCCATCACCCATCACGTCTTTGTCACCAAGACAGTGTAGGCCGATAGCTTGAATACAGTGTCCCATACCACCGTATTCGACTCACGAGTCTAGATTGCTCACTGGTCACTACGGGGAGGCTCGTCCCCCCAGCGTAGGCCGACAGCTTGACCACGGTATCCCATACCACTATGTCCGGCTCATGAGTCTTAGCGGATTGAGGTACCAAGGTTAACGGGGTTTCCACTGGTGAGTTTGGTACCTTAGGTTCAAGCAGTAGCGTCCAAATATAGTGAACATACATAGGACCAATCGGGTTACTTGATGAGCTCGACTAGCACGAGCGCACATCGAATGATCGATATGAAGTGCGTAAGCACTTCGTGTGGCCTAACCACTGTCGATAACCGAAGTACGGCTCGGATTCATCGAACACATCCTGTGTGACGAAACAACATCATCCACCAATCTGGGTTCTGTTACCGATTGCCTAGACTATACAATAGCACCAATCACATTCAATTACAACAAAATATCCTAAAAGATAGTTAAAGCAGTAATGGATCAAGATTTCAAATCATACAACCATGTCCGCTTTAGGGCTTCCAGGGCTGTTGCACAGAATCGTTACACCACTCCCGCATCACCCTTCACGGATTTGTTTTTGCATTTTATGGAATACAACATAAACATAGATTTATACATATGCATTACATAGATAAACAAACACTATAATATACAGTACATGGAGGAAAACATACACATAATTAAAATAGTTGAGTATCATATATCAACACCCTTATACATTGTAATTTACTAACTACTTACTCATTCATACAATTTTACAAATACTTAGACTACACCTTCCAACATACCTGTAATATGCTAGTTATAACACATGTCGTAGCGAATCCTTTCACAAAGGAGTTGCCACATGAACCATGATCATACATTCATGACCAATAGTCATGGCAAGCATAAATCATAGTTCCATATTCACTCGAACATTTTTACAAACACTTAGGCTACATGTTATAACATACACAACGTATGTCGGGATAACATGTATTAGGCTAATCCGTTCACCCAGAAGTTGATATACATGCATCTAGCATACATAGACAACAATTAATCATGGCAAGCACAAATCCGAATTTCATATGTATACGGTATTTTCTACAAATACGAGGAATACAGTATATTCAACCTAGTTAACGTATAACTGAAAAACGAAACGAACAGAACTTTGTACATGTGTAATAGAATCCACGTCAGTAATATATCATTAACTGATATTTAAAGCCTTGAAAATCATAACCTATACGTTGAAAGTTCGCACCTTACGCCATAGAAGCGTAACGAATTCACTATAAACTCTAGGCTTTGTCACCGGCAGGATGACAACCTATAACATGAACTAGGTTAGCTATTTCATCATTTCAACTATTGGAAACCCTAGAACAGCTTAGGGGTTGAATTCCTTACCTAAGAACGGGATCGGTATCGCCGGTAAAGTGGTACGGAAGAGCTGATTCAGCCCGTGGAATGATAGGATTAAATCCCAGGGATGAACTCTAACTCTCTCTCTCTCTCTCTCTCTCTTTCTCTCTCTTTCCTCTCTTCTCTCTCCTAGGGTTTCCCAAATTCGTATGGGATGAGAGAGTGAGGGCTTAAGGCCCTTATATAGGCCCAAAACTGATGGGAATGACTCAAGGGCCAAGGTATACTTAGGTTATGTCCAAAGAGCGTCTGTTTCAACTCAACGAAGTATTTTTGGAGCCCCCCCTTGAGCCAAAGGTCGGACTTAAGCTCTCTAAGCATGGATCTAGGTCGAGTTAAGTTTTTAGTCCGATCGGATTTACAGATCGCCCGCGGTGGACCAGTTTCAGTTCAACGGTCCACGATCACCGATCAGGGTCACAAGTACACTGACCTGTGTATGAAATTTCTCCTGATCCGAGGGTGTATTTGGGACAGATTCTGATGGTCTGAATCCTTATATTCAGCCCGCAAGCAACAAGTCTCAGATGACTTAAATTTAGATTTTATTTCTAAGATATCCACGTTTCTCACACACTTCACTCCGGGCTCAAGCGAATAGCTTCGGGACACTATCTGGACTTGATTTTCGAGATGGTTGTCAAGCCCAACAAGGTGGTCCTAATTATATAACTTCGTATTATTCAGACTTTCAACGTGCGGTCCAGATCCGATATGGAGTTTCAATGTACTCCCGAGAGCAACTAGGTAATGAGATTGATCCTAAATTTCAGGGTAACCTAGTGTCAATGATTTTACAAGTTTTGGGTCTTGCAGATCGTATTTAAAGTGATTCAGGCGGATTTCACAGCTAATCTAGTTTAACACTTAGTTAAACTTGTCTAATTTCTAAAGGATTTGAGGTTTGAGAGGTTCAAAAGGGGTTAGGATCTACCCCTTGCCTAAGGACATCTAACTGCAAGTTGGCAAAAATCTGGGGCGTTACAATCTACCCCCCTTAAAAATAATTTTATCCCCGAAATTGCCTAAGGGTAGTAAGTAAAGATTTTATTGACGTCTAACTCATGTTCGTCTACCCTCCCTTAAACTTATCCTTAATCTTTTGCTTATACCCTGGTGGTTTGCTGCAATTTATTCCTTTATCTATTTGACGTCTTGATGATAATTCTCATTTATTTAGAGTAAGATATTTTGTTTCAATGGTCGACCAATACGAAGAGACGGTTATAGTGGGCTTGATCCTGATACATCGATCATCTACCTGACTAGAGGCTCATCGTATCCCTTCCTAGTCCTGATAGATCCTGGTCTTCTACTCGGTCAAAGCAGTGAGTCCATTCGTAGTCGCCCAGGATTGAGAATTGGGTCAAGCTGTGAATATTTTGCAGTTGTATTTTCAGTAACTCCATAGTCTTATCACTCTAAAAAAAAACTTAGGGAATGTCCTTCCATGAAAGGTTCAAATTTCCTAGTCATAAGGTTGCCCGTTGGGTCTTGATCTAGGAGAGTCCTCATCTTAATACATGTCTATGGTAGTAGTTAAACTCATACTCAATGTTAGGCCCTTTCTGTAGTACGAATTGGTTTAATACTTAAACCCTGATTACTTTCCTTCTAGTAACTTTATTAGCGACATTCTAAGAAAGGTTCAAATCCTATTTAGTGACCTATCTTTACGTATAGTCCAATTCCATTCGATCCTGGGCTAGTGGGCTATCAGCCCACCAAGTTTCCATTGCGCCCTAACTCGACCGCATTCATAACCTTTCTACCCCCCTTAAAAATTTATTTAAGGCTCAAGAATCCATGTCTCGCTCTGTACGTCAGAATGAGGTGTAATTTAGACCTAGTTGAATACTGTAAGATACTCTATATATTATTAATGGGCAGACTATCTTTCTAAGGCCATATGCACAATATGTATGCCCGAATGGTCTGTGATTCAGGACCTAATTCCGACTCTCTGTTGCCCATTTGAGAAATTTCTTAGGCCCGAGTAAATTATCCCTATTGGCTATGTGTTCTTAACACTTCTCAAAAGTGAAGTAACAAACTTTTGGTTGTAAGTGGTTCGGCCAACACAGAAGGAAAGTTGTGTAGTGGGTCTGAGCCGGATACATAAACCTTCTGCCTACTTAGGACAGAAAATTGTCGTATCAGTTTTTAATCCTAGTTGATCCCGACCTTCTACTTGATCAGAGCATTGAGTTCATTGGTAACTACTAGGATTGAGAATTCAATTCAAACTGCGAATACCTCGCTTATATATAGTTCTCTACTCAGTGTTCCCAATTGTAATAAGCCCTTGAGAAGATAATCCTAGGGGGTGTGTTGTTTCGAGCTAACGTTCAATCAGAAGGATATATAACTTTTCTCTAAGCGTGAATAGTTTCTATGTTAAAACACCTTTTCTAAGAGTTATTAAATAAGCCTATAAGTATTAGGGGGATTCAACGAAGGAATGAGATTTCACTCCAACCTAATCAAGTCAACTAACTAAGTCTATCTTTCAATCTGTCTTAGCATAATCAGTGTTTTACATTTCTTAGTATAACCAACCAATAGTTGTAATCCAAAGTCTATGCTTATACGCTAGATGATTTCATACCCTTTCTAATACAAGAAATTATTTATCGCTTAGGGTCAAATGTTGTCTGATTGAAATTGAGTTACCTGAACTTGAATTTAACTACACTCGAGCACTACACACATGCTCATACTAGCTAAGAAGGTCCTAGGGTTCACATTATTAATTCATTAGATTTCCTATATTGCCAAATTTGTTTGCAAAAATCTAGGAGTACCAGCTCTAGGTCCAAAACTCTAAGGGACTGTTTGGTCAGTGGTATGAAGTTGTATTAAATGGATTATATTGCTAATCCCACTTCGGGATTGGGAATGACATGTTTGGAAGGAGGGTGGGATGGGATTAAAATAAATTTCATAGGCTTTCAAAAATGAGTCTTGTGTTGGAAAGTGTGAGATGAGATTTGTGGGTTTGGAAAGTTATGAGACACAAAAGTTGGGTTTTGTGCTCATATGGGTGTGAAATGGTGAGGCCAAGAGGAGTAAGAGATGAGTTTAGAGGAGTAATGGTGGAAGGGTGGAAGGAGTTTACAATTGTTAAGTACAACTCCTGTCAAGCATTCTACACATTCGATACCAAAAGGAGCTCATGCATTTCATTTAACCCAAAATCATCACAATACATGGGATGTAGCCTTACATGGACCATGACAGAAGATGCATGTGAGCTAATACAACCAAGGCTTCAAATACTAAAACATATTACCAAACTACCACACAACGAAGCCACTCAACATGAAAATACAAAGGTCCTAACACAGCAATAAACAAACTACGAGACAACGATACAGATGACTAGGCATCTGAGTCTGGCGATGGAGGAAGGGCACCCCTATCCTGCAAGCAGCACAGGATAGTCTTCAAAGTACGAGTCACTTTCTTGAACTTGTGTTTCACAAGGCCCCGAAGATCCATAATATCCTGTCACAGGACCGCCTGACCCTGTTGTAAGACAACATGATCCTCCTCAAGTCGAGCTATATGAGCATCCCTAGTAGCCATATCAGTGTCCTGCTCCGGTGGCGTAGGAGGGGAGCTCTCCTCCGTGTCCTGGGCCTCCTCTTCTTCTTCGCTCTCTTCCTCTTCTACTTCAGCTCCACCTTCTTTCTCACTCTCTTCCTCTTCACTCACCGTCTCATCATCACTCTCCTCAAGTCGGGCTTGTCGTTGTCGTGGCCCGATTTCCATCTAGTTGAGAGTGGTTTCATTGATGAAATGTTGAGGCACTGGGAGTTCTACACCAAGACTGTAGCCGAACTCGTGTGCAATCTTGCATATAAGCGCCGGCTGAAGGGGAGAGAATCAGTCATTCTATTTGAGCGTGCGGTCAGAACGATCTGTCGCAGAACATACGTGGGCACGTATAACTTCTCTCCCTGCCCGGCTGGTATAGAAAGTCGACCATCAGGCGCGTGCACTCACTGCAATTGCTCCACCCGGGGTAGATGTTAAACGTGCAGATATGGTGATGTAGACGGAAATGATCCGTCACGTTTGATGCCAGGAGGCTATTGCTGGGCTGCCATTGAACCAGTCAACCACAGAGGAAACGCATACGACGATCCCTTTCACGTGCACTCTTTAGATTCAACTCGCTCGCGTGGACTTTGCCAAGCGGTATTCCCATAAGTCGAGCTATCAGGCCAGCATCAATTGTGGCCTCCCGACCTCTTTCCGAGGGGATCTTGAACTGCAAGGGCTCCAACGTAGGCTCTTGAATATGGGCATAGAATGTACGGACAATGCCCACATTTGCACGATATGTTCCCTCAAACACAGGGCCCCAACTGGCCTCACCTAGGTGCTCCAACAATAGATACTCTCTAAAGAGACGCTCATCCACCTGAGCTTCAATAAGGATCCTACGGCCCTCATAAACTCCATGGGACAATTCCGCTAGTAGAGCTCTTGGAAGAGGAGCCTGGGGATCGAGGTCCCGCTTAGTTCGTAGCTCACGTTTAATGCCCGTGCTTGCGGTGGCGCCTCTCGGTCTCCTTGAACGAGTAGGGCGGCCAGGCCCAGATTCATCCACGACACCCTTTCTCTTTCCCATGAGAGAAATAATGGTGGAAAATGAGAAAATGGCCGCAATAACCCCGAATAGTACCATGGAAAAAGTGGAGAAAAGGGAAGAAAAAGGTTGGAGTCTTTAGGTCTCCACGGATTTGAGCCTCCAAGGGGTGTGTAAAGGCTCAAATGGAAGGGAATGAAGAGGGAAAGTGAAGAAAGAGGATGGGTAGTGGGTGCACACGAATTTGAGCCTCAAATAGGGGATTTAAGAGCTCAAATGAGAGAGAATGGAGAGGGTAGGTAGCAATGGAGGAGGATTTTCAAATGTGTGGTGAAGGTGGTGCACGAAAACGAAAGAGGAAGAGGTTGGAAGGGCGATTTTTGTGAAAAATCTGAAGTTTGGGATAGAAAGGAAAGCTTGGGAGGGTGGTTTATGAAGGAGGGGCGTGTTTGGAAGGGTTTTAAGCAAAATCTCAAGCATTAGGGGGCCACACTACACCCCAAACTCGATCGGCCCGATCGGTCCGCCCAGCCTGGCCCGTTTGGTGGCGAGGTCCTCACCGACCTCTGGAGGTTCTGGCGAGGGCTCGTCCCCTAGGTGAGGTCATCCTGCCCCCCTTGGTCCAAAAATGTGTGAGGCCCACCCTGGGTCCCTCTGGAAGTGCCCCGTTTGGGCCCCACCTCCGTTTTGAGTCTATTCGAGCTATTTCAGAAACCAACTGATGTATATTCGTATTTAGCGATTTTGAAAGGCTGGGATGGGATAAAACGAGGTCTACACCCATCGTTTGACGTGTAGGAGTGATTCGTGGTCGCTTTAAGTGATCTTGGGAGAGTATGGACCCGATCTCGGCGATCGTTTTTGGTGAATTTCGTAAATTGGCGAAACTGGAACACCTATGACTGTTTCTACATCCTCTCGCACCCACCTATGTTGAAAAGCGTCACCGTACCTCATGTGACCATAACCCAGGTCCGGTTTAATCCAAATCATGCTCTGATACCATCTTGTAACGCCCTGAAAATCGGGGGTCGAGCATAAACTCAACTCCCGAGTTCCAACGTATCACTTATGCAACATAAATAATGATGATTTAATGTTGTCTGTGTTAGTGCATTAAAGATGAATGGGATTAAGCTAAAATAACATATCATACTCCAAAGACAGTTAAATTACGCCAGCGAAAGACTGTGATAGATATATAACATATATAAACTGTTGTAAGTCTCCAAAGTGTGAACATGTTATTAGGTTAAATATATCAATGTATACTAAAAAAAGGACAAAATGAATATACAAGGGTATTCCAAAAGAGCAAACTAAAGTGTAATGGCATCTAATCAGCAACCCTATAACCCCGTCGATCAAAAGATGGTCTACATAGACTCGCCTGATAGTTGTATAAGGAAAAACCCTCCTCATCATCATAAAAATTTAGCTCCACTTCACAAGCATTGTCATCATTTGAAACTTAAACAGGGTCTGGTTGGTGTGTACAACACCGTCCCATACGTGGGAGTGAGTGATCAACTCAGTGGAACTATAAAGCAAAGGTTAGCATGTTATCAATTCAATCAAGCAGTAATGATAAAGCAGTAAATCACACATCCCTAAGTACTTTTATTAATGCAAGAATGGTATGAATGTATGATGATGCCCTCGCCTACGCTCCCTCAGCGACTTCATCTCACGTTCGCGCATGAACAACACTGCCTCAGTGCTTGACCTATTACGCCTGAACGCACGCATAATGCGGTGCATGAATATGATTACCAAGTTCTTATTAGTCCTTTTCATAGAGCAAGGTTGGGAAACTAATGTACCCCCCTTATATCAATACCCAAACAATGATCCATTCTAGGGTCGTCAATCCTAGTAAATCTCATACGAAGTTACGATTCTAGGTCGCTACAATGGGCTTGTCGTCAAATCATAATAGGCCTAGTTTATACTCTAGATGCTACGGAAGGGTTGTCGCCTCCACGTAGACTCA
This sequence comes from Magnolia changhungtana, assembly GCA_030180095.1. NCBI lineage: Eukaryota > Viridiplantae > Streptophyta > Magnoliopsida > Magnoliales > Magnoliaceae > Magnolia > Magnolia changhungtana. Next base: position 5,982,539 of record JASAUF010000625.1, read on the forward strand.
TAGTATGCTCGAGGTCACTACAAAGGGCACGTCTAGGGCTGCTAAGGTTGTTGCATGGAATCGTTATACCACTCCCCCATCACCCATCACGACTTTGTCATCAAAACAGTGTAGGCCGACAGATCGAATAAAGTGTCCCATACTGCCGTATTGGGCTCACGAGTCTGGGTTGCTCCCTAGTCACTACGGGGAGGCTCGTCGCTATAGCGTAGGTTGACAGCTCGACCACAGTGTCCCATACCACCATGTCCGGCTCAAGAGTCTTAGCAGATCGAGGTACCAAGGTTAATGGGGTTTCCACTGGTGAGTTTGGTACCTTAGGTTCAAGCAGTAACGTCCAAACATAGTGAACATACATAGGGCCAATCGGGTTACGTGACGAGCTCGACTAGTACGAGCACACATCGAGTTGATCGACATGAAGTGCGTAAGCACTCCGTGTGGCCTAACCACTGTTGATAACCGAAGTACGACTCAGATTCATCGAACACATCCTGTGTGACCAAACAACATCATCCACCAATCTAGGTTCTGTTACCGATTGCCTGAACTATACAATAGCTCCAATCACATTCAATTACAATAAAATATTCTAAAAGATAGTTAAAGCAGCAATGGATAAAGATTTCAAATCATACAACCATGTCTGCTTTAGGACTGCCAGGGCTGTTGCACGAAATCATTACACCACTCCCCCATCACCCTTCACAGATTTGTTTTTGCATTTTATGGAATACAACATAAACATAGATTTATACATATACATTACATAGATAAACAAACACTATAATATACGGTACATGGAGGAAAACGTACACATAGTTAAAGTAGTTGAGTATCATATCTCAACACTCCTATACATTGTAATTTACTAACTACTTACTCATTCATACAATTTTACAAATACTTAGACTACACCTTCCAACATACCTATAATATGCTAGTTATAACACATGTCGTAGCGAATCCTTTCACAAAGGAGTTGCCGCATGAACCACGATCATGCATTCACGACTAACAGTCATGGCAAGTATAAATCATAGTTCCATATTCATTCGAACATTTCTACAAACACTTAGGCCACACGTTATAACATACACAACGTATGTCGAGATGAGAGAGTGAGGGTTTAAGGCCCTTATATAGGCCCAAAACTGATGGGAATGGCCCCAGGGCCAAGGTATACTTAGGTTATGTCCAAAGAGCATTTGTTTCAGCTTAACGGAGCATTTCCGGGGCCCCCCTTGAGCCAAAGGTCGGACCTAAGCTCTCTGACCATGGATCTAGGTCGAGTTAAGTTTTCTGTCCGATCGAATTTACAGATTGTCCGCGGCGGGCCAGTTTCAATTCAACGGTCCACGATCACCGATCAAGGTCACAAGTACACTGACCTGTGTATGAAATTTCTCCTGATCCAAGGGTGTATTTGGGTTAGATTCTGATGGTCTGAATCCTTATATTCGACCCGCAAGTGACAAGTCTCAGATGACTTAAATTTAGATTTTACTTATAAGATATCCACATTTCTCACACACTTCACTCCGGGCTCAACTGAATAGTTCGGGACACTATCTGGACTTAATTTTCGAGACGGTTGTCAAGCCCAGCAAGGCGGTCCTAATTATATAACTTCGTATTATTCGGACTTTTGACGTGCAGTCCAGATCCGATACGGAGTTTCAATATACTCCCGAGAGCAACTGGGTAATGAGATTGATCCTAGATTTTAGGGTAACTTAGCGTCGATGATTCTACAAGTTTTGGGTCTTGCAGATCGTATTTAAAGTGATTCAGGCAGATTTCACAGCTAATCTTGTTTAACACTTAATTAAACTTGTCTAATTTCTAAAGGATTTGAGGTTTGAGTGGTTCAAAAGGGGTTAAGATCTACCCCTTGCCTAAGGACATCTAACTCCAGGTTGGAAAAAATCTGGGGCGTTACAGAGGGAGAGCGGGATTTGCTGGAGGAATGAGGGAAAAGGCAAAAGGGGTTTGAGAGATTGAGCTGTTCTGGGCGCTAAGCTGGGCTGCCTGCATATTTGGTACTACGCTTGGTACCAGGCGAAGCAGTAACTCTTATAACGCCCTGAAGTTTTGGGACATCTCTTTCAAGGCTGCCGTGACTGGCAAATCTGTTTGTACCATTGGTACTAGTATCGGTGTTGACGCAGCGGTTGATTCTGATGCTAAAGGTTCAGAACTTGGCGGAGCCACCGGCTCTTCTTCTTGGATAGCCTGAGAAGTCATGGCTGCCCAGGATCAAGTGGTTATGGTTCGAATTGATGCTTAACAAGTATAAGCCAAAGATGTCCTTTTTTTTTTAATGAATGCAGCGATGATATCCCTTGAGAGTAAGGTACCACACTCTTTCGAGTCAGGTCTCAGCTAGTGCGACTATAGCCATCTCCCTAGTGGAGTCGCCATTATGTAGAACTGAAAATTAGCGCCCATGCTGATTTATATGCTTTATGATTTGGAAGGTAGAGATTAGCAGGCTGATTTATGGATGTTGGAGTCGTGACTAGCCAATAAATCTCAAAATCCCACAGTAGGCTAGAAACCGCGGAATATGTAAGGTTGGAGAGATCTAAAGACTCTCCTACCTTAGTTTGACTCCTAATCTGCGATCCGGGATTTCAGGTAAGGGACCTCGGTTACAAAGAGGGAAGGGGTTAGGCACCCTCTCTGCCCATACAAATGTACAGTCTCTACTTAGTGAGGTAAAACAACCTCAAGGAATGATGGATGCTATGGTCGAGATGGGACTAGGCACACATGTGGATTTTTTATGTAGCAAGATCCTAGATTTCAACAAGCCACAGAGCATACATCCAATGTTGTGTCTAGAGGGTGGATGTAATGATGCTTTACAAAAAGGTAAAGAAAAGTAGACTAGATTGCTAGGAATTTCTGATGTGACAAGATTCAATGTACAACAAGTCACAAAGCATACGTTCACTAGAGATCTAGAAGTGCAGGAGGGTTGAGAAGGAAATAGATGTCATGATGAATGCTTGCATATGAAAAAATCTTTGGCTCAAACTTGAATAGGCTAAGACATGGGTTGCACCATGATTAATCCAGGCTAGACTTGTGGGGTTAGGAAGGTCAGGATGAGGCTAAGAGATGGCTAGAGAAATCTGATCTTGGAGGCTTGGGAGCTCCTTCCCTTTCCTTCCCTCTCTTCCTTTATTTCTCTCTCTCTCTCTCTCTCTCTCTCTCTCTCTCTCTCTCTCTCTCTCTCTTTTCTTTCTCCCTCTCGGATGTGGATGTGTTGTGCTTGAAATGTGAAGAGGAGAGGGCTATTTATGGCCTTCTCTAATAGTTTTATGGTAAATGTTGGGTTTAGGAAGAGTAAAAGATGATGTGGCAAGTTGTGAGTGGTTGAGGGGAGAGGAATGCCACGTGGTGACTCCCATAAGGTCTTGGGGTTAGTAAAATGGTAAATAAGTTCGGTTAGGGGGTCAAAGGTGAATTTTGGATGTTGGGCTAGCTGTTACTCGGAGGGTACATGCGTACGGTGAGCGACAGTAATCGGAGTACCACCCGAGCCAGGCCCGATTGTGCGGTCCTTATGTGGCACGTTGGTTTGTCCAGTGGTTCCTTTTTTGAATTTTTGGAGTTCAAATAGGTGGGTTCATGGTTCGGGTAATGGCTTAGGTCAAGATCTAGGGTGCGGGTTGGGGCTGTCTACCGATTGAACGGTTTGGATTAGGGCTTCAGGTTGTGGATTAGAGATTTTGGGTGCAGATACAATCATGGTAAATGATTGTATCTACACACCATGGTAAATGATTGTCTTAGCTTCTTTAAGTTATCAGCCTGGGTGGGGTGTCTACACATCCCAAGTAGCTATCATGCCCTTTATTTTGACTTATCCCTTTTAGGACATTTATTCGCCAGGTGCCTGTATTCATGACAGTTGAAACATTGACCGTCTTTTGATTTTGTTTTCCAAGACTTAGATTTTCCTTTTCTTTTATCAGATGGTTTTTACAAATCTAATCTTTTCTTGTTTTTGAAAATTCTGTTAAATTTCTTAGCTAATAATGCCATATAATCTTCTGTATCTTCAAAATCAAAATTAGCATAATTTTCTTTTGAAACAGATTTATAAGATTTAAGAGCAATAAACTTACTTTTAGGAGCTTTAAAATTTAACTCATATGTTTGGAGAGAGCCAACTAACTCCTTAACTTTCATATAATTAATATCTCTTAATTCTTGAATGACGGTTACTTTAGAATTGAATCTCTCAGGAAGAGATCGCAGTATTTTTGCACAGACCTTGCTTTCTGGGATTCCATCTCCTAGATCCCACATGGAATTTACTATATCATTTAGTTTCGTATAGAAGTTCATGAAAGTTTCATTTTCTTTCATACGAATTTCCTCAAATCTAGTAGTGAGGATTTGAACTTTTGATTTCTTGACTGTAGTAGTTCCTTCATGTGTCATTTCAAGAATATCCCAAGCTTGTTTGGATGTATCACATGAAATAATTTTCTTGAATTCATCAGGTGATAGAGCACAAGTTATGTCATTTAAGGCCTTAGTATTAGCACTGATTTCGCTTTTATGAGCTGTAGTCCATAAATAGAATGCAATTTCTCTCATAAATTTAGTTCCATCACTACCTAATATTTTAAACATAGGAGGTTTTCATTTTGTTACAATGGCTTGCCACACCCTTTCATCTAAGGATTTAAAAAAATTCTCATTCCGTCTTTCTAGTATGTATAGTTAGAGCCATCAAAAGGTGGTGGCCTTGTAATAGACAAGCTATCGAAATTTGACATTATAAAAGCTCTTGATCTTTCAACTCGCGGAAATTAATAATAAAAAAATGAGCTACTTAGCTCTGATACCCCTTGAAAAGGCGAGCTTAAGAAGTCTTAAAGGGGGGGAGGGGGTGTGAATAGGACTATGCCAAATAAAAATTAAAGTGTTGAAATATTAAATAAATCAGAAATCTCAATCGTACTAGTATTGAAAAATTGATTCAAACTAATTCGTAGGACAACCTACACCCAAACCAAGTTCAGGTAGGACAGCCTTATTTCACGAATGTTTGTAAGAATCAAGATCTCAAACCAAGCAAGAGTAAATAATACTACTATTACAAACATTCACCACTTTTGCATAAATGAAATTACAAACATTCTCTACAAATGCAAAAAGTAAACATTCACCACAAAACCAAGAATTATAATGGTTCGGTGTGTACAACAACTATTCTCAAATAGCCACACCTACTCCACTCCCAATAATCACTACCCACGTGATATTGGCTTTCATTATAAACATGGTTTTCACAGGGTCACCTTAAAACCTGATATAATTGTGATTTTAAAGGACTATTACAAACAAAAACCTCTCACTGAAATTTTCTGGCTATCTCAGGAAAACCAACGAATGAAATTTTCTGGCTATCTCAATAAAAACAAAATACAAAAGCAGAATATACTTATCTTCACCTTGAAAATGTATCTATCGATGTAGTCTATAAAATCACTTCTCTTGTAGTAGATTGTTCAATGTCCAGTCATATAAACAAGGGTTCTAGGTTCTAGATTAATTTTAAATAGATTCAAACCAAAGGCTACTTATTTGAATTCCTTGAGATCTCAAAGAAGAGTATTTAGTCTCTTTATAGATTAAGATTCATAAAATAGGAGATTAAAGAATTAAAGCAAAAAAGCTATTAAAAAAATTATAAATACCATGCAACAGCTTGACAATAATGGGGACCTCTCTCTGTTGATGAAGGCTTTTATCAACTTGAATTGGTAATTTCGGATTGAGAGAAGGCCTCTATTTATAGGCTAAGAAGTTGTTGCTTCAACTCGTCTAAGACGGTTTTTAACTCATCGAAGGACCAGATTCCATTCCAACAAAACTTTGAATTTGGGCATGATAAGATAAAATAGAACTTCAACTAGTCGAAGGCCGTACTCTACTGGTTGAGGGCCCTATTTGACTGGTCGAGCAAGGGCTTCGACCAGTTGAGGGTGCTAAAAATCTGAACTGATTCAGTTGCCTGATTTAGTCACTGGACTTCGAGTCGAGCAACCCTTGATTGGTCGAAGAAGTAACGGAAAAATTTGTTTTTCTAAGTTTAAATTAGGAATGGTTGAGAAATTCTTAGCCTAGTCGAACCACAACTTAGACTAGTCAAACTTTATCCTAACATAAGCATAAAAACCCTTTTAATTTTATGTTTTGAAAGAACCTAAGCCTAAGGTCTTTCTAGGGTTTGTTATACCTGATATGACTGAACTTTGAAATAACTTGAACTTCGTGGAACTTGTTCTTCTACTTGAATCTTCAATAGATCTTGAAGTTGAAGATGGAGCTTGATCTTCTACTATAATTTTAGTAGAACTTGAACTCAGTCATCTTGAACTTAGTAGATTTGAAGTATAGTCTTGAACTTTTCATCGTAGTGTCTTGAACTTCCCATCTTGATCCACATTAGACGGGCCACTTCATAAGCTATTTTGTCTAAACGAAATTTGACGAAGAAAGGTGTGCTTTATATAATATAGCACTCACACTCTCTGTAACGCCCTGAAAATCGGGGGTCGAGTAGTAACTCAACTCTCGAGTTCCAGAACATCACTTATGCAACAAAATGAATGATGATTGAATGTTGACTGTATTAGAGTAGTGAACATGAGTGAGATTAAGCCAAAACAACATATCATACTCCAGAGACAGTTAAAGTTGCAAGCGGAAGACTGTAATAGATAGACAAAATATATAAACTATGATGAGTCTCCAGAGTGTGATAACATTTCAGTTAAATAATTACAAGGACAATTCTAAAATATACCTAATGTGATGACATGTAAAGTCTCCTATCCCAAATACCATAGCCCCGATCGGTCAATACCAGGTCTTCATAGACCTGTCAGAGAGATATAGATAGGAGAACTCCTCCTCATCACCATAGAAATAGTCCGACTACGCTTCATAAGCATCGCCATCATCCGAAATTCAACAAAAGCGTTTGGTGTGTACAACACCGTCCGTAACGTGGGAGTGAGTAGCTAACTCAAGTGGAACATTAAAGCATAGGTTAACATGTTATCAAATCAATCAAGCAAGAATGATAACTTAAAGTACAAATCAAACATTTCTAATTACTCTTGTTAAGTGCAAAAATGATATGACATGATGCTGTATGCCCTTGCCAAACCACCCTCAAGCGACATCATCTTACGTTCGCGAATGCTAACTCCCTCAGTGCGCCACATCTACAAAGCACATGCGGTGCGATGATGCTCATGATTACCAAGTTTTTATTAATCCATTTCAACCAGCAGTATTGGGAAACTAAGGTACCTCCCTTGTATAATTCCCAAACATGATCCATTCTAGGGTCGTCAATCCTAGTTAATCTCATACGATATTATGGTTTGAGAAGCGTAGTGAAGGCATCGCAAAGGGCTCGTCACCCGTCAGCGCGGATACAGATCTCACCGTATGCGGCTCAATTGCTGGCCGTCAGCTCAAGTACATATCTCACCATACCTGGCTCAATCACTAGCCGTCAGCTCAAGTACAGGTCTCACCGTACTCGGCTCAACTCATACTCTAGTTACTGTGAAAGACTCGTCGCCAATCACAGACACTTGGAGTACACTCGAAGATACTACGGAGGACTCGTCGCCGTCAAAGACGAGCACGAGCATGGTCTCACCGTACTCGGCTCTCGCCAGTAAGTATCGACGGACTCGAATATAGTGTCCCATACCACCATAATCGGCTCACGAGTCTGGTTGCGCAATGGTCACTACGGGGAGGCACATGACCCCAGCGTAGGCCGACAGCTCGACCACGGTGTCCCATACCACCATGCCCGGCTCATGCGTCTTAGTGGATCTAGGTACCATGGTTAACGGGATTGCCACTGGTAAGTTTGGTACCCTAGGTTCAAGCAGAGCGACCAAACATGGTGAACATACATATACACATATCGGTTTGCTTGACGAGCCTGACTAGCTCGAGCGCACCACAAGTTGAGCGATATGGAGCGCAAAAGCACTCCGTGTGGCCAACCACTATCGCCAACCGAAGTACGACTCGGGTTCGCCAGACACGTCCATCGTGGCGATATGAATCTCGGCCACAACCGCAAGTCTGGTACCGAATGTTTGGACTATAGGCATAGTCCCAAACTCAATCAGTTGTAAAGCATGAAGTAAAGCATGAGGTAAAGCATGTATTATAAAGCATGAAGTAAAGCATGTTATAAGGCATGTTGTAAAGCATGTTGTAAAGCATGTTATAAAGCACTATACACATAGGGATACAAATACTTAGAGTTTATAGGTGAGTGGTTAGAGTGAACAACCACATGGAGAGTGTCATATGTGACTCTAAGGTAGCGGAGAATCCCATCTCAGCACCTAACTAAGGTTCTAACACTTAAGCACTTACACTCACAAGTGATTTCACCAACACTTGGAATGCAATATTTTAACATACATGACGTATGCTAGAGAAATGTATACTAGGATTGTCCCTTTACCAAACTAGTATTTTATACATATACATCATATTCATACAGTAATTAAACATGGCAATCACATCAGCAACTTTTATACGTATAGGGTACTTCCACGTATACCCAATTTCGACATACATAGTGTTTACAAAGGAACATAGATTTCGGCGATTCCTTTCGCCAAGCTAGTATTTTAATCATGTATTGTATAATCATACATTAAATAAATATGTCAAACATTATTCCAAAAGAACTACGTATACGGTATTTCTACAATACGTAATTTCAACATACGGCGCATTTACAAGTAAACATATATTTTGGCGATTCCTTTCGCCAAACTAATATTTTATTCATATGTTATATAATTATACATTAAATAAATATGTCAAGCATTTATCCAAAAAAAATACGTATACGGTATTTCTACGTATACCTAGAATATGTGAAATTCCATATTTCATACCGCTAATCAAAACAGGAAACGGAAAGCACTTTGTACATGTGCAATTGCAAGCAGATCATGAATCTACCATTATCTGACATTGAAAGCGTTGAAAACCTTAACTTATACATTTAAAGTCCTCACCTTTGCCTTTGGAATTCCAACAAATCAGCAAGGGTAATAGAGCTTCCGTATACGGGAGATTTCTAGCCTAAAGAGCGGAATCGGTTAGCTTTTACACAACCCCCAACGATTCTACCTTGAATCAGACCTAGGGTTAGGGTTTCTTACCTCCAAATGGGCTGGATACCGCCGGGAAATCACTTAGAACGGAGCGGTGTAGGCCGTGTGGTGAATGAAAGCAAGAGGAGGAAGATCGGCGACAAATTCCAGGCTATTCTCTCTCTTTTCTCTCTCTCTCCCTAGAGTTTTTCTCCCAAATTCGTATGGCTGTGAGAGGGGCTGATCTAAGCTCCTTTTATAGCCAAAAACATCCCTAAAACAGACTCAGGTTCAAGGGTTACTGCTAATATAGGATATTCGTCACTTTTCCAGCTCAAAAGGGAAGTTCTGGTAGCCCTCCTTGAACCAAACGTCAGACTTAAGCTCACCATCGATGGATCTACGTGGGGTTACGTTTTTGACTCATTCGGATACGCAGATCGCACGTGGCGGACCACTTTCAGTTCGACGGTCAGTGGGCCACGATCAGAAATTCCAAGTACATGTAAATGTTCCTGAAATTTTTCTTAATCCGAGGGTGTAATTTGGTCTGATTCTGACGGTCAGGTTGCTTAATACTGACGCGTCAACGAACGATGCCAGATCACTATTCCAGATATTTATTTTGGCATATGAATAGTGTTTTTCACACTACCTCACTCCGATTCGAAACGAATGGCCGTGGAACATCGGATAAGGCTGATTTTTGAGATGATTGTTAAGCCCAGTGGGGCGGTCCTAGTTCCTTAGCTTCGGGTTAATCGAACTCTCGATGTGCGATCTAGACCTAATACGAAGTTTCGTTTCATTCCCGAGAGCAGACGGGAAATGAGTTTGGTTCTAAACTTTAGGGTAACCTAGCGCCAATGATTCTACAAGTTTTGGGTCTTGCAGAACGTATTTAAAGCGATTCGAACGGTTTCGTAGCTAATCGGTTTCACACCTAGTTACTTTGTCTCATTTCTAAAGGATTTAGTCCTAAGTGAATTAAGTCGAGGTGGTACTCAGGCCTTTGGAGTTTGTATATAAAGTGATCCAAGTTATACTACTTAGCTAGTTTAAGATAGTGTCTAGGGTGAAAGTTATTAGAAAAATTGGAAGATCAAGGTGATGAAGGGTGAGGTTTGTGAAGGAAATGAGTTCAAAGGCGGCTTTAGACTTTGGGATTCAGTTCTGACAAGTTAATGAGGTATTACGATCGACCCATTGCCTAAGGTCATCTAATCCCAGGTTGGCAAAAATCCGGGGCATTACAATCTACCCCCCTTAAAACAAAATTTCGTCCCCGAAATTGCCTAAGGGTAATAAGGAAAGATTTCTATTATTTCATTTGCCTAAGACTTATTGATTTCGAGTTCCTACACGTGGTAGGGTATATACTAGTCTGGATCCTTTTAGTCTACCCCCCTTAAAACTTAATTCTTCATCCATTTCTCATACCCTGATGGTTTGCTACCATTTATTTCTTTACCTATTTGGAGCCTCGACGACAATTCCCACAATTTAGAGTAAAATAGCTGTTTTCAATGTTTGACCAATACGGAGAGACAATTTTGGTGGGCTCAATCCCGATACATCGATCATCTACCGAGCTAAGGTAGAAAGCTCATCGTATCCCTTCCGAATCCTAGTGGATCCGAGTCTTCTGCTCGTCAGCAGTGAGTCTGTTGGTAGTCGCACAGGATTAAGAATTTGGGTCAAGCCGCGAATGTTTCGCAGTTGTATATTTCAGTAACTCCGTAGTACGATCACTCTAGAAACGTAGGGAATGTCCATCATTGAAAGGCTCAAATTGCCTATTCTAAGGTTGCCCTTTAGGTCTCAGTCTAAGAGAGTCCTCGATATTATCTATGTCCAAGGAAAGGGTGAATCAAGTCTTACTAAATCATCTTAAAACGGTTTCTCATAGTAGAACTTACTAGGGCTTCTATAATGTTCGTATTTATCGAGCACTGTTTCGATCCTGGGCCAGTGGGTAGGGTCCACCACGTTTCTGCTGCGCCACCCAGGTCAAAGAGGTGTATTAGGTGACCTAACTAGAGCGGGTTCATCATGTTCTACCCCCCTTAAAATTTATTTTCACCCTCAAGGCTCAAGATTTATGTCCTGCTCCGTATATCGGAACAAGGTGTAGTTTAGGATCTATCCTTGACATGAAATGGGATGCGATCTCTCACTACATTGGTCTTCTTTTCATCAATGTTGTGTATTATGGCATTGATACCTATGGTCATAGAAAGGAGCTAAAGATGAAGGGTATTGTGGTTGATTCGGGGTCAGGTGTGAGTATGTAGCGAGATGCCTAATTCTACCAAGAAATTTTGTCGCGGTCCAGACTTATCCTATTTAATCATGTCTAGCTTAATAGGCAGGCTATCTTTTTACGTTCATAAGCACAATACGAATGCCGACATGGCATGCGATTTGGGACCTGATTCTTAACTGTTAGTTGCTCACTTGGGAAATTCCTTAGGCCTAAAAGGAAATATTTCTATTGGCTATATATTCTCACACTTCTCAAAGACAAAGTTATAAACTTTTGGTTGTAAGTGGTCAAGCCAACACGGAAGAAAGTTGCGTAGTGGGTGCGAGGCCGGATACATAGACCTTCTGCCTCGCGAAGACGAGAAAATCATCGTATCAGTCCTTAATCCTAGCTGATCCCGACCTTCTGCTTGATCAGAGCATAGGGTTCATTGGTCACTACCAGGATTGAGAATTCGATTCAAACCGCGAATACCTCGCTAATGTGTAGTTTCTCTGCCCCGTGTCCCCGATTGTACTAAGTCCTTGAGAAGGCAATTCTGAGGGTATATTGATTTGACCTAACATTAAATCAATGGGATACTGAGCGTGTATAGTTACTAATCAAACAACTTTTCTAAGAATTATTAAAGGAGCCTATGAGTATTAAGGGGTCCGACGAAGGAGTGAGGTCTCACTCCAACCTAATACAGCCCATTAATTAAGTCCATCTTTCAACTATCTTGCAATTATCTTAGCATAATCAGTCTTTTACATTCCGTAGTAGAACCAGTAGCCTAGTCTCAATTTATGAATAGTGGTAATCTATTAGTCTATACTTACACACTAGATGATTTCAGATCATTTCTAATACAAGAAATTATTCATCGTGTAGGGTCAAACGTTGTCTAAGTGGAATTGAGTTGTCTGTTCTTGACGCTCGAGCATTTCACACATGCTCACACCAGCAAGAAGATCCTGGGGTTTGCATTATTAATTTGTTGGATTTCCTATACGGTCAGGTCTGTCGAAAACTAGGAGCACCGCTCTAGGTCCAAAACTCCAAGGGTCTATTTGTCAAACAACCATTTACTCAAAAAGCTTAAGCTGTCAGAGTGTGGTGGGTTAATGTATATCAAGGGACTTTATCACTGCATCACTACTTGGCCAATGGTCTTAAGTTGTATTAAATGGGACTGTATTGCTAATCCTACTTTAGAATTGGAAATGACATGTTTGGTAGGAGGGTGGGTGGGGATTAATTTTTATAGGCTTTGGAAAATGATCCTGGTGTTGGAAAATTGTGAGATGGGATTTCCAAATCCCAGGATGAGGAATTTCTAAGTATAATTTGAAAAGAAAAATACGGGATTTACGTTTAACTGCCTACATTCCAAACATAGTATGGATGATTAGGCCTCCAAGAAAAAGGCCGTACACGCTTGGATAGAGCCATGGAAAATGAGGATAAGGAAAATGGGGGGGGGGGGGAGCTTTTTTTTTTTTTTTGGTTCTCCACGGATTGGAGTCTCATCGGGGATTGTAAGGGCCAAAAGGGGGAATGAAGAAGGGAAGGGAAGAAAATGGATGGGTTGTAGCTGAAAATGAGGGATTGAGTGATTGAGAGAAAGATTTGAGAGTAAAAATAATAATTTTTGGAGAAACAGAGAGCTTGGAGGTGTAGTTGAGAGAGAGAGGCAAAACGGACGTGAAACAGGGGCCCCCACAAAATTTGGTGGGCACCACACAGACCTATGGAAGTTCTACGCCTTTTCTGGTATTTCTAGTTAGTCTATTACTTTAATTATTTTTTTAGTAGTTCATCATCAAGTTTACTTCATCTCCACCAAATTTCATTAGATTTCGTCTTGTAGAAAAATTCTAAAAAATTCAAGAAGCAGCAGCTGTCCAAACTAATAATTTTTGGATAGTTGACACAATGACCCATTTTTAACTATATTATATAATTTATAATATTTTTTACTTATTTTTATATGAAACTAGACTTGCCAAGCTTAAATCTGGCTTTTGAATCACCTAATTCGGAGTTATAACGAGGGAGTTATGACTTTTCAAAGTCGGACCAAATTTGCAGAAAAATTGTGGCCGAAAACGGGCCAGCCAATGACCTGCGGCCCGCCCGGGCCCGTTGGGCCGCGGTCTGCCGCGGTAACCGCGGTGGAACCGCGGTCCAACTTGTCCGGTGCCGCACCACCGCAGCTGGGGGATGTTCTCCACCCTCCCAAGGGGCCAATGGTACCCCGGGTCAGCCTCGGGTCCCCCCCGATTGATGCGTATGGCCCACGACTCCGTTTCAAGTCGTTTCGGGTCAAAGCGGACGTATCTTGCAATCCAGAATGAGTTATCTGACATATAATATATGATTTTGGGGTAAAACGAGCTAATCTATCCAAATAACCTATTTATTTGGTTATATTCCAAAGTTTGAAGTGTCAAAAGTCCAATATATACATATATTTACTATTTATAGCAACTTTTTGTTTAAGTATTATTCTTTATCATTTATACATTAGAATTTATATCTGGTATGAAAGGATGTAAAAAAAAATTTTAAGAATGAAGTGGTGCAAGGAGAGATTTTGAAGAAATTGAGCAAAAAAAGGTTTTAAGCTTTGGTGTTGTGATTGACCCGCAACCTAAGAACATTCGTCTCTAAGGAACGACTCAAACCCGTCGACTGATGGCCTAGAAGTGATCGGGATTGTTTTGCGTGATCATGGGTGCGTGCGGGCCCAAAATCAGCGGTCGATTTCGGTCGGTTTTTGCCGATTGAATTTAGAAAATCCTAAGTCAGTTTCTACGTTTCGTCGCTCCCTCCTAAGTCAGAGTGCGTCAGTGTGTGTCGTGTGACCATAACCCAGGTCCGGTTTAATCAAAATCATGCTCTGATACCATCTTGTAACGCCCTGAAAATCGGGGGTCGAGTAGTAACTCAACTCTCGAGTTCCAGAACATCACTTATGCAACAAAATGAATGATGATTGAATGTTGACTGTATTAGAGTAGTGAACATGAGTGAGATTAAGCCAAAACAACATATCATACTCCAGAGACAGTTAAAGTTGCAAGCGGAAGACTGTAATAGATAGACAAAATATATAAACTATGATGAGTCTCCAGAGTGTGATAACATTTCCAGGTTAAATAATTACAAGGACAATTCTAAAATATACCTAATGTGATGACATGTAAAGTCTCCTATCCCAAATACCATAGCCCCGTCAGTACAATACCAGGTCTTCATAGACCTGTCAGAGAGATATAGATAGGAGAACTCCTCCTCATCACCATAGAAATAGTCCGACTCTGCTTCATAAGCATCGCCATCATCTGAAATTCAACAAAACTGTTTGGTGTGTACAACACCGTCCCGTAACGTGGGAGTGAGTAGCTAACTCAGTGGAACATTAAAGCATAGGTTAACATGTTATCAAATCAATCAAGCAGTAATGATAACGCAGTACAAATCAAACATTTCTAATTACTCTTGTTAAGTGCAAAAATGATATGACATGATGCTGTATGCCCTTGCCAAACCACCCTCAAGCGACATCATCTTACGTTCGCGAATGCTAACTCCCTCAGTGCGCCACATCTACAAAGCACATGCGGTGCGATGATGCTCATGATTACCAAGTTTTTATTAATCCATTTCAACGGCAGTATTGGGAAACTAAGGTACCTCCCTTGTATAATTCCCAAACATGATCCATTCTAGGGTCGTCAATCCTAGCTAATCTCATACGATATTATGGTTTGAGAAGCGTAGTGAAGGCATCGCAAAGGGCTCGTCACCCGTCAGCGCGGATACTGAGATCTCACCGTATGCGGCTCAATTCTGTCGGCCGTCAGCTCAAGTACATATCTCACCATACCTGGCTCAATCACTAGCCGTCAGCTCAAGTACAGGTCTCACCGTACTCGGCTCAACTCATACTCTAGTTACTGTGAAAGACTCGTCGCCAATCACAGACACTTGGAGTACACTCGAAGATACTACGGAGGACTCGTCGCCCGTCAGCACGAGCACAGGTCTCACCGTACTCGGCTCTCGCCGTAAGTATCGACAGCTCGAATATAGTGTCCCATACCACCATAATCGGCTCACGAGTCTGGTTGCGCAATGGTCACTACGGGGAGGCACATGACCCCAGCGTAGGGGCGACAGCTCGACCACGGTGTCCCATACCACCATGCCCGGCTCATGCGTCTTAGTGGATCTAGGTACCATGGTTAACGGGATTGCCACTGGTAAGTTTGGTACCCTAGGTTCAAGCAGTAGCGACCAAACATGGTGAACATACATATACACATATCGGTTTGCTTGACGAGTTCGACTAGCTCGAGCGCACCACAAGTTGAGCGATATGGAGCGCAAAAGCACTCCGTGTGGCCAACCACTATCGCCAACCGAAGTACGACTCGGGTTCGCGTGACACGTCCATCGTGGCGATATGAATCTCGGCCACAACCGCAAGTCTACGGTACCGAATGTTTGGACTATAGGCATAGTCCCAAACTCAATCAGTTGTAAAGCATGAAGTAAAGCATGAGGTAAAGCATGTATTATAAAGCATGAAGTAAAGCATGTTATAAGGCATGTTGTAAAGCATGTTGTAAAGCATGTTATAAAGCACTATACACATAGGGATACAAATACTTAGAGTTTATAGGTGAGTGGTTAGAGTGAACAACCACATGGAGAGTGTCATATGTGACTCTAAGGTAGCGGAGAATCCCATCTCAGCACCTAACTAAGGTTCTAACACTTAAGCACTTACACTCACAAGTGATTTCACCAACACTTGGAATGCAATATTTTAACATACATGACGTATGCTAGAGAAATGTATACTAGGATTGTCCCTTTACCAAACTAGTATTTTATACATATACATCATATTCATACAGTAATTAAACATGGCAATCACATCAGCAACTTTTATACGTATAGGGTACTTCCACGTATACCCAATTTCGACATACATAGTGTTTACAAAGGAACATAGATTTCGGCGATTCCTTTCGCCAAGCTAGTATTTTAATCATGTATTGTATAATCATACATTAAATAAATATGTCAAACATTATTCCAAAAGAACTACGTATACGGTATTTCTACAATACGTAATTTCAACATACGACGCATTTACAAGTAAACATATATTTTGGCGATTCCTTTCGCCAAACTAATATTTTATTCATATGTTATATAATTATACATTAAATAAACATGTCAAGCATTTATCCAAAAAAAATACGTATACGGTATTTCTACGTATACCTAGAATATGTGAAATTCCATATTTTATACCGCTAATCAAAACAGGAAACGGAAAGCACTTTGTACATGTGCAATTGCAAGCAGATCATGAATCTACCATTATCTGACATTGAAAGCGTTGAAAACCTTAACTTATACATTTAAAGTCCTCACCTTTGCCTTTGGAATTCCAACAAATCAGCAAGGGTAATAGAGCTTCCGTATACGGGAGATTTCTAGCCTAAAGAGCGGAATCGGTTAGCTTTTACACAACCCCCAACGATTCTACCTTGAATCAGACCTAGGGTTAGGGTTTCTTACCTCCAAATGGGCTGGATACCGCCGGGAAATCACTTAGAACGGGCGGAGCGGTGTAGGCCGTGTGGTGAATGAAAGCAAGAGGAGGAAGATCGGCGACAAATTCCAGGCTATTCTCTCTCTTTTCTCTCTCTCTCCCTAGAGTTTTTCTCCCAAATTCGTATGGCTGTGAGAGGGGCTGATCTAAGCTCCTTTTATAGCCAAAAACATCCCTAAAACAGACTCAGGTTCAAGGGTTACTGCTAATATAGGATATTCGTCACTTTTCCAGCTCAAAAGGGAAGTTCGGTAGCCCTCCTTGAACCAAACGTCGACTTAAGCTCACCATCGATGGATCTACGTGGGGTTATGTTTTGACTCATTCGGATACGCAGATCGCACGTGGCGGACCACTTTCGGATTCGACGGTCGGTGGGCCACGATCGAAATTCCAAGTACATGTAAATGTTCTGAAATTTTTCTTAATCCGAGGGTGTAATTTGGTCGATTCGACGGTCGGGTTGCTTATCTTGACGCGTCAACGAACGATGCGAGATCACTATTCCGGATATTTATTTTGGCATATGAATAGTGTTTTTCACACTACCTCACTCCGATTCGAAACGAATGGCCGTGGAACATCGGATAAGGTGATTTTGAGATGATTGTTAAGCCCAGTGGGGCGGTCCTAGTTCCTTAGCTTCGGGTTAATCGAACTCTCGATGTGCGATCTAGACCTAATACGAAGTTTCGTTTCATTCCCGAAAGCAGACGGGAAATGAGTTTGGTTCTAAACTTTAGGGTAACCTAGCGCCAATGATTCTACAAGTTTTGGGTCTGCGTGAACGTATTTAAAGCGATTCGAACGGATTTCGTAGCTAATCTGGTTTCACACCTAGTTACTTTGTCTCATTTCTAAAGGATTTAGTCCTAAGTGAATTCTGGTCGAGGTGGTACTCAGGCCTTTGGAGTTTGTATATAAAGTGATCCAAGTTATACTACTTAGCTAGTTTAAGATAGTGTCTAGGGTGAAAGTTATTAGAAAAATTGGAAGATCAAGGTGATGAAGGGTGAGGTTTGTGAAGGAAATGAGTTCAAAGGCGGCTTTAGACTTTGGGATTCAGTTCTGACAAGTTAATGAGGTATTACGATCGACCCATTGCCTAAGGTCATCTAATCCCAGGTTGACAAAAATCCGGGGCGTTACACTCTCTCATTTGAGACATTAAGAAGTGAAGAGCACCAGAGAGATCAGATGAATATTCGAGAGTCTTTAGATCCGAATGTCGCGGGATTCAGGTATCCTATGGTGCAGCACGGAAGTAGAGAAGGAAGAAGATGCAAGGAGTATACGACCAGCTTGTTGCATGACCGTGCAACAGGAGTCCTCAGCATGTTCTATGATTATGTATCTTTAAATATTCATTCAAGATTTGACCTCCTATGCACATATTATATACATATCAGTGTAAAACAAGAGTTTCAAACCCGTACAACTCTTCTGTCATTGCAATGAATGTCATACAAGTCGAGATACTACCGAATTTATTATTAAACTATTTTCAATTGTACTAAATAAATGTACTTTATTTTAGAATTAATGGTCATCCGAGGGATGTAATAAGAATTCAGATTAATGAAATAATATGATGATGATTGTTCATTGATTTTTTCCTTTGTTACTATCGAATATGGATATTTAATCTCCGATACTTATTTCTGGTCGAAACAAAATAACAACTCCATTGGAGATCGAACTCGAAATCTTTAGTTAAAATATCTACATTTAATATTAACAATCAGATAATTAAAAGGACACTCGTCATTAATTGGTGTTGTAATGGCGATAAAATGGTGACTCTTAATGGGAAGATTCTTCCCTTTATCTATAAAGCAAAGTATATTCCGATTTAATTCGAATAGCTAATGGTTTATTTTGGCATTCAAGAACTCATTTCTACGTAGTCATAATGAATTCTATTCCAGTCAATGTGGTTTCTATTTCACGCCCAATAGATTTGCTATCGATTACATCGACATCATTCAATCAACGCCCAAAAGGGTCACAGGGGTTGCGACCGAAAGAAGAAAGTAGCGAGCAATGTCAGGGGTGATTTCCACTTCACTAATGACATAAAACGGATGACGAAGAATGTGAAATTATGGTTTTACCACTACAAAGAAAGCTTGAAGATATGACTAATGTTTTAGAGGGGTTGAATAGGACTTTTCAAATTTTAATTATATAATTAACATGCACTTACTTCTAAACATTTATGTAAAGTAAGCAGGATGAAGTGTAAATGCAAAGTCTATCTAAGTGAAAACATCATTCAGACATTCTGTTAACCATGTTTGCTGCAATAAGTAATTCAAATGTAATGTTCAACAAAACATAGCAGATAAGAATTTAAATCATTCATCCCATTACGCAAGATGTATAGTCATTCGGCTATATGCCTACTCCACTCCCAGCTGACTCACTCTCTCCTAGAGTGTGTTAGATTTTACTATTCAGATGATTTTAAATTAGGTTCACTATAAACCTTCACAACATACACAAGGTCTATATTTTTAATCTATTGATGGCCTACACAAGGTCTTATGAAGTCCTACACAAGGACGATGACGTACTGTAAGTGCTATAATGTTTAAAGCACACTTTGTTTGTCAAATTTTGTTTAGTCAAAACATATTATCAAGTGATCTTCAAGTATGGTTAAAGATCAAGGTTCAAGCCAAGTCCAAGTTCTAGTAGAAGATCAAGCTGGAAAGACAACATGAAGTCAAGATCAAATGATGTTCTAGTAGAAGATCAAGCTCCATAAAGAAGTTCAAGTCTTTAATCTACTTCAAGACAAAGAAGTTCAGTCATTTCAGGTATTATAAACCCTAGAAAGACCTTAGGTTTAGGTGTTTTAAAAACTATTTAAAATTGGGTTTTTATGCTTGTATTTGGGTAAGTTTTGACCAACCTAAGTTAAGTTTTACTCTGCCAGTCCTAGAACAAATCGAAGTAAAACTAGAAAATCTGTTGCGTTTTCGGCCAGTCGAGTGGCCTGCTCGACCAGTCGAAGGGAAATCTTCGACCAGCCCTAGGTTTCTCAGCTTGAAGTCCAACAACTGAATCAGTTTGGATTTTGACACCTTTAGCCAGTTGAAGACCACCTTCGGCCAGTCAAAAACTACCCTCGTCCAGTCGAATAGGGCCTTTAACCAATCGAAGATTTATTATATCTTATCCCGCTCAAATTTAAAAATTCGTTGGAACATAATTCAGTGCTTGGGCCAATTGAAGATTGTCTTAGGCCAGTCGAAGAACCAACTTCTTTGCCTATAAATTGAGGCTCTCTCTCAATCCGAAAATTCATTCAAGACTATCCAAATCCTTCTGCAAGTGAGAGAGAAGCTCTTATTATATTCAATGTCACGCCCCAAACTTAGAAACTGGGCTCATAGAATTCCCAGTCGTCAAATCCGGCGCCCACAGTCTCCGTAGTACCCCATTCTCGGTATCCAACGCCCATATGCCATATTTCGATCCTGGGATCCTACAAGGAGGATTTTCAGTGTGAAATTTTTATAGAGGAGCATAACTTCAAGTGTACCCAAATCACAAGAGCAAAAACATCATCACATATCCACTAATATAAATATTAGAATACAGTGCTGAAAGGGAAATACATAAATAACAAAATCTTCAAACGATCTTCCATAAGGTCTTGCCTCAACGCTGCTACGACCTAACGTCACCTGCACACAACAGTCATGCATAAGCTTACTAAGAAGCTTAGAGGGTGGTGCTTGTGTGCGTAATACATGTGCCAAGCACACAAATATTGGAGTAAGCAGAAATACTGGTAAGTCCATGAATACTGTTAACCATAATAAGGCTATGTGATGTAAGACAGTATGCTAAATGTCATATGTTAAGGATGCAATGCAAAAGAAATGACAATGCTGGAGTGTGTAGTTGGGATGATACTACATGGTATCGTAAGCTGTGGAATTCATCACAAGGGATTTCTATTCAAACCAGTCCCATACCTAAATTTGGATAGCTAGACTCAATGTAGTAAACTCCTGATCTCAGGTTGGTCGTGCACCCAACCGAAATCTTGGCCATTACGAAGGTACACATAATGATTTGGTTACGCACCACCAGCCCAAGTGGATAGTAAATGAATGAATGAATGAGTTAAGTGTTGAGTACGCAACTCCTGCTTAGCAAATCCACATATGGCCGCCACAGCGCTTCCGATGTGGGATAAGGTTCCTCCTCACTATATGAACAGTAGCCTGCTAACCACTGGTAGCTCACCGAGGCCCTTAGGCCCTGCTCATATCAGCGTCCGCCCACATGTGCTCGCCCATGAGTGCAACAGTGACAGGGCATCACAATATGTACCGTACATCTCTGGGATATCACCGAGGTCTAGTACACTTCACACTAACTGCCGCCTCCCTAGTCGCACAGCCTAGCGAGTGGAAGAGACCTCACTATCCGCCAAACCAGCAGTTTACTAATACCTACTTGGCTCCTCGATAGTAGACCCATTTATGAGCAAGTCATACTTAGCCTAGTTTATAACCCCTCACTCAGGCAGATAAGGCCACACCCCCTTCCAATGGACCACGACATAGTGGGAGATTTGGCCTACTGGTATTCGGTACTTGGGCGCTCATGTATTGAAAAAGGCCAAGCTATATGTCCTAGGGGGGGGTGAATAGGACTATGCCAAATTTAAAATAAAATCAGCAGAAATAAAGTAAACCAATATCCTTACAATATGAATCAATTCACAATGCTAAATTATAAATCACCTTGATAAATAAGTATTGAGAGATTGATACAAATTCAGTTCTAAGGATAACCTTACACCATAATAAACAAGGGCTTATGGTAGGACAACCTTATTTCTAGAACATCTTTTGGATCAAGGACTCAATTTTAATATAAGTAAATGAAATAGCTAGGAATTGAAATTAAATGCAGAAGTATAGATCTAAATTATTACAACAATCCCCACACTTGCTTGAAATGTAAATAGTTACAACATTCACATCCACTTGTACATTCCACACAATCGAATGATAAAAGATATGAAAATTAAGCAAGCATTCAATCCACAAGGCAAAGAGTTATAGTGGTTCGCCTGTGTGTACACTAACTGTCTTTCAACAGCCACACAGAAAGCTACTCCACTCCTAATATCCTCACACAGGGGATATTAGCGTTCACTATGAAATAGGTTTTCACAGGTTCACCAAAAACCTTTACAATTGTGTCTTTTCACTTAGGCTTACACAATTCAAAAACCCCTCTTTTCTGAGTTTTCTGGTTTTCCTCAGACAACCAATACAATGAGATTTTTCTGGCTCAACCTCAAACAAAACCAGTACAATGAGATTTTTCTGGCTTAACCTCAAACAAAACCAAAAGTAAATAAATTTTACAGAATTGTAAAATACCTGGATTTCTCCTTTTCTTAGCAAAATTCGGAGAACCAATCGGAGTAGATGATTGAATGTCAAAGTTCAATTTCTAATACTCACAATCATAAGGTTCTAAATTCTAATAGATTTTAGATTTAACTTGTTCAAGGTAGCTATATTTGATTTTGATTCCAAGAAGAAGGAATAAGATAATTCCTCTTTTCAAATAAGATTGGAATATAGAAACAAAATCAAATTAAATAAGCTAGCAAAAAGGAATATTAAATAAGCACAATGTAGCTTAAAATAAACACAGACTTATCTCAGAGTGATCACTTGAAAATTCTTGAATTGAATAGAGTTGAAGTGTGAAAACTCTGAATTTCGTGTTCAATTTATAGAAGCAAAAATCGTTCCTACGACTGGTCTTAGAAACCTTCGACTGGTCGTAGCTCTAACAGATTTTTGAAAAATTAGGCGCGATCTCTCAAAGTCGTTCCACGACTGGTCGTGAGTATCCTACGACTGGTCGTGGGTCACCTACGACTGGTCGTAGATCCTTACGACCTGGTTGTAGGACTGTAGATTACCTTCTTGGACTTTGAGTCGTAGCTCCACGACTGGTCGTGGACGAGTCAAGCCACACCTACGACCGGTCGAAGGACCTCCAGGGAACTGGTCGTGGGCGTACTCAAAATTTCGAAAAATCTTCAACTACTTAGGACTGGTCGTGGAATTTCTTGGACTAGTCGAACCAATGCCAGGACTGGTCGAACAAGAGCTAGGACTGGTCGTAGAATAGACCAAACTTATGTAAAATAAATATTTGATTTATGTATCCAAAGTGACCTACTTAAAGGGTCAACCTAAGGTCATTCAAACCCTGAATCATGTCGTATGGACATTGAACTTCAACCATTCAACGAATGTAGATTGTTTGAACCATATCAAAGCTTGAGATCTTGAACTTGTTGTAGCTTCAAACTTGAGATCTTCATCAGCATAACAACTACTTCATGCATTGCTTATTAGTCTTGAAGTCATGAGTTGTTTCTTAAGACTTGAACATCAACATTGTAGCTTCTTGAGACTTTAACATGTAGCTTCTTGAACTTCAATATGTAGCTTCTTAAAAAGTTCAACTTGTAGTTTCTTGAAGTGTTTATGCAGTGTCTTGAATTCATATAAATCATCATACAAGCACAGATTACGAGATAGATGTTTTGACACATCACAAATTTGACAACCAAAGAAGCATGAGACCATAACACTTACAATCTCCCCCTTTGTCAAATTTGTGACAAAACACCCAAGTAATAATACTTCCAATAGACATAAGAGAAGTACAAACACAACAGGTTCACAATAGAGAAGCATGCACAGTTATATAGATATGATAAGTAATAACTAGCATCATTCTCCCATAACTACCCCTGAGAAGCTTAACTCCCCCTGAGTAATAGCCTGAGTAATAGGAGCACATCATAAAGATTAAATTCAAAAGCTCAAATAAATCAAAAGCCTCCAAAACTTCTCCCCCTTTTTGACACAAAATGACAAAGGAAGAAGAGCATCAATAATAAAGAAAATAGGAGTTGATTCAAGAGAGCATAGTGCATAATTCAAAAATTCAGTAAGAACAAAAAGTTCAGTAAAAATATTACAGACACATCAAATATTTAGTCAGAACCAGAAGAGGGTGCAGGATTAGATGGATCAATTTTATGTAAACCCTTAGCAACCCGCCTCATATATTTACGTAAATATGAAAATTGCGTGTCTTGAGTAACACGAATTTGAGCCACCTGCTCTTGAAGGGAATTCAATCTCTCATCAAAATCAGAAGGCTGAAAATCAGGATCATCAGCCGAGTCTAATTCAAGTTCTTCAAATAAATCATCCATATTCACGTCTTCAGGAAGATCACTAGCTTGAGCATTTCCTGCTTCAGCACCACTGCTACCAGCATCCACTTGGCCATCAGCCAATTCTAAATTCATCTTGTTAAGATTGGAATTATTAAAAGGGAGATGTTGGATGGGTTTTTCTCTAGCAGGCATAGCTATGAGCATATGATTTGCCAGCATAGTCAATAAATAACCAAAGGGTATATCACTATGTCCAGGATGGTGACGAGACAAAATAATGGAATGACAAATTAAAGACGGTAGACATATTTTTGCACCAGAGACTACAGAATGCAAAACACAAACCATGAAAGCAGTGAGTTCGGTTTTATTACCAGAACGTGGATAAAGATTTGAGATGAATATCTTATGAAGTACTCTGTGTCTGGGTAACAAATACCTTGAGAGAAGTACATGACCTTTATGAGTCCAATGAACATCCAAATTACATAAATCTCTAGTAAGCATTTTTCGTTCAGATTCTGAGAGACTGTCATGTAAAATATGAATTGGAATGCTCTCATCATTGATTGTGTATTTCCATAATGTCAAAGCAATCAAATGTCGATCCACTAAAAACAATCCTTCTTGAGTATCAACTTTAAAAGTTAAATCCTCAAGAGAAAAATCACAGATACATGCAAACATGGATTAGGCAATGGACTGGTATGCAGCTCCACCCCAATGTAAGATGTTATCCCATCCCATGATTCCAACAGAGGAAGGATACCAAATGAAGCAATGTGATTAATATTAACATGACGCTCAACAATAACATTGCGCATACGCAAATCCCGAAAGCATCGAAGGATCATTTTCGGGAGAGCGAAGATGACGTTGTACAATAGAAGCTGATCTAGAAGAAGATGGACCTCGAGTAGTTTTCTTTTTACCTCTAGCATCCATTTTCACAGAAGGATTTCAAGGAAACAACAAGTTGGAAGAAATGGGGTTTAAATAAAACAAATTTTTCAAGATAAAACTCCAAACTTGCAATGAACGACTAAATAGATTCCACAAGAATGAGATTTGAAACACTAATAGCAAGAATCCAAAAAAAAATGTAAAAGAACCACTAACCTTGAAGTACTATGAAGGTGGGTAGCTAGAACCGTTGGAGAGTAAAAAGAAATGAGGAAGAAGAGTCAAAACCCCCAAAATAAAGTGAAATCCCGAGTTTCACGACTGGTCGTGTAAGTGTTCGACCGGTCGTAGCACGACCGGTCGTGTACACTCACGACTGGTCGAGTACAACTCAAAATTTGTAAAATTTTTTAAATAATTTTCAAATTCAAGCAAATAAAACATCATAGTTATGTACATTATGATACACCAAATCATGTAAATTCAATTTAAATTGCACATACCGAGATCAAATTTTAATTTATTAAACTTGCTTTTGTCAAGCGGTTTAGTGAAAATGTCCGCAAGTTGAGTCTCGGTTGGAATGTAATTCAAATATATTAATTTTTCTTCCACTAATTCACGAATGTAATGAAATCTAATGTCAATATGCTTAGTACGTGAATGCTGAACTGGATTTTTAGAGATATTTATTGCACTGGAATTATCACAAAATAAAATCATAGAATCCTGAGTGATTCCATAATCGCTTAACATTCGTTTCATCCAAACAAGTTGAGTACATGCATTTCCAGCAGCAATGTATTCAGCCTCAGCTGTTAATAGCGATATAAAACTTTGCTTCTTGCTAAACCAAGAAACAAGACAATTTCCAATGTAGAAACAACCACCACTGGTTGATTTCCTATCATCAATGTTTCTAGCCCAGTCAGCATCTGCGTACCCGGCTAATTGAACATTAGTCTCATGTGGATACCAGAGACCCAGTTTAGTAGAACTTGTGACATATCGTATAATCCGTTTAACAGCAGTTAAGTGAGATTCTTTAGGATTTGATTGATAACGAGCACAAATACCAACACTCAAAGCAATATCTGGTCTACTAGCAGTCAGATAAAGTAAACTACCAATCAAACTACGATACAATTTAGGATCCACATCATTACCTGTAGAGTCTTTTGAGAGTCTCAAAGTTGTACTCATAGGAGTATCAAAATTTTTACCTTTCTCAAATCCAAATTTCTTAATTAAACTCTGAGTATATTTGGTTTGAGAGATAAAAATTCCATCAGGTTGTTGTTTTACTTGCAACCCTAGAAAATAGTTTAATTCTCCAACCATGCTCATTTCGAATTTAGACTTCATCAAATCTACAAACTCAATAGTCATGTTAGTACAGGTTGATCCATAAATAATATCGTCAACATATATTTGAACCATTAGAATATCATCGTTATGTTTCTTAACAAAGAGCGTCTTATCAACACACCCCATCCGAAAATTATGACTCAAGAAAACTTAGTCGGCTTTTTTGTACCATGCTCGGGAGCTTGTTTCGCACCATAGAGAGCCTTCTTAAGACGATACACATGATCAAGTAAATTTAGGATCTTCAAACCCCGTAGGTTGTTCAACATATACCTCTTCATGTAAATCACCATTCAGAGAAAGGCACTCTTTACATCCATTTGGTAAATTTTAATCTTCCTAAAACATGCAATGGAGATAAAAAGTCTGATTGATTCAAGACGAGCTACAGGAGCAAATGTTTCATTATAGTCAATACCTTCAATTTGTGTATACCCCGTACAACTAATCTTGCTTTATTTCGAATAATATTTCCAAGTTCATCGATTTGTTTTTGAAAATCCATTTTGTTCCAAT
Source organism: Magnolia changhungtana (assembly GCA_030180095.1). Lineage (NCBI taxonomy): Eukaryota > Viridiplantae > Streptophyta > Magnoliopsida > Magnoliales > Magnoliaceae > Magnolia > Magnolia changhungtana. The sequence goes on from JASAUF010000625.1 coordinate 6,009,634, forward strand.
AATATGTTTATCTTTAGGTCTAGGAACAAGGTGCCAGACATCATTTCTGACAAACTGATTAAGTTCTTCTTGCATTGCAAGAATCCAGTTTTCATCCGAAAGTGCTTCTTTTACGTTAACCGGTTCAATCTGGGATGTAAAGCATACGTAGTTACATATGTCCTCTAATTGTCTACGAGTGCGCACACCAGTGAGAGGGTTTCCAAGTATTTGAGAAGTTGGATGATCTTTAATAGTCCTTAATTCTGGATTAGTTTCACTTGATGAAATTTCTTGTTTTTCAAGTAAAAGAACTTCATCATTATCTGAACTAGGGACAGGTGTATTCAAAAGATCATCAATCACAACATTTATTGACTCTTGAATCACACCGGTCCTGTTGTTCAGAACACGATATGCACGATGTTTAAAGAATATCCTAAAAGATCCCTTCATCACTTTTAGTGTCGAACTTTCCAAATTTTCACGGCCACGCATAAAATATAGCACTTGCCGCCAAAAACTCGAAAGTATTTGATGAAGGCTTTTTCTCAAACCACATTTCATAAGCCGTTTTATTATTGGATTTACAAATATAAACACGATTAATAATGTAGCAGTCTGTATTCACGTCTGCTCACCCAGAGATTCCTAGGGAGCTTCATGCTATTTAACATAACATTTCCCATTTCTTGAAGCACTCTATTCTTCCTCTCGACAATTCCATTTTGTTGAGGAGTTTTAGGTGCGAGAGAATTCATGCGATATTCCCGATCGCTACAAAATTTCTCAAAACATTTGTTTTCGAATTCGGATCCATGATCACTACGGATCTTGCTGACTTGAAAACATTTTTCAGTTTGAATCCGTTTTATAATCTTTTTCACTTCATCAAGGGTTTCTGATTTATCTCTCAAGAATGAAACCCAAGTGTATCTTGTGTAATCATCTACAATAACTAAGATGTACTTTTTACCACCTCGACTTTCCGTTCTTGTTGGTCCTATAAGATCCATGTGGAGCAACTCGAGTGGTCTTGTGGTGATATTGGAGTTCACCTTTTTGTGAGAGCTCCTAGTTTGTTTACCATACTGGCATTCACCACAAATCTTGTCTACTTTTTGCATCTTAGGTAGTCCTCTAATTAGTTCACTTTTGCTCAATCTGTATAAATTTCGGTAGTGTACATGTCCAAGGCGTTTATGCCATAATTCTGTCTCATCGGTATGGACCATGTAGCACGTTTGTTCAGATGAGCTACCATTGCTTACTATATAGCAGTTTTCAGAAGTTCTGCGACCAGTTAATATTACAGAACCCTTTTCATTTATAATTTCACAACCTTGATTAGAAAATTTAACATTATGGTTGTTATCGCATATTTGAGATATGCTCAACAGGTTGTGTTTTAAACCCTCAACATATAAAACATTTTTAAATAAGGGAAGGTTATAGAGTTGGACCGTACCTTTGCCAATTATCTTGCAGTTGCTACCATCACCAAATGTGACTGACCCATCAGTCATATCTTTAAGATCGGTGAATAGTGCTTTGTCGCCTGTCATATGTCTGGAGCATCCACTGTCTAGGTACCATTTCGAATGGCTTGTAGCTTTGAAAGCAGTGTGAGCAACCAAACAGGCAACCTTAGGAACCCATTTCAAGATCTTGTTTTGGGTTTAGGAGAATAATTGGTCTTCTTTTATTTATAGTTGTAAGAGTGACCTACTGAGTTAGATTTTAATAGCTCCTTAAGTAAATCAACAATTTTTTTAGCTAGTGGGTTTTAATCGATTTTTGAAATTTATATAGCTGCTTTTGTGTTTTTGAAAAGTTTTTGTATTTTTAGAAAAACTTGACTGGTACCTTTTCCTTTTGAGTTAGAAGTCTCTCCTTTCACAAAATTGGAAGGAGTATTCTTCTGTTTAGGAGATGTGTTTTTATCATAGCCCAACCCGGATCGATCGCCACATTTTCTTGATCCGGATAATAATTTTTCTAATTTTGGATCACCTTGGGCATATCTCCATGTGTCCTTCAAACTCAGAAGAGAAGATACTTCATTTTTAAGTTTCTCATTTTCAGATTTCAAATTTTCAATTAGGGAGGTTTTGAATTCTAGATCACACTTTGATTTTTCAAAATAATCTGAAATTTGAGATTTTTCTAAAACAAGGGTTTCAAAACATTCTTTAAGTTTAAAAAACTTTTCTTTTTGAAGTTTAAGTTTGACAAAGAATTTTACAACTTTCCTTATATAAGGCATTGTAAGCATCTTGAAGATCTTCATCATTTTCATGATCACTATCCAAATTTTCTTCACTTGTTGAATCATCGTGATCTGAAAAAGTAAACTTGGCTAGAGTCATAAGGGCCTTAAGTTCACTGCCCGACTCGGTTTCTAAATTTTCTAATTCAGAAGAGGCTTCAGAATCAGACGATTCATCCCAAGTAGCCAACATACCCTTCCTTTTGGATCTGTCCTTTTTAGGACATTTGTTTGCTAAATGCCCATATTCTTGACAGTTGTAACATTGACTATCTTTCAATGACTTCCAAGTTTTAGACTTAGGTTTAGAACGTTTCTTTTCATTTGCCTTTTGAAAGTCGACTCTTTTCTTACTTTTGAAAATCTTATAAAACTTTTTCGCCAAAAGGGCCATATCATCTTCGGACTTTTCTCAATCAATTTTCTTGAGTAATACTTTTAGATGACTTCAAAGCAATAGATTTACCTTTAGGAGCTTTAAAACTTAATTCATAGGTTTGTAAAGAACCAACTAATTCTTCTACCTTCATATTATCCGTATCACGAAATTTCCTGGATTGCGGTTACCTTAGAATTGAACCGTTCAGAAGAGAGCGTAGTATTTTTGCACACACTTTACTTTCTGGGATCTTATCGCCAAGACCCCACATTGAGTTTACAATGTCATTCAATCTAGTATAAAAGTCCATAAACATTTCATTTTCCTCCATATGAATTTCTTCAAATTTAGTTGTGAGGAGTTGGACTTTAGATTTCTTGACAATTGATGTACCTTCGTGTGTCATTTCTAAAATATCCCAGGCTTGCTTTGCATAAATATCACAGATATGATTCTTTTGAACTCATCCGGTGATAGTGCTAAGTGATTGCATTTAGTGCTTTAGCATTAGCACTACTCTCATTTTTCTGAAGTGTGGTCCATTGGTAATACGGTGTAATTTTCATAGATTTTGAACCATCAACACCAGTTACTTCCATGATAGGAGGATTCCATTCAGTCACTGTGGCTTGCCACACACTTTCATCCATTGATTTGAGGAAGATCCTCATTCTGGCTTTCCAATAGGCATAGTTGGAACCATCAAAGGGTGGAGGCCTAGTAACTGAAAGGCTATCAAAATTTGACATCTTTTTAAATAGCTTAGATCTTTAGCTCAGGAAATAAATCCAAATAAAAAGCAACAAGAATGAGCTATTAGGCTTTGATACCACTTGAAAAAGGCCAAGCTATATGTCCTAGAGGGGGGGTGAATAGGACTATGCCAAATTTAAAATAAAATCAGCAGAAATAAAGTAAACCAATATCCTTACAATATGAATCAATTCACAATGCTAAATTATAAATCACCTTGATAAATAAGTATTGGGAGATTGATACAAATTCAGTTCTAAGGACAACCTTACACCATAATAAACAAGGGCTTATGGTAGGACAACCTTATTTCTAGAACATCTTTTGGATCAAGGACTCAATTTTAATATAAGTAAATGAAATAGCTAGGAATTGAAATTAAATGCAGAAGTATAGATCTAAATTATTACAACAATCCCCACACTTGCTTGAAATGTAAATAGTTACAACATTCACATCCACTTGTACATTCCACACAATCGAATGATAAAAGATATGAAAATTAAGCAAGCATTCAATCCACAAGGCAAAGAGTTATAGTGGTTCGCCTGTGTGTACACCAACTGTCTTTCAACAGCCACACAGAAAGCTACTCCACTCTTAATATCCTCACGTGGGATATTAGCATTCACTATGAAATAGGTTTTCACAGTTCACCAAAACCTTTACAATTGTGTCTTTTTCACTTGGGCTTACACAATTCAAAAACCCTCTTTTTCGAGTTTTTTGGTTTTCCTCGGACAACCAATACAATGAGATTTTTCTCGCTCAACCTCAAACAAAACCAAGACAATGAGATTTTTTCTCGCTTAACCTCAAACAAAACCAAAAGTAAATAAATTTTACTGTAATTGTAAAATACCGGATTTCTCCTTTTCTTAGCCAGGTAGAACCAATCGGAGTAGATGATTGAATGTCAAAGTTCAATTTCTAATACTCACAATCATAAGGTTCTAAATTCTAATAGATTTTAGATTTAACTTGTCAAGGTAGCTATATTTGATTTTGATTCCAAGAAGAAGGAATAAGATAATTCCTCTTTTCAAATAAGATTGGAATATAGAAACAAAATCAAATTAAATAAGCTAGCAAAAAGGAATATTAAATAAGCACAATGTAGCTTAAAATAAACACAGACTTATCTCAGAGTGATCACTTGAAAATTCTTGAATTGAATAGAGTTGAAGTGTGAAAACTCTGAATTTCGTGTTCAATTTATAGAAGCAAAAATCGTTCCTACGACTGGTCTTAGAAACCTTCGACTGGTCGTAGCTCTAACAGATTTTTGAAAAATTAGGCGCGATCTCTCAAAGTCGTTCCACGACTGGTCGTGAGTATCCTACGACTGGTCGTGGGTCACCTACGACTGGTCGTAGATCCTTACGACTGGTCGTAGGACTGTAGATTACCTTGCTGGACTTTGAGTCGTAGCTCCACGACTGGTCGTGGACGAGTCGAAGCCACACCTACGACCGGTCGAAGGACCTCCAGGACTGGTCGTGGGCGTACCAAAAATTCCGAAAAATCTTCAACTACTTAGGACTGGTCGTGGAATTTCTTGGACTAGTCGAACCAATGCCAGGACTGGTCGAACAAGAGCTAGGACTGGTCGTAGAATAGACCAAACTTATGTAAAATAAATATTTGATTTATGTATCCAAAGTGACCTACTTAAAGGGTCAACCTAAGGTCATTCAAACCTGAATCATGTCGTATGGACATTGAACTTCAACCATTCAACGAATGTAGATTGTTTGAACCATATCAGGCTTGAGATCTTGAACTTGTTGTAGCTTCAAACTTGAGATCTTCATCAACATAACAACTACTTCATGCATTGCTTATTAGTCTTGAAGTCATGAGTTGTTTCTTAAGACTTGAACATCAACATTGTAGCTTCTTGAGACTTCAACATGTAGCTTCTTGAACTTCAATATGTAGCTTCTTGAAAATTTCAACTTGTAGCTTCTTGAAGTGTTTATGCAGTGTCTTGAATTCATATAAATCATCATACAAGCACAGGACACAGATAGATGTTTTGACACATCACAAATTTGACAACCAAAGAAGCATGAGACCATAACACTTACATGTATCCACTCGGTCTAGACGTTGGAGCATCTCCTGGCCATGGAGGTTTAGAGATTTTCTCCCACGGACATTCAAAGTACCCATATGCTGAGTCCCAAACATTTTCGGTGTCCCATCTGGTCATCCACGATATGCCTGTGAAGGTCACAACCCTTGTGTCGCTAGGGCGTACGGTGATCATATAACACAAAATGCGAGATGCATGAGTGATACCATCCAGTCATGCATCAACCTACGCGTACCGTGCAATTATGTGGGGAAACTCTGTCTCGTGACGAGTCCCCTAAATAACTCAGCCCAACAACAATGCTATGATCAAACATTCCTTACAACCGGCATACAAATAATGCGTATGAACATGTATCATGATGTAATACTAAGCATGTTCTCAGTGTGTCCTACTAGACTAAGTACACTAACATGATTATCAGATATAGCTGGCGATGATTGGCCTTAACCGGTATGTCACTTACAAGAATAGGGGCTGAACGATACACACCACTAGACATATAGAAGTCTATATGGAATGGTCCATGTTAGACTATCATAACCTACTCAAGGTACTAGTATAACATATATCCTAAGGCGAGGTCCACTAAAAGGACGATGGATCTAACCCATGTATCAAGGTACTCTCCACACAGTGGATATACCAAATCTGATACCACATGATCTTCCATCTACGGCAAGGGGTGATGATGTACTCTCCTCCAGATAGTGGATGGCCTAGATAAGACACTAATGTGAAGGGTGGACCTCACACTCGTCTTAATGATGAGATGGACGGTGTGGATGATATGTACATGTTACGAGGTCCTAACAAATGGGGTACAAAGGTAGGATACATTTGTCGTGGTGGGTCAAGTGGGTATACAATGAGGTGAGTTCATAGGGTGAGCTAAAAGCGTGAACAATTGGGCTTCCTCAATCTCTTATCATGAATAAACTGGGCTTCCTTCTAGGGACATACAGAAAGTGGGCTTGGTAGAGTTCATATATCTAGGACAATGTGTCCTTTTAAGCGGATTGGGTAGCTCGCTCAACACCTAAGTGGGCCTTAGGTATGGTCACTAAACTTGGGTAGAACATGTATCTAGGTGGGACACATTGCTATGGAAGGCCTGGTATGAGCATAATGTGGGCTCAAAGGTTTGGACAATTCTACAAGGCCTAGTGGGAAGCACCATCATCAATGGAGGCCCAACAGTTTCGGATAGCCCAACAAGTTAAGGTGGAAACCGATACAACAATGTGGGCCCAATGGTTTGGGTTAGCCTAACAAGAAGGATGGGTATCACTAACACCAATGGGGGTCCAATGATTTGGGTTAGCTTGGTAGGGTGAGATGGGTATCATTAATGGGCCCCAACGGTTTGGGATCGCCCAATAAGGAAGATGGGGAGTGGGCTTACAAGGGGCCCTAGGTAGATTTACAATGGTGGACCTTTAACCAATATTGCTCTTAAAGTGCGGCCCATTTGGGGATTGGGTTCTAACTCACAATGGGGCCCACGACCCTCATACTATCTAGGAAACTGGATGGACACACATGTATATAACATATACATCAAGGTGGGCCCCACAAGGCAGCCCCCAACATGGCAGGCATCGTGTGTATAACATTTGCATCAAGGTGGGCCTACATAAGGCAGCCCATAGCCTAGGAAAAATAGGTGGGTAGTGTTGTAACACATACATCAAAGTGGGCCATATGGGGTAGCCCATGGCTCAGAAAAAGAGGATGGACAACATGTATACAACTCGTACATCATGGTGGGCCTTACAAATAGGGTTGAAAGTCAGGCGGGTTCAACCTGACTGACCCATGACCGACCCGACATTAGGTTGGGCTTGGGCAGGATGTGTTAGGTTTGGTCTTGAGCTTAGGCTATATGAAAAGGCCGAGCAATACGTCCTAGAGGGGGGGGGGGGGGTGAATATGACTATGCCAAATTAAAAAATAAATACAAAATTTAAAGAATGATTTTAATTTAAATAATAATAAAGCACAAGTAAATAGCAACCTCAAATGTACTAGTATTAAGAGGATTTTTAGGGCGTTACAAGTTGGTATCAAACCATGATTTGGATTAAACTGGACCTGGGTTTATCACATGACGTACGCTGAAGTATTTTGACGTAGGAGAGCACGAGAAATTGTAGAAACAGGTATAGGATTCTCAGTTTCGCCAATCGGCAAAATTAACTGAAAGTACCATAGAAATTGGACCCTTAGGCTTTCTTGATCACGTGAAATAATCCCAACCCCCTCTAGACCATTAATCGATAGGTTTAGATAAAAATTTAATAGGTCCCACACTCAAATAACCTAAGATACGCGAATATACATAAGTGGGAACCCTAAACGACTCGAAACGGAGTCGAGGGCCAAACGGGGCAATCCAGGGGAATCTAAAGTGGACCTCGCACATTTCCAGCATCCAGGGGGTGCCATCTCCCAAGTGGCGAGCCCTTGCCAAAATCGCCAGAGACCGGTAATGGCATCACCGGTTCGGTGAGGCCTCGTCGGCCAAACGCCCCGGGCCTGTCGGGCCGACGCAGGCCGAGCGGGCTGATGTAGGTGGGATGCTGTAGGGCCCACAAATGTGTGTGGGAACCCCCTTTTCTACCCAATTTTCTCCCCACTCTCCCCTTGCACGTTTCCAAGCTTTCCTTTCCCTCTTTCCTCTCTCAAATGTCCCTTCCATTCTCCTATTTTTCTCATTTTTCTTCAATACATGCGTCCGCCTACCATTTTTTTTCAAACCCCTCTCTTATCTCCCTCTTTTCTTCCCATTTGAGCACACAAACATCACTTTGTGTCTCAAAGACCTTGAAATCTAACAACCCATCCTATTTCCCCATTTTATTCCACTCCAATGGCTCTTTTTGAGCTTGTGGCAGCGATTTTCTCGATTTTCACCCTTCTTTCTCTCATGGGGAAGAAGAGAGCTCCTACGGATGAGGTCGGGCCTAGCCGCCCTACTTATTCAAGAAGGCTGAGAGGCGCCATCACAGATCCGAGCACCAATCGGGAGATGAGGACAAAGTGGGACCTCGATCCCCAGGCTCCTCTCGAGAGAGCAGTATTGGCGCAGCTATCCCAAGGAAGATTCGAGGGCTGTAGGGTCCTTTTTGAAGCGCACATGGATGAGAGTCTCTTTGGAAAATATCTGGTGCTAGAATGCCTGTTTGATGTTAGATGGGGGCCCGTATTTGAAGGCAAGTCGCAGGCGAATATGAACACTGTCCGAGCCTTCTATGCATATATACGGGAGCCGACGCTGGAGTCTTTGTAATTCAAATTTCCTGTGGGAAGGCGAGGCCTCACAGCCAATGCTGGCTTAATAGCCCGACTCATGGGGATGCCACTTGGTGAAGTCCATGCTAGTGAGGAGAGTCTTAGGACTGTGCATGAGAGGGATCGCCGCACATAATTTCTTTGTGGGCAATTGGCCCACTGGAATCCAAACAATGGCCTCCTAGCGACCAATATGAATGATGACTTCTACCTGCTCCACCACATCTTCACATACAACGTGTACCCCAGGTGGAGCAATTGCAATGAGTGCACGCGCCTGATGGTGGACTTTCTATACCGGGCTGGGTAAGGAGAGAAGCTGTGCGTGCCTATGTATGTATTACTGCAGATAGTACAGACTGCATGCTCTTCTAGGATGTCTGTTTCACTCCCCTTTGGCCGACTTATATGCAAGCTTGCACATGAGTTCGCCTACAAACTTGGCACTGAAGTTCCTATGCCGATCCATTACATCAACGACACTACTCTTAATAATATGGAAATTGGACCACGACAGCATCAAGGCTGACTCGACGAGAGCGAGGATGAGACAGAAAGCAAAGAAGAGGAGAGTGATGAAGAAGGAGATGAGATAAGGGAAGAAGGAGAGCAGGAAGAGGAAGAGGAGGCAGGACACTGATGAGGGCTCTCCTCCTGCTACACAGGAGCGCTCTGGTGATTAGGCTACTTTAGAAGCCTGTTTGGCTCAACTTGAGGAGGGTTAGGCCGCCCTGCGACAGGAGGTCACTGCGACCCGTGCCAAACTTAAAGAGACTGAGGCCTTCATGAAATATAAATTCAAGAAGGTGTCTTATACCTTGAGGGCTATCTTGTGCTGTGTACAGGACAAGAGTGCACCCACACCATCGCCTAATTCAGATGACCAGTCATGCTCACAGTCGTCTCTTAGTTTACTTTATTGTTTGTTTTCTAGTTTTTATGTTTTAGCCTTGGCAGGCTTAGCAGTAAGATAGGTTGATAGTGTGTTATTTTTAAGGCTGTATTAGATTAGCTCACATGCGTTTCATGTCATGATTCATGTAAAACTATATCTCATGTATGGTGACAAATTTTGTTTAATGAAATGCATGCGACTCCTTTTGCTGTGAATTGTGTAGAATGCTTAAAGAATTGAGTGTTATATGCTAAATCTTACAGGTTGCACCTTATATTGTATATAGGGCATGCTACCTAAGAGCACGCAGAGCTCGGCATGTCTCTCACTGGGCGAATTGTTTAACAAGGCACTTCCCCTAAGCAATAGCCATATGGACCCCAGCTTGGGTCCAATTTACGAGACCATGCCAGATTCTTAGCCAGCTTCTGGCCCACTACTAGGCTGACACCTATGACACCGCCTGTAGCACCACCTGTAGTACCACCTGTTACATCGTCAGTTCCTGAGCAGAATCGTGTGTATACCTCGACGCCTTAAATACCACAGTTCGCTCCACCTCCTGATCGGCTGGAGCAAATGATGCTGTTGATACAGTAGCAGCAGATATAGCAACAACAACAATAGCAACAGTTTCTGGCCACCATTGCTGAGGTCATTGCCCAGAGTATGGGTGTGACCTCACCTGCATCTCCTATGCACCCTGCTGGGAACGCGAGTACCAGCGGCATATTCAAGTGATTCCAGTGCTTGTGGCCTCCTACTTTCGCGGGTACTCCAGACCCGAGGATGCTGAGTATTGGCTTGACTGCATCTCTAAGATGTTGAAGCCGCTGCACTGCACTAAGGCAGAGCAAGTTGAGCTAGTCACCTTCATGTTTGAGAAGGAGGCCAGGCTCTGGTGGGATAGTGTCCTTTGGACTATTGTTGTTGGATACGTATGGACGTGGACAAATTTTGAGAACCGCTTCCATGAGAAGTGTTATTCCCTCACTTATCGACATGAGAAGGAAAGTGAGTTTTTTCGCCTCCGTCAGGGAGGGATGATAGTGGCAGAATACGAGAACAGGTTCATGGAGCTGGGCAGGTACGCTCCATTGATATTGGCAGATGAGCCTATGCATATGCGGTGATTTTTTGAGGGTCTACGACCCAAGATCCGCTTAAAGATGTGCTGCGCTAGCATACCCAGCTATGCTGAGCTAGTGAGCATGTTTATGCGAGATGAGCAGGACAGGGACAGGCAGTCCCATATGCGAGCACCTGTGGCTCCTAGGCTGCGACCGGGTCTTCCAATCATACTGTTCCTCAGTAAGAGGCCGCATACAGATTCACCGCCCAGGCTTATGGTTGCACCAGCCCCGATGAGACGAGCTGATGTGTGGTGTACCTACTGCAAGAGGTCAGGTCATACGGAGACAAATTACTTCACCAGGATGAGGGATAGCGGGTTTTCACCACCTCAGAGGATCAACCGCCAGTTTCCTAAGATCATATCAGCACCACCTCTGCGGTCAGCATCAGCGTATCCATCATTTCGGCCACCTGCACCTCGATTCAGGCCTCCTCAAAGACCTACGGTGCCACAACCAAACCGTTCATAACAGGCTCAGGTGCATTCACTTACAGCTGAGGCATCCGAGACATCAGACGTAACACCTGTGGCTTTTGAAGTCAGAGCTCAGATTCAAGGTACGCCTGTCTTTTTATTGGTAGACACTTGGTCCACTATTTTGATCATATCATGCGCCGCAGTCAAGCGGCTGGAATTGGTTACTACTCCTACGAAGGGAGTGAGAATCACTACTGCTACAAGGACCTTTTTAGATGTTACCTGAATTTGTAAGGCTTGCTCAGTAGAATTGGGTAGTAGGACAGTGAGTGTCGATTTGATCGTCACCCCACTATGGCACTACGATATTATCCTTGGTATGAATTGGCTCACCGAGATGAGGGTAGAGATAGATTGCGAGACCAGGGTCGTGACAGCCTACGGACCTGAGGGCACGGTCTTTACTTTTCCAGTGCAGGTTAGTTGGCCCTGTCATGTTAGCTGTTGTGCCACCTTGTTAGAGAATGTTGATGGTCCGACACTCGAGGGCACGCCAGTAGTTCGGGATTTTGAGGACGTGTTCAGGACAATTTCTGGATTACCTCCTCAGCGTAAGATTAATTTTACCATTGATCTTGTGCTTAGTGTGACACCTATCTCATTACCCACGTATCGTATGCCTCAATGTGAGATAGAGGAATTGAGGAGACAGATCGATAGCTTATTGGATGCGGGCTTCATACGACCGAGTGTCTCTCCGTGGGGAGCGCCCCTGTTATTTGTGAAGAAGAAGGATGGATCATAGTGGTTGTGTATTGATTACTGTAGGTTGAACCAAGTGACGGTGAAAAATAAGTATCTTTGCCCAAGATAGAAGATCTGTTCGATCAGTTGAAGGGGGCACAGTACTTCACGAAGATTGACTTATAGTCGGGGTATCACCAGTTGTGCGTCAGGAATGAGGACGTGCAGAAGACAACTTTCAGGACCAGTTTTGGGCACTACGAGTTCCTTGTGATGTCGTTTGGACTCACAAACGCACTGGCCGTGTTCATGGACTTGATGAATAGGGTGTTTCGGCCATTTCTATTCCGATTCATCATCGTATTTATAGATGGCATCCTGATATACTCCAAGAGTCAGGAAGATCATGAGGAGCACCTACGAACAGTCTTTGATACTCTTAGGAAGAACCAGTTGTTTCCACAGTACAAGAAGTGTGACTTCTAGAAAGAAGAAGTCATGTTCCTAGGACATGTGGTATCCAAGGAAGGGATAACGGTGGACCTTGCTAAGATAGCCGCAGTTCAGGACTAGGAACAGCCCAGTTCGGTTACTAAAGTAAGGAGTTTTCTTGGCCTGACAGGTTACTACCATCAATTCATTCGAGATTTTTCCAAGATAGTCAGACCGTTGTTCCAGCTAACTCGAAAAGATCTCAAGTTCGCCTGGAATGGGAAGGTAGAGGCAGCTTTTCAAGAGCTGAAGGACAAGTTGATGTCCACCCCTGTGCTAATATTGCCAAAGCAAGGGGGTCAAGTATACGATATACACGGATGCTTCTCATATTGGTTTGGGTTGTGTCCTTATGCAGAAGGACAGGGTGATTTCTTATGCATCGTGGCAGTTGAGGAAACACGAGGAAAATTACCCTATGCATGACTTGGAGTTAGCAGTTGTCATCTTTGCATTGAAGCTCTAAAGGCATTACCTCTTTGGAGAGGAGTTTGAGCTCTTTTGTGACCATAAGAGCCTTAGATACATATTCACTCAGTGGGACTTGAATATGAGGCAGTGACAATGGATGAAAACCTTGAAGGACTTCAAGTTCAAGGTTTCCTACCATCCTGGCAAGGCTAATCTTATGGCAGACGCATTGAGCTGCAAGAAGACCATAGAGTTTACGGCTTCGCTGATGGTGGCAGAATGGGGTATGGTAGAGTTCGTGTGAGACTTCAAGCAGAAGCTCACCATGGAGGAGTTGTTCGAGAGCGTCACACACGTTCGTGTGTGGCCACTTATTAATGATAGGATCATCGAGGCCCAGAAGGATGATGGACGATTGTCTGAGCTTCAACAGCAAGCTAACAACGGTGAGGATGCTGAGTGGAGAGTTGGTACGGATGGGGGCTTACGTTACCGTGGCCGCCTATGCATCCCAAATCTTTATGGCTTGAGGCAGGAGGTCCTCGAGGCTGCATATAGTTCGAAATTGGTGATGTATCCTAGAAGCACGAAAATGTATCGAGATATGAAGAGATCATGCTGGTGGGACAATATGAAGGCCCACATAGCAAATTATGTGTCCTGTTGTCTCATGTGCCAGTAGGTCAAGGATAAACACCGTCAACCTCTTAGACTGCTTCAACCCATGCCCATAGTAGAATGAAAATGGGACTTTATCTCTATGGATTTTATCTTTGGGCTACCGAAGACGAGGAAGGGATATGATTCCATTTGGGTGATTGTGGACTGGTTGATAAAATCGGCCTATTTCCTCCCCATTAGAGTTTCAAACTTAGTAGATGACTTGGCCAGGTTGTACATCGGGGAGATTGTGCATCTGCATGGAGTCCCTATGGAGATCGTGTCGGACTGAAACACACGATTCACATCTATCTTCTGAACTCGTATCCAGGAAGTGATGGGTGTGAAGTTGAAGTTCAGTACCGCGTTCCACCCACAGACGGATGGGCAGACGGAATGGGTGAATCGGGTGTTAGAAGATATGCTGCGAGCTTGTGTGCTTGATTTTAAGGACAATTGGGATGATTGTCTTCCTTATGCAGAGTTCGCCTATAACAACAACTTCCAGACAAGTATTGGCATGGCTCCTTACGAGGCCTTGTATGGGTGCCCCTGTCGAGCACAGCATTGTTGGGCAGAGGTTGGCGAGAGAAGTTTGATTGGCTCCGAGTTGGTACAGGCGACCTCAGAAAAGATCGACATTATTAGGCATCGACTTCTGGCAGCACAGAGCAGACAGAAGAGCTACACCGATATGAGGCGGCGGCAGTTAGAGTTCGAGGTCGGGGACCATATGTTTCTGAAAGTTTTCCCCACGAAGGGAGTCCTTCGGTTTGGGAAGAAGGGAAAACTCTCACCGAGATTCATTAGCCCATTCCAGATACTAGATTGAGTGGGGGTGGTAGCATACCGTCTTACTTTGCCTACACAACTCATAGGCGTGCATAACGTATTTCATGTATCTATGCTGAAGAAATATGTTCCTGATCCTTCCCACATTATCAAGTGAGAGCAGGTGCAGTTGAGTGAGGATGCTACTTATATACTGCGACAGACACGGATCCTAGACAGGAAGGAGTAGGTATTGCGTAGCAAGGTTATCTCACTTGTAAAGGTACTGTAGATGCATCACACTAAGGAGGCTACTTGGAAAACAAAAGTCGAGTTCCGAAAGAACTACCTTCAGATTCTTGAGTACGAAAAGGTACTAATTTCGAGGAGGAAATTTTTCTTTAAGGGGGGTAGATTGTAACATCTCGGAAAAATCCGTACAAAGACCCAAATACCACCTTAGGCAGAAATCACTCAAGACCAAATCCTTTAGAAAGTAGATGAAATTAACTAAGTGCTAAACTAGATTACCTGCAAAATTAGCATTAATTACTTTAAATACGAACTGCAAGACCCAAAACTTGCAAAATCATTGATGCTACATTACCCTGAAATCTAGGATCAATCATTAAACCTAGTTGCTCTCGGGAGCACATTGAAACTTCATATCGGACCTTGACAGTGCGTCGAAAGTCCATTGACCATGAAACTATATGCTTATGATCAATTTATTGGGCTTGACAACCATCTCAGAAATCAAATCCAGATAGTATCCAGAAATGCACAACTTGAGCCCGGAGCAAAGTGTGTGAGAAACTCGAATATCTTTGAAAAACGTACTCAGATTTAAGTGAATTAAGCCATTCAATTGCGGGCCAAATATAAGGTTTTAGATCGTCAAAATTTGACCCAATTACACCCTCGGATCACGAAAAATTTCCTACATGTGTCAGTGTACTTGTGGCTCTGATCAAGTATCGATGACCGTTGAACTGAAACTGGTCCACCGGGGTCGATCTGTAAATCTGACCAGACTGAAAACCTAACTCGACCTAGATCCAATGCCAGGGAGTTTAAGTCCGACCGCACGCAAAAAAGTGGCCTGCAAAAGTGCTCCATTAGATCGAAATAACCACTATTTGGCTATAACCTAAGTATACCATGGCCCTGGGGCCATTCCCATCATTTCTGGGCCTATATAAGCCCCTTAAAGCCTCTCTCTCTTATTCCATAAGAATTTGGGAAACCCTAAGAGAGAGAAGAGAGAATAGAGAAGAAGAAAGTGAGGAGAAGTGAGAGAGAGTGAGGGTTTGTTGTAGGGATTCATCTCTGCCGCTCCACGAGCTGAATCAGCCTTTCTGAATCGCTATCCTGATGATTTCGACTCCGTTCTTGGGTAAGAAATCGTAGCCCTAATCTGTTTTAGAGTTTCAAATAGTGTAAGGGATGAAATAACTAACCTATTTCATACTGTAGGTTGCCGTTGTGCCGTAGACAAAGACTTAGTGTTTAAACTGAATTCGTTACACGTCTACTGGAAAAAGGTGCGGACTATAAATGTTTAGGTTATGGTTTTCAAGGCTTTCAATATCGGCTAATGATTTATAACTGATTTGGGTGCCATTTCACATGCTAAATGTGAAGATTCTTCGCTTTACAAATATATATGAACTATGTTGAGTATAATGCACTCCTTGTGTTAGTTGAAATGATCGAATGCATATAGAATTTGGATTTGTATTTGACATGATTACTTGTCGTGGATCTAGGGTTGTTGTATGTGCGACAACCCCTTGGCGAAAGGGTTTGCCCTAATACTTGTTATGGCCAATATACGTCATGTATGTGATAGTGTGTGGTCTAAGTGTTTGTTGAAATGACTGAATGAATATGGGATTATGATTTGTGCTTGTCGTGTCTATGGAATGCAAATACATGATTGCTGTGTACGTGACAACTCCTTGTTGGAAGGATCTGTCCAAGTATATGTTATAATCAACATATGTTATGTATGTTGATATGTGTAGTCTAAGTGTTTAATAAAATGCATGAGTGAGGAAATGCTTAATGTAATGTGCTTAATGAGGGTGTTGAGATAGGATTCTCAATCCCCTTCTTTAGGGTTACAGTTTCCTTCAAGTAAACTATTTTACTACTATGTGAATTGTGGATTAAATACTCATATATGTTAACATGTATTCTATGTGTTCGTTGAAAGGCTGATATGGGATCTATATTTAATTATATTGTTACATGCTGTCTTGGCTATTACATTTGAATGCTATTGATCTGGAGTGTGTTTGGGACTATGGTATAGTCCAGGCAATCGGTAACAGATCCTAGGTAGGTGGCCAAGGTTATTTCGCCACACAGGACGCGTTCGATAAATCTGAGCCGTACTTTGGTTGTCGATAGTGGTTAGGCCACACGGAGTGCTTACGCACTTCATGTCGATCAACTTGACGTATGCTCGTACCAATCGAGCTCGTCAAGTAACCCA
This sequence comes from Magnolia changhungtana, assembly GCA_030180095.1. Classification (NCBI taxonomy): domain Eukaryota; kingdom Viridiplantae; phylum Streptophyta; class Magnoliopsida; order Magnoliales; family Magnoliaceae; genus Magnolia; species Magnolia changhungtana. The sequence goes on from JASAUF010000625.1 coordinate 6,026,431, forward strand.
ATTGGCCCAATGTATGTTCACCATATATAGATGCTACTACTTATATCTAAAGTACCAACTTACCAGTGAATAGCCCGTTTAACCTTAGTACCTCGATCTACTAAGACTTATGAGCCGGACATGGTGGTATGGGACACCGTGATAGAGCTGTCGACTTATGCTTGGGTGACGAGCCTCCTCGTGGTGACCAGTGACCAATACCGCTTCGTAAGCCAAATACGGTGGTATGGGACACTGTATTCGAGCTATCAGCCTACACTGATTAGGTGACGAGCCCTTTGTAGTGACCTCAAATATACTTTGAGACTGCGTTAAGGTGAAGAGCCTTTCTGTAATGACTAGAGTATAAACTAGGCCTACATTGATCAGGTGACGAGCCCTTTGTAGTAACTTAGAACCGCAACATCGTATGATATTTAGTAGTACTGACAACCCTAGAATGGATCATTGTTTGGGAAATGATATAAGGGAGGTATTGTCACGCCCTAAACCCAAAAATCAAATTCACAGGAATCCCGATCGTCGAATCTGGTGCTGACAGCTTCCGTATTACCCCATTCTCAGCTTCCAGCGCTCATATGCCAGGTTCCGATCTTGGGATCCTATAAGGAGGATTTTTTTTTCAACGTACATTTATCTTGTAAGAAGCATAACCACAAGTTTACCCAAATCACAAAAACAACATCATCATCATATATCTACTAATATAAACATTTGAGTACAATGACGAAAGGGAAAATATATATGTCAAAATAAAATCAAAGCTCTAGAAGTCAGCTAAATGCTCCAGGCTCCATGCTGCTGTAACCTAACATTACTTGCACGCATCTATCGTGCATAAGCTTATAGAAAGCTTAGAGAGTGGTGCAAGTGTGTGCATAAGGTAAGTGCCAAGTAATCAACATAATGCCATAATCATACAACCTTGGAAATGTTAGTAAGATCATGAATCGTACTGTATCAGAGTAAGTGGAAATACCGATAAGTCCATAAGTCAAACAATATTAGAGTATGCAATACAGATCAGCTATACGAATGAGGAGTCATAAAGAGCCAAATATCAGATGCCGGGGACGCAATGTAACATACAATTCCTGATGAGTTCACGAATAGCTTCAGCCGTACATAGACCATATAAATGCAGAAATATAGTAACCCAAAATGCCATATGCCGCGGATGTAATGCAATATGCGGTGCAAATGAAATGACCATGCTAGAGTGTGAAGTCAGGATGACAGTACGTAGTATCGCAGGCTATGGGGTCCATCACAAGGAACTTCTATCCAAACTAGTCCCATACCTAAATTTGGATAGTCAGACTCAATGTGGTAAACTCCTGATCTCAGGTTAGTCGAGCGCCCCAACCGAAATCCTGGCCATTGCAAAGACACACGTAAGAAATGGTTGCGCACCATTAACCCGAGTGGATAGTGAATGAATGAATAAATGAATATACAACTCCTGCCCAATAAGTCCACATATCAGTACTGTTAATCTTTAGGATCATCACCGAGGTCTATTACACTCTACGCCAGCTTACCGCTCTTATCCGAGTGCACAACTGGGTAAGTGGAAAAGGCCTCACTATCCGCCTACCAATATCGGGCCCGACTCGTCGATAGCGGACCCATTCCTTAAGGTCAGACTCAACTTAGGTATTGCCCCCCTCACTCAGGCGGATAAGGTCACAACCCCCCAATCGACCATGACTCAGTGGGAGACACAGCCTACTGGTATACAGCCCTCATGCGCTTATATACATCCACTCGGTCTCGACATTGGGGCGTCTCCTGGCCACGGAGGTTTAGGAATTTTCACCCAGGGACATCTATGGCACCCGTATACTAAAACCAAACATTTCCGGTGTCCCATCTGGCCATCCACGATATGTCTGTGAAGGCCACGACCATGATATCACTAGGGCGTACAGTAGTTATATCACAAAATGCGTGATGCATAAGTCATACAATCCAGTCATACATCAATCCTGCACATGCCGTGCGATCATGTGAGATAACCTCCACCTATCAGGGAGTCTCATATCAACCTGCCCAATGACATATGTAATGGTCAATCACATCTCATAACAAACATACAGATGATGCATATGGGTATGTATCATGATGCTATGCTGTCACATACTCATAATCAGTATCAATAACCGGCATCAACAATCGACCTAGACAATGTGGACATTTAACCAACATTGCCCCCAAGGAACGGCCCACATAGAGCTTAATATATAGTGGACCCATGGCCTCACACAAGAGCCAAATATACAAAGCCATGGGCCTCACTCAAGAGCTTAATACACATCACGATGAGCCTTTCTCATGGGCCTAACATATATCGCAATGGGCTCCATCGCCCGGCCCTCAAATGCATCACAATGGGCCTCATCATATAAGCCTCATACACCTCACATTGGGCCTTAAACACGGGCTGAATACACATCACAATGGACTTAAAATATGGGCCGCATATACATCATATTGGGTCTCAATCACAGGCCGCATATACATCACACAGGTCAAATACACATCACAATGGGCCTCAACTACGGATAGTATATACATCGTATAGGCCTCAACAATCGGCCTCGGCAATCGAAATCGGCCTCAACAATTGGAATCGGCTTCGATACTCAGCTTTGACAATTGGAATCGGCTTATACAATCGGAATCGGCCTCGTCAATCGGACTCGACCTCGACAATCAGAATCGGTCTCGACAATTAGAATTGGCCTTGTCAATCAGACTCGGCCTGGATAATTGGAATTGGCCTCGATACTTGACTTCGACAATCGGAATCAGCTTATATAATCGGAATCGGCCTCATCAATCGGACTTGGCCTCGACAAACGAAATCGGCCTCGACAATCGGCCTCAACAATCGGAATCGGTCTCGTCAATTGGACTCAGCCTCAACAATTGGAATCGGCATTGACAATCGAAATCGGCCTATACAATCAGCCTCGACAATCGAAATCGGCCTATAGAATCAGCCTCGACAATCGAAATCGGCCTTGATACTCGGCCTCAATGATCGGAATTGGCCTATACAATCGGAATCGGCCTCGATACTCGGCTTCGACAATCGAAATCGGCCTATACAATCGGAATCGGCCTCGTCAATCGGACTCAGCCTCGACAATCGAAATCAGCCTCGATACTCAGCTTTGACAATCGGAATTGGCCTATACAATCAGAATCGGCCTCGTCAATCGGACTCGGCCTCAACAATCAGAATCAGCCTTGACAATCAGAATCGGCCTCATCAATCGGACTCGGCCTTGACAATCGGAATCGGCCTCAATACTCAGCTTCGACAATTGGAATCGGCCTATATAATTGGAATCGGCCTCGTCAATCGAACTCGGCCTCGACAATCAGAATCGGCCTTGTCAATCGGACTCGGTCTCGACAATCGAAATTGATCGATAATCAGAGTCAGTAAATTAGTCACATCAATCAGAATCGACAATCGGTCATGATAATTGAAATCAATCAATAATCAGAAACGACAAATCGGTCACGTCAATTGGAATCGACAATCGGCCATGACAATCGGGATCGATCGATAGTCAGAATCAGTAAATCAGTCACATCAATCGGAATTGGCAATCGGCCACGACAATCGGGATCGATCGATAATCAGAATCGGTAAATCAGTCACATCAATCGAAATCAGCAATCGGTCACGGCAATCGGAATCGATGAATAATCAGAATCGACAAATCGGTTACGTCAATTGGAATCGGCAATCGGCCACGACAATCGTGATCGATCGATAATCAGAATCGGCAAATCGCTCACGTCAATCAGAATCGGCAACCGGTCACGACAATCAGAATCGGTAAGAATGAGCCTAACAAGGCCTAATGGAGGTCACAATGTGGACATTCAACCATCAATGTGGACATTAAACCATCATTGCTCCCAAGGCATGACCTGCCATAATCATCATTACATACATCATGGAGTAATCACACATCACAATAGACCTCATATACATCATATTCGCCCCATACAAAGGCCCCACATACATCTCATTAGGCCTCACTCGTGGCCCTTATATCCATCACATTAGGCCTCAACCCATGGGCCATCAAATACATCAAGTGGATTGCATCCACGGGCCGCACCAATGGGCCTCATATATATTAAGTCGGCCATATCACATGGGCCGACCAGTGGGCCTCATGTACATTAAGTAGACAGCGTCCATGCACTACCAAAAAAATGAACAAAGGCTACAGACTATAGAGGTCTATGGCTATAACTTTAATCTATAGTAAAATAGCTACGGATTTAATCCATAGCTATAGGCTACAACCCACCGTCACCCTTTTATAAATTGACGGTCTCATAAGGGTCTAAGTGAGGCCCATCGTAATGTATTTGTTTTATCTAAGCCGTCCATCTGTTTTGATATCATATTTTAGGGTATGAGCCCCAAAAAGGAGGTATATTAAAGCCTCAAGTGGACCACACAATAGTAAACACTGGAAATTATGTGCATATTGTTGAAAGTTATTTTGGAGTGGTGTGGTTGACTTGGGCCTTCAATCTGCCTCATTTTTGGTTTCATGTCCTATCCATGGTTTCCTAAATGAATAGACTGCGTGGATAAGACACATCTATCATGGTGGCCCCCACGTAGCCCCAGAGATCACCGTCCAAACTAATAGCCCAAGCTTGGAAGCCGATTGGCCGCTGTCGCACACACATCATTTGGTGTGTTGATGTCACCAAGTTCTGTGGGTCCTATCATGACGTATAAGTTGTATCCAAACCGGCTATCTACTTAGTGACCTCGTCGTAAGGCTTGAGACGAAAAATAAGATAGATCAAAAAATCAAGTGGAACACTGTATAAAGCAGTGGAGGATTGAACGCCTGCAATTGAAACCATTTTGGTGGTCATGAAAATTTTGGCCACCTAAACCCTCTCTCTCTCTCCTCTCCCTCTCGCTCTAAAAGAAAAACAACCCTCCCTCTCCCTCTCGCTCTCACTCTCTCGTTCTCCCTCGCCGTCTCCCTCTCCCTCTCGCTCTCTCATGCTCGCTTACTCAATCTCGCTGCCACTCTCCTTGTGGACGGAAGGTTTCTTCGTGTCAGGAAAAAACAGAGCATTTCTTCCCATCTCACTGCCACTCTCCCTGTGGATGGAAGGTTTCTTCCCATCAGGTTAAAACAAAGGGTTTCTTCCCATTAGCCCCGCGTCGTCGTTAGTATCTCTCTCTCTCTCTCTCAATTATTGAATGTCCAAACCCTATTCTATTTTCTTCTATTTGTTTTCTTTCATCTCTCTATTTTTTTCCTTTTTAGTGCCGAATTGGTTGATTCAAATATCATTAAATTTCATGAGATTTTGTACTAAAATTAGAATGAGTAATCTCTCTCTCTCTCTCTCTCTCTCTCTTAATTTTTTCATTTCTCTTTCACCCATGGAGGATTGAAGGGTTTGTGGATCTTAGGAATTCGGTCGTGGTTGATTTTGGAAATTGGAGATTTGGGGATTTTAGGGATTTGAGGATATTAGGGACTTTCATATTGAAGGAATTTGGAGAAATTGGGGATTCGTGAATATAACACCCAAAAAAATAGACATTTTGTAATTTGTGGGGAGTGCATGGATGGATGGCTTCAAGGTTGATCGTGTGGATTTTATTTTATTTTTTTGCATAGGAGGTGATACATGATTGAAGCCCTTTTAACTAGTTGTCAGATGTGCAATGCGTTATGCCGTGGATGTAAAGGATTCCCTATTGAATGATAGTAGGGAAGCAAATCATGTGATGTGGGTTTTGTTTTTTATGGAAACAGTGAGATGCTTTATGAAGAGGCCATCGCTGCTTAGGATCTAAAAATATAAAAATAAAAAATGATCAGTAATCCAGATCATTGATCAGGTGGCCGTGTTGTTGGTGGACAAAAATCTCACCATGTGGGCAATCAACCTTCAATTAGTTTCTGGAGAACCAAACAATGGGCCTTTCTGACTCATTGGCAATTCGACTCATCTATATACTATATGATTTGGTACGTAAACCTTGTATACTATCCAATCAACATCCTCACCAACTCTGATTGTCGTTATTTTATCTTTTGTACAGGAGCATCTGTGTAGAGACAATTTATCTTTTATTTTATTTTTCCATGAAGGCTAGTCATGCATTCCTATTACTTTATTTTTTGTTCATCAACTATATTATTGTTAAGGTAGAAATGTACGATGGAATTCCAGTAGTGCTATGTTTTGTAATGATATTTTCATGTTTTACAATTAGGGATCCATGTCATTTTGCAGGATTTGGAATCATGTGGGGACTTAATCATTTTTCTTGAGGTCAAGTACTGATCTTGAATCATTTTCCAAGTGACAAGTGGTACTTTTAATGATTGTATCGGAATTTTGCAGTTTTTTTCATCTAATATAAATTTTTTTATTGACATTTCTAGCTATTGGCTACTCATAATCAACCAATTTAGTTCTTCATTTATTTATTCTTCAGTTTCATATTCTTTATGAGAATCGCTCTAATATTGCTTCATAACTTTCAGGGGTAGTCTTAAATTTCCATGGTCTCATAAGAGAGGAATTCATGCCCTTTCACTCCAACAATGGGAAAGTCTACTTTCACCAGATGGAAAGCTTTGAGATGGGGATTGAAGTTTTTGTAGAAAGTCTACAGTCTCAAGTGAGAGACTCCTGATTTTACATGCCTGCACACTTCTTTGATCTATTTTCTCCCTTGCTTGTCATATAATAAACAATTTTCTTGGATGGATGATGAATGTATTTGTGAATGTAAATGAAAATAAAGAACTTGTAATATATATGTTATCAATGGAGGATACCTTGTTTAAGGGGACATGAAATTCTTGTAGCTTATGGTATGGTGCCCCAATGTTGGTTGTATGTTACTAGTATGTAGTAGATAATACTAGGTTCAATAGTAGATAATACTAGAGAATACCTAAACCCGATCCGAGCCCAAAACCAAACCTAATTCCCTAAACCTAAACTTAAACCTATTCCCTAAACCTAAACCTTAACCTATAACCAAACCTATAACCTATAACCTAAACTCAAACCCAAACCCGATCCCGAACCCGAACCCGAACCCGATTTCCTAAACCTAAACCTTAACCTATTCTCAATTCCCTAAAGCTATAACCTAAACCTAAACCTAAACCTAAACCTAAACCTATAACCTTAACCTAAACCTAAAACCTAAACCTAAACCTAAACTTAAAACCTAAATGTATTCTCAAATCCCTAAACCTATAACTTAAACCCAAACTTAAACCTATAACCTTAACCTAAACCTAAAACCTAAATGTATTCTCAAATCCCTAAACCTATAACCTATAACCTAAACCCAAACCTAAACCTATAACCTTAACCTAAACCTAAAACCTAAATGTATTCTCAAATCCCTAAACCTATAACCTATAACCTAAACCCAAACCTAAACCTATAACCTTAACCTAAACTTATAACCTAAACCTAAACCTAAACCTTAACCTATAACCTAAACCTATAACTTATAACCTAAAACCTAAACCCAAACCTTAACCCGATCCTGAACCTGAAGCCGATTTCCTAAACCTAAACCTTAACCTATTCTCAATTCCCTAAAGCTATAACCTATAACCTAAACTTATAACCTAAACCTAAAACCTAAACCTATAACCTAAAACCTAAACCTAAACCTAAAACCTAAATGTATTCTCAAATCCCTAAACCTAAACCTACACCTAATCCTAATCTCAACTCCCTCACCTAAACCTAAACCTAAACTTGAAAACCCAAACTTAAACCCAATCCCGAACCTGAACCCGATTTCTTAAACCTAAACCTTAACCTATTCTCAATTCCCTAAAGCTATAACCTATAACCTATAACCTAAACCTAAACCTAACCTAAACCTATAACCTAAACCTATAGGTTTTGGGATTTGAGAATAGGTTTAGGTTATAAATATAGGTTAAGGTTTAGGTTTTATGTTTAGGTTAAGGTTATAGGTTTAAGTTATATGTTTAGGTTTAGGTTATAAGTGTAGGTTATAGGTTTAGGTTTAGGTTAAGGTTATAGGTTAAGGTTTAGGGAATTGAGTTTAGGTTATAGGTTAAGGTTTAGGTTTAGGTTTTAGGTTTTGGGATTTAAGAATAGGTTTAGGTGAAGGTTATAAGTTTAGGTTTAGGAAATTGGGTTCGGGTTTAGGATCGGGTTTAGGTTTGGGTTTTCAAGTTTAGGTTTAGGTTTAGGTTAGGGAGTTGAGATTAGGATTAAGTGCGAGTGTTAAGGTTTAGGAATTGAGAATATGTTAAGGTTATAAGTTTAGGTTTAGAAAATCGGGTTTAGGTTCGGGGTTTAGGTTTGGGTTTTCAAGTTTAGGTTTGGGTTTAGGTTTAGGTTAGAAGTTGAGATTAGGATTAGGTGTAAGTTTACGTTTAGGGATTTGAGAATATGTTAAGGTTTAGGTTTAGAAATTGGGTTCGGGTTCGAGATTGGGTTTATGTTTGGGTTTTAGGTTTAGGTTTAGGTTATAGGTTATAAGTGTAGGTTTAGGTTTAGGTTATAGGTTATAACATTCGGTTAGAGGTTTAGGTTTAGGTGAAGGTTATAAGTTTAGGTTTAGGAAATTGGGTTCGAGATCGGGATCAAGTTTAGGTTTATATTTTCAAGTTTAGGTTTAGGTTTAGGTCAGGGAGTTGAGATTAAGATTAGGTGTAGGTTAAGGTTTAGGGAATTGAGAATAGGTTAAGGTTTAGGTTTAGGAAATCGGGTTGGGGTTCGAGATCGGGTTTACATTTAGGTTTTAGGTTTAGGTTTAGGTTTTAGGTTATAAGTATGGGTTTAGGTTTAGGTTTTAGGTTTAGGTTATAGGTTATATCATTCGGTTAGAGGTTAGGTGAAGGTTATAAGTTTAGGTTTAGGAAATCAGGTTCGGGCTCGGGATCGGGTTTAGGTTTGTGTTTTCAAGTTTAGGTTTAGGTTTAGGTTAGGCAGTTGAGATTAGGATTAGGTGTAGGTTAAGGTTTAGGGAATTAAGAATAGGTTAAGGTTATAAGTTTAGGTTTAGAAAATCGGGTTTGGGTTTTCAAGTTTAGGTTTAGGTTTAGGTTAGGGAGTTGAGATTAGGACTAGGTGTAGGTTTCAGTTTAGGGAACCTAAACCTAAACCTAAACCTTAACCTAAAACCTAAACTCAATTCCCTAAACCTTAACCTATAACCTAACCCAAACCTAAACCTATAACCTACACTTATAACCTAAACCTAAACATATAACTTAAACCTATAACCTTAACCTAAAATAAAACCTAAACCTAAACCTATACTTATAACCTAAACCTATTCTTATAACCTAAACCTATTCTCAAATCCCAAAACCTATAACCTAAACCTAAACCTTAACCTAAACCTAAACCTAAACCTCTAACCGAATGCTATAACCTATAACCTAAACTTAAACCTAAAACCCAAACGTAAACCCGATTTTGAACCCGAACCTAATTTCTAAACCTAAACCTTAACCTATTCTCAATTTCCTAAACCTTAACCTACACCTAATCCTAATCTCAACTCCCTAACCTAAACCTAAACCTAAACTTGAAAACCCAAACATTAACCCGATCCCGAGCCCGAACCCGATTTCCTAAACCTAAACTTATAACCTTCACCTAAACCTAAACCTCTAACCGAATGCTATAACCTATAACCTAAATCTATACTTATAACCTATAACTTAAACCTAAACCTAAACCCGAACGTAAACCCGATCTCGAACCCGAACCCAATTTCCTAAACCTAAACCTTAACGTATTCTCAAATCCTTAAACGTAAACCTACACCTAATCCTAATCTCAACTCCCTAACCTAAACCTAAACCTAAACTTGAAAACCCAAACCTAAACCCGAACCTAAACCCGATTTCCTAAACCTAAACTTATAACCTTAACCTATTCTCAATTCCCTAAACCTTAACCTACATCTAATCCTAATCTCAACTCCCTAACCTAAACCTAAACCTAAACCCGAAAACCCAAACCTAAACCCGATCCCGAACCCGAACGCAATTTCTAAACCTAAACTTATAACCTTCACCTAAATTATTCTCAAATCCCAAAACCTAAACCTAAACCTAAACCTTAACCTAAACCTAAACCTTAACTATATCCTACACCTATAACCTAAACTCAATTCCCTAAACCTTAACCTATAACCTAACCTAAACCTAAACCTATAACCACTTATAACCTAAACCTAAACATATAACTTAAACTCATAACCTTAACCTAAACATAAAACCTAAACTTAAACCTATACTTATAACCTAAACCTATTCCCAAATTCCAAAACCTATAACCTAAACCTATAACCTATAACCTAAACCTAAACCTACACTTATAACCTATAACCTAAACCTAAACCTAAAACCCAAACGTAAACCTAATCTCAAATCCCATTCTCAATTCCCTAAACCTAAACCTATAACCTAAACCTAAAGCTTAACCTATAGCCTAAACCTTAACCTATAACCTAAACTCAATTCCCTAAACCTTAACCTATAACCTAACTTAAACCTAAACCTATAACCTACACTTATAACCTAAACCTAAACCTAAAATGTAAATGTATTCTCAGATCCCTAAACCTACAACTGGAGTAGCAAACGCCAACAGGGAGAATCTTTCGGCGATTTCACAACCCACCTGGTGAGTACCCAAGTTTGTATTTGGGTCATGTTATTTACGACATCTGAATTTCTTCCAGCCATACTTGCAACTTGAATTATTTCATGGGTTTTGGGATCTGAAATTTAGCAAATGTCTAACCATTTTTAAAAGAACACTACCACAGAAAATTTCTATATCAGCAGTGTCTTAATGCTTGGTTTTGCCCCATTTTCATCTACATAGCATTCTTAGGGCAACTAATAGAAAATCCGAACGGTTCTATACCGGCAAAGTAAGCATACATTAAGTTTCTTCCTATCCTATGCAGGGCTTTGACAAACTGAAAGAGACAGTTGAGAAGTGGGAGGGCATAGCAAAGGCACCAACACGATTTAATCTAAAGCTTTTTGCTGACAAAGACACATATGAAGCCATGGATGAACTTGCAAAGTTACAGAACAAGACTGCTCACCAGCTGGCTATGGAAGTCATCCACAACTGAAATGAAAGTATTTCTCTTGCCTCTTGCTTCAATTTGAGGTAGCTCATATGAGGCCAGAGAATGGTTCTTAGTTCACCATTGCTGAATGGTCTTGTAACTCTTCACCATTAGTAATTGCTTCAATCTGAGGTAGCTCATATGTGATTGTAATTGAATGAATGAATGATTGTAATTGAATGAATAATGATTATGCAGGTGGTAATTGAATGAATGAATGATTATGCATGTGGTAATTGAATGAATGAATGATTATGCAGGTGGTAATTAAATAAATGAATGAATGATTATAAATTTTTTTTTAATGTAGGCTATAGCTACGGATATTAACCATAACTGTTATAAAATTTGGCATATTGCTACAGATCCAACACTACTTTTAGCTACCAATAATATCCGTAGCTGTAGGTTCTTTTGGCTACAGAAATATTTACTACAGATTATATCTGTAGCTATTTTAACCTATTGCTACGGATTAGATCTGTAGCTAGAGGTTTTAGACCTATTGTTTCAGAACCTACGATGACAGTCGTGCCACGGACGTGCTACGGATTTAATCTGTAGCCATAGGTCTATGACTACGGATGACCTATGGCTATGGATTAAATCTGTAGCCTTTGCCCATTTTTCTAGTAGTGATGGGCCACACCAATGGGCCTCATATACATCAAGTGGACCGTATCCACGAGCCGCACCAATGGGCTTCATATACATCAATTGGGCTGCATCACTAGGCCGCACTAATGGGCCTATATCACAATGGGCCTTGCCCATATGCCTCATATTCAAGTAGGTGGGACCCATCATATGGGCCTTGCATTTATCACATCAGGCCCCACTCATGGGCCCAATATACATCACAATGGGCCTCTCCATCTGGGCCGCAATTCCATCATAACGGGCCCTATCCCGTGGGCCTCAAATACATCACAATGGGCCTCTCCATCTGGGTTTCGCATACATCACACTGAGCCACATAGTAGGTGGGCCCTGCATAACTAACAGGTGGGCCTGCACCTCCTAAATGGGCCCACCAGATGAACAACATGGATTTACAACACATACATCAAGGTGGACCTCACCATAACATTTGTTTTCCATCCAATCTGTTCACAAGGTCACAAAGACCTGGATAAAGAGGAAAACAAATTTCATACTTATCCAAAACTGCTGTACTCCTAAAAGGGGTTTCAATGGTAGGTGTACATTCCCCACTGTTTCTGTAATGTGGTCCACCTGATATATGGATCTGCCTCTTTGCCTCAAGCCTTAGATCAGGCTCACTAAGTGAATGGAATGTTTGGATGTAACGGATACATCATGGGTGGGGTCTACGAACGTAGCTCACCAGCAATTTGAATCTGCTTCATTTTTATTATTGTTATTATATTATATATATATATATATATATATATATATATATTAGAGCCTCAAGACGAGCTCGCCTACAGGGTGTCGGTGTTGGAGATAACACCTGCATCAAAGGGGCCCACCGTCCCAGACTATGGACGGTGTGGATAAGACCCATGCGTCACGTGTGGTTCATCCAGCACCGTCCAGAAGTGGACGGTGTGGATTAGATACGCACATCAATGTGGCCCCGACCATCCAAGACAGACGGACGGCTTGAATAACACATATGTAAAGGTGGGTCCCACATCACGCCCATGTAATACAAAATCCTCACGTTAGTGTGGTCCCACATGGGGCCCACCAGATATATATGTAAACCATTATATATATAATATTTTATTATATACCATATGAATATCATCATATATATATATATATATATATATACATATAATATTATATTATATAGCAGATGCATATGTATAACATCATATATATTTATATTATATTATAATAAACAACAACGTCTGGGCCCTAGACGGCCTGGATGAAACATCAACATCGGTGGGTCCCACGTCCTACGTCCCACGTGGACGAACGGGCTGGATACAACCCACCTGGGCATCCCACCGTCCAGTTTGCTAGACATATAATAAATAAATCATGGTGGGATGCATCGGGTGGGTTCCCACATCCTACTGCTGGACGGTGTGGGCTAAAATACATAAATCAAGGTGGTCCCATGGACGGACTGTATGGATGTCATCCTACTCATACAACACAGTGGGGTCCACGTGAGTGGCCCACCGGTTAGGACCAAGCTGATCTTTGTATTTTCCTTCACCTAAGCCTGTCCCGAAATGGACAGCAAGGTGGGCTCCACCAAAATGGACGGTGGATGTCCCATACATTCATCATTAGGTGGGCCATCATACAAGGAAAAAGGGAGAGTGAGGAAGAGAGAAAGAGACATGCGGTGATGGAGGGACCCCACCACTATGGGCCCCTTTAGATTTCAACACATACATAATAATGGGTCTCATCATAAGTGGGCCCTTAAACGAAAATCAACGGTGGATCACCCACAAACAATGAAGATTCACCCACCGTTCTCACTTCTTCTAGACTCCTTAGACTCCTTAGCTCCAAAGCTCCAACTTTAATGGAGGAAGATGAGGATTGGATGGCTAAGATGGTGGAGATGGGAGGTAGGGAGGTGGGCCACACACAAAGCTTCTCTCCCATGGATGTTGGGTTACTTGGGAAAATGAGAGAGAAAGTAAGGTGATGAATTAATATGGGATGGGTGGAATGGGTGTTGTAAGGAGAGGTATGGGTTGGGTTAAAATTTTGGTAAAAGAGGAATGGTGAGGGGAGGGAGAGAGTTGACTTATGAAAAATGAGGGATGGGTTATTGTACTTGACATTTATTAAAGGATTGATGTGACCTATCGTAGAGATTCTCTAGGAATCCACAACACGCGGCGTTTCATCGAAAAAATACGCGGGCTCACATCTCCTGGCCCGGGTATCGGATCGATTCGCAAGTCACGGTGTTGGAACCGTGGCCACGGCGTGATCGCTAAAGTACAAGTTTTAAGTCGAGTCAACTCCGATATGCAAGACTCGACTTAGGATAGCGCGCAAACATCGGATACAGGTCAAGGGTCACCAGAATTCGACCGGGAGGACCGTAGAAGCCTAAGGAACGGTACGGGCTAGGATAGAAGTCTCACAGGTACCTTAGCTTCCCAATCCTGCTGTATGAAAAGGTCTAATAAGAACTCGGTAATCACGTTCATGCACCGCATTGCATGTGCCTTTGGTGTTAGAGTTGAGCACTGTGGAAAGGGTTCATGCCGCGACTATGAGATGAAGTTCGTAGAGGGAGTGCAGGCGAGGGCATACATCATTAATACATATCATCCTTGTATTAACAAGAGTACTTATGAATGCTCGATTGTATCGCCTTATCATTATTGTGTGACTGAATTAATAATATGTTAACCTTTGCTTTATAGCTCCACTGAGTTGATCACTCACTCCCACGTTCTGGGATGGTATTTTAAACACTAACCAGACTCTGTCTTAGCTACAGGTGATGGCGATGCTTATGAGGCAGAACCAGATTTCGAGAACGATGAGGAGGCGTTCTCCTATATATAGTTATCAGGCAAGTTCATGTGAGCCATGTCCTGATCGACGAGGCTTACAGGGTTACTGATTAGATAACATTATAGATTTTGTATATTTTGAAACTTTACATGTAAATTATTGACCTAGTAAAATAATTATACTCAAGAGACCTACAATTACTTATACGTTTTATATATCTATCACAGTCTTCCGCTTGCTTAACTTAATCGTCTCTGGAGTATGATATGTTGTTTTGGTTTAATCTCATTCATGTTTAATGTACTCATACAGACAACATTTAATCATTATTATCTATGTTGCATAAGTGATGCGTTGGAACTCGGGAGTTGAGCTCCTGCTCGACCCCCGATTTTCAGGGCATTACAGTATGATTTGAAAAAGTTGAAAGAGTGATATGAAATATTGGAGATAGTTAATGAGAAGCCATTTAGCATGGTAGAAAGTAAAGTTTTCATGGAATTTTGTAAATTCCTAAATTTTAAATGTGAGAAGGCCTCCCGTATTACTGTGAAAAGAGAGTGCATGAAGATGTATGTGATTGAGAAAGCAAACTTGAAAGCTCTTCTAGCATCTGTATCAAGAATAAGTTTAACTTCGAATATGTGGATAACATCGAATCAAAGAAAGAGATATATGTCATTAACTACACACTTCGTTGATACAGATTGGAAACTACAAAAGATGATTATAAACTTCTACTATGTTCCTCCTCCTCAAATCAGTGTGGTAATGTCCGATGCATTTACAATTATCTTGTTAAGTAGGGCATTGAAAAGAAAATATCTTCACTTACTTTAGATAATGCCTCTTCCAACGATACTTTGGTTTCTTTTTTAAGTAATCAATTCAAGGCAGCTGAAAATTTATTTTTCGAGGGTAAAATATTTCAAGTCAGATGTTGTGATCACATAATCAACTTGATTGTTTAAGAAGAGATGAAAACAATTGATTCCATGATTGCCAACATACAAGATAACGTTAAATATATAAGGGGATCACCTTCAAGACTGAGCGCGTGGAATGATATAATCCAACGTTTAAATTTGAAATCTAAATAGCAGTTGAAGTTGGATGTCTGCACGCACTAGAATTCAACTTATAAAATATTAGATACAGCTTTAGAATTTAAAGTTGCATTCCCTGAACTTACGGTGCATGATAAAATGTACACATATGTGCCTAGTGATGAAGACTAGAAGAAAGATGAACATGTTCATCAGTTTCTCAAAGTTTTTTACGACTGCATAAAGATTTGTTCAGGAAATAAGTATCCTACGACAAAGCAATTTCTTCTAGAAACTATTTTCATTATGGACGCGCTAAAAAAGTGTGTTGCTAAGGGTCTAGATTTTTTACAAGAGATGGTTATAGGAATGCAAATGAAATTCGATAAGTATTGGGTTGAATGCCACTTGTTAATAGCCATCGCAGTTGTTATAGATCCACAATATAAGATGGCAATGGTTAAATTTGTTTTCAGATCACTTTATTCTAGTTTGGAAAGAGTTTCAGCGGAGACCATCATTATTAATGTTGCACTTGAAGAGCTGTTCACTTCATATGTTGGTAATTTGGCCAAAACATCCAGTATAATAGTTATTTCTCAATCTACGGGTAGTACTTCTACTGGAGGCAAGTGACTTCATGACTTTATGTCTTTTTTAGACAAAGAAGAAACGAAGACGCATAAAACTGAATCCAAAGTGGAGAAGTATCTAAATGAGCCGGTCATAAGGCTACAAGAAGATGATTTTGATGTTTTGCAGCGGTAGAAGTCGAGAGCTCGTGAATACCCTAGACTTTCAGTAATGGCACGAAACATATTATCAATTCCAATTTCGATCATGGCATCAAAATTAACTTTTAGCATTGGGAGTAGGGTAGTTAGAAAGTATCAAAGCTCACTCGCCTCGAATACAATTGAAGCACTGATATGTACGCAAGATTGGTTACATCTAATTTGGGGCAGTAGCAGTTTGATGTTGAAGAGTATGAGAAGGAGAATGGAAGTGAAGACAAGGTCCAGAATACATCTAAAACTGCTTAAAGGAATGTGAGCTTTAAATTTTTTGTTTAACGTTTTATATTTTGTAATATATTTTCACTCTTTGGATTTTATGTTGAGGACCAACATGTGGTATGATAGTATCTAGAGGTATATGTACCACCTTTTTTTTGTCCTATAATGTGGCAGTGAGACATTTTAGACTTAATATTATTGACATTTAATTTGTATTTTTTAGCCAAAAATATAATAAATTAACATATGAACAAGCTCGACTTGACTCGACTCGAACCACTATCTCGACTCGAAAGCTTTAGCAAACAAGCCAAGCTTCAATGTTGAGCTCGAGGGCGAGCTCGAACTTGAGTATAGCATGGACAAGTCAAGCCGAGCTTGGCCCACCTCAACTCAACTCGGCTCGATGTACAACCCTAGTCTCACCTAAGGTTGGTTCGGTTTGACCAAAACTGCCAAAAACAGTCCAGCTAGAAAAAGTGAATTTCATATTTAATTTGACTCGACAGTTCGATGCAACCGAAGCGATGTTCGGTCCCACCGAAGGAGGATTTGGTATGACCTGAGGGAGACAAAGACTAAGACATAATTTGAGAAAATTCGACTACAACCCCCCCCCCCCCCCTAAGTTAATGCGACTAAAGTTATGTTCGGTGTGACCGAAGGTGATTGTCAGTGCAATTGAAGCATAATAAAAGTACAGAAATTTAAAGTCGACGAGGAATTTTCCTATTTATAGGGATGTTTTAGGTTATTTAAAGTACAAATTAGGACTTGAGAAAAAGAGACCAAAGGGTGACAAAGCTTTCATGGAGTCATCCTTCTTCTTTAATCATTCGATTCTAGTTTATCTTTTATATTTTCTTTTGTTTTAGGTTGTTAGCCATGTTAGGTTAATATCTAGGCTACCGCTAGGGAATGAAACTTGTAATTAATTACATTATTTAGTTTATTTGATTCAACAACAATGATTTGAATGATGATGATAGATTGAATAGATTTGGATTTTACCTTAAAGCCTTTGAGCTATTTATTTCTAGATTTTTTATGAACTACAGTTATAATGAATGCTTTGATTTAGCAATTCTTAGCTTGATTAGAGAATGAGTCAATCTATATAATTGATTGATCTATTGTCACCTCTAGGTACATTAAATACTTTTAGTTCCTTGTAATTGAGATCCGACTGCTTCATGAGAGAATTGTTTAATTGAAATCATGTTTTATTGGTGTCGATGATTGGCTTAACAGAATTATTTTCTTATTGGATAGGATAGGACTTCGATTCCAATCGAGTTATAAGAATTGAATCAGTGAATTATATATTCTGATTAGTATAAGTGGATTCATGGATCCTTAGTACTTTATTTTTATTGTTTTAAACAATTTTCTACTTCCCTGGGTTAAAAACTCAAACAAATCATTAGCTTTAAACTAGTTCTAACTATGTTCCCCATTTCCTAAGGATTTGATCTCGGTCTCACCAAGTTATTACTATATCGCAACCCTGTACTCGGGGTTGTTAACCCTTAGGTTTGATCACAAACCTACACAACTCTTATGTCACTTTGATGGATAGTCAACAAGGGCCGAAATACTACCAAAATTATTCTTTGAATTGGTATTTAATATTGTATAATTAATAGCATCTTGTTTTAAAATCAAGGGAAATGTATGGAATGTAATAGGAACTCAGATTAATGAAATCTTTGATGATGAATACTCTTTCATTTGAGTTTTCTTTGTTATTTTTAAAGCATAAATATTCCAAGCACTGAAACAAGTTTCTGACCGAAACATGGTGAAGGTGATGTTGTCCAACATGCCTCTCTATGATTGGGGTAGTTTCATTGCATGTCCTCCTTTCCTTTTCTAAGGACATATGGAATGCAATACTGGGTTAAATCAAATATTTGGGTGTTAGGCATTTGTGGATTTGGTTCAACATGCTGGGTCCACTCATTATCCTTGCCATTACATGAATTATTTGATTTTAATTTACCTTAGTCAAGTCAGACTTTTGTTGAAAAAAGTAGTGAAGTTACAAGTTTTTTTATTTCATATCATTGATTGTTTTTTTTTTTTTTTCACTTCTGAGTTATTACACAATCACTACACTAAAATTATTGATCAAGAACGGCTATGATTTTGGTTTAGGAACCGTTCCCGATGCAAACCGTACCTGACAGCTAGAATGGGGAACGATTTTATAGCTTAATTAGGGCAAAATATTTCATTCCGCGAGACCGCATGCTTCAAAACCCAAAATCCTATTTTCAATTGCAGCCACACCCAAACTCTCTCTCCTCTCTCTCTCTCTCTCTCTCTCTCTCATAAGAGGGTAGGCAGCCACGTCTGCTTCATCATAGGGTTGGATAACCCTAGCCGCTGCAGTCCAGTCACCACCATCACAAGTTTTTTTTTTTTTTTTAATTTGATTTGGAGGATGGGATCGCCATTAATGGTGGTCAACAAGCAGGGGAAGATGCGGATTGCCACTGTAAGCCATGGAAAATCTGAGTTTCGGTGTGAGTCTAAGGGCCATCCATGGCTGCTTGCACCAAAATCCGATGTCGCAGATGGATTGCCACTGTAAACTAGGGTTTCTCTCCCTCTCCATCATTCCCTTTCTCTCTCTCTCTCTCCATATGTTTGTAGAGGGAGAGAGGATCTCGACTGTTGGATTTGAATGTCTCACGCATGTAGAAAGAGCTCGTGGAATGCAATCAGATAAATTGACGTCGGGCATCAGCATAGAGCTGTGTCCTTCTCAGTCATTTTCCCTTCTCCTTCCCTAACGTCGGGCAGTTCATTGGTTGATATGTATGCGCAATCCTGTCGAGCACTTTGTGCGGCTGATCGATACATTCCCTAGCATTGAAGACTGGTTCGATTTGGATGTCTTTGTTGGCAGTTAGTTGGTTGATATGTATGCAAAATGTGGGGAAATTCGGGATGCTCGGCAGATGTTCGATGAAATGTCCGACAGGAATGTGGTTTCTTGGAGTAGAATGATATATGGATATGCTCAGTTTGGCAAAGATGAGGAGGCTCGAGAATTTGTTTAAATGGGCTTTGGTGCTTGATTTGGTACATTAACGATTTTACTTACTCGAGTGTGATTTGGGTCTTTGCTTGAAGAGAAGCTTCAATTCATCAAGCTTCATGGGTAGTTCTTTGATTTCTTTGTATTCAAAGTGCGGCATTGTTGAGGAAGCTTATCGCGTGATCGATCAAATGCCTGACAGAAATCTTGGTGCATGGAATTCGATGCTGATTGCATGTGCCCAACATGGGCACACACAGAAAACGACTGTGAAGGCAATGTGTCTTGGGCAAGTCCTGGACATTGGTGATCACTACACCAAATTTTTTTATCCATATTTGAAATTTGATTTTGATGTTTCTTGCATTTCTAAAGATTTTGTCTTAAAATTTTTGCTTCTAGATGAGAGAGAAGGTGAGAGTCTGGGAAGAACTTAATAGATTTTGGCAGAGGAGTTGCCTGCACTTGCAAAAGAAGTGGGGATAAATCTAATGTTTATATGTCCATGCTAAAAAAATTTTCTGGTGTGGCAGTGAAGTCTGGGCTTAGCTCGAACCCATTTGTAGCTGTCAGATTGGTTGATATGTACATGAAGAACAAGGTAATAGGGAGTGCACGCATGGTGTTTGATGGAATTGTTGATAAAGATATGAGTGCGTTTCATCGCTTCTTGCTGCAAGGTTTGTGGATTTTTTTATTTTATTTTAATTTTTTAATTTTGTTTTCTTTTTATCTTTTGTTTGGTATGTATGGCTTTCACTCTTCACTGACTTGCTTTTGATGATTGATTGTTGTGGTGTTTGCACCATTACTTGTTAAATGGTAAGATATTATGATGTGAAATACCTGTGGATGCTTTCGGGAAATTTGGGTTCATTTATGTGTCTGTTATTTTGTAATTTGTGAAACTCTATTTGGATGGTTGTGATAGGTCTGGCTTGGTTGGATTGGGTGACCTGACCCAGCCCATTTAAACCCATATGGGTGGTCCCGGTAGGGTAGGGTTCAACCCAAGAACAACCCATTTACTTCAATGGGCTATATTTTTAGGCCAAACCAGACCCACTACCCACTACACAAGAGTTTTGCTAAGACCAGCACGTCTAACACTCTGCTCATGTACACACCAACCACACAGCCATTGTGGCACACATATACAAGATCCTGACCGTTCATCAGGTGGACAACAAGGAGTAGATTCATGAGCTAAAAAATCTGGAGGATTTCATTTCACGTAGGCCACATTTTATAAAACAAATGAATGGAAAAAAATTTATTTATTTTTATTTTCCACTCAGATCATGAATGTTTTGTGGCAAGAAAATTAGGCTAGTCCAGTCATCGGGCTGGTCCAATTATATCAACCATCCAGTTTTTGTACAAGTGTGGCCCTCCCATTGGCCAAATTGTCCTTAATTTCAGGCCACACACATCTAAGGTGGGCCCCATGTGATGAAATGCATGGATCTTACACCTTGGCTCATGTTGGGAGAGTAGAACTATTCTTCTCATGTCTTAGCTTTTCCTCAAAAAATGAGTAAAACCATTTAAAAAAGAAAAGAAAAAAAAGATGTTGCTCTTGCTGTTTAACTGACCAATTTACTGAATGCTAACCATTAACCGAAATAGGATACTACTACTTGTATGGCTATTAAGTCGCTTAAAGAACTACCAAATATTGAAAACTTGGAAGCTATCTATTCAATGTGCTATTTTTTTGGATTCCAATTCAATTAAGAATCAACTCTGCAATGGATTCCAATTCAATTAAATTAGGAAAATGTTTATAACCTTTTATAACTCTAAAAACACCTTGATGAATTAAGTCTAGACCTGACTTTCTTTTCTTTAATAAAAATTTCAGTTTCCCATTAAAATTTCAATTCAATCATTTTTCAGAAAAAAAAAAAAAAAACCATTTCTTCCAGGCTAAATATTGTGTTTTCCCTGGTTCTAAATGGTGTTAACTCTGCTGTTCCAGCTTTGTCTAAGTCAGTCACATATCGTCCTGCTTTTTGTACTATGAATTCCATTCCCCTTAATTTATATTATTTCTCGTTACCAAGCACCTAAATTCAATAGAGACTTCACCTCTTTTCTTGATCCAATGAATATCAATTTTAGGGAAAGTGAACTGTGAATTTCCATGTTTATCGACTAACATCCTGTGTTTGTGTTGGTTGTCAGTTTCTACTAAAAAAAATATTTCTGGCTAATCCAAGCTCTTGTTATTTTTCAGGTTGTCTATATGCAGTGAACCTATCCCATACAAGCCACCACCTTCAGGTATATACCCTGCCTCCTCCTCCAAACATGTGGAAGTGTAACCATTGAAGTAACTTGTAATGCCATTGTGGCAATGATAACCAAAGAGAGAATTTGTGGAGCATCCATCCATGACTTCAACTAGAGGGCTACTTATTAT
The DNA here is from genome assembly GCA_030180095.1 of Magnolia changhungtana. Classification (NCBI taxonomy): domain Eukaryota; kingdom Viridiplantae; phylum Streptophyta; class Magnoliopsida; order Magnoliales; family Magnoliaceae; genus Magnolia; species Magnolia changhungtana. Next base: position 6,048,620 of record JASAUF010000625.1, read on the forward strand.
GGATACCATCTTACACTTTTGTCATTTAGAACTAGTTATTGTAATTCAAGATTCAATAATGCATCTGATGAAGGCCTTAGTTATTATTTCACTACGGATTTAAGAAAAAGGTAATGGGAGGATCCAAGAACCTCTAACAAACTTAGTTCCATACCTGTAATGGAAAGGAACCTCTAACATCTATTTCATGATTGGCATTCTTCTCAGTTGGGGAAGTTCATACAGCTTATGTTAATAAGAAGTAGAAAGAAAGAAAAAGAAAATAAGAAGTAGAAAGAAAGAAATAAAAGTAGGTTTTTCTGATTTCAACCTAATCAGCTTTACATTGGATTATTTTTATTTTTATTTTTTGTTATTTATGCAAGTTCAGCTAGGAATAATTCTTTGATGAATTAAAAGATGATCATTGCATGTTCTTGATTTGGATTTCTACCAACCATTCCCTTAGTCAGCAGCCAATTACCTTCTTTCGAGAGGTAACTTGTGACTCTTCAATTAAAATTGTCACCCTTCAGAAAAAAAAAAAAAAAAATCCATTTCCCATCAATATGCACCAATTAATACCAATATATCATGATAGTGTCAAAAGATTCTCACTTGCCTTTATGTTTTGTCATTCAAGAAGTTTACCTTAAAAACATCCAAGAATCCTTTAATAATTGATGTCCTTTTTTTACCTTTCTTGAGCATAGAATCACATTGGAAAAGCGGCATTTGATTCTGTAGACCAGCGAAAAAAGATATTTTGATTTCTAACCATCATGACCACAATACATATAGGTCAACATGATCGCAACCATCTATGAAAAAACATTCCAGGTAAGTCATGCATATGATTTTTATTTTTTTTAATGACTACATTACAGCCATGACAATTGTTATGTGACGGTAATGGTGGTGACCGTTACATGATATGGGACCGTAATGCTCAATTTGAAAAAATTGACTCGTAACAAGCCAATACATGGCCGATAGAGGGCCAATACATTTTTTTCCTTCAAAAAAAGTTCAACTGTTACAAGGCCATAATGGCCATTATGAAGGGTGTAACAATTGTTATGGGGCCGTAACAGCCATTATGAGGGTGTAATGATCATTATAGTATACATCATAACAACCATAAGGCCGGCTGTTGCGGCCACCATTAACATTATTTAATACTATATCAATTTGGTGTTTCAACCAATTAAGAAGTAAGAAATCATAAGAAAATGCAAAACAATTCAACATCAAAGAGAATATCTATCATGTAATCTCTTGTACAGATATAATAAAGTAATCTTAAAGCCCCCACCAATTTATAAACATAAAATGAAAGCCAAGTAAAGCTTAAAATATAAAAGAACAGGTATAATCTGATTCGTAAATCATAGGATTCATCTAAAAAGGATTCAAGTTGTGAATCAAATCATTTTGCTTAAGATTTGACCAGAATCGTAAATTGTAGGATTTTGACAACACTGGTAGGCCAACATGCCAGGACCAGGGGCCCGGGAACAAAATTTAAGGCCTGAAACTTAAACCAGCTGGGTTTGGCTGGTCTCCTAGTAAAGCTGCACAAAATTCCTATTCAAAAGACAGGATGGGCGTAGTGTCGATAAGACGCTCTTTGTTAAAAAACATAACGATGATATCTTAATGGTTCAAATCTATGTTGATGATATAATTTATGGATCAACTTGTACTAACATGACTGTTGAGTTTGCAGATCTAATGAAATCTGAATTCAAAATGAGCATGGTTGGTGAATTAAATTATTTCATAGGGTTGCAAGTAAATCAGCAATCTGATGGAATTTTTATTTCACAAACTAAGTATGCATTAAACTTGATTAAAAGATTCGAATTTGAAAATGGTAAGAACTTTGATACTCCTATGAGTACAACTCTAAGACTCTCAAAAGACTCTACAGGTAAAGATGTAGATCCTAAATTGTATTGTAGTATGATAGGTAGCTTACTTTACTTAACAGCAAGTAGACCTGATATTGCTTTAAGTGTTGGAATTTGTGCTAAATATCAGTCTAATTCTAAAGAATCTCACTTAACTGCTGTTAAACGAATTATTTGATATGTTGCAAGTTCAATTAATCTGGGTCTTTGGTATCCCTATGATTCTAGTGTTCAATTGGCTGGGTATTCGGATGCTGATTGGGTAGGAAATATAGATGATAGAAAATCAACCAGCGGTGGTTGTTTTTACATTGGAAACTCTCTGGTTTCTTGGTTTAGCAAGAAACAAAGTTCCATATCACTCTCAACTGCTGAGGTCGAATATATTGCAGCAGGAAATGCTTGTACTCAGTTGGTTTGGATAAAACGTATGTTGAGTGATTATGGAATCGCACAAGACTCTATGGTTTTATACTGTGATAATTCCAGTGCGATAAACATTTCAAAAAACCCAATCCAGCATTTACGTACTAAGCACATTGACATTCGATTTCATTACATTCATGAATTAGTAGAAGAAAAAATAATATCTTTAGAATATATTCCTACCGAGACTCAACTTACAAACATTTTTACTAAACTGCTCGACAAAAGCAGGTTTAACAAATTAAAATTTGATCTTGGTATGTGCAAATTTAAATGATTGATTATGCATTTTTGTATCATATTGTATATGGTGTTAATATGTTATTAATTTAAATTTCAAAATTTTGTGAAAATTGCATATTTTTTTTCTCTCTGGTCTAAGACCGGTCGAGAACATGCTTGACCAGTCTTGATACAACCGATCGAGTATATCCCAAGACCGGTCGTGCGCGCGATGCCCTTTTTAATTTGAGGAAAACTTGTTTCTTCTTCATTCTAACCCTCCTCACCAATGAGCCGAGCTTCGACTAGTCGAACCCTTGTGTTCGATTCCTCCAGGTTAGAGTGATTTTTCTTGTTTTCTTGGAGAATCTTAATCTTCACTCTTAATTTTCTTAATCATTGGTCTCTATTTCCTATAAATCTTCAACTTGTTGGGTTCTTCTTCTTTTTTGCTAAATCTAGAGAAACCCATCTCTATTTTCTTAAACTTTCTTTCATTTCTTCGAGAATATGGAATCTAGAGGTAAAAAGAAAATTCATAGAGGTGCATCTTCTTCTCGTTCAAATGCAATCACTAGACGTCATCTTAGGGATCCTGAAGATGATCCTCCGTATGTACGTGACCTGCGTATGCGTAATATTATTGTTGAAAAAGCTGTTGATTTAAATCATATTGCTCCATATGGTCTCCTTCCTCTCCTTCGATCTGTAGGTTGGGAAAACATTTTACGCTGGGGTGGACCGGCATATCAGTCCATAGCACAAGCCATGGTTGCTTGCATATTTGACTTCTCTGCTGAGCAACTGACCTTTACTATTGATACTAGAGAAGGGCCGTTTTATGTTGATCGACATTTAATTTCTGGCCTTATGGATATTCAAGTAAATGATGATGGTGTTCATCCTAGTGCACTTGCTGAGAAAGTGTCAGAATCTGAAAAACGTATTTTTACTAGAGCTTTGTGCAATATGAATGCTCCATGGACTATAAATGGAAATGCCCTTAAAACCAGATACTTGTTACCTAAATACAGAGTTTTACATCGTATCTTCACTTCTAATTTGTATCCCTGCTCTGGAAACAAGACTAAGTTGACTCTGTTTATGGTTCGTATTTTGTACTCGATCATTACTGGTGCTAACATCTATCTGCCCTCCTTGATTTGTTCCTTTATCATACAAATTCGTAGTAATCCTGGTCATGGTGATATTCCTTTTAGATATCTGTTAGATGTATTAGTCACTCACATGTTAGTCGTTATGCTCGTCGGTGAGGCTCCTATCAGACACCTCATATTTAACAATTCCAACCTGAATAAGATGAAGTTGGAGTTGGCTCATGGTCAAGTTGATATTGATGCGGGTGATGCTGCTGCTGAAGCTGAGATGGGTGTCGAAGGTGATGAGTTGCCGGCCGATGATATTAACATGGATGATAGTTTTAATGAAATTGATTCTGATTCTGGAAATGATCCAGACTTTGAACCATCTGATTTCAATGCACGTCTTAGTGCACTAGAGGAAAAATTAGAACAGATGAATGTTGGCCACAATCAATAATTTAAAAATATGCGCAAATTTTTTAGGTGCTTACAGAAGAGCCTTCACCAAAGTGATCCTAACATTCCTGCTCCATCCTTTGATTCCGATTGAGAATGTTTACTCTTTGGTCTGTAATAAGTTTACTATATTTCGTTCCTTGGTTGTGTGGATTACTGTCTTAAAATATCACTTGTTACTTCTTTTAATATGTACTCTGACTCACCTTGTAAACTTCTCTTGTTTTGTTATTTACTCTGCACTTTTTATTATTCTATCTTTCTGAGTTGATATCTCTAATTCTGTCTTTCATGTCCTATCTTTGTTTCTTCTTTTGTCATATTTTGAAAAAAAGGGGGGAATATGTGCATTCTATTTATGAGATATGATTGATATGATATATACCTACTCAGAGGGAGTTGAGGTGTATTAACTCAGGGGGAGTTGATTTTGCATTGACAGGGGGAGTTGAGTTGTCTCAGTTAACAACTGGTGCATGATTCGTTATTATATAATGTGATGCTTATCAACTGGTGCATGATTAGTTATTATATAATGTGATGCTTAACTTATTGAAGTATGAGATGTGTTTTGTCACAAATTTGACAAAGGGGGAGATTGTAAGTGCTATGATTTAATTCCTCTTTGATTGTCAAATTTTATGTGTCAAAACGTCTCCGTATGTTGTGTGTTTGTATCTTGATAAATTTGTTCGAGACACGTCGTCAACACTTGAAGTCTAGCTCAAAGAATTCTTCAAGCTTCATGATAATTCAAGTTACAATATGAAGAGAGAACTCCGGGTCAAGACTCAAGTTCAAGTGCAAGTTCAAGATTCAAATCTAAATGCAGGACTCAAGTACAACTTAAAGTTACATTGAAGCTTCTGAAGTAGTCAAGCTACATCGAGAAGAAATCAAGCTTTGTAAAGATCAAAGTCTAAGCAAATGAAGTGTTCAAATGTCCATACTTCATGTTCCAGGTTTGATAGACCATTAGATTGACCTTAGGGTAGGTCACTTTGGATACATAATCCAAATGAATAGTATTACATGATTTTTGTCTACTTTAAGACCAGTCCTAGACCCTGTTCGACCAGTCCTAGTACTGTCTCGACCAGTCTAAGAAGTTATAAGACCAGTCCTAAAATGGTTGTAATTTTTCAGATTTCTTGGTTCGGCTACGACCAGTCCTGGAGTCTGCTCGACCGGTCATGAGATGGTCTCGACTCGACCTTCGACCAGTCGTAAAGCTTCGACTCAAACTCCAGCGACTAAATCAAGTGTCGCACGACCAGTCGTAGAGGGGTCTCGACCGGTCGTGGACTGCCTTCGACCAGTCGTGAAACAGTCTGATGCGATCGCGCTCAAAAATTCAAAAATCAGTTTATTTCAAGACCAGTCGTGGTGACCCTAGGACCAGTCGAAGAAGAATTTCTTCTGCTATAAATAGCACACGAATTTCAAAGTTTTTCATTGAATATTAAGTGAATTCAAGGCTCCACTCTGAGATAAGTTTGTGTTTAAGTTTTAAGCTATTTTGTGCATAATTTCTTTCTCTTTTTGATAGCTTATCTAATTTGATTTTGTTTCTGTATTCCAATCTAATTTGAAAAGAGGAATTGACATATTCCTTCTTCTTAGAATCAAAATCAAATATAGCTACGCCCAACTGGTTTAAATCTAAAATCAATTAGAACTTGGAACCATATTAAAGTGAGTTGTGGACATTAAAGTTCTATATTCAACGTTTACTCCAATTGGTTCTTCCGGGCAGCTACAAGAGGAGAAATCCAGGTATTTTACAATTCTATAAATTCCATTAGTTTTTGGTTTTTATTTGGGATTCGCCAGAAAAATCTCAAATTGTGTGGTTATCTGAGGAGAGCCAGAAAACTCAGAAGTGTGGGTTTTTGGATTGTGTAAGCCCAAGTTAAAAAGACACAATTGTAAAGGCTTTGGGTGAACCTGTGAAAACCTATTTGATAGTGAACGCTAATATCCCCTGTGTGAGGATATTAGGAGTGGAGTAGCATTTTGTGTGGCTGTTGAAGAACAGTTGGTGTACACATAGGCGAACCACTATAACTCTTTGTCTTGTGGATTGAATGCTTGCTTAATTTTCATATCTTTTATCATTCAATTGTGTGGAATGTACATGTGGATGTGAATGTTGTAACAATTTACATTTCAAGCAAGTGTGGAGATTGTTGTAAGAAATTAGATCTACATTTTTACATTTAATTTCAATTCTCTGCTATTCATTTATCTTTATTAAAATTGAGTTCTTGATTCAAAAGAAGTTCTAGAAATAAGGTTGTCCTACCATAAGCCCTTGTTTATTATGGTGTAAGGTTGTTCTTAGAACTGAATTTGTATCAATCTCTCAATACTTATGTATTAAGGTGATTTGATTTCAGCATTGATAATTGATTTATAATTGTAAGGCTATTGATTAATTTATTCTGCTGATTTTATTTTTAATTTGGCATAGTCCTATTCACCCCCCCCCCCTAGGACATATAGCTTGGCCTTTTCAAGGCTGATAATTTTTTTATATGGGATGAATGATTATACTGCTGCCAATCTTGGGCAGTATATGTATATTTTGGATACTGTTGGTTATGGCAATCTATATATCATTGATCTTTACTGTCATCTAGTTTATATCATTGATGGGATGTGATGTGTGTGACGCCTTATCTTTTATATTACCTACTTACTATTCTGCCCTATTTGATCTTCTACAATGCATACATATTCTCTGGAATGCAATACTAGTTATATTTATCTTATGCATGTGCCCTCTGAATGTTGGTTCTTCCTAATTGCTTCAACTTTAGTCAATATCAACTATAGTATTATCCTTTGCCAATGACTGACAAAAGGGGGGAGAACAAATCGAACACCTCAACGAAAAAATTGTGTATATTTGTTTGTGAATGGTAATGGAGGTGTTAGGGGGACAGCTATAAGAAGAAAGGGGGAGTTTCCAGTTAAGGGGAGCAGCTTCTGAATGTTTGTGTATGTGAACTAGATAGCATTGTACAATTGTGTAAAGTTCATGTACACACAATTTAGGGTACCAATATAGAAGTTGTTATAGGGTGTTTTGGTATTTTGTCACGTAATTGACAAAGGGGGAGATTGAAAGTGCCCTGGTTTGTCAATTAGCATGAGTGTTGAGTTTGCTAGACAGAAGAGCCCCATAGGAAGATTGATCAAAGTGTTTGCCTCAACCGGATGTAGGCCCGAACTCGCCACAGGTAAATCTAAGACTCACATCCCATGTCCCGAAACACCAGGTAATTAAAACCCTTAAAATTGATTAGAATATCATAGGGTTTTTGAGTTAGAAAACCTTTTTCAAAATTACATAAAGTCTCTAAGTTTTCTTCCTCTATCGACTTATCAAAGGACTGTTCGATATAATCGAATAGTGCTATCGATGTCCTCAATGACCAATCGATACCATCAAAATGAAGACAAAAGATGTCCAGCAACCACATATATTTCTGGATGGATTTATCAATGTATCAATATACCTATCTATATCATTGAACTTTGAATCTCAAGTCTATCGAAGTTGACTCGATAAAATCGACAGCAGATCGAATGTGTCCCCTTTTTTTTAAGGAAAATCATAAAATCTTCGATATATCGAAGTTCTCCTCGATATCCTCGGAATTCAAATTTCGATAATATCGGCAGCACTTTGATGATATCAGTTTTGGACACTGTTTTCCAGCAAAATTTTCAGGTTGGTTCATCTTGGATCGAGGGTCACTCAAGAGAATCAATATTCAAATATCGATGATATCAAGGCCTGGTTGATGGCATCGAGAATGGACATAATCTGTCCAGCAAGCTTAACTAGAAAATCCTTTAAATTTATCAATGTATCGACACGACTATCGATATCATGACATTCAAATTTCGATGATATCGAGTGTGCCTCGATCATTCTTTTAACCTAAAATATTTCAAAGGCAAGTCTCTCTTATTTTTCAAATGTCGAGGAATCGAACCTCGTATCGATGTAATCGTAGTTCGAAATTCAATGATATCGACACATGTTTCGATGCCCTTGACCAGCTAGCAAAATGTTTCAAAAGCGTTTGACATTTGAGTTTGTGTCATCAAGCGGCCAGTCGATGCAATCGACAGTATACGCTCGATGATATCGAACTCTGTCATTAATGTGACCATTTTATATCCGTTGGAACCTTTTGCCTATTTATAGAGAGCTTGTTCTTAGTTGCTAGTAGAGAAAGAAGAGAGTGCTTTTAAGTGTTTAACCTTAAATCATATACCCAAAGCCCTTTCTCTCATGGAAGTTCATAAACAAGTGAGGTTCCTTGAGTGGATCCTTGGCCAGTGTGGCTAAAATCGGGTGTTATTTGTTGACCCTTACTCGTGGGAGCATAAATTGTCAACCTAGGTGTAGGTTGTACTAGTTAGAGGTGAACTTGATTTAAAACCTCCGGTTTGAGGTGAACCTGTTGTGAAACCTCCTTAGTGAAATCCGGTACACTCAAGGTTAAATGTGTAAGCCGGGGGTGGAGTAGACAAGTAGTCGAACCACTATAAAATGACTGTGTTTATGATTGCTATTGTCTTTCATTCCTATGTGATTATATGTTTTCATATTTGATTATCTGAGATCACATCTCACACACAGTCACTTCCATCATAAACTTTTATTTGCATCTTGTTTATCTTTCAAAGTAGTTTTATGATTGGATCCTCTATTTGGCTTAGAAGTCATTAGAGTTATTTTGAAGAAATCCTTACTCATGTATATCTACTCAGGACAAGCTTGATAGGATTTTAAATAAACTATAAAATTTTTATAAAAATCCTATTCACTCCCCTCTAGGACATGGGTGTATTCCTACTTCAACTAAAGTGGTCATTACCACAATTTCAAATGCCACCTAAGAGCACTCGGAGCACTGCACATCTAGTACTTGGCAGATCGTTTGATAGGGCACCTCCCCTAAGCGATAGCCACACGGACCCTACTTTGGGCCCTAATAGTGACACCATGCCGGATTCTCAGCCGGCCACTGGCTCCACAAATGGGCCAACACCTAGTGCACCACCGGTTTCGAAACAGAACCGTGTGTCTACCTTAATGCCATGCATGTATCAGGCGGCCCCTCCTCCAGATAGGTTGGAGCAGATGATGCTCCTAATGCAGCAGTAGCAGCAAGTTTGGACCACGATCGCGGGGGCCCTTGCCTAAAACATGAATATGGTCCCACCTGCACCACCTGTGCAGCCTATTAGGAATATGAATGCCTGCGGTTTATTCAAACGCTTTCAGCGTTTCTGACCTCCCACCTTTGTAGGCACTTATAGGCCTGAGGAGGTCGAATACTGGCTCGACCGCATATCTAAGATACTGAGGCCATTGCACTGAGGTAGATCAGGTAGAGTTGGTTACATACATGTTCGAGAAGGAGGCTAGTCTATGGTGGGATAGCATCTTACGAACAGTTCCCGCAGGACACGTGTGGACATGAGATGCGTTCGAGACTCGCTTCCATGGGAAGTATTTCCCCCTCACTTACCGTAATGAAAAGGAGGGTGAGTTCCTTTGCCTCTAACAGGGAGGAATGACCTTGTCGAAATATGAGAACATGTTTACAGAGCTAGTCAGATACGCTCCTTTGATCCTAACAGACGAGCCGATGAGGATGTGGTAATTTTCTGAGGGTCTACGGCCCAAAATCTGCACGAAGATTTGTTGCGCTAGCATTTCCAATTATGTTGAGTTAGTGAACATGTCCCTGCGAGCTGAGCAGGATGGGAACAGACTGGCCCGTATGCGTATGCTCATGGGCCCGAGGCCTCGACCGGACTTGCCGAACCGATCATTCCTTGGCAAGAGGCCATGCGCCAATTCGCCTCCCAGACTTATTGCTCCACTGACCCAGTCGAGGTGATTAGATTTATAGTGTACCTACTGTAAGAGGATGGGCCATACAGATACTTATTGCTTTTACCAAGATGAGGGATAACGGCTTTACGCCACCTCAGAAGATCAACCGTTAGTTATCGTAAGCCATTTCAGCTCCCCCTCTACGATCAGCACTGCCAGCATAGCCTTTTTACAAACCGAATGCACCACGAAGTAGGCCGCCTCAACGACCTATAGCAGTGCAACCAAATCATCCTCAACAAGTACGTGTGCATGCGCTTGCGGCTGAAGCAACTAAGTCAGCAGCTACAATGCCTTTAGTCTTCGAAGTCACTGGCTACATCCAAGGTATACCAGTTTTTCTATTAGTGGACACCGGGTCCACTATTTCGATGATATCATACTCTACGGTCAAGCATTTAAGGTTGAATACTACCCCTATGGTTGGGGTGAGAGTCCTTGTGATAGCAGGAACCTTCATAGACGCCACTAAGCTTTGTAAGGGTTGCTTGATAGACTTAGGAAGTAGGATGATGCCTCTTGACTTGATTATCACCACGATATACCATTACGATGTCATCCTCGACATGGATTGGCTCACTGAAATGAAGGCCGAGATCGACTGCGAAACCCGACTAGTGACGGCACACAGGCCTAAAAACACGACCTTCACTTTCCCCACTCAGGTCAGTTGCCCCTTCCGGGTTCTTTGTTATGCTTCCCTATTGAAAGATCATAATGGTCCGACACTCGGAAACACGCCTGTGGTCTAGGACTTCTAGGAAGTGTTTAAGACAATCCCTGGATTACCTCCTCGGTGCGAGATCGACTTTACTACTGACCTTGTGCCTGGTGCGACACCTATTTCCTTACCCACGTATCGTATGCCTCCATGTGAAATGGAGGAAATGAGGAGACAGATTGATGATTTATTGGATTCAAGTTTCATACGACGAAGTGTATTTCCATGGGGAGGACCTGTGTTGTTTGTGAAGAAGAAGGATGGATCACTGCGATTGTGTATTGATTATCATAGGTTCAACCAAGTGACAGTCAAGAACAAGTATCCTTTACCCAAGATAGATGATCTGTTTGACCAGTTGAAAGAGGCACAGTATTTCTCGAAGATTGACTTACAGTCCAGGTACCATCACTTACCCGTCAGGGATGAAGATGTACAGAAGACAGCATTCAGGACTAGTTTTGGACACTATGAGTTCCTCGTAATGTCGTTTAGACTTACAAACACACCGGCAGTGTTCATGGACCTCATGAACCGGGTGTGTTGGCCGTACCTGTATTGGTTCGTCATTGTATTTATAGATGACATTTTGATATACTCCAAGAGCGAAAAGATCACGAAGAGAACCTGCAAGCAGTCTTCTATACTCTTAGGAAGAACCAATTATTTGCTCAGTACGAGAAATGCGACTTCTGGTAGGAAGAAGTCAAGTTCCTGGGACATGTTGTGTCTAAGGATAGTATCACTATGGACCTTGCTAAGGTGGCCACAGTTTAGGACTGGGAGCAGCCCGGTTCAGTTACAAAAGTGAGGAGTTTTCTAGGACTTGCTGCTACTATCACCGATTCATTAAAGATTTTTCCAAGATAGTCAGACCGTTGTCTTAGCTTACTCAAAAAGATCTTAAGTTTGCCTGGAATGAGAAGGCAGAAGCAGCCTTTCAGGAATTGAAGGACAAGTTGACGTCCGCACCCGTGCTAGTATTGTCAAAGAAAGGGGTCAGATATACGATATACACCGACACATCTCATTTTGGTTTGGGTTGTGTTCTTATGCAGAAGGACAGAGTGATCGCCTATGCCTCGTGACGATTGAGGAAGCACGAAGAAAACTATCCTACACACGACCTAGAATTGGCAGCAGTTATCTTCGCATTAAAGCTCTGGAGACATTACCTCTACGGAGAAGAGTTCAAGCTCTTTTGCGACCACAAGAGCCTCAAGTACATATTCACTCAAAGAGACCCGAATATGTGGCAACGATGTTGGATGGAAACCTTATAAGACTTCAAGTTTGAGCTCTCCTACCATCCCGGCAAGGCCAACCTTGTGGCAGATGCGTTGAGCCGCAAGAAGACAATAGAATTTGCGGTTCCGCTGATGATCGAAGAATGGAACATGGTAGAATTTGTGCAAGACTTCGAACAAAAGCTTACAGTAGAGGATCCGTTCGAGAGCGTCGCACACATCCGCATGCAGCCACTTATTGATGACCGAATCATTGTGGCTCAAAAAGAGGACGAACTGTTGGTGAAAATGACAGGGCAAGCAACTGACGATGAAGACTCTAAATGGAGAGTTGGTTTGGATGGGGGTTTACGTTATCATGGCCGCCTATGCATCCCAAATCTTCATAACTTGAGAAAGGAAGTTCTCGAAGCTGCTCACAATTCGAAGATGGCGATGCATCCTGGTAGTACAAAGATGTTTTGAGATATGAAGCATTCATACTAGTGGGACAACTTGAAGGCCTACATAGTAGATTTTGTATCCCATGTCTCACGTGCTAGCAGGTCAAGGCCGAGCATCGCCAACCTCCTGTATTGCTTCAGCTCATGCCCATAGCTGAATGGAAGTGGGATTTCATTACCAAGTTACCGAAGACAAGGAAGGGACACGACTCCATTTGGGTGATTGTGGACTAAGTTTCGAACTCCGCAGATGATTTAGCTAAGCTGTACATTAAGGAGATTGTACGGCTGCATGGAGTACCTATGGAGATTGTGTCGGATCGAGACACGCGATTCACGTCTATCTTCTGGACTCGAATCCAGGAAGCAATGGGGGTGAAACTGAAGTTCAGTACTGCATTCCACCCACAGACTGCCGGGCAGACGGAACAGGTAAATCAGGTGTTAGAATATATGTTGCGGGCATGTGTGCTCGATTTCAAGGACAGTTGGGATGACTGTCTTCCCTATGCTGAGTTCGCTTATAACAACAGTTTTCAAGAGAGCATTAGAATGACTCCCTATGAAGTACTGTAAGGGAGTCCGTATCGAGCACCGCATTGTTCGGAAAAAGTTAGTGAGAAGAGTCTGATTGGCCTAGATTTAGTGCAGGCGACCTCAGAGAAAATCGACATTATTAAGCGTCGACTTCTTACAGCATAGAGCAGATAGAAGAGCTACACCGATACCAGACAGCGACGGTTGGAATTCGAGGTTGGGGACTATCACACTACATCTTCCATGTTCCATTCTACTTAAGGCTACCTCATTTGAGAGGACGTGGATACATTGATAAATGTAAAATCTTATAGGCTTTTCTTCGAAGAACGTGTTTCACATCAACATACTCTTATTCTTCTTCTCGAACACGGATTTCACTAATACGGTGATTGTGGGAGGTAAGCATGTTTAAAATATGAAGAAATTACCTAGAAGTTTGTGGTCAATTTCACATGATCAATTTCATGCATTGCTAAGTCAATTTTACGTAGTTATCCAATAACTTGAAGAAGTTTGCGGTCAATTTCACTTAGTTACCGGTCAATTTATTGAATTTATTGGTCAACTTCATGCACTACTTGGTTAATTTCATGCATTTTACTGTCAACTTTAAGAAGTGAACTGTCAATTTGATGATGTTTCACGGTAAATGTAATGAATTTCTCGATCAATTTCATGCACTTCTCTGTAAATTTCACACATTTATCCGTCACTTCTCGGTAAACTTCACACATTTCATGCACTGAAATGACCGACTCATTGGTCATTTCAGTCACTTCATGGTCAATTTCACTCACTTAGTGGTCAATTTCACTCAATTTTCTATCATTTTCAATCAGTTTGCACTCAAGTTCAATCACTTTGCGATCAATTTCACTCACTTCGCAGTCATTTTCACTCAATTTGCTGTCATTTTCAATCAATTTGCACTCAAGTTCAATCACTTCGCGGCCAAATTCACTCACTTCACAGTCATTTTCAATCAATTTGTGCTTAAGTTCACTCACTTTGTGATCATTTTAATCACTTCAGGACCGAGAAGTGAGTGAAATTCATCATGAAGTGAGTGAACTTGCCCTATAAGTGAGTGAAATTGACCGCAAAGTGAGTGAAAATCATCGCGAACTGAGTGGCATACATCCTTGCAATTGAGAACTTTGAAATTTTAACCGATAAGTCGGTTATATTTGAGCTAGTACAATAGTGGATTTCCTACTACTTGATCAAATCCACCTTATACATGTGAATACTAAATGAGTTATATTATTACATTTGTTTTCAAAAAATGGCTTCGGTAATCATCTTATGCTCATATGGTGGAGAGTTAGTAAGCGAAAGTAATCGATACACGTACAAGGGTGGAGACTCGAAAACTACTGTTGTGGGTGTTGACAATACATATGATGAGCTTCTATCGAAAATGTACGGGATTGTAAAGAGTAGACCTGAGGATTATGATATTAGGTTGAATACATTGTATCCTTGCACAAACGAATCAGTCCCTCCGATTGTAATTAAAGACAACGAAGATGTAAGAATGTTTTTGGTAGCACAATTGAAGCATTTGGATCGTTTCATCCCTTTATTCATCGATATAATGCAGCTGGTTAATGATGCAATACTCGAAGACCCGGTGGCTTACAGTGGTTTCGAACATGACGCCCCAGCTATTGGAAGTTTGGGTGAGGAACATGGCTTGAAATATGAATATATGACATCACGTTCACAGGTTCCTCTAAGCAACGCTTTAGTACCCGAGCCGGCTCAAACATTAAGCTTCATGACAAGTCAAGTGAGCATGTCGGCTGACTTCAATCTCAGAAGTGAATATACGGCATCACCTTCATGTACAAGAGTAGATTTTCCCTCAACATCCAATGCCAGAAACGTAAGTTAAAGCGACATTCCATTGCCCGAGCAGGCTCGAACATCGGACTTTACCACCGGCCTTACCATTGTGCCTTTCAAGGATGTTGGTTTCACCAATGCAAACCTGTCACTGTATTCATATCCACTTGATGACCTGATTGATATAGTCATTGGCCAAACGTTTAAGGACAAGAGCTGGTGTAAGTATGTTTCGAGCCAATTTGCAATTCTTTATAACTTTCAATACAAGGTCCTGTATTCCACATCCAAGAAATTCATCGTGGCGTGTATGGAAGATCAGTGTGAATGGAGGGTACATGCATATAAGGTCAATGTCACGCCCCAAACTCGGAAACCGGTCTCACAAAATTTCTGATCGTCGAATCCGGTGCCGACAGCCTCCTTAGTACCCCATTCTCGGCTCTCAGCGTCCATACACCAAATTCCGATCCTAGGATCCTACAAGAAGGATTTCCCAATATACATTTAACTTGTAATAAGCATAACCACAAGTTTACCTAAATCATAAAGGCAACATCATCATCATATATCCACTAATATAAACATTTGAATACAATGCTGAAAGGAAAATACATATATCAAAATCAAACCCCCAGAAGATGCTGTGTGCTCCAAGCTCTACGCTGCTGTAACCTAACGCCACCAGCACACATTTATCGTGCATAAGCTTATAAAAAGCTTAGAGGGTGGTGAAAGTGTGTGCATAAGATAAGTGTCAAGCACACAAATACAATGCCAAAATCATACAATGTCAAAAATACTGGAAAGATCATGAATCATATGATATCAGAGTAAGCGGAAACATACTGGTAAATCCATGAATGCTATCAGCCGTACCATGGCTATGCGATGCAAGGCATGAATGCTAACGGCGATATCGAGGCTATACGATGTAAAAAAATGTAATAAGCCAATATCATATACTGAGTATGCAAAGCAATATGTAAATCCTACTAAGTCCGTTTAGGCCATAAAAATGCAGAAACATAACAACCCAAAATGTCATATGCCACAGATGTAATGCAATATGCGATGCGAATGAAATGACCAAGCTGGAGTGAAGTCAGGATGATAGTACGTAGTATCGCAGGCTATGGGGTCCACCATAAGAAGCTTCTATCCAAACTAGTCTCATACTTAAATTTAGATAGTCAGACTCAATGTGGTAAACTCCTGATCTCAGGTTAGTCGCGCGCCCCAATCGAAATCTTGACCATTACGAAGGTACACGTAACAAATAGTTGCGCACCACTAGCCCGAGTGGATAGTGAATGAATGAATGAATGAGTATGCAGCCTCTGCTTAAGAAGTCCACATATCAGTACTGTACATCTCTGGAATCATCACCGGGGTCTAGTACACTCCAAACCAGATTGCCGTCCCATCGCAGGTAATAAGGTGAGTAGAAAAGACCTCACTATACTCCTGCCAATATCGGGCCCAGCTAGTCGATAGCGAACCCATTCCTTGAGCTGGTCAAACTCAGCCTAGCTTTACCCCTCCTCTCAGGCAAGTAAGGTTGCACCCCCTTCCAACCGACCACGACATAGTGGGAGACGCGGCCTAATGATGTATGGCCCTCATGCACTCATGCATCTAATAGGTTTAGACGTTGGAGCAACTTCTAGAACCAAGAGGGTTTAGGGAATTTCACCCAGGGATATCTATAGCACCCCATGTAGAACAGATTTTTGATGTCCCATTTGACCATCCGCGATATGCCTGTGGAGGCTACGGCCCTGATGTCGCTAGGGTATATAGTAATCGCAACACATAATGTAAGATGCATAAGTCATACAATCCAGTCATGCATCAATCTTGCGCATACCGTGTGCTCATGTGGGCAACTCCGTCTCTCAGGGAGTCCCATAATAATCTTCTCAACGGCATGTGATATGATCAATCACTCCTCATATCAAGCATACATATGATGCGCATGGGCATGGATTGTGAATACTAAGCATGTTATAAGATGATGGTGTACTCTCCTTATATCAAGGATGGGTCTAGACAGCCTATTCATAATAAGAATGGGCCTCACAATGGGCCCAAGGGAAGGTCACAATGTGGACATCTAACCATCATTGCCATCAATGTGGACATTTAACTAACATCACTCCCAAGCAGTGGCTCACATAAACATGATTACATACATTATAATGAAATCACACATTACATCGGTCTGCACATTCATCACATTAGGCCTCACTCGAGGCCACACATACACCATATCGGGCCTCATCATACGGGCCACAAATACATCACAATGGGCCTTATCAGATGGGCCACAAATACATTACAACAAGCCACATACCCGGGCCTCAAATACATCACAACGGACCACATTTCTGGGCCACAAATACATCACAACAGGCCGTATGACATGGGCCTAATATACATCACAATGGGCCACTCAATGAGCCGCACAAAAATCATATTGGGACACATATATGGGTCAGAAATACATCACAATGGGCCTTACCAAATGGGCTGGGAATACATCACAATGGGCCTTAATAAATGGGCCAAAAATACATCACAATGGGCTTTACCAAATGGGCCAGAAATACATCATAACGGGCCACGTCCCATGGCCTAATACACACCCCGATGGGCCTCATCACATTGGCCACAATTGCATCAAGGTGAGCCTTAATGGATGGGCCACAAATACATCAAGATGGGCCTCATGGATGGGCTTCACTAATGGGCCTCAAGTGAGAGCTTGGATTACACCAAAAATCATTTCAATAGTTGCAAGTGTAACATGTGTATCATGTACACTATCATTTTATGGGGCACATGGCTCGCTAATGATAATCATCACTGTCCAAACATTGGACATATAAATCAGCACTGTAGCACTGCCCAAACTGTAACGACCTGTAAATTTCCGTACATTAGGTCGAGTACCACCTCGACCAGAAATCAATTAGGATTAAATCCTTTAGAAAATTAACAAAGTTAACTAAGTACTAAACTCGATTAGCCATGAAATTCATTGGGATCGCTTTAAATACGATCTGCAAGACCCAAAACTTGCAAAACAAGTGACGCTAGGTTACCTTAAAGTTTCGAACCAAACTCATTTCCCGTCTGCTCTCGAGAATGAAACGAAACTTCGTATTAGGTCTAGATCGCACATCGGAAGTCCGATTAACACAAAGCTAAGGAACTAGGACCGCCTCACTGGACTTGACAATCATCTCAAAAATCAGGTCCATCCGATGTTCCACGGCCATTCGTTTCGATTCGGAGCGAGGGAGTGTGAAAAACACTATTCCCATCCTAATAAAAATATCAGGAATAGTGATCTGGCATCGTTCGGTTGCACGTCAGTATTAAGCAACCTGACCATCAGAATCAGACCAAATTACACCCTCAGATTAAGAAAAATTTCAGGAACATTTACATGTACTTGGAATTTCTGATCGTGGCCCACTGGCCAGTTGAACTGAAAGTGGTCCGCCACGTGCGATCTGGGAATCCGATCAAGTCGAAAACGTAATTCCACGTAGATCCATAGATGGCGAGCTTAAGTCTGACGTTTGGCTCAAGGAGGGCCACCTGAACCTCCTTTTTGAGCTGGAAAAGTGACGAATATCCTATATTAGCGGTAACCCTTGAACCTGAGTCTATTTTTGGAATATTTTTTGCTATAAAAAAGGGCTTAGAACAGCCCCTCTCACAGCCATACGAATTTGGGATTAAAACCCTAGAGAGAGAGAGAGAAAAGAGGGAGAATAGCTTGGGATTTGTGGGAGATCTTCCTCCTACTGCTTTGGGTTGTCTCACGGCCTACACCGCTCCATTCCAGGTGTTTTCCCGGCGGTTTCCATTCCGTTTGAAGGTAAGAAACCCTAACCCTAGGTCTAATTTGATGTAAGATCGTTGTAGGTTACGTAAAGGCTAACCGATTCCGCTCTTTAGGCTAGAAAACTCCCGTATACGGAAGTTCAACGACCCTTGCTGATTCGTTGCGATTCCAAAGGCAAAGGTGAGGACTTTAAGTGTATAAGTTACGGTTTTCAACACTTTCAATGTCAGATAATGGTAGATTCATGATCTGCATGCAATTGCACATGTACAAAGTGCTTTCCGTTTCCTGTTTCGATTAACATTGTAGAAATTGGAATTTCACATACTCTAGGTATACGTAGAAATACCGTATACGTATTTTTTTTGAAAAAATGTATGACATGTTTATTTAATGTATGATTATATAATATATGTATAAAATACTAGTTTGGCGAAAGGAATCATTTGAAATACATGTTAAAGAAAATTATTTGAAATACATGTTAGAAGCTTGTAAATGCCTAGTATGTTGAAATTGTGTATTCTAGAAATACCGCATATGTGTGAATTTTGGAAATACAATTGTAATGATTATTTGCTGTATGATTATGATATACATGGGTAAAATACTCACGTGGCGAAGGGACAGCCCTAACACGTATTTTGCTAACATACATCATGTATGTTGGAATAGTGTAATCTAAGTGTTTGTGTAGATGCTTGTGTGTGTAAATGCTTGGGTGTTAGTGCCTTAGAGAGGTACTGATATGGGATTCCCGACTCCCTTAGAGACATGTAGGATCCCCTCCATGCGGTGGTTCGCTATAACCACTCACTTGTGATGTGTATGTAATTGTATCCCTATGTGTATGGTGCTTTACAACATGCTTTACAACATGCCTTACAACATACTTTACTTCATGCTTTACTTCATTCTTTATAACATGCCTGCTAACATGCTTGTATTGCTTGTTTATCATGCTTTACTCCACATGCTATTGATGAGAATTGTTTGAGTTTAGGACTATGCCTATAGTCCAAACATTCGGTACCAGACCTGAGATTGTGGCTGAGATGCATGTCGCCACAAAAGGATGTGTCTGGCGAACCCGAGTCGTACTTCGGTTGGCGATAGTGGTTGGCCACACGGAGTGCTTTTGTGCTCCATATCGCCCAACTTGTGGTGCGCTCGAGCTAGTCAGGCTTGTCAAGTAAACCGAAGTGTATATGTGTGTTCACCATGTTTGGTCGCTACTGCTTGAACCTAGGGTACCAAACTTACCAGTGGCGATCCCATTAACCATGGTACCTCGATCCGCTAAGATGCATGAGCCGGGCATGGTGGTATGGGACACCGTGGTCGAGCTGTTGGCCTTCGCTGGGGCCATGTGCCTCCCTGTAGTGACCATTGCGCAACTAAACTCGTGAGCCGAATACGGTGGTATGGGACACTGTATTCGAGCTGTCGATACATACGGTGAGAGCCGAGTACGGTGAGACCTGTGCTCGTGCTGACGGGCGACGATTCCTCCGTAGTATCTTCGAGTATACTCCAAGTGTCTGTGATTGGTGACGAGTCTTTCACAGCAACTAGAGTATGAGTTGAGCCGAGTACGGTGAGACCTGTACTCGAGCTGACGGCTAGTGATTGAGCCGAGTACGGTGAGACCTGTACTCGGTGACGGCCGACAATTGAGCCGCATACGGTGAGATCTGTATCCACGCTGACGGGTGACGAGCCCTTTGCGATGCCTTCACTACGCTTCTCAAACCATAATATCGTATGAGATTAACTAGGATTGACGACCCTAGAATGGATCATGTTTGGGAATGATACAAGGGAGGTACCTTAGTTTCCCAATACTACTGGTTGAAATGGTCTAATAAAAACTTGGTAATCATGAGCATCATCGCACCGCATGTGCTTTGTAGATGTGGCGCACTGAGGGAGTAAGCATTCGCGAACGTAAGATGATGTCGCTAGAGGGTGGTTTGGCAAGGGCATATAGCATCATGTCATATCATTTTTGCACTTAACAAGAGTAATTAGAAATGTTTGATTTGTACTGCGTTATCATTACTGCTTGATTGATTTGATAACATGTTAACCTATGCTTTATTGTTCTACTGAGTTAGTTACTCACTCCCACGTTACGGGACGGTGTTCGCAACACCCACCAGACTCTGTCACAGGTGTAGATGGCGCCTTGGTTCAGGAGCCGGGCCGACTTCGGGAGGATCAGGAGGAGTTCTCCTTTATGCAGTACTCTGACGGCTATGCTTAGGACGGCTGCATCGCAGGATTTTCAGGGCCTCTCTTGAGGATTGTATTTTGATTTTTGACTTAGAAACAATACATGTATATTGGTACTCAGTTAGTACTCATACTCTGGAGTTCATAAAATTTTGTTACTTTACATACTTTGAATATAAAATTTCGAGTCTTAAAGCTTGCCTTTATACAATTGAACTAGAGTATGATTTACTGTTTTGGTATAATCTCATTCATGTTTATTGCTCTAACTCAGACAACATTTAACCATCATTGTGTATGTTGCATAAGTGATGCGTTGGAACTCGGGAGTTGAGTTCATACTCGACCCCCGATTTTCAGGGCGCTACAAGTTGGTATCAGAGCATGATTTTGATTAAACCGGACCTGAGTTATGTCCCCACTACATACGCTGACGTGTTACAACCTAGGAGGGTGCGTAAAAATGTAGAAACAGTCTTAGGGTCTCCCGATTTCACCGTTCGGCGAAATTCATTAAAAACGAACGCGTTGATCGAGTCTGTACTCGATCCTGACCGCACATACGGACTCTAAATCACTCCTAGACCGTCTATTGACGTGTCCAGGTCACTATCCACCCAAAATCAGTCCTCAAAAATCAGGAAAAATCAGATTAGTTCCGAAAATTTTCGGAACTAGCCGTTCTGGAGCTGAACTGAGTTCGGGGGCCCCCCACGTTAATCCATTAAAGTTTCCGATCAAACCAGGGTGCATTTGGCACCCTGGACACATGGCAAACAGGGCCCCACCGCGGTGACACGGTTCCGGCCAAGTCCAACCGCGGCGGACCGCGGTCCGGTCACTCTTCCGGCGTGGGTCCAAGGCCCAGGTTGGTCGGCCCAGCCTCCTACACCCCCTAGCACGTGCCATTTTTGCAATGGGTTGGGATTTAAGGGGCTGGAGCACCCTTCTCCCTCATTTCACCCCCTTTCAAGCTCTCCAAACCCCATTTTCAATTTTTCTCAAAAACCCATCTTCCAAACCTTCAAATCTTCCATTTTCTTCCATAACTCACACACCCCAACCTTCCACAACAGCCCTAGCTTCCTCCTTTCCTCATTTTCTCAAGTTGGAGCTCTCATACCCCTCCTTGGAGCTCAAAAATCAGGTAATCTACTAACCCATTCCATTCTCTTCTTGTTTCTCCTTCATTTCCTACCTCTAGTGCTCTTTTCACACCCATTGGATTGTTGTTTGTGGAGGATCAAAGAGATCAGCCCCTTGTTCCCCCATTTGGCAATTTTCCATGGCCCTCCTTGGTGTGGTGGCTACCATTTTTTCCATTTCCTCCATCCTATCTCTTATGGGAAAGAGGAAAACCGCGGCCGATGACGCCGGCCCAAGTAGGCCGACCCATTCAGAAGAAGATCCGATGTTGGGGCCGGCACAAGCACCGTGCGGGAGTTTAGGTCGAAGCGAGACCTGGATCCTGACCATCCCGCCAGAAATGCTTATCCGATAGGCATTGAATATGGGCACTTCGCGGGCCGCAAGGTTGTGTTTGAAGCTCATGTGGATGAAAGAATGTTTGGCCTACACCCGATGATGGACCACTTGGTGGATATCGGATGGAATTCTATTTTTGAAGGCGAGTCTCCTGCATGTGAGAACACGGTTCGCGCTTTCTACGCTCACATCGTGGACTCATCAGTAGAGCCTCTTCAGTTTACTGTCTCTGTGAGGGGCATAAGGCGCACAATCACTGTGGATGAGGTGGTTCGAATCACGAAGATCCCGCTTGGTCAAGTGCAGCCTAGTGATGACTTCTCTAGAAGTGCGCGGGAAAGGGATCGTCGCACGCGATATCTCTATGGTCGCCGGGTTACTTGGAAGCGAGGAAATTGTATTGCGGCGACAAAAATGACCGAAGACTTCCGTTTACTCATCACATTTTCACATACAATGTATACCCACGGTGGGGTAACCGCACGGAGTGTACTCGGGTGATGGTGGACTTTCTGTACAAGATGGGACGCGAGGACAACATATGCCTACCCACATTCATCCTATCCCAGATAGTTCATGTTGTTCGTTCTGCCAGGAACGATCTTTCGCTCCCATTTGGCAGTCTGATCTGCAGGATGGCTCGTGATGTCGGCTATAGACTCAACATGGAAGACCTTGCACCAGTCCGAGTCATAAATGAGGCGACACTCAGGAATATGAAGATCGGCCCTCAACAGCGGCAAGCACGACTCGACGAGTCTGGAGATGAGTCGGATAGCGCCGGTGAGGAGAGTGTTGACCTCCAGGCAGAGAGTGATGAGGAGCGTGGTGATGACATACAGGAAGAAGAATCTGAGGCTCAGGACACCGAGGAGAGTTCACCCCCTGCGGCTCAGGAGCAGGGTGTGGATCGAGATGCTTTTGATGCGCGATTGGCCCGTCTTGAGGAGGGGCAAGCCGCCCTGCAGCAAGAGGTTGGACAAGTTCGGGTTGAGCTTGGTGAGACTCGAGCCAAGCTTGAAGAGACCGAAGCCTACATGAAGAGGAGCTTTAAGAAGGTGTCTCGTACGTTGAAGGCCATTCTGTGCTGTGTGCAGGACAAGAACGCTCCTCCTCCACCGCCTACTTCGGATGCTTAGTCATCCATGTTGTTGTATGTTGTGTTTGCTTTGGTTACCGCGATAGGCGGTTTATGTTTTCATGTAGATGAAGTAGTAGATAGTAACATGTTTTAGGTGTTTGATGTAGTGGATGTATTGGCTATGATGTGAATTCTGTCGTGATTCATGTAACTCTGTATTCCATGTATTATGACAATTTTGGGTAAATGAAAAGCATATAGCCTCTTTTGTTTTGATGATGTGTGGAATGCTTAAGTGCTTTATGGAGTGTATTGTGCCTTATCTCACAAATGATTCTACCCTATGTTGTATAGGGCATGCCGCGACAGTATACGCGGAGCACGGCACATCTCCTTCTGACCGGCTCTATGGACCAGACTCCTTCTGGTAGTAGCGGTCCTACGGACCGAGGATTGGGATCTGATCAGCCTCCTGCTGGTCCTATCGGTGGACAGCCACCTTATACGCCCCCGGTCCGTGAGCAGTATCGGCCGTCATCTTCTGCGCAGCATGACTCTCAGGCTGCATTCGTCGGCCCGATAGGTTCGAGCGGTGATGATGATGATGCATCGGCGGCGGTGCGATGCGGCAGAAGCGGCGGCAGTCTGACGTAGCGGCACCGGCGCGCTTATGGCCACTATCGCTAAGGCCTTGTCCCGTGGTGGTAGTGCGACTCCACCTACGACATCTGCACATCCTGATGAGCATTTTGAGCCTCCTGCTCAGGTTGAGGATGTGCCTCTGCCCCCATCCGTCGCACCTCCTACTGGAGAGGTCAGTACTCGTGGTTTACTCGAGCGATTTCAGCGCTTGAGGCCTCCCTCATTTATGGGTTCTCACAGACCCGAGGAGGCAGAGTTCTAGCTTGACCGCATCTCTAAGATGCTTCGGATGCTACATTGCTCA
Source organism: Magnolia changhungtana (assembly GCA_030180095.1). Lineage (NCBI taxonomy): Eukaryota > Viridiplantae > Streptophyta > Magnoliopsida > Magnoliales > Magnoliaceae > Magnolia > Magnolia changhungtana. The sequence goes on from JASAUF010000625.1 coordinate 6,073,050, forward strand.
GAGGCAAAGCAGGTGGAGCTGGCCGCTTTCATGTTTGAGAGGGAGGCCAGTTTATGGTGGGACAGCGTCTTTGCGCACGGCCGCGATAGATTTCGTGTGGACTGGGAGGCTTTCGAGTCTCGGTTCCACGAGAAGTACTACCGCGGACGTATCGGCATGAGCGGGAGGATGAGTTTCTGCGCCTCAGGCAGGGAGGCATGACGATCACTGAGTACGAGCACCGCTTCACAGAGTTGGGCCGCTTTGTCCCGACTATACTGGTGGATGAGCAGATGCGGATGCGTCGTTTCTCCTTGGGTTTGCGACCGGAGATACGGTCGAGGATTTGCTGCCTCAGTATCCCCACCTACGCGGCATTGGTCCACATGTCTATGACGGCCGAGCAGGATGTGGACCGATTGGCCAGATCGCGTGGTGCTATGGTTGCGAGACCACGCCAGGATTTGCAGAGCAGGCCTATCTTAGGCAAGAGGCCACGTCTTCGGTCGCCCCCGGGGCCGCGGCACTGTTGTTCTATGAGACGCCGTTGGTGACCTGCACGTATTGCGGGAAACCAGGACACCCTGCTGAGAGCTGTTTCTCGTGCATGAGGGCTAGCGGATTTGCGCTACCGCAGAGATTGGATCGCCCTTATCCACAGGCCATATCAGTTCCTGCACATCCTTCCTTCCGACCTCCTGTGCCGCGCTTCAGGCCGCCACAGCGACCCTTGGCTCCTCAGCCGAACCGCCAGCAGCAGGCTCGCGTGCACACGCTTATTCTTTGAGGCACCAGAGGCGTCGATTTCGGCACCGACGGCTTTTGAGGGTACGGCTCATGTTCATGGTACTCCCGTTTCTTTATTGGTGGACACTGGGTCCACTACTTCTATTATTTCTTGTGGGGCGGTGAAACGCCTATCTTTGCATACGATTCCCACTAAGGGAATGAGACTCACTACGGCTACCGGGACCTGTTCGGATGTCACACGGTTCTGCGAGGGTTGCTCGATAGTTTTGGGTAGCAGCACAGTACTCGTCGACCTTATTGTTGCTCCGCTATGGCACTACGACGTTATACTTGGCATGGATTGGCTCGCCAAGATGAGGGTGGAGATAGATTGCGATGCTCGGATCGTGACTGCCTATGGACCTGACGGCACAGCTTTCACGTTCCCAGTGCAGGTCAGTTGGCCCTGTCGAGTTGATTGTTATGCTGCTTTGCTTGTGCCGATTGATGGTCCGACACTGGAGGGTACGCCAGTGGTTCGGGAGTTTGTTGGAGTCTTTAAGACTATCCCTGGTTTACCTCCTCGGCGTGAGATTGATTTTACGATTGACCTTACGCCTGGTGCGACGCCCATCTCGTTGCCGACTTATCGTATGCCTCCATGTGAGATGGAGGAGCTGCGGAAACAGATTGACGAACTTGTAGAGAGAGGTTTTATTCGACCTAGTGTGTCTCCTTGGGAGCACCTGTGTTGTTCGTGAAGAAGAAGGACGGGTTGCTACGGTTGTGTATTGATTACCGTAGGTTGAACCAGTCACGGTGAAGAACAAGTATCCTTTGCCCGAGGATTGATGATCACGTTCGATCAGTTGAGGGGGGCGAAGTATTTCTCGAAGATTGACCTTCAGTCAGGGTACCACCAGTTGCGCGTGAGAGAGGAGGACGTGCAGAAGACAGCCTTCAGGACGTGCTTCGGGCACTATGAGTTTTTGGTGATGTCGTTCGGTCTGACGAATGCACCAGCCGTGTTCATGGATCTGATGAACCGGGTATTTCGGCCCTTCCTTTACCGATTCGTCATCGTCTTTATCGATGACATCTTGATATACTCCACGAGTCGGGAGGAGCACGAGGAGCACTGCGAGCGGTGTGGGTACGTTGGAGAAGAACCAGTTGTTTGCGCAATACAAGAAGTGCGACTTCTGGCAGGAGGAAGTCAAGTTCCTGGGACATGTAGTGTCCAAGGATGGGATAGCAGTGGACCTTGCTAAGGTAGCCGCGGTTCAGGACTGACAACAGCTTGAGTCGGTTACTGAGGTGAGGAGTTTTCTTGGTCTGGCTGGGTATTACAGACGTTTCATTCGGGATTTCTCGAAGATCGCCAGGCCATTGTCTCAGTTGACTCGGAAGGACCTGAAGTTCGCCTGGAATGAGAAGGCGGAGGCAGCTTTTAAGGAGCTGAAGGACAAGTTGACGTCCACCCCTGTGCTAGTATTGCCAGAGCAAGGGGTGAAATACACGGTGTATACTGACGCGTCTCGCGTTGGTTTAGGTTGTGTGCTGATGCAGAAGGATAGGGTGATTTCGTATGCCTCGAGACAATTAAGGAAGCACGAGGAGAATTACCCTACACATGACACAGGTTGGCGGTGTCATCTTTGCATTGAAGCTTTGGAGACATTACCTCTACGGTGAGGAGTTCGAGCTTTTCTGCGACCACAAGAGCCTTAAATACATATTCACACAGCGGGATTTGAATATGAGATAGCGCCGATGGATGGAGACCTTGAAGGACTTCAAGTTCGAGGTTTCCTACCATCCTGGCAAGGCGAACCTTGTGGCAGACGCGCTGAGCCGCAAGAAGGCGATTGCATTTGCGGCACAGCTGATGATAGCCGAGTGGGACATGATGGAGTTTGTGCGGGACTTCGAGCAGAGACTCACTGTCGAGGAGCCTTTTGAGTGTGTTGCGCACGTTCGGGTGTGGCCACTTATTGACGACAGGATTGTTGAGGCCCAAGAGGGCGATATACGGCTGTCTGAGCTTCGAGAGCAGGCTAGCGACGCCGTGGACTCCGAGTGGAGAGTTGGTTCTGATGGGGGTTTATAATTTCGTGCCGCCTATGTGTTCCTGATGTGGCTGACTTGAGACGCGAGCTTCTCGAGTCCGCCCATAACTCGAAGTTTGCGATGCATCCTGGTAGCACGAAGATGTACCAGGATATGAGACGGACGTATTGGTGGGATAACATGAAGGCCCACATTGCGGAGTATGTGTCTCGATGTCTGACGTGCCAGCAGGTCAAGGCGAACATCGCCGACCTCTGGACTACTTCAGCCCATGCTATAGCGGAGTGGAAGTGGGACTTCATCTCCATGGACTTCATATCGGGGTTGCCTTAGAAGACGAGGAAGGGGCACGATTCCATTTGGGTGATTGTGGACCGGTTGACCAAATCAGCCCATTTCCTCCCTATCGAGTTACGAACTCTGCAGAGCAGTAGCTAGATTGTACATCGGGAGATCGTCCGTCTGCGCACAGGTTCCTTTGGAGATTGTGTCGGACGAGAGACACGCGGTTCACATCTATCTTCTGGACTCGTATCCAGGAGGCGATGGGTGTGAAGTTGAAGTTCAGTATGACGTTTCATCCTCAGACTGATGGGCAGACAGAGCGGGTGAATTAGATTCTGGAGGATATGTTGCGAGCATGTGTGTTGGACTTCAAGGACAGCTGGGATGACTGTCTTCCGTACGCAGAGTTCGCCTACAACAACAGCTTTCAGGCGACTATTGGCATGGCGTCATATGAGGCTCTATATGGTCGACCTTGTAGGGCACTGCACTATTGGGCAGAGGTTGGTGAGCGTAGTCTGATTGGCCCAGAGTTGGTACAGGCGACTACAGAGAAGGTAGACATTATCAGGCGTCGATTACTCACGGCGCGGAAGCGAGAGCGGAGAAGAGTTACGCCGTACGAGGCGGCGGCCGTGGAGTTCGAGGTCGGGGATCATGTGTTCCTTCGGGTTTCCCCTATGAAGGGAGTCCTTCGGTTCGGGAAGAAGGGGAAGCTCACACCGAGGTTTATCGGTCCATTTCAGATACTGGATCGAGTGGGTGATGTGGCGTATCGTCTCGCCTTGCCTACACCACTTGCTTCCGTACACAACGTATTTCATGTATCTATGCTGAAGAAGTACGTTCCTGATCCTTCGCATATCATCAGATGGGAGCAGGTACAGTTGAGTGAGGATGCTACGTACGAGCTGCGCCCGACGCGTATCCTCGATAGGAAGGAGCAGGTACTACGTAGCAAGGTCATCCCACTTGTGAAGGTACTTTGGACACATCGTTCCGAGGAGGAAGCTACCTGGGAGACTGAGGCCGAGGTCAGAAAGAACTACCCTCAGATTCTCGAGGACTACGAAAAGGTATAAATTTCGAGGACGAAATTTTTTGTTTAAGGGGGGTAGATTGTAACAACCTGTAAATTTCCGTACATTGGGTCGAGTACCACCTCGACCAGAAATCAATTAGGATTAAATCCTTTAGAAAATTAACAAAGTTAACTAAGTACTAAACTCGATTAGCCATAAAATCCATTGGGATCGCTCTAAATACGATCTGCAGGACCCAAAACTTGCAAAACAAGTGACGTAGGTTACCCTAAAGTTTCGAACCAAACTCATTTCCCGTCTGCTCTCGGGAATGAAACGAAACTTCGTATTAGGTCTAGATCGCACATCGGAAGTCCGATTAACACGAAGCTAAGGAACTAGGACCGCCTCACTGGACTTGACAATCATCTCAAAAATCAGGTCCATCCGATGTTCCACGGCCATTCGTTTCGATTCGGAGCGAGGGAGTGTGAAAAACACTATTCCCATCCTAATAAAAATATCAGGAATAGTGATCTGGCATCGTTCGGTTGCACGTCAGTATTAAGCAACCTGACCGTCAGAATCAGACCAAATTACACCCTCGGATTAAGAAAAATTTCAGGAACATTTACATGTACTTGGAATTTCTGATCGTGGCCCACTGACCGTTGAACTGAAAGTGGTCCGCCACGTGCGATCTGGGAATCCGATCAAGTCGAAAACGTAATCCCACGTAGATCCATAGATGGTGAGCTTAAGTCTGACGTTTAGCTCAAGGAGGGCCACCAGAACCTCCCTTTTGAGCTGGAAAAGTGACGAATATCCTATATTAGCAGTAACCCTTGAACCTGAGTCTATTTTCGGAATATTTTTGGCTATAAAAAGGGGCTTAGAACAGCCCCTCTCACAGCCATACGAATTTGGGATTAAAACCCTAGAGAGAGAGTGAGAAAAGAGGGAGAATAGCTTGGGATTTGTGGGAGATCTTCCTCCTACTGCTTTGGGTTGTCTCACGGCCTACACCGCTCCATTCCAGGTGTTTTCCCGGCGGTTTCCATTCCGTTTGAAGGTAAGAAACCCTAACCCTAGGTCTGATTTGATGTAAGATCGTTGTAGGTTACGTAAAGGCTAACCGATTCCGCTCTTTAAGCTAGAAAACTCCCGTATACGGAAGTTCAACGACCCTTGCTGATTCGTTGCGATTCCAAAGGCAAAGGTGAGGACTTTAAGTGTATAAGTTACGGTTTTCAACGCTTTCAATGTCAGATAATGGTAGATTCATGATCTGCATGCAATTGCACATGTACAAAGTGCTTTCCGTTTTCTGTTTCGATTAACATTGTAGAAATTGGAATTTCACATACTCTAGGTATACGTAGAAATACCGTATACGTATTTTTTTTGGAAAAATGTATGACATGTTTATTTAATGTATGATTATACAATATATGTATAAAATACTAGTTTGGCAAAAGGAATCGCTGAAATACATGTTCGCTTGTAAATGCCTAGTATGTTGAAATTGTGTATTCTAGAAATACCGCATATGTGTGAATTTTGGAAATACAATTGTAATGATTATTTGCTGTATGATTATGATATACATGGGTAAAATACTCACGTGGCGAAGGGACAGCCCTAACACGTATTTTGCTAACATACATCATGTATGTTGGAATAGTGTAATCTAAGTGTTTGTGTAGATGCTTGTGTGTGTAAATGCTTGGGTGTTAGTGCCTTAGAGAGGTACTGATATGGGATTCCCGACTCCCTTAGAGACATGTAGGATCCCCTCCATGTGGTGGTTCGCTATAACCACTCACTTGTGATGTGTATGTAATTGTATCCCTATGTGTATGGCGCTTTACAACATACTTTACAACATGCCTTACAACATGCTTTACTTCATGCTTTACTTCATGCTTTATAACATGCCTGCTAACATGCTTGTATTGGTGTTTATCATGCTTTACTCCACATGCTATTGATGAGAATTGTTTGAGTTTGGGACTATGCCTATAGTCCAAACATTCGGTACCAGACCTGAGATTGTGGCTGAGATGCATGTCGCCACAAAAGGATGTGTCTGGCGAACCCGAGTCGTACTTCGGTTGGCGATAGTGGTTGGCCACACGGAGTGCTTTTGCGCTCCATATCGCCCAACTTGTGGTGCGCTCGAGCTAGTCAGGCTTGTCAAGTAAACCGAAGTGTATATGTGTGTTCACCATGTTTGGTCGCTACTGCTTGATCCTAGGGTACCAAACTTACCAGTGGCAATCCCGTTAACCATGGTACCTCGATCCGCTAAGACGCATGAGCCGGGCATGGTGGTATGGGACACCGTGGTCGAATTTGTCGGCCTCTGCTTGGGGCCATGTGCCTCCCCGTAGTGACCATTGCGCAACTAAACTCGTGAGCCGAATACGGTGGTATGGGACAACGTATTAATTTGTCGATACATACGGCGAGAGCCGAGTACAGTGAGACACTGTGCTCGTCTTTGACGGGCGACGAGTCCTCCGTAGTATCATCGAGTGTACTCCAAGTGTCTGTGATTGGCGACGAGTCTTTCACAGCAACTAGAGTATGAGTTGAGCCGAGTACGGTGAGACCTGTACTCGAGCTGACGGCTAGTGATTGAGCCGAGTACGGTGAGACCTGTACTCGAGCTGACGGCCAGCAATTGAGCCGCATATGGTGAGATCTGTATCCGCGCTGACGGGTGACGAGCCCTTTGCGATGCCTTCACTACGCTTCTCAAACCATAATATCGTATGAGATTAACTAGGATTGACGACCCTAGAATGGATCATGTTTGGGAATGATACAAGGGAGGTACCTTAGTTTCCCAATACTGCTGGTTGAAATGGTCTAATAAAAACTTGGTAATCATGAGCATCATCGCACCGCATGTGCTTTGTAGATGTGGCGCACTGAGGGAGTAAGCATTCGCGAACGTAAGATGATGTCGCTAGAGGGTGGTTTGGTAAGGGCATACAGCATCATGTCATATCATTTTTACACTTAACAAGAGTAATTAGAAATGTTTGATTTGTACTGCGTTATCATTACTGCTTGATTGATTTGATAACATGTTAACCTATGTTTTATTGTTCCACTGAGTTAGCTACTCACTCCCACGTTACGGGACGGTGTTCGCAACACCCACCAGACTCTGTCACAGGTGTAGATGGCGCCTTGGTTCAGGAGCCGGAGCCCGACTTCGGGGAGGATCAGGAGGAGTTCTCCTTTATGCAGTACTCTGACGGCTATGCTTAGGCCGGCTGCATCGCAGGATTTTCAAGGCCTCTCTTGAGGATTGTATTTTGATTTTTGACTTAGAAACAATACATGTATATTGGTACTCAGTTAGTACTCATACTCTGGAGTTCATAAAATTTTGTTACTTTACATACTTTGAATATAAAATTTCAGTCTTCCGCTTGCCTTTATACAATTGAACTGGAGTATGATTTACTGTTTTGGTATAATCTCATTCATGTTTATTGCTCTAACTCAGACAACATTTAACCATCATTGTGTATGTTGCATAAGTGATGCGTTGGAACTCGGGAGTTGAGTTCATACTCGACCCCCGATTTTCAGGGCGTTACACAAACATTGGCCAGCACGTCCAAACATTGGACAACACCGTCCAAACACTGTCCATGTAAATCTGCACCGTCCAGCACTATCTGGACGGTGTGGATGAAACGAATACATCACGGTGTGGCCCTACAGCACCGTCCAGATGGTTTATGTGGTGTGGATGAAACAAATACATCACGATTGGCCCCACCAGCACCGTCTAGGAATGGACCGTGTGGATTTACAATGCATACATCAAGGAGGGACCTACAGAACTTGCTAACGTTAGTCTAGTAGCTATCTGTTGCTGGATGGACGGTCTTGATAAAACACACATATCATATGGGTCTCACACCACGTGTGAGGCTGGATGACCTGGATCACTACCGTCCCACCCACTGGACGGTGGGATAAAACACATACATCATATCTGGCCCCACGTGTGGGTGCCACACGTGCCAGGCAGGTACATCCAGCCAATCCACTTCTAGGTGGGTCCACACATGTGGCCCACCAGAGATTTGAATCTGTCTCGTTCCCTAGCCCATGGCCAGGAAGTGGATGAATGACATGGATACACTCCATCAAGGTGGGGTCCACAATCCATCCAACACTATTGGATGTTGTGCACACGGCACATGTACGGTGGGTCCTAAAACATGTGGACGGCATGGATCCACATGTTCATCAGGTGGGCCGTAATAGGAGAGGGAGAGAGAGAGAGAGAGAGAGAGAGAGAGAGAGAGAGAGAAAAGAGAGAGATCGGTGGAAATAAGAGGAACCCCGCCACTATGGGCCCCTATAGCTTACAATTGCATACATCAAGATGGGTCCCACCATATGTGGGCCCTCTAATCATTAAATCCAAATAAAAAAATCACCCACCTTTGCTCTTCTTGGACTCCTCATCTTTAGCTCCAAAGGAACAAGGTTTAAGGGTTGAGATGAAGCTTTGATGATGGAGATGGGAGGTAGGAAGGTGGGCCACACAAGCTCTTTCCCATGGAGCTTGGATGTGGGTTGCTTGGGAGAATGAGAGAGAGGTTGTAAGAGGAGAGAGAGAAAGATGGGTGAGTGATGGATGGGAGAGAGGGATGGGTGAAATGATGAAAAGTTTGACTTTTGGGGTTGCTTTTGTACTTGGGGATGTGATAGAGTAATAGGTTGAGTGATGGGTGTACTTTGACAAGTGAGGTGATTGATGTGATGTTTTCTCTGGGATTACAAAGTGCGGTGTTTTCCTCGAACTGAGCACGGGCCCACATCTCTTAGCCCGGGTATCGCCTCAGCGCACGAGATGTAGCGTCGGAACCGCGGCAACGGCATGGTTGCAATGATACAAGTATCGAGCTGAGCCGACTCAGATCGACATGATACAACTCAGGGTCGCACGTAAATGCTGATTACAGGTCGCGGGTTGTCACGCCCCAAACTCGGGAATCAGATTCACAGGAATTCCGATCGCCGAATCCGGTGCTGATAGCCTCCGTAGTACCCCATTCTTGGCTCCTAGCGTCCATACGCCAGATTCCGATCCTAGGATCCTACAAGGAGGGTTTTTTTTGTACATTTAACTCGCAATAAGCATAACCACAAGATTACCCAATTCACAAAGGTGACATCATCATCACATATCCACTCATATAATCATTTGATTACAATATTGAAGGGAAATACATAAATCGAAAATCAAGCTCCAGAAGACCGTTGCATGCTCCAAGCTCAACACTGCTGCAACCTAACATCACCTGCATGTATCTATCGTGCATGAGCTTATAGAAAGCTTAGAGGGTGGTGTAAGTGTGTGCACAAGATAAGTGTCAAGTATTCAATACAATGTCATCATCATACAGTATTGAGAATACTGAAAATCCATAAATCGTACAATATCGGAATCAGCAAATTACTAATAAGATCATGAATTACCAAAGTAAGCTGAGATACTAACAAGAGCAAGAATTATCAGAGTAAACAGAAATACTGGCAAGATCATAAATTATACGATAACAGAGTAAGCGAAAATACAGACAAGTCCATAAGTCAATCAATATCAGAATACGCAATATGGAACAGCTATGCAATAAGGAGTCATAAAGAGCCAAATGTCAAATGCCGAATATGCAATGTAATAGACAAATCCTGCTAAGTTTGTCTAGGCCATATAAGTACAGAAACATAGTAACCCAAAATGTCATATGTCTGCGGATGTAATGCAATATGCAATGTGAATGAAATGACCATGCTAGAGTGTGAAGTCGGGATGATAGTACGTAGTATCGCAGGCTACGGGGTCCACCATAAGGGACTTCTATCCAAACCAGTCCCATACCTAAATTTGGATAGTCAAACTCAACGTGGTGAACTCCTGATCTCAGGTTAGTCGCGCGCCCAACCGAAATTCTTGCCATAACGAAGGTACGCAACAATTAGTTGTGCACCACCTGCCTGAGTGGATAGTGAATGAATGAACGAATGAGCATACAACTCCTACTCAATACGTCCACATATCAGTACGGTTTCTCTATGGGAAATCACCGAGGTCTATTACACTCCAAACCAGATTGCCGCCCCATCGCGCACAATAAGGTGAGTGGAAGAGACCTCACTATCCACCTACCAATATCGGGGCCCAGCTCGTTGATAGCGGACTTATTCCTCAAGTTGGTCAGACTCAGCCTAGCATTGCCCCCTCCTCTAGGGCAGGTAAGGCCGTACCCCCTTCCAACCGACCATGACACAGTGGGAGATGCGGCTTAACGGTATATGGCCTTCATGCGCTCATGCATCCACTCAATCTAGACGTTGGAGCAACCTCTAGAACCAAAAAGGTTTAGGGACTTCACCCAGGGATATTTATAGCACCCCATGTAGAACAGATTTTTGGTGTCCCGTCTGGCCATCCACGATATGCCTGTGGAGGCTACGGCCTTGATGTCACTAGGGCACATAATGCAAGATGCATGAGTCATACAATCCAGTCATGCATCAAGCGCTCATGTGAGATAACCTCTGCCTATCAGGAAGTCTCATAACAATCTGCCTAATGACATATGCAATGGTCAACCACATCTCATAACAAACATACAGATGATGCGTATGGGCATGTATCATGATGCTATGCAGTCACATACTCATAATCAGTATCAATAACCGGTATCAACAATCGGCCTCGACAATATGGACATTTAACCAACATTGCCCCCAAGGAATGACTCACACAAAGCCAAATATATAATGGGCCCACGGCCTCACACAAAGGCCTAATATACAACACAATGGGCCTTACTTAAGGGCCATATATACACAACGGGTGGGCCCTGCTCATGGACTTTAAATACATGACATGTGGACCCTACACATGGGTCTCGAATACATCAAATGGGCCATGCATCATGGGCCTAATACATATCATAACGGGCCTTGCCCTCAGGCCACGAATACATCACAATGGGCCTTGCCTATGGGCCATGAATACATCACAATGGGCCTCAACTATGGTTCGCATATATATCATATAGGTCTCGACAATTGGCCTTGACAATCGAAATTGACCTTGATAATCGAAATCGGTCTCAACAGTCGGAATCGACACTCGGAATCGGCCTCAACAATCGGAATCGGCTATGATACGCAGCCTCGATAATCGGAATCGGCCTTTACAATCGGAATCGGCCTATACAATCGGCCTCGACAATCGGAATCAGCAATTCGGTCACGTCAATCGGAATCGATCGATAATCGAAATCGACAAATCGGTCACGACGATCGGAACCGATCGATAATTAGAATCAGCAATTCGGTCATGATAATCAGAATCAATCGATAATTGGAATCGGCAAATTTTTCACGACAATTGGAAGCGATCGATAATCGAAATCGGCAAATCGGTCATGTCAATTGGAATTGGCAGATAAACAAAACGGGGTCCATAGATGATGAGAATGGGCCTAACAAGGCCTAAGGGAAGGTCACAATGTGGACATTCAACCATCATTGCCTATCAATGTGAACATTTAACCAATATTGCTCCTAAGGAGTGGCTCACATAAGGGATTCATACGCAATGTAATGGCCACACATACACCACATTGGGCCTCACTCATGGGCCTCACATACGTCGCATCGAGCTTCATACAAGGGCCTCGAATGTATCACAATGGGCCACGCCCACGGAGCTTGAATACATCATAATGGGCCTCGCTCGTGGGCCTTGAATACATCATATCGGGTCTCGCCCATGGGCCTTGAATACATCTCAATGGGCCACAACCCATGGGCTTCAAATACACAATAGGTGGGCCCTACACATGGGCCTCAGATACATCACACAGGCCGCAACCCATGGGCCTCATATACATCAATGGGCCGTATCTACAGGCCGCAAATATATAACAGGTGAGCCTAATATACATCTTAATGGGTCGTAACCGATGGGCCTCAAATACAACAAGTGGACCGCATCAATGAGTCGCACCAATGGGCATCATATACAACAAGTGGGCCACATCAATAGGTCGCTCCAATTGGCCTCAAATTCATCAAGTGGGCTTCAAATATACATCACAGTTGGACCTTTCACATGTAGCAAGTGGGCCTGCGGCTAGCAAAACGGATAGACGGCGTGGTTATAAAACACATACATTGAGGTGGTCCACATGTCCATCAAAATGGGCAGACGGTGTGTATACAACACATGCATCATAGAAGGCCATATACATCAAGGTCGGCTACAATCAGCACCGTCCAAATGTACGGTGTGAATGAAACAAATACATCATGGTGTGGCCCTCATGGCACCGTCCAAGATGGATGGTACAGATACAAAATACATACATCGTGTAGGCTCCACTGTCAGATGGACGGTGTGAATACATCCATCAGCAAGGTGGCACCACCGTTTTTTTTTTTTTTTGCCGTTCAATCTCCACTGATTATTAATGTTGGGGCCACAGGAGTCAGGGATCAAGCTGACGTTTGTATTTCCCCACATGCAAGTCTGCATGACCCTATGCACAGATTGGATGGAAAATAAACATCAAGATGGGCCCGAGAAGAGTTTCAACGGTGGATATCAATGTCTCCACTGCTTCTTTTGGCATGGCTCAGCGGAGATCTGGATCCGCCTCCTTTTTGGCCTTAGGCCCTAAAATCATCTAGAGAAATGGAGGGACGGTGTGGATCTGATACATACATCATGGGGTGGCCCATGCAGCACCGTCAGATGGACGGTGTGCAAGTACAGCACACCTACTAAGGTAGGTCGCATGTATCAGGGCAGCACGTCCACAAGGTGGGCAGCACGTACAGGAGGCAGCATGGACGGCGAGGGAAAGACACATACATCATGGAATCCCCACCATCCAGACACAACACACGTATCAAGGTGGCCTCACGTCCCAACAGTGGATGGATGGCCATGATTTAAATCACATACATCAGGTTAGAGGTGGGTCCCACGTATGGCCATGAGCAGCTATATGGCTGGTGAGATACTCCAGCCAATCCACTTAGACGGTGTGGATTTCTCATGCTAGTGGGCTCCACCGTCCATGTGTGGGTGGCAAGGATGAAAGACATCAGGTGGGTTACCACCGTCCACCTGGCTGGATTATGGACGGTCCATGCATCCAGCGGGATGATGGATGGAGTGGATGAAACACGTGCATCATGGCCATCCACGTGCTGCTCTTAGCACATCACAAAGGTGGGCCCCACGTCCCTTGCATGGATGGAGTGGATAAAATAAATACATCAAGGTGGTGTCTAGCAGATGGACGAACGGTGTGGATCAAACCCCTACAGCCAAGGTGGGACCCACAGAACCTACCGACGTCAGTCCAGCAGCTATATTGCTGCTGGACGGAACGGTGCTGGTAAACACATATATCACGGTAGGGCCTCACTTGCACCCGTCCGAATGGACGGTGGATATAGAACTCATACGGCAAGGTGGGCCCCACCCCCATGGCAAAGCAGATGGGCGGCGTGAGTGAAACACATATCTCACGGTGGAATCCACCGTCCAGCAGGGTGGACGGTGTGGATTACCACATACATCAGGTGGGTCTCACCCACACGTGTGGGGTGGGCCGCACTAGCTGTCAATGGAAGATGTCATGGATATAATGCATACCTCATGAAGACCTGCAGGGCTTGCGGACACCCAACAGCAGCTGCTGCTGCGTGGTGTGGCCGGTTGAACGGGCAGCGGGAATCAATCATCACGGTGGGCCGCTTCCCTGGATGTCAGCCAGGTGGGCCCCACAAATGGGATAGTATGAATAAAATCATGGTGGGCCACACATCATAAAGGAGAGAGAGAGAGAGAGAGACTGATGGAGGGGCCCCGCCACTATGGGCCCCTCAATACAATGCATACATCATGATGGGTCCCACTATATGTGGGCCCTCAAATTATCAATATCTCATAAATCAAATCATAAATACACCCACCTTTGATCTTCTTGGACTCCTTCTTCCATCAACGCATCCTAGAGCTCCGGGGGATGCATTTCAACGGTAGAGATGATCTTTTGATGGTGGGATTGGGTGGTAGGGAGGTGGGCCACACCAAGCTTTCTCTCATGGAGGGGTTGAGACGTTGGAGTGCTTGGAGAATGAGGGAGAGATGAGAGAGAGAGAGAGAGAGAGAGAGAGAGAGAGAGAGAGAGTTGTAAGAGAGAGAGAGAGAGATGGGAGAGTTATGGGTGATGGGTGATGGAAGTGTACTTGGGTGTAAGAGAAAGTTTGACTTTGGGGTTGCTTGGGGATGGGGTTGTACTTTGACATGTGAGGTGATGTGTACTTGATTGATGGGATGTGATGTGATTGATTTGAAAGATTGCTTTGGTTTTACAAATGCGCGGCGTCTCCTCGAACTGAATGCGGGCCCACATCTCCTGGCCTGGGTATCGTCTCGGCGCGCGAAACACGGCATCGGAACCACGGCGATGGCGCGGTCACTAGGGTACAAGTTTCGGGTTGAGCCGACTCTAGAATACGGGATACAACTCACATCACACGTAACTACTATTTATGCATCGCGAGTCGCTAGAATTCGACCGAGAGGACCGCGGAAGCCTACGAAACAGTATGCGCTATGACACAGGTCTCACACGGGTTGCCGAAATTCGACCAGAAGGACCGCGGAAGCCTACGGAATGGTACAGTCTAGGATACGGGTCTTACAGTAAATGATGCAGGGATATTCAAGATTAAGACTTACACGTCCATACATACATGTGGAATGTCGTGGATGAAGAGCGATCATCGGCAAGCAAACTGTAAGCCAGTGAACTGGTTATCAATCACATTGAGTAACACTTGGGATTAAGGCTGAAGGACATTATATTCGCAATGCAAGAGAAGTATAATATTTTTATTAGTTATAAGAAGGCATGGCGTGCTAAAGAGATTACAATCGATCGCATAATGGGGTTTTATGAAGACTCTTACAAAGAACTCCCGATATACTTGCATGAGTTGAGGATGGCGAACCCGGGGATAGTGACTTCCCTGCTTGTGAATGAACAGACGATGAGGTTCAAGAGATGTTTTGTTGCACTCGGACAATACGTCAGAAGTTTTTAAACATCTCTGCGAAAGGTCTTGGCCATTAACGGGACGCATCTAAAAGGTAAGTACAAGGGTGTTCTGTTTGTTGTTACAGCTTTGGATGGTGACAATCATATCTTTTCAGTCGCTTTTGGTATCGAAGAATCAGAGAACAACAACAATTAGAACTGGTTCCTTACCTACCTTAGCAATTCGTTAGGGGATCTACCTGGTCTTGTGATCATATCAGACCGGCATAAAGGTATAATGAAAGAAGTTCCTCAGCTCTTCCAAGCAGCAATCCATTGCTACTGTGCGTACCATATAACTGAAACTTGGTGGACACGTTCAAAGACAAGTCATTAGAAATCTACTACTAGCAAGCTGTAAAGAATTGTAAGAGGGCCGAGTTTGAAAAGTTAATGCATGATATCGAACTTGCCAACCCCTCGATACATGTATGGTTGAGGGAAATAAGGTATGAAAAGTGGGCATCTTCACACTTCCTAGGAAAAAGATTCAGTTTGGTCACTACAAACATAGTTGAGTGTGTTAATGATCTATTTAAAGAAGCACGAGAATATCTTGTGACTATGTAGATAGAGACAGTCAGAATGAAAATTCAAGTGATGTTCTATAAGAGAAGAGAATCGGTATCATCATTCATTGGACCGCTAACACAGTGGGCCGAGAAGCAATTAAAGGATCTCATACCGAAGGCATAAGATGTCCGTTACCATACAATTTCTTGGGATGAATACTATGTTGTAGGAGACTATAATGATATTGTCAAGCTCAGTGAGCTTTCATGTACATGTCGCGAGTTTAAAGTAAATGGATTCCCTTATTTTCATGTTCTTTCAGATGTATAAACTATAATCTTCCTCATTATTCGTATTGCTCCCCGTTGTACACAGCAAGGAAGTACCAGATCACGTATGAAGATTCCGTGTACCCAGTACGGGACAAGAGTCGATAGAAAATTTCTTCTGGATTCAAGGAGTATTGTGCAATGATCAAGCCCCCGCTACAGAGGAGGTCAGCTGGAAGACCGAAGAAGGCACGGATCCTTTCCCGTGGAGAGGAACGAAAAATAGTAAAGTGCAGACATTGCAAACAAATAAGGCATAATCATCAGAGTTGCAAATTTTCAAAACCTCCGGAATAATGTAATTTGTAATGCAGTTTTTGTAATACGACTGTGAATGTTATATATTGAATACATTTGTTCCTTTCTTTGAAATTACGAATTTCTTACCGCTACGATTCAAACTTTGAATAATAATAATGATTGGCTAAATACTTTCTGGAAATCCATGTCCTATAAGGATTTCAGGAACCTGGTATTATTATGCTTATAATCCGAGTTATGAAAATTAGATTTGGGTGGTGTGAGTAGGATTGCATTACAATTAGTTATAATAAATCTGGAACTCTTATCCGATATCCTTGTTGGCATAACCTGATTCATGTCACAAGTGCAAGTTCTTCACTAAGGCCACTTCACAGTTAATTCCATGCATTTCGCGGTCACTTCCATGCATTTTCAGTGAATTCCATGCATTTTGCAGTCAATTCCCTTCACTTCACAGTCAATTACATGTATTTCGCGATCAATTCCCTTCACTTCACGGTCAATTCCATGCATTTTGCGGTCAATTCCCTTCACTTCATGGTCAATTCCATGCATTTCGCGGTGAATTTTGGTGAATTCACTGCACTTCTTAGTCAATTCCATGCATTTCGCGATCAATTCCCTTCACTTCACGGTCAATTCCATGCATTTCATGGTGAATTCCAATGAATTCACTTCACTTCACGATCAATTCCATTCATTTCGCAGTCAATTCTCTTCACTTCACGGTCAATTCCATGCATTTCGCGGTCAATTCCGGTGAATTCACTTCACTTCACAGTCAATTTCATTCATTTTGTGGTCAATTTTCTTCACTTCACGGTCAATTCCATGCATTTTTCGGTGAATTCACTTCACTTCACGGTCAATTCCATTCATTTCGCAGTCAATTTCCTTCACTTCATGGTCAATTCCATGCATTTTGTGATCAATTTCAGTGAATTTACTTCACTTCACAGTCAATTCCATTCATTTTGCGGTCAATTCCCTTCACTTCACGGTCAATTCCATGCATTTCACAGTCAATTTTGGCGAATACCCTTCATTTCACGGTCATTTTCATTCACTTCGCAGTGAATTCGATTCACTTCATTCAATTCGCAGTGATTTCCATTCACTTCGCGATGAATTCCCTTCACTTCGCGGTGAATTTCATTCAATTCATCTACTTTAAGATAAAACAACATAAATCATAGCACTAGAAACAACCTAGATCAAATAAAGAGTTCTACAATGAGGAAATTTGATAAACTGAAAATTCCCCCAATCATAATATGGATTTGGATCACTACGAGCGAATCACATGAATTGATTGGATGAATTGAAATGATCCATGCATATTATAAGTTTGGGACAATGAAAATTGGCCACATCATATGAATGTTTTGAGTTATTAACATAGAGGACAAACAAGGTACCATCATTAGCAAAAATAAGGGTGATTAGATATCATCATTCATTCACTAGAGAATAACCAAAATGACTACCCCAAGTTTGGGTAATATAATCATCATCCAATAAAAGAAGAAGAAGCCCTTTAAGGGCATACAATATCCAAAAAATAAAAATAAAAAAACTTCTTTAACAACATTTTTTAACAAAGGAAGGCTTTAATCTGATGTGAATAGGATGCTCATCAGATTTGCTTACTTATCCAAAAAAATAACTGATACGCAAGCTAGCATCCCTATCTCTCCAACTAGGTATCAGGCTGGGCTGAAGGACCGGCGCCGTATGGCACGGTGTCATCTCGTCTACATGTGATAGTCGATATCAGGTCCTGCAACACTTTCTCCACTTGCTCGAGTCCTCTTTACGTCGCACCTACGATCTGCTTGATATGCGACAACCGTTCATCTTGCTTATGAAGTTGATGTATAATCGAGTTCGACGCTCTCGGTGGCCAGCATGACGATGGGTATGTGGGACTGGGGAGAATAGAGCATCACTGGGTTATTGCCTCTCATCTCCAGTCTCTCCTGCCTCGGTGTCCATTGCTTCAGTCTCAGCTCCTTCAACTTCGGTTTTGCCCATAGTATCATCATGATGACATGTGGAAGAGGAAGTTGGTGTGTCCAACGAAGTCATTCTTTTGATATTTAATTTGGTAAATTTGCGAGGCTGTCGAGGATAGTTAGGGTGGGAAGAAATCCCACATGTCGGGATAAAAGACAGATAAGATAAGGGAATGGAATATACGTATCTCTAGTCCTTTGGATTGGTACGGCCACCTGATGCAACATGAGAGTAGGCAAACACAATTCCACTCTTTGAATGACGGCATAGAGAATCCCAATATAAATGGGGGTAAGATTAGACTTGTTGGTGCCCCGAGGATAGACGTTTGTAACAAAAATTGTATGAAGAATGCAGAATTGTGCAGACATGTGGGTGCCACGTAGGGAATTACCCTCATGCCAAGGAATGTCTTGCCCATTGTAGAGATGTTTAGTAATTTTTAAACGAATGTCAAGTGAATTGAAGTCATACTCTTCAAAGCCTTGGGATTTTGTTGGAATTCCAATTAATTGACTGATAATGGTAGGAGTGATGTGAGCTGTGGTTTGCCCAATGGTGACATCTATAGCCGGGGGGTCATATATAGGTGAATGATCATAGGCTAAAAACCTATATATTTGTTCATTTCGTGTCACTCTACCAAAGTCAAGCCTATGTGACCAGCTAATGGCCTCAAGCATTGGTCCAATCCCATATGGAGTTAGACAGGACCTGTCAATTTGTCTTTCATACACCATCTTCCTTGATTTAAACATTTCTTATAGAGCCTCAGGAGGTGGTGGCACAGTAGGGATTTCAACTTCGAGGGCCGGATCATTTCTACGTGATGGAGAGTCTGTTTGGGTTGGTGGTTGAGCCAATTTTCTTCTGGCAACTATTTTGGAATGTTTTAGCCTGGGATTGGAAGATTCTCCCTGATGAACAGATTTACTCTTGTCTTTTCCCATTTAAAGGAAAACTCAGATGCTATTCTTAAAGAAGCTAAAGAGAAATCTAGGAGATTCAAGATAAGGACAGTAAATACGATTTACCAGCTAAAGGGAAATCTAGGGAAATCTAGGGTTTTGATTGATTGAACAACAAAAACAATTTACCAACCTTAAATGCTTGGGAAAATGGTTTGAATGCACCTCCACCAGCTTCTGGGAGTCGATGCATCGCAGAGAAAGAAGGAAATGGAGTGAATGAAGTGAAGTGGGCGCGCCATGCTATAAATTCACGCGATTCTTCAACAAAAAGTTTAACTGTTTTTCAATCGAGTAGACTTCGATAATGTCAAAGAAACCTTCAATTATATCGAAGGTCACTCGACATACTCGAGAATTCATTTTAAACGAACCCAACATCTCTAGACAGTTTTGGGTCTTTTTCGATAATATCGAATGAATTTTGATATATCGAACAATATGATATCGAAGAGGCTTCGATATATAATGAAATTCAGTGAATGGTTAGTTACGATAACATCAAATAGACTTCAATGTTATCGATAACTTAACCTCGATAACATCGAGTAGTCTTCGATAACATCGAAGATCCCTTGAAAATTTTAGCTTTAACACCATCAATAAATTCAAGGTCCATGTAATCAAGTACACTTCGATGCTATCGAACTATCCTTCGATTCATCGAATCTCACTCGATATCATCGAAAATTCGTTTTAAATGAACATGAAGTCTCTAGACAGTTTTGGTCTTTTTTGATAATATCGAATGTATTCGATATATCGAAGAATATGATATCGAAGAGACTTCGATATATCTTCGAATTCTTTGAATTTTTGCGGAAGTTCCTGGACGAAATTGGTTTAGTTATGATAACATCGAATACAGTTCGATGTTATCGATAACTTAACGTCGATAACATTGAGTAGACTTCAATGTTATCAAAGAAACCTTGAAAATTTTACCTTTTGTTTTGAAGAAATTCAAGGTCCATGTAATCGAGTACAATTCGATGATATCGAAATGTCCTTCGATATGATCGAAGATCACTAGATATAATCGAGAATTCATTTTAAATGAACACAAAGTCCCTGGACAGTTTTGGGTCTTTTTCAATAATATCGAATGCCATTCGATATATCGAAGAATATCATATTGAAGCAGCTTCGATATATCATGAAATTCAGTGAATTTTCCATGAGGCAATTGCTGGATGAAACTGGTTTAGTTAAGATAACATTCATTATTTAATAAAGAGACTTATGATGACATCAAATAGTGTTCGATGACATCGAAGAGCCCTTGAAAATTTTAGCTTTTGTTTTGAAGAAATTCAAGGTCCATGTAATCGATTGACTTTCGATGATATCGAATTGTAATCGAGAATTCATTTGTAATGAAGATAAGGTCTCTAGACAGTTTTTCCACTTATTCGATCATATCGAATTACGTTCGATATAGCAAAAAATCGTATATCGAAGCTTCTTCAATATATAGTGAAATTCATTATCTTCAAATTGAATTGACCATGAAGTGAATGGAATTGATCGCAAAATTCGTGAAATGAATGAAATTGACCGTGAAATGAAATGAATTGACCGCGAAGTGAATGGAATTGACCACGAAGTGAATGGAATTAACCATGAAGTGAATGAAGTGAATGGAATTGACCGCGAAGTGAATGGAAATGACCGCGAAGTGAAGGAAATTGACCGCGAAATGAATGGAATTGACCGCAAAGTGAATGGAATTGACCATGAAGTGAGTGGAATTGACCACAAAGTGAAGGAAATTGGCCGCGAAGTGATTGGAATTGACAGCAAAGTAAAGGAAATTGATCGTGAAATGAATTAAATTGACCGTGAAGTGAATGGAATTGAACGTGAAATGAATGGAATTGACCGCGAAGTGAAGAAAATTGATCGCAAAATGAATGGAATTGACTGCGAAGTGAAAGAAATTGACTGCGAAATGAATTAAATTGACCATGAAGTGAATGGAATTGAACGTGAAATGAATTAAATTGACCACGAAGTGAATGGAATTGGTCGTGAAGTGAATGGAAATGATCGCGAAGTGAAGGAAATTGACCACGAAGTGAATGGAATTGACCGCGAAGTGAATGGAATTGATCGTGAAGTGAATGGAATTGATCGCGATGTGAAGGAAATTGACCGCGAAATGATTGGAATTGACCACGAAGTGAATGGAATTGACTGTAAAATGAATTGAATTAACTGTGAACTGAAGGAAATTGACCGCGAAATGAATTAAATTGACCGCGAAATGAATAGAGTGAATGGAATTTAACGTGAAATGAATGGAATTGACCGCGAAGTGAAGGAAATTGACAGCGAAATGAATGAAATTAACCGCGAAGTGAAGGAAATTGACCGCGAAATGAATTAATTTGACCGCGAAGTGAATGTAGTGAATGGAATTGACCGCGAAGTGAAGGAAATCGACCACGAAATGAATTAAATTGACCGCGAAGTCAATGGAATTCATTGTGAAGTGAATGAAATTGACCATGAAATGAATGAAGTGAATGGAATTGACCGTGAAGTGAGTGAAGTTCACCACGAAGTGAATGGAATTCATTGTGAAGCGAAATTGACCATGAAATGAATGAAGTGAATGGAATTGACCGTGAAGTGAGTGAAGTTCACCACGAAGTGAATGGAATTCACCATGAAGTGAATGGAATTGACTGCAAAATGATTAAAGTGAATGGAATTGACCGTGAAGTGAGTGAAATTCACCTCCAAGTGAATGGAATTCACTGCAAAATGAATAAAATTCACTGTGAAGTGAGTGAAATTCACCGTGGAGTAGATGAAATTAACTAATATATCATCTATTATGGACAAAATATATAAGACATTTCATTTCAAGACATCATTTACAACTAATTACACCCTCAATGTTTTACTGTTTTACAAGACATCATTTACAACAAATTACAACGTTTCACAAAATTTCCCCATTCCTCTCATGTATAACACAAATATATCATCTATTGTAGACACTCAGGCAATCATAGGCTATTGAGTACCTAAAGATGGGAGTAAATTTCTACAAGTCTGTCCCTGACAAAATTTGATCACTGCACAAAATATCAATATATTTCATGACAAATATGCTACAATGATATCCATTCATCTGCTTTGGTATAGAAGTATCTTCTCTGACCGTCCAAGCCTTCCCGTCCAACACAAACATATCTCCTGCGGCATGGAATATTATAGGTAAGCCCTCCTTCATTAGCTTGATATGTTCCCTATATCGACTGACTGCCCTCGAATATAAACTGTCGAGAATAACGATCTCTCAATCTTGAGGGTGGATGACCACGAGGTACCGATTGTTGGCGTGGTTGATTGGTACATATGTCTGTCCATGTTTGACAAGATATGATATCATTAGTAAAATTATAGAAATGGGTACACCCAGAGTTGATCACTTTTAACGACATCATTACCTATTCATACTACCACATGGGCTTCTACCCTTCTCAAGGTTTAGTAATGCCGTTCATAATGAGTTTATCTACTTGTAATGTTGCACACTCTTCCTCGCTACAAATGTCCCGGTACATTCTTAACGTCAGCATTTGCAAGTCGAGACATGGCTATTACAGACAAAATACAAAATTAGAACATATATCATATAAATAAATAACATAGTAACCATAATCCAAATCATACAGTTACCAAAAAATGTAGAGCAGAACTTGCAGTCATAAGTATATAAAGTTGGAAATGAACTGTGCCTTCTCTCTAAGAAATCAACGTATTTGTCAATAGCCTAATCAATAAAGATGGCGGATTAAGCTCTAATCTAACATAAGAGTTGAATACACATGGATTTATGTATGTATGTGAATTACTTACCACGCTATCAACCCATGCATCTTTCTCCCATATGGTCCTGAACTAAATAAAATCCGTCGAATCTTTATTTGCGTTGGCCTAACAATTCAGTTCATGCAGTTCTTCCTCTGATATAACCCTAAATGGATCAATCTTGGCCTAGAAGGGTATCAGAGAAGTACAAAATTGTTTCGGTTTCTCAGAGTCGGCGGCGTTGCTTGGAATTGTTTAGATGGCAGAGATGGATGTGAATGGAGAATGCTTGTAGACAGACGGCTTCATGACCCTCTTAGTTCTCCTCTTATAGATTGGAATGGACAGTAGTGATTTCTCGCATACATTAACATCTAATGCATCTGAGTGTTGAACATCCACCTCTCCATTCCCCTGTTCCATATCTTCCAATTCCTCATCCTCCTTCTCAAACTCTTCATTCTCCTTCTCTAACTCCTCCTTCTAAAACTGCATCTTTTCTATAAGAAACGCCTCCATCTGCTTCTTCAACTCCACCTTACCCTCCTCCAACTCTTCCTTCTCCTTCTTCAATACCTCATTCTTAATCATCAATTCTTTCTTCTCCCTCAATAGCATTTCCATCTCCATCTTCAAAATCTCCCTCTCATTCAACTCTTCCTTCTCTAACCTCAAGGCTTCTTTATCTTTTACCAATAGTTCCCTCTCATTGATTGTTAGCTCTCTTTCCCTCTCCATAGATTCTTCTCTCTCTTTTAGTATGTGTTCCCTCTCATCTATATGTTTTTCCTTATGATTCAACTCTTCCCTATCTCTCTCCAACAAAAGCCTCTCTGCCTTCAGCTCCTCACTATCCTCCCTTAACTTTCCTATCAATTACAATCTCGCTCCCTCTCTATAATGCCCTAATTTTTGAAACCCGAGTATATGACTCGTTCTCCAAAAACCTGAGTGTTAACTTATAAAATTCAGTGTAAATTTGAACCGCTTATCATTAATCAGAGTTAACAATAATGTAGCTAGAGTAAACCATACATTGTATAAAAACATTCCAACCATAATAAAAATCCAAATGTAGCACCCATACAGGACTTATATAATCTCAAATACAAAGTTCGTTAAACAAAGATAGAAATCTAGCGTCTAATGATGAAGCTCAACATGGGCCGTAGGGGCCTCATTTAGTTCCTCAGCTACCCGATCTGCTCTAGCGACCCAGTGAATGTCATCGGCTCGCTCTATACCTGCATCAACTGTTACGGTTTGATAGCGCCAATGGCTATCACGGTGAGGAGTACCCTCTAAGATTACACACTCATCACTCATAGTCCAACATAATCGCAATATATGAGAAGGAACATATTAAACAACGCGATTCAAAATCATAATTATATATTCAGAAGTAAGCTAGTCAACATAATCTCAACATTATGGAAATGTAATAGAAATCGCAATGAAAAGGGGACGTGTCCAGATGATCAAATAATCAATCTTACAAACTCTATAAAATGACTAGAAAATCAAGCTTTAAATCTCTGCTTCACCCGAAAATCATATCGTACGTGAACACAGCAAGATGACTAGGAAATCACTAAGAGAACACCCGCTCAACCCGAAAATCACCGCACGACTGCACACTACAAGATGAATAAATAAGCAACATGTAAACTCTAGACCACCCGGAAATCATATCGTACGTGAACACTGCAAGATGGTTAGGAAATTGCTAAGTGAACACCCGCTCCACCCGAAAATCACAGTACAACTGAACACCGCAAGATAGCTAGAAAACCAATATACAAAACTCTACTCCACCCGAAAATCATATCACACGTGAACACCGCAAGATGGCTAGGAAATTGCTAAGTGAACACCCGCTCCACCTAGAAATCACCATACGATTGAACACCACAAGATGAAGAGAGAATCAACTAGCCACAAAAGGGCATCAATGTTCCATCAAGGCCACAAAGGGCAAATAAACAATCTAAGCCACGTAGGGCAAATATGTGATCCAAGCCATGTAAGCTAATGTGCAATCCAAGCCATATAAGGCAAATGTGTGATCCAAGCCATGTAAGTCAAATATGGACCGCAAGATAGTAAGACCACGATAAGTTCCATTCAATCCATCAAATGATAGCAAATGATAATCATACAATTAATTAACATGTGTACAACTAAAGATAGCATATTATCATCAATCATTTATGCTTACCAAAATTAAAGAGATATGTTCATTAATTAACATATGAATCAAGTGCGCAACAGATTAGCATATTCATATAGTAAGATCAATAATTCAATGAGAGAAATAAAGGCATCATAGATTAATGAATTTAAGTGGGAAGCTCAAAGGGTAAGTCCTCACCTCGATCAAACAAACTAGTTATGTGGCCCGCTAAGTAGCATGACTGAAGTCCGATAAAGTCAAATCTAGTCGATAAACATGCGACCACGACACGATCAAAATATTAAGGAAGATGGTTAGTACTTGGCTCCTATGGTCAATAAACTAAGTGAAGACTCATTCAGTAACCAATGAATATAAATGAGTTTTAATTTACCTTTATCTTGGCAGCTTGACACGAACTTAAGTAAAATCAACCGAGTCAACTTGATCGAGCCTCGGGTGTACCTTCTTTCTCCCTATTGGGATTCCAATCGAACCCGCACTAGGCCCACACCCAACAACTCAACTAAGTCGGCTCGTAGGTGCGACGACCACCATATCTCTCTCTTCTCTTCTCCTTTCTTTCTTTATTTTCTTATGCTTTTCTCCTATTTTTGTTGGAATATCCAGCAATGTCTGGACCAAGGTCCAAAGCCCAACTTGACTCACTGGACACGATTTCAGCCGAGTTAACTCGGCAGTCCCCAAACCCAACTCGCTCTCTTTCTCTCTTCCTCTCCTTCTCACCTCTTCCTTTCTCTCTCTCTCTCTCCCTCTTTTTTCCCTTGCTAGAATTCCAGCTAACCTAGATCAGATCCAAAACTAATTCAGTTGAGTCAGACTTGGTTTTAGCTTAGTCGACTCGGTTCTCTCCCTCTCCCTCGCTATTCTCCTCCTTCTCTACTCTATAGCTCCCTCTTCTTCTCTTACTGTTTCCCCTTTTTTTTTTTTTTATGCTGGAACGTCCAGCAATGTCCATACTCAGGTGACATATGGGAGGACCGTGCTGGGCAGCAACTCATCTCGAGTTGGTTCAGTTGGTGCAGTAGCAACCTCGTCTCTCTTTCTCCTTCATTTGTTTCTCTCTCTCTTTATTTGTTTCTCCTTTATTGAATAGATATCTCTCTTTCCTTTTTTCTGACAAGGGAGGAACCCCAACTCGAAGCGTAGTTCGACCGACTCCACGACTTGGTGCGGCAGCGCGTTGACAGCAAGAAAAGAAAACGACGCTCTCCCTCTCTCTTTCGGCCTTCCGATTCGTAGGGTTTAGTGAGGCCTCCTTGATGAATAAGGGCCTTATATAGCACTCCCAAAATTCATTTAGAGGGTCCGGCAGCTAATCGCCTAATTAGTTGAAAGGCAGAATTTAAACAAAGTAGCTAGAGTTTTTTTTTTAAAAGAAAGTTTACATGCGTGAAACTAATTGACTCATACTGCTGGATTTTTGACATATGGGTCCACCTAGTGGACGTCTCAGATTAGCGAATGGGGCCCATCCCACATGGATGGGTTTCCTGCTTAAACGGAGGAGATGACCCAGCCATTAATGGCGGGTCATCGGCCGATGGCTGATCCAATGATCAAAAACGTATGGACGGTTTGGATAAGTCCCATGATCGTTGTGGGACCCTCCAAACGGATGACTATTAGAGCTCTACTTAGTGGGCTTGGGTTTGAGTTGTGGTAGCGGTGGGAGGAAAAACTCAAGCCATGGCTAAGGAAAGCCCTAGTTTGGAGGGCTTGAATGGATTGCAATGGATGGTTGGGATGTTGCAGAAGCCATCGCACGCGGTTTGCAAGCTCAGCGCTGACACAGCTTCTGTTTTTGGAAAAATCCAGCCGCACACACTCGGTTGGTGCTGGTGTTTGTGGTCACACGTGTGTGAGCCATCGGGTGAAAATAGGCAAGGATTGGTCGTCCCTGTGTCCTCTACGAGATGAACGGGTCAGATCACCCGGGTGGCTGATCCTGGTGGGCCATAACGCTCGCAGATGGCCAATGTTGGTTTGAATCCCGTTCGGGGGACAAAAATAAAGGAAGAAGGATCCTTCCTTTTTTTGGTTGCTGACGGGTCAGAGCCAGCTTGATCGAAAATAACATTCGGTGCACAGCGGTTGTGCACTTGCTTGTGTACGCGCGGTTCTAATGTGGGGTCCACATTGATACTTGGTCCAATCCACACTGTTAATTTATTTTGTCAGCTCACGATAAGGTCCAGCCCAAAGGATGAGGCAGATCCAAGGCTTAGATGGGCCATACCTTAAAATCTTAGCCTACAACTGAGGATTCTTGTTGATATAACTGTCAGATTTTATTTTATTTTTAAATCTGATCGTTAACATACTTAATGGTTCCTAGTCCTATTTTAGGAAAATTCGACAATCATCTCTATGATTGATTACTCTCACTTATTAGTTAAATGAGTTATTATGAATTTTAACTCTTATATAACAAGATTACCAACTGTCTTAAGATTCAGTCGAGGCTCCTGAGTGAAATCTGAAATTTAATGATTGGCTTGGATTATCAGACCATAAGCAGATGATGAGAGGTCCTAGAGACTATATAAATGGAAACCTATCCATTGATCTTGTACCTAGATGGACAGATTTCTTATAAACTTAATCAATGCCGATCAAAAGGATTTTTGGGGTCCTAAATTTAAGAAGGTCAGTTAGATTTGCCCATCAATGAAGTTCGCATCCCAAGAGTAGGTTTTTCTAACAATGGGGTGATCCATTTGAAGAATATCGAATGGGTAGTTTAGTATATGGATGGGAACTGCTTTTATCATGGTTGGATTTTGACTGGAAATCACGTAAAGGTTCGTTTAAGCTAGGTTTGTATTCATGCTAAGTTAGGTTACACGGTAACACCCGAGGACTGAAATGTATGGGGTGTTACACTCTCCCTCTCCCTCATCACCACTCTCTTCCTCTCCCTCATCTTCATCCTCTCCCCTCTCCCTCTCCCTCATCCTCTCCCTCGGCCTCTCCCTCTCCCTCTCCCTCATCCTCTTCATTATCTTCATCATCATCATCTTTAATGTCCTACAAAATGAGGCAATGTATATATCAAATATATAACATATTAATGTATATAAAAAATGTTAACATAAAAGAACACTTTTCTGACATCTTATGTGAGATCTATTACGGACCAAACAAATAGCATCTGACTCTAGCTCCTCAATGGTGGGTTCTAAGGTAAGAATTATCTCAATCTGCAAGAGTCATGTTTATGTACAGAAACATATATATTTCAATAAGTGACCACTTAACTCATAAAAATTGACTTACATCTTCGCTCTCATGTATTTGATGAATTTTCTTATACCTCCAACCCTTCCATTCTAGATATTGTATGAATCTTGGGATTTAGGAGGGAACGTATGAAATGATACATTCTCGGAGGGCTGTTACTCTCTCAAGGGCCCATATCTGTTATAATGAAATAACAAGATGATCTTAAATAAATATAGTTCCGTATAAACTATAAATTAAAATAGACAAGGAAAGAATCATTACTTGTAGGAGAAATATGCAGCCGTTGACATTGTAGTGAAACCCATGTGATGTTATCAAGGGACTCTCGATCCCTTCAGTCATTGTTTGGAAGGCCAAACTTCCATAAGGGTAGATATTAAAGTCTTTTAACGAGTCCACAATGTTGATATACTTTGTACAACATATAATATTCGTGTCGGTTCCCCTAACAAACCACTCTACGCATAATATTAGGAATACCTTCACGACATATTCATGATTATTGCTATCAAGTATCTTATTGAGCATCTCTTGTACGTGTTTCTTTAGGATATGATATTTCTTGAAGTATTTCTCTCTTATTGACTTCTTGGAACAATGGATATTGGGTATGGAGAGGTCACCAGTCTTCAGCCCTGTTATTAGGGTGAAGTCCATCTTCAAAAATTTTAAACGGTTCCCCTGTATCTCGAATATGAGATTACATCTGTATCTCTCAATAAGTAAGTGAAACAAAGCTCCTATAAACCTAAATGAAGTAATGTGTAGTAGAAAAGAAAATGAGGACTGCTTAAATATATTTAATCTGCTATCATTCTTCTCCAAACCACTCTTCATGATATCAAACTACCATGTCAGTTAACACCCACAAGACAAGTTCGGGACTGTAGCACCAAATCCCTTAGGTGAGGGTCTGTCATTTGTAAGGGTGAATTGAAAATTTTATCAACAATAATATTCATTATTTAATGAAGCATAATGTGAAAGTTGACTCGTTGTGGTGAAAAATCATAAAGAATAGTGTCAATTTGCCGAGTTAGCGGTCATTTTTGGTGAATTCTAAGTAAAAGTACCTGACTTATAAATGATTTTCAATAAGTTTTCGGCCCGTTTTACTCATTTATCAGTCAATTTCATGAAGTTGTCCGTAAATTTCTGCAAGTTCTCGATAAAAAAGATGTCAATTTCAAGCAGTTATCGATCATTTAGATGAATTCCAAGTCAAAGTGGCAAACTCATAAGCGAAATTCAACAAGTTTGCGGCCAATTTCACTCACTTATCGGTCAAATATCCTAGTTATATATTACATTTTGGCCCAAGAACGTCATGAAATTGACCGAGTGAGTGAAGTTGACCGCAAACTGACTGAAATTCACCACGAAATCACTTAAATTGACCGTGAACTAACTGAGATTGATAGCGAAATGAATGGTATTGACCATGAAATGATTGAAATTGACCACGAACTGATTAAAATTAACTGTGAAGTGAATGAAATTCATCGTGAACTGATTAAAATTGACCGCAAACTGACTGAAATTCACCGCAAACTGATTGAAATTAACCGCGAATTGGTTAAAATTAACCATGAATTGATTGAAATTGATCGTGAACTAACTGAAATTGACCGCGAACTGATTGAAATTGACCACGAACTGAGTTAAATTTATTGTGAGCTTATTATGTTTGACCGTAGACTAAGTGAAATTGACCGGGGACTAAGTGAGATTGATTGGACTACATGAAATTGATCAATAACTACTTCAAATTAACATTTTGAACTGAGTTAAATTGACCGCGAACATCATGGAATTGACTAAGAACTGAGTTAAATTGACGATGGACATGGTGAAATTGACCGCGAATTGAGTTAAAATGACCGCAAACTAAATTAAATTGACCGATAAGTGAGCGGTAAGTAGTTATCGGTCAATTTCAAATAGTTATTGTTCAATTTCAAGTGGTATCTGGCAATTTCACACGGTTCTCGGTCAAGATATCAGTTTCCTACAGTTGTGAGTTAAATTTCACTTAGTCCTCAGTGAATTCCATTTACTACCCGGTGGATTTAACTCAGTTCGCGGTCAATTACATTCACTTCGTGGTAGATTTAACTCAGTTCACGGTCATTAAAACTTATTTCGCGGTCAATTTAACTCAGTGGGTCCTTGGTCTATTAACTCAGTGGGTCCTTGGTCTATTTCACTCGGTCTTCGTTCAGTTTCACATTGGTCTTCGTTCTTTGTTTCACATCGGTCTTCGTTCTTTGTTTAAAAAACCCTCAATGTAGGCCATTTGAGCATTGCATTTGCTTGTTTATCGTGATATATCATATCATACAATGTTTAAAAAAAAATAAAGAGGGTTGTAGACCATGCGAATATATCATATAAAATACAGTGGGGTCCACAAATTGAAAGCATGGATTTCAAATATACTTGGCTTCTTTGATGGGGGGACCATTTTTGTCCTGTCTTGGGTGACAAAAGTCGAAAATGACATGAGGCGAGTGTATTCTCAACCAAATAAAGGTGAAAATGAGGGTTTTACTGATAGGGTGGATAGTTACAAAAGGGGAGAAAAGAAGGTAGTAAAATAGGGATTTTACTTTTAGGGTGGCTAGTCACAAAGGGAAGAGATGTAATCAGAAAATGGAGTTTTTTTACTAGGGTGAAGGATTAGGAAGAGGAAAGAAGAATCTAAAAAATCTTTGAAGCAGATGCGGCCTTCCGCTTTTGAAAGCGCGTATGAAAAAGGCAGGGGCATTTTGGACATGTGAAATGTTGTCCTTGCAAAAGGGGCTTATTCTTGGAAGGTAAGAATAAGTGATCTTAGTAAGGTGCGTTGTCCATAATTAGTGGGTCGTACAGTAGGAAAAGTCTCATGTGGAAAATTAGATAGACTGTGTGGATAAAACCAATACATCATGGTGCACCCTCATATTCGACCTTGTTCCTCATCAGTTTCCTAACGTCCAGTTTTCATGTGCATGATTAGAGCTGTACACGAGCAGACTAAGGCTCGAGTACTCGCTCGACTCGACTCAGAATACTCGACTCGTACTCGACTCGTCAGGTGTTAGAGCTGAGTACGAGTAGTTTTTTTTTACTCGTTTTGAGTTCGAGTAGAGTACAAGCAAAGTAGTACTCGACTCGGTACTCGACTCGGTGCTCGAACTCGGTACTTGACCAAGGCCATATATATACAACTAAAGCCCTATTTCTTGGTCGCTTTCAGATTTCGCCCGCCTCGTCCAAATCGGAAAACCAAACCCTCCCTTTCCTTCCCTCCCTCCCATCGTCCAGCGCTCGTCCCTTCTACCCTACCCATTCGGCCATTCCTCTCTCTCTCTCTCTCTCTCTCTCTCTCTCTCTCTCTCTCTCTCTCTCTCTCTCTCTCTCTCTCGTCCCTACGCTCGGCTCTCGTCCCTACGGCTGTCGTGCTACTCGCCTTCGCTCGTCCCTACCCCGCTTAAAGGCCCCCCTCCCCGGGCCCGCCCGCTCCGCCCGATGCCCGTCGTGCGCGGCCTCGTCCCCCCTGTCCGGTGCCCCTGTCCGTCCATCAGGTAAGAATTTCGTTTTGAATTTGTTGCTTTCCAATGTTGATTTTGATGGATTACAGAATCTATATGTTGGGCCCACCATTTTGTGTCCGGTGCCCCTGTCCATCCGCAGATTTTCTTGTGTTGGGCCCACCTTTTTGTGTATATGCTGTCCAAGCTGGACGGCGGATGATTCTGAACAATGTATTTGAACTTTAACATACAATGGCTTTTTCCGACCATTTTATTGCTTGTGTAGAACATCTAATCCATGTAAATGATAGACCGCAACAAAAATGATGAATTAGAGAGAAAATCTGATTAATTTACAAATTAGGTGTACCAAACATGTACATTCAATCAGTCCATCGGTTGTCCATTGATATTAATGGTGTTGCTCACCTGATGAATGGACCGCCCTTTTTTTGCCTACAGCTAATCTCTATGGGGTGGCCCACATTTTGCATGGCTAGGATTTTACACACAGCTGACACATAGGTACTCGAACTCAACTCGAAAACTCAGACTCGACTCTACTCGTTTATTACTCGTACTCGGCTCGTACTCGGGCGAGTAGAGTACAAGTAGGGGGTACCTGCTCGTTGGCCGAGTAGAGTCGAGTACGAGCAGCACTCGGGCGTTAAGAGCCGAGTACAAGTAGGGCGATACTCGACTCGACTCGACTCGACTCGTGTACAGCTCTATGCATGATTCCCACCTCGTAAATCGATGGCCAGATTTTCCAGCTGAGGTACATTCAAAAGGAGACCACCTTGTGGACGCCGGCGGATTAGGTGAGACCCCGGCCTCACCTAGTGCGGTCCTTACCGTGGGATTACCGTGGGGCCCACCTTGATGTATGTATTATGTATCCATATCGTCCATCTGTTTTTCCATATCATTCTATGGAAGTATCCAAATATCCAGTTATCAGGTGGACCATAACATAAGAAATAGTGAAGATTGACCATCATACTATTAAAAACTTCTCAAGGCGCACCTTAATGTTTTCGTAGTGTTTTTTTTACCATCCAATCTGTTGAGAAGGTCACATAAGCCTCAATGAAGGGAAAAAAACAAATGTCAACTTGATCCTCAATCGCCACTGTTTATTATGATATGGTCCACCTAATCATTGGATCTGATTAAGTTTTGGTATAATACCCTTTTTAGGATTTAGAAAAACGGATGGAAGGCGTGGACACATAATAAATACATCAAGGTGGGCCCCACGGCAACCCTACAGTAAGGGCGGGTGAGGCAGGGGTCTCACCTAATCCGGTCTCCCTCGCGGACTTCACACATACGGCAGAGAGGAGAATTTGTGAAAGACTATGCATAGTCACGTAGGGAGTGACTACTGGATTACCTGGACTGAGGACTTCGTATGGATGAGATCCAGACCATCCATCAGGTGCACCACGTAATTTTTGGATCTGGTCCCAAAAATCAAGCTAATTTATTTCTAAGATGGGCTACACCATAGGGAACAGTTAAGATGGGAAATCCGACCATTAGAATCGTCCAAATTTTGTTGGGTCCACAGTGGGGTGAATATGACATCCTGTGGGATTAAATCCGGAGGGATACAGGTCCATTGCTAAAGAAAGAGGGCTCTTTCATCACAC
Source organism: Magnolia changhungtana (assembly GCA_030180095.1). Taxonomy (NCBI): domain Eukaryota; kingdom Viridiplantae; phylum Streptophyta; class Magnoliopsida; order Magnoliales; family Magnoliaceae; genus Magnolia; species Magnolia changhungtana. The sequence goes on from JASAUF010000625.1 coordinate 6,106,834, forward strand.
AAGATGACCATTATGTTCGTGAGACTGGACTTTTGAGTCCAATTCGGAATCGGTCAAACCGTGGTCGTGTTAATTCTCTCGAGCTTTTTAGCTCCTCAGCCGTCCAGTCGATTGAAGGCAATTTTCGCCCTTTGCTCTAAATACCCGATAAGTAGGTTTGACAAACTTAGTTCCTGAGATAGGCCTCCAAGTTGGATTCCAGCGTGTTTTTTGAGATAGATGACCCCCACATTGGTAAATTTAATGAGTGTAGATACGAAGTCATCATCTTCGTTCCAATGCCTACGACTTCACCTCCTTGATTTTTCTACGACTTCAATATTCCAGTGCCTCATATCCCAACATTGTCGTTTTTGGATTCTCTTGAGTAGAGCTCTGCATGAGTCGAACTGAGCTCGACTCGGCTCGGCAAATAGCTGACCCCAGCTCGAACTAAGCTCAGCTCGGCCTCGAGCCTGCCTGGCCATCTCGACTCGGTTGGGTCAGCAGCTCAGGTCAGTTTAAACCGAGTTAGAGCCTGTGGGACATTTTCTCAATCACGTAAAATGCATCTTCAATTTCTCACAGTATGCAAAATAGCAACAACAGTTTACAGGTATTTTATCAAATAATCGGCATGCATCATCAAAATTAAGATATAGCTTTATCATGTAAAGTGTTTTTTTTTTTTTTTTTTTTTTGTAGTGATTTGTTTCATATCCATATCTTCCTCACCGCCAGCTGATTCCGTGGAGAACTTATACACTTGAAACAACACTTCGTTGAGTCATTTCATCAAACACTTCGTGAGCAGCATCAATATCAAAATAACCGAGTCACTGAACTGATTCGATTCAAGTTGAGGTTTGAACTCGGACAAGCTCGAACTTAGCTCGAAACTTTTTCAAGCTCCAAAAATCAGCTTGACTTGGCTCAAACTCAATTTCAAATTGAGTCGAATCGAGCTTTTTCGAGTCAAGTCGAGCTTGTTAACCAAGCTAACTCGGTTCATGTACAGCTCTACTCTTGAGCCTCTATTGTCTTTGCTTTATCCGATACTAGGCTTGGAAATAGACAATTTGACACTTGGCAAGTAAAGTATCATAGTTTAGTCCGATGAGGCATGAAGAGTGAATGTAGTTCACAATTTCAAACTTAAAACTGTGGTATGAGATATCTTCTAAGAATGTCATTTGTTAATGACCAAGTTCAACTCATGGGCATTTGTTAGCTTAGATGAAAGGATCATTTCAAGTTCAGCCAAGACGGATATGACTTTCCCGGAGATGTATTTGACCATTTGGTGAAGGATCAATGAGATAGCCCCAATTTTGTATAGCTATTGGCATTCGATTTACTGTTTCTATCACATGACAAGTGCGGGCATGCTAAATTTGAATATGCGGCTCAATTTAAAATGAAAAACTATGACCCCAAGCATTAAGATAGGCAGATACGTAGTATATGACCAAGAACGAATGAGATCTTTCGCTTATTCAGCCACTCGCACAATATGTTAAAAGGATCAGGAGATAGTCAGAGGGTAGGGTTCGTCCTTTGATGATGGGTTACACTTTTGCCTTCCATACAAAAGGACTTTTTCAATACAGATAAGAAAACAAGAAAGGAATTCTTACAGTCGATTGCAGAGTATAGTTTCAAAACACCTTCATGGGTGGGAAACTCTAATTGATGCTCGAATTAAACCCAACGTATGAGCATAGATCCAAATTACAACTAAAGTTAACATATACGGATTACACTATGATGGGGACATCACGCACACACGCGCATGCACGCCGCCGCCCCTACTCATGTACGCAAGGAAAAGGATGGCCCCACTATCGATCTGGCTCGATGACGACATCCAGGGAGGGCCTCCTAACTAAAAGACAAGTTTTAGTTCCAAAAAAGTGGGTCCGATAGTCAAGAAAAGTCCATCATGAGATCTCATGATCGTGGCCCACTAGTCGGATTGATTTCATATTTTAGGTTTTGCTTATTGTTATTATTTAGAACATTATGAATGCTTTAGATTTCTCTGTTTGGTTTTTATTTTAGTTTCCTTCATCGTCAAGTAATGGGTTGTGCACATGGTGCGAGTTTTGGGGTATAGGATTTTCCCTATAAATAGGCACCCCTTATAGTTCTTTTTTCATTGAAGTTTAATAAAAATTCTTGCTTTATTTTTCTGCTCTCTTCATGAGTTGTGGAAGAATTCAAAAGTGGGTGCGAAGCCCTCCCTTTTCGAAGGGCTAACTACCATGGTGCGAAGCCACATCGACCCCGATTCATCCCCATCCTCCATCATCTCTTTTCTTTTATCTTCCACCATCATTCATACTTCACGTTCGTCATTGGTTGCATCAGTTTCCTTTCATTATAACTGGTTCTCAGATTTCGTCCCGCTGGGGGCTGAAACTTCGACGGAGCACCACGCCCAGATCAGAGCTCGGATCGACGTCAAAATCGGGAGTTTTGCAGCCTAGGCTTGGCCGACCAAGGCTTAGGAATCCTTTTAAGGATTCTTTTCCCTCTCACACATGCGGCCAGCCTCATGCGCACGTGCGTTCACACCTTGCCCGTTGTCCACACGCCGGGATCATTTGTTTTAGGTTTTTTTTTTTTCTATTTTTCCTCTCTTTTTTATACCTAATTGCATAACCCTATATCTAGATTATATTATCCCTCACTGATTTGCCCTTTTACTCACCCTAGGGTTCCTTGAATTGAGATTAGGGAATCCCTTGGATTAGGGACTGATTTTTATGCATGAGTGGTTAATTTTATTTCCCTTTGACATCATTTGGCTTATAATTTTTATTGGTCTAGCCCTAGCCTGTGTCGGCTTGGACCCGCATAGATTCCCCTTCTTAATTGAATGTTTGGATTTTCATGTGGGATGTGGAATTGGTGTGATTGTTTCTGAATTGGTAGGATCTAAGCCTAAAATCTTGCATGTCATATTTAATTTTCCATGTCCTGCATCACACTAGGGAATGTAAAGAGCAAGCAAAAGTAAAAGATTACACTAAGAAATGTAATTGACTAGCAGAAAAGTAGAGAGATTACACTAAGGAATGTAAATGATGGATAATTGCAAGGATAATTGAAAGATAGATTTGGTTTCATTGGGTTGATATGAGACACTTTGCTTTGCTAAAATCCTTTGTTATTTATAGCCTCAATCCGGCCATCTAGATGCAATTCCCATGTTCTGATGGTTGTTATAACGTTTAATATGTCTTAACCCTCTTTGCTTCTACACTAGCCATCTTTCTTGTAACAGCTTTTGCACGACCACTATTCACTTGATCGCTCAGTGGATGATGTGGCGTTACTCGATGCTCTCCAACTGTATTATCATACAAGCCTCTTCGTATATCCCCAAAGATCTCTAATTATACCACGCAAATCCATCCCAATCACACACAACCTGCCCTGATTGGCTTTCACATGAATTGGTGACATTGGTGATGAACAATAGCAAAAGTCTCTCCAGGAGAAGATTGAAAGAGGCCAATAAATCTAAGACCTAGAAAATGATAAGTTCGGGCCGATCTGGACCTCAATGTCAATTTCTTCTTTAACTTATCTCCTAAACTTATCAAAGACTCTTACATTCATGCTTTTTGGCCTGAAGGTGGATGGTTCGATCCTTAAGCGAACAACAGGCCTTAATGGGCAAACATTTATGTCATTGTCAATGAACATGAGTAAGATCTTGAGATCCCTGTGACACATAGTTATGTTCAATGAATGACCATGGTTGTGGTGTAACACCCCGTACTTTCCTGTACTCGGGTGTTACCATTATGGTTCAAGTTAACGAACTTGGATAAACGTACACACCCAATCTACGACATTCCCTAGTAATTGATAATTCAAAATCCGACTGTTCCAACTGTTAATCCTTAAGAGGAACAACTACATTCTCTTGAAACTGAACATTAAGCATAGAATTAGAGTCGTAAATAACCAAATCCACCATTCGTCAGAGTCTAACTTCAAGACCTTTCACCTAATCATCATACATAAACCATTGATGTTCAGATTTGAAATAATCCAACTGCTAAACTGTCGATAAACATTACTAGATACCTTTTAATAGCCTTAAGTCTATGAACTAGAAGTTTAAATGGATCCAATCATCTTGATTGTTTAAAGGACCCCTGGACCATAAAGGATAAATTCTAAATTGATCTAGTCATTTAAACTCGCAATTGCCCATTTAACCAAGTTGTAGGGTTACCTAATCTACTCTAAGTTAGACTACAAACCCTAACGACCGATGACGATCAAATCAAATGCAATCTAAACTGTCGAATCAATGAGAACCTACAATCAGAAGGCCAAAATGCAAATGTATGGCCCGTTGAGCTTTGGATCAACCTGATTGCTGGCCAGGGGCCCTAATTGGACCCATAGTATCAAATGGATAGAGTGGATCTAAAAATACATCACAATGGACCCCACACAGGTGTGCATGTGCACAAAATTGTGTACACCCGTCATGCACTAGATGGCGTAGCCATTCTGTAACACCCCGTACTTTCCAATACTCGAGTGTTACCATGTGATTTAATTTAATACAAATAATAATAATAATAATAATAATACAACCTAAATATATACTATGAAATGTTATTTATATATATTTTATAAATATTTGAAGTTTCATGTTAAAGGGATATGTAACTATAATCCATATCGTATGCATATACTTACAACATCATTAGTATAAATTACAAACTATAGATTTTGTAATACATAAAAATAACATATACTAGAAAATTTTATAATGAATAACATGTTTTTAAACAATTTAATGATTTATATAACTTTAAAAATGCCTTTGACTAAGCAAAAATCTCAAAATGGCTGGGATCTCTCTCCCCATCAAAATTTTGAATCTGTGAATTTTCAAGTCCCAAGTTGAGCCTCACCAAGCACTTTCCGGATGATCCAAACAATCCATTTCCCTCGTGGTGGCCCACTGAACAAAACGGTATAGGTTCTTTGACCCAGGCATTGAAACAACAAAGATCAATCCCAACCGTCCATTTCCTTCATGTGGAGCTGAGATTCAATGGGAGGGACCACCGGGTGGCTTGTTGGGCAAGCCAACACCCCATGGACCAGAGGCTTTCAACCTTCCTCCTTACCAGCTGAGAGGAGTCCTCTCACAGCCCAAAAACGGCTTGACAATTAAGAGAGAAGAAAAAGAAGATTTTCTTCTTTTGGATAGGGGTGGCTGTCACACTCGTGGCCGTCCGATGGGCCACTTGGCTTCATCACAGCCCTCCTGCATAGATGCTACAAGAAGAGATAAAAGAGTTTCTCATCTCATGAGAATAGGGAGGAAAATAAAAGAGATCTCATGAGATGAAGCAAGATCTCATCTGGGATCCAAAAAGTGGGCCCCATACCTCTAATGGGACCCATCCAGACTAATCAAACGGTCTGGATCATCCTGATAACCCTTAAGTACAAATCCACCATTGTTGGGTGGGTCATCTTCCTCAAAAACCCACTTGTCATGCCCCAAACTCGGAGATCGGACTCACAGGAATCCCGATTGTCGAATCTGGTGTCGACAGCCTCCGTAGTACCCCATTCTCAGTTCCCGGCGTCCATACACCAGATTCCGATCCTGGGATCCTACAAGGAGGATTTTTCCAATGTACATTTAACTCATAATAAGCATAACCACAAGTTTACCCAAGTCACAAAGGTAACATCATCATCACATATCTACTAATATAAACAGTTGAATACAGTGCTGAAAGGAAAATACATATATCGAAATCAAAGCTCCGGAAGATAGCTACATGCTCCAAACTCAACGCGATTGTAACTTAACCCCACCTGCACGCATCAATCGTGCATAAGCTTATAAAAAGCTTAGAGGGTGGTAAAAGTGTGTGTAAGGTAAGTGCCAAGTATACAACAAAGCCCATAAATCATACATCATCGGGATAAGTAGAATTACTGACAAGATCATGAATCATACGATATCAGAGTAAACGGAAATAATGATAAGCCCATAAATCATATAATATCGGAAATACTAGCAAGATAAATCAACTATGTAAATGAAGAGTCACAGAGAGCCAATGTCAGATGTCGAGGGTACAATGCAATATGTAATTCCTGCTAAGTCCGTCTAAGCCATATACATGCAAAAACATAGTAACTCAAAATGCTAAGTACTACAGATGCAATGTAATATATGGTGCAAATGAAATGACCATGCTGAAATGTGAAGTCGGGATGATAGTACGAAGTATCACAGGCTATGGGGTCCATCACAAGGGACTTCTATCGAAACCAGTCCCATACCTATATTTGGATAGTCAGACACAATGTGGTAAACTCCTGGTCTCAGGTTAGTCGCGCGCCCAACCAAAATCCTGACCGTGAGAAGGTACACGTAACAAATGTTATGCCCTACCAACCTAAGTGGATAGTGAATGAATGAATATGCAACGTCTGCTCAATAAGTCCATATATCAGTACGGTTACTCTCTGGGGAAATCACCGGGGTCTATTACACTCTATACCAACTGCCTCCTCCCAAGCTGCACAGCCCAGTGGGTGGAATAGACCTCATTATTCGCCTAGCCAGCAGTCTGCCAATACCCACCCGGCTCGTCGATAGTGGACCCATTTCTCGAGCTAGTCAAACTCAGCCTAGCAATGCCTACTCCCTCGGGCGGGTAAGGCCACACCCCCTCCCAACCGACCATCGCACAGTGGGAAACGCGGCCTCCTAGTATTCAGCACTCGGGCGCTCATGCATATCTACTCGGTCTCGACGTTGGGGCGTCCTCTGGTACCAAGAGGGTGTTTATGGATTTTCACCCAGGGCCATCTATAGCAGCCCGATGCTCGAACCAAACACTTCCAATGTCCCATTTGGCCATCCATGATATGCCTGTGGAGGCTACGACCCTGATGTCGCTAGGGCATACAGTAATCACAACACACAATGCAAGATGCATGAGTCATACAATCCAGTCATGCACCAGTCATGCACATATCATGCGCTCATGTGAGATAACCTCCACCTATTAGGGAGTCTCACAACAACCTGCCCAATGACATATGCAATGGTCAACCATATCTCATAACAAACATGGAGATGATGCGTATGGGCATGTATCATGATGCTATGCGGTCACATACTCATAATCGGTATTAATAACCACATTGACAATCTACCTTGATAATGTAGACATTTAACCAACATTGCCCCCAAGGAATGACTCATATAGAGCCTAACATACAGTGGACTCAGGGCCTCACACCAGGGCCAAATATACAACACCATGGGCCTCACTTAAGAGCTTAATACACATCGCGATGGGCCTCACTCATGGGCCGCATATACATCAAGTGGGTCACATCTCACGGATCTAATATCCATCGCAATGGACCGCTCCCACGGGCCTAATATACATCAAGTCGGGCCTCACCATATGGGCCAGAAATATATCACAATGGTCCTCGACAATCGAAATCGGCCTCGATAATCGAAATCAACACTCAGAATCGACCTCGACAATCGAAATCGACAAATCAGTCATGACAAATCGGAATCGATCGATAATCGGAATCGGCAAATCGGTCACGTCAATCAGAAATCGGCAATCGGTCACGATAATCGAAATCGATCGATAATCAGGATCGGTAAATCGGTCACATCAATTAGAATCGGCAATCGGTCACGACAATCGGGTCGATCGATAATCAGAATCAGCAAATCGGTCACGTCAATCGAAAATCGGCAATCAGTCACGATAATCGAAATCGATCGATAATCAGGATCGGTAAATCAGTCACGTCAATGAGAATCGGCAATCGGTCATGAAAATCAGAATCGATTGATAATCGAAATCAGTAAATCGGTCACGTAAATTAGAATCGACAATCGGTCACGACAATCGGAATCGATCGATAATTAGAATTGGTAAATCGGTTACGTCAATTGAAATCGGCAATCGGTCACGATAATCGGAATCGATGAGAATGGGTTGAACGGGGCCTGAGGGAAGGTCACAATGAGGACATCTAACCATCATTGCCCATTAATGTGGACATCTAACCAACATGGCTCCCAATGAGTGGCCCACATCAGGGATTTATACGTAACGTAACGACCACACATACATCACATCGAGCCTCACCCATGGGCCTCAAATACATCACAATGGGCCTCAATCCAAGGGCCTCAAATACACAATAGGTGGGCCCTACACATGGGTCTTGTATGCAGTAAATGGGCCACGTATCTGCATCTTGAATACATTAAATGGGCCACGCGTCATGGGCCTAATACACGTCATAATGGGCCGCATGATAAGGGCCTAATACACATCATAATGGGCCTCGTGTACGTCAAGTCGAGTCTCATCATATGGGCCTCATATACGTCAAGTGGGCCGCATCAATGGGCTGCACTAATGGGCCTCATACACATCAAGTGGGCTGTACCAATGGACCGCACTAATGGGCCTCATATACATAACAAGTGGGCCTCATCTTAAGCCAGCAGGTAGGCATCATGGATACATAACACATACAAAACTGTGGGCCGCTTGTTGGACGTTCAGTCCACTAACGTGGGGGCCACGAGAATGGATGGTGGATACAACGCATACCTCATGTGGACTCCACCAGCTGGAGATGGATGGCATAAATAAAATACAATTATCAAGGTGGGTCCCACAAAAGTTACTGATGGCAATACACAGCTAATAGCTGGTGTGTGGTACGTGGCCAATCCATCCAGCAGGTGGGTCCCACATTGGCCCACCGCATACGTATATATATAATATAACATAATATTTAAATTTATTATTTGATGAAAGAAGTCCAGTTGGACAGTGTGTATAAAACACATGCCCTTATGGGTCCAACTGATCTGGACGGTCTGACGGCATGAACACAACATATACATCATGGGTGAGTCCATGCACGTGGCCCGCTAGAGTTTTAAATTTGCCTCATTCGCCCAGGGGATTGGATGGACAGCGTTGATGAAGTACATACATCAGGATGGGTCCACGCTCGTTAGATGGATGTACGGTTTGAATATTAGCAAGGTGGGCTCCCACGTGGTGTGGCCCCACCATAAAATATATATATTAGATCATAGACATCTGGTGGGAAGCGGATGGATGGCTGGACACGGAATACATATATCAAGGTGGGCCCCACACGAGCTAAATGGATGCACGGTGGGTATAAAACACATAAATCATGGTTGGTCCCACCGTCCATCAGATGGGCGGTGGGGATATAACAGATACATCATAGGAGGGCCCACGGACTGCTGCCATGTACACAGTGGCTATAGTGCGGTTGATTCCCACCGTCCAATGGATGGCTGGGATGAAATTAGACCCATAGGCCTTGCTGACATAAGAATTCAGCAGATATTTATGTTGCCATTCAACCAGGTGTCCTGGACGTCCAGACAGACAGACGGCCTGGATGACAACCATCATCAAGGTGGGTCCACGTGCCCCAAAAATGGACGGTCAGATATGCACACGTGTCATGGTGGAGCCCCACATGACGGACGGCTGGATATATAACACGAACCAAGGTGGGTCCCACGTCCAAAGTCTGGGTAGTGAGGATTCATCAGGTGGGACCACACGTGTGGGGTCCACACCCCATCAAATGGACGGACGGAGTGGCTAGAACACATACATCACAGCGGGTCCAACCGTCCAGGGATCTGGACAGTGTGGACGGTACAAGCAGGCATGGTGGGCTCCACCGTCCATAGCTGGACGGTGGATGAGATGGATGAAATGCATACATATGGTGGGTCCACACGTGTGGCCCATTAATGGCTGGATAAAGCTGATATTGGTGTTCTCCATCCGATCTGGGCATGTGGTCTTCTGATCATACCGGTTCAAACAGTCCATCAAGGTGGGCTGTCTGGTGGACAGCAACACACCCTTAAGGCCTGGGCAGTGTGGGTATAGCCCATTCATCAGGTGGCCACAAAATATGGGAAGGAGAGAGAGAGAGAGAGAGAGAGAGAGAGAGAGAGAGAAAGATTGGTGAGATTGAGGGGCCCCGCCACTATTGACCTCTCTTTGATACAAAGCCTACGTCAAGGTGGGTCCCACCATAAGTGGGCCCTTACATCACAAAAATTAAAGAGATGAAGATCCAAGATCACCCACTGGCTTTTTCTTGATCCGATGGAACGCCAGTCTCCTAGTGCTCCTCTTTGATGGGTGAAGATGAGAAATGGATGGCTAGGATGAGAGATCTTGGGATGGAAAGGTGGGCCTCACACATGCATTTTTCTCTCCATGGGAGGGCTTGGACGTATGGAGATTTCTCTTGCTTAGGATGAGGTTTGAAAATGAGAGAGAGGTTTGTAAAATGGAGAGAGAGATGGGTGATGTTTGATGGAGTGATGGATGTGGTGAGTGATGGGTGTAAGAGACTTTTTGACTTTGGGGTTACTTGAAAATGGGTGAAAAGTGATGTGTACTTGACCCTTGATGGGATTGATTGATGGATGATTGATGTGACATCTCGTAAAGATTCTCTCAGAATTCGTACGCACGGCATTTTCCTCGCACCGAACGCTGGCCCACATCTCCTGGCCAGAGAATCGGATAGGTACATGAGTCGCGGCACCGGCGTCGGCACAGTCGCAAAGGTACTAGTCTTAGGTTGAATCGATTTGGGTGGACGACGTGTGAATCAGGGTCGCGCGTAATGCCAGTTAAGGGTCAAAGGTTGCCGAAATTCGACCGGAAAGACCGTGGGAACCTACAGAACAGTACGGTCTAGGATACGGATCTTACACCACTCAACTGTAAGCTTGAGGAGGGCCCCACTAGACCTAAAAACCATACTTCTAGGGAGCCTTGGATGCCATCAGTGCATCCCCAAACATGGATGGGCCCCATGCATGACCAACAACCGATCCTAACCGTTGTGTGTGGGGAGCATCTCTCAACCATCGAATGCTCTTCTTGTGGTCTATAAAAGAAAGGCTCAACCCTCCCATGAATGTGCAAAAAGAAAGGAGAGAGAGAGAGAGAGAGAGAGAGAGAGAGAGAGAGAGAGAGAGAGCAAAAAAAAAAAAACGAAGAGAAAGGTGCTACAAGGTAGCCAGGTAATAATCCCTCTCCCTCCAATTTTTTATGTGTATTTGTGCGAGGTTTGGCCATAATTTAAGCCTCCAACCGAGCCTCCATTTGGACCATGATAGGTGCCAAAAACGAGTCTCAGCTGGACATCCAACCTGGACTGAAAACGTCCTTCAAAATTTCCCTCAACAAGGGCCTGATATCACGTGAAAGCAGGCTGGGAACCAAGCCTGATATTAGCCGAAACTACACCTTAAAAATAGTTGACTTCTCAGCCCGAGAATAGCTAAGAATACACCTCGAGAACAACTGCTTTTTCAGCTTGAGAATGGCTGAGAATGCACCTTGAAAACAGCCGATGTTTCAACTGAAAGGAGCTAAGATTCAACTTAGAAATGGCCGGATATTCAGCTCAAACAATAGCAGAAAAGTTCAGCTGAAGGCAGCTGGAATTTGGGCCAAATACAACCTTCAGCTAGGCCACGGACCAAGCTCCAAAAGGCCATCATGATGGGCCGTGACTTGAACCAGAATCAGGCTCCAATTGGGCCACCATTTCGGGTCAAAATAACTCACAGATGGGTCATGGAATCAAGCTGTAGATGCCCCTTACTTGGGTCTGAGGCTGGACTGAGATCGGCCTAAACTCTAGGTCTTGGAACATCTCTGTAGGCCTCACATAAGTACACCAACAGGTGGGCCGCACCCTGCAGCAGCATGTGGGCCCACGTCAGATCTCGGTGGGCCTCACCGTCTCAAGCAGGTGGGCCATGCCACGTTCAAAAATGCGTGGGACCCACCTAATGTGCAAAGCCGATGGGCTGGAGTCTTCACAACAACTATATTAGCAGCTACATTGTTGTTGTATTGACGTTACCAAGTTCCATGGGTCTAACTGAGGTATGTGTTATTCAGCACCGTCCATCCATTTTGCTTGAAGTGGGATCCCACCTAGATGTATGTTATATCTCCACCATCCATCCCATTTTTCAGATCATTTTAGGCGTTGACCCAAAAAAAAAAAAAATGAAGCCAACCCAACTCTCTAGTGGGCCTCACCATAAAACTCTGTGGGCTGCACGCCCTACACAAATGCAATGGGCCCAAGACATTTTGAAACAAACCAGCTGGCCAAAAGAGGCCCAGTCCAGGCCATCTTGATGGACCAAGATTGATGGGCCTAATTTCCGGTCCCTAATGTGGGCCCATATTACACTATTGCTAGTAAGGATTTTATTATTACTACTTGTATTATTTAAAAGACTATTAGACATTATAAGGATGTTAGATAATTTTGATACATTCAGATATGAACTTGTGAGTCATCATAATTAGTATTGGCTGATTAATACCTTTACTAGGAATATTAGATATGAATAGCCATTAGTAAATTATCTATGTTAATGTTAGTTATGTTAGGCAAAAATAAAATAATATCATTATTAAATACTAGTGTATTGCCTTGTCATTCTTAAGTATTATCATAATAGTAGATCCTAGTATTTATTTACTATCATTAGTATTACTATAACAGTTGCAACCATATAGCATGATTAACTATTAGAAGGTTATCCATGCCTATATTAGCTATTATAAATAAATAAGAAATTTTACTGTTATTAAATATTTAGCATTTTATTTATCATGCTTAAACATTGTCATTAATATTAGATTTTACAATTAGATATCATCATAATGATTGGCATTGCGGCAATAACTAGCACTAATTGTAACATTGATGTTAATAAATATTTTATAACTATTAAATTAACATTAAAAATTAATTACGCACCTCTAGGGTTCAAGCCCAAAAAGTCTAGACTAGACCTAAAATTCTAGGGTAAAATCCTAGACCTAAGTAAATTAAACTCTAGGGTATAATCTAGACCATAGATAGTCTTGTAGGACCTTGAGTTAACCATACAAGTTCGTAATCTGTGATAGGATCGAAGTTTAAAGGTGTGTGCACTTCCTAATAACATTAGAAGGCGAGTCGACAAATAAGGTGATGATTCTTCCCCTTGAGCTTTCCATATTTCTATTAGCTTAAGTTATAGTTTTTATTTAAATTTATAATTGATATCTCTCTCTTATAATAACATATGTTAGCTGGTGGAAATTGAATTACTATCTTGCCTGCTTAATGTCCATCCTGTATATTTGCTCATGAATTATTTGTGGACTACTTATGGAACTTAAACTGGTACACCAGAGGAAACCCCCACCTATATGTGTACACCCATACTTGGGATGTAACCCGATTAGTTGTAATAGTAATGGACCTATGGCTTAGTGATTATTGAATGATGATTTAAATTAACCATTGATGTGGGCCTACCATCAAGGGTTGTTTTGTCCAATGGTTTTCAAGGATGATCTTTTATCGCATGGTTTTGATACTCGCCCTATGAGGCTTATTTTGATATATGCCTTATGTGGCTTGCTTTGATATTGCCTTATGTGCCTTTGTCCTATTATTTTCCCTATATGGGTTCGATATTTTTATCGTGCAACCATGCGATGGTAAGCCCCATATACTACAATATGATTGGTCACTAGTCGACTGGTTTTCATTAAACATCCTAAGATGGTAGCTTCATGGGCTGGGGATAGTGGTAATGGGACACTATGCCCGAGCCGTCGGCCTACGCTAGGCCATGTGCTCCCCTTAGTGACCCTGAGCTTACCTAAATTGACTGATTGTAACTGGACTAATAATGGTTTGGCTAATCATGCATCCATATCATATTGGTGAGACAAGTGGATCTGGATGCTATAGCACGTGCCCTTAGGATCATCGGGGTATCGTTTCGCTAGCTACCAGACCACCGACTATCGGCCCCTGTCCGACTGGATGATTTTCCCAGGGGTGACGAGCCCAAGTCCGACTAGATGTGCATCCCCGGGTCGATGTGCATTCACGAATCCATGCATTTAAAAAGACTACATCATGTGTTGTTTTGATTGCGTTGTTGTTTTATAACTATGCTTACCTAATGCGACGGTGTGAAATCTTGAGAGGAATTCACACTGAGCTGACCACTCATCCATCAAATATACAACCGTACAGGTAACACAATTGGCCTAGATGATATTCACATTCATATTGGTGAGAAGCTAAGTACAAGTGCCAGGGGTGTATGGCTGTATTACCACAAGGCACTGAGTGATCTTGCAACTCAGATTTCATATGCATTTGTTATCTCTCGTGTATAAACTGTGAAATTCATGTATTTGTTAATTTAGAAACATTGGTTTGTATAAGACATTATGGGCAACTTCTTGTACATCCTAAACGTAAATGAAACCTCCCATTATGTATGATTTGTCTATTCTATGCTCATTTGCTTACTCTGATCATTGAAGAAAAATAAATAAATAAATATATATATATATAATCAAATTTGACCATCCTTCAAGGTTAACACTCGAGTTTTTGGGAAACGAGTCGTGTACTCGGGTCCCGAAAACACGGGGTGTTACACATTCAAACCGGGTGCTGACCCGATAAATCAAAAGAAAGGGAGGATTTTTCCCGCCTTTCTCACTTCCAAATAGACGAGCGTAGCTGCATTCGAGATATGGCCCACCATCATGGTCAGTTTCCAAATCTGAACCGTTCATCTTGTTAAACCCTCGAAAACCTCCAAAACCCTAAAGCTCCACGTGTGGGAACACATGTGAGCAAGCACGATAACCAGCCCAAGTGAGTGCGTGTGTGCAATTATTTCCGAAAATGGAAATCTGTTTACATTAACGAGCTGGCAGTCCACATGCGGAATCTCCCTTAATCTTAACCCTCCACCTCAGCAAATCCCTGCCTTACAATCCATGTAGACTTTAGGGCTTTCTTTGCAACAAGAGAGCAGCCGCAAGCAGAAACCTATTCACATTCAAAAAACACCAACGACCGTCCATCTGGGGGGTCCCACATTGTTCATAGGCCTAATCCAAGCCTTCCATATGCCTCAGAATGAAAGATGACCCACCCAATCGAAATCCTCCATTAACAGTGGAGCCTTCTTCACCGTTCACTCGAAGAACCCATCACCTAACGATGGGGCCCATTCTCTAATCAAGGTTGTCCATTTGGAGGACCTTGATGCCAAAAAATCATCTGTGGCCTTTGATCAAAGCCGTGTAAGCTGGCTGGATCGATTTAACTCAAATCACTGAGATTCCACCATATTGCAATCGGGTTTAAAACAGACCCACGTAACTAATGTAAGGATTAGTTGACATTTGAAATGTCTAGAACCGGATTAGTAGGGCTTATTTAAGGCTGCCCTTTTAGGGCAACCATTTCCAGTGATGGAAAGGAAATAAGAGAGTATGATACTGCGCCGCTGCTGTTACCGCAATGGGTTGAGTCGACTCAGTCCGAATCTGGGCCGAGTTCAGACCTACTCTAGTTGGAAGAAAAGAAGGAGAACGAGAGAGAGAGAGAGAGAGAGAGAGAGAGAGAGAGAGAGAGAGAACAGAAGAGCAGAGGAAAGGAAAGAATAAAAAGAGATAGAGAGTGAATGGAAGAAGGAAGAGAAGAAAATCAAGGAGGAAGAGAAATTCTGACCCACTGATTCTTAGGGTTGGTTGGGTTCGGCTAGCTGCTGGTCGTAACTATCTTGAGTGAGGAGAAAAGAAGAAGAAAAGGAGAGAAAACAGGAAGAAGAAATGGGGAGGAGAAGAAGATCAGGGAAAGGGAAGAATCCCTGACGTGTCACACCATTTCGGACCTGCATCGGGTCGGGTCAACTCGATCTAAGTCACTGTGTGCTCGGGATGGTTCCAAGGCTTCACCTGATATGTCCAATAAAGAAAGAAGAAGGAGAAGCAGCGAACCAGGAAGAAGAAGAGAAGGAAAAGAAAGATGGTGTTGAGTTGCTGCCGCCAAGTTGGGTTGAGTCAACTTGTTGTTGTTGAGTTGAGTTCGCTAGACAAATTGGAAGAGAAGCTAAGGAACATGAAGGAGAAGAATGGAGAAAGAAGGAAGAGGAGGAATGGATGAGCAAGGGAAAGAGAAGATTTCTGCCGAGTCGACTCGGCCGATTCCCGTCTAGTCAATGGTTAAACAGGCCTGTTTTCAATCATTCCATGTTGATAGACTTGAGAGTAGCAGGTCTGTGATTCTCATGTTGTCCCTCAGGGTTGAATCAAGTGGGGTCAAGTTGAAAATCAAAGTGATTGAGGTATGTTATCCCTCCAATAGCATATGGGGTTCAATAAGAGATTTACTTAGATAAACAAGTCTTGACTTTTTAAGTATACATAGGAATTGGAAGTCCCCAGTTTTTGTTCCTTGATCTATATTCATTTCTAGTCAAAGTTAAAGTGAATTGGATCTTTTAGGTATGGAGATTCACCTAGATTGCCATCAGAATGTGAATTAGTACAAACATAAATTTTATTTCTCACTAATTTCAATTTGAATATAGGGAATTCATTGTTCGTAAATCTTTTCTTGAACCTTCACACAATTGAGTTGCATAAGTCAGAATGAATTCAACTTGACAGGTGAGGATCACCCTTCAAGCTTTTCTACATCTAGATAATTGGCTTGTTTATTCGTTTTCATTCATGTATCTTATCGATTACTTAATATGGTTGGTTGTTCATACTGAATTTGAATGTTATAAATAGTTGATGGATTGAGTTTAAAGTTAAATATCTAAATATGTGATGAAATTCAATTATCTCTATCCCATTTTAAGATCAACACTTTAGCTATACATGTGTTATCAACATTATACATAGCAAAATTTATCATTGATGATTACTTGATGGTGTTTTTAAGAAATACTCGAACTAGTGGCCACCGGTGTTATAGATTAAATAATTTACATTGTGGACTTATCATCTTGTAAACCATATATGCCTATATGGATTTTGGGGAATAACCTCTTCTTATCATACCATTAAATGGTACATTCGGCCCTTGCAGCTTTTATGGAATAATTGTCCCATGTAGCTTTAATGGATTATTCTATATAACCTTGCGATGGTAAGTTTCACTTGTTGGACTACAATTGGCCACTAGTTGTAGGGGTTACCCTTAAAACATCATATTTATTAGTCTCATGATTCCAGGGATGGTGGAATGGGACACTATGCCTATGCTGGGTAACCAACCACCCCATAGTGACCTTTGAGCTTTCTTCAATTAATTGTTTGAATTTGGAAAAATAATGGTTGGGCTAATCATGCATTTTCATGGCATGCCATCTTTTTCGGGTGACTAGTCTTCCTTGGGTGTACTTTGAGTACTTTTTCGGGTGGCTAGATCTCCTTAGGTAATTTATATATTATTATGGTCTTTTTTGGGTGACTAGTTCTCCTTGGGCGTACTTTGAGTACTTTTCCGGGTGGCTAGATCTCCTTGTGCGATCTATATATTATTATGGTTTTTTTCAGTTGACTAGTTCTCCTTGGGTGTACCGTGTGTACTTTTCCAAGTGGATAGATCTCCTTAGGCGATCTATCTATTATGGTCTTTTTCGGGTGGTTAGTTCTCCTTGGGTGTGCCTTTATGTACTTTTTCAAGTGAATAGTCCTCCTAGGGCGATCTATATATCATAGTCTTTTTCCAGGTGGCTGGTTCTCCTTGGGCGTACCTTTAAGTACCTTTCCGGGTGGCTAGTTCTCCTTGGGTGACTTTTTTACCAGCAGGATGTGCATCCTCAGGTCTGTGAGCATGTGCATACATCCATGCATTTAAACAAGATTATCTTGTGTGATTTATGAATGAATGCGTATCTGATAAACCTTATCTGATTCTCATGATAATTATTGTGTAATAATTGTTATATACTATCTCTGATAATTATGCTTAATTATCTTGATGCTGCAATAAATCATGGGGCTTATACTTCACTGGATAGCCATTGACGCTATCGAACCACATGCAATGTGCAGGAGACGTAGATGATGTACATACTGGTGTTCATGTGGATTAGGAGGAGCCCGAGGACCTCTTTCCTAATTTCATCTCATTTTAATTTGTACTGTAGGTTTTGTAATAAGTTAAGACATTGGTTTGTATAAGTTTTTGCGTAACCACTTGAAATATTAGTTATGTATACTTAGACTCCCTCTTATACTTGATTTGCTTCTGTCCCACTAGTTTATTAACTCTGATAATAAAAGAAAAAAAGTACATGAAATTTGAGATGTTTAAAGGTTAACGCTCGGGTTTTTGGAAAATGAGTAGTGTACTCGGGTTCTGAGAAGCGGGGTGTTACATGTGGCCTTTGGGCTAGAGCTCCCCACTGGTAAATGTGATTGTTTATAGTGCAAGGAGGTTCCTAGTCATGTAGGCAACTATTGTAGGTAATGCTTCCCAAGAGGTGCGCATCGTTGGGGGTCTTGACGAATATTTTTTGATGTCACTGCAATGTACACAATAATTGTCAAACTGATATTTGGGAAAGGATAGATTTCAACCGGGTTGCTACGTCTTAGGCAATGTCAGCAATGGATGCAATCCCTGCCAATGGTCCCTTTGGATTGCTTTGGTTATTATCTTCTTAGAAGCATCGCCATTAGGGTTCGTGTTGTTCACCTCAGCATATTTCGAGTAATGTTAATGGACCGCCCATTTATTAAAAGGATAAACTATCCGTCCTCTGAGAAAAATGGGGGCCTGAGGAGCCAAGGCTTTGCCTTAGGTGAGGTTGTCAGAGTCCAGATAGATAAGGAATGATGAACTCTAGGGATCAGACTTGAAAATCAGGCTCCTCCTTAGAGCATTAAAGTTTGGTTGGAATTAATTTAACTAGATTGAGGGGCAGGGTTCCTTTCCTAGAGGGTGACAAACTAACTAAAGTTGGGCTCTAATTTCGCTAGGGTGTGTGGCATGTCGACGGGGGAAGGTCCCCTTCCTTAGAGGACGATGGGTGGACTTAATGTTGTTGGACTGCAATAGGAAGTCAGACTCCTCCCCTAGAGGAATTGGTTGACCAAAGCGATGCCTTGATCTAGCTAGGGCATGACATTATGATAGGCTTGGGGGCCCTCCCTTAGATGACAATGATTAGGGGACACCAATTGGCTAGTGGTGTAATAACCCAAATTTTTTTACACATGAGTAAGTACACGAGTGCTTTCCCACATGGATAATTTGGCATATGAGATAAAAAAAAAATGATTAGATGAATGCATGCATACCTACCATTAGACCCACATACATACTATAATGAACTTTGGGCCCCCACATATCTCCGTATACACGATTGTTTATCAAACCAACTGTCCAATTAACTATTCATTACTAGATAAATATATTTGATAGTCGACTTTGCTTTTGGACTACTTGATAATAGTAAACCAACTACGATATCTTTATATCTGCTTATATCTACATCCATATGAGAATTTGATCCGTTCATCTTACTCGTCACTCAAGTATATGCTTAACCTATTGTTGAGATCATGATCTAAGGACCCTACTCTTGTGTGTAGATACATGTACATATGTCTGTTGAGGCATAAAAATATTCCATTGCAGTGGTCAGAGAATTCCATGGTGCGGATCTTTTCCAGGGTTGTGCACTCCGTATTTTGGTAAAAATCAGCTCCAGGGGTATTTTGGTAAAAATTAGCTCCGGGGTATTTTGGTAAAAATCAACTCCGGGGGTATTTTGGTAAAAATCCATGTCTGGGGGTATTTTAGTAAAGATCCATGTCCTAGGATATTTTGGTAAAAATCCATGTCCAGGGGTATTTTGGTAAAAATCCATGTCTGGGGGTATTTTAGGTATTTTGGTAAAAGTAAATGTCCAGGGGTAGTTTAGGTATTTCAGTAAAATGTAGTAAAGAGGGTGTTTTGGTAAAAAAGGGTGCACAGGTGTCATTTTAATGAAGAAGTGGTTGTACACCACCATTTAAAGGAGAGCTTGATGGACACCATTGTTTAAGAGAAGAAGATGGACATTATGTGAAGGAAAAAGTGGTGGTGATTACCACTTTGTAAGAGAGTGGGGCCTATAAATATCCCTCCCCTGCCTCATTTGAGAGGTTGATCAATTGGTGGGCCAGAAAGGGAGAGAGAAGCAAGGTGAGAGAGGGAGAGAAGAAGGTCTTTGCGCCAACCCGCGCAACGGAAGTTGCTTGCGTGAACCCACGCAAAGGAAGTTACTTGCGCGGTTCCGCGCAATGGAAGTGGAAAAAGGGATTGCGCCACTTTTTAAGGAGACTTGAAGAAAGGTTTTTGTGCCAATTCGCGCAACTGAAGTTGCCTACACGGTTGCGCCACTTTTTAAGGAGAGAAGAAGGGTTTTGTGCGTACCTATGCAACTGAAGTCCCTTGCACGATTCCGCGCAACCCTTGGAAGGCTTGGGTGATATTTGTTTATTATGGCCAGTTGTGATGGTATTTCGAAAGATCTGATCCCTTCATCAGCATGAGAAGATCATGTTAGGCCATTTGCCAAAAGATGGGGCAAATCCGAGCTCCGAGTGGGTCACAACATATGTGATAAGCAGACATACTTAATGGTTAGACTTACGTAACTTGCTGTGGTATTGAAATCACGTAAAAGTTATGTGACTTCAATACCACAGCAAGTTACGTAAGTCTAACCATTGAAGTATGCCCGTTTATCACATGTGTTATGACATGGGGTGAAAGATGAGGAAGTTTCGTAAATCAGGTGGTTCTCATAATCTAAATAAGTGAAAATTGACACTCACCGTTAAATCTACTTATTGAATAGTAGCATGCATGGCTCTAGCCTTATTTACAGATTTGTCATCAATTCCTCAATCACCTTCCGACGTTAATTATGTTAGAATACAAAGTCCAAACGCCTTAAAATTTGGCGTATCCACTGTTTTTCATGTTCTTTCCATCGGTTCAGTTTGGGTCCCGATCTCCCAAGAATGTCCAAGATACTTTTTCAATGGTTATTGTCTGATCTTGCCCATCGAGTCACTTATACAATAATCGAAGGGTTGAATTTTGACGTGTATGGTTAATTTGTGGTCCTCATACCATATATAAAGTTTTAAGCCGAATGGATGGTGGGAACCCTATGATCCACATTTCAAGGGATGATCGTCGCTCCACATGTCAACGGTCAGATCAAAGAAAAATAAACGGAAGGATATCAAAACTGATCTCAACGGTCAAATCAAGGGCTTCAAGCCCGCACAACCCATCTCTCCTAGAGAGTGTCGAAATGCTGCCGAAATCACCATTGGACTATCTTATCTTTCATTCATTATGTTGCATTAATTGTACTCTATTTTCAGAATCAAGGGAATCCGATGATGTAAATGAACTTAGAATAAATGTGATCAATGTTCTCTTATCGAACTCTTTGTTATCATTGAATAAATCCTTAAATCAAACGCATTTGTTTTCTTGTCAAAAAATAAAATGATGACTTTGTTGGGGAAGTTTTTTTCAATGGTAACTTAGAAAATATTCAGAGAACATTTATCACTTTTTGGCATTTGTATAGATGCCAAAATGGCGACTCTCAGTGGGAACATCTTCCCTTTTATCTCTGAGATAGAATGTTTTATCACTTAGATGCTAATCGCGATTTTATATTTTATCTCCAGGTAAGTAGAAAGCGTCAGAGAAAGCAAAGTCTGCTGTGATCAAGAGTAGTGAATTTCGTGTAATGGACGGAATAATCTCTGTTTCGCCAGTAGCTTAAGAAGATGAGGGAGGATGGAGCATAGTAACATCCAAAAGTCAGAAAGTTCGATCTACTTCCGCAAGAAGCATCATCTCACTAAGTACTAGGTCGATTATGTGAAGTGTCGTGAGACACAGTCCTGCTTCGGTCGTATGATCAACTCATTCGAGAAAAACAGAAAGACCCGTCACTCCAAAAGGTCTTCCGATACCGTTAACTATAACTGTAAAGACATCTTCCACAGAATCATTGTAAGCTCAAAAAATAAAGGGAAGGCGACCGTGATCAGTGAATGTTCACTCACAGCACCTCCTACAAAAGATTTCAAGCAAACTCATGCATTGAGAATGCCACGATTTGAGTTAGCTAGTCCTTTGAAGCGATAGTACGCTAGTTTCAAATTAGATATTAGTTCATCTTCTTCAACAGCGTCAGCAGCACGACGCTCGCTTCCTCCTTCAATATCAAGACAATCAAAGTATAAAGAAACAGAAAGCTCGTCAACAGATATTAATCAGCCTGATCAGTTTTCGCTAAATGAGCATGTGACTGAAGAAGTCCCTAATATTCTGATAATGAATGATGTGAACAACATTGAACGACAAGTAGAAAGGCCACAACCACAAGTGGTTAGATTTCAAGAGTCGATGCCTAATATTACTCAGAATATAACACAGGAAGAAATTTGGCAGATGGTTATTGAATCTACTCATCTAGAGAATGAACGAGTGAGAATAAAAGGTTTCAATATCAGACGTCGTATGCCCCTGAAATAGAAGACATGCTATTTCCCACCGATTTCAAACACCCAGACTTTCAAAATTTTAATGGGAATGGATCACCAGAAGAGCATATGATGCATTTCATAGCAAAGATGGAAAATTTCTCATAGTTCCTCAATATTGTCTGCGATTATTCGGATCTTCTCTAACAGGAAGAGCTTTTAGATGGTATTCAGGTTTAATCTCAGGATCTATTCGTACCTGAGAACAAATGCAGGATGCTTTTATGTCAAACTTTTTTCTCTTCAGATCGAGAAGTTAGTTTGACCGAATTGGCCTCTATTCGCCAAGAAGAAAATGATTCAGTTGAAGAATTCATCAGTCGATGGAAGGACTTGGCAATATCATGTCAACATCCTCTTCGCGAATCAAAACAAGTAGAACTATGTTTAGAAAGCATGAGACCAGAACTGGCATGCCACCTGATTGGTAAAGATTGGAAAACCTTTCGTAATTTTGCTACAAAGGCTTAGGCTCTTGAAAAGATGATGGTAAGAGTGTCTGCTTTTTAATCAAAATTAACCCACATAACTCGGAAAGAAGAAACTAAAGAAGATTATCAGAATGTTGAAAGAGATAGCGATGAAGAAGATAGAAATGATCGTGTGGTTATAATGACATATAAAAGGTCTAGGCAAAATAAAGACCATATGAAATATGCATTCTCAAGAAAAGATATACTTCCTACGTTGAATCAATTGTTGGCCGTGAAGCGTATTGAATTACCTCGGCAAAGACACCTCGAAGAAATGGAAAATATAAGAGGAATGGATTATTGCCATTATCACTGTAAATTTGGGCATCATACGAAAAATTGTAATTCCCTCAAGAAAAAGTTACAAAAGATGATCGATAAAGGAGAAATTGCGATGAAAAGAGCATGACAGAAAGATAAAAATGGAGAAAAATAACAGAAACTCGATAAAGAAAATTCTGGGGGCATCCGCGTTAAAAGACGATAACATGTTTCGTATGGTGAACCGTTAATAATTGACAAGATTGAGCTATCATAGCCTAAATACTCAAATGAAAAGAAGCATGTGAGGCAAAAGATGTAAAGTTGTGATAAAAAGCATATTTGTTGCAGATATGCATTACAATACCTGCCAATTCAAGAGATGACCGCTATTTTTATTTTGAAAGATATCGGTATGATACTTCCAAAATCAAAAGGGGGCAAGACAGGTGAGTAAAAACTGTGAAATATATTTCTCACCATAGAATGTATTTCTTTTGTATATGAATAAAATGCAAGCTTTCAAGCATATCAAGTCATCACCAAATGCGAAACACCAACGACCATCACCAAATGCAAAGCGCTAATGATGATCACCAAATGAAAAGCGTCGATAATTATCGCCAAAATTAGTAATTATCGCTGTTGTCATCAATTGCTGATACAAAATTATCTTATCTCACCTTATTGAAATTGTTATCATCGCCAAGCTGATACACTATCTTAACTATAATCATTGTCAGAACATATCAACAGTGGCGATGTATCAATTATTGATTCACCATTCATGGTAGTGAAATAAGTAGTGAAATAAGACTATATGGCCAACCACACAAATCTTACGACAGCTATGGCAAATGATCATTTAAGGCATCTTAGCCAAGCCTATATAGCCAACTACGCATAAGACCTACAAAGCTTCAACGATTTAAAAAGCCCTAAATTGGCCAGCCTGAAATTGACGGTAAACTATAATTGCTCCTTGAGCCCAGCCTGAAATCGGCGGTAAACTATAATTGCTCTCTGAGCCCAGTGTCAAGTCTTGTCCAGTCAAGTCAAGTCCAGTCAAATTAGGACAAGTTCAGTCCTGTCCAATTAAGGAATGGTCAGTCAAAGTACACTAGCCCTTTACAGCAACCTAGAACCATATCATCGTATGAGATTATCTAGGACTAACGACCCTAGAATGTATCATTGTTTGGGAATGATATTAGGGAGGTACCTTAGTTTCCTAATACTGTTGTATGAAAAGGACTAATAACAACTCAGTAATCACGTTCATAACATAGCACTGCAGCACTGCATGTGCCTGGTATTGTGGAGCACTGAGGGATGAACGCATGCCGCGGACGTAAGATGGTGTCGCACGAGGGAGGTTTGGCAAGGGCATGCATCATGACTACATTCCATACTTGCATTAACAAGAGTAATTAGGATTGTTTGATTGTACTGCTTTATCATTATTGCTTGATTGAATTGATAACATGTTAGCCTATGCTTTATTGTTCCACTGAGTTAGCTACTCACTCCCATGTTACGGGATGGTGTTCTGGACACCCACCAGACTCTGTCTTAGATGCAGGTATCGACAAGACGCTGGAGGCTGAGCCTAATTACTATGATGATCAGGATGAGTTCTCCTTCATGCAGTTCTCTGGAGGCTTCGCTTAGGCCATTCAGATGATAGGGCTACAGGGTGTACCATTTTATTTTTACCATTTTTGACATTTTGATTTTTGAAATAAATACATGTATATGGTGATTCAGTAAGGTGTTCATACTCTGGAGACCGATTGTGACATTCCTAGCTTTATATACATCTATATACATCTTTCAGTCTTCCGCTTGCATTTTATAACTTGATCTGGAGTATGAATTATTGTTTTGGTATAATCTCACTCATGATTAATGCACTAACACAACAAATATTCAATCATAAGCATTTATGTTGCATAAGTGATGTTTTGGAACTCAAGTGTTGAGTTGCTACTCGACCCCCGATTTTCAGGGCATTACAATATGCCATGGCCCATTGTGATATATTTTCAGCCCATGTGATGAGGCCCATTGTGATGTATTAGAGGTCCATGGTCGAGGCCCATTAAGAGGTACGCGATGCCCATGGGTGAAGCCTAATGCGATGTACGTGAGGCCCATGAATGAGGCCCAAGGTGACGTATGTGTGGCTGTTATGTTGTGTATGAATCCCCTTATGTGGGCTACTCCTTGGGAGCAATGTTGGTTAGATGTCCACATTGATGGGCAATGATAGTTAGATGTCCTGATTATGACCTTCCCTTAGGCCTTGTTTAGCCCATCCTCATCATTATCTTAATGGGTTAACCCAAATAAGTGGGCCCCATTCGCCATATACGGATGGCTCGGTGCCTCGGACTTGTTATAACCACAGCCGAGGCCGATTGTCGTGACCGATTGCCAATTCTGATTGACGTGACTGATTTGTCGATTCTGATTATCGATCGATTCTGATTGTCGTGACTGATTGCTAATTTCAATTGACATGACCGATTTATTGATTATGATTATCTATCGATTCTGATTGTCGTGACCGATTGCCTATTCTGATTATCGATCGATTCTGATTGTCGTGACCAATTGCCAATTCCGATTGACGTGACTGATTTGCCGATTCTGATTATCGATTAATTTCGATTGTCGTGACCGATTGCCGATTCCGATTAACGTGACTAATTTGCCGATTCTGATTATTGATTGATTCCGATTGTCACGACCGATTGCTGATTCTGATTGACGTGATTGATTTGCCAATTCTGATTATTGATCGATTCCAATTGTCATGACCGATTTTCGATTCCGATTGACGTGACCGATTTGCCGATTCTGATTATCGATCGATTCTGATTGTCGTGACCGATTGCCAATTCCGATTGACGTGATCGATTTGTCGATTCTGATTGTCGTGACTGATTGTTGATTCCAATTGATGTGATCGATTTGTCGATTCTAATTATCGATCGATTCCGATTGCCGTGACCGATTGCTGATTCCGATTAACGTGACTGATTTGCCGATTCTAATAGAGAGTGTACCAGAGGCTAGCGTAGAGTTACCTACTGAGGCCATTCTGGTAGTACATAAGTTTCATGATGTCTTCCCTGATGATCTACCGAATGAGCTTCCCCCTATGAGGGATATACAGTATGCCATCGATTTAATCCCTGGGGCGACTCTACCAAACCTCCCGCATTACAGAATGAATCCAAAGGAGCATGTTGAGTTGAAGAGGTAGATTGATGAGCTCCTAAAAAAGGGTTTCATTCGAGAAAGCATGAGCCCGTGTGTCGTGCCCGCCTTTGTTACACCTAAGAAGGATGACACATGAAGGATGTGTGTTGATAGTAGGGCCATTAACAAAATCACAGTCAAGTATCGGTTTCCCATACCACGTCTTGATGACATGTTGGATATGATGGCCAATGCTACTATCTTCTCAAAAATTGATCTCAAGAGTGGTTATCACCAAATCCGTGTACGCCCTGGTGATGAGTGGAAGACGACGTTCAAGACAAAGGATGGGTTATATGAGTGGCTAGTTATGCCTTTTAGGTTAACTAACGCCCCAAGCACTTTCATGCATATGATGACCCAAGTGTTGAGACCCTTCATGGGGAAATTCCTGGTCGTATACTTTGATGATATCTTGATTTATAGTATGACCAAGGAATAACACCTCAACCATTTGAGGCAAGTTTGTGGGATCCTTAGGGCCGAGAAGTTGTACGCCAACCTAAAGAAGTATGCATTTTTGTCTAGTAGTGTGATCTTCTTAGGTTTTATTATGTCAGCTGAGGGCGTATCGGCAGATCTCGAGAAGGTCAAAGCCAGATCTCTTAGTGGGAGGAAAATTTTTTGTAATAAAGTCTGCTTTGGAGGGTGTGCTGGCTAAAATTCAAGCTTTAAATATTCAAGAAGAAAGGTCTGAACTGTCTGATGATGGAAGGGTTTGTAGGGATTCCCTCAAGCAGTATAATAATTTTTTGACGTAGGAGGAAATCTAGCGGAAATAGCCGTTCAGGGCGACTTGGCTTAAGAAGGGGCATAAGAATACAAAATTCTTCCATGGAATTGCTAGCATGAGGGCTCGAGCAAATAAATTTACAGTATTGTGGTTAAGGGTGTTCAAAAAGAAGGGAAAGCGAAGGTGTGCAAAGCTATTGTCCTTTTAAGGGGGTTTATCGTCAAGCCCCCTAGTTGTGAGGCCAAAACTGGATAATTTTGCCTTTGAGGCTCTTTAGGACGAAGCGGCACCCTTGTTAGAAAGGGCCATATCAGACGAGGAGGTTAAAGCTGCCACTCAAGAGCTGGGTAGGGATAAAATGCCAAGCCTCGATGCATTTTCAATTGCTGCTTTCCAAGTTTTTTGAGATATGCTTAAGGAGGCAATGGCCTTCATTTGTGAGTTCTTCGATAATGGGAAACCTGCATTGGAATCAAGCACTTCCTTTATAGCCTTGATTCCTAAAAGGAAGGAGCCAAATCCCTTAAAGATTCCCGCCCGATCAACGCTCCTTACAAGATACTTAGGAAGGTTCTTGCATTAGATTCTGGTATGTTCTTGATCGCATTATCTCTAATGTGCAAGGTGCGTTCGTGGAAGGTAAGCAAATTCTTGATAGCTCACTGCTTGTTAATGAAATCATCAACTCATAGTTTAGAGAGGGGGTCGGGGGAGTGGTGTGCAAGTTGGACCTTGAAAAAGCTTATGCCCATGTCAATTTTTCCTTTTTGGATTATATGTTTGGTCGGTTAGGGTGTGGGGCTAAATAGAAAAGGTGGATTTAAGAATATGTGGGCAAGGCTAAGTTTTCCATTCTTGCGAATGGTTCTCCCAAAGGCTTTCTCAAGTTGGCAAGGGGCCTTAGATAAGGGGATCCCCTCTCTCCTTTCCTCTTCGTGGTGGTGGTAGAAGCTCTAAGTAGGTTGTTGTCTTAAGGGGTGGTAGAAGTTTTGTTTAATGGCTTCAAGGTGAATAGGGGGAGCTCCAAATATAGCACCTGTAGTTTTCGAACGACACATTGCTATTTTGTGAGCCGGATTTTATTCATGTTGACATCCTTCAGAAGGCTATTTTCTTCTTCAAAATGTTGGGATTATTGGTGAATCTTCAAAAATCTAAGTTGTGGATCCGTATGGAGTTGGATGGTTTGCTCTAGTTTTTTGGTTGAAAGGTGGGGTCATTTCCGTCTACCTACTTGGGTTTGCCTTTATGCCTTCGGAATGTGAAGAAGCACCTTCATGAGCCAGTTATAGAGAGGTTCAAAAGGAGGCTTTTAGTTTGGAAGAGTGTGTGTGTATGTGTATTTATATATATGGGAAAAGGTTCTATGTGGTCGAGCTCATGGGAACTTCCCATGACGTCGAGCTATGTAGGCCCTACCGTGATGTGTGTCGAACATCAACTTTGTGCATTTGATGGGTCCCCTTTAAATTATGGGATATCCAAAAAATCAGCCGCATACAGAACTCAGGTGGGCCATACCATCTAAATTCATGTGAAGACATACCTAAAACATATAAAAGCACTTGATGGGGCCCACCTGAAATTTGGATGCATTTGAAACTTGGTCTGACCCCTCATCTAAGTGGGACCCATAATGGATGGGCTGGATTTGTGAACCATATCTTGGTGGGCCCAACAAATTATTATGAATGTTTTAATGGAGGGTGACCCCTCTTAACTTTTGTATGTGGTGTGGCCCACACAAGTCACGGATTGACTTGATTTTTAAGCCCTAGGCCCACCATGGAATGGTGCATCTGACTGATAGGGTACATGTTCAACACGCATCATGTTGGGGCCCACACAACTTGACCTCATGGGAAGTTCCCATGAGCTTGACCACATAGATCCTTTTCCCTATATATATATGGGAAAAGGTACAATGCGCTCGAGCTGACGATAAGCTCCCGTGAGGTCGAGCTGTGTGGGCCACACCGTGATGTGTTTCGACCATCAACACTGTGCATTTGATGGGTACCCTTTAAATTATGGGATATCCCAAAAATCAGCCGTATACAGAACTCAGGTGGGCCATACCATCTAAAATTATGTGAAGACACCGTTAAAACATATAAAAGCACTTGGTGGGGCCCACCTAAGTTTTGCATGCGCCTGAAACTTGGTCTGAACCCTCATTCAAGTGGGACACACATAATGGATGGGCTAGATTTGCAAACTACATCTCGGTGGGCCCTAAAAAATGGTTATGAATGTTTTAATGGTGCACGACCCCTCCCCACTTCTGTATGTGGTGTGGCCCACACAAGTCACTGATTGACTTGATTTTTGAGAACTAGGTTCACAATGGAATGGTGCATCTGACTGATGGGGTAGATGTTCGAAACGCATCACGGTGGGGCCCACACAGCTCAACCTCATGGGGCGTTAAAATCAGCTCGAGTGCATTGTGCCTTTTCCCTATATATATATATATATACATGGGAAATGGTACAATACACTCGAGCTAACGATAAGCTCCTGTGAGGTCGAGCTGTGTGGGCCCCACCGTGATGCGTGTTGACCATCAACACCGTGCATTTGATGAGTACCCTTTAAATTATGGGATATCCCAAAAATTAGCCGTATACGGAACTCAGGTGGGCCATACCATCTAAAATTATGTGATGACACCGTTAAAACATATAAAAGCACTTGGTGGGGCCTACCTGAGTTTTGCATGCACCTGAAACTTGGTCTGAACCCTCATTCAAGTGGGGCACACATAATGTATGGGCTGAATTTGCAAAATACATCTCGGTGGGTGTAACGACTCGAAAAATCCCATACAAAGGCCCGAGTACCACCTCAGGCAGAAATCACTTAGGATCAAATCCTTTAGAAATTAGACAAAGTTAACTAGTGTTAAACTAGATTACGTTCAGAATTCACACTAATTACTTTAAATACGATCTACAAGACCCAAAACTTGTGGAATCGTTGACGCTACATTACCCAAAAATCTATGATCAATCTCATTACCCGACTGCTCTCGGGAGCACCATGAAACTCTATATCAGATCTGGACCGCACATCGAAAGTCTGATGAATATGAAGTTATAGAATTAGGACCGCCTTGCTGGGCTTGACAGCCATCTCGAAAGTCAAAACCAGATTGTGTCCCGAGGCTATTCGCTTGAGCCCGGAGTGAAGTGTGTGAGAAAACGTAGTTTTCTTTAGAAATTAAAGCTAATTTAAGTAATCTGAGACTTGTCATTTGTGAGCCTGATATAAGCAATCAGACCATCAGAATCAGACCCAAATACACCCTCGGATCAAGAGAAATTTCATACACATGGTAGTGTACTTATAGTCCTGATCGAGTTCCGATGATCGTTGAACTGAAACTGGTCCGCCACGTGTGATCTGGGAACCCGACTGGAACGAAAACTTAACTCGACCTAGATCCAAGGTCAGTGAGCTTAAGTCCGACCTTTGGCTCAATGGGGGCTCTAGAAGTGCTCCGTTGAGACGGAACAACCTCACTTTGGCTATAACCTAGGTTTACCATGACCCTGAGTCTAATTTGGTGAGTTTTAAGCCTATATAAGGACCTTAAACCCTCACTCTCTCATCCCATACGAATTTGAGAAAACCTAGGAGAGAGAAGAGAGAAAAGAGAGAGAAAGTGTGAGAGAAGTGAGAGCATCTTTCTAATACTCTACCCTTCTATCCTACGTGCTTAACCATCACGATCTAATCGCTTTCCCGGCGATTTTGGGTTCATTTCTAGGTAAGAAAACCCTAAACCTAACCTGTTTTAGGGTTTCTATTGGTACAAGTAGCGAAGTAGCTGACATACCTTGTGTTATAGGTCGTTGTATCGACGTTGACGAAAGCGTAGAGTTCTATTAAGTTCGTTACGCTTCTACGGCATAAGGTGCGGACTTTAGATGTATAGGTTATGGTTTTCAATACTTTTAATGTCAGATAATGATAGATTCATGATCTGGGTATTATTGTACATGCAAAATGTGATGTTTGTTTTGTGATTCAGTTATGTATGCAAATTATGGCGTGTAGCGTATTTTGTATATTTGTAGATGATACCGTATATGTACAAATTATGAAAGTATGTTGGCCATGATAAATTATTGTACGTACATGCTATATATATGTGTAATACTTATTCAACAAAAGAATTTGCCCTAATACATGTTTTTGCTAATACACGTTATGTATGTTAAATAAGTGTATTCTAAGTGTTTGTGAAAATGCTTGTAAGAGTAAGTACTTAGATGTTTGTGCTTAAGGTAGGTTTTGAGATAGGATTCTCAACTAACTTAGAGATGTATATGATTTCCTCCATGTTGGTTGTTTAATTTAATCGCTTACTTATGAAATGTATGTGTCTGTATTTCCTATTTATGTTGCGCTTTATAACATGCTTGTTAACATGTTTGAATTACTTTATTAATTCTGCTTTGACTACTACACATGCTTTCTGGTTATGGTTTGAATGTGATTGGGGCTATGTTATAGTCCGGGCAATTGGTAACAGGCTTGAGTTCATGGCTGAGATGTATTCGCTACTTAAGATGGGTTTGATGAACCCGAGTCGTACTAAAGTTGTCGGCAGTGGTTAGGCCACAAGAGTTTTGCGCACTTCATGTAGCTCAACTCAACGTGCGCTTGTACTAGTCAAGCTTGTCAAGTAACCCGATTTGTCGATGTATGTTTACTATGTATGGACGTCTCTGCTTGAACCTAAGGTACCAAACTTACCAGTGTAACCCCGTTAACCTTAGTACCTCGATCCGCTAAGACTCATGAGCCGGGTATGGTGGTATGGGACACCGTGGTCGAGCTGTCGGCATACGCTGGGGCCATGAGCCTCCCCGTAGTGACCAGTGAGCAACCCAGACTCGTGAACTAAATACGGTGGTATGAGACACTATATTGGACCTGTCGGCCTACACTGATAAGGTGATGGGGGAGCGGTATAACGAGTGCGTGTAACAGCCCTGGCAGCCCTTTATAGTGACCTTGAGCATACTTTAAATCTGCGGAGAGGCGAAGAGCCTTCCCATAGTAAACAGAGTATAAACTAGGCCTGTATTGATAAGGTGATGGGGGAGCGGTGTAACGAGTGCGTGTAACAGCCCTGACAGCCCTTTACAGTGACCTAGAACCGTATCATCGTATGAGATTATCTAAGACTAACGACCCTAGAATGGATCATTGTTTGGGAATGATATAAGGGAGGTACCTTAATTTTCCAATACTGTTGTATGAAAAAGACTAATAACAACTCGGTAATCACGTTCATAACATAGCACTGCATGTGCCTGGCATTGTGGAGCACTGAGGGATGAACGCATGCCGCGAACGTAAGATGGTGTCGCACGAGGGAGGTTTGGCAAGGGCATGCATCATGACTACATTCCATACTTATATTAACAAGAGTAATTAGGATTGTTTGATTGTACTGCTTTATCATTATTACTTGACTGAATTGATAACATGTTAACCTATGCTTTATTGTTCCACTAAGTTAGCTACTCACTCCCATGTTACGGGAGGGTGTTCTGGACACCCACCAGACTCTGTCTTAGATGCAGGTATCGACAAGACGCTGGACGCTGAGCCTAATTACTATGATGATCAGGATGAGTTCTCCTTCATGCAGTTCTCTGGAGGCTTCGCTTAGGCCATTCAGATGATAGGGCTACAGGGTGTACCATTTTAGTTTTACCATTTTTGGCATTTTGATTTTTGAAACAAATACATGTATATGGTGATTTAGTAAGGTGTTCATACTTTGAAGACCGATTGTGACATTTCTGGCTTTATATACATCTATATACATCTTTCAGTCTTCCGCTTGCATTTTATAACTTGATCTGGAGTATGAATTATTGTTTTGGTATAATCCCACTCATGATTAATGCACTAACACAGACAACATTCAATCATAAGCATTTATATTGCATAAGTGATGTTTTGGAACTCAGGTGTTGAGTTACTACTCGACCCCCGATTTTCAGGGCATTACAGTGGGCCCTCAAAAATGGTTATGAATGTTTTAATGGTGCACGGCCCCTCCCCACTTCTGTATGTGGTGTGGCCCATACAAGTCACTGATTGACTTGATTTTTGAGAACTAGGCTCACGATGGAATGGTGCATCTGACTGATGGGGTAGATGTTCGAAACGCATCACGGTGGGGCCCACACAACTCGACCTCATTGGGAGTTAAAATCAGCTTGAGCGCATTGTACCTTTTCCCTATATATATATATATAGAAAAGGTACAATGCGCTCGAGTTGACGATAAGCTCCCACGAGGTCGAGCTATGTGGGCCCCACCGTGATGCGTGTCGGCCATCAACACCATGCATTTGATGGGTCCCCTTTAAATTATGGGATATCCCAAAAATCAGCCGTATACGGAACTCAGGTGGGCCATACCATCTAAAATTATGTGAAGACACCGTTAAAACATATAAAAGCACTTGGTGGGGCCCACCTGAGTTTTGCATGTGCCTGAAACTTAGTTTGAACCCTCATTCAAGTGGGACACACATAATGGATGGGTTGGATTTACAAAATACATCTCAGTGGGCCCTCAAAAATGGTTATGAATGTTTTAATGGTGCACGGCCCCTCCCCACTTCTGTATGTGGTGTGGCCCACACAAGTCACGGATTGACTTGATTTTTGACACCTAGGCCCATGATGGAATGGTGCATCTGACTGATGGGGTAGATGTTCGAAACGCCTCACGGTGGGGCCCACACAGCTCGACCTCATGGGGCGTTAAAATCAGCTCAAGCGCATTGTACCTTTTCCCTAGACACACACACACACACACACATACACACACACACACACACACACACACTTTGGCCAATGGAATTGTTCTTATCAAAGTAGCCTTGTCAAATCTCCCATTATATTTCTTGTCGCTTTTTCATTGTCGAAAGGGGTGCTCAATAGGCTTGAGAAGTTTAGAAGAGTTTTTTTTTTCTTTTTTTTTTTTTGGCCAAGGTGGGGAGGCCAAGAAAAAATTTCATCTCATGAAATGGGTCAATATGTTTTAGGCCCAAAGAAGATGGGGAGTGGGGATCCACAATCTAGGTATTGTGAATGATGCGTTATTGGGGAAAATGGGTTTAAAGATTTGGGGTAGAGGGGGGCTTGTGGAAGAAAGTCATTCGTAGGAATTATGATGTGGATAGGGAGGGGGGAGGCACAGTAGTTGTTCTTCGTAGAGAGCCTCGGGGATCTAGAAAGCTATATCTTGAAGCTTTAAAGACATGGTTATAAGTAAGGTGAGTTATGGGGTGGGCGATGGTTCAAGGGTGAGATTTTGGAAAGATGTGTGGATAAGAAGGTGGAGTTTACAAGATCTTTTTCCTAGGTTTGCTCGACCCAGACATTTATGTTTCTCACTGCTTTTCCCGCCATGAGGCAATTGGGGTTTGGACTCCTTTATGAAGGAGGGCTCTCCTTGAAGATAAGCTTGAAGAGTTGTTGGGCCTTTTGCATCTCTTGTCAGGGGTTTCTTTGTCGGAGGGGGTAGACTCGATGTGATGGCGTGGACAAATCTGGGAAGTTTTGGGGAGAGTTCATGATTGTAGGCCCCGTGGTGGCATTAAAGTGCATTCCTTCTATGGTCTTATGACGTTTCTTCCAAGGTTACTGCTTTTGCTTGGCTTGCAAGTTGGAATATGGTATTGACATCCATAATTTGCTCAAAAGGGGCATGGTTCTAGTCAATACTCAAGTCTGTTATGCTGGCAAGACAAGGAATCAGGATACCATTTGTTCATTCATTGCCCTTTCTCTAGGGAGATCTAGGTCGTCTTCTTTGAGTTTTTTGGTGTTGCTTGGTTGCTTCCCTGCTCTATTAAAGACCTACCTTTTTAGGCAGTGGTATGGTGGTGTTCATAGTCATTTGGGTAGGAAGGAATGGAGGTGGCTCTTCTTGCAAGGTTGTGGGTCATTTGGAAGGAAAGAAACAATAGATGCTACCGGAATAGTACTCCTAATCCTTGAGAGCTAAAGCTTACGTTGTTTCCCAGTGAGAAGTAGCCCCTTTTTTTTGTTGTCATTAGCTGCTAGTGGGCTGTTGGGGGTGCTTTTTGCATTTGTTTCTTCTTTATCATTGTATTCTTTCCACTTCTATTGCTTCTCTGATAAATTGTCATCTTTCAAAAAAAATAAAAATTTCACATGTGGATGGATCATGTCATATCTCTAGCTTTTGTTGCTGCAATTGTTAGGGTAGATTATGGTGGGCCATTCTAGAAAGTATATCCATGATATGGTCGCCACATTGATGCACAAAGATCTTTGCCAATGATGGACGCTTATCAACTCCTTGCTCATGTGCCAATCAAGGCTGTCAATCGGCCAGGCCTACGGTTGACCTTGGCCCAGATTTTGAACTGTTTTTGGCTGGGCCTATTCAAAATTTTGATTTTGGTTGGGCCCAGCCTGGCCCATTGACATCCCTAGCACCAATACTAAGCTGTGCCGGTTATGTTGTCTGGCTTTGTCAAGAGGAATTTAAGAGGTATTTATTTTTGTTACTCTAAATGATGATCTCGCACCATGCTAGCTAATTTATAAAGTATTGATGAGCCAATCTATGATAATGATATCGAAGAGCCCACCATTTCCATTTCAGTTCCTATGTGCCATCCAAATGATTATCTCCTCAGAAAGCCGCTGCTATAAAAGATGACCCATTTGATTCAAAGGTTAAACCGAGATAAAATACTTTTTTTTTTTCAATTCATGGAAATCTTGGTATGCGAGATTGACAAGTGACGAGTAGAAATTATTGGATTTAAGGGAGGTTAGGTGTAGCACCAATAGGTAGTATGATGAAGAAGAAGACTTAAATGGTTTGACCATGTGTAATGGAGATCAAGAACGACACTGATTAAAAATGAGTTGGTTCATGCTCATGGCTCAAAAAGGCCAAGGGCAAGGCCTAGAAGTAGGAGAGGTAGTAAGACAAAATTCAAGAACACGTGGTTTAACTAAGGATATGATCCTTGATAGAGTGAAATAGTGGTATGATATTCGTTTAGCTGACCCCGGTTAGATGGTATATGGCTTAGATGGTGATGGTGATGGTGATGATGATAGAATACATCAGCAGGCAAGTCCCTCATTTCCTTGCTTTCAGGTTCTCTACAAGGTCTCCCTTTGTTTGCGACTTACCAATGCATATGAAAAAGAATCCCGCCTCTCCATGTTAAAAAGATTCATGCCTTTGTTTTAGCTTGTAACGCATATGAGAAAGGTTCCTGCCTTTATTTCAGCTTTTGTCGCCAAAAGGTTCACCCATGGCGTGCTGTTGGTGCTAGAGATGATGAGCAGGGACAACCCTTGAAATATGAGAATTATATTGGTCTTATTGGGAGGATATCTTATAGCACGTAGGCAAGATATTGGTGATGGAGATGTGTAACGCCCTGAAAATCGGGGGTCGAGCATAGGCCCAGCTCCCGAGTTCCAACGCATCACTTATGCAACATAGATAATGATGATTAAATGTTATCTGTATTAGTGCATAAAACATGAATGAGATTATACCAAAACAACATATCATACTCCCAAGACAAGTGAGATTGCAAGCGAAAGACTGTAATACATGTCTAAGATATATCAACTGCAGTATGTCTCCAAAGTATGATTTTGTTACCAGGTTAAATAATTACATGTACAATTCTAAAATATACAAAATGTGTAATGTCATCTAGTCAACATCCCAGAAATCCCTGTCGATCAGGACACGGCTCACATGAACCTACCTGAAAACTGCGTGTAGGAGAATGCCTCCTCTTCATCCTTGAAGTCCGGCTTCGCCTCGTAGGCATCGCCACCACCTGCAACTAAGACAGAGTCTGGTTGGTGTGTACAACACTGTCCCGTAACGTGGGAGTAAGTGATCAACTCAGTGAAACTATAAAGCAAAGGTTAACATGTTATCAATTCAGTCAAGCAGTAATGATAAAGCAATACTATCAAACATCCCTAAGTACTTTGATTAATGCAAGAATGACATGTAGTAATGATGCATGTCCTCGCCTGCACTCCCTCTGCGATCTTCATCTCACGGTCGCGGTATGTCAGTCACTTCCTCAGTGCTCTACCCAACGCCAAACGGCACATGCAATGCAGTGCATGAGCATGATTTTCAAGTTCTTATTAGTCCTTTTCATACAACAGGATTGGGAAACTAAGGTACCTCCCTCATATCAATTCCCAAGCAATGATCCATTCTAGGGTTGTCAGTCCTAGTAAATCTCATACAATATTTATACAAAGGGCTCATCACCTGATCAATGTAGGCCTAGTTTATACTCTAGTTGGTATGGAAAGGCTCGTCTCCTCAACGCAATCTCAGAGTATGCTCGAGGTCACTACAAAGGATTCGTCACCTGATCAGTGTAGGCCGACAGCTTAAATACAGCATCCCATACCACCGTATTCGGCTCACGAGGCAGTATTGCTCACTGGTCACTACGGGGAGGCTCGTCGCCCCAGCGTAGTCTAACAGCTCGACCATGGTGTCCCATACCACCATGTCCCACTCATGAGTCTTGTGGATCGAGGTACCAAGGTTAACGGGATTCACTGGTGAGTTTGGTACCTTAGGTTCAAGCAGTAGCGTCCATACATGGTGAACATACATGGTGAACATACATTGGGTCAATCCGGTTACTTAACGAGCTCGACTGGTACGAGCGCACGTCGAACCGATCGACATGAAGCGCGTAAGCACTCCGTGTGGCCTAACCACTGCTGTCAAAACGACGTACGACTCAAATTCGTCGAATGTATCCATCGTGGCTAAATAAATTCGGCCACCGATCATAAGTCGTTACCGATTGCCTTGATTATACCATAGTCCCAATCACACTTCAAGCAATTGTATATGCATGTAATAGCCAATACAGCATGCGACAACCAAATCTGAAATACAACTATTATCTGAGCATTTCAACATAGCACATACTACACATGTTAGCATATATAGGCATTTCAACAGTAAATCACATAGTAGTAAGACAGGTTACATAAAAGAAACTCTAACTATGTATAAGGGGATTGAGAATCTTATCTCAACACCCTCGTTAGGTACATCACATCAAATATTTTCTCATTCAGGTAATTTACTAAACACTTAGACTACACATATTACATACATGTAATAAATTTGTTAAACCACATTGTAGTAAATCCTTCCGCATAGGAGATGCCACGCATACAACAATCATGTATTTGCAATCAATAGTTATAGCATGCACAAATCATAATTCCACATTCATTCAAACATTTTAACAAACACTTGGAATGCATTAAAAAAAAAACATAGTTTATATATATATATATATATGTAATTTACGGAAGACATCGTATCTAAATGCATGTAATAGCAATCAAGTCAGTCATAAATCATTAACTGACATTAAAATCCTTGAAAGCCATAACCTAAACGTTTACAGTCCGCACCTTTCGCTGATAAACAAGTATCGAACTCAGTTTGTATACTGACTCTTTGTCCATGGCACAACGGCAACCTACAGTATGAAATAGGTTAGCTATTTCATCATTACACTATTTGAAACCCTAAAATAGATTAGGGTTAGGTTTTCTTACCTAAGAACGACATCGGAATCGCTGGAATAGTGATACGGAAGCGGCAGTTAGGTACGTGAAACGGTGGGATAGAATCCCAAGAACTCTCTCCCACTTTCTCTCTTTCCTTCTCTCTTTGCTCTCTTCTCTCTCATAGGTTTTTCAAATTCGTATAGAATGAGAGAGGTAGGTTAAGCCACTTATATAGGCCCAGAACTGATAGAAATGGCCCCAGGGCCACTATATACTTAGGTTATATATTCAAAGGGGGTCTGTTTCGATCCAACAGAGCACTTCTGGAGGCCCCCTTTCTGCGTGCAATCGGACTTAAGCACCCAGACATTAGATCTAGGTCAAGTTAATTTTTCGGTCCGATCGGAT
This sequence comes from Magnolia changhungtana, assembly GCA_030180095.1. Lineage (NCBI taxonomy): Eukaryota > Viridiplantae > Streptophyta > Magnoliopsida > Magnoliales > Magnoliaceae > Magnolia > Magnolia changhungtana. The sequence continues at coordinate 6,146,124 of JASAUF010000625.1, forward strand.
TTACAGATCGGCCATGGTGGACCAGTTTCAGTTCAACAGTCACTGATACTTGATCAGGGCCACAAGTACACTGACATGTGCATGAAAATTTTCCTGATCCGGGAGTGTAATTGGGTCAGATTCTGACGGTCTAAAACCTTAGATTTGGCCCACAACTGCAGGGCCCAAATCACTTAAATCTGAGTTTAATTTCTAAAAATATTTGCGTTTCTCATACACTGCGCTCCTGGCTCATGCTGTGCGCTTCTGGATTCATCAGGACTTGATTTCCGAGATGATTGTCAAGCCCAGTAAAGTGGTCATAACGATTTAGTTTCATGGTCATCGGACTTTCGACGTGCGGTCCAGGTCCGATATAGAGTTTCAAAATGTTCCCGAGAGCAACTGGGTTTTGAGATTAATCCTAGATTATACGGTAATGTAGCGTTAATGATTATACAGGTTTTAGGCCTTGCAGTTCGTATTTAAAGTGGTTCAAGCAAATTTCATAGCTAATCTAGTTTAACACTTAGTTAATTTTGTTTAATTTCTAAAGGATTTGGTCCTGAGTGATTTCCGCCTGAGGGGGTACTCGGGTCTTTGTACGGATTTTTCCGAGATGTTATAAGATGGTTCATCTAAACTCCTATAGCTTCTGGACTTCGTGCAGTGTCTTTAGTTTCTACTGTTGGCTGGGGAAGATAAATGAGACACAGCAGCAACAACAACAATAAAAGGAACACTAATATATAATAGAGAGAAAAGAAAAAAATAACTAATGAATCCCCTCGTTTTAGATGGAGAGAGAATTTTACATGCACGCAAAAAGATCAACCTTACACAGTTGTTGAGAAAAAAAATTTATTAAGCAGTTCATGAAAACTTCATTTGAGTTCATGTGAAAAACAGTTGCTATGAAGCTCCCAAGTGAGATTATATGGAACAAGTTGATAAGAAACTTAAACCAATTCCTAAAAGACCCAAATAAGATTGCGTGAAACACGATTGATAAGAAGCTCAACACCAGGACAAGTATCAGATCTGATTAGAAAGGATGAGGAGCAAAGGGTACCTTCAAGATCTGCTATGAAGTTTTCACTTGATCAAAGATCCTAATGTAATAAGGAGCTAGGTGAAATTTGGAGTCAATCTGCTAGATCATCAAAAGTTAGCCAATGGGGCTCACTTGTGAATTTGCTCCCAAAAGTGAGCACTGATGAAGATCTCATCATGCTAAAGGCTTGTCTAAAGTTCAAGCTGATTAACAAAAGACCATGCAAATTGGTTTCCACTGTTCATCATAAAATGGCCAATGGGGCCCACTCACGATCACACCAATATGAAGATCTTAACATTCCAAAGATAACATCTATAAAGTTTGAATTCTACTGGACATAGTGCATGGTCACCGGACGTGATTTTACTATGGCATCCTACTTATTTTAAATTGCAATATCTCCTTTCTCATACATCTCCCTACTCATATTTTCTTTACCTTTATTGGTCTTTCCAATGTATGCATTGTCATAATGATAAATTAGAACCTGAAGTAATAGAAATCAAGAAACTATTTGCCTTTTTAATTTTTTACATCAGTTACACCATGAGTTATGACCGATGTTAAGTGCCCCGTTTCTATAGTCATGAAAGCGTTGGTTTCATTTTTGTCATTTCCTTTTATTTATTATTCTTTGAGACTTGGCCTGATGTTGAGCACATTATCTCCGTAGCCATAAAGTCAATTTAAATATTTTCTAAAACCTAGTCAAATCCTTGAAAAAAATAAATCTAAAATCCTATTAAGTATAGTCGGGTGTGAAAGGATGTCTAACTCTCTTTTCGTCGTTGAGACCCTTAAAATCTTTGATTTTACTTTTGACGTAAGAATCACTCAAGTCCCTAACCTTTGAGTGATTTTATGATTTCTAACTGGCGTAGATTCAAAAATTTATTGATAGTGGCTTTGCATTTGAGTCAATAAAAAGAAGCAAAAAGAACTATAAGAGGGCCCGTCTGCTCGCGCAGACAACATTCCCACCATCTAATAAAGGATCCTTTTCCTCAATAAGAGCCATTGTTGGATGTTTTATCTTGGAGTTTTAATATTTAAAGGGATATAATCTTCTAAATATTGTGATTTTTGGACCATGGCTCATTCACTATCGGAAGTATGAAATGGTCACTTTCAATTTCATCCATACATACCACCTACTCAAAATGACACAGAAATTAGATGAATAAAATCTTCTCCCCTTTCCATTTACCATAATTATAGATTTGAAACTAACTCATATCCGTTGGCACTATCAATTGTCGGACACTTGGACCAGAATATTGTGTTGTAACTTAATCATCCTTTTCAACACCTGGTCGAGGGTTCGAGTACCCATAGGTGGTGAAATCCCACTATAGTGTGAGTGTGTGGTGGTGTGTGTGCGTGTGTTTAAAAAAAATAAATTTGTAAGTGCTATGATTTGATTCCTCTTTGATTGTCAAATTTTGTGTGTCAAAACTTCTTCGTATGTCTTGTGTTTATATCTTGATAAATCTGTTCGAGACACCACATCAACACTTGAAGTCTAGTTCAAAGAATTCTTTAAGCTTCATGATAGTTCAAACTACAATGTAGAAGATATTAAAGAAGAGCTCAGGGTCAAGACTCAAGTACAAGTGCAAGTGGGAGTTCAAGATTTAAATATAAGTACGGGACTCAAGTACAACTCAAAGTGACATTAAAGCTTGTGAAGTAGTCAAGCTACATCAAGAAGAACTCAAGCTTCATAATGATCAAAGTATAAGAAAATAAAGTTTTCAATGTCCATACTTCATGTCCCAGGTTTGATAGCCCATTAGATTGACCTTAGGGTAGGTCACTTTGGCTACATAATTCATTTGAATATTATTACATGATTTTAGTCTATTCTAAGACTAGTCCTAGACCTTGTTTGACCAATCTTAGCACTGGTTCGACCAGTCTAAGATGTTCCAGGACCAGTCCTAAAATTTTTGTATTTTATCGAATTTTTCTAGTTCATCTACGACCAATCCTGGAGTCTGCTCGACTGGTCGTGGGATGGTCTCGACTCGACCTTCGACCAGTCGTAAAGCTTCGACTCAAACTCTAGTGACTAAATCAAGTGTCACACGACCAGTCGTAGAGGAGTCTCGACCGGCCTTGGACTGCCTTCGACCAGTCGTAGACTGCCTACGACCGGTCGTACAACGGTCTAATCTGATCGCGCTCAAAAATTTAAAAATCAGTTTATTCTTGGACCATTCGTGGTGACCCTAGGACCAGTCAAAGACAAATTTCTGCAGCTATAAATAGCACACAAATTTCAGAGTTTTTCATTAAAAATTAAGTGAATTCAAGGCTCCACTCTGGGATAAGTTTATGTTTATTTTTAAGCTATTTTATGCATAATTGCTTTCTTTTTTTGCTAGCTTATTTAATTTGATTTTGTTCCTATATTCCAATCTCATTTAAAAAGAAGAATTACCTTATTCCTTCTTCTTAGAATCAAAATCAAATATAGCTACGTCCAACTAGTTTAAATCTAAAATCAATTAGAACTTATAACCATATTAAAGTGAGTAGTGGACATTGAACTTCTATATTCGAACATCTACTCCGATTGGTTCTACCGGGCTGCTACGAAAAGGAGAAATCCAGGTATTTTACAATTTGGTAAATTCCATTCTGTTTTAGTTTTTGTTTGAGATTCGCCAAAAAAATCTTAATGTGTGGTTATCTGAGGAGAGCCAGAAAACTTAGAAGTGTGGGTTTTTGAATTGTGTAAGCTCAAGTTAAAAAGACACAATTGTAAAGGTTTTGGGTGAACCTGTGAAAACCTATTTGATAGTAAACGCTAATATCCCCTGTATGAGGATATTAGGAGTGGAGTAGCATTCTGTGTGGCTGTTGAAAGATAGTTGGTGTACACACAGGCGAACCACTATAACTCTTTATCTTGTGGATTGAATGCTTGCTTAATTTTCATATCATTTATCATTCAATTTTGTGGAATATACGTGTGGATGTGAATGCTGTAACAATTCACATTTCAAGCAAGTGTGGGGATTGTTGTAATAAGTTAGATCTTTATTTTTGCAATTTATTTCAATTCCTTGCTATTTAGTTATTTCTATTCAGATTGAGTTATTGATTCAAAAGACGTTCTAGAAATAAGGTTGTCCTACCATAAGCCCTTATTTATTATGGTGTAAGGTTGTCCTTAGAACTAAATTTGTATCAACCTCTCAATACTTATTTATTAAGGTTGAATTGATTTTAGCATTGTAAATTGATTTATAATTGTAAGGCTATCTGTTTATATTCCGCTAATTTTATTTTAATTTGGCATAGTCCTATTCACCCCCCCTCTAAGACATATAGCTTGGCCATTTCAAGTGGTATCAGAGTTTAATAGCTCATTCTTATTGCTTTTTATTTGGATTTATTTCCTGAGCTAACGATCTAAGCTATATAAATAAGATGTCAAATTTTGATAGCCTATCAGTCACTAGGCCTCCACCCTTTGATGGGTCCAACTATGCCTATTGGAAAGCCCGAATGAGGATCTTCCTCAAATTAATAGATGAGAGTGTGTGGCAAGCCATAGTGACTGAATGGAGCCCTCCTACCATTGAAGTTACTGGTATCAATGGATCAAAATCAATGAGAATAACACCTTATACTTCTTGGTCCACACTTCAGAAAAGTGAGAGTAGTGCCAATGCAAAAGCACTAAATGCAATCACTTGCACTCTATCACCGGATGAGTTCAAAAGAATCATACCTGTGATACTGCAAAGTAAGCCTGGGATATATTAGAAATGACACACGAGAGTACATCAATTGTAAAAAAATCTAAAGTCCAACTCCTCACAACCAAATTTGGAGAAATTCATATAGAGGAAAATGAAATGTTTATAGACTTTTACACAAGATTAAATGACATGTAAACTCAATGTGGGGTCTTAGTGATAAAATCCCAGAAAGTAAAGTGTGTGCAAAGATACTACGCTCTCTTCCTGAATGGTTCAACTTTAAAGTAACCGCGATCCAGGAACTTCGTGATACGAATAATATGAGGGTAGAAGAACTAGTTGGTTCTTTACAAACCTATGAGTTAAACTTTAAAGCTCTTAAAGGTAAATCTATAGCTTTGAAATCTTCTAAAAATGTGTCTGAAGAAAACTCAGATTTAGAAAATTCTGAAGATGATATGGCTCTTTTAGCGAAAAAGTTTTATGAGATTTTCAAAAGTAAGAAAAGGGTTGATTTTCACAAGACAAATGAAAAGAAACGATCTAAACCTAATTCCAAAACTTGGAAGTCTTTGAAAGATAGTCAGTGTTACAACTGCCAAGAGTATGGGCATCTAGCAAACAAATGTCCTAAAAAGGATAGACCCAAAAGGAAGGGTATGTTGGCTACTTGGGATGAATCGCCTGATTCTGAAGCCTCTTCTGAATCAGAAAATTCTGAAACCGAGTCAAGCAATGAAGTTAAGGCCCTCATGACTCTAGCCAAGTTTACTTTTTCTGATCATGATGATTCAACAAGTGAAAAAAATTTGAATAGTGATCATGAAAATGAAGAAGATCTTCAAGATGCTTATAATAGCTCATATAAGAAAGATGTAAAATTGCTGTCATACTTAAACTTCAAAAAGAAAAGTTTTCTAAACTCAAAGAATGTTTTAAAACTCTTGTTTTAGAAAAATCACAAATTTCAGATTGTTTCGAAAAATCAAAATGTGATTTGGAATTCAAAACCTCCCTAATTGATGATTTGAAATCTAAAAATGAGAAACTTAAAAATGAAGTATCTTCTCTTCTGAGTTTGAAGGATACACGGAGATATGTCCAAGGTGATCCAAAGTTAGAAAAATTATCATCCGGATCAAGAAAATGTGGTGATCAATCCGGGTTGGGCTATGATAAAAATACATCTCCTAAATAGAAGAATACTCCTCCCAACTTTGTGAAAGGAGAGGCTTCTAACTTAAAAGGAAAAGGTACTTATCAAGGTTTTTCTAAAAATATAAAAACTTTTCAAAAACCTAAAAGCAGCTATTTTAAAAATCACATCAGAAATCCACTGGCTGAAAAAATAGTTGATTTACTCAAGGAGCTCTTAAAATCTAACTCAGTAGGTCATTATCACAACTATAAACAGAAGAAGACCAACTATGTTCCTAAACCCAAAAAAGTTCTGAAATGGGTTCCTAAAGTTGCCTACTTGGTTGCTCACACTGCTTTCAAAGCAACAAGTCATTCTAAATGGTACCCAGACAGTGGATGTTCCAGGCATATGACAGGTGACAAGGCTTTATTCACCAATCTAAAAGATATGACTGATGGGTCAGTCACATTTGGTGATGGTAGCAATTGCAAGATTATTGGCAAAGGTACGGTCCAACTCTATAACCTCCCTTTATTTAAAGATATTTTATATGTTGAGGGTTTAAAACACAACCTGTTGAGCATATCTCAAATATGCGACAACAACCATAGTGTTAAATTTTCTAATCAAGGTTGTGAGATTATAGATAAAAAGGGTTCTGTAATATTAACTGGTCGCAGAACTTCTAAAAACTGCTATATAGTAAGCAATGGTAGCTCATCTAATCAAATGTGCTACATGGTCCATACCGATGAGATAGAATTATGGCATAAACGCCTTGGACATGTACACTACCAGAATTTATACAGATTGAGCAAAGGAGAACTTATTAGAGGTCTACCTAAAGTGTAAAAAGTAGACAAAATATGTGGTGAATGCTAGTATGGTAAACAAACTAGGAGCTCTCACAAAAAGGTGAATTCCAATACCACATCTAGACCACTCGAGCTTCTCCACGTGAATCTTATACGACTAACCAGAATGGAAAGGTGAGGTGGCAAAAAATACATCTTGGTCATCGTAGATGATTATACAAGATACACTTGGGTTTTGTTTTTAAGAGACAAATCAGAAACCCTTGATGAAGTGAAAAAGATTATCAAACGGATCCAAACCGAAAAATGTTCTCAAGTCAGTAAGATCCGAAGTGATCATGGTTCCGAGTTTGAAAATAGCGGTTTTGAGAAACTCTGTAGCGATCAAGGAATATCACATGAATTCTCTACGCCCAAAACTCTACAACAAAATGGTATTGTGGAAAGGAAAAATAGAGTGCTCCAAAAAATGGGAAATGTTATGTTGAATAGCATGAAGCTCCCTAGAAATTTTTGGGCTGAAGCAGTGAATACCGCCTGCTACATTATCAACCGTGTTTATATTTGCAAATCTAATAATAAAACGGCTTATGAAATGTGGTTTGAGAAAAAGCCTACTGTCAAATACTTTCGAGTTTTTGGCAGCAAGTGCTATATTTTACGTGACCGTGAAAATTTGAGAAAGTTCGATACTAAAAGTGATGAAGGGATCTTTTTAGGATACTCTTAAACAGTCGTGCATATCATGTTCTGAACAACAGGACCGGTGTGATTCAAGAGTCAATAAATGTAGTAATTGACGATCACTTGAATACACCTGCCCCTAGTTCAGATAATGATGAAGCTCTTATATTTGAAAAACCAGATACTTCATCAAGTGAAACTAATTCTAAATTAAGGACTGTCAAAGATCATCCAACTTCTCAAATACTTGGAAACCCTCTCACTGGTGTGCGCACTCGTAGACAATTAAAAGACATGTACGTATGCTTTACATCCCAGATAGAACCGGTTGACGTAAAAGAAGCACTTTCTGATGAAAATTGGATAGTAGCAATGCAGGAAGAACTTAATCAATTTGTTCGTAATGATGTCTGGTATCTAGTTCCTAGACGTAAAGATAAACATATTATTGGAACAAAATAGATTTTCAAAAATAAGTCTGATGAATTGGGAAATATCATTCGAAACAAGGCAAGACTGGTTGTGCAAGGGTACACGCAAATTGAAGGGTTGATTATGATGAAACTTTTACCCTAATTACTCGCCTTGAATCAATCAGACTTTTCATATCTATTGTATGTTTTAGAAAGTTTAGAATTTTTCAAGTGGATGTGAAGAGTGCCTTTTTGGATGGCGACTTACATGAAGAAGTATATGTTGAACAACCAACTGGGTTTGAAGACCCTAAGCTTACTAATCATGTATACCGCCTTAAAATGTCTCTCTATGGTCTGAAACAAGCTCCCAAAACATGGTATGAAAAATTGACTAAGTTTTTACAATGTCACAATTTTCAAATGGGTAGTGTCGATAAGACGCTCTTTGTTAAGAAACATAACGATGATATCTTAATGGTTCAAATCTATGTTGATGATATAATTTATGGATCAACTTGTACTAGCATGACTGTTGAGTTTGCAGATCTAATGAAATCTGAATTCGAAATGAGCATGGTTGGTGAATTAAATTATTTTCTAGGGTTGCAAGTAAAACAACAATCTGATGGAATTTTTATTTCACAAACTAATTATGTATTGCACTTGATTAAGAGGTTCGGATTTAAAAATGATAAGAATTTTGATACTCCTATGAGTACAACTCTAAGACTCTCAAAAGACTCTACAGGTAAAGATGTAGATCCTAAATTGTATTGTAGCATGATAGGTAACTTACTTTACTTAACTGCAAGTAGACCTGATATTGCTTTAAGTGTTGAAATTTGCGATAGATATCAGTCTAATCCTAAAGAATCTCACTTAACTATTGTTAAACGAATTATTCGATATGTTGCAAGTTCAGTTAATCTGGGTCTTTGGTATCCCTATGATACTAGTGTTTAATTGGCTGGGTATTCGGATGCTGATTGGGCAGGAAATATAGATGACAGAAAATCAACCAGCGGTGGTTGTTTTTACATTGGAAACTGTTTGGTTTCTTGGTTTAGCAAAAAGCAAAGTTCCATATCACTCTCAACTGTTGAGGTTGAATACATTACAGCGGGAAATGCATGTATTCAACTGATTTGGATGAAACGTATGATGAGTGATTATGGAATCCCACAAAACTCGATGGTTTTATATTGTGATAACTCCAGTGCGATAAACATTTCAAAAAACCCAATCCAGCATTCACGTACTAAGTACATTGACATTCGATTTTATTATATTTGTGAATTAGTGGAAGAAAAAATAATATCTTTAGAATATATTCCAACTGAGACTCAGCTTGCTGACATTTTCACTAAACCACTCGATAAAAGCAAGTTTAATAATTTGAAATTTGATCTTGGTATGTGCAATTTTAAATGATTGATCGTGCATCTTTGTATCATATTGTATATAATGTTAATATGTTATTAATTTAAATTTTAAAATTCTGTGGAAATTGCATATTTTTTTGGTCTAAGACCGGTCGAGGACGTGCTCGACCAGTCTTGCTACGACCGGTCGAGTATGTCCCAAGACTGGTCGTGTAGTGTGCTGGCCTCTTTAATTTGGGAAAAATACTCTTCTTCTTCATTCTAACCCTCCTCACTAACGAGCGGAGCTTCGACTAGTCGAACCCTTGTGTTCGATTCATTCAGGTTAGAGTGATTTTCCTTGCTTTCTTGAAGTATCTTAATCTTTTCTCTTAGATTTCTTGATTATTGTGTCTATTTCATATAGATCTTCAATTCTTTGGGTTTTTCTTCCTCATCTGTTGAATCTCGAGAAACCCATCTCTATTTTCTTGAAATTTCTTTCATTTTTTCAAGAATATGAAATCTAGAGGTAAAAAGAAAAATCCTAGAGGTGCTTCTTCTTCCCGTTCAAATGTTATCACTAGACGTCATCTCAGGGATCCTGAAGATGATCCACCACATGTACGTGACTTGTGTATGCGCAATGTGATTGTTGAAAAAGCTGTTAGTTTAAATCATATCGCTCCTTTCGGTCTCCTTCCTCTCCTTCAATCTGTAGAATGGGAAAATATTTTACACTGGGGTGGGCTGGCATACCAGTCCATAACACAGGCCATGGTTGCATGCATATCTGACTTTTCTACTAAGCAACTGACTTTCACTATTACTACAAGAGAAGGGCCTTTTTCTGTTGATCGTCATTTAATTTCAGGCCTTATGGACATACAGTAAATGATGATGGTATTCATTCTAGTGCACTTGCTGAGAAAGTGTCATAATCAGAAAAACTTACTTATATTAGAGCATTGTGTAACATGAATGCACCATGGACCACAAATGGGAATGCCCTCAAAACCAGATACTTGTTACCCAAATACAGAGTTTTGCATCGTATCTTCACTTCTAATCTGCATCCCCGCTCTGGAAACAAGACTGAGTTGACTCTGTTTATGGTTCACATTTTTTACTCAATCATTACTGGTGCTAATGTCTGTTTGCCTTCTTTGATTTGTTCCTCTATTATTCAAATCCTTAGTCATCCTGGTCATGGTGATATTCCTTTTGGATATCTGTTGAATGTATTAGCCACTCACATGTTAGTCGCTATGCTTGTCGGTGAGGCTCCTATCCAACACCTCATATTTAACAATTCCAACTTGAATAAAATGAAGTTAAGATTGGCCCCTGGTCAAGTTGTTGTTGATGCGGGTGAAGCTGCTGCTGAAGCTGAGATTGGTGTTGAAGGTGATGAGTTGCTGCTAGATAATATTGACATGGATGATATTTTTAATGAAATTGATTCTGCCCCTAGAAATGATCCAGACTTTGAGCCATCTGATTTCAATGTACGTCTACATGCATTAGAGGAAAAGGTAGAACAAATGAATGTTGGCCACAATCAACAATTTAAAATTATGTGCAGATATTTTAGGCGCTTACAGAAGAGCCTTCATCAAAGTGATCCTAACATGCCTGCTCCATCTTCTGGATCAGATTGAGAATGTTAAATCTTTGGTCTTTAATAACTTTACTAATTTACCTTCTTTGGTTGTGTGGATGCCTATTTTAAACTTTAATTGATAACTCTTTTGATATATACTCTGACTCACCTTGATCACTTCTTATATAATGTTCTTAACTCTAAACTTTTTATCATTCTATATTTTTTATTTGTTATCTCTATTTCTGTCTTTCATATCCTATCTTTGTTTCTTCCTTTGTCATATTTTGACAAAAAGGGGGAGAATTGTGAATTCTATGGATTATGATTGATTGATATGATGGAGGTAGGGTACACTACTCAACATATGCCTACTTCGGGACTCAGGGGGAGTTGAGGTGTATTAACTCAGGGGGAGTTGAGTTATCTCAAGGGGATGATTATTTTATGACAACTGGTGCATGATTCATTATTATGCAATGTGATGCTTATCTTATTGAAGTATGTTTTGTCATAAATTTGAGAAAGGGGGAGATTGTAAGTGCTATGATTTGATTCCTCTTTTATTGTCAAATTTTGTGTGTCAAAACTTCTTCGTATGTCTTGTGTTTATATCTTGACAAATCTGTTTGAGACACCACGTCAACACTAGAAGTCTAGTTCAAAGAATTCTTCAAGCTTCATGATAGTTCAAGCTACAATGTAGAAGATATTAAAGAAGAGCTCAAGGTCAAGACTCAAGTACAAGTGCAAGTGGAAGTTCAAGATTCAAATATAAGTACGGGACTCAAGTATAACTCAAAGTGACATTAAAGCTTGTGAAGTAGTCAAGCTACATCAAGAAGAACTCAAGCTTCATAATGATCAAAGTCTAAGCAAATGAAGTTTTCAATGTCCATACTTCATGTCCCAGGTTTGATAGCCCATTAGATTGACCTTAGGGTAGGTCACTTTGGTTACATAATTCATTTGAATATTATTACATGGTTTTGGTCTATTCTAAGACTAGTCCTAGACCTTGTTCGACCATTCCTAACACTGGTTTAACCAGTCTAAAATGTTCCAGGACCAGTCCTAAAATTGTTGTATTTTATTAAATTTTTCTGGTTCGTCTACGACCAGTCCTGGAGTCTGCTCGACCGGTTGTGGGATGGTCTCGACTCGACCTTCGACCAGTCGTAAAGCTTCGACTCAAACTCCAGCGACTAAATCAAGTGTCGTATGACTAGTCGTAGAGGGGTCTCGACCGGTCGTGGACTGCCTTCGACCACTCGTGGACTGCCTACGACCGGTCGTACAACGGTCTGATCTAATCGCGCTCAAAATTTTAAAAATCAGTTTATTGTTAGACCAGTCGTGGTGACCATAGGACCAATCGAAGATGAATTTCTGCCGCTATAAATAGTACACGAATTTCAGAGTTTTTCATTGAAAATTAAGTGAATTCAAGGCTCCACTCTGAGATATGTTTGTGTTTATTTTTAAGCTATTTTATGTATAATTGCTTTCTCTTTTTGCTAGCTTATTTAATTTGATTTTGTTCCTATATTCCAATCTCATTTAAAAAGAGGAATTACCTTATTCCTTCTTCTTGGAATAAAAATCAAATATAGCTACATCCAACTGGTTTAAATCTAAAATCAATTAGAACTTAGAACCATATTAAAGTGAGTAGTGGACATTGAACTTCTATATTCGAACATCTACTCCGATTAGTTCTACCGGGCTGCTATGAAAAGGAGAAATCCAGGTATTTTACAATTTTGTAAATTCCATTCTATTTTGGTTTTTATTTGAGATTCGCCAGAAAAATCTCAATTTATGTGGTTATCTGAGGAGAGCCAGAAAACTTAGAAGTATGGGTTTTTTAATTGTGTAATCCCAAGTTAAAAAGACATAATTGTAAAGGTTTTGGGTGAACCTGTGAAAACCTATTTGATAGTAAACGCTAATATCCCCTGTATGAGGATATTAGGAATGGAGTAGCATTCTGTGTGGCTGTTGAAAGACAGTTGGTGTACACACAGGCGAACCACTATAACTCTGTCTTGTGGATTGAATGCTTGCTTAATTTTCATATCATTTATCATTCAATTTTGTGGAATGTACGTGTGGATGTGAATGCTGTAACAAATTACATTTCAAGCAAGTATGGGGATTGTTGTAATAAGTTAGATCTCTATTTCTGCAATTTATTTCAATTCCTTGCTATTTAGTTATTTCTATTCAGATTAAGTTATTGATTCAAAAGACGTTCTAGAAATAAGGTTGTCCTACCATAAGCCCTTGTTTATTATGGTGTAAGGTTGCCCTTAGAACTGAATTTGCATCAACCATTCAATACTTATTTATTAAGGTTGAATTGATTTATAATTGTAAGGTTATCTATTTATATTCCGCTGATTTTATTTTAATTTGACATAGTCCTATTCACCCCCCCTCTAGGACATATAGCTTGGCCATTTCAATAATAATAATAATCATCCTTTTGTTATGCTCTAAACCTGACCCTGCCTAAACCCGGCCCATTGACAATACTATTCACACTTGCCTGTTCACCTACTTATACCTGTGTGGGGCCCACAGTGTTGTGGGCATATTGAATTCCACTCAATATGCCCATTAATGGGCCCCACCTGATGATGGGATGCTTAAAGAATCAGGCTTATCCAATCATCATGGGGACCACACTCATCAATTGAAAACCTCCAACTTCATGTGGTGGCCCACGTGATGGTGAGGTAGGTTTATCTTTTGGGTGTCCAACTTTCAAAGTGCGGTGACCCTTCTAGATAGGTTGAATGTTGTGCACTCATACAGTGGCCCCAAGGAAGACCCTTCTAGAAGGAAATGGATTAGCTACTCCCCTGCCACCAGCCAATGGCTGGTGGTCAGTGCTCTATGGGCCCCACCATGATGTATGTGTTTCATCCATGTCATCCATCTATTTTTCTAGATCATTTTATTGTATGAGATATATCCCAATCTCAAGTGGACCACATTATAGGAAACAGTGTTGAATGAACATCAACCATTAAAAACTTTTTTAGGGGGCCATAAAAGTTTTGGATCAAGCTGATCTTTGTTTTTTCCCTTGACCTGGGTATGTATGACCTAATCAATAGATTGGATGTCAAATAAACAGTATAGTGGGCCTTAGGAGGATTTTAATGGTGGATATCCAATCACTATTATTTTCTTGTGGTGTGTTCCACCTGAGATTTATATCCCTCTCATTTTTTGTAGAGAAATTTCCAACTGTAAACTCCACCTTTTACCCACCTTTTCCAAATGCTCCCAAACTTTACTTTCCCAAACTAAACCATTCTATACGGACACTATTTTCAGACGAAAATACCCTTGCATTCAGCAGGTTGCACCATCCATTTTGTAGACATATGGCTATGGATTATAACCATAGCTATTGGTAGCATAGGTGTATAAAGTATATGGTTGTGTTACTCAAAACCTTAACCATACTCTTCATGGTGTTAACTTTTGCTTGTCCTATTTATTACTTGTATGCTATATATGCATTTACTTCTCTTTACAAGAACTTCTTGTTTATCAAGTGCAAGAAATTTAAAATGCAACAAATATACATTCTAAGATCTTTTTTCCATTATGTTTTATATTACATTCTCCAACTTTAGTTTGTGTGTCATGCAATTTTGATTGGATTAACATGGAATTTAGTCGATTAGCTAAGTATAAGGGAAAGAATCCTAAAATGGGTTTTAGGAAAAATTAAAATCAAAGATTCACCGGCTAAAAATAAGTGAAAATAACCGGAATTTTTATTAGAATCTTTTAGTTTTCACTGGAGAAAAAAAGGTTCTTTCGACAACCACACTTGATATCCTCTCTTCTTCTTTTTTGTGCTTGAATGTTCATAATAGGAGTGGACGATTCTGAAGGAAATAGATACAATATCAACTACCTATATATCTCTTGAGATTCGTGACATCTTATTTTATCTTAGCAATTGCCTTGATAGAGTCAAGGAATTGGGTGTTTTACCTCAAGCTCTACATTGCCGCAAGTCTATAAGATTCTTACTTTTTTATCTATCATTTATTTTCAACAAATAAAATCAAAATGCTTAGAACAAGAAGTTTGCTCCTACAATAATAATTGTATACTTAAAAAGACTTTTAAGATCGACTTTACATAGCATTTTGTCATATATAGGAATGAATTAGTAATACATTTGATATAAAGAATGATTATTAGGTGGTAGACTGAGTGAAAGATACCTCGTTTCAACACTAAGGTATTAGTATCAATTCCCAAGTGGGCGGAGGCTAACAGTGAAGTGTGAACTGACAATGGGTGTACAAATAAGCTAACGAAAAAAAAGGGTGCATAGAATCAAAAACAAAAATAAATTTTTTTTGCAGAAATTTTTGAAATTTTCACCAGTGACGGACCATAACCATCCCTAAAATTTAGAATACCGTCATCTATGGATGTGATCCATTGAATATTGTGATAAAAATGCGATAGACCAAGACCGTCGCTAATCTTCTCCTATGAATAGCGACGGGCCATACCCGTTGCTAAATTTTAGAACACCATCGTTAATTAGCGACGATTTGCATGTCACAATTTAGCGACGGATCCGATTCATTGCGACAGCGAACTGTAACGGACAAGCACAGTCACTAATCTTCTCCTGTGACTCGTGACGGCTCATACATGTCTCAAAATTTAGAACACCGTCGCTAAATTGCGACGGATTCAATCCATCGTTCCATTTTTGCGAGTGCACTATGACGGACCAACACCATCGCGAATCTTCTCCTGTGAATTGCAACGGACTATATCCGTCGCTAAATTGTAGAACACCGTCGTTAATTAGCGACGGATTGAATGCGTCGTAATTTAGTGATGGCTCCATTCTGTCGTTTTAGTTCTGCAACAGCAAACTGAGACAGACCAAAAACCATCGTTAATTCCATTTTGCACTGTTTTTTTTTTTTTTTTGTTATATATCACCAAAATTTTAAGAATCGTTAGTTGATGTTGCCCACTATTAATTTTTAAGGAGCCCATCGACCACTGCGATATACATGTGAAATCTACTCCCATGTTAGGCACCTGGACTGATCTATCATTCAGGTGAGCCACACTAAAGAAAACAATTGAAAGATTATTCACCCTTGATTTTTATAAGACCCACTATGATGAGTATATAAAATCGACTCTATTAGATGCGTTTACGACCCAAAAATTAAACCTATATGTGATTCAAATGCTCACATCAAGGGAAAGAGTTTCAAGGGGGAGTATTGTACCATGTTTTTAATCATGTGATGTGCTTGAATCATGGATATGGCCGAGTTTTGACTTTTAAGACCTGAATCTATGTAACATGGGATTAGAGACCTGATGGTCAGGTTGGATTTCATGACCCACCCACCCCTTGCATGACCAACCCTAACTTCCCTTGCCAAATCTAATAGCCGGTATTGAAATCCTTTCTGAAAAAGAAACATGTAAACACAGTTTGGGTGAATTCAATGTCAGTGGATCTCTAACTGTGGGGCCCACTGTGATGTATGTTCCTTGTATCCATACCTTCAATCCATTTTGAAAGCTCAATTTAAGGCGTGAACTAAAAAATGAAGTGGATTCAAATCTTAGGTGGACATACTCCACAGAAACACTAGTGATTGAATTCCCACCATTAAAAACTTCATGCGGGCCATCAAAATGTTTATTTGCCATCCAACCTGTTGATCCATCACAAAGACCAGAAGAGATCACACAACAAGATTTAGATATGATCCACCTAAGATTTAGATATGCTCCATTACCACTATTTCATATATTATAATCCATTACCACTATTTCATATATTATAATCCACCTAAGATTTAGATATGCTCAAGTTTTGGGATCATGCCTTAAAATGAGCTTTCAAAATGTATGGACGAGGTGGATATAAGACACGTAACATTGGGTATTCAATCCCTATACTATGTTAGAAAAACTGATGGACGGCATGGATATACAACATGGGGTCACAAGTTTTGGATCAAGGTGATATTTGTGCTTTCCCTTCATCTCTAGGTCTATGTGACCTCATCGGCAAGTTGGTAGCAAATATGGGCCCTAGTAGTAACCTTTCAATGGTGGGTGTCACAATCCAACCTTTCTTGTAGTGTGGTCCATTTGATCTTCAGTTTTCCTTCATTTAAAAAGAAAAAAAAAATTTATTAATGCCCTAAAATTGAGTTGACAAAATGTATGGATTGTGTGGATACCACAATGAGCCTCCCTAACACCCAACGCATCACTGCTCCATTGCTGGGGCAGGTGGGAAACACCACCTAATTAGTGTAGGCCTTCTTTGGGGTTTTCTCATGTGGGGTCCACAAGAAGTTTGATGATCGTGAGCTGGGCGTGGGTTAGTCTTAGCCAGATTTTCAACTATTTGGGTTGGGGCTTGACAGTCAAGCTTATTCAAAAACTTTAATGGCCTAAGCCTGACTCATTGATAACCTTAACCAAAATCAGGCTCGTGGCACATGATAGATGGGCCAAGAGATTGTGCAGTAAGTGCTTGGGATAATGTGGACCTTATTTGAGTGGTGCATGAATAACTCCTAAAACTTTCAATATCTTTAGTTTAAGAATGAGAAGTAGAATCCTCTAATTTCCATGAGATCATGCATGCGCTTGCGTGCGCGTGCACACACACACACACACACACACATATATATATATATATATATATATATATATAAAACACTAATCGACCGGGCCAAGCTTATAGGATATTGTACCTAGTCTAAATCAAGCCCGATTAAAAATGGGGCTTGAGTTTTAGGAGCTCAAAAGCCCAAAGGTTAGGGTTGGGCGGGGTTTGGTTTAGAAGCACCTCCTACACAACCCATTTTAAGAATCCACTTCAAGTTTTGGACCTAGACCTGACCTTCATTTGAAATCCATATCAACCATTAAATTGCACACCAAAAGTTAGGCATGAGGCCCAAAACGCAGGCCCATATGTGATTGATGTGGGCCACACCATGGAAAATAGTTTGGAAGGTGTGCTTTCTATGTATAAGGTTTTCAATCTTATGTTCCCCCTGAACCAGGGATGGGATAGAATTTTTGTGTCCTAGGTAAAAAAAAAAAAGAGGTTACATACCTGATTGTTGAGGTGGATTTCACGTTAACAGACACAGATTATGTACTACCCCCGCCTGTTCGGTGCTCGGGACAGATACCAAGGCTCAAAGTGGACCACACCATAGGAATCAGTGGTGCTAAGGACGCACACCATTGAAACCTTCTTAGGGTACACCGTGTTTTTTATTTGCGATCCAACCTGTTGATATGGTCATATGAACCTGGGTGAATTGGAAAAAAAAAAAAATACAAATTTCATCTTGATACAAAACTCATGTGGTGGTCTCCATGTATTTTTCAACGGTAGGAATTTAATGCCCAATGTGTGGTTCATTTGAGGCTTGAATCTTAACTGTTTTTGGAGTCATAATTTAAAATGATATGTAAAAATGGATGGACGGTGTGGATAAAATTCATACATCACGGTGGCGAACTTGAATTCTGGCTCTGACAACTCTTACCAAAAAACAGCAAATGATACATACACCTATAGGCCCAGCGTGATTATTATATGAAATTCAATCCAACCATTAGAATCCACACCAATCTTTAGGCCTACAACCCAAAAAAAAAAAATAATAATAAATAAATAAAAAATCCTATACGTAATTCAAATGGCTCCCACCAAGGAAACAGTTTGGAGGATGAGCAATGCCATGTACTACCCCTGTTTCCAATCGTGTGGTCCACCTGAATCATGGATGGGGCTAAGTTTTGGGCCCTAGACCTAACATGAGATGATAGACCTGATGGTTGGGATGGATTTCACAGAAACATCACAGTGAAGCCCACCTACACCTTGCGCAAGTAGCCCCAACTTCAGTTTATTGAAAGCATTTCTGAAAAAACAAGGATGTAAATGAGGTAGTATTTTGTAAAATTTTCAAAAGGAAACTGTATGCCTTTTTTGACGCGAATCAAATGGCCCATGCCACCCCAGCAATGGTGTGGTGATGTGTGGTTCATTATGGGGCCCATATTGATGCATGTGTTGTATATCCATGCCGTCCATCAGTTTTTCCAACTCATTTTAGGGCATGGTCCCAAAAATGAAGAACACATCACCACACAATGATTGTTGGGGTGGCTGGGCAATGCCACCTAATCCTCGTGAAGCCTTCTTTGGGCTTTTCTTATGTGGGGTCCACTAGTACATTGATGATGGAACATAGCATTGTCAACGGGTTGGGCCTGAATTGGCTTCAGCCAGATTTTCATCTGTGCCCAATGGTTGGGCTTATTCAAAATTTTAAATGTGCCTGGCCTGAGCCCAGCCCATTGACAACCCTAATCAAAGGCAGGCACATGCCTTGTAAAATTCAAGTATGGTACAATCATATGGATGGGCCAAGAGATTGTACAATAGTGCTTAGGATTTCTGTTTTTACAAAGTGCGGCCTATTATTCACAAATCTAAAGTGGTAGTAATGTGGAACCGTTGTTAATGGTGGATGCAAAGCTCCAGACTCTCTCTCTCTCTCTCTCTACTATATATATATATATATATATATATATATATATATATATATATATATATATTAGTAGGCTTAGGGTAACATTATCCAAATTAGGCCTGATTGAAAACGGGCTTGAATTTTAAGCATAAGCCTGGCCCAAAAGGCCAACTGGTAGGGTTGCAAATGGGATGGGTTGGGGTTTGGTCCTCATACCAGACCCACTTAAGAATCCGCTTGAAATTTTGGACCTAGCCCTGACCCATTAAAATTCGGGCTGTTTAGGTTAGGTTGAAATCAAAAGGAGTCGGTCAACTAATTTAATGGGTCAATGTTGGCCTCCTATCCAAATTTGACCATGGGTACCCGATGAACCCCCGACCCATGAATCCAACCCAATTTTAACGAGCTCAATTTCAATTAATTGGACCCGGGAAATCAATTTATCCATTTCTTCTTTATTTTGTTTTGGGTTTTGGGTCGAGTCAAGTTGGCTCATCTAACTCAACCCATTAATAACCTATGTAAGTAGGGTTCAACCCCAGCCTAACCCATTATTTAAATGGACAAATTTCTAACTCAAAACCAACTCACTAGCCAATTAGTTTGGCTTGAACCCACCTCAAAAGCAGGTTGGGTGTGTTAACATGTGGGCCAACCTAACCTAGGCCTAAGGCTAACCCATTTTAAATTAGAGCTAGGCCCTTAAATGGTTCTATATTAGGCCTAAGTTCAACCCATTCAGGTTGGGAAGCCAAAGTTCAAAAGTGAAGTGGTTTCCTTAACTTCGTTAATTATTTCATACCCCCATTGCCTTCATGCTCTTTGGCAGTGCCTCTAGAAAATAAAAAGAAAAGTAAAAAAAAAAACAACAAGAACTGTAACTAATTGCTTTGACAAAAAGTTGATGACCTGAAAGTGGCTATGCTACATCAAACTAGCTTTCATTTTCACCAAAAATAAATAAATAAATAAAACCTATATAAAATAATTTACAACAGTATGCATACCTTCCAATCACGGGCTAGCCCAAGAGGAGTTTTCCCATGTGCAATAGAGAAATTGATGATTTTCACTTGTCATCTCCCAAAAGCAAATGGGAAATGAAATGGTTCTATGTGGTCGACCTCATGAGGACTTCCCATGGTGGGCCTCGGGCTTAAAAATCAAGTCAATCCATGACTTGTGTAGGCCACACCACATATAAAAGTTGAAAGCAGTTACCCTCCCATTAAACATTCATAATCATTTGTCGGGCCCAACGAGATGTGGTTCACAAATCCAGCCCATCCTATGTGTGTCCCACTTGGATGAGGGGTCAGACCAAGTTTTACACGCATCCAAATTTCAGGTGGGCCCCACCAAGTGCTTTTATATGTTCTAGGGATGTCTTCACATGATTCTATGGTATGGCCCACCTGAGGTCCGTATACGGCTAATTTTTGTCTTCACATGATTCTATGGTATGGCCCACCTAAGGTCCGTATACGGCTGATTTTTGTCTTCACATGATTCTATGGTATGGCCCACCTGAGGTCTGTATACGGCTGATTTTTTTATTAAAAAAAAAATTATAGCAGATTCCACATACACATCATGGTGGGACCTTAAGAAATCAAGGGTGGGGGCATCCATCATTTTCCGGTTGGACCACAGTTTAAGGTACACCGAGTAGATAACTTCCTCCCTATTAAGTTCTTGTGAAATCCAATCTTCCTAATAAATAGGTTGGCTCAACCATGAGGATCGCCCGGTGCAAACATCATCCTATCCACTCATCAAGTGACTCATATTATAGCAAACAGTTTATAACTATTGATAAATAACAAAATAAAAGTGGCCATCCACTCATCAAGTGACTCATATTATAAAAAAATAGTTTATAGCCATTGATAAATAACAAAATAAAAGTGTGGCCACTTGATGAGTGGATGTGGATGATTTTCATGAAAAATGTTGCTTACAGCTTGGAGGTCTCATTGGCTTAATAAATTAGAAGTTACCCATTAGGTGGACCATAACCTGTGGTCCAACTGTTTAAACTCACACCATCAAAAAGAAAATTTTTACCGAGGTGGAACCATAATTTTTTAAAGGGCCCACCATGATGTATATGTAAGATCCACTCCCACCATTAGATGTGTAATCTCATGTTAAACATAGAGCCAAAACACTGGGCTGACTTCTAATGAAGAGGGCCCACCAATGGAAAGAAAGACTTGGGAGAGAAGGTCCACCCTTGATTTGTACGGAGCTCACCATGATGATTATATAATCCACTCTAACCATTAGATGCCACACCAAAACTTAGAATGTGGGCCCAATATGTAATTTAGGTGGGCCATACCAAAAGAAACAGTTTCTCATTGTATAGTATATAGTCTACCTAAATAATGGATGGGGCTGATTTTGGTTCCTGGACCTAAAATAAGATGACACGTATGGTGGTTAGGGTGGATTTAACAAAAACACCATGGTGGGGGCCACCTGGCACCAACACATTTTCCATCGCTGGCCAATTTGGAAGCAGGGCCTAAGTTGTTGTATTACAAAATTGCCCTTCTAATAGTCATAGGCCAGTCAGCCACATTCTAGCTGGGCTATACACAGTCCAAGCCCACCAGACTGAAAATTGGGCTTGCATTTTAAGCCTGAGCCCAACCCTCGAGCCTCATATCATGGCTTAAGTGTGGCCAGAGGCGAGCTGGGCCCATATTATATACCACATGAGCTTCATTTAAAATAAGGAAGGGAATTTTACAAAATAATACAATTTTAAAAAAAAAAGGTTTTTAATAAGCTATCCCATTAATTAATTTAAGTAATTATCATTGGAAGGTAAGGTGGTTCCCACCATGATGATATTGAAATCCATCGTAACCACCTCAGGCCCAGGGCCCAAAAACAGCCCCATCTATGATTCAGGTAGACTACATGATTGAAAACAATGTCCAAATGTCTCAAGGCTACACCCACCCTCCAAATCATTTCCTCGTTTCCCTTAGTGTGGCTAGGGCTACTACGCCCACCCTCCAACTCGTTTCCCTTGTTGTGGCCCATTTGACTTTAGTATACGTTTGACTTTTGGTCCTCTAAAAATCAAGGGTGGATGTCTCTCTCAATGGTTTTCTTTGGTGTGGCCTACTTGTATCACATGTCAAACTGATTTTTTGTCCCTGGGCCTAACGTGGGATTTAACGGAACCTCGAGGTAGGTTATGTGAAAATCACAGTATGGTAAAGTCTTTTTTAAAATAAAATAAAAGATATATCAGCAGAAAATTTAAGATTGGCTTTTCTCATGTGGGGTCCACTAGTACATCGATGATCAAACATAACATTGTCAATGGGCTGGGCCTGGATTCGCTTCAGCCAGATTTTCAACTGTGCCCAATGGTTGGGCTTATTCAAACTTTTAAATGTGTCTAGCCTGAGCCCAGCCCATTGACAACCCTAATCAAAGGCAGGTACATGCCTTGTAAAATCCAAGTAAGGCACACTCATATGGATGGGCCAACAGATTGTACAATAGTGCTTAGGATTTTGGTTTGTACAAAGTGGGGCCCATTGTTCACAAATCTAAAATGGTAGTAGCGTGGACCCCGCTATGAGTGGTGGATGCAAAACTACAAAAACTCTCAATTTAATGGGTTGATACTGGCCTCCTATCCAAATTTGGGCCAGTTTAGGTTAGGTTGAAATCAAAAGGAGTTAACCCCACTAATTTAATGCGTCAATACTAGCCTCCTATCCAAATTTGACCTGTTTATCACACGTGTCGCATTAAAGTTGATAGGGATGCAATGGGTAACCACGCCCAACCCATGCACCCTACTTAATTTTAATAAGCTCAAGTTCAATTAATTGGACCCAAGAAATCAACTTGAGTTGGGTCCAAACAATAAATTTATCCATACTTTTCTTCTTTATTTTGTTTTGGGTTTTGGGTCGAATCAAGCTTGCTCATCTAACTCAACCCATTAATAACCTTGTGGGTAGGTAGGGCTCAACCCAAGCCTAACCCATTATTTAAACGGACAAATTTCTAAACCTAGCTCATTAAAATTCGGGCTAGTTTAGGTTAGGTCGAAATCAAAAGTAGCCGACCCACTAATTTAATGGGTTGATACTGGCCTCTTATCCAAATCCGACCTGCCAATGGGTACCCAAAGTCGTGGGTACCCTATGGACCTGTCCCAATTTTAATGAGCTCAAGTTCAATCAGGTTCAATCAATTGGACCAAAGAAATCATGTTGACTTTGGGTCCAGACAATAAATTTATCCATAATTTTGATCTTTATTTTGTTTTGGGTTTTAGGGAGTCACGATAGGTCATCTGGTCAACCCATTAGTAACCTATGTCGGGTCATCCGGCTCGATCCATTAGGTAGGTTCAACCTCAGCCTAACATTAGGTCTGTTAACACACAGGCAAATTAGAGCTAAGCTTGTCAATGGGTCTATATTAGGCCCAAGTTCAAAAGTGAAGTGATTTCCTTACCTTCATTAATTATTTCATACCCCGTTGCCTTCATGCTCTTTGGTAGCACCACTGGAAAATAAAAAGAAAAGGAAAAAAAACGACAGGAATTGTAACTAATTGCTTTGACAAACAGTTGATGACCTGAAAGTGGCTATGCTGCATCAAACCAGCATCATTTTTGGGTTTTAAAAAAAAACTATATATATATATATATATATATATATATATATATATATATATATATATATATATAAGAATCAAGCCACAAGCAATCAGATGTTCATCTACTCCCATTACAAGAATTTATAACAGTGTGTATACCTTCCAATCACGGGCCAACCCAACAGGAGTTTTCCCATATGCAATACAGAAGTTGAGCATTTTCTCTTTCCATCTCTTAAAAACGAAGGCATCCTGAAATAAGCACGCATATATATATATATATATATATATATATATATATATATATATATATATATATATATATATATAAGAAGAAATCATTACCAAGAAATAAGTTAAGCACGTGCCGCACTTATTTTCTCAACAGCACGTGCTGGATGCATATTGAAGGGTTAGGATTTTCCCACATGGGGGGGTTTTTGCTCCATGGGCCATAGCAAAGTGGATCCAGGCATACGTTTGGATCACCAAACCTAGGGATCCCACTTGTACAAAGTGAAAACTTAACCATACTTGAAAACCTGAGCTTACTATAAACCTGACAGCTCCAACAGCTCCTATTGCACTCATAAACAATAGTTTTACTGATCCACCCTCATGTTCCCTGGATGTAAAGGCCTAACGGGTACGTAAAATTGATTGGATCTGGGCCCGGGTCTTCAAAACTAGATCTAATTTCTACAAAAATCCAGTTAGTTAAGTTCACGTATGGGTCGAATCAACTCGAATCTAACTTGTTGACATCCTCATAAACAACTTACTCCAAGAGCTTTGCTAAGCCCATGCATATATAAGACTTGTGTCGTCTACAAAACTAGACCTGAACCTGACAAGAATCAATCCAGAGATTATGGACTGTTACATAAATGCACTGCGGACGACAGGATGGTCTGAATATTCCCTTTGGGACAATTGGATAACCACTATATGTAGTTGCCCATGATGTAGCCAGATATGCACTCTAGACATATAGATGGTCAAGGTATGCAACCTGGGACTGTCATACAATCATTGTCTATAGTTGGAACTGTTGGTTGTGCCTGACTTGGGCTAGATTTACAATCTGATGGCCTGAACTTTAATTGAACAGTAATAGAAGCACTCATGGTCTCCCATTCGGATGTCAGTTCATGCCCAGCCTGTGAAAATTTTAAAAGGCCCAAGTCATGATGGCCATTAAGATTTGAGCCCAAGCCCCACTCACCAAAATTCATGATGATCTTCATCATAAGCAGCAAAGAAGAACAACAACCTCCTTGGCAACAAGAATTGGAACAAGGGAATAATGAGGGAGATGAAAAGGAGAATGGACAAAAGGGCAGTATCCTGCTAGAAAGTAAGAACATGTTCTTCATCATAGAAAGCAAGGAGGATGAGCTTGGGAGCTGCAGTCCTATAGCGGGAATTTGGAGCAGATAGTGGGGATTCAATCGCGTAAGTTGAAATAAAATATAGTAACTGTAAGTCTATAACAAAACATATATTAGTTTAAAATTTTACACGTATAGGTACCACAACATAGCCTTTCCCATGTCATTCATAATAATAAGGCAATAGAAAAGTCAATTTCTAATTTTGCATGCCCGTGTATTTACATTAGGCCTATTTACAGATCCAATGTGTCCAAAGCAGAACTCATCCATTAAACAGACGCCTAAAAGGTAATTTTAAAAAAGAGCATTGCGCACCTTTCATGCCTTGAGAGCTCAGCAATTCAGGTTAACAGAAAATTAGTACAAGTTCAAAAGTGAGTAGGTCTGTTGACACAGGCAAATTAGAGCTAGGCCTGTCAATGGGTCTATATTAGGCCCAAGTACAAAAGTGAAGTGGTTTCCTTACCTTCATTAATTATTTCATACCTCGTTGCCTTCATGCTCTTTGGTAGAGCCACTAGAAAATAAAAAGAAAAAAAAAAAACCACAGGAATTGTAACTAATTGCTTTGATAAATAGTTGATGACCTTAAAGTAGCTATGCTGCATCAAACTAGCATTCATTTTCAGGTTTATATATATATATATATATATATATATATATATATATATATATATATATATATATATATATATATATATCAAGCCACGGACAATCAGATGTTCATCTACTCCCATTACAAGAATTTATAAGTGTGTATACCCTTCCAATCACTGGCCAGCCCAACAGGAGTTTTCCCATATGCAATAGAGAAGTTGAGCATTTTCTCTTTTCATCTCTCAAAAGCAAAGGCATCCTGAAATAAGCACGCATATATATAATTTATTTTTATTTTTTTTAAAAAAAAGAAGAAATCATTACCAAGAAATAAGTTAAGCACGTGCTGCACTTATTTTCGCAACAGCACGTGCTAGACACATATTGAAGGGTTAGGATTTTCCCATATGGGGGGGTTTGTTGCATGGGCCATAGCAAAGTGGATTGGATCACTAAACCTAGGGATCCCACTTGTACAAAGTGAAAAGTTAACCATACTTGAAAACCTGAGCTTACTATAAACCTCTTTCCTAGATGAATAATGCTACAAGAAAATAAAACAAGGCCTAATTTGCAACAATGTGCATCAATGAATCCATGTGTAGAAGTATTTAATAAATATTGACTTTTTTGTTATAGGTAGGTAAGTTCGGGTGCAAGAGCAAGATTTTAGCAAGTTAAAAAATAGCTAGAAAGCTAAAAGCAGAAGCATGAGTCCAGAGAGTGCTTCGAAGAAGGAGCGTCACCTGGTTAGAAGGATCTTGCAACTGAAAGTGGAATATGAAGAAGGAAAACCACAAGCCTTGTATGTAAGGGCTAACAATGACATCCTTCTATTGCATGCCTTTTCTCTACCTAATTGTGCAGATAACATCCTTTTTCTTACGTTAAAAGGTAAATTTTGTAAAATAGCAAATAGAACTGCATTGTGCCTGGAAAAAGAAAATACCTACATATTCTGCTTTTCAGTCAGAGTGAACTCAACCTCATTGGCACCACATATAATATGCATAAAATTAATTCCTAACACACTCAATATTTCACAGATCCAATCAATGATGCATCCTGATCTCCAGGCTACTGTTCACCGCTTCAATGCCTATGAAGTAGTCATATTCACAAATAATATTTTTTTTTTAAAAAAGAGAGATAGCATTGATAGAAAATGGACATCAAACAATAAACAACAATATCAACATCCTATCCAGCATTTACATGTCAGTACTATCCATAACAAGAGTGATAGAAAAATAACATATTCACTAAGTATTAAAAAAAATAAAATCCATTCAAGGAGAAAGATGCATCTAAGAGAACTTGACAAACAACTGAGGTCCCGAAATTCTGATGACATTAGTAACTGGGGAAACATCTAGAAGAGCTGCATCTCGTGGCAGTATGTTCTTTCCAAATGAAGTACATGCAGCAACAATATGCAAATAGCAGCCACTCTGCTGATCCATGGGAACCAAATTGACTTCCATGGTTTAGCAAGAGGGTGCTTCAATACATCTGTATTAGCAACAAACACCTAAAGGTTGCAACTGATAAATATTCAGCTTCTTGAAGGGATGGACCTGAGCCAGCCAATAACACAAAAATGGAGTTTCCCTCACTGACAGCTCCAACAGTTCCTAGTGCACTCATAAACAATAGTTTTACTGACCTGCCCTCATGGTCCCTGGATGCAAAGGCCTAACAGGTATGTAAAATTGATTGGATCTGGGTCCGGATCTTTGAAACTAGATCTGATTTCTACAAGAATCTAGTTAGTTAAGTTCATGTATGGTCAAATCAACTCGAATCTAACCTATTGACATCCTCATAAACAACTTACTCCAAGAGCTTTGCTAAGCCCATGCATATATAAGACTTGTGTCGTCTATAAAACTAGACACGAACCTGACAAGAATCGATCTAGTGATTATGGACCGTTACATAAATGCACTACGGATGGCAGGATGGTCTGAATATTCCCTTTGGGACAATTGGATAACCACTATATGTAGTTGCCCATGATGTAGCCAGATATGCACTCTAAACATATGGATGGTCAAGGTATGCAACTTGGGACTGTCATACAATCATTTTCTATAGTTGGAACTGTTGGTTGTACCTGACTTGGCCAGATTTACAATATGATGGCCTGAACTTCAGTTGAACAGTAATAGAAGCACTCATGGTCTCCCAAATCAGTTCATGCCCAGCCTGTAAAAATTTAGAAGGCCCAAGTCATAAAGATTTGAGCCCAAGCCCCACTCACCAAAATTCATGATGATCTCCATCATAAACAGCAAAGAGGAATAGCAACCTCCCTAGCAATAGGAATTGGAACAAGGGAATAATGAGGGAGATGAAAAAGGAGAATGGACAAAAGGGCAGTATCCTACTAGAAAGTAAAAAATGTGTTCTTCATCATAAAAAGCAAGGAGGACGAGCTTGGGAGCTGTTGTGCCCCACTGTTCACAAATCTAAAGTGGTAGTAGTGTGGATCCCGTTATGAGTGGTGGATGCAAAACTATAAAAACTCTCAATATCTTTGGTCTAGGCCCAATTTTGGACCTAGCCCTAAACCGTTAAAATTTGGGCCAGTTTAGGTTAGATTGAAATCAAAAGGAGTTCACCCACTAATTTAATGGGTCCAAATTTGACCTGTTTATCACACGGGTCGTATTAAAGTCGATAGGGATGCCAATGGGTACTCAAAACCGTGGGTACTGGATGAACCTAACCCATAAACCCAATCCAATTTTAATGAGCTCAAGTTCAATTAATTGGACCGAAGAAATTAGCTTGAGTTGGGTCCAGACAATAAATTCATCCATATTTTTCTTCTTTATTTTGTTTTGGGTTTTGGGTCGAGTCAAGCTGGCTCCTCTAGCTCAACCCATTAATAACCTTGTGGGTAGGTAGGGCTCAACCCAAGCCTAACCCATTATTTAAACAGATAAATTTCTAAACCCGTCCCATTAGAATTTGGGCCGGTTTAGGTTAGGTCGAAATCAAAAGTAGTTGACCTACTAATTTAACGGGTCGATACTCGATACTGGACTCTTATCCAAATCCGACCTGCCAATGGATACCCGAAGCCATGGGTACCCTATGAACCTGTCCCAAATTTAATGAGCTCAGGTTCAATCAATTGGACCAAAGAAATCATGTTAAGTTTGGGTCAGGACAATAAATTTATCCATACTTTTGATCTTTATTTTTGTTTCGGGTTTTAGGGAGTCAAGCTAGGTCATCTGGCTCAACCCATTAGTAACCTATGTAGGGTCATCTGGCTCGATCCATTAGGTAGGTTCAACCCCAGCCTAACCCATTATTTAAATGGACAAATTTCCAACTCAAACCCAACCCACTACCCAATTAGTTTGGCTTGAACCCACCTCAAAAGCAGGTTAGGTCTGTTAACATGCAGGCAAATTAGAGCTAGGCTTGTCAATGGGTCTATATTAGGCCCAAGTCCAACCCATTCAGGTTGGGACTCAAACCCATAGGCCAATCCTACATGTTCCTTCCTAATGCAAGGTACAATTTCTACAAGGAAAATAAATAACAACCAAAGTTCAAAAGTGAAGTGGTTTCCTTACCTTCATTAATTATTTCATCCCCGATTGCCTTCATGCTCTTTGGTAGCGCCACTGGAAAATAAAAAGAAAAAGAAAAAGAAAAGTAAAAAATAACAAGAACTGTGACTAATTGCTTTGACAAACAGTTGATGACCTAAAAGTGGCTATGCTAACTCAAACCAACATTTTCAGGTTAAAAAAAACTATATATATATATATATAAAGAATCAGGCCACAGGCAGTTAGATGTTCATCTACTCCCATTACAACAATTTATAACAGTGTGCATACCTTCCAATCACGGGCCAACCGAACAGGAGTTTTCCCATATGTAATAGAGAGGTTGAGCATTTTCGCTTTTCATCTCTCAAAAGCAAAGGCATCCTAAAATAAGGATGCATATCTATAATTTAAAAAGAAAAAAAAAGGAAATCTTTGCCAAGAAATAAGTTAAGCCCCTGCTGCACTTATTTTCTCAACAACACATATTAAAGGGTTAAGATTTTCCCATATGGGGGGGGCGTTGGGGGGATTTGTTGCATGGGCCATCGCAAAGTGGATCCAGGCATACGTTTGGACCACTAAACCTATGGATCCCACTTGTACAAAGTGAAAAGTTAACCATACTTGAAAACCTGAGCTTACTATAAACCTCTTTCCTAGATGAATAATGCTATAAGAAAATAAAACAAGGCCTAATTTGCAGCAATGTGCATCAATGAATCCATGTGTAGAAGTATTTCATAAATATTGACCTTTTTGTTATAAGCAGGTAAGTTGGAATTGAACCCACAACCTCAAGGTCACACATGAATAATGCCCATTAGAGATATGGGCCCAACCCCAATTAAACAAATGGTTTTTTGGACTTCAAATCAAACAACCAAATGGTTTGCATAAAAAGAATAGGAGTCATGAAATACTCAATAATGTTATTCCTCATGCCCCAACACAAACATCTAATTCAAAAGGCTTACCGACTAGAGAAATAAAGCACAAACCTGCTACCCACAATCGTCGTCTCAGTATAGATATTTAAAGAACGATGAGCACACCCCATAAATGTGACTTCCATGTGGCCACAAGAAATCAACATCATCGGGAGCTACCTCATAAATGTAAAGATGAAAACATCTTCTTCTTCTTTTGAAAGCTTTAAAGCTGAAAACATCTTCTAAAAATAAAATTAAGAAATCTAAAGAGAAAGAATACTAGAATGTCATAGCCATGTAAAAGTCAAAATATGTTCATTGCATTTCGAGGACTAGTTGCTGTCAACTAGGCCTCGTATAAGGATCTGGACTAAGAGGTACCAGCAACAACCGTCATGATGAGTATGAGTAGTTCAAAGACTAAAACAATAGCAGAAAGAAGTGCCTGAAATGTCCATTCTATTTTATAACATTTAATGGCTGATATAAAAAATTCCATTATATTGTGACCATTGTTTAAGGTGTGTTTAGTTGCACCAAATCAGAAATCTCATTATATTCAATGACTAATCAGTCTAATTTGGTGCAGAATTTCATGAAATTTGATGCAAACAAACACGAGCCTAGGAGAAGCCATGTTTTCATTGGTAATTACTCTCTCTCTCTCTCTCTATCTCTCTCTCTCTCTCTCTCTCTCTCTCTTTTCTGATGAATGGTAAACTCAGTAAGGGAAAGGAAAAAGAAAAAAAGATACAGAAACAGAAACAGCATGGTTACACCGAAAACTCTGCAGGACACACAAAACCAACTACAAAAACACAAACCCCCAACCCACTTACCAGGAAAGTACACAGAGGGCCTGTTTGGTTTTTTATAAATGCAAACAGTGGTAAAATTATAATTATAACAAGTTCTTACTGTTTGCAATAGAGTCGGAATTTCACCTATAAAATCGGGCAAAATAAAAACCTCGTAATAGGTGGCCCCACCATGATGTATGTGTTATATCCATGTCATCCATTCATTTTTTTAAAGATCATTTTAGGGCATGAGCCCAAATATGAGGCAGATCCAAAGTTCAAGTGAACCACACCACAGAAAACAGTGGAGATTGAACACCTAACATTGAAAAATTATTTGGGACGATAAAAGTTTTGGATCTGGCTCATTTTTGGGCTCGTGCACTAAAATAATTTGACCAAAATGAATGGACATTGTAGATAAAACACATACATCAACGAAGCATGGGATGAAGTGACAACAAGTTCGGGTGCAAGAGTAGGAAGCGTCTCTTTCAAGATTTTAGCAAGTTAGAAAACAACTAGAAAGCTAAAAGCAGAAGCACAAGTCCAGAGAGTGCTTCAAAGCAGGAGTGTCACCTAGATAGAAGGATCTTGCAACTGAAAGTGGACTATGAAGCAGGAAAACCACAAGCCTTGTATGTAAGGGCTAACAATGACATCCTTCTATTGCATGCCTTTTCTCTACCTAATTGTGCAGATAACATCCTTTTTCTTTTGTTAAAAGGTAAATTTTGTAAAATAGCAAATAGAACTGCATTGTGACTGGAATAAAGAAAATACCTATATATTCTGCTTTTCAATCAGAGTGAACTCAACCTCATTGGCACCACATATAATATGCATAAAATTAA
The DNA here is from genome assembly GCA_030180095.1 of Magnolia changhungtana. Taxonomy (NCBI): domain Eukaryota; kingdom Viridiplantae; phylum Streptophyta; class Magnoliopsida; order Magnoliales; family Magnoliaceae; genus Magnolia; species Magnolia changhungtana. Next base: position 6,178,280 of record JASAUF010000625.1, read on the forward strand.
TTCCTAACACACTACATATTTCCCAGATCTAATCAATGATCCTGATCTCCGGGCAACTGTTCACCGCTTCAATGCCTATGAAGTAGTCATATTCACAAATAATTAAAAAAACAAATATATATATATATATATATATATATATATATATATATATATATATAGCGTTGATAGAAAATGGACATCAAACAATAAACAACAATATCAACATCCTATCCAGCATTTACATGTCAGTACTATCCATAATAAGAGTGATAGAAAACTAACACATTCACTAAGTATTTAATATATATATATATATATATATATATATATCCATTCAAGGAGAAAGATGCATCCAAGAGAGCTTAACAAACAACTGAGGTCCTGAAATTCAATTGACATTAGTAACTAGCGAAACATCTAGAAGAGCTGCAGCTCGTGGCAGTATGTTCTTTCCAAACGAAGTACATGCAGCAACAATATGAGAATAGTAGCCACTCTGCTGAACCATGAGAACCAAACTGACTCCCATGGTTTAGCAAGAGGATGCTTCAATACATTTGTATTAGCAACAAACACCTAAAGGTTCAGCTTCTTGAAGGGATGGACTTGAGCCATCCAATAACACAAAAATGGAGTTTCCCTCACTGACAGCTCCAACAGCTCCTAGTACACTCATAAACAATAGTTTTTACTGATCCACCCTCATGTTCCCTGGATGCAAAGGCCTAACGGGTACGTAAAATTGATTGGATCTGGTAGGTCTTCAAAACTAGATCTGATTTCTACAAGAATCCAGTTAGTTATGTTCATGTATGGGTCGAATCGACTCGAATCTAACCTGTTGACATCCTCATAAACAACGTTCTCCAAGAGCTTTGCTAAGCCCATGCAGATATAAGGCTTGTGTCATCTACAAAACTAGACCCGAACCTGACAAGAATCGATCCGGTGATTATGGACCGTTACATAAATGCACTCTGGACGGCTAGATAGTCTGAATATTCCCTTTGGGACAATTGGATAACCACTATATGTAGTTGCCCTTGATGTAGCCAGATATGCACTCTAGACATATAGATAGTCAAGATATGTAACCTGGGACTGTCATACAATTATTGTATGTAGTTGGAATTGTTGGTTGTGCCTGACTTGGGCTAGATTTACAATCTGATGGCCTGAACTTCAATTGAATAGTAATGGAAGCACTCATGGTCTCCCATTCGGATGATCAGTTCATGCCCAGCCTGTGAAAAATTTAGAAGGCCCAAGTCATAATGGCCATTAAGATTTGAGTCCAAGCCCCACTCACCAAAATTCACAGTGATCTTCATCATAAGCAGCAAAGAAGAACAGCAACCTCCCTAGCAACAAGAATTGGAATAAGGGAATAATGAGGGAGATGAAAAAGGAGAATGGACAAAAGGTCAGTATCCTGCTAGAAAGTAAGAACATGTTCTTCATCATAGAAAGCAAGGAGGACGAGCTTGGGAGCTGCAGTCCTATAGTGGGAATTTGGAGCAAATAGTGGGGATTCAATCGCACAAGTTGAAATAAAATATAGTAACTGTAAGTTTATAACAAAACATATATTAGTTTAAAATTTTACACGTATAGGTACCACAACATAGCCTTTCCCATGTCATTCATAATATTAAGGCAATAGAAAAGTCGATTTCCAATTTTGCATGCCCGTGTATTTATATTAGGCCTATTGACAGATCCAATGTGTCAAAAGCAGAACTCATCTATTAAACAGACGACTAAAAGGTAATTTTAAAAAAGAGCATTGCGCACCTTTCACGCCTTAAGAGCTCAGCAATTCAGGTCAACAGAAATTTGGTACAAGCAGGCCTTGGTTGAAAGTGATTAGAAACAAGTATTCTCAAACAAGGCAGTATAAAATAACTCGACCATAGCATCTTTGAGCATCTAAAAGTAAGTGCGAGAAAAGTATTCTAAAAGTATTAACACTGGGTGAATCCATCCCTCTGTTTACAATAACAACTTACAACCCCATAAGTATTTAGGAGTCAAGCAGAGATTCAACAAGTCTTGAAAGGACTAACTATTTTTGTGGTGAGTTAATGGAGCATTCTTGGGTGATTCACTGGTTACTGAATTATTGTTGAAGAAGAAAAGATTAGGTCAATGGATGTTAATGAACATCATGGACAAGATATCATGCTTAGCTAGTGTATTTGAGGTTTCAATTCATTTCATCAAGTGTAATGAAATAGACCATTATCTTAATAATGGAGCGATGTAACCATAGAGAGGAAATCAAAGTAGAAGCATAATTCCAGAATTCAACCCAAATCACAACCCAATTGCTGCCCAAACAAACCATTAACAACCCAAATCCTTAGCCTAAAACTTCAGTCCAACGACTATCCCATAGCAAACCACAATCTATCTAATAGATTATGCCTGCAAACCTGTCTACTGAGACCTTGTAATCCACCCCAAACAAGTCCATGAATAGCCACCCAGTGCTACATAATTTGTCCCAAAATCCAGCCTTAAACTGTCCTAAATCATGTTAGACAGGCACTCATGATTCTTGGAAGAAGGCTATGGCAGAAGAACTGGCGGCATTGGATGGTAATCATACGTGGGACATTGTCACTCGACTCGCTGACCAACAAATAATTGGTAGCAAATGGATTTATTCTGTCAAGCTCAAGTTTGATGGATCATTGGATCGATACAAGACTCGGCTTGTCGCTCAGGGATACAAACAGGAATATGGAATTGATTATGATGAGACATTCGCTCCCGTGGCCAAGATGAAAACTGTTTGTACTCTTCTAGCAATATCATCCGTTCGCTCTTGGTCACTCGCTTAGATGGATGTGAAAAATGCTTTTCTTCATGGAGACATCCAAGAAACAGTATATTTGAAACCTCCTCCTAGCTCTTTAATCTCTGACAATAAAATATGTCGCCTAAAGAAAGCTCTGTACAGCCTCAAATAGGCACCTCGGGCATGGTTCCAACACTTTCACGATGTTGTTATGGGTGTTAGCTTTACTCAAAGTGGTCATGACCCATCCTTAGTTTTGCGCACCACTGCTCGTGAAATTGTCATTGTTCTCGTCTATGTTGATAACCTCCTCCTGACTGGTAGCGATGCTACTAGCATCTCAACTTTAAAGGAAGTTCTGTAATCATCCTTCAAAATGAAAGACCTCGACCATCTAACATATTTCTTGGGCTTGAATTTTCACGTTCTCAACGTGGGATCCTAGTCAGCCAGAGTAAATATACCAAGGATTGAAATCATTGATGGATCAGAAGACAGTTCAGACTCCCTTAGAACTTAACGTTCAATATAGCCGTGATGATGGTGATCTCCTTGCACAGCCCGCCTTATACAACCGTTTGGTTGGGAGTCTGGTTTACTTGACAATGACTCGCCCTGATATTGCCTACATTGTCTAAGTCGTCAGTCAGTTTGTTTCTACTCCTCGGACTCTTTATATGACTACGGTATTGCGCATCTTACGGTACTTATGTGGAACTCTAGATCGATCACTGTTCTTCTCCTCCACGGTAACTCTTAACCTTCGTGCTTATTCGGATGCTGATTGGGCCGGTTACGCTCTCACACGAAGATCTACCACTGGCTACTGTGTTTTTCTCGGCACTTTTCTCATCTCTTGGAAGTATAAGAAGCAAGCCACTGTTTCCAAATCGAGCACGGAAGCTGAGTATTGGGTGATGACTACTTGTAGTGAGCTTGTCGGGTTACGTGGACTTCTTTCCGACTTGGGCATTCCTCTACATAATCTCACTCCACTCCATGTCGATAATCTCAGTGCCATTCAGATTGCCTCTAACCCAGTTTTTCATGAACGGACAAAGCATATTGAAGTTGACTGTCACTTCATCCAAGAGAAGTTTCAATCTGGGCTCATTTCTCTTCCACATGTTGCATCCCATAATCAGATTGCAGACATTCTCACCAAGTCCCTCACTTCTACACATCACTCATTTCTAGTTGGCAAACTATTACTTGTTGATGACCAGCATTAGTTTGAAGGGAGATGTTAGACAGGCTATATACCTTGTATAGCTAGTATACCTTATATAGTTCATTTCCATAGGTAGAGGATTCTGATTTTATTATTTTCCTTGTATAGATGACTATAATCTCAATATATTCAACCCCTTAGGGTTCTCTCAAATACAGAAAACCTTTTGGCTTCTCTCTGTTTTCACTATTTTCCATAAAGCAGCACATTATTTTTGTCCCTACACTATCCTTGCACAATCCCTCTTAAATCCATATTTTACCAATTCAAGCCCACTAGAAGCTCAACTTGTTTTAGTCTTAAGGTGGCAAGTGATAGTTGAAGTGATGTAATGAGGACACTGCAAAAATTCATGGAAAAGATAGATTTCACGCTGGGGTGCATGGATCAGCTGGATGGACATGCAACCGTGATGAAGAATGGTGGTAAAAGGGACAACCCCTGATATGCGGATCAACAAAGGCGCAAGAGAATGGCCAGGTGTTGAAGGAGATTTGAAGAAGGCTAAGTGTCTCTCTCAGGTCAACACTCAAGCCAAGGAAGAATGTATCTATAAATATGATTATGGTCCTCACCCTGGATATCAACCACCCAATTATCCTTGCCAAGGACTACGGCCACCAATGCCACCTCATCAGACTGATGAATGAATCCACCTTATTGCACCTACCATTTACCTAAAGAATGCAGAACAAACAATACTTCTTCAAATGTTGCATAAAGCTTACCTAAAAGCTAAGGAATTTGCTCACATTACTGCTAAATGAATCCACCTTATACCATTTATCTAAAGAACGCATGCTAGATAGACAACCAACATAATCTCCGATGACACTTTTCATCGTTATAACTTGGGCCTTCTTAGATTTACAAATAGTAGGAAATCAATTATATTAGAGAAGAACCTTCAAACATTTGAACATCCTCTGTTAGACAAGGGGAAAAAGGATAGAGAAGATAATAGATTTAAGGCTAGACTAAGGAACTAAGAATGACTAGAAAAGGAAATGAGGAAAACCTAAAAGACTACTTGCCATGTTTAGACCAATTTTGGCAACCAACCATATATCCCAATTCACAAGGCTTGCTTTGCTTTTGAGTTCGTATGCTGGCCATAAGAGATTTCTCACAGTTTTCTCCATGGCTTTGATAATTAATGCCAAAATACGGATGACAATGAAATTATAAATGGGAATGCTAGCAAGAACAAGCTTGACAAGAATAAGCCTTCCAGCAAAAGAAGTTTACCTTTCCTTTCAACAATTTTAGCTCTAAACAAATCTAAAAGAGATTAAAAAGAATCTTTTACATGGGGCACTAAATAAGAGGGACAAAGGAGAGAATGTGATGCTCTTATTTGAATATGCTAGCTTGTGGGGGGAGTAAATCATTTGCTCATCAATCACTTCGTTATTCTCAATAACTTAGGCCCATATTACTGATTTTCTTCGTCATTCTCAATAACTTAGGCCCATATTATAAATTTTCTTTGAATACCGATCCCTTTATCATTTTTTTCATCTCTTTTTTAAATTCTTTTCGCGTTTAAAGTTTGTGTTTTTTTCTTCTTCTTCTTTTTTTTTTTTATATAGGAAAATCCAATGAATTCTTTTTGAAATTTGGGCATTCAGCATTTTCTTCTTTGTTTTGACATTCTACAATGATTATTGGAGTAAGCAATTTTTATAAAAGGCAATGATGCTTTAAAACTTAAGAAACTTACGTGGTTATATTGATTATAGAAGTTTAGATTGGAATATAAGGATCAAAGGCTTTGATATATCGATTTTATTAATCGTCTTTTACTAATATTTTCTTACCAATTTATTTCTTAATTCTTCATAATTCCCGGTGATTCTAGTGCGGAATCCTTTTGTAGATGATGCATAAATTTTGACTATTTTAACTGATGCCCCAAATTTTTCGATGAGAAAAACTTTTTTTTTTAATAACTTCCTAATCCACGTGGTGTCCTTCTATTCGAGTCTAGCTTCATTTTCAAGTTAGAGCCTTACCATTCTTATTTGTCTTAATCCTAATTAGGGAGAGACAGTTATAACTTTGATTCTGCAGCTAAATTACCCTTGTGTTAGGTAGTGTGTGATTTTGCCTATTAGAAATAGTCCAATAGAAAGGAAGTTGTTTGCACACTCATGGGACCTTACCCCATCTCCTTCGTCAATGAGAATGAAATTGAGGTTACGATTTCTGTATTCTCTAGATGTGAGGATTAAAAAACTTTCCCGGAAACACTTAAGGTCTTTTAATACTAGTGCACTTTTATTTTCATTCTTTTTATTTCATTTCTTTATTTTTACACCCTTAAAAAAAAAAAAAAAATTTCCATCACACTTTGCAATAGAGGAAGATCCAAAAGGCTCACTTCCCACTAAGGCATAAAACTGCAATGGTAACGACATAGGGAATACCCCTGCCCCAGATTACGGCGAGCAAACTCCAACTTTTCTATATTTTTCTCTAGTTCTTTTTTTTTTTTTTCTCTCTTTTTTTTTTTTCCTTCCTCCTTATCACCCTAGTCAAAAGTCGAAGGTTCCAAAAGGTTCACTTCATACTAAAGACAAAATAGCAATGGTAACGACATTGGACTATAAGCCTGCCCCAGATTGCTCATTCTTCTTGTTCCTTTTTCAAGTCCTTTTTTTTTTTCTCTCTTCTATACTCCTTGCCCTTCTAAATTTTCTACAACATGGCTAATACCTTACTCATGTTTTTGGGAAGTGAAACCTCACATCTTTCAAATCCTTATATCTAGGTAGGCTCATCCTTGCGTATGGATTCGACTATCTTCTCTATATCGAAGGTGAATGATATTCAGCATTTGGTGTAGTTGTGAACTGTGTGCTTAGGGTGTAATTAGCTACATGTGTAAACGGTCAAACCTTACTAAGATCAAAAGTATCATAAAACAAAAAAGACCCTTAGCTTGAAGATTAGTTTGCCTCGAACACAAGCACCATTGGGAGTTTCATTGATTTATAAAAGGTCATTCTAACAAAACATTTGGGGCATTATTTATTTAGTCACCTGCTTTGGAATTCTTGCTCAAGAACCATCTTTTGTTTACATTCTTCATTTTTATTTTTATTTTACTTTTCTTCTTCTTCTTTTTCATTTTATTTTTATGTTCTTCTTATTTCTTGTTTTAATTTTGTATTTTTTACCTAATTAAAACGTAAAACAAACGAAAGAATTTGGTTATGGCTCATTTTAATTTGCATTCTTTCTTTCTTTCGGTTTTTTTTCTTCTTTTTTTTTTTTTTAAATTTGAGAGAGAGAGAGAGAGACAACTAAAATTTTATTAAAAGCGTGCAAATCGAGTAATATGAAAGGTTTCGATCATTGAAAACACGCCAACTGTAGATGACCAATGAACCAAGTATGTAAAAGGATTTAATCCACTTAAATGGCCCAAGCATGTCAAAGGTTTGGATCACATGAAACAGGTCGAATCATCTCAATAGTTTGCATCACTGTAAAAAATAATAATAAAAATCATCTCAAAATTTTATATATTTTTTTTCAAGATGATCTCAGATGATCATACAAGTTATTAGCAATTAGGTATTACTTGGAACAGCTAACAATAAGACACAATACTTCTTTTGGTTTTCTTTCTTCCTTATTTTTATTTAAGTAATGCATTATTAAAAGAACTGCCCGAAGGAATTAAAAGAAGAACCAACCAATAAAACTACACAAGGGACCAACTCAAGAGCTAACGAAGTGTTAACAATACTTTCAACTCTAAAAATGACAGAGGAAGACAATTCAATAATATTGTTGAAAGTGTGTTTGTTTCTTTCCTTCTAAATAGCCCAAAGGATCGCAACAAAGCAAATGTTCCATAAAACTTTTCCTTTTCAACCAAATGGGCTCTCAATCTCCATGCCTCAAAAAGTTGTTGAATATCAACATAACCAAGCCACATTAAACTAACCGGAATACCAACCTCATACGACCGAAAACATAGGAGCAATTGATGAGGAGATGCCTAACACATTCAGCAACAGAAAGCATAAGCAGCGACCACCAACAATCAGCATATTTCTACGATAAAGGCAGTTAATCATCCAGTTATGATCCCGTCCCACAAGCCATGCAAAACATATAATCCTTTAAGAGCCTTTCTTTTTATTTTCAATAAGCAAGAAGACATTAATACTTCTATGCTAGTGAAAAACATAACCTTTCACTGACAAGACACTAGAGGCATTAGGGAAGACACATGGCTATATAAGAAGAAGAAATGGGGTAAGTTGACGGAGGGTTGAAACCAAGGATGCTTCGGTCCTTACCAAGGGGAGTCCTATAAACATAAATACAATCCAGCTTTCTAATCAGGGATTCCTCCTATCAAGATGCATATAGGCCACACGGCCATTAGATGGGTCCTAGATGGGCTCTACAAGCTAACTAATTGAGGATCAGATACCCTCAAATTGAATATCTAACTAAAATCAAGCCCAGCGAGATCAGATATCCTCACATTAGATCAAGATCATCCAACCATCCAGATTGGATATCAGGAGCACATCAAGGATCCATATTTGCAGGATTGAAAATATGGATCAGATCCACGGTCTAAAGACAGACCTGGAAAAAATTAGTGGTCTGAGGGACTTAGAGGTCCAATCAAATCGCATGTCCAATACTTTAATTGATCCATGAGAGCTACAGATCTAGCCATATTTTTTTTTCTTGCACCTTTGTTGAAGCTTTCAGCAAGGTAACTTCCTATTTATGCATATCAGAATAGTCATCAGTAATAATCACAGCCTATTTGCAACAGGATGGTTTGTCTAGATATTATTTTTAAAAGCTACAGCAGCTATTTAGGATATTCTTGAAAATTTTTCACAAAGATTGGTATTTACGGAGAGATTACAGTTAGCTATTGCCTATTTGAAATGAATCTGCAGTCAATAGACCCTTGTACATCTGCGCCAGTTTGTTTGTCATTTTATACAGTCAGATAGGCTTTTGTGCAATCTAATATTTCTATTTCTAGAATTTCTTGTAGCTGGCAACTTCCATAATTAACTATGTAGCTGCATAATTGTGAAGGTGGTTTATGCAAAGAAGATTTGTAGTTATTTTGTAGTTTTTGGTTCTCTACAATTAGTTTCCATTAAGAGGTTTCCAATTAGCAGCAGCAATTGTCATTGCTTGTGATAGGAGGTCATCGAAAAAAAGGACAGCACTACACAAATAAACCTTGAATGCAAACCAACCAAAAGCAAAAGAACCACAAAACAAAGAGTAAAACACAAATATCTGTAGGAACATATGGCCATATGGTATCTTCCTATAACGCAAGAACCATCTGAGTCTCTCTTGTAATGGTTGGACTATAAAGAAAAATGCCCGAAACATTTTCTATTGCAGTGATGAATGATCCCAAAATGGCAGTAATCCCAAACTCAATGAAAAGGGCTGCCATGAAAGGATTCTTACGCACAACAAAAATACAAGAGATACAGGGGTTAAGAGATTACCCATCTGGTTGAAAAATCCTCCTGTTAGAGATTCGTTGCCAGCGGCTGTCTAACGCCCTCCAAACTTCACTGGTATCAGACCTGAGGATGATCTCCATCACACACTCACACTCTGCATCACTGCCTCACTCCGTAGTCGGAATCGAAAACCCACGCCATGGGACCTTACCCCATCCCCTTCGTAAATGAGAATGAAATTGAGGTTACGATTTCTGTATTCTCTGGATGTGAGGATTAAAAAACTTTCCCGGAAACACTTTAAGGTCTTCTAATACTGGTGCACTTTTATTTTCATTCTTTTTATTTCTTTATTTTTACACACCTTTTTTTATTCCATCACAGTTTGCAATATAGGAAGATCCAAAAGGCTCACTTCCCACTAATGCATAAAACCATGATGGTAACGACATAGGGAATACACTTGCCCCAGATTACGGCAAGCAAGCTCTAACTTTTTCTCTTTTTTTCCTAATTTCTTTTTTTTTTCTTCCTTCTTATCACCCTGGTCAATAGTTGAAGGTTCCAAAAGGATCACTTCATACTAAAGACAAAATAGCAATGGTAACAGCATTGGACTATAAGCCTACCCTAGATTGCTCAATCTTCTTGTTCCTTTTTCAAGTCTTTTTTTTTCTCTCTTCTATACTCCTTGCCCTTCTAAATTTTCTACAACATGGCTAATACCTTACTCGTGTTTTTGGGAAGTGAAACCTAACATCTTTCAAATCCTTAAATCTGAGCAAAATGAGAAGAAAATACTAGGTAGGTTCATCCTTGCGTATGGATTTGACTATCCTCTCTATATCGAAGGTGAATGATATTCAGCATTTGGTATAGTAGGGTACTGTGTGCTTAGGGTGTAATTAGCTACATGTGTAAATTGTCAAACCTTACTAAGATCAAAAGTATCATAAAACAGAAAAGACCCTTAGCTTGAAGATTAGTTTGCCTCGAACACAAGCACCATTGGGAGTTTCATTGATTTATAAAAGGTCATTCTAACAAAATATTTGGGGCATTATTTATTTAGTCACCTGCTTTGGAATTCTTGCTCAAGAACCATCTTTTGTTAACATTCTTCATTTTTATTTTTATTTTACTTTTCTTCTTCTTCTTTTTCATTTTATTTTTATGTTCTTATTTCTTGTTTTCATTTTGTATTTTTTGCCTAATTAAAACTTAAAACAAACTAAAGAATTTGGTTATGGCTCATTTCAATTTGCATTCTTTCTTTCTTTCTTTCTTTTTTTTTTTTTTTTTTTTTTTTTTTTGAGAGAGAGAGAGAGACAACTGAAATTTTATTAAAAGTGTGCAAATCGAGTAATATGAAAGGTTTCGATCATTGAAAACAAGCCAACTGTAGATGACCAATGAACCAAGTATGTAAAAGGATTTGATCCACTTAAATGGCCCAAGCATGTCAAAGGTTTGGATCACATGAAACGGATCGAATCATCTTAATAGTTTGCTTCACTGTAAATAATAATAATAAAAATCATCTCAAAATTTTATATATTATTTTTTCAAGATGATCTTGGATGATCATACAAGTTATTAGCTATTAGCTATTACTTGGAATAGCTAACAAGAAGACGCAATACTTCTTTTTGTTTTTCTTTCTTCCTTTTTTTAAATTTAAGTAATGCATTATTAAAAGAACTGCCCGAATGGATTAGAAAGAAGAACCAACCAATAAAACTACATAAGGGACCAACTCAAGAGCTAACGGAAGAGAAGCAATCCAAAGACTTTTCCCATAAGGAGCTAACAAGACTTTCAACTCTAAAAATGACAGAAGAAGACAATTCAATAATATTATTGAAAGTGTGCTTGTTTCTTTCCTTCCAAATAGCCTAAAGGATCGTAACAAAGCAAAGGTTCCATAAAACATTTCATTTTCAACCAAATGGCTCAGTCTCCAGGCCTCAAAAAGTTGTTTAATATTAGCATCAACCAAGCCAAATTAAACTAACCCAAATACCATCCTCATATGACCAAAAACATAGGAACAATTGATGAGGAGATGCCTAACACATTCAACATCACAAAGCATAAGCAGCAACCACCAACAATCAATATATTTCTATGACAAAGGCAGCAACCACCAACAATCAATACATTTCTACAACAAAGGCAGTTAATCATCCAAATATGATCCCGTCCCACAAGCCATGCAAAGCCTATAATCCTTTAAGAGCCTTTCTTTCTTTTTTCAATAAGCAAGTAGACATCAATACTTCTATGTTGGTGCAAAACATAACCTTCCACTGACAAGACACTAGAGGCATTAGGGAAGACACATGGCTATATAAGAAGAAGAAATGGGGTAAGCTGACAGAGGGTTGAAACCAAGGATGCTTCGGTCCTCACCAAGGGGAGTCCTATAAACACAAATACAATCCAGCTTTCTAATCAAGGATTCCTCCTATCAAGATGCATATAGGCCACATAGCCATTAGATGGGTCCTAGATGGGCTCTACAAGCTGACTAATTGAGGATCAAATATCCTCATATTGAATATCTGACTTAAATCAAGCCCAGTCGGGTCGATAGTCCATACATTAGATCAAGATCATCCAACCATCTAGATTGGATATCAGGAGCACATCAAGGATCCATATTGGCAGGATTGAAAATCTGGATCAGATCCATTGTCTAAAGATAGACCTGGAAAAAATTAGTGGTCTGAGGGACTTAGAGGTCCAATCAAATTGCATGTCCAATAGTTTAATTGATCCATGAGAGCTACAGATCTAGCCATACTTTTTTTCTTGCACCTTTGTTGAAGCTTTCAGCAAAGTAACTTCCTATTTATGTATATCGGAATAGTCATTAATAATAATCACAGCTTATTTGCAACAAGATGGTCTGTCCAGATATTATTTTTAGAAGCTGCAGCAGCTATTTAGGATAGTTTTTGGAATTTTTCACAAAAATTGGAATTTGCGAAGAGATTATAGTTGGCTATTGCCTATTGGAAAAGAATCTGCAGTCAATAGACCCCTGTACTCCTGCGGCAGTTAGTTGGTCATTTTATACAATTAGTTAGGCTTTTGAACAATCTAATATTTCAATTTTTGGAATTTCCTGCAGCTGGCAGATTTCATAATTAACTATGTGGCTGCATAGTTGTGAAGGTGGTTTATGCAAAGAAGATGCGTAGTTATATTTGTAGTTTTTGGTTCTCTACGATTAGTTTCCATTAAGAGTTTTCCAATTAGTAGCAGCAATTGTCATTGCTTGTGATAGGAGCTCATTGAATAAAAGGACAACACTACACAGATAAATCTTGAATGCAAACCAATCAAAAGCACAAAAAAAAAAAAAAAAAACACACACACATTGTGAGTGCTTCATTTTGCTAAGAGAATGACGCATTTATTGGGGCAACATAGATGGAAGGTGTCAGATTTGACTTTCAGAAAATCAATAGACTTCTAAGGTGACTGGAAAATATAAATATAAATAAAATCCCTCTGATTTTGTTCTTCTTTTCTAAGATCTTAGAGGGAAGGAGGGAGGGAGATGGCACCGATGGTGCCAATCACAGCCAAGCAAGCAGAACTTTTGAATCAAGACAGCGACACCCTCAAGAAAGATCAATTTGGAGCTACCATCGATGCTTACACCAAGGCCATTACTCTTTTGCCCAGATGTGTCAACTACTGGACAAATCGAGCATTGTTCTATCAGAAGAAGAACAATTCCTCAAAGGTGGAGTGCAGGAGAGCTCTTGAACTCGAAATGCTTCCAAAGAAGGATCCGGTCACCCTCTCCTATCAAGCTTCCTTTCAACAACAAAAAAGAAGAATTGACCAGATGCATCAAACCATTTGGGGAGGTGATTGATACCTTCCTACCAAGGGACAAAATATCTAGCAGACATCATGGTTTTATTTTGTTAGATTCAAATGGGAGTGGGAAGCTCAAAGAGCTATCAATCATCTCAACGAGATGGGTTTAGGGGCAGAATCATTCATGTTGAATTTGCAAAGGAGTTGCGTTGTGCAGAGCGCTCTTAGAATCATCCCCAATTGATGGGCAACCATCATCATCAGGCAAGAGTAATAGATGGGACTGAATCAGGAGCAATAAGACTCCAGCAGGCTAACAATCCAGAAACACATTTTATGAACTTCGTAAATGCCCTGAGCTGAGGCCTTGGATTCTATGGACCGGGGAAGAGAAAGGAGAGATGTTGCTAAGAAGACACTGGTGGTGAGTGAAGCAGCTGTTAAGGAACTATAAAAATCCTACGAGATGCTCTAATCAGTTTCTTAAGGCAGACACTTAACGAGGACTAGGAGTCCCTGACAGAGATCTCCAAACATATTTTCTCGTCGAAGTGGAGACCCAAAACTTAGGATTCAGAAACTCTCATCCAAGTAAGTCATCATCAGAGCCAGCATGGGAAAAAGCCATCTATTTGCTTCAAGTTCATGCTCTAAAAAATAAATAAATAAATAACCAGAAAAGTAGAGTTCATTGTCTACTTGTGTTGCATGTTGTTGTATCCATATATGGAACAAGAGCTGGATGTGGAGTAAATCATTTCATAATATATGGTAGAACAATCATTTCATAACGCATTAAGCATATGAGTATCTCTTATAATGGATGGACTATAAAGAAAAACGCCCAAAACATTTTCTCCTGCAGTGATGGATGATCCCAAAATGGTAATAATCCCAAACTCAATAAAAAGGGCCGCCATGAAAGGATTCTTACACATAGCAAAAATACAAGAGAGAAAAGGATTAATAGATTACCCATCTGGTTTAAAAATCCTCCTACTAGAGATTCGTTGCCAAACAGCTGTCTAACGCCCTCCAAACTTCACTGGTATCAGAGCTGAGGATGATCTCCATCACACACTCGCACTCTTCATCACTGCCTCACTCCATACTCAAAATCGAAAACCCACGCCAACCCCAGGTGCTGTTGTCGTCCCTTTATAGAAGGCTCTGATCTCGCCTCTTTGCAGTAGGGATTAAAGCAGATCTTGGAGGAAGAGGAGGACGACATCTTTCCCTTCACACGGAGATAAGAGAAAGAGATAAAAACCCTAGAAACGATCTCGATGGGGGGGAGAGGAGAGGAAGAAGATGAGAAGAAGCGAGAAGAAATGCGAAGAGAGATGGAGGAAGTACCGTAATTTGTAATCACAAGAGAGGGGGAGAGAACGGAGAGAGGGAGAGGTTTCGTAGGATTTCAAAGAGAAGGAAATTCAAAAAATGAACCGTTCGAAGCGCGTTTTTATGAGACGCGGATTGCGTACTACCCCGCCAGTCTCCAGCTGGGAACGGGCAAGAGCTTTAAGTGGCCACCGTGATGTGATGTATGGGTCGGACCACACCACAGGAAGCATCGGCGATAATGATATTCACCTTTGAAACTTTTCTAGGGCCCACCGTGATGTTTATTTAATTTCCATCCAACCTATTCATAAAGTTAAATAGACCTCGATGATGAGAAAATACAAACATCAGCTCCATCCTAAACTTATGTGGCCCCAATAAGTTTTCAATGGTGAGAGTTTAATCCCCATTGTGTAGTTCACTTGACCCTTTCTTCCTCATTTTAGGACTCATACTCTAAAATGATATGAAAAAAAATGAATAGACGGTATGGATAGGACCCATATATCACGGTGGCCACTCGAATCTCCTACCCATCCCAGTAGGAGACCGGCCGGGGTAGGATGCAATCGACGTCCGTTTTTTGGAAATCAGATTGCTGATCTGTACTGAGTAAACTCAGTTAGGTCCACCGTGAATGTATATGGCCTCTATGAAAACAAAAAACAAGAATTTTTCAATGGTAGATGTTAAATTCATACTGTTTCTTATAGTGTGGTCTACTTCAGCTTTTTATATGATTTATCTTTTTATCCATTACAATAACATTATCTATTAAAATGTATGGATGGAGTGGATAAAATACATAAATCACGGTAGGCCCCACAAGTTTGACTCAATACACTTAGGCTTTCGGAGTTAGTACCCAATCCGCTTCATTTTTATGGGATTTTTATCAGATAATTACATTATATTACATTCCTATCAGGTACGGATAAGATATGAAAAATCTAACTTACCCTCGGTAGAGAATCCATGTATAACTGAAAATGACTTACATGTTGCCTACGAAACCGTGCGGGCCCACCTTTATGTGTTTCTTGAAATTCACATGAACCACCAGCTGGGTCGTGAACTAATTTTAAGTGTACGGCTCAAACACCTTCTTATCTATGATGTGATTCAGGTGGACCAAAGAATTAGAAAACGTGCAGAGGGGATGACCAATGTCCAAACTGTTTTTCTTTGTATAACCCACTGGATCACAACTTGTTCTGATTTCTGGGCCCATAATTACATTTTGTATGACATCTAACTATTTAAGTGATTTTACATAATCAGCATAGTAAGCCAGTAAAAAAATTAACAATGGAGGGCTTTCTCCCAACCTTTTCTTTTGATGTGGCCCATCTTAATCACACGTCAATATGATTATTATTATTATTTTAATGTATGCCTTAGACACCCCACCCTAGACCCACAAACTGATCAAGTTGGATGGAAGCCCTAATCAAAACTTTAAACCCAATTCAAACTCGAAACATAATCCAAACCTCAAGCCAAAACCCAATCAAGTCAGCCAATCAAACCCAGCTAAACCCTAATCCAAACCCTAACCCTAAAACATAGCCTTAGAAAAAACCTAGTCAAACCTAATCAACTCACCAAGTCAACTCACTGAGTCAACTCAGTTAATCAACTCGCTGAGTTGATTGTCAAGTTAGCCTACCCAGTCAGCTCACCTAGTTAAGCCCAAACCTAAACCGAGCCTAAATCTAACGCATAATTAGAGAGAAAATCATAAACAACGACATACCACTCCTTTGAGCAGAGCCCCTACATGTGAAGGAGAACTCACCTGGATCCTTATTCTTGCTCCGGTGGTAGACTCTCAGGAGTTTCAACACTTGGTCAAGGGTTCAAGTATCCATAGGTGGTGAAAACCCACTACGGCGTGAGTGTGTGGGGGTGTGTGTGTGCTTGTGTAAAAAATAAAATAATAATAATAATAATAATAATAATAATAATATATAAAGGAGAACTCCCCTTCCAAAGCAGGAGACCTCATGTATGATGCGGGGCCACTAGCCACATGGCATCTCTCTTGTTTAGGCAAAGAGCTCCATCCATGTGCTCTATATCTTTTTGCGATCCTCGAATGGGTGGCAATATAGATTGACTTCGATGCCCCTCCCTTACACCCAAAATTAGAACTTACGCCATCAAATCCAACCCAAGAGATCTTGCCACATGACAATCTCAAATCTCAGCCATCCAAACCCTTTTCAACCTCAAGCTTGGGAAGAATTGTAGGAAAACCAGATTGGGAGGCTATAAATAGCCCCATTCTCCTCTCATTTCACATGTCCTCACTCATTCAGAAATCCTTAAGTTATCCATCAAACCACTTTTAGCCTCGCCACACCATCCCTGCATCAAGGAGAGGAAAGAGCCATAGGAAGGAGAGTCTGGGCTAGGTCAAGCCTAGTCCAGCCCAATTAAAAGCTTCCTAAGCAACACATGTCTCAATCCAAGCCCTTAAATCCGATCCTTGCAACACTACCATTCACCCAATCCTTCAATCTTTAATCAGCTTCGTCTAATTTTAACATTAGCATTGTGCAACACTTACTCTCTTCTCAACCTCTTTGATCATCGAGTTCACTATTTCTGTATTACATTGCATCTAACACCCGGTTAGTATAAATGTATGCTTTGTGGCTTGCTGATGTAGTCAGATCTTGCCATCAGAAATTTGTGTTGATTGGTTATTCACTTTGGCGAGTGGAGGAATTAGGTTAGATTTATCTAGCCTTAACCAAAGCCTGTCATAGGCATTGCATTTGACACAACACTACACACATCATTGCATAATTTGTGCATGAGAACTAATACATAACCCTCAAGAGTAGTCAGTTCTTACAAAGTAGAGATTGTACGACAGTACGAGCAGAATAGTAGCTTAACACCTTCTCTCTCTGTAACGGTGCTAGATGTGGGATCTAGTTCCCAAGCCAATATAAGTAAAATCCATTTCATGTAAGTGGGTAGTTAAATTATAAACTCTTATTTATGGATCAATCGAGAGGTACAAAACTAGATTGGTTGCTCGAGGATTCACACAATAGTACGAGATCGACTATGATGAAACCTTCAGTCACATAGTAAAAATAACAACAGTACGTGTATTGTTAGCCATAATCATAAATAAGTCATAGAGGCTATGACAAATGGATATAAAGAATGGCTTACTTTTTTGAGAGTTTAATAAGAATATCTATATAGAGTAGTCAAAAGGGAACGAGAACAAGGATAAACTAGATTACATCTTCAAACTATGGAAGACACTATATGCATTGAAAGAAGAACCAAGAGCATGGTATGACAAGATCGTTGAATCTTACTGCATAATGAATATTCAACTGCACCTATAGACTCTAGCTTATTTATAAAAGCTAGATATGGCAAGTTACCTATCATTCTCACCTACATTGATGATATAGTCATCACAGGAGATGATTTCAAATGAAGGAGCCCGGGGAACTCATGCATTTTTTAGGACTTGAAATCAATCGATTCAAGGAAGGTCTTTTCTTATATCAATAGAAATATATAAGGGACCTTCTACAAAAGTTTGGAATGGTTGGCTGCAAGCCATGTAACGACTCGTACATTTCCGTACAATGGCTCGAGTATCACCTCGACTAGAAATCACTTAGGATTAAATCCTTTAGAAATTTGATAAAGTTAACTAAGTGTTAAACTAGATTAGCTATGAAATCCGTTTGAATCACTTTAAATACGATTTACAAGACCCAAAACTTGTAGAATCATTGACGCTAGGTTACCCTAAAATCTAAGATCAAACTCATTACCCGTCTGCTCTCAGGAGCACCTTGAAACTCTGTATCATGTCTAGACCGCACATCGGGAGTCCGAATAATACGAGGTTAAGGACTTAGGACTGCCTCGCTGGGCTTGACAACCATCTCGGAAATCAAATCCAGCCAGTGTCCCATGGCTGTTCGCTTGAGTCCGGAGCAAGGGAGTGTGAAAACACTTGTTTTCTTTCCAAAATAAATATCTGGAATAGTGATCTGAGACTTGTTACTTGCGGTCAATTTGTAAGCAACCGACCGTCAGAATCTGACCCAAATACACCCTCAGATCAGGAAAAATTTCATAAACATTTACATGTACTTGGAATTTCAGATCGAGACCCGCTGACCGTTGAACTAAAACTGGTCCACCACGTGTGATCTGGGAATCCGACTAAAATAAAAACTTAACTTTACATCGATCCGAGATTAGTGAGCTTAAGTCCGACCTTTGGCTCAAGGAGGCCCGCCAGAAATCCTCCGTTGAGCTGAAACAGTGCTGCTTTGGTTATAACCTAAGTATACCTTGTCCACAAGTCTAGTTTGGAGAGATTTTAGGCTATATAAGGACCTTAGAATCCTCTCTCTCACAGCCATATGAATTTGAGAGAAACCCTAGAGAGAGAAGTGGGAAAAGAGAGAGAAAGAGTGAGAGAAGTGGGAGAATCTCCCTGTTACTGTTTCCTACCCCTACCCTAGCTCCACCACTCCGTTCTTGCCGCTTTCCCGACGATACCGACTTCGTTTTGAGGTAAGAAACCCTAACCCTAATTAGTTTTGGAGTTGTAAGGGTTGTAGGTTATGAAATAGCTAACCTATATCATTCATTAGGCTACCTAACTGTCGAATACGAAGGCTTAACAAACCTATCAGATTCGGGACGATTCTATAGTATAAGGTGAGGACTTTAGGTGTATAGGTTATGATTTTCAATGCTTTCAATGTCAGATAATGATAGATTCATGATCTGCGTACAATTGCACATATACAAAGTGCTTTCTGATTTCAGTTTCGATTAAAGACGTAGAATATGGAATTTTACATATTCCAGGTATTCGTAGAAAATACTGGTATATATTTTGGAAATATGTTTGACATGATTAGTTGTTGTATGAATACATGATATATGGATAAAATACTTATTTGGCGAAAAGATTCACCCTAATACATGTTATGCTAATATACACTATTTATGTAGAAATAGTGTATTCGTAGAAAATACCGTATACGTATATATTTTGGAAATGTGTTTGTCATGATTATTTGTTGCATGAATATATGATATATAGATAAAATACTTATTTGGTGAAAGGATTCGCCCTAATACATGTTTGGCTAACATACACTAGGTATGTTGAAATAGTGTATGCTAAGTGTTTGTGAAAATGCTTGTGTGAGTAAGTGTTTGGATGTTGATGCCTTAGGAGGGTGTTGAGATGGGATCCTCAACTACCTTAGAGACATGTATGATTTCCTCCATGAGGTTGTTTACATAAATCGCTTACTGGTGCAATATATGTGTTTGTATTCCTATTTATGTAGTGCTTTATAACAGGCTTTATAACATGCTTTATGACATGCTTACTTACATGCTTGAATTACTTTGTTTATCATGCTTTACTCCACATGCTACGAATAAGGATTGATTGAGTTTGGGGCTATGTCTATAGTCCAGACAAACGGTACCAGATTTGAGATCGTGGCTGAGATTCATGTCGCCACATAAGATGTGTTTAACGAACCCGAGTCGTACATCAGTTGGCGACAGTGGTTAGGCCACGCGAAGTGCTTATGTACTTCATGTCGTCAAATTGGTTGTGCGCTCGAGCTAGTCAAGCTCGTCAAGTAACCCGATATGTCTAATGTATGTTCACCATGTTTGGTCGCTGCTGCTTGAACCTAGGGTACCAAACTTACTAGTGGAATCCTGTTAACCATGGTACCTCGATCTACTAAGACTCATGAGCCGGGCATGGTGGTATGGGACACCGTGGTTGAACTGTCAGCCTATGCTGGGGCCATGTGCCTCCCCGTATGACCAGTGAGCAACCAGACTCATGAGCCGATTATGGTGGTATGGGACACTATATTCGTGTTTTCGGCCTACATTGATAAGGTGATGGGGGAGTGGTGTAACCTTTGTGTGTAACAGCCCTAGCAGCCCTTTGTAGTAACCCCGAGCATACTCTGAAATTGCGGTAAGCCTTAGAGTTTTCCCGCGATGTATAGAGTATGAACTAGGCCTGTTTCTGTATAGTGATGAATCGTTAAAGAGGTGATGGAGGAGTAGTGTAACCTTTGTGCGTAACAGCCCTGGCAGCCTTTACAGTGACCTAGAAAACACACCATCGTCTGAGATTAAATAGGACTGACGACCCTAGAATGGATCATGTTTGGGAATGATACAAGGGAGGTATCTTAGTTTCCCAATCTTGTTATTTGAAATTGACTAATAAAAACTCGGTAATCATGCTCATCATGCATTACATGTGTCTAGAAGATATGGAGCACTAAGGGATGAAAGCATGCCGCGAACGTAAAATGGTGTCATACGAGGGAGGGTGTGGTGAGGGCATCCATCATGACTGCATTCACACTTGCATTAATAAGAGTAGTTAGGAGTGTTTGATTTTACTGCTTTATCATTACTGCTTGACTGTATTGATAACATGTTAACCTATGCTTTATTGTTCCACTGAGTTAGCTACTCACTCCCACGTTATGGGACGGTGTTGCGCACACCAACCAGACTTTGTCTCAGGTTTAGATGAGCTGACGACTCAGGAGGCTGAGCCGGACTATGACGAGGACCAAGACGAGTTCTCATTTATGCAGTATTCTGTCGGCTTCGACTAGGCTGTCAGGATCGACGGGACATGTAGGGATTACTCCTTAGTTGAATTTTTGACATTTTGTTCATAAAACAGACATATGTATATAGTAACTCAGATGGGTTCATACTCGAGAGAATGAAATGATTTTGTATCTTTTACATACATCTATATACAGTTTTAGTCTTCCGCTTGCCTTTATACAATTGATCTGGAGTATGAATTACTGTTTTGGTATAATCTCACTCATGTTTATTGCTCTAACACAGACAACATTTAATCATCATTATTTATGTTGCATAAGTGATGCGTTGGAACTCGGGTATTGAGTTATACTCGACCCCCGAATTTCAGGGCATTACAAGCCAATAGCAATGCCGCTGGAGACAAGCATGTGATTAACCATAGATGAAGGAGACGCCCTCAAGGATTTAATAATATATAGATGGCTTGTCAGGAGTCTGATTGTTAAGTGTGAAATATTACATTGTGTTGAGTGTGAAATATTGCATATTTCCCTTTTCTTGTGCATTGGTTTTATATGCATAGGTGTGCTTAATTGATAAAATTACATGTGTTTTGCTATGCGAGGTGATTTGTAGAGTTAAGATGAAAATGATGATTAAAGAAATGATTTAATTCTCGAAGAATGACTACGTGAAGGATTGGATCTATAGAGGTAAATATTGGAGAATTTAAGTGTCAAAGATCCAAGAAAACTAAGTGCAAAAGAGATAAAAAAAAGATTGAAAATCACACAGTCCATTAACAGAAATAACAGTCGGTTCAATCCCACTTGAGGTTGGTTCAGTCTGATTGAAAGTGCATAGAACATTCTAATAAAGAATTGTGATTTTCGGTCATAATTTGGTTGCAACAGAACTTAATTTTGTTTGACTTTTCGGTGCAATCGAAGGAGGGTTTGGTCTAACTTTAGGGAGACAGAGACTTCAGAAGGATTTTTAGGAAATTCAGTTGCAACTGAGAGAAAAATTCAATGCGACCAAAGTGATATTCGATGCGACCAAAGGCTACAGTCGATGTGACCGAAGCGTGATAAAAGTGCAAAAATTTGAAGTCAGTGCAAAGTCGATGCGAGTTTTTCTTATTTAAATTGGTGATTTAGGCTCTTCTAAGTACAATTTAGGGTTTGAGAGAGGGAGAGCAAGGAGTTGCGGAGTATTTAGGGATCTATTATTCTTCGCCAATCTTTTAGTTCTAAGTTCTTTTTCATGTTTTTTTAAGATTTTAGTTCAATCATGATTATGATTGGCTAAATCTCTTAGCAAGGGTTAAGAGGTGAAACTTGTAGTAGTTTTTAATGTTCTATTTTACTCTGATTCAAGTCATTGGTTTGAATGTTGAAAAATTCATTGATATTAGTTTGAACAAAACTTTTAAGTTTTAGTTTATTTTGATCCATTATCAACTTCAGGCACTTTGGATGCTTAGGAATGCTAAGATTGATAGCTTATCTCTTTTGTAAGGGATTGGTCTATAAAATCCATTGATCTATCGTATACTAAGGGCATGATAGATGTTTTGAATTCATTGTGATCAATACATTGGTACTTCATGAGGGAACTAAATCAATTGAAGTTCAAAATCTATTTTCGTTTGTGAATGATGAATTAGTTGCTCTGTTATCCAGCTGGATAGGATATGACTTTGATTCCAGTTGAGTTATCTAATTGAATCAAGCGAATTAGGCATTGAGAATGGATAAAAGTGGATCATTGGTGCTCTAGTGTTTTTTTTTATTGATTTTCTCTTTACATTATTTAATTTTCAATCATTATTTCATACAATCCAATTCCATAGTTATTTTTAGTTCTAGTTCTAGTTTTAAAGTGTTTTAGAGAATGCACAAATATAAGTCCTTGTGCATTCGATCTCGATCTCACCGAGTTAAAACTACATCGCAGCCCTATACTTGGGGTTGTAGTCCTTTTAGATCGATCAAGTTTTTGACGTCGTTGACGAGGACTTTGGTTGCATTTTTTTGAAATACCTCAGGGTTAGAATTTGTGTAAGACTGGGATTAGTTTTCCTCGTGTTTATATATTAGGGTTTTCTTTAAATTTCATATACTAACATTGTCTGTTTGTTTTGTAGAATTTAACCTAGAATCGTCAATTGGTTAATATCCTTCCAACCCTCTTGCTTTAGTTTATTTTAGATTTATTATTTCATTGTAGAAGTCTTTTATTTAAAAGTAGGTTTATGTTTAGAATTATGTTTTGAGTTGTTCATGCCCAAGTGGGTTCGTGATAACACTCTTCGTCTCTTAAGTCAAAGAGGACTAGTTGAAAGATTGCTTATCTATCGTCGTGTTAGATAATACCTATGATCCTCTCAATTGGCCGAGAGTATGGCTGAGAATCAACCCCATCAGCATGTTGAAGAATAATAAGATAAGAATGATGTGCATAATGATCCTCCAGCTAGAAACCTACGTGATTATCTACAAGCAGTTAGGATGAGCACCCCTTCCTGCATGATTTTTTCAGATAATGCAAGAAACGTGAACTTTTAAACTGGGAGTGATCCAACTACTTTCAAAATTCCATGGACTAGATTCTCACAATCCATATCCACATCTCAAGGAGTTTGATGAGATTGTAGCCACCTTACACTTTAACAATGTGTTGGATGACACCCATGCGTCAATTTGTAGAGATGATGTGCAATGGAGAACTCATGAACAAGGATCTCGATGACGCATGGTACTACTTTAACATGTTAGTTAAAAATGCACAATCCTAGGATATTTCAGCCAAGTCAACCCATCCCAAGTCGACTCAGTCCTAAGAAAAGGGGGAAATTTACGTCTTAAGGGAAGAAGATGGTGTCAATGCCAGCATAGCCAACATTGCAACAAAAGTCAAGGACATGGAATTGAAGAAGGTAGAAATGGTCAAACTTGAGGAGACCCTTGAAATTGTTTGCAATATTTGCGGTATTTGCGCAAGTAACATATACTTGACGCAGGAGTGTCTTACAATTCTTGCATTCCAAGAGTTGTTGCATGAGCAATCCAATGCAATAAACAATTATCAAAAGCCTTTCAGTGCTCCAATTTCAAACACGTATAATTCCGGTTGGAAAAACCACTTGAATCTCGGTTGGAGAAATGGTCAAACGGCTAATACTTATAAAAATCCTCAAGAGTCTCTCAATTCGTATTCCGTTATTAACATAGAAATGGACCTAAGAGGATCCAGAGCGAAGGTGGAACGATCAAGAACAATTCAACCAGAATGTTATGCAAGTATTCTAGGATATTAAAACATCTTTATAAATGTTTGCATCATCCATTAAAATAACATAGTCACAACTAGCTGTTAGGGATAAGGGGACTCTTCCAGCCCAACCTTTACCAAACTCGAAGCATCTTCCTCTTCTTGATCTCTCTCACACCTCCCTTTCTCTATCCCCCCCTCGCTCTCTTTCTTGTGGCCAAGAACAACGGTCTAGCCAAACGAACACCGTGACGAGTGACGTGCTATTGTGTGGGCAGGTTAAAACCATCTTGCGAAAGGTTGAGGAAGAGGCAGAGCTTTTGATACTCTCTTTCGATTTGTGCCATTTTCCTCATTTTCAAGGACCTAGCTAGAGAAAATCCATGCCCCTTCCCACCAAAGCCATCGTTCCGTTTCCGGTACACAAAATCACTTCTCCTTCTTCTTCCAATTTTCCTATTATTTTTCCTATTTTGCCCTTGGAAATTATCGGTAATAAAAAAAAACCCTAATTGCTTGTATCCTTATTTCTTCATTTGAATATTCACATTTCCCTCTTTTTTCATTTTTTTCTCAAGCTCCTCTTTTTAGAAATTTCATCTTTTTTGTTTTGTGGGGATTTTATGATCTATGCCAATCACATGTCTTGATCAATGTCTGTAGAAGGTCTGTTGTTGATGAGATTTATAGTGTCATCTAAATAGTATACTTGGTGGGGTATGGACCATCAAAAGGGATGGGCCATCAAACAGGCGGTCTGAATGGATGATTCTGCTAGTGAGGCAAAGCACGAGGTGGGAGGAGTGCTCGCTCTATGACCGAGATATGGAGGGGTTGATGGATTTTGGGAATGATGCGGATGAATGCACAAAGTATGCCGGAGTTCGTGCTCTTGAGGTAGAGGATAAGTCGAGGAGGCTCACAGAAGAGAAAGTACTATAGACATGAATGGGAGATGCTCATGGTATTTTTCTTTACATATTTCTTTCTTTTCTATAATTTAGATGTTTTCGTTTTGTGTGATCTGATGTTTGTGTTCTATTTGATAATAGATCCATGAAGCGAGGTTGACAGAGGAGTTAGTTGCATTTAGGCAGCAGGTTGATGAACTCAAACATGTAAGTGATGATGGGCATTAAATTCAATTGTAATGTATTTTTTTAAGATGGAATATGTGGGAGGTTTATAGTGCCAGTCACACCTCACTTGCCAATGTGTGAGATCCAGGCCGTCATTAGGTGGACCCCTCCATGTGTGTGTTGTGGCATGTGTAGTAAGTAGCAGTCCATTATATATATATATATATAAACTAGTTTAATTGTGAGTAGTGACATTAGATAGAGGTTGGATGGTGGAGATTTGGTTTCAAGTGCACCGACATTAGAGGTGTGATGGTCCTCGTAATAATGGGAAGATAGGAACCATGTTACTTGGTTAGCACATGTCGGTTGCACTCCAGACACATATTCTAGTCGGACTCTCATATCTAAAGCATAATTTGCAAAACTCCTTCTTAAACATCATATTTTTGAAAAAAAAAAAACTCATATAATTGGTTCAACTTTCAAAACTCCATACATTTCAGAAGATAGGCAAGGAAAGGAAAAAGGAAAAACTCACTTTTTTAGCAAACTGAATTAAATATGTTTTTTTTTATGTGTTATTAAAAAAAATCACTTTTGAGGGAAATTTAAAAATAGAGGTTGGTAATGGTTGTTGCCATCCATTGATAGAATCGAGTAGAAAGTGAAAATTTTAGTGGAGATGGATTGTTTATACAAGGATTACTAGAAAAATGAAGGATTTTGGGAGGCAAAGAATGATATTAATATAGTGTTTTCCTACCTATCTACATTACGAATCGTGAAGATAGGAATCTTGCCATTTTATCTGTAGTTTTGTATTTCAATCTTATTTAAATACAATATCTTCACACATTATGTGCATCTTTAGCTTTTCTTTGGTGTTTTAGTGGAAACCATATTAAACCTGAACTTTTTTCTCCTATTTTTTGGCATTTCCATTTCTTTGACGAAAGTTTTGACTCTCTTTAATGATTGAAACTGAATTAAAAGTAAAGATTTCTATGCTTTATGTTGTCGAATGACATTTTGCCCTATGATTATAAAGATGGGAGGCATAATCGTGATAAAAATGATGGGCTATGCGCTTTAGTCTCTCAAATTTCAAGCTAATAAGGACGTTTAGATTCCATAACAGGTTGGAGTTTTGGTCTAATTGGGATTTCTTCTCTTGAGGAAAGTGCTCCTCATAAGTGTGTTAAATGACAAATACCATATGCCTTGAAGCTTTGGACTTATGGGAGTTTGTACTTTTTATATGCTAAAAGGAATTTGTCATGCGTGTGTTCTTTGCCTTGGATGGATGATGCTACACAAATCACATGTCGGATGATCCTAGCCGCCAGATTGCTCTTTTACAAATGGATGCTTAATGATTGAAGGTAATGTGTAGCCAAAGGTCCATCTGTGATTGGATGGCTGGATTTTTGGAGGGAATCTCAGCGTGGTTTTAATTATTGTTTGATAAAACTCAGTATTGTCCAAGTTGTATTTATTTTGGCCTGCAATGAAATAAGTCACCTGACTAGTACAAGATTGAAATTGACCATGCATGACTGAAATGGACGAGTCAGGGCTACTTGTACTGGTTATGGTTTGCAGGCGAGTTGCACTCCCATCTCCATCCAAAGTATGGATTATGAGATGAATAGGGCTCATGAGATAAATGGTTTGGATATGAAAGGTGGGGCTCGCCTGTTTGTAACACTGGCCTAAATGAAAAGCCCATTAGTTTGCACCTAGCACTGTGTACAGTCTTTAAACTTGAAAACTTGACCTTATAAGAAAGTTTGTTGGGTGGAGTAACTTGAGGTTTTTTGTGTTTTGCATTCTAATGCTCTCAGTAATATTTAATATTTAAAAATGACAAGTAGTGTATATTTTGGATAGTCAAATTGAGTTTTGGCAACCTTTCTTCTTAATTTTTTTCTGAGTTTTGTCAAGTTTTGGCGAGTTATGTTCTTAATTTTTTTCTGAGTTTTGTCAAGTCAACTAAGGCTCGACCAATTCAAGTTTTTTCCAATTCGACCTTTTTTTTTTTTTTTTTTTTCTTTAGACCAATTTGAGTTTTTTCTGAGTCGAGTTTTTTTTTTTTTTTTTTCCCTTCAATTTTCAAATAGAGATATGCAACCACTACTAAGGTTCTCATCACCATATCTACCATCCAAGAGGATTAATAAGGTCCTCATCAGGAAACAAAGGGCTTGTTGACATGCATAATTCCTTACATTTGGGACCATGGTTTGGTGAAACAAACCTTTGATTCAATGGACCATACTTTGGATTAAGGCATCTCAAATTTTCAAGATTGGAAAATGTAACCCTTCAATCATTTGTCTAATGGCAGATGATTATGGAGAAAGTTAAGCAATTATTAGCATTCAACAAAAAATACGTTAGGACCTTATCTAGGATATTTTAGATGCCCCAGTTTGATTATTGCTTAAATGAGTGCGCTCTCAGATTTGAATCTCTTTTGGACGCTTTGGGTCACTATACTATTCCATCCTTGATTCTTGATATCCTTTTTCCTCCTTTTATTCCTGTGCAGGTGGACCCCTTACAGAACCACCAAGTGTATCATTTGCAAGAAACAAGTCCACCAAGATGCTCGATATTATCATGTCGGTGCTTACACAAAAGGGTAGGCAGTGAAGACACTACAACAAAACAGGCCTCTGCTGGCGGTCAAAAGCGTCGGCAAAGGCAAAAAAAAAAATCGTTGGCAATACCTTTGTCGGCGCTCAGCAAGCGCTGCTAAAGGGGTGTCGGTAAATGCTTTACCGGTGCTAATCACCATTTCCCAGCGCTTTTTAGTCACCGTAATTCAATAGCTTTTTGCTAGCGCCCATCCTACTTTTTACTGGTGCATTTTGCTGGCCACTGGTAATAACTGGAAAAGTGCCGACAAAAGTCTGTCCACATGCCAGTAAAATTATTTCAAAGCATGGGTTTTTGAGACATTTAATCACAGAAAAATGCCGATTAAAATCTATGCAAGCACTGGCAAAAGTCTTCTGAGAGGCTACAAAGATTTGACAGGCCTGTGTTCAAAGTCATGCAATCCATAGTGTAGGCCAGTATTTTATTATTATTATTATTATTTTAATTTAATTGAAACCTGTATTTTTTAAAAAATATTTGAAACCTAAAAAATGTTGCAATAAAATAAAAAATGAATATTAAACAAAAAATATATTACTTCACAATATAAAAAAATATTTATAATATTTACAACAATTAGTTGAAAATGGTCTTAAATACATTAAAAAAATTTCTCCATATGGTTCGCTCCTAGCTGGTGTCAAAAGACTTCTGTGCTTGTGGGCCTAAGTTTAGGCGCAATTGATCAAATCCTGCACACATAAGGAGAAAAGGTAAAAAAGTAGCATTCCAGAAAGATAGAATAAATGAATTAAAAAATAAGCCATTAATTGCAAGATTGAAACAATACCATGTGTGAGGCAGTGGGAGAGACAAAATGGGTGAATAAGATAATGCCCTCTTAGGTAAAAGAAATGAAGATGATGAAGACATGCTGCTTGGAAGAAATAGATGAAAACCACCCATGTCTACTCATACATGAGAGAGGTCTTGCCTTCGTTGAGCTTAGGACCCATCACCCTTGGCTCAACCATGATGGGACCACATGCCTGCATGGCTACTGTAGATGGGCAATGTTGACAATCCTAGACACCAGATTTCCCTATTAAACATATGACCATCCACCATCTCCATTTTTAACCTCATATTTGGAGGCCAACCAATCGAATAATTCCAACCAATGTGATATTTTGTACCACTGCCCATCTATTGCAGGTCCCACTATCTAGATGGTCCTGATCATCCTTCCATGAATCCATTTTCTGACAGCTCAACATCTCATTTCCATACCCAGTTCAGCAGTTTTCCCTCCCTTGACAGATCCTATAAGACGACTCTTGAGCACATGACCAACACTGATTTTCCATGTTTATGACATTTTGCCATTGTTGCACAGCACGCCAACAACGCAGTGAGCCTAGATCCAATCTCAGGCCTCACCCACAAACGATAAACAGGAAGAAATATAAACTAGAAAGGAATAAAAGCATTCAAACAAACCACAAGACAAGATATACGTGGAAAAACCCCAAATTAGGGTAAAAAACCATGGATGCAAAATTCCACTATGAAGAGAAACGAAGATTACAAGGCAATATACTAACCTCTCCCTTGGAAGTACAGAGAAAATCCCTTGCCCACACCTTAGAATAATTTCCTAATATTCACCTTAACCCTAAAATAGCCATACGGACCCCAATTTATAATTTTGGCAACTTCCCTTTCGCAACCCAGTTACAAAAGGACTTGCGACACGAAATCCGCGAAACTCCTTTCACATCCCAGTTACGAAAGGACTTGCGACACGAAATCCGCGAAACTCCTTTCGCATCCCAGTTGCGAAAGGACTTGCGATACGAAATCCGCACATGTGGTTCCACTTCTCAACAACCGTATCCACTGTAACTGATTTAGCAAAAATGAATTTAAGAGGTCAAGACAATGATCACATACCCGTTGGTTTTGCATGTTTGATAGACATGGTGTATATGGATCTTACAGTTCTGGTTGGGACAAAACATCATACATTCCACCTGAACAAAGTATAACTGCTCCAGGAAAGAGAATATGACTTAGCAAAGGTATAATCCAAAAGAGGCAGCAGTTGTATGTGAAGGAAAAAAGAAAAAGCCACTGAAACAAAGGAAAATGTCTCTAATTTCACTAACTTATTTTATTTGGACCAATGATCAAACCCTCCATGATATATAAAACCACAAACCCATGGAAGGATGATTTTCACTTACAAAATGCACTCATTTGTATAAGAAATTATATGTGCATCAACCATAAACCAAGCTGACTTATTTTTTCACAATCGGAATATGACTTGAGGCGGGTTAGACATGACATATAGCAATGCCAGCATACTTAGCTACTCAGGTTAGGATATGCACACTATACGCAGGTTTTCAATTCGGACAAGCGGCACAATGGTTCAGCAGTCCAGGCCATTGGTCCTTGCGTGCCACCATGGATGGACCACTCCCTGAATATGACCGACACAGAAAAATCCTTATTTTTCAAGCTGTTGCTTGGAAATAAATGGCTGATAAGAGAAATGCAGCAATGATCCACATTCAACTGAAAAAGGGTCGAAGATTGGTTATTATAGTTCCAATAGACGGTGGCATAATCAACACCAAATTTTTGCATTAATCTCCCCATCTAGCAAGATATTACTTGCCTTGAGATCTCGAAGAATAATCTTAAGCCGAGAATCTTCGTGAAGATAAAGAGCCCACATGCAATCCCTACTATAATTTTGTAGTGCCTTTCCCAATCCAAACATGCATGCTTAGTTGGATCTACAAGACAGCCCAATTATGAAAGATAAAATTAGTACAAAAATGGGTTTACGAAGCACTTCATCAAACTAATCCTAAATTGTACAATGACATCTTTTATTAAGGGAGCTATGTTAATTCCTATTTCAGATATTGGAGTGTAGTCGGTGGACTCATTGATTCTAGTTCATGTATGCCCCAAACAATGAACTCGAAGCGAATGCCTGGATAAACTATTCTATAATTGGACAACGCAAAAATCCTAACTGCGCTTAGCTTCCGTTTGGCTCCTTGTATTGGTCAAGCAATGGTGCATTTGAAACTGGATTGGTGCAAAAAAATTAGTTTGAAATGCATTGATTTTTCCAATTTTGGATTGAGTAATATGTGGAATCCAAACCTACCCTTAGAGAAAAATCTCCCCTCTAAGAAGCCATCCAATGAAAATGGACAAACTACAACTACCAGACAATCCTTATCATCTGATAAAGCAATCTTGATTCTTATCTCACATCCTACCATGAAACCCACCTTACAAACAATCCGGGAAACCGGGAAGGTGGGCCCCACATGTACAATTTGTTGGGCCAAACAAAAGTTCCACCAAGCACTATAGATATAGAAGTATAGATGAAATCAATGAAAACACAATAGAAGTTAGCATACAGAAACTTATCGAGGCTTTTGTTGGTCACGTATTCAAAAATAAGAATCTGTTTGTCTCCATCCAAGCAACAGCCTAAGAGCCTAGCAAGATTCCTGTGTTGAAGCTTAGCTACTAATACTATGTCATTCTTGAACTCTTCTACTCCTTTAGTACTCCTAAACAGCCTTTCACTGCTATTTCTTGGTCATCCAACCTACCTTGAAATTTAAAGAAGAGATTATGGGACCTTTAATCTTGTCTAAAATGACTGAAAACCTCAGCCTCTTAATTTTGGATGTTCATTTTGTGTGCACATCTCTTGCTGTTCAACAATGGTGGGAGGGAGTCGTAATGGGCTATTCAGATTGGAGTTTTGAAAATTCGAGTTTTGAAACGCTTGCTGGATTCCCACCATCTCTGAATCGTGTGAGATTTGTGTGCACCGAACCCTCAGCATACACCATGCACATTGATGATCAGACGCACGTATCATGATAGGTGAAGGGCCATTTAGACCTTTGTGCTGACTGATCTGGATCATGTGTCTGGTGAAGGTTTTGATGGCCTTTACATGGTAGATGATATGTGTAGCCAAACATTATCTAATTGCATATTAGTATTACCTTGTAAACGGCACCAAATCCACCTTGTCCAAGCTTATTTGCATCTGAGAAGTTTTAGTGGCAGCTCTGATTGTACCCAAATCAAATTGCAATGAGTCCACTTCTCCATTATCAGGCCCATCTGTGTAGAGTAGCAAACCAACAAAAATTCTGAATTAGGATCCATTATATCATTTCTAACAAGAGCAATGCCCTTTATAAATAAAATAAAATAAAAATAATCGATTGTTGACTTTTCCTGCTACTAAAATTATAGAACGAAAAACCACCTTCAAAGCTTTTTTGAACTTCAAAAAAATAAAAATTGCGAGATGTGGAACTACCTGAAACTGCAATCCAGGGCACTATCAATGGGTTGGGATCAGGTCCTATAGTACCCATATACGGCCTAACTGGGTTCGGGTCTTTTCAAGTTTAATTCTAGATATTGGAGATGTAGAAGAGCATCACACAAGAAAAAGCTATGAAGCGTAAAACAGAGATTCTCTTTAGCTCTGTGTACTAACTAGCTACCCCTTATTTCCTAATGTTACTAACATTACAACTCAGTAACACAAATTCCCAAGTTTTCAATTCTTACGAGTGGGATCCATGGCTCAGTAACACAAATTTGGTGTAGATAGACCACTCCCCAAAATCTGCATCATCCAAAGACCAAATAAACATCCAGCAATTCATGGTAGCAATAACTGTAACAAATGGCTCGAGATCTGGCCAACTTGATTAGTTGATTCGGCCAATTTCAAGATAACCCAACATGGTTTAGAAAACCCTAAAAGCCAAACGAATTGCTCATTTTCAACAGCAATGTGAACTTAAAAAGTCATTGAATTTATATTAGGTAGACATGAATCCAATGGTTAAGAAGAAACGCACACCAACCTGTTTGAAATATCTGTTAACTACTTTGATATGCAGTAAGCTATACATTGGTACTCACGGCAGTTTAGTCATTTTTCTTAGCATCCATGTCTCAACAATAAGTGTCCAATTGTCAAGATGCAAGAGGGTAATAAATATGCATTTGCAAGCAATAAAATATTATGCATGAAGTTTAATCAAAGAACAACAGAATTTTGGCAGGTTTCTTCACCAAAAAAACTCATGAACCTTGATCATGCATTAAACTATTACGTTGGTATTGAAGTTTTGTAGGATAGGCTTACCCTTCAAAGCTTCATGGTGGATCTAGCTTCCATATATTATCTTATAGTTCACTAAAATACTCTAGAACTACTGCAAAATCATCGTCATCATCATAAACACGCACACACTCTCTCTCTCTCTTATATTACATGTTGCTAATAAATTCGTGATGACACAACAAATTGAAATGAGGTTTTTTTTAAAAAATACTTTTTTCAATGACACAAACTGTTTATGTGATAAGGCTCTCCTTGGATGGTCCATTCTTGTAAAACTCTCAGATTAAATATCTAACCCTTTGATTATAGAAAAGTTGTCGTAATTGTCAATTATCAAAGGGTTGGAATAATCCATTTGAGATCTTTGGTTTGAATCCTAGATGCCCATATTCAAATGCTAAGTCCTGCTGTATCTTCTTCTTTTTTTTCGTTTCCTCCCAAACCACAAACTCACACACACACCATCCAAATGGGCACTCAGATCCAATGATCTCAATGTTGAAGCATTATATTGCCTCTATTGTCAAAAGGATAAATGGCCCGCCTTCAAGAGGAACGATAAAGAGTAATACGCTACCCTTGGGTTCATATCATCTATAAGTCTCCTACATTAAAAAAGAAAAAAAGAAAAAAAGAAAAAAAGACAGAGAGAGGGGCAAAAGAAACATCAATTGTCTATATACAAAGAGAATATCTATACACAAAACAAAACTAAACTAAATGACTTATCTTCTTCTTCTTTTTCCAATTGTTTCAATTGTCTCAACTTTCCCAGCAGCAGCCTTGGCATCATGTAGTTGATCTTCAAGGCATTTATCCTCATCCCCACTACTCTTACTGATCACACCAGAAAGAGTACTGCTATGAAATCCCAACAACAGCCTAACAAGAGTATTGTAATGAAATCCATAACAAATATAAATCAGCAGTTAAACATATAGTGCAATGGCAATACACAAGAAGGAGGTTCACCCACTCCACGACAAAAGTGAGTATTTGCAATTAATCCATTTGGAAACCACCAAATAAGTTACTTTTTCTACTTACAACAGTAGATAAGTGACTTATTTCAGATAAATAAGTTTTGTTTATGATTAGTTATTTAAATACCTTTTTTAACTTAAAAGTACTTGATCACTTCAGTTAATTGTTTTTAGCTTTTCTAATTTTCATAAGTTGCTGAAGAGAGACATTAGGAGAGACAAAAGAGAGGAGAAGCTGCTAAATATATTGTTTGCCAAACATGCTTATCTTCTTAATAAGTAGAAACTAAGATAAGCTACTTGTGGAATAAGTAGCTTATCTTAAGCAACTTACAATTCAAACAGGCACTAAGAGTAGAAGAAAAAAATAGAAAAAATTGGAGTTGGCGCATTACCCGGGACATTCATAATGGAAACTAGAGATCAAAAGACTTTTGTTGAACTAATAACATGGCTTCTTGACTGGATACGAGTAAGCTCGGATGGGTCGCATCCGACTTTGACAAGTTGGGAATCCATGACTAATGCGCTATTAGGGGAAGGTCACCAATCCGATGCAAACACAACTTTGAATACAAAATCCTTTGGCTCTGTTTGGTTGCCACTCGAAATGAGCTGATGTCATTTTTTTAAAACAGTAATCATGTATTAGAGATTGAAATGATTAAAATCTTTGATAATCTGTAACTAAAATAAGATCAACTTATCTTTAAGTTGCTAAAAATGCCCTAAATTGGTGGCCATAAATTAGATTTTAAGATCAATTTCAAGCCATGCTACATCAAGTGGCTTGTGAATCTAGATGGCTTGGATCTTGCATGGCTAGGCCTGTCCAGGGGGAACTAACAAGGAGGGAAGGACTACGCCAATGGAGAAAATAGGAACATAATGACAATAAAGATGCCCAAGAGGAGTAGGCAGCAGTGACAAAATCTAGAAGGGCTCCATGAATATGGATGCTTGAAATGTCTAAGAAAGATATGCACATGTAAGCAATCGCAGTCAAGTTGGATAACCCACAAAAGATGATTTCATTATCTAGAATATCTTTGATCATAAATTAAACAAGGATTAGGTAAAATCAAAGAAAAGATGACATCTTGGTGACAATATTGGGTATGAGAGTTTCCTTTAATTAATGAAATTCACTACTATAGTTAAAAACTAACTCCAATTATCGACATTCTTTAAGGACGCTTCTGGACACTCACCATGGAACCTGTGGCTTCGATTGTAGACAGCAAATCTCCTTCTGGTTGGGGCTCATCACTCAATGATGACAATAGTGAAGTCGTTGATGTGACCCCACCTATTGTAGGAAAAAGTAAAGTACAGTATCAACAAATAAGCAAGTGGTAAAATCTCTGACATGAGTGGTGAAAACAATTGAAAACTTCATATATTTAACAGGACCACCAAGATAATACTTTTAAAAAATGGTAAGAGATACATGGCATCTATGTGATTTACAGATGCAATTTCCAGCTTGGTCTCATTTGTATTTTCCTTGGCTAGGAAAATTTGTCCCTGAAAGGAAAAATAAATTGGTAGAATAATCAACTTGCTATTGTGAATGTTCTGAAGACGTCCAATCTCTGTATAAAAGAACTTGCAATGATGAGGAAGCAACAATTACAAGAATAATAATAGATTATGTTGTTAAATAATGTTCTTGTTGTAATATTCATGGAACATAAAAAAATGAACTCCCATTACTAACATTTAATGGAAGATCTCAACAATGCAAGCTATAAGATTAAGAACTGCCATAGTATGTACTAACGAAGTGAATTGAAATAATTAGTTCTTGAAGTGGAAGCAACAAAATTGCACGAACATACCATTGCGACTGATGAGGCAATATGAACATCTCTGCCCAGGTCCTATCCACAAGCTGAAATGGAAACCTTATAATAATAATAATAATAATAAAGTCAGAAAAAATAAATCTATCTTCCCTAATCTGCTTTTTTTTTTTTTTTTTTTTGCATTTGGAATGAACCCACAGAGCTGTTTCCTCCCATTATTGAACAAAACCATCAAATTCAATGCATTATGAGAAGGGAATCCCCGTTGAAATATGATATGGCCAAATAAGATAGATTTTTGACATAAAACCACAAAATTGCTCATTAAGAACCTGAAAAAATAAAATGCGTCAGTAGTTCCCTTATTTCTTGTAGTGGCCTTGCCTAATGCTACTCTAGTTGGACAATCCACCTTGTTTTCCTTGAAACACAATGCTATAGTTTCTCATCAATGGACTGAACGTCTATTAAGTACTTGTCCTTGCATCCAAATTAGGCTGGTTAAAATGTGTCAAGGTCTTTTCATTGTGCTAGAGTGGCCTACCTGATGACCAGCCTGAAAGATGTTAAAGTGACAAAGCAAGAGGAAAAGAGAAGGCTATTGTTACTGGATTTCAAATTGTTGTAAGGCATGCTACAGCTAAGCAACCGCTGAAATGACAAGTAAAGATCTTTGTTGTTTGTACCCAATATCTTTGCTTCCTTCCTCAGAGTTCCCTGCATTAAATAAAAACCATTATAAAATCAGTAAACATCAAACAACTAACCGCGTCAAAGGATTGCTATCCCACCAACAACAACCAACATCGGAGGCAAGAGCTTCTTAAGCTATAGCATAAAACCTGTTACCCATGATGTATAACTACAAATATGCTTTTTTATAGCCATAACACTATTAAGTAGAGCAGTGCAGAAGGTTTACATACAAACCAATTATTAATTAAAATACTAACCCTAAGGTTCTTCAGATCAATGTCAAAAAGATCCTTGAGACCAGGTCTTTGTACTTTAATAACAACCTCCTCACCCTTCAATCTTGCACGATGCACCTGACCTGCACCAACAAGGAAAAAAGAAGAAGAAAGTTTTTGTAGTGTCCATATGCTTACTATATAAGGTTGCTGATAAACAAGAAAAGGCCAATATGGAAATAAATCTGCTAGCTCCCCATACACCCTCTGCACATGCAATTTCTATGGCACACGTATCAACCATGGGATAATTGATGATATATTCAAATTTTGTTGTTTGGAGTCAAACAAGGGCCTGTTTGGATGTTCTTCAAAATCAGTACAACAGAATTTAAATGAAATTATCTGGCAGAAGCTAATATCCTGATTAAATTAATAACGAGTTCCACATGTAGCAGAATTTATACTTTGTAACTTATTAATTAGTAAGCTAAGTTGTACCTTAGAGCCGGTCACATGGGCAGCACGCACTCCTAGTAGTTTTGACCTACCATACGTTGACCACCAAAACTGAAGTGCGTAGGTTGCATTAGACCCTATATGCCCACCAAAAAGTCTACAGCATTTTCAGATAAAATGGAAATTAAAAAATGTAACTAACTTGCATAAACAAGACATGTGCCCTGTTTGGGAAGCATTGAATGTTGCAATAAAGCATTTGCATTTGCTTTTCCTCATGAGTAAGAGTACAACATTTTTTTTCTTTTCATTTTTTACTCTTTTTAAAAAGTTACATAAAAGGGAGAAGAACATTTTTACTCTTTTTAAAAAGTTACATAAAAGGGAAAAGAACCTACTTACCGTAATTCGTAGAACTACAATCCAAATGGTTGAAATGCAAAGGAAAAACATTTTCCATTACTTTTTCTCAAGAAACAAATACATACAAAGGGTTTATTTTCTCTAGCATTGTTGTAAGTTTATCTTCTTTTTCGTATATGCATCTAGTTTACCATCAATCCAAACAAGCTTTTAGAGACAACATACAACTCATGAGCAGTCATTTGTCCCAAATTTACTAAAGCTAGATTTCACACGCTTTTAAAAACAAGAAAGAGAGGAGTTCCAATTAAGAAAGGTTCTACACGAAGGAGTTCCAATTTCATGCACATTAAGTTGTTTCCCCCACTTGAGAGAATAACCCTGGTGGGTACCTGAGCAAGGTATGCAAGCATTTTCCTACTCTAAATGCAAATGTTGGCACATCTCCAACATTTTGATCCTTGTCATATAGAAATTATGCAGAAGCATGCAGGCTCATGAAACATTCTCAAGTTGAGAATAACAAATACCTTGGAGAATTCCTCATCTGGAACTTGCAATTTCAACCTTGGCTCAAGTCTCACCTTCATGGATGATTAAGAAAAAGGGTTCCCAAAATTCTGAACCTGCTGTTGAAACCAAACACATTGAAAGAGTTGAAGCAGGGTTAGTTGGCAACAAGATGGCCTTAACTAGTCCAGAAATATCTGCTGCACCTGAAAATAATTGAAACGTCTTGGAAAAATCTATACAAAGACCCGAGTACCACCTCAGGCAGAAATCACCCAGGACCAAATCCTTTAGAAATTAGATGAAAATTAATTAAGTGTTAAACTGAATTAATCGCTAGATTAGGTTAAACAGCTTTCTATATGATCTGTAGACCCAAAACTAGTAGAATCGCTGACGCTACATTACTTAAAAACCTAGGATCAATCTCTAAAC
This sequence comes from Magnolia changhungtana, assembly GCA_030180095.1. NCBI lineage: Eukaryota > Viridiplantae > Streptophyta > Magnoliopsida > Magnoliales > Magnoliaceae > Magnolia > Magnolia changhungtana. The sequence goes on from JASAUF010000625.1 coordinate 6,217,197, forward strand.
CCAGTTGCTCTTGGGAGCAGCTTGAAACTCCATTTCGGACCTGGACCGGGCGTTGAAAGTTCGATGACCCCGAAACTATACGGTTATGACCGCCTTACTGGACTTGACAACCATCTCAGAAATCAAGTCCTAATAGTATCTAGAAATGCACAACTTGAGCCCGGAGCGAAGTGTGTGAGAAACGCGAATATTTTTAGAAAATTAACTCGGATTTAAGTGATTTGGGCCATTCACTTGCAGGCCAAATTTAAGGATTCAAACCGTCGGAATCTAACCCAAATACACCCTTGGAGCAGGGAAATTTCCCAGCACAGGTCAGTATACTTGTGGCCCTGATCAAGTGGTGACGACCGTTAAACTGAAACTAGTCCACTACAGTCGATTCACAAATCCGATCAGATAAAAAACTTAACTTGACCTAGATCCGATGTCGGGGGATTTACTCTGGACCGCATGTAGAAAAGGGGCCGCCAGATGTGCTCCGTTGAGTCGAAACAGGCGACTTTTGGCTATAACCTAAGTATACCATGGCCTTGGGGCCATTTCCAGAGGTGGGCAAAATGGACCCGATCCGCCCCAATCCGACCTGAATCAAACAGAACCGATGGCTTGGATCGGTCAGGATCGGGTAGGATCAGTCAGATCCGGATGACAATCGGATCGGATTCGGGTACGTACCAGATCCGACCGAACCGAACCGAAATCCGATCCGTTTGGATCTAACTCGATTCGATCAGAATTGCACCGGGTGTGGTATACCCGTCCCTGTATTTCATATTAGTAGGTGGTTCCTAAAAAAATTTTAACGGTGAAAAAATCATTATCTCTGCTTTTATTTATGGTGTGGTCCAAATGATCTTTGGATATGATTCATTTTCTCTAAAATGATATCTGAAAATAGATGAATGGTGTAGATATAATAAATACATCACTGTAAGGCTCATGTAACTTTGATCTCCTTTGAACTGTTCATACAACTCAGAGCTCGAGGAGCGTCACGTCTCGTCTTCAAGCGACACGTACCCAATAGCAGCTGCATAGCTGTTGTTAGCTGGCAGCAGTTGCATACTGAGTAAGTCAATAGGCTAACGTACTTAGTAAACTCTGTGGGGTCCACCGTGATTTTTGTATTTTATCCGCTTCGTCCATTCATTTTAACAGATAATTTTAGGGCTTGAGCCTGAATATTAAGTATATCCAAACCTCAACTGGACCACACCATAGGAAACAGTGTGAATTAAACATATACCGTTGAAAATTTCTTGGGGCCACTGAAGTTTTGGATCTGGCTTGTATTTTTGTTTTCCCTTAATCCATATCTTTGTGATCTTATAAACAGGTTGGATGAGAAATAAACATCACTGTGGGCCCTGGAAAGGTTTCAACGGTCAAAGTCATTATTCCAACTAATTCAATGATATGGTCCACTTAATCTTTGGGTATGCTTAGATTTTGGTCGAAAAAATGGATGGACGGCGTGGATAGACCAGATACTTTCATGGTGGGCCCAACAAACCTTACTTAAAATGCCATTTGTTGTTAGTTGGAGTGTGCCCGTGCATCTTCTAGCTACGCGTACGAATAGACAGTTATAGCCTATAGTATAGGCTTGTAGCTTCATCAGCAAGTCACGGGTATTAGCTTCTTCAAGAAGCTATGCATGTATCTGGCGTGACCTTCATCCTTTTATCCCAATGAGTAAACTATATGGGCCCCGTCTTGAATGTTTTAGTTTATCCTCCCCGTCCATCAGTTTTTCCATATCAATTTAAGGGTTGATACTAAATTTTAAGGGTATTCAATAATCAAGTAGGTCACACCATAGGAAACAATGAGCATAATAATTTTCATACCGTTGAAAAAAATAGCTATCCGAACCTTGTCCAAACCGATCCGACTCGATTTTCGTGACCGACCCGAACTTGGATCAGTTCAGACAAGCAGAAGACAGGATCGGATCGGGTAAGATGGTTCGGATTGGGTGTCGGATCGGGTCGAGTTCGGGTTTCATCAGGCAAATTTCGGATCGGATCGAGTTAGGCTAAATCCGATCCGACTCGGTCCGATGCCCACCCCTAGCCATTTCTATCAGTTCTGAGCTTATATAAGGGCCTTAACCCACCCCTCTCTCATTCCATACGAATTCTAAACCCTAAGAGAGAAAAGAGAGAGAAAGTGAAGGAGAAAGTGGAGAAGTGAGAGAGTAAGTGTGAGATAGTTCCTGGGATTCGATCCCATTACTCCACGTACGTAACTATCACTTCCGTGTCGCTATACCAAAGATTCTGATTCCATTCTTGAGAAAGAAACCCTAACCCTAACCTGTTTTAGGAATCCAAATACGTAGATCGGTGAAACAGCTAACTCGTTTTATTGATTACGTATTCAAAGTCTAGTTTACAAGGCGAGAGTGTTCAAACTGAATCCGTTACGAGTTTACCGGCGAAAGGTGCGGACTATAAACATTTAGGTTATGGTTTTCAAGGCTGTCAATGACGGTTAATGATTTATAACTGACTTAGTTTCCATTTCTCATGCTAGATACAATGTTTCCCTCGCTTTACAGATATATATGAACTATGTTGAATATAGTGTAATTCATGTGTCTGTTAAAATGTTTGAATGGGTATGGAATTTGGATTCATGCTTGCCATGATTATCTGTCGTGGATATATGATTGTTGTATATGTGACAACTCCTTGGTGAAAGGATTTGCTCTAATACATGTTATGACCAACATACGCCATGTATGTTGAAGTGTGTAGTCTAAGTGTTTATAAAAAATTTTGAATGAGTATGGAATTTGGATTCATGCTTGCCATGATTATCCGTCGTGGATATATGATCGTTGTATATGTGACAACTCCTTGGTGAAAGGATTTTCTCTAATACATGTTATGACCAACATACGCCATGTATGTTGAAGGGTATAGTCTAAGTGTTTGTAAAAATATTTGAATGGGTATGGAATTTGGATTCGTGCTTGCCATGATTATCCGTTATGGATATATGATTGTTGTATATGTAACAACTCCTTGGTGAAAGGATTTGCTCTAATGCATGTTATGACCAACATACGCCATGTATGTTGAAGGGTGTAGTCTAAGTGTTTGTAAAAATGTTTGAATGAGTATGGAATTATGATTTGTGCTTGTTATGATTATTGATCGTTAATACATGATCGTTGTATACGTGGCTACTCCTTGTGAAAGGACTAGCTATAGTATGTGTTTTTAACGAATTTATTACCTGTATGCAATATGTGTGGTCTAAGTGTTTGATAAAATGCCCGAATGAGAAAATGTTTGATGTAATGTACTTGCTGAGAGTGTTGAGATAGGATTCTCAATTCCCTTATATATAGTTACAGTTTCCTTTATGCAACCTATCTTACTATTATGTGATTTACAGATGAATGCCTATGTATGATGACATGTGTGGTATGTGTTTGTTGAAATGCTCGAATGAGATTTATGTTTAGATTTGGTTGTCACATGTTGTCTTTGACTATCACATGTGAATGTCATTGCTTGAAGTGTGATTGGGGCTACGATGTAGTCCAGGCAATTGGTAATGGTTCATTGTTGGTGGACAAGCTGTTTTACCCATGATGGATACGTCCGATGAATTTGAGTCGTACGGTGATTACCGATAGTGGTTAGGCCATGAGGGGTGCGTATGCGCTCCATGTCGACTAATTCAATGTACGCTCGTACTAGTCGAGCTTGTCAAGTAACCCAATTGGTCCAATGTATGTTCACCATGTATGGATGCTACTGCTTGAATCTAAGGTATCAAACTCACCAGTGAAAAGCCCATTTAACCTTGGTACCGCTAAGACTCATGTTCACTCCCCAAGTATAGGGTTGTGATGTAGTAATAAACTCGGTAAGACCGAGGTCGAATCCACAGGGACTGAAACTTGTACGTAATCTAAAACTAAGTAGAATCAGAACTAGACTAAGATGAATTCTAAATCAGATGAGTTTTGAGGAATAATGGTGAAATAATAATCTAAAACTGAAGAGAAATTCAAAGAAGGGTGCCAAGGATCCACTTGTAGAGATCAGGGAGAACTACACTTGATTCATAAAAATCCACTGAACTTCCTTTGATGTAATTTTGAAAAGATGAAAGGTATATGAATTAGAATGGACTCCATCACCAAACCATGCCCAGGAGACAAAGCAAACAACAGAATTAAACTAATTACCAACCAATCAATGTATGAAGGTTAGGAAGGGTACCGACATCCAACCATGCCCAGGAGACGATGGTGAACAACAGGGCTTCCTGACGTCATAAACATAAAAGAAAAAGAACATGCTCAAAGCCATTGCAGACCCATTGTAATTTCAGTCACAACAGACCATTAAAGACTGAAAACATTCCCTTAATAAAATTAAATCAAAATCAGATCAGTCTAAACAAAAGGCACAAGCAAAGAGGCCTCCCATCACGCTACAAGCTTCACCTCTTAGCCCTAGCTAAGAGGATTTAGCCACACATGAGTGGGCTGGAACCTCTTAAACAAAATAAAAAAATAAAAATAAAAATAAAAGAAAAATAAAATAAATCTACTCCCTCTCCCTGCCTGCCCTCACGTCCAAGCCAAGCTTCCAGCCTTCCAAGGCTCCCCAGCCGCCCAGATGATCATTTCCTCAGCGTCTCTCCATCTCCTTTATAGCTGCTGAAGTTGGTGATTGGTGTAAAACAGGAGTCCGCACGGTGTAAAACAGGGTGCGAAGAGATGCGCAACCCTCCTTACGCAACCAAAAGTGGAGCCTCCCAACTCCCATCTTCCTTTGATTCTGTCCAAAAAGAACAACGTCTCTTGGGGCGTTATGAGCAGACCTGCACGATGGACGGTTCAGATCGGTCGTCCGACCATCACGCTGGGCGTATAACCACCCTGAAATCGGCCGGTTTCGAACGCAGAAGTAGTGCCTGCGTAAACAGCTTACGCTGTTGATTTTGGCGGGGCCCATGAACAGAGTTGGATAACAAATCCACACCGTCCATTATGCTCTACTCAAAAAACCGGTCGAGAGTAGTAAGTTTTATATCGATTTTTGTGTGGTCCACAGAATTATCAACCGACCGTTCGTCCTGCGTCCGAACGGTCAAAATCTGTTACATGCTTCTTCTTGGAAAACTTTCACCTAGGTGAGGGTCACAGCTCCCCTCCAGAGATGATGAACGACTCAGATCATCGATTTGCACGATGATGGTGGGCCATTGACGGATCAGCGGACGGCCCTCGCGAAAACGGAAACAGAGACTTCCGTTCTCTGCTGGAAAGTCGGTGGACCCATGATTGAATTCTGATGGAAAATCCACACCGTCCATTAGAATCACAACGAAAAACCATTCAGGAATAGCTGGTTTTGGATCGAGTTAGGTGTGGCCCATTAAATTGTAACCCAGCCGTCCGTCTTACGTTTAGTCAGAGATCTACATGTTTGTCCATGTATGGGTCAAAAACGACACCTTGATGCGGTGAATACCCCCCTTCTTCACATAATGGACGGTGTGGATTTGTGACTTGGATGAGGAGTGGGCCCCACTACTTAAAAACGGCGGACGGTCATCCGTCCGCTGTCTCTGCGAACGAAGGAAGACGGGTCAGCCCGTCTTTGACTGGGCTGACCGTCCGGTGCACCTCCTGATTGCCTGCACTACATGCACGTGCACCCTCGTGTGGGGTCCACTGTGATGTTCGCGCGAAATTCGATCCGACCATCCATTCTGTCATATCATTTAAGCCGTACGGACCGAAGATGATGTGTATCCAGACATCAGGTGGGCCCCACTTAAGGATTTAAGGGGCTGATCTGCTTGTTGAGCCACTTCTACAGAGATCCAATGGCTGATTTTTTACGTGTACGGTTGATTTATGGTCCTCAGGCCATGTATGAAGTTTCGGGCCGAACGGATGGTGGGAACCCCGTGATCTTGCATTCTGGACGTCCTTCAGGCCGCTTGAGCTTCAGTTTCTCGATTTTCTTGGATCTCGGGCGTTGATTTTGGTTCACTGGGGTCTGTCTCTTGCTCTGGTGACTTTGGAGTGCCAAATTCATGCTTTTACTATCAGTTTTCAGTCAACGCTCCTGATTGAATGCTGCAACAAAACACAATTAAAACCGGGCGTTAAACAGTATTATGTTCGTAAATCCAAGCAGTAACTAGGGTCTGATATGTAATATTTGACCCTCAACACAACCCCTAACTAGCATTTTGCTAGTCCCGAGCAAAATATGCGAAAATTAAGTTGAGAATTACGAGATAATTCTTGTGAAGCCGAGTGATACTTTGAAAAACAATCCAGATATGAGAAATCTTAAGATTCATGAATGCTGATTATCAGTTTCTCCTGGCCTCTCATGCACGGTGAATTTCATAATCAAGTTCAAATATTAATCCATAAACTAGAATAATAAACATTGAGTTCCATGGGTGTATAGTGAAATCTCGGCTTACCATCATTAAAAGATTCAATTCTCGATTTCATGATATCATTAGTAATCAATCAGAAAATTCATAACTACCATCACGTAAACCAGTACTTTGCCTCACAGATCATTCTTTTATTTACAAGTTGTTTTTTTTTTTTTTTTTTTTTTTTTTTTTTTTAAATTTCAAGATGGGAATCAAATTTTCACTTATAAGGAGCAGACCTATGGTGAAACTAGTCGCCCAACTCTTGTCTAACTGTTAATCATGGAAAATCGAATCCACACCTATAGGGAGCAAACCCATGGTGTAATTTTTTTTTTTTTTTTTTATACCCTGATGGCCAAATCTTTTAAATTTGGTTTCTTTCATGCTCAGTGATTACCAAGTTAATCATTCAATATCAAACTGAAATCTCAATGTGTAGGTGAGATGTGGTATGTGAAATCATGACTCAATCAATGTTTACAACTTCTAATCATGGATTAACAATTCAAACTTAACTGTGAAATCTACAGATAACTGAATCCAAAAGTTATAAATTTCCAACATCACGAATCTTGAAATTCTAAATCCAGGATATCTGTCAAAATCACTTTGACTTCACAAGAAAGTCTAGAAAAAAATTTAAAAATTTTCACAATTTTTGCTCAAGACGAAGAAAACACTGATTAGGTAACCTAATCTCCCACCCCCAACCTAAAATCTACATTGTCCTCAATGTAAAAGATAGGAGCATGGAATGTACATGGGACAACGAAAGTAAAAGAGAAGTGATGGGAAGATAGTACCTGAATGATGAATCGTGAGAGACTTTCCAAGAGATTGCAGCATGGAATCCGTTCAGCACAAAAGAGAAAGCAGAACAAAAATAACATAAAATAAAATCCTACCTATACCACTTTCGCAGGTGCTCTCGATTGCATTTAGCGCATGCAACAAGCCTTTAAACCTCTAGGTTGCCCCTAGTGGACGAGTTGTAGTCTCGTGAGGGTTTGCAGTAATGTTACCCACAAACATTGAACTAACTAACTAGGAAAATGAAATGGAAAGGAAAAAAAAATAAATTGGGTTGCCTCCCAGGAGCACTAAGTTTACCATCTATCCTAAAACAACATAAAGGAAACTACCCTAGTCCTAAGAAAGCAGGGAAAAACTACTCAGTCATGCCACAAGGTTCCTCTTCTGGCCAGTATCGTGATAAATTTCTCAGAAGGTTCCTCAACAGGATCATCCACAAGCCCTTTTTGCAATAGGCTTGGATGCCCTGGAGCATGACATTCCAGAGAAATTTATGTACCTCATCAAAAATTTGTCGTTGATTCGCCTGAGGTATCCAGAGTATATACGATTCACCTGCGATAGAAGAAGTTTCGAAGTTAGTATCCCATGGTGAATCAGAGACTACAGGTAGATCAAATTGAGAAAAATTTTCAAGAAGTGGTGTAGTCTCAACACATTCCGAAGTATCAGACTTCGGTTCAATTTTTAGCTCCTCCTCCCCTAATGGTAAACATTCAGGATCTGTGGACGGAGGGGCTTTAGAGTAAGGGTTCTCTCGGTCAGTGATGACTACCGAGATATTGTTTTGCAAGGCATTCACTATGTCTCTTATCATGAGATCATTTGAATCTGAAAGTGTGCCAAGCAATCATCCAAAGAGTTGGGACATTCAAGCTGAGAGTGACTCATTTTCCACATTAGAGCTCGTGATGATCTGCCCAAGGAATCCATCGTCTTTAAAGGTAAATGGAGGTGTACTCTCTTGCTTCAGCCCTGCACAGACAGATAGAGGGTCAGTAGACGAAGTATTGAAGTGCGGACTCTGTTCATTGATACTACTCAGAAGAGGCCTGGACTCGTCAAGATTCAACAATTCAGATGGTGGCCTCGACTGGGTAGTTTCAAATTCTAGAGTCGTATCAAGTAGGTCATCCATCTCCCAAATCATATCATTCAATTCAAGAGAGTGGTCCAAACATGTCTCACAGAAGTTGGAAAGGTCGGTTCTAATGAGCTTATCTTCCACTTTTAAATCAGACATGTTAGGTGAGTGGAGTAGCTCAGTATGACCGATCACTTCGTGTGCTTCTTGAGCATTGACCTGGACCATACTTGAGATTGATTCCAGGGGAATTTGGGTTGTGCTCTCATGAATCTCATCCCAATACTTCTCAGCTTCTAATTCAGTGCAGTACACACTTGAGATGGGATCGCTTTCCTTACATTCTAAATTTGGTTGAGGTTCGAATAAACTAACCTCAACCTCATCATTGAGATCCTGTGTATCATGTAAGGAAAGTGTGTCATCATCACTGTATTTGAAAGATAACCATGTTTCTTCCCCATTCTTTTGAACAGTCATTGAGATCGACTCATCGGGGAATTGAACCGTATGCTCATTAATGGAATCCAACTCCTCATTCCAAATTCCAGATTTCGTCAAAAGCGAGTGAGGATCACTTTCCTCGCATTGTATTTCTGGATTGGATTGTAGCTGGGATGAGCGAGCTTCCTCTAACCTATCAAGGCGTGACTCAAGCTCTTCTAGTAATTTCCTCATGTCAGCAGAAGAGTCTGTGTTCCTTTGAAATGAATTCTCTTGGATCGATTTTGGTTGAATCTTAAAGGTAGGGGATCCAAAAGAATAGTCATTATAATAGGTTGTTGGTTCATCTTTCCAACATTGATGTTTCCACTGATTATAGTCATACGGATCATAGGTGGGAGAATCTGATGGTTGGTAATACTTATTATCACTCATAATAAATCACGCATTGTTTTCTTTTTCTCAGATGGGTGATAGTAATTCTCACTCCCATAATTATGATAACCCCAACATTCACGTACGGTCCGTGGGGTGGAATTGTTCTCCCATATATGATCGCGTAAGGACTTCTTAACTGGTGGCTCTTTGTATTCCGGTCGATTCTCGATGATAGTTTCAGAAAAGTTTTGAGACATTGGTGGATTTCTATCATAATCATCATCCCAATATAGATTATTCTTCTCAGCATACTGACGTTCCCACTCGTGTATATACATGGTGAAACCCTAACTCTGAGTCTAATCCTAGAATAAAATAAAATTCCTACAGCAATATGGAAGGTAAGCAGAAAAGAAGTGAGAAGGATGTTACCAATTTAGAAGTTCCTATGTTAAAAACCTGCAAAACAAAACAAAACACGTTAGTATTTAAGGGATAAGACCTAATCTAAAAAAAAAATAAAGAAAGTAAAGAAATTAGGATGAAGTTACCAAGTTAGACAATCTATCAAAGACCCTACAAAACAGGAAAGTAAGTTCTAAGAAAGAAAAATCTAAAATTAAAGTTAGTACAATCCTAATCTTAATCTAATTCTAAAACCAATTAATTTCAGAAAATCATAGCAGTCGGTCCAGGCAACGACGCCAAAAACTTGTTCACTCCCCAAGTATAGGGTTGTGATGTAGTAATAAACTCGGTAAGACCGAGGTCGAATCCACAGGGACTGAAACCTGTACGTAATTTAAAACTAAGTAGAATCAGAACTAGACTAAGATAAATTCTAAATCAGATGAGTTTTGAGGAATAATGGTGAAATAATAATCTAAAACTGAAGAGAAATTCAAAGAAGGAACACTAGGGTGCCAAGGATCCACTTGTAGAGATCAGGGAGAACTACACTTGATTCATGAAAATCCACTGAACTTCCTTTGATGTAATTTTGAAAAGATGAAAGGTATATGAATTAGAATGGACTCCATCACCAAACCATGCCCAGGAGACAAAGCAAACAACAGAATTAAACTAATTACCAACCAATCAATGTATGAAGGTTAGGAAGGGTACCGACATCCAACCATGCCCAGGAGACGATGGTGAACAACAGGGCTTCCTGACGTCATAAACATAAAAGAAAAAGAACATGCTCAAAGCCATTGCAGACCCATTGTAATTTCAGTCACAACAGACCATTAAAGACTGAAAACATTCCCTTAATAAAATTAAATCAAAATCAGATCAGTCTAAACAAAAGGCACAAGCAAAGAGGCCTCCCATCACGCTACAAGCTTCACCTCTTAGCCCTAGCTAAGAGGATTTAGCCACACATGAGTGGGCTGGAACCTCTTAAACAAAATAAAATAAAAAAAATAAAAATAAAAATAAAAATAAAAGAAAAACAAAATAAATCTACTCCCTCTCCCTGCCTGCCCTCACGTCCAAGCCAAGCTTCCAGCCTTCCACGGCTCCCCAGCCGCCCAGATGATCATTTCCTCAGCGTCTCTCCATCTCCTTTATAGCTGCTGAAGTTGGTGATTGGTGTAAAACAGGAGTCCGCACGGTGTAAAACAGGGTGCGAAGAGATGCGCAACCCTCCTTACGCAACCAAAAGTGGAGCCTCCCAACTCCCATCTTCCTTTGATTCTGTCCAAAAAGAACAACGTCTCTTGGGGCGTTATGAGCAGACCTGCACGATGGACGGTTCAGATCGGTCGTCCGACCATCACGCTGGGCGTATAACCACCCTGAAATCGGCCGGTTTCGAACGCAGAAGTAGTGCCTGCGTAAACAGCTTACGCTGTTGATTTTGGCGGGGCCCATGAACAGAGTTGGATAACAAATCCACACCGTCCATTATGCTCTACTCAAAAAACCGGTCGAGAGTAGTAAGTTTTATATTGATTTTTGTGTGGTCCACAGAATTATCAACCGACCGTTCGTCCTGCGTCCGAACGGTCAAAATCTGTTACATGCTTCTTCTTGGAAAACTTTCACCTAAGTGAGGGTCACAGCTCCCCTCCAGAGATGATGAACGACTCAGATCATCGATTTGCACGATGATGGTGGGCCATTGACGGATCAGCGGACGGCCCTCGCGAAAACGGAAACAGAGACTTCCGTTCTCTGCTGGACAGTCAGTGGATCCATGATTGAATTCTGATGGGAAATCCACACCGTCCATTAGAATCACAACGAAAAACCATTCAGGAATAACTGGTTTTGGATCGAGTTAGGTGTGGCCCATTGAATTGTAACCCAGCCGTCCGTCTTACGTTTAGTCAGAGATCTACATGTTTGTCCATGTATGGGTCAAAAACGACACCTTGATGCGGTGAATACCCCCCTTCTTCACACAATGGACGGTGTGGATTTGTGACTTGGATGAGGAGTGGGCCCCACTACTTAAAAACGGCGGACGGTCATCCGTCCGCTGTCTCTGCGAACGAAGGAAGATGGGTCAGCCCGTCTTTGACTGGGCTGACCGTCCGGTGCACCTCCTGATTGCCTGCACTACATGCACGTGCACCCTCGTGTGGGGTCCACTGTGATGTTCGCGCGAAATCCGATCCGACCATCCATTCTGTCATATCATTTAAGCCGTACGGACCGAAGATGAAGTGTATCCAGACATCAGGTGGGCCCCACTTAAGGATTTAAGGGGCTGATCTGCTTGTTGAGCCACTTCTACAGAGATCCAATGGCTGATTTTTTACGTGTACGGTTGATTTATGGTCCTCAAGCCATGTATGAAGTTTCGGGCCGAACGAATGGTGGGAACCCCGTGATCTTGCATTCTGGACGTCCTTCAGGCCGCTTGAGCTTCAGTTTCTCGATTTTCTTGGATCTCGGGCGTTGATTTTGGTTCACTGGGGTCTGTCTCTTGCTCTGGTGACTTTGGAGTGCCAAATTCATGCTTTTACTATCAGTTTTCAGTTAACGCTCCTGATTGAATGCTGCAACAAAACACAATTAAAACCGGGCGTTAAACAGTATTATGTTCGTAAATCCAAGCAGTAACTAGGGTCTGATATGCAATATTTGACCCTCAACAACTCATGAGTTGGGCATGGTGGTATGGGACACCGTGGTCGACCTACGCTAAGGCGACGAGCCTCCCCGTAGTGTCCAATGAGCAACGTAGACTCATGAGCTGAATACGGTGGTATGGGACACTGTATTTGAGTTGTCGGCCTACGATCAGGTGACGAGTCTGTAGTGACCTTGAGTATACTCTAAGATTACGTTAAGGCGATGAGCTTTTCCGTAGTGACCTCGAGTATAAACCAGACCTGCGCTGAGGTGACAAGCCGCTCCGTAGCTACCTAGAACTGTTCTTCGTATGTGATTAACTAGGATTGATGACCCTAGATGGATCAATGTTTGGGTAAATGATATGAAGGGAGGTACCTTAGCTTCCCAATCCTGCTGTATGAATATGCCTAATTAAGAACTTGACTAATCACGATCATGCACTGCACTGCATGTGATTTAGAGAGGAAGCGCACGTTTCGGGAGGATGTCATGCGTGAATGTGAGATGAAGTCGCTGAAGGAGTGTAGGCGAGGACATGCATCATTATCATTTACCATTCTTGTATTAACAAGAGTAATCTAGGACATAATTGTTATACTGCTTTATCATTACTGCTTGACTGAATTGATAACATGTTAACCTTTGCCTTATAGTTCCACTGAGTTTATCACTCACTCCCACTCTAGGACGGTGTTTTAAAACACCAATCAGACTCTGTTTTAGTTGTAGATGATGGTACAACTTATGAAGCGAAGCCTGATTTTTATGACGATGAGGAAGAGTTCTCGTATATGCAGTACTCTGGCGGGTTCATGTAGGCTGCATTCTGATCGTCGGGGCTATAAGGATTTCATGATGTAGATGGACCTACACATTTTGATATTTTATATTTTGAAATGATACATGTAATTGTTTAACCTGTAACATGATTATACTCTGGAGACGCACCACCACTAATATGTTTTATACATACCTATCATGGTCTTTCGCTTGCATAATTTAACTGTCTCTGGGGTATGATATGCTGATTTGGTATAATCCCACTCATGTTTAGTGCACTAACACGGACGACATTTAATCATCATTATCCATGTTGCATAGGTGATGCGTTGGAACTCGGGAGTTGAACTTCTGCTCGACCCTCGATTTTTAGGGCGTTACAATAATAAAAATGTATAATAAATGTCTGACCCATACCATCTGATTTTGAGATGCATCTTTTGTGAAGTTGAGATGCATCTTTTGTGAAGTGATAGACATGAATCAAGCGATCTTGAGGACTAAGGTTTTTCTCTTCTTCTGGAACCTGTGGCAATGGACAAGGCACATAAACCTCTTCAAATACTCAGAAAGATCCTATCCCTACTAAACATATTATCCTTTTTTCATATCATCGTGATCTGGTCATAGGGTTCGGTATTACACATCCCACAGAAAACAAGTCAAGATTCAACTAGAATCGTATCTGACAAAAGGACTAAATGAAACATGTGATTCATTTACAAAAGAATGGCCACATTTAATGATTATTAGTTTCATTGTACAGATAAAGGGAGAAGAGATGGAATTTCAAGTAACATGCTATGATGTATTAATGGATGTAAAAAGTATACCACAACACTGCAATTGACTTCTGAATAATATTTATAGGTCTGAAAGCTCTATATGCAGTTTGTCTTCTGAGTGACTAAGTTATTGCCAAAACAGGAAGTGGCAACAATTGACTAAACAAGGGGCAAAGATTTCCCAATACATACGGATGATATATTAGAAGTACTCTGTAAGGTACTTGTCCATTAAATCAAGGGGGCCAAGTGTACAGCTGAAGAAAACCTGGCAGATGTTTTCTAAGTTGTTCCATCTATTTTTAAGATCGCAGTCCACCTGATTAGTGGACCAACCAACTCCATTCCTAATGAGGGATTGGGTGCCCAATTGTGATTCAAATAATTTTAAGTTGGACTCAGGACTTGAAATGTGGGAAATTGAAATTTGGGTTTTCATTTTAAAATGTGACTGTTCCCTTTTTATCATGTACTCAAAATTTAATTGAATTATTGCAATTCAGTCCAGCTGAGCATACAAACATGCTCTTAAGAGTATTGGCTTTGGAAAGAGAATTGAAACAAAAAGACATACTTCCAGTGAACACAATTAACTGTTTTTATTCCGTTTTTCCTTTTTTTTTTTTTGTATTTTCATTACAGGACAATTTGGTTATTCATCTATCTACAGTGAACTCCCAGAGTTTGAGGTGAAGAAAGACCATGTACCATCAGATAAAGCATGGGAGGCTATTTTCGGTGGATCATCACATGTTCGTCCACCCCTAACCAAACTATGCTCTGCCTTTTTGGCATCCTTGCTAGAGAAGAAGCCAAGCATCCAACAGTAATATCTCCACTTGTCAGCATTCAACAATGTGAACTGTCGCAGGGAACTTCATATCGACCCATTTTGGCAACTTGGGGTCACAGGGTAGTCTGCACATTCAACACGTGGCTATGGAAAAGAAGGTGAAATCAATGATGTGGAAGGAGTTTTTATAGTGTTGAAATGCAACAACTTGTCAAGAGTTGAGAGTATGAGGAATGAAACATGGGGTTATTTGTTGTTGTTTGGAGTGTGGCATGAAACAGGGATGCATGGAATTGGATTTCTAGCAATACTTAGAGAAAGGTGATGGGGACATCATGCGCACATGCGCACTCATGCTGCCCCCCTACGTACTTACGCTAGAAGGAGAGCCCCACCGTCGATCTGGATCGATGAAGACGTCCAGGGAGGGCCTCCTGGCTAGAAGATGAAGTTTTGATTCAAAAGAGTGGGCCCGTTAGTCAAGAAAAGCCGATCATGGGATCTCATGATCGTAACCCACTAGTCAGATTGATTTCATATTTTAGGTTTTTCTTATTAATATTATGTAGAACATCATGGACGCTTTAGATTTCTTTGATTAGATTTTATTCTGGTTTACTTCATCGCCAAGTAATAGGTTGCACACATGGCGCAAGTTTTGGGGTATAGGGTTTTCTTATAAATAGGCATCCCTTGTAGCTTTTTTTCATTCATTGAAGATTAATAAAAATTCTGTGTTTTCCTACTCTCTGAGTTGTAAAACCTAATTGGGTGCGAAACTCTCCCTTCATTGAAGGATTAACTACTGTGGTGCGAAGCCACATCTATCCCGATTCGCCCTCATCCATCATCATCTCTACTACCCATCTTCTACCATGCCTTCTTCTCATCTCACCCCATCATCTACACTTCAAATCAATCATCTATTGTGGCAATTTTCCTCCCTACAGTAGAATTTCAGAATCTGGCCCTACAAGAGGGCTGAAACTTCGGCGGAGTACCACGCACAAACCGTACATCGGATCGAGCTAAGATTTGGGAGTTTTAGAGTCCATCCCTAGCCGATCAGGGCCAAGGTAGCCTTTTTCTGAATAGCGGGCCCCACACACGTGCAGCTGGGATCACACGCACGCGTATCTGGGCCATTTTCGTTGTCCACGCGTGCGGTACTTATCTGGATCGTCTCTCTCTTCTCTTTCACTCCGCTTTCACCCAAAATTCCTAAACCTAACCCTAAATTACTCAAATCTCCAATTTTATGCCCATTTTCTTACTCTAGGGTTCCTTGATTTGAAATTGGTGAATCCCTTGGATTAGGGACTGATTACTATGCATGTGTGGATGATTATTTCTTATCTTTGAGTATCGTTTGGTTCATAATTTTTATTGATCCAGCCCTATCATGTGTAGGCCTGAACTAACATGAGATATGGAATTTGTGTAATTGTTTCTGAACTAACGTGATCTTAAGCCTGAAATCTCGCATATCATATTTGAATTTCATGTCCTGCATCAAAGACCATATTATAAATCAAACCAAGAGAGAAATAGGTTCCAAAATTTTGGAAGTCTTTTTCTTTTTTAAAGATACACACATTTTCATATTAGATTGTGGGATTCCCAATTTCCCAAAAATAATCTATCATTACTAATTTCTTGATTGTCTACTCTTTACCTTTTGTCCTGAATCAGTTCAATACCTTAAATCGTAACATGTTTTTGTAGTTTGAAGAGGCTTGGACCAAGATTTTTGAGAAGTCAAAGAATATGTATGATAGTGTGTTGGATGCCCATGACAAGCTTAAGCAATTGGAGGAGTTTAAATCTTTGACCAAAGATATTCAAGGTTCGAACAAAGAGAAGGAGGCAATGGAGAAGTGGAAAATTGAAAGGATGAAAACGTATGCACAAATTGAACTTGATGTCAAAGATTTGGAAGAGAAAAATTCTGGGGATATCCGAGCAAAAGGTATGACTAGGGTTACCTCCTCACTTCTCAGTAAATGAAAATCCATGTGTTCATGCAATTGCAGCAGTTGACTATGTTGATGCCCAAATATATTGGTCATACTTGTAGGAGGAGGCTGTGAGGCAGCTAGAGAGCCTAAAGAGAGAAATTCAGCAATTCAGATGAAATCAGACATGCACATGAGGCTCAAGTGATTAAGGAGGAAATTACAAAAGAGTAAGTCTGCCAGAAATCTTTTCCCAGAGGATATTTTTATAATCCCAATCCAACAATTGATTATAGCATTAGCGATAGCCATGAATGGTCGGCCTAATATAATAGGGATTTAAGTGCTTGTATTTATAACCAGGTGTGTATCCAAGATAATGAAGTCTACTGGGTAGTAGAACCTACTAACTTCGACCAACACATCTTCAACCACTCCTCTTGGTATTCTAGTCGAGCGGTTTACCAACTGTAACATTGTCTTGGTGGGTTTCAACTCACTAAGACATAATTGCTCGTATACTGAGTATGGTATTAAATTAACACTTGTCCCAAGATCTATAAGTGTTTTATGCAACTAAAAGTTTCCTATTATACATGAGATCGTGGGACTTTCAGGATCTTTGTATTTTGGAGGAGTGTTTTGATGAAAGATGGCACTCACATGTTCTTTCAATAAGGCTTTCTTATGTACGTTCAGCTTACGCATTACCGCACATAGATCCTTTAGGAATTTAGCATAAGATGGAAACTGTCTAAATGTATTCACTTGAGCATGCAACACCTCCTGAAAATTGGAGATTGTAGAACAATCCTTAGTTAGGTAAACATTGCTCTCATAAATTGTTGTTGAGGGTCAAATATTGCATATTAGACCCCAATTATTGCCTAGATTTACGAACATAACACTGCTTAACGGCTTATTTTAATCGTGTTTGTGATACAAGGTGAATTTAGGAGCTTGGATCGAAATAAGGTGCTAAAAGCTGAAATTTACCTCTTAGAATTCACCGAGGCAATGGATGGGATTCCATGGGACCAAGATCGAGGATTCACATGTCGGAGATCCGAGGAAATCAAGCCGTTCAAGTTAAGAAGGCCTGAATTTGGCCCAAAATGCAAGATCACAGGGTTACCGCCATCCGATTGGCTCGAAACTTCATACATGGCCTGGGATCCATAAATTAACTATACAAATAAAATTTCATCCATTGTATATCTCAAAAAGTAGCCCAATGGCCAGATCAGCCCCTTAATTCATTAAGTGGGGCCCACATGATCTTTGGATATGCTTAAATTTTGGTCTCAACACTTAAAATGAGGTGTCAAAGCAGATGAATGGAGAGGATTTCTCATGAACATCACGATGGACCCTACATGTACAGTGAATGTACATAGGGTATACATGCATGAGAAGTGCACTGGACAGAGAGTCCGGTCAAACCTACAGCTGACCGATAGTTTCTAAAAAAAAAAGTCCCAGCGTCCTCACTGGGACTCACCGTTTTTGGCTAGTGGACCCCACCTGTCCGTATATTAGATGATCCAAACCATTCATTCACTCCAAAGGGCGGACATTACCCTCACCTAGGTGTTCTTTTGATCCTATACACGTGTATACACGTGGATCATCGAAAAACGTAAGATTAACGGTGATTGGTTTGATATAGTGGACCACACCAAAACCAGATAAAAACTACTCCATCCCAACTGGTTTTTCACCAGAAATTCAATGAACGGAGTAGATTTTTCTTCCAGGGCCGATCAGGGGCCCACCGAGCATCACAGCGTACTCTGTTTACGCAGCCCCTGCGTCCGAAAAATTCAGAAATTTAGGGGAGTTGTGGGCCACTATCATTGCTCGTTTCGATGATCTGAACCGTCTAGATGACGCCCAGGCTCCAGATGACCCTAACCATTGAGGAATCCCGAATTAAAATATGTTCATTGCTCCGAAATTCCCAGCCAACCACAGGTTGTCTTGCGTTATTACATGTTCTGGCCGCGAAACATGTTGAACTGCGTAAAACTTGCTGCGTATGTGGCAGCCACCGACTTCAGCAACCTCTATGCATCCGCACCGACCTCCTTGCTCTATATAAGGAAAAGAAAAGGAGAGACCGGGCATCTTTGGACGGGAGGGGCAAAGAGAGAGAGAGAAAGACAAGGGAGTTGTTTATTTTTTTTTTTATGTTTATTTTTTATTTTATTTTTTATTTTATTTTTTCTAAGGGATCCAGCCCCTTCATGGTTGGCTGAACCTCTTAGCTAGGGCTAAGAGGTGAAGCTTGTAGCGTGATGGGAAGACTTGTGCTTGTAACTTTTGTTTAAGCTGAACTGATGTGGATTTTAGTTAATTAATGAGAATGTTTTTAGTTTTTAATGGTCTATTATAACTGAAATTACAATGGGTCTGCGATAGCTTTGAGCATATTCCTTTCCTTTTATGTTTATGACGTCAGGAAGCCCTATTGTTTACCATCGTCTCTTGGGCATGGTCGGATGATGGTACCCTTCCTAACCTTCATGACATGATTGATTGGTTGGTAATTAGTTTAATTCTGTTGTTTACTTCGTCTCTTGGGCATGGTTTGGTGATGGAATCCATTCTAATTCATATACCTTTCATCTCTTGAAAACTATTTCAAAGGAAGTTCAGTTTTATAATTACACCTTTCAACTGGATGAAGATAGGAATCTAAGTCCAGTTGAATTCTTGAAACAGGCATAAGATCTCCCTGATCCGTAAAAGTGGATCCTCTGAATCCCTAGTGTCCTTTTTCTGATTTCTTTAAGTTTTCGATAATTTATTCACCATTATTCCTCAAATCACAAACTCAATTTAGATTTCATCTCATTCTAGTTCTAATTCTAGTTAGTTTCAGATAACGTACAGGTATCAGTTCCTTGGGATTCGACCTCGGTCTTACCGAGTTTATTACTACATCCCAACCCTGCACTTGGGGAGTGAACAAGTTTTTGGCGCCATTGCCAGGGACTGACGGTTGTGTTTTTCTGAAATTGACTAGTTTTAGAATTAGTTTAAGATTAAGATTTTTTCTAATTTTATGTTAGGATTTTTTCTGTTTGATTTATAGAAACTAACTTTCTATTTTTAGAAATTTTCTATTTCTAAGCTTTCATTTATTTTAGAATTATTATTATTATTTTTTTCCTTTTCAAGAACTAACATTATTTTCTATTTTAGGATTAGGATTTCTAATTTAGAATTTTCTAACTTTAGGTTTAGAACTTTCCCCTTTTTGTTTTTAGAAACTAGGTTAGTTATTTTCCTTTTAGAAACTTTCTTTTTAGGAATTTCTCCCTTTTTAGAAATTAGATTGATTTGTTTTAGAATTTCTCTTTTAAGGAAACTGACTTTCTTGTTTCATTTTGTAGGTTTTAACTTAGGAACACATCTAGTAACTTCTTTCCAAAATCCTCTCTTTCTTTCTAGATTTTTTTCATTTCTCTCCTTTAGGTTTAAGTTTAGAATTTGAATTGAGGTTATGGCTGCAAATCAACCTCAACACAACCATGATGAGAATAAGGTACATCAAGCACCCCAGCCTCGTACTTTACGCGATTATTTACAACCAACAGGGGTGAGCACGCCCTCATGTATGGTTTTTCCTGAGAATACGGGACATATGAATATCAAGCCAGGGGTGATATAACTCCTTCCTAAATTTCATGGGCTTGAATCTGAAGAACCGTATCTACACTTGAAAGAGTTTGATGAGATTATAACCACTTTATATTTTCCAAACGTGTCTGAGGACATAGTCAGGCTGAAACTCTTCCCCTTTTCTTTGAAAGAAAAAGTTAGGACGTGGTTGCATTCACGACGTCCTAGATCTATTGGCACATGGAATGATATGCAAAGAGAGTTCGTAAAGAAATTTTTTCTATATTATAAAACGAACACTCTTAGAAAATCAATCATGAACTTCGCCCAAAGGGAGGATGAAGCATTCTTCCAATGTTGGGAGCGGTTCAAGGATCTTGTTAGCTCTTGCCCACAACACGGTTTTGAAATGTGGCATATTACGCACTTTTTCTATGATGGGCTGACATCCTCTATGCGCTAATTGGTTGAGACAATGTGTAATGGAGAATTCATGAATAAAAATGTCGATGACGTGTGGGATTACTTGGATAGACTTGCTGAAAACGCACAATCATGGGACACATACCCTAAATCAAGTACCACTTCTAGGCCCACTCAATCAAAGGAAAGGGACGGAGTACACCCGCTGAAAGAGGATGATGATATCAACGTTAAAGTGGCTAATCTCATAAGGAAATTCGAGGCCATGGAATCAAGGAAGGATAAAGGTAAGGAAGTTGTTTGCGGTATTTGTGGTTGTAACAGTCACACAACTGAAAAGTGTCCAACCATATCTGCCTTTCAAGAGGTACTGACTGAACAATCCAATGCCGTAAATAATTATCAAAGACCTTTTAATGGACCTACCTCTAATACATACAATCTCAGTTAGAGAAATCATCCAAACTTTAGTTGGAGGAATGGACAAACGGCTACTCCTCAAGGTTTCTTCAATCAAACTCAAAATCAAGAGAAACCTCAAGAGGATTTGGTTCAAAAACATATTCGAGAACAAGAGATACTTAATCAGAATTCGGCACAAGCATTCCATGATATTCATACAGTATTAGGAATGCTTGCATCATCTATTCAAAGGATAAAGTCACAATTAACAAATGTAGGAAAGGGGATGCTTCCTGCTCAACGTTTCCCCAATCCCAAGCCGCAATATGAAATAAGTGACCCTAGCTCTTCAAACCAGATGGAATAAGCTAAATCCATCACTACTTTTAGGAGTGGGAAGATCATTGACAAAACCATTCCGGTTAGGGCTAAAAAGCCTAAGGACTCAGAAGTGGACAAAGAGGATGGATCTAGCCATGTCCCACTAGAGGTAAAACCGGAGCCTCAAGAGAAGCCGGTTGCTCCATTCCCCCAACGATTGGTTGCACCAAAATCTCTCTTTAACTCTCAGAATATTCTAGAGGCGTTGAAACAAGTGAAGATCAACATTCCGCTACTGGATGCTGTAAAACAAATACCTTCATATGCCAAATTCCTGAAAAACTTATGTACGACCAAAAGACAACATAATATTCAAAAGAAAATCTTTTTGACTGAGAAAGTAAGTGTCATCCTAAAGCAAGATGCGCCGCAGAAATTCAAAGATCCTGGCAGCCCAACCATATCATGTGTAATCGGGGACTATTGAATTGAGCATGCACTTCTTGACTTAGGAGCGAGTGTCAATCTGATTCCCTACTCGGTATACAAACAGTTAGGTTTAGGTGAATTAAAATCCACCCCAACCACACTATAACTTGCTGATCGCTCTGTTCGTATACCAAGAGGGATAATTGAGAATGTGTTGGTCCAGGTCGATAGATTTTACTACCCTGTAGATTTTATCATCCTGGATACCGAACCCATCAGTAACATGAGCACTCAGATTCTTGTCATTCTTGGTCGCCCATTCCTTGCCACTTCAAACGCAATTATCAATTGCAGGAATGGTGTCATGACTATGTCTTTTGGGAATATGACATTGGAGTCAAACATATTTTTCAATACAGGCAGACAGTTAGAGGATGAGGATGATTTTCACGATATTAACATGATTGACACTTTCGTGGACGATATGACACCTTTGACTTTACTCTCTGAACCCTCTAGAGACGCGCCTGACCCACTCTCATAATTTTAATGATGACATGACTAGCGAGACGTGTGCCATACTTGATGCTGCACCGGTACTTGAAGTTAACCGGTGGAGGCCACAATTTGAAGAGTTGCCCCAAACCGATGCAGTGCCTCTATCTTCTAACCTCAAAGCACCGACGCTTGACCTAAAACTTTTACCCTCTAATTTGGAATATGCCTATTTAGGTCAAGAAAAGATAAACCCAGTGGTGATTTCATCCCACCTTGAGAATAATCTAGAGAGTATGCTCATTTTTACTCTCGAAGAAGATAAAGGAGCTATTAAACATATCATCACAGATCTCGATAGGATGAATGAACTCCTTTCAACTGAATGTTTCGACTCTTTGGATGATTACTTAGCACACTTTGTAGATTTAAATGATCCCATGATACAAGAAATAGTGGATGCCTCGCAATACAATACCTCGGTAATTGTGACGGACCGAGAGGACCCTTACTCTGAAGTACCTCCTCCCCCAGATCTTGAATGTTTACCATTAAAGGAGGAGGAGCTGAGAATTGAACCAGAGATTGAAACTTTGGCGTGTGT
Source organism: Magnolia changhungtana (assembly GCA_030180095.1). NCBI lineage: Eukaryota > Viridiplantae > Streptophyta > Magnoliopsida > Magnoliales > Magnoliaceae > Magnolia > Magnolia changhungtana. The sequence continues at coordinate 6,240,061 of JASAUF010000625.1, forward strand.
GGAGACTACACCACCTATTAAAATTTTTTATGAATTCTCTGATTCATCATGGTATACTAACTTCAAAATTTTTTCTACCACAGGAGAATCATAAATACTTTGGACACTTCAGACAATTAAAAGAAAACTTTATGCTGAGGTCCCTCAACTTCTCTGGACATTCACGCTCCAAGACATCCAAGCCTACTGCAAAACGGGCTTTTGGATGATCTTGTTGAAAAACCTTCTGAGAAATTTACTGAGATACTGGCCGATGGAAGAACCTGGATGTATGAGTGAGCAGATTTTTCGTGCTTCCACAGTGGAGGTATAAGTAGGTTTATCGCTTTCTTAAGACTAAGGTAGTTGCCTTTATTGTCTGGCTGAAGACGTTAAACTTAGCGCTCCTGAGAGGCAACCCAGCTTTCCATTTCATTTTCTTAGTTCAATGTTTGTGGGTAACATTGCTGCAAACCCTCACGAGACTACAACTCGTCCACTAAGGGCAACCTAGGGGTTTAAAGGCTTGTTGCATGCGCTAATTGCAATCGAGAGTACCTGCGAAAGTGGTGTAGGTAGGATTTTATTTTTGTTATTTTTGTTTTATTTCTGTTGGTTTCTCTCTTGTTCTGACCCGCTCTTACGTAGATATCTTTGGAAAGCCTCTTGATTCTTTTGTCCAGGTACTATCTTCCCATCACTCCTTATTTATTTTCGTCGTCTCATGTGCATTGCATGCTCATATCTTTTACATTGAGGACAATGTAGATTTTAGATTAGGGGTGGGAGATTAGGTTACCTAATCAGTGTTTTCTTGGTCTTGAGAGTGTTTTCTTAGTCTTGAGCAAAAATTGTGAAAATTTTTAATTTTTCTGGCATTTCTTATGAATTTGAAGTGATTTTGATAGCCATCTAGGGTACTTAAAATTTCAAGATACGTGATGTTGGTAATATATGACTCTTGGATTCAGTATCTGTTAAATTTCACAGTTAAGTTTAAACTGTTAATCCAAAATTAGAAGTTGTAAACATTGATTGAGTCATGATTTCACATGTCACATCTCGCTTTCACATTAAGGTTTCAGTTCGATATTGAATTATAACTTAGGTGATCTTAAGCATGTAAGGAACCAGCCTGGTAAATTTGCCCGTCATGATCAGTTGAAGAAAAAGAAAATACCCTGTTTTTTTTTTTTTTTAAAGTTACCTTTGGAAAGGGTTGGGCGAATGATCTTCACCATAGGTTTGCTCCCTATAGGTGTGGATTTAATTCCCCATGGATGATATGTGAAAAAGATTGGGTGTACAATCTTCACCATAGGTTTGCTCCCTACAGGTGCAGATTCGATCCCCCTCCCCCTCGATGGAAAAATTAAAAGCTGGAAAAATGAAAAGGTGATCTTAGAGGCAAGTTTTGGTTTACGTTTAGTTATCATGAATTCCCTTGTTAGTAACCAATGATATCCTGAAACAGAGAAGTGAATTTTAATGATGATAAGCCAAGATTACACTATACACCCATAGATCTTAATGTTTAGGGGTTTTCTAATTGGTGGATTAATAGCTTAAACCTAACTATAAAGTTTACAGTGCGCTTGAGTCTAGGAGAGAGTAATGCTGACATTTATGAATCTTGGAATTCTCATATATGGATTGTTTTTGAAAAATCACTCGAGTTCATAGCAATTGTCCTGTAATTCTCAACTTATTTTTCGCATACTTTGCTCGGGACTAGCAAGATGTTGGTTGGAGGTTGTGTTGAGGGTCAAATATTGCATATTAGACCCCAATTATTGCCTGGATTTACGAATATAACACTGCTTAACGGCTTATTTTAATCGTGTTTGTGATACAAGGTGAATCTAGGAGTTTGGATCGAAATAAGGTGCTAAAAGTTGAGATTTACCTCTTAGAATTCACCGAGGCAATGGATGGGACTCCATGGGACCAAGATCGAGGATTCACACATCGGAGATCTGAGGAAATCAAGACGTTCATGTTAGAGAGGCCCGAATTTGGCCCAGAATGCAAGATCATAAGGTTACCGCCATCCGATTGGCTTGAAACTTTATACATGGTCTGTGATCCATAAATTAACCGTACACGTAAAATTTCATCCATTGGATATCTCGGGAAGTGGCCCAACGGCCAGATCAGCCCCTTAATTCATTAAGCGGGGCCCACATGATCTTTGGATATGCTTAAATTTTGGTGTCAACACTTAAAATGAGGTGTCAAAGCAGATGAACGGAGAGGATTTCTCATGAACATCACGATGGACCCTACATGTACATTGAATGTAGATAGGGTATACGCGCATGAGAAGTGCACTGGACAGAGAGTCCGGTCAAACCTACAGCTGATCGATAGTTTCTAAAAAGGAAAAAAAAAAGTCCCAGAGTCCTCACTGGGACTCACCGTTTTTGGCTAGTGGACCCCACCTGTCAGTATATTAGATGATCCGAACCGTTCATTCACTCCAAAGGGCGGGCATTACCCTCGTCTAGGTGTCCTTTTGACCCTATACACATGTATACATGTGGATCATCGAAAAACGTAAGATTAACGGTGATTGGTTTGATATAGTGGACCACACCAAAACCAGATAAAAACTACTCCATCCCAACTGGTTTTTCACCAGAAATTCAATGAACGGAGTGGATTTTTCTTCCAGGGCCGATCAGGGGCCCACCGAGCATCACAACGTACTCTGTTTACGCAGCCCCTGCGTTCGAAAAATCTGAAAATTCGGGGGAGTTGTGGGCCACTATCATTGCTCGTTTCGATGATCTGAACCGTCCAGATGACGCCCAAGCTCCAGATGACCCTAACCATGGAGGAATCCCGAATTAAAATATGTTCATTGCTCCGAAATTCCGAGCCAACCGCAAGTTGTCTTGCATTATTGCATGTTCTGGCCGTGAAACGTGTTGCCCTGCGTAAAACTTGCTGCCTATGTGGCAGCCACCGACTTCAGCAACCTCTACGCATCCGCACCGAGCTCCTTGCTCTATAGAAGGAAAAGAAAAGGAGAGACTGGGCATCTTTGGATGGGAGGGGCAGAGAGAGAGAGAGAAAGACAAGGGAGTTGTTTATTTTTTATTTTGTTTTGTCTAAGGGATCCAGCCCCTTCATGGTTAGCTGAACCTCTTAGCTAGGGCTAAAAGGTGAAGCTTGTAGCGTGATGGGAAGACCTGTGCTTGTAACTTTTGTTTAAGCTGAACTGATGTGGATTTTAGTTAATTAATGAGAATGTTTTTAGTTTTTAATGGTCTGTTGTAACTGAAATTACAATGGGTCTGCGATAGCTTTGAGCATGTTCCTTTCCTTTTATGTTTATGACGTCAGGAAGCCCTATTGTTTACCATCGTCTCTTGGGCATGGTCGGATGATGGTACCCTTCCTAACCTTCATGACATGATTGATTGGTTGGTAATTAGTTTAATTCTGTTGTTTACTTCGTCTCTTGGGCATGGTTTGGTGATGGAATCCATTCTAATTCATATACCTTTCATCTCTTGAAAACTATTTCAAAGGAAGTTCAGTTTTATAATTACACCTTTCAACTGGATGAAGATAGGAATCTAAGTCCAGTTGAATTCTTGAAACAGGCATAAGATCTCCCTGATCCGTAAAAGTGGATCCTTAGAATCCCTAGTGTCCTTTTTCTGATTTCTTTAAGTTTTCGATAATTTATTCACCATTATTCCTCAAATCACAAACTCAATTTAGATTTCATCTCATTCTAGTTCTAGTTCTAGTTAGTTTCAGATAACGTACAGGTATCAGTTCCTTGGGATTCGACCTCGGTCTTACCGAGTTTATTACTACATCACAACCCTGCACTTGGGGAGTGAACAATTGTCACACCCCGAATTCGGTGAACTGGCTCACAGAATTCCTAAGCTCTGAATCCGGTAGTGAAAGCCTCCGTACTACCCTATTCTCAGTTCCTAACTCTTATATGCCAAGTTCCAATCCTGGGATCTCATAAGGAGGATTTCTAAGTTGATTTTTTTCTTGTACATGATCACAACCACGAGCGTACCAAAACAAAAAATGGCATCATATTTCTACTATAATATATGTTCAAGTACAATGTTGAAAGAGAAATACATGATATAAAAAAGTCCAAAAGATCAGGCATATGCTCATACCTCAATGTTGTTGTGGTCTAGTATAACCTGCACATAAACAACGTCGATAGCATACCCATTTCACGAGCTGGTTAGACTCGACCTAGCATATAATTATCTACGCCTGGGCGAGTAATGTTAAACCCCCTTGCAACTAACCCCGACACAATGGAAGACACAGCCTACCGGCATCCAACCATCGTGTGCTCATGAATCCACCCGGTCTAGATGTTGAACATCCTACTGGTACCATATGGTTTAAGGACTTTCACCCGGGAATGCCTAAGACACCCTGTAACCTCAATAATTTTCAGTGTCCATAAAATCATCTATCAACCACAACAAGACCGCGGGACTACTTCCCTAGTATCTCTAGGGAGTAGATGCAATGTGTCACACATAATATATAATGTATGAATCATACTATCCAAGTCATGCATCAATTCCACACGTATTGTATGATCATGCAGGGCGACCCTATCTCATATGGGTCCCCTAAGTAACTCAAGTCAAAAAGGCGTGTGCTATGATCAATCGCCATTCATAACAGGCATACAAATTATGTGTATGTGCATATGAATAGGCATGATATCCATTACACTAAGCATATTATCAATGTCGACATATCAAGCTAAGTATCCTAGCATGTTATCAAACATGTCATACGATAATCGACCTTACGTGGCCTGACATATAGAGAGTTGGACCCAATCAATGTGCCCTTCTAGTAATGTAAGGGTCTATGTGACATAACCCACTTGATACTAGAATCCGCCACACACTTGGGCCTTTGCATGTAACATGATCTAGTAAAATGGTTGATCAGTGAGAGGATATAATATATACATCAAGGTGGAATTTACTTGAGATGACTTAAATAAACACATGCACTGTGGTGGAGTCCACGCGGTAGAACCCACGGATAAGTTGGGTGGCAACATACATCACGATGGGTTTATGGAAGTTTTTCAATGGTAGGCATTCAATTCCCACTGTTTCCTCTGGTGAAGACCACTTAAGGGTCCGATCAACCTCATTTACGGGCTCATGACCTAAAATGATAGGGAAAAACATGTGGATGGTACTGATAAAACAGATATGTCATGGCGGGTCATGATGCCAGGCGGGCGCATGGATAAAATACAAACATCACGGTGGGCATCTCTGTGACCGCAACCGCTTGGGACCATGCTGATATTTGGCTTTTCCCTTCGGCCGTGCCTATACGACTTCATAAACAGGTTAGATGGAAAGTAAAAAATTATGGATGGGCCCTGGAAAGGTTTCAACGTTGGACACCATCATACCACTTTTTTCCTGAGGTGTAGCCCACATGAGATACGGATCGGCCTCACACCAGGGCGGGCCCCACGAGGTGGCCCCTGCTGGACAGGGTGCACATGTAATTGTCTGCATGGGGAGCCACATGCGTGGCCACAAGAAGATTTGGGTCGAGCTGATATTTGTATGGTACCTTCAGCTATGTCTGTGAGACCTTATGACCAGGTCAGATAGCATACAAACACCAAGGTGGGTCTCAAGAAGGTTTCAATGATGGACGCATGTCCACCGTATTTTTCTGTGGTGTGGTCCACTAAGATCTTGACCGGCCTCATTTTTGGGCCCAGGTCCTAAAATAAGCTGTAGAAACAGTTGGATGGTGTGGATTCAACATATACACTATGGTGGGTCCCACGAATGGGCCCACCCATGCAGGGTTTCTATGGTGCGGCCCACCCGATATCTGGATCTGGCTCATATTTGGCCCCAGAACTAATATGATATGGAAAAATAGATGAGCGGCGTCGATTGAACATAGATGATAGTGGACCACCTGCTAGCGGCAGAAAGGGGAAACGCCCCTGGCCCCACTATTTTCTATGGTGTGTCCCACCTGAGGTCTGGACTGAGTTACTTTTTGGGTCCACAACGTAACATGATACGCAGAAAAGGATGGACGGTGTGGATTAAACAAATGCATCAAAGTGGGCCTCACGAGTGGAACCCCAGTTCACGCTCCAGAAGGTTATCGCCCTCTCACGGACACGAGCAGCAGCTTCCGCTGGTTTTTCTAGCGTCTGCATGTGTGTATTCCATTTTTTTTTTTTCTTGGTTTTCCTAGCAAGGTAGGGTCCACTTGAAAAATCCATCCATCCATCGGGTTGACCAACTCGAGGCAGGCCCAGACAGCTTGGGATCAATTCGATCTTTGTATTTCCCATTGTCACGGGGAAATATGATCGGACCATTATCAGGGTCGGCTCGGGCTGACGAGCATATACTCCTGTGCCACCCCATTCAGAGAAGCCGGACTTTACACGCCCAAGTCCTAGTCCTTTATAGTGTAAGTTATTGGGCTTCAACCTATGTACCTCACAAGAATTGTCCTGAGTTCCCATGCTAGGATGCACCCAAGGGATTGATCGGCTCGGTGAAGTTGAGGAAGAGCTCATTGAGAATAGATGGGACCGATGAGAAGAGAGGTCCAACCGTCAGCTAGAAAAAACCAAAAGACCAGACCACCAATGCAAAACTTCCAAGCCCCTCATAGCAACCCCTAGTCGGTTAATCGATGGGTCGGTTAATTGATGGGTTCAGCTCAACTCAATTCAGGTCGGCTTCATTCGGTCAATCGGTTGGTCCAGCTCGGTTCTAACACAAGTAAACGAAGAGTCAATCAAATCTTTGCGATGTCCAATTTCTGTAGCCGTTAACTTCCTCATGAGTCTTGATAGCCTCCTCGAATCACTCATATATGGGTTTACCTAGAATGAAATAAGGGGTTCAGACCATGTCGACCTATGATGTCCTGACTAGAACCGTGCTGACCTACCTCCTTAGATGGGCGGATGATCTTACTCGAGTATGCACGACCATAGGGTAACCGTTGACGCCCATCACTTGCGCGTAACTGTCCACTGCGTGATTCCAGGGTAATTGTTGACATTCACTACTCGCGCACATCTCGCCTAATGGCTAAGATCGTGCCTAAGATTACGGATTACCCTGTCCTACGAACACTATAAATAAAGGATCTTTCGGAAAGTGTCTTGGTTTGTCAAATTACATGAGTGTTGAGTCAGTCTTACAAGTGAGCCCCAAGCTGAAGATTACAAGATTAAGAAATCAACCAAGAAGAAGTTCAAGAGCTCCACACAGGTAAACAAAGCTCCACTTCCCTAACCAAACCCTGCTTGAGGCATATGACACCATTTAACTTAGTCTTACCCTCAACAATTCTTAAATCATCTTTGGTAAGCTTAAGTTATGAATAGTTAGAATATAAGAGGAGTAAACATGAACTATACGGGAAAAAATCGATTGCATCGATTTGCAATCGAAGACATTTTCAATTCTATCAAACATGGTTCGATTGCAATGAAAAATAAGCTCATTCTGTCCAGCAACAAAATGATCATCTGTTCAGAATTGTCGATTATATCAAATAGAGTTCGATGACATCAAAATTCAAATTTTGATATCATCGAACCTGCTTCGATTGAATCGACTAATGGTACTCCCTCTACACAGAAAATACTCTCGAAGTGTTCATCGATGTAATCGAGTCACCTTCGACCACATCGAGAGTAAGTTATCGATGGCATCGAAGACTGTTCGATTACATCGAAAATCATAAACATTTCGTCCAACAAGCTATCCAGGTATATCCTACTTTTTCTATCACAGCGAAGACCCTTCGATGTCATCAAACTTCAAAATTCGGTAGCATCGAAGGATGATCGATTTTATCAAAAATTAGGACAAAATCTTCCAGCAATCAAAGGTAACTTTTCTAAAGAGAATCCGATGGGATCGAACCTCCTCTCGATTACATAGAAGTACACATCGATGGAATCGAAGGATACTCGATAAGATCGAGTAGAATCTGTTTTACACAAAAATGAATATATGAGTGTAGGAAGTCGATGCAATCGAAGAAGGCTCGATAACATCGAAGTTCAAATTTTAATGGAATCGAAGACCACTCGATAGCATCGACAATGACAGATTTCTGCACATTTTTACCATTGGGATTCTTCTTTATATATATCGGCGGGTTACTTCTTAGCAAATAGAGCAAGAATTGAATGAATCTTGAGAGAGTTATCATTATAGATCATACAATCATCCTCAAGCCTTCTTTTCACATAAGAATTCATCATTCAATCCATAGCACGGGCATTTATTGTCATCTTTTTTACTTGGATTGAATTACGAACTCTGACATTCATTGAGTTTTCAGTAATACTTTTTAGAGGAAAATCATTGTGCTGGAACTCTCGAATGCTTGCTCAAGGAAATCTTCTCTAGGTAATTAACTCATATCATTTAATAGAGAAGATAGTTCTAAAGCATCCAAAGCAGTTGTGGTTCATGGGATCTGAAGACTCTTCATCAACAAGAAGATCATCTTCAGATTGTGTGAAAAAGGGACTCACTCACTTACTTGTAAGTATATAGAGTTCATTGAGTCTGAAGCCCTTTCCTTGTGTAGGATCGGGATTCAGAGTTTGAGTTAACGAACTTGCCAAGACCTTTCATAGGCCTCCGACAGGAGAATACGTTGTCCTTTTGTAGGAGGTGTTGTCATTGTGTAGGACTTGTTGTCCTTATGAATGACGTGTTACCTTGTGTAGGCTCCTAGTTGTGTCCTTGCGTGGGACTTGTCGCCTTGTGTAGGCATCTAAGGTTGCCTTGTGTAGGCTCCTTAGTTAACCATGTGTAGGTTGTGAAGGTTCATGGTTAACCTGATTTAAAGCCATTTGATAGTGAAATCTGGTACACTGTAGGAGAGAGTGCGTCAACTGGGAGTGGAGTAGGCATGTAGCCAAACCACTATATATGATTGTGTTTAGGATTGCTCTTTGTGTATTGATCTAATTATGCTTGTGTCTATCAAATGATTATTATGATACATGATTTAGTAAATTTCTAAGTATTGATAGGAATCACATCCCACACACTATCACATACGCTATCTTCATAGGCTAGTTGCTTTACATGTAAATCTTGTGTAAGCCTATGTGTTTTGACCCTCTATTGACTTGGAAGCCATAGAATTACTTTTCCTTACTTATCTTGATTAAATTTAGGCATTATTTGTTGTTATAGGAAAATAATTTTTGAAAAGTCCTATTCACCCCCATCTAGGACACTTGGATTAAATCCATACTTCTATAATAGCGGTTCTACCACAATTTCAATTGGTATCAGAGCGAGTTCCTCTTGAAGGGTTTAACGACCTAGAGGGAGATCCTAACTAAAGTAGGAATTATAGCTAAAGGAGAGGGAACGTCGGTGTCTTAACCTCATATCTTCAATGGTTCAATTATGCATATTGGAAAGTAAGAATGAACTATTTTTTGTAATCCTTGGACCATGACGTTTGGGAAATTATTGAGAATGGATATGTGCCACCAATTGAATAAGTGGTACTTGAAAATGGCACAACCATCACCGAGCCCAAACCAAAAGAAAAATGGATGGCTTTTGATAAAGAAAATAAAATAAGTGAAGCAAAAGCCATGAATGATATTTACCGTGCAGTTTCAGAAGAGGTATTCAATCAGATCAGTATGTGTGGAACCTCAAAAGATGCATGAGATTTATTGGAAACAACCCATGAAGGAACCATCACAGTAAAGAGGTTAATATTGTAGTTCTTGACAACTCAATTTGAACACTTGAAAATGGAAGAGGATGAGACCTTTATGGAGTTTTTCGCAAAATTAAATATTATATATAACTCCATGGGAGGACTTGGAGAGAAAATTTCGATACTTAAAATATGTATGAAAATTTTGAGATCTCTACCGAAACATTTTAACTCCAAAGTCACCATCATTAAAGAGTGTAGGAAAATCGATGAAATGAAAGTAGAAAAACTGTTAGGTTCTTTACAAACTTTTGAACTACATCTCAAAACACCAACAAAATCCAAAAATAATGTTCTCAAAGCCTCTAAAACCATCACTACAATAAAGGAAGAAGAAAGTGAGAATGAAGATGGGGATGAAGAGGTTGCCCTCCTAGCTAAAAGATTCAAAAGATTCTTTAACAAGAACTGTGGAAAACCATACAATAACAAGGGGATACATTTGGACTGCAAGTGCCCAATAGGAAAATCCTTCAACAAGTTTAAAGAACTCCAACGTTATAACTGCAGGAAGTATGGTCACATATCCACGAAATATCCCACAAAGAAATTAATCAAAGGGAAAAGCTATGGTAGCCACTTGGGGATGACACTGATGACTCCAACTCAAAAACAAATGAATCAAAAAGTGATGGAGACAAAAAGTCATTGAAAATACTCATAGCCTCCACCACTACAGGCATTCCCAAGAATCTTGAAGAGGAAGATGAGCTTAATCTTGAGAGAATCAAATATGAAAGAGGAACTGCTGTCAAAAGTATTACTTTTGAAAAACTAATTAAGAAAATTGAGCTTCTAGAATCAGAAGTTGAGAAACTGAAAAAGGAAAACAAAAGTCTGAAACTAGAAGTAGAAAAATCTAATCATACAGCAGAACTAACTCATAAATTCACTCAAAGTAATGAAAAGTTAGAAAGACTTCTAGGTATGGGTAAGAACTCCAAAAACATGAAAGGCCTGGGATATGAAATGGATAAATCTGAATCTTCCTCTACTTCCTATGTGATGATAAATTCAACTATATCAAACAAGAAAAATACGGTTAACTCATCCTGCCATCTTTGCAGAAGAATGGGACATTACAAAGGTGAATGTCCTAGCTCAGACAACCTCACCTCACCTCACTTCCAGGTCGAACCATAAATGTAAATCTAAATCAACTGGAAGTCACTCTAAGAAAGAATTCGAAACTTCCTGCTCAAAGAAAGTGGTTACTAAGTGGGTAACAAAAAACAAATACAATTGCCCTGCGAATAATGTAAAAATTAACTCGGGCTCTTATAATGATTGCTCCAAGTAAACCAACTGGTGACCATGAGCCATTCTTTTGATATATTTTATAATGGGTCAGGTGCTTCATAAGGGAGCTATATCAAGAAGAAGTGAGCAAAAGAAAATTTTTTGAGCAAGGATTAACTAAAGATGTTGGTCAAGGTTTTTAAACACAATCTATCAAGTTGACTTAAGGATATTGGGAAAGCATAGGTAAAGGAATATAAGTCTTTTTGTAAGAGTCAATTAATGACCAACCACTTGACTAATAGTCTTTTCACTAATATGGAGTTTGATGAGAATCATACAGCATAGGAAAATTTGATAAACACTCCACTACTCCATATGATCAAGGTATCATACATGTTTTGGTATTGAAAAGGTGAGCTTAACAGTCCTAAAGGGGGGTGAATAGGACTATGCCCAAAAAAAATAAAAAATTAAAGCACAGAAATAATAAACAAATCTGAAATCTCAATTGTGCTAGTATTGAAAAATTAATTCAAACTAGTTTGTAGGACAACCTACACCCAAAACAAAGTTTAGGTAGGACAACTTTATTTTACGAACATTTGTAAGAATCAAGATCTCAAACCAAGCAAGAGAAAGTAAACCTATATATTACAAACATTCACCACTTTTGCATAAATGAAATTACAAACATTCTTCACAAATGTAAAAAGGAAATATTTCCACAAACTCCAAAAATTATAGTGGTTCGGTGTATACAACAATTATTCTCAAACAGTCACACCTACTCTACTCCTAAGATTACTAACCTCGTAATCTTAGCTTTCACTATGAATAAGGTTTTCACAGGGTCACTTTAAAACCTGATACAATTGTGATTTTATTGGCTATCACAAACAAAGAAACCCCTCTCTGAGATTTTCAGGCTATCTCAGACAAAACATCTAATGAGATTTTCTAGCTATCTCATAAAAAACCAAATACAGAAAGTAAATTGATACTTATGTTCATCGAAGAAGATGCGGTAGCCATAGATCGCTTTTCTTGAATGATGAATGTTCGATGTTTAGGCCGATAGAAAAGGTCCAGGGTTCTATTTGATTTTAATTAGATTTAAACCCAAAGGTTACATGCATTAATTCTCTCAAATCTCAATAAGAGTAAATGCTCTTTTTAAAATCAAAATGACAGAGTTTTAAGATAAAGGAATTACTGAAAAAGATATAAAATAAATTTATAAATACCACTTGATAGCTTTACAATAAATGAGGTTTTTCTCTCTCTTGAATAAGGGCTTTGATAGGCTTACGTTGTATTTTCAGATTGAGAAAGAACCTTTATTTATAGTCAGAAAGTTTGTTCCTTCGACTGGTCTAAGGCAGTCTTCGACTGGTCGAGGCACCAGATTCAGTTCCAACAAATTTTCAAATATGAGTAGGATAAGATTTAACAGATCTTCGACTGGTCAAAGAGCTTGTTCGACTGGTCGAGGGTGACCTTCAACTGGTCAAGTAAGCAGAATCTGACTTGATTTTAGTTGTTGGATTTCGAGTCGAGGAACCTTCGACTAGTCGAAGGGGGTCCTTCGACTGGTCAAGGAATCCACTCGACTGGTTGAAGACGTAACAGAATTTCTGTTACACTTCGGCTGTTTCTTAGACTAGTCCTTAGACTGGTCGAGGTAAAACTTAGACTAGTCGAAACTGAACCTACACTAAGTATAAGAACCCAATTTTAAATCAGTTTTGAAAGCACCTAAACCTAAGGTCCTTTTAAGGTTTATTATACCTGTAAGGATTAAATTTCATAGGACTAGAATGTCATAAGGAGCTTGATCTTCTATTAGTTGATCATCAGTAGGAGTTAAACTTGTCGATGAAGCATGATCTCCTATTAGCACTTTTAGTATAACTTAAACTTACACTTGAAGGTAAACTTTCCATCTTGATCCACGTGACTTGAACTTTAACTTGACTTCAACTTGAACATAAGCTAGACTTCAACTTGAACATAAGCTTAACTTTAACGTGAAGAACACTATGCTAAGTTGTTTTGACAAGACAAAATTTGACAAACCAGGTGTAACATGTGCTTTAAACATAATAGCACTTACAATCTCACCCTTTGTCAATTTCGTGACAAAACACTTAGTAATAGATGAATCAGAATGTAGCCCTATATTCTTGAACTCATGGTGTTGTTGAAGAGAGAAAAGAAAATAGTACTCCCCCTCAAGCTGTGCTTTCCTTGTTTCCTATTTTAAAACATACAATATTCCAAGCATTCCTAGCATTTATATTCAAACATTTTTTTCTTAGCATGTATAATCTCTACCATATTCTCAGCATGCATTCCAGTGCTATATTCATTCAAATCTCTCCCCTTTTTTGTGACAAGCTGATAAAGAAAGAAGGATGTTAACAAGCATGTAAAACATGTAGAATAAATAAAGCATTAAAAGTCAAAATAGTGTGGCATAGTAAATTATCAAAGGAAGGAAATGATCATCCAAATAAAGTGAAAGTATCAAGTCATCAAGCAAACCAAGTATAAAGTTATATAGCCCCATAGAAATAAAAGAGAAATGAAATGAACTTAGTCAGATCCTGAGGAGGAAGGAGTAGGCATGGAAGGATCCATCTGATACAAACTCCTTGCAATACAGTGGAAGTACTTCTTGATGTACTTCATAAAGGATTTCTAAGTTTGAATCATAGTGTCCTATGAGATCCGTAAAGCCTTAACCTTTTCCTCTAATGATTTAAACCAATCATCAACCTGAGAAGGTGTAACAGCCCAAATTTTTGTCAACCTGGGATTAGACGTGCTTAGGCAATGGGTCGCTCCTGACACCTTATTAACCCGTCAGAACTCAATTCCAAAGTCTAAAACTGCTTTTGAACCCATTTCCTTCACAAATCCCACCCTTCACCACCTTGATCTTTCAATTTTTCTAAGTACTTTCACCCTAGACACTATCTTAAACTAGCTAAGTAGTACAACTTGGATCACTCTATATACAAACTACAAAGGACTAAGTACCACCTCAGATGAAAATCACTTAGGATTAAATCTTTTAGAAATTTGACAAAGTTAACTAAGTGCAAAAACTAGATTAGCTACGAAATCCGCTAGAATCGCTTTAAATATGATCTGCAAGACCCAAAACTTGTAGAATCATTGACGCTAAGTTACCCTAAAATCTCGGATCAAACTCATTACCTGACTGCTCTCGAGAGCACGTTGAAACTCCATATCAGATCTGGATCACACATCGGGAATCCAAATAATACGAGGTTAAGGAATTAGGACCGCCTCGCTGGGCTTGACAACCATCTCAAAAATCAGACCCAGACAGTGTCCCACGGCTGTCCGCTTAAGTCCGGAGCGAGGGAGTGTGAAAACACTTGTTTTCTTTACAAAATAAATATCTTGAATAGTAATCTGAGACTTGTCACTTGCAGGTCAGTATTAAGCAACCTGACCATCAGAATCAGGCCAAATTACACCCTCAGATCAGGAGAAATTTCATACACATTTACATGTACTCGAAATTTTGGATCTAGATTCGCTGACCGTTGAACTGAAACTGGCCTGCCACGCATGATCTGAGAACCCTACTAGAACAAAAACTTAATAGAACCTAGATCCATAGTTTGTGAGCTTAAGTCTGACCTTTGGCTCAAGGAGGCCCGCCAGAAGTCCTCCGTTGAGCTGAAACAGAAGCCCTTTGGACAAAACCCAAGTATACCTTGTTCCCAAGTCTATTTTGGTAAAGTTTTAGGCTATATAAGGACCTTAAACCCTCTCTCGTTTCAGCCATCCGAATTTGATAAACCCCTAGGGAAAGAGAGAGAAAGTGAGAGAGATGTGAGAGATTCTTCCCTGCCTTGCTTCCCTGCTGCTATCCATGCTTAACCGCTCCATTCTAATCGCATTCCCGGTGATTTCGGCTCCGTTTCTAGGTAAGAAACCCTAACCCTAATCTGTTTTGAGGTTGTAGGTTATGAAATAGTTAACCTATTTCATTCTATAGGTTGTCAAACTGCCAAATACGGAAGCTTAGCAAACCTATCAACTCCGTTACGATTCTACGACACAAGGTGCGGACTTTAGGTGTATGGGTTATGGTTTTCAATGCTTTCAATGTCAGATAATGATAGATTCAAGATCTGCATACAATTGCACATGTACAAAGTGCTTTCCGTTTTCTGTTTCGATTAACGATGTAGATTATGGAATTTTACATATTCTAGGTATTCGTAGAAAATACCGTATACGTATAAATTTTGAAAATGTGTTTAACATGATTATTTGTTGTATGAATATACGATATATGGATAAAAAACTTATTTGGTGAAAGGATTCGCCCAAATACATGTTTTACTAATATACATTATGTATGTAGAAATACTGTATTGTAGAAAGTACCGTATACATACATATTTTAGAGATATGTTTGTCATAATTATTTGTTGAATAAATATATTATATATGCGTAAAATACTTGCTTGGCGAATGGACTCGCCCTAATATATGTTTCCTAACATACACTAAGTATGTTGAAAAAGTGTATGTTAAGTGTTTGTGAAAATGCTTGTGTGAGTAAGTGATTGGATGTTGATGCCTTAGGAGGGTGTTGAGATGGGATTCTCAACTACCTTAGAGACATGTATGATTTCCTCTATGAGGTTGTTTACTCACACCGCTTATTTGTTCGATATATGTGTTTGTATTCCTATTTATGTAGTGCTTTATAACATGCTTTATGACATGCTTACTAACATGCTTGAATTACTTTGCTTATTATGCTTTACTCCACATGCTATGAATAAGGATTGATTTAGTTTGGGACTATGTCTATAGTCCAGATAATCGGTACCAAACTTGAGATCGTGGTTGAGATTCGTGTCACCACGTAAGATATGTTTGACGAAACCGTGTTGTACTTCAATTGGCGACAGTGGTTTGGCCACGTAAAGTGCTTATGCACTTCATGTCGTCCAAGTGATTGTGCGCTCAAGCTAGTCGGGCTCATCAAGTAACCCGATATGTCTAATGTATGTTCACCATGTTTGGTCACCACTACTTGAACCTAGGGTACCAAACTTATCAGTGAAATCCCTTTTAACCATGGTACCTCAATCCGCTAAGACTCATGAGCCAGGTATAGTGGTATGGGACACCGTGGTCGAGCTGTCGGCCTACGCTGGGGCCACGTGCCTCCCCGTAGTGACCAGTGAGCAACCAGACTCATGAGCCGATTATGGTGGTATGGGACACTATATTCGTGCTGTCGGCCTACACTGATAAGGTGATGGGGGAGTGGTGTAATGAATGCGAGCAACAGCCCTAGCAGCCCTTTGTAGTGACCTCGAGCATACTCTGAAATTGCAGTGAGCCTTAGAGTTTTGCCGCAATGTAGAGAGTATGAACTAGGCCTGTTTCTGTATAATGATGAATTGTTTAAGAGGTGATGGGGGAGTGGTGTAACTTTTGTGCATAACAGCCTTGGTAGCCTTTGCAGTGACCTAGAAAACACACCATCGTCTGAGATTAACTAGGACTGATGACCCTAGAATGGATCATGTTTCGGAATGATACAAGGGAGGTACATTAGTTTTCCAATCCTGCTGTTTGAAATGGACTAATAAAAACTCGGTAATCATGCTCATCATGCATTGCATGTGCCTGGAAGATGTGGAGCACTGAGGGATGAAAGCATACCGCGAACGTAAGATGGTGTCGCACGAGGGAGGGTGTGGTGAGGGCATCCATCATGACTGCATTCATACTTGCATTAATAAGAGTAGTTAAGAGTGTTTGATTGTACCGCTTTATCATTACTGCTTAACTGTATTGATCACATGTTAACCTATGCTTTATTGTTCCACTGAGTTAGCTACTCACTCCCACGTTACGGGACGGTGTTGTACACACCAACCAGATTTGTTGAGTTTCAGGTGATGGCGATGCTTATGAAGCAGAGCCGGACTACTACTATGATGTTGAGGAGTTCTCCTACATGTAACTCTCTGACAGGTCTATGAAGACCTGATATTGTATTGACGGGACTATGACACTTGGGATAGAAGACATTACACTTCCTCACATTTGGTATATTTTAGAATTGTGCTTGTAATTATTTAACCTGGTACCATTATCACACTCTGGATACTCACCACAATTTTTATATTCTATATGTCTATCACAGTCTTCCGCTTGTAATTTAACTGTCTCTGGAGTATGATATGCTGTTTTTGCTTAATCTCACTCATGTTCAATGCACGAATACAGTCAACATTCAATCATCATTCATTTTATTGCATAAGTGATTTTCTGGAACTCGGGAGTTGAGTTACTACTCGACCCCCGATTTTCAGGATGTTACAGTTGGTATCAGAGCATGATTTGGATTAAACCGGACCTAGGTTATGGTCACACGACACACACTGACGCACTCTGACTTAGGAGGGAACGGCAGAACATAGAAACAGACTTAGGTTCTCTAATTTCGCCAAATAACACAATGGGTTGAGATCAACCGTAGAGATTGGACCCGTAGGCCTCAATGATTACATGAAACGATCTCGAATCACCTCTAGGCCGTCAGTCGATGCGTTTGAGTCATTCCCTAGAAACGAATGCCCTTAGGTTGTGGATCAACCACAACACCTTACATTTCATCTCAAACCCTAGAACCCCTTTTTGTCTAATTCCTTCAAAATCTCTCCTTGCACCACTTCATTCTTTAATTTTTTTTCTAAATCCTTTCATACCAAATATAAATTCTAACATATAAATGATGAAGAATCATACTTAAACAAAAAGTTACTATAAATAGTAAATATATGTATAAATTAGACTTTTAACCATTCAAACTTTGGAATCTAACCAAGTAAATGGGTTAGTTGGATAGATCAGATCCTCCTACCCCAAAATCATATGCCACACATCATATAAACTCATTCCAGTTTACAAATTGGCCCCAAAAACGTCTCAAATAGAGTTGGGGGCCACACTATGCGATCCGGGGGGACCTGGGACAGAACCGGGGTGCCATTGGACCCTTGGGAGGGTGGAGAACACCACCCAGCTGTGGTGACACGGTGCCAGACAAGGCGGACCGCGGTGGCACAATGGTCACCGCGGTCCAGCGGGCCCGGGCGGGCCGCAATTGGTTGCTGGCCCATTTTCGGCCACTTTTTTCTATGATTTTGGTTTGACTTCAAAAAATCATATCTCCCTCGTTATAACTCTGATTTAGGTGATTTAAAAGCCAGATTCGAACTTGATAAGTTTAGTTTCATATAAAAATAAGTAAAAAATATAATAAAATATTTAATATAGTTAAATATGGATCGTTGTGTCAACTATCTGAAAATTATTAGTTTGGACAGCTGCTGCTTCTAGAATTTTTAGAATTTTTCCACAAGATGAAATCTGATGAAATTTGGTGGAGATGAAGTATACTTGATGATGAACTACTAAAAAAATAATTAAAATAATAGACTAAATAGAAATGCCAGAAAAAGGCGTAGAACTTCCCTAGGCACGTGTGGTGCCTACCAAATTTTGTGGGGGCCCCTCCTTGTCCTTTTTGTCCCCTCCCTCTCTCTCAAATCTGCCTCCTAATCATCCGATCTATCATTTTCGGCCACAACCCATCCACATCCATCGTTAATAGTAACACCTACCCTCTACCCTTTCCATTTTCTCTCATTTGAGCTCCTACACCCCCCATTTGAACCTCACATTTGTGTAAGCTCTCTAACCCATCCATTTTCTTCCCTTCCCTTCTTAAAACCCTGCCTCTTGGGCCTTTACAATCCCTGTTGAGGCTCAAGTCCGTGGAGAACCAAAAACTCCAACCCCCGTTTCCCCTTATTCTCATTTTCCATGGCTCTATCCGAGCTCATCCATATGTTGTCTTGTAGTTTGCATGGGCTACTGTCTTAGGGTGGTTATGTTTTCATGTTGATAGGTGTAGTAGTTGGTAGAATGTTTTAGATGTTTGAGAACATTTAGGGCCTGTTCGGCCAAATTACATTAGGTAAGTTTACGGTGGATAGAATTATAAAAGTAATAATAAATGTATGTGTAGGGTATGGTCCCTAGATTGGTGTATCCCTTATTTTCCAATGCCATGTTTGGAATGTATGCAATTAGAAGTATATCCTGGGTTTTCCTATTACACTTAGAAATTCATTATCCTGGGATTTGGAAATCCCATCTCACACTTTTCCAACACCAGGCTCAATTTCTAAAGCCTATACCATTAATTTTAATCCCCTCCCACCCTCCTACCAGACATGTCACTCTCAATCCCGAGGAGGAATTAGAAATGCAGTCCCATTTACTACAACTTAAGACCACTGGCCAAATAGTGTTGAAGTGACCAAGTCCCTTGATATACATTAACCCACCACACTCTGACAGCTTGGGCTTTTAGAGTAAATGGTGGTTTGACAAATGGGCCCTTAGAGTTTTGGACTAGAGCGGTGCTCCTAGATTTCGACAAGCCTGACTGTGTAGGAAATCCAAAAAATTTATAATGTGAACCTTGGGATCCTCTTAGTTGGAATGAGCATATGTGAAATGCTCGAGTGTCAAGTACAGATAACTAAATTCCAGTTAGACAACGTTTGACCTTAGGCGATAAACAATTTCTTGTATTAGACATGGGATGAAATCACCTAGCGTAGGAGTGTGGACTTTAGACTATACCTATGGATTTCCACTACTCCTAAATTAAGACTAGACTACCCGTTTCACTAGGGAATGTCAGTGACCGATAGACTTAGTTAGTCGGCTTGGTTAGGTTGTAGCGAAAGCTCATTCTTTCGTTGAATCCCCGTAATACTTATAGGCTTCTTTAGTAACTCTTGGTAACTCTTAGGAAGCTTATTTATCACGCCCAGAGAAAACTTATAGATCCTTTGGATTTAAGGTTAGGTCAAATCAATACACCCCTAAAATTACCTTCTCAAGGACTTGATACACTTGGGAACACGGAGTAGAGAATGATATAGAAGCGAGGTATTCGCGGTTTGAATTGAATTCTCAATCCTGGTAGTTGCCAATGAACTCTATGCTTTGATCAAGCAGAGGGTCGGGATCAGCTAGGATTAAGAACTGATACGGCAATTTTCTGTCTTCGCGAGGCAGAAGGTCTTTGTATCCAGCTCAGACCCACTACACAACTTTCCTTCCGTGTTGGCCGAACCACTTACAACCAAAAGTTTATAACTTCATCTTTGAGAAGTGTAAGAACATATAGCCAATAGAGATTTTCTTTTTAGGCCCAAGGAATTTCTCAAATGGGCAACAAACAGTATTCCTAGGTCCCAGATTGCATGCCATGTCGGCATACATATTGTGCATATGAACATAGAAAGATAGCCTGCCTGTTAAGCTAGACATGATTAAATAGGATAAGTCTGGACCGTGACAAAACTCCTTGGTAGGATTAGGCATCTTGCCACAGACTCACACTTGCCCCTGAAATCAACCACGATACCCATCATCTTTAGCTCCTTTCTATAACCATAAGTACCAATGTCATAGTACATATCATCGTTGGAAGGAAGACCATTGTATTGAGGGATTGTTTCCCATTTCGTGTCAAGGATAGGTCCTACATTACACCTTGTTCCGACATACGGAACAGGACATAGATCTTGAAGCCTGGAGGTAGAACATTATGAACCCACTCTAGCTAAGTCACCTAATACACCTCTTTGATCTGGGTGGCGCAGCGGAAGCGTGGTGGATCCTACCCCACTGGCCCAGGATCAAAACTGTACTCGTTGAATACGAACATTATAGAAGCCCTAACAAGTTCTACTATGAGAAACCGTTTTAGGATGATCTAGTAAGATTTGATTCACCATTTCCTTGGATATAGATAATAACAAGGACCCTCTTAGATTAAGACCTAAAGGGCAACCCGAGAAATAGGAAAGTTTGAGCCTTTCATTAATGGGCATTCCCTAAGCTTTTAGAGTGATCAGACTATGGAGTTACTAAAATATATAACTGCGAAGCATTCGCAACTTGACCCAATTCTCAATCCTAGGTGACTGCCAATGGACTCACTGCTTAGCATAGCAGAAGACTAGGATCCTTCAGGATTAGGAAGGGATACGATGAGCCTTCTACCCTGGCAAGGTAGATGATCGATGTATTGGGATCAAGCCCACTATAACCGTCTCTCCGTGTGGTTAAACATTGAAAACAATTATCTTACTCTAACTAGTTGGGAATCGAAGTCAAGACTCCAAAGAGGTAAAGAAATAAATTGTAGCAAATCATCAGAGTATGAGAAATGGATAAAGAAATAAGTTTTAAGGGGGGTAGACTAAAATGAACCAGACTAGTATATGCCCTACTACGCGTAGAAACGTGAAATCAATAAAGCTTAGGCAAAGAAATAATTAAATCTTTCTTTATTACCCTTAGCCAATTTCGGGGGCGAAATTTTATTTTAAGGGGGGTAGATTGTAACAGCCTAAACTTTTGCCAACCTGGGATTAGACGTCCTTAGGTAATGCGTCGCTCCTGACACCTTATTAACCTGTCAGAACTCAATTCCAAAGTCTAAAACCGCTTTTGAACCCATTTCCTTCACAAATCCCACCCTTCACCACCTTGATCTTTCAATTTTTCTAAGTACTTTCACCATAGACACTATCTTAAACTAGCTAAGTAGTATAACTTGGATCACTCTATATACAAACTACAAAGGACTAAGTACCACCTCAGACGAAAATCACTTAGGATTAAATCCTTTAGAAATTTGACAAAGTTAACTAAGTGCAAAAAATAGATTAGCTACGAAATCTGCTAGAATCGCTTTAAATACGATCTGCAAGACCCAAAACTTGTAGAATCATTGACGCTAGGTTACCCTAAAATCTCGGATCAAACTCATTACCCGACTGCTCTCGAGAGCACATTGAAACTCCGTATCAGATTTGGACCGCACATCGGGAATCCGAATAATAAGAGGTTAAGGAATTAGGACCGCCTCGGATCAGTATTAAGCAACCTGGCCGTCAGAATCAGGCCAAATTACACCCTCGGATTAGGAGAAATTTCATACACATTTACATGTACTCGAAATTTCGGATTTAGATCCGCTGACCGTTGAACTGAAACTGGCCCGCCACGCGTGATCTGAGAACCCTACTGGAACAAAAACTTAATAGAACCTAGATCCATAGTTTGTGAGCTTAAGTCCGACCTTTGGCTCAAGGAGGCCTGCCAGAAGTCCTCTGTTGAGCTGAAATAGAAGCCCTTTGGACAAAATCCAAGTATACCTTGTTCCCAAGTCTATTTCAGTGAAGTTTTAGGCTATATAAGGACCTTAAACCCTCTCTCATTTCATCCATCTAAATTTGAGAAAAACCCTAGGGAAAGAGAGAGAAAGTGAGAGAGATGTGAGAGATTCTTCCCTGCTTGCTTCCCTGCTGCTATCCATGCTTAACCACTCCATTCAAATCACATTCTCGGCGATTTCGGCTCCATTTCTAGGTAAGAAACCCTAACCCTAATATGTTTTAGGGTTGTTAAGGTTGTAGGTTATGAAATAGTTAACCTATTTCATTCTATAGGTTGCCAAACTGCTGAATACGGAAGCTTAGCAAACCTATCAACTCCGTTACGATTCTACGACACAAGGTGCGGACTTTAGGTGTATAGGTTATGGTTTTCAACGCTTTCAATATCAGATAATGATAGATTCATGATCTGCATGCAATTGCACATGTACAAAGTGCTTTCTGTTTTCTGTTTTGATTAACGATGTAGATTATGGAATTTTACATATTCTAGGTATTCATAGAAAATACCGTATACGTATAAATTTTGGAAATGTGTTTGACATGATTATTTGTTGTATGAATATACGATATATGGATAAAATACTTATTTGGCGAAAGGATTCGCCCAAATACATGTTTTACTAATATACATTATGTATGTAGAAATACTGTATTGTAGAAAGTACCGTATACATACATATTTTAGAGATGTGTTTGTCATGATTATTTGTTGAATAAATATATTATATATGTGTAAAATACTTGCTTGACGAATGGACTCGCCCTAATACATGTTTCCTAACATACACTAAGTATGTTGAAAAAGTGTATGTTAAGTGTTTGTGAAAATGCTTGTGTGAGTAAGTGATTGGATGTTGATGCCTTAGGAGGGTGTTGAGATGGGATTCTCAACTACCTTAGAGACATGTATGATTTCCTCTCCTCTATGAGGTTGTTTACTTAAATCGCTTAGTTGTGCGATATATGTGTTTGTATTCCTATTTATGTAGTGCTTTATAACATGCTTTATGACATGCTTACTAACATGCTTGAATTACTTTGCTTATTATGCTTTACTCCACATGCTATGAATAAGGATTGATTTAGTTTGGGACTATGTCTATAGTCCAGACAATCGGTACCAGACTTGAGATCGTGGTTGAGATTCATGTCACCACGTAAGATGTGTTTGACGAAACCGTATCGTACTTCAGTTGGTGACAGTGGTTAGGCCACGCGAAGTGCTTATGCACTTCATGTCGTCCAAGTGATTGTGCGCTCAAGCTAGTCAGGCTCGTCAAGTAACCCGATATGTCTAATGTATGTTCACCATGTTTAATCACCACTGCTTGAACCTAGGGTACCAAACTTACCAGTGAAATCCCTTTTAACCATGGTACCTCGATCCGATAAGACTCATGAGCCGGGCATGGTAGTATGGGACACCGTGGTCGAGCTGTCGGCCTACGCTGGGGCCACGTGCCTCCCCGTAGTGACCAGTGAGCAACCAGGCTCGTGAGCCAATTATGGTGGTATGGGACACTATATTCGTGCTGTCGGCCTACACTAATAAGGTGATGCGGGAGTGGTGCAACGAATGCGAGCAACAGCCCTGACAACCCTTTGTACTGACCTCGAGCATACTCTGAAATTGCGGTGAGCCTTAGAGTTTTGCCGCAGTGTAGAGAGTATGAACTAGGCCTATTTCTGTATAGTGATGAATTGTTTAAGAGGTGATGGGGGAGTGGTGTAACCTTTGTGCATAACAGCCCTGGCAACCTTTGCAGTGACCTAGAAAACACACCATCGTCTGAGATTAACTAGGACTGATGACCCTAGAATGGATCATGTTTGGGAATGATACAAGGGAGGTACCTTAGTTTCCCAATCCTGCTGTTTGAAATGGATTAATAAAAACTCGGTAATTATGCTCATCATGCATTGCATGTGCCTGAAAGATGTGGAGCACTGAGGGATGAAAGCATGCCACGAACGTAAGATGGTGTCGCACGAGGGAGGGTATGGTGAGGGCATCCATCATGACTGCATTCATACTTGCATTAATAAGAGTAGTTAAGAGTGTTTGATTGTACCACTTTATCATTACTGCTTGACTGTATTGATCACATGTTAACCTATGCTTTATTGTTCCACTGAGTTAGCTACTCACTCCCACGTTACGGGGCGGTATTGTACACACCAACTAGATTTGTTGAGTTTCAGGTGATGGCGATGCTTATGAAGCAGAGCCAGACTACTACTATGATGTTGAGGAGTTCTCCTCATGTAACTCTCTGACAGGTCTATGAAGACCTGATATTGTATTGACGGGACTATGACACTTGGGATAGAAGACATTACACTTCCTCACATTTGGTATATTTTAGAATTGTGCTTGTAATTATTTAACCTGGTAACATTATCACACTCTGTATACTCACCACAGTTTTTATATTCTATATGTCTATTACAGTCTTCCGCTTGTAATTTAACTGCCTCTAGAGTATGATATGCTGTTTTGGCTTAATCTCACTCATGTTCAATGCACGAATACAGTCAACATTCAATCATCATTCATTTTGTTGCATAAGTGATGTTCTGAAACTTGGGAGTTGAGTTACTACTCGACCCCCGATTTTCGGGATGTTATAGAAGGTCGATAATCTGAATCATCTAGATCATCTGGATCATCGAGCTCATCAAAGATGTCGTCCATAGACACGTCTTCTAGTGGTGCGGGTGCTTCCTCTTCTTCCTCATCTCGCTAACCCGAAAGATATCTCAGATTCATCTTGTGAATATTAACATTATCGAATGGTAATTCTGACTCGGGTGCCTCAAACATAGGAATAGGAACATTACAATGTAAGGCAATACAAGTCATAAGATATCCAAAGGGAATAGAACCATGACCAAGATAAAGACGAAATTGAATTTTACGATATAGTAAATAAGAGAAGGAAGACACACTTGTACCCCAGAAATAACAGAGTGAAGAATATTTGCCATGAAGGGAGTAACGTCTAACTTATTCCCTGATCAAGGATACACCTTTGACATAAAGATATGGTGAAGAACTCGTAATCGAGGCAGCATTTGATTGGCACAATACGCATTACTAGAATGCCATTTCGCATTAAACCGACATAGTTTATGTGTAATCGATAGCCGTTCTGTATGGGACATTCTATTAGTTAAATTTTTAAGAGGAATCCCATCCTCAGCAATCCTAGTTAAGGCTGAGATTAGATTGCAGTCTACAGGGAAGGTCCCTTCCACAAATTTAATTATAAAAGTTAGATTTTCTTGGGACACTTCACTAATTGATACATACATGCATTGTGCAATGGAACGGTAAGCTTTGCTGCCCCAACCCAAAATGCCTTCCCAACCAACATTAGAAAGTAAAGGAACAAGATCGAATGGATCAATGTGAGCAACATTTACACTACGCTTAATAATTATGTCTCTTGAGCTGAAATCCCTAATTTGGTCCAAATTTTCTTCGATGCCCTTAAGGTTCTCACATTAGATGAATTCAGTCTATATGACAAGCTACCACAAGTTTTTCATATAGTCGTACGTTGAGTACGATGCTCTATTTAATGATTGCTCAAGAAATAACTAAAGAGAGTAATGTGATTATGGATATATTAAAATTTTCACAAATCTCACACCAACAAGGTTTGGAAACAACAATAAACCCCAAATGATAGATTAGTTAGCAAGGAAGTACTCAAATCTTGAAAGAAATAGAAAAACAACCACTTAAAAGCTTGATTTGGAGATGGGTTTGTTGAGAGGGCCATCGACGAGTCGAAGAAGAAGATGAAAATGAAAGAAAAAAAAGTGATTTTTCACTTTTTAGAGGTGAAATCTCGTGGTCCTCGACCGGTCGAGCAGTGTACTTGACCCATCAAGGGTTCAACTGGTCGAGTATGTCCATGACCTGTCGAAGAACCCAAATTTTTTTTTTATTTGTTATTTTTATTTTTAAATTTTTTCATTATATTATTAGTATTATATGCATTTAATTAATTATAAACAACAAAGAAATAAATGCATAAATACTTAATTAATAACACACAAATCAATATCATTCTTTAAATTTGAAAATCTATTCCTGTCGAGTGGTTTGGTCAAAATGTGAGCAAGTTGCTTTTCAGTTTGAATATATTCTATCACAACACTCTTATATTTAACAAGTTGTCAAATATAATGGTATCTAATATCAATATGTTTTGTACGAGAATGTTAGATTGAATTTTTTGAAATGTTAATTGCGCTTGAATTATCGCAATACAATGTCAATATATCTTACGCAATGCCAGAATCGGCTAACATTCTTTTCATCCAAATGAGTTGAGTGCAGGCGTTACTGGCTGCAATATATTTAGCTTCAACAGTTGAGAGTGATATAGAGTTTTATTTCTTACTGAGCCATGAAACTAAGCAGTTCCCTACATAGAACATCCACCGTTGGTAGATTTTCTATCATCAATATTTCCAGCCCAGTCCGCATCAATATATCTGGCAATTTGTATGGATGTATCATATGGATACCAAAGTCCTAAATTAGCTGAACTTGCTACATATCTAATTATCTGCTTAACAACAATTAGATGAGATTCTTTAGGACTGGATTAATGTCGGGCACATATTCCAACACTAAAAGCAATATCAAGTCTACTAGCAGTTAAGTATAAGAGACTACCAATCATACTTTGACATAAACGGGAGTCTACACTTTTACCTGATTCATCCTTTGAGAGTTTAAGAGTTGTATTCATTGGAGTATCAAACTTTTTTCCATTCTCAAATCCAAATCTTTTTACAAGATTTAATTCGTATTTGGTTTGTGAGATGAATATACCATCTTCATGTTGCTTAACTTGTAATCCAAGAAAGTAGTTTAGTTCACCAATCATACTCATTTCAAACTTGGATTTCATCAGATCTGCAAACTCAATAGATAAGTTAGTGCATGTAGATCCATAAATTATATTATCAACATAGATCTGTACTATCAGTATATGATCATTATATTTCTTGATGAATAAAGTTTTATCAACACTACCCATATTGAAGTTATAACTAAGTAAAAATTTACTCAATTTTTCATACCATGCTCTGGGAGTTTGTTTCAAACCATAAAGTGATTTTTTAAGATGGTATACATTATATGGAGATTTGGGGTCCTCGAAACCCTTAGGTTGTTCAACATAAACCTCCTCATGTAAGTCACCGTTTAGAAATATACTTTTAACATCCATTTGATATATTTTAAATTTCATATAACATGCAATCGAAATAAATAATCTTATAGATTCAAGGCGAGCAACTGGTGCAAAGGTTTCATTGTAATCAATACCTTCTATTTGCGTGTACCCTGGTACAACCAATTAAGCCTTATTTCTAATAATATTACTTAATTCATCAATTTTATTCTTAAAAATTCATTTGGTTCCAATTATATGTTTATCAGAAGGTCTAGGAACCAAGTATCATATATCATTTCTGATAAATTAATTTAGTTCTTCTTGCATGGCAATTATCCAACTTTCATCAGTAAGTGCTTCATTTATATTGGTCGGTTCAATTTGGAAAGTGAAATAAACATAATTACAAATATTTTTTAATTGTTTTCTAGTCTGTATATCAGTGTTAGGGTTACCAAGTAATAGATCAGTCGAATGGTCTTTGACTAATCTTAATTCGATATCAATTGATTTTGATGAAGAGTCAGGTATATCAATATATTGACTTCATCTTCATCTAGATCAGGAGTGGGTGTGATTTGTTGATCAACAATTACCACATTTATGGATTCCTGAATCTCCCAGTTCTTTTATTAAGAAGTCGTTAAGCACGGCTATTTAGGGCATAACCTAGAAAAATTCCCTCATCACTTTTAGCTTCGAATTTTCTCAAAACTTCCCAGTCTCTTAAAATGAAGCATTTACATCCAAAAGTCCTAAAATATTTAACAGTGAGCTTTTTATTAAACCACAGTTCATAAGTTGTTTTATTTTTTATTTTTTAATATAAATTCGATTTATAATATAACATGCAATATTAAAGCTTCAACCAATAAAATTTTTGGTAGTTTCATGATGTTTAACATTACACTAGCCATTTCCTGTAGAAATCTATTTTTTCTTTTAACGATTCCATTTTTTTGAGGTGTTTTGGGAGCAGAGAGCTAATTTGATTTACCATGATCATCACAGTACTTCTCAAAATTGTTATTTTTGAACTCTGTGTCATGATCACTTCTAATTCTGATCACAAACATCTCTTTTTCAATCTGAATTAATTTTAAAATTTTTCTAGCTTCATCAAGAGTATCTGATTTCTCTTTTAAGAAGGCTACCCAAGTATATCTAGTATAATCATCAACAATGACCATAAAATACTTCTTTCTACCTCTACTTTCAGTTCTAGTTTATCCTACTAGATCCATGTGAAGTAGTTCTAGTGGTTTGGTTGTGGCTAAGGAGTTCACTTTCTTATGACTACTCCTAGTTTGTTTACCAATTTAACATGTGCCACATACTTTTTCTATCTTTTAAAGCTTGGTAAGCCTCATAGGTGATCTCTTTTGCTCAGCTTATACAGATCTCTATAGTTAACATGTCCAAGACGTTTATGCCAAAGTTCAGTTTCGTCTGTTTGGACCATGTAACATGAATGGTTAGATGAGTAAGAGTTATCGATAATATAGCAATTTTCAGAGGTCCTGCGACCATTTAATATCGCATTACCTTTCTCATTAATTATTACACATCCGTGATTGGAAAATTTTACATATGCTTGTTATCACATATTTGAGATATGCTTAAGAGGTTGTGTTTTAAACCTTCAACATAAAGCACATTTTCAAAGGGAGGAAGGTTAAGAAGTTATACAGTACTTTGGTCTGTTATTTTGCAGTTGCTTCCATCACCAAAAGTAACTGAACCACCATTAACTTCTTTAATATTCAGAAATATCAACTTGTCGCCTGTCATATGCCTTGAGCATCCACTATCCAGGTACCAGTTTGAATGGCCAATGACTTTGAAAGCAGTGTGGACTACAAGACACTTGACCTTTAGAACCCATTTCATAATGGTTCTAGGTTTAGGAGTGACTTTTGAGTTTTGCTACATTTGAGAGTTGGGATTTCTCCTTTCTCTATAAACTTCACAAACATTTGATTTGGATTTCAAAAGCTCTTTAAGTAGGTCCACTATTTTTTCAGCTAAGTGAGATCTATTATTTTTTTTCATATTTGTAGCTAATGGTTTAATTATTTTTAGGAACTTGAAAGGGTTTTGAGTTTTTGAAATCATTATGATTAAAATCTCTTAAAGTCTCACCTTTAGAGTTAGAAGATTCTCCTCTTACAAAAATAAGAATAGAAACTTTGGATTTTGATGAGTTACCTTTAATATATCCCAGACCTGACTTGTCACCACATTTTCTAGATAAGGTTAACAAATTTTCAAGCTTCTGGTCACCATGAGTATATTTCCAACTGTCCTTCAAACCTAAGAGAGAAGAAACTTCAAGTTTTAGTTTCTCATTTTTGTTTTGATTTTTTTTTCTAATTTAGAAGATTTAAAACTTAAATCTAATTTTATGTTTTCAAAATAATCTGAAAATTGAGATTTTTCTAAAACTGTATTTTCAAGTTCTTCTTTTAATTTAGCATATTTTTCTTTCTGAATTTTCAATTTAACAGCAATTTTACAACTCTCTCTATATAGAGCATTATATGCCTCTTGAAGATCATCTTCATTTTCATTCTTAGGGTCACTCCAGAGATCATAGTCAAATAGATTACAACTATCTGAGGAAGTGACTCTGGCCAAGGTCATAAGTGAAAGTGCCCTGGTTTGTCAATTAGCGTGAAGGTCAAGTCGGTGAATCAAGTGAGCCCCATAAGAAGATCATTCAAGCCATTGCCTCAACCAGATGTGTCTTCTGAGCCGTCAAAGGTAAATTAAGCCTCACATCTCAGTCCTAAAAAACCCAGGTAAATACATCCTTAAAAGCCTTAGAACAACATAGGAATTAAAGTCTGAAAACTTATTATTAACAGGAAAATTTTCTAAGTTTTTCAGCTCAGATCGATAACATCGAGCTTCCGTCGATAACATCGAACACTCAATATCAATGACATTGAAAAGGCTTCGATAACATTGAATTTAGACATTTTATGTCCAGTAACCACAAAGTATTTGGACAGAATTTTCAATAAATCGAATATGCCTTCGATGACATCAAACTTCAGTAATCGATGCAATCGAAGGCTAGTCGATAACATCGAAGTACTTAGAGCATTATCCAGCAAAATCTTTTTGGAAAATATTTTGATATTGCTCGAGGAATCGAACTTGTTTCGATGTCATCGAAATTCAAATTGCAATGATATTGAAACGGGTTCGATGAGATCGAATCTGGACTAGATATGTCCAGCAAGCTTAACAGGAAAATCCATGAAAATGTTTGAGGAATCGAGATAGTCTCGATGACATCGATATTTGAATTTCGATGACATTGAGGATGTCTCGATGAAATTAAATTATGGACAAAAAGTGTCCAGCGAGCTTTCACGAAATATCATCCAAAAAGATCGAGGAATCAATCTTGCTTTCGATGATATCGGAATTTGAATTTCAATATCATCAAACTAGGATCGATGACATTGATGCCTTCTTTAAGAAAGTCCTTCAAGCTCCGTGTAATGTCATGTCGAGGAATCGAAGACTGATTTGATGACATCGAAGTTCAAAAATCGATGACATTGAATCAAGATCAATGACATCGATCTTCTATCAAAAGTTCTTGGAATATGTTTTTGTTGAGTTCGTATCATCGAACCGATATTTGATGGCATCGAAAGTATACGTTTGATGACATCAAATCAAGTTCGATGACATTGAACTCTATCAGAAACTGACAGTTTTATTTCCGTTGGAACTTTTGCCTATATAAGGAGAGCTTGTTCTTGGTTGCTGCATTGAGAAAAAGTGAGAGAGCTTTGAGAGAGTAACTGTATACCACATACCCTAAGCCCTTTTTCTCATGGGAGTTCATTCCTCAATCCACCCTCATCATTGATATTCAATAGAGTGGATTGGTGAATGAACTTCCTCATTCAAGGATCATCCAGCTACTATCTTAATGGCAAATCATTGAGCTGGGATACCTTGAATGCTTGAAAGCTTGGAATCACTCCTTCTCTAAAATAGGAAAACATTTATTAGAGTAGGATTCCCGTCGCTTTAATTGGAGCATTATCAAGTGTTGAAAATCAAGGGAGCTGAAGCATCTTTATCATCAAGGAGAAGATCTTCATCAACGTGTAAGAATGGGACTCATCTACTTATCTGTAAGTCGTTAGAGTCCAGAGACCCAGTTGATCATTCCTTGTGTAGGATTGGATCACAGGTACATCTCACCCCTTACAAGCCCTCATAGGAGGCCTTCGACAGGAGAGTACGTTTGAGTGCTGAGTGTTGATCCTTACTCTTGTGTAGGGCATAAACTTAGGTCCTTGGCCTGTGTAGCCTAAACTAGAGTCCTTGTGTGGATCCTTAACTTGTGTGGTCTAAACCAGATTCCTTGTGTTGACCCTTAGCCTATGTGGCCTAAAACCTAGGTTCCTTGTGTGGATCCTTTGCTCTTGTGTAGGGCATAAAACTTAGGTGCTTCGTATTGACTTTTGCTCTTGTGTAGGGCATAAACTTGTGTCTTGTGTAGGCATGTTTTAGGTACCTTATGTAGGTCCTAGAGTCAACCTTGTGTCGGTTGTAAAGGTTAGAGGTGAACCTGATTTAAAATCTTCGTTAGTGAAATTAGGTCACTCATGGGATGAGTACGTCTACTAGGAGTAAATTAGGCACATAGCCAAACCACTATAAACGACGGTCTTTGGGATTAATACTTATTTGATCTTCATTATGTTTATCTTTGAATTTACATGTAAGCATGATAATATGAATCTTTAGAGCTGAATCACATCCCACACACTTTCACACAATTTGTCCATCATAGACAAATTGTTAAATCATGTTTAAGATTGAGTAGTCTTATGATTGGATCCTCCACTTAGTTTGGAAGCCATTAGAGTTAAATTGAGGATATCTTGAGAGTTGCATATTAGATCAAGATTAAGATAATAAGATTTAAAATCGGAAAGTCCTATTCACCCCCCTCTAGGACACTTTGATCTATTCCTACTTCAACTAAAGCGGTTCTTACCGTAATTTCAATTGGTATCAGAGTGGGTCTGTCATGCCCCAAATCTGGAAATCAGATTCACAGGAATACCGATCGCCGAATCCAGTGCCGAAAGCCTCTGTAGTACCCCTTTCTCGGCTCCTAGCGTCCATACGCCAGATTCCGATCCTGGGATCCTACAAGGAGGATTTTTTTTTTCCAATGTACATTTAACTCTTAATAAGCATAACCACAAGTATACCTAAATCACAAAGGCAACATCATCATCACATATCCACTAATATAAATATTTGAATACAATGCTAAAAATGAAATACATGTATAAATATTACAGAAGTCAGCTACATACTCCAAGCTCCACGCTGCTGCAACCTAACATCACCTACACGCATTTATCGTGCATAAGCTTATAGAAAGCTTAGAGGGTGGTGTAAGTGTGTGCACAAGGAAAGTGACAAGTATTTAACTCAATGCCATAATCATATAATGTCGAAATAGGCGCAAGATCATGAATCATACGTTGTCAGAGTAAGCAAAAATACTGACAAGTCCATGAGTCAAACAATATCAAAATATGCAATACAGATTGATTATACAAATGAGGAATTATAAAGAGCCAAATATCAGATGTCGTATCTAAACCATATAAATGCAGAAACATAGGTAACCCAAAATGCCATATGCCACGGATGTAATGCAATATGTAGTGCGAATGGAATGACCATGTTGGAGTGTGAAGTCGGGATGATAGTACGTAGTATCGCAGGCTATGGGGTCCATCATAAGGAACTTCTATCCAAACCAGTCTCATACCTAAATTTGGATAGTTAGACTCAATATGGTAAACTCCTGATCTCAGGTTAGTCATGCCCCCCAACCAAAATCCTGGCCATTTGAAGGTACACGTAACAAATAGTTGCACACCACCAGCCCGAGTGGATAGTGAATGAATGAATGAATGAATGAGTATGCAACTCATACTCCATAAGTCCAGATATCAGTACTGTTCATCTCTGGGATCATCACCGGGGTTTAGTACACTCCAAATGGCACTGCCCCTCTCCCAGTAGTATAGTCTAAGTGAGCGTAAGAAATCTCACTATCCGCTTGGCCAATAGTCTGCCAATATCTATCCGGCATGTCGATAACGGAGCCATTTATGAGCTAGTCAAACTCAGCCTAGCTATGCCCCATACCCTCGGGCGGG
Source organism: Magnolia changhungtana (assembly GCA_030180095.1). NCBI lineage: Eukaryota > Viridiplantae > Streptophyta > Magnoliopsida > Magnoliales > Magnoliaceae > Magnolia > Magnolia changhungtana. Next base: position 6,273,835 of record JASAUF010000625.1, read on the forward strand.
TAAGGCCACACCCCCTCCCAACCGACCACTCATAGTGGGAGATGCGGCCTCCTGGTAGTAGGCACTCAGGCACTCATGTATCCACTCAGTCTCGACATTGGGGCGTTCTCTGGTACCAAGAGGGTTTAGGAATTTTCACCTATGGCCATCTATGGCAGTCTGATGCTAGAAAAGATTTCTAGTGTCCCATCTGGCCATTCATGATATGCTTGTGGAGGCTACGGCCCGATGTCGCTACGGCGTACAGTAATCACAATGCAAGATGCATGAGTCATAAAATCTAGTCACACATCAATCTTGCGCATACCGTGTGCTCATGTGAGATAACCTCCGCCTATCAGGGAGTCTCATAACAACATGCTCAATGACATATGCAATGATCAGCCACATCTCATAATAAACATGCAGATGATGCATATGGGCATGTATCATGATGCTATGTTGTCACATACTCATAATCGGTATCAATAACCGGCATCGACAATCGACCTCGACAATGTAGATATTTAACAAACATTGCCCCCAAGGAATGGCCCACATAGATCCTAACATATAGTGGAACCATGGCCTCACAAGAGGGCTAAAAAAATATAACACCATGAGCCTCACTCAAGAGCTTAATACACATCACGATGGACCTTTCACATGGGCCTAACATACATCACAATGAGCTCCATAGCCTAGCCCTTAAATACACCATAATGAGCCTCATACAATCATAATGGACCGCGTCATATGGGTCTAATACGCATCACATGGGCTGCATCACATGGGCCTATATACATCGAATGGGCCACGTCCCATGGGCCCTGAATACATCAAAATTGGCCACAACCCATGGGCCCCAAGTACATCACAATGGGCCTCTCACACGGGTCCATTATGCATCACATCAAGGTGGGCCTCAATGGATGGCCATAAATACATTACATTGGGTCTCATATACATCAAGTGGGTTGCATCACATAGGTCATATATACATCACAATGGACCTCTAACACGGGCCACATATACATCATAATGGGCCTCTAACATGGGCCACATATACATCACAATAGGCCTTTAACACGAGCCTAATATACATCACAAAGGGCTCCATAGCCTTATATACATTACATTAGGCCTCGACAATCTGACTCGGCCAATATACTCAGCCTTGACAATCGGAATCGGTAAATCAGTCACGTCAATCAAAATCAAGAATCAGCCATGACAATCGAGATTGATCGATAATCAAAATCTGCAAATCAGTCACATCAAACGGAATTGGCAATCGGCCATGACAATCAGAATTGATCAATAATCAAAATCGCCAAATCGGTCACGTCAATCGAAGTGGCAATCAGTCACGATAATCAGAATCGATCGATAATCAGAATCAACAAATCGGTTACGTCAATTGGAATCAGCAAATAATCAGAATCGGTAAATCGGTCACGTCAATCAGAATCGGCCAAACAATCGGCCTTGACAAATCAGAATCAGCCTTGATACTCAGCCTCGACAATTGGAATCGGCCGATAATCAGAATCGACAAATTGGTCACGTCAATCGGAATCGGCCAAATAATCGGCCTTGACAAATCAGAATCAGCCTCGATACTCGGTCTCGATAATTGGAATCGGCGAAACGAGGCTTAAGGAAAGGTCACAATGTGGACATTCAACCACCATTACCCATCAATGTGGACATTTAACTGACATTGCTCCCCAAGGAGTGGTCCACATAGAGTCATACGTATAGTGGGCCCATGGCCTTACACAAGGGCCTAACATACATCGCTATGGGCCTCACTCATGGGCCACATATGCATCACATTGGGCCACGCCCATGGGCCTCAAATACATCATAATGGGCCCCGAATACATCATAATGGGCCTTACCCATGGGCCTTGAATACATCACAATGGGCCTCACATGTCAAGTGGGCCACATCACATGAGCTGTATTACGTGGGCCGCACTAATGGACTTCATGTATATCAATTCGGGATGCACCAATGGGCCTCATAGATGGGCTACACCAATAGGCCTTATGCACATCAAGTGCATTCATCAATGGGCCGCACTAATGGGCCTCAAGTATATCAAAGTGGGCCTCATCACATAAGCCTCAAATGCATCACATTAGTCCTCACACAAGGCCATATGTATCATCATAATGGTCCCCACATACGGGCCGCATGTACATTACAATGGACCATATCCCATGGGCCCCGAACACATCATAATGGGCCACATCCCATGGGCCTCGAATACACCACACTGGGCTACGTCCCACGGGTCTTAAATATATCACAATTGGTGTCATACCTGGGCCTCAAATAAATCACAATGGGCCACATCCCATGGGCCTCTCATACATCGCCTTGCCATCTGGGCTGGAAATACATCACAATGGGCCACAACCCATGGGCCTTAATACACAATGGGTGGGCCCTACATATGAATCTAATATACATCACAGGTGAGCCCTGCACATAGGCCTTATACACAACAAGTTGGGCCTATCAATGGGCCCTAAGGAGAGTGACAATGTGGACATATAACCAACATTAATCTTACAATGTGAACATCAAACTAAAATTGCTCATAAGACATGGTCTGCCATAAACATCATTACATAACCAAGGTGGAATCACATACTGTAAAGGGCCTTATATGCATCCCATTGGACCTCGACCCATGGGCCTTAGATACATCAAATGGGCCGCATAACATGGGCCTCGTATATATCAAGGTGGGCCTCAACAACAGGCCACAAATACATCAAGATGGGCCTAATCACATGGGCCTCATATATATACCTAGGGTGGGCCCCAACGGATGGCCATAAGTACATCAATATAATATATATATATATATACATGAATCATCTCAAAAGATCAACTGGACCGCCCTCCAAATAACAGTGGTAACAATGATTTCCATCATTAAAATTCTCAAGGCCCACTGTATCATTTATTTTCTATCCAATCTGGCCATAAGGTCACACAGACCTGGATTAAGAGGAAACAAATTTTCTAACGATCCAAAACTTCTGTGAAACAAAAGGTTTCAATGGCGGACACTTAATCCCCACTACTTTTTGGCTATGTGGTCCACTTGATCCTAGATCTGCCTCATTTTTAGTCTCAAGCCTATAAGACAAGATGGCCAAATGGTTGGACAGTTTAGATCCAACACAGGCATCATGGTGGGTCCCACCGTCCAAACAGTGGACAGCATGGATAAACAAATACATCACTAGGTGGGTCCCACCATCTAGTGCTGTGGACGGTGCGGACAAACCATGTACACCATGGTGGTTTACACCGTCCACAGCCGTGGACGGTGTGAATAAAACACATACATCAATGGTGGGTTCCACGTGGGGCCCACCATAACGTTTGTTTTCCATCCAATCTGTTGATAAGGTCACACGGACCTGGACGAAAAGGAAAAACAAATTTCATATGGACCCAAAGCTCCTATGACACTCAAAAGGGTTTCAATGGCAAACGTTCAATCACATTGATCCCTATGATGTGGGCCACCTGAGTTACGTACATGAATGATTTTTGGAGGGGACCCGCTGCCTTAAAGGGGCCACGAAATGCACGGTGCTGATGTCTACACACATCACGAAGGGGCCCACATTTGGGGACCCACGGTCGGCCAGGGACCGTCTTAGCGCAGAGGACGCTGTGCCGTCGCTACTGTTGTTTGCTTTTTTTTTAAAACCATATTTTGTGTGGTTTTTCATATGTGGGGCCCATATTAGCAGAATCCACTCCAGCCATTGCATTTCATGGCTTAAGACCGACTAAACAAGCCTAATATTCGGCATACTTCGGTGTATAGAACCATTAGGGTGGGTTTCAACGGTAGAAAATACTGTTTTCTATGCTATGGCCCGCCAGAAAGTCGGATTGGCTCCATTTTTTGGCTCAACGCCTAAAATGAGCTGAGGAATGGAATGGATGGCGTGGATTGGATTGACACATCAAGGTGGGGCCTACATGAGTGGTCCACCCAAAAGCTTAAACATAATATTATACATATATATATTAACTGTTAGTACACACCCATGGTAGTACAAGCACTCCATGTTATCCTCCATCATGTCCAGCGTCCAGGGACGGACGCTGGACGGCATGGATATAACATAAGCATCGTGGTGGGTCCCACCTGCATGTGGCCCATCATGCATATATATATATATAATATATTATATATCATTTAGTCCAGTGCGTGGAACTTCCCACCGTCCCTAAAGTGGATGGTAAGGATCTCTCTGAAATGTGGTGGGCCACACCATCTGATGGATGGAGTAGATTTAACATACCGATGGGTCCCACTTCATTCTAAGGGGGAGAGAGAGAGAGAGAGAGAGAGAGAGAGAGAGAGAGAGAGAGAGAGAAAGAGAGAAGCACCCACCTTTGATCTTCACTTCCTTCTTCTGCCTGTAGTCTTTAGAGCTCCAAGGAAATGATTCCAACGGTTGAGATGGACTTTGAATGGTGGAGATGGGAGGTAGGAAGGTGGGCCACACTAGTTCTCTCATGGGGAGCTTGGGCGTGGGTTACTTGGGAGGAAAAATGAGAGAGAGAATGAAAGAGAGAGAAATGATGGGAGAGGAGTGATGGGAGAGAGGGATGGATGGGTGTACATGTGTAAGGGAGAGAGTTGACTTTTAAGGGTTGCTTTTATACTTAGGGATGGGATAGAGTAATGGGTGTACTTTGACAAGTGATGTGATTGATGTGATGGAATCTCTATGGATTTGCAACACGCAGCGTTTTTCTCGAATTGAACACAGGCCTACATCTCCTGGCCTGGGTATCGCCTCGGTGCGTAATACGCGGCGTCGAAACCGCGGCGATGGCGCGGTCGCAATGGTACAAGTTTTGAGTTGAGTTGATTCTGGAATATGGGATACGACTCGGAGTCACACACGACTGCTGATAAAAGATTGCGGGTCACCGGAATTCGACCGAGGGGACCGCGGAAGCCTACGAAACGGTACGAGCTAGGATACGGGTCTTACAGGGTCTCTCTTAAGAACTTAACCATGTAGAGAGTGATCTTGACTGAAGTTGGAATTATGGCTAAAGGGGAGGGATCATCTGTGACTAGACCTCTTATATTTGATGGTTCAAATTATGAATACTGGAACGCTAGGATGCACTACTTTTTGAGATCTTTAGATCACGACGTTTGGAACATTGTTAAAAATGGATATGTGCCCCTAACCGAACAAATAGTACTTGAAAATGGCACAACTATCTCCAAACCAAAGTCCAAAAAAATGTGGACTGCATTCGATAAAGAAAAACAAACTTCTGAAGTTAAAAGCAATGAATGTTATTTACTGTGTTGTGTCTTAAGAAGTATTCAATTAAATTAGTATGTGCAGCACATCAAAACAAGCTTGGGATTTGTTAGAAACAACACATGAGGGAACCAACACAATAAAAAGATTCAAGCTACAGCTCTAACATCTCAATTTGAACATCTCAAAATGGAGGAACATGTGACCTTTATGGAATTCTTTACAAAACTAAACATTATCTGTAATTTCATGGGTGGATTAGGAGAGAAAGTTCCGATCCCAAAAATTTGTAGGAAAATTCTAAGATCCCTACTGGAACGTTTTAACTCCAAAGTTACAACTATTGAAGAGTGTAGAAATATTGATGAAATGAAAGTAGAAGAACTAGTAGGTTCCCTACAAACATTTGAACTACACTTCAAGCCAAGCCCTAAATCCAAAAGAAATGCCCTCAAAGCTGCAAAACACACCATTATTAATGAGAAGGAAGAAAGCTAAAGGGAAAATGAAGATGAGGAAGTGGCTCTCCTGGCACAGCTGTTCAAAAAATTCTTTCACAAAAACCGTGGTTGACCATTCAAAGGCAAACATTTGGACAACAAGCACCATATAGGTAAATCTATCAAGAAGTCCAAAGAGCCTCAGTGTTACACTTGCCAAAAATTTGAGCACTTATCCACTGAATGCCCCAACAAGAAGACCAAGGGAAAGGTTATGACAGCCACCTGGGATGACACTGAAGAATCAAACTCAGAATTCAATGAATCAGAAAGTGATGGAGACCAAAAATCCTTGAAAATACTTATGGCCTCCACATCCTCTGATATTCCCAAGATAACTAAGGAAATCGATGAATCACGAGTCGAGGAGACATTTCCATCAGATGATGAGAAAGAAGAAGAAAAGGATAGTTTACAGGATGCCTATAATCAACTCTACATACATAACATCAATATCCTTATAAGACTTGGAATCAATGAGAATAATAATAAATTGTTGCAAATGGATCTAGATAAAACTTTAAAGATCAATACACACTTGATTAATGATCTTCAGCAATACCACTCAGATAATGATAGGCTAGAAAGAATCAATTCATTTCTCAAATCTAAGTCGATAAAACTAAACATATAGATTGAATTATTGGAAGATGAAAACATGCATCTTAAAAACGAAAATCACAAATTTATCTTTAATGCAGAAAAATCAAGAAAATCTGCTGAACTAAACTACAAATTCTCCCTGAGTAGTGAAAAAACTTGAAAAACTGCTAGGAATGGGGAGAACTCAAAAAGACAGGAGAGGACTGGGATATGAGAATGGGAAACCAAATCCCAATCCCTCAACACCAATGCCTAAGAAAGGTGTTGCCTCAGGAAGTAACACAATGGCAACTCCTATCTGTCATTCATGTGGAGATTCAAGCCATTATAAATTTGAATGCACTGCTCTCAGGAGGACTTAACCCAATTCCGGGTTGGACATTACTGGCAAATATAAACCAACTGGAAGAACAATGCAACATATCGTGGGTCCACCAAAGCACATGGCAAAAGGAAAAATACATCCATCTCCACCCAAAATGACAAAAAGGATGAAGGAGCTCTTTAGTTAAGTGGCTCAACTAAATCAGAAAACATAGAAATTAATGAAATAGGAAAAATGATTCAGTTACCCAACATGCACAAACAAGCCCATGGTGAAATAAAAACAAGAAAAACTATGTCGAAATGGGTAGCGAAAACTAAGAAAAATTGCCTTGTTGCTCATTCAAATTTAAAAACAGGGAATAGTACCAAATGGTACCTTGATATTGGGTGCTCAAGACACATAACGGGTGACAAATCTCTTCTCTTAAATTATTCAAAACTCGATGATGGGAAGGTCACTTTTGGAGATGGACGCACCGCTAAGGTAACAGGGCATGGGACTATTATTGGATTAGAAATGCTCAAATATGAGAATGCTTTTTGGGTAGAAGGGTTGACGCACAATCTTCTAAGCATTTCTCAAATATGTGACAATAAGCATGTGGTGAATTTTTCCAAGCAAGAGTGCAAGATCTCAGACCTGTCAGGAAAACCAATTATGAAGGGTCCTCGCACTAATGACCAATGCTATGTCATTAAGGGCAATGGGAAGGATGATTCGTCTGTCTGATATCACCAGAGCATAGATAATAAATTCAGGTCATGGCATTTAGGCCCGGACATGTGTGTGAAATGATGCACTTTTGTGATTATTATGATATATCTGAGCTTCTATTCCTCAACAAATTCTTTTTGAATATGAACATAGCAAATACTTTTGATTGTGGGTTTCACAATATTTTGTACAAATTTTGCTGTGTATACGAGCCATGAAGGTAATATTTTATGATGTGCGTCTTTGAGAGTCTATCGAAATACACAAATCAATGTCATATTTTTCACTATGATGAGTCAGTCGATTCTATCGAACTAAGTTCAATGTGATCGAAGCACTCCTAGAATTAGAAGCGTCGCACATGAGAATCTGTCATCGAATACCTATTCGATGTCATCGAAACTAATTCGATGATATCGAAAAAGCTCGCCCGATTAAAGGCAGGCGAGTGGGAACTTTTTGTTTTATTTTCATTTTTAGGGGTTTCTTCTTCCCAGGGTTTCCTGACGCCATTAATGAGTTAAACAGCTATTTGCACTCTAGATCCGAAGATCCCTAGGCGTATTCCTTTGTTCCTTCTAAGGTATTCATCATTTTGATTACGTTATCCTAGGTTTGTTAGAAGGTTGTTTTGGGTAAAAAAAATTGGTTCTTCAAGGGTTTCAACTGGTTATTGAATATTTTCATTTTCCTTCATCATTCGTCTGTATTTGCCCAAGGCTATCATGTCTAAGGATAAAGGAAAAGCTCCAATTGTTGGAGAATCCTCGTGGCCTACTCAGAAAAAGACTCTGGCTCCGCGAGAAAGAGCCAAATCCTCCGAATCACCCGCTCGCTGCCGTGGGACCACCGGTAGAAAGTCATCACAAGGTGAGGCTCCGGCTGCGGCTCCCGCACCTCCACCAGTTGCAAAAATTCCACCTCCACACGTAAATGTATTAGAAAAATATATGGGGAGGAGTCTTGTGCATGAATGTTGGGTAGATAGGGAATGTATTCGAGCTTTCGACTTGGAATCCCTACTATTTGCAGTTGATTGGTCGCCTATTTTGGATTTTGGTGGCCCGTGTTGTGATGAAAGGACCTATCAGTTTCTTGCCTATTGTCGTTCTCCTATTCTTGAGCCTCCCTCGGTCACAGTCACAGTTGGGGAGATGAGTGTGGAAATTACTACTGAGTCTGTAGCAAATCTGTTAGGTCTCACTCTCTCTTTTATCGGTATATTTGACCTTGATATAGAAGATCCCACTGTCTGATCCCTGGCCACCAGATTCCTGCGCCATGGAAGAGATGTTCCCAGGTATTAAGGAAATGCACTTAAGGCTAAATACATGCAACCAAAATATCAGGTTTTGCATGGGATTTTTTCCACAAATGTGTATCCAAGGGGAACTAATTGAGCCGATCTTACCAGCTTCATGGTCCTCATTTTGTACAACATCGCATCTAGTGTCAAACTATGTCTACCCACCCTTATAGTCCATCAGTTGGCTACTGTTGTCCATACTTCTCGAGCAACTTATCTCCCATTTCCTCATATCATTCATATACTGAGCAATGAGTTGGGACTACCTGTGGCGGATGATCCCGAGCGTCCTTTACAACATTTCAACAAAGTTAACATTCGCAAGATGGACATCAAGTTCCATCTAGTCACAGAAGGACAGACTGAGGAAGAGACTCAAGGTGAACTTGACATAAGGGAGGCAACAGCACCGACTGAAGGTGAGACACAAGGACCACGGGTCCCTCCAACCCCACCTGACTCCGCCCAGACTCAGAAACAAAAGTGGCATCAAGATCGGGTCAAGGCGACTCTAAGAAGGGTGGCGCATCTTAAAGACAGATTTGATCGACAGGAGGAGCGAATATCGAGCTTAGAACAGATGGTGGTTGCTTTGCAACGCACAGCTCAGCATATAATTGACCTACTCACTTGCCGGCATGATAACACAGCTCCATCCATCTCAGCGTCGTAGTTCTGTTGATTGCCCCATCACATATATATGTTCATCACTCATACTTAGGACATGGGTATCTTTTTTATTATCCTAAGTATGTATGAGTGTATGTGATGATCTACTGACTTGTATAGTCTGACAGTTTAGTTTGTCTGTCTGGTCCTTGGAAGGACCAAAGATGTTGCAAGTGTTGGGATATTTTGATTGGTTAAGATACTGTTTGATATTGCCCATGACTGGGCAAAATGGTCTTTTTTTGGGGTTTCAATATGCCCACGAATGGGCTGGATGATATTTTTGTTTTTGGATTTATGGGTGCCCATGGATGGGCTACATTTTTTTTTCGATGATCAATTCTGCCAAGCTTGGGCAGTTTTTATGCATTAATGAATGATGATTTTTATGCATGAAATTAAAATTATCTATGAGGATGAATCATGTTTGCAGGTTGTTGAATATTGCATATACTCATAGGAATGAATGCTAATTATGGAATGGTGATTGTTTTATCACTGTTTATATGCTCCTGAACAGGTTTACTTCAGATTGTTACATGATGATTTCAATGCTTTATTTCTAATGCATATGTGCTTATTATGTCTCTTATGAAATACTGTATACTCTGATATCTATATTATGTATTTTTGAACTGTATAGAATGAAGTCTTTCACCTTTATGTTATGAGGCTTCCCTAAGGGGCCCTCCTATATTGATTCTCCCAGTGTTTTCCAATTCAACTTCAGTCAATACACTAGCGATTGGTATATTCTAACCTTTGCCAATGATTGACAAAAGGGGGGAGAACAAATCCCACCATGAGAACGATTGTGTATGGTTTATATGCATGGTGATACAGGTGATAAGGGGAGCCGCTGTAAGGAGATAGGGGGAGCAGCTACATGAAGACTTCATTTTGTGTGTGAACTCTAATAGATCATTTGTAAAAATGTGTAAAGTTCATGTACACACAATTTAGGATGTTGTTCTAGGTATTGTTCTAGGTGTTTGTATTTTGTCACGTAGTTAACAAATGGGGAGATTGAAAGTGCCCTATTTGTCAATTAGCATGAAGGTTGAGTCGGTGAGTCAGGTGAGCCCCATAAGAAGATTGTTCAAGCTATTGCCTTAACCGAATGTATCTTCTGAGCGGTCAAAGGTAAATTAAACCTCGCAACTCATGTCCCAAAACACCCAGGTAAATAAATCCTTAAAAGCCTTAGAATAAATAGGAATTAAAAGTCTGAAAACTTATTCTTAGCGGGAAAATTTTCTTAAGTTTTTCAGCTTAGATCGATAACATTGAGCTTCCGTCGATAACATCGAACACTCAATATCGGTGACATTGAAAAGTCTTCGATAACATCAAATTGAGACATTTTATGTTCAGCAACTACAAAGTATTTGGACAGAATTTTTGATAAATCGAATATACCTTCGATGACATCGAACTTCAGTAATCGATGTAATCGAAGGCTAGTCGATAACATCGAAGTACTTAGAGTATTATCCAGTAAAATCTTTTTGGAAAATATTTTGATATTGCTTGAGGAATCGAACTTGTTGTGATGTCATTGAAATTCAAATTGCGATGATATCGAAACGAGTTCGATGAGATTGAATTTGGACTAGATGTGTCTAGTAAGCTTAACAAGAAATCTGTGAAAATGTTCGAGGAATCGAGATAGTCTCGATGACATCGATATTTAAATTTCGATGACATCGAGGTCGTCTCATGAAATTGAATCATGGACAAAAAGTGTCCAGTGAGCTTTCATGAAATATCATCCAAAAAGATCAAGGAATCGATCTTGCTTTCGATGATATCGGAATTTGAATTTCGATATCATTGAACTAGGATCGATGACATCAATGCCTTCTTTAAGAAAGTCCTTCAAGCTCTGTGTAATGTCACGTCAAGGAATCGAAGAGTGATTCGATGGCATCGAAGTTCAAAAATCAATGACATCGAATCAAGATCGATGATATCGATCTTCTATCAAAAGCTCTCGGAATACGTTTCTGTTGAGTTCGTATCATCAAACCAATATTTGATGGCATCGAAAGTATACGTTTGATGACATCGAATCAGGTTCGATGACATCAAACTCTGTCAGAAACTAACAGTTTTATTTCCGTTAGAACTTTTGCCTATATAAGGAGAGCTTGTTCTTGGTTGCTGCATTAAGAAAAAGTGAGAGAGATTTGAGAGAGTAATTGTATACTACATACCCTATGCCCTTTTTCTCATAGGAGTTCATTCCTCAATCCACCCTCATCATTGATATTCAATAGATTGGATGGGTGAATGAACTTCCTCATTCAAGGATCATCCAGCTACTATCTTAATGGCAAATCATTGAGCTGGGATACTTTGAATGATTGAAAGCTTGGAATCACTCCTCTAAAATAGGAAAACATTTATTAGAATATGATTCCAATGTAACCTTAACCCAACCTATCGACTTAATTGGAGCATCATCAAGTGTTGTGGATCAAGGGAGCTGAAGCATCTTCATCATTAAGGAGAAGATCTTCATCAACGTGCAAGAATGGGGCTCATCTACTTATTTATAAGTCATTAGAGTCCAGAGACCCTGTTGATCATTCCTTGTATAGGATTGGGTCACAGGTACATCTCACCCCTTACAAGCCCTCATAGGAGGCCTTCGACGAGAGAGTACGTTTGGGTGCTGTGTTAACCCTTGCTCTTGTGTAGGGCATAAACTTAGGTCCTTGGCTTGTGTGGCCTAAACTAGAGTCCTTGTGTGGATCCTTGACCTGTGTGGTCTAAATCAGGTTCCTTATGTGGATCCTTTGCCTATGTGGCCTAAAACCTTGATTCCTTATGTGGATCCTTTGCTCTTGTGTAAAGCATAAAACTTAGGTGCTTTGTATTGACCTTTACTCTTGTATAGGGCATAAACTTGTGTCTTGTGTAGGCACATTTTAGGTACCCTGTGTAGCTTCTAGAGTCAACCTTGTGTAGGTTGTAAAGGTTAGAGGTCAACCTGATTTAAAACCTCTGTTAGTGAAATCTGGTACACTCATGGGATGAGTGCGTCTGCCGAGAGTGGAGTAGGCACATAGCCGAACCACTATAAACGACTGTGTTTGGGATTGATACTTACTTGATCTTCATTATGTTTTTCTTTAAATTTACATGCAAGCATGATAATATGAATCTTTAGAGCTAAATCACATCCCACACACTTTCACACAATTCATCCATCATAGACTAATTGCTAAATCATGTTTAATATTAAGTAGTCTTATGATTGGATCCTCTACTTGGCGTAGAAGCCATTAGAGTTAAATTGAGGATATCTTGATAGTTGCATATTAGATCAAGATTAAGGTAATAGGATTTAAAATCGGCATAAAATTTTATAAAGTCCTATTCACCCCCTCTAGGATACTTTGATCTATTCCCACTTCAACTAAAGCAGTTCTTACCATAATTTTAATAAGATCTTTTTCATCATTTGTATTTGTATACTCTTGTTCTGATTCATTAGACTCAGAAGCGCTTTCAGATTCGGACGATTCATCCCAAGTAGTAATCATGCTCTTTCTTTTTGACCTATCCTTTTTAGGACATTTATTAACCAAATGCCTATATTCGTGATAGTTGAAGCATTGACTGTCCTTAATTTTAGATTTTCAAGAATTAAATTTTTCTTTTTCTTTTATCTATTGATTTTTAAAAATCTTATCTATTATTGTTTTTGAAAATTCTATAAAACTTTTTAGCTAACATTGTCATATCATCTTCTTTTTCTTCAGAATGAGAATTAGAATTAGTTTCTTTAGAAATAGATTTAGAAGATTTAAGAGCAACAGTTTTAGCTCTAAGAGCCTTAAAATTCAACTCATATATTTGTAAAGAGCCAACTAGTTTCTCAACCCTCATAAGATCAATATCTCTCAATTCCTGAATGGCGATAACTTTAGAATTGAATCTCTCAGGAAGAGATCGCAGTATTTTTACATAGACCTTACTTTCAGGGATTCCATCTCTTAGACCCCACATGAAATTTACTATGTCAATTAGTTTCATATAGAAGTCCATGAAAGTTTCATTTTCTTCCATATGGATTTCCTCAAATCTGGTAGTGAGGATTTGAACTTTTGATTTCTTGACTATAGAAGTTCCTTCATGTGTCATTTCAAGGATATCTCATGCTTGCTTGGATGTTGTTGAGTATGAAATATTAAATATTTCCTCTTATTTATACCTTGGTTTTATAAACATGTACTGCTTAATCGATTTAATTATGTATGTTTTCATGTGCAAGGTGATTTCGAGAGCTTAAGGTGAAATTGATGCCAAAAGGAAGATTTATGCTCAAAAGATTACTAAATGAAGATTTGGAAATTTAGAAGCATTAATGAAGAATTCGCATGCCAAAGATCCAAGAAAACCAAGTGAGGAATGAAGAGAATAAAAGATATAAAGTGAAGATAAGGAATCCTGAAATTGTCCTAAAAACAAACATATTCTTAAAATTGTCCTAAAAAAGTATATTTTGAAACTCAGAGTCTATTTTAGCTGTGCAAAGTGAAGTATATTTTGGAAAACTACGCAGAGTGAAGTTTAATTTAGCAAACTACGGAGAGTGCATAAATTTGAGGCAGCTTCTAGATTTTTTCAACTAGGTGCGAAAATTGGAGTTCCACAACTATAAATAGGACTTCCTAGGATACTCCAAAGCATCTTCTAGGGTTTGGAAAAGTCTCAAGGAGCATAACAAAGGGGTGGAGCAGTCGACAAAGAGTTTTTCTTCTTCCCTAGTTTATTTTTCATGCTTTGTTTAAGAGATTTGGTTTCAATCATGTCTATGGTGGGCTAAACCTCTTAACTAAGTCTAAGAAGTGAAGCTTGTAGCATGATGGGATGTTTATTTTGCTTTAATTCTTATTCTTATTAAACTTCATTGATTTCTAATTTGATATTAAATGAATATTTTTAGTTTTTTATGATTTATTGTGACTCAAATTACAATAGATGTTGTGATGGCTTTGGATATTGTAAGTGCTATATTGTATAAAGCACACCGTTGTTTATCAAATTTCATTTAGACAAAACAACTTGTGTTGTAGTCCATCTAATGTAGATTAAGATGAAAAGTTCAAGTCATGAAGCCAGTCACCTTACTGAATTACAAGTCATGAAGTTGGAAAGTTCAAGCTTAAGTACAAGTCATGAAGTTGAAAAGTTCAAGCTAAAATGAGTTCAAGTTCTACTACACTTCAAGTAGAAAATCAAGCTCCACCTTCGATACACTTCAAGTAGAAGATTTACTATGCTCTATTGAAGATTTAAGAAGAAGAACAAGCTTTAAACTTCAATATCCAGTCTTCTCAGGTATAACAGACCCTAGAAAGACCTTAGACTTAGGTGTTTTCAAAAGACAAACTTATATGGGTTTTTATACTTTGGTTAGACTTAAGTTCGACTAGTCTAGGCCTTAGTTCAACTAGTCTATGCTGTAACTTGACCAGTCTAAGAAAATCTTCGACCAGTCCAAGTTTAAATTCTAAAAATCAGATATTTTCGTTACTTTCTCAACCAATCGAGCAGACTGCTCAACTAGTCGAAGAGGGACCTTCGACCATTCGAAGGTTGTTTGACTTGAAGTCCAACAACTAAAATCTGGCACACTTGACCAGTCGAAGCCCTTGCTCGACCAGTCGAACAGGACCCTCGACTAGTCGAGCAAGGCCTTCGACCAGTTGAAGAACAATTTTATCCGATCGTGCCCAAAATTTGAAATTTGGTTAGATCTTAGATGAGTTGAAAGAGATCTTAGACGAGTCAAAGTAACAACTTTTCAGCTTATAAATAGAGGCCTTCTCTCAATCTAAAATTACTCATCCAAGCTAGTAAAACCCTTTACCAAGAGAGAGAGAGAGAAGTCCCCACTATCTTCAAGCTATTACACGGTATTTTAATATTTTGTTTATATAGCTTTCATTTTAATTCCTTTATCTCCTTTCATGAATCTTATTTTTTAAAAGAGAGTAATCACTCTTCTTTGAGATCTGAGGAATTCAAACAAGTAGCCTTTGGTTTGAATTAATTTAAAATCAATCTAAAACCTAGAACCCTTGTTTGTGTTACTGGACATTAAACATTTTACTCCAAGCAAAACAGTTCTACATGTTACATTAAGAACGTCTTCAAGGAGAAGATAAGTACATTTCTATTCTTTTTATTTTGGTTTCTTTGAGATAGCCAAAAAATCTCATGTGTTGGTTTTGACTGAAATAGCCAGAAAATCTCAGTGTGGGGTTTCTGTTTGTGATAAGCCCTTTAAAATCACAATTGTATCAGGTTTTAAGGTGACCCTGTGAAAACCTTATTTATAGTGAAAGCCAATATCATGTTGTTTGTGATTATTGGGAGTGGAGTAGGTGTGCTATTTGAGAACAGTTAGTATACCACCGAACCACTATAATTCTTGGTGTTTGTAGTGAATGTTTATTTTTTGCATACGTAGAGAATGATTGTAATTTTATTTATGTAAATGTGGTGAGTGCTTGTAATAGATAGCTCTATTGGATCTTGCTTTGATTTGAGATTTTGATCCTTATGACTGTTCGTTAAATAAGGTTGTCTTGCCTAAACTTTATTTTAGGTGTAGATTATCCTATGAACTAAGTTTGAATCAATTTTTCAATACTAGTGAGAGTTTATTTCCTAATTTATATATTATTTCAACAAGTTTATTTTTATTTGACATATCCTATTCATCCCTTGTAACTTCCCGAATTTTTGCCAACTTGGAGTTAGACGTCCTCAGGCACTGGGTCGATCATAACACCTTATTAACTTCTTGGAACTCAATGTCAAAGTCTCAAATCCCCTTTTAACTCATTTCCATCAAAATCACATCTTTCACCACCTTATTCTTCAAATTTTTCTAAGTACCTTCATATTAGATACGAATCCTAAAGTTTACGTGATGAAGAACAATACTTAAACTAAAATTTACTATAGATAGTAAATAAATAAAAATGGGCTTTTGACCATTAACCTTTTGGAATCTCATGAAATAAGTAGGTTATTTGGATAGAGCATCTTCTCCTACCATAAAATCATATATTGCATATCGTGTAATTCATTCCATATTGAAAGATACACCGTTTCAAATATCGGGTGATGAAACCACATCAAACGGACTCGGGGAGGGGGGTGCAAACAACGCAAATTGGGGGGACCCGAGGTGGGTCCCGCGCATATCCGGCACCCCGGGGGGGATAGCATCGCCCCTGGGGTGAGCCATCATCCCAATGTCCTGCAGTCGGCGATGGCTTCGCCGTGACGGCGAGGCCTCACCGTCTAGTGGGCCATAGCGGGCCAGGTGGCCCTTGAAGCTTGATAGTCTAGTTTTATATAAAAATAAGTGAAAATATAATAAAAATTTTAATGTAGTTAAATATAGGTCGTTGTGACAACTGCCTGAAATTCATTAGTTTGGACAACTGCTGCTTTTAGAATTTTTACAATTTTTTTACAATACGAAATCTAATGAAATTTGGTAGATATGAAGTAGACTTGATGACGAACTATTAAAAAATAATTAAAATAATATACTAACTAAAAGTGCCAAAAAGAGGGCATAGAACTATCCCAGGACCCTAGTCTATCGTAATTAGGGCAAAATTTAATTAAGTGCTAAACTAAACAATTGATGGATTTGGCTTGAACCACTTTCTATACAAGCTACAAGATCCAAAACCATTAAAATCACTAACCCAAAATTACTTAAAAACCTAGGGGCAATCTTAAAATCTAGTTGCTCTCAAGAGTACATTGAAACTATGTATCGGACCTGGACCGCGCGTCGAAAGTCTGATGACTGCGAAACTATACGATTATGACCGTCTTATTGAGCTTGACAACCATCGCGGGAATCGAGCCCAACTAGTATCCAGAAATGCACAACTTGAGCCTCAAGTGAAGTGTGTGGGAAATACGAATATCTTTAGAAAATGAACTTAGATTTAAGTGATTTGGGTTATTCACTTATGGGCCAAATTTAAGGTTTCAGACCATCAGATTCTGACCCAACTACACCCTCAGATCAGGGAGAATTTCCAACACATGTCAGTGTACTTGTGGCCCTGATCGAGTAACGATGACCATTGAACTGAAACAGGTCCTCCGCGGTCGATCCACTGATCCGATGGACCGAAATCTTAACCTGACCTAGATCTGATGTTAGGGGACTTTTCCCAGACTGTATGCAGAAAATGGGCCTCCAGATGAGCTCCGTTAGACCGAAACAGACGCCTTTTGGCTATAACCTAAGTATACCATAGCCCTAGGGCCATTGACATCAGTTCAAGTCTTATAAATAGTCCTTAACCCACCCCTCTCTTATTTCATACGAATTTCCTAACCCTAGGAGAGAGAAGAGAGAAAAGAGAAGGAAAGATTGAGGAGAAGAGAGAGAGAGAGAGAGAGAGAGTATGTGTGAGATCGTTGCTGGAATTCGATCCCACCGCTCCACGTGTCAAATCCTCCTTCCCCTATCGCTATTCTGGCGATTCTGATTCCATTTTTGAGTAAGAAATCTTAACCCTAATCTATTTTAGGTATCCAAGTAGAAGAATCAACGAAATAGCTGACCTATTTCGTGATTCAGGTAGCCGTTGTGCCGTAGATAAAGGCGTAATGTTCGAACTGAGTTCGATACGAGTTTACCGACGGAAGGTGCAGACTATAAACATTTAGATTATGGTTTTCAAGGCTTTCAATGTCAATTAATGATTTATAACTGACTTGATTACCGTCACATGTGCTTAGATGCAATGATTTCCGTATATTACATATATACGTGAACTATGTTGAATATAATGCATTTCATATGTTTGTTGAAATGTTTGAATGATGTTGGAATTATGATTGGTGCTTGCTATGACTATTAACCTAGAATACATGTTTGTTGTATGTGTAATAATCCCCTTATGAAAGGATTTGTCATAATATATGTCGTAACTAATTTAGTCTATGTATAAAGTAATGTGTAGCCTACGTGTTTGTTAAAATGTCTGAATGAAAAATTGCTTGATGAATTGTATTTATTAAGGGTATTGAGATAGGATTCTCAACTACCTTACCTATATCTATAGTTTCCTTCATGTAATCTATATTGCTACTATGTGATTTATGTAGAAAATGCACATGTATGATAACATGCTCTATGTGTTTGATAAAATGCTCAAATGACTATTGTATTTGGAATGTTTGTTAAATGCCTATATGATTATCACATGTTTCCACATACTACATTTGAGTATGATTGGGACTACTACATAGTCTAGACAATCGGTAACAATTCCCTTTTGAGTGGTCGAACTAGTTTCACCACATTTAATGCGTTCGGTGAATTCGAGTCGTACGATGATCATCGATAGTGGTACCATGTCGATTAATTCAGCGTACGCTCATACCAGTTGAACGTGTCTAATAAACTGATTGACCTATTGTGTGTTTACCATGGATGGACGTTATTGCTTAAATCTAAGGTACCCCTTACCAATGCAAACCTGTTTCAACCATGGTACCAAGATCTGTTAAAACTCATGAGCTAAGCATGGTGGTTGAGCTGTCAGCCTACACTGGAGTGATGAGCCTCCCCGTAGTGACTAGTGAGCAACCCAAACTCGTGAGCCGAATAGTGGTATGGGACACTGTATTCAAACTGTTGGCCTACCCCGCCATAGCCTGGCTATGGTCCCTAGTCAGGTTGGTGACGAGCCTTTGAAAATAGACTGCCAGTTGGTAGGACGTCGGTGGAGTAACCTCGAGTATAAAATAAGCCTACCCTGAGGTAACGAGCTTCTCAGTAGCGACTTGAACTTACCTATCCACTGTTTTTAAATCCAGGGTGACGTTTCCCTATAACTTGCCTATCGTATGTGACTAACTAGGATTGACGACCCTAGATGGATCATTGTTTGGGTAAATAATATAAAGGGATGTACCTTAGCTTCATGAATCTGTTGTATGAATAAACCTAATTAAGTATCGGCTAACATGATCATGCACCGCATTGCATATGCTTTGGAGTGGAAGTGTACGTGTACGGAGTGGTGCATGCCGCAATCGTGAGATGTTGTCGCTGAGGGAGTGTAGGCGAGGGGTATGCATCATTATCGCATACCATTCTTGCATTAATAAGAGTACTTAAGATATGATTGCTGTATTGCTTTATCATTACTGCTTGACTAAATTGATAACATGTTAACCTTTACCTTATAGCTCTACTGAGTTGATCACTCACTCCCACTCTGGGACGGTGTTTTAAAACACCAACTAGACTCTATTGTAGTTTCAGATGGGGGCGAGGCTTATGAGATGGAGCTTGCCTTCTATGACAATGAGGAGGAGTTCTCCTATCTACAACTCTCTGGCGGGTCTATATAGGCCTGGAGTTACGTATCGGGGCTACAGGGATATGGATGGATGACATTACACTTTATCATTTTGTATATTTTGAAATTATACATGTAATTGTTTAACCTAGTGACGTTCATACTCTGGGGACTTACAATCAGTTATTATATCAACACAGTCTTCCACTTGCGTAATTTAACTGTATCTGGATTATGATATGCTGATTTGGTATAATCACATTCATGTTTAATGCACTAACATGAGCAACACTTAATCATCATCTTCTATGTTGCATAAGTGATGCGTTGGAACTTGAGAGTTAAGCTTCTGCTCGATCCCCGATTTTCGGGGCATTACATCTCCCCAGGACAGATAAGCTCACCCTGAACTTTTCAGATATCTTCTTTTCTTGTTTTGAGATAGTGAGAATAGTAAATCCCATTGTTCACCATCGTCTCCTAGGCATGGTAGGGTGATGGAATCCCTTCCAATCTTCACAATTCTCCTCCATTGAGAATTAGCTCAATGAAAAGTTCATATTTGATTTAAATTATTCTATCTTCCAATTGGATATGACTCTAATTCCAATTGTGTTTATTGAATCAAGTAAGGTAGCATCTTAATAGCTACAAGTGGATCCTTGATAATTTAAACATTATTCACAATTACTCTCTTTTATTTCAGAATTTGGATTTAGATCTTCTTCTAGTTCTAGTTGTAGTTCTTTTCAGAATACGTACAAGTTTAGTCCCCATGCATTCAACCTCATTCTCACGGGTTATTACTACATCGCGACCCTACACTTGGGGTTGTGAACAAGTTTTGGCGCCATTGCTGGGGACTACGGCTACGTTTTTCTGGAATTAATTGGTATTAGAATTAGGTTAAGATTGGGATTTATTTTTCTGCTATGTTTTTAGGTTATGATTGCTTTTGAAATTATTTTAAGAAACTAACATTGTTTTCTATTTTGTAGGATTCCTAACATAGCAACTCTTATTCGGTAATTTTGTTCCAACCCTCTCTCTTATTTTTTTTAAATCTCTTATTTCTTTTGGTTTTTCGAGCTTTCTTTTTAGGTATAATTGTTTAGTTACTTGAAGGTTGTGTGTGTTTCATGCCCAAGTGGGTTAGTGAGAACACTCAACATCTCTTGAGTGAAAGAGGATTAGTCGAAGGGTTGCCTATCCATCAAAGGATTAGACACCACTTGAGATCCTTTCAGTTAATTGAAGTGATAGCTGCAAATTAACCTCGACCACCAATTAAGAAAGTTCAAAATGAAAATAAGGTGCATAATGCACAGCCGCCTCGTACTCTACGCGATTATTTACAACCGGTGGGGGTGAGTACATGGTCTTTCCACTTAATGTAAGAAATGCGGATATCAAACCTGGAGTGATACAACTCCTTCCTAAGTTTCATGGACTAGATTCTGAAAGTCCATATTTGCACATCAAGGAGTTTGATGAGATAGTCGCTACATTATACTTTCCAAACGTTTCCTTTTTCATTGAAAGAGAAGGCTGAGATGTGGATGCACTCCTTAAAGCCAAGATCCATTAACACATGGTTTGAAACGACCCAGGAATTTCTCAAAAAGTTTTTCCCGTTTCATAAAACTAAAACTTTAAGGAAGGCAATCATGAATTTTGCCCAAAGAGAGAAAGAGACCTTCTTTCAATGTTGGGAAAGGTTCAAAGGTCTCATGAATTCCTATCCACATCATGACTACGAAGTATGGCGAACAATAAGCTTTTTCTATAACGGATTAACTTCACCAATGTGTCAGTTCGTAGAGATGATGTGTAATGGTGAATTCATGAACAAAGAGGCCAATGATGTGTGGGATTACCTTGATTAATTAGCAGAAAACACGCAATCATGGGACACCTCTCCAAGACTCACCACTTTTAAGCGTACTCAATCAAAGGAAAGGGGAAGAATTTATGTTCTAAAAGAGGAAGATGATATGAGTGCAAGAGTGGCCAATCTCACAAGAAAAGTCGAGGCCATGGAACTTAAGAAGGCATAACCTATCAAATCTGATAAGGCTGAAGAAGTTGTTTATGGTATTTGTGCTTGTAACATACATATAACTGAGAATTGCCCAACAATTCCTACTTTTCAAGAGATATTGAATGAGCAATCGAATGTCGTGAACAACTACTAAAGACCTTTTAGAAGACCCACCTCAAATACATACAATTCTACCTAGAGAAACAATCAAAATTTCAATTGGAGGAATAGACAAATAGCTAACCCACAAGAGGCCCTTAATCAAATTTTAAATTAGAAGAGACCTCAAGTGGATACGGTTCAAAAGTTCATGCAAAACCAAGAGCTATTCAACCAGAATACGGTACACACATTCTAGGATATCAAAACAATAATGGGAATGTTTGCATCGTCCATTCAAAAAATTGAGTCACACTTAGCAAGTAGGGAGAAAGGGATGCTTTCAGCCCAACCTCTCCCCAATCTAAAGCCAAATTGTGAAATTAGTGACCCAAGATCTTCAAATTAAATGGAGCAAGCCAAGTCTATCACCACTCTTAGGAGTGAAAAAATAATTGACAAATCTATTCCGGTAAGGGTTAAAAAGCCTAAGGACCCCGAAGAAGATAAGAATGATAGACCTAGCATCACTCCACATGGGTTAGAACCGAAACCTCAAAGTAAGCCGATTGCGCCATTCCCTCAATAGTTCATTCCACCAAAACCTCTATCTAATTCTCAGGATATTCTAGAGGTGCTTAAACAAGTGAAGGTCAACATCCTTCTACTGGATGTCGTGAAATAAATTCCTTCATATGCCAAAATTTTGAAAGATCTATACACTACCAAAAGACGACAAAACATACAAAAGAAAATCTTTTTGACAGAAAAAGTGAGTGTCATCCTCAAGTAAGATGTGCCACAAAAATACAAAGATCCCAGTAGCTCGACCATCACTTGTGTAATTGGGAACTATCGTATTAAGCACACACTTCTTGACTCAGGGAGGAGTGTGAACTTGATCCCTTACTTGGTTTATGAACAATTGGGTCTAGGTGAATTAAAACCCACCTGGACCACATTACAACTTGCTGATCGCTCAGTTTGTATACCGAGAGGGATGATTAAGGATGTGTTGGTCAAAGTTGATAAATTTACTATCCAATAGATTTTATTATCCTAGATACTCAACCCATCATAGATGTCAGCACTCAAATTCCTATCATTCTTGGTCTCCCAGTCCTTGCTACATCAAATTCAATCATTAATCGCAGGAATGAAATTATAAATTTATCTTTCAAAAATATGACATTGGAGCTCAATATCTTTTTCAACATGAGCAAACAGTCAGAGGATGTTGATGATATCCGTGACATTAACTTGATAGATTCTTTCGCAGAAGATGGAACAATCCTGACTCTATAATCTGACACTCTAGAGATGTGCTTGGCCCACTCCCCTGATTAGGATGATGAAACGATTAGAGAGATGGATACTATGCTTGATGCTACGCCGGTACTTGAAGTCGGTGAAGGCCACAATTTGAAGAAGCTTGACCTAAAACCATTGCCCTTTGATTTAAAAGATATTAAGCTCCAATGTCATATTTTTGAAACCTTTGCCCTCAAAGCGCCGAAGCTTAACTTAAAACCTTTGCCCTCTGATCTTAAATATGTCTATTTAGGTCAAGATGAGACATGCCCAGTGGTGATTTCTTCCCACCTTGAGCAAGAACAGGAGAGTATGCTCATCTCTACTCTCATTGAGTATAAAGGAGCCTTTGGATGGTCGATTGCGGACCTCAAGGGAATTGAACCTTTGATTTGTACTCACCGCATTCATCTTGAGGATAATGCGAAAATCTCCCGACAACCACAACGCCAATTAAATCCAAACATGAAGGAAGTGGTTAAGGCCGAGGTACTTAAGTTATTGGATATAGGTATCATATACCCCATATCCGATAGCCAATGGGTGAGTCCAACTCAAGTGGTTTCTAAGAAGTCAGGAATCACTATCGTATCCAATGCCGACAATGAACTTATGCCAACTAGAGTTACTACTAGTTGGAGAATGTGCATTAACTATAGAAAGTTGAATACCGTCACGAGGAAGGACCACTTTCCTTTTCCCTTCATTGATCAAATCTTCGAAAGGCTAGCTGGTCACTCCTATTATTGCTTCCTTGACGCATATTCGGGCTACAATCAGATAGAGATAGCCCTTGAAGATCAAGAAAAGACCACTTTTATATGCCCTTTTGGCACCTTTGCTTACCGAAGGATGCCATTCGGATTGTGTAATTCTCCCGCCACTTTTCAGCGATGCATGTTGAGAATATTTTCTGACATGGTGGAGCAATATTTAGAAGTCTTCATATACGACTTCTCTATCTTTGGTCTATCCTTCAGCGAGTGTTTGGAAAATCTGAAAAATGTGTTGAAGTGATGTGAGAAAAAGAATTTGGTACTAAATTGGGAGAAGTGTCATTTCATGGTTCGTAAGGGAATTGTTCTTGGACATATCATCTCATCTAAGGGAATTGAGGTAGATAAAGCTAAAATTGATCTTATCACTAATCTACCTTCACCCAAGAGTATACGAGACGTGTGATCCTTCTTAGGACATGCTAGATTTTACAAATGATTCGTAAAGGAATTTAGTCACCTCTCTTATCCTTTATGCAATCTACTTCAAAAGCATGTACCATATGAGTGGACTGAGTAATGTCAGGAAACTTTCACAAAGCTCAAGGGCATGTTGACTACGCACCTATCATGCAGCCACCCAATTGGAGCATTCCTTTTGAGATTATGCGTGATGTGTCTAACAATGCTATTGGGGTAATGTTAGGCTAGAGAAAAGAAAAGAAGCCTTATGTCATTTACTATGCAAGTAAAACTCTAAATCCTGCCCAAGTGAACTACTCTATTACGAAGAAGGAACTCTTAGCCGCAGTGTTCGCTTTGGATAAATTTAGGTCCTACTTGATCGGATCCAAGATCGTCATCTACACTGATCATACGGGATTGAAACACCTCTCTAAGAATGATGCTAAGCCCCACTTGATAAGATAGATCATCCAATTCCAGGAATTTGATTTGGAAATATGGGACAAAAAGGGAGTAGAGAATGCAATGGCTGGCCATCTTTTAAGACTTGATCTCCCTGATTCCCTTGAAACACCACCTGTAAACAATATATTCCCTAACGAACAATTGTTTAAACTCTCCCAATTACCTTGGTTTGCTAACATTGCTAATTATCTTGCCACAGGTTTCACGCCGACTCATTGGAATGTGCAGGATAAGAAAAAATTCTTCGCTGAGGTTTATAAGTTCTTCTGGGATGACCCATGTTTTTTCAAATATTGCCCAGACCAAATTCTAAAGAGATGTGTGCCAGACAATGGATACCAAAGTATCATCTCCTTCTGTCATTCACAGGCTTATGGTGGTCACTTTTCTGTTAAAAAGACCATTGCCAAAAGTCTACGGTGCGACTTTTACTAGCCCACTATGTTCAAGGACACTCATGAGTTTTGCAAAGCTAGTGAGCGTTGTCAGAAATTGGGCGCATTATCCCATCGAAATATGATGCCTCGGAACCTCATTCTTATCATTGAAGCATTTGAATGTTGGGGCATCAATTTTATGGGGTCATTCCCCCAATCCTTC
Source organism: Magnolia changhungtana (assembly GCA_030180095.1). Classification (NCBI taxonomy): domain Eukaryota; kingdom Viridiplantae; phylum Streptophyta; class Magnoliopsida; order Magnoliales; family Magnoliaceae; genus Magnolia; species Magnolia changhungtana. The sequence continues at coordinate 6,299,335 of JASAUF010000625.1, forward strand.
AGGAATTTGTATATTTTGCTAGCAGTAGACTATGTCACTAAGTGGGTCGAAGCCATCACGTGACAGAACAATGACCATCGTACAGTCATTCAATTTTTAAAAGAAAGTATCATTTTCTGGTTCGGAACTCCTTGGGCCATCATTAGTGATGGAGGTTCACACTCTGTAATAGGCCATTTGAAAACTTAATGAAAAAATACGGCATCTCTTATAAGGTGAGCACTTCATACCACCCGCAGACAAGTGGGTAAGCTAAGATTTTCAATTGGAAAATTAAACACATTCTGGAGACAACTGTTAACCCTAACCGTAAGGATTGGTCATTCCATTTGATCGATGCTTTATGGGCATACCGTACAGCTTTTAAGACCCCCATTAGAATGTCTCCCTTTAGACTCATTTATGGGAAAGCTTGCCACTTTCCTATAGAGTTGGAACATAGAGTCTACTTGGCTATCAAAAATCTGAACTTCAATTTGGACAACGCTGGTTCACCGCGTAAACTACAGTTGAATGAAATTTAAGAAATCTGGAACGACGCATACGAGAACTTGAGAATTTACAAGGATAGGATGAAGGTGTTTCATGACAGGAACATCCTTCGAAAATCATTCATAACTGGTCAAAAAGTCTTTCTATACAATTCTCGATTACACCTTTTTCCGAGTAAACTCTGATCTCGATGGACCGGCCCTTTCACTGTTACTAAGGTTTATCCACATGGGGCCGTTGAGATAAAGAATTCAATGAACGACCATGTTTTTAAAGTGAACGGACATCGTTTAAAGCCATTTGTTGAGAAATTTGACTCAGAGGACATGTCCACGCCTCTGACTGATCCTGTGTACTAGGATTGATCTCCTAGTCTGATGGAGGTATAGTTAGCTTTATTACTTTCGTAGGATTTAGGATTAGGATAGTTTGCTTTTAGTTTGATTGAGTCTTTGTACTAACCCATCTTCACATTGAGAACCTTAGAAAAGCTTCAATCCCCTTTCTTCAGGTACTACCTTTCCATCACTTCTCATTTCTTTTCATTGTCTCATATGCATTACATGCTTATATTTTTTTTACATTGAGGACAATGTAGATTTTAGGTTGGGGGTGTGGATTAAGTAAACTAATCGATGTTTTCTTAATTCTGAGCAAATTTTTTTAAAAAAAAATTTCAATGTTTCAAGTTGAAATATGTTTGGAAAATGATAAATCATGTATGTAAAGAATGTTTTGAGTATAATGATAAGATTGAGATTGAATTTTGAATTGTTGGAGTTTGATCAACTAAGTAGTCTATCATCTACAATTCTTGCACTCAATTGATTAAGAGGAAGTTTGAATATCATATTAATCTAAGTCACAAGACACGTTCAAGTTGCTTTCTGTGAATTATGTTAGAATTTCTGATTGTTAGTATGTGAAGCATTGATAGATGATTGTGAATTAAGTCTGGAGAATTTTATCCACCTTAAAAGATGAAAAGAACCAGTTAAAAAAATAGTGAGATTGACAAAAAGGTCATATATGATGAAAAGACTAGAAAAGAATGAAAAGACTATAAATTAATGAAAAAGAATGAAAAGAATGAAAAAGAATGAAAGTTTGAAAAGAATGAATAAATAAAAAGAAACCGTCGATATAAAATCAAAAACTAGAAAAAGATGGAAAAGGGGATAAGTTCAGAATCAGTACTTGATTATTCAATTAATCTTGAGGTGATGATCATGACTAATATTATGAGCAAGAATGTGGCAACCAGTGTATTGAACATCTTTTTTGCTATAATGAGAATGTTTATGAGTCATGCCTTGTGGTTTATGATGATTGGTCACAAATGCCCTCTCGAGTGACACCCTTATAAATTTGCGTATGCTCAATTATATCTGTCACATCCCTATGCCTAACCCCCGAAGTGTGCATACAAGAGATGGATCCTCAGGGAGATCGTCATAGGGTCCACCATGCCCATGGCAGGCTAGTTGAAAGGGATCACCCCACTCCCAATGAGTAGCAGGATCCCAATGTGGGCATAAAATTTGGAGCCATGGTCGTACAGCCATGACCTCCATTACAGCTAGGTCATCAAGGATTGGAAGGCTCACTCAATACAGGGGATGCTACCCAAGGGGCAATCCCGGAAGCACTGCCGACCCATGGTCAGGCACAGGCCACGTCATCCACACCCCAGGCAGCCCCGACCGTAGATATAATGGGGCAAATGTTGCTCTTTATGCAACAACAACAGTAAACCCTAGCCACACCTATGGGGACTATGACCCACAACATGAATATGGTCCCTTCAAAGTAGCCTGCACAAGCTTTCGCCAAGACTGCGACGAGTGATTTGTTTGAGTGGTTCCAGAGGCTCAGGCCGCCCACCTTTGTCGGCACCCACCGCCCTGAAGAAGCTGAATACTGGATGAATCGGGTCTCCAAGATGATTCGGCCCCTTCATTACTCTGAGGCGGAGCAAGTTGAACTGATCTCATATCTCTTTGAAAAGGAGGCCGACATAGGGTGGGAGAGCGTGTAGAGGTTCGTCCCTATCGGGTTCATGTGGATGTTAGAGGAATTCGAATCACGTTTCTTCTTGAAGTACTTCCCATAAACATACCACAATGAGAGGGAGAATGAGTTTCTCCGCCTCCGACAGGGAGGAATGTCTATGGCCGAGTATGAGAACCGCTTCACCGTATTATCTCGATACGCTCCTCGAATAGTGGCAAACGAAGAAACCAGGATGCGGTGTTTTTTCGAAGGCTTGAGGGCTGGCATCCACACAAAAAATGCGTTATTGTTAGTGCTATGATTTCATATCCCTTTGGTTGTCAAATTTTGTAGTGCCAAAACCTATATGTCTTGTACTTCTTGTGTTTCTTGTTTGTGACTACACACTACTTCAAGACAAGATCATGAATGAAGAATGTTTTCAAGACAAGATCATAAATGAAGAATGTTTGCAAGACATGTCATGGATGAAGTCTACAAGAATAGAAGACTTCAAGTTTGCTTCTAACAAGTTCAAGATTAGAAGACTTCATCAAGACAAGTCAAGAAAGTACCAAGCTCTAGAAAGCCGTCAACTCGATTCAAGCTTCTCCTTCAAGATCATCTGAGAATACAAACCTTCAAGACTTCAATGTTCATCTCACTTCAAGGTTTGTTTGACCTTAGATTGACCTTAGGTTGGTCTATATGATAGGTCATTCTGGATACATAATCCGAATATTTTAATATGCTTGTTATGACTGTTCTAAGACCAGTCCTAGAAATCTTAAGACCAGTCCTAGCTTTGCTTCGACCAGTCTTAGGTTTCTCAGGACCAGTCCTAGGTTGTTATAGATTTTTAGATTTTCCTAGTTGTCCTTCGACCAGTCCTGGACTTGCTTCGACCAGTCCTGGGAAGTTCTACGACTCATCCTTCGACCGGTCGTAGTTCTATGACTCGAACTCTAGCGACCTATCTAGGGTCCTACGACTAGTCGTAGGTGGCTCACGACCGGTCATAGGTTACCTAAGACCAGTCGTGGGAACAGCAAATCTAATCCCGTGGAAATCTTTCAAAATCTTTGAAGCTACGACCGGTCCTAGGGATCCTAAGATCAGTCGAAGATGGGATTTTTTCAGGCTATAAATAATGCACGAATTTCAGAGTTTTAGACATTCCATTACATTCAATTCAAGCGATTTAAGGCTATACTCTGAGATAAGTTGTGATTATTTTTTTAAGCTACTGTGCATATTTAATATTCCTTTTGTTAGCATTATTCTATTGTGATTTTGATCCACATTCCAATCTCATTTAGAAAAGAGGAATTTGTGATATTCCTTCTGGGATCAAAATCAAATAGACCTTTCTCTTCTTGATTTAATCTAAAATCAATTAGACATAGAACCATTCTTTAAGTGAGTATTGGACATTGAACGACGTATCATACATCTACTCCGATTGGTTCTACTAGGCTACTTTAAAAGGAGATCCAGGTATTTTACTTTATAATTTACTTTCTCTGGTTTTGTTTGAGATTTGCCAGAAAAATCTCATTGTATTGGTTATCTGAGGAGAGCCAGAAAACTCAGATTGTGGGGATTTTTGGATTGTGTAAGCCCGAGATAAAAAGACACAATTGTGAAGGTTTTGGGTGAACCTGTGAAAACCTATTTTGAGAGTGCATGCTAATATCCCCTGTGTGAGGATATTAGGAGTGGAGTAGCATTTTGTGTGGCTGTTGGCTAACAGTTGGTGAACACACAGGCGAACCACTATATATCGTTGTGTTGTAGATGTGCTTGATTTCTTTATTCATTTATTCCTTCAGTATTGTGGATTGCTTTTGTGGATGAATGTTGTAATTTTCATTTCAAGCAAGTGTGGTTGAATGGTGTAATAACTTAGGATTTATTTCTGTAAGTTATTCTTGATTTATTTTCCATATCATTTGTGATTTCTAGATTGTTATAGAAATAAGGTTGTCCTACCATAAGCCATTGGTTTTTGGTGTAAGGTTGTCCTTAGAACTGATTCAGTATCATTCTCATATTTCATGTGCTTTGAGATTGTTATTATTTGACATTGTTATTTATATCTTTTATTATTATCTTTGTTTTAAGTTTTATTTGGCATTGCCCTATTCCCCCCCCCTCTAGGGCATATAGCCAGGTCCTTTCAAGTGGTATCAGAGCCAAATAGCTCATGCTTATTGCTTATTTATTGGATTTATTTCCTGAGCTAACAATCTAAGCTATATTAAGATGTCAAATTTTGATAGCCTATCTGTCACTAGGCCACCACCCTTTAATGGCACAAACTATGCCTATTGGAAAGCAAGGATAAGAATCTTTCTCAAATCCATGGATGAAAGTGTGTGGCTGGCCATAGTGAACGGTTGAAAACTACCTATCACTGAAGTAACTGATGAAGATGGTTCAAAATCAATGAAAGTAATATCTTATGCCCTTTAGACCACACTTCAGAAAAGTGAGAGTAGTGCCAATGCAAAAGCACTAAATGCAATTACTTGTGCATTGTCACCAGATAAATTTAAAAGAATCATCTTGTGTGAAAATGCTAAACAAGCATGGGATCTTTTAGAAATGACACATGAGGGTACATCAATTGTCAAGAAATCTAAAGTCCAACTCCTCACAACTAAATTTGAAGAAATTCATATGGAGGAGAATGAAATGTTTATGGACTTCTACACTAGATTGAATGACATTATAAACTCAATGTGGGGTCTTGGTGATAGAATCCCAGAAAGTAAAGTGTGTGCAAAGATACTATGCTCACTTCCTGAACGGTTCAATTCAAAAGTAACCGCGATTCAGGAACTTCGTGATACGGATAACATGAGGGTTGAGGAATTAGTTGGTTCTTTACAAACCTACGAATTGAACTTTAAAGCTCCAAAAGGAAAATTAATTGCTCTCAAATCATCTAAAAATATTCCACAAGAGAGCACTTCAGACTTTGAAAATTCCAAAGATGATATGACACTTTTTGTAAAAAGATTTTATAAAATTTTCAAAAATAAGAAAAAAGTAGATTTTCAAAAATCAAACGATAAGAAACAATCTAAACCTAGAGCTCAAAAATCTTTGAAAGATAGTCAATGTTACAACTGTCAAGAGTATGGGCACTTGGCTAACAAATGTCCTAAAAAGGACAAATAAAAAAGGAAGAGTATGTTGGCTACTTGGGATGAATCATCTGATTCGGAATCCTCTTCGAAATCAGAAGATTCTAAAAATGAGTCGGGAGATGATATTAAAGCCCTTATGACTCTAGCCAAAGTCACTTTTTGTAACGACCCGTAAATTTCCGTACGTTGGCTCGAGTACCACCTCGACCAGAAATCAATTAGGATTAAATCCTTTAGAAATTTAACAAAGTTAACTAAGTACTAAACTCGATTAGCCATGAAATCCGTTGGGATCGCTTTAAATACGATCTGCAAGACCCAAAACTTGCAAATCAAGTGACTCTAGGTTACCCTAAAGTTTAGAACCAAACTCATTTCCCGGCTGCTCTCGGGAATGAAACGAAACTTCGTATTAGGTCTAGATCGCACATCGGAAGTTCGATTAACACGAAGCTAAGGAACTAGGACTGCCTCACTGGGCTTGACAATCATCTCTAAAATCAGGTCCAACCGATGTCCCACGGCCATTCGTTTCGATTCGAAGCGAGGGTGTGTGAAAAACACTATTCCCATTCCAAAATAAATATCAGGAATAGTGATCTGGCACCATTCATTTACGCGTCAGTATTAAGCAACCTGACCGTCAAAATCAAACCAAATTACACCCTCGGATTAAGAAAAATTTCAGAAACATTTACATGTACTTGGAATTTCGGATCGTGGCCCACTGACCGTTGAACTGAAAGTGGTCCACCACGTGCGATCTGGGAATCCGATCGAGTCGAAAACGTAATCCCACATAGATCCACGTGTGGTGAGCTTAAGTCTGACGTTTGGCTCAAGGGGGGCCACCAGAAACACTCATTTGAGCTGAAAAAGTGACGAAATACCTATATAAGCAATAACCCTTGAACCTGAGCCTATTTTGGGAAGGGTTTTGGCTATAAAAGGAGCTTAGAACAACCCCTCTCATAGCCATACGAATTTGGGATAAAACCCTAGAGAGAGAAAGAGAAAAGAGAGAGAAGAGCTTGGGATTTGTGGGAGATCTTCCTCCTACTGCTTTCATTCATCACACGGCCTACACCGCTTCCTTCCAGGCATTTTTCCGGCAGTATCCACTCCGTTTGAAGGTGAGAAACCCTAACCCTAGGTCTGATTTGAAGTAGGAAGGTTGTAGGTTGTGTAAAGACTAACCGATTCCGCTCTTTAGGCTAGAAAACGCCCGTATACGGAAGCTCAACAACCCTTGCTGATTCGTTGTGATTCCAAGGGCAAAGGTGAGGACTTTAAGTGTATAAGTTATGGTTTTCAACGCTTTCAATGTCAGATAATGGTAGATTCATGATCTGCATGCAATTGCACATGTACAAAGTGCTTTCCGTTTCCTGTTTCGATTAACGTTGTAGAATATGGAATTTCACATACTCTAGGTATTCGTAGAAATACCGTATACATATTTTTTTTGGGAAAACGTTTGACATGTTTATTTAATGTATGATTATATGATATATGGATAAAATACTAATTTGGTGAAAGGAATCGCTGAAATACATGTTCACTTGTAAATGCTACGTATGTTGAAATTGTGTATTCTAGAAATACCGTATACATATTTTTTTGGGGAAAATGTTTGACATGTTTATTTAATGTATGATTATACAATATATGGATAAAATACTAGTTTGGCGAAAGGAATCGCCGTAATATATGTTTGCTTGTAAACACTATGTATGTTGAACTTGTGTATTCTAGAAATACCGCATGTGTAAATTTTGGAAGTGTAATTGTCATGACTATTTGTTGTATGAATATGGTATACGCGGATAAAATAACCGCTTGGTGAAAGAATAGCCCTAATACGCATTTGCTAACATACGTCATGTATGTTGGAATGGCGCACTCTAAGTGTTTGTGTAAATGCTTGTGTGTGAAAAAGCTTGAGTGTTAGTGCCTTAGATAGGCGCTGATATGGAATTCCCGACTACCTTAGAGACATGTAGGATCCCCTCCATGTGGTGGTTCGCTATAACCACTCACTTGTGATGTGTATGTAATTGTATCCCGACTTGTATAGTGCTTTATAACATGCTTTACAACATGCTTTACTTCATGCTTTATTTCATGCTTTATAACATGCCTGCTAACATGCTTGTATTACTTTGTTATCATGCTTTACTCCACATGCTATTGATGAGATCTGTTTGAGTTTGGGACTAAGTCTATAGTCCAAACATTTGGTACCAGACTTGAGATTGTGGCCGAGACTCATGTCGCCACAAAAGATGTGTCAGCGGGCGAACCCGAGTCGTACTTCGGTTGGCGATAGTGGTTGGCCACACGGAGTGCTTTTTGCGCTCCATATCGCCCAACTTGTTGTGCGCTCGAGCTAGCCGAGCTTGTCAAGTAAACCGATATGTGTATGTGTGTTCACCATGTTTGGTCGCTACTGCTTGAACCTAGGGTACTAAACTTACCAGTGGCGATCCCGTTAACCATGGTACCTCGATCCGCTAAGACACATGAGCCGGGCATGGTGGTATGGGACACCGTGGTCGAGCTGTCGGCCTACGCTGGGGCCATGTGCCTCCCTGTAGTGACCTTTGCGCAACTAAACTCGTGAGCCGAATACAGTGGTATGGGACACTGTATTCGAGCTGTCGATACTTACGGCGAGAGCCGAGTACGGTGAGACCTGTGCTCGTGCTGACGGGTGACGAGTCCTCCATAGTATCTTCGAGTATACTCCAAGTGTCTGTGATTGGCGACGAGTCTTTCACAGCAACTAGAGTATGAGTTGAGCCGAGTACGGTGAGACCTGTACTCGAGCTGACGGCTAGTGATTGAGTCAAGTATGGTGAGACCTGTACTTGAGCTGACGGCCAGCAATTGAGCCGCATATGGTGAGATCTGTATCCGCACTGACGGGTGACGAGCCCTTTACGATGCCTTCACTACGCTTCTCAAACCATAATATCGTATGAGATTAGCTAGGATTGACGACCCTAGAATGGATCATGTTTGGGAATGATACAAGGGAGGTACCTTAGTTTCCCAACTTCTTTGGTTGAAATGGACTAATAATAACTCAGTAATCATGATCATCATCACACCGCATGTGCTTAGTAGATGTGGCGCACTAAGGGAGTTAAGCATTCGCGAACGTAAGATGATGTCGCTTGAGGGTGGTTTGGCAAGGGCATACAGCATCATGTCATTTCATTTTCGCACTTAATAAGAGTAGTTAGAATTGTTTGATTTGTACTGCTTTATCATTACTGCTTAATTGAATTGATAACATGTTAACCTATGCTTTATTGTTCCACTGAGTTAGCTACTCACTCCCACGTTACGGGACGGTGTTTGCAACACCCACCGGACTGTCGCGGTATAGATGGTGCCTCGGTTCAGGAGCCGGAGCCCGACTTCGAGGAGGATCAGGATGAGTTCTCCTTTATGCAGTACTCTGACGGCTATGCTTAGGCCGACTGCATCGCGGGGATTCCAGGGCTTATCTACAGAATTGTATTTTGATTTTTGACTTAGAAACAATACATGTATATTGGTACTCAGTTAGTACTCATACTCTGGAGTTCACAAAATTTTATTACTTTACATACCTTGAATATAAAATTTCAGTCTTCCGCTTGCCTTTATACAATTGAACTGGAGTATGATTTACTGTTTTCGTATAATCTCATTCATGTTTATTACTCTAACTCAGACAACATTTAACCATCATTGTGTATGTTGCATAAGTGATGCGTTGGAACTCGGGAGTTGAGTTCATACTCGACCCCCGATTTTCAGGGCGTTACACTTTTTCAGATTATGATGAAGCAATTAGCGAAGAGAATCTGAATAGTGATTGCGACAATGAAGATGATCTTCAGGATGCATACAATGCCCTTTATAAGGAGAGTTGTAAAATTGTTGTCAAGCTTAAATTACAAAAGGAAAAATTTTCTAAACTTAAAGAAGATTATGAGTCTCTTGTTTTAGAAAAATCTCATATTTTCAATTTTTTTGAAAAGACCAAATGTGATTTAAAAATCAAAACCTCCCAAGTTGATGATTTGAAATCCAAGAACGAGAAACTCAAAAATGAAGTAGCTTCTCTTTTGAGTTTGAAAGACACTTGGAGATATGCCCAAGGTGATCCTAAATTAGAAAATTTGTTATCCGGATCAAGAAAATGTGGCGATCGATCTGGGTTGGGCTATGATAAGAATACCTCTCCTAAACAAAAGAATACTGCTCCTAAGTTTGTGAAAGAAGAGTCTTCGAACTCAAAAGTAAAGAATACTTATCAAGGTCTTCCAAAAAATTCGAGGACCCTTCAAAAACCTAAAAATAGTCATGCTAACTTCAATCTTCAAAACCGAAATCCTTTGGTTGAAAAGATTATTGATCTTCTCAAGGAGCTATTGAAATTTAACTCTATAGGTCATTCATATAACAACAGATAGAAAAAGTCCAACTACACTCCTAAACCCAAAACAGTACTGAAATGGGTTCCTAAAGTTGGCTGCTTGGTTGACCACACTGCTTTCAAAGCTACAAGCCATTCAAAGTGGTACCTAGATAGTGGTTGCTCCAGGCATATGACAAGCAACAAAGCTTTATTCACCGATCTAAAAGATAGGACTGATGGGTCAGTCACTTTTGGTGATGGAAGCAATTGTAAAATCATTGGCCAAGGTATGGTTCAGCTTTATAACCTTCCCTTATTTAAAAATGTATTGTATGTTGAGGGCTTGAAACACAACCTACTGAGTATATTTCAGATATGTGACAACAACCATAATGTAAAGTTTTCTAATCAAGGTTATGAGATTGTTAATAAAGAGGGTTCTGTTATATTAACTGGTGGCAGAACTTCTGAAAACTGCTACATCGTCAGTGATGCAATCTCATCTACTCAATCGTGTTACATGGTCCATACTGATGAGATTGAATTATGGCATAAACGCCTTGGACATGTACACTACTGGAACTTGTTTAGATTAAGCAAAAGAGAACTTATAAGAGGTCTACCCAAATTACAAAAAGTAGACAAAATATGTGGTGAATGCCAGGTGGGCAAACAGATTAGGAGCTCTCACAAGAAAGTGAACTCCAATACCACATCTAGACCTCTCGAGCTTCTCCACATGGATCTCATTGGACCAACCAGAACGGAGAGTCGAGGTGGCAAAAAATACATCTTGGTTATCGTAGATGACTTTACTAGATTCACTTGGGTATCGTTCTTAAAAGATAAATCTGAAACCCTAGATGAAGTAAAGAAGATCATCAAACGAATCCAAAATGAAAAAGGTTCTCAAGTTTATAAGATCCGTAGTGATCATGGATCTGAATTCAAAAATAGTAGTTTTGAGAAATTCTGTAGCGATCAGGGAATATCACATGAATTCTCTGCGCCCAAAACTCCTCAACAAAATGGTATAGTTGAGAGAAAAAATAGAGTGCTTCAGGATATGGCTAATGTCATGTTAAATAGTATGAAGCTCTCCAGAAATCTTTGGGCTGAAGCAATTAATACTGCCTGCTACATTATTAATCGTGTTTATACTAGTAAATCTGAAAATAAGACTGCTTATGAGTTATGGTTTGAAAAGAAACCTACTGTCAAATACTTTCGAATTTTTGGTAGTAAGTGTTACATTTTACGAGATCGTGAAAATTTGGGAAAATTTGATACGAAGAGTGATGAAGGTATTTTCCTTGGATATTCCTTAAACAGTCGAGCCTATAGGGTTCTAAATAAAAGAACAGGTATGATTCAAGAGTCCATCAATGTGGTCATTGATGATCATTTGAATACAGTTGCTCCGAGTTCAGATGATGATGAAATTCTTATAATCGACAATCAAGATACCTCTTCAACTCAATCTGAACCTAGGACGGTCAAAGATCATCCAACCAATCAAATCCTTGAAAACCCTCTCACTGGAGTTCGTACACGCAAATAACGTGAAAACATATGTAATTATGTTTGTTTTACATCCCAAATAGAACCGGTCAATGTAAAAGAAGCTCTTTCTGACGAAAATTGGATAGTAGCTATGCAGGATGAACTTAATCAATTTGTTCGTAATGATGCTGGTATCTTGTTCCTAGACCTAAAGATAAACACATTATTGGAACAAAATGGATCTTTAAAAACAAGTCGATGAACTTGGAAATATTATACGAAACAAGGCTAGACTGGTTGTACAAGGGTACACTCAGATTGAAGGCATCGATTACGATGAAACCTTTGCTCCAGTCGCTCGCCTTGAATCTATCAGACTTTTTATTTCCATCGCTTGCTTTAGAAAGTTTAAAATTTATCAGATGGATGTAAAGAGTGCCTTCTTAAATGGCGATTTACATGAAGAAGTTTATGTAGAACAACCCTCAGGGTTTGAAGACCCCAAGCTTTCTGATCATGTATTTCGTCTCAAAAAGGCTCTTTATGGTCTGAAACAAGCGCTCAGGGCATGGTATGAAAAATTGACTAAATTCTTACTTAGTCATAGTTTTCAAGTGGGAAGTGTCGATAAGACCCTATTTGTTAAGAAACATAATAATGAGATTTTAATGGTTCAAATCTATGTAGACGATATTATTTATGGATCAACTTGTTCTAACATGTCTATTGAGTTTGCAGAGTTGATGAAATCAAGATTCGAAATGAGCATGGTTGGTGAACTAAATTACTTCCGAGGGTTACAAGTAAAACAACAACCTGATGGAATCTTCATTTCTCAAACCAAGTTTGCTACAAACTTGGTTAAAAGATTTGGATTTGAGAATGGTAAAAAATTTGATACTCCTATGAGTACAACCTTGAGACTCTCAAAAGACTCTACATATAAAGATGTAAATCCTAAGCTATATCGTAGTATGATTGGTAGTTTATTATATCTAACTGCTAGTAGACCTGATATCACTTTTAGCGTTGGTATTTGTGCGAGATATCAGTCTAATCCTAAAGATTCACATCTCACTGCTATCAAACGGATTATTAGATATGTTGCAAGTACAACTAAGTTGGGTTTTTGGTATCCTTTTGATACTAATGTTAAATTAGCTGGGTATTCAGATGCTGATTGGGCTGGTAATATTGATGATAGAAAATCAACCAGTGGTGGTTGTTTTTACATTGGAAACTGTTTGGTTTCTTGGTTTAGCAAGAAGCAAAGCTCAATATCGCTTTCCACTGCTGAGGCTGAGTATATCGCAGCAGGATATGCATGTACTTAACTCGTATGGATGAAACGCATGTTAAGCGATTATGGAATTAATCAAGATTCAATGATCTTACATTGTGATAATTCCAATGCTATCAATATTTCCAAAAATCCAATTCAGCATTCACGTACTAAGCATATTGACATTAGGTATCATTACATTCGTGAATTAGTTGAAGAAAAAGCTATCTCTTTAAAATATATTCCAACCGATATCCAACTTACTGATATATTTACTAAACCAATCGATAAAAGTAGGTTTACAAAATGAAATTTGATCTTGGTATGTGCATTTTAAATTGAATATACTTGTCTGCATGTATCATAGTGTACTATATTTTGAATTTTTATGTGTATAAATTTCAATTTTTGTATAAAAATATTTATTTTTATCGATGATCGACCGATCATAGACTGCACTCGACCGGTCGTGAAGATCATGAGCATCTCATAATTTGGGGAAAATCACTTTCTTCTTCATTTCTTCTTCTTCCTTCGACGAGTCGTGGCTCGACCAGTCTTGAGATTTCGTAATTTTCTTCAAGATAAGTCGTTTTTCTTCATTTTTATTGAAGATTTATGCTTTTTATGCTTTGATTTGTTTATTCCATACACTAGATCTCGTCTTTTGTTGATTTTTTAGGGTTTCCTCTCTAAAATTCTGATCTAGAGAAACCCACCACTTCTAGTGTTCTTTTTTTGCTTGCTCCTTGGTAAATCTTGTTGAAAATGGATGTTAGAGGGAAAAAGAAAACATCACGTGGTCCATCTTCATTTAGATCTACATTTATAACAAAACTGCACCTTCGGTCACCTGAAGATAATCCCAATGATGTACGGGATTTACGTAGCCGTATAGTTATCGTTGAGCATCCTGTAAGTCTCAATCACATTGAATAATTTGGGATTGCCCCTCTCCTTGAATCTGTTGGCTGGGCTAACATTTTGTTTTGGGGTGGGCCTGCATACTAGTCCATTGCACAATCTATAGTTGCATGTATCTCTGATTTTTCCCTTGATAATTTAACGTTCTCAATTGCTACTAGAGAAGGGAAATTTCTAATAGATCGACATTTGATATCAGGTATTATGGATATACCTGTCAAGGATAAAGGTATTCCGATTCATACATTATATGACAAACCATCAGAATCGGAAAAATAAATGTTGACAAGAGATTTATGCAATATGGAAGTACAATGGACGCACAAAGGAAATGCGCTCCCCTCAAAATTTTTATTACCCAGATACAGAGTTTTGCACCGGATCTTCATTTCAAACTTGTATCCTCGGTCCGGCAATAAAATCGAGTTGACTGCCTTCATGGTTCGGGTATTGCACTCTGTTGTGTCCGGCATCGTTGTCTATTTATCTTCTTTGATATATCATTTTATCATTCAGTTTCGTCTTCATCCGGGTCATAGTGATATTCCATTTGGTTATCTTATGACTTGTTTAGCCACAAATATGCTTGTTGCTTTACCTGAGAATGAGGCACCAATTCATCATCTTTTATTCAATAATACTAATTTAAATAAGATGAAGTTGGATTTGCTTCCTGGTCAATTCTATGAAGGTGGTGGTGAAGGTGCTGAAGCAGGAAATAAAGGGGAAGCAGCTGATCTTCCTCCACAGGCTGATATAAATATGGATGATATATTTGAAGAAATTGAAACTGACTCCCGAATGATTCTGATTACGATCCCTCTTCTAGTTATGATGCACGTCTAAGTGTATTGGAGGAGAAGGTTGATAACCTGAGTGTAGCCCATGATATGCAATTTAAATATATGCGAAAATATCTTCGTCGCATTAATAGGGGCTTACTTCAAATTGATCCAACCATCCCTGCTCCTTCATCTGGATCTGATTAGATGGATTATCCTTTTTTTAGTTTGTATTATATTTGAATATGATGGATTCTGTATTATTATTACGGTTGATGACTTTGGTTGTATGTTTGGTTTTATTATATATCCTTTATTTAGATTGATGACATTGAAGTGTTGTACTAATTTGATAATTAATCTTGACTCTTCATATGGTGTTCTCTTTTCTCCTTTGGCCTTCCCTTGTCATTTTGTGACAAAAGGGGGGAGTAGTATGGAACGGGGGAGAAAGGGAGAGAGTAATTGAAAGAGGGAGAATATGGTTGATTGTTTCTACTCACTTAGGGGGAGTAGAGTATTTTTGATGGCTCTGATGGCTCATGATTCTTTCTTCATTTTACTCTTATATTTATAAATGTGTTTTGTCACAAATTTGACAAAGGGGGAGATTGTTAGTGCTATGATTTCATATCCCTTTGGTTGTCAAATTTTGTAGTGCCAAAACCTATATGTCTTGTACTTCTTGTGTTTCTTATTTGTGACTACACACTGCTTCAAGACAAGATCATGAATGAAGAATGTTTTCAAGACAAGATCATAAATGAAGAATGTTTGCAAGACATGTCATGGATGAAGTCTGCAAGAATAGAAGACTTCAAGTTTGCTTCTAACAAGTTCAAGATTAGAAGACTTCATCAAGACAAGTCAAGAAAGTACCAAGCTCTAGAAAGCCGTCAACTCGATTCAAGCTTCTCCTTCAAGATCATCTGAGAATACAGACCTTCAAGACTTTAATGTTCATCTCACTTCAAGGTTTGTTTGACCTTAGATTGACCTTAGGTTGGTCTGTATGATAGGTCATTCTGGATACATAATTCGAATATTTTAATATGCTTGTTATGACTGTTCTAAGACCAGTCCTAGAAATCTTAAGACTAGTCCTAGCTTTTCTTCGACCAGTCTTAGGTTTCTCAAGACCAGTCCTAGGTTGTTATAGATTTTTAGATTTTCCTGGTTGTCCTTCGACCAGTCCTGGACTTGCTTCGACCAGTCCTGGGAAGTTCTACGACTCATCCTTCGACCGGTCGTAGTTCTACTACTTGAACTCCAGCGACCTATCTAGGGTCCTACGACCAGTCGTAGGTGGCCCACGACCGGTTGTAGCTAGGCCCTTTCAGTTATGCTAACATTCATACATACGTCGACCTGGTAGAGATCTCCCTGCAATTTAAGGAGGATGAGGAGCGGGTCTCTCGAGCCTGCCTGTAATTGGGCCCATGACATAAGGCGAAGGGGCAGCCCTCATCATTTGCGGGCAAAGAGCTGCGTCTGAATTCGCCTTTGAGACCCTCGGCTCCCCAGTCCCCCTTCGTGAGACCCAACCGCGTATGCAAGTACCGCAAAAGAGTGGGCCACTCGACGTCTTTTTGCTTCTCGAGGATGAGGGACCATGGCTACTTACCCCCTCAATGCATCAATCGACCGCCACAATAAGCCATGAAGGCTCCCCCTCAGCGGGCAGTGGGACCTACCCAGCAGTTTCTCCACCTTCCTGCACATCAGAATAGGCCTCCGCAACAACTTATGCAACAGCCCAATCTTCCGCAACAGGCTCGAGTCCATGTAATGGCAATGCAGGGCCTGGATGCGGCCACACCCACGCCCATAACATTTGAGGTGATGGCCCACATACGAGGTACCCCCATATTCCTTTTGGTGGATACCGGATCCACTACATCTCTAATATCATGTACCATAGTCAAGCATCAAAAGTTTCACACCACCCCTATGTTGGGGTTAAGGATCATCATAGCCACCGGGACCTTCTCGGAAGCCACAAGAGTATGTCACGACTGCCCCATAAACTTGGGGGTAAGGAGGTGCACGTGGACCTAATTGTGATAAAGGTCTTCCATTATGATGTCATAATGGGCATGAATTGGTTGACCATGATGAAGGCAGAGATCGATTATGAAACTCGATTGATGACAATACACGAAGGCGAAGGCACCTCCTTCATATTCCCAGTCCAGGTCAGCTACCAGCACTGAATTTTGTGTTATGCTTCTCTGAAAGAGGGATATGATAGTCCCTCGCTAATAGGCACGTCTGTTGTCCAAGACATCGTAGACATGTTCAAGCCCATACCTGAGCTCCCTCCCCCAACGGGAGATTGACTTCACCATCGACTTGGTACCATGTGCTATGTCGATCTCCCTATTAACTTACCGCATGCCGCCTGGTGAAATGGAGGAGGTGAGGACTCAAATTGATGACTTATTAGAGTCAGGCTTCATCCAACCCAGCGTCTCGCCATGGGGAGCTTTGGTCCTATTTGTGAAGAAGAAGGATGGCACCTTGCGATTGTGTATTGACTACAGGAGACTAAACCACGTTACAGTGAGAAATACGTACCCATTGCCTAGGATTAACGATTTGTTCGATCAGTTGAGAGGTGCTCAATACTTCTTAAAGATCGACTTACAATTTAGATACCACCAATTGCGAGTCAGGAAGGAGGATGTATAGAAAACAGCATTCAAAACCAATTTCAGGCACTACGAGTTCCTAGTCATGCCATTCGAACTCATGAATGCGCCAGTAGTCTTCATGGATCTAATGAACAGTGTCTTCAGGCCTTACTTGTATAGGTTCACCATCATGTTCATCGACGACATACTAGTGTACTCGAAGAGTCATGAGGATCACAAAGAACACTTACAGGCAATCATCAATACGCTCAAACGAAACCAATTGTTCGCATAATTCTGGAAATGTGACTTTTTGAAGGAAGAAGTTAAATTCTTAGGGCACATGGTTTCTAAAGAAGGCATCGTTGTAGATCTCGCCAAGGTGGCAACTATTCAAGATTGGAAACAGCCGACTTCAGTTATAAAAGTAAGGATTTTCTTGGTCTCGCAGGCTATTATCGTTGGTTCATTAAGGATTTTTAGGAAATGGCCCGGCCACTGTCCTAACTTACTCGGAAGGACATCAAGTTCTCCTATAATGACAAAGCAAAGGCAGCCTTCCAAGAGCTGAAAGACAAGTTGACGTCAGCCCCAGTGCTCGTGCTACCTGAGGAAGGGGTTAAGTACAACATTTATATTGATGCCTCCCGAGTAGGCCTAGGTTGTGTGCTCATGCAGAAGGACAAGGCAATCACCTACGCCTCCCAACAACTAAGGAAGCACGAAGAGAACTACCCTACGCACGACCTCAAGTTAGCGGTGGTCATCTTCACTTTAAAGCTATGGAGGCACTATCTCTATGGGGAAGAGTTCGAACTCTTTTGCGATGATAAGAGTCTCAAGTACATCTTCACCCAAAGAGACCTGAACATGAGGTAGTGGCACTGGATGGAGACACTAAAGGACTTCAAGTTTGAGGTTTCCTACCACTCGGGCAAGGCCAACCTAGTGGCTGACGCCTTGAGCTACAAGAGAGCTCTAGAATTTGTGGCCCTATAAATGGAGGAATGGAATATGGTGGAGTTCATGCAAGACTTCAAGTTGAAGTTGACAATGGAACAACTGTATGAGACCATAGCCCACATCCACGTTCAGCCACTAATTGATAGTCGAATCATCGAAGCCTAAGGAGAGGATGAATTGTTGAGAAAGATGAAGGAAAGAGCGAAAAGTGATGCAAACTCCGAATGGAGGGTTGGTTCTGATGGAGGTTTACGATTTTAGGGTCATCTATGTGTTCTAAGTCTCCATGGACTAAGGAAAGAAGTCCTGGATGCCGCCCACAACTCCAAGCTACCTCTGCACCCCGGGAGCACCAAGATGTACTGGGACCTAAGGCGAAATTATTGGTGGGACAACATGAAGGGCCAGATAGCAGATTATGTGTCCCACTGCCTCACTTGCCAACAAGTTAAGGTTGAGCATCGCTGGCCGCCGGGCCTTTTGTAACCCATGCCTTTGGCCGAATGGAAATGGGATTTCATATCCATGGATTTCATTTCCAGGTTACCTAAGACAAGGAAGGGACACGACTCGATATGGGTGATTGTTGATCGGTTGACGAAGTCAACCCACTTCCTTCTGATCCGGGCTTCTAACTCTGCTGACGACCTAGACAAATTGTATATCAAGGAGATAGTATGGCTCCATGGCGTCCCATTAGAAATAGTATCAGACCGGGACACTCGATTCATGTCAATCTTCTGGACCGAATACAGGAAGCGATGGGAGTAAAGTTGAAGTTTAGTACTACCTTCCACCCACAGACAGATGGACAAACTAAGTGAGTGAATCAGATATTGGAAGATATGTTGCGGGCTTGCGTGCTCGATTTTCTAGATAACTAGGATGATTGCCTCCCATACGCCGAGTTTGCCTACAATAATAGCTTATAAGCTAGTATTAGCATGGCACCTTATGAAGCATTCTATGGACGCCCGTGTCGGGCCCTGCATTGCTGGGTGAAAATTGGCGAGAAAAGACTAATAGGTCTGGATCTGGTGCAAACAACTACCAAGAAGAATGAAATTATCTGGCGTCATCTCTTAGCGAGGTAGAAGAGCTACGCGGATACGAAGTGAAGGGACTTAGAGTATGAAGTCGGGGACCATGTATTCCTTAAGGTCTTGCAGATGAAAGGAGTATTATGCTTTAGCAAAAAGGGGAAGCTTACGCCATGATACATTAGACTGTTTCAGATTCTAGACCATGTAAGCCCCGATGCATATCGCCTGGCCCTACCCACGCCTCTTGCCAGAGTGCACAATGTATTCCATGTCTCTATGTTGAAGAAGTATGTCCCCGATCCTACGCACGTCATCAAGTGGGAGCATGCGGAGCTCAAGGAAAATGCTACTTACATCCTCCGACCCACTCGAGTCCTAGACAGAAAGGAGCAAGTGTTGCATAATAAAGCCATCTCGCTAGTGAAAGTGTTGTGGACGCACCATGACGAAGAGGAGGACACATGGGAGATGAAAGAAGAAATTCGCAAGCATTACCCAAATCTACTCGAGGAGTACGAACAGGTATAAATTTCGAGGATAAAATTTAATTATAAGGGGGGTAGATTGTAACACCTAGGCCAACTGTCACGACATCTTAGGGCGTTCTCTAGCAAAATCGCCACAGGACCGCTCGGGGCAGCCACATGGAACACGTGTGAATTCCTAAAAGGTTAGGGAGGAATGACGTCAGGTGTTGCAATCACCAAATTACGAAAGGATGAGGTCACAAACGTAATCAGACCTGAGTATGACCTGCAAAAATGGGCTGCAAGGCTGGCTCTTCCAATAATCTGCTGCAACAAACTAAAATGACTGTGTATCACCCATCGAAAATCTGTTAAGTCCGAAATTATAGGAAATCATAGGTCTCACTGGGCTTAAAGTCCATTGTGGATGGCAAACCCAAACGGTGCCCCAAACTACACAACTTGGACCGAGAAGATAGTGCTTGAAAAGCGCGACTCTCCCGAAACTAAACCTGAAACTTAAGTGAAGTTGGCCCTGTGACTAAACTGCGAAGTTGCGACTTTCCAACCATTAGATTGCAATCAAACTTGGGCCATGAGCCAGGGATATTTCCATGCTCATATCCATATAATTGTGGCCCTGATCGAACATCAATTGTCATTGATCGTAAGTAGAGTCCCTGCGATCAATCAAGAGATCCGATTTCCACCAAATTCGAATCGATCGCTCATCCGTTTATGGGACACCTGTCCCATGGCACTGATGGGTCAGTGGGCCCCTAGAGCCCTATTAGCCAGAATTTAGCCCTTTAGGGGCATTCATGTTGGAAAAAGGACCCCCATTGTCATTAAGACACAAAATTCAGACTATTTAAGCCCCAAAATCACACTCCCTCACTCCCATACTAAATTTTTATTACAAGGGAGAGAGGGAGTGGGGAGAGTCGAGGAAGAGAGCTCCTTAAGGAGCTGACTTAAGGAAAAATTCTCTCTTACCATTGCCCGCATCAAAGCCTACGACTCGGCTGCCATAGAGAGAGGCCCACCTGTAATAGAGAGGTAATCATCTAGCCCCCTTCGAATTTTCACATCTTAGGCCGCTTACATGCACCCTAACAAGCGAACTCTATTGGTGCAGGGCTTCGATACGCCAACCCACAGACCCGAAACATTAGGAGTGGCACCACAAACCATCGGACTACTCCTAGGTGTAGACCATTAACCTTAGGTAAGCAATTATTAAACCTAGGTTGCAACTAGTGATTATGTTATGCGAAATTGGTATGCATGTTAATTAGCAAGTAATCCTTAGTAGCTTTTCTCCATGAATTCGCCTAATCATGTTTAGAGTAGTTAATGATTGCTTACTTCTTAGATTAGGCCAAACTATTGAACTATTGCCCATCATTTATTTTCCTTTCTGTCATATGAAATTTATTTTTGATTTATTTTAAAAATCTGCGATGAGTTGGAGTAATGTACCCGTATGCCATCACGATGATTCGATTGAGTTGAATGCCCATACCTATTGCCATGCATGTCTGAAATTTCTTGGATTAAGTGTTGTATGTGACCCCATGTGACATGCTAAATGACTGACCCATTGGGTTGGCCAACAAATTGCAAAGAGCCGCACGGACGGTCATATCGGTTTGGCCGTCCAGGGACGATCCGACCAATCTAGGTCAAACACGGATAGCCAACAGTAGTTAGTCTACACGGGATGCTCACACCCAATGTCGAATGCTTCGTAGTTCACCTATATCGACCGAATTGGCTCACTAGTTGACTAATCATGTATGTTCACCATATATGATCACTTCTGTTTGAACCTGAGGCACCCCACTCCCATGGAACGCCGACTTACAATAACTATGATGTGATCCACAAGTCTTGTGAGCCGGGCATGGTGGTATGGGACACTATGTTCAAGTTGTCAGCTTACGCAGGTGTGACGAGCCTCTCCATTGTGACCACGACCAACCTAGTTTATGAATCTACCATTCGTATGAGTTAGCTAGCAGTGACGAACCCAGATGGATCAAAGATCACAGGCATAAGGCCTCTTCGACCACCTTGGCCTCGCGGTTATGATAGGTCATTGAATTCGTAAGGGTGTCTCAGTTTCCCCAATTTTGCTAGATGAACAGACATAACTAAACACTTGGCTAACATGATCACGACCGCATTGCATTTAGCTAAGCTGGCGACTCGATAGTCGAGGTCATATTGAGGGAGTGTTGGACATATGCGAACGTGTAGATGGTGTCGCTTGATAAAGCGTTGGATGGCGAGGGCATGTATCATATCTTAATACCATATATGAGCATTAATAAGAGTAACTAGGAATTGTGTGCTTAGTTGTTTTTCATTATTTGCACTTATAGAATTGATAACTTGTGTAACTTGATGCTAATGGAACCACTGAGTTGATCACTCACTCCCACTCTAGGACAGTGTTTTAAAACACCAACCAGACCCTATCTTAGATGCAAGTATCACAGAGCCTGATGCATTGGATGGAGCGATTATAGACAAGGAAGAGGAGCTCTCCTACTTCTAGCTGCTCGGCAGGTCATCATAGGTCGCCCTAGGGCCAACGACGGGGCCTTAGGGCAGGGGATATTTGTATATCTTTTGGACTACATATATTTTGCCAAGACATGTTCCCGTGCGTTATGCATATCACCTCATTTTACTAGTCGTACCTTTTATTAGTCATACTTTAATTCAGTAGATGATTGCAGTTCATGCCACATGATCCATTTAATTTTTCAAACACGTATACATCAATCAAAAGAAACCCACATTTAGACAATTTGTAAGGCATAAGTGGCACCCAGAAATTCAAGAGTTAAGCATTACTCGACCCTCGAAATTTAAGGTGTTACATCCAGGGACCCTACTGAGCATCTAGAATCCTTCAGAGCTTGGATGGATCTCCAATCGGCGTCCAAGCTAATCATGTGTCATGCCTTTTCCTTAACTTTGATAGGAGTCGCGAAAAGCTGGTGCAGGCAACTAAAGCTGAGGTTAATCAGTTCCTTCGTCGACCTCAGCAAGGCGTTCCTGACACAGTTTATTATGGGAAAAGAACGATGAAAACAGTCTACTCATTTGC
The DNA here is from genome assembly GCA_030180095.1 of Magnolia changhungtana. NCBI lineage: Eukaryota > Viridiplantae > Streptophyta > Magnoliopsida > Magnoliales > Magnoliaceae > Magnolia > Magnolia changhungtana. The sequence continues at coordinate 6,322,106 of JASAUF010000625.1, forward strand.
TCACCATCAAGCAAAGAGAAGGTGATACCCTAAAAGACTATATTGTGCACTTCAATGTGGAGGCGATGTAGGTTGACGATTACTTGGACAAAAAAGCCCTGACCGCTATGATAGTCGGTCTACGAGAGGGAAGGTTTCTCTTTTCAATAGGGAAAAACCCTCCAGCGACTCTGAGAGAGCTCATGAATCGAGCACAGAAGTACTCTAATGCCAAGGAACTTTTTAGTTCTCGAAAGACTACCCGAAACACCGAGAGCTTGACGAAGGACAAAAACCACAAAGAGGAAGCTTCATCCCAAGCAACCTCCAACAAAAAAAAGACCGAATGAGGGTATGAATAGAGGTCAGCGGCTGGGCAGACGTCCTGAGAGTCAGTTCAGTTCATACACCCCTCTCAACGCCTCACCGGAACAAGTCCTTTTGGAAGTACAAGATAACGGCTACTGAAATGTCCAAGCTGTATGAAAACTAGTGCAGACCAGTGGGATAAGCGAAAATATTGCCACTTACACTGCAACCACAACCACACTACCCGTGACTATTTTGACCTTAATTTAGAGATCGAGGCCCTAATCTGCAATGGGCACCTGGGAGAATATGTGAAGGGGGAACGATCGGGTCAGAAAGAGGAGCAGCCCGACAGAGCCACCGATGGTAACCTCAAAATTTGAATGCCCATAGAAGGTGGTGATTCAAACCGAGCCGAGAAGGCCCATGCTCAGAGTACCGACTCAGGCCACTATATTCACCTCGCCAGTAGACTGTTCAAAGAACCGCAGATGTGCCCATGCAATTTGACATTTTCTGAGGAAGACGCTCGTGGTATCTAGTACCCGCTGATGATGCTTTAGTCGTGTCCATGACTATAGCTAATCGAAAGGTATATCACATTCTCGTTGACATAGAAAGTTCGGCTGACATACTCTTCGCTGAGGTGTTCGATAAGATGGGGGTTGATAGGTCACGTCGTTGACCCGTTAAGACCCCGCTGCACGGCTTTACGAGAAATAAGGTCATCTCTGAGGGTTCTATCCTACTCCCTGTCACTACTTGGGAAGAACATAATCAGACCACTGTGATGGTCGACTTCTTAGTGGTGGACTGCCCCTCAGCCTACAACATCATCCTTGAACAACCATCCCTTAACTCCATGAGAGTTGTGGTATCTAGATACCACCTCATGATGAAATTTCCTACTGATGATGAGGTCGGTTATATCTGAGGAGACCAACGTGAAGCTCGGCAGTGTTACTCAACCGCTCTAAGGACTAAAATTTTAGTCTAGACCCTAATGGTCAACTCACTTGATCTTAGGGAAGATTCATCAGAAAGAGGATCTCTGATAGAAGATCTTTTAACTATTCCCCTCGATGAGTTCGACCCAACCTGCTCAGTTCAGATCGGATCATTGCTAGCTCCCAACTCTCGAAGGCAAATAATGGATCTCCTCCGACACAACGCCAATGTATTCGCCAGGTCCCACCAGGATATGCTAGGCATTAACTCTAAGGTGGTGGTCCACAAGTTGAATGTAGACCCTGATTGCAAACTAGTCAGACAGAAAAAGGAGAGCGTTTGAGCCAAAGTGATATGTCGTGATCGCAGAAGAGGTCGACAAACTCTTGGATGCAATGTTTATTAAAGAGGTCTACTACCCTAACTAGATTGTCAACGTCGTCCTAGTGAAGAAGCCTAATGGAAAATGGTGGGTTTGAGTTGACTATACCAACCTGAATAAAGCCTACCCCAAGGACAGTTTTCTCCTCCCCAGAATCAACCAATTGGTTGACAGTACGGCCGGACATGAGCTCTTAAGCTTTATGGACACATACTCAGGCTATAATCAGATAGTCATGCACCCATGGGACAAGCAGAAGACGACCTTTGTCACTAATAAGGGACTTTATAGTTATAAGGTCATGCCCTTCGGATTGAAGAATGTTGGAGCTACATATTAGTGACTCGTGAATAAAATGTTTGCTCGATAGATTGTACGGTCCATGGAGGTCTACGTCAATGACATGCTAGTGAAGAGCATCAAGGCCGCCGACCACACAGCCGACCTTAACGAGACTTTCTCGATCTTGCGGCAATACCAAATGAAGCTAAACCTGACCACAATACCAAACGAAGATGAACCCGACCAAGTGTGCATTCGGAGTTAGCTCGGGTAAGTTCCTTAGTTTTCAGGTCAGTCAAAGAGGAATCAAAGCAAACCCCTACAAAATCAAAGCTTTGTTGGACATGAAGTCACCTCGGATGATGAAAGAAATCCAGTGCCTCACCGATAGAATCGTCGCGCTCAATCACTTTGTGTCCAGAGCAACCAATAAGTGCCTCCCCTTCTTCCAGCAATTGAAGGGTAATAAAAAAGCAAAATGGACCCCGGATTGCAAGCTAGCATTCCAACAGCTAAAACAGTACTTGGGATCACCCCTACTCTTATCAAAGCTAGAGCATGGAGAATCCTTGTTACTGTACCTAAAAGTCTCCGTAATCGCAGTTAGCTCAGCCCTCATCCGAGAATCTGAAGGAAGACAATGCCCGGTGTATTACGTCAGCAAAGCCTTGGTCCCATCCAAGGCATGATATCCATATCTGGAAAAACTAGCTTTAACTCTGATAATCTCATCTCGATGGCTTCACCCTCACTTCCAAGCTCACACAATAATGGTCCTGACTGACCAACCTCTCCACCAGGTACTTTAAAGGCCTGAGGCATCAGGGAGGCTCACTAAATGGGCGATTGAGCTCAGTGAGTTCGATATCAAATACTAGCCGAGGAACGCCATCAAAGGCCAAGCAGTGGCCAACGTCATCATTGAGCTTACTAGCCGGGAAAACAAAACTGCATCGGATGAGCTAGGAGGATCTTCTAACAAGTTTGATAAAAAAATTGAAGCTTGCTAGTCAGCCACCACATTAAGTAATGCTGGGTCTGATCAATTGGTCAGAAATGACCAGACGACAAAACTGACCAGATCATCTAGAGGTTATATGTGGACAGGTCATCCAACTCCAAACGCGGTGGAGCAGGGATTCTCCTCCTAGCCCCCGACTTGACATCAATCCAATACGCTCTGAGTTTCAGTTTTTGTGCTTTAAACAATGTGGCTGAATATGAAGCTCTGCTAACAGGACTCAGGTTAGCAGCGACTATGAGAGCTGAGGTCCTCGAGCTTCACTATGATTCACAACTTGTCGTTAACCAGATCTCCGACGAATACCAGGCAAAGAAGATGTGAATGATTGCATATATGTGCGAGGCTCAGGAATTGATGAGCAAATTTTGGAGGAGTAGCATCAATTTGATTCCAAGGGCGAAAAACTCATGGGCGGATGCACTAGCAAAGCTAACATCCGTGACTGAAGGGGATATTCTGAGTACTCTCCCAATAGAGTTTTTAGCTGAGTCGAGCATCAATCAGCTCAGGTCAGATGTCGTTCTTCCCATGCATGTAACTCCAAGATGGATGGACCCGATCATAGAGTACCTCAGAGAAGGAAAGCTCCCTGAAATAAATTGGAGGCACGATGACTCACTTTCAGATCGGCTCGGTACACGATGATTAAGGACGTCCTATACAAAAAAGGGTTTTCCTTACCATATCTCAGATGTCTTCAATTAGAAAAGGCCAACTATGTCATAAAGGAAGTCCATGAAGGAATATGCAGCAATCACTCGGGTGGTCAAGCCTTACCCCATAAAATCATCCGGCAAGGTTACTTCTGTCTGACCCTTAAAGAGGACCCTGGCTGCTCGCTCAATGGGGTATCGACATCATAGGGCCATTATCTTCGGGAAAAGGGCGGACTCAATACGCCATTGTAGCAGTCAATTATTTCACAAAGTGGGCGGAACTCAAGCCCGTGGCCAGAATCACCAAGCAGAAAGTCACTAATTTCATGTGGAAGAATGTCATCTGTGAGTTCAGAATCCCAAACACCATCGTCTCGGATAATGGGAGGCAGTTCGACAATGACAAATTCCTCAGCATGTGTCAAAAGCTCGCCATCTGAAATGCCTATTCATCACCTCGGCATCCTCAATCGAATGGATAGGTTAAAGTGATTAACAAGATAATAAAAAATCATCTTAAGACCAAGCTCGAGAACACAAAAGGTGTCTGGGCCGAGGAACTCCCTTTCGTGCCCTGGACATACAGGACTACAGCTCGATCTTCAATCAAAGAGACTCTACTCTCTCTCTCTCTCTCATTTGGAGTCGAGGTCGTCATCCTGGTCAAAGTGGGACTCCCTACGGTGCGCGTGCAGTCTTATGACGAGGACCAGAATGTCGAGCAGATAACTATGTGCCTCGATCTCCTTGAAGAAATAAGGGAACTAGCCAAACTCAGAACCGCAACTCGGTAACAACAGGCCGCTCGATTTTACAATTTCAGGGTCAAAATCCAGAGGTTCTAACCAGGGGACCTAGTCCTCTATAAGATGCTCCAGAATACTTTGGAGCCTGGAACAGGAACCCTAGGACCAACCTGGGAGGGACCTTATCGAATAATAAGTACAGCTCAGCCCGGCTCCTACCAACTTGAATATCTATAGAACTGACCTCTGCTTCATCCATAGAATGTCGAGCATCTGAAGATCTACCACTCGTGAGCCAGATCGTGAAGAAAAAAATGACTAAGGTAAAAAAATACTTGTATTGCATGTAAATTCTTATGGGTTTTCGCAATAAAAACTCCTCGGCATGAAAAAATTTCATCTAAACTTCACCTCTATTTATTCACATTACCGAGGACCTCCTTCAATGCAAGGAGAAACACTCCTCTAATGGCCTAAACCTTAAAGAAGTGGTCAGCCCATTAACTATAACTACACACATGTCAACAAATAAGCCAAGTCAACGCTTATAAATCAGCGTGGCTAACCACACTACTACTATATACAAGTGCACGACCCTACATATTTACCAGAAAAATACATAGAAGTATAAAAATGACAAGATGGGGCAAAAACTTTCTATCCATTAAACCGGAGAAAATTACAAAATTCTTATAAAAGAGAAAAATACATCTAATCTGCCCAAGGAGGGGGCTACTCGGATGGAGGAGGCTGCTCGGCTTCAGCCTGCGAAGGCCCTTATGAGGCTTCATCACTGAGGAAGGCGTCCAAGTTTAAATCCAGATACAGCCGCTTGACATCCTCAACATAATTATCATAACCACAGTTGTATATGATATCAACCTCATCGGATCTTTCCTTTGAGGCCTTATATTCTTCTACAGTTGCAGCTTTGATTGATGCCTCGAATTTGACCAGTCGGGTATCTACGGTCTTTTTGACCTCTGCCAATTTAGCTGTTGAAATGGTCTTCACCCCTTCCAGCTCTGCCCTCAGCCCTGCTGTATCCACCTCAATAGATGAGAGATGCGCCCTCACTCTCCCAGCTTAACCTTGCTGGAGATGAGATGGGACTTAGTTCCGTTGAGCTCGGCCATCACTAAGCTCTCCTTATCTCGGGCTTCTACCAGTAGGATCTTCAAAGCATCCCGCTCCTCCTCTATAGCCTTCAGCCCCCCTTTCAAAGCCTCAACCTCGGCCACCTTCTCCTGAAAGCCCTCGCAAAGGGCCCCAACTTCAATCATCTCAAGACCCTTGCTAAGAGCCTCGACCTCGGCAATCTTCTCCTTAAGGGATGCCTCGACCACTTCGCATTCGTCAGCTACTCGCCTCATCCTATCCCAAGTAGATAGAAATGTACGGATGAGCTGAGCACAGGAAATAAATGAACAAGTTAGAAAATGTAAAGGAAACCTAACAACGGAAGAAAAGAATGTACCTTATAGAAAAGCATGGCCACATCAATAAGGAAGGACTCCGGATGGGAGTCCGTTAGGTCAACAATCTCCTTCTCTAGAGCATGTTTCGCTGTCCAATCGGATAGACGATACATGCTATGACCCAGCGCCTCCTTAAGGGCCTAGTGGCTTGGTGCAACGGCCCCCTCAACATCACCAGGGGCTGAAGAATCAAACTCGATCTCTGAGGCACCGGCCCCCTCAACTGTTCGAACAACCTCATCCGAGATAAGATACTTGACTTCCTCGACCATAAGAATGGCCTCTTCTGCTACAAGAGCCTCAGGGGCGAGAGATACCTCCTCCATGTCCAGGTCAACCACCTCCACTGCGCTTGGCTATGAAGGGGAAATCGACACAGGAGCTTCTTCACCTCCCGCATCGATTGGAGCCGGTTGGTCCGCCAAGGACTGTTCAGCCCTGGTCTCTGACCTCACCTCCACGGCGGAGGAGAGTATCTAGGTGATGGAAGGAGTCGCCTTCTTCCGGACAACCGTCTTCTTCCGGATCATCTCCTTAACGGAGGGACGCTTCTTCTTTCCAGACTTGTGGGGCTCAGCCATACCTGCAGGGCACAACTCAAGTCAGCTGAGCACCAGCACAAAAGAATCTTAACTAATGGACAACTACTCACCCAGAGAAAAGGAAGCAATTTATAGAGCCTAGATCAGTGCAGAAGCTCAGGAGTGATGAGCTTATTCCAACGGTGGAACTCCTCCTTTAACACCTTCGCCTTGCCCACTTGGTTATGGTGGAGGGCGGACAGCTCAGGCTGACCCTTAGGGAAAGTTGCAAATGTACAAAATAAAATTAGGGTTACCATAAATCTCAAAAGCAGGAAAAGAAGACCTAAATGCTATAGTAATATCCGACCTAGGGTGGCAAATTTGGTGGGTACTCTGACATGAGACAAGCCAGTTCGGCAACAGGCGCCTCCCATTATCTCGACACCCAGAACCATTTGTTCTTCCATCCTTGTTGGAAGTCAGGAGATTGGTGACAAGGCTTTGGCCTCGGTTCACCCATGCTAAGAAGTAGTACCAGCACGACTGCACAGGGTTGTGCTTAGTCTAGTACAGATAGATGAAACAGCTACTCTGATTTATCAATGGTGGGTCACCTAGATTTTGGCCTTCGACTAATAGATCATAGGGCTAGGCCTATCATAGGGCTAGGCCTAAGATTTTAGTGATTGAGCGTAGTCTTCAGCTTCCTATGGGTATCTAGAGTTGGGCATCGAATCGAGTCAGACCGAGTTAGGGCTAACCTTAACTGATCCAGTTTTGAAATATACCTGAGCCAAACTCAACCTGACTTGTTACCGAGTCCAGTATGCCTGACCAGATCCGAGTCTGAGTCTGGCTTGGACTAATTCGGACCAAGTCTGACCCAGTCGCAATGACCGAATCAAGTCGACTCAACACCGAATCAGATCGAGTTGAGCTTTTTTTCCTATCTTTTTTTTTCTACCTGACTTGAGTTGTTCAAAATAAATATTTTCAAAGACTCAAAAGTAATTTTTTTTAAAATGAACAAACTAAATAAACATTATAAAAAATCAAAAGTATGTTCATAATCTCAGATGGAGTTCCATATTCAAACCAATAAACCATTCATTTATTCAATATCCTCTGTATGATGAATGCCTTTTTGGCACGTAACCCAAGTAACCTTGTCCATAATAGTAACTCCCTGCTCCACCTTCGTCACCAAAATCATTCTTTGGTTTTCATTTTATGGCTTACACTGCAGGAGAACTCTAAGTTGAGTCTGAGGTGGAGGTGTCTAAAATATGGTTGTTTACCTCTATCTGAATGGGATGGTGGAGATATCATTCCATCATCCTTATTTATAGATTCAAGAAGTTTTTTCAGCCTCTTTTTATAATCCAATTTGTACGAAAATTTCCAACCGCCTATAGAATGTTGCAAGACTTTTAAGAAACTTTAAAGATTTATCGCTTGGCTTAGACCCAGACTCATGCCTGCTTCGGCTTCATGTTGTCTCGAAGGGGGTTGATGTTGTCTGGTCTTAGATGCCAATTTCAAGCCTTCTTTTACTACTTCTTTATAATCCCTTTCTTATTATTCCCATAATATTTTGTCTACTTCTTCTCTACTAACTGTGGGGGCAGTTCCTCTACTTAACCATTCTTCAATTATAATAGGCCCACTTCAATATCTTTTATGGTTGGTTATATTGGTTGTAGGGGAATGGGCGGTAAAAGCCTTTGTATTTAAGTTGAGAATGGCTCAAAATGTATTCAGGACTTCTGGATGAGCTCTACTACATGGGGAAGTGTCTCCTCCTTAACAAGCCAGCTGTAATTTTAACTGATATTTTTTTTTGTTTACAAATTATTTTCCACCCAACTTTCATTGTAACTCTATCTTTTCGTTCTGTGAGTAGACTTGGGCTCTATAATTCTAAATATTTATCGATGGATCATCTTTCGATGACATATTTATAAGTATGTATTTTGAAAGAAATAATATTTGGTAAGGTTGAGGCAACATAAATAATTAAGGAATGAAGATAAATAAACGCAGCCAACCAATCATATGAGATTTAAGTAACATTAAGTCATTTAAAAGAATAAATGAAAAGAGAAAAAAATATAGAAAAGAAACATTAAATTACATAAGATGATAAGTGATAAACATATAAAATATCCATCCACCCATCAAATGTTACAAGTTGAGTCCATAAATAATAATTGTCAAATTGTTGTAAGCAAATGAAAGAGAAAAAAAAAAGGTATTGTCTCATACTATTTCCTGCAATTGTTGCAGGTATTGTATCATCTTGCTTCTCACTCTCCTCTTCTTTGAACTCCTTGTCAACAAACTTCTCTTTTCCCCAGATTGGAAGTAACCAATCATGTGTACAAATGCGCACTTCAACTGATTTCGATGTAAGTTAGCTTCGATACTCGTTCATGACCCTACTCCCTATACTAAAAGCAGATTCTTATGCTATGGTTAAAATTGGATTAAGAATATCCTCATGCCATTAACAAGAGTACAGGGTACTATGATTCATGAGCTTTTGACTTCCACCAGTCTAAAACATCAAATTCTTCGCCTTTGTACTTTACAAGTGGCTCCTTGAGATAGTGGTCAAGTTCTGTTTAGGTTGTTTGCATTTGAGTCTCGACTTGTGCCATGAAAGACATGAAATCATTGATCGTGTTATGTTCTACAACAACATGAGAAGTAGAACTCACTTGAGGTGTCCAACTACGGTTTGTATTTTGTAGCCCCCAAAGTTTCTATATAAAAATTGAACAAATCTTCAACTGCATCACGAATCTTATCGCCCTCGGTGGCACTCTTCTCACCATACAACTTTTTAAAAATGAATATAACCATGAACATCTTGTATTGTGGATCAAGAACAACTAAAACATCCATTACCATATTACACTCAAAGAAATACTTATCAAACTTTAATTGCATACCCATAATCATTAATTGTAGAAATTCTGGTCTACTGCAGATTATGTTCAAAACATATTCTACTCTCCAAAGTTCTAGCAGAAATATATTTGTTATTGGAAACTTGCTTTCTGAAAAGATCTTTGTTATGTCCTAAAAAACTGAAAGGAACTTGTGAACTGCTTTAACTCTTATATAATCATCATCAGAAGGCAACTACTGATACACACCATCACGCTCTGCATAGTAAGAGAATGCATTTCTGAAAGCTATTCCTGAATCCAATATTTCATAAGTTGGATTCCAACATGTCATGACATCCAGCTTCATCATTCTCTGAGATGACAAATTCAATTGTTTCACAATCTCATTACATGTATTTAATCGTGAAGGTGATCCCTGTATGTACTTCACACACTCTCTTTGTTCTCAATCTTTGGCTTTATTATTTTTAACTCATCTTTTGTAATCAAGTTTAGGATGTGGGAACAACACTTAACATAAAATATTTTCTCACAGATATACAAGTCATCGGTGGCCCTAAATTAGTTTCATAAATTTGTTATCATGTTATCATTTATAGAGGCGTTGTCTAAAGTTATCAAGGAGATTTTCTTCTTAATGACCCACTCCACAAGGTACCATTAGATGCAGTCTAAAATCATCAAAACTAGTGTGAGGAGGCACAAATCAGTGTGATATATACCCCTTTCGTTGATTGAATGATGTCCACAAATATGAAGTCATGCTTATTCAGAAAACCAATGCTAACTGTCCTTTCAACTTGACTTCTCGCTTGCATACATCTTCATGCACACTCTCTTTATTATTGTATAGGAGACCTTTTCATATAAGGGGTTAAAGCCTCTGGCTAATTCAATAAAAGATGGACTCTCTACCATATGAAATGATTTTTTCATTCGTAATAATAAATCTACCCATCAACTCATTCACACGGTCCCTGTTATACTTATAGGTGGACAAGTGTAACGCCCTGAAAATCGAGGGTCGAGCATAAACTCAACTCCCGAGTTCCAACACATCACTTATGCAACATAAATAAGGATGATTTAATGTTGTCTGTGTTAGTGTATTAAAGATGAATGAGATTAAGCCAAAACAGCATATCATACTCCAAAGACAGTTAAATTATGCAAGTGGAAGATTGTGATAGATATATAAAATATATGTAAAGTGGTGTAAGTCTCCAGAGTGTGAACATGTTACCAGGTTAAAGAATTACAAGTGTAGTTCCACAATGTACAAAATGAGAAAGTGTAATGTTCTCTATCCAAAACCCTGTAGCCCCGTCAGCGCAACTCCAGTCTACATAGACCCGCTAGAGAGTTGCATATAGGAGAGCTCCTCCTCATCATCGTAAAAGTCTAGCTCTACCTCATAAGCATCGCCATCACCTGCAGCTAAGACAAAATCTGGTTGGTGTGTACAACACCGTCTTGTAATGTGAGAGTCAGTGATCAACTCAGTGGAACAATAAAGCAAAAGTTAACATGTTATCAATTCAGTCAAGTAGTAATGATAAAGCATTAAAATCAAACATCCCTAAATACTCTTATTAATGCAAGAATGATATGAATAATGATGCATGCCCTCGCCTACACTCCCTCGTGTGACACCATCTTACGGTCACGGCATGCTTTCTTCCCTCTGTGCTCTTCAACCCGGGGCACATGTAGTGCGATGTTATGATCGTGATTACCAAGTTTTTATTAGTCCTTTTCATACAGCAGGATTAGGAAACTAAGGTACCTCCCTTATATCAATTCCCAAACAATGATCCATCTAGGGTCGTCAATCCTAGTTAATCACATACGATAGGTAAATTCAGGTCACTACCACCAACACCCGACCAACTGGCAATCTATTTTCGAAGGCTCGTCGCCAACCTGACTGGGGACCACAGCCAGGCTATGCCAGGATAGGCCTATTTTATACTCTTGTTGCTACAGAAGGGTCGTCGCCTCCACGTAGACTCAGATTACACTCGAGGTCACTATAAAGGGCTCGTCACCAAATCAGTGTAGGGCGACAGCTCGAATACAGTGTCTCATACCACCGTATTTGGCTCACGAGTCTGGGTTACTCACTGGTCACTACGGGGAGGCTCATTGCCCAGCGTAAGCCGACAGCTCGACTACGGTGTCCCATACCACCATGCCCGGCTCATGAGTTTTAGCGGATCGAGGCACCAAGGTTAACGGCGTGTCCACTGGTGAGTTTGGTACCTTAGGTTAAAGCAGTAGCCTCCAAATATGGTGAACATACATCGGGTCAATCGGGTTACTTGACGAGCTCGACTAGCATGAGCGCACATCAAGTGGATCGACATGAAGTGCGTAAGCACTCCGTGTGGCCTAACCACTGTCGACAACCGAAGTACGGCTCAGATTCGTCGAACACATCCTGTGTGGCGAAACAACATCATCCACTAATCTAGGATCAGTTACCGATTGCCTGGACTATACAATAGCCCCAATCACATTCAATTACGACAAAATATCCTAGAAGATAGTTAAAGCAGTAATGGATCAAGATTTCAAATCATACAATCAAAGGTCCGATATTGTCCGCTTTAGGGCTGTCAGGGCTGTTACATAGAATCGTTACACCACTTCCCCATCACCCTTCACGGCTTTATTTTTACATTTTATGGAATACAACTTAAACATAGATTTATACATATGCATTACATAGATAAACAGACACTATAATATATGGTACACGGAGGAAAACATACGCATAGTTAAAGGAGTTGAGAATCATATCTCAATACCCTTATACATTACAATTTACTAACTACTTACTCATTCAGACATTTCAGCAAACACTTTAGACTACTTACATCAACATACATGACGTTTATTGATCACATAGGTATTAGGCTAAATCCTTTCACTAGGGAGTTGCCCCATTTATAACACGCGTGCACCCACGACGGATAGTCATGGCAAGCATGAATCCAAGTTCCATATTCATTCATTCATTTCCACAAACACTTGGGCTACACACTATATCACATATAACGTATGTTTGCCATGATGTGATTTAGGGCAAGTCCTTTCGCTAAGGAGTTGTCGCCTACACAACAATCGCATAGCCATGATAGTTAGTCATGGCATACACTAACGCAAGGTTTATACTCATTTAGTCTTTTGCTCAAGCACTTAGGCTACGCATTATAACATACACGACGTATGTTAATATAACATGTATTAGGCTAATTCATTCACCCAGAAGTTAATACACATGCATCTAGCATACATAGACAGCAATTAATTATGGCAAGCACAAATCCAAATTTCATACGTATACGGTATTTTCTACAAATATGAGGAATACAGTATATTCAACCTAGTTAATGTATAACTGAAAAATGAAACGAACATCACTTTATGCATGTGAAATAGCACCTACGTCAAGAATAAATCATTAACCGACATTGAAAGCCTTGAAAACCATAACCTATACGTATATAGTCCGCACCTTACGCCGGTAAACGCGTAACGGAGTCATTTTAAACACGTAGTCGTTGTCACCGGAAGAATAATTACCTATAACATGAACTAGGTTAGCTATATTCATCATTTCAACTATTTAAAACCCTAGAACAAATTAGGGGTTGAATTTCTTACCTAAGAATGGGATCGTTAGCGCCGGTAGAGCGGTACGGAAGTGGTGGTAAGGCACGTAGAGTGATGGGATTGAATCCCAGGGATAAACTCCAACTCTCCCTCTCTCTTTCCCTCTCTTTCCTCTCTTCTCTCTCCTAGGGTTTCCCAAATTCGTATGGGATGAGAGAGTGAGGGCTTAAGGCCCTTATATAGGCCTAAAACTGATGGGAATGACCCCAAGGTCAAGGTATACTTAGGTTATGTCCAAAGAGCATCTGTTTCAGCTCAATGGAGCATTTTCGGAGCCCCCCTTGAGGCAAAGGTTGGACTTAAGCTCTCTGACCATGGATCTAGGTCGAGTTAAGTTTTCTATCCAATCGGATTTACAGATCGCCCGCAGCGGACCAATTTCAGTTCAACAGTCCACGATCACTGATCAGGGTCACAAGTACACTGACCTGTGTATGAAATTTCTCCTGATCCGAGGGTGTATTTGGGTGAGATTCTAACGGTCTGAATCCTTATATTTGGCCCACAAGCGACAAGTCTCAGATGACTTAAATTTAGATTTTATTTCTAAGATATCCATGTTTCTCACACACTTTACTCCGGGCTCAAGTGAATAGCTTCGGACACTATCTAAACTTAATTTTCGAGGTGGTGGTCAAGTCCAGCAAGGCGTTCTAAATTATATAATTTCGTAGTAATCGAACTTTCGACGTGCGGTCTAGATTCGATACGGAGTTTCAATGTGCTCCCGAGAGCAACTGGGTAATGAGATTGATCCTAGATTTTACGGTAACCTAACGTCAATGATTCTATAAGTTTTGGCTCTTGCAGATCATATTTAAAGTGGTTCAAATGGATTTCACAGCTAATCTAGTTTAGCACTTAGTTAATTTCGTCTAATTTCTAAAGGATCTGATCCTGAGTGATTTCTGCCTGAGGTGGTACTCGGGTCTTTGTACGGATTTTTCTGGGACATTACAACAAGGTACCTTATGATAGATCCACTAAATATTGGGTAAACGAAAGTGTCTGTTGGCCTAAGGTCTGGCTTCTCACTTTTTCTATTACACATCAAAAGGTGTTTTTTCAAAGTTATGGTCGACCCATCTACTTGTTTAGCATATTGAGCCTTATAATACTTGCATTGTATCTTCATCGTGTCATTTCTTCAAAATCTTCTCACATTATCAATCTTTTTTTAAACTTTTACTAAACTCTGTGACTTTGAGGTACTAATATAAATGGGCACCTCTTCATCTTGTAGACCTAATCCTTCATCTAAGATCATCGACGAAGTGACTGATAAACCACCAGGGGTATTGAAAATTTCCTCACTAGTCATCTACTGATTGAAAGACACTAAATCAGATTAGCACTATAATGCCTTAAAAGTTTATACTAAATCCTAAATTAGTCACCCAACCGAGTTTAGATATATTGTAATACTTTCATATTCCCATTTAAACGCCCACACCGAAATTTCAGCACTATCTCCCCATGTCTTTCCAGATAAGTTGATCTTTCATTTCATTCTCATGCCAAATATTTAAGTAATGTGAAGAAATTTGACATAAGAAATAAGAAGGAAGAAACATATTTAGAGAGAAATGGGGAGATAGAGTGTAGAATCGGAATGAACATTTAAATCGGTTATATGAAAGTACACTATCTATCTAACTTTGAATTGTCCAAAATGGGACAATTTGAGTGATTTTTATGCCACTCAAAATACACAATGTCTATGTTTAGCCACATAGAAGTCCTCAAATGGACAACTAATTGTCTAATTTATAAAAATAAACCACATTAGGTTTACTGTCTAATGCACAATAATAAGTTAAGTAATACACAATATAATCCATACACATTAGGCTAATGTCTAATGCATAATAATAAGTTAAGCAATAAGCAATGTAATCCATAATTCACAAAAATAAACACTAATTATTTAATTCAAAAAAATAAAACACATTATCCATTTAGGATTTGGGGTTTAGGTTTAGGGTTTAGGGATTAGGTTTAGGGTTTAGGGTTTGGGTTTGGGGATTAAGTTTAGGGTTTAAGGTTTAGCGATTAGGTTTTAGGAATTAAGTTTAGGGTTTAGGGATTACATTTATGGTTTAGGGATTAGGGTTAGGGTTTAGGTTTTAGGGTTTAGGGTTTAAGTATTAGGTTTAGGGATTAGGTTTAGGGTTAGGTTTTAGGGTTTAGGGAATAGGTTTAGGGCCCGTTTGGCCAGGTGGATTGGAAGGGCTTGAATGGTATTAGGGTGGATGGTGTGGATTTCTAGGTAATGATGGTGTTGTCAATGGATTGTCCTGAGATCCATGGGATTGCTATATCCCGTCTGTTTGGCACGCCCAGCCAATCCGAGGATTAAACCTTTCCATCCCTCCTAATCCTACAAACCAAACACACCCAGGCAAATTTGAGCGGATTAGGGTGGATTGGATGGGATTTAAAGGTAATGATGGTGTTGTCAGCGGATTGTCTTAAGATCCATGGGATTGGGATCAGATCACCAACTCTGTTTGGCACGCCCAGCTAATCCCGGGATTTAACTTTCAATCCCTTCCAATACCATCCAATCCCTTCCAATCCGACTAGCCAAACGGGCCCTTAGGGTTTAGGGTTTAGGGTTTAGGGTTTAGGTATTAGGTATTAGGTATTAGGTTTAGGGATTAGGTTTTAGGGTTTATGGATAAGGTTTAATGTTTAGGTTTAGGGTTAGTTTATGATTTAGAAATGGCTTAGCTTGAGCAAGCCCAAACGCACCATAGCCAGCTAGGTAGAACTCGAGTTAGCCTGAACGCACCACAGCTAGCCTAACCACACCACATGGTCCACACTCAGCCCGAACGCACACCACAGTTAGCTTGGACACACCTGATTTCAACCATACCTGACCCCAACTTCACAAACCACCCTGTAGACACCCCACTCAGGCTAGCGACTTGATAAGGCATGGATGATCCTTAGAAATTGAACCTGAACCCCACACCCTACCTAAAACTGCAGCCATTTCCCCAAACCTGATCCAAACCCTAACCGAACCTGAGCTATTTCATTACCTCACACCCTAACTTAATTCAAGCCAACACCCAAGCTAAAGCATGACCAAACCTTCACCTACAATCAATCCATATTTCGAGCTATTTTTTTAGCCAAATATCCAAAACGAGCTTTGGGCCACTCTCCGGGCCCAAACAAGCCCACTGGCTAAACTTCAGAAGCAACCATGAGGAGGCTGTAATTCGATTACCGCCCCCTCTCGAAAAATTTACGCAGAGCCAGCTGGATGAGTTTTGGACAAGAACAGTCAGAGGCGGTAATCCAATTACCGTCGATGGTAAAAAGATATTCCCTAAGCTACAACTGTTTCTCTCCTTGAGAGTCAACTATGCCTGGACTTCTTTGATGCCAAAATTATTACTATTTACCATTTTACCAAGCACTTCAACCTATACAAAAGTGTTATGTGGCATCACCATTCCCTCCACCAATCATATGCTGCCACATTAGCATTTACCCTCCATAATCCCTAGAATTACCTAAAGACCATCCCAAAAGGCTATAAATACCCTTCACTTCTCCTCATTTCACACCCAACAACCACCAACCAACGACCAAGTAAGTCCCCACCAAGAGAAAGTGAGTGAGAGTGAGAGGAAGTGCTTGAGTTCTCAAGCTCCCATCTTTTTAGCCCCCCCCCTCTAGCCTCCTCCAAACATCTCTTAACCTTACAGTCCTACTTGGGTCAACCATCCCCAACCATGGTGCACCCAAACATCCAAGCCATTTCAAATGCAAGCTAAAGATCATACAATCATCACTAGCATTCATATTTTATCAATCACATCATTACTCCCTTCTCAACCCTGTGCTTCTCTAGGTTACCATTGAATGTATGCCCTGCGATTTGCCAAAACTCCGGATCCTTTCACATCAGAAATTCATGGTACTCTAGTTCCCTTATATAACATTCTAGCACCACCACATCTACTCTTAATTTCCTTTCTTCTCTAGTCATTCTCTGGACGTATACTCTACGGCTTGCCGGAATTCCGGACCCTACCGTATCAGAAATCCAATTCTGCCTAGTCTCATTTTAGCACTTCATGTCCTATCACTTTATCCCCTAAGATTAGACTACCACACAAAGTAGAAAACGCACGCCTGTACGGGCAGAGGGGGTGTCTAACACCTTCCCTTTCTGTAACTGAGGTCACTCACTCAGAATCCCATGTCACAGATCAAGAGTCAACTTAAAGCAAGAAAGTCCTCTTATTCTCTGGCTTTTACAGATTTTGTAGGTTCTAGCCGACTGTGAGATTTTAAGTTAATTGGCTAGTGGCGACTCCAAGTCTATAGCATCTCCAATTTAAATCAGCCCCCATACAGCCACAAAACAAATATAAAGAGCGTGGGTGCCGATTTCCAACGTTCACACCCCCAAATTAAAAATTAATAGAATAAAACTATAAGGTTTAGTAAATTACCTTGATCAGGAAAAGTTGGGTGGCTGGGTGGGTACGGATTGTTTGGACGAGTTGTTGCATCATTGCCGAGCTTGAGAGATGAGGGAGGGAGTGGAGAGAGAGAGAGAGAGAGAGAGAGAGAGAGAGAGAGAGAGAGAGAAAGGGTGGCTTAGTGGCTGGTGGTGGGTGGCTGCTGGTCTCGGGAGAGGAGGATGAGGGAGGGAGAGAAATCGGGGTTAGGTTGGGTGCGGCAGGTAGGGTTAGACTTTAAAAAATTATGTTTTATACACATACACACACACACATACACACACTACCTGAACCTGAGTCGAGTTACATTTCGGATCAAGTCAATTTTAAACGAGTCGAATTTCGGGTCAAGTTGGGTCAAGTTACTGGGTAACTCAGAATTGACTTTGTTTGAGTTCAGATTGGGTGAAGTCTACTCAGTTCGGATTGACTCACCCATTCGGTTGGCAAAAATATTTCTAGCGAAGTTTTTCCTAAAATTTTTGAAATCCTAGTTGGAGAAAATCCGGGACGTTACAGGAGGTACTGTGGGAATTCAGAGGGATTGACACCTAACTCAAGGGTGAAATCCTGTAACAGCCCGGATTTTTGACAACCTGGAATTAGACGTCCTTAAGCAATGGGCCGCTCCTAACACCTTATTAACTTGTCAGAACTGAATCCCACAGTCTAAAATCGCTTTTGAACCCATTTCCTTCACAAATCCCACCCTTCACCACCTTGTTCTTTCAATTTTCCTATGTACTTTCACCCTAAATACTATCTTAAACTAGTTAAGTATTATAACTTGGATCACCTTATATACAAACTACAATAGTCTAAGTACCACCTCGACCAGAAATCACTTAGGATTAAATCCTTTAGAAATGAGACAAAGTAATTAAGTGTTAAACTAGATTAGCTAAGAAATCCGTTTGAATCACTTTAAATACGATCTGCAAGACCCAAAACTTGTAGAATCATTGACGCTAGATTACCCTAAAATCTACGATCAATCTCATTACCCGGCTGCTCTCGAGAGCATCCCAAAACTCCGTATCAGATCTGGACCGCACATCGGGAGTCCGAATAATACGAGGTTAAGGACTTAGGACCGCCTCGCTGGGCTTGACAACCATCTCAGAAATCAAATCCAGCCAGTGTCCCACGGCTATTCGCTTGAGCCCGGAGCGAGAGAGTGTGAGAACACTTATTTCTTTATAGAATAAATATCTTGAATAGTAATCTGAGACTTGTCGCTTGTGGATCAGTATTAAGCAACCAGACCGTCAGACTCTGACCAAATTACACCTTCGGATCAGGAAAAATTTCATAAACATTTACATGTATTTGGAATCTCAGATCGAGATCCGCTGACCGTTGAACTGAAACTGGTCCGCCACGCGTGATCTGAGAACCTTACTGGAACGAAAACTTAATAGAACCTAGATCCATAGTTTGTGAGCTTAAGTCTGACCTTTGGCTCAAGGAGGCCCGCCAGAAGTCCTCCGTTGAGCTGAAACAGGTCCGCTTTGGTTAAAATCTAAGTATACCTTGTACACAAGTCTATTTCGGTAAGTTTTTAGGGTATATAAGGACCTTAAACCCTCTCTCATTTCAGCAATCCAAATTTGAGAAAAACTCTAGAGAAAAGAGAGAGAAAGTGAGGGAGATGTAGGAGAATCTCCCTGTCATGCTCCCCTGCCGCTACACAAGTTGCACCGCCCTTTTCTAATCGCTTTCCTGGCAATTCCAGCTCCATTTCTAGGTAAGAAATCTAACCCTAATCTGTTTTGGGGTTGTATAGGTTGTAGGTTGTGAAATAGCTAACCTATTTTGTTCTCTAGGTTGCCAAACTGCCGAATACGGAAACTTAGCAATTCTATCGAATCTGTTTCGATTCTACGATAAAAGGTGCGGACTTTAGAAGTATAGGTTATCGTTTTCAACGCTTTCAATGTCAAATAATGATAGATTCATGATCTGCATGCAATTGCACATGTACAAAGTGCTTTCCGTTTTCTGTTTCGATTAAAGTTGTAAAATATGGAATTTTACATATTCTAGGTATTCGTAGAAAATACTGTATACATATATTTTTTAGAAATGTGTTTGACATTATTATTTGTTGTATGAATGTACGATATATGGATAAAATACTTATTTGGCGAAAGGATTCGCCTTAATGCATATTTTGCTAATATACACTATCTATGTAGAAATACTGTATTGTAGAAAGTACCGTATATGTATATATTTTAGAGATGTGTTTGCCATGATTATTTATTGTATAAATATATTATATATGCGTAAAATACTTGCTTGGAGAAAGGACTCGCCCTAATACATGTTTGCTAACATACACTATGTATGTTGAAATAGTGTATGTTAAGTGTTTGTGCAAATGCTTGGGAGAGTAAGTATTTGGATGATGATGCCTTAGGTAGGTGTTGAGATAGGATTCTCAACTACCTTAGAGATATGTATGATTTCCTCCATGAGGTTGTTTACTTAAACCGCTTACTTGTGCAAATATATGTGTTTGTATTCCTATCTATATAGTGCTTCATAATATGCTTTATAACATGCTTTATAATATGCTTGTTAACATGCTCAACTGATTGTATGATTTTATTTATGTGATGCGTATGTTTAAATTCATGTTTATATTGTATGATCCGTCATGGGTGATGGGGAAGTGGTGTAACGATTTCGTACAACAGCCCTGACAGCCCAAAATGGATAATACCAGACTTTAATTGTATGATTTGAATCTTGATCCATTACTGCTTTACCTATCTGCAATTGAATGTAATTGGGGCTATTGTATAGTCCAGGCAATCGGTAACCGGATTGAATTCGTGGCTGTGATTCATTTGCCACGTGAGATGTGTTCGACGAACTCGAGTCGTACTTTGGTTGGCAATAGCGGTTGGCCACACGAAGTGCTTATGCACTTCATGTCATTCAACTTGTTGTGCGTTCGAGCTAGCCGAGCTCGTCAAGTAACCCGATCTGTCTAATGTATGTTCACCATGTTTGGACGCTACTTGATGAGGGTCAAATATTGCATATCAGACCCCGATTATTGCCTTATTTTACGTATATGATAATGCCTAACACCGTATTTTATTCGTGTTTTTTTATTACAGAGTATAATAAGGAGCATTGACTGAAAAAGAGTACTACAAGCGTGGATTTGACGTTTCGAAGTCACCAGAGCAAGGGACGGACTTCAGAGAATCAAGATTAAAGAATTTATACATCAGGGATCCGAGGAAATCAAGCCATTCACGTTAAAGAGGCCCGAAATTGGTCCAAAATGCAAGATCACATGGTTCCCGCCATCCGATCAGTTCGAAACTTCATACATGGGATGAGGGCCATAAATTAACCGTACATATTAAATTTCAACCTCTGGATATCTCGGGAAGTGTTCCAACGACCAGATCAGCCCATTAATTCAGTAAGTGGGGCCCACCTGATAACAGGATATGCGTCAACTTTGGTCCCAACCCATTAATCAGGGAGATAAAAAAGATGGATGGTGCAGAATTCTCGTAACGTTGCAATAAGACCCCACTTAGTGCTGAGTGTACACAGTGCACATGTGTAGCCGCGCCACACGGGACCGCACGAAACGGTCAAAGTCGGCTTGACCGACTTCCTCTCGAAGAAAAACGGAAATTTTTGTTTTCTCAAACAGCATTAACGTGTTCGGGATCGGATGTAGTTGTGGACCCCACACATTGTCCAAATGTGTGATCCAGACCGTCCATCAGACCATAATGGCCCATATTACGATAGCCTAGGTGGCGGTATTTTAGAAGACAATGAATATTAGTTTTTAACCTTTCAAATGCAGGTTGAACGGTGGAACAGAAAATCATGTACGCCGCATTAAAAGACCACAAAAAATAGGCATTCTTAACCGAAATTTGGTTCTGAATCCATTGGACGGCATAGATCTTGCACCGGACATCACTAATGGGCCCCACCAACATCACAGCGACAGATGCCGTTCTCTGTTTTAAACAGAGTTGCGGTTTAACACCAGTGGGCCATCAGCGTACATAAAAGGTCCGATCTGGACCGCCCAATGCACTCAGAGGAAGGGAATGACCATTGTCAAGCTTTCTTTTTGGACACATACAGGCGTGAACGTGAAAGATCTCAGCCGCACGCAGGATGGACGGCGAAAATATTTGATAAGGTGGGTTGCACTGAACTCTAGAAAAAGTATACATTTCTAATTGGTTTTTCGCCACGAGTCGAATGAACGGAGTGGATTTCCTCGAAAGCATTTCTGTGGGGCCCACCGAGCATCGCAGTGTTGTACGTGCGTAAGCTTACACACGACCGCGAGTTTCGGGAAATCTGGGCAGTTGTGGTCCACCATCTTCGATCAGATGGAAGATCTGATCTATCCATCATGTAGAGGACCCAAAAGTGTGCTAAGGGACGGTATTTCTTTGAAAATTGAGCGAGGAAAGTGTGGAGTTTTGAAGCTCCGAACTTGGCTGCGAAAAGTTGCACTCCGTGTCCTGCTATGACTCTGCCACCGACTCCAGCCCTCCAGCATCTATAAAAGAGGAGTTTTGGACGTGGGAAAGGCATTCAGAAACAGGGGATTCCAGATCCAGAGAAAGGGAGAGAAGAAAGAGAGAGAGAGAGAGAGAGAGAGAGAGAGAGAGAGGAAGAAAGGAGGGCTGATTCAGATATCCATATGTTTTTTTTCCTTTATCAATTTTATGTTTTTACCTTCTAGTTGAGCACATGGATTTCTAATTTTCTTCGCTAGGGCTGAGATGAAGCCCCTAATTTGAATAATGCTTTGTTTATGTTGATTTTACTTTAACTGGATTGATTTGTTCTTTCTCTAGTGTGCTTGATTGGGTTAAAATTCTATACTTCTCCATCTATAAACTTGATCAGAGTCTATATATGGACGTTGTATGGATGCTTATTCTAGATGCTTGTGTCTGATCATGAGCAGGTTCCTATAGAGGAGGAAACAGGGTGCTTTAATGAACTGTACATCCCATATGCCCGACCAAGGATATGGGATATGTTATTCATGGCATTGCTTAAAGGAATTAGACATTCTGTATGCCCGATTAAGGACACAGATTTTGCTTTCTCTAAATAAGTTTATCAATCTAGATTAGGGTGAATCAATAAACTAAATAAAGATTAGGATAATTAAGGGTGGATTCGAAAGTCCTAGTGCTCTCTCTCTGATTGAATTTTCTGCCCTGTTTTTAATTATTTTTTTCCTAGAATTGTGCTTAGTAGTTCATTCCATTATTTGTTGGATTAGTTAAGAAGAATTGTGAATTTGAGTTGTGACGATCAGTCCTCGTGGGAACGATCTCGTAATACGTACCATATCTACATCTGATTCGTATACTTGCGAGTTTAAAAATCATTTAAATCATGTTGG
This sequence comes from Magnolia changhungtana, assembly GCA_030180095.1. Taxonomy (NCBI): domain Eukaryota; kingdom Viridiplantae; phylum Streptophyta; class Magnoliopsida; order Magnoliales; family Magnoliaceae; genus Magnolia; species Magnolia changhungtana. The sequence goes on from JASAUF010000625.1 coordinate 6,344,936, forward strand.
TTTAAATAAAACATCAAGGTTTTGGCGCCGTTGCCAGGGAACGAACCCGGGTCACCGGCGTGACAGGCGAGAATACTCACCACTATACTACAACGACCATCTGGAAATCCTCTCATGCAACTGCACCCCCAAGTTGGCAGTCAACAACTTCAACAGTTTCCGCAATATCAACAACTGCCTACACAATCAAGGAAACCATCTCTTGAGGATACACTCCATCTTTTTATGCAGAGTTCTCTCCAATTCCAAAAAGACACCCAACTAACCTTACTAGCCAACCAGCAAAGCTTACATTCAAATGCGTAATCCATTGCCAAGCTGGAAGTACAAATGGGTCAACTAGCTGCCACATTGAGTGAGAGAGAGAAGGGCAAGTTCCCTAGCCAACCTGAGACTAATCCAAAGGGACAGTATGAGATTAGCTCTAATTCCAACCAAGGACAATATCATGAACAGGCTAAATCGATCACTACCCTTAGGTCAGGCAAGCAGATTGACAACAGAATAGAGATGCCTAGGGATGAATCAAATTCTAAAGCAGAAGATCAAGATGAAGCAGAGGGACACACCAATGCATCCAAAGTCCAAAAGCTCTCTGACTCTCCAAGAGCCACTAATGTGCCACCTTACGTGTCCAAAGCACCCTTTCCTCAACGTCTGGCACCAATAAAGAAAAGAAATAACTTTGATGAAATCTTGGATGTGTTCAAAAAAGTGCAAGTCAACATCTCGTTGCTTGACACTATCAAGCAAGTCCCTGCTTACGCTAAGTTTCTTAAAGATTTATGCACTCAAAAGCGTAAGCAGAATGTTCATAAGAAAGTCTTCCTTGCAGAGCAGCTCAGCTCCATGATTCAACATAACACCCCTCCTAAATTTAGGGATCCAGGAGCTCCCACCATTTCTTACGGCATAAGAGATCATAAGATCGGGAAGGCATTGCTTGATTTAGGGGCGAGCGTCGATTTGTTACCATATTCGGTTTATGAACAGCTAGGACTTGGTGAGTTGAAACCGACTAAAATAACATTACAACTAGCTGATAGATCTATCAAGGTGCCTCAGGGTGTTACTGAAGATGTGTTAATCCAGGTTGATAAATTTTATCTTCCAGTGGATTTCATAGTTATAGATACTTAGCCTGTCCAGAATCTTCATAGTCAGATCCCAGTCATCTTGGGTCGTCCATTTTTTGCCACATCTAATGCTATTATAAATTGCCGGAATGGAGTTATGAAATTGTCCTTTGGTAACATGAATATTAAACTCAATATTTTTAATGCAGGACAACAATCCGCAGATTTGGATGACATATCTGAAGTGGACATGATCGAGAGTCTAGTGCAGGACTCCTTCCGTAAATCTTTTGAAGATCCACTTGAGACCTGCTTAGCACAATATGACATGGATTTTGACATCGATAGTCCCATCCATGAAGTCAATACACTGCTCGACTCTACTCCTATATTGGAGACTGAAAAATGGAGAGCGAAAGTGGAACCTCTTCATCCCTCTGAGACTCTTCCTGACAGCACAATTTTTAACTCTGAGAAGACAAAGGCGAGCAGGCTGCTTAATGTTCTTCGAGCATATAAGGCAGCAATTGAACGGAAGATAGCGGAAATACAGAGAGTATGCTCCACTGTATGTGTAGATCACGCTGAGGGAAAGTCATGTGAAATGCAAGGGAAGCGTGATCCTAACATGGAAGAAGTCGTTCGAGCAGAAGTCCTTAAATTATTTGACGACAGTATCAGTTACCTTATTTCAGATAGCTCAGTTCATGGGAACTCACATCACTTGTCTGGGATTGGCTAATCAAGGTGTTGAGGTAATTTCTTTGGCGGACCCTAGTTATAAAGATTAGTTAATTCTTGGTCCGTTCTTGTCTGGCTGAAGACGTTAAACTTAGCTCTCCTGGGAGGCAACCCAGCGTTTCATTTTATTTCTTTTTCCTAGTTAGTTAGTTCAATGTTTGTGGGTAACATTGCTGCAAACCCTCACGAGACTACAACTCGTCCACTAGGGGTAACCTAGGGGTTTAAAGGCTTATTGCATGCGCTAAATGCAACCAAGAGCACCTGCGAAAGTGGTATAGGTAGGATCTTCTTTTGTTTTTCTTTTTGTTTGCTTCTGTTAATTTCTATCTTATGCTAACTCGCTCTTACATTGATAATTTTGGGAAAGCCTCTTGATTCTTCGTCCAAGTACCATCTTTCCATCACTCTTTTATTTTCGTTGTCCCTCGTGCATTGCATGTTTATTTCTGTTACATTGAGGACAATGTAGATTTTAGGTTGGGGGTGGGAAGATTACCTAATCAGTATTTTCTTAGTCTTGAGCAAAATTGGTGAAAATTTTAAAAAATTTTCTGAAATTTCTATTGAATTCAAAGTGATTTTGAAGGATAGTTGTGATTTTAACATTATAAGATATGTGATGTTGGTAACTTATGACTCTTGGATTCGGTCATCTGCTTGATTTCACAGTCAATTTTAAATTGATAATCCATGATTAGAAGTTATAAACATTGATTAAGCCATGATTTTACATATCAGATCTCGCTTACACATTAAGTTTTCAGTTCGATATTAAATGGTAACTTGGTAATCATTAGGCATGAAAGGAACCAGCCTGAAAAATAAAAAATTTAACATCAGTTTATAAAGAAGAATTGAAAGAATAAGTCGCATAATCGTCATCATAGGTTTGCTCCCTATAGATGAAGATTCGATTCCCCATAGTTGACATGAGAAAAGAGTTAGGCGACAAGTTTTCACCATAGGTTTGCTCCCTATAGGTGCGAATTTGATTCCCCTCCTTGGCACCACTGTTTATAAAGGAAATCAAAGGCTGATAGAACGAAAAGATGATCTAAAATACTAGTGTTAGTTTCAGGTTTGGTTGTCACGAATTACTAATGATATCATGAAATTGACAATTGGATCTTTTAATGATTGTAAGCCGAGATTACACTATACACTCATGGAACTCAATGTTTAAAATTGTTCTAATTAATGGATTAATTTTTTGAACTTGATTATGAAGTTTACTGTAAGCTTGATTTCAGGAGAAAATTCTTCTCACCATTCATGAATCGTAGAATTTTCACATCTCAATTATCTGTTCACACGTCACTTGAGTTTGCAGGAATTGTCTTTCTGAAATTATTTTTCGCATGTTTTGCTCGGGACTAGCAAAATGCTGGTTGGGGGTTGTGATGAGGGTCAAATATTGCATATCAGACCCCGATTATTGCCTTATTTTACGTATATGATAATGCCTAACACCGTATTTTATTCGTGTTTTTTATTACAGAGTATAATAAGGAGCATTGACTGAAAAAGAGTACTACAAGCGTGGATTTGACGTTCCGAAGTCACCAGAGCAAGGGACGGACTTCAGAGAATCAAGATTAAAGAATTTATACGTCAGGGATCCGAGGAAATCAAGCCATTCACGTTAAAGAGGCCCGAAATTGGTCCAGAATGCAAGATCACATGGTTCCCGCCATCCGATCAGTTCGAAACTTCATACATGGGATGAGGGCCATAAATTAACTATACATATTAAATTTCAACCTCTGGATATCTCGGGAATTGTTCCAACGACCAGATCAGCCCCTTAATTCAGTAAGTGGGGCCCACCTGATAATAGGATATGCGTCAACTTTGGTCCCAACCCATTAATCAGGGAGATAAAAAAGATGGATGGTGCAGATTTCTCCAGAACGTTGCACAGACCCCACTTAATGCTGAGTGTACACAGTGCACATGTGTAGCTGCGCCACACGGGACCGCACGAAACGGTCAAAGTCGGCTTGACCGACTTCCTCTCGAAGAAAAACGGAAATTTTTGTTTTCTCAAACAGCGTTAACGTGTTCGGGGGATGTAGTTGTGGACCCCACACATTGTCCAAATGTGTGATCCAGACCGTCCATCAGACCATAATGGCCCATATTACGATAGCCTAGGTGGCGGTATTTTAGAAGACAGTGAATATTGGTTTTTAACCTTTCAAACACAGGTTGAACGGTGGAACAGAAAATCATGTACGCCGCATCAAAAGACCACAAAAAATAGGCATTCTTAATCGAAATTTGGTTCTGAATCCATTGGACGGCATAGATCTTGCACCGGACATCACTAATGGGCCCCACCAACATCACAGAGACAGATGTCGTTCTCTGTTTTAAACAGAGTTGCGGTTTAACACCAGTGGGCCATCAGCGTACATAAAAGGTCTGATCTGGACCGCCCAATGCACTCAGAGGAAGGGAATGACCATTGCCAAGCTTTCTTTTTGGACACATACAGGCGTGAACGTGAAAGATCTCAGCCGCACGCAGGATGGACGGCGAAAATATTTGATAAGGTGGGTTGCACTGAACTCTAGAAAAAGTATACATTTCTAATTGGTTTTTCGCCATGAGTCGAATGAACGGAGTGGATTTCCTCGAAAACATTTATGTGGGGCCCACCAAGCATCGCAGCGTTGTACGTGCGTAAGCTTACGCACGTCCGCAAGTTTCAGGAAATCCGGGCAGTTATGGTCCACCATCTTCGATCAGATGGAAGATCTGATCCGTCCATCATGTAGAGGACCCAAAAGTGTGCTAAGGGACGGTATTTCTTTGGAAATTGAGCGAGGAAAGTGTGGAGTTTTGAAGCTCCGAACTTGGCTGCGAAAAGTTACACTCCGTGTCCTGCTACGACTCTGCCACCGACTCCAGCCCTCCAGCAGCTATAAAAGAGGAGTTTTGGACGTGGGAAAGGCATTCAGAAACAGGGGATTCTAAATCCAGAGAAAGGGAGAGAAGAAAGAGAGAGAGAGGAAGAAAGGAGGGCTAATTCAGATTTCCATATGTTTTTTTTTCCTTTATCAATTTTATTTTTTACCTTCTAGTTGAGCACATGGATTTCTAATTTTCTTCGCTAAGGCTGAGATGAAGCCCCTAATTTGAATAATGCTTTGTTTATGTTGATTTTACTTTAACTGGATTGATTTGTTCTTTCTCTAGTGTGCTTGATTGGGTTAAAATTCTATACTTCTCCATCTATAAACTTGATCAGAGTCTATATATGGACGTTGTATGGATGCTTATTCTAGGTGCTTGTGTCTGATCATGAACAGGTTCCTATAAAGGAGGAAACAGGGTGCTTTAATGAACTGTACATCCCATATGCCCGACCAAGGATATGGGATATGTTATTCATGGCATTGCTTAAAGGAATTAGACATTCTGTATGCCCAATTAAGGACACAGATTGTGCTTTCTCTAATTAAGTTATATCAATCTAGATTAGGGTGAATCAATAGACTAAATAAAGATTAGGATAATTAAGGGTGGATTCGAAAGTCCTAGTGCTCTCTCTGATTGAATTTTCTTCCCTGTTTTTAATTGTTTTTTTTCTAGAATTGTGCTTAGTAGTTCATTCCATTATTTGTTGGATTAGTTAAGAAGAATTGTGAATTTGAGTTGTGAGGATCAGTCCTCGTGGGAACGATCTCGTAATACGTACCGTATCTACATCTAATTCATATACTTGCGAGTTTAAAAATCATTTAAATCATGTTGGTTTAAATAAAACATCACTACTTCTTGAACCTAGGGTACCAAATTTACCAGTGAAATCCCTTTTAACCATGGTACGTCGATCCGCTAAGACTCATGAGCCGGGCATGGTGGTATGGGACACCGTGGTCGAGCTGTCGTCCTACGCCGGGGCCACGTGCCTCCCCGTAGTGACCAGTGAGCAACCAGACTCGTGAGCCGATTATGGTCGTATGGGACACTATATTCGTGCTGTCGGCCTACATTGATAAGGTGATGGGGGAGTGGTGCAATGAATGCGAGCAACAGCCCTGACAGCCCTTTGTAGTGACCTCGATCATACTCTGATTTTATAGTGGGCCTTAGAGTTTTGCCGCGATGTATAGAGTATGAACTAGGCCTATTTCTATATAGTGATGAATCGTTAAAGAGGTGATGGGGGAGTGGTGTAACCTTTGTGCGTAACAGCCCTGGCAGCCTCTGCAGTGACCTAGAAACACAATATCATATGAGATTAACTAGGACTGACGACCCTATAATGGATCATGTTTGGAAATGATACAAGGGAGGTACCTTAGTTTCCCAATCCTGCTGTTTGAAATGAACTAATAAATACTAGGTAATCATGATCACCATGTATTGCATGTGCCTGGAAGATGTGGAGCACTGAGGGATGAAAGCATGCCGCGAACGTAAGATGGTGTCGCACGAGGGAGGGTGTGGTGAGGGCATACATCATGACTGCATTCATACTCGCATTAATAAGAGTAGTTAGGAGTGTTTGATTTTACTGCTTTATCATTACTGCTTGACTGAATTGATAATATGTTAACCTATGCTTTATTTTCCACTGAGTTGATCACTCACTCCCACGTTACGGGACAGTGTTTGCAACACCAACCAAATTTGTTGAGTTTCAGATGATGGCGATGCTTATGAAGCAGAGCCGGACTACTACTATGATGTTGAGGAGGAGTTCTCCTACATGTAACTCTCTGACAGGTCTATGAAGACCTGGTAATGTATTGACGGAGCTATGGTACTTGGGATAGAAGACATTACACTTCCTCACATTTGGTAAATTTTAGAATCGTACTTGTAATTATTTAACCTGGTAACTTTATCACACTCTGGAGACTCACCACAGTTTTTATATTTTATATGTCTATCACAGTCTTCCGCTTGCAATTTAACTGTCTCTGGAGTATGATATGTTGTTTTGGCTTAATCTCACTCATGTTCAATGCACGAATACAGTCAACATTCAATCATCATTCATTTTGTTGCATAAGTGATGTTCTGGAACTCGGGTGTTGAGTTTATGCTCGACCCCCGATTTTTGGGATGTTACAAATCCCTTTATAGCTAGCTTAAAAACTCCCTATGTCAAAGCCCAGTTGGGCCAGTTAGTGTGCGGCACTTGGAGTGCCACTCGCTGCACATCTCATGGCTTAGCTTCATCTTTTAGCAAGTGTTCTGGTTAAGCTCCTTAGTGCCTTGGGTTATGTGGCTTGACTGAGAGTAGGTTCTGAAGGGATTTGGACCTAAATTTGAGTTTGAGTTTGGCTTGAATTTGACTCAGATTTGGCTTGAGTTTGGCCTAGCTTAGGTTTAGGTTTGGGAATTGGCTTTGGTTTTAGTTTTAACTCAGGCTTAGCATTTGGCTCAGCTTTGGGTTTAGCTTAGGCTTAGCATTTGGTTTTAGAGTTTTATTTTGGATTTTGTTTGGGCTTTTAAGAAATGGATGCAAGCTTTCACAATTCATACATAGCCCGAATCTTACTACAATTTGTTATTCTACGCAGGGTAGAGTGTCTACACAAGTGCTTGTTACTTGCAATATATTTGGAGTTCCACTTCAAAACATCAGGCAAAAACTCAACCTTGTAATAGGTGGGCCCCACCATGATGTATGGGTTATATCCATGTCATTCATTCATTTCTTCATATCATTTTAGGACATGAATCCAAAAATGAGGCATATCCAAAGCTCTAGTAGACTGCACCATTAAAATAAAAAATAATAGTGGTATTGAATGCCTACAATTGAGAAACTTCTTAGAAGCTACAAAAGTTTTGGATCTATCGCATTTTTGGGCTCATGACCTAATATGATCCGACTAAATGAATGGACATTACAGATAAAACACAAAGATTATGGTGGGGGCCGCAGTTTATGTGATGTAATCGGATTCTCTTTTCATACCTATCAACATCTTTACATGCATTTACAACTAACCAAACGAGCCTAGGATTTAATTTATATAAATATGTCAAAACAATGAAGGTTATTTACAAATATGAAAAGGAAAGCCAGTTATTTTTAATAGAGATTTTGACACGTAGAATAAAAAAAGAAAATCCTTTATGTTCATTTGACACATGCACGAACTACATATGAACCATTTACCATATTTTGTATATAACCAAAACAAACATTAGTTATGGTGGGGCATTTTCTATAGGGGGTGGCAATGGGCAGAACCACAGTCCATTACATTTGTATGTCATACAACCCATTCATAAGATTATTCCCAGTAGGATGAAGAGAAGAACTTGTATAGCCCTAAGAGGGTTTCAATGGTGGGTGTCCATCTTCAATATTTCTATTTGTGTGGCCCACTTGAGTTTTAAACCAGATCTCTAGGTCACGTACTAACTAGGGGTGTCAATAGGTAGGTCCAGGCTAGCCTGGTACATCAGACCGAAGCCTTGAGCCTAGCCTAAACCCAGCATTGACTAACATAACAACAAGCCCAAATGGTGCCCAAAAATTGGTTGCTCCTGGTCCAACTCAGCTGAAAAAATGATAAAATTCTTAATTCACACACATTTATTCTTGATATGTCCTTTGAATAAGTGCACCACATATGCATGAACTAATAGACATTCTAGAGGAATGAAACTAATAACCTATATTTAAGATGGATGGGTTGCCTAATGGAAGATTGGAACATCAGAAGGACATAAGACATGTACTTTTATATTAGTTGGGATTGGGTTAAAATGACATAGAGTCCAAGCTTGTAAAATTGTGTGGGCCATGCATGGACCAAGCCAGCAGGTCCAAGCTTGGCCTAAGCCCGAGGTGGGCTACTTAGCCCGTGGACACCCGAAGGGGTTGTTTGGCACCATAAAGTAACTAGGGGTTTCAAATCCCCTCAAAGAGAGGGTTTGAAATCCATGGTGAGAGCTCGGATTACATCTAAAATCCTTTTAAGGGCCTGTTTGGGAGCGTGTATTTGGAACCCCCTAGATTTGAAATCCTCCTTTTGTGTTTGGCACCCTGGATTGGGAATTAACTTTAATCCAAAAGTAGCTCCACATGGTATATTTATAGGGGCTTGAATTTAATTACTAAATCAAAATTAGTGAACGTATGTAATGTTTAACACAATGGTTGTAATAAGTCTGCTGAAATGTATGCTTCGCCTGAAAATGATGAAATTACAAGTCTCAAATGGGCCACAAGCACAAAATCATCTCTGAGTGACTAACCAACGATTTTTAACCATTGGTTTGTATGGACAATGTTTAGACAGTGTTGATCATCATATTAAAGTAATTATAGTGATGCAACTAATAATCTAATTGTTTTGGAACATCATTAGTGGGCCATGTGCCCAATAGAATAATAGTCCAGTGACATACATGTTACAGATGCAACTCTTGGAAGTATTTTAGATGTAATCTAAGCTCTCACATGTATTTGAAACCCCCTATTTGAGGGGATTTGAAACCCCCAATTACTTTATGGTGCCAAACAACTAGGGGATTTAAAATCCCCCCAAATCCATGATGCCAAACAACCCCTAAGAGTTGCATGTGTAACATGTGTATCACCAGACTATTATTCTATTAGGCACATGGCCCACTAATGATATCCCAAAACAAATAGATTATCAATTACATCACTATAATTACTTTAATATGATGATCATCATCGTCCAAACATTGTCCATGTAAATCAACGATTAAAAGTCGTTGGTTAGTCACTCAGACATGATCTTGTGCTTGTGGCCCATTTAAGACTTTGAATTTCATCATTTTTAGGCAAATCATATATTTCAATGGGCTTATTATAACCATTGTGTCAAACATTACATACGTCACTAATTAGAGATATTAAAGTTGATTTAGTAATTAAATTCAAACCCTTGTAAATATACCATGCATAGCCACTTTTGGATTAAAGTTATTCCCAATCTAGGGTGCCAAACTCGATAAGAGGATTTCAAATCCAGGGGTTTCGAATCAACGCTCCCAAACAGGCCCTAAGTCCTAACAAGTGATGATGAAATGTGTTATGGGAAAGATATGACGATCCATGAAGAGAGGTCGAACCAAGAACCAGCATGAACCCATGGACCAAACTACCCGAAAGAGAACTATTGGCTAGGAAGAACCAACCAATAAGATAGCTTGGCCCGATCATAGGTTGGTTTGAGATCGACCTGATCATAGGTCGGTCCAGTCACTGGTCAGCACAACCGTGGCTCAGCTTAATCATAGGTCGGTCCAGTCACAGGTCGACAGGACTGTAGCTCGGCCTAATCATATGTCAGTCCAGTCATAGGTCGGCACGACCGTAGCTCGACCTGATCATAAGTTAGTCTAGTCACGAGTCGGCATGACCTTCGATGACCTCCGGCAAAGGGAGCTAATAACCACTGGAACCAATGATCATGAGGACACTACAAGCCTATCAACATCGGGATGATACCGAGCTACTGATGGCCCAATACTACTTGCCTCTACAGCGTCATCTGCCTTATCTATACGATCATGCCTAAAGGTCCGTTACTGCTTGGTCTCATCCAAACCCACTTGATCTAAGGAATATCTCCGACATATCTGGAGTCCCAAATAGGAAAAGATCTCCGACGGTGTGATCTTTCCTCTAAGGAATATTTCCTACTCGTGTGATCTTCCCTCTTGACTATATAAGGGAGCCCCTAGACAATGAAAGGTACATTCATGCACACCCAACTCATAACCTAATATACGACTGGTGACTCTTTTCCTTAAGATCTTCTCCTACAAAGGCCCAGGTCCCTGACTTAGGCATCGAATGGTCCCCTATGTTAGCTAGGGTCTCCTTTGTTCTTTCATTCCTTGCGTGCAAGTGTTCGAGGGTCTAAGGAGGGTCTACCGAAAAACTGCATCAACAGTTTAGCGCCTTCTATGGGAAACGACATAAAAAACCATTTTTCACTTTACTAGAGAGACTGTAATGGCTGGAGGGAAGAAGAAAACCCAAGTCTCCCCAGTTGTGCATGACCTTACACCCCCACTGGAGCAGCCCGAAAGTCATCGAGGTTCTTCCTCCCAATAGTAGACTAACTCCGATCCTGGAAGGCAAGGACAACGGTCTCGCAACAAAGGAATACAGTTAAATTACCTTGAACAACGGTTGAAATGCTAAACAACAACATGAATTTCATGAGGCGGTTGTTGGAACAACTACAGCCTCAGCAAGTGCAGAAGACCCCGATGGAAGATGAGCAAATAGGCCACAATCCCGCTCAGCCTTCCAGCACGCCCTCCACCTCTTAGAGAAGTCGACAACATGGCTCGACCAAACTAGCCCCATCTCACGTCTCTGGAACTGTAACATCGTCGGCTTCCGATATACGCCATGAACTAAACTGAAAGAAGCGGGGCAAAGCACCAGTTGAGGCTACTGCTAAGAGTGGCAAACCATGGGAAGTTGAACTCAAAAGATTTGTGAGGTCAACTCGGAGACATGCAACAAGACAACCGAACGAATGCACCGACTTCAATGGTGGCAATAATGGAAGAAACTAAACCTCTATTTACTGTTGACATTATGCAGGTCCTGCTTCAAGATAGATTTCGTATGCCTCAAATCACTCCCTTCTCAGGAGTGACTAACCCATCAGAACATCTAGAATCCTTCAGGGTGTGGATGGAGCTCCACAACACGTCCGCCGTGGTGATGTGCCGAGCTTTCTCCCTAACCTTAACAGGAGCTTCCTGGTTATGGTTTAACCAATTGAACCTGAACTCCATCAGCTAATTCTCCCAGCTCAGTTAGATCTTCATCACAAACTTCATTAGGGGAAAGAAGAGACTCAAACCGGCCTCCCACCTCCTTCACATCATTCAAAAAGATGATGAACTATTGAAGGATTACATCAAGCACTTTAATCTCGAAGCAATGCAAGTACGGAAGCACTCTGAGGAGCTTGTCTTAACCGCGATAATGGGAGGACTAAGAGATCACCAATTTCTCTACTCATTAGACAAGAACCCACTGACGATGCAGACTGACCTACTGAACAGGTCGCAAAAATATGTCAATGCTAAAAAAGCCCGTACCATGCGAGAAGCCGTCCAAAACAAAGGTATCCGGACCAAAGAGCGGCAAACAAGGGTAGAGCCTAGTTCAGCCGCCACAAGTAGAAAAAGAAAGGACGACCAATCGCGTGATAATCAGCATCCGAGCAAGTGACCTGATAGTAAGTTCAAGATGTACACTCCTCTTAACAAGACACCCGAACAAGTTCTGATGACAATTCAAGACAAACATATCCTCACCTGGCCGGGCAAGTTGAAGTCTGATCCTAATAAAAGGTGCAAAAATAAATATTATCTTTTTCATTGGATCACGGTCATTTGACGCGCGACTGCTATGACCTCAAGCAAGAGATCAAAGCACTCATCCGTAGCGAACACTGATTGCTTGCCTTCAAGTGCAGAGGTTTGTAAGTAATATCCTGTGAATACAGGGTCGATCCCACAGGGAGATGAATTGTGAGAATGAGAAAATCAAATGCAAAACAAACTAAGTAATAAAAAAAAAACTAAATTGATAATTTGATTTTAAGAGTTTTAAATGGATGTAATTTAACTAAATTAAAATAACACCAAGCTTCAAAGTTCCACACATATCCTAATGTTCCAAAATCATGATGACTTGGATAACACAACTAGGATCCGAGCACTATGGTCAGCCTAATCGGAAAATAAAATAATTTAAATATTTTAATAAATGATATAAAAGATTAAAAATCATGGATTTGCACCATTGATATATATTCTTAAGCGCCAGTGATTTTAAGAATTCAATATCAATGAGATAATGAAAATCAAAGAAATATAACCGGTTGAGAACCTTTCATATCTAGGAAATCTAATTGATCTAGGGTAAGCCTATCCATAATGTGGATCTCATATGATGGAAACATATGGATCTCACATTCGGATAAAAAACCTAAACCTAAACCTAAACAATAAATAACATGTATACACCATTCTTCTCATCATTAAAACAATCAATCATCATAATTTAAAGAATTATTAAACCCATGTGCTTCTCTTCAAGCATGGGGCTAGAGGGAACTTAGAAAAACATAATTAAATTGCAGAAATAAAAAGTAACAAGAAAGAAATAAATGTAAATAGAAAATATCTTAACAAAACAACTTATAAAACGTTAAAAAAGTTAAAAACTCTTTAAAAACCATAAATCTTACTTTTGAATGCTTTTAATGATGCTCAGGAATGCCCTGTGAAACCCTATTTATAAGTGAGGAACTCCAATTTTCGTACAAAGTTGGAAAACTCTAGAAACTGCCTCAAATTTATGCAGTTTCCCAAAATAGATTTCTTGCTGCACAATTTTGTTAAAATAGTCTTCACGCTGCGTAGTTTTCTAAAATAGACTTCAGAGATTTAGAATACACTTTTTTAGGACGATTTCAAGATTCTTCACTTCAAATCTTCGATTCTTTTCATTCCTCACTTGGTTTTCTTGTATCATTGGCATGTGAATTCTTCAATCTTTGTCTCCTAAGATCCATCCCTTGCCTTAGTGATTCTTGAGCATCAAATTCATGCTTTTAGCACCCTTTTTCAATCCAAGCTCTTAAATTCACCTTGCAACATATACATGAGTAAAATAGAACATTAAACTGATTCATGTTCATAAAACCAAGATATAAATGGGAGAAATTATGTAATATATGAGTCTCAACACACACCCTAACCAGCATTTTGCTAGTCCTGAGCAAAATAAGTGAAGAAAAATAAAATTGAAAATAAAAACTAATTCTAAAAATAAAATTAAAACGAAAAAAATTCTAACTACACTTTCGCAGGTAATCTCGATTGCATTTAGCATATGCAACAAGCCTTTAAACCCCTAGGTTTCCTCTAGTGGACGAGTTAGAGTCTTGTGAGGGTTTCCAGAAATGTTACCCACAAATACTAAAAACATGAAAAATAGTTCAACACCCAGAAATTTATACAATTATGCCTCCATTCATCATATGAATTCCAAAACAAAACAATACTTACCCTAAGCCTGAAGTTAGTTAGAAACTCAATTTCCTAATCCATTACATCCTTGAGTTCAGAGACCTAATCAAAATTTAGAATAGTAATGATCTAATAAACTTAAGTGATCCATGACACTAGTCTAACTTTGAGACATATGCATGCTCCCTATCCTAACTGCTTTCAATCATCCCTAGAATATGAAATCTCTAGTTATCTCATTTCCTTCATAACATTTCTTCTTTTATCATCATATTCTCATTATTATAGACCACCCTTAGATGAAGATTCCCACCAGGTTTGCTTCATAACATAAGGTATCATACTTGTAATGGTAACAGTAATGGATACTTAGGTATCCTTACTCCGGATTACTAACATGATTGTTATGGTCATTGCATTCATGCTCTAGAATAAATTTTCTTTTTCCATTACTTTTTTCTTCAATATTCTCTCTTTTAAGCATATATCAATGGTAGTAGTTCATTCAACCTTGTTTAAATCAAAATTTGTTATTCTAATTCACATATCATATTCATCACTTAGTTAGCTAGGGTGTATTGTGAATTCAGTACATTAAATTACAACTAGCTTTAAACTAGTGATTAGATAATCGAACTCAAGTCTATAATTTTCAGTTATCAGAATTCTGATTACTATCAACCTCAACTAAGTATTAACTTTACCTTTGAAATTCGCATAATATCATGTTCACATTCTTATATATATTATTTTGAAAATGTTGAAAAAATTTCCCATGAAACTTAAAAAAATAAAAACATAACAATAAAAAACTTAAAAATAATAATAACCTCAACCTAAAATCTATAGTCCCTAATGTAATGAAAATGTAATGCAAAGAACAATAAAAATAAAAGAAATGGTGGATAGTACCTACCATGAAGAACTCACCTGCTAGGTGACACTAAAAAAAAAAAATACATATGATACAAATCCTACGCAAATGCTCCGTCAGACTAGGAGCATCAATCCGAATATTCTGGATCATGAAGAGAGAAGGACTTCTCTCTCAAATGAAAGTTTTCCACATAAGGATTCAATCTCTGACCATTGACCTTGTACACATTGTCATTACGTGGATTCTCAATTTCAACAGCCCCATGAGTATAAACATTCTTCACAATGAAGGGGCCTGTCCATCTTAATATTAACTTTCTCGGAAAGAATTGGAGACTGGAATTGTACAATAGGACCTTTTTGCTGAGGTTCAAAATTCTTCCTCAGGATGTTTTTGTCATGAAAAGCTTTGGTCCTCTCTTTGTAGATTTTAGAATTTTCATACGAGTCTCTCCTTAGCTCCTCTAATTCATTCAACTCTAATTTCCTTTGTCCACTTGTTTGCCCATGTCAAAGTTTAATTTCTTTATTGCCCATTAGACTCTATATTCCAATTCCACAGGCAAGTGGCAAGCCTTCCCATACACCAATCTATATGGAGACATTCCAATCGGGGTCTTATAAGCAGTCCTATAAGCCCATAAAGTATTGAATAGTCTGAGAGACCAATCCTTCATATCTGGCCTGATAGTTTTCTCTAAAATATGTTCGATTTCTCGATTAGAAATTTCAGCTTGCCCAATCATTTTTGGGTGATATGGGGTGCTCACTTTATGTTTGATGCCATATTTCTTCATCAAAGCCTCAAAAGTCCTATTTCAAAAGTGAGACCTGTTATCACTAATAATGGACTTTGAAGTTCCAAATCTAGAAAAAATATTTTCCTTGAGGAATTGTATGACCACTTTGTTGTCATTGGTCTGACTTAGAACTGCCTCAATCCACTTTGAAACATAGTCCATACTAACCAATATATAAAGAAATCCAAAAGAAGATGGAAATGGGCCCATAAAATCAATACCCCAACAATAAAAATCTCCAATGGTAAAATTGGGAATAAAGGCATCATGTTGTGTCGGGACACTCTTCTCAACCTTTAACATCTATCACAAGTAACATAAAAAGTATGGGTGTCTTTAAACATGGTAGGCCAGTAAAAACGACACCGTAAGATTTTTGCAGTGGTTTTCTTAACAGAAAAATGGCCACCACATGTTTCCATGTGGCAAAAAGAAATAACACTTTGAACTTCATCCTCTAGGACACAATGTCTAAAAATTTGATCGGTCCTATATTTATATAAATACAGGTCATCTCAGAAGAAGTTCCTTACTTCGGTTTCAAAACGCTTCCTATCTTGTGACTTCCAATGATATGACATTTTTTCCGTTACAAGATAGTTCACTATATCCGCATACCAAGGCAATTTGGAGATTGCAAACAATTGTTCATCAGGGAAAGTGTCGTTAATATGCATCTTCTCAGTGGAATAATCTAACATCAATCTAGAAAGGTGATCGGCCACTATATTTTCTACTCCTTTCTTATCTTTTATCTCCAAGTCAAATTCTTAGAGTAGGAGGACCCATCTCAAAAGTCTCGACTTTGTATCCTTCTTAGATAGCAAATATTTCAAAGCTGAGTGGTCCGTGAAAATAACCACTTTGAATCTCAGCAAGTAGGACCTAAATTTATCCAAAGAAAAAACTACTACAAGTAACTCTTTTTCAGTTGTTGAGTAGTTCACTTGGGCTTAATTTAGAGTTCTACTCACATAGTGAATAATATAGGGCCATTTATCTTTCTTTTGGCCCAAAATAGCCCCTATGGCATAATCACTTGCATGGCACATTAGTTCAAAAGGAAGTGTCCAATCTGGTGGACGCATGATAGGTGCAGTGGTAAGAGATGATTTAATTTATTAAAAGCACTTACACACTCATCTGTTCGCTTAAATGGGATATCCTTTTGAAGAAGATTAATCAAGGGTTTAGTAATTGCATTAAAGTCCTTGATGAATCTTCTATAGAAACCAGCATGCCCTAGAAGTGATCTAATATCTTCAACGGTTCGAGGGATAGGTAGATTAGCTATAATGTCCAGTTTTAAGCGATCTACCTCAATTCCATTTTTGGAGACAACATGGCCTAAAATAATTTCCTTTTGAACCATGAAATGACATTTCTCCCAATTTAGGACAAGGTGTTTCTCTTCACACCTAAATAAGATAAGAGATAAATTGTTATGGCATTCCTCAAAACTACTCACAAATACAGAAAAGTCATTCATGAAAACCTCAAGAAACTTTCCAACCATATTTAAAAAAATACTTAACATACACCGTTGGAAAGTTGCTAGGGCGTTACACAATCCAAATGGCATCCGTTTGAAAGCAAACGTGCCAAATGAACAAGTGAACGTGGTTTTCTCTTAGTCTTCCAGGGCTATCTTTATTTAGTTATATCTTGAATATCCATCAAGAAAAACTATAGGAGTGACCTGCTACCCTCTCTAAAACTTAATCAATGAATGGTAGAGGGAAATGGTCCTTCCTTGTGACTTGGTTCAATTTTCTATAGTCAATGCAAACACGCCAACAAGTGTTGACACGTGTTAGTACGAGTTCATTATTAGAGTTTTGCACGATAGTTATTCTAGATTTCTTTGGGACTACTTGAGTCATTTTTTACAACTTCTATCATGTTTGGATTGAGACGCCTTTAATGTTGTCTAATTGGTTTGACGTCCTCATCAAGGTGGATCCAATGAGTGCATATGGAAAGGCTTATACCCTTGATGTTAGAAATGCTCCAGTTCAAGGCTCCTTTGTGGTCCCTTAGAACATTCAACAATTTAATCACTTGATCCTTGTCTAAAAATGAAGAGATCACCACAGGATAAGTTTTATTTTTACCTAAGTATACATACTTAAGCTCATTTGGTAGTGATTTTAAATTAAGTTCTAGAACATTGGTTGGTGATGGCAGAGGTTGCAAGTCCTCGATAGATAGGATTTGAGTGCGCAGTCTTCATTGGTACATACCAATGTCATAGGTGGTAATGCTCTCATTATCATCACAAATTTCAGCAAACACTTTTTCTAAATCAAAATTTTTCAAGTCCTTAAAGACTTGAATCAATTCCTTAGTCAGACTAGGTTCCAATTCTTCTTCTTCTATCAAGCAATCTATGAAATTTAGCTCATGGATTTCATTATTATTAATGGGCTGCTTACATAGATTGAAAAATATTTAGCTCTAGAGTTATGTTACCAAAAGACAAGTTCATCATTCCATTCCTGCAATTTATGATTGCATTTGAAGTTGTTTGGAATGGGCAACCCAAAATGATGGGAACTTGAGCGTTAGCGTTTACACATGGTTCAGTGTCTAGTACAATAAAATCCACGGGGAAGTAGAATTTGTCCACTTGGACTAACACATCCTCTAAAAGTCCCCTTAGTACCTTAATAGAGCGGTCAATGAGTTGGAGTGTAATCATGGTTCGTTTAAGCTCACCTAGCCCCATTTGTTAGTGAACTAAATAAGGTACTAAGTTGACACTTGCACCCAAATCTAGCAAAGTATGCTCAATTTGGAAATTCCTAATAATACAAGGAATAGTGGGACTTCCCAGGTCTTTGTATTTGGGTACAGCCCTTCATTGAATGATAGCGCTCACTTTCTTAGTAAGGAAGGCCTTTTTGTGCACATTTAATTTCATCTTTACAGTGCACAAGTCCTTGAGATATTTAGCATATGATGGAATTTGTCTAATGGCATCAAGTAGAGGAATATTGACAGTAACCTTTTGGAGCACATCCAACACCTCTTGATATTTCATAGGGACAGTTGGATTCCGAAGTCTAGATGGAAATGGAACTGGAGGCTCATATGACTTTATCTCTTTATCCTTTTGTTGTTGCGGCTCTTGAACCATAGCTGGTTCATCATTCTCTTGAGACATTGGCTCATCCTCCGGTATTTCTACCGGTTGCATTATCTTGTTATCGACCTCTTGTCCACTTCTCAAGGTAATGATGGCCTTAGCTTATTCATGATGTAGCTTACTTGGATTTGAGTCTCCAATGAAATGTATGTTTCTAGGGTTTAGCACAGGTTGAGAAGGAATGGTGCCTTTTTCCCTAGCATTTAGTTGAGTCTCAATCCTAACTACGGCTGCCTTTAATTCCTGATTTGATTGGATTAGAGACTAATTCATTTGAGCTTTAGAGTTTATGAATGCGGTCAATGCATCCTCCACAGATGATCGCTTTGATGGGGGCACATATGGTGCATTGTTAGATGCCCCAAAGAAGTTGTTTTGTAGAGGCATTTGAGGTGCATTAGGTGCATTAATTTGTGGTTCATTCCTCCAACTAAAATTAGGATGGTTACACCAATTTGGATTATACGTGTTTCCCATTGGTTGCATAACTAACCTTTGGTAGTTATTTATAGCATTCGCTTGCTCATGCTCATGCGTGATATTTTGTACAACTGAGATTATTGGATAATCTTTTGTGTCATGGTCTGTACCACCACAAATGCTACAAAAATTACCTAAGGAAGTGTTTACTTTAACCATATCAACTTTCCTAATTTCCAAGGCTTCGACCTTTCTACCTAATGCAGCAAATTTTGCATTAAGGTTGTCTTCCTCTCTTAAGACATATATCCCCGCTTTCTCTATAGGAATGGGTCTAGTTTGGTCTGGTTTGGCAGAGATATCCCATGTTTGCGTATTCTTTGTTAACATGTCTAGAAAATCCCAAGCCTCATTATGATCCTTGTCAAGAAACGTTCCACCACACATCATCTCTATGAACTGACGGGTATCCATGGTGAGCCCCTTTCGGAACGCATCAATCATATGTCATGATTCATAACCATGATGTAGACAAGTAGAAGGTCTTTGAAGTGCTCTCGAGCTTGAAAAATATTTCATTCCCCTTTCGGGAGAATGACATGATTTCTTGTTTTAGTGCATTTATTTTGTGCTCGGGAAAGAACTTTTTAAAAACTCTCTACTTAAGGCTTGTCATGTAGTGATGGTATTAGGTCTTAGAGAGTTGAGTCATGCTTTGGCCCGATCCTTTAGAGAAAATGAGAATAACCTAAGCTTAAGTACATCCCTATTGTCATTGTTTACTTGTAATGTTGGAATTACTTCCTCAAAGTCCTTGAGGTGCAAGCAGGGGCTTTCAGAATCTAAGCCATGAAATTTAGGAATCAATTGAATTACACCTGATTTAAAATCAATGTTCCCTGTGTGAGCAGGGAATGCTATGGAAGATGGAAAAGTTGATCTCTCATGATGTAGATGTTCACGTAAAGTTCGTGGTTGGTTTAACACATTCCTATGAACTTCATTTTCATCCTCGAGAGGAGGATTAGGTTGATTTTCTCAGTTTTGATTTATAGTTAGATCTGGCAGATTTGGATTTGGATTATCAACTGGGTCTGCCATAGAATCCAAGTGATGTTGAGTATCTCTTCTAAGTGAATGATCAAGGCTTGGAACTAGTCTACCTTCGGAAGAGAGTCGATTGTTTTAATCTCTACTCCAGTGTGACATAAACCATCCACACCACACAAAAAATACCACTAATTCAAACAGCAAGTATGATACTTAAAATAAAAATAAAAACTTAACCGACAACTCAGGCAGCAAGGCCGACCATGAGGGTTCAATCCACAAAGTAAAATAAATCAACAACCCAGGCGACAGGGCCAACCATGAGGGTTCAATCCATAAAGCAAAAATAAAAAATAAATCAATAAAAGTAAAACTAATGTAAAAATTAAACTATGCTAATCTGGAAAATAAATTCAGCGGATGATCTTTATAATCAAACAGCAACTGTAGGACAACCATAGCACTTGGGTGATAAAATCCCAAGCAGGACAACCTATGTCATAGTTAGTGCTTGAAAAACCCAACTAAATTTACTTTTTTTTAAAAGAAAGAAATCTACAGAAAATTTGGAGGGTTTAGAAGAGAACTTACCTTAGCTATCTTGTACAGATCTAATATATCTCAATCTCTCCCCAGCAACAGCACCAAAAACTTGATTGCTTGCCTCCAAGTTCAGAGGTTCGTAAGTAATATCCTATGAATACAGGGTCAATCCCACAGGGAGATAAATTGTGAGAATGAGAAAATCAAATGTAAAACAAACTAAGTAATAAAAAAAATTAAACTGATGATTTGATTTTAGGAGTTTTGAATGGATGTATTTAACTGAATTAAAATGACACTTAAGCTTCAAAGTTCCACACATATGTTAATGTTCCAAAATCATGATGACTTGGATAACACAACTAGGATCCAAGCACTATGGTTAGTCTAATCGAAAAATAAAACAGTTTAAATATTTTAATAAATGATATAAAAGATTAGAAAATCATGGATTTGCACCATTGATATATATTCTCAAGCACCGGTGATTTTAAGAATTCAATATCAATGAGATAATGAAAATCAAAAAAATATAACAAGTTGAGAACCTCTCCTATCTAGGAAATCTCATTGATCTAGGGTAAGCCTATCCATCAATGTGGATCTCATATGATAAAAACATATGGATCTCACATTACGATAAAAAAAAACTAAACCTAAACAATAGATAACATGCATACACCATTCTTCTCATCATTAAAACAATCAATCATCATAACTTAAAGAATTATTAAACCCATGTGCTTCCCTTCTAGCTTAGGCTAGAGGGAACTTAGAAAAACATAATTAAATTACAAAATAAAAAGCAACAAGAAATAAATAAATGCAAATAGAAAATATCTAAAAAAAAAAAAACAACTTATAAAACTTTAATAAAATTAAAAACTCTTTAAAAACCCTAAATCTTGCTTTTGAATGCTTTTAATGATGCTTAGGAATGCCTTGAGAAGCCCTATTTATATGTGGGGAACTTCAATTTTCGTACAAAGTTGGAAAACTCAAGAAATTGCCTTAAATTTATGCAGTTTTCCAAAATAGACTTCTCGCTGCATAGTTTTGTTAAAATAGTCTTCACGTTGCGTAGTTTTTCAAAATAGACTTCAGAGTTTCAGAATACACTTTTTTAGGATTTTTCACTTAAAATCTTCGATTCTCTTTATTCCTCACTTGGTTTTCTTGGATCATTGGCATGTGAATTCTTCAATCTTGGTCTCCTAAGATCCATCCCCTGCTTTGGTGATTCTTGAGCATCAAATCCATACCTTTGGCACCCTTTTTCAATCCAAGCTCTTAAATTCATCTTGCAACATATACATAAGTAAAATAAAACATTAAGTTGATTCATGTTCATAAAACCAAAATATAAATGGGGGAAATTATGCAATATTTGAGTCTCAACAGACACCTCAAGGAATACGTTAGTCATCGTGAAGATCAGGCCACGTCAAAAGATGCACAACCCATCAATAATGAGCTAGTGGGAGAAATCTGCACCATCTTCAGGGGCCCTGACTGTGGAGGAGATTCGAACCAAGCTCAGAAAGCCCACACGTGAAGCATTGCTCACTCCGACTCGGAACGTGAGATCCTTACCACTAGCCGACCTTTGAAAGAGCAAAAAGTAGAAACAGGCAGCCTAATCTTCACCGAAGAAGATGCCTGAGGTGTCCACCATCCGCATTATGATGCGCCTGTGGTTACACTGACCATATCCAACCACAAGGTATTCTGAATCCTTGTGGACACTAGATCATCAGTAGACATCCTCTTCGCACAGGATTTGACAAGATGGGAGTTGGTCGGTCTAGACTTTGACCTGTTAAGACTCCTCTACTCGGTTTCTCATGTGGTAAAGTCATACCAGAAAGATCAATACAACTCCCACTTATTTCCGAGGACAGATAGAACCAGGTAACCACAATGATCGACTTCTTGGTAGTAGATTACCCCTGTGTCTACAACGCATTTCGTGGACGACCTTCCCTCAACGCCCTTCAAGTAGTGGTCTCAACCTACCACTTAGCCATAAAGTTCCTGACCGAGTAGGGAGTTGGATCGGTGAAGGGAGATCAACATAAAGCTCGGTAATGCTACATAATGGTGATAAGGGCATCGCATCAGACGATGACCGTTACATCTCTCGACCCCCGAGAAGATTCTGAAGAAAGAGGTTGCTCCATAGAGAATCTCATTCTCATCCCACTCAATGACTCTGATCTGTCCAAAACCATCCAAATTGGGTTGTCCTTAACACCCCCGTTGAAGGACAAGATGATAAACTTCCTTCGATGAAACGCAGATGTCTTCTCATGGTCTCACGAAGACATGCCCAGCATTGACCCAAAGGTCATCGTACATCGGCTGAACGTCGACCCTGGCCACCGACCAATTCGATAGAAGCACCAGGCACTCGGCCCTGAGCGATATGCAGTGATCGAAGGGGAAGTCAATAAGCTGCTCAATGCTAAATTCAATGAAGAGGTTTACTATCTGGACTGGATAGCCAACATCGTGTTAGTTAAAAAGTGTAACACCCCATACTTTTAGTGCTCGAGTGTTACCATGTAACCAAATTTAGAAATAAATATAAACCTAGCTTAGTGAACATTCACGTACATCCTAGTTTAAATCTGACCATCGAAGGTGATCCCTATCCACATATCAAACCACCCAGTAGTCAAATGAAATATACTAAGTATATTATCTTACCTATTTATTATATTATAAATTTTACACAAACATGGATCAAAAGATTATGGATGTATTTTGATAATTTATTTATCAAATAAATAATGCATGAAAACTCATTGTAATAAAATGATATGTATGTATTTGATGTATATAAGATATTATAAAAATAATTAACTAAACGTAATGAATAAAAATTTTACAATATACAATTGAATTAGAAATATTAATATAGTATTGAATATTTTTATAAACATGTATACCAAAAATTATTAGATATTTAAATAAAATTTTATATAACAATGTGATTTTAAAAGAGGTATTGTACAATTTTCAATCCATATATAGGTATAATATGATATATTAGAAATTATATATTAATGAATATGATATTTAAAGCATATATATTGTAGCATGTTAATACTAGAAATTATATTTATAAATATGTATAAGTTTTTAATTATATTAATTACAAGTAAATCCATATTAATATTAGTACTAGTTGATAATACATGTTGAAAGCCATAACCGAACCCTTGAACTCTTTTAACTGTCAACGTTTAATTGCGGATTGATCCGACCAACAAATCAATGGGAATCCACCATTAGGGTGTGAAATTTGAGAGTACGGTCACTTACAACTTAAATAATTTAATCTTTCTAATAAAAGCCCTATAGGGGCTGAGTGAGTAATAGATGGTGCTAATTAAGATGGGACCCACCTAAACAACTTAGAGAAAAATAATGATGATAATAATAATAATAATAATAATAATAATAGTGGTAGTAATAATAATAAATAACATTATGTAACTTGATATTTAGTGTTATAAGGGCACTACAGGTCGTGTATCCATGATTTGACCATTGATGATCGAGTCAGAACTAATCTAACTGTTAGATTTGTTTGGACAACAATGAAGGATGCTAATTCAACCAATATGGCCCACCTAGGCTTTGGATTTGTCCCATCAATGGGTGGATGCTTTGTTAGGGCCAGCAGAACTTGATAAACGTCGTAGATCTGTGAGATCATCATGGTGAATCCCACTTTGGGGCTGTGCCTGTGCACAGATCCCATGCACCCGCGGTGTACCCAATCTCCAAAATAGTCAGACGAGCGCTGACCCACGCTCGTCCGAAAATGGGAAGTTTTCCCACTCTTGACCGTTTAAACCGGGCGTGCTTTCTCCATCCTGATTGATCGAGTTGTGGCCCACCTCCACTACCCACTTAAATGATCCAGACCATCCATATTTAAGAGGACCCTAGGATGACCAGAACCTGCCCACTCTCGTCCATTGGACCTCACAGCCGTGTGCACAATCTCAGCAAAAACTGGGTTGTGTGTTGGGTGTTTTGTCGAAAATGGAAACTGTCTGCTGTTACCAGCAGGGCGATCCGCGTCCTCCTGCACCTGTCAATCCTAGTCGTCCCTCTACTGAAACATCTCAACCGTCCACTCATTTAGGGCGTTCCAAGCAAAAACAGGGTTGGTTTCAGTTTTTACACACAGCTTTGAGGGACGGTTTCGGGCAGATTAAATCTCAACCATTTGGTTCCATCCAACGGTCCAGGTGGGACTAGGTTTTCCCATATGAAGGAGAGGATCGAGAGAAATCAGTCTGCTCATCCGTTCTTGCAGCTACAACCAGAAAATCGGCCAAAACCTACTTTACTCGAACCCACCACCTAAACTTCTTAGAAGCTTCAAAAATCCACATCCCCAAGCTCCCATAGACCTGTTTGAACCACCTAGAGGCTTCGTTTTGGAGAGAGTCTCGACCGTTCACATTCTGCCATTAACAGTGGCTTTCTTCCCTATCGCTGCTGGTGCAATTCTTGGCGCGTCTGGCCATGGCGTTGAGTCTGGAGATGACTGGACTCTGCAGCAGGGAAAAATAAAAAGAAAATAGGAAGGATCAGGGAAGAAAGAAAGAAGAAAGAATATAGAAGAGAGAGTGAGAGTTCAGGCTCGAGCTGGGACCGCACTGCTCGCTGCAGCATGTGACTCGGGCCAGTTTCGGACTAAGTTGGGTCCAATTCAGGCTAGCAATGGGCTCGAGTTGGCCTAGCTCGAGTGTCGTTGGGTTCTAGCAAAGCTGGGATAGAGAGAAGATAGGCAGAGGAAGTGTGCTAGTCTGCCGTCTAGCTTGATTTGGGCTGAGCCGTGACTCGCTGCATTAACTCAGCTAGGCCGAGACTGGGATGTGGCTAATCTCAATCCCTATGGGGTTGGTAGAAAGAAAAGAAGGAGAAGAAGGAAAAGCCAACAATGAAAGGAAAGAGAGAGGAAGGGTGGCTGCGTTGTGCTCCACCAAGCCCGAGATTGGGACGGGTCAGACCGAGTCACGGCTTGACTCGGACCGAGCCTGTCTAGATTAGACATCCATTGCTGGACATCTCAGCGAGATTGGAAGGAAAGAGAAAGAAAAGGAAGAAGGAAGAAAAGAGAAAGAAAAGGAAGAAGGAAGAAAAGAGAAAGAAAGAGAGGAGAGGAGGTGTTGGTGGTTATGCTTGGGCTGACTCGGCTCTAACCGAGTTAGCCAGGTGAGGGTTTCCACCTCTTTTCATTAATCAAAGTTGTCATCATTATTAGTATCGTTATCATTTTCGATCTATTATTTCAATGATAGTAACTAGAAATTTCAAATAAATACCATATTGCATTAGTTAGTGTTGTTAGTTATACTTCTATTATTAACTATCATCAGGGTGATTACCATTAACATGTTACGATGATATTAATTATTATGGTCGAAACTACCATTGATGACATTAGCTTGGTGTCTATCACTTGAAAATACCATCTCTAATATAGGTTGTACTATTTATTACAATTGTAATACTTACCATGGTCAAGTGTTAGTTATATTATTAAAGTATAACTAACCATGTTACTATTATATTATTTAAGCTGCTCATGCATCTTAGTTCTACTCCTAGAATTAAACCCTAAGAGGAAGACCCTAAATCTACGTCAAGGTCCTAAGTAATGTAAACCCTAGGTTGTATTGGTCTTGACCATAGGTACTTGGTAGAACATTGATCTCACATACAACTTCACCATTCATGGTAGGATTCAGTATTAAGGGTGCACGCATTTCGTAGCAATGTTGTTGGCAATTCAAAGTATAAGGTGATGATTCTTCCCCTTGAGCTTTCCATCTTCTCATTAGCTTAAATTATAGTTTTTATTTAAGTTCATAACTGATATCTCCATTTATAATCACATGTGTTAGCTGGTGGAAATTGAATTGTGATATTACATGCTTTACGATTATCCTATATAACTGTTCATGCTTGTGAATCTCTTTTTGTGGATTGCTTATGGAACTTAAACTGGTACATTAGTGGAAAACTCCCACATATGAATGTACACCCATACTTGGGATGTAACTTGACTAGTTGTGATCATAATGGACCTTCGACTTGGTGGTTATTGAGTGGTGGTCTAGATGGAGCATTGATGTGGGCCTACCATCCAGGGTTGTTGCGCCCAATGGTTTTTAAGGATGGTTTTATTGTATAGTTTAGAATACTCACCCTATATGGCCTATTTGGTATCGCCCTATGAGGCTTTGTTCTGGTATTTTCTCTATATGGGTTCGATGTTTTATACTGTACAACCATACGATGGTAAGCCCCATCTGCTGTAATATGATTGGACACTTGTCGAGAGGATTCCATTAAACATCCTAAGATGGTAGCCCCATGGGCCCGGGATAGTAGTCATGGGATACTATGCCCGAGCCGTCGGCCTACGCTGGGACACGTGCTCTCCGTAGTGACCGTGAGCTTATTTAAAATGGCTGGTTGTAATTGGAATAATAATGACTCGGCTAATCATGCATACATAGCACAGACCAGCATCTATTGCTATCGTACGTGGGCTACGTATTATTTTTGACTAATTCATATTTTCCAAGTTCGATGTTCCGACTGGTTGATGTTTCCCAGGTTTGATGATTGCATGGGCGGCGACCCTATTCGCACGGATGAGCATCCCCGGGGCATGAACGCATTCCATACATCCATGCACCTAATAAGACTGCATTTACTCTATTTTGGTTGTCCAGATATTATATATTATTTCTTACCTAATGCGACGGTGTGTAATCTTGAGGGGAATTCACACTGAGTTGGCCACTCATCCATCAAATATATAACCGTACAGGTATCATAGGTGGCTTAAGTGACTTCAGGTTCAGGCTGATGTGGAGCCGAGTACAAATGCCAGGGTTCCATGGTTGTATCTACTTTGAAGAGCTGCGCGATCTTGCGGCTTATGTTTATATTTTTTTGTTATTTTTCATGTACTAAATCATGTGGATTCTTATATTTGTTATATCGAGACATTGGTTTGTATAAGTCATTATGGGCATTTTCTTGTATATTCTAAATGATAATGGAATTTTTCTTTATTCTTACTTGTCCATCCTACGCTCGTTTGCTTACTCTGATGAAAGATAGAAATAAAAATATTACATATCAAATTGACCATCCTTTAAGGTTAACAACTCGGGTTTTTCGGACACGGGTTGTGTACTCGGGTCCTAAAAAGTCAGGGCGTTACAGTTGGTATCAGAGCATAGTTTGGACAAACTTGGCCTTGGAAAATGATCTTATACAAACCTTAAATGTCTCAAATTTCAATGTTTGAAACTAGAAATTAAAACTTAGGAAAATTTTCCCTTAGACTTAGAAGAGTTTTGAGAATGTAGAAACCCAAACTTAGGTTCCCTTAGAAATTATTAGAATGCCATTTGAAATTAGGTGAATTTTCCTTAGAATTTATGAGAAATTGAGAACATAGAAATTTGAGATTCTAAGCTCCCTGAAGGATTGCTTGGATAGTCAAGGACTAAAAACCTTGGAGAATATTAGCATAGTCATTTAAACTTATGAAAAGTTCCTTTCAAGAATTCGAGAACATATATACTTCAAACCTTAGGCTCCTTGAAATTTTAGGTTAGACCCTTGGATGTCAACTTATGAAGGAATCCATTGGAATTGGGAGTAAATGAGAATATAGAAACTCAATGTGTTGGGCCCCTAGAAAGTTGTTGGATAACCGTAGAACTTAGAAATGTTTTCACGACCCCTTTGAACATTTGGGTTTAGTCATTTGAACTTAGAAACAAGAACTTTAGTTCCCTTGTAAACTACCAAAATGGTTGTTTGGGCTTATAAATTTAATGTGTACCAAGTACTCATTATAGTGTACACGAGGCCACACAAGCACGTTTCCTATATTTCACTTCCAAAGAAAAATTTTATAGAAATCTAGGATCTGAATTTTCCTAAAACTTCATTCATTAGAAGTAACACTGTCATACATTCAGCATATGAAGTAGACTTAATGATCATATTAAGATCCTTACACACCATATTGTACAAACATAGGAACTTCATGAAACTAAGAGAATCGTACTGAGAATCGCAATTTGATTTCCCTAACGCATCTCATTGATAGAAACGATGACTTTCATAAATTTCAGCACTTAGGATTAATTAGAAGTGAGGTATAAGAATTTAAGTAAGAAAATTTCAACCCTAGGCTAAGCATATTGAAATTAGGTAAGAAATCTTAAATGAACTTGGCAATCTTTAAACCTTTGTTCCATGTAGAAATCCTTGTTTTGAAATTTCCAAGTAGTACTTAGATAATCAGAGTGCGCATTGGAAGCGTAATGGGCCACATGGTCTTATCCGTTATGGATGTAGAAGAGTAATTGATATTGCTCAGGAATCTAGAATAATCAACATCACAGATTGATGGAACTACATTTAAGCGAAGTTGCATTGTTTGATCTGAACCCCATATCCTAGTGGATTCCAATGATCTCGATGC
This sequence comes from Magnolia changhungtana, assembly GCA_030180095.1. Taxonomy (NCBI): domain Eukaryota; kingdom Viridiplantae; phylum Streptophyta; class Magnoliopsida; order Magnoliales; family Magnoliaceae; genus Magnolia; species Magnolia changhungtana. Next base: position 6,374,153 of record JASAUF010000625.1, read on the forward strand.
CCTGATCAGGCAGAAGATCAAGATTTATTGGGATTAGGGATTGATACCAAAATCCTCTGTTCTGCAGGCAGACGATCGACGTATCGGGCTCAAACCCACTACAACCATCTATCCGTGACAGCTCATACACTGAAACCAGGAAATTGTATTGTACTTTAGATGTTGGGAACTATCATTCAAGGTAAAGGCAAGGCTAAGAGATTAGTGTTCGCCACCCAAATGAACTTAAAAATCTTAGTAAGTGCTATGAGGAACCCTGATGTTGACAAGCGTTAGTAAGATCCTCTAGTTCTAGTTAATACTGAAATGATTTCTAAAATTTAGTAGGACCTAAACACATCAGTTGATTTGTTAGGATGGAGAGTTAAGGGTTGTAGTGGATTGGAATATAGCATTGAAATTTCATAACTTAGGCATACATGAAATAGGGTACACCTTGTTACTGAATCTCGGGGACGAGATTCTTCTTTAAGGGGGGTAAATTGTAACGACCGCAGTTTTGGGCGCCTAGTGGCATACGTTTGTACATGTAGGAAAATAATGAATATTATCATCATCACTAATCATAATAGAAGCACTGAATTTCGAGGCCGAAATTCTCTTTAAGGGGGGTAGATTGTAACACCCTATACTTTTAGTGCTCGGGTGTTACCATGTAACCAAATTTAGAAATAAATATAAACCTAGCTTAGTGAACATTCACGTACATCCTAGTTTAAATCTGACTATCGAAGGTGATCTCAATCCACATATCAAACCACCCAGTAGTCAAATGAAATATACTAAGTATATTATCTTACCTATTTATTATATTATAAATTTTACACAAACATGGATCAAAAGATTATGGATGTATTTTGATAATTTATTTATCAAATAAATAATGTATGAAAATGCATTGTAATAAAATGATATGTATGTATTTGATGTATATAAGATATTACAAAAATAATTAACTAAACGTAATGAATAAAAATTTCACAATATACAATTGAATTATAAATATTAATATAGTATTGAATATTTTTATAAACATGTATACCAAAAATTATTAGATATTTAAATAAAATTTTATATAACAATGTGATTTTAAAAGAGGTATTGTACAATTTTCAATCCATACATAGGTATAATATGATATATTAGAAATTATATATTAATGAATATGTGATTTATAGCATATATATTGTAGCATGTTAATACTAGAAATTATATTTATAAACATGTATAAGTTTTTAATTATATTAATTACAAGTAAATCCATATTAATATTGGTATTGGTTGATAATACATGTCGAAAGCCAAAAACGAACCCTTGAACTCTTTTAACCATCAACGTTCAATTGTGGATTGATCCGACCAACAGATCAATGGGAATCCACCATTAGGGTGTGAAATTTGAGTGTATGGCCACTTACAACTTAAATGATTTAATCTTTCTGATAGAAGCCCTATATGGGCTGAGTGAGTAATAGATGGTGCTAATTAAGATGGGACCCACCTAAACAACTTAGAGAAAAATAATGATGATAATAATGATAATAAAAATAATAGTGGTAGTAATAATAATAAATAACATTATGTAACTTGATATTTAGTGTTATAAGGGCACTATAGGTCGTGTATCTATGATTTGACCATTGATGATCGAGTCAAAACTAATCCAACCGTTAGATTTGTTTGGACAACAATGAAGGATGCTAATTCAACCAATATGGCCCACCTAGGCCTTGGATCTGTCCCATCATTGGGTGGATGCTTTGTTAGGGCTAGCAGAACTTGATGAATGTCGTAGATCTGTGAGATCATCATGGTGGATCCCACTTTGGTGCTGTGCCTGTGCACAGATCCCATGCACCCGTGGTGCACCTAATCTCCAAAATAGTCAGACGAACCCTGACCCGCGTTGGTCCAAAAATGGGAAGTTTTCCCGCTTGTGACCGTTTAAACCGGGCATGCTTTCTCCGCCCTGATTTATCGAGTTGTGGCCCACCTCCACTACCCACTTAAATGATCCAGACCGTCCATATTTTAGAGGACCCTAGGACGACCAGAACCTGCCCACTCTCATCCATTGGTCCTCACAGTCGTGTGCACAATCTCAATAAAACTGGGCTGTGTGTGGGTGTTTTGCTGAAAGTGGAAACTGTCTGCTGTTGCCAGCAGAACGATCCGCGTCCTCCTGCACCCGTCAATCCTAGCCGTCCCTCTACTGGAACATCTCAGCCGTCCACTCGTTTAGGGCGTTCCAAGCAAAACCAGGGTCGGTTTCAGTTTCTACCCATAGCTTTAAGGGACGATTTTGGGCAAATTAAATCCCGACCGTTTGGTTTCCATCCAACGGTCCAGGTGGGACTAGGGTTTCCCATATGCGGGAGAGGATTGAGAGAAATCAGTCTGCTCATCCATTCTTGCAGCTACAACCAGAAAATCGACTGAAACCTACTCTACTCAAACCCACCACCTAAAATTCTTAGAAGCTTCAAAAATCCACATCCTCAAGCTCCCATAGACCTGTTTGAACCACCTAGAGGGTTTATTTTAGAGAGAGTCTCGACCGTTCACGATTTGCCATTAACAATGGCTTTCTTCCCTATCGCCGCTGGTGCATTTCTGGGCGCGTCCGGCCATGGCGTTGAGTACGGAGATGACTGGACTCTGCAGCAAGAAAAATAAAAAGAAAATAGGAAGGATCAAGAAAGAAAGAAAGAAGAAAGAAGATAGAAGAGAGAGTGAGAGTTCGGGCTCGAGCTGGAACCACACTGCTCGCTACAGCATGTGACTCGGGCCAGTTTCAAACTAAGTTAGGTCCGATTCAGGCCAGCAATGGGCCCGGGTTGGCCTAGCTCGAGTGTTGTTGGGTTCTAGCAAAGCTGGGATAGAGAGAAGATAGGCAGAGGAAGTGTGCTAGTCTGCCGTCTAGCTTGATTTGGGCTGAGCCGTGACTCGCTGCATCAACACAGCTAGGCCGAGACTGGGATGTGGCTAATCTCAGTCCCTGTGGGGTTGGTAGAAAGAAAATAAGGAGAAGAAGGAAAAGCCAGCAATGAAAGGAAAGAGAGAGGAAGGGTGGCTGCGTTGTGCTCCACCGAGCCCGAGATTGGGATGGGTCAGACTGAGTCGCGGCTTGACTCGGACCGAGCCTGTCCAGATTTGACATCCATTGCTGGACATCTCAGCGAGATTGGAAGGAAAGAGAAAGAAAAGGAAGAAGGAAGAAAAGAAAGAAAAGGAAGAAGGAAGAAAAGAGAAAGAAAGAGAGGAGAGGAGGTATTGGTGGTTGTGCTTAAGCTGAGTCAACTCGGCTCGAACCGAGTCAGCCAAGTGAGGGTTTCCACCTCTTTTCATTAATCAGAGTTGTCATCATTATTAGTATCGTTATCATTTTCGATCTATTATTTCAATGATAGTAACTAGAATTTTCAAATAAATACCATATTGCATTAGTTAGTGTTGTTAGTTATACTTCTATTATTAACTATCATCAGGATGATTACCATTAACATGTTACGATGATATTAATTATTATGGTCGAAACTACCATTGATGACATTAGCTTGGTGTCTATCACTTGAAAATATCATCTCTAATATAGGTTGTACTATTTATTACAATTGTAATACTTACCATGGTCAAGTGCTAGTTATATTATTAAAGTATAACTAACCATGTTACTATTATATTATTTAAGCTACTCATGCATCCTAGTTCTACTCCTAGAATTAAACCCTAAGAGGAAGACCCTAAATCTACGTCAAGGTCCTAAGTAATGTAAACCCTAGGTTGTATTGGTCTTGACCATAGGTCCTTGGTAGAACATTGATCTCACATACAACTTCACCATTCATGGTAGGATTCAATTCTAAGGGTGCACGCATTTCGTAGCAATAGTGTTGGTGATTCAAAGTATAAGGTGATGATTCTTCCCCTTGAGCTTTCCATCTTCTCATTAGCTTAAGTTATAGTTTTTATTTAAGTTCATAACTAATATCTCCCTTTATAATCACATGTGTTAGCTGGTGGAAATTGAATTATGATATTACATGCTTTACGATTATACTGTATAACTGTTCATGCTTGTGAATCTCTTTTTATGGATTGCTTATGGAACTTAAACTGGTACAATAGTGAAAAACTCCCACATATGAATGTACACCCATACTTGGGATGTAACTTGACTAGTTGTGATCATAATGGACCTTTGACTTGGTGGTTATTGAGTAGTGGTCTAGATGGATCATTGATGTGGACCTACCATCCAGGGTTGTTGCGCCTAATAGTTTTTAAGGATGGTTTTATCGTTTGGTTTTGAATACTCGCCCTATATGGCCTATTTGGTATCGCCCTGTGAGGCTTTATTCTGGTATTTTCCCTATATGGGTTCGATGTTTTATATTGTACAACCATGCGATGGTAAGCCCCATTTGCTATAATATGATTGGCCACTAGTCGACAGGATTCCATTAAACATCCTAAGATGGTAGCCTCATTGGCCGGGGATGGTAGTCACGGGATACTATGCTCGAGCCGTCGGCCTACGCTGGGCCATGTGCTCCCCGTAGTGACCGTGAGCTTATTTAAAATGGTTGATTGTAATTGGACTAATAATGACTCGGCTAATCATGCATACATAGCACAGACCAGCATCTATTGCTATCGTACATGGGCTACGTATTATTTCTGATTGGTTGATATTTCTCAGGTTTGATATTTCGACTGGATGATGTTTCCCAGGTTCGATGATTGCATGGGCGGCTGCCCTATCCGCACGGATGAACATCCCCAGGGCGTGAACACATTCCATACATCCATGCACCTAATAAGACTGCATTTACTCTATTTTGGATGTTTTATACTATTTCTTACCTAATACGGCGGTGTGTAATCTTAAGGAGAATTCACACTGAGTTGGCCACTCATCCATCAAATATATAGCCGTGCAGGTAGCACAGGTGGCTTAAGTGACTTTCAGGTTCAGGCTGATGTGGAGCCGAGTACAAGTCCCAGGGTTCCATTGTTGTATCTACTTTGAGGAACTGCACGATCATGCGGCTTATGTTTTCATTCTTATGTTATTTTTCATGTACTAAATCATGTGGATTCTTGTATTTGTTATATCGAGACATTGGTTTGTATAAGTCATTATGGGCATTTTCTTGTATATTCTAAATGATAATGGAATTTTCCTTTATGCTTACTCGTCCATCCTACGCTCGTCTGCTTACTCTGATGAAAGATAGAAATAAAAATATTACCTATCAAATTGACTATCCTTAAAGGTTAACAACTCGGGTTTTTGGGACGGGTTGTGTACTCGGGTCCTGAAAAGTCGGGGCGTTACAGTTGGTATCAGAGCATAGTTTGGATAAACTTTACCTTGGAAAATGATCTTATATAAATCTTAAATGTCTCAAATTTGAATGTTTGAAACTAGAAATTTGAACTTATGAAAATTTCCCCTTAGTCTTAGAAGAGTTTTGAGAGTGTAGAAACCCAAACTTAGGTTCCCTTAGAAATTATTAGAATGTCATTTGAAATTAGGTGAATTTTCCTTAGAACATAGGAGAAATTGAGAATGTAGAAATTTGAGATTCTAAGCTCCCTGAAGGATTACTTGGATAGTCAAGGACTAAAAAATTGAGCCTAGGTTCCCTTGGAGAATATTAGCATAGTCATTTAAACTTATGAAAAGTTCCTTTCAAGAATTCGAGAACATATATACTTCAAACCTTAGGCTCCTTGAAATTTTAGGTTAGACCCTTGGATGTCAACTTATGAAGGAATCCATTGGAATTGGGAGTAAATGAGAATATAGTAACTCAATGTGTTGGGCCCCTAAAAAGTTGTTGGATAACCGTAGAACTTAGAAATGTTTTCACGACCCCTTTGAACATTTGGGTTTAGTTGTTTGAACTTAGAAACAAGAACTTTAGTTCCCTTGTAAACTACCAAAATGGTTGTTTGGGCTTATAAATTTAATATGTGTACCAAGTACTCATTATAGTGTACACGAGGCTACACAAGCACGTTTCCTATATTTGACTTCCAAAGAAAAATTTTATAGAAATCTAGGATCTGAATTTTCCTAAAACTTCATTCATTAGAAGTAACACTGTCATACATTCAGCATATGAAGTAGACCTAATGATCATAGTAAGATCCTTACCCACTGTATTGTACAAACATAGGAACTCATGAAACTAAGAGAATCGTACTGAGAATCGCAATTTGATTTCCCTAACGCATCTCATTAGATAGAAACGATGACTTTCATAAATTTCAGCACTTAGATTAATTAGAAGTGAGGTATAAGAATTTAAGTAAGAAAATTTCGACCCTAGGCTAAGCATATTGAAATTAGGTAAGAAATCTTAAATGAACTTGGCAATCTTTAAACCTTTGTTCCATGTAGAAATCCTTATTTTGAAATTTCCAAGCAGCACTTGGATAATCAGAGTGCGCATTGGAAGCGTAATGGGCACATGGTCTTATCCGTTATGGAGGTAGAAGAGTAATTGATATTGCCCAGGAATCTAGAATAATCAAAATCACAGATTGATGGAACTACATTTAAGCGAAGTTGCGTTCTTTGATCTGAACCCCATATCCTAGTGGATTCCAATGATCTCGATGCCCTGATCAGGCAGAAGATCGAGATTTACCGGGATTAGGGATTGATACCAAAATCCTCTGTTCTGCAGGCAGATGATCGACGTATCGGGCTCAAACCCACTATAACCATCTATCTATGACAGCTCGTACACTGAAACCAGGAAATTATATTGTACTTTAGATGTTGGGAACTATCATTCAAGGTAAAGGCAAGGCTAGGAGATTAGTGTTCGCCACCCAAATGAACTTAAAAATCTTAGTAAGTGCTATGAGGAATCCTTATGTTGACAAGCGTTAGTAAGATCCTCTAGTTCTAGTTAATACTGAAATGATTTCTAAAATTTAGTAAGACCTAAATACATCAGTTGATTTGCTAGGATGGAGAGTTAAGGGTTGTAGTGGATTGGAATATAGCATTGAAATTTCATAACTTAGGCATACATGAAATAGGGTACACCTTATTACTGAATCTCGGGGACGAGATTCTTCTTTAAGGGGGGTAGATTGTAACGACCGCAATTTTGGGCGCCTAGTGGCATACGTTTGTACATGTAGGAAAATAATGAATATTATCATCATCACTAATCATAATAGAAGCACTGAATTTCGGGGACGAAATTCTCTTTAAGGGTGGTAGATTGTAACACCCCATACTTTTAGTGCTTGGGTGTTACCATGTAACCAAATTTTAAAAAAAATATAAACCTAGCTTAGTGAACATTCACGTACATCCTAGTTTAAATCTGACCATCGAAGGTGATCCCTATCTACATATCAAACCACCCAGTAGTCAAATGAAATATACTAAGTATATTATCTTACCTATTTATTATATTATAAATTTTACACAAACATGAATCAAAAGATTATGGATGTATTTTGATAATTTATTTTTCAAATAAATAATGTATGAAAATGCATTGTAATAAAATGATATGTATGTATTTGATATATATAAGATATTATAAAAATAATTAACTAAACATAATGAATAAAAATTTTACAATATACAATTGAATTATAAATATTAATATAGTATTGAATATTTTTATAAACATGTATACCAAAAATTATTAGATATTTAAATAAAATTTTATATAACAATGTGATTTTAAAAGAGGTATTGTACAATTCTCAATCCATACATAGGTATAATATGATATATTAGAAATTAAATATTAATGAATATGTGATTTATAGCATATATATTGTAGCACGTTAATACTAGAAATTATATTTATAAATATGTATAAGTTTTTAATTATATTAATTACAAGTAAATCTGTATTAATATTAGTATTGGTCGATAATTCATGTCGAAAGCCATAAATGAACCCTTGAACTCTTTTAACCGTCAACGTTCAATTGCGGATTGATCCGACCAACAGATCAATGGGAATCCACCATTAGGGTGTGAAATTTGAGAGTATGGCCACTTACAACTTAAATGATTTAATCTTTCTAATAGAATCCCTATAGGGGCTGAGTGTGAGACTCGACCTGAGTTCTCATGTGTGCATGTGTGTGCATAAGTGTGCATTTCGTTCATTTTGGTCCCGCGGTCTTACCGGTCGAATCCCGGTGACTCGCGACCCTTGGATTGTGTTGCGGTCATCCTTAAGTTTGGTCACATAGACCTGACTCGGATTGACCCGAGACTCATGTCATCTTGTCCGTATCGGCGCCGCGATTCTAACGCCGTGTCCCATGTGTTAATCCGATGTGTACATCTCAAGTTATGATCATTTCATCATGTGGCCTACTTTTTGTACAAATGCATGTGGACCACCTCAATGGCACAATTTTCCATGCACACCACACACACTACACAATTTCTATGGAATATACACTACCCACCCTAAACACTACCAATAGACCTACTAAGCATAGCACTTTGTTATTGTCACCATAGGCCATTATGGTTTCTCTAACCAAGGAGATAGGTCATGATTGCCTCCCTACAGCTCTCTCTCTCTCTCTCTCTCTCTCTCTCTCTCTCTCTCTCTCTCTCTCTCTCTCTTCTCACTTCCTCATTTCTCTCCTTCTTTCTCTTTTGAAAAAAAAATCCAGCAACCTTTTCCCCATCTTCAATCCATTCTAGCCCCTTCTCCCTAAAATACCTCCTCATCTACCCATTCTTCCTTGATCTTAGCCATTGATCCATGTTGCTTGGAGCCTCTAGATGATGGTGATGTAAGTTTCAAGGTTGATCTAGGTGGGAGCTCTTAGATCCTTCTTCATTTCTTTCTTAGGAGCTTGTGGGACCCATCAAGTGGTGATGGAGGTCCCTTATGTCTCCATGGTTAAGGCCAATGGCCCTTTTTCCTTGCATGCATGATCCATGGATGAGGCCATTCTCCATGGACCCCATCATGGCATTTTCCTTTGATGCATGTCATTTTTCTCTCTTGTGGCTGGATTATTTTTATTTTCCATTATTCTATTCTTGATTTTCTGATGTGTGTGGCCCACTTAGTAGCCTCGGAATATCCAAACCGTCCAAGAAAAGTGGACGCCCATGGCTGTCCATTCCTTGTATATTGGCACTCTATTTGATCCATTTTGGGCACATGCAATGGGTTTCATGGATGGGGTATGGTCTGGATGTTTGTGGAGCCCATTGGGGTGGTCCATACCACAATTTCCATGGATTGATTTCCTCTTTTTATAGTGATTATAATTATTTTAATTCAGTATTATGTTGCTGTCCAAAAGCCATCTGGACAGATTTTTAAGCTGTGTTAAGCTCAGTTTTGGGGATGATTGGTGGGGTGTTTGGTCCCATTTGATATATACCTCTTAAATGTGGAGATCCCACCTAGATGTTCCCCAAATTTCACCCTCATCCGTCCCTGTTCGATCACCCAAAAGAGTGGGCCAAGGAGGGTGGATAGTCCAGATTTTCTGGACTGTCTAGCAACTGTGCTTGTTGTACAAACATAATAATCAGTCTGTTTCTGAAATGGTGGGCCACCTTTGTAGACCCCACCCTATTGTATACTTGTGTATGGATGTTTGTCCTACATTTTCTTAAAATTTGGCAGACCTGGGCCCACCCTAATGGGGTGCACAAATCAGGGGCAGCAGCAGAATTTTTTTGAAATATCTTGCTGTCCATAAATTGTAAGAGTTAAATAAAATATTTTTACTATCCTAAAAATTCTAAAATTTTGCAGAGAGGTGTCCCACCCATGGTAGGGCCTACCTGCAAAATTTTAGGGCCAATGGACCCCATTTGGGCATCCAAAAGGGTGGGCTAATATAGTGGGCTGCCAGAAATTTCTGTTATGCAGTTCAGCAGCATAGTTCCATAAAAATAAATTTTAAAAAAATATTTTTTCAGAAAGTGGGCTATATTTATGCATCCCATCTTGTTTTGGGCTTGATGAGGGACCTTGGGTCGAAATTTCAAGAATTTTGGAGGCCCAGAACCCACCCATTTGATGGCCCAAATTCAGGACAGTTATATTCCAGCAATATTTCACCCTAGACAGATTGTATTCTTTAAATTAATTAAAATACTTTTGAGTATCCAAAAATTATGAAAATTTATAGAGAGGTAGTAAACTTATGGTAGGACCTACCTACCAAATTTTAGGTCTAATGAACCCCTGTGCACACCGTGACAAGACCCGGACTGACCCACCACGTTGGGACGTCCAGGCCAGTCCGATTTTCTGGACAGCTTGTTTTATTCAAATTAATTAAATTATTTTTAGATGTCTAAAATTTCTGAAATTTTGTAAAATTATGGTCCACCTATGGAAAGACAATCTTAAAAATTTTTAGGGCCATCAGGCCCCTGGGCTGACCGTGGTATGGCCTGTAAATTGGGTCAATTCTGGGCCAAATACGCCAAATACCTAAGCCCATATGACTAACCACCATAGGACGCCCCTACCTTGGGCTGCTGGGCCTGCATTCTAATGGCATGGCCTACTTGAAGTAAGTGTTGCATATTCCCCCCTTCTTATCTTGTGGGACCCACTGTAATATGTGTGGGTCACCATGGATCAATAACCCATTTAAATTAAATAAATTTCTGGACTCCAGCAGGCCCAGGAAGTGGGTGGGCTGGAATTCCAGTAAGGGCCCAAATTTATTACATAGTTGATCTTTTAGAGCTGTAGCGGCCCACCATATTTAAGGGAGTGTTGCACACACTCTTTTTCCCCCCTTCCTTAGACATTTTGGGCTTAATGAGTGCCCTCTTGAGGCCCACCTTTGTGGTGATTTTGTGGGCTAGCCTTAACCAGAATTTTTGATAGTTTTGTAGGCTCAATGGGCTAGGAACTTCTTTCTTAAGCCCAAGTTTGTACAAGGGCAGACCTTATTGATTTACGGGCCCAATGGGCTGTCTACAAGATGATCATGTGCATTTATTAGCCTTGATGCCCCCATAAAATGCTTAATTGTGGGCTGACTTGCAAGGCCCACATAAATGTATATTGTGGAGGGCCTTGCTAAGTCTTTGGGCTGGTGTGGCAAGGCCCACACTGTCAGTATAGGCCTTGCCCATGTGTATTCTTGGGCTTACGGGCTGCCCTCAAGTCCACCATAATGTATGAATTGGATGGCTTTTGTTTGGGCCATTTCTTTTGGGCCCATTATATGATATATTGTATGCATGTTGTGTTAGCAAGTAGGCCTTGTGGACTCAGTTCTTTTGGATAGGCCCATTGATCTTGGGCCTATACTCTCCTATCTATTGTGATGGGCTTAGGGACAATAATACACAAGAGGTTGGGCCCTTGGCTGCCCACTAAACTGACCCTGTACTTGGGCCAAAAGTGAGGCCCAAGTCCCTTGTGTTAAATGTGAAACTTGCCCATGTAAATGAAATATTGGTCTGCCCATGAAGCCCACCACAATATATGAATTTATGACCTTCATGGTTGGGCCCAAACCTTGCTTAAGGGCCCACCATGCTACCAAGTATTGGGCTTAGTATATGGCCCACTAGGCCATGGATTGCTTAGGCCTTGGGCCTTATTCCATACTCGAGTAGTGGCGGGCTACCTCTTGGAAACTAGTTGAGGTTGGATGTCCTCCTGGGAGATCCTAAGGTAGGCCCATAGGTTTCTCTATGGATGGTTAAAGGCCCACCATAGACCCTAGGCCATTTGTTTAAGGCTCAATGTGTATGTATGTGGAACCTACCTTAATGCAGGTGGTCTAGGACGTCCAAGCCTTGGATCGCCCGATCATGGAGAGCACTCTCGCCTTGGGTTGCTACTGGATTCACAATCCAATAGCAGGCCCACTTGATCTTTTCTTGATGTATACACACCCTCCATCTGGTGGGGCCCCTATGAATATTGTTGGCCTTCATGAGATCATTCCCACTTATTTAACTAATTTCTGGGCTTTCGCAAGCCCAGGAAGCAGAGTAGGCCGAACGTTTATTAAGGGACCTTAAATGTACATTGTTATGGTTGAAACTTTATTGGACATGGGACCCACCATATTGAGAACTTGTGTGCGTGTTGCATGCTTATGTTTTCTTATAATCTTTGGGCTTAATAAATGCATTTTTGGGTCACCTTTAGTGATCACATGAGGACCCCATCTTAGATCAGATTTTTAGGGCATCCCATGAGCCTTGAGTGGGTTAGGACGTCCCAGCTTGGCCCAACCATATATTAAGCCAACTTCCACCATTTTGATGGACTTGTGGGCTAAGATAGGGATAGTATTGGGCCCTGGGTTGCCCACTTAAATTGCTAGTTATTGGGCTGATGTAGTTGGGCCCATTTCATCATCCAAACTTAAACTTATTTTTGGGCTGTATATTGTGTACGCAGGCTGCCCACCAAGTCTAACTTAATGCATGGATTCTATGGCCATTGGGAATTGAGCCTTGGGCCTCTCTTGGGGCCCATGTTGTTAAAAGTGGTATTGTATCTTTTTATGGCCTATTATGAGGAATGTATGTATATGGTTACCTGTGTTCTTATCATGAATGTAGGGCCTTGGACCTTGTATCCATATAGTTCGTGGTTGAGATGCCTCTTGGGGAATGGTGGTTAAATGTCCCCATTATGGACCCCTCTAGGCCCGATTGTATCTAAATGTGATTAAATACTCATCTTAGACTCTTGTTAGGCTCATTTCCACATTACTTAGACCCGTAGCTTGTATACTTAGTTCGTGGGCTACCCCAGGTAAATGGGTCCCCACTAGAAGTTGGATTCCTTAAGGATATTGTCAAGTACCTGGTCTTGGTTCCTTCTTGGATAGGAGGAATGTAATATACATTGTGTATCGCCCTATAGTGTGATTAAATTCATCCTCATGACCATGTGCATCATTGTATGCTTGGTTGACACTGTGTGTGTGGTCATATTGTGTCATTAGGCATTGCATGATACCTTCCCCGAGGGACGTGGTATCCCCTCTTGAGCACGTTGGATGCTTGGGATTGATGCATGGTTGATTGTGTGATTCATGCATCTGACATTGCATAGCATATGAGCATTATCGCCCTTGCTTCATCAAGGTTGTAGCCTCCACAGATACATCGTGGATGGCCATGTTTGGACACCAAAAATGTTACTTGAGCATACCGGGTGCATAGGATGCCCATGGGTGAAATTCCCAAAACTTCCATGGTACCAGGATCTGCTCCAACGGCGTAACCGGGTGGTATATATGAGCGCATGAGGGCCTTATACCATTAGGCCGTGACTCCCACTGTCGTGTAGTCGGTTGGATAGGGGTGTATCCTTACTCACCTAACGTAAGGGGGCATTGCTAGGCTGAGTCTGACCAGCTCGTGAATGGGTCTGCTACCTTCAGGCCTTGTTGGTGATTGGTTGTCCGCAGGCAGGGTAGTGAGGTCTCTTACACTCATTTGACTATGCGGGGTCTGTAGAGCGGCAGTCATCCAGCAGTGTAATGGACCCCGGTGATTTCCTTATGATGGAAATGTACTTGATATGTGGATTGGATATGAGCACTGACATTACTTCGCATTGCATTTGCATCGGCTGTATAAGCCTCATAATGCATTACAGTACTCATTGCATTACAGTACTCATCGCATTACAGTACTCATTGCATTATAGTACTCATCGCATTACAGTACTCATTGTATTATAGTACTCATTGTATTATATAGCCTTGGTATGGCTTCCTACATTATCGTACTGCCTTGGTATAGTTTCTTGCATTCATGATAGCCTTGGTAAGGTTAGTGGTATTGGTATTGATCATGACTCCCATCTACATTCTCTATCTTCTTCTGAGCACTATTATTACACACTTACACCACCCTCTAAGCTTTCTATAAGCTTATGCACGATTGATGCGTGCAGGAGATCCTAGGCAGGCGTCGTAGCAGCAGAGCGTGGAGTAGAGTTGAGCTTGAGGACTCTAGTGTTGCTGACTCTTTTCTCTCTTTTCCCATTATCTTATGTATGTCCTTTCGGACCTGATGTAAGCTTGTAAAAGTTTAAATTCTTAGTGGATTTTGTGATGTGTATCCTTTGTTACTTTCAAATGTACTTGCTGTGATCTTGGGTATGCTCGTATTGGTAATGATTATACTGTTATGAAAATCCTCCTTGTAGGATCCCAGGATCGGAACCTGCCTCAGGAGCCGAGAATGGGGTACTACGGAGGCTGTTGTGGCCAGAACTAGCCATCAGGTTCCTTGTGAGTTCAGTTACCGAGTCTGGGGCGTGACACTGAGTGAGTAATAGATGATGCTAATTAAGATGGGACCCACCTAAACAACTTAGAGAAAAATAATGATGATAATAATAATAATAATGTAACGACTTGTAAATTTTCGTACAATGGCTCAAGTACCACCTCGACCAGAAATCATTTAGGATTAAATCCTTTAGAAATTTGACAAAGTTAACTAAGTGCTAAACTAGATTAGCCATGAAATCCGTTTGGATTGCTTTAAATACAATCTACAAGACCCAAAACTTGTAGAATCCTTGACGCTAGGTTATCCTAAAATCTAGGATCAAACTCATTACCCGACTGCTCTCGGGAACACCTTAAAACTCTGTATTAGGTCTGGACTGCACATCGGGAGTCCGAATAATACAAGGTTAAGGACTTAGGACCGTCTCGCTGGGCTTGACAGCCATCTCGGAAATCAGACCCAGACTGTGTCCCATGGCTGTTCGCTTGAGTCCGGAGCGAAGGAGTGTGAGAACTCATATTACCTTTACAAAATAAATATCTGGAATAGTGAGCTGAGACTTGAAACTTGCGGTCAATTTATAAGAAACCAGACTGTCAGAATCTGACCCAAATACACCCTCAGATCAGGAAAAATTTTAGGAACATTTATATGTACTTGGAATTTCGGATCAAGGCCCGCTGACCGTTGAACTGAAACTGGTCCGCCACGTGTGATCGAGAATCCGACTGAGACAAAAACTTAACTCCACGTAGATCGAAGGTTAGAGAGCTTAAGTCCGACCGTTAGCTTAAGGAGGCCCGCCAGAAGTCCTCCGTTGAGCTGAAACAAGGCCGTTTTGGTTATAACCCAAGTATACCTTAACCTTAAGTCTACTTTGGAGACTTTTTAGGCTATATAAGGGCCTTAGAACACCCTCTCTCATAGCCATATGAATTTGAAGAAAACCCTAGAGAGAGAAGTGAGAAAAGAGAGAGAAAGAATGAGAGAAGTGGGAGAATCTCCCTGTTGTTGTTTCCTATCCCTACCCTAGCTCCACCACTCCGATCTTGCCGCTTTCCCGGCGATACTGACTTCATTTTGAGGTAAGAAACCCTAACCCTAGATCTGTTTTGGGGTATGAAGGGTGTAGGTTATGAAATAGCTAACCTATTTCATTCTTTAGGCCACCAAACTGCCGAATATGGAAGCTTGGAAACCTAGCTGATCCGTTGCGATTCCAAGTTGTAAGGTGAGGACTTTAGGTGTATAGGTTACGGTTTTCAACACTTTCAATGTCAGATAATGATAGATTCATGATCTGCATGCAATTGCACATGTATAAAGTGCTTTCCATTTTCTGTTTCGATTAAAGTTGTAGAATATGGAATTTTACATATTTTAGGTATTCGTAGAAAATACCGTATACGTATATTTTTTAGAAATGTGTGTGACATGATTATTTGTTGTATGGATATACAATATATGGATAAAATACTTATTTAGCGAAAGGATTCGCCCAAATATATGTTTTTACTAATATACACTATGTATGTAGAAATACTGTATTGTAAAAAAGTACCGTATACATGTATATTTTAGAGATGTGTTTGCCATGATTAATTGTTGTATAAATATATTATGTATGCATAAAATACTTGCTTGGCGAAAGGACTCGCCCTAATACATATTTGCTAACATACACTAAGTATGTTGAAATAGTGTATGTTATGTGTTTGTGGAAATGCTTGTGTGAGTAAGTGTTGGGATGTTGATGCCTTAGGAGGATGTTGAGATGGGATTGTCAACTACCTTAGAGACATGTATGATTACCTCCATGAGGTTGTTTACTTAAACCGCTTACTTTTGTAATATATGTGTTTGTATTCCTATTTATGTAGTGCTTTAGAACATGCTTTATAACGTGCTTTATAACATGCTTTATGACATGCTTACTAACATGCTTGAATTACTTTGTTTACCATGCCCTACTCCACATGCTACTAATATGGTTTGATTGAGTTTGGGACTATGTCTATAGTCCAGACAGTCGGTACTAGACTTGAGATCGTGGTTGAGTTTCATGTCGCCACATAAGATGTGTTTGATGAACCCGAGTCGTACGTCAGTTGGCGATAGTGGTTAGGCCACGCGAAGTGCTTATGCACTTCATGTCATCTAATTGATTGTGCGCTTGAGCTAGTTAGGCTCGTCATGTAACCCGATTTTCAGGGCGTTACAAATAAAAATAATAGTAATAGTAATAATAATAATAGTGGTAGTAATAATAATAAATAACATTATGTAACTTGATATTTACTGTTATAAGGGCACTACAGGTCGTGTATCCATGATTTGATCATTGATGATCGAGTTGGAACTAATCCAACCGTTAAATTTGTTTGGACAATAATGAAGGATGCTAATTTAACCCATATGGCCCACCTAGGCCTTGGATCTGTCCCATCAATGGGTGGATTCTTTGTTAGGGCCAGCAAAACTTGATGAACGTCGTAGATCTATGAGATCATCATGGTGGATCCCACGTTGGGGCTGTGCCTGTGCACAGATCCCATGCACCAGCGACGCACCCAATCTCCAAAATAGTCAGACAAGCGCTGACCCACGCTCGTCCAAAAATGGGAAGTTTTCCCACTCTTGACCGTTTAAACCGGGCGTGCTTTCTCCATCCTGATTGATCGAGTTGTGGCCCACCTCCACTACCCTTTTAAATGATCCAAACCGTTCATATTTTCGAGGACCCTAGGATGACCAGAACTTGCCCACTCTCGTCCATTGGACCTCACAGCCGTGTGCACAATCTTAGCCAAAACTGGGCTGTGTGTGGGTGTTTTGCCGAAAATGGAAATTGTCTGTTGTTGCCAGTAAAGCGATCCGCGTCCTCCTGCACTCGTCAATCCTAGACATCCCTCTACTGGAACATCTCAGCCGTCCACTCGTTTAGTGCATTCCAAGCAAAACCGGGGTCAGTTTCAGTTTCTACCCACAACTTTGAGGGATGGTTTCGGGTAGATTAAATCCCGACCATTTGGTTTCCATCCAACGGTCCAAGTGGGACTAGGGTTTCCCATATGCAGGAGAGGATTGAGAGAAATCAGTCTGCTCATCCGTTCTTGCAGCTGCAACCAAAAAATCGGCCGAAACCTACTCTACTCGAACCCACCACCTAAACTTCTTAGAAGCTTCAAAAATCCACATCCCCAAGCTCCCA
Source organism: Magnolia changhungtana (assembly GCA_030180095.1). Taxonomy (NCBI): domain Eukaryota; kingdom Viridiplantae; phylum Streptophyta; class Magnoliopsida; order Magnoliales; family Magnoliaceae; genus Magnolia; species Magnolia changhungtana. The sequence goes on from JASAUF010000625.1 coordinate 6,391,636, forward strand.
TAGACGTGTTTGAACCACCTAGAGGCTTTATTTTGGAGAGCGTCTCAACCGTTCATGATCTGCCATTAACAATGGCTTTGTTCCCTATCGCCGCTGGTGCATTTCTGGGCGCGTCCGGCCATGGCGTTGAGTCCGAAGATGACTGGACTCTACGGCAGGGAAAAATAAAAAGAAAATAGGAAGGATCAGGGAAGAAAGAAAGAAGAAAGAGGATAGAAGAGAGAGTGAGGTTCGGGCTCAAGCTGGAACCGCACTGCTCGCTGCAGCATGTGACTCGAGCCAGTTTCAGACTAAGTTGGGTCCGATTCAGGCCAGCAATGGGCCCGGGTTGGCTTAGCTCGAGTGTTGTTGGGTTCTAGCAAAGCTGGGATAGAGAGAAGATAGGCAGAGGAAGTGTGCTAGTCTGTCATCTAGCTTGATTTGGGCTAAGCCGTGACTCGCTGCATCAACACAGCTAGGCCGAGACTGGGATGTGGCTAATCTCAGTCCCTGTGGGGTTGGTAGAAAGAAAAGAAGGAGAAGAAGGAAAAGCCGCAACGAAAGGAAAGAGAGAGGAAGGGTGGCTGCGTTGTGCTCCACCGAGCCCGAGATTGGGACCGGTCAGACCGAATCACGGCTTAACTCGGACCGAGCCTGTCTAGATTTGACATCCATTGCTGGACATCTCAGCGAGATTGGAAGGAAAGAGAAAGAAAAGGAAGAAGGAAGAAAAGAGAAAGAAAGAGAGGAGAGGAGGTGTTGGTGGTTATGCTTGGGCTGAGTCAACTCGGCTCGAACCGAGTCAGCCAAGTGAGGGTTTTCACCTCTTCTCATTAATCAGAGTTATCATCATTATTAGTATCGTTATCATTTTCGATCTATTATTTTAATGATGGTAACTAGAATTTTCAAATAAATACCATATTGCACTTGTTAGTGTTGTTAGTTATACTTCTATTATTAACTATCATCAGGATGATTACCATTAACATGTTACGATGATATTAATTATTATGGTCAAAACTACCATTGATGACATTAGCTTGGTGTCTATCACTTGAAAATACCATCTCTAATATAGGTTGTACTATTTATTACAATTGTAATACTTACCATGGTTAAGTGTTAGTTATATTATTAAAGTATAACTAACCATGTTACTATTATATTATTTAAGCTGCTCATACATCCTAGTTCTACTCCTAGAATTAAACCCTAAGAGGAAGACCCTAAATCTATGTCAAGGTCCTAAGTAATGTAAACCCTAGGTTGTATTGGTCTTGACCATAGGTACTTGGTAGAACATTGATCTCACATACAACTTCACCATTCATGGTAGGATTCAGTTCTAAGGGTGCACGCATTTTGTAGCAATGGTGTTGGTGATTTATGATTCTTCCCCTTGAGCTTTCCATCTTCTCATTAGCTTAAGTTATAATTTTTATTTAAGTTCATAACTGATATCTCCCTTTATAATCACATATGTTAGCTGGTGGAAATTGAATTGTGATATTACATGCTTTATAATTATCCTGTATAACCGTTCATGCTTGTGAATCTCTTTTTATGTATTACTTATGGGACTTAAACTGGTACATTAATGGAAAACTCCCACATATGAATGTACACCCATACTTGGGATGTAACTTGACTAGTTGTGATCATAATGGACCTTCGATTTGGTGGTTATTGAGTGGTGGTCTAGATGGATCATTGATGTGGGCCTACCATCCAAGGTTGTTGTCCCCAATGGTTTTTAAAGATGGTTTTATCGTATGGTTTAGAATACTCGCCCTATATGGCCTATTTGGTATCGCCTTATGAGGCTTTGTTCTAGTATTTTCCCTATATGGGTTCGATGTTTTATACTATACAACCATGTAATGGTAAGCCCCATTTGCTGTAATATGATTGGCCACTAGTCGATAAGATTCCATTAAACATCCTAAGATAGTAGCCTCATGGGCCGGGGATGGTAGTCATGGGATACTATGCCCGAGCCGTTGGCCTACGCTAGGCCACGTACTCCCCGTAGTGACCGTGAGCTTATTTAAAATGATTGGCTGTAATTAGACTAATAATGACTCGGCTAATCATGCATACATAGCACAGACCAGCATCTATTGCTATCGTACGTGGGCTCTATATTATTTCCAACTGGTTGATATTTCCCAGGTTCGATGTTCCGACTGGATGATGTTTCCCAGGTTTGATGATTGCATGGGAGGCGGCCCTGTCCGCACGGATGAGCATCCCCAGGGCGTGAACACATTCATACATCCATGCACCTAATAAGACTGCATTTACTCTATTTTGGTTGTCTGGATGTTTTATACTATTTCTTACCTAATGCGGCGGTGTGTAATCTTGAGGGGAATCACACTGAGTTGGCCACTCATCCATCAAATATATAACCGTACAGATAGCTCAGGTGACTTAAGTGACTTTCAGGTTCTGGCTGATGTGGAGCCGAGTACAAGTGCCAGGGTTCCATGGTTGTATCTACTTTGAGGAGCTGCGCGATCTTGCCGCTTACATTTACATTCTTATGTTATTTTTCATATATTAAATCATGTGGATTCTTGTATTTGTTATATCGAGACATTGGTTTGTATAAGTCATTATGGGCATCTTCTTATATTTCTAAATGATAATGGAATTTTCCTTTATGTTACTTGTCCATCCTACGCTCGTCTGCTTACTCTGATGAAAGATAGAAATAAAAATATTACATATCAAATTGACCATCCTTTAAGGTTAACAACTCGGGTTTTTGGGACACGGGTTGTGTACTCGGGTCCTGAAAAGTCGGGGTGTTACAAAAAGTCCAATGAAAAATGGTGGGTCTGTGTCAACTACAACGACCTGAACAAAGCTTGTCCCAAAAATAGTTTTCCTTTGTTAAGAATTGATCAGCTAGTTGACAGCACTGTCGGGCACGAACTACCTAGTTTTATGGATGCTTATTCCAGTTATAATCAAATTACGATGCATCCATATGATAACTCAAAACCACCTTTATCATGGACAAAGGTCTTTATTATTACCGAGTCATGCCATTTGGATTGAAAAAATGCTGGACCCACTTATCAACGGATCGTCAACAAGTTGTTCGCCCGCCAGATCGGATAAATAATGGATGTCTACGTGGACGATATGCTCATCAAAAGCATCAAAGCCACATATCACACATCTGATCTCAAAAAAAATGTTTCTCGTTCTCCGCAAATATCAGATGAAGCTAAATTTGAACAAGTGCATCTTCGGGGTTAACTCGAGCAAATTCCTTGATTTTTTGGTCAGTCAACGAGGAATCGAGGCCCACTTTGAGAAGATCAAAGCTCTACTCAACATGAGTTCACCAAGGACAATGAAAGACATCCAACGCCTTACAGGGAGGATCGCTGTTGATGGGCAAATATTGCATATTATCCCCCATTTATTATTTGGTTTTATGAACATGATAATGCTTAATATTTTATTTTAATCATGTTTGTGTTGCAAGGTGAATTTAAAAGCTTGGATTGAAAAAGATGCTAAAAGCATGGATTTAACGCTCAAGAATCACCAAAGCCAAGGAAGGATCTTATGAGACCAAAAATGAAGAATTCACATGCCAAAGATCCAAGAAAACCAAGTGAGGAATGAAGAGCGTTGAAGACTTGAAGTGAAAAAAATGAAACCTAAAAATTTGCCTCCTTCGACTAGTCCCTCGATTAGTCGAAGATTCCTCGACTTAAACTCCAGCAACAAAATTCTCTAATTTCACGCGATCCTCAACCAGTCGAAGAAAACCCTCAACCAGTCAAAGGTGCCCTCGACTAGTCAAAGGTTTTCCTTGACTCATCTAAGGTTACGTAAACAGCACACAAACTGCGTAAATTTGAGGCAGTTTTCAGATTTTTTCAACTCGATGTGAAAGTTGGAGTTGCAAAACTATAAATAGGAGTCCCTAGGATGTTCCTAAACATCTTCTAAGGTTCAAGGAGTGGAGTAAAAAGGATGAGCCATCATCCAGGAGTTTTATTCTTCTTCTTTAGTTGATGTTTTGTTTAAGAGTTTCTAGTTCAATCATGTCTATGGTTGGCTAAACCTCTTAGCTAGGGCTAAGAGGTAAAGCTTATAGCATGATTGGGATGTTTGCTTTGTTTTGATTCATGTTTTGTTAAACTCTCTTGGATTCTAATTTGATTATGAAGGAATATTTTTAGTTTTTAATGCTTTGTTGTGATAAATTACAATAGATCTGCGGTAGCTTGAAATATCTTCTTTTCCTAAATTGAGATTGTGAAATTAGGGAATCCTGTTGTTCACCATTGTCCCTTGGGCATGGTAGGATGATGGAATCCTTCCTAACCTTCACAATTCTTTTATGATTGGTTGTGGGATTAGTAAATCTTGTTGTTTGCTTTGCCTCCTGGGCATGGTTGGGTGATGGAATCACTTACGAATCCTTGAAATTCTCATCCATTGATGATTAGATCCATGAGAATTTCAGAGATCTGACAAATCTCTTCTTACCGATTGGATAGGATAGGACTTTGATTCTAGTTGTGTCCTTGAATCATGTAAGTTAGATTCCCAATTACTACAAGTGGATCCTTGGAAACCCTAGTTACCACCTTTGAATTTGTTAGTTTTAATCACTTTAATCACAATTACTCTCTCAAATATTTCATATTTAAGTTTACATCTTCTTCTAGCTATAGTTTTAGTTACTTTCAGAAGACACACAAGTTCAGTCCTTGTGGATTCGACCTCGGTCTCACTGAGATTATTACTGTATCATGACCCTACAGTTGGGGTTGTGAACAATCGCCGCGCTCAATTGCTTTATGTCTCGAGCTACAGACAAATGTCTCCCCTTCTTCAAACAGTTGAAAGGGAAGCAGGTCATAGATTGGACAAAAGAATATGAGGCGGCTTTTCAAAAGCTCAAACAATACCTGGGGTCGCCACCACTGCTCTCTAAACCTGAACAAGGAGAATCGTTGTTGTTGTATTTGGCTGTCTCAGATGCAGTAATCAATTCGCCTTAATTAGGGAGCACGAAGGGAAGCGACTCACTGTACTAGTTGGGTGGGATTTCCATTGTGAGGGATACCTGTTGCGTGCCACACAACAGGTACTCCAAGCACCTGAATTCTTCTAAAGTCTGGGATCTTCTCTACTACTCCAAAATTGTTCAAATGATACAAATGTAGAAAACGGTGGGGTATTTATAACCTTCTGCACGTGCGAACCCTTAACAAAAAGACTCATTGCGCACTAACATCCATTGCTCGCTAACATCCATTACGCGTTGTCATCCATTGCACGCTATCATCCATTGCGCGCTGTCATCCATTGCATGCTGCGCAATGGAGTTATGAAAACTTTTGTTCTTCCTAAATGAGGAGGGGAGAGGGGTATTTATAGGCTTTTCACACGTGTGATGGCCATTTTCGCGCAACAGACCTCTTAGACCCGCGCGACAGGTTTGTTCGCGCAACGGATCCATACAACAGGTTTATTTCTGTACACTGCACTCTGGATGCTTGTTTCTGTAACAACAAGGAATGGAAAGTCTATTTCTAACACAACAGGGACTAGGAAGTCTGAAAATGCATTTTTTGTGCACCAACAGATGCCCCCTTAAAAAGGCCAAGCTATATCTCCTAGAGGGGGGGTGACTAGGACTATGCCAAATTAAAATAAAATCAGTGGAATAAAATAAATCAATAGCCTTACAATTATAAATCAATTCACAATGCTGAAATCAAATCACCTTAATAAATAAGTATTGAGAGATTGATACAAATTCAGTTCTAAGGACAACCTTACACCATAATAAATAAGGGCTTATGGTAGGACAACCTTATTTCTAGAACGTCTATTGGATCAAGAACTCAATTTTAATAGAAATAAATGAATAGCAAAGAATTGAAATTAAATGCAAAAATATAGATCTAACTTATTACAACAATCACCACACTTGCTTGAAATGTAAATTATTACAACATTCACATCCACATGTATAATCCACACAATTGAATGATAAAAGATATGAAAATTAAGCAAGCATTCAATCCATAAGACAAAGAGTTATAGTGGTTCGCCTGTGTGTACACCAACTGTCTTTCAACAGCCACACAGAATGCTACTCCACTCCTAATATCCTCACACAGGGGATATTAGTGTTCACTATCAAATAGGTTTTCACAGGTTCACCCAAAACCTTTACAATTGTGTCTTTTTCACTTGGGCTTACACAATTTAAAAACCCCTTTTTTCTGAGTTTTCTGGCTCTCCTCAGATAACCAATACAATGAGATTTTTCTGGCTTAACCTCAAACAAAACCAAAAGAAATGGAATTTTACAGAATTATAAAATACCTGAATTTCTCCTTTTCGTAGCAGCCGGTAGAACCAATCGAAGCAGATGATTGAATGTCAAAGTTCAATTTCCAATACTCACTTTAATATGGTTCTAAGTTCTAATAGATTTTAAATTTTAACCAGTTGGGCGTAGCTATATTTGATTTTGATTCCAAGAAGAAGGAATAAGGTAATTCCTCTTTTCAAATAAGATTGAAATATAGAAACAAAATTAAATTAAATAAGCTAGCAAAAAGAGAAAGCAATTATGCACAAAATAGCTTAAAAATAAACACAAACTTATCTCAGAGTGGAGTCTTGAAAATATTATGAATTGAATGAAAAACTCTGAAATTCGTGTTCAATTTATAGAAGCAGAAATCGCATCTACGACTGGCCTTAGGAACCATCGACTGGTCGTAGCTCTAATGGATATTTGAAATAAGGAGTGCGATTTTTGAAAGTCGTCCCACGACTGGTCTTAGAGAACCTACGACCGGTCGTGGGTCACCTACGACTGGTCGTAGCTCTCTACGACTGGTCGTAGAACCATAGAATTGCTTGCTGGACTTTAAGTCATAGACTTACGACTGGTCGAGATCGAGTCGAAGTCACTCCTACGACCGGTAGAAGGACCACCAGGACTGGTCGTAGGTGTACCAAAAAATTTTGAAAATTCTTAACAACTTAAGACTAGTCGTGGAATTTCTTGGACTGGTCGAGTCAATGCCAGGACTGGTCGAACAGGAGCTAGGACTGGTCTTAGAACAGACCAAAAACCTATTAAAAATATAATTGAGTTATGTATCCGAAATGACCTACTCTAAGGTCAACCTAATGGTCATTCAAACCTGAATCATGTCATATGGACATTGAACTTCAACCATTCAACGAATGTAGACATTTGAACCTTATCAAGCTTGAGATCTTGAACTTGTTGTAACTTTAATCTTAAAATCTTCATCAGCTTGAAAGCTACTTCATGCGTTGCTCTTGAGTCTTGAAGTTGTTTCTTGAGTCTTGAACTTCAACATTGTAACTTTGAACATTGATAGGATGATGAAGTACACTTTGTATTTCTTGAAGACATCCAATGTCATGAAGTGTTGATGCAGTGTCTTGAACACATATAAATCATCATACAAACACAAGACACAGATAGATGTTTTAACACATCAAAATTTGACAACCAAAGGAGCATGAGATTATAGCACTTACACCCCTCGATCCTTCTTTGATTTATTTATGAAATCAAATGGAGGATCATTCTTCTTTTGCACAAAAATTCTTTCACGTCAGAGAAGGATCGCTTGAACAGAGATCTTCAACGTCGAGTTTGAACGGAAGGCTGAATGATCATGCTTAAATGAAAGACTGAATGATCGTGCTCGAACAGAAGACTGAATGATCATGCTCGAACAGAAGACTGAATGATCATGATCGAACTTAAGACTGAATGATCGTGCTCAAACGGAAGACTGAATGCTCATGCTCGAACGGAAGACTGAATGATCATGCTCAAACGGAAGACTGAATGCCCCAAGTCAAAAGCATTGAATGAATATTTCAATAGGAAGGATAATGGCAGCAACGAAAACACTGTCTTTATAGCAGTCAATCTGATAGAACTCCTTTCTATGAACATGGCCACAATTGCATCCTCTATAGCTTTAACTTTCTTATTCACACAATTATCTTTTCATTGAAACTTGCCGCTGTAACAGCTGTGGTGACTTCATCTTTGAGTAACTTGATCAGAGAACTATCTTTCAATGGTGCTCCTGCTGCAATGATCTCTTCAATTAACTCTAGTGAGTCTTTCTTTGAACTCCGTAGCTAGGGAATTGTTCTTTAATGCTGCTCTTACTGCAACAATCTCTTCGATTGTCTCTATTATTCATAGTCTGCATAATCCAAGATTTCGAATGGTAATCTTTCCTACCAAATTAATCAAAATTAGTATCTCAAGATATCATAATTTTCCAATTTAGTTTCATAAAGTATATATTGAAAGCTTTTAGAATGATTGTAATATTTGCAATATGATAATGATTTGGTCATTCCATCTTTGTGCTTGTCAGCATGCTTTGCATTGCATTTGTTGCATTTTTTTACTCATTATATCATACTTTCAGAGATGCCATTTCTAGCTCTAAAGGTTCAAACACTAAGTCGTTTCTAGTTTGTGCTCCTTGGCATTTCTTCATAGGCTGGCTAGTAGTCTATTTTCCTTGGACCTTTCCTGATTCTGAAAAAGAGAGAAGTCTTCTTTCAATTTCTATTTACTAGCTTTTCAGAGGTCATAGAAGTGACTGATGATGGTTCTCTCTCTTGGTGAACATTCGTTCCTTATCTCCATCAGGTCCAGTACTCTTCCATTGAGGGAAGATAGTTATTTTGGCGTGAACCATATTATCCAAGTAGATTTGTTCGTCAATTTGGATTTGACAAGACTGTACCAGAGACTTGTAATATCATTACTAGAACAATGAGAAGTTATGGCATCGGACCATATAACTAGGCCTTGATATGAAAGTAACTTTTGAACATTCACACTGGATCACGCTTCATAATTCTCAGCTATAATTATCCAGTTCATGCTTCTTATAGTTGGATGCGATGATGGGCTCATCAATATTACTTACTACACAATTATTATTTAGTAGATCATGCCATATCGATTCCTTCGCCTCGCATAAGAAATTATCAGAAAGACCAAGGCATAGATTACTTTGAAGAAATAGATCATGCCCCCTCTTCAGGCCAACTTTGCATAAAGATTTCTTCAGAAGATAATATTTACGAAATGAGGCCTGTTGATACCCTTGAAGGATGGATAGCATTTGGTGTCACGCTCCAAACTCGAAAACCGGTCTCACAAAATTCTCAATTGTCGAATCCAGCGCCGACAACCTCCGTAGTACCCCATTCTCAGCTCCTGGCACCCATATACTAAGTTCCGATCCTGGGATCCTATAAGGAGGATTTTCAACATAATTTGTTTCATAAGAAGCATAACCATAAGCATAACCGCATAACCATAAGCATAACCCATAATAACAACAAGGAACAATACTACATATCCACTAATATCAAAAACTTTAAGTACAATGCATAAGGGAAATACAATATCAATATCAAAAACTCGAGAAGCTCGGCCGCATGCTCCTGCCTCAGCTCGACTGCATCCTAGCATCATGTGCACACATCTATAGTGCATAAGCTTATCAAAAGCTTAGAGGGTGGTGTAGGTGGGTACGCAATATAGATGTCGGGCATACAATACAAGTCCATAAATCATACAATATTAGAAAAATAAAAATACTAACAAGTCCATGAATGTCATAAACCTTATTCAAAATGCATAATCACAGTAAACCAAATGCCATATGCGGGGGATACAATGCAATATGACGCCATATGCGAAGGATGTAAAGAAATAAGATGCTATATGTAGAAGATGTAATGCACTAAGATGCTATATGCGGAAGATGTAATGCAATAAGATGCTATATGCGGAAGATGCAATGCAATAAGATGCTATATGCAGAAGATGCAATGCAATAAGATGTCATATGCAGGGGATGTAATGCAATATGCGATGCTAGAGCGTAAAGTCAGGATGATAGTACATGGTATCACAAGCTGTAGGGTCCATCATAAGGGACTTTTATCCAAACTAGTCACATGCCTAAATTTGGATAGCTAGACTCAATGTGGTAAACTCCTAACTCAAGTTGGTTGGTTCACTCCCCAAGTATAGGGTTGTGATGTAGTAATAAACTCGGTAAGATCGAGGTCGAATCCCACGAGGACTGGTTGTCACAATTCAAATCTATGATTCTTCTTAACTAATCCAATGAATAATGAACTAAACTGCTAAGCACAATTTTAGGAAAAACAATTAAGAACAGGGAAGAAAATTCAATCAGAGAGAAAGCACCAGGACTTTCGAATCCAACCCTAATTATCCTAACCCTTGTTTTGTCTGTTGATTCACCTTGACCTTGATTGATATCACTTAAATAGAGAAAGCACAATCTGTGTCCTAAATCGGGCATACAGACTGTCTAATTCCTTTAAGCAATGCCATGAACAATACATCCCATGTCCTTGGTCGGGCACATGGTATGCAAAATTCATTAAAGCACCCTGTTCCTTCCTCTATAGGAAACTTATTCTTAATCAGACACAAGCACCTGTAATAAGCATCCAAACAACATCCATCTATATACTTTGATCAAGTTCATAGATGGAGAAGTATGGAATTTAAACCCATAAAGTCCACTTAGAGAAAAAAAACAAATTAATTAAAATTCAAAGTAAATCAACCAATACAAGAGCTGATCAAATTAGGGGCTTCATCTCAGCCCTAGCTGAGAGATTAGTTACCCATAAAATCCATAAAAAATATTAAATAAAATTCATAAATTAAAACTCCAAACCGAACAATCTCTCTCTCTTTCTCCTTCTCTTTCTTCTCTCCCTGGCTCTGGATCTCCAATTCTCTGGATCTGAATGCCTTCCTCACGTTCATTACTTCCCTTTTATAGGCTTTGGATGGTGAAATCGGGTGGCAGTCGTGACGGACTCGAAGTGCTTGATTTTCTGGCAAGTGATCGGTGGGCCCCACGGAGAGGTATTTTACGGAAAATCCACCCCATCCATTGGATTCAGGACAAAATTTCAGATCAAGAATGGGTGGTTTTGAAGGTCCATTAGCGTGGCCCACAGAAGAAATCTCGAAAAGATCAGTTTTGAACGTCGCCGAGCAGCCTGTTTGTGGCCTCTGTACCGCACACGTGTGTACGCATGGGAGTGGAAGATCAGCATGGTTTTGTAGTTCTCGTGGCCCTCTACACGATGGACGGATCGGATCGGTCAGACAAATAACGTACGGGGCCCACTAAATTCCGGAAAAGTTGGCAGCGTCCGTGCGTTACGCGGACGGCGGAAACGGCGCGGCGATGATGGTGGGTCCCATTCCATTGCTTAAACTACAAATCCACTCCGTCCACCGAGATGGGAACGGAAACAGGTCGGGAATGCAGATTTCGAGTGATATTTGTGGCGACCAACGAGTTTTGAACTCACCGTCCAACTGCGTTTGAATGAATGGATTCGATCGTCGCTTCCTCTCGCAATTTCGCCACCAGGCGAAGGTGATTGCCACCCCAGGAAGCGGATGGACGGCTTGGATTGTCCATTTGGACACAAGGTGGACCCCACAACCGACGACCGGCGGTCGGTGCGGAAGACGCTGTTGCGTTTTCTGGATTTCGAAGACGGGCGCGGGTCAGCGCCCGCGCTGACCGTCCGGGCGGTCCGGTGTGGCGCCAGCGTACGTGCACTGTGTACACGCGTACCCTGTAAGTGGGTCCCACCGTGATGTTTTGAGAAATCAACTCCGTCCATCCTCTTCATCTTCTTATTTCCACCGTCAGGAACAAATTTGAGGCATATCCTATTATCAGGTGGGCCTGAAATCAGTGATTCATGGGCTGATTTGTCAGTTGGAGCACTTCCCGAGATCAACAATAGCCTGAAATTTAATATGTACGGTTAATTTATTGCCCTCATCTCATGTATGAAGTTTCAAGCTGATCGGATGGCGGGAACCATGTGATCTTGCATTCTGGACTCTTTTCGGGCCCATTTGGCTTGCTTTCCTCCGATCCCAAGCGTGTAAAATCGTCACCATTGGTTTTCTGGAGTCCATCCCGTGCTCTGGTGACTTGAAACGTTAATTCTACGCTTTTAACATTAATTTTCAATACACGCTCCTAATTTCCTCCTGTAACAAAAATATAATTAAAATCTGACATTAGGCCTTATCATGTATATAAAATAGGGCAATACTCGGGGTCTACTATGCAATATTCGACCCTGATCACAACCCCCAACCAGCATTTTGCTAGTCCCGAGCAAAACATGCGAAAAATAATTTCAGAAATAAAAGACAATTCCTGTAAATTCAAGTGACAAGTGAACAGATAGCTGAGATGTGAAAAATCTAAGATTCATGATTGGTGTGTGAAATTTTTCTCTTGGAATCAAGCTTATAGTAAACTTCATAATCAAGTTCAAAATATTAATCCATCAATTAAAACATTCCTAAACATTGAGCTCCATGAATGTAAAGTGTGATCTTGACTTACAATCATTAAGAGATCCAATTGTCAATTTCATGATATCATTGGTAATTCGTAACAACCAAACCTGAAACCAACACTTATCGTACAGATTAACTTTTCATCTTTACCAGCCTTTGAATTCCTTTATGAGCAGAAACACAAATGAGGGGAATCAAATTTCTCACCTATAGGGAGCAAACCTATGGCGAAAACTTGTCACATAACTTTTTTTTTTTTTTTATATGTCGACTATGGAGAATCAAATCTACACCTATAGGGAGCAAACCTATGGTGAAGATTATGTGACTTAGCCTTTTAATTCTTCTTTTTACTAAGTTAATCATTCAGTTATTGAACCAAAACTTAATGTGTAAGCGAGATGTGATATGTGGAATCATGGCTCAATCAATGTTTACAACTTTTAATCATGGATTAACAATTCAAAATTGACTGTGAAATCAAGCAGATGGCCAAATCCAAGAGTCATAAGTTACCCATCACGTATCTTATAATGTTAAAATCACAACTATCCTTCAAAATCACTTTGAATTCAATAGAAATTCCAGAAAAAATTTTAAAATTTTCACAAATTTTGCTCAAGACCAAGAAAATACTGATTAGGTAACCTAATCTCCCAGCGTACGTGCACTGTGTACACGCGTACCCTGTAAGTGGGTCCCACCGTGATGTTTTGAGAAATCAACTCCGTCCATCCTCTTCATCTTCTTATTTCCACCGTCAGGAACAAATTTGAGGCATATCCTATTATCAGGTGGGCCTGAAATCAGTGATTCATGGGCTGATTTGTCAGTTGGAGCACTTCCCGAGATCAACAATAGCTGAAATTTAATATGTACGGTTAATTTATTGCCCTCATCTCATGTATGAAGTTTCAAGCTGATCGGATGGCGGGAACCATGTGATCTTGCATTCTGGACTCTTTTCGGGCCCATTTGGCTTGCTTTCCTCCGATCCCAAGCGTGTAAAATCGTCACCATTGGTTTTCTGGAGTCCATCCCGTGCTCTGGTGACTTCGAAACGTTAATTCTACGCTTTTAACATTAATTTTCAATACACGCTCCTAATTTCCTCCTGTAACAAAAATATAATTAAAATCTGACATTAGGCCTTATCATGTATATAAAATAGGGCAATACTCGGGGTCTACTATGCAATATTCGACCCTGATCACAACCCCCAACCAGCATTTTGCTAGTCCCGAGCAAAACATGCGAAAAATAATTTCAGAAATAAAAGACAATTCCTGTAAATTCAAGTGACAAGTGAACAGATAGCTGAGATGTGAAAAATCTAAGATTCATGATTGGTGTGTGAAATTTTTCTCTTGGAATCAAGCTTATAGTAAACTTCATAATCAAGTTCAAAATATTAATCCATCAATTAAAACATTCCTAAACATTGAGCTCCATGAATGTAAAGTGTGATCTTGACTTACAATCATTAAGAGATCCAATTGTCAATTTCATGATATCATTGGTAATTCGTAACAACCAAACCTGAAACCAACACTTATCGTACAGATTAACTTTTCATCTTTACCAGCCTTTGAATTCCTTTATGAGCAGAAACACAAATGAGGGAATCAAATTTCTCACCTATAGGAGCAAACCTATGGCGAAAACTTGTCACATAACTTTTTTTTTTTTTTTTTTTTCATATGTCGACTATGGAGAATCAAATCTACACCTATAGGGAGCAAACCTATGGTGAAGATTATGTGACTTAACCTTTTAATTCTTCTTTTTACTAAGTTAATCATTCAGTTATTGAACCAAAACTTAATGTGTAAGCGAGATGTGATATGTGGAATCATGGCTCAATCAATGTTTACAACTTCTAATCATGGATTAACAATTCAAAATTGACTGTGAAATCAAGCAGATGGCCAAATCCAAGAGTCATAAATTACCCATCACGTATCTTATAATGTTAAAATCACAACTATCCTTCAAAATCACTTTGAATTCAATAGAAATTCAGAAAAAATTTTAAAATTTTCACAAATTTTGCTCAAGACCAAGAAAATCTTGATTAGGTAACCTAATCTCCCGGCATACGTGCTGCTTGTGTACACGCGTGCACTCGTAAGTGGGTCCCACCGTGATGTTTTGAGAAATCAACTCCGTCCATCCTCTTCATCTTCTTATTTCCACCGTCAGAACAAATTTGAGGCATATCCTATTATCGGTGGGCACGAAATCGATGATTCATGGGCTGATTTGTCAGTTGGAGCACTTCCCGAGATCAACAATAGCTGAAATTTAATATGTACGGTTAATTTATTGCCCTCATCTCATGTATGAAGTTTCAAGCTGATCGGATGGCGGGAACCATGTGATCTTGCATTCTGGACTCTTTTCGGGCCCATTTGGCTTGCTTTCCTCCGATCCCAAGCGTGTAAAATCGTCACCATTGGTTTTCTGGAGTCCATCCCGTGCTCTGGTGACTTCGAAACGTTAATTCTACGCTTTTAACATTAATTTTCAATACACGCTCCTAATTTCCTCCTGTAACAAAAATATAATTAAAATCTGACATTAGGCCTTATCATGTATATAAAATAGGGCAATACTCGGGGTCTACTATGCAATATTCGACCCTGATCACAACCCCCAACCAGCATTTTGCTAGTCCCGAGCAAAACATGCGAAAAATAATTTCAGAAATAAAAGACAATTCCTGTAAATTCAAGTGACAAGTGAACAGATAGCTGAGATGTGAAAAATCTAAGATTCATGATTGGTGTGTGAAATTTTTCTCTTGGAATCAAGCTTATAGTAAACTTCATAATCAAGTTCAAAATATTAATCCATCAATTAAAACATTCCTAAACATTGAGCTCCATGAATGTAAAGTGTGATCTTGACTTACAATCATTAAGAGATCCAATTGTCAATTTCATGATATCATTGGTAATTCGTAACAACCAAACCTGAAACCAACACTTATCGTACAGATTAACTTTTCATCTTTACCAGCCTTTGAATTCCTTTATGAGCAGAAACACAAATGAGGGGAATCAAATTTCTCACCTATAGGGAGCAAACCTATGGCGAAAACTTGTCACATAACTTTTTTTTTTTTTTTTTTTTCATATGTCGACTATGGAGAATCAAATCTACACCTATAGGGAGCAAACCTATGGTGAAGATTATGTGACTTAGCCTTTTAATTCTTCTTTTTACTAAGTTAATCATTCAGTTATTGAACCAAAACTTAATGTGTAAGCGAGATGTGATATGTGGAATCATGGCTCAATCAATGTTTACAACTTCTAATCATGGATTAACAATTCAAAATTGACTGTGAAATCAAGCAGATGGCCAAATCCAAGAGTCATAAGTTACCCATCACGTATCTTATAATGTTAAAATCACAACTATCCTTCAAAATCACTTTGAATTCAATAGAAATTCCAGAAAAAATTTTAAAATTTTCACAAATTTTGCTCAAGACCAAGAAAATACTGATTAGGTAACCTAATCTCCCAGCGTACGTGCACTGTGTACACGCGTACCCTGTAAGTGGGTCCCACCGTGATGTTTTGAGAAATCAACTCCGTCCATCCTCTTCATCTTCTTATTTCCACCGTCAGAACAAATTTGAGGCATATCCTATTATCGGTGGGCACGAAATCGGTGATTCATGGGCTGATTTGTCAGTTGGAGCACTTCCCGAGATCAACAATAGCTGAAATTTAATATGTACGGTTAATTTATTGCCCTCATCTCATGTATGAAGTTTCAAGCTGATCGGATGGCGGGAACCATGTGATCTTGCATTCTCGGACTCTTTTCGGGCCCATTTGGCTTGCTTTCCTCCGATCCCAAGCGTGTAAAATCGTCACCATTGGTTTTCTGGAGTCCATCCCGTGCTCTGGTGACTTGAAACGTTAATTCTACGCTTTTAACATTAATTTTCAATACACGCTCCTAATTTCCTCTGTAACAAAAATATAATTAAAATCTGACATTAGGCCTTATCATGTATATAAAATAGGGCAATACTCGGGGTCTACTATGCAATATTCGACCCACGATCACAACCCCAACCAGACATTTTGCTAGTCCCGAAAGCAAAACATGCGAAAAATAATTTCGAAATAAAAGACAATTCTGTAAATTCAAGTGACAAGTGAACAGATAGCTGAGATGTGAAAAATCTAAGATTCATGATTGGTGTGTGAAATTTTTCTCTTGGAATCAAGCTTATAGTAAACTTCATAATCAAGTTCAAAATATTAATCCATCAATTAAAACATTCCTAAACATTGAGCTCCATGAATGTAAAGTGTGATCTTGACTTACAATCATTAAGAGATCCAATTGTCAATTTCATGATATCATTGGTAATTCGTAACAACCAAACCTGAAACCAACACTTATCGTACAGATTAACTTTTCATCTTTACCAGCCTTTGAATTCCTTTATGAGCAGAAACACAAATGAGGGGAATCAAATTTCTCACCTATAGGGAGCAAACCTATGGCGAAAACTTGTCACATAACTTTTTTTTTTTTTTTTTCATATGTCGACTATGGAGAATCAAATCTACACCTATAGGGAGCAAACCTATGGTGAAGATTATGTGACTTAGCCTTTTAATTCTTCTTTTTACTAAGTTAATCATTCAGTTATTGAACCAAAACTTAATGTGTAAGCGAGATGTGATATGTGGAATCATGGCTCAATCAATGTTTACAACTTCTAATCATGGATTAACAATTCAAAATTGACTGTGAAATCAAGCAGATGGCCAAATCCAAGAGTCATAAGTTACCCATCACGTATCTTATAATGTTAAAATCACAACTATCCTTCAAAATCACTTTGAATTCAATAGAAATTCCAGAAAAAATTTTAAAATTTTCACAAATTTTGCTCAAGACCAAGAAAATACTGATTAGGTAACCTAATCTCCCAAAGACGTACGTCTTTGTGTACACGCGTGCCACTGTAAGTGGGTCCCACCGTGATGTTTTGAGAAATCAACTCCGTCCATCCTCTTCATCTTCTTATTTCCACCGTCAGAACAAATTTGAGGCATATCCTATTATCAGGTGGGCCTGAAATCAGTGATTCATGGGCTGATTTGTCAGTTGGAGCACTTCCCGAGATCAACAATAGCTGAAATTTAATATGTACGGTTAATTTATTGCCCTCATCTCATGTATGAAGTTTCAAGCTGATCGGATGGCGGGAACCATGTGATCTTGCATTCTGGACTCTTTTCGGGCCCATTTGGCTTGCTTTCCTCCGATCCCAAGCGTGTAAAATCGTCACCATTGGTTTTCTGGAGTCCATCCCGTGCTCTGGTGACTTCGAAACGTTAATTCTACGCTTTTAACATTAATTTTCAATACACGCTCCTAATTTCCTCCTGTAACAAAAATATAATTAAAATCTGACATTAGGCCTTATCATGTATATAAAATAGGGCAATACTCGGGGTCTACTATGCAATATTCGACCCTGATCATTGGTCGCCTACCCAACTAAAATCATGGCTGTTGTGAATGTACAAATAATGGTATAATTGCGCACTACCAGCCTGAGCGGCTAGTGAATGGATGAATGGATCAATGTTAAACGTGCAACCTCCACTCAGTAGATCCACATATCAGTACCGCACACTCTAGGATAACATATAACAATACAGTTCCTCTCTGGATAATCATCAGGGTTCAATATACTCCACCCCAGCTTACCGCCCCATCTAAGTGCGCAACTGAGCAAGTGGAAAAGACCTCACTATCCACCTGCCAATATCGTGCTCAGCTCGTCGATAGCGGACCCATTCCTAAAGCTAGGTCAGACTCAACCTAGTCATTGTCCCCTCACTTGGGCGGGTAAGGCCACACCCCCTTCCAATCGACCATAACACAGTGGAAGACGCGGCCAACTGGTATTCGGCCCTCATGCACTCATTCATCCACTCGATTAGACATTGGAGCATCCCCTGGCCTCGGGGGTTTAGGGACTTTCACCCACGGACATCTAACATGCCCATATGTTAGAACCAAACATTTTAAGTGTTCCATCTGACCATCCATGATATGCATGTGGAGGTCGTAGCCCTAATGTCGCTAGGGTGAATAATGAATGTACCACATAAAATGAGATACATGAGTATACCATCTAATCATGCATCAAATCTACGCACAAAGTGCGATCATGTAGGGAACTCCATCTCACAGGGAGTCTCATAATCAACCAGCTCAATGACATATGCTATGGTCAATCACTCCTCACAACAAGCATACATATGATGAGTATGGGCATGTATCATGATGTAATAAAGCACATACGCATGATTATAAGGCAGACAACAATAATCTACAATCGACCTTCTCCGGCATGTCACATATGAAAAGTATAAACCAAGCAATATACTCCTTTACAACTATAGGAGTCCATGTGGCATGTCTAACATTAGCCTTTCAAGGCTCTGCATAATCCAAGACGAGGATGGTGGGTCTAGCCCATACGTCGAGATAGGTTCTATACACCTGATATCACATATTCTTCCATCTACAGCAAAGAGGTGATGATGATGTACTAATGTCAAGGATGGGCCTTACACTCTTCCAAAGAAGGTGAACTATGTGGACGATATATACATAATACGTGGTCCTAACAATCGATCACAAAGGTAGGATACATCCTACGGGGTAAGTCAGTGGGTACACAACAAGTGGTCCTTCTCACTATTTTTATCGTACAATGACTGGGCTTTTCTATGGGGCCCAATATGAATACAAGACGGGCCTTGATATGATTCTATAACGACTCGAAAAATACCGTACAAAGACCCGAGTACCACCTCAGGCAAAAATCACTTAGGATCAAATCCTTTAGAAATTAGACAAAGTTAACTAAGTGCTAAACTATATTAGCCATGAAATCCGCTTGAATCACCTTAAATACGATCTACAAGACCTAAAACTTGTAGAATCATTGACGCTAGGTTACCCTAAAATCTAGGATCAAACTCATTACCCGATTGCTCTCGGGAGCACATTGAAACTCCATATTAGATCTAGACCGCACATCAAAAGTCTGAATGAGACGAGGTTATAGAATTAGGACCGCCTCACTGGGCTTGACAACCACCTCGAAGATCAAATCTAGACAGTGTCCCACGGCTATTCGCTTGAGCCCAGAGCGAGGAGTGTGAGAAAACTTGCTTTTCTTTAGAAATTTAATAAAATTTAAGTAATCCGAGACTTGGTGTTTGCAGGCTAATTATAAGAAATCAGACCGTCAGAATCAGACCTAAATACACCCTCGGATCAGGGATATTTTCCAGCACATGTCCGTGTACTGGTAACCCTGATCGAGATTTGATGACCGTTGCACTGAAACTGGTCCGCCACGTGTGATCTGGGAACTCGATTGGAATAAAAACTTAACTCGACCTAGATCCATAATCTGTGAGCTTAAGTTTGACCTTTGACTCAAGGGGGGCTCCAGAAGTGCTCTGTTGAGCTAGAACAAGCTCACTTTGGTTATAACCTAAGTATACCTTGACCTTAGGTCTATTTCAGTGATGTTTTAGCGTATATAAAGACCTTAAACTCTCTCATATCCAGCCCATACGAATTTGAGAAAACTTAGGAGAGAGAAGAGAGAAAAGAGAGAGAAAGGTTGAGAGTTGTGGGAGCATCTTCCTGCCACTCTACCCTGCTATTATTCGTGCCTAACCACATCGTTCTTATTGCTTCCCCGGCATTTTCAACTTCGTTTCTAGGTAAGAAACCCTAATCCTAATCTGATCTAGGGTTATGAACATTGTAAATGATGAAATAGCTAATATATTTCATTCTATAGGTTGCCAAACTGCCGTATACTAAAGCTTAGCGAATCTATCGAGTTCATTACGCTTCTACGGCATAAGGTACGGACTTTAGACGTATAGGTTATGGTTTTCAATGCTTTCAATGTCAGATAATGATAGATTCATGATCTGTATGTTATTGCACATGTACAAAGTGCTGTCCGTTTCATTTTTCGGTTATACGTTAACTATGTTGAATATATTGCATTCTTCGTATTTGTAGAAAGTACCGTATATGTATAAATTTTGAAAGTGTGTTTGCCATGATTAATTACTATATGAACATGCTATATATGTGTATCATACTTACTTGGCGAAAGGGTACGCCCTAATACATGTTTTTGCTAGTATACTCTATGTACGTTGAAAGAGTGTATCCTAAGTGTTTGTGAAAATGCTTGTAAAAGCAAGTACTTAGAGGATTGTGCTTTAGGTAGGTGTTGAGATAGGATTCTCAGCTACCTTAGAGATGTATATGATTTCCTCCATGTTGTTTGCTTAATTTAACCGCTTACTTATGAAATATATGTGTTTGTATTTCCTATTTATATTGTGCTTTATAACATGCTTGAATTACTTTGTTTATTTTTCTTTACTCTACATGCTTCTGAATAAGGATTGATTGTGTTTGGGGCTATGATTATTGTCCAGGCAATCGGAAACGGAAATGAATGCGTGGCTAAGATTCATTCACCATGCGAGATGTGTTCGACGAACCCGAGTCGTACTTCGGTTGACGATAGTGGCTAGCCACACGAAGTGCTTATCGTTCAACTTGTTGTGCACTCGAGCTAGCCGAGCTCGTCAAGTAACCCGATCTGTCTAATGTATGTTCACCATGTTTGGACGCTACTGCTTGAACTTGAGGTACTAACCTTACCAGTGGAATCCCGTTAACCGTGGTACCTCGATCCGCCAAGACTCATGAGCCGGGCATGGTGGTATGGGACACCGTGGTCGAGCTGTCGGCCTACACTGGGGCCACGAGCCTCCCCGTAGTGACCATTGAGCAACCAGACTCGTGAGCCGATTATGGTGGTATGGGACACTATATTCGAGCTGTCAGCCTACACTGCTTTGA
This sequence comes from Magnolia changhungtana, assembly GCA_030180095.1. Classification (NCBI taxonomy): domain Eukaryota; kingdom Viridiplantae; phylum Streptophyta; class Magnoliopsida; order Magnoliales; family Magnoliaceae; genus Magnolia; species Magnolia changhungtana. Next base: position 6,413,045 of record JASAUF010000625.1, read on the forward strand.
TAGGTGATGAGGGAGTGGTGCAACGATTCCGTGTAACAGCCCTGACCATACCTGGTGTAGTGACCTCGAGCATACTCTAAATCTGTAGTGAGATGATGAGCCTTCCTGTAGTAACAGAGTATAAACTAGGCTTGTATTGATAAGGTGATGGGGGAGTGGTGTAACGATTTCGTGTAACAGCCCTGGCAGCCCTTGTAGCGACCTAGAAACACACCATCGTATGAGATTGTCTAGGACTGATGACCCTAGAATGGATCATTGTTTAGGAATGATATAAGGAAGGTGCCTTAGTTTCCCAATACTGCTGTTTGAAATGGACTAATAACAACTCGGTAATCATGCTCATCATCGCATTGCATGTGCCTGGAAGATGTGGAGCACTGAGGGTGACAGCATGTCGCGGACGTAAGATGGTGTCGCACGAGGGAGTATGTTGGCGAGGGCATGCATCATAATCGCATCTCATCTTGCATTAATTATAGTACTTAGGAATGTTGATTGTACTGCTTTATCATTACTGCTTGACTGAATTGATAACATGTTAACCTATACTTTATTGTTCCACTGAGTTAACTACTCACTCCCATGTTACGGGACAATGTTCTGGACACCGACCAGACTCTATCTTAGATGCAGGTACCGACGATTCACAGGAGGCTGGGCTTGATTATTATGAAGATCAGGATGAGTTTTCCTTCATGCAGTTCTTCTGCGGCTTTGCTTAGGCAATCCGAATTTACGGGACTACTGGGCTATCGATATCACGACAGTTGGACTATTTTTGACATTTTGTTTTTGATTCAGTACATGTATATGATGACTCAGTGAAGTAATTATACTCTGGAGAGAGATCGAGATCGTTTTGTTTTTATACACATCTATATATATTTTTCAGTCTTCCGCTTGTATTTTATACATTGATCTGGCGTATGGATTACTATTTTGGTATAATCTCACTCATATTTATTGCACTAACACAAATAACATTCAATCATGAGCATTTGTGTTGCATAAGTGATGTTTTGGAACTTGGGTGTTGAGTTGCTACTCGACCCCCGATTTTTAGGGCATTACAAGTTGGTATCAAAGCATGATTTAGATTAAACTGGACCTGAGTTATGGTCCCACGACATACACTGACACATTTCGACTTGGGTGGGTGCGAGAAAAATGTAGAAACAGCCCTAGATTTCCCCGATTTCACCATTTGGCGAAGTTCATCGAAATTGATCACTTTAATTGAGTCCATACTCATACGTGTTCGCACGAGGCCACCCCAAACCACTTCTAGACCGTCACACGACGGGTCTAGACCACAATTTACCCCATCCCAGCCGTTAAAAATCAGTAAATGCTGATATGTATTAGAAAATACCCGAACTGACCCGAAACGAAGTGAAACGGAGTCGTGGGCCTACCCACGCATGTCCAGGGGTACACAGGGTGGGACCCATATGTTTTTCGGGCCTAGGGGCACGAGGACCTCACGTATGTGGAGAGCCCTCGCCCACCTGTCCAGGGAGTGGCGAGGCCCTCGCCTGGTCGGCGAGGCCTCGCCGGTCAGTGGGCCTGCGGCTCGAGCCGATCGAGTTTGGGGGTTTAAAAACCCCCTGGTATGTGTCTCATTCATTAAATCACTCCCAAACCCCTACCTCTTTCACAAATCTCACCTCCAAGCTCTCTTTTCTCTCTAAACTTGTTGTCCCCTCTTTCAAATCACCCTCCCAATCGTCCAATCTATCATTTTCGGCCACAACCCATCCGTATCCATTGTTCACAGCCATTCCTAGCTCCCTACCCTCTCCATTTTCTCACATTTGGGCTCCTATATGCCCTATTTGTGACTCAAAATCGTGTAGCCTTCTAACCTATCCAATTTCACCCTTTTACCTTCTTCATTTCCTGTCACTTGGGCCTCTACAACCCCTGTTGGGACCCAAGTCCGTGAAGAACCAAACCTCCAGCCCTTTTTCTTTTCCTTCCTTTACTCTCCATGGCTTTCTTTGCTATTGTTTTGGCCATTTTCTCCATCTCCACCATCCTTTCTCTTATGGGAAAGAGAAAGAGTGTTACGGATGAGGCTGGGCATAGTCACCCTACACGTTCAAGGTGGCTGAGAGGCACCGCCGCTAGCACAAGCGTCGCTCAGGAGTTTCGAACGAAGTGAGATCTTGATCCTCGGATTCCTGTTGAAAGAGCTCAGTTGGCGGCACTACCTCATGGAATTTATGAGGACCGTAGGGTTCTCTTTGAAGCCCAGGTGGATGGGCGACTCTTCGGTGAATACTACTTGTTCGAGTAAGTGGAGGCGGCCTATTGGGGTCCGCTATTTGAGGCCAGGGGTTACGCCAGTGCAGGTACTGTCCGAGCCTTCTACCCTAACATTCACGAGCCTACACTGGAACCTTTGCAGTTCTGGCTCTTTTGTGGAGTGGATTGATTTACCATAATTAATGTTAGATTGATTTCGCAGCTTATGGATATGCCCTTTGGCGAAGTACATGCTAATGAGCAGAATCTGGGGAGTGCACGTGAAAGGGATCGTCGCACACGCTTCCTTTATGGTGGCCGACTGGTTGAGTGGCAGCCGAACAAAAGCCTGCTAGCATCCCATATGTCAGATGACTTCCGCCTACTACATCACATCTTCACATACAACCTCTACCCCAGACACAGTAATCGCAGCGAGTGTACGCAACTTATGGTAGACTTTCTGTACCAAGTGGGGCAGAGGGTGAACTTGTGCGTGCTTACATTCGTGTTGCGACAGATTGTGAGTACCGCACGCTCCACCAGAAGCTCTGATTCGATTCCCTTTGGCCGACTCATATGCAAGATTGCATGGGAGTTTGGTTACAGGTTGGGGATGGAAAGGCCAGCACTGATTCATCAAATCGACGAGAGTACTCTCCATCAGATGGAACTCGGGGCACGGCAACGACGAGCCCAACATGAGGAGAGTGAGGATGAGGCAGAGAGCGAAGAAGAAGAGAGTGAGGAAGGGAGTGAAGCTGAAATAGAAGAAGAAGAGGAGGAACCTGAGGCTCATAATACCGAGGAGAGCTCCCCTCCTACACCACGCGAGCAGGACGTGGTTCAGGTTGTGAGTGATGCTCGTATGGTTCGCAATGAGGAGGGACAAGCCGCCTTGCAGCAAGAGATTGGGCAGGTTCGGGCCGAGCTTAGTGAGACCCGAGCCAAGCTTGAGATGACCGAAGCCTTCATGAAATGAAATTTTAAGAAGGTGTCTCACACATTGAGGATTATCCTGTGCTGTGTACAGGACAAGGATGCCCCTCCTCCATCGCCTGACTCGGATGCCTAGTCATCCATGTTGTTGTTTGTAGTTTGTTTTGCTTACCGCTTTAGGCGATTTATGTTTTCAGGTTGATGGATGTAGTAGTTAGTAGTATATTTTTAGTAGTTGAAGCTTGGTTGTAATTAGCTCACATGCATCTTCTGTCATGATTCATGTAACTCTGTATTCCATGTATTATGACAATTTTGGTAATGAAATGCATACAGCCTCTTTTGCTATGAAGTGTGTGGAATGCTTAAGTGATTATGTATTGTGTTGCTATGCTTCTTCTTACATGCGTTGTACCCTATGCTATATAGGGCATGCCACGGAAGTATACGATGAGCACGGCACCCCTCTTGCTCACCAATTCGATGGACCAGACTCCTTCCTACAAGGGTGGTCCTACGGACCTGGGTTTAGGCTCGGATCAGCCTTCTGCTGGTCCTATAGGTGGACTGCCACCTTTTACACCACTAGTTCACGAGCAGAACCGGGCATCCTCTTCGACACAGTATAAGCCACAGGCTGCTCCACCTGCTAATAGGTTTGAGCAGATGATGATACTGATGCAGTAGCAGCACCAGCAACTCTTGGCGGTCTTATCTCAAGGTGGGAGTGCGACTCCACCTCCACCATCTACATGCCCTACCGAGACTGCCGAGCCTCTTGCTCAGGCTGAGGATGTACCTCCACCTTCACCCGCTGCCTACACTGTGGGGGACGTCGGTACTCGTGGTCTTCTCGAGCGATTCCAGCCCTTAAGGCCTCCTACTTTTTCGGGTTTTCACATACCCGAGGAGGCTGAATACTGGTTAGACCGCATCTCTAAGATACTGAAGATGCTGCATTGTACTGAGGCTGAGTAGGTCGAGTTAGCCGCCTTTATGTTCGAAAAGGAGGCTAGCTTGTGGTGGGACAGTATACTACGGACCGTCGCAGTGGGATATGTATGGACGTGGGCTGCCTTTGAGTTTCGCTTCCACGAGAAATACTATCCTCAGGCCTATCGACATGAGAGGGAGAATGAGTTCCTACGCCTCAGACAGGGAGGCATGACAGTTACCGAGTATGAGCATCGCTTTACTGAGTTGGGCCGTTTTGTTCCGACTATCCTTGCTGATGAGCAGATGCGGATTAGGCGTTTTTCTGAGGGCTTGCGACCTGACATCCGGTCGAAGATGTGCTGTATTCGTATACCATCTTATACGAAGTTGATTCATATGTCTATCAGGCGGAGCAGGATGTAGACTATTTGACATGCTCTCGCGGCCCTATGGTGCCTAGGCCACGACCGGAAACACTGAGCAGGCCTTTCGTCGGCAAGAGGCCTCGTACTGATTCGCCTCCCAGGATCGCAGCACCAGTAGTTTCGATGAGGCGTCCAGGTGTGACCTGTACATATACAGGAGACCGGGTCACCCTGTCGAGAGCTGCTTTGCTCGGATGAGGGATAGCGGGTTCTCTCTGCCGCAAAAGATTGATCGCCCTCACCCTTAGGCTTTATCGGCTCCACCACTATGGATTACCCCTGCACATCCATCTTTCAGACCTCCTGCACCTCGCTTTAGGCCACCACGGCGACCTATGGTGCCTCAGCCCAACCGACCTTAGTAGGCACGCATTTATGCACTTACTATGGAGGAGCCAGAGACAGTACCTTCAACACCTATGGCCTTCGAGGTCATTGCACACGTCCAAGGTATTCATATCTTCTTATTGGTGGACACAGGGTCCACTACCACTATGATCTCATGCACGGCAGTCAAGCGACTGAGTTTGGATACTTCTCCTACGAAGGGAGTAAGGGTCATCAATGCCACAGGGACTTTCTCCGATGTTACTAGTATGTGTGAGTGTTGCTCCGTGGATTTGGGTAGCAGGACGGTATTAGTTGACCTCATTGTCGCTCCACTATGACACTACGACATTGTCCTCGGTATGGATTGGCTCAATGAGATGCGAGCAGAGATCGACTGCAAGACTAGGGTGGTGACAGTCAATGGACTTGATGGCACGGTCTTTACTTTTCCTATTCAGGTCAGTCACGTTATTCGGTTGAGATATTACGCTTCTTCACTGAAGGATATTGATGGTTCGGTGCTCATAGAGACGCCTGTAGTCCAGGATTTTGCGGATGTCTTTGAGACGATCCCTGGTTTGTCACCTCGGCGCGAGATCGACTTCACCATTGATCTTACGCCCGGTGCGACACCTATCTCTCTGCCGACTTATCGTATGCCTCCCTGTGAGATCCAGGAACTGCGGAAACAGATTGACGAGCTGGTAGAGAAGGGCTTTATACGACCTAGTGTGTCTCCCTGGGGAGCACTTGTACTGTTTGTGAAGAAGAAAGATGGCTCACAATGGTTGTGTATTGATTACCGTAGGTTGAACTAAGTCACCGTGAAGAACAAGTATCCTTTGCCCAGGATAGATGATCTGTTTGATCAGTTGAAGGGGGCAAAGTATTTCTCAAAGATCGACTTGCAGTCAAGGTACCACCAGTTGCGCGTTAGCGATGCAGACGTGTAGAAGACAGCTTTCAGGACCTGTTTTGGGCATTACGAGTTCCTGGTGATGTCGTTCGGTCTTACGAACGCACCGGCCGTGTTCATGGACTTGATGAACAGGGTATTTCGGCCATTCTTATACCGATTCATCATCATATTCATTGATGACATCCTGATATATTCCACATGTTAGGAAGAGCACGAGGAGCACCTGAGAGCGGTGTTAGATACTTTGAAGAAGAACCAGTTATTCACGCAGTATAAGAAGTGCAACTTCTTGCAGGAGGACATCAAGTTCCTGGGACATGTAGTGTCCAAGGAAGGGATAGCATTGGACCTGGCTAAAGTAACCGTCATTCAGGACTGGAAGCAGCCTGGTTCGGTTACTGAGGTGAGGAGTTTCCTTAGTCTGGCAGACTATTAACAACGCTTCATTCGAGACTTCTCGAAGATTGTCAGGCCGTTGTCACAGTTGACACGTAAGGATCTAAAGTTTGCCTGGAATGAGAAGTCGGAAGCAGCTTTTCAGGAGTTGAAGGACAGACTGACGTCTGCCCCTGTGCTAGTTTTGCCAGAGCAAGGGGTTAAGTACACTATATACACTGACGCGTCACGCGTTGGTTTAGGTTGTGTCCTTATGCAGAAGGATAGGGTGATTATGTATGCCTCGAGACAATTAAGGAAGCACGAGGAGAATTACCCTATGCACGACCTGGAGTTAGCAGCGGTCATATTCACATTGAAGCTCTGGAGACATTACCTCTATGGAGAGGAGTTCGAGCTTTTCTGCGACCACAAAAGCTTTAAGTATATATTCACTCAGTGGGACTTGAATATGAGGCAGCGCCGATGGATGGAGACCTTGAAAGACTTCAAGTTTGAGGTTTCTTACCATCTTGGCAAGGCCAACCTTGTGGCAGACGCGTTGAGCCACATGAAGGCAATCATATTTGCAGCTCCGCTGATGATAGCAGAGTGGGATATGTTGGAGTTCGTACGGGACTTCGAGCAAAAGCTCACGGCCACTTATTGATGATAGGATTATCGAGGCTCAGAAGGGCGATGAGCAGTTGTCTGAGCTTCGAGAGCAAGCTAGCGACGTCGAGGACTCCGAGTGGAGAGTTGGCATAGATGGGGGTCTACGATACTGTGGTCACCTATGCGTTCCAGATATTCATGACTTAAGACAGGAGCTTCTCGAGACTGCCTATAAATCGAAGCTTGCGATGCATCCTGGTAGCACGAAGATATACTAGGACATGAGGCGATCGTGTTGGTGGGATAATATGAAGGTTCATATCACCGAGTATGTTTCACGTTGTCTAACGTGTCAGTAGGTCAAGGCCGAGCATCGCCGACCTCCTGGACTCCTTCAGCCCATGCCCATACTGAATGGAATTGGGACTTCATCTCTATGGATTTCATATCGGGGCTGCCGAAGACGAGAAAGGGACATAATTCCATCTGGGTGATCGTGGACCAGTTAACCAAATTGGCTCATTTTCTCCCTATCAGAGTCACGAACTCTGCAGACAACTTGGCCAGGTTGTACATCAGAGAGATAGTCCATCTACATGGAGTTCCTTTAGAGATCGTGTCGGACCACGACACGTGATTCACATCTATCTTCTAGACTCATATCCAGGAAGCGATGGGTGAGAAGCTGAAGTTCAGTACTGCATTCACTCTCAGACCGACGGGCAAACAGAGGGGATGAATCAGATTTTAGAAGATATGTTGCGGGCTTGTGTTTTGGACTTCAAGGACAGTTGGGACGACTGTCTTCCTTATGCAGAGTTCTTGTACAACAACAGCTTTCAGACGAGTATTGGGATGACTCCTTACGAGGCCTTGTATGAGCGCCCTTGTAGAGCACTGCATTGCTGGGCAGAAGTTGGTGAAAAGAGCTTGATTGGCTCAGAGTTGGTTCAGGCGACCTATGAGAAGATTGACATTATCAGGCATCGACTTCTTACAGCACATAGCAGACAAAAGAGCTATGCCGATACGAGAAGGCGACCGCTTGAGTTCGAGGTTGGAGATCACGTATTCCTCAGAATTTCCCCTATGAAGGGAGTTCTTTGGTTTGGGAAGAAGAGGAAGCTTACGTCGCAGTTTATTGGGCCGTTTCAGATACTTGACCGAGTGGGTGCGGTGGCATATCGTCTCGCTTTACCCACACCACTCGCGGGCGTGCACAACGTATTTCATGTATCTATGCTGAAGAAATACGTTCCTGATCCTTCACACATCATCCATTGGGAGCAGGTGCAGTTGAGCGATGATGCTACATATGTACTGCATCCGACGCATATCCTGGACAAGAAGGAGCAGGTGTTGCGCAGTAAAGTGATTCCACTCGTGAAGGTACTTTGGACGCATCATATAGAGGAGGAAGCTATCTGGGAGACAGAAGCCGAGATCCAAAAGAACTACCCTCAGCTTCTCAAGGAGTACGAAAAGGTACTAATTTCGAGGACAAAATTTTTCATTAAGGAGGGTAGATTGTAACGACTCAGAAAATCCCGTACAAAGACCCAAGTACCACCTCAGGCAAAAATCACTTAGGATCAAATCCTTTAGAAATTAGACAAAGTTAACTAAGTGTTAAACTAGATTAGCCATGAAATCTGCTTGAATCACTTTAAATACAATCTGCAAGACCCAAAACTTGTAGAATCATTGACGCTAGGTTACCCTAAAATCTAGGATCAAACTCATTACCCGACTGCTCTTGGGAGCACATTGAAACTCCATATCAGATCTGTACCACACATCGAAAGTCCGAATGATATGAGGTTATAGATTTAGGACCGCCTCACTGGGATTGACAACCACCTCGGAGATCAAATCCAGACAGTGTCCCACGGCTATTCGCTTGAGCCCGGAGTGAGGAGTGTGAGAAAACTTGCTTTTCTTTAGAAATTTAATAAAATTTAAGTAATCCGAGACTTGGTGTTTGTGGGCTAATTATAAGAAATCAGACCTTCAGAATCAGACCTAAATACACCCTCGGATTAGGGATATTTTCCAGCACATGTCCGTGTACTGGTAACCCTGATCGAGATTCGATGACCATTGAACTGAAACTGGTCCGCCACGTGTGATCTGGGAACTTGATTGGAATAAAAACTTAACTCGACCTAGATCCATAGTCTGTGAGCTTAAGTCCGACCTTTGGCTCAAGAGGGGGCTCCAGAAGTGCTCTGTTGAGCTGGAGCAAGCTCACTTTGGTTATAACCTAAGTATACCTTGACCTTAGGTCTATTTTGGTGATGTTTTAGTGTATATAAGGACCTTAAACTCTCTCATATCTAGCCCATATGAATTTGAGAAAACTTAGGAGAGAGAAGAGGGAAAAGAGAAAGGTTGAGAGTTGTGGGACTCTACCCTACTGCTATCCGTTCCTAACCACATCGTTCTTATCGCTTCCCCGGCATTTTCAACTTCGTTGCTAGGTAAGAAACCATAACCCTAATCTGATCTAGGGTTATGAACATTGTAAATGATGAAATAGCTAATCTATTTCATTCTATAGGTTGTCAAACTGCCGTATACTAAAGCTTAGCGAATCTATCGAGTTCATTACGCTTCTACGGCATAAGGTGCGGACTTTAGACATATAGGTTATGGTTTTCAATGCTTTCAATGTCAGATAATGATAGATTCATGATCTGTATGTTATTGCACATGTATAAAGTGTTGTCCGTTTCATTTTTCGGTTATAGTTAACTATGTTGAATATACTGCATTCTTCGTATTTGTAGAAAGTACCGTATATGTATAAATTTTAAAAGTGTGTTTGCAATGATTCATTATTGTATGAACATGCTATATATGCGTATAATACTTACTTGGTGAAAGGGTACGCCCTAATACATGTTTTTACTAGTATACGCTATGTACGTTGAAAGAGTGTATCCTAAGTGTTTGTGAAAATGCTTGTAAGAGCAAGTACTTAGAGGATTGTGCTTTAGGTAGGTGTTGAGATAGGATTCTCAGCTACCTTAGAGATGTATATGATTTCCTCCATGTTGTTTGTTTAATTTAACCGCTTACTTATGAAATATATGTGCTTGTATTTCCCGTTTATATTGTGCTTTATAACATGCTTGAATTACTTTGTTTATTTTGCTTTACTCTACATGCTTCTGAATAAGGATTGATTGTGTTTGGGGCTATGATTACTGTCAGGCAATAGGAAACGGAAATGAATGTGTGGCTGAGATTCAATCGCCATGCGAGATATGTTCGATGAACCCGAGTCGTACTTCGGTTGACGATAGTGGCTGGCCACACGAAGTGCTTATGTGCTTCATATCGTTCAACTTGTTGTGCACTCGAGCTAGCCGAGCTCGTCAAGTAACCCAATCTGTCTAATGTATGTTCACCATGTTTGGACGCTACTGCTTGAACCTGAGGTATTAACCTTACAAGTAGAATCTCGTTAACCGTGGTACCTCGATCTGCCAAGACTCATGAGTCGGGCATGGTGGTATGAGACATCGTGGTCGAGCTGTCGACCTACACTGGGGCCATGAGCCTCCCCGTAGTGACCATTGAGCAACCAGACTCGTGAGCCGATTATGGTGGTATGGGACACTATATTCGAGCTGTCGGCCTATACTGCTTTGATAGGTGATGGGGGAGTGGTGCAACGATTCCGTATAATAGCCTTGACCGTACCCGGTGAAGTGACCTCGAGCATACTCTAAATCTGCGGTGAGACGACGAGCTTTCCCGTAGTAAAAGAGTATAAACTAGGGCTGTATTGATAAGGTGATGGGGGAGTGGTTTAACGATTCTGTGTAACAGCCCTAGCAGCCCTTGCAGCAACCTAGAAAGACACCATCGTATGAGATTGTCTAGGACTGACGACCCTAGAATGGATCATTGTTTGGGAATGATATAAGGAAGGTACCTTAGTTTCCCAATACTGCTGTTTGAAATGGACCAATAACAACTCGGTAATCATGTTCATCATATCATTGCATGTGCCTGGAAGATGTGGAGCACTGAGGGTGACAGCATGTCACGGACGTAAGATGGTGCCGCACGAGGGAGTATGTTGGCGAGGGTATGCATCATAATCGTATCTCATCCTTGCATTAATTACAGTACTTAGGAATGTTGATTGTACTGCTTTATCATTACTGCTTGACTGAATTGAGAACATGTTAACCTATGCTTTATTATTCCACTAAGTTAGCTACTCACTCCCACGTTACGGGACGGTGTTCTGGACACCCACCAGACTCTGTCTTAGATGCAGTTACCGGCGATTCACAAGAGGCTAAGCCTGATTATTATGAAGATCAGGATGAGTTTTCCTTCATGCAATTCTTCTGCGGCTTTGCTTAGGCAATCCGAATTTACGGGACTACTGGGCTATCGATATCACGACAGTTGGACTATTTTTGACATTTTGTTTTTGATTCAGTACATGTATATGATGACTCAGTGAAGTAATTATACTCTGGAGAGAGATCGAGATCGTTTTGTTTTTATACACATCTATATATATTTTTCAGTCTTCCGCTTGCATTTTATACATTGATCTGGCGTATGGATTACTATTTTGGTATAATCTCACTCATATTTATTGCACTAACACAAATAACATTCAATCATGAGCATTTGTGTTGCATAAGTGATGTTTTGGAACTCGGGTGTTGAGTTGCTACTCGACCCCCAATTTTCAGGGCATTACAGATTCACACGTCCAAGACTGTGTGCCTTTTTCAAACGGATGGGGTAGCTCGCTCATCATCTAAGTGGGCCTCGGGTTTGGTTCACTAAACTCAAACAAACACATGTATCTGGGTGGTCTACATTTACCTTGAAAGGTCCAGTATGAACACAAGGAGGGCTCCAATACTTCAGTAGTCCTCCAAGATGTGAAAGGCATCATTATTAATGGGGCTCAGTGGTTTCGGGTAGCCCAACAAAGGAAGGTGGGTATCACAGGGGCCCAACGGTTTGGGATAGCCTAATCATGGCAAGGTATATCTACCACTCATGTAGGATTTGAGTGAAGGGAGGAAGAATGGGTAATAGGCTTAACAATGGGCCCTAGGCAGACTTAATAGCGCGGTCCACTTGGGATTTCATCTGACTCATGATGGGGCACCTGGCCCTCAGGCTTGTTGGGAAGGTAGATGGTTAGCCTGTATAGAACACATATGTCAAGGTGGGCGGCCCAAAGCCTAGAAAATAGACAAATAGTGCACATATACACACAATATGGTGGGCCGCACAGGGCAGCCCCATGGTCTAAAATGGATGAGCTATGTGCATATGATGCACCCATCAAGGTGGGCTTCAAGGTTTGGTCAATCCTTCTAGCATCAATGGGGGCCTAATGGTTTGGGTTAACCCACTAAGAGGAAATGAGAATGGGCCTAACACCGGGCCCTAGGGAGGATTACAATGTGGAAATTTAACTATCATTGCTCTTACAATGTGGACATTTAACTATTATTGCTCTCAAGGCTTGGCCCATTAGAACTTATCCTATAATGGGGTCCATGGTCTTTGTACTAGCTAGAAAAATAGATGGACATCACAAACATCATCACATAAGCCTCTTACACATCATAATGGGCCTCACTCAAGGGCCTCATATCCATCACAATGGGCCTCACACATGGGCCTCACATACATCTCAAAGGGCCTTACAAACATCACATTGGGCCTTACTCAAGGGCCTCATATACATCACATTGGGCTTCACACAAGGGCCTCATATGCATCACATTGTGCCTCACACAAGGGCCTCATATACATCACATTGGGCCTCACACAAGGGCCTCATATACATCACATTGGGCCTCGTCACATGGGCCTCCTATACATCGCATTGGGCCTCATCACATTGGCCTCCTATACATCACATTGGGCCTCATCACATGGGCCTCCTATACATCACATTGGGCCCCATCACATGGGCCTCATATACATTATACAAGGGCCTCACACAAGGGCCTCATATACATCCCATGATCTAGGCACAATGGGAGGATGGTGTGTGTAACACATACATCATAGTGAGCCTTATGGGGCAGCCCATATGTTCCATAAAATAAATGGACAACATGAATATAGAACATACACAACATGGTGGGCCTGCAGCCCCACACAATGTGAATAAAATACATCACGATGGGCCTACAAGATGGGCCCCACCAAATGGACAGTGTGTATGCAACACACACATCACGGTGGGCCCAGATCATATAATAGGTGAGCCCTGTGATTACACAACAGGTGGGCCCTGTGTTTACACAACAGGGGGGACCATTGTCCATGACCAAACGGTGTGGATATACAACACATACATCATTGTGGGTCGCACCATCCAAGGATGGACGGTGCAGATACAACACATACCTCAAGGTGGGCCCCACCCCCACACATGTAGCACGTGTACTGTGGGTCCCACGTCCAGAAAATGGATAGACGGCGTGAAATAAAACACATAAATCATGAGGGTCCCACTGTCCACCAGGTTGGACGGTGCGGATATACAATACATACATTACAGGGGGCTCCACCGTCCATGGCTGGACGGTGGATGGGATTGATGAACGCATACATCTGGTGGGTCCACACATGTGGCCCACTAGCTTGTATCAAGCTGATATCTACGTTTTCTCTTCATCTGGGCCTGTCTAGATGGACGGGTAGGTGGGCCTCACAGGTGGATGGCATGGATATAATACATGGATTAAGGTGGTGTCCATGTGGTGGGCCACACAACCCGAGATTAGGCTGATATTTGTATTTTTCCTTCTTCCAGGCTGGCCCAAAAATGGGCAGGAAGGTGGGCTTCACCAACTGGACGTCCAGTCCATCTGAAACTTGTTGGACGTCCAGAAAATTCTGGACGGTGGATGTCCCATACATGCATCATCAGGTGGGCCACACATCACCATGAAAGAAAGAGAGAGAGAGAGAGAGAGAGAGGCAGCCATGGGAGGGAGGAGCTCCGCCACTATGAGCTCCTCTCCTATCCTTACAACATATACATCAATGGGGTCCAAAATAGGTGGGCCATACATTAGAAAAATCTGGTGGAAAAATCCTATTTACACCACATAAATCAGGGCCTAGGTGGCCTTCATGCACTAGGAAATCAAATCAAACATCATGGTGGGGTCCATGGAGAATGGCCCCACCATAGATGCATGCATGTAAGCTAAGGTGAGCCATTGGCCACACTTAGAGGTTAAGGTAGGATCCTCATCATTGACTGGTGGGTCCTAGTTGCCTCATGCTAGAAAAATTAGAAAATCCATGCAAGAAAATACAAATCTAATCCTAGAAAAGCATCCACCTCTCTAACTTCTCCTTCTTCTTCCACCTATAGGTCCTAGAGTTCCAAGAGGGTTGATTTAATGGTTGAAATGGGTTTTTTATGGTTGGATTGGAAGGTGTTAAGCTTGCAATGGGCTGGAAAATGGAGCTCTCATGGATGATTGGAGGTTACTAGCAATGAAAAATGAAGAAGAAGAGGAGGGAGAGAGATAGCTAGCTTCTCTTAGCTAGGTAATCATTAGTTGTAAGAGGGGTGTAATAAGGCATGGGGCTAGCAATCATAGCTTGTAAGAAACATGGGGAGGCTAAGGGTAGGGGTGATGTCACCCTAGGCTAGGTTAGGTAGCCTAGGATGATGTCACCATCATGATTGCTTTCTAGGGAAATACACTAGGACACCTCGGGTCCTGCACTCATGCGATCAACGGTCGAGATAATGCGCAGGCCGGATCTCTTAATCTAAGCATCACATTGGCGCTCGAGACATAGCGATGGCGTGGTCGCAATTAGGGCTGTAAATGGGTCAGCGGACCCGATGGGGTACCTGGAACCGACCCATTAAGACCCGACCCAAACCCAACCCGTTTGCTAAATGGTACGGGTCTGGGTCCAAGGATAGACCCATTTGTCAAACGGGTCTGGGTCTGGGTTCCTTTCATTTAGACCCGACCCCACCCGACCCGAACCCTGTTAGTAAATGGGCGGGTCTGATCTACCTTACATGAGACCCGCCCAGACCCGAACCCGCCCAGACCCATATCCTTCCCACTTCCCTATATATTCTACTAGCGTTCCCACTTCCCTATATATTAAGCAACTAACGACGTTCCCACTTCAAAATAAAATACAAACTAGTTTGAAAATAAGATACACCTCCTTGATTTTTTATTTGGCCCACCATGTTGTTTATTTGAGATCCACTCTAGCCAATAGATGTATAATCATTAGTTAATCCCGGGGCAAAAACATTAGGCTGACTTGAGATTTAGGTGGGCCACCTCAAAGGAAATAATTGAGAAAGAAAGGTCCACCCTTTATTTTTAATCGGCCACTGTGATCATTATATGAAATCCACTCCATTCATTAGATGTCACACAAAATCTTAAGCCCTTTCTAAAAAAATCAGGCCCATATGTGATTTAAGTGGGCTAAATTAATAGAAAGAGTTTAGAAGGTGAGCTTTGTCCTATATAGTTCTTTTGATGGTGTGGCCCATTTTAATCACGGATGAAGCTGATTTTAGGGCCCTCATTCTAGCATGTGGTGCCTCACCTTGTGATTGGTGTGGATTTTACATAATTATGATGGGGCTCGCACAAGTAGTGAACCATTTTCCTTCTCATAAATTAGTACCAAAGTGACGAACCAGTGGCAGTAACTCTTCATCTCCTCTTTATTTTCTATATCCCTCTCCTGATGTATCTTATCTATTTAAGAAAGATAAGAAGTTTGAATGATATTTAAAATAATTTCAGGTTTTTGGAAAAAGTTTATTTATTTAAGGCTAAAAACAGAACTACACTTCTCATGCATCAACAACCCGTTGGACCCGTTAGACCCGTTGGACCCATTTGTAAACGGGTTTGGTTCAGGGTCTGGATCTCCCTTAACCAAACCCGTTAGACCCGACCCATTTATAAATGGGTCTGGGTGGATCTCCCTCTACCAGACCCGGACCCATTTATAAATGGGTCTAATGGGTTGACTCGGACCCGACCCGGACCCGCCCATTTAGTAAAAGGGTCTGGGTCTAAAATTTGGACCCAGACCCGTTTAGTAAATGGGCGGGTCTGGTTTTGGCTAAACCCCCCCCTCCGAACCCGACCATTTATAGCCCTAGTCGCAATGGCATAGGTCTCAGGTTGAGTTAGCTCGGGTTTATAGGATGCGACTTAAGGTCGCGTGCAAATACTATCTACAGGTCGTAGGTCACCAGAATTCAACCAGGAGGACCGCGGGATCCTATGGAACGGAACGGTACTAGGACACAGCCCTGACATTTGGTGCTCGTTTGAAGAATCTAAAGAATACATCTGAATTTTTAGATTATCCAAAAAAGAATGATAACTCTTCATATTTTCATCCTCCTACACCACTGCAGATTTTACGAGATAACCTTCTTCATTGTCAGGAAAGCAAGAGGCAAGAAGGCATCGTTATTCTCTTCGGAAGGATAAGTATATTCTAATTGAAAACTCGTAGTCGATCTTAAAGAATTTAACTTTTGAATAGAAAGTAGCAAGTATTTTGAACAAACTTGTTATTGCTGTAATTTGAACCTGATTAAAGAAAAACACATTTTTGTATGTTGTTTAATCAGTGTTTGAGATTTTCATCAGACAATTGGATATTTGAGCATATCTTAAAAATAGATGATCATATATGTATTTGTAGTATTTTGATGTTACACATAGTTTAAGCTCTTGAATAGTAGAGCTAGTATACTTTTGACTAAACATACTTTGACTAGACTTTACTTGACTTGACTTGATTGGACTTGACTAGACTTAACTGGACTTGACTTGACTGGAATACTTTCACACACAGTTTAAGCTCATGAGTAGTGGAGTAATCACAGCTTTTTAGACTCATAAGTAGTTGGAGTTAGGTCTTACGCGAATGGTCTCTATAACTCTTATGAGTTAGCTGGACTTATCATGGCCGAGGAGTTCACAAACCGCAATCCATCAGAGGATCCAAGTGAAGCTACCGAGGCAGTGAACTCGGTGGGTTTTACGCATAAGGTTGGCCGTAGTAACTCTCTAGAGTTCACGGGGTGCGCAAGGCTACCTTAGGTTACCAAATCCAAGGTCGTCAGTCCATTAATGAGGGGGTAATTTATTTTAAAGACCCTGTCCTTATAAGTTACTACTGAAATCAAGTTAGGAATCCGGGGGTATTACGCATGATTGGCCTATCTATGGACAATGGTCAAAGAGTGCATACTGCAGCCCACTTTTTCTTTGTTTGCCAGGTCGGACCCATTCATGGGAGGGCATGTTCTCTCACCTTCCCCCGTGACACTGTCAAAAGCTATACAGACGGCATTGGTCTCACGTGTGACTGGCCTTTATAGACTTTTGGTCATTTATGACTTTTAGTCGCTTGCTTCATCCACTGCCTGCATGGGTTTAAGCATGTGATGACCTTCGTGGGCTTTTTAGCGCCACTGGCTTCTCACTGCTACCTGCATAATATTTGATGTATCACTGATTGTGGTAGGTCTTATACATGATATTCCACTGCCGTAGATAATAATATTAATTTGACAATAATGGCTTTTGTAATGTGGTCAACAGCGATTAACGATGGTGATAAATATCAATTTGATGATAATCATCAGTGCTTAGCAATAATTGACGATAAATTTGATACGCTTGGTATGCTTGAGAATCTGCCTTTTATATAAGGAGAAGAATATATGGCATTGCCTTTTAAAGCTTTTTTGTCATTCTGCTTGTCTTGCCCCATTTTAATTGAGAAGTATTATAATGATAATCTTTGGAATCAAAATTGCAGCGATCTTCAAGAATATGCCTGCCCCCAGTCTTGTGAATATACTTTTCTTGTGGCTTCACATTCCGATCACAAAGATACGAAGAGTCGTGTCCATATTAGAATATTATTCTTTTTTCAAATGATTATGACTATCTTCAATCGGGATTGTGTGTCATTACTTTCTCTCTTATATCATACGTTTTTCTTATGACTATTTCACCACTGTTCATTATTTTTTATAAAATATTCTTTAAGACGAAGCATTTTTCAGTTCAATGTCTAAGAAAATGATGATAATAACAGTATTTTCTCTTATCTTCTTCATTTCATTTGGACACTTTGGCCATGGCAATTTGATTTTCTTTATGGCTAGCAATTGGTTCACCATAGGAAATCTATGGTCTTCTTCAAATGTATACTTCCCATAGTTCTTGAATCGTCTGAATCCTTTCTTTACTTTCTTAGTTGTGGAATCACTCATATTTCTTTCACCAAAGTTTCTTTGTTCATCTTGAGAATTCTTCATTTTTTTCTTTCTTCTTCGGTAGTATTAGTCGAAATTCTTTTAAGATTTTAAAACGGCCAGCTCATATGAGAATCAAACACTTTTTTACTAACCTTTTCTAAATTGCAAGCCTTCTCGATTAGATCTTGAAAGGTTTGTATATTCAGACCAATAAGACCCAATGCAATATCTGGTCTTATGCATTTTATACATAACTTGATTTGTTCTTCTTCTTCCGCAAATTGTGGGCATGATACCCCCAGGATTCTCCATCGATCAATGAATTCTTTGACCAGTTCATTTTCTCATTGGCATATAGAAGCTAGATCGTTCAGACTAATTTCTTCAGCGAATGACTCTGGAAGCCATGAATAATGACGAATATTCATGATGAAACCCGTTGCAAGAAGTATTGCAAGTGACAACTCCCTTGTTGCAGTAGTTTTCTCTTTACCTTTCCATATCTTTGACGGATCACTTGCAGACGTCATATTTATAGTTACTTTTCCATCTCGTTCTTCGCATTTCTTTATTACTATCTCTCATTGTTTTATCATTTTCTGTAACATATCCTCTAGTGTGAAGCAGTCTTCTGTGGAATGTCCTAGGAAACGATGATAACTTCAATAATTATTTTCTTTCATCATCTCAACTTCCTCTGGATATTTGGCTGAGGTAACTTGATTGCTTCAGCAGTTTACCATTGATCTATTTGATCCTCTTCTTTCTATTCTATTTTGAAATGCTACCATTTTTTTTGCCCTTAACTCCAATGCATGTGCTTTTGTAGTGAGATCCTGCATGAAGCTCCCAAAGTTTTCCATCTATCAATGTATTTCTCCACGGGTTATGACTCCGGCGGTGGCTTGAGACTTGTCACTTCCAGTCAATACAGGTTAATTCTTACAACTTGGAGATTGGTTACCGGCATATTCTACCACAAATCCAGTTGGCGTAAAGTAAAAGATCATCTTACTTGTAACAGTTGCCATTGGTTGCGGGTTGAATGTATGTATTGTATCATAATTCTTTCGATTGTTGCTTAACTTTACTCTTCGATCTTTGCTTAGCTTTTGCATTAGAGCTTTGCATTGAAGCTTTGGGGGAGGAGCATGGAGCTTTGTATTGGAGCTTTATTTCTGATTTGCCCCATTTTGATTGGGTGAGATTTTCTCTGAGAATCTTTACAATTAAAACTATTTTACCTTTCAGCCGTAGCAATAATTCGATTGCCATAATATTCCCAGGCTTGAGCATTATCATATAATAGTTCATCCGTAGTAATGATATTGCCTCCAATGTTGACCTGATCTAATTCTTCTGGAAGATATCAACATGATGCCCCCAAATCTTTCCATCGACTAATGAATTCGTCATCTGATTCATCTTTCTTGTTGGCAAGCAGAGACCAATTCAGTCAAACTGAATTCTTTGGTCTCTTCTATCTTTAATCGTAACTGCTTCAACTTTCTCTGGTATTTTTTGTGGTGGTGATTGTGTATTATCGATGCAATTCTGCGCAAATCCGTTAAATATGAAGTAAACAATCACGTTAGTTGGGAGAAAAGCTATTGCAATTGTGTAAGGACGGAATACCCGTTGTTCAAAATAGAGTATCAATTATTTTAATTAAATAAAATTGTATTTTGTTTTAGAGATGAAGGGGAGGATGTTCTCGTTGAGAGTCACCATTTTGGCATCTATTTAACACCAAACAGTGATAAAAGTTCTCTAAATATTTTCTAAGTTATTGTTGAATAATAACAATTCCCCAGCAGAGTCGCCATTTTATTTCGAAAAGAAACAAATGTATTTCATTTGGGGAATTATCATTCAACAATAATAAAGAAAGAATACAGAGAATAATCATCACAAAGTATTTTATTCATTCTGAGTTTGTTTACATCCTCTTATCCCTTGATTAAGAAATAAAGTACAATGAAAGAAATAAAGTAATTTCAATAGCATATTAGTTCGAAAAGTGTCTGTTGCATTGATAGAGAATTGCACAAGCTTGAGATCCTAGGTTCTTCACTCATATGTGTACAGTTTGTACACAGGAGGATAAGTCACGAATATGTCAAATTGTTGTGCGGGTATTTCTATTGTGGGAGACTTCTGTTGTGGGAGATTTCCGTTGTGCGGGATTTCCATTGTGCGGGATTTCCGTTGTGCGGGATCTCGTTGTGTGCTGCACAACAGGTACTCTAAGTACCTAAATTCTTCTGAAGTTTGGGATCTTCTCTGCTACTCTAAAATTGTCCGAATGATACAAATGTCGAAGACGGTGGGGGTATTTATAACCTTTCGCACTTGCTAACCCTTCACAAAAAGACTCATTGCGTGCTAACATCCATTGCGGGCTGTCATCCATTGTGCGCCAACATCCATTACGCTGCACAATGGAGCTGTGAAAACTTCTGTTCTCCCCAAATGAAGAGGGGAGATGGGTATTTATAGGATTTTCACACGTGTGAAGGCCATTTTCACATAATAGACCTCTTAGACCCACGCAACAGGTTTGTTCGCGCAACATATCCGCACAATTGGTTTGTTCACACAACAGATCTGTTTCTGTATGACTGCACTCTGGATGCTTGTTTCTGCAACAACAAGGAATGGAAAGTCTATTTCTGCAATAACAGGGACTAGGAAGTCTGAAATTGCAGTTTTTGTGCACCAACACCAACTGACTAAACGTCCAGTTCCCAAGTCAATCTTCCCTACCCAAGTGGACGTTATATGCTGATGGCTCATCCAACTCTAAAGCCAGTGGGGCCGGGATAGTCCTGGAAACTCCAGATCACATGTGTATGCAATATGCCTTAAGATTTGGATTCCAAGCCTCTAACAATGTAGTAGAATATGAAGCATTAGTCGTCGGACTTAGGCTGGATGCCACCATGGGAGCCCTACACCTTGAAGTTTTCAGCGATTCCAACTGGTCGTCAATCAAATAGCTGAAGAGTACCAAGCCAAGAAGGAACGTACAAAAGCATATTTGCGGAAAGCAAAAGAGTTGATCGACATATTCTAGAAGTGCAACATCGCTCTGATCCCTCGAGCACAGAATTCCAAAGCAGACATGCTAGCAAAGTTGGCCACTGCAGATAAAGATGACATTCCAAGGTCAGTTCCGATCGAATTCCTTAGCAAGCCAAGCATTAACAAAGCCAACCTTGCCATAGCTTTCCAGTAAGCTCGGAACCGACATGGATGGATCCAATCATCAAATTTCTTAGGGATGCAAAACTACCCGAAGTTTGGGCAGAAGTGCGCAAGCTACGAACTAAGGCAGCTTGTTAACACTATGGTCAACAACATCCTCTACAAGAAGGTGTTCTACCTTCCTTATCTTAGATGCCTTCGACTAGACGAAGCGGAATATGTCCTAAGGGAGACTCATGAGGGTAATTGCGAGAATCACTTCGGAGGCCGGGCTTTAGCTCATAAGGTTATTCGGCAGGGGTACTATTGGCCGACCATCCAAACTGATGCTTGACAGTATACCCAAAAATGCGATAAATGTCAGCGCTTCGCAAATATACCTTGATAACCTCTCAAAGAACTAATTCTGATGATCGGGCCATGGCCATTCGCCTAGTGGGGGATTAACATCATCGGCCCTCTCCCGATCGGCAAAGGCCAAACCAAGTTTGTTGTAGTCACGGTTGACTACTTCATGAAGTGGGCTGAAGCCGAGCCTTTAGCAAAAATAACCGAGCAAAAGATAATAGATTTTGTTTGGAAGAACATTATATGTAGGTTTAGAACTCCCCGCACGATCGTATCTGACAATGGAAAGCAGTTCGACAACAAGCAATTCCAAGGAATGTGTGAAAACCTCAGCATTCGAAATGTTTACTCCATGCCATGACATCCGCAAGCCAATGGACAGGTTGAAGCCGTCACCCCAGTGGAAATCAAACTACCAACAGGTCGAAGAAGTCGATAAAATCATCAAGCACCATCTCCAAACCAAGCTCGAGAAGGCGAAAAGAGCGTGGGCCGAAGAGCTCTCCAATGTTCTTCGGGCATACCGAATTACAGCTCGAGCAACCATTGGGGAAACTCCCTTTTCCCTAGCCTATGTAGGGCTGTTCACGAGTCAAGTTAGCTAAAAAAACTCGCTCGAGTCGGCTCGAGTCAGCTCGGATTGACTCGGCTTGAATGGCTGATTCGGGTCGAGTCAAGTTAATTTTTGGAAGATCGAGTTGAGTTTGAGCCGAGTTCGACCAGGGGCGATTTCAACTCGACTCGACTCGAACTCGACTCGACTCGACTTGAAGCTCAAACTCTAGCTCGACTCGGCTCGTTTAATAATTATATTAATACATATTATATATATATTAAATATATTATAATTTATATATATAATATAAATATTACTATATTAGTTTTTTAAAAAAAAAACGAAAGGCACTAACGCTGCCCGTCACCCTACCCTAACCCTAGCCTCTCTTTCCCCTTTCTTCTCTTTCTTTCTTCCCTCTACCTAACTGCTGCCCGATGCCCGACTAGCGATCCATCGCCTTAACGCTGCTCGCACGACCATCCCTCCACCAGAACACCACCACCTATCTTGCAGGTACGAAAGCTGATGCAATGTATTTTCACTACCAACCATGGCTGCAAAACTCATTTATGGTCAATCTCCATATATGAAGTTCTATATAGATTTGCTCTTTTTCCCCCCTTCAAAGCATCCGGTGATATTTCTATGCATGATTTTAGATAGACGGCCTGTAAAGTAACTATCCAGAATCATTTGCTAGAAGTCCCTCCATAGTGCCAATATGTTACATGTTGCAATTGCCTTATCCGAAATATTTACGCCTTTTGCACACATGATCTGTTGGGGAATATGATCATAATATGTTCAGGTATTTGGCAATTACCATACTTTTGAGCTGTGGGGCCACCACGATTAGGGAGTGGCCATCCAACTGTTCATTAGATGTTTACCCTGATGTTAGTTAGGTCTAGATCCCAAATTCCAGCTTGGTCCATTGGTCAAGTGGGCCACACCTAAATGAACAATGGGGGACATAGGGGAGGGGGACAGCTCGCCTGGCGGACTAACAAGTGGAATGCGAGTTCCAAAATTTTAATACTTAACATATGATGATATGAACAAGCTCGAGCTCGACTCGACTCGAACCACTAGCTCGAGTCGAACTCGACTCGACAGCTTTGGCAAATAAGCCAAGCTTCAATGTTGAGCTCGAGCTTGAACTCAAGTACACCATGGACAAGCCGAGCTGAGCTTGGCCCACCTCGACTCGACTCGGCTCGATGCCCACCTCTAAGCCTATTTATTGCACCATGGGCATCGAGCCGAGTCGAGTCGAGGTGGGCCAAGCTCGGCTCGGCTTATCCATGGTGTACTCGAGTTCGAGCTCGGCCTCGAGCTCAACATTAAAGCTTGTCTTGTTTTCCAAAGCTATCGAGTTGAGCTTGAGCTTGTTCATATCATCATTTGTTACGTTATTAAAATTTTGGAGCTCGCATTCCACTTGTTAGGCCGCTAGGTGAGCTGTCCCCCTCCCCCATGTCCCTCATTGTTCCTTTATGTGTGGCCCACCTGACCAATGGACCAAGCTGGAATTTGGGATCTAGACCTAACTAACATCAGGGTAAACATCTAATGAATAGTTGGATGGCCACTCCCTAATCGTGGTGGCCCCACAGCTCAAAAGTATGGTAATTGCCAAATGCCCGAACATATTATGATCATATTCCCCAACAGATCATGTGTATAAAAGGCGTAAATATTTCGGATAAGGTAATTATAACATGCAACATGTTGGCACTGTGGAGGGACTTCTGGCAAATGATTCTGGATGGTTACTTTACAGGCCGTCTATCTAAAATCAAGCATAGAAATATCACCGGATGCTTTGAGGGGGGGAACAAAAGAGCTGATCTATACAAAACTTCATATATGGAGATTGACCATAAATGAGTTTTGCAGCCATGATGGGTAGTGAAAATACATTGCATCAGCTTTTGTACCTATGAGATAGGTGGTGGTGGTCTGGTGGAGGGATGGCCGTGTGAGCAGCGTTAGGGCGATGGATCACTGGTCAGGCACCAGGCAGCGGTTGGGTAGAGGGAAGAGAAGAAAGAGAAGAAAAGAGAAAGAGAGGCTAGGGTTGGGGTAGGGTGATGGGCAGCGTTAGGGTGTTTTGTTTTTTATTTTTTAACTAATATAGTTATATTTATATTATATATATATATATATATAATATTTATTAATATAATCATTAAACGAGCCGAGTCAAGTCGAGTCGAGTTGAAATGGCCCCTGGTCAAACTCGGCTCGAACTTAACTCGAGCTTCCAAAAATCAGCTTGACTCGGCCCGAATCGGCCATTCAAGCCGACTCAATCCGAGCGGAGTTGAGCGCGTTTTTCAAGTTTTTCGAGTTGACTCAACTCGTGAACAACCCTACCTGTTGTCAACTTCCCACCAAGCCGACCTATCAGAAGCTTCCCTAGGAAGCTTCTTTGTCGCATCAAGCCTGGCCTCCAGGGCTAAAGCATAAGCTTTTGCAGCAAAACGGGTTGGCCTCAACAGCTGTGACCGGAGACTATTCAACTTCAGCCTCTTTTTACAAGAACTTCTAATCGCCCGCGCTCACTATCGTCCGCAAGTGAACGATATTGCGATGCACTTTCAACATGCTAGGGGCTAACTGCCAAAAGGGGCAAAAGAGAATGTAAGCAGCCAAACAAAAAGGAGGGAAAAGCAATAAGTGCTTAGGAGATCTACTTACCATGAGGAAGCTCTTTGTTGCGGACGTAAGGACTACGTCCGGAGTGTAACTCAGTGAATGGAAGAACTACTTTTTGGGGATATTTCGCTTGGCCCAAGGAAGAAGCTCTCCTATAACTTCACTAATCATCCTCGAAGGACGACCCTCCTCCTCCTGAGCTTCGGAAGGTCCCAAAAAAGGTCTGCTAGCCTCCTCAGCCTCCACAGGTCGAGCTTTAAAAGAAGGCCTGACAGCTCCCTGGGTCTCTGAAGGGGTAGCCTCCTCATGAATGGTCGCCTCGACCATCGTCTCAACAAACAGCAAGGCAGAGACTGCTGTTGTCGCTTCATCTTCAGTCTCCACGACAATGGGAGATGAAGGACCGACCTTCCCCTTGCTCTTAGAGATCATCTTCTTCTTCATCTTCTTCTCTGTCACAGTTTTCTCAAGAGAAGGTGCCTTGCGCTTGAGGATAGGCTTCAATAAAAGACGAGCTTCAGGCATATTTATGTGAGAATGAAAGAAGGGTTATTCACAAATTTGTGAGAATTTTTCTCAAGTCCTAAAGGTCGGCAAAAGTTCTTACTTGTGAGCTCGGTATCTAGGCCTAACTCCAACAAGAGCTCCAGTTGGAGAAGCTTCCTCTAAGACCGATCTTCCTCTTTTAACGTCCTCACTCCCTGAACTCGAGCAAGAGGTCCAACAGCTAGTACATTAGGATATTTGGGAATAACCAAGACATAAAAAAATGTGCAAACAGTCAAGAATACTTAAAGCCAACCGATTTAGAGATAATTAAGGTAGAACTAAGTTTAAGGAAAGCCGACTTGGAGCAGTGAACGCGGTAGGGACAAGACTATGGTGAAAGGTCAAGCCCGCCTCTTCCCAACTACCAGAGGCCCAAAACCACTTGCTCCTTTAGTTCTTGTTGAAGGTCGGGGCGTCCGTGATAACGCTCCCTCCAGTCCCCCTCCAGGAAGAAAGATAATACCAACCTTTGTAAAAATGGTTAGCTTTCAGCTGGTACATGTGAAGGAATTCCTCCACAGTTAGCTCGGGTTAATCAAGCTTGGACCATAGGACGGTGCAACCGATCAACATCCTCCATGCATTAGGGATCAACTGTCTCGGGGCCAAGTTTAAATGACCGAGCACCCGCCTTACTATACTCTATAAAGGGAGCCTCAAGCCACATTGGAGAGTGACCTGAAAAATGGCAACTGCCCCCTTTGGAGGCCGATTAGGGAGCTCGTCTGGTGAAGGAATAGAGAGGATCACCAATTCCAGGATATGATATCCCTGCCTAATTCGAGTTAGGTTTGCCTCATTAAGGGTCAATTTTATGGGACCCTTTGTCCCTTCATCACTGGAGGATTCCTCGTCATCCCCTTCATCGAATAGATTGCGCGATATCCCAATCAGTCGCTCTGCCGGGGACTGCTCCTGTGCCCTCAACGACTGTGATGCTCGAAAATAGGCATCGCTCATCATCACTGGCAGTGATGGTGGGTTCGACATCGGTCTAAGGCTACTCGCCCCACTGTCACTACCAAAGACCCCCTCCTGAGAACTCAAAGAATCGGACATGGCAGTCACCCTTATAGATGCCGGTAAACGATGACAGAGGAAGAAAGAGGAGAGGGAGGGGGTAAAGTGAGAAGCAGTGCTCACTGGAGAAAGGAAGCCGGTCGGCCACTGGTAATGTCACAAAGTCCAAATTGTCAGGAAGCGTCTCTGCAAGCTAAGGAAGAAGATTCAGAAGATGCAAATAGCCTCTCAAGCACATCATGGCTTTCCTTATATAGGGAAGCCATGTGGCCACGTGGCAATAATTGAGTACCCCTTTTAATTCATATGCCGTACGACGTCCCCTCAGCTACCTCGTCTCAACAGGTGGCGCGATACCATTCGACGCCCGACTCTGTTATCGAGAAAACCCCACGCGTCACTCTCCCATTAATCGGGCACCGAAGCGGCGGCCTGACAAATCATGTGGCCTCCAGCCACGCTACGCCACCTCAACTTCACCGTACATAATTACTGATGCACCTCAACTCCTGTGCTAGCAGCCATATTTAGCATTTATGACTAGATGGTTCGACCTACTACATTCCGATCTATTTTTCGAGCCCGTACAGTAGACTCGAAAGTATGGGGGCTTACTATTATGGGAGAGATAGGATGATCTACGAAGAGAGGTCGAACCAAGAACCAACATGAACCCATGAACCAAACTATCCGAAAGAGAACTATTGGCTAGGAAGAATCGACCAATAAAATAGCTCGGCCTAATCATAGGTCAGTCTAAGCTCGACCTGATCATAGGTCGGTCCAGTCATAGGTCGCCACGACTGTGACTCAGCTTAATCATAGGTCGGTCCCGTCACAGGTCAACATGACCGTAGCTCAACCTGATCATAGGTCAGTCTAGTCACAAGTCGGCACGACTATAGCTCAGCTTGATCATAGGTCGGTTAAGTCACAGGTTAGCACGACCTTCGATGACCTCCGACAAAGGGAGCCAATAGCCACTGGAACCAACGATCATGAGGACACTACAAGCCGATCAACATTCGGATGATACCAACCTACTGATAGCTCGGTACTACCTGCCTCCGCGACGTCATCTACCTTATCCATCCGATCTTGCCTAAAGGTTGGGTACCGCTTGGTCTTATCTAAGCCCAACAACTCACAGATCCCTCTTGGAGATCTTCCCCGAAGATCTCGGAAGATAAGGTCAGAAGCCCAAAGATCTTGGAAGATAAGATCAGAAACTCAAAGATCTCGAGATTCTGATTTAAGGAATATCTCCAATGTATCTGGAGTCCTAAATCAGGAAAGATCTTCGACGGTGTGATCTTCCCTCTAAATAGAGAAGATTTCTTGGTTGTGTGATCTTCCCTCTCGACTATATAAGGGAGCCCCTAGACGGTGAAAAGTACATTCATACACACCCAACTCATAACCTAATATATGACTGGTGACTCTTTTCCTTAAGATCTTTTCCTACAAAGGCCAAGTCCCTGACTTAGGCATCGGAGGGTCCTCTGTGTTAGCCAGGGTTTCCTTTGTTCTTTCATTCCTTGTGTGTAGGTGTTCGAGGGTCTATGGAGGGTCTGCTAGAAAACTGCATCAATGGAATGCATGGAAGGAAGGAATATCATTTAGACGTTGCGGTTGGCTATGGCATGGAAATTGGCTATGTCATTTCCATGCCCTATCAATCGTTCCTTTTTATTTATATAAAGGGTGTTTTTACATTTCATGCCAAACAAGTCATTTTCATTCCCGCTCTTTACTTTGTTAAAATAAAAGTAGGGGGCTGTTTTGCATCTCTACTAATAAGAGCTTATTTACTTATTTTTAAAAAAATAATTTTTTATTTTAAAAAAGTATCATCCAGTAAAGCTTTAATTTTAGAGGTTTATTTTTTATTTTTTTATAAAAGAAAATGTCAAAAAAAAACTCTTAAAAAATTAGGTATTGTTTTGGAACAGTAATAAGGAAAGATTTTTTCATAAGTATAGATCAAAAGATAAAAAGAAGTTTAAATGAGAAAAACTGCGTTCGGGTAGGCAACGGTCTCACCTAGGGTCCGGTCCCGTTTGGCGAACTCGTACAGACTTGCCGCTCTATATTTTTTAATTACGTCTGTCAAGGGAAGGAAGGACTGTCGACGGCTCGGGCTAGCTCGACCGGCCATCGCACCAGTTTAAAAGCCGGGCATAGTCCAACCCCTAGATCCGCCCAAAGGTCCGCAATCAACATACAATGCGGCCCACTTGATATACCTGGATCATCTTGATTTCCGGAATAGGGAGCGCTGTAAGTACCCCGCACCCAACGAGTGGTCCGGATTCCTGCACAAGTGTAACACGTTGGCACGTGTGCTGCGAATTACCTATTCAATTTCTATCCACGCGCGCAAATCACCTTGGTATATTTTGTCGATCCTCTTTCTCTACTGTTCGGAAAACAGTTTCAGACCAATTTCCAAGAGAAATGAAAATGGCAACATCGCCACGAATATGATTTTGAAAACAAGAAGAAACGAGATTTTCCGTTTTTGTCTGCTTTGTTTTTTTCTCTCTTTTATTGCAGATATGAATAATGCCATGAAAACTGCCTCCAACAGCTGCCCTCACCTCTCTTCTATTTCCTTCAGAGCTTCTCTCTTCCATTCAACCCCCGTTTCAGAACGAAGGAGGAAAACCCATTGGGATTCTGTGAGTTTTCCCCTCCTTTTTGATCTTTTATCTCATTTGGGTCTTTTCTGTTTTTCTCTCTTTTATCATGCATCTTGTTTTTTATTTTTATTTTTAATAAAAAACTCTTTTTTATAGATTGAATTCAATGAATGTTTGATTTTTTACTGATATGGGTTCTGTTCAAAATAGTCGAATGTATTGATTGTATCCGGGAATTTAAATTCATTAGCTGCTACGACACCATTACCAACGGTTGTATCGTGTTAGATACTTTTTGGGTCTTTTCTATTTCTCTCTCATTAACTATAACTTGTGTTTTGTGTTTATTATTAATATTATTATTATTAATTTTTTTACAATGAATGTTTGATATTTTCCAATATACGTTTTGCTCAAAATATTGGAGTGTATTGTATCGAATCGTGGGATATAAATTCATTGGGTGCTACAACGCCAATGGCTGTATTGAGAATAATGTAATGGGAAAGAAGGACCTGAATCCTCTAAAATACCTGTTTGTTTTATGCAGCATGTAAAGCACCCAAGCTCTTTGGTGCCCACCGTGTTGCACATGTGAAATCCACTCAGTCCATAAGGTGCATTGGTAGATTCTCTAGGTATTGGGGCCAAAAATCCATCCAGATCCATAACTCAGGTGGGCCACACCACAAGAAACAATGGGGATGGAATGCCAGCCATATTATTGTGTCTTGGGCTAACAAAGTGTGTTTCTTTCATCATTCATCATACCCATTCATCTGGTGTGATTCACCAGGATGAAAGGAATATCAAAAAATCAACCTGATCCTGAAATCAAGAAGGCCACAAGGCATGAACTTAGAGATTTTAGGTGCAATTTTCCATTCTTCCAATTGGTGTGGCCCATCCGAGATTTTTATTGGGACACTCTTTTATACTTTTGGTGAAAATAAGGCTTATCACCTTATAAACAGTGGATTTCACATGTACAACATGGTGGGCCCAAAGAACTTCGGTGTTTTACATGGCACAAAACAGGTGTTGTAGACAATTCGATTCCAAGAAAGAATTGTTTGTATTGGGCTGTATTGATGATGTCAAAATATTCCTCAAATAATTTAAATGAAATGCAATGTGATACCATGGTGGATGTCCTGTCAGGAATGTCGATGCTGTATTTTGATATGCAAACAGTAGAAAAATGAAGCTTGATTTTTTATTTCGTTTTATTCATTTTTCCATTCCTCTGCTATTTTAACTTGAAATCTGATGAGAATTTCATATTTTTTTAAAGGGGTTTTGTTTGTGGTGGTGAAAATTTCATGTTTTCGACATGTTAACAATGGAAGTCTGGGAAAGAAGAAAGCAAATTGAGACGGGCTTTTATACACATGCTATTTTTAGCAAATTGGATGGAAGATTCTTATTTATGGATTTTGTTGTATGTGATGGATGCATGTTTGTAGTAGACATTTTGTGTTTTGATGTGTCGAACTGTTAATCATAGAAATTTGAGACAATAAGAATCTAGTTGCAATGATAAATCTAGAACAATTGACCTTAAATGCATGTATAACATGCTTCTTTTTAATAGATTCCTCAGTATGTAGCACAGTGACAAATCTCATTCTTGGCAATGTCTTGGTATGGGAATGTCTCAGGAGGTTTTCAGAATCTGACATTTTTTCTCTTGATAATATTGAGAAAATCTAACTGAAAATAGATTTTTAAAAATATTTCTGATCAATGAATAAATGACCATAAAATTTTAAAATTCGGGTAAAAATGATTTTATTTAAATTTTTTAGCCATTTATTTTGTAAAAGTCATGATATTTTTGCGATAAAATCGCAAGAAATAAAAATTGCCACAAATTTGAAAATCTCGTAAGGTTCTTGCAAATATCGTTTAATGAATTTTCAGCAAAAATATCATGGGATTTTCAAAATCTTGGTGATGTTTTTCTCATCACTATGGCGTATCTAAGGTTTTGTGACTGTAGAACATTTATTGATGACATTCTAGGCTGACATACAGAACCAATTTCTTATTTCCATATCAATCAGGGAAAAAAAATATCTCTGGCTAACTAACAAAACTCATTGCATCATGCTCAAATTATGTTCAAAACATTCTCGTGTTGAATCAATAAAAAAAGAAAAGAAAAGTGATGATTTTCGTGTGCGAGGGGATGCCCACCCTTGATTCACAGAGGGGCCTTTCTGAATGTATAAACAGGGTAATTTTTGGCCTTTCCCTTCATCCCGATAAGATGAAGGTTCTGAATATTCTGGATTTCATATATACATTATGGTCAGCCCTCCACACAAATCAAGGGAGGATGTTCCCTCCCAACTTGTTCCATGTGGTGTTGCCCAACTGATCAGCCTGATTTTAGGGCACTGGGGGTAGCATTTGCTGACGCATATGATGGACAGGTTGGATTTCATGCATCATGTAAGCCCCAATTCTACCCGATACCATTGTAGCTTATGGTGGTACTAGTGCCTTTCGAGCATGGCCCTACAAAAAATATTGCCAACTTGCCCAAAATCTCACTCATCCCGAGCATGTTTATACTTCCCATTCTCATCCTTTCATTTAGTTTGGGAGATTGCTTACTAATGACCCCTTACCCCAAATCAATGCGTGTTTGATTTGATTGGCGTTTGTGCTACTTATTTTATGCGGCTGTTGCATTGCAATATTTTAATAGGTGCAATATGCTTTGATAACTTTTGAATTGCAAAGTTTAATGCTTTTCTCCCTCAGTCAAGGTATTAAAAAATGGTTACTTGACAGCCATAACGGATGTTACATAATGGTAACAATGGTAATCGTTACGCATTACGGGGCCATAATGGCTGTTATGGAAAAAATAGCTTGTAATGGCCCCATAATGGGGCCAAAACAAGGTATCGTAATGGTAATAGCAGTGGCCGTTATGGCTATCGTCACCGTTATTGAATACCTTGCCTCCAAATATTTTTCTTCTTCTACATTGAATTTTGAACTAATATTTGTCTACTACCTTTTATATAGGGCATTGGTTCTTTCAGAGATTCATCAAAGGTAGGCCTCTCAAAAACTTTCTTCTTTCTTAAATAGTGTGATAAAAAGTAATGCTGTGGGGTTTAAGCTAAAGAACTTCTTGATGTGAACTCTTGTAGTGTGTTCTTGAAAGGGAGCATGCACTCAATCTTTTGAATGGCAACGAATTTCTTCCCATGCATGCTATAGTGTTCATTTGTTAGCATGCTAGGAGTAAGGTTTTGAGTATTTGTAGCTGATACAATGTGGGACATATAGGCTAGTACGACCTTGTAATAGCTATTCTTTTACTTCTGCCGAAAGAATTCCCAAAAAATATTGGGATTAAAAAAAAAGAGTATATATATATGTGTATGTATATGTATGTATGTATGTATGTATGGGTTTTGCTAACATCCCTACATTTGTGGGGAATGCCACGTGGGACACTCAATCATCAATCAGGGTAGTTCATCCACTAGTACCATTGGGAGCAAGCCACAGTGCAAGAATCACACCAATTGGATGGTCCTAACCCTTTGAATGGGGCCAATTTGTTTAGAATTGCTCGCTATGTAAGAGCCATAGATCACATGGTTAGAATCCTCAAACCAAAGAGTTGCTTTAGAATCATAAGCAATACAAAGTGGGATCCATCAAATAGATCTTTCATAACGATGATTGGACCTATTTTATTCTCCGCTCAATCTTGACTGCCCATTTTCCATGCTATTGATTTAATGTTTAGGATCATTCGCTTGGCATGATTTTTGCACCATGGCTTGTCCCTAGTTGTACAAAAGAGTGGATGGTTCTGATTGATGATTAGGCATCCCAAGTGTCAATTAGAAGCTATGGGAACATTGCTAACGTCCCCAATGTGAAATTATGTGAAATATGATAATTAAGAGTTTTTTTTTTTTAATTTTTAAAGGTAGCAACACTTTTATTAAGAAGCCGCCAAGGCAGGCAAAGAATACAACACCAAGCAGCCAAAAACAATAAAAAAGGTAGGCTGCCATCAGCAGGTAAAAGAAGGGATGCCCAACTGGACACTAAACTTTTCACTTTACAAATGACATCCTCAACCCTTATACATTCATTTCTAAAACACTGCTCGTTCTTAGCTCCCCATGAGGTCCAAAAAATTGCTAAAATGAGCAATCTCCACCAGCTCTACCAAATCCTCCCCTATGCCATGGCCAAAGTAAATCGTTGACTGATTTTGGCATCATCACCCATTCCACCATGATGAGACTGAGGAAGTGGCTTCACACTCTACTGGCAAATGAGCAATTGATGAATAGGTGATCAATCGACTCCCCATTTGCCATGCACATCAATCAGAATTAGGCATGGCTAAAGACCTTTCTAAATTGTCAACTATGAGAATTTTCTTGCAACCAAAAAGTCAGACAAAGATTGCCACATGAGGGGGAGCTCCATAGAACTAGAAATGGAATGATGGGCATGTCATCTTGAATATCTACACACACACACACACACACACACACACGTCCCCACTCTTTTATCTTATTAGGGCTTTCACTTAAAATGTTGAAATTACAATATTACTATCCTTGCTTAAGTAACTTAAATAAAGACATGATAATGGGCCTAAAACTCTACCCAAACATATGCATTAGGCCCAACAACCCATACGTGGGACGATTTTAATATTTAACACTCCCCCTCAAGCTGGAGCATGGATACCATGCATGCCTAGCTTGGATATAAGCTTTCCAAACTAAGACTTCTTAAGAGCTTTGTAAATAAATCTGCAATATGGTAAACAAATCTGCAATTTGATCATGGGACGAAATATATGGAGTGACAAATTTTTTTTTTTTTTTATCTTGAGAGATAATGAAGTGCCAATCGACCTCTATGTGCTTTGTCCTCTCATGGAACACTGGATTGTTGGCAATAAGCATAACCGCTTGAACCACAAACCCCAATTCTACTAGAAGTGATTTTAGCTAGAGAAGTCACAAGTTGTGTGCCATGAATCTATATTTCGCTGCAGCACTGGACTGCGTAACAAGATTTTGCTCTTGCTTTTCTAAGTAACCACATTACCTCCAAGGAAGGTGCTAGCTTGTAGTCGACTGCTTACCATATCTTGATCTTGCATAATCCGCATCTGAGTAACCGGATACCTTAAGATGGCTATGAGATTTATACGGGATACTTTTTCCAGGTGCACAATTTAAGTACCTAAGAATCTTCAAAATTGTAGCTAAATGTGGAGCTCTAGGAGTTTTCATAAATTGACTAGCCACATTAACATGAAAGGCAATATCAGGCTTGGTGATGGATAAATAGATGAGTTTGCTGATAAGTCTCCTGTACATACTAGGGCAT
Source organism: Magnolia changhungtana (assembly GCA_030180095.1). NCBI lineage: Eukaryota > Viridiplantae > Streptophyta > Magnoliopsida > Magnoliales > Magnoliaceae > Magnolia > Magnolia changhungtana. Next base: position 6,447,516 of record JASAUF010000625.1, read on the forward strand.
GTCAAGAACTCTCCTTCTTTAGGATCAAGCTTGAGATGTGGGTCCATTAGTGTATTTGCGGGTTGGGCTCCTAGCATACCTGATACAGGATGATCTAAACTATAATGCATGTGTGAGCACATAAATTATCCAGCAAAATAAACTAAGCAAATTAATTGAAATATTCAACATTTCACTTCATAGTAAAGATAATAACAAAGGAAACATGCAATGATTGAAGACCATCATCACAATCCTACAGTACCATATTCAAACCATGCGTGGATTGGATCCGGCGAGGGATGGGACCTCCCGATCTTACATGGTTTCAATCCAACAGTCAATGCAACTTTTCTAGTCTAGGAAATCAAAGGACTTCTGGAATTGGGATGGTTGGAAAATCTGAAAGAGGGTTGAGATCAATTCTCAGATTTTCAGGGTAAGGGGACTTCAAAGAATCTAATTGTAAATAGTAACAATCAAAGAATACTAGGCATAGAAAGAGAAGAAGAAGGTTGGAGGGTTAGAAACAGAATTTAGAAGAAGTGAAGAGATTAGGGGAAGAGAAGAAATAACCACAGAGAAGGAGAAGGAGGCACCAAGCTTTCATTAAGAAAAACATCATCTGTTTAGGGTAGAAAACATCCTATTTATAAAATTCGGATAAAATGACTAAACTACCCTATAACAAAAAAAAGGTTCCTTTGTATGGTCTTCTAATTCATCCTACACATGTGTCCTCCTAATGTGAGGCCTTCAATTAATCCAGGGGTACGTGTAAGGTCTTCAAAATCCTCATTGGTTGTGCCACGAACTATCATCGAGCCATAAAGATGTATTCGTTGGCCTCCTTCGTCTTTGATAAACTTTGAAGGGTCTGATGTCCTCATCAACTCCCATTGGGTGAGAAGAACTCAGTTCCGACGAGTTAAGACTTTTGTGCATCTCGAGAAGGTCCGGATCAATCCGCTACAGTTCCGCTTCCGTAAGCCACGTAGAATCGGATGGTGGCTTGTTCTTCCATTTGACAAGGTACCTTTGGAAGCTCCCATCTCATGTGGAAACAATCTCCTCATCCGCCATTCCTTCAATCTCTTCCTTATGATCAATTGATGGGGGAAGGAGTTGAGTGGGTTGAGAAGTAAAGTCGGAAAGTGGCCAAGTGTGGGAAGAAGAAACAATGGAAGGGTTAGGACAGAGGACTAGATCTTCCACATTGATCGTCGGATTTATTCCCATTTTAGGTGGAAGGTCTACCTTGTATGCATTAGACCTAATTTTACGCAATATTTTGAATGGTCCAGTACTGTGAGCTTGTAATTTCTTAGCGGAACCTTAAAGAAACCGCTCTGGTCTAATCCTAACCATTACATAATCCCCTTCATTAAATTCTGTCCACCTACGATGTTGGTCAACTGGACATTTATAATTATCATTACTAGCATTTATTTGCTGTCTAACATGTGCATGCAAGTCATGAATGTATTGTGCAAATGCATCAACTGACTTAGAAGATCTTTGGGTAACTAACATGCGTAACAAGTCCATGGGCATCCTAGGTTTGTACCCACTAACAATTTCAAATGGACTCAATCCTGTAGATCTATTGACTGAACTGTTGTAGGCGAACTCGGCTATAGTATAATCAAATCCCAAGTTTTCACATGTTCACCGACTAAGCATCGTAAGAGATTTTCAAGGTTGCAATTAACCACCTCAGTTTGGCCATCAGTTTGGGGGTGGTATGCAGTAGAAAACTGCAAACGTGTTCCCATCATGTGCCATAGTGTCTTCCAAAAATAGTTGGTAAATCTGACATCATGGTTAGACACTATGGTCTTAAGTAAACCATAGACACGGACCACACCATCGAAAAAGACCTTAGCAATATTAGACGCATCTGAAGTTTTAGAACATGAGATGAAATGCACCATCTTAGAGAGGCGGTCCACAACAACAAAAATGGAATCATGCTTTTTAATCGTCTTGGGAAACCCAAGCACGAAATCCATGCTAATGTCTTGCTATGGAGCATGTGGCACAGGTAATGACGTATATAATCCACAATTTTTCTTTTGCTGCTCCGCCATCTGACATGTTCTACACTGTCCTACAATTCTGGCGACATCTTGGTTGAGACTTGGCTAGTAGAAATGATCCACTATGAGGGCAATAGTCTTATCGCGGCTAAAGTGGTAAGCTATTTCTCCCGAATGAAGCTCCTAGACGAGGAATTCACGGAGGGACGTACGGGGAATACGTAAACGATTTCCTTTAAAAAGGAATCCATCTCTTAACACGAAATCCCCTGCACTTTGCTGATAACTCGAGAGTGACGTATAGGTACTCCCAAAATTTGGACATGTGGGGTACTCGTCTCTTAGTTGCTCAAAGCCGACAACTCCTACACTCAAAGAATTGAGCAACGCAACTTTATGGCTAAGGGCATCGACTGGTTTATTCTCTACTCCGGCCTTGTGTTTCAAGACAAACGAATACTCTTGAAGGAACGCAACCCACTTAACATGCCTTGGGTTAAGTTTCTTCTGAGAGTGAAGATAACGTAAGGCTTCATGATCAGAGAATAAGACAAATTCCTGCGGTAGGAGGTAGTGGCGCTAATGTCTCAAAGACTACACTACCGCATAGAACTCTTTGTCATAGGTTGAGTATATTTGTTTTGCCTCATTCAGTTTTTTACTGAAATAGGCAACAGGATGACCCTCTTGACTCAGGACTCCACCTATACCAACACCAGACGCATCACACGCAACACCAAAGACTTTAAAAAAGTCGGGAAGGCACATGACGGGAGCTTCGACCATCTTGCCCTTAATTTTTTTGAAAGCCTTAGTTGCGACTTTCGACCACACGAATTCTCCCCTTTTCATACACTCTATAATGGGAGCCATAATTGTGCTAAAACTCCTAATGAACCGACGATAGAATGTGGCTAAGCCATGGAAGCTTTGCACCTCATGGATGTTTCTCGGCTTAGGCCAATCAACTATGGCTTTGACTTTCTTTGGGTATGCATGCATCCCTTTTGCTGACACTATAAACCCTAAGAACACAATCTGACTGGACATGAACGAACACTTCTTAAGATTATCATATAATTTCTCCATCCTAAAGACACTACAGACCAACTTCAAATGTTTAAGGTGTGATTCTCTAGTGGTGCTATAGATCAGGATATCGTCGAAGTACACCACTAAGAATTTTCCCATGAACGGTCTCAAGACTTGGGTCATCACTCGCATGAAAGTGCTGGGTGCGTTAGTCAAGCCAAAAGGTATGACCAACCACTTATATAGCTCATCCTTCGTCTTGAAGCCTGTCTTCCATTCATCATCAGGGCGTATACAGATTTGGTGATATCCACTCTTGAGATCTATTTTGGAGAAAATGGTGGACTTAGCCATCATATCTAACATGTCATCAAGCGTAGGTATGAGAAACCTATACTTGACAGTGATTTTGTTGATGGCTGTACTGTCCATACACATGCGCCAAGTACTGTCTTTCTTAGGTGTCAATAAAGTGGGTACAACACACGGGCTCATGCTCTCCTAGATGAAACCCTTTTGCAGGAGCTCATCTACCTGCTTCTTCAACTCTGCATGCTCTGTAGGGTTCATCCTATAGTGAGGAAGGTTTGGTAGAGTCGACCCAGGGACAAGATCAATGACATGCTAGATGTTCCTCATGGGTGGCAACTCATCCGTCAAATCCTCAGGGAATACATCTTCGTACTCCTTTAAGACCGAGGCTACCTCGTGGGGGTAACTATACTAGTACCTCTAGTGTAGCCTCTTTAGCCACTAAGGTATACACCATCGAATCCTCAGTCTCTCTTTCAAACTCTTTAGTTGTGATGATATGGAGAGACTTAGGTGTGAATTTCCTCACTTCTTTAGGCTCACTAGCCTTCTCACCTTTCTTCTGTGTAGTGTTTTGTGGTGGGATAGGATTAATTTTGATCTTCTGCCGTTATGTCTGAAGGTACACGCCTTAGAACGGCCATAGATTGTGACGTCATTATCGAATAGTCACAGTCTGCCTGGGATGATGTGACCTACATCCATGGGCAACACATCACACCAGAGGGACTCCTTATAGGACTTGAACTCGATGGGTACAAGACATTGATGGGTGACAGGAAGGGAAGTCTTGTCTACCCATGAGACTTTGTACAGGTCAGGATGAGGGGTGACCTCTAACTTTAGACGGCTTAAGGTGCTAGTGGAAATTACATTCTGGCAACTCCCACTGTCCACTATCACCTTACAATTTTTCTCGCCACACTTGGTGATCGTATAGGAGATAGTGTTGCGACGTCAGTCAACACTACTCCTAGTCTGGGCTAGCACACACCTGACAACTGCTAGTGTGGCATCATCACCCACATCATCCTCATCACTCAATGATCCTACGGGTTGATATTCTTCAACTTCAGAGTCGCCCTGATCATACTCGCTATCTTGGGAATCGCCTATGACTAAGGCTTTTCCTTTGCTCTTGGTGGGACACTGATATGCAAAATGGCCAATACTCCCCACATTCGTAGCATCGCACATTTTGTCCTCCACCTGTACCAGCACGAAGGACGCCTTTTCCCTTGTCATCCCTAGGCCTAGGTAGAACATTCGCCTGTGCCCTAGGTTGATTACCAATGTTGGGTTTAGTTCCCTGAGAACTAGTCCTAACATTAAAGTCTCGGGAATCGAATCATCTTGTGACAGGAGTCTTCAGATACTGCTCTAATTCCTGCACCACTTGGTACATCTCGTCCAAACCTGTCACGGGATAAGCCTAAAGCTCATGCTGAAGATCTGATCGAAGGCCCGTCTTGAAACACGTGGGCGTTACTAGAGGGTCTTCCTCAATGTCACACCGCATCATGAATTCCTCAAATTTTGCGATGTATTCCATGACAGGCATGGATCCTTGGCGTAAAGATTGTTATTGTTCCAAGAGCTTCTAGCGATGAGAGAGAGAGAGAGAGAGGTACTTCTCTCTTAGCATAGCTTTCATCTCGCTCCATTGGGTAACGGGAGCTCCTCCCACCCGTTCAATCTTACACTCTTTATTGGTCCAATATATCTTTGCTTGCCCCACAAGCTTCATTTTGGCAAACCACACTTGTCGATTCTCTGACGTCTCATGCCACTCAAAATAGTGGTCCATGTCAGCTAACCAATCAAGGAATGCTTTGGGGTCAAAGCGACCATCAAAGCTCGGGGCATCAATCTTGACATTCTTCATGACCCTCTCGTCAGGATTAAAGCGGTCCTGATATGCCCATTCTCTACCCACATGCCCGCCATTGGTGGGCGTTTTTCTAAGGGCTGGCTCCTCACCAACACCACCTACTTGCGACTGCGCATCTCCCCTAATAGTGAGGTTCTCTCTTTGGGATGCCTCTAATCGCTCAAGTCTAGCTTCAGTGGTGATAGTTTTCGTTCGATATTTTTTTTGGATGTCTCTATGGTAGTTATCTTTTGGAGTAATTGAGCGAGGTGATCGGTTGATTGCTTGTTACTCACGATGGGGGTGTCGGACAAAACCCATACCTCTTCTAGTGGGCATACATTAAAAACTCCTCGAACTCTATTTTCCTAAGATCGACTCTAAGGTTTGAACATACCTCAATATGGATGTATGATCATATTTCTATATGATGTATGAATGCTGCAGATTTTCAGATTTATCTAGAATGAAAACAAAAATCTGGAAATTTAGATTTATATCTCACAAGACTGTGAATATGAAAAATCAGGTTTGCAATTTCCGTGGGATGTAGATTTGGAATTATCTAGACAATCCTAGATGAGAAAACAGATGATCCTAAGTTCAGATAACTCGATCTAACAAAAACCATGCAAAATCTCTCTTTGATACCAAATTTGATGCAGGGTAGTTTAAAATAGAATGCATGTGTGAGAACAGAAATTATCCAGCGAAATAAACTAAGTAAATCAATTGAAATATTCAACATTCCACATCATAGTAAAGATAATAACAAAGGAAACATGCAATGGTTGAAGACCATAATCACAATGTTGCAGTACCGTATTCAAATCATGCGTGGATTGGATTCGACAAGGGATGGGACCTCTTGATCTTGCATGGTTTTAATCCAACAGTCAATGTAGCTTTTTTAGTTCAAGAAATCTAAGGATTTTTGGAATATGGACTGCTGAAAAATCTGAAAAAGGGTTGGGATCAATTCTCAAATTTTTAGGGTAAGGGGACTTCAAAGAATCTAATTATAAACAATAGCAATCAAATAATACTAGCCATAAAAAGAGAAGAAAAAGGTTGGAGCGTTAGAAACAGAATTTAGAAGAAGAGAAGAGATTAGGGGAAGAGAAGAAATTACCATAGAGAGAAAGGAGGAGGCACCAAGCTTTCATTAAGAAAAACATCATCCGTTTAGGGTAGAAAACACCCTATTTATAAAATTTGGATAAAATGACTAAACTACCCCTGTAACAAAAAAATATGTTCCTTCGTATGGTCTTCTAACTCATCCTACACGTGTGTCCTTTTAATGTGGGGCCTTCAATTAATCCAGGGACACATGTAAGGCCTTCCAAATCCTCATTGGTTGTGCCACGAACCATCATCGAGCCATAAAGATGTATTCGTCGGCCGCCTTCGTCTTTGATTAACTTTGAAGGATCTGATGTCCTCATCAGTACTTGTCTCTTTCAATATATCACAAACACATTCACTTGGCACAAATTTACCCCAACTTTAGATTTTGCTACTTTAATACCTAGAAAATATTGAAGATAACCAAGATCTTTAATTTGGAAGTAGGGAGTGAAGATACGACTTCAGTTTCTCAATTCCTTTCAAATTGTCACTTGTAATTACTATGTCATCCACATATGCCACAAACCTTGAGAAAACTGAATGATCTACTTTACTCCTCTTCATCCCATATGATATCACCACACAACTGATTTTTTTTTTTTTTTTTCCAACTAGGCCCTTAGTGGCTGTTTTAGCCCATAGATGGACTTATTTAATTTGCATACTTTGTAGGAGGTTGCTCCATATAGACTTTTTCTTGTTAGCCTCCATACAAGAATGCGTTCTTCACATCTAGCTGAAAGAGAGGTCAATTATGATTAGCAGCTATAGAGATTACAACTTGAACGGAATTGATTTTTGCCATTGGAGAAAAGTTATCTACATAATCTACTCCAAAAACTTGGGTGTATCCCTTGGCAACCAACTTGGCTTTGTAAGTATCAATTGATCCATTAGCCATAAATTTTATGCTGTAAACTAATCTACATTTAATTGGTGTTTTAGTCGATGGAAGATTAGTTAACTTTCATGTATCATTGGAATACATGGCGTTCATCTTTTCATCCATAGCCCTTTTCCAAATTTCATCCAACAATACATCTTGGACTGACCAAGGAATAAAAACAACAGACAAGGCAAAGGGCAAACTTTTGATAATTTGTAGATAAGTGATCAAAGTTAACAAAATTGAAAATTGGCTGTGGAACATAGGAATGTTTACCTTTACGAAGCCCAATATTTAGATCATTAACAACCTTAGTCAAGGTATTTCTTAACGGTAACGATGGCCGTAATAGTCACCACCGTTATCGTTACGATGCGGGCCTCAATGGCTATTTCGGCCTTTTCTTCTTCTTCTTCTTCTTCTTCTTCTCTCTCTCTCTCTCTCTCTCTCTCTCTCTCTCTCTCTTTCTTTTCTTTTTTTTTTTTTTTTTTTTTAATATATATTATTATTATTATTATTATTATTATTATTTTTCCAGAAAACCTGTATCGGTCCCATAAAGGACCGTTATGGGGCTGTCACGGTTGTTATGGGGCATTTTTTTTTTCCATAACGGTTGTCGCCGTTGTTGTTATGTAATAACCGTTACGCACGAGCTCAGTCGACTTAGGAGTGGAAACCCCATTAGGTGCAGTAGCTGATGGCATGGAGTGAGAGGGAATGTTATATAATTCTTGGTCTTTCCTCCTTTTTTAGTAATATGTTTGTGTGAAAGCCTTCTAAAGTGACCCTTTAAAAAAAGGAAGAAAGAAAGAAAGAAAGAAAGCCTTTTTAAGCAAAGTGTGCCAAATCAGTTACGTATCGGCAAATCGGTTACGTATCGGCCGTAACGGCCGATATGTAACGGTAACGGTGGGACCCGTTACGCGATACGGGGTCGAAACAGTCGTTATGGATTTCTGTGACCGTAACGGCTGTTACGGGGCCGTTACGGGCCATAACGGTTGTTACGGACCCGTAACGGCTGTTTCGGGCCCTAAAAAAAAAATAAAAAAATACCTTTTTTCCTTTCTTTTCTTCTTCTTCTCTTTCTTCTTCTTCTTCTTCTTCTTCTCGAGTAGCTGCGGCTGCTTCTTCTTCTTCTTCGTCCTCTCTCTCTCTCTCAATCTCTTCTTTCCCCCTTTCCATCTTTTTCCTTCTCTCTTTCTTTCCCTCTTTTTTCTTTTCGGTTTCTCTCCTTTTTTTTTTTTTTTTTTTTTTTGTTAAATTTGCAAGAAGAAATGTTTGTAGGTACGTGCGTGTCACGCAAAGACGAGCGCTGACACTCCTCGAGCTCCGAGTTGTAGGAACGGTTCAAAGGAGATCAAAGTTATATGGGCTCCACAGTGATGTATTTATTACATCTACACCGTTCATCAATTTTCAAAGATCATTTTAGAGCACCACCCAAAAAATGAATTATATCGAGAGATCATCTGGACTACACCAAAAATAGCAGTGGAGATAATGATTTTCACGGTTAAACAATTCGTAGGGCGCACGGTAACATTTATTTTCCATCCAATCTGATCAGACCCGAGTGGGCCCCACCATGATATATATATTTTATCCATATCATCCATCAATTTTGCCACATCATTTTAGGTCAGGATCCAAAAAATTAGTAATATCCAAATCTCAGGTGGACCACACCATAGGTTAATGTTGTAGGTTATAGGTTATCGTCCATCCATTTTTATATATTTTTTTATTTACGCATTTATTTTGGCCCTTTTTTTGAAAATTCGAAAAATCATTTTTTAATGATTCTTTTGCTGTTTTAATGATGCCATATGATGTGTTAATTATAGTAGAACATGTTATTGTGCATTTTACAGATTTGGGGTGCCATTTTATATTTTTTTAAAAATATTTTTTTCTATTTACGCATGAATTTTGGCCTCTTTTTTTAAAATTCGAAAAATCGATTTTTAATAGTTGTTTTGCTGTTTTAATCATGCCATATGATGTGTGAATCATAGTAGAACATGTTAATGTGCATTTTACAGATTTGGGGTGCCATTTTATATTTTTTTAAAAATATTTTTTTTCTATTTACGCATTTATTTTGGCCCATTTTTTTGAAAATTCAAAAAATCATTTTTTAATGATTCTTTTGCGGTTTTAATGATGCCATATGATGTGTTAATTATAGTAGAACATGTTAATGTGCATTTTACATATGTGGGGTACCATTTTATATTTTTTAAATATTTTTTTCTATTTACGCATTTATTTTGGCCATTTTTTTGAAAATTTGAAAAATCATTTTTTAATCATTCTTTTGCTGTTTTAATGATGCCATATGATGTGATAATCATAGTAGAACATGTTAATGTGCATTTTACATATTTGGGGTGCCATTTTATATTTTTAAAATATTTTTTTCTATTTGCGCATTTATTTTGGCCCTTTTTTTGAAAATTCGAAAAATTATTTTTTAATAATTCTTTTGCTGTTTTAATGATGCCATATGATGTGATAATCATAGTAGAACATGTTAATGTGGATTTTACATATTTGGGGTGCCATTTTATATTTTTTTTAATATTTTTTTTTCTATTTACGCATTTATTTTGGCCCTTTTTTTGAAAATTCGAAAAATAATTTTTTAATAATTCTTTTGCTGTTTTAATGATGCCATATGATGTGATAATCATAGTAGAACATGTTAATGTGCATTTTACATATTTGGGGAGCCATTTTATATTTTTTTAATATTTTTTTTCTATTTACGCATTTATTTTAGCCCTTTTTTTGAAAATTCAAAAAAATCATTTTTTAATAATTCTTTTGCTGTTTTAATGATGCCATATGATGTGATAATCATATTCGAACATGTTAATGTGCATTTTACATATTTGGGGTGCCATTTTATATTTTTTTCTATTTACGCATGAATTTTGACCCTAAAAAATAATTGCAAACACCTAAATGTAAGATATTTTCATATTACATTCATTCTAATATATCTATCATTGATAGTAGATAGTTAGAAAATTAAATATATGAATTTTGTAGTCAAATTCAGGCTATCTGGTTCATAAATTCATCAGACAGTCCGATACAACTTCTCACCAAAGAGTGGACCGTTACACTACTATAAACATGTTCCAATTTATAAATGAATGCATATTTGGAATGCTTAGAATATTCTGGATTTAATCTATATTTTTTCATATTTTTTTAACAAAAAAATTTTTTTGCGCCGTTACGGGCCGTTACACCCCTGTATCGCCGTTACGCTTCCGTATCCGTATCGGTTTCGGAGGGCACCGTTACGCCAACCGATACCGATACGGGATACCTTGTTTTTAAGTGGTGTCTTGTCAACAACAAGATTCTGATGGAAATATACTAGGTAAAGGAACTTTCACATGAGCATGGTGTGCCGTAATGGCCGTTTTGGGGCTGCAAAGGCCGTTATGTAAAGTTAATGGTGACAACCATACGTTACTGGGTCGTAACGGCTGTAGTGGAAAAAATGACCCATAACGACTTTTACAACCCTCATAACGGCCCCTTGTGCCCCACGTAAAGGCTGTAACGGCCTCGTAACACTCCATTACAGGGTTGATACAAATTTTTTGTTTTTTGGTTTTCCAATAAAAAGAGAGTCTGTAATGGCCATTACGGGGGGCCATAATGACCTTTACAACTTGTATCGTAAAGGTAATGGTGGTGGCCGTTTCGGCGATTGTTATCGTTATGCAATACCTTCCACATAAGTGGCTTTGGGAACATGTTCAATTTTAACATGGAATGGGACATTCTGAAAAAAGGTAATCGCAACAGTCATAAATTTGTAAGAGAAGGAAAATTGCATTGATACCCTTTTGATTGTGAGTATCATAAAAAAATGCATTTAACTGAACGAGGAGCAAGTTTATCAAAACCAAGCCCAAGCGGATGGAAATAGCAAGTACAGTCAAACATTTTTGTAGGAACAGAAAATACTAGCCAATTAGGAAACAATAACAAAAATGGTGTTTTTCCATCCAAAACTAATAATGGTATTTTGTTTATCAAATGACACGTCGTAAGAACTGCATTACACTATAAAGATTAGAACATTCATTTCTAATAACAAAGCATGATTAACTTCAATCAGATACCTATTCTTGCATTTAGCTACCCTATCTTGTTGAGGTGTATAAGCATAAGAGGCCTGATGAATAATACCCTGACTTTGTAAATAGGTATGAAAATCTCGAGACAAATTCCAAAGCATTATCATATCTAAATATACACAAATTTATATTAAAATGAATTTTTATTTATCTATGAAAATTCTGTAATACGTGAAAGACTTTTGACCTATGTTTCATAAGATATAATCAAGTAATTTTAGAATAATCATTAATAAAAAAAGAAGCAAAGTTAATGCAGGGGCATTTCCACACCGGGCTCGAGTGGGGTGGCTTGTGGGTGTGGGATGCAGGGGAACACTCGGGGTGGGCGGCCTGTGTGAGATGGGTGGTTCGTGTGAGGCGGGCTCTACCCGTGTGAGGCGGAACCCATGTGATGTGGGGCCCACGAGGGGGGTTTGGCCGAGGACCTAACCCATGGGATGTAGGGCCTGAGCTATGAGATAAAGGGATTGATTCACCATGTTCTATTAGTTCGAGCCTATAGAGCAAGTGGTTAGTTGTCCTATATTAAAGTGGTATCAGAGCGGGAGGTCTTGTGTTCGAGACTCCTCACCGGGGATGATTAATGCAGGGGAATTTTCACACTGGGCTTGAGTGGGGTAGCCTTTGGGATGCAGGGGCACACTCGGGGTGGGTGGCTCATGTAAGGCGGGCCCCACCCGTGTGAGGCGGGTGGCTTGTGTGAGGCAGAACCCATGTGATATGGGGCCTACTAGGGGGGTTCAGCCGAGGACCTAACCCATGGGATGTGGGGCCTGGGCTATGAAATAAAGGGATTGATTCTCCACACTCTATCAATTCGAGCTTTTATAACAAGTGGTTAAGCGGCTCCCCACATATCACAATGAACTAATTTAAATGGGATATCACTGCTTTTATCAACCCTAGAAGGAAAATGTACTCTATGATGTTAATTTAATTGACATGTTTCACACTCTAAAACTCGACATCTTTTGTAGGGATGGAATGAGAGTGAGAGTCAATAGTTTTTGGAGAGATGGATGACCTAATCGGCAATGCTAGTAAATTGCAGGATCCTTAGGAAGCACTGTAGCATCCACTGGTTCTCTCTCTAAATACTACAGATCATTCCTCTCACGGCCTCCACCAATCATCAATCCCATCTTGAGGTCCTAAAAAACACAGTAAGAAGGAAGAAAGGTAACTAAACAATTTAGAAATCTTATTAGTTTACTTACAGATAAAAGATTAAAATGAAATTTGGGACATACAAAATAGATGATAGGGATACAGATGCATTAGGCTGAGCAGTGCCTAGTCTAACAATGTTGCATGAGGTACCATTGGCTTACACAAAAGATATATAGGATGAAACAGGATCAAAGAAATAAAAAGAACTGCAGTTACTAGAGATATATGGGATGATAAGAGACACTTTACCTGACCAGGCTAGAGTGACAATAGAGGTGGAAGGTATATTGTTGTATGTAGAGCCACTAAAAGCGAGGAATTACACATTTTTTTCTGTGATAATGTGACATTAATCTGATCACCATCTATATTCGACGACGTAGAAGTAGTGGGTTTACCATCAACAGAGACATTATCAACCATAAGAGCTTGATTTGCCCTCTGATGCTTCCTGTGTGATCTTGACAAAAGTCCACAAAGTAATTAGTCAGACCATAGTCTTCTGGATAGTTGCGAAGCGACTCCACTCGCTCATAAGCATGAAGTGAGGTTTTACGACACTCGCCTGGGGACTACCCGCTTTACCTATTAATGGGGACATCTCGCGCACACGCATGCCCCCCTATGCACGTATGCAAGGAGGAGAGCCCCACCATTGATCTGGATCGATGACGATGTGTAGGGAGGGCCTCCTAGTTAGATGACTGTGTTTTGGTTCCTTGGAGTGGACCCGATCGTCATGTGGATCCCACCATCGGATCTCATGATCGTGGCCCACTATTCTGGATGATCTAGTACTTTGAGTTTTGCTTATTATTGTTATTAGGAATATTATGGACGGTTTAGATTGCTTTGATTAGTTGTTATTTTTGTTACTTCGTTTCTAAGTAATAGGGTGCGCACATGGCGCGACTTTTGGGATATAGGTTTTTCTTATAAATAGACAACCCCTTGTAGGTTTTTTTTCATTGAAGATTATGAATAAAATTTTACGTTTTCTTGCTTCTCTAATTCTCTGAGTTGTGGAAAGCTAATTGGGTGCGAATCCTTCCCTTCTTCAAATGGCTAACTACCGTGGTGCGAAGCCACACTCATCCCGATTCGCCCCCACCTCCTACCCTCTATATTCATCATCTCTCACAGCCGTCCACTCTTCAAATCCACCTTTATTTTGCGGCTAATCCTTCTCTATAGTAGATTTCCAGAATCAGGCCCTGTAGGAGGGTCGAAACTTCGGCGGAGCACCGTGCTCAAACCAGTCATCCGATTGCCCTGAAACTTGGTGTGTAGGTGGCCCACCCTTGGCCGACCAACCCCTAGTTGGCCTTTATTGTGTTCGTGGGCCCCACACGTGCGAGCAACAATCCACACACGTGCGTCAGCCCATCCTGCTGTCCACACGTGTGGACTAATTACAGGTTCTCTCTCTCCTCTCTTTCACTCCTCTCTCACCTTATTTCCCTAACCTTAACCCTAGATTATCCTAAATCCCAAGTTCTATTCCCCTTTTACAACCCTAGGGCTTCTCGAATTGAAACATGTGAATCCCTTGGATTGGGGAAATAATCCTTTGCATGTGTGGATGAATCTACTCTCCTTTGATCATTGTTTGGTCTATAATTTTAATTGATCTAGCCCTAGCATGTGTAGGCTTGGACCCTTGTAGATCCCCCTTGTTGAATGCTTGACTTTATGTGGGATGTGGAATTTTCATGAATGTTTCTTACTTAGTATGATCTAAAGTCTGAAATCTTGCATATCATATTTAATTTCCAAGTCCTGCATCAAATTTGGCATCAGAGCTTAGGTTTTTCATAGGTGATTGCATTGCATGTTTAGGGTTTAGTCTACTCACGTTTAATTTGCATTAAATGTCATCATATAGGGCTGTTTAGGATCCATCATTCACATTAGGGGTTGCTGAATTTTCCGCTGTCAGAAAATCCCCAAATTTCTTGGCTGAATTTTCTGTTGACAGACTCTTTGGGCAGTTAGGTTGCTGGAATTTTAGTAGCATTGTGTAGTTTCCCTCGTATAGAGTCCAATAAGATCATTTAGTCCCATTTAGGTGCATATAGTTGTGTTAGAGGGTCTTTGGGTTGAGTGAGTAGTTGTATGCCCACACGTACTGGTCGTGGTTTTGGCTTGCACCCTACACTAAACACGGAGCAATTGCAAGAATCAATGAACAATATAACCCGACAGTTTGAGTCTTGGGGTAAGCGCTTGAAACAACGTATTGACCAACGCTTTGAACAACTTTATGTGCGTGTTATCCAATTAGAGACCTCCGCCCGAGTAAACCCCACCATTGAGGAAGATTCCTAATCTCAGGCAGGTGGTCAGGATGATAGACCAAGGAATGGAGGTGGCCAAGGAATTGGTCATGGGCGCGTACCCATGCACTCACACCGTGAGAGACATCATGATCATTATGACCCAGATGCGCAACTCCTCAAAGGAGTTAGATTAGAAGGCCCTACGTTTGATGGTCACTTGGACCCTAAGGCTTTTCTAGATTGGTTGGCGGATATGGACTACTATTTTGAGTGGTATGACATGTCGGATGCTCATCGAGTCCGATTCGCCAAAATGAAGCTTGTGTGCCAAGCAAAAGAGGTTTTGGACTACCGTAGAGTGAAAGAAAGAAAGGTCGAGGGAGCTCTCAATAGTCCATTGGGGAGAAATGAATGAAACTCTTAAGGAAAAATACCTCCCTTTCTCTTATCACTTGAGGTTGGTTGAGGAATGACAGTCTCTTTGACAAAGTTCTATGGGTGTTGCTGAATACATTGAGAAGTTCGAAGAGTACTTGACCTGATGTGAAGTTGATGAGGACCCCGTACTCACTCTTGCTCGATTTAAGACGGGCCTCCACTCTGGCATTAGGAGAGTTGCTCGCTAAGGACATACACACTCTTGAACAGATGTATCAAGTAGTATTAGAGGTCGAGCAATACCTCAAAGCATCTGTGGGAAGGCGGTTTGAGTTTCGTGATTCTGGCGTTAAGGCCAACCCTTCTGAGCATTGGATATCAACACAAGCCTTCCAGTGGTTCTCGGTTTAGGCTTAGAGATGATAAGGGTAAAGAGGTTGTCGGGTCTAGTTCGCGCAAAAGTGAGGCAACTAGGTGTTTTAGATGTCAGGGGTTTGGTCACTTTGCCCATTAGTGTGGCACGAAAGAGGACATCAATGTGTTCCTTATTGATGGGCAAGTAGAAGTAGTGCCCCTAGAGAGTGATGGCGAAGGCGAAGAATATGAGCCAACAGAAACCCCTAGTGATTATGAAGAGGGAGCGCAAGAGTTTGTGATCCTCGCAGTTGTGCGTGTGCCTTTACTCAAGCTAAGAATACTGATGACTGGCGCCGCAACACGATCTTGTATACTTACACAAAATGTGGTGAAAAGAGCTGTAAGATAATCGTGTATAGTGGTAGTTGTGCCAACGTGACATCAGCTAGCACTGTGAGCCGTTTGAGCTTGAAGCTTGAAGCCCATCCTCTACCCTATAGAGTGTCTTGGGTTGATGAAACTTCCATTCTAGTCTCACACCGTTGTCTTGCCCCTATTCAGTTTGGATCATATAAAGGCACACTTTGGTGTGATGTTGTTCCCGTGGATGTTGACCATATTATTCTGGGTAAGCCTTGGCTCTATGACAGGGATGTCACCATATTTGGTCATTCGAATGTGTGCACATTCTGGTTTGAGGGCAAGAAAATCAAACTAAACCCACTTCTGCTCAAGAACACGATTGGAAAGGAGTCCACCACACAGAGTGGTGTAAACGGCTCAAAAGAATTGAAGGAATCAAAGTCCAAGTCTAAGCCTCTCCATATTCTAAATGCCAAGGACTTTGAGCGAGAGACTGAGTCGGACTTAGTAGTGTACGCCCTTGTGGCTAGGAGAGTGCACCAGAGGCTAGCGTAAAGTTACCCACTGAGGCCATTTCGGTAGTGGATGAGTTCCGTGATGTCTTTCCTAAAGATCTACCGGATGAGCTTCCCCCTACGACGGATGTACAACATGCCATTGATTTAGTCCCTGGGGCGACTCTACCAAACCTCCCTCATTATAGAATGAACCCAAAGCCGCATGCAGAGTTGAAGAGACAGATTGATGAGCTCCTAGAAAAGGGTTTCATTCGTGAAAGCATGAGCCAGTGTGCCATGCTCGCCCTTCTTACACCTAAGAAGGATGACATATAGAGGATGTGTGTTGATAGTAGGGCCATCAACAAAATCACAGTTAAGTATCGGTTTCCCATACAACGTCTTGATGACTTGTTGGATATGATGGCCAATGCTACCATCTTCTCAAAAATTGACCTCAAAAGTGGTTATCACCAAATCCGTGTATGCCTTGGTGATGAGTGGAAGATGGCCTTCAAGATGAAAGATGGGCTATACGAGTGGCTAGTCATGCCTTTTAGGCTAACTAATGCCCCAAGTACTTTCATGCGTGTGATGACCCAAGTGTTAAGACCCTTCATGGGGAAGTTTCTGGTTATCTACTTTGATGATATCTTGATTTATAGCATGACCAAGGAACAATACCTTAACCATTTGAGGCAGGTTTGTGAGATCCTTAGAGCCGAGAAATTGTACGCCAACCTAAAGAAGTGTGTGTTTATTGCTAGTAGTGTTATCTTCTTAAGTTTTGTTGTGTCAGCTGAGGGTGTATCGGCGGATCCCGAGAAGGTCAAAGCCATTGTCAATTAGCCGGAACTCCACAATATTCACGAGGTTCGCAGCTTTCACGGCTTGGTCACCTTCTATAGACGGTTCATTCGAGGCTTCAGTTCCATTATGGCTCCCATCACGGATTGCATTAAAAAGGGAGAGTTTCAATGGACGAAGGCAACCTTGAAAGCCTTCAAGGAGATAAAGGTCAGGATGACCGAAGCTCCAATCACGCGACTTCCGGATTTTTCATAAGTTTTTGAAGTCGCATGCGATGCGTCAGGAGTCGGCATAAGAGGAGTACTTAGTCAGGAAGGGCACCTTGTCGCCTTTTTTTAGTGAGAAACTGAATGAGACGAAGCAAAAATATTCCACCTATGACAAAGAATTCTATGCGGTAGTGCAATCATTGCGCCACTGGCGTCATTATCTATTGCCGCAAGAATTCGTCTTGTTCTTAGATTACGAGGCCTTGAGATATCTGAACTCTAAGAAGAAATTAAACCCTAGGCATGCCAAGTGGGTCCAATTCCTTTAAGAGTACACTTTTATGCTTAAGTTAAAGGCCGATGTAGAGAATAAGCCTGCCGACGTGTTGAGTTGTCAAGTCGTGTTACTCAATTCCATGAGTGTCGAAGTCATAGGCCTCGAGTGTGTCGAGGAGGATTATTCTAAGTGTCCAGATTTTGGAGTTGTGTACGTGTCGTTGTTAGAGAGTCCGTTAGGGGTTAGCAGTGAATACTTGATTTTAGATAGATATTTGTCTAGGAGCGATTGATTATGCATACCGCGCACTTCCTTCCGCAATTTTCTTGTATGGGAGTTACATTCAGGAGGGGTCGTAGGTCATTTTGGTCGAGACAAGACCATTGCCCTAGTGGAGGATAGGTTTTATTGGCCAAGCCTTAAGCGAGACGTGACCAAAATTATAGGGCAATGTCGTACTTGTCAACTGACAAAACAGAAAAACAAAATACGGGACTATACATACCTTTGCTAGTTCCGTTCATCCCTTGGCAGGACATCAGTATGGACTTCGTGCTTGGGTTCCCCAAGACTATTCGGAAACATGATTCCATATTTGTTGTCGTGGACCGTTTTTCTGAAATGGCCTACTTCATTCCTTGTTATAAGACCTCTGATGCATCTCATGTTGCCAAGCTGTTCTTTAGTGAGGTCGTCAAACTTCATGGATTACCCAAAACTAGTGTCTGACCGCGACGTGCGATTCATGAATTATTTTTGGAAGACACTGGCATATGATGAATACTAGACTCCAATTTTCTTCTGCCTACCACCCTCAGATCAATGGTCAGACTGATGTGGTCAATAGGAGCCTAGGGAGTTTGCTCAGATGTTTAGTGGGAGAGCACACTAGGATGTGGGACACCGTACTACCTATAGCGGAGTTTGCATTTAATAGTTCTGTCAATAGGTCCACAGGTTTAAGTCCATTTGAAGTCGTTACTGGTTATAAACCTAGGAAGCCTATTGATCTTGTCCCTATGTTACTGTCCCATAGGCCATCAGAGTCTGCAGAGTCTTTTGCGCATCACATTCATTCATTGCATCAAGAAATCAGGCGAAAGATTACTATTAATGAACATTAAAAACTTTCTGTAAACCAACATAAACGTTTCAAGGAATTCAATGTAGGGGACTCCGTGATGGTCCGCATTAGGCCAGAGCGGTACCCTCAGGGAGCCGTTCGTAAATTACACGTGTATAACGCTGGACCATTCAAAATTATAAAACGAAACGGTCTCAATGCATATGTGATAGATCTTCTACCTTCAATGGGAATTAGTTTCACATCCAATGTGGAGGATCTAGTTGCTTTTCAGGGGACCCCTGATACATTGTTTAACCTTTCACCTAACCATGACCCTTTTTCTCAGCCTCTACCTCTCATACCTATCCTTCCCACACTCAGAGAGGAGAGGATATTTTAGACCATTAGATAGTATCAACGTTGGATGACGGGTTTCGAAAGTATCTAGTCAAGTGGAAGTCATGCCCAGCTTTAGATAGTACGTGGCTCCTCTCAACGAGTTGATCCTGACATTTTGGAGCGGTTCAGGAGTTTTGTTTAGCCAGTGGTGAAATCTTCGTAGCCGGGGAGAGTTAATGGGGACATCTCGTGCACACACGCCCCCCTACGCACGTACGCGAGGAGGGCCCCACCATCGATCTGGATTGGATCGATGACAACGTTCAGGGAGGGTCTCCTAGTTAGAGGACTATGTTTTGGTTCCTTGGAGTGGACCCGATCGTCATGTGGATCCCACCATTGGATCTCATGATTGTGGTCCACTACTCTAGATGATCTAGTACTTCGAGTTTTGCTTATTATTATTATTAGGAATATCATGGACGGTTTGGATTGTTTTGATTAATTGTTATTTTTGTTACTTCCTCTCTAAGTAATAGGGTGCGCATATGGCGCGGCTTTTAGGGTATAGGTTTTTCTTAATAAATAGGCAACCCCTTGTAGGTTTTTTTTTTTTTTCATTGAAGATTATAAATAAAATTCTGCGTTTTCCTGGTTCTCTAATTCTTTGAGTTGTGGAAAGCTAATTGGGTGCGAATCCCTCCCTTCTTCGAAGGGCTAACTATCGTGGTGTAACGCCCTGAAAATCGGGGGTCGAGTAGGAACTTAACTCCTGAGTTCCAACGCATATCTTATGCAACAAATGAAATGATGACTGTATGTTGTCTGTATTAGTGCATGAAACATGAATAAGATTAAGCCAAATTAGCAAAACATAATCCAGGGACAGTTATAATACGCAAGCGGAAGACTGAAACGAATATATATAACTGTATAAACCAGTGTATGTCCCCAACATATGTTTGCATTGCCAGGTCAAGGATTGCAAGTGTAGTTCCAAAATATACAAAATGTGTAGTATTCTCTATTCATAATCCCAGAAAGAAGTCCCGCCTAATCATCAGCCACGGCTCACAAGAACCCGCCTGAAGTCTGCATATAGGAGAAGGCCTCCTCGTCCTCCTCGAACTCTGGCTCTGCCTTGTAGGCATCGCCACCACCTGCATCTAAGATAGGGTCTGGTTGGTGTGTGCAACATCGTCCCGTAACGTGGGAGTGAGTGATCAACTCAGTGGAACAATAAAGCAAAGGTTAACATGTTATCAATTCAATCAAGCGGTAATGATAAAGCAGTAAATCACACATCCCTAAGTACTCTTATTAATGCAAGTATGGTATGTGTATATGATGCATGCCCTCGCCTACGCTTCCTCAGCGACTCCTTACGATCGCGGCATGCCACACTCCCTCAGTGCTTGACCATCAATGCCAAACGCACACGTAATGCGGTGCATGAACGTGATTACCAAGTTCTTTATTAGTCATTTTCATACAACAGGATTGAGAGAAACTAAGGTACCTCCCTTATATCACTTCCCAACAAGGATCCATTCCAGGGTCGTCAGTCCTAGTAAACTCATACGATGATACGGTTCTAGGTCACTGCAAAGGGCTCGTCGCCTTATCAGTGCAGGCCTAGTTATACTCTAGTTGCTACGGAAAGGCTCGTCGCCTCACCGCAGTCTCAGAGTATGCTCGAGGTCACTACAAAGGGCTCGTCACCTTATCAGTGTAGGCCGACAGCTCAAATACAGTGTCCCATACCACCATATTCGGCTCACAAGTCTGGGTTGCTCAATGGTCACTACGGGGAAGCTCGTCGCCATAGCTTAGGCCGACAGCTCAACCACGGTGCCCCATACCACCATGTCCGGCTCATGAGTCTTAGCGGATCAAGGTACCAAGGTTAACAGGGATTTCACTGGTGAGTTTGGTACCCTAGGTTCAAGCAGAAGCGAGCATACATGGTTAACATACATCGGGCAAATCGGGTTGTTTGACGGCTCGACTAGCACGAGCGCACATCGAGTTGAACGACATGAAGTGCATAAGCACTCCGTGTGGCCTAACCACTGTCGTCAACCGACATACGACTCGAGTTCATCAGGCGCGTCTCATGTGGCGGATCAAGGACAGCCACTCGTTCAAGTCTTATTACCGATTGCCTGGACTATATAATAGCCCCAAACACATTCAATTACATCGATCTAACATATAAGATACTCAAAGCAGTAATGGAACAATGATGCAAAACATACAATCAGTTGAGCATGCTATGAAGTACAATATCAACATGAATTTGAACATATTCAATTCATAACCAAACAGATATCTAAATATATCATACATGGAGAAAAACATACACATCGCTAGAGTAGTTGAGAATCCTATCTCAACACCCAATTAAAGAAGAATTCATAAGTACTTACTCATACAGACATGTTTACATACACTTAATCTACACCTCACATTATACATGACATATAGGAGTTAGAATATGTATTAGGGCAAGTCCTTTCGTCAAAGGATTGCCGCCTATATAACATTCACCTACCCACCACGATTAGTCGTGGCGTACACTAATGCATAGTTTACACTCACTTAGACAATTTCACAAACACTTGGGCTACGACTTGTACATACACGATGTATGTTAATACAACAGGTATTAGGCTAATCCGTTCACCCAGAAGTTGATACATATGCATCTAGCATATATAGACAACAATTAATCATGGCAAACACAAATCCGTATTTCATACGTATACGGTATTTTCTACAAATACGAGGAATACAGTATATTTAACATAGTTAACGTATATCTGAAAAACGAAACGGACAACACTTTGTACATGTGCAATAGCATCAACGTCAGTAATATATCATCAACTGACATTGAAAGCCTTGAAAACTATAACCTATACGTTTAAAGTCCGCATCTTTCGCCGGTAAACGCGTAACGAATTCGTTTGTTCACTCATGCTCCGTCTACGGCCCAACGGCAACCTATTTCATGAAATAGATTAGCTATTTCATTACTTTAACTAATTGAAACCCTAGAACGGATTAGGGTTAGGTTTTCTTACCTAAGAATGGGATTGGTATCGCCGGAAAAGCCACATGGTATTCGTAGTTAGGCACGTAGATAAGTGGGTTTGAATCCCAGGAAGAAACTCCAGCAATCCCTCACACTTTCTCTCTCTTTCCTTCTCTTTTTTCTCTCTTCTCTCTCCTAGGTTTAGGAAATTCGTATGAAATGAGGGTTTAAGGTCTTTATATAGGACCAGAACTGATGGGAATGGCCCCAGGGCCATGGTATACTTCAATTATAGCCAAAACCCATCTGTTTTGGCTCAACGGAGCACTTTTGGAGCCCCCCTTGAGCCAAAGGTCGGACTTAAGCTCACTGACCTTGGATCTAGGTCAAGTTAAATTTTCGTTCCAGTCGAGTTCCCAGATCACACGTGGCAGACCGGTTTCAGTTCAACGGTCACCGAAACTCGATTAGGGTTACAAGTACACTGCCATGTATGGGAAATTTCTCCTGATCCGAGGGTATATTTGGGTCAGATTCTGACGGTCTGCTTGCTTATATTCGACCCGCAAGTGACGAGTCTCAGATTACTTAAATTTAGATTCATTTATAAAGAAAACCACGTTTTCTCACACTCTTCGCTCTGGGCTCAAGCGAATAGCCTTAGGACACTATCTGGAGTTGATTTCCGAGATGGTTGTCAAGTCCAGCAAGGCGGTCTTAACTATATAATTTCGTAGTAACTGGACTTTCTACGTGCGGTCCAGATCTAATACGGAGTTTCACTGTGTTCCCGAGAGCAACTGGGTAATGAGATGGATCCTAGATTTTAGGGTAACCTAGCGTCAATGATTCTACAAGTTTTAGGTCTTGCAGATCGTTTTTAAAGTGGATCGAGCGGATTTCGTAACTAATCTAGTTTAACACTTAGTTAAAACTCGTCTAATTTCTAAAGGATTTAGTCCTTAGTGATTTCTGGCTGAGGCGGCACTCGGGTCTCAGTACGGATTTGGTGATGAACTACTAGAAAAATAATTAAAATAATATACTAATTAAAAATAATTACACGTGGTGCGAAGCCACACCTATCTCAATTCGCCCCCATCTCCTATCCTCTATATTCATCATCTCTCACAGCCATCCACCCTTCAAATCCACCTTTATTTTGCAGCTAATCCTTCTTTACAACAGATTTTCAGAATCAAGCCCTGCAGGGGGCCGAAACTTTGGCCGAGCATCGTGCTCAAACCAGTCATCCGATTGCCCTAAAACTTGGTGTGTGGATGGCCCATCCCTGTCCGACCAACCCCTAGTTGGCCTTTTTTGGGTTCGTGGGCCCCACACACGTGCAGGCAGCAATCCACGCATGTGCATCAGGCCATCCTGCTGTCCACGTGTGGATTGATTACAGGTTCTCTCTCTCCTCTCTTTCACTCTTTTCTCACCTTATTTTCCTAACCCTAACCCTAGATTATCCTAAATTCCAAGTTCTATTCCCCTTTTACAACCCTAGCACTTCCTGATTTGAAACATGCGAATCCCTCGGATTGGAGAAATAATCCTTTGCATGTGTGGATGAATCTACTCTCCTTTGATCATTGTTTGGTCTATAATTTTAATTGATCCAGCCCTAGCATGTGTAGGCTTGGACCCTTGTATATCCCCCTTGTTGAATGCTTGACTTTATGTGGGATGTGGAATTTTTGTGAATGTTTCTAACTTAGTATGATCTAAAGTCTGAAATCTTGCATATCATATTTAATTTCCATGTCCTGCATCACCTATGGTTTTCTTGATTTGTTCCAATTCTTCCTCCCTCCAGAAGGGGAACGGGAGAAACAAGAGCTTCACCCGAGGACACAGATTCCATTTTCCCTCTGGTCGAAATTGGGTTCCCATTTCTTCCATGCAAGGTGCACATAGGGTTTCCTTTATCACCACAACCACCTCTACCTCCCCTTGACATCTTACCACTTCCACCAAGGAAACTGCTATGATCAGTCTATCTACCATGACCTCCACGCATACCAATGTAACTAGATTAAGTGGCTAAGGCTTGTTAGAAGCATAAACATGAGCATTGTTGGAGTCATTTGCAAGAGTTTCAGAAACCTTGCATAATCTTTTGCAACGGAAGGGATTGATATGCCACATAAAATCTAATCTTTAGCAGACTGATATTCTTTTGGTTAAGCCGGATGAGAGTTTCACAACTTTCATGTTTTCCATCTGCTTCTTCATAAGAGTTATGTATGACGTAATAGGATGATGTATTAAGAATTATTCCCACATGCCAATCAGTTTGGCAAAATACTCATCAAGAGACTTATCCTCCTTGTGGAACACTAGAAATCACCTCTACAGTGTTTTTTTTTTTTTTTTTTTCAAAATGGAACCTCATTGTATTGATTGATTTCGGGTAGCCCGATCAACAAAATTAGAAAGGGCCACCTATCATAAAGAAGAAAACAAAGGAAAACAAGAAGAGGAACAAAAGATGATCATTTCTCCCTCATGTAACCCAGCCCCGCTCTGTCTAGAAATAAAAGACCCCTAGCGGATCTAGGAAGCGAGTTTTGATTATGGAAGAAAGTACTAGTTTGGGTCGCACTACCCCTACGTGCCAGGTCATCTGCCACCGCATTTGCCTCCCTTGGGGTATGCGCGGAGGTAACCTCTAAAACTTCTAATAGTGCCTTAACTCTTGCCTTCCAATAGCAAATGGACCACGCCGCTACCAAATCCTTGGAGAGAATCGTAATTATGGACTTTGAGTCACTCGCCACCTCCACCTTTGAGAAACCCAATTCGGCACACCGAGATAAACCTTCCCAGATTGCCTTGAATTCGGCGCGGGTATTGGAACCTATACCCAGTGTTCGAAGTATTGGTATCGCTACAAGTTTCGCTGGCCAGGGATACGGAAACAATATCGATGATAACCGAAAATGTGGGGAAACATGGGAAAAATGGTGGAATTTTCAGCGAAACTTAAGGACATGTTAAAATATACATATTTGCATATTTAGAAATAAAAGCATGTACTGTTATAAGAAATCAGTCCAACCATCCCATCCGCCCTATTTAACCATATCCAAACATCCATCAATATTGCAAAATATCAACAACACATGATATTTCGCCAAGAAATCATCAACAATTGGAAAGGAAACGAAAGATTGTGGTTCCATATCGCGCATGTTGCAATATCGATAATATCGAGATATTATTAATATTATCAATGACAAATTGAACACTCTATCTAACCATGTGCCCATGAAAAAATAATTCTAATAAACAAAATTCTGATGATATCAATATGTTGGCGATATTATTATTGAAATATAGTTGATACACTTATGTACATTAATTAGAATTTACATAGTCGAAAATATTGGCGATACATTGGCGTTATTGATGCATGGCAATACAAGCGACACCTAGAATTTACGTAGTTGAAAATATTGGCGATTACATTATCGATATTGATACATTGGTGATACTTAGCAATACATTACTAATACCTGAAAATTTTGATACTACCAACATTATTGGTATCGCTACCAGTGTTATCGGTATCACTGAGCTAGAGATAAAGATAATATCGGAGATAATTCGAACACTGCCTATACCATAGGCCGAATAGAAAAATTCCCTCACTGCACCTAGCCACCAAGAAATCATCAACAATTGGAAAGGAAATGAAAGATTGTGGTCTCAATATTGTGCATGTTGCGATATCGATAATATCGAGATATTATTAATATTATCAATGACAAATTGAACACTTTATCTAACCCTGTGCCCATGTAAAAAAAAATAAATTCTAATAAACAAAATTTTGATGATATCAATACGTTGGCGATATTATTGAAATATCGTTGATACACTTATGATACAAGCATTAATTAGAATTTACATAGTCGAAAATATTGGTGATACATTGGCGTTATTGATGCATTGGCAATACAAGCGACACCTAGAATTTACGTAGTTGAAAATATTGGCAATTACATTATCGATATTGATATGTTGGCAATACTTAGCGATACATTGCTAATACCTGAAATTTCTGATACTACTAGCGTTATCGGTATCGCTACCAGTGTTACCAGTGTTATCAGTATCGCTGAGCTGGAGATAAAGATAATATCGGAGATAATTCAAACACTGCCTATACCATAGGCCGAAGAGAAGGCGAATAAAAAAATTCCCTCACTGCACCTAGCCACCCCCCCCCCCCCCCCTCCCCCTCTGAAGGGCTCGGGTTACCAATGGAAGAACCATCAATATTAATTTTTATCCAGTCCCTCCTTGGTTCGATCCATTTGACAACTTGAGTCCTCTTTCGAATCGAGCTAGTCCCGTCCACACCTAAGTATGAGAGAGAGATAGCCGAGGAGCGATTAACGAACTTGGGGAGGGGGAGGGAAGGGGCGATCGTCGAGATCCATTGGTGGACCTTAGCAATCACCTTGTCTGCGTTGAAACTGATGTTGTCAAAGCGCTCGCTATTTCTATCTAGCCAGATCTCCCAGAAGATGAACATGGGTGTAATACCCCTCAAAATGTGGAAATGGTCCTTTTGGGCGGCACCCGCCCACCACTTGGCTGCTCTGGTAGCAAACAAGCCCGGAAAACACCGGGAATGTTGAAAAGGAGCTGAAAGTGCTTCCAGATCCTTTTAGCTGAGATGCCTGAAGAGAAGACGTGGTCGATGGATTCTTCGTTTGGCGGAAACGGGGGAGGGCAGTAGACACATTTGGAAGCCAGATGTATCCCTCTAGATTGAGATCTGGCCTCCACCGGCACCGCTTTGTGAATAATCTTCCAAGCCAGGATCGAGATTTTCGAAGGGAGTTTGGGATGTCAAGCCCATTTTGCCCAAGATTTCCTATCTCCAACAGTGCTAGTTAATTCCCAAGTCGACTTGAATTGGAATTCTCTCGAAGATGCAAGCATCCAAATCTGTTTGTCCTCTACGGGAGAGGTACAAATACCCTCCTCAACAATGTGGTCCAGGACCATCTAAGGGAGGATGAGACAAGCATCAGATGGGTCTCGCCAGCTGCTTGAAGTGGCAGATGCAAATGGCATGCTCCGGAGTTGGCAGAAGGCACCATTAAAAAAGCGGCCCCAAACCCGACCGATTATCGTTCTAGAAGCTGCGTTCACCACGACCAATGATCCATCGGCAACTGACAGCCACCACAGGGAGCTGTCTACATATGTTCTTCCACAAGGGAGATGCGTTGGAAGAGAGACTTGCCCCACTAGCTGCTTCGATGTCGTTCGGGTATTTAACCTTGAAGAAATCCGCCTAGCAGCTACCTTTACCCCTGCAAATGATGGTCTAGGCCATCTTCAATCTGAAAGCCTGCATTACATTCCGCAGACTTTTGATTCCCAGCCCACCTTCATCTTTCGGGGCTACAATGCGTTTCCAGGAAAGCTAGTGGCATTTTTTTACGGTCCCTGTCCCAACCCCAAAAAAAGTCAGCGCATGCTTTTTCTAGATCCCCAAGAAGGGTAGAAGGGATGTCGGTTGCTGCCATGGTATGAATCGGGATGCTATTTAGGATGTGGTTAACGAGAGTCGCTTGGCCTGCTTGGGAGAGAATCTTACTCTTCCAGCCCGATATTCTGAATTGAAATTTCTCCACTAGCGACCGGAAGTAGACTTTCTTGGGTCCTCTGAAGATAGGAACCCCTAGATAGGTGAATGGCATAGACCCCTGGTTGAAGCCGAGGGTCCTTTGGGCAGACCTGACACGGGCCACTGATTGGTTAGAGGCAAGGATAAAAAAGCTCTTTCTGGTGTTGATCTTCTGGCCTGAGACTCTTTGGTAATGGGCGAGGAAAGAAGTGATCTGGGCTAGGGAGTGGGTTCCCCCGTTTGCAAGGAGCAATGTACCATCCGCAAAGAGTTGGTGTGAAACAGTTGGGCAGTTCTGGCGTGTGACAGAAGGATGGCAGGAGCCACTACTGATCAGGCGGTGGAAGCCTCTGCTGAAAACCTTGGACAGTATGATGAAGAGCCCCGACGAAATGGGGTCTCCTTGCCGTAGACCTTTGGTCGACTTGCCGTAGACCTTTGGTCGAACTGAAGAAGCCAGAAGGTTCTCCGTTGATAAGAATTGAGAACCAGGAATTGCACAAACATTTTTCAACCAAAGCAATCCAGTTCGCCCCAAAGCCGTAACGACGAAGAAGAACAGACTTGAGAAATCCCCAGTCCAGGCTGTCATAAGCCTTCTCCATGTCAGCTTAATAAGAATATTCCCTCCTCTGACCTTTCTGTCAATATCCCTGAAGACCTCTTGCGTGTGAGCGCAAGTCTCGGCAATAGATCTTCCTTGAACGAAAGCCCCTTGTTCAGTCGAGACTAACTTTGGAAGCAATCTGCTTAGTCTGTCTGCATTAAGCTTAGAAAAAATTTTGTAAATACAATTGCACAGGCTGATAGGGCGGAAATTAGATAATTTTTTTTAGAGACGGGGTTTTGTGGATAAGGCATAAAAGAGTCGCCGTAAATGCCCTCGGAGTCGCTCCCCCACTGAACAGAGACTGCACCGCTTGTAAGATATCCTTACCCACGATATCCCAGCGCCCTTGGAAAAAAGCACCCGTAAATCCATCCAGACCAGGTGCCCCATCTAGAGGAAGGCTCTTCACCACTGCCAGGACCTCATCGATCAACGACACCTGTAACAGGGAATCGTTGTCCGAATTTGAGATAGAAGGCGGGATTGCAGTGAGCAGGTCACCCGGATGGGGGGTGGTATCAGCGGACATGAGGGCAGAGAAATATTCAGCGGCCGCGACCCTGATCGACCCGTGATCGACAACCACTGATCCATCCTCCATTTGGATCCTCTTTAATGTATGATCTCCTAGCTTGTTCAGAGGCTGCTTTATCGAAAAATTTGGTATTTCGGTCGTGTTCTTGGAGCTAGTGAATTTTGGCTTTCTGTTTGTAGTAAATCTTCTCACAAAGTTCCAGGTGGGCCAGTTTATCTTTGGCCAGCTACAGATTGTGTAAGTTTGCCTGAGAGGAATTGCTTTGAGCTACCTCCTTAGCTGTTTATAGATCCAATCCTGCACTTTTAATTTTCTAGAAAATATTCCCGAAGACTTCCCTATTCCAAGACCTCAAGGCCATCTTCACGTTTCTCAGTTTACTATGCAGAACCAGCATGGGATCTCCGAAAATGTCAGATTTCCAGGCCTCTTTGACCAGCTCCTAGAAAGAGGGATGAGCCATCCACATGCGTTGAACCTGAAGGGTTTAGGGAATGATGTGGTAGCTGTTGGAAAGGATATATGGAGCGGGGCATGATTAGAGTTTAGCCTGGCTAGGCGATGGACCTAAAACGAAGGAAAGGCGGATAACCAAGAATTGTTGTAGCAGACTCTTATCCAATCTATCCCACACTCTCGCTCTCCCGCTTTGGTTATTACACGATGTAAATTTGCTCCCCGTGAAGCCAGCATCGAACAAACCTGCCCTGTCAAGGCCCTCCGCAAAATCGATTGCACTTTTGGAGTCAAAGGTACCAGTACCTTTTCTCTCGGTTGAAGACAGAATAGCGTTGAAGTCCCCCGCAACAAGCCAAGGAACAGTTGTAGCCGTAGCCAACACTGCGAGTTGGTCCCAAAGCGGCCTGCGCATGGTCCTTGAGCACTTAGCGTAGATGACAGAAACTAAGGCCCAGTCCATGTTGCCCAGAGCAGCCACTTTGATGGAAAGCATTTGGGAGGAGGCTACGACCACATTCATGGAAATAGATGGGTTAGAAAAAATCCAGACCTTACCCCCTTGGGCCGCATTAGACACAGAGGAGTGAAATCCTAACTTGAGACTAATGCGGGTGCGTTTGTCATCCCCTTTACTATGAATTCACCTCTACAGTTGATACACCTGAGATATATTTTGTTATGATTAGTACATCTTTTTCACAGTATCTCAAACATCCTTTGTGATATTTAAGAACACCAAGTGGAAAATCACTTTGTGTTCCATACTATTCCACAACCAAGATCTAATCTGGTGATCTAAGCCTTACCTAACTATTTGGGGTTGGCTCCACAAATTATTTTCCACCATTCCACTCTACCAAAGGCCGTAACTTCAATTAGACCAGCAGTCATTGGGTCTTTTCGTACTACCTCCAACCATGTCCTTTTGTGCCCTCCCCTTGCCCTTTTAGGGGCTTTAACCTGCACCAACTCACTTCTAATTGGCACAGTTCTTGGTCCTGTCGCACATGGTTACTCCTAAGTTCCCTTGAATGCATTCATTTCTAGTTTTATCCCTCCTCTCCTTGCCACTCATCCATCTCAACATCCTCATTTTAGCTACACTCATCCTATGAACATTTAGTTTGTTTGTTGTCCAACATTCTTTCCTAAAAAGCATGGGTAGCCTTATAGCTGTCCTGTAAATTTTCCCTTTAGCTCAATTGGTACACAACAATCACATAAAACTCCAGAGGCACATCTCCATTTCTTCTGCCCAACTTAAATTCTATGGGTAACATCCTTCTCAATGTCTCCACTCTCATAATTTATTGACCCAAGATATTGAAAGTGATAATTTTGGGAAAACTATAAAACACTAAAGCACATCCTTTATCTCTCTCTAAAAAAAAAACCACGAAAACATATCCTTATTTATTTTGTGGGTATTTTTTACATTATTTAATAGTGTATAAGATCATTCTTTGATATGAATGTTGTCTTTTGGCTTGAACTACTAAAAGTCAACCAATTAGGCCCTAGTCGAACAGAAATCAAGCATGATTTAGTGAATTATTGTCAATTCATTGAAATATAACAAAAATGAAGAAAATAAAAATAAAAATAAAAAGTGATGGTTTACCTCTTTTTCCGATTTTCCCCAAAATGGTCCTTTCCACTTTGATTCTTCAAATCCTACTCAAATCTTGTGTTTTGATTCCCAAAATAGGTCTAGATCTTGTCTAAAATAAGTTTCTATGCTTCTTCTAGGTTTAAAAATGAAGAAAAAAAAAAGGTGAAAAAAGAGTCCAAGAACACAAGGAAAAAAAAGAAGAAAAATAAGGGCTCTGTGGCTATATTTAACGTATCGGCCCTGTATCAGTGGCAATATGGCCTCTGTATTTTGTAATGGTAGGGACCAATCTGGTTATGGTACAACCAATATGACCATATTGTAACCGTTTTTAAAACCATGGTCAAGAGACATATCTAGAGTATATATTGAGAGCCATAAGAGGGCATGGAACTTGATTGTCTCGTGGATTTATATAATTCATGTACTAGGCGTGTTTATTTTAGCATTTGGATTGACAAACCTGTTGTTCACACCACTTAATAGCAACTTGCTTGAGGACTTATTCATGTTATAAAGAAGGGTTCTGTAAGCCGTTAAATGTCAGTATTATATAAAAGAAAGGATAAGAAATATCAATGATTAGATCGGAGAGCAGGATGCAATACAATAATTTGGGTGACCTCAGACAATTGGTGTAAGCGATTCATTACAAAATGTAGTCAGGACCGGTGTCATGCTTTGGGTAATTTGTAGCACTTTGGTCATGGAGGAACTTGAGACTGTCAGATGACCAAATCTTCAACATGTTGCTTGGTGCCGGAACATGCTCGTTGAATTTAAAGTCATCCATTGCTAAGGAAATTGGTGGTATTTCTAATATTCCTGATACAATAGTTGATGGTGACAATTATGTCAAGTGCAAGAAACAGAATATTAGACGTAAGAGCACCCGTATTTTGAAGATATGGTTAATGTTGATACGGCTTACAAGACTGACAAAGTACACAATGCGATTTGCTCTGTTTACTAGAGTAAGCCTTTATAACCAATCTACTATGTTTGGTAGGGGTCTTCTCTTGGGTGCAAATGAAAAATCATTATGGCATTGTTGCTATGTTGGCTTTAAGAAATGTCAGTACATCATTCAGTATTGACAATAACAAATTGGGATATAGCCATGGGAACGGTTGTTTCTAAAGTATTACACCAAATTCATTGTTGGCCACTCATGCGGCACATTATGAAAAAATATTTAGAGAAGTTATCAAATTACTTACCCGATGTTCTTCATAATAAAACGAAAATACATTCATGGTTCTAAAATAATGCACAAGTTAAATGAAGCATATTCACAAAAATGTATGAAATGGAGGATAATTAAGATTGCAATCACTTTAGAAATATCATAAAAAATGGATTTAAAGCTTACATGACACGTTTTTCATGGAGATGTCAACAATATTGTGGAGTGAGAGTGACTTTCTTCAAGTTTGTCAAGCAATACACACAGGCAGTGGATGGTTGATTTTAGAAGGAGACTACTGAAAATTTTGAATCTAATTACAAATCAGTAATCATGGATTCAATTCTAGATTTGTCTTTGGAAAAACATGCATATACAATGTACATAGGGGAGGTTTTTCTGAAGTTCCAAAAGCAATGAGAGGGGGGACTCCCACGGCACTTTATTAGATCACTCCCTATCCTGTTGGAAGTCGAAGAAGACAGTTGGGGTCCAAACCCTTTTGGTTTGAGCTGGCTTGGTTAGAAGTGGACAACTTCGCTGACCTCATTAAATCCTGGTGGCAATCCTTTCCTGTCTCTGGTGCAACAGGCTTTCGGCTGACCAACAAGAGCAAACTTCTTAAGTTAAAATTATCTGCCTGGAACAAGGAGTGTTCATCAGACAGCTACAAAGGTAGATAGCATTATCAGTGAGTTGAATGAGATTGACATCAAGGAAGAAGGGGCTGAATTGAATGCAGATGATTGGAATAGGCAGCTGTTCCTATCAGCAGAGTATTCCAAGTATCGCAAAGAGGAAGAAATCATATGGAGGCAGAGATCGAGAGCATTGTACCTCAAAGAAAGCAATAAGAACACAACTTTCTTCCATGGCATTGCTAGCACACTGGCTAGAACTAATTAGATTAGCAGTGTTGTGGTGGATGGTCACAAGCTAGAAGATAAACAACAAGCATGCTCCATGATTGTGGATTTCTATTTGAATTTTCTAGCTCGTGACAGTGGGAAGTGTCCATTTCTAGACAATTTTCCATCTCGTCAGGTTTCAATAGTGGATACGGAATCTCTTGAGAACCAGTGCTTGAAGAAGAAATTTAAGCGCACAATCAAGTCATTGGGGAGTGACAAGGCTCTGAGGCCTGATGGATTTCCTATTTCATTCTTTCAAGTTTTTTGGGAGACAATAAAGGAGTTAGTGGACTTTGTTCAGGAGTTTTGTGAAAAGGGTAGGATTGCTAAAGGGATGGGAGCCTCGTTCACATCTTTAACCCCAAAAAGAAAGTGCAGAATCACTTTCAGATTTTTGGCCTATTAGCCTAATTGGAAGCCCCTATAAGATCCCAACGAAGGTGTTAGCGAATAGATTCAAGATGGTGTTATCTTTGGTTATATCAGAAAATCAAGGTGCTTTTGTTGTGGATAGCCTAATTTTAGATAATTGCATTGCCAGCCCACGAATGCATTGATTCAAGACATAAGGTAGAAAAGGGGTAGTGTGCAAATTGGATATCGCAAAATGCGTCAAACCATGTTGAGTGGGGTTTCATTCAGTATATGTTAAGAAGGTTGGGATGTGGAAGCAAACAGATTAGTTGAATGCTTGAATGCATTTCTTCGGCATCCTTTTCTGTTGATTAGTTGGATGCTTGAATTCGTTTCTTTGGCATCCTTTTCGGTCTTGGTCAATGGTTCCTGTAAGAGGTATTTCAAAGCTTCGTGGGTTTTAGGACAAGGAGATCCACTCTCCCCATACTTATTTCGAGGGATTCCGAACAGGGCAAGGTTGTCTCTCCTTTTTAATTCATGGATGACACACTTCTATTTTGCAATGCAGATGAAGCCATAGACTACTAGTGGAAAATTCTGGGGGTGTCTTGAAGAGCTATCAGGGCTAAAAATTAATGTTTCAAAGAATGAAATACTTGGAATAGGGCTGACTAAGGAAGAGTTAGCTTCCTTTGCAAATGTGTGTAGATGTGAAACATGTTCCTTTCCATCGACGTACTTGGGTCTCCTGTTGTATATCAAAAAACCTCCGAAGCATCTGTGGAGTAAGGTTATAGAAAGATTTGAATGGAAGCAATCCAGTCGGAAAGGTAGACACTTGTCCTTGGTGGGACATACAACACTTAGTAAGGCGGCCTTATCCAACCTCTCTATTTATTGTATGTCTTTGTATAAATATCCAAAATTCATCTTGGATAGGCTAGAGAAACTGCGACAAGATCTTTTATGGCAAGGGGTGAAGATAAATTCAAGTTCCATTTGCTCAAGTGGGAAGAAGTTTGCAAACCTGTAGCCAAGGTTGGTGCCGACATAAAAAATCTTGAGGATTTGAATGTTGCCTGTCTTAGCAAGTGGTGTTAGAGGTTTGGAATCAAAGAGGGAGAATTGTGGAGGGAATTCATAGGTTCCAAGTATGGTATGGAAGAGGGGGATTGGGAGGTCAAGAAATCGTCTCAATATCGGGTATCTGGAACTTGAAAGTCCATTTACTCGGTTGCTCCCATGGTCAAATCGGGCTTTAGATTCTCCCTTGGTGATGGCAATCGGATTTGTTTTTGGGGAGATTGGTGGTGTGCCGACAGACCATTGGTAGCGGGATTTCCATCTTTGGCTCATTTGCCCCCTTAGAAAAATTTGTTTGTGGATTCGTGTTTTTCCCTCAAAGGGGTGGTGGAAGCATGGTGCCCCCTGTGCTGTTGGGGCTTGGCCGATGAGGAGGCATTGGAGTGGCTTCATCTGGTTTATCGATGCCCTGCTTATTCGGATTCCTTGATATAGAGCGCCTCCCTGTCCAACAAATTTTCGATTAAGTCTTTCTGTTCCTTGATTTGGGCAAGGGTGAGTACCAGAGGTCGCGAGTTTTTCCATGCTTTGTGGTCATATGGCACTCCGAAAGTAGCCTCTTTTGCTTGGTTGGTAAGAAGTAGCGCATTCTAATGGTTAACAATCTTCATAAGCAGGCCATGATTCTTCCCAACATCTCTACTTTGCAGTGGCGATGCATAGTCGATCGACCACCTATTCTTGCATTGCCCATTTGTGTCAGGTGTGGTCGCATATGTTTAAAGTGTTTGGAATCTTTTCGGTAATCCCTCAATCAATGGAGCAACTGTCATAGATGTGGCATGGAGTCCGGTTTATTAAGGGAAAGGCTTGCACTTTGGTGCCTGTCTTTGCTCATAGTTCTTTGGAACATTTGGGGTACGTGTAATTCTCAATGGTTCCGCAGCAAAGTTGGGCTCTAGGAAGAAGTCATGTGGAAAATTAAGAGGGATGTATCAAAATGTGCGACAGGGGCTGATCATGTTAAAAATCATTCTACTTTTTGTTTGGGTCCGTAATGTAGACCCTCTCTAGTTGTATTCTTCGTATTTTTCGGCGCTCGTCAGTTGCCGAGCACTTTTTTATATAATAAAAGTGCTTGTTTTCCTTCGCACATAGAGGGAAAAGGTACTATGAGGTTGAGCTTTGTGAGCCCCACTGTGATCTTTGTCACACATCCACCCCATTAAACAAATGCACCCTTCCATGGTGGGCCACGAGCCTAAAAACCAAGCCAATCAATGACTTAGGTGGGCCACACCATGGACAACAGTTGAGAGTAGATATCACCTATTGAAACCTTCATGATTGTCTATAGGGCCCACTGAGATGTGGTTCAGACATCCAGTCCATCCATTGTGTTCCCCACTTGGATGAGGGGTCACACTAAGTTTTAGCAATATCAACAACTTAGGTGGGCCCACCAAGTGGTTTTAGATGTTTTAGACATAATTTCACATGGTTTCAAATGGTACGGCCCACTTGGATTCCGGACAGGGGTGATTTTTGGGATATCCCATAATCTAGAGGGGACCCACCAAATGCTTGGTGTGGATGTCCAACATAGATCACAATGGGGTCCACACAGTTCAACCTCATGGGAAGTTCCCACGAGGTCGACCTCACAATACCTTTTCCCATATGTATGTATATATATATATATATATATATATATATATATATATATATATATATGTATATATATATATATATATATATATATATATATATATATATATATATATAGCGGAACGCTCACCTGCAAACCAGTTCGCAGGGACTACATGCGAACTTTTTTGAGAACTCATCATATTTGATGAGTCTCGAAAATCTAAACGGTCCACATGAAGCAGAACCTCTTGAAACCCCTTGGTAATAATTTTTACTTTGAACCAAAACTTCGGTGGGCAATGAAAAATGCAAACAGTTTCTTCCCTTGATTTGAATTTCTCTTTGCTATGGTCCACCAGAATCTTAGATCAGGGTGAAAATTCAACCCCAAAGGTTTCATGGGATTCTGCATCTTATGGACTGTTCGGATTCGACACCCATGACACGTGTGCAAAGGTGCGCACGTGCGTAGGTGCGTAGGTTAGCATGCCTCCTCCTCCTCTCTCTCTCTCTCTCTCTCTCTCTATATATATATATATATATATATATATATATATATATATATATATATATATATGGGGAAGAGGCATGCACTATTTCTTAAGGTTTCAAAAATATATAGCTAGTTGCTTATGTAAAAAGTTTTGAGTTTGCATGCATCTTTACCTATGTGTATTATTCAACATTTCGAGTATCCCATCTCATAACATCTTGAAGTATTGGACACAAAATGCAAAGGGGAGAATGTTTTAAATGAATTTGGGGCAAGAGAGCAAAACAATGATCCTCATTTCGTTGCTTTAGGATACCTCTTCTGTCAATGGAATTTACCTATGGAAAATGATGTTGGTTCCTCCCAAAATGTTTGATACGGTGATGGGTGAGTTAGATGAATTGTACCATCACAAAATTTGGTGACCAGACCATTGTGTGGATTTTGCTAGTAAGTTTCTTGTATGTGATCCTGTCATTGTAAAAAAAAGAAGTACATCTTTTGTTAGATACATGGTATGTTGTAAAGGCTGTTACATTCAAGGTATTCCGTATCGGTAACGGTGGCCATAACAGTCACCACCGTTACCGATACGGGTATTAGCCATAACGGTCGATGTGGGGGCGTAATGACTATTACGACCCCCGTAACGATTGAAAATTTTCTTTTGCACCAAAAATTCTGAAAAAATATCTAGAAAATTAGGAATAATGTAAATATTTCAAATATATATTCATTTTTTGTTTTGAACATATTTATGGTAGTGTAACGGTCCACTCTTTGGTGAGAGTGTTGTATCGGGCTGTCTAGTGAATTGGTTAATATGATTATGTCTCTAATGTTTACACATTACAATCAAGCATTAGAACTAGAAATCAGAAAAGGGCATAAATACTGCTTTCTCAATTTTTTTGAAAAGAAAAGGCCCTTGGAGATTCTATTCGCTCAAATCACTTCAATTTATAGTTTTAATCTTAAAAGCTATAGTAAGAGTGGTCTAAATCTGTCGTAAAATAATATAGGAGAGTTTTAGAATGAGAAAAGTGAAAAAGAAGAGAAAAATGAATTTAAATAGAAAAAAAAAATAATTGTTTTTTGACCGTTACTGGAGTAACGGTCGTTATGCCCTGTAACGGCCTTTACGGCCATCGTAACGGTTGATACAGTCTTAAAAAACTAACTGCCCCTTTTCACCCCCGTATCGCGTAACGATCATGACCGTTACCTATACGTATTGACCTTTACCGGCGTATCGTAACGGAATACCTTGGTTACATTGTATGTTACGGGGTTGTAATGGCCGTAACGGCCGTTACGGAAAATAATGACTCGTAAAGGTCGTTACAACCCCCATAAAGGCTATAACGGCCTCGCAACGGTCCATTACAGGGCCGATATAGGTTCTTTGAATTTTTTTCCAAGAAAAAAGAGAGACCATAACGGCCATTATAGACCCTGTAACAGCCATTACACCCCGTATCATAAAGGTAACGGTGGTGGCCGTTATGGTCACTGTTATTGTTACGGAATACCTTAGATATTAATCAAGGTTAGAGAAAACTCCCACTCTTCTTGATTTTTATATTTGAGCAATAGAATTTCAAATCATTCTCCATTTCTTTAGTATTGGAGCTCACTCTTCTTGAATTACTTTTGAAACCAAGAAAAAAAGAAAAAGAGAAAAAGAAAAACTTATCTTGTATCATACTTGCACATTTCTTTAAATGTGCATAAAAAATTGAAGTCTGTAATTTGTGATTAACTTAAAATCTCTAGGATTCTTCTCTTGAAATTAACGATTGACTGCCAATGGGTACTATGACAAAGTTGAATAATGTTGTTTTTGAATGAAAATTTTCATTAAGGAACACAATTATGCTTTCACTTCATGATATTGTCAACGCTTCAAGGAAAATCATGTCTTATAAATTCAGTGGAATCCTTTTTTTTTTTTTTTTTTTTTTTTGTGAATTATGTAGTGTACTGTAACCATTTATAATCATTCATTGCATTTCTTCCCATTATATTCTTCCATACTTCATTGAAGTCATGAATTGTTTTTGACTTGTGAATACATTTTCCATTATTGTGAAAACCATTAGGTAAGTACTTTGATTACTTCTCTAAAACTTTTCGTAATTTACCACATGCATGATCGATGGTGAGCTTTATTGTCATTGCAATGCAAATAGGAGAACATACCAATGTTGCTCGATGTTGGTAAAGGTGGTTTCAGTAGAAAGAAGATACTAGCTTGCTCTACACACCCAAGGAGTGGGAAATTTTTTAATAAAATTCCATTAAGACTGAAATGAATTCATCATTTCTCTAGCAGTTCTCTACAAACACATCACTTCTTTTGATCTGCCAAAATCTAGCCCCTATTGGGAAGACTCAAGGAATGGGAAAATAGCGATGGAGAAATTTGTAGGCAATGCATTAGAAGTTTCCAAGAATTGCACCCACAGAAAAGCCAATTTTCTCATTAGAAAATTAAAATGAAGAAACCCAAGAAAGATTGAAAAAATAAAATAAGATAAAACCTGATTATTCAAATGGGTGATGCACATGAACACAAGCCGTTAATCTGGGTCCAACTAGGTATGGGGGTTTGCAAATTGCTAATCAGATTATAAAAAAGAAGAAGAAGATTATATTTATAAAAAATTTCATAAGATTAAATATATTTCTTAAGTTCAGCACAATTCCTCAAAGCTGGGGTCCAGTAGACCAATGGCCCGTATTTATCGAACAATGGTCCCCACTTCTTAGAATTGAAAAACTGAGGTATAT
Source organism: Magnolia changhungtana (assembly GCA_030180095.1). NCBI lineage: Eukaryota > Viridiplantae > Streptophyta > Magnoliopsida > Magnoliales > Magnoliaceae > Magnolia > Magnolia changhungtana. The sequence continues at coordinate 6,487,001 of JASAUF010000625.1, forward strand.
GTGTGAAGCCTTTGATTCCTCTTAGATATCGTAGTTGCTTCCCTTCATGAGGCTCTAACCACAAAAAAAAAAGGTTTTCTTAAAGATGTATGATACAATGTTTTGGCCAATGTATACAGTACCAATCAAGCTTTTACTCTGTACAACCAGTGCCCATGGATCAATTGCTACAAGTATTGATTGGATGGGTTTCACCATGATGGCTCATAGACCAGTAATCCGCCATATTGGAGAGGGCCTAATTCTTCATGAGGTGGCCAAGAAATGGATGATTAAAGAAAGAAAACACAGGAAACGGTTCAGGTTTGTTGAGAAAGGCTAACATTTCGTGGTCGGTATCTTTAGTTTTGGGGGATTTTTGGTGCCTGGACCATCAACAGTGAGACCTATCATACTAACGGTCTGGATCACTGAACATCGGCCATATCGATAATCATTGGATCCAATTCTGCGTGTACATTATGTTTTATGGCACCCATTTCAAAAGGCGAAAATCAATTTGGATAACTCTACAAAGTGACCTCAAATGCTATTGATCACAAGGTCAAAATTAGTCTCATCTCTCACGGCACCCATTTCAGACCATCCAAATTGTGGGTCCTGTTATGGATGGAGATCACACTCATAATTGCATTGGTTGGATGATCTAAACCATTGATTTTACATCAAGTTATTCTCTTGAGACCTGTTGTGGATAGAGCATATCCAAAAATCACATTGTTCTGGACAGTCTTAATTATGTGATTTACCATTGAATTTGGAGTTTGGACCAGTAACAAAATTATTTTAGCTGTTCATTTCCTACCAAGCAATTGGGTGGATGGGATAATTAAATCCATAATTTTCAGGCTACATGCCATCCACTATGGGCCCACAATTCATATGGTCTGTTGGGCCAATCATTTCAAAAGCCCCAAATAGGTTTCGTCCAAAGGATCATGAAATGGTCCCCACTAATCATGGTTTTTTCCACTGTGGAGTTGACCATCTCAATATCTGGATCGCTGAAATGGGCCCACAAATTAAAGGGCCCAAATTGGGTTTCTTTAGTGGTGATTTTTGGAGCTTTGCTTGTTTCATGGTAAGGCCCTAGTTTTTGAATGGTTTGGATTTGACTAGGGTCCAATCTGGTTCATTAGTGGGCCCCTATATGGATAGGGCATGATCCAGTAAATCTTGGACATTCGAAAATCCTAGCTACAAATTTAAAGCCCAAGTTAACTGATCCATAAAAACATCCCTACCTCATTTTATTCTTCTTATTCTTACAGCAGCTCACAAGCCAAATAGTGTTTTCTTTTTGCCCTTCTTTTTAACATACCAGTCTCACTATGACATGTGGAACGGAGCCTCATCTTGAACATGGGACGCCTGGACTCTCCCTTAGCAACAGGTGTGCATGGACTGGTGGGCCCACTTGGGCATGGTTTATATGATACCATACACAAAAACTAAGAGAATGCATGGAGATATTTATTGATATTTTCTCAATATCATGAGAAAGATCCAAGAATATGATGGAATGGGGACATAGATTTGAGGAGCAACTTGTAGCGAGAGGAGATTGCTTGTTCCTTGACAGTGAATTAAAAAAATAAATTCAAAATTCATCTGATTGATGAGTCATAAGACAGTTTAAGGTTCAAATGGTTATAAATTCATTAATAGATGGAATGTTTTTTTAAGTAACTTTGGAATAAAAGAATTGGATTTGAAAAAATGTTTCCATTTTTATCTTTTCTTTTCTTTTTCAATTGTAGACCCATAGGGTTGCATATAATGGGATCTGTTCCCTGTATGGTGGGAGCGACGTGGATTGATGGAGCCCACTCCTTAATTGGGCCGTGTGTTGTGCCGGGGTCCACTTATATGGATGGTGGATGGAGCCTGGGGCCTACATAGGTCTGTTGAGCCATGCAAGGTTTGGCATCTCTCAACTTTGTCAGGTGAAAATTTTAGTGGTTCCTGATGCCTTGGGATATGGTGAACAAAAAGATCACCAAGATGGATGTTTGTTGTGATAAAGGCACTAATCCAACAATGAACAATAATAAAAAGGTGTCTTGTGTGTCTTCAATAAAAGCAAATTTCATTTAAAATTGGATCCCCACAAAAGCCATGTCGGTGAAGATAAGAGAAAGGTGAGGTTTGCAAGAGAGATTATGTTTTGATCAAATGTATGATATAGTAGATAAAAATTATATGAGTGGCTTGAAAGCATTAATAGTGAAAGGGAGAACAATATTTTAATAGAAAAAATCAGGCCATTTGTTTTGTGAAAGGATTCAGTTGTGAGCAGAGTCGATTACAAATTAATGGAGAAATGATAACTGCCCATCAAGATAAGCAGTATTTATAATGGTAAATTGAATCTACCTGAGCTAAGAAAAAAGGCATATTAGGAGATAGCCATGAGGCAGTATTTAAGCTTTGCTTCTGGAAACTATAGACTCCTATATACATTTTCCTGTTTTAAATATTTTTAGAGTGTTGCTAAGCCCACATGTCATCTCACACGTGCCTTTACATGTGGCCGCACATGCCCACTTGGTGGATTTGTTGATTACTTGGCCAAAAAGTCAATAGCAAGGTTACCTGGATTGTTGGATGCTCTGGTATGTTGTATGGGAATGGGTACGTGGTGCACTACTTCCTCGAATAGATGGTACCCTGGGTGTAGGATTATGTTGGTGACTCTAAAAATACTACCAAGTACAAATATACAAACATACATATATGGTGCACTACTCCCTCTAATACATGGTACCCTGGGGGAAGGATTATGTTGGTGACTCCGAAGATATTACTAAGTACAGATATACACACATACATATATACAATGTTTTAAATATCGACAATATCAACCGATATATCCCACGATGTATCTTGTATCCCACCTGTGCGATACGGAATGCATAGGTAGTGCCGATATATCCCACATGTTTGATCCGGTGAGCATTTTCAATTTCCGATCAAAATTTTTGTTGAAATTATGTGAAATCAGTGTCAAATGGTTCCAAATCCATTGGTTTTTCATGTTATGCATGAATAATCATGGAGTTGGAGCTTTGGTTTCAATATCCATTGGTTCTTCATGTTCTTCATTTTTTTTTTTTTTGAAAATTTCCCTCAACCAGCTGCCAATTGAATCTAATTTCGAAGTATTTAAGAGTATTTGATGAAATGCTCATTACATACACTTTAATTTTGAAATTTGAATGTAGGTGGTCTGGTTTGGGGAATATTGGGGTTTCTCCCAAATTGCTTGCAATGTTGCACTCCAAACATGAAATCAAGCATGCATGAGGGCTGATCTACTGATTTGTCAGGTCCTTGTCAATTTTCAAAATATAAATATTATTAAAATAGATATTTTTTTTGAAATTTCCCTTCAACCAACTGTCAATTGATAGTATTTAGGAGTGTTTAATGAAATGATCATCACATACACTCTAAATGTTATGCATTCAATTTGAATATGGTTGCATTAGTTCAGTCGGACAACGCATAGCTTAGAACCTTATACAAAGGAAACCTATTATATGCACTTCTTTTTTGAGATGCTATGATTTAAAAGTGTGTATTGATGTCTTTTTTTAACAATCCTTAAAGTTTCAAAGTTCAACCATTTTCCCAATGTTTCCGTATATTTCCCAAAAAGTGCAATAAATTACCTGATACAAATGATATATCCCGTGTGATAACCGATACGTATCTTTATCCCAAGGGTGCGATACGTAATGTGATACCGATATTTCAAACGCTGCATATATACATATATCTACATGTGTGTGTGTGGTGAAATGCTCACCGGTGCACCAGTTCTCACGGGTTCTTGTGATAACTTTTTGAGAACTCATCTCACATGAAATGAGCCCAAAATCTGAACGGTCCATATGATGTAGCGCCGCATGAAACCCCCTAGGGCCCAACTTTTACCATGATCCAAAACTTTAGTGGGCCATGGCAAAAGGAAACAGTTTCCTCCCTTGATTTGCATCTCTATGCTATGGCCTATCAGAGTTTTGGATCATGTTGAAAATTGGGCCCTGGGGGTTTCATGGGGTGCCACGTCACATGGACCGATTGGATTTTGGGTCCATGACACGTGTGCAAAGGTGCGTAGGTGAGCATGCCTCTATGTATCCAAAATTTGTTCTCATTCATTTACCAATGATGAATGTTATTAGTTATTACAAAAAATCCTACGTGCATAGTGTTATGCTATACATGTCTGTCTGACATTACATAAATTGAAGCATAAACATTGAATCTAAATTAAAAATATAACTTAGTTAACAATTAGAGTATAAACCATAACTTTGGTTGGTCAAATGAGTGATCTGTATTGTAAATGCCCCATAGATGGATCGTATGATTCAGATAGAAAATATACGGGAGTTAGCAGTTTAGGTAACATTTCAGCCAGACAGGCAATTCATCAAGCGACAGGGACGCATGCAATGTTGGATATGTATCATTGGCTCTTTTTTATTTTTATTTTATTTTATTTATTATTATTATAAATAAACTGTCCATTGTTTTCGTGCATTGTGGCTGACCTGATGATTGAACTGTCATGTTTATGGTTGGCCAGATCATGTACATGGGTGGCCCATCTGATACATGGCTCAGATGTCCCACACATGTCAGTTTGGGATATGTCTGCATTTATAGGTGTGTGTGGGCTTACCATGGCTCTCTATTTCATTTAAGTTTTTGCAGCACTATCCTTTCTTTGTTGGACATGTGCTTTGTATGTGGAATTTGTTTCTGAGTTTTTGAGAGTCATAGCAGCTTTAAAGTTCTTTTGGGATGCTCAGGCATGCGGGCAGGCCCATTCTTGACTACCCTGAAATGAGGGTGCGATGGTAATGGGTCTGACCCATTATCCTACACATTTCGGGTCTGTTTTCGTGGGTCTCAGAATTAAAGTGCATCCTGCCATCCTCGCTTGCAGGATATTGCCCTAGAAAATACAACATGGTTGGCATCATTCATGTAATTTTCAATTGGGGTGCATCCAAAGTTTTTGAGCAGGCCCTTGAAATGGAATGGCTTATGTACGCCAATGTCAACAACAACCACTATCTTGTTTTAGTGATAGAGCTTTTCTAGATCATGCACTTCTCTCGTTGCAGTAAAACTGATTACTAGCCTTGTAAGGCATCATGAAGTGCATGGCATCGTATGGGAACTGTTCACCATTTAACTTTCCTTGGACATGGCATCAGATTAACTACAGAAAAAGCATAAATACAATGATGAAGTTCTATGCCTTATCTTAATTAATTATGACTGAGAATTATGTTATCCACAGAGATGCAACAACTATGGAAAAAGATTCAGGAAGGCTGAAGCAAGACAGACATTGTTGCGCAATGTCAGTGCGTACGCAGACTACCTATTTCAGGTGTCTATCTGCCTCATGAATTTCACTGTTTGATTTATTTATTTATTTTTAATGAGTAGGCTGAGAAATTTTTATTAGAAAAAAAGAAGAAAAACAGGACATAAATAGAGCCTAAAACTCAGGTCCTTGCAGAAACAGCAAACGAAGGAAATTTCAAAACAGCCAAAAACAAAATACCACAGACTAGAAACACTATTTCCTATTAACTATTTGGAACTCGCTCCCCAAAGTTCCCAACTTTTCTAGCCCGTCGCCCTCTAAATTAGTCTCTTTTGACGTGCGGAAATAAAACTGTATGACCAATGCACACGTTAAGCACTTCCTCCACAATATCTGCAACCCCTACAGGGGCATGACCCTCGTCTAGCCCACAATATTGCATTACTGAATTGCCTTCAAACGCTATAGGAATTAAATTCAAACCAGCAGCAACTTTGACTCTTGAGGCCATGGCTTTGGTGAAGCTAGAGTCTTGAATACCGATGGGCTGGAAAACTTCACAGGGATTTCTCCACTATTCAATTTATTTCATAGACATCTTTCCATCTTTCTATTTATTTTATTTCCATTATATTTAAGGTAAACCTGTGAAAACCTTGATATAGTGGAAAGCCAAAGTTATGAGGGTAGTAATTTTGGGTGTGGAGTAGGTGTGTGTTAAACACCGAACCACTATAACCTCTTGTGCATTTGTGGTGATTGATTTATTTGATTCTCTGCCTTTTACTGTTTTGAAAGATTGATTTCAAGGACATTGTGAAATAAGGTTGTCCTGCCTAAAATAATAGTGAAGGTTGTCCTACGAATTACTTGGAATCAAAGTTTCAATACATTGTGTGATTGATAATATATTTTCCGCATTTTATTATAAGGAATTGGTATTGTCCTAGCCCCCTTCTAGGACATTGATAGCTCATCTTTGAACCGATGATTAAGATAATGTCCACGAAATGGGTGAGCTCTCATATTTCAAATTGTCTAATGTGTGTGATTTCAATGCTATTTTTTTTTTTTTTTGCAATGTTTCAGTTACAATGAATCCCATGATTTGGTAGTTTAGATTATAACAGTGGATGAGTTGCCGTATCTTAAAATGATCACAACTTGTCCTTTTCTTTTTCTTTTTCTTTTTCTTTTTTCTTTTTTGAATGGGATTACAACATGTCTCCATTCTAACCAGTGTTTCCATAGTCGGCGAAAAATCGATAATATCGCCGATATTTATCGGTGTCGCTGGACCGGCGATACCGAAACACCAAAAATTCGTTTCTCTTCCTAATGTCAACGAAATATAGGCGATATTTTCTATTTTATCGGGAAAAAAATAATTATCAGCGACAACTCTCCCTATTATTTAAAAAAAACAAAATAGATATAGAAAAAAAAAATCTCTTACCATTTTTTTCTCAAAATCTGCCTGCGGGAGTGGCTTTCGGATGGATTTGGTGGGCCAATCATGGTCGGTAGCGCCGGATTTTCAGAGGTAAGAAATCTCTCTTTTAGGTTTGAAAGAAACCCAATTTTGGCGAGGTTGAAGGGGATTTGGGTTGGGATTTGAAAAAGAAAGATATTTGGGGAAAGATATTCGGGATTTTTTTTTTTTTTTTTAATGCGGAAAAAACGATTGAAGGTTTTTCGGAGAAGATGAGATGAAAGGGAAGCGGACCGGTGTATACACCAGCGTGGGTATGTGTCATGCGATGACGAGCGCTGAAGCTCCTCGAGCTCCGAGTTGTACGAACGGTTCAAAGGAGATCAAAGTTAAATGGGCCCCAAAATGATGTATTTATTACATCCATAGCGTTCATCCATTTTTCAAAATCATTTTAAAGCATGAGTCAAAAAATAAATCATAGCCAAAGCTCAAATGGACCACACCAGAAATAGCAGTGGGTAATGATTTTCACCGTTAAAACATTCGTAGGGCCCACCATAAAATTTATTTTCAATCCAATCTGTTCATAAGGTCAAAAATACCTGGATTAAGAGGAAAAACACATAATATTGATCCAAAACTTATGTGACCACCAAAAGGGTTTCAATGGTATACGTTCAATCCCCCACTGCTTTTTGCGGTGTGGTCCACTTGATCTTTATATCTGTCTTATTTTTCCGCTCAAGCCTTAATACGAGCTCATAAAATGAATGGACGGTTTGGATATAACACATACCTCATGATGGGACCCACAAAACTTGCTAACGTCAATACACCCAGCTACTTGGTACACCAGCCAAGACGAAAGCTCCCTTTTGAGAGAGTGAACTCGGTGCAATTACGGCCTTACAAACAGTGGTGCGTCTCTCACGGTGGGGCCCACGTTTATGTATTTATTTTTTTATCCATGCCGCCCATAGGTTTTTCCAGATCATTATAAGACACTAGCCCAAAAAATGAAGCAGATCGAAATCTAAGCTGGGCGATATTTTAAGAAAGAGTGGTGGTTGAACCTCCACTGTTAAAAACTTCTTTGAGCCTACATTAATGTTTTTATGTTTTGTAATGTTTATTTGTCATCCAACCCTTTGATAAGGTCACGTAAACCTTTATATGGAAAAGAACAAATATCAGGTTGGTCCAAAACTTTTGTAACCCATGAGAAGGTTTTAGTGGTCAATCACCATTGTTTCTTATGTAAAGGTCCACCAAAGATTTGAATCTGCTTCATTTTTTAGATTATACCCTAAATTGATTTTTAAAAATAGATGAACAGGATGGATATGCAATAAATATATCAAGGTGGGCCCCACCATAAGTGTTGTATTGTCTTACTGAAGGCTAAGGTTGCACATAATCCACTCTACTCCCTTGCACCACTAAGTGGGTGGGATTCAGTAGGCCTGGCTATTATTTATTTATTTATTATTATTATTATTATTATTTTCAATTCATCCCAGCAGGAATGGGACCATGAATTGTTTGAATGTATATAAACATCATGGTGGACCAGGGAGGTTTATTTGTCATCCAAGTTGAAACCTTCCTAGGAGCTATGGCCCACGGTGGTATTTATTTGTCATCCAAGTTGTTCATAAGATCACATAGAGATGGATGAAGTTAAAATACAAAAATGACATGGATCCAAAACTTTTGTGGCCCCTAATGATTTTTCAATGGTACGCATGTTCAATTCACATTGTTTCCTGTGGTGTGGTCCATTTGAGCATTGGATATGCTTCATCTTTGGGATCAAGCCTTAAAATTATCTTGTAAAATGGATGGATGGGGTGGATAAAATACATAAATCACAATGGGCTCCACATAGTTGACTCAGTACGATAAGCATACTGATTTATACGGTGCGCATGTGTCACTTGTTTGTATCTTTGGATTGATGGGTCGATGCTCTGTGGGGCCATTATAATGATAAATATTTTATCAATGTCGTCCATTTATTTTGATAGATAATTTTAAGGCATGAGTCCAAATTGAGACAGATTTGCATCTCAGGTGGACCACACTAAGGGAAACAGTGGTGATTAAATGCCCACCATTAAAAACAGTGGTATGGCCCACCACCAGATTTTTGGATCTGCCTAACTTTTAGAGCATTGTCCTATTGTGGCCTTTCAAAAGAGATGGTAGGAGTGGATTTGTGACGTACATCTCTATCACGCAAAAACCACACTGATTGGATAATCCAATCCATCCTTGATTTGGCATCTTTGAGTTCATTCACTTTTATATGTCTTAATTACTGTATGCCAGCTGCATTTGTAATATATAAACTCATTTTGGTTGTTATTAAAGTGATTTTTTATGGCATCGCATGCTTTTTTTGTCCCATTAAATGAAAACTTATTATGTAATGTATTTTTTTTTTTTTTTTTTTTTTTTTTTTTTATAAATTCCTGAATATGTTAATATGTGTATTCATGTGTGTCCTGAAGTTTCACTGAAAAATTCCACCATTTTCTCCTTGTTTTCCCCTTTTTTCCTGCATTTCCGGTTATCGGCGATATTATCAGCGATAACGATATTATATCTTTATCTTTGGCTAGCGAAACTTGTAGCGAAACTGACAACTCGAACACTGATTCTAACCACAGTCACGTTGTGTGAAACTTATCTTCTTCTTTTCTTTCTTTTTTTTTTTTCTCAAAAGGTAACAACCATTTATTAAAGGCGCCGAGATAGTTATGTAAAACTTCCAGTGTCCAATCAAATCGATCGTTTTTTTTTTTTTTTTTTTTTTAGTGGTGGTAAAGTTGTATTTGGCCTTTGAATTCTTATTTCAAAGGCATGCCATGCCCATCCTTTGATGATGTTATTGTAAACATTTGGTGATGTCTAGAGTACATCAATGTTTTGAATATTGGTTCATTAAGGAAAAAATGGGTTGTATTGGCCAATACATGCCGATACGCCCCGTATCAGCATTAATATAGGGCCATTATGTCCGATATTATCATAAAGGCCTCATTTTGAAAATTTTATTTTCAAAATACCTCACTTTTCATTTCAACCATGAAGAAAGCTTAAAATCTAATTTTAGAATAGATTTAGGCCTATTCGAGGATCAAAACAGAAGATTTGAGTGGGGTTCGACGAATGAAAGCGGAGTGGACCATTTCAGGAACTGTCGGGTGAAAGAAAGGGTAAACCATCATTTTCCCTCTTTTTAATATATTCATGCGGAAAGGATTTCCTATGGAGGGGAGCAAGTGAGGGAGAAAAGTTTCATCTTCTCAAGTGAGAAGAAGTAAGCCGATTAAGGAAGGGGGAGCTAGGATGAAGCTTCTCTTAATTACAAAAAGGGCTTTATCGGGCAAATGGATTTGGGGGTTCGCTAAAGAAGAAGCCAGTACATGGAGGGAGCTGATTGCTAGCAACTATGGAAACCGGGGGGGGGGGGGGCGTGGTTGCGGCCATAGAACACTTCGTTCGCAGGGGTTTGTCCTTCAAACTTGGGAGTGGGAAGCGAATCCGCTTATGGGTAGATGTGTGGTGCTGAGATAGAGCTCTTCAGGATCTGTTACCAAAAACCGTTGATCGCTTCGCCGTGGCAGCGGACTATTTCTTAGTCGATGTGGTGGGAGTGGTGTAGTGATGTAGGATGATGAAAACTACCTTAGGATGCAAGGCGAGAGATCAATTTATACATTAATTTCAGCAATCAACATGTAAAATCAAACATTACCACATAATAGATTCGAAAATTCAGATTTATAACATGAATGTCCTAGGTTATCACATACACGGTGCACGGAAATATAAAATAATTCAAGAGTGGCTCACTTGGAAGTAGGGACTTCCAATCTAGCGTGGGTAGTGCAACAACCACGTGGATAGACAAAGATGCAAGCAAAATTCTAGTTTGGGAAAAGTTTAACAAAAATTCAGATTTTCATTAGGGTTTTGTATTCATGAATGGAGATTTCGGAATGGGGTTTTTAGGGATTCAAAGGATCTAGGGATTGAGGAGTTTTAGAGGAAAATCAAAGAGGGAAAACCCCAAATGGGGGCCCATACGTGTCTAGGTAAAGGAGAAGAAAGAGGAGGAAGATTAAGTGGGGTAGGTTTTGATGGGTTTAGAAGGTTGTAATGAGAAAACAAGAGAAGAAGAAGAATACCTTTTGAATAAGAGAAAGAGGACGGATGTACCTTAAGGAATCCACCACCAAACAAGCTTCTACCATTCCACAATTCAATTGGAAATGAGGGTTTCTCACAAGCCCTAAAACATAAAAATGAAAAATCCTTTAAACAAGAGAGCTTCTCTCTCTTTTCTTTCTTCTCAATAACACCACTAAGGTTGGACCTCCACCCCCCTGTGCTTTTATAATTAAAATTTTGGAATAATTACAAATATGCCACTCACGTAAGTGAAATGGCCCATAATCCAAAATAAGAAAACTAAAACACCTACTATCAATCTCAACTATCAATCTCAACTATCAAATAAATCATAAAAATAACAAAAAACATAAAGGAAGCAAGATCAGAGCTCAAAGGGCCCTGGTTTGAAAGATTTGGCGGCCCGATGGCCTGATCGACGAGATCCAACGGTCAGATGGACACAGAATAAAAATCCTATAACTAAAATGGTCTTTTAAGCGACCCACATGCATCATCCCAAAGTGGGGTCTTCATGATGCATGTCCAATGCTCGTGGGGTCTTCAAAATGGCCTAACGGGCCCCATCTAGAACTCGTCTCCCATCCACAAAGAAAGTTGTGCTGATGTGGGTGGTCATCTTTGTCTCTAGTACACCCGAGTAGGTCCTATGATGTCCTCATCAATTCTCCCCGGCTAAGAAGAATTCGCCACTAGCGAAATAAAGTTGCGATAACGTTCGAGGAGGTCAGGATCAATGCGTTGGAACTTTGCCTCTGTAATCCAAGTGTTGTCTAAATTCGGCTTGTTCTTCCACTTCACGAGGTATTTTTGATGTCCTCCATGGCATGTAGAGACCGCTTGGTAGTCCAAAACATCCTCAATCTCTTCTTTCCACCTAGGTAGTGATGAAAGAGAAGGCAATGGGTGTGAAGTAAAGTCTGGTAAAGGCCATGGGCTGGGGATGGGGTTAGGGACACCATCATCTAGGATATGAGAAAGGTTTGCAGGAGGGCTAGAAGATAGATGTGTGGGTCTGTTAGAAGGCACAAAGTCCTTCACGTTGAATGTTGCACTAATGCTCATGTAAGATGGAAGATCCACCACATACACATTATGGCTCACTCTTGTCAAAATTTTATATGGACCTGCACTACGGGCACGCAATTTCCTCACGGTTCCCTGTAGGAATCGTTCGGGCCTAATGCGGACCATGATGTAGTCACCCACCTGAAACTCCTTAAACCTACGATGTGAATCTGCATAGATTCTATAATGTTGATTACTAGTATTAATACGCTTCTTGATCTCACAATGCATATCATGAATATGCCATGCAAATGCTTCTGCGAACTTAGATGGCGTATGTGAACAGACACAGGTATGAGATCTATAGGCATTCTAGGCTTGTACCAAAATACTATCTCAAATGTACTCATGCTCTCCTGAATAAACCATTTCCTAAGAAGCTCATCAACTTGCTTCTTGAGTTCTGCATGCTCTGTGGGGTTCTCATTCTGTAATGAGGAAGGTTTGAGAGAGTTGACTTGAGGACTAGATCAATGGCATGCTAGATGTCCCTCATAGGTGGAAGCTTATCAGAAAAGACATCACTGAACTCATCCATCATCGAAATCACCTCACTAGCCAACTCTACACCAACCTGGGGGGTAGCCTCTCTAGTCACGAGGGCATACACCTTTGAATCCTCTCTAGTCTGTCTTTTAAATTCTTTTACATTAATGATATGAAGAGACTTAGGTTTTGGACTTCCTCGAAGTTTCAAGACCCTTCTTGGTGGTTTCCTTCTTACCCGGTATGCTCTTGGGTGGAAGAGGACTCAATGTAATTTTCTTGCCCTCAAATATGAATGTACAAATAAGCGACCGAATATTATAATGTCCAAGTCAAATAACTAGGGCTTACCTAAGATGATGTGGTGACATCCATGGGAACCACACCGCACCACAACGAATCCTTATATGACCCAAAATGGATAGGGATACAACATTGGTGTGATATCGGAATGGACGACTCATCAACCCATGACACTTGGTAGGGCTGAGGGTGAGATTTGGCTTTCAAGCTCAATCGACTCACAACACTAGTAGAGACCACATTGGCACAACTGCCACTGTCCTTAATCACTTTACAATTCTTTTATCCGCACTTGGTATAAGTGTAAAAGATCGTGTTCTTGCCCCAATTATCATTTTCTTTAGCTTGGGCAAAGGCGCATCTAACTACCGCAAGAGTGTGGGTCTGCTGATCATCAAACTCCTCATCACTAGCACCAATTTCAGGCTCATGTTCCTCTACGTTGTAATTGCCCTTATCATCCTCACCTGCCTCATCTATCATAAGAGTTTTACATCTTTCTTTGTTTGGACATTCCTTTGCGAGGTGACCATAATCATTGCAACGGAAACACTGCATGTGCTCACTTCCCTTTGAACTAGTGCTGACTAGACCTTTACCTTTAATATCTCTGTTATAGGTAGGAGCACCAGTTGGGGCTTTGGTCTGGCTCCCAGGAGTAGGTTTGGCTCCTTGAGGAGCAACCCTGCCGCTGGAATCAGGAGACCCAAACCGCTTCATGGTCTGTTGCACTAGCTATCGCTCAAGCTCCTCTACCGTAAGGTAGGCCTCTCGTGTACCAACATCATGAGGGATGAGCTCATGGCTAATTTCAGGGCACAGGCCCATCCTAAAACAAGACAGGTCACAGTAGGGGACTCATCGACATCACATCACATCATGTACTCAAATCTCTCGATGTAATCCGATACAGACATCGACCCTTGCCTCAAGGACTGCCACTGGTCTAAAAGCCGATCACGGTCGAAGAGTTGGATGTATTTTTCTTTAAGTTCTTTCATCTCAATCCATGATGTAATGGGTTCATCTTTACACCGCTCTGCCTTCCGTTCTGTATTGGTCCAGAATAACTTGGCTTGACCCATAACTTCATCTTAGCCAATCTTGCTCAATGGCGATCTGACATATCATGCCACTCGAAGAAGTGGTCCATGTCAACTAGCCAGTCAAGGAAATGCTTAGGGTTCAACCGACCATCAAAACTGGTAACATTGACTTCGACACTCTTTATAACCATTTCCTCAGGGTCGTAACGATCTCGCGACTCTCTACGGGGTACATGGGCGCGCGGTCCTACGTGACCTAGTCCCTGACCAAAGTTCCTATTATGACCCCTAATGGGTTCTACTGGGATTGGACCCTGCTCAACTAGGTCCTCATCCATTGGTTCTCTTGCTTGAAATTGGTGGTCTTCCCTGGTGACGGGGGTACCATGAGAGGTAACCTCTAGTCATGTGATATGCTGGTTGCTGGCAGTCAATTGCACAACAGTAGTCTTATTGTGCGTCTCAATGGCCGTCAAATGACAATTAATCTCTTCGAGAGCCTCGACAATTTGATCCGGGTTCATGGTGGGGAATAAACCAAAATCACGACCTGTTTCCATTTGCATACACTAAACGACCCTAATGAGAGACAACCTAGTTGAATGTGTAATAATGATAAATGCAGTGCATAAAAAAAAAAAAATCAGATTTGACGGCGCTCAATGTGATGCTATATGGTGCACATGTGTTCTATGTATGATGACCCTTAATACCTCAAACCCTATGGACAACCCTAGAATGATTCTAATAAGGCTAAAATTGAAAAATCAGCAACTAGGTGTCTTAAAGTCACCAAATCTGAAAATTCCAGCAATATAGTACTTGAAAACACCCAAGCAGAAAATTCAACAAACTAAATCAGAAAATTCAACAAGTTATATGCTAGGAATTTCGTCGAACACCTACCCAACGCTAGACCTAAGCTCTGATACCAAATTTGATGTAGGATGATGGAAACTACTCTACGATGCAAGATGAGAGATCAATTTATATATTAATTTCAACAATCAACAAGTAAAATTAAACATAACCACATGATAAATTCAAAAATTTAGATTTATAACACGAAGGTCCTATGTCATCACATACGTGGTCTGCGAAAATATAAAATATTTCAAGAGTGACCCACTTGGAAGTAGTGACTTTCAATATAGCGTGGGTAATGCAATAATCATGTGGATAGACAAAGATGCAACCAAAATTCTGGTTTGGGGAAAGTTTCACAAAAATTCATATTTTCATTAGGGTTTTGTATTCATGGATAGAGATTTAAGAATTGAGTTTTTAGGGATTAAAGAGTTTTGGAGGAAAATCAAAGAGGGAAGAAAACCCTAAACGGGGCCCCACATGTGTCTAGGTGAAGGAGAAGAAAGAGAGGGAGGATTGAGTGGGGTTTTGATGGGTTTAAAAGGTTGTAATAGGAAGACAAGAGAAGAAGAAGAATACCTTTTGAAGAAGAGAAAGATGAATGATGTACCGTGGGTAATCCACCACCAAACAAGCTTCTACTCCTTCCACAATTCAACTGGGAGGGTTTCACACAAACCCTAAAACACAAGAGGGAGAAATCTTTCACACAAGAGAGCTTCTCTTTTCTTTCTTTCTTCTCAATAACATCACTAGGGTTGGACCTCCAAACCCCCCCCCCCCCCCCGTGCTTTTATATTAAAAATTTGGAACTAAGAATTCAGAATAATTATAATTATGCCACTCACTTAAGTGAAATAGCCAATCATCCAAAATAAGAAAGTTAAAACACTTGTTATCAATATCAACCATCAAATAAATCCTAAAAATAACAAAAAAACATAAAGGAAGCAAGATTAGAGTCCAAGGAACCCAGATCTAAAAGATCTAGTGGCTTGATCAACAAGATCCAACAGTCGGATGGACACGAAATAAAAATAATATGACTAAAATGGTATTTGAAGTAACCCGCATGCATAATCCCGAAGTGGGGTTTTCCTGATGCACGTCCAATGCATGTGGGGTCTTCAAAATGGCTCGGCGGGCCCCATCTAGAACTCGTCTCCCATCCATAAAGAAAGTTGTGCTGATGTGGGTGATCGTCTCCGCCTCTGGTACACTCGAGTAGGTCCTCTGATGTCTCCATCATGTGGGCCTCTCTCTTTCGGAGGGATTTATTGGACGATGAGATAGGCAAGGTAGCTCGTCTCTATGACCTTTTAAAATCTTTCAAGCTAGAATTTCAGTTAGAAGATTGTATTTTCTGGGGGAGACACTGTTCCGGATAGTTTTCTGTCAATCGCTTTGCAATATCATTTTCGACTCAGGTTCTATTCTCTCCTCTTCCCCGTTCCACCATTGGTTCTACGATGTGCTAGTTGGAGTCGCGGTGTTTGTTTGGCTCGTTGGTAGAAAAAGGTTTCTCATAGCTGACAACTTGCAGAGAAGAGCCCTCCCTCATCCTTCCCCAATGTTTGCTTGTTGTGCGTGAAAGATGAAGAGATGATTGACCACTTGTTCATCCATTGTCCATTTGTGGCCAAAGCGTAGGATCATTTCCTTGGCCTTCTTCGTATGGATTGGATAATGCTGAAGTCAGTTAACATGCTTGTTTCAGCTTGGCATGGGGGAGGATCGAGGAAGGCGGGGAAAGTTTCGTGGAGACTTCTAATCATGGCTGTATTTAGGGTAATTTGGGGTGCAAGAAATGGGAGATGTTTTCGTAACTCTCAAGTTGAGCCTGCTGAGGTCATTTGTAAAATCAAAGGCCTCCTTTCGGATTGGGCAGGAAATGTACAGGCAGCTTCGGTTGTTTGTTCTTTAGTTGTTTTGGTTTCTTTTCTTTGGGTTGTATTCTTTCTCGCTTTTCGCGAGCTTCTTAATAAATTGTTGTTACCTCTATAAAAAAAATGTGGAATGGACCCTAGTCCACTAATAGGTCAAGCTAATTGACAACATTCTCATCAAAGAATGGTATGATCCACTGATACATGTTAAAAATACGAAAAAGAAGAAGAAGAAGAAGATAGATTTTAATATTTCAAAAATTTTCCTACTTTCCAATTTTATTTTTTTCAAGACTACTCCTATTATTATTATTACTATTATTATTATTATTATTATTATTATTTTATGTAGAAATACAAAATTGGCCGATGTGAGTCCAATGCACCTCTTATTGTATCTTTTTTGGGCCCGGGTGATATTATGACTAACAGCATTCTCATCAGCAAGTTAAGCTGACTGACTGCATTCTCATCAAAGAACGATCTGATACACCATTTAATTCATGTTAAAAGCACAAGAAAAAAGATAGATTCTAATGTTTTAAAAAAAAATTCCTATTTTTCAAGATCTTTTTGTGCAAAAAGGAAAAACAGCCAATAATGCATGTATCAGCTGATATGGGTCCAACACTTCCTCTATTGTGTCATATTTGGTCCTGGCGTTATAGCCACAGATACAAAATTGGGGCCCCTGAAAGTGACATTAAAAAACCTTGCTTTCGATTAAAGGGAAAACTGAGGTTTTAGACGTTTGTTGGTGGATCGTAGTTAAAGAGTTCAGTGGATTAATTGTTCATGCCCATGCATGGTAAGGGTTGCAGCTGGTTTGATACAATTGCATGTGAAAAAAAGAGTAGTTTTTTCCTTCTTCTTCTTCTTTTTGTTTTTCCTTTTGCAGTAGCTGGTGGATACTCTTGTTTGCAAATGGTCTGGTGATGCTCTAGGGCTGTTGTAGTTACGATACAGCAGCATAAGAATTAAAAGTATCTAAAGATACTCTTGTTTGAAAGAATCCTGATTATGGGAGTCATGCATGGTGTTGAACCTCCTGTAGGTGAGCACGGGTCAAGGGGTACCCTGGCTGATACTCTGGAAGAGTCTATCAGGGGAGTAACTCAAAGAAGAACCGAAGGATGTTCATTCCACAGATTGTCTGCTGGGATTTATGATGTATTGCAATATGTCAAGAGTGAGAGAGCTAAAGCTTTGCCAGAGTCCTAGAGAGGGACATGCTTTCTGGTGGGCCTAAAGCACATAGATGCTTGAGAGGATATGAGGATCAGGACTGATACGCTATTGGAGTCCGCAGGACCGCAGGGCACAACCGTCCCATGGGCCATGTATGCATGTTGGATGTGGCTAATCTTTTACCCATTGACTCCTTTTTTTTTTTTTTTTTTTTTTTTTTTTTTTTTTTTTGTATATTGTGGCTCATCTGGCAAGCTGACTGGTCAGATTATTGGTCCATGCACAAACATGATGGCCAAGGTATCCCGTATCAGTATCGGTTGGCGTAACGGTGCCCACAGATACGGATATGAGGGTGTATCGCCGATACGGGGGCATAACGGCCCGTAACGGTGCAATTTTTTATTTTTATTTTTGCCTAAAAAATATGAAAAAATATGGATTAAATCCAGAATATTTTAAGCATTCCAAATATGCATTCATTTATAAATTGGAACATGTTTATGGTGGTGTAACAGTCCACTCTTTGGTGAGAAGCTGTATCGGACTATTTGATGAATTTATGAACTAGACAACTAGTTATTGGCTATAAATATTTTATATTTAATTATTTAACTATATAATATCAATATGAATTAATTAGAATGAATCTAATACCAAAATATCTCATATTTGTAGGTTTGGTGTATTACATACCTTGTGACTTGTGTACATTTTATTTCAACATACAATCTAGGGACTTTTATGTCCAATTATATAATTCATATATCTAACAAATTAATATAATTTTTCCCAATAAATCTTAAGAAAAAATTTGAAATTATATTCAAGTAAATAGTGTTGTTGATTTAGAACTGATTTGGTGGACCATTTGATGCCCCAAATCAATGTTAAATTCATGCAATCTATTGGCACTTATCTCACTAATGGATTGGTGGATATTTATTGAACAGTGATAAATGAAAAATATCAAATGATCCTATTTCAGCAAAACAAGTGTTTGCAAATTAACGGTGAAAATCATTTAAATAATTTAATTTTGGAATTGTGACATGGCAACAATAGTGCCATAATTTAATTTATTAATTTTGAGATAATGTATGCCTCATGGACAATTTTTACGGCCATGTACATAGGGCCCACCACGATGTATGTATTGTATATCAATGACATCCATCCGTTTTATCAAATCATTTTAAGGCATGGTCCAAAAATGAGGTAGATCCATATCTAAGGTGGACCACACAGTAGGGATTGAATTCCCACAATTAAAACTTTTATTATTATTATTATTATATATATATATTTTTATTTTTAAGCTGCGACTTTTATTTCCTTGATCCAAGTCCATGCAACCTTATCAGTAGTTTTGATGGTAAATAAACATTACAGTGGGCCATAATAAGTTTTTAACTGTGGGCATTCAATCCTACTGTGTGGTCCACTTGAGATTTGGATCTGCATCATTTTAGGGACCATGCCTTGAAATGATAAGGAAAAACTGATGGGTAGCATGGATTGGCTGGTGCACCTCACCTTTATAGCTGTTGTATTGACGTCAACAAGTTTTGTGGGTCTGATCATGAGGTATGTGTTATATCCAAACCGTGCATCCATTTTGCGAGCTCGTCTTAAGGCTTGAGACGAAAAATAAGACAGATCTAACTATCAAGTGGACCACACTGCAAAAACTAGTGGGGAATTGAACGTCTACCATTGAAACCCTTTTTGGGGTCACAGAAGTTTTGGATCAATATGAAAAAAAATAAAATTTTCCTCTTCATACAGGTCTTTGTGACCTTATGAACAGATTGGATTGAAAATAATCGTTATGGTGGGCCCTATGAATTGTTTAACGTTGAAAATCATTATCTCCGCTGCTATTTGTGGTGTGGTCCACCTGATCTTTGGATATGATTCATATTTTGGATAATGATCTAAAATGATCTCTAAAAATAGATTAACGGTTTAGATATAATAAATACATCACTATGGGGCCCATGTAACTTTGATCTCCTTTGAACCGTTCGTACAGCTCGAAGCTCGAGGAGCGTCAGTGCTCGTCTTCACACGACACGTACCTACAGCGGCTATATAGCTGCTTTGTGGTACACCAGCCCATTCGCTTCCAGTGTTAGTGCTCGTCTTCGCACGACACGTACCTACAGCAGCGATATAGCTGGTGTGTGGTACACCAGCCAATCCGCTTCCATTCTTTTCCCGACCGAGAGAGGGAGAGTGAAATGAGAGGGAAATGGAGAGAGAAGAAGAAAATGAGAGGGAAAGAAAGAGAAAATGAGAGAAAAGGGGCTGCAGCCCGAGAAGGAGGAGAAAACGGGGGGGGGGGGGGGGGGGAGGGGGAGCTCGAGAAGAAGAAGAAGGAAAGAAAAAAAAAGAGTACGTATTTATTATTATTTTTTAAAAACCTATTTCCTTTAGGCCCATAACAGTCGTTATGGGTTACGGTCACAGAATTTTGGGGGGGGGGGGGGTGTGCGTTTCGACCCCGTATCACGTAACGGCCTGGGCCTTTACTGTTACGTAACGGCTGATACGGCCGTATCGTAACGGATACGGGACACCTTGATGATGGCCCAACCTGATCGATGCTTGGACCTCGGACAATTGCACCATGTTAGCACGTGGTATCGATTGTAGATGTGTTGGGGCAAACTAGCCAATTTTGAAAACCATTGTACAAATCTTGTGATGTTGATGGCTTCTTGTTTTAAGTTTTAACCCTAAAAAAAAAATCCATTTTATGCCCCATCCATGGTTCTGAATTTAAGCACTCACTGCCCTCGAAATGATCATTCCCATTGGTTAGGCAGTTGCACCATGCATTCCATTTCCCCTATGCATTCCGTTTTAATTTGAAAGGTAACACTACCAGGGTTTGAACCCTGGATATCACTCACACACACTGCACTATCTCTAGCAGCTCATCTAATGAGCTGGAGACCCGGCATATTTATTTCTAAGTTTACCATGATAATACCTTGCAAATTGCTAGTTTAACAGTGTTTTTATTGCTTGTGCCTTTTTGCATTATTCCATTTATGCCAATGTTATTCCCATCTCCTTCCATGCATTCAAATCTGAGGGTTTTTCTAATGACAAATGATCCAATGCTCCTAGTTGCATTGGTTCACTTGGACAGTCCAATCAATGGCCTGAAGTCTTATCCCTTCTGATTTTATTATTAGAGCATTCAATTAGTATGAGAAGGCTATCTGAACTGTTCTATTATGTGATGAACACATTTCATGGACTAGAAAAAATCGCACTGATCGGATGATCCAATCCATCCTTGATTTTGACCTCGTTTTCGATAGCCATCCCATCTCCAAGCAATGGATGGAATGGTTATGGTTGCTTAACAAAAGTGATTCTTTATGATCATAAGCAATCTATAATGAACCCTGACAAATAGATGGATTAAATAGTTGATTCAACCTATTTTCGTGTAAACATTTTTGGCCATCCATATTAAAGGCCATTTATCAGATGGTCAATATTTGTCAGATCAGTGTGATGTTTGCATGGCAGTCAATGAAATATGCTTTGACGTAATTAACTGTCTGGATCAATGGATTGGACCGTCTAAGTGTCACAATGCAACTAGGAGCACTATAACTTATACTGCTATGTGAGCACTGGAGCATTTCTCTTTTCTAATTGCATTGTATTATCTTTTTGCTTTTTCAACAGAGCTGGAAGTCTGACAACAGTGAATATGACCAACCATCCGGTAAAGGCACCTCATGGTTCAAAACACAATGGGCCAATGGAACAAAAAGTTCCCATGAATCTCGTTGGGAAAGTTATAGGAGCCGTCTTAAAGGTACCTTAAAATTTTCAACATCTTAAATCTCTACTTCTCTTTTGATATAACCTTGTGCGTGCTTCTTTTCATTCCCAGAGATGCATGGCATGTTTGTTTCTTTAGAGGAAACTGGAGCATACTGTAGGCATCTATCTCTATTGGTTTTACGGAACATTACAAAATAAATTCTGATAAAAAAATGCATTCTCTTGAAGGTAGAATAAAAGAGATATGATCCAGTGTTTTCAGAGCACTACAGGTTATAGAGATCCCAGTTGTGCTGGGACACTTGGACAGTCCAATTGATCAATCTGGACCATCTACTGGGTTCATCATACGGTTCATGGGCTACAAACTTCTCCATAAGTTGGGTTCTTTTTTATAGCAATCCATTTTCCAAGCCATGGATTAGATGGTTAGGATTTCTTGATGAAAGTTAGTCTTTTAAACCATAAGCAGTCAATGATGGATCCCAAAAAATAGATGACAAACTGTTGATTTGGCCTACTTGTCAACAAATTATCTTAACCGTTCATTTTGTAGGCCATTGATCCAATGGTTGGAATTGTTAGATTGGTGTGTTTTTTACTTGATAGCCTATGAAGTGTGTTCTGGACCTAATGGACAGCTCACATCGATTTGTTGGTTTGTCCAAATGTCCCAACACAACTAAGAGCACTATAACTTATAGTGCTCTGAGAGCGCTAGATTATTCCTATGAATAAAATATAGGCGGTGGTTTTTTGAAGTTTATCTATTTGTACTTATTTAGACTTACAGGAAACTTTAGTCTTACCTGTAATGGGACTCATGCATTTGAGTTTGGCAAACGACTTGCTTCACATGTGCCAACATGGCACTAGCGGGCCCCACGTGTTTGTGCTCCAACATGAAAGTCATTTCATCCATTTGTTATATATACCACACATGTTCATTGATTGTGACAAACATCCAATTTTTAGTTGTCATTTTTTCCTTCATACACGTGCCTCACCAAATGAGTGAACCAGCCTGATTTTTAGGCCAGGTGGCATACACGGTCGGGCCCGCTAGTGCATGACTCCTGGTTTGTGCTGAAGTTTGTGTTTGAATACAAAGTTGAACTTTGGAGCTTAGGAAAACATGGTTTTTCTCTCGTCCAGGAAGAAGAGGTTTTGAGTTCTGCTGCAGCGATGATGATGATGTCGAGACCATATTTCGATCTTCATTTGGAGGGGAGCGATTCTTTTATTGGTCCTTTAGCAGCTCAGAGAATTTTCAGAGGAATTCATCGGGCTACTCTAACTATAAATGCTCTTGGAGGAGCAGGATGGAAGATGAATATGATTCCACAGATTATAACAGTTGTGGATCTGATTTGGCTTCCGATCGGCTTGCTCTTGGATTGAGTGCTTCTGGTCCACTCAAACTTGAAGAAGTTAAAAGCGCGTAAGCTTTTGTGATATTTTCTTGTTCTTAGCATTCACTTGCCATCAGAAAATGCTCGGTTATTCTACCTCTGTTTTCATTTTGTTCTTGAAATTATTAACAGCCATTTAAATGCTATTTCTTAAAAAAAGGAAAAAATGCCATTTAAATGCCCATTTCTGATGCTTTAAATTCTCTCGATATTGTTTCCTGTTTCAGATATCGAGCCTGTGCTCTAAGATGGCATCCAGATCGTCATCAAGGTTCTTCGAAGGTATCTGAATCAATATGCCTCTCTCTCTCTCTCTCTCTCTCATTTGCCTTCTCACAAACGACATTGATTGTGATGACCTTCCCCTTTAGAGGTTTGGCAGGCCCCGTGTATAGTCCCTCTAGATGCAACGTGTGCGCCAACCTGATCAGCAAGTGGGACATCTGACCAGTGCATAAAGTGCCACCCAACATGAAAATGACCTGGTGCAAAGCTAAGGCTAGTCTGCTTGTAAGCTGCTCTGGTCCTAGTACAAAATCAATGGATGGTTTAAAAGAAACTTGCCTACAGTCCACATTCAGTGTACACTTGTGGCCTGTCTGATGAGTGGAGGAGCTGATGTTGCCAATGGCCATCTTCTTGGCGCTGCCATCTTATGCACTGCTCAGATATTCCACATGCTTTCCAGGTTGGCATTACCTGATGTGTGTAAAGGTTGAGGTAGAGAGCGTCGTTTTAAATACCAGGTATTGTCCCACCAATTACCAATGCAATATGGGCCAATGCAGTCCTATATTGGCCCGTATTGGACTCCCGTGTTGCGTATTGGGGTGGACCAATACATCCTATTGTAACGGATATTTAAAATCATGGTAGAAGGTGCTTGTGGGGCTAGTGGAACTTTGCTTTTGTGTGTGTGTGTGTGTGTGTGTGTGTGTGTGTGTGTGTGTGTGAAAGAGCAAATAGTGTGTAGTGTAGCATTCACTCCTCTGAAGCGTGACCAAACTACATATTAGCTCTAGATTTTTAATTAAGGTTCTGCTTGGTTGCACCAGATATCATAATTTCATGATATTTTGCACCAAATTAGGCAGACTAATAATGAAAATTTATTATATCTGCTGCAACCAAGCATAAAATAATAGCAAAAAAAAAAAAAAAGTAACAAAATCATGAAAACATTAATTGATTTGTTTTAGTGAAAAATAACTTATAGTGTAAGCTAGGCAGCGGGGGCTGCATGCAACTTAAGTTATTTTCATGAGCTACATAACATAACTTACATGCAAGGTGTTCCATAATGGTAATGATGGCCGTAATGGCCACCACCGTTACCTTTATGATACGGGGCGTAACGGTTGTTACGGCCTCTCTTTTTTATTTTTTAATTTATTGAAAAAAACACGAAAAACCTGTATCTGCCCCGTAATGTTGATTAGAAGTATGAAAAACCTGTATATGTCCCGTAATACACCATTACGGGGATATTATGACCTTTATAGGGGATATAATGTACCGTTAATGGCAATTACGGGTCATTTTTTCCATAATGGCTATTACGGCCATGGCATTCCAAATCGATTACGTAACGGCTATAACGGCCGTTATGTAACAGTAATAGTCATAACCACTACGCGTTACGACGCCGAAACGGCCATAACGACCGTTACAGAAAAACGTGCCGTAACGGCCTTGTAACGGTCCCATAACGGTCCATGAAGTACATTTTTCAAAAAATAAAAATGGCCGTAACGGCCGATACGGGGGTTGTAATGGCCATTACGGCCCGTATCATAACGGTAACGGCGGTGGCCGTTACAGCCACCGTTACTGTTACGGAACACCTTGGTTACGGCCCTTACGACCTCGTAACGTGTAACGGTTGCCACCGTTACCTTTACGTAACGGCCTTTACGGCACACCATGCTTATATGATATATAGCGTAAGCTATTTAAAATACTGATATATATATATATATATATATATATATATATATATATATATATATATATATATATATAGAAAAGGTACAATGCGCTCGAGCTGATTTTAACGCCCCCATGAGGTCGAGCTGTGTGGGCCCCACCGTGATGCGTTTCGAACATCTACCCCATCAGTCAGATGCACCATTCCATCGTGGGCCTAGGTCTCAAAAATCAAGTCAATCCGTGACTTGTGTGGGCCACACCACATACAAAAATGGGGAGGGGCCGTGCACCATTAAAACATCCATAACCATTTTTGAGGGCCCACTAAGATGTAGTTTGCAAATCCAGCCTATCCATTATGTGTGTCCCACTTGAATGAGGGTTCGGACCAAGTTTCAGGCGCATGCAAAACTCAGGTGGGCCCCACCAAGTGCTTTTATATGTTTTAACGGTGTCTTCACATAATTTTAGATGGTATGGCCCACCTGAGTTCTGTATACGGCTGATTTTTGGGATATCCCATAATTTAAAGGGTACCCATCAAATGCACGGTGTTGATGGTCGAAACACATCACGGTGGGGCCCACACAGCTCGACCTCATGGAAGCTTATCGTCAGCTCGAGTGCATTGTACCTTTTCCCATATATATATATATATATATATATATATATATATATATATATATATATATATATATATATATATATATATTAGGAAATGGTACAATAATTCGAACATCAACACTGTGCATTTGATGGGTACCCCTTTAGGTTATGGGATATCCCAAAAATTAGTTGTATAAATTTTTGGATGCGGCTGAAACTTGATCTGACCCGTCATCCAAGTGGGACACACACAATGGATGGACTGGATTTGTGAACCACATCTCAATGGGCCCAATAAATGATTATGAATGTTTTAATGAGAGGATAACCCCTCTCAATTGTTGTATGTGGTGTGGCCCACCCAAGTCATGGATTGACTTGATTTCTAAGCTCGTGGCCCACCATGGAATGGTGCATCTGCTGATAGGGTAGATGTTCGACACACATCACAGTGGGGCCCCACACAGATCAACCTTATGGGAAGTTCCCATGAGGTCGACCTCATAGTTCCATTATATATATATATATATATATATATATATATATATATATATATATATATATAGTTCTATGCGGTTGAGTTGTGTGGGCCCCACCATGATGTGGTTCAAACATCAACACTGTGCATTTGACAGGTCTCCTTTAAATTATGGGATATCCTAAAAATCAGCCATATACAAAACTAAGGTGGGCCATGACATCTACAATCATGTGAAGATATGCCTAAAACATATAAAAGCACTTGGTGGAGCCCACCTTAAACTTAGATGCGTCTGAACTTGGCTAGATCCCTCATCCAAGTGGGACACATAATGGATGTGCTAGATTTGTGAACCACATCTCGGTGGGCCCAACAAATGATTATGAATGTTTTAATGGGAGGGTAACCTCTCTTAACTTTTGTTTGTGGTGTGGCGCACACAAATCATGGATTGACTTGATTTTTAAGCCTGAGGCCCACCATGGAATGGTGCATTTGACCGATGGGGTGGATGTTCGACGGGATCATGGTGGGCCCACACAGCTCGACCTCATGGGAAAAGTTCCCATGAGGTTGACCGCATAGAACCATTTCCCAATATATATATATATATATATATATATATATATATATATATATATAGGTAATAATTAATGGTAATAAATAAGTTAATAAATACAAGGGAAAGAAGTAAAAGGGCTGGCAAATGGGGTGGGCTCCACCGTGGTGTTTATGTGAAATCCACCACGACCATCATGTGCGTCACTCCATGTTAGGTCTATGGCCCCAAAATCAGTCCCATTTGTGATTGAGGTGGACCACATAATTAGAGAAAATGTACAAGTCAAAGCTCACCCTCCAAACTGCTTCCCTTATTGTGCCGCACTTGAATCACTAATGAGCAAGATTTCTAGGCCCTAATGCTATGTTTTAGTGTGGCATCCAATAGTTGGAGTGGATTTAGTATAATAATCACTGTGGGCCCGGTAAAAATCAAGGGTGGAAGTCTCTCCCAATTGTTTCCATTGTTGCAATCCACTTGAATCACAAGTCAGCGTGATTTTTTCGATATTGGCCTAAAATGTGATTACACGTCTAATGGTTTGTACAGATCTCACATACACATCACGGTGGACCTCGTAAAAAATCATCGGTGGGCATCTGTAAAACACATTGTGGAGGAAATGAGAAGGTTTAAGGTCCAACTAGAGATAACTTCCAACTAGTGTTCGAAATATCAGTATCGCATTATGTATTGCACCCTTAGGATATGGATATGTATCAGTTATCGCATGGGATATATCGGTTGTATCGCGTAATGTATCGCTGTTGTTGGAAGCATGAGAAACATTGGAAATTGGTCGAATTTTTCAATGAAATTTCAATGATTGTTAAAAAAGACATCAATACATACTTACAAATCAAAACATTACAAAAAAACAAGTGCACATAATAAGTTTTCTTTGTATGGGGTCCTAATCTATGCGTTGTCTAACTAAATTGATGCAAGTATATTCAAACTCTATTCATATAATTTATAAATGTAAGATGTGTGGAAACACAAGCAATACATTCAAAAGCAATAGAAGAATCACTAGACTAGGTTACATACATGTTTGATTTTGATTTTTTTCAATTTTCTACAACTCGGTTCTTCTTCTCCAAATCTTGAAATCGAAGCTCTCAAAACATGAAAAATCATGGATTTATAACAATTTGACACTAATTTAACATGATTTATAGAAAAAAAGATTGAAAATTAGAAATGCTTGCCGGATCAAACATGTGGGATATATCCCACTACTTGTGTGTTTTGTATCACACGGGTGGGATACAAGATACATCGTGGGATATATTGGCCGATATTGTTGATATTTAAAACACTGCTTCCAACCTTTCATGTATATGCAACATCCAACCCATGTAATAGGTTGAGCATATCATGATCATCATTTTTTGAAAAACTCAGTAATAGCCACTCATTCAGTGAACCACACTTGTGTTTCACTATTTAACAATGTCTGGACGATGCTTTATGTGGTGTGGCCCAGTTAACATGCAGTTAGGAATGAACAATGCACAAGACGATCCTCATGGTGAGGCCACCTTTCTGGAAGGGCTGGATTTCACATGTACTTAATATTTTTAAAGTTTTCATACGAGTGTACTATAGCTTGCTGACCAACATGATGTGAGGCGGGTGGCTTGTGTGAGGCGGTACCCATGTGATTTGGGGCCCACGAGGGGGGTTCGGCCGAGGTCCTAACCCATGAGATGTGGGGCCTGGGCTATGAGATAAAGGGATTGATTCGCCATGCTCTAATAGTTCGAGCTTTTAGAGCAAGTGGTTAATTGTCCTGCATCAAATTGGTATTGGAGCGGAAGGTCTCATGTTTGAGACTCTTCACCGGGGTGATTAATGCAGGGGTATTTTCACACCGGGCTCAAGTGGGATTGCCTGTGGGATGCAGGGGCACGCTCAGGGTAGGTGGCCCATGTGAGGCAGGTGGCTCGTGTGAGGTGGTACCCATGTGATTTGGGGCCCACGAGGGGAGTTCGGCCGAGGTCCTAACCCATGAGATGTAGGGCCTGGGCTATTAGATAAAGGGATTGATTCGCCATGCTCTAACAGTTCGAGCTTTTAGAGCAAGTGGTTAATTGTCCTCCATCAAGGGAACCCTTTTCCTTCTCCCTATACATTTATTAACATCAATTAATGTGAATTTCTATGCTGGTTGGACCATTGTGGTTGCTGACCTGTGGCCCACATTGCTGCCTTGCCCTTATCGCTGCTTACTTCACTGGCCCAGATTCAGATTCACTGGATACATCACTGTTCCAGATTTGTTCGCCCATCACCTG
The DNA here is from genome assembly GCA_030180095.1 of Magnolia changhungtana. Taxonomy (NCBI): domain Eukaryota; kingdom Viridiplantae; phylum Streptophyta; class Magnoliopsida; order Magnoliales; family Magnoliaceae; genus Magnolia; species Magnolia changhungtana. The sequence goes on from JASAUF010000625.1 coordinate 6,515,936, forward strand.
CCTATTTTGCTGGTCTGTTGTTTAGCATACTCTTGTGCAGTCCAGATCATTTTCTGCAACATCAGGCTGATCGATCTGCAACATCGTGCTGTTTGATCTAATGGTGTGATCTGCATCAATCATTTTCTGTGCTATAGGTGGCTGGAATACCATTGTTGGTCCCATCATTCGTTGTGGCTCACCACACTGTTGTTGCTTGCTGTTGCATCATTGTACTGCAGTTGGGCCGATCAAGGGTTACCCGACCATCTATGTTATTGTGTATCATTGTAGGCCATTTATTAATTGTTGACTGTGGGCTTGGGTTGTTGATCGCCATTGTGATTGCTGGAAACGTCGTGGGCTGATCATTAGCCTTCTAGTTAGTTGTTTTCTACTGTGTTCATTGGATTCAAAATAGGTATATGGACAGGTTATGTTAAGATCTCTTGTGCCAATTTCGTATGGCTTCTACATCAGAACACAGTGACAGCCTCCACTTCTTCCACAACTCTTCTGGTCAACTTAGGTAATGCACTAGTTGCATCAACTGGTTTATCACCCTGGGTAATAGATTCCAGGGCAACCAACCACATGATAGGTAATAAGTCTTTGTTTTCCTCTATTGATTCTACCATTACCTGCCCACCTGTCTCCATTGCCAATGTTTCCTTTTTTTCTATTCTTGGGAAATGAACTGTTTCACCAAGTGACAACAGTGTTGTCCTCTGTGCTTAATGCACAAAATTTCTCCTTAAAGTCTCCTGTCTAATAGTCAACTAACTAAAACATTGAATAGCTCAATAACCTTTTACACGTCAGATTGTGTAGCGACAATTGGTGAAGGGTGTGAGCTACATGCCTACATGGACTCTATTACTTTGAACTAAGGTATATTGAAATCGCTGTCGGCACTTGCGATCAGAATATCTCATCTCTATAATGGCATGCCCGGTTTAGTCATCCCCCATTTGAATCCCTTAGAAAACTTGTCCCCTCATTATTTGTAGTAGTTTCAATAAATAGTAATGCATGTCAGTCAGCAAAGCACAATAGATTACCTATTTGCCAAGAACCATTAATCGCAACATTTCACCGTTCTCATTGGTCCACTCTGATGTGTGGGGACCTATTCAAATACCCAACTTACATAAATTTCAATACGTTGTTACCTTTATTGATGACTTCTCTCACATGACATGGGTATTTCTAAGGCATGATCATTCTGAGGTATTTGATATGTTTAAGATATTCATTGCAGAGATAAAAAAATCAAGTCTAGCTTGAAATCAAATGTCTTCATTCTGATAATGCTTTGGAATATATGTTGCATAATTTTAGTGCTTACCTAATGTCTGCTGGCATCACTCGTTAGATTTAATGTACATGCACACCTCAAACATACGGGGTTGCAGAATGAAAGAACCGACACCTCCTTAAGGTAGCAAGATCTTTTTGGCCCATATAAATGTTCCCAAATGATTTTGGAATTATGTTATTCTTGTTGCATGCCATTTTATTAATCAGCAACCATCGTCCTTTCTTCATGGATAAACATCATTCTCTGTTTTGTTACCTGATAGTGTTTTGTTCCCATTATTGGCTCATGTCTCTAGGTGCTCTGCATTTGTTCAAAATAAAATAAAATAATAACCCACGGTCCGACAAACTTGATGCCCATGCTATCAAATGTGTCTTTCTTGGGTATTCTCGCACGCAAAAGGGGTACTAATGGTTTAATTCTCAAACAAGTCGTGAACAGACAAGTGTTGATGTTACATTCTTTGAAGATATCTCTTGTTTTTCTAGTGTGAGGTAGTCCTATTCTGTGCTTCGTCATGTGACACCTAGACTTTTGGATGCATCTCTTCCTATATCATCTATCCAACTCCACCATCTCACGGTGAAGGAAATGAGTCATGTAATTTACACCCACCAACATCACCTTTGGTTGAGGATCTCCTCCACCATCTAACATTGATCTTCTTATTGCTCTTCGAAAAGGTACATGTTTCTGTACTTTACATCACATCTCTAATTTTGTCTCTTACCACAGTCTCAACCCCACTGCTTGTGCATATACATTGGCCCTACACAGGGAGGTGATCCCTAAGTCACACCATGGTGAGCTAGCTCATCCTAGGTGGCAACGAGCCGTGGAGGAAGAAATTGTTGCTATGCATCAGACTGGCACATGGTCTTTTGCCTCTCTACCTCCTGGAAAGAAAAAGTTGATTGTTAATGGGTCTACACTATTAAGTACCAACCTAATGACTCAATTGAACATTTAAAGGCGAGACTTGTCGCAAAAGGCTACATCTAAACTGCCGGACTGGACCATGATGGAATTTTCTCTCTTGTCGCTAATTTGAACTCGGTATGAGTTTTGATTTCTGCTGCAGCCAATGTTTTAAATAGCGCGTAGCTATAGCATAGAGTTTGGCCCTCTATAGCGTGTAGCATAAGCTACACGATACTTAATGTTTTTTAATTAAAATAATAGAAAAAATATGATAAAATTTACAAAACACATAATTCCTATATATTTATTTATTTTTATTATTATTTTTTTAACTGTGAATCTGGATCGTCAACCACATATTTCCATGCAAAATCTGCCTCTTTGCCTCCAGACATCTCTAAGTGTGACCTCTTTTTATCATTATTATTGAAACATCACAAATTTACAATATGGATCACAACTTGGATGGTTTGGATTGATCTAAGTGCTCTATCCAAGATATGGACCTCAATTTAGATGGTCTATATTGATCTAATGTAGTGCCACGTGTGATGGGGGTGAGTCGCTACCATTTTAAAATAGGCGTTGAGCTAGCATAGAAGAAAAGCTTTTAAAAAATGAGATTTTTGATAGTATACGCTACCTACGCTCCGCTACATGCTCTGTAGCTTATGCCATGTGCCTCGTGGCTTACGCTACTAGAGAGCTATGCTACCATCATACGCTATGTAGCATTTTAGCTACGCTACGCTATGTAGCGTACACTACCTACTACACTACGCGCTACGCTACGAGCATAGCTGAAAACACTGGCCACAACTAACAGGTTTTGCCCCTATACTAGCTAGACGTTAAGAATGCTTTCCTAAATAAATACAGGGGAGGAAATTTACCTAGAGCAACCTCTTGAATTTGTTGCTCAGAGGAAGAAATGAAAAGTGTACAAGCTGCGAAAATCTATTTATGGGTTGAAGCAATCTCCTTAGGCATGGTTCGAGAAATTCAATCATTCTTTTGTGGAATTTTGCTTCCACGGGTGCCAGGTAGATCACACGGTTTTCATGAAGCTGAATATTAAAGAGATGGTGATGTCAATCGTCTATGTTGACCACATAATCATCACAAGAAGCGATGAAGTTGCCATTTTGGAAACTAAGAAATCATATCAAGAATTGGTTCTAGATTAAAGATTTTTGTCCTCTATGATATTTTTCTAGGGATTAAAGTGACTTAGTTATCTATTGGGATTAACTTCTCCTAAGGGCCTGTTTGGATGCCTATAAGTTGGGTAAGTGGGAAGTGACTTACAGGTAGTGTTTGGGAAGGAAATTCACCTGTAAGTCACTTACAACCTGTAAGTTACTTACAGGCAAAATTGGTAGGAAACTTTCAGGGGATGGGGGTGAGAAGTCACTCCCCTGTAAGTGACTTACATGCCAACGGTCTGATTTTTAAAAAGAGGGAAAGAGGGGGGGAAACACACCTCCATGACAGCATTACTCTAGTAAGCTCTCCTCTCTCTCTCTCTCTCTCTCTCTCTCTCTCTCTCTCTCTCTCTCTCTCTCTCTCTGTGCAATTAGCGCCCTCTCCCTCTCTGCAATTAGGGTCGCCGCACGCCTCTGTCTTCCCCTCTCTCCCTCTCTGCAGTTAGGGTTATGACCTTTTTTCCCTTTTTAAACTTTTATTTAAAGTGGGCCCGATTTGGTGAGGTTGTGGAAGTGGGGCCCTCACCTTAATGTATTTTTGGCATATCCACACCACCCATCAGTTTTTCCAGCTCATTTTAGCATTTGGGCCCAAACATGAAGCGGATCCAAATCTCAGGTGGGCCACACCACAAGAAACAATGGTAATTGAACGTTGACCATTAAGAACTTCCTAGGGCCCACCATAATGTTTATTTGTTGTCCAACTTGTTGATGAGGTCACACATACCTGGACGGAGGGTAAACATGAATATCAGCTTGATCCAAAACTTTTGTAGCCCACAAGAAGTTTTATTGGTGAGCATTCAATCACCGTTGTTTCCCATGGTGTGGCCTGAGATTTGGATCTACTTTATTTTTGGGCCCAAGCCCTAAAATGAGTTGTCAAAACCGAAGGGTTGCGTGGATCTGGAACTTGGCCTTTTTTCTTGTAGCCATTGGTTTTCCAATCCATGGATAATATGGTTAGGAGCACATAGTCAAAGGAGTTGTTTACAACCATTAGCAATCAACTATGGTGCCTCCAAATGGATGTTTGGAATTCTTGATTGGACCTATTATTTCCATAAACAAATTTTTACTTTACATTTTCTGGCAATTTTTTGGCTATTAAATGGATGGTTACAATCATTTGACTAGCGTGATTTTTGCTTAATGGTTCATTAATTGTGGGCTGAACTTGATGGAAAGGTTCGAATCAATTGATCGGACTGTCCATGTGTCCCAATGCAACCTTTTGTTCTTCAAGCAATTGATCTTGTCGCATTTTACATAGTCCTATATGAGTGGGGCCCACCAGGTCAATTGTCTAGATTAGGGAGCCATGAATTCTAGTTGTAGCATCTGATTGTGTAATCTAGCGCTATTGTAGGTATTTTGAATTCATTGGCCCATTTTTATGACCCACTTGATGATTGGTTTAGCCTTATATTTGGCTTAAATATTCATCTAGACGGACTTAATAAAATGGCATATTTGGAGTCAAGATTTCTTCTATGATCATAACATTTTGGAACGATTTCCTGCTCCAAGCTCTGCTTGGTGTTAATATACAACTTCTTACTATAACAAACTTACAGCAGGTTACCCAAACACAAAAACCAACTTACCTGTTAGTGACATACAGCTTACATCCAAACAGGATTACTTGTAAGTGACTTTCAGGTGTAAGTAACTTAACTGTAAGTAACAACTTAAAAAACTTACAGGCATCCAAACAAGCCCTAAAGGAAATACACTTTAAATCTATTGTAAGAAACTAGACTAATGGGCTGCAATCGTGCAAGTCATGTGATACTCCAATGGAGTATAACAACAAATTATCTGACGACAAGGGAGAATTCTTCGATAGTCCATAGAGATATAGGAGACTTATTGGCAAGCTAATTTTAACTGTTACATGCCCTGATATATCCTTTTCCATTGGCATGGTAAGCCGTTTTATGCATCAACTACGGGTCCAACATTGGGATGTAGTTTTATGAATTCTCTGGTATTTGAAGAATGCTCTAGGAAAAGGACTTCTCTACAGGTTTAATAGACATTTCCGAGTCAAATCTTATGTAGATGGAAATTGGGCTGGTTCAATAACAGACAAAAAGTCCACTTTCGGTTACTGCAGATACGTTGGAAGCATCCTGTTTACATAAAAGAGTAAGAAATAAACAGTTGTTGCCAATTCTACTGCTGAGGTAGAATATAGGGCCATGGGCTATGCTATTTGCAACTCTTTTGGGTCCGGTCTCTTCTACAAGAACTTTGATTATTTGATGGTGGTCAAATGACTTTCTTCTATGACAACCAAGTAGCATCCCATTTAGCAAGCAATCCAATGTTCAATTATCGTACAAAACATATAGAGGTGGATTGCCACTTCACCAAGGAAAAGATTGCCTCCCAAGAAGTTGTGATGAAGCAAGTTCCTTCCATGTTTCAATTAGCAGATATCTTCATCAACCTTTTGTCACATGTACAAAGCTCATATATTGCTGACAAGCTAGGCACACTTGATATATATGCTCCAGCTTGAGGGGGAAAGGAAATTTTATGTACCTAGTTGAATACGTTAAATAAGTCAGAAACTATGAGTTGAATAAGTTGGACCTTGGGCCCAACCCAAGGACCCATACATGTAATGTACACGATTTGTATATTATATAAGAAATTAGGGTTTTGCATCTCATTGCAAGTCTTCTCACCTTTAAACATGTCTCCTCCATTCTCTCTATATTCTCTATCTTTTCACTTGTTCACCCCCCTTTCCCTCCCCCCTCCTATTCTCTCTCTTCTCTATCTTCTCACTTGTTCACCCCTCTTTCCGTCCCTCTTATTCTCTTTTTCGTCTGTTTTTCTATTGCTGAGAGGTCCTACCACTCAAATTATGCGTGCGTCACACGCTGCTAGTGTAAATGGCCCACTGTTGATCATCTTGGTGGTTTACATGTTTGTGTGTAGCCGATAACTCACATCTCATGGGTTAGGTCCTTGGCCAAACCCCTCTCGTGGGCCCCACATTAGCATGCAGGTGGGGCTCGCCTCACACGAGGCGCCAGTCTCACACGGGCAACCCACCCCTAGTTTGCCCCCACATCCCACAGGCCACCCCACTCGAGTCTGGTGTGAAAATGCCCTTGCATTAATCACCCCTGGTGAGGAGTCTCGAATATGAGACCTCATGCTCTAATACCACTTTGATTCAAGACAACTAACCACTTGCTCTAAAAGCTCAAACTGATTGAGCATGATGAATCAATCTCTTCATCTCATAACCTAGGCCCCACATCCCATGGGTTAGGTCCTTGGCCGAACCCCCCTTATGGGCCTCACATCACATTGGTTCCACCTCAAACGGGCCGCCCACCTTGAGTGTGCTACTGCATCCCACAGGCCACCCCACTTGAGCCCGGTGTGAAAATGCCCATGCATTACTAGGCCTTTGGTTGCACCAAATATCGTGAAATTTTATGACATTTCATGATTAGTTAGTCTAATTTGGTGCAAAATATCATGAAATTTTGTGATATTTGGTTTAACCAAACGCGTGCGTAACATTATCTTCATGAATTTGGAAGCCCATGACTTTATAATGAAAGAAATGGAACCTTTGAGCAAGTAGGAATTAGTTTTTTGAGATAAACAATATTGTTTTGTCAATCAACGACAAAGATTAGTTCAAAGCAATAATGATGTCAAAATTATGCTTTTGAAGCCCATACCTAACTCATTTCCTCGAAGCGCTCAAGGGAGTTGAAAGCTGCATATGGGTAGTCAAAATTACAGTCTCCTAGCAAGGATGACTGAAAGGAAGTTGATGTAGAGTGGGCCGGAAATCTATTATTGGCACAACTGGACCGAAAAAAGCCCGAATGGAAGTGGACGTAGTCCATTAGATCCAGGCCTAGTCCTACATAGGGCATCACGTAACTAGGCCTCAAGCGCGTCCGGTTCAAAGAAATTCATACCAGATAGGGAGAAATTGTCGTTCGAAGTATGAATTGTAAATCAACCATAACTTTTGATTTGAGGATCGTTATAGGATGTAAGACCTATGAATCTTTATTGTAACAAACCATCTGGGGTGATCCGACCCTCGTAGCAGGTCGCGTTGGTCTGTTTCGCGAGAAAATGCTTCCTTCTTATTCAAAATTGCAATTTTAGAAGAAGAAAAAAACTTGTTATTTTTAGGAAGTTTTAATTTGGACGCATCTCCTTCATTTTCGAGTTTTAGTATATGCAATCTTCGTAGGAATTGCTTGTAATCATGCTAGGAATCATCCGACATGATTAATTAAGGACTTTTCTATTTTTGGTAAATTTTAATATTTCCGGTAAATTCTAGTTTAGCCGAATTAGGACTCCTAATTAGGGTTTTTCTTTTTCTTTATAAGTATTGTAATCGGGAAGTCTAAGGATTATTGAAGAATAAAATTTCGAATTGCCCTTTTTATCTTGTGGGTTCAAGAATAACCTTGTGGATTCAAGGTTTTTCATACTTGAGGTGGACGGTAATCTTCCTCCTCACACCCTTGTGTCAGTAATAGCAAGCTAGGCTACCATTATGTATTAGAAAACCAACGAAGTACCTATGGGATATAAGGTAAAGGGTTGAAAGGAAGTTGTGAGGGTGGAGGAGTCGGTATCTCTCCTTGGGTAGCCAGCTAATGCTCTAATTAAAGCAACTCTGTCAAATTTGTTGTTGTACTTCATGTCCCTTTTTAGGTGTCTTAAGTCTTTCTTGGATGGATTGAAGAGGTTTTAGGCGGGACTTCTTGTGACAAGGCTTAGAAGTGAAGCAAAAAATTTCATTTGTTGAGATTGGAAGAGTTTTGCAAGCTGTTGATGGGCGTGGGGGGATAAGGGACCTAGGAAAGATGAACCTTGCACTGCTTTGTAAATGGTTGTGTAGTTTTGGATTGGAAGAATGAAGATTTTGGTAAGGTAATTGCAAGAAGTACTGATGTCAAGAAGGGGGATGGTGGGTTGGGGATTCCCCATTATACAGGGTGTTAGGGCCGTGGAAGGAAGTTTCTAGCTTGGTGATCAAGTTCAAGGAAGGGATCAGCTTTTCTCTTTGTGATGGGAAAACAATCTGCTTTTGGGAGAGTGTGTGGCTTGGGGAGAATTCACTCTGGTATGAGTTTCCAAGGTTGGCTCTCCTTTCACCGAAAAGAGATATTTCAATTGCTCAATTCTTCTCTGTATGCGGAGACGTAGTCGTTTGCTCTCCAGCTTGCCGAAGGAATTTGTTGGATGAGCTTGTAAGGCCTCAAGAACTTCTTCCAGAGTGTAACCCGTCCTTGGGGGAGAGGGATCCGAAGGTGTGGGAGGACAAGTCAACGTTACTTCTCTATCCGCTCATTCTATAATATTGCTTCGTAGCTCCTCAGCAGGAGAGTGGAGTTTGCACATCCAAGGTTTGGTTCTATGGCGTCCCTCCCAAGGTTGCTGTGGCTTTTGTGTGGTTAGTGGGGAGGAAGAGGGTGCTAATAATATATAACTTTCGAAAAAGGTCAATGGTGCTTCCCAACGTTTGCATGCTATGCTGGAAGATGAAAAATCAGTTAATCATCTCTCCATTCATTGTCTTATAGTGCAAAAAGGTGTGGGAGAGGTTTCTCAATCTCTTCATGGGTGATGTCAAGAACTATTGAAGATCTCATTTTGGCTGTGCATGGAAGGAGGATAGGGAAAGAAGGGTGGTGTGGAGGCTGGTCTTGTTGGAAGTCTTATGGGCAATTTAGGAGGGAGGAATAGTCGGTGATTTTGGAATAAACGTGGCTCAAGCATGAGGTTTTAAGTAGGGCAAAGTTAAATGTTGTGGGATGGGCCTCTAGTATACGCCCTTGCAAGCTGTAATTTAACTCTTGTTTGGGTTGTAGCTTTTTGTGCCTTAGTTTTTGTTGGTGCACTTCTTAATAAATTACATTATCTTTAATAGAAAAAAAAAAAAAAAAGATGACTGAAAATGTTAAAAGTTCTGAGATTCATGTTTGTTCAAGTCATCTTCTGCACAAGGGAAGTCTTGGTAATCCTTGTGTTGGGGGAGAGTATTTCTCTGCCTTGGAAAATGTGTTTATTTCCTTGGCTGACCAATGAGATAATAATTTGGTTGCATCATCTTAGGGAAAGTTTGAATCTTCAGATAAATTGAATTGGAATAAATCAATTCAACAAAGATGAAATGAACAAAGTTGAAGTGCCACAATTTTAGCTTATAGTGATGACCAACCAATAACTGTAGGGCTGTCAGAGGGTAGGGTTCGGGTCATAACCTACCTGTGTCCTGGCTAATTGTGTTTAGGTCTCTGGATCCAATCATGTTTGGTTACCGTTCAGGTCTTTAGATCTAGGTTTTGGGTGGGTTCAGGACAAATAAGAACCTTTATGTGGTTGCGCCCACCCAACAGAAGTATTAGATCCCACGCACGTGCCACTTTGACCTGGTGTGTAAATGTGCTCTTTTACATATGTGTGGCTTAGGAAACTCTTTCTTTTCTCACCCTTGAAAAAAAAAAAAGGGATACCTCGTTTTGTTTTGGTTTTTTTTTTTTTTTTTTTTTTTTTTTGTTTGCTAGAATAATCACTATATATTAACTATATATAATTCTACTATTAAAACTAGCCAGACTCGACTAGACCCGATTTTTTACCATGTCCAAAAGGTGAGACCCGAACTTGACCCAATTTGGTGATGAGTTCAATAAATGGGAACCATAGCCATTAAAATCGGGTCAGGTCCATTAAGTACCTATTCATAGCTCCATGTAATTGCAGTTTTGTGCATTTCAAGTTGGGACTTGAAGCAACTACAGTTGTGAATTGGGGGCTAGCTTCTCATTACTAATGGACTGCGGCTGTCCTTTCCCCTCTGTTGAATGAGTTGTTGCATTTCATTTTGATTGGACACCTAAACACAGCTAAACATCTGTGTCTCTGCCTTTTGTGTTATCAAATTAGTAGATGCAATGTTTTAAAACCCTCCCTGCAATGGTCAGAGCAGTTTGGAATGGAACCCACCATCAAAATATAAAAAGCTAAAAGGCAACCAGCATCAAAGATTGAACCCATTACTTGTACTTGAAAATCAAGCATTCTAGACTGGAAGCTCATAATGCTATTTCTATGCTGATATAGATTTCTTATTCTTCTCTTTGGAATAAGCAGATCCAAAGGTTAAAAACTTGTTTAATACATGAACAGGTATCAGCAGAGGAAAAATTCAAGCATTGTAGTGCGGCATATAAATCTTTATGTGACAAGTTGGCCATGGATTGAAGTAAAAATTCCAGAACCGACCAGTTGAATCCAAGATCTGTTTTTCCTAGCATGATTGGAAATCTTCTGTGCATGAACGAAGATGGGAGAAGAGGATGGGCTGAGCATGCGCTTAGGAGATCCCAGCCATTGATTTTTCTGAATAAAGAGTAATACATAAGCAGTTCTAACATGTTGTTCTTGCCAACAGTAGCTCTTGAGGATGTAAGATTATTGTTCTGATATTTATAGAATTCATGGTTGGGATGGACGCCATTGTATTTCCATTGAATTGAGTGAAATAGGAAATGTAATGTAATATGCTCAGCTAAGCAATGTGAATTATTTTTATTTTTTCTCCTTTGTAACCTACTGAAGGCAGGTCCAGTTGCATTGTCTCCTTCCCCAATGATCTTAACCGTCGGCAGGGCAGACCTTTCTGATAAATGTGGACTATCGGTTGTTTCCTTTTCAAATCAAGTTGGCAGCCACTTGCTCCAGATGGATAGTTTGGTGCAGCCCATTGCATGGTGGGTCTCACCAGAGCGTATGGTTGTTGCTAGGACAGATATTATTTCAGCTCAAGACTCAGTTGGATCCTGGGAAAACACACTTTTAAGAAATGGATTTTCATTTCCAAGTCACAGAATGCGTTTGGGTGCGTTATTATTCTTGGGAAAGCACTTTGAAAGTTGGAAACAGAGTGGAGTTTGAATCACCACTGTTTTCTTCTGGTGTGGTTCACTTGAGATTTGGATATGTCTCATTTTGGGGCTTATGCCCGAAAATGATATGGAAAAAATAGATGGACGGGGGTGGATAAAACACAGACATCATGGTGGGGCCTACAGTGCACTGTCCTGTAGCCTACTGTCAGTCTCTCTGTCCACTTGACCATATTGCTCTTGCGGTACAATACCAAGGAAAGCAACAATTTTCATGGACAACCACGCATCCAAAAACACAAATGAAATATAAATTCATTTTTAAAAAAAAAAGAAAAAAAAAAGTGAATTTCTCAAGGATCCAAGGAGATTTTCTCTGTCCATCCTGTAACAGATTTTCTCTTCATTGCGTAACAGACGACCCAACTTTTAACGTGTCAGAGCCTTGTGTGGCTCAAACAAATTTTCAATGATAGAGCCTTCTGTGGCTCAATGATAGGTGCCCAATTCTCACTATTTCTTGTAGCGTGGCCCACTTGAGCCTTAAATCTGCCTTGCATTTAATCTTATGCACTAAAATAAAATGGAAAAATGGATGGACTGTGTGGATAAAACATATGCATCATGATAGGCCCCACAGAACCCTTGACAAGATCGTCCGTCTGGCTAGGTCCTAGTGGGGTAGTACCAGATCTCTTCTGCGCTGGAATATCGACCTACCGGGTATGTTGAGGTTACCAAGTTCTGTGGGCCCCACCATGATATATGTATTATATTCATGCTATCCACCCATTTTACAAAATATTTTTAGGGTATGGGCTAAAAAATAAAGCAGATCTGAAGATATTTTTTCCCTTCATCTGGGTCAGTGTAACCTCATGAACATGTTGGATGTGGGCCTAGGAAGGTTTCAACAGTAGAAATCATTGTTACCAGTGCTTTCTGTTTTGTGGTCTACTTGAGCTTTGGATCTGCTTCATTTTTTAGCTCATGACAAAGTGATGTCGCCAAATGGATGTATTGGTGCAATATAAAATGATATGAAGCCCATCCAGTAGATATGGGCTTTATTTATTTATTTATTTTCACACACGCACTCACACCCCCACACACCTACTCATGTCAGCAGCCACTGGCTACTTGCATTCTTAGCAGGAAATCCACGTCCTTCGATCCATCAAAGTAGGTGAAACCCTGAGTGTGGAGCCCACTGTGATGTATGCGACTACATCCGTGACATCCACCTGTATTGAAAGCTCATTTTAGGGTAGATCTAAAAAATGAAGCAAATACAAATCTCTTATGGATTATAGTACATAAAATAGTGGTAATTGACTATTAAAATTTTCTCAGGGGCGCCAACAAATTTGGATCAAAATTGTGTGGTCTTTTCATCTAGGTCTAAATATTTTGGTAGAATCCATGAAGGTTTTAATGGTAGGAATTCAATTGTGATTGTTTTTCGCAGAGACGGGCAGATGTAACAAATTAACAAATTTCAGATATTTTATATGTTTTTTAATAAATAGGTTGTTTCATATTCAATACTTAATTTTCAGACTTATTGTTTGGTGAATTGAAACAAAAAAAAAAAAAAAAAAAAAATTGTTTGAAAATTAATTGAAGTATTAAAAGCTTAAAATTGTTGAATTTTATTACTTATATATACTGAAAAATCTACTTGTAATTTGTATGAAAAAAAGCCCTGCTATTTGAAATTAAGTATTTTTGTTTAACTTGTTTGGTAAAAATATAAATTAAAAATGTCTGAAAATTGGCAATTTTTCATGTTTGCCCATATCATCTTAGTTTCTATCTCTTTGTAGAGTATTGACAAAACTTGTTATTGTCTTCCAAATTAGGCACATCTATGATGATTTTAGTAAAATTTTAATATTTTTTTCAGAGTATTCCTCCCAAATCTTGCTGCAGCTAATCTGCATTCCATATTTGCCCAGCATACGACACTTGGTAATGTGTTGACGTGTGAAAGTTTGGTAGCCCCACCATGATGTATGTGTTATATCTATGTCATTTTATTTTATTTTTTTTCATTTTTTTCATATCATTTTAGCCATGGACTCAAAAATGAGGCAGAACTAAAGCCCAAGTCGACCATACCACATAAAACATTAGGGATTGAACCTGCTGTTAAAAACATCCTGAAGGCCACAAAAGTAATGGATTAAGCTAATATTTATGTTTTCTTGTTGTCCAGGTCTATGCGACCTTATGAATATGTTTGATGAAAAATAAACATCACGGTAGGTCCTGGAAAGGTTTCAACCGTGGGTGTCATTGCCCCTATTACTTTCTGCTGCGGTCCACTTGAACTTTATATCTAACTCACTTTTTTCGTCTCATGCTCTTAAATGACCTGTCAAAATGGATAGACAATGCGGATATAACATATACATGATAGTAGGATTACTAAAATTAAGTTTCAGTAATAAGTTCAAATTTTAAGTTTTACCAAACAACACCTAACCAAATAGATTTTAAATTAGGTCTAAGAGTTCAGATTTAACAAACAGGCCCTTAGTAGCCATCTCCAGCTTTTAGAGATTGGACCTTTCATTTAGTGGCCCCCACCTTGGATTGGCGATTGTTAAGAAAGTGCCTCCATCAAGGCGAGCCTAGCCACATGATGACTAGACATAATAGGATTCCTGTAGCATATGAATCATGAGGAATGATAACCTGTTGCATGTGCCAACGTTATTTCAGCCGTATAAAAGGTGGGTTCCACCAGTAAGATTGCCGGCCTCAAAATGTCGTTGGTCCAATCATCATGTGGGCCATGTGAAAATTGAAGCTAATTTCCTAAAAATGGTTGCAGGAGCGCGTACAACAAAAACTAGTGTGGGGCCTCTATCGTATAAACCGTCCATTGTTGTTGTGCAGGGACCGGCCTAGATTTTTTGCCCGTTAATCTTCATGGTGAGGCCAGATGTGAAACTTACAGCCACTTGTTTGTAAGTCGTATTACTGTAGACACTCCACTTTTAATGAGATTAAATCTAACCCGTCAACTTCAATAAGCCCCAACCGAGGCAGTTGTACGGTTAAAAGTGCACTCCAAAGATATCCCCCGGATCAGATCAGCCAGGATTAGGGTATATGAATAAAGGAGCAGGTAATGATTCACTCAATAACCATGATAGAATTTATAAGGTATGTGAGTATCAATCCAGACACACCTGCGGATGCGGATTACCGTCCACCACATCTATGGTAGGCCGATCCGTGCTCACCACCTGCTGCCGACATCCATACTCCTCACCAATCGGGTTCGCCACCGTGCCACTGCGACATACCATCGGCTTCAACTGACTGTGATGCACGGGTATCATTCATCTTTTTAAACAAATCCGGGGCCAGCAAATGGGAAGGATCCAGAGAGGGAAGACGATCCAGAGAGAGGACTTCTGAAGGGTGTAGAAGCATAGGGAAGTCCAGAGAGGGCAGGGCGTTGGAAGAGTTAACGGGGCAGAACTTGGGTCGATTCCTCGGGCGGGTCTTTCCTTTGTTTATTTTGCATGTACTCGATGCCCACGTAATCCTCAGCCATCTATTGAAGTTGCTCTTTCCTAGGCTATCATTTCAGCCAAAGTCAAAGCCGAAGGAATCACTATCCATTATTTTTGAGAAAAAATAAAATAAAATTGTCTGATATATCATTTTTCCCCTTATATCTTGAATCAATCAAATCGACTCCGCACATTCCCTACATACTTACCATATCTACACCCACTCATGCTTTTATTCGGTTTCTGTTTTTTTTTTATTTTTATTTTTTTTATTATTATTTTTTATTATTATTTAAATATTTTGCCAACTCAGTCATGAAAAGCCTACGGAGTATGGCTTAATCCGGCCCGATATCTTTACTTTACTACTATGCTTTCTCTTTTTGCCTACTCGGGACCTAAAATGCCTGTGAAGTGTGCCATGATTTACGCGGGTTTGGAAGTTCCCCTTAGTACCCTAACAAATCAAATAACCCCATAAAGTAAAAAAAAAAAAAAAAAAAAAAAAAAAAAAACAAACAAACATGCGTAATCCTTCCCCTTTTCATAATCAAGGCCCTTATCCAGATTTCACAACCGTAGACAATCGCATTAGTCACTTAAGTTGGTGAATCTTATAATTCCCCGACCGTTTAGTGATTCTACGATGTCTAGTTTGTTGTATATTACGAGCTTCATTTGATTAGTGATGACTCCAAGTTAAATGCACTTTATACCTCTAAATCAACCCTGCATTTCAATCAAATCAAAGTTGAAGCCGACAGACGAAAAAACCAAGAAAAGCATGAGTATCATTCCACCATACGACTTCACTTGCGGGAGGGCGTTCACAGAATGACGATTCCATTGAGGAATTGCTAGCCACTAGCAAAGGTCCGACTTGAAGCACGGGACTTTATGATTTTTTTTTTTTCCAGAGATTCGTTAACTTCTATCATTCCCTTTTGTATTGGTCCCATGCTAACCTACTAATATACTAATCGACTAATTTTCAAGTTTACATTGGTCTATTTTACTTTCTTGCATGCATCCCACATTTCAGTGCAAACTAGTCCCCTTTACTTTCATGCGAGAATCATGCATTCCAGTTGACACTAGTCCATTTACTTTCCTGCAATCCAATTCATACTAGTCCTTTTACTTTTCTGTTTATATATTTCAGTGCGCACTGATTCTCCTATATTTTCCTAACATTTCCATTTCGCACGTTCGCTTTTTATATAAAAAAATTAGAGAAAGAAAATATTTTTTTAAACAGATCGTGGAGTAAACCAAATCAACAGACAGCGGGTCAGTCTACAACCATTGTGCCCAAAAATCAGTTGCGGGTTTGCCGCCCTACCAAATTAACAAGCATATACCAAAGCATGATCTGAACTCGTGCATAGGCATCCATGTCGGTCCAAGGAGATGCCTCGACATCCCCTCCGGATTTGCCCAGGACACAAGCCCAACAACTAGTGGTGGTCCCATTGGTAGTCGATCTAGCCCTTGGCATGAGTAGGTTAGAAAATATGGTAGCCTACCTTCTCCAGGAAAAGGTCACCCATTCCATTTACAACACACAACACTCAAGCACTCACATGAGTCTTTCCGACCCTACCATGAACCAATCTCAACCCATTCCCCCTAACGGGAATCAGGTTCACTTTCAATACCCTCCAGTCATAGCATCTCAAATTCTTGCACATCCTCCCCCTAACGGGAGCCAACAACAGTAGCAGGGAACTAATTACCTACCCATTTCCCTCTCCCGAATAGGAGTAAGCCAGTGCCTCAACAAGAGCACTCTGGCTAATCTCAATCCAGTCAATTCCAGTCACCTCCCCTTAATGGGAGCGCGTTTCAGTTCCAGTTGGAACCGCCGACAACATCTGCATTCCAATCAAGCTCAGCCTCTAGTTTTTACCTATGTACATCCTGAAAGTCAATCACATCCCACTGTAGGGATTTCTCTCCAACCCCCTCATCCAACGGTTCCCTTTCAACATATGTAAGACCTGTATCTTAGACCGTACCGTTCTGTAGACTTTCGTGATCCTCCTCGTCGAATTTCGATGACCTTCGACCTCTAACCGGCATTTGTGCGCGACCCTAAGTTGCATCCTGTATATCAAAGTCTGCTCGACCCAAGACTTGTACCCTTGGGACCGCGCCGTCTCCGTGGTTCCAATGTCGTGTCTCGCGCGTCGATGCGATACCCAGGCCAGGAGTTGTAGGCCCTCGTATATTTCGAGGAAACGACGTGCATTTGCGAAACCCAAGAAAATCTCTACCAAATATCAAATCAATCAATCAATTGACAAGTCAAGTACATATCCCATCAAACCCATCCCTCTCTCATCCAAAGTCAACACAACCCATACCACCTATCACTCACCCATCCCTTTCATCTCATCACCCTCTATCTCCCTCTCATTCTCTCCACCATTTTTGCCTTCTCCATTAGCAACCAAAAGAACCTTTGGACATCCAAGCTTGGAGACCAAAAATCCCATCAAAACAGCCCATTCCTTTCAAGATCTCACTCAATCCAACCCTTGGATCGTCATCTCCACCATTGAAGTAGCACTTTAGGAGCATTGGAAGGCTAGGGAGGAAGAAGGATAGGTGGGTGTTTTTCTAAGATCTGATTCCTAGTGGAAAGGAAATCTCCACCCTTAATTTTGTTTATGGGCCCACACTTGGTTAGGACCCAACCTTGATGTGTGCATGCATGTTCATAGAGGGGCTCATAGTGGCGGAGCCCCTCCATTGCTGGTCCCCTCTTGGCCGTCTCTCTCTCTCTCTCTCTCTCTCTCTCTCTCTCTCTCTCTCTCTCTCTCCCCCTTTTTACCCTAGATGATGGCCCACCTATTGGATACATGAATGGGCGATCCAGACCGTCCAGCAGGTGGGACGGTCTTGTTGTCCACCCTGCTGGATTGGTTGTCCAGTTGGACTATCTGAATGGTGGCAATGTTCAAATATCAGTTGGATTATAGCTCTATAGCCACTTGTGGGACCCACCTTGATGTGTGTTATGTCCGAACCGTCCGTCCAGGTGGAGAATATGTGGGCCAGGTGGGCCTTGACCAGTTAGGACCAGCTGCTGTCCAGACCGTCCAACAGGCATGGACGTAGCAAAAACACAAATATCAGTTTGATTCAACACTGGTGGGCCACACTGACGTGGATCCCACCCTGATATGTATGTGTGATGTGTTGTACATCACAATGTCCATCCAAAGCTGGTGGGTCCCATGCGTGTGGACCCACCTAGGAGCTGATTGGCTGGTACCTCACCCAGCTATACAGCTGCTTTTATTGACGTCAGCAGGTTCTGTGGGTCTGTAACGAGGTATGTGTTATACCGCAATACCGTCCATCCACATGGCAGCTTGTGGGGCCCACCCACACTACTACACGTGTGGGATGGGACCCACCTTGATGTATATGTTCTATATTCTCACTGTCCATCATCTGGACGATGAGGTCCTTGATGTATTTGTTGTAGTTGCACCATCCAAATGGACGGTGGGCCCTGATGATGTATGTGTTTTACCACCCAGGCCCACTGGGTTGGGTGGTTGTATGGGGTCAGCCCAGCTCTTGGTGGCCCATGTGCCAGTGGGACCCACCGTGATAAATGTTTCATCCAGATCGTCGATATGCTCGACATATGTTGGGTGGGCTGGACGCCTAGCAAGCCCCTTTGATGTATGTGTTTTAGGCCCTCGTTGGCCATCTCCTTGTGGGGCCCATGAGTGATGCGTAAGGCCCACTCTATGTATGTATTTTATCGAGGCCGCTCATCCGTTTGGTGCCCAAAATGGGCCAGAGATGCTGCTGGACTAACCGTCCAGCAACAGGCCTACCTAATGTATGTTTTATGTTTGCGTTGGCCAATCCTGGTGGGGCCCGTTTGATGATGTGTGAGGCTCACCATATGTACGTATTATATCCAGGCTGTCCAGCCGTTTTGGATGCCTCGTTATGGGCCAGCAGCAAGTGGGCTGACCGTTCAGACGGCCCACCTTGTTGCATGTGTTGTTAATTCATGTTGACCACCTTTTGGTGAGGCCCATTGTAATGTATTTGGCCCATTGAGATTGTATGTGGCCCATTATGATATGTGAAAGTGCACCTGCTAGTGCCCTGGTTTGTCAAGTTACGTGTATGGTGAGTCAGACTGGCTGTAGAACTTGATAGGAAGATCATTTCAAGCGTCTGCCTCAACCGAATGTGTGGATGCTCGTAATAGGTAAATCATAGCCTCACATCCCATGTCACAAAACACCAGGTGATTAAAACCTTTAAAACAAGATAGACATCTTAGGGTTTTTGTGGTGAGAAAACTTTTTTAAAATAGGAAAATCTCTAAGTTTTTCTCACTCTGTCGATTCTATCGAAGCACCCTCAATATGATCGACCTGCACTGTCGATGTCCTCGATACCTTAACGATATTATCGATAAGAGGACCAAAAGTGTCCAGTAACTAAATACTCATCTGGACGGATTTATTGATGTATCGATACACATATCGATATCATCGATATAAGCACAAATATGTCCAGCAACTTCACAATATATCTGGACGAATTATCGATGTATCGATACTCATATCGATATCATCGATATTCAAATCTCGAGCCCATCGAGAGTGGCTCGATAAGATCGCAGGCAGATTTTCGGCGCTCCTATTTTTTAATGAAAATTTCAAACTCCTTCGATATATCGATGATCGTCCGATATGATCTGAAATCAAATATCGATAAGATTGGAGGTCCATCGATGATATCGACAGTGGGCGCGCATTTCTTACAACATTTATTTCAGGTTGGTTTTAACTATGATCGGGGGCCCTTTGATTTAATCGATATTTAAATATCGATGATATCGACACTAGATTGATTGCATCGAACGATGTCACAATTTGTCTAACGAGTTCAAAGATAAATTAGCTGAATTTATCGATGCCTCGACTCAGATCTCGATATCATCGATATTCTAATTCCGATGACCTCGACGATTCCCTCGATCATTCATGAAAACCTGAAATATCTCAAAGTCAAGTCTCTCTCATTTTTCAAGTGTCGATGGATTGAGTCTGTCATCGATGGAATCGGAGTTCGAAATCCAATGACATCAATAATGGCTTCAATTCATCGACTAATTGGCAAAGAGTTTCAAAAGTGTATGACATCGAGTCCGAGTCATCGAGCAGACCATTGATGCTATCGAGAGTATACGCTTGATGATATCGAACCTGCTCGATGATATCGAACTCTGTCATAAATGTGACCGTTTTATATCCGTTGGAACTTTTTGCCTATTTATAGAGGACTTGTCTTTTGTTACTGTGAGAGAAAGTAGAGAGAGTTTTTGAGTGTTTTAACTTATATCTTATACCTAAAGCCCTCTCTCAAGGGAGTTCATCCTCCAATCCACCCTCACCATTGATATTCAATAGAGTGGATTGGGGAATGAACTTCCGCATTCAAGGATCCTCCAACTACTACCTTAATGGCAAATCTTTATGCTGGGATGCCTTGAATGCATAAGAGAGGATCTACTCTATCTTCCTTATAGGAAAATCTTTAGAGAGTAGGATTCCATCTTACCCTTGACCCAACCCAAAGTCAAGTATTGGTATATCATCTTGTGTTGCAGATCAAGGGAGCAAAAGACTCTTTGTCAACAAGAAGGAGGAGATCTTCGGCATTGTGCTTAACGGGACTCATCTATTTATCTGTAAGTATCTAGAGTTCAAGAGGACACTTGTGATCATTCCTTTTTAGGTCTTGGTCTTAAGTGGTTCTCACCCTTTGAAGCCCTTGTAGGAGGCCTCCGGCGGGAGTGTACGTAGTGGGTGCATAGTGTGGACCCTTGCTCTTGTGTAGGGCATAAACCGTTAAGTCCTTATGTAGGTCCTTGACCTGTGTGGTCTAAAATTTGGGTGCGTTGTGTGGACCCTTTCTCTATGGAGAGCATAAACATCTTATTAGGAGTGAACTAGCAAAACTCTGGGTTTGAGGTAAACCGCGTAAAACCTCCGTAAAGGTTGAAGGTGAACCTGATTTAAAACCTTAGGTTTGAGGTGAACCCTGAAAAACCTCCTTAGTGAAATCCGGTACACTCAAGGGTTGAGTGCGACAGCCGGGAGTGGAGTAGACAAGTAGTCGAACCACTATAAAAATGACTATGTTTGTGATGGCTTTTCTATATATGTGATTCATGATAATGCATTCATATTCATATATCTGAACACATCTTACACACACACACACAGTCACATCCAACATAGACTAAGTTGCATATTGTTATATCTTGATTATTTTGTGATTGAATCCTCTACAAAGCTTGGAAACCAGTAGAGTTAATTTGAGTAATCCTGAAATTGCAACATAATATGATTAGTGTGATAGGATTTTTAAATAACTCATAAATCTTTAAAAAGTCCTATTCACCCTCTCTAGGACATATTAACATATTCCAACTTCTACTCAAGCGGCCTTCACCGCTATTTCAATATGTATTAGGCCCATGTGATGTGGCTCATTGTGTATATGAGGTCCATTGTGATATGTATTAGGCATATGTGATGTGGCCCATTGTGATATGTGAGGCCCATATGATGCGGCCCATGTGATGTATGAGAGGCCTATGTGATGAGTGTGGCCCAATGCGATGTATATGAGGTCCTTGTATGAGGCCCATTGTGATATGTATTAGGCCCATGTGATGTGGCCCATTGTGATGTATTTGAAGCTCATGTGATACGGCCCGATGTGATGTATATTAGGCCCTTATATGAGGTCATGGGTCCCGCTATATTTTAGGCTTTATGCAGGCCACTCCTTGGGAGCAATGTTGGTTAAACGTCCACATTGATGGGCAATGATGGTTAAATGTCCACATTGTGACCTTCCCTTAGGCCCTTTGTCAGGCCGATTATCGATACTGATTATGAGTACATGATAGTATAGCATCACATGCCCATACGCATCATCTGCATACTTGATATGAGGAGTGATTGATCATAACACATGCCATTGACTGGATTATTATGGGACTCCTTGAGAGACAGAGTTGCCTCACAAGAGCGCACGGTATACGCATGTTTGATGCATGACTGGATGGTATGACACATGCCCATACGCATCATCTGCATACTTGGTATGACTCCACAGGCATATAGTGGATAGTCAGATGGGACACCAAAAATCTTTTTCTACATGGGGTGCTATAAATGTCCCTGGGTGAAAGTCCCTAAACCTCCTTGGCTTGGAGACGCTCCAACGTCTAGACCGAGTGGATGCATGAGCACCCGAGTACCGAATACCAGTAGGCCGCATCTCTCATTATGTCGTGGTCAGTTGGAAGGGGGTGCGGCCTTACCCACCTGAAGGTAGGGGGCATAGCTATACTGAGTTTGATTAGTTCGTAAATGGGTCCACTATCGACGTACCGAGTAGATATTGGCTGACTACTGGCCAGGCGGATAGTGAGATCTCTTTCACTTACATGGTTGCGTGTTCAGTGGGCAGCGATCTGAGTAGAGTGTACTAGACCCCAGTGATGATCCCAGAGATGTACAATACTGATATGTGGATTTATTAAGCAGGAGTTGTATAGGCATCATTTTACTCATTCATTCATTCATTCACTATCCACTTAGGCTAGTGGTGCGTAACTAATTGTTATGTTATGTGTAGTTTCGCAATGGCCAGGATTTTCTTTGGGGCACGCGACCAACCTAAGATTAGGAGTTTACCACATTGAGTTTGGCTATCCAAATTTACGTATGGGACTGGTTTGGATAGAAGTCCCTTGTGATGAACTCCATAGCCTGCGATACTACGTACTATCATCCTGACTTCACACTCCAGCATGGTCATTTCATTCGATTGCATATTGCATCACATTCGCGGCATATGACATTTTGGGTTACTATGTTTCTACATTTATATGGCCTAAATACAGCTGACGGTATTCGTGGACTCGTCAAGATTTACATATTGTATTGCTTCCTCAATATATGATATTGGCTTACTATGTTTTTGCATCGCATAACCTGGATAAGGCTGATGGTAATTGTGGACTTACCAGCATGTTTTCGCATTGCTCTGATATTGCATACTTAGTACTTACCTTGCACACACACTTACACCACCCTCTAAGCTTATGCACGATAGATTTATGCAAGTGGCGTTAGGTCACAGTAGCGTTGAGCTTGGAGTGTTCAGTTATCTTCTGAAGCTTTGATTTTCGATATATGTATTTCTCTTTCAGCACTATATTCAACTGTTTATATTAGTGGATATGTGATGACGATGTTGTCTTTGTGATTTGGGTAAACTTGTGGTTATGCTGCTTGTAAGATAAATGTACATTGGAAAATCCTCCTCGTAGGATCCCAGAATCAGAATCTCGCGTGTGGGTGCCGGGAGCCGAGAATGGGGTACTACGGAGGTTGTCAGCACCAGATTCGGCATCGGGAATTCTGTGAGCTCGATTTTTTAGTTTGGGGTGTGACAACAAATTCCCCCATTAGGGATCATAGAAATATCAAAGAGATCGATCACTACGAGAAAGAATCTAGTCGAGTTCCGCAAGGGGCATAACCACTTCCTCAACAACCATCTGAAATCAATTGACTTTTGAAGCATTTTGAGGACTAACTCAGGGACATGAGAAACGAGCTCCAGAAGTAACATGGGGTGGAACTGCTTTCCATCAAATTTAGGGATCTTTGACCCTTCCTAAACACCAGGGGTACCAACAAATTTTGATGTACCAAAGTTTCAAAGATACGATGGCATGGGATGTCCAACTTCTTAGTTGAAAGCTTTCTATGATGAACTTGATGCCGTGGTAAGGGATGATGGAGCCTTGATCCTACTATTTCAAAAGTCCTTAAGAGGTGATGCACTCAAATGGTACACATCGGTCGATTACCAAAAGATTTAGAACTTGGGAAGACATATCTCAAGCATTCATAAATCGTTTTGCATACAATCTGAATGTAGCACCTTGAAGGGCAGATCTGACCGCCCTTAGGCAAAGAAACAATGAGTCATTGTCCACATACGTCAGGCAATGGAGAGTCATGGCCGTAAGAATGAAAATGTCCATCGACAACGAAGAGAAAATCTCCATGATCATCCACTCGGCCAATTTAAGCGTATCAGGATATCTGATTTCATACATGTACGCCAACTTCGCCCAACTAATCCATGTAGGGGAACATGTGGAAGCTGGCATGATCACCCCATGACCCCACCAACCTGCCCTTGCATAGAAAGCATGAAGAAAAGACAAGAAAGTACGAAGCTATAATCAATAATATGACCTCTCCTCATCCAATGAAAACTAATAATCTTATCACTTCGACGTAGGGGGCATCGATCGCCCCTCAACAAGGACAATAGCAGTAACCCAGGTGGAATCCAAAATATCCAAAGTAGAATAGAAGGAAGGGCGACACATGTATTAGATAGTTCGCTTCACTGGCCTAATCGTACATGATATTTTGGCCACCTTAATTCAAAGGTAGCTTCTAGCTCCTCTCTAGCCTAGGCCTCCGCTAAATCTGTTGCCCCTAAATTATAATGAAAATAAATATTGTGCATTCCATCGAGGAAGGGTTCACACTACGGAACATTATTTCTCTTTGAAGCACGCAGTCCAGGATTTAATTGGTCATAAGAAAATCATGATCTTAACCCCTGACCCTACTACTGCTAGCAATAATAGCATACTCTAGAATCCCTTACCTTAGCATCAGGCAGGTCCTGACACATTATGAACTTCCAACATCAATGCCATCCAGGGATATTATCCACCTCATGTCTTTTAAGTAAACTCAGCTCTAAGTTACGGTTAATAGTTTCCCCCTTTCATCCTGCAAGGGGTACCATTCCCTCCTCCGCTGATCCTTAAAGGAAAAGCTCCCAAACTAGCCTGTTATCCAGTCCATAATCCACATCAATCGTGGGGCCAACTACTAGTTCTACAAAGGCGTGCCCTAACAACCAATCCAACCACTAGTCATAGTCAGCCTTGGACTTAACAGCCAGTTGTTCTTATGGGGAGAGCCTTGGAGCCACCACTCGTTGCCAGCCATCCACCAGTCACCTTGAAAGGAGGATATCTCTCCCCATTCTACATACCACAAGAATTGACCAATTGGCCAAGATAGTCCATATTTCAAAAAATCCTCCCTCCCAGCTTCTTGTTCTCATAGGGGCAAGCCCGGAACCCCGACCGAATCACCCGGTCCCCATCTCCTACCAACCATCCCTCCACCATCGTAACCTCCTCTGATTCTTCCGGGAAGGGCGATGCCAATCGTTAATAACAAAGCAGTCCCATGACACTATCTAAAGTGCTCCGAAGTAGGAAACATGAACCCAAATGGGCAATGTTCCTGTAGAGATATGCCAAGACGAGACCCTAGGGGATCTTTGGCAGGATTGACTTCTAAGGATGAAACCGCATATGATATAGCGGCCCAACTCAAAAATATTCATGCCCAAATCTCAATTTGGGAACTTCTCTGAACATCGCAAACCCACTAAGAAATGTTCATTAAGACCCTGAACGACTCACATATCTCTTGCGAAGCACTACCCAAAATGGTTGAATATATGATAGGACAACTCCTTACCTCACGAGCCATCACTTTTTCTAATTACGAGCTGCCACTAGAAGGACGCAACCAGTTGCATCAATTAACAATTACCATTTGTCACAGGAATTGTAGTATCTCACTCATAGTTATTGACAACAGTTCATGTTTGAATGTATGCCCACTTCGAACTGCCACGTCTCTAGGATTGGAATTGTCCATGTTTAGGCCGAGCAACATGAATGTTAGAGGATTTGATAATATTTGAAGACATGCCTAAGGGGAGATCGATATTGAACTGTGAATCAGTCCAAACACATCTACAATCACATTTCAAGTATTTGCCATCCCTTCATCGTTCAATCTCCTCCTTGGCCGCCCCTAGCTAGAACAAGGTTAGGGCCATACCTTCAACCCTTCACCAAAGAGTTATGTTTTTGAGGATAAAGTGCTCTCTATTTTAGCTGATCATAAACAACTCTTTCCCATAGAAGCAGCCCTCTCGGGAGAGCCCAACATCCCAGTCGTTGATAAGTAGGTGTAACGCCCCGATTTTTTCAAGACCCGAGTATACCACTCACTTCTTGAAAAACCCGAGTGTTAACTGATAAGCAAAATGATAATAAAACCCAATCAAAGTGTGATTAACGGAACCAAGCGTAGTATAAATGAAACTCAAGCAATAACAATATCCTGGGCCACTCAGCTGGGGCCCACATACAAAACCTCAAGTTTCAAAATGAACTGAAATGATAATAAGCAAATAGTCTACTGATTTAATCCAAATTAAGTAGCCGCCTCCTGGTACGGCTCCTCATTGTAAGGCTCCTCCTCCTTTTCAGCCATCTCTGGATCCGCCGCAAGTCCATTCGTTCCTGCATCCTCTATACGGTTGAACATTGATGAATGAGTGGCCAGCTCAGTGTGATCTCCCCTCAAGATTACACACCGCCGCCCTAAATAAGGAATGACATAAAAACTTATGGGTAGTCCAAAACACAGTAGATGTAGTCTTATTAAGTGCATGGATGTATGGAATGAAATCATCGCCCCGGGGATGCTCATCCGTGCGGACGGTGGGCTCGTCACCCATGCAATCATCGAACCTATGACACATCATCCAGTCAGAACAATACGTACATCACATACGATAACAATAGATGTTGGCCTGTGTCATGTATGCATGATTAGCCAGTCAATTTATTAGTCCAATTACACTCAGCCATTTAAATAATCTCACGGTCACTATGGGGAGTTTGTGGCCCAGCGTAGGCCAATGGATCAGGCATAGTATTCCATTACTACCATCCCTGGCCCATAAGGCTACCGTCTTAGGGTGTGTGTAGTGCCCGCTGACATGCAGTTAATCAATTCAACATAAAGGGGGCCACCACCAATGCTAATTGGGAATGAAATGTTAAAATTACCAAATGTGGCGTTTAAAACATGATGACATGAATGATGCAAGGATGAGTAAACAACTGTATTTTGGAAAGGTTGTGAAGTCCATCCCAAGTCAGTTAGGTGAAACCACACATGGATGTAAGCCCCAGGGTCAAACATCACAATCAAAACCTCCATGTCAAGGGCTTACTTATGTCGCTATTAGTCTAGTTACACCCCAAACATGGACTATCCTTTACTATCGCTTCCCGTGGAGAGATTTCAACAATATGTGTGTCACATCATCATATTAGTAATACGAGACAATGCATATATTTCTATCAAAACACATTAACGGATTTAGCAAACGATACATGACATGTACGGTTAAGTTATTCACCTAGGCAGTTCAATGTAATCAAGAGCCTAAACAATAGTAAGCATGTTGAATAGACAGATCAAATGAGTGCAGTTTATTTCCACACAGTTTATCACTGGTCTAGCTAGTCACTAAATTAAATAAGCTGCTATTTTTGATTTAGCTAGGGATGGAAAGCTTAAGGGGAAGGAAATCATCACCAGACAAGTCATAATGCGTCCCATGGTGCGAGTTCCCTTGAGAAGCTAGCGCCTCTACGTCACTTGAACAGATCCCTAGAGAAAATTGTTTGCATTAGACAAGAAGTTCTAAGGCTGGATTGTAAGGATTTGTGAAATTTTGAAAAAGCCATGGTTAAGATGGTTTGGGCTTACACCAAGGAAATCAGGCCCATCAATCTACCCTAACATGAGGCCTGCCAAGGCCTGAAATTTGCCCAAGTCTTAGATCCGAATTGGGCCTGATCTGGGCCCGACCTTGTCCTTCAACGAGGTCCAATTATTAGGTTTAACAGCCAATTCTTGGGGCCCACCACCTAAGTCAAAGGAGAGTCGATGGTTCGACCTTGCATGTATTTGGGAACGACCTAATGCATGTGGCTAGTCTGCACATAGTGGGGCCCATTGCATGGTTCAAACAAAGAGGGCGTTAGCAACCCATTCGAAGGCTAGTGGGCATCCATCGTATATGTACAGACATGTAATATATATATATATATATATATATATATATATATATATATATATATATATATATATATATATATAACAACGTCCAGCCCTGGACGTGCACTGAGGGACGGCCTGGATGTAATGTCCTTGGATGGACGACCAAGAATTTCACAACACAGTGTAGCCCACTGTCAGTGCAATCCACCAACAGTTGGTGTGTGGCCCACCAACATGTATGTTGTGACCCAATTGCTTGTACAGTGTGTGGCCCACAACCTCGTGGTGCGGTCCACCTGATAGATGGCATAGATGAAACACATACAGTTCGTGGGACCCACAGATTTGCTGATGTGGATGCAACAACCGCTGCGTCCACGTGGCATGTTAGCCCACCGTCCAAGCAGTGGACGGTTGGGATAAAACACATATTTCATGGTGGGTACCGACCGTCCAGTAATGTGGACGGTGAGGATATAGAATACAGATATCAAGGTGGATTCCACGTGGGGACACCACATATTGTATATTGCAGACATGCAAATATTTTATATATAATACTATTATATCATAATATTTCAGCTGCCGTTAGCTGCTAATGTCCAGGCCCTGGACGACCTGGCTTGCTCCATGCGTTGCTGAGATGTGCTCCATGTGACCGCTGGATTGGGCTATTCTTAGTGGATGGTATAGATACAACATTCTCAAGGTGGTGTCCAACAGTGCAGCCCACCAGTATTTCGGTGAGGCCCAACACAGTGCAGCCCACCTGCGTTTTGGTGAGGTCCACGTCCTGCGCAGCCCACCAGTTGCAACCATGTATGAATGACTTCCCTGCTGCGGGCTGTTTTGAAGACCGTCTCTCGCCCTGACTTCCGGCTTACGCAAACCCCATTGGAGGGCTGATTTCACTGCCTATCTGCGGCCAAACCATGGCCACTATCATGGCCTGATATCTGCCTAGAAATAGGGTCATGGTTTGGCCCGTTTTTAGCCCGACATACATCCAACAATTTGCCTGGAACATCACTCCTTAACAGCATTTCAGCCTGAAGTGGATCCATTGATCGGCCCGACTTTGGCCTCTTTTTCAGCCTGATTAAGGGCCCTATTCCGACTAATTTCTGGCCTCAAGCATGACTCCGTTTTTAGTCTGTTCATAGCTCAAACAGAGCTTCAGTTTGGCTTTGATCCCAGCCACTATCACGGCCCATTTTCTGCCACAGTCCCAGCCCTGACTTAACCATTTTTTGGCTTGGCCTAGGTCCGAAACAAATACCCATTTACTATTTCTTTAGTCTGTTCCATAGCCACCGATTGGCTTGCACCCTAAGCTGGCCTTACAACTCTACAGAGAGTTCAAAAATGCAGCTTAAATGGGGCCTGAATTGGTATTCTTACTTGAGGTCCATCGCTTTACTCGACCCAACATCACTACGGCTGGACCGAACCCAACAACTGCTTGGCTTGCTTTCGGTCCAGGCAAGTATGTCCTGAACTACAAAGAGAATGAAAAGGAAAAGAACAAAAGAAAACATTGGCAATTGCTGCCTTCATTACCTAAGTTAAAACAGGGGATCGATTTTCCTGTTCCATGCCTTCTCTTCCTCTCTACGCTCTCTCTCCCATGCTGGTGTGAATCCTGAGGCCACAATGCCCATCTTCATAGCCTAGGGGGAGAGGGTTCAATGGTTGGGATTCCAATGTAGAAATCAGACGATCGTGATTTGTCGTCCCCAAAGAGGAAGGTCGGTTTTCTCTCTCTTTCCTCCCACAGGCCCTATTTGGCCATTTTTGGCAAAACGAGGAGCACCGCCTTAGATGAGAGATGGGCGTTTGAGATGGCACGTTCGGGCCAATCGTGAACCATTCAAACAGTCCCAAATGGGTCCCACATAGTGGATATTTGCCACGTGTGATACAACGGACGGTTGTAACCCATCTCTTTCATCCGTTTACAAGGGCCCAAAAACTATACGATTTTGATCGTATGGGCCCCACGGAGAAGTTGAATGGCTTGGATGGTTTGGAAGTGACCATGGTGGGTCACTTAGGGGCTCAAAAGTCAGTTGCTCAGACCTCTGTTTTGGTGGGAGGGAAAACCATTTCAAATGGTCGAGAGGAGCTCGGTCAAAGCCAATTTGACCGAGTCCATTGGTCTGGTGCACGTCGTGCACATGTATATGGGGTGCACACACGCACTGCATGGAGCCCATCATGATGTTTGTGATAAATCCAAACCCTTCATATTTCTTAGGGTCCCTATGCAAGGATCCCGGCCCGGGTCAAGCGGGGCCAAGGCCCTGGTGGGCCATATCGCACACTTTATGCCCTATTTGGCCTAAAATATACTGATTCGATGGTTGAATCGATCTGCGGATGGGTTTCAACGATTAAATGGGGCTTTGCAGTGCAATGATGGTTTGATTGGTTGCTAGTTAACCTTCAGGGGTCGTTCAGTGGACGCCTAGCCCCCCAACATGACTTAGAATGAAAGTTAACTTGAGGTGTTCACTGTCTGGTATTGGGTTAAGCTTGGCTCCCGTTGACTCTGATAGATGGCTTTGATGCTAGTTGGAAGTCCTATCCTATGGTAAGTCAAAAATATTTAAGTCGCCTAACATTTCAAGCTTAGTTGATACCGATTTTGGATAAGGTAACACCCGTGTACTAAAGGTACGGGGTGTTACAGTCTACCCCCTAAAAAAAAATTATCCTTGAAATTACCTGCGGTGTGCCACTGAACAGGTGAGGGTATTTTTTCCTAACTTCCACTTCTCGTTCCCACGTCGCTTCTTCTTCCCCATGATATGACCAAAGAACCTTGACCAGAGGTATATAGTCTTTGTCTGCAAGACCTGTTCCTTATGGTCTAAGATATAGATTGGTTCCTTGGTGTAAGAGGCATTATCTGTTAGCTCGATCTGCTCCCAACTAACGATGTGCGACTCGTCTAGTGTATACTTCTTCAACATAGATATGTGAAAGACGTTGTGAATACCGGCCAGTGCAGTAGGTAGTGCAAGGCAGTATGCCACGGCTCCCACATGATCCAAGATCTCGAAAGGCCCGATGAAATGTGGTGCTAGCTTCACTTTCTGACTGAACCCCTTCAGACCCTTCATAGGGGACACTTTTAGGAATACATGTCGCCAGCTGCAAACTCCAAGTGGCAGCGTCGGTTATCTGCATAGCTCTTCTGTCTACTTTGGGCGGTACACAGACATTTTGTAACCACGTCAATGACCGAGTAGTAGCCTGAACCAGCTTCGGACCTAAGAAGCTTCTCTCTCCTATTTCTGCCTAACACTGAGGGGCTCGACAAGGGCGACTGTAGAGAGCCTCATATGGTGCCATGCCTATGTTGGATTGGAAGCTATTGTTGTATGCAAATTCTGTCAGGGCCAAGTGGTCATACTAGTTACCTTGAAAGTCCAGAACGCAAGCCCTCAATATGTCTTCTAAGATTTAGTTTATTCTTTTAGTCTGTCCATCTGTCTGAGGGTGGAATGCCATACTGAACTTGAGTTCCATGCCCAATTCTTCTTACAGCCTCTTCCAGAAGGTAGAAGTAAATCTGGAGTCTCGATCTGATATAATTTCTCGCAAAACTCCATAGGATCGTATGATTTCCCAGATATATAACTTTGTCAAACTATCAGTGGAATCTGTCGTGCGGACCGGAAGGAATCTGGTGGCTTTTGTCAACCGATCAATGATGACCAGGATCGAGTCGTGTTTCTTCTGCATCTTAGGAAGACCAGATATAAAGTCCATAGAAATGCTGTCCCATTTTCATTCAGCTAAGGGTAGTGGCTGAAGGAGGGCAGCAGGCTTGCGATGCTCGGCCTTGATCTTTTGGCACACCATGCACTTCACCACAAAGTCGGCGATATCCCTCTTCATATTGCCCCACCGGTACTGTCTTTTACAACAACCTCGTGGCTTGCAAGCGTGATGGGACATGCTCTACACATCTTGTCTGTTTCTACAAATCTACCCGTAGGGGATGCTACAACTAAGGGGGCATGCATCCGAGTTGTGTTCAGTTCTAATCGAGATGTAATAACAGAATCAATGAAAGATAGATTTGCACTAGAATCAAATAAAGTAAGTACAAGGGTACCGTTAATGTAGGTAGTACCATAAATGGTCTGAAGGGGGTCCTGTTCGGCTTCTGTGGCAGCAACAGCATACACTTGTGCTGGGGGAGCCCTCTGCTGAGTTAGGGGCCCCCGTCTAGGCTGCTGAGGCCCAGGCGCTGCCATCTGGTTTCGCTGAGGTCGGTTTATTGAGAGTGGAATACCCTGATCCCTCATCCGCTAGAAGTAGTTTCGGGAGATGTGGTTTGACCTACCGCAGTAGCCACAACTTTCACCTGAAGGCAGGGGCGGAGCTCACACGAGTAGCATCATGAACCTCCTTGTTGGAATAGGCAGGGCAGGAGGAAGCTGCCTTGGTTAAAACAGGGTGTTCCAAACCGGTAGGTGGGAGTGGATGGTGCGCTCAAAATCTTTTTCTACTTGCATTGCCTTGTCCACCAATTCCAGGAAGTCCCCGAAATCCCAGGTGCATAGCCGGGATTGTATCCAGGGCTTTAACCCCTCCTTAAACTTCTCCAACTTATACTCCTCATCCTCGAGGGCTTTGGATACATGTTGGGATAGCTCGTCAAACCTCGCCTCGTACTGGGCGACGTTAGGCTTCCTTATTCCAACTTTAGGAATTGTGCGATCTTCTTGCTTCAACATCACTGTGAAAAATACTTCTCCAGGAACTTTGCTTTGAATCCAGCCCAGGTCCAGTACCCAGTTGACACGTTCTTTGTACGCCTTTTCACCAGTTTTCAGCCTCTCCCTCAAGCAGGTACATGGCCCAGCTGACCTTTTGAGCATCTGAGCACTCCAACAGCCCCATCATCTTGGAAATCCTTGCCAACCAATGTTCGGCCTGAACTGGGTTGGTTACTCCTCTAAAAGTTGGTGGGCGGAGCCTTAAGAAGCGGTCGAATATGTTGGCACCCCGCTCCTCCGTATCATATGACGCCCCCCACTACTTCGCAGGGTTTTCATCATTAGAGCATGCGAGTCTTGTTACTGTTGCATGAAGGTAGCCTGCTGCTGCTGCTGCATAGTTGCTGCCATTTGTGTGAAGGCTGTGAAGGTGGTAGCTCTTATAGGTGTATATTCATATACGTTGGCTGAGGGCTTGGCCGACGGCGTCTGTCGCTAGAAGTGCAATGAGGCAACCCCGATGCAAAGATCTGAGGAGAGGGAGAGTCTCCTACAGCTTCCAACCCTGCGTCCCCGTTTGCCACTCCAGGCGGAATGCCTGGTGTGTAGACAGGGTCGCGCTCCCTCTGACGCTCGGTCGACAGAATGGGGTGAATATTGACCGTATCAGTTCGTTGGGATCATAATACGGGTGGCATGACTTCCTATGAGGTTAAAAAAAATTGCACGTCTCAGGTATCGAAAAAAGTTTTAGTCAGTTATGAAACAATACAAGGCTAGAGGCCTTGTTACTTGCCTGCCGCATGGCATACGAGTCAAGCTCCTAAGTTTAACTAATACTCCTTACTGAATTTCTAGGGGGGCTAAGGTTTCTGTTTCTAAGTTCAGATGACTAACCTGTCATTTCTTAAGGAATTCTAAGTTATTCATTCTGCTAATAAGGGAATTAAGTGTTCTGTTTCTATGTTCATTCATCCTAGCTATTCTTCTAAGGGGAAAGTTTCTAAGTTTTGCCTAAGTTAATCTCTTAAGGCTCGTAAGTTGGTCCCATAGCTAGGCTGTCTCATACTCCATTTTGATACCAACTTGTAACGCCCCGATTTTTTCAAGACCCAAGTATACCACTCATTTCTTGAAAAATTCAAGTGTTAACTGATAAGCAAAATGATAATCAAGCCCAATCAAAGTGCAATTAACGGAACCAAGCGTAGTATAAATGAAACTCAAGCTGTAACAAATTCTTGGGCCACTCAGCTGGGGCCCACATACAAAATCTTAAGTTTCAAAATGAACTGAAATGATAATAAGCAAATAGTCTACTGATTTAATCCAAAATAAGTGGCCGCCTCCTAGTACGACTCCTCATTGTAAGGCTCCTCCTCGTTTTCAGCCACCTCTAGATCCGCCGTAAGTCCATCCGTTCTTATATCCTCTGTACAGTTAAACATTGATGAATGAGTGACCAGCTTAGTGTGATCTCCCCTCAAGATTACACACTACCGCCCTAAACAAGGAATGACATAAAAGCATACAGGTAATCCAAAACATAGTACATGTAGTCTTATTAAATGCATGGATGTGTGGAATGAAATCATCACCCCAAGATGCTCATCCGTGCGAACAATGGGCTCGTCACCCATGCAATCATTGAACCTGTGACACATCATCCAGTCGGAACAATACGTACATCACATATGATAGCAATAGATGCTGGTCTGTGCCATGTATGCATGATTAACAAGTCCATTTATTAGTCTAATTACACTCAGTCATTTAAATAAGCTCACGGTCACTATGGGGAGCTTGTGGCCCAGCCTAGGCCAATGGCTCAGGCATAGTATCCCATTACTACCATCCCCGGCCAATGAGGCTACCGTCTTAGGGTGTGTATAGTAACCGACGACATGCGGTCAATCAATTCAACATAAAGAGGGCCACCACCAATGCTGACTGGGAATGAAATGTTAAAATTACCCAATGTGGCATTTGAAACATGATGGCAAGAATGGTGCAAGGACGAGTAAACAGTGGTATTTTGAAAAAGTTGTGAAGTTCATTCCAAGTCAGTTAAGTGAAACCACACATGGAAGGTAAGCCCCAAGGTCAAACGTCACAACCAAAACCTCCATGTCAGGGGGCCTACTTATGTTGCAATTAGTCTAGTTACACCTCAAGCATGGACTCTCCTTTACTATCGCTTTCCATAGAGAGATTTCAGTAATATGGGTGTCACATCATCATATTAGTAATATGAGACAATGCATATATTTCTATCAAAACACATTAACTAATTTAACATACGATACATGACATGTACGATTAAGTTATTCACCTCGGCAGTTCAGAGTAATCAAGAGCCTAAACAATAGTAAGCACGTTGAATGGATAGATGAAATGAGTGCAGTCTATTTCCACATAGTTTATCACTGGTCTAGCTACTCACTAAATTAAATAAGTTTCTGTTTCTAATTTAGCTAGGGATGGAAAGCTTAAGGGGAAGGAAATCATCACCAGACAAATTGTAAGGCATCCCTTGGTGCGAGTTCCCTTGAGAAGCTAGCGCCTCTACGTCACTTGAATAGATCCCTAAAGAAAACTGTTTGCATTAGACAAGAAGTTCTGAGGTCTGGATTGTAAAGATTTGTGGAATTTTGAAATAGCTTCCACTAAGGAAATCAGGCCCACCAATCTCTTGCCCGAACATGAGGCCTACTAAGGCCTGAAATTTGCCCAAGTCTTAGATCCAAATTAGGCTTGATCTGGGCCCGACCTTATCCTTCAATGAGGTCCGATTATTGGGTTTAATGGCCAATTCTTGGGGCCCACCACCTAAGTCAAAGGAGAGCTGATGGTTCGACCTTGCATGTAGGTGAGACCGACCTGATGCGTGTGGTTGGTCTGCATATAGCAGGGCCCACTGCATGGTTCAAACGGAGAGGGCGTCAACAACCCATTCATAGGCTGGTGGGCACCCACCGTATATGTACAAACATGTAATATTACATATATATATATACATATATGCCATCTTATATATTACTAATAACTATTTATATTATATATATATATATATATAGATATATATATATATATATATATATAGATATATATATATATATAT
This sequence comes from Magnolia changhungtana, assembly GCA_030180095.1. Taxonomy (NCBI): domain Eukaryota; kingdom Viridiplantae; phylum Streptophyta; class Magnoliopsida; order Magnoliales; family Magnoliaceae; genus Magnolia; species Magnolia changhungtana. Next base: position 6,551,708 of record JASAUF010000625.1, read on the forward strand.
ATATATTTAACAACGTCCAGCCCTGGACGTGCACTGAGGGACGACTTGGATGTAATGTCCTTTGATGGACGGCCAAGAATTTCACAGCCTGGTGCAGCCCACTGTCAGTGCAACCCACCAACAGTTGGTGTGTGGCCCACCAACATGTATGTTGTGACCCAACTGCTTATACAGTGTGTGGCCCACAGCCTTGTGGTGTGGTCCACCTGATTGACGACATAGATGAAGCACATATAGTGCATGGGACCCACAAATTTATTGATGGGGATGCAGCAACCGCTACGTCCACATGGCATATTAGCCCACTGTCCAAGCAGTGGACGGCTAGGATAAAACACATACTTCATGGTGGGTACCCACCGTCCAGTAATCTGGATGGTGAGGATATAGAATACACATATTAAGGTGGGTCCCACGTGGGGACACCACATATTGTATATTGCAGACATGCAAATATTATATATAATACTATTATATCATAATATTTCAGCTGCTATTAGCTGCTAACGTCCAGGCCTTAGACGGCCTGGGTGTGCTCCACACGTTGCTGAGATGCGCTCCACGTGACCGCTAGATTGGGCCGTTCTTAGATGGATGGTATAGATATAACATCCTCAAGGTGGGGTCTAACAGTGTAGCCCACCAGTATTTCGGTGAGGCCCAACACAGTGCAACCCACCTGCGTTTTGGTGAGGCTCACGTCCTGCGCAGCCCACCAGTTGCAACCGTGCATGAACGACTTCCCTACTGCGGGCTGTTTTAAAGACCGTATCTTGCCTTGATTTCCTGCTTACACAAACCCCATTGGAGGGCTGATTTCACCACCTATCTACGGCCAAACCATGGCCACTATCATGGCCTGATATCTGCCTGGAAACAGGGTCATGGTTTCGCTTGTTTTCAACCCGACATACACCTAACAATTTGCCTGGAACAATACTCCTTAACAGCATTTCAGCCTAAAGTGGAGCCATTGATCGGCCGGACTTTGGCCTCTTTTTTAGCCTGATTAAGGGCCCTATTCCAACTGATTTCTGGCCTCAAACATGACTCTGATTTAGTCTGTTCATAGCTCAAACAAAACTTTAGTTTGACTTTGATCCTAGCCACTATCATGGCCCGTTTTCCTCCATCGTCCCGGCCCTGACTCAACCATTTGTTGGCTTGGCCTAGGTCCGAAACAGGGACCCATTTACTATTTCTTTAGTTTGTTCCATAGCCATCGATTGGCTTACACCTGAGCTGGCCTTGCAACTCTACAGAGAGTTCAAAAACGCAGCTTAAATGGGGCCTGAACTGGTATTCTTACTCGAGGGCCATCGCTTTACCTGACCCAACATCGCTGGGCTGGACCGAACCCAGCCACTGCTTGGCTTGGTTTCAGTCCAGGCAAGTATGCCTTGAAGCTACAAAGAGAATGAAAAAGAAAAGAACAAAAGAAAACGTTGGCAGTTGCTACCTTCACTACCTTAGTTAAAATAGAGGATCGATTTTCCTGTTCCACGCCCTCTCTTTCCTCTCTACGCTCTCTCTCCCTTGCTGGCGTGAATCCTAAGGCCATAGTGGCCATCTTTATAGCCTAGGGGGAGAGGGTTCAACGGTTGGGATTCCCATGCAAAAATCGGACGACCGTGATTTGTCCTTCCCAAAGAAGAAGGTCGGTTTTCTCTCTCTTTCCTCCCACAGGCCCTGTTTGGCCATTTTTTGCAAAAAGAGGAGCATCGCCTTAGATGAGAGATGGACGATTCAGATGGCACGTTCGGGTCGATCGTGAACCATCCAAATAGTGCCAAATGGGTCCCACACAGTGGATATTCACCACGTGTGATACAATGGACGGTTGTAACCCATCTCTTTCGTCCGTTTACAAGGGCCCAAAAACCTATACGGTTTTGATCGTATGGGCCTCATAGAGAAGTTGAATGGCTTGGATGGTTCAGAAAGTGACCATGGTGGGTCACTTAGGGGCTTAAAGGTCGGTTACTCGGACCTCTGTTTTGGCGGGAGGGAAAACCATTTCAAATGGTCAAGAGGAGCTTAGTCAAAGCCAATTTGACTGATTCCATTGCTCTGGTGCACGTCGTGCATATGTATATGGGGTGCACACACGCACCGCATGGGGCCCATCACGATGTTTGTGATAAATCCAGACCCTCCATATTTCTTAGGGTCCCTATGCAGGGATCCCGGTCTGGGTCCAAATGGGGCCAAGGCCCTGGTGGGCCATATCGCACACTTTAGGCCCTGTTTGGCGTAAAATATACTGATCCGATGGTTAAATCAATCTACGGACGGGTTTCAATGGTTAAATGGGGCTTTGTAGTGTAACGATGGTTTGATTGGTTACTAGTTAACCTTCAGGGGTCGTTCAGCAGACGCGTAGCCCCCGCCCCCCCAACATGACTTAGAATGAAAGTTAACTTGAGGTGTTCATTTGATCTTACATCACTGTATGGTATTGGGTTAAGCTTGGCTCCCGTTGACTCTAATAGATGGCTTTGATGCTAACTAGAAGTCACATCCTGTGGTATGTCAAAAATATTTAAGTCGCCTAACATTTCAAGCTTGGTTGATACCAATTTTGGATAAGGTAACACCTGTGTGCTAAAGGTACGGGGTGTTACATTTGGTTAGATCTAATCAAGTAAGATCTAAATTTGTCCAAAGCGAATACCATGGCCAAGAGTTCCTTTTCCATAGTAGAGTAATTCGCTTAGGCCGAATTTAGAGTCTTACTTGCGTAATGAATGACGTAGGACTTCTTTTCTTTTCTCTGGCCTAACACCACCCCAATAGCATAGTCAGACACATCACACCTGAGTTCAAAAGGAATGTTCCAATCGGGTGGCTACATGATAGGTGCAGTAGTCGACATGCCCTTAAGCTTAGAGAAAGCTTCTTAGCATTGCTCAGTTCACTCATATAGAACATCCTTTTGAAGTAGATTACATAAAGGACAAGAGATGTGACTAAAGTCCTTTATGAATCTTTTGTAAAATCTAAAGTGTACTAAGAAGGATCGCACGTCTCATATGTTTTTGGGTGGAGGTAAGGTAGAGATAAGATCAATTTTAGCTTTATCTACGTCAATTCCCTTGGACGAGATGATATGTCCAAGAACAATTTCCTTACAAACCATGAAATGACACTTCTCCTAATTAAGTACCAAATTCTTTTCTTCACATCGATTTAGCACACATTAAGATTTTTCAAGCAATCGCTGAAGGATGGACCAAAGACAGAGAAGTTGTCCATGAAGACTTCTAGATATTGCCCCACCATGTCAGAAAAAATACTCAACATGCATCGCTGAAAAGTGGCGGGGGCATTACACAGTCTGAATGACATCCTTTGGTAAGCAAAGGTGCCAAAGGGACATGTGAATGTGGTCTTTTCCTGATCTTCATGGCTATCTCCATCTGGTTGTAGCCTGAATACTCATCAAGGAAGCAATAGTATAAGTGACCAGCTAGACTTTCCAAGATTTGATCAATGAATGGCAGAGGAAAGTGGTCCTTCCTAGTGATGGTATTCAACTTCCTGTAGTTAATGCACATTCTCCAACCAGTAGTAACTCTAGTTAGCATGAGTTCATTATTGGCATTGGCTATTATGGTGATTCCAGACTTCTTAGGAACCACTTGAGTTAGACTCACCCATTGGCTATCCGATATAGGGTATATGATACCCACATCTAATAGCTTAAGAACCTCGACTTTAACTACTTCCTTCATGTTTGGATTTAATCTACGTTGTGGTTGTCGAGAGGTCTTCACATTATTCTCTAGATAAATGTGGTAAGTATAAATTGAAGGGTCAATTCCCTTAAGGTCCACAATCAACCATCCAAGGGTTCCCTTATGCTCAATAAGAGTAGAGATGAGCATACCCTCTTGTTCCTGCTCAAGGTGGGAAGAAATCACCACCGAGTATGTCTCATCTTAACCTAAATAGGTATATTTCAAGTCAGAGGGCAAAGGTTTTAGGTAAAGCTTCGGTGCCTTGAGGTTAGACGGTAGAGGCATTACATCAGTTTGGGGCAATTCTTTAAATTGTGGCCTCTACCGATTAACTTCAAGTACCGACACAATTTCCAGCATGGTCCCCATCTTCCTAATCATATCACCATCAAAATCATAGGAGTGGGATGGGCACATCTCTAGAGGGTCAGAGGATAAGGTTAAAAGTGTTCTATATTCCACAAAAGAGTTTATCATGTTAATGTTGTGGGAATCATCATCATCCTCTAACCCTTTGCCCATATTGAAAAAGATATTTAACTCCAATATCATATTTCTAAAAGACAAACTCATGACTCCATTCATGCAATTAATGATTGCATTTGATATGAGAAGGAATGGGTGACCAAGAATGACAGGAATTTGAGTGCTCATGTCCACGATGGGTTGAGATCCAGGACGATGAAATCTACCCGGTAGTAGAATTTGTCAACCTAGACCAACACATCCTCAATTATCCCTTTCGGTACTCGAATTGAGTGATCGACAAGTTATAACGTGGTTCAGGTGTGTTTTAATTCACCTAGACCTAGTTGTTCATAGACTGAGTAAGGAATCGGATTTACGCTCGCTCTTAAGTAAAGAAGTGCATGCTCAATCTGGTAATTCCCAATTATACAAGCAATGGTTGGGTTACCGGGATTTTTGTAATTCTGTGGCACATCTTACTTTAGGATGGCACTCACCTTTTCTATTAGAAAGATTTTCTTTTGAATATTTTGCCGTCATTTGGTCTACATAAGTCTTTCATAAATTTGGCATATGAAGATATTTGTTTTACGACATCCAGTAGAGGAATGTTGGCCTTTACTTGTTTCAGCACTTCTAGAATGTCCTGAGAGTTAGAAAGAGGTTTTGGTGCAATTAACCATTGGAGAAATCGAGCAATTGGCTTGCCTTGAAGTTCTGGTTCTAACTTTTGTAGATTGTTGTTAGGTTTATCAGTTTCATCTACTTCTGGGTCCTTAGACTTTTCAGCACTTACCGAAATCGATTTGTCAATTATCTTCTCACTCCTAAGAGTGGTGATAAACTTAGATTGCTCCATTTGATTTGAAGAGCTTGGATCACTTATTTCGTATTGCGGTTTATGATTGGAGAAAGGTTGAGTAGGAAGCATCCCCATCTCTATAACCATAACACGTCAATCTATCTTTTGCATAAATTTTGTAAGTTCTCGTATTGCTTGGGTAAGCTCCTGAGTTTGTGTGGAATTTTAAACCGGTTCCTCTTGAGGTTTCCCTTAATTTAGAATTTGATTAGGGAATCCTTAAGGAGTAGCAGTTTGTCCATTCCTCCAAATAAAGTTTAGATGATTTCTCCAACTAGGATTGTATGTATTGGAGATGGGTCCATTGAAATGACTTTAGTAATTGTTGACGACATTAGATTGGTCATTCAGTACCTCTTGAAAAGTAGGTTGGGCAATTTTCAGTTGTGTGAATGTTGCAAGCAAAAATATTGCAAATAGTTTCCTTAACCTTATCCTTCTTTAGTTCTATGGCCTCGAAGTTCCTTATGAGATTAACCACTTTAGCATTGATATCATCATCCTATTTCAGAAGGTATATTCCGCCCCTCTCCTTTGATTGAGTAAGCCTAGAGGTGGTGCTCAATTTTGGGGAGATGTCCCATGATTGTGCATTTTCAGCAAGTCTGTCCAAATAATCCCACGCATCATCGATGTTTTTATTCAAAAATTTCCCATTGCACATTGTCTCGACCAATCGACGCATGGAAGATGTCAGTCCATCATAGAAAAAGTGTGTAATGCACCACATTTCAAAACCATGTTGTGGGCATGAACTGACAAGATCCTTGAACCGCTCCCAACATTGGAAGAATGTTTCATCCTCCTTTTGGGAAAAGTTTATGATTGACTTTCTGAGGGTGTTCGTTTTATGGTGTGGGAAAATTTTCTTTATGAACTCCCTTATCATATCGTTCCATCTAATAATAGATCGAGGACGTAGCAAATGCAACCATGTCTTAACTTTCTCTTTCAAAGAAAATGGAAAGAGTTTCAGCCTGACCATATTATCAGACACATTAGGAAAATATAAAGTGGCTATGATTTCATCAAACTCTTTCAAGTGTAAATATGAGTTTTCAGATTCAAGCCCATGGAATTTTGGAAGGAGTTGGATCACCCCTAGCTTGATGTCCATATGTCCCGTTTTTTTGGAAAAACCATGCATGAGGGTGTAAGACCCGTATCTTAGCCCGTACCATTCCATAGGCTTCCGCGGTCCTCTCGGTCAAATTTCGGCAACCTTCGACCTATATCCAACGTTTGTGCGCAATCTTAAGCCGAGTCCTATTAACCTAGTCGACTCAACCAGAGACTTGTACCCTAGCGACCGCGCCGTCGCCGTGGTTCCGATGCCGCGTCTTACACCCCAAGGCGTTACCCTGGCCAGGAGATGTGGGCCAGCATTTAGTTTGAGAAAACGCCGCGCATTTACAATCCTAAGAGAATCTCTACAACATGTCTCATCAATCAAGTGCACATCAATCACCTCATGTCAAGTACAAGAGCAACCCCAAAGTCAACTCTCTCTCTTACACACCCTTACATGTCAAGTACATACCCATCACCCATCACTCACTCACCCATCCCTCTCTCTTTCTACATCCCATCCTCTCTCTCTCTCTCTCACTCATTTCTTCACTTTCAAGCAAACCCCAATAGAGTCCAAACCGTCCAAGTAAGAGCTTCCATGAGAGAGCTTTGTGTGTGGCCCACCTTCTTACCTCCCATCTCCACCATCCAAAGACCATCTCAACCGTTGGAATTGTTTCCTTGGAGCTCTAGAACCTATAGGTGGAAGAAGGAAGATGAGATCTAACGGTGGGTGTTTTATGATTTAATTTTTGTGATTTGAAGGCCCACATATGGTGGGACCCATCTTGATCTATGTATTGCAACCATGGAGACCCATAGTGGCGGCGTCCCTCCATCACCATCCGATCTCTCCTTTTTCTCTTTCTTTCTCTCTTTTCCTTTTTGTATGGTAATGATGATGATGAAGTGTGTAGCCCACCATGATGTTTATATCCATGCCATCTACCGGTGGACCCCATCCATGTGGGACACACCATGATGTTTGTATGTCACCCCAACCGTCCATATAGGACGTGGCCCACCCCACACGTGTGTGTGTGGGGGGGCGCGGCTCCTTGATGTATTTATCCACCCTGATTCATAGCTCAAGTGGCAGACTAAGTAAATGATATCTCATTTCAACACTGACAGTGGAGTGGCTAACAGTGAGGTGTGAATGGATAGTGGGGTCTATGGGACCCACCCACGTCGTCCCTCATTCAGATGGGCCACACCGTGATGCGTGTGGCACATCCACCGTCCGTGGACGATGGGACCCACCCCACGTGTGGGGCTTCCCTTGATGTACGTATATGTCCAGGCCATCCAAGGCCTAGACGTTGTATTATATTAAATATAATATTAATATATTATATTAATATATAATATGATATATTATAATATAATATTTTATATATGTATTTTATATATATGAGGGTGGGCCCTACATGGGACCCACCTCTGCTTCTCTTAAAAAGGCAACAAAAGTTGCATGTTATTATATAATATAATATTAATATATTATATTATATATCTAATGTTATGGTGGGCCCTACGTGGAACCCACCTCTGCTCCCTTTAAAAGCAGCACAACTGCATGTATGTCAGCTATTTAGCTGCACTCCATTTGACGTCAGCAAGGTCCGTGGGACTTGCTGCACGTGTGGGTATGATCCACACCGTCCAGCTATGTGGACCCCACCACTAGCTGTTGTATAAATGACAGTAAGTCCCGTGGGTCATACCTATTCCATCCACGCCGTCTATCTATGGGGCCCACCATGATGCATGTGTTGAATCCAACCGTCCAACGATTTGGGATATCATTTTATGGCATGAGTAAAAGAATGGGTCAGATTTAAAGCCCAAGCGGACCCCCACCATTGAAAATTAATGGGGACAGTGACATCAATCGTTCAAACTTCTAAGGGCCACAGTAGTTTCCAAATAAGCTGATATTTGTTTTCACTCATCTATCTCTATGTTAACTTATGAATAGGTAGGATCTCAAAAATACATAAGGGTGGGCCTGATTTGATATACTTGAGGCTCATTGGCGTGGCCCAATTTGATATATATAAGGCCCATTGGCGCGGCCCAATTTGATATACATGAGGCCCATTGGCCCGGCCCGATTTGAAATACATGAGGCCCATTGGTGCGGCCTATTTGATATACATGAAGCCCAATGGTGCAGCCCATCATGATGTATTTTGGCCCGTGGGCAGGGCCCACCCGTTTGTATTGTTAGGCCTGTGTAATGAGGCCCACTTGATAAATGAGGCCTAGTATTGAGGTCGTGTGATGAGGCCCATATGATATATTTGAGACTTAGGTGCAAGGCCCACCTATTGTATATTCGAGGCCCAATGTGATGTATGTTGGTCCATATGACGAGGCCGATGTGACATAAATGAGGCCCATCGTGATCGTATGTGAGACCATGGACCCACTATATGTTTGGCCCTATGTAGGCCACTCCTTGGGAGCAATGTTGGTTAGATATCCACATTGATGGGCAATGATGGTTGGATGTCTACATTGTGACCTTCCCTTAGGCCGTGTTAGGCCCATTCTCATCATTCTCTTGTGGGTTAACCCAAATAAGTAGGCCCCATTCACCGTAGACGGATGACTCCGTGCTATCGGATTTGATATAACCACAGCCGAGTGCCAATCTTTATACTATGGTTAATCGGCTGACGGCTGATCATCTATGTACCCTGCCTTGTTTATAGAGGTCAATTGTATAGGCCGATTCCGATTGTTAAGGCCGAGTATCGAAGCTGATTCTGATTGTCGAGGCAACTTCTAATTTGTCGAGGCCGATGTATAGGCCAATTCTGATTGTCGAGGCCGATTCCGATTGTCGAGGCCAATTCTGATTTGTCGAGGTCGATTGTATAAGCTGATTCCAATTATCGAGGCTGATTCTAATTTGTCGAGGCCGATTCCAATTGTTGAGGTCAAGTATCGAGGCCGATTCTAATTTGTCGAGGCCGATTATATAGGCTGATTCCAATTGTCGAGGCCGATTCCGATTGTTGAGGCCGAGTGCCGAGGCTGATTTCGAGTGTTAATTTCGATTGTTGAGGTCGATTTCGATTATCGAGGCCAATTTCGATTGCAGAGGCCGATTGTCGAGACCTATGTGATGTATATACGACCCGTAGTTTAGGCCCATTGTGATGTGTATTCGGCTTGTGTGATGTATATGCGGCCTGTATTTGAGGCCCATTGTGATGTGTATTCAGGCCGTGTTTAAGGCCCAATGTGATGTATTTGAGGCCTATGTGATGAGGCCCATTGTGATGCATTTGAGGGCTAGGTGATGAAACCCATTATGATGTATGTTAGGCCCATGTGAAAGGCCCATCATGATGTGTATTAAGCTCTTGAGCGAGGCCCATAGTGTTGTATATCTGGCCCTTTGTGAGGCCATGGGTCCACTATATGTTTGACCCTATGTGGGCCACCCCTTGGGGGCAATGTTGGTTAAATGTCCACATTGTCGAGGCCGAATGTCGATGCCGATTATTGAGGCCGGTTATTGATACTGATTATGAGTATGTGACAGCATAACATCATATTACATACCCATATGCATCATCTGCATGTTTGTTATGAGATGTGATTGACCATTACATATGCCATAGGGCAGGTTGTTTATGGGGCTCCCTGATAGGCGGAGTTGCCCCATATGAGTGCATGGTACGCGCAGGATTGATGCATGATTAGACTGTGTGACTCATGCATCACGCATTTGTGTGACATGACCACCGTACGCCTTAGCGACATTAGGATCGCAGCCTCCACAGGTATTTCGTGGATGGCCAGACGGGACACCAAAAATTCGTTCTACATAGAATGCTATAAATATCCCTAGGTGAAAGTCCCTAAACCCTCTTGGTTCCAGAGGTTGCTCCAACGTTTAGACCGAGTGGATGCATGAGCATATGAGAGCCGCATACCATTAGGCTGCATCTCCCACTATGTCATGGTTGGTTGGAAGGGGGTACGGCCTTACCTGTTGGAGAGGAGGGGGCAATGCTAGGATGACTTTGACTAGCTCGAGGAATGGGTCAGCTATCGACGAGCCGGGTTCAATATTGGCAAGCGGATAGTGAGGTCTCTTCTACTCACTTTGTTGCGTGCAATGGGGTGACAATGTGATTTAGAGTGTAATACACCCCGGTGATTTTCTAGAGAGGAACCGTACTAATATGTGGAGTTATTGAGTAGGAGTTGCATACTCATGCATTCATTTCATTCACTATCCACTCGGGCTGGTGGTTCGCAACTAATTATTGTGTACCTTCGCATGGCTAGAATTTCAGTTGGGTGCGTGACTAACCTGAGACTAGGAGTTTACCACATTGAGTCTATCTATCTAAATTTAAGTATGTGACTGATTTGGATAGAAGTCCCTTGTGATGGGCCCTATAGCCTACGATACTACATACTATCATCCCGACTTCACTCCAGCTTGATCATTTCACTTGCACCGCATATTGCATTGCATCCGCAACATTTAACATTTTGGGTTACTATATTACTGCATTTATATGACCTAGATAAAGCTGATGATATTAGTATCTTCTGAATTACGTATTGTATTGCATCCTCGATATCTGATATCTGGTTTATTATGTTTCCGCATTACATAGCCGATTTACATTATTTTCTCAGTATATGACATTGGCTTGCTATGTCTTTTCATCGCATATCTAGGATGAGGTTGATGATATTTTTATGGACTTGTAGTATTTCCGCTTACTCTGATATCGTATGATTCATACCAGTAATTTCAATATTGTATGGTTAAGGCATTGTGTCGAATATTTGGCACTTATCTTGTGCACACACTTACACTTATCTTGTGCTCACCCTTACCGGTTGTAAATAATCTCATAAAGTACGAGGCGGGGGTGCTTGATGCACCTCATTCTCATTATAGATTTCCTCAACCTTAGGTTGAGGTTGGATTGCAGGTTGATTAGCCGGTTGATTCGTAGCCATCACTTCAATTAACTTCAAGGATCTCGAGTGGTGTCTACTCCTGTAATGGATAGATGAACCCTCAATTAATCCTCCTTCACTCAAGAGACGTCGAGTGTTATCATGGACCCACTCAGGCATGAAACACTCTCAACCCTCAATTTCAAAATCTAACCTAAACCTAAAAAGGAAAAGGGGAATAGAAATCTAGAAATAGAAAGAAGTTACCAAATTAGATGTTTTTATGTTATGATCCTGTAAAAGAAAAAAGGAAAGTGAATTAGTTTGTAAAAAGAAATAAGAAAGTTTCTAAAAATAGGAAGATGAGTTAGTTTCTAAAACTAAAAAGGAAAGTTTCTAAAAACAAATTAGGAAAGTTCTAAACCTAGAATTAGAAAGTAAGTTAGTTTCTAAAAATAGTTCAGAAAAACCCTACCCTAAGAAAAAGAAAGTAAACAAATCCTAATCTTAACCTAATTCTAAAACTAGTCAATCTCAGAAAAACGTGACCGTTAGTCCGCGGCAACGACGCCAAAAATATGTTCACAACCCCAAGTGTAGGGTCGCAATGCAGTAATAATCTCAGTGAGATCGAGGTCGAATCCACATGGACTAATCTCGTGTGTTTTCTGAAAGAGACTAGAATCAAAACTAGGAGAAGAGAAATCTAGAGTAAGGGAAATAATTGTGAATCGGTGAAACTATCAATTAAAAGGGACTGGGGTGTCAAGGATCCACTTGTAGGTTCTCAAGATGCTACTTTGCTGACACAATTGAAATTAGAGTCCTATCTTATCCAATTGGTAAGAAGAGATTTGTTAGATCTCTGAACTTCTCAATGATCTAATCATCAATGGATGAGAGTTGTGAGGATTTGGAAGTGATTCCATCACCTAACCATGTCCAGGAGACAAGGCAAATAACAAGATTTACCAATCCCACAACCAATCATAAGAGAATTGTGAATGTTAGGAAGGATTCCATCATCTTACCATGCCCAAGGGATGATGGTGAACAACGGGACTTGCTAATTTCACAATCTCAATTCAGGAAAAGAAGATATTCAAAGCAATTGTAGATCTATTGTAATTTGTCATAACAAACCATTAAAAACTAAAATATTCCTTATAATCACACTAGAATCCAAGAGAGTTCAACAAAACATGAATCAAAGCAAAGCTAACATCCTAATCATGATACAAACTTCATCTCTTAGCCCTAGCTAGGTTTAGCCAACCATAGCCATGCTTGAACTAAAATCTCTTAAGGAAAACATAAAACAACTAAAAATAACTAAGGAAGAGGAAGAAAGACTCTTGGTGGCAGCTCTCCACGCTTTTGCTCCACTCCTCAAACCCTAGATGATGCTTAGGAACGTCCTAGGGACTCCTATTTATAGTTGTGCATTCCCTCTTATGCATCGACTTGAAATTTTTGAAAATCGCTTGTGAAAGGTCTAAATTTACGTAATCTGCGTCAGCCTTATGCAACAACTCTATGCAATTTTGTTAGCACCGAAGTTGGCTTCGGTAGCACTGAAGTCATATCTGAAATTATATGTGTAGAGTGCTTAGGTAGAAAACTGTGCTACCGAAGTTGCTACCGAAATTGACTTCGGTGGTACCGAATTAAGCTTAGGTAGCACCGAATTAAGCTGTTTTCTTGTTGGACTGTTTTGTGCACTTTATGTAGCTACCGAAGTTGGCTTAAGTAGCACCGAAATTGGCTATTTTTTTGCTGTTTTACTTGTGCTCTTGCCAATCTTTTCTCCATCCTTTGTACTTGGTTTCCTTTGATCTTTGGCATGAGAATTCTCCGTTCTTGGTCTCCTAAGATCCCTCCTTTACCTTGGTGATTCTTGAGCATTAAATCTATGCTTTTAGTATCCTTTTCATTCCAAGCTCTTAAATTTACCTTGCAACCCAAACATGATTAAAATAGAACATTAAACATTATCATATTCATAAAACTAAGTAATAAATGGGGGATAATATACAATATTTGACCCTTAATAGTCACCCGTCATCCTCCTCCTCCACACATGTTGTGTCTCCCTCTTATTCAAGTGATGTTATGATTCATGTAAAAACTTTCATACATCGAGATCTACCTAGGGTTTAGATCTAAGGCTAAGGTGATGAATTCCTTTAAAGCTTACACTAATTTGAGTTGATATGATTTATCTTATTTTTGCATACTTTTATATTAATATATTTTTTCATGCAATTGATTAGTTTGCCATTATCAATTATTTATCCTTTTGAAAATTATGGTTAAGGTACGATTTTAATTATGCGTGATTTTTATGAATTTATATGGGGTAATGGATACAAGCCTTGCCCTTTACCAATTTTGAGAGCAACGCGTACTTTCACTCTATAATGATTTGACATTTTTCTCGTCTCCCCTTATTTTTGTTGAATTAGCCTATTTGCTACTTTTCTCTTTTATTAAGTTAGTTTATTGCTACTCTTCTTCTTTATTAGGTCAGCCTTGTGCTACCTCACTTTATGACTTGGGCATGTCTTGGAATTTTAAAACTCTCATGGTTCAACTTATTTTTCTATTGATGCAAGTGATGTGTTATAGGCCTCATATATAGTGATTCATATAAATTATCGTGGACGTAATGCCTTTCGGGTAGAAGTCCTCTTAGTCAGCACGTAATCCCATGGGGTTGGTGAGTGGTGCACAATCAATGTAAGTAAATCGCCATGCGTATTACATCACTTCTCGAGATTGGATGTCGTAAATAGTCACTCCATGAACACATCATGTTATGTAAATCTCTCAATCGTGTTGTTGTGTCACCTTGAGATGTTCGCATAAATCCACGTTAATGTTGGACACGCCTGCAAATCTCCGTAGTGTGAGAATGCAGGGCGAGCCAAATTTTCTATGAATTATATTCCACATTGTGATGATCACTTCGTATGATGGACCGCATTTACTTTGCTAGGCATGCATTCATATATATTGGTTGCGATACTGATACTACTTGTAGTGGTGGAGTACGAGACGTATCAGAACCCTCACATTATTCCTATGATTCTTTTGAATTATTGTTATCTTAAAGGATAACTATTACTATGAGTAGGGTATTGACCCTCTCAACCATATAGATATTGCAGGTGAATTACAGGTTGATGATATGGCTGATAATCATTCTATGAAAGATTCTTTCTAGAAGAAAAGAAGAAAGATAACACCATGAATTATTTTATTTATTTTTCGTTGTAAACTTTGATAATGTAATAGGCTCCCATTGAGATAACATTAAAGAATTATTTGTAAGCTTTTTTTTTTTTAATGGAATAATAAATATAGTTACCTTCATGAATGTAACTGATTTATCTAAAAAAACAAGGTGTGATTTTGAAGCATCCAATTTTTACATTATTAACACCCGAAATTCTCGGGCACGAGTATATACTCGAGCAGTGAAAATTCGAGATGTTACAGTTTGAATTTCGAAGGTAAAGTGTGAAAACCCTAACATTTAAGAACTTTCAACTTAGTTCAGATTTAAGAAGGAACTTCTACTTTATACTTCTAAGGGTTATCCAAAATCCTCGGGAATCAGCGCAAATCTCATAGAGGACGGACGTTAGAATAGTTAAGTATCTGATCCCTGCAATCCAAAGCACCAAAACCCAAACTACAAACCGTATAAACAAGACTAACATAAAAAAAGATTTTTGTTTCATTTCTTTCATAGAAAGTTATATTTGCCTTTAAAAAAAAAAAAAAAACACAAAATGAGTGCACGTTGATGTATATAAATAAACACCCAACCATATGTGTGTGTGTGTGTGTGTGTGTGTGTGTGTGTGTGTGTGTGTGTGTGTGTGTGTATATATATATATATATATATATATATATATATCCGTCTTTATAGGTTATATCACTCAAAGTCATGAGCATCTCTTCAAAACGTCCAATCAGATAATAACCTCAACCAATTGTTTAGGTGAGTCTCTCTCCCTCTACTCTAACTCTGCAAACATCCGATTAAAGCAATCTAATTTCTCTAAAGGTAAAAAAGTACCCTTTTGATAATGAAGAGAAGATTGCTGCGTCAACTAATAACACACCAGAAGTTGGACATCGAACAATGATCCCATCTTGATCGCATTGACAAGATTGTGAGATGACGTGTTAAATTTATTAAAAAAAAACTTTGCAATAAAACTAACTCTGATCGTGACCATTGCAGTCCCCTACGGAAATGAGAACAAGTCGGATTTATTAAAAAATCCAAAAAAAGGGATGCAAAAAAAAAATAAAATGCTTGACGATGCCCACCTGTAAGATTGGGCGGATATCTGTAAAATAAATGGCCTAGGAAGGTTTTTAAAAATGTTTTGGTAATAAAACCTCATGGGACAACGTTCTACAGGTGGGGATCTTTCCAAAATTAAAAAAATCAAAAAATTTAAAAATGGCAACATGCACGACATTCGAGGCACTAGGCGGTGTTCCATACTTCTTAGTGGGTGTCGACGCAATACTAATAATTGATTTTTACTTTTCTCTGACTTGTCAATTTTCTTCAAGATCATATGCGAAACATGGGGTGGCCAGTATAAACTTTCAGTGTCAGTTCGATCATCTCCAAATACAGAATGATTATTTCTAGATTAGCGCAACCGCACCTCTAACTATGAAAAAGCCTATTACAAACCAAAATGATGAAATTAAGAACTCAAATGGCAAAATATTATCCGGGTTGGCCCTAGTTTGGGCAATTATAAACCTAATACATTGTAATATGGGAGATCTATTGTAGAATGCGTGGACAACTACCCATTACAAATGACCTATCGTATAAGTGATGTTAGAGGATCGAGCAGCATCAAAAACTGCATTTCTGTCACGCTCAAAACTCGAAAACCGGGCTCACAGAATCCCCGATTGCCGAATCCGATGCCGACAGCCTCCGTAGTACCCCATTCTCGGTTCCTGGCCCCCATATGCCAGATTTCGATCCTGGGATCCTACAAGGAGGATTTTCAATATGATTTTTTTTTTGGTAATGGAGCATAACCAAGTCACAAAACAACATCACCACATATCCCCTATATTAAAATCTTTAAGTATAATGCGAAAAGGGAAATTACAAGATGATCAAAAGAACACTAAAATAATTTACCACGCGCTCCTGCCTCAGCGCTGCTGCGATCTAATGTCACCTGCATGCAAGCTTACGAAAAGCTTAGAGGGTGGTGTAAGTGTGTGCGCAAGGCAAATGTCAAGTATGCAATATCAGAGTAATGTAGAAATATGCTGGTAAGTCCATGAATACTATCAGCTATACCAAGGCTATGAGATGCAAGGCATGAATGCTATCGGCCATACCAAGGCCATGTGATGTAAGGCATGAATGCTATCGGCTATACCAACGCCATACGATGCGAGGCCTATGTAGCTAAATGTCATGTGCGAGATGCAATGTAAGCATGTCAGTCCTTATTAAGTACATATATCAGTACAGTTCCTCTCTGGGATATCACCGGGGTCTAGTACACTCCACACTGACTACTGACTACTGCCTCCCTAGCCACATAGCCCGGCAAGTAGAAGAGACCACACTATCCCCCTAACCAGTAGTCTGCCAATATCTACCCGACTCATCGATAGTGGACCCATTTGCGAGCTAGTTAAACTCAGCCTAGCTTACAGCCCCCTCACTCGGGCGGATAAGGCCACACCCCCTTCCAACCAACCACGACACAGTGGAGACGCGACCTACTGGTAACACTCATGCGCTCATGTATCCACTTGGTCTAGATGTTATAGCATCTCCTAGCACAAAAAAAGTTTTGGGACTTTCACCTAAGGACATCCTATGTGCCCATAGTGCTAGAGCCAATAATTTTCAGTATCTAATCCGGTCATCCACAATGTGCCTGTGGAGGCTAGACCCTGATGTCGCTAGAGCGTACAGTGATCGTCTCACACAAATGCGAGATACATGAATCATATCATCCAGTCATGCATCCTGCGCGTACCATGCGATCATGTGGGGTACTCCGTCTCATAAGGAGCCCAATAAATATCTCAGCCCAACAGCATATGCTATAATCAAACACTCCTCATATCAAGCATACATATGATGCGTATGGGCATGAATCATGAATTTATACTAAGCATGTTATATGGTGATGAACTATCTTCATAATGAAGATGTGCCTAGACGGCCTGCATACAACAAGTATGGGCCTAGCAATGGGCCCTAGGGAGAGTTATAATGCGGACATTTAACCATCATTACTCTTACAATGTGGACGTTAAACCATCATTGTTCCCAAGGAAAGGCCTGCCATAATCATCATTACATACATCATGGTGGAATCACACATTGCAACGTACCTCATATATATCAAATTTAGTCCCACACAAAGGCCTCACATACGTCTCATTAGGCCTCACTCATGGTCCTTATATACATCACATTAAGCCTCAGTCCATGGGTCTCAAATACACCACAATGGGCCTCGTATACATCAAATGGGCCACATCACATGGGTCGCACCAATGGGCCTCATATACATCAAGTGGGCCGCATCCACGGGCCGCCCAATGGGCCTCATATACATCAAGTGGGCCGCACCATCTACACCATTTATCAATTTTAGAGATCATTTTAGAGTGTTACCCAAATGATTCATAATGGAAGATCATCTAGACTATACAAGAAATAAGAATGGAGATAATGATTTTCATAGTTAAAACTTCACAGGGCCCACCATAGCATTTATTCTCCATCCAATCTATTCATATGGTCACAAAGACCTGAATCAAGAGGAAAAAACAAATATCATATTGATCCAGAACTTCTGTGGTACCAAAAGGGTTTTAATGGTAGTCGTTCAACTCTCCACTATTTTCTGCAGTGTGGTCCACCTGATAGATCTACCTCATTTATAGTCTTAAACCTTAAGATGAGCTCGCCCAATAGACGGACAGTTTGGATCTAACAGATAACTTATGATCAAGCCCACACTTGCTAACGTGAATGGTATGGATACAACACATGCATCATGCGGACCACAGATTTTGATGACGTCAATACATTAACTATGAAGTTGGTGGTCCTCACAGACATGGACGGCATGGAGTACACAATACATAGAAGTGGGTCCCACCAGTCCAGAATGTTGGACAGTGTGGATGAAACACATACACCGTGTGGACCTTAGAAACTTGCTTACGTTGCACAACAGCTATATAGCTAGGTGCACTGGCCCACCGTCCATCAGACGACCTGTCTGGATATGAAAAAAAAAGATGCACGGTATAGGTGAGATCCACACATCAGGTGGGTCCCATGTGGATGGGCCACCCAGATATACATCTGTATATGAAATATATATATATATATATATATATATATATATATATATATATATATATATATATTATATAATATAATATAATATATATACACTATTCATTTTTTTTATTATCTTAAAAAAAAATGCAGCAGCGTCCAGGCTTGGGACGGCCTGGATGATCTGCATACATCAAGTATGGCTCCACACGTGCGGTGGGTCCCACCGTCCAAGCAATGGATGGTGTAGATGCACAGCGCATACATGAGGGTGGGTCCCACCGTCCAGGGACTGGACGGTGTGGATACACCACATACATCACGAGTGGGCCCCACAGCTGGATAGTGTGGGTGCTACATGCACATCACGTGGGCCCCCCACTGTTTGGACGTGTAGATAAAATACAAAAATCATGGTGGGTTCCCACGTGGTGTGGCCCACCCACTATATATATGTTATATACATACATACATATATATTATTTATTTATTTTAAAACTAACTGATGTTAGTGATTTCCCTTCATATGGTCTAGCAGAAGAAGTTGCTGGATGTCCCATGGAGGGACGGTAGGGATGCAATACATCCATCAAGGTGGGGTCCATGTACACGTGGCTCACCAATGACATACATCAAGGTGTGATGAAGGGATCTAATCCATTCATCAAGGCGAGCCGCAAAAAGGGGAAAAAGAGAGAGGGAGAAAGAGGATCGTGTGATGAAGGGACCCCGACACTATGGGCCCTCCCTTCCATACATTCAATATACATCAAGTGGGTCCCATTACATGTGGGCCCACCAATCAAAATCAACAGTGGAGATTCCTTCTCCACCAAAATGCAAGGTCTAGATGACCCTTTTCATACAAGGAAATAGACATCATGATGGGGTCCATGGAAAATGGCCCCATCATGGGATGGATATATGAGTCATGGTGGGCCATCGACCACACCTAGGATCTAAAGTGAGATCCATACCATCAATCAGTGGGCCCCACTTGGCCCATCATCAAAACATTAAATCTAAGCCTATGAAAATACCAACCATTGGATCTTCTTGGTCCGATGGAATGTCAAACTCCTTGGCTCTCTCTTTGATGGAGGTTGATGAGGATTGAAGGGCTAGGATGAGGGATCTTAGGGTAGGAAGTGGGCCACACACAAAGTTCTCTCTCCATAGGATTCTTCTCTCATGGTTGCTTGGAAATGGTAGAGAATAGTGTGAAATGAGAGAGGAGTGGGGTTGTGTAGAAGGATGGGATGAGAGAAATGGGTAGTGTAAGAGAGGGATGGGTGTGTGTAAGAGAGAGTTGACTTATGGGGGGTGAGATGGCATGGGGTATGGATTGCTTGTCTTTATTGGTAAAAAAGTGATGGGAGAGGCATGGGTTGTGTACTTGACTTGTGATTGATTGATTGATGTGATGGGTTGTAGAGATTCTCTCAGAATTCACAACATGCGGCGTTTCTTCAGAAAATACGTGGGCCCACATGTCCTGGCTTGGGTATCACATCAGTGCGCGAGACACAACGTTAGAACTGCGGCGACGGTGCGGTCACGATAGTACAAGTTTTGAGTCGAGCTGACTCAGAATCACAGGATGCGACTTAGAGTCGTGCGCAAATGCCGATTACAGGTCACGGGTTGCCAGAATACGACAGAAATGATCGCGGGAGTCGACGGAATGATACGGACTAGGATACGGGCCTTACAATTTTCATATCAAAGTGTGTTATCCTTGTAAGGCCATAGATATTGCATGGACTCTAACATCCCATAATTTAGACTTGTAGACTCCTTCGATGCACACATGTCGATCACGACATGAAAGGGTTGCAATTTGATGACCCATAAAGCCACAAAATGCGCAGAGAAAAATTGCAACGTTTTTCCCAACCCTCATGAGACATCCAAGTTAAATCTTTAACTAAACAAGCCACTTGACAATGACACTCCGGTAAGGAATAGACTAGATCACATCTACATCTAATCTAAAGGTGGGGTGGACACTTTGACATTATGTTGTATCTCGACCTTTGCCAAAGAGGGGCATCTGTAGACACCCCTCCTTTAATGGGATTAAATCCAGCCCATAGACTTTAGTGGGCCCTAACTAAGGCAATTATACGGTTAAAAGTGTGCCCTGAAGATATCCCTCGGATCGATTGGCCAAGGTCAGGGTGTATGACTGCCAGAGCAGTTAAAGGAGTACTAGCTTATGGTTAACTCAATGATCAAACCCAAGGGTTGACAACCCCAAGTGCAGGGCTGCAATGCAGTAATAACTCGGTGAGACCGAGGTTGAATCCTCAGGGAATGGGAAACACAAATAGAACTAGTCTAAAGGTAAATGACTTGTCTGGGTTTTTAATCCAAAGAGGTAAAACAAGTTTTAAAACAAATAATAAAAATGACTAAGGATCTAGGAATCCATTTATAATAATCATAATATCTAATTCACTTATTTAACTCTTACAACTTAATTGGAATTGAAGTCCTATCCTATCTAATTGGAGAATAATTTTATTAAAGTAATCATCAACAGTAATAAAAATATGATTTTAATTGAACGATTCTCTCATGAAGCACTCTGACATCAATCACAGGGAATTAGATTATCTATTGTGCCCAAAGTCTATAATAGATCAAGGAATTGTATAGATTGATTCATTCTCTAATCAAGATAAGCAATTGCTCATTCAAAACATCTGATGTAACTAGAGTTCACAACGAATTAAAGAAATAAATCACCCAAAGACTTTTCATAAAATAAATTCGAATCAATTCAATCTATTATCATCAATTAAACCATTGTTTTTGAATCAAATAAACTAAATATTGTAATTAACTACAAACTTCATCCCTTAGTCTTAGCTAAGCTTAACATGACTAACATCCTAAAACAAAAGAAAACATGTAAAAAAAAAAAGAAAAAACAAAAAAGAAAAAAACTAGAACTAAAGGATTGGAGAAGGACAACCTCATGGAAGCTCCACCACCCCTTAGTTTCTCTCCAAAGCCCTAATTCATATTTAGAATGGCTTAAAATACTCATTTAAACCGGAAAAAATCTACACTGATGATAACCTTCGATCGAATCGAAGTCACATTGATTTCAACTAAAGATGCCTTCGACTATAGCCGAATTTCTTTAAAATATGTCTAAAGTCTTTGTCTCCTCTAGGTCGCACTGACCATGTGATAATTATTAAATATTACGTATTTATCCCCTTAATTCCATTTGTTTCGGTTGCATACATGTATTAAATTAATTTAATAGATATTTTTTCTACATGCGATATGATTTTGGATCCAAAGATGAAATTGTGCTTAAATGAATAAATTAAAGCTTAAAGAATTATCAAGTGAAGAATTGGATGTTTGGAGAACAATATTTAAGATTTCAAGTGCCAAAGATCTAAGAAAACTAAGTACTAAGGATGGAGAGAAGTAAGAAGAACCACAAAGTACAATAATAGAAATAACAGACTGTTCGACCCCACCTAAGGTAGGTTCGGTCTGACTGAAAGTGTAAAAAATAATCCAACAACAAACAATGATTTTCAGAGTAAATTAGGTTTGAATGCTAGGTGCGACCGAAGTGATGTTCGGTGCCACCAAAGGTATGTACAATGCGACTTAAAGGAGGCAGAGACTTCCAATAGATTTTGAAGAAATTTGGTTGCAGTAGAAGGTAAGCTCAGCTCGACTTTGTTGCAACCAAAGTGTAACAAAAGTGAAAAAGTTTGAAGTCAATCCAAAGTTGGTGCAAATTTCTCCTATGTGACAGGGTATTTTATGATATTCTAGATATAAATTAGGGCTTGGGAGAGGGACCAAGGGGTGGCGAAGCTTCAACGAAGTCATCCTACTTCTTTAATCCTTCGATTCTAGTTTGTTTTTCATGTTTTTTTATTTTTATTTTTTATTTTAGGATGTTAGCCATGTTAAGCTAATATCTTAGCTAAGGCTAAATGATAAAGCTTGTAGTTAATTATGGTATTTAGCTTATTTTATTCAATAACAATGGTTTGAATAATGATATTATTTTAAATTGGTTCAAATTTACTTTATGAAAAGACTTTGAGTTGTTTATTTCTTTAATTTGTTATGAACTCTGATTTCATCGGATATTTTGAATGAGCAATTGCTTAGCTTTATTAGAGAATGAATTAATCTATATAATTCTTTAATTTATTGTAGACTTTGAGCACAATAGATAATCAAATTCCATGCGATTGATGTTCAAATACTTCATGAGAGAATTGTTCAATTGAAATCATGTTTTTATTGGTATTTATGATTGGTTTTATAAAATTATTCTTCGATTGGATAGGATATGACTTTGATTCCAATTGAATTATAGGAGTTGAATTGGTGAATTAGATATTGTAATTATTATAAGTGGATTCCTAGATCTTTAGTCATTTTTATTATTTATTTTAAAACTCATTCTACTTCGCTAGATTAAAAACCCAGACAAGCTGCATTACCTTTAGACTAGTTCTAGTTGTGCTTCTCATTCCTTTAGAATTAGACCTCAGTCTCATCGAATTATTAATGCATCGCACCCTGCACTTGGGGTTGTCAACTCTAGAGTTCGATCAAGTTTTTGGCCCCTTATTGGGGAGTGGTGTTAAACACAACTAAGTTTAGGTTTTCTAGGTTTGATTTCTATTTTAGGTTAGATTTTTCTATTTGTCTGAATTTTTCTAACCTAAAGTGTTTTTAGGTTTTATAATTTATTTTTCTTTTCTTTTCTTTTAAGGTTTGTTCTATTTCATATTTTTTAACATTACTAACACCAGTTGTTTGTTTCTATTTTGTTGGATTCGCAAGTAGTTCCTCTCTTTCGGTAACATCGTTCCCCTCTCTTCTTAATTGGTTTTCATAATGATGTAGAATTTTGATTTTTTTAGGTTAGGTTTAGACTCTAGTTGTTGTTTGTGTGGTTTATGCCCAATTGGGTAAGAGATCACACATTGAGACTTCTAAGCAAAAGAGGTTTAGTCGAAGGGATCACAATCCATTGACGAGTTAGAAAACACATAAATACTTCTGAAACATCATTTGAAAATATGGTTGAAACTAAACAGAATTTTGATGAGAATCTTATCCGGAACACACCACTGGTTAGGGCGATGTGTAATGAGAATGAGGCACACCAAGATCCACCGGTCCGGACTCTACCTGATTATTTACAACCGATGAGAACAAGCACACCTTTTTACATGATTTTCCCAACCAACATAGGAGAAGTAGATATTATACTGGGGGTTATCAAATTACTCGATAAATTCCATGGACTTGATTCAGACAGTCCATACTTGTACCTAAAAGAGTTCAAAAAGATTGTCACAACCGTACACTTTAACAATATTCTTACTGATGTAATTAGACTGAAACGATTTCATTTCTCTCTCAAGGAGAAGGCCAAGTCATGACGCTACTCCTTGGGGCCAAGATTTATTGGCAAATGGGAAGAGTTCCTTAACAAGTTCTTCCCGATTTATAAAACCAACACTCTAAGGATTGACATTATGAACTTCTACTAAAAGGGAAATGAAACTTTTTTCTATCGTTGCGAATTGTTCAAAGACTTCTCACTTACTCAGACTAGGTTATGAGATTTGGCAGGTGATTAGTTTTTCTATGATGGACTAAGCTCAAATATGCCCCAATTCGTAAAGACGATGTGTAATGACTAATTTATGAGCAAGGATCCGGAAGAGGCCTGGGATTACTTTGAGATGTTAATTGAAAATGCTCAATCATGGGACACATCTAACCAAGCTAGTAATCCCAAGGCAATGGTAAGAGAGAAAAGAATACATGTGCTCAAAGAGGAGGATGGTATTAGTGTAAGATTGACGGGTCTTATTAAGGCCATGAAACTTAGGAAGGAAGCGATCCAACTCATTTAGGTCGTTGAAATCGTATGTGGTATTTGTGAGAGCAATGCTCACCTAAAGATTTTCCTATAGTCCCCGCTTTTCATGAGGTGTTGCATGCTCAAGTGAATTCTATGAACTCTTATCAACACCCCTTTATTGCACCAAATTCTAACATGTACACTCCTGATTGGGTGGAAGCATCCAAATCTCAGTTGGAGGAATGAACCAACTACGAATGCAACCAATAATCCCCAAGGGCCATCTACTAGTACACCACAAGTACCCCCATCGAAGAGTCCCCCTTGAGGATATGTTGAATGCATTCATACGAGGGCAAATGCAATGCAATCATATTACTATGCGGGCTATCAATGAACTTAAAACTTCGTTTGCAATAATTGGGACAAAATTAAGTGTTAGGGAGAAAGAGACCTTTTTAGCCCAACCTTAGCTTAACCCTAAGGGGCAATTTGAGATAAGTGATCTCAATTCTTTAACCCAACATGTGGAACATGTTAAATCCATCACCACCCTAAGAAGTGGTAAAAAGATTAACAAGAATTTCCTAGGAAGGTTGAGCAACCTGAGGAATCCAAAATTTTAAAGGATGATGGTGAATCTAGAAATGCTTTACATGAGAAAGAGACAGGGTATAAGCCTAAGCCTGTGGCTCCGTTTTCCCAATGTCTTACCTCATCAAAGTGACCAAGTGAGAATCAGGATATTTTAGAGGTTTTTCAATAATTAAAGTTCAACATTCCCTTATTGGATGGATTAAACAGATTCCATCTTATTTCAAATTCCTAAAGGATTTGTATGCGATAAAGCGCAAGCTGAACGTACATAATAAAGCCTTCTTAATAGAAAATGTGAGTGCAATTATTAATCAAAACACTCCCCAAAAATATAAGGATCCTAGAAGTCCTTCGATCTCATGTATAATAGGAAATTTTTGAGTTGAAAAGGCACTTCTAGATCTTAGGGTGAGTGTTAATATGATACCATACTTGGTATAGGAGCAATTAGGCATTCGTAAGTTGAAACCCACCAAGACGATGTTAAATTGGTTGATCGCTCGACTAAAATATTGAGAGGAGTGGCTGAAGATGGGTTAGTTCAAGTTGACAAGTTCTACTACGTAATAGATTTTATCATCTTGGATGCACACCCGATTATAAATGTGAGCACTCAAATCCCTGTTATGCTGGGCCGACCATTCCTAGCTATTGCTAATGCTATAATAAATTGCTAGAATGGAATTATGAAGATATCCTTCGGGAATATGACCTTAAAGCTGAATGTGTTTAATTTATACAAGCCGTAAGAGGATGAGGATATGATCCATGAGGTTAATTTGATCAATACATTTGTGGATGATGAGTTTCCCCAAACTGAATTTCCCGAACCTCTAGAAGTCTACTTAGCACACTTTGTAGATTCAAACAATCTCATGATTAGAGACACAGTGAATGCGGGATTGTAACCCCGTGCCTAACACTGACCGGAGAGAAAAATATTCTGAAAAGCCCTCGTCCACCAATTCTGAATGTTTATCATCAAAGGTGGGGGAACTGGAATTTGATTCGAAGACTGAAACTTCGGATTTATTTGAGACTGCGCTGGCCAAAGATAACTTTATCAAATTTCAATTATTTGTAGTCTCTTATTCACTATGGTCCACTAACACAAAATTTTTTTTTGTCACAGGTGAATCTTATACTCTTTGGACACCTCACGACGAAAATAAATAAATTTTTTTGATGAGGTTCACAGATTTATTTGGGCATTGATGTTCCAGGACATCCAAACTTACTACAAAGTAGGTTTATGGATGATCTTGTTGAAAAGTTTATTGAGAATTTTTCCAAGATACTTACTAGAGGAGGAGCCCATGCCTTGGGATGATCCTTTTTATTCAAGATTGATAGTTTAGAAATAGGAGTTAATTGCTTTCTTAGGATTAGTTTACTTTGTTAGTTTAGTTTAATTTTTGAAACACCAGCTGATAGGAGGTTCACACTAGCACTTATTCAAGTATGATTTGATTTACACAGCTTTTGAAGTTCCTCCAAATCCCTTGAGAAACCATACAATGTCATAAAGTAAAGATGATGCATTGCATGGGTAAAAAATAGTGCCTAATTCTTTTCTTTTCCGTAATAGAGGCTATTACCTAAAGTCTACAGCCGGTTAGTAACTGCAGAAGTCATTAAGTTAAGGAATCTTATAATTCTCTTACTATCAAGGGGGTGTTTGATTTTCGATTTCCACTGGTAAATACACGGAATTACCTGGTTATTGCTTACTACACCTGTTTGAAAGTTGTCAGTAATTACGTTTCAAAAATCGGTCCATACAAACATTTGTATTACTGATTTAAATATGTGGGCCCCACCATGATATATATTAGTTATCCACACCATCCATCTTTTTGAAAAATACATTTTAAGGCATGAGCCCAAAATTGAGGAAAATAAAAAGCTCAAGTGGACCACACCTGAGGAAATAAGGATCATTAAAACGTCAATGGTTAAAAGTTGTCTTCTCCCTAGGGCCCACAGTGATGTTTATATGTCATCCAACCCGTTAATAAGGTCACACAGGCATGGATAAAGTGGAAATAAAAATATCAGTTTGATCCAAAACTTCCAGGGTCTTCAAGAAGCTTTCAATGGTAAGAGTTCAATTCTTATTGTTTCCAGTAGTGTGGTCCACTTGATCTTTCGATTTACATATTTTTTAGGCTCATGCCCTAAAATGAGTTGGCTAAAGGGATGGACGGTGTGGATAATACAAAAACCTTAAGGTGGCCCCACAATTTAACTTTTCTTTTTCATCGGGTGACGTGACGAGTGCTATAAATGAAAGGTGGCGGTCAAATCACCTTGGAAAATCAACCGAAAACACAAGGGTAAATAATTATTACCCATTTACCTATAATTACCTTTGTAATTCGAAAATCAAACAGGCCCTAAACGATTCTACAAATTCTAGTCAACCGTGATTCCAAACTTCAAGTAAAATACACTTTTTGTTATCTCGGAGTCAACTCCACATCTCAATCAAATCAAAGTCAGAAAGGACAAAAAAAAAAGAAAGAGCAAGGGCATCATTCCAATTCCGCCATCTGGCTTCACCAGTGGGAGTTCGCTTACAATTACTCGTTATTTTATCTTATACCATTCCCTTGAAGGCCAAAACACGAAAGGCCAGGATCTTTCTAGCAACGGTGTCCATTCACACGTGGCTGGATGAAAATTACATACTAAGTAAACTCTGTGGATTCACCATGATGTGTATATGTATCTTATTAGCTCATTTTTATGGCATGATACCAAAATCGAATACTATCAAAAGCTCAAGGGAACAACACCACCAGTAAAATGCCTACAGTTGAAAACTTCTTTAGTGCCACAAATTTTTTTGATAAAACAAATATTTATCCCTTCATCCACGTCCGTGTGACCTTCCCAACAGATTAGATGACAAATAAACATTACTTTGGACCTGAGGAAGGTTTCAATGGTGCATTTCATTATCCGCACTTTTTTCCTATTGTCTAATTGGGATATGCTTCATTTTGGGATCTGATCCTAAAATGAACTGATAAAATGGATGGATGGCATGGATAAGACACGTACATCACGGTGGACCCCACAGAGTTTCCTCACTACAGTAAGTGCCTATAACGTAGTGAGTTGTTCAGTACCCAGAGGAACAGATCATTGAAAGGTGTGGCCCGCCGCTAGAGACAGCTGGGCTAGAAAAAGCTGCTAATTGAGCCCGATCATCTTAGATTGGGGAGTTATACAAAACTCAGGTAGAGTATGACCGATGATACATAGGCACTAACAAATTATACATATGTCATAAGTTAAACTCAAATTAAAACTGGCTAAATTGTGGAATTCACTTCCGCTAAAGTAAAAAATCCCAAAATCAGTTTCGCTAAATAATCCTTACCTCTCATTCGGGGACATTTGTTGGTCGAAATAGGATTGCTGATATTTTTCACTTTTAACCGTCCAATACTTGTCCACTAATCCAATGGTTAGATAATCAAATAAGCGTGATTTTTTTTAAAGTCATGGTACATCTAAATTGATGATCATAATTTGGACAGCTTAATTGAAATCAATTGTATTCTACGCATGCAATTTCTAATTAATTTCTTAAGTGCACGCGTATCATCCATCACACTCTACCAGAGCATCAAAGATCCATATCAAATATTTTGCCGGCACGTTAGGGAGTGGCGAGAAATTTAGAACTAAAAAATTAGTTATCGTAAAAAAGGGATACCTATTAAAGTGTCCATGAAAAGAAAAATAAGAAAAAAGAATATTTGAATGGACAGAAAAGAAGAAAAGCTTGATAATAGTGCGAAAGCTGTCAATAGAAAAATCAAAAGCTGGATGAGTAGAGTGTTGAACTGTAGGCAAATTTTGGTCTAAACATCCTAAATACTCTTTTGATTATCAATGTTATCATGGAAGTAAAGAGTTAAACCTTTGGTTGAATTAAGTTTAAATTTTACTATGCACCCATAAAAATTAATGTTTAGAAATTTTCAATTATAGGATTAATGCTTTGAACTTGATTAAGATATTTACCAAGTGCTAGAGTTTAGATGAAAGTTGTGCTCTACATTAATGTACTTTAGATTTCTATAATCTGTATTGGAATTGCTTGAGTTTATAGGAATCCATTCATTTAGTTTCGAAATATCTTTCACATGTTTTTCTCGATACTAGCAAAATACTGGTTGGGTGTGATAATATCTAAATATTGCATATTTATTCCCTCAATTATACGTGTTTCGACTGTATTCAGGTACTAAATTGATCTAATAAGATATGTTGTTTACATGCGAGGTGATTTTGGATCCAAAGAATGAATTTTGCATGAAATCATGCTTAAATGAATGAATTAAAGCTCAAAGAATGATCAAGTGAGGAATTGAATATTTGAAGAACAATATTGAAGATTTCAAGTGCCAAAGATCAAAGAAAACCAAGTACAAATGATGGAGAAAAGTATGAAAAATTATGAAGTTCAATAATAAAAATAATAGGTCCCACCTAAGGTAGGTTTGGTCCGATTGAAAATGCAAAAAATAGTCTAGTAATAAACAATAATTTTCGCAGTAAATTCGATTCGACTGATAGGAGCGATCGAAGTGATGTTCGGTGCCACTGAAGGTAAGTTCAATATGATCTAGAATAGACAGGACTTAAGACAGATTTTAAAGAAAATCGATTGCAGCCAAAGGCAAGTTCGGCTGGACTCGTCTCAACTTCGATGCTACCGAAGGTTATCGTTAGTTCTACCAAAGCGTAACAAAAGTGCGTAATTTTGAAGTCAGTCTAAAGTCGGTATGGATTTTTTTTTTCTATTTTAGGCTATTCTAAATACGAATTAGGGCTTGAGAGAGAGATTAATGGGTAGCGAAGCTTCTACGAAGACGTCATTTTTCTTCAATCCTTCGGTTTTAGTTTGTTTTTCATGTTTTCTTTTGTTTTAGGATATTAGTTATGCTAGGCTAATCTCTTAGCTAAGGCTAAGGGATGAAGCTTGTAGTTTATTATAATATTTAGTTTATTTGATTCAACAACAATGGTTTGAATGATGATATTAGATTGAATTGATTTGAATTTACTTTATGAAAAGTCCTTGAGTTGTTTATTTATTTGATTTGTCGTGAACTCTAGTTACATCGGATGTTTCGAATGAGCAATTGCTTAGCTTGATTAGAGAATGAATCAATATGTATAATTCTTTGATCTATTGTAGACATTAAACACAATAGATGATTGAAATCCAGACAAGTAATTTACCTTTAGACTAGTTCTAGTTGTGTTTCACATTTCCTCAGGATTCAACCTTGGTCTCACTGAGTTATTACTACATTATAGCCTTGCACTTGGAGTTGTCAACCCTTGAGTTCAATCACTCATCAAGCATGGCAGATTTAAAAAAGTGACCATGATAAAATTTAAAAAGTGAGTATCAATCCAGACTCACATGTGGAGTACGTGAATTTAACCACCTGGATGCGATGGTGCAGGGATTGCATCCATAGATGCAGATTACCATCCACCGCATCTAGCTTAGGCCAATTTATGCCCACCACCTCTTGCTGACATCCGTATTTCTGGCCAATTTGGTTCACCACCATACCACTGCAACATACCATCAACTTCAACTAATTGCAATGCACATGTATCATTCATCTATTTAAACAACCCCCGGGGCCAAGTAAAGGGGAAGGATCCGGAGAGGGGAGACGATTTAGAGAGAGGATTTCAGAAGGGTGGAGAAGTAAAGGGAAGTCTAGAGAGGCCAGGGCGTCGAAAGAATGACGTGGGGTAGAACATCGACCAATTCTTCAAGGCCAGTCTTGGCTATGACGCATGTTCTCTCTTTTGTTTATTTGCATATACACGATGCTCACATAACCCCTTGCCACCTCTAGAAGTTCCTCTTTTTCAGGTCATTGTGTTAGCCAAAGTCAAAGCTGAAAGAATCTCTGAAGTCAACGAGTAGGGGCAAAATCAGGAACATTTGGCCATCTCTTTTGATTGAAAGTGTGTCCATTTTTTTCTTTTTTCTTTCACATCTTGATTTAAATTATATTCCACTTTGCACATTCCCTATACACTTTTTTTTACACACGCACACACACCCCACACACTCACGCTAGTAGAATTTCACCACCTATGGATACTCGAACCCTTGACCGGGTGTTGAAACTCCTGAGAGTCTACCACCCGAACAAGAGTAGGGATCCATTCCCTATGCACTTACCATGTCTATACCCACTCACGCTTTTATTTTGCTTCCATTTTTCTTTAATATTTCACCAACTCGTACTTTAAGAAACCTGTGAAGTATGGCTTAATTCTGCCCGTTCTCTTTACTTTACTATTGTGCTTTTCTATTTTGTCCACCTGATCCTTAAATAGCCTGTAAAGTATGATTTGATTTACACAGCTTTTGAAGTTCCTCCAAATACCTTGAGAAACCGTACAATCTCATAAAGTAAAGATGATGCATTGCATAGGTAAAAAATAGTGTCTAATTCTTTTCTTTTTTGTAATAGAGGCTGTTGATGACAAAATCAGGACCACTCTCCACTCCGTGCGCTGCTCCTCCAATGAACCCTGGCCCTGCAAAAAGGGTGAGCAATGGAGACCCTGGCTTGGCCGGGGGACCCTCCGATGCCTAAGTTAGGTCAAGGGAATCGGGGTCTAAGTTGAATCGTAGTGGGAGATTAGCAGATGTTGCGTACTTGTAGTAATGGTGTCTTCATGTATTTATACCTGACTGTAGGATAGTCTGGATCCGTCAATCATGGCACAATTTGCTCAATCAGGAAGATTTTCGGATCATGGAGATACTGCGCGCAGATCAATGATCCACGCTCCACATTCTGCGCATCGTGTGTATCTGCGGGTGGGAAAATCGGCCACGTCCACTTATAGTAGCTTCCAAGTTTAGCTTGAGGAGCGTCCGCCTCTGCCTCGGAGTATGGACTCGGCTCGGACCATTTAGTGGGTAAGATTTCCGTCGGTGGTTATAGGCCTTCGTCAAATAGCGTCCATTTTGATGTTCTAAACCGAACTATTAGTTATCCATCCGATCTTATAAACAGGCCTCGGAATGATAAGGGACTCGAATCTTCCCATTACATAAGCCCCCTACTCTTCGAGGTCTGCTAAGGGCTCGGAGAGTAATCAAGTGGAAGATTAATCACCTTGTCTACCGGTTCCTCCGAGCACGTTGTGACCCTTGCACTTCAAATCCTTATGCTCGCAGGGTTTCCCGCCCATGAGTTCCCGTGCAGTGGACACATGGCGACGGTTTAGATTTCAAATAACCGTCTGCCTATGACCTGTTGCCACGTACACTTGGAGTAGTGCCTCGGATGGAACTTTTCCTTGTTTGGGCGTCGTTTTGCTTCTCCGAAGCACGAAGCTTGATGTCAGAGATGTACTGCCCGACAGTGTATGAGCCAATGGTGTGGGGCCACGTCAACTCTGAGGCTGACTTACGGTGATTCGGCTGCGGCCATCATTGCTGGTCATTAATGCAGGGATTTGCTGCGGTCTATATAAACCCTCCTTCGGAGACTTCGCTTCACTTTTGTGTTGTGTTCGAGCTGACATCGGAAGAGGCGATTTTCGGCAAAGGCGATTCCGGCCATCCAGGGGTTTTTGTTGGGCGATTCCGACCGATCAAGCATTTTCGGCAAAAGTGATTCCCGGTGACACTCCGGTGAGTCTCCTTGCACCTCTTCGCACTTCTTTCTTCTTACTTAAGATGTCTTCCGACCTGGAGACTGCAGGGCTATGGTGATGACTTCGAGTCAGAGAGTTCCGATAATGGGAGAGGGGCCTTTGAGGGCCCCTTAGAAGCAGTACCCTTATACCCTCTGCCTCGAAGGAAAAAGGAGACTGAGGCTTGGGCTCACGGAGCTGGCAGGAAGAAATCTTCTCGAGCCCCCCGGATTGCAACCACCGAGGCCACTGAGATGCCAGCGAGCGGGAGAGCTTCGGAGGTAGTCCCCGGAGGTTCCTTGCTATCAGAATCTCAAATTGAGTGGATTCACACGGGATTTCAAATTCCAGCCTCCATCCAGATAAGGGCCCTTGAGCCCCTCGAAGCCGCTGGTGCGCCTGCCGAGGGAGAAGTCGCCATTTTTCTTTACGCACTACAATGTGGGGTCCAACTTCCCTTGCACCCTTTTGTTCGAACTATGATGGCCCACTTAGACTTAGCTCCCGGGCAGTTGACCCCTAATGCTTGGAGGGTGCTCATTTCTGCCTTCATCATCTGGCGGCAAGTAGGGAACTCGGAGCTGACTCCATGGGAGTTGATGAGTTTATATTTAGTCAGGCATGACAACAATGAGCCATGGTATTATTTTGCGACCCAAGGCAGCAAGGGGTCGGGACTGGTTCTGAATCTTCCTTCTTCCAACAAAGAATGGAAGAACAAATGGTTTTGGGCAACGGGCGAATGGGAGGCACCTGTAATCGAAGTTGGGACTCTGACAGCTCGCGTTCCCATTCTATTTTCAAAACTAGGTCGGACCAGTTAACTTCTTTTGTCTTTATACATTCTTCTATTGCACCGGTCGAACTGAACTTTTTATTCTACTTTTTAGCAGATTTCCCTAGAGGTCCGCCCGACCTTGATTCGGATTAGAAGAACCGAGTTGTCAAGGTGAAGGTGAGGTCAGGGGAGCTTCGTTCCTGGTCGGATCTGATCACTGCCACCAATCTTTATTGGTCTGGGCTGTGTAGGTCTCAACCTCTCCCGACATCTTTTAGTAAGTCCTCATTCTGTTCCTTCGAAGTTAAGCCTGTTTACTTAGTCACTGATTCGTTGTTCTTTATGCAGGCATGGCCGAGGCTTCTGGTTCTCGGAAGGGGAGGGTGGCTCCGACTGTAGAGGAGTTGCTAAGGCCAGTGCCCCGGACAAAGACTACAGCTCGGAGGAGACAAGCGACTCCTCACGGAGAAAGTCCTTTAGGTCTGGGCGTTGTAGCTACGACTCCAATTTCGGCTGTGATTGCGACTATGCCTACGGCCGTAGTCACTATGGCCCCATCTCCTGCCCCCCGGCTCTGGCGATGACGCTTGTTGAGGGTCAAGTCTCAGCAATTATTATTCCAAATCCTGCAACCATAGCCCCTTCCATTCCACCCGCAATCATTCCTTCCGTAGGGGCGGCCCATCCGTCGGCTCCCTGCATAGCCATCCCTTCATCATCCGAGCGGGAGGAGGCCTTTCGGATGGCAGACGCCATGATTACTCCACCCAAGGTCAGAGGTGACCTTGGAGCCGAGGCTCAGGCCTTAGCCGGTAGCCGAACGGGTTTTGTAGAGGCAGCAGATTCCGCTCACGTGGAGACAAGCGGAGGGAAGTTCGCACCAGGCTACCATCTTTCCTGCCTGACATCTTAGGCCGCGAAGCACGCTCCTGAGGATAGTATAACTAACCTCCTCGATAAGTCGGACAACTCTTTTCTAAATGACTTGGCTTCCATTTTTTACACGGTATCTTTGCTGACTCTTATCGTTTTTCTTGTACTTGCGGTTTCCTAGTGTTCATTCATCTGTTTTTGTGCAGTCTGTCCCTAAGCTTTTATCAGCTTGGGAAAGAGTGTGGGAGTCAAAAAAAAGAGAAGCTGAACTGGAGGCCCTCAAAGCCCAAATGGGAGCCTTACGGGATGAGAGCACCTCCCTCCATCTTGAACAGGACGAGCTGCATCATCAGCTCGAGGATGTAAAGGCTGGGGAACTACGTTTGTAGGGAGTTGTGGCCGACCTTAAAACTAGAGAGCTGCGGCTGAAAGGGGTCGCAGATGACTTCAAGGCTCGGTGTGATGTGGCGAACGCCGAACTAACATGCGCTAGGGCTCAGGCGGACTTACTGGCTCAGGAGAACGTCCGACTAGGTGAGGCTTTTGAGCGAACCAAAGTCGTGGTTGCGGAAGAGCGGAACCAAGCCGTCGCTCAGGAGAGGAAAGTTCAGCAGGCTAAGGACAAGGCTTCTCTGGCCGAGGCGGTAACCGCTATGATAAAAGCTTTTAAAATGTCCAAGGAGAGGGATGCTGAGGCCGCTAAGTTCTATGACCGCGGCTATAACGATTGTATCGAGGCGGTCCTGGGTTTATATCCGGACCTTAACCTCGACTCTTTACTCTCTAAGGAAGTTGAGTTGCCTGTAGATGGAGTCCACTCGGAACAAGCCCCAAACGCCCAAGCTCCTCCGCCACCTGCGTAACTCTGACTACTTTTCCTCCTTTTTATTTTGTGAACTGGTTGAAACTCCTCTTCTTTTTTTTTACCTTCTGATGTAGGCTTGTGGATGATGATTTTTTGACCCTCTGGAGAGGGCTTATGAATGATGATTTACATGTTAATCCGTAATTGATTTTTGAATGTCTATTGTAGGTTATTTGATCGCCGAATTGATGGTTGATTAATCTCCTTTATGGGATGGCTAGGCCGACCCTTTGACGGGTCAGCGTTTCCCAATGCCATTTCGTAGAGTTTTTGGGGCTTTTATGGCTCGTTCATTGAGTCCGGACCCTTATGGGGTCAGCTCGTCCCACAATTGGCGAGAACCATCTGTTCTATCCGTTTAATTTGCTAGCTGACCCCTGTGTTAGGAGAATCGGGTTAGCGTTTAGGCTTTTCCCCTAACTTGGGGATACCGTGTAGAGTTTTGTGGGATAATGTATTAACCCCCTCAAGGGATTAATCTATTGAATCCGCCCCTGCATATGAGAGACAACTTTTCCTTAGTAGATGATTCATTCATGTGGGTGAGAAGAGGCGAATTTTATTAAGAGCCTTAAAGGTTTGTCACCAGAGGCGTATATTTTGCTGAAGGGCTTAAAGGCCTGTTGCTCGGAGGCGTACATTTATTGAGAGCCTTAAAGGCTAGCCCTTCATGGATAATAAACTTTCAGATGCTCAGTAT
The DNA here is from genome assembly GCA_030180095.1 of Magnolia changhungtana. Classification (NCBI taxonomy): domain Eukaryota; kingdom Viridiplantae; phylum Streptophyta; class Magnoliopsida; order Magnoliales; family Magnoliaceae; genus Magnolia; species Magnolia changhungtana. The sequence continues at coordinate 6,587,551 of JASAUF010000625.1, forward strand.
TCCAGAGATGGGGGAGCTGACGACCCTCGAAGTCTTCTAGGTGATAGGAGCCTGACTTAGTTGATCGGACGACCCGATAAGGCCCTTCCCAGTTTGGTCCAAGTGTACCAGCCCCCGGCTCGGCGGTATTCTGGAACACTCGACGAAGGACTAAGTCCCCTGGCCAGAATTGCCTAGCCTTGACTTTTGAATTGTAGAACCGTGCTACTTGTTGATGCCGAGTTGCGACTCGGAGCTTCGAGATATCTGTTACTTCTTCAAGCAAATCCAGGTTTGCCGCAATCTGCTCGAAGTTCTGTTTTTCTTGGTAGCTCTCGACTCGGGCCGTAGGAAGACCAATTTCCACCAGCATCATCGCTTCCGAGCTGTAAGAGAGCGAGAACGGAGTTTCTCTCGTCGAGGACTGAGCTATGGTCCTGTAGGCCCAGAGAACGAACGGAAGTTCTTCGGCCCAACTGCCTTTTGCTTTTTCCAGTTTTGTCTTGAGATGATGCTTGATGACCTTATTTACGGCCATCACTTGTCCATTCGACTGGGGATATCGGGGAGAAGAGTATGCATTCGTGATACTGAGCCCCCGACACATGCCTCAAAATTTGTCGTTATCGAACTGTCGGTCATTGTCTGATACGATGGTTCGCGGAATCCCGAACCGACAAACGATGTTTTTCCAGATGAAGTCAATCACCTTCTGCTCCGTAATTTTGGCGATGGGCTCGGCCTCAGCCCATTTGGTGAAGTAGTCAACAACGATAATGGCGAATTTAACTTGTCCTTTCCCCGTGGGTAGAGGGCCGATAATGTTGATTCCCCATTAGCAAATGGCCAAGGGCCGCTCATAGGGGTCATTTCTTCTGCGGGTTGCCTCGGCACGGCCGCGAATCGCTGGCATTTATCACATTTTCGGACGTAATCATTGGAATCCTCCTTGATAGTTGGCTAGAAGTACCCTTGTCTGAGTGTCTTCAGGGCTAAGGCTCGACTGCCGGAATGATTTCCGCAGATTCCTTCATGAATCTCTCGCATGACGTATTCCTCCTCATCGGCCCGGAGACACCTGAGGTAGGGCTGGGAATGTCCATTCTTGTACAAGATACCATCCAGGATGATATATCGGGCTGCTCGAACTCTGAGCCGTCTGACTTCTAGCCTATCTGTAGGGATCTCACCTGTAGTGAGATAATTAAAGATCGAATCCATCCAGCTTGGACTGGCTCGGACTGGATTGACTTCCTTCTCCTCCCTGCTGATGCTTGGTTGCTCTATGAATTCAACGGGGATGATTTGAGGGATCTTCCCCTCTACGGCTGAGGCAAACCGAGCTGGGGCGTCGGCCCATGAATTTTCTACTCTCGGGATTTGGTGGATCATGCAATTCCAAAATTTTTCGATTAATTTTCTCGCCTCATTAAGATAAGCGATCATCTTTGTTTCCTTAGCCTCGTATTCAGCAGAGATGTGATTCACCACTAGCTGGGAGTCGGATCGTACTTGAAGAGACTGGACACCCAGACTCGCTGCCAATCTGAGTCCGGCTAGCAAAGCTTCATATTCCGCCTCATTATTCGAGGCTTTGAACCCTAATCTGATTGTGTATTGAACGGTCGTGGAGTTGGGTGCGATCAAGACGATCCCGGTCCCGGCCCCTTTGACATTGGATGACCCATCCACATAGAGGACCCATCCTGGATCTGATACTTCTTTTTGGTCGCTCGGAAGGACGGCTGGGCGTGTCTCAACCTCAGTTCTGATCTCTCTGGTGCTCGGGGTAGTGAATTCAGCGATGAAGTCAGTTACGGCTTGACCTTTGATTGCCGTTTTCGGATGGAACTGAATGTCGAACTCGCCGAGTTCGATGGCCCACTTGGTCATCTGACCTGACACCTCGGGCCTCTGAAGAACTTATCTGAGGGGGGAGTCTGTTAACACGATCACAGAATGAGCTTAGAAATATGGGCGCAATCTCCGAGCTGAAATAACGAGGCTGAGTGCTAGCTGTTCCAGAGGTGAGTATCTTGTTTCTGCCGGTACCATAGCCTTGCTCACATAATAAACAGGTTGCTGTTTACCTCTAACTTCTCTGATCAGAGCCGAGTTGACTGGCTAGGCTGAGACCGCGAGGTAGAGGAATAGAGGTTCACCTTCTTCAGGTTTGGACAACAGTGGGGGTGAACCCAAGTAATACTTCAATTGCTGGAAGGTCTGTTCGCACTCCGACGTCCACTCTACCTTCTTATGACCTTTCAAATGTTGGAAGAAGGGGAGACACTTATCCGTTGCTTTGGATATAAAACGTCCGAGTGCCGCGACTCGTCCTGTGAGGCATTGTATTTCCTTAATAGTCCGAGGTGAACTCATGTCGAGGAGTGCTTTGATCTTATCAGGGTTCACCTCGATACCTCTCTAGCTGACCTGAAAACTGAGGAATTTTCCCGAGTTGACTCTAAAAATCCACTTTGTTGGATTCAGCTTTATCTGGTATTCTCGGAGGACGGCGAACATTTCTCCAAGATCCGTCAGATGATTGGCGGCTTTGATACTTTTCACTAACATGTTATCGACATATACTTCCATTGTGCGTCCGATTTGTTTGTAGAACATTTGATTTACTAGCCTTTGATACGTTGCCCCAGCATTTTTCAGGCCAAATGGTATAACCCGGTAACAGTAGAGTCTCTTGTTTGTGATAAAGGTAGTCTTCTGCCTATCTAGGGGGTGCATCGCGATTTGATTATATCTGGAGTAGGCATCCAGGAAAGAAAGTAATTCATGACCCGCCGTGCTGTATACTAGCTGGTCGATTTGAGGCAGCGGGAAACTATTTTTTGGACAAGCTTTGTTTAAATCTGAGTAATCCACGCAAACTCGCCACTTTCCATTGGCTTTCTTCACCAGCACCACATTTGCTATCTAATCTGGATAATGCGCTTCTTTTATAAATCCTGTGTCGAGCAGAACAGAGACCTCGTCGGCTATTGCTTCATACGGTTCAGCATCGAACGACCTTCTTTTTGCTTGATAGGTTTAGGATTTGGATCCACATTCAGCCTGTGGACCATGACTTCCGGGGAAATCTCGGGCATATCTTGGTGAGACCATGCAAAGACGTCCCTATGCTGTTGCAGGAATGTTAGGACTTCGATCTGTTGTTCAGGACTCAGTGACGTCCCGAGATGAACAGTTCTGCTCGGATCAACTTCATCAAGCGGCACTTTCTCCAGGTCTTCCACAGACGAGCCTTCCATTGGCCCTTTAGGGTCTAGTACGTTGATGGACAACGCCTGCTTAACTGACCCCTTCTTTACCGCCACTGTGTAACATCTCCGAGCTTCCCGCTGGTCGCCTCGAAGGTAGCCTATCCCGCCTTCGGCGAGGAATTTCATCATCAGGTGATAGGTAGAGACGACTGCTCTTATTGCATTGAAAGAGGGTCTACCCAGGATAACGTTGTGTACTGATGGCACATTGACAACTAAGAAGTCAACCATAAGTGTGACTTGATGTTGTCCTTCTCCCGCAGTCACGGGGAGGGAAATGGCTTGTTTAGAAATTACTCTTTCCCCGGCAAAGCCGTGCAGGGGGGTCTTCAGGAGTTTGAGATGAGATTGTGGAATCCCCATATTTTCAAAAGCTTCTGAGTCGATCACATCGGTGAAGCTTCCTGTGTCGACCAAAATGCGGTACACTTTACAATTCGCGATAGTCATGGTGACTACCAGAGCATCGTCATGCAGGTGCTGAATCCCGCGTTTGTCTTCTTCTGTGAAGGTCAGAGTGCACGAGCTGACCCGAAGTTCCTTACTGGGCCACTCGGTTAAATGGACATAGTGTTCCATTTCGGACTTTCTAGAGTGAGCCTTTCGTGCCCTATTTGAGTCTCCTCTACCGGACGAGCCCCCGAAGATGGTACGTATTTCAGCGGACTCCTCCGTGACGTTGTTTAGCTGCTCCCGCTCCCTTTCTCTTCTCCGATCAGCTTTCCCTTCCTTCATGTACCGACGCAGGTGATCTTTTCGAATAAGGGCTTCGATCTCATCTTTAAGGTTTACACAGTCATCCGTATTGTGGCCGTGATCTCGGTGGAAGCGGCAGTACTTGCGTTTGTCTCGATGGTTCGGATCAGCCCTCATGCAAACAGGCCAGTTTAGCAGTTTTTCTCCTCAGATGTCTAATAAGATCTGTTCAGTGGAAGTGTTAAGGGGGGTATAGGAACGGAATCTTCCCTCCGGCCTTCTACTCGGGCGACAATCGTGAGGAGTGCGGTCGTCGGTCCCCTTGTTAGGCGGCTGAGAATCCTCGTTCTTGGGCCTCTTTCCCTTACCATTTGGCTCAGTCACTTGAACATTTTTACGAGCATTAGTGAACTCCTCTGCGTTAGTATATTTCTGAGTTCTGGTGATAAGTTTGGCCAACGTTTTTAGTGGGTTCTTCCTAATGGAGAAATTAAACTTCCCCTCTTTTAGACCACTGAACATGACGACGAGCGCCATTTTGTTGTCGTAGTCTTCTACCAACAGTACTTCCTCGTTGAAACGAGCGATGTAATCTTTTAGCGATTCCTTCGACCCTTGCTTGATGGCCAGCAAGTGAGTGTTGGGTTTTTGACTTCTCTTACCGCTAATGAACTGGGTAAGGAATAGTCGGCTCAACTCTGCGAAAGAATTGATGAAATTCGATTTGAGCTGTCGGTACCAACTCCGAGCGGACCCCATAAGTGTGATCGAGAACCCCCAGCACATCATTGCATCCGTCACCGTCTGGATCTGCATCCAGGAGCGGTAGACTTCCACGTGCTCAAAAGGGTCCTCGGACCCGGAATATTGGATGATAGGAGGTATCCGGAACCTCTGAGGATCACCTCGTTCATTATTTCCGAGCTAAAGGGAGGTTTGGTCTCTTCCATCATTGCCTGTACGACAGCGGGAACTGACGTTGATTGTTGCTTCTTTTCCAAAGCTAAGAACTTGTTGTTGAGCTCCTCGAACTGCTTCTCCCACAGGTCTCTGTTTTCCGCCACGATTTCCTGGATGTTTTCTATCTCCGGAGTTCTCCTTTCCCTCCACCGCTCCAGCCAGTGAAGGAGATCCGTTGGTGCCAGGGTTGAGGTAACCGAGGCATTGGTGGGAGCTTGCATCACGGTATTCCGAGCCGAGGGTCGGATTTGGGTCGGAAGAGGATGGTGACCCGATACGGGCACTTGAGGATGCTGGGATGCCTCAGGTCTCACACTCCTTTGCACGGAGTGAGCTTCCACAACCGGACCGACTAGTTGAGGGACAGGATCTTCTTGAGCCGGATGCAACTGCAGCTCCTGTTGCTGCTTCATCCTGTTTACTTCATCACATAAGGCTTGTATCTCGCCCTGCATGGCTCGATACTTGCTTGCCCGATTGCGAGAACTCTGGGAAGGTTCCGGGGCCGATTCCGCGTGAAGTAGTGCGGAGGAACGAGTTTGCTCGTTCTGTTCTAGTTCTGCAGTTACTGTTTTCTTCTTTCCTCTCGCCATTATACTCGAGAATAAGAACCTGACTTTTTGTATCACTTCTCACAGACGGCACCAAAAAATGTTGATGACAAAATCAGGATTACTCTCCACTCCGTGCGCTGCTCCAATAAACCCAGGCCCTGCAAAAAGGATGAGCAATGGAGACCCTGGCTTAGCCGGGGGACCCTCCGATGCCTAAGTTAGGTCAGGGGAATCAGGGTCTAAGTTGAATCGTAGTGGGAGAATACTAGATATTGCGTACCTGTAGCAATGATGTCCTCATGTATTTATACCTGACTATAAGATGGTCTGGATCCGTTAATCACGGCACAATTCGCTCAATCAGGAAGATTTTCGGATCATGGAGATACTGCGCGCAGATCAATGATCCACGCTCCACATTCTGCGCATCGTGCGTATCTGCGGGCGGGGAAATCGGCCACGTCCACTTATAGTAGCTTCCAAGTTTAGCTTGAGGAGCGTCCGCCTCTGCTTCGGAGTATGGACTCGGCTCGGACCATTTAGTGGGTAAGATTTCTGTCGGTGGTTGTAGGCCTTCGTCAAACATCGTCTATTCTGATGTTCTGAACCGAACTATTAGTTATCCATCCGATCTGATTAACAGGCCTCAGAATGACAAGGGACTCAGATCTTCCCATAACAGAGGCTATTACCCAAAGTCTACATCTGTATACTAACTGCAGGAGTCATTAATTTAAGAAATCTTATAATTCTCTTACTATTAAACGATTCTACAATTTCTAGCTAATCATGAATTCCAAACTTCCTTTATCTCGAGTCAACTCCATATTCCAATCAAATCAGAGTTAGAAAGGACCCCCTCCCCTCCATATTTCAATCAAATCAGAGTTAGAAAGGAACCCCCCCCCCCCCCCCCCCAATAATAATAATAATAATAATAATAATAATAAGAGGAGTATTGGCATCATTCCAATTCCGCCATCTGGCTTCACCAGCCAGCGGGAGTTCTCGCTTACAATTACTCGTTATTTTATCTTATGCCACTCCCTTGAAGGCCAAAACTCGAAAGGCCAGGATTTTTCTAGCAGCGGTGTCCATTCACACGGGGCTGGATGCAATTGCATACTAAGTAAACTCTGTGGATCCACCATGATGTACATATGTATCTTATTAGCTCATTTTTACGGCATGATACCAAAATCGAATAATATAAAAAACTCAAGGGAACAACACCACCGGTAAAACGCCTACCGTTGAAAACTTCTTCAGTGCTACAAAAGTTTTTGATAAAACAGATATTTATCCTTTCATCCACGTCCGTATGACCTTCCGAACAGATTAGATGACAAATAAACATTACTTTGGACCCAAGGTAGGTTTCAATGGTGCATTTCATTATCCCCACTTTTTTCCTATTGTCTAATTGGGATATGCTTCAATTTTGGGATCCGATCCTAAAATGAACTGATAAAACGGATGGACGGCGTGGATAAGACACGTACATCACGGTGGACCCCACAGAGTTTTAAGTGCCTATAACGTAGTGAGTTGTTCAGTACCCAGAGGAACGGATCATTGAAAGGTGTGGCCCACCGCTAGAGACAGCTGGGCTTGAAAAAGCTGCTGATTGAGCCCGGTCATCTTAGATTGGGAAGTTATACTAAACTCAGGGAGAGTATGACCGTTGATACACAGGCACTAACGAATTATACATATGTCATAAGTTAAACTCAAATTAAAACCGGCTAAATTGTGGAATTCACTTCCGCTAAAGTCAAAATCCCAAAATCAGTTTCGCTGAATAATCCTTACCTCTCATTCGGGGAAATTTGTTGGTTGAAATAGGATTGCTGATATTTGTCACTTTTAACTGTCCAATACTTGTCCACTAATCCAATGGTTAGATAATCAAATAAGCGTGATTTTTTTCTAAGTCATGGTACATCTAAATTGATGATCATAATTTGGACAGCTTAATTGAAATCAATTGTATTCCAAGCATGTAATTTCTAATTAATTTCTTAAGTGCACGCGTATCATCCATCACACTCTGCCAGAGCATCAAAGATCCATATCAAATAATTTGCCGGCACGTTAGCGAGTGGCACCCATGTTGCTGTTGTACCCTGCCCACAATCTCCCAACGATTATTAAAAGAGGAATCTTATGATCTTTATGCACAGTATCCTCGGGCGTTGAGTTGGGGCAATTGGGCCAGATGGATCGGTAATCTAGGCCGTTGATCTGATAGACCATACGGCACAATTCTCCAGGTTAGAGAAGCATGCATCCATCAAGCCTTTGAATTTTCTTACTGTCGACTTTGGGCTGTTGCTGCAGTCCCTCCTTAAAAATCTATTTTCCAGATCACTGATAGAATCTTCGGTTGTTCAATAAGGAGTATTTTTTTGGGACTGGCCCATCCACCGCGGATAGCATCAGATAAACTTACTGGACCACTTGAAATGGGCCCCACTTGTCCAAACTTATGGCCCGAGCACACGTATCAGCTCGAGGATCACATGATCGTTTTATTACTAAAATGGGCCCCTTATGTCTAGGCTCCTCGTTCACAAGGTTTGATACTATGCAGCATAGTGACAACATCTCGTTCTCGGCTATTTATCGGCTCAGGAATTTCTCGGATGATTTTCGAATTTTGAGATTCTTGGCAAATTATCGGGAAAATCTCACTAAGATTTTAAAGGTTATATATATCTATATATATATATATATATATATATATATATATATATATATATATATCTATATATATATATATACTTTTTAAATTAATAAATAGTTTTAAAATTAAAAATAGCGAGAAATTAAGATATGTTGAATCATTTGTCGATTATTTCCTGAAAATATCAGGAGATTTTTATAATATTGGCGGTATTTGTTACAGTGGCAGGCAACGGTTCATGTGAAGATGGATGAAAAGTGCCATATAATTTGAGAGAAAAATGAGTAATGTCTCCCATCAAAGGACACCACATTTACAGGTGGGGATTGCAATGGATTGGATTTCTTTCATATTCACGTGAAAGTGGGCCCCACTAGGTATTCTTTATGTTTATGGCCGTTAAATCGAGTTGGATCATTATTTTTAATCATGATTAAAGTAAACATTATTATATTGCTCCTACTAAAATGTGCTTGGGCTAGTTGTAACCCTATCATGATGATCTGAACCGTTCATCCATGAGGAAACTCGTGTTGGCTGAAATATTAAAAAATGGTAAATGAAGATATATTATATTTGGTTAGTGATTTTTGCATGACATTTTTCTAAATGGTGAGTATTGTTTTATCATTGTGATTTATTTATTTATTATCTACTGCTCATTTACGGAGGAACCAGTTGGATCATCATATGCATAAGCTAGCACGTGTATGATATAAACTTTAGAGGACAAAAGACTCCATGAACCGTTGGACTAGATCTCTCGTTGAAAATAGAAGGATTTGGTTTGTATTAAATGAGTAAAATGGCACAAATGCATGTGGAGAAAGGAAGTGGTATGGGACGTGGATTGCGTCCTACCTCGTCCTTCTCTGGCTACGAATGGACAGTTCTGTGGGTGGGCCTACCGTTGTGTATCTGTTTATCCACACCGTCCATCCCTTCTCTCATATCATTTCAAGGTATGTTCATAAAAGTGAGGCACATCTAACACTTAAGCAGACTACACCAAATAATAAGCTTAAGTTGCATTAAATGCACAACTCAACAGATGCAAGAGTCATCTGTGGTGTGGTCTACTTGAGCATTGGATTGACTCAATTTTCTGTTCATACCTTAACATGATATCCAAAAAGGGTTAGATGGTGTGGATAAATAGATATATCATGGTGGGCCTGCCCACATAACTGCCCGTATGTGGTTATTAATTTTAAGAAAAAGAAAAAGAAAAAAAAAACCAATCCTACTTGTTGCTTACTGTGTGATTTTGAGAGATGAAATTATAAAATACCCTTATTGATTTTATTTTCTTAAAAATAGTGAAGCTCAAGACTTATACATTGTGTCTATGTGATAGCATCCAACTTTTTAAGGGTATGTACCACACCATGGTCATAACATGAATACCACCGATGTGATAGCATCCAACTTTTTAAGCGTACGTACCACACCATGGTCATAACATGAATATCATCTATGTGATAGCATCCAACTATTTAAGGGTACGTATACCACACCATGGTCCTAACACAAATAAAACATTAGATTAATTAAATCATTAGATGAATTGAGATATTTTGAATGGTGTACATTATTTTTTATGAATTAACTCATACTGCAATGATAGTCCCACATAGTCATGACTCAAAAACCACAATGACTACGTGATATTTTTCACTTTTTAATCCCGAGGAGGAAGGATGGTATTCATTATTTTTTTCCCTTTGGTTTTCAACCAACTTTTTTCAAGTAGAAATTCTTCTGAATGGCTATGCCTAGTGTGTTGTAGGTTGAAATAATACAAATAGAATCACTCTTGGATGGAACAAAAGAAAAGGCACTGATGTTGGAGTTGTCAAATGGCACATGGATATCTACTGACGCCAAACTATCCAATCATAATCATATTCGGGTCCAAATTTCGAGCCAAAGTAATCAGACGTAGACCCAACCATTCGGATTAGAATAAAATTTCGATTCAGTCGATGCTCTTCGAAAATCCAAATACATAATTTTTTAGTTCTTTCTATCCTTTATCTAATGATGAAGGCATTCGTACTACCATGTCTTATAGTGGTACCGGGCTGTTGTGGGGCTCATGTGATGTTTGCACGATTACATCTAACCTGTCAAATGTATCACCTCATGTTACTCTAAGGCCCAAAAATCAGATTAATCCATGAACATGGTGGGCCACAACATAGTGATAGAGTTGGGAGGGGACGTCCACCCTTGATTTTCTCCTAGGCCCCGCTTGATTTTTGGCTTGACCTTTCATTCAAACTAAATGATTAATGGTCCAAATGACATCGATTCCATGTTAAAAAAAAAAAAAAAAAGAAAGAAAGAAAGAAAAACAACAACAACAACAACAGAAACAGAAACGGTGAGGTCATGCGAAAGACAATGGTGGGTGTCTAGAGCCAAACTATTCTTGGTGGAGTAGCCACCTGAGTTTTGAATTGACCTGATTTTCAGGCTTTAAGGCCAAAGTTGAAGGAACACATCCAATGGACAAAAAGGATGTGATGCACACATCATGTAGGCCTTGCTGTACTATATTTCTTACCATTTTTGAGAAACTCAGTTGAAATGGACACATGTTATAGGAAGGAAATGTTGCGCAGCACGCAAACAACGCAGTGAGCCTAGATCCAATCTCAGGCCTCACCCATAAATGATAAACAAGAAGAAATATAAACTAGAAATAGATCAAAGTAATCCAAAACAAACCACAAGATAAGATATACGTGGAAAAACCCCAATCTAGGGTAAAAAACCATGGATGCAAACTTCCACTATGAAGAACGAAGATTACAAGGTAATATACTAACCTCTCCCTTGGAAGTACAGAGAAAATCCCTTGCCCACACCTTAGAAATATTTCTCAATATTCACCTTAACCCTAAAATAGCCCTAGGGACCCCAATTTATAGTTTTGGCAACTTCCCTTTCACATCCCAGTTGCGAAAGGACTTGCGACACGAAATCTGCGAAACTCCTTTCCACATCCCAGTTGTGAAAGGACTTGTGACACGAAATCCGCGAAACTCCTTTCTGTATCCCAGTTGCGAAAGGACTTGCGACACGAAATATACGCAACCTCGACTAGTAGTAGGCGGCCCCAGATGTGGCTCCACTTCTCAACAATCTCCCACTTAGAGATACATCGGCATAAACATTTGTCTTCTTCATCCGGAGTACACCACCTCCCCATCTTCAAGCTTGAAGACCAATCAAAGCTGAACAGAGCTTCAACTTCTCCCTTGTGACCACCTTGGTCAGCATATCCGCAGGATTCTCACTTGCATGAATCTTCTCTAGAGCAATCGATTCATCTTCCAGTAACGAACGTATGAAGTGATATCTGATGGCAATATGTTTGGTCTTTGAATGAAAGGCTGAATTCTTAGCCAAGTATATTGCACTGCTTGCTTCTTACCCAACTATTCCATAAAACCTTGCATCCACACCGTCTCCTTGCATGCTTCTGTAGCCGCAACATATTCTGCTTCTGTCGTACCGATAGATATTATCTTCTGTAACTACGAGACCCAACTGACTGCAACACTTCTCAGAGTAAATACATAACCTATAGTGCTTCTTCTGCTGTCTATATCTCCTCCAAAATCTGAATTCACGTAGCCTTGTAGCTTGATTTCTGATCCACCATAACATAGCCCTACATCCTTAGTACCTACCAGGTATCTAGGAATCCACTTCACAGCTTCCAAATGTTCCTTCCTGGGATTGTTCATGAACCTGCTAACAACTCCCACTGCTTGAGCAATATCTGGCCTCGTGCTCACCATAGCATACATGAGACTCCCTATAGTTAACGCGTATGGGACTTTAGCCATGTAATCCCGTTCCTCCTGCGTCTTTGCCCCTTGCTCCTTAGATAGCTTGAAGTGGTTGACTAATGGAATGCTAACTGGCTTAGCACCTCCCATATTGAATCGATCAAGTACCTTGGCTATGTACTCTGCCTGTGACAACACCGGTTTCTTATTTTTCCTGTCACGCTTTATCCTCATGCCTAGGATTTGTTTTGCAGCTCCTAAATCCTTCATGACAAATTCTTTAGATAATTGTCTTTTGAGATCTGAGATGTCCTTCATGCTTGAACTGGCCACAAGCATATCATTAACGTACAGAAGAAGAATGATGTATGACGTATCAAACTTCTTCAAGTAACAACAGTGGTCTGCATGACATCTCCTAAAGCAGTTTCCCAACATAAAACTGTCGAACTTCTTGTACCACTGCCTCGGAGCCTGCTTCAGGCTATATAAACTCTTCTTCATTCTGTACACCTTGTTCTCCTTTCCTGGTGCCACGTATCCTATCGGCTGATGCATATATATCTCTTCTTCAAGGTCCCCATGAAGAAAGACTATCTTAACATCTAGCTGCTCTAGATGTAAGTCCTCTATAGTTACTATACTTAAGACCACACGAATCGTAGACATTTTCAGTACTGGTGAAAATATTTCAGTGAAATCGATACCTGCCTTTTGTTGAAACCCTTTCACAACCAATCTGGCCTTGTACCGTTTTGAACCATCGTGATCCTCTTTTAGTCTGTAAACCCACTTGTTAAGAAGAGCTTTCTTACCCTTTGGTAGAGTGACTAGCTTCCATGTACGATTAGACTCAAGAGACTTCATCTACTCATCCATGGCCTGCTCCCACTTAACCCGTTTAACTGACTATAATGCCTCTTCAAAACACTCTGGTTCACCATTATCTGTCAGTAGTAGATAATATAAGGAGGGTGAGTATCGGATCGTGGGTCTTCTCTCCTGAGTAGACCTCCTCAATACCGATGTCTGTAGCCCTGCCTCATAATGCTCTTGTGCATGATCATCCTGTGGTGGTGTAACACCCTTGTCCGGTAACTCTTCTAACTCTACAAATTTTTTCTCCTCAGCCTTATTTTCATGCACACTGTCCTTATGCATCACTTTTTCATTGAAGACTACGTCCTTGCTTTTGATGATTTTTCTATTTTTGCATCCCAAAACCTGTAGCCAAAATCATGCTGCCCGTATCCTATAAACATGCACCTCCTGGATTTTGCATTCAGCTTGTTTCTGTGCTCTGTATCAATGTGAACGTATGAAGTGCAACCGAACACTCTGAGATGTACTAGGTTCACTTTTTTTCCAGTCCACGTTTCTTCTGGTAGCCCACCATCCAATGGTGCTGAGGGACTTTTATTTATGAGATATGCGGCAGTATTTACAGCATCCACCCAAAAAGTCTTGGGCAACCCTGCATGTAACCTCATGCTCATGGCGCGCTCAAGGATGGTCATGTTAATGCGCTCAGCCACACCATTCTGCTGTGGTGTCCCTGGAATCGTTTTCTGATGTTTGATTCCATTTGCTGCACAATACTCCTCAAACCTCTTATCACAATACTCTCCCCCATTATTAGATCTGAGACACTTTACTGTTTCACCTGTCTAATTTTCTACCATGACTTTCCACTTCTTAAATACATCAAATACATCAGATTTATGTTTTAAGAAATAGACCTACAGTTTTCTACTAGCATCATCAATAAAGAAAATAAAGTAACGTGAGCCACCGAGAGATGATACCTGTGCCGGTCCCCACACATCAGTGTGTACAAGCTCCAACAGATGCGTCTTTAGAGCACGTCTTGTCTTCTTGAAACTTACCCTCTTCTGCTTACCATACACACAGTCATCGCAGAATTCCAAGTCAATAGACTTCAGCCCTGGTAGCTTCCCTTTTGACAATAGCACTTTCATTCCCTTTTCACTCATATGTCCCAATCTCTGATGCCATAACTGCCCATTCACTCCAGTTGATGCGACTGCGAGTGAATAATACGATCCTGAAGTCACGTACAAAGTACATTCCTCCTTGCCTCGAGATATCACCAAGGCACCTTTTGTGATCTTCCAGGAATCACTGGTGAATGTCGTCACATAACTGGTCATAACATGAATACCACCGATGTGATAGCATCCAACTTTTTAAGCGTACGTACCACACCATGGTCATAACATGAATATCATCTATGTGATAGCATCCAACTATTTAAGGGTACGTACCACACCATGGTCCTAACACAAATAAAACATTAGATTAATTAAATCATTAGATGAATTGAGATATTTTGAATGGTGTACATTATTTTTTATGAATTAGCTCATACTGCAATGATAGTCCCACATAGTCATGACTCAAAAACCATAATGACTACGTGATATTTTTCACTTTTTAATCCTGAGGAGGAAGGATGGTATTCATTATTTTTCTCCCTTTGGTTTTCAACCAACTTTTTTCAAGTAGAAATTCTTCAACTGAATGGCTATGCCTAGTGTGTTGTAGGTTGAAATAATACAAATAGAATCACTCTTGGATGGAACAAAAGAAAAGGCACTGATGTTGGAGTTGTCAAATGGCACATGGATATCTACTGACGCCAAACTATCCAATCATAATCATATTCGGGTCCAAATTTCTAGCCAAAGTAATTAGACGTAGACCCAACCATTCAGATTAGAATAAAATTTCGATTCAGTCGATGCTCTTCGAAAATCCAAATACATAATTTTTTAGTTCTTTCTATCCTTTATCTAATGATGAAGGCATTCGTACTACCATGTCTTATAGTGGTACCGGGCTGTTGTGGGGCTCATGTGATGTTTGCACGATTACATCTAACCTATCAAATGTATCACCTCATGTTACTCTAAGGCCCAAAAATTAGATTAATCCATGAACATGGTGGGCCACAACATAGTGATAGAGTTGGGAGGGGATGTCCACCCTTGATTTTCTCCTAGGCCCCGCCTGATTTTTGGCTTGGCCTTTCATTCAAACTAAATGATTAATGGTCCAAATGATATTGATTCCATGTAAAAAAAAAAAAAAAAAAGGTGAGGTCATGCGAAAAACAATGGTGGGTGTCCACAGCCAAGCTGTTCTTGGTGGAGTAGTCACCTGAGTTTTGAATTGACCTAATTTTCGGGCTTTAAGGCCAAAGTTGAAGGAACACATCCAATGGACAAAGAGGATGTGATGCACACATCACGTAGGCCTTGTTGTACTGTATTTCTTACCATTTTTGGGAAATTCAGTTGAAATGGACACATGTTATAGGAAGGAAAACATATAGTAGATCGGTATGACAAGACAGAGAGTAATTGAAAGGAACTTAAAAGTAAACTAACCGGCTGATAGTCATCCAAGAGATCACAGTCGATCAAGCAACCGATATTCATCTAAGCAGCCCACCAAGCGACTGATATTCATTCAAGGAGTTGATCAAGTGGCCGATATTTATCCAAGAAGTTGATCAAGCAATTGATATTCATCTAGGAGATCGATTAAGTGGCTGATAGTCATTCAAGAGGTCAATCAAGCGGCTGAGTGAACATAGTCATCCTGGAGGTCGATTAAGCAATCGATAATCATCCAGAAGGTTAACTAAGTGGTTAAGTGGAATGTGGTCAAATCAACAAAGAGACCCTGAGCGATTACTAGGCAAGTGGCAAGGAAGTCTCCAAAAGGCCATGTAGTCCTGAAACAGTTATATCAATTGTTGGAACATAGGAAATATCCAAAAGATCAGTAGTGTTGAAATGGTTATAGGAATTACCAGAACGTGCAAAGCATCCAAATGGTCAGGTTAAGGCTATAAATAACAAATAAATTCAACAAAAGAAATTGTCTCATACCAATCCAATTAAACCTAATATATCTTTCAATTACCCGTCATTTATATTCCTTAGTGTAATCACTTTACCTTTTTGTCGATCAATTGCATTCTTAGTGTAATCCTTTATTTTTTGCCTATTGTTTACATTTCATGGTGTAATACATAGCGTTAATCAAGTAGCTAATAACTTTAGTTATAATTTGGGTATACGCTCATATGTTAGATTTAATTCTCCATCTAGGAAGGTTTTTTGCAATTGCTCTTCACGACCGACTGTAAAATTTTATTTTCTATTTTTGTAAATGTATTGAAAAGTCCTTACGTATAAAAGGTAAATGTGTAACCCATCATCAGAGGACGAACCCTACCTTCTTAATATCGCCTGATCCTATTTACATACTAAGCAAGTGGCTGAATAGGTGACTAATCTCATTCGATCTTGGTCATATATTATGTATCTGCCTATTTTGGCACTTGGGGTCATAATTGTTCAGTTTGAATTGAGCCACAAATTCAATTATGATATGCCTGCACTTATCACGTGACTAGAACCGGAAATCGAGCACCAACATGTTTTTGGCTCGATGGAACTTGAAAAAAAAAAAGCTTGGCTGCCATGTATTCATTGGACATCGGCAGTGTAATAATTTTGGTTAGTACCAAAACAATAGGTTTTTGGCATGCCCGGTGGGATACTAAACTACTTGTCATAAATATTTACTGTGCACCGGCCATACACCAACAGGTTTTTGGCACGCCCGGTAGGACAACAAACTACATCGTTGCATAAATATCCATTGTGCACCGCCTACAACCGCAACAGGTTTTTTTGGCATGCCCGGTGGTATATAAGAAAACTACTTGGTGGTTATATTCATTAAACACCGGCCGTGTAAGTATCAACAGGTTTTTTGGCACATTCGATGGGACTCTGTCTCTAATTTATTGGTGTGACATTGTCAAATGAAAATATGAATAGGACTAATCGAATCGCTAAGGTCGAACCTTCCACACTAACCGCACCACCCCCTACTAAGGACATGCTAGTTCAAGCGACCGTCGAAGTTTTAAATTTGAATAGTAGTACAACACTCAGTACTGAAAATCAAGAATGAGTCTTGAACTCTCGGACCGTTTCTCCTGAAGAGATAACGATCGTACTCTGAGATATAAACTAAGTATCCAACATGTTCAAGAATATAGGAGAACTTAGGCTGAACAATTTCATATTTAAACTGAGAACACTAACAGATATATGGCTAGCCAGACTGAGGCCATGTATTGATTGATGGCTATGATGGTCAAGAGACTGCCTACAGCAATGCAGTATAATGCTGAGGGAGGTTCTATCGGTAATGCGATTTCAATTGCTACTGATGCCTCCCCCACAGAGGAACCATTGCCAATTCTAGTTCAAGAGGTATGGAATGCTTTGCTACCCACCGAATTCAGACGACCAGAGTGGAAAGCTAGGAATTTCGTTCTCGAAGTTTGGAACCAGGATATACCTAGGGGACAACCCTTCCTTAGGAATTTATCATATCATGGAAGATGAAACTAGGTTGGCCTTGAACCACCTCCAATGGTTGAATCACGCTGTTTGAACTATAACCAAATTATTCAAATGGTTAAGGAAGTAGCAAGCTAAGTTCTTGACCGTATTACTACCTCGGCTAACCATAAGCCTGATTCAGAATGGATTGATCGACAATCTCCATTGTTACAACCAATTTTGTTTTTTGTCGATCAAGATGATCGAATTCGACCAAGATGGCCGAATTTATTATTTTTCGACCAAGATAGCCGAGTTCGACCATGACAGACAAATTTATTGTCTCTCAACCAAGACAGCTGAATGCGATTGAGATGATCGAATTTACTGTTTTTCGACCAAGATGGCCGAGTTCGAGTAAGTTGACTGACTTTGATGTTTTCTAATCAAGACAGTCGAGTTCGACAAAGATGGTTGAAGTTGATGTTTTTACACAGTCGAACAATCACATTTATTACGCCAAAAAATGAATTAACATTGCATTCACCTTTTACCAAAGGCAAAGTGATTGCGGAGCAGTGTTGTGTCATATTCTTAACCATTCTTGGGAAACCCAGTTGGAAACGACACGTGTTATAGATAAGAAAAGATATAACAGGTTAAAGATCTTCAAAGATACTTAGAGTGTTTTTTATGAAATCATAATTGACAGGATGAAAAGACATGGACTAGTTGAAAATAAATCAAAAGCAAACCAGGCGACCGATAGTCATCCATGAGGTCGATCAAGTGGTCACCAATATTCATCCAAGCGGCTGAACAAGTAGCTGATAGTCATCTAAGAGGTTGATCAAGTGGTCGATATTCATCTAAGAGGTTGACAAGAGGCTGGTATTCATCCAAGAAGTCGATTAAGTAGTCAAGATTCATCTAGGAGGTCAATCAAGCGGCCAATGGTCATCTAGGAAGTTGATCAAGAGGCTAAGTGATCATAGTCATCTAGGAGATCGACCACGCAGTCGCTAGTCATCCATGAGGTCAACCGAACGACCGAGTGAAATGTGGTCAAGTCAACAATGAGGCCTAAAGTGGTTACTAGGACAGGTGGCAAGGAAGTCGCCAAAAGGCAGTGTAGTGCTGAAATGGTTACAACAACCGCTAGAACATGAAAAACATCCAAAAGATCAGTAGTGCTAAAACGACTATAACAACCATCAGAACATGGGAAGTATCTAAATAGCCTGGTTAAAGTTATAAATATCAAAGGAAGTCAACAAAACAAATTGTCTCATACCAACCCAATCAAAACTAATATATTTTTCAATTATACTTTCAATTACCCACATTTACATTTCTTAGGGCGTCTTTGCTTTTCCAAACCTTTGGTAAATACACTGTAACTAGGTAATAATTATTTCACTTGGTAATTACAACATTGTCACCAGTGATTGATTTGACGCTTACTTTTTAGCTCTAATACTGAGGACACTGCTAAATATATGTGGGGCCCATCATAATGTTTATGTCTTATTCACACCATCCATCCTTTATGCCAGTTGATTTTAGGGTTTGACCAGAAAAATGAGGTTGATACAAAGCTCAATTGGATGACACCATAGGATTTCAGGAATAAAAAATTTATTAGTGCCACTATTTCATTTGGTGTGGGCCACTTGAGTGTTGGATCAGGCTCGTTTTTTGGCTCATGACCCAAAATGTTATGTTAAAATGGATGGACGGTGTAGATATATCATATATATCATGGCGGGTACCACAAATTTAAACCAGTCATTATGACCCGGTTTCCAAAACAGAAATACAAGTGCATTTTCAAACAGGGTGAATGAGTAATAATTAGTAATTCGCAATGCATTTACATGGGATTTGGAAAATCAAACAGGCCCTTAGTGTAATCAATTAACCTGTTCTGCCAGTCAATTACATTTCTTAGTGTAATTCTTTACTTTCGTCAGTTGTTTACATTCCATAGTGTAATCTGTAGCATTAATGAAGTAGCTAATAACTTTAGTTGTAATTTGGGCCTATGCTCATATGCTAGATTCAATTCACCATCTAGGAAGGCATTTTGCAGCTGCTCTTCGCGACCGATTGTAAGATTTCTTTTCATATTTTTTGCTTTTATCTGTATTAAAAAGTCATTTTGTACGGAATAAAAAGGTGTAACCCATCATCAAAGGATGAACTCTGTCCTTTGAATATCGCCATCCTATTTACATATTGAATGAGTGGCTGGATAGGTGACCGATCTCATTCTATCTCAATCACATACTAGGTATCTGCCTATATCCATGCTTGGGGCCATAGTTGTTCGCTTTGACTTAAGCTGCAAATTCAATTATGGCACAACCACACTTATCACATTACTAGAACCGAAAATTGAGCATCAACAAAACTCGCAACAGCCTACCAGTACCACTAGAGTGCATCTCTATATAACTATCCATGTTATTTAAAAACCTCACAAAAGGTTATGAACTTGGATCTGGACCCGGATTCTCAATTCGAAATGCGACAACCAATGGGACATCTATAACAATGGTATTGAAGGGTATCTAGAAGGTGCACTAGCAGTTACCCCAACCTGACTTGTTATGGCCCTAGTGTCACATTGCTCTAAGCCTAATATTCAAACATTGTGATATATATATATATATATATATATATATATATATATATATATATATATATATATATATCCGAATGCTCAGCTGCACGCCAGTTCCCACGGAACTCGTGCGAAACTTTTTCGAGAACTCATCATACGTGATGTGACTCCAAAATGTGAACGGTCCACGTGAAGTACCACCTTATGAAACCCCCTCGGCCCAAATTTTACTTTAATCAAAAATTTTGGTGGGCCATGAAAAATGAAAACAGTTTCCTCCCTTGATTTGCATCTCTCTGCTATGGCCCACCAGAATTTTAGATCAAGGTGAAAATTTGTTCCTTGGGGTTTTATGAAATTCTGCATCACATGGACCTTTCAAATTAGACACCTATGACATGTGTGCAAAGGTGCGCAAGTGAGCATGACTATATATATATATATATATATATATATAATCTGAAGGCAGGATTTTGGCAACTCAGTACTTGTCCACCTTAGCAGAAATGGTGTAAACAACTTGCTTTATGTTGATCAGCTTGTTGGAAAAATTCGTCATTTAGTCAGTTCAGTTGGTCTTTGTGAAGAGGGCAACATAGTTGGACCTAAAGATGATATGTTTAGCTTTTAAAAAAAAAAGGAAGAAAAAAAAAAACACCCTTCGCCTTAATTGGACAAGTTTGCGACTTCAGTTGGAAGATTTTGAATACGATCAATGGGTTACGACAACATTGCATACATTAGACCTTTTGATATCTAGTGTCCATTCACTACTCAAAAATCACATCAATTGAGCTAATCCAACCATCAAATTGATGCATGTCAATGAGACATAAAATGATCAATGGCCCAAATTCATTGGCGAAAATCAATTAGATAATAATATCATTAGTGAGACTGTGGAATATGCTCAATGATGATTATCAAACTCTCAAAGCAGAGTTGAATTGCACTGCCCAAAACTTTGGAAACATAATGAAAACTAACACTCAATTGAAAGAAGAAGACACTTGAGAGAAATAAGGAAGAATGATTTTATTTATTCATAACAACAAGCTCTACAACTCGAGCTTATGAGCATAATTCCCCATGCACAATTTAAACAACAACCTTTACCTGCATATGGATGAGAGAACTTTCTTAGTAGATTATAGAATATTTACCATTCATTAAAATGAATTTGTCTGGAGATTTTAAAGATTGTATGAATTTGTACGCCTCTTCTCTAGATAATTCTAAATATGAAAATGAAAAAATTTACCCATTGCTAGAAACTCCTACCAAATTACAAAAATACTCTTGTGGTAAAAGATTAAAATATTAGTGAAAAAAGAGAAAAATTACAAAATTGCCACTCAATGGTAGCACATACCTTTAAACTTCCCCTTTGTGTTAACATGAGGTATAAAACCTAACCATACCCAAAATTCTTCAAATTTAGCCTTCGATAGCCCCTTGGTGAAGATGTCTGTCTTTTAGCCATTGGTACTTACACTGATCAACTTGGCATTATTCCAAGCACTTTCCCATGGATAAAATGTTGATGAACTTCTATATACTTTGTTCTTTCATGAAAAGTTGAACTTGAAGATAGTAAATTGCACTTTGATTATTGCAATGTATTTCCATCAGTTCTTCAATAATATGAGAAATACATCCAATACGCCTTCTCAATCATATCTACTCTTGGATTTTAAAAATTATGTCCATATTGTTTGGCTCGAAATTCAGTCATTGGTACGTGTGTATTGTGTTGGGTGTATTAAAGCCTTTTATAGCTCGATTTGAACGGAATGCCTATGACCCCAAGCTTCGAGATAAACAAAGAGACCATGGGCGATTGTCTATAACCAAGAATTGAGGTAGTTAACCCCATCTATTCATAATTGTAAAGAAAATTAGGTGATTTAGAAAGGAGAAGGTTCATCCTTCTAATGAGTTCTTTTTTGCATTTTAATCAAAAAGACTTTTTCTCACCATGATAGTAAAAATAACGTGATTCGTGTAATGTGATAATCTGATTATACCCAAAGTACCCGTCCATAAAGGAAATGATTGAATAGCCTGTCATACTATCTATTAGAAGCTCTGGGATAGGAAAAGGAAAATCATCTTTCGGGCATGCCTCGTTGAGGTTAGGAAAGTCCACACAGACTCTGATCTGGTCGTTCTTCTTCTTCACAGGGACTATATTGGATATTCATGACAGATATTGGACCTCTCAGATAAATTTGACTAAAATTAACTTTTTAACCTATTCTTTTTAAAAAATAAAATAAAGTTAATTTCCTGGAGCTCATCAATGGTGGGTTGCACTCCATCTTCAAATTGAGCTGGCGTTGTATTGGGTTGCAACATTTCCATTGACTCATCCAAGTCGGCCTTATCTTCACAACTCACTACTACCATATTTTCTTGCCGTACATTCGGGCTTACCCCTAGTCCTCTCATCCTATAGATTCCGGTACTCTCTTCATATGGTGCTAGCATGCCTTATCTTATAATCGACCTCAAATATGAGAGCCCCATACCTTGCATGATTTTCTTACTGGCCCTACTATATCTTTTCAATTCAATAGACTGTAGCTCTTCCTATAATCCCCCCATGTCTTCCTCGTGTCTAAGTGAGTTGTCCGGTGATTAGTAGAATATAATGCTTCAATGAGTACCAACTTTTGAGAGCATGCGAAATTGATTGGGAATTTTAGGGAATGGTCCTTTCAAGTTTCACCAGGGGCACTGTGTAGCTTGCTTGTAAAATGCTCATCTGTTTGTTAGACATCAACTATAACAATGACTACGCCAGCTATCACAGTGTTTTGGGATAAGGTAAAACCTTTTCTGATGGGAGGATACATCTTGTGGGTTGCTTCTTTGTGAATAACTCGTAGTGTCTCATTTTGTTGGCTCCGTGCACTACCTCCCATGCATGCCTCTGATCTTTTAGTGACCATTTCCTCATGTTTTACTCCTTACTCATCCTCACTATATTCTTGATAATATTGAGCATCTGCTAGGAATGACTTTATGGTAGTATATGGCATTGGATTGCCTGCAAATCGATGCTAAATACCTCCCTGACTATACTTCAAACATTGAAGATAAGTCAAAGCGATCACGCCCTACTAATGCATTTAAGGCCTTCCTAATAATAAGTTATACGTGGTTAAAGCGTTGATCACCTGACAAGTGACTCTTGTAAGAAGAGCCTGGATCTCCAAAACAATGGTGATACAACCTAAGGCCCATTCGCTGTCCTGATTGAACCCTTGAATAATTATGACGCTAGGGTGTAGCTCTAACTACCTATATCCTAATTTCTGCAGTGCTTTCAGTAGCATGAGTATTTGAACAAACCCAAGTGCAGGGCTATGATGTAATAATAACTTTGTGAGATCGAGGCCAATCCACAGGGAGTGTGAAAACACAACTAGAACTAGTCTAAAGCTAAGGGTTTGTCTAGGTTTTTAATCAAGCGAATGAGTTAAGAGTAAAAACAATAAAAATAAAGCACTAAGGATCTAGGGATCCACTTCTAGTAATCACAATGCATAATTCATCGATTTATCTTCCACAACTCAACTAGAATTGAATTACAATTTGTTGTAATCGGAAGATCAAACAATTAAAACAATCTCAACAACCAATAAGGTGTGATATTAATTAAACAATTCTCTCATGAAGCACTCAGACATTAATCGCATGGAATTCAAGCATATATTGTGCTTGGAATCTAAAATAGGTCAAGGAATTTTACAGATTAATTCCTTCTCTAATCAAGCATTATAATCGTACTTTTAAGCATCCAATGTGCCTAGAGTCGATAATGGATCAAAGATGAAACAATATAAAAGCTTTAAAGAAAATTCAAACTAACTTCAATTAACTAATCATCATTTAAATCCAAAAGTATGAATTCATAAACTAAAATATAACAATAAACTAAAAGCTTCACCTCGTAGCCTTAGCTAAGAGATTAGCTAGTCATAACTAACTCAAAAACAAACTAGAAATGAAATATCTACTAGAACCCATGAAGAAATCAAAGTGGAAGAATGCTGTTAGCATTCCACCTAAGTCGTCTCTCCCTCTCCAAACCTTAGAAGATTATTTAAGACGTCCTAGGGTTCCCAATTTATAGTTTTGGAGATCCAACTTTCGCACTGCCTTGAAAAAATTGCAAACCAACTTTGAATTTACTTAGTTACGCGTCTCGATGACATCGAACTGCCATCGAACCTCTGTCGATGGCATCGAAGATCTCCTCGATGGATTGAGTACGGACATAAAAACTATCCAGCAACCATTTCTCAAATTTTAGAAATCTGTCGATGGCATCGAAGAATGTGTCCAGCAATTAAATAAAATTTTTTATGAATTTATCGATGGGATTGAAGTTGTCTTTGAAAACATTGAAACTGTCCTCGATGGCATCGAATGGTCATTTTTGTAGCTTTCAGGATTTTCTCTTTCTAGCCTTAGAATTTTAGAATTTAATTTTTTTCCCTTGAATTTTTAGGACTCCTTTTTTCTTTGGTTTCTTCACTTGTTTTCAAGCATCATTCGACTTCTTCTTGATCTCCTTTGGTCCACATACTCAAATATGCTTGATCTCCATCCCTCGAGCTCTTAAATATTTAATCACTCCACTCTTGATTATCTTTGGGCTTTAAATCCTCACATTTAACTCAGATTTGGTCTTGGACGTCAAATCTCTCCTTGCACATGAAACACACATAATTAGGACTAATAATTTGATAGATATGATAAAAGCAATATAAAATAGAGGATAAATATGCAATGTTTAGACGTTTTTAATGAGGTTCATTGCCAAATCGTCATCAAGCATGCACCTCCTGACCTCTATACCCCGAACATATCCTATGACCATCAATGGATGATTGTGGTCTATAATGTAGATCATTCGATCTTCTTTTGAAATGGAAATAGAAGATGCCAAGTTGACTGATGCCCCACATTCAGGCCGAGGATCTGGTCCTTCCTACTTCATCTATTCTTCCTCTTTCGCTTCAATCTCTACAATCATCGTCTCTCAGACTTCTTCATTCATCAGCATGTTAACGAGCATCTCTCTGTACCACTTGAAAACCATAAGGAGTCATAAATGCTCAGTCTCGCAGGTACTCTTTTCAGGTGTCATATCATGTCATACACAACTGATGCTGCCTCTTGGTCTTTCCTTGATTGTTTTACCATCGTTCTATTTTCCATATTCCTTCTCTCCTGGCCTTGATATCCTCCTACAGGCCTATTTGGGGTTACACTTTTTCTACTCAGGTCGTCTTGTCTTGGTACACGCAGCTCTACTAACCACGTCCCCAATCGTAGTGCTACTGCGTTGACATCTTCGTTGGGCACTTGGTGACTGTCAGGAGTTGCAACCAGAGTTACTGCTGACACCATATAGCACTATGTGTGTACTTTTGGCCCCATTCAGGTCTTATTTTTTTCTTCCTTTTGACTATGAGCATTCGGCCGAACCTGACGAACCACTTCTCTTTGATAGCTTCCCCACCGTTTCTTTCCATAAACCTACACCAGTTTTCTAACCTTTTATGGCTACTGACCAATGTCCATGGCTCCTTGGCTTCACGAAATGGAGACGCGGGTGGGAGCATTGCTGCATTTATTCTTAGTGTTGTTGGCACTGGTGACACCACCGCCACTCCTCTCTCTTCGGCCTCTTCTAGATCAAGGTTGATGATTCATTGGTTAATCATCTTTTAGATTATTCCCTTTAATGTGAAACAGTCTTCCATCTTATGGCTGATCATTTGACGAAATTGGCAATATCTTGGGTCTTGGACATACCCTACTTCGTTCTGTTGTGGTGGCTCAAGCAATTTCAACACACCTTCCTCGACTAAGTGGTCCATCAGAGGAATTAAATCTTCTAACTGAAAAGTATATGACCCATTGGCTAGATCCCTTTCTTATATTTTCATGAGCGTGCAATCCCAACTATCTTCCTCTCCTTTTCAAATTCAACGACCCTCTTTCCCTCTTTCTTGACATGATTATTTTGTTTCCTATCATTAGAACATGTCCTCTTGACAATGTAATTTGATGCTGTCATTCAAACTACTTCCCGTCTTGGTCGCTTCATCCTAAAGGACTCCTCCACTAGGTGAGCTTTAGTGGCCAAATTTTGGAACATTGGAAGCTGTTACCGGCCAGCCCATATGTTATAGTGGGCTCTATGCCCCTCATGCACATTATAACTCGTTGTTCCTCTCTTGGTAATTTTTGGCACATTGCACCTGTAGACCTCTAGCGGTCAATGAATTTCTCTACAGGCTCTTACAACCTTTGTTGGACTAAAGCCAGATCCATTAACAACACCTCTCTGTGTGTGTGTGTGTGTGTGTAGAGAAAAACTTGATTATGAAGGTATCTTGCATCTGTTCCTAGGTCTTAATCGACCCTGTTGCCAACGTGGAGTACCATCAGAAGGCTTGCCCTGTTAAGGTGAACCTGAACAATATGTTCCTCGATGACCCGCGACCATCGAATTTCGTAAAGTCAGGGCGCATGAAGTTGGTAGGGAAGGGTACCTCATCCATCTCGACTAGATAAGGGACGTGATAAGTATATTTCCCATTTCTTTCATTTTCTCTTTCATTTTGTAACGTGTTGGATTCCGTTTGGGACAACTATTCCCACGTGATTTTCAATGGATGAGTGGGCGCATGTTCATATAGTACCAGTCTAGGCCGGACTTGTAGTTCTTCGGGCAGGAGACAATCCACGGCTTCCTGTGATCCTTTTATGGACTAAAGGGTTGGCAGTGTGGTGGCCCAACTGGCATTCTAGGCAAGTATTACCATCATCATCTCTTGCGTTTCTTCAAATTTCTTCAGCAAGCTGGCCTGAACTTACGACATTCAACTTATCTACCCTTAAATAGATGTCGTGTCATCTTCCTCTACTTCGATCATGTTCACCATTATTCACCGAGTTGGTTGTACTTCTGACGCCAACTTCCCCATATCCGTCAGAGTCTTGGTGACCCGAGCATTAATGAGCACTTTGGGGATTCTTTGGATTGTTAATGTGTTCTCCCTATAGGTGAAACATGTTGTCTTGTGAAGTGCTAGAAACTCTTCGATCATCAGCGTGAAACTACCATTTCTTTCATTAGTGTTTGCTTTGGTTCAACGAATTTTCCATAATACACTGGTCACCACTATTTGTCAGTCACGCTGCATGTAATGTTTGTGTTTTCGTGTGACTGACCTTGTTGCTACCTTCTTCAATCCTTGTCTTTCTTTCCTTCCTCGAACAAATTGTCAATCTTGCTCTGAAGTTTCCATAACAACCTTGGTGATGTGAGGGAATTTAAACCCTCCTCCAAGTAGGAAGCTACACGTAACAACTGAGCTGAAAGCCATTGTCTTTATTTCTACGAACACATGTTTCTGTCGGTGCATCATAGCCATCAAACATTGGTGCAATAAAATAATAATAAACATAGTGAACCATGTTCTTATCGATCGCAGGAATTATATAAAGAAAGACATCTTTTTGCCTTAAAGATGAAGGGAAGAATGTTCTCAATAAGATTCGCTAGTTGAGTGCCCTTAAGGGGGGTCGAACA
Organism: Magnolia changhungtana; assembly: GCA_030180095.1. Lineage (NCBI taxonomy): Eukaryota > Viridiplantae > Streptophyta > Magnoliopsida > Magnoliales > Magnoliaceae > Magnolia > Magnolia changhungtana. The sequence goes on from JASAUF010000625.1 coordinate 6,615,141, forward strand.
GTCCTCCTAGCGATGAATCCATACATACAAGTTCACGCCATTTATGTATGCCCTGGGAAAATGGCCATGTTTTGACAACAAAACTAGATATTCTGGGTTTGATCCCTAGAAGAGTCGTCAGTTTGCTAACGCAAAATTTATGTGCATTTTTATTTTGTTGGGGGGAAGAGGGATTTTGTAAGCATTCACAAATGGCACAAATAAGCATATAAGAACACAACGCAATGGAAGGCATTTAATTTTATATATTTTGAATTCTTTACATTCTAGGATGTGGTCTAGCACAAGCTCTTAATTACATCGTGTAAAATACCCTTGATTAAAAGGCAAAAGACCATGTCTGTAGAGGACTCCATCTCTTTAGGAAGGTCATTTGGGTGTGCCAAGCTAATTGTTTAAACCGCAGCATCTCTGAGGATCGAATGTCTATGTCTCATTTTATTTTGGTTATGGGTTGGACGACTGTTAGATCTTTGATCAACTTGTGCAACTATGGGCTCTGCCTTTAGGATGGAGACCTCTAAAAGACCAACTACGACTTTGAACCCAAATAATCTAGCCTACAGATGCCGTTTTAAAAGAGTAGGGCATTGATCAGCTTTGAATGATGAAGGTAATTAGTATTTACATGACCTTTACGAGTGCAAACCATTTTAAGGGTTTATTTTGACTAGATGCTTACCATCTTTATTTTAGAGTTTGTAATCTATATAGAGAAGTCCCCTACAAACAAAGCAATGGCCAATATTTGGGTTTTAGGGATGGATACACGCATATTTCCATTACATTCATTGATGGGTTAAGCTTGGGAGCTGGAGTTATAGCTTCAACAATGCTTAGAGACGTGTGTCACTCTCGAACCAAGTGACCTGTGATCCCCTCAGGTTGTTTGGACATCCATTGTTGCCCAGGTCGTGCTTGGGGAGGTTTAGAACCAAGTTAGAGCCTCGAACAATTCGTGCCTTGGAGTAAAATTAGCCAAGTGCATATTGTTATGCTTTCCCCATCAGGGTGATTGGCCATCATGCCAGAGGGTGAGCATTGTGAGGGGCAGCTCAGCCGCCGCGCAGAGCGCCTTCATTGTTGTGCGAGATGCCTAAGGCACTTTCTTTATTATCTTACTGTCACACCAGGCAACACAGACACCACGCTAGGTAACTTCGCCGCCGTGCAATGAAGACTTGGGCATTATTTTACTTTGTTCACTACCATGTCAGGTAGCATGGCCAACATGCCAACACTTAAGCCACCACGACAGACTTGTCTTCTAGACTTCCCTTGCATAGTTTTCTTGTTCTATGGGGGATTGTGTTGATGCACTGGAGATTTCGCCAGGGCGATCATGTAATGCCAAAGGCATATCTCATTTGTTGGTGATTAAATTTTGATGTTCAAACTTTTGGGATTCCAGTAACGAATTCTGAGATTTACAGTGAGATTTTCCTCGTTCCTTCTCTTATCAAGCAATCAAAAGAGATATCCAGCAATTCCACATGAACTAAAAAATGTCCATTCTTTAGAGTGAAATGGGTTATATATAGCCAAGAATGTCGGTGGATGAGGGAAATTGGTTGGATGCCATGTGGCACACACTGTGCATCAATCTAAAGGGTCACGTGGCTTTTTACTTGTCAGCTTTGTCTTTTGCACGTTGGCCAAGGACGTTGCGATGCTTGCTAGGGTGTTACGTCGGGTGTCCGACCCACCATGCAGGGTGTCCAAACCACCATGCTAGGTGTTTGAACCGTTGTGTCTGAAAAGGCTAAGCTATATGTCCTAGAGGGGGGGGGGGGGGGGGGAGTGAATAGGACTATGCCAAATTAAAAATTAACAGCAGAATTCAACCTAAAATAAGATAGCCTTATAAATAAATAAATAAAAGACTACACTTTAAATAAATCAAAGAACAGAAATGCAAAGCAATCTTAAATAAAGAGCTTGATACTAATGTTGTTTTAAGGACAACCTTTGCACCATAAAAACCAAGGGTTTATGGCAGGACAACCTTACTAGAACAAATCAAATATCAAAACTCGAACAGAAAGGAAATAAAGGAAATAGCAAGAAATAAATTCTAAACTATTACAACATTCTCCACTTTGCTTGAAATGTAAATATTACAACTTTCACATCCACATGTACATTCTACAAATCTGAATAATTAAAGATATAGAAATTAAAAGAACATTCAAATCACAAAACACACCGACATATAGTGGTTTGCCTGTGTGTTCACCAACTGTTAAACAACAGCCACACAACTTGCTACTCTACTCCTAATATCCCCACACAGGGGATATCAGTGTTCACTATGAAAATAGGTTTCACAGGTTCACCTAAAACATTTACAGTTGTGTCTTTTTAACTTGGGCTTACACAATCTAAAGACCCACACTTTTTAAGTTTTCTGGCTCTCCTCAGATAACCAACAAATGAGATTTTTCTAGCGAATCTCAAACAAAAATCAAAAGGTGGAAATTTACAATAAATGTAAAATACCTGGATTTCTCCTTTTGTAGTAGCCTGGTAGAACCAATCAGAGTAGAAGTTCAAATCAACGTTCAATGTACAATACTCACTTAAGAAATGGTCCTAGGTTCTAATTGATTTTAAATTAAACCAAATTGGGCTTAGCTCTATTTGATTTTGATTCCAAGAAGAAGGAATACAACAATTCCTCTTTTTCAAATAAGATTGAAATATAGGAATAAAATCAAATATAAATAAGCTAACAAAAGAAAGTATTAAATAAGCACAGAGAAGCTTAAAATGAACACTAACTTATCTCGGAGTGGAGGCTTGAATTTTTTCAATTTTTTCAATGAAAAACTCTGAAATTCATGCTCAATTTATAGTTGTAGAGATCGCGTCTATGACTGGTTGTGTGGCCACTACGACTGGTCGTAGGACGAACTGCATTTTGAAATTTTAAGCGCGATCTCGAAAAACCGTTCCACGACTGGTCGAAGGTAGTCCACAACTGGTCGAGTACACTCTACGACTGGTCGTGAACCACCCACGACTGGTCGTGAGACACAAAGATTAGTCGTTGGAGTTTGAGTCGAAGAACTAGGACTAGTTGAAGGACGAGTCGTGATTATTCCTACGACTGGCCGAACAGTCTCCATGACTGGTCGTAGAATAATTAAAAAATTTTAAAAATTTTCAACGACTTAGGATTGGTCGTGGAATTTCTTGGACTGGTCGAACCAGGTCCAAGACTAGTCGAACAAGGTCTAGGACTATTCTTGGAACAGACCAAATGCATGTAAAAAAGATTCATCTTGAATTATGTATGAAAAACGACCTACCCTAAGGTCAAACTAAAGTTTATCATACCTGGGACATGAAGTATGAACATTGAACTTCATTCTTTCAGATGGTGGTTAACCTTTGAACCTTATGAAGCTTGAGATCTCTACTTGATGTAGCTTGATCTTGAGATCTTCGAAAGCTTGAAATTAAACTTCATCAATACACTTTGAGTCTTGAAATGTATTCTTGAGTCTTGAAATGCACTTGAGTCTTGAAATGTACTTGAGTCTTGAAATGCACTCTTCTTATCGATGTAACTCTAAACCTTGATGCTTTCAGAAGAGGACAAAGTACATAACCTTGCATTTCTTGAAGTAGAGCACCGTACATGTCTTGAACCATTGTGATGCAGTGTCTTGATCAAATATATATCAACATACAAACACAAGACACAGATAAAGGTTTTGGCACAACAAAATTTGACAACCAAAGGGGCATGAGACAATAGCACTTACAATGTCGAGCTTCCAAGTTGCCATGTTGGGCATCCGAACCACCATGTTGGATGACTTGGCTTCATTTTGTTGCTTTTCTTTTTTCGTGCGACATGCCCGCATGTCAATCGGACGTCCTGCGTGTCAATCAAGACTTAGACTTTTTAGGCCCTAATAATGGTGAGGCCTTAAATTTAAATCTTCAGCGGTCCAATGACTTGGCATTTACTAAGGAAATTACAATAGTGAAAAGAAAAGAAAAAGTCTTCCTTGCAATCCAACGTTCATTGTAGATAGAAAGGAATTACACTACTCATAATCTAGGTTGGTCTAGTGCAATAGTATAGATAGACGGGATTGCACTACTCTTATGTTAAAGTTAGTCTAACGTAGCAGCGTAGATGGTTTGTCCTAGTTTAAGAAGAGCTATGCTAAGATAAGATAAATGATAAATAACATTGTGCTATCGATTTGATTTGATTTGGGTTGACGAGGGTCTGGAGCTCTTCAATCTCCCTCATATTTATAGAATTTTGGGATGGTTGCATGAAGAGATATTTTCGTAGCCAATTCTCCTATCAACTGATGTGGAGATGATCGTTTGTACCCCAAAGAATATTGTGGCCTATTAGACAATACCACGTATGTTGGTTGTTCATCATGGGTTGGCCATTAATTGCACGCATGTTCTACTCCTATTACGTAGATGAGAGTTTTTCTTGAGTTGCCACGTGTTAGTAATGGTCATCTATTCTCCGCTTAAATGTTAATAATGGGCTATGGAATTAGGCTAACTCCTTAAATATTTTTTGTCGTATAGTTGTTGTATGACGCCATGATGCATCGATCGAAATCATTATTTATCATGATCATGTTTCGATTAAGACCCAACTTTATTCATGAGGTTGTTGTGGTGGTTAATTGGCTTTGCCAAGTGAATGAGACAAACAATATGAGTATCCTTGTTGTAGCCGGCTAGGCTGACCCTTTTTAGGCTACTCATGACATACGGATTCTATTCTCGTTTAGCCATCGAAGTAACCAAAGAAATCTTTTTTATATCTCTTTTTGAGATTTTTTTTGCCACGTGGCATCATTTGAGTAGCTAGATCTAATGTGGTTAGATTAGGTGTAAACACATATATTCAACTTTTGTACTAGATAGTGCCTTGGTTGTTTGCTTCTTATTACACCATGATATAGTTGCCGATCCATGTAAAAGATGTAAGTAGACCTCCAAGTACTTAAATCGCTTGCCCAATTTACATTGTTGAAGTCGTAAAGTAGCATTTTTCTTGTAAATAAGCTATAATCATAAATACTTCTCACATACTAAGAATTCTTTTAATAGCATAAAGATGGGATTTTCTCGGATATTGTAGTAATTGGTTAACAATTCTAACATCATATGGGATGTCCAATCTAGTGATGGTGAGATAAATCAAGATATAGTAACGTCTTTAAGTTCCTTTCCTTCATTTCCCATGAGCTTGTAATTTTGTTAAATTGGAGTCGTTAATGGCTTGCATTTTCTCATGCCAAACTTCTCAAGCACCTTCTTTGTATATTACGTTTGAGTCACAAATAATCATTCTTTACACATTTTTAAGACCAAAATATTATTCAAAAATTTAAGGTCTTTCATCTCAAACTAAATCAAGAGTTCTTTACAAAGCCCTGTGGTTTCTTTAACATTGTTTCCCATGACTATCATATCATCAATGTAGAAGAGTATGTTAGTGTATACATGTGTGGTCCAGCATACCACCATCCCATATTAGCTTGGTTTCTTTTCATATTTGTACATTTCTCTTTATTATAAATTAATAGAAAATAAAAGAAAAGAATCATTCAAAAAGATTTGAGAAACTTTATGAGTTTACATGGTATCAAAGTTATCTGATCTAGGTCATTAAACCAAATAGATTCCATTGGTCTCATCATTATTTATGTAGACCATTTTCCTTGTATAGCTATTAAAGCCCGCCACCCTTGCCTTCCTCCAATCCACCCCAACGACTGATATTGGACATAGGGGAACCCATCTCTGTGTGTACAACACCACAACCCTCCTTATCGTTGCCCCTCCATCACCACCCCGATCTGCCGCCAATCACACTTCCGTGAATCTCCTTGGGTTCATTAATCATTTTACTACCATGTTGGATGATCCTTTAAGTATATTATTTTTAATCATATCTCTCGTTCATTCTCATCCTATTCTGGTGTGTCATGAATTATTGACGCAGGTGCTACAGATCATGTGTCAAACACCAAAAGTAATTTTCTCATTTACTCCTCATTTCATGATAGAATTAAATTGGTAGATGGGTTCTATTTTGTATCTAGAAAGGGCTTTTGCCAACTTAATTCATCATTAACTCTTCCATTTGTTCTTCATGTGCCTTAATTTTCTTCTTATAATGCCCTGATTTTTAAACCCTGAGTATACGACTCGTTTTCTGAAAACTCGAGTGTTAACCTGTAAAGATAGCCAAATTTTAGGTATTTTTTTTTTCTTTTTCTATTCTTTTTCAGGCTTTACAATTTAGTGGAAGAGGAGCAAATCATGCATAAAGGGAAGTTGAAATATACATATCCAAATATTCAAGTGGCTGCCCGAAGGCTTATACAAACCAATGCCTGAATACTATAAATACATGAAGTAAACAATTTGATACATGAAACAAAATAAAATTTTAACTAGTCTTAAACTGCAAGATCACACAACTACTCTTGGGTAGATACAACCACTCTTGGGTAGATACAACCATACATCCTTGGCATTTTTACCCTGCTCCTCATCAACCTGAACATGAGTATCATTTAAACCACCAGCACTACCTGTATAGTTATATATTGAAAGGATTAGTAGCCAGCTCAGTATGAATTTTCCTCAAGATTACACATTACAATGTTAGTTAAGTATAGTTTTAAACAAGAAGACATACAAAACATTCCATGATGCGATCTTATTTAAGTGCATGGATGCATGAATGCACATCAACTGGGGATGCTCATCCAATTGGCCAAATGAAGGGACGTTCAAACAGTCAGTCCATTCATGCAATAGAATGGACCTTTCAAACAATCGGCTCATTCATGCATGAGAATGGGTCTTTCAAATAGTCGACCCGTTTATGTAAGAGAATGGACCTTTCAAACAGTCGACTCATTCAATTTGCAAAAGAACAGATCTTTCAAACTGTCGACCCGTTTATGTAAGAGAATGGACCTTTCAAACAGTCGACTCATTCAATTTGCAAAAGAATGGATCTTTTAAACAGTCGACCCGTTTATGTAAGAGAATAGACCTTTCAAACAGTCGACTCATTTAATTTGCAAAAGAACGGATCTTTCAAACAGTCGACCCATTTATGTAAGAGAATGGACCTTTGAAATAGTTAGTCCATTCATGTAATGGAATGGCTCTTTCAAATAGTCAACCCATTCAAAATGCAAAAAGGGTCATTCGAACGTTGCACTGATCTTTCAAATAGTTAATCGGCACTCGATAATGCCAAAGTGCCATGAATGCATGATTAATCCACCCATTATTATTCCAATTTTCAAATAACTAATTTAAGAAAGCCCAAAGCTCATTATGTGGAGCTCATCAGCTAGCATAAGCCGACAGCTCGGGTATAGTATCCCATACTACCATCCCCGACTCATGAGAATCCAACATTAGAATGTTTAATGGTAACTTCATCAACCAGTGACTTATCATTGTTTAACAAGTGAGACTTACCATCGCATGGTTATACAAAAATAATCCATCAAGCCACATAGGACAATTACCAAATCAAAGCCACATAGGGCGAATAGTCCACCAAGGAATACGATAAAAATGGATTATCTCCAAAAGCCACGTAAGCACAATTATCCTCAAGATGGTAAGTCCACACAACATTCCATTTAATCCATTAGTCAAAATGGCCACTAGGTCAGGGGTCCATTATAATCATAATCAATCAAGTTACATCCTAAGTCTGGATATACATATATAAGTGGGGTTTTCCACTGATAAATGTAGCAATTCAAGTTCCATAATAATTCACAAACATGAGAGGATATTCATGTGCATCATATAGGTATTTATATAAGATACATGTTTAAGCATATAATTTGAATATCAATTCCAATAATTAGCACAATTAATCATGAAATAAAGATATCAATTATCATTCGAGATTAAAATAGGAACTATTACTTAAGCTAACATGAAGGTGGAAAGCCCAAGGGGAAGAAATCATCACCTTATGTTTTGAACCGCCTTTATTGCCACTAGGAAACACTTGTGCCCTTAGAGTCGGACCCTACCACAAATTATGAAATTGTACAATTAGGATTAATGTTAGGGTCCTAATTATGTAGTCCAGTGAACTTTGGACCACAGTCTCGACTTAAACCAACTCAATCCGATTGACATAACCGGTTAAGGACTCAAACTAGCCTGCACTCAAATGATGATGGAAACCCAGTGAATCGAGCTGAGTCAACTCTCCTAAATTGTACCAATTATTCTAACTTGGCCCAAATGACTTGACTCGAACTCGAACCAGATGCAACCGTCCGAATCATATTGACTCGACAACAAGTCGACTAACTCCCTCTCCCTTTTTTTTTTTAAACTTTCCACTCAGACCCACATGCCAACATGGTTGCTAGACTAAACCAGACCAAACTCGACTTGGCGTGTCGAGTCCATTCGACCTGACAGTAGCCCATGACCCAAGCTCCCTCTCTCTTTCTTATTTCGCTTCCTCTCTTTCTCTTTCTCTCTCTCTCTCTCTCTCTCTCTCTCTCTCTCTCTTCTTCTTCTTCTTCTTCTTCTTCTTCTTCTTCTTCTTCTTCTTCTTCTTCTTCTTCTCTCCTTTCTTCATTCCTCTTCTTTTGCTAGAAACTAGCAATACCTGAGACAGAGACCAAGCCCATCTCAACCCACACGGACTTGGTGGATTTCATGCGAGTTGACTCGGTAGCAACCAATAACCCAAGTCTCTCTCTCTCTCTCTCTCTCTCTCTCTTCTTCTTCTTCTTCTTCTTCTTCTTCTTCTTCTTCTTCTTCTTCTTCTTCTTCTTCTTCTTCTTCTTTTACTTCTCTTCTCTTCCTCTAGAGCAGATAGTGCCTGGACTGGACTAGACTCACATCCAACTCGGTCCGAAACTCGGATCGGTTCAAGCTAGTGTGGCAACACACCCACTTTTCACACTCCTTCCCACTTTCTTCTTCTTCCTTTTTTCTTTCTTTCTTTCTTTCTTCCCTAGGGTGACCTGGACCGAAGCAAGCTCGCCCCAAACCTAAACTGAGTCAGCGACCTGGTGGGCAGAACAGCAACACGGTGCTACCGCACCACCCCTACTCTCTCTATATTCATCTTCTTCTTCCTCTCCAACTTCTCCTTTCTTTCTAGTCCTTCTCTCTCTTTCCATCTGCTAAAGGTCTAGTAGCACTACTAGACGACCAGGTTTGACCTGAATCGAACCGCGTCGACTTAGGGCAGCACGAAAACATGAGGAAGAAGCTCTGACGTTAATGGAGGATTGCAAACGAGGGGTTTTTCCTTTGTTTTACAGGAGCTTGGTGTAATACCCCAAACTTTTCAATACCTGAGTATTGAAAGTTCTCGAGTGTTACCATGAAATTTAACTTACTATGTACATGTTTATGATACCAATCTACCTATCCTAACCTTACATCCATTCTCCAACACGAATCTGACCGTTGGGAATAATCTCCATTCATAGATCAAGTCATCTGACCATTGATTTTAAGATAGGATCATCATATACCCAAGTATTCTCACTTGTCCATCATAACCAACTGTTCAGTCAACTATTCACCGTTAGGTAAAGATATCTGACCGTCCACTCTGAGTTGGGACCACCTAATCATAGTAAACTAGCTACTTGATCTTAGCATCCACTCGTACACATATCAAATTGAGATTTTGATCCATTCATCTTGTTCACTACCTATGAATATGCTTAACCTACCATCAAAACTACATTCTGAGAAACTTATACATGTGATCAAGTCACTTGAATCTAATGAGATACATGTTCTACCTCTTGATCACTTCAAAAACTCACTTGTGATAATCCATTTACAAAATTGACCGTACACCCACTTACATACATGATCAGAATACTAACTATCAAGTTTTTCTATTTTTAACATGTCATCTGACCATCCATTATATTGGTTGATATATGTACATTCTCCTAATTAGTTTGGTGAATAATTCCTTATTCATAATGATTTAGATATAAGTTCTTTTGTAAGAATTGCTTCGAAATGTGCCTACAACCATGTAGAACCATTAGATTTCCCAAAACTCTCATATTAATAATAATTATGAAAATGTCATTAACCTAAACCCCTGAATCCTAGATCACATGGTTCGTATGATCCGTTTGATGTGAAATTTTATACCATGCCTATGTATCATAAATTAACCATATATGTCAAAATTTAGCACTTACATCATTGTAAAAGTGATCCCAATTGACAAATCAGCCCCTTAACCATTGATTTTGGTGTCCATCGAATGAAGAAACATCGTGAGTAGTCGTAGTAGGATATTTCCCTTCATATGAATGACTTAGATTGCCCATCATATAGATCAAATGTGAAATATGAAGACCCCACTTTGGTAGCCTTTTTCTTAGGCGCGAAGTTATTCGGTCAAGGCTTACTAACTCATAAATCTGGATCTTTCGATTTAACCACTTCCTTCCATCCATCGTAACTCAAATTAGGACCACTCTCTGGTATCATATGACTACGAGGTTATATAAAATTTAGGCACCGATCTATGATCCTACACAGTTGAAGGTTGAAGTCAGTTCCTTCCTTTTGGTACATGAAATTTTAGATTTAGGCTTTTCTACCATCAATCAACCACTAAGTTTTTTCCAACCGTTTGCCTATCCTGACTACACATTTCTTTTAAAATTGGGCCTTGATCATTAAGTGTGAACTGTTAATTAAGATCAAGTTCGTTTTGGCACCTGTTAGGAGAATTTTCAAGATAGGTCAATCTAAATTTTGGATCACTAATAAAGTCATATACCCGGCTCTATTCGACGACTCTGACATAATGAACAAATTAGATTTAAAGAAAAATCGTTAGAAAATGAAAAATTAGAGAAACCCAATCTAAGTGGGATGTGAAACACACCCCCCTCACATGCCCACTCCTTTTAAAAAGAAGTGTGTTCCCCTCTCCTCTCACATGCCCAATCTCCCTATGCCCAAGGAGAAAGAGAGAGAGAGAAAGAGAAAGAGAGAGAAAAAGAAAGAAAGAGAATGAGAATGAGAAAGAGAAGGAGAAGCCTAGATGCCCTCTTCCTTATCCATATGCATGGTGTCTCCCTCTTACTCAAGCAATGTCATGATTCATGTGAAAACTTTTCATGTAGAAGCTTTCCTACATGGATATCTACCTAGGGTTTAGATCTAAGGCTAAAGTGAGGGATTCCTTTAAGTTTACATTAATTTAAGTTAATATGATTTATCTTACTCTTTGCATGCTTTCATGTTATTATGATTCTCTCCTTGCAATTGTTTAATTTACCACCAACAATATTTATCCTTTGGAAATTATGGTATGATGTTAATTACATGTGATCTTTATTAATTTATGTGAGGTGATGTGTATAAGCCTTGCCCTTTCTTTTACCAATTTTGTTAAATTATTCCTTGCTACTCTTCTCTTTTGTTGAGTTAGCCCTTGCTACTCTCCTCTTTTGTTGAGTTAACCATTGCTACTCTCCTCTTTTGTTGAGCTGTTCATTACTACTCTCCTATTTTGTTGAGTTAGCTTATTGCTAGTCTTATCTTTTATTATGTTAGTTGTGTGCTACCACCTTTTATGGCTTGGGCATGTGTCTTGGAATTCCAAAACTCCCATGATACAATTTATTTCTCTATCGATGTAAGTGATGTGTTAAAGGTATCTTAGACCGTACCGTTTTGCAGGCTTCCACGGTCCTCCTGATCGAATTCCGGCAACCCTCGACCTGTATCCGACATTTGTGTGTGATCCTAAGTCGAATCCTGCAAACCAGAGTCGGCTCGACCAGAGACTTATACCCTAGCAACCACGCCGTCGCTGCGTCTTGCGCGTCGGTACGATACCCAGGCCAGGAGATGTGGGCATGTGTTCAGTTCGAGGAAAACGCTGCGTGTTACAAAATACAAGAGAATCTCTACCCAATATCACATCAATCAATCAATCAATCTCATCAAGGGTCAAGTGCATGTCAAGTACACATCACCTCACACCCCATCCCCAAGCAACCTCATAAGTCAACAATTCTTTACACAACCCATATCCCTCTTACATAAATTACCCCAAAAGTCAACAAAGCTCTTAGACACCCATCACTCACCTCACCCATCACTCCATCACCCACTCTCTCTCTCTCTCTCTCTCTCTCTCTCTCTCTCCCCTTACAACCCTCTCTCTCTCATTTCTCAAACCCATTTCCAAGAAACCAAAAGATCACACGTCTAAGCTCTCTCAAATCTCTATGAGAGAGTTTTGTATGTGGCCCACTTCCTACCCTCTCATCTCCTATCTCAACCATCAAAACTTCATCATCTTCCATTGAAATTAAAGCTAAGGTGATTACCTTTCCAAGGAGCCAAGAAAAAGTGGACGGTGGGTGATCTTGAACCCACATTTTCATTCTTTTTGTATTTTTCTTTTGTGATTTAAGGGCCCACATATGGTGGGACCCACCTAGATGTATATTTGTATCTAGGAGGGGCCCATAGTGGCGGGGCCCCTCCGTCATCGCCGATCTCTCTCCTTTCATCTTTCTCTCCCTCTCTTTCTTTCTCTATGATTAATGGCCTACCTATGATGTGTGTATTTTATCCATGATGTCCAACAAATGGGCCACCTTAATCTTGGTTGGGGCCTACATGACCGGATGGTCACATAGGCCCGAACGAGAGGGGAAGACAAGTATCAGCTTGATCAAAATCTCGTGGCCCACTACATGGGACCACCATGATGAAGTGCATCATCCAGCACCGTCCAACAATCTGGACGATGGCTGGACGCTGGACAGTCATTATATAAAAAAATATATATTTATATATGTATATGATTTATATATATATGTATATATATTATAATATTATGTTATATTATAAATATATCATATTATATTATGAATATAATATATATTTATATTTTATACCCATTTCAGGGCATAAGGCTCATGCTCGTACATGTGGGACCCCATGTCGGACCCACCCTCTTGGGATTTCAAGGGGCTGACATGCACTGAATAGCCGCTGCACCCACCGATCATGTCATCCATCCATTTGTGTGGGACCCACCCCACATGTATGACATGTGCGAGGGTGGGGCCCACCAGACATATGTGCCTTTCATCCACCGTCCGTCTAGCAGGGATGGGATGGTGGGCCTTGTGATGTATGTATTTTTCCTAGCCGTCCATCTAGACGCTGGATGTTACAGCACCATTTCAAAAATAAAATATATAAAAATAATATATATATTATTACCATATGGTGGGCCCCACGTGGGACCTACCTTGAGACATGTTGTAAATCCCCACCGTCCATGGCCTAGGACGGTGGGTTTGGCCATGTAGTGCATGTGACATTCACGCCCTCCATCGACCTTAAATCCACACCATCCATCTGTCAGATGGTGGGACCCATTGCCATTTAACGTCAACCCATTATGTGGGTCCCATGTGATATTCAAACCATCCAAATGGTGGGACCCACTGCCATTTAACGTCAACCCATTATGTGGGTCCCATGTGATATTCAAACCATCCAAATGGTGGGACCCATCTATTGACTGACGTCAACAAGTTCTGTGGGTCCCACGTGTGGATGTATTCTACCCAAACTGTCCATCCATTAGCAAGCTTGTTTTAAGGCTGCCTCTAACTGAGTTAGACTCAAATTTCTAGTGGGCCACCACGTGGACACCACCATGATGTATTATTTCATCTGCACTGTTCAGATTATGTTGGACGGTGCTGGACAACGTTTGGACGGTGCTTTCCAACGTTTGGACGTGCGGTCCAATATTTGGAGGGTGTTAATTTACCTGAACAATGTTTGGATAATGTTGATCATCATTAGTGGGCCATGTGCCCCATGGAATGGTAGTGTACAGTGATGCACATGTTACACCTACAACTATTGAAATGATTTTTGGTGTGGTTTAAGCCCATTCGAACCCATTTATGAGGCCCACTTGATGTGTATGAGGCCCATTAGTATGGCCCATTTATACAGCCCACTTGATGTATATTAGGCCCATGTGTAGGGCCCACCTATTGTGTATTTGAAGCCCATGGGTTGTGGTCCATTGTGATGTATTCGAGGCCTATGGGCAAGGCCCATCTTGATGTATTGAGGCCCATGGGTTGTGGTCCATTGTGATGTATTCGAGGCCTATGGGTAAGGCCCATCGTGATGCATTGAGGCCCATGGGTTATGGACTATTGTGATGTATCGAGGCCCATGGGTTATGGCTCATTGTGACACATTCAAGGCCCATAGTGATGTGTAGTAGGCCCATGTGATGCGGCCCATAGTGATGTGTAGTAGGCCCATGTGATGTGGCCCATAGTGATGTGTAGTAGGCCCATGTGAGTGGTCCATAGGGTTGTGTAGTAGGCCCATGTGAGCGGTTCATAGTGTTGTTTATTAGGCTCGTGTGAGTAGCCCATAGTGACGTATTTTAGGCCCCTGCGATATGGCCCGTTTGATGTAAGAGACCCCTATGTAAGGCTCATCGAGACTATATGGGGCCCACCTTGATGCAAATTGTGGTTGTTGATGAGGCCGATGTGATATATTTATGACTAGTGTGATGTATATTAGGCCCTTGTATGAGGCCATGGGCCCACTGTACGTTTGGCTTGATGTGGGCCACTCCTTGGGAGTAATGTTGGTTAAATGGCCACATTGTTGGGCAATGATGGTTTAAAGTCCACACTGTGACCTTTCCTTAGGCCTCGATCGACCGATTGTCGAGGCCGATTATTGAGGTCGATTCCGATTCTGATTGTTGAGGTCGATTCCTATTATCAAGGCCAATTGTTGAGGTCGATTTCGATTTCTGATTATCGAGGCTGATTGTTGAGGCTGATTATTGAGGCTGATTGTTGAGGCCGATTTCGATTCTGATTATCGAGGCTGATTTCGAGGTCGATTCTGATTGTCGAGGTCGATTATTGAGGCCGATTCCGATTGTTGAGGTCAATTATCAAGGCCGATTGTTAAGGTCAATTCTGATTTCTGATTGTCGAGGCCGATTGTTGAGGCCGATTTTGATTCCGATTATCGAGGCCGATTCCGATTGTCAAGGCTAATTGTTGAGACCAATTCCGATTCCAATTGTCGAGGTTGATTATCGAGGCTAATTCCGATTGTTGAGGCCGATTATTGTGGCCGATTCTGATTTTCGATTGTCGAGGCCGATTGTTGAGGCCGATTCCAATTGTCGAGGCTGATTGTTGAGGTCGATTCCGATGAGGCTGATTCTAATTGTCGAGTCCCGATTATCGATGCCGATTCTGATTGTTGAGGCCGATTGTTGAGGGCGATTCCGATTCCAATTGTCGAGGCCGATTGTTGAGGCCGATTTTGATTCTGATTGTCGAGGCCGATTGTTGAGGCCGATTCCGATTCCGATTGCCGAGGCTGATTGTTGAGGCCGATTCCGATTTCGATTGTCAAGGCCCAATGAGATGCATATGCGACCCGTATTTGAGGCCCAGAGTGATGTGCATTCGGCCCGTGTTTGAGGCCCAATGTGATGTATATGCAGCCCTTATTTGAGGCCTGTTGTGATGTGTATTTAGTCCGTGTGTAAGGCTCAATGTGATGTATATGAGGCCTATGTGATGAGGCCCATTGTGATGAATCTGAGGGCCAAGCGATGAAGCCCATTGTGATGTATGTTAGGCCCATTTGAAGGGCCCATTGTGATGTGTATTAAGCTCTTGAGTGAGGCTCATGGTATTGTATATTTGGCCCTCATGTGAGGCCATGGGTCCACTGTATCTTAGGCTCTATATGGGCCATCCTTGGGGGTAATATTGGTTAAATGTCCATATTGAAATAATGGTGGAGACCGCTTTAGTTGAAGTAGGAATATGCCAATATGTCCTAGAGGAGGGTGAATAGGACTTTTTAAAGTTTTTATGGTTTAGTTAAAATCCTATTACACTTGTAACACCCCAGATTTTTGCCAACCTGGAGTTAGATGTCCTTAGGCAAGGGGTTGATCTTAACCCCTTATTAACTTCTCAAACCTCAAATCCTTTAGAAATTAAACGAGAATTACCTAAGTGCT
This sequence comes from Magnolia changhungtana, assembly GCA_030180095.1. NCBI lineage: Eukaryota > Viridiplantae > Streptophyta > Magnoliopsida > Magnoliales > Magnoliaceae > Magnolia > Magnolia changhungtana. Next base: position 6,631,258 of record JASAUF010000625.1, read on the forward strand.
AAACTATAGTACCTGTGAAATTGGCACTAATCTTTTTAAATACGATCTGCAAGACCTAAAACTTGTAGAATCATTGACGCTAGGCTACCCTAAAATCTAGGATCAATCTCATTACCCAGTTGCTCTCGGGAGCACATTGAAACTCCATATCGGATCTGGACTGCACGTCGAAAGTCCGATTACTGTGAAATTATATAATCAAGACCGCATTGCCGGGCTTAACAACTATCTCAGAAATCAAATCCAGATAGTGTCCCGGGGCTATTCGCTTGAGCCCAGAGTGAAGTGTGTGAGAAACGTAGATATTTTAACAATAAAAATCTAAATTTAAGTCATCTGAGACTTGTCGCTTGCGGGCCGACTATAAGGATTCAGACCGTTAGAATCTGACCCAAGTACACCATCGGATCAGGAGAAATTTCATACACAGGTCAGTGTACTTGTGACCCTGATCGGTGATCGTGGACCGTTGAATGGAAACTGGTCCGCCACGGGCGATCGGTAAATCCGATCGGACTGAAAACTTAACTCAACCTAGATCCATGGTCAGGGAGCTTAAGTCCGACCTTTGGCTCAAGGGGGGGGCTCCGGAAGTACTCCGTTGAGCTGAAACAGACTCCCTTTGGCTATAACCTAAGTATACCTTGGCCCTGGGGCCATTTTCATCAGTTTTAAGCCTATATAAGGACCTTAAACCCTCACTCTCTCATGTCATACGAATTTCCTATACCTAGGAGAGAGGAAAGAAAAGAAAGAGAAGAAAAGAGAGAGAAAAGGTGAGGGAAGTTAGGGCTACAGGGATTCCTCCCTGTCGTTTTACGTATCAAATCGCCGCTACCGTATTGCTAGTTCAGCGATTCTAGTTCCGTTCTTAGGTAAGAAAACCTAACCCTAATCTATTTTAGGGTTTCAGGTAGTGTAGGTTATGAAATAACTAACCTAATTCATGCTATAGGTTGCCAATCCGCCGTTGACAAAGACTACATGTTTAAAACGAATTCGTTATGCTTCTACGGTGTAAGGTGCGGACTATAGACATATAGGTTATGATTTTCAAGGCTTTCAATGTCGGTTAATGATTTATAACTGACATGGGTGCTATTTCACATGCAAAATGCTTCGTCTGTTTCGCTTTACAGTTATACATGAACTATGTAGAATATAGTGTCTTCTATGTATATGTTGAGATGTTTGAATACGTATGGAATTTGTATATGTGCCTAACATGATTATCTGTCATGAATATGTTCTTGTTACATGTGCGATAACTCCTTAGCGAAAGGACTTGCCCTAAATCATGTCACGACAAATATACGTTATATGTGATACAGTGCGTAGCCCAAGTGTTTGTGGAAATGAATGAATGAATATGGGACTTGGATTCATGCTTGCCATGCCTATCCGTCGTGGGTGTACGCGTGTTATAAATGGGGTAACTCCCTAGTGAAAGGATTTGGCCTAATACCTATGTGATCAACATACGTCATGTATGTTGATGTAAGTAGTCTAAAGTGTTTGCTAAAATGTCTGAATGAGTAAGTAGTTAGTAAATTGTAATGTATAAGGGTGTTGAGATATGATTCTCAACTCCTTTAACTATTTGTATATTTTCCTCCATGTACCGTATATTATAGTGTCTATTTATCTATGTAATGCATATGTATAAATCCATGTTTAAGTTGTATTCCATAAAATACAAAAATAAAGTCATGAAGGGTGATGGGGGAGTGGTGTAACGATTCCGTGCAACAGCCCTGACAGCCCTAAAGTGGACAATATTGGACCTTTGATTGTATGGTTTGAAATCTTGATCCATTACTGCTTTAACTATCTTCTAAGATATTTTGTTGTAATTGAATGTGATTGGGGCTATTGTATAGTCCAGGCAATCGGTAACAGATCCTAGATTGGTGGATGATGTTGTTTCACCACACAGGATGTGTTCAACGAATCCGAGCCGTACTTCAGTTGTCAATAGTAGTCAGGCTACACGGAATGCTTATGCACTTCATGTTGATCCACTTAATGTGCGGTCGTGCTAGTCGAGCTCGTCAAGTAACCCAATTGACCCGATGTATGTTCACAATGTTTGGACGCTATTGCTTGAACCTAAGGTACCAAACTCACCAGTGGACACCCCGTTAAGCTTGGTACCTTGATCCGCTAAGACTCATGAGCCGGGCATGGTGGTATAGGACACCGTGGTTGAGCTGTCGGCCTATGCCGGGGCGACGAGCCTCCCCGTAGTGACCAGTGAGCAACCAGACTTGTGAGCCGAATACGGTGGTATGGGACACTGTATTCGAGCTGTCGGCCTACACTGATTTAGTGATGAGCCCTTTGTAGTGACCTCGAGCATACTCTGGGCCTACGTAGAGCTGACGAGCCTTTCCATAGCACTAGAGTATGAAATAGGCCTACCCTGGTGTAGCCTGGCTATGGTCCCCAGTTGGGTTGGCGACGAGCCTTCGAAAATAGACTGCCAGTTGGTAGGGCATTGGTGGTAGTGACCTATAACTTACTTATCGTATGTGATTTACTAGGACTGGCGACCCTAGAATGGATCATTGTTTAAGAAATGATATAAGGAAGGTACCTTAGTTTTCCAATCCTGTTGTATGAAAAGGACTAATAAAAACTTGGTAATCATGTCATAACATCGCACTGCATGTGCCTTGGGTTAAAGAGCACAGATGGAAGAAAACATGTCACGACCGTAAGATGGTGTCGCACAAGGGAGTGTAGGCGAGGGCATACATCATGAACACATTTCATCCTTGCATTAATAAGAGTATCTAGGAATGTTTGATTGTACTGCTTGATTGAGTTGATAACATGTTAACCTCTGCTTTATAGTTCCACTAAGTTGATCACTCACTCCCACGTTACGGGACGGTGTTGTACACACCAACCAGACCCTGTCTTAGTTTCAGATGATGGCGATGCTTGCGAAGCGGAGCCGAACTTTTATGATGATGAGGAGGGTTCCTCCTGTGTGCAGCTATCAGGCGGGTCTATGTAGACTATCTTCTGATCGACGGGATTACAGGGTTGCTGATTAGACACCATTTCACTTTAGTTTGTACTTTTGGAATACCCATGTATATTTATTTTATTCATTTTTGGTGTATATATGTCTATATTTAACCTAGTAACATGTTCATACTCTGGATACTTATAATAATTTATAAATTTTATATATCTATCATAGTCTTCCGCTTGCTTAATTTAACTATCTCTGGAGTATAATATGCTGTTTTGGTCTAATCTCATTCATGTTTCAAGGCACTCATCATAATCATCATTATCTATGTTGCATAAGTGATGCATTGGAACTCGGGAGCTGAGCTTTGCTCGACCCCCAATTTTCAGGGCGTTACAACACTAATCCTAACAACAAGCACATATTAGGATTACTCAAAAGTAACTCTACTGGCTTCCAAGCCCGGTAGAGGATCCAATCACAAACTATTTAAGAAGTGAACAATATGAAAACTAGTTTATGGTGGATATGACTGTGTATGTGTGTGAGGTGTGATCTCAGATATTCAGATATGAAAATATTAAAGTAAATCACATGAACGAAAGAATAACAATCTCAAATACAATCATTTTTATAGTGGTTCGACTACTTGTCTACTCCACTCTCGGTAACCGCACTCAACCCTTGAGTATACCGGATTTCACTAAGGAGGTTTCACAGCAGTTCACCTGAAACCTAAGGTTTTAAATCAGGTTCACCTTCAATCTTTACAACCTACACTGAGGCTGACTGTTTATGCTCTCACGAGCAAGGGTTAACATAACACACCCAATTTTAGACACACTGGCTAAGGATCTTCCATAAGACCCTAACGGAGGTTTCACTCGGATCACCTCGAACTAAAGGTTTTAGATAGGTTCACCTTCAACCGGAAGTTTAGGATCTCCACAGAGAAAGGGTCAACACTACGTAACCACCACGTACACTCTCGCTGGAGGCCTCCTACGAGGGCTTACAAGGGTGAGAAACACCTAAGACTCAATCCTAAAAAGGAATGATCACAAGTGTCCTCTGGACTCTAGTAACTTACAAATAAGTAGATGAGTCTCATTCAGCATGTTGATGAAGATCTCCTCCTTATTGATGAAGAATCTTTAGCTTCTTGATTCGCAACACAGATGATGTACCAATATGAGGTTTTGGGTTGGGTCAAGATTAAGACAGAATCCTACTCTATAAAATGTTTTCCTATAAGGAAGATAGAGTGATTCTGATTATGCATTCAAGGCATCCCAGCTTAATGATTTACCATTAAGGTAGTAGATGGAGGATCCTTGAATGTGGAAGTTCATTATCCAATCCACTCTATTGAATATCAATGATGAGGGTGGATTGGAGGATGAACTACCCTGAGAGAAAGGGCTTTAGGTATATGATCTAAGGTAAAACACTCAAAAACACTCTCTTCTTTCTCTACCAGCAATAATAGACAAGTCCTCTATATATAGGCAAAAGGTTCCAACGGATATAAAACAATCACATTTATGACAGAGTTCGATATCGTTAAGCGGGTTCGATATCATCAAGCGTATACTCTCGATAGCATCGATGGTCCGCTCGATGACACAAACTCAAATGTCATACGCTTTTGAAACCTCTTGTCAGCTGGTCGATGGAATCGAAACAGGTGTCGATGTCATTGGATTTCGAACTCTGATTCTATCGATATTAGTGTCTATTCATCGACATTTGAAAATGAGAGGGACTTGACATGAAATATTTCAGGTTTACAAGAATTATCGAGGGACCTTCGAGATCATCGGAATTTGAATGTCGATGATATCGATAATTGTGTTGAGGCATCAATAAATCCAACGGATTTCACATTAGGCTTGCTGGACAGTTTCTGTCCTTGTTCGATGTTATCGAAACAATATCGATATCATCGATATTTGAATATCGATTCGATCAAGTGACCCCCGATCATAAATTAACAATCCTGAAATATTTTACTGGAAGAACTTGTCGCCCAAGACCAATATCATTAAGAGTCTTTCGATGTCATTGAGATTTGAATTTCGATGGTATCGAGGAGGCTTCGATATATCGATGCATATATGATATTCTTAAGAAAAAATATTGGCGCTGGAGATCTGCCTGTTGATATTATTGAGTCACCTTCGATGGACTCGAGATTTAAATATCGATGATATTGATAGTATATCGATGTATCGATAATTCCGTTCAGATGAGTATGTGGTTGCTGGACGTATTTTGTCCTCATATCGATGATATCGTTTAGGTATCGAGGACATCGACACCGCGGGTCGATCATATCAAGATGTGTATCGATAAAATCGACAAAGTAAGAAAACTTAGACAATTTTTCTATTTTGAAAAAAGTTTTCTTAACTTAAAACCCTATGATGTTCTAGTTTGTTTTAAGGGTTTATATACCTGGTGTTTTGGGACAAGGGATGTAAGGCTTAGATTTACCTATGGCAAGCTTGCACGCATCCTATTAAGACAGACGCTTGAATTGATCTTCCTATGAGGCTTTGCAGTCTGACTGACTCAACACTCACGCTAATTGACAACTAGGGCACTTTCGATCTCCCCCTTTGTCAATTACGTGACAAAATACCAAAAAACCCTAGAACAGTATCTAGACAAACACATCTTAAATTGTGTGTACATGCATTTTACACAATTTTACAATTTCTAGTGAAGACATGTACACAACCTAGTATCTGCTCCCCATGACTTCAAACTCCCCTTGTCTTGGTGTAGCTGCTCCGCCTAACACCTGCAACACCATTTAAGCAGATATACAATTTTTCGTTTAGGGTGTTTGAACTGTTCTCTCCCTTTTTGTCAGTCATTGACAAAGATATAACAGTTGATATTGACTGAAGTTAAAATAACGTGGGAGAACCGACGTACAAAGGAATATGCATATAACAGACAGTTGTTGTAAGTGCTATAGTTGATAGCTTCGCTATATTTTCAAATTTGTGGTGCCAAAGACACTGTATGTATTTTGTTATGAAGCTTGCTTGTGTGAAGAACAAAGCTCTACATATGATATGTCAAGTCAAGACAAAAGTCTCACAAGATCAGCTTCGATAGTCAAGCAATGTTCACAAGTCAAGAAGACTCGAGAATGTGAGAATGTTCGACTTAGTTCAAGACTCAAGATTTCAAGAAGCTTTCAAGTTCAAGCTACACCAAGATCTCAAGCTTCATGATGCTCAAGGTCACTCATCTTTAAGTTTCAATGTCCTTCACTACTGAGGTATGTCTGACCTTAGGTTGACCTTTAGAGTAGGCCATTTTGGATACATAATCCATATGTTTTATATAAGTGAGATTGGTCTATTCTAAGACTAGTCCTGGACGTTGTTCGACTAGTCCTAGCACTGCTTCGACCTGTCTAAATTTGCTTGGACCAATCGTAAGTTTGTTGAAAAAATTCAGAATTTTTAGTTAAGCTTCGACCAGTCTTGAAGTCTGTTTGACTAGTCGTATGAACAGTGCCGACTGATTGTTCGACCTGTCGTAGACCTATGACTCAAACTACAGCGTTGATATTCAACTAGCTTCGACTAGTCGTGAGCAACCTTCGACTAGTCGAAGGTGTCCTTCGACCAGTCGTAGGTAACCAGTCGTAGACTACCTACGACTAGTCATGAAACTGTCTTAATCTTATCGTGCTCGAAATTTCAAATATCAGTTGGTCCTACGACCAGTCGTACCGTTTTAAGACCAATCGAAGACGTGATTTTCTCAGCTATAAATAGAGCACGAATCTTAGAATAAAATAGAAAATTCAAGCTAATTTAATCCGGCCTTCTGAGAGATAAGTCTGAGCTCTATTTAAGCTAAGTGTGCATATTTAATATTTCTTTCTTTAGCCTTTTAAATTGATTTTGTTTCTTGTATTCCAATCTGATTTGAAAAGAGGAAGTGTTGTTTTCCTTTTCTGGAATCAAAATCAATTAAAGCTAGCCCATCTGTTTTAATTTAAAATCTATTAGAACTTAGAACCATTATATAGTGAGTATTGGACATTGAACTTTGACATTCAAATCTCTACTCCGACTTGGTTCTTCCGGGCTAGTACAACAAAGAAGAAAATCAGGTATTTTACATTTTATGTAATTTACTGTATTTGGTTTTGTTTGAGATTCGCCAGAAAAATCTTATTGTGTTGGTTATCTGAGGAGAGCCAGAAAACTTAGACAGAGTTGGGTTTTTGGATTGTGTAAGCCCAAGTTAAAAAGACACAATTGTGAAGGTTTTAGGTGAACCTGTAAAAACCTGTTTGATAGTGAATGCTAATATCCCCTGAGTGAGGATATTAGGAGTGGAGTAGCAAGTTATGTGGCTATTGTTTAACAGTTGGCAAACAGACAGGCGAACCACTATATATCGGTGTGTTTTGTGATTTGAATGCTCTTTCAATTTCTACATCTTTAATCATTCAGATTTGTGGAATGTATATGTGGATATGAATGTTGTAATATTTACATTTCAAGCAAAGTGGGGAATGTTATAATAGTTTAGAATTTATTTCTTGCTATTTCCTTTATTTTCCTTATGTTTGAGTTCTGATATTCAATTTGTTCTAGTAAGGTTATCCTGCCATAAACCCTTAGTTTTTATGGTGCAAAGGTTGTCCTTAGAACAACATTAGTATCAAGCTCTTTATTTTGAGGTTGCTTTACATTCCTGTATTGTGGTTTATTTTTATTTTGTTGGCTATCCTATTTCTAATTTTCCGCTGTTATATTTTTAATTTGGCATAGTCCTATTCACCCCCCCTTTAGGACATATAGCTTGGCCTTTTCAGATGTAAAAACTTTTAACAGTTGATTAACAAACATCATTCGTAGTAGGTATGTATGCATAGCAGATTAGATAAAGCAGTGATATAGCAGATATTATAATCATTAAGAGACATCACATGCATTCCACATATAAACTAGATAAACCAGGGGATCTGAGATCCGAATTATGGCAGTAAAGATGAGAATTTCATTCAGCCATATACATAAATATCCAAAGATACATACTGCCACAGACATCAATAGATTAACAGTCATCCCAACAAAAGCTACTAAGCCCATTCATGGGCACCTAGAAATAACTATCGGTATTTAGCCCAACTGTGGGTATATACAACCACAAACAGAAAACAAAACGTCAGCCTATGCAAGTTAGAGAGCTGTCACATACACCCATGAGAATGTAGAACATTCAAAAAGATACTAATGTTCGTACGTGGAAATAAGAGCGAAGTGTATGTGGTAGCTTTCAGAAATCAGAGCTTATAGAGCCGAGGAAGATGGCACCGTATCATCGTAACGACAGGTGAACAACTCAACCAACTATTGTACTGTCTGCTGCACTCCTCATACCAACAGTTCCAAAGCGGTAAGCCTCTCATTCACCGAGTGGATATCCCTCTGAATTGATCCAATCCTGTTTAGCTTGAAACATTTGGCATACCCGGGCGTTGATGTTGACGCTGCTGGATCAGGTCCAAGTAGTTCATCTCCGGCCATTTTAGTCCATTCAGTAGGAGCGACACCTACATCACTTTCCCTTTCTACATAAATGCCTGCCTCAGGTGGATCCTCAGGATATTTATGAAACTTCAAATCCATCTTTCGAATGTTACTTTTGTTGAAGGTTTGGAGAGGAAGCACAGGATCACTTGTAGTTGGAAAGGCTATGGCATTGCATATTGTATGTATGATCCAAGGATATGGGAAGTGGACATCTCTCGCCATATGAAAAGTATAAACCAACTGATGTACAATGAGGGTAGGCAGACAAATCTTGATCCTAGAGGCAATCAAATAGATTATTATAGTTATGAAGCCCGTAAGATCTGCCCTGTTAGAACCCCTAGAGTAGATGTTTAAAGTAAGGATACCATACAAGACCCGATAGCGTGGTTCCATAAATCTGGCTTTTAGGGCATTCCCTTGGTGCCACTGAACATCACAGTCATGACATAGGAATTTGGTGACCTCGAACCGAACCTCAATGCTTTCCATGTTCATATCTAGGAGTCCTAAAAGTGATAAATTAAGATTAAAAATTTCTGCTATAGACTCAGGAGTGATCTGCAGATCATCACCATCGACGGTCACGGTGATGGACGAAGGGTCGGACACTAGAGAATGACAGGCACCAAAGAAATTGTATATCCGTTCGAGTTGATATGGTCTCCCAAAGTCGAGAACTGGTAACCAATCTATGACAGCCAATAGAGGTTCCAGATTATATGGAATCAGACAACTTCTGTCGACTTTCCTTTCGAGAATAACTTTTCTCCCAATGAACTTTGCCAAAACTGGATTGACCTGTACCGGTGGAGGTGCTTGCGCCTCAGACTAGGACCCACTATATCTCGTGCATTGCCTTGTGGGGGTCCCACGTTCCGGGACCCTTGCACTTCCTTTTGAAGCGACCACTTTTTGTCGAGTGGACCTTGATAACTCACTCGGACCAGATGCCTTGCCTTTGTCCTTACCCATAACGACAGATTTTGGAAGAACAAAAAAAGAGTTCCTCTTTTAAAGAAACTGAAAGTACCCGACCAAAAGATGAGATAAACTCTGGAATGGAAGGGATGGAAGGATAATACCAGTTCTCGAGGAGCTTTCGGGACCCACAATGTACTTTCAGTCGAGGATTTAAACAAAAAGAAAACGGAAAGCCTTTTTCAGAAAGACAATAAAATTTTTCCGCTCGACCACCTTTTATCGGGCGATAGTCTTCGATATCATCGATCAGTGTTCCGATAATATTGATGTAGCTCCCCCGATGTTATCGAGACCGTCTTTGATATCATTCTCTATCATATGGCTCTTTACATTCCAAAGAGGCGTTGATGAGATCGACCCTTGATCGATTAATCGAGAATGACTTATCAAGGGATATATCAAAGATGAATATTTTTCCATTCAGCATACAAACGACCCTTCAAGTATACTTTTAGTATTTCTATGAATCAATAGTATACTCAGCAAAATTATGTACAATTACTGTACACATCAAAATTATAAACATTTGAATGTTTATATACAAAAGATGGAGGTGAGGAACCTCAGATATATCATTTGAAGCTTAGTAGAATTTTCATCATTTCAACAAATATCCAGACCTAGATGCATGACCTGGACTTGTTCATTTCATGTTTTGACATTTTAGGGTTTATGGATAGGGTTAGTTATCAGACAATTCAGTTTTTCTTTTACTATCCATTTTGAGACAGAATTCTTTTTAGTTTTTATGTTTATCTCTCCCACTTGATCCAATGATTCCATTTTAGGTGGTGATGGGTGAGTGTTTCTCCTAGGTGGACTTTTGTCATTTCATATTTTTCTGGCTGGTGTGAATTTACCCTTTTGACCAGAGTTAAGTGAAGTCCTTCTAGGTGTCAAGCATTCAAACTTATAATGACCCATATCACAATATAAATGACAAACTGGAGAAGTTCTCATATTACTACCTGAAGTAGCAATTTTTTTCAGTTGTTGGGTCTACATTTCCAGTTTTCCTTTTAGTTTTATCATACCCTAGGCCACTCTTGTCTCTTCCTTGTCTTCCCATCCATAACAATTTTTTGAGCTTTTTACCACTCTGGGAGAATTTATAGTTTATTTCAGCAAATTTTCTGGATTTTTCTAAGTCAAACTGAGTGTGTGATTCTCATTCTTGAGTTGCTCATTTTCGTCTTTTAATAATTCAACTTGTTTAGTAAGCTTTGATGATTTTGTTTTTAGGGACAGATTGACTCTTTCCAACTCATCATTATCTGAATGATATTGTTGTAGATCATTAATTAGATGTGAATTGATTTCCAATGTTTTGTCCAGATCTTTTTGCAGTAGTTCCTTCTTGTTTTCAGACAATCCAAGTCTTTTACAAATGTTGATGCTATGAATATATAGTTGATTGTAAGCATCTTGTAGTTTGTTTTGATCTTCTTCTTCCTCTTCTTCCTTTTCTGTTTCCTCATTATCTGATGGAAATGATTCAATGGCTTGCTGTTCTTTCTCGTTCTTAGATTCACTGGGAATGATTAGAGTAGTGGAGACCATAAGAATTTTCAAGGATTTCTTGTCTCCATCACTCTCGAGTCACTAGATTCTGAATTTGACTCTTCTGTATCATCCCATGTGGCAGCCATCGCTTTGCCTTTAGTTTTTCTGTTTGGGCATTCAGTGGACAAGTGTCCATACTTCTGACAGGCATAACATTATGGTTCTTTGGTTTTTATACCAAATTTACTTGCCGAAGGTTTGTTGTCCACCCATCTTCCTCTGGAAGGCCGGCTACGATTCTTTTGAAAGAATTTCCTGAATCTTTGTGCCAGTAAAGCCACTTCCTCATCTTCATCATCTTTTTCACTTCCACTGTCCTCGGTTGTTGTTTTCTTTGAAGTTTTTAGGATAGTTGTTTTGGATTTAGGGGTTTGTTTGAAGTGTAGTTCAAAATTTTGTAGGAAACCTACCAGTTCTTCTACTTTCATTTCATCAATATTCCTACATTCTTCAATAGTTGTTACTTTGGGATTAAACCGTTCTGGCAGTGATCTCAGTATTTTCCTACAGATTTTAGGAACCAGAACCTTTTCTCCCAATCCACCCATGGAGTTGCAAATGATATTCAACTTTGTGAAAAACTCCATAAAGGTCTCATGCTCTTCCATTCTGAGACTTTCGAACTGTGAAGTCAGGAGTTGAAGTTTAGATCTCTTCACAGTGCATGTGCCTTCATGGGTTGTTTCCAATAAATCCCATGCTTCGTTAGATGTCCCACACATACTTATCTGATTGAATATATCTTGGGACATGGCACAGTAGATGGCGTTCATAGCTTTAGCTTCAGCAGTTTGTCTTTCTTTGTCGAACGTCGTCCACTTCTCTTTGGGTTTGGGTTTTGTCATGGTTGTGCCATTGTCAAGTATAATTTGTTGAGTTGGTGGAACATATCCACTTCCAACTATATCCCAAACATCGTGATCTAAAGATCTCAGAAAGTAGTGTATTCTAGCCTTCCAGTATGCATAATTGGAGCCATCAAATATTGGAGGTCTAGTGACTGATGAGCCCTCTCCTTTGGCCATATTCTCAACTTCAGTCAAGATCACTCTCTAGGCGGTGAAGCCCTTAAAGAGAGACCTGCTCTGATACCAATTGAAATAGTAGTAGAGACCGCTTTAGTTGAAGTAGGAATATGCCAATATGTCCTAAAGGGGGTTGAATAGGACTTTTTAAAGTTTTTATGGTTTAGTTAAAATCCTATTACACTAATCCTAATAATAAGCACATATTAGTATTACTCAAAAGTAACTCTACTTGCTTCCAAGCCCGGTAGAGGATCTAATCACAAACTATTTAAAAAGTAAACAATATGCAAACTAGTTTATGGTGGATATGACTGTGTATGTGTGTTAGGTGTGATCTCAGATATTCAGATATGAAAATATTAAAGTAAATCACATAAACGAAAGAATAACAATCTCAAACACAGTCATTTTTAAAGTGGTTCGACTACTTGTCTACTCCACTCCTGGTAACCACACTCAACCCTTGAGTGTACCTGATTTCATTAAGGAGGTTTCACAGTGGTTCACCTTAAACCTAAGGTTTTAAATCAGGTTCACCTTCAACCTTTACAACCTACACTGAGGCTGACTGTTTATGCTCTCACGAGCAAGGGTCAACACAACGCACCTAATTTTAGGCACACTAGCCAAGGATCTTTCATAAGAACCTAACGGAGGTTTCACTCGGATCACCTCGAACCTAAGGTTTTAAACAGGTTCACCTTCAACTGGAAGTTTATGCTCTCCACAGAGCAAGGGTCAACACTACGTACCCACCACGTACACTCCCGCCGGAGGCCTCCTACGAGGGCTTGCAAGTGTAAGAAACACCTAAGACCTAATCCTAAAAAGGAATTATCACAAGTGTCCTCTGGACTCTAGTAACTTACAAATAAGTGGATGAGTCCCATTTAGTATGTTGACCAAGATCTCCACCTTGTTGATGAAGAATCTTCGGCTTCCTTGATCCGCAACACAGATGATGTACCAATATGAGGTTTTGGGTTGGGTCAAGGTTAAGACAGAATCCTACTCTATAAAATGTTTTCCTATAAGGAAGATAGAGTGATTCTGATTATGCGTTCAAGGCATCCCAACTTAATGATTTACCATTAAGATAATAGCTGGAGGATCCTTAAATGTGGAAGTTCATTCCCCAATCCACTCTATTGAATATCAATGATGAGGGTGGATTGGAGGATGAACTTCCCTGAGAGAAAGAGCTTTAGGTATATGATCTAAGGTAGAACACTTAAAAACACTCTCTTCTTTCTCTACCAGCAATAATAGACAAGTCCTCTATATATAGGCAAAAGGTTCCAACGGATATAAAATGGTCACATTTATGACAGAGTTCGATATCATCAAGCCGGTTCGATATCATTGAGCGTATACTCTTGATAGCATCGATGGTCTGCCCAATGACACAAACTCAAATGTCATATGCTTTTGAAACCTCTTGCCAGCTGGTCGATGGAATCGAAATAGGTGTCGATGTCATCGAATTTCGAACTTTGATTCTATTGATACTAGTGTCGATTCATCGACATTTAAAAATCAGAGGGACTTGACATGAAATATTTCAGGTTTACAAGAATGATCGAGGGACCTTTGGGATCATTGGAATTTGAATGTCGATGATATCGATAACTGTGTTGAGGCATCAATAAATCCAACAAATTTCACATTAGGCTAGTTGGACAGTTTCTGTCCTTGTTCGATGTCATCGAAATAATACCGATATCATCGCTATTTGAATATCGATTCTATCGAGTGACCCCCAATCATAGATAAACAATCCTGAAATATTTTGCTGGAAGAAGTTGACGCCCAAGACCAATATCATCGAGGCCTTTCGATATCATCGAGATTTGAACTTCGATGGTATCGAGGAGGCTTCGATATATCTATGCATATATGATATTCTTAAGAAAAAATAGGGGCGCCGGAGATCTCCCTGTCGATATTATCCAGTCACCTTCGATGGACTCGAGATTTGAATATCGATATATCGATAGTATATCGTTGTATCGATAATTTTGTCCAGATGAGTATGTGGTTGCTGGACGTATTTTGTCCTCATATCGATGATATCGTTTAGGTATCGAAGACATCGATAGCGTAGGTCAATCATATCGAGATGTGTATCGATAAAATCGACAAAGCAAGAAAACTTAGACAATTTTCCTATTTTGAAAAAAGTTTTCTTAACTTAAAACCCTATGATGTTCTAGTTTGTTTTAAGGGTTTTATATACCTGGTATTTTGGAACAAGGGACGTAAGGCTTAGATTTACCTATGGCGAGCTTGCACACATTCAGTTGAGGCAGACGCTTAAATTGATCTTCCTATAAGGCTCTATGGTATGACTGACTCAACACTCTTTCTAATTGACAAACTAAGGCACTTTCACATATTGTCGAGGTCGATTGTCAATGTCGGTTATGGATACCAATTATGAATATGTGACATATCACATCATGATATATGCCCATACGCATCATCTGCATGTTTGTTATGAGATATGATTGACCATTGCATATGCCATAGTGCCGATTGTTATGAGACCCCCTGATAGGCGGAGATTGTCTCACATGAGCGCACGGTATGCGTACGATTGATGCTTGACTGGATTGTATAACTCATGCATCTTGCATTGTGTGCTGTGATTACTGTACGTCCTTCAGGGCTGTAGCCTCCACAGGCATATCTTGGATGGCCAGATGCGATACCGAAAATCTATTCTACATGGGGTACTATAGATATCCCTGGGTGAAAGTCCCTAAACCCTCTTGGTTCCAGAGGTTGCTCCAACGTCTAGACTGAGTAATTGCATGAGTGCATGAGGGCCGTATACTGTTAGGCCGCGTCTCTCACTGTATCGTGGTCGGTTGGAAGGGGGTGTGACCTTACCTGCTCGAGAGGAGGGGGCAATGCTAAGCTGAGTCTGACTAGCTCGAGGAATGGGTCCGCTATCGATGAGTCGGGCCTGATATTGGCAGGTGGATAGTGAGGTCTCTTCCACTCACCTTGTTGCACGTGAGGGGGTGGCAATCTAGTTTGGAGTGTAATAAACCCTGGTGATTTCCCAGAGAGGAATAATACTGATATATGGACTTATTGAGCAGGAGTTACATATTCATTCATTCATTATCTACTCGGGCTGGTAGTGCGTAACTAATTATTATGTGTACTTTCGCAATGGCCAGGATTTCGGTTGGGGCACGCGACTAACCTGAGATTAGGAGCTTACCAAATTGAGTTTGACTATCCAAATTTAGGTATGAGACTGGTTTGGATAGAAGTCCTTTGTGATAGGCCCCATAGCATGCGATACCATGTACTATCATCCCGACTTCACACTGCAGCTTGGCCATTTCATTTACACCACATATTGCATATTGCATTACATCCTCGGCATATGGCATTTTGAGTTGCTATGTTTCTGCATTCATATGACTTAGATGAGGCTGATGGTATTCGTAACTCTTCAGAATTGCATATGGTATTGCATCATTAGTATCTGATATTTGACTCATTATGTCTCTGCATTGTATAACTGACTCCCATTACTTTCTCAATTTATGACATCGTCTTGCTATGTCTTTTCATCGCATATGCTGGATGAGATTGATGATATTTTATAGACTTGCTAGTATTTCCGCTTAATCTGATATTGTATGATTTATAAACTTATCAGTATTTCCGTTTACTCCGATATTACATTCTAAGCACGCATATATTGCTCACACACTTACACCACCCTCTAAGCTTTCTATAAGCTTATGCATGATAGATGCATGCAAGTGACGATATAATGCAATTGAGCTGAGGCAAGAGTGTGCAGCAGAGCTTCTGGAGCTTTTGGCATTTATCTTGTATTTTCCTTTCAGCATTGTACTCGAATGATTATATTAGTGGATATGTGATGAGGATGTTGTTCTTGCGATTTGGGTATACTTGTGGTTATGCTTCTTAAGAGATAACTGTATGTTGGAAAATCCTCCTTGTAGGATCCCAGGATCGGAATCTAGCGCATGTGCGTTGGGAGCTAAGAAAGGGGTACTACGGAGACTGTCGACATCGGATTCGGCGATTAGGAATTTTGTGAGCTTGGTTTCAGAGTTTAGGGCGTGACAGAAGTTGGTATCAGAGCATTACTTGGGAATAGCTGAGGATAACATCACATATCTGCTAATAGCTATCCTACACTTTATGATTATTGAGAACTTAGAATAGTTAGATCCCCGAGTTCGAATAACTTAGAGATTTTCTGATATAGCTCCCTACGACTGAGATTGTGAGGCTGCAAAGTATTCTAGTTTCATCGTCTCTGATTTAGGATCCAAGGTTTAGTGGGATCATCATGGTACTGACGAGGCATCTTATGAGTAAGGGGCTGATATTCATGGGCGTTGTCCTCATCTTGTAGGTGTATGATGATTATATCTATAGTGGTAGGATTTCTCTTCCTTGGTGAGCTTTGTTTTAGTTGTGTTGTGGTTTAAATTTCGAGGATGAATTTTTATTAGGAGGGGAGAGCTGTAAGGCCTGTATCCTAGACCGTACCGTTCTGTAGGCTTCCGCGGTCTTTCCGATCGAATTTCGATAAACCTTAACCTGTATCCGACATTTGCACGCGATCCTAAGCCGAGTCCTGCAAACCATAGTCACCTCGACCCAAGACTTGTACCCTAGCGACAGCACCGTCATCGTGGTTCCGATGCCGCGTCTCGCACGCTGGTTCGATACCCAGGCCAGGAGATGTTTGCCCGTGCTCAGTTAGAGGAAAACACCGCGCGTTACAAAACTCAAGAGAATCTCTGCCCAATATCACATCAATCAATCAATTAATCCCATTAAGGGTCAAGTGCATGTCAAGTACACATCACCTCACGCCCCATCCCCAAGCAACCCCATAAGTCAACAATTCCTTACACAACTCATACCCCTCTTACACAAATTACCCCAAAAGACAACAAAGCTCTTACACACCCATCACTCACCTCACCCATCACTTCATCACCCATCCCTCTCTCTCTCTCCTTACAACTCTCTCTCTCTCTCTCATTTCTCAAACCCATTTCCAAGAAACCAAAATATCACACATCCAAGCTCTCCCAAATCTCTATGAGAGAGTTTTGTGTGTGGCCCACTTCCTAACCTCTCATCTCCTATCTCAACCATCAAAACTTCATCATCTTCCATTAAAATTAAAGCTAAGGCGATTACCTTTCTAAGGAGCCAAGAAGAAGTGGACGGTGGGTGATCTTGGACCCACATTTTCATTCTTTTTGTATTTTTCTTTTGTGATTTAAGGGCCCACATATAGTGGGACCCACCTTGATGTATACTTGTATCCAAGAGGGGCCCATAGTGGTCGGGCCCTTCCGTCATCACCAATCTCTCTCCTTTCCTCTTTCTCTCCCTCTCTTTCTTTCTCTATGATTAATGGCCCACCTATGATGTGTGTATTTTATCCATGATGTCCAACAAATGGGCCACCTTAATCTTGGTTGGGGCCTACATGACCGGACGGTCACATAGGCCCGGACGAGAGGGGAAGACAATTATCAGCTTGATCAAAATCTCATGGCTGACTACATGGGACCACTATGATGAAGTGCATCATCCAGCATCGTCCAACAAGCTGGATGGTGGCTGGACGCTGGAGAGTCATTGTATAAAATATATATTTATATATGTATATGATTTATGTATATATATTATAATATTATGTTATATTATAAATATATCATATTATATTATGAATATAATATATATTTATATTGTATACCCATTTCAGGGCATACGGTTCATGCCCGTACGTGTGGGACCCCATATGAGACCCACCCTCTTGGGATTTCAAGGGGCTGGCGTGCATTGATTAGCCGCCGTACCCACCCATCATGTCGTCCATCCATTTGCGTGAGACCCACCCCACACGTGTGACATGTGCAAGGGTGGGGCCCACCAGATATATGTGCCTTTCATCCACCATCCGTCTAGCAGGGATGGGACAGTGGGCCTTGTGATGTATGTATTTTGCCCAGCCGTCCATCTGGACGCTTGATGTTGCAGCTCCATTTCAAAAATAAAATATATAAAAATAATATATATATATTACCATATGGTGGGCCCCACGTGGGACCCACCTTAAGACACGTTGTAAATCCCCACTGTCCATGGGCTGGGACGGTGGGTCTGGCCGTGTAGTGCATGTGACATTCACGCCGTCCATCGACCTTAAATCCACACCATCCATCAGCCAGATGGTGGGACACATCTGTTGACTGACGTCAGCAAATTGTATAGGTCCCACATGTGGATGTATTCTACCCAAGTCGTTCATCCATTGGCAAGCTTGTTTTAAGGCTGCCTCTAATTGAGGTAGACTCAAATTTCTAGTGGGACACCACCATGATGTATTATTTCATCTACACCGTTCAGATTATGTTGGACGGTGTTGGACAACGTTTGGACGGTGCTTTCCAACGTTTGGATGTGCAGTCCAATATTTAGAGGGTACTGATTTACCTGGACAATGTTTAGATAATGTTGATCATCATTAGTGGGCCATGTGCCCTATGGAATGGTAGTGTATAGTGATGCACATGTTACACCTACAACTATTGAAATGATTTTTAGTGTGGTCTAAGCCCATTCGAACCCATTTATGCAGCCCACTTGATGTGTATGAGGCCCATTGGTATGGCCCATTTATGCAGCCCACTTGATGTATATTAGGCCCATGTGTAGGGCCCACCTATTGTGTATTTGAAGTTCATGGGTTGTGGTCCATTGTGATGTATTTGAGGCCTATGGGCAAAGCCCATCGTGATGTATTGAGGCCCATGGGTTGTAGCCTATTGTGATGTATCGAGGCCCATGGGTTATGGCCCATTGTGACGCATTCAAGGCCCCATGTGATGCGACACATAGTGATGTGTAGTAGGCCCATGTGATGCAGCCCATAGTGATGTGTAGTAGGCCCATGTGAAGCGGCCCATAGTGATGTGTAGTAGGCCCATGTGATGCGGCCCACAGTGATGTGTAGTAGGCCCATGTGAGTGGTCCATAGGGTGTGTAGTAGGCCCATGTGAGCGCCCCATAGTGTTGTATATTAGGCTCGTATGAGCGGCCCATAGTGATGTATTTTTGGCCCATGCGATGCAGCCCGCTTGATGTAAGAGACCCTTATGTAAGGCCCATTGAGACTGTATAGGGCCCACCTTGATGCAAACTGTGCCTGTTGATGAGGCCGATGTGATATATTTATGACCCACTGTGATGTATATTAGGCCCTTGTATGAGGCCATGGGCCCACTGTACATTTGGCTCGACGTGGGCCACTCCTTGGGAGTAATGTTGGTTAATTGGGCACATTGTTGGGCAATAATGGTTTAATGTCCACATTGTGACCTTCCCTTATCATCAAATCAATTGAGCTCATGTACATCAAATGGGCTGCATCACGTGGGCTCAAAATACATCACATCGGGCCTTATCAAGTGGGCCCCAAATATATCGAATCAGCCTCATCAAGTGGGCCCCTAATACATTAAATGGGCTATACCAATGGGTCGTACCAACTACACCCTTCAACCATTATTAGAGATTATTTTTTAGCATTATTTTTTTGAAAAAAAAAAATCATATCCAAAGATCATCTGGACCATACTACAAATGGCAGTAGTGATGATGATTTTCCACTGTTGAATTCCAGTGGGCCCCGCCATAGTATTTATTTCCATCTAGTCTGTGCATAGGGTCATAAAGACTTGGGTATGGAGGAAAAACAAGTAGCATAATGCTCCAATACCCCTATAATCCCTGAAAAAGGGGTTTCAAAGGCAGGCGCTTAACTCCAATGTATCCTGTAGTGTGGTCCACTTGATATTGTAACTGTCTCATTTCTGGTCTCAAGCTAGAGACGAACTAGCCAAATGAATGGACGGCTGAGTGTAGCACGTCCACCATGCAGTGGGTCCCACCCGTACAGCATGTTGGACTGGCGTCCCATACATCACAGTGTCCCACTTAATAGATGGTCGGTAGGGTGTACAACACATGCGTCCGTCAGATGGGTGGATGGATGAAATATAACACGTGCATCATGGTAGGGCCATACTGCACCTAGCACGTCACCAAGGTGGGCCCCACGTCCACACACAGATGGATGGTAGGGACATAGCATGGGCATCATGGTGGCTGCACAAAGCTCCTGCCTGTCCCAGCAATTTGGATGGACGGACCAGCTGCACCATCCAGCAACTGGACGGTGCAGATCACACCCTACATCATGGTGTGGCCTACGTAGTGGCCCACCACAATATATATTTAAATATAAAAATATTATATAATATAATACTTTAGGTATCATTTAATATAAAATATTATATTATATAATATATATGTGTGTGCATGTGAGAGGCTGGAGGGCCAGCACTGTCAGTGTCTGGACGGACGGCTGTTGGTGGGTCCCGCATTTTGGACGGTTGTGATGCAACACATACTTCATGTGGTGGGGCCATAGATCTAGCTGATGGGCGACTCAGATTCAACGTAAACATGAGGTGGGTCCACACGTGTGGGACCCACCAGGTTAGCTTCTTAGTACACGTACACGTCAGTACACACACTTCATGTTAGCCAGCCCCATTGAGACCTCAAGTGTTGCAAACGAGGTATCTCCACTCGGTCTGCCAGTTGAGCTATGGATCTGGCTATGTCCAGACCCTGGACAGCCCGGATGTAGATACACTTCACAATGGAGTCCCACCATTCGTAATGGACGGTGCGGATGAAACACAAATTAGTGGGGCCCACTTCATCAAAACGGATAGAAAGAGAGAGGAAGAGATGGAGAGAGAAGCACTAACTGAGAAGTGGGCCTGCCCTGTCCCTGAAGCGCAGCCGTTGTCACACCCCAAACTCGGAAACCGGGCTCACAAAATTCCTGATCGCCGAATTCGGCACTGACAGCATCCGGAGTACCCCATTCTCAGCTCCCAGTGCCCATACGCCAGATTCCGATCCTGGGATCCTACAAGGAGGATTTTCAGTATGAATTTTTTTTTTGTAATGGAGCTTAACCACAAGCATAACCAAGTCACAAAACAACAACACCACATATCCACTATATCAAAAACTTTAAGTACAATGTGTATGAAAGGAAAATACATATATCGAAATCAAAGCTCCAGAGGACAGCTGCACGCTCCAAGCTCAACGCTGTTGTAACCTAACGCCACCTGTACGCATCTATCGTGCATAAGCTTACAAAAGCTTAGAGGGTGGTGGAAGTGTGTGCACAAGATAAGTGCCAAGTATACCATAAAACACATAAATCATACATCATTGGGATAAGCAGAAATACTAACAAGATCATGAATCATATGACATCAGAGTAAGCGGAAGTATACTGGTAAGTCCATGAATGTTATCAGCCGTACCAAGGCAATGCGATGCAAAACATAATAAGACAATAACAGATGCTGAGAATGCAATGCAATATACAAATCCTGACGAGCCACGAATACCATCAACCCCATCTAGGCCATATAAGTGCAAAAACATAGTAACCCAAAATGCTAAGTATTGCGGATGCAATGTGATATGCGGTGCGAATGAAATGACCATGCAGGAACGTAAAGTCGGGATGATAGTACGAAGTATCACAGGCTATGGGGTCCATCACAAGGGACTTCTATGCAAACCAGTCCCATACCTAAATTTGGATAGTCAGACACAATGTGGTAAACTTCTGATCTCAGGTTAGTCGCGCGCCCAACCGAAATCCTGGCCATGCGATGGTATACGTAACAAATAGTTACGCACCATCAACCCGAGTGGATAGTGAATGAATGAATGAATGGGTATGCAATTCCTGCTCAATAAGTCCACGTATCTGTACAGTTCCTCTCTGGGATCATCACTGAGGTTATTACACTCTAGCCAGCTTGCCGCCCCTATCCGAGCGCACAACTGGGTAAGTGGAAGAGACCTCACTATCCGCCTGCCAATATCGGGCCCGGCTCATCGATAGCGAACCCATTCCTCAAGCTAGTCAAACTCAACCTAGACATTACCCCCTCATTCAGGCGGGTAAGGTCACACCCCCTCCCAACCGACCACAACACAGTGGGAGACGCGGCCTACTGGTATACGGCCCTCTTGTGCTCATATACATCCACTCGGTCTCGACGTTGGGGCGTCTCCTGGCCACGGAGGTTCAGGGATTTTCACCTAGGGACATCTATGGCGCCCGTATGTTAGAACCAAACATTTCCTGTGTCCCCTCTGCCCATCCATGACATGCCTGTGGAGGCTATGGCCCTGATGTCGCTAGGGCGTATAGTGATCAAGTAATATGTATGCGAGATGCATGAATCACACCATACAAACATGTAGCAATCTCGCGCGTACCATGCGCTCAAGTCGGGCACTCCGTCTCATATGGAGTCCTGTAAATGTCTCAGCCCAACGGCTCATGTTATAACCAAACATTCCTCATATCAAGCATACATATGATGCGTATGGGCATGAATCATGGAGCTACACTAAGCATGTTATAAGGTGATGAACTATCCTTACAACGCCGATGGGCCTAGACGGCCTACACACAACAAGTATGGGCCTACCAATGGCCCTAGGGAGAGTCATAATGCGGACATTTAACCAACATTATTCTTACAATGTGGACGTCAAACCAACATTGTTCCCAAGGCATGGCCCGCCATAACTGTCAATACATAAACTACAATGGAATCACATTACAATGGGCCTTAACCCATGGGCTCCAAATACATCACAATGGGCCTCAACCCATGGGCCCTAATACATCACAATGAGCCTCAACCCATGGGCCCTAAGATACATCAAAATGGGCCTTTGAAAACATCAAGGTGGGCCTTAACAATGGCCACAAATACACATCAAGGTGGGCCTCGACAACAGGTCATAACCATATCAAAGGTGGGCCTAATCATACATCCCACAAAATATCATATTGGAGGGGCATTTGGACCATACCCCAAGTAACAGTGGAGATAATAATTTTCACTGTTTAAACAATACACGGGGGCCCACCATAAGGTTTATTTTCCACCCAACCTAATTATAAGGTCTTAAAGACCTGAATCAGGAGGAACTTCCATGGCCCCAAAGAGTTTCAATGGTAGACGTTCAAATCCCTACTATTTCTTGCGGTGTGGTCCACCTGATCAAAGGGCTAGTCACATCACGGTGTGGCTCGCCGTGATGTACTTGAAATCTAACCTATTCATAAGTTAACATAGTGATAGATGAGGTGGAAACAAAATATAAGCCTTATCAGCAACTCCAGTGGCCCCCAAGAAATTTGAACAGACGGTGGGCGTCACTGTCCACTGATCTTTGGAGTGTAGTCCACCTAATAGGCAGTTCTGCCTCATTTTGTCTCAAGCCTTAAGGCACCTTGCCAACTGGGCGGACGGTTTGGATGTAACACATACATTAAAAGTGGGGTCCACTGGCCATCCAGCAACCCAATAAAATGGCTGGATGGCATTGGGATATCACTATGGCTGGATGGCATATATACAACGCATGCATCATGGTGGGGCCCATAGAGGCCCACCATCATATATATATATTATAATATAATATATAATTTATATACAGTAAATATATACAATATTATATATAATATAATATTATATATATATACATATATATATATATGTATGTATGTATATCCACACACACTCACACACACACGTGCACGCACACCCACATGCATACACGCGTGCACACACACACGCATGCACACACGTCCACACTCACACACGCCCACCGTCCGCTAGACGGTGGGATTTAAACAAATACATCACAGTGGGTACCACCGTCTAGGTGGACGGTGGTAATAAGACACGTGCTTCACTGTGGGTCCCATGTGGGGCCCACCATAGCGTTTATCTTCCATCCAATCCGTTCATAAGGTCACGTGGACCTGGATGAAGGGTGAAAAACAATTTCCAGCTTGATCCAAAACTTCTGTGGACCCCAAAAGAGTTTCAATGGTAAACATTCATTCACACTGTTTCCTATGATGTGGGCTACCTGAGCCATGGATCAGGCTGATTTTCGGAGGGGACCCACCTTAGGGGGTGGTCCACCTCATGGACGGTGTGGATACCAAATATACATCATGGTGGGGCCAACACGGCCAGCCATGGGTCTGCCCGTTTTCACGCTGACGCTGGCAGCGTCCTGCTGCATGGCAGCAGCAGCAGGCGCTACCCCTTTTTCTTTTTCTTTTTCTTTTTCAAGAAACTCTTTTTTTTGAGGTTTTTGATGCATGGGGCCCACATTGGATTAATCCAACCCGGCCACTGGTTTCCATGGCCCAGGACGGATCAAACAAGTCCAATATCTGATATTTTTCTGTGTTTAAGAACGGCAGGGGGGGTTTTCAATGGTAGAAACTACAGTTTTCAATGCTATGGCCCACCAGAACCTCGGATCAACCTCATTTTTCGGCTCAACGCCTAAAATGAGTTGGTAAATGGAATAGATGGCGTGGATCGAATACATACGTCAAGGTGGGTCCTATATGAGTGGCCCTTCTCCAATGCTTGGAAAGCCAAGCTCATATTGTGTTTTCTTTCCAGCAACGTCCAGACGCTGGACATTTTTGGGCTTAGCAACATATTTAAGGTGGGCCTTGTTTAAGTGGGCCACCACATGATGGACGGTGTGAGTTCAACACATATAAGATGGGCCCCACCCACGGACGGCTTAGATAAAATACTTATTTCATGGTGGGGTCCACCCGAGTGGGCCACATGGCCATATAATCATATGAAAGGAAAAAAATTAAGAGAGAGAGAGAGAAGGAGAAAAGTGGGACACACGTGTGATGGAGGGACCCCGACACTATGGGCCCTGCCTTGCATCTGTTCATACATCAAATGATAATCAAGGTGGGCCATTGGCCACATCGTAGGGTCCAAAGTGAGATCCACACCATTGATCGGTAGGCCCCACTTGGTCCATCATAAAAATATGAAAAACCTATCCTATAAAGCACCCACCGGTTGATCTCTTCGGTCCGTTGGAATGCCACCCTCCTTGTGCTTCATTTTGATGGTAGAGATGAGAAGTGGATGGCTAGGATGATGGGTTTTAGAATGGGAAAGGTGGGCCTCACACATGCATTTTTTTCTCTCATGGAAAGCTTGTACATGGGTGCTCTTGGTTGCTTGGGATTGTGGTGAGAATTGAGAAAGAGAGAGAGGGTTGTAAGGAGAGGTGATGGGAGATGGATGATGGATGTGAGTGATGGGTGAGGTGATGGATTGGTTGACTTTGCTGGTTACTTTACTTGTGGAGAAAGGTAGCATGGGTTGCTTGTACTTGACATTGAAGTAATTGATTGATTGATGTGATTGATTGATTGATGGGATTGATTTGACATTGTGTAGAGATTCTCTCGGGATTGTAAAAGCGTGGCATTTCTTCGAAATAAACGCTGGCCCGCATCTTCTGATTAGGGTATTAGATCGGTGCGCGAGTCACGGCGTTAGAACCGCGGTGACGGTGCAGTCGCAATGATACAGGTCTCGGATTAAACCGACTCAAATCTAAAGGATACGACTTACGGTCGTGCGCAACGTCGATTACCAGTCGCGGATTGCCGGACTTCGACGAAAAGGATCGAAGATTCATCGGAACAGTACGAACTAGGTTACGGGTCTTACAGCCGTCACAGCCTGCAACATCTGCTGTAATTGAGAAGCACTCACAAGTACGATCGGATCTGCACTGGTCTCAGGTGGAGGGATGACATCCTCAGGCCGGGGAGCAGGGATCTCACGGGGTGGAACGGGAGTTGCAGGTGGCAAAGCTGGAGCCTCAGGTGGTGGAGTGGGGTTCGCTCGGGTTGCTCTCTTGGGCGGCATGTCCTATAGGAAGAAAAAAGATGCTAATCAACTTTGAGAATCGCACGTTAGGGGAACTCAATCGGAAGGTTACGCACTTGGAACCTAATTGTCCTAATCTCATACCAAATATGTGATGTTGTTCTTGGTTATTCCCAATTTATGCTCTGATACCAACTTCTGTCACACCCCAAACTCGAAAACCAGGATCATAAAATTTTCGATCACCAAATCCGGCGCTGACAGCCTCCATAGTACCCCATTCTCAGCTCCCGGCACCCATACACCAGGTTCTGATCCTGGGATCCTATAAGGAGGATTTCAAACATGATTTGATTCATAATGAGCATAACAATAAGCATAACCCACGAACAATAACCACAAGAACACTATCACAAAATCCACTATGATCAAAAGTTTTAAGTACAATGCTGAAAGGGAAATACATGCATATAATAAAATCTTCACAAAACTCAGCCATACGCTCCTACTCAACACCGCAGCGACCAACGTCACCTACACGCATCTATCATGCATAAGCTTATAGAAAGCTTACAGGGTAGTGAAAGTGTGTGCACAAGGTAAGTGTCAAGTATTAATACAATGCATAATTATACAATATCAGAAATACTGGTAAAATCATGAATCATACGATATCAGAGTAAGCGGAACTACTGACAAGTCCATGAGTTAATATCAAAATACACAATACAGATCAACTAAGCGAACGAAGAGTTATAAAGAGCCAAATATCATATGCCGAAGATGCAATGCAATATATAATTCCTAATGAGTATCACGAATATCGTTAGTCGCACCTAGACCATATAAATGCAAAAATCAATAATCTAAAATGGCATATGCCACGGATGCAATGCAATATGCGGTGCGAATGGAATGACCATGCTGGAGTGTGAAGTCAGGATGATTTTACGTGGTATCGCAGGCTATGGGGTGCATCACAAGGGACTTCTATCCAAACCAGTCTCATACCTAATTTGGATAGTCAGACTCAATGTGGTAAACTCCTGATCTCAGGTTAGTCGCACGCCCCAACCGAAATCATGGCCATTGTGAAGGTACACATAACAAATAGTTGCGCACCACCAACCCAAGTGGATAGTGAATGAAGGAATAAATGAGTATGCAACTCCTGCTCAACAAGTCCACTATCAGTATTGTTCATCTCTAGGATCATCACCAAGGTTTAGTACACTCCAAATGGCACTGCCTCTCTCCCAGCCACACAGTCCAAGTGAGCGTAAGAAACCTCACTATCCGCCTGTCCAATAGTCTGCCAATACCTATTCGGTACGTCGATAGCGGACCCATTCACGAGCTGGTCAAACTCATCTTAGCTATGCCCCCTACGCTCGGGCGGGTAAGGCCACACCCCCTCCCAACCGACCACGATACAGTGAGAGACACGGCCTCCTGGTATTCGGCACTCGGGCGCTCATGTATCCACTCAGTCTCGACGTTGGGGCTCTCCTGGCCTCGGAGGTTTAGGAACTTTCACCCACGGACATCCAAAATGCCCAGATGCTCGAACCAAATATTTTCGATGTCCCATTTAGCCATCCATAACATGCCTGTGGAGGTTATAGCCTTGATGTCCTAGGGTGTACAGTAATCACAATCACACAATGCAAGACGCATGTGTCATGTAGTCCAATCATAAATCAATCCTGCACATATGTGCACTCATGTGGGATAACTCCACCTATTAGGGAGTCTCATAAACCATCTGCCCAATGACACATGCAATGGCCAATCACATCTCATAACAAACATGCAGATGATGGTTATGGGCATGTATTATGATGCTATGTTGTCACACACTCATAATCGACATCGATAATTGGCCTAACGAGGCCTGAGGGAAGGTCACAATGTTGACATTTAACCATCCTTGCCCATCAATGTGGACATTCAACCAATATTGCTCCCAAAGAGTGGTCCACATTGGGCCAAACATATAATAGGTCCATGGCCTCACACAAGGGCCTAATATACAATATCATGGGCCTCATACAAGGGCTACGTACACATCACTATGGGCTGCATCACATGGGCCTCGAATACATCACGATGAGCCTCGCTCATGGGCCTCATGTGCACAATAGGTGGGCCTTGTACATGGGCCTTAGATATATCACATGGGCCAAAACCTATGGGCCTAATGCACATCATAATGGGCCTTATTAAATAGGTTACAAAAAAAACATCATAATGGCCACGCCATATGAGCCGAAAATACATCTCAATGGGCCTTATCATATGGGTCGGAAATACATCACAATGGGCCATGACGCATGGGCCGAAAATATATCTCAATGGGCCTCAAATACGCCAAGTGGGCCTCAAATATGCTAAGTGGGCCTCATCAACGGGCCTGATATACACTACATATGGGCCTCATACACAACAGGTGGGCTGCATCAATGGGCTGCGCTAATGGGCCTCATAACAAGGGTCTCATATATATTAAGGTGAGCCTTAACAACGAGGCATAAATACATCATATTGGGCCTTAACAAATGGGCCGCAAACACATCACACTGGGCCTTATGCAAGGGCCTCATATACATCACATCGGACCCTTCCAAATGGGCCCCAAATACATCTCAATGGGCCGTATCAAATGGATCAAATCAATTGGGCCGAATCAAATGGATATATATATATATATATATAACGTCGGGCCGATTCAAATGGGCTAAATCAATGGGTCGGGTTGAATAGACCGAGTCAGATGGGCCGATTGAATGAGTCAATTCGAATGGGCCGAATCAAATGGGCCTATAGAATGAGTTGATTCGAATGGGCCGAATCAAATGGGCCGAGTTGAATGAGCCGATCAAATGGCCAAGTCGAATGGGCCGAGTCAATTGGGCCGCTCCAATGGGCTCATATACATCAAATGGGCCACATCACCTGGGCTCAAAATACATCAAATCGGGCCTTATCAAGTGGGCCCTAAATATATCGAATCGGCCTCATCAAGTGGGCCCCTAATACATTAAATGGGCTATACCAATGGGTCGTACCAACTACACCCTTCCACCATTATTAGAGATTATTTAAAAAAAAAAAAAAAATCATATCCAAAGATCATCTGGACCATACTACAAATGGCAGTAGTGATGATGATTTTCCACTGCTGAATTCCAGTGGGCCCCGCCATAGTATTTATTTTCCATCTAGTTTGTGCATAGGGTCATAAAGACCTGGGTATGGAGGAAAAATAAATAGCATAATGCTCCAAAACCCCTGTAATCCAAAAAAAAGGGGTTTCAAAGGCAGGCGTTCAACTCCACTGTATCCTGTAGTGTGGTCCACTTGATATTGTAGCTATCTCATTTCTGGTCTCAAGCTAGAGACGAACTAGCCAAATGAATGGACGACTGAGTGTAGCACGTCCACCATGCAGTGGGTCCCACCCGTCCAGCATGCTGGACAGGGGAGGCAAACCCATACATCACAGTGTCCCACTAATAGATGACCGGTAGGGTGTATAACACATGCATCATGGTGGGGCCGTCAGATGGGTGGACAGATGAAATATAACACGTGCATCATGGTAGGACCGTACTGCACCTAGCACGTCATCAAGGTGGGCCCCACGTCCACACACAGATGGACGGTAGGGACACAACATGGGCATCATGGTGGCTGCACAAAGCTCTTGCCCGTCCTAGCAATTTGGATGGACGGTTGGAGATCAGGCTAGCTGCACCATCCAGCAACTGGACGGTGCAGATCACACCTTACATCATGGTGTGGCCCACGTAGTGGCCCACCACAATATATATTTAAATATAAAAATATTATATAATATAATACTGTAGATATCATTTAATATAAAATATTATATTTTATAATATATATGTGTGTGCGTGTGAGAGGCTGGAGGGCAAGCGTTGTCAGCGTCTAGACGGACGGCTGATGGTGGGTCCCGCATTTTGGATGGTTGTGATGCAACACATACTTCATGTGGTGGGGCCATAGATCTAGTTGACGGTCCAGCAGCTACGTGCTACTAGACGTCAGACTGATGGGCAGCTCAGATTCAACATAAACATGAGGTGGGTCCACACGTGTGGGACGCACCAGGTTAGCTTCTTAGTACACATACACGTCAGTACACACACTTCATGTTAGCCAGCCCCACTAAGACCTCAAGTGTTGCAGACGAGGTATCTCCACTTGGTCTGCTAGTTGAGCTATGGATCTGGGTATGTCCAGACCCTGGACAGCCCGGATGGAGATGCACTTCACAATGGAGTCCCACCATTCGTGATGGACGGTGCAGATGAAACATAAATTAGTGGGGCCCACTTCATCAAAATGGATAGAAAGAGAGAGGGAGAGAGGGAGGGAGGGAGGGAGGGAGAGAGAGAGAGAGAGAGAGAGAGAGAGAGAGAGAGAGAGAGAGAGAGAGAGATGGTGATAGAGGGACCCCGCCACTATAGGCCTCTCATGGTTACATCACTTACATCAAAATGGGTCCCACCAATAAGTGGGCCCTAAAATAAGAATCAACGGTGGATCACCTCCCTTGATTCTAAGATAGATTATTTAGAATAAAGGAAATATTATAAGTGCAATTGTCATAGTCAAGTATTAAATTCGGCAGCATTTCGTCAGTGATTTCAGTCATCTCATAAGACTTAGTAGGAATATGTTCTTCTGCTGATTATCCTCCTTTAGACTTGAACAAAAGGAACTTGAAGACTTTAACCATTTTAGTAGCATAACAGTCCTTTGTCTTCACAGACTGCAGGGCAATCTGGTTGCGCAGACCTACGCAACAGATGTTGGTTGCGTGGACCGCGCAAACCACCGTAGCCTTCTCTCTCTCTCACCTTTGATCTTCCTCCTTGCTCCACTTCTTCTCGAAAATCTTCAATCTGTCCAAATGAAGGAGGGGAGGGGGTATTTATAGGCCCTTGCATGTGTAGTTCTTCGATCTTAGTGCCATGGGACCCACCTTTCAATGCCTTAGACCCCTTCACAAAGAACCAGTTCTGAATTCCGTTGTGCGAACCCGCGCAACTGACATTTTGGTTGCGTGGTCCCACGCAACCTATCATAAGTTATTTCATTCTTCTTGTCTTCCAATTTTCTTTTTATCTCTTAATCTTCTCTTGCTTCAATCCTTTCCTCCTCACCATTTTTTATGCCTCGACAAATGCCCCCTTGATCCTTTCTTTGTTTCCCTAAAAATCAAAGAAAAAGATAAAAAATAATCACCCTGACAGGGTTTGTGCGGGTCTGCACAACGAAAACCTGCGTACCGTCCTTGACCTTCGGTAGTGTAAATACCCCAATCCTTTTACTTTGTACTTCATTTCAGACTGTAGCAAACCCTTTGTTCTTGCGATATTCCCCGTGTAACCAATAACCATTGCGCGGTCCCGTGCAACAACCCTGTTGTTCGTGCAAGTTTTCTGGGTGTTGCACTGTTTCACGCAATGTACTTTTATTGCGTGATCCCGTGCAACCAAAAACTTAGCCGAATTCCCCTTTACTTAGTCTTTTTCAACACTTTAGCCAATCTCCCAACTTTCCTTTGCACCTTTCCTTCAATTCTCTTCAAACCCTTAACTCCATGTCCATCATGGCTCGTATTAAACGAACTTATCGTCCTGTAGACCCTCCTACTGACCAACCCTCTCATCCTAATTTGCCTGATCCATCTTCTTATCGCCCTTCCCCTTCTTCCGATCAACCGCCAACTAAACGAACTAAAACCACTGCCAGTAATCCTGCATACTTTAAAGAACCCGTACTTCCAACCTTTGACTTCACTGATCGTATTGAATCACTACCATCCCCCATTCATCGAGTAAGCACATTGGGAGACTTAAAATGCCCTCTGAAGCATGGTAGAGACTATGATTGGGATGAATGGCTGAAAACCACTGCCCACATCTGCACGGACAGTCAATGACCCCCTCTCCAAGAAGATACTCCTCCCACTTCCCACTCAAAGAAAGCTCGTCGAAACAAGGCAAAGGAGTTCGAAGAGAAGATTAAGGAGCACAATAAGAAGAAGCTCCAGAATTCGTGGGAATCAGTCCGAGTTATTGAGGGTATCGTGAAATTTGATAACCCTCATTTTGAAGGCATGACGGTGATTCCCATCAATGTCCATCGCCATCAATCCATGCTCGACTACGAGCCAAATGATTATATAGATGGAGAAAAGTTGATGTATACTGCTTCATGGGCGATGAGAGAACCACGCATCCTTGAAGGGATATTACAAGCGCACAAGCCACGGCAAAGCATCGTGGAAGTCCATCCCATGATCTTTCTTACCCCTTTTCACAGTCCACACAATCTTTTCCCAACATATTTTTACGAAACCATCAGACAGCTCTTCAGAGATTGCGAACAGCTTGGGGACCTGAAGATTTCTGAACAAGGGGTCTGTTGACTTCATGACGCTATTATTCCGACTGGATAGAAGCCATCTCGACTGAGCTCGCGGGTACACTTGCCAAAATTAGCTTGTATGACGCTATAGAAGTCACATCTCAATACTTTTATAAGGAACCCACTATACTGAAGGGTTTCCTTCAGTATTGGTCGCCTACCACCAACTCTTTCCATCTACCATTCAGTGAAATGAGTATCACACTTTGGGATCTACACTAAATTACGGGTCTTCCCTTGACGGGCAAATTCTATGATGAATTCATTCCGTCCAACAGAGAATTGACCTTCATATCTTCTCCCGATCGTAAACCTTCCATCACTGAGACCACCATTGAACTTTTTAAGGAGATGGGGAAATTTCTGAACATCCACAAGCTCTCTCCTCTGCAGTGGATGACACATTTCTCGAGGGCTCTCAGGCATTTTCAAATCTAGGAATCAATTCCCTTCTCTTTGTTATACATTTCTCCACGTCAATCTTTTACTTTTCCCTGCAGATTTTGTGATTGTCGTTCTAAGGAACTAACAAGTCTTCGTGATGATATGAAAGAGAGAGTAGATTACAGTTCATTCAGGGAACTTGCACCCTTCCTAGCTTATTGGTTGAGTATCGTGGTACTCCCAAGCTCCAAATGGGTAGACGCGATCCGCCCTACTGTCTTTGTCGTTGTCGGCACTCTAACAGAAGGACACAAATATTCTATCATCCCTCCAGTACTGTGCTCTATCTACAGAGCCCTTGGCGAAATAGCCACTCATGTTAAGAACCCTACTATAGGATCTTCGTCAGTGTATACTCTGTGACACTACATCACAGGCTGGCTAGGAGTCTACTTTCCTTGTACTTTAGAAGCACCAGAGAAGGCGTAAGTTCATCCTACGCATCTCCTGCTTTGGTTCTTCTAATAAAGGGCTATGGCCAAAAGGTCATATGATTGGGTGGCCAACAAAATCTGAGATACTGACTAAGTGGACTTCTTCCAATTTCATCTCCATCGCTACATCGAAGACACATACATGGTGGACCAGGCTACACTCACCATAGCAGAAAGAGCTTTCTTTCTCTCTATTCAGTCCTGTAGTCTACCACTTCGAGAAGGAATGAAATTTTGGTGAGAGCCCTATTATTCCAGTCGCTTTGCTCGCCAATTTGGCTTTGACTAAGCCGTGCCGGAAGACTGCGGATTGGTCACCAAAAAGATGCATTGCTACGAAATTGGTCCTATCAATTAATCCATGATATGGAAGCAATTACTAGGTGGTCACGTTAATTCTTCCTTCATAATTCCCAATTGCGACCGCATAGTTCGCACTTCATATAGCTGGATGCGGTGGTGGGATCATCAGTCGTACTTGGTCAACAAATGTTTACCAGTGGACTCCCCCATCTTTCTTCATCCACCCAGGCTGAGGGGCAAAAAATTTGAGAGCGGAATTGGCTTTATTCCGGAGAAGAGTCATGCATCTCATCACGGTGAGATTTGCAGCAAAATATCAATAGAAGAGCTGATCCATGAGAAGAAGCCCATTAATACCCTGGATGGCTGGTTTGCTCATGAGGTCTTGACAAAATTTGAGCAAGTCCCTCGTGACTTTAGTGGGCGAGTCACAGATGATGTTGGAGGGACGTCTTCCCCTATTCTGGTAGAAACTACGGCATTTCAAAAGCCAGCTTCGGATGAACCAACTCTCCCTTCACAGCCTACTCCTCCCAGTTCATCGTCTCCTATGACCAGATCTCAAGCACGCTTGCAAGTGTCGCCACTTGACCCTCAGGAAGGAGGTAGACAGGCATCTATGTCCCCTTCAATCCCGGCTGATAGAGAGCCCCATCCAGAAAGTAGCCGAGCAGCTTCTTCTAAAGGAAAGCAAGTCGTGATTGAAGAAGTAGATGAAGAAAGCTTAGGAGATGAAATTTCGGCTTCTTCATCAGAGGGTACCGATTCTATGGAATATGACGATGAAAGCGGTCAGGATAAAGATGATGATTTTGAAGAAGGAGAAGTTGATGTAGACGGAGAGGAGGATGTAGTTGTGGAAAATGTTGAAAAAGAACACCCTCCTGTGACTTCTGAAACTTTTCCTAGTCCCAATATCCCTACAAAGTCTCCTGCGACAATAGAGGAGGAAGAAGAACCTTTAGATTATGGAGAGTACAGATATTCACCTGGTAAGGGAATTTAATTTCATATATATTTATATGCATATTTAGTGATAATTGTATCATTATCATTGTCGTGTCTTTATTCCAGGCACTCATGCTGCTAATATCGAGACGGGTGATACTCCTTTAAATCCTTCCACATCTACACCAGCGGCTTCGCTAAGAGCTCCGCTGGAATCACTGGCGGCACCTAAAGTGGTAGCCCGTGAAATTATATTTCTAGTAGAGACCACTGATTTTCCCACCCCGACCATCAGAGACTCAAGTACAAAGGCCAGGGCGCCTTCCTTTGCTAACATGGCAGGGGGTGGCTCTCTTATGGCCCAAGAAATTCCTTTTCCCATTATTCATACTTCTGCTACAGGATATATATATATATATATATATATATATATACTGATTTCTTTATTGAGAGCAATATATCTTCTAATTTTCTGTCATCATTTCTGACTTCTTTCCCTCTTTATACTATAGGGAGCCCTCCTTGCAGCGGGGCTGCAAGTTCTGAGTCTATGGCCACTGTATCCGAACTGTCATCTTTTATGAAGGTTCCCATCCATAAGATGCTTTTGATGAAGAATTCTTTGTCAGCAATAGTCCACATCTTCAAAGACCCTGAACAATGGTCAAACCTGGTTATTGCTATTGAAATTCTAGAAAGTTCTGCAAGAATGGAGAAGATTAACATCTCCACTTTGCGTGATTCTCTTCTCAAATTTCATGATTCAATAATCTCTTTGGCATCAGAGGAGAATATCACAATTGCTGCTGAAATCCTGGAATATGGAAAGCAACTGACTCTGTGCAAGGAAAAGGCTTCTCTTATTGCTTCCGCTATTTCTGAATTTGATCAGGAACAATTGGTTCTTCAAGAATAGCTGAGGGCTCATACTAATGATAGGGTAGTCATTCAAGACCGCATCGCCGCTCTGAAAGAGGAGATATCATAGCTAGAGTTGAAGGGTCGCGAGAAGGAATCATCCATGAAGGAGATCGAAGCAAGGATACAAGCCAATATTCAGTCTGCTAATGCTGAGAAATCCGAACTGCTCAAGAGCGAAGAGATGATCAAATCGTTGGAAGATAAGCTGGCTGATATTCCTGACCAAGCAAAGATCATTCTCGAGGAAAAGTCAAAGCATGTTAAAGCTCAGACACAATTAAAGGAGGACTTGCGAAAGTACATGGGGATAACGGGAATTGTTGAAGAACTTTAAGCATGTAATTTCACTTGTGTATATGCTTTTTGAACAAAGAATCTCTTTTGATTTTCAGTGATGATTTTCAGTAATTTCTTTCATGCATTTCTACATCACACATTATTCCGAATATGTTGTCTATGCAGTAATCTTAGCATAATTACTGACTGATGGATTAATATAAACACTAGTATTTTATGCTTGTTAGTGCGGGATTTCCTATGTGACTTCATTTATTTATATATTTTTATTAGCGGCGCTAGATTTTAATTTAGTTAGTTACGCACAGTTTAAGCTCTTGAGTAGTGGAGCCGGGTCTCACATGATAGCCTCTGTAACTCTTAGGAGTTCGCTGGACTTCTCACAGCCTAGGGAGTTAACAAACCGCGATCCATCAGAGAGGCCCAGTGAAGCTACCGAGGCCATGAACTCGGTTGGAATTACGCACAGGGTTGGCCACAGTAACTCTATGGAGTTCACGGGGCGCATAAGGCGACCTTTGGGGTACCCAAACTGAAGATCTGGGGGGGTCTTACGCACGATTGGCCTATCTAAAGCTCACATTGCGGCCCTCGTTTTCTTCGTCTGCAAGGTCGAGCCCATTCACGAGAGGGCATTTTCCTCCATTCCCTGTAACGCTGCCGGAAAGCTATACAGACGGCATGGGGGTTACGTGTGACTGGCTGTTTGAAGACTTTTGGTCTTTTTAGACTTTTGGTCACTGGCTCCATCAGCCGCCTGCATGGGTATGCGTACGATGGCCTTCACGGGCTTTTTAGGGCCACTGGCTTCTCATCGCTGCCCGAATGGCGGTCTTGATAGGCCTTATGCGCGATTGGCCATTGGGTTGACTAGGCTACCTTAAAATATTGATGATAGATATGATCAGTCGTTGTGAGAATAATAGGCATCTCTATCTGAAGTTAACACATCACCATTTCTACTGATATCTTTGATTATACCCTTCTGTCCATCTGTGTTGTTCATAATATACCCAGCTTGGTGACAGTATCAATTTCAGACAGAATTTTGTAGGGCTCTCTTAATGATGGTGATGTTCACTTTCCTTTTGCAATATTTGCTATTACATAGTCTTAATATGCTCGCGAACTTCTTCTTTATTCATTCATCAGATGATACATGGCCATGGTATATTCTTGCCCCCTTTTGATTCAGAATCATTATTCTGATGATATTCTAGATCAAAATCAGTAGTGTCTCCAGGAATGATCCTTTTGACAAAGCGAGCATTGATCGATATACGATTCTGTTTGCCCTATTGGAGTATTCCTCTTTTATGATGTACAACCTTTCCTATTTAGACTTGAATTTGCCCCCTGATATGATTGCGATTACTGTTGGGCGGTCAAGTATTTCTCATCAAGCAAATCCAACTCTTCTAGGCTTATTTTCACATTTTCATCATCTGTTACAAACTGATGTATTGACATTACTTTTATTTCGATCAAGATTCATGCTTATGCACCATAGGATCAATGTACCACTCTCGGTATATTTGATCTTCTGATAAATTCGACCTGTATCAACTTATTCACTGCTTCTTCTATCGGGGAACCAAGTCTAGATGGAATCTCCTTTGAGTTTGTTTAATCAACTCTTTCTCCTTGGAGACATTGAAGCAGTGCATTGCCGCAAAAGACTGCACGACTGTAATCATATTCACTGATGAGTCTACCCCCAGTCCTTGAAATTTTCTTCGCTTATCCTAACCGATTCCAATAGGGATTTGAATTCCCTTCCCATGGTTCAAACTGGTGGGTTCTTCATAATTGAAACCCATATTTTTCATAATCTTCTTACTTACCGGACTATATTTTTTAAGATCTTGCGGCGTCAGCCTACCATGGTACACATTATTCTCGGTCTCTTCTCCTGTCTTCGTTTCTTCTTAAACATAAGATTTTATTGGTTCAGGGTATTTTACACTTGCTTCAACCCGAAACCTCCCTAGAGCAGCCGAAAATGGTTTATTCCTTTCAACATACAGCAGTGGCATTATGTAATTAGACTGTAAAATTTTCAACTGTCTGGCTAATAACAAGGTTAATGGCGGTTGCCCTAGCTGCCTCAGATGTTTTGGCATAAAGTAGAATTTCTTCTTCGCTTCTGCAGTTTCGAATGATTCTGCCCTTTCCGTTTTTTCTTTAATCACATTCACTTGAATGTCCTTTAAGACCTTGCTTTCATCATTCTTTCTCTCCTTTATAGCAAACCCTTTATAGTAACTGGCGTCTGCGAAGAAGGACTCGGCCTCTGTATACGGCTTTGCATCGGCTATTACTTTATACTGTATTCCATATTTACAGTATTTGAAGCACTGATGCAGAGTAGAGGGTATAATGCTATATTGATGTATCCATGGCCTTCTTAGGAGAAGATTGTATGTTGCTACTGCATTTATAACATGACACACGACATCAGTAGTCAGTTCTCCTATATCCAGTGCTACTGTAATCTTACCAAGCGTGCGTTGCTTGTCTTGATTAAAGCCCTGTATCATCATTCCACTAGGGCGTAGATCTGAACGACGGTAATTCAATTTACTCAACATCGAGAGTGGAAAGAGGTTCACCGCAGACCCATTGTCTATCATGATCCGCTTGACTTTCTTCCCACGGATATGACCTTTTATCATCAGCGGCCTGTTATGCTCTGCTTCGCAGATCAAATCGTCATAAGAGAAGGAAATGACTGGTAGACAGTTTCTTGTTCATCATGTTCTTCATGCTCTAATTCTGTCAGTTAAGTTTCTCTAATGTCGTGATCAGACAACGCTTGAACCAAGCTCTATCGAAATTCTTCTGATAGCTTAAGTACATCATAAACACTTAATCGAGCCGGTATACCCTTCAAATGACTTACCACATCATAAGTCACTTTCGCCACTTCGCTCTTCTTTTCTTTCTCACCATTATTGTTCTGCCTTTCAATGACTTCTTTCCTAGTAATTTTTGGTTTCTGCTTTACAGGACTTGTTATCTTCTTACCCGATCGTAATGTGATCACTGCTACTTTCTTTGCCATTTTACAATCTTTCTTCTCATTCACATCTCGAGTTTTTCCTCGTATTGTAAGCACATTCACTGTAGCCATGGTACCCCTTTCTTTTTCTTTACCAAGTATTATTTCACCCCTATCTATCATCCATTGTATTATATATTTCAGTGTATAACAGTTCTCTGTTGAATGTCCCACCAAGCGATGATAGCGACAAAAATCTCTTTCCTTAGATCTTGTCACATCTTCATGGCGTTTGGGCTTTGGTAATTCTATCGTGCTAGCTTTTAACAATTGGTTCATCATTGGGACGACATCTTCCTTGTCAAACACGAATCCCTCATGAGAATTGAGCATCCTGGGTCTTTTTTTGTTGTATCTATTCCTTGACTGGCTCCATTGTTCTCTTCGATCTGGCCTCTTTTCCCTCAAGTCCCTTGTATCTTTGCCTCTTTTGTCACGATCGATAGCATTTACGGTCATTCTGCTAGATACCCTTCTAGCTGTCCCATGGTGGAACGCTGACATCTTATGAGTCATCAATTCCAAAGCGTGAGCTTTAGTAGCCAGGTCACGAAAAGTTCTGATATCAGCATAAACACATTTTGACTTGCACTTTTTCTTCCGGTAACTGTCTGCATGAGGCTCCCAATGTTTTCCATCTGTCTATAAACTTTTCCACCGGTTCTCCTTCTCTCTGTCGTACGGAAGCCAACTCTGTAATACTGACATCGCACTCTGAAGAGAAAAAGTTTGACATAAAAACCTCCTGCATTTGTTCCCATGTATGTATCAATCCTAGTGCCAAACTGGAATACCATCGAAATGCTTTGTGTGTTAGTGACGACCCGAACAATCGTAATCAATACTGTGGTATTGTAGAAAAATTTCCCATGTTGGTGATGAAGTGCATTAAATGTTCCTTGGGGGATCCTTCTCCGTTAAACTTTTAAAAATCCGGATGCTTAAAATTGGTTGGAAGGGGGATATCGTCTACCACCCTTGGATACGGCGTTTGATATCTAAAACGACCAGTATTTTCACACTCTCTTTCTATTCTGACAGCTTCTTCAACCACTTGCCTCACCTCATCTTGTGTCACAGTTCTTTCTGCTAGAATGGAACCCAGTGACCCTGCCCCCTGTGGTTGGAGGTCGTCGGGCTGGTTTTCTTATCCATTCATTGTACTCAGGGGGACCGTCATCCAGGCTACATTACATGCAAGGGTTATCAGGGCCTCTCTGAGGTTTCTGCATTCTTCCATTAATGCGCTTTGGGCTTCTGCCATTTCATTGATATGATCCTTTGTAGTCGCTCTACATTTTGGGTTCGTCCCGGCCATATATACTGCAGCTTCTCCACTCTTTGACGAAGCAGTAGTTGGAGTAGAGCAAGAATATGCTGACGTAATGGGACTTACGAAGGGGGAGAGAATGGGGTTTCATTAGACTTTTCTATGCTCCTAACATCATTAATCGATTGGGGTGACACTGATACTGGTGAACTTATCTGGGGTGGCACGGACTTGGTGAACTGACTACCAGTGCTTTTCCTTTCTGCTCTCTCATCCATTTGACTCTCGGGGCACTCAAAGCTGGGAAGTCACGCACTGTCAATTGCGGGGTTATTCATTTGTGATATATTACCAGAGGAGCAAGTTCGGGATTCCTTTTAACTGCATTACGTGTTATCGGCCCTCTGACTCTTAGCAAAGGCTGATTCATTCTAGAGCTTCTTGCATTTCGTGCTCTTATCTTACGAGATGCTACAATAATCTAGCCTTCATCGCTCCCCAATGGTTGAGGCGAAGCAGATACAACTCAAGTTGTTACCCGAGTCATGCTATTTTCAGTTGTAGGGATTCGAGTTAGATGCTTCAGGATTTGATCCGATGTGTATTCTATCACGAACCCAGTTGGAGTAAATTGGAAGTTCATTTTTCTTGCGAAAGTTGCTATGAGTAGTAGTTTATAATCGGATTCAAAAACCTTCGAACACGAAACATGATTGTAGTTAGTGGTTGAAGAATTAAATAATCTATCTTAGAGATGAAGGGGAGGATGTT
This sequence comes from Magnolia changhungtana, assembly GCA_030180095.1. Taxonomy (NCBI): domain Eukaryota; kingdom Viridiplantae; phylum Streptophyta; class Magnoliopsida; order Magnoliales; family Magnoliaceae; genus Magnolia; species Magnolia changhungtana. The sequence goes on from JASAUF010000625.1 coordinate 6,672,183, forward strand.
CCTGCTGAGATTCGCCATTTTGGCGTCTGAAAGACGCCAAACTATGATGAAAGTTTCATAATGATTTCACTGCTAATGTTAAATAAGATAAATACTCCCCAGTAGAGTCGTCATTTTGTTTCGACAAGAAACAAATGCATTTGATTTGGGAGATTATCTTATTCAAACATAATAGAGAAAGAGTATTTAAAATAATCATCACACTTTATTAATACTGAGTTCATTTACATCCTTCTAGCATCCCTTAATTCTAAGATTGATTATTTAGAATAAAGGAAATATTATAAGTGTAATTGTCATAGTCAAATATTAAATTCGACAGCATTTCGTCAATGATTTCAGTCATCTCCTAGGACTTAGGAGGAATATGTTCTTCTGCTAATTATCCTCCTTTAGATTAAAACAGAAGGAACTTGAAGACTTCAACCATTTCAGCAACATAACAGCCCTTTGTCTTCACAAACTGCAGGGCAGTCTGGTTGCACGGACCTGTGCAAACCGCCTTAGCCTTCTCTCTCTCACCTTCGATCTTCATCCTTGCTCTGCTTCTTCTCAAAAATTTTCAATCCATCCAAATGAAGGAGGGGAGGGAGTATTTATAGGCCCTCGCACGTGTGGTGCCTCGATCTTAGTGCCATGGGACCCACCTTTCAATGCCTTAAACCATTTCACAAGGAACTAGTTCTGAATTTCGTTGTGCGAACCCGCGCAATTAACATTTCAGTTGTGTGGTCCGGCATGACGGACATCGGTTGCGCGGACCCGCACAACCTACCATAAGTTATTTCATTCTTCTTGTCTTCCAATTTTCTTTCTATCTCTGAATCTTCTCTTGCTTCAATCCTTTCCTCTCACCATTTTTTATGCCTCAACAACATTATATCCTTGGCATATGACATTTTGAGTTGTTATATTTCTGCATTCATATAACTTAGATGAGCTTATGGTATTCGTATCTCTTCAAAATTGCATATGGTATTGCATCATCAGTATCTGATATTTGACTCATTATGTCTCCGCATTGCATAACTGACTCCCATTACTTTCTCAGTTTATGACATTGTCTTGCTGTCTTTTCATTGCATATACTGGATGAGATTGATGATATTTTATAGACTTGCTAGTATTTCCATTTATTCTGATATTGTATGATTTATGAACTTACCAGTATTTCCGTTTACTTTGATATTACATTCTGAGCACGCATATATTGCTTACACACTTACACCACCCTCTAAGCTTTCTATAAGCTTATGTACGATACATGCGTGCAGGTGATGATATGATGCAGTTGAGCTGAGGCAGGAGTGTGCATCAGAGCTTCTGGAGCTTTTGGCATTTATCTTGTATTTTCCTTTCAGCATTGTACTCGAATGATTATATTAGTGGATATGTGATGAGGATGTCGTTCTTGCGATTTGGGTATACTTGTGGTTATGCTTCTTACGAGATAACTGTACGTTAGAAAATCATCCTTGTAGGATCCCAGGATCGGAATCTGGCGTATGCATGCTGGGAGCCGAGAATGGGGTACTACGGAGGCTGTCGGCACCGAATTCGGTGATCAGGAATTTTGTGACCCGGGTTTCAGAGTTTGGGACGTGACAGAAGTTGGTATCAGAGCATAACTTGGGAATACCTAAGGATAACATCACATATCTGCTAATAGCTACCTTACACTCTATGATTGTTGAGAACTTAGAATAGTTAGATCCCCGAGTTCGAATAACTTAGAGATTTTCTGATATAGCTCCCTACCGTTGAGATTGTGAGGCTGTAAAGTATTCTAGTTTCGATCGTATCTAATCCAAGATCCGAGGTTCAATGGGATCATCATAGTGCGGACGAGGTGTCTTGGGAGTAAGGGGCTGATATTCATGGGCGTTGTCCCCATCTCGTAGGTGTATGATGATTATATCTATAGTGGTAGGATTTCTCTTCCTTGGTGAGCTCTGTTTAAGTTGTGTTGTGGTTTAAATTTTGAGGACGAAATTTTTATTAGGAGAGGAGAGCTGTAAGGCGCGTATCCTAGACCGTACCGTTCCTTAGGCTTCCACGGTCCTCTTGATTGAATTTCAGCAACCCTCCACCTGTATCTGACATTTGCCCGCGATCCTAAGCTAAGTCCTACAAACCAGAGTCGGCTTGACCAGAGAATTGTACCATACCGACCACACCGTCACCGCGGTTCTGATGCCACATCTCGCGCGCTGGTCCGACACCCAGGCCAGGAGATGTGGGCTCGCGTTCAGTTCGAGGAAAATGCTGTGTGTCGCCAAACCCAAGAGAATCTCTACCCAATATCACATCAATCAATCAATCAATCCCATCAAGGGTCAAGTGCATGTCAAGTACACATCACCTCGTACCTCATCCCCAAGCAACCCCATAAGTCAACAATTCCTTACACAACCCATACCCCTCTTACACAAATTACCCTAAAAGTCGACAAAGCTCTTACACACCCATCACTCCATCACGCATCCCTCTCTCTCTCTCTCTCTCCTTACAACCCTTTCTCTCTCATTTCTCAAACCCATTTCCAAACAACCAAAAGATCACACGTCCAAGCTCTCCCAAATCTCCATGAGAGAGTTTTGTATGTGGCCCACTTCCTACCCTCTCATCTCCCATCTCAACCATCAAAACTTCATCATCTTCCTTTGAAATTAAAGCTAAGGCGATTACCTTTCCAAGGAGCCAAGAAGAAGTGGACGGTGGGTGATCTTGGACCCACATTTTCATTTTTTTTGTATTTTTCTTTTGTGATTTAAGGGCCCACATATGGTGGAACCCACCTTGATATATGCTTGTATCCAAGAGGGGCCTATAGTGGCGGGGGCCCTCCGTCATCGCCGATCTCTCTCCTTTCCTCTTTCTCTCCCTCTCTTTCTTTCTTTATGATTAATGGCCCACCTATGATGTGTGTATTTTATCCATGATGTTCAACAAATGGGCCACCTTAATCTCAGTTGGGGCCTACATGACCGGACAGTCACAGAGGCCTAGACGAGAGGGAAAGACAAATATCAGCTTGATTAAAATCCCATGGCCCATTACATGGGACCACCATGATAAAGTGCATCATCCAGCAAGCTGGACGGTGGACAGTCATTGTATAATATATATATATATATATATATATATTATATGTATATGATTTATATATATATATTATAATATTATGCTATATTATAAATATATTATATTATATAATTAATATAATTTATATATATATATATATTGTATACCTATTTCAGGGCATACGGTTCATGCCCGTACGTGTGGGATCCCATGTGGGACCCACCCTCTTGGGATTTTAAGAGGCTGGCATGTGCTAATCAGCCCCCGCACCCACCCATCATGTCGTCCATCCATTTGCGTGGGACCCACCCCACACGTGTGACATGTGCGAGGGTGGGGCCCACCAGATATATGTGTCTTTCATCCACCGTCCGTCTAACAGGGATGGGATGGTGGGCCTTGTGATGTATGTATTTTGTCCAGCCGTCCATCTGGATGCTGGACGTTGCAGCTCCATTTCAAAAATAAAAAATATAAAAATAATATATATATATATTATTACCAGATGGTGGGCCTCACGTGGGACCCACCTTGAGACACGTTGGGTCTAGTCATGTAGTGCATGTGACATTCACGCCGTCCATCGACCTTAAACCCACACCATCCATATGCCAGATGGTGGGACCCACTGTCATTTAACGTCAGCCCATTCTGTGGGTCCCGTGTGATATTCGAACCGTCCAGATTGTGTGACCCATCTGCTGACTGATGTCAGCAAGTTCTGTGGGTCCCACGTGTGGATGTATTCTACCCAAACCATCCATCCATTAGCAAGCTCGTTTTAAGGCTGCCTCTAACCGAGGCAGACTCAAATTTTTAGTGCGCCACCACGTGGACACCACCACGATGTATTATTTCATCTACACCGTTCAGATTATGTTGGACGATGCTGGACAATGTTTGGACGGTGCTGTTCAATGTTTAGACGTGGCGGTCCACTATTTGGAGGGTGCTGATTTACCTGGACAATGTTTGTATAATGTTAATATTAGTGGGCCATGTGCCCCATGGAATGGTAGTGTACAGTGATGCATATGTTACACCTACAACTATTGAAATGATTTTTAGTGTGGTCTAAGCCCATTTGAGGCCCATTTATGCGGCCCACTTAATGTGTATGAGGCCCATCGGTATGGCCCATTTACACGGCCCACTTGATGTATATTAGGCCCATGTGTAGGGCCACCTATTGTGTATTTGAAGCCCATGGGTTGTGGTCCATTGTGATGTATTCGAGGCCTATGGGCAAGGCCCATCATGATGTATTGAGGCCCATGGGTTGTGGCCTATTGTGATGTATCGAGGCCTATGGGTTATGGCCTATTGTGACGCATTCGAGGCCCATGTGATGTGGCCCATAGTGATGTGTAGTAGGCCCATGTGATGCGGCCCATAGTGATGTGTAATAGGCCCATGTGAGTGGCTCATAGGGTTATGTGGTAGGCCCATGTGAGCAGCCCATAGTGTTACATATTAGGCTTGTGTGAGCGGCCCATAGTGATGTATTTTAAGCCCATGTGATGCGGCCCACTTGATGTAAGAGACCCCTATGTAAGTCCCATTGAGACTGTATGGGGCCCACCTTGATACAAATTATGGTCGTTGATGAGGCCGATGTGATATATTTATGGCCCAGTGTGATGTATATTAGGCCCTTGTATGAGGCCATGGGCCCACTGTACATTTAGCTCTATGTGGGCCACTCTTTGGGAGTAATGTTGGTTAAATGGCCAAATTGTTAGGCAATGATGGTTTAATGTCCACATCGTGACCTTTCCTTAAGCCTTGATCGGCCGATTGTCGAGGCCAATTGTTGAGGCCGATTAGGATTTCGATTGTCGAGGCCAATTCTGATTTCTGATTGTCGAGGCCGATTTCGATTGTCGAGGCCAATTGTTGAGGCCGATTTCGATTCTGATTCCGATTATCGAGGCCGATTGTTGAGGTCGATTCCAATTTTCGATTGTCGAGGCCGATTGTTGAGGCCGATTCCAATTCTGATTCTAATTATCGAGGCCAATTCCGATTGTCGAGGCTGATTATTGAGACCGATTCCGATTTTCGATTGTCTAGGCCGATTTTTTAGGTCGATTTCAATTTCGATTGTCGAGGCCGATTATCGAGGATGATTCTGATTGTCGAGGCCGATTGTTGAGGTCGATTCCGATTTCTTATTGTCGAGGCCAATTGTTGAGGCTGATTCTGATTGTCGAGGCTGATTCCAATTGTCTAGGCTAATTATTGAGGCCAATTGTTGAGGCCGATTCTGATTTCTGATTGTCAAGGCCGATTCCGATTCCGATTATCTAGGCCGATTATCGAGACCAATTGTTGAGGCCGATTCCGATTTCCGATTGTCGAGGCCGATTATTGAGGCCGATTCCGATTATCGAGGCTGATTCTAATTGTTGATACCGATTCTGATTCCGATTGTTGAGGCCCAGTGAGATGCATATGCAGCCCATATTTGAGGCCCATTGAGATGTGCATTCGACCCGTGTTTGAGGCCCAATGTGATGTATATGCGACCCATATTTGAGGCCCGTTGTGATGTGTATTCATTCTGTGTTTAAATCCCAATGTGTATATATGAGGCCTATGTGATGAGGCCCATTGTGATGCATTTGAGGGTCAAGCGATGGAGCCCATTGTGATGTATGTTAGGCCCATGTGAAAGGCCGATCGTGATGTGTATTAAGCTCTTGAGTGAGGCCCATGGTATTATATATTTGGCCCTCATGTGAGGCCATGGGTCCACTGTATGTTAGGCTCTATATGGGCCATTCCTTGGGGGCAATGTTGGTTAAATGTCCACATTGTCGAGGTCGATTGTCGATGTCGGTTATGGATACCGATTATGAATATGTGACAGCATAGCATCATGATATATGCCCATACACATCATTTGCATGTTTGTTATGAGATATGATTGACCATTGCATATACCATAGTGCCAGTTGTTATGAGATCCCCTGATAGGCGGAGATTGTCTCACATGAGCACACGGTATGCGTAAGATTGATGCATGACTAGATTGTATGACTCATGCATCTTGCATTATATGTTGTGGTTACTGTACGCCCTAGCGACATTAGGGTCGTAGCCTCTACAGGCATATCGTGGATGGCCAGATGGGACACCGAAAATCTGTTCTACATGGGGTGATTAGATTCCCTGGGTGAAAGTCCCTGAACCCTCTTGGTTCCAGAGGTTGCTCCAACGTGTAGACTGAGTGGATGCATGAGCTCCCACTGTGTCATGGTCGGTTGGAAGGGGGTGCGACCTTACCTACCCGAGAGGAGGGGGCAATGCTAGGCTGAGTCTGACCAGCTCGAGGAATGAGTCTGATATCGACGAGTCAGGTCCGATATTGGTAGGCAGATAGTGAGGTCTCTTCCACTCACCTTGTTGCTTGCGATGGGGCGGTAATCTGATTTGGAGTGTATTAGACCCCGGTGATTTTTCAAAGAAGAATATTACAGATATGTGTATATTTAATATTCTCTTTTATTAGCTTTTTTATTTGATATGTATTCTGCATTCCAATCTGATTTGAAAGAGGGATTGTAATATTCCCACTTCTTAGAATCAAAATCAAATAGAGCTAGCCCAACTTGATTTAATTTAAAATCAATTTAGAACCTAGAACCATTTCATAAGTGAGTTTGGACATTGAACTTCTATATTCGAACTTCGACTCTGACTTGGTTCGTCCGGGCTGCAATAAAAGGAGAATATCCAGGTATTTTACATTATTGTATTTCCTTTGTATTAGTTTCTTTTGAGATTGAGCCAGAAAAATCTCATTCTTTTGGTTATCTGAGGTGATCCTGAAAACTCAGAGTGTGGAGTTTTTTGAATCTATGTGGCTGCTGTTTAACAATTAGTGTACACACAGGCGAACCACTATAATTCTTTGTGTTTTGTGGATATGTGGTTTATTTTCTATATCTTTTATCATTCAAGTTTGTGGGTTGTATTTGTGGATGTGAATATTGTAATCTTTTACATTTCAAGCATTGTGGGAATGTTGTAATAGCTTATTTCCTTTCTAGCTATTTCCTTTTTATTCCTCTTCAGTTTGAGTTTTTGATACACAAATCATTCTAGTAAGCTTGTCCTGCCATAAACCCTTGGTTTTTATGGTGTAAGGTTGTCCTTAGAACAACATTCGTATCAATCTCTCAATACTAGAATTTTGAGGTTGCTTTACATTTCTGTATTGTGGATTCTTTATAGTGCTATGTTTCCTTTATTTGTTTAAATTCCGTTGTTATCATTTTAATTTGACATAATGCTATTTACCCCCCCTATCTAGGACATATAGCTCGGCCTTTTCAAGTGGTATCAGAGCCTAATAGCTCCTTTTTTATTCTATTTGGATTTATTTCTTGAGTTAATCGATCTGAGCTATTTATAAGATGTCAAATTTTGATAGCCTTTCAGTCACTAGGACTCCACCTTTTGATGGCACCAATTATGCCTATTGGAAAGCCAGAATGAGGATTTTCTTAAAATCCATGGATGAGAGTGTGTGGCTAGTCATAGTGACTGAATGGACCCCTCCTACCACTGAAGTAACTAGTATCGATGGATCCAAATCTATGAGAGTAACACCTTATTTTTCTTGGACCACTCTTCAGAAAAGTGAGAGTAGTGCCAATGTAAAAGCACTAAGTGCAATCACTTGTGCACTATCACCGGATGAATTCAAAAGAATTATATCCTGTGATTCTGCAAAGCAAGCCTGGGATATTTTAAAAATGATACACGATGGAACATCAATTGTCAAGAAATCTAAAGTCCAAATCCTCACAACCAAATTTGAGGAAATACGTATGGAAGAAAATGAAATGTTCATGGACTCCTATACAAGATTTAGCTAAAAAGTTTTACAAAATTTTCAAAAGTAAAGAGAGAGTTGATTTTCAAAAATCTAATGATAAGAATAGATCTAAATCTAAAACTCGAAAATCTTTAAAAGATAGTCAATGTTACAACTGTCATGAATATGGGCATTTAGCAAATAAGTGTCCTAAAAAGGATAAACCTAAAAAGAAAGGAATGTTGACTACTTGGGATGAATCTTCTAGCACTGAAGCCTCTTCTAAATTAGAAGATTCTGAAATCGAGTTGGGCAATAAAGTTAAGGCCCTTATGACTCTAGCCAAGTTCACTTTTTTAGATCATGATGATTCAACTAGTAGAGAAATTTTGAATAATGATCATAAAAATGAAGATCTTCAGGATGCTTACAATGCCCTAAACAAGGAAAGTTGTAAAATTGTTGTAAAACTAAAACTTCAGAAAGAAAAGTTTTTAAAACTTAAAGAACATTTTGATACTCTTGTTTTAGAAAAATCTCACATTTCAGATTGTTTTGAAAAGACTAAATGAGATTTAGATTTCAAAACCTCCCTTATTGAAAATCTTAAATCTGAAAATGAAAAACTAAAACTTGAAGTCTCTTCACTTTTGAGTTTGAAAGATACTTGGAGGTATGCCCAAGGTGATCCTAAGTTAGAAAAACTTTTATCCGGATCCCGAAAATGTGGCGACCGATCCGGTTTGGGCTACGACAGAAATATTCCTCCTAAACAGAAGAATACTCCTAAGTTTATGAAAGGAGAGTCTTCAAACTCAAAAGGGAATAGTTAAATCAAAATTTTTCTAAAAATGCTAAAACTTTTCAATCTTTAAAACCTAAATACAACCATATCAACTATAAAAATCAGAACCGAAATCCTTTAGCTGAGAAAATAGTTGATTTAGTTAAGGAGCTCTTAAAATCTAACTCAGTAGGTCATTCGTACAACAACTACAAATACAAGAAGACCAACTATACTCCTAAACCCAAAACAGTTATGTAATGGGTTACTAAGGTTACTAGCTTGGTTTCCCACACTGCTTTCAAAACTTTAAGCCATTCAAAGTGGTACCTAGACAGTGGTTGCTCTAGGCATATGATAGGAGACAAGGGTTTATTCACCAATCTTAAAGATATGACTGATGGTTCAGTCACATTCGGTGATGGTAGCAACTGCAAGATTATTGGCTAAGGTACGGTTCAACTTTCTAACCTCCCTTTATTTGAAAATGTTTTATATGTAGAAGGTTTAAAACATAACTTATTAAGCATTTCTCAAATATGCGATAAAAATCATAGCGTAAAATTTACTAATCAAGGTTGTGAAATTTTAAACAAAAAGGGTTCTATAATATTAACTAGTCGCAGAACTTCTGAAAACTGGTATATTGTAAGTGATTCTAGCTCATCTAATCAATCGTGTTACATGGTCCATACCGATGAGACTAATTTATGGCATAAACACCTTGGACATGTACACTATCGCAATTTGTAGAGATTGAGCAAAAGAGAACTGATAAGAGGTCTACCTAAATTACATAAAGTAGACAAAATATGTGGCGAATGCCAAATTGGCAAACAAACTAGGAGTGCTCATAAAAAGGTGGACTCCAATGCCACATCCAAACCACTCGAACTTCTCCACATGGATCTTATAGGACCAACCAGGATGGAGAGTCGAGGTGTCAAAAAATATATACCGATAATCGTGGATGATTTTACCAGATTCACTTAGGTAGCCTTCTTAAGGGATAAATCTGAAACCCTTGATGAAGTAAAAAAGGATTCTCAAACGGATCCAAACGGAAAAAGGTTCTCAAATCAGTTAGATCCATAGTGATCATGGATCAGAATTTGAGAATAGCAGCTTTGAGAAATTCTGTTGTGATCAGGGAATATCACATGAATTCTCTGTGCCTAAAACATCACAATAAAATGAAATTATTGAAAGAAAAAATAGAGTGCTTCAAGAAATGACAAATGTAATGTTAAATAGTATGAAGCTCTCTAGAAATCTTTGGGCTGAAGCCATAAATACTACCTGCTATATAATCTACCGGGTTTATACAAGTAAGTCAAATAATAAACTTCTTATGAAATATTTATGAAATATGGTTTGATAAGAAGCCTACTATCAAATACTTTCGAGTTTTTGGCAGCAAGTGCTATATTTTACATGATCGTGAAAATCTGGGTAAGTTTGACACCAAAAGTGATGAAGGGATCTTTTTAGGATATGCTTTAAACAGTCGAGCGTATCGAGTACTGAATAAGAGGACCAGTGTAATTCAAAAGTCCATTAATGTGGTCATTGACGATCACTTGAATACACTTGCCTCAAGTTCAGATAATGATGAAGTTCTTCTAATTGACAAACCAGATACTTCATCAAATTAAAATAACTCTAAACTAAGGACTGTTAAAGATCATCCAACCACTCAGATTCTTGGAAACCCTCTCACAGGTGTGCGCACTCGTAGACAACTAGAAGATATATGTAATTACGGGTGTTTTACATCTCAAATCGAATCGGCTAATGTAAAATAAGCTCTTACTGACAAAAACTGGATAGTAGCTATGCAAGAAGAGCTTAATCAATTTGTTAGAAATGATGTTTGGTATCTTGTTCCTAGACCAAAAGATAAACATATTATCAGAACTAAGTGGATTTTCAAAAATAAGTCTGATGAACTTGGTAATATAATTCGAAACAAGGCTAGACTGGTTATACAAGGGTTCACTCAAATTGAAGGCATTGATTATGATGAAATCTTTGCCCCAATAGCTCATCATGAATCAATCAGACTATTTATATCCATTACATGCTTTAGAAAGTTCAAAATTTATCAACTGGATGTAAAGAATGCTTTCTTAAATGGCGATCTATATGAAGAAGTGTATGTTGAACAACCAACGGGTTTTGAAGACCCGAAAAATGTTGATCATGTCTATCACTTAAAAAAGGCACTCTACGGTTTGAAACAAGCTCCCAGGGCATGGTACGAAAAATTGACTAAGTTTCTACTAAGTCATAAATTTCTAATGGGAAGTGTTGATAAGACTTTTTTGTTAAGAAACATAACGATCATATCTTATTAGTGCAGATCTATGTAGATGATATTATTTATGGATCTACCTATACTAACATAACTGTTGAGTTTGCAGATCTTATGAAATCTAAATTCGAAATGAGCATGGTTGGGGAATTGAATTATTTCCTAGGGTTGCAAGTAAAACAACAACCTGATGGTATCTTTATTTCTCAAACCAAATATGCTCTGAACTTAATTAGAAAGTTCGGATTTGAGAATGGAAAAATTTTTTATACTCCTATGAGTACAACATTAAGACTCTCAAAGGACTCTACAGGTAAAAGTGTGGACCCTAAATTATATCGTAGTATGATTGACAGTTTACTTTATTTGACTGCAAGTAGACCTGATATTACTTTTAGCGTTGGAATTTGCACTAGATATCAATTGACTCTAAAGATTCACATTTAACTGTTGTTAAGCAGATTATGCGATATGTCGCAAGTACAACAAATTTAGGTCTTTGGTATCCACATGATACTAGTGTTCAATTGGCTGGTTACACAAATGCTGATTGGGCTAGTAATATCGATGATAGGAAATCAACCAGTGGTGGTTGTTTCTATATTGAAAACTGTTTAATTTCTTGGTTTAGTAAGAAACAAAGTTCTGTATCGCTCTCAACTACTGAGGCTGAATACATTGTAGCTGAAAATGCATGTACTCATCTTGTATGGATGAATAGAATGTTAAGCGATTACAGAATTTCACAGGATATTTATTTCAAATCTTTATCCTCGTTCTGGTAACAAAACCGGACTCACCTCTTTCATGGTTCAGATTTTGCATTCCATCATCTCTGGTACATCTATTTGTCTTCCTTCTTTGATCTGTCATTCCATTATACAATTCTGTCTCCATCCTGGACACAGTGATATCCCTTTTGCATATCTTACGACTGTGTTAGCCACTCATATATTAGTAGATATGCCTGTTGGAGAGGCTCTTATTCATCACCTTATTTTCAATAACTCAAATATAAACAACATGAATTTGTAGTTAGCTGCTGGCTAAGTGAATGTGGGTAGTGGTGGTGCTAAAGCAGTGAATGAAGAAGAATGTGGCGATTTACCTCCAGATGATATAAATATGAATGATATCTTTAATGAAATTGAATCTGATTTTGAGGCTGACCCTGACTATCAGTCTTCTGATTTCGTTGAGAGGTTGCATTCTCTTGAGGAACAGGCGGCTCAGATTCGTGTAACCCAGGATTCTCAATTTACTTATATGCGCAAATATATGAGGCGCATTAACAAGAGTTTACACCAAATTGATCCATCTATTCCTGGTCCCTCTTCTGGATCTGATTAAGTGTTTTTCTCAAATGGCTTGTAATAACTCTTTTGATACTTTGATTTCTTTCAGTTTATGGACTGACTAAGGATGAACTTTGTTCATATTGGTTACTTTTATGAGCACATTATTTGCTTATATCTTACCTTTATTTGCTCCCTTATTCCTCTTTTATTTTATTTTCCACTTCCATATCTTAGTTGTTTCTTTTATCATATTGTGACAAAAAGGGAGAGTAATATTTTGTTATGTTTGCTTATGGATATGGATATGGATTGTGGATAGTAGCATTTTTTTTGTGTGTGCTACTTAGGGGGGAGTAAATAAGAAGGTTTTTTTGACTATTTCATGATAGTGTGTTCTGGTTATAATAACTGGGTGCATTATACTTTCTTGTGTATATATGGTGCATGATTCTTTATTGAACATATAACGCTTCTCTTATTTTTAATGGAGTGTGTTTTGTCATAAATTTTAAAAAGGGGGAGATTGTAAGTGTTATGGGTTCTTGCTCCTTTGATTGTCAAATTTTGTGTAGTGCCAAAACCACAATCTATGTCTTGTGTAGCACAATGATATATATGTTTAAGGCAATGCGTCACATGTACAAGGACAATGCTTCAAGTCAAGAACAAAAATCTACTTCAAGAAATGCAAGATCAAGTACATTGTTCACTTTTTCAAGCTTCAAAGTTCAATGTTTTAAAGCGACATCGAAAGACAAGTGAACTGTTCATACTTAAGACTTAAGGTGAGGTACAACACATGTACTACAAATTTAAGCTTCAAAAGATCTCAAGTACAAGCTTCATCATGTGTCGAGATCTCAAGCTTAAGCTTCATGAACTTCAAAGATCATCTATCATCTGAAGAAAAGAAGGTTCAATGTTCATACTTCTTGTTTAAGGTATGAAAGACCTTAGATTGACCGTAAGGTAGGTCATTTTGAATACATAATTCAATTATATCATTTTATAAGTGAATGCTCTATTTTTCGACTAGTCCTGGACTCTGTTCGACTAGTCCTAGCATTGGCTTAACTAGTCTAAGAAATTCCACGACTAGTCCTAAAGTTATTGCAAATTTTTGAAATTTTTGGTTAAGCCACGACCAGTCTTGGAGACTGCTCGATCGGTCATGTGAACAGTGATCGACTCATTCACGACCAGTCTTGTAGCTATGACTCAAAGTCCAGTAACTATTCCAGGTTTCACACGACCAGTCGTGGACAGGTCACGACCAATCGTGGAGGTCCCTCGACCGGTCGTGGATGGCCTACGACCAGTCGTGGAATGGCTTTATCCGATCACGCTCAAATTTTTAAAAATCAGTTGGTCCTACAACCAGTCATAGTGTCCACAAGATCAGTCGTGAACGTGATTTCTTCACGTATAAATAGAGCATAAATTTCAGAGTATGATATTCAATTCAAGTATAATCAAGACATCACTCTAAGAGATAAGTTTGTAAACTTCTTAAGCTATATTGTGCTTACTTAATATTCTCTTTTATTAGCTTTTTTTATTTGATTTTGTATTCTGCATTCCAATCTGATTTGAAAGAGGGATTGTAGTATTCCCACTTGTTAGAATCAAAATCAAATAGAGTTAACCAAACTTGATTTAATTTAAAATCAATTTAGAACCTAGAACCATTTCATAAGTGAATTTGGACATTGAACTTCTATATTCGAACTTCGACTCCAACTTGGTTCTTTCAGGCTGCAACAAAAGGAGAATATCCAGGTATTTTACATTATTGCAATTTCCTTTGTATTGGTTTCTTTTGAGATTGAACCAGAAAAATCTCATTCTTTTGGTTATCTAACATGATCCAGAAAACTCTAAGTGTGGGGTTTTTTGAATTGTGTAAGCCCACTTGAAAGACTCAATTGTGAGGGTTTTAGGTGAACCTGGAAAAACCTATTTTCATAGCGAACGCTAATATCCACTGTGTGAGGATATTAGGAGTGGAGTAGTTGTGTGGCTGTTGTTTAATAGTTGGTGTACACACGGGCGAACCACTATAATTCTTTGTGTTTTGCGGATGTGTGGTTTATTTTATATATATTTTATCATTCAAGTTTGTGGGATGTATTTGTGGATGTGAATGTTGTAATCTTTTACATTTCAAGTATTGTGGGGAATGTTGTAATAACTTATATTTCCTTTCTAGCTATTTCCTTTTTATTCCTCTTCAGTTTGAGTTTTTGATACACAAATTGTTCTAGTAAGGTTGTCCTGCCATAAACTCTTAGTTTTTATGGTGTAAGGTTGTCCTTAGAACAACATTTGTATCAACCTCTCAATACTAAAATTTTGAGGTTGGTTTACATTTTCGTATTATGGATTCTTTATAGTGCTACCTTTCCTTTATTTGTTTAAATTCCATTGTTATCATTTTAATTTGGCATAGTCCTATTCACCCCCCCCCCCCCCCCCCCCCACTAAGACATATAGCTCTGCCTTTTCAGGCTGATGCCCTACAACTTGCCTATCATATGTGATTAACTAGGATTGACGACCCTAGATGGATCTCCATTTGGGTTAGTGATATAAAGGGAGGTGCCTTAACTTCCCAAATCTGCTATATGAATAAAACTAATTAAATAATTGGCTAACACGACCATGCACCACATTGCATGTGCTTTGGTGTGGAAGGGCACGTTTAGGGAGTTTGTCATGCACGAATGGTTGATGAAGTTGCTTGTGAGGGAACTTTATGCTAGGGCATGCATCATTACAACATATCATTCCTTCATTAACAAGAGTACTTAGGACATGATTATTATACTACTTTATCATTACTGCTTAACTGAATTGATAACATGTTAACCTTTGCCTTATAATACCACTGAGTTGATCACTCACTCCCACTCTGGGACGGTGTTTTAAAACACCAACCAGACCCTGTTGTAGATGCAGGTAACGACGATGCCTATGCAGCTAATTTGGATTTCATAGATGAGGAGGAGGAGTTCTCCTATGTACAGTTATCAGGTGGATCTATGTAAACCATGTACTGATCGACGGGATCACAGGGATTACACGGATTAGTTGAACATTTATATTTTGACATTTTGTATATTTTGAAACAAAACATGTATATATTCAACCTGGTAATACACTCATACTCTGGAGGTTGTGAAATACGTATATACTTTATATATCTACTCAGTCTTCCGCTTGCTTAATTACACTAACTCTGGAATATGATATGCTGATTTGGTATAACCCCTCTCATGTTTAATGCACTAATATGGACAACATTTAAACATCACTATCTATGTTGCATAAGTGATGCGTTGGGTCTCAGGAGTTGAGCTTTGCTCGACCCTCGAAATCCAGGGCATTACAAGCGACTCCTATGACGTCAATACATTCTCATTTAGCATCGACTACCGCCTCGTCAGGGAACGGAGAGGCTACCATTCACATGGCCGGAACAAATCGAGGGTCTTCCCCAACTACAGAGGATCGAATCGTTGAAATGGCAGAGGCACAGAAAGCACTAATGGAAGAATGCAGAAACATCCGGGAAGCCTTGGGGACTCTTGCGCATAACGTATCCTGAATTACGGCACCCCCAGTGACCAATAACTTTAATGAACAAGAACAGTGCCCCGAAGGGTCACAGCTACCAAGGACTGGGTCACATGGATTTTCCCCCATGGTGAGAGCAGTGACACAGGAAGAAGTACGACAAGTTGTCGAAGAAGCGGTTAGGTCAAAAAGAGAAGGCGAGGGCACAGGAAGATTCAAATATCGAACGCCGTACCCAAGAGAAGTAGAAGATATCCCATTCCCGAACAATTTCAAGCATCCTAATTTTTAGAAATTCAACGGGGATAGGTCACCAGAAGAACACCTAATGCACTTCATCACCAGTATGGAGAATTTCTCCACAGTACCCCGGTATTGCCTCTGATTATTCAAGTCTTCTCTGATGAACAAGGCGTTCAGATGGTATTCTAGCTTAACATCTGGGTCAATAAGAACATGGGAACAAATGCAAGACATGTTCATGTCAAACTTCTTCTCATCAGAACGTGATGTCAGTATCACAGAACTAGCTTCGATGCAACAGAGAGAGGTAGAGCCAGTGGAAAAATTTATAGACAGATGGAAGACCTTGGGGGCCTCTTACAGACAATTGCCAGAAGAGAAAGAACAGGTGAAAATGTGCTTAAACTCTATGAAAACTGGAGTAGCATTTGGTCTCACCAATGCTGACATCAGAACCTTCTGCGATTTGGCTACAAAGGCGCATGCTCTAGAACTGATGACTTGAAAAATGCCAGCATTCAATTATGAAATGATTAAGAGAGGATCTTAGAAGTTGATCACAAATGTGGTTGAACACGGAAAGAGAAGCCAAGACGCGAGAGAAGTAAGGGGTAAACAGACAGAAAGGAAAGAAGAGTCGAGTCGCCCCAGAGGAAGATTTTATGACAAAAAAACCCCGATCGTTGAATTCCCACGAGAGTTTTGCGTTTGAAAAAGAGGACGTACTCTCGATGATGAATCGATTGCTAAAAGCCAGGACAATTTAACTGCCCCTGTCTAAACGCCCCGAAGAAGCATCTAAAACAAGAGAAAGAGACTTCTGTCATTATCACCACATAGTAGGGCATCCGATAGAAAACTATTATACAGTGAAGTGTATTATACAAAGGATGATAAACAGGGGAGAGATAATAGTTGGGAAAGAGAAAGAAAGAGACAGAAGAGCAACAGAAAATGTACTTATCATGCGAGAAGATTATCAGGGAAGGACAACAGTGGATAATCAAAAAATAATGGGGAAAGTTGTAGTGACTACCTTGCAGTCAAGAAGGAAGATGGCCAGCCCGCTAAACTCAAAGAGCGAAACACCAAAGACAAAAGCAATCAAGAATCACATAAAAAATAATGACAGTGGCAAAAAAGAAAAGGGAAAGGAGACAGGGAAAGTGACTTACGATGTTATAAGTCACTTAAAAGGCATTCTAGCCCGATTGAGTTTTATGATGCTCTGAAATTATCAAAAGACTACCGACAAAGCCTGATTAAAGCCTTATCTGATGAAGGAATAAGGGAAGTGTTGTTGACTGAGATAGAGAATGAGAAACGAAAAGATTGTATGCCAGTTATCTCCTTCTTCGACGACGACTTGGTTTGTGATGGAGAACATAATAGGTCGTTGATGACAGTGGGTCATATTCGCAGTAAACAAGTAAAGTGAATAATGCTCGATAACAGGTCTGCTATAAACTTATTGTCATTGAAAATGTTAAATGAACTAGGTTATTGACACTCGAACCTATGCCCTAGTGGAATGATGATACAGGGCTTTAATCAAGACGGACAAAATGCGTTAGGTAAGATCACCATAACATTGGAGATAGGAGAATTAACGACAAACGTCGTCTGCCATGTTATCAATACAATGACTACCACTATGCCAAAAGTGGCAATTTACGACGTATTTTTGCGACAGACGAAATCTCTTGGTTTAACAACGGATTTAATCCGTCGCTAATGGAAAAAGTCGTCGCTAAGCCCGTGTTTGTCGAAAATCCATAGAACGTCGCTGAATTTAGCGACAGACTGAAATCCGTCGCTAAAATCTGATTTACGACGGATTTTTGTCCGTCGTTAGTAGGCGACAGACGAAATCCGTCGCAAAATTTGATTTTGTAATAGTCGTAAATTCCCGCCCAAAACACCAAATGATGCGCTTTTCAGTTGCTTTTGCAACGGATCATGTTCGTCGTAAAAGGACTTTCGCCTTCAACATTAATTTTTTTCATTTTTATAGTAATATGGTGGAAAATTAAGTTTTTTGGTAGTCTAATAATTTTTTTAATAGAATTTTAGTGGTTTAATTGTACATATTTGTATCTAAGATTATTTTTTAACAATTGATTGAATGCAAAAAGAAAATTTATTTTGTTTTTATATCAAATGAGTGAAATTTTTATTTTTATTTTTTAATTTAAAATTAATATTTAAATGATTTGTAATATCACATGAAAAAGAATGTTGAGAAGTTTAAAAAATTTAACAATGTTTGAGAAAAATTAGATTTTGAAAAAATAAAAATAGCGATTTAATAAAAATTTATTTTGTGGGAAAAAAGAATTTTGAATAAAGTTGATAAATTTGAAAAAAAAAAAAAAGCATTTGATTTTGAGAAAAAAAATAATATCCTGAAAAAGAAAATTAAAAAATTTTAAATATGAAAATTTCCACAATGTAGGCCCCACCATAATATTTTATAAAAACAATGAGATTTTGAAAAAAAAATATATCATTTTAAAAAAGAAAATTGAAAAGTTGAAAACAAAATGATGAAAAAAATCGGCATTTTGGAATTTTTGGGAAAAAAAAATTAAAATTTGGGAAATTTTTTGAGATTTTGAAAATAAAAATCAGAATTTATATTTTATTTTATTTTGAAATATTTTATTATAAAAATGATATTTTGTTAAAAGTTTTCAAAGAAAAATTAAGAGTAAAAAAAATATACATTTTGAAAAAAAATATTATTTTTAAATAGATATTGAAATTTATCTGTGAAATAAAAAATATTTGTTAATAAATTATTAGGTACATCCACTAATTGAACCTTTAAACGTTAAAATCAAATTTCACTCAAATTGTTGATCAATCTTGTATGCCCAATATCTTCCTTATATGTAGCTTGATCGAGGTGAGTAACTAGTCGAATTGTGAGTATTGATCAGTAAAGTAGAGTGAGTGGACCAGACATGTAAAATGGGCTAAATATTCTAGTCAAAATTATGACCCAACTTAGTAACATCGTGAGAACCTAAAAATTGATGTTAGTAAGTTTTGTGGGCCCCATCATGATGTGTGTTAAACATCAACATCGTGCATTTGATGTGTCCCCTTTAGGTTATGAGATATCTCAAAAATCATCCGTATACGAAACTCAGGTGGACCATACCATCTAAAACCATGTGAAGACATCCTAAAAAATATAACAGCACTTGGTGGGGCCCACATGAGTTTTGGATGCGGCTGAAACTTGGTCTGACCCCTCATCCAAGTGGGACACACATAATGAGTGGGTTGGATATGTGAATCACATTTAGGTAGGCCCAATATATGATTATGAATGTTTTAAGAAAACCCTTTTCCACTACATTTAGGTGAGTTACTCATTACCCTTACCAGAGTAAACTCTGTGGGGTCCACCGGTATTTATTTATTTTATCCATTCCGTTCATCCATGTTAACGGATAATTTGAGGTCTAAAGAACAAAAAAGAAGCATATCTAAAGCTCAAGTGGACCACACCACAGGAAAGTGTGATTGAACCTCTACCATTGAAAAATTCTTGGAGGCCATAGAAGTTTTGGATCAAGATGATGTTCGTGTTTTCTCTTCATTCATAACTTTTTGATATTATAAATAGGTTGGATGGCAAATGAACATTACTGTGGGCCCAAGGAAGGCATCAACGGTGGAAATCATTATTCCACGTTGTTTCATGTGGCATGATCCACTTGAGCTTTGGATTTACCAAAAATTTGGAATCAACCCACACCGTTCATCCATTTTTCGAGATAATTTTAGAAAATTATCCAAAAAAATGAATCATATCCAAAGATTAAATGGACCACACCACAAATACCAGTAGGGGTGATGATTTTCACCGTTAAAAAATTCTTAGGGCCCACCATAACATTTATTTTCCATCTAATATGTTCATAAGGTCACAAAGACCTGGATGAAGAGGAAAAACAAATTTCGTATTGATCCAAAACTTTGGTCACCCCCAAAAGGGTTTCAATGGTAGATGTTCAATCCCCCACTACATTTGATCATGTGGTCCACTTGATAGTTAGATTTGTCTTATTTTTAGTCTCAAGCCTTACGATGAGCTCGCCATATAGATGGATGGTTTGGATATAACATATACCTCATGATGGGACCCATGTAACTTGCTGACGTCACCCAGCCCATTCCCATATGCGCGGATTAGCTACTGACGGGAGTCTTGCTAATGAAGTGATGTCACTAAGTTATGTGGGCCCAACCATGATGTATGTTTTGTATCCACACCATTCATCCACTTGGAGAGATCATATTAGGGGGATGATCCAAAGAATGAGTCAGATCAAAATCTAGAGTGGACCTCGCCGCAAAAAACAGTGAAGAGAGTGACGCCCACCATTAAAAAGTTCTAAGGTCCACAAAAGTTTCAGATCAAGCTGATATTTGTGTTTTCCCTTCTTCTATGTATTCTCTAACACATGAACAGGTTGGATCTCAAAACAAACATCATGATGGACCTTTGGAAGGTTTCAACGGTAGGCATCACTCTCCCCACTATTTTCTGTGGTGGGGTCCACTCCAGCCTTGGATCTGCATCATTCTTTGGTCCATACCCTAAAATGATCTCTTAAAATGTATGATCAGTGTGGATACAAAACATACATCATGATGGGGCCCACATAACTTGGTGACGTCACTTCAGTCGCGAGTCTCGCTACTTAACCTGTCAATAGCTAATCCGCGTCCGATAACAGGGCTGGTTAGGGCACCGGCCCTAACCACTCCCTCTCCCTCCATCTCTCCTCTCTCTGACTCTATGCCTCTCCCTCTCTCTCTCTCTCTCTCTCTCTCTCTATGCCTCTCCCTCTCCCTCTACGGTCGATCTACCTCTGCCTCTCCCTCTCCCTCTCCCTCTCCGTTCGATCTCTCTCTCCCTCTCCACTCTCGAACCCTCCCCTCTCCCTCTCCGCTCGATCTACCGCTCTCTCACTCTCTCTATCTGTCTCTCTCTCTCCCTCTTTTATTTTCTTATTTTCTTTGGTTCAGCACAACAAGGAGCATTCTGCAACATCAGGTATCTCCCTCCCTCTCTCTCTCTCTCTATATCTATTCATATCAATTTGGGCATTTTTTTTATAGAAATTTTAATCCCTAAAGTAACATTGTGCAATGATTTGTGTATTGGAAAATTTTGAGTTTTGAATCCCTAATTAGGGATTGTAGTGTCGATTCCCTAATTGTGGATTATAGATTAAAAAACTGAAAATCCCTAATTAGGGATTCAAAATTCAAAACTCTTAATTAGGGTGTTCGGGCGTCAGATTTGGGTGATCTTCTGATATCAACATCAGAGGATTACGATTGCTGGATCTGGTTGCTTTTCCGATCGATTTCTGCCTGGGTATATCAAAAATCGTTTGATCTATTTGGATCGGAGGCGGATTCTCATAGGAGATCATGTTTCTTCTCGATTGGATCTACGGAGTTCTCACCTTGCTCGGTTTGTGGCAGGAGGAGGCCAAGATCTTGTTTATAGGGCTTGATAATGCCAGAAAGACTACCTTACTTCATATGTTGAAAGACGAGGTCTGATTTCAATATTTTCTTAGAAACTTCTCTGTTACCTGTGATTTTCGCATTAATTTCATTCAATTCAAACATATTTTCGTGATTTCTTCATGTGTTTTGTCCTGCATCAGATTCTATTTTATTACAAATGCACATGTATCCATTTCTGTTTCCTAGATTGCAGTAAAAGGATGCTTAGCATCCCTTCCCTGTTGTTCACTCCCCAAGTATTGGGTTGTGATGTAGTAATAAACTCGGTAAGATCGAGGTCGAATCCCACGAGGACTGGTCATCACAATTCAAATCTATGATTCTCCTTAACTAATTCAACAAATAATGGAACTAATTACTAAGCACAATTCTAAGAAAAAATAAAACAATTAAAAACAGGGAAGAAAATTCAATCAGAGAGAGAGCACTAGGACTTCCGAATCCACCCCTAATTATCCTAGCCCTTGTTTTGTCTGTTGATTCACCTTGATCTAGATTGATACCACTTAAATAGAGAAAGCACAATCTGTGTCCTAAATCGGGCATACAGACTGTCTAATTCCTTTAAGCAATGCCATGAACAATACATCCCATGTCCTTGGTCGGGCACATGGTATGTACAATTCATTAAAGCACCCTGTTCCTTCCTCTATAGGAAACCTATTCTTGATCAGACACAAGCACCTGTAATAAGCATCCAAACAACATCCATATATATACTTTGGTCAAGTTCATAGATGGAGAAGTATAGAATTTAAACCCATAAAGCCCACTCAAAGAAAGGAACAAATTAATTAAAAATTTAAAGTAAATCAACCAATACAAGAGCTGATCAAATTAGGGGCTTCATCTCAGCCCTAGCTGAGAGATTAGTGACCCATAAAATCCATAAAAAATATTAAATGAAATTCATAAACAAAACGCCAAACCAATCGATCTCTCTCTCTTCCTCCTTCTTTCTTCTCTTTCTTCTGGCTCTGGATTTCGAATTCCCTTGATCTCAATGCCTCTCCCACGTCCAAAACTTCCCTTTTATAGCTGCTGGATGGCTGGAATCGGTGGCAGAGTCGTAGAAGGACTCGGAGTATAATTTTTCGCAACCGTGATCGGTGGGCCCCACAGAGGTGTTTTCTGGAAAATCCACCCCGTCCATTGGATTCAGGACGAAATTTCAGTCAAGAATGGGTGGTTTTGAAAGTCCATTGGCACGGCCCACAAAAGAAATCTCGAAAAGATCAGATTTGAACGTCGCCGGGTAGCCCTTTTGTGGCCTCTGTATCACACACGTGTGTACGCATGGGAGCAAAGTTTCAACATGGATTTGTACTATTCATGGCCCTCTACAAGATGGATGGATTGGATCGGCCGTACAGGCCATGGGTGGGGTCCACTGTCCTTCGCAAAATCGGCAGCGGCCGTCCGGCTTCGCAGGCCTGCGTAACAACACCCACGCTGTTCTGATGGTGGGGCCCACTGTTAGTCGTCAATTGAAAAATCTACTCCGTCCATTCGTTTCTTCACGCAAAACCGTTTCGACATGATCGGTTTTGGATCAAGACCGTGGTGGCCCACTGTTATTTAATTTCGCCGTCGGTTATCTGTTCGGACGGCTGAAAACCGATTCTCACTATCTTCTGAGATTCTTCCACCTAGGCAGTCATAAAGAATATGTTAGGAGACCGATGGACGGTCCAGATCATCGTTTTAGATGAAGGGTGGGGTCCACAGCATCAACCGATGCTCCTCTGTTCGGTTCGCAGTAGAATCCGAACGGCTTTTGAAGAAACGTCGGTCAGCGTATGCTGACCGACTTCTGTTTGTTCGGTGCGTGGCAGATACTCATGTACATGGTATACATGCACTGCAAAATAGGGTCCAATTTGATATTTTAGTAAAATCCTCTCCATCCATTTAGTTGGTACCCTCATTTAAAGCGTTGAATCCGAAGTTGAGGTATATCCAGATAGCAGGTGGGCCCCAAATTGAAGATTAATGGGCTAATCTGTTCATTGGACCACTTTCTAAGATTTTCAATGGCTGAAATTTAATATGTACGGTTGATTTATGGCCCCCCATCACATGTATGAAGTTTCAAGTTGATCGGGTGGCGGAAAATATGTGATCTTGCATTTTGGACCCTTTTCGGGCCCCTTGAACTTCAGTTTCTTGATTTCCTCGGATCTCGAGCGTTGATCTTGGTTCCCTGGAGTCGCTCTCGTGCTCTGGTAATTTTGGAGCGTCAAATCCATGCCTTTAACATCAAATTCCAATTAACGCTCCTGATTTCATCCTGTAATAAAAATATAATTAAAATCCGGCATTAAACATTATCATGTATGTAAAATCAGGTAATTACTGGGGTCTGATATGCAATATTCGACCCTGATCACAACCCCCAACCAGCATTTTGCTAGTCCCGAGCAAAACATGCGAAAATTAATTTCAGAAATAAAAGACAATTCCTGTAAAACCCAAGTGAACAGATAGCTGAGATGTGGAAATTCTAAGATTCATGATCGGTGTGTGAAAATTTTCTCTTCGAATCAAGCTTACAGTAAACTTCATAATCAAGTTCAAAATATTAATCCATTAACTAGAACATTCCTAAACATTGAGTTCCACGAATGTATAGTGTAATCTCGGCTTACAATCATTAAAAGATCCAATTGTCAATTTCATGATATCATTAGTAATTCGTGACAATCAAAACTTGAAACCAACACTTATCTCACAGATTAACTTTTCATTTTACCAGCTTTTGATTTTCTTATGAGCTGTAACGCAAATGAGGGGAATCAAATTCTCACCTATAGGGAGCAAACCTATGGCGAAAACTTGTCACATAACTCCTTTTTTTTTTTTTTTTCATATGTCGACTATGGAGAATCAAATCTACACCTATAGGGAGCAAACCTATGGTGAAGATTTAGCCTTTTAATTCTTCTTTTTACCAAGTTAATCATTCAGTTATCAAACCGAAAACTTAATGTGTAAGTGAGATCTGATATGTGAAATCATGGCTCAATCAATGTTTACAACTTCTAATCATGGATTAACAATTTAAAATTAACTGTGAAATCAAGCAAATGTCCGAATCCAAGAGTCATACGTTACCAATCACGTATCTTATAATGTTAGAATCACAATTATCCTTCAAAATCACTTGAATTCAATAGAAATTACAGAAAAAATTTTAAAATTTTCACAAATTTTGCTCAAGACCAAGAAAATACTGATTAGGTAACTAATCTCCCACCCCCAACCTAAAATCTACATTGTCCTCAATGTAAAAGAAATAAACATGCAATGCACATGGGACAACAAAATTAAAAGAGGAGTGATGGAAAGATAGTACCTGGACGGAGAATCAAGAGGCGTCCTCAGAAAAAATATCATCGTAAAACAGGTTAGCACGAGAGAGAAATCAACATAAGAAAAAAAAATAACAAAAAGAAAAACAAAAGAAGATCCTACCTATACCACTTTCGCAGGTGCTCTCAATTGCATTTAGCGCATGCAACAAGCCTTTAAACCCCTAGGTTACCCCTAGTGGACGAGTTGTAGTCTCGTGAGGGTTTGCAGTAATGTTACCCACAAACATTGAAGTAACTAACTAGAAAAAAGCATAAAACAACCGACTGGGTTGCCTCCCAGGAGCGCTAAGTTTACCGTCTATCTTAAAACAACATAAAGGAAACTACTCTAGTCCTAAGAAAGCAGGGAAAAACTACTCAGTCATGCTGCAAGGTTCCTCCTCCGGCCAGTATCGTGATAAGTTTCTCAGTAGATTTCTCAACAAGATCATCCAAAAGCCATTTTTGCAATAGGCTTGGATGCCCTGGAGCTTGACTTTCCAAAGAAACTTATGTACCTCGTCAAAAATTTTTCGTTGATTCGCCTGAGGTATCCAGAGTATATATGATTCACCTGCGACAAAAGAAGTTTCGAAGTTAGTATCCCATGGTGAATCAGAGACTACACATAGATGAAAGTCAGAAAAATTCTCAGAAAGTGACGTAGTCTCAACACATTCCGAAGTAATAGACTTTGGTTCAATTTTTAGCTCCTCCTCCCTTAATGGTAAATAGTGAGGATCTGGGGAGGGAGGGGCTTCAGAGTAAGGGTCCTCTCGGTCAGTGATGACTACCGAGATATTATTTTGCAAGGCATTCACTATGTCTCTTAACATGGGATCGTCTGAATCCGCAAAGTGTGCCAAGCAATTATCCAAAGAGTTGGGACATTCAGCTGAGAGTGACTCATTGTCCACATTAGAGCTTGTGATGATCTGCCCAAAGAATCCATCATTTTTTAAGGTAAACGGAGGTGTGCTCTCTTGCTCAAGCCCTACACAGACAGATTGAAGATCAGTATACGAAGCATTGATGTATGGACTCTGTTCATCGATACTACTCAGAAGAGGCGATGAATCGTCATTATTCAATAGTTCAGATGGTGGCCTCAACTGGGTGGTTTCAAATTCAAGAGTCATATCAAGTAGCTCGTCCATCTCCCGAATCATATCATCATGTAATTCAGAGGAGTGGCGGAAAATATGTGATCTTGCATTCTGGACCTTTTTCGAGTATTCCCGCCTGTCACGCGGGTGACCCGGGTTCGATCCCCGGCAACGGCGCCAAAAACTTGTTCACTCCCCAAGTATAGAGTTGTGATGTAGTAATAAACTCGATAAGATCGAGGTCGAATCCCACGAGGACTGGTCGTCACAATTCAAATCTATGATTCTCCTTAACTAATTCAACAAATAATGGAACTAATTACTAAGCACAATTCTAAGAAAAAATAAAACAATTAAAAACAGGGAAGAAAATTCAATCAGAGAGAGAGCACTAGGACTTCCGAATCCACCCCTAATTATCCTAACCCTTGTTTTGTCTGTTGATTCACCTTGATCTAGATTGATACCACTTAAATAGAGAAAGCACAATCTGTGTCCTAAATCGGGCATCTGTTGTCTAATTCCTTTAAGCAATGCCATGAACAATACATCCCATGTCCTTGGTCAGGCACATGGTATGTACAATTCATTAAAGCACCCTGTTCCTTCCTCTATAGGAAACCTGTTCTTGATCAGACACAAGCACCTGTAATAAGCATCCAAACAACATCCATATATATACTTTGGTCAAGTTCATAGATGGAGAAGTATAGAATTTAAACCCATAAAGCCCACTCAAAGAAAGGAACAAATTAATTAAAAATTCAAAGTAAATCAACCAATACAAGAGCTGATCAAATTAGGGGCTTCATCTCAGCCCTAGCTGAGAGATTAGTGACCCATAAAATCCGTAAAAAATATTAAATAAAATTCATAAACAAAACGCCAAACCAATCGATCTCTCTCTCTTCCTCCTTCTCTTTCTTCTCTTTCTTCTCTCCTTGGCTCTGGATTTCGAATTCCCTTGATCTCAATGCCTCTCCCACGTCCAAAACTTCCCTTTTATAGCTGCTGGATGGCTGGAATCGGTGGCAGAGTCGTAGAAGGACTCGGAGTACAATTTTTCGCAACCGTGATCGGTGGGCCCCACAGAGGTATTTTCTGGAAAATCCACCCCATCCATTGGATTCAGGACGAAATTTCAGTCAAGAATGGGTAATTTTGAAAGTCCATTGGCACGGCCCACAGAAGAAATCTTGAAAAGATCAGATTTGAACGTCACCGGGTAGCCCTTTTGTGGCCTCTGTATCAAGCACGTGTGCACGCATGGGAGCAAAGTTTCAACATGGATTTGTACTATTCGTGGCCCTCTACAAGATGGATGGATTGGATCGGCCGTACAGGCCATGGGTGGGGTCCACTATCCTTCACAAAATCGGCAGTGGCCGTCCGGCTTCGCAGGCCTGCGTAACAACACCCACATTGTTCTGATGGTGGGGCTCACTGTTAGTTGTCAATTGAAAAATCTACTCCGTCCATTCGTTTCTTCACGCAAAACCGTTTCGACATGATCGGTTTTGGATCAAGACCGTGGTGGCCCACTGTTATTTAATTTCGCCGTCGGTTATCTGTTCGGACGGCTGAAAACCGATTCTCACTATCTTCTGAGATTCTTCCACCTAGGCAGTCATAAAGAATATGTTAGGAGACTAATGGACGGTCCAGATCATCGTTTTAGATGAAGGGTGGGGTCCACAGCATCAACCGATGCTCCTCTGTTCGGTTCGCAGTAGAATCCGAACGGCTTTTGAAGAAACGTCGGTCAGCGTATGCTGACCGACTTCTGTTTGTTCGGTCTTGTGCAGATACTCATGTACATGGTATACATGCACTGCAAAATAGGGTCCAATTTGATATTTTAGTAAAATCCTCTCCATCCATTTAGTTGGTACCCTCATTTAAAGCGTTGAATCCGAAGTTGAGGTATATCCAGATAGCAGGTGGGCCCCAAATTGAAGATTAATGGGCTGATCTGTTCATTGGACCACTTTCTGAGATTTTCAATGGCTGAAATTTAATATGTACGGTTGATTTATGGCCCCCATCACATGTATGAAGTTTCAAGTTGATCGGGTGGCGGAAAATATGTGATCTTGCATTCTGGACCCTTTTCGGGCCCCTTGAACTTCAGTTTCTTGATTTCCTCGGATCTCGAGCGTTGATCTTGGTTCCCTGGGGTCGTTCTCATGCTCTGGTAATTTTGGAGCGTCAAATCCATGCCTTTAACATCAAATTCCAATTAACGCTCCTGATTTCATCCTGTAATAAAAATATAATTAAAATCCGGCATTAAACATTATCATGTATGTAAAATCAGGTAATTACTGGGGTCTGATATGCAATATTCGACCCTGATCACCTGTTCCCTGTATTCTATATCCATGACAGTAATACTTATCTGCCCATGACTTCTCAAAAGACAGAAAGAAAAAAAAAAAGGAAAAAAAGGAAAAAGAAAAACCGGTTTGCCGAGCATGTACAAGACCTGCTGCGGTTGTGCATGTTAAAAGGAAAAAAGGTTGGCATTCCTGCCTTATCTGCCATAAAAGATCAAGGCTTCAATGCTTCTGCTGTCCAAACTCAGTTTGTTGAGCATGTACAAGACCTGCTGCTTTTGTGCATGTTAAAAGGAAAAAAGGCTTCTGCACTATGGAAATTTAGGACATCAGTCCATGCAAAAGCCATTTGGTCCATTTGTTTACTATGGAAATTATTTCGCTCCACTATTTACTTCCCTTTTTTCAAAAGATTCCACCATGCCCTTCCTTAAGAGTGTATAATACACGAATTCCTCAACACTTGAGTTTATTGCTTGTTGTTCATGTCACCTAAAAACATCAAATGGATCACCTAATACATTAAACACAATCTCCAGCCGCAACAAAGTTCTCAAACACTTATGGTGACGCAGGACTTTGCTCCAAGGAGGATTCGTCTACAAATTTCTCATACTACCAGCAAGGGCAGTGAGTTGAGCAGGGACAGAGAATGCTATGAGCCACAAATGGCTTGTACTACCAGCAAGGATAGTGAGTTGATCAGGGACAGAATGCCGTGAGGCTGAAATATCCAAGAGATAAATTAAAAACCATCTAAGTGCTATGGTAGGACAGTCTTCGATGAAGGGAAGCCTGCTAATGGTGAGTGTTCGATGACCGTTATTCCCAATGGTTTGGTCTACATGAGATTTGGATTTTACTTCATTTTTGTGATAATCCCTTGAAATGAGCTGCAGAACTGATGGATGGTGCGGATATACAACACACATCTAGGTGGGCTCTATTTACACCCATTCATTTTCGAGGACCTGACATGATCCAATAGAAAACTGTTGCACAATGACACTTCCTGCTTAGCAAACACAAAAGTAGTACTTACATAGAAGATTGATCTTTCTTCCGTCATTACGCATTTTGTTACTAACGTGATGGTTCATGTACTATTATATATGGCATTAAGAGGATAAATCATCGCATACCATGTGATCATATTTATCATGCCAATTAATGAGGCAACGTATTAAGCACGATTATAAGAAAACCGGTTAGAGAAATTGATCTTATCACGTATCCAATTATAATACTCTTAGCAGTGATGTCTCCTACAATCCTTTCAAAATGGGAGATCTTTTCAGATATGTTCGGAGTATCAACAACACTCAGAGAAAGTTCTAAATATGAAGAGATCTAACTGCCACCATGGCACACAATCTAACTACCCACCATAGCAAAGTTCTAAGTCTATTCAGGGAATCATACAAGTTAAGCTTTACAATGTATTTTACATTGAACTTATCCTACTTAATTTCTTAAGGACAAAAACTTTGGAAGTAATTTTCTAAGTAATTAGATCCATCACAATCATAGGCATTCCATGTACGTAAAATAACAAAGCATTACTGATAAAAAGCATATATTACAACATAAGTTACATAACATGGAGCTGATCACGGTCTGCCAAAGCACAGATTAGATGAAACGCTCACATGGTTGCCATTACTACTAGCAAGCACTATAAGTGTGTAAAACATGACACATACGACCTTTTAATTCGTTCGAGTTTGGATGCGTAATCAAATTGATAAAGCAAAGCCAAATAATGAAAAGGAATCATATTTCTTGCCCTAATTAATTAGGATGAGGCTTGGATGATGATGATGCACCCATTTCCTACAAGTGTGGCCATGTTTCATTGATCTAGACCATTGATTTTGTGGAGGCCACAATAGATTTTAAACTAACCAAAAACTCTTCTAAATTGGAAGATCCTATTTATGATATTGTTGATAATTCTTAGGACCGCTATATTTTTTATTTCAACTCTGTTAGTAGGTAACTTATCATAGAGCTAGCAACCTCTAGTTGAAGATACTTTATTTAATACTCATCTAGAGTAAGGACCATAAGATTAATGGTCTGGACTGCTTATGCAAAGCCTCATTCGTACAAACTAATGCATGAGGATATTATTCACATTCAGCCACATCGGGACACGGCAGACAATCTCACGTTGGTTTCACTTAAACATCTGAAAAGGCCTAGCTATATGTCCTAGAGGGGGGGTGAATAGGACTATGCCAAATAAAACTTATAACATCGGAATTAAAAAGAATATGATAGCCAAAATAAATCACAATGCAGGAAAGTAAAACAACCTCAAAATTCAGATCTTGAGAGGTTGATACAAATGTTGTTATAATGACAACCTTACACCAAAAACCAGAGTTTATGGTAGGACAACCTTATTTCTAGAAAGATCTTTGTATCAAATCTCAAACCAAAGAGGCATACAGAAATAAACACAAACTGAACTGAAATAAATTATAATCACAAATGTATTGTTCTAGGGATAGCCATACACCATAAAAATGGCAGGGCAACCTTGCTTGAACAACTTTAAAGGAAATTAAATATCAAGTTGATAAAGGAATAATAGAAAATAAATTCTAAACTATTACAAAATTCCCACAATGCATGAATTAAATGATTACAACATTCACCACCATCCATACATCCCACAAATAAATAATTAAAGATTATAAGTATAAATCATTCAACCACAACACAAGGGATTATAGTGGTTCGCCTGTGTGTTCACCAACTGTTAAACAACAGCCACACAAAATGCTACTCCACTCCTAATATCCTCACACAAGGGATATTAGTGTTAACTAACAAAATAGGTTTTCACAGGTTCACCCAAAACCTTTACAATTGTGTCTTTGTCTGTGGGCTTACACAATTAAAAAACCCCACTTCTGAGTTTTCCTGGCTCTCCTCAGATAACCAATACAACAAAATTTTTCTACCAAATCTTGAAAGAAACCAAAACAGAAAAGAATTTACAATTAAATGTAAAATACCTGATTATCTCCTTCGTTGTAGCAGCCCGATAGAACCAAGTCAGAGTAGATGATTGAATGTCCAAGTTCAATGTCCAGTACTCAATTACAATGGTTCTAGTTCTAATAAATTTTAAATTAAACCAAATAGGGCTTGCCTTAATTGATTTTGATTCCAAAGAAAGGGAATAACAATTCCTCTTATCAAATTAGATTAGAATAGCAGAAACAAAATCAATTAAATAAAGCAAAAGAAAGAGAATATTAAATAAGCACACTTAGCTTAGATGGAGCACAGAATTATCTCTCAGAAGTTTGACGAAGATTGGCTTGAATGGATTAATTAATTCCATAAATTCTTCTGAGATTCGTGCTCTATTTATAGGTGAGTAGATCGCGTCTTCAACTGGTCTAGGGAGCTCTTCGACTAGTCGAAGAATTAACAGATATTTGAAAAAATCGGGCGCGATAAGCTTTGACCGTTCTACTACTGGTCGAAGGTCTCCTTCGACTGGTCAAAGAACCTGAATTTCATCACTGGACTTTGAGTCGAAGACTTTCGACTGGTCGAAGATGCAGTCAACACTGTTCCTTCGACTGGTCGAACAGATTCCTGGACTAGTCGAAGCCTAACAGAAAATATCTGAATTTTGTAACAAACTCACGACTGATCGAGGAATTTCTTAGACTGGTCGAAGTAAAGCTAAGACTAGTCGAAGAAAGCCTAAGACAAGTCTTAGAACTGCCCAAACTCATGTAACTTAAACATATGACTTATATATCCAAAATGGCCTACTCCTAAGGTCAACCTAAGGTCAATCAAACCCCAATCGTGAAGTAAGTACATTGAAACATTAGGAATAAGTGACCTTGAAGTTTAAGCCTTGAAGTCTTGATGTAGTTCAACCTTGAAAGTGTCTTGAGTTCTTTACGAACGGCCTTGTACGCTTCTTGAAGTCTTGCATTCTTGAGACTTGTCTTGTGAGCAATACTTGCAGTCAAGGTTGATCTTTGAGTGAATCTTTGTACTTGTGAGCTTTGCTTGTTCAGGAATGTTGATCTTTGAGAGAGCTTCACTTATGCAAGTTATATAACAGTGATTTTGGCACCATAAATTTGACAACAGACAGGGATATAAACTATAGCACTTACAATCTCCCCCTTTGTCAAATTAGTAAGAAAACACATAACCAAGATAAACATAAAGTAAAACAACTGGTTAAAGAATCATGAACCAGTTAATATCAACTGGCTTACCTGCAAATCAATATTCAATATTCAGCATTCACCATTCAACCAGTTCATTCAACTAGTTCAAACATACTCCCCCTGAGTAACATAACCAATGCTACTCCTCTCACAATCACATCGTTAAGAACAAACCATTCTCCCCCTTTTTGTCACAAAATGACAAAGGAAACAACAATAAAGGAGAACTAAATAAAGGGATATATGAGAGTAAACAAGAGGAGTTATGAGATTATAGCAAAAACCAGAGAAAGAGATACTCAGCATAGTTTCACATAGAACAAATACCCAGCATAAAACAAAGATAATATCCAACTCAAAATCAGTCAACCTAGTGCTAAGTTATAAAGTTATTACAGACCAGAAATCCCATACAAACTAATTAGAACCCGAACCAGATGACGGAGCAGGAATGGAGGGATTAAGTTGGTGCATGCCTTTGTTCAATCGCCTAAGATATTTGCGCATGTACTTGAATTGTAAATCATGAGCAACAGACATGTTTTCCATCTTTACATTTATATTCTCAATTTTATCCTCCAATACACTCAGACGTGTACCAACATCAGATGGTTCAAAATCTGGATCATTTGTTGAATCAGAATCCAGTTCCTCAAAAATGTCATCCATATTAATGTCATCACCAGCTTCTTCATGACCACCACCACCACCACCTTGTTCAGGAAGTAATTCCAGCTTCATCTTATTGATATTAGTATTGTTGAAAATCAGATGATGGATAGGTGCCTCATCAACCGGCATATCGACTAACATATGTGTAGCCAATACAGTCATTAAATAGGCAAAAGGAATGTCACTATGACCAGGATGGAGTCTAAACTGAAGAATAAAATGACAGATTAAGGATGGTAAATAAATCTGAGTACTACTGGCAATAGCATGGATAACATAAACCATAAACAAGGTCAAGTCAGTTTTATTACCCCAACGAGGATACAGATTAGACACAAAGATTTTGTGGAGAACTCTGTATTTGGGTAACAAATACCTTGCGGGAAGCGCATTCCCTTTTTGTGTCCAGTGAACATCCACGTTGCACAAATCTCTAGTGAGCATGCGTTTTTCAGAAATTGAGGGTTTATCAGTTAGGTTATGGATAGGAATACCCTCATCATTCACAGGAATGTCCATAAGGGCTGAAATTAAATGACGATCAATGTCAAAAGGCCCTTCTCTAGTAGATATTTTAAAAGTTAAATCATCCTGTGAGAAAGTACTAATACATGCAAACATGGATTGGGCAATGGACCGGTATGCTGGCCCACCCCAATGTAATAAGTTAACCCAACCTACAGCTTCAAGCATAAGAAGGATGTTAAAAGGTGCAATATGATTAACATCAACAGGATGTTCAACAATAACTTTACGTAATCTAATGTCCCTAACATAAGATGGATCGTCATTGGGAACAAGAAGATGACGCTTAGCGATAATGGTCGATCTGGAGGAAGAAAAAGGACCACGTGAAGTAGTTTTTCTACCTCTAGAAGCCATTTGTAACAACGATAACAAGGAAATAAGAAGTTGCAAAGGATTGAGAAGTGGGTTTACTCGAAACAGATTTTTCAAAATTCAAACCCCAAATCTCAATGAAATCCAAAATAGAAAGCTTCAAGCTAGAAAAGGAAACAATCTAGACACAGATCTGCAAGAAAAACGTATATGGAACACTAACCTTGAAGAACAAGAACTGTGGGTTTGACAAGTCGAAGCTTGGCTCCTTAGAGAGAGAAAAAAATGGAATGAGGAAGAAAGCAAAATCCCTAAATTTTAAGTGATTCCCGAGATCTACGACTGGTCGTGAATATCTACGACCGGTCGAAGTTCGACTGATCGAGTATACTCACGACTGGTCGAAGAATGTCCAAAAATTCATATTTCTTACAAATTATTCAAAAATTGGAATTCAACCTAGCAAATATATACACTATGATACAAGTAGGCATAAATAATCATTTTAAAATGCACATGCCAAGATCAAATTTCATCTTTTTGAACCTGCTTTTATCGAGAGGTTTTGTGAAAATGTCAGCTCGTTGATCTTCGGTAGGAATATATTCCAGAGATATAACTTTTTCTTCTACTAATTCCCGAATATAATGAAATCTAATGTCAATGTGCTTAGTACGAGAATGCTGAATAGGATTTTTTGAAATATTTATAGCACTGGAATTATCACAATGTAATAACATAGAATCTTGTTTAATTCCATAATCACTTAGCATTCGTTGCATTCAAATAAGCTGTGTACATGCATTACCAGCTGCGATATACTCAGCTTCAGCTGTTGAAAGTGATATAGAATTTTGTTTCTTACTAAACCAGGAAACTAGACAATTTCCAATGTAAAAGCAACCACCACTGGTTGATTTTCTATCATCTAGATTACCAGCCCAGTCAGCATCCGAGTACCCAGCTAATTGGACACTAGTCTCATGAGGATACCAGAGACCGAGATTTACAGTACTTGCGACATATCTAATAATCCGCTTGACAGCAATCAAGTGAGATTCTTTTGGATCAGATTGATATCTTGCGCAAATACCAACACTTAGAGAAATATCAGGTCTACTAGCAGTTAAATATAACAAACTGCCAATCATACTCCGATAAAGTTTTGAATCAACATTTTTACCATTAGAGTCTTTTGAGAGTTTCAGGGTAGTACTCATAGGAGTATCGAAATTCTTGTCATTCTCAAATCCAAATCTCTTGATTAGATTCAAAGCATACTTAGATTGAGAAATGAATATTCCTTCAGGTTGTTGCTTTACTTACAATCTAAGGAAATAAGTCAATTCCCCAACCATGCTCATTTCAAACTGTGATTTCATCAAATCTGCAAACTCAGAGTCAAGTCAAGTACAAGTTGATCCATAAATGATATCATCAACATAAATCGTACCATTAAGATATGATCATTATGTTTTTTAACAAACAAAGTTTTATCAATGATCCCATTTGAAAATTATGACTTAAAAGAAATTTTGTTAGTTTCTCATACCATGCCCTAGGTGCTTGTTTTAATCCATAAAGTGCCTTTTTAAGCCGATACACATGATCAGTATTTTTGGGATCTTCAAAACCCATTGGCTGTTCAACATAGACTTCTTCATGTAAATCACCATTTAGAAAAGCACTTTTCACATCCATTTGATAGATCTTTATCTTTCTAAAACATGCAATGGATATAAATAGTCTGATAGATTCAAGACGTGCTACTGGTGCAAAAGTTTCATCAAAATCAATTCCTTCAATTTGAGTATAACCTTGTACCACTAGTCTAGCCTTGTTTCTAATTATATTTCCACGCTCGTCAAACTTATTTTTGAAAATCCATTTTGTTCCAATAATGTGTTTATCTTTAGGTCTTGGTACGAGATACCAAACACCATTTCTTACGAATTGGTTGAGTTCTTCTTGCATTGCAACAATCCAGTTCTCATCAGCAAGAGCTTCTTTTACGTTAGATGGTTCTATTTGGGATGTAAAACATACATAATTACATATATCCTCAAGTTGTCTACGGGTGCGAACACCGGTGAGAGGGTTTCTAAGAATTTGTGTGGTTAGATGATCTTTAACAGTCCTCAACTCAGAATTTGTCTGATTCGATGAAGTATCGGGTTTATCAATGATTAGAACTTCATCATTATCTGAATTAGGGATTGGCGTGTTTATGTGATCATCAATGACAACATTGATGTACTTTTGAATCACACCAGTTCTTTTGTTCAGAACCCTATAAGCTTGACTATTTAAGGAATATCCTAGAAAAATCCCTTCATCACTCGTCGTATCGAATTTTCCCAAATTTTCATGATCTCGTAAAATATAGCACTTGCTGCCAAAAACTCGAAAGTATTTGATAGTAGGCTTTTTATTGAACCACAATTCGTAAGCCGTTTTATTATTATCTTTGCTAGTGTAGACTCGGTTAATAATATAGCAAGCTGTGTTGACTGCTTCAGCCCAAAGATTTTTAGAGAGCTTCATGCTATTCAACATGACATTAGCCATTTCTTGAAGCACCCTATTCTTTCTTTCCACAATTTCATTTTGTTGTGGAGTTTTGGGTGCTGAGAATTCATGTAATATTCCTTGGTCAGTACAGAACTTCTCAAAATTGCTATTCTCAAATTCAGATCCATGATCACTACGAATCTTACTGATTTGAGAAGATTTTTCAGTTTGAATCCTTTTGAGAACTTTTCTTACTTCTTCAAGGGTTTCAGATTTATCCCTTAAGAAGACTACGCATGTAAATCTGGTAAAGTCATCAACTATTACCAGGATATACTTTTTCCCACCTCGACTTTCCATTCTGGTAAGTCCTATTAGATCCATGTGGAGGAGTTCGAGTGGTCTTGATGTGGTATTTGAATTCACCTTTTTGTGTGAGTTCCTTGTTTGTTTGCCTATCTGGCACTCACCACATATTTTATCTAATTTCTGAAGTTTGGGTAAACCTCTTATAAGTTCTCGTTTGCTCAATCTATATAAATTTCGATAATGTACATGTCCAAGACGTTTGTGCCATAAATCAGTCTCGTCTGTATGGACCATGTAACATGTTTGATTAGATGAGCTGGATTCGCTAATAATATAGCAATTTTCAGACGTTCTACGTCCAGTTAATATTACAGAACCCTTATTGTTTAGTATCTCACAGCTTTGATTAGAAAACCGAACACTATGGTTATTATCACATATTTGAGGTATGCTAAGTAAGTTATGTTTTAAGCCTTCAATATATAAAACATTTTTAAACACAGGAAGATTAAAAAGTTGAACCGTACCTTGGCCTATAATCTTGTAGTTGCTACCATCACCAAATGTGACTGAACCATCAGTCATATCTTTTAGATCCGTGAATAAAGCTTTGTCAACTGTCATATGCCTGAAGCATCCACTGTCTAGGTACCACTTTGAATGACTTGTTGCTTTGAAAGCAGTGTGAGCAACCAAGCAGGCAACTTTAGGACCCATTTCATAACTGTTTTGGGTTTAGGAACATAGTTGGTCTTCTTTTGTTTATAGTTATAAGAATGACCTATAGAGTTAGATTTTAAGAGCTCCTTGAGTAAATCAACTACCTTTTCAGCTAGTGGATTTTGTTTCTGATTAATGTTGACATGGCTGCTTCTAGGTTTTTGAAAAGTTTTTGAATTTCTAGAAAAACCATGATAAGTACTTTTCCCTTTTGAGTTTGAGGACTCTCCTTTCACAAACATAGGAGTATACTTTTGTTTAGGAGATAAATTTTTATCATAGCCCAACCCGGATATATCGCCACATTTTCTTGATCCGGATAAAAGTTTTTCTAACTTTGGATCACCTTGGGTATATTTCCATATGTCCTTTAGACTCAGAAGAGAAGATACTTCATTTTTTAGTTTC
This sequence comes from Magnolia changhungtana, assembly GCA_030180095.1. Lineage (NCBI taxonomy): Eukaryota > Viridiplantae > Streptophyta > Magnoliopsida > Magnoliales > Magnoliaceae > Magnolia > Magnolia changhungtana. The sequence goes on from JASAUF010000625.1 coordinate 6,710,335, forward strand.
TCAATTTCAGATTTCAAATCAACAATTAGGGAGTTTTTGAATTCCAAATCGCATTTTGATTTTTCAAAACAATCTGAAATTTGTAATTTTTCTAAGACAAGTGATTCAAAACATTCTTTGAGTTTAGAAAACTTTTCTTTTTGAAGTTTAAGTTTGACAGCAATTTTACAACTTTCCTTTTATAAGGCATTGTAAGCGTCTTGAAGATCATCTTCATTTTCACATTCACTACTCAGATTTTCTTCACTTGTTGAGTCATTATCTGAAAATGTGAATTTGGCTAGAGTCATAAGAGCTTTAACTTCATTGCCCAACTCAGTTTCAGAATCTTCTGATTCAGAAGAAGCTTCAGAATCAGATGATTCATCCCATGTAGCCAACATACCCTTCTTCTTAGATTTGTCCTTTTTAGGACATCTATTTGCTAAGTGCCCATATTCTTGACAGTTGTAACATTGACTATCTTTCAAAGATTTTTGAGATTTGAGTCTAAACTTCTTTTTATCATTTGATTTTTGGAAATCAACCCTTTTCTTGCTTTTGAAAATCTTGTAAAATTTCTTAGCTAAAAGAGCCATATCATCTTCTGAATCAGAATTTTCTTCTGAATTACATTTAGAAGATTTTAGTGCGATAGATTTACCTTTAGGAGCTTTAAAGTTTAACTCGTAGGTTTGTAGAGAACCAACTAGTTCTTCTACCCTCATATTATCCATATCACGAAGTTCCTAGATCGCGGTTACTTTAGAATTGAACCGTTCAGGAAGTGAGCGTAATATCTTTGCACACACTTTACTTTCTGGGATTTTATCGCCAAGACCCCACATTGAGTTTACAATGTCATTCAATCTAGTGTAAAAGTCCATAAACATTTCATTTTCCTCCATATGAATTTCTTCAAATCTGGTTGTGAGGAGTTGGACTTTAGATTTTTTTACAATTGTAGTACCCTCGTGTGTCATTTCTAATATATCCCAAGCTTGCTTTGCAGTATCATAGGAAATAATTCTTTTGAACTCATCCGGTGATAGTGCACAAGTGATTGCATTTAGTGCTTTAGCATTTGCACTACTCTCACTTTTCTGAAGTGTGGTCCATTGGTAATATGGTGTGACTTTCATAGATTTTAAACCGTCAACCCCAGTAACTTCCATGATAGGAAGATTCCATTCAGTCACTGTGGCTTGCCACACACTCTCATCCATTGATTTGAGGAAGATCCTCATTCTGACTTTCCAATAGGCATAGTTGGAGCCATCAAAGGGTGGAGGCCTAGTGACTAAAAGGCTATCAAAATTTGACATCTAAAATAGCTTAAATCATTAGCTCAGGAATTAAATCCAAGAATTAAAAAAGAGCTATCTGGCTCTGTGTAACGCCCTGAAAATCGGGGGTCGAGTGTAACTCAACTCCCGAGTTTCAACGCATCACTTATGCAACATGTTTAATGATATTTGAATGTTGTCTGTGTTAGAGCAGTAAACATGAATGAGATTATACCAAAGCAGCAATTCATACTCCAGATCAACTGTATAAAAGCAAGCGGAAGACTGAACTGTATATATATGTATGTAAAGAACCAAAATAAACGATTCATTCTCTAGAGTATGAATCCATCTGAGTCCATATACATTTCTGTTTATAATCAAAAAGTCAAAAATAACTAGGTACAATCCCTGTGGAACCCATCGATCCTGGCAACCTAGTCGAAGCCGCCGAGAAGTGCATATACGAGAACTCCTCCTGGTCCTCGTCATAATCGAAGCTCCGCCTCCAGAGTAGTCGGATCCCTAAACCTGAGACAGTCTGGTTGGTGTGCGCAACACCGTCCCGTAACGTGGGAGTGAGTAGCTAACTCAGTGGAACGATAAGGCATAAGTTATCATGTTATCAATACAGTCAAGCAGTAATGATAAAGCAGTAAATCAAACACTCCTAGTTACTCTGATTAATGCAAGTATGAATGCGGGTATGATGGATGCCCTCGCCGACATACTCCCTCATGCGACACCATCTCACGTTCGCGGCATGCTTACATCCCACAGTGCTCCACATCTTCCAGGCACATGCGATGCATGATGAGTATGATTACCGAGTTTTTAATTAGTCCATTTCAAACAGCAGGATTGGGAAACTAAGGTACCTCCCTTATATCATTTCCAAACATGATCCAATCTAGGGTCGTCAGTCCTAGTTAATATCAGACGATGGTGTGTTTTCTAGGTCACCTGCGCAGAGGTCGCTGTGGCCAGGCATTACGCACAAAGGTTGCACCACTCCCCCATCACCCCTTAAACGATTCATCACTATACAGAAACAGGCCTAGTTCATACTCTATTTATCGCGGCGAACCCTAAGGCACGCTGCAACTTCAGAATATGCTCGCGGTCACTACAAAGGGCGCAGGTGGCATTACGCACAAAGGTTGCACCACTCCCCATCACCTTATCAATGTAGGCCGACAAGCGGCGCGAATATAGTGTCCCATACCACCATAATCGGCTCACGAGTTGAGTTGCTCACTGGTCACTACGGGGAGGCACGTAGCCCCAGCGTAGGCCGACAGCTCGACCACGGTGTCCCATACCACCATGCCCGGCTCATGAGTCTTAGCGGATCGAGGTACCATGGTTAACGGGATTTTCACTGGTAAGTTTGGTACCCTAGGTTCAAGCATTAGCGACCAAACATGGTGAACATACATAAGACACACGGTTTACTTGACGTGTTCGGCTGGCTCGAGCGCACAACAAGTTGGGCGATATGAAGCGCAGAAGCACCTCGTGTGGCCAACCACTATCGCCAACCGAAGTACGACACGGGTTCGCCAACACATCATGCGTGGCGGGACGAATCCCAACCACAACTTCAAGTCTGATACCGGATGCCTGGACTATGGACATAGTCCCAAGCTCAGTCAAGTCCTAACCATAGCATATGAAATACGGCATGATAACATGGTAATTCAAGGACACTAGTAATCATGTTACAAAGCATATCATGAAGCATGTTAATAAACAAATTACAAGGCATGTTCAAAAGCATGTTATAAAGCATTATACAAATAGGGATACAATTACATATATTTCATAGGTAAGTGATTAGAGTGAATAACCACATGGAGGACGTCATATGTGACTCTAAGGTAGCGGAGAATCCCATCTCAGCACCTACCTAAGGTTCTAACACTTAAGCACTTACACTCACAAGTGATTTCACCAACACTTGGAATGCACTATTTCAACATACATGACGTATGCTAGAGAAATGTGTACTAGGATTGTCCCTTTACCAAACTAGTATTTTATACATATACATCATGTTCATACAGCAATTAAACATGGCAATCACATCAGCAAATTTTATACGTATGGGGTACTTCCTCGTATACCCAATTTCGACATACATAGTGTTTACAAAGGAACATAGATTGCGGCGATTCCTTTCGCCAAACTAGTATTTTAATCATGTATTGTATAATTATATATTAAATAAATATGTCAAACATTATTCCAAAAGAAATACGTATACGGTATTTCTAAAATACGTAATTTCAACATACGTCGCATTTACAAGTGAACATATATTTTGGCGGTTCCTTTCGCCAAACTAGTATTTTATTCATATATTATATAATCATACATTAAATAAACATGTCAAGCATTTATCCAAAAAAAATACGTATACGGTATTTCTACGTATACCTAGAATATGTGAAATTCCATATTTCACAACGTTAATCGAAACAGGAAACGGAAAGCACTTTGTACATGTGTAATTGCAAGCAGATCATGAATCTACCATTATCTGACATTGAAAGCGTTGAAAACTGTAACTTATACACTTAAAGTCCTCACCTTTGCCTTTTGAAACTCAACGAATCAGCAAGGGTAGTAGAACTTCCGTATACGGGAGATTTCTAGCCTAAAGAGCGGAATCGGTTAGTCGTTACACATCCAACATCGATCCCACCTCAAATCAGACCTAGGGTTAGGGTTTCTTACCTTCAAATGAGACGGAAACCACTGGGAAAACACCTGGAATGAAGCGGTGTAGGCCGTGTAACAGTCCCAAGCAGTAGGAGGAAGATCGGCAGCAAAACCCAAGCTCTTCTCTCTCTTTTCTCTCTCTCCCTCTAGGGTTTTTCTCCAAAATTCGTATGGCTGTGAGAGGGGCTGTTCTAAGCCCCTTTTATAGCCAAAAACATTCCGAAATTAGACTCAGGTTCAAGGGGTACTGCTAATATAGGATTTTCGTCGCTTTGCCAGCTCAAAAGGGAGGTTCTGGTAGCCCTCCTTGAACCAAACGTCAGACTTAAGCTCACCATCGATGGATCTACGTGGGATTACGTTTTTGACTCGATCGGATACCCAGATCGCACGTGGCGGACCACTTTCAGTTCGACGGTCAGTGGGCCACGATCAGGAATTCTAAGTACATGTAAATGTTCCTGAAATTTTTCTTAATCCGAGGGTGTAATTTGGTCTGATTCTGATGGTCAGGTTGCTTAATACTGACGCGTCAACGAATGATGCCAGATCACTATTCCAGATATTTATTTTGGCATGGGAATAGTGTTTTTCACACTCCCTCGCTCCGAATCGAAACGAATGGCCATGGAACATCGGATGGAGCTGATTTTTGAGATGATTGTTAAGCCCGGTGGGGCGGTCCTAGTTCCTTAGCTTCGGGTTAATCGGACTTCCGATGTGCGATCTAGACCTAATACGAAGTTTCGTTTCATTCCCGAGAGCAGACGGGAAATGAGTTTGGTTCTAAACTTTAGGGTAACCTAGCGTCAATGATTCTGCAACTTTTGGGTCTTGCAGACCGTATTTAAAGCGATCCTAACGGATTTCACGACAAATCGAGTTTAGTACTTAGTTAACTTTGTTAAATTTCTAAAGAATTTAATCCTACGTGATTTCTGGTCGAGAGGGTACTCGACCCAATGTACGAAAATTTTCAGGTCGTTACACTCTGATACCACTTGAAAAGGCCTAGCTATATGTCCTAGAGGGAGGGTGAATAAGACTATGCCAAATAAAACTTATAACAGCGGAATTAAAAAGAATATGATAGCCAAAATAAATCACAATGCAGGAAAGTAAAACAACCTCAAAATTCAGATCTTGAGAGGTTGATATAAATGTTGTTCTAAGAACAACCTTACACCAAAAACCAGAGTTTATGGTAGGACAACCTTATTTCTAGAAAGATCTTTGAATCAAATCTCAAACCAAAGAGGCATACAAAAATAAACAGAAACTGAACTGAAATAAATTATAATCACAAATGTATTGTTCTAAGGACAGCCATACACCATAAAAATGGCAGGGCAACCTTGCTGGAACAACTTTAAAGAAAATTAAATATCAAGCTAATAAAGGAATAGCAGAAAATAAATTCTAAACTAATACAAAATTCCCACAATGCTTGAATTAAATGATTACAACATTCACCACCATACATACATCCCACAAATAAATAATTAAAGATTAGAAGTATAAATCATTCAACCACAACACAAGGGATTATAGTGGTTCGCCTGTGTGTTCACCAACTATTAAACAACAGCCACACAGAATGCTACTCCACTCCTAATATCCTCACATAAGGGATATTAGCGTTCACTAACAAAATAGGTTTTCACAGGTTCACCCAAAACCTTTACAATTGTGTCTTTGTCTGTGGGCTTACATAATTAAAAAATCCCACTTCCGAGTTTTCCTGGCTCTCCTCAGATAACCAATACAACAAGATTTTTCTGCCAAATCTTGAAAGAAACCAAAACAGAAAAGAATTTATAATTAAATGTAAAATACCTGATTATCTCCTTCATTGTAGCAGCCCGATAGAACCAAGTCAGAGTAGATGATTGAATGTCCAAGTTTAATGTTCAGTACTCAATTACAATGGTTCTAGTTCTAATAGATTTTAAATTAAACCAAATAGGGCTTGCCTTAATTGATTTTGATTCCAAAGAAAGGGAATAACAATTCCACTTATCAAATTAGATTGGAATAGCAGAAAAAAAAAATCAATTAAATAAAGCTAAAGAAAGAGAATATTAAATAAGCACAATTAGCTTAGATGGAGCACAGAATTATCTCTCAGAAGTTTGACGAAGATTGGCTTGAATGGATTAATTAATTCCATAAATTCTTCTAAGATTCGTGCTCTTTTTATAGGTGAGCAGATCGCATCTTCGAATGGTCTAGGGAGCTCTTCGACTAGTCGAAGAATTAACAGATATTTGAAAAAATCGGGCGCGATAAGCTTTGACCATTTTACGACTGGTCGAAGGTCTCCTTCGACTGGTCGTAGGTCACCTTCGACTGGTCGAAGAACCTGAATTTCATCGCTGGACTTTGAGTCGAAGACTTTCGACCGGGTCGAAGATCTTGTCATTCAACACTGTTCGTTCCTTCGGTCGACATGTGATTCTGGACTAGTCGAAGCCTAACAAAAAATATCTGAATTTTGTAACAAACTCACGACTGATCGAGGAATTTCTTAGACTGGTCGAAGCAAAGCTAAGACTAGTTGAAGAAAGCCTAGGACAAGTCTTAGAACTGTCCAAACTCATGTAACTTAAACATATGACTTATGTATCCAAAATGACCTACTCCTAAGGTCAACCTAAGGTCAATCAAACCCCAATCGTGAAGTAAGGACATTGAAACGTTAGGAACAAGTGACCTTGAAGTTTAAGCCTTGAAGTCTTGATGTAGTTCAACCTTGAAAGTGTCTTGAGTTCTTTATGAACGGCCTTGTACACTTCTTGAAGTCTTGCATTCTTGAGACTTGTCTTGTGTGCAATACTTGCAGTATCTTTGAGTGAATCTTTATACTTGTGAGGTTTGCTTGTTGTGAGCTTCGCTTGTTCAGGAATGTTGATCTTTAAGAGAGCTTCACTTATGCAAGTTATATAACAGTGATTTTAGCACCACAAATTTGACAACAGATAGGGATATAAACTATAGCACTTACAACATCTGCTGATGTTAGCTGCATCTACGTCTTTCTAGGCCTGCTGGCCTGCAAGGCGTCAATGCGTGTTTGAGGGCCTGATGGAGGATTGCCTGGTTATCCTGACACCCTTGACGCCAATTGTCTATGAAAGCCTTTTGTTCATTTTATTCTACAAAGACATGGCTAAAAAGTAAGGCAAATCTAAAATTGAAGTGAATAGGACAAAAGGAAGAGGTGGGTTGGAAGATATCTTCCTTGAACCACCATAGTCTTTACATGCCATCCATACCATTCATGAGACAACTAAAAATACAAATATTAGCCTTATACAAAACTTTTGTGGCCCCAGTGGATGTTTCAACCCTGGATTGTTTCCTTTGGTGCAGCCCAGTTGAGCTTTGGATCTGTCTTATTTTTATTTTTTTTGTTCTAATATGATTGAGCAAAATAGATTGGTAAGGTGGATTTTTCATAGGTGTCATGGTGGGCCCTAATAATTTCTCCATTAATTTGCACGAACTCATACAAAAGGCTTTTTGTAGACAATCCTGTCCACTTTAGACTAGTATTAGGTATTGTCCCTTCATATGCCTATGTTGGCGAGATTTGATTGTTAGGCATGCTATCACAACACTATATATTGTCAGAGATGATATACCAAATGATTAGGGTAGTGAGTTGGTTTCTGATTGCAAGTTCTGGAACCCCAAGAGATACATTAAAAACCATTCCAACAGCACTGTTACAAAATGGCCATAACATATAACCATTTTTTAATACCATGCGTCCAAGTCACGTTGGAATTTGGTCTAGTTCATTTCTTGCCTTCAAGGGGTTGCATTCTTTAATTTACTGAGGAAAACAATTCTAATATGCATGTATCGAGTTTTAGTTAGGAGCCACCATTCATAATCACCCTTTCAACTTTCAGTGATACAGAAGCCCATAGGTGTAAGTTATACCATTTCTTACCAAAAATTGGAAATTAAAGGATGTATTTAACATTGTGGTGGGTGCCGATATCAATAACCTTTCATTATCCTCAACTAAAATTCCAAATTTTCTTTTTCATTTTTCTCGTTCTCCTGGATTGTTATTTTTATTTTTAACTAAAGAAAAAACAACAGAACCAAGACGAGTGTCTCCAGATTGGATGTACTGAATGTATCAGTTGTACCATATGCCCCAAGGATTGATACTTTTTGGGTAAAAGGAAATAATATTTTGAACACTGATTGGAACATACCTTTGAACTCTTTTGGTGAATTCTTTCTTCGGAATCTATATGGCATACTTAGCTGTGGAATATCATCACCAACACCATCATCATAGCCTTGTCATAGCTATTTGAGGCTGTCTTCCATGATTGATTGGCAAGTGTTTCACAGCAGACTGCCACCTAACATCAACCCTCCCTATTTAGCCAGGCTTGGGACTAGGTGGTGGTTTGTAGCAGGTAGAGTTCATCTGTCACAAAGCCTTTCCCCCCCTTTCATTTGTCTAAAGTTTGTAAACTAATTATCTAGTATCCAGTTCTAGACAATGATATTTAAGTTATTTAGCACTTAATCTTAGTGCAGAACTCTAGCTATTTATCATACCTTTCTGTAAATTAATGTATTATGATCTATTTATCTAGTTTTACTTGGAATCTTGATATGCAATTTGTTTTAAGTTTTTATTATTCAAATAAGAAATTTGCTGTCAATAGAATTTTGAAAAGGTCTTATCCTTGGCATCAAAACCTGTCCATGTTTTTGGCAATTTTCCAGATATCTAATGATTAACATTTATGAGCTTTTGGTCCCTTGAATTGAGTTCCTTCAGTATCTTTCGTTCTTTTAGAATCTTGAAATTGTTGAAGGTTAAGTGTATGTCTCGAAACGAAATAGTTCTTGAAAGGTCATTATTGGTTGAGCTAATAAAAGTTTTGAAGAATTCAAGCTTGTATTTCTGAAGTCTTATCCTATTGTGCATATAATCTAAGGTGGTCTCATGTAGTCCTCAATTCCAATTGTGTGTTGCATGTGTGTTTCATTTTCATTGTAGTTTGAGTATTGAGTGTTGTTCTTCCTTGGATAATACTACTGCAGAAAACAGACACTAAATCTCAAACCTATTTTTTATTTTATAATTATTTATAATACTAATGAGGTACTGGTAATACTCTATTTGGAGCTAGATCTAGGGATTGGGAAGCCCAATCAAATCATCTGATATTGAGTCAATTTGTCCATGTCCGGTATCAGCCCTAGAGACAATTTCGTGGCCCGATTCAGAAAAGAGGTCCAAATCTAACGAGTCCATTTTAACTTGTTTCGATTTGGCTGATTCAGCCCATGACCTATTCATTTTGAACGAGTCACTCATTGTGACTCATCAGTATCGAGTAGTCGCAATGACGGATATATAATGAAGGGGGACCATGTAAGTCAAGGATTTAGACTGATTTCAGCACAACCTGTCCTAGTGACATCAGTTTCAGCAATCCGACTTAACAGATTCGATTTCCAAAACCAGGATTTCTCTCCCTAGTAATATAAAGCGAAAATGGTCTTACTTATATGCCTATACTCGGTTAAAAGTGCCATCAATGTCTTGGATTATTTTCTTTTCTTATTCCACTTCTTTCTAACTAGTTCTAATATCAAATTTTCTGGAAGTTGATGTGCAAAAGAAGATATCCATTCAGGATCTCAACAAAACACAACCTGGTGACTTTGTAAGATGAGAAGCAAATTCAGGAGCATCCTTCTCTACCACCGTATTTCTTTGCAGTACAAGATCGACCTTATTCACAGCCTTCAATGCACCTATCGCTGCCTCATCCATTGAAGCACTCCCATCATCACTCTTTGCCTTAACATGTATCATGATCTCAAGGTTGACAGCCTCCCTGGCAGATTTCTTCAGGGTTCCTAGAAAAGAAGCCTTCTTCTGAGTACACAAGAAATGAATCTGTTTCTCCATGAAGACCATGATTGTTTTTGGGAACTCAGGTTCAACACTGAAGATTTTAGATAACGTAGATCATCATACGCTGGGGGCCTAGCAATTACAAGCACATCAGAAGCACCTCAGAACTCAGTTTTGTGTTCCTTCCAGTGAGAATAAAACACTTTTAGCCGCTTCTTGAAGTTATCAAGATTGATCGTGTAAGCACTAGGTGCCTCAGCAGCATTTTTGTCAGAAGGTTTTGCATTGCCATTTTGGTGTTCCGCCATTGAAGCTATGTCAGATCTAGAACAATTGAAATTCGCAACAAACCATACAGAAAAATGCCGAGATAACCACAAATTTCAAAGGTATGTCTCTTCTTTCCTTTCTCTTCGATTTCATGAACAGAATGTAGTTCATCTGCAAATTACAGTTTTTTTTAAGGATTTAGAACTTGAAAAAATGAAAATTACTTGTTGGAGTGGGCCACTTGGGTCATTTCCTCTCTTATTAAATTAAGTTGTTACCAATTTTGTGAATAGGATTCTTATCAAAAATAGTGTGAATTATTTTTTAAATGACTATCAGGTGAAAGATTTTTTTTTTTTTTTTAAAAAAAATTATTGATATTTTTTGTATTTATAGATATTTTAGCGACGGACCAAATCCGTCGTTAATTTCTGAACATTGAAAATTAACGATGGATTTGAGGTCCGTCGCATACTCATATTAGCGACGGACCTTATCCGTCGCTAATTTCTGACCGTTACAATCAACGACGGATACGAGGTCCATCGCTTACTGATATTAGCGACGGACCTTATCCGTCGCTAATGTTTTTAGTGATGACTAATTTTTTGAATATTACCGACGGATTTTTTATTTTTTACGACAGATTTTATCCGTTGCAATGATGCGGTGGACCTTATCCGTCGTAGATTAAACAATGGATAAAATCCTTCATAAAACCAAAAACAACCTAGTAAACAGCGATGGACGAAGTTCGTCGTTTATTTGGTTTTACGACGGATTTGATCCATTGCAAAACAGCGATTTTGGTGTAGTGTACGTATGATCTCCTTCTGGGAAGACCGTGGATGCATCAGTATGGCATCGTACCTTCTACTATGCACCAGTGTTTCAAATACTGCAAAGACGGGGTGTAGCACAAAGTATTAGCTGATGCGAGACTGTATACAGAAGCTAAAACTTTTTTCACAGATGCGAGTTATTATGATGCATTTGCAGCAAGGAAGAGAAGGAGAATGATGAGAAAAAGGTTCCAGAAAATGCTTGCATGGAAATAGTAAAAGAAAAAGAAACGAAGTCATCTGTAGCAAAGAAGGCAAAGAAGAAGTTATATTTTGTCCCGAAACATCTGCGACAGCCAGGACAATCACCATTAACATTACTATCGCCAAAGCAATTAGAATTTCTACAATTAAATTACACAGTACCTCTCCTGTATGCTGAAAGGAGTAAGTCGTTCCCCTCATTCCGAAAAGATTTCATGTTAAACCCAGTGCAAGATATCTGGAGCCGATCGAATTCTATGCTCCCTCAGAAGTGAAGAAAGATGAAGCAATCAATAGTGGTATGGGAAATGGAAGATTAACACCCAAAGAGCTAGAAATATATAGCTCGACAAGTCAAAAAATCATGAAGAAAATGGGCTTTGATCACGAAGAACCTGTTGGCTTAAATTATGGAAAAGGAATTCAAATTCCAATTGGGGTGAATCAAAAGAAGCGAGAAAAATTCCGAGGACTGAGGACAGAGGCTTTAGTGAACATGGTAACAGTTGAACAGATAGAAGAAATGAACCTTGAAGTAATCAGCAAGCCTAACACAACTCCAAAGTAAATGGAGAACGGGGGGCAGCCGACAATTGACAATTTGAAAGAGGTAAATTTAGGAACAGAGGAAGAACCGCGAAATATGTTCATAAGTGCCAGTTTATCAGAAGAGGAAACTAATCAATATGTTATTCTCCTGAAGAAAAATAAAGACATCTTTGCTTGGACATATGCAGAAATGTCAGGTCTAGAACCAACAGTAGCGATGCATCGATTGAATATCTTTAAAGACAAAAGACCCATCAAGCAAATGCAGAGGCAGTTTCACCCAGATTTGGTTCCCAAGATAGAAGAGGAAATAAGCAAACTAATAAAGGTCGGATTCATCAGAGAAGTTAAATATCCCAAGTGGATATCGAATATAGTCCCAATAAAAAAGAAAAATGGGCAGATCAGGATTTACGTCGACTTCAAAGATTTGAACAAAGCATGTCCAAAAGATGATTTTTCACTGCCGATAACCGAAATGTTTATAGACAGTACCATGCAATATGACATCATTTCTTTCATGGATGGCTACGCCAGCTATAATCAAATACGAATGGCACCTGAAGACGAGGAAGCGACGGCTTTCAGAACTCCATTGGGGATATATTGTTATAAAGTTATGTCGTTCGGTCTCAAGAATGCAAGGGCGACGTATCAAAGGGCGATGCAAAATATATTTCAAGACATGATGCATAAGCATGTAGAGTGTTATGTGGATGATTTAGTAGTCAGGTCAAATCATCATGAGGAACACCACGAACATTGTCTTTAGTCTTCCGCCGAATAAAAAAAAAACAGTTAAAGATGAACCCAACCAAATGTACATTCGGAGTATTGTCAGGAAAATTTCTTGGTTTCATAGTGAGGCACAGAGGTATCGAGATAGATCCAGAAAAAGTTAGAGCAATTCGAGATATGCCACCCCCGAAAACGTTGAAAGAGGTAAAAAGTTTGCAAGGCAAGTTAGCATATATCCGCTGTTTCATCTCAAACCTGGCAGGAAGATGCCAGCCATTTTGTCATTTGATGAAGAAAGGGGTAGAATTCATATGCGACAAATCCTGTCAGAACGCCTTTGCTTCAATAAAAGAACTGTTGAAACAACCCCCAGTATTAACAGCCCCAATAAAAGGAAGGCCTCTCATTTTGTACATATCAGCAGCCGAGAATTCACTAGGGGCCTTATTGGCACACGTGAACAAAAATGGGAAAGAAGCGGCACTTTATTATTTAAGTCGAACTTTGATGGGCGCATAATACAATTATAGACCAATCGAAAAAATTTACTTGCCGTTGGTATTTGCAATTCAGAAATTAAGACATTATTGTTTGTCCCATAGCATAACCCTAATATCCCGAGCAGACCCCATCAAGTTTTTTATGACAAGGCCAATGTTGTCAGGGAGGCTGGCAAAGTAGATGTTGCTATTGTCAGAATATGAGATTACGTATGAACCGGTAAAAGCAGTAAAAGGACAGGCAGTTGCAGATTTTCTAGCGGCCCATCCTATGACAGACTACGAAGTCGTCTTCGATGATTTTCCCGACGAACAAGTCATGATGATAGAATCACCAAACGTATGGCAAATCTTTTTTGATGGAGCAGCCTGAGTGACAGGAGCAGGTGCTGGGGTGATATTCATCACTCCCTAAGGCGATTTATTGCCTTACTCTTTCACGTTGGGCACCGCGTGCACGAATAATGAAGCTAAATATAATGTCATTATTATTGGGATGGAAATAGCCAGCGAGCTAAAAGTAAAAGCGTTACAAATTTTTGGGGATTCTAAGTTGGTTATATATTAGTTGACGACTGAGTTTGAAACAAGGAAACAAGAACTCTTGTCGTACTGTCGAAGGGCGCAATGTTTATTGGGACAATTCCTAAACGTGGAAGTCAAGCATATACCACGGCATGAGAATGCAAAGGCCGATGCTTTAGCCAGTCTAACAGCAGCGCTATCTTTCCCAGATCGGAGCCCCCTACAAGTGACAATCGAAGAAAGAAGATTCTTGCCTTCAGTAGAAATAATTGGTGAAACAATGGAAGCCCTCCCCATATCATGCTTAGAAGTGACAATAGATGATTGGCGTCAGCCTTTCATTGACTATCTCAAGTATATCCTACCAGAAGATCTAGAGGAGAAGTTGCAGATTAAGCAGAAAGCAAAAAGATTCATTATGTGTAATGAAGAATTATATAAAAGGTCCTATAATGAAATGTTATTAAGATGTTTAAATGAAGAAGAGGCAGGTCAAGTGCTGCAAGAGGCACATTTCAGGGAATGTGGGGCACATCAGGCTAGGAGTAATTTGTACCACAGAGTACACCAGATGGGATATTACTAGCCGACAATGTTTAAAGATGCGATAGACTATGTAAAGCGATGCCATGAATGCCAAATTCATGTACCCCCTGAAGATTTTCATCAGTCAGCTACTTCCTGGTCTTTTGCCAAATGGGGGCTCGATATTATTGGCCCCATAAATCTACCGTCGTCTGGAGGTAAACAGTATGTATTAGCAACAACTGACTATTTCTCTTGATGGACAGAAGCAATCGCGTTACGAAGTGTTAAAGAGAAAGATGTTAATTTCATTCGGCATGCAATAATATATCGCAACGCCATCCTGAAGAAAATCATCACAAACAACGACACTCCTTTCAAGAACACGAGCACGGAGAAGCTATGTCTTACGTTTAAAATTCATCAATTGTTTTCAACATCCTATTCTCCACCAGCCAATGGGCTGGCAAAAGCATTCAATAAAATGATTGTGAAAATACTAAAGAAAACAGTGAGCAGGAATAAGCGTGACTGGGATGAAAAGCTGCAAGAAACTCTATGGGCCTATAGAACAATGCATCGTACAGCGACACAAGTGTAACGCCCTAAAAATTGGGGGTCGAGCATAAACTCAACTCCCAAGTTCCAACGCATCACTTATGCAACATAAATAATGATGATTGAATGTTGTCCATGTTAGTGCATTAAAGATGAATGGGATTAAGCCAAAACAGCATATCATACTCCAGAGACAGTTAAATTAAGTCAGCAGAAGACTATGATAAATATATAACATACATAAACTATTGTAAGTCTCCAGAGTGTGAACATGTTACCAGGCTAAATATATCAACATATACTCCAAAAAAAAATGGACAAAATGAATATACAAGGGTGTTCCAAGAGATCAAACTAAAGTGTAATGGCATCTAATCAGCAACCCTATAACCCCGTCGATCAGAAGATGGTCTACATAGACCCGCCTGATAGCTATATAAGGAGAAACCCTCCTCATCATCATAAAAATTTGGCTTCGCTTCGCAAGCATCGCCATCATCTGAAACTCAAACAGGGTCTGGTTGGTGTGTACAACACTGTCCCGTAACGTGGGAGTGAGTGATCAACTCAGTGGAACAATAAAGCAAAGGTTAACATGTTATCAACTCGGTCAAGCAGTAGTGATAAAGCAGTAAATCACACATCCCTAAGTACTCTTGTTAATGCAAGAATGGTATGAATATATGATGCATGCCCTCGCCTACGCTCCCTCAGTGACTTCATCTCACATTCGCACATGAACAACACTACCTCAGTGCTTGACCTGCTATGCCTGAATGCACGCGTAATGCAGTGCATGTATATGATTACCAAGTTCTTATTAGTCCTTTTCATACAGCAGGGTTGGAAAACTAAGGTACCTCCCTTATATCAATACTCAAACAATGATCCATTCTAGGGTCGTTAATTCTAGTAAATCTCATACGAAGTTACGGTTCTAGGTCACTACCACCAACGCCCTACCAACTGGCAGTCTTTTTTCGAAGGCACGTCATCGACCCGACTGGGGACCACAGCCAGGCTGTGATGGGGTAGGCCTAGCTTATACTCTCGTTGCTACGGAAGGCTCGTCACCTCAACGTAGTCTCAGAGCATGCTCGAGGTCACTACAAAAGACACGTCTAGGACTGCCAGGGCTGTTGCACAGAATCGTTACACCACTCCCCCATCACCCATCACGGCTTCGTCATCAAAACATTGTAGGCCGACAACTCGAATACAGTGTCTCATACCACTGTATTCGGCTCACGAGTCTGGGTTGCTCATTGATCACTACGGGGAGGCTCGTCGCCCCAGCGTAAGCCGACAGCTCGACCACGGTGTCCCATACCACCATGTCCGGCTCATGAGTCTTAGCGGATCGAGGTACCAAGGTTAACGGGGTTTTCACTGGTGAGTTTGGTACCTTAGTTTCAAACAGTAGCATCCAAACATCGTGAACATACATAGGGCCAATCGGGTTACTTGACGAGCTTGACTAGCACGAGAGCACATCGAGTTGGTTGACATGAAGTGCAATAGCCCTCCGTGTGGCCTAACCACTGCCGACAACTTTAGTACGACTTGGGTTCATCAAACACGTCCTATGTGGCAAATGAATCTCAGCCACGAACTCAAAGCCGGCTCCCGATTGCCTAGACTATAACATAGCTCCAATCACATTTAATCCTTAACCAGAAGGCATGTATAGTAGTCAAAGCAGAATTAACAAAGTAATTCAAACATGTTAACAAGCATGTTATAAAGCACAATATAAGCAGGAAATACAAACACATACATTTCATAAGTAAGCGATTAAACTAAACAACTTGCATGGAGGAAATCATATACATCTCTAAGGTATTTGAGAATCCTATCTCAACACCTACCTAAAGCACTATCTCCTAAGTACTTACTCATACAAACATTGTTATCAAACACTTATACTACTCCTATCAACCTACATGATATATGTCGATTTTTAACATGTACTTGGACAAATCCTTCCGACAAGGAGTTGCCACATACACAATCATCATGTACTAGCATCCCATAGCCACGGTAGGCACAAATCATGATTTCATATTCAATTAGTCATTTCAACAAACACTTAGATTACACCCTCCATCCTACATATTATATATTAGTTATTATACATATTAAGGCAAATCCTTTCGTCAAAGGGTTATCGCCTATACGACAATCATATATCCATGACCGTTAGTCATGGCGAGCACTAATGCAAATTCTATACTCATTCAGTCATTTTCACAAACACTTAAGCTACACATAATAACATAGACAATGTATGTTGATATAACATGTATTAGGGCTAATCCTTTCGCCCCAGAAGTTGATACACATATATCTAGCATACATAGACAGCAATTAATCATGGCAAGCACAAATCCAAAATTCATACGTATATGATATTTTCTTCAAATATGAGGAATATAGTATATTCAACCTAGTTAACGTATAACTGAAAAATGAAACGGACAGCACTTTGTACATGTATAATAGCATCCACGTCAGTAATATATCATTAACTGACATTGAAAGCATTGAAAACCATAACCTATACGTTTAAAGTTCGCACCTTACGCCGTAGAAGCATAACGAATTCACTAGAAACTCTAAGGCTTCGTCAACGAGGGTATATCAACCTATAACATGAGTTGGGTTAGTTATTTCATAACCTATACTACCTGAAACCCGAAAACAGATTAGGGTTATGTTTTCTTACATAGAATGGAATCGGTATTGCCGGTAGAGCGGTACGGAATGGCTGATTCAGTCCGTGGAATGATGGGATTGAATCCCAGGGATGAACTCTAACTCTCTCTCTCTCTTTCTCTCTTTCCTCTCTTCTCTCTCCTAGGGTTTCCCAAATTCGTATGGGATGAGAAAGTGAGGGCCTAAGGTCCTTATATAGGCCTAAAACTGATAGAAATGGCCCCAGGGCTAAGGTATACTTAGGTTATAGCCAAAGAGCATTTGTTTCAGCTCAACGGAGCATTTTCGGAAACCCCCCCCCCTTGAGCCAAAGCTCGGACTTAAGCTCATTGACCTTGGATCTAGGTCGAGTTAAGTTTTCGTTCCAATCGGGTTTCCAGATCGCATGTGGCAGACCAATTTCAGTTCAACGGTCCACGATCACCGATCAGGGCCACAAGTACACTGACCTGTGTATGAAATTTCCCCTGATCTGAGGGTATATTTGGGTCAGATTCTGACGGTCTGATTGCTTATATCTGGCACATAAACGAAAAGTCTTAGATTACTTAAATTAGATTTAATTTCTAAAGAAAACCACATTTTCTCACACACTTCACTCCGGGCTTAAGCGAATAGCCCTTGGACATTATCTGGATTTAATTTCCGAGTTAGTTGTCAAGCCCAGCAAGGCGGTCCTAATTATATAACTTTGTATTATTCGGACTTTTGACGTGCAGTCCAGATCCGATACGGAGTTTCAATGTGCTCCCGAGAACAACTGGGTAATGAGATTGATCCTAGATTTTAGGACAACCTAGCGTCAATGATTCTACAAGTTTTGGGTCTTGTAGATCGTATTTAAAGTGATTCAAATGGATTTCATAGCTAATCTAGCTTACCATTTAGTTAATTTCGTCTAATTTCTAAAGGATCTGGTCCTGAGTGATTTCTGCCTGAGGTGGTACTCGGGTCTTTGTACGAATCTTTCTGGGATGTTACAACAAGTTACCCCGTATTCATTAGTTTATGGTGTAGAAGTTGTCGTGCCAATCAAAATACAAGTTGCTTCACTGAGGGTAGCAGTGCATACATCAATTATAGAGGACGAGAATGTAAGTACAGGGTTGAAAGAGTTGGATTTGCTTGATGAAAAAAGACTCGTAGCTCAGCAGCGCTTACAATTATATCAGGCCAGAATTTTTGCTGTCATCGATAAAAAAGTTAAACACCGATCTTTCAGGGAAAAGGGATCTGGTTTTGATGTTGAAATTACCAATAGTGGTCACTCGAAGATCAGGAGGCAAGTTTGATCCTAAGTGGGATGGACCATATATCATAACAGAAGTTTACTCCAATGGAGCATACAGAGTAACAGATCAAGACGGACGAGGCATCAATATACCGGTTAATGCTCGCTTCATCAAGAAATATTATCCCTAATAGTGGGAGAGATTTTGATTTAGAAGATTATCAGGATAATTCTTCTACATCAAAAGGGGGCAATCATAGATGAAATGGTGAAATAGCCTTTAAAGGCGGAGCCTTGTATTCTTTCTTCACAAATGATGAATAAAAGGCAAATTTTCAAATATATCACTATCATCGAAGTCCCAGCTATTGTTGTCATTATTAGATATTTACCATTGACAAAATCCCTGTTGTCGCCGTCACTATTGGTTACTTATCAAAATTGATCATTATTGCCAAGCTGGCCGAACGTAAAGAATAAATATCATTAGATTATCATGCAGGCAACAACAAGCAACGACGATATATCAATTATTGATTCACCATCTAAGGTAGCCTAACTAAGCCCTATACAGCCAACTACATGACCTATATCATTCGGGACAGCAGTGTGGAGCCAGCGGCCCTAAAATCCCATATAAGCCACATCACAGGCATAACCATGTAGGTAGCGGATGAAGTCAGCGACTAAAAGCCCTAAAGGCCAAAAAGTCGTAAAATGGCCAGTCACGCATGAGACCAATATTGTTTGTGAGCTCTCCGATAGTGTCATGGACGAGGAAGAAAATACCCTCCCATGAATGGGTCCGAACTCACAGACAAAGAAAAATGGGGAATAGAATAAGACTCCCCAGATCCTTGGTTTGATTTTGATATTAACTCATGAGGAAGGGCTTAAACCTACTCATTGATGGATCGGTGGCCTTAGATTTGGTACCAAAGGTAGCCTACCAAACCCTGTGAGCTCTAGAGAGTTACTGTGGCCAATTATGTGCGTAAATCCCATTGAGTTCATAGCTTCAGTAGCTTTACTAGGCCCCTTTGATGGACTGCAGTTTGTGAACTCCCCGACTGCGATAAGTCCAAAGAACTCATGAGAGTTAGAGAGACCATTCGCATAAGACCCGACTCTAATACTTATGAGTCTAAAAAACTGTGATGCTCTACTACTCAAGAGCTTAAACTATGTGTAAACTAACTTCACTACCTTCAAAATAAAATACTTCCGCCCACTAAATTAAACACCACATAGGATCGCCATTCAGCATATGAGAAAGAAGAAGATGATGCAAATTCACTAAAAAACACTGCAGTCTATTCATATGTTACATCACAAAAAGAGATAAAGAAATACATATGTCAAAATAATTAGAATAATATAAGTTTTTATATATCTTCAGCTATATTTAGTGTTGTTATATAGTGTTGTAACTCCTCTTTTAACTGAAGTTGTGCTGCAAAAGTTGTGTTCAGCCTCAAGAATAATCTTGGCTTGATCAGGAACGTCGGCCAATTCTGATTCCAAAAGAGTAGCAGTTTCCTGATTTTTCGTCCGCTCAGCCCTTTCAAGATCAATAACTTGAATATTCGCTTCAAGTTCTTCCTTGATCTGATGAATAATCAATTCCTCTACTTCTTTCTTACCCTTGAGTAGCAGAATCTCTCTCTCAAGAATAACAATTTGATCATCGATAATCGCTCTATTTCTATCAGAGATTTTTAGCTTCTCATAAATAGATTGGCTAGTGGCATCATGAGTAGCGAGAATGTCATCTGAATAAGAAATTTTCTCCTTAAGTAATGCCAACTCTTTCTGACGACCAAAAATTTCTGGAGCAATAACGACACTTCGTGCCGCTTCTAAATTTTTAGTCGAATCATAAAATTCTGATAGGCAGGCATGGAGGGATTGAACATTGACATGCGCAAGACAAGCAAAGTGAGCAAGAATGGCCAAGGCACTATCCAGAAAAGGCCACTGAATTGGGTCTTTCAAAGCATTGATAATGATTAAGAGCGCGTTCTTAAAGAATCCCAACATGAGAGGGGACACTTTCTCTAATGAAGGTCCATCAAAAACTATAGCCACTGAATTAGAGCCCTTAGATCCACTTGGGGTTGGCACGACTGAGGCTGAATAAAAAATGAAAAAAAAAAAGAGAGAGAAGAGAGAAGAAGATTATGAGTTTAGAAGAGGGAGGATACATAAAATAATGATATATATATATGTACCTCATTCAGGAACAACAATAGAAGTGGCTTGAATAGAGCAAGTTGAAGGTGCTACAGATCCTTGTATATCCGTAGTTACAACAACGTTGAAAGAAAGTTCTTGAGCTCCTCTTATACTGGAGTCAACAGTTGTCAGGGTCAGCATGTCAATCAGGTCTAAAAAGAATTCTAAACTCCGAAACACCGGTTGAATAGGAGAATGACGCACTGTGAGAGACTTATCAGTATGAATAGGGGGATCAAGTGTTGCAGCGATTGTTGGCAAGACTTCCTCTGTGCTATGAGGGAGAGGAGCGTTTTCCATTTCTACTGGAAGTCCTAATGATTGGGCCTCTATCTCTATTAACATCGGCACTTCATGAGTAGTCACACCGGCGGTCTCTACAATATGTGGAGAATATGAGGCGTCAAAGGAAAGGAAGTTGTTCGCGCCAGGAGAATATCCATATTCTCCATAATTAAGTTGCTCCTCTTCTTGAGAGTCCATTGTGGTTGGGTGAGAAACATTTGGATCAATCGGAACATCACAAAGTAGAAATTTAGCTTTAACATCACCTTCTTCCCCAATATCTACCTCAGCATCAGTATCCGCATTCAGCAAAGCATCTCCCTCATCAGTTAAACTTCTAGAAGAAGATAGATCGACACTGGCAGTGTTGGCCAAATATTCCGAAGAACTATCCTCCACCGATATATTCTGTTTTTCTTTATAAATAGTCTTCTCGGGAAGAAGGGGCGTACTCTGAACCGGAGAAGGAGCTGGTTGGGTCAAAACTGCAGGAGACAATGACTTAGCATGGGATCGGGTCAGAGGGGACATAGTAGTAGCATCTTGATTTGCAGTAGGAGAAACTAAGGTTGTAGTACAATGAGCAACCGGAGAGACTGCAACTGTTGTATGGCCCGTGGTAGCACCAACTGTAGTGGTTGTGTGATCAATATTAGAAGAAATAGTAACGATCACAGGTTCTATGACAAGAGGAGCGGTAGAAGCAGTATGAATAGGTTGATCTCCTCCTTCAGGAGTGGGGGAAGGCAGAATACCACCAGCAGTTTCAAACTCGTCGTGAGGAGTAGATGGTCGTACTCCTCGCTTTATCAAATCTAAAGGAGAACCAAATGCAAACCATCCTTCCAGGGTATTTGGTGGCTTTATTTCTTTGATGGGCTCTTCTATGGAAATCTTGCGATAGAGTTGTCCAGAGACAACAACTTGATCTTTCTTGTTGAAATAGCCTATTCCCTGTTTTGGTCAATAATTCCTCAAACGTGGAGGAGGAACCCAGATGGGGCGATCCACCAAAAAACAATTGCGTACTAGATAATAATGGTGCGCCCACCATCGCATCCAAGAATATGAAGCTGTTACTAAATGGTTATATCCTGGGAGAACGAATCGAGAACCAAAGTTTCTTGTCAAAAGTTTTTCCATATCAACGCCCAGTTATAGGGGCCAACTCCGTAGCTTCGCATAATCCGAGTGACATCTTCCCCTATTTGTGACACAGTTTGATCATAACCAAATTGTCTAGCAAACCGGTTAGGGTAGTACGGTTCTCTCCAAAATTCTACCCCTTCTCGTAAGGGAAGACTGCAAGAGCGGATACATAAGAAGAAGGTTCACTTGATAGGGTCCAAATTGTTGTTATCCTCAACATCCTTGTCTTCGGCTTGATAATCCAAGTAGAAAGGGAAGAAGTCAATGGATTCCATATTGTCAATCCTATCTACTATCTAGTCATATGTTTTCTTTATCATTTTCCGCTTCTAGAAATGCCATAAAGGTAGGTGCGTAGGATGGACGTAAGCTTTCTCTGGATCGCTATATGTCCAAGGAAAGTAAATTCCTAACCAAGCAGAGAAATAATGCCAGGGAGTGAAAGAAGATGAGACTCCTATTGCTGGGCTTGAGCAGTGCGCCGCAGCATGTCCAAAAGCTCTGTACAATGAGCATAATACAGGAGGAGCTAGAGAATATCTTTTTCTGCCCTCTGCCATTGCACCAGCCGCGACGAACAAAGTAGGTCGAATGGAGTCTGAGCTTTTCAAACTTGGAAGTACGACCAAGCTTAACCAATAGGCTAGGAAAGCAGCCAACTCAGTTTTAGCGGTGAATTCAGCTGGGCCACTTATCTTTTTACGATTTGCTTCCAGCTCAGGACCATGACTACCAGAAAATCTGAAAAGAGAAAGAAGGATGGGTTAACAATTTATGCAAATAAGTAAATATCATATGAGAGACGAGGAGAATGTTAAGGACACTAACACTAAATATCACGAAAATCGTGCGAGCCATTGAAGGGGTGATATCTTATGAATATCCAGAGAATAAGACATTTCTTAGAAAAGTGCGATTGTTGAGGCTGTAATCTTAGGCATTCTATTTGGGGAAACATAAACGAATTCTTCGTTCGTGGGAACGTATTCGTCTAAGAAAGACCCAGTGATGGGTAAACCAGCTATTCTATACAACTCTCATAAGCTGATGCTTACTTCGTCAACAGGGAGGTGGAAAGAGTTTGTGGTAGAAGAAGACCAATACTTCAAAAAACCCTTATAGATCATCGTATCTTTGTGAAAGAATTCAGAGGTGGCTTCTATAGCATGATAAACTTTGGCTGCAACAAGGATATTTTCATACTTCTTTAAGATCGCTTTCGTCCATGCACTGTAGTATGAACGATCAGTCCAAAGACCCCAGGTTCGGAATTCTTCTTTACCCCACAAAGAGTCACGATGACGGAAGCGTTGTTAAATTGTTTCAAAGAAGTGGGTGGGGTATATTTCGTGAGGGTTGTAACATGGCGTGAGGTAGCGCATGTATGTTATCTACCCGATTTTTTAGACCAAACCTTTCTCCGTCAGGTAGCCTTCGAGAAGTTGTGGCTCTTTGATTACCCAATTTGACACGTACAGAAGTCTGTTTTGTGTCATGAAGTCAGTTGGCTCGTTCTGAATTATGCAAAGATGACTTGAAGAAGTAGAGGGATGGTAGTAGTTTTGTCCTTATAAGGATTGCTGAATTTGATTGCATCCGGATACGATTTAATCGAATCCCAAGCATTCTGGAAAAGCCTCTGATTGTGTTCCCAAATTTTTTTTCTTGAAAGATTTTATCTTTGCTTTTTCCCTTCCCTTTCTTAGTAAATGCGGCAGCAAGGGAAGTTTCAGTAGTAGATACTCGGGTGTCATCCATTCGAAGGTTGGCTCCCAGTCCGACTCTTGTCCCTCCGTTGGGGGTCCCTCTATTTTTTGCATCAATACAGCTGTCCAAATATGTTCAGATAAATGTTGAATGTGGTCATCAAAGTTGATGATGATGGGGGCTGGTTCTTTGAAAAAGATGGAGTAATCTTCGGATATGGGCCTTTTGCAAGTATGAGATTTAATTGGTTGATAATTAGATGGTCCTACAGTATTTGAAGAAGTGTGAGGTCTCTTTGACCTGGCCATCAGAACCTACACAAGGAGTTAGCAAATGAATCAGGACTAAAGGGAAGAATCTGTCAAGTCTAGAAAGTTGAGAAAGAGAAAATTTGTCTGACTCCTTAAAAACACATAGTCATTGTGCACAGACTGCTGTGCAGCAGCTATTGTGCACAAGTGTTATGTGGAAAAGGGTGTTGTTGTGCGCTACCTATGGATTGTGTGCAAGATGTCGTTGTGCGCAAGTGGTCGTTGTGCGCAAGGCGTCGTTGTGCGCAGGTTGTGGTTGTTCGTAAAGAGGTTTGACGTACAAAGGGATGGAGTGAACAGAAGGAGAAGTGAAGAAAAGGAATGATGAAGGGGTATTTATAGATTGAGTTCCCCTCGTTGCACGTAAATCATTGTGTGCAGTCCATTGTGCGCAAGTACTTGTCGTGCACAAAGATTAATGGAACGCACAATGGAGAAAGGAAAGTGAAAATGGTTTAAATTATTATATTGATCCCACATTTTTTAATTTTATAGTTTAAAAATCAAAAATGCAGGATCAAGGTGGCATCTGTTAAGGCATAAAAAGAAGAAGCACTACCAAAAGAAGCTGCAGTGCAGAGAGAGCCTTCGTGTGCAAGTTGCTGAGAGGAAAAGAGCCTTTGGGCTAAGTTGCTATGCGACAGCTGTTGTGCGCAGAAGACCGATATGCACAGCACAACGGTGTCTGCACAGCAAAGCCTACATGGAGAGTTCACACGTGCTAAAAAACTATAAATACCCCTGACCCCTCCTAAAGGGGTCATTAGCAATCAATTGAAGAGAAGGATCAGACCGGAGAGAAATAAAGGTAGGACACGCTGTCCATTGTGTGGAATAGCCATTGCATGGTGCACAATGCTTGCTGCGCACAACGGTTCAGAGCGCACAACTGCCAAGTGCACAACACTTCCAACGCACAACACCTCCAGCACACAACGCCTCCAGCATGCAATGGCATTACCTTCAGTGCACATTGTTCCTTACCAGTATATGATGTTTCAACACATCATGTTACAAAGACACCATGCGTTATATTTTTTTAATATAATATTGTGGTATCATGAGTATTCTATTTTGGAATCAAAGGAGAGAAAGGATGTGAAAGAACTTGGAATGAAGAATAAATGATATAATTATCTTTTTTTGTTAATTATTGAGTGAATGAATAAAATCTCCCAAATTAAATGCGTTTGTTTCTTATTCAAAACAGTCCTCGCGTCACCTGTACGCATCTATCATGCATAATCTTATAGAAAGCTTAAAGGGTGGTGAAAGTGTGTGCACTATATAAGAGTGCTCAGAATGTAATATCAAAGTAATGTAGAATATGCTGGTGAATCCATGAATGCTAACAGCCGTACCAAGGCTATGCGATGCAAGGCATGAATGCTATCAGCCATACCAAGGCCATGCGATGCGAGATGCAACTCAAGCATACCAATCCTCATCGGAATCCACATACTCACACAACTCAATTCTGGGATATCACTGGGGTCTATTACACTCTACGCCAGCTTGCCGCCCCTATTCGAGGGCACAACAGGGTAAGTGGAAGAGACCTCACTATCCGCCTTCCAATATCGGGCATGGCTCGTCGATAGCGGACCCATTCCTCAAGCTGGTTAAACTCAACCTAAATATTGCCCCCTCACTCAGGCGGGTAAGGCCATACCCCCTTCCAACCGACCATGACACAATAGGAGATGCGGCCTCCTGGTATTTGGCCCTCATGCACTCATACATCTACTCAGTTTAGGCATTGGAGTATCCTCCATGGTACCATAAGGGTTTAGGGACTTTCACCCTGGGACATCCTGCACACCCTCGTGCTTAAACAGAATCTCCAGTATCCAATCTTATCGTCCGCGATATAACTGCTGAGGTTATAGCCCTATGTCACTAGGGTGAACAGTAATCACAATCACATAATGCAAGATGCATGAGTCACACAGTCCAATCATGCATCAATCTTGCGCATGTTGTGCGCTCATGTACGACAACTCCACCTATCAGGGAGTCCCATAAACAACCTGCCCAATGTCAAATGCAATGGTCAACTACATCTCATATCAAGCATGCAGATGATGAGTATGGGCATGTATCATGATGTTGTACTATCGCATACTCATAATCGGCATCGATAATCGGCCTATATATAAGGTGGGGTCCATAGATGGACAATCAATCTAAACCATACTATCATAAGGATCGGCCCTCGACTGTAGATATACCAAATCCAGTAGCATGGAACCATCCGTCTACGGTGATGGACTATGCAAAATCGATGGGGCCCAATGATTTATGTTAACCCACTAAGAGAATTATGAGAATGGGCCTAACAAGGCCTAAGGGAATGTCACAATGTGGACATTTAACCATCATCGCCCATCAATGTGGACATTTAACCAACATTGCTCCCTAGGAGTGGCCCACATAGAGCCAAACATATAGTGGACTCATGGCCTCACGTAAGGGCCTAATACACATCATAATGGGCCTCCCACAAGAGCCTAATATACATCACATCGGGCCTCACCATATGGGCCTCATATACATCATATTGGACCTCATCAATGGGCCATAATTACATCACATTGGGCCTCATCATTGGGCCACAAATACATCATATTGGGCCACACACAAGGGCCTCATACACATCCCATTGGGCCTCACTCATGGGCCTCATATACATCATAATGGGCCTCACCAAAGGGCCACAAATACATCATATTGGGCCACACACAAGAGCCCATGGTTAGGCACAAGGGATGGGTAGTGAGTGCATCACATACATCATAGTGGACCTAATGGAACAACCCATATAGTCCAGAAAATTAGGTGGACAGATTGCCTACAATGCAAACTTCGAGGGGGGCTTGTTGTACCACCAAAATGGGCCCAATGGGGCAGCCCATAATACAGGAAAAAATGGATGGGCAGCCCGAATCATATATCACGGTGGGCCGCACAAATGGATGACATATGTATGCAATACATACATCATGGTGGGCCGTAAAAATGGACAGCATAGGTATACAATACATGCATCACGACGGGCCGCAAGAATGGATAGCATAGGTATACAATACATGCATCACGACGAGCCGTAAGAATGGACAGCGTAGGTATACAATACATGCATCACGGCTGGACGCAAGAATGGATAGCAGGAGAAACACATGCAACACCGTGGGGTCCATCATTCTGGACATAAGGACGAAGTGGATATAGAATAAATACATCATGGTGGGTCCTACGCCCACACGTGTCACACGTGTGGGGTGGGCCCACGTCTAGTACACAACATACATCATGGTAGCCCACATAAGACCACCGTCCAGATGAATGGCGTGCATAAAACAAATACACCAAGGTGGGTCCCATCCACACGTGTGGGGTGGACCACATCCTGAGCGGACGGTTGATATAATGCGTACATCATGATGGGACCAAACAACTGGCTGACGTCAGACAGCAGTGAGCCCCACCATCTCCAAACGGACAGGCGGTTTGGATATACAACAAATACATCTAGGTGGGTCCCATCCCACACATGCAGCACGTGTGGGGTGGGCCCCACACATGCCAAATGACTGGACAGCATGGGTATAAAACATACCTCATGATGGGTCCACTGAACTTGCTAGCGATGCAGTAGCAAGCTGCTGGCCGTCCAACTAATGGACGGTCCAGATTGCAACACATGCACGAGGTGGGTCCACACACATGGGACCCACCAACAACTTGAACAAAGCTGATATTTATAGTTTTCCTTCATCCGAACCTGTCCAGGAGTGGACAGCAAGATAGCCCAGAAAATCTGAATGTCCAAAAAAATTCTAGACAGTGTGAACGTTCCATTCATGCAACATTAGGTGGACCACACACATCCTCACCATCAAAGGAAATAAGAAAGAGAGAAAGAGAAAGAGAGAGGGTAGAAGAAACGTGTGATGGAGGGACCCCGCCACTATGGGTCCCTCATTACATGCCTCATACGCCATACATCAACATAAAGAAAATCTGGACAGCAATATAACATGAAAATATGAGGTGGGGACACCATCCCCACCATGCAATCAGGGGGTCTAGATGACTGTTAAAGGCATGGATTAAAGTAGAAATCATCATGGTGGGGTCTATGGAGAATGGACCCACCATGGGTCATACATACAAGAAGATGGGCCAAAGGCGACATCAAGGGAATCATGGAGGATCTCCACCATGGATTGGTGGGTCCTTCGAGTCCCCAAACAAAGAAAGGAAGGAGATCAAAGGTAGAGAATGAAATCTAACCCTAGAGTGCACCCACCTAGGATTCTTAAACTCCTTCTTCCACCAATGGGTCTTCTTATCTTCAAGGGAGGGATTTTAATGGTTGAGATGAGGTTTGGAGGGTTGGATATGGGGGATTAGGGAGCTTGAGGTTGCTGCATTTTTTTGGGGGATGGGCCTTTCTTTTACTATCAATGGAGGAATGAGGAAGAAAAAGAGGGAAAGAGGGAGTTGTAGTGGTGTAATGATGGGTTTGTAAAGCTATAATTAGTTTGGGGAAGAGAGGGCATCATTTCATGTAAGAGCATGCCTAGCATGCATGGGGCTAGGGTGGATAGGGTGGCTAGGGTAGGGTAGGTAGGTAGGTAGGGTGAGGTCATCCTCATATCCTAGAGAAATGTACAATCTGGATAGGTGGGTCCCACAATCACACGATCAATGGCCGGAATCATTCGCCACCAATAACTTATGATCTAGACGTCGGATTAGCGCACGAGACATAGCGTCGGAACCGCGGTGACGGCACAGTCGTAATGGCGCTGGTCTTGAGTCGAGATGGCTCAAGATTATAAGATATGACTTAGGGTCGTACGCAAATGTAATTTACAGGTCGGGGGTCGCTGAAATTCGACCGGGAGGACCACAGAACGAAACGGTCACTAGGACAAGGGCCTGATACAAAAAATATTTAGTCAATGAGATGAACGTACCATCTTCAAATTGTTTTACTTATAATCCAAAGAAATAGTTTAGTTCACTAACCATACTTATTTCAAACTTGGATTTCATTAGATATACAAACTCAGCAGATAGGTTAGTGCATGTAGATCCATAAATAATATCGTCAACATAGATTTGAACTATCAAAATATGATCATTATATTTCTTGATGAAGAGAGTTTTATCAATACTAACCATAACAAAATTATGACTAAGTAAAAATTTAGTCAACTTTTCATACCACACTTTGGGAGCTTGTGTTAAACCATGAAGCACTTTTTTACGACGGTAAACATGATCGGGAAGTTTGGATCTTTAAAACCCGTTGGTTGTTCAACATATACATCCTCATTTAGATCATCGTTTAAAAAAAGTATCTTTTACTTCTATTTGATAAATTTTGAAATTCTCATGGCATGCAATGGAAATAAATAATCCAATCGATTCAAGGCACGCAACTGGTGCAAAGGTTTCATCATAATCAATACCTTCTATTTAAGTATAACCTTGTACAACCAGTCGTGCCTTATTTCTGATAATGTTCCCCATTTCATCAGTTTTATTTTTTAAAATCCACTTGGTTCCAATCACAAGTTTATCAGTAGGTCTGGAAACTAAATACCATACATCATTTCTAATAAATTAATTTAATTCATCTTGCATGGCATTAATCCAACTTTTATCAGCGATACCCGATTTAATTTGAGAAGTAAAGCAGACATGATTACATATATTTTCTAGTTGTCTTTTTGTCTGAACGTCAGTGCGAGGGTTACCAAGTATTTAATCAATCGGATGGTTTTTGACTAACCTTAACTCAGTATTGACATATTTAGATGAAGATTCAGGTATGTTAACCAAATTGACATCATCATCATCTTGATTAGGACTGGGCATGATCTACGATCATCTATCACAACATTTATAGATTCTTGTATAACCCCGATTCTTTTATTAAGAACATAGTATGCCCGACTACTTAGGGCATAACCTAGAAACATTCCCTCATCACTTTTGGCTTCAAAAGTTTTTAAATTTTCACGATCATGTAAAATAAAACATTTACTTTCAAAAGTTCAAAAATATTTAACATTGGGCTTTTTGTTAAACCATAATTCATAAGTTGTTTTGTTTTTAGCTTTTCTAATATAAACACGATTAATTATATAACAAGCAGTACTAATAGCTTTAGCCCATAAATTTTTAGGTAGGTTCATGCTATTTAACATTACACTAGCCATTTCTCGTAAAATTCTATTTTTTCTTTCAGCAACCCCATTTTGTTGTGGTGTTTTTAGAGCCAAAAAATTTATGCACTACACCATGATCATTGCAATATTTCTCAAAATTGCTATTTTCAAATTCAGTTCTGTGATCACTTCTAATTCTGACCACAGATAACTCTTTTTCAGTATGAATATGTTTTATAAGTTTTCTAACTTCATCAAGATTATCTTTTTTTTTTCTTAGAAATGCTACCCAAGTATATCTAGTGTAGTCATCAACTACCATCAAAAAATATTTCTTTCTGCCTCTACTCTTTGTTCTAGTTGATCCGACTAAATCCATATGGATAAGTTCAAAAGGTCTAGCCATGACTAAGTAGTTCACTTTCTTATGACTACTCCTAACTTGCTTGCCTATTTGACATGCCCCACAAACTTTTTTTATCTTTTTCAATTTGGATAGGCCACGTAAGTAATCTCTTTTGCTCAATTTATATAAATTTCTATAATTTACATGTCCAAGATGTTAATGCCATAGTTCAGTTTTGTTTATTTGGACCATGTAACATGAATAGTTTGTTGAGCAAGAGTTATCAATTATATAGCAATTTTTAGACATTTTGCCACCATTTAATATTACATTTCCTTTCTCATTAATTATCTCACATCCGTGATCTGAAAATTTTACTTTATGTTTATTATCACGGATCTGAGATATTCTCAGAAGATTATGTTTTAATCCTTCAACATATAAAACATTTTAGGTAAGTTAGGAAGTTGTACATTACCTTGGCCAATTATCTTGCAGTTGCTTCCATATCCAAATGTAACTGAGCCGCCATTTATTTCGTTGATGTTTGAGAGTATAGCCTTATCACCTGTCATGTGTCTCGAACATCGACTATCAAGGTACCATCTTGAATGGCTATTTTCTTTGAAAGGTGTGTGGATTACAAGAAACTTAACCTTTGGAACCCATTTCATTATGGTTCTAGGTTTATGAGGATCTCTTACTTTACACTATATTTGGGAGTTAAGATTTCTCACTTTTCTATATACTCCAGTCTTATTAGAGTTGGATTTCAATAGCTCTTTAAGCAAGTCCACAATTTTTTAGCTAAAGGAAGATTTTTGTTATTATTCCTTTGATGTTTATAAAAATTGGTATTATTATTTAGTTTAGAAACTTGAAAAGGTTTTGAGTTTTTGAAGTCATTCCTTTTATAGTTTGAATCTTTTAGAGTCTCAACTTTAGAGTTCGAGGATTCTCCTTTTACAAAGGTAGGAGTAGAATCCTTAGATTTCAAAGAATTATTTTTAATATAACCCAGTCCAGACTTGTCACCACATCATCTCGATGAGGTTTACATTTTTTTCAAGTTTCTTGTCACTAAGGGTATATGTCACGCCCCAAACTCAGAAACTGGGCTCACAAATTTCCCGATCACCGAATCCGATGCCGATAGCCTTTGTAGTACCCCATTCTCAGCTCCCAGCGTCCATACGCCAGATTTTGATACTGGGATCCTACAAGGAGGATTTCCAATGTACATTTAACTCGTAATAAGCATAACCACAAGTTTACCCAAATCACAATGGCAACATCATCATCACATATCCACCAATATAAACAGTTGAATACAGTGTTCAAAGGGAAATACATATGTCAAAATTAAAGCTCCAGAAGTCAGTTGCACGCTCTAAGCTTGACGCTGGTGCAACCTAATGCCACCTGCATGCATCTATCATGCATAAGCTTATAGAAAGCTTAGAGGGTGGTGTAAGTGTGTGCACAAGATAAGTGTCAAGTATTCAATACAATACCTTAATTATAAAATATCGGAATTACTGGCAAGATCATGAATCATATGATATCAAAGCAAGCGAAAATACTGCAAGTCTATAATTCATACAATATCAGAGTACACAATACAGATCATATATGCAAATGAGGAGTCATAGAGAGCCAAATATCAGATGCCGAGGATACAATGTAATATGCGTTGCGAATGAAATGACCAAACTAGAGTGTGAAGTCGTGATGATAATACGTAGTATCACAGGCTATGGGGTCCACCACAAGGGACTTCTATCCAAATTAGTCCCATACCTAAATTTGGAAAGTCAGACTTAATGTGGTAAACTCCCGATCTCAGGTTAGTCGCGCGCCTAACTGAAATCCTGGTCATGCGAAGGTACATGTAATAAATAGTTGTGCACCACCAATCCGAGTGGATAGTAAATGAATGAATGAATGAGTATGCAATTCCTACTCAATAAGTCCACATATCAGTATGGTTCCTCTCTGGGATCATCACAGGGGTCTAGTACACTCTACATGCAAATCGCCGCCCACTGACGCGTAACTATTGAAGTGAAAGAGACCTCACTATCCACCTGCCCAGTAGTCAGCCAACATCTACCTGGCACGTTGATAGCGGACCCATTCACGAGCTGGTCAAACTCAGCCTATCTATGCCCCCTACCCTCAGGCGGGTAAGGCCACACCCCCTCCCAACCGACCACGACACAGTGGGAGACGCGGCCTCCTGGTATTCGGTACTCAGGTGCTCATGTATCCACTCGGTCTCGACGTTGGGGCGTCTCTTGGCCGCGGAGGTTTAGGAATTTTCACCCAGGGACATCTATGGTGCCCGTATACTAGAACCAAACATTTTTAGTGTCCCATCTGGTCATCCATAATATGCCTGTGGAGGCTATAGCACTGGTATCGCTAGGGCGTATAGTAGCTACAACCCACAATGCAAGATGCATGAGTCATACAATCCAGTCATACATCAATCCTATGCATACTGTGCACTAATGTGAGATAACCTCTGCCTATCAGGGAGTCTCATAACAACCTGCCCAATGACATATGCAATGATCAACTACATCTCATAACAAACATACAGATGATGCGTATGAGCATGTATCATGATGTTATGCTATCACATACTCATAATCGGTATCAATAACCAGCATCGACAATTGACCTCAACAATGTGGACATCTAACCAACATTGCCCCCAAGGAATGGCCCACATAGAGCCTAACATATAGTGGACCCATGACCTCACACAAGGGCCAAATATATAACACCATGGGCCTCACTCAAGAGCTTAATACACATCACGATGGGCCCCTCACATGGGCCTAACATACATCACAATGAGCTCCATCACCTGGCCCTCAGATGCATCATAATGGGCCTCATCACATAGGCCCCATATACATCACATTGGGCCTTAAACACAGGTTGAATACACACCACAACGGGCGTCAAATATGGGCCGCATATACCTCACATTAGGCCTCAAATATAGGCCGAATGCACATCACGATGGACCTCAAATATGGGCCGCATATACATCGCATTGGGCCTTGACAATAGGCCTCGATATCCGGCCTCGACAATCAGCCTCGACAATCGGAATCGGTATCGACAATCGGAATCGGAATCGGAATCGATGATCGACCGAACAAGGCCTAAGGGAAGGTCACAATGTAGACATTAAACAATCATTGTCCATCAATGTAGACATTCAACCAACATTAGTCCCAAGGAGTGGCCCACATAGGGTCGAACATACAGTGGGCCCACGGCCTCACACAAGGGCCTAATATACATCATCATGGGGCCTTACTTAAGGGCCCCAAATACATCAAATGGGCCAAATAAAATGGGCCATATTAAATGGGTTGAATCATATGGGCTAAATCAAATGGGTCGTATCAAATGGGCTGAAAATACATCTCAATGGCCTCATCATATGTGTCATAATCACATTACATCAGACCTTGCCCATGGGCCTCGAATACATCACAATGGGCCACAACCCATGGGCTTCAAATACTCAATAGGTGGGCCCTACACATGGGCCTAATCTACATCACAGGTGGACCGTGTACATGGGCCTCATACACATCAAGTGGGCTGTATCAATGGGCCGCACTAATGGGCCTCATACACATCAAGTGGGCTGCATCAATGGGCCGCACTAATGAGCCTTACAACAGGTGGGCCCTGCCTGTGGACCTCAAATACATAACATGTGGGCCCTACACATGGGTCTCATATTCATCAAATGGGCCACACATCTGGGCCTCAAATATATCAAATGAGCCACACATCATGGGCCTCAGTACATCACAGGTGGGCCCTGCACATGGGCCTCAGATATACATCATGATGGGCCTCATGGATGGGCCATAGATGCATCAAGGTGGGCCGCATATATACATCACGGGTAGGCCTTGCACATTCCAAATGGGCCCCACTAGGTGGACAGCTAGTATTAAACATGTACATCACGGCAGGCCAAGTGAATGGACGGTGTGAATATACGATACATCACAAGGTGGGCCGGACGGCAGGGATAAAACAGATACATTATGGTGCTCCCTGCACTGCCCGTCCAAACGGACAGTGTGGATATAAATCACATATATCAAGGTGGGGGTCCACATAGCCCAAAACGGTTGGACAATGTGGATGTAAGCCACGTACATCATGGTCAGCTCCAAATGGACGATGTTGAATGCAACACATATACGAACAAGGTGAGCGCCACCCCTCACACATAGAGCACATGTGGGGTGGCCCATAGCTGCTAAAACAGATGGACAGCGTTGATAAAATACATAAATCATGGTGGGTCCATGCAGCACCGTCAGAGATGGACGGTGCGAGTTCAAAATACATATATTAAGGTGGACCCCACCCCTCACACGTACAGCACGTGTGGGGTGGGTCCCACCACCTGAACGTGTGACACGTACAGGGTTAGCCTCACATGGATGGACGGTGTGAATGAAATACATGCATCAAGATGGGGTCCACATCCTTGGACGGTTTAGGATATAACGCATACCTCATGTTAACCACAGAACTTGTGACATCTGTACAGCACCCATATAGCTGGTGTAAATATACACCAACCAATCTCCTTCTACAGAGGTGGGTCCCACGTGGGACCCACCAGATACACACACACTATATATATATATATATATATATATATATATATATATATATATATGCCCAGCAACCACCGTCTAGTGGACTGGACGGTCTAGACTACCACACGTGCAGCAGGCCTCACCGTCCAGGATCCCATGGACCGTGTGGATAGTACATCACGGTGGGCCCAATGTCCTGAGGTGGACAGTGGTGTACCCCACCCGATATTTAAATCTGTCAGGGCCAGGGAGTAGGGATGGAGGGTGTGAATATAGCACACATGTACTGAGGTGGGGTCCACGTCGGTGTAGCCCACCAACATTTTAAATCAAACTGGTACTTGTGTTTTGCCTGTCGTCCAGATGGTCAGCCATCTGGATGGTACTAATGCTGCTGTTGCGGCCCACATAAACACTCCATCTGCATCGTTGCAGATGGACGGTATGGATGGAACATGTACACCATGGTGGGGCCAGCAGTAGCCCCTCCCACATCACCCAGACAATAATGCCAGCTGCTGGTGCTGGTAGCAGTAGCAGCCTAACGCTGCCCAACCAGTGTTAATGCTGGTGATTCCCTTTTTTTTGGCAAGTGGAGCCCACATGGAAGATCCTATCCATCCATCAGTTGGCCACCTCACAGTGGCCCCCAAGAAGCTTTGAAACAAGCTGATATTTGTTATTTCCTCCGTACAGTCCAGCAGCAACTACTGTTGGACATCCCATGGTTGGACGGTCTGGATGACCTATCAGCAAGCTGGGCCCATGATCTAGCCAAAATGGACAGACAATGGATATGATACATATGTTAAGGTGAGCCATCAAACAGGGAAAAGAGAGAGAGAGAGAGAGAGAGAGAGAGAGAGAGAGAGAGATCGGTGAGAAGGGGAGAGACCCCGCCACTATGGGCCCTCCCTAAACAATGCATACATCAAGATGAGTCCTACATATGTGGGCCCTCACCTTTGATCTTCTTGAACTTCTTCCATCAACGCATCCTAGAGCTCCAGGGGATGCATTTCAACGGTGGAGATGATCTTTGGATGGTGGGATTGGGTGGTAGGGAGGTGGGCCACACTAGCTTCTCCATGGAAGCTTGAGAAGCTTGGACGTTGGGGGTTAGGATTGCTTGGGAGAATGAGAGAGTGCGTGTTGCAAGGAGAGAGGGATGGGTGAGTGATAGGGTAATGGGTGAGTGAGTGATGTATACTTGACATGTATGGGTGTGTAAGAGAGAGAGTTGACTTTGGGGTTGATCTTGTACTTGACATGAGGTGATTGATGTGTACTTGATTGATGGGACATGTTGTAGAGATTCTCTTGGGATTACAAATGTGCGGCGTTTTCCTCGAACTAAACGCAGGCCTACATCTCCTGGCCTAGGTATCGCCTCGACACACGAGACAAGGCATCGGAACCGCGGCGACGGCGCAGTCGCTAGGGTACAAGTCTCGGGTTGACCCGACTCTGGAATACGGGATATGACTCAGGGTTGGGAACAACTGCCGATTACAGATCGCGAGTCATCGAAATTCGACCGGGATGACCGCGGAAGCCTACGGAACAGTATGGGCTAGGATACGGGCCTTACAGTATATTTCCAAGTATCCTTTGAACTTTGAAAGGAAGAAACTTCAAGTTTTAGTTTCTTATTTTCAGTTTTAAGTTTTTCTAATTCAGAAGACTTAAAACTCAAATATAATTTAGTTTTTTCAAAACAATCGGAAAGATGAGACTTTTCTAAAACAACTTTTTAAAGTTCTAATTGTAGTTTAGCATAATTTTCTTTTTGAATTTTTAATTTGCCCGTAATTTTACAACTTTCTCTCTATAGGGCATTATATGCATCTTAAAGATAATCTTCATTTTTAGAGTCACTTCTTGAAGTTTCATAATTAGATATATCACAGTTATAAGAAGAAGTGATTCTGGCTATAGTCATAAAAGCTTTCAAATCATTTACATTTTTCTAGTCTGATTCATCAGTTTCAAAATTAGTTTCAGACTCTGATGATTCATCCCAAGTAGATATCATACCTTTTCTTTTAGATTTATCCTTTTTAGGACATATAGAAGTAAAATACCCATCTTCAGAACAGTTGAAACATTAGGTGTCTTTTGTTTTTAGATTTTCAAAATTTTGAATTTCCTTTTCTTTTATGAAATGGTTTTTAAGAATTTGTTCTTTTCTTGTTTTAAAAAATTCTATAAAATTTCTTTGATAACATAGCTATATCATCTTCATTTTCTTCAAAATCAGAATTTACATTAGATTTCTTTGAATTAGATTTAGAAAATTTAAGAGCAATGGACTTGATTTTAGGAGATTTGAAATTAAACTCATAAGTTTGAAAAGAACCAACTAACTCCTCAACTTTCATAGTATCTGTATCCCTTAATTCCTGTATAGCAGTAACCTTTGAAGTAAACCTATCAGGAAGCAATTGCAGTATTTTTACGCAAACCTTACTTTTAGGGATTTTATCTCCAAGACCCCACATGGAATTTACTATGTCATTTAGTTTCGTATATAAGTCCATAAAAGACTCATTTTCTTCCATACAAATTTTTCTCAAATTTGGTTGTGAGGATTTAGATTTTAGATTTTTTGACAATAGTAGTTCCTTCATGTGTCATTTCGAGAATATCCCATGCTTGTTTAACTGTATCGCAAGAAATGATTCTTTTGAATTCATCTAGTGATAAAGCGCAAGTTATTACATTTAAGGCTTTTGCATTTGCACTGCTTTACTTTTCTGAACCGTAATCCAAAAGGTAAATGCAATTCCTTTCATTGATACGGTTCCGTCATCGGCTACTACTTTCATCATAGGAGGGATCTATTTAGTTGTCGTGGCTTCACACACACTTTCATCAATGGATTTGAGGAAAATCCTCATCCTGGCTTTCTAGTCTGAATACTTAGAGCCATCAAAGGGAGGTGGCCTGGTAATGGATATGCTTTCAAAATTTGACATCTTGTATTTCTGGATCTAGCCCAAGGAGGTAAATCCAAAAAATAAAAAGAGCAACCTGCTCTGATACCACTTGAAATGGAGAGCTAGCGATGTCCTAAAGGGGGGTGAATAGGACAGTGCCAAATAATCAAAATAAATGCGAAATATATAAAGATTAAAAAAAATCTCAATTGCTCGAGTATTGAAACCTTGATTCCAAATAATTCATTGGACAACCTTCACTTAAAATATTAGACAGGACAACCTTATTTCACGAATGACTTTTAAAATCAATCTTTCAAACTTGCAAGAGTATATGAAAGGATTACAACATTTACCAATGAAATGAAATAATAAAATATATCCAATCACCAAAAATAATAAGGCATTTACCACATGGCACAAGGAGTTATAGTGGTTCAGTACTTATTACAATCACACCTGGTTCAGTACTTATTACAATCACACCTACTCACTCCCAAAATTACTACCCTCATAATTTTGGTTTTCACTATAAAAAGGTTTTCACAGGATTACCTTAATAACCTGATACAGTTCCTTGTGATGTTCACAGGCTATCACAATAAAAACTCAACTGAGATTTTCATAGGCCATCTTAGACAAAACCTCAACGGAGATTTTCACAAGATATCTCAAAAAAACTAAACAGAGTTTTAGAAGGTATAAGTATCTTCAAATGTAAAAGACGTAGCAGAAGTTTATAGTAAAATGACTTCTTTCTTAAATGTAGATGGGGCAGTGTTCTATCATATAAAAAGAGTCTAGGGTTCTATATATTTTAAAAATGAAAAACTCAAATGCTGCTTGATTCAATTCTCTTAGATCTCAAAGAGGAGTATAGTTTACTCTCTTAGATTAAGACTAAAATGATCTTGAGAAAAAAGGAATTGAATAAGCTATTAAAATAAAATTTATAAATACCAACAAATAGCTTGCCGAGGACTTGAGCTTCTCTCCCTCTCTCTCTTATAGAAGAATTATAATAATTTTCGTTGTCAATTAAAATGAGAGAAAGACTCAATTTATAGGAAAATAAGTTATAACTTCGGCTAGCCTAAGATAGGCTTCGACTAGCCTAATGTCACGCCCCGAACTCGGAGACCGGGCTCACAAAATTCCCGATCGCCGAATCCGACACCGACAGCCTCCGTAGAACCCCATTCTCGGCTCCCAGCGCCCATACGCCAGGTTCCGATCCTGGGATGCTACAAGGAGGATTTCTAATAATTCATTTAATTCGTAATGAGCATAACCAAGCATAACCCACGAACAATAACCACAAGAACACCATCACAAAATCCACTATGAACAAAAACTTTGAATACAGTGCGTAGAAAGGGAAATACAAGGTAGTGCAAATAACAAAAACTCCCAAAGCTCGGCGGCACGCTCCAACTGCGGTGAGACTACAACTGCGTCCTGGCGTCACCTGCACACATCAATCGTGCATAAGCTTATAGAAAGCTTAGAGGGCGGTGTAAGTGTGTGCGAACGTGCTCAGAATGCAATGCCGGAGTAATGCGAAATCATGCTGATGAGTACGAAATGCAACTAGCCGTACCAAGGCTATGCAGTACAAGATGTGAATGCTATCGGCCATACCAAGGTCATGCGATGCAATATGTAAGTCAAGCATGTCAATCCTCATCCAACTTTTCATGTCAATACAGTTCTCAGTCTGGATAATCACCGGGGTTCAATACACTCCAAGTGGCACTGTCTCTCTCTAAGCAGCACAGTCCAAGTGAGCGTAAGAAACCTCACTATCCGCCTGGCCAATAGTCAGCCAATACCTATCCGGCATGTCGATAGCGAACCCATTTCCGAGCTGGTCAAACTCAGCCTAGTAATGCCCCCTGCTCTCGGGCGAGTAAGGCCACCACTCCTTTCCAACCGACCACGACACAGTGGGAGACGCGGCCTCATGGTATACGGCCCTCATGCGCTCATATATCCACTCGGTCTCGACGTTGGAGTCATCCTCTGGTACCATCGGGTTCAGGGACTCTCACCCAGGGACATCTATGGCGCCCAATTGCTTGGAACAAGATTTTCCCAGATTCAACCGCCCAACCACGATATATCTGTGGAGGCTATGGCCCCGATGTCGCTAGGGCATATCTCAATCATACGGATGCAAATGCATGAACCACACTACCAATCATGCAACCATCCCGCGTGAAGCACACGCTCATGTAGGCAACTCCGCCTATCGGGGGGCCGTAAACAATCGCCGAAGGCACATGCTATGATCAGACACTCCTCATCTCAAGCATACATATGATGCGTATGATCATGAATCATGGGCTGTGCTAAATATGTTACAAAGCAATAAAC
Organism: Magnolia changhungtana; assembly: GCA_030180095.1. NCBI lineage: Eukaryota > Viridiplantae > Streptophyta > Magnoliopsida > Magnoliales > Magnoliaceae > Magnolia > Magnolia changhungtana. Next base: position 6,751,068 of record JASAUF010000625.1, read on the forward strand.
TATCCTCTCAATGAAGATGGGCCTACATGAAACAGATATGGGCCTATCAGTGGCCTTAGGGAGAGTTATAATGTGGACATCGAACCAACATTACTCGTACAATGTGGACGTCAAACCAACATTGTCCCCAAGGCTCGGCTCACCTCAAATACCATTAAGTAAATCCTGGTGGAATCACACATTGCAATATGCCTTAGGTACATCCCACTGGGCCCTAAATACATCAAATGGGCCGTATCTCATACGCCCTATAGTCATCAAGTGGGCCACCTCAATGAACCTCACCAATGGGCCTTAGGTACATTGCAATGGGCCATCACCCATGGGCCTGAGAATGCGTTAAAATGAGCCCAATCACATAAGCTCTATGTGTATCAAATGGGCCTAATCACATAGGCTTTATATATATCAAAATGGGCCTCAATATTGGGCCCATATACCTGCCAAGATGGGTCTAAATGCATGGCCCATATATACCAAAGTGGGCCTCAATAATAGGCCTATAAATATCCAAGTGGGCCTTAATAATGGGCCCAAAAAAATACATCAGGATGGGCCCAAGTACATGGGCCCATATGCACCCAAGTGGGCCACATGTGAAGCCTACCATAATGTTTACTTGAAATCCAACCCATTCATAAGGCCACGAGACTAGGGCCCACCGTGACATTTATTTGCCATCAAACCTGTTTATAAGGTCACACGTGACAGGTCACACGTGACCTGGGCCCACGGCCAGGGAGCCAACCGAACAGGGGTCACCGTAATGTGTATTTGCCAACCGACCTTTGATAAGGTCACATCAGCAGGGTCCCACCGTGATGTGGTTCACAAATCCAGCCCATACATTATATGTATTTCCCCATATTGACCGTCCAGACCAAGTCTCATCCGCATCAGAAATTCAGGTAGGCCCCACCAAGTATTTCTATATGGTTTAGGCATGTCATCACATGATTTAGATGGTATGGGCCACCTGAGATACGTATACGGCTGATTTTTGGCATACCCCATAATTTAAAGGGGGACCAACAAATGCACGGTTCTGATGGTCGAAACACACCATGGTGGGCCCTGACCAAGAGCCGTGGGTCGCCAGAGATGGCCGCCGCCTTTGGCCTTGGCGTCGCGTCATGGCGTCCGCAGCAGAAGAAGCTGCCGCTTTGTATTTTTTTTTTTTTTTTTTTTTTTGTGGTCCACCGAGATGTGATTCACAATCCAGTCCGCACATTATGTGTGTCCCACTTGTCTGCCCGTCCAGACCAAATTTCAGATGCATCCAAGCTCCAGGTGGGTCCCACCAAGTACTTTTATTTATTCTGGCGTGTCTTTATATGGTTTTAGAGGGTATGGCCCACCTGGTAATCAGATCACCTCAAGACCTTGGGTCAACGCCTAAAACGAGATGGAGAAGAAAATGGACGGTGTGGATCATCCTCCTACACCATGGTGGGGCCTGCATGAGCAGCCCACCCCAAAAGTTACCCTTTTTTTGTTTTTTTTTGCTACCTGCCCTGACAGTACACCACTCCATACGGCTGCACGTCCAGCGTCCCTGGACGCTGGACGGCATGGATATAACACACGCATCATGGCTGGGGCCCACGCGTACCCGGCCCACGTCCATCAAGGTGGGTCCCACATAGTCGTGGCCCACCATAATGTATTATATATATATATAATATAATATATTACACACATTATTATTTAAGAGATGAGATCTCCCTAAAATGTGGTGGGCCACTCTATCCGATGGATAGAGTAGATTTTACAATATTTGATGAGGCCCACTACATTCTAAGGAAGGGAGAAGGAGAAAGAGAGAAAGAGAAAGAGAGATACACGGTGAGACAGAGGAGGGACCCCGCCACTATGGGCCCTCCATTTCATACATGCAAACATAAAAAAAAACAGGTCCCACCAACAAGTGGCCCTAAGAAAAGAAATTTAACGGTGGATCACCCACCTCTTGCACTCCACCTTGCTCCCTTAGCTTGGAAACTCCTCACCTACGGTTCTTATGGACGTTGATCGGGTTTTAACGGTGCGGATGATGATCGGACGGTTGAGATGGAAGATGAGGAGGTGGACCACACTTAGAAGTTTTGGGAGATTGAGTTGCTTAGAGAGCCTTGGACGTGTGAGAGAGAGGGAATGAGAGAATGAGAGAGAGGAAGAAATAAATTAAAGAAAGGAGGGATGGAGGGAGTGGTGTGATGATGTCATGGGTAAGGGTGGCTTTGAAAAAAGGGGAGAGAGATTTGACTTTGAGTAAAGGAGGCATGGGTTGCTTGTACTTGGGTAGGTGTGACTTGACTTGAGTGATTGATTTGATTGATGGGACATCTCGTAGAGATTCCCTCGAGATTCGCAACGTGCGGCGTTTCTTCGAACCGAACGCTGACCGACATCTTCTAGCCTGGGTATCGGGTCGGTGCGTGAGTCGCGGCGTTAGAACCGCGGCGACGGCGCGGTCGCCAAGGTACGAGTTTCGGATCGAGCCGCCTTCAGCATGCGGGACTCGGCTTAGGATCGAGCGCAACATCGGAAATGGGTCGAGGGTTGCCGGAATTCGACCGGTAGGATCGCGGAAGCCTACGAAACTGTACGGACTAGGGTACGGGTCTTACACCTAAGTTCATTGAACTCTGTTCAATGGATTTCGGATCACGCGGGATAAGAATTATCCAAAATTTGGTTGACCCGAGGTCAAATTCGACTGGCCGAATTGGCCATTCAGCTAGCCAAATTCCCACAAATTTCAAAAGTTTGTGTTGCTAGAATTTCACCCGAACTTTCTCAGGCTGGCTGAATTTCAAGCTTGGGTTAGCCAAACCAAAACTCAGGCTAGTCAAATTTTCAATAAAAGTTGTTATTTTTCTCAGGCTTCAAGTTGGGGTGGCCGAGGAAGCTTAGGTCGGTCAAACCAAAGGTTAGGCTAGCCGAATTCAATAGCAAAAACCCATGATAAAGAATTTTTGAAAGCACCTAGTCCTGAGGTCTTTCTAAGGTTATACCACTTGAGATATATCAAATATTTAAGTCACATTAACTTGAACTTTGTCTTGTCTTGAATATTGTCTTGTACTTTATCTTGAATACAGGCGACGATTTCTTTGAGAAGATGTGCTGATTTTGTCTTCACAATAAGCCGATCTTGAGCTGATCTTTAGGTTCTACCTTAAAGCATTTTTGTCTCATGATATTTGATAATCTATGTGTGCTTAACATCATAGCACTTACAGAAGTTGTGATTAAAGATTGATTATGATGAAGGTAATTTGATCCTATCTTTGTTCTAATGGAGAGAACAAATAAAGGATCAAGGGGGCATCTATTGGAGCATAAAAAATGATGAAGTGATGGGAAGAAATCAGACATGAAGAAGAAAAGAAAGAAGAATATAAAGTTGAAATAAGAGATGTTGCACGTAACCGCACAATGAAGAGTGGTTGCGTGGGTCCGTGTAACGCTGTAAAGATCAAAAAAGTTGTTGCGCGCCACAGAATGAGAGTATTGCACAAGATGGGCCCCATGGCACAAAATTTGAGGCCTCACATGTGTGAATGCCTATAAATACCCCCACCACCTCCTCATTTGACACATATAAGAGAAATCAGAGCTCCTAGAAAGAAGATCTTTAAGTACCCTTGACAGGTACTTGAAGAAGGAGAAGGAAGAAGAAGCAAGAAGCAAAGGGAATGAACCCCATTACGCTAGACCGCGCAATAAGGCCTTGTTCCGTACAAATGACATATGTTGCATACATGCTATCGGATTTTTTGAACTGTTACAAGTTTCCTCAGAATTCAGTATTCTAACATAAGAAGTTATCATTCTAAACAAGTTAGAAGAAAGAACGGAAGATGTTCAGATTTGCACAACACTTTTCTTAGTTAGACAAATGCATCACAAGCTGATATGCCGCCGGAATTGATATTCAAATATACTTGATTCTTGTATTCCATAATTATGTATACTTTATTCTTGAATCAAAGGATAGACGATGATGTAAATGAACTCAGAATCAATAAAATATTTGGTGATGATTGTTCTCTTATTTGTTCTTAGTTATTATTGAATAAGATAATATAATTCCCTTAAATCAAATAAATTCGTTTCTTGTCGAAATATATGTGTTTTGTATGAGAATGTTAAATAGGATTTTTAGATCTGTTTATAACACTGGTATTATCATAATATAAATTCATAATATATTGATCAATACCATAGTCAACTAACATGCATTTCATCCACATAAGTTGCATGTAAGCATTCCCTGCAGCAATATATTCAGCTTTTACAGTGGATAACGACACTGAATTTTGCTTCTTGCTCATTCAAGATACAAGGAAGTTTCCAATGTTAAAGTATCCACAACTTGTGAATTTTTTGTCATCAACATTACCTGCCCAGTCATCATCAGTGTTTGCAGCTATTTGTAGTGACGTATCATGTGTATAACATAAACTTAAGTTAGGAGTACTTGCACATATCTGATTATTCTTTTGACAGTAGATAGATGAGATTCTTTAGGGTCAGATTGATATCTAGCATAGATGCCTAAACTAAAAGAAATATTAGGTCTACTGGCAGTTAAGTACAATAGACTACTAATCATGCTACGGTAAAGATGAGAGTCAACACTTTTACCTGATTCATCTTTAGATAGTTTGAGTGTTATAGTTATGGGTGTCTGAAAATTTTTACCATTCTTAAAACCAAATCTCTTCACTAGGTTCATAGCATATTTGGTTTAAGATATAAATATCCCATCTTTGAAATGTTCCACTTGGAGACCAAGGAAATAATTTAGCTCACCAACCATACTCATTTCGAACTCTAATTTCATCAAATATGTAAACTTAAAGGAGAGGTCAGTAGTAGTTGATCCATAAATAATATCATCTACATATATCTGAACAACTAACATATCTACATTACATTTTTTATATATATAAATAAGGTTTTATCAACACTCCCCATTTTAAAATTTTGACTAAGTAGAAATTTAGTCGATTTTTCATTTTATGCTCTTGGGGTTTGTTTTAAACCATATAGAGCCTTTTTAAGACGGTATACAATACCGGAAAGTTTGGGATCTTCAAAGCCCTTAGCTTGTTCAACATAAACTTTCTCATTTAAATAACTGTTTAAGAAAGCACTTTTGACATCCATTTGGTATATTTTGAAATTTTTATAGTATGCAATGGAAATAAATAATCTGATAGATTCAAGATGAACAACTGGTGCAAAGGTTTCATCATAGTCAATCCATTTAATTTGAGTGTAACCTTACACAACCCATCGTGCCTTGTTTATTATAATATTACCCAATTCATCATAATTGTCTTTGAAAATTCATTTGGTTCCAATTGCATGTTTGTCAGAAGGTTCGGGAACCAAATACCAAATATCGTTTCTAATAAACTGATTTAGTTCATCTAACATGGATAAAATCCAACTTTCATCTGTTAGGGCTTCATTTGAAATTGTGGTTTATACCGCTGATACTGAAGAATGAATATGAGAGAAGGTCGTAGAGGGGGGTGAATAGGAATTTTCAAATATTTTTGCCTATTTAAAATCCTGATTGCCTAACTTAAATAATCATTCAATTTAAAGCAAGTAAGGTAATATAACTCTAATGGCTTCCAAGCCAATTAGAGGTTCCAATCATAAAGGCTATTAAAGATATACAAATATAATAACTAGCCTAGTGTTGTGAACTTATGTGTGGAATGTGCTTCCTATCAATTAATAGCATTAATTCAATCATGTATGAGAATTTAAAACATTCAAGTATATATAAGCATGATTAAACAGATGCACAAATGACAATTTCAAACACAAGCATGTATAGTGGTTCAGCTACGTTCCTACTTCACTCCCAGCATCCACACTCAATCTCAAAATGCACCGGATTTCACTATTAATAGTTTTAAAATAGGTTCACCAATAACTTTTACAGTCCTACGCTAAGGATACAAATTTATGCTCTCCGCAAGAGCAAAGGTCCTATACTAAGAACCCACGTTTAAGCACACCGACTAAGGTCCCACACTAGGCACCTCCGTTTAAGCCCACCGGCCAAGGTCCCACATAAGACACCTACGTTTAGGCCCACCGGGCAATGTCCCACATAAGGCACATTCATTTAAGCCCACCGAACAAGGTCCCACACAAGGCACCTACGTTTAGGCCCACCGGCCAAGGTCCCACACAAGGCACCTACATTTAGGCCCACCGGCCAAGGTCCCACACGATGAACTTAATCGAGTTTGTTGATAGCAAACTCTTAGCATCAATCGTACATGAGAAAAGAGACTAAACTGTGAACTCTTAACAATGACACTTACTTGTCAGATTGAGTTCTCTTTTGTAGCTTGCCTTGGGTTTCTTGATCTTCCCGGTGATCCCCCGATCGCGTAGCTTGGATTTTCCTATTGGTTCAACTTCACGATCAAGAACCTTGCATAAGATGTACCTATAAAGGTCACCAAGGTAATGGGAGTTGGTTGAATCTCCTATCTAGGATAATGAGTAGGTTTCCTAAGGGATTCAACCTATGAATGCTCTAGAGTATCAAAAAGACAAAGGGTTTTCCTATTAGTTTGGTCTTTGTACTCTAGAGAAGGCACGAGTTCATGCTCTTCATTAATAAGAGCTTTGAATGCTTATAGAAGTGAGAGATCACAATGAAGAGAGCATGAAACTCGTATAGATAGAGTTTCTACATGCCGCTTTTATAAATAAAAAGTTCCAACGGATAGAAAATAACTAGCTTGCGGCGCTACCAAAGCCAACTTCAGTATTACCGAACTTGCTTCGGTGGTACCAAAATATCATTCAATAGTACTGAATTAATTTCCCAAGTTGCTGAATGAAAAGGTCCCTTTCGGTGGTACCGAAATTTGCTCATCGGTGGCAATCAGTGTCATGCCCCAAACTCGGAAACCGAGCTCATAAAATTCTTGATCGCTGAATCTGGCGTTGACAGCCTCCGTAGTATCCCATTCTCAGCTCCCAACACCCATATGCCAGATTCCGATCCTGGGGATCTACAAGGAAGATTTTCAGTATGATTTTTTTGAACGGTTAATCTATTTAGGCGGTTACATATTTTGTACATGGTATCAACGTATATCGAAGAGACAAACCTGTTCGACATGTCACACATAATATGGTGCACCATCTCAACAGTATTGAAGGAAACAATAGCAAACTCCAACAGCTCTTGTATACATCCTGAAAAATAGTGTAAGTCATACATATGAGCAAACCACAGCTCGTGAGTCTACTGCGTGTCGGAAGTAAAACACGTCTTTTGAGGGCGCTCCCATAAAGACATCCAAAACAACCATAGGCATGTTATCAACCAGTTATTACATCATTTAGGTTGTATATAAGTTTCCAACCATACCGAGCCTTGGATCCATCTGGACCATACAAAACAATTTAAGATTTATCCTTACGGAAGTATCTGTCGGTTCAGAATTTTTTAAATTTTATCATGAAAGAATTTGATCATAGGGACTAGTCATATAATTATTTACTATCGCAAATAAGTCAAGAACAAATATCAAATGCATCTGACCGTTGGAATCATGGATATCGACCACACAAGATGGTCATAACAAGCCCCCAAATACATCTTTCGTATAAAGCCAAGATCTCAGTCATCCGAACTCCGATTGAAGCTTATTATATACCGTTGGAAAGCTGGTTCAATTTTCTACGAATCTAATGGAACATATATTTTTAATACACTCATTAAAGGAATTAAAAATAGGTCTGTTTTAGGCAAATCGAAATCTTGCATGTGCTGCTGGATAGCAGTCAAGTAAACTTGATGTTATGGATGATTGGACCGTTGGATGGCTACAAAATTTGGTCTAGAGTTAGTTCATATTGTGGTTAATATTATTTCTAAATTTCAACTCAGATCTTAACATATTTGACTTTATACAAATTTTACAAGTTGTTGTCCAGATATAAAAACAAGATTACATGTGAAGGAAATAGATATAATGTTCATCATGGTAGACCATACTGATATGGGCCACTTTACTGACCATCATACCCATAAATATATGTACACAAGAACTCCACGCCCACATATATCAAGAAAATAAAAAGATGAAGAAAGATGAGGATGAGGAGGATGGGAGGAGGGGTGTAGACTCACCTTAATGGATGGATGGTTGGATGATGATGTGTGGTCCACTCCCTCTAGGTTAGATGATGAGCTACACCTTAGCCCCACTCTCTCTCACTCTCTCTAAAAATCTCAAAAATTTTCTAAGTATAGGAAAAGAATAAGTGCAAGAGAGCTCCTACTCTTATATAGGGAATTGGGGGTTGAGGTAACAAGTTTATGGGATCTTATTAGTGCTAAAAGTGAGGTGGGAGGTGATGTATAGTATGGGTAGTAGATGGATGAGGTGGACGGTGCTAAGCATGTATTAGCCAAGGTGGAAGAAATCTAGACATGCATTGGCTAATGGATGGATAAGGGTTATAAGTTGTAGGTGATGCATGGTGGATGATGAAGTGCAGTGTTATAATTGGTTGTTTGAAGTAATGTGGTACAAATCAAGACATGTATTGGATGCATGTATAGGATGAGGTAGACATGAGCCATGATTAATTTCTAAGGCATGGGGAGAGAGCTAATGATGAGTTTTGGGATATAATCCAATTTTGTCTTATAGTGCTTGTCTTATATGTGCTAGCTTCTTATTTTGTCATGTAACAATTGTCTTATTTATTGGTAATTTTCATATTCTAAAAGTGAGCTTTAGGCCCACATGGGCTCAAGTCCAATGGGTCTAGCATAATAAAGGTTGTCTGTGTTACTGTATACATAATTTGGGCCTTACATTCGATGGGTCATATCTCACTAACGGAGCGTTGGATTGATGTGCGATTTTCACCATTGCGATCACAACGACGACGTAGTCTACATGATAGAGGTCTCAAGATCATCTGGAATAAATTACTTGGGTGAGTTTTATAGGTGCACTAGGGTGTAGTGTATGGTCTATCAATGGTGCGAGTTGGGACACGTGTGCACACGAGCGATGTTGCAAAAGACCGGGATCCCACAATCGGTGTCACTGAAATATCCAGTCAATGACATCAAATTATCTTTGTAATGTTACTGGACTATTTTGAGCCCCTTCGATAACACTGAAGGTATCTTCGGTGATACTGAAGGTGATATTCGGTGGCACCTTCTTCCAACTTGGGACTTGCTAAAGCCAAGACTGTGGACAGATTTTCCTGATTGTCCATTTAATCATTCATCAACTTGAGACTTGCTAAAGCCAAGACTAAATGATAGAAAATATGAAGTCAGAATTGGCTTTGAATAGATGACCTAGTAGGTTTTTCTATTTGGGTTGGGATCATCTATTTGCAAGGTCAAGATTGTAGAAGCAATTCTTTGTCTTTCAATGTGGCTTTGATGCTTCTAATCCAGTTGCGTCGCTAATCTTCATTTGCCAAGAACTCATCCGACTATTAGACAAAACTTATCACGTGATTGACAAACATGTGTGCAAAGTTAGGTGCACTTACAATCTCCCCCTTTGTCAATTACGTGATAAAAACAACCAACATACGATAGTGTCATGGTCCATACCAATGACATACCAAAATAATAAGAACTACATATCAAAAGTAAAAATTTACAACTCAAGACTTGATATGTAATACAAAATCATGCTTCTCCCCTTTAGTGTTTATCAAGAATAACCTGCAACAAGGGGAAAAATAATTTCTGCATAAAATAAACATTGTTTTGGTGGGTAGGTTTCTTCTTCCCCTTTTTGTCAGCTATTAGCAAAGGATTTACCAAGAATTAAACCAATAACATAAAGATGATAATCCAGAGGGTTAAAAAAAAAAAAAAAAAAAGTTATCATATAATGATATAAGCATAAAGACCATCATCCAAACAATGAAATGTATTATCATATGCAGTCAAATCATATGTTAGATAGAAAAGATAACCATAAAAGGAGTATCTAACATGGGCAGAAAAGATATTACCATAAATTCATTAAAATTACTACCCCAAGATTGGGTAGAATAATCCACCATCCAAAAAAACCAACAAGCCCTTAAGGGTATAAATATCCAAAAAGAAAATGTACCATGATTCAGCAACAATGTAATAAAAATTATCTGGACGATCCACCCTCATATGGAGGGATATAAGAATGGCGAGTCAGAAGCAATTCAGTGATGTGCTCCCCAGTATGTTGAAGAGTGTCAAGATGCAGTTCAATCCCGGAGAGCTGATTTTCGCACTACCGGAGGCGAGCTTCTATATTTGACTGCCCGTCAAGAAGTTGACAAGCTGGATCGTTCTAGCAAAGGAGGCGCCCGGTGCTGACTGATAGTGGACTTGGTACAGGTACTGGGATGCGACAAGGGTCCCATCTAGTGGCCATAGGAGAGTCTTAAACTTCTTCATTACCCTTGTATTCATGATTAACTTTAAGTGCTTTTAGTAGTGTTTTCTTGGTAAGGTATACTGCAGGATATATTGTATCACAAGTAAGTCGCATAGCTAGAAACCTGGAAAGTTTGTAGATGACACTTGGAAAAGGGTTACTTGTGTGGTGAATACCTTTGACAACTTAAATTAATTGTTTCAAAATTAGAGTGGGTAGACATATTTCAGTTCTCCAATAGGTATCACATAGGGTATTTAGAACAACTGGTGGGAGAATATCTCCAAAAACTTCACAAGGATATGCATTGGTACTCAGTATCTCGTGAAGCACTTTTGTGGTAGATTATAAATGCAATGAAGACAGGTAGTTTATGTTGTTTCTGGGTATCATTGAGTCACCACACAGTGTTTTGGTCACTTCTTTTAGACACTTGGATCATTTAAGCAACGTTTAGTTGGTGAGGTATGTGTGACTGGAAGATTCAGAAGTTGTCCCAATATCAAAGGAGTGATCTCCTTAGTTTGATTCATGTAATTGATGTTGATTGATGGAGGATCATCTTGAACATTATGATAAGAATTCAAGAATTGATAAACAAGGTCATATTGTATTTCTCCTCCTAAATAAAGGACGTTATCCCACCCCATTAATCCCAGATAAATGTCTATCCCATATGGCTCTATGAGACTGGATTTAACAAATCGATCAAAGGTAAATTCGTTTGCCCTGGCAGAATGCGGGTAAGGAGTATAGGTTCTGATTTTTCTAGATGTGATTTCTCCTTTCGCATCTTCCTTTCCTTTGTTCTTGACCATGTCATGCTAAAATCATAAGTTAAAATAATAAGTACAAAAGAAATAACTAATATGAAAAGATGCTTGTATCCCTTGACTGAATGAGGTTATAATCACAGATTTTCTAATTAAGTCATATAGATCATATAGTGAGTTCCTTTCAAAACAACCCCTTTTGATTCTATGTATTTGTAATTCAATAAGTTGTTTTTGAACACAATGGTATCCTTATAAGAGTTGATATGTGGCATGTAGTGATTTAACTATTCCACCATCACAGTCCAACTTAAACCCCCGGATAGTGTGTAATGGGACAAAATTAATAGGGCTAAGATTTCATTTACTAGTCCCCCAAAGTATAGGCATCTTTGGAGAGAGGAAATCTGTTGAACCTTGAATTTTTCAAGACAGCTTTCATCCATAATTTTTGCAAACACAATAAAAAAATGTGCAATAATGTGCCTAGAAGGATTAAGGTTTTAGGAAGACGAGGGTCTATAGGTTTAGCTAGATGATCGTCCTCATGTTGGAACATAGAGTTTATGCCTAGATGTGATTGATTCTTTAATGTCATGTTTCTTCTCGGATCGGTTTTTTTCTAGGCAAAGATGACTCCATTCTATGGAAAATGAAGTGGAATGATAACGACCTATCAAAAGAAGATAAACCTAAGTCAAATGATCCTAGTTTTTGAGATGTAAAGAGAAAGCACTAGGAGATACCTTAGATTTTGCTGATTTTGGTTGCACAGTCCTTCAACCAAACTTTGGAAGAAACAAGAGATAGTCTAAGAAGAATTGAGCAATGAAGGATTTAAATAACTTGACACGGCTCGATTTCGGTAGCACCGAAGGTAAGTTCGGTGTTACCAAAGTGTTCCTAGAACTCAAAAGATCTTTAAAAACTGATTTTCCTACTAAGCACAATTATAAAATAGGATTTCATGGTATGGTTGAGAATGTGAAATCCTTCCATGGAATATTCAAAATATTCAGAGGCCAAGAATCCTCAGATTTATCATTTAGATCAAAATGAACCTGTAACGACCTGAAAATTTCCGTACATTGGGTCGAGCACCACCTCGACCAGAAATCACGTAGGATTAAATCCTTTAGAAATTTAACAAAGTTAACTAAGTACTAAACTCAATTAGTTATGAAATCCGTTAGGATCGCTTTAAATACGATCTGCAAGACCCAAAACTTGCAGAACAAGTGACGCTAGGTTACCCTAAAGTTTAGAACCAAACTCATTTCCCGTCTGCTCTCGGGAATGAAACGAAACTTCGTATTAGGTCTGGATCGCATATCGGGATTCCGATTAACCCGAAGTTAAGGAACTAGGACCGCCCCACTGGGCTTAACAATCATCTCAAAAATCAGCTTTATCCGATATTCCACGGCCATTCGTTTCGCATCGGAGCGAGGTAGTGTGAAAAACACTATTCACAAGCCGAAATAAATATCCGGAATAGTGATCTCGCATCGTTCGTTGACGCGTCAATATAAGCAACCCGACCGTCGAATCGACCAAATTACACCCTCGGATTAAGAAAAATTTTAGGAACATTTACATGTACTTGGAATTTCTGATCGTGGCCCACTGACCGTCGAACTGAAAGTGGTCCGCCACGTGCGATCTGCGTATCCGAATGAGTCAAAAACGTAATCCCACGTAGATCCATTGGTGGTGAGCTTAAGTCGACGTTTGGTTCAAAAGGGGCCACCGAACTTCCCTTTGAGCCGGAAAAGCGGCGAAAAACCTATATAGGCAGTACCCTATGAACCTAAGTCTGTTTTCGTAATGTTTGAGGCTATAAAAGGGGCTTAGAGCAGCCCCTCTCACAGCCATACGAATTTTGGTGGAAACCCTAGAGAGAGAGAGAGAAAAGAGAGAGAAGGACTTGGAGATCGTTGTCGATCTTCCTCCACTTGCACTGGATTGCTACACGGCCTACACCGCCTTATTCTCGGCGTTTTCCCGGTGTTTTCCGCCTCATTTGAAGGTAAGAAAACCTAACCCTAGGTCTGATTTGATGTGGAATTGAGGTAGGGTGTATACCGACTAACCGATTCCGCTCTTTAGGCTAGAAATCGGCCGTAGACGGAAGATCCATCACCCTTGCTGATTTATTCCGTTTCCAAAGGCAAATGTGAGGACTTTAAGTGTATAAGTTACGGTTTTCAACGCTTTCAATGTCAGATAATGGTAGATTCATGATCTGCTTGCAATTGCACATGTACAAAGTGCTTTCCGTTTCCTGTTTTGATTAGCGGTGTGAAATATGAAATTTCACATATTCTAGGTATACGTAGAAATACCGTATACGTATTTTTTTTGGATAATTGCTTGACATGTTTATTTAATGTTTAATTATATAACATATGAATGAAATACTAGTTTGGCGAAAGAGATCGCCAAAATATATGTTCCTTTGTAAATGTGCCGTATGTTGAAAATACGTATTGTAGAAATACTGTATACGTATTTCTTTTGGAATAATGTTTGACATATGTATTTAATGTATGATTATACAATACATGATTAAAATACTAGCTTGGCGAAAGGAATCGCCGAAACCTATGTTCCTTTGTAAACACTATGTATGTCGAAATTGGGTATACGTGGAAGTACCCTATACGTATAAAATTTGCTGATGTGATTGCTATGTTTAATTGCTGTATAAATATGATGTATATGTATAAAATACTAGTTTAGAAAAGGGACAACCCTAGTGTACACTTCTCTAGCATACGTCATGTATGTTGAAGTAGTGTATTCCAAGTGTTGGTGAAATCACTTGTGAGTGTAAGTGCTTAAGTGTTAGAACCTTAGGTAGGTGCTGAGATGGGATTCTCGGTTACCTTAGTGTCACATATGACACTCTCCACGTGGTGGTTCACTCTAACCACTCACATATGAACTCTAAGTATTTGTACCCCTATGTGTTTAGTGCTTTATAACATGCTTTACAACATGCTTTACAACATGCCTTATAACATGCTATACTTCATGCTTTATAATACATGCTTTACTCCATGCTTTACTTTATGCTCTACAACTGATTGAGTTTGGGACTATGCCTATAGTCCACACCTTCGGTACCAGACTTACTGTTGTGGCTGAGATTCATATCGCCACGATGGACGTGTCTGGCGAACCCGAGTCGTACTTCGGTTGGCGATAGTGGTTGGCCACACGGAGTGCTTTTGCGCTCCATATCGCTCGACTTGTGGTGCGCTCGAGCTAGTCAGGCTCGTCAAGCAAACCGATATGTGTATATGTATGTTCACCATGTTTGGTCGCTACTGCTTGAACCTAGGGTACCAAACTTACCAGTGGCAACCCCGTTAACCATGGTACCTCGATCCGCTAAGACGCATGAGCCGGACATGGTGGTATGGGACACCGTGGTCGAGCTGTCGGCCTACGCTGGGGTCATGTGCCTCCCCGTAGTGACCATTGCGCAACCAAACTCGTGAGCCGATTATGGTGGTATGGGACACTATATTCGAGCTGTCGATACTTACGGCGAGAGCCGAGTATGGTGAGACCGTGCTCGTGCTGACGGCGACGAGTCCTCCGTAGTATCTTCGAGTATACTCCAAGTATCCGTGATTGGCGACGAGTCTTTCACAAGAACCAGAGTATGAGTTGAGCCGAGTGCACGGTGAGACCCGTACTCGAGCCGACGGCTAGTGATTGAGCCAGTACGGTGAGATATGTACCGAGCCGACGGCCAAGCAATTGAGCCGCATACGGTGAGATCTCAGTATCCGCGCCGACGGGTGACGAGCCCTTTGCGATGCCTTCACTACGCTTCTCAAACCATAATATCGTATGAGATTAGCTAGGATTGACGACCCTAGAATGGATCATGTTTGGGAATTATACAAGGGAGGTACCTTAGTTTCCCAATACCGTGGTTGAAATGGATTAATAAAAACTTGGTAATCATGATCATCATGCACCGCATGTGCTTTGTAGATGTGGCGCACTAAGGGAGTAGCATTCGCGAACGTAAGATGATGTCGCTTGAGGGTGGTTTGGCAAGGGCATACAAACATCATGTCATATCATTTTTGCACTAAACAAGAGTAATTAGAAATGTTTGATTTGTACCGCGTTATCATTCGCTTGATTGATTTGATAACATGTTAACTTATGCTTTATTGTTCCACCGAGTTAGCTACTCACTCCCACGTTACGGGACGGTGTTTGCAACACCCACCGGACTCTGTCACATTGTGTGATGGCGCCTCTGTTCGGGAGCCGGAGCTAGACTATGAGGAGGATCGGGAGGAGTTCTCCTTTATGCAAGACTGACGGCTACGCTTAGGCAGGCCGTGCATCGCGGGATTTACTGTGGCCTCTTTGAGGATTGTATTTTGATTTTTTGACTTAGAGACAATACATGTATATTGGTACTCGTTAGTACTCATACTCTGGAGTTCACAAAATTTTGATACTTTACATATCTTGAATATAAAATTTTAGTCTTCCGCTTGCCTTTATACAATTGAACGGAGTATGAATTTGTTTTGGTATAATCTCATTCATGTTTATTGCGCTAACTCAGACAACATTTAACCATCATTGTGTATGTTGCATAAGTGATGCGTTGGAACTCGGGAGTTGAGTTCATACTCGACCCCCGATTTTCAGGGCGTTACAAGTTGGTATCAGAGCATGATTTTGATTAAACCGGACCTGAGTTATGTCCCCACTACGTACGCTGACGCATTACACTTAGGAGGGTGCGCAAAAAAAATAGCAACAGTCTTAGGGTCTCCCAATCCCGCCGTTCGACGAAGTTCGTTGCAAATGGACGTTTTGATCGAGTGTGTACTCGATCCCGACCACACTTAGGGACCCCAAGTCACTCCTAGACCGTTTATTGACGTGTCCAGGTCACAATCCCCCAAAGGTTAGTCGTTAAAAATCAGGAAAAATCTGATTTGATCAGAAACTTACCGGAACTGACCGTTTTTGGCACAAAACTGAGTCCGTGGGCCCCCACGATAAATCCAACAACATTTTGGACCAAGACAGGGTGCATTTGGCACCCTGGGAACGTGGTGAACAGGGCCAGACCGCGGCGGCGCGGTTCCGGCCAAGCCCGACCGCGGCGCCACCGCGGCACCGGCGGCGGACCGCGCCCCAGATGACTTTCCGGCCACGTTTCAAACGTGGGACTGGTCGGTTCAGTCCCCCCTACCCCATGGCACGTGCCATTTTGGCATTAGGTTAGGTTTTAAAGGGCTTAAACACCCATCTTCTTCATTTCCCCTCTTTTTCAAGTACCCCACCTCCATTTTCGATTTTTCTGAAAAACCATCCCTCCAAACCTTCAATCCCTCCATTTTCTTCCATAACTCACACACCCCTACCTCCTACAACAGCCCTAGCCTCTCCCTTTCCCCATTTCCACAAGTTGGAGCTCTCATAACCCTCCTTGGAGCTCAAAATCGGGTAATATACTAACCCATCCCATTTTCTTCTTGTTTCTTCTTCATTTCCTACCTCTAGAGCTTCTTCCACACCTGTTGGATTGTTGATTGTGGAAGATAAAAGAGGTCAGCCCTTTGTTTCCCCATTTTGGAAAAATTTCCATGGCCCTCCTTGGTGTGGTGGCCACCATTTTCTCCATTTCCTCCATCCTATCTCTCATGGGAAAGAGGAAAACCGCGGCCGACGACGCCGGCCCAAGTAGGCCAGCCCATACCCGAAGAAGATCCGACGTTGGGGCCGGCACAAGCACCGTGCGAGAATTTAGGTCGAAGCGAGACCTGGATCCTGACCACCCAGCCAGAAATGCTTATCCAATAGGCATGGAATATGGGCGCTTCGCGGGCCGCAAGGTTGTATTTGAAGCTCATGTAGATGAAAGGATGTTTGGCCTACACCCGATGATGGACCACTTGGTGGATATCGGGTGGAATCATATTTTTGAAGGCGAGTCTCCCGCATGTGAGAACACGGTCCGCGCTTTCTACGCTCACATCGTGGACGCATCACTAGAGCCTCTTCAGTTTACTGTTTCTGTGAGGGGCATAAGGCGCACAATCACTGTGGATGAGGTGGTTCGAATCACGAAGATTCCGCTTGGTCAAGTGCATCCTAATGATGACTTCTCTAGAACTGCGCGGGAAAGGGATCGCCGCACGCGATTTCTCTGTGGTCGCCGGGTTACTTGGAAGCGAGGAAATTGTATTGCGACGACAAAGATGTCTGAAGACTTTCATTTGCTCCATCACATCTTCACATACAATGTATACCCACGGTGGGGTAACCACACGGAATGTACAAGGGTGATGGTGGACTTTCTGTACAAGATGGGACGCTGGGACAACATATGCCTGCCCACATTCATCCTATCCCAGATAGTTAATGTTGCTCGTTCTGCCAGGAACGATCTTTCGCTCCCATTTGGCCGACTGATCTGCAGGATGGCTCGTGATGTAGGCTACAGATTGAATATGGAGGATCTTGCACCGGTCCGAGTCATAAATGAAGCGACACTCAGGAATATGAAGATCGGCCCCAACAAGGGCAAGCCCGACTCGACGAGTCTGGAGATGAGTCGGATAGCGCCGGCGAAGAGAGTGTTGACCTCCAGGCTGACAGCGATGAGGAGCGCAGTGATGACATACAGGAGGAAGAACCTGAGGCTCAGGACACAGAGGAGAGTTCACCCCCTGCGGCTCAGGAGCAGGGTGTGGATCGAGATGTATCTGATGCGCGATTTGCCCGTTTTGAGGAGAGGCAAGCCGCCCGCCAACAAGAGGTTGGACAAGTTCGGGCTGAGATTGGACAGGTTCGGGCTGAGCTTGGTCAAGTTCGAACTAAACTTGAAGAGAATGAAGCCTACATGAAGAAGAATTTCAAGAAGATGTCCCGTACGTTGAAGGCCATCCTGTGCTGTGCGCAGGATAAGAATGCTCCTCCTCCACCGCCTACTTCGGATGCTTAGTCATCCACATTGTAGTTTGTTGTGTTTGCTTTGGTTACCGCGATAGGCAGTTTGTGTTTTCGTACGGATGTTGCATTAGGTAGTAGCATGTTTAGGTGTTTGATGTGTGGATGTATTGGCTATAATGTGATTTCCGTCATGATTCATGTAAACTCTGTAGTCCATGTATTATGACAATTTTGAGTAAATGAAAGCATATAGCCTCTTTTGTTTGATATGTGTGGAATGCTTAAGTGCTTTATGGAGTGTATTATGCTGTATCTCACCAATGCTGTACCCTGTGTTGTATAGGGCATGCCGCGACAGTATACGCGGAGTACGGCACATCTCCTTCTGACTGGCTCCATGGACCAGACACCTTCTAGTAGTAGTGGTCCTGCGGACCGTGGGTTGGGTTCCGATCAGCCCCCTACTGGTCCTGCTGGCGGGTTGCCACCATACACGCCCCCGGTCCGTGAGCAGTTTCGGCCATCATCTTCGCGCAAAGCATGACTCCCATGCTGCTCCGCCGACCGATAGATTTGAGCAGCTGATGTTGATGATGCATCAGCAGCAGATACAGCAGCAGCAGCAGCACCAGCAGCTTATGGCCACTATCGCTGAGGCCTTGTCACATGGTGGTAGTGCGACTCCACCTACGACTCCTGCTTGTCCTGCAGGGCACCCTGAGCCTCCTGCTCAGTGTGATGATGTGCCTCTGCCTTCACCCGTGGTACCTCCTACTGGAGAGGTCGGTACACGCGGTCTACTCGAGCGATTCCAGCGCTTGAGGCCTCCCTCATTTATGGGTTCTCACAGACCCGAGGAGGCGGAGTTCTGGTTAGACCGCATCTCGAAGATGCTTCGGATGCTGCATTGCTCAGAGGCAGAGCAGGTAGAGCTGGCCGCCTTCATGTTTGAGAGGGAGGCGAGTTTATGGTGGGACAGTGTGTTGCGGTCTGTCGCAGCAGACTACGCATGGACCTGGGAGGCGTTCGAGTTCCGGTTCCATGAGAAATACTACCCGCCGACTTACCGACATGAGCGGGAGGACGAGTTCCTGCGCCTCAGGCAGGGAGGCATGACTATCACAGAGTACGAGCACCGCTTCACCGAGTTGGGCCGCTTTGTCCCGACTATACTAGTAGACGAGCAGATGCGGATGCGTCGTTTCTCCTTGGGTTTGCGACCGGAGATTCGGTCGAGGATATGCTGCCACAGTATTCCTACTTATGCGGCGTTGGTCCACATGTCTATGACGGCCGAGCAGGATGTGGACCGATTGGCCAGATCACGGGGCACTATGGTTGCGAGACCGCGACAGGATGTTCAGAGCAGGCCTATTTTAGGCAAGAGGCCTCGGCTGATTCTCCCCCTGGGCCGGCGCGCCAGCTATTCCTATGAGACGCCCGTTGGTGACCTGCACGTTTTGCGGGAAACCTGGACACCCTGCTGAGAGCTGCTTCTCGCGCATGAGAGCTAGCGGCTTTGCGCCACCACAGAGATTGGGTCGCTCTTATCCACAGGCCATATCAGCTCCGCCGCTACAGACCGTTCCTGCACATCCTTCATTCCGACCTCCCGTACCGTCCTTCAGGCCGCCACAGCGACCCTTGGCTCCTCAGCCGAACCGCCAGCAGCAGGCTCGCGTTCATACTCTCGTGGCTGAGGCACCTGAGACGTCGGTTTCAGCTCCGACGGCTTTCGAGGGTACGGCCTTCATTCATGACACTCCCGTCTCTTTATTGGTGGACACTGGGTCCACCACTTCTATTATTTCTTGTGGGGCGGTGAAACGCCTATCTTTGCATACGATTCCCACTAAGGGAATGAGACTCACTACGGCTACCGGGACCTGTTCGGATGTCACACGATTATGTGAGGGTTGCTCGGTAGTTTTGGGTAGCAGCACAGTGCTCGTCGACCTCATTGTTGCTCCGCTGTGGCACTACGACGTTATCCTGGGTATGGATTGGCTCACCAGGATGAGGGCGGAGATAGATTGCGATACTCGGATCGTGACGGCCTATGGACCTGACGGTGCAGCTTTCACGTTCCCTGCGTGCAGGTCAGTTGGCCTGTCGAGTTGATTGTTATGCTGCTTTGCTTGCGCCGATTGATGGTCCGACAGTAGATAGTACGCCAGTGGTTCGAGACTTTGCGGGCGTGTTTGAGACTATCCCTGGTTTACCTCCTCGGCGTGAGATTGATTTCACGATAGATCTTACGCCTGGTGCGACGCCCATCTCGTTGCCTACTTATCGTATGCCTCCATGTGAGATGGAGGAGCTGCGGACACAGATTGACGTACTTGGAGAGAGAGGTTTTATTCGACCTAGTGTGTCTCCTTGGGGAGCACCCGTGTTGTTCGTGAAGAAGAAGGACGGGTCGCTACGGTTGTGTATTGATTACCGTAGGTTGAACCAGTCACGGTGAAGAACAAGTATCCTTTGCCCAGATTGACGATCCGTTCGATCGGTTGAGGGGGCGAAGTATTTCTCGAAGATTGACCTTCAGTCGGGGTACCACCAGGTGCGCGTGAGAGAGGAGGACGTGCAGAAGACAGCCTTCAGGACGTGCTTTGGGCACTACGAGTTCTTAGTGATGTCGTTCGGTCTGACGAACGCACCGGCCCGTGTTCATGGATCGATGAACCGGGTATTTCGGCCCTTCCTCTACCGATTCGTCATCGTCTTTATCGATGACATCTTGATATACTCCACGAGTCGGGAGGAGCACGAGGAGCACTTGCGAGC
Organism: Magnolia changhungtana; assembly: GCA_030180095.1. NCBI lineage: Eukaryota > Viridiplantae > Streptophyta > Magnoliopsida > Magnoliales > Magnoliaceae > Magnolia > Magnolia changhungtana. The sequence goes on from JASAUF010000625.1 coordinate 6,772,036, forward strand.
GGTATTGGATACACTGAAGAAGAACCCGGTTGTTTGCGCAATATAAGAAGTGCGACTTCGGCGGGAGGAAGTCAAGTTCCCTGGGACATGTAGTGTCCAAGGATGGGATAGCAAATGGACCTTGCTAAGGTAGTGCGGTTCAGATTGGCGGCGAACACGAATCGAGTTCGAGGTGAGGAGTTTTCTTGGCCGGGCCGGGTACTACAGACGTTTCATTCGGGATTTCTCGAAGATCGCAGCCATTGTCTCGGTGACTCGAAGGACTCGAAGTTCGCTGGAATGAGAAGGCGGAGGCGGCTTTTAAGGAGCCGAAGGACAAGTTGACGTCCGCCCCGTGCTAGTATTGCCGAGCAAGGGGTGAAATACACGGTGTATACCGACGCGTCTCGCGTTGGTTTGGGTTGTGTGTTGATGCGAAAGATAGGGTGATATCGTATGCCTCGAGACAATTAAGGAAGCACGAGGAGAATTACCCTACACATGACTGGAGTTGGCGGTGTCATCTTTGCATTGAAGCTCGGAGACATTACCTCTATGGTGAGGAGTTCGAGCTTTTTCGCGACCACAAGAGCCTTAAATACATATTCACGCAGCCGAGATTTGAATATGAGACAGTAGCCGATGGATGGAGACCTTGAAGGACTTCAAGTTCGAGGTTTCCTACCATCCCGGCAAGGCGAACCTCAGTGGCAGACGCGTTGAGCCGCAAGAAGGCGATTGCATTTGCGGCACCGCTGATGATAGCCGAGTGGGATATGGTAGAGTTTGTGCGGGACTTCGAGCAGAGACTCACTGTCGAGGAGCCATTTGAGTGTGTTGCGCACATTCGGGTGCGGCCACTTATCGACGACAGGATTGTTGAGGCCCAAGAGGGCGATGCACGGCTGTCTGAGCTTCGAGAGCAGGCTAGCGACGCTGTGGACTCCGAGTGGAGAGTTGGATCTGATGGGGGTTTACGGTTCCGTGGCCGCCTATGTGTTCCAGATGTGCCTGACTTGAGACGCGAGCTTCTCGAGTCTGCCCATAATTCGAAGTTTGCGATGCATCCTGGTAGCACGAAGATGTACCAGGATATGAGACGGACGTACTGGTGGGACAACATGAAGGCCCACATTGCTGAGTTTGTGTCTCGGTGTCGACGTGCGACCAGGTCAAGGCGTAACATCGCCGACCTCTGGACCGCTTCTTCACCCATGCCTATAGCGGAGTGGAAGTGGGACTTCATCTCCATGGACTTCATATCAGGGTTGCCGAAGACGAGGAAGGGGCACGATTCCATTTGGGTGATTGTGGACCGGTTGACCAAATCGGCCCATTTCCTCCCTATCAGAGTTACGAACTCCGCAGATGAGCTGGCTAGATTGTATATCAGGGAGATAGTCCGTCTGCACGGGGTTCCTTTGGAGATTGTGTCGGACAGAGACACGCGGTTCACATCCATCTTCTGGACTCGTATCCAGGAGGCGATGGGTGTGAAGTTGAAGTTCAGTACAGCGTTTCATCCTCAGACTGATGGGCAGACAGAGCGAGTGAATCAGATTCTGGAGGATATGTTGCGAGCTTGTGTGTTGGACTTCAAGGACAGTTGGGATGACTGTCTCCCGTACGCAGAGTTCGCCTACAACAACAGCTTCCAGGCGACTATTGGCATGGCGCCATATGAGGCTCTATATGGTCGACCTTGTAGGGCACCGCACTGTTGGGCAGAGGTCGGAGAGCGTAGCCTGATTGGCCCGGAGTTGGTTCAGGCGACTACAGAGAAGGTAGACATTATCAGGCGTCGATTACTCACAGCACAGAGCAGGCAGAAGAGTTACGCCGATACGAGGCGGCGACCGCTGGAGTTCGAGGTCGGTGATCATGTGTTCCTTCGGGTTTCCCTATGAAGGAGTCCTTCGGTTTGGGAAGAAGGGGAAACTCACACCGAGGTTTATCGGTCCATTTCGATCTTGGATCGAGTGGGTGATGTGGCGTATCGTCTCGCCTTGCCTACACCGCTTGCTTCCGTGCACAACGTATTTCATGTATCTATCTTTGAAGAAGTACGTTCTCGATCCTTCGCATATCATCAGATGGGAGCAGGTACAGTTGAGCGAGGATGCTACATATGAGTTGCGCCCGACGCGCATCCTTGACAGGAAGGAGCAGGTACTGCGTAGCAAGGTCATCCCGCTTGTGAAGGTGCTTTGGACACATCATTCTGAGAAGGAAGCTACCTGGGAGACTGAGGCCGAGGTCAGGAAGAACTACCCTCAGATTCTCGAGGAGTATGAACAGGTATAAATTTCGAGGACGAAATTTTTTGTTTAAGGGGGGTAGATTGTAACGACCGAAAATTTCAGACATTGGGTCGAGCACCACCTCGACCGAAATCACGTAGGATTAAATCCTTTAGAAATTTAACAAAGTTAACTAAGTACTAAACTCAATTAGTTATGAAATCTGTTAGATCGCTTTAAATACGATCTGCAAGACCCAAAACTTGCGGAGTAACAAGTGACGCTAGGTTACCCTAAAGTTTAGAACCAAACTCATTTCCGTCTGCTCTCGGGAATGAAACGAAACTTCGTATTAGGTCTGGATCGCATATCGGGATTCCGATTAACCCGAAGTTAAGGAACTAGGACCGCCCCACTGGGCTTAACAATTATCTCAAAAATCAGTCTTATCCGATATTCCACGGCCATTCGTTTCGCATCGGAGCGAGGTAGTGTGAAAAACACTATTCACAAGCCGAAATAAATATCCGGAATAGTGATCCGGCATCGTTCGTTGACGCGTCAAGATAAGCAACCCGACCGTCGAATCGGACCAAATTACACCCTCGGATTAAGAAAAATTTCAGAACATTTACATGTACTTGGAATTTCGATCGTGGCCCACCGACCGTCGAATCGAAAGTGGTCCGCCACGTGCGATCTGCGTATCCGAATGAGTCAAAACGTAATCCCACGTAGATCCATTGGTGGTGAGCTTAAGTCGACGTTTGGTTCAAAAGGGGCCACCGAACTTCCCTTTGAGCCGGAAAAAGCGGCGAAAAAACCTATATAAGCAGTACCTATGAACCTAAGTCTGTTTTCGTAATGTTTGAGGCTATAAAAGGGGCTTAGAGCAGCCCCTCTCACAGCCATACGAATTTTGGTGGAAACCCTAGAGAGAGAGAGAGAAAAGAGAGAGAAGGACTTGGAGATCGTTGCCGATCTTCCTCCACTTGCACTGAATTGCTACACGGCCTACACCGCCTTATTCTCGACGTTTTCCCGGTGTTTTCCGCCTCATTTGAAGGTAAGAAAACCTAACCCTAGGTCTGATTTGATGTGGAATTGAGGTAGGGTGTATACCGACTAACCGATTCCGCTCTTTAGGCTAGAAATCGGCCGTAGACGGAAGATCCATCACCCTTGCTGATTTATTCCGTTTCCAAAGGCAAAGGTGAGGACTTTAAGTGTATAAGTTACGGTTTTCAACGCTTTCAATGTCAGATAATGGTAGATTCATGATCTGCTTGCAATTGCACATGTACAAAGTGCTTTCCATTTCCTGTTTTGATTAGCGGTGTGAAATATGGAATTTCACATATTCTAGGTATACGTAGAAATACCGTATACGTATTTTTTTTGGATAATTGCTTGACATGTTTATTTAATGTTTAATTATATAACATATGAATAAAATACTAGTTTGGCGAAAGAGATCGCCAAAATATATGTTCCTTTGTAAATGTGCCGTATGTTGAAAATACGTATTGTAGAAATACCGTATACGTATTTCTTTTGGAATAATGTTTGACATATGTATTTAATGTATGATTATACAATACATGATTAAAATACTAGCTTGGCGAAAGGAATCGCCGAAACCTATGTTCCTTTGTAAACACTATGTATGTCGAAATTGGGTATACGTGGAAGTACCCTATACGTATAAAATTTGCTGATGTGATTGCTATGTTTAATTGCTGTATAAATATGATGTATATGTATAAAATACTAGTTTAGTAAAGGGACAACCCTAGTGTACACTTCTCTAGCATACGTCATGTATGTTGAAGTAGTGTATTCCAAGTGTTGGTGAAATCACTTGTGAGTGTAAGTGCTTAAGTGTTAGAACCTTAGGTAGGTGCTGAGATGGGATTCTCGGTTACCTTAGTGTCACATATGACACTCTCCACGTGGTGGTTCACTCTAACCACTCACATATGAACTCTAAGTATTTGTACCCCTATGTGTTTAGTGCTTTATAACATGCTTTACAACATGCTTTACAACATGCCTTATAACATGCTATACTTCATGCTTTATAATACATGCTTTACTCCATGCTTTACTTTATGCTCTACAACTGATTGAGTTTGGGACTATGCCTATAGTCCACACCTTCGGTACCAGACTTACTGTTGTGGCCGAGATTCATATCGCCACGATGGACGTGTCTGGCGAACCCGAGTCGTACTTCGGTTGGCAATAGTGGTTGGCCACACGGAGTGCTTTTGCGCTCCATATCGCTCGACTTGTGGTGCGCTCGAGCTAGTCAGGCTCGTCAAGCAAACCGATATGTGTATATGTATGTTCACCATGTTTGGTCGCTACTGCTTGAACCTAGGGTACCAAACTTACCAGTGGCAACCCCGTTAACCATGGTACCTCGATCCGCTAAGACGCATGAGCCGGACATGGTGGTATGGGACACCGTGGTCGAGCTGTCGGCCTACGCTGGGGTCATGTGCCTCCCCGTAGTGACCATTGCGCAACCAAACTCGTGAGCCGATTATGGTGGTATGGGACACTATATTCGAGCTGTCGATACTTACGGCGAGAGCCGAGTACGGTGAGACCTGTGCTCGTGCTGACGGGCGACGAGTCCTCCGTAGTATCTTCGAGTATACTCCAAGTATCTGTGATTGGCGACAGTCTTTCACAAGAACTAGAGTATGAGTTGAGCCGAGTACGGTGAGACACCGTACTCGAGCCGACGGCTAGTGATTGAGCCAGTGCACGGTGAGATATGTACCGAGCCGACGGCCAGCAATTGAGCCGCATACGGTGAGATCTCAGATCCGCGCCGACGGGTGACGAGCCCTTTGCGATGCCTTCACTACGCTTCTCAAACCATAATATCGTATGAGATTAGCTAGGATTGACGACCCTAGAATGGATCATGTTTGGGAATTATACAAGGGAGGTACCTTAGTTTCCCAATACCGCTTTGGTTGAAATGGATTAATAAAAACTTGGTAATCATGATCATCATGCACCGCATGTGCTTTGTAGATGTGGCGCACTAAGGGAGTAGCATTCGCGAACGTAAGATGATGTCGCTTGAGGGTGGTTTGGCAAGGGCATACAACATCATGTCATATCATTTTTGCACTAAACAAGAGTAATTAGAAATGTTTGATTTGTACTGCGTTATCATTACTGCTTGATTGATTTGATAACATGTTAACCTATGCTTTATTGTTCCACTGAGTTAGCTACTCACTCCCACGTTACGGGACGGTGTTTGCAACACCCACCAGACTGTCACAGTGTAGATGGCGCCTCTGTTCAGGAGCCGGAGCTAGACTATGAGGAGGATCAGGAGGAGTTCTCCTTTATGCAGTACTCTGACGGCTACGCTTAGGCCGGCTGCATCGCGGGATTTACAGGGCCTCTTTGAGGATTGTATTTTGATTTTTTTGACTTAGAGACAATACATGTATATTGGTACTCAGTTAGTACTCATACTCTGGAGTTCACAAAATTTTGATACTTTACATATCTTGAATATAAAATTTTAGTCTTCCGCTTGCCTTTATACAATTGAACTGGAGTATGAATTACTGTTTTGGTATAATCTCATTCATGTTTATTGCGCTAACTCAGACAACATTTAACCATCATTGTGTATGTTGCATAAGTGATGCGTTGGAACTCGGGAGTTGAGTTCATACTCGACCCCCGATTTTCAGGGCGTTACAGAACCAATAACCATTCATTGGAGATCGTTGATCAATAGGTAATAAACATTCAATTGCAGTATGTGTATCAACCTTTTCTGGTTCAAGATAAGTATCATATTATTCATGAGTATTTTAAAAGTTATGTATGATACTTGTTATATATGGAGTTTTTTTTATCATGAAAGCATTTTTATCAAACTCCATGAAGAAATTATTAGTCAAGAATTTATTTTTTTGGTGAATTGATTTAAAAGTAATATGCTTTTGAAAGCTCTAGAATCAATTTTAACCAACTGAGATTTATTTCTTAACCAATCAATTTTATTTTATTTTTATGTCTCACCTTTACTTGACCCATTATCAAATATATCAAAAGATGGGTCGAGGTAACTTGTTGATTTACATGGACTAGATGTTACAAAGGCCCGAGTCATTTCCAGGGCACTTGTGTCTGTTTTGCATTATCCTTTTGGTAACCATTTTCTTTGAGCCCGAAGAATATTCTCTGAGTGACTTTCAAATGATTTAGATGTGACTTTGTGGTTTGTCTTGGAAGAAACATCAAATTTCTTTACCATAGGACATTCTCATTTGTAGTGTCCTATCTTTCCACAGTGATGGCATTCAACTGGATCTTTCTGATTTAGGGTAGTTGAATTTGTCATCTTTGATGAGGTAGAGGAGGATTCCGATTCATATCCTAAGCCTATCATATTTTTGGATTTTCTTCCCATGCCTAGAAGTTTCTCAAAATTTTCATTGCTTTGAGTAAATTTTTGGGTTAGTTCTGCTATTTGATCAGAATTTTTTACTTCCATTTTTTTGTTTCTTATTTTTTCTTTTTAATTTTTCAACTTTTAATTCTAGAAGTTCAATTTTCCTTATCAGATTATCAAAATTTATGCTTCTAACTCTAGTTCCTCTCCCCTTTTTAATTTCCTCAAGATCAAGTTCATCTTTCTCATCCAAAATTTTTGGAATGACTGTAGTAGTGGAGGCCATGGGAATCTTCAGTGATTTTGTGTCTCCATCACTACCTGACTCATTTAAATCTAAATTTAAGTCGTCAGTGTCATCCCAAGTGGTTGTCATAGCTTTTCCTTTGGACTTCTTTATAGGGCATTCCGTGGAGATGTGACCAAACTTTTTACAGTTGTAGCTTGAAGCTCTTTGGACTTGTTGAATTTTCCAGTTTGGCGCTTGTGGTCCGATTGAGCTCCCTTGTTGTTGTATGGTCTTCCACGGTTCCTATTAAAGAATCTTTTAAATTTTTTAGCCAAGAGAACAACTTCCTCATCTCCATCTTCGTCATCACTATCTTCATCCTCTATTGTATTCATGGCATTAGAGGCTTTGAGAACATTATTTTTGGATTTTGTGGGTGGTTTGAAGTGTAGTTCACAAGTCTGTAGGGAACGTACTAGTTCTTTTACTTTCATTTCTTCTATATTCCTACACTATTCAATGGTAGTGACCTTGGAGTTAAAACGTTCCGGTAGAGATCTTAGAATTTTCCTACATATTTTGGGTACTGGAATTCTTTCTCCGAGTCCTCCCATGGAGTTACATATACCATTTAGTCTTGTGAAAAACTCCATGAACGTCTTATCTTCTTCCATCTTTATGTGTTCAAACTAAGATGTTAGTAGTTGAAGCCTTAACATTTTTACCATGTTTGTTCCTTCATGGTGTTCACCACCCCAAGTATAGGGTCGCGATGTAGTAATATTCTCAGTAAGACCGAGGTCGAATCCACAAGGACTGAACCTTGTACGTAATCTGAAAGTAACTAGAACTAAAACTAGAAGAAGATGTAATCTAAATCAGGAGAATGTAAGAGAATAATGGTGAATTATTAAAGTAAAACTTATAAAATTCAAAGGTGGAAAACTAGGGTTTCCAAGGATCCACTTGTAGAGATCAGGGAGATCTATGCTTGATTTAAGAACACAACTGGAATCAGAGTCCCATCTTCATCCAATTGGAAGATAATTCATTAAAATCCAAATCTAAACTTCCTTTGATCTAGTTTTCAATGGAAGAGAGGGATGAGAACTGGAATTGATTCCATCACAAAACCATGCCCATGAGACAAAGTAAACAACAAAATGTACCAATCCACAACCAATCTGGGAGATTTATGAACGTTAGGAAGAATTCCATCATCCAACCATGTACAAGAGACGATGGTGAACAACAGGATTCCCAAGTTCACAATCCCTATAATGAGAAGAACATGCTCAAAGCTATCGCAGATCCATTGTAATTTAAGTCACAACAAACCATTAAAAACTAAAAACATTCCTTGTAGTCAAACTAGAAGCAAAGATAGTTCAACTTAAACATGAATCAAGACTATAGAAAATATCTCATCACACTACAAGCTTCACCTCTTAGCCCTAGCTAAGAGGTTTAGCTCATCACAGACATAATGGACTAAAATCTCTTAAGTAAAGATGTAAACAAAACTAGGAAACCAAGAGGAAGGAAGGAAGGAAGGTAGTTGGCCGCCCACACATTGTCTCTTTTTCTTATTCTCTTCACGTCTCACCTCTAATGATGCTCTCTCTCTCTCTCTCTCTCTCTCTCTCTCTCTCTCTCTCTCTCTCTCTCTCTCTCTCTCTCTCTCTCTCTCTTCTCCTTTTCATAACCGAAGGACGTCGGTGGAGTGGCTGGGAGTTGATGAAAGCCGATGGAATCTTGTGTTTACACAGCAAGAACGGACTGCACAAGAAACTCGGAGGCAGCTGCGTTTGGCGGGGATTTTTTGGATGGTGAACATCCAAGCTCAGGATCTGACTTCTTGGCTAGGGTCGTGGCCACCCTCTCTCTCTTTTGGACGGTCCAAATCTTGCATCCGACCACCGGTATGGTTGCACAATGGGTCATGGAGGCCGGATATGTGTTGCACATGGAATTGTGCTAAGATGTTCGGTGGGCCCCACAGTGATGTTTTCGGAGAAATTCACCCCGTCCATTAGATTCGTGGAAAATTTTCAGTTAGAAATGAACACTTTTGCTCAAGTTTGGTGCGGCCCAAAGGATCGAATCTTCACGTCGTTCATCCTGCGTTTGACAGCGATCTGCGTGTGTACACGTGCATGAGAGCATTTGGATTCCATGGGTACAGTCAACGCCCCCTGGATTGAATGGACGATTCAAATCATCCATCGAAGTTGTGATGGTGAGCCACGATGCCCCACAGCGGACTGACGTCCGTTCACTAGCTGCGTAATGAAGATGGGTCGAGTCAACGACCCTTAACCAAATTCTTCGGTCTGGTGTACTACAAGTGTGCACCTTCTGTGCACACGCACGTCCCCAGGTGGGGTCCATCGTGATGTTCATGATAAATCCACTCCATTCATCCATTTTCTCATCTAATTTAAGGGGTTAAGACCAAAATTTAAGTGTATCCAAATATCAAGTGGGCCCCAAATCAGTGATTTAGTGGCTGATCCATCCATTGGGCCACTTCCACAAAGATCCAAGGGCCGAATTTTGACGTGTATGGTTAATTTAAGGTCCTCAGGCCAGATATAAAGTTTTGAGCCAAATGGATGGTGAGAACCCTGTGATCTTGCATTCAGGATGACTTTTAGGCCTCTTTATCGTCAATCACTTGATTTTCTCGAATCTTTGACATGTGAATTCCTCAATCTCAATCCCCTAAGATCCGTCCCTTACCTTGGTGATTCTTGAGCATCAAATCCATGTCTTTAGCACCCTTTTTCAATCCAAGCTCTTAAATTCACCTTGCAACACAAACATGATCAAAATAGGACGTTAAACATTATCATGTTCGTAAAACCATATAACAACCGGGGTCTAATATGCAATATTTGACCCTTAACACATGGGTAGTTTTCAATAACTCCCACGCTACCTTAGGGTTTGCACACATGCTTATTTGATGAAATACTTCCTGTGAAACTTCGCAGTAAATTGCATTCATGGCTTTAGCTTCACACATCCTCATCTCTTTGTCATACTGGGTCCATTTGGCCTTTGGTTTTAATTTGGTGATTGTTGTGCCATCCTCAAGAATAATTTGTTCTGTAAGTACAATCTATCCATTTTCGACCATCTCCCATACATCATCATCTAAGGCCTAGAGAAAAAATATCATTCTGACCTTCCAGTATGCATAGTTTGTACCATTAAAGATGGGTGGTCGTGAGATGGATGGTCCCTCTCCTTTGCCCATAATTCTTTCTTCAGTCAAGATCTTCCTCTAGGTTGTTAAACCTTTTTTAAAGGAACCTCGCTTTGATACCAATTGAAATTGCAGTTTATACCGCTAATACTGAAGAATGAATATGAGAGAAGGTCTTAGAGGGGGGTGAATAGGACTTTCCAAATATTTTTGCCTATTTAAAATCTTGATTACCTAACTTAAATAATCATTCAATTTAAAGCAAGTAAGGCAATATAACTCTAACGGCTTCCAAGCCAATTACAGGTTCTAATCACAAAGGCTATTAAAGATATACAAATATAACAACTAGCCTAGTGTTGTGAACTTATGTGTGGAATGTGCTTCCTATCAATTAATAGCATTCATTCAATCATGTATGAGAATTTAAAACATTCAAGCATATATAAGCATGATTAAACAGATGCGCAAATGGTAATTCCAAACACAAGCATGTATAGTGGTTCGGCTACGTGCCTACCCCACTCCTGGCATCTACACTCAATCCCAGAGTGCATCGAATTTCACTATTAATGGTTTTAAAACAAGTTCACCAATAACATTTACAGTCCTACGCTAAGGACACAAATTTATGCTCTTCGCACGAGGAAAGGTCATACACTGAGAACCCAAGTTTAGGCCCACCGACCAAGGTCCCACACTAGGCACTCCGTTTAAGCCCATCGGCCAAGGTCCCACACAAGGCACCTAAGTTTAGGCCCACCGGCCAAGGTCCCACACAAGGCACCTTCGTTTAGGCCCACCGGCCAAGTTCCCACACAAGGATTGGTGAATGAACTTCTGCATTCAAGGATCTTCCAGCTACCACCTTAATGGCAAATCATTAAGTTGGAATCCCTTGAATGCCTAAAATCTTGGAATTACTCTGTCTCTTCAATGATTATAATTTAATAAAGTAATTACCAACATAACCTTGACCCAACCCATTGCCATACATTGGAGCATCATCAGTGTTGCGGATCAAGGGAGCTAAAGATTCTTTTTCATCAAAGAAGGAGATCTTCATCAACGTGCTTAATGGGGCTCATCTACTTATCCGTAAGTCATTAGAGTCCAGAGACCCTACTGATCATTCCTTTGTGTAGGATTGGGTCACAGGTGAATCTACCCCTTTCAAGTCCTCATAGGAGGCCTCCGACAGGAGAGTACGTGTGGGTGCTATGTATTGACCTTTGCTCTTGTAGAGCATAAACTTAGGTCCTTAGTGTAGGTCCTTGGCCTGTGTGACCTAAAACATATGTGTTGTGTGTTGACTTTTGCTCTTGTGTAGGGCATAAACTCTAGGTTCCTTGTGTGGATCATTGGCCTGTGTGGCCTAAAACTCTAGGTTCCTTTTGTGGATCCTTAGCCTGTGTGGCCTAAAACCCTAGGTTCCTTGTGTGGATCCTTTGCTCGAGTGTAAAGCATAAAACCCAGATGTTGTGTGTTGACCCTTGCTCCTGTGTGGGGGCATAAACCTGTGTCTCGTGGAGACATGCCTAGATTCCTTGTGTAGGTCCTAAAGTCGACCTTGTGTAGGTTGTGAAGGTTAGAGGTGAACCTGATTTAAAACCTCCTTTAGTGAGATCCGGTACACTCAAGGGTTGAGTTCGTCCACCGAAAGTGGAGTAGGCATATATCCGAACGACTGTGTTTGGGATTGTTATTTGCATACTCTCTTATTGTATTTACTTTTAATGTTCACATGATGCATGATGACATGATTATTTAGAACTGATAAGTATCACATCCCCACACACAGTCACTCAGTGAATCCATCTCAGACTAAGGTTAAATATATTGTTTAGATTTTACTCAGTCTTGTGATTGGATCCTCTAATTGGTTTGGAAGTCATTAGAGTTAAATTGATGATATCTTGACATTTGCAAATTAGATCAAGATAATGGCAATAGGATTTTAAATTGTCGTAAAATTTTATAAAGTCCTATTCACCCCCCCTCTAGGACACTTTGACATATTCCTACTTCTACTAAAGCAGTCATTACAGCAATTTCATTTGGTATCAGAGCGGGTCTCTCTTAAGGGCTTCACCACCTAGAGAGTGATCTTGACTGAAGTTGGAATCACGGCTAAATGAGAGGGCTCATCTGTGACTAGACCTCCTGTATTTGATGGATCAAATTATGCCTACTGGAAGGCTATGATGCATTACTTTCTGAGATCCTTAGATCATGATGTTTGGGACATTGTTGAAAAAAGATATGTGCCCCCAACCGATCAAGTGGCACTTGAAAATGGCACAACTATCTCCAAACCAAAATCCAAAGAGATGTGGACAACATTTAATAAAGAAAAACAAACGTCTGAAGCTAAAGCAATGAATGTTATTTACTGTATTGTGTCTCAAGAAGTATTTAGTCAAATTAGTATGTGCGGCACATCAAAAGAAGCATGGAATTTGTTGGAAACAACCCATGAGGGAACCAACACAGTAAAAAGATCGAAACTGCAACTCCTAACATCACAGTTTGAAAGTCTTAGAATGGAAGAGCATGAGACCTTCATGGAATTCTTCACAAAACTGAACATCATCTGCAATTCGATGGGTGGATTAGGAGAAAAAGTTCTGATCCCAAAAATCTGTAGGAAAATTCTGAGATCCTTACTAAAACAGTTCAACTCAAAAGTTACAACCATTGAAGAGTGTAGAAACATGGATGAAATGAAAGTAGAAGAACTAGTAGGTTCCCTACAAACATTTGAACTACACTTTAAACTTGTTCCCAAATCCAAAAATGATGCCCTCAAAACTTCAAAACAGATCACCACAAATGAGAAGGATGAAAGTGAAAGGGAAAATGAAGATGAAGAAGTGGCCCTATTGGCTCAACGGTTTAGAAAATTCTTCCATAAAAACCGTGGCCGACCATTTAAAGGAAAACAGTCGGACAACAAGCATTATATAGGTATACATAGTAAAAAGTCCAAAGAGCCACAGTGTTACACTTGCCGAAAGTTTGGGCACCTATCCACTGAATGCCCCAATAGAAAAACCAAAGGAAAGGCGATGGCAGCCACATGGGATGATACTGAAGAGTCAAATTCAGAATGTAGTGACTCAAAAGTGATAGAGACCAAAAATCCCTGAAAATCCTTACGGCTTCTACATCCTCCAACATTCCCATAGAGACTGAGAAAATCAAAGAACCTCAAGCCACAGGATCATTTCCATCTAATGATGAGGAAACAGAGAAAGAAGAAGAAGAATAGGATAAATTGCAGGATGCCTATAATCAACTTTACATACATAGCATCAATATCCTTAAAAGACTTGAGATTAGTGAAAATAAGAATAAATTGCCGCAAATAGATCTAGATAAAACTTTAGAAACCAATACACACATAATTAATGATCTTCAGCAATACCACTCAGATAATGATAGGCTTAAAAGAATCAACTCATTTTTGAAATATCTGAGTTGGTGAAATTAAACAAACAGATTGAATCATTGAAAAATGAAAACATGCATCTTAAGAATGAAAATCACACACTCATATTTGATGCAGAAAAATCCAAAAAATCTGTTAAGTTGAGTTACAAATTTTCCCAAAGTAGTGAAAATTAGAAAAACTTCTGGGAATGGGAAGACCACAAAAGGACAAAAGGGGATTAGGATATAAAAACTTCAAACCAATTCTTACCCCTGCAGCAACAACAACAAAGAAAATAGTTGCTTCAGGAAGTAATACAAGGGTTACTCCTATTTGTCACTTATATAGAGATTCAGGACATTATAAATCTAAATGTCATACCTTTGATTGAACTCATCCTGATTCCGATGTGAACTTTACTGGTAAATATAAACCAACCGAAAGAACAGTGCAAAATATCAAGAGTCCACCACGGTTCATACCCAAAGGTAAGACATATATGTCTCCACCTAAAATGACCAAGAAAATGGATGAACTACTAAGTCAGGTGGCTCAACTGAATCAAAAAACAAATGAATTGATAAAATAAGGAAAAGTGATTCAGTTACCCAATGTACCCAAACAAGTTCCTAGCAAAATGAAAGAACCATCCTCACGAAAACTTGTGACAAAATGGGTGGTTAAGGGAAAGAAAAATTGCCTTGTGACTTACTCAAATCTTAAAATAGGCAATAGTGTCAAGTGGTACTTAGACAGCGAATGCTCAAGACATGTCACGGGTGACAAATCCCTTCTCTCAAATTATTTAAATCTTGATAATGGGGTAGTCACCTTTAGAGATGGAAACACCGCTAAGGTATTAGGGCATGAAAATATTGTTAGATTAGAGATGCTCAAAAATGAGAATGCGTTTTGTGTAGAAGGCTTAACACATAACCTTCTGAGCATTTCTCAAATATGTGACAATAAGCATGTGGTTACATTCAACAAGCTAGAGTGCAATATCCTAGACCTATCAGGAAAATCAGTTATGAAGGGTCTTCGTACTAATGACCACTGCTATGTCATCAAAGGAAAGGGGAAGGTTGATCCATATGCCTAATGTCAATTAAGCAAGGATAACAATTCCAGGTCATCGCATCTAGACCTGGATAGATGTGTGAAGTGATGCACTTTGGAAATTATCATGATATATCTAAGGTTTCTATACCTTAAAAATTCTTTTTGCACATAAACATAGCAGGTTTTTATAATTTTTGGCTTCACTATGTTTTGTACAATTTTTAATGTGTATACAAGCTGATATGAAAATATATTATGATATACATATATGGAAGATCATCGAAGTGATCAAATCAATGCCATACTTTTTCTCTTCGATAAGTCAGTCGATGAATCGGACTAATCCTCGATTATATCGAATAGATATCGATATCATCGACAACCCTTCAGAATCCAAAGCGACACTCATTTTAAAGTGTTATCGAAGACCTCTTCGATAACATCGAATAGGGCATATCAATATCATCGAATCCAAATTCGATGATATCGAAGTTCACCGCCTGATAAAAAGCGGGCGAGTGGGAAAAATTGACTTTTCATTGCTCTCTTCAAGGTTCATCTTCTCCAGTCATTTTTTCCCCTTTTCGCCATGAGCGGTCTAGCATCACTCAAATCAGGTAACTTCTTGTACATCCTCTTGATCCCTCAAGGTACACTCTAGTATTTTGGGTCTTTCTAGATTGGTTGACAGATTTCAGTTGGGAAATCTCTTGTTGGTGCTCATAGCTTTCAGTCTTTTGTCAAAATCCTTCCCTCTGTCATTTCTTTTTAGTTGTTGGTTGTCCAAATGAGTAAAGACAAAGGGAAAGTACCTGTTGTTGGGGAATCCTCCAGACCTACCAGGCAAAAGTCCCTAGCCTCAAAGAATAGGGCTAAGGCACCGATTCAGAGGTCCTCAACACGCCAACGGAGCACCACCACTCAACAAACGTCGCGTGGTGAAGCTCCTGCTGCTGCACTAGCATCCCCACCTGCTACTGTAGGCCCTCCACCACATTTTCTTGAAAAATACATTGGGAGGCGCCTGGTGCATGAACAAAGGATTGACAAGGAGTGCATCAAACCTTTCAATTTGGAACCCCTGTTGGATACGATCGATTTGCTACCCGTTCTAGATTTTGGAGGTCCGTGTTATGATGAGAGGACCTACCATTTTCTTGCACAATGTCATTCTCCAATCTTAGATCCACCATCCATTACTGTCACTGTTAGGGATGATAGCGTTGAAATTACTATGAAATCCATTGCCAACATTTTTGGTCTTACCTTGTCTCCAGTTGGCTTGTCTAATCTTGATCTTGAGAACCCAATCACTCGCTCTAAGATCACAAAATTCCTATGTCAAGACAGAGATATCCCATGGTACCAAGGGAATGCATTGAAAGCCAAATATATGAACCCTAAGTATCGAGTCTTGCACGGAATATTCTCCACAAATGCGTACCCTAGAGGAACAAATAGATCTGATCTTACCGGGTTCATGGTCATGGTCATGTACTGTGTTTCAACTGGTATCAAGTTATATCTGCCAACTTTAATTCTTCATTAGTTGGCAAGTGTCATCCACACCTCCAGAGAAATCTTTCTGCCTTTTCCTCACATCATTCATGTGTTATGCGATATAATCAGTCTTCCTATGACAGATGATCCTGAACGTCCACTACAGCATTTCAAGAGGGTCAATATTCGAAAGCTAGACCTCAAGTTTCACCCATATCCGGAAGGCCAACCTGAGGAAGAAATTCACAGAGAAGGAGAGATGGGAGAAGGAGCAGTGCTAATAGGACGAGATCCATAAGAGCCTCAGCTAGTTCTAACTTCGACCGATCCCGCACAAACTAAACTATTCAAATTTCATCAAGATAGGGGGTCAGGGCGACACTGTATGGATTGACTCGAATTGTAACGCCATATGTTTTCAGGACCTGAGTATATGACTCGTTTCCCAAAAACCTGAGTGTTAACCTTAAAGGATGGTCAAATTCGAGTGTTTTTTTTTCATTTATCAGAGTAAGCAGATGAGTGTAGTATAGACAAATCAGACATAAAGGAAAATTGTATTATTATTTAAATATACAAGAAGCTGCCCATAATGGCTTATACAAACCAATGCCCCCATTCTTTCAATTACAAAATAAAATGATATTACATGGGAAATAAAGTAAATTACAACAATCTTAGGATGTGAAATCCTGTAGCAACCCTTAGCTATTACAATCATCATTCCCGGTCAATTATAGCATGCTCCTCATCGATATAAACATGAATGTCACCTGGGCCACCTGTGCTACCTATATGGTTATATATTTGATGGATGAGTGGTCAACTCAGTGTGAATTCCCCTCAAGATTACACACCGCCGCATTAAATAAGCATAGTTATAAAACAACAAGGCAATCAAAACGACACATGATGCAGTCTTTTTAAATGCATGGATGCGTGAATGCACATCACCCCGGGGATGCACATCCGTGCAAAAATTGGGCTCGTCGCCCATGTAATCTTTGACCTGAGAAATCATCCAATCAGAACAATAGATCGATAGTCGGTGGTCTGGGAGCTAGCGAAACGATACCCCGATGATCCTAAGGCACATGCTATAGCATCGAGAATTAGCCACCCTTCATCACCAATATGTCATGGATGCATGATTAGCCAGACCATTATTAGTCCAGTTACAATCAGCCAGTTTAAATAAGCTCAAGGTCACCATAGGGGCTTGTCACCAGCGTAGGCCGACAGCTCGGGCATAGGTCTCATACCACCATCCCCGGCTTATGAGACTACCACCTGAGAATGTTTAATGGAAACCCATCGACTAGTGGCCAATTATATTACAGCACATGGGGCTTACCATCGCATAGTTGTACAATATAAAACACTGAACCCATATAGAGAAAATACCAAAATAAAGCCACATAAGGCGTTATCGTAACAAGCCACATAGGCAGATATCAAAATAATCCACATGGGGCGAGTATCAAAACCATGCGATAAAAGACCATCCTTGAAAACCACTTAGACACAACGACTCATGAATGGTAAGCCCACACCAATGATCCGTCTAGACCACCACGCAATAACCACCAGATCGAAGGTCCATTGCAATCACCATCAATCGAGTTACATCCCAAGTATGGGTGTACATTTATAAGTGAAGGTTTCCCACTAATGTACCAGTTTAAATCCCAGAAGCAATCCATAAATAATCTAATGTCATAAATTAAATATACAGGATAACATTAGGCATGTGATGTAACAATTCAATTACATAAGTGAATATAAGATGGAGATAGCAATTATCAATTTGAATTAAAATAAAACTATAACTTAAGCTAATGAGAAAATGGAAAGCTAAGGGGGAAGAAATCATCACCTGGAAGGGTTACCTAACTGTCCTTGGTGCACATTCCCGCACATGCCTTGAGGTTTAATTCACACAACAATCACCTATGGTTATAGACAGAGATTTAAAAAGGCTTGGAGTTGTGTGAGTTGGGATGGCCTGTAAATAGTGTATTTGGGCTAGAATTTGTGGTGCCCAGGCCCCACTAGATCTTGGTCCAATAAATGGTCCGAATTGGGCCCTGGTTATTTCCATAACTAAGGCCTAGACTGGGCCTGGAGTTGCCTACAGCTAAAGCCTGAATTGGACCTTATACACGAGTCGCACCATCTACCCCATCCATCTATTTTAAGAGATCCCTTTAGAGTATTACCGGAAATGAATCACATCAAAAGACCACTTGGGCCACATCGCGGTAGCAACAAGGACAGGGATCTTCGCTGTTACCAATTCATAGGGCCACCATAATGTTTATTCTCTATTCAGCCTGCTCATAAGGTCACAAGAATCTGAACCAAGAAAAATAAATAATTATCATATTGATCCCAAAACTTCTGTGACCCGAAAGGTTTCAATGCTGGACATTCAATCTCCACTGCTTTCTGCACTGTGGTCCACCTGATGGATCTGTCTTATTTTGTCTCAAGCCTTAGGGCAAGCTCTCCTCTCCAAATGAGATGGACGGTTTGGATTGCAGCACACACATCAGCGTGTGGCCAACTGTCCAGCCATTTGGACCATGTGGGTCATCACGGTATGGCCACAGAACTAGCTGTCGTTAACACAGCTGCTAGCCGTATGGAAAGCGGATGGACGGCATGGGATGAAAGATATAGGTCGTGTGGGACCCGCAGAACTTTTGACATCTAATTATATGTAGGCAGCTGAGACATAAAATGCATACATCAGTGGGTTGCCACCGTCCAGTGATTGGACGATGGGGATGAAACCCATACATCATGGTGAGAGCCCACACGTGTGGCTTACATCCATGAAACTTGTTGCGTCAACTTAGCAGCAGCTATAACTTCAGTCTGCTGGCAGCAGGCTTCCCACTTGCTCCAGGACCCACCAAACTGTCTGATTTTTGGGCCAATTGTAAGTGGTGTTCTTCACCAACTTTGAGTTGATAAATTAGCCTGATTTATAGCTTAAATAGGTGCTTGATGGCTACCATTTTTCCAGCCAAAGAACGGGTCGAACAAGGTGTTCTTAGCCCGATTTTCAAACTGTTATCAGTCCGATTTTCCTGGTGTGGGTTGTGGCATTAGTGGATGGTATCCACGTCCACCGCGAGACGTCCACTGATGGACGGTTTGGGAACGCCCATAGATGGACGGGGTGGATATACGATACATACACTAGGGTGGGTCCCACGGAGATGGGCCACCCCACTCTTTCCAACACACACATATACAAATATCAAATTGCTATATTCTTATTATATTATATTATATTATTATTATTATTTCTTTCTTTCTTTAAACGTATACAGTAGTCATTCAACACCGTACATCCATTGATGGACGGCCTGGACACAGCGTCCATTGCTGGACAGTCTGATTTTGGTGTGGCCCACCATGACTTGATGGTGCGGCCCACCAGTAGCAGTGTGTGTGTGTGTATATAATAAGATGTTATCTTATTTGCAGGGTGTACGTTCAGGGCCGGTCGTCCATTGATGGACGGCTTGGATGAACCCCAATATCGAGGTGGGGTGGTCTCACACGTGGCCCACTGAGATTGGAATCTCAGGTGCGGCCCACCTATTGCAAAATGGGGTGCGGCCCACAAGTCATGTGCAGTCTGTTTGTTAGTTGGTGAGGCCCACCTGCGAATTTGTGCAGGCCCAAATATATATATATATATATATATATATATATATATATATATATATATATATATATATATATATATATATATATATATATATATATACACCTGGTAGGCCCCACGTGGAGGTGGCCCACCAGGATGTTGTATATATCTCTTAATGTTATATTATATATGCATAATAAAGTATTAATTTATTATTTTAGAGGGCACGACCAGGCCTGCTGGCTATTTGGGACGCCCCACACATGAGTGGCCCACTAGTTTTGGGTGAGGCCCACCTGCATTTGTGCAGGGCCCATGACCAGGGCAACATGTCTTCTGTCAACGTGCATGGCCGGGACTGGTTTGAAAGCCATTTCTGGCCCTGTTTTCAGCTCAAACGTGGCTCTTTTCTGGCCATTTTTCGGCCCACATCAGTGCTCAACCAGAGGCGCGGTGACTGTCACTTTCACCGTCCAAAAATGGCCCGAAACAGAGTCGTTTTCACCTCAATTTTGGGCTGATATCAGCCCGTGTTGCAGCTCAACAGAGATCGTTTGTGAGCTGCTCCTGAACTGGATTTTAGCCCAAATTTTGGGGAGTGATGCGGTTCAAACAGAGGTTGCTTGCAAGCGGCTACTACACTGTGTTTCAGCCCCCAGCTGGGGCCATTTACATGTCACTTTTTAGCCCCAAATAGGGCCTGAACTCAGGCCATTTTTGGTCTTAATCAGAAGTGCGTTCAGCCATAAAACATGGGCTGAATTCAGCCCTATTCAAAGCTCCACTTTGGGTGGATTTTTGGCCCCAAACTCGGTTCATATCAGGGTCTATTGCTATACAAAATGAAGGAGAGTCGATAGGAAGGAAAAAATAAGAGAAACGACGTTTGCAGGCTGCTTACCCGGTTGGACTGACGTCCACGCTTCCTACCTCCTCCTTCTCTCTCTTTTCTCTCTTTCCTTTCTCTCTCTCTCTCTCTCTCTCTCTCTCTCTCTCTCTCTCTCTCTCTCTCAAGTGGTGTGGCTGTGGGCTCAAACTGACTCTGTTCAGTCCGTTTCTCATGGGCTGAGTTGGGGCAGTGCGTGCCAAGCTCACCAAAACGCCCACCCTCTCTCTATTTTCTCTCTCTTTTCTTCCTCTTTGTTTCCCTTCCTTCTCACCTCTCTTTCTGTGTGGAATCCCCAGGGCAACAATGCCTATTTATAAGTAGGGTTGAGTCGCGGCGGTCAGCGGCGCCAGCTCCCAGCATTCCACAAATGGAAGGCTCTGCTTCCTTCATTACGGCCTTGTCTACCCGTTTTTTGCCATGATAGGACCTTCCCAGCTGTGCTCGTGGAAAGCTTGGGTCCATTGGTCAATGAAGGGTTTGTCTTGTAAGAGAAGCTTTCAGGTGGTCCCTTCCCTCTAATCGTAGCCACATGATGAGGGAATGGACGGTCCAATCCTATCTCACTCGTTCCTATGCACGAGTCCAAACCCCTATACGGTTTTGATCAGGGGACCCACATGAGTGAAATGGACAGTTCAGATCGTCCGGAAAGTGGCCAAGGTGGCCCACTTAGGAGCTTGAAGCTCTCCAGTTTCAAACGTCTGAAATGGCGAGAGAGAGACTTTTCATTGTGCAAATGGTTCGGTCAACAGTCAGTTAACCGTTCCCCCTAGGTCCAATGCACATCGTCACAATAGTCCAAGGTGCACATGCACCTTGTGTGGGGTTTATCATGATGTTCGTGATAAATCTACACCGACAATATGTTTAGGGGTCCCAATGTAGGGGCCCCGGCCCAATTTGAGCCACATGTGAGGCCTAAGTGAGCCGTATTATGCCTTTCGAGGTGAATTTTGGCCCATTCATCGTGATCCAATGGTGAGATTGGTCTAGTGGGTGGTTTCAATGGTTGATCGTGGTATTAGAGTACACCAGTCATCCGGTTGGCCATAAATAAGAGTTGCTAGCAGGTGTATTGTGTTGTGTGACCTAGTTACTTGTTCATAAATTGTTCTAATCCAAGGGTTTGCTAAGTCTTACCTTCTGGTTTGGCGTTGTGTTCGTCTAAGCATCTCTCGTCCTAGGTAGCCGGCTTTTATCTTTGACTAGGAGTCTCAACCTACACGTGTAAGGTTTTACGTTGCCTTATTTAATTATTCTTAGTCCCTATAACCAGGGTCCTCAAGGGTAACACCGGAGTACTAGAAAGTACGGGGTGTTACAATCTACCCTCCTTAAAGAGAATTTCGTCCCCGAAATTCATCACTTCCGTTATGAATGAGAACGGCCATTTAACTTACGGTGTCCCTGTGTATTCACTAGCTCTCCCATTGTGTGCGCGAATGCCCATGATACTAGCACAAGGTTCATTTCATCTACCCCCCTTAAAGAAAATTTTACTATTGAGTGGTTCGGATATCGTACAGGTGTGCCCTATCTTGCACAAGCTTAAGTGTGAAATCATATCGCGTATATTCTTAACAGGCTACGTCGAAGATTCCCATGACCCTTAAGTCTATAGTCTAGTAGATCAGTTGGTGTGTTTAGGTCCTACTAACGATTAGAAACCATTCCAGTATTAACTAGAACCAGGGAGTTATCTCGTTGCTTGTCAACATAGAATTTCTTATATTATTTACTAAAATCACAAGTTCATTTAGGTGGCTATTAATAATGTTTCATCTTTCTTTTTATTTTCATCTACTCCTAGTGATAGTTCCTTGTTGCCCAAAGTACAACACAATTTATTATTTTTTTATTATTTATTTATTTTCTTTATTTTTAGTGTTCAGGCCAACACGAATAGATGGTGCAGTTTTGAGCCAGATACATTAGTCATCTGCCTGCAGAACAGAGGATTTCGGTATCAATTCATAGTCCTGTTAATCTTGATCCTTTGCTTGATCAGGGCATCGAGATCGTTGAGATTTGCTAGGACCTAGAACTTGAGTTAAACCATGTAAACTTCGTTTAAACATGTTTCCATCAGTCCGTAAATCCCGATTGTTCTAGACTCCTGGGAAATGTCATAAAACCTTATATTCTTTTTATGACAAGCCTATGTGGCCTGTTATGCTTTTGCTGCGCACTATGATCATCTAAGCACTACTTAGAAATTCCAGGTTTAGGATCCTTACATGAAACATAAGTTTTAAGATTTTTCTAAATCTATCTGGGATTTCAAAACTAAGTCCCAATACGCTTAGTTGGAACTTTACCTAAATTTCTATAATTCCGCCTCTAATAAATTTCACATGGTGGAATTGTGGAAAAATGTTACTCCTGTTAAAGATACATTTTAGGGAGTTCAACAATAATTCCTAATTAGACTTCTCGAGTTTATGGAGTGCCAATGTTTGGCCTATTGTATATTATGGTGGGTGAAGATATTCCTACAGTTTAAGTTCGTTTCATTTGTTGGTCATTGTGGCAATGTTATTTCTAGCTAGAGATTTTATGAATTGTCAATTCTATGTTTCTAAAAGTTGTTCACTGAAAATCAAGTTTAAGGAATGTTCCTATTCAATCTCATTTGCATTATAGTGGGTATTTGTCCTCCTAATGTACATGAATTTAATTTCTAAGTTCAAATGATATTTCCAGTAGTTTTCAAGGAAACTAAAGTTTGTGTTTCTGAGTTCAAATGACTAAACTTAAGATATCCTAGGGGCTTAAGTTTAGTTCATGACTTTCTAAGATTATCCAACAATTCTCTAAGGAACCTAACAGATTTGGTATCTATACCTTCAATCTTCCTTAATTCTAAAGGAATTTCACTTAATTTTCAAATGGCTACCCTAATCATGTCTAAGGAATCTCCACAAGTTTAAAGTCTAAGAGTCTAACTTAAAATTTTCAATGGAGTCTAAAGTTTGAAATTTCTATGTTTTAAATTTTCTCTTATTCTGAGGGAATTCCACATACATCCAAATGACTAATCCTCTAATTCTAAGGGAACCTAAGTTCACTTTTAAGTTCTAAAATTATCCAAACAATTTTTCCAGGGAGCCTAGAATTTTTTTGAGTTTCTATTTCTCAATTTCTCCTAGCTATAATGGAAATTCTCATAAGTTCAAACGGTTATTCCTGATAAATTTCTAAGGGAAACTAAGTTTGAGTTTCTACATTCTCAACCATTCTTCTAAGTCTAAGGGAATTTCACCTAAGTTCAAATTCCAATTTCAAACATCCTAACTTGAGACATTCAAGGTTTATATAAGATCATTTCCAAAGGTCAAGTTTGTCCAAACTATGCTCTGATACCAACTATAACGCCCCGTGTTTTCAGGACCCAAGTATAAGACTCGTTTCCCAAAAACCCGAGTGTTAACCTTAAAGGATGGTCAAATTCAAGTGTATTTTTTTTCTATTTATCAGAGTAAATAGATGAGCGTAGTATGGACAAATCAGACATAAAGGAAAATTGCATTATTATTTAAATATACAAGAAGCTGCCCATAATGACTTATACAAACCAATGCCTCCATTCTTACAATCACAAAATAAAATGATATTACATATGAAATAAAGTAAATTACAACAATCTTGGGATGTGAAATCCTGTAGCAACCCTTATCTATTACAATCATCCTTCCCGGTCAATTATAGCCTGCTCCTCATCGATATAAACATGAATGTCACCTGGGCCGCCTGTATGGTTATATGTTTGATGGATGAGTGGCCAACTCAGTGTGAATTTCCCTCAAGATTACAAAACGCCGTATTAGGTAAGCATAGTTATAAAACAACAAGGTAATCAAAATAACACATGATGTAGTCTTTTTAAATGTTTGGATGCGCGAATGCACATCGCCCCAGGGATGCAAATCCGTGCGAAAATTGGGCTCGTCACCCATGCAATCATCGATCTGGGAAAATCATTCAGTCGGAACAATAGATCGATAGTCGGTGATCTAGGAGCTAGCGAAATGATACCCTGATAATCCTAAGGCACGTGCTACAGCATCTAGAATTAGCCACCCGTCATCGTCAATATGACATGGATGCATGATTAGTCAAACCATTATTAGTCCAGTTACAATTAGCCAGTTTAAATAAGCTCAAGATCACTATGGGGGCTTGTCACCAGCGTGGGCCGACAGCTCAGGCATACGTCCCATACCACCATCCCCGGCTCATGAGACTACCACCTTAGGATGTTTAATGGAAACCTATCGACTAGTGGTCAATCATATTACAGCACATAGGGCTTACCATCGGATGGTTGTACAGTATAAAACATCAAACCCATATAAAGCCACATAGGGTGGTATCAAAAACAAGCTACATAGGCAGATATCAAAATAAGCCACATAGGGCGAGTATCAAAATCATGCGATAAAAGACTATCCTTGAAAATCACTTAGACACAACAACTCATGGATGGTAGGCCCACACCAATGATCCGTCTAGACCACCATGCAATAACCACCAGATCGAAGGTCCATTGCAATCAGCATCAATCAAGTTACATCCCAAGTATGGGTTTACATTTATAAGTAAGGGTTTCTCACTAATGTACCAGTTTAAATCCCAAAAGCAATCCATAAATAATCTAATGTGATAAATTAAATATACAGGATAACATTAGGCATGTGATGTAGCAAGTCAATTACACAAGTGAATATAAGATGGAGATAGCAATTATCAATTTGAATTAAAATAAAACTATAACTTAAGCTAATGGGAAAATGGAAAGCTCAAGAGAAAGAAATCATCACCTAGAAGGGTTACCTAACTGTCCTTGGTTCACGTTCCCGAACACGCCTTGAGGTTTAATTCACACAACAATCACCTATGGTTATAGACAGAGATTTAAAAGGGCCTGGAGTTATGTGAGTTGGGAGGGCCTGTAAATAGTGTATTTGGGCCAGAATTTGTGGTGCCCAGGCCCCACTAGATCTTGGTCCAATAAATGGTCCGAATTAGGCCCTGGTTATTTCCATAACTAAGGCCGAGACTGGGCCTGGAGTCACCTATAGCTAAACTTGAATTAGACCTTATACACGAGCCACACCATCTACCCCATCCATCTATTTTAAGAGATCTCTTTAGAGTATTACCCAAAATGAATTGCATCAAAAGACCACTTGGGCCACATCGCAGATAGCAGCGAAGACAGGGATCTTTGCTGTTACCAATTCATAGGGCCACCATAATGTTTATTCTCTATTCAGCCTGCTCATAAGGTCACAAGGATCTGGACCAGGAAAAATAAATAATTATCATATTGATCCCAAAACTTCTGTGACCCAAAAGGTTTCAATACTGGACATTCAATCTCCACTGCTTACTGCACTGTGGTCCACCTGATGGATCTGTCTTATTTTGTCTCAAGCATTTGGGCAAGCTCTCCAAATGAGATGGACGGTTTGGATTGCAGTACACACATCAACGTGTGGCCAACTGTCCAGCCATTTGGACCATGTGGGTCATCACGTTATGGCCACAGAACTAGCTGTCGTTAACACAGCTGCTAGCCATTTGAAAAACGGATGGACGGCATGGGATAAAAGACATAGGTCGTGTGGGACCCACAAAACTTTTGACATCTAATTATAGGTGGGCGGCTGAGACATAAAACACATACATCAATGGGTTGCCACCGTCCAGCGACTGGACGGTGGGGATGAAACCCATACATCATGATGAGAGCCCACAAGTGTGGCTTACACCCATGAAACTTGCTTTGTCAACTTAGCAGCAGCTATAACTTCAGTCTGCTAGCGGCAAACTTCCCGCTTGCTCCAGGGCCCACCTAACTATCTAATTTTTGGGCTGATTGTAGGTGGTGTTATTCACCAACTTCAAGCTGATAAATCAGCCTGATTTAGAGCTTAAACATGGGCTTGATGGCTGCCATTTTTCCAGCCAAAGAATGGCCCGAACAGGGTGTTTTTAGCCCAATTTTCAAACTGTTATCAGTCCGATTTTCCTGGTGTGGGTTGTGGCTTTCGTAGATGGTATCCACGTCCACCGCTGGACGTCCACTGATGGACGGTTTAGGAATGCCCATAGATGGATGGTGTGGATGTACGATACATACACTAGGGTGGGTCCCACATAAATGGACCACCCCACTCTTTCCAACACATACATATATAAATATCAAATTACAATATTCTTATTATATTATATTATATTATTATTATTTCTTTCTTTCTTTCTTTAAACGTATACAGCAGTCATTCAGCACCGTACGTCCATTAATGGATGGCCTGGACACAGTGTCCATTGCTAGACGGTCTGATTTTAGTGCGGCCCACCGCAACTTAATGGTGCAGCCCATGTGTGTATATATATATATATATATATATATATATATATATATATATATATATATATATATAATCTATAATAAGATGCTATCTTATTTACAGGGTGTACGTTCAAGGCTGGTTGTCCATTGATGGACGGCTTGGATGAACCCTAATATCGAGGTGGGGTGGTCTCACACGTGGTCCACTGAGATTGGAATCTCAGGTGTGGCCCACCTATTGCAAAATGGGGTGCGGCCTAGAAGTCATGTGCAGTTTGTTTGTTATTTGGTGAGGCTCACCTGCAAATTTGTGCAGGCCCATATAGAATATATATATATATATATAAACATATACACCTGGTAGGCCTCACGTGGAGGTGGCCCACCAAGATATTGTTTATATATCTTAATGTTATATAATATATGCATAGATTACATTATATAATAAAGTATTAATTTATTATTTTTAGAGGGCACAACCAGGCCTGCTAACCATTTGGGACGCCTCACATATGAGTGGCCCACTAGTTTTGGGTGAGGCCCACCTACACTTGTGTAGGACCCATGACCAGAGCGGCATGTCTACTATCAACGTGCATGGCCGGGACTGGTTTGGAGGCCATTTTTGGCCCCATTTTCAGGTCAAACATGGCTCCTTTCTGGCCATTTTTCGACCCACATCAATGCTCAACCAAAGGCACGGTGGCTGCTACTTTCACCGTCCAAAAATGGCCCGAAACAGGATCGTTTTCACCTCTATTTTCGGGCTAATATTAGCCCGTGTTGCAGCTCAACAGAGTTCGTTTGTGAGCTGCTCCTGAACTGGATTTCGGCCTGAATTTTGGGGAGTGATGCGGTTCAAACGGAGCTTGCTTGCAGGCTGCTACTACACTGTGTTTCAGCCCCCAGCTGGGGCCATTTACATGTCACTGCTTAGCCCCAAACAGGGCCTAAACTTAGGCCATTTTTGGCCTTAATCAGAGGTGCATTCAGTCATAAAATAAGGGCTGCATTCAGCCTTATTCAAGCTCCACTTTGGGTGGATTTTTTTGCCCCAAACTCGGTTCATATTAGGGTCTATTACTATACGAAATGGAGGAGAGTCGATAGGAAGGACAGAACAAGAGAAACAGCATTTGCGGGCTGCTTCCCCGGCTGGACTGACGTTCACGCTTCCTACCTCCTTCTCCTTCTTTCTCTCTTTTCTCTCTCTTTCCTTTCTCTCTCTCACTCAAGTGGTGTGGCTATGGGCTCACACTAACTTGGCTCGGTCTGTTTCTCACGGGCTGAGTTGGGGCAGTGCGTGCCAAGCTCACCAAAACACCCACCCTCTCTCTGTTTTCTCTCTTTGTTTTCCTTCCTTCTCACTTCTCTTTCTGTGTGGAATCCCTAGGGCAACAATGCCTATTAATAGGCAGGGTTGAGTCGCGTCCGTCGGCAGTGCCAGCTCCCAGCATTCCACAAATGGAAGGCTCTGTTTCCTTCATTACGGCCCTGTCTACCCATTTTTTGGCATGATAGGACTTTCCCAGCTGTGCTCATGGAAAGTTTAGGTCCATTGGTCAATGGAGGCTTGCCTTACAAGAGAAGCTTTCAAGTGGTCCCTTCCCTCTAATCCTAGCCACAAAATGAGGGAATGGACGGTCCAATCCTATCTCACTCGTTCCTATGCACGAGTCTAAACCCCTATACGGTTTTGATCAGGGGACCCACATGAGTGAAATGGACGGTTCGGATCATCCGGAAAGTGGCCAAGGTGGCCCACTTAGGAGCTTGAAGCTCTCCAGTTTCAAACGTCTAAAATGGCGGGAGAGAGAGTTTTCATTTTGCAAATGGTTCGGTCAACAGTTAGTTGATCGCTCCCCCTAGGTCCAGTGCACATCATGCACAATAGTCCAAGGTGCACATGCACCTTATGTGGGGTTTGTCATGATGTTTATGATAAATCTACACCGACCATATGTTTAGGGGTCCCAGTGTAGGGGCCACAACCCAGTTTGGGCCACATGTGAGGCCCAGGTGGGCCATATTGTGCCTTTCGGGGCAAATTTCAGCCCATTATTGTGATCCAATGGTGAGATTGGTTTGGTGGGTGGTTTCAACGGTTGATCGTGATATTAGAGTACACCAGCCGTCCGGTTGGCCAGAAATAAGTCTTTAAGAGTTGCTAGCAGGTTATTGTGCTGATGCGACCTAGTTACTTGTTCATAAATTGTTCTAATCTAAGGGTATGCTGAGTCTTACCTTTTGGTTTGGCGTTGTGTTGGTCTAAGCATCTCTCGTCCTGGGTGGCCGGCTTTTATCTTTGGCTAGGAGTCCCAACCTACACGTGTAAGGTTTTATGTTGCCTTGTTTAATTATTCTTAGTCTCTATAACCAAGGTCCTCAAGGGTAACACCCGAGTCCTGGAAAGTACGGGGTGTTACACGAATAGAGGACAAGCTGGAAAAGCGTGATGAGTGGTTCTCGGTGTTGGAGAAAATGGTGTTTGGAGTGCAGCACACAGTCCAGTAGCTTGTTGATCTGATGACGTGCTGTCGAGATGACATGGTGTCATCTTCATCGGCCCCCGCACCATAGTATCGATAGCTCTCATGCCATCACATACACTGATTACTCATCTATATGTAAGGGCATGGGTATCTTTTTGAATGCCCTACGTTCTTGTGAGTGTATGTGGTGTCAAGCTAACATTAGAAAGTCTAACATTTTTTGTTGGTCGTTAGTTATTGTGTTTTGGGATTGTCCTCTAAATGAGGAAAATACTTGTGTTTTCATGCGCCCATGGTTGGGTTGGATATTTGGATAGTTTGTTTTGGATACTTAAATACTACCAAGCTTGGGCAGTTTCTTTTAGATATTTTGATGGCTGAATGGTAATATATATACTTGCTGCTTATTCTCTGCCAAGTCTATCTGCTCACATTATTCACTGATCTCTATGGTATGCATGGTATAAATGTTGATTGCTTTTCTGATCATTATTTTATATTCATAAAGGTTGTGAGCTGGTTGGTGATTTCTTACATTTTACAGATATGTTGCTATCTGCTTTTGAGAAATCTCAGTTCTCCTTTACCATGATTCTCCTAGTTTATTGATTGTCAACTTCAATCATTTGCTCTATTATTGGTCCATACTAACCTTCGTCAATGACTGACAAAAAGGGGGAGAACAAATCTCACCATGAGAACATATTTCGGATATATATATTTTTGATACAGGTAATAGGGGGAGCAGCTGCAAGAAGACAGGGGGAGCAGCTACTTAACTTAAAGCGTATGTATTTGTAGTAACTTTATAAATTTGTGTAAGGGATCATGTTGTTGAAGCATAAAAAGTGATAAAAGAATTGAAGTAAAAGAAGACTGGGAGGTGAGGAAAACGAAAGGAGAAAGAGAAATGTCCTTGAAGTTGTTTGCATTAGACCGCACAGACGATATCCATTGCGCGGGTCCGGGCAACCAAAGATCAGTTGTGCAGGTCCGCGCAACCAAAGATTAGTTGCGCGGGTCTACGCAATCGGTTTCAGGAGAAGATTTCCTTGAATGGTTAAGATTGATGCAAAGTGGGTCTCACGGCACCGAAATCGAGGTACCACACGTGCGAAGGCCTATAAACATCCCCTCCCCTCCTTCATTTGGACGGATTGAAGATTTTTGAGAGGAAGCTGAGCAAAGAGGAAGATCGAAGGTGAGAGAGGAAACGGCGATGGTTTGCGCGGGTCCACGCAACCGATATCCGTTGCGCGGGTCCACGCGACCAGACTGCTCTGCAGTCTGTGGAGACAAAGGGTCGTTGTGTTGGTGACATGGTTGAAGTCTTCAGGTTCCTTCTGTTCAAGTCTAAAGCAGAATAATCAGCAGAAGAGCACATTCCTCCTAAGTCCTAGGAGATGACTGAAATCACTGACGAAATGCTGCCGAATTTGATGACTATGACAATTGCATCTATAATATTTCCTTTATTCTAAATAATCTATCTTAGAATCAAGGGATACTAAAAGGATGTAAATGAACTCAG
Source organism: Magnolia changhungtana (assembly GCA_030180095.1). NCBI lineage: Eukaryota > Viridiplantae > Streptophyta > Magnoliopsida > Magnoliales > Magnoliaceae > Magnolia > Magnolia changhungtana. The sequence continues at coordinate 6,803,062 of JASAUF010000625.1, forward strand.
TATTAATAAAGTGTGATGATTATTTTAAATACTCTTTCTCTATTATGTTTGAATAAGATAATCTCTTAAATTAAACACATTTGTTTCTTGTCCGAAACAAAATGGCGACTCTGCTGGGGACTAATTTATCTTATTTAACATTAGCAGTGAAATCGTTATGAAACTTTCATCATAGTTTGACATCTTTCAGACACCAAAATGGTGACTCTCAGTGGGAACATCCTCCCCTTAATCTCTAAGATAGATTATTTGATTCTTCAACCACTAACTACAATCATGTTTCGTGTTCGAAGGTTTCTACATCCGATTCCAACCTACTACTCATGGCAACTTCTGTAAGAAAGGTGAACTTCTGATTCACTCCGACCAAGTTCGTAATAGAATACACACCGAATTAAATTCCGAAGCACATGACTCAAATCCCTACGAGTGGAAACAACATGACTCGGGTAACAGCTGGGGTTGTATCTGCATCACCTCAACCATCAGAGGGTGATGAGGGCTGGATTGTCATAACGTCTCGTAGGACGAGAGCATGGAATGCAAGAAGTTCTAGAATGAATCAGCCTTCTCTAAGAGTCAGAGGGCCGATAACACGTGATGCAGTCAGAAGGAATCCCAAACTCGCTCTTCCGGCGATATACTCCAAATGAATAACCCCGCTATTGACAGCGCGTGATTTCCCAGTTCTGAGTGCCTCAAGAGTCAAATGGACAAGAGAGCAGAAAGGAAAAGCATTGGTAGTTAGATCGCCAATGTCCACGCCTCCCCAAGCAAGTTCACCAGTATCAGTGTCACCCCAATCGATTGATGACGTTGGGAACATAGAAAAACCTAATGAAATTCCGTCCTTCCGCCTCTTCGTAAGTCCCATTACGTCAGCATATTCTTGTTCTACTCCAACTACCGCTTCGTCAAAAAGTGGAGAAGCTGCAGTATATATGGCCGGGACGAATCCAGAATGTAGAGCGACTAAGGAGGATCGTATTAATGAAATGGCAGAGGCCCAAAATGCATTGATGGAGGAATGCAGAAACCTCAGAGAGGCCCTGGCAACCCTTACACATAATATGGCCCGAATGGCAGTACCCCAGAGTACGATGAATGAATAGGAAAACCAGCCTGATGACCTCCAACCACAGGGGGCAAGGTCACTGGGGTCCATTCCAACAGCAAGAACTATAACACAGGATGAGGTAAGACAAGTGGTTGAAGAAGCTGTCAGAGTAGAAAGAGAACACAAAAATACTAGTCGTTTCAGGTAACGAATGTCGTATCCAAGGAAGGTAGAAGATATCCCCTTTTCCAGCGAATTTTAAGCATTTGGATTTCCAAAAGTTTAACGAGGAAGGATCTCCAGAGGAACATTTAATGCACTTCATCACTAGCATGAAAAGTTTTTCTACAATACCACAGTATTATTTACAATTATTCAGATTGTCACTAACACACAAAGCATTTCGATGGTATTCCAATTTGGCACCAGGGTCTATACGTACTTGGGAACAAATGCAAGAGATTTTCATGTCAAATTTTTTTCTCTTCAGAACGCGATGTCAGTATTATGGAATTGGCTTCCGTACGACAGAGAGATGGTGAACCAGTAGAAAAGTTTAAAGACAAATGGAAAATATTGGGAGCTTCATGCAGACAGTTACCGAAAGAAAAAAATAGGTCAAAATGTGTCTGAACTCTATGGAGACAGGAATCGCATTTGGACTCACCAGCGCCGATATTAGAACTTTTCGCGACCTAGCTACTAAAGCTCATGCTTTAGAATTGATGACTCGTAAGATGCCAACATTCCACCATGAGACAGCTAGGAGGGTATCCAGCAGGATGGCCGTGAATGCTATCAATCGTGACAAAAGAGGCAAAGATATAAGGGACTTGAGGGAAAAGAGGCCAGACTGAAGAGAGGAGTGGAGCCAGTCAAGGAATAGATACAGTGGGAAAAGGCCCAGGATGCTCAATTCTCATGAGGGATTTGCGTTTGAAAAAGAAGATGTCATCCCTATGATGAACCAACTGTTAAAGGCCGGCACGATAGAATTACCAGAGCCCAAATGCCCTGAAGATGTGACAAGAACCAAGGAAAGAGATTTTTGCCGTTATCACCGCTTGGTGGGGCATCCAACAGATAATTGCTATACACTGAAATGCATAATACAGCGGATGATAGATAGGGGCGAAATAGTACTTGGTAAAGAAAATGAAAAGGGTACCATGGCGACAGTAAATGTACTTACAATCCGAGAGAAAGCTCGAGATGCGAATGAGGAGGAAGAGTGTAAAACGCTAAAGAAGGTAGCAGTAATTACATTACGATCAGGTAAGAAGATAACAAGTCTTGTAAAGAAAAAACCAGAAATTACTAGGAAAGAAGTCATTGAAAGGCAGAATAGTAATGGTGAGAAAGAAAAGAAGGGTGAAGTGGTGAAAGTGACTTATGATGTGGTAAGTCATTTGAAGGGCATACCGGCTCGATTAAGTGTTTATGATGCACTGAAGCTATCAGAAGAATTTCGACAGAGCTTGGTTCAAGTGTTGTCCGATCACGACATTAGAGAAACTTTACTGGCAGAATTAGAGCATGAAGAACATGATGAATAAGAAAATTGTCTACCAGTCGTTTCCTTCTTCGATGACGATTTGACCTATGAAGCAAAGCATAACAGACCACTGATGATAGAAGGTCATATCCGTGGAAAGAAAGTCAAGCAGATCATGATAGACAATGGGTCTACGGTGAACCTCTTGCCACTCTCGATGTTGAGTAAATTGAATTATCGTCGTTCAGATCTACACCCTACTGGAATGATGATACAGGGCTTTAATCAAGATGGACAACACGCGCTTGGTAAGATTGCAGTAACGCTGGATATAGAAGAACTGACTACTAATGTCGTGTGTCATGTTATAAATGCAGTAACAACATACAATCTTCTCCTAGGGAGACCATGGATACATCAGTATAGCATTATAGCCTCCACTCTGCATCAGTGCTTCAAATGCTGTAAAGTTGGAATACAGTATAAAGTAATGACTGATGCAAATCTGTATACAGAGGCCGAGTCCTTTGCAGATGCCAGTTACTATAAAGGTTTTGCTATAGAGGAGAGAAAGAATGATGAAAATAAGGTCCTAAAGGACGTTCAAATGAATGTGATTAAAGAAAAAATAGAAAGGGCAGAATCATTCGAACCTGCAGAAGCGAAGAAGAAATTTTACTTTGTACCAAAACATCTGAGGCAGCCAGGGCAACGGCCATTAACCTTGTTATCAGCCGGACAGTTGAAAATTTTACAATCTAATTACACAATGCCACTGCCATATGTTGAAAGGAATGAACCATTTTCAGTCGCCCCAGGGAGGTTTCGGGTTGAAGCAAGCGTAAAATACCCTAAACCAATAGAATTTTAAGTTTCAGAAGAAGCGAAGACAGGAGAAGAGACCGAGAATAATGTGTACCATGGTAGGCTGATGCCGCAAGATCTTAAAAAATATAGTCCGGTAAGTAAGAAGATCATGAAAAACATGGGTTTTGATTATGAAGAACACACCGGTTTGAACTATGGGAAGGGAATTCAAATCCCTATTGGAATCAGTCAGGACAAGCGAAGAAAATTTTAAGGACTGGGAGTAAACTCATCAGTGAATATGATTACAGCCGTGCAGTCTTCTGCGGCAATGCACTGCTTCAATGACTCCAAGGAGAAAGAGTAGATTAAGCAAACGCAAAGGCAATTTCGTCCGGACTTGGTTCCCTGATAGAAGAAGCAATGAATAAGTTGATACAAGTTGAATTTATCAGGAGGATCAAATATACCGAGAGTGCTACATTGATCATATGGTACATAAGCATGGATCCTAATTGAAATAAAAGTAACGTCAGTACATCAGTTCGTAACAAATGATGAAATGTGAAAATAAGCCTGGGAAAGCTGGATCTGCTTAATGAGAAATACTTGACTGCCCAGCAGTAATCGCGATCATATCAGGGGGCAAATTCAAGTCCAAATAAGGCAGGCTGTACATCATAAAAAAGGAATACTCCAATAGGGCAAACAGAATCGTATATCGATCAATGCTCGCTTTATCAAAAAGATCGTTCCTGGAGACACTACTGATTTTGATCCAGAATATCATCAGAATAATGATTCTGAATCAAAAGGGAGTAAGAATAGATCATGGCCATGTATCATCTGATGAATGAATAAAGAAGAAGTTCGCAAGCATACCAAGATTATGTAATAGCAAACATTGTAAAAGGAAAGTGAACATCGCCATCATCAAGCAAGCCTCTACAAAATTCTGTCTGAAATTGATACCGTCACCAAGCTAGTATATTATGAATAACACAGACGGGTATAATCGAAGATATTAGTAGAAATGGTGATGTGTCAATTTCAAACAAAGATGTCTATCATTCTCACAATAATTGACCATACCTATCATTGTCTTCTAAGACATTTTAAGGTGGCCTAATCAAGCCAATGGCCAATCGCGCATAAGGCCTATCAAGATCGTCATTCGGGCAGCGGTGAGAAGCCAGTGGCCCTAAAAAGCCCGTGAAGGCCATCGTATGCATACCCATGCGGACAGCTGACGATGCCAGTGACCAAAAGTCTAAAAAGGCCAAAAGTCTTCAATGGCCAGTCATGCATAACCTTCATGTCATCTGTATAGTTTTCCTGCAGCGTCACGGGGAATGGAGGAAAATGCCCTCCCGTGAATGGGCTCGACCTTACAGACGAAGAAAATGAGGGCCGCAGTGTGAGCTTTAGATAGGCCAACCGTGCGTAAAACCCCTCAGGTTTACGGTTTGATTTTAGTACTAACTCATGAGGAAGGGCTTAAACCTACTCATTGACAGACTGGCGGCCCTAGACTTGGTACGCCAAAGATCGCCTTGTGAGCTCTGTGAACTCTAGAGAGTTACTGCAGCCAACCTTGTGCATAATTCCAACCGAGTTCATGGCCCCAGTAGCTTCACTGGGCCCCTCTGATGGATTGCAGTTTGTGAACTCCCTAGGCAGTGAGAAGTCCAATGAACTCCTAAGAGTTACAGAGGCCTTCACGTGAGACCCGGCTCCACTACTCAAGAGCTTAAACTGTGTGTAACTAACTGAATTAAAATCTAGCACCGCCAATGAAAATATATAAGTAAATAAAGTCACATAGGGAATCCCACACTAACAAGCATAAAATACTAGTGTTTATATTAATCCATCAGTTAATGATTATGTTAAGATTAATGCATAGACAACATGTTCGAAATAATGTGTGATGTAGAAATGCATGAAAGAGATTACTGAAAATCAAAAGAGATTCTTTGTTCAAAAAGCATATATCCAAAAGAAATTACATGCTTAAAGTTCTTCTACAATTCCCACTATCCCCATGTACTTTTGCAAGTCCTCCTTTAATTGCATCTGAGCTGCAACATGCTTTGACTTTTCCTCGAGAATGATCTTTGCTTGGTCAGGAATATCAGCCAGCTTATCTTCCAACAATTTGATCATCTCTTCACTCTTGAGTAGTTCAGACTTCTCGGCATTAGCAGACTGAATATCGGCTTGTATCCTTGCTTCGATCTCCTTCACCGATGATTCCTTTTCGCGACCCTTCAACTCTAGCAGCAATATCTCCTCTTTCAGAGCGGTGATGCGGTCTTGAATGACTACCCTGTCATAAGTATGAGTCCTCAACTGTTCTCGAAGAACCAATTGTTCCTGATCAAATTCAAAAATAGCGGAAGTAATAAGAGAAGCTTTTTCCTTGCACAGAGTCAGCTGCTTTCCATATTCTAAGATTTCAGGAGCAATTGTGATATTCTCCGCTGATGCCAAAGAGATTATTAAATCACGAAATTTGAGAAGAGAATCACATAAAGTGGAGATATTAATCTTCGCCATTCTTGCAGAACTTTCTAGAATTTCAATAGCAATATCCAGGTCTGACCATTGTTCAAGGTCTTTGAAGATGCGGACTATTTCTTACAAAGAATTTTTCATCAAAAGCATCTTATGGACGGGAACCTTCATAAAAGATGACAGTTCGGATGCGGTGGCCACAGACTCAGAACTTGCAGCCCCACTGCAAGGAGGGGTCCCTATAGTATAAAGAGGGAAAGAAGTTAGAAACGATGACAAAAAATTAGAAGATATATCATTCTCAACAAAGCAATCAGAATATATATATATATATATATACACACACACACACACACACACACACACCTGTAGCAGAAGTATGAATAACGAGAAAAGGAATTTCTTGGGCCATGAGAGAGCCACCCCCTGCCATGTCAACAAAGGAAGGCGCCCTGGCCTCTGTACTTGAGTCTCTGGTGGTTAGGGTGGGCAAATCAGTGGTCTCTATTGGAAATATAATTTCACGGCCTACCACTTTAGGTGTCGCTAGTGAAGCCAGAGGAGCTCTTGGCGAAGCCACTGGTGCAGTTGTGGAAGGATTTAAAGGAGGAGTGTCACCCGTCTTGATATTAACAACACAAGCGCCTGAAATGAAGATGCGACAATGATGATGAGATAATTATCACTAAATAAGCATATAAATATTTAGAGAAATTAAAATCCATTACGAGGTGAATATCTGTATTCCCCATAATCTTCTTCTTCCTCAATTGTTGCAGGAGACTTTGCAGGGATATTGACACTAGGAAGAGCTTCAGAAGTCACAAGAGGGTGTTCTTTTTTGACATTTTCCACAACTACATCCTCCTCTCCGTCTATATCAACTTCTCCTTCCTCAAAATCATCATCTTTATCCTCGCCGCTTTCGTCGTCCTCGTCATTGTCATATTCCATAAAAGCGGTGCTCTCTGATGAAGAAGTTGAACTTTCATCTCCTAAGCTTTCTTCGTCTACTTCTTCAATCACGACTTGTTTTCCTTTAGAAGAAGTTGCTCGGCTACTTTCTGGTTGTGGCTCTCTATCAGTCGGGACTGAAGGGGACAGAGATGTCTGTCTACCTCCTTCCTGAGGGACAAACGGCGATACTTGCAAGCGCGTTCGAGATCTGGTCACAGGAGATGATGAACTGGGAGGAGTAGGCTATGAAGGGAGAGCTGGTTCATCCAAAGCTGGCTCATTCTGAAATACCGTAGTTTTTACCAAAATAGGAGAAGATGTTCCTTCAACATCTTCTATGGCCCGGCCACCAAAGTCGTGAGGGACTTCTTCAAATTTTGTCAAGACCCCGTAAGCAAACCAGCCATCCAGGGTATTAATGGGCTTCTTCTCACGGATCGACTTTTCTATTGATATTTTGCTGTAAATCTCACCATGATGAGATGCATGGCTCTTCTCCGGAATAAAGCTAATTCCACTCTCAAATTTTCTGCCCCTCAGCCTGGGCAGTCCACTGGTAAACATTTGTTGACTAAGTACGACTATGATCCCACCACCGCATCCAACTATATGAAGTGCGAACTATGCGGTCGCAATTGGGAATTATGAAGGAAGAATTAACGCGACCACCTGGTAATTGCTTCCATATCATGGCCCAATTGATAGGACCAATTCCGTAGTAATGCATCTTTTTGGTGACCAATCCGCAGTCCTCCAGCACGGCTTGGTCATAGCGGAATTGGCGGGCAAAGCGGCTAGGGTAATAAGGCTCTCGCTAGAATTCTGTCCCTTCTCGGGGAGGTAGGCTGCAAGAGCAAATAGAGAGAAAGAAAGCTCTTTCTGCTACAGTGAGTGTTCCCTGATCCACCATGTCAGTATCCTCAATGTAGCGATGGAGACGGAATTGGAAGAAGTCTATTTTATCATCATCTCGAATTTTATTGGCCACCCATTCGTATGACCTTTTGGCCATAGCTCTCTGTTGAAAGAACCAGAGTGGGAGATGTATGGGATTAACGTATGCTTTCTTTGGTGCTTCAAAGGTCCAGGGGAAGTAAACTCCCAACCAGCTGGTGAAATAGGGTCATGCAGTATATGCCGAGGAAGATCTAATGATGGGGTTCTTGATGTGTGTTGATATTTCTCCAAAAGCCTTGTAGATAGAGCATAGCACTGGAGGTGCGAGGGAATACTTTTGCCCCTCTGTCAGAGCACCAGCAACAACAAAGACTGTGGGATGAATAGCATCTGCCCATTTAGAACTTGGAAGTGCTATGATGCTTAACCAATAAGCTAGAAAAGCTACGAGTTCCCCAAAAGAACTATAATCTGCTCTCTCCTTCATGTCATCACGAAGTTCCATTAGCTCCTTGCAATGGCAGTTACAAAATCTATAGAGAAAGATAAAAGGTTGGTGCAAAGGAATGTGTGATAAGAAAGGGAAAGTTGATTTCTGGGTTTGGACATACCTGAGCATTTTGGAGAAGTGCGTCAGCCATTGCAAAGGAGAAAGCTTATGAAAATTTGGAAATTTCCCCATCTCTTTAATAAGTTCAATGGTAGTTTCAAAAATAGAAGGTTTGCGATCGGGGAAAGATATAAATGCTAGTTCTCTGTTTGACGGAATGAATTCGTCATTGAATTTGCCTGTTAAAGGAAGGCCTGCTATTCGATGCAGGTCCCAAAGTGTGATGCTCATTTCCCCAAATGGTAGATGGAAAGAGTTGGTCGTAGGTGACCAGTATTTAAGAAAGCCCTTGATCACAATGGGCTCCTTTATTTAGATGTAACTTCTATAGCATCATATAGGCCAACCTTGGCAAGTGTACTTGCATGCTTCTTCAAGATGGCTTCTGCCCAATCAAAATAGTAGCGTCGAGAAGTCAATAGACCTCTTGTTCGGAAATCTTCTGGTCCCCAGAGTTGATCGCGATCTCTGAAGCGTTGTCTGATGGTCTCGTAAAAATATGTAGGAAAGAGGTTATGTGGACTATGAAAAGGGGTCAGAAAGATCATTGGGTGGACTTTCTCAATGATTTGCCATGGCTTGTGTGCTTATAATCTCCCCTGGAGGATGCACGATTCTCTCGTCGCCCACGAAGTAGTGTACATCAGCTTTTCTCCATCTATATGATCCTTCGGCTCGCAGTCAAGAATGGATTGATGGCGATTCACATTGATGGGAATCACCGTCATACCTTCTGAGTGAGGGTTGTCAAACTTCATAAAACTCTCAATAACTCGAACCGATTCCCATGAATTTTGGAGCTTCTTCTTATTGTGCTCCTTGATTTTCTCTTCAAATTCCTTCCCCTTGTTTCGGTGAGCCTTCTTTGAGCGTGAAGCAGGAGGAGTATCTTCTCGGAGAGGGGGTGTAAGACCCATGCCCTAGTCCGTACCGTTTCATAGGCTTACGCAATTATACGGGTCGAATTTCGGCGACCCTCGACCTGTATCCAACGTTTGTGCACGATCTTAGGTTGAGTCTCGCTTACTGAACTCAGCTCGACCCGAAACTTATACCTTAGTGATCGCGTCGTCGCCGCGGTTCTAACACCGTGACTTGCGCATTAAACCAATACCCAAGCTAGAAGTTGTGGACTTGCATTCAGTCTGAAGAAATGCCGCACGTTGCGAATATCAAGGGAATCTCTACGAGATGTCCCATCAAATCATGTCAAGTACAAACCATACCATGTGTACATGCAACCCATCCCTCCCTTTTTAAAAGTCAACTCTCTCTCTCCTCTCACCATCCCTCTTTCACCCATTTTCAAACCAAACCTTACCTCATTAAATACAACCACCCAAATCAACCCATCCATATTATTCCATTCTCTCTCTCTCATTTCTCAAACCTCCCAAGCAACACACACGTCCAAGCTTTCTCCCTCCCAAATACCAAGTGTGGTCCACTTTCCCTACCCTCTAATCTCTCATCCACACCATCAAACCCCATCAACCTCCATCAAAAGTGTAGGCAAGGAGCTAAGGAGGCTAAGGGAGCAAGGAGAAGGCCTAGAGGTGGGTGATCTTTGAATTTCTGCCGTCGATTTCATGATTCGAGGGCCCACTTATTGGTGAGACCCATTTTGATGTATGTGATGTATCCATGAGGGGCCCATAGTGGCGGGGTCCCTCTATCACCGTATCTTTCTCTCTCTCTCTCTCTTTCCTCTCCCTAGAATGAAGTGGGCCCCACCAAATCATGTTAAATCCACTCCATTCATCAACGGTGTGGCCCACCACATTTTAGGCGAAATCCACCGCCCGGTGGGAAGTCCCACATGCTGAAATGTGTGTGTGTGTGTGTGTGTGTGTGTGTGTGTGTATATATAGACACACACACATATATTTTGATGGTGGGCCATGTTCATATGGGACCCACCAAGATGTCTGTGTGTACCCACGCCGTCTAGCGTCCTTAGATGCTGGACGTGAAGTGTGGCTGGCGTGAAGTGCAACTGGCATGGGTGTGTGCTAACGTGCTGACAAAAAAAGGGATTATTTTTTTTAGTTTGGGGTGGGCCGCTCATGCAGGCCCCACCTTGATGTAAGTACTCAATCCACGCCATCCATTCTTTTCCTCAGATCTTTTTAGGCGTTGAAACGAAATTTTAGGCTAATCTGATCTTCTGGCAGTCCGTAGTATGGATAATAAAATCTCCACCATTCAAATAACCCCTGATGTTTTGGTATGCCAAAACCCACCCAATATTGGGCTTGATGGGTTTGTATAGAGCCTGGGAGACCAATGGCTAGGTAGGATTCCCCTGATGTGGGCCCCACCCATGAGAATCTGTAAAAAAAAAAAACTATAATTTTAAATATATATATATGTGTGTGCTAATATATCTACATGCCCCCTAACACATCCAGAGGACGTCCTCTAGATGTCCTTGGGCTGTAACGGGCAGGGACTGATGGGTCCCAGCCGTGGGCCCCACCATGATGTGTGCATCACATCCACCCCGTTCATGTGGTAGGTCCCCTTTGGGACAGTGGGTCCCCCAAAAATCAGCCGTATACGGAACTCAGGTGGGCCATACCATCTAAAAATCATGTGAAGACATGCCTAAAACATATAAAATCCCTTGGTGGGGCCTACCTTAAATTTGGATGCGGTGAAACTTGTCTGAACCCTCGGCCAAGTGGGACACACTAATGGGTGGGCTGGATTTGTGAACCACATTGCAGTGGGCCCCTGACCGTGTGACCCAATGAACGGTTGGGTGAAAAATAAACATCACGGCGGGCTCCCTGGTCCACGTGACCTTGTAAACAGGTTGGGTGGCTAATAAATATTACGGTGGGTCCAGTCCCACCTCTGGTACGTGTGACCCCACCAATAGGTTGGATGTCAAATAAATATTAGGGTGGGCCCCCATGACCCAATCAAGGGGCTGGATGAAAAATAAACATTATGGTGGGCCCCATGACTGTGTGACCTTATCAACAGTTTAGGTGGCAAATAAACATTATGGTGGGCCTGGTTGGGTGGAAAATAAACTTTATGGTGGGCCCAGGTCTGTGTGACCTCATCCACCTATTGGTTGGAAAATAGATATTGTGGTGGGCCTCACATGGGACCCACTGATGTATGCATTGTAATCCACACCCTCCATTAGTGTGGGCCCCACCATGAGGTATGTACTTCATCTATGCCGTCCATCCCTTCCATCTCTATGGGACCCACCATGATGCACGTATTACATCCAATCTGTCCAACCAATTTTGAAGATATTTTTAAGGCTTGAGACTAAAAATAAGTCAGATCTAAGATCAAATGGACCACATTATAAGAACCAGTGGGTTTGAATGTCTACTATCAAAATTCTTAGGGCCACCAGAGTTGGACCAAAATGATGTGTTTTTCCTTTAGATCCAGGTCTGTGTGACCTTATGAGCAGATTGGATGGGGAATATATGTTATGGGGGGGCCTTGGGAATTTTGATGGTGGGAATCATTATCATCACTTATAATTGGGTGTGGCCCATTTCATATACTTAGGGGCCCATTGGTGTAGCCCACTTGATGAACTTATGAGGCCCATGTAACTAGGCTGTCTTGATGTATTTGTTGAGGCCCACCTTGATATATATGAAACCCATGTTATGAGGCCCATTATGATGTATTCAAGGCCCATGGGTCGAGGCCCAATAAGACGTACATAAGACCCATTTAGTGTGATTCCACCATGGTATATGGGTTGATCTTTATAGCGGGCTATACCTTGGGAGCAATGTTGGTTTGACGTCCACATTGTAAGGATAATGTTGGTTAAATGTCCGCATTGTCACTCTCCCTAAGGCCCACTGATAGGCCCATTCTTGTAGTGAGTAGGCCCACCTGTTGCGTATTTATGGCCCACTAGTGCGGTCCATTGATGCGGCCCACTTAATATGTAAGGCTCATGGGCGAGGCCCAATGTGATGTATTCGAGGCCCATAAGTAAGGCCCATTGTGATGAATTCAAGGTTCATGTGATGCAGCCCATTGCGATGTGTATTAGGCCTTTGTGTAAGGCCATGAGCCCACTATATGTTTAACCCTACATGGGCCACCCCTTGGGAGCAATGTTAGTTGAATGTCCACATTGATGGGCAAGGATGGTTGAATGTCCACATTGTGACCTTCCCTTAAGCCTTGTTAGGCCCATTCTCATCGATACCTGACGTGACCGATTTGTCAACTCTGACTATCGATCGATCCGATTGTCATGACCGATTTGCCTATACCGATTACCGATCGAGGCCGATTATCGTGACCGATTACTGACCGTGGCCGATTATCGATTGACGTGGCCGATTGCCGATTCTTCTTGTCATGGCCGATTGACCGATTACCGATCGAGGCCGATTATCGTGGCCGATTATCAATTGACGTGGCTGATTGCCGATTCTGCTTGTCGTGGCCGATTGACCGATTACCGATCGTGGCCGATTATTGATTGACGTGGTCGATTGCCGATTCTGTTTGTCGTGGCCGATTGACCGATTACCGATCGTGGTCGATTATCAATTAACGTGGCCGATTGTCGATTCTGCTTGTCGTGGCCGATTGACCGATTACTGATCGAGGCCGATTATCGTGACCGTTTACCGATCGTGGCCGATTATCGATTGATGTGGCCGATTGCCGATTCTGCTTGTCGTGGCCGATTATCGTGACCGATTACCGATCGTGGCCAATTATCGATTGACGTGGCCGATTGCCGATTCTGCTTGTCGTGGCCGATTGACCGATTACCGATCATGGTCGATTATCGATTGACGTGGCCGATTGCCGATTCTGCTTATCGTGGCCGATTGACCGATTACCGATCGAGGTCAATTATCGTGACCGATTACCGATCATGGCCGATTATCGATTGATGTGGCCGATTATCGATTCTGCTTGTCGTGGCCGATTGACCAATTACCGATCGAGGCCGATTATCATGATCGATTACCAATCGTGGCCAATTATCGATTGACGTGGCTGATTGCCGACTCTACTTGTCGTGGCCGATTGACCGATTGCCGATTGAGGCCGATTATCGTGACCGATTACCGATCGTGGCCGATTATCGATTGACATGGCTGATTGTTGATTCTGCTTGTCGTGGTCGATTGACCGATTACCGATCGAGGCAGATTGTTAATGCCGGTTATTGATACCGATTATGAGTATGTGATAGCATTGCATCATGATACATGCCCATACGCATCATCTGCATGTTTGTTATGAGATGTGGTTGACCATTGCATATGTCATTGAGCATGTTGATATGAGACTCCCTGATAGGCGGAAGTTATCTCACATGAGCGCACAACATGCATAGGATTAATGCATGACTAGATTGTGTGACTCATGCATCTTGCATTATGTGTTGTACACCCTAGCGACATCAGGATCATAGCCTCCACAGGCATATCGTGGATGGCCAGACGGGACACCGAAAATATTTGGTTCTAGCATACGGACGCCATAGATGTCCCTGGGTGAAAATTCTTAAACCTCCGTGGCCAGGAGACGCCCCAACGTCGAGACCGAGTGGATATATATGAGCGCGTGAGGGCCGTATACCAGTAGGCCGCGTCTCCCACTGTGTCGTGGTCGGTTGGGATGGGGTATGACCTTACCCGCCTGAGTGAGGGGGCGATATCTAGGTTGAGTTTAATCGGCTTGAGGAATGGGTCCGCTATTGACGAGCTGGGCCTGATATTGGCAGGCAGATAGTGAGGTCTCTTCCACTTACCCAGTTGTGCTCTCATATAGGGGCGGCAAGCTAGCGTAGAGTGTAATAGACCCCGGTGATGATCCAAGAGATAAACCGTACTGATATGTGGACTTATTGAGCAGGAGTTGCATACTCGTTCATTCATTCATTCACTATCCACTCGGGCTGGTGGTGCGCAACTATTTGTTACGTGTACCTTCGCATGGCTAGGATTTCGGTTGGGCACGCGACTAACCTTAGATCAGGAGTTTACCACAATGAGTCTGACTATCCAAATTTATGTATGGGACTGGTTTGGATAGAAGTCCCTTGTGATGGACCCCATAGCCTGTGATACTACGTACTATCATCCCGACTTCACACTTCAGCATGGTCATTCCATTCGCACAACATATTGCATTACATCTGCGGCATATGGTATTTTAGGTTACTGTGTTTCTGCATTTATATGGTCTAGATACAATTGACGTTATTCGTGGACTCATCAGAAATTACATACTGCATCGCATCTTCGGCATTTATTATTTGGCTCTTTATGACTCCTCATTTGCATAGTTGTTCTATATTACGTATTCTGATATTGATTGACTCATGGACTTGTCCGTATTTCCGCTTACTCTGTTATCGTATAATTTATGATCTTACCAGTATTTCTGTTTACTATGATAATTCCTGCTCTTATCAGTATTTCTGCTTACTTTGGTAATTCATGATTTTGTTAGTAATTCTGCTTATTCCGATATTGTACGATTTATGGATTACCAGTATTTTCGGTACTGTATGATGATGATATTATATTGAATACTTGGCACTTACCTTGTGCACACACTTACACCACCCTCTAAGCTTTCTATAAGCTTATGCACGATAGATGCGTGCAGATGATGTCAGGTTGCAGCAATGTTGAGCTTGGAGTGTACAACGGTCTCCTAGAGCTTGATTTTCGACTTATGTATTTCCCTTTAGTATTGTAATCAAATAATTATATTAGTGGATATGTGATGATGATGTTGCCTTTGTGATTTGGGTATACTTGTGGTTATGCTTATTACGAGTTAAATGTACAAAAAAAAATCCTCCTTGTAGGATTCCAGGATCGGAATCTGACGTATGGACGCTAGGAGCTGAGAATGGGGTACTACGGAGGTTGTCGGCACCGGATTCGGTGATCGGGATTCTTGTGAATTCAATTTCTGGGTTTGAGGCGTGACAGGGGGCCTTTGACTATTTATGCAGATGTGAGCAGTTATTTTCAACTACTCATCCCAATCATATTCTCTACCATGCTTTGGAGGACATTTTAGGTCTCCTAGTGCAATTGCTCAATGAATGGGAGATGGTAGTGATTCAATGCGATCAGTGAAGTCAAAGGTTGGAAGTACGGGCTCTTTAAAGTATGTAGGATTATGAGCAGTGGTTTTGGTTCGTTTAGTTGGCGGTTGATCAGAAGAAGGGGAAGGGCGATAAGAAGATGGATCAGGCAAATCAAGGTGAGAAGGTTACTCAGACGGTGGGTCCACCGAACGGAAAGTACGCTTAATATGAGCCATGAAGGACGAAGAGTAAAGAGTCTGAAAGTAGTTGAAGAAAAGGTTTACAGACAAGTTGAGAAATTTGGCTAAGTGTTGAAAAGGGACCAAGTTCAGAAAATTGGCCAAGTCCAGGTTGCGCGGGATCGAGCAACCGAAGTCTGTTGTGCGAAACGGTGCAACTCCCTGAAACCTTACGCGAACAACAAAGTCGTTCGCAAGACCGCGCAAGCAATATTGGTTGCGTGGGGAAGAAATCGTAGGAGAGCAAGAGGTTCGCCACAACACGGGAATATGAAGAATAACTGAAGGATTGGAGTATTTATAATGCAAGCGATCGAGGACGGTATGCAGGTTTCCGTTGCACAAACCCTCGTAAACCTTGTCAGGGTGATTATTTTTTATCCTTTTCTTTAATTTTTTTGGGAAAACAAAGAAAGGATCAAGGGGGCATCTATTGAAGCATAAAAAGTGATAAAAGAATTGAAGTAAAAGAAAACTGAGAAGTGAGGAAAATGAAAGGAGAAAGAGAAATGTCTTTGAAGTTGTTTGCGTTGGACCGTGCAGACGATATCCGTTGCGCGGGTCTGCGCAGTTGGTTTCAGGAGAAGATTTCCTTGAACGGTTAAGATTGATGCAAAGTGAGTCCCACGACACCGAAATCGAGATACCACACGTGCGAAGGCCTATAAATACCCCCTCCCCTCCTTCATTTGGATGGATTGAAGATTTTCGAGAGGAAGCAGAGCAAACAGGAAGATCGAAGGTGAGAGAGGAAAAGGCGATGGTTTGCGCAAGTCCGCACAACGATATCCATTGCGCGGGTCCGCGCAACCAAACTGCTCTATAGTCTGTGAAGACAAAGGGCCATTGTGCTGGCGAAATGGTTGAAGTCTTCAAATTTCTTCTGTTCAAGTCTAAAGCAGAATAATCAGCAGAAGAGCACATTCCTCCTAAGTCCTAGGAGATGACTGAAATCACTGATGAAATGCTGCCGAATTTGATATTTGACTATGACAATTGCATCTATAATATTTCCTCTATTCTAAATAATCTATCTTAGAATCAAGGGATGCTAAAAGGATGTAAATGAACTCAATATTAATAAAGTGTGATGATTGTTTTAAATACCTTTTCTCTGTTATGTTTGAATAAGATAATCTCTCAAATCAAACACATTTGTTTCTTGTTCGAAACACATGTACACACAATTTGAGATGTTGTTCTAGGTGGTTTTAGGTGTTTTGTCATATAATTGACAAAGGAGGAGATTGAAAGTGCCCTGGTTTGTCAATTACCATGGGTGTTAAGTCAACAAGTCAAGTGATCCCCATAGAAAGATCATTCAAGTGCCTGCCTCAACTGGATGTGTGCTCCGAAATCATCAAAAGTAAACTTAGCCTCACATCCCATGTCCCAAAACACCCAGGTAAAACCCTTAAAAGAGGATAAAACAACATAAGGTTTAAAGTATGAAAACTATTTTGCAAATCAAGAAAATCTTTAAGTTTTCAACTTTTGTCAATATATCGAGATCACCTCGATGTGATCGGACACCTGTTATCGATGTCCTCGGAATGCACCTGATATCATCGAATGAAGGACTTCTTGTGTCCAGTAACCAACTTGATCTCTAAATAAAATTCTCGATGAATTGATGGAAGAATCGATATCATCGACATTCGAATTTCGAGATCATTGAGACAGCTCGATATAATCGAATTCTGGTTAGTTTATGTCCAGCAAGCTGTTAAGGAAAATCATATATATATTTATCGATATCTCGAAGTAAGCCTCAATGTCATCAAAACTCAAATTCTGATGATATCAGCGGAGCTTCGATGATATCGAATTTGGACCAAACTAGTCCAGCGAGCTTTTTGGAAAATCTTCTGGATATGTTCGAGGCATCGAGACACTCACACTCTCGATAAAATCGATATTTAAAGTTCGATAATATTGAAATTAGGTTGATAACATCGAAATGGGACAAAGGATTGTCCAGCGAGTTTACAGAAAAATCTTTTGAAAAAGATCGATATATCAAACTGGGTACTGATATCATTGACATTTGGAATTTGATGATATCGAAAGAGGCTCGATAATATCGAAGCTAGTCAATTTCAAGTCCAGCTTACTCTCATGTATTCATTGTCGAGTTATCAAACCGTGTATTAATGAAATCGGCGTTCAAATGACGATGACATCGAAGCATGTTCAATATCATCGTGCCTTAGTTAAAAAGATCCAGTTGCGTTTGATAGTTAAGTTCGTATCATCGAATGGACCTTCGACATCATCGAAAGTATACGTTCGATAATATCGAAGCCTGTTCGATGACATCGAACTCTGTCAAAAATCTGACTGTTTTATTACCGTTGGATCTTTTTGCCTATTTATGGAGAGCTTGCTTTTGGTTGCTAGATTGAGAAAAAGAGAGAGAGAGAGC
Organism: Magnolia changhungtana; assembly: GCA_030180095.1. Classification (NCBI taxonomy): domain Eukaryota; kingdom Viridiplantae; phylum Streptophyta; class Magnoliopsida; order Magnoliales; family Magnoliaceae; genus Magnolia; species Magnolia changhungtana. Next base: position 6,821,135 of record JASAUF010000625.1, read on the forward strand.
TTTAAAAGAGTAACTACATATCATCTACCCTAAGCCCCTTTTCTCATGGCAGTTCATTCCTCAATCCACCCTCATCATTGACATTCATTAGAGTGGATTGGTGAATGAACTTCCGCATTCAAGGATCTTCCAGCTACCACCTTAATGACAAATCATTAAGCTAGAATCCCTTAAATGCCTAAAATCTTGAAATTACTCTGTCTCTTCAATGATTATCATTTAATAGAGTAATTGCCAACATAACCTTGACCCAATCCGTCGCCATACATTGGAGCATCATCAGTGTTGCGGATCAAGGGAGCTGAAGATTCTTCATCATCAAAGGAAGAGAACTTCATCAACGTGCTTAATGGGGATCATCTACTTATCTATAAGTCATTAGAATCTAGAGACCCTACTGATCATTCCTTTGTGTAGGATTGGGTCATAGGTGATTCCTACCCCTTTTAAGTCCTCATAGGAGGCCTCCAATGGGAGAGTACGTGTGGGTGTTGTGTGTTGACCCTTGCTCTTGTAGAGCATAAACTTAGGTCCTTAGTGTAGGTCATTAGCCTGTGTAGCCTAAAATATAGGTGTTGTGTGTTGACCTTTGCTCTTGTGTAGGGTACAACCTCTAGGTTCCTTGTCTGGATCCTTGACCTGTGTGGCTTAAAACTCTAGGTTCCTTATGTGGATCTTTGACCTGTGTGGCTTAAAACTCTAGGTTCCTTGTGTGGATCCTTCGCCTGTGTGGCCTAAAACCCTAGGTTCCTTGTGTAGATCCTTTGCCCGAGTGTAGAGCATAAAACACGGGTGTTGTGTGTTGACCCTTGCTCCTGTGTGGGGTATAAACTTGTGTCTCATAGAGACATGCCTAGGTTCCTTGTATAGGTCCTATAATTGACCTTGGGTATGTTGTGAAGGTTATAGGTGAACCTGATTTAAAACCTCCTTTAGTGAGATCCGGTACACTCAAGGGTTGAGTGCGTCCGCCGGAAGTGGAGTAGGCATATAGCCGAACCACTATAAAATAACCGTGTTTGGGATCGTTATTTGCATACCCTCTTATTGTGTTTACTTTTAATGTTCACATGATGCATGATGACATGATTATTTAGAACTAATAAGTATCACATCCCACACACAGTCACTCAGTGAATCTATTTTAGACTAAGGTTATATATATTGTTTAGATTCTACTTAGTCTTGTGATTGGATCCTCTCATTGGTTTGGAAGCCATTAGAGTTAAATTGATGATATCTTGACATTTGCAAATTAGATCAAGATAATGGCAATAGGATTTTAAATTGTCATAAAATTTTATGAAGTCCTATTCAACCCCCCCCCCCCCCCCCCCCCCCCCCCAAAGGACACTTTAACCTATTCCTACTTCTACTAAAGTAGTCATTACCACAATTTCAAGAATGATTCTTTACACCTGAGCTTTGTCTTCAAGGAGCTCAACTCGAGGTCGATCTCTCCGTTGGAAGGATCATTGACAGTGTCTTTTATTTTTATGCGAGTTTAGAAAACAGTGTAAAATGTTTTTTGCCTCTTGATATTTTATGACTATCTTTCAGGTGCACATGAGTGGAAATTGAAGAATAATTTATTTTTGTGAGAAATGATTGGCAATTTCCTTAGATGATGAATTAAACAAAAAGCCTTAGACAAGGAATTTGATCGATTGATTTCTGTTTTATTGTTCAGGCTACACAGAGGTCAGGACGACCTATCAAATCCATATGTAGTCGGCTTAAGGCTAAAGAAGGTCGGATTAGAGGCAACTTGATGGGAAAGCGTGTGGATTTTTTAGCACGAACTGTCATCACACCAGATCCGACAATTAACATTGATGAACTTAGAGTGCCATGGAGTATTGCTCTTAATTTAACATATCCAGAAACTGTGACACCATATAACATTGAGAGGTGTCAATTTTTTTCTAGTTCTATTTATTATGTAATTTTCCCTTTATTTCATATATGTAGTTTGAAAATAATTCCTGTACTTGTCAGGTTGAAGGAACTTGTAGAATATGGGCCCCATCCTCCTCCCGGTAAAACTGGTGCTAAGTACATCATTAGGGAAGACGGACAGAGGCTTGATCTTCGGTACTTGAAAAAAAGTAGTGATCATCATCTGGAGCTTGGTTATAAGGTACGCGATTATCTATTTTTCATTCTTTCTTGCCAAGCAACCATGGTTTCACCTTGTTGAAAATGTGTCATCTTGTTTGCAGGTGGAGAGGCACTTGAATGATGGGGACTTCGTTCTTTTCAATCGGCAACCTAGTCTTCACAAAATGTCTATAATGCGGCATCAAATCAAAATCATGCCATTCTCAACTTTTTGCTTGAATTTGTCTGTAACTTCTCCATATAATGCTAATTTTGATGGGGATGAAATGAACATGCATGTTCCTCAGTCATTTGAAACTAGAACAGAAGTCTTGGAGCTGATGATGGTACCAAAATGCATTGTCTCGCCTCAATCAAATCGCCCTGTTATGGGTATTGTCTAGGATACACTCTTAGGATGCCGGAAGATAACTAAAAGAGATACCTTCATGTGTTTTGGTTTCATTTTCTGTCTTCTTTGCCGTTAGTAGTATTGTCTTCTAAGATTGTGGGAAATTAAATACGGATTGGATTTTGGCAGGATGTCTTTACGAATATCTTGATGTGGTGGGAGGATTTTGATGGGAAAATACCTGCTCCAACTATTCTGAAGCCTAGACCTCTTTGGACAAGAAAGCAAGTGTTCAATCTGATCATTCCTAAGCAGATAAACCTCATAAGAACCTCGGCATGACACTCGGAAGCGAAAACAAGATTTATCACTCCAGGAGATACACAAGTTAGAATAGAGAGAGGCGAGCTGCTTGCTGGCACTCTCTGCAAGAAGACCCTTGGAACATCTACTGGTAATCTTATTCATGTCATCTGGTATGTGACCTGTGCTGGTTTCCACTTTTGATTTTATTCCCTTTTTCTTTGTGATTCATGTGGATGCTTTCGGTGTTACCTTTTGTCAATTTTGTATTTGGATGTGCAGGGAAGAGGTTGGTCCAGATGCTGCCCGCAAATTCTTGGGCCACACACAATGGCTTGTTAACTACTGGCTATTGCAGAATGGATTTAGTATTGGACAATCGCAAATGCATCAACTATGGAAAAAATTAATGAAACAATATCGAAAGCGAAGAATGAAGTGAAGGAACTTATTAAGGTTGCCTAAGAAAAGCTTAGATGAGTCATTAATCACAGCAGGTTCTTGTAGTGAAAACAAGCACATTATTATAATTTTTTTTTTAAATAGCTATGGATTTTAGCTGTAGCTATTGCTCTGAAAACCGTAGCAATTGCTAACATCAGCATATTGATACAGATTTCATTCCACTTTTAGCTACTGATATTATCCGTAGCCGTAGGTACATTTTGCTACAGAAATTATAGCTACTGTTTTTTTTTTTTTTTTTGTAGCTAGTGATATTTATTGTTACAGATGTAATCTGTAGCCGTAGGTATATTTTGCTATAGAAATTATAACCACGGACTTTATCTGTATCTATTAATATCTATTGCTACGGATTTAATCTGTAGGCGTAGTTACATTTCGCTACATAAATTATAGCTATAGCTTTTATTCGTAGTTACTGATCTCTATTGCTACGGATATAATCCGTAGCCATTGGTTTTTTACTTTTAGCTACGCCACCAATAGCTGCTATGGACTAGATCCGTAGCAAAAGGTCTTTAGCTACGGTTTTTATCCTTATCCTTTGCCCCTTTTTCTGATAGTGCTTTCGAGCTCTCCGAGCTTTTATGCCCTGTCGTTTTAGGTAGTCATTTTGGGGAACTCAATCCGGTGCACTTTCCATTCAGCACACCAGTTCGGTTTTTCCAACAACATTTATGATCACCAATGCACCTCAATTTATCTGTTTTCTTCCAGACTTGATGCTTGAAATCTCCAGTTCTTCAATATCTTCCAATGAGAGCTCAATGGAGTCACTACACCCTATCTCATGTTATTAACAAAACGAGGTACTAACAGTGCTACCTCTTAATTCTCATATACTAATTTCCTTTCTAAAAAATTTTAAATATCAAAAAATGAAAATTTACCCTTTGGTAGAAACTTCTTCCAAATTATATAAAATACATTATAGAAAAAAAAAATACTAAAATACCTACATAAATGAAGAAATTACAAAAATGCTACTAAGTATTAGCATGAATATTTTAACATATGATTTACAAAGAGGCCGACAGTTTTGATTAGTCTAAATTGGTGGGCATGGATGTAACTTTTAAGACTATGAACTGCCAAATTGTGAGTCAATGAAAACGAGCATGGAGTCATACATCTAATTAATTCAATGAATCTCTTATTAAAGAGTAATGACCCAGTAGCTATTGTATGTCAGCCTTCTCATGCACATAACTGCATTTAGATTTATTGGCATCCACATCACCTATCTCTGTTGTCCATTGGTTCCGATCCGCTCTTTATAAGCTATTTCGAAAAAAAATGTATCCTTTGGATGATCCAAACCATCTATCCATCGTAAGCAAAAACATTCGGTCAAAATTGTCTAATCACAAATGTTTAGGACCATCCGATTGATTGTTTCTATTTTTGCACACGTAAGGAGGTAGAATGGACTGGACCTAATGGATGATCCAGATTTGTGATGTTACCGCTAATAATTAGTCCAAATGCAGCCATGTGCAGTAGAAGGTTTCCATACACTTAGAAATTAGATCATTCTTCCTATTAAATAAAATATACACTTTGGGAAAACATGATTTAAAAATATGGAACTGGGATGGAAATGAAGGGTCTTTACGTTGAACTGGATTATTCCAAGTTGGCATGCGATTATCAAGTCCACCGGGTTGGACCATGACTTACGGTCCACCCCAGTGAATAATTTCCAACCTCTTAGGTTCATGCGACATCCATACCTTCCAATAGCTTGGACCCACCATGAGGATCACCTTGTACGAAAATCAGCCCCATCTTCTCATAAGGTGGGTCACACGATAGAGAACAATATCTAGCCAGTGATATAAGTAGAAAATATTAGTGTGTCCATTCAATGGGTGGATGTGGCTGATTTTTATATAGGATGATCCTCATGATGAGTCCAATCTATTAGACGGATTGGATTTCTGTATGCTTATTAGTCCAGTCGATCATTTCTGGATGAAGGATGGTGGAGGACCTTAACCTACCCTCATTAGTGAATATTCTCATTGATCCAGGCCGTCCACGAGAATGGCCCATAAGATACGCTACTGCCATGCTCATCCATCCAGGCCGTCGACTACAATGATCACCTATTGGACACACTACTTCCCGAAACCAACGTTGATTGGATGAAGGTAAGGTAAATACATAGAATACTCTACTGCAAACCATGAAGAAGAGGCCCATTCTAGCCAATCCAATCATCCCGAAAGGCCTATCATTCCCACAGTCCAAATATCCCCTACTGGATGATCTAACCGTCCAGTTGGACTCATTCATCAAATGTGCATCTGTCCACCTGGATGCCATGATGGGTTCTGAAAGATGAACAGTCAAAGATCACCTGAATATCTGCCCCATTTAAGTGGTCGATCTGATTCTATTAGGTTGATGACCATTCCCTTTCTTACAACATGGGAACCGAACGATTCGATCCGGCCCACAAAAAGAAAGTGTGGCCCATTGCCATATAATGCATTTTCCAAAAAAAATAATAATAATAATAAATATCTTGAGAATTTTGGTGGACATTAAAATTAAATTTCCAAAAAAAGGTTAAATAACCCTGTATTTCGCAGATCCGAGGAATTGTCGCTAATAATGCAAGCCGAGGAATTCCCGAGTAGGAGACCGCTTCTACGGTCAGAAAACCAACCCCCCATTTAATAGAGAGAGAGAGAGAGAGTTGACAAGCTCCACTGGTCAAAGGCAGATTTAAGCGGCGATCTAAAGCTACTTTGTTTCGCACGTGCTGGCTCTCGTTCTCGTACGTGCCTTGAAGAGGTCCACATGATCTCCAGGCTGTTGCGAACAGACCTCTGCGTTGGCATTTGCCTTTTCCATCCCCACTAATAATTACACCCAACCAGGAATAACGAAGGGGAGTTATTTGATACTCTGCCTGCATTCGAAACTTGATACACAGGCATTCAGAAATTGCATACATGGCATAGACTAACTCATAACAAACCAGCAAATTTTTAGGAGTTGCTATATCTCTCCTAAAATTAGATTGGCCTAACAATCCTAACCTTTGACTAGTGGACAATTATCTGTTGAAATAGGACTGTTGGATATTTATTTTTAACCGTCCAATAAATGTCCATGAATCGGATAGTCAACTCATCAAATAAGTGTATTCTTTGGTTAACAATAAATCTAAACTTGGAAAATTAATTTGGACAGTTTAATTTAAATTATCTACATTCATGAATACAATTTTTAAATGGCTGCGTATCATCTGTCACACTCTTCTCGAGTATCAAAGTTTTTCCCAAAAAGAAAAGCCAGAAAAAGAGCGAAGTCTGTAATTTAAGAGACGAATTTACCCCTGTGAACTTGTCCAGATGGCGAACCTGTCTCTGGAGGACCCGAGGATATTCTCAGTCTACTCGGTTCTTCATATTGCACATGTGGGGCCCATGTTCCAGCAATCTATACCGTTGGCCTGCCAGACCCATCATCAGATTCTGTTGATGCAACGAAATTTTCTTAATTGTTGTTTCTTGTGGTTCTCAACATACGGTTTATAAGGAAAATGTAGCAGCGGTGCAGATTCGACCGAAAAGAGGTTGATGATTGGTGGTCAAGGTATTCCAATCGCGGATATTTTTGTAACATGGACCATCCAACGTGGCTTCGAGCAGATTAATGGTATATAATCTAGATAAGTAACTGATGGGCCCCACGTGAACAAAATGAAATATTATCCAGCGACAAAGCATCAGCCTATTAGAAACTGTCTGGATTTTTCATTTAAATGACATCTGATTCGTAGAATTAGTAGATAGGCCACTCGTGTGAAAGCAATGGGTGATTGAAGAAAAAGACTTGGAATACTGTGCCAGGTCATCTGCAAGGTGGGCCCCACTTGATACATGCCCTGGATGGCCTCACACGTATAGAGGTACGTGTGGGACTAGCAAACGTCCATCACGTCCCTCGACGACATAACTGTCATTTCTGATTAAAGGGGAGGGCAAAACGGTCCCACAGCGCTAAAAAAGAGTAAAGAACCGACTCGTTTGAGAAACAGCTGGTTCCACCAAAGACGCGCAATCCGAGCCGTGAATATGATGAGATCTACCAACGGTTGAGATTAGACCACTTCAACCCGAGGTTCTTTTATTAAGGAGAGTTTCATCACGGTCGGAGTTTATTTGGGCGCGAGAGAGGGTTTTCAGAGATTCTCTCAAGGACTCCAAACTTCAAATCTAGGGTTTCAAACAAGGTAATCTCCTTCTCTCTGTCTGGCTCCATCTCGATCGGATTCGATTGGAGATTTTTGCATCGATTACGTATGTATGATGTCTGCAGATCTGGTTTTTTTTTTTTTTTAAAGGGTTTGCAGATCGTTCTTTGGTTTTCATTCGATCTCTTTCTCTCTCAATTTTCAGACGATTCTTTGATTTGAATTTGACCTGATCTTTCTGGACATTGCTGTTGTGATGGATTTGTCAAGAAAAATTCGGTTTTTTCATTGAATTACGGTTTGAGATGTAATTTTCTTGATATAAATCTCTTTTTTTTTATTGGCATTTTCTCTGTTATTGATTTTGAAATGCAAATCTTCATTTGAATTTGGCTTGTAGAAAATGGGTGAATGTGCTTAGATCATTTGGTAAAGGTTCGTTGAAAGCTAGGGTATCTTTCGATGTGGACCAAACTGCCAGCGTGGGTGATGTTTGGCTGAACGGACTGTGATCAGTTCTGCATATCATTTGGGGTAGGATTGATGTTGGGAATCACAGTATGTGGGATTTCGTTTTTCTGCCCTTTCTGCATGGCGGACCCATTTGTTGCATGTATAGAATCCAAGCCGTTCAGACCCTTTATCTGGCCTGAGGGTCAGGCCAAAAATCAGGAGGTTTTTCAACTCAAGTGCCCTCTGTGAAAATCAAGGGCGGGCGTCCCTCCCAGCTTGTTCCCTATGCTATGGCCAGCCTGAGTTTCTGATTGAGTTTATTTTTCCTTGGGAGTTTATTGAGTTGACGTATCTGATGGACAGGTTGGATGTTTTATGGACATAATCTGGGCTACTGGTACTACTGTGCCCTAAATTAAATCTAATGTGAATTGGAGACTAACAGGAAATGTTTTGGGCATTAATTTCATCACAAATTGCTACATCTACCCACACCACACCTATTCAGTACATCCAAATGCAACCTTATGGTCCCTTTTCCTTGAAAGAAGAAAAAGGGTGGAAATGTGTGCATTATTCTATGTTGAAGGTAATTCTAGATTTGTAATTGTGAGAATTTGTCTATATGAAATGGTTTATGTTTTTTCTTTTAAAAACCAAAGAAAGAAGACGAAAAGGTATATATATATATATATATATATATATATATATATATATATATATATATTTGGACATACTTCATTTTTATGCATAACATTTTTTTTATAGATCAGTTGTATGCTTTTGTTAAACTTGTTTGGGTAATGCATGCTAAATTGATCAAACTGGTTTCAATCTATCCAATTGTTTTTTCATTGAAGTCTGTACCTCGATTTAGTGTTTCTAATGTGGAATCATATTAATTTAGTACTAAATTGCAATTTTACTGGATTAATTCTTCTTCTTCTTTCTCTCTTTTGTTTTGGAATTGGGTCTTTAAAACATTGATTTGAGGCAGATTTATGCCTGTGTTTCACTATTTGCATTTTAGTCAATATGTCACCACTACCTCCCTTCCCTGGCTTTTAAGGATTTTGTTTGTGGAGCATGTGGCTTGAATTATTCCATGCCAGCTTATCCCAGTGATAGGATCTAGATTTGATGGATTCTAGAGAGAAGTTAAATGATAATGCATTCATGTTATGCAATGTTTGATGGAATTTAATGCCTTTTACTTGTTTAGGTGACCCTTTGTGCAGTTTCATGGTTTGACTTTTATGATTTAAGTGTCTTTTGTTGCCTGAGAAATTTGGACTCTCATGGGGATTCCAGAAATGCTAAGGTTTCCCTAATTGTGGAGGGAGATTCCACAAATGTTTTCACTTTGGGCCTTAAGGAAGATGTCCTGGCTATGGAAATGTGCCCATTAGTAGATGGGAGACTGTTCCAATGGTTGATTCTCCTAGTACTCTTAAGGTGTCAAAAAATTGAAGATGTGCCTGTTTGGATGTGATTGTGATTCCTTTTTGCCCCTTACGTAATCTTGTATACCTATCTTGTTTCTTTCCATAAAGTTGTTACTTAGGGCCTGTATGGATTCATTGAAATGGGAAATCTTCTGTGGAAATTAAATTTCTGTTTTTTCCTTGTGGAGGGAGATTCCACAAATGTTTTTACCTTGGACCTTAAGGAAGATGCTCCATGGAAATGTACCCATTAGTTGATGGGAGTCTGGTCCAATGGTTGATTCTCCTAGCACTCTTAGGGTGGCAAAAAATTGCAGATGTGCCTGTTTGGATGCGATTGCGATTCCTCTTTTGCCCCTTCTGTAATCTTGTATATCTTGTTTCTTTCCATAAGGTTGTTACTTGGGGCCCTTTTCAACTTCCATTTTAAAAGTTCAGAAATACAAGTTCGAGTGGAAAATCCATTTTCCTTCTTCTCCTTCACCATCTCAAACCTACTTTTCTCGCCCCCTATTTCTTAATGCACAGTTCACACAATGCTCCCTTATTTGATTCTCTCTCCCCCTCTCTGACACACAATTACCAATGATTAAGAAAATCCTTTTCCATGATCACCATGTGGTGCCATAATTAGTCGATATTAATTCCTACCATGTGTACTTCGGGGGGGGGGCATTGTTAATTTTTTTTTAATTGTGTGGGCCCAATCTTTACATGATCCTAACCATGTGGGGGCCGTGTTTGTCCATCCTAACCCCTTCTATTTTCACATGGTGTCCATTGTTAGATGATCTTAACCATGTGGTGCACATTGTTGGTTGATCCTAACCATGTGTCTCCATGCTAGGTGGGTTGCAATCTCAATTGTTCCGTGTACCTGCTTCCTTTCGCTTCCTTTATTGCGTGTATCTTCTATCGACCTCTCTTCTTTACGTGTAGCCCACACGAAGGGTGAGACTGTGCGACAAAGGCCCTGATCCATTCCGTACATTTGTTGCATCAGCTCATATAAAGATGTGAACCAAAAAATTAGGTGGATCGGGGACTTGAGTGGGTCACATCAAGGGAAATAGTGAGGATGAGTTGCACATTCTTCCATTCTCTTTCTTTCTCTATTTGTAGCATGCATATGTGTATAGCCTCCACCTTTCTCTCCATTTTCTCCCTTCTGAATCTCTATCCCTTCTCTTTTTTGCCCCCTCACTCCACATATGTTGCACATGACATACCTCCAGCAAGTCAATTAATTAGAAATCGAATCTGCAGATTAATGTAAGGCAAGAATGTATATATTTCCTCGACTTTTTCTAGGTTGCTCTAATATGACGTTTGTACATTTTTGCGGCAGGCAATAGAAGATGGCGGACGGTGAGGATATTCAGCCTCTTGTTTGTGATAACGGCACGGGAATGGTCAAGGTACCAGTGCAATATTCACCATCTCATAATTTTCTTTGGTATTTAAACTCATTTTCCTATTGGACATACAACCGCTTCCTCAGGAGAAAATGCACCTAAGGATGATGCCTATACATTTGTTGTTTTGGAATCTCTTCTGTCTCTAGGATTTTATACTGTACCTCTCTGATATCACTACAAGGTACCGGATGCCTATTTTGGCTCTGAAACTTCCATACTGTTGCTTTTCAGGCTGGATTTGCTGGAGATGATGCTCCAAGGGCTGTGTTTCCTAGCATTGTAGGCCGCCCACGTCACACTGGTGTGATGGTTGGTATGGGGCAAAAGGACGCGTATGTTGGGGACGAAGCTCAGTCCAAACGTGGTATTTTAACTCTAAAGTACCCAATTGAGCACGGTATTGTGAGCAACTGGGACGACATGGAGAAGATCTGGCATCATACCTTCTATAATGAGCTGCGAGTGGCCCCTGAAGAACATCCTGTTCTCCTCACTGAGGCACCTCTCAATCCTAAGGCTAACCGTGAGAAGATGACTCAAATAATGTTTGAAACCTTCAACACTCCTGCTATGTATGTTGCTATCCAGGCTGTTCTCTCGCTTTATGCGAGTGGTCGTACTACTGGTAAGCAAATCAAATAATTCTTTACTTTTAGCTCTGCATACCTTTTCTTCATTATTGGGAAGATTTTAGAAGTTTTTATACAATGTAAAGTGATGGTGTTCAATTGCACTTTTTTCTGGCCAATTACAAGTTGGAAGATACCCAATAATGGTTTGAGAAAAGAAGAAGAAAGTATTGGTGAAACATGATATGGAAGTATAAAAGCCCTAGTACTCAACTGATTGAGTGAAAGACGAATATATTACTGGGTTCCTTAACCTTCTTCTGGGTGCTCATTGGCCTGGGTTATCCATTAGAACAGCCACTTCCAAACCTCAGATTTGGATGGTTGGAACTGTGCAAAGAGTTGTTTGCATGATCCCATTAATTGGATGGTCAATGCTACCTAAGTAACAATACAGGTTTCTTTTTTCTCCAACCAATGGATATTGTAGGCAACTGTTTCATTGTTTTGGTATCAATGTGGGCTTTGGGCAGGGGCCCGCAACAATGAGCACCTACTACACTTGATGATTGTCTGTGAAGGTTAACAAACCCTCTCATCATATCCTAATTTGTAATGAAAATTGTTGTTGCTAAGGGCCCGTTTGGATTGTAAGTTGCTTAAGATAAGTTACTTATGCCACAAGTAACTTATCTTAGTTTCTACCTATTAAGAACACAAGTATGTTTGGTAAACAACGTACTTAAAGGCTTCTCCACTCTTCGGTCTCTCCCATGCCTCTCTTCAGCAACTTACGAAAAGCAGAAAAGCTTTAAAAAAATAATAAATTAACTGAAGTGATTTAGTACTTTCTAAGTAAAAATGTTGCTTATAAACTAATCATAAACCAAACTTATCTGAATTAAGTTACTTATCTACTGCTGTAAGTAGAAAAAGTAATCATAAACCGAACTTACTTATCTGAATTAAGTTACTTATCTACTGCTGTAAGTAGAAAAAGTAACTTATTTGGTGGTATCCAAACAGGCCCTTAGGGACTGCTTTGCTAGACTCATGCTGACACAGAAATAATGGGAAGCATTAGTTTAGCTTTTCTGCTTCACTTGTTCCAGTACTCGTCTCATTTCTCTGTTCAGATGTAGATCTTTTTCAATGCACTCTGTATTATTGTAGTTACACCTAATGCCAGAATAGTAAATGTTGTCTTAGGATGTGTTTGGTTGCATCAAATATCATGAAATTTTATGAAATTGCATGAATAATCAGTCCAATTTGGTGCAAAATATCATGAAATTTTATGACATTTGATGCAACCAAATATCATGAAATTTTATGAAATTGCATGAATAATCAGTCCAATTTGGTGCAAAATATCATGAAATTTTATGACATTTGATGCAACCAAATGTCCCCTTACAAAGTATGATAAATCTTTGACTATTTGGTTCATCCAGTATGATTTTCAACCAAATTTTATGACATTTGATGCAACCAAATTTTATGACATTTGATGCAACCAAATGTCCCCTTACAAAGTATGATAAATCTTTGATTATGGTCTCAATCTATTGGGCACAATTCTGAGTAGGACTGTCAATAGGCCAGGTATGCTGTTCATTTGGTTCCAGGGTTTGAACTTATGTGGGTCAGCCTGACCCTATTTAGAATTTCAAAGTTACTTGGCACAGGCCTCACCCATTCACAGGCTTAATTCTGATGTATGTCTAGCTGCTTATACATGCCGCAGGTCTTGTGGTGGGACGTAATCAAGATTTCACTCTTTAGAATTGAAGTGGTATTTTAGAATGCTCAGGTGGAGATTTTGTATAGCATGTTCAAGTTTTTAAAAGTGGGGGCTGATGGCTCAGTGATCTGAAATATTGATATGAAGGGCCTCACCATGGATGGCTGATGCACAAAAATCTCCATAATCGAAATATCCTAACCATGGAATATTTGGCGGTTGGTTTGAGTGCGAACCATTGCTTTATTTTCTTAAACCATCTATTTGTCAAGGTTTACTAATTTTCCTTCTGGGAGATTTTCCACTGGTGCCCAATTTGCTCCCTGCAACCTCATGTGCCACACTTGCACAAATGGAAAGCCCAAATGGTGCTGTATGAACATTCAGTCTGAGCACTGTATAAATGCCTCATTCAATAATAGCCAGTTAGTGGGTCCTAACAGTGCATTGCAGTTGTTGAATCATTTGTTATTTATGATTGTTTTTGTGATGTTTTTATGTTCATGTAGGTATTGTGCTGGATTCTGGGGATGGTGTCAGTCACACGGTCCCCATCTATGAAGGATATGCCCTCCCACATGCTATCCTGCGTCTTGACCTGGCAGGTCGTGACCTGACGGATGCTCTTATGAAAATCCTGACTGAACGTGGCTACTCCTTTACCACCACGGCTGAGCGTGAAATTGTTAGGGACATGAAGGAGAAGCTGTCCTACATTGCCCTCGACTATGAGCAGGAGCTGGAGACGTCCAAGACCAGCTCGTCTGTGGAGAAGAGCTATGAGCTTCCAGATGGGCAGGTCATCACCATTGGGGCTGAGCGCTTCCGTTGCCCGGAGGTGCTCTTCCAGCCATCGATGATTGGGATGGAGGCTTCGGGTATACATGAGACAACATACAATTCCATCATGAAGTGCGATGTAGATATAAGGAAGGATTTGTATGGGAACATTGTTCTCAGCGGTGGGTCAACCATGTTCCCTGGTATTGCTGATAGGATGAGCAAGGAGATCACGGCACTAGCACCAAGCAGCATGAAGATCAAGGTGGTGGCTCCTCCCGAGAGGAAGTATAGTGTGTGGATTGGAGGCTCCATCTTAGCTTCCCTCAGCACTTTCCAGCAGGTGTGTCTCTCACCACTTATTTCCTTTAGGAGGAACTCTTGAATTGGGTTTTGCTTCCACACTACCCCCAAATGCTTAAACTTGAATATATGGGTTTGGCTCATATAAATAATATAAACAAGAATATGGTAAGCATCTTTAACTTGAGATTGACAGAACTGACATTTTCTAAACTAATGGGGTTTGTGCAATTCTCTCACTTGTGACCATTTGTTTTCTGGTTTTTGCTTTGATTTATCAATAAGGTAGAAAATTTGCCTTTGAAATTCCTATGTGGGGTAAAAATTAAGGTGAGAATTTTTGTTTCCTTTACATTTTTAATGTCTAATGAGTGATATTGTTGTATTTCTTGTAGATGTGGATTGCAAAGGCAGAGTATGATGAATCTGGCCCATCAATCGTACACAGGAAATGCTTTTGATTGTCTGATTGTCTGAGAGCAGGAGGCAGGATGAAGAGAGAGAGAGAGAGAGAGAGAGAGAGAGAGAGAGAGGCGTATTTATTTTTATATTGTGAGGAAACGCTGCTGCTTGGCTTGCTTGCTTTTGTTTTTTCATCATTTTTCACTTTTAGCATTTGGATGTCTGTGTTGGCCTTACGAATTTCAAGCGCTGGAAATCAGTAGCCCATTTTTTCATTATTGATTTTCTGTTGAAAAAGATGTGGGAATTGTGTAATCTTTGGGGGAAGAAACCTATCAAATATTTTGCCTTTGGTTTGGATTTTTATTTGGATTCTTTTAGTCTTGAGATGTGCAATGAAAATCAATTAAGGATCTTTTTCATTTAAGAAAAAATGCTGTGAGGTTATTTTATTTTAATTTTTTTTCCTGGATTCTCTTCACTGAGATCCTTATTTCACAAAAATTCTGCCTCCGTACATGTGGGCTCACCTCCTTGATGATCCACCCAAAGAAATAGCTGCTATGCTATTATCTGTTCCTCAACGTCCATATCATTAACGGGGATGGTCAATTTCTGCCATGCATTTCTTTCCTAAAGTAGTGGTCCTACTTGATGAGTGTACTAACCCTGTCCTCTTCTTCTTTTTTTCGTTTTTTTTTTTTGTAATAATAATAATAATAATCCAAGGCATCTTATCTAATGTCTTGGATGCTGCCACTTGATACGTGGCTGCTGCCTGTTTGCTGGTACATGAAAAAATCAACCTATGTGTGGTAGTTGAGATGGATAGGTTGGTACTTTCCAATTTAAGTTTGTTAATAGAATTCATCCAATGGAGCCAGCTAAGGTGGGGACTACATGGTAGGATTAGTAGGACCCCTATCCAGTAAGCCAAATGATGGATTGGCCAGGGAACCAAAATTGCTAGGAGTGGTTTAAGTGAGAACTTGCTGAGTGTGTTTGCCTTGCCTTGTAACTGCACTGAAGTGTGGCAATCCATGGAACTCTCGGTGCTATAAGACAAAAAAAATAGGAAAACTAAGATGAATCTCAATGATACCAACTCTAAAATTTTCTATGCTTCTATTAAGAGCAAGCAGGTCTCATCTAGAATTAGCTTATGCGGTAAGTCAAGAGGAGATTGAGGTTATATTTATTGACCACTTTAAAGATACCCTTCACTCTACTCAAGGGGACTGGCCTCGTGTTGATTTAGGTCCCATTGACAAAATCTCTAAGCTTTAGTGTGAGGAAGGTATTCGACTAATCAAACCTGTTAGTGTCCTTGAGATTGACGCAACCATTACATTTGCTAGCCCTGATAAGGCCTCCGGACCTAATGGTTTTAATGCTCATTTTTATAAAGTCTATTGGCCAATGATTGGGAAAGATGTCTCTGCTGCCGTGATCAATTTCTTTAACTCAAGTAAAATGCTTAAGCAACTCAACAGTACCTTAATTGCTGTCATCCTTGAATCAAAATAATATTGACTCTTGGCGATTTTAGGTTAATTTTTTTGACCAATGAGATTTACAAAATCATATCTACAATCATGGTCAAAAAAATGAAAACTATTATGCCTTCTCTCATTAGCCAAACTCAATATGCTTTCATTCTTGGACACAATCTTTTCAATAATATTTTGCTTAGCCATGACCTCATTCGAGGTATTCACCTTGATGGAGGTCCGCCTAGAATGTGTGCAAAAAATTATGTTAAGAAGGCTTTTGATTTTGTTAGATGGGACTTCATTATCGAAGCCCTTCGTATGCTTAATTTCCTTGACAAATGAATAAATCGGATCTCTACCACCATATCCACTCCCTCCTCCATTATTATTAATAAGGAAGCTTGTGGGTTTTTCAAAAGTAATAGAGGTATTAGGTAAGGAGATCCCCTATCTCCTTTCTTCTTTACGATTGTTATAGAGATGTTTTCGGCTGTATTGAAAAAACGTAATGAGAATGGATTAATTCGAACCCCTTTTACGGTTGGATGCCTATCCATATCTCATCTCTTGTTTGCTGATAACCTGTGATTTTCTTTAATGCTGACCTGCACTAAGCATACAACCTAAGAATTTTTTCAACAACTTTATTGCTAACTTAGTTCTTCAAGTTAATCTTCAAAAGAGTTTTTTAATCTCTAGTCCCTGCCCTTGTAAAGACAAAATTAAAAATATCATTGGCATAGGGGAAGGAAAAGTCCCTATTAGATACCTGGGAATCCCTCTCTTCTCCACCAGGCTTCATATCTTGGACTGTCAACCATTGCTTGATAGCCTGAGTAGGAAGCTTGGTGCGTCGAAGGCTTCTCTTTTCTCTTTTGCAGGTAGACTGGAGCTAATTAAATCCACTCCTTTTGACCTACGTATCTATTGGTCTCATGCCTTTTTACTTACTAAAGCTTGTTATAACATTATAGAAAGGCACATTAGAAATTTTGTCTAGGGATTTCTCCACCCTCCATACCATCAATTGGGAGTAGATTTGCATACCTAGGGAGCAGTCTTGGTATTACTCTTCTAGACATTATTGCCAAAGCCTGCCACATCAACCAACTTTGTGACGCAGGGATGAATGTGATGAGGATAACTACTCCGAATCCACAGGGCTTCTCAGGACTCCTCATAGAGACTTCTCGAATCCACGAGGAAAGAAAGCAGAAAATAGAAATAAATTTTAAGAAATTCGAAATTGATTAATTGATCACTAAAAACAAGTTCACAATCCTTTAAATAGGGGTACCAAGCAATGGGAAAGAAATTAGAATCAAACTACAACTAAAACTCCTAGAATCCACGACTTACTATAAATAGTATACGGTCGTGATGTCTACTAGTGCGCAAGGTTTTCGGCCAAAAATAGTAGGTGTCTTATTTGGCTTCACCAAACCGTTCCCCTAATTATTCTAAGCTCTTTTCATGTTGGACGCAACTCCTAAAGCCTGACGGATGAAGAGTTATAATCAAACTAAAACTTACTATTTATAGTAAAAATGAAATTAAAACAGGGAAACGACCATCGATCCAGGGGTTTTTCGCAATTCTGGACTACGCAACCCGGCATAGCAAGGTTGGTTGGCTAAAGTAGCTCATTCTACCCCAAAATCATATATTTTACGTCAGGTAACTTATTCCGAATTGCGAGGTACGCCCAATCTAAGGTCCGACGGTCCAGACCACTTCTGTCATCAATCGGGCCTTTTCTGATCCATCTTGGCCATGAAACTGTTCGTGACCTGCTCTACATCACTTTGGAAAATTATTCATAAGGATGACAATCTTTGGATCAAATAGGTCTATGTAAAATATATTGGCACTAAATTCATTTGGAGCATTCGTACCCCCTCCCCCCAAAACGTCTATTGAGCCTGGCAGAGTATTTTGAGTGTCTGTGCTATTGCTAAGTACCACGACAGATTCCTAACAGGTAATGGGTACAATAAGACTTTCGATTTGACAATAGATTGGGGGATTCTAGCCTCTTTTTCTTATTATTGTATGGGAGATTGTCATTTAAGATCTTGGGCTAAGAACTAACTTCCTTATTAATTTCTTAATCCCCTCTGTCGTAAAGGCATGTAAGTCTGCCAATTAAGTTTGCCCAGGATTAAGTTCCTTTGGTTCAGTGGTTTCATTCATGGACATTGTATTATGGCTTGGATGGTTTTTCTTGAAAGGCTCAACATGATGGATGTTCTTACTAGTCTTAGCCGTGTTTTTTGTCAACATGGTGCTGAATCTATTAATCATTTATTCTTCTCTTCTACGTTCACTGATTGGATTTGGAAGAACATACACACTAAGCTCCTTATTCTTTTTGTTCACCTCCCTGAAATAATCTAATCAGTTTCTTATCACGTGGAAAATGATAATGATTAAAAAAAAAAAATCTTTCAACACTCTCTTTTCCTACCTTTGCATGACATATCTGGAGGAAAAGAAACAATCGCATTTTTAATAACAAATATACCCTAAAGGAGACCATCTTAAGAAACATTGTGTTGGACATGAGAGCTAGAGTTTTATTTCTTTTTGGGCCTTATATAGCAGCTAAGGCTCCCAGTGCTCTTTCTATAGCCTCTCTATTGTATATCCTCCTATTCGGCAAGTGACTCGGCCTCACAGACCTAATTCTAGTTGGACCTTGTCTTGTGCTGAGATCTCAAATTCAAGAGTTGGTCTCTTTTGCTTCCACCCCTCTTTACATCCTCTTTGGGGAATAGTCTCCAATTTCTCTATGCTAGGGATGCCAGATAAGTGCCTCAAAACTTTATCTCAAAGCATTGCCACTTTTAGTTGTGTTGATAATGCAAGAGCTTACATTCTGGTGCACAATTGTCAAAGCTTGACAACTATCATGAATCCCTTATTTTCCTCCAGGAAGATGAGCCTCTTCGCCTGAAGTTTGCATTCTTATATTACTACTTATAATATTCATGTTGAAATTACTTCTATACACTATCGTACGATCCACATCTCTACATCCACTCCAGAACCACAAAAATAAAAAAGTTAAACAATAAGCAATCATATATTACACCAATTTCTCACCCTTTTTGTCACAAAAATGACAAAGGAAGAAAAGATGAAAAATATGGGAATGTGGTATCTAAATATATGAAAAGAGTAAGAAAAAGTATGAAAATTAGCAAATTTACCAAAAATATAATAGAGTAACCACATCACACATAGTTAAACATGTCCAAATATAAGAGTCACCAAGAAGAGTAAAGTTAAGAAGTTAATACACGTCCAACAAAAGAAAGAGAACTACTCAGAACTCGATGAAGAGGGAGGTGGAATAGATGGATCAATCTGGTGTAATCCCTTACTGATGCGTCTAAAATACTTGCGCATATACTTCATTTGGTTATCTTGGAAAATTTTCAGTCCATCCACCTTCTCTTCCAATGAGCAAAGGCGCTCATCAAAACTAGAAGGCTGAAAATCCGGATCAGCCTCAACGTCATCAGATTCTAAATCATTAAAAATATCTTCTATATTGGCTTCAGTTGGTAGCGCATCTTCCTCTCCAACTTCTTCTCTAACGTCTCTAGCATCCCTATCAATTTGACCAGTTGCTAACTTCAAATTCATCTTGTTGATATTTGAATTGTTGAATGGAAGATGAAAAGAATGAGCTTCTCTGGGTGGCATGTCCACAGAACAATATAAAGCAAGGGTGGTCATCAAATAAGCGAATGGAATATTACTATGCCCCGGATGAAGTCGAAATTGGATAATGAAATAGCAGATTAACGAAGGAAGACACACCGGAATGCCAGACACAACTGAATGAAGAATACGCACCATAAAAGTAGTCAATTCGGCTTTGTTTCCAGATCTAGGGTATACATTAGAAATAAAAATGTGATGTAATACTCTGTATCTATACAACATCTGATTGGCCCAGAACGCATTCTTAGCACTTGTTCACTCCCCAAGTATAGGGTTGTGATGTAGTAATAAAGTCGGTAAGACCGAGGTCGAATCCACAGGGACTGAAACTTGTACGTAATCTAAAATTATTTAGATCCAGAACTAGAATAAGATGAGATCTAAACCAAGTGAATATGAATGAATAATGGTGTAATAACAATCTAAAACTTGTAGAATTTAAAGGTGGGGAACTAGGGATCCAGAGGATCTACTTGTAGAGATCAGGGAGATCTACGCTTGATTCATGAACTCAACTGGACTTCGAGTCCCATCTCCATCCAGTTGGAAGATATGACACTAAAACTCAATCTGAACTTCCTTTGATCTAGTTTTCAAAAGATAAGACAGATGTAAATTAGAATGGATTCCATCACCAAACCATGCCCATGAGATAAAGTAAACAATAGAATTAAACCAATCTACAGCCAATCTAAGACATGTATGACTGTTAGGAAGGATTCCGTCATCCAACCATGTCCAAGGGGCAATGGTGAACAACAGGGCTTCCTAACTGCATAATCACAATAATGAAAAGGAAATACTTAAAGCCATCACAGATCTATTGTAATGTAAGTCACAACAAACCATTAAAAATGAAAGTATTCATATTAATCAAACTAGCATCAAAATCAGTTCGACATGAATCAAAACCGTAGATAGAATCCCATCACACTACAAGCTTCACCTATTAGCCCTAGCTATGAGGTTTAGCTAACCATAGGTATGGTTAAACTAAATCTCAAAAGAAAAGAAAAAGAAAAAAAGAAATAAAAAACTAAAACAAAAACAGGAAACAAACTAAAAAAAAAAACTATCCACTTGCTCTCTCATCCACCACTAGCTGTTGGCCATGGAATCCCCCCTTCTCTCTCTCTCTTCTCTTTCTTTTATAGGCTGATGGAGACGATGGCTAGAGAGGTGCAGTCAGTGGAAATTTTCGCAATCACGTTCGCAGAAAGGAGCGGTGAGGAGTTTACGCGGCTCCCTGTTTTAATGCGGCGAAAACATGAAAAAAAAACTTGCGTAAAATCCAGATTTAGAGTGGTTGACTGTCTAAAAACTTGGTTTTGGCTCCATGGTTGGAGTATGCATAGTCTGGGTTCCACTTGGACGGTTCGGATCGCTGATCCGATCACAGTCTTGGTCACAAAACTCCCTGGAAGATCTGGTCTTTTCGGACGTGCGTAAGGCTTACGTGGGTCAGCTGACATGTTCGGTGGGGCCCACTTCAGTTGAATTTTGAGAAATCCATGCCCTCCACTAGGTTCTTCTCGGAATTTCGGTCGGAAAGGTGTATTTTTGGCTCGAATTCAATGTGACCCATGGAACCTTGCTTCTACCGTCCATTAAACGTAGTGGACGAGATTTCCCTGTGTACATGTGTGTGGTTCCATAAGAAAATCATTGGTACGGTCGTTTTGGCCTCCTGGAGTTATTAGACGGTTCAGATTGATCATATGATCAGAGGCAGTGGACCACTTATCACTTTAGCGTCCGCACCTTGCGGACGCTGGAGTTTTCTTTCTAAATCGGTCGGGTCAAAGTCGGTTTGACCCGACTTTGGTTGTAATGCACTGCGCGTGCACTTGTGCACGGTGTACACACCACTCATGTGGGATCCACCATGATGCTTGTGAGAGATCTGATCCTTCCATTCCTTTTCTCATCTCATTTAATCTGTCCAAACCAATTTTTGAAGCATATCCAAATATCAGGTGAGCCCAAAATCAATGGTTTATGGGCTAATCTATCCATTGGGCTACTTCGATAAGGGTCCAATTGCTGAAATTCGACGTGTACGGTTAATTTATGGTCCTTAGGCCATATATATAGTTTTGAGCCGAACGGATGGTAAAAACCCTGTGATCTCGCATTCTGGACAATTCTCATGCCTCTTCATCGTTGATCATGCGATTTTCTTGGATCTATAGCGTGTAAATCCTTTGATCTTGGTCCCCTAGGGTCCTTCCCTTTCCTTGGTGACTTCAAAGTGTTAACTTCATGCTTTTAGCACCCTTTTGTAGTCCAAGCTCCTATATACACCCTGCATCACAAACACGATTAAATCGGGCCATTAAACAGTACCATGTCCATAAATCTAGGTAATAACTGGGGTCTGATATGCAATATTTAACCCTCAACACAACCCCCAACCAGTATTTTGCTAGTCCGGAGCAAATTATGCGAAAAATAAGTTGAGAATTACAGGACAATTTCTATGAACTCGAGTGATTTTTGAAAAACAATCCAGAACCTAGAGTTCTAAGATTCATGAATGTTAGGCCTACCTTCTCCTGGATTTAAACGCATGGTAGATTCCATAGTCAAGCTCAAAGTACTACTCCATCAATTAAAAAAATTATAAACATTGAGTTCCATGGGTGTATAATGTTAACCCGACTTACCATCATTAAGAGATCCAATCGTTAATTTTCATGATAACATTGATGATCGAATGAGCATTTAGGACAACTAAAACCTAAACTAGACCTTGCCTTACAGATCATCTTTCATTCTTTCAGTTTTTTTATTTTATTTTATTTTTAAGTAACGCCGAGGGGAATCGAATCTTCACCTATAAGGGGGCAAACCTATGATGAAAACCAGTAGCCCAAACCTTTTTCACATATCATCCACGGGGAATTTAATCTACACCTATAGGGAGCAAACCTATGGTGAAGATTATTCACCCAACCCTTTCTAAAGGTGTTTGTTTAAAAAAAATAAAAATAAAAATTAACTAGGTATTTTCTTCTTCTTCAATTGATCATGGCGAGCAAATTTTCCAGGCTAGTTTCTTACATGATTAGTGATTACCAAGTTATCTCTTCAATGTCAAACTGAAACCTTAATGTGTAAGCGAGATATGACATGTGAAATCATGACTCAATCAATGTTTACAACTTTTAATTCTAGATTAACAATTCAAACTTAATTATAAAATCTAACAGATAACTGAATCCAAGAGTCATAAATTATCAACATCACCTTTCTTGCAATTTTAAGTACCTAGATGGCCATCAAAATCACTTCGAATTCACAAGAATTTCCAGAAAAATTTAAAAATTTCTACAATTTTTGCTCAAGACCACGAAAACACTAATTAGGCAACCTAATCTCCCAGCCCTAACCTAAAATCTACATTGTCCTCAATGTAAAAGATATGAGCATATAATGCACATGAGACATCGAAAGTAAATGAGAAGTGATGGGAAGATAGTACCTGGATAATGAATCAAGAGAGACTTTTTCATAGAGATCTCAACATGAGAGCGGGTTAGCACGATAGTGAAGACACGGAAGCAACTATCCTAAAACAATGCAGGAAGCAAACTAACCTAATGGCATAAAACCTTCTATCCTAGAACAACATAAAGCAAACTACCCTAGTCTTATGAAAGCAAGGAAAAACTACTCGATCATGCCGCAAGGTTCTTCTTCCAGCTAATATCTTGATAAGTTTCTCAGTAAGTTCCTCAACAGGATCATCCAAAAGCCCTTTTTGCAATAGGCTTGGACGCCCTGGGGCATGACTTTCCAGAGAAACTTATGTACCTCATAAGAAATTTTTCGTTGAATTGCTTGAGGTATCCATAGTATATATGATTCACCTGTAACATAGGAAGTTTTAATGTTAGTATCCTTGGGTGAATCAGAGACTACAAGTAAATAAAGTTCAAAAAACTTCTTAAAAAGTGATGTAGTCTCAACATATTCCGAAGTTTCAAACTTCGGTTCAATTTTCAGCTCATCTTCCTTTAATGGTAGACATTTAAGATTAGGGGAAGAAGAGGTTTCAGAATAAGGGTTCTCTCGATTAGTAACAACTATCGAGATATTCTCTTGCGAGGCATCTACTATTTCTTTAATTATAAGATCGTTTGAATCTAAAAAATGTGCCAAGCAATCGTCCAAAGAGTTGGGTAATTCATCTGAGAATGGCTCATTTTCCACATCAAAGTTTGTGATGATCTGCCCAATGATTCTATCGTCTCTGAAAGTAAACGGAGGTACGCTCTCTTACTCCAGCCCTGCACAGATAGATAGAGGGTCAGTAGACGAAGTATTGTTGTGCGGACTCTGTTCATTGATACTACTCAGAAGAGGCAGTGAATCGTCAAAATTCAATAGTTCAGATGGTGGCCTCAACTGGGTGGTTTCAAATTCCAGAATCGTATCGAGTAACTCGTTCATCTCCCGAATCATATCATTATGTAATTCAAGGGAATAGTCCAAACATGTCTTGCAAGAGATAGAAGGGTTGGTTGTAAGGAGCTCATCCACTTTTAAATCAGATATGTCAGGTGAGTGGAGTAGCTTATTATGACCGCTCACTTCGTGCACTTCTTGATCATTGACCTGGACCAAACTTAAGATTAATTCCAGGGGAACTGGGGCTACACATTCATGATCATGATCCCAATACTCATCATATTCTAGTTCAATGCAGTGCACATTTGGGATGAGATCACTTTCCTCACATTGAGGTTCACATAAACCATCCTCTTCCTCATCATTGAAATCTAGTGTATCCTGTGAGTGAAGTATATCATCATCATTATATTTGAAAGACACCCATGTATCTCTACCATTCTTTTAAACAGTCATTGAGATCGACTCATCGGGGAATTGAACCGTATGCTAATTAATGGAATCCAACTCCTCATTCTAAATTCTAGATTTCTTCATAAGCGAGTGAGGATCACTTTTCTCGCATTATATTTCTAGATTGGATTGTAGTTGGGATGAGCGAGCTTCTTCTATCCTATCGAGGCGCGAATTGAGTGCTTTCATTGCTTTTTTAATTTCTGCAAGACACTCCATGTTATGCTGAAATGAATTCTCTTGGATCACTTCTGGTTGGTTCTCAAAGGTAGGGTATCCAAGAGAATAATCGGTACAACATGCTGTTGGTTCATCTTCCCAGTTTTGATGGTTCCACTGGTTATAATCATACTGATCATACATGGGAGAATATGATGGTTGATAATAATCCTCATTCCCATAATTATGATCGTATACAGACCTATTAACCGATGGAACATAACATTCTAGTCGGTTCTCAATGTCGGTTCTCGATGGAGAAAAATTTTGAGGTATACATTGAATTCCAAAACCCTCAGGCATTCCCCAAAACTACTTATCCATCTCAGCATAGATGCGTACCCAAGCTTCCATGTCGAACCCTAATTCTGAGTCTAATCCTAGAATAAAATAAAAAATCCTACATCAATAAGAGATCTAGAAATAGAAAGAGAAAGAATTAGAAAGAAGTTACCAGGTTTGAAGCTTCTATGTTAGAATCCAAATTACAAGCTTATGTCATGGTCCTACAAAACAAGAAATATATGTTAGTTTCTAGAAATTAAATAGAAAAAAATCCTAACCTATATTGGTAAAAATCATAATCTTAAACTAACTCTAAAACTACTTAATTTCAGAAAATGTAACCGTCAATCCCCGGCAACGGCACCAAAAACTTGTTCACTCCCCAAGTATAGGGTTGTGATGTAGTAATAAACTCGGTAAGACCGAGGTCGAATCCACAGGGACTGAAACTTGTACGTAATCTGAAATTATTTAGATCCAGAACTAGAATAAGATGAAATCTAAACCAAGTGAATATGAGTGAATAATGGTGTAATAGCAATCTAAAACTTGTAGAATTTAAAGGTGGCGAACTAGGGATTCAGAGGATCTACTTGTAGAGATCAGAGAGATCTATGCTTGATTCATGAACTCAACTGGACTTCGAGTCCCATCTCCATTCAGTTGGAAGATATGACACTAAAACTCAATTTGAACTTCCTTTGATCTAGTTTTCAAAAGATAAGACGGATGTAAATTAGAATGGATTCCATCACCAAACCATGCCCATGAGACAAAGTAAACAACAAAATTAAACCAATCTACTGCCAATCTAAGACATGTATGACTGTTAGGAAGGATTCCATCATCCAACCATGTCCAAGGGGCGATGGTGAACAACAGGGCTTCCTAACTGCATAATCACAATAATGAAAAGGAAATACTCAAAGCCATCACAGATCTATTGTAATGTAAGTCACAACAAACCATTAAAACTGAAAGTATTCCTATTAATCAAACTAGCATCAAAATCAGTTCGACATGAATCAAAACTGTAGATAGAATCCCATCACACTACAAGCTTCACCTCTTAGCCCTAGCTAAGAGGTTTAGCTAACCATAGGTATGGTTAAACTAAATCTCAAAAGAAAAGAAAAGGAAAAAAAGAAAAAAAAACTAAAACAAAAACAGGAAACAAACTAAAAAAAACTATCCACTTTCTCTCTCATCCACCACCAGCTGATGGCCGTGGAATCCCCCATTCTATCTCTCTCTTCTCTTTCTTTTATAGGATGATGGAGACGATGGCTGGAGAGGTGCAGTCGGTGGAAATTTTTGCGGCCACATTTGCAGAAAGGAGCGGTGAGGAGTTTACACGGCTCCCTATTTTGGTGCGGCAAAAACATGAAAAAAAAACTTGCGTAAAATCTAGATTTAGAGTGGTTGACTGTCTAAAAACTTGGTTTTAGCTCCATGGTTGGAGTCATGCCTGGCCTGGGCTCCACTTGGACGATTCAGATCGCTGATCCGATCACGGTCTGGGTCACAAAACTCCCCGGAAGATCCGGTTTTTCTGGACGTGCATAAGGCTTACACGGGTTAGCAGACGTGTTCGGTGGGGCCCACTTCAGTTGAATTTTGAGAAATCCATGCCGTCCACTGGGTTCTTCTCGAAATTTTGGTCAGAAAAGTGTATTTTTGGCTCGAATTTGATGTGACCCATGGAACCTTGCTTCATCGTCCATTAGACGTAGTGGATGAGATTTCCCTGTGTACATGTGTGTGGTTCTATAAGAAAATCATTGGTATAGTCGTTTTGGCCTCCTGGAGTTATTGGACGGTTCAGATTGATCATATGATTAGAGGTAGTGGACCACTTATCACTTCAGCGTCTGCACCTTGCGGACGCTGGAGTTTTCTTTCTTAATCGGTCGGGTCAAAGTCGGTTTGACCCGACTTTGGTTGCAGTGCACGGCGCATGCACTTGTGCACGGTGTACACACCACTCATGTGGGATCCACCATGATGCTTGTGAGAGATCTGATCTGTCCATCCCTTTTCTCATCTCATTTAATCTGTCCAAACCAATTTTTGAAGCATATCCAGATATCAGGTGAGCCCAAAATCAATGGTTTATGGGCTAATCTGTCCATTGGGCCACTTCCATAAGGGTCCAATGGCTGAAATTCGACGTGTACGGTTAATTTATGGTCATTAGGCCATATATATAGTTTTGAGCCGAACGGATGGTGAGAACCCTGTGATCTCGCATTCTGGACGATTCTCATGCCTCTTCATCGTTAATCACACGATTTTCTTCGATCTATAGCGTGTAAATCCTTCGATCTTGGTCCCCTGGGGTCCTTCCCTTTCCTTGGTGACTTCAGAGCATTAAGTTCATTCTTTTAGCACCCTTTTGTAGTCCAAGCTCCTATACACACCCTGCATCACAAACACGATTAAATCGGGCTATTAAACAGTACCATGTTCATAAATTCAGGCAATAACTGGGGTCTGATATGCAATATTTAACCCTCAACAACACTCCATTCCGAGTCCATGTTGCATAAATTTCTGATTAATAAACGTTTTTTCGACTCATTCAATTTTTCAGCCAATGTTGGAATATGAATTCCTTCATCATTCACTTGAATGTCCATCAGCCCAGAAATTAAGTGAAGATTTACTTTATATAAACCTTCTCTAAACATGATAGTAAAGGTCAAATCTTCAATAGATACATCACTTATGCACGCATACATTGCTTGTATAATGGAGCAGTATGCCGGTCGACCCCAATTCAGAATGTTATCCCATCCTACAGCAACAAGGAGGGGAATGATGTTAAATTGAACAAGATGATTTTCATTGACGGTCCGTTCAACAATTATGTTGTGGAGACGGATATCCCGCATATATTCTGGGTCCTCTTCGGGTGGTCGAAGAGTACACACCGAAATGGAACGGGTAGAAGATGCTCGAGTAGGTTTCTTCTTCGGTTTACCTTCCATTGCAAGAGTAAAGAAGAAAATGCAAGAAAGAATTTAAGGGTTTCAAACCCAATAGATTTTTTCCTAAAATACCAAGGAAATCACAAGAAAACTTGAAATAAAGACAAGAATCAAGCTATATGACAATCAAGGAACCCAAATCCGAAAGAAAAATGAAAATTATGCACATACCAAGTAGTAATCGAAGGTGAGTTCGACCGTTAGGAGAAGGGGCTTGAGAAGAAGAAAGAATTAGAGAAAAAGTGATTTTTACACATTAAAAAACCCTCCAACCACGCACCACGACTGGTCGAGTACATGCTCGACCGGTCATACCACGACTGGTCGAGTATATACACGACCGGTCGTGTAAGCACAAAAATGCACAATTTTATTAATTTTAAAAATTAAAAATTTGTAAAAAAAATATACAAACATAGAACATGCAAACATGATAAACTTAGAATGAATCACACATACCAATATCCATTTTTAATTTAGAAAACCTATTTCTGTCAAGTGGTTTAGTGAATATGTCAGCAAGTTGATTCTCAGTCTACACATAGTATAATGAAATAACTTTTTCTTCCACTAATTCCTGAATATAGTGATACCGAACGTGAATATGTTTGGTACGGGAATGCTGGATGGGATTCTTAGAGATATTGATCACATTAGAATTATCGTAATATAGAATCATTGTATCTTGTGCAATGCTATAATCGTTTGACATTCTTTTCATCCACACAAGCTGAGTACAGGCATTTCTGGCTGCGATATATTCAGCCTCAGTTGTGGATAAGGATACAGAACTTTGTTTCTTACTATGCCAGTGTAACGCCCTGAAATTCAAGGGTCGAGTAGCAACTCAACTCTCGAGTTCCAGAACATCACTTATGTAACATAAATGATGATGATTGAATGTTGTCTATGTCAGTGCAATAAACATGAGTGAGATTATACCAAAACAGTAATTCATACTCCAGATCAATTGTATAAAGGCAAGCGGAAGACTGAAACTTTATATATAAGGTATGTAAAGGAACAAAACCATCTCGATCTCTAGAGTATGAACACTAACTGAGTAACCATATACATATAATGTTTCCGAATCAAAAGATCAAAATAAAACTAAACAGATATGTCCTGAAATTCTAGCGATCCAGTCAGCCTAAGCAAAGCCGTCAGAGTACTGCATGTATGAGAACTCGTCCTGGCCCTCATCGTAGTCTGGCTCCGCCTCCTGAATTGACGTATCATCTATACTTGAGACAGAGTCTGGTTGGTGTGTACAACACCGTCCCGTAATGTGGGAGTGAGTAGCTAACTCAGTGGAACAATAAAGTATAGGTTAACATGTTATCAATTCAGTCAAGCAGTAATGATAAAGCAGTACAATCAAACAATCCTAACTACTCTTATTAAATGCAAGTATGAAATGACATGATGAATGCCCTTGCCAAACCACCCTCATGTGACACCATCTTACGTTCACGAATGCATTCATCCCTCAGTGCTCCACATCTACCAAGCACATGCAGTGCGATGATGAGCATGATTACCGAGTCGTTATTAGTCCATTCAAACAGCAGTATTGAAAAACTAAGGTACCTCCCTTGTATCATTCTCAAACATGATCCATTCTAGGGTCGTCAATCCTAGTTAATCTAATACGATGGTGTGTTTTTAGGTCGGTACAAAGGCTGTCAGGGCTGTTACGTACAAAGGTTACACCACTCCCCCATCACCTTTTTAACAGTTCATCACTATACAGATACAGGCCTAGTTCATACTCTATATACTGTGGCAAAACTCGTCGCCTCACTGTAAATTCAAAGTATGCTCGAGGTCACTAGAAAGGGCTGTCAGGGCTGTTACACACAAAGGTTACACCGCTCCCCCATCACCTTATTAATGTAGGCCGACAGCACGAATATAGTGTCCCATACCACCATAATCGGCTCACGAGTCTGGTTGCTCACTGGTCACTACAGGGAGGCACGTGGCCCCAGCGTAGGCTGACAGCTCGACCACGGTGTCCCATACCACCATGCCCAGCTCATGAGTCTTAGCGGATCGAGGTACCATGGTGAATGAGATTCCACTGGTAAGTTTGGTACCCTAGGTTCAAGCAGTAGCGACCAAACATGGTGAACATACATTAGACATATCAGGTTACTTGACGAGCCTGATTGTGTGACTAGCTCGAACGCACAATCAATTGAACGACATGAAGTGCATAAGCACTTCGCGTGGCCTAACCACTGTCGCCAACTGAAGTACGACTCGGGTTCGTCAAACACATCCTACGTGGTGAAATGAATCTCAACCACGATCTCAAGTCTGGTACCGATTGTCTGGACTATAGACATAGTCCCAAACTCAATCCTTATTCACAGCATGTGGAGTAAAGCATAATAAACAAAGTAATTCAAGCATGTTAACAAGTATGTCATAAAGCATGTTATAAAGCATGTTGTAAAGCACCATATAAACAAGAATACAAACACATATAATTCACAAGTAAGCGGTTTAAGTAAACAACCACATAGAGGAAATCATACATGTCTCTAAGGTAGTTGAGAATCCCATCTCAACACCTATCTAAGGCACTCTCATTCAAACACTTACTCTCACAAGCATTTTCACAACACTTAGAATCCACAATTTCAATATACTTAGTGTATGTTAGCAAAACATGTATTAGGGGGAGTCCTTTCGCCAAGCAAGTATTTTACGCACATATGATATATTCATACAACAAATAATCATGTCAAACACATTTCCAAAATATATACGTATACGGTACTTTCTACAATACACTATTTCTACATAAATAGTGTATATTTGCATAACATATATTAGGGCGAATCCTTTCGCCAAATAAGTATTTTATTCATATATCATATGTTCATACAATAAATAATCATGTCAAACACATTTCCAGAATATATACGTATACGGTATTTTCTACGAATACCTAGAATATGTAAAATTCCATATTCTACGTCCTTAATCGAAACAGAAAACAGAAAGTACTTTGTACATGTGCAATTGCATGCAGATCATAAATCTATCATTATCTGACATTGAAGGCGTTGAAAACCATAACCTATACACCTAAAGTCCTCACCTTATACCGTAGAATCGCAACGAATCAGCTAGGTTTGCTAAGCTTCCATATTTGACAATTTGGTAGCCTAAAGAATGAAATAGGTTAGCTATTTCATAACTTACAACCTTCACAACTCCAAAACTGATTAGGGTTAGGGTTTCTTACCTAGAAACGAAGTTGGTATCACCGGAAAAGTGATAAGATTAGAGTGGTGGAGCTTGGGAAGAGGGTAGGGAGGATCTCCCACAACTATCACTCTTTCTCTCTCTTTTCTCACTTCTCTCTCTAGGATTTCTCTCAAATTCATATGGCTGTGAGAGAGAGGGTTCTAAGGTCCTTATATAGCCTAAAAACTCTCCAAAGTAGACTTGTGGACAAGGTATACTTAGGTTATAACCAAAGTGGCACCTTTCCAGCTCAACGGAGGACTTCTGGCGGGCCTCCTTGAGCCAAAGGTCGGACTTAAGCTCACGGACTTGGGATCTAGGTAAAGTTAAGTTTTCGTTTCAGTCGAATTTTCAGATCACGCGTGGCGGACCAGTTTCAGTTCAACGGTCAGCGGATCCCGATCTGAAATTCCAAGTACATGGATATGTTTATGAAATTTTTCCCGATCCGAGGGTGTATTTGGGTCAAATTCCGACGGTCTGGTTGCTTACAAAATGACCGCAAGTAACAAGTCTCAGATTACTATTCAAGATATTTATTTTGGAAAGAAAACAAGTGTTTTCACACTCTCTCGCTCTGGACTCAAGCGAACAGCCGTGGGACACTGGATGGATTTGATTTTCGAGATGGTTGTCAAGCCCAGCAAGGCGGTCCTAAGTCCTTAACCTCGTATTATTCAGACTTCCGATGTACGGTCCAGACCTGATACGGAGTTTCAATGTGCTCCCGAGAGCAGTCAGGTAATGAGTTTGATCCTAGATTTTAGGGTAACCTAGCGTCAATGATTCTACAAGTTTTGGATCTTGCAGATCGCATTTAAAGCAATTCATATGGATTTCATGGCTAATCTAGTTTAGCACTTAGTTAACTTTGTCAAATTTCTAAAGGATTTAATCCTAAGTGATTTCTGGTCGAGGTGGTACTCGGGTCATTGTACGAAAATTTTTTCGAGTCGTGACAGCCAGGAAACCAGACAGTTCCCAACATAAAAGCAACAACGCTAGTGGATTTTCTATCATCTATATTCCCACCCAGTCAGCATCCAAATAACCAGCTAAATGAACATTAGTATCATGTAGATACCATAGGCCTAAATTAAACGAACTTGCGACATACCTAATAATCCTCTTGACAGCAATCAGGTGAGATTCCTTAGGATCTGATTGATATCTAGCACAGATACCTACACTGAATGTTATATCAGGTCGACTCGCAGTTAAATATAGCAAACTACCAATCATACTGCGATACAACCGAGGATCTACACTCTTACCTGTTGCATCTTTAGAAAGCTTAAGAGTTGTACTCATAGGAGTATCAAAGTGCTTACCACTTTCAAAACTAAACTTCTTAACCAAGTTTAGAGCATACTTGGTTTGAGAAATGAAAATATCATCTTTAAGTTGTTTCACTTGTAGACCTATGAAGTAATTCAGTTCTCCCACCATGCTCATTTCGAACTTGGACTTCATCAACTCTGTAAACTCAATAGACAGGTTAGAACATATAGAGTCATTGATAATGTCATCGACATATATCTGCACTATAAGTATGTGTTCATTAATTTTCTTAACAAACAGAGTTTTATCAACACTCCCCATAATGAAGTCATGCTTAGTAAAAACTTAGTCAATTTCTCGTACCATGCCCTGGGAGCTTGTTTTAAACCATAGAGTGCTTTTTTCAGGCGATACACATGATTAGTGTGTTTAGGGTCTTCAAAACCTTTAGGTTGTTCAACATAAATCTCTTCATGTAAATCACCATTTAAGAAAGCACTCTTGACTAAGTTTCATCATAATCAATATAAATAATTTGATGGATTCAAGTAAATTCCAATAAAAGGAATCAATAAATTTTAAACTTTTTGAAACAAGTAATGGATATAAATAATTTGATGGATTCAAGACGAGCTACTGGGGTAAAGGTTTCATCATAATTGATTCCTTTTATTTGTGTATACCCCTGCACAACCGGTCTTACCTTGTTTCTTATGATATTCCCTAATTCATCAGATTTATTTTTAAAGATCCACTTAGTTTCAATGATATGTTTATCAGCTAGTCTAGGAACCAAATACCACACATCATTTCTAATGAATTGATTTAGTTCATCTTGCATGGCTACCATCCAGTTTTCATCAGTAAGCGCCTCTTTATTAGCCAACTCAATTTGAGAAGTAAAACACACATAATTACATATGTTTTCTAATTGTTTTCATGTACGCACACCAATGAGAGGGTTACCTAGTATTTGATCAGTAGGATGGTCTTTAACTGATCAAAGTTTAGTGTTGACTAGACTAGATGAGGAGTCAGGTTTGTCTATTATATTGACTTCATCATCTTCAGAACTTGTAGATGGTGTATTTAGGTGATCATCAATAACCACATTTACGGACTCCTGAATGACACCAGTTCTCTTATTGAGAACACGATACGCTCGACTATTTAGAGCATACCCTAGGAAAATCCCTTCGTCACTTTTCATGTCGAACTTTCCTAAATTTTCGCGGTCACGCAAAATATAACACTTACTGTCAAAAACTTGAAAGTATTTAACTGTGGGCTTCTTGTTAAACCACAGTTCATATGCCATTTTATCTTTTGATTTTCTAATATAAACACGACTTATTATATAGCATGCAGTGTTCACAGCTTCAGCCTATAGATATTTACGTAACTTCATGCTATTTAACATAACATTAGCTATTTCTTGAAGTACACAGTTTTTCCTTTCAACAACCCCATTATGTTGAGGTATCTTAGGTGCAAACAATTTGAAAAGGCTGAGTTAAGAGTCCTAGAGGGGGGTGAATAGGACTATGCCAAATTAAAAAATTAAATGCAAAATTTAAACAAATATAAATAAAGGTAGTATTAAACAATCCCACAAAGCAGAAATGAATAACAACCTCAAATGTACAAGTATTGAGAGGTTGATACAAATGTTGTTCTAATGACAACCTTACACCAAAAACCAATGATTTATGGTAAGATAATTTAAGTATGCAATCAATAAATAAATAGCAAAGAAAATAAATTAAGCTATTACAATATTCCCACACTTGCATAAAATATTACAACATTCTCCACAAATGCATTCACAGAAAGCCACAATCAATCAATCACCATAAGACCAAAAATTATAGTGGTTCACTTGTATGTACACCAACTGTTTAAAAAAACAGCCACACAACTACTCCACAAACAATATCCTCACACAGTAGATATTAGCGTTCACTATGCAATAGGTTTTTTAAGGTTCACCTAAAACCTTCACAATTGTGTCTTTCAAGTGGGCTTACACAATTCGAAAAACCCCACACTCTGAATTTTTTAGATCACCTTAGACAAACCAAAAAGAAAGAGATTTTTCCGGCACAATCTCAATAAAATTAAAAACAGAAATGTAAAATACTTATCTGGATATTCTCCTTTGATGAAGCTCAGAAGAACCAATTCGAAGTAGATGTTCAACATAGATGTTCAATGTCCACACTCACTTATGAAAAGGTTCTAAGTTCTAATTGAATTTTAGATTAAAATACCTTGGGCTTGCTTGATTTGATTTTGATTCCAAGAAAGAGGAAAATTAAAATCCCTTCTTCAAATAAGATTAGAATGTAGAATCTCAAAATCAAATGTAAAAAGCTAATTAAAGATAATATAAAATGATCACCAAATAGCTTAAGAATATCACAAACTTAACTCTCAAAGTGATGTCTTGATTTTGCTTGAATTAAATGAAAAACTCTAAAAATTATACTCATTTATAAGTGCAGAAACTGTTCACTCGACTGGTCCAGAGGACAGCTCGATTGGTCGAGGGACCAACAAACTTTTAAAATTTCTGGTACGATAAGATAAGATCATTCCACGACTGGTCGAGTGGCTTCCACGACCGGTCGAGTGGCTTCCACGACCGGTCGAGTAGCCTGCACGATCGGTCGAACCCTGCACTCGACTGGTCGTGTGGGACCCAATTTAGTTGCTGGACTTTAAGTCGAGCCTGCTCAACTAGTCGAGCAGTCTCCAGGACTGGTCAAAGATCGAACAAAAAATTCTGAAAATTAGTAACAAACCTTGGACTGGTCAAGAAATTTCTTGAACTGGTTGAGCCAGTACTAGGACTAGTTGAACATAGGCTAAGACTAGTCGAGAAATAGCCTATAGAAGTATATAATGACCCAATTTAAGTATGCAATCAATATGACTTAACCTATGGTCAATCTAGGGTCTTACATACCTTATAAGTGATATTTGAATATTGAATCATCATTTACTTTGGTTGATAGTTGATCTTTAAGTACTTGAAGCTTGACATCTTGAAGTGCTTTGAAGCTTGAACTTGAAGTACTTTGAAGCTTGATCTTTAAGTTCTTTGAAGCTTGAACTTAAAAGTACTTGTGAGTTGTATTTTATCTTGAGCATTCCAAAGTAAAGCACATTGTCTTGACATAGTAGAAGCTTGAAACCTTGAACTATCACTTGATGTTGTACTTGAACTTGTATATCTCTTATACTTGTAATGCTTGAATCTTGAATTGGAACATTATGAACTTGTACTTGAAGTAAAGACCTTTGTTCTTGTACATGAATTGCATGATCTTGAATATGTAGATGAGCTACACAAGATACAGATTCTAAGAGATTTTGGCACTACAAAATTCGACAATCATAGGAGCTAGAAAACATAGCACTTACACTATTCATGCGATATTCCGTGATCGCTATAGAACTTCTCAAAATTGCTATTCTCAAATTCCGATCCATAGTCACTTCAAATTTTAGAGATATTCGTTTCCTTTTCAGTTTAGATACGCTTAAGTATCCTTTTCACTTCATCGAGAGTTTCAGACTTCTCTCTCATGAAAGCTACCCATGTATATATGGTAAAGTCATCTACAATTACTAAAAAATATTTCTTTCCACCTCGACTCTCCATTCTAGTTGCTCCAACAAGATCCATGTGGAGGAGTTCAAAGGGATTAGATGTGGCGAAGGAGTTCACTTTCATGTGACTACTCCTTGTTTGTTTCCCAATTTGACATTCGCCATAAATATTATCCATTTTCTTCAATTTGGGTAGACCTCTTATTTCGGCTTTGCTCAGTCTATATAGATTCTGGTAGTTTACATGTCCAAGTCGTTTATACCATAATTCGGTCTCATTAGTTTGAACCATGTAACATAATAATTTAGACGAGCTAGAATCACTTACAATATAACAATTTTCAGATGTTCTTTGACCATTCAATATCACACAACCTTTCTCATTAGAAATCTTACATCCTTAATTAGTGAATTTGACACTATGTTTATTATCACAGATTTGTGAAATACTTAAAAGATTATGCTTAAGACCTTCTACAAATAAAATATTTTCAAAAGGAGGAAGATTGAAAAGTTGAGGCATGAGTCAGAATTTAATTTCTATTTCTAGGTTATTATTTAATGGTTTTGATATTCGTTTTTCTGGGACACGAGTTTCTTTAAGACTAAATAATCTCATATTTTCATAGGAAAATTTAATTACAAATTTATTTATTCTGGACATAGATAGTGATAATGCACATCGTGCTTTATCTGCTATGTCGAATGAAACTGTAATATCTGAATCTCTAAAATGACAAACGAGGTTAGGTCACGTCGAAAAGGATCATATGACAAGACTAGTACATTTTGGTATGTTAGATTTCTTATCCAAAGTTGATTTGTCATTTTGTAAATATTGTGTGTTCGGGAAGACTTCAAAGAAACCATTTCCTAAAGCGGATAGGTCTAAGGGCCCACTAGAGATAATCTATTTAAATATTTATGGACCTTTCAATGTACATGTTAGAAATAGATGTCAATACTTTGTCACTTTCATTGACGATTACTCACGTTATGGATGTGTGTATCTCATCTCACACAAATCTGAGGCTTTTGATTATTTTCTTAAATATAAAGCTAATGTGGAAAATCAGCTTGAGAAAAATATTAAAATCCTTTGATCTGATAGAGGTGGAGAGTATACATCTGAAACATTTAAATCATATTGTGAAAATCTTGACATTGTTCGGCAGTACATAATGGCTTACACTCCACAACAAAATGGTGTTGCAGAGAGAATGAATAAGATACTATTGGACATGGTTAGATCGATGATGACATAAGTTAATCTCTCTACCATATTATGGGGAGACGCACTGCTAACAGCTGTCTATGTCCTTAATAGAGTCTCATCCAAATCCATTCCTAAGACCCCATATCAGATGTGGTCTGAGAGGATTCCTTCTCTAGCCAACCTACGCCCTTGAGAATCTTTGAGATACGTTTTACTACATACTCTGCATAGAGGTAAACTTGATAGTAAAACCATTGAATGCGTATTCATAAGATATCTCATGCATTCAAAGGGATACATTCTAGTTTATGGGGACCGTTGATGATGGATATATTGAGATAGAATCTTGGGACGTGACCTTTATCGAAGATAGATACCCCAGCCGAATGAAGCAAAAGGTTCCAATAGAACTTTTTGAAATACCTGATATATCTTAAGAGAGTGGGAGTCCTACTTCTCAAAATGATGATGCTCCTATAGTTCGTTAGGACAGTGAGAGAACATCTCAGCAAGCTCCTGAGTTACATCAAAGCGAAAGAGGATTGATTCCCCGAAGATACTTCGATATTGAGGAGGCAATCATTCTCTTGTATTGCAGTTGATGATGATGAACCTGATTCTTATCAGGATGCATTATTATCTTCTAACTCAGCCGATTGGGCGAATGCTATGGACAAAGAGATCACTTTCATGAAGAAAAATAAAGTCTGAAAACTTATAGATCTGCCTTTGTGAGACCCGTATCCTAGCCCATACCATTCCGTAGGCTTCTACGGTCCTCCCAGTCGAATTCCGGTGACCCACGATTTATAATTGGCGTTTGCGTGCAATCCTGAGTCGTATCCCATATTTCAGAGTCGACTCGACCCGAGACTTGTATCCTTGCTACCATGCCGTCGCCGCGGTTCCAATGCTGCATCTCACGCGCTGAGGCGATACCCGGGCCAGGAGATGTGGGCCCGCGTTCAATTCGAGGAAAACACCGCGTATTGTAAATCCCAAGAGAATATATCTCATTAATTAAGTACACATCACACATCAAATGTCAAGTACAACACCATCCCTAAAGTCAACTCTCTCTCTTACAACCCTTACCTATCAAGTACACTCATCACTCACTCCCCATCACTCCATCACTCACACTCATCCCTTCTCTCTCTTTACATCACACCTCTCTCTCATCTCTCTCATTTTCCTCCCAAGCTCCCAAGAGCAACCGTCCAAGCTCCATGGGAGAGAGCTAGTGTGGCCCACCTTCCTACCATCCAATCCCACCCTCCAAAGATCATCTCACCCGTTGAAATGTATCCCTTATAGCTCTAAAACGCAACGATGGAAGGAGAAGTCCGTGATCAAAGGTGGGTGTTCATCATCTCGATTTTGATGATTTAAGGGCCCACATATGGTGAGACCCATCTTAATGTATGCATTGTATAGGGAGGGCCCATGGTGGCAGGGTCCCTCCCGTCACACATTTCTTCCTCTCTCCGTCTCTCTCTTTCTTTCATTTTTATGTTGATGATGAGGTGTGTGGCCCACTTGGTGTGTGTGTGTGTGGCCCACCATGATGTTTCATATCCATGCCATCTAACCCCGTGACCCACCATGATGGACTGTCCAGCTGATACTTCTTAGTTCCTTCATCTCACCTTGAGACATGTGTAATATCTGGATCATCCATCTGTTGGACGGTCAGCAGCCTCAACTACTGTATCATGTCAGCAAGTTCCGTGGGTCATCCAGACCGTCCAGGTCATGGTCCCACATGATATGTGTGTTGTATACATCCCTGTCCGTCCATCTCTGTGGGGCCTACCATGTGGATGTGTTGTATCCACCATCCAATCACTGGACGGTGGGAAGCAGCTTGGCTGGAGTATCCCACACCAACTATGTAGCTGATGTATTTACGTCAGCAAGTGGTGTGGGACACCACTGAGATGTATGGGTCTCATCATCACCGTCCACTATCTGGGACGGTGGGAACCCACCCATGATGTAAGTGTTATATCCAATCCATCCATCTTGATGATAGAGCCAAGCCACACATGTGGCATCCACACCGTCCAGATTATATTAGACGGTGCTAGACAATGTTTGGATGGTGCTAGACAATGTTTGGACAGTGCTAATTTACATGTCCAATGTTTGGACAGTGCTGATTTACATGTCCAATGTTTGGACAATGCTGATTTACATAAACAATGTTTGGCAATGTTGATCATCATTAGTGACCCATGTGCCCCATAGAATGATAATGTACAGTGATGCACATGTTACACCTGCAACTAATGAAATGATTTTTGGTGTAATCCAAGCTCTCACTTAAGGCCCATGTGATGGGGCCCACCTTGGTGTATGTATTCTATATTCACATCGTCCACCTTTGGACGATGCCGCGTGGGGCCTACCATTGATGCATGTATTGTATATCTATACCGTTCATTTGTGCAGCCTACCATGATGTGTGTGTTGCATGCACACGGTTCATCCACTTTTCTAGGCCCATTGATGCAGCCCACTTAATGAAGATGAAGCCCGTTGATGCGGCCCACTTAAGGTATATGAGGCCCATTAGTGCGGCCCATTGATGCGGCCCACCTGATGTATATGGGGCTCATTGGTGCGGCCCATTGATGTGGCCCACTTGATGTATATGAGGCCCATTTGTGCAGCCCATTGATGGGGCCCACTTGATGTATATGAGGCCCATTGGAGCGGCCCATTGATGCAGCCCACTTGATGTATATGAGGCCCATTGGTGCAGCCCATTGATGTGACCCACTTGATTATATGAGGCCCATTGGTGCGGCCCGTTGATGCGGCCCATTTAATGTACATGAGGCTCATTGGTGCGGCCCATTGTGATGTGTATTAGGCCCATGGATGTGGCCCATGTGATGTATATTAGGCCCATGTGATGCGACCCATTGTGTAAGGCCCATTATGATTGTATAAGGCCCATCGAAATTGTATGCGGCCCATTATGCTATGTATGAGGCCCTTGTGTGAGGCCATGGGCCCACTAATGTTTGGTCCTATGAAGGTCGCTCCTTAGGAGCAATGTTGGTTAAATGTCTACATTAATGGGCAATGATGGTTAAATGTCCATATTATGACCTTCCCTTAGGCCCTTTATTAGGCTGATTGTCGAGGCCGATTCCGATTGTAAATGTCGATTATCGATATTAATTATGAGTATGTGACAGCATAGCATCATGATACATGCCCATACGCATCATTTGCATATTTGTTATGAGATGTGGTTGTCCATTGCATATGTCATTGGGCAGGTTGTATGAGACTCCCTGATAGGTGGAGATTGTCTCACATGAGCGGACGATATGCGCAGGATTGATGCATGACTGGATTGTATGACTTATACATCTTGCATTGTGTGTTGTGATTACTGTATGCCCTATCGATATCAGGGCCGTAGCCTCCACAGTCATGTCGTGGATAACCAGATGGGACACCAAAAATCTGTTACTAGCATCGGGGCGCCATAGATATCCTTGGGTGAAAATTCATAAACCTCCGTGGCCAGGAGACGCCCCAACGTCTAGACCGAGTGGATACATGAGCGCCCGAGTGCCGAAAACCAGTGGCCGCGTCTCTCACTGTGTTATGGTTGGTTGGGAGGGAGTGTGGCCTTACCCACCCGAGGGTAGTGGGCATAGCTAGGCTGAGTTTGACCAGCTCATAATTGGGTCCGCTATCGACATATCGGGTAGATATTGGCTGACTACTAGCCAAGCGGATAGTAAGGTCTCTTCCACTTGCATGATCGCGGGTCCAGTGGGCGGCGATTGCATGTAGAGTGCACTAGACCCCAGGGATGATCTCAGAGATGTACGGTACTGATATGTGGACTTATTGAGCGGGAGTTGTATACTCAGCATCTTACTCATTCATTCATTCATTATCCACTTGGGCTGGTGGTGCGCAACTAATTTGATATGTGTACCTTTGCATTAGCCAGGATTTCCGTTAGGCGCGCGACTAACCTGAGATCAGGAGTTTGCCATATTGAGTCTGACTATCCAAATTAGGTATGGGACTGGTTTGGATAAAAGTCCCTTGTGATGGACCCCATAGCCTGCGATACTATGTACTATCATCCTGACTTCACACCTACATGGTCATTTCATTCGCACCGCATATTGCATTGCATCCTTGGCATCTTATATTTGGCTCACTATGTCTCCACATTGTATAATCGATCCGCATTGCATACTCTGATATTGTATGATTTATATACTTGCCAGTATGTATTTTCAACATTGTATGATTTATGGACCTGCATTGTATACTTGGCACTTACCTTGTGCACATACTTACACCACCCTTTGACCTTTCTATAAGCTTATGCACGATAGATGTGTGCAAGTAGCGTTAGGTTGCAGCAGCGTTGAGCTTGAAGCGTGCAGTTATCTTCTGGAGCTTTGATTATTGATATATGTATTTCCCTTTCAGTACTGTATTCAACTGTTTATATTAGTGGATATGTGATGATAATGTTGCCTTTGTGATTTGGGTGAACTTGTGGTTATGCTTGTTATAAAACAAATATACGTTGAAAATCCTCCTTATAGGATCCTAGAATCAGAATCTAGCAAATGGATGTTAGAAGCTGAGAATGGGATACTACGGAGGCTGTCGGCACCAGATTTGGCGATCGAAAATTTTGTGAGCCCGATTTCCAAGTTTGGGGCGTGACAGTCTTCCAATCGCAAAGCGATAGGTAATAAATGGGTACTCGAGATCAAAAGAAAGGCAAATAGTACAGTGAATAAGTACAAAAAATAATTAGTTGCTAAAGGTTTCACACAAAAAGAAGGCATTGATTATGAGGAGACTTTTTCACCTATTGCAAAGTTCTACTCAATCTTCATGATCTTGTCTATTGTGGCAAGTTTAAACTTAGAGTTATATCATATGGATGTAAAGACCGCATTCTTAAATGGTGACTTGGATGAAGAGATATACATGCAATAACCCATGGGTTTAAATAAAAAGCATCCAAAGAAAGTCTGCAAGTTGTTGAAATCTATCTATGGGCTGAAGCAATTTTCAACACAGTGGTACATGAGGTTCCACTTAGCCATCACTACTTTTAGATTCAAAATGAGTGAAGAAAATCATTGTGTATACATGAAACGGTCTAGAAGATCTTTTCTAATACTATCTATATATATAGACAATATCTTGTTAGGTAATAATGACATGCAATTGTTAATATCGACTAAAGATTAGTTATTCTCGAACTTTGATATGAAAGATCTCGGTGAAGCCATCTTTATTCTTGGGGTAAAAATCATCAGATATCACCCTAAGAAATTTTTAGGCTTGTCTCAAGCCACTTACATACAAAAGATCTTAGAGTGGTTCAGGATGAAAAATTTAAAAGCTGTTAAAACCCCTATGGACAAAGCTACCAAGTTAGACAACAAATCGTGTCCCCAGACTGAAGTCGAGAAATTGGCCATGTCCTTAGTACCTTATGCAAGCGCAATAGGGAGCTTAATGTATATTATGTTTTGCATTGGACCGAATATTAGCTATGCAGTTGAAATAGTCAGTCGTTTTCAGAGATCAGAGTAACCCGGGACAGTCTCATTGGCAAGTTGTTAAACGTATTTTCCATTATCTCAGAGGAATGAAAGACCTAATGTTGTGTTATGAAAGCGTGAGCTTCGGGCTCAAAGGATATTCTGATGCTGCTTGGCGTAATTACGCCGATGAGGGAAAGTCTACTTCAGGATATGTCTTCTTACTCAAAGGGACAGCTATCTCATGGTCGAGTAAGAAACAGACATATATAGATATTTCATCTATGGAGGCTGAGTACATTGCATGTTGTGTTGCAGTTCAAGAGTGTGTATGGGTTCACAGATTTTTACTAGGTCTAGATGTTGTACTGATCGTTCATCAGCCTATATC
The DNA here is from genome assembly GCA_030180095.1 of Magnolia changhungtana. NCBI lineage: Eukaryota > Viridiplantae > Streptophyta > Magnoliopsida > Magnoliales > Magnoliaceae > Magnolia > Magnolia changhungtana. The sequence continues at coordinate 6,864,580 of JASAUF010000625.1, forward strand.
GCTGAAGATAGATAATACTTCTGCCATTGACTTGGCAAAGGACCATAAACACCACTAGAAGTCCAAGCACATTGAGATCAAGTATCATTACGTTTGTGATCAAGTGAGAAATAAGAAGGTCGCCCTTAGCTACATTTTTAATAAGGAGATGATGGTTGATCCTATGACGAAACCTATAGTAAGAGATCTATTTCAGGTTCACGTCAAGCAGATGGGATTGAAGAAAGCTTGAGTGATATGCTTGAATATAGTACCTTTGATATTTCATTAATGAATAACACATTCCATTTATTTGGTATTGAGTACTTATATTAACTAGGTAAGTAGATCATCAGTATTTACCATGAGATCATATAGGATTTTTATTTTTTGTCGGCAAGCCGATCACCCACTTGCACGGGTTGACCAACCTTGAATGTACAAGAGAGATACATTTGGAGCGATGTTCATACACTGAGGTATGCATTTCTTTTTATTGTGAATAATAAAGTATGAAGATATGAGTGAGTCATATCTGCCTATAATCTTAAAAGATTGAAGACGAGACTAATTAAGTCGAATAACATAATCGCGTCATTACTTTTCATGCGATCAATGTTATGGCCTAAATTAATAGTCAGGTTGTGAGGTTATAAAATGAGTTGTACCTCATGTAAAATGACATACGTATTGTAGACCCGACATACATCTAGTATTGTCTACTTTACAATGTGGATTGTAGCCACGTGCTGGGATCTTTTACCTACAGATTATTTTTATTCGATCTAATTATTACAACATGTGAGTAGCCAGTCCCGTATGTGACTCTCTGTATCCTTAGCTACCCTCCTCTTATGTATAGGAGGATGAGATTGAGTGTCGTTACTTTAGTGTACTATGATGAAAGGTCCTTGATTGGTCAAACTCAGTTATACTAGGAAAGCAGCTTGATTGATTCTAAATTACACATCTGCATGGGGAAGATCCTATGACAGCTACACCAAGTTTTTAGAACTATAAATACACACTTGAAGACTTATTTTTTTATTAGACTTTTACAAACAATATTCTTTCTTAAAAGTGTGTGTGTGTGTGTGTGTGTGTGTATAAGTATATAAGTATTGCTTTAAATTGATTTTGGTCAAAGTTTGTGAAAAATAGAGTTTTCAGAATAACTCAATAAGTTGGATAAGTGCGCATGTTGGCCGAGTACTTCAGATCGAGAGTTAACTCCATCTAGTGTGGTCATGCGGACTAGGACAGGCATTACAAAACTTGGGTCATTGAGTACTAGTTAAGTGGTCACTTAGTACTTAAACACCTGTGAGAAGATTATGATGATCCAGCTGGCCTCACACCTCTGATTCTTTTGATCACGAAATTTGGTTTTGATTGTTATTAGGCGAGTTAAATGAATAAATTTTATTTTATTTTTACCTATCCCACAATGTGATTGAGTGTGAGATGTTGGGCATAGGCCAGTAGGGCCCACCTGTGGGCAATTACCAGTGGGTGGTCTGTAACGTCTCGAAAAAATCTGTATAAAGACCCGAGTATCACCTCAGGCAACAATCACTAAGGACCGAATTCTTTAGAAATTAGACGGAAATTAATTAAGTACTAAACTGAATTAATTAGTGGAATTAGCTTGAACCACTTTCTATACAAACCGCAAGACTCAAAACCAGTAGAATCGCTAACTCTACATTACCTAAAAACCTAGGATAAATCTCAAAACCCAGTTGCTCTCGGGAGCACACTGAAACTCCGTATCAGACATGGACCACGCGTCGAAAGTTTGATTACCGCGAAACTGTACGGTTATGACCGCCTTACTGGGCTTGACAAGCATCGCCGGAATTAAGTCCAATAGTATCCAGAAGCGCACAACTTAAGCCTGGAGCAAAGTGCGTGAGAAACGCGAATATCTTTATAAAATGAACTTAGATTTAAGTGATTCCGGTCATTCACTTGCAGGCCAAATTTAAGGTTTTAAACCGTCAGATTCTGACCCAACTACATCCTTGGGTCAGGAAAATTTCCCTACACATGTCAGTGTACTTGTGGCCCTGATCAAGTAACGATGACCGTTGAACTGAAACTGGTCCTCCACGGTCGATTCACAAATCAGACCGAAATCTTAACCTGACACAGATCCATTGTCATGGAACTTTCCTCAGACCGTATACAAGCAATGGACCTCCAGATGAGCTCCATTGGCCCGAAACAGGCGTCTTTTGGCTATATCCTACGTATACCATGGCCATGGGGCCATTGAATTCACTTCTGGGCCTATATAAGACCCTAAACCCACCCCTCTCTCATTTCATACGAATTTCTTAAACCCTAGGAGAGAGAAGAGAGAGAAGAGAGAAAAGAGAAGGAGAAGGTAAGGAGAAGTGAGAGAGAGTTGTAGTTTGTCGTTGGGATTCATTCCCGCCACTCCACGTGCTGAATCACCTCTCCCATGTCACTACACCGATGAATCCGAATCCATTTTTGGGTAAGAAATCCTAACCCTAATCTGTTTTAGGTGTCCAAGTAGAAGAATCGACGAAATAGCTAACCTATTTCGTGATTCAGATAGCCGTTGTGCCGTAGACAAAAGCGTAGGATTCAAACTGAGTTCGATACGAGTATCCTAACAAAAGGTGTGGACTACAAAAATTTAAGTTATGGTTTTCAAGGCTTTCAATGTCAGTTAATGATTTATGACTGACTTAATTATTGTCACCTGTGCTTAGACACGATGTTTTCCGTGTATTACACATATATATGAACTATGTTGAATATAATGCATTCCATATGTTTGTTGAAATATTTGAATGAATATGGAATTATGATTTGTGTTTTCCATGCTTATCAATTGAGAATACGTGATTGTTGAATGCGTGACAACTCCTTCGTGAAAGGATTTGTCATAATATATGTTATGACTAATTTATTACATGTATGTTTGAAATGTGTAGTTTAAGTGTTTGATAAAATGTCTAAATGGGTGATTGTTTGATGAATTGCATTTATTCAAGGTGTTGAGATGAGATTCTCAATTACCTTAGCTATATGAATAGATTTCTTCATGTAATTTACATTCGACTACGTGATTCATGTATGAAATGCGTATTTGTGATAACATGTGCACTATGTATTTGTTAAAATGCTCGAATGAGATTTATATGTTTTGATTGTTACATGCTGTTTGACCGTCACATATGAATGCCTATTACAATTGAATATGATTGGGACTATCGCATAGTCCAAGCAATCGGTTAACAGTTTCCAATCGAGTGACCGATTTAGTTTCGCCACCACAGGCACGTTCGATGAATCCGAGTCGTACGGTGATTATCGACAGTGATTAGGCCACAAGGAGTGCATATGCGCTCCATATCAATTAAGTTAGCGTGCGGTCGTATCAATCGGACTTATCAAGTAACCCGGTTGGCCTAATGTGTGTTTATCATGTATGGACGCAACTTCTTGAATCTAAGGTATCACCTACCAGTGTAAAGTCCGTTTAACCTTGGTACTATGATCCGTTAAGACTCATGAGCCGGGCATGGTGGTGTATGAGACACGTGGTCAAGCTGTCAGCCTACACTGGGGTGACGAGACACCCCGTAGTTATCAGTGAACAATACAAACTGCGAGCCGAATATGGTGGTGTATGGGATACCGTATTCGAGTTGTCGGCCTACGCTAAGGTGACGAGCCTTCCCATAGTGAACTCGAGTATAAAATAGGCCTACGATCAGGTGACAAGCCTCTCGTAGTGTGAATTAAGACTACGCCGAGGTGACGAGCATCCCGTAGCGACCTATAGTGTGAACTCGCGAACTTGCCTATCGTATATGATTAACTAGGATTGACGACCCTAGATGGATCATTGTTTGGGTCAATGATATAAAGAGAGTTACCTTAGCTTCCCAAACCTGCTATATGAATAAGTATAAGTAAGAACTTGGCTAACACGACCATGCACTGCATTGCATGTGCCTTTGGCGTGGGTGTTGAGCACAGTGGGAGTTTAGTATGCGCGACTATGAGATGATGTCATAGAGGGAGTGCAGGCGAGGGCATGCATCATTAATACATATCATTCTTGCATTAACAAGAGTATTTAAGACATGATTGTTGTACTGCTTTATCATTACTGCTTGATTGAATTGATAATATGTTAACCTTTGCCTTATAGCTCCACTGAGTTGATCACTCACTCCCACTCTGGGACAGTGTTTTAAAACATTAACGAGACTATTGTAGCTACAGATGATGGTGAGGCTTACGAGATGGAGCTTGTCTTCTACGACGACGAGGAGTTCTCCTACCTGCAAATCTCTGGCGGGTCTATGTAGACCTAGAGTTGAGTCACCGAGGCTACAGGGATATGGATTAGATGACATTACCCTTTATCATTTTGTATATTTTGAAACTATACATGTAATTATTCAGCCTGGTGACATGATCATACTCTAGAGTTCATATCCACTTTACACTTTATATATCTATCACAGTCTTCCACTTGCTTAATTTAATCGCTTCTAAATTATGATATGTTGATTTAATAAAATCTCATTCATGTTCAAATGCATTAACCCGGACAACATTTAATCATCATTATCTATGTTGCATAAGTGATGAGATGGATCTTGGGAGTTGGGTCTTTGCTCGACCCTCGAAATTCGGGGCGTTACATGGTCCCATGAGGTAAGGCCTCTTTCATTAAAAGATGGATGTCAAATTCAAGTTTGAATGAAGATTTAAATAAGCAGATAGGGATAAGACCGGATAATTTCTAGTCTCATCCAAACTCCACATTCTTTCCTATAAATAGGATAAGGCTCTCTCGTGAAAATATACTAAGGAATAACAAGAGTAAAAAGAGAAAAGTGGTATATTGAAATTTGTCCATTTAGCTTGTCCTTAGGACGATCTAAGCCATGGATCGTAATCCGGTGCCATCTATACCATAGAATCAGATGGGTGATTAGACCCATTTGCTCTAATAGTGGTTAGGCGGACCGCTAGATCTAGACCGTTCATCTTCGACTTTGTGGAGGTTCTATATCATGTAGACCGTCAGATCTTCAAGGCTCACTCTTCCGCACAGACTATCAAGTCTGAGTTAACCCAAGAACATTATATCCAAGCATTCACTAAAAACACAAGAAAAATCTCCAAGAATTTTTTATAACTTGTTCTCATGATTGTGTTCATGTATTCAGGGATACTTATAGGCCTTTTCATGCATGGTTGGTGAATGAACCATGAAGCCACATAAATAGCCATGAATGCATGAAGCGCGTGATAATCAAATCACACAAGTGACTATGCATGCATGGAGCGCATGGCAACTGCTCCATTGAAGGCATGCCATTAATTCGTATTCATGGTGCATGTTTGCCATTGCATGGTGTCTTTTCAACCTACCATGAGGTTCTAATGCATGATAATTCGATGGGGTCCTTCCTCTTGCTCCAGTGGTAGACTCGCAGGAGTTTCAACACCTAGTCAAGGGTTCGGGTACCCATGGGTGGTGAAATCCCACTAAGGCCTGAGTGTGTGGTGGTCAAGGGTCTGAATACCCACGGGTGGTGAAATCCCACTAAGCCATGAGTGTTTGGTGGTCAAGGGTTGAGTACCCATGGGTGGTGAAATCCCACTAAGGCGTTGTTTGTGTGTTATAAAATTTTAAAAAAAATAAAATAAAATAAATTAAAATTCATTGAATCAATGTCCTATAAATAATCTAAACAAACTATGGGCATTATTTCAACAGTCATTCCATCATATTGGAACTCATCTTTGCTGTTGAGCTTAAATGATGGAAGAATCGTAGAAATGGAGGATGAGTGGCGCCGGTGTAAACAACCACAAAAGGCTTCTCCTACCCCTAGAGGCACAACTCCATCGTTCCCAATTAAATGGTCATTAGGCTGCATGCCATGATGATGACTGATAAGCTGCACTTGAATCCTCATTCTTTTAGGTACGAGATAAACCAATGGACTGGATTCTCCTAACAAAGGAGATGCCCAGTGGGGCCCACAGGATGATGGCTGTTATAATAGGGGCTGCGACAGCCCTGCAATAGTTGAAAGTTTTTGAAGGAAAAAAAAAAAAAAATTTGTATCAGTTCATTACAGCTGTTTGGATAACGGCCATCATGGTCACCGTTTTTTAATACATGATGGACACTACTATAAAAAGCTGGTTGCGACAAGTAGATAATATTTATTAATCATCTATTTATTTAATTTTTCCCTTCAAATTTGGACCACTCACTATTTTACCCTTTCATTAATCCATGGGATAGCCAAAGATTGCTTGATCTGTGTGAATTTAGAGATATGGTCCATCCCAATGGGACCACAATTTGGATGGATGGATGGATAAAAGTACATCAGTGACATATCTGGAAGATGAGTTGAGTACAATTTTTATTTTATTATTATTATTAATTTTTTTTAAATGGTGCAAAGATGGTCCCCGAGATCAGTATTTGGCATGTGGGGCCCACATGGTTAGCAAATCCAGATCATTGGTTGCTGAGTCCCTCCTCCTAAATTTACCCACCAATTAGGCAATCCAGGACTTACATAGTGACCATGGAATTTCTCTTGCTTCTTAGAATGGAAATACCCATCAAACCTGGTACTTAGCCAGTATCCTGATTTTGAACTGTTTCAGGCTGACCCTATTCAAAATTATAATTTTTTGGCAGGCCCGAGCCCGGCCCATTGACAGCCTTAATTAATCCATTCTATTGGTAACCATGTCCAAGATATTGAATCAGATTATATTAATAAGCAGTATTCATAATCAGGAAGAGAGTTGTGGTCCATATGTAATTGGGTGCATGGCGTTAGTTTTAAAACCTTTCAAATTGATAGACCATACCATACGTGGTAACGGGTGTCAATCCAAACCAGACAAGAATTCTAGCGGAACCCAGACCCATGACCCACATTACCCTGTGGATCAGATCTACCCAGTTAAAATTTTCTAAGATGATGTCCTCAAAGTTGAAGGTGGAAACAACAGACATGGTGATTTTTAGAGAAACAAATGTGAGGTGACCCACACGCACATGCATAGAGCTATTCATCTTCAAGGCTAAGTGGGAGTGTGTGGAGGCCCACACACGTGCATAGACCTATTGGTCTTCAAGTCCAATATGGCTCAACGTATGTGGGCCGATCCGTCTTCCGATTTGTGGATTTTCCAGTTTTTTTTTTTTTTAATTTAAAAATTAAAAATAATTATGTATGTGTTTCAGTATCCTAGTTTTGGAAATCATAATGGTTCATCTGTTTCTATGCAAGTTATATGTGGGCTTTCCAAGGAAATTTTCATCCAACGGCAAAATCAATAAAATTGTTTCTAAAACCATGTTTCCATGACTCCGTTCATCATATTTGGATTTGGAGTTGATATGGTTTCAGAAGCAATTACTAAAGTAGGATGAGAGAAGGTGATGTGAGTCATGGTTCATCTGTACAAATGACCCACAAAACACCTTCCCATGTCCAAACTCACTTATCTTATTCACATCTAATCAATGTACCTAAATTCCCAATATTGAACTGTTTAAACAGTGCTCAGAACACTTCATTCCGGATATTATTATTATTATTATTTTTTAATGGTTTGGTCAAATGATATAGTCGGAAAGGAGAAATGCTAATCTTATGGTACTGCTAGTTGCATAGGTATTATGTAGAATGTTTATTAGGTTTCAATGCATTATTTAATGCAAACATCGCACCATCTAACAATACTAACCACCTTATCAATAACATCTAAAATATTTACAGTCAAGATAGTGCAAGATTTTGATCAATGTATTTATTAAGGCACACCAGTTTATGTGTACATGCACAGCACCAAACTGATGAGATGCACACAGTCCTCTGTTGTGTTCCTCATAAACGCCATATTGATGTATATCTCTTTGTATCTTTTATAGTCATCTCCGTAAATAGAAGACTATCTTTGTAAATAGGGAGATGATGATAAATAAAGGATTATGGGCAAGGAGATAATAGATAGATATTCCCTTTTCTCTTCTTTTCCTTATTTCTATAATGTATCAAAAAAAAAAAAGCCTCTTTTTGCTATTTTCTTTTTCTCTAATAAGGTCCAACCCTTCCAACCCTTGAACACCATCATTATAAAAGTCCTCTGATTCAAATATCTGGAACTCCCTAGTCAAAACCAATGCCATCAGCGACTTCTTGTTGAATCATTTATCAAGCCAGGAGACAAACCATTGGTTTAAAATCTCCACTAACGGAAGAAAACGCCAACGAATCAAATCCTGACCACCAAAAGTGCGGTTCAAAAGTCACAGGACGTGGGGCAATGGTTCATATCCCAGGAGTCATTGGCAGGCTCTGGCTTGATGGGAACACACTCAAAGTACCATACAGATGTTGTACAGTCTCTTTTGTGCTCCTGATGAACACCATATTCATTTGTATCTCTTAGTTAATCATCTTTTAGACATCTTTTGGTTATTTGATTTCATTTGGTACGTAAACCCAATTAATTGGGATAAGGCTTTATTAATATTAATTAATGATGATTTGATTTATTTTGGTAATTAAAAATATAACATTATAGAGGAAAACACTTCTTTTAACAATATCTACAAAACCCATCATGATCACTTCTGTTAGGCAATCATAAATATCCCATCCATTGCTTCAAAAACAAGGATGCTACACAAAATAAGCCAAAAATCAAGGATGGATTGGATCATACCACCAGTCTGATTTTCACATTGTAGCCCATGAAATTGTGTTCTGCACTAAATGGGCAGTGAAGGTGGATAGATTGAACTGTCCAAATGAACAAATGCAAATGGATGTAGCTTAGGGATTCAAGAGAAAAATGTTGGTGTGATTTAGAGATAAATTATACCCAGACATTCTGGATTCATGCCTTCTCTTTGCCGTTTGTCAGGGGCATACCATAATCCACCTGGATTATGACCTACAATCGCTATTTCAACCAGCACAGTGGGCCCTTTAATACATGATTAGCACAGCACATTGATGATCATGGAACTTTTATCTGCAATCTGATAATAATACATGATTAGCACAGCACATTGATGATCATGGAACTTTTATCTGCAATCTGATAACTCAGTAAGCCAATATTTAGAACATGATCGGAATATTGATGAAAGATGCTTTGGGAAATTAACGTTCAGTCATGCAGAAACATATGAATGGCTGGAGCGGGTGCAGAAGTCAGAACTACATGGACCAACATTTTACGGTCTCAATGTATTACGATTTACGAGTGGCATGCCAAAGAAAAGAAAAAAATTGTATACACGCCCATTACACATGCTGGTAGATGGGGAAAAAGATGGGCATATAGAAATTTTTATTGGAAGATGAGCACCAATCGGTATTGGATCAGGGTCTGGTTCAACTTACGGCATGAAAAAGAAAAACAGTGAAAAAAAAGAAAGATCAGGGTCCAGTTGAACTTACAGCAGGAATAAGAAACACATCAAAAATAAAAAAGAGACTGAAATAGAAGAGGTGGGGACAGAAACCTTCAAAATGTAGCAATAGCACAGCAAGGGGGAAGCTGGACCATCTCTCTCTCTCTCTCTCTCTCAAAAAGAAAAAAGAAAAAAAAAAAGAGGGCGGGTGGAAGCTGGACCTGGGGATTTAGCGAAAGACCGCTTCTGCATCAGGCTGATGATTTGGAATGCATGCTGACCCCTTCCAAGACAGAAAATTCCGACGGTCCAACTGCATCAACAAATCCTCGTACTGATAACTGTGATGGAGTGGTGTTTTTACCCAGCAACTCGTGATCTATAAAGATAACAATGACAGTTATATCATCATGGAAGAAGCGCCGGATTCCCTTCTCAACCTTCTTAAGGTCTGCATATCTCATTTCTCTCTTCCTAGCTGCCTCTTGTAGAGCTTTTATGACAAGTCTCCTGGCTATTCCCTATCATAGAAATGATGGTGAACCTCAGAGCAGTGAAAAGAGAGGATAAAGCAGGGAATGCAGAGAGGGAAAAATACCACTCGTGGGTAATTGTACACAATTTCTGCTGCTTCTTGATTCGTCACATGTTCCCAAAGGCCATCAGATGCAAATATCAAAAACTTATCTTGGGGGCATATTACTCTCGTATATACAGATGGTTGTGCCGTCAGTACAGGCCGACGAAGAGGTTCAGCGAGCCGGAAACGTGAGATAGATGGATCCAGAGTAAATTCTGGTGCTTTCAAGTATGCATCTCCTATTGATCTGGAAACCTACAGCCACCATATGTAAAGAGTGCGACATCAATATATAAGTGATATGTGAACATACCCAACCAAGGTATTCCGTATCGGTGACGGTGACCGTAACAGCCACCACCATTACCGATACAGGTATCGGCCATAACAGCCGAAACAGGGTGGTAACGACCGTTACAACCCTTGTAACGGTTGAAAATTTTCTTTTGTCCGAAAAATTTGGAAAAAATATCTAGAAAATCAAGAGTAATGTAGATATTTCCAATATGTATTCATTTTTTGTTTTGAACATGCTTAATCTAGTGTAACGGTCCACTTTTTGGTGAGAGTGTTGTATCGGGCTGTCTAGTGAATTGTTTAATATGATAATGTATCTAATGTTTACACATCACAATCAAGCATTAGAACTAGAAATCAGAAAAAGGCATAAATATTGCTTTTTCAATTTTTTGAAAAAAAGGCCCTCAGAGTGGTCAAATCACTTCAATCCACAGTTTTAATCTTAAAAGCTTTAGTAAGAGTGGTCAAAATCTACTGCAAAAATGATATAGGAGAGTTTTTGGAATGAGAAAAGTGAAAAAGAGGAGAATGAATTTAAATAAGGAAAAAAAAAAAGTGATCATTTTTCTACCGTTACGGGAGTAATGGTCATTATGCCCTGTAATGGACTTTACGGCCACCGTAACGGCTGATACGGTCTAAAAATACTAACTGCCCCTTTTCACCCCAGTATCGCGTAACAGTCATGGCCGTTACCTATACATATCAGCCTTTACGGGTGTATCGTAACGGATATGGAACACCTTGTACCCAACTGTAGAAAGCATGCACTAACATAACAAAACACACAAGCACACAGCACTTATGGAATAAAAAAGAAAATCAAATTAGGTTTCAGTTAAGTATATCTGCTAAATATGCAAACCAAAAACAGAACACCAGGCACATGCTTACCTAAGATGCATTGAAAATACATACAAATGGAAGCGCGGCCAGGTAAAGTATAATTGATCCATTTCACATGAACAGGTACTGATTTTCCCGGAATCATGATACCCAGATACTTTGAGAAAGATCAGTCACCCGTGCATATTAACAGACAGCTGTACTTGTTGAGGGATGATTTGTACCCTTGTATTTGTAATGGCATTCCTGTAATTCTTTGGTGATGGCAAACTTGCAAATATATTGTTGTCTGGATCTCTCCAATCCTCCTACCTATTCTAGATTCTTCCTGCATTTGGTACTAGAGGTCTATAAATATCATAAATTGCATTCTACCACATAAAATTGTCTTTGGTCAACATGGTGTCAGAGCAAGTTCTCTGATCCTACATTCTACTCTTATATTCTCTACTCATCTTTTGTGTTAGATCTATAGATAGCGGATCCTGTATTCCCTCTATTCAAGAAATGCAATTGCCTTCAATGCTAAAATGGTATCAGGGAATGTTCTCTTATACTTTTTTTTTTCCTAATATTTATTATCATTCATCATCTCTTCCTCCTCTCCCTCTCCTTCATTCCAGAAGGTTATTTTCCTCTATTCCTCTCCCCAAACCTTTATGCGACAACCACCATGTCTCCGGAAGGCCCCACTGACAAAACTTCAACCAGAACCAGCCTCTAAACACCGTCCATCGCTCGGCCACCACCATTTCACATTGCCACTTTTGTTCACCACCACCTCACCATCCCTCTTATGGTTAGACTCAACCATAGTTACCTAATTTGATGAACCTATCCTTGGAAAGTGAATTGGTTTGTTGAACAAATTCTCAGTTCAAATCACCCAAAATCAGTGGACTAGATCAAAGCAGTTTGATTTATTTAGATGAAGGGTCAAGGCCAATTTGGTTCAGTTCTTGAATCAGATCAATTTAGTTCCATTCAGTGTTTTCATTATCGACGAGAAATCGATAATATCGGCGATATTATCGGTGTCGTTAAACCAGTGATACCGAAACCCCAGATTTTCGTTTCTCTTCCTAATGTCGACGAAATATCGGCGATATTTTCGATTTTATCGAAAAAATAGCAATCATTCTCCCTATTATTGGAAAAAAAAAAAATTGAAATAAATAGAATATATATAGAAAAAATCTACCTTTTTTTTTTTCTCGAGATCTACCTGTGGAAGTGGCTTTCGGTTGGATTTAGTGGGCCAATCACTGTTGATTGCTCCAAATTTTAGGAGATACGAAAACCCTAACCACCCCCCCCCCCCCTTTTTTTTTCTTCGAAGAGAGAATATTTGAAAGAGAACCCGATTTGTTTACAAGGATTTGGGTTCAAATTTGAAAAAGGAAAGGATAAATTTCTGGAGAGATTTTCATAATTTTTAGGGAAAAAGATAGAAATCTCATCGTATTGCAGGTTTTCCGGAGAAGACGAGAGACTTTTGTAAAAATGAAATCTCTCTTGGACGCGGATTAGATACTGACAGGTTGAGTAGCGAGTGGGCTATGACGTCACCAAGTTCTGTGGGCCCCTCTACGATGTATGTGTTATATCCACACCATCCATCCATTTTGAGATATCATTTTAAGTCATCAGCCAAAGAACGAGGCAGATAAAAATCTGTAGTGGAACCCACCACAGAAAACAGTGGGGAGAGTGATTCCCACCGTTGAAACTATCCTAAGGCCTACCATAATGTTTATTTGAAATCCAACCTGTTCAAAAGTTAAAAAAGACATGAAATAAGAGAAAACACAAATATCAGCTTAATCTAAAACTTTTGTGGCCTTTAGAAGTTTTTAATGGTGGGCGTCACTATCCCCACTGTTTTATGTGCTAGGGTCCACTGGAGCTTTGGATTTAACTCATTCTTTGGATATTGCCCTAAAATGATCTCTCCAAATGGATGGAAGGTGTTGATACAAAACATACATCATGGTCGGGCCCACGAAACTTGGAGACGTCACTTCAGTAGCGAGTCTAACTACTCAACCTGTTAGTAGCTAATCCGCGCCCGGCTCTCTCGCTCTTAACTCTTAAAATTTTCAAGGAGTGAATTCCGTGCGACTCCGCCTTTACCGAAGATGGTGCAACCCTCACTGTGGGGCCCACCTTGATGTATTCTTAATAAATTCATGTCATCCATAAGTTTTTATAGGTCATTCTAGGATACAAGCCCAAGTAGATCTAACTCTCAGGTGGACCATATTCTAAGAAAATGTGTTTGTTAAACCTCCACCATTAAAAACTTCTTAGGGCCCATTGTAATGTTTTTCTAATGTTTACATGTCATCCAACCTATTGATAAGGTCACATAAACCTGGGTGAAGGAAAAAGCACAAATATTAGGTTGATTCAAAACTTTTGTGACCCATGAAAAGGTTTTAACAGTTAATCACCACTCTTTCTTATGTGATGGTCTGCCTAAGATTTGAATCTACTTAAGTTTGACTCGTATCCAAAATGAAATGTAAAAATGGATAAGTGGCATGGATATACAATAAATACATCAAGGTGGGCCCCACCGTAAGTGGTGCACCATTCCATTGCCACACCTAATCCCATCCGGCCTCACGGCCTAGAACCTACGGTGAGGGTGGGATTCCGTAGGGCCCACTTCAATGTATGCACTGCATATCCACGCCGTCCATCTGTTTTACAGATTATTTGAGGAAATTTCCCCAAAATTGAAGGAGATACAAATCTCAAGTGGACCACACTAAAAGAAATAGTGGTCATTGAACAACCATCGATAAAAATTTCCTAGGGTCCACTGTAATGTTTATTGACCATCCAACCTGTTGATAAGTTCACATCGATGGATCACCGTTTAATTTTACTTTTTAAGTTTATCTAAAATGTGAGTTTTTCCCATTTAAAAGCATGGGTCACCACTATTTCGAATAGAAATAAAACTAAAAATTTAGGTAACTTTTAAGTTACTTTTATAACGTGAGTTCCACACCATGTAATTAAATGCCATACCATTAAAAACTTCCTAGGGCCCACCTTAATGTTTCCATAAGGTTTATTTGCCATCCAACCTATTGCTAAGGTCACATAAACAAAAAAGGAAATATCAACTTGATTCAAAACTTTTGTGGCCCATTTACGGTCAGTTAGCATTATTTCCTATGATAAGGTCCACTTGAGAATTGGATCCACTTCATTTTAGGTTCATGCCCTAAAAGGATCTTGTAAAACATATGGATATAGAATATATAAATAAAGGTGGGGGCCATCATCTTAGGTGAGGCCCGCACCTAATCCACTCCCAATGGTTAGATGGTTGGATGCATGGATGGAATGGGATGGGATGGATGTTTGGATGGATAGATGGGATGGATGGATGGATGGGTTGATTGGATGGATGTTTGGATGGATAGATGGGATGGGTGTATGGATGTTTGGATAGGATGGATGGATGGTTGGATGGATGATTAAATGGTTGGATAGATAGATGGAATGGATGGATGGATGTGTGATGATTTGATGCAATGGATGGATGGATGTTTGGGTGGTTGGATGGATAGATGGAATGGATGTATGGATGTTTGGATGATTTGATGGCATGGACGGATGGATGGGATGGTTGGATTATTGGATGGATGGATGATGGATAGTTTGATGGATAGGGATAGATGATAAATTTTGGATGATTGGATGAGATGGATGTTTGGGATGGTTGGATGGATGTTTGGATGATTGGATGAGATGGTTGGATTGTTGGATAGATAGATGGGATTGATGGATCATCATGCATATGTATTTTGTTTATAAATTATATGCTTATTTATGCATGGCTGTAAGATGTATGAATGCATTATGCTTGTTGATTGGTTTAATGAGAGTTGAGTGATTGTTGTGCTACTATTGGACTGATTTCTTATGACAACACATGCTTTTAAGCCCTAATTAAATGAAAACTTATTACGTATGCATTCTTTTTATAATTTTTTGATTCCTAAGTATGCAAATATGTGTATTTAGGCATCTCTTGAAATTTCATTGAAAATTTCCATCGTTTTCCCACGTTTTCCCCGCATTTCCAGTTATCGGCGATAACAATATTATATCTTTATCTCCAACCAGCGAAACTTGTAGCGATACCGACAACTCGAACACTGGTTCCATTTACAAATAAATGTAAGATAAGAAGAGGAAGAGGAATTCACTGCATCCTGTTATGGTGGAGTTTTATTTCAAACTTGCATACACATGGAGGTTGTGGTGGAATTTTATTTCAAACTTGCCTACACATGAAGGTTGTGGCAAGAAAAAATGCCAAACCACCTGCATATCTACAGAGTCACAGCAATGCAAACAGCTGCAGCAGCAGCACCATCATCACAACAACAATATATCTTACCTACAAAAAAGTTCACCACACACTTCAATCCAGACAATCCAAAGCGAGTGATCCATTGTGGACAGAGCATGTTCTACGACTCACATTTATCAAAAGATACCAGCCCTTAATTTATGACATCAAATGGATGATTAAAATAAAATCATTGATGGGCTAAATGCAATGAGCATATGAAATTGTTTATCAGTACAAATTCTGGTTGATGTTCAATCCACAATGGAGCCCAATGTCTGGTCAATCACAATTGTTACAATCTATGCCACATTTGTGGTAAACAATACTCCATCGCTTATGAAAGGGGCATGAATGATTGTGATAGTTCAACACCATCTTTTTAAGTTGGTGTTTATCGACCATACACATGCATAAGCATGTGGCTATAGGACCATCCAAATCATGGGGCCCCATTTGTGTATGAGCACCCACCAAAATTTACATTAATAGAGCAGCTTAGCCATCTAATTTTGAGTGTTGTATTTGGAGATTTTAGAAGTGATAACCATTCAGGATTGTTGACGAATACTTATGTGGGCCATACACCCTTTACTTCTTCATGATGTTTATGTTAGAGTGGGTTTTTACTTTAGAAATGACTGGATTTTTTTATTTTATTTTATTTTATATTTTTTTTTTTGCTTTTGTTGCTTAAGGACAATTTGGTCCTTTTAACTCTTTATTAAATTAATATTAAAAAAATGGGCTCTCTCTCTCTCTCTCTCTCTCTCTCTCTCTCTCTCTCTCTCTCTCTCTCTCTTTCTCTCTCTCTCTCTACTTTTCTTCCTCTTCCCCTTATATTCTATATAATTCTACATGATATCGAGGCGTTCCTTGCTGTTGGTGTAATTCATCTTCCGCTCCTCTCCTCATTCTCTTTCTTCTCTCTGTTTTTTTTTTTTTTTTTTTTTTTTTTTTTTTTTGACTCACTCATTAACCTTGAGCCATAACTTCTTTAAGAAGCCTAGGGTTTCTTTGTGTTCTCCCCCGTTTTATGTGTCGGGCCTTTGTAATGGAAGGTGAATGAAGTTTATGTGGTCATCACCTCTCATCTGGTTATTTGAAGCATGTGGGCTGGTTGCTCTTGTCGAATGCCTACTCTTGATCTTTTCATCCTGCATAGACGGATGGAAAGTGTGGACATGTGGGCTGGTTGTTCTCTCCAAGCATGATGTGCCCATTGTATGAAGTGTGTAAGTGAAGTTTCCGTTGATCGTGACGTGTGTTGACACAAAACTACTGGTATTCTTCTTTCCTTACTTTAATAGAGGAAAGTGATCTGAAAACCAGATTCATAAATCCATCTAGTTTTTTAGGGATCTAGATAGCTGATAGCCTCTACTAAGTTAAATGGAACAAATTATCTCTAGTGGTTAATGTTCATCCAAGTGTTTTTAATAGCTAAGGGAAAATTCAAATACTTGACCACAGAAAAACCTAATATGACAAGGTTGTGGAATAGCATGGAACAATTCATTAGAGTGAACATAATGTTTTTTTTATACTGCAGAGGACGTGTGGATGCATTTCAAGAGATGTATTCAACCGACAAAAACATCTTTTGTACGTACCCACAGTTTGAGGAGATATTTGGAATTCAATAGAGATAAATCCCTGGATGACTATTATTCAATACTTGAAGGAATATGGTAGGAGCTAGACATGTACCAGCCTCTCACTACATATTTGAAAAAGCAACATGAAGAGTTTCAAGTAGCTAAATTTTTATCCGGTATAAAACATGAGTATGAGCCAGTTTGTGCATAGATTTTGGGTGGCAAGGATATGCCATCTCTAAACGAGGTAGAAGCACACCTCCAACATGTATCCCCGGGGTCTACATTTGAAACCAATGATAACTATACTCTTACATCTTTCTCAGGATGAGGCAGAGGTGGTGGTCACAGTGGCAAAGGT
Source organism: Magnolia changhungtana (assembly GCA_030180095.1). Classification (NCBI taxonomy): domain Eukaryota; kingdom Viridiplantae; phylum Streptophyta; class Magnoliopsida; order Magnoliales; family Magnoliaceae; genus Magnolia; species Magnolia changhungtana. The sequence continues at coordinate 6,882,082 of JASAUF010000625.1, forward strand.
AATCAATGTGGTTATGGTGAAGTGGGAGGACCGGAGGAGGTCATGGTAGAGATCATGGACCTTGGAAGTGCACACACTGTAGGCTTACAAACCATTTGGTTGGACGTGTTGGGATATTCAAGGAAAGTCAGCATCGGTTAAGGCATCTCATATTGAAGAAAGCAGTGGGCCTCATCCAGCTAGTTCCACTTCTACAACACAACCGTCACATATGTCTAGAGAGATGGTTACAATTACTCAAGAGTATTCCAAGTTTAAAAACCTGTAGAATCAACATGTTCCTACTATCACCCCTACAACTACGTTTGTAACCTCATATATATGGCTTGTTTCGGATCCAAGTGTTCTACTCCATAGGTCAACTTCGAAGCATCTGACCATATGACAAGTAAATCTACTGCAAGGTGTCCCAAATCAGTTACATATTGGCCGTAATGGCCTACACGTAACAGTAACTGCAGGTACTATTATGCGATACGGGGTTGAAACGACGGGGTCCAGCAAAAAAAAAGAATTGCAATGGCCATTACAGGGCATAACGGCTATAGCGGTCCTCAGGACAATTGTTACACTCAATTTATTTTTTTACCCTACAACGCACACCACTTAGTGCACATGCATTGTTTTAGTGCATGGGGCGCACCTTGATTTATGTGGTGTATCCATGTTGTCCAGCAGTTTTTTCAGTTCATTTTAGGCCATGGTCTCTAAAATGAAGCAGATCCAAATCTCAAGTGGACCACACAGTAGGGATTGAATGGCCACAGTTAAAAACTTCCTAGGGCCCACTGCAATGTTTATTTGCCATCGAACTTGTTGATAAGGTCACATAGACCTGGATGATGGGAAAACACAAATAGCAGCTTGATCCAAAAAATAGTTTGGTCCCAATAAGTTTTTAATGGTGGGGATTCCATCCCTACTATGTGGTCCACCTGAGATTTGGATCTGCCTCATTTTTTGGACCATGCCCTAAAATGAGTTGGCAAAAAGGATGGACGGCATGGATATACAACAAATGCATCGAGGTGGGCCCCACATTCAAGGTGTAACTCACTATGGTCCACCTGAGATTTAGATCTGCCTGATTTTTGGGATCATGCCTTAAAATGAGTTAGAAAAATAGTTTAATGGCATGGATATAAAAATGCATCAAGATGGGCCCCACATTTAGGGTCTCACCCACTGGTGGTCCACTTGAGATCTAGATCTGCCTCATTTTTGGACCATATCGTAAAATGAGTTGGCAAAACAGATGGACGGCATGGATATACAATACAGGCAAGCCCCACATACATGGCCCTAAAAAATTGCACATGAGGCATATATTAACTCAAAATTAATTACTTAAATTATGAATCTGTTGAGACATAAAAATATATACAATGATAAGCAAGATCAAGATAATAAGAAGGAAGAACAAATGAAGAAAAAAGAGAATAGGGGGAAATCATTGTTGCGCGAACCTGTGCAAAGAACGTTTGTTGCAGGGGCCCGCGCAACATTAATGTTAGTTACGCGGGATCGCACAGCGTAAGATTGATTAGGATGGGCCAGGTGGTCAAGATATTATGAGAAGTAGGGTCCACAACATGAAGATCGAGGGTTCGCACGTGTGAAGGCTTATAAATACCCCACTCCCCCTCTCATTTGAACACAATGAAGACGACGAAGAAGATTAGAGCTCTAGAGAAGATGAAGATTCCGAAGGTATTTTGAAGAAAAGAAGGAAGAGAAAGAAGAAATGGATTTCTTCCATTTACGCTACACTATGCAGCAACATGTTGTTGCGCAGATCCGCACAACAACATGTTGTGCGTGGAACATAATCAAAAAGCCTAAACTCTGTCAAAATCATTGGAGCGGACAAGTTTTTCTCCATTTCAAAGCCATGTTATGAAGTGAAGAAGAAGATACAAGATGTTCACATCCATACAATATTCTTCTCGTTGAGATGAACAAATCATAAGCCGAAATGCTGCCGGATTTGTCAGCTTTGATATTCGAACTTGTTCTGTATTTGCATTACATATGTTTTATCTTAGAATTAAGGGAAACAGAAGGATGTAAATGAATTCAAAATAAATAAACTTAATGATTATTCTATATATTCTTTCTTTGTTATAATTGAATAAGATAACCCCCGAATCAAATACATTTGTTTCTTGTCGAAACAAAATCGTTGTTGCCAAGTCACAATTCAAAAAATAAATTATTTGAACGATTTTCACCATTAATTTGCACACTTTTTTTTTTTTTTTGAAATAGGACCATTTGATATTTTTTCACTCTTTACCGTCCAATAAATTTCCACCAATCCATTAGTGGGATAAGTGCCAATAGATTGCAAGAATTTGAGGTTAATTTGGGACATCGAATAGTTTACCAAATCAGCCCCAAATCAATAACACTATTCACCCAAATTTAATTTCAAATTTTTCTTCAGATATATTGGGGAAAATGATATCAAATTATTAGGTATATAAATTACATAATGAGATAGAAAAGTCCGTAACCTCTGTATGTTGAAATGAAATGTATGAGAGTCGCGAAGTTCATCAATACTATAAATAATAATAAAACTTACAAATATGAGATGTTTTGGTATTACATTCATTCTAATAAATTTATATTGATTTTATATAGTTAAATAATTGAATATAAAAGATTTACAGTTAATTTCAGGTTGTCGGGTTCGTAAATATATTAGATAACCCGATACAACATTCTCACCAAAGATTAGACCGTTACACTACCATAAACATGTTTAAATATAAATGAATGCATATTTAGAATATTACAATTTTTCAAAATTTTTTGATTTTTTTTCTAGAATTTTTGGAGTAAAAAATCTTTTCAACCAACATAAGGGTGTATCGGCCATTACACCAATTCAGTGTATTCATAACGGTTGGTACCATTACACCCACTGTTACCGCTATGAAATACCTTGATCTACTGCTTTTTCCTCCATCAATACGGTACTAACAAGTTCATATGTCAACTTGACAGATGGTATGTAGTCCAAAGTAGATGGAATGGGTACTGTTCATCCAAGTTCTTTCCTTGCATTGTCTTATCCTTTTTGTCCCTAAATTTCTTTTTAGCCTTTTATCCGTTAGCAAGCTCACAAAATCTTTTAATTGCTCTGTAACTTTCTATCATTCACATTATGTTTTTTAAGATCTAAAGACAAAGAAGAAGATCGGTGGAGGACATTAACACGATGGGTTGTACCATCTTGATCATGAAGTTGTTGGAGCTACAACACAAAAGAACATTTCTCTTTATCAATTGCATTACTGTCTCGGTCATCCACCCATGAAATTTCTCACAAGTGTTATTCATTCCTTATTGCATGTGTAAGTTTTAGAGTTTGGAGTGTGTAAGTTGAGTAAATATCGTCGTGTTACCTTCCCACCACAAGTAAAAAAGCGTAGTTCAGTTCTATTTTCTTTAGTCCATTCGTATGTTTGGGGATCAGTTAAAATTCCCAATAAGACAAGGCACAAGATTTTGTTACATTTGTTAATGATTTTTCACAAATAACTTAGATTTTTTATGGAAGAAAGATCTGAATTATTATCTATTTTTAAGATCTTTCACATGTTAGTACAAAACCAATTTAACTCAAAAGTGTCTGTGTTTCATTCAAACAATGCCAAGGAATGTATGTCAGAATCCTTTATTCTAGATTTTTCTGAAACAAGTATATTGCATCAAACATCATGTGCACACACCCCACAACAAAACGGCGTGACAGAACATAAAATCATCACCTGCTAGAAGTAACTTGTGCTTTATTACTTCACATGAATGTTCCTAAAAGTTTTTAAAGTTATGCAGTACTAATGGCGTGTTTCCTGATAAATCAAATGCCCTCAAATATTTTAATAGGTAAATCACTTCATAACGTCTTACTCCCAGATACTCTGTTATTCTCTTCACCTCTTAGAGTTCTTAGATGTGTATGTTTTGTTCACTAGGTGGAAGAGGGTCGTGATAAGTCAAATCCTCAAGCCATTAAATGTGTTTTCCTCGAGTACTATTGAACACGGAGAGGTTATATTTCTACAGTCCTTCACTTCGACGACAATATGTCTACGCAAATGTTTTTTTTTTTTTTTTTTTAATAACACAAGATGTCCCTGCTCTTTTTTGAGGCGAGACTATTCTTTGCGGATGCATGCAATCACCGGCAACCACGTGCATCAGGTAATGCCAGAAAGGGGAGTCGAACCCATGCCTATAGGGAGCATACCCACTATGTTGGCCACTCACCCAAACCCTGTCGGGTCATGTACGCAGATGTTACTTTCTTCGAGTCTACTCCATTTTTCTCAAAAGATAGTAAATCTCTTAATGTGGAAATTTTGCCTATACCTATTGCGATTGAAGAAAACATAGTCCAACTCTTAATGCCTGGAGAGGGGAGTCAAACCCACGCCTATAGGGAGCATACCCACTGTGTTGGCCACTCGCCCAAACCCCATTAGGTCGTGTACACAAATGTTACTTTCTTCAAGTCTACTCCATTCTTTTAAAAGATAGTAAATCTCTTGATGTGGAAGTTCTACCTATACCTATTGCGATTGAAGAAAACATAGTCCAATCTTCCTACCTCTTTACCTGTTAACTCCTTTGTTTCCATTGTACCTCAACTAAAAGACTACTCATGACTGAAATGATTATACAATGTAGCCAATAAATGACATGCCATCTACCGTATCCTCTTCTAAGGCCTATAATCTAATGACTTCTCCAAATAGGTATGATGTTCCTATTGCCTTAGGAAATGTAAGTGTGTGTGTGTGTGTGTGTGTGTGTATTGAGCATCCTATCTTTGCATATGTATCTTTTCAATGCTTGCCTCTCACTTTTCGCAAATTTGCCCCATCTTGTCATCTCATTCTATTCCCAAGTTATATCAAGAAGCATTGTTAAATAGGGAATGGAAGCAAACAATGGAAGAGAAAATGGTTGCTTTTTATCAAAATAACACTTGGCAACTCACGTAGTCTACCTGTTGGGGGACTAATGGTACGATTGAGCATTTAAAGGCTTGCCTGGTTGCTAAGAAATATACTCAAACACTTGGTGTTGATTATACTAAAACATTCTCTTGTTGCCAAGTTGAATTCTATTCGTTCTATTCCTTCCGTGGTTGTTAATCACGGTTGGCCCCTCTTCCAAGTGAACATTAAAAATTCCTTTTTTTTTTCATGATGACCTCACAGAGGAGGTTTATATGGAGCAATCGCCTAGCTTCTTTACTAAAGGGAAGTCAAAAAATGTATGCAAATTATGAAAGGCAATCTATGAACTGAAGAAATCACCACATGCATTATTTGACAAATTCAATAAAGTTGTACTGAACTATGACTTTGCTCAAAGTCAGATCATTCAGTCTTTATACAGAGAGGCACCATGGGCCTTGTTGTGTTAGTGGTATATGTTAATGATATTGATGTTACAGGAAATGACAGTAGTTGAGGAGTTGAAGAAGTATTTACAGAGGCACTCAATAACTTCCTGGAATAAAAGTTGCCAAATCAAAGGAATGAATTAATCTATCTAAATAAATGTATCTTTTGGATGTTCTTACAGCGATTGGTCTTCTTGGTACTCAAACAGTGGAAAGACCAATGGATCCAAATCACAAACTTGTCAGTGATCGAGAAGATATATTTGAAAACCCATGGAGGTATAGAATATTGGCTAGGAAACTTAACCATGTAACTATCATTCGACTAGAATCTTATGCCATGAATGTGGTGACCCAGTTTAGGAACTTTTCAAAGGTACCATACATGGATGCAAATGTTCCTGCGGTATCATAAAAGGACACCAGATCAAGGAATTCTATACGAATGGAACAATAATCTTCAGGTTATATGGTACTCTGATGCAGACTAGGCATGTTCTTTGGCAAATAGGCAGTCTACTACTGGGTATTTGTATGCTTGTCGGAGGAAATCTACTCATGTAAAAGAGTAAGAAGCATAACATTGTGGCCTAATCAAGTGTTGAGGAAGAATATAGAGCAATGGCTCATACTACTTGAGAGTTGATGTGGATTAAGAAACTATTGTACAAAATGGGATCTACAGTGAATCTACCTATGCAATTGTCCTATGATAATCAAGCAGCATCCCACATTGCAAATAATTCAATCTATCATAAAAGAACTAAACATATTGAGGTTGACTGTCACTTTATCCATGAGAAGGTTTCTAGTGGTGAAATATCTACACGACATGTCCAATCTTAGGATCACCTAACTGATGTATTCACCAAAGCCCTTCCTCACAGTTAGTCCACAATCCACATGCATATGCTCTAAGCTTGGCATCAACAACATTTATGCTCCAACTTAAGGGGGAATGTTAATGCATACTTACACGATTCATGCAACTATATAGCCCACCAAGCCCTTTCCTTCTTTATGGTGTTTATGTTAGAGTAGGTTTTTAGCTTGAGGCTTATTGGAGTTTTTTGCTTTTGCTACATATGGCAACTTGATCCTAACTCTTATTAAATCAATATAAAAAGGAGAAGAGGGACATCCAACCCTAGGTGCCCCATTGCAAATAATTCAATCTATCATAAAAGAACTAAACATATTGAGGTCGACTGTCACTTTATCTATGAGAAGGTTTCTAGTGGTGAAATATCTACACAACATGTCCAATCTTAGGATCACCTAATTGATGTATTCACCAAAGCCCTTCCTCACAGTTAGTCCACAATCCACATGCATATACTCTAAGCTTGGCATCAACAACATTTATGCTCCAACTTAAGAGGGAATGTTAATGCATACTTACGCGATTCATGCAACCGTATAGCCCACCAAGCCCTTTCCTTCTTTATGGTGTTTATGTTGGAGTAGGTTTTTAGCTTGGGACTTATTGGAGTTTTTGCCCCCCCCCCCCCCGCCGCAGGTGGGCCTCTCTCTCTTCTTTTACTCTATAATTCTCTAGGGATCATTGGCGTTTCTACTTCTTTACAAATGGTGAGTGCACTGAATGCACTTTTTTGGTACATAATGATGTGTCACACATGTACAAGATCCAATCCATTCATAATGTGGGCCTTGCCGTTAGACGCATAATCTTACAAACTAGGTTGATTGGGTATACTGGGTGTAAACTAATTTAGATTCAGACTTTGGAAATGCGAAGTGGTTCGATCACTGACCTGAATGATGCCTTTGATACGCCACACCCCATGCTTTAGCACAACAATATGGGAATCATCTGGATGCGAAGTGGTGAGTGCACTGAATGCACTTTTTTGGCGTTTCTACTTCTTTACAAATGGTGAGTGCAATGAACGAACTTTTTTGGTACATAATGATGTGTCACACGTGTACAAGATCCAATCCATTCATAATGTGGGCCTTGCCGTTAGACGCATAATCTTACAAACTAGGTTGATTGGGTATACTAGGTGTAAACTAATTTAGATTCAGACTTTGGAAATGCGAAGTGGTTCCATTGAAAAGGGGGGGGGGGGGGGAATGAAGGACAAAAGAGTGAGATCACTGACCTGAATGATGCCTTTGATACGCCACACCCCATGCTTTAGCACAACAATATGGGAATCATCTGGATGCGAAGACCTGAGTTCCTGTCGAACCTCCTCTAAACTTGCATTATGATCCCTCGTCAATTGCTCAGCAATGATGTCATTTGACCTACTCAAACAACCTACTACAACTCGAGAATCACCCGCATTGGCAACATATAATTTTCCTCCCCAGATAATTCCAACCAAACAACAAGAACCAATAGCAGCAATTAATGGTTTTGTTTGGCGTGTTTTACGCACATGAGCAAGAAATGCATCCTCGGTAGCAGAGAAGGCATTTCTAAGAACATCTTCAGATATTGTTTTGTTTTCTCGAGCCAATCCTGTACGAAATAAAAGGAATGTGTGTCACTTTTAAATATAATAAAACACCTTGTCAAGCAAACAAGGTGCATGATGCACACACACACACACACACACACACACACACACACACACACACACACACACAGGGGAGAGAGAGGGTGCTTACTCCCATAGTATAGAGAGGAAATTAGTCAACAAAAACAGATGACTAGCAGGTACCAATAGCTTGCATCCCTAGGCAAATTGAGACCAGGAACCACACATGCTTGAGCTCCATCCCACTTAGACCATTCATGATGGGAGCTATGTGGCTGCATGATCAGAGAATCCAAGCCATCCAACTGGGCATGTTCCCTACTACTCATAGACAACTGGAGAAGTGGTGGGGTGGGACAATGCATGTCCTGCCAATTATCGACAACTGGACAACTGGTGGGACAATGCATGTTCTACTCCTATACTACACACAGCAGGATGCCTGCCTTGATCATGCTTCAGGTCCATCAAGCTTAGATCATTCAAGTTGAGACCAAACAACTGGTGTTCCCTACCACTTATAAATAAATAAATAAATAAAACTATAGAACTCGTGGGACAATCCTAGTACGTGATTTACCCAGTTGAACGTGGACATTTTTTTTATTGGCTTCTAACCATACAAGCAAACGCTGTAAATTGAATGGATAGAAATGTCTGACCAATGTGATATCTCACAGGGCCCACAAGATGGACAGTCCTGCTCACTGGTACATGCATTAAAAAAAAAAAAAAAAAAAAAAAAAAAAAAAAACCATCATGGTGGACCAAATAGTGGGCTCAAAGAAAAAACAAGATATGCTCCCTAGCACACATAGTAGACCTATACAGCACCCAAAATCGACCAACTTATAATACAATTAAGAAGAATCCTATGAAAGAAAAACATTGTACAACCCAACTATGCACATAAATATAAACATCCATGGACACATTCAGACAATGTGTAATGCCGAACTCCTATAAAGAATAAATCCTTCACTTACTCATGAGATTAAGGAAGAGATGATCAGACACGAATCGGGAGGCATCCGGCCCGCCATGCCCATCATAGACCCCAACGAAGGTGGCATCGCGGCCTGTCTCGACCTGGCTATGGTCCTCAATGGACTCATTGGCCTGGACGATGGCATACGAGAACTCGCCAAGTGAATGCGGGTCGAGGTCTCGAGACCAGAGCAGCACGTCATCCTCATCATCCTTGCTCATACGGGCGTACCGACGGACCGGACGCAAGCACGACTCCGCAAGCCTTGCCAGCCACGAAAGCATCCCTCATTTCCGACACAGGGAAACCCTGCAAGTGGTTTTCAAGGACAGCGCTGGATCCCAAAAAAAAAAAAAAAACTCTCTCTCTCTCTATGCGGCAATTTCACAAACAGGTGGTCGGGAAGAGAATTTGAGGGTTTTGAAGAAGAGATTTTGGGAGTGAAAAAAAAATATATACGGGAAAAAGAGAGGGAGTTTTCTTTCTTTTTTTCAGAGGGGTAGGGATAGTAATGGAGGTAACCTTATGTAGCATTGGATTACGACAATGCCACTTTAGTTAGTTGGAATTACGAAAGAACCACGCCCGATTGGACATGATGACCTACGCGTGAATGCAAGGAAATGATTCTCGCAACCGCTCATCCTCAAGCGCCACATTCGCATGAAATTAGAGCACGTGTTATAAAATCACAACATTCTTATGTGGTACCCAATGTCACCGTACAAGGAAAATTATGCCATTTATACTGGATGTATGCTGCATTTGCAACATGAAATTGATTTTAGGAATAGGGACCAATGGCCCATGTTATAAAATATTCAGTGGAAATTAAGAATCGTGATATGATATTATATCTTTGATAGTTACTACTTTTCTATGGGCCGAACTGATGAACGTATTGGATTATTGACTTATGTTTCAATTAAGCACTTGTACGGCGCTTATTTTCGCACAGGTGCATGTGCAGTTCCAGATATCGCTCCTCCGTTGCGAAAATTGAAGGAGTGGCTATTGTAATAAGGAAGCGGAAGAGTTGACTACTCACAAATAGAATGGTAGTCCGCTGGAGCAATAAATTAGATGGTCCCCACCGTTGGTGACGTGTATTTCCTGTACCGGGTCATAGGAAATTCCTGTGGTCGGAAGCCGTGTGGGGCTCACAGATATTTCCGTGACAAATCCAATCCGTTCATCAGTTTATAAATATTATAATACGCCAGGATTCAAAAAATCTGATAGACCCAAAACTCATGAGGGCCACACAACACGAAACATCCGGGATTGAACGCTTACCGTTGGAAACCCACCATTGGAACTTTGTGCGACCACTGAAGTTTTGCATCGATTATATTTGTTCCTACAACTTCTCTGATTGGGTAATAACCTGTAAGGGCCTGTTTGGCCGAACAAATCCCGTGGGGTTAGGAGGGATGAGATCCTTTTTAAGGTAAGGATGATGATGTCAGTGGATGGGTCGAAGTTCCATAGTTCTGCTGCATCGTGGGACAAGTTCCTTAGGTTGTTTGGGCAGGTTGGAAAATCTTGGGATTATTGTTGTCATGGTGTTTGGATGTGGCATGGGATTTAATGAATCCACTGGGTTATGATACTCTACCCGTTTGGATACCGGGATCAGTGAAGCAGTGATTGGAAGCAGAAATTAAAAAATTGTTGCCTTTGTGGTTCGCTAGACGGTCAGGGCTACATGCATGCACATATAGTCATTACACGTGTGGGCATACTAAAACGCAAATCCAACTGCCCAAATTCTAGGGACCACTTTGGATTAACACCCCAGAGAGAACCAGATCGATTAGATAATCCTAACCGGTGATTGCAAAATGAACGTGTCATCATCCATTTGATGTTCGTCCATCTTTCCACATAAATTTCTTTTATTATTATTCAATCACAGCCTTCCTAGGTAATTGAACGGTTCAAATCGATTTCATCAAATGATACATGAAAATTATTCACATGCAAGCCTATGTAAATCCAGCTCCTTGTTTTCAAAACTTCTCTTTTATGGAAGCCCACCCATGAAATGCAATCACCCAAACCAACTCATGTTAGCAAATCCACATATCCAATGGACCAGTGGACCACACCAACTGACTTATCATCAGATTAATATCACAGTCAAGGTGAAGCAGACGTAGTAGTGTAGCACCTCCTAATTGATGATACCCATGTTATGAAATCATCCACCATAAACAAGCAGTTCATAATAAGTACTCTCCCGTACACAACTAGTCATATTTAGAATTTAAAAGTAATATATGAAGCAAAAAAAAAAAAAAACCAGAATAGCAATCATCAGTACCAAGAATCTCTCTCCTGCTGACGGGGTGGGATCATCAGTTGACGTGACCCTAGAAACCATGGCACGGGTCATCTGTTAGACAGATGAAGTTGATGAATGATGGTTATCAACCTCGTCCACTGATGTGGCCACATATCTCGAATGAGATCCCCGTCCATGTCCTGTCGGTGAACTGGTAAGACAAAAAAAAAACTATCCCAACATGTCGTAGTTTCCTTCCAATTCTTGAATGCTCGATGTCGGCCTCCACTGTATCCCTCGACTTCGAGTCGCGCATCATCCCATGTAAGATAAATGCCTGGTCGATGCCCCACAAGGACAACGTAGTATTTTTCTTTAGTCATCTGCAAAGACATCCATTATCGGAATGAATACTAACATATTTCGAATCAAATGCATTTAAAAACTATAAGGCATATCCAATCGACAAAAAAGAGATATTATCTTTGATCAAACGTAATGAAAAAGTTGTGAGTATGTACCCTTTCTCCATTCGAAGTGTGTGGTCCTATATATAAAAATGTGCATACGAAAAGCATTTGATCGATATGAAATTAAGATATTACGTAACCAGAAGTCATCTTAGGAGCAATCTGGGGCAGTGGATAACATTGTATACCAAATATGAGTAATCCAAAAAATTAAAGCTAGAAAGAGAGAAAAAAAGTTATTACATGTCCAGAAATTCATCAAAAGAAAAAAAGCCTATTGTAGCAAATCTTCCCCCACTCCAAATATTATCCAAACTATAATGTAAATTTCAAAGTTTTAAAACCCTTTCAATCCGCTTCCATCAATTAGAAGCACCACTATCATTACCCTTCAAATCAGACAGAGTTTTTTTTAAGCCAATCAACACGACGTTCCGGCCATAGTGCAACCAAAAAAGATGCAAGCTTGTCATCGCTACTTAGGAGCTGACCAACCTCAATAAACTCAGAGTTGGTTGGCCCTTGAACCTCTTCAAGTATGTCTAAGACCCTACTTGTTCGGTTGACCTCATAGTTGGAGGGATTACCTTTAGATACTCCTCCCAAACTTCGTCTGGTGCCGTCACGACCATGTGCTCACTGTCCCAACCAAAACCGCTCGCAGCCAGCATGTCTCTTACATCGTTGTACTCCCTCTTGTGATACCTCAATTTGTTCTACATATTTTGCCAGTTGCCAAGGATTTGAGTACGTTTATGGACCTCGTCGGCGGCCGCTTGATAGGCTTCTCTTTTGAAGTCATTATCAGCCTTTTGACCTAGCGTAATATGTTCAATCAAGGTGTCTAACAATACTTGATCCATACTTCTGGTTCATTTCATTTTAGCGGCGTAAGAGGAAGGCTCTATAATGGATTTTATGGACTTCTCACGGGGTGAATAACGCGTAGGTAGGACCAGGGTTTTCAGCGGTGACTGCATCGAAATCATTGTAGAACCTCCCCAAATGTCTGACATCTCACTTATGTATACATGCGAAGGCAGTTACAAAAGAAAACCATGCGGGTTGTGTATCATTCAATCGGAGTATATGTCAATGAGAGTGAAATAAACAGTAGCTAATGTTTCATGATAATTTATCAAACCCGAATATAAAAACCAAATAGTAACATATAGAACTTATACATAAATTGACATATCCATTATGTATATGTTAAGTGTCAAAGTACTTAAGAAACTGAGTAGGCCTATCGAATCCTACTATTGATTTGGGTGTCTGCCCACATGCACTCCGCAATCCTATCACGAGTTCTGATCCACTCATCTTTCTCTCGTTGAGTGACTTACACTAGCAATTACCTTTCGTCAACTGATGATAGCTCATTTGGGGTAGGTTGGCCTCAACGTCACCCACAGGTACACCAATATCACACAAATCTTGGTCCGATCCATCTTCTTTTCGTATGAAATTATGTAGCACACAACAAGCAACAACAATTTTGACCTGTATATTAAAAGGATATTGCAAGCCGTCTTTAAAATTGAAAATCTCCCCTTCATCACACCGAAACATCGCTCGATTGCGTTTCGCAATTGCGCATGTCGATAGTTAAATAATTCTTTCAATTCATGGGAGCTCTCCCGGTACGATACTCTTACAGATGGTATCGAACTCCACGATAAGGGGCCATGAACCCTGTGAATGAGCGTAACCTGCGTCGATGACAAAGTATTTTCCTACATAATTGCAGGAACAATTCTTTCAGTCTTGCAGCAACACGATAATACGCAGCAAATGATGAGCGAATGATAGTGAAGATTATTTACCATGTGGCACAATCATTGTCACACCTCAAACTCGAAAACTGGGCTCACAAATTTTCGATCACTGAATCCGGCATCGACAGCCTCCGTAGTACCCCATTCTCATCTCCCGGCACCCATATACTAGGTTCCATTCCTGTGATCCTACAAGGAGGATTTTCAACATGAATTTAATTCATAATAAGCATAACCCATGAACAATAACAACGAGAAACATCACCACATATCCACTATAATCAAAGACTTTTAAAGTACAATGCATAGAAGAAATACAATATCAATAACAGAAACTCTGGATGATAGTTGCATGCTCCAATCTCAATGATGTTGCTCAGCTACGACTGCACCCTAGCGTCACCTGCACACATTTATTGTGCATAAGCTTATAGAAAGCTTAGAGGGTGGTGAAAGTGTGTGCGCACAGTAGAAATGCAAGTATGCAATATCAAAGTAATGCAAAAATGCAGGTAAGTCCATGAATGCAATCAGCCGTACCAAAGCTATGCGATGCAAGACATGAATGCTATCGTCCATACTAAGGTCATATAATGTAAGGCTTACATAGCTAATGTCATGAGTAAGATGCAGCTCAAGCATACCAATCCGCACCATATATCAGTACAATTTTCTCTGCATAATCACTGGGGTCTAATACACTATACACCAGATTGCCGCCCACTAGACGTGCAACCATGCAAGTAGAAGAGACCTCACTATCCGCCTACCAATATCGGCTCGGCCCGTCAATAGCGGACCCATTTAAAAGCTGGTCAGACTCAGCCTAACATTACCCCCTACCCTCGGGCGAATAAGGCCACACCCCCTTTCAACCGACAACAACACAGTGGGAGACGCGACCTACTGGTATACGGCCCTCTTGCGCTCATGTATCCACTCGGTCTCAACGTTGGAGTCATCCTCTGGTACCATCGGGTTTAGGAATTTTTACCCAGAGACATCTATGACGCCCCGATGCTAGTAACAGTATTTCTGGTGTCCAATCCTACCATCCACGATATGCCTGTGGAGGCTATAGCCCTTATGTCACTAGGAAGTACAAGAATTATATCACACAAATGCGAGATGCATGAATCATACTATCCAGTCATGCAGCAATCTTGCACGTACTGCGCGCTCATGTAGGACAACTCCGCCTATCAAGGAGTCTCATAATAATCTGCCCAATGACATGTGCGATAATCAATCACTTCTCATATTAAGCATACATAGATCGTGAAGCTATACTAAGCACGTTATATGATGATGATGTACTCTCCACATATCAAGGATGGGCTTAACGGCTTACTCATATCAAGAATGGGCTTAACGATCATGGGGGCCCAACGGCTTGGGTTGGCCTACTAAGGGGAGGTGAGACTGGGCCTAACAATAGACCCTAGGGAGAGTTACAATGTGGACATTTAACCATCATTGCTCTTACAATATGGACATCAAACCATCATTGCTCCCAAGGCGTGTCCCATCATAAACATCATTACATACATCATGGTGGAATCACACATCACATCGGTTCTCACATGCATCACATTGGGCCTCATACGAAGGACTCACATACATCGCATTGGCCTCACTCATGGGCCTCATATACATCACATTGGGCTTCACATACATCACGTTGGGCCTCACTCATGGGCCTCATATACATCACATTGGGCCCCATCATCTGGGCCTCACATACATCACACTGGGCCTCACTCATGGGCCTCAAATATATCCCCATGGGCCACGTCCCATGGGCCTCGAATACATCACAATGTGTCACAACTCATGGGCCTCAAACACATCACAATGGGCCTCATATCTAGGCCTAAAATACATCATAATGGGCCACGTCCCATGGGCCTTAAATACATCACAATGGGCAATAACCCATGGGCCTCAAACACATCACAATGGGCCTCTCATACGAGCCCAATATACATCACATCAAGGTGGGACCCACACACTATATTTTCATTTTATTATATCTACACCATACATAAATTTTTTAAAGATTATTATAGAGTATTACCCAAAAATGAATCATATCGAAAGATTAGTTAGACCATACCACATATAGCAGTGGAGATAATGATTTTCACTGTTTGAAATTCACAGGGCCCACCATAATGTTTATTTTCCATCCAATTTGTTCATAAGGTCACAAAGGCCTGAATTAAGAGGAAAAAACAAATTCCATATTGATCCAGCACTTCTATGACCCCAAACGGGTTTCAATGGTAGACGTTCGATCCTCCACTGATTTTGCAGTGTGGTCCACCTGATAGAAGGTGCGGATAAAGAACATATGTATCAACGGTGGGTCCCACCGTCCAACCATCTGGACGGTGTGAATAAGACCCATACATCATGATCGGACCCATAGAACTTGTGACGTCAATACAACAGCCATATAGTTGGTGTAAGCGTACACCATCCAATCCCCTTCCATATCAGGTGGGTCCCACGTGTGACACACCCCAAATATATTATTATTATTTATTATTATTTTTTTAAAATACACCAGCGTTCAGCGTCCAGGCTTGGACAGACGGCTGGATGTACACATTCATCACGGTGGAGTCCCACCGTCCCTGATGGACTGTGTGGATTAAATCCATGCATCACGGTGTCCCTCACAAGGATGAAACACATACATTCAAGGTGGGGGTCCCATCGTCCAGTAGCTTGGACGGTGCTGGACACACGTGCAGGGTGGGACCCCCTTAAAGATGGATGGTGTAACATATACATCTCGGTGGCATCCCACACTACCCATCTAGATGGATGGTGTGGATAAAGAACATATACATCAACGTGGGTCCCACCTGCCCACACGTGTCACACATGTGGGGTGGGCCCACGACTCAAAACGGATGGACGGCTTGGAAATGCACATACATCATGGTTCCCACAGAGCTTGCTAACGTCTATGTAATGGGCCCACCATCCTAAAAACGGACGGACGGTTGGGATGAAATACATATATCAAGGTGGGTCCCATCCCACACGTACAACACGTGTGGGGTGGGCCCCGCACGTCCAAAAATGAATGGGCGGCTATGGATGAAACGCATATATCATGATGGGATCACAGAACTTGCTAGCGTCAATTGCAGCCATAGCTGCTTGCCGTATGGACGGTCCAGATAAGGCATGATCATGAGGTGGGTCCACATGCGTGGGACCCACCAAATAAAGCTAATATTTGAGTTTATCCTATCCAAACAGGCCCGTTCAAACGGACTGCCAGGTGGGCCCACTCGGTGGACAACATAGATAAAATACATTCATCATGGTGGGATCCATTCGGGTGGGCTACACGGCCACATCATCACCAAAAGAAATGAGAGAGAGAGAGGGCGTAGTGGAGGGACCCCGCCACTATGGGCCCCTCTTTGTTTACAACACATACATCAAAATGGGTCCCATCACAAGTGGGCCCTTAAATGAAAATCAATGGTGGATATCCTAAAATCACCCACCTATTACCCTCTTCTTTAGCTCATTGGATTCCTTAGCTCCTAGGCTTTTCCTTTGATGGTGGATGATGAAGATTGAAGGGTGGAGATGAGGGTTTTGGGGTAGGAAGTGGGCCATACACTAGGCTCTCTTTGGAAAGCTTGGACATTCACTCTCTCTTGGTTGTTTGGAAAATGGTAGAGAGAAATGAGAGAGAGGAGATGGTGTTGTAAGAGAGAGGTGGAGTGATGGGTGATGGGTGTAAGGAAGAGATTGGTGGAGAGAGAAAGAGAAAGAGAAAAAGAGAGAGAGAGAGAGTTGACTTTGGATGAGAGAGGTATGGGTTGCCATGTCTTGTTGGTGAGAGAAGGATGGGCTAGGTATAGGTTGTACTTTGATTGATTGATATGATATTTAGGTAGAGATTCTCTCAAAATTCGTAATGCGCAGCATTTTTCTCGAAATAAACGCTGGCCCACAACTCCTGGCTTGGGTATCGCATCGGCATGCAAGATGCAGCATTGAAACCGCGGCGATGGTGCGGTTGTTAGGGTACAAGTTTCAGGTCGAGTTGACATAGATCTACAGGTTGTGACTTAGGATTACGCACAAATGCCGATTACAGGTCGCAGGTTGCCGGAATTCGACGGGGAGGATCGCGAAAGTCTAAGGAATGGTATGAACTAGGATACGGGTATTACAATTAAAGGATCATCATTTCACATTAAGGCATTATGTAGGACCCTTACATCTGACGTTGAACCTTTCCATCTAGCTAACACGTATAACATTGACATATCAAACGAACAAACAACAAGTACGTTCTGAGACAAGATACCCTTTCGGTTGTTGAAGCTTACATGTTCTGATGCTGGTATACGTGTAGGAATATGTGTCTCGTCAATTGCACCTACACAATCCTATAGTGGAGGAGTTTTCGAGCCCATAAGATTAGTATGAATGATGCAAAATTTAACCTTTAGATTCACAAATGAACCGTTGGTCAATAATGGTACTTGGAAATAGTCGGCCAATGTGTATTTGATTAAATCTCATTTGGGGTTTATGCACTGGCTTGCTTAACATAATCAGGGTATAGGGAGACAACCACATTTAGAACTCGATGAAAGTGGCGACTTATAGTTTCACCTGAACGACAAAATCTGTATCCTATCACACGATTACGCACATTATGCCCGACTGTATGCAGGAACACGACTAGTTGTTCCTCCAAACTAACATTACGTATATCGCGTAGGGTCATCTTCTCACGCACTACTTCACATAGATGAAAAAATGCATCCTATTTCATCCTAAGTTGAGTAATGCAGTCCCTATCACCTGTGGGAATAATAGAATTGATAAATCTGGCCCGCGCATCATCCCCTATTCGAGCCGGCTCTCTCAACATGTAGTGTCGACATTATTCCCCAACAATCACAACGCATGCAACCATTGCAAGAACAATAATGGAATCAGCCATCTCTTTCTCATCTTCATCTTCCATCATCTATCTATTACCTATGTATACAAGTGGAAGTAGAAGACTTTAACATTGGTTTGTATAAAGGATGTTAAAAAGCCAACACAATAACAACGAGATGCTATCTCTTAGCCATGACTCTTAATACTTCTCTTTTTTGGAAGAAACCAATATTCAAGTTTCTAAACCAAAATTCGGTAGAGAGGATGAAATCTGGTCGGATCTTGCTTTATACGATTCGGATGTAGAGAGAGAGAGAGAGAGAGAGAGAGAGAGAGAGAGAGAGTCTAAGAAGAAAGAAAACAACAACAACAATAGAAACAATAAGGGATGATGAAGGATCATCCCAAAGTAGCCAAAGCAAAATCCAATATACACGTTCTAAGAACCATAATATCTTCCCTTTGGCACCCCCAAGGCATAATTATACCAAAAAAGGGCTTCGATTGGCCTCGTGTAATACAGATAAAAGGGATTGCAGGTTGGGGTTAAGAGGGTTAATTGTTCAGTATATGAGGTAAAAGGGAATAGATTTAAAACCTAAAACCTGTAAAACTCAGGACGTTCGGGTTCCCAATGAGAAGCCCATCAATAGAGTTCTTAACATTGGGGCCCTATCTGATGTTCCCCCCACTTTATTTTGGGCTAAAGGAATCTTTATCCGAACACTCTTTAAGGGGAAATTACAAATGGATAAACTAATAATTGCAATTCAATTGGATAGTGAAGCCAAACAGGCCCTGAAAGAAGGGACCCAAATGCTAAAACTATTTCCATCAAAAGCATTTGTATTCATAGCCAAGAGCTTTATTAAGCCAAATGCCAAAACACAAGCCCAATCCTTGTTAATGGAAAGAATGAATAGGGCTTAGATTCAAACTCAAAGTTGTGTTCATAGTTGAGAGCTTTACCAAGCCCACACACCTATGCAATACAACTCATATACACACCGCACATGCCATCATGACACATGGGTGAGAGATCTAATCCATCCATCAGGGGACCTTCTATATGTTTTCTCAAAAATAATTTCGGTCCTCTCAGCAAGTAGGCCCAATTTGGAAATTGGCTATTGGGTAAAAAAAAAAAATAGTCATATTTTAAAACCAATTAGATTGTATTGCTAACAGTGGCCCACCCGACCAGTGCATCAACCTTATGCCAGAGCATTAATATAGAGGTGCCCTTCTGGTGGGTGGCTTGAATCTTCAAACCTATCATGCCATGCTGGAACATGTGTGGCATGTACTGGAGTTATATTGTATGCATGCGGGCTAAGCAAAGCTCTTGTAAGTATACATGATATATTAATATTATAGATACTGCATGCATAGCATTTTATCATGTGCATGTTATTGCACAAATCTAAGTATGACAGATGGTATGCATATGATCTTTACATATTGCCCTTGCAAAAAATCAATATGCATCGACTCAGGTGATGATGGTGCTCACATCCATCAGATTATCAACTTAAGCAGTGTATGGAGTGGGTAGCTTTTACTACATATGTTGCCAGGTACAAAATTAGCTTTTGTAGCAGAAAATCGAAAATATAGTTCCTTAAATGCAAGGAGACATTCTAAATCATAGTACTAAAACTCACAATTCTATTTGAAACTCGGCCTAGTCAACTTGACTCAGCAAGATTTCGAGTAGTGTCGCTGGGAAACTTGGGCCTCGTTCTGACTCGACCCAGCTAACTCAGTCAAACTTATCCAGTCAACTCAAGCACTTAGCTGACAAGAACCATGTCACTCAGTTTCACACAACTTAACTGGCAGTAAAATGAAAAAGTAAGGCTCATATACAACTAAAGAAGTACAAATTTGACATATTTAGACTCAGTTAGACTTATCCAATCAACTCAAGCACTTAGCTGACAAGACCAAGTCACTCAGTTTCACACAACTAAACTGGCAGTAAAATAAAAAAGCAAGGCTCATATACAACTAATAGAAGTACAAGTTTGACATATTTAGAACATACTTGGGACTAAGTGTGGCAGTTATATGAACGTTGTATATGCTATTGGCGAATGTCTACGCAAAATCTGCACAATGAGAAATATTTAAAATTTGAAATGAGTGAATCAAATTTGATTTTCGCATCAAATTAGTTCAGTAGAGAGGAAATGACAGTACCGTAAATAATTTCCCTACACTCATAACTACAATCTGGCCCTCAGATTATAGATACACTCCTGTTGGGACTAATTTCAAAGTAGCCTAATGCCGATTCGATTTAATAATACATCCAAACACATTGTTTAAGTGAAGAATCAAATGACATAATCATCAATTTAATAGTACATCCAAACACATTGTTTAAGTGGCCTAATGCCCTCAGGATGCATGAAGAACTACAAGAAAAATGGGCAAAGGCTACGGACTAGATCCGTAGTAAAAGGGCTTTTGCTACGGATCTAGTCCGTATCACGTCCGTCGCAATTGGTGAGGTAGCTAAAGGTCTTGTCTAGCTACGGACAATATCCGTAGCAATAGATACAGTTAGCTACGGATCTTTTCCGTAGCAATAGAGACCATTAGCTACGGATAATATCCGTAGCAATATGCAACAATAGCTACGGATTATATCCGTAGCAATAGATACCAATAGCTACAAATTATATCCGTAGCAATAGATACCAATATCTACAGTACTTGCAGCACTACATACGGAGAGCTACGGATATAATCCGTAGCTATAGATACCAATAGCTACGGATATAATCCGTAGCAATAGATAGTAATAGCTACGGTGAAATGTTGTACCTTTGCTACGGATTATATTTCGTAGCTATTTTCCCTGTTTCCATTGCAAGAACCTGCTATGATTGATAACTCATCTAAGCTTAATGCAATCAGAGAAAAAAAAAATGATGCATTTATTACAATAGCAATCAAATCTACAATGCATCCTACATTCACATTTCTAAATAAACAATACTTCACTTTGCTCAAACCTATCAAAAGAATTACAACTAAGGCGTGCCCTCATGCATTAAATAATGCTCGCTCTTTTACAAAATTTTCTTTTTTCAGACGGTTAAGTTCAGCAAACACAGAAGATAGAGCCTCTTCTTTCCTTGAAACTGCATATGTAACTTCTGTAGACTTCGACACAAGATCACTTTTAAGTTTTAAAACCCTTCCCTTGAGAAAATGAATTTCACCATCCACTGACTTCTTTAGCTTGTCAACCTGTATAAAACAACAATTGTAGACACAATCAAACAAGCTCAGGTTTAGGAAATCGGGTTCGAGTTCAAGATCGGGTTTAAGTTTGAGTTTTCAAGTTTAGGTTTAGGTTTTTGTTAGAGAGTTGAGATTAGGTTAGGTGTAGGTTTAGGTTTAGGAATTTGAGAATACATTTAGGTTAAGGTTTAGGGAATTGAGAATAGGTTAAGGTTTAGGTTTAAGAAATCGGGTTCGGGTTCGGGTTTAGGTTTGGGTTTTCAAGTTTAGGTTTAGGTTTAGGTTAGGGAGTTGAGATTAGGATTAGGTGTCGGTTTAGGTTTAGGGATTTGAAAATACATTTAGGTTAAGGTTTAGGTTATAGGTTTTGGTTTAGGTTAAGGTTATAGGTTTTGGTTTAGGTTTAGGTTTAAGTTTTAGGTTTAGGTTATAGATTTAGGGAATTGAGAATAGTTTAAGGTTTAGGTTTAGGAAATCGGGTTCGGGTTCGGGATCGGGTTTAGGTTTGGGTTTTCAAGTCTAGGTATAGGTTTAGGTTAGGGAGTTGAGATTAGGATTAGGTGTAGGTTTAGGTTTAGGGATTTGAGAATACATTTAGGTTAAGGTTTAGGGAATTGAGAATAGGTTAAGGTTTAGTTTTAAGAAATCGGATTAGGGTTCGGGATCGGGTTTAAGTTTGGGTTTTCAAGTTTAGGTTTAGGTTTAGGTTAGGGAGTTGAGATTAGGATTAGGTGTAGGGATTTGAGAATACATTTAGGTTAAGGTTTAGGAATTGAGAATAGGTTAAGGTTTAGGTTTAGGAAATCGGGTTCGGGTTCGGAATCGGGTTTAGGCTTGAGTTTTCAAGTTTAGGTTTAGGTTTAGGTTAGGGAGTTGAAATTAGGATTAGGTGTAGGTTTAGGTTTAGGGATTTAAGAATACATTTAGGTTAAGGTTTAGGAATTGAGAATAGGTTAAGGTTTAGGTTTAGGAAATCGGGTTCGGGTTCAAGATCGGGTTTAGGTTTGGGTTTTCAAGTTTAGGTTTAGGTTTAGGTTAGAGAGTTGAGATTAGGATTAGGTGTAGGTTTAGGTTTAGGGATTTGAGAATACATTTAGGTTAAGGTTTAGGGTGAGAATAGGTTAAGGTTTCGGTTTAGGAAATCGGATTCGGGTTCGGGATCGGAGTTTAGGTTTGGGTTTTCAAGTTTAGGTTTAGGTTTAGGTTAGGGAGTTGAGATTAGGATTAGGTGTAGGTTTAGGTGTAGGGATTTGAGAATATATTTAGGTTAAGGTTTAGGTTATAGGTTTTAGTTTAGGTTAAGGTTATAGGTTTTGGTTTAGGTTTAGGTTTAGATTAAGTTATAGGTTTAGGTTATAGATTTAGGGAATTGAGAATAGTTTAAGGTTTAGGTTTAGGAAATCAGGTTCGGGCTCGGGATCGGGTTTAGGTTTGGGTTTTCAAGTTTAGGTTTAGGTTAGTGAGTTGAGATTAGGATTAGGTATAGGTTTAGGTTTAGGGATTTGAGAATACATTTAGGTTAAGGTTTAGGTTCGGGTTTAGGCTATAGGTTTTGGTTTTGG
Organism: Magnolia changhungtana; assembly: GCA_030180095.1. Classification (NCBI taxonomy): domain Eukaryota; kingdom Viridiplantae; phylum Streptophyta; class Magnoliopsida; order Magnoliales; family Magnoliaceae; genus Magnolia; species Magnolia changhungtana. The sequence continues at coordinate 6,905,289 of JASAUF010000625.1, forward strand.
TTTTGGTTATAGGTTTTAGTTTAGGTTATAGGTTATAGGTTTAGGTTTAGGTTTTGATTTAGGTTATAGGTTATAGGTTTAGGTTTAGGTTTTGATTTAGGTTATAGGTTATAGGTTTAGGTTTAGGTTATAGGTTTTGATTTAGGTTTAGGCTATAGGTTTTGGTTTTGGTTTAGGTTATAGGTTTTGGTTTAGGATATAGGTTATAGGTTTAGGTTATAGGATTTGAGAAGGGGTTATGGTTTAGGTTTTAGAAATCGGGTTCAGGTTCGGGATTGAGTTTTAGATTGGGTTTTCAAGTTTAGGTTTAGGTTTAGGTTAGGGAGTTGAGATTAGGTTAGGTTTTCAAGTTTAGGTTTAAGTTTGGGTTTTCAAGTTTAGGTTAAGGTTTAGGTTTAGGTTATAGGTTTTGGATTTGAGAATGGGTTTGGGTTTAGGCTATAGGTTTTGGTTTTGGTTTAGGTTATAGGTTTTGGTTTAGGTTATAGGTTAAGGTTTAGGTTTTGATTTAGGTTATAGGTTATAGGTTTAGGTTAAGGTTTAGGTTTAGGTTATAGGTTTTGATTTAGGTTTAGGCTATAGGTTTTGGTTTTGGTTTTGGTTATAGGTTTTGGTTTAGGATATAGGTTATAGGTTTAGGTTATAGGATTTGAGAATGGGTTATGGTTTAGGTTTTGGAAATCGGGTTCAAGTTCGGGATTGGGTTTTAGATTGGGTTTTCAAGTTTAGGTTTAAGTTTAGGTTAGGGAGTTGAGATTAGGTTGAGTTTTCAAGTTTAGGTTTAAGTTTGGGTTTTCAAATTTAGGTTAAGGTTTAGGTTTAGGTTTAGGTTATAGATTTTTGGATTTGAAAATGGGTTCGGGTTTAGGCTATAGGTTTTGGTTTTGGTTTTGGTTATAGGTTTTGGTTTAGGTTATAGGTTATAGGTTTAGGTTTAGGTTTTGATTTAGGTTATAGGTTATAGATTTAGGTTATAGGTTTTGGTTTTGGTTTAGGCTATAGGTTTTAGTTTTGGTTTAGGTTATAGGTTTTGGTTTAGGATATAGGTTATAGGTTTAAGTTATAAGATTTGAGAATGGGTTATGGTTTAGGTTTTAGAAATCGGGTTCGAGTTCGGGATTGAGTTTTAGATTGGGTTTTCAAGTTTAGGTTTAGGTTTAGGTTAGGGAGTTGAAATTAGGTTGGGTTTTCAAGTTTAGGTCTAAGTTTGGGTTTTCAAGTTTAGGTTAAGGTTAAGGTTTAGGTTATAGGTTTTGGATTTGAGAATGGGTTCGGGTTTAGGCTATGGGTTTTGGTTTTGGTTTAGGTTATAGGTTTTGGTTTTGGTTTAGGTTATAGGTTTTGGTTTTGGTTTAGGTTATAGGTTTAGGTTTAGGTTTTGATTTAGGTTATAGGTTATAGGTTTAGGTTAAGGTTTAAGTTTAGGTTATAAGTTTTGATTTAGGTTTAAGCTATAGGTTTTGGTTTTGGTTTAGGTTATAGGTCTTGGGATTTGAGAATGGGTTTGGGTTTAGGCTATAGGTTTTGGTTTTGGTTTTGGTTTAGGTTATAGGTTATAGGATTAGGTTAAGGTTTAGGTTTAGGTTATAGGTTTTGATTTAGGTTATAGGTTATAGGTTTAGGTTAAGGTTTAGGTTTAGGTTATAAGTTTTGATTTAGGTTTAAGCTATAGGTTTTGGTTTTGGTTTAGGTTATAGGTCTTGGGATTTGAGAATGGGTTTGGGTTTAGGCTATAGGTTTTGGTTTTGGTTTAGGTTATAGGTTATAGGATTAGGTTAAGGTTTAGGTTTAGGTTATAGGTTTTAATTTAGGTTTAGGCTATAGGTTTTGGTTATAGGTTTTGGTTTAGGATATAGGTTATAGGTTTAGATTATAGGATTTGAGAATGGGTTCGGGTTTAGATTATAGGTTTTGGTTTTGGTTTAGGTTATAGGTTTAGGTTAAGGTTTCGGTTTATGTTATAGGTTTTGGGATTTGAGAATGGGTTCGGGTTTAGGTTATAGGTTTTGGTTTTGGTTTAAGTTATAGGTTTTAGTTTAGGTTATAGGTTATAGGTTTAGGTTAAGGTTTCGGTTTATGTTATAGGTTTTGGGATTTGAGAATGGGTTCGGGTTTAGGTTATAGGTTTTGGTTTTGGTTTAAGTTATAGGTTTTGGGATTTGAGAATGGGTTCGGGTTTAGGCTATAGGTTTTGGTTTTGGTTTTGGTTTAGGTTATAGGATTCTGTGGTATAGGTTTTGGTTTAGGTTTAGGTTTAGGTTATAGGTTTTCATTTAGGTTTAGGCTATAGGTTTTGGTTTTAGTTTTGGTTATAGGTTTTGGTTTAGGATATAAGTTATAGGTTTAGGTTATAGGATTTGAGAATGGGTTCGGGTTTAAATTATAGGTTTTGGTTTTGGTTTAGGTTATAGGTTTTGGTTTGGGTTATAGGTTATAGGTTATAGGTTTAGGTTAAGGTTTCGGTTTAGGTTATAGGTTTTGGGATTTGGGAATGGGTTTGGGTTTAGGTTATAGGTTTTGGTTTTGGTTTTGGTTTTAGGTTATAGGTTTACGTTCAGGTTATAAGCTATAGGTTTCGGGAATTGAGAATAGGTTAAGGTTTAGGTTTAGGAAATCGGGTTCGGGTTCGGTATCGGGTTTATGTTTGGGTTTTCAAGTTTAGGTTTAGGTTTAGGTTAGGGAGTTATGATTAGGATTAGGTGTAGGTTTAGGTTTAGGGATTTGAGAATAGGTTAGGTTGTAGGTTAAAGTTTAGGGAATTGAGTTTAGGTTATAGGTTTAGGTTATAGGTTATAGGTTTAGGTTAAGGTTTAAGTTGTAGTTTTAGGTTTTGGGATGTGAGAATAGGTTTAGGTTATAGGTTAAGGGTGTGGTCCCTGCAAATACAGATATAAACACGGCCTGTCCAAATGGCCAGGCCCTTCCAATGCTGTCCATAGGAAATGGACAGCTTCATCATGGTCAGCGGTTCCCACCTTCCAGGGACCCCCGCTCATCCGGATAGCTCCGACGCACATCCGGGTCTGCTCCATTAATTTCGAGCAAATACATAAACACGGCCTTACTTTGCGTTGCATTTGCATCAATGAGAAATGTTCTGGCAATGTTTAAGCAGTAGCTGTTGTAGTGCGATCCGATTGCGCATATGATCACACTTGTCGAGTCATAACCAAGAGCACCAAAGACACATTTCAGCAAGCATTTTTAACCAAAAAGAAAAGACAAAGGAGAAAGGAAATAAATTGCAGTGAAAAGCATTCTCAAATAAGTAAAGTGGCAGTGAAAATATATATTTACCACAACATGACATCCCTAGCCTTGAGAGAATTCACAAGAACACCATCATAGCTGCAAAACGCACATAAAGTAAGTTATATATTGGAAACAAAATTATTGATTTTGGTAACCAAATGTTTCTCATAGATTTTTTTCCAAGTTGAGATGAGCAGATATTCAGAAACCATTCAAACTAGAAATGCACAACCTGCCTTAGCCAAAAGAGAAGGCTCTTAGCTATTCTTGCTTCTTCTAAAAAATTCCCCAAAAATTAATGTCTAGTAGTACAAGATATACTAAAAGAGTATAACTGGCTTACTTTAACCAATCTATAGCGATCTCTCGATTTGTTATTGATTGCTAGAATAGTGAGACAATCCTATGTTTCTCCAAACAAAGCATGAGTGGACCATCTTCAAGTGAATAAACCCGCACACACAGAACCAAAACCCACATGACGATAAAGAAAAGACACATTTAATTTGGTTGAAAGTATTTGGGAGGTATTTCGACTCAGATTTGAAATTTGGTGAAGGATGTATTTCACTCCCTTGTGTGGCCCGGTTTCACCCGTAAGGTTGGCCTTTGTTTGACTCCCTTGTGTGGCTGAAGAAGGCCTGGTTTCAAACCTAAGGTTGAGGCCTGGTTGAGGACTGTTTCGGCCTAAAGAAGAAGGAAAATAAGAGAAGTTTAGTCATTGTCATTTTAAGATGGAATCTAGACTTTTCATCCTTAATAATGAGATAAGTCTATCTCCTGAAAAACATAACTATCGAAATCTGATTGAGCAACCAAATATAAGAAATAATTTATACCCATAGGTGGACCCAACATATCATCAGATTGACATGGGGAAGGTGACTGTTCTTGCTCATTTGGTTGAGGTAATGGAATGATTTAGGGTTCCCCAATTTGTACTTCTCAATATCCTGCAAGGTTGAGTCAACAATTCCAAAATCATGTCTCTTTAAGCATAAAAAAAAATGGCATATTGACAATTTTCAAGACAAGCAAGATTAATTATCTTACTTATAGAACTTGTTGTTCAACTGTCCTTCCTTGTATTCCAGACCGTCCACCCAAACATGCAAGATATCTCATGAGCATCTTTGTCGTTTCAGTTTTACCATCCTCACTTTCTCCACTGACCAGAATGGAGTTGCTCTTCCCTTAATTTATCATCCCAGAATTGTTGCACAGTCGCTTTCTTCAAGAAAAAAGTCCTAAACACGAGTTTAATTGACAATAAAGAATCATGCACTAGTTGTAAATTCAGACTAAACTATGAGAACTATGGATTTGCTTTTCAACACTAAACAACTCCAAAACCACATACTTTTGCTGCTAGAGACTGTGGATAAAATATATGAACACAATCCCCATCAAAATCCGCACCTATGGGAGCACAAATAAGAGGATTGATCTTAACGGTATGGGGGAAATGCAATACCAAAAAGGTTAGTAAGAGGAACCTGGGTATCAAGAAGAATCATCCTTTTTAGAAATCCCAAGTTCAATTCCCATTGTACAATGTGGGAGCTCGACTATGAAGCGTCATTGAAGTAAGAGTGGCACCTAGTTAGAAGGGATCATGCAACTACTTTTCTCTAATGATAAGTTAACTTCTTTGTTAATGCTGGTGCAAGATATTAACAAAACAAGATTCAGGAATGCATGAGAAGATAGATGTTGAGCAGTGATAGCTATGCAATGGTCATTGGTGCATTATAAAATTCTTGGGCCAAAAGTTTGTGCACTGTTCAGGTTTTCAGTTTGTAAAAGCGGGGCCCATGGGACATACTGCTTAGCAAAGCTCATATTTAAGATCATTTCATCAAGCGAAAAATAAATAAATCAGGACTGACTGCTTTTTCTTTTTTCCCTTTCAATATCGTGAGAAAAAGGGCAGCTGAATTTGCATATCTAGCTTCACTTTTTTTAAAAAATATAAAATAATAATTATTATTCAAGAATTGGATTTAGTAGGCAACTGATTTGAGAGATTTCTGGACATGGTGTGCCGCAACAGCCATTACAGGTGTGCCTATTGATAAGGTCACACAAACCTGGACGAAGGAAAAAAAAAAACAAATATCAACTTGATCTAAAGATTTTGTTGCCGATTGATGGTCAATCACCACTATTTCTTACAGTACAGTCCACCTGAGAATTGGATCTGCTTCATTTGGGATCATGCTCTAAAATGATATGGTAAAACAGAGGGAGTGCATGGATACAGAATACATATATCAAGGTGGGCCCCATGGTCAGGGCCACACCATCTTGGGTGAGGCCGGGGCACACCTAATCCACTCCCAATTTTTGTGGTAAGGCTCTGCAGGTTGTTGTGCCTGTACGCACTTTGTGATGGACCTTCTTTTGATGTCTGCTGATAGGATTCTCTGAAACACCAACCTTATTCCATCCCCAGCCATAAAGTTTTCCATCAGATGTGATTGCCATAGTGTGTTTCCAATCACCTGATATCTGAAATCATTTAAGCCAAACTATAAGAAAAGGACATTTTCTTGTCAAAAATCATAAAACTTTTTTATGTTTCCCCGGCATTTCAAAGGCAGACTATAACAATCAACATGTTCAGTCAGCCCATCCAAAAAACATAGCGAAAAAGCAACTCCTTCAAGTTACGTTTCAAGTCAATAGCAGCAACCATTTAAGTTTCTCAAATAATGCATCATGCCACCATATGAAGTTCATCATTGATTTTTTTTTGTTTTTTTAAGATAAAGTTCATCATATTGGTAATTATAACAAAATCATCTATCAAACTCCACATCTTGAAATTGATGAAGCACACATGCCTTTGAAATAGAACCATTCATATGAGTAGATATTTGTAGATATAAAAGGCAATACTGGACCATTGACCTTTCTTTGAAGGCTAGAAATGAGGAAAATGGGATTAGAATCAGCATGAGTGCAAGCACAATCCAAACACAAAATAGACCAAGTCCTCTAGGCACAGCCAAATACAGTTAGAAGTTAAGCAATTTAAACCTATAAATCAACAGTAAAACAGAAGTGCAGTTTGGGTAGTATCACACAAGTGAGCAATGTACATACCAGCTGATTTATCTATGAATTCAGGCTCCACTGTAGAAAAACGAGATAGAGAAGAAAAATATGGATTCTGAATCTGGGCCACACAATCTAAAAGCGCCTTTTCTTAAATTTGGGGTCAATTTTAAGCATCACACTTCTTAACAACTTGCTAATGTTACTAGTGCACAACTTGTAATTGCAACTGGAAGCACTTAAATGAAGGTAATAAATGCATAACATTGAGATAGAGAAGAAAAATATATTATGTCAAACCTTAATATTGTAATCATCCCTTTCAGCGATCTGCTGGAGAATGTTGGTTCTGTGTCTGCATATCTTCATATGCTTGACCAATTCTCTGTACGTACAAAGATTAAAACGCTGAGTAGCTAATTTGCTTCATAATGAACAAGATGTAGAACATTAAGGACCATCCAGGACCTCAATTTCGTAAATATAAGCGTCTGCTTCCCCATCGTTTATTTTTATGAGCAGAACTAATTGCTTGCAAAAAGACCACATAAAACTAAATGGCAGCTTGATTTGAGTGGAATCTATATCTCGTGCGGTTTGACAAAAAACAAGCAACCCATTCAATGAGGAATCTTTTTCCATCACTTCCAAACAAGGCCTTTTTTCACTTGTGTGTAACCTCAAAATGTGAAGGGGAAAAAACTAATAACTAAAGACATGTTCTCTAATGCTTGATTTAGTTAACTAATTTACTTATTTTCCATTAGAATGTTTTTGGGATAACCAAGAGATCAAAGCGAGGAGGATTTCACTTAAAAATAAACACCTTCATTGAAACATTAACAATAAAAACAAATCCAGGAAGGATTGATAAAAACATGAATGCAGATTGTATAGCTTGTTTGTTGATTACCTAGTCACAGTAGTTCAAAGCAGAAAATACAGCATATCTGTTGATTATAAAAGCTGGTTGGTTAATTATTTTATTTTTATTTTTTAAGTGAAAAAAAAAAAACAGCATGTTCCTCTTTGAGGTGAACTCTCATCAGTTGAAGCATCAACAAGCATTATCCTCTAAAATCTCTAAAAACTTCTTAACCTAAAACAAAGGGTAAAAAGCAAGGGAAAAAAAAAGACAAAAAAAGAAACCAGATTCTGATCCGAACCTAATTGAGCTTTATCAGACGTTGTACATATCAGTTTGAAAATTATTCATGAAGAACTTAGATTCAAACGAAATGAAAATGCATAGTAGGGTACAATGGATGAATAGTTTGGATCTCATACATATGTGAAATGTTCAAAATGCCAAGTTACTAGGATTGATAGCAAATAAACACTCACTTAGGATTAAAAGCACCCACAACAGGGGCTTCTTGAAAGTTCAACAAAGCTAGCTGCTTTTGAATAGCAACCACTTTCTGGTTGCAACTGTTTGGATGTAGAACTTGCCACCTCCAAGTACTTCAGCTACCACCACCTGAAAGCAAAGGCCATGAAGATACGTAAATTATATGATTTAAGAAAACAAACAAGAAAGATGATAGACAAAGCACCTGAAGTACTTCCTTCTATTTGCTTTCAACAACAGATGAACCATTTGCAACTTCCTGTCCTTCAACATAGTTCTCCCAAATCTGCAGAAAATGTATGTAATAAGACCCTTCAGAAGAAAAACCAGTCATGCACCATTTGAATTAACATTTCTTTCATCAGAAAAAATGCAGTTGCATGTTTTTCATCCATAGGCAATGCAACCACAGTGATATTTGTGTCGGTTTCTTTATGTGCTTGAATGAACCTCTCATAATCCATACGATATAAATGATCTCCAGCAAGAACCGAAACTCCATGACATTGTGTTCCTTAAATTGCCATAGATACTACATCACAGCATCAACAATTCCTTGTAAAATACATCACATATATTCATTGAACAAAGTCCATTAGCATATATAAGACAGTTTGCATAGAAGGAAAGGAGCTCATTACCATCACACAATCACACACATGCACCTTAAAGCACCCAAGTAGATGATTGTTGAAAATTCTACCAATAGTAGAAATCCCAAAAATCATGAATATGTCTCTCATTGACCAATCCAAAAGCACCTTAAAGCAAAGGACCAACTGCATCCACATATCAAACTATCATTGTGCACCTACAAAATAAATTATGAACAACTAAATAACATATGCATACAAGCTTAATCATAAGTGCATGAGGAATCATATGGTGCTTAGGCTAAAATGTTGAACCTTAACATTCCACTTTTCGGTTGTACAAGTGAGGCTCATAATTTAGTGGTTGAAACCATTGATGCAATGGTCTTCGCATCAATCTCTCATCTAACAAAAAACATTTGAAGTCGATTGAATGTGAACCAATGTTGTATCTCATCTAACACCCTTTTATTGTTAGAACTATCGACTACAAAATGATTAGCCACCAAGTTCTGTACACAGAGCACAATGTCATTATCATGGACAATGTTGAAAGAGAAGTGCTCTTATGACATGCATGAGAATAACGATGATGGTCTATACATTTTACATAATGTTAGGGAGAAATCCTCATATCTATTAAAAAGTTATTTTGGTTAGCAAATCTTCCCAAGTAAGACAACTCAGAAACAAAGAATTAGAAATAGACCAAGTTCTCCAAAAATCCACCAAAAACTAAATAAAGGAATATATCGAACTTATTGAATCTTCAGTTCCTGTCTTTCCTGCCGAGTCAAACACATTAATTCATAAGGTGAGAATTTAGAGAAGTGGTGGTTGAAAAATATAAGCACCTGAAGAAGTACAACAATAATCTGGTCTAGGCTCAAATAAAGAAAAAAAGGAAAGAGAGATTGATTGGGTATCTGCAAGAATCATGAAAACTGACACAATCTGAGCCCTTTAAACCTTGGTAACTTACATGAGTACTTGATCAAGTTCTAGGCGACTCAAACTATAGCCACCATCAAGTGAAATTGTATCTTCTCTTGATGAGAATTGGTTGATAGACCATCGTGCATGAAGAAATGAAGGGGTCTTGTTGGGTTCGAAATAGGCTGAGGCTTCGAGTGCAGAGTGGAGGGAGTTCCCAAATTCTGCGTGTTGCCTCCACATCTCTCATGATCAAACCTCACACTATCTTTATCTGTTCAAACACAAATTGAAACCCCAAACACCCATTAGATGCAAACCTCCACCAAAATAAATAAATAAAATTAAAACACAACAACACAACCTTCACTTATTCAATCACATAAACCGAACACCTGCAACCACCCATCACACAAATCACATTAAAAGGAAAAAAAAAAAACATTAAACTATCTATTCATTTCCTACCAAACAAGCAAAAAAGCTAAAATTAATACAATACAAAAACAATAAAAAAGCCCAAAAGATAAAAATAAAACCCAATCTCCAAAAAAAACAAAAAAAAAAAAAAAAAAAAGTATAAACCTGTTCAAACAAAAACAACCAAACCCAAATACACAAAACCTTCATTTATTCAATCACATAAATCAAACCCCATAAGAACCAAAATATGGTAGAGCCATCTCTCTATAGTACACTACACTGCCATTTAAAAGATGGCGGTGATTCTCACACCACACCGCCATTTAAATGAGGTGGAATCACACCGTATATTTTTTTTCCGTTTTCTATTTTTTGGAATTGCTTCTACACAAACTATATAGAAAAACTGAATAAAAGAATACTTATTTCATACACAAACAATAGAATTACTTCTACCCAAACAAGATTTCTCTTGGGCATCTCATCAAATATCTAACAAGCATCATCCAAACCACCAAACTTGAAAAGCCCATTTCATCAAATATCTAACAAGCATCATGTAATCGTACATGCCTTTCTTAAAATAACAGCTTAATCTAAATCCTTCATTCTTGGTGACACAACCCATACTACATAATGCCATAAACAAAAATTAATGCTTTCCGAAAAATCACAGCCAATAGGAAAAAAAAAAAAAAAACATTTGATGTAATAAAAAATCAAAGGAAAGAAAATTTTTCCTGAAAATCAACCATTCTCCATGAAAAATAAAAAGGAAAAAACATGCATAAAAAGAGCTTTGCAATGGACTAAAAATATCCTCAATCAAAAAAATCCTAGCCAGCCAACAACTTTCCTGTAAATGTACAATTTACAATGGAGTAGCCCTTCAGTTCATTCCCAATCCATATTGTGGCCTGCAAGATGAATCAACCAGATCTATGAAGACCATACCTGTACAAATGTTTGCTTGAATAAAAACCTTGAGCATGCATTTTTTCTATGAGGTTGGCATTTTAATCCAAAATTAGAATATATTTCCACTCCATTAACATCGATTTCAAGAATCATGTGCTCAAATCAAAACCCTAACCTTTATCTCAACCTCGTTCGTCAATGCACTCAATGGATTCAGACCCCCTGTGTGCGGAGATGGGTTACCGGGTTGCTACAGTTGAGCGTAGCTAGCAGTCCAATCGAGAGGAAGAGAGATTGACGGAGAAGAGAGAGAGAGAGAGAGAGAGAGAGAGAGAGAGAGAGAGAGAGAGAGAGAGAGAGAGAGAGAGAGAGAGATACCTTTTGGGGTTGAGAACTTGTTGTAACCCGTGAGAATGCGGCGAGATTGAGAGAGGGAGAGGGTGAGGGCGAGGCGCGAGGGCGAGGGTGAGGGCGAGGGCGAGGGTGAGCGAGAGAGGGAATAGGAGAGGGAGAGTGAAAATGAGGGCGAGAGAGAGAGGGAATAGGAGAGAGAGTAAAAATGAGGGCGGGCGTGAGGGATTTTTGGGGCCGTCAATGTATGGACGGTCCTGTCATGGGCTTGTGGGGCCCACCATGGTGTATGTAGTTTATCTAATCCGTCCATTAATTTTAAATTTCAATAATAATTCATCATCCAAAAAATGAGGAAGATCAAAGGCCCAAGTGGACTACACCAAATAAAAGGATAGGGACTTGATATCCACTCTTTCCTGCAATGTGGTCCACTTGAGCCTTGGATATGCCTCATTTTTTGAGATCATGCACTAAAATTAGCCTTAAAAAGGATGGACATCTTAGATGAGGCACTTACATTTCAGTGGGTCTCATGGAGGGTCTTAGGGGACCATCCAACTATAGGTGCGGATACACCCTTTAGCTACGGACTAAAGCTGTAGCAAAACTGCTCGATTTATATCCATAGCAAAATATATATATAGTTTGTATCCTTTGCCCATTTTTTTGGTAACATAGTAAGAGAAATGCCACTGGGAGTAACACTTCAGACAAGCTGCATAAAGTGTGGCCCTTAACATACCTGAAGCAAACGTGTAAGGTGATTGGATGATTGCAGGAACTACTATATCAATGGGCCGCCATATCCCCAAAAAAAAAAAAAAAAAAAGGGAATAGATTGTTAAGATCTTAAGTATACAGGAAACATTCTATTTCCTCTTTTTTTTTTTTTTTTTTTTTCTTAAAAGGTCTTTATCTTACAGGCTATTCAATCCACCTAAAATCAAATTACAAAAGATGTGTACCTTGCATTTGGGATTGTTACAAAAATGCTCAGGTGGAATTGATTTCTGCCCAATGCTAGAATTCACTCATTTTAGTTCTTCCCTAGAATGAGCATAAAGTACCAGTTTGGGATGGAAACCGATGGCAGCCTAACTATGTGCTAAGCTGCCCCAAAATGCTGCTTCGAATCAATCATCATTGTTTGTCACCCCATATCCCCCCAATCATGATTTAAGCATAATTCTGAACACATTCTAAATCAAAAGCAAAACCTCAAATTCCAAAAACTCCACACACATGTTAGTTATATGCACTGCAGCCTGCTGGAAAGATAGTTTAACCATCAAAATACAGCAGCACCACATAATGATGCAAAATGAAATATATCACAAGTATACTAGCTCGTAACATTGTCTACAGTTTTTTCACCTCAATTTCACATAAAAAATCAATCATTTAATTTATATGAAAGGGTATCCTAAAATCAAAGGTAACAAGAAGTGAACATAAATCTAGTCTTGTTTTTTTACAAGCCATGTTCAATATTATTAGACACTCATGTTAACACAACACAATTTAAAAAACTTGAAATGTGCTTGTTACATAGTTATTCAGATTTCAGATATGTAAGACATAAAAAACATTTGTAGTTTCTTCACCAAGCACAAATACAAAAAATGCAATTGCTTAATGCTCAGTTAGTTAGGCATAGGTAGGCTGCACTATTTACATGATTGTATATTTGTAATTAGTACCAACCATGCTTGGAAAAAGAAATTCAAGAAACATTAGCAGTTTCTTCCCGAAAATATATAATGTCTCCCCAGCTTGAAGTGCAACAAAAAACTGAAAATGATGACAGTGTAACAAATGCGAATCACTAGGCATCAATGACTCAAAAAGTTCAATATAGAAAATTGCTAACTGAGTTGGAACATATGCCATATACTATATGACCATCCAAATCATTGGCCCCTTCATGGATTGAGCACAATCCAAAATTCACAATGAACAAACAACCTTAACATCCTAACAATTGCATTTTCACTCATTGAGGTTAGAGCACTGACCATTTTATTTTTTAAGTGTTCAATCGAATGTTAATCAATCAGCCAGTCGGTGATCTTTTGATGTAATGTCTCAGAAAAATTCGTACAAAGACCCGAGTACCACCTTAGGAAGAAATTCCTAAGGACCGTGTTCTATAGAAATTTAGGTGAAAATTAATTAAGTACTAAACTGAATTAATCGGTGGATTTAGCTCGAACCACCATTTACGCAAATGGCAAGACCCAAAACTATCAAAGTCGCTAACTCAACACTAGAAAACCTAGGAGAAATCCCATGAGCCTGTCTCTCTTGGGAGTACATTGAAACTCCGTATCGAACTTAGACCGCACGTCGAAAGGCCGATGACCGCAAAACTATAGGTTTATACCCGTCTTACTAAGCTTGACAACCTTCACGGGAATCGAGCCCAAATAGTGTCTAAGAACGCACAACTTGAGCCCTGAGTGAAGTGTGTGAGAAACGTGAATATTTTTAGAATATGAAATGAAACTTAAGTGAATTGGGTCATTCACTCACGCACGAAATTGAGGATTTTGGACCGTCAGTTTCTGACCAAACTTCACCATGGAAAAAGGAAATTTTTCTACACATATCCATATAGCTGTGGCCTCGATTGAGTAAGTACGATCGTTGATCTGACACAGGTCCTCCACGGTCGATCAGCTTATCAGATCGCACTAAAATCACATACTTACATAGATCCATTGTCAGAGAAGTTACTTTATGATGTGAGTAGTGGACCTCCAGATGAGCCCCGTTTACTCGAAACAGGTACCCTTTGGTTATAAATTAAGTATACCATGGCCTTGGGGCCATTTGCATCAGTTTTGGGCCTATATAAAGCCCTTAAACCACCCCGTTCCCATTCTATACGAATTTTCTAAAAACCCTAAGGGAGAGAGAGAGAGAGAGAGAGAGAGAGAGAGAAGGAGAGAAAAGAGGAAGGAAGAAGGATTCTTGGAGATCCTTGCTGGGATTCTTCCCACAACTCCACGCACTGATTCACCCCCCCACTTCGCTACACAACCCATTTCAATTACATTTTGGGTAAGAAATCTAAACCCTAACGCCGTAGTTAAGATCTAGAATAGTCGTTTGTCAACCTAGTTAACAGATTTCGTGATTTAGGTACCCGTCATCCCATTTTCGAGAACGTAGGATTCGAACCGAGTCCGAAACGAGTATTTTGACTAAAGGTGCGGACTATAAACGTTTAGGTTATGGTTTTCAATGCTTTCAATGTCAGCTAATGATTTATGTCTGACTTGATTGCTACCATATTATCTTAGACACTGATTTCGATATGTTTTACATGTATGAACTATGTTGGACAAAATATGCATTTTATGTGTTTGTTGAAATGTTTGAATGAACATGTAAACATGATTTGTGTTTGCTATGCCTACTAATATAGGATTCATTGCTGCCATATGTATGCTAACCTCTCTGTATAAGGATTTGCTAAAATATATGTTATAACTAACCTAGTCTTTATATTTGGTGAGGTGTAGCCTAAGTGTTTGGTAAATTGTCTGAATGAGAAAATGTTGATGATTTGTAATTATTAAGAGTATTAAGATAGGATTCTTATTTACTTTACTCATATGTATTGTTTCTTTTATGTAATCATATCTACCGCCACGCGATTTATGATAAAATGCAAGTGGTTGGTAACATGTTCAATGTGTTGGATAAAATGCTCAAATGAGAAATTGATTTGGATTGTTTGTTAAATACTGATATGATTATCACATGTATCTACTTATTGCATTTGAGTAAGATTGGAGCTACAATGTAGCCCAGGTAATCGGTAACAGTTCTTGTATAGGTGGCCAAATTAGTCTCGCCACATTAGGTAACTCGACGAATCCGAATCGCACGATGATTGTCGACAGTGGTTAGGTCACAAGGGGTGCTTATGCGCTCCATGTCGATGAAGTCAATGTGTGCTTATACCAATCGAACTTGCCAAATAAATCGAATGGCCTATTGTGTGTTTACCATGTATAGACATCACTGTTTGAATCTAAAGTACCACTTACCAATGTAAAAGCCTGTTTCAACTATGATACCACAATTCGCTAAGACTCATGAGCCAGGCATAGTGGTATGGGACATCGTGGTCCAACTGTTGGCCTACGCCGGGGTGACGAGCCTCCCCGTAGTGACCAGTGAGCAACCCAAACTCATGAGTCGGGCATAGTGGTATGGGACACCGTGTTCGAGCTGTTGGCCTACGCTAAGGTGATGAGCCTTCTCGTAGTGATCGCGAGTATAAACTTTGAATTTGCCTATCGACTGTTTTTCATTAGGGGTGATGCCCTACAACTTGCCTATCGTATGTGGTTAACTAGGATTGACGACCCTATATGGATCCTTCGCTTGGGTTAATGATATAAGTGGAGGTACGTTAGCTTCCCGAACCTGTCGTATGAATAAGCTTAATTAAGTATTTGGCTAACACGACCATGCACCACATTGCATGTGCTTTAGCGAGGAAGTTACACTTTAGGGAGATTGTCATGCGCGAATTTGGTTGTCAGAGTCGCTTGTGAGGGAGCTTTGTTCGAGGGCATGCATCATTACTGCACTCCATTCCTGCATTAACAAGAATAGTTAGGAAGTGATTGTTGTATTGCTTTATCATTACTGCTTGATTGACTTGATAACTTGTTAACCTTTACCTTATAGTACTACTGAGTTGATCACTCACTCCCACCCTGAGACGGTGTTTTAAAACACCAACCAGACTATGCTTTAGATGCAGGTGACGATGTAGTCTACGCAATAGAGCCGAGCCTCATGAATGAGGAGGAAGAATTCTCCTATGTGTAGCTCTCAGGCGGGTCTATGTAGACCTCGTGCTGATTCAATGGGATTACAGGGATACGTGGATTAGTTGGATACTTTACATTTTGACAATTTGTATATTTTGAGACAATATATTTATATATTCATCCCAGTAACATAATCATACTCTTGAGGTTGTGAAACACGCAATACTTAAATATATATGCTTCAGACTTCCACTTGCTTAATTTAATTATATCCAGAGTATGCTATGCTGTTTTTGTATAATCCCACTCATGTTTAACTCATTAATATGGATGAAATCAGAATATCATCATCCATGTTGCATAAGTGATGTGCTGGATCTCGGGAGTAGAGCTTTACTTGACCCTCGAAATCTGGGGCATTACAAGTTGATATTAGAGCATGATTTGGATTAAACTGGACCTGGGTTATAGGCCACATGACGCACTCTGATGCACTCTGACTTAGGAAGGGAGCGATGGAATTTAGAGACCGCAATAGGATCCCAATGTTTCACCGACAGGCGAGACCAAATTATATAGTTTAGTCCACAACGTATTTTAGACCACATGAATTGACCCAAGTCACCTTAAGGCCGTCAGTCGATGGGTTGAGTCGTTAGTTGCAAATTTCAAACTTAAGATGGATCTAGGTGGCGCGAATACACGCACGTTGGACCACGAAAAGCAGACCCAACCCATTTCCATCCTTTTTCAATTCATCTCCTTCAAAAATTTCACCTTTCACCACCTTATTCTTCAAAATTTTCTTAGTACTTCATATTAGACACAAATCTTAGAGCTCAAGGGATGAAGAACTACAATTAAAATAAAATTTACTATAAATAGTAAGAATATAAATAAAATGGACTTTTGACCATTAAACTTATGGAATTTCATAAAATAACTATATTATTTGGATAGATTAGCTTCTCCTACCCCAAATTCATATATGACATGTTGCGTAGCTCATTCTGGATTGAAAGATACACCGATTTCAACAATCGAGTGGCAGAACTACCATCGGACACCCCAGGGGGGCGGGGGGCGCGGGGCGCGGCGGCGCATTGCCTGGCTCCACAGTGGGTTGCGGTGGCCCCTCGGCAACGGTGGCATGCCGCCCATCGCTTACTCATGTGGGGCCCTCCCATGAGTGGGACCACCCTCTAAAACCCCTTTTGCTTCTCTTTGCCCATTTTCACCCTAGTTTCACCCCTCTAACACCCCAAATCTCTACAACCCCTCTTTCCCTCTCAAATTTTCTTTCCCATACACTCAATCTTCCATATTCTTCCACATATTGCACCCATCTACCACCATTACCCTAAAACCACCTCTTACAACTCTCCATCTTCCTTATTTCCCCACATTTGAGCACAAAACTCACATTTTTGTGTCTCATAGCTCTCAAACTCCTCAAATCCACTTTGCTCTCAAGATTTTCTAACTCCATGGCTCTCTTTGAGCTTGTAACAACCATTTTCTCCATCTTAACGCTCCTTTCCCTTATGGGAAAGTGTAACATCCCGGATTTTTGCCAATCTGGAATTAGACGTCCTTAGGCAATGGGTCGATCCTAACACCTTATCAACTTGTCAGAACTGAATCCCAAAGTCTAAAATCGCTTCTTAACCCATTTCCTTCACAAATCCCACCCTTCACCACCTTGTTCTCTCAATTTTTCTAAGTACTTTCACCCTAGACATTATCTTAAACTAGCTAAGTATTATAACTTAGATCACTCTATATACAAACTACAAAGGCCCAAGTACCACCTTAGACAGAAATCTTACAGGACTAAATCCTTTAGAAATGAGACAAAGTAACTAAGTGCTTAACTGAATTAGCTACGAAATTTGCACTAATCACTTTAAATATGATCTGTAAGATCCAAAACTTGTAGAATCATTGACGCTAGGTTACCCTAAAATTTAGGATCAATCTCATTACCGAGTTGCGCTCGGGAGCATCTCGAAACTCTGTTTCAGATTTGGACTGCACGTCGGAAGTCCGATTAATACGAAGTTAAGGAATTAGGACCGCCTTGCTAGGCTTGGCAACCATCTTGGAAATCAAATCCAGACAGTGTCCTAGCGCTATTCGCTTGAGCTCGGAGCGGGGAGTGTGAGAAATGTGAAAATAATTCTAAATTAAATTCAAATAGTGAAATCTAAGACTTGTCGCTTGCAGATCAGTATTAGGCAACCAGATCGTCAGAATCTGACCCAAATACACCCTCGGATCAGGAAAAATTTCATGAACATATCCATGTACTCGGAATCTCCGATCGAGATCCACTGACCGTTGAACTGAAACTGGTCCGCCACGTGCGATCTGGAAACCCGACTGGAACGAAACCTCAGCTGAACCTAGATCCAGTGTTAGTGAGCTTAAGTCCGACCGCACACAGAAAATGGGCCGCCAGAAGTACTCCATTGAGCTGAAACTGGGTCGCTTTGGTTATAACCTAAGTATACCTTGACCATGAGTCTAATTTAGTGAGTTTTTAGGCTATATAAGAACCTTAGAACTCTCTCTCTCACAGCCATACGAATTTGAGATTGAGAAGAGAGAAAAGAGAGAGAAAGTGTGAGAGAAGTGGGAGGATCTCCCTGATACTGAACCCTGCCGCTATGCATGCTCAACCACCCCTATCTTATCGCTTTCCCAGCGATTCCAACTTCATTTCTAGGTAAGAAACCCTAACCCTAATCTGTTTTGGAGTCGTGAAGGTTGTAGGTTATAAAATAGCTAACCTATTTCATTCTATAGGTTACCAAACTACCGAATACGGAAGCTTAGTAAACCTATCGTATTCGTTACGATTCTACGGAAAGAGGTGCGGACTTTAGGTGTATAGGTTATGGTTTTCAACGCTTTCAATGTCAGATAATAATAGATTCATGATCTACATGCAATTGCACATGTACAAAGTGCTGTCTGTTTTCCGTTTCGATTAGAGATAAAGAATATGAAATTTTACATACTCTAGGTATTTGTAGAAAGTACCATATACGTATAAATTTTGGAAATATGTTTGCCATGATTATTTGTTGTATGAGTATGTTATATATGGATAAAATACTTGTTTAGCGAAAAGACTCGCTCTAATACATGTTTTGCTAATGTACACTATGTATGTTGAAAATAGTGTATTCTAAGTGTTTGTGAAAATGACTGAATGAGTATAGAATTCTCATTCGTGCTCGCCATGACTAATTGTCATGGATATATGATTATTGTATTGACGATACCCCTTTGACGAAAGGATTTGCCCTAAATCACGCCACGACCAATATACACTATATATGTTACAATGTGTGGCCCAAGTATTCGTGGAAATGACTGAATGAATATGGAACTTGGATTCATGCTTGCCATGATTATCCGTTGTGGGTGCACGCGTGTTATAATTGGGGCAACTCCCTAGTGAAAGGATTTGGCCTAATGCTTATGTAATCAACATATGTCATGTATGTTGATGTATGTAGTTTAAGTATTTGTTGAAATGTTTGAATGAGTAGTAGTTAGTAAATTGTAAGGTATAAGGGTGTTGAGATATGATTCTCAACTTCTTTAACTATGTGTATGATTTCTTTAGATATCTGTGTGATTAGGAATTGAATATGTACAAACTCATGCTTATGTTGTACTTCATAACATGCTCAACTGATTGTATGATTTCATCCGTGTAATGTATATGTTTAAATTCATGTTTACATTGTATGATCCGTCATGGGTGATGGGGGAGTGGTGTAATGATTCCGTGCAACAGCCCTGGTAGCCCTAAACGGATAATACCAGACTTTGATTATATGATTTGAATCTTGATCCATTATTGCTTTACCTATCTGCAATTGAATGTGATTGGGGCTATTGTATAGTTCAGGCAGTCGATAATGGGATTGAATTTGTGGCTGAGATTCATTCACCACGTAGGACATGTTTGAAGAACCCGAGTCGTGCATTGCTTGTCGGCAGTGGTTAGGCCACACGAAGTGCTTATGTACTTCATGTCGTACAACTCAACGGGCGCTCGTGCTAGTCGAGCTCGTCAAGTAACCCGATCTGTCTTATATATGTTCACCATGTTTGGACGCCTCTGCTTGAACCTAGGGTACCAAACTTACCAGTAAAATCCCGTTAGCCATGGTACCTCGATCCGCTAAGACTTATGAGCCGGGCATGGTAGTATGGGACACGTGGTCGAGATGTCGGCCTACGTTGGGGCCATGTGCCTCCCCATAGTGACCAGTGATCAACTAGACTCGTGAGTCGATTATGGTGGTATGGGACACTATATTCGAGCTGTCGGCCTACACTGCTTTGATGGGTGATGGGGGAGTGGTGTAACGATTCCGTGTAACAGCCCTGGCAACCCTGACCATACCCGGTGTAGTGACCTCGAGCGTACTCTAAATCTGTGGTGAGGCGATGAGCCTTCCCGTAGTAACAGAGTATAAACTATGCCTGTATTGATAAGGTGATGGGGGAGTAGTGTAACGATTCCATGTAATAGCCCTGGCAGCCCTTGCAGCGACTTAGAAATACACCATCGTATGAGACTAACTAGGACTGACGACCCTAGAATGGATCATGTTTGGGAATGATACAAGGGAGGTACCTTAGTTTCCCAATCCTGCTGTTTGAAATGGACTAATAACAACTCAGTAATCATGCTCATCATAGCATTGCATGTGCCTGGAAGATGTGGAGCACTGAGGAATGCAATCATGCCGCGAACGTAAGATGGTGTCGCACGAGGGAGTATGTCGGTGAGGGCATCCATCATGACTGCATTCATACTTGCATTAATAAGAGTAGTTAGGAGTGTTTGATTATACTGCTTTATCATTACTACTTGACTATTTTGATAACATGTTAACCTATGCTTTATTGTTCCACTGAGTTAATCACTCACTCCCACGATACGGGACAGTGTTCCGAACACCCACCAGACATTGTCTGATTGCAGATGGTGACACTACTTCTGAGGCGGAGCCGAACTTTGGTGACGAGGAGGGGGCTTCCTCGTGTATGCTATTTTTTGGCGGCTTCATGTGAGCCGTGTCTTGATCAACGGGATTATAAAGATGTCTAGATGACACTACACCTTAGGTACATTTTGAAATTGTAGTTGTAATTCATTAACCTGGAAACCTTATCACACTCTGGAGACTTACTATAGTTCATATATTTTTCTATCTATCACAGTCTTTCGCTTACAATTTAACTGTCTCTGGAGTATGATATGCTGTTTTGGCTTAATCTCACTCATGTTCACTACACTAATACAGACAACATTTAATCATCATTCATTTTATTGCATAAGTGATGTGTTGGAACTCGGGAGTTGAGTTTATGCTCGACCCCCGATTTTCAGGGTATTACAAGATGGTATCAGAGCATGATTTGGATTAAACAGGGCCTGGGTTATGGTAACACGACGCACTCTGACTTAGAAGGGAGCGACGGAACATAGAAACTGACTTAGGATTTTACGGGTCGCCGAGCAGCATAAGCCAACCAAATCGGCTGAGATTGGGCCCGTACACACCTATGATCACGCGAAACGATCTCGAACCACTTCTAGGCCGTCAGTCGACGGGTTTGAGTTGTTCCCTAGAAACGAATGCCCTTAGGTTGTGGGTCAACCACAACACCTTTCACTTCATCTTAAAGCCTAAAACTCCTTTCTATCCAATTTCTTCAAAATCTTTCCTTACACCACTCAATTCTTCAATTTTTTCTAAATCCTTTCATACCAGATATAAATTCTAACATATAAATGATGAAGAATAATACTTAAACAAAAAGTTACTACCAATAGTTAATATATGTGTAAATTGAACTTTTGACCATTCGAACTTCAGAATCTAACCAAATAAATGGGTTAGTTGGATAGATTAGCTACTCCTACCCCAAAATCATATGCTACACGTCACATAAAATCATTCCAGTTTGTAATTTCGCCCCGATACGGCTCAAAACGGAGTCGGGGGCCAAACAGAGTACTTGCGCGGGGCCCCAGGGTGGGACCCAAGGTTTTTTGGGGCCTAGGGGGCAGGAGGGTCTCGCCCATGGGGTGAGCCCTCAAAATCTGGACCATTGGTTGGTGAGGCCTCGCCGAAATTTGGGCTGGGCCGGGCCCGCGGCTCGGGCCAATCGAGTTTAGGGGATAAGGGAAGCCCCTGGTGTGTGGGCCGTCGATTAAAAACCCCCCTATGACATACCTCCTTCACAAACTACCCCTCCAAGCTCTCTTTTCTCTTTCGAACTTCTGATTTTTGGCAAAAATCGCCCCTCCAATCACCTATTCCGTCATTCTCTGTCACAACCCATTCACCTCCATCGTTTATAACAACACACACCCCCTACCCTCTTTATTCTCTCTCATTTGAGCTCATACAATCCCTCATTTGAAGCACAAAATTGTGTAAGCACTCAACCTAGCCCGTCTCTTCACTTCCTTTCTTTAAACCTTGTCTATTGGGCCTCTACAACGTCTGTTGAGGCTCCAATCCGTAGAGAACCAAACCTCCAGCCCTTTCTCTCTCTCTCCATCACTTTTCATTCACTTTTCTATGGCTCTATCTGAGCTTGGTACGACCATCTTCTCGGATGTCTAGCTATCCATATGTTGTCTTGTAGTTTGCATGGGTTATTATCTTAGGGTGTTTATATTTTCATGTTGATGGGTGTAGTAGTTGGTAGAATATTTTAGATGTTTGAGGACGTTTAGGGCCCTAAAGTGGATAGAATTGTAAAGTTAACAATAAATGTATGTGTAAAGTATGGTCCCTAGATTGGGTGTATCCCATGTTTTCTAATGCCATGTTTGGAATGTATGCAATGAAAAGTATATCCCGGGTTTTCCTATTACACTTAGAAATTCATTATCCTGGGATTTAGAAATCCCATTTCACACTTTTCCAACACCAGGCTCATTTTTCAAAGCCTATACCATTAATTTTAATCCCCACCCACCCTCCTACCAAACAAGCCACTCCCAATCCCGAGGTGGGATTAGCAATACAGTCCCATTTACTACAACTTAAGACCACTTGCCAAATAGTGTTGAAGTGATAAAATCCCTTGATATACATTAACCCACCACACTCTGACAGCTTAAGCTTTTAGAGTAAATGGTTGTTTGGAAAATAGGCCCTTGGAGTTTTAGACCTAGAGCGGTGCTCCTAGATTTCGACAGACATGACCGTGTAGGAAATCTAACAAATTAATAATGTGAACCTTAGGACCCTCTTAGCTGGTATGAGCATATGTAAAATGCTCGAGCGTCAAGTACAGACAACTCAGTTCCAATTAGACAACTTTGACCCTAAGTGATAAAACCCTTCCTCATATTAAAAATGATGTGGAATCATCTAGCGTATGAGCATAGACTTTAGACTACACCTATGGATTTTCACTACTCCTAAATTAAGACTAGACTACTGGTTACATTAGAGAATGCCAGAGACTGATAGATATAGCTAGGTTAAATTAGTACACCTCTTTGATCTGGGGGGCGCAGTGGACCCCACTGGCCCAGGATCAAAACTGTGCTCGTTGAATACGAACATTATTGAAGCCCTAGCAAGTTCCACTATGAGAAACCATTTTAGGATGATTTAGTAAGATTTGATTCACCATTTCCCTAAGTTTTTAGAGTGATCGGACTACGGAGTTACTGAAATATACAACTGCGAAGCATTCGCAGCTTGACCCAATTCTCAATCCTGGGCGACTACCAATGGACTCACTGCTTGGCCGAGCAGAAGACCAGGATCCACCAGGATTCGGAAGGGATACGATGAGCTTTCTACCCTGGCCCGGTAGATGATTGATGTATCAGGATCAAGCCCACCATAAACGTCTCTCCGTGTTGGTCAAACAATGAAAACAGCTAGCTTTCTCTCAATAGTTGGGAATCGAAATCAAGACTCCAAATAGGGAAAGAAATCCATTATAGCAAACCATCAGGATATGAGAAATGGATAAAAAAATAAGTTTTAAGGGGGGTAGACTAAAATGAACTAGACTAGTATAAACCCTACCACGCGTAGAAACTCGAAATCAATAAAACTTAGGCAAAAGAAATAAGTAAATCTTTCCTTATTACCCTTAGATAATTTCGGGGATGAAATTTTGTTTTAAGGGGATTAGATTGTAACATCCCGAATTTTTACCAATCTGGAATTAGACGTCCTTAGGCAATGGGTCGATCCTAACACCTTATCAACTTGTCAGAACTGAATCCCAAAGTCTAAAATCGCTTCTTAACCCATTTCCTTCACAAATCCCACCCTTCACCACCTTGTTCTCTCAATTTTTCTAAGTACTTTCACCCTAGACATTATCTTAAACTAGCTAAGTATTATAACTTGAATCACTCTATATACAAACTATAAAGGCCCAAGTACCACCTCAGACAGAAATCTTACAGGACTAAATCCTTTAGAAATGAGACAAAGTAACTAAGTGTTTAACTGAATTAGCTACGAAATCCACACTAATCACTTTAAATACGATCTGCAAGACCCAAAACTTGTAGAATCATTGACGCTAGGTTACCCTAAAATCTAGGATTAATCTCATTACCCAGTTGCTCTCGGGAGCATCTCAAAACTCCGTTTCAGATCTGGACCACACGTTGGAAGTCCGATTAACACGAAGTTAAGGAATTAAGACCGCCTTGCTGGGCTTGACAATCATCTTGAAAATCAAATCCAGACAGTGTCCCACCGCTATTCGCTTGAGCTTAGAGTGGGGAGTGTGAGAAATATGAAAATAATTCTAAATTAAATTCAAATAGTGGAATCTGACACTTGTCGCTTGCGGACCAGTATTAAGCAACCAGATCGTCAGAATCTGACCCAAATACACCCTCGGATCAGGAAAAATTTCATGAACATATCCATGTACTCGGAATCTCCGATCGAGATCCACTGACTATTGAATTGAAACTGGAAACCCGACTGGAACAAAACTTCAGCTGAACCTAGATTCAGTGTTAGTGAGCTTAAGTCCGACCGCACACAGAAAAGGGGCCGCCAGAAGTCCTCCGTTGAGCTGAAACTGGGTCGCTTTGGTTATAACCTAAGTATACCTTGACCATGAGTCCAATTTGGTGAGTTTTTAAGCTATATAAGGACCTTAGAACTCTCTCTCACAGCCATACGAATTTAAGATTGAGAAGAGAGAAAAGAGAGAGAAAGTGTGAACCTTGCCGCTATGCATGCTCAACCACCCCTATCTTATCGCTTTCCCAGCGATTCCAACTTCGGTTCTAGGTAAGAAACCCTAACCCTAATCTGTTTTGGAGTTATGAAGGTTGTAGGTTATGAAATAGCTAACCTATTTCATTCTATAGGTTACCAAACTACCGAATACGGAAGCTTAGCAAACCTATCATATTCGTTACGATTCTATGGAAAGAGGTGCAAACTTTAGGTGTATAGGTTATGGTTTTCAACGCTTTCAATGTCAGATAATGATAGATTCATGATCTGCATGCAATTGCACATGTACAAAGTGCTATCTGTTTTCCGTTTCGATTAGAGATAAAGAATATGGAATTTTACATACTCTAGGTATTTGTAGAAAGTACTGTATACGTATAAATTTTGGAAATGTGTTTGCCATGATTATTTGTTGTATGAATATGTTTTATATGGATAAAATACTTGTTTGGCGAAAGGACTAGCCCTAATACTTGTTTTACTAATGTACACTACGTATGTTGAAAATAATGTATCTAAGTGTTTGTGAAATTGACTGAATGACTATAGAATTCTCATTCTTGCTCGCCATGACTAATTGTCATGGATATATAATTGTTGTATTGACGATACCCCTTTGACGAAAGGATTTGCCCTAAATCACGCCACGGCCAATATACACTATATATATTACAATATGTGGCCCAAGTATTCGTGGAAATGACTGAATGAATATGGAACTTGGAATCATGCTTGCCATGATTATCCGTTGTGGGTGCACGCGTGTTATAATTAGGACAACTCCCTAGTGAAAGGATTTAGCCTAATGCTTATGTGATCAACATATGTCATGTATGTTGATGTATGTAGTTTAAAGTGTTTGTTGAAATGTTTGAATGAGTAGTAGTTAGTAAATTGTAAGGTATAAGGGTGTTGAGATATGATTCTTAACTTCTTTAACTATGTGTATGATTTCTTTAGATATCTGTGTGATTAGGAATTGAATATGTACAAACTCATGCTTATGTTGTACTTCATAACATGCTCAACTGATTATATGATTTCATCTGTGTAATGCATATGTTTAAATTCATGTTTACGTTGTATAATCCGTCATGGGTGATGGGGGAGTGGTGTAACGATTCCGTGCAATAGCCCTGGCAGCCCTAAACGGATAATACCAGACTTTGATTGTATGGTTTGAATCTTGATCCATTACTGCTTTACCTATCTCCAATTGAATGTAATTGGGGCTATTGTATAGTCCAGGCAGTCGGTAATGGGATCGAATTCGTGGCTGAGATTCATTCGCCACGTAGAACGTGTTTGACGAACCCGAGTTGTGCGTTACTTGTCGGCAGTGGTTAGGCCACACGAAGTGCTTATGCACTTCATGTCGTACAACTCAACGGGCGCTCGTGCTAGTCGAGCTCTTCAAGTAACCCGATCTGTCTTATGTATGTTCACCATGTTTAGACGCCTCTGCTTGAACCTAGGGTACCAAACTTACCAGTAAAATTCCGTTAACCATGGTACCTCGATCCGCTAAGACTCATGAGCCGGGCATGGTGGTATGGGACACCGTGGTCGAGCTGTCGGCCTACGCTGGGGCTATGTGCCTCCCTGTAGTGACTAGTGAGCAACCAGACTCGTGAGCCGATTATGGTGGTATGGGACAATATATTCGAGCTGTCAGCCTACACTGCTTTGATGGGTGATGGGGGAGTGGTGCAACGATTCCGTGTAACAGCCCTGGTAACCCTGACCATACCCGGTGTAGTGACCTCGAGCGTACTTTAAATCAGCGGTGAGGCGACGAGCCTTCCCGTAGTAACAGAGTACAAACTAGGCCTGTATTAATAAGGTGATGGGGGAGTGGTGTAACGATTCCGTGTAACAGCCCTTGCAGTGACCTAGAAACACACCATCGTATGAGACTAACTAGGACTGATGACCCTAGAATGGATCATGTTTGGGAATGATACAAGGGAGGTACCTTAGTTTCCCAATCCTACTGTTTGAAATGGACTAATAACAACTATGTAATCATGCTCATCATAGCATTGCATGTGCCTGGAAGATGTGGAGCACTGAGGAATGCAAGCATACCGTGAACGTAAGATGGTGTCGCATGAGGGAGTATGTCGGTGAGGGCATCCATCATGACTGCATTCATACTTGCATTAATAAGAGTAGTTAGGAGTGTTTGATTGTACTGCTTTATCATTACTGCTTGACTGTTTTGATAACATGTTAACCTATGCTTTATTGTTCCACTGAGTTGATCACTCACTCCCACGATATGAGACGGTATTCCGAACACCCACCAGACATTGTCTGATTGCAGATGACGACACTACTTCTGAGGCGGAGACGAACTTTTGTGACGACGAGGAGGCTTCCTCGTGTATGATATTTTCTGGCGGCTTCATGTGAGCCGTGTCTTGATCAACGGGATTATAAAGATGTCTAGATGACACTACACCTTAGGTATATTTTGAAATTGTAGTTGCAATTCATTAACCTGGTAACCTTATCACACTCTGAAGACTTACTATAGTTCATATATTTTTCTATCTATCACAGTCTTTCGCTTACAATTTAACAGTCTCTGGAGTATGATATGTTGTTTTGGCTTAATCTCACTCATGTTCACTACACTAATACAGACAACATTCAATCATCATTCATTTTGTTGCATAAGTGATGCGTTGGAACTCGGGAGTTGAGTTTATGCTCGACCCCCGATTTTTAAGGCGTTACAAGATGGTATTAGAGCATGATTTGGATTAAACCGGGCCTGGGTTATGGTAACATGATGCACTCTGACGCACTCTGACTTATGAGGGAGCGACGGAACATAGAAACCGACTTAGGATTTTCCAGATTCGCTGAACGGTGAAACCGACTGAAATCAACCGCTGAGATTGGGCCCGTACACACCCATGATCACGTGAAACGATCCCGAACCAATTTTAGGCCGTTAGTCGACGGGTTTGAGTCATTCTCTAAAAATGAATGCCCTTAGGTTGTGGGTCAACCACAACACCTTACACTTCATCTCAAAGCCTAAAACTCATTTCTATCCAATTCCTTCAAAATCTTTCCTTACACCACTCCATTCTTCAATTTTTTATAAATCCTTTCATACCAGATATAAATTCTAACGTATAAATGATGAAGAATAATACTTAAACAAAAAGTTACTATCAATAGTAAATATATGTGTAAATTGGACTTTTGACCATTCGAACTTCAGAATCTAACCAAATAAATGGGTTAGTTGGATAGATTAGCGCCTCCTACCCTAAAATCATATGCTACACATCACATAAAATTATTCCGATTTGTAATTTGGCCCCGATACGGCTCAAAATGGAGTCAGGGGCCAAACGGAGCACTTGTGGGGGGCCCCAGGGTGGGACCCAGGGTTTTTTGGGGCCTAGGGGGCAGGAGGGTCTCGCCCATGAGGCGAGCCCTCGAAATCTTGACCATTGGTCGACAAGCCCCTTGTCTGGTCGGCGAGGCCTCGCCTAAATTTGGGCTGGGTTGGGCCCGCGGCTCGGGCCGATCGAGTTTGGGGGCTAAGGGAAGCCCCTGGTGTGTGGGTCGTTGATTAAAAACTCCCCTATGACATACCTCCTTCACAAACTACCCCTCTAAGCTCTCTTTTCTCTTTCAAACTTCTGATTTTTGGCAAAAATTGTCCCTCCAATCACCCATTCCGTCATTCTCTGTCACAACCCGTTCACCTCCATCGTTTATAAGAACACACACCCCCTACCCTCTTTATTCTTTCTCATTTGAGCTCATACACCCCCTCATTTGAAGCACAAAATCGTGTAAGCACTCAACCCAGCCTATCTCTTCACTTCTTTTCTTTAAACCTTGTCTATTGGGCCTCTACAACGTCTATTGAGGCTCCAATCCATAGAGAACCAAACCTCCAGCCCTTTCTCTCTCTCTCTCTCTCTCTCTCTCTCCATCACTTTTCATTCACTTTTCCATGGCTCTATCCGAGCTTGGTATGACCATCTTCTCGGATGTCTAGCTATCCATATGTTGTCTTGTAGTTTGCATGGGTTACTGTCTTAGGGTGTTTATGTTTTCATGTTGATGGGTGTAGTAGTTGGTAGAATGTTTTAGATGTTTGAGGACGTTTAGGGCCATAAAGTGGATAGAATTATAAAGTTAACAATAAATGTATGTGTAAAGTATGGTCCCTAGATTGGGTGTATCCCATGTTTTCTAATGCCATGTTTGGAATGTATGCAGTGAAAAGTATATCCCGGATTTTCCTATTACACTTAGAAATTCATTATCCTGGGATTTAGAAATCCCATTTCACACTTTTCCAATACCAGGCTCATTTTCCAAAGCATATACCATTAATTTTAATCCCCACCCACCCTCCTACCAAACAAGCCACTCCCAATCCCGAGGTGGGATTAGCAATACAGTTCCATTTACTACAACTTAAGACCACTGGCCAAATAGTGTTGAAGTGATAAAATCCCTTGATATACATTAACCCACCACACTCTGACAGCTTAAGCTTTTAGAGTAAATGGTTGTTTGGCAAATAGGCCCTTGGAGTTTTGGACCTAGAGCGGTGCTTCTAGATTTCGACAGACATGACCATGTAGGAAATCCAACAAATTAATAATGTGAACTTTAGGACCCACTTAGCTGGTAGCATATGTGAAATACTCGAGTGTCAAGTACAGACAACTCAGTTCCAATTAGACAACTTTGACCCTAAGTAATAAAACCCTTCCTTGTATTAAAAATGACGTGGAATCATCTAGCATATGAGCATAGACTTAGACTATACCTATGGATTTCCACTACTACTAAATTAAGACTAGACTACCGGTTACATTAGAGAATGCCAGAGACCGATAGATATAACTAGGTAAAATTAATACACCTCTTTGATCTGGGTGGCGTAGCGGAAGCATGGTGGACCCTACCCCACTGGCCTAAGATCGAAACTGTGCTCGTTGAATACGAACATTATAGAAGCCTTAACAAGTTCTACTATGAGAAACCATTTTAGGATGATCTTGTAAGATTTGATTCATCATTTCCCTAAGTTTTTAGAGTGATCGGACTACGGAGTTACTGAAATATACAACTGCGAAGCATTCGCGGCTTGACCCAATTCTCAATCCTGGGCGACTACCAATGGACTCATTGCTTGGTCGAGCAGAAGACCAGGATCCGCCAGGATTCGGAAGGGATACGATGAGCTTTCTACCCTGGCCCGGTAGATGATCGATGTATCGGGATCAAGCCCACCATAAACGTCTCTCCGTGTTGGTCAAACAATGAAAACAGCTAGCTTACTCTCAACAGTTGGGAATCGAAATTAAGACTCAAAATAGGAAAAGAAATCCATTGTAGCAAACCATCATGATATGAGAAATGGATAAAGAAATAAGTTTTAAGGGGGGTAGACTAAAATGAACTAGACTAGTATATACCCAACCACGTGTAGAAACTCGAAATCAATAAAACTTAGGCAAAAGAAATAAGTAAATCTTTCCTTATTACCCTTAGGCAATTTCGGGGACGAAATTTTGTTTTAAGGGGGGTAGATTGTAATATCCCCGATTTTTGCCAATCTGGAATTAGACGTCCTTAGGCAATGGGTCGATCCTAACACCTTATCAACTTGTCAGAACTGAATCCCAAAGTCTAAAATCGCTTCTTAACCCATTTCCTTCACAAATCCCACCCTTCACCACTTTATTCTCTCAATTTTTCTAAGTACTTTCACCCTAGACACTATCTTAAACTAGTTAAGTATTATAACTTGGATCACTCTATATACAAACTACAAAGGCCCAAGTACCACCTTAGACAGAAATCTTACAGGACTAAATCCTTTAGAAATGAGACAAAGTAACTAAGTGCTTAACTGAATTAGCTACAAAATCTGCACTAATCACTTGAAATACGATCTGCAAGACCCAAAACTTGTAGAATCATTGACGCTAGGTTACCCTAAAATTTAGGATTAATCTCATTACCCAGTTGCTCTCGGGAGCATCTCGAAACTCCTTTTCAGATCTGGACCACACGTCGGAAGTCTGATTAACACGAAGTTAAGGAATTAGGACCGCCTTGCTGGGCTTGACAACCATCTCAGAAATCAAATCCAGACAGTGTCCCAGCGCAATTCACTTGAGCTCGGAGCAGGGAGTGTGAGAAATGTGAAAATAATTCTAAATTAAATTCAAATAGTGAAATCTGAGACTTGTCGCTTGCGGATCAGTATTAAGCAACCAGATCGTCAGAATCTGACCCAAATAAACCCTCGGATCAAAAAAAAATTATGAACATATCCATGTACTCGGAATCTCCGATCGAGATCCACTGACCGTTAAATTGAAATTGGTCCGCCACGTGCGATCTGGAAACCCGACTGGAACGAAACCTCAGCTAAACCTAGATCCAGTGTTAGTGAGCTTAAGTCCAATCGCACACAGAAAAGGGGCCGCCAGAAGTCCTCCGTTGAGCTGAAACTGGGTCGCTTTGGTTATAACCTAAGTATACCTTGACCATGAGTCTAATTTGGTGAGTTTTTAGGCTATATAAGGACCTTAGAACTCTCTCTCTCACAACCATACGAATTTGAGATTAAGAATAGAGAAAAGAGAGAGAAAGTGTGAGAGAAGTGGGAGGATCTCCCTGATGCTGAACCCTGCCGCTATGCATGCTCAACCACCCCTATCTTATCGCTTTCTCGGTGATTCCAACTTCGTTTCTAGGTAAGAAACCCTAACCCTAATCTGTTTTGGAGTCGTGAAGGTTGTAGGTTATGGAATAGCTAACCTATTTCATTCTATAGGTTACCAAACTACCGAATACGGAAGCTTAGTAAACCTATCGTATTCGTTACGATTCTACGGAAAGAGGTGCAGACTTTAGGTGTATATGTTATGGTTTTCAATGCTTTCAATGTCAGATAATGATAGATTCATGATCTGCATGCAATTGCACATGTACAAAGTGCTGTCTATTTTCCGTTTCGATTAGAGATAAAGAATGTGGAATTTTACATACTCTAGGTATTTGTAGAAAGTACCGTATACGTATAAATTTTAAAAATGTGTTTGCCATGATTATTTGTTATATGAATATGTTATATATGGATAAATTACTTATTTGGCGAAAGGACTTGCCCTAATACATGTTTTGCTAGTGTACACTATGTATGTTGAAAATAGTGTATTCTAAGTGTTTGTGAAAATGACTGAATGAGTATAGAATTCTCATTCGTGCTCGCCATGACTAATTGTCATGGATATATGATTGTTGTATTGACGATACCCCTTTGACGAAAGGATTTGCCCTAAATCACGCCACGACCAATATACACTATATATGTTACAATGTGTGGCCCAAGTATTCGTGGAAATGACTGAATGAATATGGAACTTGGATTCATGCTTGCCATGATTATCCGTTGTGGGTGCACGCGTGTTATAATTGGGGCAACTCCTTAGTAAAGGATTTGGCATAATGCCTATGTGATCAACATATGTCATGTATGTTGATGTATGTAGTTTAAAGTGTTTGTTGAAATGTTTGAATGAGTAGTAGTTAGTAAATTGTAAGGTATAAGGGTGTTGAGATATGATTCTTAACTTCTTTAACTATGTGTATGATTTCTTTAGATATCTGTGTGATTAGGAATTGAATATGTACAAACTCATGCTTATGTTGTACTTCATAACATGCTCAACTGATTGTATGATTTCATCTGTGTAATGCATATGTTTAAATTCATGTTTACGTTGTATGATCTGTCATGGGTGATGGGAGAGTGGTGTAACGATTCCGTGCAACAGCCCTGATAGCCCTAAATGGATAATACCAGATTTTGATTGTATGATTTGAATCTTGATCCATTACTGCTTTACCTATCTGCAATTGAATTTGATTGGGGCTATTGTATAGTCCAGGCAGTCAGTAATGGAATCGAATTCGTGGCTGAGATTCATTCGCCACGTAGGACGTGTTTGACGAACCCGAGTCGTGCGTTGCTTGTCGGCAGTAGTTAGGCCTGACGAAGTGCTTATACACTTCATGTCGTACAACTCAACAGGCGCTCATGCTAGTCGAGCTCGTCAAGTAACCCAATCTGTCTTATGTATGTTTACCATGTTTTGACGCTTCTGCTTGAACCTAGGGTACCAAACTTACCAGTGAAATCCCGTTAACCATGATACCTCGATCTGCTAAGACTCATGAGCTGGGCATGGTGGTATGGGTCACCGTGGTCGAGCTGTCGACCTATGTTGGGGCCATGTGCCTCCCCGTAGTGACCAGTGAGCAACCAGACTCGTGAGCCGATTATGGTGGTATGAGACACTATATTCGAGCTGTCGGCTTACACTGCTTTGATGGGTGATGGGGGAGTGGTGCAACAATTTCATGTAACAGCCCTGGCAGCCCTGACCGTACCCGGTGTAGTGACCTTGAGCATACTCTAAGTCTGCGGTGAGGCGACGAGCCTTCCCATAGTAACAGAGTATAAACTAGTCCTGTATTGATAAGGTGATAGGGGAGTGGTGTAACGATTCCGTGTAACAGCCCTGACAGCCCTTGCAGCAACCTAGAAACACACCATCGTTTGAGATTAACTAGGACTGACGACCCTAGAATGGATCATGTTTGGGAATGATACAAGGGAGGTACCTTAGTTTCCCAATCCTGCTATTTGAAATGGACTAATAATAACTCGGTAATCATGCTCATCATAGCATTACATGTGCATGGAAGATGTGGAGCACTGAGGAATGCAAGCACGCCGCGAACGTAAGATGGTGTCGCACGAGGGAGTATGTCAGTGAGGGCATCCATCATGATTGCATTCATACTTGCATTAATAAGAGTAGTTAGGAGTGTTTGATTATACTGCTTTATCATTACTGCTTGACTGTTTTGATAACATGTTAACCTATGCTTTATTGTTCCACTAAGTTAATCACTCACTCCCACGATATGGGACGGTATTCCGAACACCCACCAGACATTATCTGATTGCAGATGGCGACGCTACTTCTGAGGCGGAGCCGAACTTTTGTGACGACGAGGAGGCTTCCTCGTGTATGCTATTTTCTGGCGGCTTCATGTGAGCCGTGTCTTGATCGACGAGATTATAAAGATGTCTAGATGATATTACACCTTAGGTACATTTTGAAATTATAGTTGTAATTCATTAACCTGGTAACCTTATCACACTCTGGAGACTTACTATAGTTCATATATTTTTCTATCTATCACAGTCTTCCGCTTACAATTTAACAGTCTCTGGAGTATGATATGCTGTTTTGGCTTAATCTCACTCATGTTCACTACACTAATACAGACAACATTCAATCATCATTCATTTTGTTGCATAAGTGATGCGTTGGAACTTGGGAGTTGAGTTTATGCTCGATCCCCGATTTTCAGGGCGTTATAGAAAGAGAAGAGCGGCCCCGGACGAGGCCGGGTCGGCCCTCGAGGAAGAAGGCGAGCCCTAAGGCTGGTACAAGTGCCGAATGAGAGCGAAGATCAAAACGGGACCTCGATCCTCGAATCCCGTTGGAAAGATCACTACCGGCAGGTGCCGAACTAGGTAGGTTCCATAATCACAAAGTTGTATTTGAAACACATGTTGATGAGAAATTATTTGGACTGTACCCAGTTATTGACCTTTTGTTGGAGACTGGGTGGGGTCCCATATTTGAAGGCAAGGCTCATGTAAGTGAAGGCACTATCCGAGCCTTCTATGCCCACATACGGAACCCACTACTGAGCCTCTTTAGTTCACTATTCCCTTGGGGAGGGAGGAAGATATAGTTGATGTGAATGTCATAGCCCGTATTATGGGAATTGAGTGTGGTGTGGTATATGCTAGTGAAACTCATCTCACTAGTAGACGAGAGAAGGATCATCGCACACGTTTTCTTTGTGGCCGACTAGGTAACTGGAGGCGAGATAATAGCCTCGCGTCGACTAAATGATGGCAGACTTCCACCTACTCTACTACATATGCACGTACAATGTGTACCCTAGGTGGAGTAACCGTACAGAATGTACTCGTTTGATAGTGGACTTCCTGTACAGAGCTGGACAGGGAGACAAGCTGTGCCTGCTTACTTTCACTTTTCGGCAGATAATCAAGACCGCACGATCTACTCGGGGAGATGCCTCACTCCTATTCGGTTGACTTATTTTCAAGATTGCTCCTAACTTCGGTTTCAGACTTAATATGGATGATCTTGCGCCTATCCATTTCATCAGTGAGACTACACTCAACAATATGGGGATTGGCCCTAGGCAACACCAAGCCCGACTCGATGAGTATGGGGATGAAATAGAAGAAGAAAGTGAAGAGGAAGATGGAAGTGAAGATGAGGAAGAAAATGAAGGGGAAGAAGACAGTGAGGAAGAAAGCAGGAAGAAGGCAGTGAGGATGAAGAAGGAAGTGAGGAGGAAGAGCAGGAA
Source organism: Magnolia changhungtana (assembly GCA_030180095.1). Taxonomy (NCBI): domain Eukaryota; kingdom Viridiplantae; phylum Streptophyta; class Magnoliopsida; order Magnoliales; family Magnoliaceae; genus Magnolia; species Magnolia changhungtana. The sequence goes on from JASAUF010000625.1 coordinate 6,940,729, forward strand.
GAGGTAGAGGAGGCCCAAGATTCAAATGGGGGACCTCCTACTACACATGAAGACCACCATGATCGGGTTGCCTTAGAAGCACGCATGGCCAAGATTGAAGAGAACCAGGCCGCCCTGAAGCAGGAGTTCAAGGAGAATCAGGCATATGTAAAACAGAAATTTAAGAGAATGTCTCGCACCTTGAAGACCCTCTTGTGCTGTATGTAGGATAAGGGTGCACCTCCACCTTCACCAGAGTCAGAGGACTAGTCATGTGTTGCAGTTGTCTTCTGTTTTTTTTTTTTTTTGTTTCTTATTTTCTTTGTAATCGCCCTGGTTGGCTTAGTTGGATGTTGGAGTAGTTAGTGTTAAAATCTTTTACTAGATTAGCTCACATGCATTCTCTGTCATAATTCGTATAATGCTACATCTCATGTATTGTGACAAATTTTGGCTAAATGAAATGTATGAAGCTTCTTTTGATATGGACTATGTAGAATGTTTAGAAAATTAGGTAATGTTGTCCTAATCTTACACATGTTGCACCCTATGTTGTATATAGGGAATGCCTCCTAAAAACACTCGGAATATAGAACGTCTCACACTTGGTGGATCGATTGACGGGGCACCTCCCCTGAACGATAGCCATACTGACCCCAGTTTGGGCCCGGATATTTAGACAATGCCGAATTCACAGCCGGCCACTGACCCTACTAATGGGCGAATACCGAATGCATCACCGGTTCTTGGACAGAACCGTGCGTCTTCGTCGATGCCATACGTGCCTCAGGCGGCTCCTCTTCTTAATAGGTTGGAGCAGATGATGTTCCTAATACAGCAGCAACAACAAGTCTTGGCTACTATTGCAGGGGTCATTGTCCAAAACATGAATATGGTCCCACCTACGCCACCGGTGCAGCCCACTGGGACTATGAATACAAGTGGTCTATTTGAGTGCTTCTAGTGCCTCCGTCCTCCTACTTTTGCGAGTACTCACAGACCCAATGAGGCTGAGTATTGGTTAGATCGTTATCTAAGATGCTGAAGCTGTTGCACTTACTGAGGCATATCAAGTGAAGCTTGTTACCTACATGTTTGAAAAGGAAGCTAGTCTTTGGTGGCAACATCCTACGAGCAGTTCCAACAGGATACGTGTGGACATGGGACAGATTAGAAGTTCATTTCCATGAAAAGTACTTCCTCACTTACCGTAATGAAAAGGAGGGTGAATTTCTCCGCCTCCGAAAGGGAGGAATGACTTATCAGAATATGAGAACCGTTTTACGGAGCAGGCCATCCTTGCAAACGAGCCGATGAGAATGCACCGATTTTCAGAAGGTCTACGGCCTAATATCTGTAAGGCCCGTATCCTAGCCCGTACTGTTCCATAAGCTTCCGCGGTCCTCCTGATCGAATTCTGCCGACTCGCGATCCGTTATCAGCATTTACGTGCGATCCTGAGTCGTGTCTCATATATTAGAGTTGGCTCGACCCGAGACTTGTACCCTTGTGACCGTGCCGTAGTCGCGGTTCTGATGCCGCGTATTACGCGCTGAGGCGATACCCGGGCCAGGAGATGTGGGCCCGCTTTCAGTTCGAGGAAAACACCGCGCGTTGCTAATCCTAAGAGAATTTCTAATCAAATCAATCCCATCAATCACCACATCATGTCAAGTACAACACCATCCCCAAAGTCAACTCTCTCTCTTACATACCCTTACATGTCAAGTACACATCACTCACTCCATCAACTATCCCTCCCTCTCTCTCTCTCTCTCTTTACATCCCATCCTCTCTTCGTCTCTCTCTCATTTCTTCATTTTCAAGCAAACCCCATGAAAATCCAATGTCCAAGGGAAAGGAGAAAGCTAAGTGTGGCCCACCTCCCTACTACCCAATCCCACCATCCAAAGATCATCTCCACCATTGAAATGCATCCCTCGGAGCTCTAGGATGTGTTGATGGAAGAAGAAGTCCAAGAAGATCAAAGGTGGGTGTTCAACATGTCGGTTTTAATCTAGGGTCCACTTGTAATGGGACCCACTTGATGTATGCATTGTATTTAGAGGAACCCATAGTGGCAGGGTCCCTCCCATCTCCATGATTTCTCCTTCTCTCTCTCTCTCTCTCTCTCTCTTTCTCTCTCCTCCTTTCCCTCTCCTTTTCTGTTGATGGCCCATCTTGATGTATGATCCATGCCATCCAAATAAGTGGACCAAGTCAGGCCCACGTTGCAGCCACCTCGCTGCTCGTTTGGGCAGCCCCTGCTTTGGAGGAAAAACACAAATATCAACTTGGTCCGTGTGGACCCACCATGATTTATGCATTTTATCTACTTCGTCCACCTGTTTGGACCCCACCTGATGGATGCGCCTCATCCAGACTGTCCAGATGGTGGGGCCTGGACAAGAAAAATACAAACATTAGCTTGATCTGAACGATGATGGGCCACCACGTGGACCCACCAAGATAGATGTGTTTTATCCAGGGTTGTCCAATCCCTGGATGTGGACTGGACCCCACAAGATGCATGTGTTTTATTTCCACACCGTCCAGTGATCTGGATGGTGGAAACCACCATGACGTACATGCTTTATCCACGTCAGCCACCTGTAGACGGTGGGCCCTACCCCCCCTTGATTCATGTATTCTATCCCCACCGTCCAACCAGCAAGGACGGTGGGTCTGCTGTGATGTATGTGGTCATCCACACCGACCATCCATCTTGCTGGTGGAGCTCACTGTGATGTTTTTGTGCCATCCTCACCATCCAGTTGCTGGACGGTGAAACGCACTGTGATGTATCTGACCCGTTCATCCCTAGCTAGAAGTGGGCCCACCTCGATGTTACATTCCATCCAGACCGTCCGTCCATTGGGCATCCAGGACGTCTTGATGAAGTGAAATACAAATATCAACTTCATTCCAACTGAGGCGGGCCACACGTGTGGACCCACCATATAACCAGACCGTCCAAGGGACGGTGGGTCCCAGTAGCTAAGCTGCATCGCGTTAGCAAGTTCTGTGGGTCACGCTGATGAATGTGTTTCATCCAAACCATCCAGCGGTTCTTTGGACCCCACCTTGATATAGGTGTAGTACTCGCACCCTCCAGCAGTACGTGGGGCCCACCCTGATATGTGTTTTATCCACCGTCCATCTGAGGACGGTGGAACCCACCTATACAGCTGCCGTATTGACACAGCAAGTGCTGTGGGGCTAGTGCAATGTATGTGTTATATATACACTCCTCCCGTCCATTTTTTTGGTAGCCGTGGGATCCACTCCACACGTGCTGCACGTGTGGAGATGGGGCCTGCATTAATGTATGCCTTCTACCATCCACATCGTCCGTCCAGATTGGACGTTGGACGTTGGAACACCCCCCATTTTAAATAATAATAATACTACTACTAATAATAATATATAATATAATATTCATAATATTATATGGTGGGTCCCACGTGGGACCCACCTTTGCTGCATGTATATATTCACATCGTTCATTAACGGTGGGGACCCACCTTTGCTGTATGTGTATATCCGCACCGTCCATGTGCATCGGACGGTGGGCCCTGATGTGTGTGGGGCCACCTTGTAGTATGTGTCGGTGGTCCATGTGTATGTGGACCCCAACTTGATGGATATATTATACTCGCACAGTCCAACAATATGGACGGTGGAGTCCACCTAGGTATGTTTTGTCCATGCTGTCCACACGTGGATAGTGTGGCCCTCATGATGCAAGTGTTGTATCCTCACCATCCACATGGATGGTGGGGCCTGCCATTAATGCATGTATTACATATCTATACCGTTCATTTGTGCAGCCTACCATGATGTGTGTGTTGTATGCACACGGTTCACCCAATTTTCTAGGCCCATTGGTGCGGCCCGTGTATGCGGCCCATTGTGATGTATTTGAGGCCCAGGTGCAGAGCCCACCTATTGTGTATTTGGGCCTGTATGAGAGGCCCATTGTGATGTGTTTGAGACCCATGGGTTGTGGCCCATTGTGATGTATTCAGGGCCCATATGTCATGGCCCATTGTAGCATATTTTCGGCCCATATGTTGTGGCCCATTATGACGTATTTTCGACCCATATGTCGTGGCCCATTGTGACGTATTTTGGTCCCATATGTCGTGGATCGATGTGATGTATTTTAGGCCCATGTATCGCGGCCCATTTAATATATGCGAGGCCCATATGAAGAGGCCCAATGTGATGTATATATGGCCCATGTGAGGAGGCTTATTGTGATGTGTATGTGGCCTATGAGGCCCATAGTGATGTGCATGTAGCCCTTGTACGAGGCCCATTTCGAGGTATATTAAGCCTTTGTGTGAGGCCATGGGCCCACTTTATGTTTGTCTCTATATGGGCCACTCCTTGGGAGTAATGTTAGTTAAATGGCGACATTGTTGGGCATGATGGTTTAATGTCTACATTGTGACCTTCCCTTAGGCCTTGATAGGCCGATTGTTGAGGCCGATTGTATAAGCCGATTCCGAGTGTTGATGCTGATTCTGATTTGTCGAGGCCAATTGTATAGGCCAATTTTGATTGCCGAGGCCGAGTATCGAGGCCGATTCTGATTTGTTAAGGCCAATTGTATAGGCCGATTCCGATTGTTGTGGCCGAGTATCGAGGCCGATTCTGATTTGTCGAGGCCAAGTGTATGGGCCGATTCCGATCGTTGAGGTCGAGTATCGAGGCCGATTCTGATTTGTCGAGGCCGATTATATAGGATGATTCCGATTGTCGAGGATGAGTATCGAGGCCGATTCCGATTGTTGAGGCCGAGTATCGAGGCCGATTCTGATTTGTCAAGGCTAATTGTATAGGCCGATTCCGATTGTTGAGGCCAAGTATCGAGGCCGATTCTGATTTGTCGAGGCCAATTGTATAGGCCGATTTCGATTGTTGAGGCCGAGTATCGAGGCCGATTCTGATTTGTCGAGACCGATTTTATAGGCTGATTCCAATTATTGAGGCTGACTATCGAGGCCGATTCTGATTTGTCGAGGCCAATTGTATAGGCTAATTCCGATTATCGAGGCCAATTATATAGGCTGATTTCGATTGTCGAGGCTGAGTATCGAGGTCGATTTTGATTATCGAGGTTGAGTATTGAGGCCGATTCTGATTGTTGAGGCGATTCCGATTGTCAAGACCGAGTGTCGAGGCCAATTTCGAGTGTCGATTCCGATTGTTAAGGCCGATTTCGTTTGTCACAACCGATTTTGATTGCCGAGGGCGATTGTCGAGGCCTATGTGATGAGGCTCATTGTGATGCATTTAAGGGCCAGCAATGGAGCCCATTGTGATGTATGTTAGGCCCATGTGAAAGGCCTATCGTGATGTTTATTAAGCTCTTGAGTGAGGCCCATGGTGTTGTATATCAGGCCTTTTGTGAGGCCAATGGTCTACTATATGTTTGACCCTATGTAGGACACCCCTTGGGGGCAATGTTTGTTAAATGTCCACATTGTCGAGGCCAAATACTGATTCCGATTATTGAGGCCGGTTATTGATACCGACTATGAGTATGTGACAGCATAGCATCATAATACATGCCCATATGCATCATCTGCATGTTTGTTATGAGTTATGATTGACCATTGTATATGTCAAAGGGTAGGTTGTTCATGAGGCTCCCTGATAGGGAGAGTTGCCCCACATGAGTGCACGGTATGCATAGGATTGATGCATGATTGGACTGTGTGACTCATGCATCTCGCATTTGTGTGACATGACCACCGTACCCCTTAGTGACATCAGGGCCGTATCGTACACATATATTTTGTGGATGGCCAGATGGGATACCGAAAATCTGTTCTACATGGGGTGTTATAGATATCCCTGGGTGAAAGTCCCTAAACTCTCTTGGTTCCAAAGGTTGATCCAATGCCTAGATCGAGTGGATGCATGAGCGCATGAGGGCCGTATACTGTTACGCCGCGTGTAAGACCCGTATCCTAGTCCGTACTGTTCCGAAGGCTTCCTCGATCCTTCCGGTCGAATTCCGGCAATCCTCGACCTAAAGCCAACGTTGTGCACGATCCTAAGACGAGACTTGTATGCCAAAGTTGGCTTGACCCGAAACCTATACCTTGGCGACCGCGCCATCACCGCGGTTCCAATGCCACAACTCATGCACCGACCTGATACCCAGGCTAGAAGATGTCAGCCTGCATTCAGTTCAAGAAAAACGCCGCGCGTTGCAGACTTCAAGAGAATCTCTACGACATGTCAAATCAATCAAATCAATCACTTTATGTCAAATACAAAGCAACCCATGCTTTCTTTCTCCACAAGTTAAGCAACATCACAAGTCAAGTCTTTCTCACCATCTCTCTTACACATGTCAAGTACACTTCACATCCATCACCCATCACTTCTCTCAACCACCACATCTCTCTCTCTCTCTCTTTCACAAAATTCAAATTCCAAGCAACCCATAAGCCTCACACGTCCACATTTTTTTCCAAGGAGAGAAAAAGAGAAGTGAGTAGTGTGGCCCACTTTCCATCCCAAAATCTTCCATCCTAGCCCTTGAATCTTCATCTCCCACCATCAAAGTGAAGCAAAAGGAGGTCGGCTTTCCAATGGACCAAGAAGATCGGACGGTGGGTACTTCTATAGGTGTAGATTTCTTATTTTGATGATGGGCCAAGTGAGGCCTACCGATCGATGGTATGGATCTCATTTTGGACCCTAAATGTGGCCAATGGCCCACCTTGATTTCAAGATCATTCCATGATGGGGCCATTCTCCATGGACCCCACCATGATGTTTATTTTTCTTGCATAACTAGGGTCATCTAGACCTTTCATTGGGGTGGAGAAAGGACCTCCACCATTGATTTTGATCAGTGGGCCCACATGTAGTGGGACCCGTTTGATGTATGATTGGAGATATGGATGGGAGGGCTCATAGTGGCGGAGCCCTCCATGCACGTGTGTTCCTTTCTCTCTCTCTCTCTCCCCTTCCTTTCATTATTTTGTGGCCCACATGATGTGCATGTGGAATCTAAACCGTCCATCAAGTGGACCCTATGGCCATCCAAGCCATATGGGTCCCACCTGATGGTGATGGGAGAACACAAATATTAGATTTTTATGGGTGGGCCACGTCCACGTGGGGCCAACCTTAATATGTGTTATATCCAAAACCGTCCAGTGTCTGGGACGCTGGACGAAGGGAAAACGAAAATATCAGTTTGAATAAAAAAATAAAATTTGGCGGGCCACTTGTGTAGGCCCCGCCTTGATGTATGTTCTTAATCCAAGCCGTCCATTCCACTCCTTAGCTCATTTTAGGCGTTGAGCCCAAAAATGAGGCCAATCTGATTAACAGGCGGGCCATTCGTTTAAAAATAGGGATTTTCACCGTTTAAAATTCACTTTAATTATTTTTATGTCGAAACAGGTTGGATATTGGGCTCATTTGACTTGTCTCGAGCTATGGGAGCAAGTGGACGGGATCAATTTCCCTGATGCGGGCCCCACCCAGGAAAAACCTAAAATTCTCTATTAAAAAAAAAAGCGGCAGTCTGTCTTTCTTTGCTCGACAGACAGTCTGAGCGGCCTTTCTTGTCAGTTACTGGCGGACGGATGAAATTTGGGCCTCACAAATTGCCCCCTATGGGCCCCACCATGATGCGTTTCGAACATCCGCACCAGGCATTTGATGGGTCCCCTTTGAATATAGGGCATCCCCAAAACTCAGCCGTATACAGAACTCAGGTGGGCCATACCATCTAAAATCATATGAAGACATGCCTAAAACATATAAAATCGCTTGGTGGGGCCTACCTGAAATTTGGATGCGGTTGAAACTTGGTTTAAACGGTCAGCCAGGTGGGACACACATAATGGGTGGGCTGGATTTGTGAACCACATCCCAGTGGGCCCCTGACCGTGTGAGCCAATCAAGAGGGTGAATGACAAATAGACATTACGGTGGGTCCCCGCCCCCTCCCTGGTCCGCATGACCTTATGAATACGATGGGTGGCAAATAAACAATACCGTGGGCTCCCCTGGCCCACGTGACCTTACGAATGGTTTGGATGGAAAATAAATATTATGGTCGGCCCTGGCCCACTTGTTCTTACGAATAGTTTGAATGGCAAATAAATACTCCAGTGGGCCCTACCCAAGTTCCACGTGACCTTATAAATAGGTCGGATTGAAAGTAAACATCACAGTGGGCCCTAGACCCATGAGACCTTATGAATAGTTTGAATGGAAAATAAACATTTTTGGTGGCCCGTTGTTAAGGCCCACCTTGATGTGTATAAGGCCCATTGTTAAGGCCTATCTTGATGTAATCGTGGCCCGTTGTTGAGGCCCACTTAGATTTGTATAAGGCCCTTGTTGTAAGGACCTTTGTGGTGAATGTAAGGCCCATGAGTTATGGTCCATTGCAATGTACGTAAGGCTCATTTATATAGCCCACTTGGTAAATATATGGCCCATATGATATGGCCCAATTGATGTACTTAAGGTCCAATGGGATACGATTATGTCCATTGCAATGTGTAATACTCCGTGGTGTATGTAACGATGTTTATAGTGGGAAATGCCTTGGGAACAATGATGGTTAGATGCCCACATTGTAAGGATGACGTCGGTTAAATGGCCGCATTGTCACTCTCCCTAAGGCCCACTGATGGGCCCATATTTGTATTCTACAGGCCGTTTGGGCCCATCTTCGTTTTAAGTAGAGCCCATTATCATATCATAAGTATAGTGTCGCCTCATGATTCATGATCATACGCATCATATGTATGCTTGAGATGAGGAGTGTCTGATCATAGCATATGCCTTCGGGCAGACTATTTATGGGCTTCTTAATAGGCAGAGTTGCCCTACATGAGTACATGATACACACAGGACTGTTGCATGACTAGTAGTGTGACTCATGCACTTGCACTGTGTGATTGTAGTTACTGTATGCCCTAGCGACATCAGGGCCATAGCCCCCATAGACACATCGTGGGTGGCTGGATTGGATATCGGAATGTTTGGTTCTAGCATATGGGCGCCATAAATGTCCCTAGGTGAAAATCCCTAAACCCGATGGTACCAAAAGAGGACTCTAACGTCGAGACCGAGTGGATATATGAGCGCATGACGACCGAATACTAGGAGGCCGCGTCTCCCACTGTGTTATGGTCGATTGGAAAGGGGTGTGGCCTTACTCGCCCGAGGGTAGGGGGCAATACTAGGCTGAGTTTGACCAGCTCGTGAATGGATCCACTATCGACGTGTCGGATAGGTATTGGCAGACTATTGGCCACGTTGATAGTGAGGTTTCTTATGCTCACTTGGACTGTGCGGTTAGGAGAGCGGCAGTGCCATTTGGAGTGTACTAAACCCCGGTGATTATCCTAAATGAGAACTGTATTGATATATGATGAGGTTTGGCATACTTGAGTTGTATCTTGCATCGTATGGTCTTGACTTGGTGAATAACATTCATATCTTGCACTGCATAGCCTTGGTACGGCTGATTGCATTCATGTACTCATCAGCATGTTTCCGCATTACTCTGACCTTGCATTTTGAGCACGCTCATATTGCGCACACACTTACACCACCCTCTAAGCTTTCCATAAGCTTATGCACGATTGATGCGTGCAGGTGACGCCAGGACGCAGCTGTAGACTCGCCGCAGTTGGAGTGTGCAGCCGAGCTTTTGGAGTTTTGTTACTTTCAGTATATTGTATTTTCCCTTTCATATGCCTTGTACTTAAAGTTTTTGATCGTAGTGGATTTTATGATGGTGTTCTTGTGGTTATTGTTCATGGGTTATGCATGGTTATGCTCATTACAAATCAAATTGATTATTTAAAATCCTCCTTGTAGCCTTCCAGGATCAGAACCTGGTATATGGGTGCCGGGAGCCGAGAATGGGGTACTCGGAGGCTGTTGGCGCCAGATTCGGCGATCGAAAATTTTGTGAGCCCGGTTTTCGAGTTCGGGGCATGACAAAAGTTAGTATCAGAGCATAACTTGGGAATAACTGAGAACAACATCACATGTTTGCTATGAGTTTAGGACGATTAGGTTCCGAGTGCGAAACCTCCCGAGTTAGATCCCTAACGTGCGATTCTCAAGTTTGATTGGTGTCTTATCTTTTTCATAGGACATGCCACCCAGGAGAGTGACCCATTCGACTCCCGTTCCACCACCTGAGGCTCCAGCTTTACCACCTGTGCCTCTCGTTCCACTGCCAGAGATCCCTGCTCCCTTGCCTGAGGATGATGTTCCTCCACCTGATGCTAGTGCGGATCCGACCGTGCTTGTGAGTGCCTCACAGTTACAGCAGATGTTACAGGCTGTGACTGCTGCGCTTCAGGGGTAGGGCAGGCTCCCGGTTGTTTCTCCAACTCAGGCAGAGCAGGAGCATGCGAGTGCCCTTCTTCGAGAGTTCAGACAGCTCGATCCTCCACGTTTCCAAGGCGAGCTAGATTCGACAGCAGCTGAGAGGTGGTGCTCCGATGTAGAGAAGATCTTCGATACTATGTCATGCACGACCCAGCAGCGAGTCCGTTTAGCTGTATTCCTTCTCCAGGGAGAGGCGGAACATTGGTGGACCTCCGTTACCCGTGTCGCAGGACCTGATCGTATCTGGACATGGGAGGACTTTATCGACCGCTTCGAGGAGCAGTACTTCCACGACTACATTCGTTATCAGAGAGCACTAGAGTTCAAGATTCTGGTACAGGGAGACATGACCGTGGCGCAGTACGCGGCCCGTTTCGTGGCGCTATCGAGGTTTGCGCCATATATGGTTAATGATGAGGGGCGGAAGGCCTGCCGTTTCGAGAAAGGCTTACGTTACGGTCTTCGAGGCCGTGTTATTGGGCACGAGCTCCCGACTTTCCAGGCAGTAGTGCGGAGGGCTCAGATTTATGAGACTGAGTGGGTCAGCTCGCAGAGCGATCGAGGTCAGAGGAGGGGTCAGAAGAGGCAGGCCCCCTCCAGTAGTTCCCAACAGCATCGACAGCCACAGAGGTACAGGAGCCACCTACCTACTAGAGCACCAGCAGCCCCAGCAGCACATTCAGCGCCACCCAGTAGCCGTTTACAGGGGCTTGTTTTAGATGTGGTGGGACAGGGCACCATTTGTCTGAGTGCCCTCGCCCTCATTTGCAGCAGTCGAGGGCCACAATAGCCTCTAGCACAGCAGTGACCTCAGCAGCAGCCTCCAGCGCGGCGAATGACCCCATCGAACGGCCGCGGCCCACCGGCCATCGAGGCCACGGCGGAAGTAAAGACGGTAGTACGGAGCCACCGCGAGAGCAAAGCAGCAGCACCAGGGACCTCAGAGGGGACAAGCACCTCCCCAGCCAGCTCAGGCTAGATTCTATGCAGCTCAGCAGGACCCGTAGACTTCCGGAGGAGTCGTTTAGGGTATACTTCTAGTTTCTTCATGCATCGTCCTAGTATTATTTGATTCCGGTGCTTCGCACTCATTCATGTCTGAGGATTTTTATCGATCAACTGGATTACTGACCGAGTCTGCTAGTGAGGGATTGACCGTATCGACGCACTTGGGGAAGACCACAGTATTGGGCCGTTTCTGTTCGTCTTGCCCCGTTTTGGTCAGTGATATCTTTTTGCCCGCTGACTTGTTTATGCTGCCGATGACAGACTTTGACGTTATCTTGGGCATGGATTGGCTGGCCGAGTACCACGCTGTTTTGGACTGTTCCGCGAGGATAGTCACATTCTGCATACCTGGCTTGCCACAGTTTCAGTTCGTTGCAGAGCCCCAAGGAGAGCCATTATCTTGTTTGATGTCTTGCGCAGTCGAGGAGCCCGTTGCTTTGTGTATCGATCAGTTGTCGGTGGTCTGTGACTTTTTCGACGTATTCCAGGAGATTCCAGGATTGCCACCACGCCGTCATATTGAGTTCCAGATTGATCTTGTGCCTGGTACCATGCCTATCTCGAAGGTCCCGTACCGTATGGCACCGATGGAGTTACGTGAGCTGCAGCGGCAGTTGGACGAGTTGCGCGAGTTGAGATTCATTCGTCCGAGCAGTTCTTCGTGGGGAGCGACGGTACTCTTCGTCAGGAAGAAGGATGACTCGTTGAGGTTCTGCGTAGATTACCACGGGCTCAACCGGGTCACAATTAAGAACAAGTACCCGCTCCCGAGGATAGACGATTTATTTGACCAGCTGCAGGGTGCACAGTTCTTTTCGAAGATTGACCTGCATTCCGGTTATCATCAGATTCGTGTCCGAGAGGAGGACATCCCGAAGACAGCTTTCAGGATGCGTTACGGTCATTTTGAGTTTCAGGTCATGTCCTTTAGACTGACCAATGCACCCGCGGTCTTCATATAGTTGATGAACGAGGTCTTCCGTCCATATCTCGATCAGTTTGTTGTGGTCTTCATCGACGACATTCTGATATATTCGAGGACCCGTGAGGATCATATGCAGCACCTGGAGATTGCTTTGCAGACCCTCCATGCCCACCAGCTGTATGCGAAGCTGGAGAAGTGCGAGTTCTGGCAGGAGGAGGTGAAGTTCCTTGGTCACGTGGTGACGAGGGAGGGTATCATAGTAGAGCCCTCGAAGGTTGAGGCAGTGCGTCTGTGGGGCCAGCCCACGGTTGCATCAGAGATTCACAGTTTCCTTGGCTTTGCGGGCTATTATCGGTGTTTCATTGAGGGCTTCTCCCGTATTGCAGCCCCGATGACCAGGTTGACTCGGAAGGGCACAGATTTTGTTTGGACTGATGCATGTGAGTAGGCATTCATGGAGCTGAAGGACCGTCTGACGTCCGCTCCTTTCCTCACTCTTCCCTTTGGGAGTGATGGATTTGTTGTATTTACCGATGCCTCACGTATTTGTTTAGGTGCTATCCTGATGCAGCAGGTAGACCTGTAGCCTTCGCGTCTCATCAGCTCAAGGTCCATGAGCTGAACTACCCCACGCATAATTTGGAGCTGGTAGCAGTCACCTTCGCACTAAAGGTGTGGAGACACTATTTCTATGGGGTCAGGTTCGAGCTCTTCTCTGACCACAAGAGCTTGAAGTATCTATTCTCTTAATCCGAGCTGAACATGAGACAGAGGCGTTGGATGGAACTTCTGAAAGACTATGATTTTGACCTCCAGTACCACCCAGGCAAGGCGAATGTGGTGGTGGATGCCCTCAGCCATCAGCCACGAGGCTTGGTGGCACACATGATGATTCAGGAGTGGAAGATGCTCAAGGATATAGCAGAGTACGACTTTGATTTTGGTTTGCAATCTTCTATCGTTCAGCTATCGAGCTTGTCGATTCAACCCTCTCTTGTCGTAAGGGTGATCGAGGCTCAGCAGATAGATGAGTTGTTACTGGATTACCGAGCAGAGGCAGCATCTGAGAGTCAGATAGATTGGCAGATTGGTTCTGATGGTGGACTTCGCTTCAAAGGCCGATTATGTGTCCCGGATATTCCAGAGTTGTGCAGAGATCTTATGACCGAGGCACATCGATCGCGGTTTTCTATCCACCCTGGCTCGACAAAGATGTATCGTGATATGAGGAGACAATATTTTTGGGAGGGGATGAAGCGCCCGATTGCCAGTTTTGTGGCCGAGTGTGACACATGCTAGCGTGTCAAGGCCAATCATCAGAGACTCCCTGGTCTATTGCAGCCGTTAAGCATCCCGACGTGGAGTGGGAGCACGTATCTACAGATTTCATTATGGGTTTGCCGAGGACTCAGCGCGGTCATGACGTCATCTAGGTTGTCATTGATCGTCTGACGAAGTTGGTACACTTTCTTGCGATTCGTGCGACTTGGCCTTTAGACTAGCTTGCGAGATTATTCATCGAGGAGATCATGAGACTGCACGGTGTTCCAGTGTCGATAGTTTCTGACCGAGACCCGAGGTTCACGTCTCAGTTCTGGAGGAACTTTCAGAGAGGGATGGAGTCTGTTTTGCAGCTCAGCACCGCGTATCATCCGCAGACCGATGGCCAGACCGAGAGGGTCAACCAGATCCTTGAGGATATGCTTCGGGCCTGCGTGATTGACTTCGGGGGTAGCTGGGATGAGCATTTACGATTGGTTGAGTTCGCATACAACAACAGCTATCAGGCGACTATTGGCATGGCTCCTTTTGAGGCATTGTATGGTAGACCATGCAGATCTCTGAGTTGTTGGACCGAGGTTGGAGAGCGGCGTCTCCTAAGTCCGGAGCTTGTGCAGGAGACATCAGATGTTATTGATATCATCAGGCAAAGGATTGGCACAGATCAGAGCCGGTAGAAGAGTTTTGCTGATTGTCGACATCGTCCCTTGGAGTTTGATGTAGGGGACCATGTGTATCTCAAGGTCTCGCCCATGAAGGGCGTGGTTCGATTTGGAGCGAAGGGCAAGCTTGCCCCGAGATTCATAGGACCTTTCGAGATCACTGAGCGGATTGGAGCTGTGGCTTATCGGCTTGCTTTGCCATCTCAGTTGTCTAGCGTCCGCGTCTCTATGTTGAGGAAGTGTAGATTAGATATTGTTCCTGTTATTGATTGGTAGCCGTTGGAGGTTCATGAGGACGCTTTTTACATTGGGCAGCCAGTTCGTATCCTTGATAGAAAGGAGCAGGTCCTCCGGACCAAGGTCATACCCTTAGTGAAAGTTCAGTGGGTCACTATTCTGTTGATGAGGCGTCTTGGGAGCGCGAGGCTGAGATTCGAGAGAGCTATCCCCATCTCTTTGATGATTAATTATATGTTGTCTTCGATTTTATATGACGATGCCTTGTTTCCCCTTCTATTATGAGTTATGTCTAGTTGCGACGAAATTTTTATTTGGAGGACGAAATTTTTATTTGGAGGGGAGAGCTGTAAGACCCGTATCCTAGTCCGTACTGTTCCGAAGGCTTTCGCGATCCATCCGGTCGAATTCTGGCAATCCTTGACCTAAAGCTAACGTTACGCACGATCCTAAGACGAGACTTGCATGCCAAAGTCAGCTCGACCCGAAACCTATACCTTGGCGACCGCACCGTCGCCGCAGTTCCAACGCCGCGACTCACGCATCGACCCGATACCCAGGCTAGAAGATGTTGGCCTACGTTCAGCTCAAGAGAAACGCCGCGCGTTGTGGACTTCAAGAGAATCTCTACGACATGTCAAATCAATCACTTTATGTCAAATACAAAGCAACCCATACTTTCTTTCTCCATAAGTCAAGCAACATCACAAGTCAACTCTTTCTCACCCTCTCTCTTACACATGTCAAGTACACTTCATATCCATCACCCATCACTTCTCTTAACCACCACATCTCTCTCTCTTTCACAAAATTCAAATTCCAAGCAACCCATAAGCCTCACACGTCCACATTTTTTTCCAAGGAGAGAAAAAGAGAAGTGAGTAGTGTGGCCCACTTTTCATCCCAAAATCTTCCATCCTAGCCCTTGAATCTTCATCTCCCACCATCAAAGTGAAGCACAAGGAGGTCGGCTTTCCAACGGACCAAGAAGATCGGACGGTGGGTGCTTCTATAGGTGTAGATTTCTTGTTTTGATGATGGGCCAAGTGAGGCCTACCGATCGATGGTATGGATCTCATTTTGGACCCTAAATGTGACCAATGACCCACCTTGATTTCAAGATCATTCCATGATGGGGCCATTCTCCATGGACCCCACCATGATGTTTATTTTTCTTGCATAACTAGGGTCATCTAGACCTTTCATTGGGGTGGAGAAAGGACCTCCACCATTGATTTTGATTGGTGGGCCCACATGTAGTGGGACCCGTTTGATGTATGATTGGAGATATGGATGGGAGGGCTCATAGTGGCGGAGCCCTCCATGCACGTGTGTTCCTTTCTCTCTCTCTCCCCTTCCTTTCATTATTTTGTGACCCACATGATGTGCATGTAGAATCTAAACCGTCCATCAAGTGGACCCTATGGCCATCCAAGCCATATGGGTCCCACCTGATGGTGATGGGAGAACACAAATATTAGATTTTTATGGGTGGGCCACGTCCACGCAGGGCCAACCTTAATATGTGTTATATCCAAAACCGTCCAGTGTCTGGGACGCTGGACGTCAGTGAAGGGAAAACGAAAATATCAGTTTGAATAGAAAAAATAAAATTTGGCGGGCCACTTGTGTAGGCCCCGCCTTGATGTATGTTCTTAATCCAAGCCGTCCATTCCACTCCTTAGCTCATTTTAGGCGTTGAGCCCAAAAATGAGGCCAATTTGATTAACAGGCGGGCCATTCCTTTAAAAATAGGGATTTTCACCGTTTAAAATCCACTTTAATTATTTTTATGTCGAAACAGGTTGGATATTGGGCTCATTTGACTTGTCTCGAGCCATGAGAGCGAGTGGACGGGATCGATTTCCCTGATGCGGGCCCACCCAGGAAAAACCCCCAAAATTCTCTATTTTCAAAAAAAAAGAGAAGAAGCAGCGCTGCTCCTGCTCTGACAGACGCAGGCAACGCCTGCGCTGGCTGCCTGGCGGACGGATGGGCTGGGCCTCACAGCCCAGCTGTGGGCCCCACCATGATGCGTTTCAAACATCCGCATCGGGCATTTGATGGGTCCCCATTGAATATAGGGCGTCCCCAAAAATCAACCGTATGCGGAACTCAGGTGGGCCATACCATCTAAAATCATGTGAAGACATGCCTAAAACATATAAAATCGCTTGGTGGGGCCTACCTGAAATTTGGATGCGACTGAAACTTAGTCTGAACGGTCAGCCAGGTGGGACACACATAATGGGTGGGCTAGATTTGTGAACCACATCCCAGTGGGCCCCTGACCGTGTGAGCCAATCAACAGGGTGAATGACAAATAGACATTACGATGGGTCCCCACCCCCTCCCTGGTCCACGTGACCTTATGAATAGGATGGGTGGCAAATAAACAATACCGTGGGCCCCCTTGGCCCACGTGACCTTACAAATGGTTTGGATGGAAAATAAATATTATGGTGGGCACTGGCCCACTTGTTCTTACGAACAGTTTGAATGGCAAATAAACACTCCAATGGGCCTTACCCAAGGTCCACGTGACCTTATAAATAGGTCGGATTGAAAGTAAACATCACAGTGGGCCCTAGCCCATGGGACCTTACGAATAGTTTGAATGGAAAATAAACATTTTTGGTGGCCCGTTGTTAAGGCCCACCTTGATGTGTATAAGGCCCATTGTTGAGGCCTATCTTGATGTAATCGTGGCCCATTGTTGAGGCCCACTTAGATTTGTATAAGGCCCTTGTTGTAAGGCCCTTTGTGATGAATGTAAGGCCCATGAGTTATGGCCCATTGCAATTTACGTAAGGCTCATTGATATAGCCCACTTGGTAAATATATGGCCCATATAATACGGCCCAATTGATGTACTTAAGGTCCAATGGGGTACGATTATGTCCATTGCAATGTGTAATACACCGTGGTGTATATAACGATGTTTATAGTGGGAAATGCCTTGGGAACAATGATGGTTAGATGCCCACATTGTAAGGATGACGTCAGTTAAATGTCTGCATTGTCACTCTCCCTAAGGCCCACTGATGGGCCCATATTTGTATTCTGTAGGCCGTTTGGGCCCATCTTCTTTTTGAGCAGAGCCCATTATCATATCATAAGTATAGTGTCGCCCCATGATTCATGATCATACGCATCATATGTATGCTTGAGATGAGGAGTGTTTGATCATAGCATATGCCTTCGGGCAGACTGTTTACGGGCTCCCTGATAGGCGGAGTTGCCCTACATGAGTATATGATACACGCAGGACTGTTGCATGACTGGTAGTGTACTCATGCACTTGCACTGTGTGATTGTAGTTACTGTATGCCCTAGTGACATCAGGGCTATAGCTCCCACAGACACATCGTGGGTGGCTGGATTGGATACCGAAAATGTTTAGTTCTAGCATACGGGCCCCATAGATGTCCCTGGGTGAAAATTCCTAAACCCGATGGTACCAGAGGAGGACTCCAATGTTGATACCGAGTGGATATATGAGTGCATGAGGGCCGAATACCAGGAGGCCATGTCTCCCACTGTGTCGTGGTCTGTTGGAAAGGGGTGTGGCCTTACTCGCCCAAGGGTAGGGGGTAATACTAGGCTGAGTTTGACCACCTCGTGAATGGATCCGCTATCGACGTGCCGGATATGTATTGACAGACTATTGGCCAGGCAGATAGTGATGTTTCTTATGCTCACTTGGACTGTGCTGCTAGGAGAGCGGCAGTGCCATTTGGAGTATACTAAACCCCGGGTGATTATCCTGAATGAGAACTATACTGATATATGATGTGGTTTGGCATACTTGAGTTGTATCTTGCATCGCATGGTCTTGACATGGCCGATAGCATTCATATCTTGCATCGCATAGCTTTGGTACGGCTGATTGTATTCATATACTCATCAGCATGTTTTCGCATTACTCTGACCTTGCATTCTGAGCACGCTCATATTGTGCACACACTTACACTACCCTCTAAGCTTTCCATAAGCTTATGCACGATTGATGCGTGCAGGTGACGCCAAGACGCAGCTGTAGACTCGCCGCAGTTGGAGTGTGCAGCCGAGCTTTTGGAGTTTTGTTACTTTCAGTATATTGTATTTTCCCTTTCATACGCCTTGTACTTAAAGTTTTGATCATAGTGGATTTTGTGATGGTGTTCTTGTGGTTATTGTTCATCGGTTATGCATGGTTATGCTCATTACGAATCAAATTGATTATTTGAAACCCTCCTTGTAGCCTCCCAGGATCGGAACCTGGTATATGGGTGCCGGGAGCCGAGAATGTGGTACTACGGAGGCTGTCGGCGCCAGATTCGGTGATCGGGAATTTTGTGAGCCTGGTTTCCGAGTTCGGGGTGTGGCACCGCGTCTCTCACTGTGTCATGGTCGGTTGGAAGGGGGTGCGACCTTACCTGCCCTAGAGGAGGGGCCAATACTAGGCTGAGTCTGACCAGCTCGAGGAATGGGTCTCTTATTGACGAGCCGGGCCCGATATTGGCAGGTGGATAGTGAGGTCTCTTTCACTCACCTTGTTGCACGCGATGGGGTTGCAATCTGGTTTGGAGTGTAATAGACCCCGGTGATTTTCCAGAGAAGAACCGTACTGATATGTGGACTTATTGAGTAGGAGTTGCATACTCATGCATTCATTTCATTCATTATTCACTCGGGTTGGTGGTGCGCATCTAATTGTTGTATACCTTCGCATGGTCAGGATTTTGGTTAGGCACGTGACTAACCTGAGATAAGGAGTTTACCATATCTAGTCTAACTATCCAAATTTAAGTATGTGACTGGTTTGGATAGAAGTCCCTTATATGGACCTCGTAGCCTGCGATACTACGTACTATCATCTAGATTTCACACTCCATCTTGGTTATTTCATTTGCATCGCATATTGCATTGCATTCTCAGCACATAGTATTTGGCTTTCTGTCTTCGCATTGTATAGCTGATCTACATTGCTTCCTCGGTATATGATATTAGTTTATTATGTTTTTGCATCGCATAGCCTGGATAAGGCTGATGGTATTTATGGGCCTATCAATATGTTTTCGCATTGTTCTGATATTGTATGATTTATGGCCTGTTAGTATTTTCGCTTACTCTGATTACTTTGATATTGCTTACTTAACACTTACCTTGTACACACACTTTTACTACTCACTAAGCTTATATAAGCTTATGCATGATAGATGCATGCAGGTGGCGTTAGGTTGCAGCAGCATTGAGGTTGGAGCGTGCAACGCACTTATGGAGCTTTGATTTTTGACATGTATTTCCCTTCAGCACTGTACTCAACTGTTTATATTAGTGGATATGTGATGATGATGTTGCCTTTGTGATTTAGGTATACTTGTGGTTATGTTTATTACGAGATAAATGTATAAAAAAATCCTCCTTGTAGGATCCCAGGATCGGAATCTGGGGAATAGGGGCTGGGAGCCGAGAATGGAGTACTATGGAGGCTGTCGGTACCGGATTCGGTGATCGGGAATTTTGTGAGCCCGGTTTCTGAGTTTGGGTTGTGACAGAAGTTGGTATTATAGCATAACTTAGGAATACCTGAAGATAACATCACGTATCTGCTGATAGGTACCCTTCACCCTATGATTATTGAGAACTTAGAATGGTTAGATCCTTGAGTTCGAATAACATAGAGATTTTTAGATATAGCTCCCTATTGTTGAAATTGTAAGATTGCACGGCATTCTAGTTTCGATTGTTTCTGACCGAGATCCAAGGTTCAGTGACATGATCGTAGTGTTGAAGAGGCATCTTGGGAGCAAGAGGCTGAGATTCATGGGCGTTGTCCCCATATCTTAGGTGTTTGACTATGTTGGGATGTTGTGTTCTGATAGGATTTTCCTCCCTTGGTGAGCTCTGTATTGATCGTGTGCTTTTTAAATTTTAAGGACGAAATTTTTATTAGGAAGGGAGAGCTGTGAGGCCTGTATCTTAGCCCGTACTATTCCATAAACTTCCGCGGTCCTCTCGATCAAATTCTAGCGACCCACGATCCGTTATCGGCGTTTGCCCTCGATCTTGAGTCGTGTCCCATATATCAGAGTCGGCTCGACTCTAGACTTGTACCCTTGCGACCGCGCCGTTGCCGTGGTTTCGACGCTATGTATTACGCACTGAGGCAATACTCAGGCCAGGAGATGTGGGCCAATGTTCAGTTCGAGAAAAATGTCGTGCGTTGTAAATTCCAAGAGAATCTCTAATCAAATAAATCCCATCAATCCCATCAATCACCACATCATATCAAGTACAACACCATCCCCAAAGTCAACTTTCTCTCTTACACATCCTTACATGTCAAGTACACATCACTCATCCATCACCCATCACTCCATCACCCATCCCTCTCTCTCTCTTTACATCCCATCCTCTCTCTCTCTCTCTCTCTCTCTCTCTCTCTCTCTCTCTCTCTCTCTTTCATTTCTTCATTTTCAAGCAAACCCCATGAAAATCCGACGTCCAAGGGAGAGGAGAAAGTTAGGTGTGGCCCACCTCCCTACCTCCCAATCCCACCATCCAAAGATTATCTCCACCATTGAAATGCATCCCTCGGAGCTTTAGGATGCGTTGATGGAAGAAGAAGTCCAAGAAGATCAAAGGTGGGTGTTCGTCATCTCGATTTTGATCTAGGGTCCACTTGTAATTGGACCCACTTGATGTATGCATTGTATTTAGAGGAACCCATAGTGGCGAGGTCCCTCCCATCTCCATGATCTCTCTCTCTCTCTCTCTCTCTCTCTCTCTCTCTCTCTCTCTCTCTCTCTCTCTCTCTCTCTCTCTCTCTCTCTCTCTCTCTCTCTCTCTCCCTCCTCCTTTCCCTCTCCTTTTGTGTTGATGGCCCATCTTGATGTATGATCCATGTCGTCCAAATAAGTGGACCAAGTTAGGCTCACGTTGCAGCCACCTCGCTGCTCGTTTGGGCAGCCCCTGTTTTGGAGGAAAAACACTAATATCAGCTCGGTTCGTGTGGACCCACCATGATTTATGCATTTTATCTACTTCGTTCACCTGTTTGGACCCCACCTGATGGATGCACCTCATCCAGACCGTCCATATGGTGGGGACTGGACGGGGAAAATACAAACATTAGCTTGATCCGAACGATGATGGGCCACCACATGGACCCACCATGATAGATGTGTTTTATCCAGGGTCTTCTAGTCCCTGGACGTGGATTGGACCCCACAAGATGAATGTGTTTTATTTCCACACCTTCCAGTGATCTAGATGGTGGAAACCACCTTGACGTACGTGCTTTATCCACGTCAGCCACCTGTAAACAGTGGGCCCTACCCCCCCTTGATGTATGTATTCTATCCCCACCATCCAACCAGTAAGGATGGTGGGTCTGCTGCGATGTATGTGGTCATCCACACCGACCATCCATCTTGCTGGTGGAGCCCACCGTGATGTTTTCGTGCCATCCTCACCGTCCAGTTGCTGGACGGTGGAACGCACAGTGATGTATCTGACTCGTTCATCCCTAGCCAGAAGTGGGCCCACCTCGATGTTACATTCCATCCAGACCGTCTGTCCATTGGGCATCCAGGACATCTCGATGAAGTGAAATATAAGTATCAACTTCATTCCAGCTGAGGCGGGCCACTCGTGTGGACCCACCTTATAACCATACCGCCCAAGGGATGGTGGGTCCCGGCAGCTAAGCTGCATCACGTCAGCAAGTTCTGTGGGTCCCGCTGATGAATGTGTTTCATCCAAACCGTCCAGCGGTTCTTTGGACCCCACCTTGATATAGGTGATGTACTCGCACCCTCCAGCAGTGGGGCCCACCCTGATATGTGTTTTATCCACCGTCCATCTGAGGACAATGGAACCCACCTATACAGCTGCCGTATTAACACAGCAAGTGCTGTGGGGCCAGTGCGATGTATATGTTATATATTCGCTCCATCCATCCATTTTTTTGGCAGCCGTGGGACCCACTCCACACGTGCTGCACGTGTGGAGATGGGGCCCGCATTGATGTATGCCTTCTACCATCCACACCGTCCGTCCAGATTGGACGTTGGAGCACCCCCCTTTTAAATAATAATAATACTAATAATAATATATAATATAATATTCATAATATTATATAGTGGGTCCCACGTGGGACCCACCTTTGTTGCAAGTATATATTCACACTGTCCATTAACGGTGGGTCCCACCTTTGCTGTATGTGTATATCCGCACCATCCATGTGCATGGGACAGTGGGCCTTGATGTATGTGGGGCCACCTTGTAGTCTGTGTTGGTGGTCCACGTGTATGTGGACCCCACCTTGATGGATGTATTGTACTCAGACCGTCTAACAATACGGACGGTGGAGTCCATTTAGGTATGTTTTATCCATGCTGTCCACACGTGGACAGTGTTGCCCTCATGATGCAAGTGTTGTATCCTCACCATCCATGTGGACGGTGGGTCCTGCCATTGATGCATGTATTGCATATCTATACTGTTCATTTGTGCAGCCTACCATGATGTGTGTGTTGCATGCACATGGTTCACGCAATTTTCTAGGCCCATTGGTGCGGCTCGTGTATGCGGCCTATTGTGATGTATTTGAGGCCCAGGTGTAGAGCCCACCTGTTATGTATTTGGGCCCGTATGAGAGGGCCATTGTGATGTGTTTGAGGCCCATGGGTTGTGGCCCATTGTGATGTATTCAGGGCCCATATGTCATGGCCCATTATGGGATATTTCCAGCCCATATGTCGTGGCCCATTGTGACGTATTTCGGTCCCATATGTCGTGGCCCATTGTGACGTATTTCTGTCCTATATGCCATGGCCCAATGTGATGTATTTTAGGCCATTGTATCGCGGCCCATTTGATGTATGTGAGGCCCATATGAAGAGGCCCAATGTCATGTATATATGGCCCACGTGAGGAGGCCCATTGCAATGCGTATGTGGCTTATGAGGCCTATAGTGATGTGTATGTAGCCCATTGCGATGTGTATGTGGCCTATTAGGCCTTTGTGTGAGGCCATGGGCCCACTTTATGTTTGGCTCTATATGAGCCACTCCTTGGCAGTAATGTTGGTTAAATGGCCACATTGTTTGGCAATGATGGTTTAATGTCCACATTGTGACCTTCCCTTAAGCCTTGATAGGCTGATTGTCGAGGCCGATTCCAATTGTTAAGGCTGATTCTGATTTGTCGAGGCCGATTTCGATTGTTGAGGCTGAGTATCGAGGCCGATTCTGATTTGTCGAGGCCAATTGTATAGGCCGATTCCAATTGTTGAGGTTGAGTAACAAGGAAGATTCTGATTTGTCGAGGCCGATTGTATAGGCCGATTCCGATGTTGAGGTCGAGTATCGAGGTCGATTTTGATTATCGAGACCAATTGTATAGGCCGATTCTGATTATTGAGGCTGAGTATCGAGGCCAATTTTGAGTTTTCGAGGCCAATTGTATAGCCCGATTCTGATTGTCGAGGCTGAGTATCGAGGCCGATTCTGATTTGTCGAGGCCAATTATATAGGCCGATTCCGATTATTGAGGCCGAGTATCCAGGTCGATTGTATAGGCTGATTCCGATTGTCGAGGCTGAGTATCGAGGCCGATTTTGATTTGTCGAGGTTGATTGTATAGGTTGATTCTGATTGTCGACGCCGAGTATCGAGGCCGATTTTGATTTGTCGAGTTGTATAGGTCGATTTCGATTGTCGAGGCCAATTACGATTGTCGAGACCGAGTGTCGAGGTTGATTCTGATTGTTAAGGTCGATTTCGTTTGTCATGATCGATTTTGATGCCGAGGGCGACTGTCGAGCCTTATGTGATGAGGCCCATTGTGATACATTTGAGGGTCAGGCGATGAAGCCCATTGTGATGTATGTTAGGCCCATGTGAAAGGCCCATCGTGATGTGTATTAAGCTCTGGAGTGAGGCCCATGGTGTTGTATATCAGGCCCTTTGTGAGGCCATGGGTCCACTATAAGTTTGACCCTATGTGGGGCACCCCTTGGGGCAATGTTGGTTAAATGTCCACATTATCAAGGCCGAACATTGATGCCAATTATTGAGGCCAGTTATTGATACCGATTATGAGTATGTGACAACATAACATTATAATACATGCCCATACATATCATCTGGATGTTTTTTATGAGATGTGATTGACCATTGCATATGTTATAGGGCAGGTTGTTCATGGGGCTCCCTGATAGGCGGAGTTACCCCACATGAGCATACAATATGCACAGGATTGATGCATGATTCGACTGTGTGACTCATGCATCTCGCATTTATGTGACATGACCACCGTACGCTCTAGCGACATCAGGGCCGTAGCCTCCATATGTATTTCATGGATGGCCAGATGGGACACGGAAAATCTGTTCTACATGGGGTGCTATAGATATCCTTGGGTGAAAGTCCCTAAACCCTCTTGGTTCCAGAGGTTGCTCCAACGTCTAGACCGAGTGGATACATGAGCGCATGAGGGTCGTATACCGTTAGGTCGCGTCTCCCACTATGTCGTAGTCAGTTGAAAGGGGATGCTACCATACCTGCCCAAGAGGAGGGGGCAATGTTAGGCTGAGTCTGACCAGCTCGAGGAATGGGTCCATTATCGACTAGTCGGGCCTGATATTAGTAGACTGATAGTGAGGTCTCTTCCACTCACCTTGTTGTGCGCGATGGGGCAGAAATCTGGTTTGGAGTGTAATAGACCCTGCTAATTTCCCAGAGAGGAACCGTACTGATATGTGGACTTATTGAGTAGGAGTTACATACTCATGCATTCATTTCATTCACTATTCACTCGGGCTGGTGGTGCACATCTAATTGTTGTATACCTTCGCATGGCCAGGATTTCGGTTGGGCGCACGACTAACCTGAGATCAGGAGTTTACCACATCAAGTCTGACTATCCAAATTTAGGTATGGGATTGGTTTGGATAGAAGTCCCTTGTGATGGATCCCGTAGCCTGCGATACTACGTACTATCATCCCAACTTCACACTTCGGCTTGGTCATTTCATTCGCATCACATATTGCATTGCATTCTCAGCATATAGTATTTGGCTTTTGTCTTCGCATTCATAGCTGATCTACATTGTTTCCTCAGTATATGATATTGGTTTATTATGTTTTTGCATCGCATAGCCTAGATAAGGCTGATGGTATTTATGCGCCTATCAACATGTTTTCGCATTGTTCTGATATTGTATGATTTATGGGCTTGTTAGTATTTCCACTTACTCTGATTACTCTGATTACTCTGATATTGTTTACTTGACACTTACCTTGTACACACACTTTCCCCACTCACTAAGCTTTCTATAAGCTTATGCATGATAGATTGTAACGCCCTGAAAATCGGGGGTCGAGCATAAACTCAACTCCCAAATTCCAACGCATCACTTATGCAACAAAATGAATGATGATTGAATGTTGTCTGCTTTCGTATAATGAACATGAGTGAGATTAAGCCAAAATAGCATATCATACTCCAGAGACAGTTAAATTGCAAGCGGAAGACTGTGATAGCTATATGTTATATATAAACTGTGGTGAGTCTCCAGAGTGTGATAACAATACCAGGTTAAATAATTGCAAGTACATTTCAAAATATACCTAAGGTATAGTGTCATCTAGTCAACATCCCTATAATCCCATCGATCAAGACACGACTCAAATGGAGTCGCCATAAACAACATATACGAGAAAACACCCTCATCATCACAAAAGTCCAGCTTTGCCTCAGGAATAGCATCGCCATCTGCAATCAGACAAAGTCTGGTGGGTGTTCGGAACACCGTCCCGTAACGTGGGAGTGAGTAGCTAACTCAGTGGAATAATAAAGCATAGGTTAACATGTCATCAATGCAGTCAAGCAGTAATGATAAAGCAGTATAATCAAACACTCCTAACTACTCTTATTAATGCAAGTATGAATGCAGTCATGATGTATGCCCTCACCACACCCTCCCTCGTGCGACACCATCTTACGTTCGCGGCATGCTTTCATCCCTCAGTGCTCCACATCTTCCAGGCACATGCAATGCATGATGAGCATGATTACCGAGTTGTTATTAGTCCATTTCAAACAGCAGGATTGGGAAACTAAGTACCTCCCTTGTATCATTCCCAAACATGATCCATTCTAGGGTCGTCAGTCCTAGTTAATCTCATACGATAGTGTGTTTCTAGGTCACTGCAAAGGCTACCAGGGCTGTTACGCGCAAAGGTTACACCACTCTCCCATCACCTCTTTAACGATTCATCATTATACAGAAACAGGCCTAGTTCATACCCATACATCGTGACAAAACTCTAAGGCTCACCGTAATTTCAAAGTATGCTCGAGGTCACTATAAAGGGCTACCAGGGCTGTTACGCACAAAGGTTACACCGCTCCCCCATCACCTTATCAATGTAGGCCGACAGCACGAATATAGTGTCCCATACCACCATAATTGGCTCACGAGTCTGGTTGCTCACTGGTCACTACGGGGAGTCACGTGGCCCCAGCGTAGGCCGACAGCTCGACCACGGTGTCCCATACCACCATGCCCGGCTCATGAGTCTTAGCGGATCGAGGTACCATGGTTAACGGGATTCTACTGGTAAGTTTGGTACCCTAGGTTCAAGCAGTAGCGACCAAACATGGTGAACATACATTAGACATATCGGGTTACTTGACGAGCCTGACTAGCTCGAGTGCACAATCAATTGAACGACATAAAGTGCATAAGTACTTCGCATGGCCTAACCACTGTCGCTAACTGAAGTACAACTCGGGTTCGTCAAACACATCTTACGTGGCGACATGAATCTCAACCACGATCTCAAGTGTTGTACCGATTGTCTGGACTATAAACATAGTCCCAAACGCAATTAATCCATATTCAAAGCATGTGGAGTAAAGTGTAATAAACAAAGCAATTCAAGCATGCTAACAAACATGTCATAAGCATGAATAAAGCATGTTATAAAGCATGTCATAAAGCACTACATAAATAGGAATACAAACACATATATTGCACAAGTAAGCGATTTAAGTAAACATCCTCATGGAGGAAATCATACAAGTCTCTAAGGTAGTTGAGAATCCCATCTCAACATCCTCCTAAGGCATCATCATCCAACCACTTACTCACACAAGCATTTTCACAAACACTTAGCATACACTATTTCAACATAGTGTATGTTAGCAAACATGTATTAGGGTGAGTCCTTTCGTCAAGCAAGTATTTTACGCATATATAATATATTTATACAACAAATAATCATGGCAAACACATCTCTAAAATATATATGTATACGGTACTTTCTACAATATAGTATTTCTACATATATAGTGTATATTAGTAAAACATGTATTTGGGTGAATCCTTTCGCCAAATAAGTATTTTATCCATATATCGTATATTCATACAACAAATAATCATGTCAAACACATTTCCAAAATATATACATATACGGTATTTTCTACAATACACTATTTCTACATACATAGTGTATATTAGCATAACATGTATTAGGGCGAATCTTTTCGACAAATAAGTATTTTATCCATATATCATATAGTCATACAACAACTAATCATGTTAAACACATTTCCAAAATATATACGTATACAGTATTTTCTACGAATACCTAGAATATATAAAATTCCATATTCTACGTCTTTAATCGAAACAGAAAACAGAAAGCACTTTGTACATGTGCAATTGCATGTAGATCATGAATCTATCATTATCTGACATTAAAAGCATTGAAAACCATAACCTATACATCTAAAGTCCACACCTTTTGTCGTAAATCGTAACGAAGTTGATAGGTTTGCCAAGCTTCTGTATTCGGCAGTTTGGTAACCTATAGAATGAAATAGGTTAGCTATTTAATAATCTAAAACTGTCTAAACCCCAAAACAAATTAGGGTTAGGGTTTCTTACTTAGAAATGACGTTGGAATCGCCGGGAGAGCGATAAGAATAGGGCGGTGCAGCTTGTGTAGCGGCAGGGGAGCATGACAGGGAGATTCTCCCACATCTCCCACACTTTCTCTCTCTTTTCTCTCTTCTCTCTCTAAGATTTCTTTCAAATTCGTATGACTGAAATGAGAGAGGGTTTAAGGTCCTTATATAGCCTAAAACTTCACCGAAATAGACTTGGGAACAAGGTATACTTGGGTTTTGTCCAAAGGGCTTCTGTTTTAGCTCAACGGAGGACTTCTGGTGGCCCCCCTTGAGCCAAAGCTCGGACTTAAGCCCACTAATGCTGGATCTATGTTTAGTCAAGTTTTTGTTTCAGTCGGGATCCCAGATCACGTGTGGAGGACCAGTTTCAATTCAACGGTCAATGGAAGTCGATCAGAGATTCCGAGTACACTAACACGTGTATGAAATTTTTCCTGATCCGAGGGTGTAATTTGGCCCGATTCTGATGGTCAGGTTGCTTAATACTAACCCGCAAGCGACAAGTCTCAGATTACTATTTGAGATATTTATTTTTAAAGAAAATCAAGTATTTTCACACTCCTCGCTCTGGACTCAAGAGAACAGCCGTGGGAGATTGTTTGGATTTGATTTCTGAGATAGTTGTCAAGCCCAGCGAGGCAGTCTTAAGTCTTTAACTTCGTGTTATTCGGACTTCCGACGTGCAGTCCAGACCTAATACGGAGTTTCGGGATGCTCCCGAGAGTAGCCGGGTAATGAGATTGATCATAGATTTTAGGTTAACCTAGCGTCAATGATTCTACAAGTTTTGGGTCTTGCAGATCGTATTTAAAGTGAATCAAGCGGATTTCGTAGCTAATCTAGTTTAGCACTTAGTTACTTTGTCAAATTTCTAAAGGATTTAGTCCTGAGTGATTTCGGTCTGAGGTGATACTTAGACCTTTGTAGCAATGTTTAGTTTAAGTATTGTTCTTCATCACCTAAACTTTATGATAGTGTTTAGGGTGAAAGTACTTAGAAAAATTGAAAGATCAAGGTGGTGAAGGGTGGGATTTATGAAGGAAATGGGTTCACAAGCGATTTTAGACCATGGGATTGAGTTCTGACAAGTTAATAAGGCGTTAGGAGTGACCCATTGCCTAAGGACGTCTAATCCCAGGTTGGAAAAAATCCAGGCTGTTACATAGATGCGTGTGAGTGGCGTTAGGTTGCAGCAGCATTGAGCTTGGTGCATACAACGGACTTATGGAGCTTTGATTTTTGACATATGTATTTCCCTTTAGCACTGTACTCAACTGTTTATATTAGTGGATATGTGATGATGATGTTGCCTTTATGATTTGGGTAACTTGTGGTTTATTACTAGATAAATGTACAAAAAAATCCTCCGTGTAGGATCCCACGATCGGAATCTGACGAATAGGCGTTGGGAGCTGAGAATGCGGTACTATAGAGGTTGTCGGCACCGGATTCTGCGATCGAGAATTTTATGAGCCCGGTTTCTAAGTTTGGGGCGTGACAATATCCACACTAAGATATGTTGCGCTAGCATTCCCAATTATATTGAGCTAGTGAACGTGTCCCTGCGAGCTGAGCAGGATGGAGACAGAGTGTCTCGGACACGTATACCAATGAGCCTGAGACCTCGACCTGAATTGCCGAACGGACCATTCTTCGGTAAGAGGCTGCGTTCAAATTCACTCTCAGGCTAATGGATCTACTGACCCAGTGGAGGCGATAAGATCTTTGGTGCATCTACTGTAAGAAGACGGGCCATAACGAGCCCTTTTGCTTTACTAAGATGAGGGACAATGGTTTTATGCCGCCTCAGAAGATCAACCGTCAGCCACCACAAGTTATATCAGCTCCACTTCTACGATTGGCACCGCCAGCACAACCATTTTACCGATCACCCGTACTCGAAATAGGCCGCCTCAACGACCTATGAAAGCGCAACCAAACCGTCCACAACAAGCACGTGTACATGCGCCTGTTGCCGAAGCATTTGAGTCATCAACTGCAGTACCATTAGCTTTTAAAGTCACTGCTCACATCTAAGGTACACCTGTATTTTTATTAGTGGATACCGGGTCCACCACTTCAATAATATCATGTTCAGCAGTCGAGCGACTAGGGTTGGATACTACCCCTATGATTGGGGTGAAAATCCTTATCATAACAGGGACCTTCTTCGACGTTACTAAGCTTTGTAAGGATTACCCGATAGACCAAGGAAGCAGAACGATGCGCATTGACTTGATTGTTACCCCGCTATATCATTATGATGTTATCCTTGGTATGGATTGGCTTACTGAGATGAAGGCAGAAATCGACTGTGAAACTAGATTGGTGACGGCCCATGGGCCTGAAAACACACAACCTTCACTTTTCCAGTTCAGGTTAGTTGGCCCTACCGCATTAGTTGTTATGCTTCTCTAATAAAAAATGTTGATGGTCCATCACTTGGAGACATGCCTATAGTCCAGGATTTCACGGACGTGTTCAGAACGATCCCTGGGCTACGTCCTCAGTGCGAGATCGATTTTGCCATTAACTTAGTGCCGGGTGCGACACCTATCTCTTTACCAACTTATCGCATGCCTCCATGTGAAATGGAGGAGTTGAGGAGACAGATTGATGATCTGTTGGACTTAGGTTTCATACGACTGAGCATATCTCCTTGGGGAGCACCTGTGTTGTTTGTAAAGAAGAAAGACGGATCACTGCGATTGTGTATTGATTATCGCAAACTGAATCACATCACCGTCAAGAACAAGTATCCTTTGCCTAGGATAGATGACCTGTTCGATCAGTCAAAAGGGGCATAGTATTTCTCAAAAATCGACCTGCAGTCCAAGTATCATCAGTTGCGCGTCAGAAATGAAGACATGCAGAAAACAACATTCAGAACCAGTTTTGGGCACTACGAGTTTCTCGTGATGCCATTTGGGCCTACAAATGCACCGGTTGTGTTCACGGACCTCATGAACTGGGTGTTTCAACCGTATTTGTACTGATTCATTATCATGTTTATAGATGACATTTTGATATATTTCAAGAGTCGGAAGGATCACAAAGAGCACTTGTGAGCAATCTTTGATACTCTCAGGAAGAATCAATTGTTTGCTCAGTACTGGAAATGCGACTTCTGGAAAGAAGAAGTCAAGTTTCTAGGACACGTGATTTTTAAGGAAGGAATTGCCGTGGACCTTGCCAAGGTGACCGCAATACAAGACTGGGAATAACCCGGCTTCGTTACAGAAGTGAGGAGTTTCTTCAGACTTGCTGGGTACTATCGCTGAATCATTAAAGATTTTTCCAAGATAGCCGGACCGTTGACTCAACTCACTCGAAAAGATCTTTCCTGAAATGAGAAAGTAGAAGCAGCCTTTCAGAATTAAAAGACAAGCTGACATCCACACTCGTGCTAGTATTGTCAGAGCAAGGGATCAGATATACCATATACACAGACGCTTCTCGTGTTGGTTTGGGTTGTGTACTTATGCAAAAGGATAGGGTGATAGCCTATGCCTCGCGATAGTTGAGGAAGCACGAGGAAAATTACCCCACACACGACCTGGAATTGGTGGTTGTCATTTTCGCATTAAAGCTCTGGAGACATTACCTTTACAGAGAGGAGTTCGATTTCTTTTGCGACTATAAAAGCCTCAAATACATCTTTACCCAGAGGGACCTGAATATGAGGCAACATCGTTGGATGGAAACCTTGAAAGACTTCAAGTTTGTGGTCTCCTACCATCCTGGCAAGGCCAACCTTGTGGCTGATGTATTGAGCCGCAAGAAGACAATAGAATTTGTAGCTCCACTGATGATAGAAGAATGAAATATGATAGAGTTTGTGTGGGATTTTGGCCAGAAGCTGACAGTGGAGGAGCCATTCGAGTGCGTCGTACACTTCCACATGCAACCACTTATCACTGACCGAATCATTGCAGCTCAGAAAGAAGATGAACTGTTTGTGAAGATGAGAGAGCGTGCGAGCGACAGTGAAGAATCTGAATGGAAGATTGGCTTAGATGGAGGTTTGAGATATCGTGGCTGCCTATGTGTCCCGAACCTCCATGACTTGAGGAGAGAAGTTTTAGAAGCCGCCCACAATTCAAAGATGGCAATGCATCCAGGTAGTATGAAGATGTATCGGGACATGAAGCGTTCGTATTGGTGGGACAACATGAAGGCCCATATAGCAGATTTTGTATCCTGATGTCTTATGTGCCAGCAAGTTAAGGCAGAGCAGCGCCGACCCCCTGGCTTACTTCAGCCCATACCCATAGCTGAATGGAAATGGGATTTCATATTTATGGATTTCATTTTTGGGTTACCCAAGACCAGAAAGGGGCATGACTCCATTTGGGTGATTGTGGACTGATTGACGAAATCGTCCCATTTCCTACCGATTGGAGTTGCTAATTCGGCTGATGATCTAGCCAAGCTGTACATTAAAGATATAGTGCGATTGCGTAGAGTTCCTATGGAGATTGTGTTGGACCGAGACACACGATTCACATCTATCTTTTGGAATCGAATCCAAGAAGCAATGGGAGTGAAACTGAAGTTCAGTACCGCGTTCCACCCACAGACCAATGGGCAGACGGAATGGGTCAATCAGATACTTGAGGACATGCTACGAGCTTGCGTGCTTGATTTCAAGGACATTAGGGATGGCTGTCTCCCCTATGCCGAGTTTACATATAACAATATCATTGGCATGACTCCTTACGAAGCCCTATATGGACGCCCATGTCGAGCTCCACATTATTGGGCAGAAGTTGGCGAGAAGAGCTTGGTTGGCCCAGACCTGGTTCAGGCGACCTCAGAAAAGATTGATATTATCAGGCGTTGACTCTTTATAGCCCAGAGTAGACAAAAGAGTTACACAGATACGAGGCGGAGACAGTTAGAGTTTGAAGTTGGGGACCATGTATTCCTTGAGATTTCTCCAATGAAGGGAGTACTTCATTTTGGCAAGAAAGGGAAACTCACGCCGAGGTTCATTGGCCAATTCTAGATTCTAGACCGAGTGGGTGTGGTAGCATACCGCCTTGCTTTGCCCACACCACTTGCAGGCATGCACAATGTATTTCATGTATCGATGTTGAAGAAATATGTTCCTGACCCTACCCATATTATCAAATGGGAGCAAGTACAATTGAGTGAAGATGATAACTATGGATTGTGACCAACACGTGTTCTAGATAGGAAGGAACAAGTGCTACGTAGCAAAGTGATCCCACTCGTGAAAGTGTTATGGACACACCACACAGAGGAAGAGACAACTTAGGAAACAGAAGTCGAAGTCCGTAAGAACTACCCTAAGATCCTCGAGGAGTACGAAAATGTACTAATTTCGGAGACAAAATTTTTCTTTAAGGGGGGTAGATTGTAATGTCTTGGAAAAATTCGTACAAAGACCCGAGTACCACCTCAGGCTGAAATTCCTAAGGACAGTATTCTGTAGAAATTTAGGCAAAAATTAATTAAGTACTAAACTGAATTAATCGGTGGATTTAGCTCGAACCACCATTTACGCAAATGGCAAGACCCAAAACCATCAAAGTCGCTAACTCAACACTACATGAAAACGTAGGAGAAATCCCATGAGCCTGTCGCTCTTGGGAGTACATTGAAACTCCGTATCAAACCTGGACTGCACGTAGAAAGTCCGATGACGTGAAACTATAGGGTTATATGTAACACCCCGTACCTTTAGTACACGGGTGTTACATTTTAAACCTACAGTAACCTAAAAATATATTTGGGTTAACTAAAAACTTGAACTCGACATACGTAGGATGGGGATTCCGGTCGACATTAAAGGCATCCATCAAGGTCTCTAAGAGCCAGAACACGCCCTACAACAGTCAGGAAGGTGAGACTACTTGAGCACTTTAAATTAAAACCACCATGTTAATTAAATACCAATACAACACACTTGTCACAAACGCTTGAGAGTTAGTGCCTAACAAATAAATCCTTCATCATAACCAGTACCCTATCCTAACTGTTGAAAATTTGTATTAGGCCTACCCGTATGGCAGATCATGTCATACGGACCAATAATAGCCCAAAGGTGTATGTAACGGGCCACTTAAGGCTCACCATCGACCCAAAATCGGCCAGGGCCCCTATATAGAGTCCCCAATACAAATGAACGGTGTAGATTGTGAAAATAACGTTGCAGTAGGCCCCGACATGATGCATGTGTACTGAGAGTGCTCGTGCATGAGGTACACTGAAACAGCTGGCTCGGTCAAACTAGCTTTGACCGAGCACCTCTCAAAAATTTCCTTTCCACCCTCCTCTCTATTTAAACCAACCATGCTCAATCCCCTAAGTGGCCCACCATGTCATTTTCCAGACCATTTGATCCATTCAGTTTCTCAGTGGGGCTCGGTTTAACAAAATCGTATAGCCGTTTAACCCCTTGTAAGCGGACGGGGGAGATGGATTACTACCGTCCATCCTTGCCAAAAACAGCCTGACCGGGGCCTGTGGGAGGAATGAGAGAGAGAATCGACCTTCCTCTTTGGGAAGGACAAATCCCGGCCGTCCGTTGTGGGAGCAAATCCCAACCGTTGAAGCCTTCTCTCCCTAGGCTATAAGAAGGGCATTGTGGCCCTTGGGATTAACGCGGAGAGAGAGAGAGAGAGAGAGAGAGAGAGAGAGAGAGAGAGAGAGAGAGAGAGAGAGAGAGAGAGAGAGAGTCTAAAATGGTGCCAGTTACCCTGTTGCAACTCAACCCAGTTGAGCCAGTAGTATCCATCCGGACCTGGTAACGAACCACCTTCCCTTTCCTTTTCTTCCAATGGTTTATATTCTAGCATGCTAGGATGGGTTCGCAAGCTGAAAATAGCCAACTAATGGCCGTCTTTCGGACTGAGAACGGACTCAAATCATGGTCGGAGATAAGCTGAAAGCAGCCAACTAATGACTGTATTTCAGACTGAAAGTTGGCTGAAGCTTCGTTTTGAGCTCTCTGTAGAGCTTCGAAACAAGCTCAGAGGGCAAGCCAATCAATGGCTATGGAATGGACTGAGGAGATAGTGACTTGGGTCTCTGTTTCGAGCAAAGATGAGCCAATCATTGGCTCTATGCCAAGCTGAAAATTGACCCAACCGCAGCACCTGTCTTGAGTTGTGACCCAGCCAAAACGATGTCCGTGCGTCCGACCAAAACCAAGGAAGTCTGAAGCTCTATTTTGAGTTGAGATCGGGCAAGGTTTGGGACCTATGATCGGAGAAGGAGTTATGCCACGAGAAGCCGGAGTCAGGACTTGAGCGGGCACGCATGGGCTAAAGAAAACGACCGTGTATAGGGTCATGCAAAGAGCCTGCAATGGGCCATGATCATGGGTTGAAATTAGACCTCAGGCAGGGCCAGTTCGAGCATAAGCTCGAGGTGCTGTTGCTGATAAACGAGCACACAGTGCTGGCCCCGAACGGGTATGTTGCTCAGACGTAGCTCTCAGCTGGTCTGAGGTCGGGACTGCTAGGCCATATGCCACGAGAAGCTGGTGGGCCACGCCATGTATGTTGCGGGCCCCACTATAGCCTCAGTGGGCCATTTTTACAAACAACAACAAATAGGTTGCGTTGAATGTGGGCCTCACTAAATGCAGGTGGGCTGCACTGGCGATGGGCCTCCCCACGACATGAGTAGGCTGGTCATGGGCTCTGTACGAATGCTGGTGGGCCGCACCTGAGATTCCAATCTCAGTGGACCACACCGTCAATCTCAGAGGGCCGCACCTGAGATTCTAATCTCAGTGCGCCACACCTAGCTGGTGTTTTCTCCCCTTCACGTCCATTCCCAGAGTTAGCTCCTGTAGCCTATGTTGGGACGTGACTGTCCAAAATCAACCTCCTCTAAAAACCCAGTGGGCCACAACAAAATAGCAGTAGGCATGGACCCCATCATCCGAGCCATCGAAACCAACAACCAAAATAATCCAAAACTTCATAGGCCCCACAAACATGGGATACATACAATCCAACGGTCCAAATCAGGGCCCACTGCAAATGGTGGCTGGAATTCAAAAAAGGAAACCATCTTGGTTCGACATTCCTAACCGTTGGGTGTTCCGCTTGCTCCATCTGAACCGCTAATCGTTCTTCATTCTAACGGACCACTCGATGGTTAGAAGGCAAACAAAAACATCCAAACCGTCTCTTTAGATGTAAGACTTTGGTTGCATTCCATCACAATTGGGCCCATAATGTAGACTGTTTTCACTAACACAAATGCAGTACATGCCCACCTGAGGTTCCAACCTCAGTGGGCCACGTCGGATGTTGAAATCATATTCAGACTGTCCATTAAGGGACAATGCGTTCAAACCACCCATCAGTGGACATTTAGTGCTAAACAACGTCTGGGTAGTGCTGGTTTATGTAGACCATGGTTGGATGGGGCAGATATATCGGAAAAGGTTTGGGGCAGTGCTGAACCATAGTTAAGTGACATTGAATTTCCTGAACTACCTTGGAACGGTGTCATATGAGGCCCACCTAGTAAATCAAAGGTCTACATGTAGGGCCGGTACAACCCAAACAACCTTAGTTAGGGCCTTCCAACCCTCCACCTATCCTCATATACCGAACATTGGGACTCATGTCTAATATAAACGTAATTGTATAGGGAGTTGCGTGAGTGGTGTGAATCCACTGTCTTCTCAAGGAAACTTGCATCTAGAAGCACTCTACGTTTTGTCTGGTGATGATTTCTTTCCCCTTAAGCTTTCCATCCCTAGCTAAATCAGAAATAACGGCTTATTTAATTTAGTGACTTGCTAGACCAGTGATAAGTTGTGTATGGAAATAGACTGCATTCATTTGACCTATCTATTCAAATATGCTTACTATTGGCTAGGATTTTGATTACTCCGAACTGCCTAGGTGAATAATCTAACTATTTATGTCGTATGTCTTATATTGCTTAGTAGAATGTATTGATATATGCATAATCCTTATTTCTTCCTTCCATATCTCTTTTATCACTATGATGATATAACACACATACTGTTGGAATCTCTCCGTGGGAAATTCTAGTAAGGAGAGTTTGTACTTAGCGTGTAATCGAACGAGTTGTGAGGTGAGTGGGTCCCTGACATGGAGGTATTTGGTGGTTGGTATTTGATCATGGGGTTCACCATCAATGTGTGGTTCTACCTAACTGACTTGGGATGAGCTTCACAACTTTTCCAAATACCGTTGTTTACCCGTCTTTGTACCATTCATGCCGACATGCCTTAATCGCCACATTTGGTAATTCCAATATTTCATTCCTAGTCGGCATTGGTGGTGGCCCCCCTATGTTGAATTGATTGACCGCATGCTGTGGGTACTACACACACCCTAAGACGATAGCCTCATGGGCCGGGGATAGTAGTCATGAGATACTATGCCCGAGCCGTCGGCCTACGTTGGGCCATAAGCTCCCCGTAGTGACCGTGAGCTTATTTAAATGGCTGAGTGTAATTGAATTAATAAATGGACTGGTTAATCATGCATACACGGAACAGACCAGCATCCATTGCTATCGTACGTGATGTACGTATTGTTCCGACTAGATGATGTGTCCCAGGTTCGACGATTGCATGGGTGACGAGTTCACTGTCCGCTCGGATGAGCATCCCCAGGGTGATGATTGCATTCCATACATCCATGCACT
Source organism: Magnolia changhungtana (assembly GCA_030180095.1). Taxonomy (NCBI): domain Eukaryota; kingdom Viridiplantae; phylum Streptophyta; class Magnoliopsida; order Magnoliales; family Magnoliaceae; genus Magnolia; species Magnolia changhungtana. The sequence goes on from JASAUF010000625.1 coordinate 6,978,856, forward strand.
TAATAAGACTGCATTTACTATGTTCTGGATTATCTGTATGCTTTTGTGCTATTCCTTGTTTAGGGCGGCGATGTGTAATCTTGAGGGGAGATCACACTGAGCCGGCCACTCATTCATCAATGTTCAACCGTACAGAGGATACTGGGACAGATGGACTTGCGGTGGACTCGGAGATGGCTGAAATCGAGGAGGAGCCTTACAACGAGGAGCCGTACCAGGAGGTTGCTACTTATTTTGGATTAAATCAGCAGACTAACTGCATATTATAATTTTAGTTCATTTAGGAATTTGAGGTTTTGTATGTGGGCCCCAGCTGAGTGGCCCAGAATATTGTTACTACTTGAGTTGTATCTATACTACACTTGGTTCCGTTAATCGCACTTTGATTTTGATTATCCTTTGGCTTATCAGTTAACACCCGGGTTTTCAAGAAACGAGTGTTGTACTCGAGTCTCAAAAATCGGGGCGTTACATTATACTCGTCTTACTGGGCTTGACAACCATCGCGAAAATCGAGCCCAAATAGTGTCTAGGAACACACAACTTGAGCCCTGAGTGAAATGTATGAGAAACGTAAATATCTTTAGAATATGAAATGAAACTTAAGTGAATTGGGCAGACAGAACAGGTAAATCAGATACTTGAGAATATGCTACGAGCTTGCGTGCTTGATTTCAAGGACAGTTGGGATGACTGTCTCCCTTATGCCGAGTTTGCGTATAACAATAGCTTTTAAGCAAGCATTGGCATGGCTCTTTACGAAGCCTGTATGGACACTCATGTCGATCTTTACATTGTTGGGAAGAAGTTGACAAGAAGAGCTTGGTTGGCCCAGATCTGGTTCAGGCGACCTCAGAAAAGATTGATATTATCAGGCGTCGACTCCTTATAGCCCGGAGTAGACAAAAGAGTTACGCAGATATGAGGAGAAGATAGTTAGAGTTTGAAGTTGGGGACCATGTATTCCTTAAGGTTTCTCCAATGAAGGGAGTACTTCGTTTTGGCAAGAAAAGGAAACTCACGCTGAGGTTCATTGTCCAATTCTAGATTCTAGACCGAGTGGGTGTGGTAGCATACCTCCTTGCTTTTCCTACACCACTCACAGGTGTGCACAACGTATTTTACGTATCGATGTTGAAGAAATATGTTCCTGACCCTACCCATATTATCAAATGAGAGCAAGTACAGCTGAGTGAAGATGCTACCTATGTATTGCGACCAACACATGTTCTAGATAGGAAAGAACAAGTGTTACGTAGCAAAGTGATCTCGCTCGTGAAAGTATTATGGACACACCACACGAAGGAAGAAGCTACTTGGAAAACGAAAGACGAAGTCCGTAAGAACTACCCTCAGATCCTCGAGGAGTACGAAAAGGTACTAATTTTGGGGTTGAAATTTTTCTTTAAGGGGGGTAGATTGTAATGTCTCAGAAAAATTCGTACAAAGACACGAGTACCACCTCAGGCAAAAATTCCTAAGGACCGTATTATGTAGAAATTTAGGCGAAAATTAATTAAGTACTAAACTGAATTAATCGGTGGATTTAGCTCGAACCACCATTTACGCAAATGGCAAGACCCAAAACCATCAAAGTCGCTAACTCAACGCTACTTGAAAACCTAGGAGAAATCCTATGAGCTTGTCGCTCTCGGGAGTACATTGAAACTCTGTATCGGACCTGGACCGCACGTCGAAAGTCTGATGACCATGAAACTATAGGATTATACTCGTCTTACTGGGATTGACAACCATCGCGGGAGTCGAGCCCAAATAGTGTCTAGGAATGCACAACTTGAGCCCTGAGTGAAGTGTGTGAGAAACGTGAATATCTTTAGAATATGAAATGAAACTTAAGTGAATTGGGTCATTCACTCACGCACGAAATTGAGGATTTCGGACCGTCAGTTTCTGACCAAACTTTGCCCATGGAAAAAGGAAATTTCCCTGAACATATTCGTATAGATGTGGCCCCGATCGAGTAAGTACGACCGTTGATCTGACACAGGTCCTCCACGATCGATCAGCTTATCAGATCACACTAAAATCACATCCTGGCACAGATCCATTGTCAGGGAACTTACTCTATGATGTGAGTAGTGGACCTCCAGATGAGCCCCGTTTGCTCGAAAGAGGCACCCTTTAGTTATAAATTAAGTATATCATGGCCTTGGGGCCATTCGCATCAATTTTGGGCCTATATAAAGCCCTTAAACCACCCCATTCCCATTCCATACGAATTTTCTAAAATCCTTAAGGGAGAGAGAGAGAGAGAGAAAAGGAGAGAAAAGAGGAAGGAAGGAAGAAGGATGCTTGAAGATCCTCAATGGGATTCTTTCCACTACTCCACGCACTGATTCACCTCCCCACTTCGCTACATGACCCGTTTCAACTACGATTTGGGTAAGAATCCAAATGTTAACGCCGTAGTTAAGATCTAGAATAGTCGTTTGTCAACCTAGCTAACGGATTTCGTGATTTAGGTACCCGTCATCCCATTTTCGGGAATGTAGGATTCGAACCGAGTCTGAAATGAGTATTCCGACGAAAGGTGCGGACTATAAATGTTTGGGTTATAGTTTTCAATGCTTTTAATGTCAGCTAATGATTTATGTCTAACTTGATTGCTACCATATCGTCTTAGACATGCCAATTTCGATATGTTTTACATGTATGAACTATGTTGGACAAAATATGCATTCTATGTGTTTGTTGAAATGTTTGAATGAACATGTAAACATGAATTGTGTTTGCTATGCCTACTAATCTAGGATTCATTGCTACCATATGTATGCTGACCTCTCTATATAAGGATTTGCTAAAATATATGTTATAACTAACCTAGTCTATATATTTGGTGAGGCGTAGCCTAAGTATTTGGTAAATTGTCTGAATGAGAAAATGTTGATGATTTGTAATTATTAAGAGTATTAAGATCGGATTCTTATTTACCTTACTCATATGTATTGTTTCTTTTATGTAATCATATCCACCGCCACACAATTTATGATAAAATACAAGTGGTTGGTAACATGTTCAATGTGTTTGATAAAATGCTCAAATGAGGAATTGATTTAGATTGTTTGTTAAATGTTGATATGATTATCACATGTATCTACTTAATGCATTTGAGTAAGATTGGGGCTGCAATGTAGCTCAGGCAATCGGTAACATTTTATGTATGGTGGCCGAATTAGTCTCGCCACATTGGGTAACTCGATGAATCTGAGTCGCACGACGATTGTCGACAGTGGTAAGGCCACAAGGGGTGCTTATGCGCTCCATGTCATTAAGTCAACGTGTACTCGTACCAATCAAACTTGCTAAATAAATCGATTGGCCTATTATGTGTTTACCATGTATGTACATCACTGCTTGAATCTAAAGTACCACTTACCAATGTAAAAGCCCGTTTCAACCATGGTACCACGATCCGCTAAGACTCATGAGCCGGGCATGGTGGTATGGGACACCTGGTCAAGCTGTCGGCCTATGCTGGGGTGACGAGCCTCCTCATAGTGACTAGTGAGTAACCCAAACTCGTGAGCTGTGCATGGTGGTATGGGACACCGTGTTCGAGCTGTCGGCCTACACTAAGGTGATGAGCCTTCCCTTAGTGACCGCAAGTATAAACTTTGAATTTGCCTATCGATTATTTTTCATTAGGGGTGATGCCCTATAACTTGCCTATTGTATGTGGTTAACTAGGATTGACGACCCTAGATGGATCCTTCGCTTGGGTTAATGATATAAAAGGAGGTACCTTAGCTTCTCGAACCTGTTGTATGAATAAGCTTAATTAAGTACTTGGCTAACACGACCATGCACCGCATTGCATGTGCTTTGGCGAGGAAGTTAGACTTTAGAGAGGTTGTTATGCGCGAACTTGATTGTTAGAGTCGCTTGTGAGGGAGTTTTGTGCGAGGGCATGCGTCATTACTGCACTCCATTCCTGCATTAACAAGAGTAGTTAGGAAGTGATTGTTGTATTACTTTATCATTACTACTTGATTGCCTTGAAAACATGTTAACCTTTGCCTTATAGTACCACTGAGTTAATCACTCACTCCCACCCTAGGACGGTGTTTTAAAACACCAACCAGACTATGGTTTAGATGCAGGTGACGATGTAGTCTACGCAACAGAGCTAGACTTCATGGATGAGGAGGAAGAATTCTCCTACGTGCAGCTCTCAGGCAGGTCATGTAGACCTCATGCTGATTCAACGGGATTGCAGGGATACGTGGATTAGTTGGACACTTTACATTTTAACATTTTGTATATTTTGAGATAATACATGTTTATATTCAGCCCGGTAACATAATCATACTCTGGAGGTTGTGAAACACGTATATACTTAAATATATATTCTTCAGACTTTCGCTTGCTTAATTTAATTGTATCCAAAGTATGATATGCTATTTTGGTATAATCCCACTCATGTTTAACTCATTAATATGGACGAAATCAGAACATCATCATCCATGTTGCATAAGTGATGTGCTGGATCTCGGGAGTAGAGCTTTACTCGACTCTCGAAATTTGGGGCGTTACATTTTATCAATGCAACTTTTGGGCTATGTTCCATCCACAATGAGGTAGACATGTTGGATAGACTAATGTATATCAATGCCATGTCCAACTTGGATGAAATGCACATCTTAACAATTTGCTGTGCTGGCAGATGTTTGCTACTTACAGTTTTCACTTCAAAATGAATGGGGATTGGTTTTCATAACAATTTGTTGTGCTGGTAAATGTTTCTCATGTACATGAACTGCCTTTAGAACATACGTGTTTGCTTAGGAAAACCTCATTTGGATGATCCTTACCACCAATTAACAGACTTTTTAGGATTTCAAATGGATGGTAAGGAAGAAGTCCAAGTAATGGACTTTGACATTCAAAGGGTAAAAGTCTTCCTTAGGCAACTAGGATCATTTTATGCCCTTTCTCTTGAAGGAGTCATGAATCATAACCCATCCACAGTACATCTTAACTAAAGAAAATCAGATTATGTGCATGCATGCCATATACAGAGAGACAAGTAACTGGTGAGCAAGATATGTGCACTTAACACTGTACTGTCGCTGCCTGTGGGGATAAAGGAAAAAAAACTTCAAGTAAACATTCATCAAAGCAGAATATCCACAAAAGCATTTGACCCATTTCATCCCCACTTTGCAGCTTAAAAACCACCATTAGGAGAACGAAACCCCTGTTTCGATACCCCATTTCACGATACCCTTTTTGGTATAATAGGCATGTTGGCATCATCCCATGAGAACGAAAGGGACCTAGCATTCGACGCTGTCCTTCACCATAGAAAGCCAGATCTACCACTAAACCCTAAATCCATGAGAGGAATTGGGGAAGAAAACATAAATGCAAAAATTACATGCTGCACATACCTGTCGTTGCCAACCCACTCACAATCTGCAGAGACCTTACCTTCTCCACTACAACCTCTCAGCCGCAAGGAAGAGACAAGACCATCTCTATATAGTCACTAATGGATCGCTCGTTGTTTCGACAAGAAACAAATGCATTCGATTTGGGGAATTTATTCAATGATAACAAAGAAAGAGATAAGAGAAAACATTGATCATAAGATATCTTATTCAGTCTGAGTTCATTAACATCCTCGCATTCCCTTGATTTTGAAGGTAGAATACAATGAATTAACATAATGAATGAAAGAAAAGACAGTCTAATGGCAACTTTGGTAGCATTTCGACGCTTTTGATGTTCATCGCTAAGGCAGATTGGTTATGCAGGCTTGGTTCTGCGAACTCAAAGCCCTTGATTCTGACTTGTGCAGGTGCATATTTGAGAAAACGCTTATGGACCACATGGTACTCCATCAGAAAGGTTGTGCACTCCCATCTGTTGTGAATCCTTGAGATTCTCTAACTCCTATTTTTTTCCCACTTCTCCTTCTTGCTTTTACTCTCACTGCCCTCTCCAAATGGAGGTAGGAGAGAGGTATTTATAGACATTCAACAAGTGTGGAGGTCGTCTATCTGAAGATGGAAGTGCACAGGTTTAGATAGGGAATGTGGAGTGCACAAGGCTTACTTCAGGACAAGAGCCAAGCATTATGACAAGTTGCCACAAGGAGTGGCGCATGGAGTAGGCTTTAAGACAATCTTCTACTCAAAATGGCATATGGGGCAGGCTTTAAGACAATAAAAGCCTTGCCTTAAGACAAGGAGAGAAAGAGGTGGCACATGAGCTAGGCTTTAGGACAACAAAAGCTTGTCTTCGAGACAAGAGGAGAGAAAGAGGTGACATAAGGAGTTTCTCTGCAATTCCATTGCGCGGAGATGCGCAAAAGCCTCTCTTCAAGACCATCCTCCACAAAAAGTGGCACATGGGATTTTTTCCCATTTCCATTGCATGAAGACACCAAAAAAGTCCCTTCAAGACCATGCTCCAAAAAAAGTGGCACATGGAATTTCTCTCCAATTCCATTGCGCGGAGACGTGCAAAAGCCCTTCTCTTAGACACATCCCCACACAAAGTGGTGCAAGCCACCTTGCTTAAAGAGGTTTGCGCGGGGTCACACAAACCCTTTCTCTCTTTGTCCATTGCGTGGGTCACGCATAAGCTTCCCTACAACTTCTCCAGTTGAGCGGGTCCGCGCAACAGCTCCTTTCCCTCTCTCCCTTACCGTCCTTCCTTCTTGTCTTCCAACCTCCCAAATGAGGCATGGAGAGGGGTATTTATAGACTTCTCTTTCTTACATAGTGGTGATCACCACCACTTCTTTCTTCATACAACTTCCACCCTCCTTCCTTACATAGTGGTATTCAACCACTTTTCCTTAAATAGTGGTGTACATTCCTTTCTAAGACAAGAACCACACTTCCTTCACTCATACAAGGCAACACCCATCCACTCCTTTTTACCAAAATACCCACATTCACTCTTTTTTACCAAAATACCCCCATTAATTCCTTTTTACCAAAATACTCCAATTTATTCCTTTTTACCACAATACTCTCCTTCATTTCTTTGTACCAAAATAAGGAGTGCACAACCTTGGAAAGGATTCACACCATGGAATTCTCTAACCAATGCAATGGACATGCAATGAGATGGAATATTTTTTATGCCTCAACAGATGCCCCCTCGATCCTTCTTTGATTGATTCTTGAAATCAAATGGAAGATCGATCTTCTTCCGACTGAAGAACTGAATGAACTGTAATTGAAGGATGACTGGATGATCATGCTTGCATAGAAGACTGAATGAATATACTTGACCAGAAGATTGAATGATCGCGCTCGAACGGAAGACTTGAATGATCGTGTTCGAATGGAAGACTTGAATGATCGCGTTTGAATGGAAGACTTGAATGCCCCCAGCCAGCAGTGTTGAGCAGATGCTTCACTAGAGAGGGTAAAATTCTCTTTTCATCGAAACCTGTCACTGTAATAGCTGTGACGACTTCATCTCTGAGTATCTTAGTCAGAGAACTATCTTTCAATGTTGCTGCGGCTGCAACGGCCTCTTTGATCAACTTCGGCGACTCTTTCTTTGAATTCCATGTCTAAGGAGTTGTTCTTTAATGCTACTCCTACTGCAACAATCTTTTTCAATTGTCTCCTTTATTCATGATCTGCATAACCCAAGCTTTCGAATGATAATCTTTCTTGCCAAATTAATCGGAATTAGTATCTCAAGATATCATAATTTTCCAATTTAGCTTCATGAAGTATATATAATTTTGAAATATATTGAAAACTTTAGAATAATTATAATATTTGCACTATGATAATTTGATCATCCCTTCTTTGTGCTTGTCAGCATGCTTTGTGCTGCATTATATCGTGCTCTTGGAGAAGTCATTTCTGGCTTTAGAGGTTCAATCACTGAGTCTTTTGTAGTTTATGCGTCTTGACATTTCTTCATCGGCTGGCTAAGAATATTTTTGGACCTTGGCTGATTCGGAAAAATAGATAAGACTTCTCTCAATTCCCATTTAATAGCTTTCCGAAGGTTATAGAAATTACTGATGATGATTCTATCTCTTTTGATAATCATTAATTCCTTGTCTTCATCAGGTCCAATACTTAGAGAACTGGATCATGCTTTGTATTTTCCACCTATAATTATCCAGCTCATACTTCTTATAATTAGATGTGTTGAAGGGCTCATTAATATTTACTTAGTGCACGATTGTTGCTCAGTAGATTATACCATATGAATTCTTCCTCCTCGCCTAAGAGTTTTTTAGAAAGACTGAACATTGGTTATTTTGAAGAAGTAGATTATGCTCCCTCTCTAGGTCAATTCTGTATAAAAATTTCTTCTGCATATAATATTTCTGAAACAAAGCCTGCCGATACTCTTGAGGGATGGATAGCCTTTAACACGCCTTTGAAGAATACTTATAAATCTTCAGATTTCCTAGAAGAGAATGAGAATCCTTTGCAGTTCTATCCTCCTCCTCCTTTGTAAATTTCCAAAGATAATATTCTTTCAACATCAAAAAAGCAGGAGATAGAAAGGCATCATCATTCTCTTCAGAAGGATAAACATATCATCATTAAAGACTCATCCTCTTCAGAAGAATAACCATATTTTAAAACACTTGGCTTTGAGATAGAAGATATTGAATATTTTGAATATGTACCTATTTCAAAGGAAACACATTTTGTATATCGTATATTTATTTATACTAAATATGGAATTTTTGTGATTTTTGTTATCATATCAGACAGTCTACATCTTCAAGCATATTTATAGCAGATAGATGATCATGTATTTTTGCAGTATGTTCCAGACATATATATCCATGCGATTATCTGATTGACATATTATATTTTATTTTATATTTTATTGTGATTGTTATTAAGGGATTCCCTATATGATTTTGTTTTGGTTGGCGGAACTGAGTTTCAATTTAGTCAGATAACCACACGGTTTAAGCTCCTAAGTAGTTTCTTAGACTCATACGGGAGTCAGGTGCAGTTTCTTAGACTCATGCGGGAGTTAGGTCTTACACGAATGGTTGTTGTAACTCTCTAGAGTTCACGGGACTTATCACAGCCGGGGAGTTCACAAACCGCGATCCATCAGAGGGGCCTAGTGATGCAACCGAAGCGTGAACTCGGTGGGATTTACGCACAGGGCTGGCCACAGTAACTCTTTAGAGTTCACGGGGGGCACAAGTATTACCTTTAGGTACCAAATCCAAGGCCGCTAGTCCATCAATAAGGGGTCATCTTGCTTCAGAGACTTTCCATCTTGCTTAAGAGACTTTCCCTCATGCGTTACTACTGAAATCAAACCAGGGATCTGGGGAGTCATCCTGCTTCGGAGACTCACTTTTTCTTCGGCTGCAAGGTCGGGCCCATTCATGGGAGGGTATTTTCATCCTTCCCCGTGACGCTATCAGAAGCTATACAGATGGCATAGGTCTTACGTGACTGCTTCATCAATTGGCCGCATGGGTATGCATGTGATGTGGCTTAGACGGGCTTTTTAGGGCCACTGGTTCCACATTGCTGCCTTAATAACATATATATAGTGCCGATGATGATAAGTCTTATGCGTAGTTGGCCGTTGAGGGATTGGCTAGGCTGTCTTAAATAATGATAAGCTCTCATCGTTGCCATGAACTTTATATGTGGTTGGCTATATATTTATATTCCACTACCAAAAACCGGTGAACCGATAATTGATATTTCGCCCCTGCTGATAATGTTCTGAGAACATTCATATCATGTTTGCAATAGTGTATCAGCTTGGTGATGATAACAATTTCGATAAAATGGTTTGTATGAGAGATTGATGATGACAACAATAGTTGCTAATTTTGGTGATAATCATCAACGCTTAGCGATTTTGACAAAAATCATCGGCGTGCGGCGATTTTGGCAATAATTGTCACGCCCCAAACTCAAAAACCGAGCTCACAAAATTTCTGATCGCCGAATCTGGAGCCGACAGCCTCTGTAGTATCTTGTTTTTGACTCCCAGCGCCCATAAGCCAGGTTCTGATCTTAGGATCCTACGAGGAGGATTTTCAACATGAATTTGAATCGTAATAAGCATAACTAAGCATAACCCACAATAACAACCGATAACTCCATAACATTTCTACTATGATATAAAACTTATAAGTATAATGCAGAAAAGGGAATACAAAGATATACAAAAGCTCCACGATGATCTACTATGCGCTCTTGCCTCAGCGCTGCTGCGATCTATCGTCACCTGCATGCAACGGTCATGCATAAGCTTACGAAAAGCTTAGAGGATGGTGAAAGTGTGTGCGTAATGTAGTAATACCATTATGCAATATCAGAGTAATGCAGAATATGCTGATGAATCCATGAACACTATTAGTTGTACCAAGGCTATACGATGCAAGGCGTGAATACTATCGGTCATATCAAGGCTATCGATGCAAGGCATGAATGATGTCGGCCATACCAAGGCCATGCTATGCGAGATGCAACTCAAGCATACCAATCCTCATCTGAGTCCATATATCAACACAACTCAACTCTGGAATATCACCATGGTCTAGTACACTTCAAACTAGATTGCCGCCCCATCATGCGCAATAAGGTGAGTGGAAGAGACCTCACTATCCGCTTGCCAATATTGGGCCTGGCTCATCGATAACCGACCCATTCCTCGAGCTAGTCAAACTCAACCTAGCTTTGTCCCCTCCTCTCTGACTGGTAAAGCCGCACCCCCTTCCAACCAACCATGACATAGTGAAAAGCGTGGCTTTCTAGTATTCGGTACTTGGCGCTCATGCATCCACTCGGTCTAGACATTAGAGAAACCTCCTGGTACCATAAGGGTTTAAAGAATTTCACCCAGGGACATATATAGCACCCCATGTAGAATAAGATTTTTGGTATCCAATCCTGCCAACCACGATATGCCTATGGAGGCTATAGCCCTGATGTCGCTAGGGCGTACAGTATTCATGTCACACAATGCGAGATGCATGAATCACGCTATCCAGTCATACAACAATCATGCGTGTACCGCGCGCTCATGTGGACAACTCCCCTTATCAGGGAGTCCCACAACAATCTGCCCAATGACATGTGCTATGATCAATCACTCCTCATATATGCATACATACACTACCAAAAAAAGGGGCAAATGATTTAGACCACGTTACTTTTTTTACTACGGACATAAACCTTAGCTATGATTGCTACGGTTTTAATCCGTAGCTAAAAAGTTGATACAACATTAATAATTAATAGTGTTGTAAGGGGCTCTATGAGGCCTAAGAAAAACTATATGTTCTATCTGAGCCGTCTATATATTTTTAAATATTACTTTAGAGGACGAAAAAAAAATCATCTTGATCTAAGGCTCAAGTGGACCACACGATAGAAATATTGATATTAAATTATTGTTGCTTCTTATGGTGTGGTCTACTTTGGCCTTAAATATACCTGAAATTTTTTATCATAAGGTAAAATAATTTATTAAAATTATGGAGTGGAATGGAATAACGAAATACATCATGGTGGGCCCCACGGTCCCCTGATCGCAGCTTCTGCGTCCGTCCGTTAATTAAAACACGAAATTTGGGCGCGCGCTCAAACAGAGCCGCGCCCAAACACCCCTTTCAGTCTCTCAGTCTCTCTCTCTCTCTCCATTCCCTAATCAGAGCTTTGGGAAAGCTCTTCTTTCCCTAATCCTCTCTCTCCCTCTCGATCCTTGCTCCATCTCTCTCATTCTCCTCCCTCTCTCTCTCTCTAATGCATCAGTCGTGAATGCCCTCCTCTCTCTCTCTCTGTTCCCTAATCAGCCCTAATCCTCTCTCCCTCTCGATCTCTGCTCCATCACTGTCATTCTCCTCCCTCTCTCTCCAATGCATCAGCCGTGAAGAAACACAGGCCGTGAATGCCCTCTTCTCTCTCTCTCTCTCTCGATTGAAATAGCCGTGAATCTCCTACCTGAAGAAACACACGTCGTGAAGCTCCTCTCCATAGGTTTGATATCTTCTTCTATTTATATCTCTTTTCCTATCTTTTAGATTTGATATACGCTAACTATTTGATGAAATGACATGCTATATGTTTCTTGAAATGGCTGGATGAGATTTTTTTTTTTTTTTAATCTTCTGTAATATATACATGATTGGAGAGTTAATTTGAAATGGCATGCTATATGTTTGTTGAAATGGCTGGATGAGAACACATACATTAAAGTGGCCTCAAGATCAGTGTAACACCTGTTAGTGTCCTATCCTACTTAACCCTTTTAAATCCCACCATGCCAGAAAATATCCATTGCATCTAAGTTGAGAGACCACTATATGTATTTGTGTTAGTCTCCATGCTTCTGCATTAGGCATCGTGATGTATGTGCCTTCTATCGAGGCTGTCCATCCATTTTGGAAGCTCATTTTAAGGCATGATTCAAAAAATGAGGTAGTTCCAAATCTTAAAGTAGACCACATCACAGGAAATAGAAGTGATTAATCATTAAAAAAAAAACTTCTTATGAGTTAAAAAAACATTGAATCAAATTGATATTTGTGTAGTCCCTTCATTCAGACCTTTTGACGTTATGAATAGATTAAATGGAAAATGAACATTTTGGTGGCCCTTAGGAAGGTTTTAACGGTGGGTATTCAATCACTACTATTTCCTGTAGTGTATTCCACCTCAAATTTGGATTTGTTTTTCTTTACTGTAGTGTATTCCACCTAAGATTTGTTTTTTATTTCCTGTGGTGTATTCCACCTAAGATTTGGATTTGTTTTATTTTTAGTATCGTACCTTTAAAATGAGCTGTCAAGACAAATGGACAACTTAAGGAACATACATTGCAGTGGCCCCACAGTTAAGGATCCACGACCTTTCCATTTGGATGGAAACTAATTGGGGTGGGTATTGGACGCGGTTTGGCTAGTGACGCTGCCACCGTCTAGGTGGCTAGTGGTCAGTGCTATGTGGACCCCACCATGATGTATGTGTTCTATCGACATTGTCCATCCATTTTGAAATATAATTTTAGGACTTGATTCCAAAAATGAGGTAGATCTAAATCTCAGGTGGACCACACCCTGAGAAAACAGTTGTGATTGAATGTCCACCATTAAAGACCTCCTAAGGCTCACTGTAATGGTTATTTGACATCTAACCTGTTGATTAGGTCATACAGACTTAGATGAATAGAAAAAAAAATATATCGGCTTGATCCAAAACTTTTGTGGCCCCAAGAAGTTTTTAATGGTGGGCATTCAATCAAGAAGTTTTCGTGCCTAATGCATGTCTTTTGCTCACCCCACACATTTAGAGCTGGATTTCACCTTTCAGTGATCCAGATGGTCCATATAGTGGGTTCTCTTAGATGGACCATGTTGGAAAAAAACTCCATTAGGTGATCATCGATGTTTGATTTGTGACCTACAAATGGATGGTTTGCCCAATCATTTGTATTCGACTGTAAATGTAACGCCCTGAAAATCAGGGGTCGAGTAGTAACTCAACTCCCGAGTTCCGGAACATCACTTATGCAACAAAATGAATGATGATTGAATGTTGACTGTATTCGTGCATTGAACATGAGTGAGATTAAGCTAAAACAACATATCATACTCCAGAGACAGTTAGATTACAAGCGGAAGACTGTGATAGACATATAGAATATAAAAACTGTGGTGAGTCTCCAGAGTGTGATAAAGTTACCAGGTTAAAAAATTACAAGTACAATTCTAAAATTTACCAAATGTGAGGAAGTATAATGTCTTCTATCCTAAGTACCATAGCCCCGTCAATACATTACCAGGTCTTCATAGAGCTGTCAGAGGGTTATATGTAAGAGAACTCTTCCTCAACATCATAGTAGTAGTCTGACTCTGCTTCATAGGCATCGCCATCACCTGAAACTCAACAAATCTGGTTGGTGTGTACAACACCGTCTCGTAACGTGGGAGTGAGTGATCAACTCAGTGGAACAATAAGGCATAGGTTAACATGTTATCAACTCAGTCAAGCAATAATGATAAAGTAGTACAATCAAACAATTCTAAGTACTCTTATTAATGCAAGTATGAAATGACATGATGAATGCCCTTGCCAAACCACCCTCATGCGACATCATCTTATATTTGTGGATGCATACCTCCCTCAGTGCTCCACATCTACCAGGCATGCGGTGCGATAATGAGCATGATTACCGAGTAGTTATTAGTCCATTTCAAACAGCAGTATTAGGAAACTAAGGTACCTCCCTTGTATCATTCCCAAACATGATCCATTTTAGGGTCGTCAGTCCTAGTTAATCTCATACGGTAATGTATTTCTAGGTCACTGCAGAGGCTGCCAGGGCTGTTACGCACAATGGTTACACCACTCTCCCACACCTCTTTAACGGTTCATCACTATACAGATACAGGCCTAGTTCATACTCTATACACTGCGGCAAAACTCGTCGCCTCACCACAAATTTAGAGTATGCTCGAGGTCACTACAAAGGGCTGTCAGGGCTGTTGCTCGCATTCGTTGCACCACTCCCCCATCACCTTATCAATGTAGGCCAACAGCACGAATACAATGTCCCATACCACCATAATCGGCTCACGATTCTGGTTGCTCACTGGTCACTACGGGGAGGCCCATGGCCCTAGCGTAGGCCAACAGCTCGACCACGGTGTCCCATACTACCATGCCCGGCTCATGAGTCTTAGCGGATCGAAGTACCATGGTTAAAAGGGATTTCACTGGTAAGTTTAGTACCCTAGGTTCAAGCAGTAGTGTCCAAACATGGTGAACATACATTAGATAGATCGGGTTACTTGACGAACCTGACTAGCTCGAGTACACAATCAATTGAATGACATGAAGTGCATAAGCACTTTGCGTGGCCTAACCACTGTCGCCAACTGAAGTACGACTCGGGTTCGTCAAACACATCCTACGTGGTGAAATGAATCTCAACCACGAACTCAAGTCTGGTACCGATTGTCTGGACTATAAACATAGTCCCAATCGCAATTAATCCATATTCAAAGCATGTGGAGTAAAGCGTAATGAACAAAGTAAGTCAAGCATGCTAACAAACATGTCATAAGCATGTATAAAGAATGTTATAAAGCATGTCATAAAGCACCATATAAACAGGAAATACAAAAATAAGTATTTTATCCATATATAATATATTCATACAGCAAATAATCATGGCAATCACATTTCCAAAGATTATACGTATACGGTACTTTCTACAAATACCTAGAATATGTAAAATTCCATATTCTTCATCTTTAATCGAAACGGAAAACAGACAGCACTTTGTATATGTACAATTGCATGCAGATCATGAATCTATCATTATATGACATTGAAAGCGTTGAAAACCATAACCTATACACCTAAAGTCCGCACCTTTTTTCGTAGAATCGTAACAGAGTCAATGGATTCGCTAAGCTTTCGTATACTGCAGTTTGGTAACCTATAACATGCTTTCGGTTAGTTATTTCATAACCTAGTTTTTTTGAGTCGTTATATTCACCTAAACTTCAAGATTTGTTTCTAACATGAAAGCACTTAAACAAGTTTGAAGGATAAGATAGTGAGAGATGAGATTTATGAAGGAAAAATGAGGTTTTCAGGAAAATGGTTTGAAGAAGAAATGTGAGACCTTGAAATTGAGTGTTTGAGAAGTTAATCAGGTGTTACGATTGACCCATTGCCGAAGGACGTCTAATTCCAAGTGGCAAAAATTCGAAATGTTACAGCAAAATTCCACTGATCCTGTGGTAAGATTCTATGAATGGGGAGTTTTTGGGGCATGATTCATTCATAATAGGGCCCACCAGATGAACGGCCTGGATCATGGAAGTGGGCCACCTTTAGGTTTCTGGCTGAACCAAAACCATTTTTGTTTACTCGGCCAAGCATTATATGTTTCCTCTTAGGTATTTCTAACAATTTTCACATATCTGATGATGATGGATGATATAGCAACCCTGTAAAGTTGTAGCAGTCATGCTAAGTAGATTTCAGTCTGTTTCTCTCATTTGTTTTGAACTTACCGATATTCAAATGAATCTCCAAATTTGTAGTTAGTTTGGACATCTAGGTGGCTTGCTCTAATAAATCAAAGGGATTATGAGTGATGAGAAGATAACGAGGAATTTTCTGATGGTTCTTGCCTCTAATCAACTTTACATTTAGCTAACATGGGAACTAAAGACCACAGTCTGGCATTACTAACTTCCATGAACTTGTTTATTGTTGGAATCAAACTAACAAATGGTTATTCTTCTAGTACTTTATCTTCAAATAATTTTGATATGTGAACTTGATTTATTGCCTTTTTCTTTGTTCATATATTGATGCACTTGTCAGGGCGGGCACAGTTAGCAAAATTTACTTATTTTTTGTTGCAATACCTTTCTAAAGAGCATGGTTGTTAAAGCTTTTGGCATTGGACTTGCATATTGGTGATGTGGATCCATCCACCCCTATATTTTTGTATTTATAAACAGAGGATGTACAAAACAGAGATTCTACATATTTACCTTTAATTACATTCACTTATTTGCTTTTATGTAACATAAATGCATTTCATCAAAATGATTTCCCCTCTCTGATTGATGGCTAAACATGATTGAAATGTTCACTTGTTGTAGATTTGTAAAAAAAAAATTAAAAAAATGTTCACTTTAGATGATCCTAACCATCCAATTGGGCAAGGTTGTACGTGGACCATTGCTTGTAAGTATCCATTTTGACCATATAGCTAGGATCACCATATCTAAGCTTGTTTGTAGTCAAATTTTAACCAAATCTCCTTTTGTCCCTTGTTTGTATTGCTTTGGTTTTAATTTTTTACTTAACAGCCTGCATGCAATTGAATGTTCATCCTTGGGAACTTCAATATATGGCTTGCAGAATTTATTTCAGTTGATAGATGTTTTTATTTTTTATTTTATTTTTTATTTAAGGTTTTGGATGCAAGTTTTATATTCTAATTTCTATGGTCAGTTGTACCTTGTCGCATAATCAAGATAGTTTCCATCTTCTTCTATCTATATTACCACAGATTCTAAGTTTTTGGAAAGAACCATCTAGCATTTCCCTCAGGTGTTTCTTTCTCTTGTGAAAGTCTTTGTGCTTTTATTGAGTCCACCAACAAATGTGTATTTTGAGACAAGCAAGCATTTCCCCCTGTGAACTGAAACTCACTCGTGGACATTTCTTATGTGTGTGTGCCCACACATGCATGGGATGGGGGAAAGAGAGCATGTGTACATGTCTATCTATGCATGTATATATGTATGTATTTATGTATTAAGGAATACCAATTGATAAAGGGGAAAAACCTCTAAATTCACTTGGTAGGAACTCCTTTCCTCTTCTTTTGTTTTTATGTATGAGTTTGGGCGCTCTTGTCATTATCTTTGCTAAAATGAGATCAACTAGGAATGAACCTGTGTTTACATATATAGGATTTCACACCTTTGTGCCTGGCTGGCACATGTGGTGGCATTTAGATGGGCTAGGTTATACATGTGTATGCTCAACACACCTCTAAACTCTATATGTGAGCCTCCTTTTTAGATTTTTGTGTTTCTTATTGATGTTGCATAACTTCTGTAGGCTTGCAATGCTCATGGGATTTATTGTGCTCCATTATATGATACCCTTGGTATGCATATCACAACTTCTCACTGAATTCACTTGTGCATGGACTGATTTTCAGTAATCATAAATGAAGTTCAATTGGTGCAGGATTTTGTATCATAAATGCTTGACGTGTTTAAGTTTATGTTTTTTTTTTTTAAAAAAAAAAAAATTTCACTCCACAAATATTTTGACATATGTTTATTTGCTTGAAGTGTCATCCATTATCATTTTTAATTTTGTAAACTTTGCAGATTATATTGCACTATATGCTGATTTTTTAAAAAACCTTTTTTTTCTTTTTCTTTATTTGGTCTCTTTTCCAGGTGGTGAAAGCATTTCCTAATGCAACCAAATTCTTGAAAAGTAAGAAACGTTTTTCATTTTTTATATTCTTGGTGCAGGCTTTGTATTATATATTTTGAAATTGGCATTGGTTGATGTAGCAATTGTGAGCTTCGGAAGTAACTTCTCTATGAATTTGTAAGGCTGAGAACTGGGCACATTAATTGAATCTTTAAAGAACTGTAAGGCTGAGAACTGGGCACATTAAGAACCTCATTTGTCTAGTAATAATTTGAATATATGCTACACAGTTGCGAACATCATAGATAGCTTTTTTTCCAAGTCAAAAGTTTGGAATCCGGATGATAGAGTGAGTACTTTCTTTTTTAAAAAAAAAAAAAAAATCTCAGTTGGGACAAAGTACATACATTGATGTAAGTGGCGAACAGTCAGAAATGTTGATTGTGTGTTAGGCAATGATGTGATTGTCTTAGGCAATGAAAGATACGTTATCCTCCTGTTGGTTATATTAAACTAAATGTTGATAGTGTTTTAGGCAATGATGTGAAGTTGGTAGGAAGGAGAGGACTGGGAAGATAGGGAGAATCTCTTATAGCCTGTTTGAAGGCAGGTAGAGTTAACCTGTTATTTAAGTCCATGCATCTAGTAATCATGTATGACATCATAGAAGTGAAATTCTACTAGCCGCCCAATGGAATTTTTGATCACTATAGGGTTTGATTTGTGCCCAATTGATTTATATTACAATGAATTCATTTATCCAATGGAATTTTTGATCACTATAGGGTTTGATTTGGAAGTAAAGATGCAATATCCAATGAAGTAAAGTCAATCCTGGCTTAAAGCCTGTTGAAACTTAGTGGCTTATATACTTCATTAATGATATGGTTTTAATGCAAAACTTATGGTCACTACGAAACACTCTTGTAGAAAGAGGAAGAAAGAAAAATTCTTATATGTAGATCTTATCATAATTCTTCATAGTTCGGTGGTGCAATCTATCGCTAAGATAAAGGAATCGCAATTGTTGCTTATCTGCTCACTGAAGGAAGATTGAGTTTGTCATGTCTTCGAGCTTTTCTTTATTGGAGCTCTCCTAAACTTTTATCAACTTTTGTTCTCAGTAATGTTAGCAACCTTATGAAGTTTTGCTGTTGTGAAAAACAAGCACTTATGTTATATACTTCATTAATGATATGGTTTCAAGTAACTACGGTATATCTTTTAAGTTCCATTGGCTCCCATATCTCTTGATCATGTTGATAGTACCACAGTCATATCAGAGTTTCTCATAGTCTCAACTTAAAAATAAGTTATTTCTGTTGTAGAATGTTTGTATTGAACTTTTGCAGTGCAGGCATGTTGTTAATACAACTGACATTACCACCAAATATTGTAGAAGAACTTGTGTTTCATTGCTTTCATGTTCTATATTTTGAATGATATTCAATGGTTTTTTCCTTTCATTTAAGGAACATAAGTGTTGGAACTATGATGATCTCTATTTGCATATAGATTAACATTCAATTTCTTCAACTTATAGATAATTCCAAAGTTAATATGTATGGATAGTTTGAGGACAGCTCAAGGTGAGAGTATATGCAAGGTTATGGTTGTGTTTGGACATGCTATAATCTAGAAATGCAATAATCATTTTAGTGAAGCTGAAATGACCAATTTGAAACTATCATAGTATTTGTATTGTGTGATCATTACTCCAAGTTCAACTAGAAGGAATATAATTGTAATTTGTACTCCATTATGAATAACACTAACCGTCGATACAATTCGATCATTGCCACCTAATTGAATTGAACAATTGCAATCCAACTCAGGTGTGTTTCAAAATGCAGTGTAAAAGTTAATATAATCATTTACTCTGTTTTACAATCTTTAAAATCTTTATTTGTAAATCTGTGCTCATATGCATTGTTAGAGAAACTAAAAAACTTACTCATTCTCAGATTGCATTGTGGAATATGCATCCATTATTTAAAGAAAGGGCGACATTCCAAGCACTCACACTTTCTCTCCTTGCTAGCTAAATTGGTGAGTCTTCTTTCCTTCATACTATATGATTCATTGATGAAGTGGCCTGGCCATTTGGACAGGCTCATGTTTATATATTATCTCGAAATTGATAAAATAGATCTGGATGTGCGTCGGAGCTATCCGGATGTTGAGCGGGGGTCCCTGGAAGGTGGAAACTGCTGTTATAACCATGATGAAGCTGTCAATTTTCTATGGACAACAATATGGGTGGCCTGGCCATTTGGACAGGCCCATGTTTATATATTATCATGAAATTGATGAAGCAGATCCGGAAGTACGTCGGAGCTATCCGGATGTTGAGCGAGGGTCCCTGGAAGGTGGGAACTGCTATTATGACCATGATGAAGCTGTCCATTTCCTATGGACAACAATATGGGTGGCTTGGCCATTTGGACAGGCCCATGTTTATATAGTATCTCCAAATTGATGAAGCAGATCCAGATGTGTGTCGGAGTTATCCGGATGTTGAACGGGGGTCCTTGGAAGGTGAGAACCGCTGTTATGACTATGATGAAGCTGTCCATTTCCTATGGACAACATTGGAGGGGCCTGACCATTTGGACAGGCTGTGTTTATATCTGTATTTGCAGGGACTACACCCTTAACCTAAACCACACCCTAAACCTATAACCTAAACCTAAACCTTAACCTATAACCTAAACTTTAACCTATAACCTATAACCTAAACCTAAACATATAACCTAAGCCTAAACCTAAACCTATAACCTAAACCCGATCCCGAACCCGAACCCAATTTCCTAAACCTAAACCTTAACCTATTCTCAATTCCCTAAAGCTATAATCTATAACCTAAACCTAAACCTAAAATCTAAATGTATTCTCAAATCCCTAAACCTAAACCTACACCTAATCCTAATCTTAACTCCCTAACCTAAACCTAAACCGAACTTGAAAACCCAAACCTAAACCCAATCCCGAACTGGTTTCCTAAACCTAAACCTTAACCTATTCTCAATTCCCTAAAGCTATAACCTATAACCAACACCTAAACCTAACCTTAACCTAAACCTAAAACCTAAATGTATTCTCAAATCCTTAAACCTAAATCTACACCTAATCCTAATCTCAACTCCTTAACCTAAACCTAAACTTGAAAACTCAAACCTAAACCCGATCCCGAACCCAAACCCGATTTCCTAAACCTAAACCTTAACCTATTCTCAATTCCCGAAAGCTATAACCTATAACCTAAACCTAACTTAAACCTATAACCTTAACCTAAACCTAAAACCTAAATATATTCTCAAATCCCTAAACCTAAACCTACACCTAATCATAATCTCAAATACTTAACCTAAACCTAAACTTGAAAACCCAAACTTAAACCCGATCCCGAACCCAAACCCGATTTCCTAAACTTAAACCTTAACCTATTCTCAATTCCCTAAAGCTATAACCTATAACCTAAACCTAAACTTAACCTAAACCTATAACCTAAACCTAAACCTTAACCAAAACCTATAACCTAAACCTTAACCTATAACCTAAACTTATAACCTTAACCTAAACCTATAAACTAAAACCTAAACCTAAACCTAAAACCTAAATGTATTCTCAAATCCCTAAACCTAAACCTATACCTAATCCTAATCTCAACTCCCTAATGTAAACCTAAACCTAAACTTGAAAACCCAAACCTAAACCCGATCACGAACCTGAACCCAATTTCCTAAACCTAAAACTTAACCTATTCTCAGTTCCTTAAAGCTATAACCTATAACTTATAACATATAACCTAAACCTAAACCTAAACCTAAACCTTAACCTAAACCTAAACCTATAACTTGAACCTAACTAAAACCTATAAACTAAACCTTAACCTATAACTTATAACCTATAACCTAAACTTATAACCGATAACCTAAACCTAAAACCTAAACCTAAACCTATACCTAAAACCTAAATGTATTCTCAAATCCCTAAACCTAAACCTACACCTAATCCTAATCTCAACTCCTAAACCTAAACCTAAACCTAAACTTTAAAACCCAAACCTAAACTCGATCTTGAACCTGAACCTGATTTCCTAAACCTAAACCTTAACCTATCCTCAATTCCCTAAAGCTATATCCTAACCTAAACCTAAAAACCTAAACCTAAAACTAAAACCTAAATGTGTTCTCAAATCCTTAAACCTAAACCTACACCTAATCCTAATCTCAACTCCTTAACCTAAACCTAAACTTGAAAACCCAAACCTAAACCCGATCCTAAACTCGAACCCAATTTCTAAACCTAAACCTTAACCTATTCTCAATTCCCTAAAGCTATAACCTATAACCTATAACCTAAACCTAACCTAAACCTAAACCTAAACCTATAACCTTAACCTAAACCTAAACCTAATTCCTAAACCTAAACCTAAAACCTAAATGTATTCTCAAATCCCTAAACCTAAACCTACACCTAATCCTAATCTCAAATACTTAATCTAAACCAATACATGAAAACCCAAACCTAAACACGATCCCGAACCCAAACCCGATTTCTTAAACCTAAACCTTAACCTTTTCTCAATTCCCTAAAGCTATAACCTATAAACTATAACCTATAACCTAAACCTAAACCTAAACCTAACCTAAACTTAAAACTTAAACCTAAACCTAAACCAAAACCTATAACCTTAACCTAAACCAAAACCTATAACCTAAACCTTAACATATAACCTATAACCTATAACCTAAACTTATAACCTATAACCTAACCTTAGCCTAAACCTATAACTTAAACCTATAAACTAAAACCTAAACCTAAAACCTAAATGTATTCTTAAATCCCTAAACCTAAACCTATAACCTAAACCTATAAACTAAAACCTAAACCTAAACCTAAAACCTAAATGTATTCTCAAATCCCTAAACCTAAACCTATAACCTAAACCTATAAACTAAAACCTAAACCTAAAACCTAAATGTATTCTCAAATCCCTAAACCTAAACCTACACCTAAAACTAATTTCAAATACTTAACCTAAACCTAAACTTGAAAACCGAAACCTAAACCCAATCCTGAACCCAAACCCGATTTCCTAAACCTAAACCTTAACCTATTCTCAATTCCTTAATGCTAATAACCTATAACCTATAACCTAAACTTATAACCTATAACCAAACCTTAACTTAAACCTATAACCTAAACCTATAAACTATAACCTAAACCTAAACCTAGAACCTAAATGTATTCTCAAATCCCTAAACCTAAACCTACACCTAATCCTAATGTCAACTCCCTAACCTAAACCTTAACCTAAACTTGAAAACCCAAACCTAAACCTGATCCCGAACCCGAACCCAATTTTCTAAACCTAAACCTTAACCTATTCTCAATTCCTTAAAGCTATAACTTATAACCTAAACCTATAACCTAAACCTAAACCTTAACCTAAACCTAAACCTGTAACCTTAACCTAAACTAAAACCTATAAACTAAACCTTAACCTATAACCTATAACCTAAACTTATAACTAATAACCTAACCTTAACCTAAACCTAAACCTATACCTAAAACCTAAATGTATTCTCAAATCCCTAAACCTAAACCTACACCTAATCCTAATCTCAACTCTCTAACCTAAACCTAAACCTAAACCTAAACTTGAAAACCCAAACCTAAACCCGATCCCGAATCTAAACCTGATTTCCTAAACCTAAGCCTTAACCTATTCTCAATTCTCTAAAGCTATAACCTATAACCTATAACCTACACCTAAACCTAACCTAAACCTATAACCTTAATCTAAACCTAAAACCTAAACCTAAACCTAAACCTAAAACCTAAATGTGTTCTCAAATCCATAAACCTAAACCTACACCTAATCCTAATCTCAACTCCTTAACCTAAACCTAAACTTGAAAACCCAAACTAAACCCGATCTCAAACCCGAACCCGATTTCCTAAACCTAAACCTATTCTCAATTCCTAAAGCTATAACCTATAACCTATAACCTAAACCTAACCTAAACCTAAACCTAAAACTATAACCATAACCTAAACCTAAAACCTAAATGTATTCTTAAATCCCTAAACCTAAACCTATACCTAATCCTAATCTCAAATACTTAACCTAAACCAATACATGAAAACCCAAACCTAAACTCGATCCTGAACCCAAACCCGATTTCTTAAACCTAAACCTTAACCTTTTCTTAATTCCCTAAAGCTATAACCTATAACTTATAACTTATAACTTATAACCTATAACCTAAACCTAAACCTAAACTAAAACCTATAACCTTAACCTAAACCAAAACCTATAACATAAACCTTAACCTTAACCTAAACCTATAACCTAAACCTATAACCTATAACCTAAACTTATAACTTATAACCTAACCTTAACCTAAACCTATAACCTAAACCTATAAATTAAAACCTAAACCTAAACCTAAAACCTAAATGTATTCTCAAATCCCTAAACCTAAACCTACACCTAATCCTAATCTCAAATACTTAACCTAAACCTAAACTTGAAAACCCAAACCTAAACCCGATCCCAGAACCCAAACCCGATTTCCTAAACCTAAACCTTAACCTATTCTCAATTCCCTAAAGCTATAAGCTATAACCTATAACCTAAACCTAACCTAAACCTAAACCTAAACCTATAACCTTAACCTAAACCTAAAACCTAAATGTATTCTCAAATCCCTAAACCTAAACCTACACCTAATCCTAATCTCAAATACTTAAGCAAACCAATACATGAAAACCCAAACCTAAACTCGATCCCGAACCAAACCCGATTTCTTAAACCTAAACCTTAACCTTTTCTTAATTCCCTAAAGCTATAACCTATAACTTATAACCTATAACCTATAACCTAAACCTAAACCTAAACTAAAACCTATAACCTTAACCTAAACCAAAACCTATACCATAAACCTTAACCTTAACCTAAACCTATAACCTAAACCTATAACCTATAACCTAAACTTATAACTTATAACCTAACCTTAACCTAAACCTATAACCTAAACCTATAAATTAAAACCTAAACCTAAACCTAAAACCTAAATGTATTCTCAAATCCCTAAACCTAAACCTACACCTAATCCTAATCTCAACTCCCTAACCTAAACCTAAACCTAAACTTGAAAACCCAAACCTAAACCCGATCTTGAATCCGAACCTGATTTCCTAAACCTAAACCTTAACCTATTCTCAATTCCCTAAAGCTATAACCTATAGCCTACACCTAAACCTAACCTAAACCTATAACCTTAACCTAAACCTAAAACCTAAACCTAAAACCTAAATGTGTTCTCAAATCCTTAAATCTAAACCTACAACTAATCCTAATCTCAACTCCTTAACCTAAACCTAAACTTGAAAACCTAAACTAAACCCGATCTCAAACCCAAACCCGATTTCCTAAACCTAAACCTTAACCTATTCTCAATTCCCTAAAGCTTTAACCTATAACCTAAACCTAAACCTTAACCTAAACCTAAACCTATAACCTTAACCTTAACTTATTCTCAATTCCCTAAAGCTATAACCTATAACCTATAACCTAAACCTAACCTAAACCTATAACCTTAACCTAAACCTAAAACCTAAACCTATAACCTTAACCTAAACATAGGTTTTGAGTTTAAAAGTCCGTCCTAGGTTTGAACACATTACTCATGTTGGATTTTGCCATAGTTTAGAAGATTTGTAAGTACATTTTTTTATTTCTTCATATATAAGTGTTTTTTTTTTTTTTGTCTTTCTTCCTTTTGAGATGTGTACAAAGGCATGCTTGTTTGATTGTTTCTACAAATGCTATTTTATACAGGTTGACAAGCTAAAGAAGTCAATGGAGGATGAAATTCATTTTCTCAAGGGAAGGGTTTCAGAACTTGAAAGTGATCTTATGTCGAAGTCCACAGAAGTTACATCTGTATTTCAAGGAAAGAAGAAGCTCTATCTTCTGCATTTGCTGAAATTGACCGTCTGAAGGAAGAAAATTCTGTAAAAACGTGAGCATTATTGAATGCATATAGAAGGTGTTTACTGTGTTAGAGTGTATTTGTTTCTTACACATGAGGGTACACCTTAATTATAATTCTTATGATAGGTTGAACAAAGTGAAGTGTTGTTTATTTAGAAATGTGAATGTAGGATGCATTGTATGTACTATTTCTATCAGCATTAAGCTTAGATGAGTTATCAATCACAATAGGTTGTTGCAATGGAAACAGGTCTTATTATTACAATTAAAAAAAAATAGCTACAAATATAATCCATAGCTATAGTTATGGCTTTTGTCCGTAGCTTTTAGTATTTATTGCTACGGATATTATTGGTGCTATTAGTATCTATTGCATAGATAAAATCCTTTTGCTATGGATATGATCCATAGCACATCCGTCGCTATTGGTGGGGTAGCTAAAGGTATTGCTATGAATATAATCCGTAGCTATTGGTATCTATTGCTATCGACATAATCCGTAGTTAAACCTTTAGCTACCCCATCAATAGCGACGGACATGCTACGAATTATATCTGTAGCAAAAGGGCTTTTGCTACAGTTTTTTGCCGTAGCCTTTACCAGTTTTTCTTGTAGTGATATGATGCGCATAGGCATGAATCATGGGGCTATACTAAGCATGTTATATGATGACGATGTACCCCCCCCTCTTATATCAAGGTTGGGCCTAAGTGGCCTACTCAAAGCCTAAGGATCCGGAAAGGGTTCCTTCTCCATACTATTATATAGCCCTGCTAGATGCCCTAGGGGGCCCAAATGAGTCCTAGATGGACTCCAAAATAAAAGAATTAAGCCTACTTACAACCGATGGGGGCCCAACATCTTGGGATAGCCCAATGAGAATATATGGATCATGCAAATGAGGCCCAATAATTAGGGTCAACCCACTTAGAGAATGATACGAATGGGCCTAACAACGCTTAAGGGAAGGTCACAATGAGGACTTTCAATCATCATTGCCCATCAATGTGGACATTTAACTAACATTGCTCCCAAGGAGTGGCTCACATAGAGCCTGACATATAGTGGGCCCATGGCCTCATACAAGGAATTCATACACAACGTAACGGGCCTCACGTACATCTTATTTGGGCCTCACATATAACATAATGGCCACATCCTATGGGCCTCGAATACATCACAATGGGACTCACCCATAGGGCCTCGCCCATGGGCCTCAGATACATCATAATGGACTGCGCCCATGGGTCTCATATATCAAGTGGGCCGCATGACATGGGCTACACCATAAATAGCAGCGGAGATGAAGACCGAAGATCATCTGGACCATACCGCAAATAACAGTGGAGATAATGATTTCCACAGTTTTAAAAATTCACAGGGGCCCACCTAAATGTTCATTTCCCAACCAATCTGATCATAAGGTCACAAAGACCTGGATTAAGAGGAAAAGCAAATTTAATATTAATCCAAAGCTTCTGTGACCCAAATAGTTTCAATGATAAGCGTTCAATCTCCACCAATCTTTGTAGTGTGGTCCACTTGATAGGCGGATCTGCCTCATTTTTGGTCTCAAGCCTTAAGTCGAGCTCGACATTTGGATGGATGGTTTGGATGTAATACACACACACCAAGGTGACTCACCGTCCAAGCAATGGATAGTGGATACAACAATTACATCATGCAGGGGCCCCAACACTTGCTGGCGTCACCACAGCAGCTACATGCTGCTGGGGCCCACAGAACTGACGTCAACACATCAGCTATGTAGCTAGTGTGGGTATTCTAACAATCCCTTCTAGCGGGTGGGTCCCACATGAGGCCCACCACATACATATATATAATATTATTTTATATTATATATTTTTTGTCACGTTCCAAACTCGAAAACTAGGCTCACAAAATTCCTGATCGCTGAATTCGACACTGATAGCCTTCGTAGTGCCCCAATCTCAGATCCTGACACTCGTATGCCAGATTCCGATCCTGGGATCCTACAGGGAGGATTTTCAGTATAATTTTTTTTTTTTTTTTTGTAATGGAGCATAAACAAGTCACAAAACAACATCACCACATATCCACTATATTAAAAACTTTTACGTACAAAGCGGGAAGGGAAATACAGGGTGATCAAAAACTCCAAAATAATCTGTTGCGCGCTCCTACCTTAGTGCTGCGGCGATCCAACGACACCTACACACAACGGTCATGCATAAGCTTACAAAAGCTTAGAGGGTGGTGTAAGGTGTGCACACGGCTAGTGCCAAGTATACGATATCAGAGTAATGCGAAAATATGCGGATAAGTCCATGAATATAACCAGCCGTACCAAGGCTATGTGATGCAAGGTATGAATGCTATTGGCCATACAAAGGCCATGCAATGCGAGGCCTATGTAGCCAAATGTCATATGTGAGATGTAAAACAAGCATGCCAGTCCTCATCAAGTACACATATCAGTACAGTTTCTCTCTGGGATATCACAGGGGTCTAGTACACTCCACACTGATTGCTGCCTTCCTAGCCTCACAGCCTAACGAGTGGAAGAGACCTCACTATCCGCCAGACCAGTAGTCTGCCAATACCTACCGGGCTCATCGATAGTGGACTCATTTGCGAGCTGGTCAAACTCAGCCTAGCTTATAACCCCCTCACTCAGGCGGATAAGGCCACACCCCCTTCCAACCGACCACGACACAGCGGGAGATGTGGCCTACTACTATTCGGCACTCCTGCGCTCGTGTATCCACTTGGTCTAGATGTTGGAGCATCTCCTAGTACCAAAAAGGTTCTGAGACTCTCACCCAAGGACATCTTAAGTGCCCATAGTGCTAGAACCAAGTATTTTTAGTATTCGATATGGTCATCCACGATGTGCCTGTGGAGGCTACGACCCTGATGTCGCTAGGGCGTACAATGATCAAGTCACACATATACGAGATGCATGAGTCACACTGTCCAGTCATGCAACAATCTCGCGTGTACCACATGCTCATGTGGGTAACTCCTATCAATGAATCCCATAAATAATCTGCCCAATGACATATGCAATGATCAGTCACTACTCATATCAAGCATACATATGATGCGTATGGGCATGAATCATGGAGTTACACTAAGCATGTTATAAGGTGATGAACTATCCTCACAATGAAGATGACCTTAAATGGCCTACGCACAACAAGTATGGGCCTATCAATGGGCCCTAGGGAGATTTATAATGCAGACATTAAACCAATATTATTCTTACAATGTGGACGTCAAACCATCATTGCTCCCAAGGCATAACTTGCCATAAACATCATCACATAACCAAGGTGGAATCATACATTATAATGGACCCATGTACATCCCATTGGGCCTCGATCCATGGGCCTCCGATACATCAAATGGGCTCATAACATGTGCCTCATATATATCAAGATGGGCCTCAACGGATGGGCCATAACTACATTAAGATGGGCCTAATCATATGGGCCTCATATATGTACTAAGGTGGGCCTCAACGGACGGCCACAAGTACATCAATATGGGCCTCACCACATGGGCCTCATAACATAGGCCTCATATATATCAAAGTGGGCCTCAATAATGGGCCACAATTACATCAAGATGGGCCTAATCAAGATGGGCCTCATATATTACCAAGGTGGGCCTCAACGGACGGCCACAAGTACATCAATATGTATATATAATATATATAAATGAATCATATCGAAAGATCAACTGGACCGCACTCCAAATAATAGTAGTGACAATGATTTCCACCGTTAAAAGTCCTACAGGGCCCACTGTTATATATATATATATATATTGATCCGACCTATTCATAAGTTAACATGGAGATAGCAGAAACATAAGCTTGATCGGAACTACCGTGGCCCTTAAGAAGTTTGAACAGTGAATGTCACTATCCCCACTATTTTAAATGGTGGGGTCTACTTGAACTATAAATCTGACTCATTCTTTAGCTCATGCCATAAAATGAACTTTCAAAATGGTTGGACGGCTTGGATGCAACACATGCATCATGGTGGGCCCCATAGATGGACAGCGTGGATAATATAGGTGGGTTCCACCATCCAATACTATGGACGGTGTGAATAAAACACATACATCATTGTGGGTCCCACGTGGGGCCCATCATAACATTTATCTGCCATCCAATCTGCTCATAAGGTCACGCAGACCTGGATGCAGAGGAAAAATAAATTTCATATGAATTCAAAACTTCTGTAAACCTAAACAGGGTTTCAATAGCAGCCGTCCAATCCTACTGTTTCTTGTGACGTGGGCCACCTGAGTGTTGTATACGGCTGATTTTTGGGAGGTCCACTGTCAAAAGGGGGGGGGGGGGCACCAAATGCACAGTGTGGATGTTCGGCACACATCACAGTGGAGCCCATGGCTGGGACCCCGTCCCTGCCTCAAACGCAACAGTGTCCTGCTGCAGCATCAGCAGCAGCAGGCGCTGCACATATATATATATATTTTAAAATAATATTTTCATAATTTTTCATACGTGGGGCCCGCATCAGGTGGATCCACTCCAGCCATTGCATTCCATGGCTCAAGACAGACCAAACAAGCCCAATATGCGGTATGTCGGTAAGAACCAATGTTTTCTATGAAGTGGCTCGCAGATAATCGGATTAACTTCATTTCTCGACTCAACATCTAAAATGAGCTAGGGAATAGAATGGATGCCGTGGATTAGACCCATATATCAAGGTGGGGCCTGCATGAATGGTCCACCCAAAAGCTTGTTGAATCAAGCTAATATTTTGATTTTCATTTCACGTCCAGCGTCTCTGGACGTTGGACGGTTTGGCCATAACACATGCATTTAAGGTGGGCCTTGCTTAGGCGGGTGTAACGCCCTGAACTTTTCAATACTCGAGTATTGAAAGTTCTCAAGCGTTACCTGAAATTTTACTTATATGTGCATGTGTACGATACCAATTCGACAATCCTAGCCTTACATCCTCACCCTGACACAAACCTAACCATTAAGAATGACCCTCATTCATAGATTAAGCCATCTAACCGTTAATTTCCAGGAAGGACCATCCATCGCATGATTTGACGAAGTACCTTCCCACGAAGGGCACGACGAATAACTCCCTATCCGTAGTGAATTAGATAGACATTCATTAATAAGAATTTCTTAGAGATGTGCCCATAACCATGTGGACCCATTGGATTTTCCAAAACTCACAGATCAGCAATAATTACGGAATGCCATTGACCTGTACCCCTGAATTCCAATTCACATAGTTCTCATTTTCTGTTTTATGTGAAATTTTATACCAGGCTTAATTATCACAAATTAACCGTACACATCAAGTTTCAGCCCTTAGATCATAATAGATTTACTATTTGACCTCTACATCCGTTCGTGTACTTATCAGATCAAAATTCAGATCCGTTCATCTTGTTCGTCACCTATGAATACGCTTAACCCACCATTAGAATTATGATCTAAGAAACTCACGCACGTGAATAAAACACTTTAATCTGACTATACCTATGCTCTACCCCTAATTACTCAAAGAACCCATTTTCTGTCCATCCATTTACTAAACCGACCATACATTCACCTACATACATGGATAGAGTTCTAATCATTAAGCCCTCTTATTTTTAGCAAGTCATCTGGCCATCCATCATGTCTTAATCCGCCACATGGGCCACCCGAATATTGGGATGAATCAGTAATTTTGAAGATCTTAAAATACAGGTCCAAACTACCGGACAAAACTACAGCCAGACATATATAAACGTCACATTAAAACCCAGGAATGGTATAGCCCATTGAAGTGGTATCTTAGTCGTCCGTAAGTGATCGAGACCCAAACTGGACTAATGAAAAGAGCACGAAAAATGATACATACCCCTCAAATTTCAAAATATTTGGATGGTGCAACCCAATGCAACAGGCAGCGAAAGACGGTTAGAAAACTAATGGCAAAGTTGTAAGTAACAAGGGTCATGCATGGCAACTTATGTGAAATTATTCAACGGTGAACACCCTCCCGCTTGTTGGTGAATCTTGTGGCCCGCTTTAAGATGGGATCTATTTCAGATTTGGGGCCAAGGGTCAACACAATCTGGTTAAAGCGGTGAAGGGAATGGATCCCCCGGAAGTCATCACAAGTGGACCCCACTAATTCCCAGCAAGCATGCAGAACGTCCGCCAGTGTGTGAAAACATTAAAACAAAGGGACTCATCCCATCTTTCCGTCTTTGATGTGGATCATCCGATCGTCCGATCGACCTTAAACTTCAGCCACGACCTAGCACCCTCACACAGAACATATGAATGGTGTGGATCTGCCAAAGGGCAAAATTGTAAATTATATTTCAAAATTCATATACACAGTGACGTGAGATAGTTTTTTTAACCAGTGAGTAATTAATGGTCTTGTGTGGCCCGCCCATAGCTCGGATCTATTTCAAACTTGGGGCCATGGGCTCACACAGCGAGCTAAAGACGGTGAACGGAGCAGATTTTCTACCAGACATAATGAATAGACCCCACCAAATGCCATTGTGAAACACGTGTCTTGTTATGTGGTTAGCCAATCACGTAGATTACTGCCTACGCTAGGACGAGTGGTGACCCACCATCATCACCCATTCGGATGATCTAAGCCGGCCATCGCGTGGAAGAAGGATTTTCGACCAAAACCCTGTCCTTTCCATCTACTCATGCACACATTCACGTTCACGGCAATAGGGAATGTGTTACTACGTCGATTTGTGGTGTGACCCACTCAAAACCAGGATTCAACTCAGATTTTTTTCTCACGGCCTAACTCAACCCTTCTAAGAAGATGGACGAATCCGATCTCCCAAAAAATCATCATAAGTGGGCCCCATCGACACCAGCAGAAGAGCCGGAACCGGATCTTTTCGCAGTTAAACGAATGACGAGACATGGTGGGCCACCACGTTTGATCTGCATGGAGATCCAAACCATTCATGTTGTTAGCCATCCAAAATCGACCCAAGCCACGATAGTTGACGTGTGAGTGTGCGCATGCGAACAAATCACAGCCGTCCTCCTTCCCGGTTGCGAAAACGGTTGCTACGTGAAGAAGGTTCGCGGAAACCTTACTGCGTGAGTGAATAGACTTACGCAAGGGAGTTTCGGGATTTCAGGCAAGCTATAAAAGGGGACGCCCTGCCGTCCGCAAGTGAGAAAAGAAAAGATAGAAGGGGAGAGGGAGAGTCCGCCATCCAACAGTGAGGGAGAGACGTCCAACTCTCTGTTGGACGCCACAACCAGAAGAAGAAAGGAAAGAGGAGAAGAGGAGAGAAGGGAAAGAAAAGGAAAGAAAGAAAGGAAGTAAAAGAAGGAACGGAGAGGGAGAAAGTGCTCGGTTGAGAAAAACACGCCATGGAAAATGGGAAGATGCTGACCGTCTAGACCACCTGTTGACCGGAAGAAAAGGAAGGAAAAGAAAGAAGCAAGGAAGGCCAATCCAATCCTACACGTGTATTCAATTCTTTTTTCTAAAATTCTTCAAACCAGGTCTGAGGTCTTTAATCCTCTCCTCCCTTCCCAAAACCTTCCTCCTTTGTTTTCGGATAGGAATTTAGAATTCTAAGATAGAACGTAGTTGAGACATCCTTCATACTTCCTAACTACTCAAATCATGTGAATCAGGACAAGGAGAAACAAGTTTTATTCTAAGATTCTTTAGGACACTAATCTTCCTGAGAACAATCGAATAATTACAGGTGAGGGTTTTATCCTTTAAGCTTACAGTAACTTAAGTTGATTTATCTATTATACTTTTACATGCCTTCCTGTATTTTATTTGTCTTCATATTATTTTATCTTGGCTTTTATACATGCTTTCATGAATTTATTATTGCCTTTACACGTATTCCTTTCATACATCAATTTGAATCTTCCATGTTATTATATGTTTCACCATCAATTACGGCCTTTTTTGTGCCTTTTACGATATGAATTATCATGTATTCCATGTTTATATGTCCATTGGAAATTATCCTATCAATTGATTAATGGCCCTTTTGGGATTATGACTTGACGCCAAATACAAGAGAATTTCTCTGAATTCATGTGAGGCCATGGGTACAAGCCTTGCCCTGCCTTATCCATTATTGAGTTGGCTCTGCCACTCGTCTTTATATTTGAGTTGGTTATGCCACTCGTCTCTTTATTTGAGTTGGCTCTGCCACTCTTCTTTTGAGTTGACCATTGTCACTCTCCTCTTGTTCTGTTGGCCATTGCCACTTCTGCTGAGTTGACCATTGTCACTCTTCTCTTTATTATATTGGCCTTGTGCCGTCTATCTTTAAAGGCATGGGCATGTGTTTTGTTATTCCAGAACCTCCATGATTCAGTTTATATTCTTCATGATTCAGCTATATTCTCTATAAGTGCAAGTGATGTGTTATGAGGTATCACAACTAGTGAATCAATTATCTTACCATGGACATAATGCGTTACGGGTAGTGGCCCTCTTGGTCAGCACGTAATTCCGTGGGTTGGTTGGCGTGGTGTACAATCGATGTATGTAAATCGGTATACGTGTTACATCAACTTTTCAGGATTGGATGTCGCAATTAGTCGCTCCATGAACATATCGTGTTACGTAAATCCCCCAACCGCGTGTTGTGTTGCCTTGAGATGTTCGCATAAATCCACGTTAGCGTTGGCCATGCCGGGAATATCCGTAGTTATGGGATGCGGGTCGAGCTGGGTTTCCTATGAATTATATTCCACATTGTGACGATCACTACATATGATGAGCCGCACACACTATGCTAGGCATGCATCTCATGTAGGTTATTTGTGCATGCTGATACCCTCATGTTAGTGGAGCATGGGACGTATCAGACCCTTACTTTACCTGTTATGAATCTCTTGAATTATTGTTAATCTTGAAGGGTAACCTTCACTATGAGTAGGGCATTGACCCTCTCCCAACCGTACAGTTGATGCAGGTGACGTACAGAGTGAAGACTTAGAGAGCTACTTCCCTATAGAAGACTACGCTGAAAGAATTTGAAGCTAAATTACTTAATTAGATTTATACTTCCACTGTGAACTCTGATGTTGTAATAAACCTCTCATTATGAGACCCTTGATTATTCCTTTTACTCTAATGATATATAATCAATACAGTTAATTTCTCTCTTGTGAATGTTACCTTCATGAATGTATCTGGATGTAATTAAATAAATGAAAAAAATAGGGTGCGATTTCAGAGCATCCAGTTTATTCATTATTAACAACCCGGTTTCCTCGGGCACGAGTACCAACTCTGGCCGTGAAAATTTCGGGCTGTTACAGCGGGCCACCAAATGCACGGATAGTGTGGATAAATATACACCAAGGTGGGGTCCATTCGAGTGGGCTACACAACTACATTATCACATAAAAAGAAAGAGAGAGAGAGAGAGAGAGAGAGAGAGAGAGAGAGAGAGAGAGAGACGTGTGATGGAGGGACCCCGACACTATGGGCCCTCCCTTCCATGCATTCAATCCTACATCAAGTGGGTCCCAATACAGGTGGGCCCACCAAATCAAAAATCAATGGTGGAGATACCTTCTCCACTAATTTCATGCAAGGAAAATAAACATCATGATGGGGTCCATGGAAAATGGCCCCATCATGGAATGATCATGAGGATCAAGGTGGGCCATCGGCCACACCTAGGGTCCAAAGTGAGATCCATACCTTCAATCGGTACGCCTCACTTAGCCCATCATCAAAACATGAAGACCTAGCCTATAAAGCACCCACCGTTCGATCTTCTTGGTCCGATGGAACGCCGATCTCCTCGTATTTCTCTTTGATGGAAGATGATGAGAGATGAATCACTGGGATGAAGGATTTTAGGGTGGGAAGTGGGTCGCACACACTCACTTTTCTCTCTTAGAATTATTGGATGTCCACCACTTCTTTCGCTTGGAATTTTTGTTTGAGAAATGAGAGAGGGAGGGTTGTAAGGAGAGAGAGTGATGGGTGATGGATGTGAGGTGAGAGAATAGTTGACTTTTGGGGTAGATTGCTTGACTTGGGGAGAAAAAAAGCATGGGTTGTGTACTTGACATGAGGTGATTGATTGAGTGATTAATTGATGGGACATGTTATAGAGATTCTTTTGGGATTGCAAATGCATGGTGTTTTTCTTCGAAATAAACGCAGACCCACATCTCCCTGCTAGGGTAATAGATCGGTATGCAAGAGCGGCGTTGGAATCGTCGCGATGGTGCAGTCACAATAGTACAAGTCTCGGATTAAGCCAACTCAAATCTACGGGATATGACTTAGGGTCGCGCGCAAACATCGATTATAGGTCGTAAGTTGTAAGAATTCGTCGGGAAGGATCGCAAGAGTCTACAGAATAGTATGGACTAGGATACGGGTCTTACATTTTTCTTGTTAAAAAACCACCAGCATCCAGATAGATGGACAGCTGGATAAAATACATATATTAATGTGGCCCACCATCTAAGCAATGGATGGTGAGGATCCACACGTACATCATGGTGAGGTCCACCGTGATATGATTGGTGTGGATGTAAACCATACATCATGGTTAGGGCCCACCTAGCTTGCTGACGTCTTTGGGTAACAGCGGCTGCCTGCTGCATGAGACCCATCGTCTAGATGGACGGTGAGGATCCAACACATGCCTCAAGTGTGGGTCCCACGTGCTGGCGTTATACAACAATTATATTGTTGGTTTGAGACACCTAGTCAATCCGCTTCCCACATCAGGTGGGTCCCGCGTGGGGCCCACCATAATATATATATATATATACACACCTATATACCATGGTGCACCCCACCTAGACCGTGCAAATGGATAGCTGGGAAACACGCACACGGGGTGGCCCACCATTAAAATGGATGGACAAATAAAATAAAATAAAATATATATCAAGGTGGGTCCACGTGGTGGCCCACGAAAGCCTTGGATCAGCCGATATTTGTGTTTTTCTTTCATCCAAGCCCGTCCAAATGGATGAGCAATGAGGTGGGACCCAACACATGGATGGTCTAGATCAGGTGGGCCACATTCTATCACCAAAAGAGAGAGAGAGAGAGATTCGTGGTGGAGGGTCCCCAGCATTATGGCCCCCTCTTTGATACAAAGCGTACATCAAGATGGGTCCCACCATATGTGGGCCATTAAATAAATAAAAAATAAAATAAAATAAAAATGTAGATCCAAGATCACCCACCGTTAATCTCCTTGGTCCAATGAAATGCCAAACTCCTTGGCTTCGACCATGATGGAAGATGATGAAGTATGGAGGGTTGAGATGGAAGATGAGAGGGTTAGGAAGTGGGCCACACTTGGCTCTTTTGGAGCTTAGAAATGCTTGGAAGTTAGATTTTTTTTTTTTTGGATTGCTTGGAAGAGAATGGAGAAATAAGAGAGAGAGAGAGAGAGAGAGAGAAGATGTTATGGAGTGAAGAATGGGAGAGAGAGAGAGAGAGAGGAGATGGGATGGAAATGTTAACTTTTGGGGTTGTTGTGTAAGAGAGGTATAGGTTGTGATGGGGTGAGCGATGTGTTGGGTGATGTGTTGAGTGATGTGTGTACTTGACTTGTACTTGACCCTTGATGGGATTGATGAGATATTTTGTAAAGGTTCCTCTCTTGAACTTTGCATATACGCGGTGTTTCCTCGAGATATGCGCTGGCCCACAACTCCTAGCCTGGGTATCGCCTTGGTGCGTGAGATGCGGCGTTGGAACCGCGGCGACGACGCGATCGCTAGGGTACAAGTCTCGGGTTGAGTCGACTCAAGTTGACAAGGTGCGACTCAGGGTCACGCGCAAACGCCGATTACAGATCGTGGGTCACCGGAATTCGACAGGGAGGATCGCGGGAATCTGTGGAATAGTACGACTAAGATACGGGCCTTACAATAATCATCGACGCTTGGCGATTTTGACAAAAATCATTGGCGTGTGGCGATTTTGGTGATAATCATCGACCCTTGGCAATTTTAACAAAAATCATCGGTGTGCGACGAATGCTTGATCTTGATATGTACGATATACTTGAGAAGCTTTGCTCAGAAATTTGTTCTGCTCAGAAATTTGCGCTCTTTTATTCATTCACATGAAGAGGAATACATGACTTTATCTTTCACAGCCCTTTCATCTTTCTATTTGTCATGCCCCCTTTTGATTAGGAAGTATTATTCTAATAATCTTTGTAATCAAAATCACAAAATTATGATTCTTAACAAATATCCAAGATTAGTATTGCCCCCAATCTTGAACTAATCAGTCCTATGTACTATTTCTTCTTTTCTTTCATACACTTTCCTTATAGTGATTTCACCTTTATCAATCATCTTCTGTAACTTGTTCTTCAAACTGAAACAATTCTTTGTTTGATGTCCGAGGAAACGATGGTAGTAACAATAATCACCTTCACTTATTTTCTTCATTTCCATCGGACATTTCGGCCATGACAATTTGATCTTTTCAACTGCTATCAATTTGTCCAGCATAAGGAGTAAATCATCTTTGTCAAATGAATACCTCCTACAAACCTTAGGTTGTGCAAATTCTTTCTTCATTTTCTTGGCTATCTGTTTATTCATATTTCTTATATATGAACTTCCTTGCCCATTCCATCGATTCTTCGCTATTCTTTCTTCCTCAGTCGTATCAGTTGAATTTCTCCTGAGGTTCGGAACTAACTGGCCTATATAAAAGTTAGATACTTTTGCAATAATCATTTCTAAACTGTAAGCCTCTTCAATCAAATCTTGAAATGTCTGTATATTCGAATCCACGAGACTTAACGCAATACTTGCCTTATGCATTCTATGCATAACTTAACTTGTTCTTTTTCTTCTTTCACCAATCGTAAACATGATGCCCCCAGGATTCTTCATCAATTAATGAATTTTCTGACCGGTTCATCCTCTCTTTGGCGAATAGAAGCTAATCGATGACTGACTTCTTTAGAGGATAATTCAACAAATTGTGAATTATAACGAGAGTTTCTGAATGAATTCATTATTGCCGGCCATTCCCTTGTCGCAATAGCCTTATCTTCCCAGTTCTTTGTCGGATCTCTTATAGATGTCGTGTTTACAGCAGCTCTCTTATCCCACCCTTCATTCCTGTTCATCACTATCTCTCCTTGTTTTATCATCCGCTTCAGTATATTTTTTAGTATAAAACAATCTTCTGTACGATGTCTTAAACAACGATGATAATGACAATAGTTTTCCTCTTTAGTCATTTCGACTTCTTCTGGATATCTTGGTGAAGGTAAGCTGATAGTTCTGGTGGCAAGCAATCGTTTCGTCATTGGTAACATATCTTCTTTATCAAATGTGTATTCCCTGTAGGAGTCGTATGGTCGCAGTCGCTTATCGTTTACTTGATTTGACTCTTCCCTCTTCTCTGTTTCTCGTTTATTGTAAATAGTATTTTTTTTTCTTTTCTTGATTAACGATATATACCATTAATCTATTATGTTCTCTTCTTTCTGTCCTGATCTGAAAGGCTGGCATTTTCCTAGCCATCAATTCCAATACATACGCTTTTGTTGCAAGATCTCAGAAAGTTTTTATATCAGCACTTGTTAGCCCGAAAGAAATTCTCGGTTCCATAGAATTCAAACACATGTTCACTTGTTCTTTCTCTTCTGGTAAATATTTACATGAAGCCCCTAAGGTCTTCCACCTGTCAATGAATTTCTCCACGGGCTTGTTTTCTCTATCTGACAAAGGCCAATTCTGCAATATTAACGTTGTGTTCTGATGAGAAGAAACTGGATATAAATGCATCTTGCATTTGTTCCCATGTTCTTATTGACTCGAGCGCCAAACCAGAATACTATCAAAATGCTTTGCCTGTTAAAGAAGATCTAAATAACCGCAGACAATATTGAGGAATAGTGGGAAAATTCCCCATTATGGTGATGAAGTGTATGAGATGTTCTTCTGGAGACCCTTCTCCCTTAAAATTTTGAAAATCTAGCGCTTGAAGTTAGCTGGAAATGGAACATCTTCTACCTCTCTTGGATATGGTGTTCTATATCAAAATTTCCTAGTATGTTCACGCTCCCTGATAATGTCTGCAACCATCTGTCTCATCTCCTCTTGCGTTATTGTCCTAGCAACCGGAGTGGACCCATGCGATCCTATTCTTTGTGGCAATGAAGCTTCAGGTTATCGCTCTTGTTCGTTCACAGTGGCCGTTACTAGCAGGACCATTGCTTATGCCACGTTATGAACAAGAGTGGTCAAAGCTTCTTGGAGGCTTCGACATTCCTCCATCAAGATTCTTTGAGCTTCGGCCATCTCAGCCATATGTTCATCAACATTTAGTGGGGGACCTTGACTAATTCCTGTCATGTATACAGTGGCCTCTCTACTTTGTGATGACACCGCCCTTAGAGTAGAATGGGAATATAACGATGTAACGGGACTGATTGAAAGAGGGGTTTCGATTGATTTATCTATGCTTTTGTAGAATTCAGCTGACTGTGAAATTTCCTGCTGAGGCGTATCTTGAGGTGAAATGGAAACTATATTATTCACCAGTGCTTTACCTTTCTCTTTTCTTATCCATCGAGTCTTCATAACAGGTAGTGTTGGGAAATCTCGAAGAGATCTCCCTGGATACAAGGCTGGAGGAGTGAGTTCAGGATTGTTTTTAGCCATATTCCATGTTACTGGTCCCTTGTTCTTACGTAAAGATGAGTTTATCTTGGCAGTTACTGTATTTCGGGCCCTTGTTCTTCGAGATGCTACGACGATCTAATTATCACCATTCTCTTGTGCTAATGGTGAAGCAGATATAACTCCGACCATAGCTTCGGGCTTATCATTCTTGTTTGTAGTAAGTTGGGCTTTGTAACTTATAAGCTGGTTCGTTGCATATTCTACTACAAACCCATTCATTATGAAGTAGAAGTTCGTCTTCTTCATTATGCTTTCCATTGATTATAATTTGAAATTTTATTTTCTTCAGATTCCTTCTAGATAAGAATACAAAATCAAAATTAGTATTTAAATAATGAAATATTCTATCTTAGAGATGAAGGGGAGGATGTTCCCGTTGAGAGTTGCCATTTTGGCGTCTATGCAACACCAAAAAGTGATTAATGTTCTCTGGATATTTTCTAAGTTATCATTGAAAAAGGTTCCCAACAGAGTCACCATTTTGTTTTGACAAGAAACAAATGTATTCGATTTGGGAAAATTTATTCAATGATAACAAAGAAAGAGATAAGATAAAACATTGATCACAAGATATCTTATTCAGTCTAAGTTCATTTACATCCTCGCATTCCCTTGATTCTGAAGACAATACAATGAATTAACATAATGAATGAAAGAAAAGACAATCTAATGGCA
The DNA here is from genome assembly GCA_030180095.1 of Magnolia changhungtana. NCBI lineage: Eukaryota > Viridiplantae > Streptophyta > Magnoliopsida > Magnoliales > Magnoliaceae > Magnolia > Magnolia changhungtana. Next base: position 7,020,182 of record JASAUF010000625.1, read on the forward strand.
ATTTCGACAGCATTTCGACACTTTTGATGTTCATCGCCAAGGAGGATTTGTTGTGTGGGCTTGGTTATTGTTCACTCCCCAAGTATAGGGTTGTGATGTAGTAATAAACTCGGTAAGATCGAGGTCGAATCCCACGAGGACTGATCGTCACAATTTATATCTGAGACTCTCCTTAACTAATCCAACAAATAATGGTATGAACTACTAAGCACAATTCTAGGGAAAAAAAAAATAAAAACAATTAAGAATAGGGAAGAAAATTCCATCAGAGAGAGAGCACTAGGACTTTCGAATCCACCCCTAATTATCCTAACCCTTGTTTTGTCTGTTGATTCACCTTGACCTTGATTGATACCACTTAAATAGAGAAAGCACAACCGTGTCCTAAATCGGGCATCAGACTGTCTAATTCCTTTAAGTAATGCCATGAACAATACATCCCATGTCCTTGGTCGGGCACATGGTATGCAAAATTCATTAAAGCACCGTTCCTTCCTCTATAGGAAACCTGTTCTTGATCGACCCAAGCACTGTAATAAGCATCCAAACAACATCCATCTATACTTTGGTCAAGTTCATAGATGGAGAAGTATGGAATTTAAACCCATAAAGCCCACTCGAGAGAAAGAAACAAATTAAATAAAATTCAAAGTAAATCAACCAATACAAGAGCCGATCAAATTAGGGCTTCATCTCACCTAGCCGAGAGATTAGTGACTCATGAAATCCATAAAAATATTAAATAAAATTCATAAAATCAAAACACCAAACCGAACAATCTCTCTCTCTTCTTCCTTCTCTTTCTTCTCTTTCTCCTCTCCCTGGCTCTGGATCTCCAATTCCCTGGATCTGAATCCCCTTCCCACGTCCAAAACTTCCCTTTTATAGTTGTTGGATGGCTGGAATCGGTGGCACAGTCGTAGACAGACTCGAAGTGCGATTTTCGCAACCGTGATCGGTGGGCCCCACAGAGGTGTTTTCTCGGAAAATCCACCCCGTCCATTGGATTCAGGACGAAATTTCATCAAGAATGGGTGGTTTTGAAGGTCCATTGGCGCGGCCCACAGAAGAAATCTCGAAAAGATCAGTTTTGAACGTCGCCGAGCAGCCCTTTTGTGGCCTCTGTACCGCACACGTGTGTACGCATGGGAGTGGAATATCAGCATGGGTTTGTAGTGCTCGCAGCCCTCTACAAGATGAACGGGTCGGATCGGTCGTACGGGCGATGTGTGGAGCCCACAGCCGTTCGCAAAAACGGACAGCGTCCGTTCGTCGCTGCCGCGTAAACAAGGACGCGGACTGCCTGCGCTGCGTAAATGGTGGGGCCCACGTTGTAGCTTTTCTTGGAAATCCAGCCCGTCCACCAAATTCCTCTCGAAAAACCGTTTGGAAATGGACAGTTTTGGGGTGTCCATTGATGCAGTCCACCCGATTTCTGCTTCGCCGTCCATTCTGCTTTTGAACGGCTAGGAAAATAACCGCTGGATGTTTTCCAATTCTGCCACCTAGGTGTGGGTTGTGTCTGCCCTACGAAGCGGATGGACGGTGTGGATTTTTCATTTAGACACTAGGTGGGGTCCACAACCGACGACAGCGGTCGGTTCCCGCGGACGCTGGAACGCGATTTGCGTTCGACGAAGGAGGCGCGGTCGGCCGCGCCGTCGCCCCGCCTTAGCCGGTCCAGGTGCACGGTGGTAACTGTACACGCATGATGTACATGCGTCATATATGGGGCCCACTATGATGTTTTTGAGAAATCTGCACCGTCCATCCTTTTTCACATATTATTTAATCCACCAAAATCAAATTTAAGGCAGTTCCAGATATCAGGTGGGCCCAGAATCGATGGTTTGTAGGCTGATCTGTCAGTTGACCCACTTCTCGAGATCTTTAATGGCTGAAATTTAATATGTACGGTTAATTTACGGCCCCCATCACATGTATGAAGTTTCGAGTCGATTGGATGACGGGAACCATGTGATCTTGCATTTCGGACCCTTTTCGGGCCCCTTTGGCTTGCTTTCCTCTGATCCCAAGCGTGTAAAATCGTCATTATTGGTTTTCTGGAGTCCATCCCGTGCTCTGGTAATTTTGGAGTGCCAAAATCATGTCTTCAACATCAATTTCCAATTAATGCTTCTGATTTCATCCTGTAATAAAAACACGATTAAAACACTCCATTAAACCTTATCATGCACGTAAAATTAGGCAATTGCTGGGGTCTGGTATGCAATATTTGACACTCATCACAACCCCCAACCAGCATTTTGCTAGTCCCGAGCAAAACATGCGAAAATTAATTTCAGAAATAAAAGACAATTCCTGTAGACTCAAGTGACTTGTGAACAGATAGCTGAGATGTGAAAATTCTAAGATTCATGATTGGTGTGTGGAATTTTTCTCTTGGAATCAGGCTCTCGGCAGATTTCATGATCAAGTTTAAAATATTAATCCATCAATTAGAACATTTCTAAACATTGAGCTCCACGAGTGTAAAGTATAATCTCGACTTACGATCAGTAAGAGATCCAATTGTCAATTTCATGATATCATTAGTAATTCGTGACACACTTATCTTACAGATTAACTTATCATGTTATCATCTTTTGATTTTCTTTACGAGCAGTAACGCAACTGAGGGAAATCAAATTCTCACCTATAGGAGCAAACCTATGGCGAAAACTTGTCGCTTAACTTTTTTTTTTTTTTTTTTCATATGTCAACTATGGAGAATCAAATCCACACCTATAGGGAGCAAACCTATGGTGAAGATTTAGCCTTTTAATTCTTCTTTTTACCAAGTTAATCATTCAGTTATCGAACCAAAACTTAATGTGTAAGCGAGATGTGATATGTGGAATCATGACTCAATCAATGTTTACAACTTCTAATCATGGATTAACAATTCAAAATTGACTGTGAAATCAAGCAGATGGTCGAATCCAAGAGTCATAAGTTACCAACATAACATATCTTATAATGTTAAAATCACAACTAACCTTCAAAATCACTTAGAATTCAATAGAAATTCCAGAAAAAATTTTAAAATTTTCACAAATTTTGCTCAAGACCAAGAAAATACTGATTAGGTAACCTAATCTCCTACCCCCAACCTAAAATCTACATTGTCCTCAATGTAAGTAAGCAATGCACATGGGACAACGAGAATAAAAGAGGAGTGATGGAAAGATAGTACCTGGATGGAGAATCAAGAAGCTTTCTCAAAAAATTTCAACGTAAAAATGAGTTCGCACAAGAGAGAAATCAACAGAAGAAGAAGAAGAAAAAATAATAACAAAAAGAAAACAAAAGAAGATCCTACCTATACCACTTTCGCAGGTACTCTCGATTGCATTTAGCGCATGCAACAAGCCTTTAAACCCCTAGGTTACCCCTAGTGGACGAGTTGTAGTCTCGTGAGGGTTTGCAGTAATGTTACCCACAAACATTGAACTAATCGATCATGCTGCAAGGTTCCTCTTCCGGCCAGTATCGTGATAAGTTTCTCAGTAGATTTCTCAACAGGATCATCCAAAAGCCATTTTTACAATAGGCTTGGACGCCCTGGAGCTTGACTTTCCAGAGAAACTTATGTACCTCATAGGGAATTTTTCGTTGATTCGCCTGAGGTATCCAGAGTATATACGATTCACCTGCGACAGAAGAAGTTTCGAAGTTAGTATCCCATGGTGAATCAGAGACTACACATAGATGAAAGTCAGAAAATTTCTCATAAAGTGACGTAGTCTCAACACATTCCGAAGTAGCAGACTCCGGTTCAATTGTTAGCTCCTCCTCCCTTAATGGTAAATATTCAGGATTTGTGGAAGGAGGGGCTTCAGAGTAAGGGTCCTCTCGGTCAGTGATGACTACCGAGATATTGTTTTGCAAGGCATTCACTATGTCTCTTATCATGGGATCGTTTGAACTGCAAAGTGTGCCAAGCAATCATCCAAAGAGGTGGGACATTCAGCTGAGGGTGACTCATTTTCTACATTAGGGCTCGTGATGATCTGCCCAAGGAATCCATCGTTTTTTAAGGTAAACGGAGGTGTGCTCTCTTGCTCCAGCCCTGCACAGACAGATTGAAGATCAGTACACGAAGCATTAATGTATGAACTCTGTTCATCGATACTACTCAGAAGAGGCGACGAATCGTCATTATTTAATGATTCGATGGTGGCCTCAACTGGGTGGTTTCAAATTCAAGAGTCATATCGAGTAGCTCATCCATCTCCCGAATCATATCATCATGTAATTCAGAGGAGTGGTCCAAATACGTTTCACAAGAGTTAGAAGGGTCGGTTGTAAGGGGCCCGTCCTCTACCTTAAAATCAGACATGTTAGGTAAGGGGAGTGGCTCATTATGACCAACCACTTCGTGTACGTCCTGATCATTGACTTGGACCAAACTTGAGATTGATTCCAAGGGGACTGGGGTTGAACATCCATGATCATCATCCCAATACACATCATTGTCTAATTCTGTGCAGTGCACACTTGGGATGGGATCGCTTTCCTCACATTTTAAATTTGGTTGAGGTTCAAATAAACTAACCTCTTCCTCATCTTGTGTGTCATGTAAGGAAAGTGTGTCATCATCACTGTATTTGAAAGACACCCAAGTATCTCCATCATTCTTTTGAACAGTCATTGAGATCGACTCATCGGGGAATTGAACCGTGTGCTCATTAATGGAATCCAACTCCTCATTCCAAATTCCAGATTTCATCAAAAGCAAGTGAGGATCACTTTCCTCGCATTGTATTTCTGGATTGGATTGTAGTTGGGATGAGCGAGCTTCCTCTATCCTTTCAATGCGCGAATTGAGTGCTTCTAATGATTTCATCAATTTCGCAACATGCTGGTTTACTTGTTCTGGATCAAAACATGAATCCTCTTGGATCGTTTCTGGTTGGATCTCAAAGGTATGGGATCCAAGAGAATAATTATTACAATATGTTGTTGGTTCAACTTCCCAGTTTTGATGGTTCCACTGGTTATAGTCATACTGATCATACATGGGAGAATATGATGCTTGATAATAGTCCTCATTCCCATAATTACGATCGTATACGGCCCTATTAACCGATGGAACATAACGTTCTAGTCGGTTCTCAATGTCTGTTCTCGATGGAGAGAAATCTTGAGGTATACGTTGAATTCCACAACCTTCAGGCATTTCCCAATAAAACCTATCCAACTCAGCATATGCATCTACCCACGATTCCATGGTAGAACCTTAACTCTGAGTCTAATCCTAGAAGAAATCAAAATCCTACAGCAATACAGAAAGTAAAGGAGAAGTTAGAGAGATGTTACCAAAGTAAAAGTTCCTATGTTAAAAACCTGCAAAACAAAACAAAACAATACAAGTTAGTTTTTAAGAATAGTAAGTCTATGGTTAGAAAATTTCTAAAAATAAAATCCTAATTCTAAAAATAGAAAAATTAAAGAAATTAGGAAGATATCACCACATTAGACGTTTCTATCTCAGAATCCTACAAAACAAGAAATATGTTAGTTTCTAAAAATAAAATAAAAACTTTAACCTAAAGTTAGTAAAATCCTAAGACTATGAATTATGATAAGAGAGAATCCTAAATTCAATTTGGAACTTGTCACTGCAAGAACGGCGCCAAAAACTTGTTCACTCCCCAAGTATAGGGTTGTGATGTAGTAATAAACTCGGTAAGATCGAGGTCGAATCCCACGAGGACTGATCGTCACAATTTATATCTGAGACTCTCCTTAACTAATCCAACAAATAATGGTATGAACTACTAAGCACAATTCTAGGAAAAAAAAAAATAAAAACAATTAAGAATAGGGAAGAAAATTCCATCAGAGAGAGAGCACTAGGACTTTCGAATCCACCCCTAATTATCCTAACCCTTGTTTTATCTGTTGATTCACCTTGACCTTGATTGATACCACTTAAATAGAGAAAGCACAATCTGTGTCCTAAATCGGGCATACAGACTGTCTAATTCCTTTAAGTAATGCCATGAACAATACATCCCATGTCCTTGGTCGGGCACATGGTATGCAAAATTCATTAAAGCACCCTGTTCCTTCCTCTATAGGAAACCTGTTCTTGATCAGACCCAAGCACCTGTAATAAGCATCCAAACAACATCCATCTATACTTTGGTCAAGTTCATAGATGGAGAAGTATGGAATTTAAACCCATAAAGCCCACTCAGAGAAAGAAACAAATTAAATAAAATTCAAAGTAAATCAACCAATACAAGAGCTGATCAAATTAGGGGCTTCATCTCAGCCCTAGCTGAGAGATTAGTGACCCATGAAATCCATAAAAAATATTAAATAAAATTCATAAAATCAAAACACCAAACCGAACAATCTCTCTCTCTTCTTCCTTCTCTTTCTTCTCTTTCTCCTCTCCCTGGCTCTGGATCTCCAATTCCCTGGATCTGAATCCCCTTCCCACGTCCAAAACTTCCCTTTTATAGTTGTTGGATGGCTGGAATCGGTGGCAGAGTCGTAGACGGACTCGAAGTGCAGATTTTCGCAACCGTGATCGGTGGGCCCCACAGAGGTGTTTTCTGGAAAATCCACCCCGTCCATTGGATTCAGGACGAAATTTCAGTCAAGAATGGGTGGTTTTGAAGGTCCATTGGCGCGGCCCACAGAAGAAATCTCGAAAAGATCAGTTTTGAACGTCGCCGAGCAGCCCTTTTGTGGCCTCTGTACGCACACGTGTGTACGCATGGGAGTGGAATATCAGCATGGGTTTGTAGTGCTCGCAGCCCTCTACAAGATGAACGGGTCGGATCGGTCGTACGGGCGATGTGTGGAGCCCACAGCCGTTCGCAAAAACGGACAGCGTCCGTTCGTCGCTGCCGCGTAAACAAGGACGCGGACTGCCTGCGCTGCGTAAATGGTGGGGCCCACGTTGTAGCTTTTCTTGGAAATCCAGCCCGTCCACCAAATTCCTCTCGAAAAACCGTTTGGAAATGGACAGTTTTGGGGTGTCCATTGATGCAGTCCACCCGATTTCTGCTTCGCCGTCCATTCTGCTTTTGAACGGCTAGGAAAATAACCGCTGGATGTTTTCCAATTCTGCCAGCTAGGTGTGGGTTGTGTCTGCCCTATGAAGCGGATGGACGGTGTGGATTTTTCATTTAGACACTAGGTGGGGTCCACAACCGACGACAGCGGTCGGTTCCCGCGGTCGCTGGAACGCGATTTGCGTTCGACGAAGGAGGCGCGGTCAGCGCCTCGCTGACCGCCTTAGCCGGTCCGGTGCACGGCGGTAACTGTACACGCATGATGTACATGCGTCATATATGGGGCCCACTGTGATGTTTTTGAGAAATCTGCACCGTCCATCCTTTTTCACATATTATTTAATCCACCAAAATCAAATTTAAGGCAGTTCCAGATATCAGGTGGGCCCAGAATCGATGGTTTGTAGGCTGATCTGTCAGTTGACCCACTTCCCGAGATCTTTAATGGCTGAAATTTAATATGTACGGTTAATTTACGGCCCCCAACACATGTATGAAGTTTCGAGTCGATTGGATGACGGGAACCATATGATCTTGCATTTCGGACCCTTTTCGGGCCCCTTTGGCTTGCTTTCCTCTGATCCCAAGCGTGTAAAATCGTCATTATTGGTTTTCTGGAGTCCATCCCGTGCTCTGGTAATTTTGGAGTGCCAAAATCATGTCTTCAACATCAATTTCCAATTAATGCTTCTGATTTCATCCTGTAATAAAAACACGATTAAAACACTCCATTAAACCTTATCATGCACGTAAAATTAGGCAATTGCTGGGGTCTGGTATGCAATATTTGACACTCATCACAACCCCCAACCAGCATTTTGCTAGTCCCGAGCAAAACATGCGAAAATTAATTTCAGAAATAAAAGACAATTCCTGTAGACTCAAGTGACTTGTGAACAGATAGCTGAGATGTGAAAATTCTAAGATTCATGATTGGTGTGTGGAATTTTTCTCTTGGAATCAGGCTCTCGGCAGATTTCATGATCAAGTTTAAAATATTAATCCATCAATTAGAACATTTCTAAACATTGAGCTCCACGAGTGTAAAGTATAATCTCGACTTACGATCAGTAAGAGATCCAATTGTCAATTTCATGATATCATTAGTAATTCGTGACACACTTATCTTACAGATTAACTTATCATGTTATCATCTTTTGATTTTCTTTACGAGCAGTAACGCAACTGAGGGAAATCAAATTCTCACCTATAGGGAGCAAACCTATGGCGATAACTTGTCGCTTAACTTTTTTTTTTTTTTCATATGTCAACTATGGAGAATCAAATCCACACCTATAGGGAGCAAACCTATGGTGAAGATTTAGCCTTTAATTCTTCTTTTTACCAAGTTAATCATTCAGTTATCGAACCAAAACTTAATGTGTAAGCGAGATGTGATATGTGGAATCATGACTCAATCAATGTTTACAACTTCTAATCATGGATTAACAATTCAAAATTGACTGTGAAATCAAGCAGATGGCCGAATCCAAGAGTCATAAGTTACCAACATAACATATCTTATAATGTTAAAATCACAACTAACCTTCAAAATCACTTAGAATTCAATAGAAATTCCAGAAAAAATTTTAAAATTTTCACAAATTTTGCTCAAGACCAAGAAAATACTGATTAGGTAACCTAATCTCCTACCCCCAACCTAAAATCTACATTGTCCTCAATGTAAGTAAGCAATGCACATGGGACAACGAGAATAAAAGAGGAGTGATGGAAAGATAGTACCTGGATGGAGAATCAAGAAGCTTTCTCAAAAAATTTCAACGTAAAAATGAGTTCGCACAAGAGAGAAATCAACAGAAGAAGAAGAAGAAAAAATAATAACAAAAAGAAAACAAAAGAAGATCCTACCTATACCACTTTCATGGTACTCTCGATTGCATTTAGCGCATGCAACAAGCCTTTAAACCCCTAGGTTACCCCTAGTGGACGAGTTGTAGTCTCGTGAGGGTTTGCAGTAATGTTACCCACAAACATTGAACTAATCGATCATGCTGCAAGGTTCCTCTTCCGGCCAGTATCGTGATAAGTTTCTCAGTAGATTTCTCAACAGGATCATCCAAAAGCCATTTTTACAATAGGCTTGGACGCCCTGGAGCTTGACTTTCCAGAGAAACTTATGTACCTCATAGGGAATTTTTCGTTGATTCGCCTGAGGTATCCAGAGTATATACGATTCACCTGCGACAGAAGAAGTTTCGAAGTTAGTATCCCATGGTGAATCAGAGACTACACATAGATGAAAGTCAGAAAATTTCTCATAAAGTGACGTAGTCTCAACACATTCCGAAGTAGCAGACTCCGGTTCAATTGTTAGCTCCTCCTCCCTTAATGGTAAATATTCAGGATTTGTGGAAGGAGGGGCTTCAGAGTAAGGGTCCTCTCGGTCAGTGATGACTACCGAGATATTGTTTTGCAAGGCATTCACTATGTCTCTTATCATGGGATCGTTTGAATCTGCAAAGTGTGCCAAGCAATCATCCAAAGAGGTGGGACATTCAGCTGAGGGTGACTCATTTTCTACATTAGGGCTCGTGATGATCTGCCCAAGGAATCCATCGTTTTTAAGGTAAACGGAGGTGTGCTCTCTTGCTCCAAATTTCGCATTACGAGCAGATTGAAGATCAGTACACGAAGCATTAATGTATGAACTCTGTTCATCGATACTACTCAGAAGAGGCGACGAATCGTCATTATTTAACAGTTCAGATGGTGGCCTCAACTGGGTGGTTTCAAATTCAAGAGTCATATCGAGTAGCTCATCCATCTCCCGAATCATATCATCATGTAATTCAGAGGAGTGGTCCAAATACGTTTCACAAGAGTTAGAAGGGTCGGTTGTAAGGGGCCCGTCCTCTACCTTAAAATCGACATGTTAGGTAAGGGGAGTGGCTCATTATGACCAACCACTTCGTGTACGCCTGATCATTGACTTGGACCAAACTTGAGATTGATTCCAAGGGGACTGGGTTGAACATCCATGATCATCATCCCAATACACATCATTGTCTAATTCTGTGCAGTGCACACTTGGGATGGGATCGCTTTCCTCACATTTTAAATTTGGTTGAGGTTCAAATAAACTAACCTCTTCCTCATCTTGTGTGTCATGTAAGGAAAGTGTGTCATCATCACTGTATTTGAAAGACACCCAAGTATCTCCATCATTCTTTTGAACAGTCATTGAGATCGACTCATCGGGAATTGAACCGTGTGCTCATTAATGGAATCCAACTCCTCATTCCAAATTCCAGATTTCATCAAAAGCAAGTGAGGATCACTTTCCTCGCATTGTATTTCTGGATTGGATTGTAGTTGGGATGAGCGAGCTTCCTCTATCCTTTCAATGCGCGAATTGAGTGCTTCTAATGATTTCATCAATTTCGCAACATGCTGGTTTACTTGTTCTGGATCAAAACATGAATCCTCTTGGATCGTTTCTGGTTGGATCTCAAAGGTATGGGATCCAAGAGAATAATTATTACAATATGTTGTTGGTTCAACTTCCCAGTTTTGATGGTTCCACTGGTTATAGTCATACTGATCATACATGGGAGAATATGATGCTTGATAATAGTCCTCATTCCCATAATTACGATCGTATACGGCCCTATTAACCGATGGAACATAACGTTCTAGTCGGTTCTCAATGTCGTTCTCGATGGAGAGAAATCTTGAGGTATACGTTGAATTCCACAACCTTCAGGCATTTCCCAATAAAACCTATCCAACTCAGCATATGCATCTACCCACGATTCCATGGTAGAACCTTTAACTCTGAGTCTAATCCTAGAAGAAATCAAAATCCTACAGCAATACAGAAAGTAAAGGAGAAGTTAGAGAGATGTTACCAAAGTAAAAGTTCCTATGTTAAAAACCTGCAAAACAAAACAAAACAATACAAGTTAGTTTTTAAGAATAGTAAGTCTATGGTTAGAAAATTTCTAAAAATAAAATCCTAATTCTAAAAATAGAAAAATTAAAGAAATTAGGAAGATATCACCACATTAGACGTTTCTATCTCAGAATCCTACAAAACAAGAAATATGTTAGTTTCTAAAAATAAAATAAAAACTTTAACCTAAAGTTAGTAAAATCCTAAGACTATGAATTATGATAAGAGAGAATCCTAAATTCAATTTGGAACGAAACAGAACGGCGCCAAAAACTTGTTCATTCCCCAAGTATAGGGTTGTGATGTAGTAATAAACTCGGTAAGATCGAGGTCGAATCCCACGAGGACTGATCGTCACAATTTATATCTGAGACTCTCCTTAACTAATCCAACAAATAATGGTATGAACTACTAAGCACAATTCTAGGAAAAAAAAAATAAAAACAATTAAGAATAGGGAAGAAAATTCCATCAGAGAGAGAGCACTAGGACTTTCGAATCCACCCCTAATTATCCTAACCCTTGTTTTATCTGTTGATTCACCTTGACCTTGATTGATACCACTTAAATAGAGAAAGCACAATCTGTGTCCTAAATCGCATACATCTGTTGTCTAATTCCTTTAAGTAATGCCATGAACAATACATCCCATGTCCTTGGTCGGGCACATGGTATGCAAAATTCATTAAAGCACCCTGTTCCTTCCTCTATAGGAAACCTGTTCTTGATCAGACCCAAGCACCTGTAATAAGCATCCAAACAACATCCATCTATACTTTGGTCAAGTTCATAGATGGAGAAGTATGGAATTTAAACCCATAAAGCCCACTCAGAGAAAGAAACAAATTAAATAAAATTCAAAGTAAATCAACCAATACAAGAGTGATCAAATTAGGGGCTTCATCTCATTTCTATCTGAGAGATTAGTGACTCATGAAATCCATAAAAAATATTAAATAAAATTCATAAAATCAAAACACCAAACCGAACAATCTCTCTCTCTTCTTCCTTCTCTTTCTTCTCTTTCTCCTCTCCCGGCTCTGGATCTCCAATTCCTCGGATCTGAATCCCTTCCCACGTCCAAAACTTCCTTTTATAGTTGTTGGATGGTGGAATCGGTGGCAGAGTCGTGAGACGGACTCGAAGTGCGATTTTCGCAACCGTGATCGGTGGGCCCCACAGAGGTGTTTTCCGGAAAATCCACCCCGTCCATTGGATTCGGGACGAAATTTCGGTCAAGAATGGGTGGTTTTGAAGGTCCATTGGCGCGGCCCACAGAAGAAATCTCGAAAAGATCGGTTTTGAACGTCGCCGAGCAGCCCTTTTGTGGCCTCTGTACCGCACACGTGTGTACGCATGGGAGTGGAATATCAGCATGGGTTTGTAGTGCTCGCAGCCCTCTACAAGATGAATGGGTCGGATCGGTCGTACGGGCGATGTGTGGAGCCCACAGCCGTTCGCAAAAACGGACAGCGTCCGTTCGTCGCTGCCGCGTAAACAAGGACGCGGACTGCCTGCGCTGCGTAAATGGTGGGGCCCACGTTGTAGTTTGTCTTGGAAATCCAGCCCGTCCACCAAATTCCTCTCGAAAAACCGTTTGGAAAGGGACAGTTTTGGGGTGTCCATTGATGCAGTCCACCGATTTCTGCTTCGCCGTCCATTCTGCTTTTGAACGGCTAGGAAAATAACCGCTGGATGTTTTCCAATTCTGCCAGCTAGGTGTGGGTTGTGTCTGCCCTACGAAGCGGATGGACGGTGTGGATTTTTCATTTAGACACTAGGTGGGGTCCACAACCGACGACAGCGGTCGGTTCCCGCGGTCGCTGGAACGCGATTTGCGTTCGACGAAGGAGGCGCGGTCAGCGCCTCGCTGGAACGCGATTTGCGTTCGACGAAGGAGGCGCGGTCAGCGCCTCGCTGACCGCCTTAGCCGGTCCGGTGCACGGTGGTAACTGTACACGCATGATGTACATGCGTCATATATGGGGCCCACTATGATGTTTTTGAGAAATCTGCACCGTCCATCCTTTTTCACATATTATTTAATCCACCAAAATCAAATTTAAGGCAGTTCCAGATATCAGGTGGGCCCAGAATCGATGGTTTGTAGGCTGATCTGTCAGTTGACCCACTTCTCGAGATCTTTAATGGCTGAAATTTAATATGTACGGTTAATTTACGGCCCCCATCACATGTATGAAGTTTCGAGTCGATTGGATGACGGGAACCATGTGATCTTGCATTTCGGACCCTTTTCGGGCCCCTTTGGCTTGCTTTCCTCTGATCCCAAGCGTGTAAAATCGTCATTATTGGTTTTCTGGAGTCCATCCCGTGCTCTGGTAATTTTGGAGTGCCAAAATCATGTCTTCAACATCAATTTCCAATTAATGCTTCTGATTTCATCCTGTAATAAAAACACGATTAAAACACTCCATTAAACCTTATCATGCACGTAAAATTAGGCAATTGCTGGGGTCTGGTATGCAATATTTGACACTCATCAGTTATGCTAACTCAAAGCCCTTGATTCTGACTTGTGCAGGTGCACATTTGAGAAAACGTTTGTGGACCACATGGTACTCCATCAGAAAGGTTGTCCACTCCCATCAGTTGTGAATCCAACAATTGAGGAATTTCTATCTCCTCTATAGGCTTCTTGAGATTCTCTAACTCCTATTTTTTTTCCCACTTCTCCTTCTTGCTTTTATCTCTCATTGCCCTCTCCAAATGGAGGTAGGAGAGAGGTATTTATAAACATTCAACAAGTGTGGAGGTCGTCTGTCCGAAGATGGAAGTGCATAGGTTTATATAGGGAATGTGGAGTGCACAAGGCTTACTTCAGGACAAGAGCCAAGCATTATGACAAGTTTCCACAAGGAGTGGCGCATGGAGCAGGCTTTAAGACAATCTTCCACTTAAAATGGCACATGGGGTAGGCTTTAAGACAACAAAAGCCTTGCATTAAGAAATGGAGAGAAAGAGGTGGCACATGAGCTAGGCTTTAAGACAACAAAAGCTTGTCTTCAAGACAAGGAGAGAAAGAGGTGGCGCAAGGAGTTTCTCTTCAATTCCATTGCGCGGAGACACGTAAAAGCCTCTCTTCAAGACCGCGCACGGGATTTTTCCCATTTCCATTGTGCGGAGACGTGCAAAAGCCTCCCTTCAAGACCATGCTCCACAAAAAAGTGGCGCATGGAATTTCTCTCCAATTCCATTACATGGAGACACGCAAAAGCCCTTCTCTTGGACACGCCCCTACACAAAGTGGCGTAAGCCACCTTGCTTAAAGAGATTTCTGCGGGGTCGGGAAACCCTCTCTCTCTTTGTCCATTGCGCGGGTCGTACAAGAGCTTCCCTACAACTTCTCCAGTTGCGCGGGTTCACGCAACATCTTCTTTCCCTCTCTCCCTTACCTTCCTTCCTTCTTGTCTTCCAACCCCCCAAATGAGGCATGGAGAGGGGTATTTATAAACTTCCCTTCCTTATATAGTGGTGATCACCACCACTTCTTTCTTCATACAACTTCCACCTGCTTTCCTTATATAGTGGTGTTCAACCACTTTTCCTTAAATAGTGGTGTACATCCCTTTCTAAGACAAGAACCACACTTCCTTCGCTCATATAAGGCAACGTCCATCCACTCCTTTTTACCAAAATACCCCCATTCATTCCTTTTTACCAAAATAAGGAGTGCATAACCTTGGAAAGGATCCGCACCATGAAATTCTCTTACCAATGCAATGGACATTGTAAGTGCTATAGTTTATATCCCTGTCGGTTGAAAAATTTATGGTGTCAAAATCACAGTTATATAACTTGCATAAGTGAAGCTCTCTCAAAGATCAACATTCATCAATCAAAGCTCACAAGTACAAAGATCACCCTTGACTGCAAGTATTGCTCACAAGACATGATTCAAGAATGCAAGACTTCAAGAAGAGTACAAGGCAGTTCATAAAGAACTCAAGACACTTTCAAGGTTGAGCTACATCAAGATTTCAAGATTGAACTACATCAAATTGAACTACATCAAGACTTCAAGGCTTAAACTTCAAGGTCACTTGTTCCTAATGTTTCAATGTCCTTACTTCATGATTGAGGTTTGATTGACCGTAGGTTGACCTTAGAAGTAGGCCATTTTGGATACATAAGTCATATGTTTATGTTACATGAGTTTGGGCAGTCCGTAGACTTGTCCTAGGCTTTCTTCGACTAGTCTTAACTTTGCTTCAACCAGTCCAAGAAATTCCTCGATCAGTCGTGAGTTTGTTACAAATTTCGGATATTTTCTGTTAGCCTTCGACTAGTCCAGGAAACTATTCGACCAGTCGAAGGAACAGTGTCGACTGTATCTTCGACTAGTCGAAAGACTTCGACTCAAAGTCTAGTGATTAATTACAGGATCTTCGACCAGTCGAAGGAGACCTTCGACCAGTCGTAGAACGGTCAAAGCTTATCGCGCCCGATTTTTTTCAAATCTGTTACTTCTTCGACTAGTCGAAGAGCTCCCTAGACCAGTCGAAAACACAATCTGCTCACCTATAAATAGAGCACGAATCTCAGAAGAATTTAAGGAATTAATTAATCTATTCAAATCAATCTTCGTCAAACTTCTGAGAGACAATTCTGTGCTCCATCTAAGCTAAGTGTGCTTATTTAATATTCTTTCTTTAGCTTTATTTAATTGATTTTGTTTCTGCTATTCCAATCTAATTTGATAAGAGGAATTGTTATTCCTTTTCTTTGGAATCAAAATCAATTAAGGAAAGCCATATTTGGTTTAATTTAAAATCTATTAGAACTAGAACCATTGTAATTGAGTACTGGACATTGAACTTGGACATTCAATCATCTACTCTGATTTGGTTCTACCGGGCTGCTACAACGAAGGAGATAATCAAGTATCTTACATTTAATTGTAAATTCCTTTCTGTTTTGGTTTCTTTCAAGATTTGCCAGAAAAATCTAGTTGTATTGGTTATCTGAGGAGAGCTAGGAAAACTCAGAAGTGGGGTTTTTTTAATTGTGTAAGCCCATAGACAAAGACACAAGCATTCTGTGTGGCTGTTGTTTAACAGTTAGTGAACACACAGGTGAACCACTATAATCCCTTGAGTTGTGGTTGAATGATTTATATTTCTAATATTTAATTATTTATTTGTGGGATGTATGTATAGTAGTGAATGTTGTAATCATTTAATTCAAGCTTTGTGGGAATTTTTTAATAGTTTAGAATTTATTTTTTGCTATTCCTTTATCAGCTTGAAATTCAATTTTCTTTAAAGTTGTTCCAGCAAGGTTGCCCTGCCATTTTTATGGTGTATGGCTGTCCCTAGAACAATACATTTGTGATTACAATTTATTTCAGTTTAGTTTGTGTTTATTTCTGTATTCCTCTTTGGTTTGAGATTTGATACAAAGATCTTTCTAGAAATAAGGTTGTCCTACCATAAACTCTGGTTTTTTATGTAAGGTTGTCCTTAGAACAACATTTGTATCAACCTCTTAAGATCTGAATTTTGAGGTTGCTTTTACCTTCCTGCATTGTGATTTATTTTGGCTATCATATTCTTTCTAATTCCGCTGTTATAAGTTTTTATTTGGCATAGTCTTATTCACCCCCCCTCTAGGACATATAGCTAGGCCTTTTCAAGTGGTATCAGAGCCTAATAGCTCATTCTTATTGCTTTTTATTTGGATTTATTTCCTGAGCTAACGATCCAAGCTATATAAAAAGATGTCAAATTTTGATAGCCTTTCAGTCACTAGGCCTCCACCATTTGATGGCTCCAACTATGCCTATTGGAAAGCCAGAATGAGGATCTTCCTCAAATCAATAGATGAAAGTGTGTGGCGAGCCACAGTGACCAAATGGAACCCTCCTACACTTGAAGTAACTGAATCCGATGGTTCAAACTATGTCTGTACCTACTTATATTTATGGACCATCCTTCAGAAAAGTGAGTATAGTGCCAATGCTAAAGCACTAAATGCAATCACTTGCGCACTATCACCGGATGAGTTCAAAAGAATCATTTTCTATGATAATGCAAAGCAAGCTTGGGATATACTAGAAATGACACACGAGGGTACATCAACTGTAAAAAAGTCTAAAGTCCAACTCCTCACAACCAAATTTGAAGAAATTCATATGGAGAAAAATGAAATGTTTATGGACTTTTACACTAGACTAAATGACATTGTAAACTCAATGTGGGGTCTTGGTGATAAAATCCCAGAAAGTAAAGTGTGTGCAAAGATACTACGCTCACTTCCTGAACGGTTCAATTCTAAAGTAACCGCGATCCAGGAACTTCGTGATACGGATAATATGAGGGTAGAAGAACTAGTTAGTTTTTTACAAACCTACGAGTTAAACTTTAAAGCTCCTAAAGGTAAATCTATCGCACTAAAATCCTCTAAATGTAATTCAGAAGAAAATTCTAATTCTGAAGATGATATGGCTCTTTTAGCTAAGAAATTTTACAAGATTTTCAAAAGCAAGAAAATGGTTGATTTTCAAAAATCGAATGATAAAAAGAAGTTTAGACCCAAACCTTGAAAATCTTTGAAAGATAGTCAATGTTACAACTGTCAAGAATATGGGCACATAACAAATAGATGTCCCAAAAAGGACAAACCCAAGAAGAAGGGTATATTGGCTACATGGGATGAATCATTTGATTCTGAAGCCTCTTCTGAATCAGAAGATTTTGAAACTGAGTCGGGCAATGAAGTTAAATCTCTTATGACTCTGGCCAAATTCACATTTTCAAATAATGACTCAACAAGTGAAGAAAATCTGAGTAGTGAATGTGAAAATGAAGATGATCTTCAAGACGCTTACAATGCCCTATATAAAGAAAGTTGTAAAATTACTATCAAACTTAAACTTCAAAAAGAAAAGTTTTCTAAACTCAAAGAGTGTTTTGAATCTCTTGTCTTAGAAAAATCACAAATTTCAGATTGTTTTGAAAAATCAAAATGTGATTTGGAATTCAAAAACTCCCTAATTGTTGATTTGAAATCTGAAATTGAGAAACTAAAAAATGAAGTATCTTCTCTTCTTAGTCTAAAGGACACATGGAAATATGCCAAAGGAGATCCAAAGTTAGAAAAACTTTTATCCGGATCAAGAAAATGTGGCGATCTATCCGGGTTGGGCTATGATAAAAATTTATCTCCTAAATAAAAGTATACTCCTCCTATGTTTGTGAAAGGAGAGTCCTCAAACTCAAAAGGAAAAAGTACTTATCAAGGTTTTTCTACAAATGCAAAAACTTTTCAAAAACCTAGAAGCAGCCATGTCAACATTAATCAGAAACGAAATCTACTAGCTGAAAAAATAGCAGATTTACTCAAGGAGCTCTTAAAATCTAACTCTATAGGTTATTCTTACAATTATAAACAAAAGAAGACCAACTATGTTCCTAAACCCAAAACAGTTATGAAATGGGTTCCTAAAGTTGCCTGCTTGGTTGCTCACACTGCTTTCAAAGCAACAAGTCATTCAAAGTGGTGCCTAGATAGTGGATGCTCCAGGCATATGATAGGTGACAAAGCTTTATTCACGGATCTAAAAAATATGACTGATGGTTCAATCACATTTGGTGATGGTAGCAACTGCAAGATTATAGGCCAAGGTACGGTTCAACTTTTTAATCTTCTTGTGTTTAAAAACGTGTTATATGTTGAAGGCTTAAAACATAACTTGCTAAGCATATCTCAAATATGTGATAATAACCATAGTGTTCGGTTCTCTAATCCAAGCTGTGAGATACTGAACAATAAGGGTTCTGTAATATTAACTGGACGTAGAATGTCTGAAAATTACTATATTATTAGTTCATCTAATCAAACATGTTACATGGTCCATACAGACGAGACTGATTTATGGCATAAACGTCTTGGACATGTACATTATCGAAATTTATATAGATTGAGCAAACGAGAACTTATAAGAGGTTTACCCAAACTTCAGAAATTAGATAAAATATGTGGTGAGTGCCAGATAGGCAAACAAACAAGGAACTCACACAACAAGGTAAATTCAAATACCACATCAAGACCACTCGAACTCCTCCACATGGATCTAATAGGACCTACCAGTATGGAAAGACATGGCGGAAAAAAGTATATCCTGGTAATAGTTGATGACTTTACCAGATTCACTTGGGTAGTCTTCTTAAGGGATAAATCTAAAACCCTTGAAGAAGTAAGAAAAGTTATCAAAAGGATTGAAAATGAAAAGTCTTCTCAAATCAGTAAGATTCGGAGTGATCATGGATATGAATTTGAGAATAGCAATTTTGAGAAGTTCTGTACCGACTAAGGAATATTACATGAATTCTCAGCTCCCAAAACTCCACAACAAAATGGAATTGCGGAAAGAAAGAATAGGGTGCTTCAAGAAATGGCTAATGTCATGTTGAATAACATGAAGCTCTCAAAAAATCTTTAGGCTGAAGCAGTCAACACAGCTTGCTATATTATTAACCAAGTCTACACTAGCAAAGATAATAATAAAACGGCTTACAAATTGTGGTTCAATAAAAAGCCTACTGTTAAATACTTTCAAGTTTTTGGCAGCAAGTGCTATATTTTACGAGATCGTGAAAATTTGAGAAAATTCGATACGAAGAGTGATGAAGGAATTTTTATAGGATATTCCTTAAACAGTTGAGCTTATAGGGTTCTGAACAAAAGAACTGGTGTGATTCAAGAGTCCATCAATGTTGTCATTGATGATCACTTAAATACACTAATCCCTAATTCAAATAATGATGAAGTTCTAATCATTGATAAACCCGATACTTCATCGAATCAGACTGACTCTGAGTTGAGGATGTTAAAGATCATCCAACCACTCAAATTCTTGGAAACCCTCTCATAGGTGTTTACACCCGTAGACAACTTAAGGATATATGTAATTATGTATGTTTTACATCCCAAATAGAACCATCTAATGTAAAAGAAGCTCTTGCTGATGAGAATTGGATTGTTGTGATGCAAGAAGAACTTAACCAATTTATAAGAAATGATGTTTGGTATCTCGTACCAAGACCTAAAAATAAACACATCATTGAAACAAAATGGATTTTCAAAAATAAGTCCGACGAGCGTGGAAATATAATTAGAAACAAGGCTAGATTAGTGGTATAAGGTTATACTCAAATTGAAGGAATAGATTTTGATGAAACTTTTACACCAGTAGCATGTCTTGAATCTATCATACTATTTATATCCATTGCATGTTTTAGAAAGATAAAGATCTATCAAATGGATGTGAAAAGTGCTTTTCTAAATGGCGATTTACATGAAGAAGTCTATGTTGAACAGCCAATGGGTTTTGAAGATCCCAAAAATACTGATCATGTGTATCGGCTTAAAAAGGCACTTTATGAATTAAAACAAGCACCTAGGGCATGGTATGAGAAACTAACCAAATTTCTTTTAAGTCATAATTTTCAAATGGGATCTGTTGATAAAACTCTGTTTGTTAAAAAACATAATGATCATATCTTAATGGTATAAATTTATGTTGATGATATCATTTATGGATCAACTTGTACTGACTTGACTATTGAGTTTACAGATTTGATGAAATCACAATTCGAAATGAGAATGGTTGGGGAATTAACTTATTTCCTTGGATTGAAAGTAAACCAACAACCTGAAGGAATATTCATTTCTCAATCTATGTATGCGTTGAATCTAATCAAGAGATTTGGATTTAAGAATGACAAGAATTTCGATACTCCTATGAGTACTACCCTGAAACTCTCAAAAGACTCTAATGATAAAAATGTTGATTCAAAACTTTATCGGAGTATGATTGGTAGTTTGTTATATTTAACTGCTAGTAGAGTTGATATTTCCCTAAGTGTTGGTATTTGCGCAAGATATCAATCTGATCCAAAAGAATCTCACTTGATTGCTGTCAAGCGGATTATTAGATATGTCGCAGGTACTGTAAATCTCGGTCTCTGGTATCCTCATGAGACTAGTGTCCAATTAGCTGGATACTCGGATGCTGACTGGGCTGGTAATCTAGATGATAGAAAATCAACCAGTGGTGGTTGCTTTTACATTGGAAATTATCTAGTTTCCTGGTTTAGTAAGAAATAAAATTCTATATCACTTTCAACAGCTGAAGCTGAGTATATCACAGCTGGTAATGCATGTACACAGCTTGTTTGGATGCAACGAATGCTAAGTGATTATGGAATTAAATAGGATTCTATGTTATTACATTGTGATAATTCCAGTGCGATAAATATTTCAAAAAATCCTATTCAGCATTCTCGTACTAAGCACATTGACATTAGATTTCATTATATTCAGGAATTAGTAGAAGAAAAAGTTATATCTCTGGAATATATTCCTACCGAAGATCAACGAGCTGATATTTTCACAAAACCTCTCGATAAAAGCAGGTTCAAAAAGATGAAATTTGATCTTGGCATGTGCATTTTAAAATGATTATTTATGCCTACTTGTATCATAGTGTATATATTTGCTAGGTTGAATTCCAATTTTTGTATAATTTGCAAGAAAAATGAATTTTTGGACATTCTTCGACCAGTCGTGAGTATACTCGACCAGTCGACCTTCGACCGGTCGTAGATACCCACGACCAGTCGTAGATCTCGGGAATCACTTAAAAATTTGGGAATTTTACTTTCTTCCTCATTTCATTTTTCTTCTCTAAGGAGCCAAGCTTCGACTTGTCGAACCCACTGTTCTTGCTCTTTAAGGTTAGTGTTTCATATGCATTTTTCTTACAAATTTATGTCTAGATTATTTTCTTTTCTAGCTTGAAACTTTCTATTTTGGATTTCATTGAGATTTGGGGTTTGAATTTTAAAAAATCTATTTTGAGTAAACCCACTTCTCAATCCTTTGCAACTTCTTATTTTCTTGTTATCTTTGTTGCAAATGGCTTCTAGAGGTAGAAAAACTACTTCTCGTGGTCCTTCTTCTTCCTTCAGATCGACCAAGCGTCATATTCTTATTCCCAATAATGATCCTTCTTATGTTACGGACATTAGATCACGTAATGTTATTGTTGAACATCCTGTTGATGTTAATCATATTACACCTTTTGACATCCTTTCTATGCTTGAAGCTGTAGGTTGGGTTAACTTATTACATTGAGGTGGGCCTGCATACCGGTCCATTGCCCAATCCGTGTTTACATGTATTAGTGACTTCTCACAAGATAATTTAACTTTTAAAATATCTACTAGTGAAGGGCCTTTTGACATTGATCGTCATTTAATTTCAGCCCTTATGGACATTCCTGTGAATGATGAGGGTATTCCTATCCATAACCTAACTGATAAACCCTCAGTTTCTGAAAAACGTATGCTCACTAGAGACTTGTGCAACATAGATGTTCACTGGACTAAAAAAGGGAATGCGCTTCCCGCAAGGTATTTGTTACCCAAATACAGAGTTCTCCACAAAATCTTTGTGTCTAATTTGTATCCTCGGTCGGGTAATAAAACTGACTTGACCTCGTTTATGGTTCGTGTTATCCATGCTATTGCCAGTGGTACTCAGATTTGTTTACCATCCTTAATCTGTCATTTCATTCTTCAGTTTAGACTCCATCCTGGTCATAATGACATTCCTTTTGGCTATTTAATGACTGTATTGGCTACACATATGTTAGTCGATATGCCGGTTGATGAGGCACCTATCCATCATCTGATTTTCAACAATTCTAATCTTAATAAGATGAAGTTGGATTTACTTCCTCAACAAAGTGGTGGTGGTGGTGGTGGTCATGAAGAAACTGGTGATGACATTAATATGGATGACATCTTTGAGGAATTGGATTCTGATTCAACAAATGATCCAGATTTTGAACCATCTGATGTTGATGCACGTCTGAGTGCATTAGAGGATAAAGTTGAGAATATAAATGTAAAGATGGAAAACATGTCGGTTGCTCATGATTTACAATTCAAGTACATGTGCAAATATCTTAGGCGATTGAACAAAGGTATGCACCAACTTGATCCCTCTATTCCTGCTCCGTCATCTGGTTCTAGTTCTGATTAGTTAATGTGGGATTTTCTGGTCTGTAATAACTTTATTACTTAACACTAGGTTGACTGATTTTGAGTTGGATACTATCTTTACTTTTATGCTGTGTATTTGTTTTATGTGAAACTATGCTGAATTTGAGTTGGATATTATCTGTCTTTAATCTCGTAACTCCTCATATTTACTCTAATATATTCCTTTATCTAGTTCTCCTTCCTTGTTGTTTCCTTTGTCATATTATGACAAAAAGGGGGAGAATGGTTTGTTCTTAACGATGTGATTGTGAGAGGAGTAGCATTGGTTATGTTACTCAGGGGAAGTATGTTTGAACTAGTTGAATGAACTGGTTGAATGTTGAATATTGAATATTGAATATTGATTTGCGGGTAGCTAGTTGATATTAACTGGTTCATGATTCTTTAACCAATTGTTTTACATTATGTTTATCTTGGTTGTGTTTTGTCACTAATTTGACAAAGGGGGAGATTGTAAGTGCTATACTTCATATCCCTGTCGGTTGTCAAATTTATGGTGCCAAAATCATAGTTATATAACTTGCATAAGTGAAGCTCTCTCAAAGATCAACATTCATCAATCAAAGCTCACAAGTACAAAGATCACCCTTGACTGCAAGTATTGCTCATAAGACATGACTCAAGAATGCAAGACTTCAAGAAGAGTACAAGGCAGTTCATAAAGAACTCAAGATACTTTCAAGGTTGAGGTACATTAAGATTTCAAGATTGAACTATATCAAATTGAACTACATCAAGACTTCAAGGCTTAAACTTCAAGGTCACTTGTTCCTAATGTTTCAATGTCCTTACTTCATGATTGAGGTTTGATTGACCGTAGGTTGACCTTAGAAGTAGGCCATTTTGGATACATAAGTCATATGTTTATGTTACATGAGTTTGGGCAGTTCGTAGACTTGTCCTAGGCTTTCTTCGACTAGTCTTAACTTTGCTTCGACCAGTCCAAGAAATTCCTCGATCAGTCGCGAGTTTGTTACAAATTTCGGATATTTTCTGTTAGCCTTCGACTAGTCCAGGAAACTGTTCGACCAGTCGAAGGAAAAGTGTCGACTGCATCTTTGGCCAGTCGAAAGACTTCGACTCAAAGTCCAGCGATTAATTACAGGATCTTCGACCAGTCGAAGGTGACCTACGACCAGTCGAAGGAGACCTTCGACCAGTCGTAGAACGGTTAAAGCTTATCGCGCCCGATTTTTTCCAAATCTGTTACTTCTTCAACTAGTCGAAGAGCTCCCTAGACCAGTCGAAAACACGATCTGCTCACCTATAAATAGAGCACGAATCTCAGAAGAATTTAAGGAATTAATTAATCTATTCAAGTCAATCTTCGTCAAACTTCTGAGAGACAATTCTATGCTCCATCTAAGCTAAGTGTGCTTATTTAATATTCTTTCTTTAGCTTTATTTAATTGATTTTGTTTCTGCTATTCCAATCTAATTTGATAAGAGGAATTGTTATTCCTTTTATTTGGAATCAAAATCAATTAAGGCAAGCCATATTTGGTTTAATTTAAAATCTATTAGAATTAGAACCATTGTAATTGAGTACTGGACATTGAACTTGGACATTCAATCATCTACTCTGATTTGATTCTACCGAGCTGCTACAACGAAGGAGATAATCAGGTATTTTACATTTAATTGTAAATTCCTTTTTGTTTTGGTTTCTTTCAAGATTTGCCAGAAAAATCTTGTTGTATTGGTTATCTGAGGAGAGCCAGGAAAACTCAGAAGTGGGGTTTTTTTTAATTATGTAAGCCCACAGACAAAGACATAATTGTAAAGGTTTTGGGTGAACCTGTGAAAACCTATTTTGTTAGTGAACGCTAATATCCCCTGTGTGAGGATATTAGGAGTGGAGTAGCATTCTGTGTGGCTGTTGTTTAACAGTTAGTGAACACACAGGCGAACCACTATAATCCCTTGAGTTGTGGTTGAATGATTTATATTTTTAATCTTTAATTATTTATTTGTGGGATGTATGTATGGTGGTGAATGTTGTAATCATTTAATTCAAGCTTTGTGGAAATTTTTTAATAGTTTAGAATTTATTTTCTACTATTCCTTTATCAGCTTAAAATTCAATTTTCTTTAAAGTTGTTCCAGCAAGGTTGCCCTACCATTTTTATGGTGTATGGCTGTCCCTAGAACAATACATTTGTGATTACAATTTATTTCAGTTTAGTTTGTGTTTATTTCTGTATTCCTCTTTGGTTTGAGATTTGATACAAAGATCTTTCTAGAAATAAGGTTGTCCTACCATAAACTCTGGTTTTTGGTGTAAGGTTGTCCTTAGAACAACATTTGTATCAACCTCTCAAGATTTGAATTTTGAGGTTGTTTTTACCTTCTTGCATTGTGATTTTTTTTTGCTATCATATTCTTTCTAATTCCACTGTTATAAGTTTTTATTTGGCATAGTCCTATTCACCCCCCCTCTAGGACATATAGCTAGGCCTTTTCTGACATGCAATGAGATGGAATAGTTTTTGTGCCTTAACACCTATAGAAGACGTGATCGCACGCTAGTTGTCTTCTCCAAGCACGGCTCGCTGTGACAGGGCCATCTGCGGAGACGCCATTTATAAAATCGGAGAGAAATCCCGCTGGATTTGGTGGATGGGCTCAAGGAAGAAGAAGGGACGGTATGGGTTATCTCTTCTCTCCTGTACGAGTGCGTCTAATACTCGAGGGATATGGCAGTTCGTCTAAATACCGTGTGTCCAAATGCATGCATGGGATGGAGGGATGGGATCGCGTGATCCCATCCCTTCAAAACCCATCTAATCCGTCCGGCCAAACATGCCCTTTGGATGGCAGATAAACATCATATAGTGGGCTCCCATGAGGTATCAACCGTAGGTGTTTCCATTATCACTGTTTTCTATGGCGTGGTTCACCTCAATTTTGGATATGCCTATTTTTTTAAAATCCAATGGACCAGTGGATTTTTCATAGGCATCTCCGTGCTTCTGAACACAGAACTTCGTGTTGGGCCACACGCAATTCCCGTCTCCTTATACATATCAATAATTCTTATGGTTATAAAGTAAGGAGATTTTGACCGAATTAGCAAGCATTGTGGTAGGGTCCAATTCTATAAAGAGATTGGAAGCTCTAAATATTCTAAGGGTAGTCCTTGAGATGTCTTGAAATCTTTTTCATATCAAATTTCCCTAGCACATAAAAATAGATAATAATGATGAAGAGAGGATGGTAGTTGTAAGTCTTGTGTTGGATGTATTCTCCTGGTTGCGGGCCCATTGTGATTTAAGTTTTCAATCTACACTGTTTACTAGTCGTGTAAGTTCACATGTAGGTAAAAAAAAAAAGGCATCAGTGAGAAGCCTTGACCATTACGATTATCGATGCCCATAGGAAAGGGTCGATCTAATCTGTGTGATCACAGGGCCCATCAAAAAGTAAATCTAATTCGTTAATAATATTCATGGCTTATAATTTTCATAAAAATGTGTGATCTTCACACCGTTTCGAGCTATCAGTGGCCCACAGTGAGAAAATTGATCAATGGTTTATCGGTATAATACCTATTGCCTTGTTGTGTTGTGGGCCATCAGATCTTAAGATTTTGATCATTCTATGGGCATTTGCCTTCTTAAAATTTACGAAGAGAATGGACATAACAAATTTGACCAAAAGTCTACGATGAGACCTAGAGACGTCATACGGAAAAGAATTCATAAACGACCGTAGGGCCCCATTTCGAACCCCAACCTCGACTCTACCACTACCTTTTGAAGTTTCTTCTCTGGGATCCTTCTCTGCCCCTTCTAGCTGAATTATTTCACTGTGATTGTATTCGTCATCGTCTTTCCAACTCCGGCTTCTTGTAGTTTCCATAGAAATGGCAAACAAAGGTACGTGGACGATATATATATATATATATATATATATATATATATATATATATATATATATATGCTATTGTGGTCTGTGAATAGTTGGCACAATTGAGGTTATCAATACTTAGCACAGTCGATGCTCGCATACAACAATAGTCAAGGTTCTCTTACTATAATGGTCGATGTTGTCAATATTTGGGACGTTAAGGTTGGCATCCAATAATGGTTGATATTGTATTACAGTCATGGTCGAGGTTGCCATCCAATAATAATCGAGGTTGTATTACAGTCATGGTCATAGTTGGCATCCAATAATGGTCGAGGTTGTCATACAGTCATGGTCGAGGTTGACATTCAATAATGGTCGAGGTTGTCTTACAGTAATGGTCGAGGTTGGCATCCAATAATAGTTGAGGTTGTCGTGGTCGAGGTTGTCTTACAGTCATAGTCGAGGTTGGCATCCAATAATGGTTGAGGTTGGCATCCAATAATGGTTAAGGTTGTCAGTATATGGTCCTCGACATTGACCCAATGTGGATGACAACCTCGACCCTCAGTGGATGTTAACCTCGACCCTTAGTCGATTACAACCTCAACCTCAACCCTTAATGGATGACAATGTCGACCCAATGTGAATGATAATATAACACCCCAAAAATCAATGTCCGAGTACAGAGACCCCGATCCCGAGTTTTCGGGTGTTAATAAAATAAAATGCACGTGTGACCTTGTTCATATTCACACTCATTTTACACACAAGTAATCAGAGTAGCGCAATTCAAATTAACGGATCCAAAGCGAGGTAAAGATAACAAAAATAAATAAATATGGGGCTGACAGTAAAGATATAATTAAAATATTGTGTCCGCCCAAATGGAGATTATACAAGCCACAATATAAATACCCAAAATAATTAAAGTGTAAAATTTTCTGTTTGGTCCAATCCTCTGAAACATGACGTTGGCAGTGCAAGCTACTCTAAGCTTACCCGTTTGAGATCTCGATAGTACCTGCATTGATAATATCACCTGGTCGGCATTTTAAAACACCGTCCCAGAGTGGGAGTAGTGATCAACTCAGTGGTTCCATTAACTTTAAGTTGCGCATGTTATCAATTCCACTAGCACAAGTAATGACAAAGCAACTTAAAAACCCAGTTTCTAAATGCTCTTATTATGTTGCATGTTGTTATGAGATGATGCATGCCTTCACAATCCAACACTCCTTTATAAGCGACTCCAATATCCCATTCACAAATGCCAACACTCCCTCAACACGCGACCACAACGCTTAAGTTGTCACAACCTATGCTAACGTAATGCTATGAATATTCATGTTAGCCGAGTATTTAATGAAGTTTGTTCATCCAGCAAGATTGGAGAAGCTGAAACATCTCCATTTAATCAATGTCATTATCCAGATCACTTGGCCCAGAATGGCCGCAGCGGCTCTAAGCCTGCAATCCATGATTTAAATTTAGGTATCACCCATTTAATTCACAAATTAATAATTCCAAAGGTACTGTATTATAATACTCGACTTAGCCTATACGTGCAATCGATTGGTTAGTAAATGAGACTTACCTTAAAATCTGATAATGCCTATATGTACAATTCAAATACTCAAGAGAATCCCTAATAGTACCTAGGAGTTATATCCCTCGTAATGCGACCGAAAATAATTGAAACCGATACCATGATGACCACCTCGACGAAATGAATCCAACGATAACTTCTGCTCATGGACACATGACCCCGAATGCATGATATGGCATAAAGAACTGATGCTTTTTATGTGCAAATATCCATAAAATCATATATGAATGACACCATCATGAGGTAATGATGAAGTCATATTTGAAATTATTCCAGTAAGATTAGTTTAAACTAAATATAGACTTAAGTATAAGCTAATCTAATCCACGCCTTATAAAAGTTAATTTAATGTGGTAAGTAAATTTATTAGCTAAAAGTCAAGCCTCTTCCTTAAATCAAGGAGAGTTATGACACCTAGTATATTTTGATTAAATAAATACATATTATAATACTATATAGAACCTACTTAGGGAAGATAAAACTAGCTTAATTAGTCATTAATAAAGTGAGGACCCTAAAGGTCAAAAGTTTTCCTTGATTTAAGGAGATCATGTCACCTCACATAGTTCTAGAATTCCCTAACCCCATCTAGAATATCATTAAGACCTCTAATCAAGTCCTAACAAAATATGTGGTTAATAATTGAATTATAAAGCATATATGAAGAAAGTCAACAACACAATCCCTTAAATTAAGGAGACGTGTCCACATGGTTAGGATATTTCTAGAAAAGGTATGGAGGCCATTTATGATGAGGTAAAAAGTCCCTAATTATGAGATTATCATGGGATAATCTTACATGAATTAAGGAGGGCCATAGATCTCATAGATGATAAGATTAAGAAAAATGATTAAGCTCTTGTCTATATAAAGTAGGCATGGATGAAACTTTGAGTACTTAGTGCCCAAACTTCCTACATCCCTTAGCTATTTTTCAGCCCTCCTTAAGTCTTTAAACCACTTTTCAAATAACTCCAATTAACTCCTTAAGTCTAAGATAAAACATCTCTTACAATCAAGGCCATCCAACATTTAAGGAAGATCATCCCTCTATTAAGGTGAGTGATGTCGCATTTATCTCTCTTTCTATCATCATTTTATATTAAGTTCGTTCTCTTATTGATATATGTACATGTGGGACCCATTGATGAAGGCCCCACTTTAATGTTCACACGCCATCCTAACAGCCCAATGGCTTGGATGATCCAAAAGATACCACAATTGGCATCAATTCAAGGTCTGGGTGGAACCCACTGATCATGGCCCCACTAATATGTTTATTAGCCATCCATTGTGCTCATAAGGTCATAAGGACATGAATGAAGGAAACACATAAATATCATATTGATTCGAGACTTGTGGGCCCACTAGGATGATCTAAGGCGTCAAATTGATGGGCGCCACTGATATGGTCAGTCCCTCACACTCACACATGTACACCCCTGCACACTCACGTGCATACACTTTAAACAAAAAAATAAAAAAAAATAAAAAAAAGAAAAAAAAAAAAAAGAAAAAAAAGAGCACAAGGACATTGCCACTGTCAGCCGGCGCTGAAGCAGCAGCGTCCCTGTTGCATTTTGAAATAAGGACATGTGGGGCCCACAACAGGCTCCATCATGTGGTACGTGAGAAATTCACACCGTTCATCCATCTCTCCAGCTCATTCTAAGGGATGGGACGCAAATGGTGGGTGATTAGAAGTGTAGGCGAGCCGCACCAGTGGAGATTGTTTTCCACCGTCGAACCCTCCCTAGGGTCATTGAAAGATATAATTGCCACCTAAAAAAAATAATAATAAGAAAAATAAACAAATAATGGCAGCAACGACTGCTATTAAGCAACTCGTCAGCCTCTCTGGACATCCAGAGCAGACTGTCTGTTGGGGTCCATGAAATTTCAGGGCTCACCATGATGTACGTACGTTATCTATATATCCACGCCATCCCTTCAATTTTAACAATGTCTTGGGTATTGGTCTAAAATTTTAGCTGATCCAAATTTCAAGTGGACCATTCAATTGGAAACACTCGCTAATGAAAGCACGTCAATAAAGTTTTCTTGAAATTTATTGCACCTAAGTCATCCAAGGTGAGTCCACCTGATTTCCCTGGTACATGCACTCTCGCACCCTCACATACACTTGCACACGCAACAGGGGTGCACCATGGATACTAACTTGATGGGCCGTGTCCCAAAATCAGCCTTAAAGGTGCGGGTCGAATGCCACCGTTAAAGCTTCTCTAGGATCACCATAAACGTTACCATATGTATATAGTCATATCTGTGCAGCCCGCGATTGGACCGCACTTTGATGGATGTGTCGTACTCGAGAAGCCATCTTACCCACTTAAGTATCTTAATAATCTTATTCATTGTCGTAGGACATATAATTTCACGCTTATTTAGGCGAAGGCATTAATAAGGTGCTCCCAACTAAGCAAGAAGGCTAATTGACAGAGTCCAATAATAACTATTTATAAACAAATATCTTATATTAGGGAGCTTAATGTCTATGGTTCGATTAACCGTAATGAAGCAAGTGGAGGACATGTTGAAAATAAGAAACTATGAGGTTAACCAATCGGAAGTTGACAACATCATTTATAAATTGGCTACCCAGGTACGTGATTTTATTTTATTTATTTTTGCACATCTACATTATGTAGTGTGACATCCCTTGAGTTCTTAATCATCTCTAACTTATTGTTCATGCAACATCACCATACGTACCATGGCATGATGCATTTAGCATGAAGCAGTATCTTGAACGTCTTCTACACCATAGCTTGATTGTAGTACAAAATTAACAGACGAATTATAAAATAGATGGTGATATAGATTCATGGAACACCGGAAGTGTGGAAAGTAGTAAGGGATTATATGCCCCTTGGGTTGAAAGTCCCTAAACCCTAATGGTACCTAGGAATGCCTCACTATTGGGTCGAGTGAATACAAGGGTCAAGGATTTGGCTCCCACCAGCGAGGCCAGGTTGAGAAGAGGTAAGTTTGACTCTCCATAGGGCTGAGGTGGCAAACGGGGACTGGTCTGACCCACTGACGAGGAGAAGCGTGAACGAGATTCACTACTAGTGTACCTAGTAGAGGTTTGTAACCTCACTGGTGCGTAGCGAGGTCGATTGCTGGTGTCTAGTGCATGGGTATCAACCTCGGTGGATCCTAAGTTTCAATAATATATTGATCATAATTGAGACGATGATGTTTAGGAGTAGTGCGGTCAAGTCCGTGGTGGGAGGACTATTGAAAAATATTTCTATGGCTAGCATACAATTATTTTATGCATCTCACACATAATTACCCCCCATGATTCATTGAGATATCGCTTTGCATAGATTATCTCTTTTGACAGTTTAATCATTATGTCTTTTATGTTAATTTTGTTAGTGCACTCATTTTCGCACCTTGGTTTTTCAATCACGTGAGTCATTGTGTCATAAAGTCACTTGAGCCCTTGGAATGTGAAGATCGAAGACACAGCGGAGCAGAAGCATCAGGGCGAAAAGAATAAGTAAACAGGTGGCCTTGGCGATCCTAACCCTTGTCCCAAAACAATTCCTTAACCTCTAGATGATTTGGACCCAAATAGGAAAACCCACTTAGATCATCTATTCAAGCCATTCTAAGTTCATATTTTCCATCATTCTAGAGTTGACTTAAGAAAGAATGAAGTTGTTGAAGATTTAAAGGACAAAGAACTTAAACAGGAAAATCTGTCCAAATCTGTCCAATTTAGGTAGCGGAATGTGCTACCAAAACTGCCACCGAAGTTGTTTAAGTAACAGAATGTGCCATCGAAGCTGCCACCGAAACTACTATCGAAAGCGACTGTTTTTGTCCAGCAACTTCAGGATATAATTCGGTACCACCGAAGCAAGTTCGGTGATACTAAAGGTACCTTCGGTAGCATCGTAAACTAGCCGTTTTATATCTGTTAGAACTTTTTCTTTATAAAAGCGGCTTGTAGAAACTTGCAAAAGTGATGGATTAAAGCATTTTAAAGACTCTAGTACATCCCAAGCCAATCTATAGCATAAAACTCTTTTCCATTGAGATTCATGTCCTCTTCTTTATGATTCATCGCTCAACAAGCATTCCATGCTTCTATTAAGGAAGAACGTGATCTCATGCCTTCTCTAGAGTATTAAGACCAATCTTATAGGTATATATATAGTCTCTATGATACTCTAGAGTGTCCATCGGTTGAATCCCCTATGATAAACAACTTTCCATTAGTTGTAAGAATTCTACCCACTCCCATCAGCTTGGTCATCTTGAAGAAGAATCAAATGCAAGGAGATTGATCGTGGAGTTGAAGCCTTAGCGAAACAACGATAACACGATTCGGGGAGCATCAAGAAGCTGATTGAAACATGTGAGAGCAGAGATCAAGAAACCCAAGAAGAGCTACAAAAAGGGATTCAATCTGACAAGTAAGTGTCATTGTTAGGAGTCTAAAGGTTAACTTCATTCCTTGTAAAGGATTGAGGTTAAGAGTTTGCTATCCACAAACTCGACTAGGTTTGGGATTAGGATCTTGGCTTGTATGGCCTAAATTGTTGGGTTTAGGAGTAGTACCCTTACTCTTGTGTAAAGCATAAATCTTAGGTTCAGGATTAGGACCTTGGCCTGTGTGGCCTAAATTGTTGGGTTCGGGAGTAGGACCCTTGCTCCTGTGAAGAGCATAAATCTTAGGTTCGGGATTAGAACTTTGGTCGGTGGGCTTAAATGTGGGTTCTAGGTGTAAGACCTTTGCTCTTGCGGGAGCATAAATTTGAGTCCTTGTGTAGGGCTATAAAGGTTTGAGGTGAACTTGATTTGAAACCTCCGATAGTGAAATCCGGTACACTATGGGTTGAGTGCGTCCGCTGGGAGTGGAGTAGGCACGTAGCCGAACCACTATATATGATCATGTTTGAGATTGCTATTTGCGTATTTATTTAATTATGCTTTGTGTTTTAGATGTTTAAATATGATGCATGATTAGATGAATGTTTAGGATTGACTGGAATCACATCCCACACACTTATATATTCTATCTTATATAGGCTAGTTGCTTAACTTGCATATCTAGTGTAGACTATGTGATTAGATCCTCTATTGGCTTAGAAGCCTTTAGAGTTATATCACATTGCTTAGTTTAATTATTAATTAGTTTAAGCAATCAGAATTTTAAATTCGCATAATTTTTAATTGGTCCTAATCACCCCTCTCTAGGATTTAGTCTACATTTTATAAGCTCCGCCACATTCTGTACTTAGATGCATTGCAGCTCATTATCACAATTTCAATTGGTATCAAAGCGGGTCCTCTTAAAAGGCTTTATCGCCCGAAGTTGATCCTAGGAGCTTAAGAATGATGACTAGTTAAGAGGGTAATGCCGTCTCACGACCACCATACTTTGATGGGTCTAACTATGCCTATTGGAAGGCTAGGATGGGGATATTTCTAATGTCCTTAGACCATTCAATTTGGGATATTGTGGAAGAAGGATGGACAATTCCCATGGAATAGGTCGTGGTTGATGGTAGCACTAGGGGTGTACATGAACCGAGCCAGCTCGGTTAGCTCGCTCGACTTGACTCGAAAAAGCTCGATTCGACTCGGTTCGAAGATGAGTTTGAGTTGAGTCAAGCTGATTTTTTTTAGCTCGAAAATGAGTTTGAGCTGGCCCCGGCTCAACTCGACTCGAATCGAACCCAGCTTGAATCGAACTCGGATCAAACTTGGATCGAACCAGTTTAGTGACTCGGTTACTTTGATATTGATGTTGCTCACCAAGTGTTTGATGAAATGACTCAAAGAAGTATGGCTGGTGGCAAGGAAGGTATGTATATGAAACCAACACCCTGTTTTTCTTGATTTTTATGTTGCTTAGAAGGTGTTTGATAAAATACCAATAAAACCATTGCTGCTATTTGAAATACAATGAGATTTTGAAGATGCAGTCCAGGTGTTTGTGAAAACGCCTCAATGGCAAACTCGGCTCGATCTTGGCTCGAACTCAGCCCCAGCTGGCCCGAGTTGCTGACCAAACTGAGCTGAGCTGAGCCGAGTTCGAGCTGAGGTTAGCTAGTGGCTGAGCCGAGTTGAGTTGAGGCCAGCTCGACTCGGTTTGACTTGATGTACACCCCTAAGTAGCACCGTGAGCGCTCTTAAAGAAAAATCCAAATGGAGTGCCTCTGAGAGAGCTAGGTATACCTATAATGTCAAAGCTCTCAATGCTATTTACTGTGCGATTTCCCCTAATGAATTTAAACGCATATGTACTTGTACAACGAGGAAGGATCGTGAGATATCTAGAAAATCACCCATGAAGGAAGTAACACAGTAAAAAGATCAAAGCTTTAGCTCTTAGCCACCTAACTTGAAAACATTAAGATGGGAGAGTCAGAAACTTTCATAGAATTCTATTCTAAACCGAATGACATTTGCAATTCCATGTGGGGTTTCAGAGAGAGGATTCCAGAAGATCGTATTTGTAGAAAAATTCTTAAATCCTTTCCGGATAGGTTCACTCTCAAGATAACCTCAATAGAAGAGTGTAGGAATATAGATGAGATGAAAGTAAAAGAACTTATAGGTTCCCTACAAACATTTGTACTACACCTTAAGACCCCCTCTAAAGGTAAGAAACTGGCCATCCTCAAATCATCATGTAGGCATTCACAAAATATAAAGAAATTAAATCAGAAAGTGATAGTGATGATGTGGACGAAGTGGAATTAGCAAATACACTTAAGAAATTCCTCAAATTTATGAGAGGGAATAGTAGTGACAAGAAGGACAAGAAGGTGGACAAGCATAAAGGAAAACCCACTAAACCATCTAAAAATGTCCAATGTTACAATTATAGAGAGTATGCACATTTTGCTCCTGATTGCCCCTGCAAAACAAAATCTAAAGGCAAGGCAATGGCGGCAACATGGGATGATACAGAGAAGTCTGAATCCACTTCAGATGACTCCTCTGGTATGAAAGATAAGAGCCAAATGTGCATCTTATCGGCTCACGTCACACGATCCCTCACAAGGAATTTGGGAGACCATAACTCCACAAGGAAGTGACCTTAGAGGTCTATTAGAGCTGAATTGAAAATCAGAGGACCAAGCCTCCTATATGAGCTCTATCGTTGAATTTGAGGATTTCATCCTCATACTTGAACATATATGTAAATTTGAGAATTTTAGCCTCATTTTGTGCTCTTATCATAAATGTGAGGATTAAGCCTCATTTAAATCAGGGTTATCTACATTTTAAAATTTTGTTAAACAATAAATCACATGTTTTTAGCTTAGATTGTCCTTGGTCATTTCTATTTTCATTGATATATCCCTTTGAATGACCTAAATTTACATGCTCCTTATTTTTAATGTTTATATGTATCCCTAACCCTCGTTAGTATAAACTTTCATTAGTAGATTCTTGACTTATAGAGTTGGTTCATATTTTCTTTTTTACATATTGTTTGGACTAACCCTTTGTCAAATACTAACAAGAAGGGGGAGAAAGATCAATCCCACCAAAATAATGCATTCTCTTGTGTAGAATTGTTTATTGTGTTGTAGGTTTGATCGAGGAAGCAATTATGAGGGAGCATTGCTACATTACATGTCTTAATGTATCGAGTTATAAATCATTTATATTTGACATGTCATTTTGTTTAGTTGTTTTTAGTATGGACCATGACATGATATATGTTAGTTTTTGTCACGTAATTGACAAAGGGGGAGATTGTTAGTGCACTCATTTTTACACCCTGGTTTGTCAATCACGTGAGTCATTGTGTCGTAAAGTCGGTTGAGCCCTTAGAATGTGAAGACCGAAGAGACAACGGAGTAGAAGCATCAAGGCGGCAAGAACAAGTAAACAGGTGGCCTTGGTGATCCTAACCCTTGACCCAAAACAACTCCTTAACCTCTAGATGATATGGACCCAAATAGGAAAACCCACACACTAAGGCGATGCACGTGCAATGAGACTTCTAGAGAGAGAAAGATAAAATATATATTTTTTTGCCCCAATAGTATCTTTGGTGATATCGAAGGTGCTATTCGGTGGCACATTCTTCCCACCGAAAGTGGACAAATTTTTTTGTTTGTCCATTTAATCATTCATCAACTTGGGACTTGCTAAAGCCAAGACTAAATGATAGAAAATATGAACTCGGAATTGGTTTTAAATAGATGACCTAAGTAGGTTTTCCTATTTGGGTTGAGATCATCTATTTGCAAGGTCAAGATCGTAGAAGTGGTTTTTTTTTTTTTTTAATGTGGCTTTGATGCTTCTGATCTAGTTGTGTCGCTGGTCTTCATTTGCCAAGAACTCATCCGACTACTAGACACAACTAGTCATGTGATTGACAAAGTTTGGTGCATTTACAATCTCCCCCTTTGTCAATTATGTGACAAAAACAACCTAACCTACGACCATGTCATGGTCTATACTAATAACATACCAAAACAATAAGAATTACAAATCAAACGTAAAAATTTACAACTCAAGACTTGACATGTAATACTAAATCATGCTGCGCCCCCTTAGTGTCTACCAAGAATAACCTGCAACAAGAGAAAAAGCAATTTCTGCAGAAAATAAACATTGTTTTGGTGGGTAGGTTTCTTCTCCCCCTTTTTGTCAGCTATTGGCAAAGGATTTACCAAGAATTAAACCAATAATATCGAGATGATAATCCAAAGGGTAACAAGGATAAAACAGATAAATCATATAATGATATAAGCTTAAAGACCATTATCCAAACAATGAAATATATCATATAAGCAGCTGAATCATATGTTAGATAGAGAAGATAACCATAAAGGGAATATTTAACATGGGCAGAATAGATATCATCATAAATTCATTAAAATTACTACCCCACACCTAGGTAGATTCATCCATCATCCAAAAACTTTAAAAGGTAAGCCCAACATATCAAAATAAATTATTCAGATTTAACAACAACAACAATAGAACTTCATCTAGAAGATCCACCTCCAAGTGGAGGGATAAAAGTGCGCCGAGACAAGAGAAACTCCGTGATATGCTCCCCAGTATGTTGAAGAGCGTCTAGACACAGTTCAATTCCAAAGAGCCGATTTTCCCATTGCCGGAGACGAGCTTCAATATTTGACTGTCCTTCAAGGAGAAGACGAATTGGATCGTTTTGGCGAAGATGACACCTCGTGTTGACTGACCTTGGTGCAGGCACCAGGGTATGACATGAATCCCAGCTAGTGGCCATGGGAGTGTCTTGAGCTTCGTCGCCGCTCTTGTAGTTGCAAACACATTCAGTTGAATTAGAGTTTCTTTGGTGAAGCACATGGTAGGATATACCGTATCATGAGTAGGTGGCAACCCAAGGAATTTTGAGAGTTTACATATGACACTAGGGAAAGGAAAGCTAGTACAATGATTGCCCTTGACTACTTGGATCAATTGTTTCAGGATAAGGGTGGGTAGGCAAATATCAATCCCTTAAAGGATGTCATACAGGATATTCAGAATAGAAGGAGATATCATATCTTCGAAAACTTTACATGAGTATGCATTCGTACTCAGAATGTTGTGCATCACTTTCATAGTTGAGTCCAAATGTGATGAATAGAGGAAGTTCCGTTTGTTTCAGGGGATTGTGGAGCCATCACACAATGCTCGGATTACTTCTCCCTAGACTCCCAAATGATTCAAAGGACGATCAGTCGGGGGAATGTGTGTGACTCTGAGATGTAATAGTTGGCTTAGCACTGAAGGAGTGATCTCCTTGACTTTGTTCATGTAGTTAATGTTGATTGATGGAGGGTCATCCTCTATGTCATGAATGGGGTCATATTGGACCTCTCCTCCAAAATACAACAGGTTATCCCAACCAATTGATCTAAAGTAGAGATCAATCCCATATGGTTCAATGAGGAGGGATCTGATCAATTTGTCATGGACAACTTTGTTCGACATAGCCATTTCAGTAGGATTTGAATATTGACAGCGATTATTTCTTCTTAAGGAATTTTTCTCCTCTCGCAGGAGCCTTACCCTTGTCTCTAACCATTGTTGTGCTATAATCATATTTCAGAAATATTAAGCAGAAATAACGATATTCAATTAAATTTATGAGGATGCATATATTGGAGCCACAACATGAAATTCCAAATCTTTAAATATAACATTAAATGCAAGTGGAATATTTCAGCAGAAGATTAAATTATGCATATGCAACTTCAGATAAACTTATCTCCAAAATAAGATTCCAACAACAAATTTATCAAAATAACAAAAAGCTGGAGTCCTCCAATTTCCTTGGAAAATCAGTTATCAAGAAAATAGATGAATGATCATCAATATACCAAGAAGAATAAGTTTCCAGCTATAAACTACAATATCAAAAAATCCATGGAAAAAAAAGTATCGATGTTAACAGAGTTAATCTAGGAAAATCCATCAGCAGTATCTTCTTGTGGGCATGGCAGATGTGCCGCAATCTGTTCCACCGACTGTTGGAGTGAGTGGAGCTTTTCTTCCATTGACTTCATCATCTCACCAAGTTTTGATTGTTCCTCCAAAATTTGCACAAGAGTATCATTCTGAGGAGTAGAAACTGTAGGATCAGAGGTTGGTAGATGAGTGTCTGGGCCTTCCTGTACTGTCTCATTCTCCTTGTTCGGAAATTCTTCTTCTATTGGATTATCAGTCTCATGGATAGATGAGAGATTCATTTTCCTGATACTGTGCATATTGATTTCTGGAGCTGATATCGAGTCACCTTCAGGAGTCCTGGACCCACATTGATGGGCCAACTTACACAGCAAATGTCCGAAAGTTATTGTTGTGGAGTTAGACTCAAATCCTAAAATGATTTCATTGTATATTAAGGTAGGCAGGCATAATGGTTCCCCTTTACCAATGTGATACAGGGTCTCCACCATGAAAGGTGTAAGCTTAATATGATTTCCATATCTCAGATAGATGTTGGAAATACAAATCAGATGGAGTATATGATAATCATGAGACATATTTGTGACCTGTAATGCGTTCTCGTGATGCTAAGGTACATTGTTCCCATTGCACAAAAATTTGGTCCAAACAGCCCTTTTTGCTTCAGTGGGTAAGTTTAATTCAGAGGGTTGTTTGGAGCTCAATGATATTCCTATCAGAGTTGAAATGCAATATGGGGTGATTTTAACTATTCGACCATTGCAGTCAGTTTCGAAACCCCTAGATAATGTGCAATGAGACAAGAATGATCGAACCAAGGTTTCGTTAACAAGCCCTCTAGACGATATCCTTGTCGTGAAAGAATTTCCTGCACTTTAAAATTTTCAAGACAGTTTACATCTACTTTTCTTTCACATATAATCATTCTCTTCAAGAATCTAGCAGCAATGCGACTAGTAGATTCAGGATATGAAGAGGACAAGGGTCTAGACGATTAGTTAGAAGATCGTCCACACTTTGGAACTATCACGCCCCAAATTCGGAAAATGGGTTCACAAAATTCCCGATCGCCGAATCCAGAGCTGACAGCCTCCGTAGTGCCCCATTCTCGACTCCCGACACTCATATGCCAGATTCCAATCCTAGAATCCTACAAGGAGGATTTTCAGTATGATTTTTTTTTGTAATGGAGCATAACTACAAGCATAACCAAGTCACAAAACAACATCACCACATATCCACTATATCAAAAATTTTAAGTACAATACAGAAAGGGAAATACAAAGTGATCAAAAGGCTCCAAACTAATTTGATGCACACTTCTGTCTTAGCGCTGCTGCGAACCAACGTCACTTGCACGCAATGGTCGTACATAAGCTTACAAAAGCTTAGAGGGTGGTGTAAGTGTGTGTGCAAGGCAAGTGCCAAGTGTACAATATCAAAGTAATGCGAAAATATGCGGGTAAGTCCATGAATACTATCAGTCGTACCAAGGCTATGCGATGCAAGGCATGAATGCTATCGGCCAGACCAAGGCTATTCGATGCAAGGTATGAATGCTATCGACCATACCAAGGCTATACGATGCAAGGCCTACGTAGCCAAATGTCATAAGCGAGATGCAAAGCAAGCATGCCAGTCCTCATCAAGTACACATATCAGTATAGTTTCTCTCTGGGATATCACCGTGGTCTAATACACTCTGCACTGACTGCCGCCTCCCTAGCTGCATAGCCCAGTAAGTGGAAGAGACCACACTATTCACCTGACCAGTAGTCTGCCAATACCTACTCGGCTCGTCTATAGCAGACTCGTTTGTAAGCTAGTCAAACTCAACCTACCTTACAACCCCCTCACTCGGGTGGATAAGGCCACACTCTCTTCCAACCGACCATGACACAATGAGAGACGCGGTCTACTAGTATTTGGCACTCCTGTGCTCTTGTATCCACTCGGTTTAGACGTTGAAGCATCCCCTGGTACCAAAAAGGTTATGAAATTTTCACCCAAGGACATCCTATGTGCCCACAATGCTAGAGCTAATATTTCCAATATCCAATCCGGCCATCCACAATGTGCCTGTGGAGGCCACGGCCTTGATGTCGCTAGGGCGTACAATGATCATGTCACAGATATGCGTGATGCATGAGTCATACTGTCCAGTCATACAGAAATCCTTCGCATACTACGGGCTCATGTGGGTAACTCCTACCAGTGAGTCACATAAATAATCTACCCAATGATATATGCTATGATCAGTCACTACTTATATCAAGCATACATATGATGTGTATGGCATGAGTCATGGAATTATATTAAGCATGTTATAAAGTGATGAACTATCCTCACAACGAAGATGGGCCTAGACGGCCTACACACAATATGTATGGGCCTATCAATGGGCCCTAGGGAAAGTTATAATGCAGACATTTAACCAACATTATTCTTACAATGTGGACGTCAAACCATCATTGCTCCCAAGGCATGGCCCGCCATAAACCTCATTACATACACCACAGTGAAATCACACATTGCAATGGACCTTATATATATTCCATTGGGCCTCAACCCATGTGCCTCAAATACATCAAATGGGCCACATATATATCAAGGTGGGCCTCATACATCCCCAAAAGGAGTCATGTTGAAGGATCATTTGGACCATACCACAAATAGCAGTGAAGATAATAATTTTCACTGTTAAATAGATTACAAGGCCCACCATAAAGTTTATTTTCCACCTAATCTAATCATAAGGTCCTAAAGACCTAGATTACGAGGGAATACAAATTCCCTATTGATCCAGAACTTCTGTGACCTAAATGGGTTTCAATGATAAACGTTTAATCCTCCACTATTTTCTGCAGTGTGGTCCACCTGATCAATGGCTGGACATATCACGGAGTGGCCCGACGTGATGTATTTGAGATCCAACCCATTCATAAGTTAACATAGGGATAGATGAAGTGATGACAAAATATCAGCTTAATTGGAAACTACTGTGGCCCTTAGAAGTTTGAACGGTGGATGTCGCTGTCCACTATTTCAAGGGTGGGGGCCACGTCCAGTGAATGGACAGTTAGGATATAACACATACCTTATTGAGTGGCCCACCATCCAGCCGTCTGGACATTGTGAACCAGCACATACATCACAAGGTGGGGCTCGGCCGTGGCATCAGCGCCTTACAAGATCAAGACAAAGGAACAGACGCCGTCAGAAGCATCCCCTAGATGTGCAGCGGCAGCACCTGCTGCACATAGTTTTTTATTTTTTTTCTGAAGTTTTTCCTATGTGGGGCCCACATTAGGATGATCCCCTCCATTCATTAGATCCTATGACTCATAACAGACCAAATGAGCCCAATATTCGATGTGTTTTAGTGTATAGAAACATCAGAGTGAGCCCTAATGGATTTTAACGATAGAAACCACTATTTTTTATGATATGGCCTGCCAAATAATCGGATTAGCTTCATTTTTCGGCTTAATGCCTAAAATGAGTTGGGGAATGGGATGGATGGCGTGGATTAGATCCATACATCAAGGTGGGGCTTGCATGAGCGGCCCACCCAAAAAGCTTAGAATATATATATATATATATATATATATATATATTGATGTTAGTACATCCCACTATCTGTTCACACTTCACCAAACCACGTCCAGTGTCCAAGGAAGCTGGACGGACGTTGTGAATATATTTATCAAGATGGGTCCCACATGAATGTGGCCCACTTGATTTGGATCAATCTAATATTTGTGTTTTCTCATCACTATTAAGGTAGGGCCCACATGGCCTGGACGATGTAGATCCAACACGTCCATCAAGTGGGTCCCACGAAGGTAGACGACATGGATAAGTTACATACATCATGGGGCCATCAACAAGGGAAAGGAGAGAGAGAGAGAAAGAGAGGAAGATCGAGTGATGGAGGGACCCCGACACTATGGGCCCTCCCTTCCATATATCACAACATACATCAAGTGGGTCCCATTACGTGTGGGCCCGCCAATCAAAATCAACTATGGAGATCCTTTCTCCACCAAAATGCAAGGTCTAGATGACCCTATTCATGCAAGAAAAATAAACATCATGATGGGGTCCATGGAGAATGGCCCCATCATGGAATGATCATGAGAATCAAGGTGGGCTATTGGCTATATCTAGGGTCCAAAGTGAGATCCATACTATCCATCGATAGGCCTCACTTGGCCCATCATCAAAGCATTAAATCTAGGCCTATAAAGCACCCACCGTTCGACCTTCTTGGTCCGATTGAATGCCAAACTTCCTGTGTCTTACTTTGATGGAAGGTGATGAGAATTGAAGGGCTAAGATGATGGATCTCTGAATAGGAAGTGGGCTACATACAACACACTTTTCTCTCCTTGGAAATGCTTAGACGTCCATTTTTTTGTTGCTTGGAAAATGTGTAGAGAAAGAGAAAGAGAAAGAGAAAGGGTGGTTGAAGAGAGAAGTGATGGGGATGAGTAATGGATGTGAGTGATAGATATACTTGACTTGAGAGTTGACTTAGGGTAGGTTGCTTGACTTAGGGAGAAAGAAAGCATGAGTTGTGTACTTTGATTGATTGATTGATTGATTGATTGATTGATGGGATGGGTTGTAGAGATTTTCTTGGGTTCGCAAATGCATGGTATTTCTTCTAGATAAACGTGGGCCCACATCTCCTGGCCAGGGTATCCAATCGGTGTGCAAGACGTGGCGTTGGAATTGCGGCGACGGTGCAGTCGCAATGGTACAAGTCTCGGATTAAGTCGACTCAAATCTACGGGATATGACTTAGGGTCGCGCGCAAATGTCAATTATAGGTCGAGGGTTACCGAAATTTGACGGGAAGGATCGCGGGAGTCTACTGAAATGTACAGACTAGGATACGGGCCTTACGGCTCTCCCCACCTATTAAAAATTTCATCCTCAAAATTTATACTACCACCGCAACTAAACAAAACTCATAAGGGAATAGAAAATATAATATGTAAGTGCTATGGTCTCATGCTCCCTCTTCTGGTTGTCAAATTTTGATGTGTCAAAACATCTATCTATGTCTTGTGTTTGTATGTTTTTTTTTTTTTGTGTTCAAGACACTGCATCAACACTTCATGACATTGGATATCTTCAAGAAATACAAAGTGTACTTCATCATCCTATTAATGTTCAAAGCTACAATGTTAAAGTTCAAGACTCAAGAAACAACTTCAAAACTTAGGAGCAACGCATGGAGTAGTTTTCAAGCTGATGAAGATTTTAAAGCTACAACAAGTTCAAGATCTCAAGCTTGATAAGGTTCAAATGTCTACATTCGTTAAATGATTGAAGTTCAATGTCCATACGACATGATTCAGGTTTGAATGACTATTAGGTTGACCTTAGAGTAGGTCACTTCGGATACATAACTCAAATATATCTTTAAAAGGTTTTTGGTCTGTTCTAAGACCAGTCCTATCCTTTGTTCGACCAGTCCTGGCATTGCCTTGACTAGACCATGAAATTTCACGACCAGTCCTAAGTTGTTGAGAATTTTCAAAATTTTCTGGTACACCTACGACCAGTCCTGGTGGTCCTTCGACC
This sequence comes from Magnolia changhungtana, assembly GCA_030180095.1. Lineage (NCBI taxonomy): Eukaryota > Viridiplantae > Streptophyta > Magnoliopsida > Magnoliales > Magnoliaceae > Magnolia > Magnolia changhungtana. The sequence goes on from JASAUF010000625.1 coordinate 7,064,720, forward strand.
TGTCGTAGGAGTGACTTCGACTCGATCACGACCAGTCGTAAGTTTACGACTTAAAGTCCAACAACCAATTCTTTGGTCCTACGACCAGTCGTAGAGATCTACGACCAGTCGTAGGTGACCCACGACCGGTCATAGGTTCCCTAAGACCAGTCATGGAACGACTTTCAAAAATCGCGTTCCTTATTTCAAATATCCGTTAGAGCTATGACCAGTCGAAGGTTCCTAAGACCAGTCATAGATGCGATTTCTGCTTCTATAAATTGAACACGAATTTCAGAGTTTTACAATTTAATTCATAACATTTTCAAGGCTCCACTCTGAGATAGGTTTGTGTTTGTTTTAAAGCTATTTTGTGCATAATTGCTTTCTCTTTTTGCTAGCTTATTTAATTTAATTTTGTTTCTATATTCCAATCTTATTTGAAAAGAGGAATTAACTTATTCCTTCTTCTTGGAATCAAAATCAAATATAGCTATGCCCAACTGGTTAAAATCTAAAATCCTTTAGAACTTAGAACCATATTAAAGTGAGTATTGGAAATTGAACTTTGATCTTCAATCATCTACTCCGATTGGTTCTACCGGGCTGCTACGAAAAGGAGAAATCTAGGTATTTTACAATTCTGTAAAATTTCATTACTTTTGGTTTTGTTTGAGATTAAGCCAAAAAAATCTCATTGTATTGGTTATCTGAGGAGAGCCAGAAAACTCAGAAAAGAGGGGTTTTTGGAATTGTGTAAGCCCAAGTGAAAAAGACACAATTGTAAAGGTTTTGGGTGAACCTGTGAAAACCTATTTGATAGTGAATGCTAATATCCCCTGTGTGAGGATATTAGGAGTGGAGTAGCATTCTGTGTGGCTGTTGAAAGACAGTTGGTGTACACACAGTCGTACCACTATAACTCTTTGTCTTGTGGATTGAATGCTTGCTTAATTTTCATATCTTTTATCATTCAATTGTGTGAAATGTACAAGTAGATGTGAATGTTGTAACAATTTACAATGCAAGCAAGTGTGGGGATTGTTGTAATAAATTAGATCTATATTTGCTATTCATTTATTTCTATTAAAATTGAGTTCTTGATCCAAAAGACGTTCTAGAAATAAGGTTGTCCTACCATAAGCCCTTGTTTATTATAGTGTAAGGTTGTCTTTAGAACTGAATTTGTATTAATCTCTCAATACTTATTTATTAAGGTGATTTGATTTCAGCATTGTGAATTGATTTATAATTGTAATGCTATTGATTTATTTTATTCCGCTGATCTTATTTTAATTTGGCTTAGTCCTATTCACCCCCCCTCTAGGACATATAGCTTGGCCTTTTCAAGTGGTATCAAAGCCTAATAGCTCGTTCTTATTGTTTTTTATTTGGATTTATTTCCTGAGCTAACGATCTAAGCTATATAAAAGGATGTCAAATTTTAATAGCCTTTCAGTCACTAGGCCTCCACCATTTGATGGCTCAAACTATGCATATTGGAAAGCCAAAATGAGGATCTTCCTCAAATCAATGGATGAGAGTGTGTGGCGAGCCACAGTGACAGAATGGAACCATCCTACCATTGAAGTAGCTGAATCTGACGGTTCAAAAACTGTGTCTGTACCTGCTTATTATTTATGGACCACCCTTCAGAAAAGTGAGTATAATGTCAATGCTAAAGCACTAAATGCAATCACTTGCGCACTATCACCGGATGAGTTCAAAAGAATTATATCCTGTGATACTGCAAAGCAAGCCTGGGATATACTAGAAATGACACACGAGGGTACTTCAATTGTCAAAAAGTCTAAAGTCCAACTCCTCACAACCAAATTTGAAGAAATTCATATGGAGGAAAATGAAATGTTTATGGACATTTACATTAGACTAAATGACATTGTAAACTCAATGTGAGGTCTTGGTGATAAAATTTCAGAAAGTAAAGTGCGTGCAAAGATACTACGCTCACTTCCTGAACAGTTCAATTCTAAAGTAACCGCGATGCAGGAACTTTGTGATACGAATAATATGAGGGTAGAAGAACTAGTTGGTTCTTTACAAACCTACAAATTAAATTTTAAAGCTCCTAAAGATAAATCTATAGCTTTGAAATCATCTAAAGGTATTTCTCAAGAAAACTCAGATTTAGAAAATTCTGAAGATGATATGGCTCTTTTAGCGAAAAAGTTTTATAAAATTTTCAAAAGCAAGAAAAGGGTCAACTTTCAAAAGGCAAATGAAAAAAAACGATCTAAACCTAAGTCCAAAACTTGGAAGTCTTTGAAAGATAGTCAATGTTACAACTGCCAAGAATATGGGCATTTAACAAACAAATGTCCTAAAAAGGATAGACCTAGAAGGAAGAGTATGTTGGCTACTTGGGATGAATCGTCTGATTCTGAAGCATCTTCTGAATCAGAAAATTCTGAAACCGAGTTGGGCAGTGAAGTTAAAGCCCTTATGACTCTAGCCAAGTTTACTTTTTCAGATCACGATGATTCAACAAGTGAAGAAAATTTGGATAGTGATCATGAAAATGAAGAAGATCTTCAAGATGCTTATAATGCCTTATATAAAGAAAGTTGTAAAATTGCTGTCAAACTTAAACTTCAAAAAGAAAAGTTTTTTAAACTCAAAGAATGTTTTGAAACTCTTGTTTTAGAAAAATCCCAAATTTCAGATTGTTTTGAAAAATCAAAGTGTGATTTGGAATTCAAAACCTCCCTGATTGAAGATTTGAAATCTGAAAATGAGAAACTTAAAAATGAAGTATCTTCTCTTCTGAGTTTGAAGGATACATAGAGATATGCCTAAGGTGATCTAAAATTAGAAAAATTATTATCCGGATCAAGAAAATGTGGTGATCGATCTGGGTTGGGCTATGATAAAAATATATCTCCTAAATAGAAGAATACTCCTCCCAACTTTGTGAAAGGAGAGACTTCTAACTCAAAAGGAAAAGGTACTAGTCAAGTTTTTTCTAAAAATTTAAAAACTTTTCAAAAACTTAAAAGCAGCTATATAAATTTTAAAAATTAGATCAGAAACCCACTAGCTGAAAAGATAATTGATTTACTAAAGGAGCTCTTAAAATCTAACTCAGTAGGTCACTCTTATAACTATAAACAAAAGAAGATAAACTATTCTCCTAAACGCAAAACAGTTCTGAAATGGGTTCCTAAAGTTGCCTGTTTGGTTGCTCACACTGCTTTCAAAGCTTTAAGCCATTCAAAATGGTACCTAGATAGTGGATGCTCCAGACATATGATAGGCGACAAGGCTCTATTCACTGATTTTAAAGATATGACTGATGGATCAGTCACATTTAGTGATGGTAGAAACTGTAAGATAATTGGCAAAGGTACGGTTCAACTCTATAACTTTCCCTTATTTAAAGATGTTTTATATGTTGAGGGTTTAAAACACAACCTGTTAAGCATATCTCAAATATGCGATAACAACCATAGTGTTAAATTTTCTAATCAAGGTTGTGAAATTATAAACAAAAAGGGTTCTGTAATATTAACTGGTCGCAGAACTTCTGAAAACTGCTATATAGTAAGCGATGGTAGCTCATCTAACCAAACATGCTACATGGTTCATACCAATGAGACAGAATTATGACATAAACGCCTCGGACATGTACACTACCGAAATTTATACAGATTGAGCAAAGGAGAACTAATTAGAGGTCTACCTAAGATGTAAAAAGTAGACAAGATTTGTGGTGAATGCCAGTATGGTAAACAAACTAGGAGCTCTCACAAAAAGGTGAATTCCAATACCACCACAAGACCACTCGAGCTTCTCCACATGGATCTTATAGGACCAACGAGAACAGAAAGTCGAGGTGGCAAAAAATACATCTTGGTTATCGTAGATGATTATACAAGATACACTTGGATTTCATTCTTGAGGGACAAATCAGAAACCCTTGATGAAGTGAAAAAGATTATAAAATGGATCCAAACTGAAAAATGTTCTCAAGTTAGTAAGATCCGTAGTGATCATGGATCCGAGTTTGAAAATAGTAGTTTTGAGAAATTTTATAGCGATTAGGGAATATCACATGAATTCTCTGCACCTAAGACTCCTCAACAAAATGGAATTGTCGAGAGGAAAAATAGAGTGCTTCAAGAAATGGGAAATGCTATGCTAAATAGCATGAAGCTTCCCAGGAATCTCTGGGCTGAAGCAGTGAATACCGCCTGCTACATTATTAACCGTGTTTATATTTATAAATTTAATGATAAAACGACTTATGAAATGTGGTTTGAGAAAAAGCCTTCTGTCAAATACTTTCAAGTTTTTAGCAGCACGTGCTATATTTTGCGTGACCATGAAAATTTGGGAAATTTCGACACTAAAAGTGATGAAGGGATCTTTTTAGGATATTCTTTAAACAGTCATGCATATCGTGTTCTGAACAATAGGACCGGTGTGATTTAAGAGTCAATAAATATTGTAATTGGCGATCTTTTGAATACACCTGCCCCCTAGTTCAGATAATGATGAAATTCTTATACTTGAAAAACCAGAAACTTCATCAAGTGAAACTAATTCTGAATTAAGGACTGTTAAAGATCATCCAACTTCTCAAATACTTGGAAACCCTCTCACTAGGGTGCGAACTCGTAGACAATTAGAGGACATATGTAACTACGTATGCTTTACTTCCCAGATAGAACCGGTTAACGTGAAAGAAGCACTTTCTAATGAAAATTGGACAGTTGCGATGTAGGAAGAACTTAATCAGTTTGTCAGAAATGATGTCTGGTACCTTGTTCCTAGTCCTAAAGATAAACATATTATTAGAACAAAATGGATTTTCAAAAATAAGTCTGATGAACTTGGAAATATTATTTGAAATAAAGCAAGGCTAGTTGTACAGGGGTACACACAAATTGAAGGTATTGACTATGATGAAACTTTTGCCCCTGTAGCTCATCTTGAATCAATCAGACTTTTTATTTCCATTGCGTGCTTTAGGAAAATTAAAATTTACCAAATGGATGTAAAGAGTGCCTTTTTGAATGGTGATTTACGTGAAGAGGTATATGTTGAACAACCTACAGGGTTTGAAGACCCTAAGTTTACTGATCATGTGTATTGTCTTAAAAAGGCTCTCTATGGTCTGAAACAAGCTCCCAGAGCATGGTATGAAAAACTGACTAAGTTTTTACTGAGTCATAATTTTCAGATGGGAAGTATTGATAAGACACTCTTTGTTAAGAAACATAATGATGATATTCTAATGGTTCAAATATATGTTGATGATATTATTTATGGATCAACCTGTACTAACATGACTATTGAGTTTGCAGATTTAATGAAATTTAAGTTCGAAATGAGCTTGGTTGGGGAATTAAATTATTTCCTAGGGTTGCAAGTGAAACAACAACCTGATGGAATTTTTATCTCTCAAACCAAATATGCCCTGAACTTAATTAAGAAGTTTAGATTTGAGAATGGTAAAAATTTTGATACTCCTATGAGTACAACTTTGAGACTCTCAAAAGACTCTACAGGTATAGATGTGGATCCTAAATTATATTGTAGTTTGATTGGTAGTTTGCTTTACTTAACTGCAAGTACACCAGATATCGCTTTGAGTGTTGGTATTTGTGCTCGTTATCAGTCAAGTCCTAAAGAATCTCACTTAACTGCTGTTAAGCGGATTATGTGATATGTCGCAAGTTCTGCTAAACTGGGTCTTTGGTATCCTCATGAGACTAGTGTTCAATTAGCCGGGTACTCAGATGCTGACTGGGCTGGAAACATTGATGATAGGAAATCAACCAGTGGTGGTTGTTTCTACATCAGAAATTGTCTTGTTTCTTGGTTTAGTAAGAAGCAAAGTTCTATATCGCTATCAACAGCTGAGGCTGAATACATTGCAACTAGAAATGCATGTACTCAGCTTGTTTGGATGAAACGCATGTTAAGCGATTATGGAATTACACAGGATTCTATGATTTTGTATTGTGATAATTTCAGTGCAATAAATATCTCAAAAAATCTAGTTCAGCATTCACATACTAAGCATATTGACATTAGATTTCATTTCATTTATGAATTAGTGGAAGAAAAATCAATATCTTTGGAATACATTCTAATCGAGACTCAACTTGCGGACATTTTCACTAAACTGCTCGACAAAAGTAGGTTTAATAAATTAAAGTTTGATCTCGGTATATGCGATTTAAATTTAATTTGCATGCATTGGTGTATCATAATGTAGATATATTTGATGGCTTATTTGCTTAAATTTTGAAATCTTTTGAAAAAATTGCAAATTTTGGTCGGTACTCGACCAGTTGTGAGTGTACATGACCGGTCGAGCACATCCACGACCGGTTGTGAAACTCGTAAATTCTCTTTATTTTGGGGTTTTGACTCTTCTTCTTCATTTCCTTTTATCTCTCCAACGAGCCTAGCCTCTATTGGTCGAACCCACCTTCATGATACTTCAAGGTTAGTGGTTCTTTTGCAACTTCCTCATAGATTCTTGTTATTAGTGCTTCAAATTTCACTCTTGTAGAATCTATTTGCTCTTTCATTACAAGTTTGGAGTTTTTCTCTTAAAAATTTGTTCTATCAAAACCCCACTTCTTCTTTCTTGAATCTTGTAGTTTCCTTGATTCCTCCTTTGAAAATGAATGCTAGGGGTAAAAAGAAAACTACCCATGGTCCATATTCATCTCGATCTGCATCTATTGCGCAACGTCATCTACGATCTCCAGAAAATGATCCATCAGATGCTCGGGATTTGCGTATGCGCAATGTTATAGTTGAGCATTCTGTTAATATTAATCACATTGCTCCATTTGGTATCCTTCCTCTGTTGCAATCTATGGGATAGGATAACATCTTACATTGGGGTGGAGCTGCATACCAGTCCATTGCCCAATCCATGGTTGCATGTATCTGTAATTTTTCTCTTGAGAATTTAACTTTTAAAATTGAGACTCAGGATGGCTTCTTTACTGTGGATCACCATTTGATTGCTCACCTTATGGAAATTCCTATCAATGATGATTGTATTCCGATTCAAATATTATCTGATAAAATCTCAGAATCTGAAAGAAGAATGCTTACTAGGAATTTATGTAATTTGGATGTTCACTGGACTCATAAAGGTAATGCACTTCCTTTAAGGTATTTGTTACCCAGACACAGAGGGCTTCACAGGATTTTCATCTCAAATCTATATCCGCGTTCTGGTAATAAAACCGAACTCACTACATTCATGGTTCGTGTTTTTCATTTCGTCATCTCTGGTGCAAAAATCTGTCTTCCTTCATTAATTTGTCACTCCATTATTCAATTTCGTCTCCATCCAGGTCATAGGGATATTCCCTTTGGTTATCTGATGACTAGGTTAGCCAATCATATGCTCGTGGCTATGCCTGTTCAAGAGAAACCCATCCATCATCTCCCTTTTAATAATTCCAATATTAACAAGATGAATTTAGAATTGGTCGATGGCCAAGTGGATGTTGGTAGCAGCGGTGCTGAAGCAGGGAATGCAGATGACACTGGTGATTTTCCTGCAGACATAAATATGGATGATATATTTGAAGACCTTGAGTCAGACTCGGCTGATGATCCTAACTTTCAGCCTTCTGATTTTGATGAGAGGTTGAATTATCTTCAGGAACAGGTGGTTCAAATACGTGTTACCCAAAACACTCAATTTTCTTATTTACGCAAATATATGAGGCGTGTTGCTAGGGGTTTACACAAAAGTGATCCATCTAATCCTACTTCCTCTTCTGGTTCTGACTGACAATTTTACGTTTGGTCTGTAATAACTGGTATTTTACTTTGCTCTATGACTGCACTATGTTTGCTTGACTGACTTTTGTTGAATTATGCACTATGCACTTCGAACTTTTTATCTCTTGCATCTATATTCCATCTCCTACTTTCCTTAACCTCAGCTTGCCCTTATTTTTTCTTCCCTTGTCATTTTGTGTCAAAAAGGGGAAGAAGTTTGGTGAAGTTTTGGTTGGATTTAATGATTATGATTATGGGATTATAGAGTAGTTTGGATGTGCTGTTACTCAGGGGGAGTAAGCTGGAAGCTGGATGTTGCTTATGATGATGTCTATTTATTTGTTGTCATGATTCACTATTGAACCTGTTGTGCTTGTATCTCTCTTCTTATTGGAAGTATTGTTATTTGGGTGTTTTGTCACAAATTTGACAAAGGGGGAGATTGTAAGTGCTATGGTTTCATGCTCCCTCTTCTGGTTGTCAAATTTTGATGTGTCAAAACATCTATCTGTGTCATGTGTTTGTATGTTTTTTTTTTTTTTTTTTTTTTTTTTTTTTTTTTTGTGTTCAAGACACTGCATCAACACTTTATGACATTGGATGTCTTCAAAAAATACAAAGTGTACTTCATCATCCTATCAATGTTCAAAGCTACAATGTTGAAGTTCAAGACTCAAGAAACAACTTCAAAACTCAAGAGCAACGCATGTAGTTTTCAAGCTGATGAAGATTTTAAAGCTACAACAAGTTCAAGATCTTAAGCTTGATAAGGTTCAAATGTCTACATTCGTTAAATGATTGAAGTTCAATGTCCATACGACATGATTCAGGTTTGAATGACCATTAGGTTGACCTTAGAGTAGGTCACTACTGATACCTAACTCAAATATATCTTTAAAGGTTTTGAGTCCGTTTCTACGACCGGCCCCACTGCTCTACATTCGACCAGTCCTGGCATTGCCTCGACCAGTCCAAGAAATTCCACGACCAGTCCTAAGTTGTTGAGAATTTTCAAAATTTTCTGGTACACCTACGACCAGTCCTGGTGGTCTTTCGACCGGTCGTAGGAGTGACTTCGACTCGATCACGACCAGTCGTAAGTCTACGACTTAAAGTCTAGCAAGCAATTCTTTGGTCCTACGACCAATCGTAGAGATCTACGACCAGTCGTAGGTGACCCACGACCGTTCGTAGGTTTCCTAAGACCAGTCATGGAACGGCTTTAAAAAATCGTGCTCCTTATTTTAAATATCCGTTAGAGCTACGACCAGTCGAAGGTACCTAAGACCAGTCGTAGATGCGATTTCTGCTTCTATAAATTGAACACGAATTTCAGAGTTTTACAATTCAATTCATAACATTTTCAAGGCTCCACTCTGAGATAAGTATGTGTTTGTTTTTAAGCTATTTTGTGCATAATTACTTTCTCTTTTTGCAAGCTTATTTAATTTAATTTTGTTTCTATATTCCAATCTTATTTGAAAAGAGGAATTAACTTATTCATTCTTCTTAGAATCAAAATCAAATATAGCTATGCCCAATTGGTTAAAATCTAAAATCCTTTAGAACTTAGAACCATATTAAAGTGAGTATTGGAAATTGAACTTTGACCTTCAATCATCTACTCCGATTGGTTCTACCGGGCTGCTACGAAAAGGAGAATCCAGGTATTTTATAATTCTGTAAAATTTCATTACTTTTGGTTTTGTTTAAGATTAAGCCAGAAAAATCTCATTGTATTGGTTATCTGAGGAGAGCTAGAAAACTCAGAAAAGAGGGGTTTTTGGAATTGTGTAAGCCCAAGTGAAAAAGACACAATTGTAAAGGTTTTGGGTGAACCTGTGAAAACCTATTTGATAGTGAACACTAATATCCCCTGTGTGAGGATATTAGGAGTGGAGTAGCATTCTGTGTGGCTGTTGAAAGACAGTTGGTGTACACATAGGTAAACCACTACAACTCTTTGTCTTGTGGATTGAATGCTTGCTTAATTTTCATATCTTTTATCATTCAATTGTGTGGAATGTACATATGGATGTGAATGTTGTAACAATTTACATTTCAAGCAAGTGTGGGGATTGTTGTAATAAATTAGATCTATATTTCTGCATTTAATTTCAATTCTTTGCTATTCATTTATTTCTATTAAAATTGAGTTCTTGATCCAAAAGACGTTCTAGAAATAAGGTTGTCCTACCATAAGCCCTTATTTATTATGGTGTAAGGTTGTCCTTAGAACTGAATTTGTATCAATCTCTCAATACTTATTTATTAAGGTGATTTGATTTCAGCATTGTGAATTGATTTATAATTGTAAGGCTATTGATTTATTTTATTCCGCTGATTTTATTTTAATTTGGCATAGTCCTATTCACCCCCCCTTTAGGACATATAGCTTGGCCTTTTCATAATATTATATATAATCAAAACACAATACAACATACAATTAAACATCAAAAAGATGGGGATAACGCTCTTGAATCTCCGTCTCGCGCTCCCAAGATGCCTCATCCACACTATGATGTCCCCACTACACCTTCACTAAGGGAATGACTTTGGCCCGGAGGGCCTGTTCCTTCCAATCGAGGATACGAACTGGCTGCTCAATGTAAGAAGCGTTCTCATGAACCTCCAATGCCTGCCAATCAATAACAGGAACGATGTCTGACCCACACTTCCTCAACATAGAGATATAGAAAATATTGTGGATGCCAGACAACTGAGATGGTAAGGCAAGTCGATAAGCCACGTCGTTAATGCGCCCGGTGATCTTGAAAGGTCCTATGAATCTCGAGGCAAGCTTGCCCTTCGTTCTAAAATGAACCACACCCTTCATGGGTGAGACCTTGATATACACATGGTCTCCAACGGCAAACTCTAAGGGACGATATCAACGATCAGTCAAACTCTTCTGCCGGCTCTGAGCTGTGCGCATCCTCTACCTGATGATGTCAATGACCTCTAACGTCTGCTGCACAAGCTCGGGACCTAGGAGATGCAGCTCTCCAACTTCGGTCCAACAACTCAGAGATCTGCACGGTCTGCCATATAATGCCTCAAAAGGAGTCATGCCAATGGTCGCCTGATAGCTGTTGTTGTATGCAAACTCAGTCAATCTCAAGTGCTCATCCCAACTACTCGAAAAATCAATCACGTAAGCCCGAAGCATATCCTCAAGGATCTGGTTGACCCTCTCGGTCCGCCTATCGGTCTGCGGATGATACGCGGTGCTGAGCTGCAATTCAGACCCCATCACCATCTGGAAGCTCTTTCAAAACTGAGACGTGAACCTTAGGTGTCATTTAGAAATGATTGAAAATGGAACGCTGTGCGATCTCACAATCTCATTGATGAATAACCTCGCAAGCTGGTCCAAAGTCTTGGTCGCACGAATGGCAAGAAAATGCTCTGACTTCGTCAGATGATCGACAATAACCCATATAGCGTCATAGCTGCGCTGAGTCCTCGACAAACCCATGATAAAATCAGTGGATACGTGCTCCCATTTCCACAACTGAACGCTCAACGGTTGCAAGGGACCCGGGGGTCTCTGATGATCGGCCTTAACACGCTGGCATGTATTACACTCGGCCACAAAATTGGCTATCTGGCACTTCATCCCCACCCAAAAATACTGACGTTTCATATCGCAATACATTTTCGTCGAGCCAGGGTGGATAGAGAACTGCGATCGATGTGCCTCGGTCATAAGACCTCTGTACAACTCAGGAATATCCGGGACACATAATCGACCTCTTAAGCGAAGTCCACCATCAGAACTAATCTATCAACCTGACTGACTCTTAGATGCTGCCTCTGCCTGATAATTTTGCACTGACTCATCTGCCTGCTGAGTCACGATCACCCTTGTGACAAGAGAGGGTTGAATCAATAGACTCGATAATTGTACAATAGAAGACTGCAAGCCGATCTCGAAGTTAAATGTTAACACATCCTCAAGCATACTCCACTTCTGAATCATCATGTGCGCCACCAGGCCTCATGGCTGATGGCTGAGGGTATCCGCCACCACGTTCACCTTGCCCGGGTGGTACTGAAGATCAAAATCATAGTCCTTCAGGAGCTTCATCCAACGCCTCGGCCTCATGTTCAGCTTGGACTGAGAGAACAGATACTTCAAGCTCTTATGGTCGGAGAAGAGCTCGAACCTCAACCCATAGAGATAGTGCCTCCACACCTTCAGGGCAAAGACAACTGCTACCAGCTCCAAATCATGCGTGGGGTAGTTCAGCTCATAGACCTTAAGCTAACGAGACGTATAAGCCACCGACTTCGCTTGTTACATCAGGACAGCACCTAAGCCAACTCGCGACGCATCGGTAAATACCACAAATCCATCACTCCCAGAGGGAAGAGTGAAGATAGGAGCGGACGTGAGGCGGTCCTTTAGCTCCATAAATGCCTGCTCACAAGCATCGCTCCAAACGAACTCGGCACCCTTTCGGGTCAACCTGGTCAACGGGGCTGCAATACGAGACAATCCCTCAATGAAACGTCGGTAGTAGCCCACCAAACGAAGGAAACTACGAATCTCTGACGCGTTCGTGGGCCGGCCCCACTGATGCATGACATCAATCTTCGAGGGGTCCACTGCGATGCCCTGCCTCATCACCACATGACCGAGGAATTTCACCTCCTCCTGCCAGAACTCGCACTTCTACAGCTTCGCGTAAAGCTGGTGTGTAGGGAGGGTCTGTAAGGTAATCTCCAGATGCCGCTCATGCTCCTCACGGGTCCTCGAATATATCAAAATGTTGTCGATGAACACTATAACAAACTAGTCAAGATACGGACGGAAGACCTCGTTCATCAACTGTATGAATACTGCGGGCGCATTGGTCAGTCCGAAGGACATGACCTGGAACTCAAAATGACCATAGTGCATCCTAAAGGCTGTCTTTAAGATATCCTCATCTCAGACCCGAACCTAATGATAACCGGACTACAAGTCTATCTTTGAAAAGAACTACGCCTCCTGCAGCTGATCAAACAAATCATCGATCCTCTGGAGCATGTACTTGTTCTTGATCGTGACCTTGTTGAGCTCACCGTAATCTATGTAAAGCCTCAACGAGCCATCATTCTTCTTCACGAAGAGTACCAGCATTCCCTATGGTGAACTGCTTGGACAGATAAAGCCTAGATCGCGTAACTTGTCCAACTGCTTTTACAGTTCCTGCAACTCCAATGGTGTTATACGATACGGGGCCTTCGAAATAGGCGTGGTACCGGGAATGAGATCAATCTGGAACTCGATGTGTCGACGAAGTGGTAACCTCAAAATCTCCTAAAACATATCGAGAAAACTACAAACGACTAGCAGCTGGTCGATACTCAAAGCAACTGACTCCTTAACAGCACACGACAACAGGCAAGAAAGCTGCTCTCCTTTGGGCTTAGTAACAAACTGGAACTCTGGCATGCCGGGTATACAGAATGTGACTGTCCTCGTGGAACAGTCCAATATGGCATGGTACTCGGCGAGCCAATTCATGCCCAGGAGGACATCAAACTCGAACATAGGTAATACGAACAGATCGGGAGGTAAAAAGATGTCCCGAACAAGAACGGGGCAAGATGCGCAAAATCGGCCCAACACTGCAGTCTTTCCTAAGGGTGTTGATACTGACAATCCCTCACGAGCGGACTCAATCAGCAAACCGGTCGATCGGTAGAAATCATCGGCCATAAAGGAATACGATGCACTAGAATCAAACAATACACGTACAATGCATGCAGAAACAGGGAGAGTACCCTCGACGACTCCTCCTGATGACTGAGGGTCCTGCTGAGTGACATAAAATCTGCTTAGGCCTGCTGGGGAGGTGCAGGTCCCCTCTGAGGTCTCTGCTGCTGTTGCCGCCACTGTGGCAGCCTGATCTGCTACCTCTGCTGCTGTGGGGGAGGTCCCGGAGGCTGGTGTTGCGGTCGATACTGCTGTTGTGGGGGCTGTCGCAGAGGTTGATACGGTGCCCTCAGCTACTGCTGTTGCAGATGGGGACACTCGTGCCTACGATGTCCTGTCCTACCGCATCCAAAGCAAGTACCTGGGAACGGTCCCAGAGGTGGTGCTGGGGGTGCCACTAGTGCTCGGAATGCTGGGCGGGTTGTGCGTCACTGTTGTGGACGATGCTGCTACTGTTGAGAGTTACCGGAGGGCGCCTTCCTCTTCTGATCTCCTCTTTGGTCACGGGCCCTCTGCAAACTAGCCCAATCTGCCTCGTAGATCTGGGCCCTCTGCACAATCTACTCAAACGTAGGAAGCATATATCCAACCACACAGCTCCTGAGGGCAGGACGCAAGCCGTTCTCAAAACGGCGGGTATTTTGCCCTTCATCATCAGCAAGGTACATCGCGAATCTCGATAGTGTGATGAAACCTGCCTCATACTACGATACATTCATGTCCCCCTAGACCAGACTCTCAAACTCTAATGCACGTTGCTGCCGCACATGCTCAGGAAAGAACTTCTGGTCAAACCGATCTACAAAGTCCTCCTAGGTCTGCTTAAAATCGGCCGCTACCGCTTGAGTGACATATGCCCACCAATGCTGAGCCTCACCCTGGAGAAGAAATACAGCTAATGGGACCTGTTGCTGGGTCGTACATCTCATGGTGTCGAATATCTTCTCCACCTCGGAGCACCATATCTCTACTGCAGTAGGGTCTAGCTCGCCTCAAAAGCGCCGGGAATCGTGCCATCAGAAGTCTTTAAGAAGGGCGCTCGCACGCTCCGGCTCTACCTCGACTGGCTTAATAGTGGGACGCCTGCCCTGCCCATGAAGAATAGCAGTCATCGCCTGTAGCATCTGCTGCAGCTGGGTGGCACTCACAGGTACTATTGGATCTGCACTGGTCTCGGGTAGAGGAGTGATATCCTCAGGCTGGAAAGTAGGAATATCCGGTGGTGGAGCGGGAGTCAAAGGCGGTAGAGTGGGAGTCATAGGTAGTGGAGCTGGAGTCGCTCGGGTCACTCTTCCATGTGGCTTGTCCTAAAGAAAGGAATAAGGGCCTATCAGCCTTGAGAATTCTCGAAGGCATAAACGTTTAGGGTCTATGTCAAAAAATCGCTAAGTTATTCGGACTCGAAACCTATTCATTTTAAGTTCATAGTAAATATGTGATGTGATCCTCAGGTATTCCCAAGTTATACTTTGATACCAACTTCTATCATGCCCCAAACTCAGAAAATGGGCTCACAAAATTTCTGATCGCCAAATCTGGCGCCGACAGCCTCCATAGTGCCCCATTCTCGGCTCTCGGTA
The DNA here is from genome assembly GCA_030180095.1 of Magnolia changhungtana. Lineage (NCBI taxonomy): Eukaryota > Viridiplantae > Streptophyta > Magnoliopsida > Magnoliales > Magnoliaceae > Magnolia > Magnolia changhungtana. The sequence continues at coordinate 7,079,768 of JASAUF010000625.1, forward strand.
CTCATATGCCAGATTATCATCCTGGGATCCTATAAGGAGGATTTTCAATATGATTTTTTTTTGTAATGGAGCATAACCACAAACATAACCAAGTTACAAAACAACATCACCACATATCCACTATATCAAAAATTTTAAGTACAATATGGAAAGAGAAATACAAGGTGATCAAAAGGCTCTAAAATAATCTGATGCGCACTCCTGTCTCAGCGCTGCTGCGAACCAATGTCACCTGCACGCAACGGTCATGCATAACCTTACAAATGCTTAGAGAGTAATGTGTGCAAGGCAAGTGCCAAGTGTACAATATCAAAGTAACACGGAAATATGCGGGTAAGTCCATAAATACTATCAGCCATACCAAGGTTATGCGATGCAAGGTATGAATGTTATCGGCCATACCAAGGTCATGCGATGCAAGGCATGAATGCTATCAGCCATACCAAGGCCATGCGATGCAAGGCCTATGTAGCCAAATGTCATATGCGAGATGTAAAGCAAGCATGCCAGTCCTCATCAAGTGCACATATTAGTATAGTTTCTCTCTGAGATATTACCGGGGTCTGATACACTCCGCACTAACTGCCACCTCCCTAGTCGCACAACCCAGTAAGTGGAAGAAACCACACTATTTTCCTGACCAGTAATCTGCCAATACTTTTCCGGCTCATCAATACCAAACTCATTTGCGAGCTGGTCAAACTTAGCCTAGCTTACAACCCCCTCACTCGAGTGGATAAGGCTACACCTCATTCCAACCGACCACGACACGGTGGGAGACGCGGCCTACTGGTATTCGACACTCGTGCGCTCGTGTATCCACTCAGTCTATCGTTGAAGCATCTCCTGGTACCAATTTTTTTTTGGGATTTTTACCTAAGGACATCCTACGTGCCCACAATGCTAGAGCCAATATTTCCGGTATCCAATCTGGCCATCCACGATGTGCCTGTGGAGGCCATAACATGGATGTATCTAGCGCGTACAATGATCATGTCAAACATATGCATGACGCATGAGTCATACTGTCCAGTCATGCAGCAATCTTACACGTACCACACACTCATTTGGGTAACTCCTATCAGTGAGTCCCATAAATAATCTGCCCAATGGCAAATGATATGATCAGTCACTACTCATATCAAGCATACATATGATGCGTATGACATGAGTCATTGAATTATACTAAGCATGTTATAAAGTGATGAACTATCCTCACAATGAAGATGGGCCTAGACGGCCTACACACAACAAGTATGGGCCTATCAATGGACCTTAGGGAAAGTTACAATGCGGACATTTAACCAACATTATTCTTACAATGTGGACGTCAAACCATCATTGCTCCTAAGGCATGGCCCGCCATAAACCTCATTACATACACCACGGTGAAATCACACATTACAATGGACCTTATATGCATCCCATTGGGCCTTGACCCATGGGCCTCAAATACATCAAATGGGCCGCATCACATGGGCCTCATATATATCAAGGTGGGCCTCATACATCCCCAAAAGGAATCATATTGAAGGATCATTTGGACCATACCACAAATAGCAGTGGAGATAATAATTTTCACTGTTAAATAAATTACAGGGCCCACCATAAAGTTTATTTTCCACCCAATCTAATCACATGGTCTTAAAGACCTGGATTAAGAGGGAAAACAAATTCCCTATTGATCCAAAACTTCTGTGACCTAAATGGGTTTCAATGATAGATGTTCAATCCTCCACTATTTTCTGCAGTGTAGTCCACCTGATCAATGGCTGGAGACATCACGGAGTGGCTCACCGTGTTGTATTTAAGATCCAACCCATTCGTAAGTTAACATAGTGATCGATGAAGTGAAGGCAAAATATCAGCTTAATTGGAAACTACTGTGGCCCTTAGAAGTTTGAACGGTGGATGTCGCTGTCCACTATTTCAAGGGTGAGGACCATGTCTAGTGAATGGACGGTTAGGATATAACACATACCTCATGGAGCGGCCCACCGTCCAGCCATCTGGATGGTGTGGACCAGCACATACATCACGGTGGGGCACGACCAGATAGCACAAACATTACTGGTGATAGAGATCTTCTTTGTAGCATCCTACGGACGTGCAGCGGTGACCTATTTCGCACATAGTTTTTTATTTTTGTTTTTTAAAGTTTTTCCTAGGTGGGGCCCGCATCAGGGGGATCCCCTCCATCCATTGGATCTTATGGCTCATGACAGACCAAATGAGCCCAATATTCGATGTGTTTTGGTGTATAAAAACATCAGAGTGGGCCCTAACAGATTTTAAAGGTAGAAACTACTATTTTCTATGATATGGCCCACCAGATTATCGAATTAGCTTCATTTTTAGCTCAACGCCTAAAATGAGCTGGGGAATGGGATGGACGATGTGGATCAGATCCATACATCAAGGTGGGGCCTGCATGAGTGACCCACCCAAAAAGCTTAGAATATATATATATATATATATATATATATATATATATATATATATATATATTGTTGTTAGTACATCCCATTGTCTGTTCACACTTCACCAAACCACGTCCAGCGTCCAGGGACGCTAGGTGAATGTTGTGAATATATTTATCAAGGTGGGTCCCACATGGATGTGGCCCACTTAATTTGGATCAATATGATATTTGTGTTTTCCCATCACCATTAAGGTAGAGCCCACATGGCCTAGACGGTGTAGATCTAACACGTCCATTAAGTTGGTCCCACGAAGGTGGATGACATGGATAAGTTACATACATCATGGGGCCATCAACAAGGAAAGGAGAGAGAGACAAAGAGAGGAAGATCGAGTGATGGAGGGACCCCGGCACTATGGGCCCTCCCTTCCATACATCACAACATACATCAAGTGGGTCCCGTTACATGTGGGCCCACTGATCAAAATCAATGGTGGAGATCCTTTCTCTACCAAAATGCAAGGTCTAGATGACCCTATTCATGTAAGGAAAATAAACATCATGATGGGGTCCATGGAGAATGGCCCCATCATGGAATGATCATGAGAATCAAGGTGGGCCATCGGCCACATTTAGGGTCCAAAGTGAGATACATACCATCAATCAGTAGGCCTCAGTCGACCGATCATCAAAGCATTAAATCGAGGCCTATAAAGCACCCACCGTTTGATATTCTTGGTCCGATGGAACGCCAAACTTCTTGTGTATCACTTTGATGGAAGGTGATGAGAATTAAAGGGCTAGGATGATGGATCTTGGAATAGGAAGTGGGCCACGCACAACACACTTTTCTATCCTTGGAAATGCTTGGACATCCATTTTTTTTATTGCTTGGAAAATGTCTAGAGAAAGAGAGAGAGAAAGGGTGGTTGTAAGAGAGGTGATGGGTGTGAGTGATAGATGTACTTGACTTGAGAGTTGACTTAGAGTGGGTTGCTTGACTTGGGGAGAAAGAAAGCATGGGTTGTGTACTTTGATTGATTGATTGATGGGATGGGTTATAGAGATTCTCTTGGGTTCGTAAATGCATGGCGTTTCTTTGAGATAAACATGGGCCCACATCTCCTGGCTAGGGTATCGAATCGGTGTGCAAGACGCAGCGTTAGAATCAAGGCGATGGTGTGGTCGCAATGGTACAAGTCTCGGATTGAGCCGACTCAGATCTACGGGATATGACTTAGGGTCAAGCGTAAATGTTGATTATAGGTCATGGGTTACCGAAATTAGACGGAAAGGATCGCGAGAGTCTACGGAACGGTACGGACTAGAATACGGGCCTTTTAAGAACGCAGAGTTTTTGCTTAGTTCTGGTTGAGTCTTCTCTGTCATGCTTCTTCTCAGATCTATTTTCTTTAAGTGGTGATGACTTCATTTAGGAAAATGAGGTGGAATGATAAAGACCTATCAAGAGGAGACGAACTTAAGGCAAATGATCCTAGTTTTTGAGATATAAGGAGAAAACAGTAGGAAATACCTTACATTTTGCTAATTTTGATTGCACAGACCTTCCGCCAAACTAGGGTAGAAGCGAAAGAAGTGACAGTTTAAACAAAACTGAGCAGCGAAAGATTTTAAGTAGTTTGACATGGCTCGATTTCGGTAGTACCAAAGGTAAGTTCGGTGTTACCGAAGTATCCCTGCAACTCAGACGTTACTATAACAAAATTTTCTAATATGCACATGTGTTCATGATATGATTTTAACATGGAATTATCAAAATGTTTAGAGGCAAGGAATCCTTAGATTTAACAATTAGACCAGTCATCAAGCTTAATCCTTTGGTTTGACTCTAATGCTTATATAGGAGGCATGATCCTCAGATATACGATTTAGCTCAAGTAGACCTCTGGGGTCATTTTTGAACATTCTTGAGGGGACGATATGATGTGAGCCAATAAACTACACACTTGGATCTCATCCATTTTCAATTTGGGGATGACTGTAGTTGTAGATGCCATTAGTATTTTTAATGATTGTTTGTCATTATCACTTTCGGGCTCACTATTTTCAGAATTGGAATCATCTGTGTCTTCCCATGCTACTGCCATGGCTTTTCATTTTGATTTCTTGGCTGGACATTCAGTGGATATATGTCCATACTTTTGGCAATTATAGCATTGGAGTTCATTAGACTTCCTAAAAGATTTGCTTATTTAGCGTTTGTGGTCTGGTTGAGCTCCTTTGTTGTATGGTCTCTTATGATTCTTGTTGAAGAATTTTTTGAACCGTTGAGCCAATAGAGCTACTTCCTTATCAACATCTTCATCTTCATTTTCTTCTTCCTCAATTATATTCATGTTTTTAGAAATTTTGAGTGTATTGTTTTTGGTTTTTGCGGAAGGTTTGAAATGTAGTTCAAAGGTTTGCAGGGAACCTACCAGTTCTTCTACTTTCATTTCTTCTATATTCCTACACTCTTTTACAATAGTGACCTTAGAGTTAAAGTGTTCTGGTAGGGATCTCAGAAATTTCCTATATATTTTGGGTACCAGAATAATTTCTCCAAGTCCACCTATGGAGTTGCATATACCATTTAATCTTATGAAAAACTCCATGAACGTCTCATCTTCTTCTATCTTTATATGTTCAAACTGAGATGTTGGGAGTTAAAGCCTTGACATTTTTACTATAATAGTTCCTTCATGGGTAGTTTCTAATAACTCCCATGCTACCTTAGAATTTACACACATATTTATCTAATGAAATACTTCTTGTGAAACTCCATGGCAAATTGCATTCATGGCTTTGGCTTCTCACATCTTCATCTCTTTATAATGTAGGTCCATTTGGCCTTTGGTTTTTGTTTGGTGATTGTTGTGCCATCCTCGAGAACAATTTATTCTGTTGGTGCAATATATCCATTTTCAACAATCTCCCATACATCATCATCTAAGGCTTGGAGAAAATATATCATTCTAGCCTTCCAGTATGCATAGTCTGTACCATTAAAGATGGGTGGTCGTGAGACGAATGGTCCCTCTCCTTTGCCCATAATTCTTTCTTCAGTCAAGATCTTCCTCTAGGTTGTTAGACCTTTTTCAGAGGAACCTCGCTCTGATACTAATTAAAATTGCGGTTTATACGCTGATATTGAAGAATGAATATGAGACAATGTCCCAGAGGGGGGTGAATAGGACTTTTCAAATATTTTGCCTATTTAAAAATCCTAATTGCCTAACTTAAATAATCATTCAGTTTAAAGTAAGGCAATATAACTCTAAAGGCTTCCAAGCTAATAGAGGCTCCAATCATAAAGGCTATTCAAGATATACAAATAAAATAACTGGCCTAGTGATGTGAACTTGTGTGTAAAATGTGCTTCTTATCAATCTTAAGCATTCGTCTAATCATGCATAAACAATCAAGTAATCAAACTTAAATAATCATGATAAATGCGGAAACGGCCATTCCAAACACAAGCATGTATAGTGGTTCGGATATGTACCTACTCCACTCCCGACATCCACACTCAATCCCAAAGTGCACCGAATTTCACTATTAATGGTTTTAAAATAGGTTCACCAATAACCTTTACAGACCCACACTAAGGACACTAATTTATGCTCTCTGCAAGAGCAAAGGTCATACACCTAGAATCCATGTTTAGGCTTACCAGTGAAGGTCCCACACTAGGCACCTCCGTTTAGGCCTACCGGATAAGGTCCCACACAAGGCACCTACGTTTAGGCTCACCAGCCAAGGTCCCACACAAGGCACCTACATGAGTTTGTTAATAACAAACTCTTAGCCTCAATCCTACACGAGGATAGAGACTAAACCTTAAACTTTTAAAATGACGCTTACTTGTCGGAATGAGTCCTTTCTTGTAGCTTGTCTTGGGTTGCTTGATCTTCACTCTTCCATGCTTGAATTAGCTTCCCGGTACTCCCTCGATCGTGTAGCTTTGATTTTCCTTTTGGTTCAGCTCCATGATCAAGAACCTTGTAGAAGATATACCTATAATGGTGACCAAGGTAATGGGAGTTGGTTGAATCTCCTATCTAGGATAATGAGTGTATTTCCTAAGGGATTCAACCTATGGATTCTCTAGAGTATCAAAAGACAAAGGATTTTCCTATTGGTTTGGTCTTTGTACTCTAGAGAAGGCACGAGTTCATGTTCTTCATTAATAGGAGCTTTGAATGCTCATAGAAGTGAAAGATCACAATGAAGATAGCATGAAACTCATATGGATAGAGTCTAGGTAGGCTAGGATAAGCTTGGGATACACTAGAGACTCTCAGATGCTTTAATCCACTAATTTTGCAAGTTTTTACAAGCCACTTTTATAGATAAAAAGTTTCAACGGATAGAAAATGGCTAGTTTGATATCATTTGGTAGTACTGAATTAATTCCTCAAGTTGCTGAATAAAAAAGGTCCCTTTCGGTGGCACCAAAATTTATTCATCGGTGGTAATTAGTATTGCTGGATTGCCGAAGGTGCTATTCGGCGGCACCTTCCTCCTACCGAAAGTGGACAGATTTTCCTGTTTGTCCATTTAATCATTCATCAACTTGGGACTTGCTAAAGCCAAGAATAAAGGATAAAGAATATGAACTCAGAATTGGCTTTGAATAGATGACCTAAATAGGTTTTCCTATTTGGGTTAGGATCATCTTTTTGCAAGGTCAAGATCGTAGAAGTGGTTTTTTGTCTTCAATGTGGCTTTGATGCTTTAATCCAGTTGCGTCGCCGATCTTCATTTCCTAAGAACTCATCTGACTACCAGACATAACTAGTCACGTGATTGACAAACAAGTGTTCAAAGTTGGGTGCAATTACAGTGGAAAGGTAGTACCTGAAGAAGTAGAATTGAAGCTTTTCCAAAGTTCTTAACATGTAGATGGGTTAGCATGAAGACTAAACATATTGAAAAACAAAGTATCCTAATCCTAAATTCTATGAAAATAATAAACCTAACTACACCTCCATCAGTCTAGGAGGTCAATCCTAATGCACAGGGTCAGTCAAAGGTATGGACATATCATTTGAATCGAGCTTTTAAAAAATGCTTAAGACGATGTTCGTTTACTTTGAAAACATTGCCATTCGTCAGATTCTTTATCTCGATGGCCCCATGAGGATAGACTTTAGTAATAGTGAAAGGGCTCGTCCAACGAGATCAAAGCTTACCTAGAAAAGGATGTAACTGATAATTGTACAGAAGGACTTTTTGATCGATTATGAATGATTTTCGAAGGATGCATTAGTCATGGAACACTTTCATCTTATCCTTGTAAATTCTCGAGTTCTCGTATGCGTTGTTCTGGATTTTCTCGAGTTCATTCAATTGAAGTTTACGTAGCGAGCTAATGTTATCCAAGTTAAAATTCAGATTTTTGATAGCACAGTAGGCTTTATGTTCCAACTCTATAGGCAAGTGACAAGCTTTCCCATAGATGAGTCTAAAGGGAGACATTCCAATAGGGGTCTTAAAATTGTACGGTAAACCCATAAAGCATCAATTAAGCGGATTGACCAATCCTTACGGTCAGGGTTAACAGTTTTTTCCAGAATTCATTTAATTTCCCTGTTAAAAATCTCAGCTTTCTCACTTATCTGCGGGTGGTATGGAGTGCTCACCTTATGAGAGATGTCATATTTCTTCATTAAGTTCTTGAATGACCTATTGCAAAAGTGTGAACCTCCATTACTAATGATGGCCCGAGGCATTCCGAACCGGGAGAGGATGTTTTCTTTTAAGAATCTAATGACCGTTCGATGATCATTATTCTGGCACGGGATTGCTTCAACCCACTTAGTGACATAGTCTATTGCTAATAAAATATATATGTTTTTAAAGGATTTGGGGAATGGCCCCATGAAATCGATGCCCCATCAATCAAATGCTTCAATGATAAGAAATGCGTTTAGAGGCATCATATTTTGATGGGACAATCCTCCCAATTTCTGACAATGCTCACAAGCTTTGTAAAACTCATTATCTTTAAACATAGTGGGTCAGTAAAAGTCGCACTGCAGAATTTTGGCCATGGTTTTTTTAGCAAAAAGTGACCACCATAGGCCTAAGAGTGACAAAAGGAAATGACACTTTGATGTTCATACTTTCTGGATGACAATTCAGAAAAGTAAAAGTAGTGCTAATGTTATTACTTGTGCTCTATCACCGGACGAATTCAAAAGAATCATTTCTTGTGATACAACAAAACAAGCATGAGATATTCTCGAAATTACACATGAAGGGACTAACATTGTAAAAAAGTCTAAGATTCAAATCCTCACAACAAAGTTTGAGGAAATTCATATGGAAGAAAATGAATCATTCATGGACTTCTATATGAAACTAAATGACATTGTTAACTCTATGTGGAGTCTTGGAGAAAAAGTCCATGAAAGCAAAGTGCGCGTAAAAATACTACGATAACTTTCTGACAAGTTTAATTCTAAAGCCACTGTGATTCAAGAATTGAAGGATACTGATGCAATGAAGGCAGATGGATTACTTGGATCTCTACAGACCTATGAGCTAAATTTCAAAGCTCCTAAGAACAAGTCCATAGCCCTTAAATCTTCTAAATCTAAATCTAAATCTAAATCTAAAGACTTAGATTCTAAAAATGATGAGAATGAAGATAATATGGCTATGTTGGCTAAAAAGTTTTATAAAATTTTCAAAAATAAAAATAGATCATATTTTCAAAAAGCTTTTGACAAAAGAAAAGGAAACTCAAATGTTTGGAAATCAAAATCTAAAGACACCCAATGCTTCAGCTGTTCTGAATATGGTCATGTAGCTTCAAAATATCCTAAGAAGGATAAACCTAGAAGAAGAGGTATGATTGCCACTAGGGATGAATCATTAGAATCTGAATCCAACTTAAAAACTGACGAATGAGATGAAGAAATTGCGAAAGAACAAAAGGTATTCATGACCATATCTAGAATCACTTCCTCAGATGATTGTGAAATTACTGACTATGAAACCCCTGAAAGTGATTCTAAAAATGAAGAAGATCTTCAAATTGCTTATGATGCCCTTTATAAAGAGAGATGTAAGATTGCGGCCAAATTGAAAATTCAAAAAGAAAATTTTGCTGATTTGAAATTAAAACTTGAAAAATCCGTTTTGGAAAAATCTCATTTTTCTTATTGTTTTGAGAAAGCCAAACTAGATTTAAATCTGAAAATTACTGAAATTCAAAACCTCAAAACTGGAAATGAGAATTTAAAATTAGAAGTTGCTTTTCTTAAAACTTCAAAAGAGACTTTGATATACACCCAAGGTGACCAAAGACTTGAAAAGTTATTAATTACATCTCGTCAAAGTAACGACAAATCTGACTTGGGATATATAAAAAAATCGCACAAAAAAATCTAAAAATTCTGCTCTCATATTTATAAAAGGTGAATCTTCAAAATCTAAAGTAGAAATTATAAAGGAAATACCAAAGAGTGAAAAACCTTTTCAAAAAACTTCTAATCCAAAAGCTAAGGCCAACTATCATACATATCAAAGGAAAAATAATAATCATTCTCTAGCAAATAAGATAGTGGACTTAGTTAAAGAGCTCTTGAAGTCCAACTTTAGAATTAACAGAGTAAGTAGAAACAAGAAAAAATCTTACTCCCAAACAAAGCGTATTGTAAGAGATCCTCTCAAACCCAAAACCATATTGAAATGGGCTTCAAAAGATAAGTGTCTTGTCATCCACACAGCTTTCAAAGTAAGTAGTCATTCAAGATGGTACCTAGATAGTGGATGCTCTAGACATATGACAGGTGATAAGGCAATACTATTGTAACGCCCTAAAAATCGGGGGTCGAGCAAAGCTCAGCTCCCGAGTTCCAATGCATCACTTATGCAACACAGATAATGATGATTATGATGAGAGCATTGGAACATGAATGGGATTATACCAAAATAACATATCATACTCCAGAGACAGTTAAATTTACAAGCGGAAGACTGTGATAGATATGTAAAATATATAAACTGTGGTGAGTCTCCAGAGTATGATAATGTTATTAGGTTAAGTTCATTATAAGTATAATTTCAAATTATACCAAGGTGTGTAAGGTCATCTAGTCAACATCCCGGAAAGCCCCGTCGATCAGGACACGGCTCATAGGAACCTGCCTGAAACTGCATAAAGGAGGAATCCTCCTCATCCTTATACAAGTCCGGCTCCGCTTCGCAGCATCGCCATCATCTAAAACTCAAACAAGTCTGGTTGGTGTGTACAACATCGTCCCGTAACGTGGGAGTAAGTGATCAACTCAGTGGAACAATAAAGTATAGGTTAACAAGTTATCAAAATAGTCAAGTAGTAATGATAAAGCAGTACAATCAACAATTCTAAATACTCTTGTTAATGCAAGTATGGAATGCAGTCATGATGCATGCCCTTACCAACATACTCCCTCATGTGACACCATCTTATGTTCGCGGCATGCTTTCATTCCTCAGTGCTTCACATCTTCCAGGCACATGCAGTGCAATGATGAGCATGATTACCGAGTTGTTATTAGTCCATTTCAAACAGCAGGATTGGGAAACTAAGGTACCTCCCTTGTATCATTCCCAAACATGATCCATTCTAGGGTCGTCAAACCTAGATAATCTCATACGATAGTGTGGTTCTAGGGCACTGCAAAGGCTGTCAGGGCTGTTACACATAATCGTTACACCACTCCCCCATCACCTTTTTAACGGTTCGTCACTAAATTGATACAGGCCTAGTTCATACTCTATTCACCGCGGCAAAACTCGTCGCCTCACCGCAAATTCAGAGTATACTCGAGGTCACTACAAAGGGCTCGTCACCAATCAGTGTAGGCCGACAGCTCGAATATAGTGTCCCATACCACCATAATCGGCTCACGAGTCTGGTTGCTCAATGGACACTACGGGGAGGCACGTGGCCCCAGCGTAGGCCGACAGCTCGACCACGGTGTCCCATACCACCATGCCCGGCTCATGAGTCTTAGCGGATCGAGGTACCATGGTTAACGGAATTTCACTGGTAAGTTTGGTACCCTAGGTTCAAGCAGTAACATCCAAACATGGTGAACATACATTAGATAGATCGGGTTAATTGACGAGCCAGACTAGCACGAGCGCACGACCAGCCAAACGACATGAAGTGCATAAGCACTTCGCGTAGCCTAACCACTGTCACCAACCAAAGTACGACTCGGGTTCGTCAGGCACATCCTAGTGGCAAAATGAATCTCAACCATGAACTTAAGTCTGGTACCGATTGTCTGGACTATAATTATAGTCTCAATCACAATCAATCCTTATTCAGAAGCATGTGGAGTAAAGCATAATAAACAAAGTAATTCAAGCATGTTAACAAACATGTCATAAAGCATGTTACAAAGCACAATGTACACAAGAAATACAAGCACATATATTTCATAGTAAGTGATTAAATTAAACAACCATCATGGAGGAAATCATATATGTTTCTAAGGTAGTTGAGAATCTTATCTCAACACCACTATTAAATTTAGTTCGTCACACAATTTCTCACATAGGCATTTTATCAAACACTTATACTACACCTCTTCAACATACATGACGTATGTTGAATTCAACATAGAATATGACAAATCCTTATATCGAGGAGTTGTCTCATACACAACAATCATGCTCTTACAATCATAAATCCATATTTATTTAGTCATTTCAACAAACACTTAGACTACACACATTAGCCTACATAAGCTATATTGGCCAAAATGTGTACTAGGGCGAATCCTTTCGCCTAACAGGTCGTACATCCATAACTAGCATATATACACGGCAAATACCCATGGCAATTATATCAGCAAAATTTATACGAATACGGTATTTTCTACAAATACCTAGAATACACAAAATTCCATATTCTTCATATTTAACCGAAACGGAAAACAGACAGCACTTTGTACATGTGTAATTGCATGCAGATCATGAATCTATCATTATCTGACATTGAAAGCATTGAAAACCATAACCTATACACCTAAAGTCTGCACCTTTTGTCGTATAACCGTAACGAATTTGATAGTTTTGCTAAACCTTCGTATACGGCAGTTTGGCCACCTATAGAACGAAATAAGTTAGTTATTTCATAACCTACAACCATCACAACCCCAAAAAAGATTAGGGTTAGGGTTTCTTACCTAGAAACAAAGTCGGAATCACCGGAAAAGTGACTAGATAGGGGTGGTTGAGCTTGCATAGCGGCAGGGTAGAGCATCAGGGAGATCCTTCCACTTCTCTCATACTTTCTCTCTCTTTTCTCTCTTCTCAATTCTCAAATTTGTATGGCTGAATGAGAGAGGGTTTTAAGGTCCTTATATAGCCTAAAACCTCACCGAAATAGACTTCAGGTCAAGGTATACTTAGGTTATATCCAAAGTGGGTCAGTTCCAGCTCAACGGAGGACTTCTAGCGGCCCCTTTTCTGTGTGCGGTGGGACATAAGCTCACTAACACTGGATCTAGGTATGGCTAAGTTTTCGTTTTAGTCAGGATTTCAGATCGTAAATGGCGGACCAGTTTCAGTTCAACGGTCAGTGGATCTCGATCGGAGATTCTGAGTACATGGATATGTTTGGGGAAATATCCCTGATCCAAGGGTGTAATTTGGTCTGATTCCAACGGTCAGGTTGCTTATATTTGGCCCGCAAGCGACAAGTCTCAGATTACTTAAATTTATATTTTATTTCTAAATATTTTCACCTTTCTCACACTCTTCACTCCGGGTTCAAGCGAATTACACTGGGACACTATCTAGATTTAATTTTTGAGATGGTTGTCAAGCCCAGCAAGGCGGTCCTAATTTCTTAACTTCGTGTTAATCGGACTTCTAACGTGCGGTCCAGATCTGAAATGGAGTTTCAATGTGCTCCTGAGAGCAACTGAGTAATGAGATTGATCCTAGATTTTAGGGTGACCTAGCGTCAATGATTCTACAAGTTTTGGGTCTTGCAGATCGTATTTAAAGTAGATCAAGCAAATTTCGTAGCTATTCTAGTTTAGCACTTAGTTACTTTGTGAAGGATAAGGTAGTGAAAGTGAGATTTGTGAAAGAAATGGGTTAAGAAGCGATTTTAGACTGTGGGATTGAGTTCTGACAAGTTAATAAGGTGTCAGGAGCGACCCATTGCCTAAGGTCGTCTAATTCCAGGTTGGCAAAAATCTGGGATGTTACAACTATTGGACATGAATCAAATCGATGGCAAGTCAGTAGCATTTGGAGATGGTAGCAACTGCAAAATCATCAGAAGAGGTAATGTAAAACTTCATAACTTACATGTTTTTAAAGATGTCTTATATGTTGAAGGTCTAAAACATAATTTGTTGAGCGTATCTCAAATATGTGATAATAATCATAGTGTTAAATTTTCTGATAATGGATGTGAGATAACTAATAAACAAGGCCATATAATATTAAATAGTCGAAGAATCTCTGAAAATTGTTATATCATTGATGAATCTTATTCTTTAAATCACTTTTACTACATGGTCCAAACAGACGAAACTAAATTGTGGCATCAACGTCTTATACAAATTAAGCAAGAGAGATTATCTTTGAGGCTTACTTAAACAAAAAAAATTAGAGAAGAAAGTATGTGGTGCCTGCAAATAGGCAAATAAATCAGGAGTTGTCACAAAAAGGTGAACTCCTTATCTACAACAAGACCTCTTAAACTACTTCATATGGACATAGTTGGACCATCTCGAACGGAAAGTAAAGGCGGTAAGAAATACTTTCTAGTTATAGTTGATAACTACGCTAGATACTCATGGGTAGCCTTTTTAAGAGAAAAGTCGGATGCTTTTGACAAAGTCAAAAAGCTATTTAAACATATCTAGACTGAAAAAGAACTATCTATGAAAAGAATAAGAAGTGATCATGACACTGAATTTAAAAATAGCAATTTTGAGAAGTTTTGTGATAACCATGGAATATTACATGAATACTCCACTCCTAATACTCCTCAGCAAAATGGTGTAGCCAAAAGGAAATTTAGAGTTCTACAAGAAATGGGGAGTATTATGCTTAACAGTAAAAAATTAGCAAAAAACTTATGGGCTGAAGCTATTAATATCACTTGCTATATTATTATCGAGTTTATATAAGAGCAGGTAAAAATAAAATAGCTTATGAACTCTGGTTTAATAAAAAAACCTTCAGTGAAATATTTTCCTACTTTTAGAAGCAAATGCTTCATTTTACGAGATCGGGAACATTTGAGAAATTTTGAAGCAAAAAGTGATGAGGGCATATTTTTGGGGTATGCTCTAAATAGCAAAGCATATTGTGTCCTGAATAAAAGGACCAGAGTGATACAAGAATCTATAAATGTTGTTATTGATGATTAAAGGATCACTCCCAATTATGATCATGATGATGAAGTTATTATTGTCAATCAATCTGAACCATCATTAAAATCAGATTCAATTGGGAATAGATTAGTTAAGGATCATCCGACTAATCCAATACTCGGTAACCCTCACACTGGTGTTCAAACCAGAAGACAATTGGAAAATATATGTAATCATGTGTGCTTCACCTCTCAAATAGAACTGACTAATGTAAATGAAGCCCTGGCTAATGAAAATTGGATTTTGGCTATGCAAGATGAACAAACTCAATTTGTCAGAAATGATGTTTGGTATATAGTTCTTAGACCTTTTGACAAATATGTGATGGGAACTAAATGGATCTTCAAAAATAAATCTGATGAATTTGGCAATATTATAAGAAACGAAGCTAGAATGGTTGTACAAAGGTACACTCAAATTAAAGGAGTTGACTATGATGAGACCTTTGCTCCAATCGCTCGTCTTGAATCCAACGGATTATTTATTCCCATCGCATGACATAAAAATTTTAAAATATACCAAATGGATATTAAGAGTGCATTCTTAAATGGTGACTTAAATGAAGAAGTTTATGTAGAACAACCAAAAGGTTTCAAAGATCCCAAACGTCCTAATAATGTATACCGTCTTAAAAAGGCCCTGTATGGCTTAAAACATGCTCCTAGAGCATGATATGAAAAACTAACTAAATTTCTTCGTAGTCAAAACTATCAAATGGGAACTGTTGATAAAACTCAATTTATTAAAAGATATAAGAAGATTGGTTGATTGTTCAAATATATATTGATGATATTATCTATGGATCAACAAATACTAACATTTCCTCTAAGTTTACAGATTCTATGAAATCGAAATTTGAGATGAGTATGGTTGGTGAACTGAATTATTTCCTTAGTCTCCAAGTGAAACAACTTAAGGATAGGGTATTCATATATCAAACAAAGTATGCGATGAATCTCATTAAGAAATTTGGGTTTGAGAATAGTAAAAACTTTTCAACACCCATGGCTACAACACTCAAGTTATCTAAAGATGATTCGGGCAAAAGTGTTAACCTGCGTCTTTACCTAGCATGATTGGTAGTCTATTATATTTAATAGCCAGCAGACTTGATATTTCTTTCAGTATAGGCATATGTACTAGATATCAATTGTAACATCCCAAAATTTTCACGCCTCGAGTACATATTCATGCCCGAGAATTCTTAATAGTGTAAAACTTAAATACTTCAAAATCACACCTTTTTTTTTCATTTAAATCACATCCAGTTATATTCATGAAGGTAATCATTCACGAGAGTAAAATCAACTATATTCATTATTCCTTTAGATTAAAAGAATTCAGCAAATCATCAAATGCCCTCTAAATGGGAGCTTATTACATTTTTGAGTTTACAGCGAAAATAAATAAAACTAAGCATAAAGCTATCTCCTTATTTATTCAGAATAATCTTCCATAGGGAGATGGTCCTCTAGGTCTTTAATCTATACATCACCTGCATCATCTGTACGGTTGGAGAGGGTCAATGCCTTACTCATAGTGATGGTTATCCTTTAAGATTAACAATAATTCAAGAGATTCATAAAAGTAATTTAAGGGTTTTGATACGTCTCATATTCCACCATTACGAGAGGTATCAGTATGCGCAATCAATATATATATATATGAATGCATGTCTATCAAAGTATGTGTGGCTCATCATACGTAGTGATCATCACAATGTGGAATATAATTCATAGAAAACCCTAGCTAGCCTCGCATTCTCACACTACAGAAATTCGCCGGCATGTCCAACGCTACCGTGGATTTATGTGAACACCTCAAGGCTGCACAACACATGAGTCGGATGAATTACGTGACACAATTTGTTCATGGAGTGACTATTTGTGACATCCAATCCCGTAAGTGATGTAACATGCATTGAGAATTACTTACATCTATTTGTGCACCGCTACCCAAACTTATGGCATCACACGTCGACCAAGAGGGTCTATACCCAGAGCACATTACGTCCATGATTAGATATTAAATCACTAGTTATGATACCTTTAACACATCACTTGTATCAAAGAGAATATAAATTGAATCATGAGAATTTTGGAATCTAAGCCACATGCCCAAGCCATCAAGGTAGATCGCACAAGACTAACAAATAAGGAGGAGAGTAGCAATGGCAAACTCAATAAAGAGTAGAGTGGCAATCGCTAACTCAACAAAGAAGAGAGTAGTAATGACTAATTCAACAAAGAGGAGAGTGGCAATGACCAACTCAATAAAGAGGAGAGTGGCAATGACAACCCAATAAAGAGAAGAATAGCAAGGGCTAACTCAACAAAATTGATAAAGGCAAGGGTAAGGCTTGTATCCATCGCCCCACATAAAAATAATGAAGATCACTTGTAATTAACATCATACCATAATCTGAAAGGGTAAATAGTTGTTGGTGGTAAATTAAACAGTTGCAAGGAGAGAATCATAGTAACATGAAAGCATGTAAAAGGCAAGATCAATCATATTAACCAAAATCAAAGTAAGCTTAAAAGATTCCCTCACATAAATTCAGAAAGATCATGCATAATTAACATCAAACCTTAACCATTATTCTCAAAGGATAAATAATTGATGGTGGTAAATTAAATATTTGCAGGGAGGATTCAAAGCATGTGAGAAAACTAAATAGATCAAACCAACTCAAGTTAATATAAGCTTAAAGGAATCCCTCACCTTAGCTTTATATTTAAAACTCTAATTAGAAATCCATGTTGGAAAGCTTGTACATGAAAAGCTTCTACATGAATCACGACATCGCTTGAGTAAGATGGAGATACCATACATATGGAGAAGGAAGAGGGCGTTTAGGCTTATCCTTCCCTTTCTCATTGTCATTCTCTTTCTCTTTATTTTTCTTTTTCTTTTTCTTTCTCTCTCTCTCTCTCTCTCTCTCTCTCTCTCTTTCTCTTTCTCTTTCTCCTCCTTGGATGTAGGGGTTATGGGCGTGTGAGTGGAGAGGGGATGCACACTCCTTTAGAAAGGAGTAGGCGTATGAGAGGGGTGTGTTTCCCATCCCACTTGGATTGGGTTTCTCCATTTTTTGTTTTTCTAATGATTTGTCTTTAAATCTAATTCGTCTATTATGTCAGGGTCATCGAATAGAGTCGGGGTATATAATTTTCTTGATGATCTGAAATTTAGATTGACCTATCTTGAAAATTCTCCTAACAGGTGCCAAAACAAACTTGATCTCAATTAACGGTCCACACTTAATGATTAGTTCCTGATTTGAGAAAAATGTATAGTCAGGATAGGCAAACGGTTAGACAAATTTTGGTGGTTGATCGATGGTGGAAAAAGCCTAAATCTAAAATTTCACCTTTTGTACCAAAAGGAAGGAATTGGCTTCAACCTTCAAGGTGTAGGATTACAGATCGGGGCCTAACTTTTGTATAACCTCGTAGTCATATGATAATAGAGTATGGTCCAAATTTGAGTTATGATGGACAGAAGGAAGTAGTTAAATTGGAAGATCCATATTTATAAGGAGTTGGTAGGCTTCGACCAAATAACTTCGCACTTAAGGAAAAGCATACTAAAGTGGGGTATTCATATTTCACACTTAGTCCATATGATAGGCAATTCAAGTTGCTCATATGAAGAAAAATATCCTACTACGACTACCCACGATGTTTCTTCACTCGATGGACACCAAAATCAATGGTTAAGGGGCTGATTTGTCAATTGGGTCACTTTTACAATGATTTAAGGGCTGAATTTTGACATGTATAGTTAATTTATGATACATAGGCATGGTATAAAATTTCACATCAAACAGATCGTGGGAACCATGTGATCTAGAATTGAGGGGTATAGGTTAATGACATTTTCGTAATTATTGCTGATATGAGAGTTTTGGAAAATCTAATGGTTCTATATGGTGTTAGGCACATTTTTAAGTAATTCTTATAAAAGAACTTATATATAAATCATTACTAATAAGGAATTATTCACCAAACTAATTAAGGGAATGTACATATATTAACCAACATAATGGATGGTTAGATGACATGTTAAAAATAGAAGACTTGATGGTTGGTACTCTAAAATTGTATATAAGTATATGTACGATCAGTTTTATAAATGGAAGAACACAACGTGGGTTTTTGGAGTAATTAGGGGGGTAAAACATGTGTATTGTTATATTCGAGTGTCTTGTTCACGTGTGTAAGTTTCTTAGATTGTAGTTTTGATGGTGGGTTAAGCATATTCAGAGGTGTTTAAGTTTTATTTTCTAGATTTATTATTTGCTTTAGTTTTCTTTCTTCTAAGTTTTAGTTATTTGGTGCTTAAGGGTTGTGCGTGTTTCATGCCCAAGTGGGTTTGTGATAATAGTTAACGTCTCTTGAGTGAAGGAGGATTAGTCGAAGGGTTGCCTATCCATCAAAGGATTAGATACCATTGAGATCCTCTCAGTTAATTAAAGTAATAGCTACAAATCAACCTCAACCTCCAGTTGAGGAGGTTTAAGATGAGAATGAGGTGCATAATGTTCCCTTGCCTCGTACTTTGCAAGATTATTTAAAACCGGTACACCTTCCTACATGATGTTTCCATTTAATGCAGGAAACGTGGATGTTAAACCTGGAGTGATACAACTCCTTCCTAAATTCCATGGACTAAACTCTGAAAGTCTATGCTTGCACATCAAAGAGTTTGATGAGATAGTCACCACATTACACTTTCCAAACGTGTCTGAGGACACAGTGCGACTCAAATTATTCCCCTTTCACTGAAGGAGAAGGCAAGATGTGGATGCACTCCTTAAAGCCATGATCTATCGGCATATGGGCCGAGATGAACCGAGAATTTCTTAAAAAGTTTTTCCCGTTTCATAAAACTAACACTTTAACGAAGGCAATCATGAACTTCACCTAGAAAGAGGAAGAGAACTTCTTCCAATGCTGGAAAAGGTTCAAAGATCTCACGAATTCCTGTTCACATCATGGCTATAAAATTTGGCAGACAATAAGCTTTTTCTATAATGGATTAACTTTGCTAATGCACCAATTTGTAGAGATGATGTATAATGGTGAATTCATGAACAAGGAGGCCGATGATGCATGAGATTACCTTGATCAATTGGCAGAAAATGCGCAATCATGGGACACCTCCCCAAGACCCACCACTTCTGTAAGACCCATATCCTAGCCCGTACCATTCCATAGGCTTCTGCGGTCCTCCCGGTCGAATTCCGGTGACCCGCGATCTTTTATTGGTAGTTGCGTGCGACCCTGAGTCATGTCCTGTATATCAGAGTTGGCTTGACTCGAGACTTCTATCCTTAAAACCGCACCATCGCCGCTATTTCGACACCGCGTCTCACGCCCTAAGAGGATACTCGGGCCAGGAGATGTGGGCCCGCGTTCAGTTCGAGAAAATGCCCCGCGTTTGCAATCCCAAGAGAATCTCTACAGCATGTCCCATCAATCTCATCAATCAAGTACACATCACACCCCTTCACTCACCCATCCCCAAGTACAACCACCCCTCCCCCAAAGTCAACTCTCTCTCTTACACAAGTACGCTCATCACTCACTCACCCATCACTCACATCTTTCATCTCTTTCATCTCTCTCATTCTCCAACCAACCACCCAACATTCAAGCTAGCTCCATGAGAGAGCTAGGTGTGCCCCACCTTCCTACTATCCAATCCCACCCTCCATGATCAATCTCAACCGTTGAAGTCCATCCATTGGAGCTCTAGCATGCTTTGGAGGAAGAAGGAGAAGATCCTAGGTGGGTGATTTTTGTATGATTTTGATGATTAGAGGGCCACATATGTTGGGACCCATCTTGATGTATGCATTATAAAGAGGAGCCCATAGTGGCGAGGTCCCTCCATCATGCCGTCTGTCTCTCTCTATTTTTCCTTTTGTGGCCCACCTTAATTGATGAATTGGATCCACACCGTCCATTGTGGCAGCCACCTTGTTGCCCACAATGGAACCCGCATGATGTACGTTTCTTGCATCTCCACCATCCAGACCTTGAACGGTGGAGGGGCCGTTTGATCTATGTACTTTATCCATGCTGGTCAGCGGCAGTGGGGCCCACATACCATGTGCATGAAATCTAGACCGTCCACCCATTGTGGGTCCCATGCAGCATGCAGCTGTTGCTGCATTCACGTCAGCATGCTCAGGGGGTCCCATCATGAGATATGTGTTATGATCTAAACCATTTGTCCATTTGTGGCCCCCCATCCACTGTACATGTGCAATATCCGCACCGTTCATCCACTGTGTAGGCCCTGCCCTGACGTATTTGTAGCCACGCCATCCATTAGGTGGAACCTGCGGACCCCACCTTGATGTGTATTTCGTATCCAGGTCGTCAAGGGCTTGGACGATGTTGTATGTAATGTATTATATATTATATAGTATATTACATGTAATATATAGTGTTATATTATATATTATATAATATAATATATGTTATATATTATATCCGGTGGGACCCACGTGGGACCCACCTTTAATACACGTATTTTACATATGCACCGTCCATCTGGAAGGTGCCAGGAAGGCACGCTGTTGCGTGTGTGGGACATATGTGTGGGACCCACATGAAGTATATGTTATAACCTTACCATCCATCTACTTTATCCAAGCCGTCCAGATGCCTGGACGTGATCGAGGACCCCACTAATGTGGCTACTGTACTGACGTCAGTCAGTGGGTCTGATTTGAGGTACATGTTATATTCAAACGTTCATCCATTTGGCAGGAGGGGCCCACCATGATATGTGTTTCATTCACGCTGTCCATCAGAAGGTGGGACCCACCATGAAATATGTGTTTTGCCACACCATCCAGACCCTGGACAGTGGGGCCCTCATCTGATGTATGTGTTATATCTCACCATCCATCTATGACATTTTGTACTGTAAAGACATCAGTAAGTTCCGTGGGTCCTACCTTGATTGTATGTATTTTGTATCAGTCGTCCACCTGACAGGCTATGTGGGGCACATCGTGATGCATTTATGATCCACACCGTCTAGCTATCCAGTGAACCACACAGTAGAAAACAGTATAGAATTGAACGGCTACCCTTGAAACCCTTTTTAGGTCACAGAAACTTTCAATCTGTATGAAATTTGTTTTACCTCTTATTCAGGTCTTTGTGACCTTATAATCAGATTGGATGGAGAGTATATGGTGGGCCCTACCTTAATGTATTTATAGCCCATCCTGGGGCCCACCTAGATGTATTTGTGGCCCATCCATGAGGCCCACCCTGATGTATTTAAGGCCCATCTTGATGGTCCACCCATTGTATATTGAGGCCCATGCGTTGTGGCCCATTGTGATGTATTTCTGGCCCAGATGGCAAGGCCCAATGTGATGTTTGAGAGGCCGATGGTTGTGGCCCATTGTGATGTATTCAAGGCCAATGTGATGCGGCCCATTGTGACGTGTATTAGGTCCATGTGATGCGATCCATCGTGATATATATTAAGCCTTTATGTGAGGCTATGGGCCCACTATATGCTTGGCTTTGGCTCTATGTGGGCCACTTCTTGAGATTGATGTTGGTTAATGTCCACATTGATAGGCGATGATGATTAAATGTCCACATTGTGACCTTCCCTTAGGCCCCTTGTTAGGCCGATTGTCGAGGTGATTCCGATTGTCGTGGCCGATTCTGATTTCGATTATCAAGGCCGATTCTGATTATTGAGGTCGATTGTTGAGGCCGATTCCGATTACAATTATCGAGGCCGATTCCAATAGTCGAGGCCGATTGTTGAGGCCAATTTCAATTTCAATTGTCGAGGCCAATTATCGAGACCGATTTTGATTGTCAATACCGATTCTGATTGTCGAGGCTAATTGTATAGGCCGATTTCGATTGTCGAGACTGATTGTTGAGGCCGATTCTGATTCTGATTATCGAGGCTGATTTCGATTGTCAAGGCCAATTCTGATTGTCGAGGCCGATTCTGATTGTTGAGGTCGATTCTGATTGTCGAGGCCGATTCCAATTGTTGAGGTCGATTCTGATTGTCGAGGCTGATTCATAAGCAGTCGTTGCTTTTGTTAGGTGGCCCAATCAGTGTGTACATGGCCCACTTTTTCTACATGTATGGTTGATTAGCATGGCTCTAAATGAAACAACAATAAGATCTTCCCATTTAGTCACCATTTCAAATTCTACATTGGAGTAGGGTCCCTGAATCTAGATGGTTCATTTAGTGGGCCTATCAAGAGTGGCCCACGAAACAAGGGAAATATGAAAATGACGAATCATACATTTTCTATTGTCAGTGTTCGTGTGCTTGATGGCTAGGCATGTTTTTTTTTTCTTCTTTATTTTTTCTGCCACAGCTCATCAACAGCGTGGCCCACCAGATGGACTATCCACATTCACTGACTGAGTAATGTTGGTTAGGAGCATGAGTTAAGGTCAGCCCCAAATAAAAGAATGCACACAAAGACACTCAACCTAGTCTTAAAACCTTGATGGGCATGGACACGAGTTATGGTCTGACCGGTAAAATGGGTAGGGACAGTTGACCCATCAGGATTTTAGCATGGCCCAATATTGGAAAGGCTTGGGCCTGATTTCTATGCCTATGCTTCAATCAACCCATTTCTACAGATTAGGCCCCTGGTATGGTGATCTAGACTGTTGATCTTATGTTCCCTACTCCTGATGGGGGATTCTACAAATTAGGCCCATCTTGATTTTTTGGCTATGGCGCATCCGTGTGATGATTGCACCAAACCAACAGTGTCAATCACCATCCCAAGTGCCACATGTACAGTGATGTCGAGTGGCACACTTCACAAAACTAAATGAACTGAATGCATCATAGTAGCATTGCTGAAAAATGAATGAAAAATAGAATTTCAACAGGATATATAATATTTTGATCTTAACTAGGCCTTAATGAGCTCATCGATTTCGTGCTGGCTGTCGATTTGAGTCTCCAAATAAAAAATCCTCTGTGTATGAGAAGCATAAATCCTATCCAAAAAATACCCACTTCCCAAAGCTCCCGTAACAACAAAAGCCTTCCTTCTATGCCTTCTCCAAAAATCCCTATTCAAAAAAAAAAATAATTAAATATACAATTTTTTTTAAGGGTTAAAGCTTAGATGATGACAATGAACATGACGATTGTGATTACTCCAAAAAGAAATTAGTAGGTAACAAAAAAAAGGAAAAATACCAAACTGACCTTAAAGAAAGCATTTTGGAATGTCAGGAAAGCCAGGAAATTGTTGCTAGAACTTCATTTCCTGAAAACCCATTTGGATTTTGAACAACATAGATGGAAAGGAAGGAGACTGAAGCGTTTCTATGGAGTAAGTGAGACTCTCGCCCCTGTTATGGGCAAAAGATGAAGAAGAAAGAATAGCTGATTTGAGAGAGTGCACTGAGAAGCTGTCAGAGTTTTTAGGCCATCTAACATTCGCGGGAGCTCGAGAGAGGGAGAGGGAGATGGCGAGGGTGAGGGACCTCAAGAGAGGGAGAGGGAGACGGCGAGGGCGCTGACGATAGGAACGAGAGAGAGAGAGAGAGAGAGAGAGAGAGAGAGAGAGAGGATTGGGGAACAGACAGAGAGAGGGAGGAGGATGAGAGAATGAAATAAGGAATGGAGTGGAGATGAGGGCGCAGCTCTGTTTTTAAGCGCGCGCCCAATTTTGGGCGTAAGGCATGCACAGTCCTCTCAGGGGCTCTGTAGGGCCCACCATAATGTATTTACTTAATCCATTCTGCCCATTAATTTTAATAAAATACTTTAGTTCATAATCCAAAAAATAAAGTATATTGAAGGTCCAAGTGGACCACACTATAGGAAGCACATGTGATTTAATATCCATGTTTCCTACCGTGTGGTCCACTTTAGCCTTCGATCTAGCTGATTTTTTATTTCATGTCTTATAATAATATTTCAAAATAGATGGATGGCTTAGATAGAACAAATATATATTTTTAAGCCCCATAGATTCCCTTACACCACCGTTAAGTATTAATGGTGTGGCACATTTTTAACTACGGATTAAATCCGTAGTAAATATATCTACGGTTTAAATCTGTAGTAAAAAACTAACGAGGTCTGTATTCTTTGCCTGTTTTTTAGGTAGTAATCATTTGAGTATTTTATCAAACACATAAAACATGTTATCATACGTAGGCATTTATACAAAAATCATGTAGTCAAAATTTGGGTTACATGTAAGAATTATACATATAGATAAGGTAGTTGAGAATCCCATCTCAACCCCTTAATAATCACAATTCACCAAGCAATTTCTCATTCAGACATTTTATCAAACACTTAGCCTACACATTACCAAATACATAGACTAGATTAGTTATGACATGAACTATAGCAATTTCCTACACGGCATAGGCTATAACGCATATAACAAAGATGGATCTTAGATTACAAATCATAACAAACACAAATCATAATTCCAAGTTCTTTCAAACATTTCAACAAACACATGGAATGCATATTTGTTCAACATAGATCATACATGTGTAACATATGGAAAACATCATAACTAAGATCATATGGCAGCAATCAAGTCAGACATAAATCATTAACTGACATTGAAAGTCTTGAAAACCATAACCTAAACGTTTATAGTCCGCACCTTTCGTTGGAAAACTCATTTCGAACTTGATTCGAATCCTACGCTTCCGTCTACAGAACAACGGCTACCTAAATCATGAAACAGGTTAGCTATTACATCGTTTACTCTATTTGAAATCCTAAATCAATATTAGGGTTAGGATTTCTTACCCAAAAACAGAGTTGAAATGAGTTGAGTAGCTAGACGTAAAGGCGATTCGATGCGTAGAGTAGCAGAACAGGAGTACTGCAGCAAACTCCAAGGATCTCCCTTCGTTCTCCACCCTTTTCTCCTCTTTTCTCTCTTCTCTCTCCTAGGGTTTGGAGAAAATTCGTATGGAATGGAAATGGGGTGGTTTAAGGGCTATTTATAAGCCTAAAACTAATGTCAATGGCCCCAGGGCCATGGTATACTTAGGTTATAGCCAAAGGGTTGCTGCTTCAAGCCAATGGAGCCCATCTTAGAGGTCCATTGCTCACATACGGACTGAAGAAAGTTCCCTAATAATGGATCTATGCCAGGTTAAGGTTTCAACCCAATCGGATCAGTGGATCGATCGTGGGGGACCCATTTCAATTCAACAGTCATTGTCACTCAATCAGGGCCACACATATACCAATGGGTGTAGGGAAATTTCCTTGATCCGAGGGTGTAGTTGGGTCAAAATCCGACGGTCTGAAACCTTAAATTTGGCCTGCAAGCGAGAGGCCCAATTCACTTAAGTTTGAGTTCATTTTCTAAAGATATTCGTGTTTCTCAGACACTTCGCTTAAGGCTCAAGTTGTCCATTTCTGGATACTATTTGGACTCGATTCCCACGATGGTTGTCAAGCCCAATAAGGTGGTCATAACCATATAGTTTTGCGGTTATCAGACTTCCGACGTGCGGTCCAGGTCCGATACGGAGATTCAATGTGCTCCCGAGAGTAACTGGGTTTTGAGACTGATCCTAAGTTTCTAAGTAATGTTGGGTTAAGGATTCTAATGGTTTTGGGTCATGCAGTTCATACAGAAAGTGGTTCAAGCTAATTTCACTAATTATTTAGTTTAGTACTTAATTAATTTTCGTCTAACTTCTAAAGGATTCGTCCTTAGTGATTTCTGCCTGAGGTGGTACTCGGGTCTTTGTACGGATTTTTCTGAGACGTTACACCACTAAACACAAACATCATTGAAACCAAATGGATCTTTAAAAATAAATAATATGAATTTGGGAATATAGTAAGAAATAAGGCAAGACTCGTAGCATAAGGATACTCTCAAATCGAGGGCAATGATTTTGATAAAACATTTGCCCCCGTAGCTCGTCTAGAGTCCATACGAATTCTCATGTCAATTGCATGTGCTTTAAAATCCAAACTATTTCAAATGGATGTGAAGAGTGTCACGCCCCAGACTTAGTGATCGGAACTCACAAGAATCCTTATAGCAAATTTCGGCCACAACAGCCTCCGTAGTACCCCATTCTCGGCTCCTGGTACCCATTCACCAGGTTCCAACTCTGGGATCGCACAAGGAGGATTTCCATGACACAATCTGATTCATGAAGAGCATCCCCAAGATCATAACATAGTAACCACAAATAGTAATCATATGAACACATCACAAATCCACTAAGAGTTAAAACTTTATACAAGTACAAGGCTCAAAAGGAAATACATAAACAAAATAAGGGAAAATCTCGAAAAGGTCCTCGGCACACTCCAAAAGCTCCTCAGCTACTATGGCTGCCTAGAATCACTTGCATGCATCAATCGTGCATAAGCTTATAGAAAGCTTAGAGGGCAGTATAAGTGTGTATAATACCAGTGCCGAAAAGAAATATTAGAGAATGCAGAAGCTTGGCATGAACCATGAACACTATCAATACCACTAGCCATACTAAGGCTAAGCTATGACAATCATGAATGCAACAATCTGTGCTAAAGCTATGCAAAGAAATACATGAGTACTGGGCGTCATACCAAGGCGATACACAAAAGGCTTGTATAGCCAATGCTAATGCAATGCAATACATGCCAGTCTTCATATCAAGTCCACAAATCATATACAGTTCCACTATAGGGAAACCACCGGGGTCAAATACATTGCCAGCCGATTACTGCTCTCCTAGCCGCATAGTCTAATGAGCGTAAGAGACCTCATTACCCGCCCGTAGACAGCCAATCACCAGCATGGCTCGGTGGTAGCGGACTCATTCATGAGCTGGTCACATCAACCTAGTTAATGTCCCTCACTGATCAGGCGGATAAGGCCACACCCTATCTCAACCGACCATGCAATAGTGGGAGACGCGGCTTAATGATATAAGGCACTCGGGCGCTCATGTTTTCCACTTAGTCTCGGCGTTGAGGCGTCTCCTGATACCATGAAGGTTTATGGGCTTTCACCCAAGGACATCCTATGTACCCTAAATGTTTAAGTAACATTTTCGGTGTCCAAATACGGCTATCCAGGATACTCCTGTGGAGGCTACAACCTTGATGAAGCAAGGGCGAATATAAACCATGTAATGAAATGCCAAATGCATGAATCACGCAAACCATCCATGCATCTGCTCCAAGAATCCTATGTGCTCAAGAGGGGAACTCCATCCCTCTGAGAAGCCATATATCTGCCCAATGGCTCAACTATGACCACACATAATGCTAACCAAGCACGCCATGATGCGTATGGGTCATGAGGATGAACAAGATGTGCCACGCGGTGATGAACAATGTAGTACACTCTCTATCCAAGTAGGGACTAAGTCTAGGTACTTAGACAAATTCTATAAGGGTCACAACCTCTAATGGGGGCCCAATAGTTTGGGGTAGTCCAAAAGGCTAAGGAAGGACAATGACATGGGCCTAAATAAATGAAACGACCTAGCAAAGGTCTATGGTGGACCTTTAACCACTCATAGAGGCAAGTGGGCCTACCTTAGGGCCATAAATGTAGACATCCAACCACTATTTATCCCAAGAAGGTAGCCCAAATGATAATCTTTCACGTATCAAGGCCCAAGGCCCACACATCATCATAAATAAGAGGAGGGTAGCCATAACATTCCACATACATACCATATTGGGCCTCAAGTAGATGGCCCAAGGCCTACTCAAACATGGGTCCAAGGGCAACACACATAGCTCATCCCACATACAACACTGTGGGCCCATAGGGAAGGTTAGGGCCCAACATAAGGGTCACCAAATCCATATATTGTGATGGGCCTAGTGGGCAGCCCATTACTCAAATCACATGGGCAAATATCATGCTCTAGTCAAGCAAGTTGGGCCTACAACCCGGCCCAAGTATATGGTTTGATTTGGTGGGCAACCAAGGGTCCAACCACTTGTATAATCCAGCCCACTAACCCATCACAACATCATGGTCAAAATGGCCTAAGAGTCTAATGGACCTATCTAGAAAGTTCCAGCCCGTTTGGTCCTAAAGGATCCAATAATCTAGCTATACAGATGGATCATATTAACCAAACTATGGTGGGCCTCAAGGGTGCATTAATTAAGCCCAAATTTTGGGGATTAAAGGCATGAATTAATCCCAGCAAGATCCTCATAATATGGTGGGCCCCACACCTTAAAATCTCAGCCCAAAGGCAATGTGAATTTATAATAACTTGCTGGATTTTTGATCCACCAGTTTTCTGGGCCTACTGGAGCCCAATAAGATGATTATCGGATTTAAACAAGGACCCAGGGTGGTCCAACATTAAATGTAGGGGCCCCACCACATTGGGAGCACACTCAACACACAAGAAATAGGTGGGCCACACTGCTGGACCAAAGGTCTAGCAGCAGCCCCACCATAGGCGTCCCACAAGGGGGCCTGGGCGTCCTAATGTACTAGACACCCAGCCCAATATAAATGCATACAATGGGCCCCATCTTGGATGCTCCACACCAAGGTGGGCCACATCCAAGTGGGCCTCAAAATGGATGGCCACATGGATAAAACACACATCATGGTGGGTCATAAACAGGTGGGACGACCAGCCTTGCTGGATGTCCCTACCATGGGCGTCTAGCCAGGTGGGCCGGTCCAACCACCATGTCCAGAATATCAGTGGCCCGATTGGCCTGAAACTTGGTAGGTGGGTCCAAGAAAGGGTAGGCCACCTCCAGAATAAATTTCAGAATTTTACAACCATGGAAAATATTTTTAAATTAAATGGCAACCAAACATGTTGCAGAAATCTGGTTACTGCAAAATTCTAACTGTCCCTATGTTTGAGACCTTATGGAGTGGGCCTAGACCTACCCAAACCCTTAAAAAATTATGTGAAGGGTGGTCCTACATCTGAAAAACAAGTGGGGTCCACTGGGGTGGCCCACTTCTTTCAGAAAGTTAGGTAAACATAGTGATTTTTGTCATACAGTATTGCTGAATTGTCCAAAAAATTCTGGACAGTTAGCCATCTTTGGCCCAACCCATGGGCCTCGATCATGGGAGATAGGGTGTGGGTCCCATACCACATCAAAGTGGGGTCCATACACTACAAAACCCCTAAAGAAATTTGGGGTAAAAGGGTGTGAAAATAGATCTAAACATCAACCCAAAACACATATTCCAACTGGGCTGAAATCTGGACAGCAACATGTGTTGTCCATATTTTGGCCCATACAATATAATCAAAGGGCCCATAGCCCTAATTCAACATGTGGGGTCCACCTTGATGTGTCAACAAAATTTTAGGCTCATAAGTTCACTCAAACCTCAATGAAAAGTGTGATTTGGAGGTCACCCAAACTATGCATGCATGGTTGGGCCTGGACATCCAATCAAGTGGGCTTGGACGTCCACCTTACTTGGGGCCTGGGAGGTTGCTGACCCATTTTGATGGGCCAAACCTCATCAGCATACATAGAAGAAAATGCAGAGAAAAGAGAAAGAAAAGGAGCAAGAATTGGCTATAGGTGATAGGTCCCGCTACTAATGGATCTCCCACACACAATCCACACCATCACTATTCATATATGTTACATGCATAACAAGATTCATCAAAATAAGTTACTGAATGGTAGGGACCCCTTTCCCCACATGCATGCAAGGCCTAGATGGCCTATGAGATGCAAAGAACAAGAAGGAAGCATCATGGTGGGTCCATGGAGAATGGCCCACCATAGATGGAAATATGGAGAACCTAGGCCATTAACCTCATCCTAGGAGCCATGTAGGGCCTCCACCATGGATTGGTAGGCCCTACATGCTTCCATGCATGGAAAAAAAAAGAGGAGAGAATAAAGGGAAAAAGAAGAAGAGGAGTAACATGTTGGTGAAGCACCTACCTTGAAAGATGGCATCCAAACTCCAAGATCTAGGTTCATGGCTTCAAGAGGAAGATGATTGAAGGTTGTAAAAAAGGTCTTAATGGCTAGATGGTGGTGGAGGAAAGGAGAAAGAAAGGGCTGGAATAGGGAGAGGGAGCTTGGACATTTTTTGCAAGGAGGGAGGGAATGAGAGAATGAGAGGGAGGGAGAGAGAGAGAGAGAGAGAGAGAGAGAGAGAGAGAGAGAGAGAGAGAGAGAAGGGAGGGTTGTATACCAAGGCACTTATTGCTCTCTTAGCTAGGGAAGAGCAACTCCATGATGAGCCTTGGGGGTGGTAACCAAGGCTAATGATAGCCTCTCTAGTTAGCTACTCTAAGCTAGGTTAGGTAGAGTTAGGTAGAGGCTAGGTGTAGGTTCTTTAGAAAGTGCACCTAGGTGGGGCTCACCATGGAAAAACTTGTAGGCCCCTAGCAAGTGGATCCCATACATGATGAATGGCTAAGAATTGTCGGGTCGATATCACAAGATGCACATGTCGGATTTATGCATGAGACGCTGCGTTGATGCGAACGCAATGGCATAGGTTTCGAGTCGATCTAGGTTGGGTCTACATGACTGGACTTAAGGATGACCGCAAACGCTATCCACAGGTCACGGGTCATCGGGATTCGACCAGTAGGACTGCGAGACCTAGGGGAATGGAATGCATACTCGAGGCAGGGTCTTACAAAGAGTGTCTTGTTTAATGGTATACTTGAGGAAGAAGTATATGTAGAACAACTTAAAGGATTTCTAGATCCTAAATTTCCTTAACATGTATACCGATTAAGCAAAGCTCTCTACGGTCTTAAACAAGCACCCCGAGTATGGTACGAGCGATTAATGCAATTTTTGCTCGATCATCAGTTTTGTAGGGGGAGTGTTGATAAAACACTATTTATGAAGAAGATTGGGAATGCCTTACTAATTGCCCAAATTTATGTGGATGATATTATATTTGGTTCCACTTGTGAAGATATTCTTCATGAATTTGTTGAACTAATGAAATCTAAATTTGAAATGAGCATGGTAAGTGAGCTAAACTTCTTTCTAGGTCTACAAGTTAAACAAATGTCTAATGGGAATTTTATATGCCAGTCCAAGTATGCAAAAGAATTGATAAAAAGATTTAGACTTGAATCTAGCCATACTCATCACACACCCATGAGCACCACACTCAAACTCTCCAAAGATATTCATGGCAAGAGTGTGGATCAACACTTGTACCGAAGCATGATAGGAAGCTTACTATATCTAACTGCAAATTGACCAAACATTGCATTTAGCATTGGTGCATGCACCAGATTTCAGGCCAACTTTAAAGAGTCTCATCTATTTGCTGTTAAAAGCATCATAAAGTTTGTGGCTGGAACTACTGATTTCGACTTATGGTACCCATTTGACACATCTACCATCATTGTTGGGTACTCGGATGCTGATTGGGTTGGAAATATTGATGATCGTAAATTAACCAGCGGTGGTTGTTTCTATATCAGAAATTGTCTTGTATCTTCACATAGTAAGAAACAGAACTCCATATCTTTATCTACTGCCGAGGCCGAATACATTGCAGCTGGTAATTATTGCGCACAACTTCTATGGATGAAGCAAATGTTGCTGGATTACGATATTGAAAAATCTACAATGACATTATTTTGCGACAATACTAGTGCCATTAATATTTCTAAGAATCCAATTCAACACTCTCGAACAAAGCACATTGACATCTGACATCATTTTATACGTGAACTTGTCAAAGAAAACATTATCATATTAGAACATGTGCCTACCGAGCGACAACTTGCTGACATATTGGCAAAACCACTGGATACCAATAGATTTGGCAATCCAAAAATCCGTTGGAGTATGCGCAGTCTAAAACATTGTCTAACTAAGCTCACATTTTTTATTATCATGTTTGAGGATCTGTAGCCTCTTTTTTTTTTTCTGTTCGTGGATAGTCTATACATAATTTTGTTGTCTTCTCTTTGATGCATTTATGTTCTTTTGCATTTTTTGTGAGTTATTCTTATTTCTCAACTGTTTTGTAACAAATGACTCCAGCATAACATGGTAAAGGATAAAGGCAAGGCGGTTGCAAAAGGAGAAACCTCCACAAGAAGAGTTACCAATCGTATCTCCCTTAACTCTCATCCTACAAACATGGTTCTAGCAAAAGAAACTGTGTTTGATCGACTGGTCAAAACTTTTTACATAGAACCTTATGGGATTGACTTATATCTAGGATCTATTGGGTGGCATAATATAACTCTATCTCAGGGGTGAGGTTCAATATGATCTTGTTCATCAATTTTTAAATTCCTGTCATGATATTTATGATGATCCTCCCTCAATCAGTATCCATTATATGAATACAACCAAGGAAATCACTCCAGTGATGTTGAGTCACCTCTTGAGCCTTAAAGTTACTCATACTCCCCCAATGGAACGTTCACTAAATCATCTGGGTGTTTGGGGAGAAGTAACCCGAGCCTTATGTGATGGCTCGACAATTCCGAGGAACAAGAGAAACTTCCTTTCCTCCACATATCTAGACTCAACCTTTAAAGTTCTTCACAATATCTTAAGTACCAATGTTTATCCTTGTGAAGTTTCCGAAGATATGCTCTCTCCATATGTTCTCAATATTTTGTATGATATTCATCAAGGAATTGAAATTTGTCTACCCACTATCATCCTGCAACAATTGATCCTTGTCATCAAAGACATACATCGTTCAAGTCTCCCATTTCCAAGTCTCATTTGCAAATTAACTATCTAGACTTATAGGATTACCGCCTACTTATGATGTCGTGTATCTTACTGTGTGCTTCAATCAGGAAACTCTAATAAATCTAAAAGTGTTTGCAAATGTGTATCAAGCCATCCATGAGGGCTTAAGTGGAGATGATGCTCAAAACACTCCTATGGCAACTGCTCGAGACTAATGTCGCACTCCTGTGCCTGCACCAAGTCCAGTCTCAGTCAGCACTAGCCAATTCCTTTGCCAAAATGATCTTATTCGACATCTCCTAGAAGGTCAATTAAATGTAGAAGCACGCATCCGACAATGCGAAAACTGTCTCTCTAGAATGGAACTGCATCTCGATGATCTTCAACACACTGGAGAACATATCACGGAGCTGCTTCTAAATCAACATGGTCATATACCCCCTTATAAGGGTGGTCCATCAAGATGATGTCCAGTCGATCTATATTAATGTGTGGATGATGCATACTGATACATTTTTATTTTATTTTTTTGGATTTTTATGCCCTTAAGGGCCTCTTTTCTTTTAGATGATACACTACCCAAGCTTGGGGTAGTTCTTTTTTTTTTTTTTTTTGGTGAATGAATGAATGATGATATCCTATTCTCTTTTGTATTATATTTCTACCATTCATATTCTTCATAGGTATATATCTTAATGGCATGCCTAATTCAAATTAATTTCTTATGTTATATGCTACTATCATATGAACTTTTGTGATTATTCTCCCTCTAACCTTGGATATGATTGAAAATTTCATACTTTAGTTTAATTGGCCTATCTCTTTCATTTAGTACCCTTTAACAATGATTGACAAAAAGGGGGAGAACCATCCTCCCGAGTTTGCTACTTTTGTATTTTGAAAATCTTAAATGCAGGAACATAAGGGGAGCATTAACAAAGGGGGAGCTAAAGCACTCAAGTCATTTTATTTTTCTTTGATAAATTGTAATAGCTTGAGTGGTTTGTAATATTTAAAGTTTGTTAGTTGTTTTGTCATGTAATTGAAAAAGGGGGAGATTGAAAGTGCACTTGTTTGTCAATATACGTGAGTGTTGAGTTTGTCAGTCAGAGCCCTGAGATGAAGACATTAAGACCAAGACGCTTCAAAGATGAAGGCACATGATCATGCTCAACACGTAAACTATAGCCTCATCAACCCACAATAAACCCTAACAGGTATATGCCCCCATAAAAACCCAACTTACCCCAAAAATTATATATTTCAAAAACATCTTCTGTTAAGGTTGGAGTTAAATTGCACCTTGAGTATTATTGGAAGAAAGAAACAAAACAGAAAAATCACATGTCCCTGTCGAGTGCATCGAACTGCAATTGAGGATATCTTCGATGCCATCGAACATCGTTCGATTGCATCGAATATACGTCCATACTGTCCAACAACAAAATGAAGGAAATGTTAGAATCATCGATTGCATCAAAAGCTGTTCGATGACATTGAACGCATTTCGATTGCGTTGACCTTGGACTTCTTCCGAAATTTGAAAAATACTCTAAGTGCTCCTTGATGACATCGAACCCTTTTCGATGGCATTGAGAGTAAGTTATCGATGACATTAAAACTAACTCAGTTTGTCGAGCAAGCTTTCTAGGAAAACCTATTTTCTTCGAGTTCATCAAAGACCATTCGATGCCATCAAAATTAAAAATTCGATGGCTCGAAGGTCTGTTCGATGCATCGAACAAGGGACAAAACTATCCAGCAACCTTTGTGTATTTTTCAAAAAAAATCTCGAAGATAACAAGACATCCCTCGATGGCATCAAAGTGTATGTCAATGACTTCGAAGGATGCTCGATGAGAATGATCAAAATCTATCCTACACCCATTTGAAAATCAAGTGTAGGAAGTTGATGCAATCGAAGAAGGTTTGATGGCATCGAAATTTAAATTTCAATGACATCGAATACCCTTCGATGGCATTGACAATATCAGATTTATGCCCATTTTTTAACCATTGGGATTTCAACTTTATAAATACACTAGTGTTGCTTCTTCTAATTTGAGCTAGAATCTAAGAGAATTTGAGAGAGTTGTTTCAAAGAGATTATACCCTCTTCCTTATTCCCTCTTTCTCATTAAAGTTCATCATTCAATCTAGGCATAAGCATTAACTCATCATTTTCACTGCTTAGATTGAATTATGAACTCTAGCGTTCATTAGAATTCCAAGTGACATCATCATAGGTAAATCCTAGTGTTGGAACTCTTGAATGTATAGCTCATGGGAACCTTTGCAAGTGCTAAGTTGTAAATCTAGCACCAGTTGAGGGTCAAATATTGCATATTAGACCCCCAAGTATTTCCAGATTTTACGAGCATGATATTGTTAACATCGTCTTTTAAGCGTGTTTGTGTTGCAAAGTGAATTTACGAGCTTGGACCGCAAAAGGGTGCTAGAAGCATGGATTTGACCCTCAGAATTCACCAAGGCAAGGGACAAACCCCAGGGGACCGAGATCGATGGATTTACACGCTAGAGATCCGAGAAAATCGAGAAACTGAAGCTCAAGTGGCCTGAAAGACGTCCAAAATGCATGATCACAAGGTTCCTACTATCCATTCGGCTCAAAACATTTATATCTGGCCTGAGGACTATAAATGAACTGTACACGTCGAATTTCAACCATTGGATCTTTGTAAAAGTGGCCCAATAGGTAGATCAGCCCATAAACCATTGATTTCAGGCCCACTTGATATCTGGATATGCGTCAATTTTAATCTCAACCCATTAAACAAGGTGACGCAGAAAATGGATAGAGCGGATTTTGTGTAAACATTACAGTGGACCCCACATCACAGTGAGCATATATCATGTACACATGACCGGATGTGTACCGAGTCAGCGGAACCGGTCAATAGACCATGGACTCGATCCATCTTCTCCGTAGAGACAGCGTGCAAACGCTATCTCGCCGGTTCGTGCTAGTGGGCTCCACTCGTCGCCTATTCTGAAGATCTGGACCGTCCATTGTGACGAGAGGTTGGGCTTGATCCTCGCCGAGGTGTCTTTTTGCCACCATGCAAGCTATTGCAAGATCCTAGCCATCAAACGTAAGATGGACGGCGGAATAACAAATTGTGTGGGCCACTTTGATTTCACTCCAAAAACATCCCTTCCAAAATAGTTTTTCGAGTAAATTCTAATGTATGGAATGGATTTTCGTCCTGACATCAATCAATGGGCCACCATTCATCACAGCACTGACACAGAATCTCTATTTACAAACAGAGTTTACGGTTGATCTCTATGGGGCTCCATAGGACAGCAACGGTCTGATCTGGACTGTCCATCAGAAGTCCATGCTTCTTCTTACCAAGGCCTAGGTGAAAATGTCAAAGCAACGGTGAGGATGTGATTACAACCGTTCAGAAGGAAGATGGACAGTGCAAGAAGAACTCTAGTGGACCATACAAAATTCAATCCAAAAACGTCATCCCCAACTGGTTTTTTGAGCTTCATTCGATGGACGGATTGGATTTCTTAAAGAATCCTGATCATGGGCCCCACAAATCACCAGCATAAGTCACGTGCTCGAACCCTGTTTCGCACACGAATCTGACAATCTAGGTGGGCCACCACGGCTGGTAGATGGAGAAATCCCAACCGTTCATATTCTCGACAAGTAAAAACTAATCAAAGATGGGTCGATCCCGCATGTTGATGGTCATGATTGTGCGTGCAAACAAGACAGGAAACTTGCTGTTTTCAGCTAAGAGACTTCTGTTGCATAAGAGTTTACGCACCTTTTTTGCA
The DNA here is from genome assembly GCA_030180095.1 of Magnolia changhungtana. Lineage (NCBI taxonomy): Eukaryota > Viridiplantae > Streptophyta > Magnoliopsida > Magnoliales > Magnoliaceae > Magnolia > Magnolia changhungtana. Next base: position 7,117,100 of record JASAUF010000625.1, read on the forward strand.
CAGACCACCGCTCTTTTTGTGCGAAAATTGCCTTCCACATCTTCACAGCCACCGACCTCCTTCAGCTATAAAAGAAAGAGGAAAGAAAGAGAGAGGGGCGATGGGTTGGATGTGCATCACAAGGAAGAGAGAGAGAGAGAGAGAGAGAGTAGAGTAGTTAGAATTTATTTTCTTAATTTTTTATTTAATTTTTTTATTTTATTTGAGAGATCCAGCCCAATCATGTTGGGCTAAACCTCTTAGCTAGGGCTAAGCGATGAAGCTTGTGGTGTGATGGGAATACTCTACAGGTTTGATTTACTCTACAGGTTTGATTTATGTTTGAACTGATTTTATGCTAGTTTAATTATAGGAATACTTTTAGTTTTTAATGATTTGTTGTGACTAAAATTACAATAGATCTGCGATGGCTTTGAGTATTTCCTTCCCCTTATTTTGATTATGAAAATAGGCAGTCCTGTTGAGTATTTCCTTCCCCTTATTTTGATTATGAAAATAGGCAGTCCTGTTGTTCATCATCGCCCCTTAGACATGGTGGAATGATGGAACTCTTCCTGACATTCATACATCACTCAAATTGGCTGTTGAATTGGTTTAATTCCGTTGTTTGCTTTGTCTCATAGGCATGGTTTTGTGATGGAATCCATTCTAATTTACACCCGTCTGATCTCTTGAAAACTAGATTCAATGAAGTTCAAAATTGATTTTCAGGTTATATCTTCCAACTGGATGAAGATGGGACTCGAAGTCCAGTTGAGTTCATGAATCGACCATAGATCTCCCTGATCTCTACAAGTGGATCCTCTCAATCCCTAGTTTCCTACCTCTGAATTATTTAAGTTTTAGATTAATATTTCACCATTATTCCCTCAAATTACAATCGATTTAGATTCCATCTTAAGCTAGTTCTAGTTTTACTTAATTTCATATTACGTACAGGTTTCAGTCCCTGAGGATTCGACCTCTGTCTCACCGCGTTTATTACTACATCACAACCCTAAACTCTGGGTGTGAACAAGTTTTTGGCGCCGTTGCTGGGGATTGGCGGTTATGTTTTCTTAAATTAACTAGTTTTAAGATTAGTTTAAGATTAGGTTTTTTCTAATTTTACGTTAGAATTATTTCTATTCGATTTCTAGAAACTAACCTGTTTTCTTGTTTTGTAGGATTATGACATAAACTTCTACTTTGGTAATCCTTTTCTAATTTCTCTACTTTTTTTATTTTTATGATTAGGGTTTTATTTTCTATTTTTAGATTTATTTTTTTTAAATTTATTCTAGGATTTCATTTAATTTTAGAAACTAACATTACTTTCTATTTTAGGGCTTAGAAACTTTCTTTTTTAGGAACCAATTTATTTTTAGAAACCTTTTAATTTAAGGTTTAGATTTTCTATTTGAAGAAACTTTCTAATTCTAGGTCTTCTTTTAGAAACTATCTTAGCGTTTAGGTTTAGAGAACTTTCCTTTTTAGAAACTAACTTTCTATTTCAATTGTAGGAGCATTCTAACTTTATATACTTTCTATTTTAGAAACTAATTTCTTTTGTTTTCTTTTACAGAATCTTAACATAGGAACTTCTCATTTGGTAACTTCCTTTTATCTTCTCCTCCTCTTACTTTCCATACTGTTGTAGGATCTATTCTTTTGTTTTTTTAGGATTAGATTCAGAGTTAGGGTCTCACCATGTATATGCACGAGTGGGAACGTCAATATGCTGAGATAGCTTTTGAGCATGCGAAAAAATATGAAGGGATGTATGATGATTATGATAGAAATCAACCTGTCCCATAATTTTCCTGAAACAATCATAGAAAACCGACCAGAGTATAACGCTCCATCAGTTAAGAAGTCCTTACGCGATCATATATGGGAGAACAATTACACCCCATGGACAGTACGTGAGTGTTGGGGTTATCATAACTATGAGAGTGAGAATTATTATCACCCATCTGATAAAAAGAAAACAATGCGTGATTATATTATGAGTGATAATAAGTATTACCAACCATCAGATTCTCCCACATTTGATCCGTATGAGTATGATCAGTGGAAACATCAAAATTGGAAAGATGAACCAACAACATGTTATAGTAATTATTCTCTTGGATCCCCTACCTTTAAGATCCAACCAGAAACGATCCAAGAGGATTCATGTTTGGATATCTTGAAAAATCGAAAACTATTCAACTAACATGTTGCAGACATGATGAAATCATTATAAGCAATTGAATCGCACCTCAATGAGAGGAACAAGGCTAGTTTACCTCAGCCTCAACCCAATCCAGAGAAACAATGCGAGGAAAGTGATCCTAACCTGCTTTCGAAGAATTCTAGAATTTGGAATGAAAAGTTGGATTATACTAATGAGCACATGGTTCAATTTTTCAATGAGTCGATCTCAATGACTATCCAAAGAAATGATCAAGAGATGCGGGTGTCTTTCAAATACAATGATAATGGCACACTTCACTCACATGACACACTTGATTTCAATGATGAGGAAGAGGTTAGTTTATTCGAACCTCAAAATTTATTAGTCGAATGTGAGGAAAGCGATCCCATTCTAAGTGTGTACTGCAGTGAATTGGACGATGATGAGTATTGGAATTTAATCTCAAGTTTGGCCCACATCAATGATTAAGAGGTTCAGGAGGTTGTCAACCAAAGTGATCTACTCCACCTATGTGACATGGAGGATGAACCACTTTCACCAAAACCTTCCAACCTTTGTGATGAATGTTTAGACCGCTCCCCTAAATTGAATGATGATATGATACGGGAGATGGATGAGCCACTTGATATGACTCTTGAAGTTGAAACCACCCAGTTGAGGCCACCATCTGAACTGTCAAATTTTTACGATTCAATGCCTTTTCTGAATAGTATCAATGAACAGAGTCCTCACATCAATACTTCATCCACTGACCCTCAATCTGTCTATGCAGGGCTGGAGCAAGAGAGTATACCTCCATCTACTTTTAAAGACAATGGAGTCTCAGAGCATCTCATTACAGATTTCAATGTGAAATTTCTCAACTCTTTGGACGATTGCTTGGCACACTTTCCAGATTTAAACGATACTATGATTAAGGAAATAATGGATGCCTGGCAAGAGAATATCTCAATAGTTGTTACTAACCAAGAGAACCCTTACTCTGAAGCCCCTTCTTCCCTAGATCATAATTCTTTACCATTAAGGAAGGAGGAGCTGAAAATTGAACTAAAGTTTACAACCTCAAAATGTGTCGAGACTGCATCACTTTTTGAGAAGTTTTCTGAGTTTCATTTACTTGTAGTCTCTGATTCACCATAGGATACTAACTTTGAAACTTTTTTGATACAGGTGGATCGTATATACTCTGGAGACCTCAAGCCATTCAACAAAAATTTCTTAATGCGGTACATAAGTTTCTCTAGAAAGTCATGCTCCAGGGCATCCAAGCCTATTGTAAAAAGGGCTTTTGGATGATCCTGTTGAGAAACCTATTGAGAAATTTATCACGATACTGGCCAGAAGAGGAACCTTGTGGCATGACTGAGTAATTTTTCTCCTGCTTTCCTAGGACTAGGGTAGTTTGCTTTATGCCGTTCTAGGATAGTCGGCTTTATGCTGTTAGGTTAGTTTGCTTTCTAAGTTGTTCTAAGATAGTTGCTTTTGTTGGTTTCTCTCTTAAGTTGACTTGCTTTCATGCTGAGATTTTTATGGAAAAGCCTCATGATTCTTTCATCCAGGTACTATCTTTCCATCAATCCTCTTTTTCTTTCGTTGTCCCATGTTCATTGCATGCTCATATATCTTTTACATTGAGGACAATGTAGATTTTAGGTTGGGGATGAGAGATTAGGTTTTCTAATCAGTGTTTTCTGAATCCCTAGTTTCCTACCTCTGAATTTTTTAAAATTTTCTGAAATTTCATGTGAATTCGAAGTGATTTCGACGGCCATTTGGGATTTAGACTTATAAGATACATGATGCTGGTAATTTATGACTATTAGATTTAGTTATCTGTTAGCTTTCACAGTTACGTTTGAATTATTAATCCATGATTAGAAGTTGTAAACATTGATTGAGTCATGATTTCACATATCACATCTGCTTACACATTAAGGTTTCAGTTCATTATTGAAGGATTAACTTGGTAATCACTAAGCATGAAAGGAACTAGCCTTGACAATTTGCCGATCATGATCAATAGAAGAAGAAAAAGAAGAATTGAAGAAAAAGAAAATACCCAGGGTTGGGCGAATTATCTCCACCATAGGTTTGCTCCCTATAGGTGAAGGTTCGATTCCCCACAGATGACATTCGAAAAATATTGAGCGATTGATCTTCACCACAGGTTTGCTCCCTATAGGTGAGGATTTGATTCCTTTCATTGGCATTACTTTTAATGGAAAAATCAAAAGTTGGTATGTTGACCTATGAGGCAGATTTTGGTTTAGGTTTTGGTTGTTATGAATTCTCATATTGGTTACCAATGATATCATGAAATAGAGAAGTGAACCTTAATGATAAGCTGAGATTACACTATACACTCATGGATCTTAATGTTTAAAACTTTTTGGTAATTGATGGATTAATACTTTGACCCTGATTATGAAGTCTACAGTGCGCTTGAGTATAGGTGAAAGAAACACCCAACATTCATGAATCTTAGACTTCTACTATCTGGATTATTTTCAAAAGTCACTCGAGTTCTTAGAAATCGTCCTGTAATTCTCAATTTATTTTTCGCATACTTTGCTCCAGACTAGCAAAATGCTGGTTGGGAGTTGTGTTGAGGGTCAAATATTGCATATTAGACCCCAAGTATTACCAGATTTTACGAGCATGATATTGTTAACGTCGTCTTTTAAGCGTGTTTGTATTACAAGGTGAATTTACGAGCTTGGACCTCAAAAGGGTGCTAGAAGCATGGATTTGACACTTAGAATTCACCAAGGCAAGGGATAGACCCCAGGGGACCGAATAGATGGATTTACATGCCAGAGATCCGAGAAAATCAAGAAACTGAAGCTCAAGTGGCCTGAAAGACGTCCAGAATGCAAGATCACAAGGTTCCTAGTATCCGTTCGGCTCAAAACTTTATATCTAGCCTGAGGACTATAAATGAACTGTACACGTTGAATTTCAACCATTGGATCTCTGTAAAAGTGACCCAACAAGTAGATTGGCCCATAAATCATTGATTTCAGGCCCACCTGATATCTGGATATATGTCAATTTTAGTCTCAACCCATTAAACAAGGTAACGCAGAAAATGGACGGAGCAGATTTTGTGTAAACATTACAGTGGACCCCACCTCATAGTGCGCGTACATCATGTACACATGACCGGATGTGCACCGAGTCAGAGGAACCGGTCAATAGACCGTGGACTCAATCCATGTTCTCCGTAGAGACAGCGTGCAAACGTTGTCTCACCGGTTAGTGCTAGTGGGTTCCACTCGTTGCCTATTCTGAAGATCTAGACCGTCCATTGTGAGGAGAGGTTGGGCTTGACCCTCGTCGAGGTGTCTTTTTGCCACCATGCAAGCTATTGCAAGATCCTAGCCGTTAAACGTAGGATGGACGGTGGAATAACAAATCATGTGGGCCACTCTGATTTAACTCCAAAAACATCCCTTCCAAAATGGTTTTTCAAGTATATTCCAATGTACAGAATGGATTTTCATCCTAACATCAATCAGTGGGTCACCATCCATCATAGCGCCGACACGGAAACTCTGTTTGCAAAAGGAGTTTGCGGTTGATCTCTATGGGGCTCCATAGGACGGCAATGGTCTGATCTAGACCGTCCATTAGAAGCTCATGCTTCTTTTTACCAAGGCCTAGGTGAAAATGTCCAAGCAGCGGTGAGGATGTGATTACAACCGTTCAGAAGGAAGATGGACGGTGCAAGAAGAACTCCGGTGGACCACACAAAATCCAATCCAACAACGTCATCCCCGATTGGTTTTTCGAGCTTCATTCGATGGACGGATTGGATTTCTCAAAGAATCCTGGTCATGGGCCCCACAAATCACCAGCGTAAGTCACGTGCTCGAGCCCTGTTTTGTGCACGGATCTGACAATCCAGGTGGGCCACCACGGCTGGTAGATGGAGAAATCCCAACCATTCATATTCTCAGCAAGTAAAAACTGATCGAAGATGGGTCAATCCCGCATGTTGATGGTCATGATTATGCGTGCAAACAAGACAGGAAACTTGTTGTTTTCAGCTGAGAGACTTCTATTGCGTAAGAGTTTACGCACCTTTTTTGCACAGACCACCGCTCTCTTTGTGAGGAAATTGCCTTCCACGTCTTCACAGCCACTGACCTCCATCAGCTATAAAAGAAAGAAAAGAAAGAGAGAAGGGCGCTGGGTTGGATGTGCATCACAAGGAAGAGAGAGAGTAGAGTACTTAGAATTTATTTTCTTAATTTTTGTTTAATTTCTTTATTTTATTTGAGAGATCCAACCCAATCATGTTGGGTTAAACCTCTTAGCTAAGGCTAAGAGGTGAAGCTTGTGGCGTGATAGGAATACTCTATGGGTTTGATTTATGTTTGAACTGATTTTATGTTAGTTTGATTATAGGAATACTTTTAGTTTTTAATGATTTGTTGTGACTAAAATTACAATAGATCTGCGATGGCTTTAAGTATTTCCTTCCCCTTATTTTGATTATAAAAATAGGCAGCCTTGTTGTTCATCATCGCCCCTTAGACATGGTGGAATGACAGAACTCTTCCTGACATTCATACATCACTCAGATTGGCTGTTGAATTGGTTTAATTCCGTTGTTTGCTTTGTCTCATAGGCATGGTTTTGTGATTGAATCCATTCTAATTTACACCCTTCTGATCTCTTGAAAACTAGATTCAATGAAGTTCAGAATTGATTTTTAGGTTATATCTTCCAACTGGATGAAGATGGGACTCGAAGTCCAGTTGAGTTCATGAATCAACCTTAGATCTCCCTGATCTCTACAAGTGGATCGTCTGAATCCCTAGTTTCCTACCTCTGAATTATTTAAGTTTTAGATTAATATTTCACCATTATTCCCTCAAATTACAATCGATTTAGATTCCATCTTAAGCTAGTTCTAGTTCTACTTAATTTCAGATTACATACAGTTTCAGTCCCTAAGGATTCGACCTCGGTCTCACCGAGTTTATTATTACATCACAACCCTATACTTGGGGTGTGAACAGCACCCCGGATTGTTAAATTTTGTTGTGCCAAAATACTTGGAAATGTTTGACTTGTTTTGATAGATGGAAAGTTCACCTTCATTCAAAGATGAGCTTCATGTTTTCTACATCGACATTTAGTGTACTACAATTATGCACGTTCAACTACGAGAACAAGTTAAAGTTCACCAAGTCCAAATATTCAAGTTCAAGCTTAAAGCTTAAGTTCGAGTTCAAGCTCAAGTTCGAGTTTAAAGCTCACGTTCAAGCTTAAGTACATTTTCTCAAGCTTAAGTCTCAAGATACATGTTCAAGACATAAGTTCGAGACACAAGTTCAAGTGTACAAGGTCAAGCTTCATGTGCTTCAAAGTGTCCTATCTACCGAAGCGACTGATGTTTCAATTTCAATACTCACATTTAAGGTATACATGACCATACAAATACTTTAGGATTAGGTCATTAACATTGCATGCTTAATTTGGGTTATATTACTTATTTTAGGCTTTGCTTTGACTACTCCTAGCCTTGGTTTAACTAGTCCAGGCACTGGCTCGACCAGTCTAGGGACTTTCTCGACCAGTCTAAGATATTTTTCAAAAACTCGGATAAGGTTGTTTGGTCTTTGACCAGTCGAGTACCCTGCTCGACCGGTCATGGAGACTTGCTCGACCAGTCAAGCAAGACTTGACTCAAAGTCCAGCAAAGTAATTTTTATTCGCTTGACCAGTCGAGCACTGTGCACGACCAGTCGAGCGAGACACTCAACCAGTCGAGAGTCTGTTCTATCCGATCGCGTCAGAAAATTTGAAAATTGGTTCTGCTAGGACCAGTCGAGCCGAACCTTAGACCAGTCGAGGGAACTGAATTGCAACTTATCAATAGAGGACATTTCTCAGATTTTTTCATTCATTCCAAGCCAATTCAAGTCATCACTCTAAGAGATAAGTCCTCACTATTGTGAAGCTATTGTGAGGTATTTAAAATTTATTTCAATAGCTTTTTGGTTTCTTAATTTCTTGATCTCTTGATTCCATTCTATTTAATATAAAAGGGGATTTTGTTTTAACCCTTTTTGAGATCCAAGAAATTGAATCCAAGTAGGCAAAGGTTGGATTTAATTTAAAATTCGTTTATACCTAGAACTCCTTCATTTGTGAGATTGAACTTTGAACATCTTCATCTATAAAGAAGCAGTTCTACCGGCTACATCGAAGAACATTCTTCAGATAAGTATTATATTTCAATTTTCTATATTTTTTGTTTGTGAGATTCCGCCAGGAAAATCTTTATTTGTGGTTTTGACTCAGTTCGGCTAGGAAAATCTCAGCATAGGTTTTTTTTAAGTGTGTAAGCCCATTAAAAAACACGTCTGTAAAGGTTTTAAGGTAAACCTTGGAAAACCTTCTTTCTTAGTGAAAACCAATATCCCATGGGTGTGGATATTGGGAGTGGAGTAGTTATGTGGTTGTTTTCGAACAATTGGTGTACACACACGGTTACCAAATGGAAACCACCAATGAAAGTGTGTGGCAAGCAACGGTTACCAAATGGAAACCACCAATGACTGAAGTTCTAGGCAGTGATGGAACCAAATCCATGCAAGTATTGCCTTATTATTTATAGACCACACCTCAGAAAAAATGAGAGCAGTGTTAATGCCAAAGCTTTAAATGCAATCACTTGTGCACTATCACCAGATGAGTTCAAAAGAATTATATCTTATGATACTACAAAACAAACTTGGGATATCTTAGAAATGATACACGAGGGAACGACTATTGTCAAAATGTCTAAGGTTCAGATCCTCACCACTAGGTTTGAGGAAATACGTATGGAAGAAAATGAATTATTAATGAACTTTTATATAAAACTAAATGACATAGTCAACTCTATGTGGGGTCTTGGAGATAGCATCCTAGAAAGTAAAGTTTGTACAAAAATACTACACTCACTTCCTGAGAGATTTAATTCTAAGGTGACTGCCATTCAAGAACTTAGAGACACTGATAATATGAGGATGGAGGAACTTGTTGGTTCACTTCAAACCTACGAGTTGAATTTTAAAGCTCCAAAAGGTAAATCTATAGCCCTTAAATCATCCAAATGTATCTCTCAAATAATAATTCTGATTGTGAAAACTCAAAGGATGATATGGCCTTATTAGCTAAAAAGTTTTATAAGATTTTTAAAAGCAAAAAGAGAGTTGATTTTCAAAAACCCTCTGAGAAAAATTGGAAATCACTAAAAGACAGTCAATGCTTCAACTGCCATGAATATGTGCATTTGGCAAATAAGTGCCCTAAAAGGGACAAGCCAAAGAGAAAAGGCATGTTGGCCACGTGGGATGAATCGTCCTCCTCTGAAGCTTCTTCAGAGTCGGATGATTCAGAACCCGAATCTACAAGTGAAGTCAAGGCCCTAATAACTCTAGCTAGAGTCACTTCTACAAATAGTTGTGATACATCTGAATATGAAAATCTGAGGAGTGACACTAAAAATGAAGACGATCTTCAGGATGCCAACAATGCCCTATACAAGGAGAGTTGTAAGATTGTTGTCAAGCTTAAACTTCAAAAAGAAAAGTTTCTAAAATTAAAAGAGGATTTTGAAAACGTAGTTTTAGAAAAGTCATATATTTCTGATTGTTTAAAAAAAACTAAATGTGATTTAGATTTCAAAACATCTCAACTTGAAAACCCAAAATCAGAAAATGAGAAACTAAAAATGGAAGTCTCTTCCCTCTTCAGTTTAAAGGATACTTGGAGGTATGCCCTGGGATACCTTAAACTAGAAAAATTACTAACCGGATCAAGAAAGTGTGAAGATAGATCGGGTCTGGGCTATGATAAAAACATGCCTCTGAAAAATAAGATTACTCATAAGTTTGTTAAAGGAGAGTCCTCCAACTCAAAAGGGAAAAGCTTAAATAAAACAGTTTCAAAAATCCTAAAACTTTTCAAGCTACCAAACCTAATGTCAACCATATAAATTTTACAAATCAGAATTATAACCCCTTAGCTGAGAAGATTGTCGATTTACTTAAGGAGCTTCTAAAATCTAATTCAAATGTGAGGGTTAATAACAATTATAAGCGAAGGAAAACCAATAGTGTTCCAAAACCCAAAACGATAATGAAATGGGTCCCTAAGGTTACATGTCTAGTTGCTTACACCGCCTTCAAGGCTTCAAGTCAATCAAAGTGGTACCTAGACAGTGGTTGCTCTAGACACATGACAGGTAATAGAGATTTGTTCACCAACTACAAAGAAATGACTAATGGGTCAATCACATTGGTAATAGGAGCAATTGCAAAATAATTGGCCAAGGTATGATTCAACTTTTCAATCTTCCTCCTTTCGAAAATATTTTATTTGTAGAAGGTCTTAAGCATAATCTTTTAAGTATTTCACAAATCTGTAATAATAAACATAGTGTCAAATTCACTAATCAAGGATGTGAGATCTCTAATGAGAAAGGTTGTGTGATATTGAATTGTCGAAGAACATCTGAAAATTGCTATATTGTAAGTGATTCTAGCTCGTCTAAATTATCATCTTATATGGTCCAAACCAATGAGACCGAATTGTGGCATAAACGACTTGGACATGTAAACTACCATAATCTATATAAACTGAGCAAAGCCGATCTAATAAGAGGTCTGCCCAAATTGAAGAAAATGGATAATATTTGTGGTGAATGTCAAATTGGGAAACAAATAAGAGTAGTCACAAGAAAGTAAACTCCTTCACCACATCTAAACCCCTTGAACTCCTCCACATGGATCTTGTTGGACCAATAGAACGGAGAGTCAAAGTGGAAAGAAATACTTTCTGGTAATTGTGGACGACTTTACCAGATATACATTGGTAGCTTTCATGAGAGAAGTCTGAAACTCTCGATGAAGTGAAAAGGATACTTAAGCATATCCAAACTTAAAAGGAAAGGAATATCTCTAAAATTTGAAGTGACCACGGATCATAATTTAAGAATAGAAATTTTGAGAAGTTTTGTAGCGATCACAGAATATCTCATAAAATTTCTACACTTAAGACACCTCAACAAAATGGGGTTGTTGAAAGGAAAAACCGTGTACTTCAAGAAATGGCTAATGTTATGTTAAATAGCATGAAGTTACCTAAAAATCTATGGGCTGAAGCTGTGAACACTGCATGCTATATAATAAACCATGTTTATATTAGAAAATCAAAAGATAAAACAGCATATGAACTGTGGTTTAACAAGAAGCCTACAGTTAAATACTTTCAAGTTTTTGGCAGTAAGTGTTATATTTTGTGTGACCGCAAAAATTTAGGGAAGTTTGACACGAAAAGTGATTTTTCTAGGGTATGCTCTAAATAGTTAAGCGTTTCGTGTTCTCAACAAGAGAACTGATGTCATTCAGGAATCCATAAATGTAGTTATTAATGATCACCTGAATACACCGTCTACAAGTTCTGAAGATGATGAAGTCAATATAATAGACAAACCTGACTCCTCATCTAGTCTAGTCAACACTGAACTTCGATCAGTTAAAGACCATCCTACTGATTAAATACTAGGTAACCCTCTCATTGGTGTGCGTATATGAAAATAATTAGAAAACATATGTAATTATGTTTGTTTTACTTCCCAAATTGAGCTGGCCAATGTAAAAGAGGCACTTACTGATGAAAACTGGATAGTAGCCATGCAAGATGAATTGAATCAATTCATTAGAAATGATGTGTGGTATTTAGTTCCTAGACCAGCTGATAAACATATCCTTGAAACCAAGTGGATCTTTAAAAATAAACTAATGAATTAGGGAATATCATAAGAAACAAGGCAAGACTAGTTGTGCAAGGGTACACACAAATAGAAGGAATCGATTATGATGAAACCTTTGTCCTAGTAGCTCGTCTTGATTCCATCAGATTATTCATATCCATTGCTTGTTTCAAAAAGTTTAAAATTTATCAAATGGATGTCAAGAGTGCTTTCTTAAATTGTGATTTATATGAAGAGGTTTATGTTGAACAACCTAAGGGTTTTGAAGACCCTAAACACACTAATCATGTGTATCGCCTGAAAAATGCACTCTATGGTTTAAAATAAGCTCCCGGGGCATGATATGAGAAATTGACTAAGTTTTTACTAAGTCATGACTTCGTTATGGGGAGTGTTGATAAAATTCTGTTTGTTAAGAAAATTAATGAACACATACTTATAGTGCAGATATATGTTGATGACATTATCTATGGCTCTATATGTTATAACCTGTCTATTGAGTTTGCAGAGTTGATGAAGTCCAAGTTCGAAATGAGCATGGTAGGAGAACTGAATTACTTCCTAGGTCTATAAGTGAAATAACTTAAAGACGGTATTTTCATTTCTCAAACCAAGTATGCTCTAAACTTAGTTAAGAAGTGTAAGGGTTATGGTCTCATACTCCTTTGGTTGTCAAATTTTGATGTGTCAAAACATCTATCTGTGTCTTGTGCTGGTATGATGATTTTTATTCAAGACACTGCTTAAATACTTCAAGATGCTACAAGTTGAAGCACAAGATGTTAAAGTTCAAAAAAGCTACAAGTTGAAGCTCAAGATGTCAAAGCTCATGATATTGTTCAAGATTTCAAGCCTGATATTGTTCAAGATTTCAAGCCTGATATTGTTCAAGATTTCAAGCCTGATATTGGTTCAAACAATCTACATTCGTTGAATGGTTGAAGTTCAATGTCCATTCGACTTGATTCAGGTTTGAATGACCTTAGGTTGACCCTTTAAGTAGGTCATTTTGGATACATAAATCAAATGTTTATTTAACATAAGTTTGGTCTATTCCAAGACCAGTCCTAGCTCTTGTTCGACCGATCCCCTAGCATTGGTTCGACTAGTCCAAGAAATTCCATGATCAGCCCTAATTAGTTGAAGATTTTTTGAGAATTTTGGTACGCCCACGACCGATCCTGAAGTCCTTCGACCGGTCGTAGGTTGGCTTCGACTTGTCCACGATCGGTCGTGGAGCTACGGACCGAAAATCCAAGCAACTTATTTCATGGTCCTACAACCGGTCGTAGGTATCTACGACGGTCGTCAGGTGACCCACGACCGGTCGTAGGGTACTCACGACCGGTCGTGGAACGGCTTTCAAAGATCGCGCTCAATTTTTCAAAAATTGTTAGAGCTACGACCTCCTAGGTTTCTAAGACCAGTCGTAGGAACGATTTTTTCTTCTATAAATTGAACACAAAATTCAGAGTTTTTACATCCTCAACTCCATTCCATTTCAAGAATTTTCAAGTAATCACTCGAGATAAGTCTGTGTTTATTTTAAGCTAAATTGTGCTTATTTAATATTCCTTTTGCTAGCTTATTTAATTTGATTTTGTTTCTCTATTCCAATTTATTTGAAAAGAGGAATTATCTTATTCCTTCTTCTTGGAATCAAAATCAAATATAGCTACGCCCAACAAGTTAAAATCTAAAATCTATTAGAATTTAGAACCTTGAATGTGAGTATTGGAAATTGAACTTTGATATTCATTCATCATCTACTCCGATTGGTTCTCTAGAAATTTTGCTAAAGGAGAAATTCAGTATTTTACATTTCTGTAAAATTCATTTATTTTGGTTTTGTTTGAGGTTAAGCGAGAAAAATCTCATTGTATTGGTTTTGTTTGAGATTGAGCCAGAAAAATCTCATTGTATTGGTTGTCTGAGGAAAACCAAAAAACTCGAGAAAAAGGGTTTTTGATTTGTGTAAGCCCAAGTGAAAAAGACACAATTGTAAAGGTTTTTGGTGAACCTGAGAAAACCTATTTGATAGTGAACGCTAATATCCCCTGTGTGAGGATATTAGGAGTGGAGTAGCATTCTGTGTGGCTGTTGTAAAACAGTTGGTGTACACACAGGCGAACCACTATAACTCTTTGTCTTGTGGATTGAATGCTTGCTTAATTTTCATATCTTTTATCATTCGATTGTGTGGAATGTACAAGTGGATGTGAATGTTGTAACTATTTACATTTTCAAGCAAGTGTGGGGATTGTTGTAATCAATTCCTTGCTATTTCATTTACATATATTAACATTGAGTTCTTGATTCAAAAGAGGTTCTAGAAATAAGGTTGTCCTACCATAAGCCCTTGTTTATTATGGTGTAAGGTTGTCCTTAGAATGAATTTGTATCAATCTCTCAATAATTATTTATCAAGGTGATTTATATTTAGCATTGTGAATTGATTCATTATTGTAAGGGTATTGATTTACTTTAGTTCCATTTGATTTATTTATAAATTTGGCATAGTCCTATTCACCCCCCCCCCCTCTAGGACTTATAGCTTGGCCTTTTCAAGTGGTATCGAGCCTAATAGCTCATTTTTGTTGCTTTTTATTTGGATTTATTTCTGAGCTAACGATCTAAGCTATATAAAAGATGTCGAATTTTGATAGCTTTTCGGTTACTAGGCCTCCACCTTTTGATGGCTCCAACTATGCCTATTGGAAAGCGAATGAGAATCTTCCTCGGATCAATGGATGAAAGTGTGTGGCTAGCCACAGTGGTGAATGGAATCCTCCTACCATGGAAGTATGGCTGGTGTTGATGGTTCAAAATCTATGAAAATTACACCATATTTCCAATGGACCACACTTGAGAAAAATGAGAGTAGTGCTAATGCTAAAGCACTAAATGCAATCACTTGCGCACTATCATAGGATGAGTTCAAAAGAATCATATCTGTGATCTTTAAGAAAGCAAGCCTGGGATATTTTAGAAATGACACACGAAGGTACATCAATTGTCAAGAAATCTAAAGTCCAACTCCTCACAACTAAATTTGAAGAAATTCATATGGAGGAAAATGAAATGTTTATGGACTTTTACACTAGATTGAATGACATTGTAAACTCCATGTGGGGTCTTGGCGAAAAGATCTCGAGAAAGTAAAGTGTGTGCAAAAATACTACGCTCTCTTCTGAACGGTTCAATTCAAAGGTAACCGCAATCCAGAACTTCGTGATACGGACAATATGAAGGTAGAAGAATTAGTTGGTTCTTTGCAAACCTATGAATTAAGTTTTAAAGCTCCTAAAGGTAAGTCTATTGCTTTGAAGTCATCTAAAAGTATTACTCAAGAAAATTGATTGAGAAAGTCTGAAGATGATATAGCCCTTTTGGCGAAAAAGTTTTATAAGATTTTCAAAAGTAAGAAAAAGTCGACTTTCAAAAGGCAAATGAAAAGAAACGTTCTAAACCTAAGTCTAAAACTTGGAAATCATTGAAAGATAGTCAATGTTACAACTCATCAAGAATATGGGCATTTAGCAAACAAATGTCCTAAAAAGGACAGATCCAAAAGGAAGGGTATGTTGGCTACTTGGGATGAATCGTCGATTAAAGCCTCTTGAATCAGAAAATTCAAACCGAGTCGGGCGGATGAACTTAAGGCCCTTATGACTCTAGCCAAGTTTACCTTTTCAGATCACGATGATTCTACAAGTGAAGAAAATTTGGATAGTGATCATGAAAATGATGAAGATCTTCAAGATGCTTATAATGCCTTATATAAGGAAAGTTGTAAAATTGCTGTCAAACTTAAACTTCAAAAAGAAAAGTTTTTTAAACTTAAAGAATATTTTGAAACCCTTGTTTTAGAAAAATCTCAAATTTCAGATTGTTTTGAAAAATCAAAGTGTGATCTAGAATTCAAAACCTCTCTAATTGAAAATTTGAAATCTGAAAATGAGAAACTTAAAAATGAAGTATCTTCTCTTTTGAGTTTGAAGGACACATGGAGATATGCCCAAGGTGATCCAAAATTAGAGAAATTATTATCCGGATCAAGAAAATGTGGTGATCGATCCGGGTTGGGCTTTGATAAAAACACATCTCCTAAACAGAAGAATGCTCCTTCCATTTTTATGAAAGGAGAGACTTCTAACTCAAAAGGAAAAGGTACTAATCAAGTTGTTTCTAAAAATACAAAAACCTTTCAAAAACACAAAAGCAGCTATATAAATTTCAAAAATCAGATTCGAAACCCGCTAGCTGAAAAAATTATTGATTTACTTAAGGAGCTATTAAAATCTAACTCAGTAGGTCACTCTTATAACTATAAACAAAAGAAGACCAATTATTCTCCTAAACCCAAAACAGTACTGAAATGGGTTCCCAAGGTTACTTGTTTGGTTGCTCACCTGCTTTCAAAGCTACAAGCCATTCAAAATGGTACCTAGGCAGTGGATGCTCGGACATATGAGCGACAAAGCTCTATTCATCGATCTCAAAGATATGGTGATGGGTCAGTCACATTTGGTGATGGTAGCAATTGCAAGATAATTGGCAAAGGTCTTGTCAACTCTATAACCTTCCCTTATTTAAAAATGTGTTATATGTTGAAGGTTTAAAACACAACCTGTTGAGCATATCTCAAATATGCGATAACAACCATAATGTTAAATTTTCTAATCAAGGTTGTGAGATTACAAATGAAAAGGGTTCTGTAATATTAACTGGTCGCAGAACTTCTGAAAACTGCTATATAGTAAGCAATGGTAGCTCATCTAATCAAACGTGCTACATGGTCCATACCAATGAGACAGATTTATGGCATAAACGCCTTGGACATGTACACTACCGAAATTTATACAGATTGAGCAAAAGTGAACTAATTAAAGGTCTACCTAAAATGCAAAAAGTAGATAAGATCTGTGGTGAATGCCAGTATGGTAAACAAACTAGGAGCTCTCACAAAAAGGTGAACTCCAATAACACCACAAGACCACTCGAGCTTCTCCATATGGATCTAATAGGACCAACAAGAACGGAAAGTCGAGGTGGCAAAAAGTACATCTTAGTTATTGTAGATGATTATACAAGATACACTTGGGTTTCATTCTTGAAAGATAAATCAGAAACCCTTGATGAAGTGAAAAAGATTATAAAAGCGGATTCAAACCTGAAAAATGTTCTCAAGTCAACAAGATCCGTAGTGATCATGGATCAATTCGAAAATAGCGGTTTTGAGAAATTTTGTAGCGATCGGGGAATATCACATGAATTCTCGCACCTAAAACTCCTCAACAAAATGGAATTGTCGAGAGGAAGAATAGAGTGATTCAAGAAATGGGAAGTGTTATGTTAAATAGCATGAAGCTTCCTAAGAATCTCTGAAATTTGAAAGCGGTGAATATGACTGCTACATTATTAACCGTGTTTATATTTGTAAATCTAATAATAAAACGGCTTATGAAATGTGGTTTGAGAAAAAGCCTTCTGTCAAATATTTTCGAGTTTTTGGCAGCAAGTGCTATATTTTGCGTGACTATGAAAATTTGGGAAAATTCGACACTAAAAGTGATGAAGGGATCTTTTTAGGTTATTCTTTAAACAGTCGTGCTTATCGTGTTCTGAACAACAGGACCGGTGTGATTCAAGAGTCAATAAATGTTGTGATTGACGATCTTTTGAAGACACCTGTCCCTAGTTTAGATAATGATGAAGTTCTTATACTTGAAAAATAAGAAATTTCATCAAGTGAAACTAATCCTGAATTAAGGACTGTTAAAGATCATCCAACCTCTCAAATACTTGGAAACCCTCTCACTGGTGTGCGTACTCGTAGACAATTAGAGGACATATGTAACTACGTATGCTTTACATCCCAGTTGAACCGGGTAACGTAAAAGAAGCACTTTCGATGAAAATTGGATTCTTGCGATGCAAGAAGAACTTAAGTGTGTCGAAATGATGTCGGCAACTTGTTCCTAGACCTAAAGATAAACATATTATTGGAACAAAATGGATTTTCAAAAACAAATCGATGAGCTTGGAAATATTATTGAAATAAAGCAAGACTAGTTGTACAGGATATACACAAATTGAAGGAATTGACTATAATGAAACATTTGCCCTCGTAGCTCGTCTTGAGTCAATCAGACTTTTTATCTCCATTGCATGTTTTAGGAAAATTAAAATTTATCAAATGGATGTAAAGAGTGCCTTTCGAATGGTGATTTACATGAAGAGGTATATGTTGAACAACCTACGGGGTTTGAAGATCCTAAATTCTTGATCAGTGTATCGTCTTAAGAAAGCTCTCTATGGTCTGAAACAAGCTCCCAGAGCATGGTACGAAAAACTGACTAAGTTTTTACTGAGTCATAATTTTCAGATGGGGTGTGTTGATAAGACGCTCTTTGTTAAGAAACATAACGATGATATTCTAATAGTTCAAATATATGTTGATGATATTATTTATGGATCAACTGTACTAACATGATTTGTTGAGTTTGCAGATTTGATGAAGTCTAAATTTGAAATGAGCATGGTTGGAGAATTAAACTATTTCCTAGGATTGCAAGTAAAACAACAACCTGATGGAATTTTTATTTCTCAAACCAAATATGCTCAGAGTTTAATTAAGAAATTTGGATTTGAGAAAGGTAAAAATTTTGATACTCCTATGAGTACAATTGTAAGACTCTCAAAAGACTCTACAGGTAATGATGTGGATCCTAAATTGTATCGTAGTTTGATTGGTAGTTTACTTTATCTAAGCTGCTAGTAGACCGAGATATTGCTTTGAGTGTTGGTATTTGTGCTCGTTATCAATCAAATCCTAAAGAATCTCACTTAAGCTCTTTGTTAAGCGGATTATGCGTTATGTTGCAAGTTCTACTAAATTGGGTCTCTGGTATCCACATGAGACTAATGTTCAATTAGCCTGCACGCAAATGCAAATCTTGGTAAATTTGGAAACATTGATGATAGGAAATCAACCAAGTGGTGGTTGTTTCTACATTGGAAATTGTCTTGTCTCTTGGTTTAGCAAGAAGCAAAGTTCTATATCGCTATCAATCTTGAAAGGTGAATACATTCTTCTTTGAAATGCATGTACTCAACTTGTTTGGATGAAACGAATGTTAAGCGATTATGGAATTACTCAAGATTCTATGATTTTATTTTGTGATAATTCCAGTGCAATAAATATCTCTAAAAATCCAGTTCAGCATTCACGTACTAAGCATATTGACATTAGATTTCATTACATTCGTGAATTAGTGGAAGAAAAATTAATATATTTGGATTACATTCCAACCGAGATTCAACTTGCGGACATTTTCACTAAACCGCTCGACAAAAGCAGGTTTAATAAATTAAAGTTTGATCTCGGTATGTGCAATTTAAATTGAGTTTGCATGATTTTGTGTATCATAATGTACATAAGTTTGATGTTTTATTTGCTTAAATTTGAAATTATTAAAAAAATAATAATAATAATAAAAAATTGCAAATTTTGTCGTACTTCGATTGTCGTGAGAAAATACGACGGCCGTGTTAACGATCGGTCGAACACGCATGATGACTAATTCGTCAGTAAAAGCACGTGATTTCACTTAAAATTGGGGATTTTTGTCTTCTTCTTCATTTCTTCATTTCTCTCCAACGCTTCTAGCTACGGCTGCCCCAACCCATCTTCATTGTTCTTCAAGGTTAGTGATTCTTTAACATTTCTTTTGTAGATTCTTGCTTTTAGTGATTCAAAACTCATGTTTGTGGAATCTATTTGATCATTCATTGCAGGATTTGGGGTTTTATCTTGAAAAATCTGTTCTATCTAAATCTCATTTCTTCTATCTTACATCTTGTTGTTTCCTTGAATTCCTTCTTTGAATATGGATGCTAGAGGTAAAAAGAAAACTACTCGAGGTCCATCTTCTTCTAGATCAGCTTCTATTGTTCAACGTCATCTTCGTTCTCCTGAAAATGATCCTACTGATGCTCGAGATTTGCGTATGCGTAATGTAATTGTTGAACGTCATGTTAATGTCAATCACATTGCTTCTTTTGGTATTCCTTCTTTGTTGGAATCTGTGGGATGGGATAACATCTTACATTGGGGTGGAGCTGCATACCAGTCCATTGCCCAATCCATGTTTGCATGTATCTGTGATTTTTCTCTTGAGAATTTAACTTTTAAAGTTGATACTCAAGAAGGTATGTTTGTAGTAGATCGACATTTGATTGCAGATATTATGGAAATACCTATCAATGATGAAAGCATTCCAATTAATATTTTACATGATAGTCTCTCAGAATCTGAACGACGAATGCTTACTAGAGATTTATGTAATATGGATGTTCATTGGACTCATAAAGGTCATACACTTCCCTCAAGGTATTTGTTACCCAGACACAGAGTACTTCATAAGATATTCATTTCAAATCTTTATCCACGTTCTGGTAATAAAACCGAACTCACTGCTTTTATGGTTCGTGTTTTGCATACTGTTGTCTCTGGTGCAAAAATATGCCTTCCTTCTTTAATCTGTCATTCCATTATTCTGTCGCGTCACCATCCTGGACATAGTGATATACCCTTTGGTTATTTATTGACTATGTTAGCAAATCATATGCTCATAGCTATGCCTACTAGAGAAAAACCCATCCACCATCTCCCTTTTAATAATTCCAATCTCAATAAGATGACTTTAGATTTGGCTAGAGGCCAAGTGGATCTTGTAGCAAGGTGGTGGTGAAGCAGGTAATGCTTTGAAGCTAGTGATCTTCCTGAAGACGTGAATATGGATGACTTATTTGAAGAGCTTGAGTCAGACTCGGCTGATGATCCTGATTTTCAGCCTTCTGATTTTGATGAAAGATTGAATTCTCTTCAAGAGCAGGTGGCTCAAATTCATGTTACTCAAGACACACAATTTTCTTATATGCGTAAATATATGAGGCGAATTGCTAAGGGTTTACACAAAATTGATCCATCTAATCCTGCACCCTCTTAAGTTCCGATTTGAATTTTTTTCTGGTCTGTAATATTTACTGATATTAGCTTGCATCTCAAAACCTTTTTGTTGGTTATGGACAATTTTCTCTTGCTTCAACTACTAATTTCATTACTGTTCTTCTTCCTTTGTCATTTTGTGACAAAAAGGGGGAGAAGTTTGGTGAACTTTGTCATGCTTCTATTACTCAGGGGGAGTTAAACTTCTCAAGAGTTATGGGAAAATGATTATTGCTTATTGCTTAAACTTCTCAAGAGTATGGGAAAATGATTATTGCTTATCATGTCTAAACATTGCTTATCATGTCTATATACATCTGTGCATCTGTGCATGTTTCTCACCTCTTATGTCTCTTGAAAATATTATTACTTGGGTGTTTTGTCACAAATTTGACAAAGGGGGAGATTGTAAGGGTTATGGTCTCATACTCCTTTGGTTGTCAAATTTTGATGTGTCAAAACATCTATCTGTGTCTTGTGCTGGTATGATGATTTTTATTCAAGACACTGCTTAAATACTTCAAGATGCTACAAGTTGAAGCACAAGATGTTAAAGTTCAAAAAAGCTACAAGTTGAAGCTCAAGATGTCAAAGCTCATGATATTGTTCAAGATTTCAAGCCTGATATTGTTCAAGATTTCAAGCCCGATATTGTTCAAGATTTCAAGCCTGATATTGGTTCAAACAATCTACATTCGTTGAATGGTTGAAGTTCAATGTCCATTCGACTTGATTGAGTTTGAATGACCTTAGGTTGACCCTTTAAGTAGGTCATTTTGGATACATAAATCAAATGTTTATTTAACATAAGTTTGGTCTATTCCAAGACCGGTCCCCTAGCTCTTGTTCGACGGCCGGTCTAGCATTGGTTCGACTAGTCCAAGAAATTCCACGATCGGTCTAATTAGTTGAAGATTTTTCGAATTTTTGGTACGCCCACGACCGATCCTGAAGTCCTTCGACCGGTCGTAGGTTGGCTTCGACTTGTCCACGATCGGTCGTGGAGCTACGGCCCCGAAAATCCAAAGAACTTATTTCATGGTCCTACGACCGGTCGTAGGTATCTACGACCCGGTCGTAGGTGACCCACGACGGTCGTAGGGTACTCACGACCAGTCGTGGAACAAGCTTTCAAAGATCGCGCTCAATTTTTCAAAAATCTGTTAGAGCTACGACCAGTCCTAGGTTTCTAAGACCAGTCGTAGGAACGATTTTTTCTTCTATAAATTGAACACGAAATTCAGAGTTTTTACATCCTCAACTCCATTCCATTAAGAATTTTCAAGTAATCACTCGAGATAAGTCTCGTGTTTATTTTAAGCTAAATTGTGCTTATTTAATATTCCTTTTTGCTAGCTTATTTAATTTGATTTTGTTTCTCTATTCCAATCTTATTTGAAAAGAGGAATTATCTTATTCCTTCTTCTTGGAATCAAAATCAAATATAGCTACGCCCAACAAGTTAAAATCTAAAATCTATTAGAATTTAGAACCTTGAATGTGAGTATTGGAAATTGAACTTTGATATTCATTCATCTACTCCGATTGGTTCTCTATTTGCTGCTAAAGGAGAAATTCGGTGTATTTTACATTTCTGTAAAATTCATTTATTTTGGTTTTGTTTGAGGTTAAGCGAGAAAAATCTCATTGTATTGGTTTTGTTTGAGATTGAGCGAGAAAAATCTCATTGTATTGGTTGTCGAGGAAAACCGAAAACTCGAGAAAAAGGGGTTTTTGATTTGTGTAAGCCCAAGTGAAAAAGACACAATTGTAAGTTTTGGTGAACCCGAGAAAACCTATTTGATAGTGAACGCTAATATCCCCCGTGTGAGGATATTAGGAGTGGAGTAGCATTCTGTGGTGGCATGTTGTAAAAGCAAGTTGGTGTACACAAAGTAACCACTATAACTCTTTGTCTTGTGGATTGAATGCTTGCTTAATTTTCATATCTTTTATCATTCGATTGTGTGGAATGTACAAGTGGATGTGAATGTTGTAACTATTTACATTTTCAAGCAAGTGTGGGGATTGTTGTAATCAATTCCTTGCTATTTCATTTACATATATTAACATTGAGTTCTTGATTCAAAAGCGGTTCTAGAAATAAGGTTGTCCTACCATAAGCCCTTGTTTATTATGGTGTAAGGTTGTCCTTAGAACTGAATTTGTATCAATCTCTCAATAATTATTTATCAAGGTGATTTATATTTAGCATTGTGAATTGATTCATTATTGTAAGGGTATTGATTTACTTTAGTTCCGCTGATTTATTTATAAATTTGGCATAGTCCTATTCACCCCCCCCCCCCTCTAGGACTTATAGCTTGGCCTTTTCAAGAAGTTTGGTTTTGAAAGTGGTAAGCACTTTGATACTCCTATGAGTACAACTCTTAAGCTTTCTAAAGATGCAACAGGTAAGAGCGTAGATCCTCAGTTGTATCACAGTATGATTAGTAGTTTGATATATTTAACTGCGAGTCGACTTGATATAGCATTCAGCGTAGGTATCGATGCTAGATATCAATTAGATCCTAAGGAATCTCACTTAATTGTTGTCAAGAAGATTATTAGGTATGTCGTAAGTTTGATTAATTTAGGTATATGGTATCCACATGATATTAATGTTCATTTAGCTGGTTATTCGAATGCTAACCTGGGCTTGAAATATAGACGATAGAAAATCCACTAGCAATGGTTGCTTTTATGTTGAGAACTGTCTGGTTTCCTGGCATAGAAAGAAACAAAGTTCCGTATCCCGAGGCTGAATATATCGCAGCCGAAAATGCCTGTACTCAGCTTGTGTGGATGAAAAAAATGTTAAACGATTACGGCATTGTGCAAGACACAATGATTCTATATTGCGATAACTCTAGCACAATAAATATCTCTAAGAATCCCATCTAGCATTCCAGTACCAAACATATTGATATTCGATATCACTATATTTGGGAATTAGTGGAAGAAAACGTTATTTCATTAGACTATGTGCAAACCGAAAATCAACTTGTCAACATATTCACTAAACCACTTAACAGAAACAGGTTCTCTAAATTAAAAATGGATATTGGTATGTGTGATTCGATATGAGTTTATCATGTTTTCATGTTATATGTTTGTGTGTGTGTGTGTGTGTTTATATTTGCAAACTTTCGGTTTTTAAAATTAATAAAATTGTGCATTTTTGTGCTTACACGACTGGTCATGTACATACTCGACCAATCGTGGGACGACCGGTCGAGCATGTACTCGACCAATCGTGGTGCACAGTTGGAGGGCATTTTAATGTGTAAAAATCACCTTTTCTCCATTTCTTTCTTGTTCTTCTCAAGCCCCTTCTCCGACCGGTCAAACCCACCTTCGATTACTACTTGGTATGTGCATCATTTTCATTTTCCTTTCAGACTTGGGTTCATTGATTGTCATATAGTGTCACACCTAAAACTCGAAAACCGAGTTTACAGAATTTTCGATCGCCGAATCAGCGCCGACAGCCTCCGTAGTACCCCATTCTTGGATTCTAGCACCTATATGCCAGATTCCGATCCTGGGATCCTATAAGGAGGATTTTATTAGTAAATTTTTTTTAAGGAGTATAACCATAAGCATAACCAAGTCACAAACGACAACATCAACACCACATATCCACTAATATAAATATTCGAGTACAATGCTGAAAGAAAAATACATAAATAATAAAATCTCCAAAGTGATCTGCCACAAGCTCCTTCTTCAATGCTGCTGCGGCCTAACGTCACCTGCACGCAACGGTCGTACATAAGCTTATAGAAAGCTTAAAGGGTGGTATAAGTGTGTACGCAAGATAAGTGTCAAGCACACAAATATCAAAGTAAGAAGAAATACTGGCAAATCCATAAGTCATGCAATATCAAAGTATGCAATGCAGATCAACTATGCAAATGCAGAGTCATAGAGAGCCAAATATCAGATGTCGAGGATGTAATCCAATATGCAATTTTCTGACGAACCACGATTACCATCAACCTCATCTAGGCTATATAAATGTAAAAACATAACAACCCAAATGCCATATACCGCGGATGTAATGCAATATGTAAATCCTAACTAGTCCATAATACCATCAACCTTATTAAGGATATGCAATACAAAAGCATAGTAAACCAAATGCTATGTGCTGAGGATGCAATGTAATATGCAGTGTGAATGAAAGGACCAAGCAAAAATGTGAAGTCGGGATGATAGTACGTAGTATCGCAAGCTGTGGGGTTTATCATAAGGGACTTGTATCCAAATTGGCCCATACCTGATTTGGATAGTTGGACACAATGTGGTAAACTCCTGATCTCAGGTTAGTTGCGTACCTAACCGAAATCATGGCCATTGCGAGGGTACACATAATGATCAAGCCGTGCACCACCAGCCCAAGTGGATAGTGAATGAATGAATGAATGAAATGCTGAGTATGCAACTCCTACTCAGTAAGTCCCCATATCAGTACCATACATCTCTGGGATCATCACCTGGGTCTAGTACACTCCACACAGGTTGCCGCCTCCCTAGCCGTGCAACCACGTGAATGAAAGAGACCTCACTACCCGCCTGACCAGTAATTTGTTAATACCTACCCGACTCATTGATAACGGACCCATTTGCGAGCTGGTCAAACTCAGCCTAACTTACAGCCCCCTCACTCGGGCGAATAAAGCCACACCCCCTTCCAACCAACCAGGACACGGTGGGAGATGCGGCCTAATGGTATACGACCCTTATGTGCTCATATATCCACTCGGTCTAGACATTAGAGCATCTCCTGGTCACGGAGGTTTAGGGACTTTCACCTATGGATAACTAATGTGCCTAGATGCTCAAACCAAACATTTTCGGTGTCCCATCTGGCCATCCACGACATGCCTGTGAAGGCCACAGCCCTGATGTCGTTAAGTTGAATAGTGGTAATGTCACACAAATGCGAGATGCATGAGTCATACTATACAGTCATGCATCAAACCTGCTCGTACCGCGCGCTCATGTGGGGCCACTCCGTCTCACAAGGAGTCCCATAATAAACCAGCCCAATGGCACATGCTATGATCAGTCACTCCTCATAACAAGCATACATATGATGCGTATGGGCATGTATCACAATGTAATAATTAAGGTACACAGGCATGATTATCTAATAAGGTGGACAACAATAATCCACAATCGACCATCACCGGCTTGTCACATACTACGAGTATAAACTGAACGACGTGCTCCTTCTACAACTATAGGAGCCTATGTGGTATGTCTTACATTAGCCTTCCAAGGGTTTGCATGATCCAAGACGGGGACAATGGGTCTAGTCCATACGTCGAGATAGATTCTATATGGTGGATATACCAAACCTAATACTACATATTCTTCTATCTATGGCAAGGGGTGAGATGCAACGGATAGCCTAGATGATACACTAACGTCCAAGATGAACATCGCACTTGTCTCAACAAAGAGATGAATGGTGCAGATGATATGTACATGTCACGAGGTCCTAGTAAATGGGTACAAGGGTAGGATACACCTCTTGTGGTGAGTCAAGTGGGTATATGACAAGGTGAGTTCACAAGGTGAGCTAACAGGGTGAACAATTAGGCTTCCTAGATCTCTATATCATGTGATAAACTGGGCTTTCCTATGGGAAGCCTGAGACATACACAAAGTGGGTTTGGTAGAGTTCATACATCTAGGACTATGTGTCCTTCTAACGGATTGAGTAGCTCGTTCAACTCCTAAGTGGACATTGGGTATGGTCGCTAAACTTAGGCAAAACATGAATCTAGATGGGTCGCATTTCTATGAAAGGCCTGGTATGAACATAATGTGGGCTCCAAGGTTTGGATAACCCTACAGGGCATGGTGGGAAGGTACTAACATCAATGGGGCCTAACGGTTTGGGTTAGCCTAATAAGAGAGACGGGTAGTACTAACATCAATGGGGCCCAATGATTTGGGATAGCCCAATAAGGGAAGATGGGTTCAAAAAAAGGTATCACAGTGGGCCCTACAAGGTATGGTTTCAACGGTGGACTTTTGAACCACCACTATTCCTATAACGCGGTGCACTTGGTATTTGGATCTGACCCTCAATGGGGCCTACGGCCCTAACAACAACCGAAGAAGGGATGGATAGCGTGCATGTAGCACATACATCATGGTGGAATCACATATCATAATTGGGCTTTATATACATCACACTGGGCCTCACACAATGGCCTCACATATATCTCAATGGGCCTCGCTTAAGGGCCTCATACACATCACAATGGGCCTCACATGTACATCACATTGGGTTATATCTCATGGGTCTTAAATACATTACAATGGGCCACATCCATGGGCCTCAAATACGTCACAATGGGTCGCATCCCGTGGGCCTCAAATATGTCACAATAGGCCTCGTCCATGGGCCTCAAATACATCACAACGGGCCACATCCATGGGTCTCAAATACATCACAACAGGCTACATCCATGGGCCTCAAATACATGACAACGGGCCATATCCATGGGCCTCAAATACATCACAACAGGCCTCGACCATGGGCCTTACATACATTAGGTGGGCCTTGCATACAGCAGGTGGGCCTGCGGCTAGCCAAAACGGACAGATGGCATGGTTATAAAACACATACATTGTGGTGGTCCACATCATCCAGACCACTAGACGGTGTGGATATAAAGCATATATATCATGGCTGGCCCCACACACATGGCAGGTGGGTGCCATACATATATCACAGTGGGCCCCACTATTGAGGGATCTGGACGGTGGGTACAGCACATACATCAGGCAGGGTCCACGTCCTGTGGACGAATGGGATAGGTAAAACACATATATCATGTGGGACCCACGTCCTTGCTGGACGGCCAGTGTGGACAAAACATATACATCACATGCGGGCCCCACATATGGATGGTGTGTATACAATACACACATCACAGCTGGCCCCACCCACCGTTCCAGTCCTGGACGGTGTGGATGGAGTGTACATCAGGTAGGTCCACCCACGTACACATGGTGGTCCCACTTGAAACTTAGATATATCTCATTTTCAATGATATGAAACAATCTCTATAATGGCTGAACGGTTGGATATATCACATATAACCTCTGCAAATGGCTGGACGGTTTGGATATATCACATACATCATGCAGACCCATAGAACTGCTGACATCATCAACTGCTGATAGGAGGTGGGGTCCACATAGATGGATGGTCTGGATGATCAGACCCCACTTGTTAACGTCAATACATTAGCTATGTAGCTAGTGTGTGGTAGACTAGCCAATCTACTTCCAGGTAGGTGGGTCCTACGTGGGGCCCACCACATATCAATATATAATATTATTATATTATATTATATTATATTTTTTAAGCTGATTTCTGTGTTTTCCTTTTATATAGTCCAGCAGCAGAGGCTGTTGGACGTCCCATGGTAGGACGGTATGGATGTAATACATTCATCAAGGTGGGGTCCACGTACACGTGGCTCACCAGCCACATACATCAAGGTGGCCCCACGCACGTGTGGCCCACTGATGGATGGTGTAGATCTAATCCATTCATCAAGGTGAACCACAAAGGGGAAAAAGAGAGAGAGAGAGAGAGAGAGAGAGAGAGAGAGAGAGAGAGACGGCGTGCGATGGAGGGACCCCGGCACTATGGGCCCTCCCTTCCATGCATTACAAAACATACATCAAGTGGTTCCCATTACATGTGGGTCCAACAATCAAAATCAATGGTAGAGATCCCTTTCCACCATAAAATGCAAGGTCTAGATGACCATTCACAATGGAAAATAAACATGACGATGGGGTCCATGGAGAATGGCCCCATCATGGGATGATCTAATGAATCATGGTGGGCCATCGGCCACACCTAGGGTCACCATCAATCAGTAGGCTTCACTTGGCCCATCATCAAAACACAAATCTAAGCCTATAAAACACCCACCATTGGATCTTCTTGGATCTATGGAATGCCAAACTCTTTGGCTCTCTCTTTGATGGAGGTTGATGAAGGTTGGAGGGTTGGGATGGGAGATGAGAGGGGTAGGAAGTGGGCCACACTTAGCTCTCTTCTCTCCTTGAGAATGGCTTGGACGGTTCCTACTCTTGGTGCTTGGGAATGGGTGGAGAATGAGAGAGAGAGAGAGAGAGGGTGGTTGTAAGAGAGAGGTGATAGGTGAGCGATGGATGTACTTGACTTGAGAGTTGACTTAGGTGGATTGCTTGTCTTGGGGAGAAAGAAAGCATGGGCTAAGGATGGGATGTGTACTTGACTTGACTTGATTGATTGATGTGATGGGTTGTAGAGATTCTCTCGAGATTTACAAATGCGTGGTGTTTCTTTGAGATAAATGCGAGCCCACATCTCCTGGCCTGGGTATTGCATCGGTGCACAAGATGCAGCGTTGGAATCGCGGTGATGGCATGGTCACAATGGTATAAGTCTTGGGTCGAGTCGACTCAAATATACAGGATACAACTTAGGGTCGCCCGTAAATGCCGATTACAAGTCACAGGTTGCCAGAATTCGACGGGAAGGATCTCGGGAATCTATGGAACGATACAAACTAGGATACAAGCCTTATATATAGCTTGATTTTTGTATTTATTTCAAGTTTCCTTGTGATTTCCTTGGTATTTTAGGAAAAAATCTATTGGGTTTGAAACCCTTAAATCCTTTCTCGCATTTTCTTGTTAACTCTTGTAATGGAAGGTAGACCGAAGAAGAAATCTACTCGATCATCTTCTTCTCGTTCCATTTCGGTGCGTACTCTTCGACCACATGAAGAGGACCCAGAATATGTGCGGGATATCTGTCTCCTCAACATAATTGTTGAACAGACCGTCAATGTAAACCATCTTGTTCAATTCAACATTATTTCCCTTGTTGTTGTAGGATGGGATAACATTCTGAATTGGGGCGGAACGACATATTGCTCCATTGCACAAGCAATGTATACGTGCATAAGTGATGTATCTATTGAAGATTTGACCTTCACTATCATGTTTAGAGAAGGTTCATATAAAGTAGATCGTCACTTAATTTCTGGGTTGATGGACATTCAAGTGAATGATAAAGGAATTCCTATTCCAACATTGGCTGAAAATTAAATGAGTCGGAAAAACATTTATTAACCAGAAATTTATACAACATGGACTCGGAATGGAGTTTTGGGAATATGATCCGAGCCAATCATATGTTACCCAGATACAGAGTATTACATCACATTTTTATTTTCAATGTATACCCTAGATCTGGTAATAAGGCCAAACTGACTACCTTTATGGTGCATATTCTTCATTCAGTTGTGTTTGGCATTTCGGTGTATCTTCCTTCGTTAATCTGCTATTTCATTATCCAATTTTGACTTCATCCAGGGCATAGTGATATTCCATTCGCTTATTTGATGACCACCCTTGCTTTACACTATTCTATGGTCATGCCACCTGGAGAAGGTCCTACTTCTCATCTTCCATTCAACAATTCAAATATCAACAATATGAATTTGAAGTTAGCACCTGGTCAAATTGATAGGGATGCTGGAGAAGTTAGAGAAGAAGTTGGAGAGGAAGATGCGTTGCCAACTGAAGCCAATATGGAAGATATTTTTAATGAATTAGAATCTGATGACGTTGAGGTTGATCCTGATTTTCAACCTTCTGATTTTTATGAGCGCCTTCGCTCACTGGAAAGAAGGTGGATGGACTGAAAATTTCCCAAGATAACCAAATAAAGTATATGCATAAGTATTTTAGACGCATCAATAAGGGATTACACCGGATTGATCCATCTATTCCATCTCCCTCTTCATCTGGTTTTGATTAGTTCTCTTTCTTTTGTTAGACTTGTATTAACTTCTTAACTTTACTCTTCTTAGTGACTCTTATATTTAGACATGTTTAACTATGTGTGATGTGGTTACTCTATTCTATTTTTACTAAATTTACTAACTTTCACACTCTTTCTTACTCTCTTTGTAAGCCCCGTATCCTAGACCGTACCATTCTGTACACTTTTGCGGTCTTCCCGGTCAAATTCCGGCAACCTTTGACCTTTGTACAACATTCGCGCATGACCATTGAGATGCATACCGTTAACCAGAGTCGGCTCAACCCGAGACTTGTACCTTAGCGACCGCGTTGTTGCCCCGGTTCCGATGTCGCGTCTTGCTCGCCGAGGCAAAACCCATGTCAGGAGATGTGGGCCCGCGTTCAGTTCGAGGAAAACGCCACGAGTTGCAAAACCCAAGAGAATATCTACAACATGTCACCTCAATCCATCAATCAATCCCATCAAGGATCAAGTACATCATCACCTCACACTCATCCCCAAGCAACCCTAAAAGTCAAAAAGTTCTTACACACCCCATACTTTTCTTACACCATCTACCCCTAAAGTCAAAAGTTTCTTACACATCCATCACTCACCACATCCATCACCCATCTCTCTCTCTCTACAACCCTCTCTCTCTCATTTTTCAAACTCATTTCCAAGCAAGAAAAATATCACACGTCCAAGCATTTCTAGACTCCAAGAAAACTTTGTGTGTGGCCCACTTCCTATCCTCTCATCTCCCATCTCAACCATCCAATCTCCATCTCTTCCGTTAGGATCAAAGCCAAGGAGCAAAGGAAGCCAATGGAGCAAGAAGGAGTGGACGATGGGTGATCTTAGATCTTCATCTCTTTAATTTTTGTGATGTAAGGGCCCACTTATGGTGGGACCCATCATGATGTAGGCTTTGTATCAAAGAGGGGCCCATAGTGGCGGGGCCCCTCCATCCTCACCGATGTCTATTCCCTCTTCTCTCTTTCTCTCTCTCTTTCATGATCATGGCCCACCCATGATGTATGCATTTTACCCAAGCCATCTATTTTGGTGGGCCACCTTGACCCCTGTTTGGGGCATGCATGACCGGATGGTCACACAGGCCCGGATGAAAGGGAAACACAAATATCAGATTGATCCAAAACAGGTGGGCCATGTGGGACCCACCTTGATGAGGTGCACATCCATACCATCCATCCAGCAGACGCACTAGTGGAGGGTGCAACTAACAGTGAAGTGTATTGACAGTGGAGGTGTACTGGCATGGGTGTGTTAGCAGTGAAGTGTGGACTGACGTGGGAGTGTTAACCGTGGAGTGTGTGCTGACGGTGGGGTCCATGAGACCCACCCACATCGTCCATCCTTCTAGATGGGCCACACCATAGTGGATAGGTTTTATCCAAACCGTCCACCGCCCCTTGAGGGTGGGACCCACGTCCATGTGGGGCCCTCCTTGATGCCTCTATCCACACCCAGGTCTATAGCTCTAGTGGTAGACTGGGTGAAAGGTACCTTGTTTCAACGCTGAGGTCTTGGATTCCCTAGTTGGGTGGCTAATGGTGAAGTGTGATCGGACAGTGGGGTCCGTGGGACCCATCCATGCCGTCCGTTCATGTTGGTGGTCCACACTGTGCTGCGTGTGGGACATCCACCGTCCCTAGACGGTGGGACCCACCCCATGTGTGGGGCCACCTTGATGTGTGCGTCCGTCGAGGGCCTAGACATTGTGAAGGTTATGTATATAATATATATATTATATTATATATGATATAGTATATTATATATTATATTATAATATATTTTAATATCTTATGAATAGATGTTGTGGTGGGCCCTACGTGGGACCCACCTCTGCTCTCTTAAAGCAGAAAAAGCTGCACAACGGCAGCTATTTTATAATATATATATATATATATTATATCCTGTATGTATATATAACGGTGGGCCCTACATGGGACCCACCTCTGCCTCTTTTAGGTAGTAGCAACTGCCCTATTGCTGTTGTGCATGGCAGCAAGTGGACCCCATCGCCAACTGCTGTACACAGCATTAAGTTTTGTGGGTCCCATCTATTCCATCCATGCCGTCTATCTATGGGACCCACCATGAGGCATGTGTTATATACAAACCGTCCAACCATTTGAGATATCATTTTATGGCGTGAGCAAAAGAATGGATCAGATCTAAAGTTCAAGTGAACCCCACCATTTTAATAATGGACTGTGACATCCACCGTTCAAACTTCTAAGGCCCATGGTAGTTTCTAATTAAGTTGATATTGTTTTCACTTCATTTATCTCTATGTTAACTTATAAATAGGTCTGCTCTCAAATATACATAAGGGTGGGCCTGATTGGATACACATGAGGCCCATCAGTGTGGCCTATTTGATGTACATGAAGCCTGTTGGTGCGGCCCATATAATGCGGCTCGCTTGACATAAGAGGCCCATTAAGATGTATTCGAGGCCCTGGTGCGAGGCCCACCTGTTGTGTGTATTCAAGGCCCGATGTGATGTATGTTGGCCCATATGACGAGGCCTATGTAATGTAAATGAGGCCCATCATGATTGTACGTGAGGCCATGGGCCCACTATATGTTTGGCCCTATGTAGGCCACTCCTTGGGAGCAATGTTGGTTAGATGTCCACATTGATGGGCAATGATGGTTGGATGTCCACATTGTGACCTTCCCTTAGGCCTTGTTAGGCCCATTCTCATCATTCCCTTAGTGGGTCAACCCAAATAAGTAAGCCCCATTCGCCGTAGATGAATGACTCCGTGCTATCGGATTTGATATAACCACGGTCGAGTGTCGATCCTTATGCTATGGTTGATTGGTTGATCATCTATGGACCCCACTTTGTTTATCTGCTGATTATCGGTGTTGATTATTGATGCTGATTATCGGTGCTGATTGTCGAGGCCGACGCCAATTATCGGTGCCGATTATCGATGCTAACTATTGGTGCTGATTATTGAGGCCGACGCTAGTTATCGATACCGATTATGAGTATGTGACGACATAACATCATAATACATGTCCATATACATCATCTGCATGCTTGTGATGAGAAGAGTGATTGGTCATAGCATATGTCATTGGGTAGACTATTATGGGACTCCTTGGAAAAGGGAGATGGCCACATGAGCGCATGATACACACATGTTTGTTGTATGACTGGATTGCGTGATTCATGTGTCTTGCTTTGCGTGACATGGTTACTGTACGCCCTAGCAACATCAGGGTCGTAGCCTCCATAGGCATATCGTGGTTGACAGAATTGGATACCGAAAATCTTGTTCTACATGGGGTGTTATAGATATCCCTGGGTGAAAGTCCCTAAACCCTTATAGTACCAGGAGGTTGCTCCAATGTTTAGACCGAGTGGGTGTATGAGTGTCAAGTGCCGATTACCAGAAGGCTGCGCTTTCCACTATATCATGGTCGGTTGGAAGGGGGTGCGACCTTACCCGCCCGAGAGGAGAGGGCAAAGCTAGGCTGAGTTTGACCAGCTTGAGGAATGAGTCCGCTATCCATGAGTCGAGCTCAATATTGGCAGGCGGATAGTGAGGTTTCTTCCACTCGCCTTATTACGCGCAATGGGGTGGCAATCTGGTTTGGAGTGTACTGGACTCCGATGATATTCCAGAGTTGAGTTGTATTGATATGTGGACTTAGATAAGGATTTGTATGCTTGAGTTACATCTCGCATCGCATGGCCTTGGTACGACCGACATCATTCATGTCTTACATCGCATAGCCTTAGTACGACTAATGGTATTCATGGATTCATCAGTATGTTCTGCATTACTCAGATACTGCATAAATATATTACTACCTTGCGCACACACTTTCACCACCCTCTAAGCTTTCCATAAGCTTATGCACGACAATTGTTTGCAGGTGACGTTGGACCGCAGCAGCGCTGAGGCAGGAGCACTTAGCAAATAATCTCAAAGCTTTTTATCCATTATCATTGTATTTCCATTTATGCTCAATGTACTTATAAAGTTTTTTTTATCATAGTAGAAATGTGATGGAGTTTTTTGTTGTTGTTTGTGGGTTATGCCTTTGGTTATGCTTATTACTAATCAAACTGATGTTGAAAATCCTCCTCGTAGCATCCCAGGATCGGAACTTAGCGAATGAGCACTGGGAGCTGAGAATGGGGTACTACGAAGGCTGTCGACGCCGGATTCAGCGATCAGGAATTTTGTGAGCCCGGTTTTCGAGTTCGGGGCGTGACGCTCTTCACATATTTAGATACCACATTCCATATTTTTCATCTTTTCTTCCTTTGTCATTTTTGTGACAAAAAGGGGGGAGAAATTGGTGTAATATATGATTGCTTATTGCTTAACTTTTTTATGGTTCTGGAGTGGATGTAGAGATGTGGATATGCATGTGGCATTGTGGAATTTTTTATGTATATGTATATGTATGTCTTAATACAGGTCTCTACTGAGCTCAAGTTAAGGGGGAGTTGTGATTGTTGGATTTTATATGAAGCATTTTTGAACTGAGTGAATCCATGTATTATAATAAGTTAATCTTCCATAAGTTGGTTTTGTCACAAATTTGACATAGGGGAAGATTGTAAGTGCTAAGTTGTAAATCTAGCACCATGCATGGATTGTCAAATTTTGTTGTGACAAAACACTTTGGAATGTTTGACTTGTTTTGATAGATGGAAACTTCACCTTCAAGTTCAAATAGATTGAAAGTTCACCTTCATTCGAAGATGAGCTTCATGTTATCTACATCGACATTTAGTGTGTTACAATTATACATGTTCAACTATGAGAACAAGTTGAAGTTCACCAAGTCCAAATATTCAAGTTCAAGCTTAAAGCTTAAGTTCGAGTTCATGCTCAAGTTCAAGTTTAAAGCTCAAGTACATTTACTTAAGCTTAAGTCTCAAGACACATGTTCAAGACACAAGTTCAAGTGTACGAGGTCAAGCTTCATGTGCTTCAAAGTGTCCTATCTACCAAAGCGACCAATGTTTTAATTTCAATACTCACATTTAAGGTATACATGACCCTAGAAAGACCTTAAGATTAGGTCATTAACATTGCATGTTTAATTTGGGTCATATTACTTATTTTAGGCTTTGCTTCGACTAGTCCCAGTCTTGGTTCGACTAGTCCAGGCACTGGCTCGACCAATCTAAGGACTTTCTCGACCAGTCTAAGATTTTTTTTCAAAAAAATGGATAAGGTTGTTTAGTCTTTGACCAGTCGAGTACCCTGCTCGACCGGTCGTGGAGACCTGCGAGCAGGACTCGACTCAAAGTCCAGCAACGCAATTTTTATTCACTTGACCAGTCAAGTAAGACACTCGACCAGTCAAGAGTCTGTTTTATTCGATCACGCCAGAAAATTTGAAAATTGGTTCTAGTAGGACCAGTCGAGCCAAAACTTAGACCAATCAAGAGAACCGAATTGCAGCCTATAAATAGAGGACATTTCTTAGATTTTTTCATTCATTCCAAGCCAATTTAAGTCATCACTCTAAGAGATAAGTCCCCACTATTGTGAAGATATTGTGAGGTATTTAAAATTTATTTTAATAACTTTTTGGTTTCTTAATTTCTTGACTCTTAATTCTATTTTATTTGATATAAAAGCGCATTTTGCTTTAACCATTTTTTAGATCTAAGAAATTGAATCTAAGTAGCCAAAGGTTGGATTTAATTTAAAAAATTTTTAGACCTAGAACCCCTTCATTTGTGAGATTGAACTTTGAACATCTTCATCTACAAAGAAGCAGTTCTACCGGCTACATCGAAGAACATTCTTCAAATAAGTATTATATTTCAATTTTCTGTATTTTTAGTTTGTGATATTTAGACAGGAAAATCTCTATTTGTGGTTTTGACTGAGATCAGCCAGGAAAATCTCAGTGTGGGGTTTTTATTCTGTAAGCCCATTGAAAAACACATCTGTAAAGGTTTTAAGGTGAACTTTGGAAAACCTTCTTTCTTAGTGAAAGCTAATATCCTGTGGGTGTGGATATTGAGAGTGGAGTAGTTGTGTGGCTATTTCCGAACAGTTGGTGTACACACACGAACCACTATAATTCTTGGAGTTGTGGTGGATGATTGTATTTGATTATGTGTGTGAATGTTGTAATCTATTTTATGCTTTTGTGGTGAATGTTGTAATAGCTAGGTTTATTTCTTTTGCCTCTGTATCGGTTTGAATTTTTTATACTTACCGATGTTCTAGAAATCAGGTTGTCCTACCATAAGCCATTGGTTTTTGGTGTAAGGTTATCCTTAGAACAACATTTGTATCAACCTCTCAATACTTATGCATTTGAGGTTACTTTAAATTTCTACTATTTGTGTTATCTTTCCGCATTTTATTTTTATTTGGCATAATAGTCCTATTCACACCCCCCCCCCCCCTCCCTCCTCTAGGACTTGGAGCTCACCCTTTTCAAACTTCTCTATGTATTTAAATCATATCATCTAAATAGAGAAGAACAAAACCCTAAACCTCACAACCTCAGAGTATTGATCGAAGCATCAGAGGCGGTTGCAGTTCAAGGGAACTGAAGACTCTTCGCCATTATCGAAAATCTTCACATTATGCAAGAAATGGGCTTACTCACTTATTTGTAAGTATACAGAGTCCGTTGAGTCTGAAGCCCTTTCCTTGTGTAGGATTGGGATTCAGAGTTTGAGTAACAAACTCACCAAGACCTCTTTGTAGGCCTCCGACGGGAGAATATATGGTCCTTGTGTAGGATAAGTTGCCTTGTGTAAGTATTTGCCTTATGTAGGCTCCCAGTTGTGTCCTTGTGTAGGACTCGTCATCTTGCATAGGCACTTAAGGGAACCTTGTGTAGGTCCCTTTGTTAACCTTGTTTAGGTTGTGAAGGTTCATGGTTAACCTGATTTAAAACCATTGGATAGTAAAATTCAGTACACTTTAAGAGAGGGTGTGTCCACCGGGAGTGGATTAGGCAAGTAGCCGAACCACTATATATGATTGTATTTGGGATTGATTTGTGTACATTATTCTTCCTTCTGCACTTGGTTTCCTTAAATTTTAGGGTCTTAAAATCTTCAATCTTGGTGTAACACCCCGAACATTTCAATACCCGAGTATTGAAAGTTCTCGAGCGTTACCTAGAAATTAACTTATATGTACACGTGTACGATACCAATCTAATTATCCTAGCCTTACATCCTTGCCCTGACATAAATATAATTGTTGGGAATTACATCCATTCAATAAATCCAACCATCTGACTGTTGATTTCAAGGCAATACCATCCATCACGTGATTTGACGTAAGTACTTTCCCATGAATAACACGACGAATAACTCCATATCTGTAATGATTTAGATATACATTCTTTTGTAAGAATTTCTTAGAAACATGCCTAGAACCATGTGGAGCCATTAGATTTCCCAAAACTCACATATTAGTAATAATTATGAAAATGTCATTGACCTAGACCCCTGAATTCTAGATCACATGGTTCCCATTATCCGTTTAATACAAAATTGTATACCATGTCTATGTATCATAAATTAACCATACACGTCAAAGTTCAGCCCTTAGATCATTGTAAAAGTCAACCAGTTGACAAATCAGCCCCTTAACCGTTGATTTTGGTGTCCATTGAGTGAAGAAACCTCGTGGGTAGTCGTAGTTTGATATTTCCCTTCATATGAATGACTTAGATTTCCATTATATGGACCAAATATGAGATATGAAGACCCCACTTTGGTAGGTTTTTCCTTAGGCGCAAGTTATCCCTTCAAGGCTTATCAACTTCTTATAAATTTAGATCTTCAGATCTAGCCACTTTTTGCCATCTATCGAAACTCAAACTTGGACCACAACTTCATCTTACATGACTACGACATCATACAAAATTTGGACCCCGATCTATGATCGTACATTGTTGAATGCTAAAGCTAGTTCCTCCCTTTTTTTAACGCAAAATGTGGTATTTCAGATCTAAACTTTTACCACCATCCATCAACCACTAAACTTTATCCAATTCTCTGCCTATCTTGACTACACGATTCCTCCAAAAATTAGCTCTGATCATTAAGTGTGGACCAGTAATTAAGATCAAGTCCGTTTTTTACGTCTACCAAGAGAACTATCCAAATAAGCCTAAGATTAACCCACATACGCAACCATGGCCTAACACGGCTTTATGAAACTGATGAATGGAGTGGATTTTATGAAACTCATCACAGTAGACCCCACCTATCACATATAATGAAACCCAAGTTAAAACCTCCACAATCCAAGAGAAACCGCATACGAGAAAAACTCCTCCTTTTACGTTTCCTCTTGCGGGTGTTTGAGCAAACTACGTTTATTGGGTGAGGATTTTGGCCCACCTCCATCAACTAGATGGAAGATCTAAACCATCCATCTGATTCAGACAGTGGGCCTGACCAAAACCCAACTAATTCCACCAGTCCCTTTGTACATGTGGTCACACAATCCTCAGCCCAAACTGGACTATCCAATCAAGTTGTATGGCCGCCAAAGCTTTGGATCCACCTCACCTAGGGCCAGATGGACCTAACTGGGCCATTGAAAATCGAATGGCCATAGTGGATTTTCCACAAGCATCACTGTGGGGCCCACCTTTAACCACATAAGTGCACCGGCGTTGCACCCGGCAGCAAAACTGGTCAAAGCTACCTTGACCTGTCCAATAGGAAGGAAATTC
This sequence comes from Magnolia changhungtana, assembly GCA_030180095.1. Taxonomy (NCBI): domain Eukaryota; kingdom Viridiplantae; phylum Streptophyta; class Magnoliopsida; order Magnoliales; family Magnoliaceae; genus Magnolia; species Magnolia changhungtana. Next base: position 7,156,638 of record JASAUF010000625.1, read on the forward strand.
TTCTTTCTTGGGAAATTGACCGTACTCGCCTCAAAGTTTGGGCAAATTACGTCGTATTTAATGCCAAGAAAGTAATGTGTACGGAACCCTTTTTTACTTGCAGGCAAGGACCAAGCTCGTGGGGCCCACATTGACGTATGTGTATAATCCATTCCGCCCATCCTTTTTGGCGTGTAATATAATCCATGCCGCCCATCCTTTTTGTCGTGTCATTCTAGGGCTAGGGCCCAAATATCAGCCTTATCCCAAGCTCATGTGGGCCACATAATAGAAAATAACGGTGACAATGGAACCCACTGTTGAAACTTTTCGGGCTCACCGTGATGTTTGTTAGAAGTGGACATTGCCCAAGTCAGGACTTTTTGGGTCCACGCCGAGCTGGTCGATAGGGTGGATGGAACAGATCTCCCCATTGTTGGCCTCAGGCTATTGTACCAATGGCTATCCTTTCATTTAGCTGTAAAGGAAGTGAACATGTAACAACCGCGACCCATATAACATGGGAACCACGACCCATAAAATATTATAACTACGACCCATGACAAGCATGACCCATATGACATGAGAACTACGACCCTTACTGCATTACAATCATGACCGTTGCCACATTACAACCATAACCCATGTTATATGGGTCTTGGTTAGCATGTTACATGGGTCTTGGTCAACATGTTATATGGGTCCCAGTTATATGGGTCTTGATTAGCATATTCTATGGGTCTTGGTTAGCATGTTATATGGGTCTCAGTTGTATGCATCTTGGTTAGCATGTTATCGCAGTTGTAGGGGTCTTGGTTAGCATGTTATATGGGTCTTGGTTAGCATGTTATATGGGTCTCAATTGTATGGGTCTTGGTTAGCATGTTATATGGGTCTTGGTTAGCATGTTATATGGGTCTTAGTTGTATGGGTCTCAGTTGCGGCCTATTTGGATCACGGTCTATATGGGTCTTGGTTATCATGTTCTATGGGCCTTGGTTAGCATGTTATATGGGTCTCAGTTGTATGGGTCTTGGTTAGCATGTTATATGGGTCATGGTTAGCATGTTATATGGATCTCAGTTGTATAGGTCTTGGTTAGCATATTATATAGGTCGTGGTTGTCATGTTGTATGGGTCTTGGTTAACATATTATATGGGTCTTGGTTAGCATGTTATATGGGTCATGGTTGTCATGTTATATGGGTCTTGGTTAGCATGTTATATGGGTCATGGTTGTCATGTTATATGGGTCTTGGTTAGCATGTTATATGGGTCTTGGATATGTGTATGTATATCATGGGTGGGCCACACCACGTGGACCCACATGATATATGCGTTTCATCTACTCCAGATTCAAATCTCTGGTGGGCCACCACGATGTATGTTATATCTACATCGTCCACTTGCTACACAGTGCTGTGTAGGCCCCACCTTATATGTATGTGTTTCATTTGCACCGTCCATCTTGACGGTGCCATGTACAGCCCCACCATGATGCATGTTGTATCTGCACCGTTGGTGCAGTGGCCGACCTTGATGTTCGTATCATACCGTCCGTCCATATGTGGAAACCCACTGTGATGTATGTTTTGTATTCCACGCTGTCCATCTGGACAAGCGTGACCCACATGATGGGTGTGTTCCATCCATATCGTCCATCCATTTGGCAAGCTCATCTTAAGGCTTGGGACAGAAATGAAGCAGATCTGACAATCAAGTGGACCACACCGCAGAAAACAGTGTTGAGTGAACATCCACCATTAGAACCCTTTTTGGGGTCACGGAAGTTTAGATCAATATGAAATTTATTTTTCCTCTTAATTCAGGTCTTTGTGACCTTATGATCAGGTTGAACGGAAAATAAAATGATGGGCCCCGTGAATTTAAACGGTGAAAATCATTGTCTCCACTGTTATTTGTGGTATGGTCTAGAAGATCTTTCGATCCGCCGCCATTTATGGTGCGGCCCATTGATGCAGCCCACTTGATATATTTGTGGCCAATGGAACGTGGCCCATTATGATATATTTCTGACCCATATGATGAGGCCCACCTTGATGCAATTACGGCCCATGTGATGTGGCCCACTTGATGCATATGAGGCCCATTGAGATGTATTTGAGGCCCATGGGTTGAGGCCCAATGTAATGTATATAAGGACCATGAGTGGGCCCAATGAGACGTATGTGAGGCATTTGTGTCGGTTGAATATGATGTATATGAGGCCCATTGTGATGTGAGATTCCACCATGATGTATATAATGATGTTTATGGCGGCCACTGCTGGGGAGCGATGATTGGTTGAATGTCCACATTAATGGGCAATGATGGTTTGATGTCCACATTGTGACCTTCCCTTAGGCCTTGTTAGGCCCATTCTCAACGATTCCGATTCCGATTATCGAGGCCGATTGTCGAGGCCTAATGTGATATATATGCAACCTGTATTTGAGGTCCATTGTGATGTGTATTCAGTCCGTGTTTAAAGCCCAATGTGATGTATATGAGGCTTATGTCATGAGGCCCATTATGGTGCATTTGAGGGCCAGGCGATGGAGCCCATTGTGATGTATATTAAGCCCATGTGAGAGGCCCATTGCAATGTGTATTAAGCTCTTGAGTGAGGCCCATGGTGTTGTATATTTGGCCCTTGTGTAAGGCCATGGGTCCACTATATGTTAAGCTCTATATGGGTCATTCCTTGGGGGCAATGTTGGTTAAATGTCCACATTATCGAGGTCGATTGTCTATACCAGTTATTGATACCGATTATGAGTATGTGACAGTATAGCATCATGATACATGCCCATACACATCATCTGCATGTTTGTTATGAGATGTGGTTGACCATTGCATATGTCATTGGGCAGGTTGTTATGAAAATCCCTGATAGGCGGAGGTTATCTACATGAGCGCACGGTATGCACAAGATTGATGCACGACTGGATTGTATAACTCATACATCTTGCATTATGTGTTGTAATTACTGTACGCCCTAGAGACATCAGGGCCGTAGCCTCCACAGGTAATCGTGGATGGCCAGATGGGACACCGAAAATCTGTATTAGCATCGGGCTGCCATAGATAGCCCTGGGTGAAAATCCCTAAACCCTTTTGGTACTAGAGGATGCCCCAACGTTGAGACCGAGTGGATATATATGAGCGTATGAGGGCCGTATACTAGTAGACCTCGTCTCCCACTGTGTCGTGGTCAGTTGGGAGGGGGTGTGGCCTTACCCACCTGAGGGAGTAAGCATAGCTAGGCTAAGTTTGACCAGCTCATGAATAGGTCCGCTATCGATGTGCCAAGTAGATATTGGCTTATTACTAGTCAGGCGGATAGTGAGGTCTCTTCCATTTACCCAGTTGTGCGCTTAATGGGGCGACAAGCTGGTGTAGAGTGTGCTAGACCTCGGTGATGATCCCAAAAATGAACAGTACTGATATGTGGACTTATTGAGCAGGAGTTGTATACTCATTCATTCATTTATTCACTATCCACTTGTGCTGGTGGTGCGTAACTGTTTGTTACGTGTACCTTCGCAATGGCCAAAATTTCGGTTGGGGTGTGTGACTAACCTGAGATCAGAAGTTTACCACACTGAGTCAGACTATCCAAATTAGGTATGGGACTGGTTTGGATAGAAGTCCCTTGTGATGGACCCCATAGCCTGCGATACAACGTACTATCATCCCGACTTCACACTCCAGCATGGTCATTCCATTCGCACCGCATATTGCATTACATTCGCGGCATATGGCATTTTGGGTTATTGTATTTCTGCATTTATATAGTATAGATACGGCTAACGGTACTCGTGAACTCATCAAGAATTATATATTGTATTGCATCCTCAGCATCTGATATTTGGCTCTTTATGGCTCCTCATTTGTATAGCTGATCTGTATTGCGTACTCTGATATTGTTCGACTCATGAACTTGTCAGTATTTCTGCTTACCCTAATATTGTATGATTCATGATCTTACCAGTATTTCCGATATTGTATGATTATGGCATTGTATTAGATACTTAACACTTACCTTGTACACACACTTACACCACCTTCTAAGCTTTCTATAAGCTTATGCACGATAGATGCATGCAGGTATTGGTAGGTTGCAGCAGCGTGGAGCTTGGAGCATGTAGCTGATTTCTGGAGCTTTTATTTCGACATATGTATTTCTCTTTTAGTATTGTATTCAAATGTTTATATTAGTGGATATGTGATGATGATGTTGCCTCTGTGATTTGAGTAAACTTGTGGTTATGCTTCTTATGAAACAAATTCATGTTGAAAATCCTCATTGTATGATCCCAAGATCAGAATCTGGCGTATGGATGCAGGGAGCCGAGAATGGGGTACTACGGAAGCTGTCGGCACTGGATTCGGCGATCGAAAATTTTGTAAGCCCGGTTTATGAGTTTGGGGCTTGACAAGGCTTGTGGTCCATCATGGACGATAGACTCAAACGACGCCTGGAAATAGACAATTCATGCTGTCAAGTCAACACTTGTAAAGTGCAACTCGCCCTAACATTGGCCAAAAGTCTGAATTTTAAAACAAATGGCCCCACCACTTAGGACAATAAATTAGGACATCTCAACCATCGAATTTCACCCAAATTTGCACCATAGGTTGAAGATATTTCCCAGCACTTGTCCACCAAATCTGACCCCCGGTCGAGAAACGATGACCGTTGATCACAAATCGGACCATTACGACAAAACCCCACATCCGTTTGCTATCAAACTTTGCCCAGCCCTTCATCGGGCCATGGGAAACCTATCCCATAAATTAGATGGGCCAGGGGGCCAGCAGGACGGCCCCAATAACCAGAATGGGCCCCACAGGGCCATTAGAGGCAATTACGAAAGTGTAGGGCCAACTAAAATAAATTTCTAGATATTTATATCCATCCCTCTCTCTCACTCCCATAAACTCCAACAGCTGAGAAAGAGAGAGAGAGAGAGACAGAGAGATAGAGAGAGCAAGGGAGGAGAGAGAAGGGCCTCCTCTTGTGGTGCATGTGAGCTTGGAGCTTGAGATATTGAAATCCCGGCACTTTCACCTCTCCACGCCAACTTCAATCGTTGTTGGAGTGGGATTCCAACCCATCTAAGGTAAGATGGGGTTCCAAATTACATCTTCCCTAATTTTTGCAACATGCATGTGTCTTCCGTTCTATGCAATGTAGGGCCCCGGCACTTCGAGCTTGTGGACCCAGTGGCGCTATGACAATCTAGCAATCTCTGGCCAAGAATAGGTATGGACCATTACCTTTAAGTGATTAATTATCGCGCCTAGAGTAGGTTTAATAAATGTGATTGCTGAATTATTAGTGCATGTGGCTGAATTTTTATTTGGATTGCATAACTAGGATAAGGGACTAGAAATTACTAAAATTATGAAAAGGGATAAGACCCTAATATCCCAATCATATGACTTAATGATTTGCATGTCATGTAGGATGCAAATATTTGATTTTCCCCAAATTGTTGCTAATTTATTGTTGATTCCCTGATTCCACTTGTAGCAATCAGGGTGATTCCGATTCAAGTAACACAATTGGAATTGGAGTCCTATCCTATCCAATTGGAAGATATAGCAATTAAGAGAAAAAATATGATAATTGGCAGGGATTCCATCACCAAACCATGTTATGCAATAATCTCAAAATAGGAAAAGAAGATACTCAAAGCTATTGTAAATCTATTGTAATTTAAGTCACAGTAAATCATTAAAAACTAAAAGTATTCCTTAAATATCAAACTAGAATCAAAGTAAGTTCAACATAAACATGAATCAAAGCAATAAAAACATCCTATCACGCTACATACTTCACCTCTTAGCCCTAGCTAAGAGGTTTAGCCAACCATAGACATGATTGGAACTAAAACCCTAGAAGAAAGCACAAAAAACTAATGAAGAAAGGAAGAAAAACGCTTAGAGAAGGCTCTCGACCCTTGTGCTTTGCTCCTCCAAACCCTAGATGATACCTGGGGATGCCTTGGGGACTCTTATTTATAGTTGAGCAACACCTCCTTTCACACCGACTTGGAAAAATCTAGAAACAGCCTCAAATTTATGTAGCCCGCGTAAAATCTGCGTAACAGCTTCGATGCATCGAAGATCTTTTGATATGATCTTCAATATAAGCTTCGATGCATCAAAGGTCTTTCGATATCATCGAAACTGGTCTAGAAATGTCCAGCGAGTTTGGCTTAAAAATTCTGCAATTTTCGATTCCACCTTCGATACATCTAAGTACCTTTGATATGATCTTCAATGCATCTAAGTACCTTCGATATGATCGAAGGAGATTGTGGTAGTTTTTCAGAATTAGACTTTTCTGGTCCCGGAATCTGTTTCCAGGACAATTTTCAGGATTCCTTTTCTTCACTTCAAGTCTTTGATTCTCTTCCCTCATCACTTGGTTTTCTTGGATCTTTGGCATGTGAATTCTTCAATCTTGGTCTCCTAAGATCCATCCCTTGCCTTGGTGATCTTTGAGCATCAAATCCACGTTTTTAGCACCTTTCCGATCCAAGCTCTTAAATTCACCTTGTAACACAAACATGAATAAAATAGGACATTAAGCATTATCATATTCATAAAACCAAGATATAATTGGGGGATAATATGTAATATTTGACCCTCAACACAGTCCACCTACCTTTTATTTTATTTGCCCTTTTTCTATACATGTGTGGCCCACCTGACGAGTGGATTGAAATGATCTTAGGATCAAATGAGTTCATGTAGGCCCCACCTGATGAATGGTATAGATCTCGCACATGGGTTTCTATGTGTTGATGGCATGTGTCTGAGTCACGTGGTGCCGTATGATAAGAGTAGACAGGTAAACCGAAAAGCGTGGGATGCAGATTTCTTGCTAATGCCTTTTGCATGCGCTGGGATGCTAGGTGGGGCCATGTAATGTTTGTGAGAAATCCACACTATCCATCCATTTTAAAAGAGCATTTTAGGTCATAATACAAAAGATAAGGTGAATCCAAAGCTCAATTGAGCTGCATGAGAGGGAACAGTGGGGATTTAGTGACTACCGTTTGAAATATTAGTATGGTCGAAAAGTTTCATATTGTTATGGGAAAAATAAACTGACTAAAGAGAAAAGGTCGAGTCAAGACTCTATGCATTTCGCCAGATTGAACGACAATGGATGCGAGCTAAGAAATCTAACTTCTGACTCCAGACCGAGCAAGAAATGAAGTTGGGCTCGGTATCTCGTCACCAGGTCAATATAATCTCAGGTCGGTACATCCACTGATCTGCTTGACACCGAAAGAAGCTTGACCACTCACCAAAAGAGTCAGGTTGGTAAAACCCCAAGTCAGCATAACCCACCTTCTGTCAGTCCCGACCTGATCCCAACCTTATCTACCTAAGATCATAACCGGAGATCTAGGTAGTCAACCGCAATACAGATTTGCTCGAGATCCGAGCCAAGAATCTAGGGAGGATCCGAATCCTACTACAACACACTCCTACTAAACAAGGAGATTTCCTTTATACCACCACCCCTTCTCACGTATAAATAAAAGCACCTCCAATGGTGAAAAGTACGCACAATCCTAAGCCTAAAATCCTATTCTCGACTAGACCCAGATTCCTTGGCCTGACTTTGGCATCAAAGGGTTCCCTGCTCTAGCCAAGGTCTCCTTTGTATGTTCCTTGTGCAGGCATTCAAAGGTCCAGGAAGGTTAACCAATTTTTTGTATCAACAATTTGGCACCATCCGTGGGAACGACGTCAAAGACGTTCTCTTTGTCTATAACAACTCAACAACTCAACAATGATAAAAGGGGAAAAAGAAAGCTCCAACCTCCACCGCTACACCCAATCTCGCACAGCTGGACCAATCTGCCAGCCACCGAGATTCCTCTTCTCAACTCCAGGCTAATTCTGCACCTGCGGGACTGATGCAACGATCCCAAAATTAGGGAGGATGACTTGTATCCTTGAGCAGCAAGTTGAGACACTAAATAACAATATGAACTCGATGAAACAAATGTTGGAGCAATTACAGACTTGTCTTATCTAGGGGACTGGGCAAGCATCAGGATGAGCGGTGACAAAAATCCTCAAGCCTTTTTAGGCGCTCGCTGGTTCTTGAAGAAGTAGGCAGATCGAAATCTTGAGGCCACCACCCTCCTACGTCTCGGGCACCGCCATACTGTCTGCCTCTAACTTACGCCATGAGTTGGAGAAAAAGAGGCGCAACAAAGCTCCCGAGTTGGCGACCGAGGTGATGGTCGAAATCGAAGATCCCTGGGAAGCTGAGCTCAACAACCTGCGGGGTCAGATCAGCGACATATGGTAGGCATGCCGTATGAATACTCCGACCTCAGTGGAGGTAATACTAGAAGAAATAGAACCACCATTTACTGCCGACATCATGCATGCTCAACTTCCACCAAGGTTCTGGATGCCCCGGATCACCCCATACTCTAGAACCACCGACCCAGCCGAGCACTTGGAGTCCTTTAGGGCTTGGATGTAATTCCACGGTGCATCAACCGTAGTCATGTGCCGAGCATTTTTCTTAACCCTAACAGGAGCAACTCAGAAGTGGTTCCGACAACTGAAGCCTCGATCAATCAGCTCTTTCACACGACTTAGCAAGGCATTTATTACCAACTTCATCGGAGGAAAGGAAAGGCTCAAGCTGGCTTCCCATTTCCTCAGTATTATCTAAAGGGAAGATGAGCTGCTAAAATATTACATCAAGTGTTTCAACCTTGAAACAATGCAAGTACAAGGACATACGAGAGAAATCATCCTAACTGTCATGATGGGAGGCCTAACAGAAGGACGGTTCCTCTTTTCGCTCGGTAAAAATCCTCCAACGACGATGGTCGACCTCCTCAATCGGGCCCAAAAATACTCCAACGTTGCAGAGCTTTTCAGCTTGCGAAAGGCCACTCGAACAAAGGGAGCTCGGCCAGAGAAAATCAACCTAAGGAGGAACCATCCTCAACCAACGACTATAAAAGAAGGAAAGGCGACAAGCAAACTAGGGGCCAGCGCCCAAGGAAGCGACTCGAGAGTAGGTTCAGCTCATACACCCCCATCAACACAACACCCGAGCAAGTCCTCATGGAGGTCTGGGACAAACGAATCCTTAAGTGGCCTAACAAGATAAAATATGATGCCGACAAGCTGGACAAGAGGAAGTAATGCCACTTCCACCGTCACCACAGCCATTTGACTGACGACTGCTTCGATCTAAAAGAAGAGATTAAGGCCCTCATCCGCAATGGGCATTTACAGGAATATGTCAACAGGAGGGAAGATCGAATGGATCCAAAGGATGATAGGCCCATCAACAATGAACCTACTGGGGAAATCCAAACTATCTTTGGCGGGCCCGCCGAAGGAGGAGACTCAAATCGAGCTCAGACAGCTCACTCCCGAGGTATCAATCACTGCAGCTCGAAGCATCAAATCAACGCCACCAACCGACCATCAAAGGATAGAAAGTGGCACATGGCAGGCTAACTTTCATCGAAGAAGACGCCAGGGGCATCCATCATCCTCATGATGACGCACTAGTAGTGACTATAATGGTAGCCAACCGCAAGGTATTTTGGATATTAGTGGACACCGGCAGCTCGACCGACATCCTCTTCGCTCAAGCCTTCAACAAGATGGGTGTCGAAAGAGACTGACTCCGACCCGTCGAAATCCCCTTGCTAGGGTTCATAGGCGACAGAGTCACCTTAGAAGGATCCATATTACTTCCCTTTAGAACGGGGGAAGGACAGAATCGACAACAATGATAGCTAACTTCCTTGTTGTCGATTTCTCCTCTATGTATAACATCATCCTCAGCCGACCATCCCTTAACACCCTACATACTATATTATCCACATACGACCTTACAATGAAATTCCTGACCGAATTGGGTGTAGGAATCGTCAGAGGCGACGAGCAAGAAGCGTGACAGTTCTATTCTACCGCCTCGAGGATACCACATTAAACAATGACCATCGCGTCACTTGACCCCTGAGAAGAGACAGTCGAAAGAGGGACCCAGTCTAGGACCTTATAACCATCTCCCTTACTAACTCCAACCTGACCCGAATGATCTAAGTCAATTCGTCATTAGTACTAGCTCTACAGGATGAGCTTACGAGCCTCCTCATGCAATACACTGACGTATTCGCTTGGTCCCATCAGGTCATGCTAGACATCGACCCAAAAGTCATGGTCCACAAACTGAATGTAAACCCTAACCACCGACTGGTGAGACAAAAGTGGTGAGCGTTAGAAGCGAAATGATACACCATCATCAGAGAGGAGGTCGGCAAACTCCTCGAAGCAGGCTTCATTGAAGAAATCTATTATCTAGACTGAATCGCCAACCTCATCTTAGTGAAAAAGTCCAATAAGAAGTGACGGGTTTGTGTTGACTACACCAACCTAAACAAAGCCTACCCCAAGGATAGCTTCCCCCTTCCACGAATTGACCAACTGTTGACAACATAGTCGGACATGAGCTTCTGAGTTTCATGGACGCCTACTCAGGCTATAACTAGATTGTTATGCACTCTCACGACAGACAAAAGATAACCTTTATCACCAACAAAGGACTTTATTGCTATAAGGTCATGCCCTTTTGGTTGAAGAACGCCAGAGCCACATACCAGTGGCTCGACAACAAAATGTTTGCCCGGTAGATCGAATACTCCATGGAAGTCTACGTCGACGACATGCTCACCAAAAGTATCAGGTTGGTGGACCATATTGCCGACCTCAAAGAAATGTTCCCAATACTGCGGAAATATCATATAAAGTTAAATCCAAGCAAATGTGCCTTTAAAGTCAACTCAGGAAAATTTCTCAAATTCCTGGTCAGCCAAAGAGGGATAGAAGCAAACCCTAAAAAATCCAAGCTCTGCTCGACATAACTTCGCCCAGAATGACAAAGGAAATCCAATGCCTCACAAGAAGGATTGCCACACTCGATTGTTTCATCTCTAGTGCCACCGATAAATGTCTTCCCTTTTTCAAACAGTTGAAAGGAAAATAAAGGATTGAGTAGATGAAAGGGTGTGAGCTCGCCTTCTAAAAACTCAAGCAGTATATGGGCTCCCCGCCCCTACTCTCAAAACCCGAGCAAGGAGAGCCGCTCTTGCTATACTTGGCAGTCTCCATAGCCACAATCAGCTCGGCCCTCATCCGAGAGCAAGGAGGAAAGCAACTACTGATGTATTACATCAGTAAAGCCATGGTCCCAGCAGATACTAGGTACCCAAAAATTGAGAAACTCACCCTAACCTCAGTTGTCTCGTCCCACCGACTGCAACCATACTTCCATGCCTATACCATTATTGTAAGACCCGTACCCTAGCTCGTACTGTTCCATAAACTTCCGCGATCCTCCCGGTCGAATTTCGACAACCCGTAATCTGTTATCGGCAGTTGCGCACAACCTTGAGTCACGTCCCGTATTCCAGAGTCGGCTCAATCTAAGACTTGTACCCTATCGACCGCGCCGTCGCTGCAGTTCCAATGCCGCGTCTCACGCACCGAGGCGATACCCAGACCAGAAGATGTGGGCCCGCGTTCAGTTCTAGGAAAAATGCCGCACATAAACCAACCCAAGAGAGATTTCAAATCATGTCCTATCAATCCCATCAATGTCAAGTACATGTCACGTACAACACATCAATCAACCCATCACCCAACACATCACTCACCCCATCACAACCCATACCTCTCTTACACAACAACCCCAAAAGTCAACATTTTCATCCCATCTCTCTCTCTCTCTCTCTCTCTCTCTCTCTCTCTCTCTCATCCATCACTCCATCCCATCTTCTCTCTCTTATTTCTCTCTTCTCATTAAAGCAACCAAAGGAGAACCCAACATCCAAGCTCTCCATGAGAAGAGCTTGGTATGGCCTATCTTCCTACCCCCACATCTTTCATCCTAACCCTCTAAACTTCATCATTCTCCGTCAAAGTCGAAGCCAAGGAGCTAGGGATTCCATCGGGCCAAGAAGATCGAAAGGTGGATGACTTTTATTATTTGATTTGTGATTTAAGGGCCCACATATGTGGGACTCATCTTGATGTATGTGTTGTGATCATATGAGGGACCCATAGTGGCGGGGTCCCTCCGCTACACCCGATCTCTCTCTCTCTTGTGTGTGATGGCTTGTGGCCCACCTCGATGCATGATATCATCTGAGCCGTCCACCCACCTTACAACAGCAAGGTGGCTGCTGTTGGGCCCTACCATGAAATATTTGTTTTATTTAGCCATCCATCGGTTTACGTGGGACCCACTCCACACGTGTGAGGGTGGGGCCCACCAGATGTATGAGCCTTAGATCCAGACCATCCATCCAGTCGTCCAGGGCCTGGACGCCGGACTCTAGACGATTTCAAGCCTTGGAACATTTAAAATAAAATAAAATATATATAATATACTATATGCTATATACGTAAAGTGTATATATGGTGGGCCCTACGTGGGACCCACCTGCTGTTTGGAAACAGATTGGCTGGACGTCACACACCAACTATTTAGCTGTGTTGTGACATCATCAAGTTATGCGGGTCCCACCTGACGTGTGGATGGAATCCACACCGTCCGTCCATCTAGACGTGATCCACCATGATGTGGATTTAATCCACGTCGTGCATCTGTTTTGCAGCAACAACAGCAGCTGCTACTAGCATCAGCAAGTCCCATGGGTCCCACCTTCGTTGTGGGCATTGTATATCCACCGCCATCCATCTCACGTGGCACACCCCACACGTGTGGGTGGGATCTACGTTGATGTATTTATCATATCTGCACCATCCAGATCTTCTGGACGGTGGCCACACCTTTAATGTACGTATTTCCCACGATGTGGTCCGCTGATACATGTGTTTCATCACGCCGTCCATCCGTGGATGCCCACCAAGATATATGCATTTGATCCACACCGTCCAGATTGCTGGACGGTGGGCCACACCCCGATGTATGTGTTTTATAAACACTGCCCATCCATTTTTCCAAGATCATTTGTATGATGGGCCCCGGTCTGATTTTGCGGGCCTGGGCGCTGCATCTTTTAAAAATAAATAATAAAATAATAATAATGATAATAATATATGTATTATAACATATAATATTACATGGTGTGCCCTACGTGGGACCCACCTTGGGACGTGTTTTATCTAACCAACCATCTGATGGTACACCACCTTAATGTATTTATTCCATCCACACCATTCAAATTATGCTGGACGGTGCTGGACAATGTTTGGTCGGTGCAGTCCAATGTGTGGACGTGCTTTAGAGTGTTAGACAATGTTTGGACCGTGCTGATTTACATAAACAATGTTTGGGTAATGCTAATCATCATTAGAGCGCCATGTGCCCTATAGAATGATAGTGTACTGTGATACACATGTTGCACCTGCAACTATTGAAATGATTTTAGATGTAATCCAACTCCCACTCAAGGCCCATTGGTGTGGCCCATCCATGAGGCCCATCGTGATGTATATTTGAGGTCCATGTGTAGGGCCCACTTGTGATGTATTGAGGCCCATGTGTAGGGTCCGCCTATTGTATATTTGAAGCCCATGGGTCGTGGCCCATTGTGATGTATTTTCGGCCCAGATAGCAAGGCCCGAAGTGATGCACGAGAGGCCCATGGTCGTGGTCCAATGTGATATATTTAAGGCCCATGTCCTGCGGCCCATTAAGATGTATTTTCGACCCATTTAACATATTGAGGCCCATTTGATGCGGCCGATGTGATGTACTTGAGGCTCATTTAATAAGGCCCAATGTAATATATAAGAGGCCTAACTTGTTGTATTTGCGAGGGCCCAACATGATGTATTGTGACCCATTTGAATGAGGCCCATGATGATGTATATTAGGCCCCTGCGTAAGGCTATGGGCCCACATATGGTTGGTCCTAGGAGGGTCACTCCTTGGGAGCGATGTTGGTTAAATGCCCACATTGATGGGCTATGATGATTAAATGTCCACATTGTAATCTTCCCGTAGGCCGATTATTGAGGGAGGTCAATTCTGATTATCAAGACCAATTCCGTTTGTCAATTCTGATTTCGATTATCGAGACTGATCCCATTTGTCGATTCCGATTCCGATTATCCAGACCGATTCCGTTTGCTGATTTCGATTTCGATTATCGAGACCGATTCCAATTGACGTGGCCGATTGCCAATTCCGATTGACATGACCGATTTGTCGACTCTGATTATCGATCGATCCCGATTGTCGTGGCCGATTGTCGATTCTGATTGATATGACCAATTTGCCGATTCTGATTATCGATCGATTTCGATTATCATGACCGATTATCGACTCCAATTGCCATGACTGATTTGCTAATTCCGATTATCGATCGATCCGATTGTCGTGACCGATTTGCCGATTCTGATTATCGATCGATCCCGATTGTCATGGTCGATTGTTGTGGCCGATTGCCAATTCCGATTGACGTGACCGATTGCCGATTCTAATTGACGTGACCGATTTATCGATTCTGATTATTGATCAATCCCGATTGTCGTAGCCGATTGTCGATTCTGATTGACTTGACCGATTTGCCGACTCTGATTATTGATTGATCCTGATTGTCGTGGCTGATTGCTAATTCCGATTGACGTGACCGATTTGCCGATTCTGATTATCGATCAATCCCGATTATCGTGGCCGATTACTGATTCCGATTGACGTGGCCGATTGCTGATTCTGATTGATGTGACCGATTTGTCAACTCTGATTATTGATCGATCTCGATTGTCGTGGCCGATTGCCGATTCTGATTGGCATGACCAATTTGTCAACTCTAATTATCGATCGATCCCGATTATCTTAGTGATTGCCGATTCTGATTGACATGACCGATTTGTTGATTCTAATTATCAATCGATTCCGATTGTCATGATTGATTACCGACTCCGATTGTCACGACCGATTTGCTGATTCTGATCATTGATTGATCCGATTGTCGTGACCGATTTGCCGATTCTGATTATCGATCGATCCCGATTGTCGTGGCCTATTGCCGATTCTAATTGACATGACTGATTTGCCGATTCTAATTATCGATCAATCCCGATTGTTGAGGCCAAGTATCGAGGCCGACTCCGATTGTCGAGGCTCAGTCCGAGTGTCGATTTCGATTGTCGAGACCAATTTCAATTGTCAAGGCCGATTGTCGAGACCTATATGGTGTATATTCGGCTCGTGTTTTAATCCTAATGTGATGAATATGAGGTCTATGGGATGAGACCCATTGTGATGCATTTGAGGGTCAGGTGATGGAGCCCATTGTGATGTATGTTAGGCCCATGCGAAAGGTCCATCGTGATGTGTATTTATCCCTTATGTGAGGTCATGGTGTTGTATATTTGGCCCTTATGTGAGGTCATGGGTCCACTATATGTTAGGATCTATAAGGGTCATTCCTCGGGGGCAATGTTGGTTAAATGTCCACATTGTCAAGGTCGATTGTCGATGCCGATTATTGATACTGATTATGAGTATGTGACAACATAGCATCATGATACATGCCCATACGCATCATCTGCATGTTTGTTATGAGATGTGGTTGATCATTACATATGTCATTGAGCATGTTGTTATGAGACTTGCTGATAGGCGGAGTTTATGTCACATGAGCGCACGGTATGCGTGGGATTGATACATGACTGGATTGTATGACTCATGCATCTTGCATTATGATTACTGTACACCCTAGCGACATCAGGGCCGTAGCCACCACAAGCATATCGTGGATGGCCGACGGGGCACCGAAAATTTGTTCTAGCATCAAGCTGTCATAGATGGCCCTGGGTGAAAATCCCTAAACCCTCTTAGTACCAGAGGATGCCCCAACGCCGAGATCGAGTGGATACATGAGCGCTTGAGTACCGAATACCAAGAGGTAACGTCTCTCACTGTGTCATGGTCAGTTGGGAGGGGGTGTGGCCTTACCCGCCCGAGAGCAGGAGGTATAGCTAGGCTGAGTTTGACCAGCTCATAAATGGGTCTGTTGTCGACGTGCCAGATAGGTATTGACAGACTATTGGTCAGGCAAATAGTGAGGTTTCTTACGCCCACTTAGACTATGTTGCTGGGAGAGGGGCAGTGCCATTTGGAGTGTACTAAACTCCGGTTATGATCCCAAAAAGGAACCGTACTGATATGTGGACTTATTGAGTAGGAATTGCATACTCATTCATTCATTCATCACTATCCACTCGGGCTGGTGATATGTAACTATTTACTACACGTACTTTCGCATGGCCAGGATTTCGATTGGGCGCATGACTAACCTGAGATCAGGAGTCTACCACATTGAGTCTAACTATCCAAATTTAGGTATGGGACTGGTTTGGATAGAAGTCCTTTATGATAGATCCTGTAGCTCGCGACACTACGTACCATCATCCCGACTTCACACTCTAGCTTGGTCATTCCATTCACACTGCATAGTGCATTGCATCCTCAACATCTGATATTGGCTTATTATGTTTTTGCACACACAACCTTGATATGGCCATTAGCATTCATGCCTTGCATCGTATAGCCTTGATACGACTGATGGCACTCATGGACTTACCAGTATATTTTCGCTTATTCTGATATCGTATGATTCATGATCTTATCACTATTCCCGTATGTTTCTGTCATTATAAGATTATGGCATTACATTAAATACTTGACACTTACCTTGTGCACACACTTACACCACCCTATAAGCTTTCTATAAGCTTATGCATGATAGATGCATGCAAGTGATGTTAAGTTACAGCAGCATTGAGCTTGGAGCATGCAGCAGTCTTCTGGGGATTTGATTTTCGACATATGTATTTCCCTTTCAGCATTGTATTCAAATATTTATATTAGTGGATATGTGATGATGATGTTGCCTTTGTGATTTGGGTAAACTTATAGTTATGCTTATTACGAGTTAAATGTACATTGGAAAATCCTCCTTGTAGGATCCCAGGATCGGAATATGGCGTATGGATGCTGGGAGCCAAGAATGGGGTACTATGGAGGCTGTCGCCACCGAATTCGGCAATCGGAAATTTTGGGAGCCCGGTTTCTGAGTTCGGGACGTGACAATTATAGTTATGACCAACCAACCTCTCCGTCAGGTACTCTAAAAACCTGAAGTTTCAGGGAGGCTCACAAAATGGTCAGTCGAGTTCAATGAGTTAGACATCAAATATCAGCCCCAAACTGCCATCAAAGGACAACCAGTTGCCGACTTCATTGTCGAACTTACGTGCAAGGCCAACCTAGGGACGAGTCTCAACACCCAGCTCGACCAACCTGAAGATCAGATAGTCAAATTAGACCTTCAAAAATGGACACTACACATCGACAGTTTATTCAATTCTAAAGGCAGCGGGGCTAGGATAGTCCTTGAGGCTCCTAACCTGACCTGCATACAATTCGTCTTAAAATCTAGATTCCATACATCGAATAACACGACAGAGTATGAAGGTTTGTTAGCTGGGCTCAAGCTAACAGTAGCAACGGGAGCTCAGAACCTGAAAGTACACAACGATTCTCAACTCATAGTTAACCAGATCGCTAGTGAATACTAAGCCAAAGAAGAAAGAATAATGGCCTACCTGCAAAAAGCTCAAGAAC
This sequence comes from Magnolia changhungtana, assembly GCA_030180095.1. Classification (NCBI taxonomy): domain Eukaryota; kingdom Viridiplantae; phylum Streptophyta; class Magnoliopsida; order Magnoliales; family Magnoliaceae; genus Magnolia; species Magnolia changhungtana. Next base: position 7,174,294 of record JASAUF010000625.1, read on the forward strand.
TCATCAGCAAATTCTCAAAATGAGACATCAACCTAATCCCCATATCGAAAAACTCTAAAGCAAACATGCTGGCAAAACAGGATACGACAATCGAAGATGATATCTCAAAATCAACCCCAATCGAGTTCTTAGCTAAGCCAAGCATCAGTGAGTCCAATCCGAGCAAAGTCGAACTGGATGGACCCGATAATCGACTACCTTCAAGAAGGCAAGCTACACGGAGATCGACTGCAAGCACGCAGACTCTGCTCCTCGTTATGTCATGATCGGAGACATCTTGTACAAAAAGGGATTCTCTCTCCCATACCTCGAGTGTCTCCGACCTAACGAAGCTGAGTACATCCTGAGAGAAATTCATGAAGGTATTTGCAGCAACCACTCCAGCAGTCGCGCTCTCGCTCACAAAGTCATCCAGCAAGGATATTTTTGGCCAACCATCCAGGCAAAGACCAGGCAATACACTTGAAAATGTGACAAATGTCAACGATTCTTGGTTATACCCCATCAACCGCCTGAGTAGCTGACCCCCATGACTGGACCATGGCCCTTTGCATAATGAGGGATCGACATCATCAACCCTCTACCGACTGGCAAGGGACAGGCCAAGTTTGCAATCGTCGCAGTCAACTACTTCACTAAGGACCTGTTTGAATTCGTGTATAGTATTGTATTGTATTGTACTTGGGTACTGTTCATGTATACATTGGACAGGCCTCAGAATACATCCTTCTCACCATGTCATTATTCAATATTTGGATTAGAGGTATAGTGCGGGCAAGTATACTAGATCTTGTACAGATCAATATTTGGATACGAAGTAGTAGGCATCCGTATTATTCAAACGATCAACTACAATAGTACGTGGTTTGTACGAACCGTTCATATATTCTTCGTAATTCTCATTTCTTTCATAGGTGGTGGTGCCCATCATCAGTTGATATGCTTCATTTGATCCGTCCAACGTAATCTGATCCGTCCGTCATGATCTGATCCATCCAACGTGATCTGATCCATCCGACGTGATCTGATCCGTCCAACGTGATCTGATCCGTCTGTCATGATCTGATCCATCTAATGTGATCTGATCTGTCCGTCATGATCTAATACGTCCAATGGTTTGAACTGTTCTTTCTTTCCTTTCCAATTCTCGTCCACTTCATATTATGGTGGGGGCCACCATGAGTTGATGTGATTCATCTGATGGCCCAACTGTAGACCCCACGATGAGGTCGGAGCTCATCCAGACCGTCCATTGGTTTTGAAATAGCTGATCGACCATGATCTGGCCCACCTTTGCCTCGTACTATATCCCAGAGGGAGACGATGAGACAAAATCATATGATAAAGTTACATGCGACTTTAAAACAAAACATAATACAGTTGTGATCCAGAGGACCCAGTTCAAATAAGAAATAAAAAATTACCAAAATATTTGGAAAAGTGCATCTGTTAATTTCTGATTGATTTATCCAACCCGATTTGAACTTCCTGTGATACAGTCCATGATACAATCAGAGGATCCAGTCATAATGTCTACAAAAAAACAACAAAAAACTATAGCTACAGAATTCAGCTCAGCCATTCACTGTAACTAAACCCGAAAGAACAACCTTATGCCGGCATAAAAAATCAACAATCCAAGCAACAAACGAAACAGTAGAGTCATGCATTAATTGTCTCCAACTTCAGCAACAGTCACCCTCTCAGCGTTGGCAGCTTCTCACACATTCCTAGTGGCGATTTGGGGCTGATCTGTGAGAGAAGCAACACAGTTGCCACTGTCCATGGTTGAGGGACGATGAGATGCATAAACAGCGACACTTCAAGTGGGCTGTCGCGTCGTCCGATCAGTGAAAGAAGCCTAATTGATATAGTAAACAGAAATAATTTTCAAACAGAATCTTCTTAATGGATATAATGTATTCTTCACTGCTTCAACTAACAAAATAAATTTACATATGAAATAACTAATATCCTACTAACCTGATACTGATTCCAGGCATTCGTAGCATTTTCAAAAGTCAGGAAAGACTTGTGTTTGCATCCACTAAAACTATGAACTTGGGCATTACAGTCATCCCATGTTGCATAGATCCCGGGATTCCTTCCCACAAACACCACATAATACTTATGCTTCATTCTGCTGCAAGCATTAATCAATGCCTTAATCAGTAGGGTAACAAGAAAAAAAGTAAGAGAAAACAGGCCCTAATTGGCGCCGTTAACAAATCATTCCAAACGTAAGCGACGCGTCATCACTCCAAGCCTGATTTACAGTGCCCTGAATTACAAAATAATTTCTCAACTATAATGCAAGTGAAGAGTGTATCAATCCATAATGTAATACTCATATTGCCATTCAACATCAACAACTTCAGATTGAGCACTCTAGCAGTAGTGGTACTTTGAAAAGCTTCACAACTAGCCAGAGTAGCATCAGCTAACCGAGTTTAGAGGCCACATGTGCAACCAATAATACTAACAAATGTGGATGTATGCAAAATATGATACATCGTTGACAACTGAAAAAACAAAAGTAGACCATCACCAGAATATGAATCACACTCTGAATTCACAAACATCTAGATACACACAGAATATATGCAGAACTATATCCGAAAAACAAGTCTCAACCAGTTTCATTCAGAAATCATCCAACACTTTACTCCAGCAGAAATTACTACCGAGTAAGGACACCTGTGAGACAAAACATTCTCAATTAGTTACACTCAAAAATCCTTCAACATTTTATTCCAGCAGAAGTTACTGCTGAGTAAGGACACCTGTGACACAAGTACCATTCTCAACCAGTTACAGTCAGTAATTGAAAGAACATCTTTACCCACCAGATATAACTACTGAAAGAATTCCTCCAACATAATTAGTCAGAAGAACCTACTACTGAATAATGGAAACTGCCACCCTATATAATCTCAAATAGAATTTTGCATAGCAGTTAAAGTGACAACCTGCCACAAAAAAGTAGCATTGCAGATTTAATATATAGCAATCCAAGATATGTAAACATCTGATTACTGCTCCAGCAGCAATCATATAATCCACAGCGTTGACAGGAAGTAAACAACTTCAGCGCCCATTCACAGTGATGCAAGAAACGGTATCCACCCAAAAGCAAGAGGAAGAAAAAAAAAAACACAACCAGCAAGTATCACATAACAATCAGCAGAAAAAATAAACGGGCCAATTTTCAGTATGGACCACAGTGAGGAAGGATAACTTTCTCTATCCATTCCTTTTGTCGTTTATGTCCCAACTTAAAAAAGAAACCTACACTAATTAAATCACCCTACAACACCCTAGCAGCCTGAATTTGATCTTCACTGGAAAGACCATCCACCTCCTCAAGGATACCCAACAGACGTTGCACACGCGTCATACTTTTCCCCTGCGCCATTGTAATGGTCAGGTTGTTGACGGCTTCGGCGACCTCCCCCATCTTGTCTCCAATCTGTTCACTCGATCTACTCTTCCTATGGCTAAAATCACTTCCATTAGCGCGACTATGATGAGAACATGAGGTGGCTTCCATTGGGCTTTTGTTTGTTCACTTTGCCCGATTTACTGAACCCTCACCACCGTGTAATCGGGGAGTTGCCCTCCGATCATCCTCATCTGAGGATGAGAGACGCACAATCTGGCAGGGCTCCTCCTCGATTCATCATTGGAGTTCATGTCGTCACGGCTGCACCTTTTCCCGGATATGGGAGAAGAATATGCCGTACTGGCAAATTCGCCGTGGGCAGAATCGTTGCCAAACATAAAGGCGAGATCGTCCCATCTATCCACATGTTTTCCTCGAACCCGTTCGGCATATGGGTGGGTCTGTTCACACAATGACAAAATGTTAAAAATATTTATTACAAATCAGACATTTTAAATATATTAAGCAATTATAATTTCAATTATCGTACCACAATGTATCCTTCCCATACATCCTCGGTAGCTATCACCATCTTCTGGGAGTCATCCCATCCGAATCCTGAGGCATTGAGCATGTCCTTTATTGCCCAATATATCATCTTCAAGGTCCGAAGCCGGTTTGAAATATATCGGTTCTCTAACAATATCCCACAAGCATTGTAAATCTCTTTAATGGTGGCTTTATAAGCTTCGAGTTTAAACCCGATGTCACTTTTCAGACCCAGATTCACCTGTTCCACCAACACATCAACTAGTGCATTGTCCATACTATATGTCCATTGTATTCTACTTACTCTTCTTGTACCACGCTTCGGTTGAGAGACATTTCTTAGTGATGGCCGGGTCTTTGCGGGAGTTTTCTTTTTTTTCTGGGGTGCCACTTTTTTCTGCAGGTGAGCTTGGGCATTGGTTGGACACAAGAATCTTCTTAGTAGGTGATGCACAAACTTCTTTCTTCTTCGATGTGCTCCTTAAAAAATTCATTAAACCTACAAGCAGAAGATGTTAATAGAAACAAGTACACTAAAGCCAATTGATGCCCGACTATATCAGTCATATATAGACACGAATGACATTAATCACAAATAAATATGATAAGTATTAGGCAGATGGTGAAAATATATGAATAAATATTCATGCTTTCAACAAAGCAGATAATTATATAAACCAAACAAGTCTAAGTAGGTTGTCTTGTGCGTGGAAGACTATCATTCCACATTCTCTCAGCTATCTCGTCTCTCTTACGTGTCCAATCATCACATGCACGATCCATCACCCGAGATAATGCTTGTCCTTCTTTCACCATACTTACATCTACAGCAGAAGGCGAAACATCCATTGCACTGTCTCCACTATCCTCAACTTCCTCTGCTAGTCCATCATCACCAGCAACACGGAGGAAATTATGAAGGACACAACAAGCTATAATAATTTTTACTTACGTTTTAAACTTAAATTGAGGAGGAGTACATAGAATAGGAAAGCGGCCTTTTAGAAACCCGAACGCACGCTCTATGACATTACGCAGATGTGCATGGTGATAATTGAACAATTCCTTTTTATTGGCAGGCTTCTTTTCCGTACGAAACTCGTTCAGGTGATATCACACACCTCGATATAGTGCCATAAATCCAAGCGTATGTGCATATCTGGCATCAACAACATAATATTTTCCTACACATTACAAGATATGTTTCGGTTAAATTACATGCATAAACAGATATAACGCAAACAATCACCCCCTTTAGCTAATTACTGTGTGAAATTAGAAAACAATCAGGTCGACGGGTTAGTGCATTTTGTAACACACGAGCATCGGATGCGGATCCATCCCAACCAGCAAGTACGTATACAAATTTCATATCAAACGTACATGCGGTCAAAACATTCTACGATAGAAATCCTTTCCTATTTCTAAATGTTGAGCTTGATTCTTTTGGCAAATGAGCCAGGATATGAGTACCATCTAGGGCCCCAATGCAATTCTACAATCAAAAGTTTGCCACATGATCAGTTCATTCTGTTCATGGTACTATCTAGTAACTGCTCCAACACATGTACTCACTTTACCTAAAAATATGGGCTCCACAAAGGGTTGTCGGATATCTCCTTGGGTGTGTGTAATCCAGGGAACTTCACATACTCTGGATATAGACCAATTATAGCATCCAATACTCTAGTAAAGTGTCGGCTTACAGTTTCACTAGATCTTGTGAAACGATGACCAATGACTCGGTTACGTACATTATGTCTAATAGTGTAGAGAAACATTACAACCTGCTCCTCCAACATGCATCTCTTGCTATCGAATAATAGATTCCGATCTCTCAACAATGAACATAGTTCGAAAAATTGTCCCCTGCCCATTCTCAGCTGCGCAAGACAGTCACTATCACTCTTACGTATGATTCAGCTGATGAATCTATCCCTTTCAATGTGACCACCAGCGGGGTTTGCCTTCACACAGAACCGACGATAGTATTCAACTACTCTGATTACACATACTGAAGCTGCAATGGCTGTAATTGCAGCTGCAAGTTCACTCTCATTCCATTCACTGCCAGAGGACCTTTCATCAGTATCATCCACACTTTCGGAAGCCATTGCAGCTCAATAGAACTTAAATGAGATTTGAATGGGAATTACAATAAATTGAGAGCTGTTATACCTCCTCTAACATGAAATGAATATACAGCAAACACTTCCATTGTAGGGGATATTGTATTCCGATTGATAGTCTTTGCAAAATTGACGATTTACAGAAAATTGATATGAATAAATAAAAGTTGAGCATGGACATTAGATAATTTTAGTAGATAATTTATTAACTTGCAAATAAACGGAATCATACAAGAAATCTGTTAACATGCAATTGTCGGTTGTTTATTTACAACTTCTGAGTACAGACATCAAACACTACAAAAAGTAAGGTAATTTAGAAGCAATAAAGTTCGATGGTGCCATTGCCGATTTGTCTCTATTAAGACAGAAGCATGTAAATGGATGACCACAGCGAGGACTGAATCTACCAGCACTGAATCTACTAGCGCTGACTAATACATGTTAAAAAGGCAATGGCTTGAAGGTGGCATTGAATAAAATAACAGAACGTCATCTAACACCTCACGGCCATCTTATAAGAAATGCAAACCCAGATTCAATGTAATGAGGAGACGTCATACAGTGAACAACCCGTTCATATAACAGGGAAATTGATGCTGAAACTGAAGAGGATAATATGAAGAGATATTCATCCTTCAAAGCGCCAACGAAATCGACTTGAAATGAAAGAAATAATGCGTCTATAATTCAATAGATATACATAAGTAATACCTTGTTATAGAATCCGATCGGATGATGCAGAGCGTACAGAGGGCGATTAACTTCCCTATCTAACAGATGATTTTAAAGAGGTGGTTCAAGGAATGGTATGTTACGAAGAAGAGGGTTTTATAGAAGAAACAAGTAATGAAATTGCAAATTGTTAAAATATAAAGTCATCTCATCTGTTCTCATACAACAGAGCATGCACCCATCAATTCAATCCATCGACGCTCACCAGCAAGGCATTGTGAAATCCCAAAGAGGATTTGGAATATTTGCAGATTTTCCGCCCATCAGCTGGAATAGGGTGTAGACAGTCCCCGGGTGTGTAATATAGACCGTATACACGCCAATAAGGGGGCTGTCCTGCATCAAAGAGGCTCATGCAAGATTTTTTCCCTTCTAGTCAATGTTACAGGTGGTTGAATATAGCCAACCCGATTTGCAGGAGGGAGATGATCGTACCTAATGGATTTGCCTTCAGGTAGAAGGAACGGCTTTGCACAATGGCTCGATGTGCAACAAGAAAGCTTGAAGAGAGCTATGACGGTGACGGAATGAACAGACGGATCGTCGGAAGGGTCGATTCGATACAGAATGCCGACATGCGGGCTCTCAGACGAGCAATGGAGAAGGCGGTGGAAAAGATCACCCATTCTCCGTAGGATACAAAAATAAAAATGTCTGTTTAAAAGTCGTCCACGTTTACAATGCAATGAAGGTGTTGTACCGATGGCAGCTACATGCACTGACAGTACCATACCGCCGGTCAGAGAAACTGGTTTGTGGATGTATTCGCGCGCTTCATATACAAAGGTTGGCTACTCTTAACCAAACATTGCTTATGTCACATCAGACCCATTAATACAATGCAATACACCCCTAACCGAGAATCTAAACAGGCCCTAAATGGGTCGAGGTTGAGCCCTTAGCCAAGATCATCAAGCAGAAAATTACTGACTTCATTTGGAAAAGCATCATTTGTCGATACGGGCTCCCCCACACGATCTTCTCAGATAACAGGAAGCAGTTTAACAACGACTGATTCTAAAGTATGTGTTGGAACCTCGGAATCCATAACGTCTATTTGTCACCCTAGCACCCCTAAGCTAACAAACAGGCCGAATCGATCAACAAAATCATCAAGAATTATCTTAGACCAAGCTCGAGAAGGCTAAAGGAGCCTGGACAGAAGAACTTCCCCACGTTCTCTAGGCATACCGGACTACTGCCCAGGTGGCCACAGGAGAAACTCCTTTATTCCTGGCCTTCAGCACCGAAGTCGTGGTCCCAATCGAAATTGGACTCCCAACTACTCGCACCGGCTCCTACGACGAACGACACAACTTCAAGCAAATAACACTGGACCTCGACCTAATCGAAGAAACAAAGGAACAAGCCCAACTCAAAGTCACAGCTCGGCAACAGCAGGTCGCCCGTTTCTACAATTCCAGAGTAAAAGATGAGAAGGTTCCTATCTGGAGATCTAGTCCTCTGCAGAACTTTCTAAAATACCAAGGAGCCTGGTCAAGGGACCCTGGGACCGAACTGGGAGAGACCCTACAAAGTGACGAACGCAAGTCGATTGGGAACATATCTACTCAAAGACATAGAAGGACAACCCCTGCCACATCCTTGGAATCCGAGCACCTAAAGATCTACTATGCATAGGAGCCAACCAGGCTTAACCGCGAGGTCTACTTTCCTGCTATTTTCAATCTACAATGTTGGAATCTACATGTCTTCTCCAGAAGCTGCAATAAACATCCCGAGCTTAGGAAAATCTTACTCTCTACTTTTCTATCTACAAACATTCGACCTATGAAAATCTACTAAGGGCTTCCTTTAGTACAAGGGAAGAATACCCCTCACCAATGGTCCGACCCTTTAAAGACGAAGTCGGACCAATGATTGAATTTCTTTATGGTCCACCAGGGACTTCCCATAGTGCAAGGGAGGAACGTTACATAAACGGTCATTCGACCCTTAAAGAAGAGGTCGGACCACCAACTATCGCTACTTTTCAAGCATCACAACCTACAATAGGGGGGAACAATGCTTCTAAAATTAAAATTGTTCAACCAAGTAACACAATTTGTCAAACCTACTTTGAGAAATAAAGGATTTAAGGGCTAGCCCCAACATGACCTAAAAGGGTCAATCTACCTACCAATGATAAAAAGATCCAACCAAATCACTTGGAAAATCCACACAAATAGTCATCAACAAAAACTCTTTTTTCATTAAACATAATAGACAAAATTATAGAGAAATAAAAAGAGGTACAAAGAGAAACATGAGAAGCTCTGAGCATTGGCAGCTGTTCGTAAGAGGAGACCTCAGCTCTTGGCCAAGGCCGAGTCTTCTGAAGGGCCAACCTCAAAGGCAAATAGGTTGAGCTCAAGGTGCACCTCCCTAATATCTTCTAGGCACTTGTCATACTCGGCACTATAAAGAGTGTCCCTCTCTTTCTCCCACTCTTTGGAGGCCTTCAATTCCTCCGTGCCTGCCTCCTTAGCCTTCAAAATGGCCGCCTCAACCTCCTTCCTTCATCTTCACAGTATGGCTATGAAGTAACTCACCCAACTCGGACTTCCACCGAGCACCCTTCTCCAAAGCCTTATTGAGAAGCGCCTTCGCTGCCTCCAGCTCGATCCTCACGGCCTCCAGCTTGGCCTTCAACCCCTCTACTTGAGCCGACAAAGCAACGTTCTCAAAGTGAAGCTGCTTGGACTCAACACTCTTTTGTAACAAGGTCGCCTCGGCCTCCTTACACTCTGTCTTAAGGTGCAATATATCCCGGTAGGCATTTACGAGGGAGGGGGTGAACTGAAGACAAACCCACGATTAGTGTCACACCCCAAATCCAGGGCAAACAGCTTCCGTAGTGCCCCGAATTTGGCACTCGGCTTCCTTACACCAAATCTCAAGTTTGGCTCACTACAAGGAAGATTTTTATTATTATTATTATTATTATTATTGAAATTTTCTTGGAATGATTTTTTTTTACTTGTTATATATACCTAAGCATAATGATCCGTGATCACAATACCAAGCAACAATCTTCATTATAGATTTAGTTAAAGTACAAGTACAATGTTTTTTCAAAATGTACAAATTTGTAGGCATCGCCAAAATATAGCATAGACAAGATGTATCCAAAAAGCTAACTCCTCCAAACTACTCCTACCTAGAAAATGAAAATTGAAAGCTTAGGCTGAAAGCCTAGTGAGTACACTCGTGTGTGTGTGTAGTGCACAAGCTTGCAGTAGAAATCAAAATATCGGAGTACATAAACCAAAGCATGATGACCATATAATACTACGTAAAGTCAAGAGGACAAGATGCAATGCAAGAGATGGTATGCAAAAGTATGCAAGGTGTATGCAAGCATGCAAGTCTTCCTCTAAAAGTCCACATCACAATATACTTGTCATCATTAGGAATCACGAGGGCCTGGTATCCGTAGCAAGTCTGAAACTTGTTGAATAGAGGCCTCACATACCCTCCTTGTTAGTGGGGGGCCTGTAGCCATGACAATACCCACTCGGCACGCCGATAGCTAACCCATTTCAGGGGCTGGTCAAACCCAACCACATTCGCTCCAACTCTTCAGCTAGGCATGGCCGAACCTCTTCTCACTCGACCCCGTTGGCAGGAGTCAAGCCTACTATGGTCTTCGGCACCAGGTGACTCATGGTATCCTCTCGGTCTTGATGATGAGGCTCGAGGGTAGCACTCGAGATTTATGGAATTTCACCAAGGGGTCTGGGACCCAGTATAAAGAAATCCAAATTTCTGATGTCCATAAATACCAACCACAATGCCGCTGAGATGGTCTCATCAGTATAACCACGGTGTTACTGTGCCGTTTTGTCTGTCACATAAGATACTTTAATATATGTTATGATATACACAAGCACACCATGCAGTATATTTGCACACGAGCAATGCTATACATTCGCACCATGTATGCACCTAAGGTAGCCCTAATGCCAGTCGGGCTCCTCCCCCATCCACATCCAACCTCGATTCATAGTCATCCTGGACTAGATGTATGTGCAACATCCGCACAAAATGTACTATCATCATCATGTGATCTCAATATGCACATGCATCCATGCATGATCACACTGCACATGATGTGCAACTCAAGTCCATGATGCATGTATATGTATGCATGCACATAACCCAACATGTGCAACATGCATGGGCTAGCCGGAAACTACCATAATGTCAAATGAGTAAAACAGTAGTCCGGTGTGCACTCCCTACACATGGTCAAGGAGGCTATGCGAGTGCTTATACCTTTCGCGTCACAAGCGTGTACAGATCCACTCTATTTTATAGCTAGTTATCAAGCCATCACTTAGCATAACACACAACAAGAATCGCATATGGTCTAATCATAATGGTCGCGCCATCGACACATTCATTGGCATGTAAGGATTAAGTGGTCCATCTCATTGGGCTCATAATGAGTTTATGTACAAGTGTCATGCCAACAATCAACACTTAGCACACGTTTAATAATTCTAGGTGGCTCATGACGTGGCCCTACTTAGTCCTTAGGTTCACATAGGCATAGGCATACACATGTATTATCATAGTATCCAACTTCCTCCATATATCATCATCATATACACCCTCATTACACAAGTCCCACTATCACAAGCATATATAATCACAACCAACACATGAATAATGTTTGTTTGTTATCACAAGCACCTACCTATTAGAATGGATGGATTAGTGGGTTGTCATAACCTACCTATATGGCTTGTTGGGCGGTCCATTTGGTTTCCACAATCAGCCCATTTAAGGGATTTATTATCATCACTTCAAAAATTACAACATCAGTCTGGCATACATTCAACACATGGAGATCACAAACACTTGCCAAAGAGGCCCAATTATTAGCGCAAACGAGACTACCACTAATGAGCCCACATGGCATTCACTCAAAATGGACCTTAACATTTTTGGGCCCACTACTCAATGGAATTCACAAATGGGCTCTATTTGGCACACAAGGTGGACTCACATTCAGCCCAATACACATATCAAGATGGGCCTAATCCAAACCCAATTGGGTCAGGCCCTATAATATGTTGGTCAAGAGGATAGGTGCTGTGGATATCAAGATGGGGCCCGCACGCATCCAGGAGGGGTCCACCACCATGTTGGGTGTATAATAGTCATCATGGTGGGCCCCAAAAGTTTTAATAGTGGTCATTTAATCACCGCTATTTTCTATGGTGCGTTCCACATTAGCTTTGGGTCTATGTGAAAACATAGACCATGTTAAATGGCCGATAAATATCAGAGTGGCCCCTACGGATTGAATGGTGGACATTGCCATTCACCTGGTTTCAATGGTATAGCCTACCTTAAACTTGGATCTGCTTGATATACTGGGCCTAGCCCTAAGGTGATATGGGTGACATAGATAAGGTAGGTACGTTATGGTAGGTTACTAGGAGTTTTTTTTTTTTTTAATGGTAGGGTTCCATTCCCACAGTTACAAGTGGCATGGCCCACTCAAACTTCGATTCAGCTTGATTTTTGAGACCAGGGGGTAAAATGGGCCGGTAAGTCAAATGAACGGTAAGGATCTAGCAAATACATCATGGTGGTGTCACAGTGGGCCTCACATATATTTGGACAAGAAAAGGGCCATGGATTGGGCATCTCCGTGGACAGTGTCCGGAGAGGAAGTCCCCCCCATCCTCTCTCTCTCTCTCTCAGTCCCCCCCATCCTCTCTCCCTCTCTCTCTCTCTCTCTCTCTCAGTCTCTCTCTCTCTCCTCTCTCTCTCCCTCTCTCTCTCTCTCTCTCTCTATATATATATATATATATACCATGGTTTCCAACGATGTCCAGCGATAGACATTCAATCACTACTGTTTCTACAGTGCGGCCCACCCATGGAATCATGCTCTAAGATAAATTGGGAAAACGGATGGCAGGTGTGGATCTAAGACATATTTTGGTGTGGCCTTCTGTGGACCCACGCCTTTCATTTGTCTCCACAATACAACAACAGCGATGTTGGAAGCTGCAACGTCATTATATATATATATATATATATATATATATATATATATATATATATATATATATATATATATATAGGGAAAAGGTACTATGCGCTCGAGCGTAAAGCGGTCGTCCGTGAGGTCGAGCTGGGTGGGCCCCACCGTGATGCCTTTCGAACATCAACACCGTCCACCAGATGTACCATTCCATGGTGGGCCTAGACGGCCCAAAATCAAGTCAATCCGTGACTTAGGTGGGCCACACCACATACAGAAGTGAAGAGGGACCGTGCACCATTAAAACATTCGTAACCATTTTCGAGGGCCCACCGAGATGTGTTTTGCAAATCCAGCCCATCCATTATGTGTCTCCCACTTGAATGAGGGTTCAGACCAAGTTTCAGGTGCATGGAAAACTCAGGTGGGTCCCACCAGTGCTTTTATATGTTTTTGGCATGTATACTTATGGTTTTAGATGGTGTGGCCCACCTGAGTCACGGATTGACCTGATTTTGGGCCGTCCAGGCCCACTATGGAATGATGCATCTGGTGGTCGGTGTTGATGTTCGAAAGGCATCATGGTGGGGCCCACCACTCAACCTCCACAGACGATCATGCTTTACGCTCGGCGCATAGTACCTTTTCCTACTACATATATATATATATATATATATATATATATATATATATATATATATATATATATATATAGGAAAAAGGTACTATGCGCTCGAGCGTAAAGCGATCGTTCGTGAGGTCGAGCCGATGTGGGCCCCACCGTGATGTCGATTCGAAAATCTACCCCTCGCCGATGCACCGTTCTAGAGGGGGCCCACACGGCTGAAAATCAAGTCAATCCGTGACTTTGTGGGCCACACCACGTACAGAAGTTGAGAGGGGTCGTGCACCATTGAAACATTCAAAACCATTTTTAGGGACCTTTCGAGACGTTTTTTGATGATCAACACCGTCCATCATGTGTGTCCCACTTTTTTGTAATTTTATACCTAGTTTCAGGTGGTATCCACGACTCAGGTGGGGCCCACCAAGTACTTTTACATGTTTTTGCGTGTATACTTATGTTTTTTGATGGTATGGCCCACCTGAGTTACGTGGACGGCTGATTTTGGGCCGTGTAGGTCCACCCTGGGCTCGTGCATATGGTGGATGGTGTGGATCTTCGAAAGGAATCACGGTGGGGCCCACACCAGCTCGACCTCACGGACGACCGCTTTACGCTCGAGTGCATAGTACCTTTTCCCTATATATATATATATATAATATATATAATATATATATAATATATATATATATATAGGGAAAAGGTACTATGCACTCGAGCGTAAAGCAGTTGGTCGTCCGTGAGGTCGAAATGTGTGGGCCCCACCGTGATGCCGTTCAAAAATCCACAGTCCACCGGATGCACCATTCCAGAGGGGGCCCACACGGTGAAAATCAAGTCAATCCGTGACTTTTGTGGGCCACACCACGCACATGAGTTAAGAGGGGCCGTGCACCATTGAAACATTCAAAACCATTTTTGGGGACCTTTCGAGACGTTTTTTGATGATCAACACCGTCCATCATGTGTGTCCCACTTTAATATAATTTTAGACCAAGTTTCAGGTGGTATCCACAACTCAGGTGGGGCCCACCAAGTGCATTTATATGTTTTTGCGTGTATACTTGTGTTTGCCGATGTTATGGCCCACCTGAGTTACATGGACGGCTGATTTTGGGCCGTATGGGCCCACCTTGGGCTCGCGCATCTGGTGGATGGTGTGGATCTTCGAACGGCATCACGGTGGGGCCCACACAGCTCAACCTCACGGACGACCGCTTTACGTTCGAGCGCATAGTACCTTTTCCCATATATATATATATATATATATATATATATATATATAAGTCATGCTCCCCTGCGCACTTACACACGTGCGCACCTTTGCACACATGCCATGGGTGTCTAATCTGAACGGTCCATGTGATGCGGAATCCCATGAAACTCCACGTGACAAATTTTCACCCCGATCTAAAATTCTGGTGGGCCATAGCAAAGAGAAATGCATATCAAGGGAGGAAACTGTTTTTATTTTTCATGGCCCATCAAAGTTTTAGATCAAAGTAAAACTTAGGCCCTAGGGGTTTCACAAGGTGCTGCTTCACATGAACGGTTCAGATTTTGGATATCCATCACGTATGATGGGTTCTAAAAAAAGTTCGTACTACCTAAGTACGAACTGGTTCACATGTGAGCGTTTCCGTGTATATATATATATATATATATATATATATATATATATATATATATATATATATATATATATATATATAGGTGTGCCGTGTGCAAGCCAGTGAGGATCATGTCCAGATCGTTTGGACAAAACAGATCCATCATGTGTGCCGTTGGGCCTGAACAACTGAATCATATAGTCTCCTCATCTAGGTCCTTTGTGACCGTGTAAATAGGTTGGATGGCTGTTAGACATTAAGGTGGGGCCACGGTCAGTGGGTCCCACACAAACTCCAAATCAGGTTGATATTTGTGTTTTCCCATCGTCTAACCCATTAAATACTATGAATGGTCCGCATGACATGTGCTCTCCAAAATAGGGCCCACATCAATGAGCCCCACACCTACATCATAAAGAAGGGAAGAAAGGAATCAAAGAGAAGGGAAGTTGAAGGGGGTGTACTCACCTTGATGATCAAGATGGATGGTTGAGTGGATGGATGGAGTTGATGATGGCCTACCAAGATCACCTCTCTCTCTCTCTCTCTCTCTCTCTCTCTCTCTCTCTCTCTCTCTCTCTCTCTCTCTCTGGTTGTAGAAAAATGGTGAAAATGTTAAGGAATAGGGGGTATTAGTAGAGAAATGGCTAAAATGGGGTTAGATTAGATTAATGTGATTTTGGTTAGCTTAGGCTAGGATTATGACAATTAATTCATTATTAGGAATTAATGGTGGATTAAAGGGGGCATGGGATGGCATGGTATGATGACATCATGCATAAGGGTGCTATGGAGAAGAGTTGAGTTGGTGCTACATATGAGAGAGGCGTGGCATGGGAGGGTGACATCACACACGAGTAGAAATTCTCTCACCCATGTGTGGTATGCTGCATGTGTGAAAGCATGTGTTGCACACATGTATGGAATGGAATGTACGGCCCCATGCGCACATGATATACAAATGATTCTTCGCAACCCATCTCATCAATGGAGCGTTGCACAGATGTGCAAGTGGTACATTTGTGACCGCGGCGACGGGGCGATCGATATGACAGAGGTTTCAATGACTCGGGGTCCGGGTTAGTTGAGCGTGTACTACAAATAAACAGTCTATGGCCGTCCAAAAGCATCGGGCATTGTGCACACATGTACGAGATGGATGGGGTCTTATAATTAGAAGACAAAAAAACTACTTAGTTAAGAGAAGCATCCATCATAAAGAGGACGACTTACCCCGTAAAAGAGAGCCCACATATGGCCCGCGATGGCCTCCGGAGGCATATCCATCACCCGAATAAACTCAACATCAGGCACATGTCGAGCAATCCAGGGCGTGAGGCCCTCTGTCGCGATGACAGCCGACTTTAGGGAAGCTTGAGCTTCACCACCTTGAACCCTGGCCGAGTTGGAAAATTGGGGCGAAGAGGGCTAAATCTCACAGCTAGGGGCCACCGGCACCTCAGGGGGATGAACCTTGACTGTGGGAGCCACCCCCGCATTAGCTTCAACACCTCCGGAGACCATGGGAGCCGCCCCCGCATCAACTTCAACACCTCCGAAGACCATGGTCTGGTCTGGAGGAGCAACAGCGACGGCAGTGGCAGAGTCATCAGCCGCCTTCTTCTTCTAGGCATGCCTTGACTTCTTCTGGGCCAACTCATCCGCAAAGGGAGCCCTCTGCTTAAACCGATTCTGCTTGATCATCTCTACACGACAGAAAATGGAAATCAGCAAACACATAATAAAAGGAGAACATATGATTAAACCCCTAAAAACGTATACCTGTCAAGAATAAATCAAGACCTGATTTGAGCAGCCTTTGGGGGAATCAAGCGCCTCCAAGACCTCAGCTCGGCATCCACGAACCTCGCTTTAGCGATCTGAGCTCGCTCTTCTCTGCCCACTCTAGTAGGATACTTAGGCAGAACTGCCATGAACAACCTCAGTTAAAAAAAAAAAAAAAAAAAAAAAAAAAAAAAGCAAATCAAACTAAGGAAAAGCAGTTCGGATATACTGACCTGGTGTGGTGAAGGAGGTCAGAACCTAAGAACGCAACCCTGAAATCCTTGGTGTCTCCCAATCCCCCGATGCCTAGAACCACTTGGTCTTCCAATTCTTATTCGAGGTCGGGACATCCATGATTATAACCTTACTAGTCTTCTTCCAGGCGACAAAGTAATACCAACCCTCATGAAAAGGATTGGACTTCAATTGGTACATGTGAAGAAACTCATTCACTGTCAAATCGAGATGATCGAGCTTGGACTAAAGAATGAATGTCCCCACCAGTGCTCTTTAAGCATTAGGGATCAACTGCCCAAGGGCTAACCTCAAGTACATGAGGATGTTCCTCACTATCCTCTGCAGAGAAAGCCTCACCCCACACTGGAGGGCGACTATTGAGACTCAAATATTGCATATTTAACCCTTCAACTACCTTAGTTTTCCTGGTATTTAATTGATAATTTGATTTAATTATATATGTTTTTGTCATGCAAGGTGATTCAGAAGCTTATGACGGAAGCTTATGATGAATATACGCTTAAAAGGATGAATTTAGAGCTCAAAAGAAGAAAATGAAGAATTCACATGCTAAAGATCCAAGGAAACCAAGTAAGGAATGAAGAGAATAGAAGGTTTGAAGTGAAGAAAATGAATCCTAAAAATTGGCCAGAAAAATGATATTTTGAAACTCTTAGTCTAAAAGAGAAATTCCTGAAATAATTCTCAAAATAGACTTCGATGGCAATGACAATTTATGAATTTTGGGCTCAACTCGCTGGACAATTCTGGACAAATTTTGATGGAATCGAAGACAGTTCAATGCCATCAAAGGTGCAATCGAAGACTATTCGATGTATCAAAGTTTGTCATCGAATATACATAGAGTGCGCAAACTTGAGGCAGTTTGCGAACCTTTCCAAGGCGATACAAAAGTTTGAGTTGCAAAACTATTTAAAGGAGTCCCTAAGCTATTCCAAATCATCTTCTAGGGTTTGAAAAGGGAGAGAAGGCTTAGGTGAAGCCCCGATAACGCTCTTTGATGTAGGACAATTAACCACTTGCTCTAAAAGCTTGAACTATTAGAGCATGGGAAATTAATCTCTTTATCTTATAGACCAGACCCCACATCTCATGGGTTAAGACCTCGGCTAAACCCCCCTCGTGGGCCCCAAATTAAATGGGTGGGGCCCACCTCTCACGAGCCACTTTCCTCACATGGGCCACCCACCCGAGTGTGTCCCCGCATCCCATGGGCTACCCCACTTGAGCCCAGTGTGAAAATGCCCCTGCGTTAATCACCCCTAGTAAGGAGTCTCGAACCCGAGACCTCCCTCTCTGATACCAATTTGATGCAGGACAATTAACTACTTGCTCTAAAAGCTCAAACTGTTAAAGCATGGCAAATTAATCCCTTTATCTCATAGCCTACGCCCCATGGGCCCCAAATCATATGGGTACCGCCTCACACAAGCCATCTGAATCACACGGGTGGGGCCCGCCTCACAAGGGCCACCCACCCCGAGTGTGTCCCCGCATCCCACGGGCTACCCCACTCGAGCCCTATGTGAAAATGGCCCTGCATTATTCTTTCACTTTGATTTCGTCATGGTTCTAGTAAATCTTTTTATTTTTCTTCTGGTATGTTAGTCTTCTTAGGCTAATCTCTTAACTAAGGCTAAGGGATGAAGTTTATAGTTTATTTTAATGTTTAGTTTGTTTTCATTCAAGTATATGTTAAACTTCCATTATGTTTATAGTTTGAATTAAGATATATTTTCAGTTTTTTATGGTTTATTGTGACTGAAATTACAGTAAATGCTATAAAAGCTTTAAATATGATCTTATTGGCTTTGGAATTGTGTGATCTATAAAAGTCGTTGTTCACCATCGTCTATGGGCATGGTGGATGATTGAATTCCCTACGATCATTGCAATTAGAAGCATATTTGGTAACTAAACTAATGAAAAGTTTAGATTATGTTTTAACTGCTCCATCATCCGATTAGATAGGATAGGACTTCGATTCCAATCGTGTTATCATTGAATCAAGTAGATGGAATATTGAGATTTTTATAGGTGGATTCCTGGATCCTTAGTCTTTTTATCTTTATTAATTAAAACATGTCTTCATCGCTGGATTAAAAACCCAGACAACCAAGTTAAATTTAAATTAGTTCTAAACCGTGTTTCCCATTCGTTGTAGATTCGACCTTGGTTTCACCGAGTTATTACTATATTGCGACCCTACACTTGGGGTTGTGAATAAGCTTTTGGCGCCATTGCCGAGGAATGGTGTTGAACACGATTAGGTTTAGATTTTTCTTATTTTTTCTAATATAGGATTTTTAGCATTTTTTTTTTTTAGAATTTTATTTTTAGGGTTTCTCTTATTTTTTTCTCTAACATTACTAACAACGTTTATTTTCTTTATGTGTAGGATCATCTAGATCTAGTTCCTCTTTTCTGGTAACATCTTCCCTTACTTCACCTACTTGCTTTTCATATTATTATAGGATTTTCTCTATAAGAATTTATTTTAGGAATAGATTCAGAATTAAGGTTTCATCATGTTCATGTAAGAGTGGACACGTAAATACGCTAATCTACTTCTAGAAGATGAAAGATATCATGAAGGGCTGTCAGATGATTATGTTAGGAAATAACCTATGTCTAAAAAATTTACTGAAACTATAATTGAGAGCCGACCAAGATATGATATTCTACCGGTTAAGAAGTCCATACGCGATCATATATGGAAGAACAATTACGCTCCATCGACTAAGAAATCATTACGTGATTATTGGAATGAGAACAATTATCACACATCTGATAAAAAGAAAACAACGGATGATTATATTATGGGTGATAACGCATACCAACAACCATCAAACTCTCTCTCATATGACCCGTACGACTATAATCAGTGAAAACATCAGAGTTTAAATTGGAGAGGTGAACCAACAATCGATTCTAGTACTATTCTCTTGAATTTCCTACCTTTAAGATCCAAATAGAAACAATCCAAGAGAATTCACTTCAGAAATACATGGATGCTCAAGAACAATTCAACCAACAATTCATTGCAAACATTAGAAAATCATTAGAAGCGATTGAATCGCACCTTAATGAAGGGGAAGTGGCTAGGTTATCCCAACCTCAACCAATCTAGAAACACATTGCGAGGAAAGTGATTCCAACTCACTTGTGGAGTATACTGACTTTGAGAATGAGGAGTTGGATTATGTTCATGAGTATACGGTTTAGTTTTCCAAAGAGTCGATCTCAATGACGGTCCAAGTTAATGATCGAGAGGCAAAGATAATTTTCAAACGTAGTGATGTTAACCCACTCCACCCACATAACACGCTTGATTCCAATGTGGAGAATAAGTCTCCTTCAACTGAATGTCTCGATTCTTTAGAAGTTCTCTTAGCACACTATGAGGACTCTAATGATAACATAATTAAATACATAGTGGATGCTTGCAAGAAAATACCTCGGTAGTTGCTACTGACCGGGGGAATCGTTATTCTAAATCCCCTCCTTCCACACATCCAGAATGTTTACCATTAGAAGAAGAGCTAAAAATTGAACTGAAGTCTAAAACTTTGGAATGTGTTGAGACTACACTACCTGATGAGAATTTTTCTGAATTTCACCTACTTGTAGTCTCTGATTCACCATGGTGTACTAACATTGAATATTTTTTTTCCACTGGTGAATATTACCACTTTGGATACCTCAGATGATTAAAAGAAATTTTTTCGCTAAGGTTCATAAATTTCTCTGGACATTCATGCACCAAGGCATCCAAGCCTATTGCAAAGAGGGCCTTTAGATGATCTTGTTGAGAAACCTACTGAGAAATTTATCGAGATATTGGCCTGAAGAGGAACCTTGCTACATGACTGAGTAGTTTTTCCTTGCTTTCCTAGTTTAAAATTAGGTGATTTATTTGATCTTTTAGGACTAGTTTGCTTTTTACAGTTTTATTTAGTTACTAAAACCACACTTTATTGGAAAATCGTATTCACTTCACAGGTACTCTTCATCTACTCCCCTATATTTTTGTTGCTCTCAATTTTGCTCTTATTGCATATGTTTATACATTGAGGACAATGTAGATTTTAGGTTAGGGGTAGGTTTTCCTTGGAAAATTTTTAAATTTGAGCAAAATTGTTAAAATTTTAAGCTATGAAATTTTTTTTAAAAAATTAAAAATTTAAGTGAATTTAAGTGATTTAAAGATAATTCATAGATTATAATGATAAGATACTCGATGTTGATGATTCTTGACTCTTAGATTATAGTTATTTGATAGATTTCAAAATTAAGTTTGAAGTTTTTAATCTCTTAATTTGAAGTTTTAAACATTGATTAATTAATGATTTTACATATCACATCTAGCTTACACATTAAAGTATAAGTTTAATATTGAATTGTTAACTTGATGATTAAGAAGAATGATAGGAACTAAACCTGGGGAATTTGTCCATCATGTTTAATGAAAAGAATTAAATAAAAGAAATAAAAGAGAGAGAAGTAATACCCAGCTAAAAAAATAGTTGTCATCGAAAAGGGGTACCTATCAAAGTTCATTAAGGACTGTTTAAAAGAAGAAAGATATGAAAATAGTGTAAAAGTCGTTGATGGAAAAATCAAAAGCTAGAAGAATGGAGTGTTGAACTGTAAGGCAAGTTTTAGTTATCTTGAACTCTTTTTATTATCAATGTTATCATGAAAGTACAGAACTGAACCTTTGGTTTGTTGTTAACAGATGTCGTAAATCTGAAGAAATTCACTAACCCGAGAAAGTTTGAGTGAAAGTCCAACAACAATGTATTTTGGAACTTCCGAGAAATTCGACCAATCAGAGGACAGTTTCGAATAGTCAAAGTGCCCTTCAACTAGCCCGAGCTCTAGTTCGACTAGTCGAAGGTTACGTAGATTGTGCATGGACTACGTAAATTTGAGGTGATTTCTAGATTATTCCAAGTCGGTGCGAAAGCTGGGATTTCCCAACTATAAATAGGAGTCCCTAGGGCCATTTTAAAATATTCTAAGGCATCTTAAAGTACTCAAAGGGTTTCTAGAAGGGGTTTTAGGGTTTCAAAGGGTGTAGCAAAGGGTGAGATTCAAGGTAGTTCGAATCGGGCAAGTCATTTCTCTTTGTAATTTATGCTTTCATAGTGGATTTTTGTCGCTTTGTGCCATGGTTTTTTCCCAAAAGAATTTTCCACGTTAAGTCTTTATGTTCTCTTGTGTTTACTTGGTGCTCTTGGATTGCTATCCTAGATCCATCTCTATGTGATTCCGCAGAACAAGCCCTAATAAGTGGTATCAGAGCAATCGTTGGGACACAAATTTGAATCTGCAGGATTAGCATCAATGGAAGCACTATGTATGATATTGAGAAATAATCAAGGAAAAATAACTTTGAGTTATGGAAGATCAAGATGATCAGTTCCTTAACCAAGCAAGGTGAGGATGGTGCTCTTGAGGAGAGAAAGTCTACTATGACTAATGATGAATGGAATACTCTTAATAAGAATGCCTTATCCTCGATCTGTTTATGTATCACAGATAAGGTTCTCTATAATGTTTTGAGGGAGAAAACTGTAGCTGGTTTATGGGCGAAGTTAGAGGATATTTATGCTAAAAAATCCACTGAGAATAGCCTACACTTGAAGTTACAGTTGTTCATCTTCGGATTAGCAGAGGGTGGAGATGTGGAGGCTCACATCAATAATTTTAATAAATTGATTTGCAAATTGCTGGACATGGAAGAAGTGATCAAAGATGAAGATCAGGCATGTATATTGTTGAATACTCTATCGTCATCGTATGAGTCATTCAGGGACTCATTGTGCACAATAAATAAATCCCTAAGTTTGGACACCATTTTCTCAACCCTTCAAGGGAAGGCCGTGAGAAAGATAAACAGTGGCGTAGGGACATCTTCTGATGTAATGTTTACGAGAGGCATAAATTTTAAGCAAGGTATATCATCTTCAAGGTCAAGATCTAAGTCCATGGGCAAAGACAAAAGTAAGTTAAAGTGCTGGAATTATGGGATGACTAGACACATGAAGAGGGATTGTACAAATCCTAAATCGAAGAGAAGACTTTGAGGCTTCATCCAGGGAGGCCAACGCTGCCACGTCTGATGAATGTACGAGTGGATGTGAAGGTGATGTTTTATCTGTGTCTATGATCAGATAGTTATACGATGATCATATGGACGAATGGATTCTAGACATAGGGGCATCTTTTCACATGACTCCTCATTGGAGTTAGTTCACCATCTACAGAGAACGCGATGGTGGACAGGTGTTTATGGGTAATGACATTGCCTGCAATGTTGTGGCTGTTGGTACGATGCACATCAAAATATTTGATGGGATGGAGCGTATCTTAACTGACGTCAGACACGTTCCTGACATGAAGAAGAGTCTAGTTTCTCTCAGTGCACTTGAGGCAATAGGATGCAAGTTCACTAAATTTGATGGTGCCCTTAAAGTATCTAAGGGGGCACTTGTAATCATTAAAGCATAACAACTCGGTAACATTTACAGGTTGATCGGAAGCACTTCAACAAGTGAAGCTGCAGTGGCTGTAACGGATTCCACCTCTGTACATGTGTGGCATGTTGGGCATGGCCACGTGAGCGAGTAGGGCATGAAGGCTGAGACGTGCGAATAGAGACACGGAGCAGGTGGAGCAACCACCTGTGAGAAGAATCACACCGCATAATCGTAGGTTACCATCGAGGTACATGGACGACTCCAATATCGCATATGCTCTCGTTACAGACAAGGGGATCCGTCTACTATTTAGATGGCTCTAGGTGAGACTGGTGCTGAGAAGTAGAAGGTGACTATGGATGATATGATGGACTTTTTGTACCAGATTGACACATGGGAGATTGTGGAGCTTCCAGTGGGCCAAAAATCGATTGGAGCAAGTGGATCTTCAAAAGGATACAACATAGATACAGAGCGAGGCTGGTAATAAAGGGTCATGCTCAGAGAAATGATTGACTTCTCAGATATATTCGCGTCGATGGTATAGTAGGTGTCTATTAGATTCGTATTGGCACTGGTTATCCAATGCGATATCGAGCTAAAATGGATGGATGTTGTAAGGCCCGTATCCTAGTCCGTACTGTTCCATAGACTCCCCCGATCCTTTTCGTTGAATTCTGGCAACCCGCGATCTGTAATCGGTGTTTATGCGCGACCCTATGTCATATCCCGTAGATCTGAGTTGGCTTAATCTGAGACTTGTACCATTGCGATCGCACCGTCGCCGCGGTTCCAACGCCACGTCTCGCGCACCAAGGCAATACCTAGGCCAGGAGATATGGGCCCGCGTTCAGTTCGATAAAAATACCATGCATTTGCTAAACCCAAGAGAATCTCTACAACACATCCCATTAATCAATCAATTAAAGTACACAACCCATGCTTTCTTTCTCCCCAAGTCAAGCAACCTACCAAGTCAACTCCCAAGTCAAGTACAAATATCACATCACATCTATTACTCACACCCATCACCTCTCTTACAACCACCCTTTCTCTCTCTCTCTTTCTCTTCATATTTTTTCAAGCAACAAAGGAGACAAAAATGCACGTCCAAGCACTTCCAAAAGAGAAAAAGTGAGTTATGTGTGACGCACTTCGTCTCCCAAGATCCATCATTCTAGCCCTTCATTTCTCATCATCTTCCATCAAAGTGAGGCACAAGGAGCTTGACGTTCCATCAGACCAAGAAGATCGAACAGTGGGTGTTTCTATAGGCTTAGATTTCATTCTTTTAATGATGGGCCAAGTGGGGCCTACCGATTGATGGTATGGATCTCACTTTAGACCCTAGATGTGGTCGATGGCCCACTACGATTCTTATGATCATTCCATGATGGGGCCATTCTCCATGGATCCTATCATGATGTCTACTTTCTAGTTTGAAAGAGGTCATCTAGACCTTTCATTTTGGTGGAGAAGGAATCTCCACCGTTGATTTTTGATTTAGTGAGCCCACATGTACTGGGACTCACTTGATGTATGATTGAAATGCATGGAAAGGGAGGGCCCATAGTGTCGAGGTCCCTCCATCACACGTGTCTCCTTCTCTCTCTCCCTTTCTCTTTCATTTTGTGATGATGTGGCCATGTGGCCCACCCGAATGGACCCCACCTTGATGTATGTCTTATCCACACCATCCAGCCATTTAGTGGCCCACCTGAGCAGGGCCCACCTTAAATATGTGTTGTGCCCAAACCTGGACGCTGGATGTGAACTGAAAATAAAAATATTAGCTTGATTCAACAAGCTTTAGAGAGAGTCGCACATACAGGCCCCACCTTGATGTATGGATTTAATCCACGCCGTCCATCCTATTGCCCAACTCATTTTAGTTGTTTATCTAAAAAATGAAGCCAATTTGACTTTCTGGCGGGCCATAGCATAGGAAACAGTAATTTTTACCATTCAAATCAATTAGGGGCCACTTTAATTTTTTTTATCCACCAAAACACATGAATATTGGACTCATTTAGACCGTCTTGAACCATAGGATCCAATGGGTGGGGTGGATTCACCTGATGCAGGCCCCACCTATGAAAAATCACGAATAAACAGAAAAATAAAATAATAATAATAATAATAATAATAATAATAAATGCAGCAGGTGCTGCTGCACTTCCAGAGGATGCTGCAACAGCGTCCTACTGCTGCGTAGGCGCAAGAGAGGGCAGGGATATGGGTCCCAGCTGTGGGCCCCACCGTGATGTGTGTTAAAGATCCACGCCATGCATTTGATGGTCCCTTTAGGGCAGTGGGCCCCCTCTAAAAATCAGCCATATGAGGAACTAGGTGGCTCACATCACAGGAAATAGTGAGGGATTAAACGTCTACCATTGGAACCCTTTCTGGGTCACAGAAGCTTTGGATCATTATGAAAATTGTTTTTCCTCTTCATCCAGGTCTGTGTGACCTTATTAACAGATTGGATGAAACTTTATGGTGGGCCCCACGTGGGACCCACTGACATATGTATTGTATTCACACCTTCCACACGTGTGGACCCACATTATGCAGCAGATTGGCTAGAGTGCCACACACCAGCTATATAGCTGGTGTACATGATGCCACCAAGTTCTGTGGGTCCCACCTGCTTCATCCATGCCATCCATCTATGGGACCCACCATGATGCATGTGTTGCATGTAAACTATCCAACCATTTGGCAAGCTTATCTTACAGGCTTGAGACTAAAAATAAGTCAGATCTGAGGTTCAAGTGGACCCCCCACCATTGAAATATTGGACAGTGACATCCACCGTTCTAACTTCTAAGGGCCATAGTAGTTTCCAATTAAGCTGATATTTTGTCTTCACTTCATCTATCACTATGTTAACTTATAAATAGGTTGGATCTCAAATACATCACGGTGGGCCACTCCGTGATGTGTCCAGCCATCGATCAAGTGGACCACATCGTAAAAATACTGGGATTTGAACATCTATCATTGAAACCCATTTGGGTCACAAAAGTTCTGGATTAATAGGGAGATTGTTTTCCCTCTTAATCCAGGTCTTTAAGACCTTATGATTAGATTGGGTGGAAAATAAACCTTATGGTGGGCCCTGTGATTTGTTTAACAACGAGAATTATTATCTCCACTACTATTCGTGGTATGGTCCAAATGATCATTTGATCCTTCAATATGATTCTTTTTTTGGGATGTATGAGGCCCACCTAGATGTATGTACTCTGTAGTCACAACGTCCATTCACCTAGCCCCTACATGATGTACGTGTTGTACCCAAATTGTCCATTTGATGGGCCCATTTGGAATGAGTCGGGCCCACCCCATTATGTGGTATATGAGGCCCATTTGATAAGGCCCAGTGTCGAGGCCCATGGGCGAGCCCAATGTAATGCACATGTGGCCCATGAGTGAGGCCCATGGCGATGTATGTTAGGCCCTTGTGTGGGGCCATAGGCCCACTATACGTATGGCTCTATATGGACCACTCCTTGGGAGCGATGTTGGTTAAATGTCCACATCGATGGGCAATGGTGGTTGAATGTCCACATTGTGACCTTTTCATAGGTCAATTCTATTTGTCAAGGCTAATTGTATAGGCCGATTTCGATTATCAAGGTCGATTCTGATTGTCGAGGCTAATTGTATAGGACGATTTCGATTGTCGAGGCCGAGTATCGAGGCCGATTCTGATTGTCGAGGCCGATTCCTATTGTTGAGGCTGATTTCGATTTGTCGATTTTGATTGTATAAGCAGATTCTAATTTTTGAGGCTAATTGTATAGGCCGATTCTGATTGTCGAGGCCGATTGTATAGGTCGATTCCTATTGTCGAGGCTGAGTATCGTGGCCGATTCCGATTGGATAGGTCGATTCCGATTGTCGAGGCCGATTGTATAAGCTGATTCCGATTGTCGAGGCCGATTTCGATTTGTCGAGGCCGATTCTGATTGTCGAGGCCGATTGTATAGGCCGATTCCGATTGTCAAGGCCGAGTATCGAGGTCAACTCCAATTGTCGAGGCCAAGTATCGAAGCCAATTCTGATTGTCGAGGCTGATTATATAGGCCGATTCCAATTATCGAGGCCTAGTATCAAGGCCGATTCTGATTGTCGAGGCTGATTGTATAGGCTGATTCCTATTGTTAAGGCCAAATATCAAGGTCAATTCCGATTTATCGATTCTGATTGTATAGGCCGATTCCGATTGTCGAGGCCGATTGTATAAGCCGATTCCGTTTGTCGAAGCCAAGTATCGAGGTCGATTCTAATTTGTCGAGGCCGATTATATAGGCCGATTCCGATTGTCGAGGCCGATTGTATAGGCTGATTTCGATTGTCAAGGCCAAGTATCGAGGTCAATTCTGATTGGCGAGGCCTATTGTATAGGCAGATTTCGATTGTCGAGGCCGAGTATAGAGGCCGATTCCGAGTGTCGATTCCGATTGTTGAGGCCGATTTCGATTGTCGAGGCCGATTCCGAGTGTCGATTCCAATTATTGAGGTAGATTTCGATTGTCGAGGCCGATTTCGATTGCTAAGGTCGATTGTGGAGACCTATGTGATGTATATGCAGCCCGCGTTTAAGGCTTAATGTGATGAATATGAAGTCTATGTGATGAGGCCCATTGTGATACATTTGAGGGCTAGGCGATGGAGTCCATTGTGATGTATATTAGGCCCATGAGAGAGGCCCATCAAGATGTGTATTAAGCTCTTGAGTGACGCCTATGGTGTTGTATATTAGGTCCTTGTGTGAGGCCATAGGTCTATTGTATGTTGGGCTCTTGTAACGCCCTGAAAATCGGGGGTCGAGCATTAACTCAACTCCCGAGTTCCAACGCATCACTTATGCAACGAAATGAATGATGATTGAATGTTGTCTGTATTAGTGCATTGAACATGAGTGAGATTAAGCCAAAACAGCATATCATACTCCAGAGACAGTTAAATTTACAGGCGGAAGGCTGTGATAGATATTTAAAATATATAAACTGTGGTGAGTCTCCAGAGTGTGATAATGTTACCAGGTTAACTATTTACAAGTACAATTCTAAAATATACCAAGTTGTGTAAGGTCATCTAGTCAATATCCTAGAAAGCCCCGTCGATCAGGACACGGCTCACAGGAACCTGCCTGAAACTGCATAAAGGAGGAATCCTCCTCATCCTCATAAAAGTCCGGCTCCGCTTCGCAGCATCGCCATCATCTGAAACTCAAACAAGTCTGGTTAGTGTGTACAATACCGCCCCGTAACGTGGGATTGAGTGATCAACTCAGTGGTACAGTAAAGCATAGGTTAACATGTTATCAAAATAGTTAAGCAGTAATGATAAAGCAGTACAATCAACAATCCTAAGTACTATTGTTAATGCAAGTATGAAATGCAGTCATGATGTATGCCCTCACCAACATACTCCCTCATGCGATACCATCTTACGTTCGTGGCATGCTTTCATTCCTCAGTGCTCCACATCTTCTAGGCACATGCAGTGCGATGATGAGCATGATTACCGAGTTGTTATTAGTCCATTTTAAACAGCAGGATTGGAAAACTAAGGTACCTCTCTTGTATCATTCCCAAACATGATCCATTCTAGGGTCGTCAAACCTAGATAATCTCATACGATAGTGTGGTTCTAGGGCACCGCAAAGGCTGTGTGGTACGTTACACGTAATCGTTACACCACTCCCCCATCACCTTTTTAACGGTTCATCACTAAATTGATACAGACCTAGTTCATACTCTATTCACTGCGGCAAAACTCGTCACCTCATCGCAAATTCAGAATATGCTCGAGGTCACTACAAAGGGCTCGTCACCAATCAGTGTAGGCCGACAGCTCGAATATAATGTCCCATACCATCATAATTGGCTCACGAGTCTGGTTGCTCACTGGTCACTACGGGGAGGCACATGGCCTCAGCGTAGGCCGACAGCTCGACCACGGTGTCCCATACCACCATGCCCAACTCATGAGTCTTAGCAGATCGAGGTACCATGGTTAACGGGATTTCATTGATAAGTTTGGTACCCTAGGTTCAAGCAGAGGCGTCCAAACATGATGAACATACATAAGATAGATCGGGTTGCTTGACAAGCTCGGCTAGCTCGAGCGTACAACAAGTTGAATGATATGAAGTGCATAAGCACTTCGTGTGGCCAGCCACTATCGCCAACCGAAGTACGACTCGGGTTCGTCGAACACATCTCTCGTAGCGAATAAATCTCAGCCACAAATTCAATTCCGTTACTGATTGCCTAGACTATACAATAGCCCTAATCACATTCAATTATGGAACAGTTAAAGCAGTAATGGATCAAGATTTCAAATCATACAATCAAATATCCAATATTATCCGCTTAGGGCTGTCAGGGCTGTTGCACCGAATCGTTACACCACTCCCCCATCACCCTTCATGGATTTTATGGAATACAACTTAAACATGTGAAGTAGTCAAAGCAGAATTAAATAAACAAGTAATTCAAACATATTAACAAGCATGTTATAAAACACAATGCAAACCAAAAATCCAAACACATACGTTTCGTAAACCTGTAAGTGATTAAACTAAACACTTACATGAAGGAAACCATACACATCACTAAGGTAGTTGAGAATCCTATCTCAACACCCTTATACATTACAATTTACTAACTACTACTCATTCAGACATTTCAACAAACACTTCAGACTACATACATCAACATACCTGACATATGTTGATCACATTGGTTTTAGGCCAAATCCTTTCACTAGGGAGTGGCCCCATTTATAACACGCGTGCACCCACGACGGATAGTCATGGCAAGCAGGAATCCAAGTTCCATATTCATTCAGTCATCTCCACAAACACTTGGGCTAAACATTTTCACATATATAGTGTATATTGGTCGTGGCGTGATTTAGGGCAAATCTCTTTGTCAAAGGGGTATCTCCAATACAACAATCATATATCCATGACAATTAGTCATGGCGAGTACGAATGCGAATTCTATACTCATTCGGTTATTTTCACAAACACTTAGAATACATTCTTTTAACATACATAGCGTATACTAGCAAAAACATGTATTAGGGCGAATCCTTTCGCCGAGTGAATGTTATACATATATATAGCATGTTCATACGGTAACTAATCATGGCTAACATACTTTCAAAATTTGTACGTATACGGTATTTTCTACAAATACGAAGAATACAATATATTTAACATTGTTAACGTATAACCGAAAAACAAAACGGACAGCACTTTATACATGTGCAATTGCATGCAGATCATGAATCTATCATTATCTGACATTGAAAGCATTGAAAACCATAACCTATACACCTAAAGTCCGCACCTTTTGTCGTAGAATCATAACGGATCCGATAGGTTTGCTAAGCTTTCATATTCGGCAGTTTGGTAACCTATAGAATGAAGTAGGTTAGCTATTTCATCACGTACAACTATCAAAACTCTAAATCAGTTTAGTGTTAGGGTTTCTTACCTAGAAATGACGTCGGCATTGCCAGGAAAGCGATTAGATAGGGGTGGTTGAGCTTGCATAGCGGCAGGGTATAGCATCAGGGAGATCCTCCCACTTCTCTCACACTTTCTCTCTCTTTTCTCTCTTCTCAATTCTCACATTCGTATGACTGAATGAGAGAGGGTTTTAATGTCCTTATATAGCCTAAAAACTCACCAAATTAGACTTCAGGTCAAGGTATACTTAGGTTATATCCAAAGTGGGTCAGTTCCAGCTTAACAGAATACTTCTGGCGGCCCTTTTTCTGTGTGCGGTTGGACTTAAGCTCACTAACACTGGATCTAGGTATAGCTAAGTTTTCATTTCAGTCGGGATTCCAGATTACAAATGGCGAACCAATTTCAGTTCAATGGTCAGTGGATCTCGATCGGAGATTCCGAGTACATGGATATGTTTGAGGAAATATCCCTGATCCGAGAGTATAATTTGGCTTGATTCTGACGGTCAGGTTGCTTAATACTGATCCGTAAGCGTCACATGCTAGATTTCATAAATCCTTATTTATTTTGGAATTATTTTCATGTTTCTCACACTCTTCACTCCAGGTTCAAGCGAATTACACTGGGACACTATCTAGATTTGATTTTCGAGATGGTTATCAAGCCCAGCAAGGCGGTCCTCAGTCCTTAACTTCGTGTTAATCGGACTTCCGACGTGCAGTCCAGATCTGATACAGAGTTTCGAGATGCTCCCGAGAGCAGTCGAGTAATGAGATTGATCCTAGATTTTAAGGTAACCTAGCGTCAATGATTCTACAAGTTTTGGGTCTTGCAGATCGTATTTAAAGTGATTGGTGCTAATTTCACAGGTACTCTAGTTTAACACTAGCTAATTCTCGCCTAATTTCTAAAGGATTTAGTCCTGAGTAATTTCTGTCTGAGGTGGTACCTGGGCATTTGTAGTTTATATATAAAGTGATCCAAGTTATAATACTTAGCTAGTTTAAGATAGTGTCTAGGGTGAAAGTACTTAGAAAAATTGAAAGAACAAGGTGGTGAAGGGTGAGATTTGTGAAGGAAATGGGTTAAGAAGCGATTTAGACTGTGGGATTGAGTTCTGACAAGTTAATAAGGTGTCAGGAGCGACTAATTGCCTAAGGACGTCTAATTCCAGGTTGGCAAAAATCTGGGATGTTACAGCTCTATTGGGCCATTCCTTGGGGGCAATGTTGGTTAAATGTTCACATTGTCAAGGCCGATTGTTGATGCCGGTTATTGATATCGATTATGAGTATGTGACAACATAACATCATGATACATGCCCATATGCACCATCTGCATGTTTATTTTGAAATGTGATTGACCCTTGCATATGTCATAGTATAAATGGTTTATGAGACTCCCTAAAAGGTGGAGTTATCTCACATGAGTGAACAGTATACGCAGTATTGATACATGATTAGACTACATGACTCATGCATCTTGCATTGTGTGATTGTGATTACTGTACGCCCTAACGATATCAGGGTTGTGACCTCCATAGGCATGTCGTGGATGGCCAGATGGGACACCAAAAATGTTTGGTTTGAGCATCTGGGCATTTTGGATGTCCGTGCGTGAAAGTCCTTAAACCTCCGAGGCCAGGAGACGCCCCAAGGTCTAGACCGAGTGGATACATGAGTGCCCAGGTGTCGAATGCCAGTAGGTCACATCTCCCACTGTGTCGTGGTCAGTTGGGAGGGGGTGTGGCCTTATCCGCCTAAGTGAGGGGGCTGTAAGCTAAGCTGAGTCTGACCAGCTCGCAAATGAGTCCCCTATCGACGAGCCGGGTAGGTATTGGCAGACTACTGGTCAGGCAGATAGTGTGGTCCCTTCCACTCGCTGGGCTGTGCGGCTAGGGAGGCGGCAGTCAGTGTGGAGTGTACTAGACCCCGGTGATGATCCCAAAGATGTACAGTACTGATACGTGAACTTATTGAGCAGGAGTTGCATACTCATTCATTCATCCATTCACTATCCACTTGGGCTGGTGGTGCATAACTATTTGTTATGTGTACCTTCGCAATGGCCAGGATTTCGATTGGGTGCACGACTAACCTGAGATCAGGAGTTTACCACATTGTGTTTGACTATCCAAATTTAGGTATGGGACTGGTTTGGATAGAATTCCCTTGTGATGGACCCTATAACCTGCGATACTACGTACTATTATCCCGACTTCACTCCATCTTGGTCATTTCATTCGCATCGCATATTGCATTTTATCCATGGCATATGCCATTTTGGATTGTTACGTTTCTGCACTTATATGGCTTAGACGAACTTGGCAGGATCTGCATAGTGCATTGCATCCTCAGTATATGATAGTTGGTTCATTATGATCTGCATTGCGTACTTTAATATTATATGACTCATGGACTTACCAATATTTTTCCGCTTACTCTGATATCGTATGATTCATGATCTTGTCAATATTTCCGCTTATTCCGATGATGTATGATTTGTGGGCTTTATTGTATACTTGGCACTTACCTTACACACATTTTCACCACCCTCTAAGCTTTCTATAAGCTTATGCACGATAAATGCGTGCAGGTGACGTTAGGTCGTAGCAGCGTTGAACTTGGAGCGTGCAGCAGACTTCTGGAGCTTTGATTTTGATACATATGTATTTCCCTTTCAATATTGTACTCAAATGCTTACATTAGTGGATATATGGTGATATTGTTTTGTGACTTGGTTATGCTTGTGGTTATGCTCCATTACAAAAAAAAAAATCACACTGAAAATCCTCCTTGTAGGATCCCAGGATCGGAATCTAGCACATGAGTGCCAGGAGCCGAGAATGGGGCGCTACGGAGGCTGTCGACGCCGGATTCGGCGATCGAAAATTTTGTGAGCTTGTTTTTCAAGTTTGGGGCGTGACAGATGTGGAGACTGCACTTATGCATGGGAAACTGGAAGGGTTGTTCTTCATAAAGCAACCAGAGTAGTTCGAAGTTTAAAGGGGCAGAGAACAAGGTTTACAGGAGGTCGTTGTACGACCTATCGTCTAGATAGTGGTATAAGAAATTTGATTCTTTCATGTTGAGTCAGAAATTTTCTAAGAGTGAATATGATCACTGTGTCTATTGCAAGACACTGAGTGATGGCATGTTCATCATCATGAAATTGTATGTTGATAATGTGTTGATCACCAGTCATGATATGTTTAAAATCAACATATTGAAGACTCAGTTATCAGGGACATTGGAGATAAAGGATCCGGGAGCTGTAAAGATGGTTGTCAACATTGATATTCATATAGACTAGAAGAGGAGCAGGCTTTGGTTATCTCAGGCAGAATACCTTGAATAGGTATTGATCAAGTATATGATGGACCAGGCAAAGCCGGTGAGCGTTCCTTACGCGGCTCACTTCAAGCTTTTCTCAGGATGATGTCCTAAAACAGATGAGGAAAAGCAAGATGTCTCATGAGCCTTATTCGAATGCGGTTGGTAATTTAATATATGATATGGTTTGTAAAAGACCAGATATTTCACAGGCAGTTGGTGTTGTGAGCAAATACATGTCAAACCCTAGCAAGCAATATTGGAAAGCGGTGAAATAGCTACTTCGATACATTCGAGGTATAGAAGACTACGTCTTAACTTTTGGGAAGATAGGAACAAAATTGGTAGGCTATGTGGAGTCAAACTACGCAGGCAGTGTGGACTCCAGGAAGTTGACTTTTAGTTACTCATTTGTACTAGTTGATGGAGCAATTAGTTAGATGTCGAAGCTTCAGTCCGTGGTAGCTCTTTCCATGACCGAAGTAGAGTATATGGCAGTGACAGAAGCGTTTAAGAAAGGTATTTGGTTAAGAGGCATGATAAATCAATTGGGGCTTCAGCAGGAAGCCGTGTTGGTTAATTGTGACAGCGAAAGTGCTATAAATTTGGCTAAATTTTTCATTGATCACTCTTGTACTAAACACATTGATGTTTCATCACCACTTTATCTGACAGGTGCTTGAAGAATGAGGTGTAACTCTGGAGAAGATTCACAGCAGCGTGAATCCAGTAGACATGCTCACTAAGGTCATTCTTACAGAGAAGTTTAAGTTTTGTGCAACTTCTATGGGCTTAGCGATGGCATAAAAGGAATACGGAGTGTGCATGAGAAGCATTGATTGAAGTTATGATGTGATGCATAGATAAGAGAAGAGATAAAAAAGCTACGCGTTTGAAGATTGAAGACATGGTGGAGATTGTTATTAACAGATGTTTTAAATCTGGATAGTTCTGGACAAATTTCGATGGAATTAAAGACAATTTGATGTCATCGAAGGTACAATCGAATACTGTTCGATGGTATCGAAGTTTGCATTTGAAGACGCACAGACTGCATAAATTTGAGGCGATTTACGAACTTTTCCGAGGTGGTGCAAAAGTTTGATTTGTAAAATTATTTAAAGGAGTCCCTATGCTATTCCAAAGTATCTTCTAAGGTTTGGAAAGGGAGAAAATGCCTAGGTGGAGTGCCGACAATGTTCTTCCACTTCAATTTCTTCACGGTTTTAATAGATCTTTTGGTTTTTCTTCTAATATGTTAGTCTTCTTCACGATTTTGATGTTTAGTTTTCTTTAATTCAAGTATATATTGAACTTCCATTAAGTTTATGGTTTGAATTAAGATATATTTCCAATTTTTTATGGTTTATTGTGACTAAAATTACAGTAGATGCAGTGAAAGCTTTACATATGATCCTATTGGCTTTGGAATTGTGTGATCTGTAAAAGTCATTGTTCACCATCATCTATGGGCATGGTGGATGATTGAATTCCCTGCGATCATTGCAATTAGACGGATATTTGGGAATTAAACTTATGAAAAGTTCAGATTATGTTTTAAATGCTCCATCATCCGATTGGATAGGATAGAACTTCAATTCTAATCGAGTTATTATTGAATCAAGTAGATGGAATATTGAGATTTGTATAGATGGATTCCTGGATCCTTAGTCTTTTTGTCTTTATTAATTAAAATATTTTTCTTTATCGTTGGATTAAAAACCCAAACAACCAAGTCAAATTTAGATTATTTCTAAATTGTGTTCCCCATTCCCTGTGGATTCGACCACGGTCTCACCAAGTTATTACTACATCGCGACCCTACACTTGGGGTTGTGAACAGACCTGGTAGATGGTCACCTCGCCCTCCCAAGGTTCATTGGGGAGCTTGCTCGTCATGGGAGCTCGGAGTAGCATGGAATCAAGAATGTGATATCCCGAATTGATCCGTACCAAGTCAGCCTCTGTCGTAAGGTCCCTACCGACCCCTTCTCCTCTTCTCCTGACATAGACTTGCTAACCTCTTCAACTACTAAGATAGCCCCCACTGCGTCCTCTGGTTGTTTGGTCGAGGACCGCTCTGCCATCCGCGACTCATGGGATGCTCGGAAATCCCTATCGCTCGTCATCATCAAGGGTGATGGTGGGTTCAACATGGGGTGAAGATCATCTGCCCCACCATCACAATAAGATGTCCTCTCCCGCTGACTAGGTGTTTCCAACATGTTTTTAGGCACAAGAGTTGTCGTAAACTCGAAGAAAAAAAGAAAAAGATGAAGGGAGGGTGTAATGCCCTAAAAATCGAGGGTCGAGCAAAGCTCAGCTCCCGAGTTCCAACGCATCACTTATGCAACATAGATAATAATGATTATGATGAGAGCATTGAAACATGAATGGGATTATACAGCATATCATACTCCAGAGACAGTTAAATTGCAAGCGAAAGACTGTGATAGATCTATAAAATATAAAATATATAAACTGTGGTGAGTCTCTGGAGTGTGATAACATTACCAGGTAATAAATTACAAGTACAATTCCAAAATATACCAAATGTGTAAGGTCCTCTAGTCAACATCCCTGTAACCCCATCGATCAAGACACGACTCACATGAAGCCACCAGAAAACAGCATATACGAGAAAGCATCCTCGTCGTCACAAAAGTTTATCTCCGCCTCAGGAGTAGCATCACCATCTGCAATCAGACAAAGTCTGGTGGGTGTTCGGAACACCATCCCGTAACATGGGAGTGAGTGATCAACTCAGTGGAACAGTAAAGCATAGGTTAACATGTTATCAAAACAGTCAAGCAGTAATGATAAAGCAGTACAATCAACAATCCTAAGTACTCTTATTAATGCAAGTATGAAATGTTGTCATGATGCATGCCCTCACCAACATACTCCCTCATGCGACACCATCTTATGTCCGCGACATGCTTTCATCCCTCAGTGCTCCACATCTTCTAAGCGCATGCAGTGCGATATGAACATGATTACCGAGTTGTTATTGGTCCTTTTTATACAGCAGTATTGAAAAACTAAGGTACCTTCCTTATATCATTCCCAAACAATGATCCATTCTAGGGTCGTCAATCCTAGATAATCTCATACGATAGTGTGGTTCTAGGTCACTGCAAGGCTGTCAGGGCTGTTACATGGAATCGTTGCACCACTCCCCCATCACCTTATCAATACAAGCCTAGTTTATACTCTGTTTACTACGGGAAGGCTCGTTGCCTCTCTGCAGATTCAGAGTATGCTCGAGGTCACTACACCGGGTACGGTCAAGGCTGTTACACGGAATCGTTACACCACTCCACCATCACCCATCAAAGCAGTATAGGCCAACAACTCGAATATAGTGTCCCATACCACCGTATTCAGCTCACGAGTCTGGGTTGCTCACTGGTCACTATGGGAAGGCACATTGCCCCAGCGTAGGCCGACAGCTCGACCACGGTGTCCCATACCACCATGTTCAGCTCATGAGTCTTAGCGGATCGAGGTACCAAGGTTAACGGGGTTGCACTGGTAAGTTCGGTACCTTAGGTTCAAGCAGTAGCGTCCAAACAGGGTGAACATACATTAGACAGATCGGGTTACTTGACGAGCTCGGCTAGCTCGAGCGCACGACAAGTTGAACGACATGAAGTGCATAAGCACTTCGCGTGGCCAACCACTATCTCCAACCGAAGTACGACTCGAGTTCGTCGAACACATCTCACATGGCGAATGAATCTCAGCCACGAATTCAATCCCATTACTGATTGCCTGGACTATACAATAGCCCCAATCACATTCAATTACGGAACAGTTAAAGCAATAATGGATCAAGATTTCAAATCATACAATCAAATATCCAATATTGTCAACTTAGGGCTGCTAGGGCTGTTGCATGGAATCGTTACACCACTCCC
This sequence comes from Magnolia changhungtana, assembly GCA_030180095.1. NCBI lineage: Eukaryota > Viridiplantae > Streptophyta > Magnoliopsida > Magnoliales > Magnoliaceae > Magnolia > Magnolia changhungtana. Next base: position 7,212,606 of record JASAUF010000625.1, read on the forward strand.
CCATCACCCTTCACAGATTTTATGGAATACAACTTAACCATGTGAAGTAGTCAGAGTAGAGTTAAATAAACAAGTAATTCAAACATATTAACAAGCATGTTATAAAACACAATGCAAACAGGAAATCCAAACATATACATTTCATAAACCAGTAAGTGATTAAACTAAATAACTTACATGAAGGAAATCATACACATCACTAAGGTAGTTGAGAATCCTATCTCAACACCTACACAAGGCACTACTAGCTTAAGTACATACCTATACAAGCATTTTCACAAACACTTAGACTACACATTCCAACATACCTATAATATACTAGTTAAAACACAAGTCGTAGCGAATCCTTTCACAAAGGATTGCCACATGAACCACGATCATGCATACACGAGCAATAGTCATGGCAAGCATAAATCATAGTTCCATATTCATTTGAACATTTCTGCAAACACTTAGGCTACAACTAGAAACGTATGTTAATATAGTAGGTGTTAGGCTAATCCGTTCACCTAGAAGTTGATACACATGTACCAAGCATACATTGACAGCAATTAATCATGGCAAGTACAAATCCATATTTCATACGTATATGGTATTTTCTACAAATACGAGGAATACAGTATATTCAACATAGTTAACGTATAACCCAAAAATGAAACAAACAGCACTTTGTACATGTACAATAGCATCCAGATCATGAATCTATCATTATCTAACATTGAAAGCATTGAAAACTATAACCTATACGTCTAAAGTCCGTACCTTACGCCGTAGAAGCGTAATGAACTCGATAGATTTGCTAAGCTTCTGTCTACGGTAATGTGGCAACCTATAACATGCTTTAAATTAGTTATTTCATAACTTACAACTATCAAAACTCCAAAATATATTAGGGTTAGGGTTTCTTACCTAGAAACGAAGTCGAGATCGTCGGAAAAATGATTAGAAAGAGATAGTTAAGCTTGTATAGCGGCAGGGTAGAGTGGCAGGGAGATGCTCCCACGTCTCCCACACTTTCTCTCTCTTTTCTCTCTTCTCTCTCCTAGGTTTTCTCAAATTCGTATGGGAGGAATGAGAGAGGTTTTAAGGTCTTTATATAGGTCCAGAACTCACGGAAATAGACTCGGGATTAAGGTATACTTAGGTTATAGCCAAAGTGGGTCTGTTCCGTCTCAACGGAGCACTTTTGGTGGCCCTTTTTCAATGTACGGTCGAACTTAAGCTTACTAACACTGGATCTAGGTTCAGCTGAAGTTTCATTCCAGTCGGGTTTCCAGATCGCACGTGGCGAACCAGTTTCAGTTCAACGGTCAGCGAATCTCGATCGGGGATTTCAAGTACATGGATATGTTTGGGCAAATATCCCTGATCCGAGGGTGTAGTCTGGTCTGATTCTGACGGTCTAGTTGCTTATAACTGATCTGCAAGCGACATGTCTCAGATTACATAAATTTGTATTTTATTTTTAATTAATTTCACATTTCTCACACTCTTCACTCCGAGCTCAAGCGAATAGCCCCAGGACACTATCTAGATTTGATTTCCGAGATGGTTATCAAGCCTAGCAAGGCGGTCCTAATTCTATAACTTCGTATTAATCGGACTTCCAATGTGCGGTCCAGATCTGAAACGAAGTTTCAATGTGCTCCCGAGAGCAATTGGGTAATGAGATTGATCCTAGATTTTACGGTAATGTAGCGTCGATGATTCTACAAGTTTTGGGTCTTGCAGATCGTATTTAAAGTGATTCAAGCGGATTTCATTACTAATCTAGTTTAATACTTAGTTCCTTTGTCTCATTTCTAAAGGATTTGATCCTGAGCGATTTCTGCCTGAGGTGGCACTCGGGTCTTTGTACGGATTTCTAAAATATTATTCTTTATCACCTAAACTTTAAGATTCATGCCTAATATGAAAGTACTTAGAAGCATTTAAAGAACACGGTGGTGAAAGGTGAAATGGGAGATTGTGAAGGAAATGGGTTAAAAAGCGATTTTTAGAATATGAGATTGGATTCTGACAAGTTAATAAGGTGTTAGGAGCGACCCATTGCCTAAGGACGTCTAATTCCAGGTTGGCAAAAATCTGGGATGTTACAGAGGGGGATAGAGAGGCAAAAACAGGGCTCACCAAGGAAGGAGGCTTGCTTGAGACGACACTGGGAAACCGCTCGAAGAGTCGCTGGGGATCGCCTAATGCCAAAGAAAAGCATGTGCAGCAAAAGAGAAGGGGCAAATAACCCTAAACGATGTTAGGAAATCCCCTTTTATAGCAAGCTCCCCTGTACGACATTTAATGCCAGCATTTACTACACAGCCCAAGCATTTAATGCCAGCATTTACTACAATGCTCGTGCTCGAAAGCATGGGGTGTCCCTACTCGTCTGTACTCGGACACATGGAACCTCCCCACTAGCCAACTGTCTTGTCTCTCTATAAAGCATCATGCGTTGACACCCCATAGGCCAGAAGCTAAGCAGGCGTACTTCTAGCACACGTGACCTTAAGCCATGACACGCCACCTCAAGCGCACGTGACCTTGAGCCACGACCCTCAAGTGTAGCATACCATGATTGCAGATACACCCTTATTCATGTGCACACCGCCTAACTTGAGAATTGATTATGAACTGATTTAACACTCTGAGCATAAAATAATCCGACCTAACCAAAACTGACCTACTTCTCGAGCCCACTACGTAAACTCGAAAGTAAGGGGGCATACTGTCATGGGAAAAATGAACCGACTAAAGAGAAAAGGTCAGGTTGGGACTCTATGCATTTCGCTAGATTAAACGACAACGGATGCGACCTAAGAAATCCAACTTCTAACTCCAAACTGAGAAAGAAACAAAGTCAGGATCGGTATCTCGTCAGCAGGTCAGTATAATCTCAAGTCGACACATCCACTGATCTGCCTGACACCAAGAGAAGCTCGACTGCTCACCAAAAGAGTCAGGTTGGCATATCCCATGTCGGTACAACCTCGGGTCGGCACAACCCACCTTTTGTCGGTCCCGACCTAATCCCAACCATATCCACCTCAGATCATAGCTAGAGATCTAGGAAGTCGACCACAATACGGATCTGCTTGAGATCCTAGCTAAGAATCTAGGGAGGATCCGAATCCTATTACAATACACTCCTGCAAAAAAGGGAGATCTCCTTTACGCCACCACCTCTTCTCACCTATAAATAGAAGCACCTCCAATTGTGAAAAGTACACACAATCCTAAGCATAAAACCCTATTCTTGACTAGACCCAGATTCCTTGGCCTGACTTTGGCATCTGAGGGTCCCCTGCTCTAGCCAGGGTCTCCGTTGTCCATTCCTTGTGCAAGCATTCAAACGTCCAAGGAAGGTTAACCAGTTTTCGGCATCAACACATCAAGTAAGTCTTCGATGTTTTCACTTCATCCTAATGGGAATGTCCTTATAAATAATTTGGATGACATATAAACATAAGGTAAATACCAGAAAGGTTTTGACGGTAGGAAACTCTTACCCTAGTTTTCCCTCTTGTATGGTTGTCTTGAGACTTTGGATCCACCTAATTTTGTATGGTTGTCTTAAGACTTTGGATCCACATGAATTTTTTGTCTCATGCCCTAAAATGGTACAGAAAAAAAAGGAATAGATGATGTGGATATCTCACAAACAGGCCCACCTAGTATCCCACATAGGCGAAAGGCTTTAGCGAGAAATTCACGTCCAGGAATTGAAAGAGTAACTTACTGAAAAAACAAATCCGACTTCTCGCAAGTGAAATTGGATTGCATATTCATTATTTGGTAATATGAATGGAAGGAGTGGATAAAATATATAAATCATGGTGGACCCACAGAGTATACTCAGTACGCTTAACATACCAAGTTACTCACTGCGAATCCGCTTCCCACGCAGATTGCGTACTCACAGCGTGACTGGCAAGTTGGCCACTGACAGTGGTCTATTGGCCCAATATATATATATATATATATATATATATATATATATATATATGTGTGTGTGTGTGTGTGTGTGTGTGTGTGTGTATTTTATCTAAGTTTTTCATCTATTCTTACAAATTATTATAGCGCACAAGCCCGATAATGAGGGAGATCCAAATCTCGAGTGGACCACACTACAAGAAAATAATGACATTTGAATCCCACCATTAAAAACTTCCTAAGTCTCACCATAATGTTTACTTGTCATCTAACCTTTTAATTAGGTCACACACACCTGGATGAAGATAAAAAGTAAAAGTAAATATCAGTTTAATCTAAAACTTTTGTAGAACCTAAAAAGTTTTTAATGGTGAATGTTCAATCATGACTCTTTCCTTTAGTGTAGTTCATATGAGATTTGGATTTGCCTCATTTTTTTGGCTAATGGCATAAAATAGTCTAGAAAAGTGGATGGAAGGTGTGGAACGATACATACATTATGATGGGTATTAAGGAGAAAAGAACAAATGAGGTACGTTGATGACCCTAGCCATCGACTCAAAACAATCCCTTAAACCTTTAAATGATCCTTAACCTTAGAAGTAAACCTTATTGATCATCCCTTAGTATGAGAAGCTTATCAAGAACTTGATAAGTAAGGCTATAAGAGGTGTAAAGCTGTTGTGAAATCGTAAGCTCAAAATAACAGACTTCCGAGTGGTGCTCGATGAATCGAGGTGTCTTCAATGGCATCAAAGATTCCCTCAATGAAATCGAGTAGGTAACTCAGATCTGTCCAGTAAGATATGTTTTTTTTTTTTTAATTTGAGTTTCTTGATGGAATTGAGGAATCTTCGATGGCATTGAATGATCTCCTCGATGTCATCGAAGTCCACTCAATGGCATCAGATAACAACATGAAAACTACCCAGCAATAATTCAATTGGAAATCTTATTTTCTCAATGCCATCGAAGTCCACTCAATGGCATCAGATAACAACGTGAAAACTGTCCAGCAATTCTTCAATTGGAAATCTTATTTTCTCAATGTCATCGAAGGCACGCTTGATGCCATTGACAAAGCCGTTATCTACCCATTTTTTTATCGTTAGAGCTTATAAAGGGCATTCGATTCTTGAGCAATTAAATATATTTTACGTGCAATAAAAGCTAAGGTGATTCCATGATTATATCTCTCATCCCAAGCTTCTAAATCAATGAGTTCTAAGTCATCTTTCTTGATATTAATACCCTAATGAGGATTCTAACCTCCACCTTAAAGATGTGCTTGAACTCCACCATTTTTTAGAGATTAGACTCACACTCTATAGGTATACCCTTGTCTAAATCCTCTAGAAGATACATCTTGTAAAATCTCTTAGGTATTACAACTTTCCATTAGTTAGAAGAGATTATACCCAACCTCTCATCACCTTGGTCACCGAAAGAAGAATCACATGCAAGGTGTTTGATCCTGTAGTTGAAGTATTGGCGAAACATCAACGTCATAATCGGGGGAGAAAAGAAGAGCTGATTGAAGCACGGGAGAGCATCGATCAAGCAACCCGAGAAGACGCAATAAAAGAGGCTCGATCCGATAAGTTGTCATTTGTAAGAGTCCATATATACTCTTTCCTTATATAAGATTGACTATAAAGTTTGAATTGCCAAATTCGACTAGAGTCTTATGTAGACATAATCCAAGTCCTCGTGTAGGCCACCATGGAAGACTTCGATGGGAGTAAACATAGGTTCTTGGGTTATGTCTAAAGTTGTTGGTGAGCTGATAGAAAATTAACTAAAGTCTCTTATGGGAGCCTTAGGCGGGAGTGTACATCAATAGGTTCTTATGTAAGACCGAGGTTCATGGTGAGCTTATAGGAAAACACTTAGAGTCTCTTACGAGAGTCGGTCCCCATGTAAGATTGTAAATGTTAGAGATGAACCTGATTTAAAACTTTCGATAGTGAAATCTGGTAAACTCATGAGTTGAGTGTGTCCACCGGGAGTGGAGTATGGAAAATGAACCACTATACATGCTTGTATTTGAGATTGTCTCTACACACTTATTTAATTATGCTTATGTGATGAATGTTTAATTATATGTATGTATGATTAGATGAATACAATGAATTGATAAGTAGCACATCCTACACACACATATACATTATCATTTATAGACTACTTGTTTCATAGGAATATGATTTGTAGTTTATATGATTGGACTCACTAATGACTTGAATGCCTTAGTGTTAAATTACTTTACTTAACTTTAATTAAAAAATAGTTTAAGTAAGCAATTGGACTTAATAGGCGAAAATTTTATTTCATCTTAATCACTCCCTCCCCCCTTATAGGATATAGCCATCATTCCTCGGCTCCACTAAACATTTGCATGCAGTCGTGGTATCATATTCCACACAATTTCATCATTTGTAGACGTGCATACAGTTTTGAGCTATTCTGCTTTTGACAGGAGGCACGTCATCGAGGAATAAGAGGTGAAAGATTGTAACGTCTCGGAAAAATCCGTACAAAGACCCGAGTACCACCTAAGGCAGAAATCACTCAGGACCAAATCCTTTTGAATTAGACGAAAATAACTAAGTGTTAAACTATATTAGTTGGGAAATTAGCTTGAACCACTTTAAATATAAATTGCAAGACCCAAAACTTGTAGAATCATTAACGCTACATTACCCTGAAACTTATGATCAATCTCAAAACCCAGTTGCTCTCAAGAGCACATCGAAACTTCGTATCGGACCTGGACCGCGCGTCGAAAGTCTGATTACTGCGAAACTAAATGGTTAGGACCACCTTACTAGGCTTGACAACCATCTCGGAAATCAAATCCAGATAGTACCCAGAAACGCACAACTAGAGCCCTGAGTGAAGTATGTGAGAAACGCGAATATCTTTAAAAAATGTACTTAGATTTAAGTAAACTGAGCCGTTCGCTTGCGAGCCAATTCTAAGGTTTCAGACCGTCAGAATCTGACCCGAATATACCCTCGGATCAGGAAAAATTTCATACACAGGTCCATGTACTCGTGGCCCTGATCGAGCGACGACGACCATTGAACTGAAATTGGTCCGCCATGGTCGATCCACAAATCCGATCGGAAGGAAACCTTAACCTGACCCAGATCCAATGTTAGGAAGCTTAAGTCCGACCGCACGTAGAAATGGAGCCTCCAGAAGTGCTCTGTTGGATCGAAACAGCCCCTATTTGGCTATAACCTAAGTATACCATGACCCTGGGGTTATTCCCATCAGTTCTGGGCCTATATAAAGGCCTTAAACCCTCTCTCTCATGTCATACAAATTTCTAACCCTAAGAGAGAGAAAAGAGAAAAGAGAGAAGAAAAGAGAGAAAGTGAGGGAGAGAGTTGGGGTTTGCTTATGGGACTCTTCCCAGCCATTCCATGTGCTTAACCATCGCTACTGTATCACTATACCGGCGATTCTGATTCCATTTTTGGGTAAAAAATTCTAACCCTAATCAATTTTAGGGATTCAAATAGAGTAAGTAGTGAAATAATTAACCTATTTCATGTTATAGGTTGTTGTAGTGTCGTAGACAAAGATTTAGTGTTTAAAATAAGTCTGTTACGAGTTTACCGGCTAAAGGTGCGGATTATAAATGTTTAGGTTATGGTTTTCAAGGCTTTCAATGCCGGTTAATGATTTATAACTGATGTAGGTGTCATTTTACATGCTAAATACAATGTCTGTTTCACTTTACAAATATATATGAACTATGTTGCATATAGTGTATTCCATGCGTTTGTTGATATGACTGAATGAGTACGGAATTTGGATAAGTGCTTGCCATGATTATTCGTCGTGAATATATGGCCGTTATGCATGTGACAACTCCTTGGTGAAAGGATTTGTCCTAATTCCTATTATCGCCAACATACGTTATGTATGTTGTAGTGTGTAGTCTAAGTGTTTGTAAAAATGTCTGAAAGCATATGGAATTTAGATCTGTGCTTGTCATGATTATTAACTATGAATATATGCTTGTTGTGTATGTGGTAACTCCTTTGTAAAGGGGCTTACCAGGATATATGTTCTAACTAGTCTAATACAGGTATGTTGAAATGTGTAATCTAAGTGTTTGATAAAATGCCTATATGAGTAATCGTTTGATGCTTTGTATTTACGAGGGTTGTTGAGCTAGGATTCTCAACTACCTTAGCCATATATATACTTTTCTTCATGTTAGCTTTAATTTCAATGGTATATTTTGTGTAGCCAATGTATATGTAGAATATCATGTTGTATGTGTTGAATAATATGCTCAAATGATATGCATGTTGGAATTGGTTGTTAAATGTCGTAGGATTATCATGTATGCTTACTTCTTACATTTGATTATGATTGAGACTACGACGTAGTCCAGGCAATCGGTAACAATTCCTGTTTGAGTGGCCGAGCTAGTCTTACCTTATTAATGTGTTTGGTGAATCCGAGGTGTACGATGACCGTCAACAGTGGTACCTTATCGGCTAATTCAGCGTACGCTCATACCAGTCGAACTTGTCTAATAACCCGATTGGCCTATTATGTGTTTACCATATATGGACGCTCCTGCTTGAATCTAAGGTACCAACTTACCAGTGAAAAGCTCATTTAACCATGTTACCACTATCCGCTAAGACACATGAGCCGGGCATGGGGGTATGGGACGCCGTGGTCGAGCTGTCGGCCTACGCTGGGGCGACGAGCCTCCCCGTAGTGACCAGTGAGCAACCCAGACTCGTGAGCCGAATACGGTGGTATGGGACATGGTATTCGAGATGTCGGCCTCCTTTGGCGTAGCCTGGCTGTGGTCCCCAGTCGGGTCAGTGACAAGCCTTCGAAAATAAACTGTCAATTGGTAGGGCATTGGTGGAGTGACCTCGAGTATGAAATAGGCCTACCTGGCACAGCCTGGTTGTGGTCCCCAGTTGAGTTGGTGACGAGCCTTCGAAAATAGACTGCCAGTTAGTGGGGCATTGGTGGTAGTGACCTGAACTTGCCTATCATATGTGATTAACTAAGATTAACGACCCTAAATGGATCATTGTTTGGGTATATGATATAAAGGGTGGTACCTTAGCTTCCCAAATCCTCCTGTATGAAAAGATCTAATAAGAACTTGGAAATCACACTCATGCACCGCATCGCATGTGTCGTTTGGCATTGGGTAGAGCACTGAGGAAGTGACTGACATGCCGCGATCGTGAGATGAAGATCGCAGAGGGAATGTAGGTGAGGACATGCATCATTATTGCATACCATTCTTGCATTAATCAGAGTACTTAGGTATGTTTGTTTGTATTGCTTTATCATTACTACTTGACTGAATTGATAACATGTTAATCTTTGCTTTATAGTTCCACTAAATTGATCACTCACTCTCACGTTACGGGACGGTGTTGTACACACCAACCAGACTCTATCTTAGTTGCAGCTGGTGGCGATGCCTACGAGGCCGAGCCAGACTTCGAGGATGACGAGGAGGCATTCTCCTACATGCAGTTTTCAGGCGGGTTCATGTGAGTCGTGTCCTGATCGACGGGGATTTCTAGAATGTTAACTAGATGACATTACACCTTTTGTATATTTTGAAATTGTACAAGTAATTATTTAACCTGGTACCATGTTCACACTCTGGAGACTTACGACAACTTATATATTTTATATATCTATCACAGTCTTCCGCTTGCGAAATTTAATTATCTTTGGAGTATGATATGTTGTTTTGGTATAATCTCACTCATGTTTAATGCACGAATACGGACAACATTTAATCATCATTATCTATGTTGCATAAGTGATGCGTTGGAACTTGGGAGCTGAGCTTCTGCTCGACCCCCGATTTTCAGGGTGTTACAAGTTGGTATCAGAGCATGATTTAGATTAAATTGAGCCTAGGCTATGGTCACACGACGTACGCTAACGCATTTCGACGTTGGAGGGTGTGAGAAAATGTAGAAACAGGCATAGGATTCCCAGTTTCGCCAATCGGTGAAATTAATCGATATCAATCACTGAGATCGGGTCCGTACCCCGTGATCGCTTGAGACGACCCCGGATCACCCCTAGACCGTCAATCGACGGCTTTAGATCATGATTTACCCATCCCAGCCTTTAATAAATCGATAAATGCAAATATACATCAGTAAGGAACCCAAAATGACCCGAAACGATTTAAAAGGGAGTCGGGGGCCAAACGGGACATCTCCAAGGGGACTCAGAATGGGACCCACATGTTTTTAGGACCCAGTGGACAGGAGGACCTCGCCCCACTAGCGAACCCACGTCAAAAAGTCCAGAGGTCCTTGCCGGTTCCGTAAGGACCTCGCCAGTTCCGCGAGGCCTCGCCGCCTGGCCGGCCTGGCCGGTGCGAGCCGTGCAGGCCGACGCCCCTAGGGCGTTGTGTGGCCCACTATTTTGTGTTAGGATGTTTTAAAACACCCCCATGGCTGCCCCTCTTCATATCCCACCCCTACTAGCTCTCCTTTTCTCAAGAAAACCCAGAAATTTTCACTCAAATCGCTCCTCCAAGTGCTTCTCCTTCCATTTTCATGCACCACTCACGCCACTCTTTCAAACCTCTCTCTCATAGCTATTCACCTTCTTCATTTCGTTTCATTTGATCATCCAAACCCCACTTTGTATCTCAAATCTAGGGGAACCTAATAAACCATTCCATTTCCCTATTTCCTTCCCTTTTCCATGGCCTTATTAGAGTTTGTTACGGCCATATTCTCGATTCCCACCATTCTTTCTATCATGGGGAAGAAGAGGGCTTCCACGGATGAAGCCGGACCTAGCCGCCTTACTAGTTCAAGGAGGCTGAAAGGCTTCGCCGCAAGCACAAGCATCGATCAAGGGATAAGGACAAAGCGGACCTCGATCCTCAGGCTCCTCTCGAAAGAGCTCTATTAATGGACCTGTCACATGGAAGATTTGAAGGCTGTAGGGTTCTCTTTGAAGTTCATGTGGACGAGAAGCTCTGTGAGGCAATATCTGGTGATGGACCGCCTGGCAAATGCAGGGTGGAGTCTCATATTTGAGGGCAAGTACCGCGTAAATGTGGGCACTGTCCAAGCCTTTTACGCCTACATTCGAGAGCTTACGCTGGAGCCCTTACAGTTCAAAATCCCAGTGGGTAGAGATCGGGAGGCCACAATTGATGTTGGGTTGGTAGCTCGGCTTATAAAAATGCCGCTTAGTGAGGTCCATGCAAGCGAGAAGAATCTGAAGAGTGCACATGAAAGGGACACCGCACGCAATTTCTTTGTGGCCGACTGGTCCACTGAAATCGAGGCAATTAGCTCTTGGCGTCCAGGATGACTCCTGACTTCCGCCTGCTCCACCACACCTTCGCTTACATGGTGTATCCCAAGTGGAGGAATCACAGCAAATGCACGCGTCTGATGATAGACTTCCTATACAGGGCTGGGCAGGGTGACAAGTTGTGCCTGCCTATGTATGTATTACTACAGATAGTTCAGACTGCACGCTCGGTTAGGACAGATATTTCACTCCCCTTCGGCCAACTAATATGCAAGATTGCTCGTGAGTTCGGCTACAGGCTACTGACGAGCTTGCGCCAATTCACTTTATTAATGACTCGACACTCAACAACTTGGGTATTGGGCCACGACCACGCCAAGCCCATGGTGATGAATATGGTGACGAGATAGAGGAAGAAAGTAAAGAGGAAGATGGGAGCGAAGATGAGGAAGGTGAGGAAAGAAGCGATGAAGAAGGAAGTGAGTAGGAAGAGGTAGAAGAGGAGGCCCAAGACTCCGATGAGGGCTCTCCTCCAGCTATGCATGAGCACCATCATGATCAAGCTGCTTTAGAAGCCCGCTTGGCTCAGAACGAGGAGGGCCAAGTCACCCTAAGATAAGAGGTTGGTGAGACCTGGGCCTTCATAAAACAGAAATTCAAGAAGGTGTCTCGCACCTTGAAGGTTATCCTGTGTTGTCTGAAAGACAAGGGTGCCCCTCCTCCATCACCAGATTTGGACGACGAGTCATATGTGTAGTCGTCTCTTAGATTGCCTTGCTACTAGTCTTCGATTGTACTAGCCTTGGTAGGCTTGGTTGGTTGTTGGTGTGTTTTAGTGTTTAAAGCTTGTTTAGGTTAGCTCACATGCATTTTCTGTATTGATCCATGTAAGGCTACATCCCATGTATTGTAACGATTTTGGTTAAATGAAATCCAAGAAGTTCCTTTTGTTATAGAATGTGTAGAATGCTTGACAAGTTGAGTAATGCTATTCTAAATCTTACACATGTTGCACCCAATGTTGTATATAGGGAATGCCTCTGAAAACCCCATAGAGTGCGACTCGTCTTGCACTTGATGGATTGATTGACGGGGTAACTCCCCTGAACGGTAGCCATACGAACCCTAGCTTAGGCCCGGACTTTGAGACGATCCCGGATTCACAACCGACCACTGGCCTCACCAATGGGCTAACACCTGATGCACCACCGGTTCCCGAACAGAACCGTGCGTCCACATCGACACCACGCATACCTCAGTCGGCTCCTCCTCCTAATGAGTTGGAGCAAATGATGTTGTTGATGCAGCAGCAGCAGATACAGCAACAATAGCAGCAGCAGAAATTTTTAGCTATCATCGCAGGGGTCTTTGCCCAGAGTATAAGTGTGGCTCCACCTGCACCACTTGTGCACCCTACTGGGAACGCAAGTGCTAGCGGCCTTTTTGATGAGGCTGATTACTAGCTAGATCGCATCTTTAAGATGTTGAAGCTGCTACACTGCACTGAGGCAGAACAGGTTGAGCTGGTCACCTTTTCGATGAGGCTGATTACTGGCTAGATCGCATCTTTGAGAAGGAGGCTAGTTTATGGTCGGACAACATCTTACAAACAGCTCCCGCAGGACACGTGTGGACTTGGGAGGCCTTTGAGACGCCCTTCCATGAGAAATATTTCCCCCTCACGTACAGCCATGAGAAGGAGGGAGAGTTCTTTTGCCTCCGACAGGGGGACATGACAGTGACAGAGTAAGAGAACAGGTTCATAGAGCTAGCCAGATACACTCCTTTGATACTAACTGATTAACCGATGAAAATACGACATTTTTCAAATGGGTTGTGGCCCGATATCCGCACTAAGACGTGTTGCGCTAGTATTCTCAATTATGCCGAGCTAGTCGACGTGTCTCTACAAGCCGAATAAGATGGAGACAGTTTCTCAGACACGTATACCAATGGGCCCGACGCCTCAGCCCGAATCACAGCACCGACCAGTCCTAGGTAAGAGGCCACATGTAGACTCGCCTCCTAGGCTCGTGACTCTGCCGACTCAGCAAAGGCGAGCGAAACGTTGGTGTACATATTGCGACAAAGGCGGACACACTGACCCCTTCTATTTCACCAAGATGAAAGACAACGATGTCACGCCACCTCAGAAAATCGACCGTCAGCCACCACGTGGTATAACGACTCTACCCCTACGATCTGCACCACCAGCGCAGCCATATTACCAACCGCCTATACTTCAGAATAGGCCACCTCAACGACCTATGGCAACACAACCAAACCATCCTCAACAAGCCCATATGCATGCACTTGCAGCTTAAGCACCCAAGTCAACAACCGCAGCGCCTTTGACCTTTGAGGTCACTGCCCACATTTAAGGTACACCTGTATTCCTATTGGTAGACATTGGGTCTATTAAATCAATTTATATGAAAGAATAGGCCTAACAATGGATTAATATAACAACTATAAAATAATAATAATATGGTTACTAGAGGTGGTAAATATGTCGTAAATAATAGAAGGGTCGAAACGAAAAATTTCTACAACTTCAAGTTACCAATAGACTGGTCATACCTTTTCATATTAAAGTTTAGTATTTAATGTCTATTTAGGAATTATTTGTAATCATACTAGGAATCATCCTGTGATTAAATTTAAATTATACATATATATTGTTTTGTGCAATTAAATTAGGACCCTTGAGTAGGATTGAGTTTCATAGTTTAATACTCCGTAAGCTCATGTTAGAGGCAGACTACAGTAAAATATTATAAGTTTCTTATTCCCTTGTAAACTCAAGGTTCATACCGCGTCGAGGAGATGTCCCTCTCCTTTCCTTTCCGGAGGCCTTATGTTGATAACATTTCAAACTTCTGAAATATTTTGGAACTCTCGACTCTTCCTTCCCTCCTGAAGTTAATGAAATCAAAGTGCAAATCTGCCCATAAGTCCCTAGCCATATGATCAAAATGGTGGCATACAAATCTACTTTTAGGAGATTGAAAGCCCCTCTAGTATAGCCTTTTGACTATGAGCACCATAAAAGAACTTATTATCTACCAAGTTAAACATAGGATAAACAAGAACTCTCTTTGAACAAGACCCAAGGGACAACGTATGAACATGAGGCTTGAACCTCCTAGCGAATTATAATACTCCTTAAATACTTAGGATGATTAGATTTCGGAATTTCAGAACCATATTTCTACGAGCAATTCGCGGCTTAACTCAATTCTCAATCCTAGGTGATTACCAAAGGACTCACTGCTTTAACCGAGCAAAAGACTAGGATCCATCAGGATTAGGAAGGGATACAACGAGTTGTCTGCCCTGGTCAGGCGGGCAATCGACGTATCGGGTTCGAGTCTACCACAACTGACTTTCCATATTAGCCCAATCATAAAGGGTAGAACATACCACCCTTAGGTAAACTTTATTATTAAACACTTAGCACGATAATAATGATTTGGACATTTGTTTTCAAACCTCAAAGGTAGAAACTTTTAAGGGGGGTAGACCAATATGAGCTACGCTGGTGTAGTTATTATATACCCTAACACGTAGTAAACCTTTACGTATTACCCTTAAGCAATTTCAGGGAAAAAAATTTTCTTTAAGGAGGGTAAATTGTAACATCCCGGAAAAATCCGTACAAAGACCTGAGTACTACCTCAAGCAGAAATCACTCAGGACCAAATCCTTTAGAATTAGACAAAAATAACTAAGTGCTAAACTATATTAATTGTGAAATCAGCTTGAACCACTTTAATACAAATTGCAAGACCCAAAACTTGTAGAATCATTAACGCTATATTACCCTGAAACTTAGGATTAATCTCAAAACCCAATTGCTCTCGGGAGCACATTGAAATTTCGTATCGGACCTGGACAGCGCGTCGAAAGTCCGATTACTGTGAAACCAAACGGTTAGGACCGCCTTACTGGGCTTGACAACCATCTTGGAAATCAAATCCAGATAGTACCCAGAAACGCACAACTCTAAGGTTAGAAATGCAGATATCTTTAGAAAATGTACTCAGATTTAAGTAAACCGAGCCGTTTACTTGGGGGCCAATTCTAAGGTTTCAGACTGTCAGAATCTGACCCAAATACACCCTCGGATTAGGAAAAATTTCATACACAGGTCCATTTACTCGTGGCCCTGATCTAGCGACGATGACCATTGAACTGAAACTGGTCCGCCACGGTCGATCCACAAATCCGATTGAACCAAAACCTTAACCTGACTCAAATCTAATGTCAGGAAGCTTAAGTCCGACCGCACGTAGAAAGGGGGCCTCCAGAAGTGCTCTGTTGGATCGAAACAGCCCCTATTTGGCTATAACCTAAGTATACCATGACCCTGGGGCTATTCTCATCAGTTCTGGGCCTATATAAGGGCCTTAAATCCTCTCTCTCTCTCTCTCTCATGCCATACGAATTTCTAACCCTAAGAGAGAGAAAAGACAAAAGAGAAAAGAAAAGAGAGAGAAAGTGAGGTAGAGAGTTGGGGTTTGCTTGTGGGACTCTTCCCTGCCATTCCACGTGCTTAACAATCGCTACTGTACCGCTATACCAGCGATTCTGATTCCATTTTCGGGTAAGAAATCCTAACCCTAATCAGTTTTAAGGATTCCAATAGAGTAAGTAGTGAAATAGCACGCATATTTCATGTTATAGGTTGTTGTAGTGTCGTAGACAAAGATTTAGTATTTAAAACGAGTCCGTTACGAGTCTACCGGCGAAAGGTGCGGATTATAAACGTTTAGGTTATGGTTTTCAAGGCTTTCAATACCGGTTAATGATTTATAACCGATATGGGTGTCATTTCACATGCTAAATGCGATGCCTGTTTCACTTTACAAATATATATGAACTATGTTGAATATAGTGTATTCTATGTGTTTGTTGATATGACTAAATGAGTACGGAATTTTGATTCGTGCTTGCCATGATTATTCGTCGTGAATATATGGCCATTATGCGTGTGACAACTCCTTGGTGAAAGGATTTGTCCTAATTCCTATTATCGTCAACATATGTTACGTATGTTACAGTATTTAGTCTAAGTGTTTGTAAAAATGTCTGAAAGCATATGGAATTTGGATCTGTGCTTGCCATGATTATTAACTATGAATATATGCTTGTTGTGTATGTGGCAACTCCTTTGTAAAGGGGCTTGTCAGGATATATGTTCTAACTAGTCTAATACAGGTATGTTGAAATATGTAGTCTAAGTGTTTGATAAAATGCATGTATGAGTAATTGTTTGATGCTTTGTACTTACGAGGGTTGTTGAGATAGGATTCTCAACTACCTTAGCCATATATATACTTTTCTTCATGTTAGCTTTAATTTCAATGTTATGTTTTGTGTAGCCAATGTATATGTAGAATATCATGTTATATGTGTTGAATAATATGCTCAAATGATATGCATGTTGGAATTAGTTGTTAAATGCCGTAGGATTATCATGTATGCTTACTTCTTGCATTTGACTGTGATTGGGACTACGACGTAGTTCAAGCAATCGGTAACAATTCATGTTTGAATGGTCGAGCTAGTCTTACCACATTTGATGCGTTCGGTGAATCCGAGGCATACGATGACCGTCAATAGTGGTACCTTGTCGGCTAATTCAGCGTACGCTCATATCAGTCGAACTTGTCTAATAATCCGATTGGCCTATTGTGTGTTTACCATGTATGGACGCTCCTGCTTGAATCTAAGGTACCAACTTACTAGTGAAAAGCCCATTTAACCATGGTACTACGATCCGTTAAGACTTATGAGCCGGGCATGGGGGTATGGGACACCGTGGTCGAGCTGTCGGCATACGCTGGGGCGACGAGCCTCCCAGTAGTGACCACTGAGCAACCCAGACTCGTGAGCTAAATACGGTGGTATGAGACACGGTATTCGAGCTGTCGGCCTCCTTTGGTGCAGCCTGGCTGTGGTCCCCAGTCGGGTTGGTGACGAGCCTTCGAAAATAGACTGTTAGTTGGTAGGGCGTTGGTGGTATTGATCTGAACTTTCCTATCGTATGTGATTAACTAGGATTGACGACCCTAGATGGATCATTTTTGGGTAAATGATATAACGGGCGGTACCTTAGCTTCTCAAATCCTCCTGTATGAAAAAATCTAATAAGAACTTGAAAATCACGCTCATGCACCGCATTGCATGTACCGTTTGGCTTTGGGTAGAGCATTGAGGAAGTGACTGACATGCCACGACCGTGAGATGAAGATCGCAGAGGGAGTGCAGGCGAGGGCATGCATCATTATTATATATCATTCTTGCATTAATCAGAGTACTTAGGTATGTTTGTTTGTATTGCTTTATCATTACTGCTTGACTGAATTCATAACATGTTAACCTTTACTTTATAGTTCTACTGAGTTGATCACTCACTCCCACATTAACGGGACGGTGTTGTACACACCAACCAGAATCTGCCTTAGTTGTAGCTGGTGGCGATGCCTACGAGGCGGAGCAGGACTTCGAGAATGACGAGGAGGCATTCTCCTACATGCAGTTTTCAGGCGGATTCATGTGAGTCATGTCCTGATCGACGGGAATTTCTGGGATGTTGACTAGATGACATTACACCTTTTGTATATTTTAGAATTGTACATGTAATTATTTAACTTGGTACCATGTTTACACTCTGGAGACTTACGACAACTTATATATTTTATATATCTATCACAGTCTTCCGCTTGCGAAATTTAATTGTCTCTGGAGTATGATATGTTGTTTTGGTATAATCTCATTCATGTTTAATGCATAAATACGGAAAACATTTAATCATCATTAACTATATTACATAAGTAATACGTTGGAACTCGGAAGTTGAGCTTCTGCTCGACCCCCGATTTTCAAGGCGTTACAAAGATATTCTTGAGATGTCGGTAGGATTTCACCCACCATTAGTACAAAGTGCCAACAAGTGGTGGCATCTCATCGGTCAGCATGGATGCAATAGAACGGGTGTAAACAAAAGCTATGGCCTTATGGTCACTACTTAATGATTATCCTGACCTTTGATTCTTGAATTTTGAATATGAGCCACTGGAAGAAGCTTACTTTTTTAATTTCTTTTCATGATTATCTTTATACACAATCACTCGTTCAACAAATGTTTCTTCCTATGATCACCGTAGCATAGAATTCATATCATCATATAATATGAAATCGTACTATAACTGTGGTGGGGCCACCGTACCCTATCAAAATGTCGATGCTAGACCAACCTGTGGGGCCCACTAGAATGCCGTACGAAAACAACTCTGTCAGTTTCACAGGTTCGCAATAGGCCAGAAGCTATAAAAAAAAAAAATAGGCATATCCAAAACCTCAGGTGGGCGACATGACAGGAAACAGTGAGAATGTATACGCCCCATCATGATGTTTATACGTCATCCAAACCGTTCATAAGGTCATTCCCACTGGGATGAATTGAAAACATAAAAAGTAGCCTGATCTAAAACTTTTGTGGCCATACAAACGTTTCACATTTACCTATCATGTAGGCCACCTGAGTTTTGAGTCTGTGTCATTTTTATTTATTAGTATTATTATTTATTTATTTTGAAGTTCCTGTAAGGGATTAGATTCCTCACGGTGGCCCCATATAGCAGGGGCACAGGCAAATGGCGTCCAGGCTGTACTAGCAAGTGGTCCGCCAATATGAAGTTGGAGACTCGTGTGAAAAGTGAAGCTATAAACATCTTCATCTCGAGGACAAGCACGAAATACTCGAGCTTTGATTTGTAAAGCGGAGCCCATTGGATCAGAGATCCTGACCGATGGTTTGATGGAACAAGCAGTACATAAAACCATGCCCTAGCCACAATTTATTATATATTTCCTCATTTATCCTTTTAATTGTCTATTTCCAGCAGTCCACAAAATTGAAGAGTAGGATTGTCAAATAAAAGATGTTTTCAGAACACGGCCAATCAGTGGTGGGCCCAACAGATCTACGTTTGAATCAGCTGCAGGTTTGTTTAGGTTTAGTTGCACAAAGTAGTTGAATAAACTTCCCAACAGTCCACATTTAACATCCATGAGTCGATATGCAGGAATTTTACGCAAGGTAATCTAAACAGCAGGTCCCACCCGTTGGGTAGCTTGGATGTGGATGTGTGGCTGTACCACATGCAGAAATAGCAACCCTATGCTATATCATACTCTTAGATTTAATAACACCACCATCAAGGTCTTGAATCTAAAATCACTAGCTTGTAATTTGCCAAAAGATTGAAATCTTATTTGAGCTCTGGGTCCAGTCCACAAACGATTTCTCTTGCCTGACAATGAATGGAAGAAAGTCATCCATTCCAAACATTTGTCATATTCCATCTTATCCTTCTTGGGCTCTAAAGCAGCTTTTTCTAGTGAATCTAACAATTATTCAAAACATCTAGAAGCATATGATGCTGGTGGCCCGCTCGCTTGTTTAGCAGTTTCAAAGCAACTATGTTTGAAAATCGGACTATTTAAATGATCAGTCTGTTGAAAATCAATCTGATATATGGGTAGTGGAGTTAAATTTCATAAACAAGCACTACCCAATTCTCTCTCAAACTATGGTATCTGTTATAAATACGAATACAAATGTCTATATGAACAGGTAATTGTAGAGGGACCTAATGATATTATCAGATACATTGAGAAAATTAGGTGTTGTTCCCTTACCATGTTTGAAATGGCCAATCGGGTAGGCTGTTTTTACTCTTTGTTATTGGACGCCCGGTCCTTCTTCTGCCCACCAAGAATACGGGAGATCTGAAGACCTCTGCTGAAGGCTTGGTTGAACAGCATACGGGTCTGAAATTCCGAGACAAAGGGGAACCATGCCAGGAATGCAACAGGTGTGAACAGAAGCAAACCCATGATGATTTCATAGCCGCGAGCTAGTGCCCTAACTGACCCCCATAAGCCAGCCTTTTGGACAACCGGCTTACAGGCTTGGGCAATCTGAAAAAACACAATGACATTTTGAATAAAATACAATTAAAAAGAATGAGAGGAGATGAATTCCAATGATTCTGGCAGCTGGCAATCACAAGAAGAGAAACGCGAGTATAAATTGAATCAGATGCTCCATAAGCGCCAATGTGGGATGTGTGCAACATCCGTACTGTCCCATCTAGGAGGTGGCTGCAGCACATTTCCATGGCCAAGAATCGCCAGCCTGGTCATCAGGTGCGTCCCACATGCATGAAATAATGAACTTTAAAAGATTCGACCAATGGTCCACGTTTGTCCCATACATACGGATCACCTGATGATTGGACCATTTTCATTTTCGGTCAACAGAACATACAGGGGCCCCGCTGATGAATCTCCAATCTCACATGTACTTGCAACATTTGCACATACGGGAAGAGAAGGATTAAAAATCCTACTGCAGTGAATGCCATTAGCATGATTTGTAGCAACAAAACAAACAGAGGTGGAAAGGATCTACTGACCAGAAGCAACCCCCATCCACTTGGCATGAATGCGAGAATGCATACAAGGATGTCTTGTGCCGTCATATGGGGGAGCGCTATCAATGTGATCAGAACAGAAACAAATGTCAGGAAGATAAGACCCTTGATTAACCGGAACACAAGCTGAAAGTTTGCACTGAATTTCCTCCTTCCCACAGACACAGTCTGCACAATAAATAAATAAATCAAATAATAATAATAATAAGAAGATGCCGTCAAAATAATCAGATTGCATTATAAATAGGCAACATGTATCTGAGGAGATTTGCTCATATGCAGCAAACATGTCAGTTTGGAACACATGCAAGAGACAAGCCGGTCAACAGGTAGGGCCCACCATGAACATTCCGAGGCCCAAAAAATCACGCTGCTCCTCGTATCATTCAGCAATGCATGCATGCTAAATATGGGCCTATTCGGTTTTTTCCCCTACAGGTGTGGCCCACTTGATGAGGGACAGGGATGATAATGGGGCCAAGACATGTTCACCGTGTGCCTTAACCTTATGAATGGCTGGGACCTTGCATGTATCACTTTGCCACATGATGTGTAGATTTTGTGTATTTACATGCCACTTATCAGTATATCGGTGAATCCAACTCAAGGAGAAAATACAAAAAGTCTATGTGTGTGTGTGTGTGTGGGGGGGGGGGGAGAAATGGTTCTATAAGGTCGACCTCATGAGAACTTCCCATGAGATCGATCTGTGTGGGCCCCACTGTGATTTGGGTTGAACATCAACACCGTGCATTTGATGGGTTCCCTTTAGGTTACAGGATATCCCAAAAATCAGGTGTATATGGAATTCAGGTGGCCATATCATCTAAAACCATGTGATGACATGCCTAAACATATAAAAGCACTTGGTGGGGCCCACCTGAGTTTTCGATGTGGCTGAAACTTGGTCGGACCCCTCATCCAAGTGGGACACACACAATGGATGGGCTGGATTTGTGAACCATATCTCAGTGGGCCCAATAAATGATTATGAATGTTTTAATGGGAGGGTAACCCCTCTCAACTGTTGTATGTCGTGCAGCCCACCCAAGTCATGGATTGACTTCATTTTCAAGCCCGTAGCCCACCATGGAATGGTACATCCACCCCACATCATGGTGGGGCCCACACAGCTCGATCTCATGGGCAGTGCGTACAATTTCCCTATATATATATATATATGGAAAAGGTACTATGAGGTTGAGCTGTGTGAGGCACATTGTGATTCAGATGGACCCTTCCATGGTGGGTCACGGGCCTAAAATCAGGCCAATCCATGACTTAGGTGAGCCACACCACAAACAACAATTGAGAGTGAATACCGACCCATTGAAACCTTCATGATCGTCTATAGGGCCCACTGAGATGTGGTATGGATATCCAGCCCATTGCGTGTCCCACTTTGATGAGGGATTACACCAAGTTTCGGCCGTCTCTAAAACTTAGGTGGGCCCCACCAAGTGCATTTAGTTGTTTTAGGCATGATTTCACACGGTTTCAGAGTTCTAGATATGGCTGATTTTTGGGATATTCCAAAACCTAAAGGGGAACTACCAAATGCACGGTGTGGATGTCCGACATAGATATCTCACAATATGTCGGTTATCCCAATAGGGCAATACGAAACTCAACTTTAATATCCATTTTTCATGGTTTTGTGCAATATATCATGCATATCACAATATCGTGCGATATATCCACTCTCTCTATAAAATTCTTAATGTATCGTACGATATCGAAGGAGATAAAAGGAAATTGTTTGTTTATATGGAAAATCCTTTTTTTTTTTTTTAAATCACAAAAGTTGATTATACTTCCTAACACATTGTAAGGTGATTTCGACTAGTCCATCCTAGATTGTTAAAAGAAAACCTTCAAAATTTCTCTGAAATTGTGATCAAAAGCTTATTGGGGTCGGATTCTAAAAGGTGCAGATTTTTTAGTTTTGATTCTTTTTTTAAAAAAAAAATATATGTTGTAAATATTGTCAAATGGTAAGAAATCCATAATTCTTCATGTTTTGCATAAAAAATTATAGATTTGGAGCGTCGATTTTGAGATTTTGGGGAGAAGGGCCAGGTTGTAGAAAATTGGAAAAAATCGAAATTTCTCTAATTTTTCTCAAATTGGTTGCAATCAAACATATATATAGCGGGATCTATGCATTCTTGGCATTTTGGGAATTTTCAGGAAAAATAATAATTTTTTATTAAAAATAATTAAAAATGATAGAAATAATAATATATATTTTTTAATCCACAGGTATATTTCTAGTTTTATACTTTTTCCTTTGCTTTTGAATGTAATGCTAGTGTTTCCATACATGTCTTCCTTTTTCTAATCCACAAGTATATTTATAAATTTTATGAATTTCCTTTAAATATAGTTTCATCAGTTGAATCAAACACTGCATACAAAGGAACCTATTATGTGCACCTTGTTTTTTGTGACTTTTTTTTTTCCTAAGTATGTACTAGTGTCTTTTTTAACAATCCCTGAAGTTTCATTGAAAAATTCAATCAATTCAATCAAAAGGATTCATTCGTATCGACCTATTGACTGAGTTGTTATAACTTATAAGCAAACTTCACAACTGGTAAAACTGAATCCCAAGTCCTAATACGATCACCCACAAGTAGAGTTGGACACGAATTGAGCAAGCTCGGTTAACTTAGCTCGACTCGAAAGCTAGGTTCAGACGAGCTATTCAATTGAGCTCAAAAAAATTTCGAGTCGAGCTTGACTCGACTTGGCTCTCTCTCTCTCTCTCTCTCTCTCTCTCTCTCTCTCTCTCTCTCTCTCTCTCTCTCTCTCTCTCTCTATATATATATATATATATATATATATAGGAAACCGTATTATAAGGTCGAACTCATGGGAATTGTGTGGGCCCCACCGTGATGTGCGTTGAACATCAACACCATGCATCTGCTGAGTCCCCTTTATGTTCCTTTATGTTATGAGATCTACCAAAAATAATCCGTATACGGAACTCAGACGATCCATACCATCTAAAATCATGTGAAGACATGCCTAAAACATATAAAAGCACTTTATGGGCCCAACCTAAGTTTTGGATGTGGCTAAAACTTGGTGTGACCCCTCATCCAAGTTGGACACACACAATGGATGGACTGGATTTGTGAACCACATCTTGGTGGGCCCAACAAATGATTATAAATGTTTTAATGGGAGGGTAACCCCACTCAACTTTTGTATGTGGTGTGGCCCACACAAGTCATGGATTGACTTGATTTTTAAGCCCGAGGCCCACCATGGAATGGTGCATTTGACTGATGGGGTAAATTTTTGACAAACATCACGGTGGGGCCCACACAGCTTGACCTCATGGGAAGTTCCCATGAGATCGAGTTGTGTTGACCCACCGTGATGCGTGTCGAACATCTAACCCATCAGTCAAATGCACCATTCCATGGTGGGCCCCGGGCTTAATAATCAAGTCAATCCATGACTTGTGTGGGCCAAACCGCATACAAAAGTTGAGTGGGGTTACCCTCCCATTAAAACATTCATAATCATTTGTTGGGCCCACCGAGATGTGGTTCACAAATCCAACCCATTTGTGATGCGTGTTGAACACCTACCCCATCAGTCAAATGCACTATTCCATGGTAGGCCCCGAGCTTAAAAATCAAGTCAATCCATGACTTGTGTGGGCCACACCACATACAAAAGTTGAGTGGGGTTACCCTCCCATTAAAACATTCATAATCATTTGTTGGGCCCACCGAGATGTGGTTCACAAATCCAGCCCATCCATTGTGTGTCCCACTTGGATGAGGGGTCAGACAAAGTTTCAAACGCATCCAAGTTTCAGGTGGGCTCCACCAAGTGCTTTTATATGTTTTAGGCATGTCTTCACATGATTTTAGATGGTATGGCCGACCTAAGTTCCATATACAACTGATTTTTGGGATATCCCATAATTTAAAGGGGACCCATCAAATGCACGGTGTTGATGTTCGACACACATCATGGTGGGTCCACACAGCTCAACCTCATAGGAAGTTCCCATGAGGTCGACCGCATAGAACCATTTCCCACACACAAACACACTTTTTAAAATTTTTTAAAATAAAAATAAAAATAAAAAATGCCTCCTTTTAGTTTTCACCCTGGCCAATCGAGTTCAAGTCCCCTTTTTCCTACCTAAAGCTTGAACTCGGCACGAGCTGCTGACCAAACCGAGTAGAGCTGGCTAGTACGACTCAAGGACTGAGCTGAGCCGAGGTAAGCTGCTAGCCAAACCGAGTCAATCTTAGCACAGCTCCGCTCGAATCAGCTCGGTGTCCAACTCTACCCACAAGATATCGCAACTGGTTACCTAATCGATTGACCACTTCCGTTTGACCATCAGTTTGAAGGTGGTATGGTATTCTGGCGAGAACTAGAGTCTCGTACCCATCATATGCCAAAGTGTCTTCCAAAAACAGCTCAACGGCTAAGGGCATCGGCAGGTTTGTTCTCGACCCTGACTTTGTGTTTCAAAACAAAAGGTGTGTTCTTGGAGAAACTCAACCTATTAGCATGCGTTGGGTTTAATTTCTTTTAGGAGTTGAGGTATCGTAAGGCCTCATAGTCAAAAAACAAGACGAACTCTTACGGTAGTAGGTAATGTCGCCGATGTCGCAAAGATGTACTACCGTGTAGAATTCCTTGTCATAGGTAGAGTATCGTTACTTCGCCTCATTCAACTTCTCACAAAAATAGGCAGCAGGGTACCTTTCCTGCCCAAGCACTCCACCTATACTAGATGCATCACACGCAACCTTGAAGACTTTAGAAAAGTCGGGAAGGCGCATGACATGAGCCTAAATCATTTTAACCTTAATCTCTTTGAATGCTTCAAACATAGCATTAGTCCATTTGAACTCTCACTTTTTAATGCAATCCATGATAGGAGCCACAATGGAACTAAAGCCTCCAATGAACCGCCTATAAAAAGTAACTAAGTTGTGAAAGTTACACGCATCATAAATGTTTTGCAGTTCAGGCCAACTTACTATTGTCTTGACTTTCTCAAGATCCGCAGACATGCCCTTAGATGAAATAATGAACCCTAAGAAGATAACTTTATCTGACATGAAAGAACACTTCTTTAGGTTGGCACATAACTTCTCATTTTTAAGGACCTTGCAAACTTGCCTCAAATGGTGAAGGTTTTGTTCCTTGGAGGTACTATAAATGAGGATGTCGTCGAAATATACCACTAGGAACTTACCCATAAAGGGTCTCAATACCTGAGTTCATTTGGTAGTGGGGGAGGGTTGGTAGAGTCGACTCGGGGACTAAATCGATAACATGTTGAATGTCCCGCATGGGTGGAAGCTCATTCGATAGATCCTCTGAAAAAACATCATGGAACTCCTCCAATACTGGAATCGCCTCAGGTGGCAACTTTACGATAACCTCGAAGATAACCTCTCTCGCCACGAGGGCATACACCGTTGAATAAATTCTAGCCTCTTTCAAACTCTTTGGCCTTTATTATGTAAAGAGACTTGAGTTGAGGCTTCTTCACATCTTTCGAGTCACCCTTCTTTACATTCTCCTTG
Source organism: Magnolia changhungtana (assembly GCA_030180095.1). NCBI lineage: Eukaryota > Viridiplantae > Streptophyta > Magnoliopsida > Magnoliales > Magnoliaceae > Magnolia > Magnolia changhungtana. The sequence continues at coordinate 7,238,911 of JASAUF010000625.1, forward strand.
TTTGGGCGCTTTTGGACTGGAGAGGATTTAACCTGATCCTCTTACCTTCGTAAATAAAAGAATGTGTATTCGAACGACCAAAAAATGTCACATCACGATCATACAACTAAGGTCTGCCCAAAATAATGTGGCCTACATCCACAGGAAAAGCATCACACCACAACGTGTCTTTGTAGAAAGAAAACTGAATGGGAATAAGACACCACTGAGAAACTGGCATTGATGACGTATCAAACCATGAAACTCGATAGGGCTGAGGGTGAGGGACAGGCTTCAAACTCAAACAAGATACAGTACTAGCGAAGGCCACATTGGTGCAAATGCAACTATCAATTATCACTTTACAGTTTTTGTTGCCACACGTGGTGTAAGTACGGAAAATTGAATTCATGTGCTAATCAACACTTTCTTTCACCTAGGCCAAGGCGCATCTAACAACTGTCAATGACATGGCCTAAACTTCTTCAGCTTCCTCATCACTAGCATCAACTTTGGGCTCAAAGACTTCATAATCACCTTGATCATCCCCATCCAACTCACCAATCACGAGGGCCTTATGTCGCTCTTTCATAGGGCATTGGTATGCAAAATGGCAAAATGGCCACATCCATGCTCTTTCGCAGGGCATAAACCCCTGATAAAGATACTACCACTGATCCACAAGCCTCCGGCGGTAAGAGGGGGAGATACTTTTCCTTTAAAGATCTCTTTCATCTCAGTCCAAATTGAATCTTTCACCAAACCTTTTAATCTTCCGCTCAACATTCATCCAAAACAGTTTGGCTTGCTCACCAACTTCATCTTGGTGAACCTCACCCGATAGCTATCAGGCATATCATACAACTCAAAATAATGATCCATGTCTGCAAGCCAGTCGAGGAATGCTTTTTGGGCCCAAGCGACTGTCATAACTCGACGCTTCAATCTTACCCTCTTCATCACTCGCTTATCGGGATCAGGGTGGGTTTGGTACTCTCCAAGGGGCGGTTGGGTACACCCTCCACAACAGCCAACACCTCGGACGCACCCTTTCTCACGTCCTCCACCTTGACCTCCCGCTTGGAATTGGTCATCTACCAAATTTTCACGGTTTGCATGGAGGAAAGTTTTCAACTCGGTCATGCGAGTATTAGTCTCATTCCGGAGGGCTGCCAGTTGATTACTAGTGGTTCTACTTTGTGCCTTGATGGCCGCAAGATGGCTATTGATGACATTAATAGCCTCGGCAAGCTGTTCTGAATTCATTGCGGGGTGTATACCAAAACCATGCCTACTACGGATGAGCATAAACTAGGCATGCTAACTGGGAAGGTTTGACAATTAAATTCCCTAAGAAGTCATTTGGATGTTTGTAAAGTCCTTAGTTGTAAAGGGATTACAAGTAATCGGATTACAGGGGTTGTTTGGATGCATACATTTGTCTATAAAGGCTTTACAGGCTATAAACATATCACAACTTTTAAGAGTACTATGAAATCTGGCAAAAGGCAATGTTTCATATTATGGGTAAATTCTTTACAGCTAAAAAGATATTATACATAGTAGAACACGATGGTTGATATACACACATGATATGTGGGGCCCACCATAATGTGTATGGTACAACCAATCTACCTATCATGTGCTTCCCTTGATGCTCTCCTATGGCCTTAATAAACTAGCTTATTGATTATTAAATGGACCGCACAAGGGAAGGATGGGACGTCCACCACTAAAAACTTCCAGATTGCATTTGGGGCCCACTGTGATGGGTGAGGGACATCTAATCCATCTAGTGTGTGCATGCTTTAATGCTTTCTTATGGCCCTCCAAAAAAAATCAAGTCCTCATGTGATTTGCGGATTTTGGAAGGTTTACACCCAAGCTCTATGGTATGAATACCTACTTTATCCATTGTAAATACTTTATTAGCTAGCCAAACACAATCTGTTTACCTGTAAACAGATTACCACTTAAAAGACATACAAAATATCATATAAACAGTTTACACCTGAAACTCTTTTCAGGTGTAATGTGTTTACAACTTAAAACTTTACAAGCATCCAAATGACCCCTAAATGCAATGTGATGAAGATGTAAGCTGTTAACTCTAGACGTGGCAATATAAAAACCCTAGACTCTAAATGCAATGGACTCACCAAACTCTATACAAACCTAGGCTCTAATACCAAGATTAGATGCAGAATGGATGACCTAAACTAGGATGATGCAAATAATTTAATTAACGGATTACTAGAGTAAATCAAAGCATAAAATAAAGTCATTCTACCACAAATTTAGAGAAATCAAATATTCAATTAAACTCAAATTCAAGACCACATCACAATCCCACAAAATAGATCATTAAGGTTATTGATCGGACAAGGCCCAATGGAATATAGAACTTCCATCTAGCATAGGATTTGTTCTAAATTCGAGGATTCACTTGCGCTTTGCTAGGGTTTGAACGGATTAGGGTTTATGTTTGGAAATTAAGAAATTGAAATTTTAGGGTTTTATAAAAGGGTAGTAGGGTAAGGGTTTTATAAAATGGAGAAGAATAGAGGTGAGGGAGAGGTCGTTCGGCTATACGGACAGGTCCATGCAGTGTATGGGCATGTCTATACAGTCGTATGGATGATGTGGTGGGGTTAGGTTGGTTTGGTCAGTGATGAGTTGGATTGATGATAGTGGAGTGAGGGTTTGAGAAAGAAGAGAGAAAAATATTCAATGGAAAAAGACGATTTGAGAGAGAAGAAAGAAATACCTTGATAAGAATAAGAAAGATAACTTGAAATCACTCCAATAGCTTCACACCAAATTCCATTCACAAATTTTCTTGCTCAAAAGAAGCAGTGTAGAGAAATTCCATTCAATATCAATAATCTCAAGTCTCAAGTCTCAAACAAGTATATATAAGAAAACCTAAGCATACCCTAACTCTAAAACTATTCTTGACCGTCCGAATCTATTAACGATCAAGGTCAAAACATAAATCTCTAATAACCTAAAATATAACTGAAATATGTCCCACACGGCATAAGGATGATCTCCAACGTGCAACAGGTACGTCCACACGTGATTAATGGCTTGAGCGAATGTGGTCCAACGCGTCCATGGCTCAAATGTGTAGACTAGAGTGTCTGTACACCTAAACTTGAGTCTCCAAACATATTCAATGGTCTAGATCACCAAACTGATGTGTCCAAGATATCCAAATACATGGTCTAAGGTTTGTAACGTGTAGATGTGGTCCAGGTCAAGCTGGGTGACATCTAAACAATCTAAAAATGTATCAATCAGTTTCAAATAAGAAGCCAACATGAATCTTCCCGATGTGGGGTCTTCAAAGATGCTCAACCAGCTAATGTGGAGTCTTAAATGAGGTTAAGAACTCGAATTGGATCCACTGGGCCCCATGTAATGATCATCCAACCATAATGAAGTTGGAGCTGGGGCCTCATCTCTTCTCCTCTGATAAACTCGTGTAGGTGCTCGAATGCCCTCATCAATTTCCCCATGTTTCCTAACAACATTAATAAATTAAGCAATATAACCGACATATCTCGTGCGATAACCGATATGTATCTATATTCCAACGGTGTGATACATTACACTAACAATACAGAAAACATTGGGCCCACAAAGCTCAACCCCATGAGAAGCTCACATGATACACACACACACACACACAATTGTCTCTAAAATAGAAAATCTAATTCTGGCAAGCCAACATAAATTACCTAAGGAGGTGTGTGGCACAGGGTATTAGATGGGATTAGGCGGGATAGAATTGCATCTGCTCCCGTGCAATTCCATCCAACGTTTGGAGAGGACAGGAAAGGTTGGGATTAGGTGGGATGGAATTGCATTTTGTCCAATGCTGGATTTTCATGGATTTTGAAATCCACTATGCATGTGGGCCCCACATCGATGTATGCATTTATCCATGTCGTCCATCCATATACACCGTTTACACATGCAATTCTGGTTAGATATGTGTACAAGTGAACGACATTCATTTTGAATTTGGTCCGTTGATTACAATTCCATGGTCCACCAAACATGATTTTGCTTAATCTAATGTTTTCCCGTAACAAAAATTTTATCCCAAACATGGGATTAGATGGCTACAATACCATGGTATTTCCAGACATGCAATCATTGTACAATAATGATGTTAGTCCATCTAATTCAATTCAATACCATTCAATTGCATGGACCAAACACACCCTATATCCATTGTCAATAGCAGTTCGAAGGAAATGCAGTATTGAGAAAATCTATTCTTTAAATACCAACCTTCATCACAAGTAACATTGCTATGATCACGAGCCATGAGATGCCATAGACCTGTAACCAAAAATAAATAAATAAATAAACTCAATTACCATCAAGCATCCATATGAGAATGCATCCAGGAGTAAAAGCACTAGAACACCAACGACGACATACCAAAACACTTCTATTCCTTTTCGTTATACTTAAGTGATACACAAGCCCGTATTGGTAGATAAAGAAGCGCAACGCCAACACGATCTCTGTGATGATCCCACGCAATCCCGAATCTCGAAGATGCAATTGCTCATTCTCCCACCATGATTCCCAACTTTTTGTTGCAGGCACACCAATTCCTCCGCGGTTGCTTATCCATTTGTTCCAATCACTCCAATCATCAACAATCTTTTGCCACTCAAAACCCGAAGGATTGAAGAGGAATGGAGCAAAAAGCCACGCACCCACCATGAACCATACAGATAAAGTGATCAAGATATACGCGACCGGTTTTCTATATGTGTGACCGAAGATATGGTACACAAGTAGCAGAATCATCAGCTCAATTCCCTTCACAAAGTGGGTGCGGGAATATAACCTATAGTTGTCGGCAAACTTGGCATGGAAGACCACAAATCCACGACCTGTACCTCTATATTCAGCACCCCCATGAAGCAAAGTCCTTCCATAATAATGGGTCTTGGTCCCAAGAGAAAATGTAAAGAAGACAGGAGCCAATTGTAATTGCATCAGTATGAAGTCACTTAGTGCGGTGCGGAATCCTCTTTCCAGGCCAATCTCCATCATCATGGGCAGGGACATCAAAAACCCAAGTTGCACAAAAGACTGTGAAGCAAGAGCCACTTGAAGAGGCTTGTTGTTTCGAATCGCCGCTTGTTGGGACAGCTCTCTTTCAAGTCCACTGAGAGCAAGATAAAGGCGACCGTACAGAAATACATATACTGTGAGCACCGTCACCTGATGGGCCAAAAAAAAATATAACTTAGGCATACCAGATGAGATAATTTGATTTGTGACGAATCACAGGGTAAAGATTGTATCATACCAAGGTGCTGAAGTAGAAACCGATGGTAGTGAAATAACATGACAGCATCCGGAAGAAATCAAAACGGTGTCCAAGCCTGTATATATCACGACTTAATGTCTGCTCACCATTGCCGTTGGCTATCTTTGCCTCAAATAGTGATATCTGGTTAAGACCCACATCCCTCCCTTTGCCAACTTGCATGTATTCGTGATGAGTTACATTTCCTTCACGAAGTGTAGAATTGAAACCTGCCATGCCATAGCCACACAAAGTATAACACATTTCAATGAAGTTCACACAATTTTCCAACTTGAAAACAAGAGAAACTGAATTTGAACATGCCTGCAAATATGTCTTCACTTAAATTGATGACCTTCGATGCCTTACTCACACCACCCCTCGTGAGGTGAAATAGTCGATCAAACACGTCTGGATGGCCATAGTGAAAACGGACCCTTGATGCACAGAAAAATAGATCATGACAAAAATTTAGAGAAAGAATGAAGCATGTGTGAATTCACTGGTAAAGGCTTGTGGTAACATCTATTGTACTTGACCATATGACACCAAAAACTTTGAAGATGTGCTCATAAGAGAAGAATATTCACAGTATTGCTTCAACAGAAGATGAAGTTAGACAACTAGATTCCAGTTCTGAATATTAGAATACTCACTTCAATGGATTTGCCAATAATCTCTGCCCAATAGTTACGAAACTGTTTTCTTGATTTGACATAAACCATGCAAGAGAAGAAACACTGCACATTTGGCCAACAAAAAAAAGTGAGGCTCCACATAGACATTCCAGAAACAAAATGAAAAAACTGTTTTAATAGACATCTGATAGAATAATTGCCTTCCCACATAAATGTCAAGAAAAATGGAACTGGAGCACTTACCTGCCAGTAAATATATGTTCCCTTAGCCCAAGTATTGAAGGATGCCTCACACCATCATGTTTCTTAAGAAATTCCTGCAGTAAGTTCCTCATTTTGAAGGCCTCTTCCATGTAATTATCCTGCAAAAACAGACATCTCAACTGTGAATGCTCAGAGACTAAATTATCATGAAAGATTACGAGAAATTCACTCTTACCTGATTCATATCAATTGTCTGCAACCCTTCTCCACGAGTAAAAATAATGGCATGATTTTGATTTTCTGGCTTTCCCTCACCCAAAATAGCAGGACCCGGAAGCTTTATCCGATAAATAACCTATGGATGGAAACCCAAGCAATGAGAAAGGAGTGATACTGCAAAGAGGGAAGACAAAGCAAAATCTAGATGCTAAAAGAATCTACTGGGAGATTTTATATGATTTCCTCATAGCCTTCACTCATGCAGAACCTACCAAAAGCATACATAAAAATTGTGCAGTCACAATGTCATATGCCATGATGAACAATCAAAGTTGATATTTCACATGTTTCAAAAGAAATCCAAATTACCTATTCTTATATATATATATATATATATATATATATATATATATATATATATATATATATATATATATAAAATTAGCAAAATCTTTATTAAGGGATAAAAAAAAAAAAAGTTTTACATTAAATCAAGGGAACCAGACTTCCTCCCCCAGAGCCGACCTTGAAACACCCTCTTATGCTTCACATACTAGCGATCTCATTTGCATCTCTATCGACATGATGACATGAGTTGTTTATATGAGGAACTATATAACAGACCTCGCAGACATTGAAAGATAAACACCGTGGTTCCGAATACTTTCAATATGATCAATGCAAGACTGAACATTCTCAATCACTTTGAGAGAGTCAGCCATTATATTATACAACTTTCATAACATATTCAATGGATAAGTAAAGAGAACCAATTGGGAGTAAGACTACCAGAAAGAGAATATACGTGCATAACCGACAACCACTGTCCCATAACATCCTCCTCATACCAAATTGCAGCAGCTACCAAGCAACATAGCAATCTCAATCCCCCAATAATGTGCAGATCGATAGGATTTTTTTGTTTTTTTTAAGGCGCTCATCAAGTTTCTTTTACAACACCAATATATGAACATTCGCTGGTTTGCTCAACATAGCTGGTTGTGACAGGCGTCTTTACAATTTCTAAGGAAAGCATAGGGTTAAAGGTTCTTTTACAATACCAATATATGAACATTCTCTGTTTTGCTCAAGGTAGTGGGTTGTGACAGGCATCTTTACCGTTTCTAAGGTACGCATAGGGTTAAAGGTGCCTGGTTTCGGAAACAAGACAAATGGTGGAGGGTGAAAACACCAGGGGATGGGAGAGCTTCAAGTCCATGATGATGCAAAGGAATCTAGATTCAACAAAAAACTTTAAAAAATAAAATAAATAAATAAAAATAAAAAGCAGAATAGGAAAGATAGAATTGAATATCAAATACTTCAAGAGATCATTAGCATAGTTTACCATGTTGATCACTATGCAATGGAAAAAAGCTCACATAAATATAACAATGTGCTTTTCCGCTATGAGGTTCAACAAGCGGTACCAGAGTCCTCTGTTGATTCTCTAGAAGAAGTTAATCCCATAGGGACTCAAGAGTCTTGATGGGGACATCCCGCGCACGCCGTCCACACGTGCACGCACACCACCAGAAGGAGGGCCCCACCGTCGATCTGGATCGATGATGACGCCCAGGGAGGGCCTCCTAGCTAGAAGATGAAGTTTTGATTCAAAAGAGTGGGCCCATTAGTCAAGAAAAGCCCATCATGGGATCTCATGATCGTGGCCCACTAGTCAGATTGATTTCATATTTTAGGTTTTGCTTATTGTTATTATTTAGAACATCATGAACGCTTTAGATTTCTTTATTTGGTTTTTATTTTAGTTTACTTCATTGCCAAGTAATAGGTTGCGCACATGGCGCGAGTTTTGGGATATAGGGTTTTCCTATAAATAGGCACCCCTTATAGTTCTTTTGATTCATTGAAGATTAATAAAAATTTTATTTTTTTTCCTACTCTCTGAGTTGTGAAGCCTAATTGGGTGCGAAGCCCTCCCTTCATCGAAGGGTTAACTATCGTGGTGCGAAACCACATTTATCCCGATTCGCTCTCATCCATTACCATCTCTACTACCCATCTTCTATCATCCCTTCTTCTCACCTTACCCCATCATTTACACTTCAAATCAATCATTTATTGCAGCAATTCTCATCCCCACATCAGAATTTCAGAATCCGGCCCTACGGGAGGGCTGAAACTTCGGCGGAGCATCACGCACAAACCGTACATCGGATCGAGCTGAGATTTGGGGGTTTTGGAGTCCATCCTTGGCCGACCAGGGCCAAGGTGGCCTTTTTCTAAATAGTGGGCCCCACACAAGTGCGGCCGAGATCACGCGCATGTGCGTCTGGGCCATTGTTGTTGTCCACGCATGCGGTACTTCTCTGGTTCGTCTCTCTCCTCTCTTTCACTCCGCTTTCACCCAAAATCCCTAAACCTAACCCTATATTACTCAAATCTCCAATTTTATGCCTCTTTTCTTACCCTAGGGTTCCTTGATTTGAAATTGGTGAATCCCTTGGATTAGGGACTGATTACTATGCATGTGTGGATGATTATTTCTTATCTTTGAGTATCATTTGGTTCATAATTTTTATTGATCCAGCCCTATCATGTGTAGGCCTGGACCCGCATAGATTCCCCTTAATTGAATGTTTGGATTTTCGTGTGGGATATGGAATTTGTGTAATTGCTTCTGAACTAACGTGATCTTAAGCCTGAAATCTTGCACATCATATCTGAATTTCATGTCTTGCATCAAATTTGGTATCGAAGCTTAGGATTCTTATAGGGGAATACATTACATGTTTAGGGTTTAGTTGTTTATGTCCATTGCGCATCAATTCTCATCATATATGGTTGTTTAGAGATCCATAAACCCTGACATAAGCTGCTGAAATTTTCTGTTATACCCTTATTTGAATTATTTTATAAATTAACTTAGCTTTCTATTTCTAGGTTTAGAAACTTTCCTTTTCAATTTTTTTTTAGAAACTTTCTTAATCTGTTTTTAGAAACTAATTTCCTTTCCTTTTTCTTTTTTAGAAACTTACTTTCTATTTTTAAAAATTTTCCTTTTTCTTTTTTTAGAAACTAGGTTGTTTTTTTTTAGAAACTTTCCTAATTTGTTTTTACAAACTTTCCTTTTTCGTTTTTTAGAAACTAGGTTGCTTTTCTTTAGAGACTTTGCTAATTTGTTTTTCTTAGAAACTTTCCCTTTTCGTTTTTTAGAAATTAGGTTGTTTTTTTTTTTTTTTACAAATTTTCCTAATTTGTTTTTTTTTAGAAAACTTTCCTAATTTGTTTTTTTCTAGAAACTTTCCTTGTTTTAAAAACTTTCATTTTTCGTTTTTAGAAACTAGCTTGTTTCTTTAAAAAAAAAAAATAATAATAATTAAAAAAAAAAAAAAAAAACTTTCTTATATTTTGACAACTATATTGCTGAATTTTAGTTAGCACCCTACACTAAACATGGAACAATTGCAAGAGTCACTAAATAAGCTATCCCAAAAGTTGGAGTTTATGATTAAGCGCGTAGAACAGCTTGATGTGCGCATTACCTGACTAAAGACCATTTCCAGGACAAACCCCACCATTGAGGTAGATGTCCTATCTTATGCAGGTGGCCTGGTGGATAGACCAATGAATAGAGTTGGTGAAGGAATCAATTATGGGTGTGCACCCGTGCACCCACCCCATGAGAGACATCAAGACCACTATTTTGAGGGGTACGACATGTGCGGCCTTGTGGCTAGAGAGAGTGCACCAGACGCTAGTGTAGAGTTACCCACTGAGGCCATTCCGGTAATGGATGAGTTACGTAATGTCTTTCCTGATGATCTACCAGATGAGTCTCCCCCTAGGAGAGATATAGAGCACACCAAAACATGGGATACCGTAATACCTACAGCCGAGTTTACGTTGAATAGTTTTGTCGATAGGTCCACAAGTTTAAGTCCTCGTGAAGTCGTTATTAGTTATAAACCTAGGAAACCTATTGATCTTGTCCCTATGTCACTGTCCCATAGGCTGTCAGAGTCTACAGAGTCTTTTGCGTATCACATTCATTCATGGCATCAAGCAATCAGGCAGAAGATCATGACTAGTAATGAACATTGCACATTTTTTTGCAGACCAACATAAACATTTCAAAGGATTCAATATTGGGGACTCCGTGATGGTCCGCATCAGTCCCGAGCGGTACCCTCCGAGGGCCATTCATAAGTTACACGCGCGTAACACTGGACCCTTCAAAATTATAAAACAAAACGGTCTCAATGTGTATAAGGTAGATCTTCCACTTTCCATGGGAATTAGTTTAACATCCGATGTGGAAGATTTAGTTACTTTTCAGGGAACCACTGATACTTTGTCCGACCCTTCGCCCACTCATCCTGATTCCCCATATTTATCCCTTGAACCATGTCCCCTTCCCGACCCATTTTCCTAGCCTCTACCTCTCATACCTATCCTTCCCGACCCATTTTTCCAGCCTCTACGTCCCATACCTACCCATCCCGACCCATTTTCCCAGCCTCTACCTCCCGTAACTACCCTTCCCAACCCATTTTCTCAGCCTCTACGTCCCATAACTACTCGTCCCGACCCATTTTCCCAACCTCTACCTCCCATACCTACCCGTCCCGACCCATCTTCCCAGCCTCTACATCCCATACCTATCCTTCCCGACTCATTTTCCCAGCCTATACCTCCCATACCTAACCTTTATACACCCAAAAAGGAAATAGAGGATATTTTGGACCATCGGATAGTTTCAACGTCGGACAGTGGGTTTCAAAAGTACCTGGTCAAGTGGAAGTCACATCCAACTTCAACCAATACGTGGCTCGCTGAGGAGTTTCAGAGACCTGATCCTTACATCTCGGAGCAGTTCAGGAGTTTTATTTCGCCAGTGGCAAAATTTTTACAGTCATGGAAAATTGATGGGGACATCCCGCGCACGCTGTCCACACGTGCACGCACACCACCCCCCCTACGCTAAGGAGGGCCCCACCGTCGATCTGGATCGATGACAACACCCAGGGAGGGCCTCTTAGCTAGAAGACGAAGTTTTGATTCAAAATAGTAGGCCCGTTAGTCAAGAAAAGCCCATCATGGGATCTCATGATCGTGGCCCACTAATCATATTGATTTCATATTTTAGGTTTTGCTTATTGTTATTATTTAGAATATCATGAACGCTTTAGATTTCTTTGTTTGGTTTTTATTTTAGTTTACTTCATCGCCAAGTAATAGGTTGCGCACATGGCGCGAGTTTTGGGGTATAGGGTTTTCCTATAAATAGGCACCCCTTGTAGTTCTTTTGATTCATTGAAGATTAATAAAAATTCTGTTTTTTTCCCACTCTCTGAGTTGTGAAGCCTAATTAGGTGTGAAGCCCTCCCTTCATCGAAGGATTAACTACCGTGGTGCGAAGCCACATTTATCTCGATTCGCCCCCATCCATTGTCATTTCTACTACCCATCTTCTACCATCCCTTCTTCTCACCTTATCCCATCATTTACACTTCAAATCAATCATCTATTGCAGCAATTCTCCTCCCAATGTCAGAATTTCAGAATCTGGCCCTACAGGAGGGCTGAAACTTCGGCGGAGCACCACGCACAAACCGTACATCGGATCGAATTGAGATTTGGGGGTTTTGAAGTCCATCCCTGGCCGACCATGGCCAAGGTGGCCTTTTTCTAAATAGTGGGCCCTACACACGTGCGGCCGAGATCACACGCATGTGCGTCTAGGCCATTGTTATTGTCCACGCGTGCGGTACTTCTCTAGTTCGTCTCTCTCCTCTCTTTCACTCCGCTTTCACCCAAAAACCCTAAACCTAACCCTATATTACTCAAATCTCCAATTTTATGCCCCTTTTCTTACCCTAGGATTCCTTGATTTGAAATTGGTGAATCCCTTGGATTAGGGACTGATTACTATGCATGTGTTGATGATTATTTCTTATCTTTGAGTATCGTTTGGTTCATAATTTTTATTGATCCAGCCCTATCATGTGTAGGCCTAGACCCGCATAGATTCCCCTTAATTGAATGTTTGGACTTTCATATGGGATATGGAATTTGTGTAATTGTTTCTGAATTAATGTGATCTTGCACATCATATCTGAATTTCATGTCCTGCATCAAGTCTCAAAGATGTTCGCGAATATCTGTCAAGTGAAGTTAGATAGAAATTCGTGTTTTACAATCTTGAAGAAACTTAACAAATCCAATTACAAGCTATGGATTCTGTGTATGAGTCACATCTATAGTGGCAGGAGCTATGGAAATGGCATGCATACGGCAAACGCTATCTCAACAAGGATCAAGGACTCAGATGTCACCATAATTTGAATACCCATATTACCCTCCCAAGACAAGACATCCTCCACACATACATGATCCAATGAAGTGTTTGCTGATAGATAGTGAAGACAACAGTGCTAACCTTGACCCGAATGCCTTCCACAATTGGTTATAATCATTGGAGGACTTTTTTTAGAAGTAGCAGATGATTTTCGAGGTCAAATTATTATTTGCAAAGCTAAAACTTGAGGGTTCAAACAGAAATTGGTGGTACCAGGTCTAAGACTAGTTTGAGAAAAAGACGTTTGCCTCCCATGCCTACGTGAGAGGAAATGAAGCAAGAATGACACGGCATTTTCTACTGCATGATTATGATGCAACTTTTAAATCTACAGACATTGCAATGAGGAAATCTTATTGCCAAAGTGCATTATGGAGTACCATGACTTCAATTCAATGCACATAGACAATCATGCGGTTAGTAGCCTGGCACTATAACAAGTTGAGAGATGAGATGCACATGAAAATGGTAGCCATTAGACTTAGTAGCATTAATGAGGCCGATCAAATAATTTATGAATCTAGGAACAACTAAGGAGAGACACTACTAGGCATGATAATTTCCAAGCAAAAACGATGTGCTGCGCTAGGACACCCATTAGCCTGCACTAAAGTTTCATGCATCTATAATCAATTTTACATGTTCCTAGTTTTCCTCTCAATCTTTTATTTGTCGGTTCTCTTACAAAATCCTGAAGTTGTTCTGTAACATTTTTCTCTTTTCACCATGTTTTTAGACCTCCAAACAAAGCAAATGCTGGTGGGAGTCATGAGCATGGGGGAATTTACTTCTTGGATGATGCACCAGTGCTAAAGTCGAATGGTCTGTCTTAAGATGGGTAGTGTGTCCAGATGGCACTGTTGTTTAGAACATCCACATTTATCTATGTTAAAAACTTACTTTTCATTTTTATTCATGTTATCAAGTCATTATGTTGTGAAATGTGAGCTTTCTAAACATCACCGGGCTATGTTTCCTCGAAGTTCATCCGAGAGAAAATCCAGACCATTTGAGTTAGTTCATTTTGATGTTTGGGGTCCTACTCCGGTTAACACTATTTTTGGATATAAATACTTTGTCATTTTTATTGATGATTGTTGAAGGATGACATGGGTTTATCTTATGAAATTTAAGCATGAAGTGTTTGATATAATTACGATTTTTATAATGAAGTTACCACCTAATTTCAATGTCCTATTAAAATTCTATGCTTTGACCATGGTGGCGAATTGATGCAGGACAATTAACCACTTGCTCTAAAAGCTCGAACTATTAGAGTATGGTGAATTAATCTCTTTTAACTCATAGCCCAGGCCCCACATCGCATGGGTTAGGACCTCGGCCGAACCCCCCTCGTGGGCCCCAAATCACATGGGTACCGCCTCACACAGGCCACCCACCCCGAGTGTCCCCGCATCCCATAGGCTACCCCACTCGAGTCCAGTGTGAAATGTGCATTAATCACCCCCAGTGAAGAGTCTCGAACACGAGACCTCCCCCGTGGGCCCCAAATCACATGGGTCACCCACCCTGAGTGTGTCCCTGCATCCCACGGGCTACCCCACTCGAGCTCGGTGTGAAAATGCCCCTGCATTACGAATATATGTCAAAAGCTTTCTTGTCGTGCAAGACCATAGTATCTCATCTCATACTTCAAGTCCATAAACCCATCGACAAAATGGTGTTGTTGAGAGAAAGAATCGCCATCTTCTTGAGGTCACACATTCTCTTTTTCTTGGTATGAACGTTCCTAAATGCTCTTAGGATGATACTTTACTCAATGTTGTTTTCCTTACAATCATATACCATCTAGAATCAATGTTTTAAGTGGCTATGGTATGTAGCGTGTAGCATAGCTATATAGTGTAGCATAACCTTAACGCTATGTAGGTCACGAAAATAGCTTCAATTGCCTGTTGCCTATGGTACGTAATAATTATCATACGCAACATGCTACATTGACTACGCTACACTCTACATAGCTCATGTTACAAGTTATTTTTCACTACAACATTACTTTAAGTTGCGTTTGATTGCACTTAAAATAATGAAATTGTCATAAATTTTATTATAAATCAATCTAATTTGGTGCAAAATATCATGAAATTGGTGCAACCAAGTGCAACCTTGACTAAAAATCAACAAGTAGTGTGTAGCTTATGATACATGCCATATAGCTTATGCCTCACGCTATTCCCCATTTAAAATGATCTAAAATAGCTTTTCCTTATTTGAAATTTTGTTTCCGCATGACAAACATGTTCCCTTATCCTCCTAAGGTCTTTGCGTGCACTTGTTTTGTTCAGATTTTTTATGGTAGTAATAAACAGTTGAGTCATCGGGCTATCAAGTACCTTCTTAGGTTACTCTTAGTCTCAGAAAATGTATAAATTTTATAACCCTCTTAACAAGTAAGAGATATGTATCAATTGATGTCACCTTCTTTGAATATATCCTTTACTTCTTTGATGAGGATCAACCATTGCACGATCCTCTTACTAGTCAAGGCGAGGTTCTTCCATATAACTCTATACCTCTTCCAGTCCCGTCTTGATTATGCTCCCACTTTTTCTGACTCCTAACTCATACTTGTGTATAAACACGAGAAGAAATCTTCCACTGATTTGCCTACCATCAATCCATCTGCTTTCACTGGTGCTTCAGCTACAATCTCTTCCTCTCTGATGATCTTTTTATTGCCTTTTGTAAACCTTCTTGTTTATGTACTAAACATCCCATCAGTAATTTTGTTTCCTACCAGCATCTTTCACCTTTCTTCAGGTCTTTTACAACTTTCATATCCTCATTATTCCACGTAATTTGAAGGATCAATTATTCCGCGTAATCTGAAGGAAGTTGTAAGTAATCCTGATTGGAAACAGGCTATGATGGAAGAAATGCATGCTCTTGATAAAAACAATACATGGGATTTAGTTCCTCAACCTGACAGTAAACAGACTGTCAAATGCCGATGGATTTATATTATACCTTATTGATGGCTTTGTTAATCGATATAAAGCTCAATTGGTGGGTAAGGGTTACACGCAGTCGCACGGAGTGGATTATTTTGAGATATGGTCAAACTTAACTATGTTCGTGTGCTTATTTCTTTGGCGGTAAACTTGTCATGGCCTTATTTCAATTGGATGTGAGGAATGCCTTTTTACATGGTGATCTTGCCGAGGAAGTTTATATAGATCAACCCACAAAGATTTCTTGTACCAAGCAACTCACACCTTGTGCATCGTCTAAAGAAGTCTATTTATGCCTTCAAACAGTCTCCTTGGGTTAATAAGTTTATTCGCACTCTATTGGACTTTGGGTTTGCATCAAGCCAAGCTGATCACTCACTTTTCATTTGTCATTGCCCTAATGGAGTTATGGTGTCGATCATTTATGTATGACATTCAAGCTGTGAAGACTCAAACAGCTTGCGAGCACAAACTGTGACGACTCTTAACAATTTGTGCGCACAAACAGTGAAGAATCCAACAGCTTGCGAGCACAAACTATGAAGACGCCAACAGCTTGCGAGCACAAACTGTGAAGACTCAAACACCTTCCAAGCAGAAACTATGAAGACTCCATCAGCTTTTGAGCAAAAATTATGAAGACTCCAACAGCTTGCAAGAACAAACTGTGTAGACTCAAACATCTTGCTTAGGACTCTTCAGTATTTCCTTAGGAATTGAGTTGCTCGATCAAAGTCAGGAATTGTGCTATTTCAAAGGAAATATACTTTTGATCTTCTATCAAAGATTGGGATGCAATGATGTAAGCCTGTTACGACACCAATGGATGTCACTCAAAAAATTGGCCTTGATGATGAAGAGTTCCTTTCTAATTATGGTATATATCATCA
This sequence comes from Magnolia changhungtana, assembly GCA_030180095.1. Lineage (NCBI taxonomy): Eukaryota > Viridiplantae > Streptophyta > Magnoliopsida > Magnoliales > Magnoliaceae > Magnolia > Magnolia changhungtana. The sequence goes on from JASAUF010000625.1 coordinate 7,255,476, forward strand.
ATTGGTTGGACGGCTCATCTGTTTGAGTATTACATGGTTGAATTTTTCATACGCTGTGGGTGTTGTCAATCAGTTTATGCATGCTCCTCGTACAACCCATTTGACAACGGTGTATCGCATTCTTTGGTAAAATTAGCCCCTAGTAGAGGTTTACTTTTGCAATGGCACATTCACCTTCATATTTCTGGTTACTTTAATACTAATTGTGCTAGAAGTTTCCATGTAGATAGCCTACGTCAGGGTACTATACATTTGTGTGTGGAAATCTTGTCACTTGGAAGAGTAAGAAACTCTCGGTTGTTGCTCAATCCTTTGCAAAAGTTGAGTATAGGACAATGGCCCATACTACGTGTGAGCTTATTTAGCTTCAAACTCTCTTGCAAGAACCTGGCTATCCTTCTTTGAGTCCCATTCTCTTGCATTGTGATGATCAGGTTGCGATTTACATTGCCAACAATCCAATGTCTCATGACCGTACTAAACACATTGAGATTGACTATCATTTTATCCAGGAAAAAGTTGCTAATAAGGATACTGAGACCCCTTTTGTTTGCTCCAAGGAGCAGTTGGTAGGCGTTCTCACCAAATCTCTTAGTCGAGATCAAGGTGTCCGTATCGGTATCGGTTGACGTAACGGTGCCCTCCGAAACCAATACGGGGGCGTAACGGCCCATATCGGCGCAATTTTATTTTTTTTTGCCAAAAAAATATGAAAAAATATGGATTAAATCCGGAATATTATAAGCATTCCAAATATGCATTCATTTATAAATTGGAACATGTTTATGGTGGTGTAACGGTCTACTCTTTGGTGAGATGTTGTATCGGATTGTTTGATGAATTTATGAACCAGATAACCTGAATTTGACTACAAAATTCATATATTTATTTTTCTAAATATCTAATTTATATACTTAACAATTTGATATCATTTCTCCCAATAGTTCTTTAAAAAAATGAAATTAAATTAAGGTAGATGGCGTTGCCAATTTGGGGCTGACTTGGAGGACCAATCCATGCCCCAAATCAGCCTCAAATTCATGCAATTTATTGGAATTATCCCACTTATGAATTGGTGGACATTTATTGGATAGTGAATCATGAAAAAAAAAAACCAAAAGGCTCTATTTTAAAAAATAAGCGTCCACAAATTGACAATTAAACTATTCAAACAATTTGATTTTGACATTATGAGTTAGCAATTATAGTCCATAATTTAATTGGTAAATTTTAAGTTAATATGTGTCTTGTGTACAATTTTTTAAGGGCCCAAATTAGGTGGGACTCGGATTGTGAAGTGTAGCACACAAGTGTTAAAGTTTTTTGGGCCCCACCCATGATGAATGTGTTATACCCACACTGTCCATCCATTTTGCCAAATAATTTTAGGGCATAAGCCCAAAAATGAGGCAGATCTAAAGCTCAAGTGGACCGCACCATAAGAAACAACAATAATTAAACGTCCACTAGTAAAAATTTATTGGGGGCTACGAAAGTTTTAGATCAAGTTGACATGTGTGTTTTCCCTTCATCCATGTCAGTGTGACCCTATTAACAAGTTTTAGGATCACAGATATTTTGGATCAATATGAAATTTGTTTTTCCTCTTCATTCAGGTCTTTTTGACCTTACGAACAGATTGGATGGAAAATAAACGTTACGGTGGGCCCTATGAATTGTTTAACGGTGAAAATCATTATCTCCTCTGTTATTTTTGGTGTGGTCCAGACGATCTTTGGATATGATTCATTTTTTGAGTAATGCTTTAAAATGATCTCTAAAATTAGATGAACGGTGTCGATATAATAAATACATCACTGTGGAGCCCATGTAACTTTGATCTCCTTTGAACCGTTCGTACAACTCGGAGCTCGAGGAGTGTCAGCGCTCGTCTTAGCATGACACGTACCTGCAGCAGCTACATAGCTGGTGTGTGGTACACCAGCAAATCTGCTTCCCATTTTATTTCCGACACCAAATGAAAAAAGAGGAAAAGAAGAGGGAAACCGAAAAAGAAAAAGAGGGAAAGAAGAGGGAGAGAGAGAGAGAGAGAGAGAGAGAGAGAGGGAAGGCATGACCATGTAGCCAAGCATCAGTTCAAGGCCGCGGCCGCAGCTTGTGATCGAGAAGAAGAAGAAGAGGAAGAAGAAGAAGAAAAGAAAAGAAAAGAAAAAAAAAAAAAGGGTAATTTTTCCCCCCTTTTTCTTTATCCCGTAACAGCCGTTACAGGGCAGTTACGGTCACAAAATCGAGGGGTGCCCATTTCGACCCCGTATCGCGTAACGGTGTCGGCCGTTACCATTACGTATTAGCCGTTACGGCCGATACGTAACCGATTTGGGACACCCTGATCGAGATGCTCTTCATCGAGTTACTAATAAGTTGGGCATAATCAATATCTATGCACTAACTTCAGAGGAATATAGAAAGTAAAAATGAATGTGTAATTTTTGTGTGCGTGTGCATAGTTATGTGCAGTGTTCGAGTTGTCGGTATCGCTACAAGTTTCGCTGACTAGAGATAAAGATATATTATCGTTATCGCTGATAATATCGCCGATAACCGGAAATGCGAAAAAAAATGACGAATAATGGGGAAAATGATGGAATTTTTCAGTAAAACTTCAGGGCATGCCTAAATATACATATTTGCATATTTAGGAATAAAAAAATTACAAAAAAAAATACATTAAATAATAAGTTTTCATTTAATAGGACCCAAAAAGCATATGCTGTCACAAGAAATCGCTCCAATTGTAATCAAAATGAGTTCATATAATATAAATGCAGTTAACATATAATAATTAGGACATGTAAAAGTTAATGAACTAAAAAAGTACACCTTTTTTGGGACATGGAATTTATATATTGGTGTACTTGGTGATTGATGGCTTGGATATGGCACTTGTTTGACATATTGACGCATTCATTCAATTTTCCATATCATTTTATGGTATAAGCCCAAAAATTAGATAGATCCAAATCTCAAGTGAACCACATCACAGGACAATGTTGATTGAATGCACACCATTAAAAACTTCTCAAGGGCCATAAATTTTGTATCAAACTAGTTTGTATAACCTAATTAATAGGTTGGATGTCAAATAAACATTACATTGAACCTTGGGAGGTTTTTAATAGTGGACATTCAATTGCTACTATTTCTTGTGGTGTGGTCCACCTGAGAGTTATATATGCCTGATGTTTTGGATCAAGATCTAAAATGATCTGAAAAAATAGATGGACAGCATGGATCAAATAAATACATCATGATTAGGCCCACATAGCACCAACCACTAGCCATCTTGATAATGGCAAGGTCACTAGCCAAATCAAGTCTTCCAGGTGGTGTAAGGACTTTGTGGTACCCACCGTCTCCCATGTGTTTTATGATGCTGTGAATAACGAGGTGGCTACTGGAGAGTGTTCCGTGGGCCCACCATGATATATGCGAGAAATCAACTCCATTAATCCATTTCAACATATCATTTTAGTACATGGTCTAAAAAATGAGGTAGTTCCAAATCTCAAGTGGACCACATCAAGGGAACAACAGCTATTAAATCCCACCATTAAATTGGAAGCGCATTCCGTTCCCTTAAAACTGGAAGCGGATTGGCTGGTGTACCACACACCACCTATATAGTCTTTTGCCGCAGTTCGTGTAGTGCGAAGACGTGCACTGACGCTGCTTGAACTCCAAGTTGTACGAACGGTTCAAAGGAGATCAACGTTACATGGCCCCACAGTGATGTATTTATTATATCTACATCGTTCATATATTTTTAGAGATCATTTTAGAGCATTATCCAAAAAATGAATCATGTCCAAAGATCATTTGGACCGCACCACAAATAGTAGCGGAGATAATGATTTTCACCGTTAAAAAATTCGTAGGGCCCACCATAACGTTTATTTTCCATCCAATCTATTCATAAGGTCACAAAGACCTGAATGAAGAATAAAAACAAATTTCATATTGATCCAAAACTTCTGTGACCCCAAAAAAAGGTTTTAATGGTAGACGTTCAATCTCCCACTACTTTTTACGATGTGGTCCACTTGATAGTTAGATCTGTTTTACTTTTTGTCTCAAGCCTTAAAAGAGCTCGCCAAATTAATGGACGGTTTTAATATAACAAATACCTTGAGATCAGACCCACAGAACTTGCTTACGTAAATAGCAGCTATACAGCGGGTGTGAGTGTACGCGGATTAGATGGATACTAACATAAGTAGCCAGTAGGCTACTCAAGTGACGTCACCAAGTTATGTGGCCCCACTATGATGTATATGTTATATCCACACCGTCCATCCATTTTTAGATATCATTTCAGGGTATGAGCCAAAGAATGAATCAAATAAAAATCTTTTGTGGACCCCACCAAAGAAAACAGCGGGTAGAGTGATTCCCACCGTTGAAACTATCATAAGGCCCATCATAATGTTTATTTGAAATCCAACCTGTTCAAAAGTTAAAAAAGACATTAAATAAGGGAAAACACAAATATCAGCTTGATCTAAAACTTTTGTGGCCTCTAGAAGTTTTTAACGGTGGGTGTCACTGTTCCACCGTTTTCTCTGCTGGGGTCCACTGGAGCTTTGGATGTAACTCGTTATTTGCATATTGTCCTAAAATGATCTCTCCAAATGGATGGAAGGTGTGGATGCAAAACATACATCATGGTGGGGCCCATGGAACTTGCCGACGTCACTTCAGTAGCTAGTCTCGTGACTCAACCTGCGTTAATACTCAACCCGTCAGTAGCTAATCCCCTCCCGGACGCGAGAGAGATTTCGTTTTTACGAAATTCTCTCTTCTCCGGAAAATCGCAATCAATCTCATCCGTAAAACATCTTTCCAGATATTTTTCTTTTTCTTTTTCAAATCCGAACCGAAATCTCCGTAAATCTCGGTGAAATCAAGTTCTCTTTCAAATCTCTTTCTTTGAAGAAAAAAAAGGGTTTTTTAAAAGGGTTTTCTTATCTCGGATAATTCAGAGCTATCAACAGCGATTTGCCGACTAAATCTAGCCGAAATCCACTTCCGCGGGTAGATCGGGAGAAAAAGAAGGTAAGAGATCTTTTTTTTTATATTTTTTGTATTTATTTCAATTTTTTTTTTCAATAGTAAGGAGAACGATAGCTATTTTTTCGATAAAATCGAAAATATCGCCGATATTTCGTCGATATTTGGAAGAGAAACGAAAACTTGGGGTTTCGGTATCGCCGGTTCAGCGACACCGATAATATCGCCGTTATTATCGATTTCTCGTCGACAATGCAAACACTGGTTATGTGTACTCCTACGATGTACGTTTTCCTTTTTTTTTCTTAATGATATAATAAAAGGCATGTTAGTCGAACCAGTGTTTTAAATAATGGTAGCGTGTTGCGTAGTGTTCAACCCTTTGTAGCGTGTAGCGAAATTGCGTAGCGTGTAGCGTAAGCTACACAATACTTCTATTTTTTATTATTTAAAAAATATATATATATATTAAATAGCACAATAAAAAACAATGCACACATACACACACCACAGTGGGCCCACCATAGAAAACAATGCAAATCCACCCCTTCACGCACCTCAGTGGGCCCCATGTGGGCCACACCATAGAAAACAATGCACATCCACACATATGCACACCACAGTGGGCCCCACGTGGGCCACAACATAAAAAACAATGCAAATTCACCAATTTACACACCTCAGTGGGCCCCATGTGGGAGAAAACAATGCAAATCCACCCCTTCAAGCACCACAGTGGGCCCCACGTGGGCCATACCACAAAAAAAAAAAAAAAAAAAATCTATATCTACAAAGATATTGAAAAAGAAATGAAAAAAATTATAAAGATTAAAAAACGCACAGTAACCGGCATTTTAAAAGGGCAAAATAAGAAAAACTCAAAATACCAAGTTATTTTCATTGTACATCAAAAGAAATTCAAAAAAAAAAGAGCATGCGTACCTATTTTTGTCTCAAGATGAGATTGAAATAATGAAATATGCAAAAGTTCAAGCTCCACAGCCGATCGCAACTGGAATAGGGGAAATCCGATTTCTCTGTCATTTCTTCTCCATTGTTGATGAAACTGCACCAAATGGAGCTCCTTGTAGTCTCCAACAATCGGCCAAAGAAGCCCCTTCAAAGGACCTTTCGATTGCAAGATTGAAGAGGGGAAGAGGAAGCAGCATCAGGCATCGGGTTAGGGCCGGCTGTCGAATGTTGTTCGAATAGTGTTTTTTTAAAAAAACTTAAAGTTACTATTGTGGTGTGAGTTCACCACCATTTACGGCAATGTAAAAACAACAACAACAACAACAACAAAAAAAAAAAAAAAAATTTCAAAACAGGTAGCGCACGCTACCTGCGATACACGCTACGCTTCCGTAAAGTACGCTACGACCCCTGTAGCGTGCGCTACAGGAGATATACGCTACTGTACACGCTACGTAGCGTTTTTGGAGTGCTACGCTACATAGCATACGCTACCTACGCTACCGAAAACACTGAGTCGAACTACCCTAACACAACACCCTTCTCTCTAAAAGTCCTTTCTTTCTTCTCCATCCCTTCTCTCTCATCTCTTCTCTCTTCCCTTCTATTTTGTTCTCTAAATCTCTCAAATTCAACTTACCAAGTCTAACAATGTTGGATTATGTAACATACCTATTAGATCAAACAAGGTCAAAGGAGGAAAAATCACTACAATTACCAAAAATCTAATCAGATGCCCCAGAACCAATTATCTAGGGAAAGGAATGATATGACGGGAGATACAATTTACCTAAATGGGCCAAAGTGTCCGTAGAAGAGGAAGGTACACTATTGGATGTATAATCACTTGAAGAAAAGAATAGCACATAGTCTTCCCGTGATACAATGACCTTAATCTTATCACCACCAACATTCAGCAAACTAGAACAAGTCGGTCTACCATCAACAAAAACATCATTAACTAGAAGAGCTTGATTGGCACTCGAAGGCCTCCCATGGAGATCCCAACAAAAGTCCATATAGTGATTTGTCAAGCCACAATGAGTACATACATAGTCACATCTACCTCCCCCTGACATCCTACCACATCTACCACCATGATCTCCACGCATACTAGTAGTCTAAGTAGTAGTAATGCGGACTAATCAAAACAAGTAACACGAGCAGTGCCAAATTCATTTCCAACAGAGATTCTTTGAAGTCTCGCATAAACCTCAACAACAGTAGGGATTGATGTACCACCCAAAATTTTATCTTTAGTAGATTGATATTCTTTTCAAAGGTTAAACAACAATTCCACAACTTTCATGTCTTCCATCTAGGTTTTCATAAGAGTTACGTCTGAAGTAATGCCATGATAGATTGAGTGTTCTTCCCACATACCGATCTGTAGATTATGTAGAGATCAAAAGGAGGAGAAAAAAAAAAAAAAAAAGCGGATAGAGGAAAAAGGTCGGGTTAGGGTTGCATGCCCCCTAGCTCTATTCTTTATATTAAAGAATTAAAAAGCAAAAATGGATAAATTGCCCCTAATACATTAAACTTAATGACTAGCATATCTAATGACCAAAAGGACTAAGAAATAACTAAGTTGTAGGCATCGATCGAAGTAATTCTTGATTTTATCTGTATCTCCAACTCAGCGATACCGATGACATTGGTAGTGATACCGATAACAATGATAGTATAAGAAATTCTAGGTATTAGCAGTGTTCGAAATATCGGTATCGCACAATGTATCGCACCCTTGGGATATAGATACGTATCGGTTATCGCACGGGATATATCGTTTGTATCGCATAGTTTATCGCACTTTTTGGGAAACATGGGGAAACATTGGGAAAATGGTTGAATTTTTTAATGAAACACGGGATACACACTTTTAAATCATAACATCTCAAAAAAAAGATGCACATAATAAATTTCCTTTGTATAAGGTCTTAAGTTATGTGATGTTTAACTGAACCAATGCAACTATATTTAAATTGAATGCATGATATTTATAAATATATCATAGTCATGTATGAAAACACAACCAATTCATTGAAAAGCAAAATAAGAACTGAATAAGTAAAATTTGATAAATATACATATCTTTGATGAGGACTAGTTGTGGTCTAGACCCACATAGAGTTGCGTGGTGGCTCATAATCATCATCTCCAACCTATTCATAACGCTTTTATCATACCGAGTAAACTCAGTTGGGCCCACTATGAATTTATGTGGTTTATCCACACCGTCCATCCATTTTTACAGATAATTTTAGGGGTTGATCCCAAAATTGAAGTAAATACAAAGCTCAAGTGGACCGTTACGTAGGAAACAGTGTGGAATAATGATTTTAACAGATCCAAAGCTCGAGTGGACCCCACCACAGAAAACAGTGGTCCATCTGAGATTTATATCCAATCATTGTTGTTTTTTAGGCATGCTCACCTACGCGCAAACGCACGTGCGCACCTTTTCACGCGTGTCATGGATGTCGAATCCGAACGGTCCATAAGATGTGGAATCCCATGGAACCTTAAAGGGGAAATTTTCACCCTGATCTAAGATTCTGGTGGGCCATAGAAAAGAGAAATTCAAATCAAGGGAATAAACTGTTTACATTTTTCATGGCCCACCGAAGTTTTGGATCAAAGCAAAAATTCGTATCAGGGGGTTTCAAGAGGTTCTGCTTCATGTGGACCGTTCAGATTTTCAAGACTCATCAGATATGATGAGTTCTAAAAAAAGTTCGTATATAAGTATGTACGAATTGGTTCGCAGGTCCTTGTTTCCATCCCATTTCACGGACGCGGATTTCCTGCGAATTCCTGCGCTAGAAACCTGGGTGGGCCCCAACGTGATGTTTTTAAGAAATCTACTCCGTATATCCGTTTTATGAGCTCATTTTAGTAATTGAGACCAAAACTAAGAAGGATCAAAGACTCAAGTGGGCCGCGCTAGAGTAAAAGGTGGGTAGGAAAATTCCTACCGTTGAAAACTTTCTGCCGTAGAAAGTGATGTTTACATGACATCCATACCGTTAATATCGTCACTCCTACTTGGATGAACTGAAAACACAAATATTAGCCTGATTCAAAACTTCTGTGGCCCACAAATATTTCAACTGTGTACGTTCAACACTCACATTTTAGGTCCACTTGAGTATTGGATACGGCTCATTTTTGGTTTATTATCCTAAAAATATCTCGGAAAACTGATGGCCGGAGTGGATTTCTCAAAAACATCACGTTGGGCCCCAACCAGGTTTCCAGCGCAGGAACTTCCTACGAAAGGCTTTCGCAGGAAATCCGCGTCCCCATTTCACCCCTCCCGGCGCATCTTCCTCATTTTTCACGGACTGTCATGAGCGCTCTCCCTCTCCGGCCTGATTTCTCGTCATATCTCCGAGAAATCCGCACCGGCACGCTCCAATCAGCGAAAAAAGAGAAAAAATGAAGAAAATAGCGAGAAAAATTCAAAGAAAAAGGGATACAGGTACTTACCTGTCGAATGGCCCACCTCCGATCACTGCTACAGTCTACGGCTACAGGTACTCTCTCTCTCTCTCTCTCTCTCTCTCTCTCTCTCTCTCTCTCTCTCTCTCTCTCTTCTAATTCAATTTTTTTTTATTTTCGGCAACCCACGACATCGGGTTTTTATCGGTGTGGGTTGTTGGCTACAGTGGGACTCGTGAGTCCCCTGCAAACGCACCCGTGAGTGTCCCTGACTCTGTTTGTCGATTTCCGACAATAATGGAGGCGGAAATACCGCGATATCTAAATCGGGGTGGGTTGTGTTGGCGATATCGGCGATTTCGACGATGTATCGCATGATGTCGACGATTTATCGCACGATATCGACGATAATATCGCACGACTTCTGGAGTTTTCGATTTTTTGTATCTTCCGCGTGTTATCGGTTGCGTATCGTCTCGCACTGGTGCGATACCGATAATATCGGCCGATAGTATCGATATTTCGAACACTGGGTATTAGCAATACATCGAAAGTATCGCCAATGTATCACCAATATTTTTTACTATGTAAATTCTAGGTGTCACTTGTATTGTTGTATTGATATCGCCAATATTTTCGACTATATAAATTCCGAGTGTCGCTTATATAGTTAGTGTATCGGTGATATTTCAATGATATCACCAATATCGATGTCACTAAAAAATCTATTTATTAAGAAAAATTCATATCAGTTTTTTTTATGGGCGCATGGTTGTATGCAGTATTTAAATTGTCAACAATAATATCGATAATATTGCAATACTATTGTTATCGCAACCTGGGTGATATGAAGACCACAGCTTTTCATTTCCTTTCCAGTTGTTGACGATTTCTCAGTGGAATATCTTGTGTTGTCAATATATTCTGAAATATCGATAAATGTCTGGAAGGAAGGTTGGATGGATAAATGAGATTGATTTGATGGTTGGACTGATTTCTTATGACAACACATGCTTTTAAGCCCCCATTAAATGTTAACTTATTAATTATGCATTAAAATATATATATATATATATCCTAAATATGAAATTATGTGTATTTTTGCATCTCTTGAAATTTTACTGAAAATTTCCACCGATTTTCCCATGTTTCATCAATGTTTTCTCGCATTTTCAGTTCTCAGTGAAATCGATATTGTTTCATATCCCCAACCAACGGAACTTGTAGCGACACCAATACTTCGAACATTGGTTGCAAACCCCTAACCAAATCCAAGTGGGTCGTAAGCCCACAACCATAACCATTAACACTCCCCCTCAAGCTTGAGTAAAGATGTCTTGCATGTCCAACTTGACAACAAGTTTATCGAGCTACGATTTTCCAAGAGCCTCGGTGAATAAATCTGCAAATTTATCATGAGATGAAATGTAAGGTGTGTGGATTTGTCCATGAGATATCTTGTCTCAAAAGAAATGGCAATCAACTTCTATATGCTCCGTTCTCTCATGAAACACAAGATTATTGGTGTCATGTATCGCAACTTGATTGTCGCAATGTAAAGACATTAGAACCTAAATTTCGAATTCCAATTTCTTCGAAAAGAGATTTCAACCATACAAGCTCACAAGTCGTATGCACCATTGATCTAAATTCAACTTTAGCGCTTAAATTGGCAACCACATTTTGTTTCTTAGTTTTCAAAGTAACCACATTACTACCTAGGAAGGTAACCTATAGTCGACCTCTTATCATGTCTCGACCCAACATAATTTGCAACTGAATAATCAACTACCTGAAGATTACCATGAGCTTCATATAGGATAACTTTCCAGGGGAACATTTTAAATACCTGAGAATTCTCAAAATTGTTGCTAGATGTGGTGTCCTTGGACTTTGCATGAACCAACTCACTATACTAACAAAAAAAGAAATATCAGGCCTGGTGATAATCAAATAGATGAGTTTGCAAACAAGTCTTCCATACATACCAAGGTCTTCTGACAATTTTCCTTCTTCAGCTTCAAGTTTGAAATAAGGGTCCATTAGTGTATCAACTGGTTTGGCACCCAACATCCCCACCTCCTTCAACAAGTCACACGTATATTTTTTCTAATATAGATTTATTCCAACTTTTGATCTTGCCACTTCAATGCCCAGAAAGTATTCAAAAAGACCAAGGTCTTTGATCTGAAATTGATATTGAAGATATGATTTCAACTTTTCAATACCCTCCAAGTCATCACCAATCAAAGACCATGGTCTTCTTCAATCTCAGTTGAAGTCAATGGGGTCAAATTCTTCCAGTTTAGGATCTGTGAGGAACTAATTTGTTTTGTAGGCTAAGAGGAATACCTCGACAGACTTGGTCCATAGAAGATAATTCTTCTCTTTCAACTTTATCGAAGTTATTGACGCATGGAAAGAGGATCATTTCATTTCTCTCAGCAGATCCTCTTCACATTCCCGGCAACGCTGCTACGCACGGTCCTCACTTCATATGGAAGTACCATGTCCCACCGAAGCTGCAGGTCTTTGGTTGGCTGGTTGGGAACAGGAAAATTCTCACAGTGGACAACCTTAGAAGAAAAGGAATGACTCTACTAATGTTTGCATCTGTTGTCTAAAAGCGGAAGAAACTGTCGAGCATCTACTCATCCACTGCCCGTTCGTCTCGACCATATGGGCCGACCTCCTCTCCTGTTTCAAGGTCAGCTGGTGCTTCCCCAGAGATGTGGACCTCCTGCTGAAAGCATGGCACGGTATCAGAATAGGCAAGCTGAAATCCCGGCTGTGGCAGATGGCGATCCTTGCTACATGGTGGTTTGTGTGGACAGAAAGAAATAGCCAATGCTTCAGAAACGAATCAAAGCCCCCTCACATAGTTGCCTCCAACGCCAAATGTTTTATCGCTGAACGGGCCTCCCATATTGATGCTCTTAAAGATGTTGATTTTTCTTTTCTAGGGACCTAGTTAGCTTCTGCTCCCTCAGCAGATCCTAGCTCTGTTTTGTTTTCCCTTTTAATATAATCAGTTAACTTTCAAAAAAAAAAAATCATTGCATTTCTCTAATAGATGAAAAACTACCTACCACACTTTTGGACTCCATAGACATTCCACAATTATCGATATTCATGAATACCACAAATCCATTTTCATGGCATCCCACACATCCTTCGCAGTATTCATGAATACCAAGTTGGAACTAACTTCAAATTCCATGTTATTCCATAACCAAGACCGAATTTTGGCCATCATCATGAATCCAATGTCGATACTTGGGATTAGGTCCTTCAGCTTGGTTTTGTGACGAATAGATCCTTCTCTCGAGCTAAAAGAAATATCTCAACAAACTTAGCCGAGAGTAAGTAATTTTATTCCATTCAGGTTCACAAATGTTATTGAAGCATTGAACGAAGAACTAAGAATTCCTCCATATGATGAGGGATCAACTACCAACCCCTTTGCTTCCATAATCACCTTGAAAAAAATTTTCTCCAACTTATACCAATATATATATATATATATATTGATCTATGATCGGATTTACACAAACTCCACTCTACAACGATAATAAATATGAGTTTTCAGCCCTTCATCATCTAGGATTCATGCAACCATTAACTACGCATCTCAAAATTATGTCATAGATAGCATAGACTGCCAAAAAGAGGCCTTTTAACATAATTTAAAAAATTAAAATTAAAATTTAAAAATAATAATAATAATAATAACAGAGGAAAACCAATTTAACATCACCTTTATGAAAAAAAAAAATCAGCAAGCTTTCATCTTTCGGACTAAGCTCCTACACTCCCTTCACAACATGCAGAAAACAATGTTTTTTGCAAGCAAGGAAAAAAAAATAATAATAAATAAAAAAAAGAAAGAAAGAAAGAAAAAAAAAAAAAAAAAAAAAAAAAAAAAGGAAGAAAAAGAAAGAAAGAAAGAAAATAGAAGAAGCAGCAGAGAAGAAATACCCTTTTTTCTTGAAGCCTGAGCAGTGCGCTAGGGTTTTTTCTTGAAGCCTGAGCAGTGCGCTAGGGTTTTTGAGGTCCCAAATACTTGATGTAGCGATTAGAGAGCTAAATAAGAAGATTTGAGTCCGAATCACACCCGAATGCGCTCTAATACCATGTAGATTCGTAAAATGAATAGAAATTGAGAAAATAAAGGATAAAATAAGAAAGAGAGAATAGAGAGAAGTGGGATGGCTCTAAAAGAAGCCTCCACACGTCCCCACAACTTATTTTTTATCAGGGCCTTCACTAATGTGCTGGAAATTACAACAAAAAAAAATACCCCTCTTGCTTAAGTGACTTAAAGAGGGATATAACTATGGGCCTAAAACAAAATCTAAACAAACATATTGAAAGCCCAAAAGCCCAAAGGGCCCACACACTAGACCATTTAAATTAACAATGGTTATATTAGGAGCACTAGCTGGGTCCAAATTTGTTACAGCTAGCATCAGATCCAATCTTCGAAAGGTTGGTTGCATCAAATAACTAAAACACGACAAATCATCAGTTCATTGTAGAAAAGTATCAAGAAGTAAAAGAATTCATTGCTGGTGGTTGCATATTGTACTAGGCATTTAGTGAAGGTAAAAATAGATGGAATTGACACTTGATAGACTTTCGAACAAAAGAAGTGGATAGAAGTGAATTTGAAGAAAGCAATTATAGAAGTGGTTTCTGAGTTGATTACGGTAAAAGCACCAGGGTCAGATGCCTTTTCATTGATTAAAGAAATGGGAGCAGTAAATATGATCTTGTGAAGGTGTTCAAGGAGCCCCATGAGAAGTTGCGTAAGGGATCCAGCTATTTTATCATGCTAGTCCTGAACGAGTGATGGGTGTAGCTATTAATTAAGAAGTCTTCCATCCAACATTAATGCAATCATCAGTCTTGCTCTGTTTGATGGAATTTGGATTGCATCATATGGGAAATACATTGAGAGAGAGAGAGAGAGAGCTCTTGGGAAATACATTGAGAGAGAGAGAGAGAGAGCTCTGTTTGAGGGAATTTGCTGCCTCAATCGTTATCAGGGTTCAACCTCTAGGTGCTTCAGGAGATTCCAGGATTTATGACAAGGAGATCCCCTTTCTCTTCACAATATTGGGGAAGCTCTCAGTAGGAGGAGAAAAGCTTGGACCAGTGGAAGAATTCAACATAATTTTCAACATCTATATCATGCATACATCCCACGGCTCGCTCAGTCATTTCTTGAAGGTACCCGATTGACACAAAACTAAAGATGCATTCTATGACACTTTGAAATTCCTTCATAATTGAGGATTAAATTGGGGAAAAGCTTCATGGTGTTGTAGATAATGTGGAGAGGTACATACATGGTTGAAGTTTTAACGGAAAGGTGGAGACTTTGCCGGTGTTGAAGTGCAACCAGTGTTCGAAGTATCGGTATCGCTACAAGTTTGACTGGCCAGGGAAATAGAAACAATATCGATATCGCTGATAAACGGAAATGCGGGGAAATATGGGGAAAATGGTGGAATTTTCAGCAAAACTTCAGGATATGTTAAAATGTACGTATTTGTATATTTAGAAAAAAAAAAAAAAAAAAAAAAATTGCAAAAAGAATGCATGCATAACAAATTTTCATTTAATGGGGCCTTAAAAGCATGTGTTGTTATAAGAAATCAGTCCAACCATCCCGTCCAACCTTCTATCCAAATATCTATCGATATTGCAAAATATCAACAACAAATGATATTTCACCAACAAGTCATCAACGATTGGAAAGGAAACGAAAGATCGTGATCTCAATATCGCGCATGTTGCGATATTGATAAGATCGAGAGATTATCAATATTATCAATGACAAATAGAACACTACATATAACCATGTGCCCATGAAAAAATTTGAAATAAAAAAATTACTAATAAACAAATTTTTGATGATATCAATACATTGGAGATATTATTGAAATATTGTCGATACACTTATTATACAAGCATTACCTAGAATTTACATAGTTGAAAATATTGGTGATACACTGGCAATATTGATGCATTAGCAATACAAGTGACACCTAGAATTTACATAGTTGAAACTATTGGCGAGTATATTAGCAATATTGATACATTGGCGATACTTAGTGATACATTGCTAATACCTGGAATTTATGATACTACCAACGTTATCAGTATCGCTACCAGTGTTATTGGTATCGCTAAGCTGGAGATAAAGATAATATCGGAGATAATTCGATAATATCAGAGATAATTCAAACAATGAGTGCAACAAAGAAACTTGTTTATCTCTACCTGGGACCCCATTACGACTCAAGAGTATTTTACTTCTTTGGGTGATTGAACAATTGGACAAGTTGGCAATATAGAAGAGACAACACTTATCCTTGAAGTTGGGGATATGGAAGAGACAACAGTTATCCTTGGGTGGTAGAATAGCATTATTCAACCTTTCTAGCTTGCTGCGGAGACATTAGAGAGAACTCAAATTTATTTTTAGGTGTGTTAGTTAATAAAATTAAAGGTGTGAAAGTAAAAAATAAGAAATAAGATCTTCCAACAAGTGGCCAAGGGAATCTGGAAAGAAGAAGAGTTACGAAGAAACGTCAACATATTCAATCCTCTTTGGTGATATGCATGCCATTTCGGACATGTTAAATAAATTCTACGTACATATTCTTTTAGGGGCAACCACATCCAATGTACAACAAACTCCACCAATGGCCTCGTCACTTCTTATCTAAATGTCAAAGGATTTTGTTTGGAGTGTTGCTTAGGATTCTCTACTCCATGTTAACTTTCTATCTTAAAAAATGCCTTCTACTTACAAAAAAAAAAAAAAAAAAAAAAAAAAAAAAAAATATTTGTAAAATTCCATGCGTGACTCAGTCAAACTAAAATTTTCAAGAAGAGTAATCTTTCAAAACATCAAGGCATCACCTGGTCTAGATTCTGCACAGGCTCATCAAGATTCTCAGCCTTTCCCATAGAAGCCTTCACTAAAGCAGAATAATACACCTTCTCATCCCCCTTTTTAGATTTATCCTTGATAGTTTCTTCGACTTCGTCAATATAAGCAACGCGGAGAGAAGGATATCTGTGACATGAAAGTATTTCCACCATGTTTAATTTTATAATAGGCAAATGACAAAGGAAACTTTCATTTGGTACCCATACGTTGTCATAAGCCTCAGAATATCCTGGGCACGAGCATCACCAGATCGTTTCTGAATCCCATATTGTTGGCATGACACCACATATGTGAACTTCATATCAGCTACAGCTTGACATTGTGCCCACAAAGATCTTTCCATTTTCCCCTGAACCTCTGAGGTTAGCTCAGCTGCCTTGTAGCCATCCATTATTTCTGAAAGAATCCAAAATACACTCATATGAACCATTACAGTACAGGAGGTGAGCCATTTACAATTAATCATTGCATGTTTGCATAGGCAATACCTTCATCTTTGGCCATATCTAGGAAAGCTTGAAGCTCCAAAGCTTTCCGGTAATACATCATGCCCCTAACTAGCATTTGGGATGATGTAGCAATCATTAGTGAAGAAAAAGGAGACTTATCAAAAGAAAGAAAGAAAGACGGGGTAAAAAACAAGGAGCAAAATATGCAGGTTTTGGCAATATATAAATCTTATGGTGCAGTTTTAGGGAAAGTAGCAAGTCTTATACCAGTTCTCGTTAAAGTTTGGCCTCTATATGATGCCCAAAGACGAAGTTCTTCCAGTTCCTCATCTCTCCTGAGTTCTTCTTCAGTTTTGCCCATGCGCTCAAGAAAATTGGCCCATTCATCTGTACATTGGAAAGAGAAAAACATCAACATTTCAAAGATGCCTTCATACTAGATAATGAAGATAAGATCATCCAAATTCAAATTGGCATGCAAGCAACATGCAGCCAGAGTAAACCTGGGTAGATTTTCTGCAAGTAAAAAAGAATAGAAACTCCATCTTCATTCTGCTCTTCTAACTCGCGAAGGGAGAAAAGAACCTCCTCGGTATAGTAGGGGGTCAAAACACTGGAACAAAAGGGATCATTTATTAGGAAATATGACAAAAGATAATCAGAACAAGAAAACTGCAAGTAATTTTATTGCCTTCCATGTATTGGGAACATCAAGCAAAATATGAGATGACAAGAGATTGTCCACCCTAGACACTAGATAATCACCCCGCTCCCCACTAAGACCTTTTTCTGAAACTCCTCACTTGCTGACTCAGCTCTATTGTTAAGAGTCTTGTTATTCCATTCCTCATTGACCATCGCACAGTCAACATGGTCAGCGTCCTCAATATTCAGCACAAGCCAAAAAGAAAATCTACAGACTCAGGCATTAAACAAGACATTGCAAAGAGCTTGAGGAAACCCTCCAATGCATCCACCATGAATGAAAAATGAGTGAAATAACCCAACTAGAAGAGAACCATTGGTAATTATCATATGTCAGCTTCTGAGATGATCAACAGTCAACATGTTATCCTTGCCCACCACCTAGCAGGAAATGAAGACTGGAATCGCCTTCCAACAAAGCCAAAGGCGAGCAAGCTCATCGATCTTGATGCGTACCATACTTGCAAGAAACGACTTGTTCCACAAGCCATCATTTCTCTCCTATAAAACTCCAAAGCCGGTTACCCTGGAGAGAAAGGTTCCCATATTTCAAAGTAGTGTCCCCACAAGCCTACCCCCTCCCATATTTGAAAGGTGGAACTTGTGCTTCTCTTCCATTACAATAAGAAATCCCTTCTAAGCCTTTCCAGTCTTTTTGATACACTCATTGGGCAATGGAACATGGACATAAAATAAATTGGCATGTTTCAAAGAGTTGCCCTAATGAGAGTCAGATGACACCTAAATAATAGGTACCTTTGTTTCCAAGCCAATAACCAATGTTTTAAATATCGACGACATCGGCCGATATCCCACGGTATATCTCGTATCCCACCTATGCGATACTAAAAGCACAGGTAGTGCTGATATATCCCATATGTCCAATCCAGTGAGCATTTTCAATTTCAAATCCATTTTTTGCTTGTTGAAATTATGTTAAATCAGTGTCAAATGGTTATAAACCCATTGGTTCTTCATGTTTTGCACGAAAAATCATGGAGTTGGAGCTTTGATTTCGATATCCATTGGTTCTTCATGTTATCTATGTTTTTTCCAAAATTTTCCTTCAACCAGCTGTCAATTAAGACTAATTTCAAAATTTCCCTAATTTCTCCCAAATTGCTTGCAATATTGCACTCGAAACATAAAATCAAGCATGTATGAGGGCTGATTTGCTGATTTGTTAAGTCCTGGTCAATTTTCAAAAAAAAAAAAAAAAAAAAAAATCATTTTTAAATTTAAAAAAAAAATTAATTGAAATTTCCCTTCGATCAGCTGTCAATTGAGACTAATTTCGAAGTATTTAGGAGTGTTTGATGAAATGATTATCACATACACACTAAATGTTATGCATTCAATTTGAATGTAGTTGCATTAGTTCAGTCAGACAGCGCATAGCTTAGGACCCTATACAAAAGAAACCTATTATGTGCACTCTTTTTTGAGATGTTATGATTTAAAAGAGTATTAAGTCTTTTTTAATAATCCCTGAAGTTTGATTGAAAAATTCAACCATTTTCCTATGCTTCCAAAAAAGTGAGATAAATTACCCAATACAAACGATACATCCCATGCGATAACTGATATGTATCTATATCCCAAGGATGCAATACGTAACATGGTACCAATATTTCAAACAAAGCCAATAACATCCTCTCCACCCTTCTAATCATGACATCACAAACGCATTTTTCCAGATCACCTATCTAGAAAGGATAACCAAAATAAGAGGCAAATTTCTTCCATCGCAATGCAAGATCTCTGCCACATGAACACCAATGTACTCTAGTTGGATTCCTAGAATTTCACCTCTGCATAGCTTTATCTTCAAGCCAAACATTGCTTGAAAGCACCTCAGAACCCTTATCAAGTTCGAGGCTTTTTCCCAATTGACATCATGGAAAATATTCATTTTGCCTACAAACTGTAAGGAGCGAGAGTTGGAATTGGTTTGCATCCACCTTGAAACCACTAATCAACCCTTCCACAACTTTTTTGTACAGGAATACAGCTGATTACTTCAGTCACCACCAAAAACATGAATTAGGATAACAGGCCCCCTGTCACAGGCCTCTCAAGCCCAATGGAAACCCTCTAGTGGGAAATTTATGAGAACCAAAAATAAGCCAAAAGATGCACCCTGTAACCCATTTTCTTGACCTCCCTCCAAACCCAACCTCCCCTAAATGTAGTACAAAAGTCAAGTTGATATGGTTGCAAGCTTTTCCTCCAAGTTCACAAATGATTCCCAGCATTCCCTCCTTGTATTCAAAAAGATACTCTCATGCACCACAAGAGCCCCATAGAAAACCTCCCTACCATTTATAGAAGCCCCTCGAGATATGGGAATAGCAGACCCAAGCACCGTTTGAATCTATCCGATAGTAGTACGAGGTATTGTTGTAACCCTAATTGTGGAGAATACACAAAACACATTTGGGCCAATTCTTTTTCTCTTCATCTGTCTATACCAAAATTTTATCAACACTTCTATGATCTTCGATTACGTCACCAGTCATTATTGATTTAAATATGCATCGTGGTAATTTCAATGTGAAACACATTGCAATTAATATTCATTATCATGAGAGAGCAAAACAAATTCAAGCAGATAGCAGTTAACACCATCATGTGGAGTAAGGTAGTTAGGTAAAGTATTGCACCTTACAGACTTGATATGATCACTATAGCTACAACCTAATCGGGATTGTCAACCCGAAAAGGAAAATCAAACTCTGCCTATCCAATGAAGGCCCTAATTTGGAATGTCAAGGGGCTTACAGACCCTCTATGTATCTAAGTTAAAATTGTCTCTCATCTGTATAGTTGAAACCCACATGAGGAAATCTAATGTATATGTTGTGTAGTTCTCTTTTTTCTACTTCGTGAGACTATCTTAAATGTCGAATGCTCAACAAATTGCAAGATAATTTTGGGTTGGCATCAATCTTTGTCTGTGTTAAGAAAATATGACCAACAAATTCATTGTTCTATTATATCTACTAGCTTTCCCCATCAGCTTGCTTCTACTGGGAATTATGGATCTTGACTCTGCTCTGAGAGGGGTTCTTTAGGATGATATCACCAAGCTCTGCTTGGAGGATCTCACCCATGGATCTTGGCAAGAGAATTTAATTGCACCAGGTTTGTTCATGAGAAGAGTGGAGGTGCTAGGCTGAAGTTAAATCACCTTGAAGATTATAATGATTGCCTCTCCCTTGCCAAACTTGATGATCATGCAATCTCAGGTAACACTTTTTCATGGTCTAATTCTAGCTTAAACCCTAATAGAATTGAATATCGTTTGGATAGACAGATTGCTAATTTCGCCTTCCTTAGTTCCCTTAATAACTATAAGGCATCCTATTCCTACCTTTGTCCCCATCTTTTTGGTCATGCTCCTATTTTCGTTGAACTTGACTCAGGCGAGATTGCTCCCAAATTGCCTTTTCAGATTTTTAACCATTGGACTAAAATGTGGAGGGTTTTTTTCAGGTTGTAGCAAATGTGTGGGCTAAGCCTGTTTTTGGATCACCTATGTTCGTAGTTGCCTCCAAACTTAAAAATGTTAAATGCGCTCTTAAAGCTTAGGTTAACTACAAACCTAAGTTATCCTCTCAAATCTAGGATGCTAAAATGGAGCTTGATCATATCCAATTACCTATCCAATCAAAGCCTTCTAGTTCCAATATAAAGGAGGAAAGCGAGGCAAGGGCCAATCTGGATCACCTTCAGAACCTTAAAATGTTTATGATGAAGCAGAAAGCTAAGCAAACCTCCCTTAATCACAGGGATATGAATTCCAAATTCTTTTATTCCTCGATTAAGGCTAGGCAGGCCTCTTCAAGGATAAGGGAATTGAGAGACCGGCATGGAAATATATCCACAAACCAATTGGAAATTAAAGACATCCTAGTGGACCATTTCAAGAGTATTCTTATATCCAATAACCAAAATAGTTCCCAAGTCTATTTAAGCCTAATGGATATATTTGTAGACTCAATCAAGAACAGGGTGAGGCCCTTTGCACACCTATCCCTATTTCTGAAATTGACGATGGAATCAAATGTGCTTGTCCAAATAAAGCTCTAGGCCGAGATGGTTTCAATACACATTTCTATAAAATTTGTTGGCCCATAACTAAAGGGATGTATGTAAAGTGAAAATTAGCTTCTTTCAACCCTCAAGGTTTTTAAGAAATTAAACGCCACATTAATTGCTTTGATTCCTAAAATTGACACCATCTCCTCTCCTAAAGACTTGAGACCCATTTTGATAACCAATGAAATCTATTGGATTACTTCTAGGATTACGGTCAACCGGATGAAATTCATGATGCCCCATATTGTAAATCACTCCCGATCAGCTTTTATTCCGGGTAGAAATATCTGAAACATTATCCTTCTTAGCCATGATTTGTTGTGTGGCATTCATCTTGACTCGAGCCCTGCCAGGATCTGCCTTAAAGTCGATCTAAGGAAAGCCTTTGACTCTATTAATTGGTGTTTCTATCTAGCAGCCCTCCAAGTTCTAAATTTGCTTTTAAAAAATGAATAGTTTGGATATCTGCCTACATTTCTACCCTTGCTTTCTCTATCATAATCAATGGGGAGGTTTGAGCCAAAGTGACCCTCTCTCCTTTCCTCTTTTTCATTGTGATGGAGATACTTACCGCCATCATTAGCAAATGTTGTGAAAATGGTTACGTCCACTCCCTTTTTTTTTAAACTTATATATATACACACACACACACACACACACACACGCTAGTGGAATTTCACCACCTATGGGTACTCGAACCCTTGACCGGGAGTTGGAACTCCTGAGAGTCTACCACCCAAGCAAGAGTAAGGACCCACAAACCATTTCTCACTCCCTTTCTCTAAAGGAGACAACCATTTTCACTTCCTATATGCTAATGCTCTCATGATTTTCACTAGCGCGGACCCACAAACTGCTATGAATCTGAAATGCTTTTTTGAAAATTTATGTAGGTATTCGGGTCTTAAAATCATCTTTCATAAGAATGTTATCTTCACCAATTCCTATCAATCAAAGGATATAATTAAAGCAATCCTGAATGTGGAGGAAGGATCTTGCCTCTAAGATACTTGTGTCTCCCAATTTACTCTGCTCGCCTCCATATTCATGATTGTGAGTTGCTCCTTGATAAAATGAGCAAGTAATTAAGTGGTTGGAAAGCAGCTCTCCTTTCTTTTGCTAGTAGGTTATAGTTAATTAGGTAAACTCTCTTGTCCTTTCACCTTATTTGGCCTCACCCTCTTTTACTTTCAAAGGGTTGCTTCGATCTCCTTGAAAGGAGTATTAGAAGTTTCCTTTGGGGTGATTCCAAAATCCATTCTATTCATTGGGACCAAATTTGCAAGCCCAAGGGTGGAAGTGATCTTGGCATTGTTTCTCTAGAAGCCTCTACTAAAGCATGTCTCAATAAGCAGCTTTCAAAGATTCTCCACAATGATTCTTACCTTTGGGGAAGATGGGTTCAAGCAAAGTATACAAAAGGGTGATCCACTTGGAATATTGAGATTGTTGCTTCGGCCTCTTGAGCTTGGCACAACATTTTCAATGTGTGCCCAATTGCCAAATGTCATACCAAATACCTACGTGGTAATAGAAATTTGACTAACTTTTGGTGTGATCCTTGGTCAGGAAACTCTAATTTTATTGATCGATTTGGTCATAGGGCCATTTATGGGTTAGGGCTTAAAAGTTTATGCCTTCATTTGCAATAATGAATGGCACTTCCCCTTCCACTTTCATTGGCCTTGCGGAGATCTTCAATCAAATGAATGAGATATTGATTACCTCTATTGATGATGAAATTGTATGGACCGTATACCCAAATGGCCATCTTTCTCTTCCCTTGGCCATTGAAGCATCTAGACCAAGATTTCCTTTTAACTCCTGGCCAGATCTTATTTGGTTTATCAGAAATGTTCCGAAGGATTCTATTGCGGCTGGAAGTTCGTAATGATGATTGGAGGATTTGCACTGTTTCGATTGGAGGATTCACTCTGGAAGTTCATGATGATGATTCGATCGCCTCATTGATGTGCCCTGAGGCGTCTTCCTGGCCTATTCGGCTCTTTGCACATTTGGGATCAAATTACCTGAGCTAGTTTTGTGGTTAAGCCCAAATCATAAGCAAGAGGCATTGCATTGTCATCTCCAAGAGGTGTCTCTTTTGGTCGAGCTCCCCACATTGTTTCCTTAGTTGAGCTTGTCATTATTTTTGCCTACGCCTACACTCAACTGATAGTGGAGTTTCTTCTAGCTTTTGGTGTTCTTTTGCCTTGGTTTCATGTTTTTGGTTTCTTTTCTTTCCTGGCCAGAGGTGTGGGCCCTTTTTCTCCATGGCCCGGAGTGTAGACTTTCTTCTTTTTCCTTTTCTCTTTCTTTTTTGCTTCCCTACCTCGAGGTGCGGGTTTCTCGTAATCTTGGCCTCTTGTAATTTTCAGCCCATTGGCCCTTTGGAATTATTCTTTTTTGCTTCCCTGCCTTGAGGTGTGGGTTTCTCCTACTCTTGGCCTCTTGTAATTTTTGGGCCATTGGCCCTTTGGAATTAATAAAATTTTGCTTAACCTACAGCAACTAACAGTTTTGCTCTTATAACTGGTAGACTAGAATGCTAAACTACGATTTTCAGCTTGAAGGGAGAGTCAAAGAATTGAACATTACAAAAATTTGAGAGATAACAGTTACTTTATTGAAAGGCACGCCAGAAGATGAAAAAAGAATACAAAGCCAAGCAAAAGAAAAACCCAAAAAACAGGCTAGACTGCTTTTACAAACACTACCCAACCCGATACAAGGTTTTTTAATAAATGGCATACTCAACAAGCATAGCTACATTATGAAAATAGCAAGCAATTCTTGCTACCCATACAACCCACATGATGGCCATAATATGAAGCCTCCACCTTACTTTGTCAGATTTCCCAGTCACTCCTCTATGCCACTCCCAAAGAAGGCCCTCCACCACTTCCGACATAACCAAATTAGTACAAAAGAGATCTAAGAAATTATCCCTTCATCGCAAACGGACAATGGATAAAAAGATGATCGATTGATTCTGTATCTTGCATACACATCAGACAGATATTCAGCAAAACAAGGAATCGTCTCTGAAGGTTGTCAATGGTTAGGAATTTCCTCCTTCCCACCAACCAAATGAACACTGCAACAGGGGGAGGGGCACCATAGAACCAATGGTGGAAAGCGTGAGGAGGGTCACAGGGGAGGGTAGAATAAAAAACCAAACCATAAAGCTCTCTTGCATGTCTCAACAGTATAATGCAATACAACATTTCCTAATATTTGAGTCATTGTATGCTCTTTTAGTGACTTAGTTGCAGGGATAGTTTAGTATTCTCTCTTATTAAAGTCAAATTTGCATTACTCTTGAATAAGATTGTAATTTTTTAACAATCAAAGTTGAAACTCACCTAGTAACATAGTTCGAAGTATCCTCGATATTATCGAAATATCACTGATATTATCCCTATCTCCAGCTAGGCGATACCGATAACACTAGTAGCGATACCAAAAACACTGGTAGTATCAGAAACTCCAGGTATCAACGATATAACTAAGTATCGCCAACAAATTGCCAATTCTTTTTCCTGTGTAAATTCCAAGTGTATCTTGTGTCGCCAATATTTTCAACTGTGTAGATTCCAAGTGTCGCTTGTATCGCCAGTGTATCGGCAATATTTTGATAGTATCGTCAATGTACTGATATCACCAATAATCTATTTATTAAAAATTCATTTTAATTTTTTATGGGCTTATGGCTGTATGATGAAATACAAATTTGTATGTGTGTGTGTGTGTGTATTCATGGATGGATGGATAGATGTGTGCGTGCATGCATGCATGGTTGTATGGATGGATGGATCATGCATGTGTGTTTGTATGTATGTATGTAGGTGCATGCATGGATGAATGGTTGGATGGACCCACCATTTTCCTCATGTTTTCCCAATTTCTTCCGTGTCAACAACACATGCTTTTAGGCCTCATTAAAGGTAAACCTATTATTTGATTCCTAAATATACAAATATGCGTCTTTTCACTGTTATTTGATTCTTAAATATGCAAATGTGTATTTTGGCTCTAAAGTTCCACTGAAAAATTCCACCGTTTTCCCCATGTTTCCTGAATATTTTCCTGCATGTCCAGGAATCGGCGATAACGATATTGTTTCTGTATCCCCAGCCAGCGAAACTTGTCACGATACTGATACTTCGAATACTGCCTAGTAAAACCGTATGCAACATAAGATTTCGTACTAAGTTTGCAAATGCTCCTGTATGTGGCCAACTGAAGCAGGTTCTCAATGGTGGAAGTGGAACACAATATGGAAACAAGACATACTGTTTTTCAGATAGAGAATGTCATTATTTGGCTTTTGAGACATTGTTTTTCATGCTTCACGTTAAAAAACTAGGTCCTATAGAAACTAATCAGCTTAGGGGCTTCCTATTGGCAAGTGCATGATTGTTGTGTGCAATATTTGTCTTGACGTTAAATACATTTGATTGTTAAGTACTTTTTCCAAAACAAAGGCAATGAACAATCAGAAAAGTTGCTAACATATCATGAACTTCACATATGAAAAGTGCTGAACATAAGCTTTCCAAGCCAAAGGAATTGTAAAACAGACATTACAAACTTAAACATTGACCTAGATAGAGAGCTTCATATCTGGAAAACTTACGAGAATGAAAGCATGTTTCGAACTTTGGGTGCTGTTGGCATATCCATAAACAAAGAATTTGAGAAAAATGAAATCCGTCTTCTGGCTTCTAGATTGGATGGCACATCCATGGCAGACTCCTTCACAGTGAGCAGCAGTTGTAACCTTTTGATCTGGAACAAGTAGAGATTCAATGTTCAATGGATAGCATAATTGGAAGGCCTAAGCATTTGCACTATGATAACCGTCTTAATCAATGGAATCTACCTTTTCTTTCCAGGCTTCTGATTGTGTCAATGGAAACTTGATTGCTCCAGATGATGCAAACAACTGATACTGTTGATCAAGTGGTGCCATCCCCTCATACCTTCCGAAAGGCCCACCATGGCTTGAATCTAAAAAGCTGCCCAAGAAAATGACAACCAAATGAAAACAGAAAAAGACATACTATATACAATAGGAGGGAAATAACAATAAAATGCTTCACCTGGTAAACCGTTCCTCCATAATGTCTCTATTCACAACCTCCAGCATATCCTGGAATAGAAGGATGACCTGATCCCTGTCTTCTGGTTTATTCCCTAGCTGTAACGGTAAATGCCAATTCAGTTCCAAACTTTATGACAATCTCAAGTTAGTAGAAACATGAAACATTTGTTATTCAACACCGACCAAAATTTGAATCAGCTTAACAAAGTGGTCGTGGAGGCTGGGAAGAGCACTCATATTCAATTCACTTATAAGATTGTCTTCCCCTATGTGTTTTTCAACTTCATCGAACATAATTTTTAGGACCCTGGAAAAAAAAAAAAAAAAAAAAAAAGACATTCACATGAATTATCGGGATATAAATAGATGTAGCTTGTTCTTTCTTTTTCTGTCTTGGTAGGCATATAGCACAACGTACTTGATAATGTTGAAAGGGTCAACAACACTATAAGTTTGTGTACGCAAACAGAAAAATATTAAAATTTGTAACAAGAAACATTGCTTACTCTTTCTCACGTTGCCCTTCAACTAAGTAGTTAATAATGTTTCTAAATGATGCGTAGCACTCGCGGATGGCACAACTCATATAGTTATCTGAATTGATTCTCTTTTTCAGCTCACGGTCCTTACCGTTGCTATCCTTGGCCATATCTAAGGCAATTGGGATCTATACAAAAAGAAAAATATGAGTATACAGGTTCAATAAATACCTACTGAACAAAGGAGGTAAAGTAGTGAACCCACACCTTGCTGGCAAGTAAGAATGGAGGCCATTGGATAAGGTCTAAATCTCGATCTGCCCAATATGGAACAAGCAACAAATCCATTTCCCTGAAATTTGAAATGGACAGCATGACATAATAAGAGAGTCCAAAAGAAAAGAAAAAAATATATTAAAAAAAGAAGGAAAAAAAAAACTGTCAATATGTTTTCTTAACATAATTACATCCACAGAGTCAATATTTTATGGTTTACTGCAGTGTTAAGGAAATATTTGCCAATGTCCACATCCCTAAATTACCTGTCACTTATTAGATCTTCCTCTCTGAAACTACTGATAATTTTGTTCCATAGTTGGGCAAATTTCGCTGCCTCTTTCTCCTTACCACTCGGGATCTGGAAAACACGAAAATCTCCAGTTATTCACAGATAGAAGCTGGAGTTTTTAATAAATCCAAAAAAGATGTTTCGATAAAATAAACAGGAATGGTGGTTTCAGTAATTGGTGAACAAAGATTTGA
Source organism: Magnolia changhungtana (assembly GCA_030180095.1). Classification (NCBI taxonomy): domain Eukaryota; kingdom Viridiplantae; phylum Streptophyta; class Magnoliopsida; order Magnoliales; family Magnoliaceae; genus Magnolia; species Magnolia changhungtana. The sequence continues at coordinate 7,283,487 of JASAUF010000625.1, forward strand.
ACCTCGTCAAATTTGCGAGATAATGTGGCCTTCAGCCCCTTCCTTTTAGTCACAGACTTATCTTGAGGAATCAAACAAGCATTAAAAGCACCCGGCAATGATAGAAACCTTGATCTTAACATCCCCAATGTTCGGATCTGGGAGGAAAAACAGGCACATTACAATAAGAAAAGGTATATCAAGAACCAACAACTGTCCACAAAACAATGTTTAAAGAGAAGAAAAAAAAAAAAAAAAAAAAAAAGGCATTAAAAACACGTTAGAGACCAGAATCCTTGGATAATCATGGTTTTTGTAACATGTTATAAAGGTTGTAATGCAAGCAATATGAATATATCTGTTAGCTCTCTAACAAGTAATGACCAACAACAACCAATCCATATGGCTGGCTCCATGAACTGGCATTTATTGTAGCAGTGGTATTTTCACACTAGCTAATTCGACACTGGGATAAGAGACTCATCTGTGCCTCCAGTACACGAAAGCATCTATGCAGATGCTGTTAAGTCATGCAAAGATAACAAGTAAGATAATGCAAGCAACAACAAGGTAATTTGTTAGTTCTAGCAAGCAACGAACTCCAACAGCCATCCCTATGGCCCAGTTCCATGCACTTGCATTCATATTAGGGCGATAATTCCAAACTAGGTATATGCATGCCCAAATTCATGGTGCCCAACTAATATTTCAGAAGATTCCATGAGCAAAAATACATGAAAACACACATACCACTTACTCAAAATAGGAAAGTCAGGAAAGAAAACTGGCTCAGTCAACTTAATGAGGACAAAGTAACCAGCATCCTCATCATCATAGCCACGGCCCAATTATTTGGGGTTGGCACTGAAACTAAAAACAAAAGAACAAGTAAAAAGGGCACTAAGCCCAAAACAACTAGGATTATCTATCTAAATCATGAACAAACAATTTATAGTAAAGGTAACCTAAGCTCAAACACAAGATCTGTACCTACCAAGTGCACTCCGGGCAAAAAAATTTGGGATTCAAAATCTGTTGTTAGCTGCAAACTATTATGCCACTTTTTTTCCCAATGGAATGCAAAATTTTATCAGAACCACTCAAAAGAGGCAAATATGAAAGAAAAGTGATGTTGGATCATCAAAATGAAAAAAAGGATAGTCATACAAAATCCCACAATCCCAAGAAATCTTCCCTTCAACATCCCTAAAACTAGTGGAGACCCAAAGCACGAAAGATCACTAGGCCTTTGACTTTCAAGAGAACAGCCTATGGAGATTCCGACCTATTGTTGAAAACCCTATTGTTGTGATCATTCCATATTAACCATAGCACCACAACAAGGGAAAGGTGCCAAAGAATGAGCTTCTTTTCCCCCCTCATTCCCTAAATGCATGCTTGGATGAAAGCATCAATGAGTCACTGGACGTAGGGGGTCCACATAGTTCCAAAGATGTTGGGCAAATTGGACAATCATATTAGCATTTTAGAAAGCATCTACCAATGTTTCCAACCTATTCTTCAAAGTTTTGTTATTGTGCCCCGATCACAAGCCTGTTAGAAATGCCAACTACCAAAATGGGCGTCTTTCTTCTGCTGCTTAATCAGCAGTGGCAAGTTCATAAAAGCGAGGTGATCAAGTTGGTCATTATGCACACATCTTCAATAAAGCAAAGACCCAGCACCACACAATGGACACATAGAGACATTGTATGAACTAGTGAGCTTCCTCTCATTGCTTCTTAGGGTCCGTTTGGCGTGTGTAATAGTGCTATCACCCAAAAACAGGGCTATCATGATAGATAATTGTGTTCGGTGCTTTAATTTGCTACGCTCATGGCATAATTATCAAAATAGCACTATTTAGCACATTTTTTCTCGTTTTAATCTCCACATTATGCTAATAGCTAGATTCTGATGAAAATGGAATCCAACTGTTTTGATAGGAAAGAAAGGGAATGGTTTGGGTTGATCTGTTTTTAATTTTTCTTTTTTCCTTTCCTTTTTGTTTTTTTAAATACTGAACGTTTTGGTAGGGTTGGGTTTGATGGGTTTTTTTATTTTTTAGGATATGGGGAATGGGAAGGTTTTGGAAAGGTTGAGTGTATGATAGATTATAGGTTGTTTACCGGTTAAACAATGGGCAGGTTTTGGTACTTTATGGTAGAAATAAGGTGATGGATTAGGTGAGATGGAGGCTGTATATGATCTATAGTGAAGGGCTAAAAATGAAATAACAAGCTGGTTTAGGGAATTGAGGGCAAGTTTGGGTTGAATATTGGAACAGAATTTGTGGAAAGAAGATGGGTAAGAGGAGAAAAGTATATGGAGGGGGGAAAAAATCTCCTAAGAGCAAAACTTGCACTAATACCAAAATAATGCAACTAGATCAAGGAAGAAACTAATTGCGATGAAGTTCACCATACCACATTGAAAGTAAGAATCACACGAGAAAAGATGCAATGACTGTAAACAAGCTCAACAGTCCTCTAGTCTTATAATGAGTGTTTACAAGGTCTCCTCCTTGAGAAAATCTCTAGCATAATATAAGGAATCTAAAAATAGAATTCCTTGTGAGTCAAGATCTCTAAAATAAGAAAACCCTTAAACATGAAAAATCTAACAATACCTACTTCCTAGCATAGAGATATTTTATGAAACAGGAAATTAGAACCAGGCAAAAAAATGGTTTATTGTGCACACGTGTGGAGACTGCACATGTCAGTTGTGGCGCAATTGCATCAGAAAGAGCGAGGTCGTGGGCTAAACGCAAAAAGAGAAGGAGAGTGATCTACAGACACGTAGAGAGAGAGAGAGAGAGAGAGTGTGTGTGTGTGTGTGTGTGTGTGTTGGGAGGCTACATACGGAGAGGTGGAGTGGTGATGCGGACACCAGGTCATTCAAAGTATATCAACACATGTGGTGTGTGTTACCCGTGTCAATGTGGTTAGATGATAGATACGGGTCGGGTCTCTAGAGGTTGAAGACCTTACACATGTGTTCGTGAAATGTGTAAGTTGCTTAGAGGAGACATTTAGATCATTGGATCGCGAGGATGGTGTGATCGGACCGTTGGATCGTCACGGCCCACCTTTATTGTGCCACCTTCACGGCGCTTCATTGGGGCCCATCGGGCATCTTAAATTTGCATTTAGTATATGAACATTTGATTTATTTAAGTTTTGAGACAGTTTGCGCACAATTTTGTGCGAATTTCTTTTTTTTTTAAACTCTTTTTAGTAGGGGTATTTTGGTAATTTCATGAAATTACGAATTTATAAGAGTTGCCCTAAACCTATAACATGTTATGTTATGTTTATTATAAAAATAAAAAAATAAATAAATAAAAAACAGAGAGAGAGAGAGAGAACTTTTTGCTTCTGACGATTTCGTCTTCGACTTCCAGTGATTGGAAGAAGGCATGAGGCCCGAGTAAAAGATTTCTCATCCTCTACTTCTTTCTCCTTCTCTCTTTTCTCAAGGTACTCTTTTCTTTAACCTCATTTTCTTCCTTTTCTCCTAGAATCTTTAGATCTAGAAGCCAAATCTTGTTTCTTTTTATCTAAATCATTAGATCTCAAAAGATTTTTATCCCCACATAAAACCCATTACCCAAATCTAAATTTAAAAAACCACCAATTCTTTTCTGAATTTTCCAAATTTCTCAATCCAGGAAATTCCTATTTTTCTGGATCAGAAAATCCACTTGGATCGTTAGACGAACCTATTGCAAGACGAAAGCTCTATCTTTCGCCGGATCCAACTAAATTCAAATTTTAAGATTCAATACTTCGTGTTTGTGATGGATGGCCCTAATCAATGCTATATTAACATTATTTCTTTCTTGTGTTTATGATGTATAAGGCAGGCTAATATTTCATTTGTTTTTTAAGATTGCATGAATCTGCCCCTTTCAAATACCATGCTCATTTAATGTTAGATTAGGCCGTCCTACATCAAGTGGAGGTTATAAATAGAGACTGAGAGGGAGGACAAAGTGTGTGGGCTACTTGTGTGTAAGCTACTCACATAAAAAATTTTAAACGGCGGAGATGACCCTAAGTGGGTAAAATGGCAAGGGTAAAATATGGACAAAGAAATTCAAATTGCCTAAATAAACTTTCCTATATTCAAATCCCTTTCAATGTCCTTTCACACTGTCTAAAGATTATGAGTGGGTAAACTTGTCCATGGCTACTTGTGTTATACATAAGTAGATATTATAATGCTCAATATGAAAGAACACTAGGAAATGTTCGTTTAAATAAACTTACACTATAAGACTTCTATTGTATTTTAATTTTTTATGCATAACTATACATTTTTTTTTGTAAGCATACAAATATCAAATATTTGAATATATTTTCACTAGAAGATGAAATAGACAACTAGATACAGTTTCACTATTTTATACTTCAGTCATGTTTATTTACACACAAACACATACACATACATATTACATGTACATTAATAAAACCCACATATTACTATGCATTTAAATAGGAATACTACCACGAAGGATGGTAACAAATTAGCAAAGAGAAGTGTTACAAGCAAGAGTTCAGCTCAAGCATAAAAACCCAATGACACTAGCCCCCAAGCAAAATTCTAACATGGAAAACCCAATGCATCCATGTAGGTATGTTATTGGGACATGAAGACATAGATACATCATGCATAGCATAGGCAAATGGGATCAATGTCAACAAGGAAATGCCAACAAACACATGAGCATGTAAGTAGATATAGGTGGTAGACTTTGGGGAGTTTCAACACGAGGTCTTGGGTTCAATACCCATAGGTGGTGAAATCCCACTACAATGTGCTTGGGTGTGTGTGTCGGGTGCGTGTGTAAAAATTAAAAAAATAAAATAAAATTTTTTAAAAAAAAATAAAATTAAAAATAAATAAATAAAAAGCATATATAATGTGTACGGACATGAGCATGAACTATACAGGTAACCATGCAAGAAAGTTCACAAGATTAATATGTCATTCTGAATATTGTAATTTAACCATATGGATGTGTTGGTATAGTTATTATGAATGTCAAAATTTTGGGACATTTCGAGTGAATAAAAATTGATAAACGCTAATCACAACTCATGAGTATTAGCTAGAAAATAATCTTTTACCAACCTCTCCAAGACGACGGAAAGCCCCATAAAGACCTCCAAATAACGTGGAAAAAATTGCATACCAAATCTGGGTATCCATAAAATAAACCTGGACAGCATCATAGATTATATTTCAACCCCCCAAAAAATAAAATAACAGAACAAAGGAAAGAAACACACACACACAGATGAACATGAAGCATACAAGAATGATAGGCGCCCACAGTGCTATCACAACACCTAGATTGTTCTTGGCTGCAAATAGAAAACAACAGAACTTTAAGAAAAATATTTAACTAGAGTAAGTTTAACTTCTTACATGTTTTGTTACCTCGTGGAAAGAATTCATGCCATTGGAAATTTCTTATTGGAATTTGCATGATGATTTTTGTTGGACCCACAAGTGGGCTTATCTGCAATAATTAAGATAGTAAGACTGGAATACTGGAAAAAAAAAAAAAAAAAATCAAGTCAATATCACTGAGATGTTTGCTAATCCAACACACTAGTATAAGGCAGCACATCTCCATAACATGTTGCCATCGAGTTGCCACATGGTGGCATGGGTGGAAGACAGTTCCAACTTGCCCATCAGTTGGGTCCCACAGTGTAGCCTTGACCCAAAAATCAGGCTGATCCATGCATCAGGGAGCACAATGATAACAACAAATCAACAGCTTACAAGAACTTACAGAGTATTTTTTTAGAAAATCAATTGCTTCATTAAACTGTAGCCCACCTGATCAGTGGACCGGCCTGATCTTCGGACAAGGGCATCTGGATGGTGGGAACTCCCTAATGGACAGCTTGGATCTGGCACCCATGCATTACATTGGCAAATGGGATGCTACGTAGATTGGCTGCCTTGCACACAACTATAGGATTTACAAGCCTTAATCTCAAAATACTGCAAAAGGTGCTCTTGAATAACTCACTACTTCTGAGCTCAGTTGACTAAAAATTATACAGAACATAAAAGTTAAAAATAAAAATAAAAAAAAATGCTTGTACTAACAACAAGTCAGGACAAAATTAAATAGCTACTGCATTGCCTGGTGTTGAGAACTATCCATTTCCTTGCAGGCAGCTTGGCTGCAGCTCCAAAAGAATGTGTATGTGTGTGCGCGCACACGCAAGCGCTTGGTGTAAAAGGGTGCATTTCTTGTATGCTTCTGTGGAATACCCCTTTTTTTTTGTTGAAGACTTTGAAAACCAAAAGCAAAAATACAAAGGGGAGGATGACCACTAGAAAAAATCACATCACAAGAACAATGCTTGAAAACCGAAGAGCCATAGACCCATTCGATGATTCCCTCCAAGAACTCTCACAACAAATCCTCTTTTTTAGCTTCTGAGTTGCAGAAAAATGCAGTTTTTCAATTCTTTCCAAATTGATCAAAGGCCCGCCAATATAGAACCACCATAGCACCATTCCTCTTAAGAGCTAAAATAGAAGCAGCATGGGCAAAAAGCATGGTTCTGAATATCAATATCAGGGGATGAATTGGCCGGGCCAAAAAAATGATACGATACGGGCGTCACATATCAGTATTGGCCCATACCAGACCATATCGGCCCATACGATAATTTATATTTATATATATATATAAGTTAAAGAATTAAAGAAAATATCAGGAAAAAATAGAATAATAAGATATTCAAGAATCTATCATTTTCTTTTTATTTTGCATATGCAATGACAGTGTATCGGACCATTCTTCAATGAGAATGTTGTTTGTCGGTTTGACGTGATGAAGGTCAACTAAATGGGCCCTAACTGAACACAAATCAATCATGATGTGGTGAATAAGGGTCTGACACAATGAAATACAATAAAAAGAAGATAAAAATATCGAAAACAAAGTCAAGGTTTACCCTTCTTTCCGATTTTTCCCATTATGATCCACTTTGCTTCAATTCATCGAATCCCATTCAAATCATTTGTTTTGGTCCCAAAATAGTCTAGATCTAGCCTAAAATGGGTTTTTAAGCTTTCTCCATGTTTTAAATGGAAAAAAAAAAACTGAGGAGATGAGTCAAAAGTTAAAAAATAAAAATAAAATTGGGCTTTTATGGGCGTATCGGCCAATATGGACCAATACAAGTCAGTTTTTTTGTATCGGGTCGATATGGCCCCATATCACGTATCATCCGATACGAATACTATACATCCGTATTAACCGATAAGAGACCGATATTCAGATCTATTGAAAAAGGTATTCAATAACGGTGATGGCCGACATAATGGCCAGTTGTTGAACCGTTTTGTTATAAACCATAAAGGCCATTACATCCCCCTTAATAGCCCTGATGGCTTTGTAACAATTGATTCTTTTAATCAAAAATGAGAAAAATCTGAGAGAGAGAGAGAGAGAGAGAGAGGATTCCAACTTGAATTCTTTCTGGTTTTGAACATTTTTATGATGGTGTAAGGGGCCATTCTTTAGTAGGAATGATGTCTCAGGCAGCCTAGTGATATTATCAACCAGAGAGGCTTAGACTGACTTCAAAACTTCTATATTTAGTTTTCTAAATGCCTAATACCAATTATTCAATATATCTTTCAAAAAAATATCAATGATTCAATATGAATAAGATTTTAAGAGCATGAATCTAATGATGAGAAAATTATATATTTATATCTATATAACAATTCAAATGCTCACAAAACAGGCACAAACTCACACAATCCGCTGGATTCATATTATGAATGCATATCACTAACTATTTAACACCATTACCCTCGAGAAATTTGAAAAAACAATAAAAATTAAATTTGGATGAATAGTATCGGGTAGTGATCAATTCCATGCCACTTGAATGCCCCCAAAATGCCCCCAAAATGGGCCGAAATTCATGCAATCCGTGGGATTCATTCCACTAATGCATATTCTTAAGAATCCGACATCATTCCCCTTACGAAATTTGAGAGAAATTTTAAAAATAAAAAATCCACCACTATTCATCCCAAAAATGACCAAAATTGCCAAAAATACCCAAAAAAGCTAAAGAGTTGAAAAACATTGATTTAGTACATGCATGTGTAGATCTAAACTCCATACATGTATTTAAAGAATCTACAATCCAAGCTTTTTACAAAAAATAAGATTGTTTTAAACTATTGAAAATTATGTAAAAATAGGAAAAATACCAAAAAAAAAAAATTTGAAAAATTATACAAAACTGGCCAAATTTAACACAAATCTAGCAAGAATTAGTCGATTTAGTAACATGATGCTGAATAAATAATTTTGCAAAAAGGAAAAGAAAAAAATCTACCAATTTTTTCCCAAATTTAGCCCCAGAACTTCGATTCTTTCAAAATTGCTTAAATCTTGTGTTTTAATATTCAAGGCTTCTTAGTGTTAAAATAGTTCGAAGAAGCAAAAATCTCAAAAACTAGAGGAAAAAAAAATCCCCCAAAGGGAAATTACATATGCATAACAGCCTTGCATCGTTAGTCAACATCATAAAGGGCCATTACAGGACCATTACAGTCCAAAATTCTGAGCGCAAGCCTTTGCGACCCTGTATCACGTAACAGCTTGTGCCATTTCCATTACATAACAGCCATTACGTAACCATTTTTTTAATGCCTTGCTCATTGCAGGTTAAGAATCTACCACAAAAGAAGGAAAATCGCAGAACATGAACAACTAAGACACGGATTATGCTTCCTTATGACAGAGAGCACACTTAATGATTGCCATTCCACGGTTTCTGAGATGATCTATAGTTAAGACCTTATCATATCCTACCAGCCATGCAAACACCATGACCCATTGGGGACCCTGGTTCTTCCACACTTAAGCTATTGGGGCCTTCATTCGATTGCACCTTTCCCCCATTATGTACTCGTAGAAGGACAGGCAAGAATAAGCCTCTTCTTTCTGTTCTCCATCTCCACTTATCTCTCCCCTGAAGGACTAGATGTTGGGATTAATGAATCTGCAACAACCTGATCTTCAAATTCTTCATCATGCAGATCTCTCAGATGAATGTCCCATGTTGTCGAGGGGCCTTCTCCACTAAAATCATCACATATGAAAGCTTCCTTATCTCTTGCCACCCTGTAAAGCAACAGAAAGTCCATCTTAAAGGCCCAATTCCAGACCAATCGTCCTTCGAAAATCTGATTCTTGACCTTGTCTCCAAGTACTAATTCGATGAGCTGTATGATTTCACCTGCAATCCAAAAGATGCCTTCCATGCCTCTAAAGCCCGATATAGCAAAGAGGAGTTTGTGAACCATCCCCCTCCTGACAGCATATTTACAAGCAATGATATAATTTCATAGCTGGTTCGGTGCTGCTCCAAACCTCTACAACCACTTTCCTAGAAGCACCATGTTCATAGCTCTTAACAATTTGATACCTGCAACCCCTTCCTCATACGATTTACAAACTTCCTTCCATTTAACTTGTTGGAATTTATGGTGACTCTCCATCACTTTCCAAAGAACGTCTCTTTCGATTCTTTCGATCCTTCGCTAGTACCATATAATAGGATGAAACTAACATAAGTAATAAGTTACAGAGATGAGAAACGTGACCCATCTCTCTCCTCTTTTCTTGTTATAATCACTATAGATTATAGGTAATAGAGATGAGGAAATATACAATTAAGCCTTTCAATTATTGACATAGAATATCACAAAATGATCATTTTTCCAATAAACAAACTGATTAGCAATGGGTGCCTTCTATTTAGAGAGACAAGGAAGGAATTTGAAGTGGGTTCAAGGACCAGATTAGGGAGGCAAGCTCCAATGAGGTCAGAGATGGGCTCTTTGGGTTGGTTACCAAGGAGTAGTCCATATGCAGAATTTTCTTTTTCGTTTTGGAAAATAATGACTACACTAAGGTGAACATTCCAATGACTTAAGATGGTCATCCAAACTACAGGGTACACTAGAGATTGAATAACTAAAACATGGATTTCGGAGATCAAGACATCTTTGCCCAAGTCTTTACTTATTTTCGTTGGAATTGAAATCTTCATGCTGATGCTCTGGCTAGGGAAAGGCCAGTTAGCAATTCCCTAATAGTTTGGGAATGACCTTCGGTCATTGCGAATATTTACTTATTATTTTGGAAGACAACAATCTTTTATTGAAAAGGGAGCCAAAGCCCAAAGAATTACAGCAAACTAAAACCCAGAGAGACAAAGGCCAAACTTCTTAGCCCCCAACCTCCGACAAGAAACCCAACTACTGACAACAAGCCTAGTTTTGTTATATAAATCCAAATTTGGTCTGCACGTGTCACAAAAACAGGGGCTATTTCCCTTTCCCCGCAAATGGCCCACATTACCGCCAATAAAGCTCATCTCCACACCAATTTCTCCTCTTTTTCTAAATTCCCTCCCACGCCATGCGAGAAGGAAGCTTGCAACAGATCCTAGCATCACCCAATTCAACCCAAAGGAAGCTACAACTTTATCCCACAGCTTTTGCAAGAAAGTGCACTGAATAAACAAATGATCCAACATCTTTGCATCATGCATGGACATCACACAACAATTGGGGAGCACCAATGATCTCTTCTAGAGATTATCAATTGTTAAGACCCTATTCTTCGCCACCAACCACGCAAACACTACTGCCATGGGCGAGGCCCCTTGAAACCATACAAACAGCGAGAAATCGCCGCTTCTTCCCGACACTGGCCTTCTAAGAATGCTGCAAATGGAACAAACAGAAAATTGCCAAGATATCATCCAAACCATCAAGTCCTTCACCCTTGGAAAAGGTGAGAAACATCCAAGGAGCTCCAAAAGCTACAAAAAATCTTATGTTTCACCATAAAAGATGAAACTTGTGCTTCGCTTCTGCCCCTTTCCAGAATAAGTCCCTCAATTTTGCCAATTTGCACAACAAATGCCAGGCATTTACACGGGAACATAATATAGGAGAAGGTTAGATAATGCAGCTTTAATCAGAGTATGCCTCTAATACGGACACCAGACCATTAAAAGTATATCAACACAGGAGGCGTGTATTACCCGTGTCAATGTGGTTAGATGACTGGCACAGGTCATGTCTCTAGAGGTTGAAAACCTTACACATGTGTAAGTTGATTGAAGAAGATATTTGGACCGTTGGATTGCAACGATAGCGTGATCGGACAGCTGGATTGTCGTGGCCCACTTTCATTGCACTATCATTGGGGGCCCATTGGGCATCTTGGATTTGATTTTATCTTACGAATATTTTATTCATTTGAATTTTGAGATGTGTGCGCACAATTTTTTGTGCGAAATTTATTTTTGAAAAACTTTTTTAATGGGGATATTTTGGTCATTTAATGTAATCCCGAATTTATAAGGGTGTTTTACCCTAACAAAAAAAAAAAAAAAAAAATTGCTATGTTATGTTTATGAAAAGAAAGAGAGGTTTGCTTCTTCAATGTCAGACGATTCTGTCTTCGACTTCCAGCGATTGGAAGAAGGCATGAGGCCTAGGGAAGTGATTTCTCATCTTCTCATTTTCTCACCTACTTTCTTTTCTCAATGTATTCTCCTCTTTAAACCTCTTTTCTTCCTTTTCTTCTAAATTCTCTAGATCTAGAAGACGATCCATTTTCTTTTCAATCCAAATCATTAAATCTTGAAAGATCTTGATCCCCACATATAAATACTTTGATCTTATTCAAATCTCATCACCCAAGGCCTTAGATTTGAACCATAATCAAAGAACCATCAATTTTTCTGAATTTATTTTCTGAATTTTTCAGATTTTCCAATCCAGAAAATTCATATTTCCTGGATTAGAAAATCCACTCGAATTGTTAGGCGGACCTATTGCAAGACGAAAGTTGTATCTTTCACCAGATCCGACTAAATTCAAGTTTTAACGTTCAATACAACATGTTTGCGATGGATCGCCATAATCATTGCTGAATGTTCCATATTTTCTTCTTGTTTTATAAATGTATAATGTTGAATTTTATTGTCAATCTTGCATAAATCTACCCCTTTCAAATACCACCTTCTTCCTTTTTGAATAAATCTACCACTTTCAAATACCACCTTTTTTTTTTTTTTTTTTACATAAACCTGCCACTTTCAAATATCACATTCATTTAGGGTTGGATTAAGCCGTCCTACACTAACCTCCCTCCCAACTATAGATGCCACCCTTTCCACCTGGAAAGCTTCCATTCGACCCTTTCAACTACTTTATCCCACAATTGCCTCGCAGGTTTTCCAATGCAAAGGGAAGCTCGAGATATGATGATGGAAACAAACTGACACAGAAGCTAATCATCCCCGCCTATTTGTCCACCTATTCTTTAGAGGCATTTGCTCCAAGCATTTCACTCTTGGTGACATTCACTAAAAGACCGAAGACTGCTTCAAATCATCTCACAAGTTTTCCTCAAGTTGTTCACCTTTTCATCTTCAACATTGTAGAAAAAAATGATGCCATCTGCAAATCGAAGATACAAAATCTGAAGACCATCCCTTCCCACCATGGATACATTGATTAGCTCGATATCTTGGACTTGCCAAAGCATTTTACTTAATGTCTCAGCAACCACCATGAAAAGAAAGGTGAGAGAGGGTAATGAAGACATCACGTACACCCTTGTGTACGTATCAGAGGAGGCGACGGGCCAAACCAATTTCTTTATGGCTAGGCAAGTATCCGTGATTTTGTTGAACACTCCATGTGCATGTGCGTGCATCTGGAAGACCCCACACTGGGAAGATGCACATGAGCTATTTATGGAGTGATCCAGACCGTTGGATAGGAGGGACGTGACGATTGGGTCGTTGGATCACATGATCAACCATTAATCGTGGATCATCCACACTTTTTTATTTCTCAGTTTTTATTAGCTTAATAGGATTTAGTTTTGTTTATGTTATGTTTGAACACTATTATGAGTGTTTTTAGCTGATTTTAGTTAGATTGTGGTTATTTTCGTCAAAATTCACAAAATAGGGTGTTTACTGTTTATTGTAATTTTTGAACTTTCTTGAAGCTATGAAAGAGGGTGGGCGTGTGACCCACTCCCTCATTTGATTTTATGATTAAACAAAAGAGAGAGAGAGAGAGAGAGAGAAAAAAAAAAAAGTTCTTGCTTTCTTCTTCCATCTTCATGCGATTTGAAGATACTCCCATGCGATTTGTAAGGGTGATTGGTGTGATGGGGACATCATGCGCACGCGCACACGCACACCACCCCCCTACGCATGTACACAAGGAGAATGAGGGCCCCACCGTCGATCTGGCTCGATGACGACATCCAAGGAGGGCCTCCTAATTAAAAGACTGAGTTTTGGTTCATTAGAGTGGGTCCGATAGTCAAGTAAAGCCCATCATGGGTTCTCATGATCGTGGCCCACTAGTCCAATTAATCTCATATTTTAGGTTTCGCTTATTATTGTTATTTAAAATATCATGGACGGTTTAGATTACTTTGATTAGTTATTATTTTTTATTACTTCATCGCCAAGTAATAGGTTGCGCACATGGCGCGAGTTTTGGGGTATAGGATTTTCTTATAAATAAGCACCCCTTGTAGTTCTTTTACTCATTGAAGATTAATAAAAATTCCTGCGTTTTTCTACTCTGAGTTCTCAAGTTGTGGAAATCCAATTGGGTGAGAAGCCCTCTCTTCATCGAAGGGCTAACTACCGTGGTGCAAAGCCGCATCTATCCCGATCCGCCCATCTCTTATAACTCATTCTTCTCATCTTCTACAACCATCCTCGCTTCGAATCCGTCAGCTTTTGCAGCAGTTCTTCTCCCTACAACCGATTTCTAGAATCTGGCCCTGCAGGAGGGCTGAAACTTCGGGGGAGCACCACGCACAGACCGCGCATCCGATCGACATGAAACTTGGGGGTTTTAAAGCCCTCCCTTGGCCGACCAGAGCCAAGGAGGCGTTTTCCACATTCATAGCCCCCTCGCACTTGCGGCCAAGCCCCTGCGCACGTATGTCAGGCCTGGCCCACTGTCCGTACGCGTGGACTTTCGCCAGGTTCAGAATTTCCGCCTATTTTATCTCTCATACCTATTTTTCATAACCCTAACCCTAGATTGCATTATTTTCAATCTATTTGCCCATTTGCTTATCTTAGGATTTTCTGAATTGAAACTGATGAATTTCTTGGATTAAGGACTGATTACTGTGCATGTGTAGATGAGTTTTACCTCCCTTTGAGTATCGTTTGGCTTATAATTTCTATTGATACAGCAATAACATGTGTAGGCCTGAACCCGCACAGATTCCCCTTGCTTGAATGTTTGAACTTGTGTGGGATGTGGAAATTTTATGTGAATGTTTCTAAATTAGTTTGATCTAAGGCCTGAGATCTTGCATATCATAGTTAATTTTCATGTCCTGCATCATGGTGTGAGGCTAATCTTCATCAACGGAGGTGCGAGGTCTACATCTATCCCCACACCATCTTCTCTCCACCCCTCTATCAAGGTATTTTCTTTGAATTCTTCGATTATCCCATCTTAAGTCTTCATCCTTTCATAAATCCATCTTTCCTTTACCTATCCATAATCCCAAACCCTAATTGACCTAACCCGTCCATCCCACGCCACACATGTGACCATATGACCACACGTGTGAATCCTTCGGGTTGGCCGTACGGCCACATCTTGCCCCTTTTGGCTTTTCATTATCCTTTATCAAAATCTCTTTCTTCCATTCCCAAAACCCTAACCATAAACCTAAAATCTCTAATTTTCCTACTTTCCCAAATTACCCAAACCCTAATTTTTACCCGAGGTTGTATTAGGCCTTCTACTTTGAAATAAACTATATCCTATGCTAATTGGATGTCCCTACATCCATTAGATCCTAGCTTTGTTTTATTTAATGATTTTGTGTGATGATGTTGGTAACTTAGGCTAGGATCATGCATGATATTCTTTTGGTTTTCATGGGATTCATGATGATTATGACAATGCATGTGTTTTTTTTGTCAATTGCCTTAATTACGCTACTTGATCTCACATGTTATTTGGTTCATGCATCGGTCCTGCATTAGAGGGTCCCCATATCTCAGCTCCCTTGACGCTCTAAAATAACCTTTTGGGGAACCACTGACTAACATGGAGAAGATAGCAAACTGAACACACTGCATCCATCCGCTCCATCTTGGCCCACGCCCCTATCTTCCCAACATGTAGTCTAAGAAATTCCAACTCACATGGTCGCCGGCCTTTCTCAATATCCAATTAACACATAATTGCTTTCTTCTTTTTCCTTGTAGTGAGTGTCAAGACACTCGTGAGCTATGAGCATGTTCTTCAAATTTGCCTTCCAGCTACAAAGGCACCCTAAGACTTTAAATTACCTTGTCAGGCACTACCCGAAAGCCGAAACCTTATCGTCAAAATTTTAGCAAGAATCTTGCAAGGGCTCCCAATCAAACCGATAGGCTTAAAGTCGTGGAAACTCTCGGCACCTTCAACCTTAGGGATAAAAGCAACGAAGGAAGCACCCAATTTCGAAGAGAGTTGGCCTCTTACAGAACTCAAACAAATAGTTGACCACATCAACTTTATCTACCTCCCAGAAGATGTAGACCTCGTTACATATCGCACCATTCAAACCCAGGGCCTTGCCTACAACCACTATAGCTTCTCTTCCAAGGAGCATAGCCACTTTTGCTTCTTCCAAGGAGATTGGCTTCTCAATATGAACCACTTCCTTCGAAGTGATATGACCAAACTCCAAGTTATCTACCCTGGGTCTCTTCCATCCTTCACCTTCTAACAACGTCTTATAGAAATGGACAATGGAGTCGCGTACTTGACATTTGTCATCCACTCTCTTACCTTCCACTGTCACACTGTTTATCTCGAAATTCCGAACCCTTGTACTCGTGCTATCATGAAAAAATACCGTCAAAGTATGCAAAAATAGTTATGGAATGCTCATTACGTAACAATAATCAATCTTTGAAATATTGGTATCGCGTTACATATCGCACCCTTGGGATACGGATACATATCAATTACCGCATGAGATATATAGGTGGTATCGCGTAATGTATCGTTGTTGTTGAAAACATTAGAAAACACTGGGAAATTGGTCGAATTTTTCAATTAAACTTCAGTAATTGTTAAAAAAGACATCAATACACTTATAAATCAAAACATTACAAAAAACAAGGACACATAATAAGTTTTCTGTGTACGAGGTTCTAATTTATGCGTTGTTTAGCTGAAAATGTCTAAAAACACAAGCAATACATTCAAAAGAAAAAGAAGAATCACTAGATCAGGTCACATACATGTTTGATTTAATGTTTGGATGCAAAGATTGCAACTGATTTAGGAGAAATTAGAAAAAAAAAAAAAAATTTAATTAATTTTCCGCAACTTGGCCCATCTCCTCCAAATCTCGAAATCGAAACTCTCAATCCATGATTTTTCAGGAAATTTGACACCGATTCAGCATGATTTACAGAAAAAAAAAAAAAAAAGGATCGAAAATTGAAAATGCTCACCGGATCGAACATGTGGGACATATCCCACTACTTGTGTGTTTCGTATCGCAAAGGTGGGATACAAGATATAACGTGAGATATGTCGGCCGATCTCGTCGATATTTAAAACACTAACAGTAATGATAGTCACTATTACACGTTACAAGGTCGTAGCGGCCATTATAGAAAAAAAAAATGCCTGTAACAGCCAGTGTTCTCAAAATAGTTATCGTATCGCAAATCATAATAGAGTTTGAATCGTATTGAATCCCAAATCATAAGATTTTTTTATGATTTTCTTAAAAATATGAAAAATAGAAATAAATAAATGAGAAAAAATAAAAAACTTAGCAATCATCCTTTTGCCATCAATATGCACCAGGTAATAGCATGACATGATGGCGTTAAAGGATTCTTATCTTTCTTTCTTCTTTTTTACTTGTCTCTTAAAAACATGCATAGATCCTCTAATAATTTATGTTCGTATTACCTTTCTTAAATATAGAATCATATTGGAAAAGTGGCATTTGATTCTATAGACCAACGAAAAGAAGATATTTTGATTTCTAACCATCATCCACAATACGTACAAGTCAACATGATCATAACTAGGGTTAGAAATATTGGTATCGCGTTATGTATCGCATCCTTGAGATACATATATGTATTGGTTATCACACGGGATATATCGTTTGTATTGGATAATTTATCACACTTTTTGGAAAAGATGGGAAAACATTGGGAAAGTGTCTGAATTTTTCAATGAAACTTCGGGGATTGTTTAAAAAGACCACACACTTTTAAATCATAACATCTCCAAAAAAAAAAAAGTACACATAATAGGTTTTCTTTGCATAGGGTCCTAAGTTATGCACTGTCTGACTGAACTAATGCAACTATATTCAAATTGAGTGTATGTGATGATCATTTCACCAAACACTCCTGCATACTTCGAAATTGGTCTCAATTGACAATTGGTTGAAGAAAAAATTCAAAAAAATATTTTTTTTTATTAATTTTTAAATAAAAAAATTATTTTTATTTTCCGAAACTTTACAAGGACTTAACGAATCAGTAGATCAGCCCTCATACATGCTTGATTTCATGTTTAGAGTGCAACATTGCAAGCAATTTGGAAGAAATTGGGGAAATTTCGAATTTTCCCAAATTTCCGCCAAATCAAACCACCCACACTCAAATTTCAAAATTAGAGTATATGTGATAATCATTTCATCAAATACTCCTAAATACTTTGACATTGGTCTCAATTGAAAACTGGTTGAAGGAAAATTTAAAAAAAAAAAAAAAAAAAAAAAAACATAGAGAACATGAAGAACCAATGGATATCAAAATCAACGCTCTAACTCCATGATTTTTCATGTAAAACATGAAGAACCAATGGATTTATAACCATTTAACACTGATTTAACATAATTTCAACAAAAAAAAAAGGGATCTAAAATTAAAAATGCTCGCCGGATCGAACATGTGGGATATATCGACACTAACTGTGCGTTTCGTATCACACAAGTGGGATACACGATATATAGTGGGATATATCGGCCGATATCATCGATATTTAAAACATTGATCGTAACCATCCATCAAAGCATTCCAAATTTCCAAACAAGCCATACAACAATTTGGTGTTTTGAACAATTAAGAAGTAAGAAATCATTTTAAAAAAAATGCTCTTCGATTTAACGTTGAAGAGAATATATATATATATATATATCATTTAATCTCTTATAAAAGAATAGAATAAAATAATGTACTTCTTCTAAACAATCCATTTTCTAAACGATCCAATTTAAAAACATTAAATGAAAGCCAATTGAAGCTTCAAATAGAGGAAAAGAGGTATAATTTGAATCGTAAATCGTAGGATTGAAATCATATAATCGTAAGGTTCATATAAAAAGGGATTAAAATGTGGGATTCAAATCGTTTTGCTTAAGATCCGAGTCATCCGACTCAAATCATAAATCGTTGGATTTTGACAACACGGATAACGGCCCCATAACTATCCGTTATGAGGCCAATACAGGATTTTTAAGGTTTTTAAAAATAGAGAGAGAGAGAGAGAGAGAGAGAGAGAGAGAGAGACCATATCTGCCATTATAGCCCGTATCACAACAGCAACGACAATGTTTGTTACAGCTACCATTATCGTTATGAAATACCTTGATTTTTGTGTTTTTATCCCCACCTTTTAACCACGTAACCATGGGTTTTTGCATCCACCTGATCTCTTCTTCTTTAACCAGATCATGTAGTCCTTAGAGAGCATGACCCTCTTAACTTCCTTTTCCACGGACAGCTCCACTACCTGCTCCTTCAAGTCGAAGTCTTGGATATCTTTCAACATCTTCCCGACTTCCACTAATAACTTTCCTTTCAGCAACTTAAGTTTATGGTGTATCTTAAAGCCTTCATATACCTCCACCTAAATGGAGAGGCACCATTCTTTAACCATATCATAAAAGCCTTCCACCTATAACCATAGGAGTTCGAATCTGAATGGCTTGGTCCCCCAATTCTCTTTAGTCACTTACATTGTGATAAGACAATGATCTGAAATTAGACAAGGGAGACCCCTTTGCCTTACGAGAGGATAGCGCTCCACCCATTCAGCCGACACTAGAAAATGATATGGCTTGGACATGATAGCTCTCTCCTAACCGATGGACATACACCTAACATCCCAGCACCAAATCAACCAGCTTATTCTTATCCAACAATTTAGAAAATCCCCGCATGCTTGGAGATATTCCACCCCCATTTGACTTCTCACACAGGAACCAGATGGCATCGAACTCCCCACTAAGGACCACAGGACTTGCCAACGATTCCTGATGGAGTCTCATTCTTTCTAGAAATTTAGATGCATCACTGCCTAATTTGAGCCATAAACCGCTAAGAAGACCCATGTAAACCCCAAGGTTATATCCCTCAACAACACTGAAGCTGAGAACGAACTGCACCATCCTCATGTCTCCAAATCTTTGGATCCCAGATAAAACGAATGCCACCAACAACGCCAATTGCATTCAACACCACCCAATCAACCTCCCTTCTCCCCCCAATGGATTCCACCACCCCCTTGTCTATCGACTGGAGGTTGTTTCCTGCAAAGTTATTAACTCCGTTTTGAAACAACACATATCCTTGATTTGAGTACTCTTAGCCCGACAACCTAGACCTCGCATATTCCAACTTAGAATTATCATTGATACACTATTCTTCTTGCCTTCCCCTTTTTTGCATACCAGGAAGAGCTCCCAGCTTCGTAATTTATCGAAGACTCAAGTCTTACCAGCTCCCTCCCTTTCGGTGCCAGACAAGGCCTCTACGCAAGCCTTTCCCAAGCCTTCATTACCAATTTTTATTTTTTTTTTAAGATTGTTTTGTTTGGAAAGTTTACATGAAACTCTAATGGTTACAAATTCTCCTGCAATAGTTGGTATGAGAGCAAGGATAAGATGATATGATGAGCAGTTGATATAAGAGAAAGTCCACTCTTTGGGGAGATAGACGACAGTAGAACTTCTAAACAAATAGCGAAGATTCATCTTGGTATTTGGCCATTTACAGTAATCAACTTATAAAGACAGAAATAACACTTGTGAGCTATGACGAATACATTATAAAGACATGGACACAACTTGTAAAATCCTTTCCCCCTAACCTCTCTACCTCATTCAGGCTTTAGATCCTAATTCCAGTTAAAATAACCGTGTGTTAGTGTCGCTAGTAAAAGACCTCATAACTTCTGAAGTTTGTCAAGGGAAGTACCTCAATGTAGTAACTAAATGCCAACTTTGTTATTAAAAGAAGAACCCAGAACATAGTGTACCTGAAAGTGGGAAGAAAAGAAATTTATCAATTTAATATAGAACGCATTATGGTCTCTACCAAGTAGTAACTCAAGCTAGTTAATATTTCCAGCCAACATTCTGACAATGAAATCTTACTTGAAGAGTGAGAATGTGCTCTCATGCATTCCCCTTCCTACATAAAGCCGAGGCTGCCATTACAAAATCAAGGGTGCTTCAGCTAAAGAACAAAAACTGAGACATAATATGCCAATAACTACAAGACAAGCAGCTAGACGACTAAACATTTATAGATCATATGCAGTCAGCAAACGAGTTCTATACTATTTTGGAATATATACACGACTCCTATGTTCTTTTTTCTGCATACCTGAGACCACCACATCATGAGTGTTATGATCCTGTAATTTGACCTTTCAAGATGGCGCCTTAAGAAGGGCAACAGAAACAACAAGATGGCGAGCATATTTGGCGACAAGTAAATAACAACAGCCAAAATGTATAATGAAGGCGCACTGTTGCTATTTCCAATCCATCTTTTTATGGTCATTGCTAGTCCAGAAGGATTCTTCCAGGTGTAAGCATAAGCCACTGGCAAAACTATCACCCATGCGGCAGATGAAACCACCTTTAAGATATATCTAAGCTTAACCGGAAATGACATACTCCTCCTTGCTTTCCAGCTCAGGATTACATCAAGGACAGCTGCAAAAGTGCAATAGTGATTAATAACTGTGCAGATGATTAACAGAATTCAGTATTTCACAGACCAATAAATATAACACTGGAATGAGTAAAGAATAATTTGCTTCTTTTTTTACAAAAATATTCCTTCGATATACAGCTAGAAGATTCTTTATGTTAAATACAACATTTTGAAAGTTCACAATTAATGTCAATGTGTAAACTATGCTGGATAAAGCATAGTTAACCAAACACACATCAATGTGTAAACAATGCTGGATAAAGCATAGTTAACAAAACACACGCACGCGCGGGCACAAACGCACACATGCAAGCACACGCACGAACACACACATGCGTGCGCACATGCACATAGACACACCCACATGCACACAGGCACATGCACACACTTATCCTGTTCTAGAAGCAAGTATGCAGAAAGCAGTATAATTAAGATTTCATTAATTGATAAAATCCAAATTGAGGATCATTGATTCTCCACAGTATAATAAACTTACGTTAACACAATCAATAGTACAAGTTGAAAATGGCTCGCATGCAAATAAAGACAATGCCAACTCAAAAGTTTCAGACCAGCAAAACATACATGCATCCAGGTAGCAAGTAATAATTATCATAAAGGCAGTGACAGTGAAGAAATGAATTTTTGCTTTAACCCACCTTGTCCAAGCTTCAATACTGCAGCCGTTATAAAGATGCTCAACGTCTTTTTGAAAACATCACCTTCAAACACAGCACTTGGTGAACCTGACCCATTCCAGGCAATTATAATCATTGCCTTGGTAGAATGAACAAGTAAGCATCAGCATCAAATCATAAATATTTAGAGAAAGAGATTAAAAACATGAAATGATAACAAATTACCTGCAAACACAAGATAAAGAAGCTCCACATTCTATCGAAACTTCTAAAGATGTGCCAGAATGAGCGTATCTCGACAAAATTAATCTTGCCCACCCATCGATCCCTGTAAGGGGTTCTGCTCTCCTGGAAATTATCAAGCATATCCTTCATAAATGCATTATCCTCAGGTCAAAGAAGGCATCGCATGAATATGCTACTTACAAAAGAGATTTCTAAGAAAACAGACATAGATACTACTTTACTACAAACCATCTAATGAAATTCAATTAAAATTTCTCTTAATATTTAGCGATAAGCCATTGAATGCTACAAAAGGAATCAATATGATAAGCATTTCAAAGAAACTAAGTCTTCTACCTTTATTTGATCCCAGGAGTTGACAGGTTTCTTTCAAATATTCCAGTGAAAAAAGGTAAAAGAAAAGTAACATCATTAGAGATTTGTCCAGTGAAAAGTAACATCTTTTTTCTCTTTTCTCTTTTTCCTTTCTTTCTACGTCGTATCTTTTCTTTCCTCCAGATTTCTCCTCTTTTCTTCTATTAATCTCTACTTGGTATCAGAGCAAGGCCCCTTGAGTGTGGTTGGCCATCGTACCCTGCTGACATCAACATTCGTACAGCGGACATCAGGATCTGTACTATCTGTACGGGTATGTAGCCTATGAAGGGTATGGTTTGGAAGATCTCGATTTTAGAAGATTCGTGGTGATTTTTGTAGATTTTTCTATAAACGGCTCCAATTCGAATTTTTTCTGCAATTACTTCCAATCGAAAGGATTTTTTTTTAGAAAATCCAACTAAGGGTTGGTCAGATTTGCTGTTGATTGGTCATTTATAGGTCCTATTTGCATGTTGATTGGATTTTTACCCTTCTTTTTGGAAGATTTGATGCATCATTTTTGCCCTCTTTTCAACAAAAATCATTGGATTACACAGAGGGAAGATATCCAGCATGTATCTGGACATGTTTTGATCATCCTTATTAAGTTTCGAACCAGATATGTGGGAATTTTCCCTTTTTTGAGCCTTTCAAACTTTGGTTATACATAGAAATCTGGGCGTATCTGTTGTCTTCATGTGATTCATTTAATTCAACTTTGTTTGTCTGGTCATTATCAGTCCTTCCTATAAATCTAGTACGGCAGATAAGCTCACTTCTGGAACTCTTGTAGGGCCGTCTGATTCCCCAACCTTGTTGATTACAACCATTAAGTTAAATGAAAACAATCATTTACAATGAGCTCAATGGTCTAGCTATTTTTCGGAGAAAGAGACTTTCTTATATCTTGGATGAACCCCAAGACTCTACAGATGAGAGATTTAAAACCTGGACCAAAGAAAATTATAAAGTCATAGCTTGGCTTCTAAATAGTATGGAGACTAACATTAGTAATTCAGTTATGTTTTAATGTCGGCTAAGAAGATATGAGATACTATCCAGGACATGTACTATGAAGATTGCAATATATCCAGGGTGTACAAATTGATTTCAGACATATGTAAGTTTCAATCAGTATTTTACTATTTCATGTGGTATGTGGGACGAGCTAGATATGTATCATCCTCTTCCATCTCATTGTACCCAAGACCATGATCTCATCTGACAACAATGTGAAGAGACTAGAATTATGCAGTCTCTATAGATTAAATCCAAAATATCATAGTATTTTTTATCAGTTCAGAGTTATGGAGCCATTTCCTTCTCTTCTAATGGTCCATTGTTGTCCCATCTTCTACTACTCCCATTGCTCCTGATAGATTTGCATACACAGCTGGAGACCAACATTCTCCTGGTCATAGCTCTATAGCTCCAGGTTGGAGCTCCCCGAGTAGCAATCGTGCTTCTGGACATGGTCATCAAGGTAAGGGTTGAGCTTCTAACAGAGGCAATCATGGCAACCGCACTTTCGGCAGACGTGGTCGTGGTCCAAATGGATCTACTCATACTTGCACTTATTGCGGTGGAATCAATCATATTGTTGATGTCCTTTTGGCTCGTATTACAGGAACACTTCCTCTAATCAGTTATCCAACAGTGAATGTTCTCCGACATCAGTGGTCATACTCTTGTGAAAAGGCGAAAGTAGAGCTGGGATATAACCCTAGAAGCCTGAAGGAAGGTCTGGCAGAGATACTTCCATGGTTGAAGAGTTTGGGCTTGATAACATAATGAAGAAATAATGATTTTACAAATGTAGTTTATGTACTGTTACAGCTGCTGCTCTGTGCAAAAGAGTAATAGGTGGAGTGTTATTCTCCCTTGGGAAATTCTCCAGTGCATCTTCTTCTATGCAAAAAAAAAAAAAAAAATCATATTGTTGATCGATACTGGGATATTGTTGGTCATCCTACGTGGGCATGAGCCTATATCATCCAGTTCCAAGAAGATTCACAAGGCATCTCTATATCAGATAATTCTGTCAACATTTCTAGAGAGGACTATGATGCATTGATGTACCAAGACTCCTATTTCCACTTCCAATGCTAGCTTAGCCCAGTCCAGTACTACACTTCATGTGTCCTCCTCATCTCCCTCCTAGATCATTAACTCTGGAGCCACATCACATATAACTAGTTAGCTTCACCTTCCTAAATCTTATCAATCTAATAGTCTGCCTAGTTTTGTTACAGTAGCATATGGTAATTAATCTCCCATCTCTGGAACTGACTCCATCACCCTTTTTCCACCATGCAGTTATCTTCTATTCTACATGTTCCTTCTTTTCCATTGAATCTTTTGACAGTTAGTTCCCATACCAAGTCATTAAAATAAATTGTTTCGTAACATTCTTTCCTTCTCATTGTGTATTTCAAGACCTCTAGACAGAGCAGCTGATTGGTGGAGGCAGTGAATGTGAAGGGATTTACTTCCTGAATGATATCTTGTTGGTCCTACGAGGGCTTTGTGTTTAGATAGGGAGTTTGTGTCCAGATGGCATCCTCATTTAATAAATCCATCTTCATCGAGACTGAAACTTATTTTTCCTTCTATGACTATTTTAAAACCATTATGTTGTAATACTTGTGAATTTCCTAAGCATCATAGAACTACGTTTCCCTCCAGCTCGATTGAGAGGAAGTCCGGACCTTTCGAATTGGTTCATTTTGATGTTTGGGGTCTTGCACCTGTTGACTCCGCCTTAGTTTATAAATACTGTCTTTCATTGACGATTATTGTCAGATAACATGGATTTTCTCCCAGGTCAATTGAGAGGAAGTCCAAACCTTTTGGATAGGTTCATTCTAATGTTTGGGGTCCTGCACCTGTTGATTCCGCCTTAGGTTATAAATACTTTGTCTTTCACTGATGATTATTGTCATATGACATGGATTTATTTTATGAAATTTAAACACGAAGTATTTGATGTGTTCAAGGCTTTTTACAATCAAGTTGCCACTCGATTCCAATGATCCATTAAAGTTCTTTGTTTTGACAATGGGGGTGAGTAAGTGTCAACCGCCTTCTTGACTTTCTTGTAAGACCATGATATTCTATCTAAGACTTCTTGCACTCGGACTTCCCAACAAAATGTTGTCAAAAGGAAGAATCATCACCTTCTCGAAGTTACACGTGCATTTCTCCTACGTCCGAATGTTCCTAAATGTTTTTTGGATGATGCTTATTGTTTTTTTCTTATTAATAGAATCCCATTTAGAAATCTACAAAATAAGTCTTCCTTTAACATCCTTCATCCTCATGATAAAGCATTTCCCTTACCTTCTAAAGTTTTTAGGTGCACATGTTTTGTTCATAAGCTCGATGGTAGTAACGACAAGTTCTCGATCTGAAAAATGCATTTTACTAAGATATTCTCAATCCCATAGGGGGATAAATGTTATAATCCTCCGACTCGTAAGGGATACATGTCAACAGATGTCACCTTCTTTAAGGATGTTTCCTACTTCTCAACTGAAGGGCATTCACTCCATAATCACCTTACCAGTTAGGGAGAGACTTTGTTAAACCAATCTATACATCTTCTAGTCCCCTCTCTTGGTGAAGATTCCCATTCTTCTGAACCTCTCAGTTTTGGTGACTTGATATCCAAAGGGATTCTTCAAAGCCTTTAGAGGGCTAAGACAAGGGTATCCACACTCTCTCCTTTTTTGTTGTAGTGGTAGCGGAAGCTTTGAGCACATTGTTGGTGAATGGCAAGAGGTAGGGTGTGTATCTGGTTTCAAAGGCGAGCCAGAAGATCATCGTATCTCCCATCTCCAATACACGGATGATACCATTTTATTCTGTGATGCAATCATACTATCGGTGGATAGTCTAAGGAAAATTTTGGGATGCTTTGAGTTAGTCTCAAGATTAAAGGTGAATGAAAAGAAAAGTGAGATGTTGGGCATCGGAATCTCCAATGAGGAATTTATCAACTTTTGCAGGAATGTTTGAATATGGAATCAAATCCTTTCCCTCATCCTATCTAGGTCTAACACTATGCATAGGTAAACTGCCGAAACACTTATGGAACAAGGTGATAGAGCAGTTTCAAAGGAAGCTATCAAGATGGAAGATGCGGCATCTCTCACTAGTAGGCTGATCCTTCACGTCTATTATATGTCTCTATACAAGTGCTTGAAGTCAGTTTTGGACAAATTAGAAAAAGTTGAGATGTGATTTCACATGGCAAGGAGCGGAGGAAAGACAAAAATTGCACTTGCTTAAGTGGGAGGAGGCAATGTTTTAAATATGGACGATATAGGCCGATATACCCCACCTGTGCGATACGAAACGCACTAGTGCCAATATATCCCACGTGTTCAATCCAATGAGCATTTTAAAGTTTTGATCCTTTTTTTTGATGAAATTATGTAAAATCAGTGTCGAATGGTTATAAATCCATTAGTTCTTCATGTTTTGCATGAAAAATCATGGAGTGTGAGCTTTGATTTCGATATCCATTGGTTCTTCGTGTTTTCCGTCCATGTTTTTTTTTTCGAAATTTTCCTTCAACCAACTATCAATTGAGACAAATTTCAAAGTATTTATGAGTATTTGATGAAATGATCATCACATGCACTCTGATTTCAAATTTTGAGTGTAGGTTGTCCAATTTAGGGAAAATTGGAGAAATTTTGAAATTTCTCCAATTTCTCCCAAATTGCTTGCAATGTTGCACTCGAAACATTAAACCAAGCATGTGTGAGGGCTGATCTACTGATTTGTTAAGTCCTTTTCAATTTTTGGAAAATAAAAATCACTTTTTAATTAAAAATTATTAAAATATTTTATTTTGAAATTTTCCTTCAATCAGCTGTCAATTGAGACTAATTTCAAAGTATGTAGGAGACTTTGCTGAAATGATCATCACATACACTCTAAATGTTATGCATTCAATTTGAATATACTTGTATTAGTTCAGTTAAATAGCGCATAGCTTAGGACCCTATACAAAGGAAATCTATTATGTGCACTTCTTTTTTTGAGATGTTATGATTTAAAAGTGTGTATTAAGGTCTTTTTTAACAATCCTTGAAGTTTCATTGAAAAATTCAACCATTTTCCCAATGTTTCCCCATGTTTCTCAAAAAGTGCAATAAATTACCTGATACAAACGATATATCCCATGCGATAACGGATACGTATCTATATCCTAAGGATGCGATATGTAATGCGATAACGATATTTCAAACATTGGGAGGAGGTTTGCAAGACCTTATCAAAGGGGGGTGCAAGCATAAGAGACCTAGATTCAATGAATGTAGCTCTATTGGGAAAATGGCAATTGCGATTTAGATCTAGAGTAGGCAGTCATTGGAGAGGAGTTATATAGCACACAAGTATGGGGTCCACGAGGGGGGTTGGGAGGTGAAAAGTTCATTGCATTACCATGCATCCGGAAGAATGAAGGTCGTCAATTCAGTAGCACCCTCATTTAAGCATGAGTTAACCTTCTCCCTAGGAAATGGGAATCAAATTCATTTTTGGGAAGATCGATAAACCCTTGAAATCGGAATTCCCATCTTTGGTAAGGTTGGCCCCATCAAAGAATGTATTAATATCCAAATGTTTCTCCTATGTTGGAGAAAGTGAAGTATGGTGCCCCCTGTGTAAAAGAGCTCTATCAGATGAAGAGGCGAAAGACTTCGCACAATTACTGAGTCTGAGGCGACTTCATAACATTCAACCCTCGCTAGCCTTGAAAGACTCTATGGTTTGGAATGCTTCTCCATTAGGAAAATTCTTAGACAAGTCCTTTTACAAGATGATAAGAGGCCTTGAAGGGTATAGGGCCTCAGAATTTTTCCATGCGTAATGGTTCTATAGGGCACCTCCGAAGGTCACATCCTTTGCTTGGCTAGTTGGATACAATTGTATTTTAACGATAGATTATCTTCAAAAAAGGTCTATGATTCTCCCAAATATGTCTCATGTGCATGAACAGCGCAAAACCGGTAAATAATCTCTTCGTCCATTGGCCCTTTGTGCGACAAGTCTGGATCAACTTCCTAGCATCATTCGCCATCATATGGGTGATTCCTCAATCGATTGTTGAGATTCTTTGGACCTGGCATGGCACTCATCTTCTAAAGGAAAAGCAAGAGATTTGGCAGCTTATGTTGTTAGCATGGTGTGCCGTAAAGGCCGTTACGTAAAGGTAACGGTGACAACTGTTACACGTTACGGGGTCGTAATGGCCTTAATAGCCGTTATGGAAAAAATGACCTGTAATTGCCGTTAACAGTACGTTATGTCCCCTATAAAGGCCATAATAGCCCCATAATGGTTTATTACTGGACAGATACAAGTTTTTCATACTTTTTAATCAACATCAACGGGGCTGATACAGGTTTTTGGGGGGGGGGTGTTCTCAATAAATAAAAAGAGAGACCGTAAAGGCCGTTACGCCCCGTACCGTAAAGGTAATGCTGGTGGCCGTTACAGCCACCATTACCATCACAGAACACCTTGGTTGTTAGTGGTTTTTTAGAACATACAAGGGGAGCAAAATCGATGTTGCTTCCTAAACAAGCAAGGAACATGGGAAGAAACGGCATGGCTTTCTAAGAGGGATGTTATGGATTGGGCATTAGGGAAGGAAAATGTAAATGAAGAGGAACAGAGATCTGCATAGGGACTGTAATTTGGGGTCAAGGATGGGTTAGAAAAGGGGATTTGTTCTCTCTTTTTTACCTTTGATGTACATAGTGATTTGGCAGGGCTGAATTTTTTGTTGTTTGACCATTGTCATTCAGTTTGTTAATAAATTAAATTCATTACTCTATAAAAATAAAAAAATAAAAAATAAATAAAAAAAGATTCCTAATGTGCTAGCGAAGGAAGAGAATCCTCACTAATCAGCCACCCATCATTCCATATACTTATGATAAGAGGTTGAGGTACAATTCCTCTCCCCCCCCCCCCCCCCCCCCAAAATCCTATCCATAATTGTTTGTCTCCTAGTTTCACATCCTTTGATACCTCAGTCTCCTCTTCATCTACTCCACAAAATCTCACGGATGCTCTCAACAGTCCTGACTAGAGGCAAGCTATGATGGAAGAAATACGGAGTCTTGAGACAAATGATACCTAGGAGTTTGTTCCCTCACCTATGGGCAAGCAAACAGTTGGGTGTCGTTGGGTCTAACAATTATCTTCCAGATAGATCAATTCACAGATATAATGCTCACTTAGTAGTCAAGGGCTACATTGAATCATATGGTGTGGACTATATTGAGACCTTCTCCCTAGTGGCCAAGCTTAACTCAGTTCGTGTAATCATTTCTTCATGTGCAAATTTGTCTTGGCCACTATTTTAGTTGGACATAAAGAAAGCCTTTTTATATGGTAACCTTGCTGAGGAAGTCTATAGGGATCAGCCGCTAAGGTTTTCCTTAATCAGTTGGTACTCATATCATGTATGTCATCTTAAGAAGGCTATCTATGGTTTTAAGCAGTCTCCCCAAGCCTGGTTTGAAAAGTTTAGCCACGCCTTAATAGACTTTCACTTCATCCGCAGCCGCGCCATCATTGTCTCTCTCTCTCTCTCTCTCTCTCTCTCTCTCTCTCTCTCTCTCTCTCTCTCTCTCTCTCTCTCTCTCTCTCTCTCTCTCTCTCTCTCTCTTGTCGCACTACTGAGATACTGGTTTTTCTAGTCTACGTAGATGACATTGTATTATGCCACAGGAATTGCTAACCTCAAATACTTTCTTCAAGTGTGATCTATGATCAAAGATCTAGATACACTTAACTACTTTCTTAGAGTTGAAGTTGCTAAATCTAAGTTTGGAATTGTTCTATTTCAATAGAAGTATGCTCTTGATCTCTTATCTGAGATCAGTATGCTTAGGTGTTAGACCCGTTGCCACACCTATGCATGTTGCTCAAACACTTGGTATTGATGATGGAAATCATTTATCCGATCCCGGCATGTATCGTCACTTGGTTGGTCACTCATTTACTTAACTACTACTTGGCCTAACCTGTCATATGCAGCAGGTGTAGTCAGCCAGTTTATCATGCTCCTCATAAAGCCCATTTACTATTGTATATCAGATCCTCCATTATCTAAGGTTGGCTCCGGGTAAAGGTTTACGATTTCAACGACATGGTTACCTACACATTTCTGGTTATTCTAATGCTAACTATGCTATTAGCCTACATGATTAGCGTTCTACAGGTAGTTATTGCACCTTTGTGGGCAGTAATCTGGTCAACTAGAAGAGTAAAACGCAATCAATCGTTGCTCGATCAACTATAAAAGCTGAATATATGGCAATGGCATGTGCGACGTGTGAACTTTTGTGGCTTCGAAATCTGATATAAGAGTCTGGCTATTCTCCTTCTGATCTCATTCCTCTGTATTGTCACAAACAAGTTGTCATGGACACTAAACCAAGGTATCCCGTATTGGTATCAGTTGACGTAACAATGCCATACAAAACTGATACGGATACGGGGGCGTAACAGCCCGTAACGGCGCAAATTTATTTTTTTTTGGCCAAAACAATATGAAAAAATATGGATTAATCCGGAATATTCTAAGCATTCCAAATATGCATTCATTTATAAATTGGAACATGTTTATGGTGGTATAACGTTCCACTCTTCGGTGAGAAGTTGTATCAGACTGTCTGATGAATTTATGAACCAGATAACCTGAATTTGACTACAAAATTCATATATTTAATTTTCTAACTATCAACTATCAATGATAGATATATTAGAAAGAATGTAATATGAAAATATCTTACATTAGGTGTTTGCAATTATTTTTGAGGAATTTCTCGAACATACCTGTGGACGTGACTGTGATTCATATCTATGACATGTCATCCTCAAGTCAAGAATATAAAAAAAATATAGTAGTGTCTGATATACTCCCCTGCAACTTGATAAAGGATTACTTGATTGGTTGTCAGGGGAGCTATTTTAAATACAAGTTCGGCAGTGTCAAGTGTGTGCTTGGCTTCTTGCAATAATACTGTTGTGAGTTGTCTGCTGCAAATACTTACCTTAATACAAATATATACTCACAATCACAAGTCACCACCAAAATGAAAATCTACTTTTTTGTGGTTGCTCGACCTCCACATCATCGTTATCGTCATCATCAGGCTGAGGCTGTCTAATAGGTGTAGGTGTTGCATATCCATAATATCTAGTACCAAAAGGAAATACTAGATCAACGAAACCAAAGGATGACTGATCCTAACTAGGCAACGACTCTGACCCCGAATAAGGATATCCACCAGTGCCCGTCGAATAGCCATACTGGTGCCCATACTCAGGCTGTTGAGAATCTTGAGATTGAGAATGCATATGTTGTGATGAGTAACTTGGATTTGGATCTGGATATCTATAATCATATGGATATTGATCGAGAGGACTACTCCAACATGAATGTCATGGAATAGGCTCAGTATAACCACCATAATCATAATCCAATTGACTATAAGAATATCCATCATAATAACCAGGACCATGAGCCTGCTGATGTTCCGGACCTCCCGTACCCGGTACACCACTAGATGTACCCTCCTGCTGGCTGTATCGTGACTCGGTACACTCATAAGTCCGACCTCGTGTACTACCTCGTCGATGTTCATCGGCATCGCGAACTGTAGATGGCTATATAGGGCGTTGAGCAACACCAGAAGTGTCAGCACCAGGGGCAAGGGGGTCATCCTCACCATCACCTGACACGGTCACGCTACCATTGCCCGTACTCTTTTATTGATCTTGAGCCGTACCCGTACTTGGCATAAACGTTGCCCCTCTTACTGGGTCCAACACATCTGCATGACTCTCTTGTTGCGCTCTGCATATTTCTGGGTCATCAATTTCTAATTCTTCACTATCCTCTTCAATTTGTTTTTCCCTTGTTCCTAACCAAGGTAGAAGCGGGTCATCCTAATAAATATTGTCCAAGTTTATTGGACAGTAGTCTCCGTCATCGGCAACTGTAATGCTCCTATGATGTCGTCGCATTCTTAGTTTTATATTGTAGTGCATGAAGACAAGTCTATCCAATGTTCTAGTCTGCAATCTATTCCTATTCTTTGAATGAATAAGCGCAAAATAACTCCAATTCCTTTCGCAGCTAGAGGAATATGTTGTCTGGCTCAAAACTTTTACTGCAGTTTTTTGGAGAGCCTTCATACTCTCTCCAAAATTAATCCACCATTCGGCCGGTTGCAACCTAGATACTGCATGTTGTGCAAGAGTATCTTCAAAGCTACGAAGGCGATTTCCAAATGTATTTAATTCATTCAACACCTTTATTTGCATATCTAAGTCAGGCTCTAATCTCTTTATCACATTTTTTAGAACGACACGAACTTCATCATCCTCAACAAATGATTGGACATATCTATACCTAGGATTTAGGTAGTAACCTGCTGCATGAAAATCGTGATGGAGTTGTCTTGTCCATCTCCTGTCGATCATCCTCCAATAAGACTCCCAGCTTCTACAATCACGTTGAATTGCCAACTTTGCCTTATCCATGACATCGTATAGGAAGCCCATAGTAGGTGCTTCGTCGATTTCAACAAGACGGAGTACCCTCATTAGTGGCTCCATCACCTTTAGGTTCGACTGGACCCTCTTCCAATATTTGTTGTCCCGTATGGTGTTCGCAACTTCAACCGGTGTCCCTGATATCTTCTTCCCATGTTTTGTGTTGAGCCATTCTCGGGAAGCGAGCATCTCACTCAACTCTCCCCTATGCTGAAATAAACTCTCTAATGCAATAAAGTTTGTTGCGAATCTAGTCGCCGCAAGCCTCAACAACTCTCGTTCTTTCATGAACTTTTTCATTATTGTGACTACTTGATTATGGTTATAAATAAACGTCGTCACTTCTCTTGCCCTTTCGACCATTTCCTTAACATTCTTCTTCTTCCCTATATCTTCCAATATAAGATAAATACAATAGGCAGCACATGGTGACCAAAAAAGATGTTTTCTCTTATTCATCAACATATGTCCTACAAGTTATATGATGCTTCATTATCTGTCACAATCTACACTACATTCTCCTCTCCAATCTCTTCCACAACTTAATCCATTAGTCCAGTAATATATTTAGAATCTTTTGTTACCTTTGAGGCATCAATTGACTTGTGGTATATAGTTCTTAAGTGGCAGTACACCATGAAGTTGATCATGCTGCGTCTAGTTGGGTCAGTCCAACTATCACACATGATCGTGCATCATCTGGCTTGCCATATAGGTTTAAAGGTAGCCACGTATGCTTTCACATCGGCATACTCTGCATCTGTCCATTTCCCCCTAATCTCCTTAGCCGTGGGAGCTTTTATTCCTTCATCTGCTTCTGCTGCTGCATCAATTACCACCTACCAATATGGAGAATTGGCCGCGTTAGGAAGTATGTTGGCATGTATAAATAACTTTGCTACTGCTCTACCTAATTTCTCAACGGAAGTTCTACTTCACATTTGTTTTATCTTCTTTTGTTTAGTTGATTCTTTCCTAAACAGGATTGGATCAATAGAGGGTCTCCTAGGCTCATTTACTTCTTCATCCAAACGTATAGGGGCATCACATGAAGATGTCTGTCGTCGGCTCCCAAACACACGTCGTAACCTACCCCACCCCCCCACCCCCGGAATCACACACTGACCCATGCGTGCCAATCATGCGGCGACGTTCTTCCTCTTCACGAGCTAGACACAAGCTCTCTCCTAGCTATAGTTAATTCCTGATCTGAATCTTTGTTAGAATCAATAATATCTTCATCACGAACGCCCATATATTCAAGACCAAACACCTCCTGTCGAGCTGCATCCAAAACATCATCTTTCTTCTTTTGAACAGCAGCACGTTTACCCTTCAACTCATCCAGACTAGCTTGCATTAAAAGCATTATCTCTTTCGATACTCTAGGGCATGCCACAACTTGACCCTTTCGATGTGCTAAATGTTGTTTGAGATGGGTAATTCCACCAGTCACTACTCTATGACAATACTTGCACCTCATTTGGTGCCTGGTACTACCAACCCTCTCACAATGTTGCCATCCAATATCCTCACTTGTTGTTGGCCAAACCCAGACATTTCTTTAGGTTTAGGTAGATACTAGATAATTAGATATAGATTAGATATGAGTATGAGTGTATGACCTATGCCAATAAAGATGATTTTATGTTCTAACTAAACCCTAAGAAGCTCCAAAACCAGTCCATTATAAGCAAATAAAAACATAAAGTCACTAATTCAAAAATAGAAAAAAAAAATTATAAAATGACACCACAAATCTGTAAAATGCACATTAACATGTTCTACTATAATTAACACATCAAATTATATGATTAAATCAGCAAACCATTCATTAAAAAAATAATTTTTCGAATTTTAAAAAAAGGGCCAAAATTAGTGCGTAAATAAAAAAAAATAGAAAAAAAAATAAAAATGACACCATAAATCTGTAAACACATCATATTCTATGATTAAAACAGCAAACCATTCATTAAAAAATGATTTTTCAAATTTTTTTTTTTTTTAAAAAAGGCCAAATTAGTGCGTAAATGAAAAAAAATATAAAAATATATAAAATGACACCACAAATCTGTAAAATGCACATTAACATGTTCTACTATGATTAACACATCATATTCTATGATTATAACAGCAAACCATTCATTAAAAAATGATTTTTCGAATTTAAAAAAAAAAGAGCCAAAATTAGTGTGTAAATAGAAAAAAATATAAAAATATGTAAAATGACACCACAAATCTGTAAAATGCACATTAATATGTTCTACTATGATTAACACATCATATTTTATGATTAAAACAGCAAACCATTCATTAAAAAATGATTTTTCGAATTTTAAAAAAAAAAAAGGGCCAAAATTAGTGCGTAAATAGAACGAATCTGTAAAATGCACATAAACATGTTCTACTATGATTAACACATCATATTCTATGATTAAAACAGCAAACCATTCATTAAAAAATGATTTTTCGAATTTTGAAAAAAAAATGGCCAAAATTAGTGCATAAATAGAAAAAAAATATAAAATGACACCACGAATCTGTAAAATGCACATTAATAGGTTCTACAATGATTAGCACATCATATTCTATGATTAAAACAGCAAAACATTCATTAAAAAATGATTTTTCAAATTTAAAAAAAAAG
The DNA here is from genome assembly GCA_030180095.1 of Magnolia changhungtana. Classification (NCBI taxonomy): domain Eukaryota; kingdom Viridiplantae; phylum Streptophyta; class Magnoliopsida; order Magnoliales; family Magnoliaceae; genus Magnolia; species Magnolia changhungtana. The sequence continues at coordinate 7,319,060 of JASAUF010000625.1, forward strand.
GGTCAAAATTAGTGCGTAAATAGAAAAAAATATATATATAAAATAAATATAAAATGACACTGCAAATCTGTAAAATGCACATTAACATGTTCTATTATGATTAACACATCATATTCTATGATTAAAACAGCAAAACATACAAAAAAAAAAAAAAGTATAAATACCTATTTTTGACGAATTTCTGAAAAATGGCCCACAGAGCTTCGATTCAAGAAAATTCGTAATATAATGTGTTTTTATCTCAAATACCAAGCCAAGATTGGTTGAAAGTAGTAGTAGAAGGATTGAATGAGAGTTTGGAAGCAAGTGGTTTCAAAAAAATGAAAAAAAAAAAACTTAAAAAGGCAAAAAAAAAAGTTACCATTATTCGACCGTTATGGGCTAGCCGTTACGGGTCAGTAACGGCCGTTACGCCCGTAACAGTCCCGTAATAGCCGTTACGATAGCAAAATCGGGGCATCACCCGTTACGCCCCCGTATCGCGTAACAGGCCCGACCATTATGGCCGATACGTAACCGATTCGGGACACCTTGCACTAAACATATTGAGATTGATTGTCACTGAAAAGTGGCCACTAAAGAAATAGAGAAACTCCATTTATCCATTCAAGGGAGCAGTTGGATGATATGTTCACTAAATCTCTTGGCTAGACACCCCACAACATCATGTAGACAAGTAGGCATAATTGACATTTGTGCCCCAACCTGAGGGGAAGTATTGAGAATTTGTAAAAAGCAATGTTGTCATGTGCGGTTGCATATGCGAATATGCAATCGCATGTGCATATTTATGCATTAATCATATATGCGGTCATGCGGTCGCATATGCGAGAATATGGGATCGCGTGTGTGATGTATGCAATCACATACATCATGTCATCACAATTTTCTATTTAGAATTTAATTGATCAATCGTACCTATATTCAGTGTTTAAATTGTCGGCGATATTATCGAAATATCACCGATAATATCGATGTCACTACATTGGCGACATCGAAACCCCAATTTTTCGTTTCTCTACGGAATATCGACGAAATATCAGCGAAATTTTCGTTATCATCGATAATTTGGATTATCACCGAGAATATCGACTGTATTAAATAAATACATAAAAATCGGGGAAAAAAAATCTTTGATTTCGGTAATAGGTGGTTGATCGGAACTCGGAAGAAGAGAATCTGACATCAATTGATAGCTCCCTCTTCGATAGAGGTAAGAAAAATCTCAAAATTTGCCTTTTCTTCTTTCAATTGGAAGATTTTCACAACATGGATGATTTCGGCAAAAAATCAGGGATTTTGGTGATTTCTTCCCGATTTGGGTTGGATTTAAGGTTTTGAAACCGTCAGTCGAAAATCCCCCTTTTTTAGATGGGAGAATTTTCAGTGCAAACAAACTCCCCCTTTCTTCAGTGAAATTCAGCCCCCCCCCCCCCCCACAAGTACTTTTTTAAGCTTCAAAGGGTTTTAAGCCGATTGTGTACTGATATACTCGGTACGCTTTATCGTACTATGTAAACTCTCTTGAGCCCACCTTGAATGTACGCAGTTTATCCACGCCGTCCATCCTTTTTTCAACTCATTTTAGGGCCTAACCCCAAAATTAAAGCATATCCAATGATCCAGTGGACCACACCACAGGAAACAGTGAGAATAATGATTTCCATCGTTGAAACCTTCCTAGGGCCCATAGTGCTTTTTATTTGTCATCAAACCTTTTCATAAGGATACAAAGGCAAGGATGAAGGGATAACACAAATATCAGCTTAATTCCAAATTTGTGGCCCCAAAGAAGTTTCAATGGTAGGCGTTCAATTCACACTATTTCCTGTGGTGTGGTCCACCTAAGCTTCTGATATGCTTAATTCTTGGTATGTTTCCATAAATTTTCCTTATAAAAAGGATGGAAGGTTTGGATAAGACATCCAAATCATTTTGGGCCCCACAAAATTTACAAAGTACGCTCTCATGCAATCTGTTTATTAAGGGAAGTAGATTAGGTGTTATGCGGGTAATACTTTAGTGGGTGTTACCCTTAATGTGTGGGGCCCACCTTGATGCATTTTTTGTATATCCACACTCTACATCAGTTTTTACCGATCGTTTTATGAACTAATGCAAAATCTTAAGTAGATCCAAATCTGAAAGTCCCTAAAAGTTTTCAATGGTAGACATTCAATCCTCACTTCTTTCTGTGGTATGGTCCACTTGACATTCGAATTTGACTCATTTTTTGGCCAATGCCCTAAAATGATCTCGTGAAATGAATGCACGGTGTGGATATAACACACGCATCATGGTGGGGCCAAAAGAACTTGGTGACATTAACACACCAAGGAGGTCGGTGGTGTGGCACACACGCAATCCACCTCCAATTTTGGAGCGGGATTGGGTGAGACCCTGGAACTAGCGATGTGGGTGGGACCCTTACTTTAGGGCTCAACTCTATGCATTCATTGTATATCCATGTCATCCATCTGTTTTTTCAAATTAAATTAGGGCATGGTACAAAAAATGAAGTAAATATAATTTTCATGTAGACCACACCATAGGAAACAGTGGTTATCAGCCATTAAAAACATTCCGTGGGCCACAAAATTTTGATCCAACAGATATTTATTTTTTTTTACTTTCAATCCAGTCTATTTGACCTTATCAATAGGTTGGATAATCAACAAACATTACGGTGGACCCTAGGAAGTTTTTAATGGTGAACATTCAATGATTGTTTGTTGTGGTATGGTCCACCTGAAATTGATTCTTCATTTATTGGCCCACACTCTAATTTAGGCTGGAAAACAGAAGAACAGCATGGATATACAATGCATGCCTTTAAGTGGGCCCTACGGTCAGGGTCCCATCCACATTGTTGTTCGGGTCGCACCTAAGTAGCGCTCCCAATTTTGAGGGATTCTGGGGGCATAGCTTTAATGGGTCTGTATCCATTGAGGTGGGTGGAATCCCTAACCATGGGGCCCACTGTGATGCATGTGCCTTACATCCACTCCGCCTATCTAATTTGAAAACTCATTTTAGGGCATGGTCCAAAAAATAAATAGATCTTCATAGCAGGTGGACCATAATATGGGAAGCAGTGGTAATCGACTAATAAAACTTCTCATGGGCCACAAAAGTTTTGGATTAAGCTGATATTTGTGTGGTCTCTTCATCCATGTCATTGTGACCTTATCAATAGATTGGATGGCAAATAAACATTCCGGTGGACCCCATGAAATTTTCAGTAGCGGTGATTTAATCACAGCGGTTTGTTTCCTATGGTATGGTCCACTTAAGATTTGGATCTTGTTCATTTTTCTAATCATGCCTTAAAAGGAGTTGTCATATTTGATGGACGGTGTGGATATAAGACACATACATCACAATGCGCCCTACAGTTATGTAATGCAAATTTTTTGTATTTTTTTTTTTCTAAATATGCAAATATGTGTATTTAGGCTTATCATAAAGTTTCACTGACAAATTCCACCGTTTTCCTCATGTTATTTCCTTTTTTTCCCGAATTTCCAGTTATCGATGATATTATATCTTTATCACCGGCCAGCAAAACTTGCAGCGACACCGACAACTCGAACACTGCCATCATTGTCGGAGTCATCTCCTTCTTCAACATAAACTTCATCTTCTTCTGTTTCTTCATCATTTGTTCACACAAATTGCTCATCCACGTCTAATGGACCATCAACTTCTTGTACTTTTTCAATCTCAATATCATCTTCTTGTCATTGACTGCTAGTAGACCTCGTGCTACTGCTGACCCCTCTTCTCCGCCTTTGAAAACTTTCGCTAGGTATCGATCCATAAGCGGCATCTTCGACTTGGGCCCATGTAAGGGTCTCGCTGGCAAAGACTAGATCTTGTCTCCACAAGCCGCTCACCATCTGCCTTCAAATCATCTAAGCAGATAGGATCATAGAATCCAGGCTTTTCTCTCCTCGCCTAGAATCTTTCCCATGGCTTCTAGTTATACTGGACAAAGACCAAGTCATTGAGTTTCTTTTGTTCGAAACAATTCTTTTTTTAGTGTGAATCTGCATAACATTTAGAAATTTCAATTAAATGTGAATTAGCAATTTAGCATTGAAATTGAAAATGAATTATAGAACTTTTAAGTTATAAAACTTACTGAATCGAATGTACTCCAGTTACGCTCCCAACTGCTCGAAGAACACGTAAGGCCATGAATTCTCATGGCCAACTTATGTATTGTCGGATCCCTCTTGACTCTTGGTTGAGTCAACTCCATACATTGACCACTAGTCAGTTGTGCAAATAAGTTTAAGTTAGACACTTTCTCACTAGACTTCTTACATTGTAAGTTGTACCTTCATAGAATTGCATACTTGGCAATTCCATACTTCTATGACTAATAACAATGTCACTTAACCAAATCCTTGCACTCTTCATGTAGAAGCCCAACTCTCGAGAAATTTTATCATGTTCTTTTTCTGAAACCGTTATTTCTAAAGCATCAACAAATCCAACCAAATGCATTGATGATGCCACAATCCGATCGACAAACGCAAAGAATACGGCCGGATTAAGAATGTAGGCAGTCGAATACAATAGGGATGACATTTGGCTGCCCCATCTAGCGTTTATAATATCTATGATGGGCTGGTAATCACGCTCTTTATAGTTGAAGTGTTGCATGATTTTCTTTCTAGCCCTCTCCATCGCATCATAAATATAGCCCATAGGTGGCTTTTCATCATTGTCCATCAATCACATCACACTAAGGGTTCTGATGATTTCAAGGCCTTAACCACTTGATTCCAAAATGATTGGGAAAGAATGGTTTGTTTAACTTTCTTTCGGCCTTCTTTGACCATAGTCCAGTATTGCAATCGGTCAACACTACAAAGGTCATAAGTTCAGCTTTCTTTGAATATAACCTTTTGTTAATGTTAAAAAAGTTGTTGTGAATCGGATAATATCCGAACAAAGAAAATTACACCCAAGGTGGCTTCTCATGTGATGAAGAAAAAGGGCATGCTTGTACATTAAAAACATGATTCTCCTAACCATAGCAATTACCTAAAGATACAACCTACCTACATCTTCTAACATTAAATCAACAGAATGTGTCGCGCATGGTATCCAAACTAAACATCACCGCCTTATCATAAGAAGGCGACCAACAACTGCATAATTAGTTACATTGTCTGTGATAACTTGGACAACATATTCCTCTCTTACATCTCCAATTACACTATCTAAAATTTGAATAAATAATCGGTCGTGTGGGAATGGTTGATGCAACCACGAACTTTAAAAATTGTCCCAAATGGACAATTAACAAGAAAGTTTATCAATGCCCAACCAGATCTATCAGTCTATCCATCAGCCATTAACGTGCAACCATAGATTTTCAAACCTTTTTTGTATTTAGACAGTTTCTAGTAAATTGAACCTACTTTTTTAGGCAGCGCTCCCTCGCTTCATGATAGGAAGCGGGCTTCAAGCCAGGTCCGAATTGACCTATAGCTTCAACCATTACTTTGAAACACTTCATCTTCAGTGTGTTAAAAGCTACACTAACTTGATACAACCACTTTCCAATGTATTGAATCATGATTTTTCTATCCTTCTTATATCGGTTATCCAAAGTGGTTTGGGTGGATCCTTTACCCCTTTTGTCAACCAGATCTTCCGGATGTAGTCTACACTACCTATCCATAGGTCTATGCCCACGGGCTCTTTTGGATATCGGTATAGATCACCCTATGGATGAAGGTGGCGTAGAAGCATCCAAATCTACTACATCGATGTCCTCATAAGCTTCTCTCCATAAAATTTTTCTTCAATAGTCATTATGTCATATCTTTTTTTAGCATTCTTGTCCATGTACTCCATGATTTCCTTACGGATCTCTGGAGTAATATCGGGGCATGCTCTTGCATTTGATCATAGTGCATGTGAAAGGTGTTGTTTATACCGGCCAATACCACCGGAACTTACATATCCGCAAAGATCACACACTATCTAGGACTTTTCAACGACACTTTGATAGTGCTTGTACTTCCAACCCGGGTCATTTGACTTCGATTTCAAAGAAGAAAATTAGGAAGAAGACATGATAATGACACTAGCTAGTGTAGTAGTGTATGAGTAAGTGTATTAGACAAATAATGAAAGTATGAAACGTATACTAGCTACTAGTTAAATACTAACTACCAATGTTTTAAATATCAATGATATATCCCACTATATATCTTCTATTCCACCTGTGCGATAAGAAACGCACAGGTAGTGTCAATATATCCCACATGCTCGATCCAGTGAGCATTTTCAATTTTTGATCCTTTTTTTGTCGAAATTATGTAAAATCAGTGTCAAGTGGTTAAAAATCCATTGGTTCTTCATGTTCTCCATGGTTTTTTCAAAATTTTCCTTCAACCAGCTATCAATGAGACTAATTTTGAAGTATTTGATAAATTGATCATCACATACACTTTAATTTCAAACTTTTGAGTTTAGGTGGTCCATGTCAATCTACCGATTTGTTGAGTCCTTGTCAATTTTTGAAAAATAAAAATCATTTTTTTATTAAAACAATTATTAAATATTTGATAAATTGATCATCACAAACACTTTAATTTCAAACTTTTGAGTGTAGGTGGTCCATGTCAATCTACCGATTTGTCGAATCCTTGTCAATTTTTGAAAAATAAAAATCATTTTTTTACTAAAAAAATTATTAATTTTTATTTTTTTTTTAAATTTCCCTTCAACCAGCTGTCAATTATGACTAATTTCAAAGTATTTAGGAGTGTTTGATGAAATGATCATCACATACACTCTAAATGTTATGCATTCAATTTGAATATAGTTGCATTAGTTCAATAAGACAGCGTATACCTTAGGAGTATCGTGTTACATATCACATCTTTGGGATACAAATATATATAGGTTATCGCACAGGATATATCGTTTGTATCAGATAATTTATCGCACTTTTTGGAAAACATGGGGAAACATTGGGAAAATGGTTGAATTTTTTAATGAAACTTCAGGGATTGTTAAAAAAGATCTTAATACACACTTTTTTAATCATATCATCCCAAAAAAGAAGTGCACATAATAGGTTTCATTTGTATAAGGTGCTAAGCTATACACCGTCTTACTGAACTAACACAACTATATTCAAATTAAATGCATAATGTGTATGTGATGGTCATTTCATCAAACACTAATTGACAGCCGGTTGAAGGGAAATTTTGAAAAAATAATAATATTCAAATAATTTTTACTTAAAAATGATTTTTCTTTTTTGAAAATTGACAAGGACTAAACAAATCAGTAGACCAGCCCTCATAGATGCTTGATTTCATGTTTGAAGTGCAACATTGCAAGCAACTTGGGAGAAATTGGAGAATTTTCAAATTTTCCATAATTTTCCTTAAATCAGACCACGTACACTCAAAATTTGAAATTAGAGTGTATGTGATGATCATCTCATCAAATACTCCTAAATATTTTGAAATTAGTCTCAATTGATAGTTGGTTGAAGGAAATTTTCAAAAAAAAATATGAGAACATGAAGAACCAATAGATATCGAAATCAAAGCTCCAAGTCCATGATTTTTCATGCAAAACATGAACCAGTGGATTTATAACCATTTGATATTGATTTAACATAATTTCAACAACAGGAAAAAAAAAAAATCGGAAATTGAAAATGCTCACTAGATCAAACATGTGCGATATAACAACACTACCTGTGTGCATTTCGTATCGCACATCTGGTGTACAAGATATATAGTGAAATATATTGGCCGAAATCGTCAATATTTAAAACATTGCTACTAAGTAATAAGTAGTAACTACTAAATACCAAATTAGTTACTGTTTACTAAATATAAAATGCTATTATACTAATGTAAAGGGAGAGAGTGTCTAACTATATGAGTGAGAGAGAAGGAGAGGGAGAGAATGTCTCACCATAGTTGAGTTATAATTTACAACAATTGCAAGAGAGAGAGAGAGAGAGAGAGAGAGAGAGAGAGGATTGTGGTGTGAGTGTGAGGCTTGAGAGTTGTCTCAATGAAGTCTTGACTTGAATCTTAAAATCTTGATTCTTCAAATGAAATCTTGAACTTGTAAGTCTTGAAACCTCTCTTGAAGTCTTGACTCCTGAATCCTCGATGTAATGTCTTCAATCTTGATTCTTGATAAAAGAAATAAGTAAAAACTAGAAAGTAGAAACTAAAAATGAATGAATAATACACTAAAGTAACTACACACAAATACACAATACACTTATACAATTAAAATTTATAAATTACAATAAAACAAAATAATGTTGAATGTTGGGTGACTCTTGGGTTCACTTGTTGTATGAGTCTCTCGAGTCTTGAGAATGCTAATGAAAGAAATTGATCATACAAGTTAGAACTTAGAATAGAGATTACAAATAGATGCTAAGGAAAAAAAGATTGAGAGACGAGTTGAGAGAATGAGATTAAAGAATAGATTAGAGAATAAGAGAATAGAGAAAGAATAGATTAGAGAATTAGAGAAATGGAATAGATTGGAGAAAGAAATAGAGAGTAAATAAGAGAATAAAAGATATTAGAAATAGAATGAGAGATTAAAGAGAATGACGATAGCTTTTTATGAGTTGTGATCTTGTCTTCTTGAAGAATGAAGAATGAGGATTAATTCGTGTCTTCTTGCTTTTTGATCGTCTTCAAGTGAAATATGAAAGAAAGAATGAAAGTATGGGATTGGAGGACTTTATAGTGCTTTAGAATGAGAGCAAGAGAGTGTATGAGAGTTTTGGGGAAGATATAATGCAAATGGACAAGGGAGGAGTGCCTTTTTATAGGCAAAAGAGCCGAATTCAATATATATATATATATATATATATATATATATATATATATATATATATATATATATATATATATATATATATATATATATATATATATATATATATATATATATACTCCAACGGTCAGATTTATGACCGTTGGAGACTATGCGATATGTGATTGCATACCATGAATATGGCATATGCAACCATCGCATGTGACATATGCATGGGCTTATGCGATTATGCAATTGCATAATCGCTTAAGCGAACGCATATTACAACACTGCCGATACCTGGAATTTCTGATACTACCTGTATTATTGGTATTCCTAAGCTAGTGATACAGATAATATCAGCGATATTATTGTAATATCACTGATACTCGGAAAAATGCTCATGGCGGAAATAGAATTGAACTGATATGGACCAAGGATTACTTAACAGCAGCGGTATATTAAAATGTAAAAACAGAAATATTTCAAAGATAGGTCATTGTAAGTCGTAACTTGTAACTAAACCTAAGATGTACTACAGAACTATTCTGAAGAGGCAATGGCAAACTCATACTTTATTAGCCCAGATCATTCGTCCTGTAAAAGTTGGAGTGGAAAAGAATAGATCCTAGTCACAAGAAATTCAAATGTTATCATGAAAAACAAGGGGTGGGCAAGGCTGACACCTTGATTGGCCCTGATAGTAGTTGGTAGTAAGAATGTAGGACACAGCCCAAGATCATGGTGAAATTTTCCAAAATGAGGTCAAATTGAAGAGAGATTGGGATAAGAGAATTGATTGCAGGAAAAGTCAATTGAATTGATGTGGGCAAACATCTTGCCATTCTCATGTTGAAACATGATTGAATGGATACTGACAAAAGGAAGAAACCACTCATTGACCTGCCACTTGACACAACCCATCTAAAAATGGGGGCAGAAGGAACTCATGAATCGATAACTGTAAAATATCTCAAAAAGAGAATTAACCAGGTGACTTCAAAACCAATGTGCTTCCCTAAGGTGTTTTTATAGTGCAAAAATGAGGTCATCTTCCTCATGTTCAGGTGAGCACAGACAAGTCAAGAGTCAACCAGGTGACTTTGAAAACCCTGTTTTTTTTCTAAAATACCACTGAAGACAACACCCTGTACATTGCATAAAAAACATCTGTGACCAGCGTAGCAAAGAAGCATAAAATACATAATAAAGTTTGTAGAATTAGCAATATTTGAAGCCAGTAATCATGACTAATGCTGCTGAGATCAGTATATGGATCACCATGTAAAAGATAATCATTTGTAAATGGCATTGGACAATAACACAATGGAATCAGATATAACTTACTCCATTTTTATAAGCAGGAAGCTCTTCCAGAGGCTGACAAAAGAAATCAGCATCGGCCCGCATCGGCCAACCTAAGCGGAAACAATCGACTGACCTATAATATTACATGATGATTTTATTTCATTGGTAACAAAAAGAACACTAAAAAATGCAGACCAAAGTAAGACTAGCACATACCAAAAGTATTCATTTATATCATCGTAGTTCCTCCACTGTGAATGCTTTGATTTTGCTTTTTGGCTCCTTACAGCTTCCTGTAGAAGTAAGGAAATTCGGATGATAGAAACAAAGGTTAAAGAACCAGAAGTCTGAAATGAAACCCCAATTGGCCGGAATAGAAAAGCAAATTAAGAAAAGTAGCAGCATGCAACACCTTGGCTATAATTTTATAAATTGGAGTTACAATTTTTCTTAGAAAAGCTTCATCATCGCCTCCATAGGCTGGCTTGACATTTTCACCGGTCATTGGACTGACATTCCCAGCGAGCATTCCATAAAGTTCAAATGCCATCTAAAACGAAAAGATAAGGAAGCAGTTAAGTACAGATGAAATCACCAATGTGAAAGATATTCACATAGATAAGGAACACTGACAAGAATAACATGAATATATGGAAGCGTGAATATTGATAAACAAAATTAACCGAAAGAAAGATGAATAGTTTTATGAAAACTAGGAAACATTGAAAAAAAATATCCAGTAGATAATTTCTTCAAAGCATAACAAATGCTACTTTCAGCAACTCAAGAAAACATTGTCGGAAATCCTTTTTCCAATTTTTTGGTAGAAATTACACTTCCATCCCTTACAATTTTCTGTCTATAGTATGCATGCCTGCAACTTGTTAGAATGATCACACGTGTAGCGTGATCACACATATAGACACGTGATGTGTCCACACGTGTGAAGTGATCAAATGTGTGGTCATCTTGATTGGGTTCGGTCTTTATGTATTGAGGGCATGTGACATGAGCCTTTGGCACTTTGGTAGTGGTTTTTAACTATCGAAGGTATTCTTGTAATTTCACATTTTAAGCACTGTTTTAAATATCGACGATATCGGCCGATATATCCCACAATATATCTTGTATCCCACCCGTGCGATACGAAATACACAGGTAGTGCCGATATATCCCACATGTTCGATCCGGTGAGCATTTTCAAATTCCGATCCCTTTTTTGTTGTTGAAATTATATCAAATGGTAACAAATCAATTGGTTCTTCGCTGTTTTGTATGAAAAAATCATGGAGTTGGAGCTTTGACTTCAATATCCATTGGTTCTTCATGTTCTCCATGTTTTTTTGAAATTTTCCTTCAACCAGCTATCAATTGGGACTAATTTCGAAGTATTTACGAGTATTTGATGAAATGATCATCACATACACTATAATTTTAAATTTTGAGTACAGGTGGTCTGATTTGGGGAAAATTGGAAAAAAAAATCGATATTTCTCTAATTTCTCCCAAGTTGCTTGCAATGTTGCACTCCAAACATGAAATCAAGCATGTATGAGGGTTGATCTACTGATTTGTTAAGTTTTTGTCAATTTTTAATAAAAATCATTTTTAATCAAAATTTAATAAAGAAATAATTAAAATATTAATATTTTTCAAAATTTCCCTTTAACCAGCTATCAATTGAGACTAATTTTGAAGTATCTAGGAGTGTTTGATGAAATGATCATCATATGCACTCTAAATGTTATGCATTCAATTTCCATATAGTTGCATTAGTTCAGTTAGACAACGCATAGCTTAAGACCCTATACGAAGGAAACCTATTATGTGCACTTCTTGTTTGAGATGTTATGATTTAAAAGTATGTATTAATGTCTTTTTTTTAAGAGTCCTTGAAGTTTCATTGAAAAATGCAATCATTTCCCTAATGTTTTCCCATGTTTCCCAAAAAGCGCGATAAATTACCCGATACAAACGATATATCCCGTGCGATAACCGATACATATCTGTATCCTAAGAATACAATATGTAATGCGATACCGATATTTCGAACACTAATTTTAAGAGAAATTCCTAATATAATAAAACAAGTGGTGTGGGGCTACTAGAGCATCCCATTCTCTCTCTCACGTTTTTCTCTTCCTTTTTTGCTCTTTATTTTCTTTCTTTTTCTCAAAAATCAACATGGTGTCAAAGCTATGTTGATCCATTTTTCTTCTTGATCTCTCACTTCTTCATCTTCGTCTTTTTTTTTTGTTCTCTCTGGTGAGAAACCCTAACGTGTTTGGGTCTAACCTAACCTAATCTCTTCCAGTTGTTGTACCCCCATGTGATGGGTGGTGAAATCGTGTTTAACTAAGGTGTGTAAGGTCTACTTTTGCATTCTACCTGCATCATAGGACAAAGGGGGCCATTTTTCATCCAATATGCAATCTACGGTCAATTTTGAAGTATGGAATCGATTTGAAGGCTGAAAATTCAGAAGTTCCATGAAGCCCTCCTTTAGTATGCAATCTACGGTCAATTTTGAAGTATGGAATCGATTTGAAGGCTGAAAATTCAGAAGTTCCATGAAGCCCTCCTTTAGTATGCAATCTACGGTTAATTTTGAAGTATGGAATCGATTTGAAGGCTGAAAATTCAGAAGTTCCATGAAACCCTCCTTTTATTGCGTTGACCGAGACAAGTTGAAGCTTGGAAGCAGGTCTTGATTTAGTAGGCCAGTTTGATGAAGGATTTGTGTTCAAGAAAAATTATTTATTATTCAGATGGATTCCAATAATGATCCCAAGAGCAGTATTTAATCCTCATCGGATTTGGTGCCTCTCCAAGTAATATCAACGAAATTGAATAGCACGAATTATCTACAGTGGGCCACATTTGTAGAAATTTTTCTGACTGGAAAGAGAAAAGTTAAATATTTGACATCGCTTAAACCTAATATCACTGCGACTGACTATGATGATTGGGTGGCAGAGGATGCCCAAATTAAGGCATTGTTGTGGAATAGCATGGAACCACATACCAATGCCAATGTAATTTTCCTAAAGACCGCCAAAGATGTCCAGGACACCTTGAAGCAGATGTATTCTGGTGAGAAAAACTTAATCTGTATTTTTGAACTCCTACAGAATATATTCACATTCCAGCAGGAAGATGAAGTGTGAGAGAATATTATTCTGCCTTACGTGGCATGTGGGAAGAGTTAAACGTATACCAACCATTGTCAATGGATTTTGAGGTTTTCCTTAGACAAATAGAGGAATTTCATGTTGTAAAATTCCTCTCTAGCCTTCGACCTGAGTTCAAGCCTGTGAAGTCTCGGATTCTCGGAGGTAGTGAAATTCCCTCAATGACAAAAGCGTTTGCCAGAGTTCAAAGGACAACTAGCATGTCTACTCAGAATTCCACCTCATCAGATCGTTCGGCTTTTATCTCTGCATTGGGTAGAGGTGATGGGGGAATTCGAGGTGGCCGTGGTCGAGGTGGTAGATTTGGAGGTTGTCGTGGTCATGGTGGCAGTACCAGTCGTGGTCGCAATCGCGGTAATCGCCACTACACTCATTGTGGCCTCAACAATCATAGTGTTGATTTATGCTGGGATTTACATGGGAAGCCTATCTAGGCTAATCAAGTCAACTCACTAGAGGATAGTTCAAAAGATTATGTATCCAAGCCTGCCATTCCTGCTGAACCAAGTACTTCATGTGACAATCACTATGTCCAGGGAAGAATATGCCAAGCTTATAAAAAATAATTCCACTCAGGCCTCTTCCTCCACTACTACACATGCTCAGTCAGGTACATCTTGTCTTACATTTTCTAAGAATACTCCATGAACTATTGATTCTGGTGCTTATGATCGTATGAGCAGTGAGCATAATTTGTTGTCCAAAGTAATCCAGTCTTTATCAATTTCATCTTTCACTCTGGTTAATGGTACTTCAACCAGTGTCTGGTAAAGGCACTGTGTGTCTCACATCAAATCTCTCCTTGTCTTCGGTTTTGTATATTCCTGTGAGACCTGACCCGAGTTCGCATGTGTGCATGTATGTGTGTAAGTATGCATTTCATTCATTTTAGTCTCGCAGTCCTACCGGTCAAATTCCGGCGACCCGCGACCTTCAGGTAGTGTTTGCGGTCATCCTTGACTTCGGTCACATAGACCCGACTCGGATTGACCTGAAAACTATACCATTGCAATCGCATCGTCGTTGTGGTTCCAACGACGAGTCTTATGCGTCCATCCGATGTATATATCATAAGTTGTGTGTATCTCATGTTATAGCCCTTGATTATAATCGCATGGCCCACATAGGAGTGGTGTGCACATTTTCCTAGATGGTCCCATCCCTAATGCACAAGTTTCAACACACTACCCAACACTACCCAAAATTTCATAACCTACACTACCCACCACCAAAACACCACCCACCCCTACTCATTTAACCCTAACCATGATGAGATTTCTCTATCCCATACACTCTTTTTCAGATTTCTCTATCCCATACACTCTTTTTCTAGAAAGAAATTATGAAATCTCTCTTCCCAAGCCACCTAACTATGATGAGATTTCTACAACTCTCCCTCTCATTTCTTCCTTTCCTATTTTCTTTCTTTCTTCCTTTCTCCATTTCCAGCACCTTCTTCCTTCTTCCCTCCACAATCCAACCACTAGAAATCCATCTCTCACCTTCAAACCTCTTCTCCTTCAAGCCTAGATCTTAGTAGTGGAGTTTTGTGGCCATCTCTACAAGTGGGTGCTTCTTCTTCTTCCCTTTCTCCCTTTCCTTTTGCTACATGCATGGAAGCATGTAGGACCCACCAATCCATGGTGGGGGTCCTGCATGGCTCCTAGGATGGAGGCCATGAGCCTAGATCTTACTCATTCCTTCCATGGTGGGCCATTCTCCATGGACCTCCCATAATGATACTTTCTCTTCATTCTAGCATCTCATAGACCATTTAGGTCTTTGCATGCATAGTAAGGAAATGTGTCCCCACCCTCCAACAACTTTTCTTGATAGATAATAGCTTGCATGTAACATATGTATATGTGGATGGCATGGATTGTAGTATGGAAGGTCCATTAGTGGCAGGACCTTCCACCAATGGCCGGATCTTTCTCCTTCTCTCTCCCCTTCTCTCCTTTTTCTTCTATCTATTTCTAATGAGGTGTGGCCCACTAAGAAGGTCAGCAACATCTCAGATCCATCAGGGAGATGGGACGTCCAAGCCCACCTTGTTGGACGTCTAGGCCCACCATGCATGCATGGGTTGGGTGGCCTCCAAACTTGATTTTCATGGAGATTCTAATGCACTAATGGATCTGGAATTTTGCTAACCCATCAAAGTGGACCCCACTTGATGGATCAGGGCATTAAACCCTTGGATTTAATTATATGGGCCGAAATATGGACAGCACATGTTGTTGTCCATAATTCAGACCCGGTTGGAACATGACTTTTGAGCTAATGTTTGGATCTGTTTGCATGCCCTTTTCTCCAAATTTTCTTGAGGATTTTGTAGTGCATGGACCCCACCTTGATGTGGAATGGGGCCCACATCATTTCCCCCATGATTGAGACCCATGGGATGGGCTAAAGTGGGCTAACTGCCCAAAAATTTCTGGCAGTCCATCGGCCCTAAAATTTTGCAAGTAGGTCCTACCATGGGTGGGACACTCCCCTGCAAAATTTTAGAATTTTTGGGACAGTAAAAATATTTTATTTAACTCCTGCAATTTATGGACAGATGGATATTCCTTAAAAAAAAAAAAAAAAAAAAAAAAAAAAAAAAAAAAAAAAACTGCTACTAAAAAATGTTGCTGGAAATGTAATTGTCCCTATGTTTGGGACCACATGGGGTGGGCCTGGACCCACCCAAATCCTTGGAAAATTAGAAAATAGGTGGCCCTACATCTTGACAACAAGTGGGGTCCACTGGGGTGGCCCACTTATTCCAGAAACTCAGGTAAAAATGCTCATTTCCAACTTATAATGTTGCTGAACTGTCCAGAAATTTTTGGGCAGTTAGCCCACTTTAGCCCATCCCATGGGTCTCAATCATGGGAGAAATGGTGTAGGCCCCATTCACATCAAGGTGGGGTCCATGCACTACAAAATCCCCAAGAAAATTTGGAGAAAAGGGCATGCAAACAGATCCAAACATTAGCTCAAAAGTCATGTTCCAACTGGGTCTGAATTATGGACAACAATATGTTGTGCTGTCCATATTTCGGCCCATATAATTAAATCCAAGCGTTTAATGCCCTGATCCATCAAGTGGGGTCCACCTTAATGGGTTACCAAAATTCCAGATCCATTAGTGCATTAGAATCTCCATGAAAATCAAGTTTGGAGGCCACCCAACCCATGCATGCATGGTGGGCCTGGACGTCCAACAAGGTAAGGCTTGGACGTCCCATCTCCCTGATGGATTTGAGATGTTACTGACCTTCTTAGTGGGCCACACCTCATTAGAAATAAATAGAAGAAAAATGAGAGAAGGGGAGAGAGAAGGAGAAAGATCCGGCCATTGGTGGAAGGTCCCACCACTAATGGACCTTCCATACTACAATCCATGCCATCCACATATACATATGTTACATGCAAGCTATTATCTATCAAGAAAAGTTATTGGAGAATGGGGACACATTTCCCTACTATGCATACAAAGACCTAAATGGTCTATGAGATGCTAGAATGAAGAGAAAGTATCATCATGGGGGGTCCATAGAGAATGGCCCACTATTGAAGGAATGAGTAAGATCTAGGCCCATGGCCTCCATCCTAGGAGCCATGCAGGACCCCCACCATAGATTAGTGGGTCCTACATGCTTCCATGCATGTAGCAAAAGGAAAGGGAGAAAGGGAAGAAGAAGAAGAAGCACCCACTTGTAGAGATGGCCACAAAACTCCACCACTAAGACTAGGCTTGAAGGAGAAGAGGTTTGAAGGTGAGAGATGGATTTCTAGTGGTTAGATTGTGGAGGGAAGAAGGAAGAAGGGGCTGGAAATGGAGAAAGGAAGAACGAAAGAAAATAGAAAAGGAAGAAATGAGAGGGAGAGTTGTAGAAATCTAATCATAGCTAGGTAGTTTGGGAAGAGAGATTTCATAATTTCTTTCTAGAAAAAGAGTGCATGGGATAGAGAAATCTGAAAAAGAGTGTATAGGATAGAGAAATCTCATCATAGCTAGGGCTAAATGGTGGCTATAGGGTAGGAGTGGGTGGTGTTTTGGTGGTGGGTAGTGTAGGTTATGAAATTTTGGGTGGTGTTAGGTAGTGTGTTGAAACTTGTGCATTAGAGATGGGACCATCTAGGAAAATGTGCACACCACTCCTAGGTGGGCCATGCGATTATAATCAAGGGCTATAAAATGAGATACACACAACTTATGATCTATACATCAGATGGACGCATAAGACGCGTCGTTGGAACCACAACGACGATGCAATCGCAATGGCATAGTTTTCGGGTCAATCCGAGTCGGGTCTACGTGACAAAGTCAAGGATGACCGCAAACACTACCTAAAGGTCGCGGGTCACCGGAATTTGACCGGTAGGACCGCGGGACCAAAATGAACGAAATGCATACTCACATACACACATGCGAACTCGAGTCGGGTCTCACAACCCTCCCCACCAATAAAGAAATTTCGTCCTCAAAATTGACCAATCCAAGACAATAAAAGACAACACCACCACCATATAGCAATCATCATATAAGGCAATACAAACAATCATATATCAATCAATCATCAAACAAATAGGGATAACGCTCTCTAATCTCGGCCTCGAGTTCCCAAGACACCTCGGCCTCCGAATGATGACCCCATTGCACCTTTACTAAGGGAATGACCTTGGTCCTAAGGACCTGCTCCTTCCGATCAAGAATACGAATCGGTTGCTCAATGTAGGAAGCATCCTCGCGGACCTCAAGTGGCTGCCAATCAATCATGGAATAGTGTCCGACCCACACTTCAGCAACATAGAAACATGGAACACGTCATGGATCACGGACAACTCAGGAGGTAAGGCAAGCCTATAGGCCACAGCCCCTACGCGCTCGGTAATCTCAAAAGGTCCAATGAATCTTGAGGCGAGCTTGCCCTTCACACCAAAGCGAACCACACCCTTCATAGACGAGACCTTGAGATATACCATGTCCCCGACTGCGAACTCGAGGGGTCGACGCCGACGATCAGCAAAACTCTTCTGCTGGCTCTGAGCTGTGCGCATCCTCTGCTTGATAACATCAATAGCCTCTGACGTCTGTTGCACAAGCTCGGGACCTATGAGACGACGCTCTCCAACTTCGGTCCAACAACTAGGAGATTTTTTAGCAACATTTCCAAGAACTAGGGACAGTTACATTTCCAGCAACAGATTTTTTTTTTCAGGAATATCTATCTGTCCATAAATTGCGGGAGTTAAATAAAATATTTTTACTGTCCTAAAAATTTTAAAATTTTGCAGGGGAGTGTCCCACCCATGGTAGGACCTACCTGCAAAATTTTAGGGCCAATGGACCCCATTTGGGCATCCAAAAGGGTGGGCCAACATCTTTGGATTTGCCGAGAAATTTCTCTTTGTGCAGTCAAAGAAGATTGTCCAACGAAAAACAAAATTTTAAAAATACTTTCTAAGAAGGTGGGCCATATTTCTGGGTCCCACCTTGTTGTAGGCTTGATGAGGGACCTTGAGTCCAAATTTCAGGAATTTTGGAGGCCCAGAACCCACCCATTGGATGGCCCAAATTCAGCATAGTTATATTCCAGCAATATTTCACCCTGGACAAATTGTATTCTTCAAATTAATTAAAATACTGCTGAGTATCCTAAAATCATGAAAATTTACAGAGAGGTGATCCACCCATGGTGGGACCCACCTACAAAATTTGGGACCAATGGACCCCTGTGCACACCGTGGCAAGGGCCGGACTAGCCCACAACGTTGGGACGTCCAGGTCTGTTCGATTTTCTGAAGAGAGTTTTCTAAAAATAAATTAAAATACTTCTAGTCATCCAAAAATCACGAAATTGTGGAAGTGTGTCCCACCCATGGAAGGACCACCCTGCAAATTTTCAGGGCCAACGGGCCCCTATACTAACCGTGGTGCGGCCAGCAATTTGGGTCAGTTTTGGGCCAAATACCCAGCCCGTAGGACTACCCACCATGGGACGCCCCTACCTTGGGCTGTTGTTGGGCCTATATTCCAGTAGCATTGCCCACTTCTAATGTGTGTTATGCACTGCCCTCTCCTCTCATCTGATGGGACCCACAGTGATGTGTGAGGGTCATCAGAAAATAAATACTATAAATTAATTTAATTGTTGGACTCCAACAAACCCAGAAAGCAGGTGGGCTGGAAATTCAGCAATGGGCCCAACGTTGCTGCCCATAAATTTCTATTTTGGGGCAGTATGGCCCACTAGATTTAAGGAGGTTTTAAGTCAGTTATCTTACCATTCTAATTTTATTTTTGGGCTTAATTAGTGCAAGATTAGAGGCCCATTCCAATTGGATTCTTCTTGGGCTAGTCTTCTAGTTAATTAATGGGCCTTATAGCCTTGGTTGGGCTAGAACTTTTGATAGGCCTGTTGGACCCTTGGGTCCTATATTTACCACACCATTGTAATGGATCTTATGGGCCAAATACTCAAGTAGTTGGGCCCTTGCTTGCCCACTATAATAAATCCATACTTGGGCCTCACATCTCGTCCCAACTTACTTGTGTTAAATATAAGGATTTCCCATATGTTGAGATAATGGGCTGCCTATTAGGCCCACCACAATGAGTGAACCCATGACCCTTATGGTTGGGCCCTAACCTTGCTTAAGGGCCTACCAGGTTGCCTATGTATTGGGCTTAATGTATGGCCCACTAGGCCATGGATTGATGGGACCTTGGACTTTTCCTTACATACGTAGCAGGCTACCCTTTTGGGACCCAGTTGAGGTTAGATGTCTTCCTCGGTGGCCCTAAGGCCCTTATAGGTGGTTGAAGGCCCACCTTGTACCTTGTTAGACCCGTTTCCTTTTGAAGCCTTAGGACTCCCCTAACTTGTGGGTCATCGCAAATTGTCCCCCCTGAACTTCATTTCTCCTTAGAGTACTTGTCCATAGATCTTATCCTTGTCCTTCCTTGGGAAGGAGGAATACATTCTGCAGGTAGCACACTTACATCGTTGTGACCCATATGCATCATCTGTATGAATTGATTGCATTGTGTGGTGGTCATTGAGGGGTGGAGTTTCTCCCCTTGTGCACATTGTGTCTGTAGCTAGTGCATAATCTATATGTGTGACTCATGCATTGGCATCACATTTCATGATGATACCGCACTTGCTTTATCAGGGCCTTGCCTCCACAGGAACATTCGTGGATAACCGTATGTGTGGACATCAAAAATGTTACTTGAGCATACCGGGTGCATAGGATGCCCATGGGTGAAATTTCTAAAACTTCCACGGTACTAAGGATCTGCTCCAACGCCGTGACCGAGTGCCAATATGAGCGCACGAGGGCCTTATACCGATGGGTTGCGACTCCCACTGTCGTGTAATCGGTTGGATAGGGGTGTGGCCTTACCCGCCTGGTGTGAGGAGGCGTTGCTAGGCTGATCTTGACCAGCTCGTAAATGGGTCCGCTACCTTCAGGCCTTGTTGGTGATTGGTTGTCCACAGGTGGGTAGTGAGGTCTCTTATGCTCGTTTGAATGTGCGGGGTCTGTAGAGCGGCAGTCATTCAACAATGTAATGGACCCCGGTGATTTCCTTATGATTGGAAATGTACTTGACATGTGGTTTGGATATGAGCACTGGCATTACTTGTATCGCATTAGCATTGGCCGTATAAGCCCTTCATGCATTGCCTTGGTATGGCGTCCAATACTCATTACATCGTATTCATGATAAGCCTTGGTAAGGCCAGTGATATTCTCATTGAGCATGTTTCTTTCCCAGTATCTCTCCTACTATTCTTCTGGCACCATTATCACACACTTACACCACCCTCTAAGCTTCCAAAAGCTTATGCACGATTGATGCTTGCAAGAGACTCTAGGCGGGCGTCGTAGCTACAGAGCATGGAGTTGAGCTGAGCTTGAGGACCCGGTGTCACTGATTTTCCTTCTATCATTTTATGTATGTCCTTTTGGACCTTCTGGAAGTTGTAAAAGTTTAAATTCTTAGTGGATTTTGTGATGTGTGCCTTGTTATTCTCATATATAATTGTTGTGATCTTGGGTATGCTCGTATTGGAAATGATTACACTGTTATGGAAATCCTCCTTATAGGATCCCAGGATCGGAACCTGCCTCAGGAGCCGAGAATGGGGTATTATGGAGGCTGTTGCAGCCAAAACCGGCCATCGGGTTCCTTATGAGTCCGGTTACCGAGTCTGGGGCGTGACAATTCCCAAGTTCCCGTTGAGCCTATTATCTGTAAGTAAAACTAACCAAATCCCTAAATTGCTCTCTCAAATTTTATCCTTCTTATCGTGAGTTTCAGGATCTAAAGACAGGGAGGATGATTGGTGGAGGGCATGAATCTAATGGAGTCTACTATCTCAAGAGTGGAACGAATGGAGCTGGAGCCGCATTGCAAACTAACATATATCATCATCAATGACATTCTGGGCTTGGGCATCCATCTTTAACTAATTTGAAGAGTCTTGTCCCGTCTTTTTCTTATGTGACTAAGTTAGAACGTGAAGCTTGTGAGTTAAGCAAGCATCACAGAGTGTCCTTTCCGCTCCATGAAGATAAAGTTATTGCTATACTATTTTATTTGATACATTCAGATGTTTGGGAACCCATTCATATTTCTAGTTTATGTAATTTTAAATATTTTGTCTTCTTTGTAGATAATTGCTCTAGAATGTCAGGTTATATTTGATAAAAGATCATTCTGAGGTGTTTACGTGTTTTAAAGAATTTCATGCACAAATCTAAACTCAATTTGATGTTAAAGTGTGTTCGAAGATCGGATAATGCCAAAGAGTACACGTCATATCTTTTTCACTCATATCCCTTATCTCATGGCATCATTCATCGAATGTCCTATGCACACACACTGCAGCAAAATGGTGTTGCAGCGCGTAAATACCGTCATGAGCTGAAGTGGCTAGGGCATTATTATTGGACATGAAGGTTCCAAAGAGTTTTTGGGGTAATGTGATGTAGGACATGAAATGTAAATATGATATGCAAGATTTCAGGCTTAGATCATACCATTCAGAAACAATTACACAAATTCTACATCCCACATGAAAATCCAAACGTTCAATTAAAGGGGAATTTATGCTGGTCCAGGCCTACACATGATAGGGCTGGATCAATAAAAATTATGAAGCAAACGATACTCAAAGATAAGAAATATTCCTTCACACATACATAGTAATCAGTCCCTAATCCAAGGGATTCACCAGTTTCAAATCAAGGAACCTTAGGGAAAGAAAAGGGGCATATAAGTTAGGGAAAACGTAATCTAGGGCTAGGTTTCATGAAAAAAAAGGCTATGAGAGGATAAAAGAGGATAAAAACCTGAACCAAAAGACGATCCCGCGTATGGATAGTGGGCTTGGGGCGCTCCGTCGAAGTTTCAACTCGCCTACGGGCTGAAATCTGGAAACCTGCTGTAATGAAGAACTCCGATGCAACAGAAGGACGAATTCGAAGTATGGATGGTGGGGGAAGATGAAAAAAAAGATGATGGGGGATGGGGGATGAATCGGGGTCGATGTGGCTTCGCACCACGGTAGTTAGCCCTTCGAAAAGGGAGGGCTTCGCACCCACTTTTGAGTTCTTCCACAACTCACGAAGAGAGCAGAAAACTAAAGCAGGAATTTTTATTAAACTTCAATGAATCAAAAGAACTACAAGGGATGCCTATTTATAGGGAGAGCCCTATACCAAAAAACTCGCACCATGTGCGACACCTATTACTTGACGATGAAGTAAACTAAAATAAAAACCAAACACAGAAATCTAAAGCGTTCACAATGTTCTAAATAATAACAATAAGCAAAACCTAAAAAATGAAATCAATCCGACGAGTGGGCCACGATCATGAGATCCCATGATGGGCTTTTCTTGACTATCGGGCTCACTTTTTTGAACCAAAACTTGTCTTCTAGCTAGGAGGCCCTCCCTGGACGTCGTCATCGAGCCAGATCAATGATGGGATCCTCCTTCTGCGTACGTGCGTGCGTAGGGGTGGTGGTGTGCGTGCGCGTGTGCGCGAGATGTCCCCATCAATTCTCCTCGGCTGCGAAGATTTCGCCACTGGCGAAATAAAACTCCTGAACCGCTCCAGGACGTCAAGATCAAGTCTCTGAAGCTCCTCCGCAGTGAGCCACGTGTTGTCTGAAGCTGGGCGTGACTTCCACTTGACCAGGTACTTCTGAAACCTGCCGTCCGACGTTGAAACTATCTGATGGTCCAAGATATCCTCTATTTTCTCTTTGGGTGTGTGAAGGTTAGGTATGAGAGGGAGAGACTGAGAAGAAATGTTAGGAAGAATAGGTATGGGAGGTAGAGGCTGAGAAAATAGGTTGGGACGGGTAAGTATGGGAGGTAGAGGCTGGAAAAATGGGTCGGGACGGGTAGGTATGAGACGTAGAGGCTGGGGAAATGGATCGGGACGGGTAGGTATGAGACGTAGTAGCTGGGAAGGAAGGTCAGGACAGGTAGGTATGGGAGGTAGAGGCTGGAAAAATGGGTCGGGAGGGGGCCATGGATCAATGGAAAGGTCTGATGAATCAGGATGGTTAGGCGAAAGGTTGGACAATGTATCAATGATCCCTTGAAATGCCACTAGATCCTCCACATTGAATGTGGAACTAATTCCCATGCAGGGTGGAAGATTTGTCACATACGCATTGAGACCTTTTCGTTTTATAATTTTGACGGGTCCAGCGCTACGCGCGTGTAACTTACGAACGGCCCCCGGAGGATACTGCTCGGGCCTGATGCGGACCATCACAGAGTCCCTTACATTGAATTCTTTGAAACATTTATGATGGCCTGTAGAAAATTTGTAATGTTCATTACTAGTAGTGATCTTCTGCCTGATTTCTTGATGCCATGAATGAATGTGATGCACAAAAGACTTTGCAGGCTCTGACGGCCTATGAGACAGTGACATAGGGACAAGATCAATAGGTTTCTCAGGTTTATAACTAGTAACGACTTCATAAGGACTAAGACCTGTGGACCTATCAACAGAACTATTAAACCCAAACTCGGCTGTAGGTATTACGGTGTCCCATGTTCTGGTGTGCTCTGTATCCCTCCTAGGGGGAGACTCATCCGGTAGATCATCAGGAAAGACATCATGAAACTCATCCACTACCGGAATGGCCTCAGTGGGTAACTCTATACTAGCCTCTGGGGCACTCTCTAGCCACAAGGCCGTACGTGTTGTGCCACTCAAAATAGTGGTTTTGATGCCCCTCTTGGGGTGGGTGCACGGGTGCATACCCATGACTGATTCCTTGGCTACCTCCATTCATTGGTCTATCCTCCTGGCCACCTGCCTGAGATTGGACATTTTCTTTAATGGTGGGGTTTGTCCTGAGGGAGGCATCTACTTGGTCAAGGCGTTGATCTATGTTTTGTTCCATGCGCTTACCCCAAGACTCGATTTGCTGGGACAGCTTGTTTAATGACTCTAGCAGTTGTTCCATGTCTAGTGTAGGGTGCCAACCAAAATTCAGCAATATAGTTGTCAAAATATAAGGTAAAGTTAGGAAAGTTTTTTTTTTTTTTTTTTTTAAAAAAAAAAAAACAACCAAGTTTCTAAAAACGAAAAAGGAAAGTTTATAAAAATAGAAAGTAAGTTAGTTTCTAAAAATGAAAAAGGAAAGTAAACTAGTTTCTAAAAAAGAAAAAGGAAAGGAAATTAGTTTCTAAAAACATATTAAGAAAGTTTCTAAAAAATT
Organism: Magnolia changhungtana; assembly: GCA_030180095.1. Taxonomy (NCBI): domain Eukaryota; kingdom Viridiplantae; phylum Streptophyta; class Magnoliopsida; order Magnoliales; family Magnoliaceae; genus Magnolia; species Magnolia changhungtana. Next base: position 7,344,147 of record JASAUF010000625.1, read on the forward strand.
AGTTTCTAAAAAACAGAAAATGAAAGTTTCTAAACCTAGAAATAGAAAGCTAAGTTAATTTCTAAAATAATTCAAATAAGGGGATAACAAAAAATTTCAGCAACTTATGTCAGGGTTTATGGACTTCTAAACAGCCATATATGATGAGAATTGATGCGTAATGAACATAAACAACCAAACCCTAAACATGTAATGAATTCCCCTACAAGAACCCTAGGCTCTGATACCAAATTTGATGTAGGACATGAAATGTAAATATGATATGCAAGATTTCAGGCTTAGATCATACCATTCAGAAACAATTACACAAATTCCACATCCCACATGAAAATCCAAACGTTCAATTAAAGGGAATTTATGTTGGTCCAGTGCCTACACATGATAGGGTGGATCAATAAAAATTATGAAGCAAACGATACTCAAAGATAAGAAATATTCCTTCACACATACATAGTAATCAGTCCCTAATCCAAGGGATTCACCAGTTTCAAATCAAGGAACCTTAGGGAAAGAAAAGGGGCATATAAGTTAGGGAAAACGTAATCTAGGGCTAGGTTTCATGAAAAAAGGCTATGAGAGGATAAAAGAGGATAAAAACTGAACAGAAAAGACGATCCCGCGTATGGATAGTGGGCTTGGGGCGCTCCGTCGAAGTTTCAACTCGCCACGGTGAAATCTGGAAACCTTTTGTAATGAAGAACTCCGATGCAACAGAAGGATGAATTCGAAGTATGGATGGTGGGGGAAGATGAAAAAAAGATGATGGGGATGGGGATGAATCGGGGTCGATGTGGCTTCGCACCACGGTAGTTAGCCCTTCGAAAAGGGAGGGCTTCGCACCCACTTTTGAGTTCTTCCACAACTCACGAAGAGAGCAGAAAACTAAAGCAGGAATTTTTATTAAACTTCAATGAATCAAAAGAACTACAAGGGATGCCTATTTATAGGGAGAGCCCTATACCAAAAAACTCGCACCATGTGCGACACCTATTACTTGACGATGAAGTAAACTAAAATAAAAACCAAACACAGAAATCTAAAGCGTTCACAATGTTCTAAATAATAACAATAAGCAAAACCTAAAAAATGAAATCAATCCGACGAGTGGGCCACGATCATGAGATTCCATGATGGGCTTTTCTTGACTATCGGGCTCACTTTTCTGAACCAAAACTTGTCTTCTAGCTAGGAGGCCCTCCCTGGACATCGTCATCGAGCCAGATCAATGATGGGATCCTCCTGCGTACGTGCGTGCGTAGGGGTGGTGGTGTGTGTGCGCGTGTGCGCGAGATGTCCCCATCAATTATTAATGCATAGGCATTTTCACACTGGGCTCGAGTGGGGTCGCTTGTAGGATGCAGGGGCACACTCGGGGTGGGTGCGGCCCACGGAGGAGGTCTCGTGTTCGAGACTCCTCACCAGGGGTGATTAATGCGCATTTCACACCGGGCTCGAGTGGGGTAGCCCGTGGGATGCGGGGACACGCTCGGGGTGGGCGGCCCATGTGATTTGGGGCCCACGAATGGGGTTCGGCCGAGGTCTTAAAAACCCATGAGATGTGGGCCTGGGCTATGAGATAAAGGGATTAATTCGCCATACTTTAACAGTTCGAGCTTTTAGAGCAAGTGGTTGATTGTCCTACATCAAATTGGTATCAGAGCGGGAGGTCTCAGGTTCGAGACTCCTCACCGGGGGTGATTAATGCAGAGGCATTTTCACACTGGGCTCGAGTGGGGTCGCTTGTAGGATGCAGGGGCACACTCGGGGTGGGTGCGGCCCACGGAGGAGGTCTCGTGTTCGAGACTCCTCACCAGGGGTGATTAATGCGCATTTCACACCGGGCTCGAGTGGGGTAGCCCGTGGGATGCGGGGACACGCTCGGGGTGGGCGGCCCATGTGATTTGGGGCCCACGAATGGGGTTCGGCCGAGGTCTTAAAAACCCATGAGATGTGGGCCTGGGCTATGAGATAAAGGGATTAATTCGCCATACTTTAACAGTTCGAGCTTTTAGAGCAAGTGGTTGATTGTCCTGCATCATAATGCCATTTTAGCTGCATGTTATCTTATAAATCAGATACCCTCATCAGTATTAGGAGGTAAAACTCACTTTTCTGTCTTGTATCCCCAATATCCTTCCTTTTCTCTTACCTCTTAAAATTTTTGGACAAGTATGTACTGTATATCAATTTGATCATGTCTCAGATAAGTTTGAACCCAAAGTTGTAAAGTGTGTGTTTTGGGGGTACTCAAATACTTAGCAAGGCTACAAATGTTATAATCCTATCACCCGTAGACGATAGGTGTCTATCAATATCACCTTATTTGATAATACTCCATATTTCTCAGATAATGGGAAGACATTGCAACTTTCCAAAACTCTACCACCCTTCCTATGGTGACAGACAGATTTACCTGGAAAGCAAGCCACCGTGTCACATCCAAATCCACCACCATTGCAGGTCTACTCCAAACATTCCAAGAGAAGTATTGAAGTGCCTAGTAATGTGTCATCCGCCAATTCTACCAATCCATCTAAAGATCCTCCTTTTCAGTCTCCACCAAAGTTGTTGAATAAAGTTGATCAACCTATTGCTATTTGAAATGGTATACGTTCTTATACTCCACATCACATTTCCAATTTTATTTCCTTAAATGATCTATCACCTTCATTTCGACAGTTTGATTTGTCCTTGTTGTCTGTATCTGTCCCTCGATCGTTTTAGGAGGCTCTTCATACTTATGAGTGGAAAAGAGCAATGGAAGAAGAAATAATTGCACTTCATCAAAATCAAACTTGGACTTTCACTAAGTCGCCTATAGGGAAAAGTGCAGTAGGATGCAAATGGTTATATACGGTAAAGTACAAGTCTGATGGCACTGTGGATCATTTAAAGGCCCGGTTGGTGGCAAAAGGGTATACTCAGACTTTTGGAGTAAACTACTCCGAAACCTTCTCCCCAATGGCCAAGCTCCATTCAATTCATGTGGTGATCTCTATTACTGCAAATTTGGACTAGCCCCTATATCAATTGGATGTGAAGAACATGATTCTTCATGGTGATTTGCTTGAAGTACACATGGAGCAATCGTCTGGCTTTGTTGCTCAAGAGGAGTCCGATAAAGTCTGTCGACTAAGAAAATCAATTTATGGGTTAAAACAGTCTCAACGCTCATGGTTTGACAAATTTAATAACATGGTAATTCAGTTTGGGATGAAAGGCAGTCAAGATGATCACTCAATGTTTGTTAGGCAGAGTGACTAGGACTCTAGTTCTTGTTGTTTATGTGGACGACATCATCATTACTGCAAATGACGATAAAAGTATATATGAGTTGAAGAATTTCTTGCAGCAACACTTTTGTACAAAGGGTTTAGGTAGAAGAGACAAGTTTACTGGGGGCTAAGCCGATTACAACTCCCATGGACACAAACTCTAAGTTAAGTGCAGATGAAGGAGACCAATTTGATAATCCAGGTGGATATTGTCAGTTGGTTGGTAAATTAATTTATTTAACCATTACACGACAGGATATTACTTATCCAGTTAGTGTAATTAGTCAATTTATGCAGGCTGTGTTCCGCATACCTAAATATTTGAAGGACGCCCCAAGCCATGGAATTCTCTACAAGCAAAATAGACAACTTAGAGTGGAAGGATTTTCTGATGTAGACTGGGCTGGATCTCCTTCAGATAGGTGATCTACCACTGGTTCTGTACCTTTGTAAGAGGTAATCTTGTTACCTAGAGAAGCAAGAAGCAACAAGCCATTGCTCGTTCTAGTGCAGAAGCAGAGTGTAGAGCCATGGCTCATACCACATGTGAACTTTTGTGGCTGAAGACGTTGATGTGTGAGTTTGTTTTGCAATTGATACTCCCATCAATCTATATTGTGATAACCAAGCCGCATCACATATCTCCAATAATCCAGTTTATCATGAGAGGACCAAGCATATCGAAGTGGACTCTCACTTCACTAGAAAGAAGGTCACGAACAAGGAAATATCAACCCCATTCATTAAATATGAACATCAACTGGCCGACATGTTCGCAAAGGCTTTAAGTCAAGCTCACCTGGACAGATTTTTTAACAAGCTGGGCATTTATGATATATATGCTCCAGCTTGAAGGGGAGTGTTAAATGATCACACGTGTGACGTGATCACGTGTGTGGTCATCTTGATTGGGTTCAGTCTTTATGTATTGGGGGCATGTGTCATGAGACTTTGGCTCTTTGGTAGTGGTATAACTATTGAGGGTATTCTTGTAATTTCACATTTTTATAGTGACCTCTCTGTAGAATTTGCTGTAGCATATCAGTTATGCCTACTCAGTAGCAAAACTTGCAACAAAAGAAAAAGAAAAAGAAAAAAAAAAAAAAAAAAAAGATTACTGGATTTCTTGAAAGTGGTGAAAATGTTAAAATTAGATATCACGATTCTTGAATCAATGTTTTGGTTAGTCTTTATGATGAAGTGAACTCTATCTCTATGGACATCTATAAGGAGATATGGTACAACTAACAGAAAAGGTGGCCATAGTTAATCATACAGGGTACATTCTAAGAAAAGAAGTTTTTAAAAAAATTAAAAATAAAAAAATAAGTATTTGAAGGCATACGTGATGATAGATACAGGGTACATTCTAAGAAAAGAAGTTTTAAAAAAAAAAAAAAAAAGTATTTAAAGACATACGTGATGATAGATATAGCAAAGACATTCTGGCATGAATCGCAAGTTTGCTGCTTCACCCCATATAAGAAGATATAAACCCATATATAATAGTTGGCGTTGCTGCACTTCTTGCTGAATAGTTGGCAACCTGCAGTTTCAAATGAACCACAAAATATGACCAAAAAAAGGGGTGAGGAAAACTAAAAGGCTCATTGGAAATTTGGAGCACAATCAGCCAGAACAAATGACCTGGAAAAGGAAAAATAGAGTTTTTTGGCAGAAGACAAGACGTAATAATATGTAACAGAAGGTTCTCACCAAAGACTACTCTTGCGGTCCAAGTACTTGCACCACCTCTTGTAGTTCTTGAACAGTTTCTTCATGACTTCCGTCAGTGCAGCCTCCTCCAACTAAGAAAGAAATAAGATCTGGTAAGTATGCTGCAAGTGATCAGAGAGTACCTTGGTGATTGTAGCACTACGCAAATAACACACACGCACGCACATGCGCGCGTGCGCGCACACACAGAGAACCTTTGGTGCTTGACCAGGCTTTGGAAATTGCCGTATATGAACATTTGCAAGTAGCAAAATCAAGTGCTCCCTTTGATTGGCAACATTATCCTTCTGCACATTACAGAATGCAAAACGAAATAAAGGAAAAATAAAATAAAAATAAAAAGGGGAAATATCAAAACCCCAAACAGAATACTGATCAAATTAAATGGAACATCAGTAGGAAAGAACCACAAGAGTTGACTGCATACAGTTGAGAGAGAAATTAGTTTGTACATTTTTCTCTTTACCTGAAACCCAAACATAGCCTGAAGCCAATCAAGGAGGTCTTCATCTACCTTCTTCTTGTGGTCTTTGGGCCATGGAAGACCCCTAGTGTTACGTAATGCAAAAACAGCAGCTTGAATCTGCAAGTCACAAATATCTCAGAAGAATTCATAGGAGGGAAAGAAAGGATTTTGATAAATAATTATCCAATCCAACAGATGAAAAGGTTGCACACAGACCTCAGGATATTGCATAATAGCCTGATTTGCACTATCAGGATCAAGAGGAAGAATATTGTAAGGCACATAAATCTCCTTCTTTTCAGCAACTTTTTGTTGAGCTTCCAAAACCTGGATGGAAATTCAATCATTTTATAATCAGCAATACACGAGCAACTAACTGCAGCTCTAACACAAGTAGATTGATATACAAGTTTTACTTAGCAAATGATCATTCACATCAAATGTTCTGTCCAGTCCAAGGAAGCGGTAACATATAAGAGTCGCTAAAGCCAAAAACTGAGATTTTCCCTTTACCTCATGATCAAGCTCAACAGCCTGCGTCAGATTGACAGCCTTCAAAACTTCAAACAGGACGGAAGCAGTTTGGTAGGCTTTGGTAAGCTGAGCACTGAAGAAATGGAGAAAAATGAAAATGCAATTCCAACATGAGTTAAAAAGCAAAAATCTCAGATGAGATGTTTGTAGAATCCAACCACCTAGATGATTCTTACTTCAAATCTCTTGGAAATAACTCACCGATCAGCTTTATCAGCAGCTGTATGCAATGCTTGGATATATTTCTTGTAGTAATGACGATAGAAACTCTGCATTTCTCGTGCATCACTTTGTTTTGCCCTTCCCGATAATGTTCGATCATTTTCCTGAAAAAGCAAAGGGGAAAACTATAACATCCAGTGAATACAAAAGAGCAAGATGTAGAGAGGCTCCATCCATACATTCTCGCTGTTGTATCAGGCAATAAGACATTAACATAATCATCGCTGCCACCCAAAAAAGGGCATCAAGTATAACAACTGCATCTAGTGGAAACTAACGTGTACTTTTAAATGGAAAGAACAAGGTAATTCTGTAATCAAACAATATATTGTGTTAAAACTTAGTAGCATTAGCACATAGCCATAGAAAATACATAAGATAGAAAGAAAGAAATTCAAACTGTGCAACATCATAAACAGAAGAAAAAAAAATTTTGTTTTGACATTCCCAAAAAACAGTGAAACAAAATATATATTTTAATTTTTTAACCAATACCTCAAGTTTGAAAAGGCAAGATGGCATCAATAAATACGAAATAATTTACCAATAGAGACCATGAATAATAAATTTTCATTTTATCAATGTTTGCTTCTCTAGTTTACGTGTAAAGTGTTATAAATGAGAACGTAATACCCTTGTATATTAATTATAGTGAGTTAATCCTTTGGAAACTTTTCATGTTCAATAATAACATGAGGCCTGCTTGGACCCAGACATGCACATCAGTAGTTGAGTGATAAGACCAATGTTGTCAAATCACATATGCCATCGTATGCGACTAGCATATTCTGTTTGCATTTGCCATCGCATACTCGCATATGCGATCGCATATTTCTCTAGCTTTTTTTGAAAAAAAAAAAAAATTTAATATGTGTAAAAAAAAGAGGGGGGGGGAATTGAAAAAAAAAAAAATTTCTAAAAAATTAGGAAAAACTATGCTTAATTACTACAAGTGATTGGATTGGGTTATTTTACCTATTTCATTGTAGTTTGAGTGTTTGAGACTATTAGGCCATCTATAAAATAAGTTATATATTTAATTACTATATTATATTTACATAAAATTTAACAAAACAACCAACATGTTACATTAAGAGAGAATTAATTGTTAAAAACTTCGAACATAGAAATTTTATTGATAAATGGTAACTTGATAACATGAACAACTTATAAGTTACAAGTTACAACTTACTTTACAAATTACCAAAAAAAGAAAAAAGCACAAGTTGCAAAGTATGCCATCGCATACTCACATATGTGATCGCATACTTATCGCACAAAAAAGTATGCCATTGCATACCATCCTGACATTTGGGTCTTCAAAACAATGATAACAAATTCTTTATCTATGACATGTGGAACAATGAGATAGTGATCTTCAAACAATATTTAAGGGGGGAAATCCTTATCACTTGACTGGGAACAATAAGTAACATTGACTTCCCACAACCAAGAAGCATTTTTATCCAGAATAGAGATTAGGGTCATGTTAAACAGGAATGCATGCATACCAGAAACTACTACCAGGCAAATGTAGTGCTCACCCTTTCAAGACGTTGTAGAAGTGCAGTTTTAAATTGTCGAACACCACGTCCACTTGACGTGGGATCCAACCTGTGAGCTTTCTCGAAGGCATAGAATCGACCTGGTTACAATACCGATATTGATATGCATCAGATTGAATGAAATAATAATTAAGAACATGAACAAGGAAGTTCAAATACACATTTCAGATATTTATGCTATCTATCCACTAGAAAAAATCATTACACCATGAACAGGTCAATGACAATCACATATGCAATGGAGACAACCAAATCAACAATGTGAAAACATAAAATAGCTACAGCACCCCCTAAAAAGTACCATTATTCAGCATGGCAAAACTTACAATCAAATAACTATTTTCCAAGCAAATGGTGACCAACTCAAAAATGACATCCCTTGTTTTTCTTTCTTTTTTCTTTTTTCTTTTTATCGGTGAAAAAGGATACCAAAAGCAGCAGAGTCTACAGCCACACTTGTACAACATCAAAGTTATCCAGCCCTATTGAGTGAAAAAATCCACAGATCCAGGTAAGATAATTTCTAATTACTGCATTAATCAAAACCTTTCCCTTCGCATAAAATGGTTGAGGATTGGCAAAGCCTAGACAACAAGATGATGCATGAGATTGTGAATGTATATCACCTGAGAAGGATAAAAGGAGATTACGTTCACAGGCTACATGAAGAATTAAAGAAATTGTCTGGTAAGGTAAACCGCCCACAACATCAATTACCAACCAGTACAAGGAACTTTATGAGGTGCAATGTGACTTTTCCACAAACATAAAAAGGAATGACTAAAACCTCCTTTGAGGATGATGTTGGGCATAGTTGAAGCATGCAAGAAGATAACAGGGTGAAGTTGAAGGAATTGGTAACAAAATATTCACAATGACATCCTCTTATAATTGAAGAGGACTCTACCCGTTTGATCCCATGGCCAAAGTAGAAGGCTTTCCCATGGTGTCTTGTCAAGATCTTGGAGGAAATATCTATCCGAATTAATCTTAGCATATTCATTGAGGGGCAAATTCAGAAATGGATCTAATATCCAAGAAGGGACGAATAGCCCAGATGTTGATCACTCGCTCTTCTCCTCTAGATTTGTATGATGCTGCGGTTGTTTTGTTTCTTTTCCATGGGTTATAGCACAATGTATGGTTTATAGCACAGTGTATACCTCCTTCCTGCTTTTCTCATTTTTATCCAATACAACTCTTTGTTATCCCAAAATAAATAAAAATAAAAATAATAACCCTTTGTTATCCACAAAAAAAAAAAGTTCACACAATCCTAGATTTGAAACATTGTGCATGCATCAACCATACAGGCTAGACCTAAATGACAGGTCAATACTCAATACTAACTATAACAGTCAACTTAAATTCTTCAGTTTCATCATCTAAGCCTTATCCTAACTAAATGGGGTCAGCTACACGAATTTTGTTCTACCATTCCACTCTATCAAGGACCATAACCTGTTAATGTTATTGAGAATTGTTTGTGCAAACATAAACATTTTGATAAACATACATTAAAAGGAAATGATTTTTTGCAAGATGGTCATCGAATGAATGGTTAAATATGATAGCCAGTATTCCAATGGATCAAAGCCATCCATCACAGCAAAGCTACACAATAATCCAAATTATCCAAAAAAACAAAAACAAAAACAAAAACAAAAAACCACCAGTAGTGCTATTTACCATATCAAATGATCAAAAGCTCATGTCATCTACAATGAGGCCCATCATATAAATAGTATTCATAATTGAATTCAATCCAAGATCTAATAGTTAGGCAGGCCCATCATATGAATGAGTTGGATCATTGAAGTTTGGTCCAAGATCCAACTACCATCAAGCTATTCCATAACAGTAATGGTGGCTGTAATGACCACCACCATTACTGTTATGATACGGGCCGTAACAGCCGTTACGGTCTCTCATATATATATATATATATATATATATATATATATATATATATATATATATATATAAAACCCGTATCGGCCATGACAGGTCGTTTTTTCTATAATGGCCGTTATATAGTCACACTTACCAAAGATGAGTTTGCCAAGTTATTGAAGAATCAACCTATCTTTGCTGCTAATCCCACTTCTACAACCACACTTGTAAACTCGGGTATGACTTATTTGGGGTCCAAGTGCTCTACTCCATGGACTATTGACTATCGGGCCTCTGACCATATGACAAGTGAGTCAAGTGCCTCTTCTTCTATTGATACATTGTTGTCGAGTTCATTAGTCACTTTGGAAGATGGTACCAAATCCAAACTGTGTAATGGGTACTATTCATATAAACTCCTTTCTTTTATTTTCATTTGTTCTCTATGTACCTAAATTTCCTTTTAGTCTTACATTTATTGGTAAACTCACAAAATCACTTAATTACTCTGTAACTTTCTATCCTTCACTCTATGTTTTCCAAGATTTAAAGACGAAGAAATAGTTGGGTGAAGGACATGTACATGGTAGGCATTACTATGTTGACCGTGAAATAATTGAAGCAGTAGCACAAAACAACATTTCTTGTTACCAATAGCATTATCACCTTGGTCGTGTATCCTTAAAGATTCTCCAAAGTGTTATTCCTTCATTATCACATGTGTTAGCTTTAGAATGTGAAGTGTACAAGTTAATTAAGCATCATCGACTCATTTTTCCACCACGTGTGCAAAAACATAGTCTAGTTCTATTTGTTTTGGTGTTCATTTAGATATTTAAAGACCTATTCTACTCTCTAGTTTGTCAGGGTACAAGCATTTTTTTACTTTTGTTAATGATTTTTCAAGAACGACTTGGCTTTATTCAATGAAAGTTTGATTTAAATTGTTCTCTATTTTTAAGATCTTTCATGTGGAACCTGAAACCCAATCGGTAAGTTTTTCCTAATCTAAAATGTTTTCTCTAGTTTAAATAGCTCACAATCTATGAAATGAAGTTAGTAATTCATAATTTTGCATGCTCAATCATGGATATTGACCTCTAATTATTTATTTTGGAGAAAATTGGTGAACTTTTTTATTTTTAGGGGGGGAGGGAGGAATTGAAATTTTCCCAATTTCACCCATTTCACTTGCAATTAGTATATGGCAAAATAATATGAAAGAGCTTGGAGGTTGATCTACGGATTAACATAACTTTTTGAAATTTTTGCAAAAAATAATAATAATAATTTTAATTAAAATTTACTAAAAGAAAATGAAAATATTTTTTTAAAGAATTACATTTACCAATAATTATGCCTAATATTTACTTATTTATAACTGTTTATTGATATTAACAGTAGCCACGCTCATTTATTTATTTTCAAAAATGATTTTTTTTTAATTTATAAAAATAATTTTTTAAAATAAATGCACCGTACATTGTAGGATAAATTTAGTGCAACTAATTAATACATAGAATGTGCTAACAAATTATATGAATATAGCAAAAGATATTTTATTTTTTATTTAAAAATAATTAAAATTTATGAAAATATTAGAGATGATATTATTTGTATTTCCTAACATTCTTTTTTTTTTAAACGTACTGCTTATGTTTTCATACATGTCTTCTTAGATTTATAAATGATATGAATTGATTTTGAATATAGTTTGCATCATTTATAAGTTCTATTAGACAACGCATAGTCTAGGACCCTATACAAAGGAAACTTATTATGTGTGTTTGTTTTTTTGTGATTTTATGATTTTTTAAGTGTGTAATGATGTCTTTTTTAACATCCCTTGAAGTTCCATTGAAAAATTCAACCAATTTTCCAATGTTTCCCAAACAACGATACATTATGCGATACATCCAATATTTCCCATGCATTACCCAATATGTTTCCATATCTTAAGGGTGTGATACATCCGTTGATACTGATACTAAAAACACTAAAACATTATTTGGGCATCTTCAATATTTCCTTGGGTTATAAGTAGCCGCAAAGGCATTAATCTATCATAAAGGAAATATATTTTGAATTTGATCTCGGAAACAAGCCTTCTTGTTACTAAGCCAGATGATATGCCAACGGAACCAAACCATAAGCTAGTTAGCGATCAATCAGACATAGTTGAAGGCCCCAAAAGAAACAGAAGATCGATCGAAAAACTTATCAACCTAAAAATTACTAGGCCAAATATATCATATGTTGTAAGTGCGATAAGTCAGTTTATGAGTTCTATTAAAGTGCCTCAAATGGATGCAATTTTTCATATTATGTGACATCTTAAAAGAGAACCAGGCCAAGAAATTTAATACAAAAGAAATAATCATCTTCAAGTTACAATGTATTTTGATGCAGATTGGGCAAGCTCCCCGACTGATAGGTGGTCTACCACTGAGTACTGCACATTTGTGAGAGGAAATTTGGTCACATGGACAAGTAAAAAAGCAAAGCATTGCAATCCAATCAAGTGCTGGAGCAGAACAATAGCTCATACCACTTGTGGCCTTGTGTGGATCAAGAAACTGTTGCAAGAAATGGGTTTTGCAGTGAGCCTACCAATGGAGTTAGTTTGTGATAATTGAGTCGCCTCCCATGTTGCAAACAACCAAGTTTATCGTCAGAGAACCAAGCATATCGAAGTCGACTGTCATTTCATACATGAGAAGATTTCTAGTGATGAAATTTCTATATTTTATGATCAGTCTCAAGATCAACTAATTGATGTGTTCACAAAAGTCTTAGCCACAAGCAATCTACACGTATTTATTCCAAGCTAGACATCAATAAAATCTATGCTCCAGCTTGAAGGGGAGGATGAATGTAATAAGAGACCATACAGTACATCCCACCTAGTCTTGAGTTTAGTTGTATCTTTTATTTAATTGATTAAGTGCACTTGGCCACTTGGTATCCAAATGTCATATTGTTAAGTGACGGGTAGTTTCGAAAATTTTACTTTTTTGACTTACTATAGAAGGGGGGAAGAAATTAGGGGCTTGCAGCCCTAATTCACTCTCCCCATTCTCTTTCTCCATCTCTTTTTCTTTCTCTTTTCCACCTTTCATTTCTACATAATTCTACAACAATGTTGCACACGGGTTAAAAATCAAAGCAACCACCAAGAGAATCACACTCTTTAAATCTTAAAGACAATATGGCAGTCTACAAATCAGGCGGGCTGCAAAGTATTTAAAAAAATGGATGGTTAGGAAGAAAGAAAAAAAAAAAAAAAAAAAAAGCTTACTTTGTACATCCACGTCTAATTGATGAGTGGACTGGCCTTATTTTGGCTCAGATTATCTACACAGTGTGCCCCACTTGATGGATTAATCAAATCTTGCATATGGTTATTATATTAAAAAATGAACTGACGTGTAGATGGGCAAGGTTGTACATGCATGTGGCGACCATGCCATGGACTAAAAATAATGATTTGTCAATTCATCAAAAGAAAATGTTGGTCCTAGTGTTCTAAATAGCTTATGCTACAGCATAGCCTAGCATTGGCACTACAAAGTGCATGAAAATAGCTTATATGCTACATGAAACGTACCATACACTACCCACTACGTAGCCTACACTAAATGTTTTTTTTTCACTAAAATAATAAAATCAATTAATGTGATCAATAATTTGTTACATTTTGCCATTTCACTAAAAATTAGTTGATGTCTTCAAGGATTTTAGCTAAATAATATGAGAAACAGTATTAAATCAGTGTTGTTGGTATTTTTTCTACTCCTTGCTCTAATTTTCCTATTATTTTAATAAAAAATCTTAAGTAGCCTTACACCTCAAGCATCAAAGGGAGTGAACACTACATGCTACATTACACACTATTTCCTATTTAAAACACCAGTTGGTCTGCTGATTACTCAAGTCAAACTTGTATGATAGAAATCAGGAGTTAGGAAAAGAAGAAGAAGAAGTCTCCCAGTACAAATTCGATGTACATGTGTAACTTAACGAGTGTAATAAACTGAGTACAACATGTTCACAGTGAGCCCTACATGAGATGGTCCAGATCTCTGACACCTATATGCATACACAGATCTCTAGCATGTTTATCACCCTCTCATATGAGAGGCCATTCACTGAATCACGAATAGAGTGGAGAGTGGAAACACCTCTTGGGAAATATCCCGAAGTTGCTTAGGAAAAAAACGCTCTTTTCAATAATTGATTTTTATCGAATATCAAGTGGGCCCTGACCAACATGCTTAAAACTTGTTAAGTGTTTTTGGAATTACAATTGCCCAAAAGCTCTTAATTGCCCTAAGAAATACGAAGTTGTACGAAGATGCAGAAACAATTGTCCGAATGGATGTACAAGATCAATAAGTGGGTGATGGATTAGAGGAACAATGGAAGGTTGGATTTGCTCCAATTGTGTTTCTAAAAGTGCAACATTGTGTTCTAGACATTCATTCATGTCGCTAAGATGAAAATGGCATGTGTGCTTATGAATTGAGAAGCTAACAAGGTTGAACAAGTTCTTTTGAAGGATGAGATGATTTGTATTAAAAAATAGCTAAAAGAACGCAAGGGGAGAGAATCTCCAAACAAAATCAATTGCAGATTGGAGCCCTTTTGCCAAATTACCAGCTACATTATTTCCTTCCCCAGGAATATGAGTGAAGGACACTAAGAGAGTGTCCTTCAACTCCCTAATTTCCTCCACCCATCTCCCTAGTTTCCATGAATATCCCTCCACCGACGAAAAGCCCATTTGATAACAATAGATGATTGGCCAAGGAAGTGGAAGTTCGGAACATGCATCCAAGCTCTTTTATTTCCAACAACAAGGAACTCACCTCCACCTCATGGAATCCAACATCCCAATGTGCCCACCAAAAAATAGGCCAGATATTGTGGCATATGGACATGAAGAAAGAGAATATGGAGCCACTGCCAATGTTTTTCCGGAAACAATCAAACAAGCTTTGAGGGCTTAGCACTAAGCATGGCTGAATTCTTCTTGTCCAATGGTTGGAACAAAAGCTCCAACCTTTTTACAAAGAGGAGAAGAAATGATCTCAATCATTTTCATTCATGTCGATAAAATAATTCTTACAAAAGATGTTGAGTACAAAAGATGTACAGTAGGCAATCACAGCAAGGTATGAGATCAAACAGCAATAGTTGAAAAGCTTCACTAGACTGGAGGATGCAGGAGCAAGGAAGCATTGTTTCAAAAAGTTAGCAAGTCGAAAATGCTAGGAAGCAGAAAATGGAGCATGAGTCTGGAGCATGATTTGAGGAGTGGCACCTATGAGAAAGGTTCCTGAAACTTATTTTTTAATGGAGAAACGTTGATGCAATTAAGGAAGCATGTACTGGAACTGTTTGATAAGATTGACGAAAATTTTTAAGCTTGACACTACAGTTGAGGTGAATAAGAAGTCGAATACGAAGTAGGTGATGAGTTTTTTTTTTCTTTTTTTTTTTCTTTTTACAGTGAGGTAGGTGATGAATTAGACGATGCAATTATATACTAGTAGTCTAGTAGGGTCAGCAGTCTCACTTAGTGTTGATACAATCTATGCAAGTTCCATTCGAAGATGCTTCACTCGGAAGCAAATTGAAGATTGAGGTAACTTGAACCAAAACTTTGACTTCGGATCCTCTAAAAAAGTGGCAATCCGTTTTGGTTCATTTCACCAAGGCTGCTAATGTGGATGGCCAATCCGCCCAGAGATTGACCACTGAAAAATGAATTCAATGCTAGCTCAAGAGCAGTTCTCGGTAAGAACAACACTTTCCAAGTACATGGCAACAACGATATACGCAAGTCAAAAATTGTTGACCATGACAACCAGCAAAGGAACCATTGTGATTTAATGTGATAACCCAAGTGAGATTCATCTTGCAACGAACTCAATCTTCTATCCAAGAAGAAGGCGCGTGTAGGCGCATCATCCTTTTATCAAGGACACTGTTCTCTACTTAGAGAGAGACAAGTTGTCACAACAAAAACAGCAAACTGCAATCATATTTCCAGATGGGAATGAGAATGATCCAATATTTTATAGTAACTTAACATGTGGTCGAGGTACGTGGGGCACACTGTGGTGTGTGTGAATGTGTGTCATCCAAATTCAGGCTGATCCAAAAGCTAGGTTGGCCACGCCATGTGAATTTGGAAGATTTAGGCGTAATTTTACACTAATACCTTTGGTGTAGCCCACCCAAGTTTTGGATCAGCCTGATTTTTGGACTGATGGCCCATCATGACGGGGAGAACCAGATGCACGGGTTTGGATGCCACACACACATCACAGAGGCCCCATACAGCTCAATTGTATGGTAAGTTACCATACAGTATACTGTATCGGATCATTCCCGGTTTCCAAAAGAAATACCAAGGAGCAAGTTCTCTAAATTTAGAGCTGAGTTCGCTCCGAAAGGAAGTCTGCGTGAAGCCAGTTAAGTTCACTTAAATTGATATGAACGGGTCAAAACTAGCTATAGAAAGAAAAATTAAAATAATGGAATTTATATTTACACCCACCCTCTTTGATGTCTAAACCCCTTTTCTCTTTTTTATTTTCAAGACTCTAAGTACCGAGTAGTATTCTTGTAATACCAAAAGTAGAAAAAAAGAAAAGGGGGAAAGTGAAATGGCGGAGCATGGTTGGAACATACAGAGATAAGCAACCCTAGGGTTGCTGGATTCGACTTCGTTGGCGACACGAAGGATCGGAGCGATCTCAACAAGCGAAGACGGGACAACCTCGCTGTCGAAGATGGACTCCCCCAAAACGCCTGCAGTCTGCGTCCGCTGAAGCCGCCGTGACGGCTGATGATCCAGGCCCCGTCTCGTTGCCATTCTCCTAACCCCTACTTCTTCTTCATCTTCTTCTTCTTCTTCTTCCCAAATTCAAAAATACGTACATATATATTAAAAACCACCCGATTTTCCTGCCGAAAAAAAAAAAAAAACATCTTAGATCATGTTAAAAATCTGAAAAATCAAAAGACAGTAAAAATCAAAATACTGCTGAGAAATGAAGGATTTCACTTCATTGTTCTCAGAGAAAGAGAAGATTGCCTGTTTATGAGTAGCTCTTTGCGCTCTTGAACTCTCGCATCTTTAGCTGGGAAGAAACGGATTCTGCTTCTGAAATTTCTGAGCAGAGATGCTGATACGAGTAGAAATCATGAAATCGCCATTGGAGATGAGAGAGTGAAGATTGAGATCTGTTGCAGTGAGAGATGGCTGCTGTTTTAAGCTAACTGGTAGGAGAAATGGGAGAGTAGATATGCAGCTTTAAGCGAACTCGCTCGAGTGTACTTTGTGATTTGTATTCCCTCGCAAGTAGATCGGGTCGAATGCGTGTGTGGGATCAGAGCCGCTCATCAGGTGAGCCCCACTTTTTAGACGTTACATTTTTAAAAATTCAGGAATCTATGATCATCAGTTGGTCAACACGTGGAGGGAGAATTTGAGCAGTTGATCAACTTCATTAATCGCTGTTCTATTTTCTACACGTGTATCCCGTCCGATGTTCGTGGGGACGGCATGATGTGCGGCCTTGTGGCTTCCACGTGTGAGGCGAATACACGTAGTCCACCCAGGCGAGTACACTTTGTGAATGACTGAGTAGCCAATCCGTTTCCGTTTCCGAGTGAATGAGACTGTGATAGGACGCGGATTTCATACCAGAGGCTTCCGCACGAAGTTTCTGCACTGGGATTTCTATGTGGGGTTCACCGTCATGTTTCTGAAAAATCTATCCGTCCATCCGTTTTCTGAGTTTATTTTAGGCCATTACAATAAAAATAAGTAGGATATAAAGCTCAAATGAGCTACACTAATGGAAACAGTGGAAATTAAGTGACCATCATTGAAATATTCGTATCACTTCAAAAGTTTTATATCAGGCTAAATCTCCTGTGTTTTCACTTCATCACAATGTGAAATGACCGTATAAACGGTTTGGATGGCATATAAATATAAAGGTGAACCCTGAGAAAGTTTCAACGGCAGATATTTCTTTTACACTTTTACTTCTCTCATAGCCTGCTTGAGTTTTGTAACTGCTTCATTTTTTGTCTCGTGTTTTAAAATGATCTTGCAAAACAGATGAACAGCTGAGATTTTTCAAAAACGTAACCGTGGGCCCTACTTGAAATCCGGGCACAGGAATTTCCTACGGAGGGCTTTTGCAGGAAATTGCGAGGGGAATCTGCGTAGGTGGAGTGAGCTTTCACTTGTAAGAATGCCATATTTTTGTCGTAATAATACTATTATGCCATCATGTTTTTTGAAATGAAATGCTGGCGGAGAGGAGTTACATGGTCCTTAGATCCGTGGCTATGCACGGGAGCAGATCAGGTGTTGCCGGGTAATACGACAGTGGGTGTTGCCCCTGGGCCCACTTTGATATATTTGTTGCATATGTAAGTTGTAACATCATTTTTTTCAGCTTCTTTTAATGCATGTTTTAAAAAATAAGCAAATCTAAATATTCAGTGGACAACACCACGTGAAACAAAGAATATCGGATGTTCACCGCTAAAACATTTATAGGGCTCATTGTAGTAATTATTTGTGATCCAACTTGTTGATCAGGTCACACCAGACAAATGTAAATTTAATTCATAACTTGCATGGCTTCAAAGCAGTTTTTAATGGTTTTTAATGATGGTCCTTTAATCCCTACATTATGAACCACTTGAGATTTAGATCCAATTCATTTTGGGACCATGCCTAAGCTGAAAAAACTAATGAATGGCATGGATATACAACACATACATTTAGTAAGATACACACCACCATATTACCAGGGTAACACTTAGGGTCCGTTTGGCCAACTGTATTAGATAAGATTAAGGTAGATGAAATTGGAAAAGTAACAATAAATGCATGTGTAAGGTATTATCCGTGAATTGAGTGTATCCCATGTTTTCCAATACCATATTTGGAATGTATACAATTAAAAGCAAATCCCGAATTTCCTTTCAAATTACACTTGAAAATTCATTGTCTTGAGATTTGAAAATTCCATCTCACACATTCCAACACAAAGCTCATTCTCCAAAGCTTATAAAATTAATTTTAATCCCACTCCACACTCCTTCTAAACATGTCATTTTCAATCCTAAGGTGAGATTAACAATGCAATCACATTTAATACAATTTAATACTACTGGCCAAATAGACCCTTAATCATCGGGTCTCCAACGGAAAGCTTTTGTGTTAGTTTTACACCATTTCAAGAATGGTGGTGACTCTTGAATAGGGGGTATGGAATAGTTGTATGGCAGTCGTCATCACCAGCCATAGATGGAGTATAAGCAAAAGATTGCACCAACAAGATGATATTAACCACCTAATTTTACCTTAAGCTAACCACATGATGGCCATTAATTAGATCTCAGCATTCTTAAGTAAGTATGACTTTAGATGTACGCTACATCCACGATGAGATCCACAGTTTGGATGGTGGATTGCCTACTAACATGGCAAGTACCTATTCACTTGAGTGGACCACACCGCGTTAGTGGTGACTGTAACACTCACTGTTAAAGCTTTTTTAGAACCTGCTATCATGTTTATCTCCCACCAATCTTTTCATAAAGTCGCATAGGCTTGGGCTCATGCCGTACAATGATTTTTACCAATAGATAGACATCGTGAATAGAACACATACATTAGCAGGGATCCGCACATGCCCCAGCGAGGATTCAGACAAGGATTGTGTGGTGTGACACGTGCATCACCAAGTTCCTGTGGGCCCCACAATGATGTATGTTTGTATCTATACCGCCTATTTATTTTGCAATATCATTATAAGGCATTGGCCTAAAAATGAGGCATATCAAAAGTTTACATAGAACACATCAAAATGTAGCGGAGACAATAACACTCATGCCCCTCACTGTCTGTCTCAGCTATGTAAGGGTGAATGTATTGGGGACCGTGGATCCTTGAGTATGGGCCTCCCTTTATGTATATGCCTTACATCCAACCCGTCCATCCATTTTGATAGCTTATTTAAGGAATCAGCATATCCAAATTTAAGTAGACCGTGACAGAGGAAACATGGGGAGTTTGAATACCCGCCATTAAAAATTTATTGGTGGCCAGCTGTGTCTTTATTTTCCATCCAATCTGTCGATAAGGTCACATATACATGCATCCAGGACCACACAAATATCAGCTTGTTCTGAACGAAAAGCTTTTAATAGTTAATCATTACTTTTTCCTTTGTTGTCCTGCACCTGAGATTTGGATCTGCTTTTTTTTCTAAGATCCTGCCCTAAAATTATCTTTCAAAGCATATGAACGGTGTGGATATAAGGTACATACTCCAAGGTGCCCCCATATTCAGGGACCCACCCACCTCGGTGAATCGGGATGCACCGAAGCCGCGCCCGGGACTGGTGGGGGGGGGGGTTTCCAATCGGCCCCTCGACTTTTGAAAACGCGAAAGTATAGGATCATGCCACCGTGTTTCCAGGTATTACGAAAATAAGTAAAAACCCTGCTGTTTGGACATTTACATGCTCAGCCGCCACGGCTTTTCTTAACTTCCTTTGCTAAAGTGCACTTGTATAAAATTGTAAATTTATTTAGATGGATGGAGTTTTCAGTAATCTCATATGCCTGATACGGTACATTGTCAGAGACCCGTGGCTTTGTGGCAGTGGTAGTTAAGATATTTTAATTAAAAAACGGGGCATTTGGCATTTCACCCACCCTACTCTTTTGTCTACAAATGGGATTTGTTTTGGCGTGTGGAGCCGACTTTAGTACCACACTAGGCTAGCGTCTGATGCCATGACAATCCCGGTAGCCGATTAGATGCGGCGCCGATCTCACCCCCACACGGTGCCGCCTGACCGTGGGGCCCACCTTAATATATATATATATATATACATATATATATATATATGGGAAAGGTACTTTGCGCTCGACCACACGATAAGCTCCCGTGAGGTCGAGCTGTGTGGGCCCCACCGTGATGCGTTTTGACCATCAACACCGTACATTTGATGGGTACCCTTTAAATTATGGGATATCCCAAAAATCAGCCGTATGCAGAAATCAGGTGGGTCATACCATCTAAAATTATGTGAAGACACCGTTAAAACATACAAAAGCACTTGGTGGGGCCCACCTAATTTTGCATGCGCCTGAAACTTGGTCTGAACCCTCATTCAAGTGGGACACACATAATAGATGGGCTGGATTTGGAAACCACATCTCGGTGGGCCCTCAAAAATGGTTATGAATGTTTTAATGGTGCACGGCCCCTCTCCACTTCTGTATGTGATGTGGCCTACACAAGTCACGGATTGACTTGATTTTTGAGACCTAGTCCCACGATGGAATGGTGCATCTGACTGATGGGGTAGATGTTCGAAACGTATCACGATGGGGCCCACACAACTTAACCACATGGGACAAACTCGTGAGGTGGAGCGCATTGTACCTTTTCCCATATATATATATATATATATATATATATATATATATATATATATATATATATATGGGAAAAGGTACAATGCGCTCAAGCAGACGATAAACTCCCATGAGGTCGAGCCGTGTGGGCCCCACCGTGATGTGTTTCGACCATCAACACCGTGCATTTAATGGGTACCCTTTAAATTATGGGATATCCCAAATATCATCCATATACGGAACTCAGGTGGGCAACACCATCTAAAATTATGTGAAGAAACCGTTAAAACATATAAAAGCACTTGGTGGGGCCCACCTGAGTTTTTCAAGCACCTGAAACTTGGTCTGAGCCCTCATTCAAGTGGGACACACATAATGGATGGGCTGGATTTGCAAAATACATCTCGGTGGGCCCTCAATAATGGTTATGAATGTTTTAATGGTGCACGGCCCCTCCCCACTTCTGTATGTGGTGTGGCCCACAAAAGTCACGGATTGACTTGATTCTTGAGACCAAGGCTCACGATGGAATGGTGCATCTGACTGATGGGGTATATGTTCGAAACGCATCACGGTGGGGCCCACA
Organism: Magnolia changhungtana; assembly: GCA_030180095.1. Lineage (NCBI taxonomy): Eukaryota > Viridiplantae > Streptophyta > Magnoliopsida > Magnoliales > Magnoliaceae > Magnolia > Magnolia changhungtana. Next base: position 7,365,892 of record JASAUF010000625.1, read on the forward strand.
CAGCTCGACCTCATGGGGCGTTAAAATCAGCTCAAGAGCATTGTACCTCTTCCCTATATATATATATATATATATATATATATATATATATATATATATATATATATATATATACCATCCACACTGCCCCCATCCTTCAATTTAGACCACAGTTCAAAACAGAATTAGATTCAAATCTCAGGTATACTACACCATAAGAAGTAGTGATGATTAAATGCTCACTGTTAAAACATCGTAGGCCTACCGTAATGTTTATTTTCCATCCAACCTGTTAATTAAGTTACACAGACCTTGATGAAGGGAAATGAATAAATATCAATTTGATCCAAAACTTTCTTGGCCCATAAAAAGTTTTTAATGGTCGGGCGCTAGCTTATCTTATTGTATGGTACACTCGAGATTTAGATATTCTTTATTTTTAGGCTTATAGTATAAGGTGATCTGGAAATTTTTGATGGACAGTACGGATATACAGTAACTTTATCGATGAAGTCTCATTGGTCAGGGCCACACCCTATCCGCTTTGCGAGGAGTAATCAAGGTTACTCGGTGGGGTAGGGTTTCATTTCCAACTCTCCCAACACGCTTGGTACGTGTGTGAGAGATCTAAGTGCGCAAATAGTTAGGGCAGACTAGCTGGTTGGCGGCTTGGTGCTCAGGTTTGCTTTCTTTACGTGCGCATGCTAAAACCGGTAAATCAGCTCCATCCAGATCGATTATGACCCTAGCCTCGGAATAAGCTAGTAAGTCTAATATGGACGCGGATTGCTTCCTACCCCCGCCCGTCTCTACCCACGAACAGGCAATTAAGTGGCCGGCAACTGTGATGTATCAGTTTATCCAAGCCGCCCATCCCGTCTTTCTAGTATTTTAAGATATAAACACAAAAATTAGGTAGATCCAACGCTCGAGAGGACCACGTACACCACAGATGACTCCTGCATTTAATACAACTGGCATTTAATGCTTTATGCGTTTAATGCAACCAAGCTTATTATCTGGTGTGGTCCACTTTAGCGTTGGATCTATCTCATTGTTGTGCGCGTACCTTAAAATTATCCGAAAGGAGGGATGGGCGACGTGGATAAACCGATACATCACAGTGGGCCCTCCCACATAACTACCCGTTCGTGGCTAGAGACAGGGGGGTAGGACGCGATCCCGTCCGTCTGATATATGTTTGAACATATATCATCAAAATATGAGAAAATTGATCGCCTACTCAGTTATTTATATAATTATATAATAATCAGGCGATAATAAAAAAAGTAGGGTTTTTCCTCTAAATGTGGGTTGTGTTTTGCCTTTAACAATAAAGGATTTTTCAGAATACTAATATAATTAAACACAAGGAAAAACTCACAATCAATCATTAGGAGCGACTGCAAAAATGCTTCTCTAAAAATAACCGCATGGTATGAGCGTAGATTTGGATTACAATTAAAGACTATAGCTAATAATTACCACTAATGGATTAGCATTACTCATATCAGAAGTTAAGATAAAAAATAGATATGTTTTGATTTGATTGTGTATTAGATTTGTATATTGATATTTTGCTCCGTGAGTTTCACCTACTATCTATAGAGTTTTGTTGTAGCTTATTCTTCTAGATGCTTCTTTCATTATTCTGGCAGTTACAGTAATGGCCTCTCTCTAGATCTTTATATTATTATGTTTTTCTTTTGTTTTTGTTCCTCTTTTGTCTGTCAGGTTTTGCGTCACTTGGTCGCCTACCATATCTTGGAATGTTAGACCATGTTTTTCTCTCCACTCATTGAATTTTAAATAACTTGGTCGTGTTACTTCGTCGACCATCCAATGACGTATAACAATGAATTTATGCGAGATATAACTCCGTAAAAAATTGCTCTAAGTATCTTAGAGATCTTTTTATCCATCTCCCATGTCTCGTGCAATGCAACATGTCGCTTTCTTATTGGCATTTTTTCAAAATTGCGAGAGATAGGGTACAACATTGTCCCCCACGTTGATTCGCCTTTAGGAAAAAAGTGATAGCAACGTTGTATCATTGCCTAATTTAATTAATGCAATCAGTTGTTGGTCCACATGTTGTCTCCCAAATGATTTTACCTAACCAAGGTTAAACCAAAAGATATTCTCTACGACTTCCTTCTAGGTTGTTCATGTGACACATTGTCTAAAATCACATTGTACGAGGAGTTGTGATTATCCTTTCATTAATGTGCACGTATCTCGAGCAATATATAAACATAACCCTAATTTGGAGTTTACCTTTCTTAACCCTTTGCTTCCTCTCTTTCGTATTGAAACTCTCTCTCTCTAGTTGTCTCTGATTATCATGGTTGCATCTTCATTCTCTTCCATTCCATTTTTCCACCCAGAATCATTCATTAAAGATTTGGACATTCTTTCTTTAAGAGTGGTCAATGATCTTCTTTTAAGTACTCTTATCGAGCCAAATAAGGCCTTTTTAACATTGGATCTAACCTCCTAGCACGCGGTTACTCACGAATAGCTTTGTAAGATTGAACCATGTTTCCCAAAGTGCCCTGATAAACCTCTGCTTATTTATTTTGATCATTCCCTGTATCCTTCCAATGTTTTTAAATCTCTGATATCATGGTGGAAATTGATGAATGGTTGGGCATAATAGTATACTTATGTTGAAGCAAAGCATGACGACACATGTAAGTAGGTTGGAATCCACGAATGTATCAAACTTTCCTTACACGAATATCCAATCAATACTTTCATCCTCGCACCAATTTTAACTTTTTGAAGTCGATCAACCAATATGTTTCATTTTGGATGTTGCCTCATAAGTCTAACCATCACAGATGTATGTGGCTTCACCCATCTTTTAAACTTTGGCGAGCCCGTTTATCCGTAATTTGCTACAAATATTCATCATTCCTTCACCCTTCAAGACAAACTGGTAAGGCGTATTCCACTTTCATGGCTCTTCAATGCAAATCTCAAGATGAAGTTGATAAACAAGAGAACATGACTTTTCTCCTTATGTGAATTTGCCGATTTTTTATAGGCATGAGTGCTCTTTAAATTACCAAGAAATGCATTCATCGAGCCAAGACACCTGCTTAAGGATGTCAACTTGCTCTTGCCCCCTATGTGCTCGGCCATTTGTATTGCGGCATGTTCGAAGCAACCACGAAGGGTTTTGACTACTCTGGTGGACCTATATGGCTTGTTTATATGTGGTTCTACGAATATTTTTGGATAAAATTCATCAAATCTGTTCCAACTAAATGCAAAATTCACTTCTTTTAGCCATTATAATGCCCTCTGCCCCAAAAATAATCATTCATTCACAAAATGTATGAGTTTCTTTCTTTCTTTCAACATTAATAAATCCAACCATTCTCTCTGTCAATTTAAAGATAAAAAATTTGGTTCAACCTGGTTCACGGAAGAATATAAGTTGACTGATATCGATATGGTAAGCCTCAGAAATGCATTTTGGAAAAGTTATTTGATCTTTGGAGACCTTCCATGACGCAGGGATAAACGTGATGAGGATAACTACTCTGGATCCATGGAGCTTCTCTGGACTCCTCACAGAGACTTCTCGAATCCACGAAGAAAGAAAGCAGAAAATAGAAATAAATTCTAAGAAATTTGAAATTGATTAATTGATGACTAAAAATGAGTTCACAGCCCTTTAAATAGGGGTACCAAGAAATGGGAAAGAAATCAGAATCAAACTACAACTAAAACTCCTAGAATTTGCAACTTACTATAAATAGTAAACTTACTATTTATATACGGTCGTGATGTCTACTAGTGTGCAAGGTTTTTGGCCAAAAATAGTAAGTGTCCTATTTGGCTTCACCAAACCGTTCTCCTAATTATTCTAAGCTCTTTTCATGTTGGGCGCAACTCCTAAAGCTCGACGGATGAAGAGTTATAATCAAACTAAAACTTACTATTTATAGTAAAAACGAAATTTAAACAGGGAAACGACCTTCGTTCCAGGGGTTTTTCACAATTCCGGGCACGCAACCTAGCATAGCCAGGTTGGTTGGCTAAAGTAGCCTGTTCTACCCCAAAATCATATATTTTATGTCAGCTAACTCATTCTGGATTGTGAGATATGCCCGATCTAAGGTCCGACAGTCCGGATCACTTCTGTCGTCGACCAAGCCTTTTCTGATCCATCTTGGCCATGAAACTGTCCGCGACCCACTCTACATCAGTCCCCTCCACTTCAAAAGAACTCGTCCTCGAGTTCTCATCCTGCGCTAGTTCATGATACTCGGTCAGGTCCGCGACGTTAAAAGTCCGTGAGATCGTCATGTCATATGGAAGATCAATAAAATAAGTGTTGTCATTGATCTTTCGAATGATTGAGACGGGTCCAATCTTCTTATTTTTCAACTTGTTGTACGTCCCGGTCGGAAATCTCTCTTTGCGCAGATGAACCATAACACAGTCGCCCACCTCGAACACTTTTTGTCGTCGGTGCTTGTCCGCTTGTTCCTTGTACTTCTTGTTCGAGGCATGTAGCTTGGTCTGCACTTTCGCATAAATGCCCATAATCTTGTATGCCATATGTTCTGCTGCAATGCTCGTGCCTGGGTGCTTGGGGAGAGGGACCAAGTCAAGCGTGTAGCGAGACACTCGTCCATAGATAATCTGGAACGGTGATTTCCCTGTTGAGCGGTTCACCATGTTATTGAATGCAAACTCTGCTTGAGACAAGGCCAAATCCCACTGCTTCAGTTTTTCTCCTGAAATACAGCGAAGGATGTTCCCAACGTGAGATTCACAACTTCGATCTGCCCATCAGTCTGTGGGTGGTAAGCACTGCTAAATTGAAGTCGTGTATCGAATCGAGTCCACAAAGTCTGCCAAAAGTAACTAATAAACTTCGTGTCACGATCAGGAGTAATGGTCTTAGGGACCCTATGTAGCCGTACGACCTTCCTGAAGAATAGATTCGCCACGTGTATTGCATCGAGGGTCTTCTTGCATGGGATAAAGTGTGTCATCTTAGAGAAATGATATATCACCATGAACACTGAATCCATACCGCGTTGTGTTCGTGAGAGACCAAGTACGAAGTCCATTGATAAATCCTCCCAAGGACCGTCAGACATAGGTAACGGGGTGTAGAGACCCGTATTCTGAGATTACCCCTTGGAGGTCTGACAATATTGTACAACTTTTCCCACATCACGTACTAATTGCGGCCAGTAATACCGTTCTTCCACAAGAGCTCGAGTCTTCTCTCGCCCAAGGTGTCCATCGAGGCCAAAAATAAGTCGGGCATTTTAACTTGGAATTCGCCAAAAATAACCGCTGACTCGGGAAACTAACATTATACTTTATGATTTTTCACCACAATAAGTTAACTTTCACACTATGCTTCATTAAATATTAAAAGTCATTGTTGATATATTTTCCAATTCATCCTTGTAAATGACAAGTCCTCGCGTAAGTGACTTGATGCTGGAGTCTCGAACTTGTCATGCAGATGTTCACTAAAGTGGTAGTTTGATACCGTGAAGAGTGGTTTGGAGAAGAACGATAGTAAATTAAATATTTGTAGGCAGTTCTCATTCTCTTTTTACTACACATTCTATCATTTAGGTTTATCGGAGCTTTCTTTCACCTACTTTTTGAGAGATACAGAGGTGATCTTGTATTCGAGATACATGGGAACCGTTTGAAATTTACAGATATGGACTTCACTCTAATAATAGGTTTGAAGACTGGAGACCTCTATATACCCAAAATTCATCATACGAAGAAGTCAATAAAAGAGAAGTACTTCAAAGAATATCCTATCCTAAAGAAACATATACAAGAGGCATTCGATCAAATAGTTGACAGTGATAAGCACGAAGATGTCGTGAAGGTAACCCTAATATTATGTGTAGAGTAGTTTGTTAGGGGAACCGACACGAAAGTTATATGTAACATGGAGTATATTGACCTAGTTGACTCGTTAGAAGACTTCAATAACCATCCTTAGGGTAGTTTGGCCTTCTAGACAATGACCAAAGGGGTCGAAAGTGCCGCGATGACATCACATATGTTTCGCTGCAATGTTAACGGTTGTATCTTTCCTCTACAAGTAAGGATTCTTTCCCTTTTTATTTGAATTTAGAGTTTATGCTAAACCATAGTTTTTTAAGCCCATCTTGCTATTTCCCTGTAACAGATATGGGTAGTAGAGAGAGTACCGACCCTTAGAGAATGCGTCATTTCATACATTCCCTCTCAAATTCCACGATTCATACAATATCGAGGCTGGAAGGGTTGGAGGTACGAGGAAATTTAGGGAATTTTTTAGAGTGAAGATGTAAGCCAATTTATATCAAGCTAGATGGTCACTTCTTGTAATATATATCTTGTACTGTACATGAACATGAAATATGTTCTTTTACAAACTGAATTAATCTTTACCTTGGAACCCACAAGTGAAGAACTGGAGATGGAGGCCGTTCGTTTGGTCCATGATAAATTTCATGTAAGATGCCATAAAAGTCTTCTTTTATGTTGAAATTTTATATTTACTTTGACATGTTACATCCTTGATATATACATTGCTTCATTTTGTAGGGCATTAAAGATGAGGATGATGAAGTTATGGAAGAGGGAGAGGGAGAGGGAGAGGGAGTGGAAGAGGGAGAGGAAGAAGAGGAGGGAGAGGGAGAGGGAGCGGGATATGAATTGGTAGAAGAGTTGAGGGTGGATAGGGAAGAGCTAAAGAAGGAGAGGGAATTGCTGGAGAAAGATAGGGAAGAGTTAAGTTAGAAATTTCTCGCATTGAAAGAGAGGGAATAATTGATGGAGAAGGGGAGAGGACTAACACTTAAGGAGAGGGAACTCATGTTGAAAGAGAATGAAGCCTTGAGGTTAGAGAGGGAAGAGTTGAATAAGAGAGCGCTTATTAAGATGGAGATGGAAATGTTTTGAAGGAGAAGGAAAATTTGAAGATGAAGAATGAAGAATTGAATAAGGAGAATGAAGAAGTTGCACGTGCAAAAGAAGAGTTAGAGGAGGGGAAGGTGGAGTTGAAGAAGCAGATGGATGTGTTTCTAGCAAAGAATGAGCATTTTTGGAAGGAGAATGAAGAGTTAGAGGAGGAGGAGATGAAGAACAATAGAGAATCAGAGGATTTAGAAGATAAAGAACGAGGGAATGGAGAGGTGGAGGTTCAAGCCTATAGTACAACAGACAGTAATGTATCTGAGAAATCATTGTTGTCAACTCCTGTTTATCAGAGGAGAACTAAGAGGGTCCCTAAGCCACTGTCTACAAGGTTTCTCCATTTTTATCCATATCTGTCATTCAAACAACTCCAAGCATCATTGTCGATTTTGAGAAACCCAACAAATTTTATACTTTTCCGACACCCTTCCAGGCCTAGATGGATCCATCCAGGGTTATATCGGAGGACGAACTGTAATAATTGGAGAGTTGGTATAACGCAAACAAAGGGATGGCGGCATGTATTTGGTTCAAGACCATATGGGAGAATGATGCATGGGTTGATAGCGAGGTAAGTAATTCACATACATATATGGATGTGTATTTAGATATTATGTTAGTTGTGAGCTTAATCATTAAAATTTTTTGTTTAGGCTATTGATAAATACATTGATTTCCTTAAGAGAAGGCGTGGTTCACTTTTAACGTTATATACTTATGATTGCAAGTTCTGGCCCACATATTTTTTGGTAAATATTTAAATTGGATTATGGGCACTCTGTTTTATGTTTATGTGAGATTTGATTTAAATTTTTTTTATGTTTGTAATAGCCATGTCTCCAATTGAATATGCCGATATTAAGAATGTATGTGGACATAAACAGTGCCTTAAAGCAAAAAACATTACAAGTCGATAAGGTTGGTGTGACTGCAATTGTCAAACATCGAGAAGGGGCGAAGGCCATGTGACAGTATGAACAGGTAATGCTGTCGTTGCAATTTATCAACGCTAGGTGTACCCATTTCTATCATTTCTTTAATGATATCTTATTTTGTCAAACATGGACAGACATACGTACCGGTGAACCACGACAATAGTCATTGGTACTTGACGATCATCCACCCTTAAGAACGAGAGATTGTTCTTCTCGATAGTTTATATTCGAGGGTAGTCAGTCGATAAAGGGAATAGATCGAGCTGATGATGGAGGGATTACCTATTATATTCTATGCCACAGGAGATACGTTTGCGCTGGATGGGAAGGATTGGACCATCAGAGAAGAGACTTCCATACCCAAGCAGATGAACGAATATGATTGCAGCATATTTGTCATGAAATATATTGACATTTTGTATAGCGATCGAATTTGGTTAGGAACAGACTTGCAAAAATTTACTCCCATTTTTAGGAATTCAATAGCCTGTGATTGCTTAAGTGTCCACAATATATGAAATTTGTCTTAGGCATGAGAGGAATAAGAAAATTTTGTGAAATATTGTAATTTGTTGTGAATGATGTCTTATATAAAATTTAGGGTGAATGAAGACCTGCTTGTGAATTGTTAATTAATTTATTTGTGAATAGTGATTTCACTGTGAATAATGATTTGTTTGTGAATTGGTATCAGTCAATTTCTCTCACTTCGTGGTCAAGTTTACTCACTCCGTGGTCAATTTCACTCACTTCTCGGTCAAGTTCGCTCACTTCGCAGTGAAGTTCACAGGTCAATTTCACTCACTTCGCGGTCAAGTTCACTCCCTTCGCGGTGAAGTTCACTACTTCGCGGTCAATTTCACTCACTTCGCGGTCAAGTTCACTCACTTCGCGATGAATCTCATTCACTTCTCGATCAAGTTCACTCACTTCGCGGTCAAGTTCGCTCACTTCACGGTAAATTTCACTTAGTTCGCGGTCAATTTCAATCACTTCGCGGTCAATTTGAATCAGTTTGCGGTGAATTTCACTCACTTCGCGATGAATTTCACTCAGGTCGCGGTCAAGTTCAATAACTTTGCAGTTAAGTTCACTCACCTCTCGGTCAAGTTCACTCACTTCATGATGAAGTTCACTCACTTTGCGGTGAATTTCATTTACTTCGCTGTGAACTTCACTCACTTCACGGTGAACTTCACTCACTTCTTGGTCAATTTCACTCACTTCGCGGTCAATTTCAATCACTTCGCAGTCAATTTCACTCACTTCTCAGTCAAGTTCACTCAGTTCGCGGTGAATTTCACTCACTCCAAGGTCAAGTTCAATCACTTTGCGGTCAAGTTACATCACTTCGCTGTCAAGTTCACTCACATCACGGTCAATTTCGCTCACTTCGCGGTAAAGTTCTGTAACGTCTCGGAAAAATTCATACAAAGACCCGAGTACCACCTCAGAAAGAAATCACTAAGGACCAAATCCTTTAGAAATTTAACAAAATTAATTAAGTGCTAAACTAGATTAGCTGTAAAATTCGCTTGAACCACTTTAAATACAAACTGCAAGACCCAAAACCTGTAGAATCCTTAACGCTACATTACCTTCTAACTTAGGATCAATCTCAAAACCCAATTGCTCTCAGGAGCACCTTGAAACTTCGTATCGGACCTGGACCATGCGTCGAAAGTCCGATTACTGCGAAACCAAATGGTTAGGACCGCCTTACTGGAATTGACGGCCATCTCAGAAATCAAGTCCTAATGATACCCAGAAACACACAACTTGAGCCCGGAGCGAAGTGTATGAGAAACGCAAATATCTTTAGAAATTGAGCTCAAATTTAAGTGATTTGGGCCGTTCGCTTGTGGGCCAAATTTAAGCTTTCAGACCGTCAGAATCTGACCCAATTACACCTTCGAATCAGGAAAAATTTCCAACACATGTCAGTATACTTGTGGCCCTGATCAAATGTCGGTGACCGTTGAACTGAAACTGGTCCACCACGGTCATCTGTAAATCTGATCGGACCGAAAACTTAACTCGACCTAGATCCAATGCCAGGGAGCTTAAGTTCGACTGCACACAGAAAAGGGGCCTCCAGAAGTGCTCCGTTGGATTGAAGCAACCCCCATTTGGCTATAACCTAGGTATACCATGGCCCTGGGGCCATTCCGGTCAGTTCTGGGCCTATATAAGGACCTTAAACCCTCACCCTCTTTCCACACATGAATTTGCAACCCTAAAGAGAAAAGAGAGAATGAAAGAGAGAGAAAGTGTGAGAGAGAGTTGGAGTTTGATCCAAGGTTTCCGTGCTTAACTATCACATCGGTATCGCTATTCCGGAGATTCTAAACTCGTTCTTAGGTAAGAAATCCAAACCCTAATTTGTTTTAGGGTTTCAAATCGAGTAAGAGATGGGATAGCTAACCCATTTCATGATATAGGTTGTCATTTACCGGCAAAAGGTGCGGACTATAAAGGTTTAGGTTATAGTTTTCAAGGTTTTCAATACCGGTTAATGATTTATGACTGATGTAGGTGTCATTTCACATGCTAAATGCGATGCTTGTTTTACTTTACAGATATATATGAACTATGTTAAGTATAGTGTATTCCATGTGTTTGTTGATATGACTGAATGAGTACGGAATTTGGATTCGTGCTTGCCATGATTATTCGTCGTGAATATATGGCTGTTATGCGTGTGACAACTCCTTGGTGAAAGGATTTGTCCTAATTCCTATTATTGCCAACATCGTTACGTATGTTGTAGTGTGTAGTGTAAGTGTTTGTAAAAATGTCTGAATGGATATGGAATTTGGATTTTTGCTTGCCATGATTCTTAACTATGAATATATGCTCATTGTGTATATGGCAACTCCTTTGTAAAAGTGCATGACAGGATATGTGTTATAACTAGCCTAATACCTGTATATTGGAATGTGTAGTCTAAGTGTTTGATAAATTGCCTCAATGAGGATATACCTATTGAAATACATGTAATGAGGGTATTGAGATAGGATTCTCAACCCCCTTAGCTATGGTTGTGGTTTCCTTTATGTAACCTATATTACTATTGCGTGTTGTATGGTCGAAATGCATATGTATGCTAACATGTATACTATGTGTTTGTTGAAATGCTCAAATGAGACTTATATATTATGTTGGTTGCTACATGTTTTTTTTTTACTAGCACATATGTATTCCTATCGTATTTGAAGTGTGTTTGGGGCTACGGTATAGTCCAGGCAATCGGTAACTAGTTCCAATTAAGTGGCTGACTTAGTTTCAGCTACGATATATGCGTTCGACGAATCCAAGTTGTACGTCGTTTGACGATAGTGGTTAGGCCACGCGGAATGCTTATGCACTCCTTTTTTTTTACTAGCACATATGTATTCCTATCGTATTTGAAGTGTGTTTGGGTCTACGGTATAGTCCAGGCAATTGGTAACTAGTTCCGAGTAAGTGGTTGACTTAGTTTCAGCCACGACAGATGCGTTCAACGAATCCAAGTTGTACGTCATTTGACGACAGTAGTTAGGCCACGCAGAATGCTTATGCACTCTATGTCGATCAAATCAACGTGCGCACGTACTAGTCGAGCTTATCTAGCAACCTGATTGGCCCGATGTATGTTCACCATTTATGGACGTTACTTCTTGAATTTAAGGTACCAAACTCACCAGTGAAAATTCCATTTAATCTTGGTACCTCGATCCGCTAAGACTCATGAGCTGGGCATGGTAGTATGGGACACCGTGGTCGAGCTGTCGGCCTACGCTGGGGCGACGAGCCTCCCTGTAATGACCAGTGAGCAACACCGCCTCGTGAGCTAAATACGGTGGTATGGGATACTGTAGTCGAGCTGTCGACCTACACTGATCAGGTGACGAGCCCTTTGTAGTGACCTCGAGCATACTCTGAGACTGCGTTGAGGCGACGAGTCTTCTGTAGCTGCTAGAGTATAAACTAGGCCTACACTGATCAGGTGACGAGCCCTTTGTAGTGACTTAGAACCGTAATATCGTATGAGAATTGCTAGGATTGACGACCCTAGAGTGGATCATTGTTTGGGCATTGATATAAGGGAGGTATCTTAGTTTCCTAATCCTGCTGTATGAATAAACTTAAGTAAGAACCTGACTAATCACGAGCATGCACAACATTACGTGTGCCTTTGACGTAGCTGGTCAAGCACTGAGGAAGGGTTGCATGTCGCGATCGTGAGATGAAGTCGCTAAGGGAGCGTAGGCGAGGGCATGCATCATTATTTCATATCATCCTTGCACTAACAAGAGTACTTAGGACCTGATTGTTGTATTGCGTTATCATCACTGCGTGACTGAATTGATAATATGTTAACCTTTGCTTTATAGCTCCACTGAGTTGATCACTCACTCCTACATTCTGGGACGGTGTTGTACACACCAACCAAACCCTGTCTTAGTTGCATGTGGTGGTGATGCCTACGAGGCGGGCCAGACTTCGAGGATGACGAGGAGGCATTCTCCTATATGCAGTTCTCGGGCGGGTTCATGTGAGTCGTGGCCTAATCGACGGGGCTTGCAGGGTTGCTGAATAGATGACATTACACATTTTGTATATTTTGAAACTTTACATGTAAAATTTTGACCTGGTAACATGATCATACTCATGAGACCTACGATTACTTATACGTTTTATATATCTATCACAGTCTTCCGCTTACTTAACTTAATCGTCTCTAGAGTATGATATGTTGTTTTGGTTTAATCCCATTCATGTTTAATGTGCTAATGCAGACAACATTTAATCATCACTATCTATGTTGCATAAGTGATGCACTGGAACTCGGGAGTTGAGCTCCTGCTCGACCCCCGATTTTTAGGGCGTTACAAGTTCACTCACTTTGCGGTCAATTTCATTCACTTCACGGTGAAGTTCACTCAGGAAGCGGCTAATTTCAATCGGCGAAGCAAATTTGACGTGCACAACTAGGCGTAGCATGTTGGGTCACTAAAGTAGCTCGTCCTACCCCAAAATCATATGTGGTACATCTGACAACTCATTTTAGTTTGCGAGATATGTCCGTTTAAAGTTATGACGGTCCGGATCATCTCCACTTTGTGGCCCACCCAACATTGGAGTGCATTTTAGCTAAGGTGGCGACGGCACCACCGCCACACTCTGGACATTCAAGTAGCAGTGCTGCCCGGTTGGCGGTACTGCCGTTGCATGTTGGGTGTTCCGGGCGGTAGTGCCACTTGGTCGGCGATGGTGCTACCACCACCTTTACAACATCTACTGATGAGGACATCGTGCACATGCACGCTCGCACACTACCACCCCTATGCATGTACGTACGCAGAAGGAGGACCCCTCCATCGATTTGGCTTGATGACGACATCTAGGGAGGGTCTCCTATTTAGAAGACAAGTTTTGGTTAAAAAAAGTGGGGCCGATAGTCAAGAAAAGCCCATCATGGGATCTCATGATCGTAGCTCACTCGTCGAATTAATTTCATATTTTAGGTTTTGCTTATTGTTATTATTTAGAACATTGTGAACGCTTTAGATTTCTCTGTTTGGTTTTCATTTTAGTTTACTTTATCGCCAAGTAATGGTTGCACACATGGTGCGAGTTTTGGGGTATAGGATTTTCTCTATAAATAGGCACCCCTTGTAGTTCCTTTGATTCATTCAAGTTTAATACAAATTCCTGCTTTATTTTTCTACTCTCTTCGTGAGTTATGGAAGAATTCAAAAGTGGGTGCGAAGCCCTCCCTTTTCGAAGGGCTAACTATCATGGTGCGAAGCCACATCGACTCCGATTCATCCCCATCATCCATCATCTCTTTTCTTCTATCTTCCACCACCATTCATACTTCACATTCATCCTTGGTTGCATCAGTTTCCTTTCATTATACCAATTTCTCAAATTTTGGCCCGCAGGGGGACTGAAACTTCGACGGAGCACCACGTCCAGATCAGAGCTCGGGTCGACGTCAAAATAGGGGTTTTTGTAGCCCAGGCCTAACCGACCAAGGCCCAGGAATCCTTTTCCGGATTCTCTCCTCCCTCACACGTGTGGCTAGCCTCATGCGCACGTACGCCCGCACCTGGCCCGCTGTCCACACGCCGGGAGCATATCGGGTTCAGGTTTTCCCTCTTTTCCTTGTTTTTATATACCTAATTGCATAACTCTATACCTAAATTACATTATTCCTCACTGATTTACCCTTTTACTCACCCTAGGGTTCCATGAATTGAGATTAGGGAATCCATTGGATTAGGGATTGATTTTTTTTTATGCATGAGTGGTTGATTTTATTTCCCTTTGACATCGCTTAACTTATAATTTTTATTAGTCCACCCCTAGTCTGTGTCGGCTTGGACCCGCATATATTCCCCTTCTTAATTGAATGTTTGAATTTTCATATGGGATGTGGAATTTGTGTGATTGTTTCTGAATTGGTAGGATCTAAGCCTGAAATTTTACATGTCATATTTGATTTTCCATGTCCTGCATCATCTACTCTATTTGTTGGGTGGGTCCCATCTAAATTGACCGGGAACTTCGTGAAATTGACTGAGAAGTGCATGAAATTGACTGAGAAATTCATGAAATTGACCGGGAACTTCATGAAATTGTTCGCAAACTTCTTGAAATTGACCAATAATTGCGTGAAATTGACCGAGAAGTGCATGAAATTGACCGAGAAATTCATTAAATTGATCGAGAACTTCGTGAAATTGACCACGAACTTCTTGAAATTGACTAATAACTACGTGAAATTGGCCGAGAAGTGCATGAAATTGGCCGAGAAGTGCATGAAATTGACCAATACCTGCGTGAAAATGATCGAGAAGTGCATGAAATTGACTGAGAACTTGGTGAAATTGACTACGAAACTTCGTGAAATTGACTGCGAACTTCTTGAAGTTGACGGATAACTGCATGAAATTAACTGAGAAGTGCATGAAATTGACTGTAAAATTCATTAAATTGTCTGAGAACTTCGTGAAATTGATCGCAAAACTTCATGAAATTGACCGAAAACTTCACGAATATGACCGAGAACTTCACGAAATTGACCAAGAACTTATCGGAATTGAGCGACAACTTATCAAAATTTGTAAGTGCTATAGTTTATATCCTTGTCTGTTGTCAAATTTGTGGTGCCAAAATCACTGTTATATAACTTGTATAAGTGAAGCTCTCTTAAATATCAACATTCATGAACAAGCAAAGCTCACAACAAGTAAAGCTCACAAGTACGACGATTCACTCAAAGATCAACCTTGACTGCAAGTATTGCTCACAAGACAAGTCTCAAGAACGCAAGACTTCAAGAAGCGTATAAGGCCATTCGTAAAGAACTCAAGACACTTTCAAGGTTGAGCTACATCAAGATTTCAAGGTTCAAATACATCAAGACTTCAAGGCTTAAACTTCAAGGTCACTTGTTCCTAATGTTTCAATGTCCTTGCTTCACGATTGAGGTTTGATTGACCTTAAGTTGACCTTAGGAGTAGGCCATTTTGGATACATAAGTCATATGTTTAAGTTACATGAGTTTGGGCAGTTTTAAGACTTGTCATAAGCTTTCTTCGACTAGTCTTATCTTTGCTTTGACCAGTCTAAGAAATTCCTCGATCAGTCGTGAGTTTGTTATAAAATTCGGATATTTTCTATTAGGCTTCGATTAGTCCAGGAATCTATTCAACCAGTCGAAGGAACAGTGTCGACTGTATCTTCGACCAGTCGAAAGTCTTCGACTCAAAGTCCAGCGATAAAATTCAGGTTCTTCGACGAGTCGAAGGTGACCTACGACCAGTCGAAGGAGACCTTCGACCAGTCGTAGAACGGTCAAAGCTTATCACGCCCGATTTTTTCAAATATCTGTTAATTCTTCGACTAGTTGAAGAGCTCCCTAGACTAGTCGAAGACGCAATCTGCTCACCTATAAATAGAGTACGAATCTCAGAAGAATCAACAGAATTAATTAATCCATTCAAGCCAATCTTCGTCAAACTTCTGAGAGATAATTCTATGCTTCATCTAAGCTAAGTGTGCTTATTTAATATTCTCTTTCTTTAGCTTTATTTAATTGATTTTGTTTCTGCTATTCCAATCTAATTTGATAAGAGGAATTGTTATTCCCTTTCTTTGGAATCAAAATCAATTAAGGCAAGCCCTATTTGGTTTAATTTAAAATCTATTAGAACTAGAACCATTGTAATTGAGTACTGGACATTGAACTTGGACATTCAATCATCTACTTTGACTTGGTTCTACCGGGCTGCTACAACGAAGGAGATAATCAGGTATTTTATATTTAATTGTAAATTCCTTTTTGTTTTGGTTTCTTTCAAGATTTGCCAGAAAAATCTTGTTGTATTGGTCATCTGAGAAGAGCCAAGAAAACTCAGAAGTGGGGTTTTTTAAATTGTGTAAGCCCACAGATAAAGACACAATTGTAAAGGTTTTGGGTGAACCTGAGAAAACCTATTTTGTTAGTGAACGCTAATATCCCCTGTGTGAGGATATTAGAGTGGAGTAACATTCTGCAGTGTGTTGTTGTTTAACAGTTGGTGAACACATAGGCGAACCACTATAATCCCTTGTGTTATGGTTGAATGATTTATACTTCTAATCTTTAATTATTTATTTGTGGGATGTATGTATGGTGGTGAATGTTGTAATCATTTAATTCAAGCATTGTGGAAATTTTATAATAGTTTAGAATTTATTTTCTGTTATTCCTTTATCAGCTTGATATTTAATTTCCTTTAAAGTTGTTCCAGCAAGGTTGCCTTGCCATTTTTATGGTGTATGGCTGTCCCTAGAACAATACATTTATGATTACAATTTATTTCAGTTTAGTTTGTGTCTATTTCTGTATGCCTCTTTGGTTTGAGATTTGATACAAAGATCTTTCTAGAAATAAGGTTGTCCTACCATAAACTCTGGTTTTTGGTGTAAGGTTGTCCTTAGAACAACATTTGTATCAACCTCTCAAGATCTGAATTCTGAGGTTGTTTTACTTTCTTGCGTTGTGATTTATTTTGGCTATCATATTCTTTTTAATTCCGCTGTTATAAGTTTTATTTGGTATAGTCCTATTCACCCCCCCTCTAGGACATATAGTTAGGCCTTTTCAAGTGGTATCAGAGCTAGATAGCTCTTTTTTAATTCTTGGATTTAATTCCTGAGCTAATGATTTAAGCTATTTTAGATGTCAAATTTTGATAGCCTTTCAGTCACTAGGCCTCCACCCTTTGATGGCTCCAACTATGCCTATTGGAAAGCCAGAATGAGGATCTTCCTCAAATCAATGGATGAGAGTGTGTGGCAAGACACAGTGACTGAATGGAATCCTCCTATCATGGAAGTTACTGGGGTTGATGGTTCAAAATCTATGAAAGTCACACCATATTACCAATGGACCACACTTCAGAAAAGTGAGAGTAGTGCAAATGCTAAAGCACTAAATGCAATCACTTGCGCACTATCATCGGATGAGTTCAAAAGAATCATTTCCTGTGATACTGCAAAGCAAGCTTGGGATATATTAGAAATGACACACGAGGGTACTACAATTTTCAAAAAATCAAAGTCCAACTCCTCACAACCAGATTTGAAGAAATTCATATGGAGGAAAATGAAATGTTTATGGACTTTTACACTAGATTGAATGACATTGTAAACTCAATGTGGGGTCTTGGCGATAAAATCCCAGAAAGTAAAGTGTGTGCAAAGATATTACGCTCACTTCCTAAACGGTTCAATTCTAAAGTAACCGCAATCCAGGAACTTCGTAATACGGATAATATGAGGGTAGAAGAAGTAGTTGGTTCTCTACAAACCTACGAGTTAAACTTTAAAGCTCCTAAAGGTAAATCTATCGCACTAAAATCTTCTAAATGTAATTCAGAAGAAAATTCTGATTCAGAAGATGATATGACTCTTTTAGCTAAGAAATTTTACAAGATTTTCAAAAGTAAGAAAATGGTTGATTTCCAAAAATCAAATGATAAAAAGAAGTTTAGACCCAAATCTCGAAAATTTTTGAAAGATAGTTAATGTTACAACTGTTAAGAATATGGGCACTTAGCAAATAGATGTCCTAAAAAGGACAAACCGAAGAAGAAGGGTATGTTGGCTACATGGGATGAATCATCTTATTCTGAAGCTTCTTCTGAATCAGAAGATTCTGAAACTGAGTCAGGCAATGAAGTTAAAGCTTTTATGACTCTAGCCAAATTCACATTTTCAGATAATGACTCAACAAGTGAAGAAAATCTGAGTAGTGAATGTGAAAATGAAGATGATCTTCAAGACGTTTACAATGCCCTATATAAGGAAAGTTGTAAAATTGCTGTCAAACTTAAACTTCAAAAGGAAAAGTTTTCTAAACTCAAAGAATGTTTTGAATCACTTGTCTTAGAAAAATCACAAATTTCAGATTATTTTGAAAAATCAAAATGCGATTTGGAATTCAAAAACTCCATAATTGTTAATTTGAAATCTGAAATTGAGAAACTAAAAAATGAAGTATCTTCTTTTCTGAGTCTAAAGGACACATGGAAATATACTCAAGGTGATCCAAAGTTAGAAAAACTTTTATCCGGATCAAGAAAATATGGCGATCTATCCGGGTTGGGCTATGATAAAAATTTATCTCCTAAACAAAAGTATACTCCTCCTATGTTTGTGAAAGGAGAGTCCTCAAACTCAAAAGGGAAAAGTACTTATCAAGGTTTTTCGAGAAATTTAAAAACTTTTCAAAAACCTAGAAGCAGCCATGTCAACATTAATCAGAAACGAAATCCACTAGCTGAAAAGATAGTTGATTTACTCAAGGAGTTCTTAAAATCTAACTCTATAGGTCATTCTTACAACTATAAACAAAAGAAGACCAACTATGTTCCTAAACCCAAAACAGTTATGAAATGGGTTCCTAAAGTTGCCTGCTTGGTTGCTCATACTGCTTTCAAAGCAACAAGTCATTCAAAGTGGTACCTAGATAGTGGATGCTCCAGGCATATGACAGGTGACAAAGCTTTATTCACGGATCTAAAAGATATGACTGATGGTTTAGTCACATTTGGTGATGGTAACAACTGCAAGATTATAGGCTAAGGTACAGTTCAACTTTTTAATCTACCTGTGTTTAAAAACGTTTTATATGTTGAAGGCTTAAAACATAACTTGCTTAGCATATCTCAAATATGTGATAATAACCATATGTTTGGTTTTCTAATCAAAGTTGTGAGATACTAAACAATAAGGGTTTTGTAATATTAACTGGACGTAGAACGTCTGAAAATTGCTATATTATTAGCGAATCCAACTCATCTAATCGAACATGTTACATGGTCCATACAGACGAGACTGATTTATGGCACAAACGTCTTAGACATGTACATTATCGAAATTTATATAGATTGAGCAAACGAGAACTTATAAGAGGTTTACCCAAACTTCAAAAATTAGATAAAATATGTGGTGAGTGCCAGATAGGCAAACAAACAAGGAACTCACACAAAAAGGTGAATTCAAATACCACATTAAGACCACTTGAACTCCTCCACATGAATTTAATAGGACCTACCAGAACGGAAAGTCGAGGTGGGAAAAAGTATATCCTGGTAGTAGTTGATGACTTTATCAGATTTATATGGGTAGTCTTCTTAAGGGATAAATCTGAAACCCTTGAAGAAGTAAGAAAAGTTCTCAAAATGATTCAAACTGAAAAATCTTCTCAAATCAGTAAGATTTGTAGTGATTATGGATCTGAATTTGAGAATAACAATTTTGAGAAGTTCTGTACCGACCAAGGAATATTACATGAATTCTCAGCACCCAAAACTCCACAACAAAATGGAATTGTGGAAAGAAAGAATAGGATGCTTCAAGAAATGGTTAATGTCATGTTGAATAGCATGAAGCTCTCTAAAAATCTTTGGGCTGAAGCAGTCAACACAGCTTGCTATATTATTAACCGAGTCTACACTAGCAAAGATAATAATAAAACGGCTTACGAATTGTGGTTCAATAAAAAGCCTACTGTCAAGTACTTTCGAGTTTTTGGCAGCAAGTGCTATATTTTACGAGATCGTGAAAATTTGGGAAAATTCGATACGAAGAGTGATGAAGGGATTTTTTTAGAATATTCTTTAAACAGTCGAGCTTATAGGGTTCTGAACAAAAGAATTGGTGTGATTCAAGAGTCCATCAATGTTGTCATTGATGATCACTTAAACACGCCAATCCCTAATTCAGATAATGATGAAGTTCTAATCATTGATAAACCCGATACTTCATCGAATCAGACAAATTCTGAGTTATGGACTGTTAAAGATCATCCAACCACACAAATTCTTGGAAACCCTCTCACCGGTGTTCGCACTCATAGACAACTTGAGGATATATGTAATTATGTATGTTTTACATCCCAAATAGAACCATCTAACGTAAAAGAAGCTCTTGCTGATGAGAACTGGATTGTGACGATGCAAGAAGAACTCAACCAATTCGTAAGAAATGATATTTGGTATCTCGTACCAAGACCTAAAGATAAACACATCATTGGAAAAAATGGATTTTTAAAAATAAGTCTGACGAGCGTGGAAATATAATTAGAAACAAGGCTAGACTAGTGGTACAAGGTTATACTCAAATTGAAGGAATTGATTTTGATGAAACTTTTACACCAGTAGCACGTCTTGAATCTATCAAACTATTTATATCCATTGCATGTTTTAGAAAGATAAAGATCTATCAAATGGATGTATTCCTACCGAAGATCAACGAGTTGACATTTTTACAAAACCTCTCGATAAAAGCAGGTTTAAAAAGATGGAATTTGATCTTGGCATGTGCATTTTAAAATGATTATTTATGCCTACTTGTATCATAGTGTATATATTTGCTAAGTTGAATTCCAATTTTTGAATAATTTACAAGAAATATAAATTTTTGGACATTCTTCAACCAGTCGTGAGTATACTCGACCAGTCGAACTTAGACCGGTCGTAGATATCTACGACCAGTCATAGATCTCGGGAATCATTTAAAATTTGGAGATTTTGCTTTCTTCCTCATTCCGTTTTTTTCTCTCTAAGGAGCCGAGCTTTGACTTGTCGAACCCACTGTTCTTGTTCTTCAAGGTTAGTGTTCCATTTACGTTTTTCTTGCAGATCTGTGTCTAGATTGTTTTCTTTTCTAGCTTGAAGCTTTCTATTTTGGATTTCATTGAGATTTGGGGTTTGGATTTTGAAAAATCTATTTTGAGTAAACCCATTTCTCAATCCTTTGCAACTTCCTATTTCCTTGTTATCGTTGTTGCAAATGGCTTCTAGAGGTAGAAAACCTACTTCACGTGGTCCTTCTTCTTCCTCCAGATCGACCATTATCACTAAGCGTCATCTTCTTGTTCCCAATGACGATCCATCTTATGTTAGGGACATTAGATTACGTAAAGTTATTGTTGAACATCCTATTGATGTTAATCATATTGCGCCTTTTGACATCCTTCCTATGCTTGAAGCTGTAGGTGGGTTAACTTATTACATTGGGGTCGGCCAGTATACCGGTCCATTGCCCAATCCATGTTTGCATGTATTAGTGCTTTCTCACAGGATGATTTAACTTTTAAAATATCTACTAGAGAAGGGCCTTTTGACATTGATCGTCATTTAATTTCAGCCCTTATGGACATTCCTGTGAATTATGAGGGTATTCCTATCCATAACCTAACTGATAAACCCTCAATTTCTGAAAAACGCATGCTCACTAGAGATTTGTGTAACATGGATGTTCACTGGACACAAAAAAGGAATGCGCTTCCCGCAAGGTATTTGTTACCCAAATACAGAGTTCTCCACAAAATCTTTGTGTCTAATCTGTATCCTCGTTCGGGTAATAAAACTGACTTGACCTCGTTTATGGTTCGTGTTATCCATGCTATTGCCTATGTTACTCAGATTTGTTTACGATCCTTAATCTGTCATTTCATTCTTTAGTTTAGACTCCATCATGGTCATGGTAACATTCCTTTTGCCTATTTAATGACTGTATTGGCTACACATATGTTAGTCGATATGCCGGTTGATGAGGCACCTATCCATCATCTGATTTTCAACAATACTAATATCAATAAGATGAAGCTGGAATTACTTCCTGAACAAGGTGGTGGTGGTGGTGGTCATGAAGAAGTTAGTGATGACATTAATATGGATGACATTTTTGAGGAACTGGATTCTGATTCAAAAAATAATCCAGATTTTGAATCATCTGATGTTGATGCACGTCTGAGTGCATTGGAGGATAAAGTTGAGAACATAAATATAAAGATGGAAAACATGTCTGTTGCTCATGATTTACAATTCAAGTACATGCGCAAATATCTTAGGCGATTGAACAAAGGCATGCACCAACTTGATCCCTCCATTCCTGCTCCGTCATCTGGTTCTGGTTCTGATTAGTTTATATGGGATTTCTGGTCTGTAATAACTTTATAACTTAGCACTAGGATGACTGATTTTGAGTTGGATACTATCTTTGTTTTATGCTGGGTATTTGTTCTATGTGAAACTATGCTGAGTATCTCTATCTCTGGTTTTTGCTATAATCTCATAACTCCTCATGTTTACTCTCATATATCGCTTTATTTAGTTCTCCTTTATTGTTGTTTCCTTTGTCATATTGTGACAAAAAGGGGGAGAATGGTTTGTTCTTAATGATGTGATTGTGAGAGGAGTAGCATTGCTTATGTTACTCAGGGGGAGTATGTTTGAACTAGTTGAACGAACTGATTGAATGTTGAATGCTGAATATTGAATATTGATTTGTAGGTAAGCCAGTTGATATTAACTGGTTCATGATTCTTTAATCAGTTGTTTTACTTTATGTTTAACCAGTTGTTTTACTTGATGTTTATCAAGTTGTTTTACTTCATGTTTATCTTGGTTATGTGTTTTGTCACTAATTTGACAAAGGGGGAGATTGTAAGTGCTATAGTTTATATCCCTGTCTGTTGTCAAATTTGTGGTGCCAAAATCACTGTTATATAACTTGCATAAGTGAAGCTCTCTCAAAGATCAACATTCATGAACAAGCAAAGCTCACAACAAGCAAAGCTCACAAGTACAAAGATTCACTTAAAGATCAACCTTGACTGCAAGTATTGCTCACAAGACAAGTCTCAAGAATGCAAGACTTCAAGAAGCGTACAAGGCCGTTCGTAAAGAACTCAAGACACTTTCAAGGTTTAGCTACATCAAGACTTCAAGGTTGAACTACATCAAGACTTCAAGGTTGAACTACATCAAGACTTCAAGGCTTAAACTTCAAGGTCACTTGTTCCTAATGTTTCAATGTCCTTACTTCACGATTGGGGTTTGATTGACCTTAGGAGTAAGCCATTTTGGATACATAAGTCATATGTTTAAGTTACATGAGTTTGGGCAGTTCTAAGATTTGTCCTAGGCTTTCTTCGACTAGTTTTAGCTTTGCTTCGACCAGTCTAAGAAATTCCTCGATCAGTCGTGAGTTTATTACAAATTTCCGATATTTTCTATTAGGCTTCGACTAGTCCAGGAATCTGTTCGACCAGTCGAAGGAACAGTGTCGACTGTATCTTCGACCAGTCGAAAGTCTTCGACTCAAAGTCCAGCGATAAAATTCAGGTTCTTCGACCAGTCGAAGGAGACCTTCAACCAGTCGAAGGTGACCTACGACCAGTCGAAGGAGACCTTCGACCAGTCGTAGAACGGTCAAAGATTATCGCGCCCTATTTTTTCAAATATCTGTTAATTCTTCGACTAGTCGAAGAGCTCCCTAGACCAGTCGAAGATGCGATCTGCTCACCTATAAATAGAGCACGAATCTCAGAAGAATTAATGGAATTAATTAATCCATTCAAGCCAATCTTCGTCAAACTTCTGAGAGATAATTCTGTGCTCCATCTAAGCTAAGTGTGCTTATTTAATATTCTCTTTCTTTAGCTTTATTTAATTGATTTTGTTTCTGCTATTCCAATCTAATTTGATAAGAGGAATTGTTATTCCCTTTCTTTGGAATCAAAATCAATTAAGGCAAGCCCTATTTGGTTTAATTTGAAATCTATTAGAATTAGAACCATTATAATTGAGTACTGGACATTGAACTTCGACATTCAATCATCTACTCTGACTTGGTTCTACCGGGCTGCTACAACGAAGGAGATAATTAGGTATTTTACATTTAATTGTAAATTTTTTTTTTGTTTTGGTTTCTTTCAAGATTTGCCAGAAAAATCTTGTTGTATTGGTTATCTGAGGAGAGCCAGGAAAACTTAGAAGTGGGGTTTTTTTAATTGTGTAAGCCCACAGACAAAGACACAATTGTAAAGGTTTTGGGTGAACCTGAGAAAACCTATTTTATTAGTGAACGCTAATATCCCCTGTGTGAGGATATTAGGAGTGGAGTAGCGATCTCAATGTGGTGTTATTTAACAGTTGGTGAACACACAGGCGAACCACTATAATCCTTTGTGTTGTGGTTGAATGATTTATACTTCTAATCTTTAATTATTTATTTGTGGGATGTATGTATGGTGGTGAATGTTGTAATCATTTAATTCAAGCATTGTGGGAATTTTATAATAGTTTAGAATTTATTTTCTGCTATTCCTTTATCAACTTGATATTTAATTTCCTTTAAAGTTGTTCCAACAAGGTTGCCCTGCCATTTTTATGGTGTATAGCTGTCCCTAGGACAATACATTTGTGATTACAAGTTATTTCAGTTCAGTTTATGTTTATTTCTGTATGCCTCTTTGATTTGAGATTTAATACAAAAATCTTTCTAGAAATAAGGTTGTTCTACCATAAACTCTGCTTTTTGGTGTAAGGTTGTCCTTAGAACAACATTTGTATCAACCTCTCAAGATCTGAATTTTGAGGTTGTTTTACTTTCTTGCATTGTGATTTATTTTGGCTATCATATTTTTTTTAATTCCGCTGTTATAAGTTTTATTTGGCATAGTCCTATTCACCCCCCCTCTAGGACATATGGCTAGGCCTTTTCAAAATTGAGCGAGAAATTCACGAAATGGACAGCGAACTGAGTGAAATTGACCGAGAACTTCATAAAAAAGAATGAGAAATTCATTAAATTGACCGAGAACTCAGACAATTTAACTAAGAAATTCATGAGTTGCTCGATTTCCGGTGAATTTGAGCAAGTATTTCAACGACTTCTCGGTTGGAATTGCCTGAGATCTAGGTAAATTCTTTATATTTTAAACATCCTTACTTCTCATGACCACTGTATCAGTGAAATCCGTGTTAAGGAATAAGAATAAGAGTGCGTTGAAGTGAAACACGATTTATGGAGAAAAGCCTTCAATATTCCATGTTTATGGATGCATCTGATTTGAGGGAATGAACGTAACTCTGAGTAGGATGGAAGATGACAGATGTACAATGATAGTATATAAAGATTTAATGGAGATTTAATGAAGAAAATGATAAAAAGAATGAATATTTTGATATAGATGAATTTTGACCTTTTTTTTTTTGGTATAAGTGAGTGAAAGGAATGTAAATTATAAAGCAGTGGCATTTTGGTCCGATAAAAACACACTCGTACAACAGGGTAATAGTTTGGTAAACTAAGTTTGGGGAGGTAGAGAAAAGACGGTGGCTTAAAAGTGAGGCATATAGTCGGAAAAGGCTCTTTTTTTATTTTTCATATATTTTAGGGCATGATCCATACAATTTTCTAGTGGACTACACCACAATAGACTATTGTTATTTAATGTTAAAAAACTTTTGTTGGCTACAAATGTTTTGGATTAAGCAGTTTTTTTTTTTTTAAAAACCTTAAACTGTTATAAATATATTGATTTTAATATATATTTTAATAATATATTATAATAAAGTATTTGAAAAAAGATGTTTGAAAAAACACGTTTTTCAAGATTTTGGGAATAGTCCCACATGGGAAAGAGAAGAGAAGAAAATCTGGTTTAAATGAAAACAGCGGAGTATTATAATATTTACCTACGTAGTCCGTGGA
Source organism: Magnolia changhungtana (assembly GCA_030180095.1). Taxonomy (NCBI): domain Eukaryota; kingdom Viridiplantae; phylum Streptophyta; class Magnoliopsida; order Magnoliales; family Magnoliaceae; genus Magnolia; species Magnolia changhungtana. The sequence goes on from JASAUF010000625.1 coordinate 7,391,817, forward strand.
CTATAGACCTTGCGTGTTCCGGCGAAGGCACTGAACACCGCATGCGCCGCTGGCGCGCTCGCGCTCGGGCTCGGGCTCGGGCACGGGCACGGGCACGGGCTCGGTCTCGGTCTCGGTCTCGGTCTCGGTCTTGGGCTTGGGCTCGGGCTCGGGCTCGGTGCGAGGGCGTGGGCATGTGAGGCAGTGTGGCTGTAGAGGCGCTAGTGGCGCACTTTGCACTTCGCACGTGCGCATCGTGTCGCAGAGGGTCGCTCCCTTCGCGAACCGGAGCGAGTCGCGGTGCGACTAGTGGCTAAGGCAGATGGTTGGCTGGACGGAAAATAAGAGGACTGAATGAGAGTCTCTCTAATTATATAGAGGCTGGAAATATAGCTGTTGCACAAATGTGTAACATCTATGGAGTTAATTACAAGAAATCTGTTATTAACAGGTCATAAAACTAAGCTAGCCCAATTTATAAAACGGCTAGTCGCCTCTCTCACAAATGACCATATAACGGCTTAGTTTCAATGTACCATATAACGGCTAGTTTCTCCAACAGCTAGAAAACGGTCATGGAATTTAATTCCCTGGACCATAAACCCCAGCCATCATAGCCTATAAAAGGAGGATCTGGATGGGTTTCCAAACAATCTCAGCTCACTCCAGCAAACCTATATGAACAGAGACAGCCAGCCCCTCTCCACTCATAATAATATTATAGTATTTCCAGTAATATAGCAAGGCTCTAACCTTAGCTTGAAGAATAGACCAGCGGTGTGGTCTATGACTGTTCAACTGAACCAGTGGCTGAAGAATTGAACTGACCAGTGCAGTGGTCAAAATCAATTTTCTTCTTTCTTTCTTTTTCTTTCTTTGGGATTTTTCTCTTAATTGTATATTGCCAGAAAGTGTGTAAAAGAGTTCCATTTGGTGGGCCTTCGTGTTTGCTGAACGCAGACCCACACCAGGCTTGTCGTATCCTAGAAGCAATTTGCCTGTAACCTATCAGATACTCATTCCACTTGAGTAGGGGCAAATAACGCTTTAAGGACAGCGTTTCAGACGTGCTTCAGCCTGTCCTTAGTTCTGATCGTAGTGATTTTTGGTTTCCATATTATACAGATATTACATTAATCTGTATAAAATTCTCAACAAGCTTAAAGCGTTATTTTTGTAATGGAAGCCGACAATGTTTCATCCATCAAGCTGATGAATCAAGACTTGATACGTCTTGATAGGTTCGATGGAACCAATTTTACCAGATGGCAAGACAAGCTGAAATTTCTCCTAATCGGCGCTAAGGATCTACTACATACTAGATCCAAATCTGCAAACACTACCGAAGCATCCGATCTGAGATACACTCGAATGGTGGTACGCCCGCACCAAACGAGCCGAAGACGAACTCTTGTGTCGAGGACACATTCTGAACGCTCTCTCCGATCGACTGTACGATCTATACCAACAGACATCATCAGCAAAGGAAATCTGGACTGCTCTGGAGTTCAAATACAAGGCTGAAGAAGAAGGTACCAACAAGTTTCTCATCGCTGGTATTTCGACTTCAACATGGTAGATAATAAACCGTTGCTACCCCAAATCCAAGAACTATGACTACTAGTAAACAAAATCAAAGCCATAAAAATAGATCTTCTGAATCATTCCGGTTGGGCTATAATTGCTAAATTGCCACCGATGTGGAAAGACTATAGAAAGAAGTTCTTTGCATAAACCGAGGACTACACACTGGAACAAATCCAGAAACACCTCATAATTGAGGAAGAATCCCGTAACCGCGATGAAAAGAATGATAACGGGAATGCCTCGTCCAAGGTACATGCGAGAGAACTCTAATAACAAACATCCCGAGAAGGACAATTCCTGAAACCCAATAAAGGGAAATTCAAGAAAAACACCCAAAAGAAGAACGGAAAGTTCAAAGGCCCATGCCATGTCGTGGAAAAATCGGCACTATGCTCGAGTATGCCGATATCGCAAATCTAAACAAGAGGCAAGTGCAAGAGAAGAAGGCGATATTGTGGCTATGATCATCGAGGTGAATACCATCCAAGGCAAAGTTCCAGGTTGGTGGTATGATCTAGCACAAAGATACATGTGTGCTTACGACAAATCACCTTCAAAACCTATGAGGAATTGACCGATGGTCAAGAAGTCCAAATGGGCAATGAAGTCCGATCAAAGGTCGTCGAAAGGAACTGTCGAATCGATATTCACATCCGGGAAGAAAGTGATTCGACCAATGTACCGTACGCGTCCAGGACATGAGGCGAAACTTAGTTTCGGGGATCTTCTTGGTAAACCAGGCATAAGGGTGGTGTACGAAAGTCAGAAAACCGATTCGTCCAAGAATGGGAATTTTGTCGGGAAGGGATATTAACGGGATGATTAAGTTTTCTCTAAATGAAAGTAGCACTTGCGTATATGGTTGAATCCTGGATTGTGGCATGATAGACTAGCCCATATAGGGTATAGTACCTTGAAGTTCATGGCTAAGAATGGTTTAATCTCATATACAGATAATGAAACAGAAAAATGTGAAGTGTGTATAAGATCCAAAATGACGAAGAAACATTTTCCAAGTGTTGAAAGATCGTCTCAAATATTGGATCTTGTACACAGTGATATCTCGTGAGTTAAACGGCATTCTTACTGTGGAGGTAAACGGTAGACTTCATAACCTTTATAGATGATTGCTCTAGATATGTGTATGTGTACCTATTAAAGAGCAAAGATGAAGCATTGAACATGTTTAAAGTATATAAAGAAGTAGAGAATCAACTAAATAAGAAGATTAAAATTCTCCAGTAGCGATAGAGGAGGAGAGAATACTTCTCTAATGAATTCGATAACTTCGTGAAGAACATGGTGATACATCAATGTACAATACCATACACACCTCAACAAAACGGAATAGCTGAAAGAAAGAATAGAACATTAGTAGAAATGGTCAACTCAATGCTGATAAGAGCAAAGTTGCCACTAAATTTATGGGGTGAGGCACTGCTTGCAGCATGCCATATTATAAACAGAATTCCGTCTAAAAAATATAGAATATCTCCATATGAAACATGGAGAGGAAGAAAACCTAACCTAGGATATCTTAAAGTGTGGGGGTGTCTTGCATATTGCAGAACCCCTGATCCAAAAAGAACTAAGTTAGGACCAAGAGCTATTAAGTGCACCTTCGTAGGGTATGCACACAATAGTAAAGCTTATAGACTTCTAGACATGGAGTCTAATACAATAATAGAATCTAGAGATGTTGAATTCTTTGAGAACTCACTATCTTTTGAGTCAAAGGATAATGAAATCCAAACTCCTACTAGAGAACCTGATAATACAACTCCACAGATAGTGGAAGATCCTATTGAACCTCGTAGAAGTCAAAGAACAAGAATAGAGAAGAATCTAGGAGATGACTACATAGACTCACAACGCATCATTTTCCATCTGATAGAAGCAGATAGAGAAAATGTTATAAGGAAAATACCTATAGTAATGACTATAGAAGATGATCCTAAATCATATAAAGAGGTCAGTATCCTCTAGAGACTCAGCTTTTCGGAAAGAAGCTATAAACGATGAAATGGATTCCATACTATCAAATCAAACATGGGAACTAGTAAACTTACCTCCAGGTTCTAGACCCATAGGTTGTAAGTGGGTATTTAGGAAGAAATATCACATTGATGGGACTATCCAAACCTTTAAGGCTCGACTAGTAGCTAAGGGTTTTAGACAAAAAGAAGGGATAGATTACTTTGACACATATTCACCACTGTATTAGGATAACATCCATTAGGATATTATTTGCGCTATTTTCCATATATCATCTTCACATCCACCAAATGGATGTAAAGACCGCATTCCGAATGGTGATCTCAATGAGGAGGTATACATGGAACAACTGAAGGTTTTGTTCTACCAGGAAATGAAAACAAAGTATGTAGATTAGTCAAATCTTTGTATGGATTAAAACAAGCACTAAAAAAATTGGCATGAGAAGTTTGATTCCAAAATTTATCTCATGGTTTCATGCATAATGTAGTGACAAATGCATATACTCTAAAGTAGATGGTAGTTATATCGTTATTATTTGTCTGTATGTAGATGACATGTTAATAATAAGTAATAAAATTGAAACAAAGAGGTTTCTATCTTCCGTATTCAAAATGAAGGATCTTGGACAAGTTGATACCATTCTGGTATCAAAGTTAAAAAACATTGTGGGGTTATGCTTTGTGTCAATCTCATTATATTGAGAAGATACTAAACAAATTTAACCATCTAAATATAAAGGAAGCAAAAACCCCATTTGATCCAAGTATCAAGCTAAAAGAAAATCTTTTGGAAGAACAATTGCACAATTAGAATATGCAAGTTTATAGAAGTCTAATGTATGCTATGCAATGCACTAGACCGTATATCGCATATCTTTGTGAGTAAACTTAGTAGGTTTACTAAGAACCCCAAGATCAACACCTGGAATGCAATCAAGTAGAGTCCTTGGTTACTTAAAAGCAACCAAAGATTTAGGACTATTCTATTCGAGTTTCCTGTCAGTATTGGAAGGATATACCGATGCGAGCTGGATATCGAGTGGAGACAACAAGTCTACTACTGGGGTGGGTATTCACCAGGAGGTGTCATCTTGGGGATCCAAGAAACAGACTTGCATAACGCATTCGACTATGGAGTCCGAATTCATAGCCCTACCGCAACAGCAAAGAGGTGAGTGGCTAAGGATCTTCTATTAGAAATCCCTTTCGTGTAAAGCCTATATCTGTGTGTCACTACATGTGATAGTGAAGCCACATTAGCTAGAGCCTATAATGGCACTTATAATGGTAAATCTAGACATATCAGTCTTCGACATGATTATGTCGACAATTGATTCAAGATGGAATCATTGCTTTATTTCCTATGTGAAATCAAGCAACAACCAGCCAGATCCTTTTACTAAACCTCTACCTGAGAGATAGTAAAGGCTACATCTAGAGGGATGGGGTTGAAACTCTTCAACCAAAGTTCCACCAGTGATGGTAACCCAACCTAAAGTCAGAAAATCTCTAATTTTGGGTTTAATGGGTAAGAACAAGTCACTGATATGTGGAAAGTTTTCAAAGATCAATTATAAAACCTCATCCATAATAGATAAGTGCCGAAAGCGTTACGATAGAGGTTGAGTCTTAAGAACTCTTAATGAAATCCACTATAGGACAAGTGTTTTAAAGTAACTGAGACACCTGGAAGGATTTCACCTATAATGAACGTAGAGATGGTGCCGTCTCTCATGAGAGTTAGGAGTTTTCTCTCGGGATCGTTCACGAATTAGGATAAGCACAAGGCCATTAAATGTGCTGAGCAAGATTGTGGGAACTCTAACAAACACATAGCGAATATGTGTGTGGTTTCTCCAACTCTGTTATCTAGGAATAACTGGTTCAAAGCTGTGGCTACCAATAATTTCGATAGAGTTTTGAGATCCTTACACTAAGGGAAGATTAAAATCGAAAGATATCTTTCTTTATGCATATAATGATTATTAAAGATATTGTTTAAACCGAGAAAATATTTTTATAAAATCAAGTGGGGATGTTATAAATATATTGATTTTAATATATATTTTAATAATATATTATAATAAAGTATTTGAAAAAGATGTTTGAAAAAACACGTTTTTCAAGATTTTGGGAATAGTCCACATGGAAAGAGAAGAGAAGAAAAAGTTTAAATGAAAACAATGGAGTATTATAATATTTACCTACGTAGTCCGTGGACTATAGACCTTGCGTGTTCCAAAGTGCATGGCTGAAACCACGCGCATGTCAAGGCCTTGCCTCAGCTTCTGCTCGGGCACCGGCACGGGCTCGGTCTCGGTCTCGGTCTGGTCTCTGGTCTTGGGCTTGGGCTCGGGCTCCTGCTCGGTGCAGGGCGTGGGCATGTGAGGCGGTGTGGTTAGTTTTCGTCGCACGTGCGCATCGTGTCGCAGAGGGTCGCTCCTTCGCGAACCGGAAACAGCGGCGACTAGTGGTAAATTATGGTTGGTCGGACGAAAATAAGAGGACCGAATGAGAGTCTCTCTAATTATATAGATGGAAATATAGGCATTGCACAAATGTGTAACATCTATGGAGTTAATTACAAGAAATCATACAACATAAAACTAGCTAGCCAACAACATATAAAGCTAGTCGCTCTTTAACAACCATATAATCTTGCTAGTTTCAATGACCATATAGTTTAGTTTCTCCAAGTTTAGAAAACGGTCATGGAATTTAATTCCTGGTGACCATCATAGCCTATAAAGGAGGATCTGGATGGGGACTCACTCAAAGCAAACCTATATGAATGAGAAACAAATTTCTCTCCACTCATAATAATATTATAGTATTTTTAATATAGCAAGGCTCTAACCTTAGCTTGAAGAATGATAGGTGTGGTCTACAATTTTCTAGTGAAGAATTGAACCGACCACAATGGTCAAAATCAATTTTCTTCTTTCTTTCTTTTTCTTTCTTTGGGATTTTTCTCTTAATTGTATTGCGGAAAGTGTGTAAAAAGTTCCATTTGGTGGGCCTTCGTGTTTTTGACGAACGCAGACTCCACACCAGGCTTGTCAGTATCCTAGAAGCAATTTGCTCCTGTAACCTATCAAAGATACTCATTCCACTTGAGTAGGGGCAAATAACGCTTTAAGATGACGCCAGACGTGCTTGTCCTTAGTTCTGATCGTAGTGATTTTTGGTTTCCATATTATACAGATATTACATTAATCTGTATAAAATTCTCAACATAAACAGATTGGATGGTTGATAAATGTCATGATGAACTTTATGAAGTTTTTAATGGTTGGCATTTAATAACCACTATTTATTATGGTGGGGTCCACCTTAAATTTATATTTGTTTCATTTTTTAAACTATGGCTAAAAGAAGCTGATAAAATAGAAGGATAGTGTGAATATACAATGTGCACATCAAGTTATGTTCTGTTGTCAGGTCCACCCACCTCACTTGTTAAGTCCCCTGTTTAGAGGGACTGCTGACTGTTGAGTGCATGATGGTTAAATTGTCGTTTTCTGATTGGTTTCTAAAAATTTGGCGGATAGCGATTTCGAAACAGAGGGACTCGCCATCCAGTACCAAGTAGGTAATAGCCCGTGCTGGAAAAGCCATGTGAACCCATATAATGTATGTGCTTTATCCGGAACGTTCATTCACTTTTCTATACCATTTCAGGGAATGAGCCCAAAAGAGAGACATATACAAATCTCAGGTGACCACACACGTAAAAAACAGAGGTGATTATTTAATACCAGCTATTAAAAACTTACCAAGGTCCACTATAATATTTATTTACAATTTCAACCAATTAATAAGGTCACCTAGACGTGTATGAATTTTTAATGGCGGTCGTTCAATCATCACTCCTTTGGTGTGGTGGTCCATATGAGATTTCAATGTGCAGTAATATTTGGAATCATGCCTTAAAATGAGCAGTCAAAATGTGTAAACGATGCCAATAAACTAGATGGCAGCATGGGAGGCCCAGAGAGTGACTAACAAAACCAAGTCACTTGATCAACTAGATCTGTAATTGTATCCGTTTGATGATGCTGGGTTCGGGTCTGAAACACCCACCTGAATGTGGCCCTGTGAATTATTGTTAAGGCATCCCGCCATCATTTTGGTGGGGCTCAATGCATTGACTGGATACATCATACACAATGGGGCATCTCGCACGTGGCACAGTAATTAAATAGGTAAAAATAGGCAAGGTGAGAAAGCAGATGAAATCGAATGACTTGAGATGGCAGATACAATACTACCTTAACTTACCTGGCCCATCTACAGCAGATTGGTGGTTGATATTGTACAGTCCACACGAGGAAGTTGAATTAGTAATCAGGTGGGCCCAACAGTAAAAGGTCCTTAGTGAAAGAAAAAACCTAAGATCTGCCCTTGTTGCTTTTGACCGTTGAACATGGGTGATTACTTCCAGCTTTTTTCCTTTTTTTTTTTTTTTTTTTTTTTTTAATGTTCATCAATGCATCTGATGGTTAGGATCGTCTGATTAGCACCATCTTGGTTAGGATAATCTAATAAATGTATTTTTGAGTTGTGTATCCTACCTAATGAACGGAATGCACCTCAACCCACCCTACACGTGTAATGATGTGGATCAAGGATTGGTGTTAGGTATAAAATAATGGAAGTTTATTTACTTTTTGTTGTTGGAAAGAAAGGAAAGAAAGGGACGTGAAAGGACTCCCTTTACCTATCTCTCACCTTTATCTAATTAAAAAAAATAAATTAGAAGAGAATAATAAAGGTGTATACTTAGTCTAAAAGTGCCTGTCAGGGAATAAACGGAAGAGAGAGGTTTGTGGCCACACTTGCAGGACACGTGACAAATTAGCACAAGTGATCCGTCCATAATGTGGTGCAAAAGTCAGGTTGGTCCACATATGTTCATTAATATTAAATATCAAGTAAAGTCAAGTAGATATTTCTAAAACTTAGGGCCACCAGCCTGACTTATGGGGTCTATTTGTACGGTTTAGATATAAATCTTCGTAGCCCTCTTTCGCTACTTGAGATATCTATCACGAGGGAAACACACATCCACTACATCTCTTCTTGTGCAACGCATGGTTCGGTGGTGAATTTTGATTGGTTGGATCGGGCTTATCTCTCTAACAGCGCATGGCCCAATCCTCTTCTCCATTCCCAACATGATGATCACTTATTAGTACTGAAAATTACCAGGTGGCCCAGATACGTCATCAACTTTCCATAAACTGTCCAATCAAAGTTGGCACATGCGTCCCAATCCCATTCCATCCGCAACTTACGGGTTGATATTATTGTTTTACAACCTTGTATCTAGTTTAGAAAAAAAAAAGGAGAAAGAGTAAGAAAAGATGAGGGAGGCAGAAAAGCAGATGAAAGAAAAAGATGGATAAAGTTGGATGGCAAGAAAATGCATCTTCATTCAAGCAAGCATTCCTTCCTTATAGGTGGGATCCACAGTCACAATGATCCAGACCGTTCATCCAGTGGATCTAAAAATAATTTAATTATGAGATTCAGTGGTCCATATTGATTGTAATAGAGAAGGTCAAGTCATTCATTGATTTGGACCATCCATCGTGTGGCCTGCCTTTGACTGTTGATTACCCCCAGTGATCTAGTAGTCATCCGGTTATTGGCTTGGAAAATAAACGGTCCATATAGTTTAAAAGAGAATGTCCAATCAATAACTGAGGTGGGCCGTCCATCATGTATGGCCCACCACCTTTTATTGTTGCCCTTCCTCTCAGACTATTATGATAAATGTGTGGGTCCTTGTTGATTTATGATAAAGAATGTTTAATAATTTATCTAAAAAAGTCCATGGCGGTGGGGGGCTATCTTCGATTGTTCATCCATCTTAACAGCCACTTTGATTGATTAAATTGCCTAACCACGTGGGACTTCTTGAGAGAGAGAGAGAAACCACGAATGGTCCATGTTAACTAGAATGCTACCTGTTTAAGATCGCTTTGATTGAATCATCTTAACCATGTGATTAATGTGACATTAACGGTTTGAACGGTCTATATTGATTATAACAGATGAATTCCGAGAGAGAGAGAGAGAGAGAGAGAGAGAGAGAGAGAGAGAGAGAGAGAGAGAGAGAGAGAGAGATTGAACGTTCCACCACAATACGATCACTGACCAGAAATTGATGGTCAATATGCAGTTATTGAAGGATTTTTGGGGGTGTGAGGATTGAGGGAGGAAGAATGGTTAATTATATTTGAGTAGCTGTTTAAATAAAATACCACTTGTTTTGGTTTTAATTTTAATGGAAAAATTTGACATTTTGAGCGAAAATTCTGATGCCGATTTTAAGTGGGGTTGCAACTTGAGTTCGAAATTGCAACTCGAGATTGGGTCGGGCTATCAAGGTCCTTAAGTTGGGTTAATGCAAACCCAATTCCAACTTGGGTTGGGTTCAAGTTGAGAGCAGATTCAGGTCAGGTTCGGTTGTGTTGGGAACTCACATGTCAGACTAGGTCAGATTGGATTAAGTCAAAGTACCGAGAATTTCTTGTTGCATTTAGATTGGGCACCCCTGGTTGAACTCGCTTGAGTTGCACCCTAATTCCAAGCACTTGTACCAATGATAAGCTTACTCTTCAAGGGTCTAACATGCATGTAAAAGTCGCCCAATCTACCTCTTCACATGAATAGGCATGTTGCTTGTACGCTATTGCTCATCATGTAGGCTATTTTGTTGTGTGTATACCATGTAACATATGCTTTAACCACCAAGCCATGATTGAGACACCCATTTCACATTTAATCCGATTTCCAGTGTAATTGGACTTATTACAATACTATATATATATATATATATATATATATATATATATATATATATATATATATAAAAGCCAAAAATAAGAAAATTCTAAGCATCTGGTGGACCACAAATGTAAGGATTACAAATAAGTAACTTGTCAATGATTTTTAACCATCCATTTAAATAGTTAATGTTTGGACAGTGTGATTGTAGTGATATAGTCTATGCATATGGCATGCATGTGTGAAAATGACAATCTTTGAGGGAGTCCCAAAATGCATTTCACCAAATTTACTCCCAAATCTCTCTTTTCCACGATGCTTCAAAACAGTCCCATTTACACTAAATCTCATATACCTCAATTTACTACCATCCAAACAGCCCCTAATAAAAAACTTAGGAACGCTAATTGAACACTAATTGAAGGAGCATTGGATCACTCTAGACTAAGAAATTTGCAAATATCTTCATTGGATTTAAATAACGGTTACAAATTACAGCCTCATTATACTAAATAGAAGGCCATTAGCAATCTATCTAAATGAAATTTTATTTGTTTATTTAAAAAAAATAAAAGAATTAATATCAATGGCAGAAATGAACTGCCAGCTTATAGAACTCTGCAACTAGACGAATTCATTTCGGAGACGAACGTGCTGGTTGCAATGCTTTTCGATGAAGATTTTCGAAGCTCCTTCAATGGTTTTCCGCCATGTCTGATAAAAATGAAAAGAATAATAAATGCAAAACAATAACATTAGATGGATTTCGCAAGACTAAAATTCGCTGACCTTTTTCTTTTTAACACACCCACCTACTCGCACGCTCACGATGTCACGAGGCTCTCTATGACTTGTGTGTTGAAACGTACTCCTTCCACACTCCTTGGAAGCGGTACTCTCCTTATTTTAATAGAGAAATGGGTTTTCTAGGAGATGGATGGCTCGAATGTCGAGCACGTGACACATACATGTGTGTGAGAGAGGAGTAACACACGCTCAAAAAACATTTTCAAATAGTTGTGATTTTCAATTGGTTCCATATTGAACCGTCGAATTTTCCAACATGGCCCAACCCAAATGACATTCTGGCATGGTTTTTGGGCCACAAGTAACGTGTGATACTTTTACATGGAGGACTAGATGGTTTGTGCAAATCATTAAGTACCAAAATTAAAGCTCAAAATAAACAAGTTAATGAGGAGAAAATTCTAAACAAAATAATGCTATAAAAATTGATATGAACGCACTCAGAAATATGCGTTGAATAAAAAAAATTAAAAAATGGAACATTAATAGATTTTAGGAGGCGAAACACTTGTTGAGACAACGGATGACCCCATTTCATCATGCCATGGTTTCCTGTTGATTACAAGGGCCATTCAGCTTGGTCCAATTCAATATGGGCTTGGGCTGCAATATAGGCCCGATGACCGGGTACCAACATGAATATTGTGCCCAACCCGTTTAGGATTTCAAGGATATTTCAGTCATATCTCATGCATGCATGCCTGAATATCTTCTTTGTTATATATGTATGGGCCATCACGAACGCAGGATGGCAAATCATGCATGATGAGAGAGAGTACACTAATTGGGTGGTCCCGGTACCACGTTAGTTCAGGCAAATCACGAACAGCCCCCTACGTCCTGAACAAATCACGAACAGCCTACCTACATCCTACCTACATCCTGAACAAAAAGTGGGTGGCCAGGCTGGAACCCTGCATAATCATCACACCCCCCTACGTTGCTCCGGATCCAATAATCGCCATTCGAGGAGCCCCTTAATTGGGTGGTACCGGTACCACGTTAGTTCGTCCCTTTGTATGTATTTTTGTTTCATGAAATATCTATCAAGTGCATCCTTAAATTATTATTATTATTATTTTTTTAAAATTTTATTTTCTTCTTCTTGAATCAATAAATAAAAAGAGTTATTAATTAATTGAAATTCATATGATTATTGAAACCTAATTAGTAAAAATGGTAAAAGAGTCCCACTTCTCTGTCCAGAGTTTGTTGTACATGTAGGACCCAATGTTTGTTGATCCAGACCATGAACCCGTGTTGCTGTTTGGTAATCCAGACAGTTGAACCCGTATCTCTCCTCATCAATGGACAATGGCCAAAAAAAAAAATAAAAAAATTTTGATAATTCCAACCTCTTTTATTTTATTATTATTATTTTTTATTTTTTATTTTTATAAATAAATTTAATTTATTTATTTAAAACCAGCAAATAGTGGTAGAGAAATACACCAACGATCTTCCAACTTGGACTGGGTTGGACCCGAATCCGATCCAGTTCAATAGCATGTGTCACCCCAGTCGCCCCCAACAATGGAAATGGATCCTTAAAAGGAAATGAGAAATTACAGGATCCTGATGCCCCTCAAGTCATCAATGAGTCTGGTGTGACTCATTCGAGTCAACTTGGACTATATAAGTCATCAGACCTGAATCTGATCTAGTTCAATACATTTTTTTTTTTCTCGTGGTACAACACATTAAAGAGATATGAAGATTGAATTTCACTTGAAGATGGAATTTCACTTGAAGATGGAGTCTGGGGTAAACAGGAGAAGTCGGTCTAAACATTTAAAAAGAAAACAAACAACCAAGACCCTATCTATAATGATAAAACAAAATTTCTTTCTGTGCTTATAAATAATAGATAAATTATAAATAAGAGTTTTGTACTAAACTAACTAATCAGTGATTTTAAAACTTTTGTCGCTATCAGCATTTTAATGCATGGTCTAAAAACTCAGCAATGCAATGATTATTCGAGAGATAGCCTCTCTGCACTTGGCTCTCTCTTATTAGATTGTGGCACCCATACACAATGATGATGATCACTGCATACAATAATCAGTCCAATCAACTCATTGATTTGTACCATTTGACTTGTCCATTATTTTTTAAAGCAGTTTCCCCTTCAATGAGTTGATCAATCTGGTTAAAATATATAAGGTTAATCCATCATGGTGTGGACCACTATTTTACATAGATTAGATATATTTTACATATTTGACACTTTGGTTGAAAAAGAATAGGTGCATGCAAAAAGTTCACAAACAACTAACTGCATCGTGTGATAATTTCTCATTGCATTTGCCAGCATTTGTCAGCTAATCATTCGCTTTAGTCAATTGATTATTATTATTTTTTAAAAGAGACTTTTAGACCAAACCATCTAAAAAATTGTCACATTCTTTGTTTAATTAGACAAAATGATTTTAAAAATTAATTTAGAGACACAAATTTTTTGTTGACCTTCTTTTCTATAATAACATAAATATAGAAATAATACATTACCTCCCAAGGACATCCATCAGGGAGCAATCCAGACTGTCTGTCTAACGACCTAGGGACAATTTATCTAGATATCTCAAAAGTCGATGATAGTTAGCAATTTATACCACCTAATGAACTGGGAGTATATATGGACCATTTAAGTTAGCGGTCAACAATAATACCTTAGATTGTTCAAACATTGATTGTCAGCTATTTGGATAATTCAAAAGTTGGTGGTCATCAATCAATATGATTTGTTCACAAATAATTGGACAACTAGACGAACCATTCAATACCCGTTACAAAATTGTTGACAGCCTACTTTTCAAAAGTTGGTATTCATCAATATGAACCACCATACATTAACCTTGGATATTGATATGGACCATTTAAAATTTGGTGGTTATTGGCCTATACCACCATCAAATGACCTTAATAGACAAAATGATGTAAATTGTTCAAAAGTTGATAGTCTATAGTTACAATTGTTGACCATCAACTTGTGAAGGGTCCAAACTACTGTCCAACTTCAGTAGACGATCCAGATCCTTGTCCAAGGTCATTAGAACAGTACAAATTGATGACCACCAACTTTTGAATGGTTAAACCACTATAAAAGATCATCATTGTACTATACTAATTGATAACTACCAACTTTTGAACTGTTCAAATCATTGTCCAAGATCATTAGACGGTTGGGATTGATGACAACCAATTTCTAAACAATCTAATTCACTATTAAAGATATTGGACAATACTAATAATTGATGAACATGAATTCCAAGTCGTTGTCTAAGGTCATTAAATACTTCATATTGTTAGCCACAAATGATATATACCTTTGAAAGGCCGTGATCGACTTTTAAACGGTCTAAATCAATGTTCAAATTCTTGGATAGTTCGTCTGAGAGCTTTTTTGTAAATTGTTGTCCAAAGTCATTAGGTATATATCATTAGGCATCCAAATAGATGACTACAAACTTTTAAACAGTCCAACTGCTATCCAAGGCCATTGGGCAATATAGATTTGACTACCACAACTTTTAAACGAACTATATAACTATCCAATGTCAATGGACCACCCAAATCACCAATCATCAACTTCCATAAACTTTTTGACCACCAGATCACAGTCCCAAGTTATTGGATGGTCTAGATCATTAATCACTAACTTTCGAATGATCCATATAGTTGACCATCAACTTTTTGGAATGGTTTCAATTGCTCGTCCTTGGTTATTGGATAGTCCATATCGCCAACGACCGACTTTTCAAAGGTTGATTTTTAAAACGGTCTAAATCAATGTTTAAGGTAAATTTGGACGGTCCATATTGATGGTTAACGGCTTTGGATGGTGTAAGATCTCTAAGGTTACTAGATTCTCAAGCTAAATGACCACCAACTTTTTAAAGTGATTCAGATCTCTTTCCAAGGTCACCGGACAATAAAGATCCTTCAAACTACTGATGGGGATTTTTTTCCCGTGCTCGACCGATCGTGAGCCTTACACGACCGGTTGAGGGCTGGTGCACGACCAGTCGTGGAGTTGAGCCCTGACTCGACTCAAAGTCCAGTGACTTTGGACTATTTTTTTCTGGTGGTGCTCGACCGGTCGTGGGTAGCACTCGACCGGTCGTGGCCTCATCTCGACCGGTCGTGGTTACGCAGATTTGTTCTGCGATTTCGCGGATTGCGGAAATTTGAGTCCTTTCGCAACTGGGATGCGGAAAGAAGTTTCCTAAAACTATAAATAGGAGTTCTTAGGGTTTTTCTATGGATATGAAAAACACAAGAGGGTTTCCTAAAGTTTTACAAAGGATTTGCTAAAGGGTTTAGGGCTATCAAAGGTGTGAGAGAAAGAGAGAAAGAGAGAAAGGAAGCTTGTAGAAGGGAGGTTATGCTCGTATAGGTTATCTACTATGCAATTTATATCTCAGCACTTCCACGTCCTCGTAATCGGTGAGATCTCTCCGTTTTTCCTTTTATTCTCTCATTGTTTATCCACTCCTGCGTGAGTGAAGACGGTTGTATCGTTCTATTTCATAGTGGATTGTTGATCTGGAAGAGGTCCCGTAGTTTTTACCTCTTCGAGGGTTTTCCACGTAAAAATCTCTTGTGTGGCGTGTGATTTATGCTTTGATTTATTTCATTGCTTTATTAATCCATAATTCTGGTTCGTTTCGGGAGGCTAGATCCCAAGGTTTTGTGCAAGGCCCCCAACAAAGTGGTATCAAAGTTAAGTTTATTGAATGGGTAGGATCGGTTTTTTTGAATTATGAAAGGTGGCTCATCAAGGATGATCAGCCTCAATGGTTCTAACTGGACCATATGGAAGGCTAAGATGGAGGACTTGTTTTATTGCAAGGACCTATATTCTCTAATTTTAGGCACATCAGCAAAATCCGAGGATATGTCTGATGATGCTTGGAAGAAGATGGACCGAAAGGCGATGAGGTTTATTAGACAATGGTTGGATGATTTTGTGTTCCATCATGTGTCTACAGAGACCTCAGCCGCTAGCCTATGCCTGAAATTAGAAGGGCTGTATGAGAGGAAGATATCCGGTAATAAAATTTTTCTGATAAGGCGACTTGTGAATCTCAAGTTCAAGGATGGTGGTTCTGTGGCTGAGCACATGAATGAGGTCAGCAATATAGTGAACCAACTCTTTGCTATGAAGATGGTCCTGGATGATGAATTGTAGACTTTACTATTACTTAGTTCATTGCCTGACAGTTAGGAGACATTGGTGGTGTCTCTAAGTAACTCTGCACCAGACGAAAAGATTTTCATGGAACAGGTAATCAGTTGTCTCTTCAATGAGGAGACAAGGAGGAAGTTTTAGGGGCCTGCTCAGCAAGAGGCCCTTGTGACACAGGAACGGGGGAGAAGAAAGAACAGAAGGGCGGGAAGGCCCGAGATGAATCAAGAGGCAAGTTAAGTAATAGAATCAAGAGGCAAGTTAAGTAATAGAAAAGATGTTGATTGCTGTAATTGTGGCAAGAAAGACCACTATAAGCATGAATATCGTGGTAAGAAGAACAACAAAAAAGGAAAAGGAAAGGAGAAGGAAGATGAATCAGATTCCACTGCAGTTGCTTCAGATGGTGACGTTGTAGTTATTCTTTTAGCAGATCATGACGTTTGTCTCACGGCTACGAGTCAAGACACCGACTGGGTGATTGACTCAGGAATTTCTTTTCATGCGACTCCACGCAAGGACTTCTTCACAAGCTACAAGTCTGGTGACTATGGGACCGTGAAGATGGAAAATTCTGGCATATCGAAGATCATAGGGGTCGGTGATATTTGTGTGAAGACCAATATAGGTTGCACATTTGTTCTCAGGGATGTGAGGCATATCCCAGACCTTTGCCTCAACTTGATGTCGACGGGAAGGTTGGATGATGATGGCTCATCAAGGGTTCGTTGGATGTCGACGGGAAACTAGAGGAAAGAAGTGTTGCACCCTTTTACAAGGCAAGTGTCAGTGTATGCAAGGGTAGATTGAACGCAGCGGAAGATTTAGCTATTAACATGTGGCACGGGCGTCTACGCCACATGAGTGAAAAAGGGCTTCAACTACTAGCAAAGAAGCGGCTCTTCCCAGATGTGGCAGGTATGCCTCTCAAAACCTGTCTTTATTGTTTATCAGGGAAATAATATAGAGTTTCATTCATTAAAACTGCTTTCATATTAATAAATTGCATGCATTAGATTTGATTTATTCTAATGTTTGTGATCCTATGAGGACAAAAACCTTGGGTGGGGCATTGTATTTTGTCACTTTTATAGATGATGCATCTAGGAGGGTTTGGGTTTATGCTTTGAAATCTAAGGACAAGGTCTTCGGTGTGTTTAAATTGTTTCATGCTATGGTTGAGAGAGAGAAAGGTAGATCATTAAAGTGCATCCGCACTGATAATGCTAGTGAATACATTGACGACTTTCATGAGTATTGTAAGTCCCTGGGTATACGGCATGAATAGACTGTTCCCAAGACCCCCAGCATAATGGTGTAGCTGAGCGAATGAATCGCAGCATTGTAGAGAGAATCAGATGCATGTTATCCCATGCGAAATTGCCCAACATGTTATGGGGAGAAGCAATGCACAAGACAGTGTATCTGATAAAAAGGTCTCCATCAGCCCCGTTGAATAGAGAAGTACCCGAGAAGGTGTAGACTGGATAGGATCCATCGTACAGTCATCTCAGGGTGTTTGGATGTAGGACATCCGTTCACGTACCAAAGGACGAGTGGTCCAAGCTCGATATGAAGATCAGACAGTGTGTGTTCTTGAGGTACGGTAATGAAAAATTCGGTTACAGATTGTGGGATCTGACCGAGAAGAAGCTCGTCAGGAGCAGAGATGTGATTTTCTTTGAAGATCAGTTTATGGAAGACCAAGCCAGAGAAGAACCAGTTTAGTTCAGGTGAGCTAGATGACATGGATCTGGTTATTCTTCTCGTGGTGCCTGATGACGGGGGAGTACAGAAAGGTGCAGAGGACGAGGGAGTTCTTTCAGAAGATGGACCAGGGGAGCAGCCTCCACTTGATTCACCTATTGAGCCACAGGTGAGGGGGTCATTTAGGGACAAACAACCGTCTAAGAGGTACTCGTTGCATGAGTACATCATGCTGACTGATGGGGGAGAGACAGAAGATTATTCTGAGGCCCTAGCCGACAAGCATAAGGGGGGAGTGGTTGAAAGTTATGCAAGAGAAGATGAAATCCTTGCATAAGAACCACACCTATGATATGACGAAATTGCCTAAGGGAAAGCTTTGAGCAACAAGTGGGTGTTCAGAAAGAATGTTGAGTAGAAGAATTCATATACGAGGTTCAAGGCCAGACTTATGGTGAAAGGGTTCGGTCAGAGGAAATGTATAGACTTCGAGGAGATATTCTCACCAGTGGTGAAGATGACATCCATACGGGTGTTGCTTGGGTTGGCGGCGGCTAACATGGATCTGGAGATAGAGCAGTTAGATGTTAAAACTGACTTCCTCCATGGTGACCTGGAAGAAGAGATCTACATGCACCAACCAGAGAGGTTCGAAGTCAAGGGCAAAGAGCATATGGTGTGTAGGCTGAGGAAGAGCTTGTATGGGCTGAAACAAGCTCCACGGTAATGGTACGAGAAGTTCGACTCGTTTATGTTGAAGCACGGGTATGATAGAATGGAGTCGAACCACTGTGTGTTCACGCATAAGTTCTCAGATGGTGATTTCTTAGTTCTGCTGTTATACGTTGATGACATGCTCATCATGGGAAAAGACATTAAGAAGATCGACAAGCTAAAACAGGAGTTGGGCAAGTCATTTGCGATGAAAGACTTGGGCCCAGCTGAACAAATCCTAGGAATGGAGATAACCCGTGACAGAAGCAGAGAAAGCTTTGGCAGTCACAAGAGCGGTATATTGAGAAAGTTCTAAAGCGGTTCAATATGAATGCAGCGAAACCAGTCAGTACTCTACTGAATGGTCACTTCAGATTGAGCGACAGACAGTGTCCAAAGATGAAGGCAGAGGTGAAAGAGATGCAAAAGATACCATACGCATCGGCTGTAAGAAGTTTGATGTATGCTATGGTGTGTACACGCCCAGACATAACATATGTGGCTGGTGTTGTCAGCCGGTATCTTGCCAATCCTGATAAAGAGCATTGGGCAACGGTGAAATAGATACTGCGGTATCTAAGAGGCTCATTCAGGTTGAGCCTATGCTATGGTGACGGAAAACCTGTGTTAGAGGGCTACACAGATGCAGATATGACAGACGACATAGAATCCAGGAAGTCTACATCAGGGTTCATGTTCACGTTTACAGGGGGAGCAGTTTTTTGGCAGAGCAAGCTACAAAAGGTCGTAGCATTGTCAACGACAGAGTCCAAGTACATTGTAGTCACAGAAGCATGTAAAGAGATGCTTTGGATGAAGAGGTTCTTACAAGAACTTAGCCTGAAGCAGGAGGAGCATATGGCCTATTGCAATAGTTAGAGTGCTATACGCTTGAGCAAGAATCCAAGTCAGCATTCCAAGTCAAAGCACATAGAGATTCGGTATCACTGGATCAGGGAGTTATAGCTTGAGAAGGTCCACATGTCCACAAGGCTTTGTTCAAGGGCAAGTTTGAGGTTTGTAGAAACCAGGTTGGCTTGAAAAAGGTAAATCCCTCCTGGGTTAAAAAGGGAGAGATTTGATGGGGTTTTTTTTTCCCGTGATCAACCGGTCGTGAGCCTTACACACGACCGGTCGAGGGTTGGTGCACGACCAGTTGTAGAGTCAAGCCCTGGTTTAACTCAAAGTCCAGCAACTTTGAACTATTTTTTTTCGGGGGTGCTCGACCGGTCGAGGGTGGTGCTCGGCCAGTCGTGGGTAGCGCTCGACCGGTCGTGACCTCATCTTGACTGGTCATGGTTACGCAGATTCGTTCTGCGATTTTGTGGATATCGGAAATCTGAGTCCTTTTGCAACTGGGATGCGGAAAGGAGTTTCCTAAAACTATAAATAGGGGTTCCTAGGATTTTTCTATGGATATGAAAAACACAAGAGGGTTTCCTAAAGCTTTACAAGGGATTTGCTAAAAGGTTTAGGGTTATCAAAGGTGTGAGAGAAAGAGAGAAAGAGAGAGAGAGAAAGCTTGTAGGTTATGATCGTGGAGGTTATCTACTATGCAATTTATATCTCAGCACTTCTACGTCCTCGTAATCGGTGAGATCTCTCCATTTTTCCTTTTATTCTCTCATTGTTTATCCACTCCTACGTGAGTGAAGACGGTTGTAACGTTCTACTTCATAGTAGTTTGTTGATCTGGACGAGGTCCCGTGGTTTTTACTTCTTTGAGGGTTTTCCACGTAAAAATCTCTTGTGCGGTGTGTGATTTATGCTTTGATTTATTTCATTGCTTTATTAATCCATAATTTTGGTTTGTTAATCTATAATTCTGGTTTTTACCTCTTTGAGGGTTTTCCACGTAAAAATCTCTTATGTGGTGTGTGATATATGCTTTGATTTATTTCATTGCTTTATTAATCCATAATTTTGATTTTTACCTCTTTGAGGGTTTTCCACGTAAAAATCTCTTGTGTGGTGTGTGATTTATGCTTTGATTTATTTCATTACTTTATTAATCTATAATCTTGCGTGAGTGAAGACGGTTGTAACGTTCTACTTCATAGTGGATTGTTGATCTGGACGAGGTTCCGTGGTTTTTACCTCTTTGAGGGTTTTCCACGTAAAAATCTCTTATGTGGTGTGTGATTTATGCGTTGATTTATTTCATTGCTTTATTAATCCATAATTCTGGTTTGTTTCAGGAGGCTAGATCCTAAGGTTTTGTGCAAGGCCCCCAACAACTGCTAACATTCTAAACGATCCATATATCATTGTGTAAGGTTATTTGACAACTCAAATCACTATCAACTTATGAAACAGATAGTAGCTATCTTAGTTCACTGTGTTGTCCAAATCACTATCCCTGGTCATTAGAGATAGCCTAGTCACACTGAGCATCAACATGTGGTCCAAATTACTTACCATTTGACTTTTGAAAGGTCCTAAATTTGTATCCTAGACCTTTGAACGGTTTAGATAGCTAAACGTTGACTTTTGATGAGCCTTGATCACTGACCATCAACTTTTGAAACAAATGGCCACCATAGATTATTGCATCGTCCAAATCACTTATCATTTTGACTTTTTAAAAGGTCTTGATTTGTATCCTCAGGGCATTGAACGGTTTAGGTTGCTCTCTAACATCTTGGGGGTGAGCCCTACCTACATCCATCCAAATTAGAGGGAGGATATTTTTATAATTTTTATGGAGGGAAGAAGGGATTTATTTCCATCCTTTATTCGCTACGAGTATTTTCGTCGCTAATGAAAATAAGTTAGCTAGCTCAGAGTATTTTTGTCACTACCGAAAAGAAGGTGGTGTCAGCTGTGAATTACTTATTATTTATTATTTATTTGAGAGATTTTCTTTATATCAATGAGTTCAAACTTTAATGAAGGAAGCAGAGGTTTGATCATTTCTGATTTTTTGGACAATGATATCTATTTAAACATATATTGCCAATTTATAATTTTAATTTAATTAATTGAATACTACATGATTTATGAGTTATGTATAGACGTGCAGTGAAGTCTTTTTTACCTTGATTTGACCCAAACTTCATGTATTATGCACTTATTTTTTTAGTTATTCTAAAAATGACAACTTTTTCTATTTATAATCTACAATTTTAATTTAATTAATCAAATACATGGTGGAGTCTTCCATTTGATCTAGCACTGCTGCACATCAAGTTGGGTTTTTGTGTTTGTAAACTATGATCCCAATTGCCCATTTGAGTCAGCATTAGTAATGGGCAATTGGGATCATCATATAATTATGTGGTCCATTTGATGAACAACATATAATTAATATCTCCACAATTAATAAGCTACTAAAAGGTATTTATATCTTCTCGTTAGACATTAAGATGGCTATGATCCAAAGTTTCTAAGATAACCAAATTTTGAACCAAGTCTCAAGTTGATAATACACGTCAAGTTGTACGATATGTGTGTAATTGACATAATGCATATCATTACTCATAACTAATATAAATAATATCATTCATCAATGATATAATACATGTTATGAAGACTCATTTTTTTCTTAAGTATTTAATTTAGTCATAAAATACGTGATTTTTATTTTTATTTGTAATAATTATTACTCTTTATATTGGTAAAATTAAATATGCATAACTGACATAATGCATATTAGAATTAGTAGGTATTATGAATAAAATTCCCATCATTAACAATATAAGTATATTTTAGAGTACCCTATTGATGTGAGAGATCACCTATACTCTCTATTTCTAGGTATTAATTTGGACAAGTACCCTAACACTGATGTGAGATTACCTATACTTGTCTATTTCCAAGTATTTAATTTGGACATATACATTTCAATAATGATATGGACTTTTATCTATAATAATACCTATCCACTACCAATATGTATTGTATAAATTATACATCTAAACTGAAAGCTAGAGCAGATAAAAGATGTGAGGGTAAGACCAATACAAGTTATTCAACAAAAGGTTATTATAGTACAAAAAGGCTCTATCGATATAAATTTTCTCAGAGGATTGTCTTTAGAACAAAAGTCATTATATATATATATATATATGTAACCCCGCTAAGTGGTGATTCAACATAGATTCTACATCTTGGAACCAAGCCAATTTTGGAGCAGCTTTGTGATAATGGAACCAACCAGCAAAAAGCATTAACGCTGCAAAAACCAATGCACCAATTGTGGTACAATCAAGGAATTTAGTATCGCTTACGTATATGATGATACGTAACAGTAACAGCCGATATGTCACAGTAACAAGTGAGGATATTGATGTCAGAGGGTTGGTGGTACTAGGCACCAAATGAAGTGCGACTATTTTGATAGACATTCAACACATCGAAACGGTCAAGTTGTGGGATGTATTAGAGTACCGAAATAGATAATGATTTTAATGCAAGCTAGTTTAGATGAGTCGAAGGGTAAACATGCTGCTGGAGAAAAGAAGAAAGATGAAATTTTGGATGCGGCTCGACAGGAGGTGTTTGGTCCTGAATATATGGGCATTCGTGATGAAGATATTATCAATTTTAACGAAGATTTAGATTGGGAATTAATAGCTAGGAGAGAGAGCTTGCATCTAGCTCGTAAAAAGGAAGAACGTTGTCGCATGTTTGGCGTGAGTGGGTCAATACATGATACAAGGGGGGCAGTGAGAGTGCGGTTGAGAGTGCGATTGCTTCTGCAGAAAGGGGTGGGGGGTAGGTTTGGTGGGTTACGATGTATGTTTGGAAGCCTACGAAAGGCATCATGTACATTTGGATAAAGAAATAAATGAGCCTAGGAGACCCTCTATTAATCCAACCCTATTCAGGAAAGAATCAACTAAACAAAAGAAGATAAAACAAATGAGGAGTAGAACTTCCGTTGAAAAGCTATGTAGGGCCGCAGCAAGATGCCAACATACCTCCTAACATGGCTAATTCTCCATATTGGCAGGTGGTAATTGATGCAGCAACAGAAGCAGGTGAAGGAATAAAGCTCCCACGGCTAAGGATATTAGAGGAAAATAGACAGATGCAAAGTATGCGGATGTGAAAGAATACGTGGCTACTTTTAAACCTGTATGACAAACCAAATGATGCACGATCATGTGCGATGGTTGAACTGACCTAACCAGACCTATTATGATCAACTTCATGGTGTACTGCCACTTGTGAACTAAATACCACAAGTCAATTGATGCTTCAGCTGTAACAAAAAATTCTAATTATATTATCGATGAGATTGAAGAGGAGAATGTAGTGTAAATTGCGACAGATAATGAAGCATCATATAAAGCTTGCAGGACATAAGTTGATGAAAAAGAGACCACATATTTTTTTGGTCACCATGTGCTGCCTATCATTGTATTGATCTTATATTGGAAGATATTTGAAAGAAAAAGGATATTAAAGGAAATGATCGAAATGGCAAGATAAGTGATGACGTTTATTTACAACCATAATCAAGTAGTCACAATAACGAGATAGTTCACGAAAGGATGAGAGTTTTTGAGGCTTGCGGCGACTAGATTCACAACAAACTTTATAGCATTAGAGAGTTTATATCAGCATAGGGGAGAGTTGAGTGAGATGTTCGCTTCCCAAGATTGACTCAACACAAAACATGGGCATTTACAACCATAATCAAGTAGTCGCAATAACGAGATAGTTCACGAAAGGACGAGAGTTTTTGAGGCTCGTGACGACTAGATTCACAACAAACTTTATAGCATTAGAGAGTTTATACCAGTATAGGGGAGAGTTGAGTGAGATGTTCACTTCCTAAGATTGACTCAACACAAAATATGGGCAGAAGACATCAAGGACACCGGTTGAAGTTGCAAACACCATACGGGACAATAAATATTGGAAGAGGGTCAGGTCGATCCTAAAGGTGATGGAGCCACTAATGAGGGTACTCCGTCTTGTTGAAATTGACGAAACAATTATCATGGGCTTCTTATACGATGCTATGGATAAGACAAAGTTGACAATTCAACGTGATTGTAGAAGCCGAAAGTCTTATTGGAGGATGATCGACAAGAGATGGACAAGATAACTCCATCCTGATCTTCGTGTAGCAGGTTACGACCTAAATTTTAGGTACAGATATATGCCTAATCATTTGTTGTGGATAATGAAGTTGGTTTCGGGCTAAAGAATGTGATAAAAGAGATTAGAGCCTGACTTTTTAGATATGTAAACAAATGTGTTAAATAAATTAGATACATTTGGAAATCGCCTGGGTAGCTTTAGAAATCGCATGCAGTATTTAGGTTGTAACCGGCTAAATGGTGGATGAATTTCGGAGAGAGTATGAAGGCTCTCCAAAAAATTGCAGTAAAAGTTTTAAGCCAGAAAACATCTTTTTGTAGCTGCGAAAGGAATTGGAGTTGTTTTGTACTTATTCATTCAAAGAATATGAATAGATTGCAGAATGGGACGTTAGATAAACTCGTCTTTATGCACTACAATATGAAGCTAAGAATACGATGACATTATAGGAGCATTATAGCTGCTGATGACACAGACTACTGTCCAATAAACTTGGACAATATTTATGATGAGGACAACCCACTTCTACCTTAGTTAAAAATAAGAAAAAAATAAATTGAAGAGGATAGTGAAGAATTAGAAATTGATGACCCATTAATATACACAACGCAACAAGAGAGTTGTGCAACTGTGTTGGACCTAGAAAGAGGGGCAACTTTTATGCCAAGTACGGTTTAAGATCAATAGAAGAGTATGAGCAGTGGTAGCTTGACCATGTCGATGATGGTGATGATGATGGTGTCTACAGATCGCGATGCAGATACACATCGACAAGGTAGTACATGAGGTCGGACTTATGAGTGTACTAAGTCACGATACAACCAGTAGGAGGAAGGTAGGTCTAGTGGTGTACTGGGTCTAGGAGGTTCGGAACATCAGCAATCTCATGGTCCTAGTTGTTATGATGGATATTCTTATGGCCAATTGAATTATGATTATAGTTATATTGAGCATGTTCCATCACATTTATGTTGGAGTAGTCCTCCTGATCCATATCCATATGATTATAGATATCCAGATCCAAATCTAAGTTACTCATCACAGACACACTCTCAATCTCAAGATTCTCAACAGCCTGAGTACGAGTACCAGTATGGCTATTCGACGGGTACTGGTGGATATCCTTACTTAGGGTCGGAGTTGTTGCCTAGTCAGGATCAGTCATCCTCTGATTTTGTTGATCTTAGTATTTCCTTCTGACACTGGATATTATAGATATGCAGCACCTCCACTTACTAGATAACCTCAGCCTGATGATGACGATGATGATGAGTGGAGGTTGAGCAACCATAAAAAAATAAAATTTCATTTTGGTGGTGACTTATGAATTTTATTACGGTAATTGTAAGTATATATTTGTATTAAGGTAAGTATTTGCAGCAGTATTATTGCAAGCACATACTTGACACTACCGAACTTGTATTTAAAATAGTTCCCTTGACAACCAATCAAGTAATTCTTAATCAAGTTGCAGGGGAGTATATCAAACACTACTAATTTTTTTATTATAAATATTCTTGACTTGAGGATGACAGGTCACAGGACAAGAATCACAGTCATAGCCATAGGAAGTCAGGAATAGGATATAGGAGGAGAAGTCAGGAATAGGATATAGGAGGAGAAGTCTCTCTGACATGTTGAAGAATGAAGGCTTTAAAATAGAATGAACATTGTAATTTATGCAAGTCTGGACTCACTCACTCTAGTATAGAGTCATAGGCTCTAGAGAAGAGACCTCACTCCTCCTCAGGTATGTTAAATTATAATAACTTAATATAGAATAAATTATGAAAATAATTGCAAACACTTACACATGCAAGATATTTTGATAGTAGATACTTAGAAAATTAAATATATGAGTTTTGCAGTCAAATTCATAAATTCATCAGACAGTCTGATACCACTTCTCACAAAAGAGTCTGTTACATCACCATAAACATGTTCCAATTTATAAATGAATGCATATTTGGAATACTTAGAATATTCTGAATTTAATTCATATATATATATATATTATTTTTTTGCACCGTTACGGGCCGTTATGCTCTCGTATCCATATAAGTAACAGTGGGCACCCACGCCCACCGATACTGAACACCTGCGGTACAATAGAGTTGTAATTCACTAGTTATTCCGGATGCTCGCCAAATCTGAAAAAAACCAGAGGTTATTTGTATTCCTCGGAAACCCCCGCCCACATCACCATTCAATATTTCTTGACCCACTATTGGCCAAACCACCTGGGCGCTGGGTCCAATGTGAGTAGGATCGCTTAGCCATGCTTCATAATTGGAAAAACGGGCGCCATGGAAGTACATGCCACTCAACCAAAGAAAGATGATGGAGAGTTGACCGAAATGAGCACTAAATACTTTTCGAGAGATCTCCTCCAAATCACTGGTATGGCTATCGAAATCATGATGACGCAAGGGAGGACGTGAGGTCGAGCACCATCTTCCCCAAGAGGATAACTATTCCGAATTCACAGAACTTCTCTGGACTCCTCACAGAGACTTTCTCGAATCCACGAGAAAATAGAGCAGAAAATAGAAATAAATTCTAATAAATTCGAAATAGATTAATGAATGCCTAAAAATGAGTTCACAACCCCTTAAATAAGGGTACTAAGCAATGGGAAAGAAATCATAATCAAACTACAACTAAAACTCCTAGAATTCGTGACTTACTATAAATAGTAAACTTACTATTTATAGACGGTCGTGATGTTTACTAGTGTGCAAGGTTTTCGGCCAAAAATAGTAAGTGTCCTATTTGGCTTCACCAAACCGTTCCCCTAATTATTCTAAGTTCTTTTCACGTTGGGCGCAACTCCTAAAGCCTGATGGATGAAGAGTTATAGTCAAATTAAAACTTACTATTTATAGTAAAAATGAAATTGAAATAGGGAAACGACCGTCGAATCAAGGGTTTCTCACAATTTTGAGCGTCGCAACCCGGCATAGCAGGGTTGGTTGGCTAAAGTAGCTCGTTCTACCCTAAAATCATATATTTTACGTCGGCTAACTCATCCCGGATTGTGAGATACGCCTGATTGAAGGTCTGATGTTCCAGATCACTTCTGTCGCTGACCAGGCCTTTTCTGATCCATCTTTACCATGTAATTGTCCGCGACCTGCTCTACATCAGTCTCCTCCACTTCAAAAGAACTTGTCCTTGAGTTATCATTATGTGCTGGTTCATGATACTCAGTCAGGTCCGCGACATTGAAAGTCCGTGAGATCGTCATATCATCTGGAAGATCAACAACATAAACGTTGTCATTGATCTTTTGGATGATTGGTACCGGTCCAATCTTTTTATTCTTCAACTTGTTGTACGTTCCGGTCGGAAATCTTTCTTTGCGCAGATGGATCATTACTTAGTTGCCCACCTCGAACACTTTCTGTCGCCGATGCTTGTCCGCTTGCTCCTTGTACTTTTCGTTCAAGGCATGTAGCTTGTTCTGTACCTCCGCATGAATTCCCATGATTTTGTCTGCCATATGTTTTGCTGCAATGCTCATGCCTGGGAGCTTGGGCAGGGGACCAAGTCTAGTGTGTGGCAAAGTACTCGTCCGCAAATAACCTGGAACGGGAATTTTTCTGTCGAGCGGTTCACCATATTGTTGAATGCAAACTCTGCTTGAGACAAGGCCAAATCCCACTGCTTTAGTTTTTCTCCTGAAATACATCGAAGGAGGTTTTCCAACGTGCGATTCACAACCTCAGTTTGACCGTCAGTCTGTGGGTGGTACGCGCTGCTGAACTGAAGGCGTGTATCGAATCGAGCCCACAAAGTCCGCCAAAAGTGGCTTATGAACTTCGTGTCACGGTCAGAAGTAATAGTCTTGGGAACCCCGTGTAGCTGCACAATTTTTTTGAAGAATAGATTCGCCACGTGTGTTGCATCGAGAGTCTTCTTGCATAGAATAAAGTGCGCCATCTGGGAAAAACGATCTACTACCACGAACACCGAATCCATGCCGCGTTGTGTTCGTGGGAGACCAAGCACAAAGTCCATAGATAAATCCTCCCAAGGGCCGTCAGGCACGGGTAATGGGGTGTAGAGGCCCGTATTATGAGATTGCCCCTTGGAAGTCTGACAAATATAACAGCGTTGGACTGCCTTTTCCATATCACGTACCAATTGCGGCCAGTAATAACGTTCTTCTACAAGAGCTCGCGTCTTGTCTCGCCCAAGGTGTCCATTGAGGCCACCTTCATGTAACTCTTGGATTATCTGTTTCCTTAGCGAACTTTTTAGGATACATAGTCGATTTCCCTTAACAAGGAACCTATCTTATATATGTAAGTCACCGGGGTGACCTTCCTGACATCTAACCCATGCGTCCTTGAAGTCGTCGTCGTCGGCATATATGTCTTTGAGGCGATCGAACCCGACAACTTCATTCCTCATAGTGACTAACAAAGTTGCACGGTGACTCAGCGTATCGGCTACTTTGTTCTGTTGCCCTGACTTATGCTTTAGCACGAATGTAAATTCCTGCAAAAACGAGATCCATCTAGCATGCACATGGTTAATGTTAGCTTGACTATTAATAAATTTGAGGGCTTGATGGTCCGTGTAAAGTATGAATTTCCTTTAAATCAAATAATGTTGCCAATGTCGCAGTGCCTTGACCATCGCGTACAACTCGATCTCATATGTAGACCACTTCTTGCGTGCATCACTAAGTTTCTCACTGTAGAAGGCTACCGACCTACCTTCTTGAGACAAAACTTCCCCAATCCCGACATATGAGGTATCACATTTGACTTTAAACAGTTTGTCGAAGTTCGGAAGTACAAGAACCGGGGTCGTGGATAATCTGCGCCTGATTTCGGCAAAGCTTCTGTCGGCTTCGTCAGTCCACTGAAACTGCCCTTTCTTCATGCAATCTGTGATCGGTGACATAATGGTACTGAAATTTTTCACGAACCGACGATAGAATGTCGCTAGTCCATGGAAACTTTGCACTTCGTGAATATTTTTGGGAACCGGCCATTCTCTGATTGTCTTCACCTTTTCCTCATCCACTCAAATGCCCGTGGATGTAACCACAGAACCCAAAAATAATAAGCTATCAGTCATGAAGCTACACTTTTTTAAATTGAGGTACAATTTATTTTCAGTGAGCACTTGAAGGACCTTCTTGAGGTGCTCCATATGGGTGGTTTCGTATTGACTATATATCAAAATATCATCAAAATAAACCACAACGAACCGCCCAATAAAAGGTTTCAGAACTTGGTTCATTAACCTCATGAATGTGCTAGGCGCATTAGAAAGACCGACAGGCATGACCATCCATTCGTACAATCCTTCCTTGGTCTTAAAGGCTGTTTTCCACTCGTCACCCGGCCGTATTCGAATCTGATGGTAGCCGCTCCTTAAGGCCAATTTAGAGAATATTTTTACGCCCTCTAGCATATCCAACATATCATCCAACCGTGGTATAAGAAACCTGTATTTTATGGTGATCTTGTTGATGGCTCGGCTGTTGACACACATGCGCCAACTCCCATCTTTCTTTAGAGTTAGCAGAGCTGGTACAACACATGGGCTCATGCTTTCTCGAATAAGACCCTTACGAATCAGTTCCTCCACTTGTCCTTGCAGAATCTCGCACTTATTCAGGCTTATTCGATAATGAGGATGATTAGGTAAACTGGACTCAGGGACAAGGTCGATATGGTGTTGGATACCTTGCATAGGGGGTAACCTATCAGGAAGGTCTTCGGGCCAGATTTCTTGGAATTCATGTAATAAGGGCTTTAGTCTTTCGGGGATGATGGTAGGCTCGAGTTCTTTCCCTTTCACAATTAATGCATAAATCTGTCCTGTTTCTTTGGATTCTTCCACAAAGTCCCGAATGGTTAAGAGAAAACAACCCTCCACTTTAGAAGTTTCAGGTGGTCCTTCTGGATCCATAGGGGCCAATATTATCTTCCGGCTGTCCTTGACGAAGATATATATGTTATCTCGCCCTTTATGAGTGACGTCACGGTCAGATTGCCAGGGTCGACCGAGTAGTATGTGACATGCTTCCATATTAACCACATCGCATACTACTTCATCCTTATAATATTTGCCAATTGAAAAAGATATGGTGCACCGTTCAGTTACCTTTGTTTCGCTGACCTTCTTGATCCAACCAATTGTGTATGGAGAGGGATGATGCTCTGTTTTCAATTACAATTTTTCCACCATGCCCCTGGAGACGATGTTCTCGCTGCTTCCACTGTCAATGATCATGTCATAAACCTTTCGATTCACCGTACACCTATTGCGGAAGATGTTATGCCGCTATGGATGCACTTCTTTTCTTGGCGCATATAATAGCCGCCTCACGATGAGCAACTCGCCTTGATC
Organism: Magnolia changhungtana; assembly: GCA_030180095.1. NCBI lineage: Eukaryota > Viridiplantae > Streptophyta > Magnoliopsida > Magnoliales > Magnoliaceae > Magnolia > Magnolia changhungtana. The sequence continues at coordinate 7,423,020 of JASAUF010000625.1, forward strand.
TTGCTGAACCCAATCTGAATCATCTACCTCGTCCTCGGCGATATACTCCTGTTCTTCAACATCTGGATCTTCATAAGCGTTATCAGCACTACTATCATTAATGGCGAGGTTTGCCACTTTTCGCTGAGGACAAGTATTTGACAGGTGGCCGGGCTGGCCACAACGATAGCAGCTGTCGGGCCTTGGCTGAGCATAAGGGTTCGAAATTCTACTTGGACCAGCAGTAGTGAAGACGGCCTTTGGGGTCTAGCTTGCCCGCTTCCTTAATCTCGGTTCTCAGACGTAAGAGGTTGAGTACGTGCTCTTACGGGCTCCTTCCCCTTAGGTTGTGGAGCTCCTTGGCTCCTTCCCCTTAGGTTGTGGAGCTCCCTGAGATAGACCTGCCGCAGTAATCCGTGCAGTAGGATAGGTCCGTGTGTTAGGACGTTCAAGTTGCGCTTCTGCCCGAGTAGCCAACTTGATCGCATCATTCATCGTCCAGACGGACTGCATCTGGACCCGATCTTGAATCGCCATACGCAATCCACCGTTGAATCGGGCGACTTGCTGCGATTCAGTCTCGACCAAATCGTTACGCGCCGCCAGGCGGTAAAATTCTTCTGCGTACTCTCTTACCGACCGACTACCCTGTCGACGATTTTGGTATTGTTGGAATAATACCTGATCGTAATCGCTAGGGAGGAATCGGGCGCGTAGTAGCTGCTTCATCCGCTCCATGTACGGATTGGTGCTTTCATCTGCCTGGTTCGTGCGAGTTGCAATTGTTCTCACCAAGTTGACGCTCCACCTTTCAACTTGTAGGCCACCAGCTTGACCTTCTTTTCTTCAGGGATGTCCATATAATTAAAAAATTGTTCAACTTCAGAAAGCCAATCGAGGAAATCCTCAATGTGTAGTTGGCCATTGAAGTTAGGAATATCAACCCATATCTTGAATTCTCGATCTACTCGATTGCCGCCTAGTCTGGGGTGTTGGAAGATTATGTTGTTGATCTCCTTCTCACTGGAGCCCCCGTCCTCAAGCATGACCCTTGGATGCACTGCCGGTATTATCCTACGATCAGGCCGATTATGAGTCTCAGCAATTGGCGGTGGAGGATTACTACCAGGAACACGGAGTTGCCCTAGGGTTTCTGCTAAGAGATTCGCTATACGGTCCATGGAAGTCTGCAGCCCTTGCATGGCTTGCCGATTCTCTTGCTGCGCTGCTTGGAAAGTTGCCGCTGTTAAAGGCAAATTCCCTGGAGCACCGCTTATGGGATTGTTGCCCGACCCGTTGTTAGAAGTCATCGATCCGAGGAGAAACCTCGCTCTGATACCAAACTGACGCAAGGGAGGACGTGAGGTCGAGTACCGTCTTCCCCAAGAGGATAACTATTCCGAATCTACGGAACTTCTCTGGACTCCTCACAGAGACTTTCTCGAATCCACGAGAAAATAGAGCAGAAAATAAAAATAAATTCTAATAAATTCGAAATAGATTAATGAATGCCTTAAAACGAGTTCACAACCCCTTAAAATAAGGGTACTAAGCAATGGGAAGAAATCATAATCAAACTACAACTAAAACTCCTAGAATTCGCGACTTACTATAAATAGTAAACTTACTATTTATAAACGGTCGTGATGTCTACTAGTGCGCAACGTTTTCAGCCAAAAATAGTAAGTGTCCTATTTGGCTTCACCAAACCATTCCCCTAATTATTCTAAGCTCTTTTCACGTTGGGCCCGACAAATGAAGAGTTATAGTCAAATTAAAACTTACTATTTATAGTAAAAACGAAATTGAAATAGGGAAACGACCGTCGAATCAGGGGTTTCTCACAATTCTGAGCGTCACAACCTTGCGTAGCTAGGTTGGTTGGCTAAAGTAGCTCGTTCTACCCCAAAATCATACATTTTACGTCGGCTAACTCATCCCGGATTGTGAGATACGCCTGATTGAAGGTCTGATGGTCCAGATCACTTCTGTCGCCGACTGGGCCTTTTTTGATCCATCTTTGCCATGTAATTGTCCGCGACCCGCTCTACATCACATGAGTATCAGCATATAGGTTCTAGATCCAAGTGGCGGTAGTATCAGGGCTCTCTCTCTCTCTCTCTCTCTCTCTCTCTGCTAATTGAGCAGCTCAAAAGTTCAGTGCGAACTGGTGTGTAGCTGAGCATTCAGCTATATATATATAATTTAATATTTAACCAAAGGGAAGGACGTTCCGGAATTGTGAATGGATAGTTGAAGACAATTTGAACAATTGTTTACATTCAATCTACAAATGCTCTTCAATAAGACCACATAAAATGTGATCTGGAATGGGACTAATTCGGATGAATGAGTTAAGATATTCAAGTAATGTGAGGGCATGTTCCATCTACACTAAAATCCATGATTTTGAATTGCCTTGATTGGTGGACATGCATACCACATGTAAAATGAATAATTTACCATAGATAAGTAAATTATTCCAAAAGTATTTAACCTACATGCACCCCGTAGAGCATTAGGGACAACCTTGAGGAACAGCCTAGCATACATGTATGACATCAGGCCGGTGTATCATATGTTGGATCAATGGCCATGAGGCTTCCTTTTCACTCTAATTGCTTGTGATGGAGATCATAAAAGTAATACCTAAATTAGCTTATTACTAATCACGCTTTTAAACAATTTATTTTTGTATAGTTATTATATCTATTTTGAAATTAATTTTTGAACCCTTTAAGAAGAGTAATTAAAAAAAAAAAAAGGAATTAATATTTCAAAATCACATTGATGATCTAACAATTAGAATGAGGGATCAGTGGTTACAAAAGGTAGTAACAAGAATGAGTGATCGGTTGTTCAAAATCACATTGATGATCTAACAATTAACTAACATTGGTGAAATTACAAAAGGAATAATTTCAGATGATTATAGATACATGTCTTACAGATAGGAAGATAATGGATGGACGGTTAAAAATACTTTGCAAGTTTATTTTCGATTATCCATCAATCTTATAAACATGGGGGGCTTGCTGAAATGTCTACGATTTTGGATATAAATTGAATGTCCTGGACAATCCAATTTGGTAGTTGAGCCATTAGTAGTAGTACACATTAGAGTATTCTCTAATGGTAAACACGTGCACTACAAAATACCTGACTCGTCAACTTCCTACATGCACTACATGTGCCCTCATATACCAACAAATAATTAATTCTTTATTCCAAGTTGTTGACAAACAACATTAGAATAATTAGCAATTAGCAAGGTCCAAAAAGGCTACGATACTTTTTAGCAATTAGCCCAGTCCAAGGCACACACCTGCGGCTGTCTAGATCTACACCTAAAATACTCTCTACCATACGTGCCTCCACATATCAATGCCACTCTACCAACCAACCCACATTTGCTATAACATCTATCTAAGCAAAGCCAGGAGGTGGACAAAATCCTTTAAAAGCAAAACCCCTCCCTCAAAACCTCTCTCTCTCTCTCTCTCTCTCTCTCTCTCTCTCTCTCTCTCTCTCTCTCTCTCTCTCTCTCTCTCTCTCTCTCTCTCTCTCTCTCTCTCTCTCTATATATATATATATATATATATATATATACTTAGCTAGCTCGTGCTAATATGTTTGAGCGCCAGATGCTTACCTCCTTTAAAAAGTAATAGGTTTGGGGCTAGCCACTGCACTAGTCTGCTTTGCTTCCTCCCATTCATCCATAATCATCTTGTTTATCTTTTGGTACATTTTTATTTAAGATAAGAAGACATCATATGTGGATTTTAGGTGAGCCATACTAGTTTTAAAAAATCTCCTTTTCGTAGAGAGAGAAAAAAAAAAGGTTCTTTCCTTAGTTCCCCAGATGACTCGTACTTTCCCTGATTTCTCACACACGGCATGTACCAAGTGCATCCCTCTGCCAAATCAGGTTTTCCTCGTTGGTTCACTAATTTACATCTATCTTCACCATCCAAATTGTTGGACACATTCACTTACCAAGAATTCCCGACCGTCCAATTGATGTCTATCTAAGGATTAGTTTTTTTTTTTTTTTTTAAATGGTCCAGATTCCAAGGCAAAATCAAATGATAACTCATATATATATATATATAAATCAATCTAATTTCTGGGTTATGCTCCGTCCACCATACTTATCGATTGTGGACTGTCCATATTTCTCTACCCGTACTGGTAATAATCCCAAGCAGTCTACTCGGATTCACACCATATAAGGACCAGGCTCGAGAATTTCCTCCGTATAACAAGCACGACCTTTCAATATGTAGCCTGATAATAGACGTCTAAGAAGAGAAATACATGGACGGTCCACATTCAACTGAGAAAAGGCCCAAGATTGGACGGTCCACGAGGACCACTTGCATAAACTAAAAACTCCATTCTGTGCACATTCCCAACAATAATTTGAAAAACCAAATAAAAATCTAACCTTTTCAATCTTTGCCATTAAAGATCGGCCAATGAACATCTCCTTGGATCGCAACACTGGCGGGCCAATCCTGAGCTGCCGAATCAATGCCGACCGTCGATTGGCTGGCGGCAGCAGCAATTTCCGCTCCACCAGGCTGCCATTTTTGGTGGGGCTCTCGCAATGATCTTTATCGCTGGCAGTTCTCGATCTCTTTCGGCGTCTTCGGCCGTTGGATTCAGCCTTTCCAGATGGATTGCGGTCAATTTCTGAATCCAAATCGGCGAATTTCCGAAGGAGTTGGTCGGATGATGCTCTGGGCACGCTCTGGACTTTACAAGAAGCCATGAGAGTTTTGAAGGAAAGCTTCAGAGAGAGAGAGAGAGAGAGAGAGAGAGAGAGAGAGAGAGAGAGAGAGAGAGAGAGAGAGAGAGAGAGAGGATCCAGTGGAGTTTAGTGGGGTTTTGGCCTTATGAAGTGGGAGCGGCAAGTGACCGTTGAAAGTGACGTGGCAATGATTTGAATTAAATAACAGAAAAACTTCGACACTCTGGCAGTGTGATGGATGATACGCAGGCACTTAGAAATTTCTTACAAATTGTACACGTGGAATGCAAGTAGTCAAAATAAACCGTCGAAATTACGATCCACTGCAGACGTATGATTAATTAGAAATTAAGCTTATGTGATAATATTTCTATTGAATTGGTGGACGTTTATCGGACGGTTAAAAATGTAAAAAAAATATCAACCGTCCTTTTTCCAAAAACAAGTGTCCACGAATCAGAGATTGAGATTATTCAACCAATATGATCTACCTATCGTGACTTTTAAAAAAGTGGGCCACACAATTTAATCAGTTTAGTTGAGTTAATACATGTAACGTCTAAAATTTCTAGGTGCCTGCGTATCAAGAATCATACGCCGCCTGAGTATACTCTTTTAAGGATTGCGCTGACTTGCATAGGCACGCAGAGGGGCCCACTTGCGCTAACTGATCGCTATGTGGGAGAAAAATGCATCAGATCCATCCCGTCCACCATTTATTTCGTCACATATTCACCGTATATGTCAGGATTAAGTTAAAACAAAGAATTTTGGGCCGCACCATAGTGAGCGGTGTAAGATCATGCCTAAACTTCTAAATTCAAGTGATGTGTCCTAAATGTCTTTAAATGTACTGATTTTCGGAAAATATATTCATCCTGGTGTAACACGGAAGATGAGTGAATTGGATTTTTATATACACACGACGTTGATCCCACACGAACTTTGGACAATTTTAATGGTGGGACTTGCTATCTCAACTTTTTCACATGGTGTATTCCATCTGAATGTTGAATTTTCCTGATATTTGAATCCATTTAAATGTACAATGTTGTTCACCTGTTGGACGGTATGGATCTTAGTTATATGAAATCCTTACGTCCACGTCAGCAAAGGTAACGCCCAAGTATCCTATCGAAAGTCACGCAAACGTTTTCGTTTGAATATGAGATGGGAAATATAGCCGTTGCGAGGATTGCATAGGATACTCCAAAATTCCACGTGATGTGGAGAGATAATATTGGTACGGCTGTCTCTACAAGATACAAACGTGGCGGAATGACGTATCAATCTGGTCCATGAATCCACTGGGCCTCATCATTTGATGGGCTATATTTAAACAATCACTCTTTCTGGGAAATTCCATATACTATTTAATTCAATTTAACTTACTGAATATATGTCCATTAATAATTATCATTTTCTGCTGCTAATTTAAGAGAAAGCGATCGTATGAGTGGTATATTTATTTTTAAGCCATTTCCCATCCACCATATGCGTAATTTAATGGACGGACTGAATTGGAAACTACTCTTTTCAATTGGAAACACTCATATCGTACAGTAAACTCTGTTAGGCCCACCGTGAATGAATGTAGTTTATCCATGCCTTCCATCCCTTTTTTCCGGGTAATTACCCAAAGATCAAAGTGGACCATACCATCTTAGGAAACATTAGGAATAATGATTTCCACAATTGAAACCTTTCTAGGGCCTACAGTAATGTTTATTTCTCGAACCTGTTCATAAGATCACATTGGATGAAGGGAAAACAAAAATACAAGCTTGATCCAAAATTTCTCTACCCCTGAGAAATTTTCAATGGTAGATGTTTAATTTACCATTTTGTGTGGTGTGGTCCACGTGAGGTTTGGATATACTTCACTTTAAAGTTCAAGCCCTAAAATTATCCGGTAAAATGGATAGATGGAGTGGATAGAATACATAAATCACAGTGGACCCTACAGAGTTTACTCAGTAGGCTCCGCTTCATGTTCCAGTAGGGGATCAATGGGCCGGGCTCAGGCCTACAAAATCAGAATTTTGAAGGAAGCGGATTGCCTACCGAGTAACTCGGTACCATTAGCATACTGAGTAAACTCTATGGGGTCCACCATTATTTATTTATTTTATCCACTCTGTTTATACATATTAACAGATAATTTTAGAGCTTGAGCCCATAGTGGAAGTATATCCAAAGCTCAAGTGGACCACACCACATGAAACAGTGTGATTGAACCTCTACCATTGAAAAATTCTTTTGCTACCTAAGTTTTGGATCAAGCTGATGTTTGTGATTTCTCTTCATTTATGTCTTTGTGATTTTATGAACAGGTTGAAAGACAAATAAATATTACTGTGGGCCCTAGGAAGGTTTCAACAGTGAAAATCATTATGCCACACTGTTTACTGTGGCATGGTCCACTTGAGCTTTGGATTTACTTCAATTTTGGGTTCAACCCCTAAAATTAGCAGAAAAAATGGATGGACGGTGTTAATAAACCACATACATTCAATGTGGGCCTAACTGGGACCGTTGAGGTGGAGAAGATGGTATTATCGTCTGATGTGGACAGCTGTCAGTTGAACTGGGACCGTTGAAATTTTTTTCTTCTAACCGTTGCTGAGATGTACTCTAAAGTGGGCCCTACTATTTACACTAATTTAAATGAGTTAAATGCGTCCGGTGTATACAGTAATTGAGTGCATGCGTATGAAACATCCCCAGAGTTTGAAAGTTTCTCAGTCTGACCACTGACCATGCATCAAAGGAACCGAATTAGCTGAGCTCCCCAGTCACACGAAGTTAATGTGGTCGGAAGCTATTTGGGGTCCACAGGGATTCCGGTGACAAATCCACTCGGTCCATCAGTTTATAAACATCAAAATAAGACAGGATTAAAATATTTAGTCAAATACAAACTCAATAAGGCCAGACCACACGAAACAGCAGGGATTGAACGACCACCGTTGGAAATTTTGTTGTCAGGATAATATTTTGTTCCTACAGCTTATCATAGTTTTCAAAACCCTATGAATGGTTTCTTTGGCATATAAACATCATGGTCAGCTCCAGTAAGTTTTCAACGGTGAACGTTTCTATTATCATCGTTTCATATGGTGTGCTCACTATAGTTTAGGATCTATTTTATTTTTATTTACTGATGGACGTAGTGGATTGGTCACAGGCATCTCTGTCGGCCCCACGCTGCTTCCGACCCCAGTACTCTCGTCCGAATACTACCATAAGGTGCCAGAGCAGGGAATACATAGACATTCACATATATTCTTCTCAATCCAAACCGTTCAAATTATGTTAGCTACAGTGAATGGTCTAGAATACATATCATGATAAAGGCACATTGCTGACTATCCGGATGTCTGGCCAAATTCTTACAGTGATAAGATGATATTAACCGTCTGTTCTGCCCATGGAATTTTGGATCGCTTTGCTATGAAAATTACCTTCCGACCAAAGTCATACGTCCTAGCGTAGCAGGTGGTCGGGGCCAACCGGACCGCCATCCAGATCCAACCCACTTAGGTCTGGGTTTGGGCTAGGTGTTTAGACCCATGGATGGAGCTCGGGCATTTTAGAGCTTGATAGCCGGGGGTAGACCAAATACGCTTGGTCGCGTGAGGTGGTCTCACGTGGTCCTATTCATTGTGTTATTTTGGAAAACAAAAATAAAAATAAAAATTCCAAACATTGTACATGTTATTAACTATTTATGCTAAGGGTTCGTTCGTCTATATATGCTTGCAAATTTTTCTTTTTTTTCTTGTTAGCTTGTGTTAGTACAGTCACTGACAATTCACACTTCACTATTATCCACCCCCACTTGGAAATCGATACCAAAACCTGATTGTTGAAACGAGGTATCTTTCACTCAATCGTGTTTATGGTTGCATTTGAGATGTCCATGGGCCAAGCTTTAAGACTCACTCATCCGAGTCAGTCAACTCAGATTTGGTCACATCTGATCTAGTTCCATACCATGACTTGGGCGAGTCCTCCTGAAAATGGGCCAGTTTGGTGAGTTTAGCACATCTCAACGAGCTGACCAGGTTTTGTTGTGCTGGCCGTCATAAGCGGACGATTGAGTTGCTAAAAGTGCCTTGTTCGTCTCATAGTCCCTCGCTTAATAAGCTCAATCCATCAAGACTGCCGGTGGGTTTTGTTGATGCTGAAAATCTGGTGATCACCGTTAGACTTTCGGATACCTGTAAAGACAAAGTGATAATGGAGACCCTGACTATGGTAGGGGACCTGCTGATGCCTAAATTAAAATAGAGAATTTGGGTCTAGTCATATTAGGGTATTATGTGCGTACCTTTTACTGGAGGTGGGGCTTCTATTTATAGCTTTGGTGCTAGCTACGTAGATGAAAAATCCTCCTACTTGTAAGTGCCTATTATAGAAGGGCTCTCCTTCCGGATTGGTCATTCTTATCTTCCTGGGATCTTCGGCGAATATCCCATGGACGATATCTTCGAGTGGTTGTTGTGGGGATGTTCAACTGGGACCAGGTTGGTAAGGGGTTATCCGGTGATGGTCAGGACTTGAATTGAGTGAGGAGGTTGTGCTCGGCAGTTCGGGTTGAGCAAATCATTCCCATGTTGGCAGTGATAGCAAGGGGTAGACCATATTCGGACTTTCGCTACTGGTCGGGTTGCTGAGTTGATCGTAGGGGTCGTGCTTGTAAGACCCGTATCTTAGACCGTACCGTTCTGTAGACTCTCGCGATCATTCCCGTTGAATTCCGGCAACCCGTGATCTGTAATTAGCATTCGCATGTGATCTTAAGTCGCATCCCATATATCTGAGTCTACTTGATTTAAAACTTGTACCCTAGCGACCGCGCCGTCTCCGCGGTTCCAACGCCATGACTTGCGTACCGATGCGATACCCAGGCCAAGAATTGTGGGCCCATGTTCATCTCGATGAAAATGCCGCGCATTGCAAATTCCAAGAGAATCTCTACCATCCATCACATCAATCTATCAATCAATCAAGTACACATCCCATCACAAGTCAAGTACCAACCCATACCCTACCCATCCCTCTCTCACCCAAAAGTCAACGATACCCATACCTTTCCATCCCATCTCTTACACAACACCACTCTACCCATCACTCATACATACTCACCCATCCCGGCCCTTTCATCCCATCACCTTTCTCTCTCTCGTTCTTAATCTATTCCCAAGCAAACCAAGAGAGAGAAATCATACAAGCTCTTCCTAAAGAGAGCCAAGTATGATCCACTCCCTACCACCCAATCTCCCATCCTAGCCATCCATACTTCATCAACCTCCATCGAAGAGAGATTAGGAGCTTAGCATTCCAAGGAGCCAAGAAGGAGCGAAATCGGTGGGTGTTTATAGCATTAGATCTTAATTTTGATGTAAGGCCCACTTGTTATGGGACCCATTTTCATGTGTGTTGTAAGCAAAGAGGGGCCCATAGTGGCGGGGTCTCTCTCTCTCTCTCTCTCTCTCTCTCTCTCTCTCTCTCTCTCCCTCTCTTTCATTTCTTTTGGTGATGATGTGGCCGTGTGGCCCACCCGAATGGATCCCACCATGATGAATGTATTTTATCCATGCCGTCCACCGAGTGGGCCCACCTGGTAGTCCGTTTGGACGGGCCTGATTGAAGGAAAAACACAAATATCAGCTTCTTCCAACTGGTGGGTCCCACACTTGTGGACCCACCTTGATGTCTGTTTATCCACATCGTCCAATCATTGGATGGTGGAAGAGGAATGGCTGGAGTACCTCCACCAGCTGCTCTATATGACGTCAGCAAGCTGTGGGTCCAACCATGAGATATGTGTTATATCCCAACCGTCTATCTCTTGGATGGTGGGCCATCGGCCCACCAGCTGCTGTACTGACGTCAGCAAAGGGTCTGATCATGAGGTTTGTGTAAAATCTAGGCCATCCATCTGCTGGTGGGTCAGCAGCCCAGCCAGATGGCTGCTGTGTTGACGTTAGAAGTTCTGTGGGCCCCACTGTGAGGTGCGTTACATCCCAACCATCCATCTGGACGGTGGGGACCACCAACAGTTGTGGCTGCTTAACGTCAGCATGTTCTGTGGCCCCATCTCGAGGTATGTGGTATGATCCACACCATCCGTCCGTTTTGGCAGGAGTGGGACCCACCCCACACGTGCTGCACGTGTGGGGGTGGGGCCCACGATGATGTATGTATTCTGTCTCCACATCATCTATCCATGGACAGTGCTTCATGTGGGGCCAACGTGGTGTATGGGTCTTATCCACACCATCCAGATGGCTGGATGGTGAGACCCACCGCTGATGTATATGTTTTATATCCCCACCATCTATCAAGTGGATTGCACTATAAAAACAGTGGAGGATTGAACGTTTATCATTGAAACCCGTTTTGGGTCACAGAAGTTCTGGATCAATATGGAATTTTTTTCCTCTTAATCCAGGTCTTTGTGACCTTATGATCAGATTGGATGGAAAATAAACGTTATGGTGGGCCCTGTGATTTATTTAACAGTAAAAATCATTATCTCCACTGTTATTTGTGCTATAGTCCAGATGATCTTTCGATATGATTCATTTTTGGGTAATGCTCTATAATAATCTCTAAAAATAAATGTATGGTGTAAATATAATAAAATGAAAATATAGTGTGTGGGTCCCACCTTGATGTAATGTATATTGGGCCTAGATATGAGGCCCATTGTGATGTATTGGAGGCCCATGGGTTGTGGTCCATTGTGATGTATTCGAGGCCCATGGGACGTGGCCCACTGTGTATATTTGAGGCCCATGGGATGTGGCTCAATGCGATGTATATGAGGCCCTTATATGAAGCCCAACGTGATGCATGTGAGGTCCATGAGTGAGGCCCGAAGCGATATATATGAGGACCGATGTGATGTGTGATTCCACCATGATGTTTGTAATGACGTGTATGATGGGTCATGCCTTGAGAGTAATGATGGTTAAATGTCCACATTGTTACTCTCCTTAGGGCCCATTGTTAGGCCCATTTTCACCTCCTCTTAGTGGGCTAACCCAAACCGTTGGGCCCCCATGATCGTTAGGCCCATTCTCGATATGAGTAGGCCATCTAGGCCCATCCTTGATATGATGAGAGTATATCATCATCATATAACATGCTTAGTATAGCTTCATGATCCATGCCCATGCGCATCATATGTATGCTTGATATGAGGAGTGATTGATCATAGCACATGCCATTTGGAGGATTATAATGGGACTCCTTGATAGGGGGAGTTGCCCTATATGAGCGCGCCGTACGCGCAAGATTGCTGCATGACTGGATAGTATGATTCATGCATCTTGCATTTGTATGATATGATTCTTATACGCCCTAACGACATCAGGGCCATAGCCTCCACAGGCATATCGTGGATAACAGGATTGGACACCGAAAATACTGTTACTAGCATCAGGGCCCCATAGATGTCCCTAAGTGAAAATTCTTGAACTCGATGGTACTAGAAGATGACTCCAACATTGAGACCGAGTAGATACATGAGCGTATGAGGGTCGTATACTAGTAGGCAGCGTCTCCCACTGTGTCGTGGTCGGTTGGAAAGGGGTGTGACCTTACCCGCCTGGGTGAGGGGGCAATATTTAGGTTGAGTTTGACCAGCTTGAGGAATGTGTCCGCTATCGACGAGCCATGCCCGATATTGGCAAGTGGATAGTAAGGTCTCTTCCACTTACCTAGTTGTACACTCAGATAGGGGCGACAAGCTGGCGTAGAGTGTACTAGACCCCTATGATTGTCAAGAGTGAGGTCTGTACTGATATTTGAAGCTCTAGCGATGAGCTGTATGGTTATGTGGATTTAGATGAGGACTGGCATACGTGCGTTGCATCTCACATATGACGTTCGGCTACATAGGCCTCGCATCGTATGACCTTAGTATGGCCGACATCATTCATGCCTTGCATCGCATGACCTTGATATGGTCGATAGCATTCATGCCGCATAGCCTTGGTACAACTGATAGTATTCATGGACTTACCAGCATATTTTTCGCATTACTCTGATATTGCATATTTGCATTACTACTTGCGCACACACTTTCACCACCCTCTGAGCTTTCTATAAGCTTATGCACGATTGATGCATGCAGGTGACGATAGGACGCTGCAACAACATTGAGCTTGGAGCCTATAACCCACTTCTAGAGCTTTTGATTATCGATATTGTATTTCCCTTACGCATTGTACTCAAAGTTTTTAGTGGATTTGTGATGATGTTGTTGATTGTTATTTGTGGGTTATGCTTATTACGAATCAAATTCATGTTGAAAATCCTCATTGTAGAATCCCGGGATCAGAATCTAGTATATGGGTGCCAGGAGCCGAGAATGGGATACTATGGAGGCTGTCGGCACCGGATTAGGCGATCGGGAATTTTGTGAGCCCGGTTTCTGAGTTTGGGGCGTGACTGTGCTCACCCACTAACGCCGGGATATCTCCTTTGTCGTGCTCTGTGTTCTCTTATGCCGGTCACTCTTGGTCGGTCTATTTTTACCCATAACAGTAGCCCCCCTACTTCTGAGCATACTTTGTAAGCTCAGGAAGTAAGTTGGTGCAGCCTAATACTTATATTTTTCTTTTGAGGTCGGATTAGTTTGTCATCATTGTTGGAGAGAAAGATGGTTGGCACAGGGATCGAGGGGGATCTGTATTGATTATGAAGGCGTGCTCGAGGACGTGTGCGCTAGCACAACCCTTTCAATTTTTGGACAGTGACGTGTGGGCGCATGGCATTACATTGGAGGTCGGGTCGTTCTGTGAATGGACAGTCGCCACGTGGAAAGAAGTATGAGCAGTAATTCCTCATCGACTGCAACATTAAATGCGGACAATTAATGCACGCGGTCGAGGATTCTATAAAAGGGGGGAAATACGAAAACCCTTCTCATTTGCTCTTGCTATCGTTGCTATCTCTCAAGCTCATTGGATTAGGCAATTTCCGGTAAGTCGGATTTCCTGCTCCGGCGACCTCTTCTTTTCATTTCTTCCTTGCTGCATTCTATTTTTACTTTCTCTTTTAGCCGATATGTTTGATATCTCGGATGAGTAGCTTGAGCCAAGGGCCTTCAAGGGCGACTTCGAACTGGAGAATATAGACTCCCGGCTGGTGCTCCTTCTGGATCACCGTCCCCGGTGCTGTTAGGCCGTGAACTTTCCGTGGAATCTGCTTCAGTAGAGAGGGCAGAAGTTCGGGCTTCTGCTGATCGGCCCCTGGTTATTGGCCCTTTTGGGTCAAGCCTGAGAAATGTCGACTTAGTTTGGATCATGTAAGGCCCGTATCCTAGTCTATACCGTTCCTTAGACCCCCGCGATCATCCCCGTCGAATTCCGACGACCCGCGACCTGTAGATAGTGAATGTGCGTGATCCTAAGTCGCATCTCGAAGATCAGAGTCGACTCGACCCAAGACTTGTACCTTAGGGACCGCGCCGTCGGTGTGGTTCCAACGCCGTGTCTTGTGCATCGATGCGATGCCTAGGCCAGGAGTTGTGGGCTCGCGTATATCTCGAGGAAACACCGTGCTTTACGAATTTCGAGAGATTTTAAAAAATCTCTACCCATCCTTTCACATCACTAGTTAAGTACACATCCCATCACTAGCCATGCTTTCTTTTTCCCCAAGACAAGCAACCTACCCCCTTAAGTTAACTCTCATGTCACTCACACCCATCACTCCACCCATCACTCCATCCCATCTCCCTTACAACCATCCTCTCTCTCATTCTCTACCCATTCCAAGTAACCAAGGAGAGAGACCATCCAAGCATTCAGAAAATACCCCAAGTGTGTGACCCACTTCATACCCCAAATCTCTCATCCCAACCCTTCAATCTTCATCATCCTCCATCAAAGAAGAAGCGAAGGAGCTTAGCATTCAAAGGAACCAAGAAGAAGTGTAATCGGTGGGTGATCATAGGACTTTTGTTCATGGGACAAGTGGGGCCTATCGGTTGATAGTAGGAACCCCCATTTTGGGCTCTAGGTGTGGCCAATGGCCCACCAAGATGCATATGATCTTTCCATGATGGGGCCATTCTCCATGGACCTCATCATGATGTTTATTTTGTTTCCATTGTAAGAAGGTCGTTTAGACCTTGCATTGTTGGTGGGAAAGGGATTTCCACCATTGATCCTTGTGATTTAAGGGCCCACATGTGGTGGGACCCATTTGATGTATACATTGTATGATAGAGAGGAGCTCATAGTGGCGGAGCTCCTCTCCACCACACGTCTCTCTCTCTCTATCTCTCTTTTTTCTTGGTTTGCTAGACCACCCATTGGACATGTAGGGATGATCTAGACCGTCTAGTAGGTGGGACAGCCTTGCTGTCCACCCTGCTGGACTGTCGGTCCAGTTGGGCCATTTAGATGATGGGAAAACACCAATATCGGTTTGATCTTTAGCTGTGTGGACCCCACATGGACCCCACTGTGATGTATGGGTTTTATCCTCACCGTCCATCCCTTGTTTACCCAGGAAATGGGGCAGGCGGGCCACCTTCTATTGGATAGGCTGCTGTCCAGCAACAGACCCTGATGGATAAGGCAAAAATGAATATAAGCTTTGACTCAAGACGGGTGGGCCATTCTGATGTGGACCCCACTTGCTGCACGTGTGCAGTACCCACACCGTCCAGCTTTCTAGATCATTGAAAGGCCTGAGCCAGATGGGCCAGGGCCACCGGATGGCCTGCTGTCCAGTAGCAGGCCCTGGCGTGAAGGCAAACACAAGTATCAGCTTGTTTTTTTTTTTTTTTAAAAATAATAATAATAATAAAAATAAAATAATAATAGTGGGGTGACCCAACCCACGTGGGACCCACATGATATATGTGTTGTACTCCATATCGTCCATCATGTTGGGACGGTGGGGGTCCCACATGATATTTTATCCCTGCCGTCCAACCCCTGGACATGGACGGTGGGGCCTGCCGTGATGTATGTACTGTCCGCACCGTTCAGTGTGGGACGGTGTTGACGCCGTCCAGTCCACTGGATGTGGACCTCACCCTAATGTATGTGTTGTATCCTCACCGTCCAATTAGGATAGTGGGACCCATCTTGATGTATGTATTCTATCCATCGTCCAGCTGGGACGGTGGGACCCACCTGTGTGGTGTACCCTGTCTAGTGGCATGACCAGTTGCCTGGTCCACTAGTGATATTTGTGACTATCCACTCTATCCATTGGACACCGGGACCCACCGCGAAGTATGTGGTTTATGCGTGTGGTCCATGAGGCCTGCCATCATGTATGTGTCTTATGCATGCCGCCATGAGCCGCCATGATGTATGTCTCTTATTCATGTGACCCATTGTGATGCATATGGCCCATTGGGATGTATGTGGCCCATTGGGATGCGCGAGGCCCATGTATGAGACCCTTTGTGATCTTGTGGGGCCCATTATGATTGTATGAGGCCCATTGTGAGGGATGAGGCCGACCATGTATGAGTGATGGGCACCCGCTGTGCATTCATTTCCTAGATATTTAGAGGGACGAGGGCCCTGTTATGATTCCGATTCTAATCCCAAATGGACCGCACCTTAGGGGCAATAGTGGTTAAATGTCCACCGTTGTAAACCTCCATAGGGCTCATTGTAAGCCCACTCCCCATCTTCCCTATTGGGCTATCCCAAATCATTGGGCCCCCACTGATGTTAGTAATACCCATCCTTCTCTTAATGGGCTAACCCAAACCGTTGGGCCCCCATTGATGCTAGTGCCGTCCACCACACCTTGTAGGGATATCCAAACCTTAAAGCCCACCTTACGTACTTACTGGGCCTCCATAGGAAAGCCCAATTTATTATATGATAGAGCGGGTGAGTAAGCCCACTTGTTATACATAGTTTCACCCCCATACCTCACCTTGTTGTATACCCATTCAACTCGCCCCGTGAGGCTCACTCTTGATGTAAGTACGTCATCTAGGTCATCCGTGGTTTGTATGGGAGTACATCATCACCCTGTATCATAAATGGAAGAATATGTGGTATTAGATTTGGTATATCATCTGTTAAACCTTACCTTGATATATGGACTAGATTCGCCGTCCTTCTGTGGACCCCACCAGGCGTTCAGGCCGATTGTTGCCTCTTATGTTTAATAACATGCTAGTGTACTTAGTCTAGTAGAACACATTGAGAATATACTTAGTATTACATCATGATACATGCTCATACGCATCATCTGTATGCTTGTTATGAAGACTGGTTGATCATAGCATATGCCATTGGGTTGAGTTGTTTATGGGACTCCCTGGGAGATGGAGTGCCCCACATGATCGCGCGGTACGCGTCGATCTGATGCATGACTGGATGGTATGATTCATGCATCTCGCATTTATGTGACATGATCACTATTCGCCCTAGCGACATTAGGGCTATGACCTTTACAGGCATATCGTAGATGGTCAGATTTGGATACTAAAAATATTTAGTTCTGACACTGAGGCAGACAGGATGTCCTTGGGTGAAAGTTCCAGAACCTTTTTGGTACTAGGAGATGCTCCAACGTCTAGACCGAGTGGATACATGAGAGCACAAGTGCTGAATACTAGTAGGCCGCGTCTCCCACTGTGTCGTGGTTGGTTGGAAGGGGGTGTGGCTTATCCGCCCGAGTGAGAGGGTTGTAAGCTAGGCTGAGTTTGACCAGCTTGCAAATGGGTCCGCTATCGACGAGCCGGGTAGGTATTGACAGACTACTGGTCAGGCGGATAGTGTGGTCTCTTCCACTCGTTGGGCTATGCGGCTAGGGAGGCGACAACCAGTGTGGAGTATACTAGACCCCAATGATATTCCAGAGAGGAACTGTACTGATATATGTACTTGATATGAGGACTGACATGCTTACGTTGCATCTTGCATATGACATTTGGTTATGTAGGCCTTGCATCGCATAGCCCTGGTGTGGTTGATAGCATTCATGGACTTACCAGCATTTCTGCTTACTGTAATGCCTCAGAAAAATCCGTACGAAGACCTGTGTACCACCTCAGGTAGAAATCACTAAGGAACAAATCCTTTAGAAATTAAATGAAAATTAATTAAGTACTAAATTAGATAATCAGTGGGATTAGCTTGGACCGCTATCTATACGAACTGCAAGACCCAAAACTATTAGAATCGCTAACTCAGCATTACCTAAATACCTAGGACCAATCTCAAAACCCAGTTGCTCTCGGGATCACATTGAAACTCCGTATCGGACCTGGACTACGCGTCGAAAGTCCGACTACTGTAAAACTATACGGTTATGACCGCCTTATTGCGCTTAACAACCATCGCAGGAATTAAGCCCGAATAGTATCCAGAAATGCACAACTAGAGTTTTGAGTAAAGTGTGTGAGAAACGCAAATATCTTTAGAAAATAAACTCAAACTTAAGTGAATTGGGCCACTTGCTTATAGGCGAAATTAAAGACTTCAGACCGTCAGATTCTGACCAAACTATACCTGTGGATCAGGAAAATTTTCCTGTACATGTCAGTATACTTGTGGCCCTGATCGAGTGACGATGACCATTAAACTGAAACAGGTCCTCCATGATCGATCCACAAATCTGATTGGACCGAAAGCATAACCTGGCTTAGATCCATCGTCAGGGAACTTACTCTAGGCTGTATGCGAGCAATGGACCTCCAGATGAGCTCCGTTTGCCCGAAACAGACGCCTTTTGGCTATTACCTAAGTATATCATGGCCCCGGGGCCATTGACATCACTTCTAGGCCTATATAAGGCCCTTAAATCACCCCTCTCTCATTCCATACGAATTTCTCCAACCCTAGGAGAGAGAAGAGAGAAAAGATGAGAAAAGAGTGAGAAGAGAGAGAGAGATCAGTATATCGTTGCTGAGACTCACTCCCACCACTCCACGTACCGAATCATCTCTCCCGTTTCGCTACACCGTTGATTCCAACTTCGATTTGGGTAATAAATCCTAACCTAATCTTGTTTTAGGAATCTAAATAGCGAAATCGCTGAAATAACTAACCTATTTCATGATTTAGGTAGCCGTTGTTCTATAGACGGAAGTGTTGGATTCGAACCAAGTTCGAAACGAGCAAACCAACGAAAGACGCGAACTATAAACGTTTAGGTTATGGTTTTCAAGACTTTCAATGTCAGCTAATGATTTATGTCTGACTTAGTTGCCATCATACGATCTTGGTTACGGTGTATTCAATGAGTTATACATGTGTGTGAACTATGGGTATATATATAATGCATTCTGTGTGTTTGTAGAAATGTTTGAATGAACTTGTGATTATGATTTGTGCTTGCCATGACTTTTAACCTAGAATACATGTTTGTTGTACGTAAGACAACTCCGTTGTGAAAGGATTTGCCATAATATATGCTATAACTAATTAAATTCGTGTATGTAGAAATGTGTAGTCTAAGTATTTGATAAAATGTTTGAATGAGAAATTGTTTGATGAATGTCATTTAATAAGGGTATTGAGATAGGATTCTCAACTAACCCATCTATATGTATAATTCCTTCAGGTAATCTATATTACTACTATGTGATTTATGAATAAAATGCATGTGTATGATAACATGTTCAACATATGTTTGTTAAAATGCTCAAATGTGAATTATATTTGAATTGGTTGATAAATGCTGTTATGACTATCGCATGTGATTAACTATTGCGTTTGAGTGTGATTGGGACTACTATGTAGTCTAGGCAATCGGTAATGGATCTCGGTTGAGTGGTCGAACTAGTTTCGCCACATTGGATATGTTCGATGAATTCGAGTCGTACGATGATTGTCGACAGTAGTTAGGCCACGTGGAGTGCTTATGCGCTCCATGTCGATTAATTCAGCGTGCGCTCGTACCAATCGAGCTTGTCAAATAACCCGATTGGCCTATTATATGTTTACCATGTATGGACGCTACTGCGTGAATCTAAGGTACCACTTACTATTGTAAAGTCCGTTTCAAGCTTGGTACCACGATCCTCTAAGACTCATGAGTTGGGCATGGTGGTATGGGACACCGTGGTCAAACTTTCGACCTACGCCGGGGTGACGAACCTCCCCGTAGTGACCAGTGAGCAACCCAAACTCATGAGCTAAATACGGTGGTATGAGATACTGTATTCAAGCTATCGGCCTACGCTAAGGTGACGAGCCTTCCTGTAGTGACCTCGAGTATAAAATTGGCCTACACTGATGGTGACGAGCCTCCCCGTAGTGGTCTCGAGTGTATACTCATGAACTTGCCTATCTACTGTTTTCATCAGGGGTAATGCCCTACAACTTGTCTATCGTATGTGATTAACTAGGCTTGACAACCCTAGATAGATCTCTGTTTGGGTTAATGATATAAAGGGAGGTACCTTAGCTTCCCGAATCTGCTATATGAATAAGCTTAAATAAGAACTCAGTTAACACGACCATGCACCGCATTGCATGTGCTTTGGCGAGGAAGCGCATGTTTAGGGAGTTTGTCATGCACGATCTTTAGATGATGTCGCTGAGGGAGTGCAGGCGAGGGCATGCATCATTACAGCATACCATTCCTGCATTAAGAAGAGTACTTAGGATATGATTGTTGTATTGCTTTATCATTACTACTTGACTGAATTGATAACATGTTAACCTTTGTCTTATAGTACCACTGAGTTGATCACTCGCTCCCACTTTGGGACGGTGTTTTAAAACACCAACCAGACTTTATTGTAGTTGTAGATGATGATACGGCTTACGAGGTGGGGCCGGACTTCTATGGCGAAGAGGAGGAATTCTTCTACATGCAGTTCTCGGACGGGTCTACGTAGACCTCGTGCTACTTCGATGGGATTACAGGGATACATTTGGACATTTATATTTTGATATTTTGAAACTTTTGAAATAATATATGTATAAATTTCAGCCCGGTTATATGATCATACTCTGGAGGTTATGAAACACGTATATACCTTATATATCTATTTCAGTCTTCCGCTTGCTTAATTTAATTATCTCTGGAGTATGATATACTGTTTTAGTGTAATCCCACTCATGTTTAAGACACTAATATGGACAACATTTAATCATCATTATCTATGTTGCATAAGTGATGCGATGGATCTCGGGAGTTGAGCTTTGCTTGACCCTCAAAATTCGAGGCATTCACTTACTCTGATATTTTATGCTTGGTACATGCATTGTGCACACACGCACACACCCTCTAAGGTTTTGTAAGCTTATACAAGCTTATGCACGGCCGTTGTGTGTAGGTGAAGTTGGATCGCAGCAGCACTGAGGCAGGAGCGCGTGGCAGATCATCTTAGAGCTTCTTAATTATCTTTGTATTTCCCTTTTCCGCATTGTACTCAATGATTTATTATAGTGGATATATGGTGATGTTGTTTTGTGACTTGGCTATGCTCTTTTATAAAAAAAATTCATATTGAAAATCCTCCTGTAGGATCCCAGGATCAGAATCTGGCATATGGGTGCCGGGAGCTGAGAATGGGGTACTACAGAGGTTATCGGCGCCGATTCAGTGATCGGGAATTTTGTGAGCCCGGTTTTCAAGTTTGGGGCCTGACAGATCAGGTTAGAGTACTAGATACCAACTTTTGTGGTACTCCGAGCTCTTGAACTTTGTGAAATCCCAAGCAATCCTCGCCAGGGTGAGGTGGCCGTATAACTCGTCGCCTTGTAGTGTGGCTTCGAACTTCTCGTATTATCACTGAGCTGACTGCTGCGGCAGAGATGGCTAGGTAGAGTAGGAGTGGCTCTCCTTGTTCAGGCTTGAAAAGTAGGGGGCGACCCTAAATACTGTTTGAGCTACTAGAAAGCTTGCTCACAATTGTTTGTTCCCTTGAGTTGTTGAAAGAATGGGAGACACTTATTGGTAGCTCTAGAGACAAACCTTTTGAGGGCGACGACTTTGCTTATAAGGCACTAGATTTCTTTTGTAGTTCTAGGCAAGCTCATGTTCAATAATGCTTGTATCTTATCGGGGTTTGCCATAATCCCTCTCTGATTGACCAGAAAATCAAGGAACTTTCCTGAGCTCACTCCGAAGACACATTTGCTCGAGGTTCAATTTCATTTGGTATCTCTTCAGGGTAGTAAACATCTCCTTAAGATCAGTCACATGGTCATCGGCTTTGATTCTCTTGACTAGCATGTCGTCGACATATACTTTCATGGAGCGTCTGATCTACTGTGAAAACATTTTTTTGATAAGTCGCTGCTATGTGGCTTCATCGTTCTTTAGCCTAAAGGGCATGACCTTGTAATAATAGTCCCTTGTCAGTGATGAAGGTCGTCTTCTGCTTGTCATGAGAGTCTATAGAGATCTACTTGTAGCTCGAAGAGGCATCCATGAAGCTGAGTAGCTCGTGCCCTGCTGTATTGTCGACCAGCTGGTCGATCCTTGAGAGAGGGAAACTATCCTTAAGGCATGTTTGTTCAGATTTGTGTAGTTGATACACACCCATCACTTTCCATTGGATTTCTTTACCAACACGATGTTGGCTATCCAGTCAAGATAGTAGATTTCTTCAATGAATCTGTTGAGACTCAAATATCGCATATTTAACCCTTCAATTACATTAGTTTTCCTGGCATTTAATTGATAATTTGATTTAATTATATACGTTTTTGTCATGCGAGGTGATTTGAAAGCTTACAATAGATATCCGCTTAAAAGAATGGATTTAGAGCTTAAAAGAAGATAATGAAGAATTAGAGATTTGGAACTCATTAATGAAGAATTCACATGCCAAAGATCCAAGGAAACTAAGTGAAGAATAAAGAGAATTGAAGATTTGAAGTGAATAAAAGGAATCCTGAAAATTGTCCTGAAAAAAGATATTTTGAAATTCCGGGGCCTGAAAAACATAGTTTTGAAAAGGTTCCTGAATAGACTTCGATGCAATCAAAGACATTTAGATACATCGAAAGTGCAATCGAAGATAGTTCAATATAATCGAGAATTTCAGAATTTCTCAAGCCAAACTCACTGGACAGTTCTGGGTGATTTTTTGATGCAATCAAAGACTTTTCGATAGCATTGAAGGCACTTCGATAGCATCGAAGGCGTTACACAGATTTTATGCGGAGTGCGTAAATTTGAGGTGGTTTACGGAATTTTCCAACTTTGTACAAAAGTTGGAGTTCCACAACTATAAATAGGAGTCCTTAGGATGTTCTAAAGCATCTTCTAGGGTTTGAAAAGGTTACAAGGAGCATAGTAAAAGAGTGGAGCAGCCGCCAAAGAGTTTTTCTTCTTTCCTAGTTTATTTTTCATGATTTGTTTAAGAGATTTGGTTTCAATCATGTCTATGGTGAACTAAACCTCTTAGATAGGGCTAAGAGGTGAAGCTTGTAGCGTGTTGGGATGTTTATGTTGCTTTAATTTTGGTTTATGTTGAACATCATTGATTTCTAGTTTGAATTTACAGAATATTTTCAGTTTTCAATGATTTATTGTGACTCAAATTACAATAGATGTTGTGATAGTTTTGAATATCTTCTTTTCCTGCTTTGAGATTATGAGATTGGTAAATCTCATGATTTACCATCGTCTCTTGGGCATGGTGGATGCATGAATTCCCTTCCAATCATCACAGTACTCCTTCATTGAGGACTAAATCAATGAAAAGTTCAGAGATTTTATTTAATTGCTTCGTCTTCCAATTGGATAAGATATGACTTTGATTCCAGTTGTGTTTATTGAATCAAGAAGGTAACATCCTGATAGCTAAATGTAACACCCCGTACTTTTTAGTACTCAGGTATTACCATGAGAACCTGACTTTAGTATAAAATGCAAGCCCGATTTAAGTGAACATTCACAGACTGTTACCTAAACTCAACCATCAGGGTTAACTTGCACCCATAGATCAAGCCATTCATCCACCATCTTTCGAGATGGACCATCACACCACAAGATAGGTTTATTTTTAGAGTTTTAACATCTTCGATAAGCATACCAAAACATCCATTATCAACATTAAACTCTGGATCATAAGATCCACCGTTCATCATATTTTTAATGACCCAACGATTAAACCACGCCTAAAATGTACAAGCTGACTAATCAACACTTAAACCATCACTAAGTTCCCTATAAAATGAACTAGGAATCCATGTGAAACCTGAATGTTAAATGTAGAGACGATCTGACAATTAGATCAGTAAAAATCCATCCATCATCAGCCTTAGAAATGGGCGTGGATGACGCATGATTAGACTTTAAGGATTGGGTCTTAAATCCAGTCCTAAATCATTAGGTGGGTAATCCTTAGACCCTGGAACCCTTAGGGTAAGTAGTGATCCTGTCTATAAGAAATCTGACCATAGGATTGATAGAAACCTATGATTAAAGACCCAAATCACAAAGTATGGCTCGCCTAAACCTTGGATTTGCCACACCTTCAGCTAAACGTCCTAATGGGACCCACAAAACCATATGAGCAGTGTGGATCTGTCGAAATAGCCCTATGGGCCCCATTTTGGGTTAAGCGTGTGCACAATGCACATGCACCAGCACTACACCAAACCACCAACATGGGTCAAACAAGGTTTGACCCACGTTTTCCCGTAAAGACCTCTCCCTTTTCATCTTTTTTCATAGAGAACGGACCCTGTCCGTGAAAGCCGATCAGGTGGGCCTCACCTGAGATTAGAACGTTAATCTAAACCGTTCATCTTATGCACGTGTGCATGCACACCATCCTCGCTGCAAACGAGTCCTACCAACACAACATTCCAAAAATAGGAACCTGCTGCTGTTGCCATCTTGGCAATCTGCGTGCGTGGGAATCCCTCGATCTTGGCCGCTCAATCCCGAACAATCCCAGCCGTTTATACCTGGTCATCAGGGCTTTGCAAAGGGAGGATCCGAAAGCTAGCCATTTTCTTCTCCTTCCAAACTCACAATCCTAGCTCCATTCGAGTTTCGAAAATCTATGTCCACAAGCTCCCTTGAGTTGAACCAGACCACCCAATGTCTCTGGATAGAAGGAAGAAGCTCCCGTTCGAAATCCGCCATTGGAGCGACCTCCTTCTTCCTCATTCAAAACTGCATCGGGTTTAGTTTGGGTCAGGACAAGCTCGATCGTTTGATGCTGTTGGAACTTCGACAAAGAGAAATGAAGTGGAAGGAGAGGAAAAGAAGGAAGAAAGAAGAGTATGGTGCAGTGGCAACGTGTAACTCTACTACCGAGTTGCCGGTGGTTTCAGACTCGGTTTGGGCCTGCCCGAGTTATCTTACTCGCTGACCCATCCTTTGACATATTTAGAACTGGTCTGGGAGCCTAGCAAGATGGAGAAATAAAGAGACAGGGAGAGTAACGAGAGTCCGTTGTCGTCATGCCACACTTGGACTCAGTCCGAGTTCAGGACGAGTCTGAGTCAGGATGGGCCTGTTTTAGTTGAACCTATTGTACAGGGATGCGGTTGGGCTTGGTTCAGTCCGGTTCAACTAGGGAAGAAAAAAAGAAGATGGAGGAGATAGGGAGTATATGTAAGACCCGTATCCTAGACCGTACCATTCCGTAGGTTCCCGTAGTCTTTCCGGTCGAATTTCGGCAACCTTCGACCCTTAACCGACATTGCGTGCGACCTTGATTCACACGTCGTTAATCTAATTCAACTCAACCCGAGACTTGTACCAATGCGACGCCGCTGTCTCCGCGGTTCTGATGCCACGACTCGTATGCCGAGGCGATACTCTGGCCAGGAGATGTGGGCCAGCGTTCGGTGCGAGAAAAACGCCGCACGTGTGAAACCCAAGAGAATCTCTACGAGTTGTCACATCAATCCATTAATCCATCAATCTCAACATGTCAAGTACACATCAACTTTTCACCCTTTCCCAAGCAAGCCTCAAAGTAAAAAAAGTTCTTACACAAGCCATGCCTTTCTTACACAAATGGCCAACAAAGTCAAAAAGTGTCTTACACACCCATCACCACCACATCTATCACTCCATCACCCATCAATATCTCTCTCTCCCTTTATAACTCTCTCCCCCTTCATTTTTTTTAAAAATCACTTCCTAAGCTAAAGAAAACCTCCATACGTATGAGCCTCTCCCTCTCTTTCAAAGCTCCAAGTGTGGCCCACCTTTCCATCCCAAGATCTCCCATCCTAGCCATCCATTCCTCATCTCCTCCATTGGAATCGAAGCTAAGGAGCTAAGGAACACATAGGAGCAAGAAGATCGAACGGTGGGTGCTTGATAAGAGTGGTTTTTCATATTTTTAAGATGGGCCAAGTGAGGCCAACCGATCAATGGTTTGGATCTCACTTGGGACCCTAAGATGTGGCCGATGGCCCACTTTGATCATCATGATCATTCCATGACGGGGCCATTCTCCATGGACCCCATCATGATGTTTATTTTCTTGTATACCTAGGGTCATCTAGACCGTCTACTTTAGTGGAGAAGGGATCCCCACCGTTGGATTTTGGATTTAATGGGCCCATGTGTAATGGGATCCACTTGATGCATGTTTGGTTGCAAGGGAGGGCTCATAGTGTCGGGTTTCCTCCATCACGCGTGTCCCGCTCTCCATCTCTCTCTCTCCCCCCTTTTTTTTATGTTTTTATGTGATGATTTGGCCGTGTGGCCCACTTGAATGGAACCCATCATGAAGTACCTTACCCAAGACGTCTATGAGTGGGGTCCACCTTATGTGTGTTGTACTCACACCATTCATCATGTGGTGGCCCACTTGAATAAAGCCCACCTCTGTTATGAGGACCGTCCAGCGTCCAGGGACGCTGAACGTCTCTGTGAAAATACAAATATTAGTTGGTTACAAGCTCATGGGGTGGCCCACTCATACGAACCCCACCTTGATGTATGTATTCAATCCACGCCGTCCATTCCTTTCACAAGTGTATTTTAGGCGTTGAGCAAAAAATTGAGGCCAGTCTGATTATTCTGCGGGCCATAACAGGGAAAACAATATTTTCCACCCGTGAAACTTTCCCTGATATCTCTATACACTTAAATACCTTCTATATTGGACTCATATTGCCTGTCATGAGCCGTGGAATCCAACGGTCGGGGTGGATTCACCTGATGTGGGCCCCACACGAGGAAAACCACGGAAATTTATTTTTTTTTAAAAAAATATATATATAAGGGCAGCAGCGTCTGCTGCTGCCACTGTCAAATGGTAGAGGGCGCAGGTGGCACCTGCGCTGCCTGCGGATGGCGGGCGGACGGGCAGCCACCCACGGCTCCAGCCGTGGGCCCCACCAAGATGTATATGTGTCATCGATCCCGTTCATTGGGTGGGCCCCTCCCTGGAGTGGGCCCCCTCCAAAAATCAGGCCCATCCAGCACTCTGGCGGCCCACACCAAAGGAAACAGTGTGAATTGAAGGTCTACCATTGAAACCCTTTTTGGGCCCACAGAAGTTTCGGATCAAGCTGAAATTTGTTTTTACCCTTCATCTAGGTCTGCGTGACCTTATGAACGGGTTTGATGGGAGGTAAACATTAAGGTGGGGCCCACGTGGGACCCACAATGATTTATGTATTTTTCCACCGTCTGCTGGACGGTGGAGCCCACTGTGGTGCTTGCGTTCTATCCCCACCGTCCAGGGGACGGTGGGTGCGTGCGTGTGCGTGTGTGTGTGTGTGTGTGGTGTGTGTGCACGTGTGACTGTGTGTGTATATATATATATTATATTGTATATATATATATATATATATTATGTATATATATATTATATTATGTAATGTATATATACCTAATGGTGGGCCTTCATGGGACCCACCATGATGCGTGTGTTGCGTCCAAGCTGTCCATCTATTTTGCAAGCTCGTTACATGGCATGAGCTAAAGAATGAGTCAGATCTATAGTTCAAGTGGACCCCACTTTGACATAAGTATGGGGCCCATCTTGGGTTATTTATGGCCCATCCGTTGAGGCCCACCTTGATATGCATGGGGTCTATATGATTAGGCCCATCTTGATGTAGTTAGGGCCCAACCATTGAGGCCCACTTGATATATTTAAGGCCATGTTACGAGGCTCATTGTGAAGTATTCAACGGCCTAGGGGTTATGGCCCATTGCAATGTACATAAGGCCCATTGATGTGGCTCACTTGATTTATATAAGGCCCATATGATGTGGCCCATTTGATGTATCCAAGGCCAGGGATCGAGGCCCAACGGGGTGTCCTTAGGGTTCATTGCAATGTGTGATTTCCCCATGGCTTGTGTGTTGATATTAGGCGGGCCATGCCTTGGGAGCAATATTGGTTTGACGTCCACATTGTAAGAATAATGTTGGTTAAATGTCCGCATTATGATTCTCCCTAGGGCCTATTGTTAGGCCCATACTTATAGGCCGTTTAGGCCCACCTTCATTATGAACAACATTTATTACCATATAACATGTTTAGTATAGTTCCATGATTCATGATTATATGCATCATATGTATGCTTGATATGAGAAGTGACTGATTATAGCATATGCCTTCAGACAAATTGTTTAGGGGCTCCCGGTTAGGCGGTGTTACCCCACATGAGCGCACGATACGCGTAAGATTGTTGCATGACTGGATAGTGTGATTCATGCATTTCACATTATATGATATGGTTGCCATACGCCCTAGCGACATCAGGGTTGTAACCTCTACAGACTTATCGTGGTTGCCAAGATTAGATACCGAAAATCTTATTCTACATAGGGTGCTATAGATATCCCTGGGTGAAAGTCCCTAAACCCTTATGGTACCAAGAGGTTGCTCCAACGTCTAGACCGAGTGGGTGTGTGAGCACCGAAGGCCGATTACCAGAAGGCCGCGCTTTCCACTGTGTCGTGGTTGGTTAGAAGGGGGTAAGGCCTTACCCGCCCGAGAGGAGGGGGCAATGCTAGGCTATTGCGCACGATGGGGCGACAATAACGGTTCTAGAATTCACGGTTGATGTTCCGCATTACTCTAATGTGGATATAGATATGTATGCTTCGAGTTGCATCTCGCATTATGGCCTTTGTATGGCCACACACATGCCTTTCACCACCCTCTAAGCGGTATTCATATAAGTTTATGCACGATCGTCGCATGCATATGACGTTGGGATGCTAAGCTTTCTATAAGCAACGACCGTTGCATGATGTGGCGTTGGGAGGGCCGAGGCGTGAGAGTAGATCTTTTTGGAGCTTTTTGTTCATTCTCATTGTATTTCCCTTTATGCTCATTGTACTTATAAAGTTTTTGATCATAGTGAAAATGTGATGGAGTTTTTGGTTGTTGTTTGTGGGTTATGCCTTTGGTTATACTTATTACAAATTAAACTGATGTTGAAAATTCTCCTTGTAGTATCCCAGGATCGGAACCTGGCGTATGGGAGTTGGGAGCCAAGAATGGGGTTCTATGGAGGCTGTCAGTGCCGGATTCAGCAATCAAAAATTTTGTGAGCCCAGTTTCTGAGTTTGGGGCGTGATAGAAGTTGGTATCAGAGCATAACTCGGAAATAACTAAGAACAACATTACATGTCTGCTATGAGTTAGAATGATTGAGCCCTTAGTTCGGATAACTTAGTGATCTTTTATTACCGACCCTTAACGTGTGTGCCTTCGAGAGTTTCCAAGTTGATAGACACCTTCTATCTTCCTATAGGCCATGGTGCACTAGAGAGTGACCCGATCGACCCCCACACCACCACCTGAGACTCCCACACCACCGCCTGAGATTCTCGCACTACCACCGATGATCCCTGCTCCACCACCAGAGATTCCTACTGCCCAGCATAAGGATGCAGCTCCTCTACCAGAGATTCCTACTACACAGCCTAGGGATGCAGCTCCTCTACCAGAGACCAGTGCGGATCCGACCGTATTCGTGAGTGCTTCCCAGTTACAGCAGATGTTGTAGGCTGTGACCGCCGCACTAAAGGGGCAGGGCCGGCACCCTGTTGTTTCACCGGAGCAGGCCGAGCAGGATCGCGCAAGTGCCCTTCTTTGGGAATTTCGACGACTCGATCCCCAGCGTTTCGAGGGCGAGCCTAACCCGATAGTAGCTGAGAGATGGCGCGCCGATGTGGAGAAGATATTCGATACGATGGGATGCACGACCGAGCAGCGAGTCCGATTAGCCGTATTTCTTCTCCATGGTGAGGTTGAGCATTGGTGGACATCAGTCTCCCTAGCAGCAGGCGCTTGGTTTATATGGACCTGGGAGGCTTTTGTGGATCGGTTTGACTGACAGTATTTTCCTGATCACATCCGACGACAGAGAGCGTTGGAGTTCGAGGCTCTGGTGCAGGGTGATATGACAGTGGCCTAGTACACTGCTCGTTTTGTAGCACTGTCCAGATTTGCACCATACTTGGTAGATGATGAGGGGCAAAAAGCCCACCGATTCGAGGACGGTTTGCGCTACGGTCTCCGAGACCGTGTCATTGGGCATAAACTTTCGACTTTCGAGGGAGTGGTACGGAAGACCTAGATTTATGAGGCTGAGTGGGCCGGTTCTCAGTCTGATCGCTGTCAGGGGAGAAACCGAAAGAGGCATGCTCCTTCTGGTGACTTGCAGCAGCGTCGACCGCCACAGTAGAGGCGTACAGGTCACCCAGCCTTCCGAACGCTAGCAGCACCTCCAACACTACCTCCGAGGCAGTTCACCGGCATCTATTTTGGGTGCGTTGCGACGGGGCACCGTATGTGGGAGTGTCGTTGCCCCCCACAGCCAGCGAGAGAGGTCCACAAAGCGGCCTCCACCGCCGCAAAGAAGCGAGAGACCTCCACCACGGCAGAAGAAAGAGACCCCCCACGGAAGGACAGCAGCCCCCACCACCGAGACCACCTCGGCAGCTGCATCAGCACCAGCCTC
Source organism: Magnolia changhungtana (assembly GCA_030180095.1). Classification (NCBI taxonomy): domain Eukaryota; kingdom Viridiplantae; phylum Streptophyta; class Magnoliopsida; order Magnoliales; family Magnoliaceae; genus Magnolia; species Magnolia changhungtana. The sequence goes on from JASAUF010000625.1 coordinate 7,453,632, forward strand.
CGAGGCCGCAGCAGCAGAGGTAGCAGTTTCGACTGCCTTAGTGACCCCAGCAGCAGCAGCACGTTCAGAGGGACAGGCACCTACCCAGCTAGCTCAGGCTAGGTTCTACGCAGCTCAGCAGGATCCGCAGTCATCTGGAGGGGTTGTCGAGGGTATGCTTTTAGTCTCTGCATGCGCTGCATGTGTGTTGTTTGATTCTGGTGCATCGCATTCTTTTGTGGCCGAAAGTTTCTGCCGATCAACTAGCCTACTGTTGGAGTCTACTTATGAGAGTTTGTCAGTATTGACTCCCTTGAGAAAGACTGCAGTGATGGGCCGAGTTTGCTCGTCTTGCCCCGTTCTAGTCGGGGGTACCTTTTTGCCTGTCGATCTATTTGGATTACCGATGTCTGAGTTCGATGTCATCCGGGGCATGGATTGGCTTGCCGAGTACTATGCCATATTGGGCTGCTCCGCGAGGACAGTCACGTTCTGTACACCAGGTTTGCCACAGTTTCAATTTGTTGCAGAGCCCCTAGGAGAGCTGTTGTCTTGCTTGATGTCCTGCGCCATTGAAGAGCCTGTTGCCGCTTGTATTGATCAGTTGCTTATTGTTTGCAATTTTCTCGATGTGTTCCAGGAGATTCCGGGATTACCGCCTCGCCGACTCACTGAGTTTCAGATTGATCTCGTGCCCGGTACCGCGCCTATCTCGAAGGCCCCGTATCGTATGGCACCGTTGGAGTTGCGGGAACTGCAGAAGTAGTTGGACGAGTTGCGTGAGTTGGGCTTTATCCGTCCGAGTAGTTCACCGTGGGGAGCGCCAGTACTCTTAGTGAAGAAGAAGGATGGATCATTGAGGCTCTGCGTAGAATACCGTGAGCTCAACAAGGTCATGATCAATAACAAGTACCCGCTCCCGAGGATTGATGATTTGTTTGATCAGCTGCAGGGTGCACAGTTCTTTTCAAAGATTGACTTGCGTTCCGGTTATCATCAGATTTGGGTCCGAGAGGAGGACATTCCGAAGACGGCTTTTAGGATGCGTTATGGTCATTTTGAGTTCTAGGTCATGTCTTTCAGACTGACCAATGCACCCGCAGTCTTCATGCAGTTAATGAACGAGGTCTTCCACCCTTATCTCGATCAGTTTGTTGTAGTCTTTATCGATGACATTCTAATATATTCGAGGACCCGTGAGGAGCACGAGCAGCATCTGGCAGTTACATTGCAGACCCTCCGCACACACCAGCTGTATGCGAAGCTGGAGAAGTGCTAGTTTTGGCAGGAGGAAGTGAAGTTCCTTGGTCACGTGGTGACGAGGGAGGGCATCACAGTAGACCCCTCGAAGGTTGAGGCAGTGCGTCAGTGGGGCCAGCCCACGACTTCGTCCGAGATCTGCAGTTTCCTTAGTTTAGCGGGCTACTACCGGGGTTTCATTGAGGGCTTCTCCCGTATTGCAGCCCCGCTGACCAGGTTGACTCGGAAGGGCACAGAGTTTATTTGGAGCGACGCCTGTGAGCTAGCATTTATGGAGTTGAAGGACAGTCTGACGTCCGCTTCTGTCCTTACTCTTCCCTCTGGGAGTGACGGATTTATTGTATTGACTGATACCTCGCATATTGGTTTGTGTGCTGTCCTGATGCAGCACAGGAGACCAGTGGCCTTCGTATCTCGCCAGCTCAAGATCCATGAGCTGAACTACCCCACGCATGATTTGGAGTTGGCAGTAGTTATCTTTGCACTGAAGGTATGAAGGCACTATCTTTATGGGGTTAGGTTCGAGCTCTTCTCCGACCACAAGAGCTTGAAGTACCTCTTCTCGTAGTCTGAGTTGAACATGAGGCAGAGGCGCTGGATAGAGCTCCTGAAGGACTGTGACTTCGATCTTCAGTACCACCCTGGCAAGGTGAACGTGGTGGCGGATGCCCTCAGCCGTCAGCCACGAGGCCTGGTGGCGCATATGATGATTCAGGAGTGGCGGATGCTTGAGGATGTAGCAGAGTATGATTTTGAGTTCGGCCTGCAGTCTTCTATCGTGCAGTTATCGAGCCTGTCGATTAAACCCTCTCTTGTTGCAAGGGTGATCGATGCTCAGCAGGCTGATGAGTGTTGTAGAGTTATATGGCTGAGGCAACATCTGAGAGTCAGGTAGATTGGCAGATTTATACAGATGGTGGACTTCGCTTCAGAGGCTGATTATGTGTCCCGGATATTCCTAAGTTATGCAGAGATCTTATGACCCAGGCACATCGATCACAGTTTTCTATCCATCCTGGCTTGACGAAGATGTACCGTGATATAAGGCAACAATATTTTTGGGCAGGGATGAAGAGCTAGATTGCCCGTTTTGTGGCTAAGTGTGACACATGCCAGTGTGTCAAGGCCGATCATTAGAGACCCCTTAGTCTATTGCAGTCGTTGAGCGTCCAGATGTGGAAGTGGAAGCACGAGTCGACAGATTTCATTATGGGCTTACCGAGGACTCAGTGCGGTCATGATGCCATTTGGGTTGTTATGGATCGTCTGACGAAGTCGACACATTTTCTCGCGATGCGTGCGACTTAGTCTATGGACCGGCTTACGAGGTTATTTATCGAGGAGGTTATGAGACTGCATGACGTTCCAGTCTCGATCATTTCTGACCAAGATCTGAGGTTTACGTCTCAGTTTTTGGAGAGCTTCCAGAGAGCGATGGGGATTGATTTGCAACTCAGTACCGTATACCATCTGCAAATCGATGGTCAGACCGAGAGGGTCAACCAGATCCTTGAGGATATGCTTCGGGCCTGCGCGATTGATTTCGGGGGTAGCTGGGATGAGCATCTGTGATTGGCTGAGTTCGCATATAATAACAGCTATCAGGCGACCATCGACATGGCTCCTTTTGAGGCACTATATGGCAGACCATGCAGATCACCGACTTGTTGGACTGAGGTTGGAGAGCGCCGTCTCCTAGGTCCCGAGCTTGTGCAGGAGACGTCAAAGGCTATCGGTATCATCAGGCAGAGGATGCGCACAGCTCAGAGCTGGCAGAAGAGTTTTGCTGATCGTCGGCGTCGTCCCTTGGAGTTTGATGTAGGGGATCATGTGTGTCTCAAGGTCTCGCCCATGAAGGGCGTAGTTCGATTTGGAGCGAAGGGCAAGCTTGCCCCGAGATTCATAGGACCTTTTGAGATCACTGGGCGCGTTGGCGCCGTGGCTTATCGGCTTGCCTTGCTATCTCAGTTGTCTGGCGTCCACAACATTTTTCATGTCTTTATGTTGAGGAAGTGTGAGTCAGACATAGTTCCCGTTATTGATTGACAGCCACTGCAGGTTCGTGAGGATGCTTCTTACATCGAGCAGCCAGTTCGTATCCTTGATCTAAGGAGCAGGTCCTCCAGACCAAGGTCATTCTGTTGGTGAAGGTTCAGTGGGGTCACCATTTTATTGAGGAGGCTTCGTGGGAGCGCGAGGCCGAGATTTGAGAGCATTATCCCCATCTCTTTGATGACTGATTATGTGTTGTAATTTGTATATTATTCTGATTTTATATGATGATATTATGTCTTTTCTTCCTCACGAGTTATAACTAGTTGCGATGATTGTGTAAATTTTGAGGATGAAATTTTTATTAGGAGGGGAGAGCTGTAAGACCCTTATCCTAGACCGTACCATTCCGTAGGTTCCCGCCGTCTTTCCGGTCGAATTTCGGCAACCTTTAACCCTTAACCGGCATTGCACGCGATCTTGATTCACACGTTATTAATCTGATTCAACTCAATCCGAGACTTGTACCATTGATACCGTGCCGTCTCCGCGGTTCCGATGCCGCGACTCGCGCGCCGAGGCGATACTCTGGCCAGGAGATGTGGGCTAGCGTTCGGTGCGAGAAAAATACTGCGCGTGCGAAACCAAAGAGAATCTCTACGAGTTGTCACATTAATCCATCAATCCATCAATCTCAACATGTCAAGTATATGTCAAGTACACATCAACTTTTCACCCTTTCCCAAGCAAGCCTCAAAGTAAAAAAAGTTCTTACACAAGCCATGCCTTTCTTACACAAATGGCCAATAAAGTCAAAAAGTGTCTTACACACCCATCACCACCACATCTATCACTCCATCACCCATCAATATCTCTCTCTTCCTTTACAACCCTCTCTCCCTTCATTTTCAAAAAAAAATCACTTCCTAAGCTAAAGAAAACCTCCATACGTATGAGCCTCTCCCTCTCTTTCAAAGCTCCAAGTGTGGCCCACCTTTCCATCCCAAGATCTCCCATCTTAGCCATCCATTCCTCATCTCCTCCATTGGAATCGAAGCTAAGGAGCTAAGGAACCCATAAGAGTAAGAAGATTGAACGGTGGGTGCTTGATAAGAGTAGTTTTTCATGTTTTTAAGATGGGCTAAGTGAGGCCAACCGATCAATGGTTTGGATCTCACTTGGGACCCTAAGATGTGGCCGATGGCCCACTTTGATCATCATGATCATTCCATGATGGGGCCATTCTCCATGGACCTCATCATGATGTTTATTTTCTTGTATACCTAGGGTCATCTAGACCGTCTACTTTAGTGGAGAAGGGATCCCCACCGTTGGATTTTGGATTTAATGGGCCCATTGTAATGGGACCCACTTGATGTATGTTTGGTTGCAAAGGAGGGCCCATAGTGTCGGGGTCCCTCCATCACGCGAGTCCCACTCTCTATCTCTCTCTCTCTCTCTCTCTCTCTCTCTCCCCCTTTCTTTTATGTTTTTGTGTGATGATTTGGCCATGTGGCCCACTTGAATGGAACCCATCATGAAGTAAGTATCTTACCCAAGCCATCTATGAGTGCGGTCCACCTTATGTGTGTTGTACTCACACCATTCATCATGTGGTGGCCCACTTGAATAAAGCCCACCTCTGTTATGAGGATTGTCCAGCGTCCAGGGACGCTGGACGTCTCTGTGAAAATACAAATATTAGCTTGGTTACAAGCTCATGGGGTGGCCCACTCATACACACCCCACCTTGATGTATGTATTCAATCCACGCCGTCCATTCCTTTCACAAGTGTATTTTAGGTGTTGAGCCAAAAATTGAGGCCAGTCTGATTATTTTGCGAGCCATTACAGGGAAAACAGTATTTTCCACCCTTGAAACTTTCCCTGATATCTCTATACACTTAAATACCTTCTATATTGGACTCATATTGCCTGTCATGAGCCGTGGAATCCAACGGTCGGGGTGGATTCACCTGATGCGGGCCCCACACGAGGAAAACCGCGGAAAAACAGTTTTTTTTTAAAAATATATATAAGGGCAGCAGCGTCTGCTGCTGCTACTGTCAAATGGCAGAGGGCGCAGGTGGCACTTGCGCTGCCTGCAGATGGTGGGCAGACGGACGGGCAGCCACCCATGGCTCCAGCCATGGGTCCCACCATGATGTATATGTGTCATCCATCCCGTTCATTGGGTGGGCCCCTCCCTGGAGTGGGCCCCCTCCAAAAATCAGGCCCATCTAGCACTCTGGCGGCCCACACCAAAGGAAATAGTGTGAATTGAAGGTCTGCCATTGAAACCCTTTTTGGGCCCACAGAAGTTTCGGATCAAGCTGAAATTTGTTTTTACCCTTCATCTAGGTCTGCGTGACCTTACACTACAAGAAAAATGGGCAAAGGCTACGGACTAGATCCGTAGCAAAAGCCCTTTTGCTACGGATCTGGTCCGTGGCACGTCTGTCGCAATTGGTGGGGTAGCTAAAGGTCTAGCTACGGATAAAATCCGTAGCAATAGATAAAATTAGCTACGGATTTTGTCCGTAGCAATAGATACCTTTAGCTACGGATAATATCCGTAGCAATAGATACCATTAGCTACGGATTTTATCCGTAGCAATATACACAATTCACTACAGATATTCTCCGAGCTATAAAGAGAAATAGCTACGGCTATACAGAAATAGCTACGGATATAATCAGTAGCAATAGATACCAATCTTTACGATATTTGCGGCACTACATACCAATAGCTACGGATATAGTCCGTAGCTATATACCAATAGCTACGGATTATATCTGTAGCTGTAGATAGTAATTGCTACCGCTGCAGATTATATTTCGTAACTATTTTCCCTGTTTTCATTGCAAGAACCTGCTATGATTGATAACTCATCTAAGCTTAATGCAATCAAAGAAAAAAAATGATGCATTTGTTACAATAGCAATCAAATCTATAATGCATCCTACATTCACATTTCTAAATAAATAATACTTCACTTTACTCAACCTATCATAAGAATTACAACTAAGGCGTGCCCTCATGCATTAAACAATGCTCGCGCTTTTACAAAATTTTCTTTCTTCAGACGGTCAAGTTCAGCAAACATAGAAGATACAGCTTCTTCTTTCCTTGAAACTGCATAAGTAACTTCTGTAGACTTCGACACAATATCACTTTCAAGTTTCAAAACCCTTCCCTTGAGAAAATGAATTTCATCATCCACTAACTTCTTTAGCTTGTCAGCCTGTATAAAACAACAATTGTAGACACAATCAAACAAGCATGCCTTTGTACACATCTCAAAAGGAAGAAAGACAAAAAAAAAGAGCTGGAAAAAAACAATTATATATAAAGAAATCAAAAATGTACCTACAAATCTTCTAAACTATAGCAAAATCCATAGGTTAGGTTATCGGTTATAAGTTTAGGTTATAAGTTATAGGTTAAGGTTTAGTTTATAGGTTTAGGAAATCGGGTTTAGGTTTGGGTTTTCAAGTTTAGGATTAGGTTTAGGTTAGGGAGTTGAGATTGGGATTAGGTGTAGGTTTAGGTTTAGGAATTTGAGAATACATTTAGATTAAGGTTTAGGGAATTGAGAATAGGTTAAGGTATAGGTTTAGGAAATCGGGTTCGTGTTCAAGATCGGGTTTAGGTTTGGGTTTTCAAGTTTAGGTTTAGGTTTAGGTTAGAGAGTTGAGATTAGGATTAGGTGTAGGTTTAGATTTAGGGATTTGAGAATACATTTAGGTTAAGGTTTAGGGAATTGAGAATAGGTTAAGGTTTAGGTTTAGGAAATCGAATTCGAGTTCGAGATCGGGTTTAGGTTTGGGTTTTCAAGTTTAGGTTTAGGTTTAGGTTAGGGAGTTGAGATTAGGATTAGGTGTAGGCTTAGGTTTAGGGATTTGAGAATACATTTAGGTTAAGGTTTAGGTTAAAGGTTTTGGTTTAGGTTAAGGTTATATGTTTTGGTCTAGGTTTAGGTTTAAGTTTTAGGTTTAGGTTATAGATTTAGGGAATTGAGAACAGTTTAAGGTTTAGGTTTAGGAAATCGGGTTCGGGTTCGGGATCGGCTTTAGGTTAGGGATTTGATAATACATTTAGGTTAAGGTTTAGGTTATAGGTTTTGGTTTCGAGATAAGGTTATAGGTTTTGGTTTAGGTTTAGGTTATAGATTTAGGGAATTGAGAATAGTTTAAGGTTTAGGTTTAGAAATCGGGTTCGAGTTCGGGATCGGCTTTAGGTTTGTATTTTCAAGTTTAGGATCCGGTTTAGGTTAGGGAGTTGAGATTAGGATTAGGTGTAGGTTTAGGTTTAGGGATTTGAGAATACATTTAGGTTAAGGTTTAGGTTATAGGTTTTGGTTTAAGTTAAGGTTATAGGTTTTGGTTTTGGTTTAGGTTATAGATTTAGGGAATTGAGAATAGTTTAAGGTTTAGGTTTAGGAAATCGGGTTCGGGTTCGGGATCGGCTTTAGGTTTGGGTTTTCAAGTTTAGGATCCGGTTTAGGTTAGGGAGTTGAGATTAGGATTAGGTGTAGGTTTAGGTTTAGGGATTTGAGAATACATTTAGGTTAAGGTTTAGGTTATAGGTTTTGGTTTAAGTTAAGGTTATAGATTTAGGGAATTGAGAATAGTTTAAGGTTTAGGTTTAGGAAATCGGGTTCGGGTTCGGGATCGGCTTTAGGTTTGGGTTTTCAAGTTTAGATCCGGTTTAGGTTAGGGAGTTGAGATTAGGATTAGATGTAGGTTTAGGTTTAGAGATTTGAGAATATATTTAGGTTAAGGTTTAGGTTATAGGTTTTGGTTTAAGTTAAGGTTATAGGTTTTGGTTTAGGTTTAGGTTATAGATTTAGGAATTGAGAATAGTTTAAGGTTTAGGTTTAGGAAATCGGGTTCGGGTTCGGGATCGGCTTTAGGTTTGTATTTTCAAGTTTAGGATCCGGTTTAGGTTAGGGAGTTGAGATTAGGATTAGGTGTAAGTTTAGGTTTAGGGATTTGAGAATACATTTAGGTTAAGGTTTAGGTTATAGGTTTTGGTTTAAGTTAAGGTTATAGGTTTTGGTTTAGGTTTAGGTTATAGATTTAGGAATTGAGAATAGTTTAAAGTTTAGGTTTAGGAAATCGGGTTCGGGATCCTGGATCGGCTTTAGGTTTAGGTTTTCAAGTTTAGGATCCGGTTTAGGTTAGGGAGTTGAGATTAGGATTAGGTGTAGGTTTAGGTTTAGGGATTTGAGAATACATTTAGGTTAAGGTTTAGGTTATAGGTTTTGGTTTAAGTTAAGGTTATAGGTTTTGGTTTAGGTTTAGGTTATAGATTTAGGGGTGAGAATAGTTTAAGGTTTAGGTTTAGAAATTGGGTTCGGGTTCGGGATCGGCTTTAGGTTTGGGTTTTCAAGTTTAGGATCCGGTTTAGGTTAGGGAGTTGAGATTAGGATTAGGTGTAGGTTTAGGTTTATGGATTTGATAATACATTTAGGTTAAGGTTTAGGTTATAGGTTTTGGTTTAAGATAAGGTTATAGGTTTTGGTTTAGGTTTAGGTTATAGATTTAGGGTGAGAATAGTTTAAGGTTTAGGTTTAGAAATCGGGTTCGGGTTCGGGATCGAGCTTTAGGTTTGTATTTTCAAGTTTAGGATCCGGTTTAGGTTAGGGAGTTGAGATTAGGATTAGGTGTAGGTTTAGGTTTAGGGATTTGAGAATACATTTAGGTTAAGGTTTAGGTTATAGGTTTTGGTTTAAGTTAAGGTTATAGGTTTTGGTTTTGGTTTAGGTTATAGATTTAGGGGTGAGAATAGTTTAAGGTTTAGGTTTAGGAAATCGGGTTCGGGTTCGGGATCGGCTTTAGGTTTGGGTTTTCAAGTTTAGGATCCGGTTTAGGTTAGGGAGTTGAGATTAGGATTAGGTGTAGGTTTAGGTTTAGGGATTTGAGAATACATTTAGGTTAAGGTTTAGGTTATAGGTTTTGGTTTAAGTTAAGGTTATAGGTTTTGGTTTAGGTTTAGGTTATAGATTTAGGGAATTGAGAATAGTTTAAGGTTTAGGTTTAGGAAATCGGGTTCGGGTTCGGGATCGGCTTTAGGTTTGTATTTTCAAGTTTAGGATCCGGTTTAGGTTAGGGAGTTGAGATTAGGATTAGGTGTAGGTTTAGGTTTAGGGATTTGAGAATACATTTAGGTTAAGGTTTAGGTTATAGGTTTTGGTTTAAGTTAAGGTTATAGGTTTTGGTTTAGGTTTAGGTTATAGATTTAGGGGTGAGAATAGTTTAAGGTTTAGGTTTAGGAAATCGGGTTCGGGTTCTGGATCGGCTTTAGGTTTGTATTTTCAAGTTTAGGATCCGGTTTAGGTTAGGGAGTTGAAATTAGGATTAGGTGTAAGTTTAGGTTTAGGGATTTGAGAATACATTTAGGTTAAGGTTTAGGTTATAGGTTTTGGTTTAAGTTAAGGTTATAGGTTTTGGTTTAGGTTTAGGTTATAGATTTAGGGTGAGAATAGTTTAAGGTTTAGGTTTAGGAAATCGGGTTCGGGATCCTGGATCGGCTTTAGGTTTGGGTTTTCAAGTTTAGGATCCATTTAGGTTAGGGAGTTGAGATTAGGATTAGGTGTAGGTTTAGGTTTAGGGATTTGAGAATACATTTAGGTTAAGGTTTAGGTTATAGGTTTTGGTTGAAGTTAAGGTTATAGGTTTTGGTTTAGGTTTAGGTTATAGATTTAGGGAATTGAGAATAGTTTAAGGTTTAGGTTTAGGAAATCGGGTTCGGGTTCGGGATCGGCTTTAGGTTTGTATTTTCAAGTTTAGGATCCGGTTTAGGTTAGGGAGTTGAGATTAGGATTAGGTGTAAGTTTAGGTTTAGGGATTTGAGAATACATTTAGGTTAAGGTTTAGGTTATAGGTTTTGGTTTAAGTTAAGGTTATAGGTTTTGGTTTAGGTTTAGGTTATAGATTTAGGGAATTGAGAATAGTTTAAAGTTTAGGTTTAGGAAATCGGGTTCGGGATCTGGATCGGCTTTAGGTTTAGGTTTTCAAGTTTAGGATCCGGTTTAGGTTAGGGAGTTGAGATTAGGATTAGGTGTAAGTTTAGGTTTAGGGATTTGAGAATACATTTAGGTTAAGGTTTAGGTTATAGGTTTTGGTTTAAGTTAAGGTTATAGGTTTTGGTTTAGGTTTAGGTTATAGATTTAGGGAATTGAGAATAGTTTAAGGTTTAGGTTTAGAAATTGGGTTCGGGTTCGGGATCGGCTTTAGGTTTGGGTTTTCAAGTTTAGGATCCGGTTTAGGTTAGGGAGTTGAGATTAGGATTAGGTGTAGGTTTAGGTTTATGGATTTGATAATACATTTAGGTTAAGGTTTAGGTTATAGGTTTTGGTTTAAGATAAGGTTATAGGTTTTGGTTTAGGTTTAGGTTATAGATTTAGGGAATTGAGAATAGTTTAAGGTTTAGGTTTAGGAAATCGGGTTCGGGTTCGGGATCACTTTAGGTTTGTATTTTCAAGTTTAGGATCCGGTTTAGGTTAGGGAGTTGAGATTAGGATTAGGTGTAGGTTTAGGTTTAGGGATTTGAGAATACATTTAGGTTAAGGTTTAGGTTATAGGTTTTGGTTTAAGTTAAGGTTATAGGTTTTGGTTTTGGTTTAGGTTATAGATTTAGGGAATTGAGAATAGTTTAAGGTTTAGGTTTAGGAAATCGGGTTCGGGTTCGGGATCGGCTTTAGGTTTGGGTTTTCAAGTTTAGGATCCGGTTTAGGTTAGGGAGTTGAGATTAGGATTAGGTGTAGGTTTAGGTTTAGGGATTTGAGAATACATTTAGGTTAAGGTTTAGGTTATAGGTTTTGGTTTAAGATAAGGTTATAGGTTTTGGTTTAGGTTTAGGTTATAGATTTAGGGAATTGAGAATAGTTTAAGGTTTAGGTTTAGGAAATCGGGTTCGGGTTCGGGATCGGCTTTAGGTTTGTATTTTCAAGTTTAGGATCCGGTTTAGGTTAGGGAGTTGAGATTAGGATTAGGTGTAGGTTTAGGTTTAGGGATTTGAGAATACATTTAGGTTAAGGTTTAGGTTATAGGTTTTGGTTTAAGTTAAGGTTATAGGTTTTGGTTTAGGTTTAGGTTATAGATTTAGGGAATTGAGAATAGTTTAAGGTTTAGGTTTAGGAAATCGGGTTCGGGTTCGGGATCGGCTTTAGGTTTGTATTTTCAAGTTTAGGATCCGGTTTAGGTTAGGGAGTTGAAATTAGGATTAGGTGTAAGTTTAGGTTTAGGGATTTGAGAATACATTTAAGTTAAGGTTTAGGTTATAGGTTTTGGTTTAAGTTAAGGTTATAGGTTTTGGTTTAGGTTTAGGTTATAGATTTAGGGAATTGAGAATAGTTTAAGGTTTAGGTTTAGGAAATCGGGTTCGGGATCCGGATCGGCTTTAGGTTTGGGTTTTCAAGTTTAGGATCCGGTTTAGGTTAGGGAATTGAGATTAGGATTAGGTGTAGGTTTAGGTTTAGGGATTTGAGAATACATTTAGGTTAAGGTTTAGGTTATAGGTTTTGGTTTAGGTTTAGGTTATAGATTTAGGGAATTGAGAATAGTTTAAGGTTTAGGTTTAGAAATCGGGTTCGGGTTCGGGATCGGCTTTAGGTTTGGGTTTTCAAGTTTAGGATCCAGATTTAGGTTAGGGAGTTGAGATTAGGATTAGGTGTAGGTTTAGGTTTAGGGATTTGAGAATACATTTAGGTTAAGGTTTAGGTTATAGGTTTTGGTTTAAGATAAGGTTATAGGTTTTGGTTTTGGTTTAGGTTATAGATTTAGGGAATTGAGAATAGTTTAAGGTTTAGGTTTAGGAAATCGGGTTCGGGTTCGGGATCGGCTTTAGGTTTGGGTTTTCAAGTTTAGGATCCGGTGTTAGGTTAGGGAGTTGAGATTAGGATTAGGTGTAGGTTTAGGTTTAGGGATTTGAGAATATATTTAGGTTAAGGTTTAGGTTATAGGTTTTGGTTTAAGTTAAGGTTATAGGTTTTGGTTTAGGTTTAGGTTATAGATTTAGGGAATTGAGAATAGTTTAAGGTTTAGGTTTAGGAAATCGGGTTCGGGATCGGGATCGGCTTTAGGTTTGGGTTTTCAAGTTTAGTATCCGGTTTAGGTTAGGGAGTTAAGATTAGGATTAGGTGTAGGTTTAGGTTTAGCGATTTGAGAATACATTTAGGTTAAGGTTTAGGCTATAGGTTTTGGTTTAAGTTAAGGTTATAGGTTTTGGTTTAGGTTTAGGTTATAGATTTAGGGAATTGAGAATAGTTTAAGGTTTAGGTTTAGGAAATCGGGTTTGGGATCGGGATCGGCTTTAGGTTTGGGTTTTCAAGTTTAGGATCCGGTTTAGGTTAGGGAGTTGAGATTAGGATTAGGTGTAGGTTTAGGTTTAGGGATTTGAGAATACATTTAGGTTAAGGTTGAGGTTATAGGCTTTGGTTTAGGTTTTGGTTTTTGATTTAGGGAATTGAGAATAGTTTAAGGTTTAGGTTTAGGAAATCAGGTTTGGGATCGGGTTTAGGTTTGGGTTTTCAAGTTTAGGTTTAGGTTAAGGGTGTGGCCCCTACAAATACAGATATAAAAATGGCCTGTCCAAATGGTCAGGTCCTTCCAATGCTGTCCATAGGAAATGGACGGCTTCATCATGGTCATAACAGCGGTTCCCACCTTCCAGGGACCCCCGCTCATCCGGATAGCTCCGACGCACATCCAGGTCTCCTCCATTAATTTCGAACAAATACATAAACACGGCCTGTCCAAATTGTCATGCTCCTCCAATGCTGTCCATAAAAAATAGACAGCTTCATCATGGTCATAACAACGGTTCCCAACTTCCAGGGACCCCCGCTCAACATCCGGATAGCTCCGACGCACATCCGGATCTACTTCATCAATATCAAGATAATATATAAACATGGGCATTGGACAGCCTACTTCATCAATGAATCATATAGTATGAAGGAAAGAAGACTCACCAATTTATCTAGCAAGGAGAGAAAGTGTGAGTTCTTGGAATGTCGCCTTTTCTTTAAATAATGAATGCATATTCTACATTGCAATTTGAGAATGAGTAAGTTTTTTAGTTTCTCCGACAATGCAAATTAATGGGCACAAATTTACATATAAAGATTTAAAGATTGTAAAACATTCCAAGACATTAGTTGTACAAATAATGGATGGGACATACCAAGACTATAGGTGCCCAGAGCAAGATAACTGCACCAATGTTGTACCTAGCTGCATTGAAAGAACAAAAAAATTATATGAATGAAAAAATAACCATTTCAAAGATAAAATAAATAGTTAAAAACTTTACCATTTCAATATTGAACCTTGTAGTAGCAACATTGATCTGTGTGGCTAAAAATACATGAGCCTGCATATAAAAATCTCAAGTTAGTTGGGCCTTTGAGGTCCTCAAATGATAATAGAAGAAGCCAGAAAACTAAAAATACATGAGCCTACATACAACTTACCTTGATTAATACAACTCCTCAAATGATAATGGGTTATAGTTTTCCTATTTAGTGTTCTTCCCTTGTGATTGGGTAAGCACCTTTTGTACAAATTTTTCTCTAAGGCAATGTGTATAAACATTGAGAAAATACCTGCAGGAGGCGTTGTAAATTCAGATGCCTTTTGGAGAATCTTCTTTCATCCAGCATTTGCTTCTTCAGTGCAAAACTACCTGCATTTAAGGAAATTAGTCTGATGAGTAAGATTATTATTTCTTTATGTTCCATCCAGGTATAGGCCCAGTCAGCATATTCCTAGTTAAATACCTAAATGGTGGAAAAAGAAAAAAGAAAAGAAAAGGAAAGAAAGAAAATCTCCACTTCATTGTTATCAAGCGTAAGCATTGACTCGAAAGCGATGTTAAGCCGCACTGTTGCATTAAATTTGGTCGCACTGCTTGGCGGTTAATTAAAATTTGAATATATGCTTGAACTTGCACCATAAACACAAGTCAAGCCAAACAGTCCCTTGGCTTCCACATGCCACGTTTCTGTATCATCAATCCCATTCTAAAATATTGTTTGTGACAGATTAGAGGAGAATTGAATGCAATGTAGACAAATAAAGAAGGGCATATATGCAATGCAGACATATACAATGCAGACAATTGCAATGCAATCCTAATGGTTTCGAATCCTAATGGTTAAGTAGATTAAATCAGGGACTGCAAATTTAACAAAGTATAGTTATAGAGAACAACAAAATGACTAGACATAAAGACAATTAAAAATGGTGAAAACTACAATTTAGTACATCCATGTCACTACGAAACCTACTTTCCAATAACAAATGCAATTAATATGAGACAAGTTTTCTTCAAAAACCAGCAGGATTAGATGGGTGCGAACACATCCATTGCTTTTTCAGCATTTCAAGAAGTTAGAGAGAGAGAGTAGAACCAAACGAAGTTGGTAGCTTTCATAAATCAAGTATGAAATGGACCAAAATTTCCAAGGTGGTAGCTTTAAAAAAAAATCTGCCAGTAGATTAAACTGAACCCAATGATGATGATGATGATCTGTTTTTAGATCAATCAATGGATTAAGCTAAACCTGGTGATGATGATGAAATGGAAAGCCACAAGTTCTAATGAAGACTGTTGGCAAAACAAAAGTAATAATGAATGCATGAAAAAAAGCACATGAGTTTTCTTGTGTGCAACTGTAATTCTCTGGGATATGCAACTCACCACATGAAACAGTAACTCTGCCCCAACTTATACATCAGGTACTAACTATGCCCCAACCAAAAGTCTGGCCTAAAGAAAACTAATGAGCTACAGATACCTGATACCAGCTACACCAATGTTGTACCTGCTGACTAGGTCTGTTTCAACAAATAAATACTTTTTCACTGCATCCCAGACTTCACACTGCCTTTGTGCTCCATCATGACCCAGCAATGGAGGAAATGGCCTGAAAATTACACTGATCAGACAATCTTAACCATCTGATTACACATCAGATTTGGACCACTGCCCAGTTTTTAATGATCACCAAGGTTTAGCTTAATCCATGGATTCCCACAAATGATATTCCTGCAAGTAACAAAGACCGAATATAAATTAACACTTGTACCAACTCAGTAGTAAAGATATGCCAACTGATGGATTCTGATCCATGGATATATAACAGGGCATTTTGTAAAACCCAGAATTAGGGACTGCTTAGCTATGGTTTCCATCTAAGTGGCACTGAATTTACCTAGCTACTTAACTCTCTGCTAAGGTGCGTATTTCTGCAAATTCAAAAGCAGGAAGCAGAGACCTTTGCCTGCAAACGTAAATATCATAAAGTCAAAAGCTTTCTAGCATACAAACAAATGCTGCCTGCAGCTTTTGGGTTCCAAGAATCAAGACATGATATGGTATCTTTCACAAATTGAAAAAACTTCAATCCGAATATGAGTAGTCATGCCCGGTATTACCAAACATTTTTCCTTTTTATTGACACATTTGGGTCTTTGTTCTCTTACTACCAATATCAAGACAATTGTGTCAAAACATCAAAATGGCGTGATCCCCGATGGGTGCTTTCAATCTCATCCTTAGTGCTACATTGGCATGTGGTGACACATTAACACGCCCAAAGTTTCTCATCTAGCCATTTCTTTTGCAAATTGTGGCCCATCTATTGATTTGACTAGCCTGAATTGTCAAAGCATCAAAATGATGTGATTCCACCTAATGAGAACTTTCAATCTCATCCTCTAGTGTGACATTGGCACATGTGGTGGCACATAGATGAGATGGCTTATCCATGGTTGTGCAGGCTCGGAAGTGGGTTAAGATCTTAAGACTAAAAAATTCTCTATTTTCCCCTTTGAAGGTTAAGGCAATATCTGTTACAACTCAAATTCAACAGACCTAGAAACCCAATCCTCGACGCCATTAAACCTAGAAAGAGCTCTGATGCAGATGAGTAGGGTAGCTAGACATGCATACAACCATTCAGCCTCAGCATTCAAACATGAGCTTCACATGTGATCTACATGACCTGCGTTAGGACATCTCAGCTGTATATAAAGTTGGACTTAGTATATAGATAATCAGGTCCAAAGCAATAGGCGGATCAACCCCTGATAACACCACACCTGATTAAAATGAGCAGGTGGTTTAAAACAGCAATGATTACCATAAATGCATTAAGAACCTGATTTTTAATCGTCCAAACTAGGGTCCAGGTCATTTACATGGTAGATCCAAACTGATGCACAATTGTGATGTTTTTTTTTTTAAAAAAAAAAAACCTTTTTCACCCTCCATTTAGCAGGATGCAAACAACATCAAAACTAATACACACGGGAGGATTCGAGCCGGGACACAACTCAAATATCCTATAGCTGCATTTAAGAGTGCATGTAGAGAGAGAGAGCAATGCTTGGTCTAGCAAACAATTATATATGTACACATAGAACTATCATAGAAACTATCATAGAAATAAGAGGGGCTGTAAAAATTTGGATCGAACTTTTCAGATGGCTGTAAAAATTCAATATGTTATGGATCTTTTATCTGAACTTACCAAGAAAATGGTGAACGCCTAAACGAGCATTTGGGAAAAAAATGGAAAAGTGATTACCCACTTGCAGAACTTCCTGAAACAGATAAATTACTTCTTCAGGCTGTTGCTTGAAAGGACTTTCTTCCCATAAGGGTTGCTCCGAGTGCTAGAACATGGGGCCTGATGGCCTCCACAAAAGCTACATTAATAGCATCCTACTCCGTAGTAGAACAGTGACAAGGTTACAATCAACAAAAGAAAGAAAGGAAAGAAGAAGAAGAAGATTTTCTTCAATAGAGATTTTCTTCCACTGTGAGATCCCTTGTCCAACAATCAATTTGGTTCTACAACCAGATATGTGGCTCACAAGTAAGTTGATATCTATCAACAAGGACAACATGCTAAAATAACTTCAAAACTGCCCAAGGATCCTATTTTTAAGCTTAATTTACTCAAATAAACTAAATAATGAGAATATACCATGTTACTCAATTTTTTTTAATACATACGAGCTTTGACTAGAGTTCAAATAATTCTTCTATAACAAATGACAGAATTAATGCTGAAATTACAATTATGTTAGCGTCATTTATTATGGCAAGGATTCCAATCCACTAGAGATAATTAGTCTTTAGATGAATAGATGATCGACAGCCCTTGCGTAACTTGCATCAGTATTAAAGAAATGAACATGTATATACACTAACGAGAAGTACATGTTAAAGATGTTGGTGGATTTTGAGTAGAGTTAGAGAAGGTCACCTCAGTCAAAGCTCAGAAAAGTGACAACTCTTCCCACATGACATAATGTCACTGGATGAAGAAACAAAACATCCAATGTATGCAATGGATGCAATTACATTACATGGAAGCAGTTATAGAGAAATCAATGGCTTGATTTTGGCTAACAACTATTGTTTATCCGATGTCCATCTTACATAACAAGATGCAAAGTGGCCATCACATTACATAACAGGTAATCTTTCTTGATGGGTTTTTACTCCCTTGTCAGTCACTAATCTTTGTTTGAATTTCTTTTTCTTTATTTATTTACATCACCATCATCATCCTCCTAGCCTCATCCCACCATTTTGGGGTCAACCGTATGATCATGCTTTGTCAATCATATTCCAAATAGAAATTCTCATGATATACCAAACAGAAAACTAGCTGTTAGTATAGATAGGGTAGATGTGAATTACCTATGCCCAATTTCCCGAGATGTCACCTGCATCTTAAAAAACCCACATGTTCCACATAGGTTAGTTTTAATCTATGAGTATATATAGCATTTTTCTCACTTATTTCATGTGGGCCACACTTTTTTGGAAGTGAAACATTGTCCGTATGGCATAGAACTGGTATCATTACATATCCTGTCAAATTATCTTTCCAACAGGTCCAAGATTATGTGATTTTCTTTATTTTCAAAGATCATCAAGATTTGTGTGGGTTATAAGACACATATTTAAGAAGTTATGAACAAATAGGGGATACATAGTTTCATAGGGAATAGAATTATGACATAAATTAGGGCTTTGCTATGATGTCATCATGTGGGGTCCTCCAAGGGTAAAAATGTCCAGTCCATGATTTAGAAAAGGTTCCATGGTGGGTCCTAGAGAGATAAGCTAACCACGGTAGGGTTAATTGTTTGGTCCAGTCAAAGTTTCTAAGTTAGATTAGCTGAGCTAATATACACCACGCGATCTCTTCCCCTAAATGCCCTGTTAACTCTTCTCCAATGCAAAAGGGTAGGGGCCCAATGCTAACCCCTGGTGCAAGCCTAATTGGATACTACTTGTTTCTCCACTGGTAGTCCTCACCACTCCCTCAGGCAGAATTATGTCAAAAAATCCTCTTGAAATTCCTTTCCTAACACCCCCAAGAATAACTCTCCAAGGACCCTATTGTATGCTTTCTTTAAGTCAATAAAGACCATGTGGAGATTCTCACCCTATATTTCGCCATCACTTGTCTAAGGAGGACAATAGCCTTAGTGGTTGACCTTCCTGGCATTGAACCAAACTGATTTTCTGACTAGTTCATCTCATGCCTTAACATTTGCTCAATCATTCTCCCATAGTATCATAGTATGGCTCATAAGTTTAATCCCATGATGGATAATGCAACTCTATATGTCTCCTTTATCATTGTAAATAGGTATGATGACACTTTTCCTCTACTCTAATAAATAGTGTAGCTCCTTGTGGCTTTATAATCGTTTCTTTAATTACAATGTAATTTTCTAATTATCCACAAAAAGTTATTTTTATTGAAAATTCACAACAGAATCTTGGAAATGTTCAATTTGGAATTGCCATGCTTATGATACAGTTATCAAGGGTGAAACTATTTTGAAAAGGTACGACATGCTTTCCATTTGAAATGCAACTATAACAAAAAAGTTATAATATTCCAATGCATGAGAGAGTACCGAATTCCCAAAGGATCTGAAGTGGAATATGATCAAATGATGCACCCATGTTTTTTCTTTGAGAGAATGAAATTGAATGATCAAAGATCAAATAGGAAACATGTCCCCAATACAAATAGCATTGACTGGCAACATCCCAACACATTGGAAATACTATTAGCCTCTGTACCAACATGGGCAAACGAAACATTTAGCCTACATACATGATCAAGGAACTCACTAAAAATAAAGCTAAACTTCAAAGGCTAGGCATATCATCCACCAAGATGAAAACAGATACTACCTTTGATCCCCATCCAAGAAAAATACCTTATGTTCCTTTCATTATCGATATGAAGTGGGGCTTCTTTTCTGGATGATGCTTCAGCCTCCATCTTTGCTTTAGCGGCATCTCTAGCTGGCTTCATGCTAATGTACTCCTTCTACACAATAGATACCAACTTCTGCCATCAGTCGGGAGATACAAAATACTTGAAAGAGGCATTATATGATCCTGGACTAGAGGATATGCACAATTTATTCATATTATCAATTTTTACAAGTTGGACCACTGCTCATTGACCGGACAATTGGTATATTGGACCCAGTCTATAGGACAATTCGACATTTCAATCTCGGCATAGAAATACTAGTTAAGAAGAGAAATACACCACAGTCCACATTCAATGAAAATTTTCTGAGAGAGGTGGCTAGGATGTTCCAAATGAGATTTTTGAGCATGGTCCATCCATAGCGGGTCACATCGACCAATGGTTTCGATCATCGAACGATGAGGCCGAGTGTGTAAACTAAAAATTTGAGTATCTGTGCATAATGAGCTCGAATTCATAAAATTCCTCTGCTTGAAAACAGGTAAATTTCAAGCTATAAATGCTATGCAGCCGAATATACCTCTCAAGTTGAAAATACATCACCTGCCGTTCCAAGCAAACCGAGTTTGAACATTGAGGGTTTGGCTTCATTTCCATGGTTGGAAAGTAGTCCTTAAGGGCATTATATCCCTGTAAAATAGAGAATACTGTCAAAGATCCATTCAAAATCAGTTGCGGGTATCAGCATAAAGTCAATCGTATCCCCGTGTGAGTAATCATAAAAATTATGGAGAAAATAATTTCTCAGTTATGGTTTTTATTGGTAGTGGATAACTTGAAGTTAATTGCCAGCCAGTTGGGAAATGCAAAACGGCTACTTGATAAGAGTACGATTTTAAATCCTATCCAGCCCATGTGCTTCCATGTAACACGTGCAACATCTGGGCTGTTCCTCAGGTGTGCCGACCAAATATAACAAATGGTCTCAAATTAGCCATCTGGTCATTAGGTGGAGCAAGACACATGTGCATGCAATACTAAAGAATTGACTAATGGTCCACATTCAACGTCCATGTGTGGCCCATCGATGACCTGCCTGGCCTGAATTTCAGGCTACAGTCAGTGTCTGGTGAGGATGCACCTATGTGGGTTAGATCTCTCATGCACGTGCATGATGGCATTTGTGGCAATGGTAGGACTCATAATCCTACTCATGCAAGCAACCATTGAGGGGCTCTAGGAAGTTCCTTAAAATACTTTGCTAAAGATGACGGTGACAATGATGATGACAATGACGATGGCTAAGATATTCATGGGCATCATGCTAGGTTCCATCCAATTCAACGTCTGAATAGCCAAACCATACACAAATGAAATGAGGAAAACCCAACACTTCGTTGATTCATTTCATCAAACACTTAGTGAGTAACATCAATATCAAAATAAACGAGTCATCGAACTTCAAAGAAGAAATCCCGAAAATAAAAAAGAAAGAGATATTCGTTTCATGAATTTAGCACGATCAAACAATCATGAATATATTACCTTTCAGAAGTGGAAACCCTAATCCGTTGGATTTGTAGGCCGATGAGGTGTGGTCGGAGCACCGTTACAATGCCGTTGTAGGGCAGCTGGGTTGCGGTAGAATAGGGCAGCTGGGTTGCGGTAGAGAGAGAGAGAGACAGGGAGAGAGATTGTGAGAGAGAGAGAGAGAGAGAGACAGAGAGAGAGAGTGCACAAGAGAGAGAGAGACAGGGAGACAGAGTTTGTGCGGCAGCTGGGTTGCGGTAGAGAGAGAGACAGGGAGAGAGATTGCGCGAGAGAGAGAGAGACAGGGAGAGATTGCGAGAGTGAGAGAGAGAGACAGGGAGAGATTGCGAGAGAGAGAGAGAGAGAGAGAGAGTTTTGGCGCTGACATTTTTAGACCGCCCGCCCAAAATTTGGGGCTTTTTGACGGACGGACCGATTAGAGACTCCGTGGGGCCCACCATGATGTATTTCATTAATCCATTCCTATATATAATTTTAATAAATTATTTTACTTCAAGAAATAAATTTTCAAGTATATTTAAGGCCCAACTTGACCACACCATAAGAAGCAACTGTAAATCAAGTTATAATGTTTCCTGCCATGTGGTCCACTTGAGACTTCGATCTAGCTGATTTTTTTTTTCAACGTCTAAAGTAATATTTACAAATATATAGACGGGTTAGATAAAACATATAGTTTTTTTAGGCCTTATAGAGTCCCTTACAACACTATTAATTGTTAATGGTGTATCCACCTGTTAGCTACAGATTAAAACCGTAGCAACTATATCTAAGGTTTATATCCGTAGCAAAAAAGTAACATGGTCTGAATCCTTTGCCCCTTTTTTTTGTAGTGTTATGAACGGGTTTGATGGGAGGTAAACATTAAGGTGGGCCCCACGTGGGACCCACAGTGATTTATGTATTTTTCCACCGTCTGCTGGACGGTGGAGCCCACTGTGGTGCATGTGTTCTATCCCCATCGTCCAGGGGACGGTGGGTGCGTGCATGTGCATGCGTGTGTGTGCGTGTGCACGTGTGACTGTGTGTGTATATATATATATATATTATATTGTATATATATTATATATATATATATTATGTATATATATATTATATTATGTAATGTATATATACCTGATGGTGGGCCTTCATGGGACCCACCATGATGCATGTGTTGCGTCTAAGCTGTCCATCTATTTTGCAAGCTCATTTCATGGCATGATCTAAAGAATGAGTCAGATCTATAGTTCAAGGGGACGCCACTTTGACATAAGTATGGGGCCCATCTTGGGTTATTTGTGGCCCATCCGTTGAGGCCCACCTTGATATGCATGGGGTCCATATGATTAGGCCCATTTTGATGTAGTTAGGGCCCAACCATTGAGGCCCAGCTGATATATTTAAGGCCATGTTACGAGGCTCATTGTGAAGTACTCAAAGGCCTAGGGGTTATGGCCCATTGCAATGTACATAAGGCCAATTGATGTGGCTTTCTTGATTTATATAAGGCCCATATGATGTGGACCATTTGATGTATCCAAGGCCCAGGGTTCGAGGCTCAACGGGGTGTCCTTAGGGTTCATTGCAATGTGTGATTTCCCCATGGCTTGTGTGTTGATATTAGGCGGGCCATGCCTTGGGAGCAATGTTGGTTTGACGTCCACATTGTAAGAATAATGTTGGTTAAATGTCCACATTATGATTCTCCCTAGGGCCCATTGTTAGGACCATACTTGTAGGCCGTCTAGGCCCACCTTCATTATGAATAACATTCATCACCATATAACATGTTTAGTATAGTTTCATGATTCATGATCATACGCATCATATGTATGCTTGATATGAGAAGTGACTGATCATAGCATATGCCTTCAGACAGATTGTTTAGGGGCTCCCGGTTAGGCGGTGTTGCCCCACATGACCGCACGATACATGCAAGATTGTTGCATGACTAGATAGTGTGATTCATGCATTTCACATTGTGTGACATGGTTACCATACGCCCTAGCGACATCAGGGTCGTAGCCTCCACAGGCTTATCGTGGTTGGCAGGATTGGATACCGAAAATCTTGTTCTACATGGGGTGCTATAGATATCCCTAGGTGAAAGTCCCTAAACCCTTATGGTACTAAGAGGTTGCTCCAACGTCTAGACCGAGTGGGTGCATGAGCACCGAGGGCCGATTACCAGAAGGCCATGCTTTCCACTGTGTCGTGGTCGGTTGGAAGGGGGTACGGCCTTACCTATCCGAGAGGAGGGGGCAATGCTAGGTTGAGTCTGACCAGCTTGAGGAATGGGTCCGCTATCGACGAGCTGAGCCCGATATTGGCAGGCGAGTAGTGAGGTCTCTTCCACTTATCTTTTTGCGCGCGATGGGGCGGCAATCTGGTTTAGAGTGTACTAGACCCTGGTGATATTTCAGATTTGTGCTGTATTGATATGTGGATATAGATGAGGATTTTTATGCTTGAGTTGCATCTCGCATCGCATGGCCTTGGTATGGCCGACATCATTCATGCCTTGCAACACATTGCCTCAGTACGGCCAACGGTATTCATGGATTCACCAGCATGTTTCGCATTACTCTGATACTGCATATCTATATTACTACATTGCGTACACACTTTCACCACCCTCTAAGCTTTCTATAAGCGTATGCACGACCGTTGCAATGCAGGTGACGTTGGGACGCAGTAGCACTGAGGCAGGAGCGTAGAGCAGATCTTTTTGGAGCTTTTTATCCATTCTCATTGTATTTCCCTTTATGCTCATTGTACTTGTAAAGTTTTTGATCATAGTGGAAATGTGATGAAGTTTTTGGTTGTTGTTTGTGGGTTATGCTTATTACAAATTAAACTGATGTTGAAAATCCTCCTTGTAGCATCCCAGGATCGGAACCTGCCGTATGGGCGCTGGGAGTCGAGAATGGGGTTCTACGGAGGCTGTCGGCGCCGGATTCGGCAATCGAAAATTTTGTGAGCCCGATTTTCGAGTTTGGGGCGTGACAAGAGAGAGAGAGAGAGAGAGAGAGAGAGAGAGAGAGAGAGAGAGAGAGAGAGAGAGAGAGAAGGGTTGGTGCGGCTACACCAACCTGAATCAGTTGGGTCTAAGCCATGCAACTCATCCCTTGGTTGGCTGAACTCATGTCACTGAGTCTAGCAGCCATTGCTGGACCTTTTTCCCAGCTAGAAGAAAATGAAGAGAGAGAGAGAAGATGAAATGAAGGAGAGAGACAGTGGATAGGAGGTTGCTGCTGAGTTGGCTCGGCTGAAACCTAGTCCAACTGAGTTGAGTTGGGTTGGCATGGTCCAGGCTCTAGCTGGATTTCCAGCATGTGGAAGAAAGAAAAGAGAAGGAAAGGAGGAGGAGGATAGAGAAGAAGAAGAGAGGGAGTGGGACGTCTCCTTTTGGTGTAGCCGCCGAGTCGACTAGATCCACATGAGTTGAGTCGAGGCGCTGGCTGAGTGAAGAGGCACGACAAGGTGAGTCTTCTCTTGATTTCAATTAGCATTGTTACCACTTCTATCATGATTAGGATTGTTAATGTTAGAAATGCATAACTATTAACAATTATCTATTCTAAGCATAGTTATTATGGACAAAAAAATAAAATAATATCGTTTTTAAATACTAGCATATTGTTTTGCCACTCTTAAATATTTTCATAGTAGATCATAATATTAATTATCGCCATAATGATTACTATTAACGTGTTACGCTAATATTGGGTGAATAGGACTATGCCAAATTAAAAAATAACAGCGGAATTTAAATAAATTAAATACAGATAGCAATAGACAATCCCACAATGCTGAATTTAAAGACAACCTCAAATGAACGAGTATTGAGAGGTTGATACAGATGTTGTTCTAAGGACAACCTTACACCATAAAAACCAAGGGTTTATGGTAGGACAACCTTACTAGAACAGTTTGTGTATCAAAAACTCAAACTGATACAGAGGAATAAAGAAATAAATAGCAAGAAGGGAAATCTAAGCTATTACAACATTCCCACACATCCACATAAGGATTACAACATTCTCCACAAATGTAAAAAAGGAAATTACAATCATCCACACAATTAAATAAACAATCAAACCACAACACCAAAAATTATAGTGGTTCGCTTGTGTGTACATCAACTGTTAAACAACAGCCACACAACTACTCCACTCCTAATATCGTCACACAGTGAATATTAGCGTTCACTATGAAAATAGGTTTTTCCAAGTTCACTTAAAACCCACACAATTGTGTCTTTCAAGTGGGCTTACACAATTTAAAAACCCCATACTCTGAGTTTTCTAGATCACCTCAGACAAACCAAAATGAAGAGATTTTTTGGGCACAATCTCAATAACACCAAAACACAAAAATTTAGAATAATGTAAAATTGTAACGTCTCGGAAAAATCCGTACAAGGACCCGAGTACCACCTCAGGTAGAAATCACTCAGGACCAAATCCTTTAGAAATTAGATGAAATTAACTAAGTGCTAAACTAGATTAGCTGTGAAATTCTCTTGAACCACTTTAAATAAGAACTGTAAGACTTAAAACTTATAGAATCCTTAATGCTACATTACCCTATAATCTAGGATCAATCTCAAAACCTAGTTGCTCGCGGGAGCATGTTAAAATTTTGTATCGGACTTAGACAGCGCGTCGAAAGTTCGATTACTGCGAAACCAAGCAGTTAGGACCGCCTTATTAGGCTTGGCAACCATCTCGGAAATCAACTCCTAACAGTATCCAGAAACGCATAACTTGAGCCCGGAGCGAAGTGTGTGAGAAATGTGAATATCTTTAGAAATTGAACTCAAATTTAAATGATTTGGGCCATCACTTACGGGCCAAATCTAAGGATTCAGACCGTCAGAATTCAACCCAAATACACCTTTGGATCAGGGAAATTTCCTAGCACAGGTCAGTGTACTTGTGGCCCTGATCGGGTGCCGACGACCGTTGAACTGAAACTGGTCTGCCACAGTCGATATACAGATCCGATCGGACCGAAAACTTAACTTGACTTAGATCCAATTCCAAAGAGCTTAAGTCCGACCACACGCAGAAAAGGGGCCTTCAGAAGTGCTCCATTGAGCCGAAACAGATGAGTTTTGGCTATAACATAAGTATATCATGGCCCTGGGACCATTGAGCTCACGTTTGAGCCTATATAAGGGTCTTAAAACCTCTCTCCCTTCACATACGAATTTGCAAACCCTAGAGAGAGAAGAGAGAGAAAAGAGAAGAAAAGAGAGAGAAAAAGAGAGAGAGAGTGTGGGAGATTGTTCTCGGGACTCAATCTCATCATTTCACGTGCTTATCCACCATTCCTGTATCACTATTTGGGCGATTCCGATCCAGTTCTTAGGTAAGAAAACCTAACTCTAATCTGTTTTAGGGTTTCAGATAGTGTAAGTGATGAAATAGCTAACCTAATTCATGCTATAGGTTGCCATTCTACTGTTGACAAAGACTTAGTGTCTAAACTGAATTCGTTACGAACGTTTAGGTTATGGTTTTCAAGATTTTCAATGCTGGTTAATAATTTATAACTGACGTGGGTGCCATTTCACAAGCTAAATGCGATGCCTGATTCGCTTTACGGATATATATGAACTATGTTGAATATAGTGTATTCCATGTGTTTGTCGAATTGATTGAATACGTGTAGAATTTGGATTCGTGTTTGACATGATTATCTATCATGGATATAGGATCATTGTATATGCCACAACTCCTTGGCGAAAGGATTTGCCCTAATACATGTTATGGCTAATATACGTCATGTATGTTGTAGTGTATAGCTTAAGTGTTTGTAGAAATGTTTGAATGAGTATGGAATTTGTATTTGTGCTTACCATGTTTGTCTGTCATGGATACATGGTGGTTGCGTGCGTGACAACTCCTTAGTGAAAGGAGTTGCCCTAATACATGTTGTGGTTGCCATACGTCATGTATGTCAAAGTGTGTAGTCTAAGTGTTTTCAAAAATGTCTGTATGAGTACGGATTTGGTAAATTATACTTGATATGGGTGTTGAGATACTCAAATACCTTAACTGTGTTTATAAATCCCTCCATGCAACTTACATTATATTATCTATTTTACGTATGAAATGCATATGTGTGAAATCATGTTTATGTTATGTTTCATGAAATGATCAAATGGTTGATATTACTTGAAGGATTAGTTTACTACTGAGGTGCCTATTATTCCTTGTTATGTTTAAGTGTGGTTGGGACTATGATATAGTTCAGGCAATTAGTAACAGATTCTAATCTGGTGGTTGAGGTTGTCTCGTCACATGGGACGTGTTCGATGAATCCAAGCCGTACTTTGGTTGTCGGCAGTGGTTAGGCCACATGGAGTGCTTATGCATTTCATGTCGATTAACTCGAGGTACGCTCGTACTAGTCGAGCTCGTCAAGTAACCCGATTGACCCGATGTAAGTTCACCATGTATGGACACTACTGCTTGAACCTAAGGTACCAAACTCACCGGTGGAAACCCCGTTAACCTTGGTACCTCGATCCACTAAGACTCATGAGTGGGACATGGTGGTATGAGACACCGTGGTCGAGCTGTCGACCTACACCGAGGTGACGAGCCCACCCGTAGTGACCAGTGAGCAACCTAAGCTCGTGAGCCGAATACGGTGGTATGGGACGTTGTATTCGAGCTGTCGGCCTACGACTAGGTGACAAGCTATTCTAGTGACCTCGTGCATACTCTAAGCCTGCGTTGAGGTGACGAGCCTTTCCGTAGCAACTAGAGTATAAGTTAGGCCTGCATCGAGGTGACGAGCCCTTTGTAGTGACCTAGAACCGCAACATCGTATGGGATTTACTAAGACTGACGACCCTAGAATGGATCATTGTTTTGGAAATGATATAAGGGAGGTACCTTAGTTTTCCAATCCTGCTGTATGAAAAGGACTAAAAAGAACTTGGTAATTACGCTCATGCATCGCATCGCATGTGCCTTTAGCATTGGAGTTGAGCACTGAGGAAGTGATTGCATGCCGCGATCATGAGATGAAGTTCACAGAGGGAGTGCAGGCAAGGGCATGCATCATTAATACATACCATTCTTGCATTAATCAGAGTACTTAGGGATGCTTGATTGTATTGCTTTATCATTACTGCTTGACTGAATTGATAGCATGTTAACCTTTGCTTTATAGCTCCACTGAGTTGATCATTTACTCCCACATTCTAGGACGGTGTTTTAAACACCAACCAGATCCTGTTGTAGTTTTAGATGATGACGTAGCCTGCGAGGAGGATCCAGACTTTGAGGATGATGAGGAGGCATTCTCATATATGCAGTATTCAGGCGGGTTTATATAGACCGTTATGATCGGTGGGGCTTCAGGGCTTATACTTTGTAGTGGACCACCACATTTTGACATTTTGTATTTTGAAACAATACTTGTAACTATTTGACCTGGCAACACGTACATACTTTGGGACCTACAGTGGTTTTTACATTCCATGTATTTCTCTCAGTCTTCCGCTTGCGTAATTCGACTGTCCCTGGAGTATGTTTTGTGGTTTTAGCTTAATCTCATTAATATTTTATGCACTAATACGGACAACATTTAAATCATCATTATTTATGCATAAGTGATGCATTTGAAACTCGGGAGTTGGGCTCCTGCTCGACCCCCGATTTTCAGGGCGTTACAAGTTGGTATCAGAGCATGATTTAGATTAAATTGGACCTTGGTTATGGTCACACGACGTACGCTAACGTACTTTGACTTAGGAGGGGGGTGAGAAAATGTAGAAATGATCATAGGATTCCCAGTTTTACCGCTAGGTGAAACTGATCGTTGAAATTGGTGCCTGTATGCATTCGTGATCATGCGCAGGGATTCCAGATCTTTTCTAGACCATCAATCGATGGGTATAGACCAAAATTCTACCCATTCCACATCCAAACAACTCGAAAAGCACGAAAATACATGAAATGGGACCCGAAACGACTCAAACGGAGTCGGGGGCCCAAACGACGCAAATCGGGGGTAACCAAAGTGGACCCTGCACCCTTACGGTACCCCTGGGACTATCCTGTGCTGTGTGCAGGACAATGGTGTACCCCCACCATCGCCTGATTCAGACGACTAGTCATACTCGTAGTCATCTTTTAGTTTGCTCTGTTGTTATTTTCTTGTTTCTATGTATAGCCTTGATAGGCTTAGTAATGTGGTATAATGATTTGTAGTTTTTAGCGTATGGAATCCTGCTTAGAATAGCTCATATACGTTTCCCGTCATGATTCATGTAAAACTATATCTCATGTATTGTGATAAATTTTGTTAAATGAAATGCATGTGACCCCTTTCGTTATGAACTGTGTAAAATGCTTGAAGAATTGAGTGTTATATGCAAAATCTCACGGGTTGCACCCTATGTTGTATATAGGGAATGCCACCTAAGAGCACGTAGAGTTCGACACCCCTTTCACTGGGCGAATTGTTTGACGGGGAACCTCCCCTAAGCGATTGCCATACAGACCCCAACTTGGGTCCGATTTACGAGACCATGCCCAATTCTCAGCTGGCTACTGGCCCCACTGCTGGGCCGACACCTATGACACAATTTGCGGTACCACTTGTTACACCACCGGTTCCTGAGCAGAACCGTGCACCTTCTTTGACGCCGCACGTGCCTCAGTCAGCTCCTCCTACTGATAGGTTCGAGCAGATAATGTTGTTGATGTAGTAGCAATAGCTACAGCACCACTAGTAATTCTTGGCCACCCTTAGGGGAATCTTTGCCTATGGCATGGGTGTGACTCCACCTACACCTTTTGTAAACCCTGCTGGGAATGCGGGTGCTAATGGCCTCTTCGAGCGATTCCAGCGCTTGCGGCCTCCTACCTTTACGGGTACTCACAGACCCGAGGAGGCCGAGTATTGGCTTGACCGCATCTCTAAGATGCTAAAACTGCTACACTGCACAGAACCTGAGTAGGTTGAGCTAATCACCTTTATGTTTGAGAAGGAGGCCAGCCTCTAGTGGGATAGCGTCCTGCGGACCGTTGCGGTCGGGTATATATGGACGTGCACCACGTTTGAGACCCACTTCCACGAGAAGTACTACCCCCTCACTTATCGACACGAGAAGGAGAGTGAGCTTCTTCGCCTCCGTCAGGTAAGGATGTCGCTGACAGAATATGAGAATCGATTCACGAAGCTAGGCAGGTATGCTCCGTTGATACTGGGAGATCAGCCGATGCAGATGCAACAATTTTCTAAGAGTCTGTGACCTAAGATCCGCTCGAAGATGTGTTGCACTAACATATTTACATATGCTGAGTTAGTGGGCATGTCTCTGCGAGCTGAGTATGATGGGGATAGGCTGTCCCGTACCCGTGTGCCTACAGCTCCTAGGCCTCGACCTGATCTATCGAGTAGACCATTCCTAGGTAAGAGGCCATGTGCAGATTCACTACCTAGGCTTATGGCTTCACGGGCCCCGATGAGCTGACCAGATGTGTGGTGTACCTATTGCTAGAAGCCAGGCCACATAGAGCTAAATTGCTTCACTAGGATGAGGGACAGTGGGTTTTTGCCACCTCAGAGGATCAACCGTCAGCTTATCAGGCCATATCAGCACCACCTCTGTGGTCAGTACCAGCACATCCATCCTTTCGGCTCTGTGCACCATGATTTAGGCCGCCTCAGCGACTTATGGTACCGCAGCTGAACCGTCCACAACAGGCTCGTGTGCACTCACTCACAGCTGAGGCATCAGAGGCAGCACCTATAACACCTATGGCTTTCGAAGTCATTACACATGTTCAAGGTACTCTAGTCTTCTTATTAGTGGACACCGAGTCCACAACCTCCATCATATCATGCGCAGCCGTCAAGCGACTATCGTTGGGTACAGCTCCTACAAAGGGAGTGAGGATCTTTACGCCACAGGGACTTTTTCAGACGTTAGAAGGACTTGTGATGGTTGCTCAATAGGCTTAGGAAGCAGGACAGTACTTGTGGAGCTGATCATTGCCCCACTATTCCACTACGACGTTATCTTCGATATGGATTGACTCACTGAGATGAAGGCGGAGATTGATTGCGATACCCGGGTAGTGACAGCCTACGGACCTGAGGGCACAGTCTTTACTTTTCCAGTGAGGTCAGTTGGCCTTGCCGTGTTAGCTACTATGCCACCTTGTTAGAGAATGTGGATGGTCTAACACTTGATGGCACGCCAGTAATTCGGGATTTCATGGACGTGTTCAGGGCGATACCTGAACTACCTCCTCAGCGTGAGATCGACTTTATTATCGACCTGGCGCCCGGTGCAACACCCATTTCACTACCAACGTATCGCATGCCTCCATGCGAGATAGAAGAACTGAGGAGGGAGATTGATGACTTGTTGGAGGTAGGTTTTATACGACTAAGTGTGTCCCCTTGGGGAGTGCCCGTGTTGTTCGTGAAGAAGAAAGACGGTTCACTGCGATTATGTATTGATTATCGTAGGTTGAACCAGGTGACGATGAAGAACAAGTATCCTTTGCCCAGGATAGATGATCAGTTTGATCAGTTGAACGGGGCACGATACTTCTCGAAGATCGATCTACAGTCGGGGTATCATCAGTTGCATGCCAGGGATGAGGACGTGCAGAAGACGGCCTTCAGGACCAGTTTCGAACACTATGAGTTGCTCGTGATATTGTTCGTCCTTACGAA
Organism: Magnolia changhungtana; assembly: GCA_030180095.1. Classification (NCBI taxonomy): domain Eukaryota; kingdom Viridiplantae; phylum Streptophyta; class Magnoliopsida; order Magnoliales; family Magnoliaceae; genus Magnolia; species Magnolia changhungtana. The sequence continues at coordinate 7,485,383 of JASAUF010000625.1, forward strand.
TGCACCGACCGTGTTCATGGACTTGATGAACATAGTATTTCGTCCGTTCCGATTCATCATTGTGTTTATAGATGACATTCTGAGATACTCCAAGAGTAGAGAAGAGCACGAGGAACACCTACGAGCAGTCTTGGGTACTCTGAAGAAGAACCAGTTATTCGCACAGTACAAGAAGTGCGACTTCTGGAAAGAGGAAGTCAAGTTTCTGGGACATGTGATGTCCAAGGAAGGGATATCAGTTGACCTCGCTATGGTAGCCGCGGTTAAGGAATGGGAGCAGCCCGATTCGGTTACTGAGGTGAGGAGCTTTCTTGGTCTGGTAGGGTACTACCGTCGATTTATTAGAGATTTCTCCAAGATTGCCAAACCATTATCTCAGTTGACATGGAAGGATCTGAAGTTCACATGGAATGAGAAGGCGGAAGTAGCTTTTCAGGAGTTGAAGGACAAGCTAACTTCCGCCCCTGTGCTAGTATTACCAGAGCAAGGGATTAGGTATACTATATACATTGACGCATCTCGCATTGGTTTGGGTTGTGTCCTTATGCAGTCCTTATGCAGAAGGACAGGGTGATTGCTTACACCTCGAGACAGTTGAGGAAACACGAGGAGAATTACCCTACACATGACCTAGAGTTGGCAGCCGTCATCTTTGCACTGAAGCTCTGGAGATATTACCTCTATGGAGAGGAGTTCGAGCTCTTTTGTGACCATAAGAGCCTCAGATATATATTCACTCAGTGGGACCTGAATATGAGGCAGCGACGATGGATGAAAACCTTGAAGGACTTTAAGTTCGAGGTTACCTACCATCCGGGCAAGGCTAACCTTGTGGTTGATGTGTCGAGCTGCAAGAAGACCATAGAGTTTGCGGCTCCACTGATAGTAGTAGAATAGGGTATGGTAGAGTTTGTGCGAGACTTTAAGCAGAAGCTCACTCTGGAGGAGTCGTTCGAGAGCGTCGCGCACTTTCGTGTGCGGCCACTTATTGATGATAAGATTATTGAGGCCCAGAAGGACGATGGACGATTGTCTGAGCTTTGAGAGCATGCTAGCGATGATGAGGACGCCGAGTGGAGTTGGTACGGATGGGGGCTTATGTTACCGTGGCCGTCTATGCGTCTAAAATCTTAATGACTTGAGACAGGAGGTTCTCGAGGCTGCACATAATTTGAAATTGGTGATGCATCCTGGAAGCACGAAAATGTATCGAGATATGAAGAGATCATACTGGTGGGATAATATGAAGGTCCACATAGCAAATTATGTGTCTCGTTGTCTCACGTGCCAGCAAGTTCAGGCTGAACACCGCCGACCTCCTGGACTGCTTCAGCCATGCCCATAGCAGAATGGAAATGGGACTTCATCTCCATGGATTTCATCTCAGGGCTACCGAAGACGAGGAAGGGACATGATTCCATTTGGGTGATTATGGACCGGTTGACGAAATCAGCCCATTTCCTCCCTATTAGAGTTTCGAACTCAGTAGACGACTTGGCCAGATTGTACGTCTGCATGGAGTTCCTCTGGAGATCGTGTCAGACCGAGACACCCGATTCACATCTATCTTCTGGACTCGTATCCAGGAAGCAATGGGTGTGAAGTTGAAATTCAGTACCGCGTTCCATCCATATTTTGATGGGCAGACGGAATGGGTAAACCACGTGTTAGAAGATATGCTGCGAGCTTATGTACTAAATTTTAAGGACAGTTGGGATGACTGTCTTCCTTATGCAGAGTTCGCCTATAACAACAGCTTCCAGGCGAGTATTGGCATGACTCCTTACGAGGCACTGTATGGGCGTCCGTGTAGGGCACTGCATTACTGAGTAGAGGTTGGCGAGAAGAGCTTGATAGGCCTAGAGTTAGTACAGGCGACCTCAGAGAAGATCGATATTATTAGACGTCGACTTCAGGTAACACAGAGCAGACAGAAGAGCTACGCCAATATGAGGCAACGACCACTCGAGTTTGAGGTTGGAGATCATGTGTTCCTCAGAGTTTCCCTTATGAAGGGAGTCCTTTGGTTTGGCAAGAAGGGGAAGTTTATACATCGATTCATTGGCCCATTTTAGATACTTGATCGAGTGGGTGTGGTGGCATACCGTCTTGCTTTACCCACACCACTCGCGGGCATGTACAACGTATTCCATATATTTATGCTGAAGAAATATGTTCCTGATCCTTCCCACACACTACCAAAAAAAGGGGCAAAGGATACATACCACGTTAGTTATATGCTACGGATATAAACCCTAGCTATAGTTGCTACGGTTTTAATCCGTAGCGAAAAGGTTGACACACCATTAATAATTAATGGTGTTGTAAGGGGCTCTATGAGGCCTAAAAAAAACTATATGTTCTATCTTAGCCGTCCATATATTTGGAAATATTACTTTAATGGATGAAAAAAAAATCAGCTAGATCGAAGGCTCAAGTGGACCTCACAGTAGGAAACATGGATATTAATTATAGTTGTTTCTTATGGTGTGGTCCACTTGTACCTTCAATATATTTTAAGTTTGGTATCGTAGACTGAAATAATTTAATAAAATTATTTATCGGATTGGATTAGCCAAATACATCATGGTGGGCCCCACGGAGCCCCTGTCTGGACCATGCAAGTCCGTAAATCATATAAACACCCCAAATTTGGGCGCGCGCTAGGAACAGAGCCGCGCCCAAACATGCTATTTCTCTCTCTCTCTCTCCAATCCCTAACTAGAGCATTCCCTAATCCTCTCTCTCCCTTCCGATCTCTCCCTCCCGATCTCTTGCTCCCTCACCCTCTCTCTCTCTCTCTCTCTCTCTCTCTCTCTCTCTCTCTCTCTCTCAATCTGTCGCTGCCACTACGAAGGATTTCTTCCCCAAACCATCTTTCCGGCATGCACGAATCTTTCCAGTAAGCATCCCCTAAGTCAATCCCTCCCCATTGTTGGTATGTCTCTCTCAAACATTGAATGTTCAAGCCCTATCTAAAGATTTCCATATTTTTTATTTTTATTTTTTTTTATTTTTAGTTTAGTTTTGTTTTGGTTTTTTTTTTTTGTTTTGTTTTGTTTTGTTTTGTTTTTTTTTTTTTTTTAATGTTTTTTTTTTTTTTTTTGTTTTGTTTTTCATTTTTTTTCTTTTAATTTATATTTCCTCATATGTAGATCTGGATATGATATATATATTTTTTTCTGTTTGGGATGGGTTTATAGGTGGATGGGTTATGCCTCAAAAATATCCTTCATAAGACAAGCTTAGCCCTTAGAGTAGTGTCATTAAGATAGATGGCTACAAAGGGAGATACTAGAATGACTCACATTCGACTGAGAGAAAGGGTCGCAAGATTGGTCCTTTGGATATTCCACCGAGGGATATTAGTAGAAGATGCCATGATAAGGTAATGGAGCAATGGTTATTTTGAGATTAAAACACTATTCTGGGAATGTAATCCCTATTTCACACCACATCTTTCAGGAGTGATTAGTGTTTCATTTTGTTTGTATGTAAAATTGGAAATTCTCCCTAGCAATATCTGATTGTGACATTCCATTCAATCAATATTTGATGGTGACATTCATCAATTTCAGGTTTATGAATTCATAGGATTACCCCAACTTTATTATGCTGGCAGTCATGGAATGGGCATAATGGGCTAGGTCACACGCTGTGTCTATTAGCAACCATCTGAATTCTATTAGATCTACTGACAACATGGTGAGCATTCTTTGTTTCCAATTGCAGTGTTTCTGCATTCAATCTTTGTGGTTGGATTTTGTAGAAAGACATACAAATGTTGATAAGATTATGTGTCTGTTGTTACAACCATTGGGTGCAGTTTCTCCAAGCAGGGAAGCGTGAGAACTTGCTTTCACTGGTAGGCCAATGGAAAATTGAATCATTTCTAGCAATGTGTCGATAACACGATTTCCTATCATGTACCCACTAACAGAGAAAGCCATTATGGATGTCCTGTTCTTTGCTTCTTATCCTTCAATCATGTTACTTATTGTTATGTTGAAATGAAAATTTGCATATTGTAAGGGACTTCTAATGGAGGTCTCGGTGCGAATTTCTCTATTGCTTTATAGGGTAAGGAGGTTAATCTATTCCAACCTGTTAGCGAATTTATACCCATGATCAATGAGGTAAGGCTCAGTCACAAATACACACAGAAATGGGTCTTTCTCTTGTTAAATATGCTGATCATGCTTTTGAATGGCAGGTTTTTTGTTCCCTCATTGAAGAGACGAAAGGAATAAAAGGCACAAAGGTTGAGAACAATAATTTTTGCGTCTCTGTACATTAACGAGTTGTAGGTGAGAATGTAAGGGCTAATTCAACAAACACCTGAATTAAGATTTTGTATTATTTCCAAATTGTGAACTTTTAGTTTATTTTTGAAGTTGTCAGTGTGAAATCTTGTATTGTCTCTAATTCTCAGAACTGGACTACTGTTGCACGATGTGTCCATGACATCCTAAAAGACTATCCACGCCTATGACTAACACATGGGCAGGAGGTAATATTTAAAGCAGTGATTGGTGATCTTTTCATTCTCCCTTTGGGGACTTTCACCTGTTTTCTTTCTATGATGATTGTAATTGGGCCTAGTCCCATCTTTTTCTTGTTGATTGTAATTAGGCCTTCACCTGTTCTTGATTAGTAATAAAATCTACTCACCTTCCTTTTTTTGTGGTTCTTTGGAATTGATAATCCAATTTTATTTTTGACAAGCAGTGAAAATTTTTATTCAAGGATAAAATCAAAATACAAGGTTAATACAGATCCAAACACAAGGTAGATATATTAACACCTAACTTAGCAAGCACATATGACAAAAATTATTCTATTTATTTTCTTGCAGAGTATGTGTAAAATTGCAGAGGAATCTAGTCCTTTATCTGCTGAGAAGATAGCACTGGCCATTGGTGCACTGTGTATGGTAAGAAACTCCATATTCTGTTGTTCTGTCATGTTCTACCCTAAAATAATGCATTTTGAGAGAGAGAGAGAGAGAGAGAGAGAGAGAGAGAGAGAGAGAGAGAGAGAGAGAGAGAGAGAGACCATTACAGTTTAAAATTTTGTCCAAACTAACACGTGTAGCTTGATAAGTATCACTTCTTCTTCTTATTTATTATTTATTTTAATTCTTTGATCCCAAGAATATGATTCTTTTTTTATTTATTCTCAGTATAATTCTAAATTGGTGAAAGTAAAACTCACATTGACATGGGTGATACTTAGTGGGTATCATCTGATACTGAGTTTAAACCAACCATTACATTCTCCGACACATATATTTTTAACTGTCGAATACAAGATACAACTCTGTACAATGATTGTTAATATAAGAAATAGAAGAGACCAGTTTCCATGGGCTTGGTGCATCAGGAGAAACCCACTTAATGACATTATCGAGTCCTCTTCAATCATCCAAAGGAGATACCACACACAAACCCTTCTAAAGAGCCAATGTTTCCATCTGGTTGGTAATAATGCTTAGATCTCTACCTCAAAAATTAGGTAGTCTCATCCTCAAATGGACCAAAATGTACAAGTCAGTTGATAGTTACAACAATCTTTCTAGTTGTCATTTGTTTTATTCCCTTTTTGGTTAGAATCGAGAGGTAATTTCATCATGGCTTTGATATGCTCTTTTTACAAGATAATGATGAAAATACAACAAAAGCTAAGGGAAATTGTGATATTTCAGGTGGCTTTAACATGCTTTATATATATATATATATATATATATAAGATAATGATGAAAATACAAAGAAAGCTAATGGAAAATGTGATATTTCAGGTGTGTTATGTCACAACCATTTTAGTTTTGTATTGCTTAGTATAGAATTTCATACACTTGGTAATAACTTAGATGTATCTCTTTTTGCAGACGAGACAAACTGTCCACTGACAAAAATAAGGATGAGATGAAGATGTGTATAAGCTTAACTTATCTCAACTTCATAGCTCAATTCTTCAATAGTCTGTCAATCAAAATCATGCATTGGATCTATTGCAGTTCAATTAGACTGTTGTAAATCTTTAATCAGACCAATCTGGGCCCTTGATGTGGTCTATATATTCAATCTGAACAGTTGGTGAGCCTAATCTTCAATCTGTTTGATTAATGCATTACAAATCTTCATTTATTAATTCATCTCTTGCAATTGACAAGAAATTTGTTCTTTTAATTGGTTTGAAGTGTCTGATTTTTAATTGGTTGGTTATTTGTTCCAATGCAAACTAGTAAATATGCAGAATTCCACTTGTTATTTTGTTTTCCTTTCAAGTATCTAGTGCTAGATGCTAATATCTTAGTTATATCAGTTACTTAAGGCACATATGCATGAGATCCCTTAAATTTGTCTTGCTAGTGTAGATAAAACCTTTGGTGAAGCCAACCAAAGACATAATGAAAGTTCGTCGCATTAAATATGCTTGGCATGAGTTTTTTCTTGAGGGTACTCATCTTTCTCTTGGTCCATGATATCCTGGCTTTTTGTCATTTCATTCGTATAATTTTTTTGTTCTGTCAATGCAGCTAGTTACAACATTGGTGCAGTTATCTTGCTATGGGCACATGTAGTCTTGGTATGTCTCATTGTCCTTCAATAATTTAATATATCGAGATTTCTTTCCCATCATCATTTACATTTTTCTTTTTAATCGATACTTGGAAGTTAATATAATCATTTACTCTATTTTACAATCTTTAAAATCTTTATATGTAAATCTGTGCCCATATTCATTGTCGGAGAAACTAAAAAACTTACTCATTCTCAGATTGCATTGTGGAATATGCATCCATTATTCAAAGAAAGGGCGACATTCCAAGCATTCACACCTCTTCTTGCTAGCTAAATTGGTGAGTCTTCTTTCCTTCATACTATATGATTCATTGATGATGTGGCCTGGCCATTTGGACAGGCCCATGTTTATATATTATCTCAAAATTGATGAAGTAGATCCAGATGTGCGTCGGAGCTATCTGGATGTTGAATGGGGGTCCTTGGAAGGTGGGAACCGCTGTTATGACCATGATGAAGCTGTCCATTTCCTATGGACAACATTGGAGGGGCCTGACCATTTGGACAGGCCGTGTTTATGTATTTGCTCGAAATTAATGGGGCAGACTCGGATGTGCATCGGAGCTATACGGATGAGCGGGGGTCCCTGGAAGGTGGGAACCACTGTTATGACCATGATAAAGCTGTCCATTACCTATGGATAAGCATTGGAGGGGCCTGACCATTTTGACAGGCCGTGTTTATATCTGTATTTGAAGGGACCACACCCTTAATCTAAACCACACCCTAAACCTATAACATAAACCTATACTTGTAACCTAAAACTATTTTCAAATCCCAAAACCTAACCTTTCCCTAAACCTATAACCTAAACCTAAATCTATAACTTAAACCTAAACCTAAAACGTAAAACCTAAACCTAAAACCTAAATGTATTCTCAAATCCCTCAACCTAAACCTACACCTAATCCTAATCTCAACTCCCTAACCTAAACCTAAACCTAAACTTGAAAACCCAAACCTAAACCCTAATCTCGAACCCGAACTCGATTTCATAAACCTACACCTTAACCTATAACCTTAACCTAAACCTATTCTCAAATCCCAAAACCTATACCTATAACCCAAACCTAAACCCGATCTCGAACAACGAACCCAATTTCTTAAACCTAAACCTTAACATATTCTCAAATCCCTAAAGCTATAACCTAAAACCTAAACCTAAATTTATACCTATAACCTAACCTTAGCCTAAACCTAAAACTTAAACCTAAACCAAAACCAAAACCTATAACCTTAAATAACCTAAAACCTAAAACTAAACCTAAAACCTATATGTATTCTCAAATCCCTAAACCTAAACACACCTAATCTTAATCTCAACCACTTAACCTAAACCTAAACTTGAAAACTTAAACCCGATCCCAAAACCTATAACCTAAACCAAAACCTATAACCTAAACTAAAATAAAAACCTATAACCTAAACCCGAACCCATTCTCAAATCCCAAAACCTATAACCTATAAACTTAAACCTAAACATAAACCTATAACCTATAACCTAAACCAAAACCTATAACCTAAACCTTAACCTATAACCTATAACCTATAACCTAAACTTATAACCTATAACCTAAACCTTAACCTAAACCTAAACCTAAACCAAAACCTATAACCTTAACCTATACCCTAAAACCTAAACCTAAACCTAAACCTAAAACCTAAATGTATTCTCAAATCCCTAAACCTAAACCTACACCTAAACCTAATCTCAACTACTTAACCTAAACCTAAGCCTATAACCTAAACCTCAACCCGATCCCGAACGAACACGAACTTGATTTCCTAAACCTAAACCTTAAACTATTCTCATTCCCTAAAGCTATAACCTATAAATATAATAACCTAAACCTAAACCTAACCTAAACTCGAACCTAAACCTAAACCAAAACCTATAACCTTAACCTAAACCAAAACCTATAACCTAAACTTATAACCTATAACCTAACCTTAACCTAAACCTAAAACCTAAACCAAAACCTAAACCAAAACCTATAACCTTAACCTATACCCTAAAACCTAAGCCTAAACCTAAAACCTAAATGCATTCTCAAATCCTAAACCTAAACCTACACCTAATCTTAATCTCAACTACTTAACCTAAACCTAAACTTGAAAACCCAAACCTAAACCCGATCCCAAAACCTATAACCTAAACCAAAACCTATAACCTAAACCAAAACCAAAACCTATAACCTAAACCCGAACCCATTCTCTAATCCCAAAACCTATAACCTAAACCTAAACCTTAACATAAACCTATAAACCTATAACCTAAACCTAAATCAAAACCTATAACCTAAACCCGAACCCATTCTCAAATCCTATAACCTATAACCTTAAACCCGAACCCAAACCCGAACCGAATCCCTAAACCTTAACCTAAACATATAACCTATAACCTATAACCTAAGCTATACCTAAACCTAAACCTAAACCTAAACCTAAACCTAAACCTATAACTTAAACCTAAACCTATAACCTATAACCTAAACCTTATAACCTAAACCTAAACCTTAACCTAAACCTATAACCTAAACCTAAACCTAAACGTAAACCTAAACTTATAACCTAAACCTATTCTCGAATCCTAAAACCTCTAACCTACCTTAACCTAAACCTATAACCTAAACTTATAACCTAAACCTATTCTCAAATCCCAAAACCTACAACCTAAACCTAAACCTTAACCTATAACCCAACCTAAACCTATATGTATAACCTAAACCTATATGTATAACCTAAACCTATTCTTAAATCCCAAAACCCATAACCTAAACCTAAACCTTAACCTAAACTTATAACCTATAACCTAAACCAAAACCTATAACCTAAACTCGACCCGAACCCAAACCCGAACTCGAACCCGAATCCCTAAACCTTAGCCTATAACCCAACCTAAACCTATACTTATAACCTAAACCTATTCTCAAATCCCAAAACCTATAATCTAAACCTAAACCTATAACCCAAACTAAACCTATACTTATAACCTAAACCTAAAACCTAAATGTATTCTCAAATCCCTAAACCTAAACCTACACCTAATCCTAATCTCAACTACTTAACCTAAACCTAAACTTGAAAACCCAAACCTAAACCCAAACCCGAACCCGATTTCCTAAACCTAAACCTTAACCTATTCTCAATTCCCTAAAGCTATAACCTATATAACCTATATAACCTATAACCTATAACCTAAACCTACACCTTAACCTAAACCTATAACCTAAACCTAAACCTATAACCTTAACCTAAACCTAAACCTAAAACCTAAACCTAAACCTAAACCAAAACCTATAACCTTAACCTATAACCTAAAACCTAAATCTAAACCTAAACCTAAACCAAAACCTATAACCTTAACCTAAACCTAAAACCTAAATGTATTCTCAAATCCTTAAACCTAAACTTACACTTAATCCTAATCTCAACTCCTTAACCTAAACCTAAACTTGAAAACCCAAACTAAACCCGATCTCAAACCCGAACCCGATTTCCTAAACCTAAACCTTAACCTATTCTCAATTCCTTAAAGCTAAACCCTAAACCTATAACCTAAACCTAAACCTATAACCTAAACCTAAACCTAAACCTATAACCTAAACCTATAAGCTTAACCTAAACCTAAAATCTAAACCTAAACCTAAAACCTAAATGTATTCTCAAATCCCTAAACCTAAACCTACACTTTTAGGTAGGAGAAGTTTACTTTTTATAGTAAGTCACATATTTTAGTGTGTTTGATCGGAGTTTTGAGTTTAAAAGTCCATCCTAGGTTTGAACACATTACTCATGTTGGATTTTGCCATAGTTTAGAAGATTTGTACGTACATTTTTTATTTCTTCATATATAAGTGTTTTTTTTTTCTTTTTGTCTTTCTTTCTTTTGAGATGTGTACAAAGGCATGCTTATTTGATTGTGTCTACAAATGCTGTTTTATACAGGCTGACAAGCTAAAGAAGTTATTGGAGGATGAAATTCATTTTCTTAAGGGAAGGGTTTCAGAACTTGAAAGTGATCGTGTCGAAGTCCACAGAAGTTACATCTGCAGTTTTAAGGAAATAAGAAGCTCTATCTTCTGCATTTGCTGAAATTGACCGTCTAAAAGAAGAAAATTCTGTAAAAATGTGAGCATTATTGAATGCATATGGAGGGTGTTTACTGTGTTGGAGTGTATTTGTTCCTATGGACATGAGGGCACGCCTTAGTTATAATTCTTATTATAGGTTGAGTAAAGTGAAGTATTGTTTATTTAGAAATGTGAATGTAGGATGCATTGTATGATTTGATTGCTATTTATGCATCATTTTTTTTTCTGATTGCATTTTATGTACTATTTCTATTAGCATTTAGCTTAGATGAGTTATCAATCACAACAGGTTCTTGCAATGGAAACAGGTCGTATATTACAATTTTTAAAAATAGCTACAAATATATCCGTAGCTATAACTATAACTTTTGTCCGTAGTTACTGGTATCTATTGCTACAGATATAATCCGTAGCTATGGTATTTATTGCTACGACAATTTTCGTAGCTATTGGTATTTATTGATACGGCTAATATCGGTAGCTATTGGTGTCTATTGCTATGGATATGATCCGTCGTTATTGGTATATATTGTAACGGATTATATCCGTAGCAATAGATACTAGTAGCTACAGATTATATCCGTAACTATTGGTATCTTTTGCTACGGATTATATCCGTAGCTATCAGTATCTTTTACTACGGATTATATCCGTACCTATTGGTATCTATTGCTACGGATATAATCCGTAGCTAGACCTTTAGCTACCCCACCTATAGGCGTGGACATGGTACGGATTATATTCGTAGCAAAAGGGCTTTTGCTACGGTTTTGGGCCGTAACCTTTGCCCATTTTTCTTGTGGTGACATTATCAGATGGGAGCAGGTACAGCTGATCGAAGATGCTACTTATGTACTGCGACCGATGCGTGTCCTAGACAGGAATGAGTGAGTGTTGCGTAGTAAGGTTATCCCGTTAGTGAAGGTATTATGGGCGCATCACATGGAGGAAGAGGCTACTTGGGAGACAGAAGTCGAGGTCCGTAAGAACTACCCTCAGATTCTCGAGGAGTACGAAAAGGTACTAATTTCGAGGATAAAATTTTTCTTTAAGGGGGGTAGATTGTAACGTCTCAAAAAAATCTGTACAAAGACTCGAGTACCTCCTAGGGCAGAAATCACTCAGGACCAAATCCTTTAGAAATTAGACGAAATTAATTAAGTGCTAAACTAGATTAGCTGTGAAATTCGCTTGAACCACTTTAAATATGAACTGCAAGACACAAAACTTATAGAATCCTTAACGCTACATTTTCCTATAATCTAGAATCAATCTCAAAACCCAGTTGCTCGCTGGAGCACATTAAAACTTCGTATTGGACCTGAACCACGCGTCGAAAGTCCGATTACTGTGAAATAAGCGGTTAGGACCGCCTTACTGGGCTTTGTAACCATCTCAAAAATCAACTCCTAACAGTATCCAGAAATGCACAACTTGAGCCGGGAGCGAAGTGTGTGAGAAATGCGAATATCTTTAGAAATTGAACTCAGATTTAAGTGATTTGGGCTGTTCGCTTGTGGGCCAAATCTAAGGATTCAGACCGTCAGAATCTGACCCAAATACACCTTCGAATTAGGGAAATTTTCCAGCACAGGCCAGTGTACTTGTGGCCTTGATCGGGTGCCGACGACCATTAAACTGAAACTGGTCCGCCACGGTCGATCTACAGATTTGATCAGACTAAAAACTTAACTCAACCTAGATCCAATGCTAGAGAGCTTAAGTCTGACCGCACGTAGAAAAGGGGCCTCCAGAAGTGCTCTGTTGAGTAGAAACAAATGGGTTTTGGCAATAACCTAAGTATATCATGGCCCTGGGGCCATTGAGCTCACGTTTGAACCTATATAAGGGTCTTAAACCCTCTCTATCCCTTCACATACGAATTTACAAACCCTAGAGAGAGAAGAGAGAGAAAAGAGAAGGAAAGAGGGAGAAAGAGAGAGAGAGAGTGTGAGAGATTGTTCTCGGGACTCAATCTCGCCGTTCTACGTGCTTATCCACCATTCCTGTATCGCTATTTGGGCGATTCCGATCCCGTTCTTAGGTAAGAAAACCTAACCCGAATATGTTTTAGGGTTTCAGATAGCATAAGTGATGAAATAACTAACCTAATTCATGCTATAGGTTGCCATTCTACTGTTGACAAAGACTTAGTGTCTAAATTGAATTCGTTACGCGTTTACCGGCATAAGGTACGGACTATAAACGTTTAGGTTATGGTTTTCAAGACTTTCAATGCCGGTTAATGATTTATAACTGATGTGGGTGCCATTTCACATGCTAAATGAGATGCCTAATTCACTTTACGGATATATGTGAACTATGTTGAATATAGTATTTCATGTGTTTGTCGAATTGATTGAATGCGTGTAGAATTTGGATTCGTGTTTGACATGATTATCTATCGTGGATATAGGATCATTGTATATGCCACAACTCCTTGGCGAAAGGACTTGCCCTAATACATGTTATAGCTAATATACGTCATGTATGTTGTAGTGTGTAGCCTAAGTGTTTGTAAAAATGTTTGAATGAGTATGAAATTTGTATTCGTGCTTACCATGTTTATCCGTCGTTGTTTCATGATGGTTGCGTGCGTGACAACTTCTTGGTGAAAGGAGTTGCCCTGATACATGTTGTGGTTGACATACGTCATGTATGTCGAAGTGTGTAGTCTAAGTGTTTGTAAAAATGTCTGTATGAGTAAGTATTTGGTAAATTATACTTGATATGGGTGTTGAGATAAGATTCTCAACTACCTTAACTGTGTGTATAAATCCCTCCATGCAACTTACATTATATTGTCCGTTTTACGTATGAAATGCATATGTGTGAAATCATGTTTATGTTATGTTTCATGAAATGCTTAAATGGTTGATATTACTTGAAGGATTAGTTTACTACTGAGGTGCCTATTCATATATGATTCCTTGTTATGTTTAAGTGCGGTTGGGACTATGATATAGTCCAGGCAATCGGTAATAGATTCTAATTGGGTGGCTGAGGTTGTCTCGCCACACGGGACGTGTTCAATGAATCAGAGCTGTACTTTGGTTGTCGGTAGTGGTTAGGCCACATGGAATGCTTACGCACTTCATGTCAATTAACTCGAGGTGCACTCGCACCAGTCGAGCTCCTCAAGTAACCCGATTGACCCGATGTATGTTCACCATGTATGGACGCTACTGCCTGAACCTAAGGTACCAAACTCACCGGTGAAAACCCCGTTAACTTGGTACCTCGATCTACTAAGACTCATGAGCCGGACATGGTGGTATAGGGCACTGTGGTTGAGCTGTCAGCCTACGCCGGGGTGACGAGCCCACCCGTAGTGATTAGTGAGCAACTTAAGCTCATGAGCTGAATACGGTGGTATAGGACGCAGTATTTGAGCTGTCGGCCTACGACTAGGTGACGAGCCATTCGTAGTGACCTCATGCATACTCTAAGCCTGCGTTGAGGCTACGAGCCTTTCCGTAGCAACTAGAGTATGAGGCTGCATCATAACGAGCTTTGTAGTGACCTCGTGCATACTCTAAGCCTGCGTTGAGGCTACGAGCCTTTCCGTAACAACTAGAGTATAAGCTAGGCCTGCATCGAGGTGACGAGCCCTTTGTAGTCACCTAGAACCGCAACATCGTATGGGATTTACTAGGACTGACGACCCTAAAATGGATCATTGTTTTGGAAATGATATAAGGGAGGTACCTTAGTTTTCCAATCCTGCTGTATGAAAAGGACTAATAAGAACTTGGTAATCACGCTCATGCACCACATCGCATGTGCCTTTAGTATTGGAGTTGAGCACTGAGGAAGTGATTGCATGCCGCGACCATGAGATGAAGTTCACAGAGGGAGTGCAGGCGAGGGCATGCATCATTAATACATACCATTCTTGCATTAATCAGAGTACTTAGGGATGTTTGATTGTGTTACTTTATCATTACTGCTTGACTGAATTGATAACATGTTAACCTTTGCTTTATAGCTCCACTGAGCTGATCACTCACTCCCACTTTCTGAGACGGTGTTTTAAATACTAACCAGACCCTGTTGTAGTTTCAGATGATGACGTAGTCTGCGAGGAGGAGCTAGACTTTGAGGATGATGAGGAGGCATTCTCATATATGTAGTATTCAGGCGGGTTTATATAGACCGTTCTGATCGGCGAGGCTTCAGGGGTTATACTTTGTAGTGGACCACCACATTTTGACATTTTGTATTTTGAAACAATACTTGTAACTATTTGACTTGGCAATGCGTACATACTTTGGGACCTATAGTGGTTTTTACGTTCCATGTATTTCTCTCAGTCTTCCGCTTGCGTAATTCGACTGTCCCTAGAGTATGTGTTGTTGTTTTAGCTTAATCTCATTCATGTTTTATGCACTAATACAGACAACATTTAAATCATCATTATTTATATTGCATAAGTGATGTTTTTTGAACTCAGGAGTTGGGCTCCTGCTCGACCCCTGATTTTTAGGGCTTTACAAAAATACCTGGATATTCTCCTTTAGATGCAGCCCGAAAGAACCAAGTTAGAGTAGAAGTTCAATGTAGAAGTTGAAATGGTTCTAGGTTCTAAATTGATTTTAGATTTAAAGCACCTTGGGCTAGCTTGATTTGATTTTGATTCTAAGAAATGGGAATACTTCAATTCCTCTTTCAAATAAAATTGGAATGTGAAAATTCAAAATCAAATGCAAAGAAAGCTATTAAAAGAGAATATTTAGAAGTGAAAATTCAAAATTAAATGAGCATAATAAGCTTAAAAAGATCACTAACTTTTCTCTCAGAGTGGCGTATTGATTTAGCTTGAATTCAATGAAATACTCTGAAATTCGTGCTCTATTTAGAAGTGAAGAAATCACGTTCACGACTGGTCCTGAGGACACTACGACTGGTCGTAGGACCAACAAATTTTTAAAAATTTGAGGGCGATCGGATAAAGCCGTTCTACGACTGGTCGTAAGCCCTTCACGACCAGTCGAGGTACCTCTATGACTGGTCGTGACCTGACCACTACTGGTCGTGTGGAACCAGATTTAGTTACCGGACTTTGAGTCGTGGCTGCAGGACTGGTCGAGAATGAGTTGAGCACTGTTCACATGACCGGTCTAGTAGTCTCCAGGACTGGTCGAGGCTTAACAAAAAATTCAAAAAATTTGCAACAAACTTAGGACTGGTCGAGGAATTTTTTGGATTGGTTGAGCCAGTGCTAGGACTAGTCGGACAGAGTCTAAGACTAGTTGAGAAACAGTCTATTCACTTATAAAATGATCTATTTGAATTATGTATTCAAAATGACCTACCCTAAGGTCAATCTATGGTCATTCATACCTTGTTAGTAATGTATGAACATTGAAACTTCTTTTCCTTCAGTCGATAGTCGTTCTTTGAAGTTTATGAAGCTTGATGTCTTGTCATGTAGAGAATCTTGAACTTGAGACTTCTGAAGCTTGAAATTGACATTCATTAAAGCTTGAGCTTGAGTTGTACTTTGCCTTTAGATGAAGCTTTGACACCTCGTACTTTAAAACTTGAAGGAGTGAACTATCATATGGTGTTGTATACATCACTTGATGTATATTGAAGCTTGAAACCGAAGAACTTGACTTGCATTATCTCTTGAGGTAAAGACTTTTACTCTTGTACATGAGATGTACAGACCTGGATATGTGAGGTGCTGGACAAGACAAGAATTCCAATAGGTTTTGGCACTACAAAATTTGACAACCAAAGGAGTTAGAAAACATCGCACTTACAATATGCAGGTTTATACTGATGATGAGCTGTTATGATGGTCAAGGATGGGTGGTTGTACTTGTCAAGGAAGCTGTGCGATCTTCCGGCTTCGTTTATATGTTTTTTTAAAAATTTATTTCTCATGTATGTAAATCTTGTAACTATTAATGTAGAGACATTGGTTTGTATAAGTCATTATGGGTAGCCTCTTGTATATTTTAAATATAAATGTAAATTTTCCTTTATGTTGATTTGTCCATTCTACGTTAAACTCCTAACTCTAAAAGAAAAAAGGATATATATATATATATATATATATATATATATATATATATATATATGGAAATTAACTCTTTATAGGCTAACACTTGGGTTTTTAGGAAACGGGTCGTGTACTCGGGTCCTGAAAACATGGGGCATTACACTACAAGTGGATCCTTGGCGCTCTAGTTTTCTTTTGATTATTGATACTTTATTCAAAATTCCTCTCAACTATTCCAGAATTCAATTTAGGTCTTTTTATAGTTCTATTTGTAGTTATTTTCAAATTACGTACAAGGTTAGTTCCTATGAATTTGACCTAGGTCTTATCGAGTTATTACTACCTCGCGACCCTGCACTTGCGGTTGTGAACAAGTTTTTGGCATTGTTGCTGTTGAGGGTCAAATATTGCATGTTGGACCCTATTATTACTTGGTTTTATGAACATGATAATGCTTAATGTTCTATTTTAATTATGTTTGTGTTGCAAGGTGAATTCAAGAGCTTGGATTGAAAATGATGTTAAAAGCATGAATTTAACACTCAAGAATCACTAAAACAAAGATTGGATCTGATGAAATTAAGAATGAAGAATGCACACACTGAAGATCTAAGAAAATTAAGTCAAGAATGAAAAAAATTGGAGTTTTAAAGTGAAATTGCATAATCCTCGACCAGTCCTGGCCTCTGCTCAACCAGTCCAGGCTATGCACGACCAGTCCTGGACACCGCTCGACAAGTCGAAGCTTGACCGGTCGAGGTTACTTGACTTGAACTCTAGCGAGTAAAACAACTAAATTTCCATCCTGCTCAACCAGTTGAGGGTGTCCCACGACCGGTTGAGGATGGCTCATGACCGGTGGAGGACGTCTCACGACTAGTCGAGGGTTACGCAATTTTTGCCCGGACTGCATAAATTTGGGACGGTTTCTGAAAATTTCCACTTGGTTAAATAGGGGTCCCTAAGGCATCCCTAGGCATAGGTTTGAGGAGTGGAGCAAAAGGGTGGAGCCATTGTCTGAGAGTTTTTTTTTTTCTTCCTCTTTAATTGGTCTTTTGTTTTGTTTAAGAGTCTTTAGTTTAATCATGACTATGGTTGGCTAAACCTCTTAGCTAGGGCTAAGAGGTGAAGCTTGTAGCGTGATGGGATGTTTCTGTTGGTTTGACTCATGTTTATATTGAACTCTCTTTGATTCTAGTTTGATTATAAGGAATATTTTCGGTTTTCAATGGTTTGTTATGACTCAATTTATAATAGATCTGCGATAGCTTTGAGTATGTTCTATTCATGAATTGAGATTGTGAATTTAGGAAATCCTGTTGTTCACCATTGTCCCTTGGGCATGGTTGGGTGATGGAATCCTCCCTAACTTTCATAATTCTCTCAGATTGGTTGTGGGGTTGGTAAATCCTATTTGTGGCCATAATCTCCTGGACATGGTTTTTGTAACGACTCGTAATTTTCCGTACTATGGCTCGAGTACCACATCGACCAGAAATCACTTAGGATTAAATCCTTTAGAAATTTGACAAAGTTAACTAAGTGCTAAACTAAATTAGCCAAGAAATCCAATTGAATCGCTTTAAATACGATCTGCAAGACCCAAAACTTGTAGGATCCTTGACGCTAGGTTACCCTAAAATCTAGGATCAAACTCATTACCCGACTGCTCTCGGGACCACATTGAAACTCCGTATCAGGTCTAGACCGCACTCAGGAGTCCGAATAATACGAAGTTAAGGAATTAGGACCGCCTCACTGGGCTTGACAACCTTCTCGGAAATCAAGTCCAGACAGTGTCCCACGGCCGTTCGCTCGAGTCCGGAGAGAGGAAGTGTGAAAACTCTTGTTTTCTTTACAAAATAAATATCTTGAATAGTGATCTGGCACGTATCCCTTACGTACATTTTATAAGCAACCAGACCGTCAGAATCTGACCCAAATACACCCTTGGATCAGGAAAAATTTTATAAACATAAATTTACATGTACTTGGAATTGCTGATCGAAGTCCGCTGACCGTTGAACTGAAACTAGTCCGCCACGCGTGATCTGGAAACCTTACTGGAATGAAAACTTAACTTCATCTAGATCCAAGATGTGTGAGCTTAAGTCTGACTTTTGGCTCAAGGAGGCCCACCAGAAACCCTCCGTTGAGCTGAAACAATGCCGATTTGATTATAATATAAGTATACCTTGAACATAAGTCTATTCCAGGGAGTTTTTGGGCTATATAAGGACCTTAGGGCAGCCTCTCTCACAGCCATACGAATTTGGGATAAATCCTAAGAAGAAGAGAGAAAAAGAGAGAGAAAGCTTGAGAGTTGTGGGAGAATCTCCCTCCTACTGTTTCCAATCACCACACGGGCTGCACCATCCCTTCCTTGACACTTTTCCGGTGATACCGACTCCGTTTTAAGGTAAGAAACTCTAACCCTAGATCTGTTTTGGGGTGTGAAGGTTATAGGTTATGAAATAGCTAACTGGTTTCGCTCTTTAGGCTATAAAACCGCCGAATACGGAAGCCTAACGAACCTAGCTGATCCGTTGAGATTCCAAGGTGCAAGGTGAGGACTTTAGGTGTATAGGTTACGGTTTTCAACACTTTTAATGTCAGATAATGATATATTCATGATCTGCATGTAATTGCACATGTACAAAGTGCTTTCCGTTTTCTGTTTCGATTAAAGATGCAGAATATGGAATTTTACATACTTTAGGTATACGTAGAAATACCGTATACGTATAAATTTTGGAATTGTGTTTGCCATAATTATTTGTTGTATGATTATATAGTATATGGATAAAATACCTATTTGGCGAAAGGAATCGCTGTAATATATGTTTGCTTATGTACATTATGTATGTTGAAATTGTGCATTCTAGAAAATACCGTATATGTATAAATTCTGGAGATGTAATTGTCATGATTATTTGCTGTATGAATATGATATACACGGATAAAGTACTCGCTTGGTGAAAGGATAGCCCTAATACATATTTTACTAACATACGTCATGTATGTTGAAATAGTGTACTTTAAGTGTTTGTGAAAATGCTTGTGAGAGTAAGTGCTTAGATGTTAGTGCCTTAGATAGGTGCTGAGATGGGGTTCTCAACTACCTTAGAGACATGTATAATTCCCACCATGTGGTTGTTTACTCTAACCACTCACTTATGAAATATATGTGTTTGTATCCCTATTTGTATAGTACTTTATAACATACTTTATAACATGCTTTATGATATGTTGTTAACATGCTAAAATTACTTTGTTTATCATGCTTTACTCCACATGCTATGGATGAGAATTAATTAAGTTTGGGACTATGTCTATAGTCCAGACATTCGGCACCAGACTTGGGATCCTGGTTGAGATTCATCTTACCACATAAGATGTGTTTGGCGAACCCGTGTCGTACTTCGGTTGGCGACAGTGATTGGCCACACGAAGTTCTTCTGCGCTTCATATCGCTCAACTTGTTGTGTGACCGAGCTAGCCGAGCACGTCAAGTAACCCGATATATCTAATGTATGTTCACCATATTTGGTCGCTACTGCTTGAACCTAGGGTACCAATCTTACTAGTGAAATCCTGTTAACCATGGTACCTCGCTCCACTAAGACTCATGAGTTGGGCATGGTGGTATGGGACACCATGGTCGAGCTGTTGGCCTACGCTGGGGCCACGTGCCTCCCCGTAGTGACCAGTGAGCAACCAGACTCGTGAGCCGATTATGGTGGTATGGGACAATATATTCGTGCTGTCGGCCTACATTGATAAGGTGATGGGGGGGCGGTGCAACCTTTGTGCGTAACAGCCCTGACAGCCCTTTGTAGTGACCGCGAGCATACTCTGAAATCGTAGTGAGCCTTAGCATTTTGCCGCATTATATAGAGTATGAACTAGGCCTGTTTCTGTATTGTGATGAATCGTTTAAGAGGTGATGGGGGAGTGGTGTAACCTTTGTGCATAACAGCCCTGGCAGCCTTTGCAGTGACCTAGAAAACATACCATCGTCTGATATTAACTAGGACTGACGACCGTAGAATGGATTATGTTTGGGAATGAATAAGGGAGGTACCTTAGTTTCCCAATCCTGCTGTTTGAAATGGACTAATTAAAAACTCGGTAATCATGCTCATCATGCATTGCATGTGCCTGGAAGATGTGGAGCACTGAGGGATGAAAGCATGCCGCGAACGTGAGATGGTGTCGCACGAGGGAGGGTGTGGTGAGAGCATCCATCATACCTGCATCCACACTTGCATTAATAAGAGTAGTTAGGAGTGTTTGATTTTACTGCTTTATCATACTGCTTGACTGTATTGATAACATGATAACCTATGCTTTATTGTTCCACTGAGTTAGCTACTCACTCCCACGTTACGGGACGGTGTTGCGCACACCAACCAGACTCTGTCTCAGGTTTAGATGAGCCGATGACTCAGGAGGTGGAGCCTGATTATGACAAGGACCAGGAGGAGTTCTCTTATATGTAGTACTCTGGCGGTTTTGACTAGACTGCCAGATTGACGAGATTTGCAGGGATCACATCTTAGTTTATTTTTGACATTTTGTTCACAAAACAAACATATGTATATGGTGACTCAGATGGATTCATACTCTGGAGAATGAAATGATTTTGTTTCTTTACATACATATATATATACTGATTCAGTCTTCCGCTTGCCTTTATACTAATGATCTAGAGTATGAATTACTGTTTTGGTATAATCTCACTCATGTTTATTGCTTTAACACAGACAACATTTAATCAGCATTATTTATGTTGCATAAGTGATGCGTTGGAACTCGGGAGTTGAGTTACACTCGACCCCCAATTTTCAGGGCGTTACAGTTTTGTGATGGAATCACTTTCGATTCTCACACCTGTCATCCATTGAGAACCAGGTCAAAGGAAGTTCAGATTTGATTTTACTGAGATATCTTCCAATTGGATAGGATGGGACTCGATTCCAATCGTGTGACTTGAATCAAGCATTGATCTCCCTGATCTCTACAAGTAGATCCTAGTTACCACCTTTAAATTTATTAGTTTTTAATTAATCTATTCACAGTTACTCTCTATACTTCCAGGTTTATATTTTTGTCTTCTTCTAGTTCTACTTCTAGTTACTTTCAGAAGACACACAAGTTCAGTCCCTGTGGATTCGACCTCGGTCTCACTGAGATTATTACTACATCGTGACCCTATATTTAGGGTTGTGAACAATTTTTTGGCACCGTTGCCAGGGAGTAACAATTGCATTTTTCTGAGATTTGCTAGTTTTGGAATTAGTTTAAGATTAGGGTTTTTCTGTTTTCTAGTTTTAGGATTAGGGTTTTATTTGTTTTATTTTAGAAATTAACTTAGCTTTCTATTTATAGGTTTAGAAACTTTCCTAATTTGTTTTTAGAAACTAACTTTTTTAAAAACTTTCCTTTTTAGAAACTAATTCATCTTTTTATTTTTGTTTTTAGAAATTTTCTAATTTTAGAATTTCTGTTTTTAGAAATTGACTTATTTTGTTCTGTTTTGCAGGATCTTAATTTAGGAACTTATAATTTGGTAACTTCTATTCTCTCTTTCTATTTCTAGATTTCTTATTGCTGTCGGATTTTTATTTTTATTTTTTAAGGATTAGATTTAGAGTTAGGGTTTCACCATGCAAGAGTGGTTACGTCAGTACGCTGAGATGGATAGGAGATACTAGGAAGGGATGTATGATGATTATGATAAAAATCAACCTGTCTTAAAATTTTTCTGAAACCATCATCGAGAACCGACCAAAATATAATGCTCCACCGGTTAAGAAGTCCTTATGTGATCATACGCAGGAAAATAATTTCACCCCACAGATTAGGAAGACAGTACGTGAGTGTTGGGGTTATCATAACTATGGGAGTGAGAATTATTATCACCCATCAGATAAGAAGACAACAATGAGAGACTATATTATGGGTGATAATATGTATCAACAACCATCAGATTCTCCCACCTATGATCCGTATAACTATGATCAGTGGAAACATCAAAATTGGAAAGATGAACCAACAACATGTTATAATGATTATTCCCTTGGATCCCCTACCTTTGAGATCCAACAAGAAACGATTGAAAAGGATTCATATCAGAGTTACATGGACTATCTTACAGAAATTAGAAAAACATTAAAAGCGCTTAATTTACGGATTGATAAGATAATGGAGGCTCGTTCGTCCCAGTCACAACTCAACCCAGAAACAGAATGTGAGGAAATTAATCCTAACTTGCTTGTGAATAACTATGGAATCTGGAATGAGGAGTTGGATTTTGTTAATGAGCGTATGGTTCAATTTCACGAAGAGTCGATCTCGATGATGATCCAAAGGAATGATCAAGAGACTTGGGTGTCTTTCAAATATAATGAGATTGACACACTTGACTTCAATAAGGAGGAAGAGGCTAGTTCGTTCGAGCCTCAACCCAACCTAGAAAAACGGTGTGAGGTAAGTGATCTCGTCCCACTTGTCAACTATACTAAATTAGACGATAATAAGTATTGGGATGAGAATCATGAGTTTACAACTCAAATTCCCCTGGAATCGTTCTCAAGTTTGGTCCAGGTTAATGATCAAGGGGCATAGGAAGTGGTCGACCATAATGATCTACTTCACCCATGTGACATGTCTGATTTAAATGTAGAAGATGAACCACTTTCAACTAACCCTTCCAACTCTTCTGAGACATGTTTAGACCACTCCCCTGAATTGAATGATGATATGATTCGGGAGATGGACGAGTTGCTCGATATGACTCTGAAATTTAAAACCATCCAGTTAAGGCCACCATCTAAGTTGTCAATCCTTGACAATACAATGCCTTTACTGAGTAGTACTAATGAACAGAGTCTTCATATCAATTCTTTGCCTATTGATTTTCAATCTGTCTGTGCAGGTAAGAGCAAGAGAGCATGCATCCATCCACTTCCAGAGATGATGGAATCCTTGGGCATATCATCACAAACTTTAAAATGAGTCACTCTCAGCTGAATTTCTCAACTCTTTGGACGATTGCTTGACACACTTTGCAGATTCAAACGATCCTATGATAAAAGAAATAGTGGATGCCTCGTAAGACAATACCTTGATAGTTGTTACTGATCGAGAGGACCCTTATTTTGAAACCCTTCCCTCCACATATCCTGGATATTTACTATCATAGGAGGGAGAACTGACAATTGAACCGAAGTCTGTACATCATCTTCTGAGAATTTTTTTGAATTATATCTACTTGTAGTCTCTAATTCACCATGGGGTACTAACTCTGAAACATGCTCTGTCATAGGTGAATCGTATATACTTTGGACACCTTTGGAGATTAAAAGGAAACCTTATGCTGAGGTCCATAAATTTCTTTGGAAATTCATGCTCCAGAGCATCGAAGCCTATTGCAAAAAGGGCTTTTGAATGATCTTGTTGAGAAGCTTACTGAGAAATTTATCATGATATTGGCCAGAGGAGGAACCTTGCTGCATGATTGAGTAACTTTTCCCTTGCTTTCCTAGTTTAAGATTAGTTTGTTGCTTTCAGTTGTTTTAGGATAGTTTTTTTTTTTTTTTAATTTTTAACACATGCACACACACCACCACACACTCACATGGTAGTGGGATTTCACCACCTATGGGTACTCGAACCCTTGATCAGGTGTTGAAACTCTTAGAGTCTACCATTGGAGCAAGAGTAAGGACCACTCCTTAGGATAGTTTGCTTTCCATTATTATAGGATAGTTTGCTTTCCATTATTATAGGATAGTTTGCTTACCGCTATTTTAGGATAGTTTGCTTATTGTCTATTGAGTCCTCCTGCTAACCCATCTTCACTTTGAGACCCTTGAAAAAGCCTCTAGATTCCACCTTTAAGTATTACCTTTCCATCACTTATCCTTTACTTTTGTTGTCTCATGTGCATTGCATGCTTATATCTTTCACATTGATCAGGACAATGTAGATTTTCGGTTGGGGGGTGTGGGTTAGGCAAGCTAATTAGTGCTTTCTTAGTCTTTGAGTAAAAATTGTGCAAAAAATTGTGAAAATTTTGTAAATTTGAGTGATTTTGATGTTCATCCATGATTTAGAAATATAAGATACTTCATGTTGTTGATTTATGACTTTTGGATTTAGTTACTTGTTAGATTTCACAGTTAAGTTCAAATTATTAATTCATGATTAGAAGTTTTAAATATTAATTGAGTCATAATTTCACATGTCACATCTAGCTTACACATTAAGGTTTTAGTTTGATATTGAATTGATAACTTGGTGATTATTAATCATGGAAGGAACCAACCTGGGGAATTTGTCCATCATGTTCAATGAGAAGAATTGAATACACACACACACACACATACATACATATACTCAGCTAAAATGTAGTTGTCATCGAAAAGGGCTACCTATGGAAGATCATTGAAAAGATTAAACATAGCGTGAAAGCCATCGATGGAAGCATAAAAGTTGAATTGTAAGACAAGTTTTGGTTTAGGTGATAGTTATCCTGAATGCTCTTTTGATTATCAATGATTATCATGGAAATAGAGAATTGAACCTTTGATTGTGATAAGTTTTGGTTTCACTATGCACCTATGGAACTCAATGTTTAGAATTGTTCTAATTTGTGGATTAATACGTTGAACTAGATTTTAAAATTTACCAAGTGCTAGAGCTGAGGAGAAGTTGATGCTTAACATTGATGTATCTTAGAATTCTATTATTTGGATTGTTTTTAAAAACCACTTGAGTTTATAGAAATTATCTCGTGTTCTTGAAATATTTTTCGCATACTTTGCTCGGGACTAGTAAAATGTTGGTTGGGGATTATGTTGAGGGTCAAATATTGCATATTGGATGCTATTTATACTTGGTTTTATGAACATGATAATGCTTAATGTTCTATTTTAATCATGTTTGTATTTCAAGGTGAATTCAAGAGCTTGGATTGAAAATAATGTTAAAAGCGTGAATTTAACACTCAAGAATCACCAAAGCCAAGATTGGATCTGATGAAATCAAGAATGAAGAATGCACACACTAAAGATCCAAGAAAATCAAGTCAAGAATGAAGAAAATCAGAGTTTCGAAGTAAAATTACATAATCCTCGACCAGTGCTGGCCTCTGCTCGACCAGTCCAGGCTACACACGACCATTCCTGGACACCGCTCGACTGGTTGAGGTTCCTCGACTCGAACTCCAGCAAGTAAAATAAATAAATTTTTTCTTTAGTTGGTCTTTTGTTTTGTTTAAGAGTCTTTAGTTCAATCATGTCTATGGTTGGCTAAACCTCTTAGCTAGGGCTAAGAGGTAAACCTTGTAGCGTGATGAAACATTTTTATTACTTTGATTCATGTTTATATTGAACTCTCTTTGATTCTAGTTTGATTATAAGGAATACTTTCAGTTTTTAATGGTTTGTTGTGACTCGAATTACAATAGATCTGTGATAGCTTTGAGTATGTTCTATTCATAAATTGAGATTGTGAATTTAGGAAATCCTATTGTTCACCATTGTCCTTGGGCATGGTTGGGTGATGGAATCCTCCCTAACTTTTATAATTCTCTCAGATTGGTTGTGGGGTTGGTAAATCCTATTGGTAGCCATAGTCTCCTAGGCATGGTTTTGTGATGGAATCACTTTCGGTTCTCACACCTCTCATCCATTGAGAACTAGGTCGAAGGAAGTTCAGATTTGATTTTACTGAGATATCTTCTAATTGGATAGGATGGGACTCCGATTCCAATTGTGTGACTTGAATCAAGCATCGATCTCCCTGATCTCTACAAGTAGATCCTTGGAAACCCTAGTTACCACCTCTAAATTTATTAGTTTTTAATTAATCTATTCACAATTACTCTCTATACATCCAGATTTAGATTTTCATCTTCTTCTAGTTCTACTTCTAGTTACTTTCAGAAGACACACAAGTTTAGTCCCTAGGGATTCGACCTCGGTCTCACCGAGATTATTACTACATCGCGACCCTATACTTAGGGTTGTGAACAGTTGACAAGGACTACGTCTACGTTTTTCTGAGATTAATTAGTATTAGAATTAGGGTTTAGTTTTTATTTTTAGGTTAGGATTTTTCTGAGATTGTTTTTAGAAACTAACATTATTTTTTGTTTGGTAGGATCCTAACATAGCAACTTTTATCTGGTAATTTTGTTCCAACTCTCTCTTATCTTTTTTAGATTTCTTATTTGCTTTATTTTTTTCTATAGTTTTTTTAAAGGTTTTAGTTGTGTAGTTGTTGGAAGGCTGGGAGTGTTTCATGCCTAAGTGTGTCCGTGATAACACTCTTCATCTTTTGAGTGAAGGAGGATTAGTCAAAGGGTTGCCTATCCATCACAGGATTAGACACCACTTGAGACCCTTTTAGTCAATAAAAGTAATGGCTGCAT
Organism: Magnolia changhungtana; assembly: GCA_030180095.1. NCBI lineage: Eukaryota > Viridiplantae > Streptophyta > Magnoliopsida > Magnoliales > Magnoliaceae > Magnolia > Magnolia changhungtana. Next base: position 7,512,512 of record JASAUF010000625.1, read on the forward strand.
ATCAACCTCAACACCTTGTTAAGGAAGCCTGGGATGAGAATGAGGTGCACCATGCACCCCCGCCTCGTACTTTACAAGATTATTTACAATTGGGGGGGGGGGGGGGGGTTGAGCACACCTTCCTGCATGATTTTTCCAGACAATGCAGGAAATATGAATATTAAGCCAGGAGTGATACAACTCGTTTCGAAGTTCTATGGACTTGAATTTGAAAGTCCATACCTACACTTGAAAGAGTTTGATGAGATAATAGCCACTCTACGCTTCACTAATGTGTTTGAGGACATGATCAGGTTGAAACTTTTTCCCTTCTCCTTAAAAGAGAAAGCTAAGACATGGTTGCACTCACTACGTCCACGATCCATTGGCGTATGGAACGACATGAAAAGGGAGTTTATAAAGAAATTCTTCCCATACCATAAGATGAACACCATAAGGAAGTCAATCATGAACTTCGCCCAAAAGGAAGATGAGACCTTCTTCCAATGTTGGGAAAGGTTCAAGGATCTTGTTAGTTCATGCCCACAACATGGATTTGAAACATGGCACCAATTGGTCGAGATGATGTGTAATGAGGAATTTATGAACAAGAATGTTGATGATATGTAGGATTACTTTGACAAACTTGCTGAAAACGCACAATCATGGGACATCTTCCCAAGACCTAACACCACTTCTAAGCCTACTCAATTAAAGAAGAGGGGCGAAATATATATTTTGAAAGAGGAAGATGATATAAATGCTAAAGTGGCTAATCTCATAAGGAAAATCGAGGCCATGGAACTTAAGAAGGCAGTACTTATCAAAATCAACAAGGCTGCAGAAGTTGTTTGTGGTATTTGTGCTTGCAACATATATACAATTAAAAATTGCCCAACGATTCCTGCTTTTCAAGAGGTATTGAATAAGAAATTAAATACCGTAAACAACTACCAAATACCTTTCAGTGGACCCACCTCAAATACATTGTAACATCTCAGAAAAATTCGTACAAAGACCCGAGTACCACCTTAGATAGAAATCCTTAATGACCGAATCCTTTAGGAATTAGACGAAAATTAATTAAGTACTAAACTAAATTAATCAGTGGATTTACTTGAACCACTTTTTATACAAATTGTAAGACCCAAAACCATTAGAATTACTAACTATTAGGTTATGACTGCCTTATTGGGCTTGACAACCATCGCAGGAATCAAGCCTAAATAGTATCCAGAAACGCACAACTTGAGCCTTGAGCAAAGTGTGTGAGAAACGCGATATCTTTATAAAATGAACTCAAACTCAAGTGATTTGGACCATTCGCTTGCGGGCAAAATTGGGGACTTCGGACTGTCAGATTCTAACCAAAATACACCTATGGGTCAGGGAAATTTCGCTGCTCATATCCGTATACTTGTAGCCCTGATCGATGAACGGCGACCGTTGACCTGATTCGGGTCCTTCATGACCAATCTGTTTGTTAGATCACACCATAAACACAATCCTGTCATAGATCCATTATCAGGGAATTTACTCCATGACTTAGGTGAGAAAGGGGCCTCTAGATGAGTCCTGTTTGCCTGAAACAGACACCCTTTGACTATAACCTAAATATATCATGGCCCTGGGGCCATTGACATCAGTTCTGGGCCTATATAATGCCCGTAAACCACTCATCTCTCATTCCATACGAATTTTCTCCAAACCTGGGGAGAAAGAAGAGAGAAAAGAAGAGAAAAGAGTGAGGAGAAGAGAGAGAGAGTTTGGGAGATCGAGGCGGAGTTCCTCTCTTACTACTACACGCACTAGATCGCCTCTACATCTAGCTACATGAGTCATATCGACTCTGATTTGGGTAAGAAATCCTTACCCTAATCTTGTTTTAGGGATTCAAATAGAGGAAACGACGAAATAACTAACCTATTTCGTGATTTAGGTAGCCGTTGTGCTATAAACGGAAGCGTAGTGTACGAACCGAGTTCGTAATGGGCGTACCGACAAAAGGTGCGGACTATAAATGTTTAGGTTATGGTTTTCAAGGCTTTCAATGTCAGCAATGATTTATGTCTGACTTGATTGCTGCCACATGACCTTAGTTACGATGTGTTCGATAAATTTAAAATGTGTGTGAACTATGTGAATATAAAATGCATCCCATGTGTTTGTTGAAATGTTTGAATGAAAGTAAAATTATGATTTATGCTTGTCATGACTATTAATCTAGAATACATGTGTGTTGTGTGTATAATAACTCCTTTATGAAAGGATTTGCCAAAATATATGCTATAACTAATTTAGTTTGTGTATATAGTATTATATAGTCTAAGTGTTTGATAAAATGTCTGAATGAGAAAGTGTTTGATAAATCGCTTCCAACAAGGGTGTTGAGATAGGATTCTCAACTACCTTGTCCACGGTTATAGTTTCCTTCATGTAATATAAATTGCTACTATGAGATTTACGGATGAAATGCATGTGTATAATAACGTGTTCAATGTGTTTGATAAAATACTCAAATGAGTGTTATGTTTGGGTTGATTGTTAATTGCCGTTATGTTCAACATATATGACTACCCATTGTAATTGAGTATGTTTGGGACTACCACATAGTCCAGGCAATCGGTAACGGTTCCTGATCGAGTGGCCAAACTAGTTTCGCCACATTAGATACGTTCGATGAATCCGACCTGTACGGTGATTGTCGACAGTGGTTAGGCCACGCGGAGTGCTTACGCGCTCCATGCCGATCAATTCAACGTGTGCTTGTACCAATCGCATTTGTCAAATAACCCGATTGGCCTATTGCGTGTTTACCACGTATGGACACTACTGCTTGAATCTAAAATACCACTTACCGATGTAAAGCCCGTTTAACCATGGTACCAAGATCCGCTATGACTCATGAGCCGGACATGGTGGTGTATGGGACACCATGGTCGATCTGTTTGCTTACACTAGGGTGATAAGCCTCCTCGTAGTGACCAGTGAGCAACCCAAACTCATGAGCCAAATATGGTGGTGTATGAGACACTGTATTCGAGCTGTCGGCCTACGTTCAGGTGATGAGCCTCCCGTACTGACCTCAAGTATAAACTAGGCCTACGCTGAGGTGACGAGCCTCTCCGTAGTGATCTCGAGTGTGAACTCGTGAACTTACCTATCCACTTCTTTTCATCAGGGGTGATACCCTACAACTTGCCTATCGTATGTGATTAACTAAGATTGACGACCCTAGATGGATTATTGTTTGGGTAAGTGATATAAAGGGAGGTACCTTAGCTTCCTGAATCTGCTGTATGAATAAGCCTAATAAATTACTTGGCTAACATGACCATGCACCGCAATGCGTGTGCTTTGGCGAGGAAGCTCACGTTTAGGGAGTTTGCCATGCGTGATCGTGAGATAATGTCGTTGAGGGAGTGTAGGCTAGGGCATGCATCATTACGCATATCATTCCTGCATTAACAAGAGTACTTAGGATATGATTGTTGTATTACTTTATCATTACTGCTTGACTGAATTGATAACATGTTAACATTTACCTTATAGTACCACTGAGTTGATAACTCACTCCCACTATAGGACGATGTTTTAAAACACCAAGCAGACCTTGATTTAGATGCAGGTTATGCCGAGGCTTTCGTGATGGAGCCGGACTTCTTTGACGAGGAGGAGGAGTTCTCTTACGTTCAGCTCTCAGGCGGGTCTGTGTAGACCTAGAGTTGTGTCACCGGGATTACAGGGATACTGGATTAGTTGAATATTTACATTTTGATATTTTGTAAATTTTGGAACAATACATGTATATATTCAGCCTGGTATCATACTCATACTCTGGGGATTGAGAAACACTTACATACCTTATATACCTATCTCAGTCTTCCGCTTGCATAATTTAATTATCTCTGGAGTATGATATGCTGTTTTAGTATAATCCCACTCATGTTTAATGTACTAATATAGACAACATTTAAACATCATTATCTATGTTGCATAAGTGATGCGTTGGAACTCGGGAGTTGAGGTTTGCTCGACCCTCGATTTTCGAGGCGTTACATACATATAACTCAAGTTGGAGGAACCAAATAAATTTCAGTTGGAGGAACGGACAATCAGCTACTCCTCACGGGATCCTTAACCAATTTCTAGATCAAAGGAAACCTTAAGAGGATCCGGTCTTAAAACATATGCAAAACCAAGAGATTTTTAATCAGGGCATATTGCAAGACTTTCAAGACCTTACAAAGGCCATACAAGGGTTTGAGATAAAAAATTAGATTGGGGATAAAAGGATCCTTCCGGCCTAGCCTCTCACTAACCTAAAACCATAATATGAAATAAGAAACCCAAGCTCTTCAAATCAGATGGACCTGGCTAAGTCTATCCCACTCTTAGGAGTGGGAAGATCATTGATAAAACTATTCCAGCGAGGGCTGAAAAGCCTAAGGACTCGAAAGAAACTGAGAATGATAGACTTAACAATGCCCCACATGAGAAAGAATCAGAAAAAGTGAGTAAGCCGATTGCGCCATTCCCCCAGTGGTTGATTGCACCAAAATCTCTAGCTAACTCATAGGATATTCTAGAGGTGCTGAAACAAGTGAAAGTCATCATCCCTCTACTGGACGCTGTGAAACAAATCCCTTCTTACTCCAAATTTATGAAAGATTTATATATAACCAAGAGACAACAAAGTATTCAAAAGAAAAATTTTTTGACAGAAAAGGTGAGTGCCATCTTGAAGTAAGATTTGCCACCAAAACACTAAAGACCCTGGTAGCCCAACTATTACCTATATAATTGGGAATCATCAGATTGAGCATGCAGTTTTTAACTTGGGAGCAAGCATTAATTTGATTCCTTTCTCATCATACGAACAATTGGGTTTAGGTGAATTAAAACCCACCCAGACCACATTATAACTTGTTGACCGTTCAGTTCGTGTACCGAAGGGATGATTGAGGATGTGTTGGTCCAGGTTGATATATTCTACTATCCAATAGATTTTATTGTTTTGGATACTTAACCCATCATAGATGTGAGTACTCAGATCCCCGTCATCCTTGGTCGCCCATTCCTTGCTACATCTAATGCTATCATCAACTGTAAGAATGGAGTTATGAATTTATCTTTTTGGAATATGACGTTGGAGCTCAATATCTTTTTCAACATGGGTAAACAGTCAGAGGATGTTGATGATATCCACGACATTAACTTGATAGATTCTTTCGTGGAAGATAGAGCACTGATGACTCTATTCTCTGACCATCTAGAGATGTGCTTATCCCACTCCATCGATTTGGATGATGACATGATTAGGGAGATAAATACCTTACTAGATGCTGCGTCGATACTTAAAGTTAACCGGTGGAGACCACAATTTGAAACCTTGCCCAAACCGATGTAGTGCCTCTACCGTTAGCCTCAAAGCGCTGAAGCTTTACCTAGAATCTTTGCCCTCTGACCTTAAATATGTTTACTTAGGTCAAGATGGGACATAATCGATGGTGATTTCTTCCCACCTAGAGAAAGAATAAGAGAGTGCTTATTTCTACTCTCATTGAGCATAAAGGATGTCAGGCCTATGTCCTAGTGACCATTCCGTTCTGTAGGATCCCGCGGTCCTCCCGGTCGAATTTCGGTGACCTGCGACCTGTAGATAGTGTTTGTGAGCATCCCTGAGTTGCACCCTATCAACCTGAGCCGACTTAACCCGAGACTTACGCCATTGTGACCGCATCATTGTCGCAGTTTCAACGCCTTGTCTCATGCATAAATACGATGCTTAGATCATAAGACGTGGCCCGCACATTATAATGGTTATGGACCGCACGTTGTGGGACCCACCTATCCCATATGACACCATTTCCTAGGCAATCATGAGGGTGATGTCATCACCCCATGCTAGGTAATGATGGCCTCTTTTCCCCATGCCCTCAGAATTACCTTACAAGTCATAATCACCTTACAATCATCATTTCAAGTCATCATTACCCCTCTCTCTCTTATCTCCCTCCCTCCCTCTTTCTTCCTCATTTTCTCATCCTCCATTGCAAGAGAGAGCTTGGGACGTCCAAGTAAGCTCCCATAGTCCAGCCCTCTTCCACCTATTTCCCCACTAATCCAACCATTAAGAGCCTATCTCCACCATTAAAAGAGCTTCATAGGAGCATTGGAGCATAAGGAAGAAGAAGTTTAGGTGGGTGTTTCCTAGGACTTATTCTTACATAGATCTTTACTTTTTTTTTAGCATGGGGCAAGTGGGACCCACCAATCAATGGTAGGGATCCCATCTTGGTCTCTAGATGTGGCTAAAGGCCCATCACACCTTGCTTGTATGTATCCATGGTGGGACCATTCTCCATGGATCCCACCCTGAGGTTTCTATGTTATGCACTTAGTATGGCCACCTAGGCCCTGATTTATGTGGTGGAAATGGGATTTCCCCACCAGAATTTCTGATGTATGGCCATCTATGTAAGGCCCACTTAATGTACATGTGCATGCATGAGGGGAGCTCATAATGGCGGAGCTCCTCCCACCACCACCGTTCTCTTCCTCTCTCTCTCTCTCTCTCTCTCTCTCTCTCCCTCTCTTTTATTTTTTGTGATGATGTGTGTGGCCCAACCTGATGTTGCAAGTATGGGACAACCGCCATCCAAAATTTTCTAGACATCCAGAAATTCCCAGATGGGCTGGACGTACAGCTGGAGGAGCTCAATTTACTATCCATTTTGGGCCAGCCTAGATGAGGGAAAACACAAGTGTTGGCCTGGTCCCAAGGCCGTGTGGCCCACCCTAATGGACCCCATTGTGATGTATGTATCTATATCCATGTTGTCCATTTGTGGTCCCACCTTGCTGCACTATCCAGCTAGTGGGCTTGTTGCCTGTCCATCTGGATAGGCCCAACCTAGGTGAAGAGAGAACACAAATATCACTTTGATCCTAATCTATGGTGGGCCACTCACGTGGGACCCACCTTGTAGTGTTTTAATCCAGGCCATTTGTCCAGACTAGGGATGCGAGGCCACCTTGATGTATTCCATCTAGGTCATATGTCCGCTGGATGTCTAGGATGCTGGATGGGTGAGTGAAAACATAAATATAAGCTTTATCCAAAGATGGTGGGCCACACATGTGGACCCACCTTAATGTATGTGATGTATGCCCCAACCGTCTAGACTCTGGACGGTGGGTCCTACCGATGTAAGTGTTTTATCTACCTTGTCCAGATCACCTGGGGCCTGCATTGATGGATATGTGGTGTCCACACCGTCCAGCTGTTTGGGACGGTGAGACCCACCAGATTGTATATGTTTGTTCACGCTGTCCAGTCCATTGGACGTGGGCCCACCATGTTGTACGTGTTTCATCCACGGGGTCCAGTCCACTGGACGTGGACCCCACCATAACATATGTGTTTCATATCCACACTGACCATCCATTTTGTTGGATGTGCAGGGTCCACCTGCTGTACACGCAGGGCCGACCTGCTGTATGTGCAGGGCCCACCCTACTGCATGTATTTCATCCACACTATCTATTTAGTGGGGCCCACCTGCACTGAACAGGCCCACCATGATGTGTATATTGTATCCAGGCCGTCTAGCTAGGGCCATTGCATAGGGCCACCTTGATGTATATATATATGCTGCTGCCCATTTGTTTTGGTTGGATCATGGGCTGGCCCATTAGGCCTACTATGTATGTGTGAGGCCCACTATTGTTTGTGAGGCCCACCTGTTGTGTATGAGGCCCACTATGATGTATGAGAGGCCTATTGTGTGTATGAGGCCCAATATGATGTATGTGAGGCCCTTATATGAGGCCCATGGTGATGAATGTGAGGCCCTTGTGTGAGGCCCAATGTGATGTACATGAGGCCCTTGTGTGAGGCCCATTGTGATATGTGTGAGGCCCTTATGATGAGGCTCATTGTGGTGCATATGAGGCCTATGTGATGAGGCCCAATTGTGATCCCACCATGATGTATGTGATGATGATTATGATGCCCATCCATTTTCCTAGTTAGCATAAGGACTATGGGCCCCTATTATAGGATAGGTTCTAAATGGGTCATGCCTTGGGAGCAATGATAGTTAAATGTCCACATTGTCAGAGTAATAGTGGTTAAATGTCTACATCGTAATCCTCTCTAGGGCCCGTTGTTAGGCCCATTCTCATCTTCTCTTTGGGCTAACCCAAACTATTGGGCCCCCATTATGGATTATGCTTCCACCATGCCTTATAGGGCTCACCTTTGGCTTATTGGGCCCTTGGAAGCCCAGATTGCTACGTGATGGAACGGATAAGGAAGCCCATCCCTTGTTCTTAGGCACATTCTTGTTATGGGTAGGCCATCTAAGCCCATCTTTAATATGAGGAGAATACATCATTGCCATATAACTTGCTTAGTATAACTTCATGATTCATGCTCATGCGCATCATATGTGTGCTTGATATATTGAGTGATTGAGCATACCATATGCTAGTGGGCAGATTGTTTATAGGACTCCCTGAGAGACGGAGTTGCCCCACATGAGCGCACGGTACGTGTAGGATTGCTCATAACTGGATAGTGTGACTATGCACCTTGCATTTGTGTGATATGATTACTATATGCCTTAGCGATGTCATGGCTGTGGTCTCCATAGGCATATTGTGGATGGCAGGATTAAACACCGAAAATGTTTTGGTTTTGCACATGGGGCGCAATAGATGTTCCTGGGTGAAAATTCCTAAACCCTTTAGTACCAGGAGGATGCTCCAACGTCTAGACCGAATGGATATATATGAGCGTAAGAATGTCAAATACCAGAAGGCCCCATCTCCCATTATGTCATGGTCGGTTGGAAGGAGGTGTGACCTTATCTGCCAGAGTGAGGGGGCTATAAGCTAGGCCGAGTTTGACCAGCTCATGAGTGGGTCCACTACCGACGAGCCGGACCGATATTGGTAGGTGGGTAGTGAGGTCTCTTTCACTCACTTGGTTGCGTGGTTAGGGAGGCGGCAGCCAATGTGGAGTGTACTAGACCCCAGTGATATTCCAAAGATGAGCTGTATTATTATGTGGATCTAGATGAGGACTGGTGTGCTTGCGTTGCATCTTGCATATGACTGTGGCTACGTAGGCCTTGCACCGCATAACCTTGGTATGGCCGACAACATTCATGCTTTACATTGCATAGCCTTAGTACGGCTGATAGCATTCATTGATTTACTAGTATGTTTTCGTATTACATGATGTTGCATACTTGACACTTATCTTGTGCACACACTTACACCACCCTCTAAGCTTTCTATAAGCTTATGCACAATAGATGCGTGCAGGTGACGCCAGGTCACAGTCGAGCTAAGGCAAGAGCTTGCGGCAGAGCTTCTGGAGTTTCTTTGATATCGACCTTGTATTTCCTTTTATGCGTTGTACTCAAAGTTTTTGATATAGTGGATATGTGGTGATGTTGCTTTGTTATTGTTTGTAGGTTATGCACATGGTTATGCTTCTTCTTAAATTTATGTTAAAAATCCTCCTTGTAGGATCCAAGGATCGGAACCTGGCGTATGGGTGTTGGGAGCTGAGAATGGGGTATTACGGAGGCTGTTGGCGCTGGATTCGGTGATCGGGAATTTTGTGAGCCTAGTTTTTAAGTTTGGGGCGTGACAAAGGTGCCCTTGAATGGTCGATTGCAGACCTCAAGGGAATTGATCCTTTAATTTGTATTCACCGCATTCATCTATAAGATAATGCGAAAACCTCTCGACAACCACAACGTCGATTAAATCTAAATAAGAAGGAAGTGGTTAAAGGAGAGGTACTCAAGTTGTTGGATGTGGGTATCATTTACCCTATATCCAATAGTCAATGGGTGAGTCTAACTCAGGTGGTTCTTAACAAGTTTGGAATCGCCATCATAGTCAATGCGGATAATGAAATCATGCCAAGTCACTACTAGTTGAAAAATGTGCATTGACTATTGAAAATTGAATACCATAACAAGGAAGGACCACTTTCCTTTGCCCTTCATTGATTAAATTTTGGAAAGGCTAGATGGTCATTTTTACTACTGCTTCCTTGATGGATATTCGGGCTACAATAAAATAGAGATAGCCCTTGAAGATCAGGAGAATACAACATTCACATGCCCCTTTGACACCTTTGCTTACCGAAGGATGCCATTCGGACTATGTAATGCCCCGTCACCTTTCAGTGGTGCATGTTGAGAATATTTTCTAACATGGTAGGGCAATATTAAGAGGTCTTCATGGACGACTTCTCTGTATTTGGTCCATCCTTCAGCGAGTGTCTATAAAATCTTAAAAATGTGCTGAAGCAATGTGAGGAAAAGACTTTGGTTTTGAATTGGGAGAAATGCTATTTCATGGTTCCTAAGGGAATTGTTCTTGGACACATGATTTTATCTAAGGGAATTGAGGTAGATAAGACAAAAATTGATCTTATCTCTAACTTACCTCCACCCAAGAGTGTACGTTATGTGCAATCCTTCCTAGGATATGTCAGATTCTATAGACGATTCATAAAGGACTTTAGCCACTTATCTCGTCCTTTATGTAATCTACTTTAAAAGGATGCACCATACGAGTGGATTGAGCAATGCCAAGAAGCCTTCACTAAGATCAAAGGCATATTAACTACCGCACCTATCATGCATCCACCTGTTAAAGGTCAAATATTGCATATTATCGCCCAGTTATATCTTGGTTTTATGAATATAATACTGTTTAATGTCCTATTTTACTCATGTTTGTGTTGCAAGGTGAATTTAAGAGCTTGTATTAGAAAAGGTGCTAAAATCATGGATTTGACACTCAAAGATCACTAAGGCAAAGAATGGATTTTAGGAGACAAAGATTGAAGATTTCAAGGTTCCAAGATTCAAGAAAAGCAAGTGGAGAAGGAAAGAAGTCGAGAGAACAAGTGCATAATTCACATTGACTGTGTCATCGATCATCGTTCAATGACATCGAACACGGGTCGATGACATCGAATTTATGAATGAAAATCGAGTTGGTCACTGGACAAATTGAAGACATTTTTCGATAGCTCGATGGCCTGTTCGATGACTCGAAGCTTTGCTCGATGGCATCGAAGCCAGTTCAATGACATCAAATTTTCTATGGATTTTTAATAAAACTCGCTGGAAATTCAGGGCACAATGTTCAATTAGTTGAAGGCCTCCTTGATGACATCGAAGGCCTCTTCGATGACATCGAATTTATTGAAGAAATTGAATTAACTCTTTGGACTATTTTGGACGCATTATTGATTCCTCGAACACCTTTTCGATGACATCGAAGACATCCTTGATGACAACAAAGGTAGGTTTGATGACATAGAAGGTTACACTATTTAGATGAAGTTACAACAGCGCGGAAAAAGCACAAGTTCAAGGCACCTTCGGTGACATCAAAGGCAGTTCGATGTCATTGAATGATTTACACATACTTACGCAGAGTTACGCGGAGTGCATAAAAATGAGGCAGTTTTTAAATTTCTTAAGTCGGTTTGAAGCTTGGAGCTCTCCAATTATAAATAGGAGACCCCAGGGCATCCTTGGGCATTCATCTAGTGTTTGGAGGAGCAAAGCACAAGGGTGAAGAGTCGTCGCAAAGTATTTTTTCTTTTCTTCCTTAGTTTTTCATGCTTTCTTTTAGGGTTTTAGATCCAATCATGTCTATGGTTGGCTAAGCCTCTTAGCTAGGGCTATGAGGTGAAGCTTGTAGCTTGATGAGATATTTTTATTACTTTGATTCATGTTTACGTTGAACTCTCTTTAGTTCTAATTTGATTTTAAAGGAATACTTTCAGTTTTTAATGGTTTCTTGTGACTCAAATTAAAATAGATCTGCAATAGCTTTGAGTATCTTCTTTTCCTGAATTGGGATTGTGAAGTTAGTAAATCCTATTGTTCACCATCATCCCTTGGGCATGGTTGGATGATGGAATCCCTTCTAACCTTCACAATTCCCCTATGTTTGGTTGTGGGATCGGTATATCCTATTGTTTGCCATTGTCTCTTAGGCATGGCTAGATGATGGAATAACTTCCAATCCTCACAACTTTCATCCATTGAGAATTAAGTCAAAGAAAGCTCAGATTTGATCTTAATTGCTATATCATCCAATTGGATAGGGTAAGACTCCAATTCCAGTTGTGTCTATGAATCAAGCATAGTATCACCCTAATTACTACAAGTGGATCCTTGGAACTCCCTAGTTCCCACCTTTAAATTCTTAAGTTTCTAATTAAACACTTCACAATTACTCCCTTTAATTTCATATTTAGATTTAGATATTCTCCTAGTTTTAATTCTAGTTATTTTCAGAATACACACGAGATTAGTCCCTATGGATTTTGTAAGGCCCGTGTCCTAGTACCATACCATTCCTTAGACTCCCGCGATCCTCCCGGTAGAATTTCAGCGACCTACGACCAGTAGACGATGTTTGCACATAACCTTAAGTTGCATTCCGTAGATCCGAGTCGACTCGACTCGAAACCTATACCATTGAGACCTCGCCGTCGCCGCGGTTCCAATGCCGCATCTCGCATGCCAATGCGATGCTTAGGCTTAGAGATATGACCTGTGTATAATCCCGGCCATACACCGCGCATTGCAGGCCTGTAGGATTCCAAGTAGAAAAAGAATCTCCACAAGCCATCATTACCATGACATCACCCTACCTATCCTAGCCTACCCTAACCTAGGATGACATCATCCCTAGCCCACTCATGCCTTACAAGTAATAATGGCTAGCATGCCTCTCCCTCCCCATGCCTTCTTACAAGTCACCATGACACCCCATCATTATCTCCTCTCCCTACACTACCCCTCTCTCTCCCATTCTCTACCATTCTCCTCCATTGCAACCCAATGTCCAAGCAAGGGATGGAGAGAACCCAACACCCCAGCCCATCTTCCACCTTTAATCCATCATCCAACCATTGGAACCTCATCTTCCTCCATTAAAAGTGAAGCTTAGGAGCTTGAGATTACTAGGAAGCTTGAAGGAGAAGAGGTGGGTGCTTCTTTAGGGTAAATCTCTCCATTTTCATGCATGGGGCAAGTGAGACCCACCAATCAATGGTGAGGATCCTATCTTGGTCCCTAGGTGTGGCCAATGGCCCACTATGATTGCATGCATGTATCCATGTTGGGGCCATTCTCCATGGACCCCACCATGATGGTTCCTTGTTGCTCAGCATGTAAGGGTCCTTTAGACCTTTGATTTTGTGGTGAGGATGGCATCCCTGCCTTGTTGCCCTATTTTACATTATTCAAATGCAAGGGAAAAAAATATCAGTTTGATCTGGATGTGTGTGGCCCATCCAGGTGGACCCTACCTTGATGCATGTTTTTTAAATCCTTGTTGTCCAGCAATCTGGACAGCATGTTGTCCATTTTTCCTGCCTACATGACTGGTCGGTCATGCAGGAATGGGTGAATGGAAAGCACATTATCAGCTTGATTCTCCAGTTGAAGTGGGGTGGCCCAGTGATGTGTGGACCCCACCTTGTTGTATGTTTGAATCCACATTGTCTAGCCATGGGAGAACGCCCCTGGTGTGGGCCCAACAAGCCTGGATGGTCCAATTGCTAGTACCGTCCGGCAGTTCTAGACAAAGGGAAAATGCAAATGTTAGCTTGATTGTGGGACTGGTGGGCCACTCGACTAGACCCCACCTTGCTGTGCATGTGAGAGATGCACACCGTCCATCTATTTCTTCCATATTCAGCAGGCCCTGGGCCCAACCCGGAGGCAGATCCAACGCCCAATCTGGGCCAGCAGTCTAGCCGTCCAGCCATCTGCTGGACCGGCCATGATGTATTTGTTTTATCCTCTTCATCCATCTATTTTGTGGCCTGCCTAACTGGAACCCACCTCATGAAAATATGTGATATCCAAGCCACCTATCTGTAGGATGCCCCAAGCTAGGCCAGTAGTCCAACGGGGCTGATCGTCCAAGCTGCTGGGCCACCTTCATGTTTGTATTATATTCACATCGTTCCCTATTTTTATGGCCCACCTGGACGGGGCCCACACTCTGGTGGGACATCTGCAGGTGGGGTCCACTATGTGTATGTTTTACCCCAGCCATTTAGCCCCTTTAGATGTCCAACAGGGTTGGGACACTGCTGGACTGGTTGTCCAGCAACAGTCCCACCCTGATGTATGTGTTGTATCCATGTTGTTCATCTGGTGGGGCTCACTGTGACATGTATGAGCCACCATGAATTATGTATTTCATCTAGACAGTCCATCTGCTGGACATCCAGCAGGTTCAGAAATTTGGGAGGGCTGGACATCCAGCAAGGGCCCAACTTGTTGAATGATATTGCCCTTTGTAAAGTTGTGAGGTCCACCATGTTAAAAGTGTAATGTGTACATAATATACCTCCATTTTTCTAAGATCATGGATGTGAGGCCCGTATCCTAGTCCATATCATTCTGTAGACTTCCGCAGTCCTTCGGGTCGAATTCTGGCAACCCGCGACCTGTAATTAGCATTTACGCACAACCCTGAGTCGTGTCGAATATTTCAGAGTCTGCTCGACCTGAGACTTGTACCCTAGCGACCGCGCCGTCGCCGCGGTTCTGACGCTGTGTCTCATGTTAAGCCGATACCCGAGCAAGGAGATGTGGGCCCGCATTCAGTTCAAGGAAAAACACCGCGCTTTGCAATCCCAAGAGAATCCATCACATCAAATGTCAAGTACACATCCCATCACTCCCACCACAACCACCCTCCCTAAAATCAACTTTCTTTTACAACCAAGTAACCCATCACTCACAATACAACCACCCTCCCCAAAATCAACTTTCTTTTACAACCAAGTACAGCCATCACTCACCCATCACTCACCCATCCCTCTCTCTCTCTCTTACAACTCTCTCTCTCTCATCTCTCTCTCCCTCATTCTCTAAGCAACCCACATCCAAGCTTCCATGAGAGGAGCTAGTGAGGCCCACCTTCATACCTCCCATCTCCACCATCCTAAGATCATCTCAACCGTTGAAATCGTTTCCTTGGAGCTCTAGAGGCTATAGGCAGAAGAAGGAAGAGGAGATCAAAGGTGGGTGATTTTTTATGTGATTTTAATGATTAGAGGGCCCACATATGGTGGGACCCATCTTGATGTATGCATTGTTTAAAGAGGGACCCATAGTGGCGGGGTCCCTTCGCTACTCACGTCTCTCTCTCTCTCTCTCTCTCTCTCTCTCTCTTCCCCTTTTGATGTGTGGCACACCATGATTCATGTATTTTATCCACGCTGTGTGGGGTGGCCCACGTGTGGACCCCACCTTGACGTGTGGTGTTCGCACCATCCCTGGGACTGGATGAGGGACCCACCTTGATTATGGCAACGGATTGGCTGGTATAACTGACATCAGTAAGATCCGTGGGACCCACCTTATAAATATGTTGAATATCCAAGCTATCCACAACAGCTAGGACGTCAGCAGGTCCTAGAGTCTGACCATGAGATATGTGTTATTCCAATCTGTTCATCTGTTTTTGGGCGTGTGGGGCCCACCCCACACGTGCTGCACGTGTGGAATGAGACCCACCTTAATAGACGTATTCTATATCCAGCATCGTCCATCTGGATGGTGGATGTTGGATTTGTAAAAAAATAAAAATATAATATAATATAAAATAAATAATATATATATATATATATATGTATATCATGGGTGGGCCACACCACGTGGGACCCACCTGCATGAGAGTAGCGGATTGGCTGGTGCGTCTCACAGCAGCTATTCAGCTGCTGTTTTAACGTCACCAAGTTCTGTGGACCCTATCGTGATGTAAGGTTCTTATCCACACTGTCCATCATTTGGACGGGTGGGACCCACCCCCACACGTGAGGCCTACCTTGATGATATATCCACATCATCCGTTTAGGACGTGGACACCCCCCTGATGTTTATGTTTCATCAAGGCTGTCCACCCGTGATGATCTAGACCGTCTATGCATTTCACAGGTGGGCCACACGTGTGGATCCCACCATGAGATATGTGTTATATACCTACCGTCCATTTGTTTGTCACGGTAGCCAGCTAACCCAGCAGCTATTGTTGTTGTTTTGATCAGCCAATTCTATGAGGCCCGCTAATGTATGTGTTACATCCAAACCGTCCATACTGTCCATCGTATGGTGAGCCCATCTTAAGGCTTGAGACTAAAAATAAGATAGATCTATTTATCAAGTGGACCACACCACTAAAAAATCAGTGGTGGGTTGAACGTCCACCATTGCACCCTTTAGGGATCACAGAGGTTCTGGATTGATGTGATATTTGTTTTTCCTCTTAGTTTGGGCCTTTATGCGAGGCCCATTGCAAATTTTCAAGGCCCATTGTGATTGTTTGGGGCCCACTTTTATATATGTGTTACATGCACTATCTATCCATTGTGCCTAGCTCATGGGCCCCTGTTTAAGGCCTAAGTGATGTATATGAGGCCTTTAAATAGGGCCCAATATGATGTATATATGTGGCCCATCTAATGCGACCCATTTGATGTATACGAGGCCCATCAGTGCAGACCATTGATACGGCCCACTCGATGTATATGAGGCCCATCGGTACATACCATTGATGCGGCCCAACTTGATGTATATGAGGCCCATTGGTGCGGACCATATGATAAGGCACGATGTGATGTATTTATGACACATATGCCGAGGCCCATATGATGTATTGTGGCACTTGTGTGAGGCTCAACATGATGTATATTTACCCACTTGGTGAGGCCTAATGTGATGTATATGCGGGCCTTTTGATGAGACCTGAACGTGGTGTATATGTGGCCCTTGAGTGAGGCACATTGTGGTGTATATTAGGCCTCTGTATGGGGCCATGGGCCCACTTTATGTTTGGCTCTATGTGGGCCACTCCTTGGGAGCAATGTTGGTTAAACGTCCACATTAATGGGCAATAATGGTTAAATGTCCACATTGTGACCTTCCCTTAGGTCCTTTGTCAGGCCAATTATCGATACGGATTATGAGTATGTGACAGCATAGCATCACGATACATGCTCATACGCATCATCTGTATGTTTGTTATGAGATGTGATTGACCATTGCATAGGCCATAGTGCAGGTGTTTTGGGACTCCCTGATAGGTGGAGTTATCCCACATGAGCGGATGATATGCGCAGGATTGATGCATGATTAGACTGTGTGACTCCTGCATCTTACATTATGTGATTATGATTACTGTATGCCCTAGCGTCATCAGGGCTATGGCCTCCATAGGCATGTCGTGGATGACCAGATGGGATACCGAAAATGTTTGGTTCGAGCATCTGGGCACTTTGGATGTCCGTGGGTGAAAGTCCCTAAACCTCCGTGGCCAGGAGACACCCCAACGTCTAGACCGAGTGGATACATGAGCACCCGAGTACCGAATACCAGTAGGCTGCATCTCCCACTGTATTGTGGTCGGTTGGGAGGGGGTGTGGCCTTATCCGCCCGAGTGAGGGAGCTGTAAGCTAGGTCGAGTTTGACCAGCTCCCAAATGGGTTCGTTATCGACGAGCAAGGTAGGCATTAGTATAATATGGCAGGCGGGTAGTGAGGTCTTTTCCACTCGCTGGGCTATGAGGCCGGCCGGGGCGGTAGCCAGCTTGGAGTGTACTAGATCCCGGTGATGATCCCAGAGATGTATAGTACTGATTTGTGGAGCAGGAGTTACATACTCAGCATTTTTGTCATTCATTCACTGTCCACTCGGGCTGGTGGTGCGCTACTATTTGTTATTTATACCTTTGCAATGGCCAGAATTTCGGTTGGGGCGCATGACTAACTTGAGATCAGGAGTTTACCACATTGAATCTGATGATCCAAATTTAGGCATGAGACTAGTTTGGATAGAAGTCCCTTCTGATGGACCCCGTAACCTGTGATACTATGTACCATCATCCTAACTTCACACTCTAGCTTGATCATTTCATTTACACTGCATATTGCATTACATCCACGGCATATGGTATTTTGGGTTGCTACGTTTCTGCATTTATATGGACTAGATGAGGTTGATGGCATTCGTGGACTCGCCAGAAATTGCTTATTGTATTGTATCCTCAGTATATGATATTTGGTTTAATATGTCTCTGCATTACATATCTGATCTATATTGATTCCTCAGTATATGATATTGGCTTATTATCTTTTTGCATCACATAGCCTGGATAAGGCTAATGGTATTTATGGACTTGCCAGCATGTTTTCGCATTGCTCTAATATTGTATACTTGACACTTACTTTGCGCACACACTTTCATCACCCTCTAAGCTTTCTATAAGCTTATGCATGATAGATGTGTGCAGGTGGCGTCAGATTGTAGCAGCATTGAGCTTAGAGCGTGCAACGGTCTTCTAGAGCTTTGATTTTGACATATGTATTTCCCTTTCTGCATTGTATTCAAATGTTTATATTAGTGGATATATGATGATGTTGCCTTTGTGATTTGGGTAAACTTGTGGTTATGCTTCTTATGAGACAAATGTACGTTGAAAAATCCTCCTTATAGGATCTCAGGATCGGAATCTAGCATATGGGCACTGGGAGTCGAGAATGGGTTACTACGGAGGCTATCAGCACTGGATTCGGTAATCGAGAATTTTGTGAGATCGATTTTCGAGTTTGGGGCGTGACAATGGACCCCATCAGAACCTTGTAAGGCCCACCTTCCATCTATATGAATGAGGACTAGACCATCCAGATTTCGGGACGTCCAGCAGGCCCAGATGGGCTGGATGTCTAGCCATTGAGCCCACCTTTTTGTACATACATGCTGCCCATCTGCTTTACTAGATCATGAGCTAACTTGTAAGGCCCACTATGATGTATGTGTTGTACGTACCCTGCCCATCTATTTTTCGGGGCCATGGGCTGCCCCATGAGACCCATTTTGATGTGTGTGTTGCACATGCTGCCCATCTATTTTGTTGGATCATATGGGCTGTCCCAAGAGGCCCATCATGATGTATGTGATTATATTCTTGTTGCTCATCCGTTGTCCAAATTGTATCAGGGCCATGAGCCCCATTGTAAGTTAGATTCTATGGTGGGCCGCACTCTAGGAGCAATGGTGGTTAAATGTCCACGTTGTAAACTCCCTAAGACTCATTGGTAAGCCCATTCCCCATCTATCCTTATTGGGCTATACCAATTCATTGGGCCCCTATTGATATTTGCATGATCTATCTCACCTTATTGGGCTAACCCCAAACCGTTGGGCCCCCATTGATGCTCGTGGGATTATCCAAACCTTGAATTCCACCTTGTGTGCTTACCGGGCCTCATAAGAAAGCCCAGCTTAGTATATGATAGGTTGGGTGAGGAAGTCCTCTTATTGTACTAAGGCTCATCCTCTTGACTCCCTTTATGTATGTGGCATCAGGTTGATATATCCTCTGTTTAGAGCATATCTTAATGTTTGGATTAGATACCCGTCCTTCTGTGGACCCCACCATAGATACAGGCCGATTATTGTTTATGTCTGATAATCATGCTTAGTATACATCATGATACATGCCCATATGACTGGATGGTGTGACTCATGCACCTCGCAATCTATGTTATATGATCACTGTACGCCCTAGCACCATCAAGGCCCTGGCCTCCATAGGTATATCGTGGATAACAAGATTGGATACCGAAAATATTTTGGTTCTAGCACTGGGGCACTTAGGATGTCCCTGGGTGAAAGTCCCTAAACTCTTATGGTAACAAGAGGTTGCTCCAACGTTGAGACCGAGTGGATACATGAGCGCCCGAGTGCCAAATACCAGTAAATTGCATCTCCCACTGCGTCGTGGTCGGTTGGAAGGGGGTGTGACCTTACCCGCTCGGGTGAAGGTGGCACAACTAGGTTAAGTTTGACCAGCTCGAAAATGGGTCCGCTACTGATGAACCAGGTAGATATTGGCAGACTACTGGTCAGGCGGGTAGTGAGGTCTCTTCCACTTGCCTAGTTGTGTGCTTTGAGTTGGGCGGCAATCTAGTGTATAGTGTACTAGACCCCAATGATATTCTACAGGTAAACTGTACTGATATGTGGATCCAGCTGAGGACTGGTGTGCTTATGTTGCATCTTGAATATGACATTTGACTATGTAGGCCTTGCATCACATAGCCTTGGTACAGCTGATAGCATTCATGAACTTGCAAGCGTTTTCCCATTCATAGACTTGCTAACATTTTTCGCATTACTTTGATATTGTATGATTGACACATGTATTACACCTTAAGCTTCTTGCAAGCTTATGCATAACCGTTGCATGCAGGTGACGTAGGACGCAGCCGAGCTGAGACAGGAGTGTGCGGCGATATTTCTGGAGTTGTGATATATACTTGTACTTCCCTTCCGCATTGTACTCAAACACTTTGATTATGGTGGATATGTGGTGATGTTATTTTGTGACTTGGTTATGCTTATGGTTATGCTTCCCTTTACATATTTTATAAACTGAAAATCCTCCTTATAGGATTCTAGGATCAGAATTCGGTATATGGGTGCTGGGAGCCGAGAATGCGGTACTACAGAGGCTGTCGGTGCCGGATTCAGCGATCGAAAATTTTGTGAGCCTGGTTTCTGAGTTAGGGAGGTGACAGATTCGACCTCAGCCTTATCGAGATTATTACTACATCACGGCCCTACACTTGGGGTTATGAACACCACTCGATTGGAGCATACCTTTTAAGATTATGTGCGATGCATTTGACTATGCTATTGGGGTGATGTTAGGCTAGAGAAAAGAAAAGAAGCACTATGTGATTCATTATGCAAGTAAAATTCTAAATTCAGCTCATGTGAACTACTCTACTACGGAGAAAGAACTCTTAGCCGTAGTGTTCGCTTTGGACAAATTTAGGTCCTACTTAATTGGATCCAAGATCATCATTTACATTAATCATGCGGCGCTAAAGTACCTTCTTTCTAAGAAGGATGCCAAGTCTCGTTTGATAAGATGGATCCTTCTACTTCAAGAATTCGATATGGAAATACAAGACAAAAAGGGAGTAGAGAACGTAGTGGCTGACCATCTTTCGAGACTTGACCTCCCCGATTCCCTTGAGCCGACACCGATAAACGATATGTTCCCTGATGAACAATTGTTTAAACTCTCCCAATTATCTTAGTTTGCTAACATTGTGAATTATCTTACCACAGGTTTCATGTCGACATATTGGACAGCGCAAGATAAGAAAAAAATATTCTTCAAGGTGCGTAAGTTCTTCTGGGATGATCCTTATCTGTTTAGATATTGCCCAGACTGAATTCTAAGGAGATGTGTGCCAAAAAATTAACATCAGAGTGTTATCTCCTTTTGTCACTCTCAGGCCAGTGGTGGTCACTTTTTTGCTAAAAAGACCATGGCCAATCAACCGGATTAGACACCACTCGAGATCCACAGAGTTAATTGAAGTTATGGCTGCCAATCAACCGGCCAATCAACCTCCAAATCCATCTTAACCTGGGGTTGAGGAAATCCAGGATGAGAATGAGGTGCATCAAGCAACCCCATCTCGTACTTTACGAGACTATTTACAACTGGCGGGGGTGAGCACCTTCATGCATGGTTTTTCCAGAAAATACAGGACATTTGGATATCAAGCCTGGGGTGATCTAACTCCTTCTAAAATTCCATGGACTTGAATATGAAAATCCATATTTATACATGAAAGAGTTTGATGAGATCATAGCCACCTTATATTTTTCGAACATGTCTAAGGACATGGTCGGGCTGAAATTCTTTCCCTTCTCCTTGAAAGAGAAAGGTAAGACGTGGTTGCATTCACTACATCCATGATCTATTGGCAGATGGAATGACATGATAAGGAAGTTCATTAAGAAAAATTTCCCATATCATAAAACGAACACCCTTAGAAAATCAATCATGAACTTCGCCCAAAAGGAAGATGAAACATTCTTCTAATGTTGGGAGCAGTTCAAGGATCTTGTCAATTCATGCCCACAACATGGTTTTGAAACTTGGTGAATAACAAGTTTTTTTTTTTTTTTAACAACGATGGGCTGACTTCTTCCATGCACCAAATGGTCAAGACAATTTGCAGTGGGGAATTTATGAACAAAGAGGTCAATGATGTGTGGGATTATTTTGACAAGCTTGCTGAAAACACACAATCATGGGACATCTCCCCAAAATCTAGCACGACTTCTAGGCCTACTCAATTGAAGGAAAGGTGTTGAATTTATCTTCTGAAAGAAGATGATGATATAAATGCTAAAGTGGCTAATCTTACTAGGAAACTCGAGGCCATGGAACTAAAGAAGGATAAGGCTACAAAAACTATATGTGGTATTTGTGTTTACAACATTCACAATGCAATTCAACCTCAACCTCCAGTTGAGGAGGCCCAGGATGAGAATGAGGTGCATCACGCATCCCCGCCTCGTACTTTATGAGACTATTTACAATGGCGGGGGTGAGCTTACATTCCTGTATGATTTTTCCAGAAAATACAGGAAATATGTATATCAAGCCAAGAGTAATCCAACTCCTTGCAAAGTTCCATGGACTTGAATTTGAAAGTCCATATCTACACGTGAAAGAGTTTGATGAGATAATAACCACTTTATACTTTCCTAATGTGTTTGAGGACACGGTTAAGCTAAAACTCTTTCCATTCTCCTTAAAAGAAAATACCAAGATGTGGTTGCACTCACTACGTACACGATCGATTGACAGATGGAACGACATAACAAGGGAGTTCACTAAGAAAAATTTTCCATATCATAAAACGAATGCCCTCAGAAAGTCAATCATGAACTTTGCCCAAAAGGAAGATGAAACATTCTTCCAATGTTGGGAGGGGTTCAAGGATCTTGTCAGTTCATGCCTACAATACAATTTTAAAACATGGTGCCTAACAAATTTCTTCCATGAAGGACTGACATCTTCCTTGCGCCAATTCATCAAGACAATGTGTAATGGGGAATTCATGAACAAAGATGTCGATGATGTGTGGGATTACTTTGACAAACTCGCTGAAACCGCACAATCATGGGACATCTCCCCAAGACCTAGCACCACTTCTAAGCCTATTTAATCAAAGGAGAAGGGTGGAATATATCTTTTGAAAGAGGAAGACGATATAAATGCTAAAGTGGCCAATCTTACAAGGAAACTCAAGGCCATGAAACTTAATGAGGACAAGGCTAAGGAAGTTATCTGTGGTATTTGTGCTTGTAACGTTCATACAATTGAGATTTGTCCAATAATACTTGCTTTTCAAGAAATATTGAACGAGCAATCGAATGCCGTAAATAACTACCAAAGGCCTTTCAAAGGACTCACTATAAACACTTAAAATTTAAGTTAGAGAAATCATCTAAACTGAAGTTGGAGGAATGAACAAACCACTACTCCTCAAGGAATTCCTAACCAATTCTTAAATCAAGAGAAACCTTAAGAGGAATTGGTTCAAAATCCCACACAAACTTAAGAGCTTATCCAGTAAAGTACTCTCTAAGCCTTATAAGAACTTACTAAGGCTATACAAAAGATAAACTCATGTGTTATGGTTATAGAGAAAGGGATCCTTCCAGCTCAACTTATCCCTAATCCTAAACTATAATACGGAGTTAGTGACCCAAGCTCTTCAACTCCAATGGAGCAAGCCAAGTCTATCACCACTTTGAGGAGTGGAAAAACAATTCACAAATCTATTCCGGTAAGGCCTAAAAAGTCTAAGGACCCGGAGGAAGACACAAAGATAGACCTAGCACTACTCCACATGAATTAGAATCAGAATCTTTGAGCACGCTGATTGCTCCATTCCCCCAATGGTTCATTGCACCAAAACCTCTAGCCAACTCACAGGATATTATAGAGGTGTTGAAACAAGTGAAGGTCAACATCCCTCTTCTGGATGCTATGAAACAAATTCCTTCATATGCCAAATTTCTAAAAGACTTATGCACAACCAAGAGGCGACAAAGTATCAAAAAGAAAATTTTCCTGATAGAAAAAGTGAGTGCCATCCTCAAGCAGGATGTGCCACAAAAATATAAAGATCCAGGTAGCCCAATTATCACTTGTATAATTAGGAATCACTAAATTAAGAATGCACTTCTTGACTTGGGGGCGAGTGTAAATATGATCCCTTACTCGGTCTACGAACAACTTGGTTCAGGTGAATTAAAACTCACCCGGACCACATTATAACTTGCTGATAGTTCAGTTCGTGTACCAAGAGGGATGCTTGAGGATGTATTAGTCCAAGTTGATAAATTCTACTATCCAATGGATTTTATCATCCTAGATACTTAGCCCATCACAGACATGAGCACTCAAATCCCTATCATACTTGGCCACCCGTTCCTTGCTACATACAATGCTATCATCAATTGTAGGAATGGGGTCATGAATTTGTCTTTGAGAAATATAATATTAGAGCTCAATATCTTTTCAAACATGAGCAGATAGGCACAGTCTAAGGCTCGTGTCCTAGTACCTCATTGTTCCTTAGACTCCCGCGATCCTCCCTGTCAAATTTCGGCGACCCGCGACCTGTAAACAGCGTTTGCGCGCGACCTTAAGTCTCATCTCGTAGATCTGAGTTGACTCGACCAGAAACCTATACCATTGCGATCGTGCTGTCGCCGCTGTTCCAATGCGGCATCTCGCGCGCTAGTGCGATGCCTAGGCTAGGAGTTATGACCCGCGCATAATCCTGGGCATACACCATGCGTTGTGGGACCGTAAGATTCCAGGTAGAAAAAGATCTCTACAAGCCATCATTACCATGACATCACCCTACCTAACCTAGCCTACCCTAACCTAGGTTGACATCATCCCTAGCCCACTCATGCCTTACAAGTAATCATTGCTAGCAAGTCCTCTCTTCCCATGCCTCTTACAAGCCATAATTACCTCTTACAACCCATCATTGCCTCCCTACACTACCCCTCTCTCTCCCATTCTCTACCATTCTCCTCCAGTGTAACCCAACGTCCAAGCTAGGGAAGGAGAGAACCCAACATCCCAGCCCATCTTCCACCCTCGATCTCCCAATCCAACCATTAGAACCTCATCTTCCTCCATTAAAAGTGAAGCTTAGGAGCTTGGGATTACTAGGAAGCTTGAAGAAGAAGAGATGGATGCTTCCTAGGCTAGTTTTTCTTCATTTCATGCATGGGACAAGTGGGACCTACCAATTAATGGTAGGGAACCCATCTTGGACCCTAGGTGTGGCCAATGGCCCACCATGGTTTGCATGCTTGTATCCATGATAGGGCCATTCTCCATGGATCCCACTATGATGTTCTTTGTTGTGCAACTTGTTATGGCCATTTAGGCCTGAATTTTTATGATGGGGATAGGATTTTTCCACCTGATTTCCTGATGTATGACCCACCTATTTGGGACCCATTTGTTGTATATGTCATAGATCCATGAGAGGAGCTCATAGTGGTGGAGCTCCTCCTACCACCAACCATTCTCTCTCCCTCTCCCTCTCTTTCCATTTTTTTTTGTGTGGCCCACCTTGCTGCCCTAGAATAAACATAAATTTCAGCTTGATTCTAAGCTTGTGGGTCACATATGTAGACCCCACCCTGTTGAACATTAAACCCACACCCTTCATAAGTAATCCTGTTTTTTTTTTTTTGTACATGGACAGAAACTTCTAAAAATCGTATAAAATCAATCATGCAAAGATCAGAGTTGAAACTTGGGAATGATATGAACCACAATATGAGATAACTCTGGACCAAATTTCATAGCCATCCAATGGTCTAATCATCCGTAGAATCAAGTTTACTTAGCTGCTGTCCAGCAGCACATGCAGGATTCCAATTTGCCTAAAATGGACCCATTTTTAACTCCTTTAATGAATGTATTAAAATTATATGTTTTGTTGGATTCATAGAAAGTTAAACTAGCTTTCCAACGGTATATAATAAGCCTCAATTGGAGTTCGAACGACTGAGATCTTGGCCTTATACGAAAGATGTATTTGGAAGCTTATTATGACCATTCTTGTTTGTACCATATCCCTGATTCCAATGGTCAGATGTATTTGATATTTGCTCTTGACTTACTTGAGATAGTTCATAATCATATGTATGGTCCCTATGGTCAGATTCTTTCATGATAAAATTTAAAAAATTCTGGACCGATAGATACTTCTGTAAGCACAAATATTGAATTTCTATGTGTGGTTTAGATGGATCCAAGGCTCTGTATGGTTGGAAACCTATAAACGGCCTGGATGACTTGTTCCCAAACCATCCATTAGATCAGATCTTCCAACAGAGAATATGATCATAGAGATTTCATGAATATATTTCATGTGCTACTTGATGAATATGTTGGATCTATGTTATACATAACAATTATCCTCTCATTGATCCACTTGGGCGTGGGATCACTTGTGATTTATACATTTTAAAATGGACACCCATGTACATTATTGTGTGTTCCTTATCTATGCTTCACTAGCGTGTAGGCCCCACTTGCCATTGGATCTACATACCCTTTACACTTTTTGTTTGCTGAAAATTTTCTAAGTACTTAACTGTATTGGATGTAGGCCTCTTTGACACCTTGTAATGGACCCCACACTCTGTAGTTAATGGTCCCACTTTGGGGATGTTTAATCATTATATAAGTGAGATGGGATGTCCCACCTTTTTGTTAGGAATGATTCCCTAAGCGTTTGAAAATTGGGCCCTAAGTTGTGATAGACCCCATTTTTGAAAATTGTTTGATTATTTGTGTTTTGTACCAACTTTGGGCCTCTGTAGTGGACCATACTCTGGAGGTTTGAGTAGGCCACCACTTGGAACCTCTAACCTATACTAATGAATAGATAAATAATATTTTAATTGGGTCAAATCAGACCTCACATGATTAGGGAGTGGATCCCAAAATGGGGCCAAGTATGGTTGTGTAGAAAATTATGTGCAAAAAATTAAAGTGCCTATGTTTGGCCCCATATCAAATATTACGTGTGCACAACCAGTTGGTCCCAACTTATAATATTTGAAGTGCATATATAGTACAACCAAGGGCACCTGACGGCACACTGAAATGTGGTCCCTTGTGATCATGGGATATACTTAAAATTGGGCCAAAACTAATTCTGTACTATATTTCCTACATAGTTTCTCCAAGTACCCATGCTTAGGCCATCACCGTAAGTGGTAATCACCCAACCAATGAGGCCTGCCTTATAATTTGTAAAGCCCATACATAGGGCTACCAGGTCGTTATTTTCTTTCACCATATGTAGGCCTCACATGATCATGAATTTGACTTTAAAATGACCTAGAACCAACCCTGCGCCAAAAGTCAGTTTTACATAAAATTTATGTGGGGCCACGTTGGTAGGGTCCACCATCTTCCCAAGGCATTTAATGTAGCATCTAAACTCTGAAAATAACTCTTAGATATCATTGGGCTTAAAAACCTTAAGTGGGCCATCTAATATGGGCTATCTTGTATGGGCCTGACCTTTCATGTAATGAGGTCCACCTGACATGTTTTGTAAATGGGTGTTGTATGAGTTGTAAAATATTTAGTGGACAAATCTTGCTGTCTAAATGTTCTCTTAAGATATAGGTGGCTTTGGGCCCATCTAAATGATGCAAACCTAAGACCCAAGCGGGCCCAACACAGATATCATTGGGGAATGAGAAACCCATACTGGTAACTTTCCTTGAGCCCGTTGGGCTGGCTCATTGCCTACTAGGCAGCGTGCCTTGCACACTCCCTCTAGTCAAGTGGGCCACACTTAGCGAGCCTATTTTACAATGCATAAACTAAATAATTGGGATTTTTCTTGGTTTCTTGTGTATGTGGCTAGTGGGCTCAATATGATGAATGACAAGAAAGATATTAGCAAATTGTCCTTTACGTTTGAGATTGTGCATCATTTTTAGTTGGTGGGATGTGTGGGGCCCACTTAATTGTGAAATTAGATCTACACCATTAAAAGCTTTGCAGTTAGACGTTTATGCCTTTGAGTTGGCCTATTGATTCACCAAGTGGGACTCACACTTGACTTATACGACCCCATGCCTTGAATGTAGTTCAAGTCCAGTGTGGAAGTCACATTAGGTAGGACGCACCTAGTGATGGGTGAGATGATGATACATGTATGGTAACTTGATAATGATGATTATGAATTATTGATTGAAATGATAGATATGATTTAACGGATGGTATGACTCATGCATCTCACATTTTATGTGATATGATCAACACACTGAGAAATGCTTAGTATAACATCATGATACATGCTCATACGCATCATTGGTATGCCTATTATGAGGGATGATTGATTATAGCATATGCCGTTGGGTTGAAATGTTTATGGGACTCCTCGTGAGATGGGGTTGCCCCACATAATAGCATGATACGCGTATGTTTGATGCATAACTGGATGGTATGACTCATGCATCTCACATTTTGTGTGACATGATCGACACACAGAACGTGCTTAGTATAACATCATGATACATGCTCATACGCATCATTGGTATGCTTGTTATGAGGGATGATTGATTATAGCATATGTCATTGGGCTGAGATGTTTATGGGACTCCTTTTGAGACAGAGTTGCCCCACGTGATCGCGCGATACATGCAGGATTGATGCATGCCTAGATGGTATGACTCATATTTTGTGTGACATGATCACTTTGCGCCTTAGTGACATCAGGGCTGTGGCCTCCATAGGTATATCATGAATGGCCATATGGGACACCGAAAATGTTTGGTTATAGCACTTGGGCATGTTTGATGTCATTAGGTGAAAGTCTCTAAACCCCCGTGGCCAGGGGATGCTCCAACATCTAGAACGAGTGGATACATGAGTGCCTAAGTGCCGAATACCACTAGACCACACCTCCCAATGTGTTGGGGTTGGTTGGAAGGGGATGTGACCTTATCCGCCCGAGGGTAGGGGGCAAAGCTAGGCTGAGTTTGACTAACTCGGGGAATTGGTCTGCTATCAATGAGCCCGGTAGATAATGGTAGACAACTAGCCAGGTGGGTAATGAGGTCTTTTCCACTCGCTGAGCTGCGCTGCGAGGAGGGGCGGCAGTAGTTTGGAGTGTACTAGACCCCGGTGATAATCCCAGAGATATACGGTACTGATATGTGGACTTACTGAGTAGGAGTTGCATACTTAGCATTTGACTCATTCATTCATTTATTCACTATTCACTTGGTCTGGTGATGTGCTACCAAAACATTATGTGTACCTTCGCAATGACCAAGATTTTGGTTGGGCGTGCGACCAACCTGAGATCAGAAGTTTACCATATTGAGTCTACGTATCCAAATTTAGGTATGGGACTAGTTTAGATAGAAGTCAATTGTGATGAACCCCACAGCTTGCGATACTGCGTACTATCATCCTGACTACACACTCCAGCTTTGTCATTTCTTTTGCATTGCATACTACATTACATTCTCTGCATATGACATATTGTGACGCCCCGTCACTGTGGTCATATGTAGGCGGGCACACATGGGAGGATGTTGATGTGGGCGGGGCCTAACAAGCCTAGGCGAGCTACCAGTGGTTAGCAGACTACTGTGCACACAGTGAAGGTAGAACCTTATCCCACATATTCATGGACTCGTCAAGATTTGCATATTACATTTCATCATCAGTATATATGACATTTGGCTTACTATGTCTCCACATTGTATAATCGATCTATATTGCTTCCTCAGTATATGACATTTGGCTTACTATTTCTTCGCATTGCATACCAATCTATGTTGCTTCCTCAGTATATGACATTAGCTTATTATGTCTTTGCATTGCATAACCTGGATAAGGCTGATGGTATTTATAGACTTGCCAGTATTTTCGCTTACTTTGATATTTATATGCTTGGCACATGCATTGCACACACATACACTGCCCTCTAAGTTTCTTGTAAGCTTATGCACGACCGTTGCGTGCAGGTGACATTAGGTCGC
This sequence comes from Magnolia changhungtana, assembly GCA_030180095.1. Taxonomy (NCBI): domain Eukaryota; kingdom Viridiplantae; phylum Streptophyta; class Magnoliopsida; order Magnoliales; family Magnoliaceae; genus Magnolia; species Magnolia changhungtana. The sequence goes on from JASAUF010000625.1 coordinate 7,542,499, forward strand.
AGTAGCATTGAGACAGGAGCGTGTGCTAGAGTTTTGGAGTTTTCGTTTCATATATGTATTTCTCTTTCAACATTATACTAGAATGATTGTATTAATGGATATGTGGTGATGATGTTTCTGTGACTTGGTTATGCTTGTGGTTATGCTCCTTTACAAAAATAATTCCTGCTGAAAATCCTCCTTATAGGATCCTAGGATTGGAATCTAGCATATGGGTGCTAGGAACCGAGAATGGGGTACTATGGAGGCTGTTGGCACCGGATTTGGTGAACGAAAATTTTGTGAGCTCGGTTTCCGAGTTTGGGGCATGACACAGGATGATGACAAGGCCCATGACATTAATGTGATAGACTCTTTCGTGGAAGATAGAACTTTGATGACCGTATCCTCTGACCCTCTAGAGATGTGCTTGGCCCACTCCCCTGATTTGGATGATGACATAATTAAGGAGATGGATGCCTTGTTTGATGCTGCACCGTTACTTGAAGTTAACCGATGGAAGCCACAATTTGAAAAATTGCCCTAAACTGATGTTGTGCCTCTTCCGTCTAGCCTCAAAGCACCAAAACTTGACCTAAAACCTTTGCCCTCTATTCTCAAATATGTCTATCAAGGCTAAGATAAGATATACCCAGTGGTGATTTCTTCCCATCTTGAGCAAGAACAGGAGAGTATGCTTATCTCTACTCTCATTGAGCATAAAGGAGCCCTTAGATGATCGATTGCAAATCTCAAGGGAATTGACCCTTTGATTTGTACTCACCGCATTCATCTTGAGGATAATGTGAAGACCTCTCGGCAACCATAACATAGATTAAATCCAAACATGAAGGAAGTGGTTAAGGTCGAGGCAATGGGTGAGTCCAACTCAAGTGGTTCCTAAGAAGTCTGAAATCACCATCGTAGCTAATGCCAACAATGAACTCTTGCCAACTAGAGTTACTACTGGTTGGAGAGTATGCATTGACTATAGGAAATTGAATACCGTTATGAGGAAGGACCACTTTTCTTTTCCCTTCATTGATCAAATTTTGGAAAGGCTAGCTAGTCACTCTTACTATTGCTTCCTTGACGGATATTCGTGCTACAATCAGATAGAGATAGCCCTTGAAGATCAGGAAAAGACAACGTTCACATGTCCTTATGGCACCTTTGCTTATCGAAGGATGCCATTCGAATTGTGTAATACCCCTGCCACTTTTCAACGGTGCATGTTGAGTATTTTCTCTGACATAGTGGGGCCATATTTAGAGGTCTTCATGGATGACTTCTCTGTCTTTGGTCCATCCTTCAGCGAGTGTTTGGAGAATTTAAAAAATGTGCTGAAGAGATATGAGGAAAAGAATTTGGTAATAAATTGGGAGAAGTGTCATTTCATGGTTTTTAAGGGAATAGTTCTTGGACATAATTTCATCTAAAGGAATTGGGGCGGACAAGGCTAAAATTGACCTTATCTCTAACCTACCTCCACTCAAGAATATACGAGACGTGCGATCCTTCATAGGACACACTGAATTTTACAGACGATTCATAAAGGACTTTAGTCACTTCTCTCGTCTTTTATATAATTTACTTCAAAAGGATGTACCATACGAGTGGACTAAGTAATGTCATGAAGCTTTTACTAAGCTCAAGGGCATGTTGGCCACCACTCCTATCATGTAGCCACCTGACTGGAACATTCCTTTTAAGATTATGTGAGATACGTTTGACTATGCTAGGGTGGTGTTAGACCAGAGAAAAGAAAAGAAACCTATGTTATTCACTATGCAAGTAGAACTTTAAATCCTACCCAAGTGAATTACTCTACTATGGAAAAGGAACTCCTAGCTGTAGTATTCGCTTTGGACAAATTTAGGTCCTACTTGATCAGATCCAAGATCAACATTTACACTGATCATGTGGCGCTTTAGTACCTTCTTTCTAAGAATGATGTTAAGCCCCGCCTAATAAGATGGATCTTCCTACTCTAAGAGTTTGATTTGGAAATACGAGACAAAATGGAGTAGAGAACGTAGTGGCTGACCATCTTTCAAAACTTGACTTCCCTGATTCCCTTGAGATGACACCTATAAACGACAAATTCCCTGATAAATAACTGTTTAAACTCTCCCACTTACCTTGGTTTGCTGATATTGTTAATTATCTTGTTACAGGTTTCACGCCAACACATTGGACTACGCAAGATAAGAAAAAATTGTTCATCGAGGTTCGTAAGTTCTTTTTGGATGACCCATATTTATTTAAATATTGCCCAGGACTAATTCTAAGGAGATGTGTGCCAGAAAATGAACATTAAAGTGTCATCTCCTTTTGTCACTCTTAGGCCTGTGGTGGTCACTTCTCTGCTAAAAAGACCATGGCCAAAATTCTGCAGTATGACTTCTATTGGCCCACTATGTTCAAGGACACTCATGAGTTCTGCAAAGCTTGTGAGCGTTGTTAAAAATTGGGAGTGTTGTCCCATCGAATTATGATGCCTTTGAATCTCATATCGATCATTGAGCATTTGACTGCTAGGGCATAAATTTCATGGGACCATTCCCCCAATCCTTTGAGAATTTGTACATTTTGCTAGTAGTAGACTATGTTACTAAGTGGGTCGAAGCGATCCCGTGCCGGAACAATGACCATTGTATGATCATTTGATTTTTAAAAGAAAATATCATTTCTCGGTTCGGAATGCCTCGAGCCATTATTAGTGATGGAGGTTCACACTTCTGTAATAGGCCATTCGCAAACTTAATGAAGAAATATGACATCTCTCATAAGGTGAGCACTCCATACCACCCACAGACAAGTGAGCAAGCTAAGATTTTCAACAGGGAAATTAGACACATTTTGGAGAAAATGGTAAACTCTGATTGTAAGGATTGGTCGATTTGCTTGACCGATGCTTTATGGGCTTACCGTATAACTTTTAAGACCCCCATCGGAATGTCTCCCTTTAGACTTGTCTATGGGAAAGCCTGAACACTTATGGAGTTAGAATATAAAGCCCACTGGGCCATCAAAAATCTAAATTTTAACCTGGACAATGCTGGCTCACTACGCAAACTTCAATTAAATGAACTCGAGGAAATCCAGAATGACGCATATGAGAACTTAAGAATTTACAAGGACAAAATGAAGGTGTTCCATGATAGGAACATCCTTCGAAAATAATTCTTAACCAGTCAAAAAGTCCTCATGTACAATTCTCGGTTACACTTTTTTTTGGGTAAACTCAGATCTCGTTGGACCGGCCCTTTCACTATTAGTATGTCTATCCACATGGGGCCGTCGAGATAAAGAATCCAATAAATGACAATGTTTATAAAGTGAATGGACATTGTTTAAAGCCGTTTGATGAGAAATTTGATTTAAAGGATATGTCCATATCCCTGTTTGATCTTGTATCTCGGGATTGACCTCCTAGTCTGATGAAGGTGTACTTAGATTTATTGCTTTCATAGGATTTAGGATTAGGATAGTTTGCTTTCAGTTTATCTAGTTTTTTTTTTTTGCTAACCCATCTTCTTATTGAGATCCTTGACAAAGCCTCAAATTTTCTTCTCCAGGTACTATCTTTCCATCACTACATTTCTTTTCGTTGCCTCATATGCATTGCATGCTTATTTCTTTCACATTGGAGACAATGTAGATTTTAGGTTGGGTGTGTGGAATAGGTAAACTAATCAGTGTTTTCTTAGTCGTTGAGCAAAAAAAAAAAAAGCCTGAATTTTTTTTCTTTTTCAAAGTAAAAACCTATTTGGAGATCGATAGTTTATACTCTTAAGATTATTTTAAGTATAATAATAAGATAGAGATTGAATTTTGAATTTCTGGAGTTTAATCAACTAAGTAGTCTATCACTTACAGTTCTTGCACTAAATTGATTAAGAGGAAGTTTGAATATCATGTTAATCTAATTCATAAGACACGTTCAAGCCACTTTCTATGAGTTGTGCTAGAATTTCTAATTATTAGCATGAGAATTATTGATAGATGTTGAGAATTGAGTTTGGAAAATTTTATCCACCTTAAAAAGATGAAAAAAAACCAATTAAAAAATACAAGATCGACAAAAAGGTCATGAATAATGAAAAGACTAGACTGAAAAGAATGAAAACGAAAAAAATGTATAGTATGAAAAAGAATGAAAGAGACCATCGATATAAAATCAAAAACTAGAAAATGAAAGAAAATGAGATAAGTTCGGAATCAGTACTTGAGTTTTCAACTAATCTTGATATGGTGAGCATGGCTAACATTATGAAATGATAGAATTCTTATAAGAAGTAAATTGATTTTCACTAAGCACATTGAAAAACTTGATATATGAACTTATGCTCTGATTAAATCGATAAAGAACCTATTTGATGGATTGCTTATATGATTTGGCTCTAGGTTTTTAAAATCCAATTTTCTCATTTTAATTCTCCTCATCCATACTTTATTGCACAAATGATTGATTTCTGAAAAAGGGCTTGAACATTGAGAATTGAGAATTACTTCACGTATGTTTTGCTCGGGACTAGCAAAATGCTGGTTGGGGAGTGTGTTGAGTGTCAAATATTGCATATTTTCTTCTATTTATATCTTAGTTTTATGAACATGATAATGATTAATGGTATATTTTATACATGTTTGTGTTGTAAGGTGAATCTGAGAGCTTGGATTGAAAAGAATATTAAAAGTATGGATTTGATGCTCAAGAATCACCAAGGCAAGGGATGGATCTTACATGACCAAGATTCAAGAATTCGCATGCCAAAGATCCAAGAAAATCAAGTGAGGAATGAAGAGAATCGAAGATTTGAAGTAAAGAAAAGGAATCCTAAAAATTCGCGTAAAATTCGACTAGCCCGAGTTCTGGTTCGACTAGCTCGAGTTCTGGTCTGACTAGCCCGAGAAACTTCGGCTCGAACTCTAGCAGCATTACCTTTTAAATTTGCATGAAACGACTGGTCGAAGATTCCACTCAGCTAATAGAAGAAGACTTTTGACCAGTCGAAGATTTTTCTCGACTAGTTGAAGGTTACGCAGACTGCGTAAATTTGAGGTGGTTTCCGGACTATTCGAACTCGGTGCAAAAGTTGGAGTTCCCCAACTATAAATAGGAGTTCTTAGGATGCTACAAAGCATCTTCTAAGGTTTGAGGAGTGGAGCAAAAGGGTGGAGAGTCGTCGCCAAGAGTTTTCTTCTTCTTCTTTAGTTTGTTTTTATGCTTTATTTAAGGGTTCTTAGTTCAATCATGTCTATGGTTGGCTAAATCTCTTAGCTAAGGCTAAGAGGTAAAGCTTATAACGTGATTGAGATGTTTATTTTACTTTGATTCATGTTTATGTTGAACTTCATTGATTTCTAGTTGATTTTAAGGAATACTTCCAGTTTTCAATGGTTTATTGTGACTTAAATTACAGTAAACGCTGTGATAGCTTTGAGTATCTTCTTTTCTTATTTGAGATTGTGGGATTGGTAAATCTTGTTGTTTGTCATCGTCTCTTGGGCATACTTTGGTGACAAAATCCTTCCAAATCTTCACAATCCTCTTTTATTAAGGCTAGATCAAGGAGAAGTTCAGAGATTTGATAATCTCTCTTTCCAATTGGATAAGATAGGACTTCGATTCTAGTTGGATCTCTTGAATCAAGTAAGGTAACATCTCAATTGCTACAAGTGGATCCTTGGTACCCTAGTTCTCACCTTTAAATTTACAAGTTTCAATTACAATAATCATAATTACTCTCTCTATCAATTCAGATTTAGATCTTCTTCTAGTTCTACTTCTAGTTACTTTTAGAAACGTACAAGATTATTCTCTGTGGATTCGACATCGGTCTCACCGAGATTATTGCTATATCGTGACCCTACACTTGGGGTTGTGAACATCAGTGAGTTTCACAAGATTTTCGATACAATCGAGTAGTAGTCGATATCGTCGAAGTGTTTTCGATGATATCGAGTATTGTTTAATTGCATCGAAACAACCTAGACATAGTTTATACCATTTCAGCTTGCACCAACCTATTTCAACTGATGTACACATATCATTGTCAATTCATTAGTGTTTTGTACATCATAAGGAAAAAAATTTACATATCTTCAAAAAGAATGATGAGGCTATAGATCGTCAGATATTATCATTTAGGATGAATGGACCATAGAATTCATAATCTCCATTTGGTGATTGTTGATCTTTTGTTTTCTTCATGGAGATCAAACTTCATTGGTCCAATATAGGTATCAAAACACTTAGTATGTTTTTCAGTAATGATTCCAAAATCATGCATGATACCTATATAATATGGAGAGGCAGAGTGTTTATCAAACTTTCTTGTATAACATAAATCTTAACAGGCTCCATATATCCGAAGAAATTATTAGTCAAGTGATTGATTTATGAATTGATTCTTTCAAAAATTCTTATCTTCACTTATCTAAGCTTTCCAATGTCCTTGAATCAATTATGATATATTGTGTTTTACACCTTGACCAATATCTTTTTATTAACAAAAACTTCTTTTGCTCACTCTTTCTTGCTATAGCTCCCTTATGAAGTACCTGACCCATTATAAGATATATCAAAAGGATGGGCATGGTCACTGATTGGTTTAATTAGATCAATCATTACAAGAGCCTAAGTTCATGTTTACATTATTCTCAGGGCAATTGTATTTGTTTTATGTACCCACTTGGTAACCACTTTCTTTGAATAGGAAGATTCTTTCTCAGAGTGACTTCCAGATGATTTGAATTTGAATTTGTTATTTGTCCTGGAAGTGAGGTGAGAATGTCTATGCATAGGACATTCACATTTATAGTGTCATATTTCTCCACAATGATGGCAAGATGAATCAACCAAAATTTTCTTGTTTGACACAATTGAATTTTTCATCATGGATGAAGTAGAGGAGGATTCAGATTTATCAGATTCATATCTTAGGCCTCTTATGTTTTTGGAGTTTCTACCCATGCCTAGAAGTTTTTCAAGCTTTTCATTGCTTTGAGTGAATTTACAAGTTAATTCTGCTATATGATTAGAATTTTTAACTTCTAGTTTCATACTTTTGTTCTCTTTTTAGTTTCTCAACTCTTGATTCTAGAAGCTCTATTTTCTTGATTAGATTATCAAAAGTAATACTTCTAATAGCAATTCCTCTTCTGTTTTTAATTCTCTCAAGATCAAGCTCATCTTCCTCTTCTAGTTCCTTGGGAATGACTGTAGTGGTGGAGGCCATGAGTATTTTCAATGACTTTTGGTCAACATCACTTTCTGACTCACTTGATTTTGAATTTGAGTCATCAGTGTCATCCCAAATGGCTACCATAGCTTTTCCTTTAGATCTCTTTGTGGGACATTCCGTAGAAATATGACCATATTTTCTACAGTTGTAGCATTAGAGTTCTTTGGACTTGTTAAACATTTTGCCTATTTAGCGTTTGTGGTCCAAATGAATCCCTTTGTTGTTGTATGATTTTCCACGGTTCTTGTTAAAAAATCTCTTGAATCTTTTAGCTAGAAGGGCAACCTCTTCATCCCCATCTTCGTTCTCACTTTCTTCTTCCTTTAGGGTGGTTATGCTTTTAGAGGCTTTGAAAACGTTGTTTTTGGATTTTGTGGGTGTTCTAAGATGTAGTTCAAATATTTGTAGGGAACCTACTAGTTCTTCTACTTTCATCTCATCAATATTCCTACATTCTTCAATAGTGGTGACCTTGGAGTTAAACTGTTCCGGTAGTGATCTTAAAATTTTCCTACATATTTCAGGTATAGGAACCGTCTCTCCAAGTCCACCCATGGAGTTGCATATGATATTTAATTTTGCAAAGAACTCCATAAAGGTCTCATCTTCTTCCATTTTCAATTGCTCAAATTGAGTAGTCAAGAATTGTAAACTTGATCTCTTTACTATGTTGGTTCCTTCATGGGTGGTTTCCAATAAATCCCATGCTTGTTTTGAGGTTTTACTCATACTAATCTGATTGAATACCTCTTCAGAAACTGCATAGTAAATGGCATTCATAACTCTTGCTCCATTTTTTTTATTTTCTTTATCAAAGGCTGTCCGTTTTTCTTTTGGTTTGGGTTGAGTGAAGGTTATGTCATTTTCTAATACAACATGTTCGATTGGTGGCACATATCCATTCTTAACTATTTCCCAAACTTCATGATCCAAGGATTGTAGAAAATAATTCATTCTTGCTTTCCAATAAGCATATTTTGAGCCATTGAAAATAGGAGGATGAGAGACTAATGTTCCCTCTCCTTTAGCCATAATTCCTACTTCAGTTTAAGGATCTCCCTCTAGGTTGTTAAACCTTTCAAGAGGAACCCGCTCTGATACTAATTGAAATTGCAGTAGAACTACTATTATTGAAGTATGAAGTATGTCCAAATGTCTTAGAGGGGGGTGAATAGGACTTTTTCAAAATTATTTTCTACTAAGAACAAACAATGCCTATCTTTAATCGAAAGAGTAAGGCAAAGTAACTCTATGGCTTCCAAGCCAATAGAGAGTCCAGTTCACATAAGCTTATGCAAGATTTATATATGACGAACAAGCCTATTAAGGATAGTGTGTGGGATGTGATCTCTATCAGTACTTATACATTAACAAAATCATGCAACATAAAAGACATTTGATAATCATATGGATAATTAGAATAATGTACAATAAGCAATACCAAACACAATCATATATAGTGGTTCGGCTACTTGCCTACTCCACTCCCGGTGGAAGCACTCTCTCCTAGAGTGTACCATATTTCACTATCCAATGGTTCTAAATTAGGTTAACCATGAACCTTCACAATCTACACAAGATTAACTAAGGGACCTACACAAGGTTCCCTTAAGGGCCTACTCAAGGCGACGAGTCCTACCCAAGGCTATCCAAGCCTACACAAGGCAATGCCTACACAAGGCAACTCAAGCCTATACAAGGCAACTCGTCTTACACAAGGACCACGTATTCTCCCATCAGAGGCCTACAAAGAGGTCTTAGAGAGTTTGTCACTCAAACTCTGAATCCCAATCCTACACAAGAAAAGGGCTTCAGACTCGACGGACTCTATATACTTACAAATAAGTGAGTGAGCCCATTTTTCTCATGATGTGAAGATCTTCGATGATAACAAAGAGTCTTCAGCTCCCTTGAACCGCAACCACTTTTGATGCTTTGATGAATGCGCCGAGGTTGTGAGGTTTAGGGTTTTGTTCTTCTCTATTTATATGATGTGATCTTAAATACACATAGAGAAGGTTCCCATGGTTTATGCATTAAAGAGTTCTAATACTACGATTAGCCTACAAAGAGGTTAGTTGAATGCTAGAGTTCATAATTCAATTTAAGTGCATAAGATGATGAGTTAATGCTTATGCCAAGATTAAATGATGAACTCTAATGAGAAAGAGGGAATGAGGAAGATGGTATAATCTCTTAGGCACAATTCTCTCAAACTTTCTTAAATTTTAGCTCATTTTACAAGAAGCAACACTAGTGTATTTATAAAGTTGAAATCCCAACCGTAAAAAAATGGGTAGAAATTTTACATTGTCGATGCCATCGAAGGGTATTCGATGTTATGAAATTTGAATTTTGATTCCTTTGAACCTTCTTCGATTGCATCAACTTCCTACACTTGATTTTCAAATACGTGTAGGTCAAAATCTAATTGTTCTCATCGAGAATCCTTTGAGGTCATCGACATGCACTTTAATGCCTTCGAGGGACCACTCGATGTCATCGAGATTTCCTTGCAAAATACACAAAGGTTGCTGGATAGTTTTGTCCTTTGTTTGATTCCATCGATCAGACCTTTGAGCCATCGAATTTCGAATTTCGATGGCATCAAATGGTCTTCGATGGACTCAAGGAAAATAGATTTTTCTTCAAAAAACTTACTAGACAAAACTGAGTTAGTTTCAATGCCATCGATTAGACATTGATGTCATCAATAACTTACTCTCGATGCCATCGAAAAGGGTTCGATTGCATCGAGGTGCACTTAGAGTATTTTGGATTTTGAAAGAAACAAGTCCAAGGTTTATGCAATCGAATACCATTCAATGTCATGAAAACATAGTTTTTAAAGCCATTAAATAACATTCGAGCAATTAAGAATTTCAGCATTTCTTTCATTTGGTTGCTGGATAGTATGGACGTCTATTTGATGCAATCGAACGGTGTTCGATGTCATCGAAGATGTCCTCAATTGCAGTTCGATGCACTCGACAGGAACATGTGATTTTTCAGTTTATTTTCTTTCTTCCAATAATACTCAAGGTGCAATTTAACTCCAACCTAACTAGAAGATGATTTTGAAATAAGAGTTTTAGGGTAAGTTGGGTTTTTACATATACCTGTCAGGGTTTGTTGTGGGTTGATGATGCTATAGATTACCTATTAAGCATTATCATGAGCCTTCATCTTTGAAGAGTCTTGGTCTTGATAGGTAGAAAGAAGTATTTTCTGGTTATCATTGATGATTTTACCAGATATACTTGCGTAGCTTTCTTGAGAGAGAAATCTGAGACTCTCGATGAAGTCAAAAGAATTTTGAGACGAATTCGGACTGAAAAAGAAGTAAATGTAATCAAGATCAGAAGTGATCATGGTACTGAGTTTGAAAATAGCAATTTTGAGAAGTACTATACAGATCATGGTATATCACATGAGTTGTCTGCTCCTAAAACACCTCAACAGAATGGGGTTGTTGAAAGAAAGAATAGAGTGCTACAAGAAATGACCAATTTTATGATAAACAACATGATTTTACCAAAAAACTTATGGGCTGAAGCTGTTAATACCGCATGCTACATTATAAATCGTGTATATGTTAGAAAATCAAAAGATAAAATAACTTATGAGTTATGGTTCAATAAGAAACCAACTGTCAAATACTTTTGAATTTTTGGAAGTAAGTGTTTCATATTACATGACCAAAAAAATTTGGGAAAGTTTGAAGCCAAGAGTGATGAAGGAATATTCTTGAGTTATGCTTGAATAGTTGAGCATATCGTGTTCTTAACAAAAGAACATGAGTGATCTAGGAATCTATTAATGTTGTAATTGAAGATCACCTGATCACACCCTCATCAAGTCTAGATGATGATGAAGTCAACTTGATCGAGAAACCTGACTTTTCATTTAATCCAGTAATGATGAACTAAGATCAGTCAAAGACCATCCTACTGATCTGATATTAAGTAACCCTCTTACTGGTGTTTGAACAAGAAAATAGTTAGAGAATATCTATAACTATGTTTGCTTCACTTCTCAAATTGAACTGGCTAATGTAAAAGAAGCACTTGCCGATGAAAATTGGATAGTGGCCATGCAAGAAGAGTTAAATCAATTTGTAAGAAATGATGTTTGGTATTTGGTTCTAAGACCATGTGATAAACATATAATTAGAACCAAATGTATTTTTAAGAATAAATCTGATGAAATGGGAAATATCATTAGAAATAAGGCACGACTGGTTGTACAAGGCTACACTCAGATAGAAGGAATTGACTATGATGAAACCTTCTCACTAGTTGCGCGTCTTGAATTTGTTAGATTATTTATTTCTATTGCTTGTTATAAAAAAATTAAAATATATCAAATGGATGTCAAAAGTACATTTTTAAATGGTGATCTACATGAAGAAGTTTATGTTGAACAACCTACGGGTTTTGAAGACCCTAAATTTTCAAATCATGTATATCGTCTTTAAAAGGCACTTTATGTTCTAAAACAAGCTCCCAGGGCATGGTATGAAAAGTTGACTAAGTTCTTACTCAGTCACAACTTGATCATGGGAAGCGTTGATAAAACATTATGTAACACCCCGCATTTTTGTGTGCTCGGGTGTTACTATTATAAACCAGATTGGCAAGTTGTGTGATAATACAAATAACTTATGTGGTTCACCTTCATTAGATATTATCGTTGAATTTTAATAATTAAGATATCAAAATTCAAATTCAACCATTAATTTAAATTAATCGAGTACCACACGTTAAGACTCATGTATTGTGGGCCACTTATAAATTAAAATAATATAATCATTCTGATCGACGCTCGACAGGAGGATGATAGAATGGATAAATAGTGCTCACAGGGATACTACTCACATAGACAGCTTAAATAAAAATAATAATGATACCAAAAAGATTGAAAAAGGAAAAATAAATATTATAAATATGCCTTTGGCCATAAAATCCTTAATCTAGCCATTGATTTCTAGTTAAATGACCCCGTGGACCCTTATCACCATTGATGATCAATTTCAGAACGATCCGACCATAGGACCAACATAAATCTATAATTAGAGTTAAGAAATTATCTATTATGACCCACCTGAATTACCCCGTTCTTCATCCAATATCTTAATAGGATCAAATGAGAGTGATGTACAGATTGGATCTAATTCATATTCATCAGGGTGGGTCCCACCGCAGTTGCGTGTGCACAAGTGTGCATGCTCTCACAACTGACTATATCTGTCATCACGGTTTGACCGTGTTGACCCATCTATAGCAAGCAAAAGAGATTTTTCTCTCTCTCTCTCTCTCTTTCCATCATTCCTGCTGGTTACAGTTTAAATGGAAGGCCTCCGTTTGCGTCCGATGTGACCCACCATCTCGGATCAGATCAACGATCTGAACCGTCCATCATGCTCCTGACGTGTGACTAATCAAAACCCCATAAATTTCATGTGTGGGAGCATACGTACGTGAGCACGATATTCAGTGCAAGTTGTGGTGCGCTCGACGTATTCCAAAATGGACATCGCATCCTTCCTCCACGCTGGAAATCTGTGAGAGAGTTTTCTCTCATCCTAGCCATTGATATGGGGGATTGCTGACCATTCATCCATCTCCAACAACGAGCCAGCTAGCATAACCATTCTAAAAAAAGAAAAGAAAGATTCGGTTTCTAGTGCTTTACGAAACCGTTTTAGGCAATCTTCATCCGAACTGTCCATTGTAGAGCATCTCATACGTTCAATACTTACACTTTTTAGGGCAGAAACCCTAAGCTTTGAGAGGGGAGTTATTCTTCTCCTTTTGTGGCTGTCACAAGAGGATATCACCCAAATACCTTCAAGGCTCGAACCCACCGGGCAAAGGGATCTGGAGCTTCGAAATCCACAATCCAGAAGCATTGTTGGATCGATTCAGAGTTGTCCATAGGGGTAGAATGAGGAAAGGCCCATCGAACTTTGATCCACCATTGGAGCCGCCTTCTTCTTCACCGCGTCTGTCGGGTTCGGGGAAGATTATGGGATTGTGTGTGCTCGAGTCCAGTACCTCTTGGACATCTCAACAAAAAGAAGAAAGAGAAGATGAGAGGAAAAATGAGAAAAAGAATAGAAGAAGAAGAAGAAGAAAAAGAGAGAGAGACGATGCAGCAAGTGTCGCGCCAACTCAACCTAATCGAGTTGGGCCTGTCTGGAGTCTGGTCTGGTTCGGCGATGTAGCTGGGCAGGTTTGAAGAAGAGTGAGAAATGAAAAAAGAAGAAGAAGAAGAGAAAACAGAGAAAGAGAAGAGGAGAACGAGAGAGGCAGGAACACGGCCCGAGTCGGGACCGAGTCTTTCTTGCGAGTCTACTGCCGAGTTAAGTTTGGGTGCATCGGTCTTGAGGAGAGGTTGTGTCAGAGAGGATTTACAGAGAGAGAGGAGGGAAGGAATAGAGAGAGAGAGAGAGAGTGGACGAGTTCGCCAGTTGGCACTACGCTGAGTTGAGTTATGGCCGCAAGTTCAATGACTTAGTGAGTCATTGAGTCTACTATAATGTTTGCCTGAGTCGGGCTGCTGGACTTATTTTCAAAAGAAAGAAAAGAGAGTGAAAGTAGAAGAAGAAAGCAGAAGGAAGAAAGAAGAAAGAAGAAAGGAAAGAGTGGAGAGAAGAGAAGAGAGAAGAAGGACTCCTAGCCTACCGAGTCGACTCACTGAGTTAACCAGCTGGTTCGCAGCAAGCTAAGTTAAAGTCAGGCAGGTATAGATTTTTTGTGAGGAATCAATTAAAAGCAGCTTGGGTTGGATTAGATCCAAGGTTTCTTGAATTCAAAATCGAACGTTGGCGAGAAATGTGCCCACACCAAAGGTGAGGGATATCCCACATGGCCTCTTCATTTCATTAATTTCCAAATTAGCTTAAGCTTGAAAGTATGAAAATAACCTGATTATGTGAAAGTTAATGTAGTTTCTTTAAATCTTCAATTAGTAATAACAATCATGTAAGAGTGTCTTGAATCTGGTTATTTTAACTCATCTTATGAATATTGGTAGTGCTCTCTATATCATACTCAATATTACCTTGTTATATGTACACTTTCACTAAATAGGATTGAAAGTAATGAATCTTGTCTCCATTGAATAATGAATTTATTCCATAATACATTTTGTATGCTAGAGTCATCTTAATTTGAAGCTATGGTATTTGAAGTCCTAGAATGTTATACTATTCCTTCCATCTTAATTAGTGATGTGGAATGTAAGTAATATGTTGATGCCTAATTGCCAAGTCTTATGTGAACTATGAGGTGATTTAGATTTAAGTATACATGCTCCAAGTTATATTAGTAATCGGAAATGTTGAGGCATAATTCTACTAGTAAATGCAAGTATGATGATACCCAAAATTTCTCTCATGTCATGCAACGAACCCTATGTGTGGTATGCCAACTATTGTGGAAAGAAGAATAAACTTGTCTCAAGGTTAAGTTTCATGATGTACCAAACCTATGGTCCTCTCGTGACTTGGAGGAAGTAAAATACTTATACTTAGCTCTTGGTGAATGTTCGGTATCCTAGTAAAAGAAAAACCCCGGTCTTGATCATAGCCATGAGGATAACTTTGTGCATGAGCATCATGGTGCATGACATCCACTCATGACATGTGAGCTTTTTCGAGTGTTTGCTATAAGCCACAACCTGTTCAGATATCTGAAGGAATTGTCCCTTCCATTTTACTCACAGGTCATGTGCATTTGGGTCACTTTGGGTGCTCTTTATTTTTATGAGGCTTTTCCAGGATTTGACACTCCTCGGGCGTACCCTGTGTATTTTTCCAAGAGATATCCTTGGGTGCACTCTCTTCCTTGGCTTTTTCCAGGTAGACTATCTACCGCAGGCAGTCTGCATGGTCTTTTTCGGGCAACTAGTTCTCCTTGGGTATTTTTTCGGGTGACTAGGTTGCCTTAGGCGACCCCTTTTGTTTTGACAGCTGGATGTGCATCCCCAGATCTATGACTTGAGCATACATTCATACATCCATACATTTGTTTATAATTTCATGATTTATATTCTTGTAATATGAATACGCTGAATTAAACTAATTTGGAATGACATGATATGCATGAATCCTTGTGGGAAATTCCCACTGAGTTTTCACTCACCCAATAGTGCAGTTGCACCAAATAGATGCAGGATTGATAACAGGTGGAGACCCCTATGACGGGATTTCAGGGACGACTGAGGTGGAGTTTGGCAAAGGAGAGTTCTATGTGAATGTTGTTGAGCCATTGGAGCTCTAGGATTTACTTGCTTTGTATTTTAGATTTTGTGTCTTGTTTGAGTTGTAACAAAATATTTCCCTATTGTTGGATTTCATTTTTCTCCCATTTAAATATATTAAACTTCCATTTTTTTATTACTCTTGATATCCTTAGTTTATGTAATGTTGTCTTACTCCATGTTATGAAATTTGTCACTATTTAGATGTATGTTAGTCCATTTTATAACGTAATACTCAGGTTCTCAATGAGGAGCGACTATCCTCGGGTTTCGAGAACCAGGGTGTTACACATTATTTGTCAAAAAAATATAATGAATACATATTAATTGTACAGATCTATGTTGATGATATTATTTATGGATCTACAAGCACTAACTTGTCCATTGAGTTTGCAGAGCTTATGAAATCCAAGTTTGAAATGAGTATGGTTGGAGAATTGAATTACTTTCTTGGTTTACAAGTAAAACAACAAGAAGATGGTATTTTCATTTCTCAAACCAAATATACTTTAAATTTGGTAAAGAAATTTGGATTTGAGAATGGTAAAAAGTTTGATACTCCTATGAGTACAATTCTCAAACTTTCAAAGGATGAAACCGATAAAAGTATAGACTCTCACTTATATTGAAGCATGGTTGGTAGTCTCTTATACTTAACTACTAGTAGACCAGATATTTTTTTTAGCATTGGAATCTATGCTAGATATAAGTCTGATCCAAAAGAATCTCATCTCATTGATGTTAAACGTATAATCAGATATATCGTAAGTACTGCTAATTTCGATCTATGGTATCCTCATGATACAACTGTACAACTAGCTAGATATACAAATGATGACTGGGTAGGAAACATTGACGATAGAAAATCTACTAGTGGTGGATGTTTCTATGTAGGAAATTGCTTAGTTTCTTAGCACAACAAGAAACAGAGTTCTGTATCTTTATCTACAGCTAAAGCTGAATACATCGCAGCTGGTAATGCTAGTACCCAGCTGGTTTGGATGAAAAGAATGTTAGCTGATTTTGAAATTGCAAAGGATACAATGATTTTGTACTATGATAATTCTAACACAATCAATATTTCAAAGAATCCTATCCAACATTCTCGTATGAAACATACAGACATTAAATATCATTATATTCGAGAATTGGCCGAGGATAAAAGCATTTCATTAGAATATATCCAGACTGAAAATCAGCTTGCTGACATTATGACTAACTGCTTGACAGGAATAGATATTCCAAATTAAAACATGATATTGGTATGTGTATTTCTAATTAATTAAATCATGTTATTTATTTTTTTTATTATTATTTGCATATTATTAAAAATTGTAAAACATTTTAAAATAATAAAAATGAGATTTTTTTTCAGATGCTTGACGGGTCGAGTATGTCCTTAACCAGTCAACCCTCGACGAGTCGAGGACCACACTCGACCGGTCGTGGATCACAAGTTTCCTCATTAAAAGAGGGAAAAACACCTTTTTCACCCCATTTCTCTCTTCTTCCTCGACTAGTCGTGGCTCCACTCGTCAAACCCATTTCCATTCCCTCCATGTAAGTGGTTCATTTCACTTTTTCTTCTAGATTTGGGTTTATTTTTACTAGTTAATCATTCTTTTGTGATTTATTTTGAGTTTCACACCTTCTCTATAGTGGCTTTTCTGTAAAAATCTGATCCTTGCCAAACCCATCTTTTATTTGTAATTTTCTCTATTGCAATCTCTAAATGGAGCATCACACTAAGAGAAAAGTAACTCGTGGCTCTTCCTCCAGGTTGACTCCAGTTAGGGTGAGAACCCTAAGATCTCCCAAAGAAGATTCGGAGCATGTTAGGGATCTCCGCAATCGAAAATTTATTATAGAGAAGACGGTGAACATTGATCACATTACTCCATTCCAGCTTCTTCTTATCCTTACCTCATTCGGTTGGGAAAACATTCTTAATTGGGGCGGAACAACATATCGCTCTATAGTGCAAGGGATGTATGCTTCGATAGGTGAATTGTCCCTAGATAGTCTGATATTCTCTATTAATTGTAGAGAAGGGACATTCCCTGTTAAAAGGTATCTTATTTCAGGGTTGATGGACATTGTGTCAATGATGAAGGTATTCCCATACCTACCCTTGTTGAAAGGATGAATGAAATTGAACGTCGAGAAATTACCTGTAAATTGTGTCGGTTTAATGCCGAATGGAGTTCGGGTAATACCCTACGTGCCAACAAGATGTTGCCCAAATATAGAGTTCTTCATCGTGTTTTCATTTCTAATGTCTATCCTAGGTTCGGTAATAAATCTGAACCTACTCCCTTTTATGTCCCGTATTCTTCATGTTGTTGTGTCTGGCATTCCTATCTATCTTCCCTCTCTAATTTGCTACGTAATTATTCAATTTCGTATCCATCCTGGCCATGGGTTTGTTCCTTTTGCTTATCTCATGACTAGCCTTGCCATTCATTGTAATGTTGTCATTCCTCTTACTGAGGCACCTGAGGTAGCCCTTCCATTTGATAACATGAACATTCACAAGATGAATCTGAACTACCTACCTGGTCAGTGAGATGAGGATGAAGTAGAAGAAAAGGAAGCACCTTTGCCTGAAGACACGTCCATGGAGGACATTTTTGTTGAGCTCGAATCGGACGATGAGGCTGATCCTGATTATCAGCCTTCTTGGATTGATGATCGACTTAGATCTTTAAAAGAGAAAGTTGTTGAGTTGAAGGTATCTCAGGATACTTTGGCTGAAAGTCACAAAGCTTCCATGAAATACATGCATAAATATTTTCATCGCATTACCAAAGGACTTCACCAAATTGATCCTTCCATACCTCCTCCATCTTCCTCTGGGTCCAATTAGTTTAATTGCTATGCATTTTCTAGTTGGCTTGAGTTGTATTAATTTTCACTATGTGGTTGATTGACTTACTAACTCTTGGATTATACTCTCTTTATGCTCTCATTATACTTTCTTAACTCCTTTTCTAGACTTAATTATAATGATTATCTCCTAGTTTAGTTATGCATTTTCTCACTCTTTCCTTTGTCGATTTGTGACAAAAAGGGGGGAGAATACTTAGAATGTTGTGATTAGATATGTGATTAGATTGATGAATATGATTGATGATATTATACTATTTGTTCTGAATGAATGAATAGAAAATGTTGTTGGAGTTGTGTGTTGGAAGTATATGTTATGATTCAGGTATTGAACAAAGCAAAGAGTAGCCCACATTGAAGAGTAGCAGCAATTTCAGCGACATTTTATTTGTGATTATTGTACTAAGTGTTTTGTCACGAATTTGACAAAGGGGGAGATTGTATGTGTTATAATGTATAAAGCACACTCTTGTTTGTTAAATTTCGATGGGACAAAACAACTTATGATATGATTCACACAATGAGATGGAAAGTTCACCTTCAAGAGAATCACGATGGAAAGTTCAAGTTTTAAGTCTCTAGTTCACCTTCTACTATGGAGACCAAGCTTCAAGTACTAGTCATGAAGTTGGAAAGTGCAAGCATAAACACAAGTCATGAAGTTGGAAAGTTCAATGTAAAATGAATTTAAGTTTTACTACACTACTAGTAGAAGATCAAGCTCCACCTTCGACTATACTGTAAGTAAAAGATCAACTATGCACTATTGAAGATTCAAGCTTTACACTTCAATGTCCAGTTTTCTCAAGTATAATTGACCCTAGAAAGACCTTAGACATAGGTTCTTTCAAATGATAAACTTATATGAGATTTTATACTTTGGTTAAGCTTTAGTTTGACTAGTCTAAGCCTTGGTTCGACTATTTAAGCTGTGGCTCGACCAGTCTAAGATAGTCTTCGACTAGTCTAAGTTTGAAATCCAAAAATGGATATTTCTAGTGGTTTCTCGACCAGTCGAAGAGGGACTTTTGACCAGTCAAGGGTTGCTCGACTCGAAGTCCAACAACTATTTTTTACCACCCTCGACCAGTCGAAGCCCATACTCCACCAGTCGAAGAAGGCCCTCGACCAGTCGAGAAAGGCCTTCGACTAGTCGAAGAACTATTTTATCTGATCGCGCCCAAAATTTAAAATTTGGTTAGATCTTAGACGAGTCAAAGGAGACCTTAAACGAGTTGAAGCAAAAACTTTTCAGCCTATAAATAGAGGCCTTCTCTCAATCCGAATTTACTCATCAAAGCTAAGAAAAGCCTTCACGTAGAAAGATAGAAGTCCCCACTATTATCAAGCTATTACACGGTATTTTAATATATTATTTATATAGCTTTTGTTTTAATTCCTTGATCTCTTTTCATGAATCTTACTTTTTAAAAGAGAGTATTCACTCTTCTTTGATATCTTAAGGAATTCAAACAAGTAGCCCTTGGTTTGAATTAATTTAAAAACAATCTAGAACCTAGAACCTTTGTTTGTGTTACTAGATATTGAACGTTCTACTTCAAGTAAAGAGGTTCTACAGGCTACTTCAAGAGATTCGTCTTTAAGAAGAAGATAAGTATATTTCTATATTCTGTATTTTTTGGTTTCTTTGAGATAGCCAGAAAATCTCATATTGGTTTTGACTGAGATAGCTAGAAAATCTCAGCGTGGGGTTTCTATTTGTGATAGCCCTTCTAAAATCACAATTGTGTACGGTTTTAAGGTAAACCAGTGAAAACCTTATTTTAGTGAACACCAATATCACGTGGGTTGTGATTATTGAGAGTGGAGTAGGTGTGGCTGTTTGCGAACAGTTGGTGTACACACCAAACCACTATAACTCCTGGTATTTGTGGTGAATGTTTAGTTTTTGCATATGTGGTGAATGATTGTAATTTATTTATGCAAATGTGGTATATGTTTGTAATAGATGGCTCTCTTGTCTCTTGCTTGGTTTGAGATCTTAATCCTTATAAACGTTCGTGAAATCAGGTTATCATACCTAAAACTTTGTTTTTGGTGTAAGGTTGTCCTACAAACTAATTTTGAGTCAATTTTTCAATACTAATGCTATTAAGATTTTTGATTTATTCTGATTTATTTACTATTTTAATACTTTAAGTTTTTATTTTTCATAGTCCTATTCAACCCCCCTCCAGGACTATTAGCTCGCCTTTTTCAAGCCCTATCAGCAGAAAAATCATGAAGAATATGGGCTTCGATTGTGAAGAATGGACCGGGTCGAACAATGGAAAAGGAATCCAGATTCTAATCAGAGTAAATGAAGAAAAATAGAGAAATTCCATGGGATGGGGGTAGAACCTTCTCGAGCACAAGCAAATATGATTGCGGTGGATTCAACAATCAGTGAATAAACAAATCTCGAAATAATCAAACATCTTGAAACAGCTCCAAGACAAATGGAAGATGGGGGAAGCTAACAATTGACAGTTTGTGAGAAATAAATATGGGTACAAAAGAAGAACCACAAAATACATTCATAAGTGTCAGTCTCTCCAAACAAGAAGCCGATCTGTATGTAAAACTCCTGAAAGAAAACAAGGATGTATTTGCCTGGACATATGCAAAGATGTCAGGTCTGAAGCCATCAATAGCAATGCACCGACTGAATATCTCCAAAGATAAAAAGCCAATCAAATAAGCACAAAGGCGGTTCCATCCATATCTTACCCCTTTAGTAGAGGAAGAAGTAAACAAGTTGATCAAGGTTGGTTTTATTAGAGAAGTTAAATATCCTAAATGGATATCAAATATTGTCCCAGTGAAAAAGAAAAGTAGACAAATCAGGGTATGTGTCGATTTCAGAGACCTAAATGAGGGCTGCCCAAAAGATAACTTCCCGCTGCCGATAACAGAACTATTAAACGATAGCACAACAAAGTATGTTGTCATGTCTTTCATGGACAGTTATGTCGGATATAATCAGATAAGGATGTCTCCAAAAGATGAAGAAGCTAGAGATTTCAGAACTTCCCTCGAAATTTATTGTTATAAGGTTATGCCATTCGGCCTAAAAAACACCAACACGACATATCAGAGAGCGATGCAAAATATATTTCAAGACATGATGCATAAGCATGTGGAATGCTATGTTGATGATTTGGTCGTCAAATCGAATGAACATGAAGAGCACCGCGAACATCTAACCTCAATCTTTCGCCATCTTAGAAAGAAGCAGCTAAAGATAAATCCAGCTAAGTGCACTTTTGGTGTCTCATTAGGAAAATTCTTTGGTTTTGTTATCAGACATAGAGGAATCGAAATCGACCCAAGAAAAGTTAAAGCTATCTAAGATATGCTGCCGCCAAAAACATTGAAAGAGTTAAAAAGCTTGCAAGGAAAGTTAGCATACATTTGTCGATTTATTTCTAACTTGGCTGGAAGATGTCAACCATTCGCCCACTTAATGAAGAAAGGAATAGAATTCGTATGGGATCAATTGTGTCAGAACGCATTTGACCCTATCAAGGAGTTATTGAAGCAGCCTCCATCATTAGCAGCTCTTGTGAAAGGTAAACCTCTCATTTTATATATCTCTACAGCCGAGAAATCTCTGGGAGCTTTATTAGCGCAAGTGAATGAGCAAGGAAAAGAAATTGCACTCTACTATCTAAGTCGAACTCTCATAGGCGCAGAATATAACTATTTGTCCATTGAGAAAGTGTGCTTAGCGCTAATATTTGCAGTACAGAAATTAAGACATTATTGTCTTTCTCATGATATAATCCTAATTTCACGAGCGGATCCCATAAAGTTTTTAATGACAAGGCCGATGTTATCAAGAAGATTGGCTAAATGAATGTTGTTGCTGTTAGAATATATGATCACCTATGGGCCAGTAAAAGCAGTGAAAAGACAAGTAGTGGTAGATTTCTTGGCAGCTCATCCCGTAGCAGACAATGAAATGATTAGTGATGATTTCCCAGATGAATAAGTAATGATGATTAAATCGCCTAATCCTTGGCAAATGTACTTTGACGGTGCCTCTAGATCTTCAGGAGCAGGTGCCGGAGTGATATTTATTAGCCGCCAAGACAATTTGTTGCCATATTCCTTCACACTAGGCAGGACATGTACAAATAATGAAGCCAAGTATAAAGCTCTCATTATAAGAATGGAAATAGCACAAGAGATGAAGATAAAAACACTACAAATTTTCAGGGACTCTAAGTTGGTCATAAACCAGCTGACAACTGAGTTCGAAATAAAAAAGCAAGAACTCCTACCATACTGTCGACGAGCACAACAGTTGTTAGACCAATTCCATAATGTCAAAATCAAGCATATACCGCGATGCGAGAATACAATTGTAGATGCTTTAGCTAGCTTGGTTGTGGCTTTATCCTGTCCTAATTGGAGTCCTCTTTAGGTTACAATTGAAGAAAAGAGGTTCTTACCGTCACCCGAAGTCATCGATGAAGCTGCTGAAGCACTTCCTGTATCATGCTTAAAGATCACCATAGATGATTGGAGCCAACCTTTTTTAGATTATCTCAAATATGATATTCTGCCAAAGGACCTAGCACAAAAATTACAGATTAAACAGAGATCGAAGAAATTAATCATATGTAGTAAAGTGTTATTGTTCACAACCCCAAGTGTAGGGTCACGATGTAGTAATAATATCGGTATGTAACATCCTGAATTTTCACGGCCAGAATTTATACTCATGCCTGAGGAAATCGGGTGTTAATAATGTAAAGTGGGGATACTTCGAGGACTCGCCTCAAGCTTTCTCCCATCTATATCACATCCATTTACACTTGCAATGGAAATCATTCATAAAAATAGAATCAATTGTATTTCTTATTCCAAAGGAAATTAAATAAATTATCAAATGCTCTCCCAATGGGAGTTTATTACAAAATCTAATAGCAATGGAAACGTAAATAAAACTAAGTCATATTTTCTGCTTTATTCAGCGTATTCTTCCTCAGGAAGGTGATCCTCTGGTTCTTCAATCTGTTCGTCACTGCATAATCTGTACGGTTGGGAGAGGGTCAATGCTTTACTCATAGTGATGGTTATCTTTTAAGATTAACAATAATTCAAGTGATTCATAAAAGCAATGTAAGGGTCCTGATATGTCTCATACTCCGCTAATACATGAGATATCAGTACATGCAAACAACCTATATGAGATGCATGCCTAGCATAATGTGTGTGACTCATCATACATAGTGATCATCACAATGTGGAATATGGTTTATAGAAAGTCCAACTTGACCCACATCCCATAACTACGAATATTCCCCAGCATGGCCAATGCTAACATGGATTTATTCGAACATCTCGAAGCGACAACACAACGCGATTGAGGGATTTACGTAACACGATGTATTCATGGAGCGACTATTTATGACATCCAATCCTGAAAAGGTGATGTGGCTCGCATAACGATTTACCTACATCGATTGTGCACCACGCCACCCAACCCACAAAATTACGTGTCAAATAAGAGAGCCGCTACCCGTAACGCATTACATCCATGATAAATATTGAGTCACTAGTTGTGATACCATCAACACATCACTTACACTGATAAAGAATGTGATCTGAATCATGGAGGTTTTAGAATAGCAAGACACATGCCCAAGCCTTAAAGATAAATAGCACAAGGCCAATATAATAAAGAGAAGAGTGACAATAGTCAACTCAAAAGTGGCAATAGCCAATATAACAAATAGGAGTGACAATGGTCAACTCAATAAGAGAAGAGTAGCAATGGCTAACTCAACAAATAGAAGAACGGCAATGGCCAACTCAATAATAAGGAGAGTGGCAATGACCAACTCAATAAAGAGAAGAGTGGCAGGGCCAACTCAAATAAAGAGACGAGTGGCAGAGCCAACTCAAATAAAGAGATGAGTGGCAGAGCCAACTCAAATATAAAGACGATTGGTAAAGCCAACTCAAATAAATAGACGAGTGGCATAGCCAACTCAAATATAGAGATGAGTGGCAGGGCCAACTCGATAAATTTGATAGGGCAAGGCTTGTATCCATGGCCCTACATAAATTCAGAGAAATCACTTATAATTAACATCATGTCATAATCCCAAAAGGGCTAATAGTTGTTGATGATAAATTAAATAAAAACAGATAGAAAAATTATAGTAATATGAGGACATGTAAAAGGTACATAAAAGGCGAGATAAAATGCATCAACTCAATTAAGGTAAAAGGTACGTAAAATGCGAGATAAAATGCATCAACTCAATTAAGATAAAAGGTATGAAAAAGGTAAGATAATAACATATCAACTTAAATTATTGTAAACTTAAAGGATAAAACCCTCACCTTTAGTTGTCTGATGGCCCACTATCAAGGTTAGGTGTTCAGGAACACGTTATGGTCAAGCTTCACCCTAATACACATGTTTTGAATGGTTTAGGCTAAGCTTGGTCCCGTTTTAGGATGGTGTTAGATTTGTTTGGATGAATGAATCTGAAGGGAGCCTTGGTTGTGTCATGGCTTGGATGTGTCGCGGTGTATTCTTTCACTAAGTTGACTCAGCTCAACATGGTGAAGTAATATACCTCTGTTGTCGAAACAGGAAGAAAAGAAGGAACAAGGAACAATTATTTTCTATAAAAAAAAACTATTCGAACCTGAGAACTATGCCTATTATTGGACGAGTACCTCTGTTGCCTCTTTCTAATTTCTCTCTCTTTCTTTCTGTCTTTCTTGGTATTGAAAGGGATAACTGAATGGTTTTCTTCCATCGCACATCGAGCCTTTATAGGCCTTTGGATGAAGTTCAGCGAGAGGGAGAGTTTCAATCGAGCAAGGTTGCATCTTACGCAACTCTATTTTTCACATAGGATTTTCGCTGCCGACCTGCGCGTGGACACGATGTAGGTTTTGCACCCTGTCTCTTTTAGGGCGTGGGAAATATTTCCTTCTTAGGGGCTATCAGATGGATGGTTACGATCCTTGTTTAGACATTAGGATGGTTGTTACCGTCCAATGTTTGGTCGAGGATGATGAGCCCTGCTCCAATGGTGGATCCACTTCCCGACAATCTTTCCTTGACCCGGTTCTCCTGGATGGTCTAGGATTGTCATTCGACGATCCCTAGCCCATAAGATGGGTGGTCCGGATGTGTAGACGTGGTATCTGCGAAAATAGTTTTCGTAAGGAGACTAGTTTGCGTGAGAACCGACGAAATGTCAACTGACTTGCGTGAGAAATGGCAAAATGCAGTGTTTCCTTTCCTTTCCTATCTCCCTATCCATCAGGGAAGGATTGGAACTCCTCTTTCCGTAGTTTCGACGATTTGGATTGGTGTAGCAGATGATAAACAGAGAGTCGTGGTGTCCGTTTCTCCCATGTCTCCATCTTTTAAACTGTCCGCTGTCACAGCGAGTAAGAAGGAGATGAGCACCAGTGGGTCCACTTCTAATGACATTCTGGGAGATCTAGTCTGGTCATTGGTTTGGTAGGGTCTTATGAAGTCAGATGCTAGAATATGGGGTGGATCAGAGATTTGAGTGGGCCACACCATTAGTATGCATGGGACTGTGTTCACCGTTGAACCGAGAAATCAGTTACGTGAATTCTTGGTTTTTATTTGCATGTAATAGGTGGGGTCCACTATGGTGATCTTTTGGGAAATCTGCTCTCTTCACCAACTTTAGCTCGCTGTGTGGGCCCACGGGCCCAAGTTTGAAGTAGATTTGAGTTCTAGGTGGGCAGTCCAATCGAAGTGTCGATTATATTCTTGAAACTTCAATTGAAATTTTCATCCAACATTGCCATGCACTTGGTATCCCCTTATTTACAGTTTTACCATTTCTTTTGTTTAAACTTCCGCCGTCCATAACTCATGACTCCACCATCCAAATGTGATGAGATTTGATGGGTGGTCTTTATTTTTTGTGTTCTTTCCGTCGCCCAAACTTGAGCCCAGATCTCTTGAGGATGACTAAGATGCTCTTTTAATGGTTAATACGCTTCAAATTTTCAAAATAACGTTTATACTCATCTAATTAACGAGTTAACAGGTGGTTTCGGCCTATATCCTGAGATCTTTATGATGATCAGTTTACCATAATATTCGTGTGGTCCATTTGGTGGATCCAAATATGACGAATGGTTAGATGACTTGCTAAAAATAGGGAAACTTAATGGTTAGCACTCTGACCATATACGTAGGTGGATGTACAGTCAGTTTCGTAAACGGATGGACATAAAGTGGGTTTTTGGAGTGATTAAGGGGTAGAACATGTGTACCGTTAGATTCAAGTATCTTGTTCACATGTGTAAGTTTCTCATATTGTAATTTTGATGGTGGGTTAAGCATACTTATATGGGGTGAACAAAATGAACGGATCAGAATCTTGATCTGATAAGTGTACGGATGGATGTAGGGTCAAATAGCTAGTCTACCATGATCTAAGGGCTGAAATTCGACGTGTATGGTTAATTTATGATAATTATATTAAATGGATAGTGGGAATCATGTGATCTAGAATTCAAGGGTCTAGATTGATGACATTTTCATAATTATCACTGATCTAAGAGTTTTGTGAAATCTAATGGTTTTACATGGTTATATGCCCATTTCTAAACAATTCTTACAAAAGAGCTTACATCCAAATCATTATGGATAAGGAGTTATTCACCAATTCATTTAAGGGAAGGTCCACACATCAAATCACATGATGGATGGTCTTACCTCAAAATCAACAGTCAGATTGCTTGATCTATAAATGGAGATCATTCCCAACGGTTAGGTTTGTGTCAGGGCAAGGATGTAAGGCTAGGATAGTTGGATTGGTATCATACACACGTATATATTACGTTGAATCTTATGGTAATGCTCGAGAACTTTCGATGCTCGAGTATCGAAAAGTTTATGGTGTTACACAGTAAGACCAAGGTTGAATCCACATAGACTAATCTTGTGTGTATTCTAAAAGTAACTAAAACTAGAAAAGATATAAATTAGAAAATCTGAAATAAAGGAGTAATTGTGAATAAATCTTAAACTATCAATTAAAGGTGAGAACTAAGGTACTAAGGATACATTTGTAGCACTCAAGATGTTTCCTTACTTGATTTAAGAATCATAAATGGAATTGGAGTCCTATCCTATCCAATTGGAAGATGAGATAATCAAATCTCTAAACTTTTCATAGATCTAGCCATGCATAAGAGAGGATTGTGATGATTGGAAGGGATTTCATCACCTAACCATGCCAAAGAGATGATGGTGAACAATAAGATATACTAATCTCATAATCTCAAAATAGGAAAAGAAGATATTCAAAGCTATCGCAGATCTATTGTAATTTGAGTCAAAATAAACTATTAAAAACCAAAAATATTCTTTAATAAATAACTAGAAGTCAATGAGGTTCAACAATAACAAGAATCAAAGCAAGAAAATATCCCAACATGCTACAAGCTTCACCCCTTAGCCCTAACTAAGGAATTTAGCCAACCATAGACATGATTGGAATCAAAACCCTAAAATAAAGCATTAAAAACAAAGTAACAAAGAAGAAAAACTCTTGGGAGGCTCCTCCACCCTTTGGCTCAGCTCCTTGAAACCTTAGATATCCTAAAAAGTGCATAGGAAACCCATATTTATAGCCTTGTTTGCGCAAGATTGCAAAACCGCCTCAATTTACACAGTCTGCGTAAGTTCGATGTAACGCCTTCAATGTTATCGAATGTAAGTTGATTTTCAGAAGTCACGCCTTCACGCACTGCGTAACTTCTTTCGTACTGTGTAAGTCATTGTGTCATCGAACCTTCCTTCGATGTTATCGAGCAGACCTTCGATTGCATCAAAGGGTGCTTGATTTATTGAGAATATGTCCAGAACATCTAACTAGTTTCTCCAAAATTCTGCAAAAAGATCGATGTCATCAAAAGGTCTTCGAGTCATTGAACAAGTCTTCAATCCATCGAGAAATGCATCCAATTCGTCCAGTGACCAAACTTGATTTTCATGTATTTTTTCGCTGTCATCGAACTGTGGTCGATGTCATCGAATGATGGCTTTAATGTTATCTACAGGTGGTCGATGACATAGATTTTGTGGATTCTGCACTTTGCACTGTGAACTTCCTTCTCCACTTGGTTTCCTTGGATCTTGGGGTCTTAAAATCTTCAATCTTGGTCTCCAAAGATCCATTATTTGCCTTGGCAATTCTTGAGCCATAAATCCATTCTTTTAGCATTTTTTTCAATCCAAGCTCGTAAACTCAGCTTGCAACACAAACATGTATAAAATATACCGTTAAGCCTTATCATGTTCGTAAAACCAAGATATAAATGAGGGAAAATATGCAATATTTGACACTCAACACACTCCCCAACCAGCATTTTTCTAGTCCCGAGCAAAATATGCGTGAAATAATGTAACACCCCATCTATTCCGTACCACTTTTTATGCCTATGTGCCTGATGATCGATGTCCTTAGCCAAACCTGGACCAGCCGTGCATAGTGCACACCCAACTAACTGGAACAACCCCAATGCTTCGAAACAGATTTCATATCGACCGCCCCATCACCGCAATCGTGTAGGTACCACCCGTGCATCTATACGACACTCCCTTAGTGAGATATGCTATGAAGAATCGTTGGTGTATCATGTGTGCATGTCGCCACATGCTCCATTCCACACATGTGCACAACACATGCCATGCACACATGTACATGCCACGCATGGGTGAGAGAATCTCTACCCATGTGTGTGATGTCACCCTCCTATGCCATCACTCTCTCATGTGCTCCCCAAAGTCAACTTCTCTCCATACCATACCCTATGCATGACATCATCACACCATGTCATCCCATGCCCCTTTAATCCATCATTAATTACTAATCATGAATTAATTGTCATAATCCTACCCTAAGTTAACATTAATCACATTAGCCTAACTTAACCAAATTTTTATCCATTTCTCTACAAATACCCCTCGCCCCTTAGCATTTTCACCATTTCCTACAATAAGGGGAGAGAGAGAGAGAGAGAGAGAGAGAGAGAGAGGAGTGATCTTGGTGGGCCATCAACTCCATCAATCCCATTCCTTCCATCCATCTCAACCTTCCATCTATTCCATCAAGGTGAGTACACCCTCCCCACTTATTCTTATTTTGTTTTCATTACGTTTATTGATGGTGAAGATGATACTCTAATGTTAGGAATGGTGTGGATGATGAAGATAATATGATTGATGGTGAAGATAATTGTAATGATGATGATGATGTTATTAATGGTGTGGATGCATAGGAGAAAATATATATTTAAAAAATCAAATTATTCTAGACTTCTTATGGGACCCATTGATAGTGGGCCCCACCAAAATATGTCATCCAAACTGTCCAAGAATGGCCCTTTTGGGCCGACCAAACTCTCTCACACACACACATCCATGCACACATGTGCACACCACACCAAAAAAATGAAATAAAATAAAATAACATGAGGGGTGGACGTTGTTGCTGCCAGCGTCCAGAGAACACTGTAGCAAGCAGCGTCCTTGCTTCTGCTTGAAAGAGAAGAGGGAAAGGGCTATGGGACCACATAAGGCCCCACCCTTGATGTATATATATTCAATCCACACTGTCCATCCAATTCCCCAGCTCATTTTAGGCATTGAGCCGAAAAATGAAGCCAATCCAAATCTCTGGTAGGCTACACCATCAAAAAGACTATTTTAATAGTGATAAACTGTTAAGGCCCGCCGTAATGTTCCTATACGTTAAAACATATCGAATATTGGGCTCATTGGACCCGTCACGAGTTAGGGAACCCAGTAGGTAAAGTGGATCGTCATGATGTAGGCCCCACCTACAAAAAACCATGAAATCAATATATATATATATATATATATATGGGAAAAGGTACAATGCGCTCGAGCTGATTTTAACGCCCCATGAAGTCGAGCTATGTGGGCCCCACCGTGATGCATTTCGAACATCTACCCCATCAGTCAGATGCATCATTCCATCGTGGGCCTAGGTCTCAAAAATTAAGTCAATCTGTGACTTGTGTGGGCCACACCACATACAGAAGTTGAGAGGGGCCGTGCACCATTAAAACATTCATAATCATTTTTTTGGCCCACCGAGATGTGGTTTGCAAATCAAGCCATTATGTGTGTCCCACTTGGACAAGGGTTCAAACTAAGTTTCAACAATATTCAAAACTCAGGTGGGCCCCACCAAGTGCTTTTATATGTTTTGGGCATGTCTTCACATGATTTTAGATGGTATGGCCCACCTGAGTTCCGTATACGGCTGATTTTTGGGATATCCCATAATTTAAAGGGGACCCATCAAATGCACGGTGTTGATGGTCGACACGCATCACGGTGGGGCCCACACAGCTCGACCTCATGGGAGGTTAAAATCAGCTTGAGCGCATAGTACCTTTTTCCTATATATATATATATATATATATATATATATATATATAGGTACTATGCGCTCGACCTCACGATAAGCTCCCATGAGGTCGAGTTGTGTGGGCCCCACCATGATGTGTGTCGACCATCAACACCGTGTATTTAATGGGTCCCCTTTAAATTATGGGATATCCCAAAAATCAGCCGTATACGGAACTCAGGTGGGCCATACAATCTAAAATCTTGTGAAGACATGCTAAAAACATATAAAAGCACTTAGTGGGGCCCACCTGAAATTTGCATGCGTCTGAAACTTGGTCTGAACCCTCATCCAAGTGGGACACACATAATGGATGGGCTGGATTTGCAAACCACATCTTGGTGGGCCCAAAAAATGATCATGAATGTTTTAATGGTGCACGGCCCCTCTCAACTTCTGTATGTGGTGTGGCCCATACAAGTCACGGATTGACTTGATTTTTGAGACCTAGGCCCATGATGGAATGGTGTATCTGACTGATGGGGTAGATGTTCGAAACGCATCACGGTGGGGCCCACATAGCTCGACATCATGGGACGTTCCCATCAGCTCAAGCGCATAGTACCTTTTCCCATATATATATATATATATATATATATATATATATATATATATATATATAAACAACAAGAATGGACGTTGTTCTTTGTCGGTGTCTAGATGATGACTGGCAAGCAGAAGCACATCCCGCCATTGGACGTTGGAGGGACAGTGGGCCCCACCATGATGCATGTCGACCATCTACACCATGAATTTGATGGGTCCCCTTTTGAAAATAGGATACCCCAAAAATCAGCCGTACATGGAACTCAGGTGGCCCACACCATAAAAATAAAAAATATATATAATAATAATAGGAAGCTGGATAAATCAGCAATATTTGTGGGTCTGATCATGAGGTATGTGTTATATCCAAACCGTCCATCCATTTGGCGACCTTGGCTTAAGGCTTGAGAAGAAGAATAAGACAGATCTAACTATCAAGTGGTCCACACTACAAAAGCAGTAGGGGATTGAACGTCTACCATTAGAACCCTTTTTGGGTCACAGAAGTTTTGGACAAATATGAAATTTGTTCTTCCTCTTAATTCGGGTCTTTGTGACCTTATGAACAGATTGGATGGAAAATAAACGTTATGATGGCCATGTGAATTGTTTAACGGTGAAATCATTATCTTCACTGCTATTTGTGGTGAGGTCCAGATAATCTTTGGATATGATTCATTTTTAGATAATTCTCTAAAATGATCTCTAAAAAAATAATAATAATAAATAAAATAAAATAAAATAGATGAACAGTGTAGATATAATAAATACATCACTTTGGGACCCATGTAACCTTGATCTCCTTGAACTGTTCGTACAACTCAAAGCTTGAGCATATAAAAAAACACTTGCTGGGTCCACTTGAAATTTTGATGCATCTGAAACTTGGTTTGAACCCTTAACCAAGTGGGACACACATAATGGATGGGCTGGATTTGTGATCCACGCCTCGGTGGCCCAACAAATGATTATGAATGTTTTAATGGAGGGTAATCCCCTCAACTTTTGTGTGGTGTGGCCCACATGTGCCACAGATTGACTTGATTTTAAGCCCCAGGCCCACCATGGATTGGTGGCCCATTAATTATGCAAATTGGATTGTTTGTAAATTTGATATGTGAATGGTCCGGATCTTTGTTAAAATTTCTATATATTGACGGTGTACAATCATGTGACCACGTAGTGCGTGGACAGCCTACAATTGATGCAAGTATGATGAATGCATAGCCCCATGAGCTCCACCGCATAGAACCCATGTGAATTCCATTGATGTGTGGGCCCAAGAATGTTAAGGCCCATTTTTGAGTGAATGCCATGTGGGCCCATCGTGGTAGCCTTTGTTGGGCCAACCATTGGCCCTCTTCGACAAGAGTTTGTGATCTCCATGTATTAAATGTATGCTATCTTGAATCATGTAAAATTGTATTGTGTGTATAGCCCTTCACCAGTTACATGTGATATAGGTTGTATTATGTTGCTGTCCTAGATTACCTAATCATATAACAAGTGCACAGCCCTTCACCACTTGGCACTTTGGTTAGAGTGCAGCCTATGTAGTAGGATCATATGACATGTGTTTAAACCCATAAACATGTTCAATTATAACAAATATGTAGACTCTAGATGTGTGAGGGTGTGATATACGTGTTTGGCCCCTTAATCATGTGGGCATGTGACATATGTATGGCCACTTAATCCTATGCAATTGTGGAGTATATGTAGTCGTCTAACCATTTGTTGTGAAATGCACACAAGGCCAATCAACTACATGATGTCAGTTGGCATTGGTGACCACCCAATGA
Source organism: Magnolia changhungtana (assembly GCA_030180095.1). Classification (NCBI taxonomy): domain Eukaryota; kingdom Viridiplantae; phylum Streptophyta; class Magnoliopsida; order Magnoliales; family Magnoliaceae; genus Magnolia; species Magnolia changhungtana. Next base: position 7,575,694 of record JASAUF010000625.1, read on the forward strand.
TATGACCACGTGCTTATAGGCATAACCATGGTCACCTAAAACATGAACAATCGGGTTGTACGTGCAGATTTTTCTTAGTCATGAGAATTATGATATAGGTTAGATTATACAACTTGATAATGAGTGACCCTCAATTTAGTGTCATGCGACATAAGTACAACCTTTACATTATGCTCATAGGTGAGGCAGATGCGGGGACCACTAAACTATATCTGATGTGTTGGAAGCTAGTTCTTGACCTCTTGATTATGTGACACCGAATCTGAGTCATTCTCCATATGAAGTATTGGGCGGTCATAGTTTAAGAGTTAATGTAACGTAGTGTAACCGGGTATGGCGGGTATGCTTGTGATTGTGCCTTGGATGCTTTGAGATCCGGTCACTAGACTATGATACTAATTGTATGTCTACTCAACCAAGTGAAATTATGACATTGACAACCTGACCATGTGGGAGCTTAATAAAGTGGTTGCCCATAGATGTATGAGTTATGGTGTAGTAAAAATAAGTAACCATGTGACCTTAAATCCTTTATTATGGCAAGTAGAGTGACATTTGTGTAGCCACTTAACCATATGGACTTTTGATAATGGAGTGGCCATAAGACCATGTAGGCATATGAGAATTGTGTGATTTCTCAAACTCATGGACTATGCTGATGGTGTAACCTCTTGGGTATGTGAACTTAGGACGTGTGTCATATTGATTATGGAACCTACCTTGATGTAAGTATTACATATTTCACCATTTAGGCTAGCTAATTCTAGAAAATGATTCCAAAATGACCTAGATCCAATTCTTAAATAAGTCAGACGATATGAAATGATGTTAATTTAACGTATAACTTTCGAACACTTGTGAACCCACTCAATGTACATATTTTATTCACACTACTCAATTGTTTTACCAAAACAAACAGTTCGATCATGGAACCCGCTGACTTGTGCCTTGCGCATCTAAACTATTCTTCCTTGTACTACCTTAATGCATGTGAGTTACATATACTATCTACTTATTGGGACCCACCGTAATGTTTGTGTGTGGACCCATCTGCTTGCAATACCACTTGGAAGTAGGACCCACTACGTTGTATGAAACAAACTCACGTCATCCAACCGTGACTAACTCTTATGTGTATATTATATACTCAAGTCGTTCAACTTAGGGCTCACTATATCTTATGACGTTTACCTGTGCCTTCCAAACCATTGTAGACTACTATGATAATTATTTGCAAATCCAACCTACTAACAACCCACTTGAAAGTGAAGCCCACTACATTATATGAGTTTCACTAGCACCATCCATCCTGTGGCTCATTTACTATATGTTAAAATTATGCCTTTCATCTCATAACCACTTGGTGCATGTACTTTGTGTCACCACCACTCATTAACCATAAGGCCCAGTTAGGGTATAACCATGTGGTCTCAATAGAAGAAAATCATGTCGGGCCAAAGCCGCTAATGGAATATCTATCTTGCGAAGGATATGGTATAATTCTGAATACAATTAATGCTCATGATTATGATAGTTATGGATAATATTAGTGATGTTAGTGATTATATTATCTTGATTAATGTTGTTCCACTTCCTAGCATACTAAATTCATCTACTTAATCATGTTGATATTGATCATACTCATGCACCATGGAATGATGGTATGTGCAAGTGTACTTCAATACATTTGTTCATGTGTAAGATATGTCCTCTTCAGTTTAGTCACATAACCATGGATTGATATAGTTGATAGTGGCACATGATGATTATATGTCATTTTTGGCTTAAAGGTTAGGTAGACCCTAAACTCATGGCATTATATGCATACCACATGCCCTTGAACGTATACCTTACCATAATTGCTTAAATTCATGCATAATCATGACATACATGATGATTGAAATACCACAGTCGTGCCATATAACACGAGTTAGATTTGACGACGAGATGTACATCTATGATAATGACTTGAGTTATCCCTGAAAATGAACGGGACACTAGAAGTGTGGAAATAGTAGGGGGTGATGTGCCCCTTGGGTTGAAAGTCCCTAAACCTCGATGCTAGCATGGATACCTCACCGTCGAGCCGAGTGGATACATGGGTCATGGATTTGACTCCCACTGACGAGGTTGGGTTGAGAAGAGGTGGGTCTAACCTGCTTAAGGGCTGAGGTGCAAACAAGGACTGGTCTGACCCACCGACGAGGAGAAACACAAACGAGGTTCTCTACTAGTATACCAAATGGAGGTTATAACCCCATTGGTGGGTAGCGAGGTCGATTGCTAGTGTTTGGTACATGGGTGTCGACCATGGTGTTTTCTCGAGATATACAGTTATGATATGGCATGAGAATATGATGATGATGATGATAATGTGATTACGGATGTGCATAATACAGTTATGGCTATGATATAGAAGAAATGAAAATATGACTTGGTGATGCTGGTAGCATTAACTCAGAGTATTACTATGATGCATTGCATTGGCATCGGCATCATACCATACGTACTACACTCCTTTCACCACACATGATTTCTTCGTGGCATATTTATCTTGCTTGCATGTAGGACACACTGTACACACGTTTGTACTCACTAGGATTTTTGCCTAAGCTTCTTATTTCCCATTTTTTCAGGTCAGGAGTAGCTTGGAAGACTTAGCTTTCTCGATGCATTGTATCTATTTTTTATTTGATATGATTTTTTTGTTGACATGTTTATTTAATGTATGTGTATGTGTATAAAATTTTGGAATCGCCAAAAAGTATTGTACTTGTAACCATCAAGATTTATAATGGAGAGTGTTGCTTGGTATTTTGATCATGTATTGAGTATGTGGTGGACCCCATAGTGGCAGGGGGCCAACTCGATGGCCAGATCTATTTCCCTTCCTTTCCCTTTATTTTCTTATTCACATGGAGTTGTGGGACCACAAGTGGGTCACGACATTGGAGAGCGTGTCCCGCACACTATCATAGCGTGGACCACTTTATGTGGCCCACCGTGATGTTTAATTTCTATTTAAACCACTTGATTGTGTAAGCACACTTAGATGGTGAAAATATACCAAAAATTGATGTGATCCAAAGCTTCTTGGCCCCACCATGAGTTAGCCATTCAAATAGATGGAGTGGATTTCCTAGGTGGGCCTACCTCATCCTTAAAACACTAGAGAGTGAGAGGGGTAGTGGCACCGTCGTTGTTGCTAGACACAAAATGTCCAGAGACATGTCTCTCGCACAATTACCTTCCAAAGCCACCATGTGGACTTCACTTGTGGGCCTCATCATGATGTATATATATATATATCATCCACACCATCCATCCAATTTCCCTTCTCATTTTAGGCGTCGAGCTAAAAAAGGAAGCTAATCTGAATCCCAGGAGGGCCATACCACAAATGCTAAGGGGTTGTATTACCCACATCATTTCTTAGTTCACATAGGAGGTTTAGAGTGAGTTTTCACTCGTGGGACACATATTGATGTATTTCTTAGATCCACACCATCCATCCATCTGGTGGCTCATTTTAGCCATGGAGCCCAAAAATCTAACCGATCCAACCATCAGGTGGACCACACCACAACTGATGGCGGTAATGGGAGCACCCCCTCACGTCAACTATGCGAACGTGAGGTGGGGCATCCCAACCATGGACCCCACCTTGATGTATTTATTTAATCCATGTCGTCAACCACCTTTCCCATGTCGTTTTAGGCTACGAGTCAAAAAATGAGACAAATCTGAGTTCCTAATAGACCGCACCGAGGGAAACAAAGTCCCACTATTGGAACTTTCTAAGGCCTACTATTGTGTGTATAAGTGATGGACCTATCCATCATTAGACTCCTTTGGTCCATAAGAGCTAGTCGATATAATGGACAGAATGGATTATCCACTAGTGGACCCCACATAGTAGAATAAAACAAAAATAAAGGAAGAGGAACAAGAAAAAGATGTTATTGCCCAGTGAGTAAGGGGTGGAAGACCATTTGGGCTACCCCCACACGTGGACCCCACCATGATGAATTTGTTTAATCCACACTGTTCACCATTTTCTCCATATAATTTTAGGTCATGCACCAAATTTTGAGGCAAATCCTAGTCTAGAGTGGGTCATACTAAGGGTATTAATGTCCACCTGTTGAAACACTCTAGGGCCCGCTTTGGAGTCCCTAATCATCCAAACCAGTCCTAGTCAGAGTCTTTGACCTCATTCGAGGTGGCCAAGACGATGAACGGATTAAATTATCCACTTAGGGCCCACATTAATAGTGTATGCAAAACATACAATGAATATAATAATAACATGAAAAATACATGAATGACATGCACGTGAGCATTAACCCATTCTTGGCCAAATTTGGGTCTCACAAGTGGGATCCTGTTCTGATGTTTATATTGAATATACACCATCCACAGTTTTTGTAAGATCATTTTAGGCCTTGGGCCAAAAGATGAGACAGAGTCGAGTCTCAAGTGGACCGTAATGAGGGAAACGAACCATTGCTGTTGAAATCTTCCAAGGTCCATGTGGAGTCCCTGTTTGTCCAAATCAACCCAAATCAGGGCCCATTTGACCCGCTCGAGATGGATTACACGGTGAATGGAGTAGAAAATCTACATGGGGCCCGCATTGATGGTGCTAAATAAAAAAGGAGAAACAAAGAAAAAGAAATGTGTTACTGGGCAAAACTGCCCAGTGACGTGAGGGCATAAGCCACCTTGTGCTGCTGCCCTCACACATGGGACCCTACATGATGTATGTATCATATCCACTCCATTAACTATGTTAGGCCATGGGCCCAAAACTCAAGTTGATCTAGATCTCCGGTGGGTCGTACCATAGGGTAACGTGGGGGTAGAAACCTCTTGGACTTTGGGATTTCTTGGTTTCAGGATCCCTTGGACTTGGGAATCCCTGGAATCGAGATCCCTTAGGTTTTTGGTTATATTTAACATCTTTAATTCAAATCCTTAAATTAGTTGACATGTGAATGTTGAAACTATGGTTTTATTAAATCCATTTAAGCATATACTTTATCTGAACTGATGAAGTCTCAAGACTCAGATGGGCCATGAGCATATGATCACATCCTAGTAACTAACCAATGATTTGTAATCGTCAATTTACATTAGCAATGATTAAATGGTGCAAATCATTCTACGAGAGTAATTATAGTGATGTCATCGATAATCTGATTATTTTGGGACATCATTAGTGGGCCATGTGCTCAAATGGATTGGTAGCCTAGTGACACACGTGTTGTACATGTGGGTGTCCATCCGGGTCACTCCCAGTGGACCCCGCCATGTTATATATATATTTTATTCATGTCTTGCAGGCTACATGAGGAACTGATGTTAGTCTAATGTGGGCCACACCACATAAACTTCTATATTTCTAGTGGGGCATGTCGTTCAGTTCTCGCTCTCTGTATATGATATACCAATTAAGGCCAATTATTGTCTGATATGTCTGATAACATGCTAGTGTACTTAGCCTGATAGGACATACTAAGAACATTCTTAGTATAATGACATCATGCCCAGACATATGCCCATGCGCATCATTTGTATGCATGTTGTGAGGTGTTGATTGATCGTAGCATATGCCTTTGGGCTGAGATACTTGGGGGACCCACAATGATTGTCAGTGAACCCCACATGTTGTGCCTTTCTAGGCTATTATGAGCATGTTTGGGTTATAACTAAAGGCTACGACTGGCACCCATCTTGGACTCTTTATATGCCCACATGGCTTGTTATGAGTGGGCCTTTCGACTATAGGCCCACCTATGTAGGAGCACGTGGGGCCTATTAGGGGTAGATTTGAGTGGATTCCACCTAGTCATATTCATATTAGATTTGTGAAGCCCATAGTGATCTTATTTGCAATCCAACTTAATTGTGGATCTTCTTTAGTAAATAAATGCCTTGTTGTTCATGTTGTAGCTACCCATTAGGCCTGCCTGTATTTATATGTAGTGGTCATACCATGGGCCAACCATGTTGTTTATGTCGTGTTTCCACGTTGAACCACCATTTATGTTCCACAGATTGCATGTATTGAGCCCATTGGCCTGTTTTTGGTTGGTTGCAAGTTGCCCTCTTGGGCCTTGCTTAGGGATAGTTATAGGGCCCACTTTGATGACAATTTCGGGCCCACTATGATTTTGTTGTGGATCCTATAATTTTTTATCCTGTTTGGATGCCGATAGTTATATGTTTTGGCCGCTTAGGTGCGAGCTTGCTGAATGGGTCTATTAGCTTGAAATACTACATAAGTACAGCCCAATGGGCCTTAATAAACTTAGTTTTTAAGTAGGTTCTACCCGTTATGAATGATGAATTTCCATGTGGTGTGATATTTTACATGTGTGTTGGTACAATACTTCCTTGATAATTTATGTAGTATTAACTTAGAGATTTATACGATGTTTATGCTCATGATTGCTATAACACTTCCTTTATGTTGACATGGTGCTTTCTTTATATTGATCGACACTATTTTATGTTTGATGTAACATTGCTTTTACATTCGAGTTAACATTGCTTTATATTGATTTAGCCTTGATTTATGCTTGATATGGTATTACACAACTCATGCATAGTGGTTATGATTGTATGTTATCATATCTCATTTGTATCATGTGTGCATGACTTGGATGATGGCTAATTCATGATTTTTGTCTTGCCTATACGTGGCAAGGCCGCATTGACGACTTTACAAGCTTGAGACACTTTCAGGAAACCCATAAGAGATGGGGTCATCCTGCATGTATGTATGGCTTGCATGACATGGTTGCATGACTCAGATGATGGACTCATGCATTCACGCATTGTATGATGCATTTGTATTACCCTAGCGACATCAGGGTTGTGGCCTCCATGGGCATAGCATGGATGGCCAGACTGGACACCGGAAATATCTATTCTAGCATTAGGGCGTTAAGGATGTCCTTACATGAAAGTCCCTAAACCCTGTGAGCCAATAAGATGATGCAACATCGAGACCAAGTGGATAACATGAGCGCCCGAGTGCCAAATATCAGTAGGCCGCGTCTCCCACTATGTCGTGATCTATTGGAAAGGGGTGTGACCTTATCTGCCCGAGGGTAGGGGCTGTAAGCTAGGTTGAGTTTGACCAGCTCGTTAATGGGTCCGCGATCGACGAGCCGGGTGGGCATTGGCATACCACTGGCAAGGCGGATAGTGAGGTATCTTCCACTCACTTGGTCATGTGCGCGATGGGGCGGCAGCTAGTATTAAAGTGCACTAGACCCCGGTGATGATTCCAGTGATGATAACTGTACTGACATGTGGACTTAGGGAGTAGGAGTTGCATGTTCAACATTTGACTCATTCATTCATTCATTCACTATCCACTCGGGCTAGTGGTGTGCAACTAGTGGTGTGCAACTAGTGGTGCGCAACTAAATCATTATGTGCACCTTCATAATGGCCATGATTTCGGTTAGGTACGCAACTAACCTGAGATCAGGAGTTTACCACATTGAATCTAGCTATCCAAATCAGGTATGGGACTGGTTTGGATAGAAGTCTCTTGTGATGAACCCCACAGCTCGCGATACCACGTACTATCATCCCAACTACACATACCAGCTTTGTCATTCCTTTTGCATCATATAGCCTGGATATGGCTAATGGTATTTATGGACTTGTCGAGATTTGCATATTACATTACATCCTCAGTATATGACATTTGGCTTACTATGTTTTCGCATTGCACAGCCTGGATAAGGCCGATGGTATTTATGGACTTGTCAAGATTTGCATATTATATTACATCCTCAGCATATGACATTTGACCCAGTATGTCTTTGCATCGCATAGCTTGGATAGGGCTGATGGTATTTATGGACTTACCAGTTTGGATTCCATATTTTCGCTTACTCTAATATTTGTATGCTTGGCACATGTATTCCACACACACGCATGCATTTTCTAAGCTTCGTAGTAAGCTTATGCACGTTCGTTACGTCAGGTTATGCTAGACCGCAGCAGCATTGAGGCAGGCGCATGTGCCTGATCTTTTGGAATTTTGTTATATGATGTATTTCCCTTTCAGCATTGTACTCAAATATTATATTAGTAGATATGTGGTGATGATGTTTTGGTGACTTGGGTACACTTGTGATTATGCTCCTTTACAAAAAAAAAAAAAGTTCACCTTGAAAATTCTCCTTATAGGATCTTAGGATCGGAACCTGGCACATGGGAGCTGGGAGCCGAGAATGGGGTATTATGGAGGCTGTTGGCACCAGATTCGGTGGTCAAAAATTTTGTGAGCCCAGTTCCCGAGTTTGGGGCATGACGAAATTGACTGCAAATGTTAGTTGGATCCCACCAGATGCATGCCTTGTAAAGTTGTTATGCATTTCAAGTTTTAATTAATTTGGAATATATTTTTAATTGCTTAGTTGTAAATGATGGTTTTCATTGTGATCTAATATGCTTCGTGGTTTTCTTTTAACGTTCTTTTGGGATTATAATTGTGTTATCAACTTGTCGTAGTTAGATGATGACTACATGGATATTAACACAAGTAATTGTCTTATTTTTCATTCGGTGAGAACTATAAAGAGTTATGTTGTTCATGTCCATTTTGTGTCTGAGTTTTGTTAAATGTTGATCATTGATCCTTAGCAAATGTTATCGAATTAATCTATGTCACTACTCAAACTCAGTTATACTTTGGTTTAATTATTTAAATGTGGATAGCTTTACACACACATGTTCTATGGATAGATTTGCCATTCATAGTTTATAATTCTCAATGGTTAAATATTGAAAATTTTGAGTGTCAAGTAGTGACCATAGATGTAGGTAGTATCCCATGTCTTTAATGTCACGCCCTAAATTCGAAACCCAGGCCCTACTACTTCCCACGTCCCGGACTCGGGTCGCGACAGCTTCCTCACTACTCGCTAGACTTTACGAATGGTTAGCGAACTTCCTAAATGCCAAACCCAGCTCATGGTGGGGGATTTTTTTCTTTTGGAATGGTTAATCTACTTAGGCGATTATGCATTTAATACATGGTATCAACACATATCCAAGAAACGAACTTATTCAACATGTCACACATATGATGGTACACTAGCTCAACAATGAGGGAGAAGAGATAACAAATTCCCTATAGCTCTTTCACACACCATGCTACTAAACATATCCTGAAAAAGTGTAAATCATCTATATGAGCAAACCACAGATCACGAGTCTACTGCGTGTCGAGAGTAAAACATGGCTTATCAAGGCACTCACGTAAAGACATCTAAAACAACCACATGCATATTATTAACCAAGAACGTTATCATAGGTGAGCATGTTATCAACCAAGCATATTATTAAAGTTCGTCAGGTTATCATAAATCATGTGATCAATTTTATGCATACTACTTGGATAAACGATCATGAATAATGAAAATAGCCAATCATCATGTACAAAATACTCAAATTCCATATTCCATTATAGAGCATACGATGAAAAAGGAATGGCAAAGCTGATGTGTGTGTAGTCGGGATGATAGTACACGATATCGTAAGTTGTGGGGTTCATCACAAGGGACTTTTATGCAAACCAATCACATACCAGATTTAGATATCTAGACTCAAGGTGGTAAACTCCTAATCTCATATTAGTCACATACCTAACCAAAATCATAGAAATTGCAAAGGTGCACATAATGATTTACTTGTGCACCACCAGCTTGAGTGAATAGTGGATGAATGAATGCATGAGTGAAATGCTGAACATCCCTCATCTCTACTAATACATCTCCAACCCATATGATATGTCTCCACCAAGAATCACAACATAACACACATGTGCAACCCATGTGTAAACCAGTCAAATGTTGAACATCTCTCATCTCTACTAGTACATCTCTAAACCATATGATACGTCTTCACCAAGAATCATAACCTACCATACAGGTGCAACCCATGTGTAAACTAGTGAAATATTGAATGAATGTAGGCATACAAGTCCCACTCAGTAAGTTCACATCTCAGTACAGTTCATATCTGAAAATATCATCGGGGTCTAGTACACTCCACATTAGTCGCCACCCCATCGCGCGCATGCCCAGGTGAGTGGAAGAGACCTCACAATCTGCCTGGCCAATGGTATGCAAATGCCCACCTGGCTCATCGATAGCGGACCCATTTACGAGCTAGTCAAACTTAACCTACGTTATAGCCCCCTACCCTCAGGTGGATAAGGTCACACCCCTTTCCAACTGACCACGACACAGTGGGAGACGTAGCCTACTGGTATTTGGCACACGGGCACTCATGTTATCTACTGGGTCTCGATGTTGAAGCATCCCGTTGGCCCATAGGGTTTAGGACTTTCACCCCAGGACATCCTTAGCGCCCTAATGCTAGAACAGATATTTCTGGTGTCCAATCTGGCCATCCATGATATGCCTATAGAGGCTGTAACCCTTATGTCACTAGGGTGAAAAGTAATTATGACATACAAGATGTAAAATGCATGAGTCATGTCATCTAAGTCATGCACCAAAACTGCACATAATGCACGATCATGTGAGGGCGACCTCATCCCATATAGAGTCCCCTAAGTGTCTCAAGCCGAAAGGCATATGCTATGAACAATCATCATCCACAATAAGCATACAAATGATGAGTATGAGATATGATAACATACAATCTTAAGCACTATGCATGAGATGTGTAATACCACATTAAGCATAAAGTATGGTTAAATCAATATAAAGCAATGCTAACTAAAATGCAAGAGCAATGCTACTACTTTTAATATAAAATAAGTGTCGCATCAATATAAAAAAAGTACCATGTCAATATAAAGAAAGTGTCATGTCAACATAAAGAGAATGCTATTAGCAAACATTCAGTGTAACCCTCTCACCAATCACTAATGTAATGCCAAATGTCATACCAACATTTTACACTAAATTATCCAAGTCATGCAAGCTTGTGCATGGAGTACATAGCATACAAGAATTTACATACATCATCAATATCATAGCCATCACCCAACACTAGCATCATACCTGCCCTAGGCATTAGGCATCTATCATGCATGAGGTTATCCTTACGTTCACCAACATCGTTTATTTATCATCATCCATGCATCAAGTAAAACATGGTTATCTTATGCATGAGATCATCATGAACATCATCGTGTGCATTATTGTCACTTAAATATTAATATCACCTCCAATGTAACCAAATATCAAGCAAAGCATAGTAATTATACACATATCATTGTCATGAGCATCAACACGTGCATGATTATCAACTAGGATATCAACCTCATCATCCATGTAACGATCATCAAGTAAAGCATAGTGATCAACTAGCATTTTATCATCATGTATATGTACATATTATCATCATCATTAGCATGAAGATCACTTCCACTTCATGATTAACATAGGCAATGTCACAACTACCACAACCAACTACTCTTTCATCATCAATGCGCATGTCATCAATTTACCATCCATTAAACCATCACCATAATCAATATTAACCTTACCATAATCATCATCAATTAGATCATACATGTCATTTCAACCAACAATAGGCATGTCCCACCTAAGTGTGACACCCTCATCAACCTTGGATTACATGCAAGGCACGCGGTCCCATAGGTCATGCGTGAGTCTCACTTGATGAACCAATAGGCCAACTCAAAAACATAAAATTCCAACTACAAGACTTTCAATGGTGCGGATCCAACTCCACAACTAAGTGGAACCCACACATTCCACCATCAACTAGAAACAATGCACAATCTCAAACATAAGGACAACATGCTAACATCTTTCATGTCATACATTATATTGGGTCCACTAGCCACATATACAAGCAAACCAAGAAAAAAAAGCCCAATTATCCAGTTTATACAATCTAAAATAGGGCTCACTAGGTGTGATCCACTTGATTAGAGGTAGTGTGTAAGGCACATTGACTACTAAGCAATAGGCCTACCCAACAGGCTCAAGGAAGGTTACCATGATGGATTTCTCACACCCCAATTATTTCTCTTAGTGTTAGGCCCACTTTGGCCTTAGGGTTTTACTTCATTTGGATTGGCCCAAGGACGCATATGACCTAGGAGAAACAATTGGGTAGCAAGGTAGTCCACCACATGCTCTACAAGGTAAAAGAACAAATTTACACAATATACTAAGTGGGCCTTATTTGGTAAGGGTGTGGCTCATACAAGATAGCCCACTTGGGCCTTAATGTTACTTCATTTGGATTGGCCCAAGGACACTCATAACCTAAGAGATGATATGTGGGCACCAATGGTTGTGTACCACCCAAATCACGAGATCAAATAACACTCATTTACCAACATCACAAGGTAGGCCTAACTAGACGGAGATATGACCCACACACAAAAGGCTCACTAGAATTTTGGATCCACCACCATCTGAGAATTTATTTTTAAGGCCTAGACCATCCATTAGATGCCTTGGAGAGGAGGTGGATCCCACATATGTGGGCCCACATGAACTTCAGGTTAAGCAGATTTTCAGCACAGAACTAGTTCTGAACCATTTTTTAGTCTATTTTGTGATCACATGGGGCTCACCCCTGGCGAAGGAAAAAAGAGAATTTGGTAGTCTTATATATGGGCTTTAAAAGCCTCATTGGTTGGGTATATACAATTTGCGGTGATGGCCCCAACATGGGTACTTGGAGAAAATGTGTAAGAAACACAGTGCAGAATTAGTTTTAGCCCAAGTTTGAGTACGTCTCATGATCACGAGGGACCATCTTTCAGTGTTTTGTCAAGTGCTATTGGTATTCCTATATATGGACTTCAAAAAACATAAGATGAGACCAACTGATTATGTACACATAATTTTCTACACAACCATGCCTGACCCCATTTTGAGATCCGCTCCTCGATCATGTGGAGTCTGATTTAGCCCAAGTAAAATATTATTTATCTATTCATTGGTATAGTTTAAATGTTTCAAGTGATGGCCTACTCATATCTTCTGTGTGAGGTCCACTATAGAGCCCCAAAGTTGGTACAAAACACAAAAATAATCAGACAGTTTTCAACAATGGGGTCTGTCACAACTTAAGGCCCACTTTCTAAACACTTGGGGATCATTCCTGACAAAAGAGTAGGACATCCTATCTTACTTATATAAGGATTAAACATCACCCAAAGTGGGACTGAAAAGATGAGCTATAAATGTCCTAGAGGGGGGGTGAATAGGACAATGCCAAATATTTCAACATAATGCAGAATAATAAATCAATGTAATATAATTTTGCAAAGTATTGAATTCTTGATATCAAATAGTTCGAAGGACAACCTTACACCTAAAAGATTTAGGTAAGACAACCTTATGTCACGACGTCTTTGAAATCAAAATATCAAACTAATGCAAAGAATAAGAAAAAACACAATATCACAAATAATAAAATCCAATCACCACAATGCATAAAAGAGATAGTGGTTCGGTGCCTCAACGCAACCTACTCCACTCCCAAAATTACTACCCTCATAATTTTGGCTTTCACTATTTCAAGGTTTTTCAAGTTCACCTTAACAACCTTATATAGTTATTGCAATTTTCATGAGCTATTACAATTAAACCCACTTTGTGATTTTACGAGGTCACCACAAACAAACCCACTAAGATTTCCAGGCTATCTCAAAAAAATCTAAACTGAAATAATTTAAAAGACAATACTTATCTTCAATTTAGCGAGTCGAAGTTGTAGCTGTAGGTTGAATTCAGCGATCTTCTTCTTAGGATATTGATGAAGTCGTTATATGAGTTTAACCCAAAAAGATATAAAGGGATCTAATATAGAATTTCAATGAAATGAATGAAATCCTATTGCTACAGATTCGATTCTCCCTTTTCTCAAAGTAAAGTATGGATTACTCTATTAAAAACAGTTTAATCTAACTTTGAGAAGGATAATGGAATAAGCTAAATAATAAAATATGAATTACTACACAAATAGCTTAAGGAGGCTTGAAGGATCTCTCTTTACAATACAATAAAAGGCTATGAATTTTCATAGTTTAAAGAGTAAGAGAAAGCCTTTATTTATAGCCAAGGATCTATGTAGTTCGGCTGGCCCAAGATTTAATTCGGCTGACCAAACTTCAAAGATTACATTCCAATCAAAATCTGGAAATCGCGGGATAAAATCTTTTTAGATATGTCTTTTTAACTGAATATTGTAGGATTGGCCCAACAAGTTAGGTTGGTCGAACCAGACTTCGGGCTGGCCTAACTAGAGTGTATTTAACATAAAATATGATTCTAAATATACATGAGTGAAATACACTTAACCTATGGTCAAACTAAGGTTATACCACCTATAGGATAACTCATACGAAGTGTTCTGAACCTAGAATGATGAATAGACTGGCTTTGAGATGTTGAGCCTTCTTTCCAAATGCTTGATCGAGTTGATAGCTTGTCTTCAGTCGAGCTTGCGATCGTAACCGGACTACAAAATTTGACAAACTAAAATGTGCTTTAAGTATAGTACTTACAATCTCCCCTTTGTCAGTTTTGTGACAAAACTACTTAAACAACAATACAACTCAGCATAACATATTACAACATCTCAAATAACACAAATCTTTTGAGTTGACACTATTAATCTTGTTACTCCCCCTGAGATCATGCATCTATATCACTTCCCCTGAGCACTTAGTCATATCTACAAAAATATAGTTCATAGAGTGCATGCAAATGTGTGTGTGCTCATAAACTTGAGAGAAATGATGATTGATCTCATATTATCCATATCCACATCCACAAACATATAATATATTTCCCCCCCCCTTTTGTCGAAAGTTGACAAAGGAAGAAGCAATCAATGAAGCACGAATGATATAGGAAAAAGTAGCAAATAACATAAGGATTAAGTAGTATAAAGTAAGCATAGCATAGTGTCATATCTAGATGTATGTCAGCAAGAGTAAAAATATATCTTAAGTTATTACAAACCAAGAGTATTTAAATAAAATCAGTCAGAACTAGAGGAGGATGGTGCCTGCATATCAGGGTCATTAATCCTCGGACTCCTGTTAAAACGATGAAAGTACTTTTCATGTACTTCATCTGTTGTTTCTGAGTTTGAAGTAATGTTTCCTAAGAAACATGTAGGCCATCCACCTTCTTCTCTAAATTATCCAACCTCTCTGAGAACTGAAGGATTTACATTATATAGGGAGTAAGGTCTGTCTTATTCCCACCACGAGGATAAACATTCGAAGTGAAAATATGATGCAGGACACGGTATTTTAGAAGAAGATTATAGGTGGGGAGCGACTTATGGTTACGTCAGGTTGCATTAAAACCACATAACTCCCTAGTGAGATAGTCTCTTTCTATTTAGTACATATCTTCAAAGATTGGTGGAATAGAGATTCCCTCTTCCGTCATATCGATATCCAAGATAGATGATATGATGGAGGGGTTAATAGTAACTATGTCTGAATTGAAAATGTTAATTGTTCTAAAGACACAATATTTATAGATGCATACAACCCTTTTATGATAGACCAATAAGATGCATCACCCCACATAAAAATCTTTTCCCATCCTACTGCAGATAGAATTTCAATAAGACCAAATCGTGCAATATGATTTGTATTAATGGTGTGCTCAATGACAATATTACGGGTACAAAAATCCTGCACATTTTCTAAATCATTTTCTAGCAAACGGATAGGGCACACAACCCGATTAGCGGATCGAGAGGAAGAACCGGTTTGAGGGCCTCGCATAGTATGCTTAGAGAGAGATGTCATGGTAGAAAATGACTAGATTTTGCAAAAGAAATACCAACAAATGGAAGGAAAAGATCTAGATCAGATTTCTACCAAACACCTAACAAAATAAGGTTCTAGATTCAAGAAAGATGTTAAAATCTACAATAATGCAAAACAAGGAACTTAAATCTAGAAGGAAACTAAAAAATATTCACTTACAAGAACACTAGAGTGATGAGTTGGCCGAAGGAATCCACGGGCTGATCAAAGAATATGAGAATGAAATGAGGGTTTGGAAAAAAATGCCCAATATAACCCAATTGCGCAAGGTTCGGCTAGGCAAGCACGTCCTCAGCTGGCTGAATCGAGCGATCAGCTCAGGATTAGCTGAAAAATAAAAAAATATATATTTAAAAAATGACATGAATAAACATTATTCTACTAAAGTAAAAAAATGTAAAATAACAAATTGTAATATAGAATAATTAATTAAAAAACACTGCATAAACCAATATTATTTTTTAAATTCAAAATTTGGCACTATCAAGAGGTTTCGTCAGAATGTCTGCAAGTTATTTTTCAGTATTAATATATTCAAGTATAATAACCTTGCTTTCAACCAATTCTCTGATATGGTGATATCGATATCAATTTAGGATTTTTGGATATATTTATTGCATTGGTATTATCACAGTATAAATGCATTATTTCTTGATCAATATCATGGTCTGCTAACTTCCTTTTCATCCACATTAATTACGTGCATGCATTTCCTACCATAATAAATTCAGCTTCAGCAGTGGATAATGATACTGAGTTTTGCTTCTTGCTCATCCAAGAGACTAGGCAATTTCCGATGTAAAAACATCCACCACTTGTGGATTTTCTATCATTCATATTACCTGCCGAATCAGCATCATTATATCCAGTAATTTGTAAGGATGTATCATGAGGATACCATAAACCCAAATTAACGATATTAGCAACATATCTAATTATTCTTTTTATTGCAGCCTGATGAGATTCTTTAGGGTTAGATTGATATCTGGCACATACACTTATG
The DNA here is from genome assembly GCA_030180095.1 of Magnolia changhungtana. Classification (NCBI taxonomy): domain Eukaryota; kingdom Viridiplantae; phylum Streptophyta; class Magnoliopsida; order Magnoliales; family Magnoliaceae; genus Magnolia; species Magnolia changhungtana. The sequence goes on from JASAUF010000625.1 coordinate 7,592,541, forward strand.
TTGAAGGAGATATCAGGCCTGCTAGCTGTTAAATATAAAAGACTACCAATCATACTACGGTAAAGATGAGGATCAATGCTTTTACCTGTGTCATCTTTAAATAATTTAAGTGTTGTAGCCATGGGAGTACCAAAGTTTTTACCATTCTCAAACCCAAATTTCCTAACTAGGTTTATCGAATACTTGGTTTGAGATATGAAAATTCCATCTTCAAGTTGTTTCACTTGAAGTCCAAGAAAATAGTTCAGTTCTCCCACCATGTTCATCTCAAATTATGATTTCATAGACTCCGCAAACTTAGAAGAAAGGTTAGCATTTGTTGATCCATAGATAATATCATCTACATATATTTGAACAATCAACAGCTCTTCATTAATTCTTTTCATGAATAGGGTTACACTACCCATTTTAAAATTTTGACTGAGAAGAAATTTTGTTAATTTTTCATACCAGGCTCTAGGAGCTTGTTTTAATCTATACAGGGCCTTTTTAAGACGGTATACATTGTTAGGAAGCTTAGGATCTTCAAAACCTTTAGGTTGTTCTACATAAACTTCTTCATTTAAATCACTTTTAACATTCATTTAATAAATTTTAAAGTTTTTATGACATGCAATGGAGATAAATAGTCTGATGGATTCAAGATAAGCGACTAGAGCAAAAGTTTCATCATAGTCGATTCCTTCAATTTGGGTGTACCCTTATACAACTAATCTAGCTTTGTTTCTTAAGATATTCCCAAATTCCTCAAATTTATTTTTAAATATCCATTTAGTTCCAATCACATGTTTGTCAGATGGTCTAAGCACTAGATACCAAACATCATTCTTGACAAATTGATTTAGTTCATCTTGCATAACTAAAATCTAATTTTCATTAGCTAAGGCTTCATTTACAGTTGATGGTTCTATCTGGGAAGTGAAGCATACATGATTACAAATATTTTCAACTTGTCTTCTGGCTTAAACGCCAGAGTGAGGGTTACTAAGAATTTGATTAGTTGGATGGTCTTTGCCTAGTCTATTCTCTGTTGTAACTGATTTTGATGAAGGTGTCGATTGATTGAATATAATAACATCATCATCATGTTTATCAACTGTAAGGCCCATATCTTAGTCCGTACTGTTCCGTCGACTCCCACAATCCTTCCCGATGAATTCCGGCAACCCGCGATCTATGATCGATGTTTACGAGTGACCATAAGTCGTATCTCGTATATTTGAGTCGGCTTAATCCAACACTCGTACCATTGTGACCACACCGTTGCCACAGTTTCAACGTTGCATCTTGCATACCGATCCGATACCCTGGCTAGGAGATGTGGGCCCGCGTTCAGTTCGAGAAAAATACCGCTCGTTTGCAATCTCAAGAGAATCTCTACATCATGTCCCATCAATCAATTAATCACCTCATGTCAAGTATAAAGCAATCCCAAAGTCAACTCTCTCCCTTTCTCTCTCTTACACACCCATACATGTCAAGTACACCTATCAACTCACATCCATCACCTCTCTTACAACCATCCTTTCTCTCTCTTTCTCTTCACATTTTCCAAGCAACAAAGAAACTAAAAGAGGTGCACATCTAAGAAATTCCAAGAGAGAAAAGTGTTGTGTGTGGCCCACTTCTTATCACTAGATCTATCATCCTAGCCCTTCATCTCTTATCATCTTCCATCAAAGTGAGACATAAGGAGATCAGCGTTCCATCGGACCAAGAAGATCGAATGGTGGGTGTTTTATAGGCCTAGATTTCATACTTTGATGATGGGCCTAGTGAGGCCTACTGATTGATGGTATGGATCTCACTTTAGACCCTAAGTGTGGCCGATGGCCCACCTTGATTCCCATGATAATTCCATGATGGCGCCATTTTCCATGGACCCCATCATGATGTTTATTTTCCTTGTATGAATAGGGTCATCTAGACCTTGCATTTTAATGGAGAAAGGATCTCCACCGTTGATTTTGATTGGTGGGCCCACATGTAATGGGACCCACTTGATGTATGTTGTAAATCATGGAAGGGAGGGCCCATAGTGTCGGGGTCCCTCCATCACTCGATCTTACTCTCTTCCTCTCTCTCTCTCTCTCTCTCTCTCTCTCTTTTCATTTTTGTGTGATGATGTGGCCATGTGGCCCACTCGGATGGACCCCACCTTGATATATGTTTCATCCACACCACCTAGCCATTTGGGTGGCCCACCTGGGTAGCACGTCCGTAGGTGGGGCCCACCTTTATATGGGTTGTTTGCAACCCGTCCAGCTTCCAGGGATGCTGGACGTGGCCACACCGTGAAGTGAGCACTAACCCTGTGGTGTGCTAACCAAACAAAGAAAAAATTATATATATATATATATATATATTTATATTTAAGGTATTTAGGTGGGCCGCTCATGTAGGCCCCACCTTGAAGTATGGGTCTAATCCACGCCGTTCATTCCATTCCCCAGCTCATTTTAGGCATTGAGCAGAGAAATGAAGCCAATCTGATTTTCTGGCGGGCCATAGTATTGAAAACAGTGATTTCTACCGTTTACATCTATTAGGACCCACCTTAATGTTTCTATACACCGAAACACATCCAATATTGGGCTCATTTGGACCGTCTTGAGCCGTAAAATGCAATGGTTGGGTTGGATTCACCTGATGCGGGCCCCACCTAGGAAAACCATGGAAATTCATGTTTTCAATATATATATATATATATATATATATATATATATATATAAACAAGAAGAACATCTTTATGCTGCTTTGCCCGTCCGAGGATCGGGGCAGATAGGCGATGGCCTCTACTACGGCCGAGGACGCTGGAGGCAGGGGATCCCAGCAGTGGGCCCCACCGTGATGTGCGTTGACATCAACACTGTGCATTTGATGGGGCCCCTTTTTAGGCAGTGGGCCCCCCAAGAAATCAACCTTATACACAGCTCAAGTGGCCCACACGGCAGGGAACAGTGGTGGGATGAACGTCTGCCATTGGAACCCTTTTGTGGTCTAGAAGTTTTGGATCAATATGAAATTTATTTTTACTCTTCATTCAGGTCCCTGTGACCTTATCAACAGATTGGATGGTAGGTAAACGTTATGGTGGGCCCCACGTGGGACCCACTGATGTATGTATTATAATCCACACCTTCCATCAGTGTGGACCCCACCATGAGGTATGTACTTTATATATGTCGTCCATCCCTATGGGACCCACCTTGATGCATGTGTTGCATCCAAACCGTCTAACCATTTTGACAGATAATTTCAAGGCTTGAGATAAAAAAATAAGACAGATCTATATATCAATGGACCACACTCATAGTGAGGATTAAACGTCTACCATTGAAATCCTTTGGGAGTGCAGAAGTTTTGGATCAGTAGGAAATTTATTTTTCTTCTTAATTCAGGTTTGCGTGACCTTATGATCAGGTTGGATGGGAAATATATGTTATGGTGGGCCTTGGGAATTTTAATGGTTGAAATCATTATCACCACTTATATTTGGGTGTGGCCCATTTGATATACATAGGGCCCATTGGTGTGGCCCATTGGTGTGGCCCATTTGATGTACATATGGCCCAGGTGATGTGGCCCACTTGCCATATGAGGGCCCATTATGATGTATTCAAGGCCCATGGGTTATGGCCCATTGCAATGTACATAAGGCCCATTGGTGCGACCCATTGATGCGGCCCACTTGATGAATATAAGGCCCATGTGATGCGGCCCATTTGATGTATGTAAGGCCCAATGGGATGTATATAGGTCCATTGCAATGTGTGATTTCATCGTAGTGTATATAATGATGTTTATAACGGACTGTGCCTTGGGAGCAATGATGGTTTGACGTCCACATTGTAAGAATAATGTTGGTTAAATGTCCTCATTGTAATTCTCCCTAGGGCCCATTGATAAGCCTATATTTGTTATGTGTAGGCCGTCTAGGCTTATCTTCGTTGGAAGGATAGTTCATCACCATATAACAAGCTTAGTATAGCTCCATGATTCATGCCCATACTCATCATATGTATGCTAGATATGAGGAATGTTTGATCATAGCATAAGCCATTGGGCTGAGACATTTACAGGACTCCTTATGAGACGGAGTGCCCCACATGATCGTGCGGTACATGCAGGATTGCTACATGACTGGTCGGTGTGACTCATGGATCTCGCATATGTGTGACATGATCATTGTACGCCCTAGCGACATCAGGGTTGTAGCCTCCACAGACACATCGTGAATGGCTGGATTGGATACCAAAATTGTTGGCTCTAGCATTATGGGCACGTAGGATGTCCTTGGGTGAAAGTCTAAGAACCTTTTTGGTACCAGGAGATGTTCCAATATCTAGACCAAGTGGATACACGAGTACAGGAGTGCCGAATACCAGTAGGCCGTGTCTCCTACTGTGTCATGGTCGGTTGGAAGGGGGTGTGGCCTTATCCACCTGAGTAAGGGGGTTGTAAGCTAGGTTGAGTTTGACTAGATCGCAAATGGGTCCGCTATCGACGAGCTAGGTAAGCATCGGCAGACTACTAGTCAGGCCGTTAGTGTGGTCTCTTCTACTCGCTGGACCGTGCAGCTAGGGAGACGGCAGTCAGTGTGAAGTGTACTAGACCCCGGTGATATCCCAAAGAGAAATTGTACTGATATGTGTACTTGATGAGTACTGGCATGCTTGTTTTACATCTTGCATATGACATTTGGCTACGTAGGCCTCGCACACATGCCTTGGTATAGCCGAGAGCATTCATGTCGTGCATCACATAGCCTTGGTACGGCTGATTGTATTCATACACTTACCCGCATATTTCCACATTGCTCTGATATTGTATACTTGGCACTTGCTTTACGCACACACTTACACCAGCCTCTAAGCTTTTGTAAGCTTATGCACGACCGTTGCGTATAGGTGTCGTTGGATCGCAGAAAAGCTGAGGAGGGAGTGCGTATCAGATTATTTTGGAGCTTTTTGATCACCTTGTATTTCTCTTTCCATATTGTACTTAAATTTTTTAATATAGTGGATATATGGTGATGTTGTTTTGTGATTTGGTTATGCTTGTGGTTATACTTCATTACAAAAAAAAAAAAAAAAGTCACACTGAAAATCCTCCTTGTAGAATCCTAGGATCGGAATCTGGCACATGAGTGCCGGGAGCTGAGAATGGGGCACTACGGAGGCTGTCGGCGCCGGATTCCGCAATCAAGAATTTTATGAGCCCATTTTTCGAGTTTGGGGCGTGACAGTTGGAGTGATAGTTTGATCATCAATTACTACATTTATAGATTCTTGTATCACTCTAGTCCTTTTATTTAGGACACGATATGTTCTACTATTTAGAGCGTACCCTAAAAAAAACCTTTATCACTTTTTGCTTCAAATTTTCCCAGATGTTCCCTCTCGTAAAATGAAACATTTGCTTTCGAAAGTATGAAAATATTTTACTGATGGTTTTTTGTTAGAACAGAGTTCATAAGCCATTTTGTTTAAACCTGCTCTTGCATATACTCAATTAATAATATAACAAATAGTGTTAACAGCTTCAGCCCATATATTTTTTACTAATTTTTTACTATTAAGCATAAAGTCCCCATTTCTTGTAAAACTCTATTTTTCCTTTCAGCTATACCATTTTATTGAAAAGTTTTAGGAGCAGAAAATTCATGTAATATTCCATGGTCATCACAAAACTTCTCAAAATTGCTATTTTGAAATTCTGTTCCATGATCACTTCTTATCTTTTTCACAGGCAGTTCTTTTTCTGTCTGAATGCATTTAAATAATTTTTTGACTTCGTCAAAAGCATTCGACTTTTCTCTTAAGAAGGCTACCCATGAATATCTAATATAGTCATCAACTACAACTAGAAAGTATTTTTTACCTCCTTTACTCTCTGTTCGAGTTGGTCCAACACGGTCCATATGGAGTAATTCGAGGGGTCTAGATGTGGTTCAGGAGTTTACCTTCTTGTGACTACTCCTGATTTGTTTGCCAATTTAACAGGCACCACGTACTTTCTTTTCTGATTTTTTTAACTTGGGTAAGTGTCGAAGATGATCACTCTTGCTAAGTTCATATAGATCTCTAAAGTTTACATGTCCAAGATGTTGATGTCATAACTCAATTTTGTCTTTTTGGACCATACAGCAAGAGTGACCTGTGGAACATGATTCATCAATGATATAGAAATTTTCAGAGGCTCTTCGACCATTTAATATTATATAACCTTAATTATTAAGTATTTGACATCCATGATCAGAAAATTTAACACTATGATTATTATCACAGATTTGAGATATGCTTAGCAAATTGTGTTTCGAGCCTTCAACATATAAAACATCTTTAAAAATAGGAAGATTAGGAAGTTTTACATTACCTTCTCCGTTGATTTTGCAGTTACTACCATTTCCAAATGTTACTGAGCCTCCATCAATGTGATTGATGTCGGAAAGTATTTCCTTATCACCTGTCATATGTCTAGAGCATACACTGTCCAGGTACGATCTTAAGTGGCTACTAGCTTTGAAAGCTGTGTGGATGACAAGACACTTATTTATTGGAACCCATTTCAATATGGTTTTGAGTTTAGGAGGATCTCTAATAACATAATTAGTTTGAGAGTAAGATTTTTCTTTATTCTTACTTACTCTATTAGTTCTAGAGTTGAATTTCAAGAGATCCTTAAGTCAGTCCACTATCTTATCTGCAAGAGAAGGATTATAATTTTTTTTCAATAGTTGGACTTAGTTTTTGGATAAAAATGTTTTCGACAAAGTTTTTTTTCTTTATTTTCTTTGTAGTTTCTTCTTTAGATTTTGAAGATTCACCTTTTACAAATATAGGAGCAGTATTTTTAAATTTTTCTGAACAATTCTTGGTATATCCCAAGCCTGATTTGTTGTTACTTCGATGAGACGTAGATCATAGATTTTCAAGTCTCGGGTCACCATGGGTATATATCCAAGTCTCTTTAGAATTTTTTTGAGAAGTAATTTCTAATAGTAAATTTTTACTTTCAGTTTTGAGACTTCAATTTCAAAATTTTTTAGATTGAGTTCAAGTTTGGTTTTCTTAAAACAATCAGAAAAATGTGATTTCTCCAAAACAGATTTTTCAAGTTCTAATTTTAAATCCGCAAATTTTTCCTTTTAAATTTTTAATTTTGTTACAATCTTACAACTTTCTTTATATAAGGCATCATAGGCTACTTGAAGATCTTCTTCATTTTCAGCATCACTTCCTAGTATTTCATAATCATACGTTTCATCTTCATTTGAGGAAGTAAGTCTACCTAGAGTCATAAACGTCTTTTGATCATTTTCAGTTTCATGATATGATTCGTCGGTTTCTGAATCGGATTCAGATTCGGATGATTCATCCCATGTGGTGATCATGCCTCTTCTTAGGACATTTCACAGCTAGATGCCCATATTTCGAATAGTTGAAACATTGAGAGTCTTTAGATTTAGATTTTCAATTTCCTTTTATTTAGTCAATAGGTTTCTGAAAATCAGATCTATTTTTATTTTTAAAAATCTTATAAAACTTTTTAACAAGAATAGCCATGTCATCCTCATTTTCTTCAATATCTGAATATTTTGATTTTGATTTTAAGGACTTTAGGCTATGAATTTACTTTTGGGAGCTTTGAAATTCAGCTCATAAGTTTGTAGAAATCCTACTAATTCCTCTACCTTCATTGTATCAGTGTCCCTCAATTCTTGTATAGCAGTGACTTTAGAATTGAACCTGTCATGACGCGATTGTGGGAATTTTTCACACACTTTGCTTTCAGGAACTTTTTCTCCAAGACCCCACATGGAATTAACAATGTCATTTAGTTTAGTGAAGAAATCCATGAATGATTCGTTTTCTTCCTTATAGATTTGTTTAAACCTTGTTGTAAGGATTTGAATCTTAGATTTCTTGACAATGTTAGTTCCTTTATGTGTCATTTAAAGTATATCCCAAGCATGTTTTGTGTATCACACGAGATGATTCTTTTGAACTCGTCTGGCGATAAAGCACAAGTAATAGCATTAAGTGCTTTTACATTAGCACTACTTTCGCTTTTCTGACCTAAAGTCCATAGATTATAGACTTATACTTTCATGGACTTGGTTCCATTTTCACCCACTACTTCCAACATTGGAGGGACCCATTAGGTCATGATAGCTTGCTACATACTTTCATCAATAGATTTGAGGAAGATCCTCATTCTAGCTTTCCAGTAGGAATAATTCGAGCCATCAAAGGGCGGTGGCCTGAAAATGGATAGACTATCAAAATTTGACAGTCCAATAGCTCTGGATCTAGCTCTAGTAGGAAGTTAATCCCAAAAAGAGCAACCTTGCTCTGATAGCACTTGAAAAGATGATCTATAGATGTCGTAGAGGGGGGTGAATAGGACAATGCCAAATATTTCGATATAATGCGGAATCATAAATCAATGTAATACAATTTTGCAAAGTATTGAATTCTTGATATTAAATAGCTCATATGACAACCTTACACCTAAAAGATCTAGGTTGGACAACCATATGTTACGACGTCTTTAAAATAAAAATCTCAAACTAATGCAAAGAATAAGAAAAAGCACAATAACACAAATAATAAAATTTAATTACCACAATACACAAAAGAGTTATAGTGGTTCGGTGCCTCAATGCAACCTACTCCACTCCCAAAATTACTATCCTCACAACTTTGGCTTTCACTATTTCAAGGTTTTCCAGGTTCACCTTGTCACACCCAAAATCCAGAAACGGACAACTTCCATAATGCCCCGAATCCGGCACTCGACTTCCATACACCAAGTCCCGAGTTCGGCTCACCACAAGGAAGATTTTTGACTGAATTTCTTTATATACATATAATAATACCTGAACATAAAGATCCATGATCAAAATACCAAGCAACACTCTCCATTATAAATCCGGATGGTTACGAGTACAATGCTTTCCAAAAGGTACACGACGTCAACATTGCCAAATCGAAAAATAGATACAATGCATCGAGAAAGCTAAGTCTTCTAAGCTACTCCTGCCCTGAAAAAAAAATGGGAAATAGGAAGCTTAGGCAAAAAGCCTAGTGAGTACACACGAGTGTGCAATGTGTCCTACATGCAAGTAAGATAAATATGCCATGAAGAAATCATGTATGGTGAAAGGTGTGTAGTACGTAAGGTATGATATCAATGTCAATGCAATGCATATGTATCATAGTAATACTCTGAGTCGATACTACTAGCATCACCAAATCATATTTTCATTTCTCCTATACCACAACCATAAACATATTACACGCATCTGTAATCACATCATCATCATCATATTATCGTGCAATATCATAACTGTATATCTCGAAAAAACACCGTGGTCGACACCCGTGCACCAGACATCAGCAATCGACCTCGCTACCCACCAATGGAGTTACAACCACCATTTTGTATACTAGTAGCGGACCTCGTTTGTGCTTCTCCTCGCCAGCGGGTCAGACTGGTCCCTATTTGCACCTCATCCCTTAAGTAGGTTGGACCCACCTCTTCTCAACCCGACCTCATCAGTGTGAGTCAAATCCATGACCCATGTATCCACTCGACCTGACGGTGAGGTATCCATAGCTAGCATCGGGGTTTAGAGACTTTCAACCCAAGGGGCACATCATCCCCTACTATTTCCACACTTCCGGTGTCCCGTTCATTTTCAGTGATAACCCAAGTCATCATTATAGATGTATATTTCATCATCAAGATCCAACTCATCTTATACGGCACGACTGTGGTATTTCTATCATCATGTATGTCATAATTATGCATGAATTCAAGCAATTATGATAAGGCATACATTCAAGGGTATGTGGTATGCATATAATGCCATGAGTTTAGGGTCTGCTTAACCTTTAAGCCATAAATGATATATAATCATCATGTGCCACTATCAACTATATTAATCCAAGGTCATGTGACTAAACTAAAGAGGACATATCTTACACATGAACAAATGTATTGAAGTACACTTGCACATACCATCATTCTATGGTGCATGAGTATGATCAATATCAACATGGTTAAGTAGATGAATTTAGTCTGCTAGGAAGTGGAACAACATTAATCAAGATATTAAATCACAGACTTCTATTAACCATAATCATTAATATCACTAATATCATCCATAGCTATCATAATCACGAGCACTAATTGTATTCAGAATTCTACCATATCCCTCACAAGATAGATATTCCATTAGCGACTTTGGCCCGACATGATTTTCTTCTATTAGGACCACATGGTTATACCCTAACTGGGCCTTATAGTTAATGAGTGGTGGTAACATAAAGTACATGCACCAAGCGGTTATGAGATGAAAGGCATAGATATAAAATATAGTAAATGAGCCATAGGATGGATGGTGCTGGTGAAACTCATATAATTAATGGGCTTCACCTTCAAGTGGGTTGTTAGTCGATTGGATTGTAAATAATTATCATAGTAGTTCTACAATGGTTTGGAAGGCACAGGTAAACCTCATAAGATACAGTGAGCCCTAAGTTGAATGACTTGGGTATATAATATATGTAAGACCTGTATCCTAGACCATACCGTTCCGTAGACTCCCGCGGTCCTCCCTGTCGAAATCCGACGACCCACGACGCGTAGATACCATTACGCGTGACCCTAAGTCGAATTCCGTAGATCTAAGTCGGCTCGACTCGAGACTTATACCCTAATGACCGCACCATCATCGCGGTTCCAACGCCGCGTCTCGCGTGCCGATGTGATACCCATGCTAGGAGATGTGGGCCCGTGTTTGTTTCAAGGAAAATGTCGCGCAAGAGAATTTCTATCAAATGTTAAATCAACCCATCAATCAATCAAGTACAACACCCATATCTCTCTCACCCAAAAGTCAACACAACCTTACCTCTTAAGTACACCCATCACCCACACCCATCACTCACCCATTACACCCATCCCTCTCTCCCATCCATCACTCTCTCTCTCATTTCTCTCTTCACTCCCAAGCAACCTAAGGAGAGGAGAAATGTCCAAGCTCCCCATGAGGAGAGCCACCCACTCCCTACCCCAAGATCTTCTATCTCCATCCTTCAATCTTCATCTTCCACCATCAAAGAGAAAGATTAGGAGCTTAGGAGTCCAAGGAGCCTAGAAGAAGCGGAATCAGTGGGTGTTTATAGTACTAGATCGTGATTTTGTTATAGGGCCCACATGATTTGGGACCCATCTTGTTGTGTGTGTTGTATATGGCCCATTAGGGGAGCTCATAATGACGAAGCTCCCCTGCCTCAACTCTCCCTCTCTCACTCTCTCTCTCTCTCTTTCCCATCTTGTGGCCCACCATGATGTATTTTTTTATCCATGTCGTCCACCACGTGGACCACACCGCTGTCCATAATGGGCCCACCTTGCTGACTTCCCTGCTGTCCGTTTGAACAGGCCTAGGTGAAGGGAAATGACAAATATCATCCTTGATCCAAAACAGGTGGGCCACACTATCATGGATCCCACCTGGTTGCATGTATGAAACCCACATCATCCATCGGGTGCCGAAATCCAGCCAGGCTAGGTGGGCCGTGACCAGCCACAACGCCTGCTGTCTAGACCGTCCAGGTCTGGACGCAGGTGAAAATAGAAAAGTCAGCTTGTTTCAATGGTGGGCCACCTACACGTGGACCACACACATGATGTATATGTTGTATCCTCACCGTCCATCTGGGACGGGGTCAGTGGGACCCACACACATGATGTACGTGTTCCATCCATGTTGTCCAGACCCTGAACGCTGGATGGAAGGGATATACAAATATCTACTTAATTCGTTGCAGATGGTGAGCCACACGTATGGACCCACCTGGTATGTGTCTTTCATCCATACCATCCACCGTCCAACCAAGGACGGTGGAGTCCACGTGAAGTTTGGGTCATATCCTCACCGTTCAGATGGGCAAGACGGTGGGACCCCATCTTTGATGTGTGTGATGTGTATGCACCGTCCAAATGGCTGGACAGTGGGACTCCACCTTAATACATGTGTTGTGAGCCACACCGTCCAGATCATGGACCACACTTGTTGTGCACGTGTGGTGCATCCACACCATCCAAGATTGAGGTAGATTCAAATCTCTAGTGGGCCACGCTTATGGGACCCAACCTTGATGCATATATTTCATCCACACTGTCCATTAGGGACGGTGGGATCCACCATGATTTATATATTTTCCTCCACTATCTAGGGGTTTTTGGATGGTGTGGATCCACCTGATGTGGTACGTGCTGGCAGCACGTGGCCTCACCATAATGTAAGTGTTTTATCCATGCCCCCACCTACCACGTGTGGGGCCAGCCGTGATATATGTGTTATCCACACCGTCCATTATCGAGACGGTGGAGACCACCTTGATGTACATGATCTGTCCACTCGGTGGGACTCACCCTGCACGATTTGCATGTGTTGGTGTGGGGCCACCATGATGGATGTGTTGAGTCCACACCATCCAATCCCTTATGGTGAAAAGTGGATTGGCTGGAGTACCTCACGCCAGTTATATAGCTGTTGTATTGTGTCAGCAAGTTCTGTGGGTCCCACCTGAAGTATGTGTTTTATCTATGGTCATCCATCTCTACGGGACCAGTAGTATAGCTGTTGTACTGGTGTCAGCAAGGTCTGTGGGCCTAATCATCCAGTAAATGTTATATCTCAACCGTCCATATATTCGGACGTCTGCAAATTTGTGGGCCTGACCACCATGGTATGTGTTTCATCCTGACTGTCCAACCATTTGTAAAGATCGTTTAATGGCATTACAGAGAATGAGTTAGATCTAAAATCCAAGTGAGACCCACCGTTATGTATTTCATCCACGTTGTCCAATAGCCCTGGGTCCCAACGTGTTGTATGTGTTGTAATCTGCACCGTCCAGCCATGGATAGTGGGACTTACATGATGTATGTGTTTTATATCCATGACATCCGTCCGTGTTGTTGGGCATGCAGGGCCAGCCTGCTGTAATGAAGGGCCCACCTGTTGTGTAATCGCAGGGCCCACCATGTTGTAGGTGTTTCATCTATGTCATCCACTTGTGCAGCCCACCGTTGATGTATTTGTTTTATATCGAAACCGTCCCTTTCTGGATGTGGGCCCATCATGATGTACATATTTTATCTAGGCCATCCATCCCTGGACGTGGACCCTGCCATGATGTATATCTGCACCGTCCATGGGACATGGGGCACCATGATATATGTGTTGTGTATTCACACCATCCAGGGCAGCGGCCCGTCTTGATGAATGTGTTGTATATCCAGGCTGCTCGTCCGTTTTTCCTAGATTATGGGTTACCCATCAGGCCCCTGTGATGCGGCCCATTGTGATGCATATTAGGCTCATGTGATGCGGCCCATTGTGACGCGTATTAAGCCCATGTGATGTGGTCCATTGTGACGCATATTAGGCCCATGTGATGCGACCCATTGCGACGCGTATTAGGCCCGTGTGAGCGGTCCATTGTGATGTAAATTAAGCCTGTGCAAAAGGCCCATTATGATGCATATGAGGCCCATTGTGATCTATTCGAGAACCATGGATGTGGCCCATTGTAATGTATATGAGGCCCTTATGTTGAGGCCCAATGTGATGTATATATGACCCATACAATTAAGCCCATTATGATGTATGAGAGGCCCTTGTGTGAGGCACATTATGTTGTATGTGAGGCCTTGTGTGAGGCCATGGGCCCCACTATACGTTTAGCTCTATGTGGGCCACTCCTTGGGAGCAATGTTGGTTAAATGTCCACATTGATGGGCAATGATGGATAAATGTCCACATTGTGACCTTCCCTTAGGCCCTTTATCAAGGCCGATTATCGATGCCGGTTATCGATACCAATTATGAGTATGTGATAGAATAGTATCATGATACATGCCCATATGCATCATCTGCATGTTTGTTATAAGGTGTGGTTGACCATTGCATATGCCATAGGGCAGGTTGTTTATGAGACTCCCTGATAAGCGGAGTTGGTCCACATGAGCACTCGGTACGCGCAGGTTTAATGCATGACTGGATGGTATAACTCATGTATCTCACATTTTGTGATGTGATCACCGTATGCCCTAGAGACATCAGGGTTATGGCCTCCACAGGCATGTCGTGGAGGCTAGATGCGATACCATAAATGTTTAGTTCGAGCATCTGGGCATGTTGGATGTCCATGAGTGAAAGTCCATAAACCTCCGTGGCTAGAAGATGCCCCAACGTCTAGACCGAGTGGATATATATGAGCGCATGAGGACCGTATACCAGTAGGTCGCATCTCCCACTATGTCGTGGTCGGTTGGGAGGGGGTGTGGCCTTACCCACCTGAGGGAGTAGGCAATGTTAGGCTGAATTTGACCAGCTCATAAATGGGTCCATTATCGACGAGCCGGGCCCAATATTGGCAGGCGGATAGTGAGGTCTCTTCCACTTACCCAGTTGTGTGCTTGATGGGGCGACAAGTGGCGTAGAGTGTACTAGACCCCAATGATGATCTTAGAGATGTACAGTACTGATATGTGGACTTATTGAGCAGGAGTTGTATACTCACCATTCATTCATTCACTATCCACTCAGGCTGATGGTGCGCAACTAATTGTTGTGTACCTTCACAATGGCCAGGATTTTGGTTGGGGCACATAACCAACCTGAGATCGAGAGTTTACCACATTGAGTCTAGCTATCGAAATTTAGGTATGGGACTGGTTTGGATAGAAGTCCCTTGTGATGAACCCCACAGCCTATGATACTACGTACTATCATCCCGGCTTTACACTCCAGCTTGGTCATTTCATTCGCACAGCATGTTGCATTACATCCGCGGCATATAATATTTTGGTTTCTATGTTTCTGCATTCATATGGCCTAGATGAGGTTGACGGTATTCATAGACTCGTCAGGATTTGCATATTGCATTACATCCTCAGTATATAATATTTGGCTTACTATGTCTCTGCATCTCATAGCTGATCTATATTGCTTCCTCAGTATATGATATTGGTTTATTATGTCTTTCCATCGCAAAGCCTGGATAAGGCTGATGGTATTTATGGACTTACCAACATGTTTCTGCATTGCTCTGATATTGCATAATTGGCACCTACCTTACACACACACTTACACCACCCTCTAAGCTTTTTATAAGCTTATGCACGATAGATGCGTGTAGGTAGCGTTAGGTTACAGCAACATTAAGCTTGAGCGTGCAGTGGTCTTCTGGAGCTTTGATTTTTTATATATGTATATTTCCCTTTCAGCACTGTATTCAACTGTTTATATTAGTGGATATGTGATGATGATGTTGCCTTTGTGATTTGGGTAAACTTGTGGTTATACTTATTACGAGTTAAATGTACGTTGGAAAATCCTCCTTATATGATCCTAGGATCGGAATCTGGCGTTGGGTACTGGGAGCCGAGAATGTGGTACTACGGAAGCTGTCGGCACTAGATTCGGCGATCGAAAATTTTGTAAGTCCGGTTTCCGAGTTCGGGGCATGACAATATACACATAAGAGTTAGTCACGGTTGGATGACGTGGGTTTGTCTCATACAATGTAGTGGGTTCTACTTCCAAGTGGTCCTACAAGTAGATGGGTCCACATACAAACATTACGGTGGGTCCCAACAAGTAGATAGTATAGGTGACCCACATACATTAAGGTAGTACAAGGAAGAGCAATTCAGATGCACAAGGCACACGTCAATGGGCTCCATGATCGAACTGTTTGGTTGGTAAAACAATTAAACAATGCGGATAAAATACGTACATTGAGTGAGTTCACAAGTGTTCGGAAGTTATACATTCAATTAACACTATTTCATATCGTCTGACTTATTTAGGAATTGGATCTAGGTCATTTTGGAATCATGTTCTAGAATTAGCTAGCCTAATGGATAAATGATGAAATATTCAATACTTACATCAAGGTAGGGTCCATAATTAATCTAACACACGTCCCAAGTTCACATACCGAAGAGGTTACACCATCAGCACAGTCCACGAGTCTGAGTAATCACACAATTCTCATATGCCCACATAGTCTTATGGCCACTCCATTATCAGAAGTCCATATAGTTGAGTGGCCACACAAATGTCACTCTACTTGCCATAATAAAGGATTTAAGGTCATATGGTTACTTATTTTTACTACACCATAACTCATACATCTATAGGTAACCACTTTATTAATCTCCCACATGGTAAGGTTGTCGATGTCATAATTTCACTTGGTTGAGTGGACATATAATTAGTATCATGGTCTAGTGACCGCATCTCGAAGCATCCAAGGCACAATTACAAGCATACCCACCATACCTGGTTACACTAGCTCTTAAACTATGACCGTCCTATACTTCATATGAAGAATGACTCGGATTCAGTGTCACATGATCAAGAGGCCAAGAACTAGCTTCCATCACATCAGATATAGTTTAGTGGTCCCCGCATCTGCCTCACCTATGAGCATAATGTAAGGCTTATATTTATGTCGTATGACACTGACTTGAGGACCACTCCATTATCAAGTTATATAATCAAACCTATATCATAATTCTCATGACTAAGAAAATCTACACGTACAACCCAATTGTTCATGATTTACGTGACCATGGCTATGCCCATAAGCATGTGGTCATATCATTGGGTGGTCACCAATGCCACTTGACTTCATGTAGTTGGTTGGCCTTGTGTGCATTTCGCAATCATACGGTTAAACAACTACATATACTCCACAATTGCATACGATTAGGTTGCCATACATACGTCACATGCCCATATGATTAAGGGGCCAAACACATATATATCACATCCTCACACTACTAGAGTCTACATATTTGTTATAATTGAACATGTTTATGAGTTTAAACACATGTTATATGATCCTACTACTTAAGGTCACACTCTAACCAAAGTGCCAAGTGGTGAAGGGCTATGCACTTATTATATAATTAGGTAATCTAGGGCAGCAACATAATACAACCTATATCACATGCCAAGTGGTGAAGGGCTATGCACTCATTATATAATTACGTAATCTAGGGCAGCAACACAATACAACCTATATCACATGTCAAGTGGTGAAGGGTTATACACACAACATAATTTCACATGATTCAAGATAGCAAACATTCAACACATGGAGATCACAAACTCTTGCCAAAGAGGGCCAATGGTTGGCCCAACAAAGGCTACCACTGATGGACCCATATGGCATTCACTCAAAATGGGCCTTAAAATTCTTGGGTCCACACATCAATGGAATTTACAATGGGTTTTATGCGGTGGAGCTCATAGGGCTTTCCTATGAGGTTAAGTTGTGTGTAACCCACTTAAGACTTAGGTCTGCTTTGATTTTAGTCCAAATCCTAAAATGATATGTGGAAGTGGATGGTCCGCATGGATTAAATAGATACACCATGGTGGTCTTAGGTTGGATTCAACGGTTAGGCATTCATTCTCACAGCCTTGTATTGTATGGTCCATTTCAGGTTGGATTGATTGATCTTTGGGACAATGGCCTAAAGGGGACCCAATACATGGGTTGGATGGGTTGAATATCTAATATATCATCAGGATGGCCCATAAAAAATTTTCAGTGATGAGAGTTCAATTTGTATTATTTTAGAACGTATGACTGTCTAATCA
The DNA here is from genome assembly GCA_030180095.1 of Magnolia changhungtana. NCBI lineage: Eukaryota > Viridiplantae > Streptophyta > Magnoliopsida > Magnoliales > Magnoliaceae > Magnolia > Magnolia changhungtana. The sequence continues at coordinate 7,610,245 of JASAUF010000625.1, forward strand.
TTGGATGGGCCTGATTCTTGGTAACATACCATCAAAAGGGTTGATAAAATAGATAAACGGTAGGGATTTCAAATATACATCATGTCATAGCCATGGTGGATTAAGTAGCATAACTGTAACGACCCGAATCTTCAGGACCCGAGTACACGACCGGTTTCCCAAAAACCCGAGTATTAACCTTAAAGGATGGTCAAATTCAGTATACAACATTTCATTTTTTTCATCAGAGTAAGCAGATGAGCGTAGAATGGACAAGTAAGCATAAAGGAAATTTTCATTATCATTTAGAATATACAAGAAGCTTCCCATAATGACTTATACAAACCAATGTCTCTGAATTTAACAAGTACAAGATTACAAGAATTTAATATATGAAAAATAGCAGAAAGCATATAAATATAAGCCACAAGATCACGTAGCTCCTTCAGGAAAATACAGGCATATGCATCCCTGGCGATCGTACCCTGCTCCTCATCAAGTCTGAACATACATATCACTAAAGCTACCTGTACGGTTGTATATTTGATGGATGAGTGACTAACTCGGTGTGAATTCCCCTTAAGATTACACACTACCGCATTAGGTAAGAAATAGTATAAAATATCCAGACAACCAAAATAGAGTAAATGCAATCCTATTAGATGCATGGATGCATGAATGCAATCGTCAGCCCGGGTAAAACATCCAAATGGCATATGTTTCGGGAAAAACATCCGGACGAACATTGGAGTCGTCACCCAGGGATAAGACTGGTTATCAGCGCAACACGTAGCGTAATTGCAGGGCATGATAATCCGAGCCAATATCACAATCAAATGACTGGTTATAAGCGCAACACGTAGTGTAATCGTAGGGCAGAGTGATCCAAGTCATCGAAATATGTCATGCATGCATGATTAGCCAAGTCATTATTAGTCCATTTACAACCAGTAAATTTAGATAAGCTCAAAAGTCACTTCGGGGAGTGTATAGCCCAGCGTAGGCCGACGGCTCGGGCATAGTATCCCATGACTAGTATCTCCGGCCCATAAGGCTATCACCTTAGGATGTTTAATAGAACCCCATCGACTAGTGGCCAATCATATTACAAAATATGGGGCTTACCATCGCATGGCTGCACTATATAAAACATTGAACCCATCTAGGGCAAATACCAAAACAAAACCATGTAGAGCAAGTATTAAAATATGTCACATAGGGCCGATATCAAAACCATACGATAAAAACCATCCTTAAAAACCATTGGGCACAACAACCCTAGATGGTAGGCCCACATCAATGATCCATCTAGACCACCACTCAATAACCACCAAGTCGAAGGTCCATTACGATCACAACTAGTCATGTTATATCCCAAGTATGGGTGTACATTCATATGTGGGAATTTTTCACTAATGTACCAGTTTAAGTTCAATAAGCAATCCACAAAAGAAATCCACAAACATGAACAATTATACAGGATAATCATAAAGCATGTAATACAACAATTCAATTTCTACCAGCTAACACATGTGATTATAAAGGGAGATATCAATTATTAATTTAAATAAAAAACTATAACTTAAGCTAATGAGAAGATGGAAAGCTCAAGGGGAAGAATCATCACCTTATACATTGCATCGCCTACCAGCATTGCTAGGAAGTACGTGCACCCTCAGAGTTGAGTCCTACCATGGATTGTGATGTTATACATGAGATCAATTTTCTACCAAGTCTCTATAGTCAAGATTTATACGACCCAGGGTTTGGATTACTTTTAGGGTTTTATTATAGAATTAGGGCTTCGCACTAGGGTTTAGTTATAGGCTTTGGATTCTAGGATTTAAACTATGAGGTATGCACAACTTAAATACAATATAATGGTATGGTTAGTTATAATTTAACGTAAATGATAAAATTAGTATTTGCGATCATGGTAATAGTAAGTATTCTAATGAAATAATATAGCCCATCATTAAAGGTAATATTTTTCAAGTGATGGATTCCATGTTAGTATCATTAATGATGATTCCATTCATAGTATCTAACATTAGCGTAGACAGTGTACTGATGGTTATTCGTGCTTAATAATTTCCATCAACCTTAATGATGTAGTTACTATTAACTATTATAATAATAATGGTCGAGTAGTCTGATTCATCACTAATGGCTATGTTTAGGAATGATAAATAAATACTATTATCTAACATTTAACGGTTGTGGTTTTATTCATGTTAACTATTACTTAGCATACATAACCAATTAATGGCTAATCATATTTAACAATTGAATCAATTTAGGAACACCAATAATAATGATAAGTCAGACAACTTACTTTGAGAGGGGAAGCTAACTCACGCTGGTTGGCACGACAGCAAGTTGGGTTTCCAAACCCAATTTGCTATAATCTCAACATTGGGCCGAACCCAACCAAGTGGAACTGGGCCTGCATTGGGGCGACTGGGCCCACTAGCCATGGCTCAATAAATGAGGTCGTTCTCAACTAAGTGTGGCCCGCTGTTTCACAGTGTGCGGCCCACCAAATTTATGGTGAGGTTTTCTATAGTTTAAATGTGGTATAGCCCACCTGTTTTAAATAAGGTGCGGCCCAGGTGGAGATCGTTTTTCCATCACAGTTTTCACGGCCCATCTGTGAGTCTATTTCAGCTCGGATTGAAGGCCAAGCTGAGAGTCGTCCTCAGCTCAGATTGTGGCCCATTTAGAGGACCTGTTTCCCTCAGCTTTCGGCCCATACAAGGCCCTGTTTTCAGCTTTGATTCAGACCAACCTCGGCCCAGATTTTTAGCCCAGCACTGAGATTGATCTCAGCATGCCCTGCAGCTGCTGGTGTCGGTCCATACCACAGCCAAAACGTGGTTAGCTTCGGCTTGCCTCATGCACAGCTGAATGCTGTCTACACGGCCTAGTTGGCATTCATTTCCAGCCCTGGTAACGGACCATATTTCAGCCATTACATGGCTTGATGAAGATGGAAGGGGGAGTTACCTGGCTTGGCTCAACACGATCGAACTGGGTCGGGTTGGTGCAATGACAGCGAGCCGCAGCTGTTCTATTTCTTCTCTTCTTCGCTTTTTTTTTACTTTTTCTTTCTTCCTTCTATTTCCTTCTCTCTTCCTGCTTCTCTTCTAGCTGGAAACATCCAGCAATGGATGAGCCGTCAGGACAGACTCAGTCCGAAGTTGGCCCAAGTTGCCTGGTGCAGTAGCTAGTGCAGCACTAGCTCCCTCATCCTCTTTTCTTCCTTTCTTTTTCTCTCTTTCTATCCTTTTCCTTCCTTCTCCCCTCGTCAGAGATATCCAGAAACAAACCCGATCACAACAAGGGTCGAACCACGTCGACCTGGTGTGGTAAAACGATGAGGGAGAAAACCCGGATGTTAATGGCATATTCAAGTGCCAGCCACCTATCTTCGAAACGACGTTGTTGGAGGGCTTTAATTTGCTTCACGATGCTTGTAGGAGTGAGAAAGTAGAGCTCCATCAACATTTTCATGGCGGGTTCGCATGGAGAAGAAGACGACCCGTTTTTTTCTCTTTGGATATTTTCCTTTGTAAAGCCCTAATAACTAGGTGTAGACAGCTGAGATTTCTTTGCAGATGAAGCGACGGGATCAAAGGATTTCCATGCACGCAGATCGCTAACGTGGAGCAGCAACAGTTTCCATTTTTGGAAACAGTGTGTTTGTAGGACCATTTTGCGGTGAGGATCGTGTGTCCATGCATACGGGAAAACCTTCTGTAGCAGTCGGGTTTTGGTTGAGCCCACTGCCTAAGTCAGATGGACGGATCAGATTGGCCTTCCGATCACTTTTGGTGGGCCAAATCTCAAAGAGACGGACACCCGACCGTCCACTGTCAACAGCAAAAGAGAGAGAGAAAATCTCTATTTGGAGAAGTCTCGTGTCAGCGCCGCTTGACCGAGACACTCGGACTGGTGCACAGCAAGTGCACCACTCCTGGTGCACAAGCAACACCCTCGTGGGGTCCTCGTGATGCTTGTGGGAAATCCACACCATCCATTCTCTTTGGGAGGCCCATTTGAGGCATCAAGCTAGCGATCAGACCGATTCATGGTTCAAGTGGCCCATATGTCATGATCGGCGCGCCTGCTCATGGGTTTCCACCAATCTACGGGTTAGATCACTCCAAGTTCAACTATTAACGGTTGAAAGGGGTTATATGGATCCTAAAGAGTATTCAGATGTTTTGATTTGACTTAGGTGCACCTGAATAGTTAATTTCACAATCTATTGGTCAGAATCATGCAGTTTAGTGTTAATTGATAAGTAGCGGATCTGGCGGATCAGATTTTCAAATCCACTTTGACCATTCAATCCATTGGCCCATGTAAGGCCATGAGTCCCAAGACGAGGCTGTTCTAACATTCGGGTGCCCCTACAACTTGACGTTTTCATGCCCAGCAAGGTGTTTTGTGGGGCCCACAGGGGTATTTCAGTAAATCCAACCCACCCATTTGTTTAGCAAGGTCAACTAGGGCGGGGGATTAGACGTGTGGCTGATCAAAAGGGTCAAATGGGTCATACTTTCAAGCCTTGGTGTCTGATTGTGGACTCTCGTCGATCAAATGTCCAAATCGAATTTAACTCTGACCATCAAGTGTTCTTAGGGCTTCTAGTCTAATCTAAATAGATCCTTAAGGATTATCCTCGAAATCAGATGGTCAAGTCGCATGATTAAGGGATAACTGACAGATAAGGTGTGATGGACACAATGAACGGTGGATCTCATGACTTTGATCTTTAAACTTACTTTGTATGATTTATTTATATTAAGTAGGTATACGTTGAAATATCTTCACGATCAAGGTTCTAAAAATTAGGATTATTTATTTATTTATTTATTTATAAAGTATAGGGTCAATGTACTTGTGTTGAGGTGGTTAAATGGGCAGATCAATACCAATTCTTACAACTGTGTAGTGAGTAGTCATAGTCCAAAATTAGATGGTTGAAAGGTCATTAGGGATCCAGGGCAGATTGAACTAAACTCTTGAAGGTCTTGTTGTCATAGTCAAAGTCAAATGGTTAAGATGGATGGATTGAGGGCGACTGTTCTGGTAAGCTAGGTTAACGTTCTTACTAAGTTAGGTTATACGGTAACACCTGAGTACTGATAGGTACAGGGTGTTACAATAACACCTACATCAAAGTGGGCCATACCACACACAAGTTGAGAGGGTTACCCTCCATTAAATATTCATAATCATTTGTTGGGCCCATAGATATGTGGTTCATGAATCCGACTCATCCATTATGTGTGTCGCACTTGGTTGAGGGATCAGGGAGATCAAAGTTACATGGGTACCAAAGTGATGTATTCATTATATCAACACCGTTCATCTATTTTTAGAGATCATTTAGAGCATTATCAAAAAAAAATTTGAATCATATCGAAAGATTATCTGGACCATACCATAAATAGCAGTGGAGATAATGATTTCACCGTTAAACAATTCACAAGGCCCACCATAACGTTTATTTTCCATCCAATCTGTTCATAAGGTCACAAAGACCTGAATTAAGAGGAAAAACAAATTTCATATTGGTCTAAGACTTCTATAACCCAAAAAGGGTTTCAATGGCAAACGTTCAATCCCCCACTACTTTTTGTAGTGTGGACTACTTGTTAGTTAAATCTGTCTTATTTTTCTTCTCAAACCTTAAGACGAGTTCGCCAAATGGATGGACGGTTTGGATATAAGACATACCTCATGATCAGACCCACAATTCTTGCTGATTTATTTGGCTTCATATGTTTTTAGATGGTGTGGGCCACCTAAGTTCCATGTACGGCTGATTTTTGGGATGCCCCATAATCTAAAGGGGACCCATCAAATGCACGGTGTAGATAATCGACATACATCAAGGTGGGACCAGTGGTGGGACCCACCGTCCCTTCAGCGTCCAGCAGCAGGACGCTGACAGCGAGTGGCATCCAGGCATATATTTTTATTTTTTATTTTTTTGTTTTATCGTGGTTTTTCATAAGTGGGGCCCCCATCAAGATAATCCAGTCCATCTATTGCATTCTCTGGCTCGTGATAGATCCAACGAGCCCAATATTCAGCATGTTTTGACGCACAGAAATATCATAGCGGGCCCTAACAGTTTATCACTATTAAAATAACCTTTTTGATGGTGTGGCCTACCAGAGATTCGGATTGGCTTCACTTTTCGGCTCAAGGGCTAAACTGAGCTGGAAAATTGAATGGACGGTGTGGATTAAATACATACATCATGGGGAGGGGCCTGTTGTGGTCCCACAGCCCTTGCCTGGTTGAAGCAGCTTGGACACTGCTTGCTACAGCGTCCCCTAGAAGCTGGCAGCAGCGTGCTCCTTCTCTATTGTATTTTTTTATTAGATATGTTCACGTGTGTGCATGGGTGTGTGTGTGTGGCCCGCTCAATGGGCCACACTTAGACAGTTTTGATGGCATACAAAATTCTGGTGGGACACTAGCAATAGGTCCCACATGAAGTCTATAACAACTTATTTTTTTTGTATATTTTCTCCTATACATTCACACCATTAATCACATCATTATTATCAAATCATCACCACTATTAATCGTCCAAATTTATAAAAAAAAAAAAAAAAAAACAAACAAACAAACAAACCATAAGAGTGGAGAGGGTCTACTCACCTTGATGGATTAGATGGATGGAAGGGATGGGATTGATGGAGTTGATGGCCCACCAAGATCACTCCTCTCTCTCTCTATTGTAGGAAATGGTGAAAATGCTAAGGGATTGAGGGGTATTTGTAGAGAAATTGTTAAAATGTGGTTAGATTCAATTAATGTGATCTAGGTTAGCATAGACTAGGATTATGGCAATTAATTCATGATTTGTAATTAATGGTGGATTAAAGGGTATGGTATGGAGAAGAGTTGACCTTGCATGCACATGAGAGAGTAGAGGTATGGGTGTGTGACATCACACACATGGGTAGAGATTCTCTCACCCATGTGTGGCATGGTGCATGTGTGCATCGCATGTGTTATGCACATGTGTGAAATGGAATATATCTCACCATGCGCACAAGATACACCAACGATACTTCACAGTGTATCTCATGATCGAAGCGTCGTATAGATGCACGGGTGGTACCTTCGCGATCGCAACGATGGGGCGGTCAATATGAAATAGGTTTCGAGGTCTTAAGGTTCCGCTCAGCTGGGTGTGTACTATGCACAGATAGTCCGGTCTAGCTAATGGAGTCGATCATCGTGCACATAAGCATAGAGAATGGTACGGAATGGACGGGGTCTTACACACCTTAATAACCTTATACAGTTATTGCGATTTTCACAGACTATCACAATCAAACCCACTTTGTGATTTTACAGGGTCACCAGAAATAAACCTACTGAGATTTTCGGGATATCTCAGAAAAACTCAAACTGAAATAATTTAAAAGAGAGTACTTATCTTCAATTTGACGAGTCGAAGTCATGGTTATAGCTTGAATGTAGCGATATTCTTCTTTGGATATTGATGAAATCGTTGTATAAGTTCAACCCAAAAAGATATAAAGGGATCTAATAGATTTTCAATGAAATGAATGAAATCCTATTGCTGCAGATTCGATTTTCCATTTTCTCAAAGTATGGATTACTCTATCAAAAACAGTTTAATCTAACTTTGAGAAAGATAATAGAATAAGCTAATAATAAAATATGAATTACAACACAAATAGCTTAAGGAGACTTGAAGGATCTCTCTTTATGGCACAATAAAAGACAGAATTTTCGTAGTTTAAAGAGTAAGAGAAAGCCTCTATTTATAGCCAAAGATCTATGTACTTTGGTTGGCCCAAGATTCAGTTCGGCTAGCCGAACTTCAAAGATTACGTTCCAATTAGAATCTTAAAATCGCGGGATAAAATCTTTCAAATCTTCGGCTAGTCTAAGCCCATCTTCGGTTGGCCGAACAGGAGGTTGAGCTGGCCGAACAGGAGGCTCGGCTGGCCTAACTGGCCGAAGATCTGATTTTGTTCCATTGTTGGAAACTTGACTGAAACCACCTTAGGCTAGCTGAAGGCAAGTTCGGCTGGCTGAACCCCAAGTTGGGCTGGCAAAACGTATAGCAAAAAGATCTTTTTAGATCTATCTTTTTGACTGAATATTATAGGGTTGCCCAACAGGTTAGGTTGGTCGAATCGGACTTCAGATTGGCCTAACTAGAGTGTATTTAATATAAAATATGATTTTAAATATGCATGAGTGAAATACACTTAACCTATGGTCAAACTATGTTTATACCACCTGCAGGTTAACTCATATGAAGTGTTCTGAACCTCGAATCATGAATAGACTTACTTTGAGATGTTGAGCCTTCTTTCCAAATGCTTAATCGAGTTGATAGCTTGTCTTCGGTCGAGCTTGCGATCGTAACCGGACTACAAAATTTGATAAACTAAAATGTGCTTTAAGTATAAACACTTACAGGGACCCTTAACTAAAGAACATGGGACCTACCACAAGGTGTCAAAGAGGCCTATATGCAATACAGTTATGTGCTTAGAAAAATTTTAGTAAACAAAAAAAGTGCAAAGGAAAGGAAATAGATAAAATGACAAGTAGGGCCCACATGCTGGCAATGCATAGATAAGAGACACATCAATACACATTGCTGTCCAAATTGAATGAACTAATAAAGTACATAAATCAAAAGTGGTCCCACTACCAAATGGGTCCACAATAAGAGGATGAATGTTGTGGACAACATACATACAACATATAAGTAGCACATGAAATGTCTTGACCAATTCTCTATGATCAGATTCTGTGTTGGGAAATCCGAGCTGGTCTTAACAAGCTCCCAAATACATTTTCGTACAAGGCCAAGCTCTCAACCATCTGAACTCTGATCGAGACGTAGTATATTCCGTTGGAAAGCTATTTTGATTTTCTACGAAGCCAATGGAATATATATTTCTATTGGTGTCACACCCTAAACTTGAAAACCGAGTTCACAAAATTCTCGATCACCGAATTCGGTGCTGACAGCCTCCATAGTACCCCATTCTCGGCTCCCAGACCCAAACACCAAGTTCCAATCCTGGGATCCTACAAGGAGGATTTCAAATATGATTTGATTCGTAATGAGCATAACCCACAAACAATAACCACAAGAACACCATCACAAAATCCACTATGATCAAAAACTTTGAGCACAATGTGTATGAAAGGAAAATACAAGATAATGAAAAAACAAAAACTCCAAAAGCTCGACTGCACACTCCAACTGCGGTAAGGCTACAGTTGCGTCCGGGCGTCACCTGCACACATCGAATGTGCATAAACGTATAGAAAGCTTAGAGGGCGGTGTAAGTGTGTGCACAATATGAGCATGCTCAAAATGCAAGGTCAGAGTAATGCGAAATCATGCTGATGAGTACATGAATGCAATCAGCCGTACCAAGGCTATGCAGTGCAAGATATGAATGTTATCGGCCATATCAAGATCATGCAATGCGAGATGCAACTCAAGCATGCCAATCATCATCCAAATCCACATATCAATACAGCTCATCAAATATCAATACAGTTCTCATTCTGGATAATCACCAGGGTTTAGTACACTCCAAATGGCATTGCCCCTTTCCCAGGTGCGCAGTCCAAGTGAGCTTAAGAAACCTCACTATCCGTCTGGCCAATAGTCTGTCAATATCTATCCGACACGTCGATAGCGGACCCATTCACGAGCTGGTCAAACTCAGCCTAGTAATGCCCCCTACCCTCGGGCGAGTAAGGCCACACCCCTTTCCAACCAACCACGACATAGTGTAGATGTTCCTGGGTCAAATCCCTAAACCCGATGGTATGGTTAATTTTGGGGGGTGGCCCACTGCCCTAAGGGGGCCCACCCAAATGCACGGTGTAGATGTTCTACACACATCACGGTGGGGCCCACAACTAGGACCTCCTGCCTCCAGCGTCACGTAGTAGGATGCTGCTGGCGTCCTCTGACTGGCAGCAGCTGCTGCTGCCTGTTTATTTTATATTTTTTATTTTCCTGGGGATTTTCCTAGGTGGAGCCCACATCAGATGGATCCACTCCACTGGTTGGATTCTATGGCTCATGACAGACCAAACAAGCCCAATATTCAAGGTATTTTGGTGTGTAGAAACATCAGGTGAGTTTTTAACGGTAGGAAACACTATTTCCTATGTTATGGCCCGCCAGATAGTTGGATTGGGTTCATTTTTCAGCTCAACGTCTAAAATGAACAGGGGAATGGAATGGACGGCATGGATTGAGTTCATTCACCAAGGTGGGGCCTGTATGAGCAGCCCACACCAAAAGTTCAAGTATAAATATGATATTATTTTTTTTATTAGCTTGTTAGTACTCACCCATGTCAGTACACGTACTCCATGTTAGCCACACCTTACGTCCAGCGTCCAGGGACACTGGACGACATGGATAAACACAGGCTCATGGTGGGTCCCACATGGACGTGGCCCACCTGTTTAGATCAAAATGATGTTTGTGTTTTTCTTTCCATCCAAGCCCGCTAATGAGCAGGACAGTGTAGATCCAACACATCCGTCAGGTGGGTCCCATTGAGGTGAATGGCATGGATAAAATATATGCTTCATGGTGGGACACACACACACCAAATGGGCCACACACCCCTTCATCATCATCATCATGCAAAGCGAGAGAGAGAGAGAGAGAAACGGTGATAGAGGGACCCCGCCACTATGGACCCCTCATGGTTACATCACATACATCAAAATGGGTCCCACCAACAAGTGGGCCCTAATATAAGAATTAACAGTGGATCACCCACCTTTTGGACTCCTTCTTGCTTCCTTAGCCTCCTTAGCTCCTATGTCCAACCTTTGACAGTGGATGACAGAGTTTTGATGGTGGGGATGAGAGATGAGAGGGTGGAAAGTGGGCCACATTTATTGTTTTGGAAGAGTTTGGGGAGGCTTGGACGTATGGAATTTTTGTTGCTTGGGAGAGTGTTTTGAGAAAACAAGGGAGAGAGATAGAAATAATGGATGAAGGGATGGATGGAGTGGTGGTTGTAAGGAAAAGAGATGGATAGGTAAGGTTTAGTTTGAAATTTTGTAAAAGAGGGATAGGTAGGGGAGAGAGAGAGTTGACTTGTGGAAAAAGGAGGGATGGGTGTTGTACTTGTTGTAGGGTGAGGTAGCATGGTGGTGTACTTGACTTGATGAATGTGACATGTTGTAGAAATTCTCTCGAAATTTGTAACGCGCGGCATTTCTTCAAAATGAACGCAGGCCCATATCTTCTAGCCTAGGTATCGGATCGGTGCGCGAGTCATGGTGTTGGAACCACAGTGACGGCGCGGTCGCTAAGATACAAGTTTCGGGTTAAGTTGACTTAAGTATGCAGGTGTCAACTTAAGATCACGCACAAATGTCAGATACAGGTCGAGGGTTGCCAAAATTCAATCGAGAGGACCGCGGAAGCTTACAGAACGGTACGGACTAGGATACGGGTCTTACAACTCTCCCCTCTAAATAAAAATTTTATTCTCAAAATTTACACAATCATTGTAAGCAAACATAACTCATAACAGAAGAGGAAACAAGGCATCATCATATAATATCGGAGACAGTATACAAAATACAACATATAATCAATCATCAAAGAGATGGGGATAGCACTCTCGAATCTCAGCCTCGCGCTCCCAAGATACCTCATCAATAGAATGGCGACCCCACTGAACCTTTACCAAGGGAATGACCTTGGTCCGGAGGACCTGCTCCTTTCGATCAAGGATGCGGACTGGCTGCTCAATGTAAGAAGCGTCCTCACGAACCTCCAATGGCTGTAATCAATAACAGAAACGATGTCTGACCCACACTTCCTAAGTATAGAGACATAGAAAATGTTGTGGATGCCAGACAACTGAGATGACAATGCAAGCCGATAGGCCACGACACCAACGCGCCTAGTAATCTTGAAAGGTCCTATGAATCTCGAGGCAAGCTTGCCCTTCACTCTAAATCGAACTATGCCCTTCATGGGCGAGACCTTGAGATACACATGGTCCCTTACATCAAACTCAAGGGACGACACCGGCGATCAGCAACACTTTTCTGCTAGCTCTGAGCTGTGCGCATCCTCTGCCTGATGATATTGATAGCTTCTGATGTCTGCTGCACAAGCTCGGGACTTAGGAGACGCCGCTCTCCAACCTCGGCCCAACAACTCGGATATCTGCACTGTCTGCCATATAATGCTTCAAAATGAGTCATGCCAATGGTCGCGTGATAGCTATTATATGGGAAATCAGCCAATCGCAAATGCTCATCTCAGCTACCCCAAAAGTCAATCGGGCAGGCCCGAAGTATATCCTCAAGGATCTAGTTAACCCTCTCAGTCTGGCCATCGATTTGCGGATGATACACGGTACTGAGCTGCAAATCAGTGCGCATCGCTCTCTTAAAGCTCCTCTAGAACTGAGACGTGAACCTCGAGTCTCGATCAGAAATGATTGAGACTGGAACGTCGTGCAGTCTCACAATCTCCTCGATAAATAACCTCGCAAGCCGGTCTAAAGGCCAAGTCGCACGAATTGTAAAAAAATGTGCAGACTTCGTCAGATGATCAACGACGACCCAGATGGCATCGTGACCGCGTTGAGTCCTCAGTAAGCCCATGATAAAATCTGTCGACACGTGCTCCCACTTCCACGTCGGGACACTCAACGGCTGCAATGGACCAAGGGGTCTCTGATGATCGGCCTTGACACACTTGCATGTGTCACACTCGGCCACAAAACTGGCGATCTTACGATTCATCCCTACCTAAAAATACTATCCCTGCCTAAAAATACTATCTCCTCATATCACGATACATCTTCGTCGAGCCAGGGTGGATAGAAAACTGCGATCGATGTGCCTCGGTCATAAGATCTTTGCGCAACTCAGGAATATCTGAGACACATAATCGGCCTCTGAAGCGAAGTCCACCATCAGCACCAATCTGTTTGACTCTTAGATGCTGCCTTTGCTCAGTAATCTTGTAACGACTCGTCTGTCTGCTGAGCCTCGATCACCCTTGCGACAAGAGAGGGTTGAATAGATAGGCTTGATAGTTGAATGATAGAAGACTGCAGACCAAAATTAAAGTCATACTCTGCTATATCCTCAAGCATCCTCCACTCCTGAATCATTATGTGTGCCACCTGGCCTCGTGGTTGACGGCTGAGGACATCCGCCACCACATTCGCCTTACCTGGGTGATACTGGAGATCAAAATCATAGTCCTTCAAGAGCTCCATCCAACGTCTTTGCCTCATGTTTAGCTCAAACTAAGAGAATAAGTACTTCAAGCTCTTGTGATCGAAGAAGAGCTCAAACCTGACCCCATAGAGATCTTACCTCCACACCTTAAGTGCGAAGATGATTGCTGTCAGCTCCAAATCATGCACGGGGTAGTTGAGCTCATGGACCTTGAGCTGACGAGATGCGAAGGCTGCAGGCCTGTCGTGTTGCATCAGGACAGTACCCAAGCCAATACGCGAAGCATCAGTAAATACAACAAATCCATCACTCTCAGAGGGAAGAGTGAGGACAGGAGCCAACGTGAGGCAGTCCTTTAGCTCTATAAATACTCTCTCACGGGAGTCGCTCTAAATAAACTTCATGCCCTTCCGATTTAATCTGGTCAATGGGGTTGCAATGCGGGAGAAGCCCTCAATGAAACATCAATAATATCCCACTAAACCAAGAAAACTGAGGATCTCGGACGCAGTCGTGGGCTGGTCCCACTGACACGCTGCCTCAACCTTCGAGGGGTCCACTACGACACCCTCCCTCGTCACCACGTGACCGAGGAACCTCACCTCCTCCCACCAGAACTCACACTTCTCCATCTTCACATACAGCTGGTGGGCACGGAGGGTCTGCAACGCAATCTCCAGATGCTGCATATGGTCCTCACAAGTCCTCGAATATATCAGGATATCATCGATGAATACCACAATAAACTAATCGAGATACGAACGGAAGACATCGTTCATTAACTGCATGAAGACCGCGGGTGCATTGGTCAGTCCGAAGAACATGACCTGAAACTCAAAATGACCATAACGCATCCTAAAAGCCATATTCGAGATGTCCTCTCGGACCCGAATCTGATGATAACCGGAACGCAGGTCAATCTTCGAAAAGACTATGCACCCTACGGCTGATCAAACAAATCATCTATCCTCGGGAGCGAGTACTTGTTCTTAATCATGACCCGGTTGAGCTCATGGTAATCCACGCAAAGCCTCAACGAGTCATCCTTCTTCCTGACGAAGAGTACCGGCGTTCCCTATGAAGAACTACTCAGACGGATGAATCCCAACTCACGCAACTCATCCAACTGTTGCTGCAGCTCACGCAACTCCATCGCTGTCATACGGTACGGGGCCTTCGAGATATGCGCGGTACCGGACATAAGATCAATTTGGAACTCAATATGACAGCGCGGTGGCAATCTCGGAATCTCTTGAAATATGTCGGGAAAGTCACAGACAATCGGCAACCGATCAATACAAGTGATAATATGCTCTTCAACGGCACAGGACATCAAACAAGACAATGACCCTCCTTTGGGCTCGGCAATGAACTGAAACTGCGACAAGCCAGTATGCTAAATGTGACTATCCTCGTAGAAGAGTCCAAGATAGTGTAGTACTCGGCAAGCCAATCCATGCTGAAGATAATTTCAAAATCTGACATCGGCAGCACGTACAAGTCAGTGGGCAAGAAAATCTCTCCCACTAATACGGGGCAAGACGAACAGAAGCGGCTCAATAATGTGGTCTTCCCCAAGGGTGTCAATACGGTCTCACGAGCAAACTTTAAGGCCCGTATCCTAGACCGTACCGTTCCGTATGCTTCCATGGTCCTCCCGGTCGAATTCCGGCAACCCAGGATTTGTTATCGGCGTTTGGGCGTGATCCTGAGTCATGTCCCATATATCAGAGTCGGCCCAACCTGAGACTTGTATCCCTGCGACTGCGCTGTCGCAGCGATTCCGATGCTGCGCCTCCCGCGCTGAGGCGATACCCGGGCCAGGAGATGTGGGCCCGCGTTCAGTTCAAGGAAAATGCCGCGCATTGCAGATCCCGAGAGAATCCATCACATCAATCCCATCAATCATTCAATCAAGTACACATCACTCCCATCACTCACACCCATCCCTAAGCACAACTACCCATCCCCAAAGTCAACTCTCTCCCTTACACAAGTATAGCCATCCATCCCTCTCTCTCATCACTCCTCTCCCATCATCTCTCTCTCTCTCATTCTCTCTCCTTTTTCCTCCGAAGCAACCCACGTTCAAGCTCCCCATGAGAGAGCTAATGTGGCCCACCTTCCTACCTCCCATCTCGACCATTCAAAGTCCATCTCAACCGTCAGAATCGTTTCCTTGGAGCTCTAGAGACTATAGGCGGTAGAAGGAAGAGAAGATCAAATGTGGGTGTTTCTATAAGCCTATATTTTATTCTTTTGATGATGGGCCAAGTGGGTCCTACTGATTGATGGTATGGATCTCACTTTTGACCCTAGATGTGGCCGATGGCCCACTATGATTCTCATGATCATTCCATGATGGGGCTATTCTCCATGGACCCCATCATGATGTTTATTTTCCTTGCATGAATAGAGGTCATTTAGACCTTCCATTTTGGTGGAAAAGAAATCCCCACTGTTGATCTTTGATTTGGTGGGCCCACATGTATTGGGACCCACTTGATGTATGATTGAATGCAAGGGAGGGCTCATAGTGTCGGGGTTCCTCTATCACATGTGTCTATTCTCTCTCTCTCTCTCTCTCTCTCTCTCTCTCTCTCTCTCTCTCTCCCCCCCCCCTCTCTCTCCTTCCCTCATTTTTATGACCCACCTTGTGATATGTTTCACATCTATGTCATCCATCTAATGGGCCCACTTAACAATCTGTGTAGGCTAGCCCAATTGGAGGAAGCACACAAATATCTGCTTCTATCCAAGGCTGGTGGGTCCCACACATGTGGACCCACCCCAATGAAATGTTCACAATGCCATCTGGGGCCCTACCTCGCTGGACTAGTCAGGGTCGTCCAGCGCCTAACCTCCCTGGGTGCTGGAGGCTGGGAAGGAAAACAAAAATATTGGTTTGATTTTTAAACTCTTTGGGTGGACCGCTCATACAGGCTCCACCTTGATGTATGAAGTTAATCCATGCCGTCCATTCCATTCTCCAGCTCATTTTAGGCGTTGAGCCAAAAAATGAAGTTAATCCGATGTTCTGGCGGGCCATATCATAGAAAACAGTGGCCTTACAGTTGAAATCCATCCTGATATTTCTGTACCCCAAAATATATTGAATATTGGGCTTGTTTGGTCCATCTTGACTCCTAGAATCCAATGGCTGGGTTGGATTCACTTGATGCGGGCCCCACATACAAAAAACTGTAAAAATACTATTTTTTCACACACATATATATATCATGCAGCGCCTGTTGCTGCTGACACTGCAGTAGGACGTTGCTACGTTTGAGGCAAGGACCATGGTCCCAACCATGGGCCACACCGTGATGTGGGTTGAACATCAACACTGTGCATTAGGTGGGCCCCTTTTCAAACGGTGGGCCCCCCCTTAAATCAGCCGTGTAGCGAACTCATGTGGCCCACGTCATAGGAAACAGTGGATTAAGCATCTGCCATTGAAACTCTTTTGTGGTCACAGAAGTTTTGGATCAATATGAAATTTATTTTTCCTTTTCATTCAGGTCCGTGCAACCTTATTAACAGATTGGATGTAAGATAAATGATATGGTGGGCCACTCCCACGTGGGACCCACCTTATGCAATCTGCACCATCCAGATGTGACTGGACGGTGGATCTGGTGTGTGTGTGTGTGTGTGTGCATGTGTGTGTGTATATACTATCTTATATTATATATAATATTATATAATGCAATATCCTGCATTGGTGAGCCATACCCACGTGGAACTCACTTGCATGATGTGAGGCTGGTGCATCTCACAACAACTATTAAGCTACTGTTTGACGTCACTAGGCTCTGTGAACCCCACTGTATGTGTTGTATCCCACCGTCCATCCTTTTGGTGAGTCGCTTAAGGTGGACCACGTTCGTGGACCCCACCCTGATGTATTGGTTCATCTAACCATCCATCCATTTAGCAAGACTGTCACAAGGCTTGAGACTAAAAATAAGACAGACCTAGTTATTAGATGGACCACACTACAAAAAACAATGGATTGAACGCCCACCATTGAAACCCCTTTTGGGATTACAGAAGTTTTGAACCAATATGATATTTGTTTTTCCTCTAAATCCAGGTCTTTGTGACCTTATGAACAGACTAGATGGGAAATAAACCCCATGGTGGGGCCTACTAAAATTTAATGGTGGAAATCTTTATCATCACTATTATTTGTGGTATAGTTCAGATGATCTTTTGATCTGATTCATTATTTAGATAACACTCTAAAATGATCTCTACAGATGGATGAATGGTGTGGCCCGAGTAGTGCAGCCCACTTGTTGTATTTGAGAGGCCCATTGAGAGGTATTTGGGGCCCATCTGAGTTAAGGCCCATGTGATTCGGCCCGTTGTATCGGCCTATTTGATTCGACCCATTTATATCAGCCCATTTGATCGGTCCATTTGATTCGGCCCATGTGATTCGGCACATTAAATCGGCCCATTTTATTTAGCCCATTGGATTCGGTCCATTTGATTCGGCCCATTTGTATCAGCCCATTTAATTTAGTCCATTTAATTCGGCCCATTTGAATTGGCCCATTTGATCAGCCCATTTGATTCGGCCCATTTAACTCGACCCATTTGATCAGCCCATTTAATTCAGCCATTTGAATGCAATTGAGGCCCATAATGATGTATATTAGGCCCTTGTGTGAGCCTGTGGGCCCACTGTATGTTTGACCCTATGTGGGCCACTCCTTAGGAGCAATGTTGGTTAAATGACCACATTAATGGGCAATGATGGTTGAACCTCCACATTATGACCTTCCCTTAGGCCTTGTTAGGCCCATCCTCATCACTCTCTAGTGGGTTAACCCAAACCATTGGGCCCCATTGATATTGCTTGATCCATTATCGACCGTCCATCTGTGGACCTCGCCTTATGTCAAGGTTGATTTCGATACCGATTCTGATTGTTGAGGCCGATTCCGATTTGTCGAGGCCCATTGTTGAGGCCCATGTGATACAACCCACTTGATGTATATGAGGCCCATGTGATGTGGCCCACTGTGACCATGTGAGGCCCATTGTGATTACCTGAGGCCCATTGTAACCATGTGGGGCCCATTGTGATTGTACAAAGCCCATCGTGACCATGTAAGGCCCACTATGATGGTATGAGGCCTATTGTGTATGTATGAGGCCCATTATGATGTGTGAGGAGTATTGTGTTGTGATTATATGAGGCCTATTGTGAATCTATGGGGTCCATTTTGATGAGAGTGGCCCATTATGATTGTATGAGACCCGTCGTGACTAGATGAGGCCTATTGCAATGTGAGAGGCCCATGGTGATTGTGTGAGATCAATCATTATTATGCTCGATAATCATGCATAGCATCATGATACATGCCTATACGCATCATCTGCATGTTTGTTATGAGATGTGATTGACCATTACATATGTCATTGGAAGGTTGTTATGAGACTCCCTGATAGGCGGAGGTTATCTCACATGAGCGCACGGTATGCGCAGGATTGATGCATGGCTGGATTGTATGACTCATGCATCTTGCATTGTGTGTTATGATTAGCGACATCAGGGTTGTAGCCTCCACAGGCATATCGTGGATGGCCAGATGGGACACCAAAAATATGTTATTAGCATTGGGTTGCCATAGATGGCCCTGGGTGAAAATCCCTAAACCGCTTGGTACCAGAGGACGCCCCAACATCAAGACCGAGTGGATATATATGAATGCATGAGGGTCGTATACCTGTAGGCCGTGTCTCCCACTATGTCATGGTCGGTTGGGAGGGGGTGTGCCTTACCCGCCTGAGGGAGTAGGCATAGCTAGGCTGAGTCTGACCAGCTCGTGAATGGGTCTACTATCGACGAGCTGGGCTAGTATTGGTAGGCGGATAGTGAGGTCTCTTCCACTTACCCAGTTGTGCTCTTGATAGGGCAGCAAGCTGGTGTGGAGTATACTAGACCTCGGTGATGATCCCAGAGATGTACAGTACGGATTTGTGGAGCAGGCATTGCATACTCATTCATTCATTCATTCACCACCCACTCGGGCTGGTGATGCACAACTATTTGTTATGTATGCCTTCGCACTGGCCAGGATTTCGGTTGGGGCGTGCGACTAACCTGAGATCATGAGTTTACCACATTGAGTCTGATTATCCAAATTAAGTATGGGACTGGTTTGGATAGAAGTCCCTTGTGGTGGACCCCATAACCTACAATAGTACGTACTATCATCCCAACTTCACACTCCAGCATGGCCATTCCATTTGCACCGCATACTTCATTACATCCCCGGCATATGGCATTTTGGGTTACTGTGTTTCTGCATTTATATGGTCAAGATACTGCTGACGGTATTCGTGAACTCATCAGTAATTATATATTGCATTTGCATCATCGACATCTGATATTTAGTTCTCTATTATTCCACATTTGTATAGTCGATCCGCATTGCTTATCCTGATATTGAATGATTTATAAATTGGTCAGTATTTTCGCTTACTCTTATATCGTATGGTTCATGATCTTGTCAGTATTTTGGCTTATCCCGATGATGTATGATTTATGGGTTTTATTGTATGTTTGGTACTTACCTTGTGCACACACTTACACTACCCTCTAAGCTTTCTATAAGCTTATATACGATAGATGCGTGCAGGTGATGTTAAGTTACAGCAGCGTGGAGCTTGGAGCATGTAGCTGTCTTCCAGAGCTTTAATCTTATTTTTGACATATGTATTTCCCCTTTTAGCATTGTATTCAAAGTTTATATTAGTGGATATGTGATGATGATGTTACCTTTGTGATTTGGGTAAACTTGTGGTTATGCTTCTTACGAGATAAATGTATGTTTGAAAATCTTCCTTGTAGGATCCCAGGATCGGAACCTGGCGTATAGGCATTGGGAGCCGAGAATGGGGTACTACGGAGGCTGTCAGCACCAGATTTGGCAATCGAAATTCCTGTGAATCCGGTTTTCAAGTTTGGGGCGTGACACAGACTCTGTCGGTAATCCAGTCGAATGACAAAATCCTCAGACATGAATGAGTGCGAAGCACCGGAAGCAAATAATACTCGGGCGATGCATGCAGAGACTGGGAGTATATCCTCAATGACTCCTCCACAAGACTGCGGGTCCTTCTGAGTCGTATAGAACCTTACCTGAGCTAGCTGGGGGGGTGTCTGTCCCCTCTGAGGTCTCAGTGTCTTCTTGCCGCCGCTGCGGCGGCCTATCTTCTTTGTCTCTACTATTGCTGGGGCCTCAGCAGCTGAGGTGGCTGCGGTCGCTGCTGTTGTGGTCGCTGCTGCGCTGGAGGCTGTCGTAGCCCTCTCGACTGCTGCAGATGAGGACGAGGGAACTCACACACGCGGTGCCCTATCCCACCACATCCATAACAAGTCCCTGTAAATGGCTGCTGGGATGGCGCTGGAGGTGTTTCTGGTGCTGCTGGTGCTCTGGCAGATGGGTGGCTCCTGTACCTCTGTGCCCGTCAATGCTGCTAGGAGCTACTGGAGGGGGCTGCCTCTTCCGACCTCTCCTCTAATCTCGATCGCTCTACCCGTCGGCCCACTCAGTCTCATAAATCTGAGCCCTTCGCACTACCGCCTGAAAAGTCGGGAGCTCATGCCCAATAACAGGGCCTCGAAGACCGTAACGCAAGCCGTTCTCGAAACGGCGGGCCTTCCGCCCCTAGTCATCAACCAAATATAGCGCGAACCTTGATAGCACCATAAAACGGGCCACATACTGTACCACGGACATGTCCCCCTTCACCAGAGTCTCGAACTCTAACGCTCTCTGACGACTAATGTGGTCAGGGAAATACTACTGCTCGAATCAGTCTATAAAATCATCCCATGTCTAGACGAAGTCAGGACCTACAACACGGGTAATAGAGGTCCACCAGTGCTCGGCCTCACCCTAGAGAAGAAATACAGCCAATCGGACTCGTTGTTGGGTCGTACATGTTATAGTATCAAAAATCTTCTCCACATCAAAGCGTCATCTCTCGGCTACACTCCGATCTGGCTCTCCTTGGAAACGCAGAGGATCGAGCTGTCGAAACTCATAAAGAAAGGCGCTCGCGTGCTCCTACTCTGCCTGGGCTGGAGAAACAACTGGGCACCTACCCTGTCCCTGAAGCGCAGCCGTCACGGCCTACAACATCTGCTGTAACTAGGAGGTGCTCACAGGTACGTTCAGATCCGCACCGGTCTCAGGTGGAGGAACGACATCCTTAGGCTAGGAAGCAGGGATCTCAGGGGGTGGAACGAGAACCGCAGGTGATAAAGCTAGAGCCTCAGGTGGTGGGATGGGAGTTGATCGGGTCACTCTCTTACGTGGTATATCCTATAGAATAGAACAAAGGTGCCTATCAATCCTTAAAAACTCCCGAAGGCACGTTAGGGGACTAAATTGGAAGGTTACGCACTTGAAACCTAATTAACCTAAACTCATACTAGATATGTGATGTTGTTCTAAGTTGTTCCCAAGTTATGCTCTGATACCAACTTCTGTCACGCCCTAAACTCGAAAACCGGGCTCATAAAATTCCCGATCGTCGAATCCGGCACTGACAGCCTCCATAGTACCCCATTCTCGGCTCTCGTCACCCAAACACTAGGTTCCGATCCTGGGATCCCACAAGGAGGATTTTAAACATGATTTGATTCATAATGAGCATAACCATAAGCATAACTCACGAACAATAACCACAAGAACACCATCACAAAATCCACTATGAATAAAAAAAAAAACTTTGAGTACAATGTGTATAAAAGGGAAATACAAGATAATGAAAATAACAAAAACTCCAAAAGCTCGACTGTGCACTCCAACTGCGGCAAGGCTACAGCTGCGTCTAGGCGTCACCTGCACGCATCGATCATGCATAAGCTTATAGAAAGCTTAGAGGGCGGTGTAAGTGTGTGCGCAATGAGCGTACTTAGAATGCAATGTCAGAGTAATGCGGAATCATGCTGATGAGTACATGAATGTAATCAGCCATACAAAGGCTATGCAGTACAAGATATGAATGTTATCGGCCATATCAAGACCATGCGATGCGAGATGCAACTTAAGCATGCCAATCATCATCCAAATCCACATATCAATACAACTCATCGAATATCAGTACAGTTCTCATTCTGGATAATCACCAGGGTTTAGTACACTCTAAATGGCACTACCCCTTTCCCAAGCACGCAGTCCAAGTGAGCGTAAGAAACCTCACTATCCATCTGGCCAATAGTGTGTCAATATCTATCTGGCACGTCGATAGCGGACCCATTCACGAGCTATTCAAACTCAGCCTAGTAATGCCCCCTACCCTCAGATGAGTAAGGCCACATCCCTTTTCAACCAACCACGACACAGTGGGAGACGCGGCCTCCTGGTATTCGGCCCTCGTGTGCTCATATATTCACTCGGTCTCGACGTTGGCGTCATCCTCTGGTATCATCGGGTTTAGGGATTCACCCAGGGACATTTATGGCTCCCCGATGCTAGAAACAGTATTTTCGGTGACCGATCCTACCATCCACGATGTGCATGTGGAGGCCATAGCCCTGATGTCGCTAGGGCGTACAGTAATCATATCATACAAATACGAAGTGCATGAATCATACTACTAGTCATGCAGCAATCCTTCGCGCACCGCGCGCTCATGTAGGGCAACTCTGCCTATCAGGAAGCCCATAAACAATCTGCCCGAAGGCATATGCTATGATCAATCACTCCTCATATCAAGCATACATATGATGCGTATGAGCATGAATCATGAAACCATACTAAACATGTTATATGGTAATGGACTCTGTTCATAACGAAGGTGGGCCTAAATGGTCTACACAATGCAAGTATGGGCCTATCAATGGGCCCTAGGGAGAGTTACAATGAGGACATTTAAACACCATTGCCCTTACAATGTGGACGTCAAACCATCATTGCTCCCAAGGCAAGGCCTGCCATGAACATCATTACATAAACCATGGTGGAATCACATATTGCAATGAGCCTTATGTACATCTCGTTGGGCCTCGACACATGGGCCTCAGGTACATTAAATGGGCTGCATCACATGTGGGCCTCTATATATCAAAGTGGGCCTTGACAACGGGCCACAAATACATCAAGATGGGCCTAATCACATGGGCCTCATAAATTCCTAAAAAATTATTCATATTGAAGGATCATTTGGACCATACCCCAAGTGACAGTGGAGATAATAATTTTCACTATTAAAACAATTCACAAGGCCCACTATAAAGTTTATTTTCTAACCAATCTAATCATAAGGTCCTAAAGACCTGGATTAAGATGGGGGACAATTCCCCATTGATCCAGGACTTTTGTGACCCAAATGGGTCTAAATGATAAACGTTCAATCCTCCACTATTTTTGTGGTGTGGTCCACTTGATCACAGGGCTGGTCACATTACGATGTGGCCCGCCATGATGTATTCAAAATCCAACCTATTCATAAGTTAACATAGTGATAGATGAAGTGAAAACAAAAATATAAGCTTAATTGGAAACCGATGTGGCCCTTAGAAGTTTAAATGGTGGACATCATTGTCCACAATTTTTCGGTGGTGGGGGGTCCACTTGAACTTTGGATCTGTCTCATCCTTTAGCTCATGCCATAAAATGAACTTTCAAAATGATTGGATGGCTTAGATGCACACATGTATCATGGTGGGTCCCACCATCCAGTGGTGTGGACGGTGTGGGTATACATACATCAGTGGGTCCCACGTGGGGCCCACTATAATGTTAATTTTCCATCCAATCTATCAATAAGGTCATGCAGACCTGGATGCAGAGGAAAACAAATTTCATAATGGTCTAAAACTCCTAGGACACCCGAAAGGGTTTCATTGGCAGACGTTCACTCCCACTGTTTCCAACCGTGTGGGCCACCTGAGTTTGTATACGGCTAATTTTGGGGGGTGGCCCACTGCCCTAAGGGGGCCCACCCAAATGCATGGTGTAGATGTTCTACACACATCACGGTGGGACCCACAGTTAGGACCTCCTGCCTCCAGCGTCACGCAGCAGGACACTGCTGGCATCCTCTGACGGGCACTGCTTCCTGTTTATTATTTTTTCTTGGGATTTTCTTAAGTGGGGCCCACATTAGATGGATCCACTCCACTGGTTGGATTCTATGGCTCATGATGGACCAAACAAGCCCAATATTCAAGGTATTTTGGTGTGTAGAAATATCAGGTGGGTTTTTAACGATAGGAAACATTATTTCCTATGCTATGGCCCGCCAGATAGTCGGATTGGGTTCATTTTTCAGCTCAACGTCTAAAATGAACTGGGGAAGGGAATGGATGGCATGGATTGGATTCATTTATCAAGGTGGGGCCTGCACGAGTAGCCCACCCCAAAAGTTCAAATATAAATATTATATTTTTTTGTTAGCTTGTTATTACTTACCCATTTCAGTACACACTCCATGTTTGCCACACCCTACGTCCAGCGTCCAGGGACGTTGGACGGCATGGATAAACACAGGCTTTATGGTGGGTCCCACATGGACGTGGCCCACCTGTTTAGATCAAAATGATATTTGTGTTTTTCCTTCCATCCAGGTCCGCTAATGGGCTAGACGGTGTAGATCCAACACATCCGTCAGGTGGGTCCCATGGAGGTGAATGGCATGGATAAAATATATGCTTCATGGTGGGACACACACACACCCCTTCATCATTATCATCATACAAAGAGAGAGAGAGAGAGAGAGAGAGAGACGGTGATAGAGGGACCCCGCCACTATGGGCCCCTCATGGTTACATCACATACATCAAAATGGGTCCCACCAATAAGTGGGCCCTAATATAAGGATCAACGGTAGATCACCCACCTATTGGACTCCTTCTTGCTCCCTTAGCCTCCTTAGCTCCTATGTCCAACTTTTGACAGTGGATGATGGAGTTTTGATGGTGGGGATGAGAGATGAGAGGGTAGAAAGTGGGCCACGCTTGTTGTTTTGGAAGAGTTTGAGGAGGCTTGGACGTATGGAATTTTTGTTGCTTGGGAGAGTGTTTTGAGAAAATGAGGGAGAGAGATAGAAATAATGGATGAAGGGATGGATGGATTGGTGGTTGTAAGGAAAAGAGATGGATAGGTAAGGTTCGGTTTGAAATTTTGTAAAAGAGGGATGGGTAGAGTGTGAGAGTTGACTCATGGAAAAAGGAGGGATGGGTGTTGTACTTGTTGTAGGGTGAGGTGGCATGGTAGTGTACTTGACTTGATGGATGTGACATGTTGTACAGATTCTCTTGAAATTCATAATGCGTGGTGTTTCTTCGAAATGAATGCGGGCCCATATCTTCTAGCCTAGGTATCGGATCGGGCACGAGTCGCGGTGTTGGAACCACGGCGACGGCGCGGTCGCTGAGATACAAGTTTTGAGTTGAGTCGACTCAGATATGTAGGTCTCAGCTAAGGATCGCGCACAAACGTCGAATACAGGTCAAGGGTTGGCGGAATTCGACCGGGAGGACCGCGAAAGCCTACGGAACGGTATGAACTAGGATACGGGTCTTACAATTGGATTTAATAAAGGGACAAAAAATGGGTCCATCTTTAGTAAATCAAAACCTTCTGTATGCTACCGAACAGCAACCAAGTAAAGTTAATGCCACAGATGATTGGACTATTAGATGGCCACAAAATTTAGCTCAGAGTTAGCTCATATTTTGGTTCATATTATTACCAAGTTTCAACTCAGATCTTATCAGGGTTGATTTTATACGATTTTTACAAGTTGTCGTCCAGATACAAAAGGGGGATTACATGTGAAGGGTATAGATATAATGTTCATCATGGTGCGTATTACTGATGTGGGCCACTTTGCTAACCACCATAACCAGTAATACATGCACATAGGGGATCCACACTAGTGGGCCCCACACACACAAGAAAAAAATTTAAAAGAAGAAGAAGAAAGAGGAGGATGGAAGGTGTGGTGTAGACTCACCTCAAATGGATGGATGGCTTGATGATGTGTGTGGTCCACTCCCTCTAGTTTTGATGATGGGCCACACCTTGGCCCCACTCTCTCTCACTCTCTCTCAAAATTTAAGAAATTTTCTAAGTATAGCAAAAGGATGAGTGTAAGAGAGCTCTAACTTATATATAGGGAATTGGGGGTTAAGGTGGCAAGATAATGTGGCAAGTTTATAGGGTCTTATTGGTGCTAAAAGTGAGGTGGAAGGTGATGTATATTATAAGTAATGGATGGATGAGGTGGATGGTGCTAAGCATGCATTAGCCAAGGTGGAATAAATCTAGACATGCATTGATTGATGATGGATAAGGGTTGTGGGTCGTAGGTGATACATGGTGGATAATGAAGTGGTGTGTTATAATTGATTGTTTAAAGTGATGTAGCACAAATCAAGATACGCATTGGATGCATGTGTCAGATGAGGTGGACATGGGCCATGATTAGTTTCTAAAGCATTAGAAGACGGCTAATGATGGGTTTTTGGAGTAGAATCCAATTGTCTTATAGTGCATTGTCTTATATGTGTTTGTAACACCCCGAACTTTTCAATACCCGAGTATTGAAAGTTCTCGAGTGTTTCCATGAAATTTAACTTATTATGTACATTTGTACGATACAAATCTAGTTATCCTAACCTTGCATCTATTCTCCAACACGAATCTGACCGTCGATTTTGAGATAGGATCATCATGTACCTAAGTATTCTTACTTGTCCATCATAACTGACTGTTCAGTCAATTGTTAACCACTAGGTAAAGATATCTAACCGTCCACTCTGAGTTTGGACCACCTAATTATAGTAAACTAGCTACTTGATCTCTACATCCGCTCGTACACATATCAAATTGAGATTCTGATCTGTTCATCTTGTTCACCACTTATGAATATGCTTAACCCACCATCAAAACTACAATCTGAGAAACTTACACATGTGAACAAGTCACTTGAATCTAACGGTATACATGTTCTACCTCTTGATCACTCAAATAACTCACTTGTGATCATCTGTTTACAAAACTGACCGTACACCCACTTACATACATGATCAGAGTACAAACCATTAAGTTTTTCTATTTTTAACATGTCATCTGACCATACATTATGTTAGTTGATATATGTACATTCCCTTAATTAGTTTGGTGAACAATTCCTTATTCATAATGATTTAGATATAAGTTCTTTTGTAAGAATTACTTAGAAATATGCCTATAACCATGTAGGACCATTAGATTTTTCAAAACTCTCATATTAGCAATAATTACAAAAATATCAAATTTTATACCATACCTACATATCATAAATTAACCATATATGTCAAATTAACCTAGACCCCTGAATTCTAAATTACATGGTTCCTATGATCCGTTTGATGTGAAATTTTATACCATACCTACGTATCATAAATTAACCATATATGTCAAATTTCGGCCCTTAGATCATTGTAAAAGTGACTCAATTGACCAAATCAGCCCCTTAACCATTGATTTTGTTGTCCATCGAGTGAAGAAAACTCGTGGGTAATCATAGTAGGATATTTCCCTTCATATGAATGACTTAGATTGCCCATCATATGAACCAAGCGTGAAATATGAAGACCCCACTTTGGTACGCTTTTTCTTAGGCGCGAAGTTATCCTTTCAAGGCCTACTAACTCTTTATAAATCTAGATATTCTAATTTAACCACTTCCTTCCGTTCATCGCAACTCAAATTTGGACCACACTCTAGTCTCATATGACTACGAGGTTATATAAAATTTAGGCTCCGATCTATGATCATACACCGTTGAAGGTTGAAGCCAGTTCCTTATTTTTAGTACAAAAGGTTAAATTTTAGATTTAGGCTTTTTCCACCATCGATCAAGCGCCAAATTTTGTCCAACCGTTTGTCTATCCTGACTACACATTTTCTCCAAAATTGGGCCCTGATCATAAAGTGTAGACTGTTAATTGAGATTAAGTTTGTTTTGGCAACCGTTAGAAGAATTTTCAAGATAGATCAATCTAAATTTCGGATCACCAAGAAAATCATATGCCCCAGGCTTATTCGACGACCCTAACACAATGGATGAATTAGATTTAAAGAAAAATTATCAAAAAATGAAAAATTAGAGAAACTCAATCCAAGTGGGATGTAAAATACACCCCTCTCACACGCCCACTCCTTTTAAAAAGGGGTGTTTGTGCCCTTCTCCACTCACATGCCCATACCCCCTACGTCTGAGGAGGAGAGAGAGAGAAAGAGAAAGAAAAAGAAAAAGAAAGAAAGAGAAAGAGAAGGGGAAGGAGAAGCCTAAACTCCCTCTTCCTTCTCCATATGTATGGTGTCTCCCTCTTGCTCAAGCAATATCATGATTCATGTGGAAGCTTTTCATGCAGAAGCTTTCATACATGGATATCTACCTAGGATTTAGATCCAAGGCTAAGGTGAGGGATTCCTTTAAAGCTTACTTTGACTTAAGTTGATATGATTTATCTTAACTTTTACATGCTTTCATGTTACCATGATTCTCTCCCTGCAATTGTTTAATTTACCACCAACGGTTATTAATCCTTCGGTAATTATGGTATGATGTTAATTACGTGTGATCTTTATTAATTTATGTAGGGCGATGGATACAAGCCTTGCTCTTGCCTTTACCAATTTTGTTAAGTTAGCCCTTGCTACTCTCCTCTTTTGTTGAGTTAGTCATTGCTACTCTCCTCTTTTATTGAGTTAGCTTATTACTACTCTTCTATTTTATTATGTTAGTCTTGTACTACCTCCCTTTATGGCTTGGGCATATGTCTTGGAATTCTAAAACTCCCATGATTCAATTTATTTATCTATCGATGCAAGTGATATGTTAGATGTATCACAACTAGTGATTCAAATATTTATCATGGACGTAACGTATTACGGGTAGCGGCCCTCTTGGTCGGCACGTAATTCAGTGGATTAGTTGGCGTAATGCACAATCGATGTAAGTAAATTGTCATGCGTGTTACATTACTTCTCGGGATTGGATGTCCAAATAGTATCTCCATGAACACATCGTATCATGTAAATCTCTCAGTCGCGTTGTTGTGTCACCTTGAGATGTTCGCATAAATTTACGTTAACGTTGGACACACTGGCGAATATCCATAGTTATGGGATGCGGGGTGAGTCAGGTTTTCTATGAATTATATTCCACATTGTGATGATCACTACGTATGATGAGCTGCACACACTTTGCTAGGCATGCTTTCATATAAATATTGGTTACGCATACTGATACCACTCATAGTAGTGGAGTACGAGATGTATCAGAACTCTTATATTACTTTTATGAATCTCTTGAATTATTAGTAATCCTAAAGGATAACTGTAGACACCCCACCCAGGCTAACATCTCAAGAAGGCTAAGACAATCCAGGAATCATGATCATATCCAAAACCAAACCCTAGTCCCAGTTTAAAACTAAAATCCTGACCCAAAATCCCAAACTTCCAATTTGCAACCAAAAATTGTAATCCAAACCGTTCAGTCCGTAATAGCCCTCGCTTGTACCATATATCCTGACTAGAACCCTTCATCCAATCCTAAGACCACCTATCCGAGCCGTAAAAACCCCAAAAGGAGACCATCGAACGAATAAGTGCATCAAATAAAGCCCACATGCTTGGGCCGATGTGAGACTCGACCCGAGTTCGTAGGTGTGTATGTGTGTGTGTGAGTATGCATCTCGTATATTTTAGTCCCACAATCCTACCGATCAAATTTCGGTGACCCGCAGCCCTCCGATAGTGTTTGCATCATCCTTGAGTTCGGTCATGTAAACCCGACTCAGATTGACCTGAGGCCTATGCCATTGCAACCGCATTGTCGTCGCGGTTCCAACGCCGCGTCTTGTGCGTTCATCCGATATGTAGATCAAAAGTTGTGTACATTTCATTGTATGACCCTTAATCATGTGGCCCACTTAGGTGTCATGCATGTGGACCCCACTCCTCTTAGCACAAGTTCCCATGCAATACTATACACACCACTAAAATTCCATAGCTAACACTACCCACCACACACACACCACCAAAAAGCCTACTCTACCCTACAACTTTATTTTCTCCTCCCATAGGTAATTATTTCTTTTCTTACAAACAAATGATTTCTCTCTCTCTCTCTCATCTCCTTATCTCTCTCCCTCCTTCTCATTCTCTCCATGGCCAGTAAATCCCTCATTTTCTCCAGCCCCTTCTTTCCCTAATCTCTCTAAATCCATCCATTACAAGATCATCTCATCCATTGATTTCCCTTCCATGGAGCTAGAGGAGCAAGGAGACCTAAATTTTTGTAAGGATCAAGGTGGGTGCTCTCCATATCATGTAGATCTCTTCTTCTTAATGTAGATCCTTCCCTCCTTCTCATTTTGGATGTGTAAGACCCACCAATCAATGGTGGAAATCTTACACAACCATCTAGATGTGGTCATGAGGCCCACATTGTACATGCATGTTCATGCATAGGACTCTTCCCTTGATGGATCCCTTGCATGTGGATTTTCCCTATTTTTTTAGGTACAATGGGTCATCTAAACCCTTGCATGTGGCTGGGATGGCATCCCAACCATTCATCTCAAAGATCTAGGCCATGCATCATAAGATCTATATTGTACAATGTGTTTAATTGTTGTTTGTGGTTGTGATTATGTGGGGACGGCTTGATAGCGGCGGAGCCCTCTCCTAATGGCCGGATTCTTTCATAATCTGATGATATTATGTGTGGTCCACTTAGTGGGCTTGGATTGCACAGAAAAGCCCAATAAGGAAGGAACATCTATACTTAACTTACACCATGGTTTAGATGCCCCTTTTTTTCCACCTTAAATGTTCTTGTAAGGGTGAAAATTTGGGAGTTTGTTCTGGACAATTGTGGGGCCCACTAGGGTGGGTCATGGCACCCAATTTATGGGCCAATCCCTTTCTTAATAGGCCCATACATTTATTTTATTTCATGCATGTATTGCTGTCCAGAAATTTCTGGACAGATTTTTGTTGGACTTTGGGCATGAATTTGGGACTGATTGGGGGACCTTTTGTACCCATCAAATATACTTTTCTAAAAGATAGAAATCTCATCTTTATGTCTCCCAAATTTCAGCCCCATCTGACCTTCATTGGGGTCCCAAAAGTGTGGTCCAAGTGAGGTGGACAGTCTGAATTTTTTGCACTGTTCCAGCAACATTCCACCTTGGATAGGTTGGAATTTTGAAATTTATTAAAATACTTTTAGGTGTCTAAAAATTATGAAAATTTATAGAGATGTTGATGACTCATTTTAGGACCGACCTACAAAATTTTAGAGCCAATGGACACTTGTACATACCATGGTGGTGGCTGGACCGGCCCATTACAATATGGTGTCTAGATCAGTCCGATTTTCAGGATAGATTGATTTCTTTAAATAAATTAAAATATTTCTAGATATCCAAAAATTTTGAAATTTTGTGGAGTTATGATACACTCATGTTATGACCTACCTACCAAATTTCAGGTCTAATGGACCCCTGTGCACACCGTACCAGGGCCCTGACTGGCCCACCATGTTGGGACGTCCAGGTCAGTCCGATTTTCTGGACAGACCGTTTTATTTAGATTAATTAAAATATTTTTAAGTGTCCAAAAATTTTAAAATTTTATGGAGTTGTGGATCACCTATAGAAGGACCATCCTGCAAATTTTTAGGGTCATCATACCCCTGTATCGATCGTGGTGTAGCCTGCAATTTGGATCAATTTTGGGTCAAATATCCAGGCCCGTAGGACAACCCACCATGGGATGCCCCTACCTTGGGCTGTTGGGCCTGCATTCTAACAGCATGGATCACTTGAAGTAAGTGTTGTATATCCCCCTTCTTATCTGGTGGGACCCACTGTGATATGTGTGGGTCACCATGGGTCAGTAACTCATTTAAATTAAATAAATTTCTAGACTCCAGCAGGCCCAGGAAGTGGGTGGGCTGGAATTCCAGCAAGGGGCACAAATTTGTGCATAGTTGATCTTTTGGAGCCGTGGTGGCCCACCAGATTTAAGGGAGTGTTGCACACACTCTTTGCCCTCATTCCTTAGACATTTTGGGCTTAATTAGTGCCCCTTGAGGCCCACCTTTGTGGTGGTTTGCGGGCTAGCCTTAACCAGAATTTTTAATATCTTTATAGGCCCTATGGGCTGGAAACCTATCCCTTGAGCCCAAGATTGTGCAAGGGCTGACCTTATTGATTCATGGGCCCAATGGGCCGTCTACAAACTCATCATGTGTATTTATTAGCCTTGTTGCCCTTATAAAATACTTAATTGTGAGCTAACTTGCAAGGCCCACATAAATGTATATTGTAGAGGGCCTTGCTAAATCTTTGGGCTGGTGTGGCAAGGCCCACACTGTCACTATATGCCTTGCCCATGTGTATTCTTGGGCTTACGGGCTGCCTTCAAGTCCACCATAATGTATGAATTGGATGGCTTTTGTTTGGGCCATTTCTTTTGGGCCCATTATGTGATATATTACATGCATGTTTGTGTTAGCAAGTAGGCCTTGTGGACTCAGTTCTTTTGGATAGGCCCATTGATCTTGGGCCTATACTCTCCTATCTATTGTGATGGGCTTAGGGGCAATAATACACAAGAGGTTAGGTCATTGGCTGCCCATTAAACTGACCCTATACTTGGGCCAAAAGTGAGGCCCAACTCACTTATGTTAAATGTGAAACTTTCCCATGTAAATGAATTACTGGGCTGCCCATGAAGCCCACCACAACATATGGATTTATGACCTTTATGGTTGGGCCCAAACCTTGCTTAAGGGCCCACCATGCTACCTAAGTATTGGGCTTAGTGTATGGCCCACTAGACCATGGATTGCTTAGGCCTTGGGCCTTATTTTATGCTCGAGTAGTGGCAGGCTACCTCTTGGGAACCAGTTGAGGTTGGATGTCCTCCTGGGTGGTCCTAAGGTAGGCCCGTGGGTTCTTCTATGGATGGGTAAAGGCCCACCATAGACCTTAGGCCATTTGTTTAAGGTTCAATGTGTATATATGTGGAACCTACCTTAACGCATGTGGTCCAAGCCGTCCAAGCTTGGATCGCCTGATCATGGAGGCACTTTCTGCCTTGGGTTGCTGCTGGATTCACAATCTAGTAGTAGAACCACTTGATCTTTTCTTAATGTATACACACCCTCCATCTGGTGGGGCTCCCTGTGAATATTGTTGGCCTTCATGAGATCATTCCCACTTATTTGACTAATTTCTGGGCTTTAGCAGGCCCAACAAGCTGAGTGGGCTGAACGTTTATCAAGGGGCCTTAAATGTATATTGTTATGGTTGAAATTTTATTGGACATGGAACCCACCATATTGAGAACTTGTGTGCGTGTTGTATGCTTATATTTTTTAATCCTTGGCTTAATTAGTGCATTCTTTTGGGTCACCTTTAGTGATCACATGAGGACCTCATCTTGGATCAGATTTTTGGGACATCCCTTAGGCCCAGAGTGGGTTGGGACGTCCCAGCTTGGCCCAACCATATATTAAGACAACTTCCACCGTTTTGATGGACTTGTGGGCTAAGATAAGGATAGTATTGGGCCCTTGATAGCCTACTTAAATTGCTAGTTATTGGGCTGATGTAGTTGAGCCCATTTCATCATCCAAACTTAAACTTATTTTGGGCCGTATATTGTGTATGCGGGCTGCCCACTAAGTCCAACTTAATGCATGGATTCTATGGCCATTGGGAATTGAGCCTTGGGCCTTAATTTCTCTCTTGGGGCCCATGTTTTTAAAAGTAGTATTATATCTTTTTATGGCCTATTATGAGGAATGTATGTATGTGGTTACCTGTGTTCTTATCTTGAATGTAGGTCCTTGGGCCTTGTATCCATATAATTCGTGGTTGAGATGCCTCTTGGGGAATGGTGGTTAAATGTCCCCATTATGGACCCCTATAGGCCCGTTTGTATCTAAATGTCATTAGATACTCATCTTAAAGTCTTACTAGACTCACTTCTATGTTACTTAAACACGTAATTGTATGCTTAGCCTTGTGGGCTACCCCAAGTAAATGGGCCCCCACTAGAGGTGGGATTCCTTATAGATATTGTCTAAATACCTAGTCTTGGTCCCTTCTTGGATAGGAGTGTACTACTTTGTATATCGCCGCATAATGCGTCTAGACCCATCTTCATGATCCATGTGCATCTTTGTATGCTTGGATGACACTATGTGTGTGGTTATGATTGTGTCATTGAACATTGCATGTTGCCTTCCTGAGGGATGTAGTATTCCCTCTTGAGCATATTGGATGCTTGGAATTGATGCATAGTTGATGGTGTGATTCATGCATCTGGCATTGCGTAACATATGAGCATTATCACCCTCACTTCATCAGGGTTATAGCCTCCATAGATATATCATGGATGGCCATGTTTGGACACCGAAAATGTTACTTGAGCATACCGAGTACATAGAATGCCCATGAGTGAAATTCTCAAAACTCCATGGTACCAAGATCTGCTCCAACGCCGTGACCGAGTGGAATATATGAGCGCACGAGGGCCTTATACCATTAGGCCGCGACTCCCACTGTCGTGTAGTCGGTTGGATAGGGGTGTGGCCTTACTCGCCTGATGTAAGAGGGCATTGCTAGGCTGAGTCTGACCAGCTCGTGAATGGGTCCGCTACCTTCAGGCCTTGCTGGTGATTAGCTGTCCGCAGGCAGGGTAGTGAGGTCTCTTAGGCTCGTTTGACTGTGCGGAGTCTGTAGAGCGGCAGTCATCCAGCAGTGTAATAGACCCCGGTGATTTTCTTATGATGGAAATGTACTTGATATGTGGATTGGATATGAGCACTGACACTACTTTGCATTGCGTTTGCATCAGCTGTGTAAGCCTCATAATTCATTACAGTACTCATTGCATTATAGTACTCATCGCATTACAGTACTCATATTGCATTACAGTACTCATCGCATTACAGTACTCATCGTATTACAGTACTCATTGCATTATATAGCCTTAGTATGGCTTCCCGCATTATCGTACTGCCTTGGTATAGTTTATTGTATTCATGATAGCCTTGGTAAGGCTAGTGGTATTGTTATTGATCATGACTTCCTTCTGCATTCTCTATCTTCTTCTGAGTACCATTGTCACACACTTTCACCACCCTCTAAGCTTCTATAAGCTTATGCACGATTGATGCGTGCAGGAGATCCTAGTCAGGCATTGCAGTGGCAGAGTTTGGATTAGAGCTGAGCTTGAAGACCCAGTGTTGCAGACTTCCTTTCTTTCTGCTATTATCTTATGTATGTCCTTTTGGACCTTATGTAAGCTTGTAAAAGTTCAAATTCTTAGTGGATTTTGTGATGTGTGCCTTTGTTATTCTCAGATTTACTTGCCGTGATCTTGGGTATACTCGTATTGGAATGATTATACTATTATGAAAATCCTCCTTGTAGGATCCCAGGATCAGAACCTGCCTCAGGAGTCGAGAATGGGGTACTACGGAGGTTGTTGCGGCCAGAACTGGCCATTGGGTTCCTTGTGAGTCCGGTTACTGGGTCTGGGGCGTGACAGCCGACCCGGGCGGTAGTTGGACTACCGCCGGCGGTACTCCAATTACCACCGCTCATGGCCCGGGTGTGAACAGTTGTCCCAGCTTCCAAAAGTCAACTTTCTCCTGGATTTACCCCCCATCTTCATTATTTACAGTTTTACCAGCCTCAAGAGCCAATGGGAGCCCGCCACATGGCTCTCCTCTCTCCCTAGCCAATCACAAGCCTGTATTTCATCATTTTAACCCTTACCTACCCCCTATTTACCATAGAACTATTGGAGAAGGCTATAAATAACCCTCTCCTCTCCTCATTTCAACACACCCAACAAAAATCCACTTTTCATTTCCAAGCTTAAGAGAGTAAAAGAGAAAGAAAGTGAGGAAGAGAGTGAAGGAGAGGGAAAGAGGAGCTCCCAAACCTTCAAAGTTCTGACCTTTCAAGTCACCCCCTAACCTTCCTCTCAACCTTTCAAATCCATAAGCCTAGCCTGGATTGATCATGGTTCAGCTCATGTCTTAGCTTACTCGAGAATCATGCCAAAGATCCATTCATACAAGCATTCATCATGACATCTATTCTCTTCTCAACCCCCTGCTTCTCTAGATCTCTAGTGAACGTATGCTTTGTGACTTGCAGCACGCCGAATCCTGTCATATCGGAAATTCCTAGTGACCTAGACCATTTTTCTTACCTCTTTGCATAAGCATCATTACATCCGCCTTCTAGACACGTCGTTGGATGTATGCTCTGTGGCTTGCCGAAATCTCAGATCTTACCACATCAGAAATCCACATGTGTGCCTAGTCCTATCTCGATCACATCATCCATCCTTTGAGATTGTTTTACCACACAAAGTAGAGACCATATGTTTGTACGGACAGAGAGGGTGTCTAACACCTTCCCTCTTTACAACTGAGGTCCCTTACTCGAAACCCCAGATCGCAGACCAGGAGTCAATCTAAGGTAGGAGAGTCTTCGAATTTCTCCTACATTACATATTCCGTATTTCTAGCCGACCGCGGGATTCTGAGATTATTCGGCTAGTGGCGACTCCAACATCCACAAATCAACCTATTAATCCCCGCACATCAAAATCATAACATATAAATCAGCGTGGGCACCGATTTCTAGTGTCTACAGAATGGCGACTCCACTGGGGACGTTGCTAGCTCACACTAGCTGAGACCCGACTCGAAAGTATGTGGTACTTTAATCTCAAGAGACGTCATCACTGCATTCATACAAAGTAACAAAAAAAAAATCCTTAGCTTGTATTTTCTTAGGCACAAACCAGAATCATGACCACCCGATCCCACGCAGCCATGACCTCTCAAGCTACCCATGAAGAAGAGACGACAGTTCAACCAGCTCCCGAAACATCGACACCCGCACCTACACCAACACCCGCGCTGCTACCAGTAGCTCCAATAGACTCACAGGCCAATACAACCATGCAAGAGTTACTACTTAGAGCAATGCAAGAGCTACTACTTCGCCTGGTGCCAAGTGTCATACCGAATACACAGGCAACCGAGCCTAGTGTACAGAACAGTTCACTCTCTCAAACCCCTTTCGTCTTCCCTCTCATTCCTCCAACAAATCCTGTTCTCCCTCTCCCAGAAGAGTCTGCACAGGATCAACAGCAGCCAGCAAATTGGAGCAACCCTCCCACACATCTCTACTCAGTACGTCACAGTAATCAGGTTACAACACAAGTTCCCCCTAACGGGAACCACAGACAAGAACTGGCAGATGCCCATGAAGGGGACCAGTTTCGAGTCCAATTCACTCCCCCTAATGGGAGTAACATTCCAGAATTGGTAGACACTTCAGGTGGGAGCCATTTCCGAACATCACACCCTCATCAAAAAGGTAGTGGCGTTCAATTCCAGCTACCTCCTACCACCAGGAGTCCACCATCTTTCCAGTAACCCCCCATTCTCGAGGAAGCAGCACAAGCCCTACAACAAGGGGCAAGAGATCCATAGCAAGGCAAGTCAAAAATCGAGGAATTACGAGAGCAGTTGTAAATGGTGCAAAATCAGCTTCAGAGACAGCAAGGAGTGGATCACCCATTCACCAAGTTCAGAAATCTGTATCCTTTCCCTGATGCCTGAGTCCCTCTAAACTTCGAGGTACCCAAATTTAAAAGGTACGATGGTAGCGGGTGCCCCACAATACATATAAAAGCCTTTTGTGGGGAACTCAATGCGATAGTAGGGAACGATGGAGCCTTGATATGACTCTTCCAGAAATCCCTTAAAGGTGACGCTTTGGATTGGTACACCTCACTGGACAACCATCAAATCAGAACTTGGGAAAGACTCTCCCAGGCATTCATTGACAAATTTTCGTATAATTTGAACATGGCTCCGAGAATGGCAAATATAGCTGCCTTGAGACAAAAAAGCGACGAATCATTTTCAGCATACGTAGGACGATGGCGGGCCATGACAGCCCAAATGAGAAATCCCATCGATGACGAAGAACAGATATCCATGATTATACATTCCACAAATCCCAGCATTTCAAGATATCTAATCTCATACCCCTACATAAACTTCTCTCAGCTCATCCGAGCTGGAGAACAAGTGGAAGCTGGGATAAGAGCCGGAACCATTTTCAGATGGCCACACCAAGCCCTCACAATCAGAAGAAACAAAGTTAAGGGGAAACCCATTGGATATGGGAAAGGAAACGGCACTGCTCTTACGCAACGCACTACAGAGGTTAACAATATCGTCGCCAACACTCAAGGCAATCAGTACACCCCTTAACCGGAGCCATAGCAAGACAGGCAATACCAGCCACAATCAAATAGGTAACACCAACCACAACAAACCCAACAGGGATATCAGGTACAACCATCTTAACAGCCTAAGGGGAATGCACAAGGCCCATACAAACAGGCAATGTTAGGCAGGAAGTTCATCCCTTTAGTACAAACATACAGTCAAGTTCTGACAATGTTAATACAAAAGCAACTTATAACACCGCTTCAGCCTCGACTTACACCTAATCCCTTGCCACCTGGTTATAACGAAATTAGTATTATGCATATCACCAAGCTCCTGACCACCTAACGGATTGCTGCTTTGCTTTAAAACATGCGGTCCAAGATTTAATCGAAAGCCAGAAGATTGCAATCACCCCGCAGGCGAACAATACGGCTCAAGCAAACATTCTCCAAAATCCCCTGCCATCACATCAAGCAGGACCCAGCACATCTAGAACCTCTACCCTCAACCACATTGAGGGAGGGCAACCCATGTATCCCTCTTCACATCATTCCATATAAGCAATCATGCCCGATACTACAAATTAGACATGGGGATACTGACAGGCGTCATCACCTGGGCCACAGGTATTCCTCGAGGCAGCACCAATAACACCTCTCATATTCCTTAAAGCAGCACCAACAACGTAGCCTCTCGTCCTTGAAGCAGCGCCCATCAGTTCACATCCTCAATATCACACTCCCCGAGAAGCACATCCAACTTCATCCTCAATGCATCCAAAAAGGTCGAATTCTGAACCCCTCATTCTCCTAATAGGCCTCCCTGATCTAGCCCCACTAACCTTGCAAGGGGCACCCCGGTTCAAACACCAAATTTCCTAATGCCTCACCAATTGGCACATGCCCAGAGGACCCCTCCCACACATCAAAGGGGGGGAAGAGAACTCCATTGCCAATACCGGTCAAGACTTGGTAATACCTCAAGAGAAATCATCAAGTCCATCACAAACAGTTCTGGCCACAATTTCTCAGCCTTAAGAATCGATGATATACCTGGAAGGAAGAACGATTCCCTCTTACAACCCAAAAGCAGTCCCATGGCATTACCCAGAGTGTGCCGAAGTAGGCAACAACAGGAGGTATTTCAGGAGGGATAATCAGAACCCAAAAGAAACTTAGGAAACTTTATCGGGAACCACCTGCAAAACCGATGCTTATGACATAGCAGCCCAACTCAAATCCATTCCCGCACAAATATCCATATGGGAACTCTTATGCACATCAAGATCACCTTGAGAAATCTTTGCAAAAATATTGAATGATGCCCATATCTCCCCTGACGTACCTCCCGAAATGGTGGCAAGTATGATCGGACAACTCCTTGCACCATGAGCCATCACTTTCTCTGATGAGTAATTACCACCTAAAAGTCGCAAACATTGGCACTCATTAAATATAGCCGTCTATTACGAGAATTTCAAAGTTTCACTCGTACTCATAGACAACGGATCAAGCCTTAATGTTTGCCCTTTGAGGACTGTTGAATGATTGGGGATAGAACCGTCTTTCTTCAAGCCCAGCACCATGAGTGTCAGGGCCTTCGATAACTCTCAAATGCAAGTTGAGGCAGAAATCGACATTGAGTTGCAAATCGGACCAGACATGACCCTTGTCACATTTCAGGTCATTGACATTCTTGCCTCATTTAACCTTTTGTTGGGGCGGCCATGGCTCCATGCTGTTGGAGCCATCCCATCTACTCTCCATCAAAGGGTTAAATTTCCTTCAAGAAATCGAATCATTTCAATATTGGCCGAGCCAGAAACCATCCTACCAGTGACGGTCAATATCCCAGAAACCGACATCCCAGTGATTGACGTTCAGCATACGGAAGGTGACATATCGTATCACAACTTCGAGTTCGAAATTGTGAACTCAATCGCTAATCCACACCCCCTCGCTATTGAATATGTCATTCCCCCTACTGAGCAATTAATCCTAAACTACCGTACTGAGTTCCATGAAAAAGGAATGGTAGTAAAGCCCGCACGTGCCAACGTGCAGAGATGGGGACTGGGATATCAGCCGACACCAGAAGATCAAGCTGAAAGGCCAAGAAAGGATCAACCATTCAAATGCACACCCATCGAGTCTGTTAAGGCCGGAATAGTCTGCGGTGACACGATGATTTCTCTTGAGGGTCACCTCCAACGGCTCAAACTCACAGAACATTCCAGCCAGGAATCCATTTGGCTGCCCATACGGTGGGATAAGATCCTCAGAACATTAAAAGCACACTCAATGCTAGGGGCAGAACCCCCGAACCCATCACATGAATCTAGGGGCATGAAAACAGGTCCACCCATGGAAGACCCAAGACCAAAGGTGTCCCTTACAAAGGATACAAGCAAGAAATGGGAGAAACCCATCTCCACCCACAGTCAAGGGGACACATCCCCGCCACCAGCTCAGCAGCACAAGGGGCAGAAGCAGCCCATCCATTGGATCGATAAGGGGAAGTGGCCTTCCCTTGACTGGATAGAGATTAGGATCCCACCGCAAGGTGAATCCGAGGAGCCTGAAGAGCTCCTACTCCTGA
This sequence comes from Magnolia changhungtana, assembly GCA_030180095.1. NCBI lineage: Eukaryota > Viridiplantae > Streptophyta > Magnoliopsida > Magnoliales > Magnoliaceae > Magnolia > Magnolia changhungtana. Next base: position 7,651,426 of record JASAUF010000625.1, read on the forward strand.
GCGAAGAAATTGAATCAAATTCTGACTCTGAGCCCAGCCCAGCAGATATCATGGTCATCAAGACAGATGACCCTTAGGAACTAATGGATCAAAACAGCAAGATCGAAAAGGGAAAGAACCAGGATGGATAGCTACTCCCTTAAAGATCAAATCAGCCGATAGGCCATCTATGGATGTCGGTCCCAAAAAAAATCGCCAATGTAAATAGTAGTTGGTACCCCGAATTAGGACAGGATCAATCATGGTTCGCAACACCATCTTGTTCGGGATCCCTTAGCAACACAAAAAAATCAGAAAATTGTCAAAACACAAAAACATTACATATTCCAAAAAGCACAAAAAAATCAAATATTCCTCAAAATCACAAAATATCAGATAATTCTCAAAATACAAAAACAATAGAAAAATCTTCAAAAATCATCATGCCAAACACTTCACACATGTGCCAGAGTTCAAGGTCGACTCATATGATTTCGATCTGGAGTTAGACTTCGAACTCATGGGTTTGGATGAAGCCCCGGATGAGGGAGATGATAATACAGCTCTCGAACTTGAGGATTGTCTCGAAAGGTTCGAAACAAAGGCCAATATTGTGACAAACGACTTCGAGATTGTAAACTTGGGATCACCGGAACTCCCCAGAGAGGTGCGCATCGGTAGATCATTGTCTCCGGAGTACAAACAGAGGATGATGAAATTTCTGAGGTCGAGGTTGTCCAACTTTAATTTCTCTTATGAGGACATGCCAGGGCTCGATGAAGACTTGGTAGTACACCATCTAACAACAAAGCCAGACATGAAGCCTGTCAAACAAAAGCTGCGAAGAATGAAATCAAAATGGGCCCTGAAAATTCATGATGAAGTCATCAAGCAATACAATGCAGGATTCCTGGTAGTCTCCAATTACCCGAAATGGCTTGTAAACATTGTACCAGTTCCAAAGAAGGATGACAAAGTTAGAATGTGTGTCGACTTTAGGGACCTCAACAAAGCAAGTCCTAAAGATGATTTTCCTCTGCCTCATATCGATACACTGGTAGATAATACTGCTGGACACAAGATCTTCTCCTTCTTGGATGGCTTCTGAGGCTACAATCAGATCAAGATGGCCATTGAAGATCGAGAGAAGACTTCTTTCATCACACCATGGGGAACTTTCTGCTACCGGGTTATGCCCTTTGGGCTGAAGAATGCAGGAGCTACATATCAGCGAGCCATAACTACTTTATTCCATGACATAATAAACAAGAAAATGGAAGTCTATGTAGACGACATGATCATCAAGTCTTGCACAATCGAAGAACATTTCGAAGACCTCAAGAAACTCTTCGACAGGCTGAAAAAGTTCAAGCTTCGTCTTAACCCGCAAAAATGTATCTTCGGTGCAACCGGAGGCAAGTTATTAGGCTTCATCGACAGCAAAGATGATATCCGGGTGGACGAGACCAAGACTAAGGCAATCATTGAAATGCCGCCACCAAAAACTTAAAAGGAAATTTGGGGTTTTCTCAGACGAATCCAGTATATCAGCCAATTTCTTGCACAGCTCACTCTGGTTTATGAGCCCATATTTAAGCTTCTATGGAAGAACTCGCCAAAGGAATGGAATGATGACTGTCAAGGAGCCTTCGATAGGATCAAGAAGTACCTACCAAATCCTCTTATGCTAATGCCACCTGCTCCAGGTAGACCGTTACTGCTATATATCTCTGTCGCACCGAAGCAATTGAATGCATCCTCAGCCAACACGACGACACAGGAAGAAAGGAGCAAATGATCTACTACCTAAGCCGACGATTCACAAGCTATAAAGTCAAGTACTCCAACTTAGAGAAAACGTGTCTCGCCCTAGTTTAGGCAACACAACGGCTACGACAGTACATGATCGTTCACTCAATCCTACTGCTCGCTCGCATGGACCCGTTGAAGTACTTGTTTGAAAAACTGGCACTAACAGGCAGGATTGCAAAATGGCAATTATTGCTTTCAGAGTTCGACATCACATATGTCACTCAGAAAGCAATCAAGGGGCAAGCATTAGCTGATCACCTAGCAACACACTCTCTACCTGACTACCAACCACTGAAGACCTTCTTCCCTGACGAGGACATCCTCTTAATTGAGGAAAAAGAAGAAAGAAAGCCAGGAGAGTGGACACTCTTCTTCGACGGAGCTGCAAATTCAAAAGGAAGTAGAATAGGCGTCATACTTTACTCCCCCGAGGACGTTCCAATTTCCATATCTAGACGACTGCATTCCAATGTACTAACAACATGGCTGAATATGAAGGATGTATTGCTAGGCTAAGAGAAACCATAATCCTCAACGTGAAAAAGTTACGAGTCTTCGGAGATTCGCAACTCATCATCAATCAAATAAATGCGACTGGAAGACCAAGGATGAAAAGCTGATCTCGTACCATGTCTACCAGGAGAATCTAATCAAGGAATTCGAAGAGATCATATTCTCCTATATGCCTCGAGCCAGGAACCAGTTCGCAGACGCTCTGGCTACCCTCGCCTCGATGCTAGAGATCCCAAAAGAAGTCGCTGAATGGGAACTCACCGTCGAACTCTAAGAGGAGCTCACATTCTGCTTGCAAATCGATGAAGCTGAAACTCCCTCAAATGATCAGCCATGGTATATAGACATCAAGGAATATCTCGAACATCAGAAGTACCCAAAAGGAGTAACACTAGTTGATCGTCACACTATCCAGCGGCACAGTTTGTGATCACCGGAGGCATCCTCTACAAGCGATCCTTCAACCAAGTCCTTCTCCATTATGAGGATGAGATGGAAGCAACACAAATCATGTCAGAAATCCATGAAGGACTATGCGGCCCACACATGAATGGACATATGATGGCGAAGAAGAAACTACAACTTGGCTACTATTGGCTTACGATAAAAATAGATTGTTGCAAATATGTCAGAAAATGCTTCAAGTGTTAGAAGCACGCAAACCAGATCCATGTGCCTGCTTCGAACTATACAACCTAACAACACCATGGCCCTTCTCCATATGGGGACTTGACATCATCAGCAAGGTCAGCCCCAAAGCTTCAAACGGGTATGAATATATCCTGGTGGCGGTAGATTACTTCACCAAGTGGATAGAGGCATCATCATACACCACTATCGCAGCATCTCATGTGGTCAAGTTTATGAAGAACAACATCATTAGCCGTTATGGGGTCCCTCAGGCCATTATCACATACAACGGAACTCCATTCTTTAATAAAATGATGGGTGATTTCCTCGACAAGTTCAGGATCCAACGTTATAGGTCGAGTCCTTACCGTCCTCAAATGAATGGTGGGGTTAAAGCCGCAAACAAGATTATCATCTGTATACTAGAGAAGATGGTAAAGACATATCGCGACTGGTCAGAGATGCTTCCTTATGCCCTCTAGGCCTATCGGACGTTGGTACGGTCTGCTACAAATGCAACTCCATATGAACTCACATACAGAATGGAAGCAGTGCTACCAGTCGAAATCGAAATCCCGTCACTTCAGATATTATTGGAAAGCCAAGTAGAGGAAGACGAGTGGCAACAAGCAAGGAATGATCAACTGCATCTGGCAAATGAAAAGCACATGCGGGCGTTAAGCCATTCCCAATGTTATTAAAGAAAGGTTGCTCAGGCCTACAACAAGAGGATCCGAAAAAGAAGCTTCAAAGTCAGTGACATGGTTATGAAACGTATCTTACCACTACACTTACCAGATCCCAGAGGAAAGTTCAAACCCTCGTGGGACGGACCGCTGATCGTTCGGGAAGTACTCCCAAGAGGCGCTCTTCGACTCACCAATCTGAAAGGAGAAGATCTTCCCAAGCCCATCAACGCCGATAACATGAAAATCTATCACGGGTAACCACACCTAACCTTGTCAATGATTACAATCACAAAAGTTATACTTTCCCACCAAAAATAATATATATATATCTGCCACCTCTCCCATCAGAAATACCTATCATTTCTCCCACAAAAAAAGAAGAGAAAATAAAAGCATAAAAAAAGAAGAAAGAAAGAAAACAACTCCAAAAAAAAAAAAGAGGAAATCTTAAAAAGACCCAGAAAGAGGAGAAAATAAGTCCGTCCCACACCCCCACATAATCCAACCAAAAATAGCGTACGATTGTAATCAATGACAAGGATAGGAAGGTAACCAGTTGGTCGGCTATGAAGGAAGCCTCTTCATCACACTCGGCACTCCAAAAAAAAAGACATGTCTAAGCAAAAAGGGCGAGGTGAAAACCCGAAAGGGCGTCTCGAGTAAAAACAGCAGACACATAGCGAACTTGGTGAAAACCTGAAAAGGCACCAAGGGTAAAAAGAGCACAGCTGGCAAGGGGCAGGCAAGAACAAAAACTCGAGACATGGTGAAAATCTGAAAGGATGCCATGGGTAAAAATGATAAAAAAGCCAGTCGTGGTGAAAACCTGAAAAGGCGCTACGGGCAAAAATGGCTAGAAAAAAAAAACAAAAAGTGTAGGAAAAGGAGAAGCCAAGGCAACAAGCAAAGAGAAGAAGCACAAGGAAAAGATAAGTCCCAGATCAGAATTCTGTCAGACTCTACCTAAATCCAAGGGGCATGATCCTAGTATACGCTACTCTCAAGGAATCGGGATCCTTAGTAAACAACTCAGAATACCGGATTCGACGTGAGCTAAGTTCAATATTCTGATTCCAATCATCCAAAGCACAAATTCAAACACAAGTAAACACTGACAAATTTGGCACAAACAAAAATTTTCATTCGTTTAAAACATCTTTTTTACAAGTACATTGTTTTCCTTCATTTACAAGAACAAAAATAAAAACATACATGCATATACAAGACAAGCAGCCAACAAAGTCGGGAATCCACAAAGCCACAGTTTAAAACCCCATAGGTCCACATTTCAAAGCCCCAAAGGCCCACAAGTTCAAAGCCCCAAAGGCCCACAATTCAAAGCCCCAAAGGCCGACATGTTCAAAGCCCCAGAGGCCCACAATTCAAAGCCCCAAAGGCCCGCATGTTCAAAGCCCCAGAGGCCCACATTTCAAAGCCCCAAAGGCCCACATTTCAAAGCTCACAAGGCCCACAAGTTCAAAGCTCCAGAGACCCACATTTCAAAACCACAAGGCCCACAAGTTCAAAGTCCATAAGGCTCACATGTCAAAAGCCCACCAAGCCCATTGTCTAAAGGCCCATGGTTCAAAGTCCATGTTTTCAAGCTCATTTCCTAGGCCCACATATCCAAAGCAAGGCCCACTACACAAACCCGATTTCAAGGACCATGGTCCTAGGCCCACATGTCCAAATCAGGCTCATGTTCCCCAATTACCCCCATTAATTCATTAGTGAGGACATCTGGCTATTCAATCCAGATCACTGCATAATAAAAATCGAATGACGACGCCCTCCCGCGAGATTAGATAGATTTTTAAAAAATCTAAAAATATTTCAAACTGTTAGCCCCGCCAACTCATCAGTGGAGGCAACGCGACTGTTTACTTAACTTATACAAATAAAAATTGAACGACGACGCCCACCCGCGAGATCGAACGGATATTTTCTAAAATTCAAAAATACTTTCAAATAAAATCCCCGAGGAGTCTAGTTCCAAAGGGAATAGCTTTCAAACAAAACTTTCAAAAAATACACGTGGCACGCAGTACACTGAGGAATCTTCCATATTCTCCAGTTGCAGTTAGTGCAAACAACTAAATAAGATTTGATCTTTTCGGTCTCCCCAGAGGATGATCGAATCCGTACATGATACATGTACGATTGGCCATATCTCTATATCTAGACAGTCGTACGAATGCTAGTAGAAGTGAGTGGATCTATCTCTGGAAAGAATAATTAAACTCAAAGTGACAACAATCCATTGTAACCAAAGTATCAGAATCAGAAGATTGCATGGCAAAAGATTACCTACACATACCTAGTCCGGGATGTTCGCAAAATTTGATTGAGTTCAAGTCGGCGTAGTGAGTTCTCCATAAGGCCACACCAATGCACAGGGCAGCTAACCACTTTGACGATCAAATGAAATGAACACTCCTAGGATGATTACATAGTAAAGGAAACGACAGACCTAACAGTACGGAAATCCTTGTAAAGCCGCACAAATGCGCAGAGGCCCTACTTTCAGACTTACCCTCCAATGTTATTAACAATCTGACGTGAAAAGGTTGTGATTGGTGACCTAAAAAGCCATGATGAATGCGCAGGGGACAATCACAACGTTTTCTTCAACCCTCGTGATATGTGCAAGTCTTCTTTTTCCAAACAGTCAACTGATAATGATACAATGGCAAGCAACAGATTCGAATTACTATCATTTCTGACCAGAAGGGTTGGGTGTCCACTCGCTTTGGCCTTCGGTTGCTTGCAACCTCGGCCAAAGAGGGGCATCTGTAGACACCCCACCCAGGCTAACATCTCGAAAAGGCTAAGACAATCCAGGAATCATGATCATATCCAAAACCAAACCCTAGTCCCAGTTTAAAACTAAAATCCTGACCCAAAATCCCAAACTTCCAATCCGTAACCAAAAATTGTAATTCAAACCGTTCAGTCCGCATATAGCCCTCGCCTGTACCATATATCCTGACTAGAACCCTTCACCCAATCCTAAGACCACCTATCCGAGCGTGGCCTGGGCGATAATTTGACTACCACTGGCGGTACTCCAATTACCACCACTCGCGGCTCACGTGTGGACAGTTGTCCCAGCGTCCGAAAGTCAACTTTCTCCTAGATTTACCCCCCCCCCCCCTCTTAACTATTTACAATTTAACAGCCTCAAAAGTCAATGGGAGCGTGTCATGTGGCACTCCTCTCTCCCTAGCCAATCACAAGCCTCCATTTCATCATTTTAACCCTTACCTACCCCCTATTTACCATAGAGCCATTGGAGAAGGCTATAAATAGCCCTCTCCTCTCCTCATTTCAACACACATAACAAAAATCCACTTTTCATTTCTAAGCTTTAAGAGAGTAAGAGAGAAAGAGAGTGAGGAAGAGAGTGAAGGAGAGGGAAGGAGCTCCCAAACCTTAAAGTTCTGACCTTTCAAGCCACCCTCTAGCCTTCCTCTCAACCTTTCTAATCCATAAGCCTAGCCCAGATTAATCATTATTCAGCTCATGTCTTAGCTTACTCGAGAATCAAGCCAAAGATCCATTTATACAAGCATTCATCATCACATCTATTCTCTTCTCAACCCCCCTGCTTCTCTAGATATCTAGTGAACGTATGCTTTATGACTTGCCGCACGCCGGATCCTGTCACATCAGAAATTCCTAGTGACCTAGTCCATTTTTCTTACCTCTTTGCATAAGCATCATCACATCCGCCTTCTAGACACGTCGTTGGACGTATGCTCTGTGGCTTGCCAAAATCTCGGATCTTGCCGCATCAGAAATCTACATGTGTGTCTAGTCCTATCTCGATCACATCATCCATCCATTGAGATTGTTTTACCACACAAAGTAGAGACCGTACGTTCTTACGAGCGGAGAGGGTGTGTAACACCTTCCCTCTTTGTAACCGATGTTCTTTAACTGGAATCCCAGATCGCAGACCAGGAGTCAATCTAAGGTAGGAGAGTCTTCGGATTTCTCCAACCTTACGTATTCCGCGTTTCTAGCGAACCGCAGGATTCTAAGATTATTCGGCTAGTGGCGACTCCAACATCAACAAATCAGCCTATTAATTCCCACACATCAAAATCATAACATATAAATCAGCGTGGGCGCCGATTTCCAGTGTCTACAATAACCAGCACTATGAGTAGGGCATTGACCCTCTCCAACTGTACAGATGATGCAGATGATGCACAGATCGAAGACCTAGAGGACCATCTCCTTATGGAAGATTATACTGAAAGAATAAAAAGATAGTTTTATGATTTAGTTTTATTGATGTTTCCGCTGCAGACTCGTTAATGTACTAAGCTCTCATTAGAGGGCATTTGATAATTTGTTGAATTTTTTTAAACTAATGGAATAATAAATATGGTTGATTTTATTCTTGTGAATGGTTACCTTCATGAATGTATCTGGATGTGATCTAAATGAAAAAAATATAATACGATTTTTAAAGTATATAATTCATTCAATTATTAACACCCGATTTTCTTGGGCATGAGTATAAACTCTAGCCATGAAAATTAGGGATGTTACAGCACTAGCTCCTTATTTGTCATATAGTGATTGTCTTATATTGTAATAATTTCTATGTTCTAGAAAGTAGACTTTAGGCCCATATGGGCTCAAGTCCAATAGGTCTAGCACAATAAAAGTTACTTGTGTTATAGGATACGTAATTTGGGTTGTGGATTCGATGAGTCGTATCTCACTAACGCAGCGTCAGATTAACACACGGTTTTCACCATTACGACCACAACAACGACGCGATCCACGTAATAGAAGTCTTAAGGTTATTCGAAACAAATCACTTAGGTGAGATATTTAGGTGCACTAGGGTGCAATGTATGGTCTATCAATGGTGAGAGTTGGGATACATATGCGCACGAGCGGTGTCAGAAAAGATAGAGATCTTACATTTGATTTACTACTTGATTACAACAAATAAGGTTTTTTAATAACATATGGTTGAGCTGTCCGAACTTCTTTTTAATTTTGATGTTCTATTGATGCTAACTTTTATGAGTACGTTCATATCGTGTGCAACCATATCAATACAATATATTATGCATAGTAGAGCTCATTTTTTGGTAGCGTTACGTTCATAGTTGTCCTCCAAGTTATTACAAACACGTTATGTAGCATGCAAGTACTTGCCTACCTAAGAAATGGTTTTCCTTTGCTATATTTATAACACCTTGAACATTTCAATACCCTAGTATTGAAAGTTCTCGAGTGTTACCAAGAAGTTAACTTAATATGTACGTGTGAACAATACAAATCCAACTATCTTAACCTCACATCTATTCCCTGACATGAATCTAACCCTTGAGAACATGCTCCATCTAAAAATCAAGTCATCCGACCATTGATTTGTAAGACAAGATCACCCACAGTGTGGTTTGAAATAAGTACACTCCCTTAATTAATTTGGCAAATAGTTCTTTATTCGTAATGATTTAGATATAAGTCCTTTTGTAATAATTACTTAGAAACGTTCCTATAACCATGTAGAATCATTAGATTTTTTAAAACCTCTATATTTGTAGTAATTACGAAAATGGCATTAACCTAGGCTTTGAATTCCAGATCACGTGGTTCCCACGATCCTTTTGACATGAAACTTTATATCAGGCCCAGGTATCATAAATGAACCGTACATAACAAAATTTGGTTGTTGGATCAGTGTGATAGGTGGCTAAAACAGATATTCATTCAAATATGGCCACCTAATCGCTGGATATGCTACAAACAGTGGGCTCAAGCCCTTAAATTAGATGGATAAACGAATGGATGGTGTAGGTCTACCCAGAACATCATTGTGGACCCCACAATTTTTGTGAACGTGAACAATGCACGTGCACCGCACCTAAAATTGGGTCAAACTGAGTTCGACCCGTTAATCCCGCCCGAAGAGGGATTCCTCTTCTTTCACTCCTCGCGGAGCAGACGGACATGACCCATCTTTCATGACGTTTGTGGCCCACCATCATCATCTACAAGGATTATCCGAACCATCCATTACGTCGAGGGGCTAGTTCTGGTCAGAAATACGTTGACCACGTGCACCCATGCACGTACACCTGCCCACAATAATGCTTGCAAGAAGGCTAGGCACCCCACCGAACAAACCAACAACGCCCATTATAATCAGTTGTGGGCCACCACGAGCACCCGTTTGCACAATCCAAACCGTCCATCACGATCAGGGGAAAAACTAACTAGACCACAACCCCTTTCACTTCCAGTTTCATCACGAAAAGGAACGTGATCTCCAGGGAAATTCCCACACCACATGTCGTGTTCACACATTTCGCGGACACCATTCCGCTACGGATCATTATGGCCCTTCGTCACACATATGAGGGAAGATCTGGACCGTCCATCAGTGGCCACCATTGGAACCGACGATGAGGACGTCTTTGGAAACACTAGACGTGCAGGCATTATAGAAAACGACAGCTGTTCTGCGCAACCACCTATGCAACTAAGCCGAGATTTCAGCCTACAAACCTCACCGGCTTTCACGGTGCAATCTCTGGTTATCACTCATTTTGCGGAGTAAATCTCCACACAATAGAGCCAAGGTCCTTATCTTCACCACAAACCGAAGGATCAGGAGGGGTTGAACAGCCAATCCGACCCACTTGTAGGCGACCAAACATGGCTAAGGGGTGTCGAGATCGTTCTATGATCAAGATCGGCGTCATCTGGATGGGCCATCTGATCAATCTTTCAAAACACGTGATGTTGATGAGCTGTCTTAATCTAACAGACGAAAAAGATAAAGGAGTTCTAAAGAAACGGGAACCGATCTTACTACCATGCGTAAGAACAGGGCATGCATTATGCAGCCAACTTCCGCAAGAGAATTCTAGAAAAAAATCAGCTGCGTAAAGAGATTTCCTCCATGCGTAAGAAATCTTACGTGAGAATTCCGCATTCGGACTGGCTATAAATAGCCTGTCCGTCCCGCAAAAGGAGAAAATAGAAATAGAGAGAGAGAGAGAGAGAGATTACGAAAGAGAAAGAAAAAGGATGAGGAGTGATGTCCGATCAGGAAGAAAGAAAAGAAGAAAAAAAAGGGAACAAGAAATTAAAGAAAGAGAAAGAAAGAGAGAGAAAGAAAGAAAGAAAGAGAGAAATGAGGGAAAAGAAAAGAAGAAGAAAGAAAAAGGAAGGAGAGTTGAGCCGAGGTGACTCAGTGAGTCGACTCAACCGGGTTATTTTGTTAACTGTGGGTTGCACTAGTAGGATCTAGCAACGTAGAGGGTGATTAGATTCAAGAGGTGAGGGTTTTATCCTTTAAGCTTACTCTAATTTAAGTTATTATATTTACCTTGTCCTTACATGTCATCCTGTTGTTTTATCTTGCCTTTACATGCTTTCATGTTATTTCTACCTTGCCCTAACATGCCTTCATGTTATTTGAATTCTTCCTGCAATTATATGTTTTACTATCAATTATTTGCCATTTGAGATTTTAGTATAATGTTACTTACAAAGTGATCTTTTTGAATTTATGTGGGGCCATGGATACAAGCCTTGCCCTTGCATTACCAAATTTATTAATTGAGTCGGCCCTGCCACTCTCTTTATTAAAGAATCGGCCATTGTCGCTCTTCTATTTGTTATGTTGGTCATTGCCACTATTTGAGTTGACCATTGTCACTCTTCTCTATATTTGCCTTGTGCTAGCTATCTTCAAAAGGCTTGGGCATGTGTCTTGATATTCCAGAACCTCCATGATTCAGTTTGTATTATCTGTAAGTGCAAATACTATGTTGGGAATCCCTCTTCTAGAGATTGAATAAACATCGTAAACGTAATGCGTTTTCAGTAGCGGCCCCTGGAGCGACACGTAATTCCATGTTTCATGGGTAGTGGTGCACAAATCGATATGTGTAAATCGCAAATGCAGTGTCACACTACTTCTGGGATTGGATATCACAAATAGTTGCTCTATGAACAAATCGTGTCATGTAAATCATCCATTCATGTGTTGTGTTTGTCTTGGGGTAACCATATAAATTCATGTTAAACGTGGGACACACCGGCGAATATCTGTATAGTGAGAGTACGGGTCGAGTCGGATACTCTTATCATATTCCACATTGTGGTGATCACTAAGTGTGATGAACCACATATACTTTGCTAGGCATGCATCTCATGTTGATTGCTTGTGCACATTGATACCTCTTGTAGTTGTGGAGTACAGGACGTATCAGAACTTTTACATTGATTTCATGAATCTCTTGAATTACCATTAATCTTAAAGGATAACTATCACTATGAGTAAGGCGTTGACCTTCTCTCAACCTTACAGATTATGCAGGTGACATACAAATTATAAACCTAAAGAATAAACTCCATATGAAAGATTATACTGAAAGAATAAGAAGATAGTTTTTATGACTTAGTTCTAAACTTCCGCTGCGAACTCTGATAATGTAATAAGCTTCTATTGAGAAAGCATTTGATTATTTATCGAATTCTTTTACTCCAATGAAATAATCAATACAATTGATTTTATTCTTGTGAATGTTACATTCATAAATATATCTGGATGTGATTTAAACGAAAAATAAATAAATACGGTAGGATTTTCAAAGCATCCAAGTTTTACATTATTAACACTCAGTTTTCTCAGGTATGAGTATAAACTCTGCCCTGAAAATTTGGGATATTGCAATATTAATTTATAACATTTGTTCAAAGTAGATCAGTTGTTTTTTTATACTATGATCATTTGTGCTAGTTGATATTTTCATTGTCTTATAGTGCTTATGGCCAGATGATATGTCATTTTTATGGGTTGACATATCGCTATTTACGTGATCTAAGAGGATTGTTGGGTGCAACTAGAAAGGTACAGCGAATTTAGGTTTAGATATTACCGCTGGTATGAGGAACTGCTGATCGCATAGTATACCTTCAATGTTTCTTATGTTATACCATGTGAAAATGTTTATGCCTTATGTGAGTTTTCATAATGTGCTTGTTTCATGCTAAAAAACTTTGCAAATAGCACTTTCACTAATGGAGGGGTCCAATGCTACCCAGTGTTCTTGTTGGTATCTTCATCGTGGTTATGTTATGGTATTTTGTAGTAAATAATTGATAGGTTCTAGTTGCACTTTCGACATAAGGTTATGCTTGCCTTGGTAATTTTAGAGCCCTGATTATTGTGTTGTTGTTGTTGTTGTTGTGGAGCCTAAATATTTCTATGTTTTGTAGAATACGCGTATAAGACAATGACTTCATCCTCCATGACCATTATTCTTAGAAACTTTTGTAGCTCTTGATGTTAATGGATTTTGTACTCCATTGATTTTCGCATGTATTGATGACATGATCGAAGAACACCATGAAATAGGGATATTTTTGTATGTGTATGCTTTGCTTTTCGCAATTTGCAATGGAAGTTGATAAATTGTGCAACAGGCATAAGGTTTGTGTATTGCTTGTTAATTGCAATGCATTTTGTGCATAGAGCGTTTTTACGATTAGAGATGAGTGGATGGAAATTGCCATTGAAATAAGGATAAAAATGCCTCTATCTACAAACATAATATATAGATGTGTTAAGCTTGCAGCTTGTTTGGATTTCTGGTTGAAACTCAAAGTGATCATTGTGGAACAAGGTAAATCACTATGTAAGTAGCCAGTTCAATCACACCATGTAAACCACTACATATTAGGTGTGCATGTGTTGGTATATGATGAAACTCAAAATTTATCAATTTAAATGGCAATCCAAACACCGTAAGCGGTTTATAATAGATGTGCACCTTAGACCACCATGTGATGGTAACTCATGGAACTCAGAATTTGTCATCAGTTAGTAATTTAAACATTATAAAAAGGTTTTAGCAGATGTGCAACTTTGATGGGCATAATATTTGTGGAAGGAACTTGTGTACTTTTTATATGCACTTCAATTGATGTGATCAATACCGTTTTACATTTTCAGATATAGTTACATAGGTAAGCCAAACACACAATATGTTAGTTAAGGGCCTGTTTGATTTTCACCGTTTCACTGGGAAATGATAAATCCCTTGGAAATAGTGATTATTACCGTTTCACCTGTTTGGATATTAGTGGGAGTTTCAATTTTTTGGAAACGGGTTCAAAAGTTTCGGGAGTCATTTTAGGACCTCTTCTTGATGTATATGATATATCTGTTCCGTCCATCCATTTTATCACAATATTTTGAGATATGAGAAGAAAAATGAGTTAGATCCAACACTCAATTGGCCCAAGCCAAAAGAAACAATGGCCCCAGGAAGTTTTTATCAGTAAGTATTTAATTCACATTTTTTTTATGGTGTGGCCCACTTGAGCTTTGGATATGCCTCATTTTTTAACTTATATCATAAATTCATATGACATAATGGGTGAACGGTGTAGATATATGATATGCATCATGATGAGACCCACAAATATTTCCCATTTTTACGTTGAAAAAAGTAAGCCATCCAATCAGCTATGGGAAACGTGCAACACTTCACTACATTTCCCTGAGAAGTAATAAATGCCAGGGGAAATTTTCAGCGAATTCGCTGAAACAAACAGGCCCTAAGTGAAAATGCTTTCAAGAGATAGATAATGCAATTTGCAAACAACATGCTTTTCAATTGCATGCCGGTTGTAATCCTCTTATCTAAACACGACATGGAATATTTACACATAGCATTCACAAATTCTTAAAGTCTAGCCATGAACCATCATAAAGAGGAGACTTGTGAATTCAGGTGGGGTTGGGACATTTAAATAATAATAATAATAAAAAACTTATCTATAATTGTCAATTGACATATAATTGTTTTTGCTAAAATGATGGAACTATTTATCTTAGTTTGATGTGTATTCATACTTGCCAATTTCAAGTACCTAACATGTGTACATGTGCCGCAGTTCATCTTAAAGTCCTCTGCCACCATCCGACAGTCTATTATCTTGGTGCCTGGCAAATTAAAAAACGAAAAATAAAACAAATCAATTTGTGGCTGGTGCAAACTTGGATAGCCCATGCCTAACTTTGCTTGAATCGAAACACCCCTTGAAAAAAGCTTGTCTCATTACAAGTGGGCTACACCCCTCAAAAAAAAAAAAAAAAAAAAAAAAAAAAAAGGACACAGATTGAGTAATAACCCTAGCTAAGAGGACGTCTTGTTGGGGTTTATATGAGGCCTGCCCTAATATGTAGGGCTATACATGATTCGAGCTAGCTCGAAAAGCTTGCTCGACTCAGTTTGAGTTAGCTTGGATTGACTCGGCTTGAAAGGCCAACTTGGGACGAGTCAAGCTTATTTTCTAAAGCTCGAGTTGAGTTCGAGCCGAGTTCGACCATGGTGCATTTCAACTTGACTCGACTCAAAGCTTGAGCTCGGCTCGAGTAATATATTTTAATATTATATATATTATATTAATATTATATATATATAAGTTTAAAAAAGTTAAAACTTAAAAGTTTTTACTAAAAAATCCTACCCAACTCTACCCGTCCTCATTCCCTCTCTTTCTTTCCCTTATCCTACCGAGCACGAGCAAACAGCATGCCACAGCCCTCACGACCGCACCCAGCACGACAACCCGAGACTCTCTGCCCCTCTCTATCTATCTCTTTCTCTCATTCTCCTAATTTCTCCGAGCAACCCACATAGCCTAATCGGCAACTTCGAGCAACCCGCGTCCGATCTCAACTCGGCGACTCGTCTCAAGCCCGCTCAGCCCATTTAGCAACCACAAAGGTAGGTGAATAAGCTCGACTCGACTCGAACCACTAGCTTGACTTGAATTTAACTCGAAAGCTTTGGCAAACAAACCAAGCTTCAATGTTGAGCTCGAGGGCAAGCTCGAGCTTGAGCTCGTGTATAGCATGGACGAGTTGAGCCAAGCTTGGCCTACCTCGACTTGACTCGGCTCGATGTACAGCCCTACTAATATGTATGGTTTATCCACATTGTTCATCTATTTCGAAAGATCATTTCTGGGAATGAGCCCAAAAGAAAGCAGACGGAAGGCTGAGGTCGACCACACAACAGGAAGCAATGAGGATTTAACTTTACTGTTGAAAAAATTATAAGACTCACAAAATGTTTATTTGCCATCTAAACTGTTCATAAGGTTATATAAACATGTACCAAGGGAAAACATAAACATTAGCTTGATCCCAAAACTTTTGTGCCCCTGAGAAGTTTTGAATGATAGACTGTCAATTCCCATTGCCTCTTCCTGGTGCGGGCCATTTGAGCCTTCAATTTACCTCTTTTTAGCTCATGCCCTGAAATGATCCGTCAAAATCGCTGGACGGCGTGGATAAAACATATACAAATCATGAAGGGATCCAGAGCCCCTGACACCACCGTCAGTCTTTAGCCAGGTCCTCGCGGGGCAGTACGCCAGTACCCAATCCACGTTCCAAAACAAACCAGCAGGATCCTGTTTGCCTGATTGACCTCCACGTGCGAGGCAGGACCGAGGGCAGTTAAGCCTCCCTCTCCTTTCCCAATCACGATCATCAGCGCCTTCCCTGCGAGCAGACGTTGGGCGAAAGGAAAGAAGCAGCTGAGGAAGGAAGAAATGGCTGGGTTTGCAAGATCGAGGATTTTCATCGGAAGCATGTTTCCGAAAGGAGAGCCTCTCGTTTCGATGCTCTCCAACATCTCTCAATACATAGTATTCCCAGGCGCTATGTTCGCCTCCCTCTACTACTGCCCCGAAGACCATCCCAACAAGAAGAAGATTTCCTCTTCCTCCGCCTGACTTCTTCCTCCATCCTTCTCATCCTTTCCAGGTTTTGATCTCTTCCTCCACCTAGGGTTTCTTTCGACGAACACCTGATAAGCACTACTGGTTTTCGGGACCGTTGATCTGGTGGCCCACCTTGTGGATGAGCTACAGGTATAAAAAAAATCGCATCCGCTCATTGAATGTGGACCGCTGCTCCAACCGTTATCGATGTGGTGGGCCACGAGATAGCCTTCCGATCGCCAGGCCAATTTGCAACCCGTGTGCCACGAGGAGGGAACTGCATATGAGCGTTCCTCTTTGATGGATGATGTTGAAGCTAGGTTTGCTCATTCGGCTCACAGATCGACTCGAGGGGCACATGTGCCGGATCAGAATACCCCTCTGCCATTCTCACTATGTAGATGCCCTATTGAAGGAAACAGGCTCTTCTCATCACCAGGCGAGCAACACACGATACAAAACAAATGAACGGCTGAGAGAAATTGACCACGCCTACCCATGTGCCCCACCTGATGCTCCTGTTTGCCTGATTTCACACATAGCAAGCACTTCTGGTGATCGGAACCATTGATCTGGTGGCCCACCATGCGGATGGGCTATAGGTAAAAAAAAATCTCATCTGGTCGTTGTGAGTTTTACACACTGAATCCAGGCTACTGCTTCACCTGTCTTTTTGACTTGTGGCCTTATCGATGTGGTGGCCCACGAGAAGAGCCTTACTGATTGCCAGGCTGATTTGCAACATTTGTACCACGAGGATTGAACTGCACATTATCATTACTCTTCAACGGTAGGTGATGAAGCTAGGGTTTGCATTTTCAGTCATGTGAGAAAAGTTCAGGGAGAAATAGGTATACACTGAAGATCAAGATATATTGATCCCTTCTCTCATTGTATTTTTAGAATGAGTTTTTTTCCGTATATTTATATTGTCTTTATTTTCATTCAGTATTAGATTAGAGGATTTGGGTGGGTTGTCTAGGCTTATTGTATGCTTGTGGGTCGAGTCTCTTCTCCCATTTATGTAGATATCGTTTACTTCTTTTCATCAGGAATGAATAATTGAATTTGGAGGCACAATTTCCCTTGAAGAAATTTAATCAGGCCATTCAATATGTATGGGAGAGTATCATTTAGTATTAGCATAAGGATCAAAATGGGTTATGCTAGCCACAACCTAAGCAGGAATGGAGTGGAAAAAACTATCAGCGTGGATTGATCAACGTGAGCAGGCTTTGGTGCCAATCTTCAACCATCTGAAGGATATGAATGAAACACACTGACAAATGATGGCTGTCTCGAAGTCAGATTTCAAATCTGAAGCTGTGAAACTAGATAATGAAAAACCAATGGGAACAACCATCTAGGCCTAGATTCGGATTGAATTCCTGAAATTTGAAGGAGATCCTGTAGAATGGGTTTTCAGGGCAAAGCAATTAAAAATAATCGAAAAGATTCCTGAGAACCAAATGGTCTCACTAGCATCGGCTCATTTAATGGGGGATGCGATTCCATGTTTTCAGTGGATGGAGTGAACAGTTGGGGAGATGAGTTGGTGCTATTTAAAATGCATGATTTGGATTGAGCAAGTATGCAGGCTTGGGAGGAGCACTGTCTAAGCTTTGGCAGTCAGGTTTGATATACGACTATGAGTCAGTTCAAACATCAACCCAACCAGTCATCCACACTATCAGTTTACCAGAACTTTCTTAGTGAGCTGTTTTGTCTTGGTATTGATGAATGAATTATGGGTGGGGGTGTAGATATTGTGACCTTTTCATTGATTTAGGATTTACATTGTGGGAGCTGAAATCTGAGCTGGGATCTAGAGTTTGGGTAGTTTACTTTCAACTATTTGCATTCCATGCATGAAATTTATAAGTGCATGTGTATCATCCATCACTCTAGAGTATCAAAGTTTTTCTCATCGCTAGACTTTAGCAATGAAATCTACACGTGCCACACAAAATCAAGTGGACAGGGCGGTGGGAGGCCACTTTTGACATATGTAAGCCATCAAATAGGTGGGCCACCGTTCAAAATGGTTAGATCCTTTGTCGCACAATTCTTGTCTGCTACTAAGGTGGGCCGGCTGTTGTAAGGAAATATTGGATGGTTACCACTTTTTCATGGGTACTCATCATTTTCAAAAAGGGTGACAACTGTAAGATGAATATGGCAGGAAGTGGTAAATGCAAGAGACCTGGAAAAACATAGGTACTGAAATCCAACCCTAATTTGTTCGGGTGGTTCTTTCTAATTAAGCCAAAAAAGGGTGACTTTCATGGAAATCCCTCTTTATTGTCTCTCTTTCCATACCTCCCAACAATAAGCCAGCTAGAGCATTCTTCAGAGGATTGTTTCCCCCTTTACATGGTTCTCCTACCAAAGCTCCTGAGCTAGTAGAGATTTCATTGAGGGTCACTCGGAAATTCAATTTATATTGAAGAGACTTTAGCAGTGCCTCCAATTTTTCCACGCTTAAGTATAATGGGTGAATAAATGGTGCATCGTTTCCTCTTTCATTTGGCACATGAAGCAAGTGCTAGGAATACCCTGGTGTTTAAGGTGATCCAAGATGAGAGGTTTTTCGACCACGATGGTCCAAATGAAGGGTTCCAACTTTGGGCTTCCAGGGGGTGAAACCCAACATTAATCAATACTTGGAAGGAGTGGGTGGAAAATGAGTCCACTGGGATTATTGCCATATGCATTCATCTACCCCCTGCGGAGAGATAAAAAGGTTATTAGGAATCTTCATTAGTTGAGTAAATTTCTTTGCTTCAACTTCTTTGATGGTTTTTCAAAAGGTTTATTTGTTTTATCAATTACATTAGTAAAGTAAAGGATATGGGTAATGATCATAAATTGCTATACTTATTTGGTGACATCAGCTGAATTTGACTGTAATAATGACATTGCTTACATGGTTTGTTTTATCTGGGTAAAATTGTAAAGATGAAAATTTTATAATGTAAAATTGTAATGATTACAAATTCCTTGTCATTTATTATATCTACATTTGACCCCCGAATTATGTGTCATAATACTTGTTTAAATAAACACTATGAAATAGTAATGATGACTTATTAACGTTATTTTACCATGGAATCAGTGAAACAAACAAGCCCTAAATACAATTTTCCATACTAGCTCTCTTTAAAACTTCATAGCACTCTTGCACTAGGGAATCCTTTGAAGAAACCAACCGATACAAGTTAGGGAATATGCATGTAAAAGAATATTCTCTAGCATCAACTTGATGCAACTTGCATTTATTGGTGCTCAGTTTCGATAAACTTCCCTGTGACTATGTAGATTAATGCACTATTGGTGATAACTTGAAGTGGACCTTTTCTCAAATATCTTCTATGACTAAATTGTCTAGTTCCGTGACATTCTCACCTTTAAATGTGGCAATGGGGGAACAACTCAAGGAATATAGTCCCTTCTATTAAAGTCTAGGCACCCTAAACACCATATCATCTTACATTAAGTCATTAAAGTTGTGCTTATTTTCTCTCTTTACAATGACACACACTGACACAACCAGACACCACAACCATTTGATTCCAAAAGTTGTGAAAAGTACATGCTTTTCTCATTCGATAAGGTGTCGCCAACTCATAGATTTATTCGATGTTTGATAGTTGCGTTGATGGATACCTATACACAGTGTTCGAATATCGGTAGTGTGTTACGTATCGCATCCTTGGGATACAAATATGTATCTATTATCACATGGGATATATCGTTTGTATTAGATAATTTATTACACTTTTTGGGAAACATTGGGAAAACGGTTGAAATTGTCAATGAAACTTCAAGGTTTGTTAAAAAAGACCTTAATACACACTTTTATATCATAATATCTCAAAAAAGAAGTGTACATAATATGTTTCCTTTATATAGGGTCCTAAGCTATGCATTGTCTAACTGAACTAATGTAACTGTATTCAAATTGAATGCACAACGTTTAGAGTATGCGTGATTATCATTTCATCAAACACTCCTAAATACTTAGAAATTAGTCTCAATTGACAACTAGTTGAATGGAAATTTCGAAAAAAATAAATAATATTTTAATAATTTTTAATTAAAAATGGTTTTTATTTTCCAAAAATTGACAAGGACTTAACAAATCAATAGATTAGCCCTCATACATGCTTGATTTCATGTTTAGAGTGCAACATTGCAAGCAATTTGGGAGAAATTGGGGAAATTTTGAATTTTTCCTAAATTTCTTAAAATCGGACTACTTACACTCAAATTTCGAAACTAGAGTGTATGTGATGATCATTTCATCAAATACTCCTAAATACTTCAAAATTAGTCTCAATTGACAATTGATTGAAAGAAAATTTCTAAAAAAACATGGAGAACCTGAAGAACCAATGAATATTGAAATCAAAGCTCCAACTCTATGATTTTTCATGCAAAACAAGAAGAACAAAGGGATTTGTCACCATTTGACATTGATTTAACATAGTTTCAACAACAACAAAAAAAAAGGAATAAAAAATTGGAAAATGCACACCGGATAAAAAAAAGTGGGATGTATCGGTACTAACTATGCGTTCCGTATCGCATAGGTGGGATACAAGATATATTATGGAATACATTGGCCGATATCGACAATATTTAAAACATTGCCTATACATGGGGACAAAAGGCATTTTCCGTGTAACATTGACTTAAAGGTTTTAGTTGGTCATAACAATAGGTTAAAAATGCTTGGTTGTAAAGCCATGAGATATGGGGCCCTTCTCTCATTTGCTGATGATCAACACTTCAAATTCTTTTTGAAAGTTGGCTGGCTAGCTAGCTTGGCTGTTGTGTTGCTCGTGCATCTTTCTTCAGCTTGTTCAATTTAAATAAAATCATTCCTTCCATGTCTTCTAAAAGCGACCATCTCACATTCTCTCAAATCAATTACAACTTTTTTTTTTTCTATGATGCGATCTTTTAAGCCCCTGGGATTTCCTCCTGATGGTCGTGGCCCTATGCGCTGCTGCCAATGCCACCATCATAGCCTTGTACTATATATTGTTAGGAAATCGTCTACCTGGAAGCGATTCCTTGGATCCAACGGCCGCGGAAGATGGAGGCTCGGATGTTGGATCTTCCCGGACGCATCTCACATTGCCAAAAGTAGGTCACACTGCTTTCACTAGCGTAAGAAGAGCTCTAAAGGAACACCCTTCTTCGTGGAAAATCCACACTGTAAATCATGTGGCAGTGATGGAACCCGAATTCTCATTCGCAGTTAATCTCTTTGCAACCCGAATTGGTGCTTGAAATCTGTCAATTTTTTTCTCTGTCTCTCTCTCTCCTCTTCATGAGTCCTTGGCACGTTCTATATATAAAAGTAGCTAGGGCGATTATCAAACCGTAGGAGAAAACTGTTCATGCAGTTCCGAAACTGCCAGAGTAATGGGCAGTCGGTTACCCTGTAATTGCCACGTCCCATCTCTCTCTCTTCTAGTGGGTGGGGCCTACTTGGACAACCCATCTTGCAGTTACATCTCCCATTTGGACAAGTCAGGCAGCCAACTAATGACCAAAACTCAAACTGTGTAAGAAGTCCTCATACCACACAATACAATGTGCGACCAGTGAAGCGCCTAACCTCATGAGAGAATAAATATATAAAGTTTCCATCAATTGGCATAATGTATCTCATCTTCCGCAACACTAACTTGGCCCTGACTCGTCTCGGTTACACCGGACTAGATAAACTGTAACTTCTCAAGGATACTCTCAACTTGAGCATTTTCCAGTACTAATTTGCAACCATGGGTTCAAACGTGTTGAGGTACACATCGGCCGGCCATGAACTTATCTTGCTCGCGCACATAAGCATGTTAGGTGTAAATCTAGACAATGTGCAAGGCTCATGCCTATCCATATTGGCCTAACCACTTTCTCAGTCACTCCGCTATATCCTTTTCTTTATGTTCTTTGGAAACAAGCTAGAGTAGCAGTATTAAGCCTCCATTTTATGGCATCACCCACAATCATAAGGGCATAAGGGTCACATATGCACCAGTTTTCTCACATGGAGGAGAAACTCAGATCCATTCTCCGTCCACTGTAGGTGTTTTCAGTCATCTCTAGCATATGCTGTATGAAAAGCATGTTATGGTGAAGCTCTTAAGGAGTACGTCAACCTCTACACCGTACAGATCTTAACCCAGCTGCCATCTAGGTGCTTAGTTTGAGCCACTCAACTTAGTTGCGCTCATAAGCATCTAAATGAAGTCTCACACCTAGCTTATTTATTTTGCATGACCCTAGTGGGAAAGGTCACGCTTAATCCTCAAAGGACCTCATCTCGAATCTAGTTCGAGGCGATGTGCAGGTAATAGAATAATCGCAGCAATTCCGCGATCGCACATCTCATCTTGTTCACAATCAATGCACCAAGGTGGTTGTTGTGTGAGATGCACAACCTCTGCCTGGTGACGTATCTAAATCTATGTCCCACAAAGAAGGACGTGATGAACGTGTGTGCTATCAACAAGTCCATAGAAGAACAAACACATACAAAGATCCGAATATAACCAATCTATCAAAGAAAAACGCCGTAATGTCCATGTCACAAAATGACATCCTAAGAACACCCAGATTCTTGATACGAATCTGAAAAGCATTTGGGCGATCAGCTTGGTTAGCGGATCAACAACCATCTCATGAGTAGGTACATGCGCCAAGACAATCTTTTTCTTCGCCACCATATCTCGAGCATAGTGATAACGGATCTGTATGTGCTTCGAGTTGTTATGATATTTGGGATCCTTCACATAAGCAATATCCACCATGCTATCACGATGCAATGTGACAAGGTCATCAACATACGGTACAAATCTCAAATGTCGAAGGA
The DNA here is from genome assembly GCA_030180095.1 of Magnolia changhungtana. Lineage (NCBI taxonomy): Eukaryota > Viridiplantae > Streptophyta > Magnoliopsida > Magnoliales > Magnoliaceae > Magnolia > Magnolia changhungtana. The sequence goes on from JASAUF010000625.1 coordinate 7,674,715, forward strand.
ATCTCCTCAATCATATAGCTTCCTGAATGGTAGAGCAACCCACAATATACTCTGACTCCATGGTAGAAAGTGCAATGCGAGGCTGCTTTCTACTGCTCCAAGAGATGGCCCCGCCACCAAGCAAGAGTGCATATCCAGAAATGGATTTATGCTCATCTAAATCGCTACCCCAGTCTGCATCACGGTATCCTCGTAGACGAAGATCTTACCCCATGTAGCATGGCATGTAATCTGCAGTCTCGTGCATGTATCAAAATATTCTCTTGGCAACCCTCCAATGTGCCAGTCTTGGGTTACTCTGATAGTGACTAACTAAGCCCACTGCAAAACTATATCTGGTTAAGTACATATCATGGCATACATTAGACTATCGACGGCGCTAGCATATGGAAATCGTGCCATTTAATCTTTTTCTGTATTTGTCTTAAGGCAGAGATTTAAGACTAAGTCCACAACCCTTCTCGACAGGAATGTCAATGGGTTTGCAACCGTGCATTTGGAAGCGCTCGAGCACCTTCTTGATATAAGTCTCTTGAGAGAGACCAAGAAGTCTTTTAGAACAATCCCTATGGATCTTTATTCCAAGCACAAAAGATGCCTCACCCATGTCCTTTATCTCAAAATTGAAGGACAACCACTTCTGAGTGACAACTAACATTTCCTCGTCATTTCTAGCTAAAAGAATGTCGTCAACATATAGAGATAGGATTAGAAAACTCTGCTCGAGTCGTCTGACGTACACATAGTGGTCTTCCTTGATCATTGAAACCCATATCATGCGATGGCTCGATGGAATCTCAGATACCACTGCCTAGATGATTGTTTCAGGCCATTTATGGACTTTTTAAGGCGGTAGACTTTGCGCTCTTGTCCCTTGACCTTGAAACTTGTAGGCCGATCCATGTACATCTCCTCATCGAGGTCTCCATTGAGAAATGTTGTCTTGACATCCATCTAGAGCTGTACACGAGTCGAGTTAGCTTGGTCAGCTCGCTCGACTTGACTCAAAAAGCTTGACTTGCCTCGACTCAAAATTGGATTCGGATCGAGTCGAGTTGGTTTTTGGAGCTCGAAAAAATTTCGAGTCAAGTTCGAGCTTACCCAAGCTCGACTTGACTTGGATCGAATCGGCACGATGACTCGGTTATGTTGATATCGCTGCTACTCGCCAAGTGTTTGATGAAATGACTCAACAAAGTGTTGTTTCGGGTGCATACGTTCTCCGCGGGATCGACTGGTGGCGAGGAAGGAATGAATATGAAATAAATCATTAAAAAAAAAATTTACATTATACGACTGCCCTCATATCTTGATTTTGATGTTGCTCGTCGAGTGTTTGATGAAATACTTGTAAAGTACTGTTAATGTTTTGCATTCTGTGAGGAATTGAAGATGCACTCTGTGTTTGAGAAAATGTCGCACAGGCTTGAACTGGCCTAAGTTGCTAACTGAACCGAGCCGAGCTGGCTAGTCAAGCTCGAGGACTGAGCCGAGCCGAGTTCGAGCCGGGGTTAGCTACTGGCCGAGCCATGCCAAGCTTAACTTGGTTCGACTTGTGTATAATTCTACATCCATCTGATAGAGTTCTAAATCCAAATGTGCGACAATAGCCAGAATAAGGCGAATCGAGGCAAGTTTCACCACCGAGGAAAATGTCTCCTTGAAATCCACGCCCTCAATCTGCGTGTAACCCCTAACTACTAATCGGGCTTTGAACTTATCTATCGCTCCATCTACTTTTCGCTTGACTTTCAGGACCCATTTGGCTCCGACAGTCTTGCGCCCGAGTGGAAGATTAACAAGTTCCCAGACTTAGTTCTTTTTCATGGAGCAGATTTCATCCTTCATAGCTTCTATCCACTCTTTCACAATAGGAGATGATGACGCCTCCTAGTATGATTAGGCTCATCGTCATCTAGGGAAGCAACCAATGTTGTCAAATTGCATATGCGATTGTATGCGATCAGCATATGTTGTTTACATATGCGATCGCACAATCGCATATGCCATGACATATTTTTTATAAAATAATAAAAATTAAAAAAAAATTTAAATTAAATGAAAACAATCTAAAAAAAATAGGAAAAACTTGCCTAATTAGTACACATGATTGGATTGGGTTATTTTACTTATTTCATTATAGTTTGAGTGTTTGATTAAGTTATATATTTAATTACTTATATTATATTATATAAATTTTAACAAAACAATCAAGCTACATTAAAAGAGAACTAATTATTATAACTTCGAACAAAGAAATTATACCGATAAATGGATAACTTGAAACAACTTACAACTTAATTTACAAAAAGTAAGCACAACTTATAAAATACAAAAAATAAACATACTTGAAATAATTGTAAAGAGATTAGAGTAAGAGAGAGAGTAAGATATTTAGAGCTTTGGAGTAAAGAATAGTGAAAATAGAGGGGATATAAGTGTCTATTTATAGGCAAAAGTTCTCCAAATTGAAAAAATAAAAAATAAAAAAAATACTTCCACTCTGGTTATTAGGAAATATGTGATCGCATATGCAGTATTCGATCGCATATTGGTCGCATATAAAAGTATGTCATGGCATACTTGCCAGGATCGCATATGCCATCATGGCATATGCGATTCGATCCACAGTATGCGCATATGCGATCGCATTTGACAACAATGGAAGCAACCATGAAAGATTCTCTTATAATCTCAAAACGATGACGGGTATCAACACATTATAGAGTAGGTATTTGTTGTTGGTTTACAATATAAGGTTTTTCAAAATACGAGTTTACCACCATTATTAATAAGGGAAAGTTTTTTTTTTTTTTTTTTTTTTAAGTTCAGTGTAGCGCACGCTACCTGTGTTACATGCTATGACCCCTATAGTGTACACTACAGGGGATTTATGCTATTTAGGTGCGCTATGTAGCATACACTACCAATGCTATTTAACACTGATTGTGGAATTGGAATCTTGCATTGCAGGGTTGAAGTATTGTAATTTTCCTTTTTAAGCTGTTTTTCTTTCTTCTCCTTCTTATTCTTTTTTGTAGCTCTTTTGTTTTAGCCGTATTTTGCACTTTCTCAGTGCTGCCCTTAATCTTTCAAAAAAATTATTGTTTCAATCTGTCCAAACCAATGCATTAACTGTTGGTGTGAGGGATTTCCACGCCAAAGAAAACAGAGAGGCCTCTAACCTACCCAAAAGCCTTCATAGTATCAATTTCACCAAGAAAAAAGAAGAAGCCATTTGGTGTTCACAACCATGCCTACTATCTACCACGAGAGGATGATCAGCCTGCGGTTCCGACAGTCTTTTAAGCAAGAGCTTGAACGACTCTAATTCCTCATCAAGTGGATTCCTTCTCACCTAACTTCCCAAATGATACCATTCCCCAGCATCTTGTATCAGTCCTTGACTGTTTCCTCCTTATTTACAACAAGAGCAAGTAATGGCTAAAACGACATCACTAGAGGAATGTCTTCCAACCACACATCCATCCAAAACCAGATTTTATCATCATCTCCAACCAAGAAATGAAGATCTTGTCTCAGCTCGGAGCCCATGTTCGTTACCATGTCTCATGAATGGCCTCTTGCCTGACAACCAATTTTGCCGATGTTTATTGAGGCTGCTAAATTGTTCGATCTGTCACCTCAACCTGGGAACCATCCACAATTCGACATTCCATGCTTCCCTCCCTATGACACTCTTCCAGATTGCATTCGTTTCCTCCCCAAACTGCTACTACCATTTACCCAAGTTTGCTCAATTCTTCTCCCTAATGTTTCCTATCCCAAGCCCCCTTAAAGACGCAGGCTTTGCACTTCCTTCCAAATCACAAGGTGGAACTCATGACTGACTTGATTTCCTTCCCGCAGGAAGTCCCTTTGGATTTGATCAATATTCGAGGGTATAGAAGCTGGAATTTTAAAAAGAGAATGGAATAAATTGGGAGATCCAATAGGGCTGCCTTGATGAGAGTAATGCTCCCCCCAAAAGACATGTCTTTCTCTTTCCACTTAGCACCCAATTCGTTAGCTTCATTACTTACCATGGGTGTCCAAAAATGCTGTTGATTTTGTGTTTCCACCCGAGGGGAGACCCAAGTAAACACACAGGAGCTTCACAGCCTTGCAACCTATGTGATCAGCTAACAAATTCACCATCTCATCATCAATAGCCACACCTGCCATGGCACTCTTCCTGAGATTTACTTGCAATCCGGCACTCCTCAAAGCACCTCTGAATACGTTTAATGTTAGCCACATGAATTGCATTTGCCTCAGAAAACAGAATTGGTATCATCTGCAAATTGAAGGTGATTGAAAGACAATTCCGGGCAGCAAACCCAAAAACCATTGACTATGCCATGCTCCAATGCTTTCTCCATAAGCAAACTAAAACCTTCTGCCACAATAGAAAAGAAAAGAGTCGAAAGTGGATCACCCTGACAGATACTTCGAGAGCTAGAGAAGAAGCCAGCAGGCAAGCCATTCACTAGAATTGAGAAAGACCGTCCAAACAACCTACACTAATCTTCTTAATGGTGATTCAGAAAATCAACCCCTCCCTAGTCCCTACCACACTTCATAAAGATTACATCCCTCCTTGAGTCCTCCTCAATCATCCATCTGTAGGCCACCTAGTTGTGCAGGTTGATAAATGCACCTAGAATGGGTCAGAAAGTGAGGGGTAAGGAGAGGGAAGAGAGGGAGTATGCTAGGTTGACCAGGTTCTACCACTGCAGGGCCCAATCATACTTGAGCACTTGTAGTGTGTAATATCCCGAGAATGTAATAGTGCTTTATCTTTGCTTCCTAACCCTGGCTTCTCTCACAATTCAGGCGGAATGTAGTTAGGTTCTTCCAATTTGGGAGATATTAAGGCCATTCTCCATCCACATTGGGACCCACCAGATCGATGGTTTGGATCACCAAACCATGTGCCCCACATGCATGCAATTGGCATGTTATTGAGCCCTCTTTGTTTGTAGGTTGAAAAGATTTTTGAAGAACTGCTGTGTGGAGAAAAAATTCCTGTTGACAAATTGAGCAGAGAACAATTATGTTGGAGGGCCGAAGAAACCAGGGTAGATTGATGTAGTCAAAAGGTTGATATGCGTATCTATGAAATCCAGAAGGATAATTTTTTTTAGCTGGCTTCATGATTTGCATTGGGATCAAGGAATACTACGGGATTCACGCAAGGCAAGTTTGGAGCCAACAAGCTCGAAGATGATCAAGAGAATCTTTTGAAGAACTTCGGCACTAAGTCCATCCCAGTAGGATGAAAAAGCTTAAAGGTTTTTTGTTTACACATTTTTCAAATAGGGCTATTTTTGCCTTTTAGAAAAATAAAATAAAATTATGGGTCTAGGTTGTAGTCCCTATAGTTGCACAAAGCATGCAGCAAAGCGACAACATATTCAAGTCTAGGAGAGGGGAAGCATATGTTTCGAACGTTACCAAGTGTAAAATGCTAGGAAGCAAGAGCAGCGGTGTGATTCCAAAGCATGATTCAAAGAGGGAGCAGCACTACATCTAGGGCTGTACACTAGCAGAGTTAGCTCGGTAGCTCGCTTGACTCGACTCGAAAAAGCTCAATTCGACTCGATTCGAAATTAAGTTCGAGCTGAGTCCAACTGATTTTTTGAGCTTGAAAAAATTTCGAACCAAGTTCGAGCTTGCCCAAGCTCGACTCGACTCGGATCGATTTAGTTCGGTGACTCGGTTACTTTGATATTGTTGTTGCTCACCAAGTGTTTGATGAAATGACTCAATGAAGTGTAGCTGGTGGCAAGGAAGGTACATATATGAAACAAAAACCCTTTTTTTCTTGATTTTTATGTTGCTTACAAGGTGTTTGATAAAATACCTGTAAAACCATTGTCGATGTTTTTTATACAGTGAGATTTTGAAGGTGCAGATCATGTGTTTGTGAAAATTCTGCACAGACGAAACCGGCTCAATCTTGGCTCGAGCTGCTGATCGACCGAGCTGAGCTGGCTGGTCAGGCTCGAGGACCGAGCCAAGCTGAGTTCGAGCTGGGGTCAGCAAGTGGCCGAGTCGAGTCGAGTCGAGCTGTGCCAAGCTCGACTCGGTTCGACTCGTATACACACACCTCTAACTACATCCTTTTTGTTAGGTTTTTAATCAAAAGCAATTTTGTAGAGGGAGTTATGGGTTTTGAGCCAGTATTCTATGGTTTTCTAATTTTCCTATTGTTGTGGCCAGTCTATGGGTATTTTTAAGAGAATGGTATGGAGTTGGGTAGGTGGATTTTTCAGATGAATTGCATGATTGTTTAACTTAGTTGTGAAGCTTTAGTCAGAAATTTGTTAATGTTGGTAACTAAAAATAGTAAGAACGTTGTAGGAAAGGACTATTGGGATTGATGGAAAGGAAAGGAAATATTGTTTCCCATGAAACTCACTTTGGGCCCTTTCGGCACCACCAAATAAGTTAACTTTTTCTACTTACAGCAGTAGATAAGCAACTTATTTAAGATAAGTAAGTTTGGTTTATGATTGATTATAAGTAACTTTTTTATTTAAAGTTACCTAATGAGTTCAATTTAATAAGTAGAAATCAAAATAAGCTACTTGAGGCATAAGTAGCTTAGCTTAAGTAACTTACGATCCAAACTCCCCCATTCCGTTGTTTGGCAAACCTTTCTTTATGGGAATTTGTGGGAAGCACTATTTCCCACTTTCTATCTTTGTTGGAAAATAAACAAATTTATTTCCCATGGGGAAGGAAATTAGGTTTCTCAAGGGTTAACCCCAAGTGTGTCACCATTCATCTTCAATCCCCTCACATGTGCTCATGTGCCAAATGAGCCATTGTCCATCTTCTGTCATGCCCTAGATTTGCTACCATGCCACATGCTAATCCGCACCATCCATCTTCTCTTGCACCCCACGTGTATGTAAAGTGCTCCACAACTAATGTGACACCATTCATCTTCTATTGTGCCCCACATGTGCTAATGTGACCCATGTACCACCATTCATCTTCTCTTGCGCCCCGCATGTGGCACATGCATGATCGTCCATCTTCAATCACTCCAAATTTGCCATATGTGCCAACGGTGCCAATGTGCACAAGTCTTGCCATCTAGCTTCAAGTGCCCATGTGTCAAATGTGCCAACGCGTCTTCTGCTATAGTTGCTACCATACAACTTCAAGCACCTCACATTTACCACATTTGCCACAATTTGGCTTCAAGTGCCCACATATGTTGTGTATGCTACATGTGCCACTATCCATCTCCAAGCATCCCATATGTGGCATAAGTTCTAATCTAGTACATGCTAGTGATTACCTGGAATTTTTTTCAAGAAAATTTTTTGTTTTGCCAAACAACAAATTTGAAAATAGATCCTAAATTTCTAGAAAAATCTTGTTGAAACAAACAATGTTTCATTCCCATAAGTTCTTAGAAATAAGGTTTCCCAAGAAACATTATTTCTTTTCCTTTTTTTTTAGGAGAGATAACAACAACTTTATTAAAAAAGCGCCAAAGCACAAAAACAAACAAAAAGGCTAAAACAATCCCACCTCTACAACTCAAAAAAGAGGAGAGACATCCGAAGCAAGCAAACCACGCCTAATCCTCTGAAAAAAGTGAGAGATTGGCCGGGCTAATTTCCATTACATACACCGCCCAACTCCTTAAATTACAAGTAATCTCCCCTATCACCTCACGCTGAGACCGACTCCTATTACAGAAACATCTATTTCGCTCTCCCCAAATCAACCACCAAATTGCAAATAAAAGAAGTCTCCCACTTGCCTTCCTTGCTTTCCCCACTCCTCCCCCATGCCAAGCCCACATCAAATCCAGCATCGTCTTCGGCATAACCCACTCAAAAGTGGAGGGATTGAATGAAATGATTCCAAATTGACTGGGCTACCACACAATGAATGAATAAGTAGTCCATCGATTCAACAACCACCATACACACAAGCAGATGTTCAAAAGGAGCAAAGCTCTTCTTTGCAAATTATCTATGGTGAGCACCTTCTTCCTTCCCACAAGCCAAGCGAACTCCACGAGGAGCACCAAACCAAAAGAACAGAAGATGTTGGGTTGAGAGGGATTGGATATAAACTCAAAGAGAGATCGAACTGAGAAACGGCCCAAGGGGTGGGCTTTCCAAAGCATAGAATCATTAGAATGGACCAAAGGGGCCATATCCTTCAGTCGTGACAGCAACTCCACAAGCTCCACCATCTTCCCATCCAAAAGGTTGCGGTATCACTACGGAGCCCACACCACATTCCTCCCCACCATGGAATAACAACCCACTACCGAGACTTGTCTATCCAAAGCAACACCAACTAGGGAAGGGAAATCTTCTTATAGAGGGCAGAAACCAATATGTTACGCACCTCCTAGGGAGAAGGAAATGCCCCCAATGAAAAGATGCCTGACTGTCGAAATCGCTTTCCACACATTAGAAGCATATGATATAATGAAGACTCCACTTCCCACCCCCTCTCATTCACCGATGCAGGACATGAAATTCAAATATGATGTGCAAGCTTGTCAGGCTTTAGATCACGATAGTTCAGAAACAATTACACAAAATTCCATATCCCACACAAAAGTTCAAGCATTCAATTAAGGGGAATCTATACGGGTCCAGGCCTACACATGCTAGGACCGGATCAATCAAAATTATAGACCAAACAAGAATCAAAGGAGGGTAAATTCATCCACACATGCATAGAAATAATTCCCCCAATCCAAGGGATTCAGAAATTTCAATTCGAGGAACCCTAAGGTTGAAGAAAGGGTATAAAATTGGGGATTTGAGTACTTTAGGGTTAGGTTTAGGGATTTTGGGTGAAAGCGGAGTGAAAGAGAGGAGAGACGAACCAGAGAAGTACCGCACGCGTGGACAGCAACAATGACCCAGACACACGTGCGTGCGATCCCAACCGCACGTGTGTGGGGCCCACTATTCAGAAAAGGCTACCTTGGTCTATGTTAGCCAGGGGTGGACTCCAAAACCTCCAAATTTCAGTTCGATCCGATGCACGGTTTGTACGTGGTGCTTCGTCGAAGTTTCAACCCTCCTGTAGGGATAGATTCTGGAAATCTGTTGTAGAGAGAAAAATAGCTGCAATAGAGGATGGATTTGAAGCGTAGATAATTGTAGGAAGAGAAATATGGATGGTAGAAGGTAGGGGCGAATCGAGATAGTGTGGCTTTGCACCACGGTAGTCAGCCCTTCGAGGAAGGGAGGGTTTTACACCCAATTGAATCTCCACAACTTAGGAATTTAAAAGAGCAGAAAAACATAGAAATTTTATTAATTTTCATTGAATGAAAAAGACTACAAGGGGTGCTTATTTATAATAAAACTCTATACCCCAAAACTCACGCTATGTGCGCAACCTATTACTTGGCGACGAAGTAATAAAAATAACAACTAATTAAAGCAATGTAAACCATCGATGATATTCCTAATAACAATAACAAGCAAAATCCAAAGTACTAGATTAATTAGAATAGTGGGCCACGATCATGAAAACCAATGGTGGGATTCACATTACTATCGAGTTCACTCCAACGAACCAAAACGCAACCCTTTAACTAGAAGGCCCTCCCTAAACGTCATCATCGATCCAGATTGATGGTGGGGCCCTCCTTACATACGTGCGTAGGGGGGCGTGCATGTGCGCGAGATGTTCCCATCAATTCTCCCCGGCTGCGAAGGTTTCGCCACTGGTGAAACAAAACTCCTGGACCACTCCGAGATGTAAGGATCAAGTCTCTGAAGCTCCTCCTCAACGAGCCACGTACTGTCTGAAGTTGGGCATGACTTCTACTTGACTAAGAACTTTTGAAATCGGCTGTCCGACGTGGATATTATCTGATGATCCAGAATATCTTCTATCTCCTCTTTGAGTTTGAGAAGGGTAGATATGGGAGGTAGAGGTTAGGAAGTTGTCGAGAGGGGCCATGGATTAAAGGAACGATTTGGGGAATCAGGATGGTTAGGTGACAGGCTAGACAATGTATCAGCGGACCCCTGAAATGCAACTAGATCCTCTACATTGAATGTGGAACTAATTTCCATGGAAGGTGGAAGATCTACCACATACGCATTGAAACCGTTTCGTTTTATAATTTTGAATGGTCCAGTGCTACGCGCGTGTAATTTACGATCAACTCCCTAAGGATACCGCTCTGGCCTGATGCGGACCATCACAGAGTCTCTTACATTGAATTCCTTGAAACGTTTATGTTAGCAAACTCGGCTATAGGTAGTACGGTGTCCCACGTCCTGGTGTGTTGTATATCCCTCATCGGGGGAAACTCATCCGGTAAATCATTAGGAAAGATATCACGAAACTCATCCACTACCGGAATGACCTCAGTGGGTAACTCTACACTAGCCTCTGGTGCACTCTTTCTAGCCACAAGGTCGTAAATATCATACCACTAAAAAAGGTGGTCCATGTCTGCCAACCAATCTTGAAAAACTTTAGGGTCCAAGTGGCCATCAAACGTGGGGGCATCTACTCTAACTCCTTTAGGAAGTTGCGCATCGAGGTCATAGTGGTCTTAATTTACCTCACGGGGTGGGTGCACGGGTGTGCACCCATAACCGATTCCTTGACCACCTCCATTCCTTGATCTATCCTCCTAACCACCTGCCTGAGATTGGGCATCTTCCTCAATGGTTGGGTTTGCCTTGGTGGAGGTCTTTAGTTGGGTAATGCGCACATCAAGTTGTTCAAAGCGTTGGTCCATACATTGTTCCAAGTGCCTATCCAAAGACTCAAACTGCTGGGTCAACGTGTTCATTGACTCTTGCAATTGCTCCATGTTTAGTGTAGGGTGCAAGCCAAAACCACGACCCGTATGTGTGGGCATACAACTACTAACTCAATCTAAGGACCTTTTACTACAATTATATGCACCTAGATAGGACTAAATGTTCATATAGGACTCTATATGGAAAAAACGACATAATACTACTCAATTTCCAGCAACCTATTTGTCCAAAAAATCTGTCAACAGAAAATCCAGCAAAGAGATGCGATTTTCTGATAGCAGAAAATTCAGCAGCCTATATCAGAAATTATGGACCTCTAAACAACTCTATATGATGTTACTTAATGCATAATGGACACAAATAAATTAAACCCTAAACATATAATGCATTCCCCTACAAGAACCCTAAGTTCTGATACCAAATTTGATCTAGGACATGAAATTCAAATATGATGTGCAAGATTGTCAGGCTTTAGATCATGATAGTTCAGAAACAATTACACAAAATTCCATTTCTCATGCAAAAGTTCAAGCATTCAATCAAGGGGAATCTATGCAGGTCCAGGCCTGCACGTGCTAGTGCCAGATCAATCAAAATTATAGACCAAACAAGAATTAAATGAGGGTAAATTCATTCACACATACACAAATAATTCCCTCAATCCAAGGAATTCAAAAATTTCAACTCGGGGAACCCTAAGTTTGAAGAAATGGCATAAAATTAAGAATTTGAGTAATTTAGGGTTAGGTTTAGGGATTTTGGGTGAAAGCGAAGTGAAAGAGAGGAGAGACACGAACCACAGAAGTATCGCATCCGTGGATAGCAACAATGGGCCAGACGCACGTGCGTGTGATCCCGGTCGCACGTGTGTGGGGGGCCCACTATTCAGAAAAAGGCCACCTTGGCCCTGGTCGGCCAGAGGTGGACTCTAAAACCCCTAAATTTCAGCTCGATCCGATGCACAGTTTGTGCGTGGTGCTCCGCCGAAGTTTCAGCCCTTCTGTAAGGCTAGATTCTGGAAATTTGCTGTAGAAAGAAAAACGGCTGCAATAAAGGATGGATGTGAAGTGTAGATGATTGTAGGAGAAGAGAAATATAGATGGTATAAAGTGGGAGCGAATCGGGATAGGTGTGGCTTCGCACCACGGTAGTCAGCCCTTCGAGGAAGGGAGGGTTTCACACCCAATTGAATCTCCACAACTCAGGAATTTAGAGGAGCAGAAAAATGCAGAAATTTTATTAATCTTCATTGAATGAAAAAGACTACAAGGGATGCCATTTATAATACAACCCTATACACCAAAACTAGCGCCACGCGCGCAACCTATTACTTGGCGATGAAGTAATAAAAAATAATAACTAATCAAAACAATCTAAACCGTCCATGATATTCCTAATAACAATAATAAGTAAAACTCAAAGTACTAGATTAATTAGAATAGTGGGCCACGATTATGAGAACCCATGGTGGGATTCACATGACTATCGGGTTCACTCCAACGAACCAAAATGCAACCCTCTAACTAGGAGGCTCTCCCTAGACGTCGTCATCGATCCAGATCGATGGCGGGGCCCTCCTCCTTCTTGCGTACATGTGTTGGGGGGGGGTGCATGTGCGGGACGTCCCCATCATTCACCCAATATTTACAAGCAATAACCCTTCTCCACAAACTTCCATCTTTAGTGGAAATCCAAGTTGTGGCCAAGTCCTTTCCTATGCTTTCCATAAATCCAAACAGGCCCTTGGGGAAACTATTTAGATGGAATTTTTGTTGAAGTATATTAGATGGACGGCTATTTGGCGTAGCAACTATTTACTTGCTTATTTGATTCTTCTCTATTTTAGTCTACAAGTATGAATGTTGTCATCATCATTATAGCCTTGTCACAGCTATTTGGCATCAGCTTTATGAATCATATTTTGCCAACGATCCCATCGAAGTCTGTATTTTCAGTAAGCGAAAAAGGCCCTCATATTCCTTCTCGACCTCTATCCAAGCACGTTTAGGTGTTAAATCTTGAGCTCATCCTACGTGTAGGACCTGTAACTTGTTCCATCCTTTACGGCTCTGGTTTTCTTATATGTGGTTGAACCATCTCAATTTGCTTCATCATTTTATATCCAATTGGGACTACTCACAAGTTGCCTCCAATTCCCCATCTTCTCATTCACATAACATTTACCCTTTTTTTCATGTTGCCTCTAATTGCCCATCTTATTCAATCCCTCTCATCGATTATCATAGCCTTGTCGCTACTATATATGGTCAGTTTTACAAATCATGTTAAGCCAATTTGAAATAGAAATATTCGCGATTGCTCGGCAAAAGTTCATTGATGCTCAATACATGGTGTGATGCTTTGTATTTGATTTGTTTGATGCTAATCTTGATGCAATCAGCACATAAGGTAAGATCTAAATTTGTAAATATAGTCATATTGTCATTTATATGTTATTGTATAATCATCCTTCAAAAAGAAAAAAATGTTATCATATAATTGATGTTGGGATCGTGGGCTGATCATGACCATCCAATGGTCATTGGCCATCAGTTATTCCTTGGAAGGCATCTCATTAATTTCTGCATCACCTCCGAAATGCGTCTTTGTTTTCCTCTTTTTTTCCCTTTTTATTTGTTAAATACATGTATTGGGTTTGTGCAGGCTCGAATCTCATTAAATTCTGCATTCTCTCCAAAACTCTCATCTGTTTTCTTTTTTCTTTTTCTATTTGTTAGTTACATGTATTGGGTAGTCTCGAACAAGTGACCTTTTGCTTCTATCTGCTATTTTTTGTTGTTAAAGTTTGAACAAGTGGATCTCCCTTCAACTGCTAATGATATCAAAGCATGCGAAAATCTATTATTTGCTTTGCCTTGACTAGAGAGAGTGGCTTGTGTCCAGTTGAAATCCTACCATGAACTCATCCTAATGGAAGAAGAACCTTGTTATGAAATCATTATTATTGTATCTAATCATGAATTTCTTGATGCAGAAATCTTCATCGCTTGCATACAACACACATCTAGAGCACATGGATTCAATGAGCAGCTTGTTGGTTTGCAATAAACTTAGCTTTTACTCTTACATGGAGGTTGTTTTTGTTGATCTATCCCATGATCTGTATGGACTTGGTACCTGTGGCCTTATGTTCTCAAAATGAATAATATTGGAGTTTTTAGATGTGCTTGAAGCAAACAGCATCTATTTGTTTTTTTGCCTAGAAGCTTCTGTACATCTTTATTTTCTTGAGGAATGATCACATACACCTCAATAGACAGTTACCATCCACACTATCACTGTGAATGTGGTTATTCCTCTATCGTACTATTATTACTAGACACTTCATCTAAGCCATTCAAAGGCCTGGGCCCCACTGTGAATGTGGTTATTCCTCTATTGTACTATTATTACTAGACAGTTCGTGGGATTGACAGATGCATGGATATGAGAGAAGCATATGGTTAAAATTGAAACAACATTCTTTGTGGAAATCTAATTGTGGCCCAATGCCATTAGCTTCCTTGTTTGGTGTTTTGATCTCATATTGGACCAAGGTATTCTGTGTCAGAAATGGTGGCAGTAATGGTCACCACTATTACCAATATGGATATTGGCCATAACAACTATTACGGCTCCTGTAACAATTGATTTTTTTTTCTGAAAAATTCTAAAAAAATATTTATAAAATCCAAAATAATGTAAATATTTCAAATATGCATTTATTTTTTTGTTTTGAATATGTTTATGGTAGCGTAACAGTTCACTCTTTAGTGAGAGTGTTGTATGTAGTTGTCTAGTGATTATGTATATCTAATATTTATATATATCACAATCAAGCATTAGAACGAAAAAAGGGCACAAATACCACTTTTATTTTTTTTTTAATGGCTCTCAGAGCTTCTACTTACCCAATCCATTCAATCTACGTACAGTTCTAATCCTAAAAACTATAATACGAGTGGTCGAAATCTGCCATAGAATAATCTAGGAAAGTTTTTGAAATAAGAAAAGTGAAAAATGAGAAAATGAATTTAAATTGAAAAAGTGATTGTTTTTTACCATTACCTCTACAGTGGTCGTTATTGCACATAACGGCTGTTACAACTCCCGTGACGGTTGATACGGTTCCAAAACAATCAACAATTCCATTTCACTTTGCCATTATCTATAAATATCAGTCTTTATACCTGTATCATAACGAATACAGAACATCTTGTATTGGACACATGACACCACTTCTGTGTGGTGTTCATCGGGGTGGGCTACACTAGTTGGGACCGCTATTTGCAAATTGCACAGGTTGGATAATCCGATTGGCCATTTTGTGGGCCTTTCCTGTTTTAATGCTTTGGGCGTTGCCAAGAAGCTTTCTTGCAGTCCACTTCTGATTTGTTGCTCGGATTGTTGTTAACATGTATGAAGTGAATTTTCCAGGATGCAAAACCCAATAAGGAACAGGCTAGGTCATGAATTGCTACACGTTGAATTTGAGTGGTGCATCAGAGAAGGAATTGTGTTATCCAGTGCTGTGGTCGAGAATCTGAACAGCTGAGTCCTCTCGGGTTTTGGTTGTATGAGCGGGCCTATGGTTTGGTGATCCAAACTATTGATATGATGGGCCCATGGTTTGGTGATTGGAGCCGTTGATGCTATGGACGACTCTAGCTTACCACTTTTGGCTCTTAACCATTGCTGCATTTCTTAAACGTTTATTTGTAGGCCACCTGATGAAGGGTTGTGATTCTTTCTTGGAGATATGGAGTGCATAGGCATGATGGTGGAGCCCTTAATATCAACTGGTTGGGTCACCCGAATATAGTCTGTAGTACAAACTAAAAACCCAATACTGCACCAACTTTTCCATTGTATGTTGCTAGGATGTCTACCTCATGGATATCAGTGCGCAATGCTTGGGCTAGATTTTCTCATCTCTCCATGGTTCCCTTTGATAATGTTTAGCAAAATGAAGTTATTTTGAAAGAAAATCTGTAGAATGATGCTTAATATGTCTGTTTAGTATGATTTTGGCACGTCCTGTCCATAGGAAGCCAATTTTTCCTGCAGTCGGAAGCTGGGTGTGGCCCACTGTGCTATTTGTGAGAAATCCACTCTGTCCATCTGATTTGCAAGGCCATGTTAAGACATGAGCCCAAAAATGAGGTAGATCCAAAACCCGAGTGGGTCATACCACAGGAAATAGTGAGGATTGAATGTCCAACACTGAAACATTCATAGGGCATAGAAGTTTTGGATCAGGCTAATCTTTTGTATGTTCAGTTCATATCAGTAGGAATGACCTTATGTTAGGTTTGGATGGGATATAAGCATCACAGTGGACCCTAGGGAGGTTTTAACAATGCATATTTCCTTGACCAATTTTTCCCACTGTGCAACACACCGGGAGTAGTTTTTTTTTTTTTTAATTAAATTTTATCTGCCTCATTTTTTGGGCTCATTTCCAAACATGAGCTGGTGAAATGGATGGATGGAGTGGGTTTCTCACAAACATCACGGTGGCCCCCACCTGCCTTCTAACCGCAGTCCATAATAGCCTCATGTCTTCTAGGACCAGTCGATTCATGCATGGTTTGTATGATGCCGAGGCTTCGTCTCAAAAAAGTTCAGAAAACTCGCAACGTGAGTCTGGTTCAGTCTCATTAAGGCTGCAAACTGACCCAACCTGAGTTTTGGTCGGGTTGGGACAGGTTATCAGGCTCATCAGGTTGCGTTAGGCTTGGAAAACTCCAACCTGATTTCAAATCAGCTTGGATTAGGGTTTTGAGCAAATATGAATTCAGTTGGGCACTTTGGGTTGGGTCCTCTTGAGTTGGAGTTGGGCACGGGCAATCCGCTTGAGCTGTAGCCCTTTTGATTTGATGCATGACTGCAAATAGGATTCATTAACCGACATGTAAATTTTTATTTTTTTTAAGGCCACATACATTCTGTCCTAGGCCTCTTTTTTTTTTTTCCCATATACATGCACAGCACGTTTGAACCATCCACCAATGGACCCTGGATGGTGGAGCTGGTCTGATGTACATGTATGTGCTATGTTGTGGCATTCCTCCTTGGGCAAACCATGGTGGCCCCATCAGCTCGAAGTAGTTATGGACCATCCACACATTTAATTCATGCGAGTAGCATTTAAAGATATCCTTCAAGGAGATTTGAGGCATGGTCAAACCATGATGGGATGCAACGGAACAATGTTGTCATACCTGACCATTGGTCCAGAGTCGTATGATTCCTCATTCTATCTTGCAATGCCTCGGTCAGAGTAGGGAAGGTATGGTAAGAGTTTTCAGTTAGTGCAAGTGGGGCCAAGATTGTTGTAATTTCTCAACCCAATGGCCCCACCACTAATCTCCCAGATATGAAAGTCTTTAAAGGTTCAATTTGTTTGCCAGCAAATAAATGGTTTAAGAAAGAAATTATAGCAGTTGTTTACATTCAACCAAGAAAAAGGCTAAAAGATTCACTGGCTGTTATGTTCCGATCCCAAAATTGACCTGACCTGAATCGGCTTGGTTGAATTTCGATCATTTAAGATGGGCTCAACCCAGAAAAGTAGTTAGTTACTAGCGTTTTAGGTCAAAGGGGAATTGTGAAATCATAGTTAGTTAATTAGACAAAGGCGAAAGTTGGAAGGATCATGTAGCTCGTTTGGTGGGACAGTAATCGATGGACATCTGGCATACAGCACGTTGGCGTGAAACAAATAGACGGGCTTGATTGCAAACATTATATGTGTTAATGTCTCTCATCTGTCTGCTGAATTGGTAAGAAAAACTTCCCAAGAAATGATATTGCTATGTCCAGACCCAGGCTCGGCTTACATCGAACAAGGGTCGGTCTGGATACTCTTATAATAACCCAGACCCAACTAAAAAACATTTGTCCACTGATACTTCTGAAACACTTGAAACAAGTCAACAGTATTAAAATGTAGTTATTGCTAAATTGAAAATCAAGCTTCACTGTTTAGGGTGCGTTTGGTTGTACCGAATATCATGAAATTACATATAATAATTTAATAACTTGATTATTTAATTTTCCAAACACATACAAGTCTAGCCCATGAATTAAAGGTGACATGTGTTGGTGCTCTGTTTTTTGGCTGTATGTGAGCCCTCGTGCCAGAATTGAAATTGTGGCTAAATTCAAACCAAACAGCTATGACCCCGAGCACCAAGATAGGTAGAGGTAGTGTATGACTGAGACATAATGAGATAAGTTGCCTATTCAAAGGGTACTGTTTGTCCTCTAATGATGGGTTACACTTGTGCCCTTTATACGGAAGGACTTTTTAATACAGATAAAGTAAAATGAAAAATGAATTCTTACAGTCGATCGTGAGGAACAGCTATAAAACAATTTTCCGAGTGAATACTAAATCCAGTGTGCGAACGTAAGCTCAAATTACATCTAAAACTGCCAGTTACTTGATTAATGCTACCGATAACACTACAGAATGTAAACAGCAAGTTGAAAGTAAAGAATTACACTAAGAAATGTAATTTACTTGGCAGAAAAGGTAAAGTATTACATTATGGAATATAAATTGACTGGTAATTGAAAGGTAATATTTGGTTTGATTAGGTTGGTATGAGATGAACTTTCTATGTTAAACACCTTTGTTATTTATAACTTTGATCTGAACATCTAGATCTTTATCACGTTCTGACAGTTTTCATAACCATTTACTACTAGACTTCTATTTTTCCTTCTGCCATTTGTCTTGTAACCACTCCTTTTCGATTACTCTTTTATCGATCATGTAAACAATGACATGGCATTGTTTGACATGTTCCAGTTGTTATTACCAAGAAATCTTCTACAAATCTTCAAATACACCATGTGGATCCATACAAATCACACGTATCATACTCCGATTGGTTCTCATGAGGAATGACGATGATGGGAATGAACATTGCCCCCATATCGCTTCGCTTTTAGAGAAAGGTGAAAGCGACGTAAGACTCCTCATTAATGCAACATTTATTATCTACACGTGGTAGCAACCTAATAACCGCTCTTGGTCGATTCATCGTAATACGTCAGCGACAGTCGCCCTTTATCAAAGCAAGAGTCAAACTCCATGCCGACACGTATTCTTACATCATGTCCCACAAAATTGCAATGATATCCTAATAAATGCTCCTCTACCTCGGCCGATATAAGCATCGTTTCGAAATCATTTTTATTCTTACACCTTCATTCCCTCTTCTTCAAAGTAACTTCGAACTTCAACCTTTCCTCAAGCAATGGTTGCCTCCTCATCTTTTACCTATTATTCTAGCAAAACGATCTGGTCATAGTGATGGATGCTCTCACTAAGAAATGCATTGACAAAATAATCTTCCAATCACCCATCGGAGACTACTATTGTATAGGCCCGACATTCACTCCAACATGGGCGTTGATGAAGTCAGTATGATGGACGCTTTGTTTCCAATCTGCCCTAGCGAAGCTCTATTGATCCAGTCAAAAAATCATCATTAATCCTCCTAATGCTCTAAAGAACCCTCGATCATGGCCAAAACCCCTTCCTGAATGGGATGTTTGGTTTGCTCGTGTCTTATCTCAATATGAGACAATATGGAGAGAATCGTGCATTTATGTGTGCATCAAGCTTTCCATCTATGATTATCCTTCAGATCCCGCTATCCTCATTGTAGTTTTGACATTTTGTAGCTCTTC
The DNA here is from genome assembly GCA_030180095.1 of Magnolia changhungtana. Lineage (NCBI taxonomy): Eukaryota > Viridiplantae > Streptophyta > Magnoliopsida > Magnoliales > Magnoliaceae > Magnolia > Magnolia changhungtana. The sequence goes on from JASAUF010000625.1 coordinate 7,694,205, forward strand.
TACCAACATATTCTACTTTGGTTGTGACCCCATGAGCTCGACCATCTTCGACATTACAGCTTTAACTCAATTTCTTCCTTTTGGTGAAGCCGTTTTTTTAGGTTTCACACAAAAAGAAACCAAGCGTTTCTCAAATAAAGCTGGTAAATCTTATTCTCACTTTTTACAGGCTTACCGTAATCACAGTGGACTGGTCGATTACAAAAAACATACTGCTTTTCTTCTGCTTTGGATCTACCATCACCTACTCTACGTGAATGCCCTATAAATCACCAATGAATACGTTCATGTAGACAAGGCCCTTGCTCAAAGTCGAAAACTTTCCTTGGCACCTTTTGTAATCGGCCACCTATATAGGGGTATTTACGAAGTTACCACTAAGAGTCTATTTCTTAGAGGAGGACCGATGTGGCTTCTTCATATGTGGATCTACAAGTACATTTATCCTTCCACCATATGTGACCCCATCCACTCTGAAGCTGCTAACTCCTCCTATGGTGAACGCATCGTCAATTCCCCTCAATCAATTTAATCATTTTCTGCTTATATGAGCAATTTACTTTTTTCTTTGAGTAGAAACAAATGGAATCAATCGTTCACTCCATTTCGTGATGGACAATACGATCCTGGCTGGTTTATTGGCCGATTCGCACAAGAAAACAACCACGAGGCATCCTAGACACACCTAGTTTGGGAAAGCTACCTCATCGACCGAGACCTTCCCTACGGAGGTATGATCGATTCCGGCAAAAATGTCAAGGCCAAGATCGAGCAGTATTGTCCGAACTTACTCGCTCAGAAGTTCAGTTTAGTTCAATCCATCCCCTATCCCTTCACCTAGAAAACTTGCAACCAACCCCCCTTTAGTCGGCTATTGCTAACAACGCCGAACTTTACCAGTCTCTCCATTCTTCTTTTTAAGAAGTTAGCCTGGCTCTTGATCTTCCTTGCTATCTAAATCATCCACAAGCAATAGATACTTCTGCTGTTTAGTGGGAAAACCATTATCAGAAATTAATGAATAAATCTCAAGAAGAGATTATAGCTTAACTTTCTTCCAAGATTGAGCTTAAAGGAAAGAAACGAACCGCACCTTCATCGGCCAGTACACCGAGCTGAAGGACGAATAAGTTGAAGACCAAGTTGGCTGCGACATCCCCTCATATTTCACCAACCGAAACAGGAGTTGCTCCATAGAAGTGTTAGAAGATCGTGGCGAAGATTCTTGCTGATCAGCGCCTCCACCAATTCGCCAATTTTCATCAGCTCCAAGGAGAATCCTCGACTTGGGAGCTCCACTTGGTCCACCTCGTCAGCCTCCTGTCCTGATTCTCAAACGTGTCGACCCATCTCCCCAATCAACAATTGTGGATCAACTGTTTTCAACTTCATTGAGGCTACGACAGGCATCAAGTACATCCTCGAACGAGGCCATATCTTCTTTTGAAAAATATTTTAAAACTAAGTATTGGCCAAGTCTCTCCATCATCGATTATTCAAAAGAAATCGAGAAAGGCTTGAAACGTCACCAAAAAGCCCATTATAATAAATGTTGGAATAAATGGTGGCGGGATAGAGAAAGATTGAATGATCCTAATCTCCCTTTTGATGAAAAATATATTACTCATTATCATCCTAATCCTCCACTGTTTCCCACTTCGAGGCGAGCTTTGGCGATGATTATAAAAAATCCTCAAGTTGTGGACAGAAGATTCATCACCAACATCGTCTGTTCTGATTTAGGTGGAAATTACTTACCTATATATAATTATTCTGAATATTCTTTTCTCTCCTATTGACTGAGTATACATTTCTCTTGTAGTTACTCGAGAATTATCGGGCGCTGAAAAACAAGTCATTGTGGCGCAACCATTGCAACAGCGCCAGCCCGTGATCGATGTTCCTGAAATCATTGATGTCTAGACCATTGATTCTGATAATATGGTCAGTACTTAGGCCCTTCCTTCCTGCAATTCTCCTGAAATCACGACTCTTGTCAAAGTTTGAGTGCAGGGTCGACCAACCCTTGATGCCTCCTACTGCGGTCGATTGAGGACAAGAAGAAGAAGAAGAAGAAGAAGAAGAAGAACCACCCATCCTTCACCGCTCTGGCAATAGATCATCTCCCCAACCAACAATTTCTTCACCCAACGAACAACTTACTCCCACAATTGAAGAGTTTTCGGCTTGCGAGGGAACTGTTGTCGTGGAAGAGGAGATTGTTGTGATCGATGTTCCTGAGCTCGATTCATCCATTACCTACTTTTATGCCATCATTAGTGGTCGATGCTCCAACTCTTGTTACTTTTGATGAAAATGTGCTTCCAATAAATGACATTCTCTCCTCTCGAATGAACTCTAGCCGAGGATCTCGTTGTGGCCGAGTGACCATCCCTCTCGACTAGTCTACAAACATCAAAGAAGAATTTTAAATCCTCCTAAAAACAATGTTATCTGGAACCTTAACAGTCGAAATAATTGACAAACTTGACCAATTGGTCGAGTCATATAATGCCTTCTCTTACTCAGACCCTAGCCTTATGGACAAATCAACAACCGTCGATGAGTTCTTAAGACTTGTTAAAGAGAAACACAAGCTATGCATTGTCGTTGGTCGTCTTGAAGCAGAACATGCCGCGAAAGAATCTCAATTGGCTTCTGCTAGAGATGTTGTCAATAAGCTCTCGACCAACGCTGTCGAGCTAAAATCATCTGAGGCCAAGCTAGATGAGACGAAGGTCAAAATAGTACCTCTGGATATGGAACTACTAAATATGAAGAAAATTTATGCAGAAAAGCACACTAAGCATGGTCGTTGGAAAAGATTGGTCAAGGACTTAACGGTGTCTGCTCAGGCTCAAACAGCAAGTATCGGTTAGCTCCGTCAAGTTTCCATCAAACATGAAGTTGCCTTGCACGCGATGAGAAGTCGATTAGAGGGAATGGAGTATTGATCCAGCAATTTTCTTCTTTTAAATTATAATCCATTTTCTATAACCAAAAAAAAAAAAAAACTTATCAATACAATCAATCATTGAACTTCCTTTTTGTTTTCCCATGTCTTGGCTTTTCTTTTCTTTCGTAACTAACTGCTTACTTGGCCCCCAAGATTCAAGACATCATGGGCTTATTTCGAATTTAAAGCCTTAACAACTACAAGTCCTGATTGATTAGAACACGCAACGTCTTTCCCACTACAACTGCTCTTAGTCATGGGTGCCTGAAGCGCCTACTTAAATTGCTCTGATCCCCACTTGGATTTACACCAACCTCGTTAGTATAATCCCACCTTGCTTTCATGGCCTCTAACTCTTCCTCTCTCAGCTGAGAGCAACTAAAGGAGATCTTTGACTGATGTTTGGCAGAATTCTATTAATTTTCATTACTCTTTAATGCAAATTAATTTGTTAAGGAGGTTTCAACAGCAGCTGAATTGGAGGCAGTGATGGGAGAACTATTGAGTGTGAAATTAATATTGCATATTTCCTCCAATTTATACCTTGGTTTTATAAATATGATAGTGCTTATTCGATCTAATTATGCATGTTTTCAAATGTGAGGTGATTTCGAGAGCTTAAGGTAAAAGTAATGTCAAAAGGAATATTTATGATCAAAAGATTACTAAATGAAGATTTGAAGATTTAAAAGTCATTAATGAAGAATTCACATGCTAAAGATCTAAGGAAACTAAGTGAGGAATGAAGAGAATCAAAGATTTGAAGTGAATAAAAAAGAAAAGAATCCTGAAAATTATCCTAATAAAAACATATTCCTGAAAAATGTCCTGAAAAAATATATTTTAAAACTCTAAGTCTAAAAAATGAAAGTTCTGAAAGTCTATTTTAGGAAACTGTGCAAAGTGCATAAATTTGAGGTGGTTTTTAGATTATTCCAACTTGGTGCGAAAGTTGGACTTCCACAACTATAAATAGGACTCCTTAGGATGCTCCAAAGCATCTTCTAGGCTTTGGTGTCACGCCCCAAACTCGGAAACCGGGCTCACAAAATTCTCGCTCGCCGAATCCAGGCCGGCTTGACAGCCTCAGTAGAACCCCATTCTCTCGCTCCCGCGCCCATACGCCAGTTAGATCTGGGATGCTACAAGGAGGATTTCTAATAATCAATTTGATTCGTAATGAGCACAACCACAAGCATAACCCACGAACAATAACCACAAGAACACCATCACAAAGTCCACTATGAACAAAAGCCTTTGAGTACAATGTATAGGAAAGGAAAATACAAGATAATGCTAATAACAAAACTCCGAAGCTTACCGCACACTCAACCGGCGGCGAGACTACGGCACCCCAAGGCGTCACACACGACGCATCAATCGTGCATGTTTACAGAAAGCTTAGAGGGTGGTGTAAGTGTGTGCGCATATGAGCGTGCTCGAATGCGGTGGTCGAGTAATGCGGAATCGTGCCAATGAGTACATGAATGCGGTCACCGTACTCAAGGCTATGCAAGACAAGATATGAGTGCACCGGTCATACCAAGACCATGCGATGCAAGATGCAGCCTCAAGCATGCCAATCCTCATGTCATACGGTTATCGGTCCGGATAATCACCTGGGGTCAAGACACTCTACGCCGAAACTTGCCGTCCCTATCCGGACGCACAACCGGAAGAGCGAAAGAGACCTCACTATCCGCCCGCCAATATCGGGCCCGGCTCATCGATAGCGGACCGATTCCTCAAGCCGTCAAACTCAACCTAGAAATTGCCCCCTCACTCAAAGGGTAAGGTCACACCCCTTTCCAACCAACCACGACACAGTGGGAGACGCGACCTCCTAGTATTCGGCCCTCGTGTGCTCATATATCCACTCGGTCTTGACGTTGGAGTCATCCTCTAGTACCATCGGGTTTAGGATTTTCACCCAAGGACATCTATGGCGCCCGTATGCTAGAACCAAACATTTCCCAGATCCAATCCACCACCCACGATGTGTCTGTGGAGGCTATGGCCCTGGTGTCGCTGCTAGGGCATACAAGAATTACAATCACACAATGCAAGTGCATGAGTCACACTACCGGTCATGCAACAGTCTGCGTAAACCATGCGCTCATGCAGGAAACTCGCCTATCGAGGAGCCGTAATGTTTTTGCTCCGAAGGCATATGCTATGATCAGTCACCCTCATCTCAAGCATGCATATGATGCGTATGATCATGAATCATGGGGCGTACTATACTTATGGTATGATAATGGGGTTGCTCAAAGTGAAGATGGGCCTAAACGGATCGCAGAGTACAAATATGGACCTAAGTGGGCCTTAAGGAGTGTCACAATGCGGACATTTAACCAAGATTGTACTTACAATGTGGACGTCAAACCAACATTGCTTCCAAGGCACGGTCCGCCATAAATATCATTACACAAACCATGGGGAAGCACACATTGCAATGGACCTATATACATCTCATTGGGCCTCGACCCAAAGTCCTCAAACACATCAAATGGGGCCGCCTCATATGGGCCTTTCATAAATCAAGTGGGCCGCATCAATGGGCCTTAAGTACATCAGAATGGGCCATGTCCCATGGGCCTTTGAAAACATCACATTGGGCCTTAACCCATGGGCTCCAAATACATCACAAGGGCCTCAACCCACGGCCCTAATATATTACAATGGGCCTTAACCCATGAGCCCCAAATACATCACCATGGGCCCCATAACATGGGCCTTACATTCACATCAAGGTGGGCCTCAATAATGGCCTCATACACATCAAGGTGGGCCTCAATAGACGGCCATAAATATGGTAAGGTGGGCCTAATCACTTGGGCTTTGTATATACCAAGGTGGGGTCCACCATATATATATATAATACAATATATATAATATATATATATACAATATTAATAATATAATATTATATATATATATATACACACATGTACACACATACACTCTCACACACACACTCACACACATGTGCACGCTCACGTACACATGCACGCACGCACACACACCCATGTGGAAGACACGCACCGTCCCCCGGACGGTGGGGAAACAAATACATTATAAGGGCTCCCACCGTCCGCCCGGACGGTGGGATTAAAACACATACATAACCGTGGGTCCCATGTGGGGCCCACCATAGCATTTATCTTCCATCCACTCGTCCATAAGGTCACACAGACACTGAAAGAAGGGGAAAACAAATTTCACTGATCCGAAACTTGTGGACCCCAGATAGTTTCAAAGTAGAGTTCAATTCTCATCGTTTCTTATGATGTGGGCCACCCGAGATCTAGATTGGCTCGATTTTTGGAGGGGGCCCATTTTGGTCAAGTGGCCCACAAGATGAGTGGTGTGGATACAAAATATACATCATGGTGGGGCCCACGGCCGGAGCCGTGGGACCCTCGCCTGCCACACGCCGACGCATGGGGGCCCCCTGTCATGCAGAGCAAAGAAGAAAGGCCGCCTTATTATATTTTTTTTTTTGTTTTTGATGAAATCTCGTTTTTCCGAGGTTTTTGTGGGTAGGGCCCGCATCGGGTGTATCGGACCCAACCGTTGGATTCCATGGCCCGACACCGTCTAACAGAGTCCAATATGCGGTATATTTTGGGGTACAAAGAACAATAGAGTGCATTTAAACGATAAAAATCGCTATTTCTATGCTATTGAACATCGATTGGCTCCATTTTTCCAACGCCTAAAGTGGGCTAAGGAAAGGGATGGACGGCTTGGATTGGATACACACATCAAAGTATGGCCTACATGAGCGGCCTGCCCAAATGCTTGTCAAATAGTCTAATATATATATTTTTTTTTATTTTTCTTTCATCGTCCATACGCTGGACTGTTTTTGGGCATGCAATACATTTAACGTGGGCCTGCTTAGGTGGGCCACCATATGACTGGGTGGTGTGGAACATTTATAGATAAAGTGGGCCTCACCAACAATGACTTGGGTCCAATACTCGCTTTGTAGTGGGGTCCATCCAAGTGGGCCACATGGCCACCCTACCACACACAAAGGTAAATAAATAAAAGAGAGGGAGAGAGAGAGAGAGAGATAGGGAGAGAGATGGGACACGCATGATGGAGGGCTCCGCCACTATGAGCCCTCCCTTACAAGCAATCATACATCGAGTGGGTCCCATTGCATGTGGGCCCACCAAATCAAGAATCAACGGTGGAGATCCCCTCTCCACCAAAATGAAAGGTCTAGATGACCCTTTACAAGCTAGAAAATAAACATTATGATGGGGTCCATGGAGAATGGCCCCATCACGGAATGATCATGAAGATCAAGGTGGGCCATCGGCCACATCTTAAGGTCCCGAGTGAGATCCATACCATTGATCGGTAGGCCTCACTTGGTCCTTCATCAAAACATGAAAAACCTATCCTATAAAGCACCCACCGTCGATCTTCTTCGGTCCGTTGGAACGCCAACCTCCTTGTGCTCCTCTTTGACGGTGGAGATGGGAAATCAAGGGCTAGGATAAGGGATTTTTGGGAGAGAAAAGGTGGGCCACACAACTCATTTCATTTTTTTTTTTTTTGCACTTGGGGAGAGCTTGGACGTGCACATTTCTTTCTCTCTTGGTGTTGCTTTGAAAAAGTGTTGAGAAAGAAAGGGAGAGATGGGATGTAAGGAGAGAGAGTGATGGATGTGAGTGATGGGTGATGTGATGTTGTACTTGACTAGGTATGGGTGTGTAAGAGAGAGGGTAAGAAAGAGTTGACTTTGGAGAGAGAAAGCATGGGTTGTTTGTACTTGACATTGAAGTGATTGATTGATTGATGTGATTGATTGATTGATGGGATTGATTTGACATTGTGTAGAGATTCTCTCGGGATTGAGAAAGCGCGGCGTTTCTTCGAAATAAACGCCGGCCCGCATCTTCTGATCAGGGTATCGGATCGGTGCGTGAGTCGCGGCGTTGGAACCATGGCTGACGGTGCGGTCGCAATGATATAGGTCTCGGATTAAACCGACTCGAATATAAAGGATACGACTTACGATCGATCGCAACGTCGATTATCAGTCGCGGATTGCCGGACTTCAACGGAAATGATCGCAGGATTCATCGGAACAGTACGAACTAGGATACGGATCTTACATTTGGAAAGGTCTCAAGGAGCATAGCACAAAGGTTGAGCAGCTGCTAATGAGTTTTTTTTCCCTAGTTTATTTTTCATGCTTTGTTTTAGAGATTTGGTTTCAATCATGTCTATGGTTGGCTAAACCTCTTAAATAGGGCAAAGAGGTGAAGCTTGTAGCATGTTTGAATAATTATCTTGCTTTGATTCTTAATTTTATTAAACCTTATTGATTTATAGTTTGATATTAAAGGAATATTTTCAGTTTTCTATGATTTACTATGACTCAAATTACAATAGATGTTGTGATAGCTTTGGAAATCTTCTTTTCATGTTTTGAGATTGTAAGATTAGTAAATCTTGTTGTTCACTATCATCTCTTGGGCATGGTAGGGTGATGGAATACCTTCCAATCTTCACAATTCTCCTCCATTGAGAATTAGGTCAATGAAAAGTTCAGATTTAATTTAAATTATTTTGTCTTCTAATTAGATAGGATTGGACTCCAATTCCAATTGTGTTCCTTAAATCAAGTAAGGTAGTATCTTGATAGCTACAAGTAGATCCTTAGCACCCTAGTTCCCACCTTTAAATTCAAAAGTTTTACTCTCAATTATTCATATTTCAATTTCGATCTTTTTCTAGTTTTAGTTCTAATTATTTTCAAAATATGTACAAGTTTAGTCCCTTTGGATTCAACCTCGATCTTACCAAGTTATTACTACATCGCGACCCTACACTTGGGGTTATGAATAAGTTTTTGGCGCCATTCCTTGGGACTTTGACTACGTTTTTCTGAGATTAATTGATATTAGAATTAGGTTAAGATTAAGGTTAACTTTTTACTTTTTTTTTAGGTTAAGATTTTTTCTGATATTATTTTTAGAAACTAACATTGTTTTCTGTTTTGTAAAATCCTAACATTGTAACTATTATATTGGTAATTTTGTTCCAACTACTCTCTTATCATTTTTTTTAAATCTCTTATTTATTTAACTTTTTCTAGTTTTTATTTTTAAGTTTAATTGTTTAGTTACTTGAGGGTTAAGAGTGTTTCATACCCAAGTGGGTTCGTGCCAACACCCTCCATCTTTTGAGTGAAGGTGGATTAGTCGAAGGGTTACCTATCCATCACATGATTAGACACCACTTGAGATCCTCTCAGTTAATTGAAGTGATGGTTGTAAATCAATCTCAACCTCAACCTCAACCATCAATTGAGGAAGTTCAAGATGAAAATGAGGTGAATAATGTACCCCTGCCTCGTACTCTACAAGATTATTTACAACCGGTGGGGTGAGTACACCTTCCTGCATGATATTTCCATTGAATGCAGGAACTGTTGATATTAAATCAGGGGTAATTCAACTCCTCCCTAAGTCTCATGGACTAGAATCTGAAAGTCCATACTTGCATATGAAAGACTTCGATGAGATAATATCTACATTACACTTCACAAACGTGTCTGAGGACACAGATTTAAATTGTTTCCTTTCTCTTTGAAAGAAAATGCTAAGTCATAGTTACATTCCTTAAGACCAAGGTCCATTGGCACATGGGCTAAGATGATAAGGGAGTTCCTTAAAAAGTTTTTTCCCTATCATAAAATAAATACCTTAAGGAAAGTAATTATGAATTTTGCACAAAAATAGGATGAGACCTTCTTCTAATATTGAGAGCGATTTAAAGATCTCATAAATTCATGTCCACAACATAGCTACGAAACATGGCGTATAACAAGCTTTTTCTATGAGGGATTGACCTCAACCATGCGTCAATTTGTAGAGATGATGTATAATGGGAAATTCATGAACCAAGAAGCCGATGATGCATGGGATTATTTTGACAACCTTACTGAAAATGCGCAATCATGGGATACCTCCTCAAGAACTACCACTTCTAAGCCTACTCAATCAAAGGAAATGTGAGGAATTTATGTTCTAAAAGAGGAAGATGATATAATGCAAGAGTGGCTAAACTCACAAGAAAAGTCGAGGCCATGGAACTTAAGAAGGTAGAACCTGAAAAGGTTGCAAAAGTTATTTTTGGTATTTGTGCTTATAACATATATACAACTGAGAATTGTCCAACAATTCTTGCTTTTCAAGAGATATTAAATGAGCAATCAAATGCCATAAATAATTACCAAAGACCATTCAGAGGACCCACCTCAAATACATACAACTCCAGTTGGAGAAACCACCCAAATTTCTGTTGGAGGAATGGAGAAACGGCTAACCCACAAGAGGCCATTATGCAATTCTTAAATCAAAAGAAGCCTCAAGATAATACGGTTCAAAAGTTCATGCAAAATCAAGAGTTATTCAAACAAAAATACGGTGTAAGCATTCCAAGATCTCAAAACAACAATGAGAATGTTTGCATCATCAATTAAAAAAATTGAGTCACAATTAGCGAATAGGGAGAAAGGGATGCTTCCAGCCCAACCCCTCCCCAATCCAAAACCGCAATATGAAATAAGTCACCCAAACTCTTCAAATCAAATAGAGTAAGCTAAGTCTATCACCACTCTTAGGAGTGGAAAAAATATTATTGACAAAACCATTCCGACAAGGGCTAAAAAACCCAAGGACCCAAAAGAAATTGAGAATGATAGACCTAGCAATGCTCCACATGGGTTAGAACTGGAACTTCAAAGTAAGCCTATTGCGTTATTCCCTTAACGGTTGATTACACTAAAATCTCTTTATAACTCTCAGGATATTCTAGAGGTGCTTAAGCAAGCAAAGGTCAATATTCCTTTACTGGACGTTGTTAAACAAATACCTTCATATGCCAAATTTCTGAAAGATCTATGCACTACCAAAAGACGGCAAAACATACAAAAGAAAATCTTTTTGATAAAAAAAGTGAGTGTCATCCTCAAGCAAGATGTGCCACAAAAATACAAAGATCCCGGTAGTCCAATCATCACTTGTGTAATTGAAAACCACTGGATTGAGCACACACTTCTTGACTTAGGGGCGAGTGTTAACTTGATCCCTTACTCGGTTTACGAACAATTGGGTATAGGAGAACTGAAACTCACCTGAACCACATTATAACTTGTCGATCGCTCAGTTCGTGTACCGAGAGGGATGATTGAGGATGTGTTGGTCCAAGTTGATAAACTTTACCATCCAGTAGATTTTTTGTCCTAGATACTCAACCCATCAATCTTGGTCGTTCATTCCTTTCTACATCAAATGCCATCATTAACTGTAAGAATGGAATCATGAATTTATCTTTCAGAAATATGACATTGAAGCTCAACATCTTTTTCAACATGAACAAACAATCAGAGGATGATGACAATACCCACGACATTAACATGATTTATTCTTTTGTGGAAGATAGAGCACTCCTGACTCTATACTCTGACACTCTAGAGATGTGCCTAGCCCACTCTCCTGATTTAGATGATGACATGATTACGGAGATGAATGCCTTACTTGATGTTACACCAGTACTTGAAGTTAACTAGTGGATGCCACAATTTGAGAAATTGCTCTGAACCGATGTAGTGCATCTACCGTCTAGCCTCAAAGCACCAAAGATTGACCTAAAACCTTTGCCCACTTATCTTAAATATGTCTACTTAGGTCAAGATGAGACATACTTGGTGGTAATTACTTCCCACCTAGAGAAAGAACAAGAGAGTATACTTATTTGTACTCTCATTGAGCATAAAGGAGCCCTTAGATGGTCAATTGCAGACCTCAAGGGAATTGATCCTTTGATTTGTACTCACCGCATTCATCTTGAAGATAATGTGAAAATCTCTCGACAACCGCAACGTCAATTCAATCCAAATATAAAAGAAGTAGTTAAGGTTGAGTGTTGAGTGTGAAATATTGCATACTTTTCCCTATTTATACATTGGTTTTATAAACATGATAGTGCTTAATTGATTTAATTATGTATGTTTTTATGTGCGATGTGATTTCAAGAGCTTAAGGTGAAATCGATGTCAAAAAGAAGAATCATACTTAAAAGATTACTAAATGAAGATTTTGATATTTGGAAGTCATTAATAAAGAGTTTACATGCTAAAGATCTGAGAAAACTAAGTGAGGAATGAAGAGAATCAAAGATTTGAAGTAAAGAAAAGGAATCCTGAAATTGTCCTAAAAACAAACATATTCCTGAAATTATCCTGAAAAAGTATATTCTAAAACTCTAAGTATATTTTGAAAAACTACGCAGAGTACGTAAATTTGAGGCAGTTTAAACTCTAAGTCTATTTTGAAAAACTACGCAAAGTGCGTAAATTTGAAGCGATTCTAGATTTTTCCAACTCAGTAAGTTGGAGTTCCACAACTATAAATAGGACTCCCTAGGATGCTCCAAAGAATCTTCTAGGGTTTGAAAAGGTCTCAAGGAGCATACACAAGGGTGGAGCAGCAGCCAAAGAGTTTTTCTTTTTCCCTAGTTTATTTTTCATGCTTTGTTTAAGAAATTTGGTTTCAATCATGTCTATAGTTGGTCAAGCCTCTTTCTTAGCTAAGGCTAAGAGGTAAAGCTTGTAGCATGTTTGGATGTTTATTTTGATTTGGTTCTTATTCTTATTGGACCTCATTGATTTCTAGTTTGATATTAAATGAATATTTTCAGTTTTCTATGCTTTATTGTGACTCAAATTACAATAGATATTGTGATAGCTTTGGATATCTTTTTTTCCTGTTTTGAGATTGTGAGATTAGTAAATCTTGTTGTTCACCATCGTCTCCTAAGCATGGTAGGGTGATGGAATCCCTTCCAATCTTTACAATTCTCCTCCATTGAGAATTAGGTTAATGAAAAGTTCATATTTGATTTAAATTGCTTTATCTTTCAATTGGATAAGAAAATACTCTAATTCTAATTGTGTTCCTTGAATTAAGTAAGGTAACATCTTGATAGCTACAAGTAAATCCTTGGCACCCTAGTTCCCACCTTTAATTGATAGTTTAAACATTACTCACAATTACTCGCTTTTATTCCAAAATTCAGATTTAGATATTTTTCTAGTTCTAGTTCTAGTTCTTTTTAGAATACATACAAGTTTAGTCTCGTGGATTCGACCTCGTTCTCACGAGTTATTACTACATCGCAACCCTACACTTGGAGTTGTAAACAAGTTTTTGGCACCATTGTCGGGGACTACGGCTACGTTTTTTTAGAATTAAATGGTTTTAGAATTAGGTTAAGATTAGGATTTATTTTTCTGTTATGTTTTTAAGTTAGGATTTTTTCTAAAATTATTTTTAGAAGCTAACATTGTTTTCTGTTTTGTAGGATCCTAAAATAGCAACTCTTATTTAGTAATTTTGTTCCAACCCTCTCTCTTATCTTTTCTAAATCACTTATTTGTTTTACTTTTTCTAATTTTCTTTTTAGGCTTAGTTGTTTAGTTACTTGAGGGCTGAGAGTATTTCATGCCCAAGTGGGTCCGTGACAACACCCTCCGTCTTTTGAGTGAAGGAGGATTAACGAAGGGTTGCCTATTTATCACATGATTAGACACCACTTGAGATCCTCTCAGTTAATTGAAGTGATGATTGCAAATCAGCCTCAACCTCAACCATTAGTTAAAGAAGTTCGAGATGAAAACGAGGTGCATAATGCACCCCTGCCTCGTACTCTACGAGGCGGGGGTGTATCACCTTCTTGCATAATATTTCCATTGAATGCAGGAACTGTGGATATGAAACCAGGGGAAATTCAACTCCTCCCTAAGTTTCATGGATTAGAATATGAAAGTCCATACTTGCATATAAAAGAGTTCGATGAAATCATATCTACATTATACTTCCCAAACGTGTCCAAGGACACAGTTAGGCTGAAATTGTTTCCTTTCTCTTAAAAAAAAAAAGGCTAAGTCATAGTTACATTCCTTAAGACCAAAGTTCATTCGCACATGGGCTGAGATGATAAGGGAGTTCCTCTAAAAGTTCTTCCCATATCATAAAATGAATACCTTAGTGAAATCAATCATGAATTTTGCGCAAAAAGAGGATGAGACCTTCTTCAAATGTTAGGAGCGATTTAAGGATCTCATAAATTCATGTCCACAACATGGCTACGAAACATGGCATATAACAAGCTTTTCTATGAAGGATTGACCTCACTCATGCGTCAATTTGTGGAGATGATGTATAATGGGGAATTCATGAACTAAGAAGCTGATGATACATGGGATTATTTTGATAAACTTGCTGAAAACATGCAATCATGGGATTTCTCTTCAAAAATTACCACTTCTAAGCCTACTCAATCAAAGGAAAGGGGAGGAATTTATGTTCTAAAAGAGGAAGATGATATAAATGTAAGAGTGGCCAAACTCACAAGAAAAGTCGAGGCCATGAAACTTAAGAAGGTAGAACCCAAAAAGAATGTGGAAGTTGTTTGTGGTATTTAAACTTGTAACATACATACAACTGAGAATTGCCCGACAATTCCTATTTTCAAGAGATATTGAATGAGCAATCAAATGTCGTAAACAACTACCAAAAACCTTTCAGTGGACACACCTCAAATACATATAACTCAAGCTAGAGGAACCATCCAAACTTCCGTTGGAGGAACGGACAGACGGCTACTCCTCAAGGGATCCTTAACCAATTTTTGAATTAAAGGAAACCTTAAGAGGATCCGGCCTTAAAACATATACAAAACTAAGAGCTTTTTAATCAGGGTATGGTACAAGCTTTTCAAGACCTTACAAAGGCCATACAAGGGTTTGAAACAAAAAATTTGATTAGGGAGAAATGGATCCTTCCCGCTCAGCCTCTCCCCAACCTAAAATAGCAATATGAAATCAGTGAGTGAAGCTCCTCAAAACAGATGCAGCAGGCTAAGTCTATCACCAGTCTTAGGAGAGGGAAGAAAATTAATAAATTTATTCCAGTGAGGGCTAAAAAGCCTAAGGACCCGGAAATATATGAGAATGATAGACCTATAATGCTCCACATGAGTTAGAACCAGAACCTCAAAGTAAGCTGATTGTACCATTCCCTCAACGGTTGATTACACTAAAACCTCTCTCTAACTCTCAGGATATTCTAAAGGTGTTTAAGCAAGTGAAGGTCAATATTCATCTACTGGATGTCGTCAAACAAATACCTTCATATGCCAAATTTCTAAAAGATCTATGCACTACCAAAAGACGGTAAAACATACAAAAGAAAATCTTTTTGATAGAAAAAGTGAGTGTCATCCATAAGCAAGATGTGCCACAAAAATATAAAGATCCTAGTAGTCTAACCATCACTTATGTAATTGGGAACCACCGGATTGAGCATGCACTTCTTGACTTGGGCGCGAGTGTTAACTTGATCCCTTATTCGGTTTACAAACAACTGGGTATGGGAGAATTGAAACCCATCCGGACCACATTACAACTTGTCGATCGTTCAGTTCGTGTACCGATAGGGATGATTGAGGATGCGTTGGTCTAAGTTAATAAATTCTATTATCCAGTAGATTTTATTGTCCTAGATACCCAACACATCCTAGATGTAAGCACTCAAATTCTCATTATTCTCGGTCACCCATTCCTTGCTACATCAAATGCCAAGACTGAAATTATGAATTTATCTTTTAAAAATATGACATCGGAGCTCAACATTTTTTTCAACATGAACAAACAGCCAAAGTATGATGACGATACTCATGATATTAACATGATCGATTCTTTTATGGAAGATAGAGCACTCCTGACTCTATACTCTGACACTTTAGAGACGTGCCTGGCCCACTCCCCTGATTTAGATGATGACATGATTAAGGAGATGGATGCCTTTCTTGATACTACGCTGATACTTAAAGATAACCGGTGAAGGCCACAATTTGATAAATTGCCCCAAACCAATGTAGTGCAACTACCGTTTAGCCTCAAAGCACCGAAGATTGACCTAAAACCTTTGCCCGCTTATCTTAAATGTCTACTTAGGTCAAGATAAGATATATCCAGTGGTAATTACTTCCCACCTAGAGAAAGAACATGAGAGTATGCTTATGTCTACTCACGTTGAGCATAAAGGAGCCCTTGGATGGTCAATTGCTGACCTCAAGGGAATTGATACTTTGATTTGTACTCACCGCATTCATCGTGAGGATAATGCAAAAAACTCCTGACAACCACAACGTCAACTCAATCCAAATATGAAAAATGTGGTTAAGGCTGAGGTAATTAAGCTGTTGAATGTGGGTATCATATACCCTATATTCGACAGTCAATGGGTTAGTCCAACTCAGGTAGTTCCTAAGAAGTTCGGAGTCACCATCGTTGTCAATGTCAACAATGAACTTATGCCAACTAGAGTTACTACTGGTTGGAGGAAGTGCATTGACTATAGGAAGTTGAATACCATCACAAGGAATGACCACTTTGCCATTTATTGATTAAATTTTGGAAAGGCTAGCTAGTCACTCTTACTATTGCTTCCTTAACGGCTATTCGGGCAACAACTAGATTGAGATAGCCATTGAAGATCAAGAAAAGATAACGTTCACATGTCCATTTGGCACCTTTACTTACCGAAGGATGTCATTCAGACTATGTAATGCCCCGCCACTTTTTGCGCGATGCATGTTGAGTATTTTTTCTAACATGGTCGGGCAATATTTAGAGGTCTTCATGGACGACTTCTCTGTCTTTGGTCCTTCCTTCAACAAGTGTTTGGAAAATCTTTAAAATGTGCTAAAGTGAAGCGAAGAGAAGAATTTGGTTCTAAATTGGGAGAAGTGTCATTTCATGGTTCCCGAGGGAATTGTTCTTGGACATATAATTTTGTCCAAAGGAGTCGAGGTAGATAAGACAAAAATTGATATTATCTCTAACATACCTCCACCCAATAGCATAAGTGACGTGTGATCCTTCTTAGGACACGCCGGATTTTACAAACGATTCATAAAGGACTTTAGTCATCTCTCTCATCCTTTATGTAATCTACTTCGAAAGGATACACCATTTTAGTGGAGTGAAGAATGCCAGAGAGATTTTTTTAAGCTTAAGGGCATGTTGACTACCGCTCCTATCATGCAGCCACCCGACTGGAGCATACCTTTTGAGATTATGTGAGATGCGCCTAACTATGCTACTGGGGTGGTGTTAGGCCAGAGAAAAGAGAATAAGCCCTATGTGATTCATTATGCAAGTAGAACTCTAAATTTGTCCCAAGTGAACTACTCTACTACGGAGAAGGAACTCTTAACCATAGTATTCGCTTTGGATAAATTTAAGTTCTACTTGATCAGATCTTAAATCATCATTTATACTGATCATAAGGTGTTAAAGTACTTTCTTTCTAAGAATGATGTCAAGCCCCGCTTGATAAGATGGATCCTTCTACTCCAAGAGTTCAACATAGAAATACGAGATAAAAAATGAGTAGAGAATGTAGTGGCTGACCATCTCTCTAGGCTTGATCTTCCTAATTCCCTTGAACCAACACTAATAAATGACATGTTCCCTGACAAACAATTATTTAAACTTTTCCAATTACCTTGGTTTGCTGACATTGTGAATTATCTTACCATAGGTTTCACACCGACATATTGGACTACGTAAGATAGAAAGAAATTTTTCTCCAAGGTACGCAAGTTATTCTGCGATGATCCTTATTTGTTTAAATATTGCCCAAACAAAATTCTAAGGAGATGTGTGCCAGACAATGAATATCAGAGTGTTATCTCCTTTTGTCACTCTCAGGCTTGTGGTGGTTACTTTTCTTCTAAAAAGACCACGACCAAAATTCTGCAGTATAGCTTTTACTGGTCCACTATGTTCAAAGATACTCATGAGTTTTGCAAAGCTTGTGAGCATTGTCAGAAATTGGGAGGATTGCCTGGTAGAAATATGATGCCGCTAAACCCAATTCTTATCATTGAAGCATTCGATTGCTGAGGCATCGATTTCATGGAGCCATTCCCCCAATCCTTTAGAAATATTTACATTTTATTGGCAGTAGACTATGTCACTAAGTGGGTTGAAACGATCCTATGCCAGAATAACGATCATAAAACGGTCATTCGATTCTTAAAAGAAAATATCATTTCCTAGTTCGGAATGCCTCGGGCCATCATTAGTGATGGAGGTTCACACTTTTGTAATAGGTCATTTGAGAACTTAATACAGAAATATGATATATCTCATAAAGTGAGCACTCTATACCACATGCAGACAAGCGGGCAAGCCGAGATTTTCAACAGGAAAATTAAATGAATTTCTGAAAAAAAAAACGGTTAACCCTGACCATAAGGATTGGTTGATTCACTTGACTGATGCCTTATGGGCTTACCGTACAACTTTTAAGACCCCCATTAGAATGTCTCCCTTTAGACTCATCTATGGAAAAGCTTGCCACCTACTTGTGGAGCTGGAGCATAGAGCTTACTGGGCTATAAAAAATCTAACTTTAATTTGGACAACGCTGGCTCGCTACTCAAACTTCAATTGAATGAACTCGAAGAAATCAGGAACGACGCTTATGAGAACTTGAGAATTTATAAGGACATGATGAAGGTATTTCATGGCAGGAACATCCTTTAAAAATCATTCATAACCGGTCAAAAAGTCCTTCTGTACAATTCTCGGTTACATCTTTTTCCAGGTACACTTTGATCTCGTTGGACCGGTCCCTTCATTGTTACTAATGTCTATCCTCATTGGGCCGTCGAGATAAATAATCTGACAAATAAAAATGTTTGCAAAGTGAATGGACATCGTCTCAAGCCATTTGTTGAGAAGTTTAATTCGGAGGACATGTCCATGCCTCTGAATGATTGTGTGTACCAGGATTGACCTCCTAGTCTGCCGGAGGTGTTAAAAACTTTGGAAAAGCTTCAATTCTCCTTCTTCAGGTATTATCTTCCCATTTCTTTTCATTGTCTCATGTGCATTGCATGCTCATATCTTTTACATTAAGGACAATGTAGGTTTTAGGTTGGGGGTATGGATTAGGTAAACTAATCAGTGTTTTCTTAATTTTGAGCAAAAATTATGAAAAATTTCAAATTTGCAAGCTAAAAACATGTTTGGGAAATGATAATTTGTAGAATTAAGAATGCTTTAAGCATTATGATAAGATAAGAGATTGAATTTAAAATTATTAAAGTTTGATCAACTGAGTAAAGCTATCACTTAAGTTCTTTTATTTAATCGATTAAGAGGAAGTTTGGATATCATGTTAATCTAAGTCACAAGCCACATTCAAATTGCTTTATATGAATTGTACTAGAATTTCTCATTGTTAGTATGTGTATCATTGATAAAATTGAGAATTAAGTCTGGAGAATTTTATCCACCTTATAAAGATGAAAAGAACCAGTTAAAAAATAGAGACCGACAAAAAGGTCATGTATGATGAAAAGACTAGAAATGAATGAAAAGTTTGAAAAGAGTAAATAAATAAAAGGGACCGTCGATATAAAATAAAAAACTGAACAATAAAGAAAAATGTGATAAGTTCGGAATCAGTACTTGATTATTCAATAAAACTTGAGCTGATGAGCATGGCTAACATTATGAAATAGTAATATGTTATGGAAAGTAAATAGAGTTTACTAAGCACATTGGAAAATTTTGATATATGAATTTATGCTCTTAAATAATTGATAAAGGAACTTTTTGATTGATTACTCGTGTAATTCAGCTCTAGGTTTTCAAAATTGTACTTTCGCTTTTTAGATTGTACTCATTCATACTTGATTCACAAAAGATTGTTTTCTGAAAGTGATTTAAACATCGAAGATTGAAGATCACTTCACGCATGTTTTGCTTGAGACTAGCAAAATGCTGGTTGGGAAGTGTGTTAAGTGTGAAATATTGCATATTTCTCCCTATTTATACCTTGGTTTTATAAACGTGATAGTGTTTAATCTATCTAATTATGTATGTTTTTATATGCGATGTGATTTCGAGAGCTTAAGGTGAAATTGATGTCAAAAGGAAGATTTATGCTCAAAAGATTACTAAATGAAGATTTGGAGATTTAGAAGTCATTAATGAAGAATTGATATACCAGAGATTCAAGGAAACCAAGTGAGGAATGAAAAAAATCGAAGATTTGAGGTGAAGAAAAAGAAAAGGAATCTCGAAAATTGTCGTAAAAAAAGCATATTCCTAAAAATTGTCCTATAAAACATATTCTAAAATTCTGAGTCTAAAAAATGAAAGTTTTGGAAGTTTATTTTTGGAAACCATGTAAAATGTATAAATTTGAAGCGGTTTTTAAATTTTTTCCAACTCGGTGTGAAAGTTGGAGTTCCACAACTATAAATAGGACTCTCTAGGATGCTCCAAAGCATCTTCAAGGTTTGGAAAGGTCTCAAGGAGCATAGCACAAGGGTGAAGCAACCGCCAAAGAGTTTTTCTTATTTCCTAATTTATTCTTCATGCTTTATTTAAGAAATTTGGTTTCAATCATGTCTATGGTTGGCTAAACCTCTTAGCTAGGGCTAAGAGGTAAAGCTTGTAACGTATTTGGATGATTATCTTGCTTTAATTCTTATTCTTATTGAACCTCATTGATTTATAGTTTGATATTAAAAAAATATTTTCAGTTTTCTATGATTTATTGTAACTCAAATTACAATAGATGTTGTGATAGCTTTGAATATCTTCTTTTTCTATTTTGAGATTGTGATATTGGTAAATCTTGTTATTCACCGTCGTCTCTTGGATATGGTATGGTGATGGAATCCCTTCCAATCATCACAATTCTTCTCCATTGAGAATTAGGTCAATGAAAGGTTCAGATTTGATTTAAATTGCTTTATTTTTCAATTGCATAGGATAAGACTCCAATTCTAATTGTGTTCCTTGAATCAAGTAAGGTATCATCTTAATAGATACAAGTGGATCTTTGGCACCCTAGTTTCCACCTTTAAATTCATAAGTTTTAGTCAACATTATTCACCATTACTCTCAATTATTCATATTTCAATTTAGATATTTTTCTAGTTCTAGTTCTAGTTATTTTCGGAATACGTACAAGTTTAGTCCTTATGGATTCGACCTCGGTCTTACTAAGTTATATTACTACATCGCGACCCTACACTTGGGGTTGTGAACAAGAACTCCTTCAAAAACTGAAGTGCATGTACTCTATCGGGTGTCGTTATCTCGAGCTCACTTTCGATTCTAAACAACTAGCTAGATATCTCCACCAACAAGCCTCGGCCAAAGAAGATTATGCAGGGGTAAGTGAAGCTCATGAGCTGGCCTGGCACGAATGATTACGTTGGGTCTAGACACAATAGTTCAAATGAACCATACTTCTTTCATTGTAAGCATATCATATGGACTAATAGAGGAAATCAAGGAATGAGAGCATTACTTTTTTGCTAAAGACCTAGTCATCTTAAAAGACCTTTCTTTCCTGGATGAATAAATCGCCATCTACCAAATGCGGTCGAAAGATAAGTCTCAATGGAAAAAGAAAAGCCAAGAACAGGGTATCATCCGTGTCGACCAACTGCCTCACCTTCTTCCAATCATCATCGAGAAGGGAGCCGATTGGGCACCTAAACAAGAGAAAAATGAGGCTGATATGCAATCTCTCCTTGAGGAATTTGAGGAATATAAAATTAAGATGACCTAAGTCATTCAATCGCTTCATGTTTTTCTCTTCTTCTTCTTTTTTTCTTTCTTTTTTCTTCTCCTTTAATGCAGTTGATGACCAACAATGTCTTTAAATAAATTGCTCTTTTATCAATTTCTCGGGTGTATCAAGATCGACATGCCATATCATGGCAAGGCATGAGGTGTTTTTTTGTTCACAACCCCAAGTGTAGGGTCGTGATGTAGTAATAATCTCGGTGAGACCGAGGTCGAATCCACAGAGACTAATCTTGTACGTTTTTTAAAATAACTAGAAGTAGAACTAGAAGAAGATGTAAATCTAAAATCTAGAATAAAGGAAGTAATTGTGAATGTTGTGTAAACTATTAATTAAAAGTGGAAACTAGGGTGTCAAGGATCCACTTGTAGCAATTGAGATGCTACCTTGCTTGATTCAAGAGATCCAACTAGAATTAGAGTCCTATCTTATCCAATTGGAAAGAGAGATGGTCAAATCTCTGAACTTCTCATTGATCCAGCCTCAATGGAAGAGGATTGTGAGGATTTTGAAGGGATTCTGTCACCCAACCATGCCCCGGAGACGATGGCAAACAACAGGATTTACCAATACCACAATCTCAATTAAGAAAAGAAGATATCTAAAGCTATCACAGATCTATTATAACTTGAGTCATAATAAACCATTGAAAACTGAAATTATTCTTTAAAATCAACTAGAAATCAATGAAGTTCAATATAAACAAGAATCAAAGCAAAGTAAACATCCTTATCACACTACAAGCTTCACCTCTTATCCCTAGCTACAAGGTTTAGTCAATCATAGACATGATTGAACTAAGAACTCTTAAAAAAAAAAAAAAAAACCAAGGAAGAAGAAGAAAAACTCTCGAGAGCGGCTCCACACTTTTGCTCCACTCCTTGAACCCTAAAAGATTCTTTAGAGCATCCTAGGAACTCCTATTTATAATTGGGGAACTCAAACTTTCGCACCAAGTTGGAAGAATCCGGAAACCGCCTCAAATTTATGCAGTTCGTGTAGAATTTGCGTAACCTTAGGCTAGCCTAAGCAGAGCTTTGGCTTGCTGACCAACACTCAGGCTAGCCGAACTCCCCCAAATTTTAGAAGAACATGTTGCAGGATTTTCATCCGAACTTTCTCATGCTGGCCGAATTCTTAATCTAGCCGAACCAAAACTCGGGCTAGCCGACCAACACTTCAAATCTTGGATTCTCTTCATTCCTCACTTGGTTTCCTTGGATCTTTGGTGTTTCGACCAGAAATGAAAGATATTTTATTTGGGAATTATCTCACTTAATAATAACAAAGAAAGGAGATGAAGAGAATAATCATCATATTTTATTTATTCTGAATTCGTTTACATCCTTTTTATCATTTGATTTCAAGATAAAGTCTTTATGATAAAAATATAAGTATTGAATGAATTTAATACTGATTTCGTCAGCATTTCGGTTCATATCCTTCGAGTCTTCATAAGAGAAGAGTTGTGTAGATCTTCTTTCATGCATATGTCTTCAATATTATAAGTGAATATTGGAATGCCTTGGGGAAAACCTCGAAAAATAATGTACTTTCTCCGCTATAGAACTGCTCATATTTCCGTCATCAAAGTTCTTTTGTTCGACTTGATAAGCAATATTTGGTCTTATGCATTGTATACATAGCTTGACTTGTTCTTCTTCTTCTTTCACCAATTGTGGGCATGATGCCCCCAGTATTCTCCATCGATCGATGAATTCTTTAATTGGTTCGTCTTGTCTTTGGCAGATAGAAGCTAAGGCGTCTGGAATGATTTCTTTAGTAGATGACTCAAGAAGTTGTGAATAATAATGATGAATATTTCTAATGGAACTTACTGTAGGAGATATAGAAAATGGTGGTTTTCTTGTCATAACAGCTTTCCCCTTGTCTTTCCATATCTTTATCGGATCCCTTGCAGACGCCACATTTACAGTCACTTTTCTATCTCGTTTTTCATCATTTTTTATTACTATTTCACCTTGGTTTATCATTTTCTGTCACGCCCCAAACTCGGAAAATCGGATTCACAGGAATCCCAATTGCCGAATCCGGTGCCGACAGCCTCCGTAGTACCCCATTCTCGGCTCATAGCGTCCATACGCCAGATTCTGATCCTGGGATCCTACAAGGAGGATTTTTTTTCTGTATATTTAACTCATAATAAGCATAACTACAAGATTATCCAATTCATAAAGGCAACATCATCATCACATATCCACTAATATAATCATTTGAGTACAATGCTGAAAGGAAAATACATCCATCGACAATCAAGCTCCAGATGACCACTGCACGCTTCAAGTTCAACACTGCTGCAACCTAACATCACCTGCACGCATCTATCGTGCATAAGCTTATAGAAAGCTTAGAGGGTGGTGTAAGTGTGTGTACAAGGTGAGTGTCAAGTATTTAACGCAATGTCATAATCATACAATATCGAAATAGACGCAAGGTCATGAATCATACGTTATCAGAGTAAGCGAAAATACTGGCAAGTTCATAAGTCAAGTAATATCAAAATACGCAATACAGATCAAGTATACAAATGAGGAACAATATCAGAATATGCGATACAGATCAACTATATAAATGAGGAACAATATCATAAAAAGTCAAATATCAGATGTTGTATCTAAACCATATAAATGCAGAGACAGGTAACCCAAAATGCTATATGCCGCGAATGTAATGCAATATGTGGTGCGAATGGAATGACCATGCTAGAATGTAAAGTAGGGATGATAGTACGTAGTATCGCAGGCTATGGGGTCCATCACAAGGGACTTCTATCCAAACCAGTCTCATACCTAAATTTGGATAGTCAGACTCATTGTGGTAAACTCCTGATCTCAGGTTAGTCGCGCGCCCCAACCGAAATCTTGGCCATTGCGAAGGTACACATAATAAATAGTTGTACACCACCAGCCCGAGTGGATAGTAAATGAATGAATGAATGAGTATGCAACTCCTGCTCAATAAGTCCACATATCCATACGGTTCCTCTCTGGGATCATCACCGGGGTCCATTACACTCTGCGCCAGCTTGTCGCCTCTATCCGAGCGCACAACTGGGTAAGTGGAAGAGACCTCACTATCTGTCTACCAATATCGGGCCCGGCTCGTCGATAGCGGACCCATTCCTCAAGCTGGTCAAACTCAACCTAGATATTGCCCCCTCACTCAGGCGGGTAAGGTCACACCCCCTTCCAACCGACCACGACACAGTAGGAGACGCGGCCTCCTGGTATTCGGCCCTCGTGCGCTCATATATCCACTCGGTCTCGATGTTGGAGTCATCTCTTGGCCACGGAGGTTTAGAAATTTTCACCCAGGGACATCTATGGCGCCCGTATGCTAGAACCAAACATTTTCGGTGTCCTATCTGGCCATCCATAATATGCCTGTGGAGGCTACGGCCCTGATGTCGCTAGGGCGTACAGTAATCATAATACAATATGCATGAGTCATACAATCCAGTCATACATCACTCCTGCGCATACCGTGCGCTCATGTGAGATAACCTCCGCCTATCAGGGAGTCTCATAACAACATGCTCAATGACATATGTAATGATCAACCACATCTCATAACAAACATACGGATGATGCGTATGGGCATGTATCATGATGTTATGCTATCACATGCTCGTAATCAGTATCAATAACCGGCTTCAACAATTAACCTTGACAATATGGTCATTTAACCAGCATTGCCCCCAAGGAATAACCCATATAGAGCCTAACATATAGTGGACCCATAGCCTCGCACAAGGGTCTAATATATAACACCATGGGCCTCACTCAAGAGTTTAACATATGTCACGATGGGCCCCTCACATGGGCTTAACATACAATACAATGGGCTCCATCGCCTGGCCCTCAAAAACATCACAATGGGCCTCATCACATAGGCCTCATTTACATCTCATCGGGCTTTAAACACAGGTAAAAATGCACATCACAACAGGCCTCAAATACGAGCCGCATATATATCACATTGGGTCTTGACAATCGGCCACGATAATTGGCCTCGATCGATAATTGGTCAATCGACCACGATAATCATAATCGGTAATCGGCCACGATAATCGACCTCGATTGATAATCGGTCAATCGGCCACGACAATCAGGATCGATCGATAATCAGAGTCGGTAAATCGGTCACATCAATCGGAATCGGCAATCGGCCACGTCAATCGAGATCAATTGATAATCAGAGTCGACAAATCAGTCACGTCGATCGGAGTCGGAAATCGGATTGATCGATCGATAATCATGGTCACGTCAATCGGAATCGGCAATCGGCCACGTCAATCGAGATCGATTGATAATCAGAGTTGGCAAATTGGTCACGTCAATCGGAATCGGCAATCGGCCACGTCAATCAAGATCGATTGATAATCAAAGTCGGTAAATTGGTCACGTCAATCGGAATCGGCAATCAGCCACGTCAATCGAGATCGATTGATAATCAGAGTCGACAAATCGGTCACGTCAATCGGAATCGGCAATCGGCCACGTCAATCGAGATCGATTGATAATCAGAATTGGCAAATCGGTCATGTTAATTGGATTCAACCTCAACTAACGGAATTGGCCTCGACAATTCAGAATCGACCTCGATATTTGGCTTCGACAATCAAAATCGATTGATACTCGACCTCGATGATCGGAATTGACAATCGACATCGATGATAATGGCCTAACAAGGCCTAAGGGAAGGTCACAATATGGACATCCAACCACTATTGCTCATCAATGTAGACATCTAACTAACATTGCTCCCAAGTAGTGGCCCACATAGAGCCAAACATATAATGGGCTCATGACCTCACGCAAAGGCCTAATCTACATCACCACGAGCCTCACTCGAGAGCCTAATACACATCACAATGGGCCACATCCATGGGCCGAAAATACATCACAATGGGCCTCACCAAATGGGTTGCAATTGCATCAAGGTGGGCCTTAACGGATGGGCCACAAATACATCAAGATGGGCCCCATGGATGGGCCACACCAATAGATCTCATACACATCAAGTGAGCTGCATCAATGGGCTACACTAACATAACAAGGTGGGCCTCAGGGATGGGCCACAAATATATCAAGGTAGGTCATAAAAACATCATATTAGGCCTCGACAAAGGCCACAGATACACAACAGGTGGGCCCTGCTCATGGGCCCCAAATACATCACATGGACGGCCATAAATATATCAAGGTGGGCCTCATGGACAACCATAAATATATCAATGCGGGCCTCATCATATGGGCCACACCAAAAATCATTTCAATAGTTGTAAGTGTAACATGTGTATCACTGCACACATGGCCCACGTATGATGATCAGCACTGTCCATACATTATCTAGGTAAATCAGTACCATCCAAACATTATCCATGTAAATTGGCGTCGTCCAAACATTGTCTATGTAAATCAGTGCCACCCAAACATGTCCAGCACTATCCAAACATTGTGGAAGGTGTGGATATGGAACATACATCAAAGTGGGATCCACGGCACTGTCCAAACATGATCCAGCACTGTCCAGCAATATCTGGACGGTGTGGATTAAACTATACATCATGGTGTAGCCACTTCAAAATGGATGGGCGGTGGATATACAAAACACACGTGAAAGTGGGCCCCACCTCCACCCTCGTTGACGTAAAATCATCAGTTATACAGCTGAGTGCGGTACACAAGCTAACCCATTTACAACAAGTGGGTCCCACGTGGGGCCACCATAAGATAATAATAATAATAATAATATTATTATTATTATTATTCTTTTGTCTAGCAAAACAGATGAAAGGCTGGATATAGATCATGCAACAGAGGTGGGGTCCATCATCCTGCCCAAATGGATGGGTGGACATAGAATATTTACATCAATGTGGGTCCTGCCCGTCCAGAACGGACGAACGGCTGGATGCAGATTACATATACCCTGGTGGGTCCCCCTTCCACACGTGCAGCACGTGTGGGATGGCCCACACGAGCTGAAAATGGATAGACGGTGTGTGTAAAGCACATGCATTACAGTGGGTCCAACCACCGTCCTTACAGGTGGACGGTAGTAGATATACAATAAATACATTAGAGTGGGTCCCATCCCACACGTGTGGGTGGGTCCACATCCAAACAGGTGGACGGTTATGGATATAACCATACGTCATGGTGGGACTACCGAACTTCCTGCGCCCATACAGCAGCTTGGTGCTGCTGGGACCCACCGTCATGCCGGTACGGATGGTGTGGATCATATACATCGCGATGAGGATCACACTTACGTCTAGATCGCTGGACGGTGTATACTTCACACACACATAAGGTGGGTCCACGTACACGTGGATTAAGAAGAAAAAAAAAACAAATTTCATATATATCCAAAACTTCCGGGACCTAAGAAGGGTTTCAATGGTAAACGTTCAACTTCCCACTGATTTTTGGTGGTGTGGACCACCTAAGTTCTCTGTACGGGTGATTTTTGGGACGACCCATTCTCTAAAGAGGACACATCAAATTCACGGTGAAGATGTACGAAATACATCAAGGTGGGACCATGTGGTGGGGTGTACCGTTCCTCCAGCGTCCAGCAGCTGACGCTGGTTGCTGCAGTGTCAGACGCGCTGACAGCAACAGCGTAATGCTGTTTACGTTGTTTTTTTTAAATTATTATTTTTTTATATCATAGGTGGGCCCCACATCATGGTGATCCGGTCCGGCTGCTGGATTCTATGGCCTGGGATGCATCTAATGAGTCCAATTTGTATACCTTCTATGCACAGAAACATCACAGCGGCCCCTATCAGATTTTTTAACAATCTACACATTGTTTCTTATGATATGGCCCACCAGCGATTTGAAATAGCTTCATCTCTCGGCTCAACGCCTAAAATAGACTGTGGAATGGAATGGATGGTGTGGATGGAATATATACATCAAGTGTAAGGCCTACCATGGTACCACAGCCCCACTCTACTAAAGTGTGAACTGGACGCTGCCTGCTGCAGCAGTCTCTTGACGCAGGCAGCAGCGTCCACCATACACGCACCACCACACTCACGCGATAGTGTGATTCCACCACCGGTGTAGGCCCATTTGGTGGATGGCCTGGATAAAATACACATTTCATGGTGGGGTTCCTTTGGGTGGGCCACAAGGCCTCATCATCACCACAAAATAGAGGAGATGGGGAGAGAGAAAGATGTGTAAAGGGGAGGGACCCCGCCACTGTGGGCCCTCCCTACACCTAATTCAAGGCATACATCAAGTGGGTCCCACCATAAGTGGGCCCTACGACAAAAATCACGATCTAAGGTTAAAAACACTCACCTTTCTTGCTTCTTCTTTGATCAATGGCAATTAAGCTCCTCGGCTACCCCTTTGATGGAGAACGATGGTATTTGGACGGTGGAGATTGAAGATAGGGAGGTGGGCCACACCAAGCTCTCCTTTCTTGGAGATAGCTTGGACGTGGGTTGCTCTCATGGAGCTTGGGAGAGAATGAGAGAGATGAGAGAGAGGTGATGTGAGTGATGGAGTGATGGGGAGAGAGAGGGTGAGGTGATGGGAAAGTTGACTTTTGGGGATGGGTAGTTGTACTTGGGGATGGGGGAGTGATGTGTACTTGATTGATGGGATTGATGTGATGGATTCTCTTGGGTTTTATAACGCGCGGTGTTTTCCTCGAACTAAACGCGGGCCTACATTTCCTGGCTTGGGTATCGCCGCGGCGCGCGAGACGCGGCATCAAAACCGCGGCGACGGCGCGATCGCACTAGTACAAGTCTTAGGTTGAGCCGACTCAGACCGACATGATTCGTCTCAAGATCGCGCGCAGATGCCGGTTATAGATCGCAAGTCGCCGGAATTCAACCAGGATGACCGCGAAAGTTTACGGAAAGGTATGGGCTAGGATACGGGTCTTACATTTTCTGTAAAATATCTTTCAACATGAAGCAATCTTCTGTAAAATGTCCCAGGAAACGATGATAACGACAATAATTCTTTTCCTTCGCCATCTCAACTTCTTCTGGATATTTGGGCTGAGGTAACTTGATAGTTTCAGTAGTTAATAGCTGCTCCATTATTAGCAAAACATCTTCTTTCTCAAAAGTGTATCCTTTATGAGAGTCATATAGTCGAGATCGTTTATCATTTACGCACCCTTTGTAATGATCTGAATCTTTTCTTCTTCTCATTTCTCGTTTGTTATGAAAGGTCTCTCTTTTCTTTTCTCAATCAATGACATTTTACATTGATCTGTTTGACACTCTTCTTTCTGTTATATTTCAAAATACTAGCATTTTCCTAGCCATCAGCTCTAATGCATGTGCTTTTGTAGCCAAGTCGCGGAAGGTTCTTATGTCAGCATTGGTGAGGCCGAATGCAATTCCAGTCTCCATAGAATTTAAGCACATCTTTACTTGTTCTTTTTCTTCAGGTAGTTGTCTGCACGAAGCCCCTAGATTCTTCCATCCATCTATAAATTTTTCAACAGGCTCGTCTTCTCTCCGTCGTACGAAAGCCAGTTTTATGTTACCGACATCTCGGTCTGATGAGAAAAAGTTTGACATAAAAGCGTCTTGCATCTGCTCCCAAGTTCGTATTTACTCTTGTGCCAGATTGGAATACCATCAGAATGCTTTTCCTGTTAAAGAAGAACCGAACAACCGCAAAGTAGTATCGTGAGACAGTGGAGAAATTACCCATCGCCGTGATGAAGTGCATAAGGTGCTCCTATGGAGATCCATCCCCATTAAATTTCTGGAAGTCGGGGTATTTGAAATTTGCCGGGAATGGTATATTTTTGACTTCTCTCGGATATGGCATTCTATAATGAAACCTCCCAGTATGTTCTCGTTCTCTGACTATCTTTGTAACCACTTGTCGCATTTCCTCTTGGGTTATCGCTCTTATAGCAGGGGCGGAGCCATGTGATCCTATTCTCGAAGGTTGTGAACCTTTAGGTCGTTGCTCATTTCCATTTACCGCAGCCATCATTGGTGGAGCTGCAACTTGAGCTACATTGTGAGTAAGAGTGGCCAAGGCTTATCGAAGACTCTAACATTCTTCCATTAGCGTTCTTTGAGTTTCTGTCATTTCGACCATGCACTCATCAACATTTGGTGGTGGACCCTGACTGGTTCCTGCCATATATACGGTGGCTTCTCCACTTCCTAATGAAGCTGTCATTGGGGTGGGATATAAACGCATTGGAGTGATATGGTTTTTTTTACAAGATTTGATTGATTGTGATGTAGGCGTTACTTGCGGAGATACAGAGGATGATGAGTCTTCTATAGGCGATTTACCCTTTTCTTTTCTTGTCGATCGGACGTTCGCAACGAGCAAGGCTGGAAAATCTTGCGATGTTAGGGAACAAAGAGATCTCCTCGGGTAAAGTGTTGGAGGAGCAAGCGCAAGATTCTTTCTGGCTGTGTTTCTCGTCACTGGACCTCTGATCATTTGTGGGGGAGTCAATTTGGCGACTGCATGAGATTAGGCCTTCGACCTTCGACTGGAAATGACGACTCATTCGTCTCCTCTATCTTGTGTGAGTGGTGATACAAATATCACTCCAGCGATAGCTTGCAAAGTGTTGCTTTTAGTCAACGTTTGCATCTTTGGGATCAGCTGATTCTTCGAACCCGGAGATTGATTACAAGCATACTCCACTACAAATCTAGTTGAAGTGAAGTAGAAAATTGTTTTGCTTCAAGTGATTGCCATTGGTTGCAGCCTGAACATATGTATCGTATGGTAATTCTGTCAAAGAACACAAAACGATATCAATTAGTATTTAATTGCAGGTATGCTTTATCTTGGAGATGAAAGGGAGGATGTTCCCGTTGAGAGTCGCCATTTTAGCGTCTATATGACGCCAAACTATTATGAAATTCTCTAAATTGTTTCTAAGTTAATATCAAGTATGATAATAATTCTCCAGCAGTGTCGCCATTTTGTTTCGACAATAAACAAATAGTATCAGATTTTGGAATTATTTCACTTAATAATAATAAAGAAAAAATGAAGGGAATAATCATCACGTTTTATTCATTCTGAATTCGTTTACATCTTTTTTATCCTTTGATTCCAAGATAAAGTATTTACGATTAAAAATTAATACAAGTATTGAATGAGTTTAATATAGATTTCGACAGCATTTCAGCTCATATCATTCTGGTCTTCATGAGAGAAGAGTTGTGCAGATCTTCTTTCACACATATGCCTTCATTAATATTATGAAGGAATGTTGAAATGTCCTGGAAAAACTCCAAAAATATAATATATATGCTGCCCTTAAATCATTCGCGCAACTCCATGTTGAGTTGCGCAGTTTGAGGAGTTGCGCGGGCCCTCGCAACTCGATGTGAGTTGCGCAGTTCTGCCCTACTCTCTCACTCTCTTCTCTCTTCAATACATGTTAGAGGTATCAGTCTTCTGTAAAATCAAATCCCTCAAATGAAGGGGGAGGGGGTATTTATAGGATTTCACACGTGTGGACCCTCGAATCTTGTGCCATGGGGACCATTTCGCATTATTGTGCATTTCAATACGAACATCTCAATGATAAGTTGTGCGGACCCGCACAACTATGATGAGTTGTGCGGTCTCGCGCAACTCTGCTGCCTTTGCGCAACTTATGCTCCTGCACAACTTTGTGAATCCGTCATATTTGTTCTTCAATTTTTTATGCTCCAATACTAGCCTCTCACTCCAGTCATCTAAAGTTCCACAAGAGGTGGAGCATTTCGCATCTCCTGAACTGTGACCGGTGGTGGATTCCTTTGTGGAGGCGGCATGGATGGCAGCGGAGCTGTGTTGCCAATAGAATTTCCTTTGGCATTGTATTGCATCATCGATGACGTTCGCTTAGCCATCATAGCCATTAATCGATGTATGGCCTTAGCCTTACTAGCCATGTATGTATTAGTGTTTTCAGTTTGAATACAGAATTGTTCGACTTAGGCTCTTCCATATTCTTGTATATGCTAAATACTTAGTTGTACATCTTGAAGAACAATCGCTATCTCGTCTGGAGGAATGATCTGAAAGGTTGAGGCTCCTTCCTGGTCCCTGGTACCAAGCGTTGGGCTATTGTTAGGAGCTGCTTGAATTGGTACGTCCTTAACCAGAGGTGGTGTGGTCGGCGCATAGGGATCGATCCTAGTAATTCAAGTTCTTCTTATATTCATAATTAACAATATTATCCTGGTAAATTAGAGACGAGGTTCCACCGGACGTGCCAAAAACTGTTGGTGCTCTGTTTTCAGCTATATATGTGCGGGCATGCCAGAATTGAAATTGCGGCTCAATTCAAAGCAAACAGATATGACCCTAAGCGTCGAGATAGGCAGACACGTGGTGTATGACCGAGATTTGATAAGATTGGTCGCCTATTCAGTCACTTGTTCGTTGTGTAAACATGATCAGGAAATATTCCGAGGATATGGTTCATCCTCAATGATGGGTTACACCCTTGTCTTCCATATGAAAGGATTTTTCAATATAAATAAGTAAAATGAGAAAATGGATTCTTCCAGTCGGTCATGAGGAACAGTTGTAAAATACCTTTTCGAGTGAAGAACTGAATCCAGCATGTGGGTGTAGACTTAAATTACAGTTAAAACTACTAGTTAATTGATTAACACTATGGATTACTACAACAGGATGAAAGTATAGAATTACACTAAGGAATGTAATTTTTTTGGCATGAAAGGTAAAGTATTAAATTATGCAATGTAAATTGACTGGTAATTAAAAGGATAATTGAAATGTAATGTTTGGTTTGATTGGGTTGATATTAGACGAACATTTTATGTTGAATTCTTTGCTATTTATAGCTTTTATCCAACCATCTAGATCTTTCTCACGTTTTGTTGCCATAACTGCTTACCACTACTTGAATTCGTTTGTTTCTCCTTTTGCCATCTGTCCTGTGACTACTCCTTCATGGTTGCTCTTCCATAAGTGGCTTAAACAATGACATGGCATTGTTCGATATGTTCCAACAATTATTACCAAGAAATCTTTTGCAAATTTTCAAATACACTATGCAGATCCATACAAATTACACGTATCCTACTCCGATTGGTTCCACTCCGAATGGTTCTCATGAGGAATAACCATAATGGAGATGAACATGGTCTCAACCTGGCTATGAATACCATATGGTTAATAAATTTGGTGGCTTGAATCTACTTGTCCAAGTGGGTTCGACTCGTGGGGTTGAACCGGTGATTTGACTCGGCTACCATCTGAAATTCCAAATTTCCAGTGCACCAACGTTACATACGTCAGGCTGGCTGGGCCAACCAGAGAAGATGTGAGTTCATGTCCATCTCATTTGATTAGTTGGCCTTAGTAGCCTCAATGGTCAGCCCAAACCTGCTCTAAAAACTCTAGAGGGCCTGGTCCGCTTGGTCAACGAGCACAATGACCACGTTATCTCATTAGGTAGGCCACACATGCATGTAGAATATGGAGTGGGTCATTTTCTTATGTTGACAAATAATACATAAAAAATGTTTTCTGTAAAATAGGTAAACCCAAAAATAGAAATCAGAACAGGCTGAAGCACGTATGAGAACGTTGTTCTTAAAGCATTATTTTTGCCCCTGTTCAAATAGATTGAGTATACTGAAAGGTTTCAGGCAAATTTCTTCTAAGATACGACGAGCCTGGTGTGGATCTGTGTTTAGCAAATATGAGGATCCACCAATGGAACTCTTGTACACAAATGTATGGCATAAATAATAAAATGAAGATCCCAAAATAAGAGAAAAAGAAAGATGTTTTAAACCACTGCACTGGTCTGTTCTTCAGCTAATAATTCAAATGAACCGTTCTAGACCACAACACTGGTCTGTTCTTCAGGCAATGCTTCGGATGAAACCTTAATGTCTTGCTGGAGTATCTTGTTTGTAAGAAAGGATTTTCGTATGAGTATGCTTAGAGTGTGTTTTTGTGATGGATTGTAAACCCATCTAGTCCCTGTATATATAGGCTAGGATTGCTTGCAGTTTTAGTCCAGGGCCTTAAATCCACACGTGCGAAGTGCAAAGTTGCGCCACTAGCGCCTCTCTATAGCCACACTGCCACACCGCCACACCACCTCACATGCCCTCGCACCGACCTTGTGACTGAGCTCAAGCGTGCGTGGAACACACAAGCTCGATACTCCTCGATTTAAGTGAGTAAATATTATAATACTCCGCCTTTCTCATCTAACCACAGAACTTTCTTTCTATCTTTTTCAACGTGGGACTATTCCCAAAATACCAAAAAAGTGGGTTTTTGCAAAAAACAACATTTTATAATATATAATGATTTTTTATTTTAAAAATATATTTAAAATTAATATTTTACAACATCTTAGTTGTCTATTTTCCTTTACGAGTATGGTCCACCTCATGAGCGGGCCAACCACGTTATCCCGGTGCTCTTTTAACTGAAAAAATAACCGCAAGGTGTCGCATGCGTGAAAGTTGGCATGTGTGCCACGACAGCCCCGTGTGAGCCCACGTTGTTGTTAATCCACATCCATTTTTTCAGATATTATTCCAAACCTTAAGAAGATCCAAATCTCCATTGCAATACACCACTTGAAGAAATGGTTAATGACCATTAAAAGATTATTTAGGCCAAGGAAGTTTTGGATCAATCTGATATTTGTATTTCCCCTTCATTTTTACCTCATCAACTGGTTGGATGTCAAATAAACATCAAAGATCTGCTCATGGTGTGCCCTGGGAAGTTATGGTGGGCATTCAATCACCACTTTATCCGTGG
The DNA here is from genome assembly GCA_030180095.1 of Magnolia changhungtana. NCBI lineage: Eukaryota > Viridiplantae > Streptophyta > Magnoliopsida > Magnoliales > Magnoliaceae > Magnolia > Magnolia changhungtana. The sequence goes on from JASAUF010000625.1 coordinate 7,729,685, forward strand.
TGTGGTCCACGTGAGTTTTTAATCAACTTAATATTGGGGACCACATCCAAAAATGGGCTGGAAAAACAGATGGATATACAACACATCATCAATATGGCCCCACAGTTAGGGTAGTAATCGGATTGGGTGCTGAGTTACTCAGTAGGCTATATTATCGCACTGAGCCACACCATGAATACATGTGGTTTATCCACTCCGTCCATCCGTTTTTCTGGATCAATTCAGGGGTTGAGCCCAAAATTGAAGCACATCCAAAGCTCAAGTGGACCATACCAAGGAAGCGGTGGAAGTATTGATTTCCACCGTTGAAACCTTTCCAAGGCCTCCAGTGATGTTTCTTTGTCATCCAATCTGTTCACGATATCACACAGATATGGATGAAGTAAAAACACAAATATCATCTTGATCTATAACTTCTTTAGCCCTCAAGAACTTATCTACAGTAGACATTCAATTAACACTGTTTCCAATGGTGTGGTTCACTTGAGCTTTATTTTTATTTTTATTTTTATTTTTTATTTTTATAGTTAAATACCTAAAATTATCTTGTAAAATGATAAATGGAGCGGACAAAATGCATGAATTACTGTGGGCTCCACAGATTTTACTCAGTACGAGTTACTCGCTCAGTAAGCAACCCGCTTCCACAACCGTGGTCTAATGGTAAGGAAATCCAGACCGTCCAAATCACTAATTATATTAACCATCCCATCTTTCCCATCCAATTTGGACCATTCAATATTTTACTTGTAACCATCCATTAGACACCATCAATTAGATGGTTATGATAGCTCAATCAGTCTGATTTTAGAGAAATGCTCCACTAATGATGGGACCCATAACTTGGACGGTCTGGTTAGCTGTACGGCATCCCACGCATGGAAGCGGATTGGCTTTTGTACCACACACCACTGACCTGGCTGATGTGTTGACATCATCAAGTTCTATAGGTCCCATCAAGAGGTATGTGTTATATCCAAACGGTTCTTTCATTTGGCCAGCTCCTCCTAAGGCTTGAGCTGAAAAATAAGACTTATCCAAAGATAAAGTTGACCACACAGCAAAAAGCAGAGGAGATTGAACGTCTACCATCCAAACCCTTAATATAATATATGTTTTTCCTTTTCATCGGGCTCTCTAGACCTTATGACCAGATTGGATGGAAAATAAACATTATGGTGAGAATTATTGTCTTATTTGTAGTGTGGTCCAGTTGAGATTTGGATATGATTAATTTTTGGATCATGGTATAAAATAATCTCTCCAAATGGATGAATGATGTGGATACAATAAATACATTGTTATGGGACCCATGTAACTTCGATATCCATTTCAACTACTCCTGGAACTCGGAGCTCGAGGAACGCCAGTAATCCTCTTTGCGCAACACGTGCCCACACCAACTAGGTCGGTGGTGTCACCGGTGTGTGGCACACCGACCAATTCACTTCCCCCACACATGAGCTTACATGAGAGTTAGCCTGGTCAGCTTGCTCAACTTGACCCGTCTCGAGTAGAAATTGGATTTGGACTAAGTTGACTTGGTTTTTGGAGTTAGAAAATATTTGAGTTGAGTTCTATCTTGCCTGCGCTTAACTTAATTCAGCGCAAGCCTCAACTCAAATTGACTTGGATTGAATCAGCTCAATGACTCGGTTATTTTTATTTTGAAGTTGCTCGCCAAGTATTTGACGAAATAATTCAATGGAGTGTTGTTTCAGGTGATACATTTTTTGCAAAATTGGTTGGTGACGAAGAAGGAATGAATAAGAAATAAATCACTATATATTAAAAAAAAGTTTACATTTTAAAACTACCCTCGTATTTTGTTTTTATGCTGCTCATTAAGTTTTTAATGAAATAACTGTAATGCGTTGTTATTGTTTTGCATTTTGTGAGAAATTGAAGATACATGGTTAGTGTTTGAGAAAATCCGGCACAAGGTCGAGCTAGCCCTAGCTGCTGACTGAGCTAAGTCGAATTGTGTGCTTAACCAAGCTGTGCACTCGTGCACTGTCCCTGGCATGAGTAGGATTAGTTCCGGACGTTTTTCTAAACCGTGCAAAACTAACACGGGAATCTGTCCGTCCATACAAAGTAGGGAGAGGAGCCAACAAAAAGAACATTTCTTTGCCGGCATGATAGCAGAAGCGATGGAAATCTACGGAGAGCAGAAACTCCAAAGAAAGCACTCCATCTATCAATCTCTGGTTCTCTCTCTCTCTCTCTCTCTCTCTCTCTCTCTCTCTCTCTCTCCATCAGTGGCAGATCTCGTAATTTTCTTCACTTCCTCTTTTGGAGCCAAGAAAAGAGAGGGAGATTTCCATGCAGCAGCTTTTCAAGCCTCTCCCTCTCTCTCACTTTGTTTTTTTTTTTGAAAATTATAAATTTTATAATATATATATATATATATATATATATATATATATATATATATACATATAAAATTCTGGTTAATTTTTGTCAGGACGAGAAGTTCGAGATTCGGACAGAGAGGTACAAAGGGCAGCAATACAGTCAGATTTACTTTGTTCGCCTCCACAATATGAGAAATCTCCTCTATGCTCTCATCCCCAAATGGAAGCCCCATTTGCCCGGTTCGATTAGTTTCTTCTGTTCCTCAATTTTTTTTTTTTTTTTCCTTCAATTTGGTTGGATGGGTTTTGGGATCATATTGGGGGCTGTTACATTATTGGATTTTTTTTTTTCGTCGAATTTTTTAGGTTTAGGGTGCAAGTGCAACGAAATTGGAGGGTTAGGATTGCCTGATCTGTGTGGTTTTTGGGCCATGTTGCATCCTAAGTGGGCTCACTAGATGAGTGGTAATGCGACTCAAATGCCGGATTGATTCAAAATCTCGATTTTCACAATCCTGATTCTCTGATCCTGAACCACAGTACAGTTTTGAATCAGAGATTTGGAAAAAAAAAAATCCCAATTTGAAGGGCATTCTTGATTTTTCAACAAAATAAAAAAGAAAAATAAAAAGGAACAGAACTAAGAGAGGATGAAGTAGATCTAGAAAAAACGTGCTAGCAACAAGGGGCTTATTTATGGCTGGAAACAAATAACTAAATCCTAGGGTAATGTGAAAGTTCCAAAATGCCCTTAAGTGCTCTTCCTTAATTGGGCTGGTCCAAAATGGAATCTGTTACTTGGGTTGGGAACCAGTTCTCACATTGGTGCCCAGTGGAGTTATACTTCCTGAACATATCAACATGCTTATAGTGACTGGGAGTGGAAAAGAGTTGCATGGACTGTTTTTACAAGTGTGTTTTTGAGCTTTTATTGCTTTCATCTGGTGCCTCAATAAGGAAGATCCAGCTTCTGAAGTAAATAGAGGAGGTTTGCTATGGTTGTTATTGAAGATGATGGTTCTCTCTAGTATTACCTGGACAAGGGGCACAAGTGCCAAGTGTTAAAGTGTCCACCACAGCTACATAACTAGACATGAGGACACCACTGTATACTATAATAAATTACTAAATAAAATAAAGAGAATAATTGTTTTTTGGCTAGTTCACTCCTTTGTAGCATTCACACAAATGTGGCACAGTTTAGGGCAATTGGAACCTTTGATATGGGGATCATCGTGCGTAGGGACTATAGGTAAAATATAATAGGATTAGATTATCTTAGATGTCATTGAAGGACCTGCTAGTGGATGGTTAAGGAAAAGATTTAGTGAAAAAAAGAGTGATCTGCATTCAATGGGCGCAAATTGCATTGATTGGATTTCTACGTTTTTCATCTCATTTGATGTTTGAGTTATGATCAGTTTTGATCAAGGTATTCAATAATGGTTACAGCCACTGTCATTACTGTTATGATACAGGCTGTAGCAACTGTTATGATCATTCTTTTTGTGTCTAAACTGTATTGGCCACGTAATGGCCATTATGAGCCTTTTGCATAATGGCCGTTACGGGCTGTAACGTGTAATGGTTCTCGCCATTACCGTTTCATAACCATTTTGAATACCTTGGTTATGATTGCTCTAGATGTGTTCCACATGTACGGTGTGGAGGCTAGAGAAAAGATGACAAGTGAGCCTCCATCTCCGAAGACGCTCACAAACATCCCTACCTAATGAAGCAGTCAAAGATGGAATTCAAATTATTATGAAAAATGCATCAATTTGACAAACAATTTCCACCTTAGATGCCTTGGGCCGTTGTCAATCATTAATTAATCACTCCAATGACACCAGTAAGCAATGGAAAATAGAAAATTGGGGATAAGTATGTGGAGTCTCACCACAAAGAGGAACTATAACATTCTCATTTTCAGGGTTTTAGAAGACTCGCTTCTAAAGATGTTTCATTGCATTTCAATTTTTTGGGAAGAATTTTGTTGTTCATTAATTCAAAACAGAATAAAAATATCAAATACTTTCTTTATTCTGAAGTCCACAAGTATGACTCTATATTGCCATGTATATAGTGGTGATATCATGATATGAATCCTTGAAGTAAAAGCGACCAATATTAAACCCTATTTGTCTACATAACCTTTCATAAATAAAAGTTAACCAATCCTATAAAAGCTTTCAATAAGATAAGGAAAGTCCAAAAGAGGAAATCTTAAAAAGGGAGTTCAACTAGCATTCAAATTCCCATGTATACTGCATTTTTTTGAACAGTTCCCATGTATACTATACTGCATTGGCTTCTAGGGTTGTATAAAAGGGCATTTTCTTACATATACCATTTGTATATTGCTCCTAAGAAACTGCCGGTTGGCTTGTGGACCTCCACCCTCCAGTCGGTCCATCATTTGAGCCATCTGATCGATCCCTTGGGTTCTAAAGACTAACCAGACCACAAATAATGGCCTGATCTTCCTCAAGCAGCAGTGAGGGTCCACTGGTGGATTTAAATTGATGATCCAAGTCTGTCTTGCATCAATATTCACCCTAGTTTTGAGGAACTCGCCCATGAGTTGGTGCTTGACAATCTCCACATATTGCCTTTGTCATGCTCCTCCATTGGCTTTGGTAGGAGCTGATGATGTGGACTCCCATGTTTGTAAGAACTTCATTTGTTGGCGTTGTACTATTGTAGAGTAAGCCACTTGCTCTTTTATCTTTTGTTTTGCCCTTGTCCTCCATGGTGGTTTCCATTTTTTGTTGTAGTGGATTTGCCCGTCTTGAATGTTGGATTGGAGATTGCGTCTCGTTTCTCTCTCTCTTGTTCTGCTTCTTGAATGTTCAAAGTGAGAACAAGAGTGGATGAATGATGCCCTGGGCGCTTCTCCTCTGAATTCTTCGTTTTGGCAATTGGACTATACTTTGATTCACTAGTAGGTTCCTTCATTGATCCATCAATGGTTTCTCACTTAGATTCTTTATCTCTTGATGATTCTTTTTGGTTTGTCCGTGGATTTCCCATGTTCCTTTTCTCATAGAGGCCTTCGTGATGAATCTTTCCTTCCTTTCATAAGTGTTCTGCTTTGCATCATGGATAGGTTGTCTATCCTGCATCCATGGTCCTCCAAGAAGCAGATGACACTAGTCCATAGGTGTAACCTTGCTCTTTCGAATACGTCGCTCCAAATGAATATGCTAACAGGTATCGTCGAATTGGATGTACGCCACACTCATGAGAAAACCCAAAATTTAAAAATACCATTATTTCTATCAGTCACCATTCTTTGTTTTCTTCAATGTATCTTACTTGTAGTCATGGATATATTTCTTCACTACCTCCTTTTGTCCTTTACCTGTTATCTTTTTTTTTTCCCCTCTCTAAAAGGCTGTAATTTTATTCAGAAAAAGGCCGAGGCCTTACAAGATTACAAAGAGCAAGAAAGAGGAAAGAAACAAAAAATTCAGCTAACACATGTGAAGCTATCGCCCATTCCATTACATTTGATTTTCCGTATTGAACACTTCCGGAATTCACCTACTTCGATTCCTAAAGCAACAATTATTTCTGTCTCCCCATATAAACTACAATCCGGCCACCAACTCCATTCTCCACAATTCGTTGCTGACCTTTCTCACAAAAGAAAACTCTAAATTGAGCTTGATGATACTCATGCCACCTCATATAGATTAAAAAAAAAAACACTATTCCAAATATCTGTTGCAAAGGGGCGATGGAGAAAGAGATGATCTACCGACTCGGCACTACGAAAACACATCACACAAACATTCGGGAGAATCATTCCTCTCTTGTGAACGTTGTCCATCGTAAGCATCTTTTTTCTTCCCACAAGCCAAGCCAACTCCACCAACTTGGGCGGAGCGCCATAACGCCAAACTGAAGCCGTGGGGTTGCATTGGCTACCCTTGGAAGACCCACTTAGAGCCTTATACCATGTTTTCACTGGGAAACACCGATATTTTCTTTTAATCCACACCATCTCATCCTGGATTCGCTCTATGCAATAGCATGAAGAGACTAAGTCCTTTGCCTTTATCTCTGACAAATTCCTATGACATGGGGGAGCTTAAATCACTTCTTCACCTCTAAAAGAAAATCAACAAGCCATCGAAATATTTTCCTCTGAGAGATTCTTGCTAGCTTGGAAAAACTTCAATCAATGCCTTCTCACCCAACCAAGCATCCTCCTAAGAACATATTTTCTTTCCATCACTCATGGAAAAGCCCATATTCTTCGTAAACTGACTCCTTAAAATAGCTATTGATTTCCACACCGATGAAGTCCTATACAAGGATGTCTCCCTTGTCCACCACCCCCCTATTTGAATCCCATACTTTTCAATCACCTCTCTCGATAGATTTTCTTTTTCCGCCCTAAATCGTTAGATCCATTTCCCTAAGAGAGCTATGTTCATTTGCTTTAGCTTCTGGAGACCTGCTCCTTCCTTGAACGGCTTGTATACCTTTTCTGAAGACCGTACCATAAGAAATCCCACCTTAATTTTTCCAACCTGGATGATCATGATTTTGGACACCTGAAAAGGTACATAAATAGATCAGAAGATTAGACATGGCTGATTTGATTAACGTCAACCAACCTCTGATAGAAAGATATCTGCTTTTCCCTCTTGAAAGCTTGCCTTCGAATCTCAACTTTGTCCCACATCCAATTTGCCGGCTTATCTATACAAAGTGGAAGCTCGAGATAGGTAGATGGAAATGAACCCGCACGACAACCAAATATATTTGTGAGATTGATAGTTTCTTCCTTTGAAAGTTCGACACCTAAAAGCTAACTCTTGTTTATATTTACCTTCAAACCTGCTATTGCCTCGAAACGTATTATGATCTTCCTTAAGTACTAGTAGTCTACTTTGCTCTCATCTGCTTTATAAAAGAGAATGATATCATCTTCATATTGAAGATAATATATATATATATATATATATATATATATATATATATATATATATATATTTGAAGACACAGGGTGTCCCCACCTCTTTTTGAAGTGAGACTAATCCCTGCGGATACACGCAATCACCCATAACCACGTGTATCGGGTAAGCCAAGGAGGGGAATCGAACCCTCACCTATAGGGAGCAAACCTACGGTGAAGACCATTTGCCCAAACCTTGTTCACCCTAAAATTGTAAAAAAGACCCACTTTTACTCCTTTATCTAGCATCTTGCTTAGAGCCTCAGCCACTGCAACAAACACGTATGAAAATAAAGGATCTCCTTGACACAGGCCTCCAAAGCTCAAAAAATAACCTTTTGGAGATCCATTTACTTGAACCGAGAACAAAGTGGATTTCACACACATTTGTATCCAATTTCTCCAATTTTGCCCAAAACCCAGATGACCTAACATGTAATCTAGAAAATCCCAGTCTACATTATCATACACTGTCTTTATCTCAAGCGTGCAAACTACTCCTTTCCTCCCTTCCCTATGGCAAGCATTAATGCATACATGCACAATCAAAGCACTATCTGTAATCTGCCTAATTGCTATAAACGCTTCTTGACTTTTTGAGATAACTCCTTCCAACACCTTATGGAACCTGGAAGCTAAAACTTCTGCTAGGATTTTATAAGGGCCCCCAATAAACTTATTGGCGTGAAATCCTTTAAACATTTTGCTCCTTTTTTCGGAATAAGGGCGATGAATATTGCACCTAACTCAGACGCGATGTGACCACATTGGAAAAATTTGTTGATGAAGCCCACCAAATCAGTTTTTACCTACACCCAAAATTTATGAAAGAATGCAATTGGGAAACCATCTAGTCCAGGAGCCTTATCACTACCTAAATCCTCCACTCTTGCTTCAATTTCTTCTTATGAAAACTGGTTTTCAAGAGAATCGACCTCTTTACTAAAAATCCGATTATAAGTGTAAGTTTTCAAGTCTCAGCCTCTTCTAATCTTCTTTGGAGAGAAGATTCAAGTAAATTACGATTGCGACACAAACCTTGAGACTTGTCCTTTAACCTATCACCATCTATCATCACACTCAAGATCTTGTTGGTTCTATTCTGGGCACTAGCCATAGCGTGGAATAATTTTGTATTTTTATCCCCTCTTCGAGCTAGGTTTGCCTTGATCAAGGTGTTCCGTAACGGTTACGGTGGCCGTAACGACCACCATCATCACCTTTACGATACGGGGCATAACAGTTGTTACGGCCCTGTAACGGCTGTTACGGTCTATCTTTTTTATTTTTTATTTATTGAAAAAACCCCCGAAAAACCTATATTGCCCCGCAATGTTGATTAAAAAGTATGAAAAACCTGTATTTGTCCCGTAATAGACCATTACGAGGCTATTATGGCCTTTATAGGGGATGTAACGTGTTGTTAAAGGAAATTACGGTAATTTTTTTTTTTTCCATAATGGCTGTTACGGCTGTTACGACCCTGTAACGTGTAACGGCTGCCACCGTTACCTTTACGTAACGGCCTTTACGGCCTCGTAACGGCCTTTACGCACACCATGGCCTTGATTGTTACTTCCATTTGATTCCTCTTCTCTAAGTCTAGTATTGTACTTTGCACTATAAGTTTCCCTCCAAGCTAATTTCTCTTATGATAATTCCAAGTCCTTGATATCTAAGGCCTGAATATCGAGCAATAAAGAATCTTTCTCCACTTCTTGATACTCGAGCACCTCCACCTTCTAGCTATTAATTTTCTTTTTAAGCATTTCATTTTTTGGAGCAAAGTGAAACTCGACGAACCTTCTAGGGAAAGGGATGACCATCACTCTTTAATCAAACTTGAAAAACCCTCTGCCTCTAGCCATGCTAGCTTGAATCTAAAAGGGCATGAGTCTGAATTCTCCTCTTCCGCCTCCAAAGCGATAGGGCAATATGATTAGACATAGGCCATGGAGGGTCTCTTTTATGGACTAGCGGAAACTTCTCCGCCCAATCAGAAGAGATTAGAAACCGGTCTTTCTTGAATTTTGCCACTTTTGATTGTTCATTTGATCAAGTAAATTTCACCTTCCTCATAGGTAGATCTACCATCTCGTTACTTAAGATCCAATTGGAAAACTCCAAATTTTTTGTGATTTGACCCGATCCTTTCATCGACCCCACCATAATGAGGCCCCATCGGCTTTTGGTCCGCAACATCCATTTTAGTTTCTTGGAGAGCTAACATTTCAGTTTTGGACTTCTTGCACGAGTCTTTGATTTGCAACCTCTTATCCAAACATGTATGGTTGGTTGGAAGATGTATGTTTATGAGGGTTGTGGTTGGTGTTTTGGGGTGTAGTCTTGATAAGGTTTACGATTGAGTGTAGGGGTGCTATAGGAATTACGGTTTAGGATTCGGGTTTAAGCAAAGACTTCAGTTGAGCTTTAATGGGATTAGGGTTAGGGTTCTTGGTAACTAAGGTTGGATTTGGGTAAGTTTAGGTATTTGAGGGTGAATGAGGGTTGCAATTTGGTTATTTGCATTGGTTGAGGTTCCTGGTTGGTTTTTTTTTTTTTTGTTTGTTTGTTTGTTTTTTTTTTTTTTTTTACGAACAATGGCTACAGTTGGAGTTTTTAATGTAGGAAGGGATGTGATTAGGACCTTAGTTGTAGGATCGTTCTAACTAGCACCGCTCCCGCTTCAACTCCCTGGTTCGAGATCTCACTCTTGCTCCTGCTTCCTACTTATTTATACTTGTTTAAATTTTGAGAGAGACGCTTCCCCACTCCTGCACCCGAATTTGTTGCCATTTCGCTTCACTCTTCGCGCAACTAAAATTAGGGTTTGGGAATGGATTTTGGTTGAAGCTAGGGTTTCGGGTGTATGGTTAGGGATTTAGAGCTAGTTTTATGGTTAGGTTAAGATTATGGCCTTATGCGTAATGGGCAAATTTTGGAAAAGAAGAAGAAAAAATAATCAAATTCCCAAGAACAACTTGCTTTGGTACCAATTTGATAAAACAATCAAAGATGGAATTCAAATCTTCATGAAGAATAATATTATACTTACGAACTTGAACAGAATTTCCACTACAATGCCTCAAGCTCTCAATCATTCATTAATCACTCTGATAGAAGCAGTCAATAATATATATAAAAAAGGAAAATTGGGGATAAGTATGTGAGTCTCACCACGAAGAGAGCATATAAGAGTTATCCCACGGTTAAAAGAGTCGCTGTAGAAGTCAATACATATGACCCTATAAAGTTAAAAAGTTGTAAGTGTGAGACTGCACATATTTGGTTGTCTTGTGGTGCACCATATCCTTAGAGACAATAGTGTACCTTTTAGATTTCATATGTATTTATTTTGAGCTTATCAATTGTAATAAATGATCTATAAGTAAGAGCTACTAGAGGTAGGGAGATATGAAGAAAAATATTCTCTTCTGTTCCCTTGTTTCTTCCTCTGCACGTGTTCGACAATGTAGTCCCTTGAGTTTAACATGCTATAGGGACAATACCTTTCTTCTTTCCAATCTCTATCGTTTTTCATTCCCTGTCGAGTGTTGACAACCACCAGAAGTGTTGCTGGATCATCATCGAGCCATCGGAAGTGCCGCCAGAACTTCATCCAACTACCAAAAGTGCTGCTGGATTATCATTCAGCCATCAAAGGTGTTGTTGGAATGTTATCCCACCATCGGAAGTGTTGTTGCATAATACAACTGCCAAAAGAGTTCTTCCTTTTGCAAACACCGGAAATTCTCATGAGTCACATCCCAGCCACCGGAAGTGCTTACAATTCAAATCTTAGCCACCATATCCATCAGAAGTGCAGTCAGCCTCTCCTATGGTCTTCAGAATCATCGGCAAGCTTGGCATGTATGATTACATACTCCAGCTTGAGGGAGTGTTAGAATACATGCGTAGTGTATTTGAGTGTTGGAGTACACATATATTCAGTTGTCCTATAGTGCACGGTATCCTTGGAAATTGTTGTTGGTGGTCTTTCCGGGGTTGACAGTTATCACGTATGTGGCACACGTGTGACCATGTGGACCACCCTTGGATCTTATATACTTTGTTTTTTTGTATGGGGCCTTAGCATGTACTTAGATTTGGTTTAAAGCCCTTGGGTTGTTGCATTGTAAGTGAGAGGGGCATTTAAAAAAATAAAATAAAAATCATTGTACATCTTTTAGTGATTGCCAAGTGAGACGGGCATTTTCCCCATCTAAGTCGATGACTTTGCATATAACATCAACAAAACTTAATGGGGCAAAGTACTTACATTAGGCCACATTTGTAGAAGTCTTTCTTACGGGAAAGAGAAAGTTAAAAGTATTTAACTTCCCCAATACTTGTAGAAACTTCAATAGAGTATGAAGACTAAGTGGCTAAAGATGATCAGACTAAAGCATTGTTGTGGACACAGTATGGAACCACATATCAGTGCGAATGTCATCTTCTTCAAGATTGCAAAAGAAATCTAGGAAAACTTGAAGGAGATGTATTTGGGTGAGAAGAACTTGACCCACCTTTATGAATTACTCCAAAATATTCTCTTTTCAACAGGGAGATGAGATTGAGGCAGAATACTACGTTGCCTTGCGAGGCATATCGGAAGAACTAAATGGTATTAGTCGTTGTTGATAGATTATGAGATTATGCGACTACAAAGAGAGGAATTTTGTGTGGCTAAATTCGTCTTTGGCCTCTACCTTGAGTTTAAGCCTGTAAGAGCTCAGATCCTTGGAGGTAGTTGTGGATGTGGCCTTGGTAATCAACCGTGTACACATTGTGGCCTCACCAATCATACAGTTGACACATGTTGGGATCTTGGTGGAAGGCTAGCTTGAGGGATTCAGGTTTGCTCGCCGGATGGGTTTTAAAGGTCATGGCTCCAAGTTTGTTTCTCCCCATATTGAGCTGAGTATCGCAGGTGACACAATTATTGTCCAAGGAAGAGTATGCCAAGCTTTTGAAAGATCGTTCCACTTAGCCTTCATCCTCTACAATTACTTATGCTTGGGTAGGTATAACTTATTTCACTTCTCTGAGTATGTTCATTGGTTAATTGATTTTGGTGCTTCCAATCACATATTGATAAGCATAGTGTGTCTTAGTTAGTCTAGTCTTCACCTATTTCTTCCGTAACATTAACTGATGGTATTTCACTGGTGGGTATTTTTCCCCATACTCCAACTCTTTCATTATCAACAATATCGTACATTCTTAAGTTTCCTCTAAGTTTATTATTAGAAAGCAAACTAAATCTTTAAATTGTTATGTCAAATTCCATCCATCCCATTGTGAATTTCAGGATCTAAAGATGGGGAGGATGATTGGTGGAGGACATGAAATGAATGGGCTCTAATTCTATTATCTCAATAGTAGAATATCTAGAGTTGAAACTAGATTGTGGGTTGAGGTTTCTCCTCATCAATGGCATTTCGGGCTTGGTCATCCTTAAATAGTTTAAAGAGTCTTGTTCCCTCGTTGTCCTTAAATAGTTAAAAAAATCTTTTTCCCTTTTTGTCTTATGCCTTTAGGGCTAGATTGTGAGGCTTGTGAGTTAAGCGACCATTATAGAGTGTCATTCCTTCCTCTTGAGGATAAAATAGTGTGTATTTTGAGGTCAAATAATGTTATGAAACACATTAAATGACTTTGATTTCTATTTCCTATCCTACGACATCATTCACCAAGCTTCATGTGCTCACACACCACAACAAAATGGAGTAACAGACAAGGTGTTCCAAAATGGTAACGGTGGCTGTAACTGCCACCACCGTTACCGTTATGATATGGGCCGTAACGGCCGTTATGCCTCCTGTATTGGCCATTACGACCCTTTTTTATTTTTTGAAAAAACTGTTACAAGACAGTTACGGGTGACCGTTATGGCTTGTTTTTTCTGTAATGGCCGTTACGGCCGTTTCAACCCTGTAACGCATAACGGTTATGATCGTTACCGTTATGTAACGGCCGTAACGTAACCGATTTTGAATACGTTGGTAGCAGAGCATAAAAATCGTCATTTGCTTGAGGTCACTAGAGCATTGTTGTTAAATATGAAGATTCCATAATTTTTTTTAGAGTGATGAAGTTCTTAGTGCATTTTATTTGATAAATTGGATGCCTTCATCAGTCTTACATGGTTAGTCTCCTTTTTTTGTTCTATACCCCCAACATCAAAATTTTCCATTCCCCCTTAAGGTATTTGTTTGTGTGCGCTTCGTCCGACAAATTTGAACCAAAAGCTATGAAGTGCATGTTTCTTGGTTATTCCTTCAGTCAATGGGGTTATAGATGTACAACCTAGTGACTTGTAGACGTTATGTGTCAGCTGTTATTACGTTTTTTTGAACAAATTCATACTTCTTTGAGGGAAGACGATCATTACAATTCGAAGAAGGTTCTACCACTCTTCCTATTGTACTGGACATAACTTCATTCATGGAGAAGGCCTTGTGCATTGTGCAAATCTGCCCTTGTAGGTCTACTCAAGACGTTCCAAAACAGGAGATGGGGTGCCTACCAACATGTCCTCTATCAATCCTCCTATCCCGTCTAAAGATCATTCTTTGTAGTCTTTCCCAATGCCTTTGATTGAAGGTGATTTTCCCATTGCTCTTTGTAAGGATATACGTTTTTGTATTCAACATCTTATGTCTAACTTTGTTTCCTTTGATGGCTTATCTCATTTGTTTCGAAAAGTTGCTGTCTTTGTCGTCCATATTTGTTTCCCACTCTTTCTAGGAAGCTCTCGATAGTGATGAGTGGAAGCGAGTTATGGAGGAAGAGATGTCCGCCCTTCGTCAAAATCAAACTTAGATAATTGTTGAGTTACCTGCAGGAAAATATGTTATTGGGTGCCTATGGGTGTATACAATCAAGTATAACCCTGATGGTTCAATTGACCATTTAAAAGCTTGTCTTGTTGCAAAAGGATATTCTTAAACCTTAGGGGTTGACTACTCAGAGACTTTCTCCCATGTGGCCAAACTTTACTCTATGTTATCATTTCTATTGTTGTGAATCTTGATTGGATGTTGAGCTTGATGTGAAGAATGCCTTTTTTTTTTTTTTTTCATGGAGAGCTTGTTGAAGAAGTTTTTATGGAGCAACGACCTAGCTTTGTTGCTCAGGGGGAGTCTGACAAAGTATGTCTCTTGAAGAAATCGATCTATGGTTTACAAGTCTCCTTGAACTTGGTTCGATAAATTTAGTAACGTGGTGCTTGAGTTTGGAATGAAGCGTAACTAGGCTGACCATTCTTGCTTTGTGCAACATAGTTAGGTAGGTACCATTGTGCTAGTTGGGTCTGTAGATGACGTCATTGTTACCGAAAGTGGCGGTGCATGTATTTCTGAGTTGAAGAAATTTTACAGCAGCACTCCTATACCAAAGGTTTAGGTTATTTTCAATATCATTTAGGTATTGAGGTTGCAAGATCAAGGATGGAAACTTATTTGTTGCAACACAAGTATGTGTTGGATTTGCTGGAAGAGACAAGTTTCTAGGAACTAAGCCCAATGAAACTCCCATGATATAAATTAGAAGCTGGATCCCTGGATCTGTAGACTTGCTGCTCAAAGCATGGTACGGTGTCAGCTTAGGAAAGCCAAAAACTCAGATTTGGAGAATGGCCACCCTTGCCATGTGGTGGTCAGTGTGGCTGGAAAGAAATGAAAGATGTTTTCGTAACTCCTCCTCTGTGGAGAAAGTGGCCTTCAATGCTCTCAATTTGGTGATCGAATGGGCCACGTTCGACACCTCCTTAGGGAAGCGGACTTTTTATTCCTTGTTGCTTAATGGATTACGCCATCTCAGCGTAGTCTTTTACTTGTTCCTGTTTTTCTATTTTTTCTCTTGTAGCTTTTCGATCCTTTTTCAATGTTATTGCGTTATCTCTCAAAAAATAAAATAAAATTAGAAGCTGGATGTAGATCAAGGAGAATTATTCGATGATCCTAGGAGGTATTGCAAACTTGTTAGAAAACTAATTTACTTGAAGATTACATGACCAGACATCATTTATTCAATCAGTGTCGTTAGTCAGTTCATGAAGGCTCCTCATACTTCCCATATGGAGGTTGTTCTTTGCATCCTTGGATATTTAAAAGGAGCACCTAGCCATTGTATTCTCTATAAACAGAATGGGCATGTAGAGAGTTATTCAAATGTGGATTGGGCTGGCTCCCATTCTTACAGATGGTCTACCACATGTTATTATACTTTCATTGGAGGTAATCTAGTTACATGGAAACACAAGAAATGTAGTCGCACGGTCAAACGTAGAAGCGGAATACAAAGAAATGACCCACACGACATGTGAATTCATTTGGTTAAAGACATTAACATGCAAACTTGGGTTCATGGTTGATACACCTATGAGATTGTATTGTGATAATCAAGTTGTGATTAACGTTGCAAATAATACAGTCTACCATGAAAGTACGAGCTGAGCCGCATTGAAGTAGATTGCACTTCATCAACAAGGTGTGCAAAAACGGTTATGTATCGGCCGTAACAACGGATACGTAATGGGTCCGAAAAGGGGACCCTCAGCTTTTTTGGATGGTAATGGCTGTTACAAGGCCGTAACGGTCGTTATAGGGCATAACGGCCGTTACGGTCCTGTAACAGTTGTTACGCACAACAACGTTAAAGGAAAAGGGGGGAAAAGAAAAAAAACAATATACTCTTTTCTTTTCTTTTCTTTTCTTCCCTGTGGTGGGGTCTTCTCTCTCCCTTTTTTTTCCCAGTTCCCTCTCCATTGGCTGTTTCACAACCACACTTATTTATTTATTATTTATTTTTGTTTAAAATACTCAGCAACATATGAAGCTCAATGCACTTGCACTGTTTTGCTGCGTGGGGCCCACCTTGATTTATGTGTGGTATATCCTTGCCGTCCATCAGTTTTTCCAATTCATTTTAGGGCACGGTCCCTAAAATGAAGGGATCCAAATCTCAAGTGGACCACACAGTAAGGATTGAATGCCCACTGTTAAAATCTTCCTAGGGCCCACTATAATGTTTATTTGCTATTGAACCTGTTGATAAGGTCACATAGACCTAGATGAAGGGAGAACCCAAATAACAACTTGATCCAAAAAATAAAAATAAAAAATTGGTCCCAATAAATTTTTAATGGTGGGAATTCAACCCTACTGTGTGGTCAACGGTCCACTTGAGATTTGGATTTGCCTCATTTTTTGGACCTGCCCTAAAATGATTTGGCAAAAAGGATGGACCGCATGGATATATAATAAATGCACTGACGTGGGCTCCACATTAAGGCGTCACTCACTAGTGGTCCACCTGAGGTTTAGATCTACCTGAATTTTTGGACCATGCCTTAAAATGACTTGGCAAAACAGATTGACGGCATGGATATACAAATACATCGAGGTGGCCCGCCTCACCCAATAGTAGTTCACCGGAGATGTGAATTTGCCTCATTTTTGGACCATGCCCTAAAGTGAGTTGGCAAAATGGATGGACGATAGGATGTATAATACATGCATCGAGTGGGCCTCACATACATGGCCCTAAAAAATTGTACATGAGGCATATATCAACTCGAAATTAACCGATTAAATTTTGGGACTATTGTTGCCAAGTCACAATCCTAAAATTAAATTGTTTGAACAATTTTCACCATTAATTTGCGGACACTTTTTTTTTTTTTTTTTGAAATAGGACCATTTGATATTTTTCATTCTTCACTGTCCAATAAATGGTCACCAATCCATTAGTGGAAGAAGTGCCAATAGATTGCATTAATTTGAGACTGATTTGGGGCATCGAAGGTCCCCCAAATTGGCAACACAATACCCAAATTTAATTTTAATTTTCTTAAGATTTATGGGGGGAAATGATATCAAATTGTTTGGTATATGAATTACATAATATGACACAAGAGCCCCTAGACTCTGTATATTGAAATGAAATGTATGAGAGTGCGAAGTATGTAATACACCATTACTATAAATAATGGTAAAATCTGCAAATATGAGATGTTTTGGTATTACATTCATTATAATAAATTTATTGATATTATATGGTTAGAAAATTAAATATAAAATGTTGCAGTCAATTCCAGGTTGTCAAGTTCATAAATCTATCAGACAACCTGATATACCATTCTCACCCAAGATTGGACCGTTACATTAACCACAAACATGTTTAAAATTATAAATGAATGCAAATTTGGAATATTTACAAATTTCTGGATTTTCCGATTTTTTTTTTCTAGATTTTTTGGAGCAAAAAAAAAAAAAAGTAAAAAAGACAAAAAAGAAAAAGAAAAAGAAAAGACTGATACAAGGGCATATCGCCTGTCACGCCCCCTGTAACGCCCATTATACCGATTCAACGTATCTTTAACGGTGGGTACTGTTATGCTCACCATTACTGTTACGGAACACCATGTTCATTAGAGAGTAGGTCATTGGCGAGGGAATATGTACGTCATTATTCAAGTCGCAAGACTAGGTGGTAGGCATGTTTACAAAGGCTATAAGTCGTGCTCATCTAGATTGATTCTTTGTCAAGCTGGGCATACATGGTATATTTGCTCCAGCTTGAGGGGGAGTGTTGTTGATGGTCTTTTTAGGGTCCTCTCATGTCACGTATGTGTCACACGTGTGACTGTGTGGACCACCATTGGATCTCAAATATTTGGTTTTAATGTATGACGCCTAACAATGTATTTAGATTTGGTTTTTAGCCCATTGAGTGTTGCATTGTAAGTGAGAGGGGCATTCTTGTCATTGTACGTCTTTTAGTGATTGCCATTGTTTAAGCAGCTAACGCTTTCCTATTCTTTTCTTCACCTTTGTAATGGTGTATCTTTTGATATTTCATTTCCATTTATTTTGATAACAAATGGTCTATTAATGAGAGCTAACAGAGGGAGAGAGATGAAGAAAAATATGTTCTTCTCTTCTCTGTTTTCTTCCTCTCCAGGTTTTCCGCAATTTGGTCTCTTGAGTTCAACAGAAGTAAAACCAGACTCTATTAAATTTTTAATGCGTTTCATTAAAAGTTAGGCAGAAGTAATCCCTCTAGTTATTTCGCTCCTTTAGAAACATGAACATTTGTCTCAAGAGATCGAATATACTAATTGTATAATTAAAAATTTTACTCTCTTTGAAAATGGTATGTGCTCTATACTTTTTATCAATGTGCAGTAAATACAGTTTTGGGACTTGAACAAGGCAAAGAATGCATTATAGTTGGAACTTTGTACAAGCATATGAAGCTCAAGCCTTCCATTCTAGATGAATACTCCAAGGAGGTATGGTGGTCATTTTCCAAGGGTCATCTGAATTGAATTTCTTCTATAATTGTGATTTCTATTTAGAGGAAAACACTTTTCCTTCCATTCTAATAGTACATACACTTGCAGAGATCTGCAGTCCCTCTTGTTCATCCTCACAATTTCATGCATCCTGATGATCACCTTATTTTAGAAGATGAGAGTGGAAGAGTTAAACTTGCTGGTGATGTGCTTGCCCCATCTGTATTTGTCACAGGTATGATATCATGGGGCTTTCACTGTTTGATACCCTTAAATGATGGAAACTTAATTTCTTGATCAGATACTATTGAAAGCATCTTACAAATGTGGTATGCTATGTGTTTATTCACAACAATAGGAATTGTAGTGGCTCTTCATGGAAAAGAAACTGGTGATGGTGACTTTTTGGTTCAAGATATTCTGGAAGCCAGTTTGCCACCCCAGATACCGCTGGCACTGGGGTCAAGTAATGTCCCACCACTATACCTTCTGCTTATGTGATTTCTTTTCTTGAATATGTTTATGCATGTGCTTCTGATGCGCATTATTCTCTTAGGTTATACAAAGAGAAGTTAATCTTTTGATTGTTGGTATGCTTTTGATGGTGTGGTGAAGTGCTGTGTCATCTCAAGCATTATCAGGCTCTTTCCTCTTTGCGGAGTTTGTATGGATTTCGTATGCTGATTTTTCACTTGCTATTAGAGCTATTATTTTTGCCTGGGAGAACTCCAGCAACTACATCACTGTTAGTATTCCATAATCTGCCCATAGATGCATCTTACTCGCAGCTCCACAACTGTGGTCAAGATTCCAAGCTTGTCCGAAAGGATAAAAATGATTGGTTAATTTTTTTGCATTTATAGTTATGATTCATGCCTTACGTGGAATGTTAACAGCATGCTTGAGGTGGAAGAGAATTATTAAAAGATATAGGATTTTTTATTTTTTATTGTTTGAAAGGCAAAAGATATAGGATTATTTTATATGGAGAGCACCTAAATAGCATGCTTAAAACAAGGCTGAGGCACTCCTAAATGAGGCAATCTCAGCTGGGGCTGAAGGAATACATATCCCTCTCCTCTCTTCATTGTTGTTGTCTTTGTTATGTATTTTCCAGGTAATTTATGTATTCCTTTCCCCTCTGTTAGCTTTAACCATGTTAAGATTGATACATCAGTTCCATTTTTCTAAAAGCTGTTGGATGTCGATTTTAAATTTTCCATTTGAGAGAAGGATGAGTTGTCACCTTGATTTTGACAATTATAACGCCATCATCATCATAGGTCATCCCAATTTTTATTTTTATTTTTAATACTTTTTGTCCTTTTCTTTTTGTTAAGAGTGCTACCAGCTATTTAGCTATTTTATGGTTTGGCTTCGACAACTATATCGTGCAAAGGCATAAATAAGAAGGAAAAAAAAAGGATTGCGGTTTTCTGATTGATCATCATCATCATCATCATCTAAGCCTTGTCCCAATTAATTGGAGTCGGCTATATGAATCCTTTTCCGCCATTCGACTCTATCAAGGGTCATAATTTAAGTTAAGACCTGGTTCATCAGTCTTTTCTTACTACCTTCACCTATGTCCCTTTGTGCCTTCCCACCTTGCCCGGTGCATTGGTCTCTATTGCACATGATCATCGATCACTCATGATTGATCTGATATATATATATATATATATATATATATATATATATATATATATATATATATATATATATATATATATATATATTGATGAGGACATTAGAGCTTCTTTTAGAGTTTATCAGAGATGGAGGAGAGCTACCCCAGTTTCGTTATGGCTAGATGATCATTACATGGGGTCTAGTTGGCCCAATTTAGGGCCTGTTTGATTTTGAGGGAATAGGGAAATACCCTTGAAAAAGGTCATTATTATCTTTTCCCTTGTTTGAATTTTCAAGTGCATTTTCTTCTCGAAAATTGGTCTGAAAAAGCCGACTTACATTTGTGGACCCCATTGTGATGTGCATGACATATCCACACCGTCCATCTGTTTTATCAGAAGATTTTAAGGCCTAAGTCCAAAATTGAGACAAATGCAATGCTCAAGTGGCCCATATCACAGGAAACAATGGCCTTAAACGTCGGGCATTAAAAGTTAATTTGTTTATTGGGCCTGCATTAATGTTTATATATCATCTAACCTGTTCATGAGGTCATAAAAACATTGATAAGGGGTAAACACAAATATCAGCCTCAGCCAAAACTTCTATGGGCCACATAAATTTTTATACGGCAAGCATTCAATTTCCACTGTTTCCTATGGTGTGGTCCACTGAAGCTTTGGATCTGCCTCATTTTTGGGTTCATGGCCTAAATCAGGCTGACGTATAGGATGAACGGTGTTGATACGTCACGTACATCACTGTGGGCCCTATATTCATTTGGCAGCCATCCTCGAATTTAACGCCAAAAAGCTAACCGTCAATGCAGGCGCAGGAAACGATGGGGTAATTCCCTGGCAAGTAATTATTACTTATTTACCCAGTAATTACCATTTCCTTCAAAAATCAAACAGGCCCTTAAGTTCTTAGCCTTCTTGAAGACCCTACATGCATGATCGTTCATTTTTGAAGACCCTACATTAGGAAGATGCATGTGCATTGCTTAGTTGGGAGTGTTGGATCATTGAATTTCACACGTGGACCGTTGGATTGTGATCGTGGATCATCTTGATCGTGGACCCATTGGACATGATGGAGCCATTGGGATGGCATAGTTTAGTTATTTCGTTTACTTATTTTAGGTATTTTGGTTTATTTTATAATTTAGTTGAAATAAGGGTGTTTTAGACATTTTATATGCAATAAGGGTATTTTTGTAAAAAAAAAAAACCCCAAAAAGACTATTAAAGAGTTGGGTGTGTGAAGCCCTAGGGAGAGATGGAAAATAAAATTTTCTTCTTTGTTGCTTTGTGCAAAGAAAAAGCCTCATGTGATTGGAGTTTAGTGTGAGGCCATGGAGTGATTCCAACTATCTTCTCTTCAAGGTTTTTTTTTTTTTTTTTCTCTTCTTCCCCCTTTCTATTTTCTTTCTTTTTCATTTATTTCCTCCCAAATCCAATCCCCACCATCCCCCAAACCCTCTAGACCTATACGCAACCCAACTGTACGGACCACCCCCTTGTTCGTACGACCGTATGGCAGTCCATATTGCTAGCCCCATTCCTCATTCTCTCCCTCTTTTTGGCCCTTGATCCTTCCCCTTTAAAACCCTATAACCTTAGAACCTAGAATTCCAAACCCCAATCTCCCAAATTCCGCAAACCTTAAATCTCCAAACCCTAATTCTTTCAACCCCTAAGAAAGCGCATGTGAATCCTCAAATTTAGATTGAATCCTATGCTAGATGGAAGTTCTACCTTCCATTGGGCTGTTTCCGATCGATAATATTAAGATCCATCTGCGGGATTGTGATGTGGCCTTGAATTCGAGCATAGTCGATTGCTTGATTTCTTTGGATTTGTAAGAGATTGACAATGTTTTATATTTTGATTTACTCTAATAATCCGTTTATTAATTCATTCACATAATTATAATTTAGGCTATTTGTCCTGCATCAAATTTTGGTATTAGAGCCTAGGGTTCAGCATAGGGTTAGTGTCGTCCTCAAATTAGGGGAGTGTTTTTATAGTGTATTTAGGGTAGGTTTTCATATTGCCGTGTTTAGGGTTAGCTCTCCATTTTCATCACATTGCATATAAATTATTTAGTTCTTAGGTTTCTCATTAGATCCGCAGTTTATGCCCACTCGTTATGGTCGTAGTTTTGGCGTACACCCAACAATGAGTTTAGAACAACTTATTGAGGCTATCAATGCCATGAATAACCGTCTTGCAACCCTTGAGGCCCAAGGTAGGACCACCAACAACCAACTTGCAGCGACTAACACTCGCATAACCCAGTTAGAAGTTTTCCTCCAGGCAAACCGTGACAATGGGGAAGATGACCAATCTCAGGCGGGGAGGTGAAGTTGGAGGAAACCAAGTTGGAGGACGTGGGAGGGGTCATGGCTGAGGTAATAGTCGTGGGGTCCGACCCAGCCACCACTTGGAGAGTATCAAGACCACCATGATCCTTATGAGCGATTAATGAAGAGTGAAGATTGAGGCCACGAGTTATGATGGCCGCTTGGACCCCGAGGACTTCCTCGATTGGCTTTTGGACATGGATCATTATTTTGAGCGGTATGATATGTCTGATCACTGTTGGGTGAGGTTTGCTAAGATGAAGTTGGTGGGCTAAGCCAAGTTGTTTTATTAGACGAATGTCGAGTGGAAGGTGGAGAGGTCTGGAGATGATCCGGTCTCACTGTGGGTAGAGATGAAATAGATCTTGAAAGAGAAGTACCTTCCACTCTCTGACCGCCAGAAACTTTTAGATCAGTGGCAAACCCATTGGCAGGGATCAATGCCTGTGGCTGATTACATCGCCAAGTTTGATTAATATATATGATGCGTTGTAACAACGAAGACCCATTCGTGACCCTTTCCCGTTTCAGAATGGGCCTCCAATTGAAACTTTAGCATGATGATAAGTGCATAATATTGCATATTTAACATCAAATTTGCATACTTCTCTCTTACATTTGAATGGTAAACTGGCCCGGTTAGATAATTTTTTAGTGTGCAGAAAATTTTGGAAATCTGAGAGAATTCAAGCTAATAATGAAGAATTAAAGCCTAAGGGAGATGAAGATGGAATTGAAGAATTGAAGAAGTAAAGTTGAAGCTCAAGGAAGAAGCAACAAACTTTCCATGGAAGAGATTGTCGAGCAAGAGTTGCAATGCAAGACAAGGCAGATTTTCGATCAATCGACAACATCTTTGATTCGATCGAGAGACCATCGATCGATGTCGATTGATTGAGAAAACTTTGGAATGTTGAATTTGCTCACTGGACAGTTTTAGACATGTTCGATTTGATTGACCAAGAGGTTTTTATCGATCGAAGGATATCGATTGGTTTCGATCGATCGACGGTGTGCAAAAAGTCATGTAAGCATGAAGATTTCAAAGTCTGTGGAAGCAAAATCTATATAAGGAGGTTTTTAGACGTGATTAGAGCATACCTAAGGTTCCAATGAGACAAAGCGAAGGTGGAGCTCTATCTTCTTTGACTTCTTCTAGTTTTTCTTCTTCTTCTTCTAGTTCTAGTTTGTTTGTTTTTGTTTTTTTTTTTTTTTTTTTTTTAATAATGTTTTTCTTTCCTTTTGAGATTAGTTTGTTAGCTATGCTTGGCTAATCTCTTAGCTAAGGCTAAGGGGTGAACCTTTTGGTGGATTCTTATTGTTAATTCATTTTTAATTCAAGGATTATGTTTTGATTGATGAATTGAAATTATTTTAATTGAATTCTTAGTATTGGTGAAAGTTTTGATCTGTAAAATCCCTTGATCTGTTATTAACTCCAGGTACAATCAGTGTTCGCATTGTCGACGAAATGTCGATAATATTGCCGATATTATCGGTGTCACTAGACTAGCGACACCGAAACCCCCCTTTTTCGTTTCTCTCTGGATTATCGGCGAAATATCGGCGATATTGTCGATAATTTTGGATTTTTTGCGACAAAATAGGTAAAAAGCGAAAAAAATCGAAAAAAACACCTTTGATTTCGGTAATACCTGGTTGATGGTTGATCAGAACTCGGAAGAAAAGAATCTGGGCAGCAATCGACAGTTCTCGTCTTCGACAGAGGTAAAGAAATCTGAAAATTTTCCTTTTCTTCGTTCGATTGGAAGATTGATGTCACAAATACATGATTTCGACGAAAAATCAGGGATTTTGGGAGATTGAGATGGGATTTTGAAACCCTCAGTCGAAAATCCCCCATCTCCGCCGAAAACCCCTATTCGCAGACGAAAAACCCTCTTTTTATTTTTATTTTTATTTTTATTTTTATGCTTCAGAACTACAGAAGCACCGCGCATGGTGCACTTCAGTGTACTGAATAAACTCTCTGGCCCCCCGTGAATGTATGTGATTGATCCACGCCGTCCATTCATTTTTCTAGTTCATTTTAGGGGTAAATCCCAAAATTAAATCATATCCACAGCTCTAGTGGACCACACCACAAGAAACAATGAGAATAATGATTTTCACCGTTGAAACCTTCTTAGGCCCCACAGTGATGTTTATTTGCATCAAACCATTTTGTAAATATAAAAAGGCATGGATGAAGGGTTAAAATAAATATCAGCTTGATTCAAAATTTCTGTGGCCACCAGGAAGTTTTTAATGATATGCGTTCAATTCACACAGTTTCCTATGGTGTGGTCCATTGAAGATTTGAATCTGGTTCATTTTTCGGTTCACATAGTAAAATAAGCCATCATATATGATGGACGGTGCAGATTTAAGGTACATTATGTGGGTCCCACAGTTAGGGATCCACGGGAAGCGGATTGGCTCATGTACCTCACACCAGCTATATAGCTGCTGTAGGTACGTGTCGTGCGAAGACGAGCACTGACGCTCCTCGAGTTCCGAGTTGTACGAACTATTCAAAGGAGATCAAAGTTACATTGGCCACACGGTGATGTATTTATTATATCTACACCGTTCATCTGTTTTTAGAGTTCATTTTAGAGCATTATCCAAAAAATGAACCATATCCAAAAATTATATGGACCACACCATAGATAGCAGCGGAGATAATGATTTTCACCATTAAACAATTTGCAGGGCCACCGTAACGTTTATTTTGCATCCAATCTGTCCATTAAAAACACAAATATCTGAATGAAGAGGAAAAATAATTTTCATATTGATCCAAAACTTTTGTGACCCTAAAAAGGGTTTAAGGGTTTCGATGGTAGACGTTCAATCCCCCCACTGGTTTTTGCAGTGTGGTCCATTTGATAGTTACATTTGTCTTATTTTTCCGTCTAAAACCTTAAGACGAGCTATTCAAATGGATGAATGGTTTGGATATAAGACATACCTGATGAATGGTTTGGATATAAGACATACTGAGTAAACTCTGTGGGCCCATCGTAATTTATGTATTTGATCCACACTGTCCATCCATTTTATTAAATGATTTTAAGGCACGAGCCAAAAACTGAAGCATATCCAAAGCCTAGGTGGACCACACCACATAAAACTATGTGAATTGAATGTTTACCATTGAAAAATTCTTGGGGGCCACAAAAGTTTTGTATCAACCTAATATTTCTGTTTTTTTTATTCATCCATGTCCCTGTGATCTTATGAACAGTTTGGATGACAAATAAACATCACTGGGCCCATATGAAGATTTCAATGGTGGAAATCATTATTCCCACTGTTTCATATGGTGTGGTCCACTTGAAACTTAGATAAATTTATTTTGGTTATTATTAGAGTAATTTTTTTATGAAAATGTATGCTTTTTTTACCCCATTAAATGAAAACTTATTATTTAATGTATTTTTTTACAAATTTTTAATTCATAAATATACAAATATATGTATGTAGGCATGTCCTGAAGTTTCATTAAAAAATTTCACCGTTATCTTCATGTTTTCGCATTTTTCTCCACATTTCCGGTTATCGGCGATAACGATATTATATCTTTATCTCTAGTCAGCGAAACTTGTAGCGATACCGACAACTCGAACACTGGGTACAATAGATGCTTGGAGTTCCCATGATCAATTACTTAGTTCTTCGTGAGAAATCGATCATTTGAGATTCATGCCATGATTGGATGTTCTAGATTAGTTTAACTGTTTCATTTTCTGATTGGAAGGAATCCTTATTCAATTCCACTTGAATTATTGTGTTGAATTGATGAATTAATGTTAAGGATTTATTAAAAGTGGATCCCTAGTGCCTTAGTAGTCATTTATTATTGCCTTCTTCGCAATTTCCAATTCGCCATAGCGCGAAAACCTAGATTTTCATTGCTTTCTAGTAGTGTTCTTACCATACGGTCCCTGTCGATCGACTTCGGTCATACTAAGTATTACACTACTTCGCAAACCCGCACTTGGGTTAGCTTAGATCATGTGAGCCCATTTCTCTTGACATTAGCACCTTAGAGCATGCCTATCAAGTGGTGCAAGAACTTGAGCGGTATCTGAAATTGCAATTCGTGAGCTGATTTGACTCTCATGAATCTAATGTTAAGACCACTCCTTAGGGAGCTAAGCCTAGTTTTGGGAGTCATTCCAGAGCCCCTATTAGTACTCAATCCATCAATAAGGATGTGAATGATAAAAATCTAGCTAGTACCATCTTTAGGGGAGGTGAGCAAACACGGTGTTTTTATTGGCAAGGATATGGTCATTTCGCATACTAGTGCCCTATGAAAGAGCAAAATAAGACCCTCAGAATTGGATAGTTTGATGAGGATGTGAATGATCAGGGCAATTGCGAAAAATAAGAATATCAAACCAAGACTAGTGCCAGTGATGAAGAAGATGGAGGAGTTTAGATTGTGCCACTTGCAGTTGTCGGATGTGCCTTAGCCCAGGGCAAAGAGAGTGATGATTGACGCATGAATTCAATTTTCCACATGTTAATTGTGGTGATAAGAACTGCAAGGTGATAGTGGTAGTTGCACCAATGTGGTCTCCACTAGCACTATATCTCGTTTGGATTTGAAACCCATTCCTCACTAGCCCTATCGAGTTGCATGAGTTGATGCGTCCTCGATACCGGTTTCTCAGCGGTGTCTTATCCCATTCTGTTTGCTTCCTACAAAGGCACATTGTGGTGTGATGTTTTGCCTACGGATGTAGGTTGCATCATCTTGGGCAGACCTTGGCTTTATGATTGTGATGTGACACTATTTGGCTGTTCGAATATGTGTTTATTTATGTATGAAGGTAAGAGAATAAAGCTAAATCCTCTTCTGCCCAAAAGCAACCTGGAGAACGAGGACGTTAAAAAGGGTGATCCAAAAGATGTGAGGAAGTCTCAACTTAAGTCTCTTCACATAATAAACGTCAAAGATTTTGAAAGGGAGACAACCAAAGAGTTTGAAAGGGAGACTAAGTCTGATTCGATGGTGTATGCCCTTGTGGCAAGAGAGGTCACACCCGAGGTTAGCGTAGAATTGCCACCTGAGTGATTTCGGTGTTGGAGGAGTTTAGCGATGCTTTCCCAAAGGACCTACCAGATGAGCTTCCACCCATGCGGGACATTTTGCATGTCATAAATCTTGTCTTTAGGTTGATTCTACCAAACCTTTCTTTCTACTGGAACCTTGCGGAGCATGTGGAGTTAAAGAAGCAAGTTGATGAGCTTCTTAGAAAAGGTTTTATTCAGGAGAGTTTGAGTCCACGTTCTCACGCCTAAGAAAGATGACACTTGGTGTATGTGCGTGGACAATCGGGCCATCAACTAGATCACGGTCAAGTATCAGTTTCCTATACTGCGTCTTGACGACATATTGGATATGATAGCCAATGCCACAATCTTTTCCAAGATTGGCCTCAAAAGTGGGTATCATCAGATACGTTTTCGCTCAGGAGATGAATGGAAGACAACCTTCAAGACAAAGGTTGGGCTATATGAGTAGCTAGTCATACCTTTTGGCTTAGCTAACGCTCTGAGTACATTCATGAGAGTAATGACCCAGGTGTTGAGGCCCTTAATGGGCAATTTCCCAGTGGCATTTTTCAACGACATCCTCATTTATAATACCTCCAAGGAACAACATCACCATTTAAGGCAAAATTGTGGGATCCTTAGAATGGAGAAGTTATATGCCAACCTAAAGAAGTGTTCTTTCATGTCTTGTAAAGTTTTCTTTTTTAGGTTTCATTGTTTCATCTGAGGGCATGTTTGTGGATCTTGAGAAAGTCAAGGCTATAGTAAGTTGGCTTGAACTGCAAAACATTCATGAGGTGTGTAACTTCAATAGTTTAACCACTTTTTATAGGCGGTTCATTCGAGGCTTTAGTTCCATTATGACTCTCATCACGGATTGCATTAAGAAGGGAGAGTTGAATGAGGCAAAGATACTCTACCCATGACAAGGAATTCTATGCAGTAGTCCAATCCTTGTGACATTGGCGACATTGCCTACTACCACAAGAGTTCATTTTGTTTTCCAACTATGAGGCTTTGCGATACCTCAACTCCTAAAAGAAATTAAACCCAAGGCATGCCAAGTGGGTTGATTTTGTCCAAAAGTACACCTTCATTCTGAAACATAAGGCTGAGTTTGAGAACAAACCTGCCGATGCCCGTAGTTGTTAAGTGGCATTACTCCAATCCATGAACGTGAAAGTCATTGGGTTCTAACAATTGAAGGGATAATATTTTGCATGCCCAGATTTTGGAAAAGTGTACACGCTACTTTTGGATGACTAGTCGAGGAGTGATAGTGGATTTGTCATAATCGATGAGTTTTTATTTAAAAGTGATAGACTCTGCATTTCCCGCACCTCCCTATGGGATTTTCTAGTTTGGGAGCTTTATGTCGGAGGAGTAACCAGTCATTTGGTAGGGATAAGATTATTGCCCATGTCGAGGATATATTTTATTG
The DNA here is from genome assembly GCA_030180095.1 of Magnolia changhungtana. NCBI lineage: Eukaryota > Viridiplantae > Streptophyta > Magnoliopsida > Magnoliales > Magnoliaceae > Magnolia > Magnolia changhungtana. Next base: position 7,758,821 of record JASAUF010000625.1, read on the forward strand.
GCCAGTCTCAAGTGAGACATTGCCCAAAAATTATTGGGCAATGTACGACTTGTCAGTTGGCAAAGTAGAAAAGGCAAAACATCGGATTATATATTTGTATGGATTTTGTGCTTGGGCTACCCAAGACAATTATAAAGCACGATTCCATCCTTGTCGTGGTGGACCGTTTTTCGAAAATTGCCCATTTTCTCCCATGTTCCAAAATGTCTAATGCCCCTCCAACATGCCAGGCTTTTCTTTGGAGAGGTGGTTCGGTTGCATGGTTTGCCAAAAGACGTGTCTGATAGAGATGTGAGATTCATGAGTTATTTTTGGAAGATACTTTGGCACATGATGGGTACGAGACTCCAGTTCTCGTTAGCATACCATTCCCAAACTGACGGTCAAATAGAAGTGGTTAATCGAAGCTTGGGAAACCTGTTACGATGTCTTGTGGGTGATCATGTTAGGACTTGGGATTCAGTTTACCAGTCGCAGAGTTTGCTTATAACAATTCAGTCAATGGGTCAATAGGCATGAGTCCTTTTGAAGTAGTTCATAGTTATAAACTTAGGAAGCCTATAGTTCTCATTCCTATATCAGTCTCCCATTGGCCATTAGAGTCTGTAGATGCATTTGCACAGTGCATTCATGATTTGCACGTCGAAATTAAGAAACAGATTAATGTGAGCAATGAAAAGTACAAAATATTTGCTGACTCTGTTTCGACAACAAACAAAGTATCGCGGATTGGAATGTTTACATTCAATAATAACAAAGGAGCATTGAAGACCAAACATTATCACGTATTTTATTAATTCTAAATTCGTATTACATTTCTCATGTTTCCCTTGATTTCGAAACAAAGTACATTTTCGTCAATGTAATGAAAAGACAGGAAAGCAATTCAATAGTGATTTCGGCAGCATTTCGGCTTATGAAGTGTTCGTCGCAATGACAGGAGTTGCGTAGGTTTGAGACCCTTGTTCTGCACTGATGTGCTCAAAATATAAGTATAAAAGGCTAGTTTGCGGGAAATTTCGGGTCTCGCGGAAGATATTGTCAAGTATTCGACATATATGTATATGAGCAGGGTTGTTGCCCGGTCGTGCAAACAGTTCCTGTTGCGTGGCCGTGCAACAGGGCTTTCTCCCACTTTTTCTTGCTTCTTGCTTCTCCAATGTCGTGCCGCGAGATACCTGCAGATTGTCGCAGTGAGCTCTTGAAGATTCTTTGAAATTCCTCTGACTTCTCTGGAGCTCCTCACTTTGTGAATGAATGAAATAATAGGGGGAGGGGTATTTATAGGCCTCCACACGTGTGAGCAAAGAATTTCGAACAACGGAGATCAGTTGCGCGGTCGCGTATCACACCCCTATTGCATGGTCGCGCAACAAGCTCTCTGCCTAATTCGGGCAGTTCCCCCTCTATACAGTTTCCTGACACATTCTTAGTGTTGCGCAGTCGCGCAATAGACCTATCTTCATATTTGTTACACTTTGTTCGTATATTTTTTCATGCTCCAAAAGACTCGTCATAAGTTTAAACAATTTTAGGTAGGAGATTATGTGATGGTTCAAACAAGGGTAGAATGGCTTCCGTAAGCGGTCGTGAAGAAATTACAAGCCTTTAGTGTAGGGCCTTATAAGATATTGAAAAGATAGGGCTCCAATGCGTATGTTGTAGATCTTCCACCTGATGTGGGCATTAGTTCTACATTCAATGTAGAAGATCTTCTGTCTTACAAGGGTCTAGACTATTCTTCCCAGATGGTGGTGCTTCCGACTTGCTCGATTTGCCACACGACCCATGGTCCTTGCCAAACTATTCTCACTAGCCTTTTCCTTCTTTACCATCCATACCCGCTAGGAGAGGAGATCCAATGTATCTTGGATAAGCAAGTGGTTTCTACTAGACACAAATGATTCTAGACATATATTGTCAAGTGGAAGAACATGCCAAACTCAGACAGGACGTGGTAAGGTGTACCGTTGCGGATATGGGCCCTGTATCGATTAAGTTTTGTTTTTTGTTTTTTGTTTTTTTTGTTTTTTTTTTTTTTTGTTTTTTTTTTTTAAGCAAAAAAAATATGAAAAAATATTCATGAAATCGGAAAAATTCTAAATATTCCAAATATGCATTCATTTATGATTTTGAACATGTTAATGGTAGTATAACGGTCCATTATTTGGTGAGAAAGTTGTATCGGGCTATTCGATGAATTTATGAACATGACAACCTGGAATTGACGACAAAACTCATAGATTTAATTTTCTAACTATCAAATATCAATGATAGATATATTATAATGAATGTAATATCAAAATATCTCACGTGTGTAGGTGTTTGCAATTATTTTTCATAATTTATTCTATATTTCATACCTACGGAGTGAGGACTTTCCTAAATTACAATGTTCATTATGTTTTAAAGTCTTCAACATGTCAGAGACTTCTCCTATCCTGTCATCCTCAAGTCAAGATATATATATATATATATATATATATATATATATATATATATATATATATAAATTAGTAGTGTCTGATATACTCCCCTGCAACTTGATTGGTTGTCAGGGGAGTTATTTTAAGTACAAGTTCGGCAGTGTCAAGCGTGTGCTTACTTGGTGAATGTGTGGGTAATGGACTAATGGGTATATAACAATACGTACCATAATAAACATATATACTTACCATATTAAAATTCACGAGTCACCACCAAAATGAAAATATGCTTTGTTGTAGTTGCTTGACCTCCACGTCATCGTCATCAACAGGTAGCGACTATGGAATAGGTGTTACATATCGATAATATCTTGGGACAGAGGGAAAGGCCAGGTCAACGAAACCAGAGCATGACTGATCTTGACTAGGCAACGACTTTGACGCCGAGTAAGGATATCCACCAATGCTCGTCCAGTAGCCATACTGGTGCTCATACTCAGGCTGTTGAGGATTTTGAGATTGAGAATGTGTATGTGATGAGTAACTTGGATTTGGATTTGGATATCTATAATCATATGGACATGGATCGGGAGGACTACTCCAACATGAATGTGACGGAACGTGCTACGTATAACTATAATCCCATTGGCCATAAGAATATCCATCATAATGCCCGGGACCATGGGCTTGCTGATGTTTGGACCTCCCGGTGCACCACTTGACCTAGCTTCCTCTTGCTGGTTGTATCGTGACTCAATACACTCATAAGTCCGACCTCGTGTACCCTGTCGATGTTCATTGGCCTCGCGATTTGTAGATGACTGTATGGTGTGTTGATCAACACCAGAAGTGAGACTAATATTAGGGGCATCATCACCACCACCATTATGATCATCAGACTCAGTCTCGTTGCTACTACTGCTCGTACTCTTCCGTTGAACTTGAGTTGGACTTTGCATGAACTCTGCCCCTTTCTGGCTCCATCATAGCTGCACAACTCTTTTGCCACGCCGTGCATATTTTTGGGTCATTAACTTCCAATTCTTCATTATCCTCTTCAATATATTTTTCCCTTACTTCCAACCATGGTAGAAGCGGGTCGTCCTCATCATAAATATTGTCCAAGTTTATTAGATAGTAGTTTGTGTTACCGGTGCCTGTAATGCTCCTATGAAGTCACTGCATTCTTAGCCTCATGTTGTAGTGTATGAAGACAAGTCTATCCAACGTCATAGTCTGCAATCTATTCCTATTGCTGATGTTTGGACCTCCCGGTGCACCACTAGACCTAGCTTCCTCTTGCTGGTTGTATCATGACTCAGTACACTCATAAGTCCGATCTTGTATACCCTGTCGATGTTCATCGGCCTCGCGATTTGTAGATGGCTGTATGGTGTGTTGATCAACACCAGAAGTGGGACCAATATTAGGGGCGTCATCACCACCACCATCATGATTATCCGACTTGGTCTCGCTACTACTACTGCTCGTACTCGTCCGTTGAACTTGAGTTGGACTTTGCATGAACTCTGCCCCTCTTTCTGGCTCCATCACAGTTGCACAACTCTTTTGCTGCGCTGTGCGTATTATTGGGTCATTAACTTCCAATGCTTCACTATCCTCTTCAATATGTTTTTCCCCTGCTTCCAACCATGGTAGAAGCGGGTCGTCCTCATCATAAATATTGTCCAAGTTTATTGGACAGTAGTTTATGTCACTGACGCCTGTAATGCTCCTATGAAGTCGCCGCATTCTTAGCCTCATGTTGTAGTGCATGAAGACAAGTCTATCCAACGTCATAGTCTGCAATCTATTCCTATTATTTGAATGAATATGTGCAAAACAACTCCAGTTCCTTTTGCAGGTAGAAAAAAATGTTTGGCTTAAAACTTTTATTGTAATTTTTTTTGGAGAGCCTTCGTATTCTCTTCAAAAATCATCCACCATTCGGCTGGTTACAACCTAGATACTGCATGCTTTGTAAGACTATTTCCAAAGCTACTCTGGCGATTTCCAAATGTATCTAATTCATTCAACGCCTTTATTTGTATATCTAAGTTAGGCTCTAATCTCTTTATCACATTCTTTAACCTGACACGAACTTCATTATCTGTAACTAGTGTTCGAAATATCGGTATTTCGCAATGTATCGCACCCTTGGGATACAGATACATATCGGTTATTGCGTGGGATATATCGTTTGTATCGCATAATTTATCGCACTTTTTGGGAAACATGGGGAAACATTGGGAAAATGATTGAATTTTTCAATGAAAGTTCAGATATTGTTAAAAAAGATCTTAATACACTTTTAAATCATAACATTAAAAAAAAAAAGTGCACACAATAGGTTTCCTTTGTATAGGGTCCTAGGTTATGCATTGTCTGATTGAACTAAGGCAACTATATTCACATATAATGTATAACATTTATAAATATATTAAGACATGTATATCCACACCGTCCATCTGTTTTTCCACCTTAATTTATGGCACCATCCCAAAAATGAAGCAGATCCAATTATCTAGTGGACCATGCCATAAGAAATAATAGGAAACAATATAGATTGAAGGCCCTACCATTAAAACTTTCTTAGGGCTCACCTTAATGTTTTTGTAGTGTTATTTACCATCCAATCTATTGATAAGTTCAGATAAGCTTGGATGAAAGGAAAAAAGAAATATATGATTGATCTAGAACTTTCGTGGCCCATTAATAGTCAATCACCACTTTTTCCTTTGGTATGGTCCACTTGATAATTGGATGTGCTTCTTTTTTTGGATAATATACTAAAATGATTTGGAAAAATGGATGAACGGCGTGGATACATAATACATACAATAAAGTGGGCCCGCCTTAAGGGTTGTACCGTCCCCGGGTGAGTCTAGGTCTCACCTAGATATCTTTACTTTTATTTTTCAGGTATTGGCTCAAAAAATGAGGCAGATTGTGTGGGCCCACAGAGTGGATATAACACACATTATTGTGGAGCCCACAGAGTTCCCTTAATAAAATAAGGTTGAGATGTGCTGGTAATTTCATTGGTTTCAAACATAGGAGGTACCTAATATGGTGGGACCCTGACCATGGGGCCACCTCGACATAATATGATGTATTTACACCGTTAATTCATTTTGACAAATCATTTTAGGGTATGGGCCAAAAAATGAAGTGAATCCAAATCTTAAGTGGACCACACCACATGAAAAAGTGATCATTGAATTGCCACCATTAAAAAAAATTTGGGGGCTACATAAGTTTTGGTTCAAGCTAATATTTATTTATTTCCCTTGAAGCCAAATGCTCAATGCGCAACAATTATCGTGAGAATTTTCATACATGATGTGAGTAAAAAATCTTAACAGTCCAAAATCTGAGGTATGTGATGTAAATAGAGGTGGCGTGTGGCATACGAATGTGGATTTGGCACAAGTAACTTTGTCTTAGTATGCTTACTTAAGTACTAAGCGTACTGAGTGAACTCTATGGGACCCACCTTGATTTATGTATTTTATCCACTCCCCCCATCCATTTTAATAGATAATTTTTGTTCTTTATCCTATAAATGAAGCACATCCAAAGTTTAAGTGGACCACACCACATGAAGCAGTATTAATTGAACGTTTACCGTTGAAAAAATTCTTGGGGCGCAAAGAAGTTTTGGATCAAGCCGATACTTGTTTTTTCCCTTCATCCATGCATTTTTGATCTTATGAATAGGTTGGATGACAAATAAATATCATTGTGGGCCCTAATAAGGTTTCAACAGTGGAAATCATTATTCCCACTATTTCATGTGGTATGGTACACTTGAGCTTTGGATATGCTTTAATTTTGGGCTCAATTCCTAAAATGAGCTGTAAAAATGGATGGACGACATGGATAAGACAAATATAACCACATATGGCCCAACAGAGATTACTCGGTACCATTGGTGGTATAGTACACGCTACACCAGCCAATCTGCTTTAGTAAAAAAGGCACACGGAAAGCCTTTCGCACAAAGTTCATGCGCTGATCTGGTAGGTGGGTCCACATTGATGTTTTTGAGTAATCCACCCCATCCATCCGTTTTCCGATATCATTTTAGGACATGCTTCAAAAAATGAGGTGGATCTAAAAATCAAGTGGGCCATATGAGAGGGAAAACTGGGGAAAGAGTATTCTACCGTTGAAACCTTCTTGGGCTCCACCATGATGTTTATATGGCATCCAACCTGTTTATAAGGTCATTCTCACGGGGATAAGTGAAAATAAAAAAACCTTTACTACGGATACAAAACTTCCGTGGCCTTTAAAATGTTTCAACGGTGGTGATCGAATCCCCACTGTTTCCTCTGTTGCGGCCCACTTGAGTTTTGGATAACCCTCATTTTCTATTGCATGTACTAAAATGATCTCGAAAAATGGATGGATGGAGTGGATTTCTCACAAACATCAAGGTGAACCCCATCTATCATCATAGCGGTGCCGGACGTTATAGCGTCTGCGTCCATCGATATTGCAAGGGTCGAAGCCCATTTTATTTTTAGGAAGAAGCAGCAGTTGACCAAGGAGAGGGTTTCGGGATTCTGAAACCCTAAATCCCCACAAGTCCTGCAAATCAGAGAAAATCGACATTCAAATGCTCATCGGAAAGCTTGGGATTTCATTTTTTATGCTCGAGAAGGAATTTCACTCACGTACAAACGGAGGTAGGTGGTTCTAGTAGCGAAAACATTGTTATAAAAGTGCGATATGTAGTAATATCGGCCGATATTTAGCGATATGTCGATCGATACCAGCAATTTCTTGATTTTTTTTCCCCTAAATATCTTTTGGATGGTTTCGTATCGCTAGAGAGCAAATACCGATAATATCGGCCGATATATCGGTTGATAATATCAGTATTGCGAACACCATCTGTAACAAATGATTGGGTATATCTGTACCTAGGATTTAGGTAGTAACCTGCTGCATGAAGATCGTGATGGAGTTGTGTTGTCCATCTCTTATCGATCATCTTCCAATAAGACTCCCAACTTGTACAATCATGTTGAATTGCCAACTTCGCCTTATCTATGACATTGTAGAGGAAGCCCATGGTAGGTGCTTTGTCAGTTTCAATAAGACGGAGTATCCTCGATAGTGGCTCCATCACCATTAGGATCCCCTGGACCTTCTTCCAATATTTGTTATCCGTTATTGTGTTCACAACATCAACCTGTGTCCCTGGTATCTTCTTCTCATGTTTTGTGTTGAGCTAATCTTGGAAAGCGAACATCTCACTCAACTCTCTTCCATGTTGGTATAAACTCTCCAAGGCTATAAAGTTTGTCGCAAATCTAGTCGCCGCAGGCCTCAACAACTCGTCCCTTCATGAACTTCCCCATTATTGCGACTGCTTGATTATGGTTGTAAATAAATGTCATCACTTGTCTTGCCTTTTCGACCATTTCCCTAACAATCTTCTTTTTACCAATATCTTCCAATATAAGATAAAATACAAAGGCATTACATGGTGACCAAAATATGTAATCTTTTTATCATCGACTTGTCCTGTAGCTTTATATGTTGCTTCGTTATCTGTTACAATCTCACCACATTCTCCTCTCTAATCTCATCCACCACTTTATCCATTAGGGAAAAATATAATTAGTATTTTTTTTTTCGGTCAAGGCATCAATTGACTTATGGTACACCATTCCCAAGTGGTAGTACACCATGAAGTTTATGCTGCGTCTGGTTGGGTCAGTCCAACCATCGCACATGATCCTGTATCCTCTGGCCTGCTATATGGGTTTAAAGGTTGCCACGTATGTTTTCACTTCCGCATACTCTGCACCTATCTATTTCCTCATAATCTCCCTAGCCCTGGGAGCTTTAATTCCTTTGCTTGCTTCTGCTGTTGTATCAATTACCACCTACAAATACGGAGAATTGGCCACGTTAAGAGGTATGTTGATATGTATAAATAAATTTGCTGCTGCCCTACTTAGTTTCTCAATGGAAGTTTTAATCCACATTTGTTATATGTTCCTTTGTTTAGTTGATTCTTTCCTAAACAAGATTGGATCAACAAAGGGTCTCCTGGGCTCATTTACTTCTTCCACATGTACAGGGGTATCATGTGAAGATACCTCCCATCGGCTGCCAAACATATGTCATAATCCACCCATCCTACGCCCACTGTCACTTGCAGATGCAGTCGCACTCCCAGCTGCACTCCCATTCCGCAACTTGACCCTTTCGATATGCCAAATGTTGTTTGAGTCGTGTAATTTCACAAGTTATTAGTCTATCATAATAGTTGCACTTCATTTGGTGCCTAGTACCACTCACTCTCTGACAATGTTGCCATCCAATATTCTCACTTCCCTGTTGGCCAGACCCAGACCTTTTCTTAGGTAGATATGGCATATGTGAGAGTCTACTCGATTCTCTAAGTTTAAATACAGTTTTTATAGGAGGATGAATTAATTAAATCTTGAAACTTAATGTAAATAGATTAATGAAATAAAGTTCGAATTTCTAAATCTAATGAATAAAGAAGAAATTGCGTTCTAAACCCTACGAAGCTCTAAAACCTATACAAAATTAGAAAATATAAGCATGAAGTCACTAATCCGAAAAAAAATAAAATTAAAAACAAATATAAAATCTGTTGCATAATCTGTTAAATGCATATTGATATGTTCTACTATGATTAACATATCATATTCAACCATTGAAACAGAAAAGGATGGGAAAAAATGTTTTGTTTATATTTTTTAAAAATCGGCTGAAAATAGTACGAAAAAAAGGAAATCAGTTGCATAATATGTTAAATGCGCATTGATATGTTCTACTGTGATTAACACATCATATTCAACCATTAAAACAGAAAAAGATTGAAAAAAAATGATATTTCTTAATTTTTAAAAATCTGCTGAAAATAGTTTAGAAAGAAAGAGAATAGAAAATCAATTGCATAATATGTAAAATGCACATTCCTATGTTTTAATTTGAATAATGCATCATATTCAACCATAACAACATAGATTAAAAAAAAACGTACAAATACCTATTTTTGAAGATTTTTCGAAAAATAACCCACAGAGCTTTGATTCTACAAAATTCTTGAAATAACTTGTTTTGATCCACAAATTCAAGCTAAAGTGGTCGGAATTTGCAGTAGAATAGTTTAGAAAAGAATTTGGAAGAGAAATGTGCCAAAAATGAGAAAAATTACAACTTAAAAAGACAAAAAATAGCCGTTTTTTTAACGTTACGGGGGGGGGGGGGTAACGACCGTTATGGGCCATAACGACCATTACAATTCTAAAATCCAGGGGGTCACCATTATGACCCCATATCGTGTACAGGTATCAACCGTTACTATTATGTATCGGTCGTTACGACTGATACGTAACCGATTCCGTACACCTTGGTACATGGATTATAGAGACCGAGCTTTATAGACTAGACTCGGATCTCTTAAAGCATTGTTCAGAGTTTATCAGAGATGGAGGAGAGCTGCCCCAGTTTCGTTATGGCTAGATGATCATTGCATGGGGCCTAGTTGGCCCAATTTAAGTTCCTGGACTTGTTGAAGACCCCACATGCATGATCGTACATTTTTGAAGACCCTACACTAGGAAGATAATCGTGCATCTTTGAAGACCCTACCTGTTGAATTTTGCATGTGGACCATTCATTGGATCGTGACCGTGGATCATCTTGATCGTGGATCCATTGGACACGATGGAGCCATTGGGATGGCGTAGTTTAGTTATTTTATTAATTTATTTTAGGTATTTTGGTTTATTTTATAATTTAGTTGAAATAAGGGTGTTTTAGACATTTTATATGCAATAAGGGTATTTAAAAAAAAAAACAAAAACCCTAAAAAGACTGTTAAAGGGTTGGGTGTGTGCAGCCCTAGGGGGAGATGGAAAATAAAATTTTCTTCTTTGTTGCTTTGAGCAAATGAAAAGCCTCCTGTGGTTGGAGTTTGGTGTGAAACCACGGAGTGATTCCAACTATCTTCTCTCTCTTTTTTTCTTCTCTTCAAGATATATATATATATATATATACATATATATATATATATCACTTTTCTTTTCTTCCCTCTCTCTATTTTCTTTCCTTTTCTTTTGTATCCTCCCAAATCATATCCCCACCATCCCCAAAACCCTCTAGACATAAACCCTCCTCCCCCCCCATCTGTATGACAACCATACAGCCAGCCCCATTCCCCATTCTTTCCTTCTTTTTGGTCCTTGATCCTTCCCCTTTATAACCCCATAACCCTAGAACTTAGAATTTCAAATCATAATCTCCCAATTTCCGTAAACCTTAAATCTCCAAACCTTAATTCTTTCAACCCCTAAGAAAGCGCATGTGAATCCTCAAATTTAGATCGAATCCTACGCTAGATGGAAGTTCTACCTTCCATTGGGCTGTTTCCGATCGTTAATCTTAAGATCCATCTACGGGATTGTGATTTGGCCTTGAATTTGAGCATGGTTGACTACTTGAATTCTTTAGATTTGTGATAGATTGACAATATTTTGTATTTTGATTTACTTTAATAAAACGTTTATTAATTCATTCGCATAATTATAGTTTAGGCTATCCATCCTGCATCATTCACACGCACACGCACACACTTGTTATCGCGTAATGTATTGCACCCTTGGGATATGGATGCATATCGGTTATCGCATCGGATATATCGGTTGTATCGCGTAATGTATCGCTGTTGTTGGGAAACATGGAAACAATGAGAAATTGGTAAAATTTTTCAATGAAACTTCAGGGATTGTTTAGAAAGACATCAATACACACTTAGAAATCAAAACATTACAAAAAAGGTGCACATAATAGGGGTTTCCTTTATATGGGGTCCTAATATATATGTGCTTTCCAACTGAACTGATGCAAGTATATTCAAAGTCTATTCATATAATTTATAAACGTAAGAAGACATGTATGACAATACAAGCAATACATTCAAAAGAAAAAAGAAGAATCAATATATCAGGTTACATACAAGTTTAATTTTGTGTTTGGATACAAATATTGCAAATGATTTGCGAGAAATTGAGAAATTTTGATTTTTCTCAATTTTCTGCAAACTTGACCCATCTCCCCTAAATCTCGAAATCGAAGTACCAAATCCATGATTTTTCATGGAAAATGTGAAGAATCATTCATTTGTAACCATTCGACACTCGTTTAACGTGATTTACAACAAAAACATGTATCAAAAATTGAAAATGCTTACTGGATCAAATAGGTGGGATATATCAGCACTACTCGTGAGTTTCGTATCACACAAGTGGGATGCAAGATATATCGTGGGATATATCGGCTGATATTGTCAATATTTAAAACACCGGGCACCACTATGGTTGATACACCCATTTGTCGCAGGCTTTGAGCCGAATGCTTCAGCTACTGATAACAATGTTTTGAACTTCGATTAGTTTCTATCATGTGCCACAATAATGACATGTTCTTTTCTGGATTTTCTTTGGATTTGAATGTTGTATCTCATGTTAGTATCGCTGATTTTTGGATCGGCCACAGTTTTTAGCTGCTGTCTGCTTGAAGAGGTTCTGTAATTCTTATGATTCGGCCTTTTTTTTTTTAATTTTTTTTTTATTTTTTTATAGATAGGGAATGATCTTATGCGACTAACTTGCACCATATTATGGTGCAAATAAGTAATATTGGATATGGGGATACTTCAGAATATTAATCCAGACCGTCCATCCAGTTAGCCCTTTCTCATGGGTCCTATGTGAAAATCGCATTGATCAGATGATCCTAGGAATCCAATCAGTGGTGCCTTTTGTTATAGCATACATTCATCAGATAAAAAAGATACGTGAGAGACACGTAATCAAGTGTGGGGTTCACCAGATGCATTGCCTGGTTTGACGTCTGACTCTTTTTTGCAGTAACTGATCTGGACCTCCATCTTGCAAGCCATTAATGAGAAGATCAACTCATCCAATTAATGTTATTTTTGGCTCACAGCACATGGAGAGAGTGTTGGACTGGATGAATGGCCCATATCTATGATTGGACCACCCATGAGTCCAATATAAACTCATTTGCAAACCATAATATGGTGCAAACTAGTCATGTAAGCCCTAGTTGAGAAACATTGCTCTTCTGCCTTGCTATCCCTTGATTTCAAACATTGTTCCTGGTACTGGCTTTCCATGCAGTTCCACTCCACTTCTTCATGGATGACTATTCTCTGAAACTATCTTTATTTACATCGCAGAAGACGACAAGTATGTGGTTTTGGTGTCCGGACTCGGTGTTGGGAACAGCAAGTCTAACCCTCTGCAATTCCAGCTTCTTGTAGACCATATTACAGGACATTTGGGTGATGAGAAGGTGTTCTATTTTGTAGCCTTTTTAATTGTATGGATGGTTTCTCTTCAAACCTACATCTTCAATGTGGGTTACAACTGACATATCAATTGAGCAGGAGCAAGCTATTGCATCGCAAATAGTTCGTGTCATTATTGCTGGAAACTCTGTTGAAATTCCAGTTGGATTTCTGACTGGCCAGGTAACATGGTCATATATTTTGTCATGGAATGTTGCAAGTTAGCTTTATTTATGGATCTTGATCTTGCCTTGTATGGTGCAAATTCATGATATTTGTATGATTCTTTCTGAGGGTACTTAACGCCATAGATCAAAAACCTGAAAACTCAACTTGATGCTCAGCTGGGTTCAGTTGACTAAAAAAATCGACCTGATTTGACTTGATATTTAATTATTCTAAATAAAAAATATTAGAAATGTAAGTAGACATTTCAAATAGGTATAAGTAATATAGAATATAACTCATGCCAACAACAACACAGATACCTCACTGGTTAAAAAGGGTGTTCCTTCCTTTGGTTGACGTTCGGTGTGTGAATCCCACTCCCACCATCTTTATTTTTAATTGCTCAGTAGGTGAGTCATTCAGTTTGCGTCACGCCGAGTCGTGTTGAGTTGACTGGAGCCATTGAGTTGACTCGATGAGTCTCTTTGAGTCTAGGCCGAGTCAGGCCCAGTTCTGAGATTCCCGGTGACTCGGCTCGGAATCTCACTGACTTGATCTGACTCGGACGAGTTTCGAGTCGATTCAGAGAGTTTAGAACTATGATTTATACTTGTTGATGGAAATAAGTGTTTTTCTGAATCCTTGCAGAGCCTGGCTTCGAAAGATCAGTCCAAACTGTTCGAACCAATCAAAGAGCTTGATATTTCATTAATACAGGTTGGCTGTCTGGAGCTTTACTACTTTGTGATGTATTTGATCCTCATATAGCTTCCCTCTTATTTATCTCAGAGAGTTCTATTGAGTAGATTCAATGTTTCCAATCATTTATTGTCTTGACTGTTGTATCTGGAAAATTTGCCTCTTATCTGCAGCTTGCAGCAGCTATGCCTGTGGATATCATGCCAGGGCCTTGTGACCCAGCTAACTTCTCCTTACCTCAACAGGTCTGTTCTCCATACTTGGGCACTTCAATAAATAAGAAGATCATACAACCACTTTATGTTTTTATGTTCTCATGTTCTTCTCTTCTTTCAGCCTTTGCATAAATGCCTTTTCCCTGGAACATCTGTTTATAACACTTTCATGTCATGTACGAACCCCCATTCGTTTGAGCTTGATGATGTTCGGTAAGTTTGGAGTCTTGTCAATGAGGTTCTTATAAAGAAGCAATTGAAGGCTTACTACTGTGATGGGCATGTGGCTTTTTCTAGATTTCTTGGAACATCTGGTCAAAACATTGATGATCTTGAGAAATATTCCGATGCAAAAGACAAACTTGATTTTATGGAGAGGACTTTAAGGTGGAGGCATCTGGCACCAACAGCACCCAACACCCTTGGTAAAGCTCAACTGTCACTAGAATTTCCTCTCCATTTCTTCTGTTTTCTCAATTTACAAATCACTTATGTGCTTGACCATTGATTAAGTTGGTTGGTGCACATTGGAGATAGTGGATGAATCTACTACGCTACTTGCTCGGATCTCAAATCCTACTCACGCTTGTGCAACGGCTCATCATCTGGTGGGCCACAGTGTGTGTACCGCTGCCCAGAGGTCATGCCAATGGGTCATCAGGTAGACCATGTGTGTATGTCAAATGCAGACTGTTTATCAATTCCTATTAACCGTCCATTTCCTAAATACACTTTGGCCCACTTGGTGACTAGACCAGTCTATTTTTGGGCCATGGCACATACATGGCAGGGTCCACATGATGAATGGTGAGGATCTCATACAGACATGCCCCATTGGTGCGGGGATTTCTCATATCCGATATTGCAAGTGGGATACTTATGGATAACTAAATAATAGTTTAAAAAAGATTTGAGGGGGCATTTAGGCTGGGGGAGGCCAGCCAAATGCCATAAGATATTCAGCTCAAGGCTGCATGTTATCTCCTTCCAATATATTGCGAGGCGGGAATACCTTTATGTTCTGCCAACCGGTGTTTGAAGTATCGGTATCGCTACAAGTCCCGCTGGCCAGGGATATGTAAACAATATCGATATCGTCGATAATATCGCTGATAATTGGAAATGCGGGGAAACATGGGAAAAACGGTGGAATTTTCTGCGAAACTTCAGGAGATGTTAAAATGGACATATTTGCATATTTAGAAATAAAAAAATTGCAAAAAGAATGCATACATAACAAGTTTCCATTTAATGGGGCCTTAAAAGCATGTGCTGTTTTAAGAAATTAGTCCAACCATCCCATCTGATCTATTTAACCATCCAACTTGCCATCCAAACATCCATCGATATTGCAAAATATCAACAACATATGATATTTCACCAAGAAATCATCAACAATTGGAAAGGAAACGAAAGATTATGGTCTCAATATCACGCATGTTGTGATATCAATAATATCGAGATATTATCAATATTATTAATGACAAATTGAACACTATATACAACCATGTGCCCATGAAAGAAAAAATTTACTATTGAAATATCCTCGATATACTTATGATACAAGCATTACCTAGAATTTACATAGTCGAAAATATTGGCGATACATTGGCGATATTAATGCATTGGCAATACAAGCCACACCTAGAATTTACATAGTTGAAAATATTGGCGATTACATTAGCGATATTGATGCGAGACTTAGCGATATTGATGCGAGACAGCGATACATTACTAATACCTGGAATTTCTGATACTACCAGTGACAGTGTTATCAGTATCACTACCAGTGTTATCGGTATCGCTAAGCTGGAGATGAAGATAATATCGGAGATTATTCAAATATTGCCGCCAACAACCCAAGGAAAAATAGTCAAGCTGCCAATTTTCCTACAGCAGGTTTGTGTAAAACCTTAAACTGAAGAAATGAGAAGAAAATAGAAGGGAAAGAAGAGAAAAGGAGAGAGAAGAGGGAGAAGGGCTGCTCAGTATGTTCACACGCCCAATCATCTCTTTTATCATATTAGGGCTTTTATTATTAAAGAAAAAAATTACAAAACTATCTCTCTTTACTTAAAATATTGTATAAACTAAGTCCAGGGACCTAAAATCTACCCCAACACATATTTTAGCCCAATTATCAGAAGAGACCACATGCGAGCCCAAGCCAGTTTACTCGAGTGATCACAACAGTCCATTTAACAACTCCCCCTCAAGATGGAGCATAGATATCGTACATGTCTAACTTGGAAATAAGCTCTTCAAATGGAGACTTCCCAAGAGCTTTGATGACTAAATTTGCAATCTAATCATGAGAAACCTTATCACGAATGAAGTAGTAGTCGAATTCTGTGTGTTTTGGTTTGATTTTTTCATGGAATGGTGGATTGTTGACTATATGCATAGCAGCTTAATTATCATAATATAAAAGATTGGAACTTGGACCGCAAATCCAAGCTCTTTCAAAAGTGATTTCAACCAAAAGAGTTCACGAGTGTATGTGCCATAGATCTATATTTTGCTTCAGCACTAGACCTAGCAACAATATTCTACTCGTTTTTCCAGATAACTACATTACCATTAAGAAATGTACAGTAACTTGTAGTCGACCTTTTATCAAATCTTGACCTTGCATAATCTGCATCAGAGTACCCTACCATTTTAATATGGCTATGAGACCTATATATGATGCATTTCTCAAGTGCACACTTCAAGTATCTAAGAATCTTCACAATTACAACTAAATGTGGAGCTGTAGGATTTTGCATAAATTGGCTAACCACACTTACAGAGAATACTAGGGTCTGTCAGGTCTAGTAATGTTTAAGTTACTAGGGTCTAGTAACTTACAGAGAATTCTTGACCTTGCAATATCAGGTCTAGTAATGGTTAAATAAATGAGTTTGCTGACGAGTCTACTATACATACTAGGGTCTGTCAATAACTCTCCTTATTCCGCATTAAGTATAAGATGGGGATCCATAATTGTATCTATAGGTTTGACACCCAATATATCCATCTTTTTTAACAAATCACAAACATATTTCCCTAAATTTATCCAAACTTTTGATCTCACCAATTCTATACAAAAAATAGCAAAGTCAAGGTCTTTAATCTGGAACTAAGAGTGAAGATACAACTTTAGTTTTTCAGTATCCACCAAGTCATCACCTATAATAACAATGCCATTCACATATATAACAAGCATAATATGACCCAATGTAGCATGACAAGAAAAATCCGAGTAATTTACTTCTGTTCAAACTATATGCTATTACCACATTACTGAATTTCTCAAACCAGGCTCAAGGTAGCTATTTCAGCCCATAGATAATATGTTTAATTTGCATACCTTAGAGGACGTGGCAACATACCCACGAGGTTGCTTCATATACACCTCTTCTTGCAAATTCCCATGCAGAAAAGCGTTCTTTCTGTCAAGCTGAAGGAGAGGCTAATCACGATTGACAACTATATAACAACTTGAATTGAATTAAGTTTGTTGGTGCATTATGACCACACGTGTGTGCCACCCTAGCCACGTGTGGTCCCATGACCACTCATGTGGTCCTCATATGTTTGGATTTATGTTGGGCCCTTGTCATATGTTTGGGCTAAAGTCTTTAGGCCCATAAGTTATTGGTTTATTTTATCTTTTAGTCAGAGGGATATAATTGTAATTTTCTTGTATTAAATGATTGCCCTAATTATAATAAAAGAGATGTGGGGCATGTGGAGCATTCTAAGCTCTCTCCTCTCCTTCTCCTTCTCCTTTTCTTCTCACTTCTTTTCTTTTCTTTTCTTCTTCCCTTCTCTATAATTTTCTAAATGGTATTAGAGAGTAAGTGATCCGATACCTTGTCTCTCTCTCTCTCTCCCTATCATTTTCTCTTTCTTTATATTTTTCTCTCTTCGTTGTGAGGAAACCCTAACGTGCTTGGGGCTGACTTAACCTAATCCTTTTCCCTCGTTGTACCACCGCTTGGTGGGTGGTGTAATCATGTTCAATAAAGGAGTGCAAGTCCCACTTGTTTGTTCTACCTGTGTGATGGGTCAAAGTGGGCCATCCCTCATCTATAGTTGGATCCATGGTTAGATTTGGAGGATAAAATCATATTTGAAGACAAATTATGTGTGAAGGTTTTCGATGGTACAGATTGAAAAAGTATATAGGTGAAAGCCATAAAGCAAGTAATGATCTGGTTGGATATATACATTTTTCTACTTGTGTGACTTCCAAATCAGTTGGAAGTTTTCCTTATTGTGTATTCAAAGTTCTTTCCTTTGTCAAGATGGATACCACGAATGAATAAAAGAATATCATTATTTTCTCCATTTGAGTCAACGTCTTTGGAAATCACATCTACTAAATTGAATGGAACAAACTATCTACAATGTGCTACATCTATAAAGGTTTTCCTAACAGGAAAAAGAAAAGTGAAATATCTGACTTTGCCCAAACCCAATGAGACCACGACAAACTATGATGATTGGGTGGTAGAAAATGCCCAAATTAGGGCACTATTGTGGAACAGTATGGAGCCACATATCAGTGCGAATGTCATCTTCTTTAAGATTGTCAAAGAAGTTCGGGATAATTTTGAAAGAGATGTATTCAAGTGAGAAAAACTGAACTCATGTTTATGAGCTTTTACAAAATATATTTTCATTCTAGTAGGGAGATAAGAGCGGGAGAGTACTATTCTGCCCCATGAGGAATGTAGGAAGAATTGAATGTGTATCAACTGATGTCAACAAACATTGAGACTATACAAAGGCAGATGGAGGAATTCATGACGCCAAATTCTTCTCTTGCCTCCAACCTGAATTCGTACACGTGAGAGCTCAGATTCTTAGAGGAAGTGAAGATCCCATTGGTCATAGAGGCATTCGCCAGAGTTCAGTGTATACTTACTATGTCCACACAAAGTTCCTCATCATTTGATTGGTCTGCATTTATCTTTGCATCTGGCAGAAGTGATGGGGGGAGCTGAGGCATTTGTGGTCGTGGTGGTTGGCTTGGAGGTAGAGACTCAGGGGGAGGTCGGTTTGGAGACAAGACTACTTAGGGCACAGTCGTGGCACGGATTCTGGTGTTGGTCGTGGTAATCGACATTACACACACCGTGGCCTAAACCATCACGCAGTTGAAAGTTACCATGTCCAAGGAAGAGTGCCAAACTTTCGAGAGATCACTCCACCCATGCCTTTTTCTCTATGTTTAGTTTTGCGGCATTTACCCAGTCATGTACAACTTATTATACTTCTTCCAAGAGTGTCCCTTGGATTATTGATTTTGGTGCTTCCGATCATATGACCCGTGAGTGTAGTATGCTGTCTCAGTTAGTCCAATCCTCATCCATCGCTAATATGACACTAATTGATGGTACATCAACTCTTGTATCTAGGGTGGGCACTGTTTGTCCTACTCCAGATTTCTCAATATCTTCAGTTTTGTACATGCCTAAGTTTTCTTTAAGTTTATTATCGGTCAGTAAGCTAACTAAAGCCCTAAATTGTTTTGTCAAATTCTGTCATTCTTATTGTGAGTTTCAAGACCTAAAGACATGGATGATGATTGGTGGAGGGCCTGAATTAAATGGACTCTATTACCTCGATCGTAGAATAGCATGAATTATAGCGACACTGTAGACCAATGTCTCTCCTCATCAATGGCATTCTAAACCTGGCCACCCATCTTTAAATAGTTTTGAGTCTTGTCCTGCCTTTGTCGTATGTGTTTAGGGAGTGTTTGTTTTTTCAATTACATATGTAAATACGAGTAAATAATCAATAGTTACTTTTGAAGGGTGTTTATTTAACAGGGAAATACCTCAATAATTACGCCTAGAAAACAACGCCATGTAGCATTAAATCCAACACAACTTTGGTACCATCAAATTCGTGGGTCTCGTAGTGATGTATATATGTGATCTATACTGTCCATCCATTTTACCATCTCATTATAGGGCATGTGCCCAAAAATGAGGCAGATTGGAAGCTCAAGTGGACCACACCACAATAAACAAGTGGGTTAATAATGTCCACCATTCAGAATTGAAACCTTCATAGCGCCCACAGGACCATGTATCTATCATCCCCAACCCGTTTAGAAGATCACACTAGCATGTAGGTATACACAAATATCAACTTGATCCAAAACTTCTGAGGCCCCCTAGAAGTTTTCAACGTTAGGTGTTCAATTCCCACCATCTCCTATGGTGTGGTCCACTTGAGCTTAGATTTGCCTTGTTTTTGGGGTTTTTGGGCTCATGCCCTAAAATGAGCTTGCAGAACAGATGGACGAATTGGATAAGATACAAATATCATGGTGGGCCCCATGATTTTTATACATGGAAATTGTACGAATTGAATGCACTGGAAGAGGAAGCCTTCAAACAAGCTCATTGTCAGTGTCAACCTCGAGACCGATGCCGTAATTATATGGGTAAATAATCATTATCTATTTACCAGTAATTGTATGTGTAGATGAAAAAACAAACTCCCTTAGGCTAGAGTGTGAAGCTTACGAGTTAAGCAAGCATCATTGAGTGTCTTTCCTTTCACATGGTGATAAAGTAGTGAACACACTACATCAGATTGGAGTTTTAGGGTGTAAAAATTGTCATTTACTTGAGGTTGCTAAGTCATTTTTGTTAAATATAAAGGTTCCAAAAGCTTTTTGGGGTGATGCAATTTTGGTTGCATGTTATCTCATAACTAGATGCCTTCATCAATCTTAGCTGGTAATTTTATTTTTTTTGTCATATATCCTGATCATCAACCGTTTTTAGTTCCTCCTAAAGTTTTTGGGTGTATATATGCTTTGTACATCAATTTGACCATGTTTCTGATAAATTTAAACCCAAGTCTATAAAGTGTGTGTTTTTGGGATACTCTTATATTCAGCGGGATTACAAGTGTTATAATCTCGTCACTCGTAGATCGTATGCATCAATTAATGCTACATTTTGAAAATGCCCAAAGACCAGATCTCCTATATAAAGAAATTGAGTTCCAACAGTCATAAAACAAGCAGGAACTGCTAGTCTTCGGTCGCACCGAATTTAGATTCGGTTACACCGAATTAGACAGGACAGGCCACTAGACAGACTTGGGCACTTTCAGTTGCACCGAAGATGGTCTTCAGTCGCATTGAAAGTGGTCTTCGGTGAGACTGAATGTGGCAATCAGTTGCAGCCGGATTACCCAAAATTCTGCCCCAGCCTGCTTTCCTATTTTAGCCGTTTTCGGTGGGACTGAAGGTGGGTTCGGTGGGACTGAAGGTTGCTGAAATTGTGCAGTTTTCTAGCAACACGGGACCTCTAAAGCCAATGTAAGGATGATCTATTTAGGCTCATAAGGCTTAAGGGATGATCAATAAAAGATTTACCTATTAAGTTTAAGATCATCTAGAGGTTTATGTTGTTTTGGGTCGAGGGTTAGGGTCACCAAGGCACCACATTTACCTGTTATTTGCTCCTTGATGCTCCACCTTCACTTGTGTCTTCGGTCTTCAGCTTCCACGGGCTCAACCGACTACATGACACAATGGACTTGCGTGATTGACAAATAAGGTGCATAAATCAGTGCACTAACACTTCATACAATTGATACACCTGAGAAATATTATGTTCTGAGGAGTACATCTATCAAATGGTATCGCATACATCTTTTGGCAGTAATCAGAGACTTAATTTGAGCATCATCATGCATCCATTGCTTATATTGAGGATCGGATTCCTCAGGTTTGGTCTTCGTGAGGAAGCAGGACTGATGCATTAAGTTTTGCTCATTTAGTCTAGAGTAAAGTAGTTTTGCTCATTTAGTTTTACAAATGTAACTACTGCATTAAACGAGGAATTGGGACTCTCACCCAATGATGAAGAACCAACAATGACACATTTTGGGCACCATAACCCACTTTTAATGAATTTGATTCAACTAGTATTGAAAAATATTGATTTATAATCAGATCCACACTCAATTACATCCAGATTAGGTCATGGATAACAAAAATTTACTAAAAAGCTGCCTTTTACTGCAAAGTAAGTGAGGGATAACAATTGCAACATCACCTTGATATAAAAAATCAGCAAACTTTCATCTTCTAAGTTCGAGTTTTGCACTTTGCAAAAGACTGCAGTCCTTAAAATGATTGCAGAAAATGTCATGTTTTCTATCTTAAAAAGCAAAAAGAAAACATCATGTTTTCTGCGAAAAATGAAGAAGGATCCTCTCTTTTAGGGTTTGATAAGCACTTTAGGGTTTTTGGAAATTCCCCAAAATCTGATTGATAGGTTAGGGTTTTTGAGAGAAGATTTAGATTTTGAACCACCTACCTTAAAATTGAAGAGGAGGCGAAAGCAATGACAATGAGAGAAAATGATAGAGAGGAGGGAGAAGGGCTGCTCAAAATGTTCACACACCCACTCACCTCTCTTATATTAGGGTTTTCATTATCAAAGAGAATTACAAAACTGCTCAACTTTACTCAAATACTACATAAATTAAGCCCATGGGCCTAAATTCTACCCCAACACATATTTTAGCCCAATGATATAAGAGACCACATGTGAGACCAAGCCGGTCCACCTGAGTGATCATAATGCCAATTTAACAGTTCTAATATAACTTTCTTATGCTGCATCTGCAGGGTGTTATCCGTTCTCAGAGAAGGATCCTTTCCTTATTGAAAGCTGTCCCCATGTTTACTTTATTGGCAATCAGAACAAATATGAAACACGCTTGTTACAGGGTAATTTTTTGCAAGTATTAAACTTCAGAGGGCTTCATAAAGATCTGTTGATTTGTTTGTGGGAAGTGAATACTGGTTTTCCTTTGGTGCAGGATCAGAGGGGCAGTTGGTGAGACTCATCTGCATTCCTAGATTTTGTGAGACTGGAGTTGCTGTTGTGGTATGTAATCATCCTCACACAAATCACTTTATTTTAAGGAAACTAACCAAGAAATTAAGAGGACTACTGTTTTATAAACAAGATGTATTATCACGTGGATGCTGTCTTTGATCGTTGGAAGATGGACATGCACAAACAGATGTTTATTCTCCCACCCTATCTTAAAGATGGTTTGACCAACAACATGTGCAAGTACTTCCTCAGTGAGAGTGGCATTGGTATAGGATAATATGAATTGATCCACAATGCCACTTCTGAAGTTCTGGGTTTGGATGGAAATAAGATAAAAGACGGGGAGGTTAAAGGGAGCCATTAGTAAATTCGTTAAGTTCTTTAGTCTGAGGAGAAGAAGAAATTGTCGTTTCCACAAAAGATGATTGTCTGTCAGTTTAATGGAAACCTAGTCTATGATATTTGAAAGATATAAAGTAGGAGGTTGAAATAAAGGAGGAGAATACTAGCAGAAAACATCAGAGGGAGAAGAAGAAAAGGTTTTGAGAAGGTGCCATAGAAATTTTCTTCTGTGAAGGAGAAGGGGAATTAAGAAAGAAGAGAGACGCCTACTGCAAAAATACACGTGTTCATATAGGTATAGAAATTAGTGACAGACTTGATTCATCATCATCATAGGGTTGTCCCAGCAATTTGGGGTCAGCTTTCTCATGATCGTAGTCAAAAGTTTGACTACCAACTGCCCACCTGATGTCAACCCTCTTTATCCTGCCTGGGAACCAGCTAGCTCACCTATTGCAAAAAGACACATGCCTACTGCAAAAGGACGGAGTTTCATATTAGATTTAGAAATTTGTGAAAGACTTGATTCATCATCATCATAGCCTTTTCCCAGCTATTTAGGGTTGGCTTTCTCATGATTGTAGCAAAGTTTGACTATCAACTGCCCACCTATTTAGGGCAGTGTTCCAACAACAGCAGTACATTACGTGATGCAACTGATATATCCCATGTGATAACCAATACATTTCCGTATCCCAAGGGTGCAATGCGTAATGCGATACTGATATTTCGAACACTGCCCCAAGTATGCAACATTTGAGCAAGATCATTCTCATTTTATTTTTACGTGATTTCCAGTCAAAATGGATAAAGTTGAATTATTAACAGCCAACTACTCTTTCACTTTGAGACTAGTTTGCTAAAGTGATCATTACCCTCAACAATTCGTTCATGCAAGTTTGTAACTTCTCTTTGCATACCTTTTGTACTCTAATAGTTCTATTTACCATTTTACCCCTTTGGTTTATGCAGCTGAACATAAGGAATCTTGAATGCCACACTCTCAGTTTCTCAACAGACTTGGACTTGCAATGGTAAGGTGTGAAATATTAATTAGTATCTAATGATGTAGACAAGCTAATTAGCCTACCATGATCCACCCCCACCCCCTTCTTTGGTTGGTTTGCTGGATTATACCGAGGAATGAGCAAAGAATCTGCAAGAGGAAGGTTTAGCATCCTAATGTTTTTGTACTAATGTCAATACAATATAATGTATACTTGAAAACTGTATCAAGGGATTGTACTATACCTCCGTTGCCATTCTTGAACCCTCCTGTTTTCAGATTCCTATGGGCAAGGCAATCTTCTACGCTGTAGTCTTCCCTGAAGACTCAAAACTGATTCCTGTTTCTTAGTGAGCATCCCATAACTTCCAAAGTTATCTTTTGAGTGGATGATTAGCTGCTCTGTCAGCCTCTCATCAGGTATGGGACACTTTCCTTCTCAAGCTTGCAAATATTTCCAATATTATTCAAGCATGATTCTGATCTCCACAAAGATTATGAGCTTTAAGATGATGGACTACAAATAGGATTTGGTCCAAACAAGATTGAAGCCCAACTGGAAATTGATCTATAGGACCACATGTAGATAAAAACATAAAAGTCATGCTTTCTTGGGTAATTTCCTTAACTCAAATGGGATTAAAGGATAAAAAGGAAAAAGAAAATTGAGACTTTTTCTTTGGTATTTGTTTCGTTTTTCCTAATCACTTGGAAAATCCTGATTCGATTTTCAAATTTACAGCCCTTGTGACGTCCAAGACTATTGCTTATATACAAAAGCCTTCATTCATTAAATAATAATAATAACAACAACAACTACAACAACAACAATATTGCTAGAAATGGGCAATAATAATATTGCTAGAAAGGGGCCCCATAGATCTTCTCTTTGTAATATTGCGGGCAATAATAATATTGCTGGAAAGGGGCCCCATAGATCTTCTCTTTGTAAAGGCTACACTTATCCATTGCCTTGATGGATGGTCGTATCCTTTCTTAGTGTTTTTAATAAATTCTTGCCAAGATTCATTAAAAGAGGAAGAAAAAGTGTGGGGGTACTGTTTGGGTTCATAATTATAATCCAGCATTAGATGAGGGCGGCTACACAGCGTTATAGCCCAGCATTAAAAGATAAATGGTTCGGCTGGTGAACCTTTTGTTCAACTGAAAACAGCATTTTATTCCATAACTTGATGGCCATTATTTAACAGTTGTTTTCCTTTATATAACGCAAGTTAAAGAGTGACCCTTCCTGTTTAGAGGGGTGCTTATAACATTTTTTTATCCCTTTTAAATCTTGCAAGCACTAGCAGAGAACTTGGTTCCAAGTGGATAACTAATAGTATCTTATGTTTACTAACCAATAATACTTTTGAGTTGTTTCTATTATCGTATTAAATAAAAGTTTTGTGTAACTTTAGAGAAAGGGGCACGCCTCGGTGGTATGTAGGGCCCACGGTTGCATGCAAAGAATCCAACCCGTCCATCATACACTTCAGCAAATGTGATCCCAAAGGCCACAAACTTAGGGCGATACGTGAATCAGGAGGGCCACGCAACAGGGAACGAGTTAGAAGGGAACACCCACCCTTGATTTGCACTGAGGGTTCACCATGTTGTATATATGAAATCCAGGCCATTCAGACCCTTCATCTAGTCTGGAATCAAGGGGGTAAAGGGTTGGGCCAAAAGTCAGGCTGTTTTGAAATTAAGGTAGGCCCCTGGCGTCCCATATTACATTGTTCCCTATGTTTAGACCCACTTGAATGTTGGATCCAGCTGATTTTTGGCACCTTGGGTTAATAAGAGTTGGTGTATCTAATGAACAGGTTGGATGGCCTTGGCACATCATGTGGGCCTCACATCTTCACGGAACTACTTGGAATGGCATATATCTAGGATGATCCAAAAGAGAATTTATCTAATTATTTATGTTTGATCTAACTGTGTCAAATCTGTGTCAAATCTAGTGACTCAAATGATGCTATGTGACAGCGAGATTTCGACGAGACAAATGGATGATCTTTTTAGCTGTCCTACCGATTGAATTCAATCCAAATTTGAAAAGTTATGAGTAACCGAAAAAGGATAAGTTCAGCTGGCCACTGTTACGGGACGTGTCACATATCTTGCTTACGTGGTAGAGTTGACTAATTATCATAATCGCGTCATGATTGACAATGGGTTACCACCGAAATACTATGTTACTAGTGATGGATTCGATCAATGCACTATAATATTACACAGAAGAAACTTTCACGTTCAAAATTGTTTAAGGAGATATGTGACAATGTAAAGGCAATGCCAAATTTGCCGATTTTCACAGTGCACTACGCACGTTCAAGCTGAGAAGTGGATAACAATTATTTACACGTGGTGCTTTATTAAGATGTGTGTGCTACTAATGGTTAACTCATGAAAAGCGAGTAACACATGCGGTGTTACATAATAGGCCACAAATGTCTATGGGCTCAAATGATTATTTTCACATCAACAAATGTGAGTGGTTACGAAGATCTCTCTTTAGTTATTGTCTAAAATTTTTATAAATAGGAAGAAGATTGAAGAACTTTGGGCTATTGCTAACCCAACCCAACTTAACTTTACAGTGCAACACTACTTATCCTATTTATCTTATTTAACACGACTTATCTTAGGTTGGTGTAATCTAGTCAGTTTACGTTGCCATACTGAACTGACTTTAGTTTAGTAGTGTTATTTAGTCCGTCTATGATGATATGTTGGACCATCTATGATTATCTCTTTTGTAAGTTTCTATTCTTAAAAATAAAAATAAAAATAAAAATACAATTATATTCCTTCTACTCTCACATCGTTCTAATCAATCAAGCTCTGCTATCACTGTGAGAAAAAGTTCTTTTGGTTGAAAGGGAAAAAGAACTCATTAGAAAGACGAACCCTTTTCTTAGCAAATCACCTAGTTCCTTTTACACATGGTTAAATAGATGGGAGCTAAGTTCTTGGTCATAGATGACTGCCCACGATCTCTACATCTATCTCGAAGCTTGAGGTCAAAGGCATTCGGTTCAGATTGAGCCACATCAGGCTCAAGCACGCTTGACATTAGGTACACGTGTGCTCCCGTAGCACCGGTACCACCGTAATCTTATGGTAATACTATGCAGAAGTGGGCCCATATGATGTATTCCCTTCTATCAGATGCATTACCTTAAGAAAAACCCCCAGGCTGAAAAATTCAACTCGATCCAAAATTAAAGTGGGCTACAACAAAGGCAACGGGCTAGGATGGAACTACCCTTGAATTTCAGAGGGGCATGTCTGAGTCTTAAAATAGCGCCACCGCCCTGAAGCACGGCCCTTAAAAGTGTCTACTAGATATCCTTCGTGAAGTTTAAATTTTTTGTACTTGTATCTACTTGTTGAAGTTAATCTTTTCGGCCTTTTTGATGAAGTATCTTGATTTTTGTTTTCTTTTTGTATTTTCCATTCGAGAATATTTGAATCCAAAAACTCAATCAACACTAATTTGGTAGATCTAGTGTGAGGCTTCTGGGAAAATATTCCTCCTTGGAGGAATGACATTGCATTAAATCTACAAGTGAACAAAAAACGATTCATCCAAATTCTGAACTACTTGTCCTCAATTGTTAATCTGATCATACTCAATTAAGCGCATTTGAATTCTATCCGTACATGTGTGATCATGATGGACAATTATTCACTTTCTATATCAAATGGATTTTCTGGCAAACTAATCAATCACAACCCATTGAAAATATTAATATAATAATATACAAGTGTGTATATATATATATATATATATATATATATATATATATATATATATATATATATATATATATATATATATATTTCTAAAACAGTTCACAATAAAATTCGATCGTTCAGTCGATGTGATGCTTTAAATAAGTCTTGTTATGGGAAATCTTACATGTCACTCTGAATCGACCCGTGTCATACTCCGAGTAGTTTGGGCCAGCTGAGCACTACGCAGTGTGGTGTAACCTCCTCCGATCTCTGAGTAAAGTGAAATCAGGCTCAGAATATAGGTATAGTACCTAGCTCTCCCTCCGAGTCCAACGGATACCACCATTGCGAGAACCGGCCGCAAGGACCGTTTCAAGTTGGACCTCGGTTCATCATCAGTGATCGGATTATCCCCGATGTCGCGTTCTCAGGATAACTGCTTAACTGTCCACACCTGCATGACTTCCGCATGATCTCCATTCTCACGACCTCCGGTATTCGCAGTTGAGGCCTAATAAGGTGTTGAGAATAACGGACACGTCTACTTTAGATTAAAGGTATAAATAGGAGACATTTCTGTGGGAACAGGTCCGCAACATCTAGTATTCTCACCCTACTCTACACTACTTAGACCCGGTTTCCTAGCCTGACTTTGACATCGGAGGGTCCCTTGCTCTAGCTAGGGTCACCTTTGTCTTTCATTTGTGTAGGGCTAGGGCTCGCTCCGAGTACGCGGAGCTCGGCGGAGGGTGATCCAGATTTCAGCATTAACATTTTTGGAGCCGTCTATGGGAATTTTCAAATAAAAAGTCTTTGCAACTTAACACTTATAAATGGCTAAGGGAAAGAGGAGAGCACTGCCGATCCAAGTAGCGGAGCCTGAGCCTGCTGGGCAATGACAATCCTCATCAGTACTTCATGCCGAATCAGCTCCGACTGGACCGTCTCAACGGACTCGGAGCCGAGGAGGCAAGTATCGGGCAATGCAGAATCAGATACAGGCATTGGTTAACGAGGTTAGCCAATTGAAGCAGCAGTAGGCGGTGGGATAGCAGCTGCTCTCCGACCGAGGAGAAGTTGTCTCGATCGTGATAGAACAACCGATTTCAATGGGCTCGCAAGTAGGAGCGTCTCGAACTGTATCAGCTTGGGCCCCAGCTCACACTCGGAACGTAGCAATTCGAGTTCTGACCTATGTATTTGAGACCTCGGCTCTCGCCCCAACTGATCTTCATCATGAGTTGGAGCGGAGGATAAGGATCCATCGGAAGCCCAGCTCGACGAACTTCGTAATCAAATCAAGAGCATGCAGCGAGGGTGTCAGGTGCAGACTCTGACTGCAGTGGAAGTGATGATGGAGGAGATCGAACCTCCATTCACCAATGAAATCATGAGTGCAGCGATGCCTCTGAGGTTCAGGATGCCCCCATCATCTAATATTCGGGCTATAGAGATCTGACGGAACACTTGGAGTCTTATCGCTCCTGGATGCAGATCCAGTCAGCATTAGAAGAGATGATGTGTAAAGCGTTCTCGATAACCCTTACGGGGGCTGCGAGGAGTTGGTATTGACAACTCAAGCTGAGATTGGTTGGTACGTTCGCCGAACTCAGCCGAGCCTTCCTAACACAGTTCATTGTCAGGAAGAATAGTTAAAAGCCATCGACTCATCTGCTTACCCTCAAACAAAGGAGCGGAGAATCGTTGAAAGATTATATTTCCCGCTTTAACGAAGAAGCTTTGCAGGTAGACGATTATTCTAATAAGATGGCTCTGACCGCTATGATTAGCGGACTGAAGGACGGGAGATTCCTTTTTTCGATTGGAAAGAATCCCCCGACTACTCTGAGTGAACTTGTAAGTCGAGCACATAAGTACATAAACGCTGAGGAGTTCTTCATTTCGAGGAAGAACGCTTAGAGTTCAGAACAACCATCCAAAGACCAGAAACGTAAGGATGCGCCATCTCAACCAAGCACGAGTAAGAAGAGGATGGATGAAGAGTCGTCCCGCAACCACATGCCCAGCAGGAAGCCCGAGAGTCGGTTCAGCTCGTACACCCCTCTCAACACTTCCCGAGAGCAAATTTGGTTAGAAATCAGAGATAAAAGACTGCTACATTGGCCGAGCTGCATGAAGACTAATCCAAGTCAGCGAGATAAGCGCAAGTATTATCGCTTCCATCGCGACCACGGACATAACACTGGTGACTGTGTTGACTTGAAGGAGGAAATTGAGGCCCTCATCCGCAAGGGGCACCTGCGACAGTACGTAAAGGAAGAGAACCTCGGAAGGAGGAATCATCGGCTCATGCAACAGATGACACCGTCGAGATCCGGACAATATTTGGAGGGCCATCCGGAGGTGGGGACTCAAATCAAGCTCAAAAAACCCATGCTCCCAGTACCGACCCTAAACACTGTGTACCTAACAGGCTGACTGAGCAAAGAGCCTCGTTTGAATCTGTGCACTCTGACTTTCACTGAAGTCGATTCAAGGGGGATTCAACACCCTCATGATGATGCGCTAGTAGTCGTGATGACTATAGCTAATCGCAAGGTGTATCGGATCCTGATCGACACCGGAAGCTCAGCAGACATATTATACTCGGAGGCGTTCGACAAGATGGGTATCGATAGGTCACGGCTCAGGCCTATTCGGACCTCATTGCACGGCTTCGTGGGTGACAAGGTAATCTCAGAAGGGGCAATTTCCCTCCCAGTCACAGCTGGAGAAGGACAGAATCAGGTCACTCTGTTGGTGGATTTCTTGGTGGTGAATACACTGTCTACAAACAATGTCATCATCGGGCGTCCGTCCCTTAATGCCATGAGGGCAGTGGTGTCCACGTACCACCTTATGATGAAGTTCCCGGCTGTAGGAGGGGTCGGCTATGTCCGAGGCGATCAGCGGGAGGCCCGGCGCTGCTATTCCATTGATGTCAGAAAGGGTTTAGTGAAGCAAGCCTTCACGATAGGTTCACTCGACCCTAGAGAAGGTACCTTGATGGAGGGCTCTCCCGTTGAGGACCTCCTCTCCTTTTCGCTTGACGATGTCGATCCGACCGAGACGGTTCAGCTCGGGTCAGCCTTGAGTCCCGAGCAACAGAGTGGAATGTTGAGTTTCCTACGATAACATAGAGATGTCTTCGCATGGTCCCACCAGGACATGTCAGGCATAGCCTCCGAGGTCATGGTCCACAAGTTGAATGTGGATCCAAAGTACAAATCGGTAAAACAGAAGAGAAGGGCTTTCGAGCCCGAGAGGTACGCAGTGATTGCTGAGGAGGTCGCAAAGCTCCTCGACGCCGGCTTTATAGAAGAGGTCCACTACCTAGACTGGATTACCAACGTTGTGCTCATTAAGAAGGCCAACGGGAAATGACGCATTTGCGTAGACTATTTCGACCTCAATAAGGCATGCCCTAAGGATAGCTTCCCCCTCCCGAGGATCAACCAATTGGTCGATAGTACAGCTGGGCACGAGCTCTTATCCTTCATGGATGCGTACTCTGGCTACAATCAGATAGCTATGCATCTCTCGGATAAGCAAAAAACGACATTCGTCACAGACAAATGGCTCTACTGTTATTGGGTTATGCCGTTCGGGTTGAAGAGTGCAGGGGCGACTTATTAGCGATTGGTAAACAAGATGTTCTCTTAATAAATCGGCAGGACCATGGAAGTCTATGTCGACGATATGCTTGTGAAGAGTATCAGGTCGGCAGATCACATCTTGAACCTATCCAAGGCCTTCTTTATTCTTCGAAAGTATCAGATGAGACTGAACCCCACGAAATGCGCATTTGGAGTAGTGCGGGTAAGTTCCTCGGCTTCCAAGTCAGTCAAATAGGCATTGAAGCCAATCCAAGGAAGATAAAAGCTCTTTTAGATATGAGTTTATCTCGGAACCTGAAAGAGGTATAACGCTTGATGGTAAGAGTAGCTGCTCTCAAACGTTTCATCTCCAGGGCCACGGACAAGTGCCTCCCTTTCTTCCATTAGTTGAAAGGTAGCAAGAAGGTAAAGTGGACTCCCAAGTGCGAATGGGCGTTGCAACAGTTGAAGATGTACCTCGGATCACCCACTTTGCTATCCAAGTTGGAGAAGGGAGAGTTGTTGTTTTTATACCTAGCTGTATCCCCTTCAGCTGTCAGCTCAGCGCTCATCACAGAGTCGGAGGGGAAACAACACCCGGTTTACTATGTTAACAAGGCATTAATCCTGGTGGAGACGAGATATCCTGTTATGGAAAAGCTTTCCTTAGCCTTGATCACTTCAGCTCAGAGGTTGCGCCCATATTTCTAGGCACATCCCATATGTGTCCTCACAGATCAGCCTCTCCGACAGGTGTTACAGAAGCTAGAGGCGTCTGGGCGGTTGGTTTAATGGGCAATTGAGCTCAATGAGTTCAATATCGAATACCGACCAAGGACGGCTATTAAGGGCCAGGCCGTGGCCGACTTTATAGCGGAGTTCACTGCTCAGAATAGTGAAGGCGAGCTGTCAGGTTCAGACATATCTATCGACTAGGTAGAGGACTTGGCGATTCAACCCATTCCTCAGTTCGAGGAAGTGGCCAAATCAGAAGATGCGTGGACTTTGTATGCAGATGGTTCATCGAACTCCAAGCGTGGAGGCACTAGGATCGTCCTGGTTGCTCCTGATGCAACAACAGTCTAATATGCCATCAGGCTCGGATTCCGAGCCTTAAATAAATAAAGCAGAATACGAGGCACTATTGGCCGGACTCAGATTGATAGTCAACATGGGAGTTCGAGTCCTAATCGTTAAGTGCGACTCCCAGCTAGTCGTAAATTAGATAACCACAGAGTATGAAGCGAAAGAAGCCAGGATGATAGCCTACTTAAGTAAAGCTCGAGACCTGATTGGAAAGTTTCGGGAATGCAACGTCAGTCAAATCTCGAGGACAGAATTCACGGGCTGATGCACTTGCCGAGTTGGCCCTAATGACCGAGGGAAGAGTTTCGAGATTCGTTCCAGTGGAATTCTTAGACAAGCCAAGCATCGACGATTGCATTCTAGAGGTCATCCGTCCAATCATAAAATTCCTTAAGGATGGCAAAGTCCCCAAGGATAGATTGGAGGCTCATCGATTGAGGATCAGATCGATACTGTATATCATCATTGGGGACACGTTATACAAGAGGGGGTTCTCCCAACCTTATTTAAGGTGTTCGAGGCCAGATGAGGCAGACTATGTGATAAGAGAAATTCATGAAGGGATATGCGGTAATGATTTCGGGGGCAAGGCCTTAGCACAGAAAATTATTCGCCAGGGGTACTTCTATCTGACAATCCAGGCCGACTCTAGTGACTTTACTTGGAGGTGCGACAAGTGTCAAAGATTTGTAGCTATCCCCAGATAGCCAGCTGAGGAGTTGACCCCGATGACTGGACCCTGGCCATTCTCTTAGTGGGGGATTGATATCATCGGTCCCCTGCCACAAGGTAAGGGCCAGACGAAGTATGCGATTGTGGTGGTGGATTACTTCTCTAAGTGGGCCGAGGTGGAGGCCATTGCCAAGATAATTGAGCAAAAGTTAACAAACTTCGTCTGGAAGAACATAATTTGTTGGTTTGGAGTCCCGCATACCAGACCAGATTCAGAAGCATGTGCAGGAACCTCGGGATCAGGAATGCCTACTCATCACCTCGACATCCTCAGTCAAATGGCTAGGTGGAGGCAGTGAATAAAATCATTAAAGGCCAACTCAAGACCAGATTGGAAAAAGCAAAAGGGCTCTGGGCTGACGAGCTCCCGTTTGTGTTATGGGCTTACAAAACCACAACTCGAATGATAATGGGATAGACACCATTCTCCCTCTCTTATGGGACTAAAGCTATCGTCCCAGTCGAGATTGAACTTCCCATTGCCCGAGTGCAGTCATATCACGACGGGTAGAACTATGAGTAGCTAGCAATGAGCCTTGACCTTATTGAAGAACTGAGGGACACCGCTAGGATGCGGATCACTACTCGACATCAGCAGGTCGCCCACTTCTACAACTCCAAGGTTAGAGTGAGGCGATTCCGACTAGGGGACTTAGTCATGCATCACGTGTTTCAAAATACGTTGGAACTAGGGGTGGGGACCCTAAGACCTAACTGGGAAGGTCCTTACCGAGTCGTAAGCTCGACAAAGCCTGGCTCTTACCGACTCAAGGACCTAGAAGGACGGCCTCTACCACATCCTTGGAACTCCAAGCATCTAAGGATGTACTACCCATGAAAAGCAATGTAAATCGTTCCATTTTGTCAAGAGTCGACGACCTTAATAAAGAATGTTCTCTTTTTGTAAGACATCCGTTTCGTTCTATTTAGCCTATCTACTCGGCCTACATGGAATTTTCATCCCGAGAAGTGAGCCGACCACTCAATAAAGAATGCTATGAAGAGCCATCCCTCACGTGCAGGGATGTGACTCTTCAGTAAGCCGACTCTTAAAGAAGAGATTGGCCTATTATCTGACAAGTGCTAAGTATCTACGCATTCAAAAGAATCATCGTCATCGTCCACAAAATTAAAATATCCAAAACAACGCCTAGGCGTTGTAACATCCATCAGATCTCAAAAAATTGTTTAAAAATAGGAAAAAGTTAACTAGTTGGTCGGAGGAGGAATGGCCTCTTGAGCTTGAGCGACAGGAGGGGCTCTAGAGTCGGGGAGTTGGCCGGAAGGGACGTCCTCGACTGGTTGCTTTTCTTCATCAGTGGCAAGGGCGTCGAGGTTAAGGTCCGGATGCAGTTCCCTGACATCCTCTATGCAGACATTGTAGTCGCAATAGTAGAACTTTTTAGCCTCGGTGGCCCTTTCCTCTGAGGTTTTGTACGCCTCCACAGCAGCAGCGGTCATTGAAGCGGTAGAGGCCTCGAACTTGGCTCGCTAAGCTGCCACCGCCTTCGCAACTTCAGCCTTCAGCTCTGATGCAACGTCAATCTTAGCTTACTCCAGCTTCTCCTTCAATAGGGCATTATGCTCATTAGCGAAACTGAGGGCAGCCTTGGTCTTGGCGAGCGCGGACTCCACCCCCTCGCATCGGCTCCGAAGCTCGAAGATGTCCCCTTGGTAGAGCAGCTCCTTGACCTTCACCTTGGACAATTGGCCCTGCAGCTACCCCCTCGCTCTTGTTTGAGCGCCTCAACCTCGGCTTAGAGAGCCTCGATCTCCCGGTCCTTCTGAGTTATCTCCCTCAACCACTCCTAGGTCGAGAGAAGCATGGGCACCGACTAAGTCAGAAGAAGCCATTATCAAATCAAGGGAACAACTCAAAGTTATTCATGGCTAAATGAAAGCGTGCACGAGTGTTACCTTTTAGCAAACGGAGGCGATGTTATTGATGAAAGACTCGTGCTGCTTGGTGAGAAGGTCAACGATCTCCTCCTCCGGGGCATGTCTGGCTGCCCAGTTAACCATGCTAGACATGTGGTAGCCCGGCGGTAGTCTACCCCCCTCGGGGAGAGTGGCAGATCCTGCCGCTTCCCGGACTCCACTTGTCGCCGACGCTGGAGCCTCAGCCATGGCAGCGCCCCTTCCTCGCGCGCTTCCTCTCGCTTGGAGGAAGAATTGATCGTGATCGCTCTGGGTTCAGAGGAAGCAGTAGGAGGGACCTCAGTGGTTTGAGTAGGGGCGATGTCGGGAACCGCTGCAGCTTTAGCCATGGAGACCCTGACCTGAGGTGTCTCCTTTTCGAAACTGTAGCAGCCTCGACCATGGAGACCCCAACCTGAGGTGTCTCCTTCCTCTTCGAAACTGCTGCAACCTCGACTAGGGAGACTCCGACCTGCGATGTCTCCTTCCTCTTCCGAAAAGTAATTTTGATCCGAGGTTCGGATGGTAGCATTTCATCGACGGTCGAAACAGTCCTTTTCCTCGACCTAGACGCCTTGGCCATACCTGCGTAAGCATTGAAGATTAGAAAAGTTCAAAGGCTATAGAAATTTAAGTATAGCGAGAGTAATACTTACTCCGAGCAGAAGCGAAAAGTTTGAGTCGGCAGAGCTCGGACCTGTGGAGGTTGTCCGGGGTAATCACGTAGTGCCAGACGCGTTGCTCCTCCTGAAGCAATGCTCTGGCGACTTGGGATTTGAGGGGTGACAAGAGTTGGGGGGCTCCCTTTAGGAAAGCTGCAAGGGAAAATAAGACTCGGTCGGAGTAGAATTAATCAAGAAAGTAAATAATCAACAACTATCTCTCGAGAATCCGACCTGGAAGAGAAAATTTTGTGGGTACGTGGACTCGTAGGTTTCCGACTTCAGCAGCCGACGCTTCCCATTCTCCTGAAGCCCAAAACCACTTATTCTTCCAATCTTTGTTGGAAGTAGGGAGTTGGAGGACGACACTCGAGCCCTAATGGGTTCTAGTGGCGAAGTAATACCAACACGGCTCGTTACGGTTATGTTTGGCTTGGTACAAGGTTAGGAACTCGTCGGACGTTAGTTCCTAGTTCTGAGCTTGACGCCATATCATATACGAGGCCATCAGGATCCTCTAAGCAGTGGGGACGAGCTGACCCGGAGCTAGCCTCAATTTTGCACTTAGAGCTCGGAGGAAGGGGTGCATCGGAAGTTAGTGACAACGTCACCCTTGGTAGGGTCTCTTGCGGCGTCATGGGGGGTTGGGGCTTGGATGATCATGGAGTCCGGGATCTGGAACTCCTCGCGAATTTGAGCCATTTTGGACTCAACTAGCACGGAGCCCCCAGGGATGACCTCTTCCGACCGACCGCCCGATGGCCCAGCTAAGGCTCTCTTCATTGGGTCTCGAGG
This sequence comes from Magnolia changhungtana, assembly GCA_030180095.1. Lineage (NCBI taxonomy): Eukaryota > Viridiplantae > Streptophyta > Magnoliopsida > Magnoliales > Magnoliaceae > Magnolia > Magnolia changhungtana. The sequence continues at coordinate 7,795,454 of JASAUF010000625.1, forward strand.
TATTCTTTTTGAACTTTTGGGGCGGGAGCTGGCTTTCTGGCTCCTCCCCGATTGCGGACGCGGGTAGAGCAGGATTGCCTCTAAAGGCCCCTCTGAGGCCTCAAGCCTAGAGTCCTGGCTTTCTAGCTCAGAATCTTCCTGATAGCCACGACCTTCCCAGGCATCATCCGAGTCGTCCAACATTGTAATAAAAAACAAAAGGGAAATGGAACGGAAGAAGATCAGAAAAGGAAGAAAACTCATCGGAAGTTATCCCTCTGGGGATCTTTTAAAGGCAAGAAACTCTCAAAGCTTTCAGGGTGTAGAAATGCTAAGAGGAAGGAAATGATTTATCTAGCCCCAACGTGACCGTTCGCCATCATTACGAACAGTTGTCTCCGAAGCCGAACCGGCATCAGCCGAGCTGGGGAAACACGTGGCAACAAGCCATTCGCTGCTGCATTCTGAGCCATGTGCCACCGAGCAGTCATTATGCCTCGACTCCACCCCCGAGAGTCCACGCGGAAGTCTCGCATGGGTCTTTGCAATTTGAATTTGTAACCGTTGGCACGTGTTTAGCGGTGATATGTGCGTATTTGAAGGGACGCAGTAATGTGCCGCCTCAATGATGAAGCGGTATAAATGCGACCGTACGGCATGACCCGAGCAGGTTGACTCTTCGTTACAAGAATGCGATGGTTCATTTCCCCAGGTCTTGTACTCCCTAAATCCAAGCTCGGACTCAGGGAGTAGAGGGCTTCTGTTATGGAAAATCTTACATGTCACTTTGAGTCGACCTGTGTCATACTCCGGGCAGTTTGGGCCAGCAGAGAACTATGCAGTGTGGTGTAACCTCCTCCGATCTCTGAGTAAAGTGAAATCAGGCTCGGAATATAGGTATAGTACCTAGCTCTCCCTCTGAGTCTGACGGATACCACCATTGCGAGAATCGGCTGTAAGGACCGTTTCGAATTAGACCTCGGTTCATCATCAGTGCTTGGATTATCCCCGATGTCGCGTTCTTAGGTATAGTACCTAGCTCTCCCTCCTAGTCTGATGCATACCACCATTGTGAGAACCGGCCGCAAGGACCGTTTCGAGTTAGACCTTTGTTCATCATCAGTGCTCGGATTATCCCCAATGTCGCGTTCTCAGGATAACTGCTTAACCACCCACACCTACACGACTTTCGCATGATCTCCATTCGCACGACGTCCGTTGTTCGCGGTTGAGGCCTAATAAGGTGCCGAGAATTACGGACATGTCTACTTTAGATGAAAGGTATAAATAGGAGACATTTCTACGGGAAAAGGTACGTAACATTTGGTATCCTCACCCTACTCTACACTACTCAAATCCGGTTTCCTAGCCTGACTTTGGCATCGGAGGGTCCCCTGCTCTAGCCAGGGTCACCTTTGTCTTTCATTTGTGTAGGGCTAGGGCTCGTTCTGAGCACGTGGAGCTCGGCAGAGGGTGATCCAGATTTCAACATCAACAAGTCTCATGTGTATCACCACCACCATGCGAGCATCTATGATTTTCTTCTTACCCATCTACGTGACCCAATTTTGATCTATCCACTATTAACCCCTCCGAATTTGTGTGCATGACCTGGAGACTGCAAAAAAAAGTAGTGTCATCTCATGGCAACCTTACCACATATGGTAGAGTAAAAAGGACACGAGTCAACTATGAAACTAGCCTACCTATATATTAATTGGACTAAGATTGATGAGTTGCTTATAGGTAATTGGTTTTGCCGTATGTTCAGCTCAATTCACACAATGATCCATCTCCATTTCTACCAATAGGCTTGCACGATTTGACTGGGTTTGAGCTAATCAATGCCTATCTGTATGGGATCTCATCCTGATCATTTCATACATCAAGAAGGTACATCTTATATATGCATGTATTTTAATATGCATTGCTTTTGTTGTGCATGCCTCGATAGTGAAACACACCATGTGAGAAAAGGACCAAGCTTTTATTCCATGAATGTTGGTCACACTCATTGTGATGGCCAATCTGGAATCTGTGCATACAATATCATGAAGTCATTGCATGCATACATATAAACTCAAACATTGGACAATCTCAATATGATCCAATGAATAAATACGTACACATATCAATAACAGTTTGATGGGTAACACCGAGTCTAATATTATCTTCCTATCATGTTTGGCTAATTGGTAAAGTATTTACTAGGTAAACAAATTTCTCTGCTTGGGTATTGGGAAAACGTTGTTATGAATTAGAAAGTGTTGAGGTGTAAATAGTTTACATGCAAATTGAAACACAACTTGTCGAGTGCAAACATTTGAGTGGATTTTGGTTCAAAGTTTTTAATTGTTGTAAACAGTTTACACGAATTTTCTTCCACTTAAGCATGAGAAATGCTCACTGTCAATTGATTGGAGGATAATTTGTCCATCCAACAGATAAGTTCCTAGCTATCGTGTATGTGTGAAGTCCAACCAGTTCAATGCACCACCATTGGGATTACCTCGTGCAAAAATTAAACCCATACACTCATTAGGTAGGCCGTGATATAGAAAATAATTTGGAGCCATTGGTAAATAACAAAATGCAAGTGTGGTCTGCCTATTGTGTGAATGGGCTGATTTTTGCATAAGGTGATCCTCATGGTGTGGCCAACCTATTAGATAGGTTAGATGTGAACATAACATGTTAAAAGTGATCTCCCATATGGATAGTAACTTTTCGTCTAAAACTAGTTGGACGTGAGCATTGTTCTCCAAACACATGGTGCAAAGTGTGTGTATATTCGCGGAATAATGAATGCGATTAAATAAATGGTCTCAAATATTTTACCATGATATACATCTGCAACATGTAAAAAAATCACTGTTCTAAGCCCATTGTAAGTTAGCTACAGCTAAAAAATAAGGCAATTTGTAGCCCATAGAAATGAGCCCACCAATTTCATAATGAAACAAAGTCTCATATATTTGATGGGTGGTTGTCAATTTTTTATGACGTGGCTCATATATTAATTGCATAACCTTTATATTTTTCAGTAATATAAGCTTTAGTATCCAATCATCGTGGTACAAACCATCATCTTCCCTATTTCTCATTGTAGCCTTAAGTTTTGTTGCAACTGCATTGCTTCTGGAGACAAACCTGGTACGAGTATAAAAGTAAAGACATAAGTTTGATGTTGACTGCCAACCTATTGCAACCTCATTTATTTGGGCTTGGTACCAACAATAGGAACACAGAGCCACGGGCGCAATATGATAGACCATTAAATAGGTTGATACAAGCAAGTGCTACAGGAGAATATTGAAAATCTTGAATTTTGCAACTGAACTTTAAAAAAAATAATAATAATAATAAAATAAAAAAATCCAGATTTTGGAAAACGGCCAAAAATCTGAAATTTGAAATTGGTTTGTAATTGAAATTAGGACTCGCAAGGGTGCCAACTATGATACTGGTTTCAGAACTTGAACTTCCATTCCCAGCTGCCCCAAAATCCTGAATTTTAAGGGTTGCCAATGGACTCAAAACGACTACTCAACGGAGCCTGTGACACATGGACATCAATATCCGGAAGCAGTTTACTTGGTGACCAAATTACCAGGGATATCCCTAGTCACCCGTGGACATCAACATCCAGAAGCAGATTACTTGGTGATTAAATTATCAGGAATATCCCTAGTTATCCGGTATCATAGATATGTCTCGTTGATTACCTACTCAACTGAACAACTTTTAAACATGCCTTGCGTGATCCATCCCTAACAAGGGGCGCATGTGACCCAATCAAATCTAGTCACATCGGGTTACAGGGGATATCCTTGGTGATATCCACACAGATGTACAAGCTACGTGTACAGACACCGGATTGCTTGGTGACCAGCTATCCTTGGTGACGCGACATGGTAGATTTTGATTCGGCTATATGCTCAGGGATTGTCCAGGATGGGGATTTCTTGCTAAAGCCTTAAGTTCCTGTGCCGGGATGCAAGGTAGGGCCCACTATGATATTTGTGAGAAATCCACCCCGTTCATCCATTTTGTGAGTTCATTTTAGGACATTCAACAAAAAATGATCAGGATCCAAAACTCAAGTAAGCCACACAAGAGGAAACAGTGAGAATTTAGTGATCACCGTTGAAACATTTGTATGGCCACAAAAGTTTCGTATAAAGATAAGTTTTTTCTGTTTTCACTTCATCCCAGTGGGAATGACCTTATAAACGGTTTAGATGGCATATAAATATCAAGGTGGAGCCCAAGAAGGTTTCAATAGTAAGAATTTCTTTCCCACTTTTTCCTCTCACTTGAATTTCTCACAAACATCACAATTGGCGCCACCCTGCATCCCACAGCAGGAACTTCCTGCAAAAGGCTTTCCAGAAATCTGCGTCGGATGGACTGGTTGGGTACCGGGACAACTTTAAAACATGCTTTGTGTAATATGAGTTTTTCACGTGTGATCTCACCTGATGGATAGCAACCGCTGGATCCAAGCAAGTGCAACGCCTTTTTTGGGGGGCGACTATGCTCCCCAGAGCTGTACACGAGTTGAACCGAGTCAAGCTTGGCATAGCTTGACCAGTAGCTAACCCTAGTTCGAACTCGGGCCGGCTCGGTCCTCAAGCCCGTTTGGCCAGCTCGGCTCGGTTCGGTCAGCAACTTGGGCTAGCTCAAGCCGAGTTTGAGCTTGTGCGGCATTTTCTCAAACATGTAGAATGCATCTTCAATTTCTCAAATAATGCAAAACAATAACAACATTTTTACAAGTATTTCATCAAACATTTAAAGAGTAGCATCAAAATCAAACACCCGGCGAGCAACATCAAAATCAAACACCCAGCATATCCATTCCTTCCTTGCCAACACTTCGTTGAGTCATTTCATCAAACACTACGCGCAACATCAATATCAAAATAATGAGTCACCGAATTGATTCGATTCGAGTCAGTTCAAGTTGAGGTTCGATCCGAGTCGAGTCGAGCTCGGGCAAGCTCGAACTCGGCTCGAAATTTTTTCGAGCTCCAAAGACTAGCTTGACTCGGTCTGAATCCAATTCCGAGCCAAGGCGAGTTGAGTTGAATCGAGCGAGCTGACTGAGCTAACTCAACTCGTGTACAACTCTATCCTTCACCATCTCACTCGGGCGATTCCGTCTCACATTTTCTTCGGCCCATGTTTTGGAAGCGGATGCATGGGGCAACGTCTCTTCTCTGAAAAGCATTTTCTTCAGCCATGTTTTGGAAGCGGATGCATGGGGCAGCGTCTCTTCTCTGACAAGCATTTTCTTCTGGAGGAGATTTAAGCAACATTAAATCATTTAAAAATATAAATGAAAAGTGGAAAATATTAAAATAAAATAAAATATATAAGCTGATAAACATAAAAAATATCCATTCACCCATCAAATATTACGATTCAAGTTCACAAATAATAACTGTCAAATTATCATAAATTATTGTAAGCAAATATAAGGAAAATAGAAAATATTATCTCATCATGCTTCATGCAATTGTTGCAGATACTATCTCATCCTCCTCTCTTTCATTTTCTTTGAACTACTCATCAACAGAGTTACCTTTTCCCTAAATCAAATGTGAAAATTCACTAGTGGTGTAATGGGATTACCATGGTTGTGCATGTGGAAGCTTGGTGGAGCTAAAGAATGAAGGTTATGTCTTAGAGGGGAGGTGATTAGGACCAATTAAAAATTTTCATTTTTTAATACCCTATTGCCTACTTAAGCTAACATACAATTAAGCTAAGCAAGTTAATCAAATTTAAGGCTTCTAAGTTGATAGATGGTCCAATAACATAGACTACAAATGATATGCTAATTAAGCAACTAGTGTATAAACATGATAGTATACATGTGTGTGTAGGATGTGCAAACTATCAACTCTTAACATTCATCTAATCATGCATTTGTATTTTTAAACATTCAGTCACATAAGCATAATTAAACAAGTGTGCAAATGACAATCCCAAATACAAGCATATATAGTGGTTTAGTTTTCCAACTCCACTCCCAGTGTTGGGATTTGTGTTGCGGAATCACACAGATATGGATCTAGGATAGTAATCCACGAGCACCAAGCAATCACAAGAAACATAGAGATTTAACGTGGAAAACCCTTGCAGGAAAAAACCACGGCACAAAGTGATAGAAATTTCACTATGAAAAGTACAAATTACAAAGATAAATGACTTACCTGGCTTGAACAATCCTCAAACCTCTCCTTGTCTCCACCCCTTGAAACCTTAGAACCCTGTTAGAAACCCTAGAATGCCTTAGAATACCTCCTAGTTTTGTATACAACCCTTTATATAACTTTAGAAACAAGTAGAACCAGAATAGGAAACAAAAATCGCAGAATCTGCGTTTCTGCAAATGAATTTACGTATTCGATGACATCGAACTAGCTTCGATGTCATCGAAAAATGACAAAAACAGTCCAGTGAGCAGGGGCGAAAATCGAACAAAACTCAATGGCATCGACCGGCTTCAATGTCATCGAAGCTGGTTCGATGTCATCGAACCCAAAATGAGATTTAAGACATCTCCGACAACAACAATCTCTACCATGTCTTCAATCTTCAAACGTGTAGCTTCTTGTCCTATTCTCTTATCTTTATATCGCATCATAGCTTCATCAACACTTCTCGCGCACACTCCGTCCTTTTATTATGCCGTCACCAATCCCAGAGAAGTTATACAGAACTTAAACTTCTCTGTAGGAACGACCTTGGTGAGCATGTCTGCTGGATTCACGCTGGTGTGAATCATTCCCAGTGTTACGCCTCCTTCCTCAAGCACCTTTCGGATAAAATGGTGACGAACATCAATGTGTTTAGTACATGAGTGATAAACATAATTTTTAGCCAAATTAATAGCGCTCTCGCTATCACAGTTAACCGGCACGGCATCCTGCTGAAGTCCCAACTGATATATCATGCCTCTGAACCAAACACCTTCTTTAAATGCTTCCGTCACTGCCATATATTCTGCTTCTATTGTGAAAAGAGCTACCACAAACTGAAGTTTCGACATCCAACTAATTTCTCCACCTAGTACAAATGAGTATCCTGAAGTTAACTTTCTGGAATCCACATGCCTGCGTAGTCTGAATCCACATACCCTACCAACTTTTCTCCTATTTTCTCAAAAGTTAAGACGTAGTCTTTCGTACCTCGAATGTATTGAAGTAACCATTTCACCGTTTTTCAATGTTGCTTGCCAGGGTTTGACTTGTATATGCTCACAACATCGACTGCGTGTGAAATATCTAGTCTCGTAACACTGACTGCATGTGAAATATCTAGTCTCGTACAAACCATGACATACATTAAACTGCCAACCGCATTCAAATAAGGCACATGAGACATAACCTGCTTTTCTTCATTTGATTTAGGACATTGTTCTGAGGAAAGCTTGAAGCGAGCCGCGTGGAGAACGTTCACTGACTTTGCCTGATCCATCCCATACTTGATCAGTACCTTTTCAAGGTATTCTGCCTGTGATAACCAAAGCCTGCTCCTCTTCCTGTCTCTATGGATATTTATGCCAAGAACCTTTTTTGCAGCCCTCAGATCTTTCATCTCGAATGTCTCTGATAACTGAGTCTTCGGTATGTTGATTTCAGACTTATTATGATGGCGATCATTATATCATCAACATACAATACTAGGATGATGAATTTTCCATTACTCAGTGTCTTATAATAGACACAGTAATCGTATTCATTCTCGAATGTCCCTAAAAGGGCGACTGTTTCAGGCCGTACAATGACCTCATTAACCTGCAAACTTTTTTCTCTGCCCCTTTAATTTCGTAGCCCTCTGGTTACTTCATGTAGATCTGCTCTTCCAACTCCCTATGCAGGAATGTCTTGACATCTATCTGTTCCAACTCGAGATCGTATTTAGGAACCAGTGCCAACACGAATCTAATAGACACCTGCTTAACCACCGCGCGAACATCTCTGTGAAGTCAATTTCTTTTCTTTGAGCATAACCCTTCACTATCAATTTAGCTCTGTATCTATCATGTTTTCTTTTGAATAACCACTTGCATCTGATTGCTTTTCGGCCCAATGAAAGCTCTACCAACTCCCATGTGTGATTTTTGTGCAATGAGTCCATCTCATCATCCATAGCCGCCTTCTATTTTTCTTCATCAGGCTCATCAAAAGTTTCCTGAATAGTAGACGGGTCCCCCTCATCTGTAATGAGGGCATATGTAATATTAGAGTTGTCTCTGTATCTTACCGGTAACCTGTGATCATGCGGTGGGTTTCTTCTTACAGGTGACTACTCCACCTGCTCCTGTACCTCTGCTGCGCATCTGTCTCTGCTTGAGTATCATCTGTGTTAATCTGGACGTCTACGATTAAACTTTCAGGTTCCTTTTCTGCTCTTGGTATTCTTCCAGAATAGAGAGCTTTCATCGAATTTGATGTCATGGCTAGTGATGACCTTACATGTGACGTTTGCGAATAACTTGTAACCTTTCACACCAATACCATAGCAAAAAAAAATGTACTTTTTGGCTCTATGGTCTAGCTTATCTCTCTCAACCGACGGTACGTGAGAGTAAGCTTCATAGGCAAATATGCACAAATCAGAGTAGTCAATCTTATGACCACTCCATACTTCTTCTGGGAAGTTACATTCAATTGCCGTAGAAGAAGACCAGTTCACCAAATAGTAGGTCGTCTTAACGACCTCTGTCCATAGGTCCTTGGCCAATGCAACATTACTTAACATGCATCAGGCCATCTCCAAGGGAGTTCGATTCACTCGTTCAGCCACACTGTTTTGTTCAGGCATGTGACACACTGTGTTGTGCCTAATGATCCATTCGTCCTTTTAATATTCATTAAACTCAGTGGAAGTGAATTTTCCACTATTGTCAGTCCTTAAAACCTTTATTTTTTACCCTGACTGATTTTCCACCATTGCCTTTTATTGTTTGAATATGGTGAAAATTTTGGATTTATGTTTCATGAAGTAAACCAAACTTTACTGGAGTAGTTGTCAATGAATGAAACAAACCATGTTGACCCCCCAATGGAAACCTCTGACGATGACCCCCATACGTCAGAGTGCACATAATCAAACACTCCCTCACATCCATGTTTTCCAGTTTTAAAAGACAATTTAGATTGTTTACCATATATATAATGCTCGCATATATCTAAATCAAAATTTTTAAAAGATGAAATCAAACAACGATTAGATAGTACCTTTAAGCCCCGCTCGCTTAAGTGGCCAAGCGAGCATGCCACATATGTAGGGACGTGGAATCTGCAATAGCTGCTACCGCTCCACATGCTGAAGTGCTCTCGATCAACCTGTAAATATTTCTGTACCTTTGTGCTCTCATAATCACGAGTGCCTCTTTTGAAACTTTAAGGACACCATTAATACCAGTGAACTTGCTGTTCACAACCCCAAGTGTAGGGTCGCGATGTAGTAACAATCTCGGTAAGACCGAGGTCAAATCCACAGGGACTGAAACTTGTACGTTTCTGAAATTAACTAGAAGTAGAATTAGAAGAAGATGTGAAACTAATTCTGAAGTATTTGAGAGAGTAATTGTGAATAAAGTAATTAAAACTAAGAATTTAAAGATGAGAAATAGGGTATCAAGGATCCACTTGTAGTGATCAGGGAGCCCTCTTACTTGATTCAAGTAACACAATTGGAATTGGAGTCTTATCCTATCCAATTGGAAGATATATCAATAAAACTAAATCTAAACTTTCATTGATCTAATTCTCAAAAGAGGAGAATTGTGATACTTGGAAGGGATTCCATTACCAAACATGTCTATAGGACAATGGCTGACAACAAGATTTACCAATCCCACAATCTCAAAGTAAGGAAAAGAAGATACTCAAAGCTATTACAAATCTACTGTAATTTAAGTCACAATAAATCATTAAAAACTGAAAGTATTTCCTTAAAATCAAATTAGAATAAAAGAAGGTTCAACATAAACATGAATTAAAGCAAGAGAAACATCCCATCAGGCTACAAGCTTCACCTCTTAATCCTACCTAAGAGGTTTAGCCAACCATAGACATGATTGGATTTAAAACCTTAGAAGAAAGCATGAAAACAACAAAGGAAAAAGAAAAACTCTTGGTGACAACTTTTCCATCATTTTGCTCCATTCCTTAAACCCTAGAAGATGCCTAAGAACATCCTAGGGAGTCCTATTTATAGTTGTAGAACTCCAACTTTCGCACCTAGTTGGAAAACTCTAGAAACCGCCTCAAATTTACGTAGTTTGCTAAAATAAACTTCACTCTGTGCAGTTTCCCAAAATAGACTTCACTCTGTGCAATTTCACAAAATGACCCAGAGTTTTAGAATATGATTTTTCAGGACGATTTTAAGATTCTTTTTAATTTCTTTACTTCAAATATTTGATTCTCTTCATTCCTCACTTGGTTTTCTTGGATCTTTAGCATATGAATTCTTCAATCTTGGTCTCCTAAGATCCATCATTTACCTTAGTGATTCTTAAGCATCAAATCCATGCTTTTAGCACCCTTTTCAATCCAAGCACTTAAATTGACCTTGCAACACAAACATGAGTAAAATAGAACATTAAGCATTATCATGTTCATAAAACCAAGATATAAATGGGGGATAATATGCAATATTTGATCCTCAGCACAATCCCCAACCAGCATTTTGCTAGTCCCAAGCAAAGTGTGCGAAAAATATTTTGAGAACTACAGGATAATTTCTATAAGCTCAAGTGGTTAAAAAAAATAATGCAGATAATAGAATTTTAAAATACATCAATGTTATGCATTACCTTCTAAACTCTAGCACTCAGTAAGTTTCATAATCAAGTTCAAAGCATTAATCCTCCAATTAGAACAATTCCAAACATTGAGTTCCGTGGGTGAAGGTTCAATTCTTCACTTTCATGATAACATTGATAATTAAAAGAGCATTCAGGACAACCAAAACCTAAACCGAAACTTGCCTTACAGTTCATCTTTTAATTCTCTCTTTTATTCCAGCAGCTTTTGATTTTTTCATCGATGGCTTTCATGTTATGTCAACCTTTTTAGAGATCTTTAATAGGTGGCCTTTTCGAAGACAACTGTTTTTAGTTGGGTATTATTATTATTATTATTATTATTTTAAACATGATGGACAAATTTTTCAGGTGGGTTCCTTTCATGCTAAGTAATCACCAAGTTAACAATTCAATGTTGACTGAAGCTTTAATGTTACTGCTAGATGTGGCATGTGAAATCATGACTCGATCAATGTTTAAAGCTTCTATTCATGGATTAATAACTCGAACTTAACTTTGAAATCTCAAAGTAACTGAATCCAATGGATATAAATCATCAACATTAAGCATCTTATACTTCTATTTTTTTAAAATTTTTCAATTTTCTGTACTTTTTTCTTTTGCAATTTTTGCTCAAAGACTAGGAGAACAACTGATTAGGTAACCTAATCCCCCATCCCCAACCTAAAATTTACATTGTCCTCGATGTAAAAGAAATAAGCATGTAATGCAAGAGAGGCAATGAAAAGAAAAGGGAAGTGATGGAAAGATAGTACCTGAAGAAGGAATTTTAAGGCTTTTCCAATGATCTTAGTATGAAGATGGGTTAGCACAAAAGACTTGAACAGATAATAAATAAACTATCCTAAAACAACGGAAAGCAAATTATCCTAAACAACAAAAAATAGTAAACTTAACTACACCTCCGTCAGATTAGGAGGTCAATCCTGGCAAACAGGATCATTCAGAGGTATGGACATGTCCTCTGAATCAAATTTTTCAACAAATGGCTTTTAACTGTGTCCATTCACTTTGAAATCATTGCCATTGTTTAGATTCTGAATCTCAACGGCCCCATGACGATAGACATTAGTAACAGTGAAAGGGCCAATCCAATGACAACCGAGTTTACCCGAAAAGAGATGTAATCAAGAATTGTACAAAAGGATCTTTTGACCTGGTGTGAATGATTTCTGAGGAATGTGTTGGTCATGAAACACCTTCATTCTATCCTTGTAAATTCTCGAGTTCTCATATGCATCGTTCCGGATTTCCTCAAGTTCATTCAATTAAAGTTTTCACAGCAAGCTAGCGTTGTCCAAATTAAAGGTCAGATTTTTAATCGCCCAGTAGACCCTATGTTTTAACTCCACACGTAAGTGGCAAACCTTCCCATAGACAAGTCTAAAGGGAGACATTCCAATAGGAGTCTTAAATATAGTATGGTAAGCCCATAAAGCATCGACCAGGGTCAATCATTTTTTCCAGTATGTGTTTAATTTTCCTATTAGAAATCTCAGCTTGCCCACTTGTTTGTGGGTGGTATGGAGTGCTTACTTTGTAAGAGATGCCATATTTCTTTATTAAATTAATGAATGACCTATTAGAAAAGTGTGATCCTCCATCACTAATGATGGCTTGAGGCGTTCCGAACCGGGGAATGATGTTTTCTTTTAAGAATTTAATGACGGTTGGTGGTCATTGTTTCGGCATGGGATCGCTTCAACCCATTTAGTGACATAGTCTACTGCTAGCAAAATATATAAATTTTCAAAGGATTAGGGGAATGATCCTATGAAATTAATGCCCCAACAATCAAATGCTTTTATGATAAGAATGAGGTTTAAAGGCATCATATTTATACAGGACAATGCTCCCAATTTTTGACAACGCTCATAAGCTTTGTAAAACTCATGAGTATCCCTGAATATAGCGGGCCAATAAAAGTTGCACTGCAGAATTTTGCCCGTGGTCTTTTTAGTAGAAAAGTAACTACCACAAGCCTGAGAGTGACAAAAGGAGATAACACTTTGGTGTTCATTGTCTGACACACATCTCCTTAAGATTTAGTCTGGGCAATATTTGAATAAATACAGATCATCCCAAAAGAATTTGTGTACCTCGGCAGAGAATTTCTTTTTATCTTACGCAGTCCAATGTGTCGGCGTGGAACCTGTGGCAAGATAATTAGCAATATCTGCGAACCAAGGTGATTGGGAGACTTTAAACAATTGTTCGTCAGGGAATATGTCATTTATATGTGTCGTCTTAAGGGAATCAGAGAGATCAAGGCAGGAAAGGTGGTTAACCACTACATTTGCTACTCCCATTTAATATTTTATTTTTAAATCAAATTCCTGAAGTAGAAGGATCCATCTTATCAAGCGGGGCTCAGCATCATTCTTAAAAAGAAGATACTTGAGCGCACATGCATGATCCGTGTAGATGATGATCTTGGATCCAATCAGGTAGGACTTAAATTTGTCCAAAGTGAATACTACAGCTAAGAGTTCCTTTTCCGTAGTAGTGTAATTCACTTAGGCAGGATTTAAGGTTCTACTTGCATAATGTATAACGTAGGGCCTCTTATCTTTTCTTTGACCTAATACTGCCTCAAGAGTATAGTCGGATGCATCGCACATAAGTTCAGAAGGGATGCTCCAATCGGGTGGCTGCATGATAGGTACGGTGGTTAACATGCCCTTAAGCTTAGAAAAAGCTTCATAACATTGCTTAGTCCACTTGTATAGTATATCCTTCTGAAGTAGATTGCACAAAGGATGAGAGAGGTGACTAAAGTCCTTTATGAATCTTTTGTAAAATCCGGCATGTCCAAAGAAGGATTGCACGTCACGTATGTTCTTGGGTAGAGGTAAGTTAGAGATAAGATCAATCTTAACCATATCTACCTCAATTCCTTTAGAAGAGATGATATGTCACATGACAATTTCCATACGAACCATGAAGTTATACTTCTCCCAATTAAGTACCAAATTCTTTTCGTCACATCGCTTCAGCACATTTAAATTTTTTTTCAAACATTTGCTGAAGGATGGACCAAAGACCAAGAAGTCATCCATGAAGACCCTAAATATTGCCGCACCATATCAGAAAAAATACTCGATATACATCTCTGGAAAGTGGCGGGAGCATTACATAATCCGAATGGCATCCTTCGGTAAGTAAATGTCATATTTTCCTGATCTTCAAGGGCTATCTCAATCTGATTGTAGCCCGAATATCCGTTAAGGAAACAGTAATAGGAATGACTAGCTAGCCTTTCCAAAATTTGATCGATGAAGGGCAAAGAAAAGTGGTCTTTCCTCATGACGGTATTCAACTTCCTATAATCAATGCACATTCTCCAACTGGTAGTGATCCTAGTTGGCACAAGTTCATTGTCGGCATTAGCTATGATGGTGATTCTTGGCTTTTTAGGAACCACCTGAGTTGGACTCACCCATTGACTATCAGATATTGGATATATGATACCCACATCTAATAGCTTAAGAACCTCGGCCTTAACCACTTCCTTCATATTTGGATTTAGTCTACATTATGGTTGCTGGGAGGTCTTTGCATTATCCTCGAGATGAATGCGGTGAGTACAAATCAAAGGATCAATTCTCATGAGGTCCGCAATCGACCATCCAAGGGCTCCTTTGTGCTCAATGAGAATAGAGATAAGTATACTCTCTTGTTCTTGCTCCAGGTGGGAAGAAATCATCACTGGGTATGTCTCATCTTAACCTAAATAGACATATTTCAAATCGAAGGACAAAGGTTTTAGGTCAAGCTTCGGTGCCTTAAGGTTAGACAGTGAGGCACTACATCAGTTTGGGGCAATTCTTCAAATTGTGGCCTTCACCGGTTAACTTCAAGTACCAGCACAGTATCAAGCATCTCACCTGTCTCCCTAATTATATCATCATTTAAATAATGGGAGTGTGCCAAACATGTCTCTAGAGGGTCAGAGGATAAGGTCACCAGGGTTCTATCTTCCATAAACGAATCAATCATGTTAATGTCGTGGGTATCGTCATCATCCTTTGCCTGTTTGCTCATATTGAAGAAAATATTGAGCTCTAATGTTATATTTCCGAAAGATTGCAATTTATGATTGCATTTGATGTAGCAAGGAATGGGCGACCAAGGATGATAGGAATTTGAGTGCTCATGTCCACGATGAGTTGAGTGTCCAGGACAAGAAAATCTACTGGGTGGTAGAATTTGTCAACCTGGACCAACACATCCTCAATTATTCCTCTCGGTACATGAACTGAATGATCGGCAAGTTATAATGTGGTCCGGGTGGGTTTTAATTCACCCAGACCTAGTTGTTCATAGACCGAGTAAGGAATCAGATTTACGCTTGCTCCTAAATCAAGAAGTGCGTGCTCAATCCTGTAATTCCTAATTACACAAGTGATGGTTGGGCTAGTGGGATCTTTGTATTTTTGTAGCACATCTTGCTTTAGGATGACACTCAATTTTTCTTTCAGAAAAATTTTCTTTTTGATGCTTTGTCGCTTTTTGGTCATGCATAAGTCTTTCAGAAATTTGATATATGAAGGAATTTGTTTCACAATATCAAGAAGAGGGATGTTGACCTTACTTGTTTAAACACCTCTAGAATGTCCTGAGAGTTAGAGAGAGGTTTTGGTGCAACAACCGTTGAGGAATGGAGCAATCGGCTTGCTTTGAAGTTCCGGTTTTACCTCATATGGAGCATCACTAGGTCTATCGATGTCATCTACTTCCAAGTCATTAGGCTTTCCAACTATTACTGGAATAGATTTGTCAACTATCTTCCCACTCCTAAGAGTGGTGATAGGCTTAGCTTGCTCCATTGAATTTGAAGAGCTTGGTTCACTAACTCCGTATTACGGTTTAGGGTTGGGGATAGGTTGAGCTGGAAGTATCCTTTTCTCCATAACTGTAACACGTGAGTCTATCTTTTAAATGGCCTTTGTGAGTTCTTAAAAGGCTTAAAGAGTACTTTATTGGATAAACTCTTGAGGGTTTTAAACCAATTCCTCTTGAGGTTTCCCTTGATTTAAGAATTGATTAGGGATACCTTGAGGTGTAGCTGATTGTCTATTCCTCCAACTGAAATTTAGGTGATTTCTCCAACTAGGATTGTATGTGTTTGAAGTGAGTCCTTTGAAAGGCCTTTGATAGTTGTTTAGGGCATTTGCTACTCATTTAATATTTCTTGAAATGCAGGTATTGTTGGACAATTTTCAGTTGTATGAATATTGCACGCACAAATACTGCAGACAACTTCCTTACCCTTATCCTTCCTAAGTTCCATGGCATCGAGTTTTCTTGTGAGACTGGCCACTTTAGTATTTATATCATCATCCTCCTTTAACAAGTATATTCCACCCCTCTCCTTTGATTGATTAGGCTTAGATGTGGTGCGAAGTCTTGGGAAGATGTCCCATGATTGTGCGGTTTCAGCGAGTTTATTAAAGTAATCCCAAACTTCATCGACATTTTTGTTTATGAATTCACCATTGCACATCGTCTCGACGAATTGGCACATGGAAGATGTCAATCTGTCATGAAAGAAACTTGTTATGTGCCATGTTTCAAAACTGTGTTGTGGGCATGAACTGACAAGATCCTTGAACCGCTCCCAACATTGGAAGAATATTTCGTCTTCCTTTTGGGCGAAGTTGTTTGTCAATCACGTGAACCATTGTGTCAAGTAATCTGATGAGCCCTTGGAAAATGAAGATTGAAGACACAACTAAAACAGAAGAATCAAGCAACATACAGAGGGTAAAAAGATGCTCCTATGCTCCTATCCTCAAAACTAAACAAACCTATACCCTTTAGATGATCTTAAACCAAATAGAAAACCCTATTAGATCATCACTTGAAGCCATAAAAGTTCTCATTTTACGTCTACTAAATTTGACTTCAAAAGTTTGGAAATTACTGAAACAGAAAATGAAAAACAGTAACTTTCGGTCTGACTGAAACAACTCAAAATAGTCCAGCAAGTTTCAAAGCTTATTCGGTCCAACCGAAGTCAGTAATTTGTCCGACCGATCAAGCAACCAAAGGGCTCGGCCTAACCGAAAATGGACAAAGCGAATGCCAAGGTTTGGAGTTAATTCGGTCCGATCGAACTTAAATTCGGTCCGACCGAATGTAATCGAAGAAAATCCTCGGTCCAACCGAAAGTGATACAAAAATGTCTAGCAACCTGAGGACCTTATTTGGTCCAACCGAGCATTAATTCGGTTCGACCGACGATAGTTCAGTCCGACAAAAGGATTCCTCGGTAGGACCGAAATATAGCCGTTATAGATCCGTTGGTACTTTTTTCTTATAAATAGAGCAGCGAATCTTTACAAAAACCATGGATTAAGGCATTCTAGAGTCCCTAGTGCATCCCAGCTTACCCTAGCCATCCTAGACTCTACCCATATGAGATTCATGTTCTTTTCATTGTGGTTCCCCCCTTCATGAGCATTCAAAGCTCCTATTAGCGAAGAACATGATTTCAAGCCTTCTCTAAAGTATTGAGACCAAACATATTGGTATATTCTTAGTCTCTATAATACTCTAGTGCATCCATCAATTGAATCTCCTAGGAAAACTACTTACCATCCAGTTATAGGAGATTCAACCCACTCCCATCACCTTATTTACCCTAAAAGGAGTATCATATGCAAGGAAATCGATCGTGAAGCTAAATCATCAGAACAACCACAGCATCGTGATCGGGGGAGCATTTAAGAGCCGATTGAAGCTCAGTAAAGTAGAGATCAGGCAACCCATAAGCTATAACAAGAAGGGCTCATCCACTTACAAGTAAGTACTAGAGTCCAAAGAGTCTGAAACCTCTTCCTTGTGTAGGATTTGGTATCAGACTTTGTTCCGCAAACTCGCTAAGACCTTTTGTAGGCCTCCAACAGAATACGTATAGTGTCCTTGTGTAGGACTTAATGCCTTATGTAGGCACCTTAGTGTGTCCTTGCGTAGGACATAAATTGTCAGGTTCTTATGTAGAACCTTGGCCTGTGTGGCCTATATTGTTGGGTTCGAAATTAGGACCCTTGTCTTTATGTAGGACATAAAGTCTAAGTTCTTGTGTAGGACTTTCACTCTTGTGTAGGCACAAATTGTAGAGTCCTTGTGTAGGGCTGTAAAGGTTTAAGGTAAACCTAATTTAAAAACTTTTTTATAGTGAAATCCGGCACACTCTAGAAGAGAGTGAGTCAGCCGGGAGTGGAGTATGCACATAGTCGAACCACTATACATACTCGTGTTTGAGATTGACATTTGTGCATTTGTTTAATTCATACCTATATGTTTGAATGTTTAGATATGTATGCATGATAAGGTGAATGTTTAGGGCTGATAAGTAGCATATCCCATTTACACATGTTCTCCATTCTATAGACTAGTTGGTTTGTTGATATATCTTTAGAAGTCGATAAGATTGGATCCTCTATTGGCTTGGAAGGCTTTAAGAATTAGATTGCTTTGCTTAGTTTAAGCTTTGTAATAATGATTTTAATTATTGGCATAATTATTGTAAAGTCCTATTCACCCCCCTCTAGCACCTTAGTCATACATTCATACTTCAATAACAGCGGTCTAAACTGCAATTTCAGATCTAAACAAACCCATCAATCCCTTTGTGATTCCTTGTTATTCTTTAGTCATTTCTTCCATGGAACATCAGACAAAGCGTATTGCCCATCGTCCTCAGTCTGATTACTCATCCTGCTCCGCTACTCGGGTTGTGCGCACCATTCGTACATTGGAGGATGACTCGAAGAATGTACAGGATTTCCATACTTAGAGTATTATTATTGAACGACCTGTGAATGTCAATCATATTGCTAAATTTGGTCTGGTTGAAATTCTCTCTGAGGTAGGATGAGAGAAAATTTTTAGTTGTGGAGGAGCATCTTAACGGTCGATTGCCCAAGGGATGTATGCATCCATATATAAGTAAAGTTTCTTCCAAATTGTTAACATTTAATATTCAATTTCTGGAAGACACTGTCATTATCACACCCTCCATCATATCATCCGTTATAGACATTGATATGACGGAAGATGGAATTCCTATTCATACTATTTTTGAAGATATGTATCCTTCAGAAAGAAATACCATTACCATGGTATTATGTGGCTTTGACGCTCCTTACTTTCAATTTACTTCCAAAATATCACGTTCTTCATCACATATTTACTTTAAATGTCTATCCTTGGGCAAGGAATAAGACTAATCTTACTCCCTACATGATGCGTATTTTACACTCTGTTGTATCCAGTATTTGCATTTATCTTCCTTCATTGATATCTTATTTGATCATTCGGTATCGTCTCCATCCTCGTCATGGTTCTATTCCCTTTACATTTCTTATGACTTCTCTTGCTTTGTAGTTAAAGTCCAAATTCTCGCGATAGAAACACCAGAGTCCGAGCTTCCATTTGGCAATGCAAACTTAAATATGATGAAACTTGAATTGATACTTGAGCAACGAGGTGATCAAGAAGAAGTTCTTGAAGGAGATGTCAACATGGATGTATTTTTGTTGATCTGGAAGAATCTGCCGACATAGATGATTCAGACTTCTAGTCTTCCGAATTCTCTGAAAGATTGGAGAATCTAGAGAAGAAGGTGGACGCTTTGCATGTTTCACAGGATTCTTCATTACTTTAGACTCAGAAACAACAAATGAAGTACATGAAAAAGTACTTTCATCAATTTAGTCGGATTCTAAAGATCAATGATCCTAATATGCCTGCATCGTCCTCTTCTAGATCTGATTGATAAACTTTTATTATGGTATGTAATAACTATAATTCTCCTTTTGGATTACTTACACTATTGTAATATCTTTTCCCTTACATACATTTGGACGATTTGATATCTAATGTTTAAATGAGTCTCTATCCTTATGTTGTATGCTATTATCCTTGATTATCTGGTTAAATACTTCATTTATTTGCTTCTTCCTTTGTCAACTTCTGACAAAAAAAGGGGGAGAAAAGCTATGGATAATATGTGGATATAAACATGAGCACAACTCTCTCACATTGAATATATATATATATATATATATATATATATATATATATATATATATATATATACTACACTTGCACTTGTATGCATGAATTTTATGAAATTATATATATTTTTTGTTGCATGTGACATATGTGACTAATTTCTCAGGGGGAGTTTCGTATGCATGCTCTACGGGTGAGTATCAAGATCCAAGTTATCTCTGGTGGTGTATAGATGTTCCTTTAAACCATAGATCATATGAGTAAAATGAGTCAACTGAGATGTTGTAATATGTTGTGATGAGTTGTATGTTTGTATGAGTGTGTTTTGTCATGAAATTGACAGAAGGGGAGATTGTTAATGCTTATGCTTGAGCATAACTAGGATTGTCATATTTCATAATCCTATAAGGAGAACAAGCACTCATGAAGATATTCTTCGACAACTCATGAAGACCTGTGTAACGACTCCTTCAAGCATCTCAAGGAAGACTCAACATTCAAGCATGAAATAGAAGGTTCGAAGATTGGAACACTTCGTATGAGTTAACCATCAGGTGGTATAACTTTAGATTGACCTTAGGTTAGGTGTATTTCACATAGCGTCATAATGATCATCTTTTATTTAAAATACACTCAAGCCAACCCGACATCTAGTTTAGCTAGCTTAACTGCCTTCGGCTAACCCTACATAATTCGGGCAAGAATACACTATGGATCCCTATATTCTTTTGGGTTGAACTCATACACAGCTTCATCAATATCCCAAGAAGAAGATCGCCACAACCAAGTTACAGTCACGTCTTCGACTCGCCAATCGAAGAGAAGTATTGTATTTACTTTATTTCATTTTGGATTTTTCTAAGATAGCCTGAAAATCTCAGTGGGTTGTTTTGTGGTGATCCCATGAAAATCACAAAGTGGGTTTTATTGTGATAGCCCATGAAAATCGCAAGAACTATATAAGGTTATTAAGGTGACACTGGGAAACCTTGAAATAGTGAAAGCCAAAATTGCGAGAGTAGTAATTTTGGTAGTGGAGTAGATGTGGGTTTAAGCACCAAACCATTATAATCTCTTCGTGCATTGTGGTAATTGTTTTAATTTTTTATATGTCTGTCTTGTGATTGATTAGCTCTTGTTAAGTTTGATATTTTGATTTCAAAGACATGCGAAATAAGGTTGTTCTGCCTAAATCTTTTAGGTGAAGGTTGTCCTACGAACTATTTGATATCAAGAATTCAATACTCTAAGCAACTAAGTATTATTATTTTTTTATTCCACATTGTATCGAAATATTTTGTATTATCCTATTCCCCCCCCCCCCTCGCAGGACATCTATGGCTTGTCCTTTCAACTTCCTCTTATCTTTAATATAATCGGCCAAAATGTTGTCTTTCCTTTTGTTCTTGCATTATTTCTAATACTTAATTAGCCTTTTCTTCTCTTTTTCTCTTCTACATACATGACATCTCTGAATTGATGACATGGCACATATATGAGAAGATGTGCTCGTTCATTTCGTTTTCCTAAGGGAACGTTTCATGCCATTAATAAGGCACTTCAACCGTCACGACGCCTCATCTTTGGGTGTGATTATCCACTCTGAGTTCCTATATAAAGGACTCCCCACTACTTTTTCCCCTATACACTGAAGCTTCCTTAATTGCACTCTACAAAAGCTCTTATTTTCCCTTATCAATGTTGTTATAGCTGTCTCCTATCGACAGGGCTCAAACCATCTTGAGGGAAATCTTTCCCTTTACATTTAAGCTTTTACTCACCCCACCCTTTGGTACAACATTTACCCTTCTGTTTGTGACCTCTAGATGATTTCGAGGGATGATGTTGCTTTGAACGACCGCTAGATACTTTAACCAAACTCTAGCATATTGACAATGCATACTTTATTGCCGAAAAGGATTTGGAAACTCTTAACCTCATGAAAATAAGCAAACTGCCATTCACAAGGAAATGAACATACTCTCTGATCAATACGTTTGGGCCTGGTATAATTGTAGGCATTGGAATCGACAATATCATTTTAACAAAGTGATGTCGAGAACTCTACAGGTTCAATACAAAGAAGTTGATGATGACCTCCATGAGACTAAGCACATCTACCCTGGAAGATGCTCGAATTACATTGGGACTCTTCTGAATTTCATCAACTCTCAGATTGACCTTTATCAAGCTCGATCACGAGAGAGCAAAAGAACGAAAGAGTGAAGCTGAGCATAAAGCCATTGTCATTAGCCGTCGCATCAACCAAGTTTTGTGCTTTCTCGATCATGTTCTAGAAAGTGGAGAGTCATGAAGGCTCAAAGGAAAACAACTGAACTCATCAAGGAGCGTGTTACTAAGGAATTTGATGAGATGAAAACTTCTCACATGCGCACCAGTTCTCATGAGAACTCATGATAACTTTTTCAGAACTCATTTCCCATGATATGATTACAATATCTGAACCGTCCATGTGATGCATCACCCCATGAAACACCCAGGTCCCAACTTTTACCTTGATCCAAAACTTTGGTGGCCCATGGAAGAACAAAATAATTTCCTCCTATGGTTTGCCTCTCTCTCTTTTGTCATGGCCCACTAAAGTTTTGGATCAGGGTAAAAGTTGGGGCCTAGGGGTTTCACGGGGTGCTGCATCACCTAGACGGTTCAGATTTTGAGCTCATATCATGGGAAATGAGTTCTCATGAGAATTGGTCTGCAAGTGAGCATTCCTCTCTCTCTCTCTCTCTGTGTATTATCGACCCCAGGCGCATTTTTGTTATTATTCTCAGCTTTATAATAGAACATATATTTCTGCTTACTTTTGTCTTTCAACCGATTTCGATCTTCGTGCATTATTTATGACTATTCTAATCATCACTTGGCTTGATCTTTCCATATCTTCCACAAACTAGGATGATATATTTTTCCACGGACTAGGACGATATATTTTTTAAAAATCAACTGTTTATCAAATTTTTTGCTATATTTTCATCAATACCACAAAGGATATAAGCTCCTCTATGAAGAACCTTTATCACTGTAAATGATCCATCCCATATAGGCAACCATTTACGAAACTCAACATCCTTAGTTCTAATAGACAATAATGAAATTTAAGGCCTTTAGTCATATTTCGTCTAAGTCCTTGACTTTAACTAGCATAGCTTTTATAAACTCGGCCGAGGTCAAGTTAGCCTAATAGGCTACCTGTAATAATGACACTGTCACCTCTAAAAGTAACAAAGCATCATGCCGTATGCAAGTTTGAATAGATACATCCCTGTGCTTGTTTAAAATGAGTTGTGATAAGCTCAAAGAGCTTCAGATAGCTTAATATGCCACTCTCTTGAGTTTCTATTGATTATCTTGAGTAAAATATTTTTAATAACTTTGTTACTAACTTTGACCTAGCCATTGTCCTGAGCATAGTAAGGCGATGAATGCAACAATTTAATTTTATATCAATTGGCCATTGCTTTGACTTCATTGGACGAAAAGGTTCCACCTCGGTCTATAATGATTAACTGTGGAATCCCAAATCGATGAATTCTATGAGTCACAATAAACTCAATAATCTCTTGATGACCGATTCCCGACATAGGTTTTACTTCTCCCGCTTGGTGAAGTAATCAGTGGCCGCAATAATGAAGTTCTATCATTTAGATGGTGGATAAATTTTCCCTATCAAATCAATGGCTCATCCTTGGAATGGCCAAGGTTTGACAATATGATGCAATTTGGTTATGGGCACATGTTGTATTGGCCCATTTTTTTTTTTTACATGCTTCACATCCTTTAATATATTGGTTACAATCGACTGACATGTTCAGGCCAAAATACCCATAGCATCGAAGTGTAATCCTCGTTTTCCTTCCGACCTAGAGTCCTCCAGAAATTCCTTCATGCACTTCACCCATAACCAACATAGATTCCTTTTTTTGCTTAAACATCTCAATAATACTCCATTAGCCCTTTTTCGATATAGTTCATTATCGATCAATACATAATTTACAATTATTCTCTTAATGTCTTGGCCGACCTTTGTTTGTGGTGATCATAAGTAATGTATGATTGGAGTTTGTTGATGTAGAAATCTGGTTATCCCCTTTCTAGACGTATTTACCTGCATAAGGAACGAACAAGGAAGACCCTGGCTAGAGTAAGGGACCCTCCGATGCCCAAGTCAAGAAAAGGATCTGGGTCTAGTTGAGTATTGAAGGTTTAGGACCAAAGATAGTGTGTACCTTTCACCATAATAGTGTGTACCTTTCACCGTTAGAGGTACCTTATTTATAGCTTTTAGGAGAGGTGGTGATGCAGAGGGAATTTCCCTATTTAGTAGATACATATTGGAAGTAGATTTAGATCCCGGATTAGTAGGAGGATCTTTCGAGATCCTCGGCGAAGATCTCAGGGGGTCTAAGCGTGTCACGGATATCCTCCAAGATCCTTGGAGAAGACCCTAGACAGATTTCTCTTGGGCCCGATTTGATTATCTGAGATCATTGGAGATGCACAATATGAGGTCAAGCTAGTCTTGAACGACCTGACCTGGGAGTTTCGTGTCGACCTGAGTCATGAGGACCCGGGTTGTGCCGACCTAAGTCTTGCCGACCTCGCTATGCCGACCTGCCTCCTTAGTTGGATAGCAGGGCAAGATGTCCTTGAAGAACTCTGGGGATCTTAGAAATGGCAGAGGTAGTGCGCTTTTAGGTGCTTGGGCATGTCAGGAGATGTCATGATCTGGTGACGAGATGCCGAGCTTGATCTTACTCCGCGCTTGGGTTTTAAGTATGGGATTGAATTCATTGTAGTGTCCAACTTGGGAAGGTATGCATGGTTCTGACCTAACCTTTAATTATTGGTTAGCCTATTTTCCCTAGAACAGTAAGTCCCACCTACTTACTAGTTTACGCAGTAGGTTAGACAAGTAGATCAGTTTTCGCCAGGTCATATCATAATCTGTTCATGTCATCGAGTCATTCTGCCATTAATTACTAGGAAAGGCGGTTAGACACAAGTATCAAGGCGTATTAGTAATCAGAGTACGGTACCCTCGAGGTGGCGTGGCATGGCTCGAGGTCACGTGGGTTGTCAGGGCGCCTTTTGGTGTCAGGCGAATAAGGCATCGACGCATGGCCTGACCTCAGTCGTGGAGTCGTGCGGCAAGTGGAAGCATGCTACGTTTTGAAACAGGAGAGCAGAGGAGCCGTTTTTCAACCGTGCATTGATTGGGAGCAATGAATGCACGTACACGTGGCTCCTCTATAAAAGGGGATGCCCTAATCGTCAGGCAGGGTTACTTGCCTCTCCCTACTATCGCATTCTCCTCCTTTCCCTGACATCAGACGATTTAAGGCGACTGTAACTTCGGCGACTGTCCCAGGCGGTACTGTCCCCCGGTGAGCTTCATTTCCGCTCTCCCCTCCCTTTTGTTTCCATTTCTTTTCTTTCACCAGGTTTTTCGGCATTTTTAGGCTCACAGCCATGCCAGAAACCTCAGGCACACGGGAAGGGATCTCAGGCTGTGATGGGGAGATAAATAATCTACATCCCACGTCGAACCCGCCATCACCGCTGATGATGATGAGCGACATCAATTTTCGGACGTCACAGGCATCATGGGTGCTTGAACGGTCCCCGACGGAGCAGCCGGTTGAGGCAGAAGATGACTTCCCGATGGAGGAGGGGCTCGTCGGGTCCTCGTCAGAGGAGGAAGAGAAAGGTGTAAGTGCTATTGGTTATAGCCATTTTCGTTGTCAAATTTATGGTGCCAAAGACACTATTAGGAAGCTTGCATATGTTAAGATTAAAGCTCTACTCAAGATCAACTTTGATGGACAAGCACTGCTCACAAGTCAAGACTCGAGAAAGTGAGTTTGTTCGACTTAATTCAAAGACAAGGATAATGCAAGAAGCTTTCAAGTTCAATTTCAAGATCTCAAAGAAGCTTTTAAGTTTGAACTACATCAAAACTTCAAGCTTCACTACTTTCAAGCTCACGTGTCTTTAAGTTTCAATGTCCTTACTTCACTATTGAGGTATGACTGACCGTAGGTTGACCTTTAGAGTAGGCCATTTTGAATACATAATTCATATATTTTATATAAGAGAATTTGGCCTGTTCTAAGACTAGTCCTGGACTTGGTTCGACTAGTCCTATCACTGCTTCGATCTGTCTAAAGATTTCTTGGATCAATGGTAAGTTTGTTGCAAAATTCAAAAATTTTCTGTTAGGCTTCGACTAGTCCTGGGGACTGTTCGACTAGTCGTAGGAACAGTGTCGACTGGTTCTTTGATCAGTCATAGATCTTCGACTCAAACTACAATGATGATTTACTCTTAGCTTCGACCAGTCATGTGTGACCTTCGACCAGTCGAAGGTGCCCTACGACCAGTCGTGAAACCGTCTTATCTTATCGCGCTCGAATTTTCAAATTTCTGTTGGATCTACGACCAATCGTAATGACTTAAGACCAGTCGAAGACGTGATTTATTCACCTATAAATAAAGCACGAATCTCAGAATTAAATACACCATTCAAGCTAATTTAATTCGGCCTTCTGAGAGATAAATTTGTGCTCCGTTTAAAGCTAAGTGTGCTTATTTAATATTTTCTTTCTTTAGCTTTCTTAATTGATTTTGTTTCTTATATTCCAATCTAATCTGTAAAGGGGAAGTTTTATCTTCCTTTTACTGGAATCAAAATCAATTCAAGCTAGCCCATTTGTTTTAATTTAAAATCTATTAGAATTTAAGACCATTATATAGTGAGTATTGGACATTGAACTTTGACATTCAAATCTCTACTCCGACTTGGTTCTTCCGGGCTGCTACAACAAAGAAGAAAAACAGGTATTTTATAATTTGTGTAATTTACTTTATTTGGTTTTATTTGAGATTAAGCCAGAAAAATCTCATTGTATTGGTTATCTAAGGAGAGCCAGGAAAACTCAGAAAAGAGGGTTTTTTGAATTGTGTAAGCCCTTTAAAAAAGACACAATTGTGAAGGTTTTGGGTGAACTTGGGAAAACCTATTTGATAGTGAACGCTAATATCCCCTGTGTGAGGATATTAGGAGTGGAGTAGCATTTTGTGTGGCTGTTGTTGAATGGTTGGTGTACACACAGGCGAACCACTATAACTCTCTGTGTTGTGTGGATGTGTGTTTTATTTTCCTATCTTTGATTATTCTTTTGTGGAATGTATGTGGATGTGAATGTTGTAATCATCTTATTTCAAGCTCAGTGGAGAATGTTGTAATAATTTAGATTTATATTTCTGCAATCTATTTCTTTATTTGTTTGAGCTTTAGATTCTCTAATTGTTCTAGTAAGGTTGCCCTGCCATTTTTATGGTGCATGGTTGTCCCTAGAATAATCAATATTTGAGATTGCATTTTATTCCTCAGTATAGTTCCAATTTATTTATTCCTCTAAAGTTTGAGTTCTTGATATAAAGACTTTTCTAGAAATCAGGTTGTCCTACCATAAACTTTGGTTTTTGGTGTAAGGTTGTCCTTAGAACAACTTTTGTATCAATCTCTCAATACGTGTTTATTGAGGTTGCTATTCATTTTAGAATTGTGAATTGATTTACTTTATTTGGCTATCTAATTATTTAAATTCCGCTGTAATTATTTTAAATTTGGCATAGTCCTATTCACCCCCCTCTAGGACATATAGCTTGGCCTTTTCAAGTGGTATTAGAGCTTAATAGCTTGCTTTTTATTTGTTATTCTTGGATTTATTTCCTAAGCTAACGATCTAAGCTTTATATAAGATGTCAAATTTTGATAGCCTTTCAGTCACTAGGCCTCCACCTTTCGATGACACCAATTATGCCTATTGGAAAGCCAGGATGAGGATCTTTCTCAAATCTATGGATGAAAATGTGTGGCTAGCCACAGTGAATGAATGGACCCCTCCTACCACTGAAGCGACTGGTGTTGATAGTTCAAAAATAACTAAAACAATGGCTTATTTTTCTTGGACCATACTTCAGAAAAGTGAGAGTAGTGCAAATGCTAAAGCACTAAAATGCAATTACATGTTCACTATCACTGGATGAATTCAAAAGAATTATATTCTGTGATTCTGCAAAACAAGCTTGGGATATATTAGAAATGACACACGATGGTACTTCAATTACCTAGAAATCTAAGATACAAATCCTCACAACTAAATTTGAGGAAATACGTATGGAAGAAAATGAAATATTTATGGACTTCTATACCAAATTGAATGACATTGTAAACTCTATGTGGGGTCTAGGCGATAAAATCCCTAAAAGCAAGATATGTGCTAAAATATTATGCTCACTTCCTGAACGGTTCAATTCTAAAGTAACCGCAATCTAGGAACTTTGTGATACAGACAATATGAGGGTTGAGGAATTAGTTGGCTCATTACAGACTTATGAGTTAACCTTTAAAGCTCCAAAAGGTAAATCTATTGCCTTAAAAACTTCTAAAAATGTTTTTCATGAAAATGATTTAAACTCTGATTTAGAAAACTCTGAAGATGATATGGCCCTTTTAGCGAAAAAGTTTTATAAGATTTTTAAGAGTAAAAAGAGGGTTGATCTTCAAAAAGCATATGATAAAAAGAAACCTAGAACTAAATCAAGAAAATCATTGAAAGACAGTTAGTGCTACAACTGCCATGAGTATGGGCATTTGGCTAACAAATGTCTTAATACGGGCAACTCGAAAAACAAAAGTATGATAGCTACTTGGGATGAGTCTTCTGATTCTGAAGTCTCCTCTAAATCAGAAGATTCAGAAAACGAGTCAGGCAATGCAGTTAAAGCTCTTATGACTTTAGCAAAATTCACTTTTTTAGATAATGATGACTCTACAAGTGAAGAAAATCTGAATAGTGAATGTGAAAATGAAGATGATCTTCAAGATACCTACAATGCCCTATACAAGGAAAGTTGTAAAATTGCTGTGAAATTAAAACTTCAAAAAGAGAAATTTTCTAAACTCAAAGAAATTTATGAATCTCTTGTTTTAGAAAAGTCCCATATTTCAGACTGTTTTGAAAAGACAAAATGCGATTTGGATTTTAAAACCTCCCAAAATGAAAATCTTAAATCTGAAAACAATCAACTAAAATATGAAGTCTCTTCTCTCTTGAGTTTAAAGGAAACCTAAAAATATGCTCAAGGTGATCCTAAATTAGAAAAACTCTTATCAGGATCGAGAAAATGTGGCGATCGATCCGGTCTGGGCTTTGATAAGAGTATTCCTCCTAAACTAAAGAACACTCCTCCCAAGTTTGTAAAGGGAGAGACCTTAAACTCAAAAGGAAAAGATCAAATGTTTTCTAAAAACTCTAAATCGTTTCAAAAACCTAAAAGTAATTATTTCAACTACAAAAAACAAAACCAAAACACTTTGGCTAAAAAAAATAGTTGATTTACTTAAGGAGCTTCTAAAGTCTAACTCAATAGGTCATACTTATAATTCTTACAAACGAAAGAAGGTCAACTATCCACCTGAACCCAAAATGGTTATGAAATGGGTTCCAAAGGTCACTTGTTTGGTTGCTCACACTGCTTTCAAAGCTTCAAGTTATTTTAAATGGTACCTAGACAGTGGATGTTCAAGGCATATGACTGGTGATAAAGGTTTATTTACCGATCTCAAAGACATGATTGATGGTTCAGTCACCTTTGGTAATGGCAGCAACTGCAAGATTATGGGCCAAGGTACGGTTCAACTCTATAACCTTCCTTTGTTTAAAAATGTTTTATATGTAGAAAGACTGAAACATAATCTTCTAAGCATATCTCAAATATGCGATAATAACCATAGTATACGGTTTTCTAATCAAAGCTGTGAGATACTAAATAACAAAGGCTCGGTAATATTAACCGGACGACGAACGTCTGAAAAATGCTATATTGTAAGTGAATCCAGCTCATCTAATCAATTGTGTTACATGGTCCATACAGATGAGACTGATTTGTGGCACAAACATCTTGGACATGTACACTACCGAAATCTATATAGATTGAGCAAGCAAGAACTTATAAGTGGTCTACCCAAACTACAAAAAATGGATAAAATATGTGGTGAATGTTAGATTGGAAAATAAACAAGGAACTCACATAAAAAGGTAAATTCAAATACCACATCAAGACCACTCGAGCTTCTCCATATGGATCGTGTAGGACCTACAAGGACAGAAAGTCGAGGTGGTAAAAGATATATCTTGGTAATAGTGGATGATTTTACCAGATATACATGGGTTGTCTTCTTAAGGGACAAATCAGAAACCCTTGAAGAGGTGAAAAATGTTCTCAAAAGGATTCAAACTGAAAAGAGTTCTCAAGTCAGTAAGATTCGTAGTGATCATGGATCTGAATTTGAGAATAGCGGTTTTGAGAAGTTCTGTAGCGACTAGGGAATATTACATGAATTCTCAGCACCCAAAACTCCTCAACAAAATGGTATTGTTGAAAGAAAAAATAGTGCGCTTCAAGAAATGGCTAATGTCATGTTGAATAGTATGAAGCTCTCTAAGAATCTTTGGGCTAAATCAGTCAATACAGCTTGCTACATCATTAACCAGGTTTACACTAGTAAAGGTAATAATAAAACGGCTTGCTATATTTTACGAGATCGTAAAAATCTGGAAATGTTTGATACAAAGAGTGATGAAGGGATCTTTTTAGGATACTCTTTAAACAGTCGAGCTTATAGGGTTCTGAACAAAAGGACCGGTGTGATTCAAGAGTCCATCAATGTGGTCATTGATGATCACTTGAACACACCAGTCTCAAGTTCAGATAATGATGTTCTTGTAATTGATAAATCTGATACTTCATCTAATCAGACTGATTCTGATCTGAAGACTGTTAAAGATCATCCAACCACATAGATTCTTGGAAACCCTCTCACTAGTGTTCGTACCCGTAAATAACTTGAGGATATATGTAATTACATATGTTTTACATCCCAGATAAAACCATCTAATGTAAAAGAAGCTCTTACTGATGAAAATTGGATTGTTGCAATGCAAGAAGAACTTAATCAATTTGTTCGAAATGATTTCTGATATCTTATTCCTAGACCTAAAGATAAACATATTATTGGAACAAAGTGGATTTTTAAAAATAAGTCTGACGAGCTTGGAAATATTATTCGAAACAAGGCAAGATTAGTTGTACAAGGGTATACTCAAATTGAAGGTATTAATTATGATGAAACCTTTGCCCTAGTTGCTCGTCTTGAATCAATCAAACTTTTTATATCCATGACATGCTTTAAAAAGTTTAAAAATTTTCAAATGGATGTAAAGATGCCTTTTTAAATGGTGATTTACATGAAGAAGTTTATGTTGAACAACCTACAAGGTTTGAAGATCCTAAGTTTATTGATCAAGTATACCATCTTAAAAAAGCTCTCTATGATCTAAAACAAGCTCCCAGAACATGGTATGAGAAATTGACTAAGTTTTTACTTTGTCATAATTTTCAGATGGGAAGTGATGATAAAACATTGTTTGTTAAGAAACATAACGAAGATATCTTAATGGTTCAAATCTACGTAGATGATATCATTTATGGATCTACTTGTACTGACATGACTATTGAGTTTGCAGATTTGATGAAATCTCAATTTGAAATGAGCATGGTTGGGGAATTGAATTACTTCCTTAGGTTACAAGTAAAACAACGACCTGATGAAATGTTCATCTCTCAATCTAAATATGCTATGAATTTGATTAAGAGATTTGGATTTGAGAATGGTAAGAATTTTGATACTCCTATGAGTACAACTTTGAAACTCTTAAAAGATTCTGCAGGTAAAAATGTGGATCCGAAATTATATCGAAGTATGATTGGTAGTTTACTGTATTTAACTGCTAGTAGACCCCATATTACTCTAAGTGTTGGTATTTGCGCTACATATCAGTCTGAACCTAAAGAATCGCATTTGATTGTGGTCAAATGGATTATACGCTATGTCGCTAGTACTGTGAATCTCGGTCTATGGTATCCACATGAGACTAGTATTCAATTAGCTGGGTACTCGAATGCTGACTGGGCTGGTAATCTTGATGATAGAAAATCAACCAATGGTGGTTGTTTTTATATTGGAAACTGTTTAGTTTCTTGGCTTAGTAAGAAACAAAGTTTTATATCACTTTCAACAGCTGAAGCTGAATATATCGCAGCTGGTAATGCTTGTACACGGCTTGTTTGAATGAAATGTATGCTAAGTGATTATGGAATTAAGCAGGATTCTATGTTATTATATTGTGATAATACCAGTGCCATAAATATTTCGAAAAATCCAATTCAACATTCTCGTACTAAGCATATTGATATTAGATTTCATTATATTCGAGAATTAGTAGAAGATAAAATTATATCTTTGGAATATATCCCTACCGAGAATCAACGTGTTGATATTTTCATTAAACCGCTCGACAAAAGCAGGTTTAACAAAATGAAATTTGATCTTGGCATGTGCATTCTAAAATAATTATTTATGCTTACTTGTATCATAGTGTATATATTTGCTAGTTTGGATTTTAATTTTTTTAATAATATGAAAATCTTTTTTTTTTGTACTCGACCTGTCGTGGCACGACCGGTCGAAGAAAACCCACGACCAGTCATGAATCGCGTGAATCACTTAAATTTGGAAAAAATCACTTTCTTCTTCATTTCCTCTTCACTCTCCAACGAGCCGACCCACGACTAGTCGAACCCACCTTCCAAATCCTTCAAGGTTAGTGTTTCATTTGCTTATTTCTTGTGGATTTGTGTCTAGATTACTTCTATTTTCCTCTTGAAGTTATCTATTTCTTATTTCGTTGTGATTTGGAGTTTTTCTTTTGAAAAATCTGTTTTAAGAAAACTTTCTCAATCCTTTGCCACTCTTCACTTTCTTGAAATCCTTGTTGCAAATGGCATCTAGAGGGAAAAAGGCAATATCCCGTGGTCCGTCTTCTTCTTCCAAATCAGCCCCTCTCACTAAGCGTCATCTTCGGACTCCCGATGATGATCCATCTTTTGTTCGGGACATCAGATTACGTAATGTTATTGTTGAACTTCCTGTTGATGTTAATCATGTTGCTCATTTTGATATCCTTCTTATGCTTCAAGCTGTAGATTGGGATAAATTATTACATTGGGGTGGGCCAGCATACCGGTCCATTGCACAGTCCATGTTCGCATGTATATGTGATTTTTCACTGGAGAATTTAACTTTTAAAATAGCCACTAGAGAAGGACCATTTGACATTGATCGTCATTTGATTTAAGCTCTTATGGATATTCTCGTGAATGATGAGGGCATTCAAATCCATAACTTATCTGATAAACCCTCAGTAACTGAAAAAAGGTTACTCACTAGAGATTTATGCAATCTGGATGCTCAATGGACTCATAAAGGGAATGCGCTTCCCTCAAGGTATTTGTTACCCAAATACAGAGTTCTTCACAAAATCTTTGTGTCTAACTTATATCCACGATCGGGTAATAAATCTGAATTGACTTCCTTCATGGTTCGTATTCTTCATGTTGTAGCCAGTGGTACTTCTATCTGTTTACCATCCTTGATTTGTTACTCCATTCTTAATTTTCGTCTCCATCCTGGTCACAGTAGCATTCCTTTTGCTTATTTGATGACTGTGTTGACTACTCATATGTTAGTTGATATGCCAGTTGGAGAGGCCCATATCCATCATCTGATATTTAATAATTCTAACTTAAATAAGATGAAGTTGGATTTACTCCCTGGCCAAGGTGATGGTGTTGGCAATGCTGAAGTAGCACATGAGGAAGAAGCTGGTGATCTTCCTTCTGATGATATTAATATGGATGATATCTTTGAAGAACTTGATTCTGATTCTACGAATGATCCAGATTATGAGCCTTCTGACTTTGATGCACGTCTGCATGCATTGGAGGATAAGGTTGAAAATATAAATGTTAGGATGGAAAACATGTCTGTTACTCATGATTTACAATTCAAGTACATGCGAAAATATCTTAGACGCTTGAACAAAGGCATGCATACACTTGATCGTTCCATCCCTGCTCCTTCATCTGGTTCAGATTAGTTTTTTTATTAAGTTATCTAATTTGTAATAATTCCACTGTAATTATTTTAAATTTGGCATAGTCCTATTTACCCCCCTTCTAGGACATATAGCTTGGCCTTTTCAAAAGGGCTAGTTGAATCCATGCTAACGGAGGCCGACCTGGTGCAGATAAGGTCAGGGTACCATATTCTAGACCCTATGGTGCTCCGAGCTCCCTCACCAGGTGAACTCTCTAATGTACCCCTTGAGGGCGAGGTGGCCATCTTCCAGGTCGCCCTCTAGTGCAGCCTCAAGCTTCCCCTCCAATGGATAGTGAGGCGGGTGTTCGCGTACTTGGGGTTAGCTCCTGGGAAGTTGTTCCCGAAAGCTTGGAGGGCACTGATTGGGTGGTTCGTCCTTTGGTACGAGCTTGACCAGCCTGAGCTAACAGTGGAGGAGTTTCTCCACCTATACTAAGTACAGTCTAACCCTCTTCACGAGGGTTAGTACTATTTCTCTTCCTGATGGGGGTCCAACAAGGCCATTATCACTGACGCCCTGACCTCGAACAAAAACTGTAAGAATAAGTGGTTTTAAGCGTCGGGAGAGTGGGAGATGCCAGGGATAGCCGGGCCACATTCGTCGGTCTCGACATCCTTCACAAAGCCAGGTTGGTATATCCGAGCTTGGATTTTACCTTCCATCTCCTTTTTTGTTTCACTTGGTCATCATTCTTCTTCTAACTTGTGTTCTTTTCTTGTAGTTCTTCCCAAGTACCCCACCGTGTTAGGCCCAGAAGCTCTTACTCGAGTTGTCGGAGCAAGGTCGGTGAAGGCCGAGCTGAAATCTTAGAGGGAGCTTCTCGCGCCCGAGCTCTTTCTTAAATCAAGTCTTTACTCCACCCTGACAGGAATAGCTTTTGCTTGTTTGGGACTTAACGTACTTCATGAATTTGCTGCTAACCCTTTTGGTTGCTTAGATATGCCTGAGGCGAGGCCTTTGAAATACAGGACACCTCCTGCCGAGCTGGCTTAGAAGAGGAAGAAGAAGCCGACCTTCAAAAGTAAGGGGAAGGTCGGGACTTCCTCATCTGTGGCTCAGGAGGTTGGGGAGGACCTGCCGACCTCGACTCCTGTTGTTGTCATGGTCGAGGAAACTGTTGGGTCGGCTCCTACCGTTGAAGCTCAGGCTAGCAGTCGCGGAGACGACGACCGAATTTCCCTCACTCCAGGTAGGGGACTCGTCCGGCGGGCGCGGTGGAGAGGGTCAAAGGCCTCTCAGGTCGGTCCGAACTGCACTGGAGAGCCTTCTGCCTTGGGAAAATTGGCATATTTCTGATGCCAATTTCATTAGCACGATGGATGCGCCGCTGGAGGGAATCCTGCTCTAGTTGTCGCGGCTCTTCCTCAGGGTAAATTTCCTTCACTCAAGTCAGCTTCATTTCATTTGAGCTTGGTCTAACGTAGTTTTCTTCTTTTTATAGTACGCGCTGGCTCTACTCAACATGCACTGCGAGATGTCACGTCTCAAAGAGGTTAAAGTGGTGGAGGCGATGTTGCTGAAGAACGGAGTTGAGGCCAAGCAACTCCGTGTCGAGGCCGATCGATCCTCCACTGAAGGTGTGAGACTTCGCAAGCAGGTCGGCCAACTTCAATCCAGTTCAAAAGCTTAGGCGAAGAGTTCAACGGTCGAGCTGGAGGCGTCCAAGAAGTTGCTCGCCGATGCCTTGGAGAGGGGCTCAACGCACCATCGACATGAAGGTCAAGGAGGCCCACGCAGCGATTGTAGAGGAGTTCAAGTCCTCCAAGGAGTACACGGAGGATAGGGACTCTTTGTACGGCACCGGGTACAAGAGATGCCTCAAGGATATGAAGGGAGCACATCACAAGATTGATCTCTCAGCCTTCGAGGAAGCCGACTCCGACTCTGAGGTGCCTCTAGAGGAATTGCCTTCTGAGCAGCCGCCTGCCGCCTAGTGCCTTTTTCTTCCCTCCTTATAAATGTCTTTTTTTATTTTTGATGTAATGTGCTCCACAGAGCTTTATCAATATAATAATTTTTTTGCCATTTTGTTTGCGTGAATTTTCTTAATAGGAAGGTCAGTTTAACCCTTGTAGGTCGCAATGTGCAAGTAGTTATAGCGGCCAATGATCTAACCCTTTTTTTTTTTTTTTTTTTTTTAAAGGGTCAATCAATTAGTTAAGGCGTTCCTCTCCTTGTGTCAAGGGGAGCCCTCGGTCGTTTTCCATAGGTCGGATATGCGAACTGCATTACTTTAAGTAGTAACGATAACATATGGTCCAACCTCTTCTTAAAGGGTCAGCCCATCAATGAGGGTTGTTCTTCCCATGTATTATGGGAAGCCCTTAGTAGACATTTAGTAGATGGTCCATTTGTAGACATTGAAGTAGAAAGCAAAACTTGTCCCGACTTTGGGATTTTTAGTGTAATAGTTCCAACATTGTAGACTAAAAACAGTAAACAAGTAGATTTGGGGAGCTTGGGCCAGGTCAACCCTTATGCATAGTAGATCTTGAGATGCTCAGCATTCCATGGATGTGGTAGTAGTCATCCTTCTAGGTCTTCAAGTTGGTAGGATCCTGGTCGAGTTGTACTGTCACGCCCCAAACTCGGAAATCGGATTCACT
The DNA here is from genome assembly GCA_030180095.1 of Magnolia changhungtana. Lineage (NCBI taxonomy): Eukaryota > Viridiplantae > Streptophyta > Magnoliopsida > Magnoliales > Magnoliaceae > Magnolia > Magnolia changhungtana. Next base: position 7,832,005 of record JASAUF010000625.1, read on the forward strand.
GGAATCCGATCGCCGAATCCGGTGCCGACGGCCTCCGTAGTACCCCATTCTCGGCTCCTAGCGTCCATACGCCAGATTCCGATCCTGGAATCCTACAAGGAGGATTTTATATATATATATAAATATTTAACTCGTAATAAGTATATCCATAAGATTACCCAATTCACAAAGGCAACATCATCATCACATATCCATTAATATAATCATTTTAGTACAATGCTGAAAAGGGAAATACATAGTTCGAAAATCAAGCTCCAGAAGACCGCTGCACGTTCCTAGCTCAACATTGCTGCAACCTAACATCACCTGCACCCATCTATCGTGCATAAGCTTATATAAAGCTTAGAGGGTGGTGTAAGTATGTGCACAAGGTACGTGCCAAGTATTCAACGCAATGTCATAATCATACAATATCGAAATAAGTGCAAGGTCATGAATCATATGTTATCAAAATAAGTGAAAATACTGACAAGTTCATGAGTCCAACAATATTAGAATACGCAATACAAATCAACTATACAAATCAGAATATGCGATACAGATCAACTATACAAATAAGAATATGCGATACAGATCAACTATACAAATAAGGAGTCATAAAGAGTCAAATATCAGATGCCGTATCTAAATCATAAAATGCAGAAACATAAGTAACCCAAAATGCCATATGCTATGAATGTAATGTAATATGCGGTGCGAATGGAATGACTATGCTGGAGTGTGAAGTCGAGATGATAGTACGCAGTATCGCAGGCTATGGAGTCCATCACAAGGGACTTATATCCAAACCAGCCCATACTTAAATTTGGATAGTCAGATTCAATGTGGTAAACTCCTGATCTCAGGTTAGTCGCGCGCCCCAACCGAAATCCTGGCCATTGCGAAGGTACACGTAACAAATAGTTGCGTACCACCAGCCCGAGTGGATAGTGAATGAATGAATGAATGAGTATGCAACTCCTGCTCAATAAGTCCATATATCAGTACGGTTCCTCTCTGAGATCATCACCGGGGTTTAGTACACTCCAAATGACACACTGCCTCTCTCCCAGCCGCACAGTCCAAGTGAGCGTAAGAAACCTTATTATCCTCCTGGCCAATAGTCTACCAATACCTATCCTGCACGTCGATAGCGAACCCATTCACGAGTTGGTCAAACTCAGCCTAGTATTGCCCCCTACCCTCAGGCGAGTAAGGCCACACCCCCTCCCAACCGACCATGACATAGTGGGAGAAGCGGCCTCCTGGTATTCAGCACTCAAGCGCTCATGTATCCACTCGGTCTCGGCGTTGGGGGGTCTCCTGGCCACGGAGGTTTAGGGATTTTCACCCAGGGACATTTATGGCGCCCATATGTTAGAACCAAACATTTTCGGTGTCCCATTAGGCCATCCACAATATGCCTGTGGAGGCTATGACCCTGATGTCGATAGGGCGTACAATAGTCATATCATAAAATGCGTGATGCACGAGTCATACAATCCAGTCATACATCAATCCTATGCATGTCGTGCGCTCATGTGAGATAACCTCCGCCTATCAGGGAGTCTCATATCAACCTGCCCAATGACATATGCAATGGTCAATCACATCTCATAATAAACATGCAGATGATGCGTATGGGTATGTATCATGATGCTATACTGTCACATACTCGTAATCGGTATCAATAATTGGCATCGACAATCGACCTCGATAACGTGGACATTTAACCAACATTACCCCCGAGGAATGGCCCTCATAGATCCTAACATATAGTGGACCCATAGCCTCATACAAGGGCCAAATATACAACATCATGGGCCTCACTCAAGTGTTTAATACACATCACGATGGGCCTTTCACATGGGCCTAACATACATCGCAATGGGTTCTATTGCCTAGCCCTCAAATGCATCACAATGGGCCTCGTAACATAGGCCTCATATACATCACATTGAGCCTTGAACACGGGTTGAATACACATCACAACGGGCCTCAAATACAGGCCGTATATTCATCACATTGGGCATCGACAATTGAAATCGACAATCAGCCATAACAATCGGGATCGGCAATCAACCACGATAATCAGAATCGGCAATCGGCTACGTCAATCGACAATCGATCACAATCGGTAATTGGTCACGTTAATTGGAATTGATCGATCATCAGAATCGACAAATTGTCACGTCGATCGGAATCGGCAATCGGCCATGACAATCGGAATCGACCGATAATCAAAGTCGACAAATCGGTCACATCAATCGGAATCAGTAATCGGTCACGTCAATCGGAATCGATCGATAATCAGAATCGGCAAATCGGTCACGACAATCAGGATTGATCGATAATCAGAGTCGATAAATCGGTCACATCAATCGGAATCGATCAATAATCAGAATCGGCAAATCGGTCACGTCAATCAGGATTGATCGATAATCAGAGTCGACAAATCGGTCACGTCAATCGGAATCAGTAATCATCACGTCAATCGAAATCGATTGATAATCAGAATCGGCAAATCGGTCACGACAATCAGGATTGATCGATAATTAGAGTCGACAAATCGGTCACGTCAATCGGAATCAGTAAGAATGAGCCTAACAAGGCCTAAGGGAAGGTCATAATGAGGACATTTAACCATCGTTGCCCATCAATGTGGACATTCAACTAACATTGCTCCCAAGCAGTGGTCCACATAGAGTCAAACATAAGGTGGGCCCAAATATCCAACAAAGTGGGCCTCAATAGCCAACTGATGGGCCTCAAATATTCATCACAAGTGAGCCTTACACATTAAGCAAGTGGGCTTACACATCATAGCTGGGCCTACTAGTGGTCCAACCAAGAACAGCCTGGGTAATATACACATCACGGTGGGTCGCATCATTGGGCTGCACCAATGGGCCTCATATACAACAGGTGGGCTGCATCATTGGGCCGCATTAATGGGCCTCATATACAACAAGTGGGCTACATCATTGGGCCGCACTAATGGGCCCCATAAATATATAAAGATAGGCCTCACAGATGGGTCATAAGTATATCAAGGTGGGCACCTCGAATGGGCCACAAAATACATCAAAGTGGGCCTGATGGATGGGCCACAAAGTACATCAAAGTGGGCCTCACAGATGGGAGCTTGGATTACGGCTAAAATCATTTCAGTAGTTGCCGGTGCAACATGTGTATCACTGTACACAATCATTTCATGGGGCACATGGCCCACTAATGATGATCAGCACTATCCAAACATTGTCCATGTAAATCAGCGTCATCCGAACATTGTCTATGTGAATCAACACCATCCAAACATTGTCCAGCACCATCCAGATGTGTGGGCAGTGTGGCAAATGCATACAACATAGTGGGGTCCCACAGAACCGTCCAGGCATTGACGGCCTGGAACACAACCATACATCACGGTGTGGCCCACGTCCATGGACTGGACAGAGTGGATAAAATATTTACATCATGGTGGAGTCCACATGCGTGGCCCATAAAATGTGGACGGACGGTCTGGATCACGACCAGGTCCAACCACCCAATCCATTTTTCAGGTGGGTCACACACACGTGGGTAGGCCATCCCACCTAAATACAATATAATATAATATATATATATATATATAATATAATATAATATAATATAATATACATGGGCAACTCATTCCACCGTCCAGATGAGTCTGGACGGTGCAAATTTTATTTTATTTTTGTGAAGGTGGGTTCCACGTGAGAGGGTGGCCCACCAACCATGTATATGACATCCAAACCATTCGTCAGGTGGGTCCATACGGATGGGCGGTGTGGATACAACCCACGGAACTTGCTGATGTCATACGGCAGTGGGTCCCACCTAGCAAAACAGATAGACGGTATAGATACAAAATAAATACATCATTAAGGTGGTGCGTCCAACACCGTCCCAAACAGCTGGACGGTGTGGATTTCATGAACACATCATGTGGACCCCACTGCCTACAAAAGAAAACTAAATAAAAATACGTGGACGGCTGGGTAAAACACTACATCACGGTGATGCCAGGGAGGCTCCAACGGTAGCCATTCAATCTCCACTATCCCAGGAAATGGTGGGGCCCACTGGAGCCAGCTGATATTTGTGGTTTCTCATTAACCAGGTCACACGTGACCTACTCCACACGTTGGATGGCAAATGAACATCATGGTGGGCCTCAGGAAAATCCCAACGACAGGCTGCCCATCACCATGTTTACTGTTTGGTCCACCTGATTCATATGCTGGATGATCAGAGGATGGACGGGATGCACACAACACATATCTCGGTGGGCCCCATCTGAGGACGGTCTGGACGAAAGTGGGGCCTGTCCAGGTGGGACCACATGGGTAAAATGGACAAGACACATGCACGTACCTCACAGCAGACCTGCTGCTAGGCAGATTTCTGCCCAACTGGTGCTGTCTAGACCTCGCGATCATGGCAGATCGAAAGGTGGACGGTGTAGATACGAAATACATACATCATGGTGGGTCTCACTTACATGTGGGTCGTCCAAAAGATGGGCCAACGTCCCCCCAGCCAAATGGGCCAGACAAATACATCACCGTGGCCCTGGCTGTCCGTTGGGCAGTTCTGCTCGGCTGGATCTGTCCAGCTCTAAGACCCATGTCCAAAAGTGTCAAAATGTACGGTGTGAACATAGGTCACATACGTATCAGGGTGGGGTCCACGTTAGTGGGCCACACCACCCCAAATCCTACTGAAAATGGGGTGTTTCCCCACCGAACAAGCCTGCTAGATGGTCTGGACGGTGCCCAGATGCTGGGTCTGTTTAGACCGTGGGCCATACCTGCAATCACATCTCCACATGGACGATGTGGATACATATCACATTCATCAAGGCAGGGTCCACACATGTGGCCCACCAGTTATAGGAACAAGCTGATATTTGTGTTCTCCCTTACGTCCAGGCCTGATATTGGACAGCTGCCGGTCCAGATTGTGCAGCGGGGTGGGCCCTGACCACTGGACGGCGTGGATCGAAATTCCCACATCATAATGGGGTCTAAACATGGGGTCCACACGGCTAGAGGCCAAACCGAAATTGGTGTTTTTCCCCCCCATCTAGACTGTCCATCTGGACGGTCAGTCCAGCAGGGTGGACAGCAAGGCCGTCCCACCTGCTGGATGGTCTGGATCGCCCCTAGGTGGGCCAACAAACCAGGAAAAGGAGAGAGGGAGATGGGAAGAGAGAGAGAGAGAGGCACCCACCCATGATCTTGCCCTCTTTCTTTCACCAAAGTATCCTAGAGCTTCAATGGACGAATATCAACAGTCGAGATTAAATCATGGACGGTGGAGATGGGAATAAGGAAGGTGGGCCACACTTGCTCTCCATGGAAGCCATGGACGTTGGGTGCTCTCATGGGGTGTTTTTGAGAAATGGAGAGAGAGAATGAGAGAGAGAGGGGTGATGGGAGAGGAGTGATGGTGAGTGATAGAAGGGTGTACTTTGTGTAAGGGAGAGTTGACTTTAAAGTACTTGTGTAAGAGAGAGGATGGTTGCTTGTATTGACATGTGAAGTGATGAATGGGATTGATTGATGTGATATTTCATAGAAATTCCCTCAATATTCGCAACGCGCGGCGTTTTCTTCTAACTGAACGCGGGCCCACATCTCCTAGCCTGGGTATCGCCTCAGTGCGCGAGTCATGGCATCGAAACTGCGGCGACGGTGCGATCTCACTAGTACAAGTCTCGGGTCAAGCTGACTCTAATATACGAGACATGACTCGTGATCGCGCGCAAACACCGATGAAAGATCGCGGGTCACCGAAATTCGACCGGAAGGACCGAGGAAGCCTATGGAATGGTACGGGCTAGGATACGGGTCTTACATGTACTTGTTACTACATAGGGTCCTTTCCAGTTTGGTCTCAAGGTTCCTGAGTCTGGTTCCTTGGTGTTCTGGAAGGTTCTGCGGAGAATCGGGTCTCCAGCTTGGAATCTTCTTGCCTTTACCCTGGAGTTGTAGAAAAGGGCGACCTGCTATTGTCGGGTTGCGACCTTGATCCGAGCTCGTTCCCTTCTTTCTTCGATGAGGTCAAGATCCAGTGTCATCTGTTCGGCATTTTCCTGTTCATCGTAGGAGTAGGTCTGAGCAGTCGGTAGCCCGATCTCAAATGGGATAACGACCTTTGCACCGAAGGTCAAGGAAAAAAGGGGTTTCTCCTATGGTCGTTTGAGTAGTAGTTCGATATGCCCAGAGGACGTTGAAGAGCTCTTCTGCCCAGGCTCCTTTGGCTTTCTAGAGTTTTGTTTGGAGGTGGTTCTTGATGATCTTGTTGACCGCTTCGACCTATTTGTTGGCTTGTGGGTGCTAGGGTGATGAGCAGACATTTTGGATCTCAAGATTTTCGTACATACCTCAGAATTGCTTGTTGTCAAACTATTTTCCGTTGTCCGAGATGATAGTGTGAAGGATTCCGTATTGGCATATAATGTTCTTCTAGATGAAGTCCGTGATTTTCTGCTTGGTGATCTTAGCTAGTGCCTTGACCTCGGCCCACTTGGCAAAGTAGTCGACTGCGACGACCGTGAATTTAGTTTGTCCTTTGCCAGTTGCCAAGGGGCCAATAATGTTGATCCCCCATTGAGCGAATGGCCATGGTCCGGTCATAGGAGTTGGCTGCTCGGGAGGTTGTCGAGGTATCGTAGAAAACCGCTGACATTTGTCGCATATTTTAGCATGCTGTTGTGCATCCGATTGGATGGTTGGCCAGAAATATCCTTACCGGATGACCTTATGGGTGAGGACTTGTTTGCCGAAGTGGTTGCCGCAAATACCTTCGTGGACTTCTTTTATAACATATTCACCTTCATCGGGTTGGAGACATCTGAGATATCGGAGCGAGAATCCTTTTTTGTACAGAATGTCTCCAATCATGGTAAAGCTAGTCGCTCTTGCTCAAAGCCTATACGCCTCTAGACAACTTTTGGACAGCTTTCCCTCTTTGAGGTAGTCAATTATCGGGTTCATCCAAGTCGGCTCCGAGTCTATTAGGAGGACCGCGTTGGGGTCGGGTTCGCTGATGCTCGGTTTGGTTAAAAACTCGATCGTGATCGATTTCGGGATGTCATCCTCGACTATCGAGGCCAGTTTCACCAACATGTCTGCTTCAAAGTTCTTTGCTCTAAGGATTAGGCTGATGTTGCACTTCGGGAACTGTTATTTTTTAGGCGGAAAAATAGAAAATAAATCACTTAAAGATAGGCTTAAGGCACGTTACGATGTCGCTATCTTTAAGGTGATATTCGCACCCTACTGGTGATTAAACCAATTTGCAAGAGGGTTACAGCAAATCCACCTCCAAGATACAATAAGCCGCTTCTCCAAGACCGAAGAAATGTGGGTTTAGGCCTGCAAAACTAAAAAACTGCACTCCGAACACACTTTTACAGCATACAACCCTGACTTCTATGTTATTACAATTTACCCCCTGAAAACTGTTTGTAATTTACTGCCTGAAAAACTATTTGATTTAGCGCTGAAACTGTATTTTTCCAAAGAACATCCAAAAATGAAATTGGAGAAGAAGAAGAAGATGGAGAAGAGATTGTTGGAAATTGTGAATTCGGATTGACCCAGAGATGGGTTTATATAGAATCATAAGAGATGCTTAAGGCCATTTTCATGAAAAGACATCATCTTCCCTTTTCATGAAAAGACATCTTCTTCCATGGTGTCTTTTCATCAAAGGTGGTGTCTTTCCAACAATGACATCCCTCCATTTCAAATTCAAAAAATACTCCTTTTACTAAGAGGATTCACACCAACAATCACCAAAGTCACAACCCTTCTTATTCAAATTTCTTTTCTTCTTATTTTGAAAAAAAACCTAACAATCCCCCACTATTTTTTAAAATACAGAGGTCAGGGTATGTAAGGAAAATATGTGCATAGGAGAAGGTATCTTATGGACTTGAACCTTCACTGAGTGTAAACAAATCAAAGTTAAATCAGAATCCTTAGTGACTATAGTCTTGAACTAAGTATTCTATATGACACAACTAGACATGTTACACACACATATATATATTTTAATTGTCATGTGTTCTAAAAGTATAGCACATTAACGGCCTTGTGCTCTGTCCTGGATTCATGAGTTCATGAGAGTAACCAAAAACTCTCGAACATCAGGAAGCGACCCCACTTCCAATACTCATATAAGTGAGTCCTTATGAATGCCCTTGTAACAATAACACCCTTGAAAGAACTCATTAAGAGCAGCAGTTCATTCTCCTTTTTATCATTACAGGTACCTAGCACTATACATACATCAAGGAATGAGACAAATAGAAAATGTACAGTGCTACTTCAGCCACTTCCTGTGAGGTACTTTGCCCATTGAACCTATTAACTTAGTCGGGTTTCCCTCATCCGGTGTCTGTGAAATTGGCTTAAGTCCCATTCCTCTTGATGTTCTACTGACAACATCCCTTGCCAATCCCTTGGTGAACGGGTCTACTAGATTCTGGATAGATCGTACATATTATATTGTTATAACACTGTCACCAAGTAGTTGCCGCACAAAACTGTGCCTTAGACTAATATGTCTAGATTTTTCATTATAAGTCTTGTTATATGCCTTTGATAGTGTCGCTTCACTATCATAGTAGATAGAGACTGGCGGTAAAGGCCTTACCAATAATGGTATTTCTAATAACAGATTTCTTAACTATTCTGTTTCTTTACTACTAGCTGCCAAAGATATGAATTCAAATTCTATGGTAGAGTGAGATATGCAAGTTTGCTTCTTGGATCCTCAAGAAACGGCAGCTCCTCCAAGTGTAAAAATCCATCCACTGGTAGACTTGGATTCATTAGAATCAGTGACCCAACTTGCATCACTATACCCTTCAAGTATACTAGGGTAACCAGAAAAATGTAAACCATAGTTAATAGTTTTTCTCAAGTATCTGAGTACTCTAGAAACAACATTCTAATGATCTAAACTTGGATTACTTGTAAACCTACTCAATTTACCTATTGCAAAAGCAATATCAGGTCGAGTAAAAATCATGGCATATATAAGACTGCCAATCACCTTGGAATACTCTAACTGAGATATATTACGACCTTCATTTTTAATTAACTTGATATTAGAATTAAAAGGAGTAGAAACTGGGTTCTTATCATAGTGATCAAATTTTTTGGTATCTTTTCAATATAATGTGATTGAGATAGAGTTATACCATTATTGTTTCTTAATAGCTTGATACCTAAAATTACATTAGCTTCACCCATATCTTTCATGTCAAAATTAGATGATAAGAATCTTTTAGTGTTATTTATAACTTCTAAAAAAGTACCAAAGATTAGCATATCATCTACATAGAGATATATAATTACTCCTTTATTATCAGAGAATTTTGAATATACACACTTATCTGATTCATTAATTTTAAAGCCATATGAGGTAACTACTTTATCGAATTTTTCATGCCACTGCTTAGGTGTCTGTTTAAGTCCATATAATGACTTGATCAATTTACACACTTTATTTTCCTGTCCTGGAATTATAAAACCTTCTGGTTGCTCTATGTAAACCTCTTCATCGAGGTCACCATTTAAAAAGGCTGTCTTTACATCCATCTGATGAATTTCTAACTTATGAATGGATGTTAAAGCAACTAAAACTCGGATAGTTGATATCCTTGCTACTGGAGCATAAGTATCAAAAAAATCAATACATTCTTTTTGTGTAAATCCTTTAGCCACTAATCTGGCCTTAAACCTTTCTGTAGTTCCATCCGATCTTAATTTTCTTTTGAAAATCCATTTACAACTTATTAGTTTTGATCCTGGGGGCAGATCCACAAGTTTCCATGTTCAATTTTGCAATATAGAATCCATCTCATCATTTATACCTTCCTTCCAAAAAGAAGCATCTTGAGATCTAAGGGCATCATCTATTGTTACCGGATTATTTTCTATATTATATATCAACATAGTTTCCTCTGTTATGTTATCTTTATCTCCTTCTATTAGCAAAAGGTAGAAATCGGGTCCAAAAGATGTACCAATTCTGATCCTCTTGGTCCTTCTAGGTTTTATGTCCTCTTTATCGAGACTGCTGATATCTTGATCAGGTATTTGAGAACTACTGCTTGTACTAGATCTTGAGGTCTTGTCTCTTTTCTAGTTATAGAAGAGAATGAGTTTTCATAAAACTCGGCATCTCTAGATTCTATTATAATGTTTATTTGGATAGAACGATTAGATTCTACAACTAGAAACATATAAGCCTTACTATTTTGTGCATATCCTATGAAAATACACTCAAGAGATCTCAACCCTATCTTGGGCCTTTTAGGATCAGTAAGCCTAATTTAGGCTCTATAACCACATACCTTGAAGCATGAGATGTTAGGAATCCTATTCTTCCATAGTTCATACGGAGTCTTACAAGTTTTAGAGTGAGGTATTCTATTAAAGATATAACAAGCAGTCAATAGAGCTTCTCCCCAAAATCCTGAACTTAAACACGCATTATTGAGCATAGAGTTTACCATGTCTATGAGAGACCTGTTTTTCTGTTCTACTATCCCATTTTGTTGGGGTGAATAGGGAGCTCTAATTTGGTGAATTATACCATAAGTTTTACAAAACTCTGAGAATTCTAAAGATACATATTCTCCTCCCATGTCTGACCTTAGAATTTTAATCTTACGGTCTAACTGGTTCTCAACTTCTGCCTTGTATATCTTGAATTTTTGTAGTGCCTCATCTTTATTCTTCAATAGGTATACTAAGGTATAACGAGAGAAATCATCTATAAAGGTTATGAAGTACCTCTTTCTTCCTCTTGTTATTAAGCTACTCATTTCACATATGTCACTATGAACTAGGTATAGGATTGTGATTCTCGTTCCACCATTGAAACGGTTTTCTAGATATTTTAGATTGTACACAAATACTACATTTGTCGTTAGGTTTTGTATACTTAGGAATTAGATTAAGATTAGACATATTATTCATTCTATGATAACTAATATATCCTAATCTAGCATATCAAACATCATGTGAATTAAGCATATAAACAGAAGAAGAATTTTCATTTATGAGGTTCAATTTGAACATTCCATTGGATACATAGCCCTTCCCTATATATACCCCATTTTTAGACACAATCAATTTATTGGATTCAAATAGGAATCTAAATCCAAACTTAGTCAGTAGACTAATTGAAATAAGATTCCTCCTAATATCCGGTACATGCAGCACATCGTTCAGAGTAAGGACTTTTCCGGAAGTTAGATTAAGACGTACCTTCCCTTTTCCTACAACCTTGCATGTAAAGGCATTCCCCATATATAGTTCCTAATTATCCCCTACTAATTCGTAGGAATTGAACATATTGTAATTTCTACAAACATGTCTGGTAGCGCCAGAATCTACCCACCATTTAACATCCTCATTCAACATATTAACTTCAGAGACGACAGCTGCCAGATTCATGTCTTCCGTCATATTGACTTGTCGTTTCTTTTCTTGCATTTTTTTTTTGTATTTTCGGCAGTCTTTCTTAAAGTGACCAGGGATTTTGTAAAAGAAGCATGGACCCTTCTTGGATGTGTTCTTTTTGAACCCTTGGTTATTAGTTTTGAGCCTATCATCTTTTCTTGAAAGGTGGCTTCTCTAATTCCCGATTCACACTATTCTCAACTATATTAGTATTACTTAGGGCATCCTGTTGTTCTTCATTTTTGTCACGGACCCTAGATTCTTCTTCTATTCGAAGAAATATTAGGAGGTCCTCTAAGGACATGTAACATCCCGGATTTTTGCCAACCTGGAATTAAACGTCTTTAGGCGATGGGACAATCCTAACTCCTGTTTAACTTCTCAAACAGTCAATTCAAGGGTTTTAAATCCCTTCTTCAAACCATTCTCTTGAAAACCTCACCTTTCCTTCACAAATCTCACCTTCCACTACCTTATCCTTCACAAAGTAACTAAGTATTAAACTAGATTAAGTACGAAATCCGCTTGATCCACTTTAAATACGATCTGCAAGACCCAAAACTTGTAGAATCATTGACGCTAGGTTACCCTAAAATCTAGGATCAATCTCATTACCCGACTGCTCTCGGGAGCATCTCGAAACTCCGTATCAGATCTGGACCGTACGTCGGAAGTCCCATTAACACGAAGTTAAAGAATTAGGACCGCCTTGCTGGGCTTGACAACTATCTCGAAAATCAAATCCAGATAGTATCCCAGCGCTATTCGCTTGAGCTCGGAGCGGGGAGTGTGAGAAATGTGAAAATAATTCTAAATTAAATTCAAAATAAATAAATCTAAGACGTTTCATTTGCGGGTCAGTATTAAGCAACCAGACCGTCAGAATCAAGCCAAATTACACCCTCGGATCAGAGATATTTCCCCAAACATATTTATGTACTCGAAATCTCCGATCGAGATCCACTGACCGTTGAATTGAAACTGGTCCGCCACGCGTGATCTGAGAAGCCGACCGGAACGAAAACGTAACTCGACCTAGATCCAAGGTCAGTGAGCTTAAGTCCGACCTTTGGCTCAAGGGGGGCCGCCAAAAGTGCTCCGTTGAGCTAAAACAGGTCCACTTTGGATATAACCTAAGTATACCTTGACCTGAAGTCTAATTTGGTGAGTTTTTAGGCTATATAAGGACCTTAAAACCCTCTCTCATTCAGCCATACGAATTTGAGAAAACCCTAGGAGAGAGAGAGAAAAGAGAGAGAAAGCGTGAGAGAAGTGGGAGCATTCCCCTGCCATGCTTCTCTGCTACTATTCATGTTTAACCACCTCATTCTAATTGCTTTCCAGGCGATTCCGGCTCCGTTCCTAGGTAAGACAACCTAGCCCTAACCTGTTTTAGAGTTCTAGGTAGTGTGTCTTGTGGAATAGCTAACTTATTCCTTGTTGTAGGTTGCCAAATCGCCGTAGACAAAGGTATTGGGTTCAAACTGGTTTCGGTTCAAGCTTACCGACAAAAGGTGCAGACTTTAGATGTATAGGTTATGGTTTTCAACGCTTTCAATGTCAGATAATGATAGATTCATGATCTGCATGCAATTGCACATGTACAAAGTGCTTTCTGTTTTCAGTTTCGATTAAATACGAAGAATATGAAATTTTGTGTATTCTAGGTATTTGTAGAAAGTACCGTATACGTATAAATTTTGAAAATGTGTTTGCCATGATTATTTGCTGTATGAACATATTATATATGTGTATAACACTTGGCGAGAGGGTTCGCCCTAATACATGTTTTTGCTAATATACACTATGTATGTTAAAAATAGTGTATTCTAAGTGTTTGTGAAAATGCTTGTGAGAGTAAGTGCTTGGCTGATGGTGCCTTAGGTAGGTGTTGAGATGGAATTCTCAACTACCTTAGAGACATATATGATTTCCTCCATGTTGGTTATTTAATTTAACCGCTTACTTATGAAATATATGTGTTTGTATTTCTTGTTTACTTTGTGCTTTGTAACATGCTTTATGACATGTTTGTTAATATGCTTGAATTACTTTGTTTATTATGCTTTACTCTACATGCTTTGAATAAGGATTAATTGTGTTTGGGACTATGATTATAGTCCAGACAGTCGGTACCAGACTTGAGTTCGTGGTTGAGATTCATTTCGCCACGAAGGACGTGTCTGACGAACCCAAGTCGTACTTCGGTTGGCGACAGTGGTTAGGCCACACGAAGTGCTTATGAACTTCATGTCGTTCAGTTGATTGTGTGCTCGAGCTAGTCAGGCTCGTCAAGTAACCCGATATATCTAATGTATGTTCACCATGTTTGGACGCTACTGTTTGAACCTACGGTACCAAACTTACCAATGAAATCCCGTTAACCATGGTACCATGATCCGCTAAGACTCATGAGCCGGGTATGGTGGTATGGGACACCGTGGTCGAGCTGTCGGCCTACGCTGGGGCCACGTGCCTTCCCGTAGTGACCAGTGAGCGACCTTGACTCGTAAGCTGAATATGGTGGTATGGGACACTGTATTCGAGCTGTCGGCCTACAATGATTGGTGACAAGTCCTTTGTAGTGACCTCGAGCATACTCTGAATTTGCGGTGAGGCGACGAGTTTTGCCGCGATGTATAGAGTATGAACTAGGCATGTATCAATTTAGTGATGAACCGTTAAAAAGGTGATGGGGGAGTGGTGTAACAATTGCGTGTAACAGCCCTGGCAACCTTTGCAGCACCCTATAACCATACTATCGTATGAGATTATCTAGGTTTGACGACCCTAGAATGGATCATGTTTGGGAATGATACAAGGGAGGTACCTTAGTTTTCCAATCCTGCTGTTTGAAATGGACTAATAACAACTCGGTAATCATGCTCATCATTGCACTGCATGTGCCTAGAAGATGTGGAGCACTGAGGAATGAAAGCATGCCGCGAACGTAAGATGGTGTCACATGAGAGAGTATGTTGGTGAGGGCATGCATCATGACTGCATTCCATACTTGCATTAACAAGAGTATTTAGAATTGTTTGATTGTACTGCTTTATCATTACTGCTTAACTGAATTGATAACATGTTAACCTATGCTTTATTGTTCCACTGAGTTGATCACTCACTCCCACGTTACGGGACGGTGTGGTACACACCAACTAGATTCTGTAGCTGCAGGTGTCGGCGATGCATATGAGGCAGAGCCGGACTTTTGTGACAACGAGAATGTTGTCTCGTGTATGCTATTTTCTGACGGCTTCATATGTGCCGTGTCTTGATCGACGAGATTACAAGGATGTTGTCTAGATGACACTACACTTTTGGTATATTTTGAAATCGTACTTGTAATTCATTAACCTGGTAACATTATCACACGCTGGAGACTCACCATAGTTTATATATTTTATATATCTATCACAGTCTTCCACTAGCTATCTCACTTGTCTCTGGAGTATGATATGCTGTTTTGGCTTAATCTCACTCATGTTCAATGCACTAATACAGACAACATTCAATCATCATTCATTATGTTGCATAAGTGATGCGTTGGAACTCGGGAGTTAAGTTTATGCTCGACCCCCGATTTTCAGGGCGTTACAATTTTCTCTTTTTCTGTTTCAATGATTTTCTAGTATCCTTCCATTTAGGTGGAAGTTTAGCAATAATGGTGGATACTTGGAAAGAATCATCGAGATTAGTGTCATCAGCAATAAGTTGTTAGATGATGACTTGTAACTTATGTACTTAATCAAGGACAGGTTTTTCATCCAATATTTTGAATTCTAAAAACTGACTTACTAGGAATTTTTTGTTGCCTTCATCCTCTGATGTGTATTTGGTGAGCAGCGCCTGCCACAAATACTTAGCAGTCTTCTTTTGACAGTAAACAGCGTATAACGAATCAGAAAGACCGTTGAAGATATGACCTTTGCATAGGTAGTCGTTACGTTCCCAACTTTGTCTCTTTTGAATTTGTTCTAACGTATCATCAGCAAATGGTGGTGAATGAGGATCTTGAGTGAGCACATGATCCAACTTGAGTGATGTGAGAAAGAGATGGACCCTCGATTGCCATCGAAGAAAATTTGAGCCGTCAAACGGTGTAATTCGAACAAAGTCAAGATGACCCATAGAAGAGGCCATAATATCGCCTTAAAATTATTATTTTTGAGGCGGAAAAATAAAAAATAAATCACTTAAAGATAGGCTTAAGGCGCGTTACGATGTCGCTATCTTTAAGGCAATATTCGCACCCTACTGGTGATTAAACCAATTTGCAAGAGGGTTACAGCAAATCCGCCTCCAGGATACAATAAGCCTCTTCTCCAAGACCGAAGAAATGTGGGTTTCAGCCTGTAAAACCGAAAAACCGCACCCCGAACACACTTTTGCAGTGTACAACCTTGACTTCTATGTTGTTACAATTTACCCCCTGAAAATTGTTTGTAATTTACTGCCTGAAAAACTATTTGCAGTTTAGCGCCTGAAAACTGTATTTTTCCAAAGAACATCCAAAAACGAAATTGGAGAAGAAGAAGAAGATGGAGAAAAGATTGTTGGAAATTGTGAATTCGAATTGACCTAGAGATGGGTTTATATAGAATCATAAGAGATGCTTAAGGCCCTTTTCATGAAAAGACAACTTCCCTTTTTATGAAAAGACATCTTCTTCCATGGTATCTTTTCATCAAAGGTGGTGTCTTTCCAACAATGGCATCCATCCATTTCAAATTCAAAAAATGCTCCCTTTACCAAGAGGCATCACCATTCACACCAACAATCACCAAAGTCACAACCCTTCTTATTCAAATATCTTTTCTTCTTATTTTGAAAAAAACCTAACAGGAACTTGCTGATCGGCTTGAGCCCGGCTAACAATGCTTCATATTTTGTTATGTTGTTTGATGCTTGAAATCCAAATATCAAGGCATATTGTATGCATGTCTAGTCAGGGGCCTCTGGGACTATATCGGCCCCGCTGCCTTTAAAATCGAATGAACCATCAACATACAGCGTCCACGTCGACTGTTCTGGGTCAGCCATTTGGTGCTCAGTCAGTTCGGACTGATTGTTTGGACCAGATTTAAGCTCGGCATGACCCGAGTCGACGATAAGACAAGGTTCCAGCTTAGCATGGCTCAGCTCAACAGGATCTAAGTCGGAACAGGGAATGATCTCGACGATGAAGTCGGTCATTGCTTAGCCTCTGATTGTTATCTAGGGCTGATACTTGATGTCGAATTCACTTAGTTCGATCGTCCATTTTGTGAGTCTTCCAAATACCTCAGGCTTCTGGAGCACCTTGTGGAGAGGTTGGTTAGTTGAGACGACGATGATGTGGGCTTGAAAGTATGGTTTTAAGCAACGCGACAAGATGACTAGAGCAAAGGCCAACTTTTCTATGTTTGGATACCTAGTTTCAACAGGGACTAATGCTTTGTTGGTGTAGTACACCGGAAGCTGTCTCTTCTTTCTCTCTGATGAGGGTCGAGCTAACTGTCATTGTTGACACGGCTAGGTATAGCAGTAATGGCTCTCCTTTCTCGAGCTTAAAGAGCAGTGGTGGCAATCCCAGGTATTGCTTGAGTTGCTGAAAGGCGAGCTCGCACTCTTCCTTCCATTCTGTTTTCTACTTTCCTTTCAATTGCTTGAAAATGAGAAGGTATTTGTCAGTTGCTTGGGATACAAAGTGGTTCAAGGCGGCTATTCTTTCTGTAAGACACTGGATCTCTTTCATTGTCCTGGGTGAGCCCATGTCGAGTAGAGCTTGGATTTTCTCGAGGTTGGCCTCGATCCCTCTCTGACCAACCAAGAATCCGAGGAATTTCCTCGAGCTGACGCCGAAGGCACACTTGCTCAGGTTCAACCTCATCTGATATTCTCGCAGGATCATGAATGTTTCCTCAAAGTCGGAGATATGGTCCACGGCTTTAATGCTTTTGACGAGCATGTCGTTAACATAAACCTCCGTGGAGCATCCAATTTGGCGGGCAAACATTTTGTTGACGAGCCTTTAATATGTAGCCCTGGCTTAGAGTCCCTTGTCTATGGCGAAAGTCATCTTCTACTTGTCATATGGATGCATAGTGATTTAGTTGTAGCCTGAGTAGGCGTCCATGAAGCTCAAGAGTTCATGTCCAGCTGTGCAGTCAACTAGCTGGTTGATCATGGGGAGGGGGAAGTTGTCCTTGGGGCAGACTTTGTTCAGGTTGGTGTAATCAACATAGACCCGCCACTTCTCATTGGACTTCTTAACTAGTACGACGTTGACTATCCAATCTGGATAGTAAATTTCCTCGATGAAGTTGGCCTTGAGGAGATTTTTGACTTCTCCAATTACAACGTATCATTCAAGTTCAAATGCTCTTCGCTTCTGTCGTACTGGCTGATAGTCGGGATCGACATTCAACCTATGGACCATAACTTTTGGGTTAATGGCTGGCATGTCCTGGTAAGACCATGTGAATACGTCGGCATATCATCGTAGGAGGCCCATAACTTCGTCTTGTAATGATGGTGTCAGGGATGAACCGATTTGTACCATTTGAGTCGGATTAGAGTCGTCGAGAGGGACAAGTACGAGGTCTTCCATGGGGCGCCCTCTTTCAATGAAGTCTTCTCGGGGATCGAGAGATGTGATGGACATTGCCTAATGATAAGTCCTTAGTGCCATCGAGTAACACTGTCGAGCTTCTTGTTGATCTCCTGTGACAAGTCCGGTACCATGTTCGATAGGGAATTTCATCGTGAGGTGGTACATTGACACAACGGCCCGAAGAGCGTTGAGTGAAGGTCGTTCGAGAATAACGTTATAGACGGAGGGGCAGTCTACCACTAAGAAGTCTATCATGGTCGTTGTCTGGTTTTGCCCTTCTCCTATCGTAATAGAGAGTTGGATCGATCCTTCTGATGTTACCTTGTCCCATGTGAATCCGAGCAAGGGAGTTTTAACGGCTCAGAGGCGAGGTCGCCCAACTCCCATCTTGTCGAATGCCTCAGCGAAGAGGATGTCAACCGAGCTACCAGTGTCCACTAGGATACGAAACACTCTACGGTTAGCTATAATCATAGTCACCTCAAGTGCGTCGTCATGGGGGCGGTGAACACCTCGTGCGTCTTCTTCGATGAAGGTTAGATCGCAAGGCACCTTCTGCTCTTTTAGGGGTTTGCTGGTGACGAGGATCAGGTGTTCCAAGCTAGAGCAGTTGATGCTTCTGGTGTGGGCTCTTCGAGCTCAGTTTGAGTTGCCTCCTTCTGCGAGCCCGCCAAAGATCGTGCGAATTTCCCCAATTAGTTCGTTGTTGATGGGTTGCTCGTTCTTTGGGTCATCTCATTCCTCCTTTCTGCGTGGACTTACCATGTACACACCTGTGTCGATGACCTACTTGAGGATTTACCCACATACACACCCGTATTGGTGGCCTACAGAAGGACTTACACACGTACTCACCCGTATTGGTGGCAATATGGTACTACGCAAGAACTTATGCGAGTTTGGGTTACAAACTCTACACTCAATCCTACACAAGGAATGAGTGTGTAAACTCTTACAGTTGATAACTTGTTGGATTGGGCCGATTTTGTAGCGCTTTCTTGGATTGCTTAATCGATACTCTCTCATGCTTCAATCAACTCCCATTTTACTCCCCTGATTGTTGATACTGATGCATTGCGAAGACTTCGCTCTAAGATCAAATACTTTACATACAATGCACCATTAAGGTGACCAAGGTGATGGGAGTTTGATAAAATCTCTTACAACTAATAAAAAGTTAAATTCCTAGGAGATTCTCCTTGATGGACACTCTAGAGGTTAATAGACGTTGGGATTTGCCAATAGAATCGACGTCTAAACTCTCAAGAATGCTTGAGATCATGATCTTCTTGTAAAGAATAATGCTCATTAGAGTGAATAATAACTGGAAAAAATGCATGAATCTCATTAAGATAAAGCCTAAGAATTTAGTAGAGTTTAGAATGCACTAGGGTCTCTAAAATGCCAAAATCGATAAATTGCCCAAAGATTAGAATGCAATATTTATAACAAAAAGGCTCAAACATATCTCCAATAACTAGGCTCAAGCGATTGATCCTGGCCCTCGATTGATCAAGCTATGTTGAAAATGGTCCAGAGAACTCGTTGGACTGTTCTGGCCATGTTTGATCGATCTAGCTCGATCACTCAAGATGAATCGAAGATTCCTTGAAGAATTTTATAACAATCAGGCAATAATCGGAGGGTGACGTTCTTTCTCTGAAGATAGCTTGCGTTTTGTTTTGTTTTTCAAAAAAAAAAAAAGAAGACTTTCAGTATGCTAGTGCAGACCAAACAAAAGGAAAAACTCACAATGAGCCACTAAGAGCGACTACAAGAATGCATCTCTTTAAAGAACTGCATGATATTAGATGAAAGACAAATCTAGCGTGTGAGCATATATTTGGATTACAACTAAAAACTATAGTTAAAAATTATTGTTACTAGATTATCGCTGCACTTATGATATGCTAAGATAAAGTAAATTGATAGATTTGGTTTGATTGTGCGTTGGATTTGTAGATGATTTGCTCTGTAGATTTTCCCTGCTATTTACAGAGTTCTGTTGCAGCTTATTCTTCTAAATACTTCTTTCATTACTCTAGTGGTTACAGTAGTTGAAACGCTTCTCTTTAGATCCTTCTTTTGTTACGTTCTCCATTTGTGATTGTTCCTATTTATTACCCAATTTTGTCTCTCGGTCACCTACCATATCTTTGGACTACTCCACCATGTTTTTCTCTTTGCTCGTTAAATTTTAGATAATTCAGCCGCGTTACCTCATCGACCATCTAATGACGTGTAAGATTAGATTTATACCAGCTATAATTCCATTAAAAAAAAAAAAAAAAAAAGACACTCCAAGTATTTTGAAGATCTTTTCATCCATCTCTTACATCTCATACAATGCCACATGTCACCTTCCTATTAACATTTTTCAAAATGGCCCACCGCAGGAAAACATTATTGATCCGAAACTTTTGTACCCCAACAAGTCTGGATCCTCTGTTGTGGTCTAAAGAAGGTTCGGTCCTTATTTTTGGTCTCGTTAGCTAGAAAATTTGATGGACAGCTTGATAAAACACATAGTGGGGGCCCATAGAGTTTTGACACCGACTATGAGACGGGTGTTAAGGTCACCAGCCAATTCGAATCCCACTTTGGCGTGCCGAGCAAACTTTGTGGGCCCATGTATTATCCACACCGTCCATCCGTTTTTACATATCATTTTAAAACATGATCCAAAAATGAATCATATCAAAAGCTCAAGTGGACCAAACAACAGGAAACAACATGCATTCATGTACGTGTGTTATGTATCTTCTACGTCGTCATGTATATGTATTATGGATGTTGTCCATCCATTTTTACATATCATTTTAGGACATGATCATATAATCAAATTATATCCAGAGCTCAAGAGGATCATACCAAGGGAAACAATGTGCATACAATCTACAAGTGGAATAAGCTAAACCAAACTGAGCTGAATCAAGCCAAGCCAAGCCAGTACTGCCCTGGCTTGAGCTTGGTTTGTTTTTATAAAACCAACTTGGCCCTGAGGCTTGGTTTGCTTTGAACTTCTATTCGAACCAATCCAAGCCGAGCTTTTTCCAACCAATCCAAGCTGAGCTTTCAAGCTGGCTTGGTTTGTATCTAGCTAGGCATCAACACAATCCCAATTCAGATTGATTGTCCATTAACAAGCCTTGAATATATTTTCCTAATTATTATTGCATAAAACATGAACCCAAGTAGCAAAAAGTTCAGGGGCAGGAGCAACAAAAGCATTTATTTCAAAATATTGTAAAAATTAAACAGCCAGGAAGTGGTAGCAATACCTGGATGGAAAGATCACGCAACTAAAAAGTCCTAGTAGGCACACTCATCAACAACATCTTCTGCAGGGCAACGATGGCTTGGCTTCAGCATAACAATTTATGTACCATGATTTTATGACTGGGCTCAGATGAACAGAACAGATCATGCTGAAATATTGTGGTAATCTCTAGTATCCTAAGTAGAGTACCATAGAAAAGATTGAAGAGAATATTGTCCTTGCAATTCAGTGCCAAAAACAATATTATAAAGCAAGTTACATAGACTATAAACAGTATTTTCAAATACAGTACATTTTTGAGATCATGCTGCAACCACTCAGCAAACACATGCATACCGATCATAATTTACACAAGTAAGATACCATATTTCTTGTTTGTTCATTCTTCTTCTTTTCCTTTTATGGGATTGACAAGATGATTAGTATAGTATATTCACTTGCTGTGACTGAAGAGATGGGTATTTCTTGCCTTTCAGGTTCTATAGGGGGTCAACTGAGATAATGGAATGGAGCTGTTTTGCTGTCCACGTGACCTCTGAAAGGCTACATAGAGGAGCCACAATCTCTTCTGCAAATGTCATGAGTAGGACCTGGCATTCTGCAAATGATTGCAAGACAAACGATCTGCCGAAATCAGTTGAGATTCAATGGAAACACCATACTGTAAAAATTTTACCCCTATGCATGCCCATGCAAGCGTACATCCTCGCTGGAAATTACAGAGGCAAATTTCCCATTTCTGGGCAGGGGAGGATTCCAGCAGCCTTTTGGACCCAGGATTATTTTTTTTCAAACCAGATCTAATAGTAATTTCTGACGGTGGTGGATCCCACAACGACTACACTTACATCTTGTTTGTTATGGAGAATCTTGAAATGAAAATGTTCATGGAGAACTGCCATTGTGGGACCCATTGCTTTCAGAAACTTTATATATATATATATATATATATATATATATATATATATATATATATATATATATATATATATATATATATATATATATATATATATATATATATATATATAAGATTTATAATCCAAACCCGGCGATATTTGACATTTGCCCATGAAACACAACCTCAAGAAGCAGCATTTTGGCTAAAGACCAAACTAGCTCACCTGAAACCTTGCTGAAATTGAGCAGCGACATGGAAGCAAGCACTCGATGCTCAATTTGTGCATTCTTTAAGCTTTCTTTCAGTGGAAGGATGAGAGATGAGAACACAGATAACTGGAGTTCGGCATTGGACAAAGCAAAAAGTGCATGGCTAATCCATGCTACCATGGTGAGGCACACACTGACCAAGTCTGGGCTTTTGGAGTTTAAACACTTGGAGATAGTCTCCAGGAATGACATCTTTCCATTATGGAGCAGCAAAGCTGCCATGTTCTTTGCCCACAGTTCGCTTTCTTTTTCTTCCTCCTGAAAATGGAAATCACAACTTTCAATAACAATGTAAGAGTACACCACGAACAGGGTGTACCAAATCGGTTACGTATCGGCCAATACGTAACGGTAACGGCCATGACCGTTACGCGTTACGGGGTCGTAACAGCCACCCCCCATTTTTGTATTTATAACGGCTGTTATTGCCTAGTAACGGTCAGGGCGTAATGGTCAAAAAATGGCTCTCTTTTTTTTTTTTGCTTTTTAAGCTCCGATTTTTCACATTTGTTAATACTTCTCTGTTTCAAATACTTCCTAAATCATTCTATTGTAAATTCCAACCACCCTCGAAATTAAGGATCAAAACAAATTATATTAAAGATTTTCTTGATTCGAAGCTCCGTGGGCAATTTTTCGAAAATTCTTCAAAAACAGGTATTTATACTTTTTTTTTCTATGTATTGTAGTTTTAATGGAAGAAATGATGTGTTAATAGTAGAACATTTTAATGTTCATTTAACAGATTATGGTAGTGATTTTATATTTTTTTTAATTTTTTTTTCTATTTTTGCACTATTTTTGGACAATTTTTAAAAAATATGAAAAATTATTTTTTATTCAATGTATTGTTGTTTTAATGGTAGAATATTATGTGTTAATCATAGTAGAACATATTAATGTTCATTTAATAGATTATGGTAGTGATTTTTATTTTTTTTTCTATTTTTGGACTATTGTCGGCCAAGTTTTTAAAATTACGAAAAATTATTTTTCATTCAATGTATTGTTGTTTTAATGGTAGAATATGATGTGTAAATATCATAGTAGAACATATTAATGTTCATTTAACAAATTATGGTAGTGATTTTATATTTTATAAATTTTTTTCTATTTTCAGACTATTTTCGGCTAATTTTTAAAAATTACAAAAAAATCAATTTTTATTCAATGTATTGTTGTTTTAATGATAGAATATGATGTGTTAATCATAGTAAAACATATTAATGTTCATTTAACAGATTATGATAGTGATTTTATAATTTTTATAATTTGTTTCTATTTTCGGACTATTTTCGGCCAATTTTTAAAAAATACGAAAAATCATTTTTTATTCAATGTATTACTATTTTAATGGTAGAAGATGATGTGTTAATCATAGTAGAACATATTAATGTTCAGTTAACAGATTATGTTAGTGATTTTATATTATTTTTTTCTATTTTCGGACTATTTTTGGCCAATTTTTAAAAATTATGAAAAATCATTTTTTATTAAATGTATTGCTATTTTAATGGTAGAATATGTTGTGTTAATCATAGTAGAACATATTAATGTTCATTTAACAGATTACGGTAATGATTTTATAAATTTTTTAATTGTTTTATATTTTTGGACTATTTTCGGCTAATTTTTAAAATTTATGAAAAATCATTTTTTTATTCAATGTATTGTTATTTTAATGGTAGAATATTATGTGTTAATCATAGTAGAAGATATTAATGTTCATTCAACAGATTATGGTGATGATTTTATATATTTAAAAAAAAAAAAAAAATTCTATTCTTGAATTAGTAACTTTATATTTATATTTTCTTATTGCACAGATTTTGGAGCTTCTTAGGGTTTAGGATTTAGAACATAAAATCATCTTTATTTATTAGATTCGGAAGTTCAAACTTTCTGTTATTAATTTATTTACATTAGGTTTCGATTAATTAATTCATTCTCTTATAAGAAGTAAAAACTATATATAAATTTAGAGAATCGAGTAGACTCACAATCTCACATAGACATAGGTCACATCTACCTAAGGAAATGTCTAGGTCTAGCTAACAAGTGAGGATATTGGATAGCAATATTGTCAGAGGGTAGGTGGTACTAGGCACCCAATGAAGTGCAACTATTGTGAGAGACTAATAACTGGTGGAATTACAGGTCTCAAAGAACATTTGGCACATCGAAAGGGTTAAGTTGCAGAATGTACTAGAGTACCAAAAGAGATAATGATATTAATATTTACATTAGGTATCGAGATTTAAATTAATTAATTTATTCTCTTATAAGAAATAAAAACTGTATATAAATTTAGATAATCGAGTAGACTCACAATCTCACATAAACATAGGTCATATCTACCTAAGGAAATGTCTGAGTTTGATCAACAAGTGAGGATATTAGATGGCAACATTGTTAGAGGGTAGGTGGTACTAGGCACCCAATGAAGTGCAACTATTGTGAGAGACTAACAACTGGTGGAATTACGCGTCTCAAACAACATTTGGCACATTGAAAGGGTCAAGTTGCGGGATGTACTAGAGTACCAAAAGAGATAATGATATTAATATTTACATTAGGTTTCGATATTTAAATTAATTAATTTATTCTCTTATAAAAAGTAAAAACTATATATAAATTCGAAGAACCGAGTAAACTCACAATCTCACATAGACATAGGTCATATCTACCTAAGGAAAGGTCTGGGTCTGGCCAACAAGTAAGTGAGGATATTGGATGGCAACATTGCCAGAGGGTAGGTCGTACTAGGCACCAAATGAAATGCAACTATTGTGAGAGACTAATAACTGATGAAATTACGCATCTCAAACAACATTTGACAAATCGAAAGGGTCTAGTTGCGAGATGTACTAGAGTATCTAAAAAAATAATGATTTTAATGCAAACCAGTTTGGATGAGTCGAAGGATAAATGTGCTGCTGGACAGAAGAAGAAAGATGAGATTTTGGAGGCGGCCCAACAAGAGGTATTTGGTCCTAAACATATGGACGTTCGTGATGAAGATATTATTAATTTTGACGAAGATTCAGATCGAGAATTAACTATAGATAGGAGAGAGAGTTTGCGCCTTACTCGTGAAGAGGAAGAACGTCGTCGCATGTTTGGCGCGAGTGGGTCAATACGTGATACGGGGGGGGGGGGGGGGGAGTGCAGCTGGGAGTGTGAATGCATCTGTAAGTGGGGGGTAGGTTTGGTGGGTTACAACGTATGTTTGGAAGCTGACGAGAGGCATCTTCAAGTGATCGCCCTATACATTTAAACGAAGAAGTAAATGAGCCCAAGAGACCCTCTATTGATTCAATCCTGTTTAGGAAAAAATCAACTAAACAAAATAATATAGAACAAATGTGGAGTAAAACTTCCGCTGAGAAGCTAGGTAGGGCAGTAGCGAAGTTATTTATACATGCCAACATACCTCTTAATGTAGTCAATTCTCCATATTGGCAGGTGGTAATTGATGCAGCAATAAAAGCAGGTGAAAGAATTAAAGCTCCCACCACGACTAGGGGGATTAGGGGGAAATGAACGGATGAAGAGTATGCGGATGTGAAAGCATACGTGATTACCTTTAAACCTGTATGGCAGGTCAGAGGATGCACGATCATGTGCAATGGTTGGACTAGCCCAACCAGACGCAGCATAATCTACTTCGTGATGTACTGCCACTTGAGAACTGTATACCACAAGTCAATTAATGCCTCGGCCGTTACAAAAAAATGTGGACGAGATTGGAGAGGAGAAAGTGGTGCAGATTGTGTCAGAAAATGAAGCATCATATAAGCTTGCAGGACATAAGTTGATGAACAAGAGACCACATTTTTTGGTCGCCATGTACTGCCCATTGTATTGATCTTATATTAGAAGATATTGGAAAGAAAATGAGTGTTAAGGAAATGGTCGAAAGGGCAAGAGAAGTGACGACGTTTATTTACAACCATAATCAAGTAGTTGCAATAATGATGAAGTTCACAAAGGGATGAGAGTTGTTGAGGCCTGCGGCGACTAGATTCGCAACAAACTTTATAGCATTAAAGAGTTTACACCAGTATTGGGGAGAGTTAAGTGAGATGTTCGCTTCCCGAGATTGACTCAACACAAAACATGGGCAGAAAACATCAAGGACACCGATTGAAGTTGTGAAGACCATACGGGACAACAAATATTGGAAGAGGGTCAAGTCGATCTTAAAGGTGATGGAGCCACTAACGAGGGTACTCCGTCTTGTTGAAACCGACGAAGCACCTATCATGGGCTTCCTATACGATCCTATAGATAAGGCGAAGTTGGCAATTCAATGTAATTGTAGAAGCTGGGAGTCTTATTGGAAGATGATCGACAAGAGATGGACAACACAACTTTATCCCAATTTTCATGCAGCAGGTTACTACTTAAACCCTAGGTACAAATATGTCTAATCATTTCTTGCGGATAATGAAGTTCGTGTCGGGCTAAAAAAATGTGATAAAGAGATTAGAGCCTGACTTAGATATGTAAATAAAGACGTTGAATGAATTAGATACATTTGGAAATCACTTGGGTAGCTTTGAAGATGCTCTTGCACAGCATGCAGTATCTAGGTTGCAACCGGCCGAATGGTGGATGAATTTCGAAGAGAGTACGAAGGCTCTCCAAAAAATTGTAGTAAAGGTTTTGATCCAGACAACAACTTTTAGTTGCAAAAGGAATTGAAGTTGTTTTGTACTTATTCATTCAAAGAATAGAAATAGATTACAGATTAGGACGTTGGATAGATTTGTCTTCATGCACTACAACATGAGGCTGAGAATGCGACGCCATCATAAGAGCATTACAGGCGCCGATGATACAAACTACTGTCCAATAAACTTGGACAATATTTATGATGAGGACTTGCTTCTACCTTGGCTGGAAACAAGGGAAAAGCAAATTGAAGAGGATAGTGAAGAATTGGAAATTGATGACCCACTAATACACAGCGTAACAAGAGAGTTGTGCAGCTGTGTTGGACCTAGAAAGGGGCAACTTTCATGCCAGTATAGCTCAAGATTAATGGAAGAGTATGAGCAGTAGTAGCAGCTCGACCGAGTCGGATGATGGTGATGACGCCCCTGCCCCTGATGCTGGCACTTCTGGTGTTGCTCAACACACCATACAGCCATCTACAGATCGCGAGGCCGATGAACCTCGACAAGGTAGTACACGAGATCGTACTTACGAGTGTATTGAGTCACGATACAGTCGGTAGGAGGAGGGTAGGTCTAGTGGTGCACCGAGTCCAGGAGGTCCAGAACATTAGCAGGCACATGGTCCTGAGCATTATAATGGATATTCTTATGGCCAATTGGATTATAATGGTTATACTTATACTAAGCCTGTTCCATCACATTCGTATTGGAGTAGTCCTTCCGATCCATATCCATATGATTACATATATACGGATCCAAATCCAAGTTACTCATCACAGACACTCTCAATCTCAAGATTCTCAACTGCCTGAGTACAGGCACCAGTATGGCTATTCGACGGGCACTAGTGGATATCCTTACTCGGGGTCGGAGTCGTTACCTAGTCAGGATCAGTCATCCTTTGGTTTTGTTGACCTAGTATTTCCTTCTATAACTGGATATTATGGATATGCTGCACCTCGACCTATTGGACAGCCGCAGCCTGACGATAACGATGATGTGGAGGTCGAGCAACCACAAAAAAGCAGATTTTCATTTTGGTGGTGACTCGTGAATTTTATTATGGTAATTGAAAGTATATATTTGTATTAAG
Organism: Magnolia changhungtana; assembly: GCA_030180095.1. NCBI lineage: Eukaryota > Viridiplantae > Streptophyta > Magnoliopsida > Magnoliales > Magnoliaceae > Magnolia > Magnolia changhungtana. Next base: position 7,860,320 of record JASAUF010000625.1, read on the forward strand.
GTAAGTATTGCAGCAATACTATTGCTATATACCTATTAGTCCATTACCCACACATTCACCAAGCAAGCACACACTTGACACTGTCGAACTTGAATTTAAAATAACTCTCCAGACAACCAATCAAGTTGCGGGGGAGTATATCAGACACTACTAATTTTATTCTATTTTACTATTGACTTGAGGATGACAGGACAGGAATCACAGCCACAGGATAAGAGAAGTCTCTGATATGTTGAAGAATGAAGACTCTAAAATAGAATGAATATTGTAATTTATGCAAGTCCGGACACTAGTCTAGACAATAGAGACCTCACTCCTCCTCAGGTATGTTAAGAACTTAATATAGAATAAATTATAAAAAATAGTTGCAAACACCTACACATGTAAGATATTTTGATATTACATTCATTTTACTGTATCTATCATTGATATTAGATAGTTAGAAAATTATATATATGAGTTTTGCAGTCAAATCCAGGTTGTCTGGTTCATAAATTCATCAGACAGTCTGACACAACTTACTCACCAAAGAGTGGACCGTTACACCACCATAAACATGTTCCAAATTATAAATGAATACATATTTGGAATATTTAGAATATTGTGGATTTAATGGATATTTTTACACAACTTTTTGACCAAAAAAAAATTAAAAAAAATTGCACCGTTACGAGACCCGTATCAGCCATTACAGCCCCGTATCGGCCAATACGGGGCGTATCCATATCGGTAATGGTGGGCACCATTATGCCCACCAATACCACAATGGAACACCTTGACCGTGAATGAATGGTGGAATGTTGATAAACATGGGAAACAACATAACCAAATTGAATTGAGTGCTGATAAAAAGAATCATCCATGAATCAAAAAGCAAATATTAGTCAAATAAAGTCAGAACCAAATTGAAATTCCTTAGTATTCATATTGAGGGATTGGGCTCCAAATTGCAGTTGCACTTCTTCTGAGTTGGATTTGAAAGAAACATAACTGTGATTTAAGGGCTATTTCCTTGTTATGAATTGCTAGGAGACATCACTAGTTCCGTCATTTACTCTTTGATGAAACTGAATGTTCACAACCTAATTCACTTGCGCATCCAAATGCAGCCTTGTGCTTTTGGTCAAGGTTTGAAGTACAGACTTACAGTATTTTTCCACAAAGGAAAACCTTGCAACCTAGGTTTTAAAAACAAAAAGAACAAACAAAACTGGCACATATAAGAATTTTAAAGCTTCAACAGACAAAACAAAGTTCACAGCCTGCAGTTTTACAACTTACAAAAGCTGATAGGGAGAAAAGAAAATAGAATAGGATAAAAAGAGGCAAAAGAAATTTACATGATGAGGTTGAGTAATTTGTACTTACCGATGGCATGGTTCCATCCTCTTGGGGGGGATTTTCTGGAGAGTAGGCATCATAACCATCATAGAATCCTGCCTGGTTTAGTAGCCAAGTCTCTGTCAATCTCTCTCCGGAGTATGAAAAATGGCCACCCAAGATAAGAAGAGCTTTGCAAGACTGTTCTTGGACTTTCTCATCAGTTAAACTGCAGTCCAGAGCCACTATAAGTGCATTTACTGCTGCTTCTGCGTAGATGCTATCATGCCTTATGGGCTCTATCTGCAACAAGGTCAGCCCAATGGTGAACATATAAAACTCCTAGCTACTTGTTCCTAATTTTGTTTAGGCCCGCATTTCAGCCAAACAGCAATGGAGTTTAAACATACTCAAAATACAGACCTTTAGAATGTAGAAAAAACAGTCGACTTTCTCGAATGCTACAATTCAAACTCTTAAGAGCACTTTTATTGTGCTTGTGAGTATGTCTAGCAGACCTCTACAGGCGGTAGTGAATAGGATGTTTTAACAAAGGTAGATGGGTATGCATATTCATTACTCTTTATCTAGTGCCTGTTCTAGTAAGAGAAACCATGCAAACTAGCTTTGTACACCATGTTCTTCAGGAGAGGATGAAAGTGCTGCTAAAATTCGGGATGGCATCACTACTGCCCCATGTTTTTCAGAAAAGAAGACAGTATTGTGGATCATTGCCAGTGAATGATAATATGCAGTTTAAACTCTTAATATGCAATTAAGAGTTTAAACTGCAGTCCAGAGCCACTATAAGTGCATTTACTGCTGCTTCTGCGTAGATGCTATCATGCCTTATGGGCTCTATCTGCAGCATGGTCAGCCCAATGGTGAACATATAAAACTCCTAGCTACTTGTTCCTAATTTTGTTTAGGCCTACATTTCAGCCAAACAGCAATGGAGTTTAAACATACTCAAAATACAGACCTTTAGAATGTAGAAAAAACAGTCGACTTTCTCGAATGCTGCAATTCAAACTCTTAAGAGCACTTTTATTGTGCTTGTGAGTATGTCTAGCAGACCTCTACAGGCGGTAGTGAATAGGATGTTTTAACAAAGGTAGATGGGTATGCATATTCATTACTCTTTATCTAGTGCCTGTTCTAGTAAGAGAAACCATGCAAACTAGCTTTGTACACCATGTTCTTCAGGAAAGGATGAAAATGCTGCTAAAATTCGGGATGGCATCACTACTGCCCCATGTTTTTTCAGAAAAGAAGACGGTATTGTGGATCATTGCCAGTGAATGATAATATGCAAGTATTGGAATCAAGGTATGCGAAATCGGTTGGTTATGTAACACCCCCCCCCCCCCTTACTGGCTATTATTGCCCGTAACAGTTAAGGTATAACAGTCGGAAAACGGCTACTTTTTTTTGGCTTTTTAAGTTCCAATTTTTCACATTTTTTTATACTTCTCTTCTAAATTCTTCCTAAACCATTCTATTGCAAATTCCGACCATTCTTAGCTTGAAATTGAGCATCAAAACAAATTATTTTAAGGATTTTGTTGATTCGAAGCTCCGTGGGCCTTTTTCGAAAAATCTTCAAAAATAAGTATTTATACATTTTTTTTAATGTATTTCTGTTTTAATGGTTGAATATGATGTGTTAATCATAGTAGAACATATTAATGTGCATTTAACATATTATGCTAATGATTATATATATATATATATATATATATATATATATTTCAGCTGAGTTTAAAAAATTACAAAAAATCATTTTTTTCATTGTATTTATGTTTTAATGGTTGAATATGATGTGTTAATCATAGTAGAATATATTAATGTCCATTTAACAGATTATGCTAGTGATTTTATATATATTTTTTTTGAACTATTTTCGGCCTATTTTTTAAAATTTACGAAAAATCATTTTTTTTTCAATGTATTTTCTATTTTAATGGTTGAATATGATGTGTTAATTATAATATAACATATTAACGTGCATTTAACAGATTATGCTAGTAATTTTATTTTTTATTTTTTTTTAATTTTTGGACTATTTTCAGCCAATTTTTAAAAAATTACGAAAAATCTTTTTTTTTTCAATGTATTTTTGTTTTAATGGTTGAATATGATGTGTTAATCATAATAGAACATATTAATGTGCATTTAATAGTTATGCTAGTGATTTTATATATATATATATATATATATATATATATATATATATATATATATATATATTATTTTCAGACTATTTTCGGCCAATTTTTTAAAATTTACAAAAAATCATTTTTTTTCATTGTATTTCTGTTTTAATGATTGAATATGATGTCTTAATTATAGTAGAACATATTAATGTGCATTTAACATATTATGCTAGTGATTTGATATTTTTTGAACTATTTTCAGCCAATTTTTTAAAAATTACAAAAAATCTTTTTTTTTTTTTCAATGTATTTCTGTTTTAATGGTTGAATATGATGTATTAATCATAGTAGAACATATTAATGTACATTTAACAAATTATGCTAGTGATTTTATATTTTTATATTTTTTATTTTTAGAATATTTTTAGCCAATTTTTTTAAAATTACGAAAAATCATTTTTTCATTATATTTTTGTTTTAATGGTTGAATATGATGTTTTAATTATAGTAGAACATAATAATGTGCATTTAACAGATTATGGTTGTGATTTTATATTTTTATATTTTTTTATTTTCAAACTATTTTCAGCAATTTTTTAAAAAATTACGAAAAATCATTTTTTCAATGTATTTCTATTTTAATGGTTGAATATGATGTATTAATCATAATAGAATATATTAATGTACATTTAACAGATTATGCTACTGATTTTATATATTTTTTATTTTTTTATTTTAGGACTATTTTCGGCCAATTTTTAAAAATTACGAAAAAAAAATTCAATGTATTTCTGTTTTATTGGTTGAATATGATATGTTAATCATGGTTAGAACATATGAATGTGCATTTAACAAACTATGCTACAAATTTTATATTTTTTTAATTTGTTTTTATTTTCGGATTAGTGACTTTATGGTTTTGGACAAGTTTTGAATCTTTTTAGGGTTTAGAATATGATTTCATCTTTATTGATTAGATTCAGAAGTTCAAACTTTATTCTATTAATCTATTTACATTAAATTTCGAGATTTAAATTAATTAATTCATTCTCCTATAAAAATTGTATATAAACTTAGATAATCGAGTAGACTCGCACATAGGTCATATCTACCTAAGAAAATATGTAGGTATGGCCAACAAGGAAGTGAAGATATTGGATGGCAACATTGTCAGAGGGTAGGTAGTACTAGGCACCAAATGAAATGCAATTATTATAACAGACTAATAACTGGTGGAATTATGCGTCTCAAATAACATTTGACACATCGAATGAGTCAAGTTGCGGGATGTACTAGAGTACCAAAAGAGATAATGATCGTAATGCAAGCCAGTTTGGATGAGTCGAATGATAAATGTGCTGCTAGGCAAAAGAAGAAATATGAGATTTTGGAGGCGGCCAGACAAGAGGTATTTGGTCCTGAATATATGGGCGTTCATGATAAAGATATTATTAATTCTGACAAAGAATCAGATCGGGAAGTAATTATAGTTATAAGAGAGAGCTTGCGTCTTGCTCGTGAGGGGGGGCAGTGGGAGTGGGAGTGCAGCTGGGAGTGCGACTACATTTGCAAGTGGGGGTAGGATTTGGGGTAGGTCAGGTGGATTACAATGTATATTCGGGAGCTGACGTGAGGCATCTTCACGCAATGCCCCTGTACATTTGGATGAAGAAGTAAATGAGCCCAGGAGACCCTCTATTGATCCAATCCTATTTAGGAAAGAATCAACTAAACAAAAGAAGATAAAACAAATGTGGAGTAGAAGTTCCATGGAGAAGCTAGGTAGGCAGTAGCAAAGTTATTTATACATGCCAACATACAATTCTCCATATTGGTAGGTGGTAATTGATGCAACGGCAGAAGCAAGCTAAGGAATTAAAGCTCCCATAGCTAGGGAGATTAGGGGGAAATGGACAGATGCAGAATATGCAAATGTGAAAGTATACATGGCTACCTTTAAACTCATTTGGCATGCTAGAGGATGCACGATCATGTGCGATGGTTGGACTGGCCCAACCAGACGTAACATGATCAGCTTCATGGTGTACTGCCACTTGGAAACTGTGTACCATAAGTCGATTAATACCTCGGCCGAAACAAAAAATTCTAATTATATTTTTTCCCTAAGGATGAGATTGGAGAGGAGAATGTTGTGCAAATTGTGACAGATAACGAAGCAACATATATGGATGCAGGACATAAGTTGATGATAAAGAGACCACATATATTTCGGTCACCATGTGATGCCCATTGTATTGATCTTATATTGGAAGATATTTGGGAAGAAGTGTTAAGGAAATGGTTGAAACGACAAGACAAGTAATGACATTTATTTACAACCATAATCAAGTAGTCGCAATAATGAGAAAGTTCACGAAGGGACGAGAGTTGCTGAGACCTGCGGTAACTAGATTCGCAACAAACTGTATAGCCTTGGAGAGTTTATACCAACTAGGGAAGAGTTGAGTGAGATGTTCATTTCCCAACATTAGTTAACACAAAACATGGGAGAAGACATCAAGTACACCGGTTGAAATTGTAACATCATACGGGACAACAAATATTGGAAGAAGGTCAAGAGGATCCTTACGATGATGGGAGCCACTAATGAGAGTACTCCATTTTATTAAAACCAACGAAGCACCTACCATGGGCTTCCTCTACGATGCCATGGATAAGGCGAAGTTAGTAATTCAACATGATTGTACAAGCTAGGAGTCTTATCGAAAGATAGTAACAAGAGATGGACAACACAACTCCATCACGATCTTCATGCGACAGGTTACTACCTAAATTCTAGGTACAAATATGCTCAATCATTTGTTGCGGATAATGAAGTTCGTGTTGGGATAAAAAAATGTGATAAAGAGATTAGAGTCTAACTTAAATATACAAATAAAGGCGTTGAATGAATTAGATACATTTGGAAATCGCCAAGGTAGCTTTGCAAATGCTCTTGAACAACATGCAGTATCTAAGGGCCTGTTTGTTTTCCTATTTACCATTGTAAACAGTGGTAAATAGGTAATTATAACCTATTTCTATTGTTCAGAAGAGAGTAAATATAAAAGGTAATTACACCTTGATTTTTGGAATTTATTTTTTGGTGGGAATGACCGAGTGAAATTTTTGGATCTCACCATGATGTATGTGATTGATCCACGCCGTCTATCTATTTTATCAAATCATTTTAGCGCTTTTGTCAAAAAAATAGGTAGATTATAAGTCAATTGGACCACACCGCAACAAACAAGGCGATATTGACATCCATCGTTGAAATATGAAGCCATCCGTGGGTCCCACACTGATTTGTATATGTGATCCAACCTGTTCATAGGATCACACAGACACAGATGAAGGAAAAATACAAATATCAGCTGGATACAAAACTCCTATGGCCCACAAGAAGTTTTCAATGGTGTGTGTTTAATCCTCGTGTTTCTTGTGTTGTTGTATACTTGCAGTTTGGATTTGCATAGATTTTCAGTTTATGCCCTAAAACAAGCTGTTGCAATGAATAAAGGGCTTGGATCAAACACATATATCATGATGGGCCTTGCAAAATTTTGAAATTTTTTCTTGATATTAGTATCAAGTCAAATCAAAGCTTACTGTATAGGCAGGTACGGGCGTATTTCTTATGGAAAATAATGATTGTTTATTTACTTTTATTTACGACTATAAATAAGAAAACAAACACCCCCTAAGTTGCAAACGGCTAAATGGTGGATGAATTTCGGAGAGAATATGAAGGCCCTCCAAAAAATTGCAATAAAAGTTTTGAGCTGAACAACTTCTAGCTACGAAAGGAATTGGAATTGTTTTGCACTTACTCATTCAAAGAACAGGAATAGATTGCAGACTAGGACGTTGAATAGACTTATCTTCACGCACTACAATATGAGGCTCAGAATGCGACGACATCATAGGAGCATTACAAGCGCCGGTGACACGGACTACTGTCCAATAAACTTGGACAATATTTATGATAAGGACAACACGCTTCTACCTTAGTTGGAATCAAGGGGGGGAAAAAAATTAAAGAGAATGGTGAAGAATTGGAAGTTAATGACCCAATAATACACACGGCGCGGCAAGAGAGTCATGTAGCTGTGTTGGACCCAGAAAAGGGGGTAGCTTTCATGCAAAGTCTGGCTCAAGTTCGACAGAAGAGTACGAGCAGTAGTAATAGCGAAACCGAGTCAGATGATCATGCTGGTGATGGTAATGACGCCCCTGATGCTGGCACTTTTGGTGTTGCTCAACACACCATACAACCGTCTACAGATTGCGAGGTCGATGAACATCGACAAGGAGGTACACCAGGTCGGAGTTATGTGTACTAAGTCAGGATACAGCCGACAGGAGGAGGCTAGGTCTAATGGTGCACCGGGAGGTCCGGAACATCAACAGGCTGATGGTCCCGAGCATTATGATGGATATTCTAATGGCCAATGGGATTATAGTTATAATGAGCCTGTTCCATCACATTCATGTTGGAGTAATCTTCCTAATCCATATCCATATGATTATAGATATCCAAATCCAAATCCAAGTTACTCATCACAAACATATTCTCAATCTCAGGATTCCCGATAACCTGAGTACGAGCACCAGTACAACTATTCGATAGGCACTGGTGGATATCCTTAATCGAGGTCGAAATCGTTGCCAAGTCAAGATCAATCATCCTCTAGTTTCATTGACCCGGTCTTTCCCTCAAGCACTGGATATTATGGATATGCAGCACTTATTCCACAGCGACAAGCTAATGATAACAATGACATGGAGGTGAAGGTCGAGCAACCACACCAAAGCAAATTTTCATTTTGGTGGTGAGTCACGGTGCGAGTGACTGAGTGATGACTCGCGATTTTTATTATGGTAATTGTAAGTACTACATATTTTTATTAAGGTAAGTATTATTATACCCATTAGTCTATTACCTACACATTCACCAAGCAAGCACACACTTAACACTGTTGAACTTGTACTTAAAATAACTCTCTGATAACCAATCAACTAACCCTTAATCAAGTTGCAAGGGAGTATATCAAACACTACTATTATATATATATATATATATATATATATATATATATATGTGTGTGTGTGTGTGTGTGTGTGTGTGTGTGTGTGGGAAAAGGTACTATGCGCTCGAGCTCATGATAAGCTCCCATGAGGTCGAGCTGTGTGGGCCCCACCGTGATGCGTGTCGACCATCAACACCGTGCATTTGATGGGTCCCCTTTAAATTATGGGATATCCAAAAATTAGCCGTATATCGTAACTTAGGTGAGCCATACCATCTAAAATCATGTGAAGACATGCCAAAAACATATAAAAGCACTTGGTGGGGCCCACGAGTTTTGAATCTTTCTTTGAAACTTGGTCTGAACCCTCATCCAAGTGGGACACACATAATGGATGGGCTGGATTTGCAAACCACATCTCGGTGGGCCCAAAAAATGATTATGAATGTTTTAATGGTGCACGGCCCCTCTCAACTTTTGTATATGGTGTGGCCCATACAAGTAACGTATTGACTTGATTTTTGAGACCTAGGCCCACGATGGAATGGTGCATCGATGGAATGGTGCATCTGATTGATGGGGTAGATGTTCAAAACGCATCACGGTGGGGCCCACACAGCTCGACCTCATGGGACGTTCCCATCAGCTCGAGCACATAGTACCTTTTCCCCATATATATATATATGTATATATACATATATATATATATATATATATATATATATATATATTCTTGACTTGAGGATGACAGGACGGGAGTCAAGAATCACGAGATAGGAGAAGTCTCTGACATGTTGAAGACGAGTCAAGAATCTGACGCAGGGGAGGACGTGAGGTCGAGCACCGTCTTCGTCAAGAGGATAACTATTCCGAATCCACGGAACTTCTCTGGACTCCTCATAGAGACTTCTCGAGTCCACGAGGAAAGAAAGCAGAAAATAAGAATAAATTCTAATAAATTCAAAATTGATTAATGAATGAATAAAAACGAGTTCACAACCCTCTAAATAGGGGTACCAAGCAATGGGAAAGAAATCAGAATCAAACTACAACTAAAACTCCTAGAAATCGCGACTTACTATAAATAGTAAACTTACTATTTATAGACAGTCGTGATGTCTAATTTTTGCCAAAAATAGTAAGTGTCCTATTTGGCTTCACCAAACCGTTCTCCTAATTATTCTAAGCTCTTTTCACGTTGGGCACAACTCCTAAAGCCCGACGGATGAAGAGTTACAATCAAACTAAAACTTACTATTTATAGTAAAAACGAAATTAAAACAGGGAAACGACCGTCGATCCAGGCGTTTTTCGCAATTCCGGGCGTCGGAACCAGGCGTAGCTGGGTTGGTTGGCTAAAGTAGCTCGTTCTAACCCAAAATCTTACGTCAGGTAACTCATTCCGGATTGCAAGATACGCCCGATCTAAGGTCCGACGGTCCGGATCACTTCTGTCGTCGACCGGGCCTTTTTTGATCCATCTTGGCCATGAAACTGTTCGCAACCCGCTCTACATCAGAATCACGAGATAGGAGAAGTCTTATTCTTGACTTGAGGATGACAGGACGAGAGTCAAGAATCACAAGATAGGAGAAGTCTTATTCTTGACTTGAGGATGACAGGACGAGAGTCAAGAATCACAAGATAGGAGAAGTCTCTGACATGTTGAAGACTTTAAAATAGAATGAACATTATAATTTATGCAAGTCTGGACACTAGAGACCTCACTCCTTAGGTATGTTAATAACTTAATATAGAATAAATTATGAAAAATAATTGCAAACACCTATACATGTAAGATATTTTGATATTAAATTCATTTTAATATATCTATCATTGATATTAGACAGTTAGAAAATTAAATATATGAGTTTTGTAGTAAATTTCAGGTTGTCGGGTTCGTAAATTCATCAGACAGCCTGATACAACTTCTTACCAAAGAGTGGACCATTACACCACCATAAACATATTCAAAATTATAAATGAATGCATATTTGGAATATTTAGAATATTCAGGAGTTTTTGGATATTTTTCCAAAATTTTCTGACCAAAAAAATCAACCATTACGGCCCCGTATCAGCTGTTACGGGGTATATCCATATCGGTAACAGTGGGGACCATTATGCCCACCTTTACCGCAGCGGTACACCTTGATTGGAATGGAGACCCCATAATTTTTTCAAATATAACTTATCCAATTTTTTCAAGGAAATGATAACAATGATGATGACTAATGCAGACATTGTTGTGCTTTTGCAGATAGGATGTGAATATAATAGAGTGGATTCTTGTATTTTGACGAATTTACAAGATACTTATCCTGGAACAGGACATAGTAAAAAAGAAGGCTAGTTTTTAATAACACATTACTGTAAAGTTTTCTATGGTATTTTTCACTATTTAAGGTATTCCAAACATCCACTGCAAAATAAGCTGGTGATCTTCCACCACAGTAGTTTTCTGAATCCACAAAAAGGGAGTAACTTGTTTTTAACAGCAGAGAAGTATTTTCAGTTAACAAAAAGGAGATACAAGTCCATGAGAAGGAACCCTTTAAAAACAATTTAGGGAAGTCAGGGCCATAGGAATCAGCAAGTCAACTTGCTATGACTCAACCAACAACTAGTTAACCAGCCCAAGGTCAATAAATAGCACAAATAGAAAGTCATTCACCAAGCAAATTCCTCTCGCCTTGCCTCCCTACCTCCCTCCCAAAAGTGGCATTGAATGGAAAAGTTCAACCACAATCATGACAATATGAAATACTTGTGAACAAACGTACCATAAAATCCAAATGCAAGAGAAGTACAGCAACCAGAGGTCTTTGCTCAGGTGGACAGCTCTGGATATACACAAGCAGAACATGCAGTGTATTCGTGATTCCCTCTTTCTGCATACCTCTCAGGAGCAAAGTGATTGCTGTCCTCCTGCGATGTCCAAAACAAGAAAAAATGAACACCATTGGAAACCAGAATCAAATATAAGTTTTTATATATAAATATAAAGGAACATCTGATTCTTCCTTTCCATCAGCCTCCTTGAGAAGAAAAGCATGCCCATAATATTAAGACAAAAGATGCAAAATTTGAAGACCAATCTGCCTGTGGGCTTAAAAATAACAAAACATACTTCCGAAAAAAAATAAAAAATCAAGGGCATATGTCTACATGTGTCAAGGAAACAAATGCAAAACTCATGCAATTTAGTTCATTTCACATAAAAGTAAGACACTTTCTGTAATTTTACTTAGTTCACCTTGCGTGGTAAGTTTCATTCTATAAAAGACAACCTTCTTAACTCTTATTTCCCGGACTTCGCATAATTTTCCTTTAGAAGCTCATACCCAAAAGAATATAAGACAACGAAAAGAATACATCGCCTTTTGGTAAGGAAATAAAAAATAAAAACCATGTCAGTTCCACAGATATGCTTGTTAGTGACTACCATTTAAGCTATTAAAAGAATTCTAAAAAATTAAAAGAAATCAAGCAACTCCCAAGAAAGAAAAGGCTTTAGATAACTAGACACAGACATGACAGAAGAATGAATGGTAAATATTACGGACCTGTTAAGGCAAATCAGTTCAGTCAACAACAACACCACATTTGTCCGTGAATTAACTTGTTTGTTGTGCAGGAGCTGAATAAGACATGATATGTCTATGTTTCTCACTATGAAATTTCTGCAACTGCCATCGGCCTTAATGCAACAGGACAATAGTGTGGCGGTGCAAGTTTTTTCTTCCATGTTGCCCAATTCAAGCCTCCGAACAAGAAACTGCAAGCCTCCCAAAGAGATAAGCAGTTTAGCGTTCTCCATACTTTCCTCTGTGTTTAAGCTTGTGAGGAGCTGCTCTAATATGAACATAGCTGCAGTCTCCTTTGATCTACAGTTGTGTTTAGTTGAAACACCTGCTATGTGAGTGGCAAAGACCAAGAGATTTCTACAGTGTTCAGATTTCCATCCATCAATAACACGCTTCAAGACAAAATTAGTAGCTGGAACCGCTACAGATCCCAGTGTCTGCCCAGTCGCTGGGCATGTTCTGCGGCCTCGATTGAACCATTCCTTAATGGCCAATCGCTCATAGGTCTGACCAGTCTCTAGCGTGATGGGATCTTCGAACAACCGACCTGTTAAAGGGCAGAAGAAATCCTTGGGAATGCTAGAGAAGAAAGAACTTTCTTCAAAATATTCATAATTTCCATGCAGCCCTGCACTGATAAGACACAATCATGACTGGATTTTAAGATTGTTTGAGGAAGAAAGGAATTATTGCCAAAGCAATTAAGAAGTTCATACCTAGAGCTTGTTACAGGTAAATCAATATTCAATGTTTCGGAGGTCAACGCAATTTTCTCAAGCTTGCACTCCATGCAAGATCTTTTGTTGCTCTGCTGCACTCAAAAGGCATTTTGAAAGTTGCAATTGTCAGGATCCAATGAATTCTTCATTTAGAAACCAATAAATTGACAAGTTTTCAGTACATTGGTATACAAATAGGGCACCGGCATGCACTTGGAATGCAGCATAGTAGCAGATACAGAATCTGGGGAATCCTCAGTATGCTGCAGGTGGAAAACAGCTTTTGCTAGCTTCTTAAGAGTAAGCTCATTTGCTTTTGTATGTGAAATTAGATGTAGTATGGTGGCTGTCCCTGAGATGTTCAGTACATTCCTGCTTTCTTCCTGGAGTTCTGTAACATCTTGAACCGCCACACAATGTGATCCTGATGCATTCAGTGCATTGCTGCTTTCTTCCTGGAGTTCTTTAACATCTTGAACTGCCACATAATGTGATCCACATGCATTTTCAGGTGCCAAATCCTGCACACACACACACACACACACACAGACACACACACACAGAGTGAGAGAGTGAACTTGTGGAAAAAGAGGGTCTAAAATCTAAATTTGTTGGTTACACTGCACAGATGACTGAAGGAAAAGCATCCTGAATTAAGCATTATGTGACAGGTATGCAGAGAAAATGTTGTGGTTACCTCTACAAAGAATGAATAATGGAAATATATGGTTTTTCCTTTCTTATGGTCACCACCGAAGTGAAGAATTGACTAGATAAGACTTTTGGGTTTAGGGTTTTCATTTTCATGTAGCCTTGTGATTCTCATTGAGGTCTTTCAGAAACCTGCAACCTTTTTTTTTATTTTTGAAGGATGAACCAGCAAAACTTTCCCTTATGCTTGACTTAAAACTTGGGTCTGCAACAGAATTCAACTTGTGTCCTATCTCAGTTTGCTTGTTTAGTTTTGAACATCGGTCGTTGTTTCTTTTAGACATGCAATTTGTTTACTCCCTCTTCTTTTATCACTGGAAAAAGAAATAATTACACGCTCTCGCATGCACACACACAAGTCATTGTTTATTTCAGACATGCAATTTGTTTACTCCCTTTTTTTTCAAGGGTTAGGGGCTGTTTAGATTGCAAAATACATCAGTAATGTACTGTACAAGTGCAATGATTACAAAGTACAATACCTATCTCCTGAAAACAGGTAATTTGACCAACAATTCCCGTGTTTGGATAAGCGTGGTAAAATCATAATGATGATACTTTTTCATTACTTCAATGTTAAATCATAGAGAAAATACACTGATATGCGTGTTTCATTAAGAAATCTCCACTGCAATACAATGTTATTGTAATGATTATAATTTCCTTTACCTGTCTCCCATTACATCTGCATTTGACCGTTGAATTACATGTTTAAACAGACATTGTAAAATCGTAATGATGGCGCTTTCACAATGCATTACTAATATAATTCACAATTCAAACAGACCCCAAATCTTCACTGAGAATATAAACATGCATGCACCCATGCAAAATATACACACAGATATATAATCCCTTTTATTATTATTTTTAATGGGCATATACTTCCTTTTCCACAGTGGTTGAGGCTTCACTGAGAGAAAAATAGCCATATGCATGTATAACGGCTTGGTTATTTACAATGAATACATGCACACAGATACACATACTCACCTTTATACAACGGTTAAATCTTCAGGAAAGAAAATAGCTGTGTGTGTGTTTGGGGGGGAGGGGTATATGTGTTCTATTGACAAGTACAAAAGGTCCAGTTGTAGGCAATGGAGGGACAAAGGGAGGACAGCTTTGAAGAAATTGAATATTGATCAACCAGTGGGCAATTCATTCACATCATCGCCACAACCCTCAATTCTGAAAACCGTTGCCACCAAGTGCCAATTGTGGTGATCAATTAGGCAAATGAATTGGCTAATTGATGTAAGTATACATTAAGAAGATTAATTGCCTAGTTGACATGTATATATCTTGGAAGAATAACTCAAATGTCATTAAAACATGATAAATTCACTCCCTCTCTAGCACCAAACCTGGAAAAATAATGAATTTGATATTTCAAGAAAAAAACGCAGGAAAAAAAAGAAAAAAAAAAGAACAAAGAATCAATATCCAAAGAAAAAACTACTTACTTGAATAGATGCATCCTGCCCTGTATCTTTGCAATGCTCTTGTTGCATATGTTGTTCTGTGTTAGTTCCTGGTTCAGTATAGCAAGACCCTGCTCCTTCAAATTCTTCAGAAGCACCATCTAAACTTTTCAAACAGGTACTGAAGCTCTCCTCCGCCTCTCCATCCTTCACTTCATTGGCCCCATATTTATTATAAGGGACATCAACAGCTTCACGCAGTCTTTTGCTGGTCATTGGCTGAAAAGAAGCATAACCAACTTTACTGGGTTGTAGCTCTGGAGGAAGTCCATGTGAATCTCCTGCTGAAGCTCCACAGACAGAAGTTGTAGGGGTAAGGATGGATGGAATGGTGGGAGCTCCAATTCCTTTCGTAAGCCACTCCTTGTAATAAACTGCAAACTGGTAGGTACCACTATCCACTATTTCATTATATGCTTTCTCAAGATGCTTCATTTTCCTTGGCCTACTTGAGGAGTTCAATATGGCCTCAGCTTCTTGGTTGAACCACAGCCGCAAATGTGAAAGATGAGGAAGGAAAAGTTGGTCCCACAGCTCTGGTAACAAACTCTTCCGTGCTTGAAAGGGTGAATCACAGAAAACCTGTAGAAGATGCTTTGCGGAAATCAAATCTTTCTTTCGGAGCTTATAAATAACGCTAAGGTAGAGATGGGCACAAGCTGCCAAATGTGAATTGGAAATTCCAGAAGTAAAGCCATCTTTCAAGCCCTTTGAATTTAAGCCTGCAATGACACTCAGCTGTAAAGAAGCTTTCTTCAATTCCGTTGGATTCCCTGATTTATCAGCGACTCTTTCCACTGTTTCGACTGCGTGTCTGAAATTAACGATCACTTCACTATCATTATGATGGGGTTCATCCAATCCAGTGGAGCTTAGGCATGACAAACAATTCTGGCGAAGTGATGTTCGGAAAGTTTGATCTTTCGGAAAACGTCTGATGTAATTGCATAAGATTGAAATCATGGCTTGGACAGCAGCTTCATCGAGCGCAGGTTCAGAAACTATTTGGTCGAGACTTAGACGCCTTTGACTCTGAAGATCACCTGAGTTTTTACTGCTCTGTGAACTATTTCGAGAAGCATCGTTCAAGTTCATTTTTTCCAGCAGAGGCTTCGACGATCTGTTTCCATATCTCCCATCTTCCAGTAAACCCCTCTCACTTACTTCACTTCTCTCATTTTCATGAAAGTCATTACCGTATCCATCACTCAATCTGTCATTTTCCAGAAACTCGTTCGAAAACCTCTCTTTAGAGTTTGCATTTTCTTTTACGCCAGCCAAATTTTGATCATCGAAAATCCTGGTTTCCTTGGATCCATTCTTTTTTCCCACTTCATACCTCGAGTTTTCCTGCAATTTGTCAGAATCTACAAAACTAAATTTCTCATATTCGCGCATTGCAATGGAATCTGTTTCTTCGACTATCTCAATCTCCTGTGCATCTTTATCAGGTTTGACAACCAACCTCTCAATTTCAAGCATGTTATTACTAGATCTCCTGTCTCTAACTCCCTCATTCTTTTGCAACTCGAGTCCTGACACATGCCAGGAAACATCGGATTTGACCCTCCTAGTCCTAACTGGAATATCTGGTGGAGCAGAAACTAAAGGATTCTGCTCGCGATGAAGGTGCTGTGGCATACTCACAACTTTCTGCATAGTTGTGGTATCGGATTTGAAAGAATTTCTCGACCGCCACTTCATTTTCCCTCCTTTAAAGCCTTCTTCCGCAAGCAGCTCCTCCAGAGACTCCATTTCTGCACCTTTTGAACCCTTTCCAGCAATCTGTAACAGATTTCTTGGGTTTAGAATCTGATAAACAAGCAATTGTCTACACTCGGAGAAACAGAGCTAGAAAGCCCTTAGTATGCAAGAAATTCCTGTGGAAAAGCCATTTCCGCTCCTTCTGAGCTGTTTTCAGCTGGCTTTCAAGGATTTCTAGGGTTGCAAAGAAATAAAAACAGCTAGATCTACCAAGGAAAGAACTACAGCTAAACCTTTCCCTCTCAAGGAACTCCTCCAGAAGTGTATTTTGCTGGTGACTTTCAGCTGTCAGTCACTTACACGTGAATTTCCTCCCCCCAAACACCACCTGTAAGTCACATCTCACTTACAGAACGTACAGGCATCCAAACGACCGCTAGGGTTCTCGAGCTTGTATTGGGGATTCATGGCTGATTTGAAGGGTTTCGAAACCGAAAAACGATAAATAAATATTTAAAAAAAAAAAAAAAAAAACCTTGCGAATTGAAGGGGAAAGAAGACAAGAGAAAGGGTTAGGGCCAGATCTAAGAAAGGAAAAGAGAATTCAAACCGTTTATCTGCAAGAAATTCCTCCGGAAACACCGTTTCTCCTCCTTTCGAGCTCGTTTTCGCGATCCGAGTCCGGGATCTAGGGTTCGGAAGAGGTGAACAGAGACAGGGTTTGAGATTCGAAGAGAGCGATGGGGTGATGAAGTAATTTGGAGAAAGCGATGGGATGATGGAATAATTTTGGAGAGGAACGCCATATATATATATATATATATATATATATATATATATATATATAGAGAGAGAGAGAGAGAGAGAGAGAGAGAGAGAGAGAGAGAGAGATTGGGAGAGATTGGGAGAGAATGGAAAGAGACAGATGGAAAGAAGGAAAGGGAATCGTCTGCAGGCTAAAGAGAAATTGGGCGCCGGCAGGCGATTTCGTCTTTCCGCCGCTGCCGTTTCTGTTTTACGTGAGTCGCGGTAGACACCTGTACAGCGTACGCCTCCTCCTCGCAGTACCAACGTGGCCATGTCTTAAAACGATCATATAGATTACCGTTAGATGCTACTTTACATCAGACAAACCATCTATCTTTGGAGTTGCCATGAGGATTGTTAGAAATGGAAGCCGCAGTGGTGTGTTTTCCGCTCTCGATTGTGATTTTTTAAATTCTGGATCTTAAATGCATTGCATTCTTAGTTGACGCTCTGATCATCTGAATGTATGTCCTGCATTGGACCTGTTAAGAGATTCCTACTCAACGAGAATATGTCGCGATTCGCGTATCGAACACGTATTTCCCTCTCCGTTTTTTTTTTCTTTCTTTTTTAAGCTGACCGGGACATTTTTATATGACCATAATACCGTCTTTTTTTTTTTTCTTTTTTTAAGGTCCAAAGATCAAATGTGTTTTGTTGCCGTCTGAGGAAAGGGTAATCACCGTCTGGGTAAGGTGAGAACCCAGGCCCACCCAAGACGGTGCGGCCCCTACCGTGGGGCTCACCTTGATGAATCTATTCTGTATCCACTCAGTCCATCCATTTTTCCAAATCATTTTAGGACATTATCCCAGAAATGAAGTATATATAATAATCAGGTGGACCATATTATAGGTAAAAGTGGTGATTGACTATTATTGGGACACAAGTTTTAAATCAAACTGACATTATCAACAGATTGGATGGTGAAACATTAAGGTGCATCCCAAGAAGTATTCGATAGTAGAGCGTTCAATCATATGGAATCCACTTTTTTTTTTTTAATACCTTAAAATAACTAACTAAAAAAATCAGAACAGAACAGAACAGAACAGAAAGACCGATGCAAGGGCTAAAGTCTTGGATGAGATCGAGGTCTCACTTAATCCCCCGTCCCCCCCCTTTTTTTTAACGTTTTGTTACCTGTGTACATGTTTGTTCTGCCTCTCACGCATAAAGCAGCTTACGTCGTATGCACACACACCGCACCGAACTCTGTAGGTTTAAGTGGCAAAGTTCCGCAGAGACACGATGTATGTATTATATTGACTGTCATCTATCCTGCGAGATCACTTTAGGGCCTAGGTAAGTATTATATCGACTGCCATCTACTCTGCGAGATCACTTTAAGGCATAAGCCCTGAAAATGAGAAGATTAAACTACAAGTGGGCCACACCAAAGAAAGTAGTGAAGACAATAATGCCTATCATTGAAAGCTTACTACAATGCACCATGATGTTTATTTGCCATCCATGTTCATACGGTCATACAAAACTGAATGAAGGGAAAACACAAATATCAACTTAATCCAAAGCTTTTTGTAGCCTATAAAGTTTTCAATGGTACGGATCTACCTCATTTTTGACTCATGCTCTAAAATAATTTCACTAAATATAAGGATGGTGTGGATATAACAAGTACATTATGGTGCACTATATGAAACTTTGCCATTCAAACACTACCAAAGTGGGTAGCGTGTAGCACATCAGTCATTCTACTTCTGTGCTTTATGTTGCTACTCAGGTTGTGTCACTACCCACTTGGTCTCACATGCAGAATGTTCTAATGATCCATATGGGTCATGGATTGCAGTTTATGTTATGAACGAAAACCAAAGAAATCATGGAAACGGATTGCATGGTGACACCACCAATAGTCACTCGCTACTAATTTTTGCATAGTCAGACGTGAGATCCTTCGTAGGACACGCTGGATTTTACGGAAGATTCATAGAGGACTTTAGTCACTTCTCTCGTTCTCTATATAATCTACTTTTAAAGGATGCACCATACAAGTGGACTGAACAATGCCAGAAAGCTTTTACTAAACTTAAGGGCATGTTAATCAGCACCTATCATGTAGTCACCCGACTGGAGCCTTCCTTTTGAACTTATGTGCGACGCGTCTGACTATGTTTTTGGGGCGGTTTTAGGCTAGAGAAAAGAAAAGAAGCCATATGTTATTCATTATGCAAGTAGAACTCTAAATCATGCCTAAGTGAATTACTCGACTACAGAAAAGGAACTCTTAGTCGTAGTGTTCGTTTTGGACAAATTTAGGTCCTACTTGATCGGATTCAAGATTGTCATTTACACAGATCATGCAACCCTCAAGTATCTTCTTTCTAAGAATGATGTTAAGCCTCGTCTGATAAGATAGATCCTCCTACTCCAAGAATTTGATTTGAAAATAAAAGATAAAAGGGGAGTAGAGAACGTAGTAGCCGACCATCTTTCCTGCCTTGATCTCTATAATTCCCTTGAGACGACACATATAAATGACATGTTTCTTGACGAACAATTATTTAAAGTCTCTCATTCACCTTGGTTTGCTGATATTGCTAATTATCTTGCCACAGGTTTAATGCCGACACATTGGACTGCACAAGATAAGAAAATATTCTTCGCCAAGGTTCGTAAGTTTTTTTGGGATGATTCATATTTGTTTAAATATTTTCCAGACCAAATCTTAAGGAGATGTGTGCTAGATAATGAACATTAAAGTGTCATCTCCTTTTGTCACTCTTAGGCCTGTGGTGGTCACTTTTCTGTTAAAAAGACCACAGCCAAAATCTTGTAGTGTGGTTTTTACTAGCCCACTATAGTCAAGGACACTCATGAGTTTTGCAAAGCGCGTGAGTGTTGTCAGAAGTTGGGAGCATTGTTCTGTCGAAATATGATGCCTCTGAACTTCATTCTGATCATTGAAGCATTTGATTGTTGGGGCATTGATTTCATGGGACCATTCCCCCAATCCTTTGAGAATTTATACATTTTGTTTGTCGTAAACTGTCACTAAATGGGTCAAAGTGATTTTGTGCCAGAACAATGACCATCAAACAGTCATTAAATTCTTAAAAGAGAACATCTTTTTCCGGTTCGGAACACCTCGAGTGTAACGCCCTGAAAATCGCGAGTCGAGTAGCAACTTAACACCCGAGTTCCAAAACATCACTTATGCAACATAAGTGCTTACGATTGAATGTTGTCTGTGTTAGTGCAATAAACATGAGTGAGATTATACCAAAACAGTAATCCAAACTCCAGATCAATTTATAAAACGCAAGCGAAAGACTGAAAAACATATATAGATGTGTATAAAAACAAAACGATCTCGATCTGTCTCCAGAGTATAATTACTTCGTTGAGTCATCATATACATGTACTGAATCAAAAACAAAATGTCAAAAATAGTCCAACTGTTGTGATAGCCTAGTAGTCCCGTAAATCCGGATTGCCTAAGCAAAACCGCCGACGAACTGCATGAAGGAAAACTCATCCTGATCTTCATAATAATCAGGCTCAGCCTCCTGTGAATCGTCGGTACCTGCGTCTAAGACAGAGTCTGGTGGGTGTCCGAACACCGTCATGTAACATGAGTGAGTGAGTAGCTAACTCAAAGTGGAACAATAAAGCATAGGTTAACATGTTATCAATTCACCAAGCAAGAATGATAAAAGCAAGACAATCAACATTCCTAAGTGCGTAATTCATGCAAGGATGAGATGCGATTATGATGCATGCCCTCACCAACATACTCCTCATGCGACACCATCTTACGTCCGCGCATGACATCTTTGTCACTCTCAATGCTCCACATCTTTCGTGCACATGCAATGCGATGATGAGCATGATTACCGAGTTGTTATTAGTCCATTTCAAACAAAGCAGATTGAGAAACTAAGGTACCTTCCTTATATCATTCCCAAACTATGATCCATTCTAGGGTCATCAGTCCTAGACAATCTCATATGATGGTGTGTTTCTAGGTCACTGCAAGAGCTGTCAGGGCTATTACACGGAATCGTTACACTACTCCCCCATCACCTTATCAATACAGGCCCAGTTTATACTCTGTTACTATGGGAAGGCTCGTCGCCTCACCGCAGATTTAGAGTATGTCGAGGTCTCTACACCGGGTACGGTCAGGGCTGCCAGGGCTGTTACAAGGAATCGTTACACGACTCCCCCATCACCCATCAATGCAGTGTAGGCCGACAGCTCAAATATAGTGTCTCATACCACCATAATCAGCTCATGAGTTTGGTTGCTCAATGATCACTACGGGGAGGCTCGTGGCCCCAGCTGTAACGCCCTGAAAATCGAGGGTCGAGCATAAACTCAACTCCCGAGTTCCAACGCATCACTTATGCAACATAAAGAATGATGATTAAATGTTGTTCGTATTAGTGCATTAAGGATGAATGGGATTAAGCCAAAACAACATATCATACTCTAGAGACAGTTAAATTATGCAAGCGGAAGACTGTGATAGATATATAAAATATATAAACTATTGTAAGTCTCTAGAGTGTGAACATGTTATCGGGTTAAATATATCAATGTATACTCCAAAAATAGGCAAAATGAAACAAGGGTACTCCAAAAGAGCAAACTAAAGTGTAATGACATCTAATCAGCAACCCTGTAACCCCGTTGATCAGAAGATGGTCTACATAGACCCACCTGATAGTTGTGTAAGGAGAAACCATCCTCCTCATCATAAAAATCTGGCTCTTCTTCGCAAGCATCGCCATTATCTGAAACTCAAACAGGGTCTGGTTTGGTGTTTAAATACCGTCCCGTAACGTAAGAGTGAGTGATCAACTTAGTGGAACAATAGAGCATAGGTTAACATGTTATCAATTCAGTCAAGCAGTAATGACAAAGCAGTAAATCACACATTCCTAGTACTGTTGTTAATGCAAGAATGCATAGATGTATGTGCATGCCCTCACCTACGCTCCCTTAGCGACTTCATCTTATGTTCGTAATGACAACACTGCCTCAGTGCTTGACCTACAATGCCTGATTGCATGCGTAATGCGGTGCATGCATATGATTACCAAGTTCTTATTAGTCCTTTTCATACAGCAGGATTGGAAAACTAAGGTACCTTCCTTGTATCATTCCCAAACAATGATCCATTCTAGAGTCGTCAATCCTAGATAATCTCATACGATAGTGTGGTTCTAGGTCGCTGCAAGGGCTGTCAGGGCTTTTACACGGAATCATTGCACCACTCTCCCATCACCTTATCAATATAGGCCTAGTTTATACTCTGTTTACTATGGGAAGGCTCGTCGCCTCTCCACAGATTCAGAGCATGCTCGAGGTCACTACACCGGGTACAGTCAGGGCTGTCAGGGCTATTACACGGAATCGTTACACCACTCCCCCATCACCCATCAAAGTAGTATAGGCCGACAGCTCGAATATAATGTCCCATACCACCATAATCACTCACGAGTCTGGTTGCTCAATAGCTCACTACGGGGAGGCTGTGGGTCTCAAGATAGGTCGACAAAACTCGACCACAGTATCCCATACCACCATGCTCAGCTCATGAGTCTTAGCGGATCGAGGTACTATGGTTAACGGGATTCCACTGGTAAGGTTAGTACCTTAGGTTCAACCAGAGGCGTCTAAACATGGTGAACATACATAAGATAAATCGGGTTACTTGACGAGCTCGGCAAGCTCGAGCGCACAACAAGTTGAACGATATGAAGCGCATAAGCACTTTGTGTGGCCAGCGACTATCGTCAACCGAAGTACGACTCGGGTTCATCGAACACATCTCGCATGGCGAATGAATCTCAGCCATGCATTCATTTCCATTTTCGATTGCCTGGACTATAATCATAGCCCCAAACATAATCAATCCTTATTCAGAAGCATGTAGAGAAAAGCAAAATAAAAAAAGTAATTCAAGCATGTTATAAAGCATGTTATAAAGCACAATATAAACAGGAAATACAAACATATATATTTCATAAGTAAGCAGTTAAATTAAACAAACAATATGGAGGAAATCATATACATCTCTAAGGTAGCTGAGAATCCTATTTCAACACCTACCTAAAGCACAATCCTCTAAGTACTTACTCTTACAAGCATTTTCACAAACACTTAGGATACACTCTTTCAACATACATAGAGTATACTAGCAAAAACATGTATTAGGGTGAACCATTTCACCAAGTAAGTATTATACACATATATAGTATGTTCATACAGTAATTAATCATGACAAACACACTTTCAAAATTTATACGTATACGGTACTTTCTACAAATATGAAGAATACAGTATATTCAACATAGTTAACGTATAACCAAAAAATGAAACGGACAGCACTTTGTACATGTGCAATAACATACAAATCATGAATCTATCATTATCTGATATTGAAAGCATTGAAAACTATAACCTATATGTCTAAAGTCGCACCTTACGCCATGTAGAAGCGAAATGAACTCGATAGATTTGTTAAGCTTCTGTCTACGGTGATGTGGCAACCTATAACATGCTTTAGGTTAGTTATTTCATAACTTACAACTATCAAAACCCCAAAACAGATTAGGGTTAGGGTTTCTTACCTAGACACGAATTCGGAATCACCGGGAAAGCGATTAGAATGGAGTGGTTAAACTTGCAGAGTGGCAAGGTAAGATAGCAGGTAGATCCTCCCACTTCTCTCACACTTTCTCTCACTTTTCTCTCTTCTCTCTCCTAGGGTTTTTCTCAAATTCGTATGGGCTGAATGAAAGAGTGTTTAAGGTCCTTATATAGCCTAAAACATCACCAAAATAGACCTAAGGTCAAGGTATACTTAAGTTATAACCAAAGTGAGCTTGTTCCAGCTCAACGGAGCACTTCTAGCAGCCCCTTTTCTGCATGTGGTCGAACTTAAGCTCATCAACCTTGGATCTAGGTTGAGTTAAGTTTTCGTTCCAGTCGGATTCTCATATCACGCTTGGCAGACCAATTTCAGTTCAACGGTCTCTGAAACTCGATTAGGGATTTCAAGTACATTGCCATGCATATGAAATTTCCCCTGATCCGAGGGGTATTTGGGTCAGATTCTGATGGTCTGATTGCTTATATTTGGCCTACAAACATCAAGTCTCAAATTACTTAAATCTCATTTAATTTCTAAAGAAAACTAGGTTTTCTCACACTCCTCGCTCCGGGCTGAAGCGAATAGCCCCGGAATACAATCTGGTTTCGACGTCCCAGATGGTTGTCAAGCCCAGCAAGGCGGTCCTAATTCTATAACCTCGTATCATTCAGACTTTCAATGTGCGGTCCAGATCTGATACGGAGTTTTAATGTGCTCTTGAGAGCAGTCGGGTAATGAGTTTGATCCTAGATTTTAGGGTAACCTAGCGTCAATGATTCTACAAGTTTTGGGTCTTACAGATCATATTTAAAGTGATTCAAGCAGATTTCATGACTAATCTAGTTTAGCACTTAGTTAACTTTGTCTAATTTCTAAAGGATTTGATCTTAAGTGATTTCTGCCTGAGGTGGTACTCGGGCCATTGTACGAAATTTTTCGAGTCGTTACAATCTACCCCCCTTAATGAAAAATTTCGTCCTTGAAATTAGTATCTTTTCGTACTCCTCGAGAAGCTAAGGGTAGTTCTTTTGGATCTCAGCTTCTGTCTCCCATGTAGCTTCCTCTTCTATATGATGCGTCCAAAGTACCTTCACGAGTGGAATCACTTTACTGCGCAACACCTGCTCCTTCCTATCTAGGATACGCGTCGGACGCAGTACATATGTAACATCATCACTCAACTGCACCTGCTCCCAATGAATGATGTGTGAAGGATCAGGAACGTATTTCTTTAACATAGATACATGAAATACGTTGTGCACGCCCGCGAGTGGTGTGGGCAAAGCGAAACGATATGCCACCGCACCCACTCGGTCAAATATCTAAAACGGCTCGATAAGCTGCGACGTAAGCTTCCCCTTCTTCCCAAACCGAAGAACTCCCTTCATATGGGAAACTCTGAGGAATACGTGATCTCCAACCTCGAACTTAAGCAGTCGCCTTCTCGTATCGGCATAGCTCTTTTGTCTGCTTTATACTGTAAGAAGTCGACGTGTGATAATGTCGATCTTCTTAGAGGTCACCTGAACCAACTCTGGGCCAATCAAGCTCTTCTCACCAACTTCTGCCCAACAATGTGGTGCTCTGCAAAAGCGCCTATACAAGGCCTCGTAAGGAGCCATGCCAATACTCGACTGAAAGCTGTTGTTGTACGCGAACTCTGCATAAGGAAGACAATCGTCCCAACTGTCCTTGAAGTCCAAAACACAAGCCTGCAGCATATCTTCTTAAATCTGATTCACCCGCTCGTCTGCCCGTCGGTCTGAGGGTGAAACGCAGTACTGAACTTCAGCTTCACACCCATCGCTTCTTGGATACGAGTCCAGAAGATATATGTGAATTGCGTATCGCGGTCCGACACGATCTCTAAAAGAACTCCATGCAGACGGACTATCTCTCTGATGTACAACCTAGCCAAGTCATCTGTAGAGTTCGTGACTCTAATAGGGAGAAAATGAGCTGATTTGGTCAACCGGTCCACGATCACTCAGATGGAATCATGTCCCTTCCTCATCTTTGGTAACCCCGATATGAAATTCATAGAGATGAAGTCTCACTTCCATTAAACTATGGGCATGGGCTAAAGGAGTTCAGGAGGTTGGCGATGCTCGGCCTTGACCTGCTGACACGTGAGACAACGTGAAACATATTCGGCGATATGAACCTTCATATTGTCCCACCAATACGATCGCCTCATGTCCTGGTACATTTTCGTGCTACCAGGATGCATCGCAAGCTTCAATTTGTGGGCAGTCTCGAGAAGCTCCTGTCTCAAGTTATGAATATCTGGAACGCATAGGTGGCCACGGTATCGTAGACCCCCATCTGTGCCAACTCTCCACTCGGAGTCCTCGGCGTCACTAGCTTGCTCTTGAAGCTCAGACAACCGCTCATCGCCCTTCTGGGCCTCGATAATCCTATCATCAATAAGTGGCTGCACCCGAACGTGCGCGACACACTCAAATGGCTCCTCCATTGTGAGCTTTTGCTCGAAGTCCCGCACGAACTCTAACATATCTCACTCTGCTATCATCAGCGGAGCCGCAAATATGATCGCCTTCTTAAGGCTCAATGCGTCTGCCACAAGGTTGGCCTTTCCAGGATGGTAGGAAACCTCGAACTTGAAGTCTTTCAAGGTCTCCATCCATCGGCGCTTCCTCATATTCAAGTCTCGCTGAGTGAATATATACTTAAGGCTCTTGTGGTCGCAGAAAAGCTCGAACTCCTCTCCATAGAGGTAATGTCTCCAGAGCTTCAATTCGAATATGACCGCTGCTAACTCTAAGTCGTGTGTAGGGTAATTCTCCTCGTGCTTCCTTAATTGTCTCGAGGCATACGCAATCATCCTGTCCTTCTGCATAAGGACACAACCTAAACCAACGCGTGACGCGTCAGTGTATATAGTGTACTTAACCCCTTGCTCTGGCAATACTAGCACAGGGGCGGACATCAGTCTGTCCTTCAACTCCTGAAAAGCTGCTTCCGCCTTCTCATTCCAAGCAAACTTCAGATCCTTACGCGTCAACTATGACAACGGCCTGGCAATCTTCAAGAAGTCTCGAATGAAGCGTCGGTAATAGCCTGCCAGACCAAGGAAACTCCTCACCTCAGTAACCGAACCAGGCTGCTTCTAGTCCTGAATGGCCGCTACCTTAGCCAGGTCCACTTCTATCCCTTCCTTGGACACTACATGTCCCAGGAACTTGACTTCCTCCTGCTAGATGTCGCACTTCTTATACTACGTGAATAATTGGTTCTTCTTTAAAGTATCCAACACCGCTCTCAGGTGCTCCTCGTGCTCTTCCCGACACGTGGAATATATCAGGATGTCATCGATGAATACGATGACGAATCGGTATAAGAATGGTCGAAATACCCTGTTCATCAAGTCCATGAACACGGCCGGTGCGTTCGTAAGACCGAACGACATCACCAGGAACTCGTAATGCCCAAAACAAGTCCTGAAAGCTGTCTTCTGCACGTCTTCATCTCTTACGCGTAACTGGTGGTACCCTGACTGCAAGTCGATCTTCGAGAAATACTTTGCCCCCTTCAACTGATCAAACAGATCATCTATCCTGGGCAAAGGATACTTGTTCTTTACGGTGACTTAGTTCAACCTACGGTAATCAATACACAACCATAGTGAGCCATCTTTCTTCTTCACAAACAGTACAGGTTTTCCCCAGGAAGACACACTAGGTCGTATAAAGCCCTTCTCTGCCAGCCCATCAATCTGTTTCCACAGTTCCTCCATCTCATATGGAGGCATACGATAAGTCAGCAGAGAGATGGGTGTCGCACCGGGCGTAAGATCAATGGTGAAGTCGATCTCGCGCCGAGGTGGCAAACCAGGGATCGTCTCAAAGACATCCGCAAAATCCTGGACTACAGGCGTCTCTACGAGCACCGGACCATCAATATCCTTCAGTGAAGAAGCGTAACATCTCAACCGAGTAACGTGACTGACCTGCACAGGAAAAGTAAAGACCGTACCATCAAGTCCATAGGCTGTCACTACCCTGGTCTCGCAGTCGATCTCTGCTCACATCTCAGTGAGTCAATCCATACCGAGGACAATGTCGTAGTGCCACAGTGGAGCGATAATGAGGTCAACTAATACTGTCCTGCTACCCAAATCCATGGAGCAACCCTCACACATACTAGTAACATCGGAGAAAGTCCCTGTGGCAGTGATGACCCTTACTCCCTTCATAGGAGTAGTATACAAACCCAGTCGCTTGACTGCCATGCATGAGATCATAGAGGTAATGGACCCTATGTCCACCAATAAGAAGATAGGAATACCTTGGACGTGTGCAGTGACCTCGAAGGCCATAGGTACTGAAGGTACTGTCTCTAGCTCCTCCGCAGTAAGTGCATGAATGCGTGCCTGCTGAGGTCGGTTGGGCTGTGGCGGCCTAAAGCGAGGTGCAAGAGGTCTGAAAGATGGATGTGCAGGGGCAATCCGCAGTGGTGGAGCTGATAAAGCCTAAGGGTGAGGGCGATCAATCTTCTGCGGCAGAGAGAACCCGTTATCCCTCATCCGAGCAAAGCAGCTCTCGACAGGGTGACCCGGTCTCCTGCAGTATATACAGGTTACACCTGGACGCCTCATTAGAACTACTGGTTCTACGATCCTGGGAGACGAATCAGTACGAGACATCTTGCAGAGGAAAGGCCTGCTCAGCATATCTGGTCGTGGCCTAGGCATCATAGGGTCGCGAGAGCGTGTCAAACGGTCTACATCCTGCTCTGCCTAAATAGACATATGAATCAACTCCGTATAAGATGGTATACGGATACAACACATTTTCGACCGGATGTCAGGTCGCAAGCCCTCAGAAAAACGCCTAATCCGCATCTACTCATTAGCAAGGATAGTTGGAACAAAACAGCCCAACTTAGTGAATCGATGCTCATACTCGGTAACTATCATGCCTCCCTGTCTGAGGCATAGGAACTCGTTCTCTCTCTCGTGTCAATAGGCCTGAGGATAGTATTTCTCGTGGAAGCAGAACTCAAAGGCAGCCCATGTCCATACATATCCTACTGCGACGGTCCGCAGTATACTGTCCCACCACAAGCTAGCCTCCTTCTCGAACATAAAGGCGGCTAACTCAACCTACTCAGCCTCAGTACAATGCAGCATCTTCAGTATCTTAGAGATGTGGTCTAACCAGTATTCAGCCTCCTTGGGCCTGTGAGAACCCGTGAAAGTAGGAGGCCTCAAGCATTGGAATTGCTCGAGAAAACCGCGAGTACCCACGTCTCCCGCAGTGTAGGCAACAGGTGAAGGTGGAGGTACATCCTCAGCCTAAGCAGGAGGCTCGGCAGTCTCGGTAGGGCGTGTGGATGGCGGAGGTGAAGTCGTACTCCCACCTTGAGATAAGACCGCCCAGAGCTGTTGGTGCTGCTGCTGCATCAGCATCATCATCTGCTCAAACCTATCAGCAGGTGGAGCAGCCTATGGCTCATATTGTGTCGAAGAGGATGTCTGGTTCTACTCGTGAACCAGTGGTGTAAAAGGTGGTAGTCCACCTGTAGGACCAGCAGAAGGCTGATCTGAGCCTAAACCCAAGTCCGTAGGATCACCTCTGCGGAAAGGAATCTAGTCCATCGAATCGGTGAGCAAGATGGGTGCCGTGCTCCTCGTATACTTCTGTGGCATGCCCTATATAGCATAAGGTACAACGCATGTAAGATGAAGCATAACAACACAATACATAATCACTTAAGCATTCCACACACTTTATAGCAAAAGAGGCTGTATGCATTTCATTACCAAAATTATCATAATACATGAAATACAGAGCTACATGAATCATGACAGAAGATGCATGTGAGCTAATTACAACCAAGCTTCAACTACTAAAAATATACTACTAACTACTACATCCATCAACATGAAAACATAAACCGCCTAAAGCGGTAAGCAAAACAAACTACAAACAACAACATGGATGACTAGGCATTTGAGTCAGGTGATGGAGGAGGGGCATCCTTGTCCTGTACACAGCACATGATAGTCCTCAATATGCGAGACACCTTCTTAAAATTCTATTTCATGAAGGCTTCGGTCACCTCAAGCTTGGCTCGGGTCTCACTAAGCTCGGCCCGAACCTGCCCAATCTCTTGCCGTAGGGCAGCTTGGCCCTCCTCAATGCGAACCATACGAGCATCCCTCGCAGCCTGAACCATGTCCTGCTTGCGTGGCGTAGGAGGGGAGCTCTCCTCGGTATCCTGAGCCTCAGGTTCCTCTTCTTCTTCTTCTATTTCAGCTTCACTCCCTTCCTCACTCTCTTCTTCTTCGCTCTCCACCTCATCCTCACTCTCCTCATGTTGGGCTTATCGTTGCCGTGCCCCGAGTTCCATCTGATGGAGAGTACTCTCGTCGATTTGATGAATCGGTGTTAGCCTTTCCATCCCCAGACTGTAGTCAAACTCTTGTGCAATCTTGCATATGAGTCGGCCGAAGGGAAGCGAATCAGAGCTTCTGGTGAAGCGTGCAATACTCACAATCTGTCGCAACACGAATCTAGGCACGCACAAGTTCACCCTCTGCCCCACTTGGTACAAAAAGTCTACCATGAGTCGCGTACACTCGTTGTGATTACTGTGTCCAGGGTAGAGGTTGTATGTGAAGATGTGATATATTAGGCGGAAGTCGTCTGACATATGGGATGCTAAAAGGCTTTTGTTCGGGTGCCACTCAACCAGTCGGCCACCATAAAGGAAACGTGTGCGACGATCCCTTTCACGTGCACTCCCCAGATTCTGCTCACTAGCATGTACTTCGCCAAGGGGCATATCCATAAGCCCCGAAATCAATCTAACATCAATTGTGGCAAATCGATCCACTCCACAAAAGAGCCAAAACTGCAAAGGTTCTAGTGTAGGCTCATGAATGTTGGCGTAGAAGGCTCGGACAGTACCTGTAATGGCATGACCTCTGGCCTCAAATAGCGGACCCCAATGGGCAACCTCCACTTGCTCGAACAAGTAGTATTCACCGAAGAGTCGC
Organism: Magnolia changhungtana; assembly: GCA_030180095.1. Taxonomy (NCBI): domain Eukaryota; kingdom Viridiplantae; phylum Streptophyta; class Magnoliopsida; order Magnoliales; family Magnoliaceae; genus Magnolia; species Magnolia changhungtana. The sequence goes on from JASAUF010000625.1 coordinate 7,891,490, forward strand.
CCATTCACCTGGGCTTCAAAGAGAACCCTACGGTCCTCATAAATTCCATGAGGTAGTGCTGTCAATTAAGCTCTTTCAGCAGGAATCCGGGGATCAAGATCCCGCTTTGTTTGAAACTCCTGAGCGACGCTTGTGCTAGTGGCGGTGCCTCTCGGCCGCCTTGAACGTGTAGGGCGACTAGGCCCAGCCTCATCCGCAGCACTCTTCCTCTTTCCCATAAGAGAAAGGATGGTGCAGATGGAGAAAATGGCCAAAATGAGCTCAAATAGGGCCATGGAAAATGAAGGATAAGTGATATTGAGAGAGAGAAAGTGCTGGAGGTTTGGTTTCCCATGGATTGGAGCCTCAACAGACGTTGTAAAGGCCTAAATGATAGAGATTGAAGGAGGAAAGTGGAGAGATAGGATGGGTGAGGAAGCTTACACGATTTTGAGCTTCAAATGGGGGTGTGAGAGCTCAAGTATGAGAGAACGGAGAGGGTAGGGAGGAAGGGATTGCTGTAGATGATAGAGATGGTTGGGTGATAACTGAAAATGATGGATTGAGCGATTGGAGTGGAGGTTTAGGAGAGAAAACAACACTTTTGCAAGAAAGGGAGAGCTTGGAGGTGGGATTTTTGATGGAGGGGTGAGTTCGGATGTGTTTTAAGGGACGGCCCACCATAAGGGGGTTACCCTAGGCCCCAAAGTGCGTTGGCCCGAGCCACAGGCCCCGCCCGGCCCGCTGACCAGCGAGGCCTCGCCGACTGGGCAACGGCCTCGCCACTCCCTGGACAGGTGGGGGAGGGCTCGCCACATGGGCGAGGTCCTCGTGCCCCCTAGGCCCCAAAAATATATGGGTCCCACCCTGAGTACCCCTGGACATGCGTAGGTAGGCCCACGACTCCGTTTTGCTCCGTTTCGGGTCAGTTCGGGTGTTTTCTGATACATATCAGCATTTACTGATTTTTAACAGTTGGGATGGGGTGAATTATGGTCTAGACCTGTCATGTGACGGTTTAGAAGTGGTTTGAGGTGGCCTCGTGCGGTCATGGATGAGTACGGACTCAATTAAAGTGATCAATTTCGATGAACTTCGCCAAATGACGAAATTGGAGAAATCTAGGGTTGTTTCTACATTTTTCTCGCACCCACCTAAGTCGAAATGCGTCAGTGTACGTCGTGGGACCATAACTCAGGTCCGGTTTAATCCAAATCATGCTCTGATACCAACTTGTAATGCCCTGAAAATCGGGGGTCGAGTAGCAACTCAACACCTGAGTTCCAAAACATCACTTATGCAACACAAATGCTTATGATTGAATGTTGTCTGTGTTAGTGCAATAAACATGAGTGAGATTATACCAAAACAGTAATCCATACTCCAGATCAATGTATAAAACGCAAGCGGAAGACTGAAAAACATATATATATGTGTATAAAAATAAAATGATCTCAATCTGTCTCCAGAGTATAATTACTTCGCTGAGTCATCATATACATGTACTGAATCAAAAATAAAATGTCAAAAATAGTCCAACTGTCATGATAGCCTAGTAGTCCCGTAAATCCGGATTGCCTAAGCAAAGCCGCCGGAGAACTGCATGAAGGAAAACTCATCCTAATCTTCATAATAATTACGCTCAGCCTCCTGTGAATCGTCGATACCTGTGTCTAAGACAGAGTCTGGTAGGTGTCGAGAACACCGTCCCGTAACATGGGAGTGAGTAGCCAACTCAGTGGAATAATAAAGCATCGGTTAACATGTTATCAATTCAGTCAAGCAGTAATGATAAAACAGTACAATCAACATTCCTAATTACTGTAATTAATGTAAGGATGAGATGCGATTATGATGGATGCCCTCGCCAACATACTCCCTCGTGTGACACCATCTTACGTCCGCGGCATGCTGTCACCCTTAGTGCTTCACATCTTTCAGGCACATGCAATGCGATGATGAGCATGATTACCGAGTTGTTATTAGTCCATTTCAAACAACAGTATTGAGAAACTAAGGTACCTTCCTTATATCATTCCCAAACAATGATCCATTCTAGGGTCGTCAGTCCTAGACGATCTCATACGATGGTGTGTTTCTAGGTCACTGCAAGGGCTGTCAGGGCTGTTACACGGAATCGTTACACCACTCCCTCATCACCTTATCAATACAGGCCTAGTTTATACTCCGTTACTATGGGAAAACTCGTCGCCTCACCACAGATTTAGAGTATGCTCGAGGTCACTACACCGGGTACGGTCAGGGCTGCCAAGACTGTTACACGAAATTGTTGCACCACTCTCCCATCACCCATCAAAGCAGTGTAGGCCGACAGCTCGAATATAGTGTCCCATACCACCATAATCAGCTCACGAGTCTGGTTGCTCAATGGTCACTACGAGGAGGCTCGTGGCCCCATCGTATGCCGACAGCTCGACCACGGTGTCCCATACCAACATGCCCGGCTCATGAGTCTTGGCGTATCGAGGTACCACGGTTAATGGGATTCCACTGGTAAGGTTAGTACCTCAGGTTCAAGCAGTAGCATCTAAACATGATGAACATACATTAGACAAATCAGGTTACTTGACGAGCTCAGTTAGCTCGAGTGCACAACAAGTTGAACGATATGAAGCGCATAAGCACTTCATGTGGCTAGCGACTATCGTCAACCGAAGTACGACTTGGGTTCGTCGAACACATCTCGCATGGTGAATGAATCTCAGCCACGCATTCATTTCCGTTTCTGATTACCAGGACTATAATCATAGCCCCAAACATAATCAATCCTTATTCAGAAGCATGTAGAGTAAGGCAGAATAAACAAAGTAATTCAAGCATGTTATAAAGCACAATACAAACAGGAAATACAAACACATATATTTCATAAGTAAGCGGTTAAATTAAACAAACAACATGGAGTAAATCATATACATCTCTAAGGTAGCTGAGAATCCTATCTCAACACCTACCTAAAGCACAATCCTCTAAGTACTTACTCTTACAAGCATTTTCACAAACACTTAGGATACTCTCTTCGAACATACATAGCGTATACTAGCAAAAACATGTATTAGGGCGAACCCTTTCACCAAGTATTATACACATATATAGCATGTTCATACAGTAATTAATAATGACAAACACACTTTCAAAATTTATACGTATACGGTACTTTCTACAAATACGAAGAATACATTATATTCAACATAGTTAACGTATAACCGAAAAACGAAACGGACGACACTTTGTACATGTGTAATAACATATAAATCATGAATCTATCATTATCTGACATTGAAAGTATTGAAAACCATAACCTATACATCTAAAGTCTGCACCTTACGCCATAGAAGCGTAATGAACTCGATAGATTTGCTAAGCTTCTGTTTACGGTGATGTGGCAACCCATAACATGCTTTAGGTTAGTTATTTCATAACTTACAACTATCAAAACCCCAAAACAGATTAGGGTTAGGTTTTCTTACCTAGAAACGAAGTCGGAATCGCTGGGAAAGCGATTAGAATTGAGTGGTTAAACTTACAGACTAGCAGGGTAAGATAGCAGGGAGATTGATGTAGAGCGGGTCGCGGACAATTACATGGCAAAGATGGATCAGAAAAGGCCCGGTCGGCGACAGAAGTGATTTGGACCATCAGACCTTCAATCAGGTGTATCTCACAATTCAGGATGAGTTAACCGACGTAAAATATATGATTTTGGGGTAGAACGAGCTACTTTAGCCAACCAACCCAACTACGCTAGGTTACGACGCTCGGAATTGCGAGAAACCCCTGATTCGACGGTCGTTTCCCTGTTTCAATTTCATTTTTACTATAAATAGTAAGTTTTAGTTTGACTATAACTGTTCATCCGTCGGGCTTTGGGAGTTGCGCCCAACGTGAAAAGAGCTTAGAATAATTAGGGGAACGGTTTGGTGAAGCTAAATAGAACACTTACTATTTTTGGCCGAAAACCTTGCCCACTAGTAGACATCACGACCGTTTATCTCTGTGAGGAGTCCAGAGAAGTTCCGTGGATTCGGAATAGTTATCCTCTTGAGGAAGACGGTGCTCGACCTCACGTCCTCCCCTGCGTCAGTTTGGTATCAAAGCGAGGTTTCTCCTCGGATCGATGACTTCTAACGATGGGTCGGGCAACAATCCCATAGGCGGTGCTCCAGGGAATTTACCTTTAACGACATGACTTTTCAAGCGGCTTGAGAAGAGAATCGACAAGCCATGTAAGGACTGCAGGCTTCCATGGACCGCATAACGAATCTCTTGGCAGAAACCCTAGGGCAACTCTGTGTTCCTGGTAGTAATCCTCCACCGCCAATTGCTGAGACTCGTAATCGGCCTGATCGCAGGATAATACCGGCAGTGCATCCAAGGGTCATGCTTGAGGAAGGGGGCTCCAGTGAGGAGGAGATCGACAACATAATCTTTCAACACCCCAGACCAGGCGGCGATCGAGTAGATCGAGAATTTAAGATACGGGTTGATATTCCTAACTTCAATGGCCAACTACACATTGAGGATTTCCTCGATTAGCTTTCTGAAGTTGAGCGATTTTTTGACTATATGGACATCCTTGAAGAAAAGAAGGTCAAGCTGGTCGCCTACAAGTTGAAAGGAGGGTGGGAACAACTGTAACTCGCACGAACCAGGTAGATGAAAGCACCAGTCCGCACATGGCAGCGGATGAAGCAGTTACTACGCACCCGATTCCTCCCAAGCGATTACGATCAGGTATTATTCCAACAATATCAAAATTGTCGACAGGGTAGTCGGTTGGTAATAGAGTACGCAGAAGAATTTTACCGCCTAGCGGCGTGTAGCGATTTGGTCGAGACTGAATCGCAGCAAGTCGCCCGATTCAACGGTGGATTGCGTATGGCGATTCAAGATCGGGTCCAGATGCAGTCCGTTTGGACGATGAATGATGCGATCAAGTTGACTACTCGGGCAGAAGCACAACTTGAACGTCCTAACACACGGACCTATCATACTGCAAGGATTACGGCAGCAGGTCCACCTCAGGGAGCTCCACAACCTAAGGGGAAGGAGCTCGTAGGAGCACGCACTCAACTTTCTACGTCTAAGAATCGAGACCAGGGAAGCGGGCAAGCTAGACCCTAAAGGAAAATTCCCGTTCTAGGTTATTTACGGACGAGTACCTCACCACACACTAGACTTGGTCCCTCTACCCAAGCTCCCAGGCATGAGCATTGTAGCAGAACATATGGCAGACAAAATCATGGGCATTCATGCGGAGGTACAGAACAAGCTACATGCCTCGAACGAAAAGTACAAGGAGCAAGCGGACAAGCATCAGCGACAGAAAGTGTTCGAGGTGGGCGACCAAGTAATGGTCCATCTGCACAAAGAAAGATTTCAGACCGGAACGTACAATAAGTTGAAGAATAAAAAGATTGGACCGGTACCAATCATCCGAAAAATCAATGACAACGCTTATGTTGTTGATCTTCTAGATGATATGACAATCTCATGGACTTTCAATGTCGCGGACCTGACCGAGTATCATGAACTAGCACATAATGATAACTCGAGGACGAGTTCTTTTGAAGTGGAGGAGACTGATGTAGAGCGGGTCGCGGACAATTACATGGCAAAGATGGATCAGAAAAGGCCCGGTCGGCGACAGAAGTGATTTGGACCATCAGACCTTCAATCAGGCGTATCTCACAATCCGGGATGAGTTAGCTGACGTAAAATATATGAGTTTGGGGTAGAACGAGCTAATTTAGCCAACCAACCCAGCTACGCTAGGTTACGATGCTCAGAATTGCGAGAAACCCCTGATTTGACAGTGTAACGCCCTGAAAATTGGGGGTCGAGTAGTAACTCAACTCTCGAGTTCCAGAACATCACTTATGCAACAAAATGAATGATGATTGAATGTTGACTGTATTAGAGTAGTGAACATGAGTGAGATTAAGCCAAAACAACATATCATACTCCAGAGACAGTTAAAGTTGCAAGCGGAAGACTATGATAAATAGATAAAATATATAAACTATGATGAGTCTCCAGAGTGTGATAACATTTCCAGGTTAAATAATTACAAGGACAGCTTCTAAAATATACCTAATGTGATGACGTGTAAAGTCTCCTATCCCAAATACCATATTAGCCCGTCGTCACAATACCGGTCTTCATAGACTGTCAGAGAGATACGATAGGAGAACTCCTCCTCAAAGACCATAGAAGTAGTCGGCCCGCTTCACAAGCATCGCCATCACCGAAACTCAACAAATCTGTTTGGTGTGTACAACACCGATCATCCTTGTAACGTGGGAGTGAGTAGCTAACTCAGTGGAACATTAAAGCATAGGTTAACATGTTATCAAATCAATCAAGCAAGAATGATAACGCAAGACCCAAGACAAATCAAACATTTCTAATTACTCTTGTTAAGTGCAAAATGATATGACATGATGTTTGTATGCCCTTGCTAAACCACCCTCAAGCGACATCATCTTACGTTCGCGAATGCTAACTCCCTCAAGGCGCCACATCTACAAAGCACATGCGGTGCGATGATGCTCATGATTACCAAGTTTTTATTAATCCATTTCAACCAGTGATTGGGAAACTAAGGTACCTCCCTTGTATAATTCCCAAACATGATCCATTCTAGGGTCGTCAATCCTAGCTAATCTCATACGATATTATGGTTTGAGAAGCGTAGTGAAGGCATCGCAAAGGGCTCGTCACCCGTCAACGCGGATCTACAGATCTCACCGTATGCGGCTCAATTGTCGGGCCGACAAACTTAAGTACATATCTCACCATACACTGGCTCAATCACTAGCCGTCACTCAAGTACGGGTCTCACCGTACTCGGCTCAACTCATACTCTAGTTCTTGCAAGGAAAGACTTGTCGCCAATCACGTACACTTGGAGTATACTCGAAGATACTACGGAGGACTCGTCGCCGTCAAAGCACGAGCACAGTGTCTCACCGTACTCGCTCTCGCCGTGAGTATCGACAGCTCGAATATAGTGTCCCATACCACCATAATCGGATCACGAGTTTGGTTGCGCAATGGTTACTACGGGGAGGCACATGACCCCAGCGTAGGCCGACAGCTCGACCACGGTGTCCCATACCACCATGCCCGGCTCATGCGTCTTAGCGGATCGAGGTACCATGGTTAACGGGATTGCCACTGGTAAGTTTGGTACCCTAGGTTCAAGCAGTAGTGACCAAACATGGTGAACATACATATACACATATCGGTTTGCTTGACGAGCCTGACTAGCTCGAGCGCACCACAAGTTGAGCGATATGGAGCGCAAAAGCACTCCGTGTGGCCAACCACTATCGCCAACCTAGAAGTACGACTTTCTGTTACGGTTCAACGCCAGACACGTCCATCGTGGCGATATGAATCTCTACCACAACCGCAAGTCTGGTATCGAATGTTTGGACTATAGGCATAGTCCCAAACTCAATCAGTTGTAAAGCATGAAGTAAAGCATGAGGTAAAGCATGTATTATAAAGCATGAAGTAAAGCATGTTATAAGGCATGTTGTAAAGCATGTTGTAAAGCATGTTATAAAGCACTATACACATAGGGATACAAATACTTAGAGTTCATAGGTGAGTGGTTAGAGTGAACAACCACATGGAGAGTGTCATATGTGACTCTAAGGTAGCGGAGAATCCCATCTCAAAGCACCTAACTAAGGTTCTAACACTTAAGCACTTACACTCATGAGTGATTTCACCAACACTTGAATGTAATATTTTAACATACATGACGTATGCTAGAGAAATGTATACTAGGATTGTCCTTTACCAAACTAGTATTTTATACATATACATCATATTCATACAGCAATTAAACATGGCAATCACATCAAGCAACCTTATACGTATAGGGTACTTCCACGTATACCCAATTTCGACATACATAGTGTTTACAAAGGAACATAAACTTCGGCGATTCCTTTCGCCAAACTAGTATTTTAATTATGTATTGTATAATCATACATTAAATAAATATGTCAAACATTATTCCAAAAGAACTACGTATACGGTATTTCTACAATACGTAATTTCAACATACTACGCATTTACAAGTAAACATATATTTTGGCGATTCCTTTCGCACAAACTAGTATTTTATTCATATGTTATATAATTATACATTAAATAAACATGTCAAGCATTTATCCAAAAAAAATACGTATACGGTATTTTTACGTATACCTAGAATATGTGAAATTCCATATTTCGTTGCACCGTTAATCAAAACAGGAAACGGAAAGCACTTTGTACATGTGCAATTGCGTGCAGATCATGAATCTACCATTATCGACACATGAAAGTGTTGAAAACCTTAACTTATACACTTAAAGTCCTCACCTTTGCCTTTTGAAACGCAACGAATCAGCAAGGGTAGCAAATCTTCCGTATACGGGAGTTTTCTAGCCTAAAGAGCGGAATCGGTTAGTTGTTACACAACCCACAGCCTATACAACTCAAATCAGATCTAGGGTTAGGGTTTCTTACCTAGAAATGACGCCGGAATCGGCGGGAAAGCAAGAAGAATGAGGTGGTTAAGCACCGATAGCAGCCGGGAACAGCAGCAGGGAGTTTCTCCCAGATCTCCCACACTTTCTCTCTCTTTTCTCTCTCCCAAAACTCAAATTCGTATGGCTGTGAGAGAGGGTGCTCTAAGGCCCTTATATAGCCTAAAACATTCCGAAATTAGACTTAGGTTCATGGGTAGTCTTGCTATATAGGATATTAAGTACTTTTCCACTTCAAAAGGGAGGTTAGTGGCCCTCCGTAAACCAAACGATCGACTTAAGCTCTCCATCTATGGATCTACATGGGATTACGTTTTGACTCGATCGGATTCCGGATCGCACGTGGCGGACCACTTTAGCCCGAACACAATGGGCCACGATCGAAATTCCAAGTACATGTAAATGTTCTGAAATTTTTCTTAATCCGAGGGTGTAATTTGGTCGATTCGACGGTCGTCAAGTTGCTTATACTTGACGCGTCAACAAATGATGCGAGATCACTATTCCAGATATTTATTTTGGCATATGAATAGTGTTTTTCACACTACTCGCTCCGATTCGAAACGAATGGCCGTGGAACATCGGATGGAGCGATTTTTGAGATGATTGTTAAGCCCGGTGGGGAGGTCCTAGTTCAACAGGGTTAATCGGACTCGATGTGCGATCTAGACCTAATCTGAGTTTCGTTTCATTTTCTCAGAAGCACTTGAAATGAGTTTGGTTCTAAATTTTAGGGTAACCTAGCGCCAATGATTCTACAAGTTTTGGGTCTTAGAACGTATTTAAAGCGATTCGAAATTTCGTAGTATTAATCCTGGTTTCACACCTAGTTACTTTGTCTCATTTCTAAAGGATTTAGTCTAAGTGACAAGGTGGTACTCGTGCCTTTGAGTTTGTATATAAAGTGATCCCAAGTTATACTACTTAGCTAGTTTAAGATAGTGTCTAGGTGAAAGTTATTAGGAAAATTGGAAGATCAAGGTGATGAAGGGTGAGGTTTGTGAAGGAAATGAGTTCAAAGGCGGCTTTAGACTTTGGGATTCAGTCCTGACAAGTTAATGAGGTATTACGATCGACCCATTGCCTAAGGTCATCTAATCCCAGGTTGGCAAAAATCCGGGGCGTTACAGACGGTCGTTTCCCTGTTTCAATTTTGTTTTTACTATAAATAATAAGTTTTAGTTTGACTATAACTCTTCATCTGTTGGGCTTTAGGAGTTGCGCCCAACGTGAAAAGAACTTAGAATAATTAGGGGAACGGTTTGGTGAAGCCAAATAGGACATTTACTATTTTTGGCCGAAAACCTTGCGCACTAGTAGACATCACGACCGTCTATAAATAGTAAGTTTACTATTTATAGTAAGGCGCGAATTCTAAGAGTTTTAGTTGTAGTTTGATTATGATTTCTTTCCCATTGCTTAGTACCCTTATTTAAGGGGTTGTGAACTCATTTTTATAGATTCATTAATCTATTTCGAATTTATTAGAATTTATTTCTATTTTCTGCTCTCTTTTCTCGTGGATTTGAGAAAGTCTCTGTGAGGAGTCTAGAGAAGTTCCGTGGATTCGGAATAGTTATCCTCTTGAGGAAGATGGATTCGGAACAAGTTCCGTGGGCTGAATGAGAGAGTGTTTAAGGTCCTTATATAGCCTAAAACATCACCGAAATAGACCTAAGGTCAAGGTATACTTAGGTTATAACCAAAGTGAGCTTGTTCCAGCTCAACGGAGCACTTCTGGCAGCCCCTTTTCTGCATGCGGTCGGACTTAAGCTATCCAACCTTAGATCTAGGTGGAGTTAAGTTTTCGTTCCAGTCGAATTCTCAAATCACCCGTGGCGGGCCAATTTCAGTTCAACGGTCTCTGAAACTCGATCAAGGATTTCAAGTACACTGCCATGTATATGAAATTTCTCCTAATCTAAGGGTGTATTTGAGTCAGATTCCAACGGTCTGATTGCTTATATTTGGTACGCAAACATCAAGTCTCAGATTACTTAAATCTCATTTAATTTCTAAAGAAAACTAGGTTTTCTCACACTCGCTCCAGGTTAAAGTGAATAGCCCCGGAATACAATCTGGTTTCGACGTCCAAGATGGTTGTCAAGCCCAGCAAGGCGGTCCTAATTCTATAACCTCGTATCATTCGGACTTTCAATGTGTAGTCCAGATTTGATACGGAGTTTCAATGTGCTCCCGAGAGCAGTCAGGTAATAAGTTTGATCCTAAATTTTAGGGTAACCTAGTGTCAATGATTCTACAAGTTTTGGGTCTTTCAGATCGTATTTAAAGTGATTCAAGCAGATTTCATGGCTAATCTAGTTTAGCACTTAGTTAACTTTGTTTAATTTCTAAAGGATTTGATCCTAAGTGATTTCTGCCTGAGGTGGTACTCGGGCCATTGTACGGAATTTTTTGAGTCGTTACATCGAGCCATCATTAGTGATGGGGGCTCACATTTTTGTAATAGGTCATTGCGAACTTAATGAAGAAACATGACATCTCTCATAAGGTGAGCATTCCATACCACCCACAAACAAGTGTGCGAGCTGAGATTTTCAATAGGGAGATCAAACACATTTAAAAAAAAACTATTATCCCTGATCAAAAGAATTGTTCGATCCGATTGCCCGATGCTTTATGGGCTTACCGTACCACATTTAAGACCCCTATTGGAATGTCTCCCTTTAGACTTGTCTATGGAAAGACTTGCCACTTGTCTGTAGAGTTGGAACATAGAGCCTATTGGGCTATTAAAAATCTGAATTTCAACTTGGAAAACACTGGCTTGCTACGCAAACTTCAGTTAAATGAACTTAAGAAATCCGGAATGATGCGTACGAGAACTCGAGAATTTGTAAGGACAGGATGAAGGTGTTTCATGACCAACACATTCTTCAGAAATCATTCACACCAGGTCAGAAGGTCCTCTTGTATAATTCTTGGTTACATCTCTTTCTGGGCAAACTTCGATCTCGTTGGACCGGCTCATTCACTATTACCAATGTTTATCCTCATGGGGCTGTCGAGATTCGGAATCTAAACAATTGCAAGAATTCAAAGTAAATGGACATCGATTAAAGCCATTTGTTGAGAAATTTGATTCAAAGGATATGTCCATACCTCTGAATAATCCTATGTACTAGGATTGATCTCCTAGTCTGATGGAGGTATAAGTGGGTTTATCGCTTTTATAGGAATAGGATAGTTTACTTTCCACTGTTTTAGGATAGTTTATTTTTTGTTGGTTTAACTCTTGTGCTAACCCACCTTCACACTAAGATCCTTTAGAAAAAGCTTCAAAATTCCTTCATCAGGTACTATCTTTTAATCACTTCTCCTTCAATTACGTTGTCTCTTTTGCAAATCATGCTTATTTCTTTTACATTAAGGACAATGTAGATTTTAGGTTGGGGGTGGGAGATTAGGTAAACTAATCAGTGTTTTCTCAGTTTTGAGCAAAATTTGCAAAATGTTTATCTATTTGGAAAGTGATAAGTTGTGTATTTAAGAATGTTTTGAGTACGATGATAAAATAGAAATTAAATTTTGAATTACTAAAGTCTATTCATCTAAGTAATTTATCACTTAAGTTCTTGCGCTCAATTGATTAAGAGGAAGTTTGAATATCATGTTAATCTTAATCACAAGACACGTTCAAATTGTTTTCTATGAATAATGCTAGAATTTCTAATTGTTAGTATGTGAATCATTGATAGATGATGAGAATCAAGTCTGGAGAATTTAACCCACCTTAAAAGTGAAAAGAACCGGTTAAAAAATAGGAGATCGACAAAAAGAGTCATGTGCTGAAAAGATTGAAAAAAGTTTGAAAAAGAATGAAAAAAAAATCTGAAAGAAAAGAGAAAAGACTGAATGAAAATAAATGAACGCCGATATAAAATAAAAAACTGGAAAAAGAAGGAAAATGAGATAAGTTCAGAATCAGTACTCGAGTTTTCAACCAATCTTAAAGTGATGAGCAGGGCTAACATGATGTAATGATAGTATCCTTATAGAAAGTAAGTTGATCTTCACTACGCACATTGCATATTATCCCCCATTTATATCTTGGTTTTATGAACATGATAATGGTTAATGTTCTATTTTACTCATGTTTGTGTTGCAAGGTGAATTTAAGAACTTGAATTAAAAAGGGTGCTAACAACATGGATTTGATGCTCAAGAATCACAAAGGCATGTAACACCCAAAACTTTTCAACACCCAAGTATTGAAAGTCCTTGAGTATTACCATAAATTTAGCCTACTATGTACACGTGTACAGTACCAATCTAGCTTACCTAACCCTACATCCATCCTCCAACATGAATCTGACCGATTAAAGATGATCTTTATCCATAAATCAAGTCATCCGACCATTAACCATGTGGTCTGATATATGTACCTTTCCTAAACTGAATCGATGAATAACTCTTTATCCATAATAATTTAGACATAAGTTCTTTTGTAATAATTATTTAGAAATGGGCATAGAACCATTAAATTTCACAAAACTCTTCGATCAGCAGTAATTACGAAAATGCCACTAACCTAGACCCCTGAATACTAGATCGCATGTTTCTCACTACTAGTTTAATGTGAAATTTTATACCATGCTTAATTATTATAAATTAACCATACACGTTGAATTTCATCCCTTAGATTAGAGTAAACTAACTACTTGACATCTATATCCATCCGTATACTTATTGGATCAAGATTTTGATCTGTTCATCTTGTTCACCCTATACAAATATGCTTAACCCATTATTAGAATTACAATATGAGGAACTTACACGTATGAAAAAGTCACTCGAATCTAATAATATACATGTCCTACCCCTAATCACTCCAGAAACCTACTTTATAACCATCTATTTACAAAACTGACCGTACATCCACCTACATACATGGTGAGAATGTTAATCATCAAGTTCCCTTATTTTTAGTAAATCATCTGACCGTCCATCATGTTTGGATTAGCCAAACTGGCCACACGAACATCACAGTAAACCGATCAACATGAAGATCTTAAGGTTTAGGTCCAAACTATTTGATAATTTGTCAATCAGAGGTGTACAAATGTTATTTTAAATTACGGGGAGTGTTAGCAACTAAAGGAGCATATTGGTCATCCTTGATAGATCAGGGCCTAAATTTAACCAGTTGAGAGGGCGTGTAAAATAACGATCACCCGTTAAATTTCACTTCATTTTGAGGGTGAGGTTGCGGAGTACGGATGACGGAAGTCTGGACAAGAGAAAAGGGTAAGATCGTAATTAAAAAGTTAATCTCATGTATAACTCTTAAGCAATCTGTTTATGTAAGTTTCCTTTCATGGCGAATTACCACCAAGACATGGTTACAAAGTGTGGCCCACCTATGACTTAAAATTACCCCATAGTATGGCCCCTGGCCTAACATGACCCTGCTAAACCAATGAATGGAGTAGATCTCACAAAGGACATCACGAGTGGACCCCACATGATATCACAATCAAACACGGTACCTCGTGACATGGTTTCAGAAACGTTTTCACGTTGGATGGTACCCACCTTTCCAAACGTGTTGTGGCCCAGTAAAACCTCATATCTACTCCATACTTTGACTCATGGGCCAACACAATACGAGGGATCTGATGAAGGGAGTGGATTTATCAAGAGGCCATCTTAAGTGGATCTATTAATGCCGTATAAACGAGCTGAAAACAGCATTCCCGCTGGCTGTAACAGCAGACGACAAAAATGGAGGGGGAATAAATTAGACACCATGGTTCTCTGATTATCATCCACTACACCAATCTAAACCGTCCGACTGTAAGCCATACTAAAACCGACCGCTGCCATGTGGTCAATAAAGGAAGGAAGGAATCTGGTGGGATTTATATTCCCCTGTTTTCAAACGAAGCTATCGTCAGAACAGAAGCTCCGTCCGATTAGACCTCTTTGCAGGGCCACGAATTGAGCGTTCTTGCACCCCAAGAACATAGCTACGACTTCCTTCTGTGGGCCCCATCCAATGGACGTCTCAGATCAACCGGGGGAGAGAAGAAAGGATGTTTTGAAACCGGGTGCCATAAGCGTTTCGCAATCGATCGCACAAGGAGCTTTCTGCTTATGCAGGAAAGCTCTAGAAGGCCAGATGGGTATAAATACCCCACGTTCCCATGCTGGAAGACATGGAGAAAGGAAGAGAAGAAGGAGATTAAAAAGGAAAAACAAGAAAGAGAAGGAGACACCATTCTCCACGCTGTCAAACTGTTGCCACACCAGCACTGCCCGAACTTTGATTCGAGTTTGGAGGGTCCGAGGCTGACCCAAACCGCTGCAATCCAAGAAGAAAAAGGAAGGAAGAAAGAAAGGAAGAAAGGAAGGAAGAAAGGAGAGAAGGAGAAGGAGAAAGAGGAAAGAAAAGAAAGGAAAGGAAAGGAAAGAAAAGGAAGAAAGAGAAAATAGAGAGATTGTGTGTTGAGCTGACTGGCTGGACCCAAGACTGAGTCTGGGCCAGGTTTGAGTCGAGTTCGAGGTGAGGGTTTTATCCTTTAAGCTTACAGTACTTTAAGTTGATTTATTTATTCTGCCCTTTACCTGTATTCTTATTATTTCATCTGGCCTCTTTCGTGCCTTTTACGATATGAATTATCCTATCTTTCATATTTATATGTTTTCTGGGAATTATCCTATCAATTGATTTAGTTTATATCATTATAACTATTAACCCTTTTGGGATTATGACATGATGTCAATTATAAGGGATTTCTTTGAATTTATGTGGGGCCATGGATACAAGCCTTGCCCCTACCTTATCAATTTATTGAGTTGGCCATTGCCACTCTCCTTATTATCGAGTTGACCATTCTCTCCTCTCTTTTTTATGTTGGCCATTGCCACTTTTGTTGAGTTGACCATTGTCACTCTTCTCTTTATTATGTTGGCCTCGTGTCGTCTATCTTTAAGGCTTGGGCATGTGTCTTGCTACTCCAGAACCTCCATGATTTAGATTGTATTCTTCATGATTTAGTTTATATTCTCTATGATTCAGTTTATATTCTCTTGATGCAAGTACTATGATGGGCATCCCTCTCTTGGCAATCAATTAAATTCGTGGACGTAATGCATTTTCGGTAGCGACCCTGAGGCGCTACGTAATTCCAGGGTTCTCAGGTGATGTTGCACTAGTTGGTGTACGTGAGTCGTTCTGTATACATAGTACATCAATTCCTATCTTTTGGGGAGGGGGGGGGGGGGTGGTTGTCACAAATAGTCATTCCAATCTCTGGGTGCATATTCACTTGGATGTGTTGTAGCCGTCTTAGGATAACCGTGTAAAACCATGTTAAACGTAGGACACGCCGGCGAATATCCATAGTATGGGATGCGGGTCGAGTCGGATAACTCTAATCGTATTCCACATTATGGCGATCGCTAAGAGTGATACACCTGTTGAGGGTCAAATATTACATATCAGACCCCGACTATTACCTGATTTTACATATATGATAATGCTTAATGCCATATTTTAATTGTGTTTTTATTACAGGATGAAATCAGGAGCGTGTATTGAAAAAAAAGAATTAAAAGCATGGATTTGATGATCCAAAGTCACCAGAGCACGGGATGGACTCCAGAGAACCAATAATGAAGATTTTACACGCGTAGGATCTGAGGAAAGCAAGCCAAAGGGGCCCGAAAAGGGTTCAGAATGAAAGATCACATGGTTCCCTCTATCCGATTAGCTTAAAACTTTATACATGGGATTAGGGACATAAATTAACCGTACGTTTCAAATTTCAGCCCTCGGATCACTATGGAAGTGTCCCAACTGACAAATCAGCTCATAAACCATTGATTCTAGGCCCACCTGATAACAGGATATGCGTCAACTTTGGTCCCAACCCATTAATCAGGGAGATAAAGAGGATGGATGGTGTAGATTTCTCGTAAACATCACAGTTGGCCCTGTGTATGAGGAGTGTGCACACTGCACACTTGCACTTGCCATTGCACCGCACCCACTTGGCTCAAACCGATCGCTGACCACGCTTCTTCAGTGACAGCACCTTGTTTCGGCGTCCGCAAACGGTAACAGATCGCAGTTGTGGGTCCCACCTATTGTCCATAGAGACAATCCGAACCGTCTATCAGGTCTAAATGAAGGTCGTTATCAATGCCTAGGTGTCATAATTATAAATCATCATTAAGAATGAAATCCAGCCATTCAAACGCAGGTTGGACGGTGGAATGAGATCTTCTGTGGCCCAGACCAAAACGGAGAAAAATTATGTAGTTCCAACCGAAATTTCGAGAGAAATTCGATGAACGGAGTGGATTTCGCTGAAGACTTTGATCACGGACCCCACCATCATCGCGTAGCAAATCGGGTTTCGCGTCAGCGTGAATCAGACGGTTTCCATTTTACGGTTGATTGTGGGCCCCGTACGTCATGAACGATCCAACCCGTTCATCGTGTAGAAAAGGAGCTTCAAAACCATCGATATCTCGCTCTCATGCATGTACACGTGCATGAGGGCTGCAGGCCAAAATTGACCGCTTACAAAATGTTTAAACCGATCTCTTCATGATTTCTTCTCTGGGTGGCGTCAATGGACATTCAAAACCACCCATTCTTGATGAAATTTTGTCTTGAATCCAAAGGTGGACCGTAAAATTGGGGCCCAGATTGCGAAAAGTTACACTCGGTCTGCGCTACGACTTCGACTCCGGCCTCTTCAAACAACTATAAAAGAGAATTTTGGACGTGGGAAAGGCATTGAGAAAGAGGATTCAGATCGAGAGAAAGGGAGAGAAGAAAGAGAAGAAAGAGAAGAAAGAAGAGAGAGAGACGATTGGTTTGATTTTTTTTATGAATTTTGTTTATCCATCTTTTTAATGGATTTTATGGGTCACTAATCTCTTAGCTGGTGAGATGAAGCCCTAATTTGATTAGCTCTTGTATTGGTTGAATTTACTTTGAATATTAATTAATTTGTTTCTTTCTCTAAGTGGGCTTGATTGGTTTAAATATACTTCTCCATCTATGAACTTGACTAAAGTATATATATGGATGTTGTTTGGATGCTTATTCTAGGTGCTTGTGTCGATCAAGAAAGGTTTCTATAGAGGAAGAAACAGGGTACTTTAATGAATCTTGTACATTCCATGTGCGGACCAAGGACATGGGATGTGTTATTCATGGCATTGTTTAAAAGAATTAACATTAGTATGCCGATTAAGGACACTATTGTGCTTTCTATATATAAGTGGTATCAATCTAGATCAAGGTAAATTCAAAACAAGGGTTAGGATAATTAGGGGTGGATTCGAAAGTCCTAGTGCTCTTTCTCTGATTGAATTTTCTTCCCTGTTCTTAATTGTTTTTTTTTCTAGAATTGTGCTTAGTAGTTTATTCCATTATTTGTTGGATTAGTTAAGAAGAGTTGTGAATTTGAGTTGTGACGATCAGTCCTCGTGGGAATGATCTCGTAATACGTACCGTATCTACATTTGATTCGTATACTTGCGAGTTTAAAAATCATTTAAATCATGTTGGTTTAAATAAAACATCAACACCGTATATACTTTGCTAGGCATGCATCTCATATAGATTGCTTATGCATTGATACCTATTGTAGTGTAGAGTACTTGACGTATCAGAACCTGTATCTTGCTTTCATGAATCTCTTAAATAACTGTTAATCTTAAAAGGATAATCTTCACTATGAGTAGGGCATTGACCCTCCCTCAATTGTACAAATGTTATAGGTGATGTATAGACTGAAGACTTAGAGGACCGACTTTCTATAGAAGACTACGGCAAAGAATATATTGCGAACTCAATGAGTGTAATAAGCTTCTGTTGGGAAGGCCTTTGACTATTTTTTTTTACTCTGATGAAATATAATCAATACAATCAATTTTATTCTTGTGAATGTATCTGGATGTAAACTAAATGAAAAAAATAGGGTACGATTTCAGAGTATCCAGTTTATACATTATTAACACCCGATTTTCTCGGGCACGAGTATAAACTCTGGCCGTGAAATCTTGGGCTATTACAAGGCAAGGGATGGATGTTAGAAGACCAAGATTGAAGAATTCACATACTAAAGATCTAAGAAAACCAAGTGAGGAATGAAAAGAATCAAATATTTGAAGTAAAGAAAAGGAATCTTGAAATTGTCCTGAAAACAAACATATTCCTAAAAGTGTCTTGAAGAAGTATATTCTGAAACTCTGGGTCATTCTATGAATTGCTCAGAGTGAAGTCTATTTTGAAAAATTACGTAAATTTGAGTCGGTTTCTAGATTTTTCCAAGTCGCTGCGAAAGGAGGTGCTACAAAATATAAATAGGAGTCCCTAGGACGTCCCTAGTCATCATCTAGGGTTTGTGGAGTGAAGCAAAAGCATAGAGAAGCGGTCGCCAAGAGTTTTTCTCCCCTTTCCTTAGTTGTTTTCATACTTTTCTTAAGAGTTTTAGTTCAATCATGTCTATGGTTGGCTAAACCTCTTAGCTAAGGCTAAGAGGTGAAGCTTGTAGCGTGATTGAGATATTTTCTTTGTTTTGATTCATGTTTTATTGAACTCTCTTAGATTCTAGTTTGATTGTGAAGGAATATTTTTAGTTTTTAATGAATAGTTGTGACAAATTACAATAGATCTGTGATATGTTGAGATATCTTCTTTTCTTGAATTGAGATTGTGAAATTAGGAGATCCTGTTGTTCACCATCATCCCTTGGGCATGGTAGGATGATGAAATCCTTCCTAATCTTCACAATTCTCTTATGATTGGTTGTATGATTGGTAGATCCTATTGTTTGTCTTGTCTCCTGGGCATGGTTAGGTGATTGAATCGCTTCTAAATCATCATAGCTCTCATCCATTGATGATTAGATCCATGAGAAGTTCAGAGATCTGACAAATCTCTTCGTCCTTGAATCAAGCAAGGTAGCATCCTGAGAACCTACAAGTGGATCCTTAGAAACCCTAGTTTCCCACCTTTGATTTTCTTAAGTTTTTCATTAAATCTCTCACAATTACTCTCAATCACTTCAGAATTAGTTTTACATCTTTTTCTAGTTCTACTTCTAGTTGCTTTCAGAATACTTACGAGATTAGTCCCTGTGGATTTGACCTCGGTCTTTCTGAGATTATTACTACATCGCGACCCTACACTTGGGGTTGTGAACAAGTGCCTCTCGAAGGATCAGCGGTCCGTTCCACGAGGGTTTGAACTTTCCTCTGGGATCTGGCAGATGCGGCGGTAGGATACGTTTCATGACCATGTCGCCGACTTTGAAACTCCTCTTTCAGACCCTCTTGTTGTAGGCCCATGCGATCCTTCTTTGGTAGCATTGCAAGTGGCTTAGTGCACGTATGCGCTTTTCGTCTGCCAAATGCAGTTAATCATATCTTGCTTGTTGCCACTTGCCGGCTTGATCGATAACGCTTGATCTTGAACTTGTCGAGGAAATCGCACATCCTTTTATTGACGAACGGAGTCCTGTTGTCTGTAATGATAGCTTGAGGGATCCCGTACTGGCTGATGATATTGTTCTTCATGAACTTTATCACGTGAGATGTTATCTCTATCCACTTGGTGAAGTAATCTACTGCCACCAGGATGTATTCATGCCCATTTGAAGCTTTGAGGTTGACTTTGCCGATGATGTCAAGTCCCCATATAGCGAAAGGCCATGGCATCATTAGATTGTATAGCTCAGAAGCAGGCGCATGAATCTGGTTTGCATGCTCCTGGCACTTGAAGCACTTCCTGAAAGTACCCTGGTTTGTCAAGTTATGTGAGTGTTGAGTCAGATTGTCTACAGAGCCTGATAGGAAGATCATTTCAAACGTCTGCCTCAACCGGATGTGTGCAAGCTCGCCACAGGTAAATTTAAAGCCTCACGTCCCTTGTCCCAAAACACCAGGTGAATAAAACCCTTAAAAATAAGCTAGAAAAGCATAGGATTTTTTAGGTGAGAAAACTTTTTCAAAATAGAAAAATCTCTAAGTTTTTCTCACCTTATCGAATCTATCGAAACAACCTCGATATGATCGACCTGCGCTGTTGAGTTCTCGATGCTTCATCGATAAGATCGGAAAGAGGACCAAATATATCCAGCAACTTCACAACATATCTGGACAAATTATCGATGTATCGATACACCTACCGATACCATCGATACTCAAATCTCGAGCCCATCGAAAGTGGCTTAATAAGATCGACAGGAAGATTTCCGGCGCCCCTTTTTTTTGAGAAAATTTCGAATTTCTTCGATATATCGATGCGCCTTCCGATATGATCTGAAATCAAATATCGATAAGATCGAAAGTCTATCGATGATATCGATCGTGGGCGCACATTTCTTTCAGCAGATATTTCAAGTTGTTTTTAACTTTGATCGGGGGTCATTCGAGGAAATCGATATTCATATGTCGATAATATCGAGGCCGATTTGATTGCATCGAAACTGGACACAAACTGGCCAGCAAGTTTATTGGTAAATCTATTAGATTTATCGATGCATCGACATTGCCTTTGATATCATCGATATACAAATTCCAATGACATTGGCTGACCCTCGATCATATCCTAAAAACCTGAAATATTTCATGACAAGTCTCTCTCATGTTTTAAGTGTCGATTGATCGAACTTACCATTGATGGAATCGGAGTTCGAAATCCGATGATATCGACAGTGGTTTCGATTCATCGACCATCTGGCAAAAGGTTTCAAAAGCGTATGACTTTGAGTTCAAGTCATCGAGCAGACCATCGATGCTATCGAGAGTATACGCTCGATGATATCGAACCAGCTCGATGATATCGAACTCAATCATAAATTTGACCGTTTTATATCCGTTGGAACCTTCTGCCTATATATAGAGGACTTGTCTATTGTTGCTGAGTGAGAGAAAGCAGAGAGAGCTTTTGAGTGTTTAACCTTAGATTATATACCCAAAGCCCTTTCTCTTAAGGAAGTTCATCCTCCAATCCACCCTCATCATTGATATTCAATAGAGTGGATTAGGGAATGAACTTCTACATTCAAGGATCCTCCAGCTACTACCTTAATGGCAAATCATTAAGTTGGGATGCCTTGAATGCCTAGATGATTGAAATTACTCTATCTTCCTTATAGGAAAACCTTTAGGGAGTAGGATTCCATCATAACCTTGACCCAACCCGAAGCCAAGTACTGGTATATCATTTTGTGTTATGGATCAAGGGAGCAGAAGACTCTTCGTCAACAAGGAGGAGTTCTTCGGCATTGTGCTAAATGGGACTCATCAACTTATTTGTAAGTATCTAGAGTCCAAGAAGACACTTGTGATCATTCCTTTTTAGGATTGTGTCTTAAGTGGTTCTCACCCTTGAAGTCCTCAAGGAGGCCTTTGGTGGGAGTGTACGTTGTGGGTGCGTTGTGTGGACCCTTGCTTTGTGGAGAGCATAAACATCTAGTTAGGAATGAACCAGTAAAACTCTAGGTTTGAGGTGAACCATGTAGAAACCTTCAATTGGGTCTTATGGAAGATCCTTGGCCAGTGTGCCTGAAAGTGGGTGTGTTGTGTTGACCCTTGCTCGTGAGAGCATAAATAGTCAGCCTCAGTGTAGGTTATAAAGGTTGAAGGTGAACTTGATTTAAAACCTTAGGTTTGAGGTGAACCACTATGCCTCCTTAGTGAAATCATGTACACTCAAGGGTTAGTGCGGTTATCGGGAGTGGAGTAGACAAGTAGTCGAACTACTATAAAAATGACTGTGTTTGTGTTTGCTCTTCTTCTGTGTTTGTGACTCATGTCGATGCATTCATATTTATATATCTGATCACACCTTACACTCACAGTCATATCCATCATAAACTAAGTTATATATTGCTACTTCTTAAATAGTTTGTGATTAGATCCTCTACCAGGCTTGGAAGCCAGTAGAGTAACATTTGAGTAATCCTAATATATGTCTGTTGTTACGATTAGTATATAGGATTTTAAAATAAACCATAAAACTTTTAAAAGTCCTATTCACCCCCCTCTAGGACATATTAGCGTATTCCTTCTTCAACTAGTGCGGTCTTCACCGCAATTTCACTTCCTAATGTGTTTACAGCAATCTGTCTCCATCGTTAGCCAATAATAACCAAAACGTAGGATCTTCTTTGCCATCATATGTCCATTCATGTGTGGGCCACATAGTCCTTCGTGGATTTTTTACATGATTTGAGCTGCTTCTGTTTCATCCATGTGGCAAAGAAGGACTTGATTGAAGGATCGCTTGTAGAGGATGCCCCCGATGATCGTGAACTGGGCCCCTAGCCGTTGGATGGTGCGACGATCAGTTGATGCCGCTTCTTTCAGATACTTTTGATGTTCGAGATATTCCTTGATGTCTATGTACCACGGATGATCATTCGAAGAGGTTTCAGCTTCGTTGATCTGCAGGCAGAACGCGAGTTCCTCCTAGAGTTCAACGATGAGTTGTAACACCCAGTGTTTTCAGGACCCGAGTATATGACTCATTTTCCAAAAACCCGAGTGTTAACTTTAAAGGATGGTCAAATTCAAGTGTATTTTTTTCATTTATTAGAGTAAGCAGATGAGCGTAGAATGGACAAATCAACACATTTCATTTCATTTAGAATATACAAGTGGTTGCCCATAATGACTTATAGAAACCGATGTCTCCACAATAATAAATACAAGATTACACGTATGAGAAATTTAAAAACATATGAAACACAATGAAAGTTGCAAGATCACGCAACTTCCTCGACAGGTACAACCACGTGTCCTTAACCACCATGACAGCTCCTTATCAGTCTGAACCTACATATCACTTAAGCCACTTGTACTACCTGTACAGTTATATTTTTAATGGATGAGTGGCCAACTCAGTGTGAATTCTCCTTAAGATTACACACCGCCGCATTAGGTAAGCATAGTTATAAAATAATAAAGCAATCAAAACAATACATGATGCAATCTTTTTAGATGCATGGATGCATGAATGCACATCGATTTGGGGATGCACATCCAATCGGACTTGGGCTCGTCACCCATGTAATTATCGACCTGGGAATGATCATCCAGTCGGAACAGGGGTTAATAGTTGGTGGTCTAAGAGCTAGCGAAATGATACCCCAACAACTCTAGGGCATGTGCTACAACATCCAGAATGGACACCCATCATCGCTAATATGCTATGAATGTATGATTAGTCAAACCATTATTAGTCTAGTTACAATCAGCCAATTTAAATAAGTTCAAGGTCACTACGGGGAGCTCAGAGCCCAGCATAGGCCGACAGCTCGGGCATAGTGTCCTATTGCCATCATCTTCGGCTCATGAGGCTACCACTTTAGGATGTTTAATATAACTTAATCGACTAGTGACCAATCATATTCAGTATATGGGGCTTACCATTACACGGTTGCATGATATAAATCATCGAACCCATATAGGGCAACTACCAAAATAAAGCCATATAGGGCAATATTGAAATAAGCCACATAGGGCGATATCAAAATAGGCCACATAGGGCGAGTATTAAAACCAGGTAATAAAAGACCATCCTTGAAAAACTATTGGACACAACAACCCTGGATGGTAGGCCCACATTAAT
Source organism: Magnolia changhungtana (assembly GCA_030180095.1). Lineage (NCBI taxonomy): Eukaryota > Viridiplantae > Streptophyta > Magnoliopsida > Magnoliales > Magnoliaceae > Magnolia > Magnolia changhungtana. The sequence goes on from JASAUF010000625.1 coordinate 7,915,658, forward strand.
GGTTAATTTAAACCACCATTCGATAACTACTAAGTCGAAGGTCTATTACTATCACAACCAGTTGGGTTACAACCCAAGTATGGGTGTACACATATAGGTGGGGGTTTCCCACGGTGTACCAGTTTAAGTTCCATATGCAGTCCACAAATAGTCCACAAGTATGAATAAATATGCAGGATAAACATTAAGCATGTAATATAGCAATTTAATTTCAACAATTAACACATGTGACTATGAAATGGAGATATCAACTATAAATTTAAATAAAAACTATAACTTAGGCTAATGGGAAAATGGAAAGCTCAAGAGGAAGAATCATCACCTGACTAATCGAATCGCCAACGCCAACTAAGGCTGCTAGGAAGCATGTGCACCCTTAAAATTGGATCCTATCATGAATTGTGAATTTGTACATGAGATCAATGTTCTACAAAGTGTCCATGGTCAAGGTTAATTACAACCTAGGTTTTGGATTATTCGTTTTTAGGGTTTTGGTGTAGAATTTAGGGTCTTATCCCGAAGTTTAGTCTTATACTTAGATTATAGGTTTTTGAATCCTGAATCATTATTATTATTACCATTGTTGTGTGATGGATTAGATGCTATTTTAGATCCAAATCTCACACTCTACCTAGGTTTAGGTTATTGTCCTTTTAGGTTGCTTAGGTCTAGGGTTTTACCCTAGAGCTTAGGCTAGATCTTCTAGGTTGAACCCCGGTGGTGTGTAATTGATTATAATGTTAATTTAGTAATTATAAAATATTTATTAACATCAATGTTACCATTAATGCTAGCTATCACAACAACGATAATCATCATGGTGATATCAAATTGTACAATATGTTATCAATGATATTATTCAAGCATAAAAGATAAAATGTTAATATTTAATAATCGTAAAATCTTTTGTTCATTTATAATAACTAATATAAGCATGGAAAATTTTCTAATAGTTAATCACGCTATATAATTGCAAATATCATCGTAATACTAATGATAATAATAATATCTATCAAGTATTAATAGTAGATCTAATCATGATAATAGATACTATAATTTGCCATTAAAGCATTCATAATCATTTGTTGGGCTCACCGAGTTGTGGTTCACAAATCCAACCCATCCATTATGTGTGTCCCACTAGGTTAAGGGGTCAAACCAAGTTTCGGGTGCATCCAAATCTCAGATGGACCTCAACAAGTGTTTTTGTATGGTTTAACATGTCTTCACCATATTGTAGATGGAGTGGGCCACCTGGGCTCTGTGTATGGCTGATTTTTAGGGGCACCCCATATGTAAAGGGGACCCATTAAATGGACGGTGTTGATGTTCAACACATATCATGGTAGGGCCCATGCACATGGACAGTGGGAATATATAAATATATATATCACACGTGGGCTCCCTGGATGCACATGTTCCACTGTGGGTCACACCATCCCATGTACAGGGACGGCGTGGATATAATGCGTATCTCAAGTGGGTCCCTCATGCAGGGAAACACGGATGAAACACGTGCATCATGGGTGGGACCCACTCGGATGGATAGTCTGGATTTTACACATGCAACAGGTGGGTCCCACCATCCACGTGTGGACGATGGATGGCAGGGATGAATTCATATATCAGAAGTGGGTCCACACGTGTGGGACCCACCGGTCTCATACATATATACAAATGTATATTGTAATATAATATCATTTACTATTATAATATTGTTTTATACATACACGTTTTTTTTTTTAATTTTTAAATTTTTAAAATTTCCAGGGCTGGTCGTCCATTAATGGACAACCAGGATGAATCACATCATCATGGTGGGGCCCTATACGCAGCCCACCAACTGATGTAGGGTGAGGCCCACCTGCTGATGCAGGGTGCGGCCCGCCAGCATCTGTACAGGGCCCTTGACCAAGGCAGCCCACTTGCTTTGGGTGAGGCCCACCTGCATTTGTGCAGGGCCCATGACCAGGGCATCCTACCTGTGGCTGACGTGAAAATAACCCTTGTTACAGGTCATTTTGGAGGCCATTTCTAGCCTGCTCATCAGTTCAAACACAGCCCACCCCTAGGCTATTTTTCAACCCTCATCAGAGTTTAAATAGAGGCACGGTGGTTGTCATTTTCCTAGTAGAAGAATGGCTCGAAACAAGGTGTTTTTCCTCTGATTTCTGAACTGTTTTCAGTCCAATTTTTGGGGCGTGTTACAGCTCAAAAGGGCCTATTTATGGGCTAATTTTTGACTGAGTTTCAGCCCCATTCACAGGCCATTGTTTGGCCTCAAACAGAGCCTACACTCAAGCCATGCTTGGCCTCAAACGGAGCCTGCACTCAGGCCATGTTTAGTATCAAAACAGAGCCTTCATTCAGGCTGTATTCAGGCTTCTCTATGGTCAGATTTTTGGCCTCGAATATGGCTTATAACAGACCTCATAACTACATGAAAAATGAAGAAGAAAAATGGTAGGAGGAGGACCTGATTTGCTTAGCTGAACCGTCCTCCAACACAGACTCTCCCTCTTTTTTTTTCTTCTCTCTCTCTTTCTCTCTTTCTTTTCCTTCTCTCCTTCCTTTTTCTCTCTTTCTGTGTAAACCCAGGAGGGCTGAGCCTGTTTTATAGGCTTGGAGAGGGACAGCCGACGGTCAGCTAGTGTCCCCCCTTTCCAACAGTTTGGATCCATGGTCCATTGTGCATGGGACCCATCTGTTTATGGAGATGTGTTTGTAGAGCCCTGGGCTCCCTGAAGTACATTTTCTGGGCCTAATGGGGCCCATCTTGTTGACGTGGTTGGGTGGGTCTTTGAGGAAGATGACCCACCCTTTAATGGTGGATTGTCCTTCAAGGGGTTTTTGGGCGGTCTGTACCATTTATTGGTTGAGATGGGGCCCATAAGCAGTGTGGGGTCCACTTCTCGGACCCTAGGCGATACTCCACTCCATCTCACGAGATCTCCTCATTTTCTCACTTCTTTCTCACGAGATGAGAGAGCTCACTCTCTCATTCATATCACCCTATTGGAAGGGCTGGGATGACTCCACATGGCCCCATCGGACGGCCACCAACGTGACAGCCATTGGTAACTAAAAGAGGAAAGCCTCCTTTTTCCTTCCTTCTTAGTTGTCAGCCATTTTTGGGCTGTGAGAAGGCCTTTCTGAGCTGGCAAAGAGGAAGGCCAAAAACCCCTGGTCCATGGGGTGTTGGCTTGCCCAACAAGTCATCTGATGGCCCATCTCATTGAATCTCAGTCCCTCATGAAGGAAATGGATGGTTGGGGCTAATCTTCATTGTTTCAATGCATGGGTCAAGGTCCTTATACCGTTTTGTTCAGTGGGCCTCCACGAGTGAAATGGATGGTTTGGATCGTGCGGAAAGTCCCTCGGATGGCCCACTTTGAGCCCTCAAGTTTTCCAATTTCAAATTCTTAAAATGGGCGGGAGGAATCCGCATTTTGCAAATACTTTTGGTCAATGGCGTGTTGACCGTTAGGCTGGGTCTAGTGCACGTCGTGCACACTACTTTTATGGTGTACATGCACTATGTATGGGATCCACCGTGATGTTTTCGATGGATCTACTCCATTCAATTTGCTTTGGGTCCCCATATAGGGGCCCTGGCCCAGTTTGAGGCACATGTGAATCCCAGGTGGGCCCCATGACTTGATTCAGGTCTCGTTTATGGATTTTCCATTGATTTGTTGGTCGGATCAGCCCGAAATTGAACATCAACGGTTAAAACGGTCCAAGGGACTATTTAAGCTAAGACCCAATGGTCAGGTTACAGATATATGGCCTATTCTGATTTTATAACACTAAATATTATGTTATACTACATTTAATAATATTATTTACTATAATAATAATAATAATAATAATAATAATAATAATTATTATTATTATTATTACCATTATTATTATTATTTTCACTATCATTTTATTATTATTATTATTTTATTATTATTATTATTATGAATTAAATTTGTAGGGCCTACCTGTAGTTATAATTATTCCTTTAGGTGAGTAGATCGCGTAGATCGCTTCGAGTTATGTACCTCATCCTTCGACTAATTTTAACTGTTAAATGAGCCACACCAAGTGAATGTCCACTTATTACTTTCAACATCCTCGTGATCCGAATAATTCAACAGTTATTACTTGTCCTAGGGATTCTATGAAGTGATTATGTGTGATCTAGTAGTTAAATATGAGGGTAGGTGATCCAGTTTGCGTTTCCAAGGAATGGATTATCCAACGAGATGTTGTAACCTGGCGAATGGTGGATCTTGTGACCGTTGCCCCTAATTTACTTTATACGTTCTAATTGTACTAAGTGGGTATATTTTAGAACATCATCATGATTAAGATTCTAAAATGGTATTTTTATTTATTTAAGTACTTAGCCAATTTAGTCACGTTGTGGCGGTAAATGGGCAGATTGATCTTAAATCTGATCATTGATGATTCGTAGGGTTCTTAGTAAATCCTCAGAAGAATTAAATGGTTATTATCTTGATCTGACGTTTAGATTATCTGATTAAGCTAGGGATTTCAACATTGAATGATGTGGCCTGATGAATGGTGAACAGGAATTATTTCTGACAGCCAAATTCGTATCAGAATGAGGGTGAACATTCAATAAGCTAGGTTAGTATTCATTCTAAGTTAGGTTATACGGTAACACCCGAGTACTGAAGAGTACGGGGTGTTACATGAGATCTCATTCATCAATTCCTTTTGGGATCTCTAACATTGAGGCGAGGGTAGCTAGAGCGTTCGCAAACTGATTTTTAGCTCGGGGTATGTAAGAGAATGTGATCTCTTCAAACTCCTCCGTTAGATTTTCCAGATAAACATGATAAGGGATCAGCATTTCGTCCTTGGTTTTCCAGTTGCCATTTGTCTGATTGATGATAAGTTGTAAGTGTCACGCCCCAAACTCGGAAAACAAGCTCACAAAATTTTCGATTGCCGAATCCGAGCCAATGCCTACAGAGTGTCCCATTCTCGGATCCCAGTAGTCACATGCCAGATTCCGATCCCGAGATCCTACAAGGAGGATTTTCAGTATGATTTTTTTTTATAATGAAGCATAATCATAAGCATAACCAAGTTACAAAACAATATCACCACATATCCACTATATCAAAAACTTTAAGTACAATGCGGAAAGGGAAATACAAGGTGATCAAAAACCTCCAAAATAGTCGGATGCGCATCTACCTCGTGGGGAATATTCTCTTGTCAATGCTACTCGCTTGAGCAACTGTCGTGCATAAGCTTAGAAAAGCTTAGAGGGTGGTGTAAGTGTGTGCGCAAAGTAAGTGCCAAATATATAATATCAGAGTAATACGGAAACATGCGGTAAGTCCATGAATGTTATCAGCAGTACTAAAGCTATATGATGCAAGGCATGAATGCTATAGGCCATACCAAGGCCATGCGATGCCAGGCCTATGTAGCCAAATGTTATATGCGAGATGCAAAGCAAGCATTTCAGTCCTCATTAAGTACACATATCAGTACAGTTCCTCTCTGGATATCACCGGGGTCTAATACACTTCACACTAACTGCCTCCTCCCTAGCTGCATAGCCAAGCGAGTGGAAGAGACCACACTATCCGCCTGACCAGTAGTCTGTCAATACCTATTCGGCTTGTCGATAGCAGACGCATTTACGAGCTGGTCAAACTCAGCCTAGTTTATAACCCCCTCACTCTGGCGGATAAGGCCACACTCCCTTCCAACCGACCACGACACAGTGGGAGGGGCGGCCTACTGGTATTTGGTACTTGGGCGCTCCTGTATCCACTCGGTCTAGACGTTGGGGCATCCCCTCGTACCAAAAAGATTATAAAATTTTCACCCAAGGACATCCTAAGTGCCTACAATGCTAAAGCTAATATTTCTACTATCCGATACGACCATCCACGATGTAACAACCCGAATTTTCAAGACCCGAGTACACGATCCGTTTTCCAAAAATTCGAGTGTTAACCTTAAAGGATGGTCAAATATATTTTTTTCTTCTTTTATCAGAGTAAGCAGACGAGCGTAGGATGGACAAGTAAGCATAAAGGAAAATTCCATTATCGTTTAGAATATACAAGAAAATGCCCATAATGACTTATACAAACCAATGTCTCGAATATAACAAATATAAGAATCCACATCATCTAGTACAAGAAAAATAACATAAGAATGTAAACATAAGCCGCAAACAGACTCCTCGAGGTAGATACATTCATGTAACCCACAGCACTTGTGCTTGGCTCCACATCGCACTTTGAATCGAAAGTCACTTAAGCCACCCGTGCTACTCGTACGGTTATATATTTGATGGATGAGTGGCCAACTCGGTGTGAACTCCCTCAAGCATGCATTAGGTAAGCATAGTTATAAAATAAAGCATACAAAACAATACGTGATGCAAATCTTATTATGTGCATGGATGCGTGAAGTATGCAATCATCGCCCGGGATGCTCATCCGTGCGATCATCGAACCGGGAAACATCATCCGCCGGGTCCCCATGCAATCGTCGGACCCGGTAAAACATCCATTGCGGTCTCTCCCCGGGTAAAACATCCAGGCAAAGCATGTGACCGGGTCATCGGCCGTAATATTCAACGTAATCGCGGGGCATGAAGATGGTCATCATCATAATCGAATGACCGTCATAAACGCAACATTAGGCCTCGCAATCGCAGTGGCGTAATGATCCAAGCCATCGAAATATGCCATGTATGCATGATTAGCCAATCCGTTATTAATCCAATTACAATCAGCAGGTTTAATAAACTAAAAGGTCACTACGGGGAGCACATGGCCCAGCATAGGCCGACAGTTCAGGCATAGTGTCCCATTCCACCATCCCTAGCTCATGAGGCTACCACCCTAGGATGTTTAATGGAAACCCATAGACTAGTGGCCAATCATATTACTATGTGGGGCTTACCATCGCATGGTTGCACAGTATAAAACATCGAACCCATGTAGGGAAAATATCAAATAAAACCACGTAGGGCGAGTATCAAAATATGCCACATAGGGCGAATATCAAAATCATACGATAAAGACCATCCTTAAAAACCATTGGGCACAACAACCCTGGATGGTAGGTCCACATCAATGATCCATCTAGACCACCACTCAAAAACCACCGAGTCGAAGGTCCATTACGATCACAAAGAGACAAGTTACATCCCAAGTATGGGTGTACATTCATACGTGGGAATTTCCCACTAATGTACCAGTTTAAGTTCCGTAAGCAATCCACAAATAATCCACAAGCATGAACAATTATACAGGATAATCATAAAGCATGTAAGACAACAATTTAATTTTCACCAAGCTAACACATGTGATTATAAATAGAGATATCAATTATGAATTTAAATAAAAACCATAACTTAAGCATAATGAGAAGATGGAAAGCTCAAGGAAAGAATCATCACCTTGTACTGAGTCGCCTAAGTGTTTTAGAGAGTACGTGTTCCCTTAGAATCAAATCCTATCATGAGCGATAAAGTTATATAGTTGGTCCAAGCTTGACGCTATTTAGGGTTAGCGTTTTAACCTAGGGTTTGGATTACTTAGGCCTTTAGGGTTTTATCCATTAATCAAATCTTAGACTTTGGTTTAGGATTTGAAACCTAACTCATATAATTAAATTTATAATAATACTAGAATGAGGTAAAGATATTTAATAATTGTCTATTAACAACACTACTCTTATAATCAATATCTTATTAATGACAAAATTGGAATAACATTAATAATGATAATTGTTAATATCAAGTATCTATAATAACTAATACTAGTAAAATTAACTTACTAATGGTTAACCATATTTAATAATTGCAATAATTATAGCCACACTAACGATGATGATAATTAATAATAAAATTATAATTGATGATAATAGTTACCATAACATTAATTAATACATCGTAATTTTAAATTATAAATTCTAGTCAATAGCATTAATTGTTACAACAGCTAGAAAATAATAACAATATTATTAATAACAAAGTAAGTAATAACAAATCTGATTCATGAAAGGCAATTAAGATTCTCACCTTGTCGACTCGGTTCGAGTCGAGTTGGCTCAGCCCAAGCACATGCTCTCCTTTTCTCTCCCTTTCTTCTTCCCTCTTGCTTCTCTCTCGGCCATTAGGACCCTCTAACAGTGTTGTTAAGCAAGCCTCTAACTCAGATGGACCGACTCGACAGCGAGTCAATTCGTATTCCAACTCAAACTCTCCCCCCCTCTCTCTCTCTCCATCCTATCTTCTCCTTTCATTTCTCTCTCTCTCTCTCTCTCTCTCTTTCTTCATTTCCTCTCACCTAGAAATGTTCAAGAATGAACTGCCTCGACTCGACCACCAATGGGTCTAGCCTCGACTTAGTGAGTTGACTCGGTTTGAGACCGAGTTAACTCGATCTTTCCCCTTTTCTCATCTTCTTCTCTTCCTTTCTCTTTCTCTCCTCTCACTTTCTTTCTCCTTTCTTTTCTACCATTTCCGTGGAAGGTGTCCAAGAATGGATGCTTGAACTCTTTGGTGGCCGAGTTGATTCTCATGCCAACACAACTCAAGACTCTCTCTCTCTCTTCATTTTCTTCTACCGGGAAAAAGGATCCAAGAACGCTATGGGCATAGACTCTGGCACGAGTTCACCAACCCAGGGACTAGTAATATGGCTCGGGATTCGACCGAGTCGGGTTGGTGTGCGCACCAACCCTACTCCCTTCTTCCTTTCCTTCTTTCTTCTTTTCTTTTCTCCTTCTTATTTTCTTCTTTGCAGGGTCCAAGTCATCCTCGGACTCAACGCCATGGCCGGACGCGTCCAGAAATGCACCAGCAGCGATGGGGAAGAAAGCCACTGTTAATGGCAAATCGTGAACGATCGAGACTCTCTCCAAAACAAAACCTCTAGGTGGTTCAAACAGGTCTATGGGAGCTTGGGGATATGGATTTTCGAAGCTTCTAAGAAGTTTAGGTGGTGGGTTCGAGTAGAGTAGGTTTCGGCCGATTTTCTGGTTGCACCTGCAAGAACGGATGAGCAGACTGATTTCTCTCAATCCACTCCTTCATATGGGAAACCCTAGTCCCACCTGGACCGTTGGATGGAAACCAAATGGTGGGATTTTAGCTGCTCCAAACCGCTTATAAACACGGTGGGCGAAAACCGGATCCTAGTGTCGGTTTATTCGTGAGAAGCCTTAGCTCACGTGACTTGAAATGAATGGTCACGAGATCCCTTGGTGAAGGGTGGGATTGGAGGGAGAGAGATGCACGCGGATCGTGCCGGTGTAGCAAACACAGGTTCCTATTTCCAGAAAAACAGCCGCAGGCGGCGTGACTTTTGGCTTGAGTTTGAGCACACGCACGTGCACATGAATCCACATGGGTGGCATGGTTTTGATCACGTTTGAGGGCTTCACAAGGTGGACAGTTTGGATTGGTCATAAGTGGCCCATCTTAATCACAACGGAAAGGTTTGGGAGGGTCAGCACACATCTCGCCTCACCTCACGCCCTTCTTCTTCTTGTTAGTGTCGTGTGCATGAACGGTTCCATCAGCATGTGGCCTTGTTAGGTTTGGATCTCTGGTGGACCCTCTACCAGATGGGCGGATCAAATCGTGTAATAGGGTAGCGGATGTGGGCCCCATCTTAACCAAACAAAAACGGTTTGTTTCAGACCGTTGCAGGCGGAAAGAGAAAGAGAGAAGAAGGAAGTTTCCTTCTTAGGAAATGTCGGGTCAGACCCGCTGACCAAGCTTCCACGGTCCCGTGGACCGTGAGTGCATGCATCTCACGTGCACACTCATCAAAGGTGGGGCCTACAAAGATGGTGTTGATAAATCCACGCCATTCATTCTATTTGATAGGCCCTTCCATAGCCTTTTACCAAAGGTGGGACAGATCCAAGGCCTAGGTGGGCCATACGAGTTGATTTCTAACTCTAATGGTGGGTTTCCATCGATCTAACGGTCGGATTATCTTGAAAATGAACGACAACGGTCCAAAGATTATAATGGGCCATTTTGTAGACTTTCCTAATAGATTACCAATTAAATATTAATATTAATATAAATTTTATTGTTATTGTATATTACTTATAATTAAAATGATTAAAATCTCATACATATACATGAATATAATTTTTAATATTAACATATTACTAATTACATGTTGTTGTTCACGCATTTATTAATATATATAATTCATAATATACTATATCATATTTAATTAAAATTACATTTGTATTTAACAATATTGTTAAATCCTATTAAAGTATCTAATGATTTTTATATATGTACTTATAAAAGATATTCAATGCTACATTATTATTTATAATTTGATTTTATGCTGTGAAATTATTATTCCTTATATTCATTTAAAATAATATTATCTTCATAATATTTATATACATTAAATACATATATATCGTTTTAGCATGAAATTTTAAATCTTTACAAAGTACATACATTTCATGATGTATATATTTAGGTTGCATTATTTATATATTTATATTAAATTAATTTACATGGTAACACTCGAGTACTGGAAAGTACGGGGTGTTACAAACTACCCCCTTAAAGAAAATCTCGTCCCGAGATTTGGTAAAACGATCCCGATTATTAGCATGATGAGTGATCTGCACACCCTATATCGCTTATGTCCAAGCGTGTTATCGAAACTTGGGTTTAAACGGCCCATAGGAAAATTTTTCTAACCTTTCATACCTTCATCTTAATAAGTTAGACGATGTATGTGCCTAGGTATGACACCCAACAAGCTATATACAGATCTACCCCCCTTTAAGAAGATTTTACCATCGGGATTCGACAGTGCTTGTCCAACTATTAAAGTTCTAAGTGGTTCGATTCTCATGAAGGTGTATCTCGTTGCTTGTCAACCTTTGAACTTCTTATAGTATTGGCTTAGATTATAACTTCATCTAGGTGGCTACTAATAACATTTCATCCTTCTTTTTACTCTCCTGTACTCCTAATGTTAATGCCCTGTTATCCAAAGTACAATACAATTTTCTGGTTTTCAGTATTCGCGAGCTATCACGGATAAGTGGTTATAGTGGGTTTGAATCCGATACGTCGACCCTTTGCCTACGTAGAACAGAGGATTACTAGCATCAATTCATAATCCTGTTAAATCTCGATCTTCATTTCAAAAACACTGATCGGGCATTGAGATCATTGAGGCTTTCTAGGACATAAATTTGAGACAAACCGCGTACACATCGCATAAACATGATTCCATCAATCGTGATCCCGATTGTTCTAGACTTTAGGAAAATATCATGCTGAATTGACAATGAGAGTGCCTAAAATTTATGTGAATATGTGCAAATGGCCATCACGCTTCCAGCGCGCACTCTGATTATCAAAGTACTACTTGGAAATCTCAGGACAAAGGTTTTTTTTATTATTATTATTTTTATTGTTATTTTATTTTATTTTTATTTTATTTTTGAACCTGAGTTTAAAGGTTGCCAAGTTCATTTAAGATCTCTAATCTAGTTTCAATATGCTTAGTTTAGGGTTGAAATTTCACCTTTTTTTTTTTTTTTTTGAAAGCTAAGTATAAGGAATGTCCTTAGGTAGTCTTAAGTACATCATGATGAGTATTTGGTATGCATTTAACTTCTAAGTTCAAATAACAATCTTGGTAGTTCACAAGGGAACCAAGTTTTAGTCTTAGGTTCAAATGACTAGAACTGAAATCTTCAAGGGAAACTAGGATCATTTCTAAGTTCTGTAGTTGTCCAAACAATTCTCTAAGGGGCCTAAAATGTTGAGTATCTATATTTTCAACTTTCCTAAATTCTAGGAGAAATGTGCCTAAGTTCAAATGGCTATCCTTATCATTTCTAGGGAGTAACTATGTAAGTTTAAGGTCCAGGGGTCTAACTTAAACTCTTAAGGGAGTCTAAAGTTTGAATTTTCTATGTTCTCAATTGCTCCTAGCTACCAGGGGATTTCTCATAAGTTCAAATAATTGTTCTAACAATTTCTAAGGAGACCTAGGTTTTGAATTTCTACATTCTCAGATTGTCCTTTGCCCAGATGAAATTTTATACTACCATCCAAGTCATTGCTAAGGGAACCTAAGTTTGGGTCCTTATATTCACAATCATTCTTCTAAATATAGTGGAGGTTCACCTGAGTTCAAATTTCTAATTTCAAACATCCTAACTTGAGACATTTAAGGCTTGTATAAGATCATTTCCCAAGGCCAAGTTTGTCCAAACCATGCTCTGATACCAACTGTAACAACCCGAATTTTCAAGACCCGAGTACACGATCCGTTTTCCAAAAATCCGAGTGTTAACCTTAAAGGATGGTCAAATATATTTTTTTCTTCTTTTATCAGAGTAAGCAGACGAGCGTAGGATGGACAAGTAAGCATAAAGGAAAATTCCATTATCGTTTAGAATATACAAGAAAATGCCCATAATGACTTATACAAACCAATGTCTCGAATATAACAAATATAAGAATCCACATCATCTAGTACAAGAAAAATAACATAAGAATGTAAACATAAGCCGCAAGATCCGCAGCACTCCTCGAGGTAGATACATTCATGTAACCCTGGCACTTGTGCTTGGCTCCACATCAGCCTGAACCTGAAAGTCACTTAAATCACCTGTGCTACCTGTACGGTTATATATTTGATGGATGAGTGGCCAACTCAGTGTGAACTCCCCTCAAGATTACACACCGCCGCATTAGGTAAGCATAGTTATAAAACAAAGCATACAAAACAATACGTGATGCAAATCTTATTATGTGCATGGATGCGTGAAGTATGCAATCATCGCCCTGGGGATGCTCATCCGTGCGATCATCGAACCTGGGAAACATCATCCAGTCGGGTCCCCATGTAATCGTCGACCCGAGTAAAACATCCAGACGATCTGTGCCCCGGGTAAAACATCCAGACAGGCGATGTGACTGGTCATCGGCAACATTCAGCGTAATCGCCGGGCATGAAGATCCGTGTCATCATCATAATCGAATGACCGGTCATAAGCGCAACATACGTACATCACGCAGGCGATAGAATGATCAAGCCATCGAAATATGCCATGTATGCATGATTAGCCAATCCGTTATTAATCCAATTACAATCAGCAGGTTTAATAAACTCAAAGGTCACTACGGGGAGCACATGGCCCAGCGTAGGCCGACAACTCAGGCATAGTGTCCCATTCCACCATCCCTGGCTCATGAGGCTACCACCCTAGGATGTTTAATGGAAACCCATAGACTAGTGGCCAATCATATTACTATGTGGGGCTTACCATCGCATGGTTGCACAGTATAAAACATCGAACCAATGTAGGAAAAATATCAAATAAAACCACGTAGGGCGAGTATCAAAATATGCCACATAGGGCGAATATCAAAATCATACGATAAAGACCATCCTTAAAAACCATTGGGCACAACAACCCTGGATGGTAGGCCCACATCAATGATCCATCTAGACCACCACTCAAAAACCACCGAGTCGAAGGTCCATTACGATCACAAAGAGACAAGTTACATCCCAAGTATGGGTGTACATTCATACGTGGGAATTTCCCACTAATGTACCAGTTTAAGTTCCGTAAGCAATCCACAAATAATCCACAAGCATGAACAATTATACAGGATAATCATAAAGCATGTAAGACAACAATTTAATTTCCACCAGCTAACACATGTGATTATAAAGAGAGATATCAATTATGAATTTAAATAAAAACTATAACTTAAGCTAATGAGAAGATGGAAAGCTCAAGGGAAAGAATCATCACCTTGTACTCTGGTAAGCCTACCAAGGTTGTTGCTAGAGTGCGTGTTCCCTTAGAATCAAATCCTATCATGAGCGATAAAGTTATATAGTTAGGTCCAAGCTTGCACGCTATTTTGGGTTAGCGTTTTAACCTAGGGTTTGGATTACTTAGGCCTTTAGGGTTTTATCCATTAATCAAATCTTAGACTTTGGTTCAGGATTTGAAACCTAACTCATATAATTAAATTTATAATAATACTAGAATGAGGAAAAGATATTTAATAATTGTCTATTAACAACACTACTCTTATAATCAATATCTTATTAATGACAAAATTGGAATAACATTAATAATGATAATTGTTAATATCAAGTATCTATAATAACTAATACTAGTAAAATTAACTTACTAATGGTTAACCATATTTAATAATTGCAATAATTATAGCCACACTAACGATGATGATAATTAATAATAAAATTATAATTAATGATAATAGTTACCATAACATTAATTAATACATCGTAGTTTTAAATTATAAATTCTAGTCAATAGCATTAATTGTTACAACAGCTAGAAAATAATAACAACATTATTAATAACAAAGTAAGTAATAACAAATCTGATTCATGAAAGGCAATTAAGATTCTCACCTTGTCGACTCGGTTCGAGTCGAGTTAGCTCGTTCACCAAGCACATGCTCTCCTTTTCTCTCCTTTCTTCTTCCCTCTTGCTTCTCTCTCGGCCATTAGGACCCTCTAACAAGTGTTGTCTAAAGAAGCCTCTAATCGATGGACCGACTCGACAATGAGTCAACTCGTATTCCAACTCAAACTCTCCCCCCCCCTCTCTCTCTCTCTCCATCCTATCTTCTCCTTTCATTCTCTCTCTCTCTCTCTCTCTCTCTCTCTCTCTCTTCTTCATTTCTCTCACCTAGAAATGTTCAAGAACACTGGCTCGACCCAGCCCAATGGGTCAGTCGACTCGTTGAGTTGACTCGGTTTGAGACCGAGTTAACTCGATCTTCCCCTTTTTCTCATCTTCCTCTCTTCCTTTCTCTTTCTCTCCTCTCACTTTCTTTCTCCTTTCTTTTCTACCATTTCCGCTGGAAGGTGTCCAGCAATGGATGCTGAACTCGGTTTTGACCGAGTTGACTCAGCAGCCAACACAACTCAAGACTCTCTCTCTCTTCATTTTCTTCTAGCTGGGAAAAAGGATCCAGCAACGTCTGCTAGACTCAGTGGCACGAGTTCAGCCAACCCAGGGACTAGTAATATGGCTCAGATTCGACTGAGTCAGGTTGGTGGTGCCGCACCAACCCTACTCCTTCTTCCTTTCCTTCTTCTCTTCTTTTCTTTTCTCCTTCTTATTTTTCCCGTTGAGGTTTTATCATCCTGACTCAACGCCATGGCTCGGACGCGTCGTAAATGCACCGGCGAATGGGGAAGAAAGCCACCTAATGGCAAATCGTGAACTGGCCGAGACTCTCTCCAAAACAAAACCTCAGGTGGTTCAAACAGTCTCATGGGAGCTTGGGGATACGGATTTTGAAGCTTCTAAGAAGTTTAGGTGGTGGGTTCGAGTAGAGTAGGTTTCTGCCGATTTTCAGTGCACTGCAAGAACGGATGAGCAGACCGATTTCTCTCAATCCACTCCTTCATATGGGAAACCCTAGTCCCACGGACCGTTGGATGGACACCAAACGGTCGGGATTTTAATTGCTCCAAACCGCTTATAGAAACAAGTGGGCGAAACCTTAGGATCCTAGTGTCGGTTTATTCGTGAGAAGCCTTAGCTCACGTGACTTGAAATGAATGGTCGAGATCCGCCATGGTGAAGTGAAGGGTCAGATTGGAGGGAGAGAGATGCACGCGTGATCGTGCGCCTAGTAGCAAACACAGTTCCTATTTTAAAAAACAGTTTGTAGCAGCACTTTTGGCTTGAGTTTGAGCACACGCACGTGCACATGAATCCACATGGGTGGCATGGTTTGATCACGTTTGAGGGCTTCACAAGGTGGACATGCTGATTGGTCATAAGTGGCCCATCTTAATCACAACGAAAGGTTTTGGGAGGGTCGAAAGCACACATCCGCCTCACGCCCGCCTTTCTTCGTTAGTGTCGTGTGCATGAATGACGGTTCCATCGCATGTGGCCTTGTTAGGTTTGGATCTCTGGTGGACCCTCTACCGATGGGCGGATCAAATCGTGTAATAGGGTAGCGGATGTGGGCCCCATCTTAACCAAACAAAACGGTTTGTTTCAGACCGTTGCAGGCGGAAATGAAGAGAGAAGAAGGAAGTTTACTTCTTAGGAAATGTCGGGTCAGACCCGCTGACCAAGCTTCCACGGTCCCGTGGACCGTGAGTGCATGCATCTCACGTGCACACTCATCAAAGGTGGGGCCTACAAAGATGGTGTTGATAAATCCACGCCATTCATTCTATTTGATAGGCCCTTCCATAGCCTTTTACCAAAGGTGGGACAGATCCAAGGCCTAGGTGGGCCATACGAGTTGATTTCTAACTCTAATGGTGGGTTTCCATCGATCTAACGGTCGGATTATCTTGAAAATGAACGACAACGGTCCAAAGATCATAATGGGCCATTTTGTAGACTTTCCTAATAGATTACCAATTAAATATTAATATTAATATAAATTTTATTGTTATTGTATATTACTTATAATTAAAATGATTAAAATCTCATACATATACATGAATATAATTTTTAATATTAACATATTACTAATTACATGTTGTTGTTCACGCATTTATTAATATATATAATTCATAATATACTATATCATATTTAATTAAAATTACATTTGTATTTAATAATATTGTTAAATCCTATTAAAGTATCTAATGATTTTTATATATGTACTTATAAAAGATATTCAATGCTACATTATTATTTGTAATTTGATTTTATGCTGTGAAATTATTATTCCTTATATTCATTTAAAATAATATTATCTTCATAATATTTATATACATTAAATACATATATATCGTTTTAGCATGAAATTTTAAATCTTTACAAAGTACATACATTTCATGATGTATATATTTAGGTTGCATTATTTATATATTTATATTAAATTAATTTACATGGTAACACTCGAGTACTGGAAAGTACGGGGTGTTTCACATCAAACCAACATTACTCCCAAGGCATGGCTCACCATAAATGTCATTACATAACCCATGGTGGAATCACACAATGCAATTAACCTTGTATACATCCCATTGGGCCTCGACCCATGGGCCTCAAATACATCAAATGGGCCTCATCATATGGTCCTCATATATGTCAAGGTGGGCCTTAACAACGGGCCTCATACACATTAAGGTGGGCCTCAATAACGGACCTTGAATACATCACCATGGGTCTCAACCCATGGGCCCTAAATACATCACAATGGGCCTCAACCCACGGGCCCTTATACATCACAATGGGCCTTAACCCATGGGCCCTAATACATCACAATGGGCCTTACGAAATGGGCCATAAATATGCAACAACTGGGCCTTGCACATGGGCCATAAATACATCACATTGGGCCCCAACAAATGGGCCGAGTACACATCATATTGGGCCTCAAACATGGGCATCATATACATCAAGGTGGGCCTCAACAATGGACCATAAATATAGCAAGTGGGCCACATCACACGGGCCATATGTATATCAAATGGGCCACACCCAAATATAGGTGGTGATAAGGATTTCCACCATTAAAATTCCTAAGGGTTTAAGGGTGGACATTCAAACCCATTGCTTTCTGCAATGTGATCCACTTGATCATAAATCTGTCTTATTTCTGTCCCAAGCCTTAAGGCAGCCCACCAACTGAATGGATGGTTTGGATGTAACCCCAAGATCAAAGGCAGGGTCCACTAACTGTCCAACAGCCCATGCCTGGACGACATGTATAAAACACATACACCGTGGTGGGTTCCACCGTCCACAGTCATAGACGGTGTGAATAAAACACATACATCAGTGGGTCCCACGTGGGGCCCACCATAATGTTTATATGCAATCCAACCCGTTGGTAAGGTCACACGGACCTGGATGGAAAGGAAAAATAAATTTCATATTAATCTAAAACTTCTGTGACACACAAAAAGGTTTCAATGGCAGACATTCAATCACGTTGTTTCCTATGATGTGGGTCACCTGAGCCATGTACATGGCTGATTTCTGGAGGGGGCTCACTTCAGGAAGGGGCCCACCGAATGCACAGAGTGGATGTTGAACACACATCACGGTGGGGCCCACTACGGGACTGGGTGGGTGGGTCCATCCACCCAAACATCGCAGGCGTTGCTCGCGCTAAGAAAGCAAAGAACGTCTGCTGCAGATGTTTAATTTTTTTTTTTGAAATCAAATTTTTTAATGGTTTTTCAGGCATGGGGCCCGCATCGGAAGAATCTACCCCGTCCACTGCTTCTCATAGCTCAAGACAAGCCAAACGAGCCCAATATTCAATATATTTTGGGGTGTGAAAACATCAGGGTGTATTTTAACTGTAAAAACCACTGTTTTCTATGCTATGGCCCGCCAGAAAGTCGGATTGGCCCCATTTTTTGGCTCAACACCTAAAATGGTCTAAGGAAAGGGATGGACGGCGTGGATTGAATTTATAGATCAAGGTAGGGCCTACATGAGCAACCCACCCCCAAGGCTTAAACCAAGCTTATATATATTTTTTTGTTTTCCCAGTTCACGTCCAGTGTCCCTAGATGCTGGACGGTTTGGGCATGATACATACATTTGAGGTGGGCCCCCCTTATGGACGTGGGCCACCAAAAGGAAGGGTTGGATGGCATGGGTAATACGTACATCAAAGTAGGGTCCATCCAAGTGAGCCACACAACTACATCATCACAAAGAAAATGGAAATAGAGAGAGAGAGATGGGACACGTGTGATGGAGGGCTCCGCCACTATGAGCCCTCCCTTGCATTCAATCATACATCAAGTGGGTCCCAATACATGTGGGCCCACCAAATCAAAGATCAACAGTGGAGGTTCCTTCTCCACCCAAAATGGATGGTATAGAAGACCTCTTTTTATGCAAGGAAAATAAACATCATGATGGGGTTTATGGAGAATGGCCCCATCATGGAATGATCATGGGGATCAAGGTGGGCCATCGGCCACACCTAGGGTCCAAAGTGAGATCCATACCATCAATCGGTAGGCCTCACTTGGCCCATCATCAAAACATGAAAAATCTAGTCTAATAAGCACCCACCGTTTGATCTTCTTGGTTTGTTAGAACGCCGGTCTCCTTGTGCTTCACTTTGATGAAGGGTGATGAGGTTTGAATGGTTAGGATGAAGGATTTGGGATGGGAAAGTGAGCCACACAACATGCACTTTTCTTTCACCTAAGGAAGAGCTTGGACGTCCATTTTTTTCTCCTTGAAAATGCTTGGAAAGTGTGTTGAGAAAGAGAGAGAGAGAGAGAGAGAGAGAGAGAGAGAGAGAGAGAGAGAGAGAGAGAGGTGGTGGTTGTAAGAGAGGTGATGGATGTGATGGAGTGATGGATATGAGGTGAGTGATGGGTGAGGTAAGAGATTGATTGACTTATGGGGTTTGCTTGACTTGTGGAGAAAGAAAGCATGGGTGTGTGTACTTGACATGAGGTGATTGATTGATTGATGGGACATATTTTAGAGATTCTCTTGGGATTGCAAACGCGTGGCATTTTTCTCGAACGGAACATGGGCTCACATCTCCCTGCCAGGGTATCAGATCGGCTATGCAAGACGCGGCATTGGAACTATGGCGATGGTGTAGTCGCAATGGTACAAGTCTCGGATTAAGTCAACTCAAATCTACAAGATACGACTTAGGGTCGGATACAAACATCGATTATAGGTCACAGGTTGCCGGACTACGACGGGAAAGATCGCGGAAGTCGACGGAATAGTACGAACTAGGATATAGGTCTTACAGTGAGTCTCCAAAGATTCGCAACCTCTTCACGTTAAGGATGATGGCTTCTCTTAGACCGGTGATGCATGCTTTGTATTCAGCCACGTTGTTGGTGCAGAGGAATGCCAACCACTTGGAGATGGGGATTGGGACGTCGTCGGGAGAGTAGAGTATCACTCCTACCCCACTCCCTTTTAAGTTTGCGGCTCCATCGAAGAAGAGTGTCCACTCTCTTGCCTTTCTTTCTTCTTCTTCCTCAATTAGGAGGATGTCTTCATCAGGGAAGAAGGTCTTTAGTGGTTGATAATCAGGCAGAGAGTGTGCTGCTAAATAGTTTACCAGTGCTTGCCCCTTGATTGCTTTCTGAGTGACATAGGTGATGTCGAACTCAGAAAGCAGCAGTTGCCATTTTGCGATCCTACTCGTTAGTGCTGGTTTCTCGAACAAGTACTTTAATAGGTCCATGCGAGCGAGCAGAAGGATTGGGTGAGCAATCATGTATTGTTGTATCCATTGTGTCGTCTAGACTAGGACGAGACACGTTTTCTCTAAGTTAGAGTATTTGGCTTCATAGCTTGTAAACTGTCGACTTGGATAATAGATCGCTTGCTCCTTTCTTCCTGTATCGTCGTGTTGGCCGAGGACACATATGATTGCTTTCGCTGTGACAGAAATGTACAGCAGTAGTGGCCTTCCTAGTGTAGGCGGCATGAGCACTGGAGGGTTTACCAGATACTTCTTGATCTTGTCGAAAGCCGTCTGACAATTGTCTTTCCATTCCTTTGGCGAGTTCTTCATTAAAAGCTTGGATATGGGCTCGCAAATAGGCGTGAGCTGTGTGATGAATCGGCTGATGTACTAGATCCTTCCGAGGAAACCCCGAATCTCTTTTTTAGTTTTGGGAGGCAGCATCTCAATGATTGTTTTAGTCTTGGTCTCGTCCACCCGAATGCCATTTTCACTAACAATGAAGTATAACAGTTTGCCTCCGGTTGCTCTGAAGATGCACTTTTGCGGGTTGAGGCGGAGCTTGAACTTTTCTAACCTGTTGAAGAGCTTCTTGAGGTCTTCAAAAGTCCTTCGATCGTGCGAGATTTGATGATCATGTCATCCACATATATTTCCATTTCCTTGTTTATCATGTCATGGAACAAGGCAGTTATGGCTCGCTAATATGTAGCTCCTGCATTCTTTAGCCCGAAGGGCATAACCCAATAGCAGAAAGTTCCCCATGGTGTGATGAAAGAAGTCTTCTTATGATCTTTGACGGCCATCTTGATCTGATTGTAGCTAGAGAAACCATCCATGAATGAGAAGATCTTGTGTCCAACAGTATTATCTACCAGCGTGTTAATGTGAGGTAAAGGGAAATCATCTTTAGGACTTACTTTATTGAGCTCCTTAAAGTCAATGCACATCCTAACTTTGCTGTCCTTCTTTGGAACTGGTACGATATTTGCGAGCCATTCTAGGTAGTTGGAGACTACCAGGAATCCCGTATTGTATTGCTTGATGACTTCATCACGAACT
Organism: Magnolia changhungtana; assembly: GCA_030180095.1. Classification (NCBI taxonomy): domain Eukaryota; kingdom Viridiplantae; phylum Streptophyta; class Magnoliopsida; order Magnoliales; family Magnoliaceae; genus Magnolia; species Magnolia changhungtana. The sequence continues at coordinate 7,936,944 of JASAUF010000625.1, forward strand.
TTCAGGGCCCATTCTAGTTTCATTCTTTGGAGCTTCTGCTTGACAGGCTTCATGTTCGACTTTTTTGGCAAGTGGTGTACCACCAATTCTTCATCGAGCCCTAGCATGTCTTCGTAAGAGAAAGTAAAGTTGGATAGCCTTAGCTTTAGGAATTCCATCATCCTCTGCTTGTATTCTAGAGGTAGTGATCTACCGATACACACTTCTCTAGGGAGTTTCAGTGATCCCAAGTTCACCACTTCGAAATTGTCTGCCACAACGTTGGCCTTTGTTTTGAACCTTTTGAGGGAATCCTTAAGTTCGAGAGCTGTATCATCATTTCCCTCATCCTGGGCTTCATCCAAACTCATGAGTTTGAAATCTAACTCTATATCAAAATCGTACGAGTCGACCTCGAACTCTAGTGCTGTGTGTGGTATGTTTGGCACATTGAAGTTTTCTATTATTTTTTATTTTGGAAGATTTTCTGATGTTTTGTGATTTTGAGAAAATTTTTGATGTTTTTGTGGTTTTTGGAATGTTTGCTGTTTTTATGTTTTGACCATTTTCTGATTTTTTTTTGTGTTGCAATGGATCTCGAACAAGACGGTGTTGCAAACCATGATTAATCCTGTCCTGATCCGGGATGTCAATTTCTATTTACATTGGCATGTTTTTAAGACCGGTATCCGTGGATGGCTTACCGGCTGATTTGATCATTAGGGAGATGGCTCGGTTCTTTCCCCCTTTCAATCTTGTTGCCCTGCTCTGTTTGTACCTGTGGGTCATCCGTCCCGATGACCATGATGTCTGCTGGACCGGGTTCGGAGTCTCTGTCTGACTTAATCTCTTCACTTAGAAGTTGGAGCTCTTCAGGCTCCTCAGGTCCACACTGTGGTGGGATCCCAATGTCTGTCCAGTCAAAGGAAGGCCACTTCCCTTTTTTTATCCAATGGAGAGGCTGCTATTGCCCCTTGCGCTATTGAGCTGTTGGCGGGGGTGTCTCCTCTTGGCTATTTGTGGGGATGGGTACCTTCCCGCTCTTGTCTGTGTGCCTTGTAATGGGCACCTCTGGTCCTAGGTCCTCCATGGGTGGCCATCTTCCATGCCCCTAACTTTGTTTGATGGGTTCGGGGGTTTTACCCCTGTCATTGGGTGTGCTTCCGAAGCTCTGAGGATCTTGTCCCATCGTATTAGTAGCCAAATGGACTCCTAACTGGAGTGTTCTGTTAGCTTGAGCCGTTGGAGGTGATCCTCGAGAGAGGTCGTCGTGTCACCACAAACTGTCCCAGATTTTACAAACTTGATGGGCGTACACTTGAACAGTTGCCTCTTTCTAGGCCTTGCGGCCTGATCTTTCGGTGTCGGTTGATATCCCAGTCCCTATCTTCGCTCTATGGCACGAGCTTGCTTTACTACCATACCTTTCTCATGGAACTCGGTACGGTAGTTCAAAATTAACCGTTCAGTCGGGGGGATGAGATATTTGACTGCGATTGGGTATGGGTTGGTGATGGAGTTCACAATTTTGTACTTGAAACGATGATATGGTATGTCACCCTCCGTGTGCTAGACGTCTATTACTAGGATGTCAAGTTCTAGGATGTTGATCGCTACCGATAAAATGATCTCCGGTTCGGCCAGTATCGAAATGATTCGATTTCCTGAAGGGAATTTAACCATTTGATAGAGGGTGGATGGGATGGCTCTAACAACATGGAGTCGTGGTCGCCCCAACAGAAGGTTAAACGACGCAGAGATGTCAATGATCTGGAATGTGACAAGAGTCACATCTAGTCTGATTTGTAATTCGATGTCTATTACTGCCTCTACCTGCCTTTGGGAATTATCGAAGGCTCTGACGCTCATGGTACTGGGCTGGAAGGATGATGGTTCAATCCCCAAATGTTTGGCAGTCCTAAGGGGATAAACGTTTAAGCTTGATCCGTTGTCAATGAGTACGAGTGGGACCTTAAAATCCCTGTAACGGACAACTATATTAAGTGATCGCCCATGTTTGCGGCCTTCAAGTGGTAACTCATCATCGGAGAAAGCGATGGCTTGCGGCGCAAGAAGTTGTCCGATCATGCATGCCACCATTTCAGGCGGTAAGTCAGGAGAGATGTGTGCATCGTTCATAGTTTTCGCAAAGATTTCTCGATGTGATCTTAATGTGTACAAGAGTTCCCAAATGGAAATTTGTGTGGGAATGGATTCGAGCTAAACTGTTATATCATAGGCAGCATCAGCTTTGTAGGCCGTTCCTGATAAAGTTCCTCGGGTTTCTTTCGAATTCTGATTGTCCCTCCTGAAGTACCTACCATTGTTGCCTACTTCAGCGCACTCCGGGTAGTGCCATGAGACTGCCTTTGTGTTGTAGGAGGGAACCGTCCTCCCTTCCAGGAATACCGGATCTTGAAGCTGCGGAATTGTTATCGGTACTGTTTGTGGTAGACTCGAGGATTTCCCCTGAAGTGTGACTGAATCCTCGGGGGTTTTTATGATGGGACTCTCCTCCTCCTTTTGGTGTTTAATCTATGAGGGAGGGATCCTTCGGGCATCTGCTAATTGGTGAGGTAAGAGGAAGCTTGGAGACTGGACTGAAGGTGCTCCTTGCAAGGTTTGCGAGGCTAGATTGGGGCCCATTGGAAGAATGAAAGGTTCAGAGTCTGACCTGTTTGGATATGTGGGAGATGATGCTGGATGTGCCCCTTTGAGAACAAGAGACTGAGAGTTTGACTTATTGGATGCTAGTGGTGCCCCTTGGAGAATGAGAGGCTGAGAATTTGGTCTGTTGAATGTTGGTGTGCCCCTTGGAGGATGGGAGGTTGTGCTGTCGGTCCTGCTTTGAGTAACACCTGTTGCCTAGGCGGAGGTGCCTGTCGGTATCCCCATGTCCAATTTGTCGTATTGGGCATGATTGCTTATATGGAATGATGTGGGAAGGAGTACGCGGGACGCCCTTCCTCAATATGGTTGACATAGAGGTGCCAGATGTGTTGGGCCCTGCTTAGTGCGACGACAGGGGATTATTGAGGATGTTGGCCTGAGCCGTAGTGTTAGCCTGCGGGGTAATCGCAATCTTTTGGCTTTCGATCAAATCCTGGACCGCGTGTTTCAAGGCGAAACAATGATTGGTTAGGTGGCCAGGAGACTGATGATATGTTCTCATTGTAGCTCGCAGGAAGGGGATTTGGCAAAAGTTGAGGTTAGATCAATGTCAGAAGTTATTTTTGCACCAACATTGTCATGACTTGACTGTATGTTTATGTTAAAGAGGTGAACTTCCTACCCAGCATTGCCTATTTGTACGTGTTTTGCGCATTCCCCTAGGCTGTTACTGTTGTTGTTGAGGCGGTTGTGCCTGATATCCCTGTTGGGCTTAAAAACTACATTGTGGTTTACTTGCATCCAATCTGGACGTCCCGGATGTTTGGTTGTGGGACCCATCGATCGTCAAAAGGATCCGTACTCCGCTTGTGTTTACTGTGACTCGAGTTGCGGTGCATTTATGAAGCTTGTGAGCGTACTAGTTGCCTTGAGTGTTGGCGACGATATTGTTAACTTCTGTGGTATATTGCACAAGAGCAATGTCGTTTCAAGTCCCATATCCGATGGGCTTCCCCTCAACTTTGTTTCTTTTGATTGAGGGAGTCTGATGTGGCTAGGGGGAGATGGTCCCGGCTCTGATCCCGGCTTCTACTTGTTTCCCAGCTTGGATGAGCTGGGAGAAGTTCACATACGGGTATGAGATTAGATATCTCAAGATGCTTGGATTTGCCGAATAGATGATCACGGATATCTGTTCCTCATCATCGATGGGGTTTCTCATTCGGGCGGCCATAGCCCTCCATTGTCCCACGTATGCTGATAATGATTCGTCGTTCTTTTGCCTCAAGGCTGCCAAATCTGCTCTTCTCGGAGCGATGTTCAGATTATAGGAAAATCTGTTAATGAATGCCGGAGAAAGTCTCTCCCAGGTCCTAATCTGATGGCTATCCAACGATGTGTACCAATCCAAAGCATCGCCCTTAAGGGATTTCTGAAAAAACTATATTAAGGCTCCATCATTCCCTGCTATCGCATTGAGTTCCCACAAAAGACTTTCAAATGTGCTGTGGGGCACCCGCTATCGTCATATCTTTTGAATTTCGTCACCTCAAAGTTTGGAGGCACCCGAGCATCTGGAAAGGGACACAATCTCTGAATTTAATGGATGAATGATCCACTCCTTGCTACCTCTGCAACTAATTTTGTACCAATTGCAGTTATTCCTGCAGCTCCTCAATTTTTAATTTGTTGTGCTGCGGGTATCTTGCCCCTTGATGTAAGGCTTGGGCGGCTTCCTCCTTATAAGGGTCGATTTCCTCGACCCTTTAGTTTTTAAGAATGGGGGGTTGTTGGAAAGAAGACGGACTTCCAATGGTGGGAGGTAATTGGAATTGAACTCCACTCCCTTTCGGGGGAGGGTGTGATGTATGGAAATGGATCCCGCCTGGGGTATCTGCCAAATCCGGAATGTGACTCCCATTAGGGGGAGTGAGTTGGACTCGAAACTGCCCCCCTTCATAGGTATCGGCCAGTTCTTGTCTGTGACTCCCGTTAGGGGGAGCTTATGTTATGATCTGAATGTTGTTCCTATTTTTGGGGAAACGTGCTAAGTAATGTATTAGAAGATGTGTGGGAGGGTTGCTTCTTTTTGTCTGTTGCTGTTGATCTTGTTTCGATTCCTTAGGAAGAGGAAGAATAAGATTTACTAGAGGAATGAGGGAGAAAGCAAAAGGAGTTTGTGGGATTGATCTGTTTTGAACACTAAGCTATGTTGCTTGCATGTTCAGTGTGGTGCCCGGTACCAGGCGAATTAGCAACTCCTACAATGCCTTGAAATTTTGAGCTATCTCATTCAAGGCTGTAGTAGTTGGCGAATCTGTTGGAGTTGCCGGAGGTATCAATGCCGGTGCTGGTGCCGGTACCGGTGCTAATGTTAATGTTTCGGGAGCTGGCTGAGCTATCGACTCTTCTTCATGGGTGGCCATAGCTTCTTGGGATCGTGTAGTCATAGCTCAGATTGATGCCCAAACAAGTGTAAGCCAAAGATTGATGTTTTTTAGTTAGTTAGTTTGTTTGTCTTATGACTGTTATGTATTTTATTTATTTATTTTATATGAATGCAATGATGATGTCCCTTGAGATTGGAATACCACACACTTTCGAGTCGGGTCTGAGCTAGTGCGCTCTAGCAAATCCCCAATGGAGTCGTCATTCTGTGAACGCTGGGAGATCGGCGCCCACGCTCTTTAGGCGATCTTAGCTTTTTGTCATTTTTCTTGTGTTGTTGTTGTAGGGGATATATATCCTTGATTATCGGTTTAGAGTCACCACTAGCCACTTAATCTCAAAATCCCACAGTCGGCTAGAACCCGCAGAATATGTAAGGTTGGAGATATCTGAAGATTCTCCTACCTTAGATTGACTCCTGGTCTGCGATCCGGGATTCCTAGTAAGGGGCCTCAGTTACAAAGAGGGAAGGTGTTAGGCACTCTCTGCCCGTACGAATGTACGGTCTCTACTTGGTGTGGTAAGGAAATCTCAAGGGATGGATGATGTGGTCGGAGTAGGACTAGGCACATGTGGCAAGTAGGGGTAGCTGATGGGGCGTTTGTATGACAAAGAGTTAATGAGCACATTAATTCGTCGCCACGTGACACTGCTATATAAGGAGAGTCCTAACACTTAGGGCTCTTCTCTTCTACATTTCATCTTCTCCCCCCTTTCTGCTTTCCCTCCTTCCTTGCGTGTGTTCTGGTAACTGTTCTCGCCGCAATCCAGTTGAAATCCCGCCAGTCCTAACTCTAGTGAGCTCCTTTCTTCTTCTCTTTTTCATTTTCACATTCAATGTCCGGTTCCAGGAGCTCGCGAGAGGGGGTCTCTGGTGGCAAAAGTGGGGCAAGTAGTCACCTTAGGGTAATGTTGAACCCACCTTCACCACTGGTGGTAATGGCAGATACCGCTTTTCGATATTCATCGTCGAAGAGGGTACTGGAGAGGTCTCCAGCACAGAGACTGGTGCCCGCTGTTAGGGCATTAGATTTATCTCTCAGGCACAAGACGACGCCTAGGATGTCGGGACTGAACGTGCCTTCGGTGATCGACCAAGTCATTGAAGCACATGACCCACCCAATAAGGATGGAGCGGGCGAGGAGGATTCGAGGGGGGCCAGTGCCCTCAACTTTGACTGAGGAGGAGCTAGTCCAGTTCAGGCTCAGGTATCACATCCCCGAGTCTGTGATCTCAGGCTTCCTTCGGCAGACGAACTGCAGGACCGACCTTCTGAGAGGGCAGTGGCAATTTTTCAGGTCGCTCTACAATGCAGCCTGCAATTCCCACTTCAGGGAATTGTTCGGCGTCTCTTGACATGTCTTGGCTTGGTTCCGGGAAGTTAACTCCAAACGGGTGGAGGGACTTGTTTGACTGTGTAGTCTTATGGGTTGAGATGAAGCAGTCCGAGCTATCAGTGGACGAGTTCCTTTACTTGTATCAGGTGAAGTAGAACACCCTTCAGCCCGGTTGGTACTACTTCTCCGCATGGCGGAACACTAGCAGGAGCTTGATAACCGACCCTCCCTCCTCCAACAAGCATTGGAGAGATAAGTGGTTCTGGGTCTATGGATGCTGGGAGACGACCAACCCAGAATTGACACAATCTCTCATCTCCCGGGCTTTCTCCGAGCCAGGTTCATACTGCAATGGTAAATCGTCATTCGTTGATAAGCTTATACAGTTAGCTGACTGTAACACCTCGTACCTTTCAGTACTCGGGTGTTACTAGGTAGACCTCACATAGTAACTCAAATCAAGTTTGCTTAGACATTCACCTTCATCCTAGCCTAAATCGAGCTGTTGCAATTAGTCTTCACCCAAGGATCAAGCCATCTACACATTAACACTCTAGATAGACCATCACATTATTAGAGAAATCTATTTTAGAATTTCAACTTCTTTGGTAGATGAATTTAACTTTCTAGTATCAATATTGAAGCATGAACTGTCAAATTCACTGCTCATTGGACCCACAACCCTCAACCTAACAATTCATATACCCGATCTCCACCATTATGTCATGTGGCCCTTAAATTTACTATGGACTTCCACTCAAAAACAAATCCTAGAACATTTGACCATTGAAGTTTATAAATCAGTTATTGAATTCAAGGTCAGATAGTAGACTGAGACCTTACATCACCTGATTAGGCATCTAATCATCAAGATCAACCATCAGACTCATCTAAAAATGCTAAAGGGCGTATGCACAATTGAAAATCTATTCTGAAACAATTCAACCATTCAATTCAAGATAATTCATTCACTTGAGATATAGGGTCATCTAATTATAGAAATAGCGGCTAAATTTCCCTTAAATTGGATTACAAACCTTATAACTGTTGGTGATCAATACAACTAGGCCATGGGTCGACAAGTTAAAACAATTCAGCCATTACACCTTATAATTTTCCATTAAATATTAAGAGTAGTTATTAATGTAGATTACGAACTGTTGATATACGAGATTAGGCATCTAATCGTCCAATATGGACCAGGAAGCATCCTGATCATCCGCACAACCTCCAAAAAAAATGTTGAAGTTCAACCTAGAGTCAATCTGACCACTTGATCATTATGAATTAATAAAGTAAGACAAAAACTCATTGTTATGGCCTACCTGAGTTATGGATTTTTCCCATTTTTAGTCAGGAGTCCTAATTGGACCCATGAAGTCGAATGGACGGAGTGGATTTGCACTAACCATCACCGTGGGCCCCACATCCATCACATGTGTGCACCAGGAGTGGTGCACCCGCGGTGTACTGGACTATTAACTTGGTCAAAGAAGTGTTGACCTGATGAAAACTAGAAAAAGGAGAAATTCTCTCCTTCATTTTCCTGCCATCAACGGCATTTAAAAAATGCCGTTTGGGCATTTGGTTTTGGGCCACCATATAAGATCAAATGGATGATCTGAACCATTCATCTTGGAGAACACACGGGTCAGACCAAAACTATACTCGTCTTGCACACCGCGACGTATGTGCGTACGTACGAGCTTACACTCAAAGATGCCACATTTGACTATTGTTTTAGGAACGGGAGTTCCGTTACAATCCTAACCATACGTTTGGAGTAATCCGAGCTGTTCATTTCATTGAACCCTAGCCGCGCTTACGAATTCTTAGGGCAACCAACATCCTTCTCTCCGCCGCTAGGAAAGATTCGAGGGAATCTTTTTGGTTAAATAGCTGGCGAGATGGCGATCATTTATAAGCCTTTAGAAACTCTCCGGGAGCATCCTAGGCGTCAATCCTAGGGCATTCTCATCACCTCATTCGCAATAGTTTGGAGATCTCACACGAGATCTCCTTCTTGCGAGAAAATTGCCCGAGATCAAAAATCTCAGAACCCACCGAGTTTTTGTTTAAGCCACTCTAAATGGTGTGTCCCAAGATGATCATTAATCAAATCCAAACCATCCATATACCTCAGATCAAGTGATCAGCCCTCCGATGAGAATTTGCCATGATCAGCCACCTTATTCTCCAACCGATTGGTGAAACCCATCACTTTGCATGGGACCCTGATATTTGATTTGAGGGGTCCATTGGATAGGTTAGGACCCAAAAAAACTCATCCGTAACGTTAGAATCTCTCCATACAATCAGTGGATAGGATCATCTTCTCAAAACTCTTACGAGTTAAAACGCTAACCGGTAACTAATGTTACTAATCCACCGATTAGTTGGTATAGAAGGATTTGGAAACTGGACAATATAGCCTATAAAAGGTTGCCATTTAGGGCAACCCTTTCCCAAAAAGAAAAGGATGGAAAGAGATTGAGGAAAGGAAGAGAGAGCGCCGTCCGTTTGTTGTGGCACTGAGTTACATTGACTCAATCCAAGTCATTGTTCGCATCTAGGACGAGCCCAAGCTCTGTTCGACCACGAAGGGAGAAACCAGAGAGGGAGCAAGAGAAAGAAGATAGAAGGAGAAAGAGATTGGAAGAGAGAGAGAGAGAGAGAGAGAGAGAGAGAGAGAGAGAGGAGTAGGTCTGTGTGTCACACCAACTCGACTTGAACCGAGTTGGCCAGGATCCTGAGGCGAGTCATTAGATGTCTAGTGAGTTTGGTCCGAGGCTAGGCTCTTTCTTTGGGCGATTCAGAAGCAAATAGAGCAACAAGAAGGAGAAAGGAAGAAGAGAAGAAATAGAAGAAGATGAAGAAAGAGGAAGAAGCAGAAGAGTCAATCTCTTTTCCAAAGAAATCGATTCACTGACTCAATTTGAGTCACGTTAGAGTTGTTGTCAAGTTTAGAAATTGGCTCGGCATGTCTGGTGAGTCTAGTTAGGTCCAAACTCTTGGCTGGTTGGACCAAAGAGAAAGAAAGGAAGAGAGTAGAAGAAGAGGAATGGGTGATGATGTGTCGACTCAGTGAGTCAACTCATCGAGTCAGTGATGGGCTTTCACTAAGCTGTGTCATGTGCAGCAACCCTGTTGGGCATGCAATGTATAAGAAAGAAAGAAGAAAGTGAAAGAAAGAATGAGGGAGGAAAGAAGATGGGATAGTGTGGTTGGAGCATTGGAACAAGTTGGCTTAACCGAGTCAGGGTCGAGTTATGGCTGATTATGGTCTATTTTCTGCTGCTGTAGTCCACTGTCATAGTGGTTGATTTGTGGGGTCTAATTCATTTCATGTGCAATTGGTTTCAATCAAGTTTGGGGTGAGTTTGAATCTAACTCAGATTAGGAGAAAGTCAAGCTTTTGGGTTGAACCGAGATAACATAGGATATGATCCTAAACTGTGCACACGAATTCCAATAAGTGTTGAAAAGTGAAGCTGACTCTAAGGTAAGGATCACCCTTCAAGTTTTTTTACATCTGGATAATTAGCTTTGCTCATTCATCTTTGTTCATTTACTTTATTAATCGCTTAATGTGGTTCCTCATTCTTATTGATTTTGATTCCTTTTGATGATTGATAACTTAGATTTAAATGTAATATTCGAATATGTCGTAAGATTTAATTACCTGTATTCTGATTTGAAATGAATGCTTTAGATATGCATGTGCTATATCGATATTATACATGATTTGTCGTTCATGATCACTTAATAGAATGATTGGAGGTCCTAGAACTAGTGGCCACTTTGTCTAATAAATTAAATGGAACATTTGATGTGGACTTATCATTTCATAGAACGTTTGTTGCCTAAGTGACTTTGATTGCCATTTAAACATCTTTAAGGAACCATTTCATTTAGCCTCAATGAGCCTTGGTAGGAATGGTGGAATGAAACACTATTTGTTAGCCTCATGAGCCAGGAATGGTGGAATGAGACACTATGCCTGAACTGTCGGTCTATGTTGGGTAACAAACCCCCCATAATGACCTTTGAGCTTTCTTAAATTGATTGTTTGAAATTGGAATAATAATGGTTGGGTTAATCTTGCATTTTCATGGCATGTAGACTTTTTCAGGTGCCTAGTCCTCCTTGGGCATACCTTTGAGTACTTTTTCATGAGATTAGTCCACCTTGGGCATCCTCGTTACATAGTCTTTTCTGGGTGACTAGTTCTTCTTGGGTGTACCTTGAGTACTTTTCTGGGTGGCTAGTTCTCCATGGGCGACATCGTTGCATAGTCTTTTTCGGGTGGATAGTTCTCCTTGGGTGTACCTTTGAGTACTTTTTTGGGTGGCTAGTTCTCTTTGGGTGACCTCATTGCATAGTCTTTTCTGAATGACTAGTTCTCCTTGAGCGTACCTTTAAGTACTTTTTCGGGCCTTGGGCGACTTTTTACCAGTTGGATGTGCATCCCTAGGTCCGTGAGCATGTGCATGCATCCATACATTTAAATAAGATCATCTTTATAAAATTTATTTAATGAATGCGTATCTGATGAACCTTATCTGATTCTCATGAAAACCATTGTATAATATTTGTTTTACACTGTCTCTGATAACTATGCTTAATTATCTTGATGATATGATAAATCTTAGGGGTTATACCTCACTGTGATAGTCATTGATACTATCAAACCATACTCAATGTGCAAGAGATGCAGATGACGCGCATGCTGGCGTTCATGTGGAATAGGAGGAGCCAGATGATCTTGCGACTCTCTATTCCTGACTTCATTTGTATTAGAATTGTATCGTCATGTTTTGTAAAACGTTAAGACATTGTTTTGTATAAGTTTTTGGGTAACCACTTGAAATCTTAGTTATGTTTATTTGGACTCCCTCTTATACTAGATTTGCTATACTCCACTAGCTTATTAACTCTGATAACAAAAGAAAAAAATGTACGTGAAATTTGGGATATTGTAAAGGATAACACTCGGGCTTTTGGAAAATGAGTAGTATACTTGGGTCTAGGGAGTCGAGGTGTTACACTGACCCTATTCACTTATCTTACTGCTGTCGTTCCCAAGAATCCACCTTTGCTCGACAGCGGGTCCTTAGCTTGGATCAAGGATCTGCGGGCCCTCGACGAAGGTCGACGATCTTAGAGGGTCCTTCTCTAACCCGAGCGACTTCTCCCGAGCAGGCTTAGACTTGTTCCTCACAGGAATGACCTTTGGTAAGATCTTTAGCCGAGCTTTGCAACTTTGAGAACTTCCTTTGCTTGAAAACCTTTTCTAACACATTCGTTTTAGTATAGAAATGCTTGAGGCTCAGCCTTATATCTGCCCTCTCTCCAAGGTTCGCGCGCCTCCTCGGGACGAGGGGGTGACCCCGAAGAAGAAGAAGCAAAAGACTTCGTCGAAGTCCATGGGGAAGGTCGACCCCTCTGGCCTGGTTGTCATCGCGAACAAGGGAGAGGGCGGGGAGGTGGAAACCTCATCTGGAGTGGCGAGAATGGTTGTTCCTGACCAAGCTGCTCCTGCTAATGCTTGGGGAGTTGTCGAGCCCCTGGTCGAGGCACGTCCTTCTGAGGGAGCAGAAGCCGGGGAGAGGCAAGTGAGCTACCTTCATCGGACTATGAAGGAGATCCTCCCTTGGGTTGATCATCATACGGCTGACGCGGATTATGTCACTTTGTTTGACTTACCAACTGAGACGACCCTTGTGCATGTGACAACCGCCTTGCTCAGGGTAAGTATCTCACCCGAAGTGAATTCCATTTTCCCAATTTACTCGTACTTATCTTTCTCCTTTTTCTTTTGTAGTTCTCTCTGAAGTCACGTGCAAAGTTCACTCGGATGCGTAAGCATGCAGAGGGAGCCGAGCAAAAGGTAGTTCGGCTGGATGCTGAGCTTGAGGTCGTGAAGGTGGCTTCTGAGGCGTCTTCTACTGTGATGGCGATGCAGTAGGAGGAGGCCAAGCGTGCGCACGACGAGTGTCATGCCGAGCTGCTCAAGGCCAAGAGGAAGCTCGACAATCTGAAGGCGGAGACCAAGGGTGTCATTGCCATGGCTCGGGAGGAGGTCGTCTGTCAGTTCATATCCTCCCAGGCGTTCATGGATGAGAGAGATGCCCTCTTTCGCCAAGGTTACGCCGAGTGTACGAAGGACATGAGGGCTTCCTTCCCCAACCTTGATCTCTCTATTTTCGACGAAGCAGAATTGAGTTCTGATGGATCGGGCGATGATGCGGCTCCCGTGCTGACGCCCGAGTCTTGAAGTTAATTTTGTAGAGTTTTTCAGCTTCAAGCACTTCAAACACACTAGACGCCCGAGCTTCAAGCACTTCAGGCACATCCAGCGCCATCTTCCTCTTTAAGATTTTGTTCGTTATCTAATGTACAAAACTTGACATTGTAGTAGATGTAAAGCTGATGTAATCAGACCATTTTGGGTTTTATTAATGAAAAACATTCCATTTTTATCGACCTTTGTGTGTTTAAGCCAGCTAATTAGAATCGTCTTTCTAGCTTTGTTGCTGTTGGTCGGACTGAAGTCGAGCTATTGCTCAGACATCAATTTGGCGCTAGTCAAGGTCGTTGTAGCGGAATGAATCTTAGTCAGATCTTCAACATATCTTGGTCGGATATAGGTCAGATATTGATCGGGCAAAGAACAGATGAATTTATTGACATAACTCTTGACTAAAACAGAAAATGAGTATCACTCCGGTCTGTCTATGAGTAGTAGATCTTCAGATGCTCGGTGTTCCAAGGGTGCAGATGCAACTAGCCGCCGAGGTCTTCTAGTTGGTACGACCCGAGACGGCTTGTACGCGATACCACATAAGGCCCTTCCTAGTTCAGACCCAGGGCTCCAGGTCCTACTTCTTTGGTGTTTTGGAACACCTTTCGAAGAGCCAGATCTCTAACTCAAAATCTTCTAATCTTGACCTAAGCATTTTAGAACTTCGATACCTGCTGCTGATGAGTAATGGTTCGAAGTCGAGCTTGCTCCCTTCGCTCTTCTAGGAGGTCGAGACTGAGGGACATAAGTTCGCTATTGGTTGGATCGCCGAATGAGCTTGTCCGGGCCGTAGGTAATCTGATCTCTATGGGGGTAACCATCTCTACTCCATATGCCAGAGAGAATGGGGTTTCTCCAGTGGCAGTCCAGGCAGTAGTTCAATAAGCCCATAGAACTTTGGGAAGTTCTTCAGCCCACGCTCCTTTAGCGTTCTCGAGCTTAGTTCGAAGATGTTGTTTGATGATCTTGTTGATTGCCTCTACTTGCCCGTTTGCTTGAGGATATCATGGCGATGAGTAGACATAGCGAATCTCAAGGTTCTTGCACATTCCTCGATATTGCTTGTTGTTAAACTGTTTTCTGTTATCAAAGACAATAGTCTGGGGAATTTCGAACCTGCACATGATATTTTTTCAAATGAAATCTGTGATCTTTTACTCAGTTATCGTTGCTAGTGGTTTGGCTTCTACCCACTTGGTGAAGTAATCGACTGCCACTACGACGAACTTGGTTTGGCCCTTGCCTGTGGGGAGCGGCAGATGATGTCGATCCGCCATTAAACAAATGGCTAAGGCCCGACCATTGGAGTGAGCTCTTCTAGCGGCTGTTGAGGAATGTTCGCAAACCTCTGGCACTTGTCACATCTTTGGACAAGCTTCCGGGCGTCGTGTTGGATGGTTGACCAGTAATATCCTCACAGGATAACTTTGTGTGCTAGTGAGCATCCTCCCGAGTGATTTCCACAGATTCCTTCGTGGATCTCCCTTAGGACGTACTCTACTTCTTCTAGTTAGACACACCATAGGTAAGGGAGGTAAAACCCTTTTTTGTAGAGTACACTGTAAAACATGGTATATCAGGCAGCTTTGACTTTCATTCGTCGTGCTTCCTCTCGGTCCTCAGGAAGCTCGTTATCCTCGAGGTACTGGATAATTGGATCCATCCATGTTGGTTCTGAACTAACTGGAAGAACGGGCATAGGGTCAACCTCGTCGATACTCGGTTTAGCCAAGAACTCAATTGGGATGGATCTTGGGATTTCATCCTCATCTGCTATGGCGAGCTTTGCCAACGTGTCGGTTTTGGAATTCTCCGCTCGTGAAATCAAGACGATGTTGCACTTCTGGAAACTTGCGATCAATTTCTTAGCTTTTTAGAGATAGGCTTTGAGACGTTGTTTTTTAGCTTGATAAATTTTAGCTATTTAGTTAATGGTCAGTTGTGAGTCACTAAAGACCTCTAGATGCCAAGCCCCCATGTTTGCCGCTAGTTTAAACCCAATGATCAAGGCTTCGTATTCTGCTGTAATGTTGGAGGCTTGAAATTCAAATCTTAAGGCATACTGTATGCACCTATGGTCAGGAGTTTCTAGGACTATCCTGGCCCCGCTTGCCTTAGAGTTTGATGAGCCATCAACATAAAGTGTCCACCTGGGTGGGTCGGGAGGAGTTGGGGCATCAGGTGGTCCTGCAATATGTGGATCGGCCGATCTTTCTAGTAGGGATCCTAATTTGGATAGGTCGGTTGTGGGTTGCTCGTCGGGCAGCTTTGGCTCTGTAGATTGCGTTAGTTTGACGATGACGTCGGCCACTGCTTGTCCTTTGATCACGGCTCGTGGCTGATACTTGACGTCAAACTCACTCAACTCGATCGTCCACTTCGTCAGTCGGTTCTGAGGCTTCGAGTTTTTGTAAGACTTAGCATAGTGGATGGTTAGTCGGAACGATTATCAAGTGAGCTTGGAAATATGGCCGCAAGCATCGAGAGGATGTGACCAAAGCTAAGGCCAATTTTTTCAAGGTCGGATACTTCATTTTTGAAGAAACTAACGCCTTGCTGATGTAATAGACCAGTAACTACTTCCCCTCATATTCTCTTATTAATGACGAGCTGACTGCCGCATCAGATACGACTAGGTAGAGCAGCAAGGTCTCGCCTAGCTTAGGTTTTGAGAGTAACAACAGTGATCTTAGGTATTTCTTGAGTTACTAAAAAGCTGCCTCGCATTCTTCGGTCCATTCGATAATTTGTCTCCACTTCAACTGTTTAAAGATAGGGGGCATTTATTAGTGGCTCTGGATATGAAGTGGTTGAGAGAGGCTATTCTTTCAGTTAGCCTTTGTATGTCTTTGATCATCTTTAGAGATTGCATGTCGAGGAAGGCCTTTATTTTTTTGGGATTAGCCTCGATTCCTCGCCGACTGACCAAAAATCTGAGGAACTTTCCCGAGCTTACGGCGAAGGCACATTTTCTCAAATTCAGTTTCATTTAGTATTTTCGGAGAATGAGAAACATCTCCTCTAAGTCGGCCGTGTGATCTGTGGCTCTTATGCTTTTGACGAGCATGTCGTCGATATAAACTTACATGGTTCGCCCTATCTGGTGGGCGAATATCTTGTTGACCAACCTCTGGTAGGTCACTCTTACATTCTTTAAACTGAAGGGCATCACGTGGTAACAATAAAGACCTTTGTCAGTGACAAAGGTGGTCTTAGATTTATCTATTGGGTGCATTACAATTTGATTGTATCCTGAACATGCATCCATAAAAATAACTAGTTCGTGGCCCGCGGTACTGTCGACCAATGATCGATCCTGGGAAGAGGAAAACTGTCTTTGGGGTAGGCTTTATTTAGGTCTATGTACTCAACATAGACATGCCACTTTCTGTTAGCTCTCTTAACCAGTACAACGTTGGTCACCCAGTTCGGGTAGTAAACTTTTTCGATGAAGCTAGCTTTGAGGAGCTTGCTGACCTCTTCTTCGATTATCGCATATCTTTCCGGGCCGAGGGCGCGTCGCTTTTGTAGACTCAATGCCTGACATGTCCTCGTGGGACCAGGCAAAAACGTCGGTAAAGCGTCGAAGGAGGACTACCAATTTATCTTGTAAAGGAGGTGTTAAGGATGACCTAATTTGCACAATTTTAGAGGGGTCAGACTCATCCAGAGGGATCGGAACAAGGTCCTCCATAGGTCAGCCTCGTTCTTGAGATTCCTCTCGCGAGTCTAAAGATTTGATCGTCATCGTCTCGCATCGAACCCTCAGTGCCGTTGCGTAACATTATCGAGCGTCCTATTGATCGCCCTTGATGATTCCTACACTGTGTTCAGTTGGAAACTTCATGGCGAGGTGGTAGGTCAATACTGCTGCTCAAAGGAGGTATAGCGATGGTTAGCCAAGGATAGCATTGTAGACTGATGATTGGTCGACTACAAGGAAGTCGACCATCACGGTGGTCCGATTTTGGTCATCTTTGGCCATAAGAGGGAGCTGGATAGCTCCTTCTAGCATAACCTATCCCCCGAAAAACTGATCAGGGGAGTCTTCACAAGTCGGAGTGAAGCCCGACCAACACCCATTTTATCGAAGGCTTGGAGAAAAAGTACGTCCGCGAACAACCCCATATCGACGAGAATCCGGAAAACCTTTCGATTTGTTATGGTAACAGTGACTACCAACGCGTCATCATGAGGGTGGTGAACATCTCAGGCATCCTCGTCGGTGAAAGTTACACTATACCTCTCTAGTTTTCTCTCTTTCAAGGGTCCAGCAAGGACCATAATTTTCACCTCTGGGCAACCGATGCTTCTTGCATGAATCTTTCAAGCATTGTTTGAATCACCCCTACCATTGTGGCCTCTAAAAATTGTGCGGATCTCCCCAGTTGGCTGGTTATCGATCGATTGTTCCTCGACAGCCGTGGTCCGGCTTCCTCTTTGATCTACATGCTCACCAAGGTGACCCTCCCGGATGAGCCTTTCAATCTCTTGTTTGAGGTGGTAACAGTCGCTCATGTTATGCCCGTGATCCTGATGAAAATAGCAGTACTTGTTCTTGCTTCTTCGGTCGCGATTGCCTCATAGCTTGTTCGGCCATTGAACAAAGCGTTTATCTTTTATTTCCATCAGGACCTACTCTTGAGGTTTGTTGAGCGGGGTGTAAGTAGTGAACTTACTGTTAGGCCATTTGTTCGACCTACGATCATCGTGAGAATGATCATCCTTTCACTTTTTTGCTTGTGTTGGCCGATTCTAGTTCTTTTTTACCTGTTCCTTGGCTGCAGGTTTTTTGTTCTGGACGGCGTCTCGCAAGATTTGGGACACTTCAGCATTAACGTACTTTTGTGATTAGTTCAGGAATTCTACCAACGTAGTAGGAAGATTTTTATCTAGAGAGAAGAGGAACAACTTATCTGTCAGTCCGGTCATGATGGCATTCACTGCGGTCTCATCTGAGTGTTTCTGCACTTGCAGTGCTTCTAGATTGAAGTGCTTGATGTAATCCTTTGAGAGCTTGCCGTCTCTCTGAACTATGTTCATAAGATGGGCCAGCGCTTTAAGTCTCTTCTTTCCTCTAATGAAATTTGTAACAGCTTGAGATTTCACGGCCAGAGTTCATACTCATGTCCGAGAAAACCGGGTGCTAATAATATATAAACTTGGATGCTTTTAAAAATTGCACCTTATTATTTTTTTCCATTTGGATCGCATCCAGATACATTCAGGAAGGTAACATTCACAAGAATAAAATCAACTGTATTGATTATATTTCATCAAAGTAAAAAGAATAATCAATGCCTTCTCAAGGGAAGTTTAGTACATTCATCGAGTTCGCAGTAGAAGTATAAAGCTAAATCATAATGTCTTCTTATTCTTTCAATATAATCTTCCTTAGGGAGAATGTTCACTCAGTCTTCAATCTGTACATTATCTGCATAATCTGTACGGTTGGGAGAGGGTCAACGCCCTACTCAATCTGTACGTTACCTGCATTATACCTCTTGTAGTGTGGAGTACTTGACGTATCAGAACCTTTACATTGTTTTACGAATCTCTTAAATTACTGTTAATCTTAAAGGATGCGGGGTATCATACATAGCGATCGCCACAATGTGGAATATGATTATAGTTATTTGAGTAGCCTCGCATCCCATACTACGGAGATTCGCCGGCGTGTCCCACGCTTAACATAGTTTTACATAGTTATCCCAAGTCGGCTACAACACATGACCGAGTGAATACGCCCCCAGAGATTGGAGTGACTATTTGCAACAACCAACCCCCCCATAAAAAGGAATTGATGTACTGCGTATACAGAATGACTCACGTATACCAACTATGACACCATCAACCCAAGAAACATGGAATTACGTGTCACCCCAGGGCCGCTACCGAAAATGCATTACGTTCTTGATATTTAATCAATCGCTAGAGGAGGGATTCCCAACATAGTACTTGCATTAAGAGAGAATTCCTTAATCTATGGAAGGTTAAGAATATCAAGACACCTACCGAGCCCTTAAGGTAAAAGAGTCGAGTGACAATAACCAGCTCGAATAAGAGGTGAGTGATGAAGGTCAACTCGATCATGAGGAGAGTGATTAAGGCCAACTCATGATGATTAAAGGCAAGAGAAAGGCTTATATTCGTAGCCTCACGTAAACTCAGGAAAGCCTCTTACAATGGATATCATGTAAAAAAATCTCAAAAGGGCCAATAATTGTGATATCAATTTAAAATGAAAACAGAGGAAAAGTAATGAAAATCTGAGGACAGATAAAAGGCATGTAAATGACAAGTGTAGAGGTAAGATAAAATGTATCAACTCAATTAAGACAAAAGGTACGTAAAAGGCGTAATAAAATAGCATGAAGGCATAAAAGGGTAGGATAAATATATCAACTTAAATTAACATACGCTTAAAGGATAAAACTCTCACATCCAGCTATTTGATATATTCTAATAAGGTCACAGGCCTCGAGTAATCCTCGGATCAGAACCCACTTTTCGATCTTAAACTAACGTTGAGTAGCAACTTAGAGGCTGACTTGGCAAATCACTCAGCAAAGAATCTCTCTCTTTCTTTCTTCCCTTCCTTCCTTTCTCTTTCTTTCTTTCTTTCCTTTTTCTTTCTCCTTTCTTTTTCTTTTCTTTTCCTTTCTTTCTCTTTCTTTTCTTTCTTCTCTTATCTTTGAAAATAATGACTCCATGATCACGTGTGCAGCACCTACGCTAACTCTCTCTCTCTCTCTCTCTCTCTCTCTCTCTCTCTCTCTCTCTCTCTCTCTCTCTCTCTCTTACCGTTTCTTACTTCTCTTTCTTTGTCTTTCTTACTTTTCTTTATGGTGGAACGAACAGCATGTCGGTCGAACCAGATCTTTCTCTCCTTCTTTCCCTCTTTTTCTCTCTGTCATGTGCGTCCCTTAGAGAGAGGGATGTATTTATAAAGTTCTGGAAATCCAGAACGTTCTGCGTACGCAGGGGATTCCTTGCGTAGTGCTGTTGCGCAGCGGAGAAGACGGAACAGCGGATCACTGTCCACACTCGATGGATCTTCTTCCAGATCACATCTTCTTCCGTGGATTGAATCGGATTTGTAAGGTTTGTTGTCTGGATGGTTTAGATCTTCCAATGAAGCCAGCTTTTGTTACTTGAATCATCATCTTGGATAAGGAAGGTGACCCATATTCAATGGCAGATCATCTTCTATTCCATCTTTGTCTAAGCTGTCTTCTCTGGACATTCTAGATTAGTCAACGGATGCTTAGGATGCCATAAAACAAAGGTCCGGATTGTCTCGTGGGTAAGATCGATACAACTGTCATTTTCCTTGCATTACTCGGGGTAAATTTCGGAATCGTGGGGATCCTTCTTATTTCCTAACATATTGGGTTGTCGTCAGATCTCCCTTAGGTGGAGATTGAACGGGTCGGATCTCATTGGACTGCCAAATTCGAGAGTTTGGGCGAGAGAAATCCTCGCATGCCCGTTTTCTTTGGACGCTGTAACAGCGTCCGATTATGTTTGTTTTAAGAATGGTGGGGTCCACTATTATGGCTGTTATGGTGCGATCTGTCCCAATCACCAGGTTCATCATGCCATGATAGTACATGGGCCTAAGTTTGGGGTGAATCCACTGATCAAGCGGCCCACCTAAGGAGCAGGAAGATGAGTTAAAACCCATCACTGCACTTGGTTTGACGTTTCTAATTTAAACACGTTGTTATAGCATGCGGAAGACTCTAACTTCCAGTTTGATTCTGAAGGGTAGGTGGGGTCCGCTTGTGGTGACTTTCAGGGAGATCTACTCTATTCATCATCTTCTTCGTAACATATAGTCCCATGGGTCAAAGTATGGAGTAGATTCGAGCTCTAGGTGGGCCACACCATCCACCTGTGACGAGGCAGTACCCACCATTGAAGCAAACCTTTGTTCACGTATGTGCATGCTTATGGAGTTCCTTAAATTACAGATTTGCCATCATTCTTACCGCCGATTGTCGCAGTGCGTTATGTTTGAATGCACCATCCGCTTTCCTTGAAATTGAGGAGGTATTCCTCAGTTTTTGTACTCTTTTCATCGATCAAGTTCGGGCCCTAATCTCTCAAGGATGACTAAGATGCTCTTTTAATAGTTAACATGCTTCATAATTTCAAAATAGTGTTTGTATACATCTAATTGTCATGTTGCCCAGTGGTTTGGACCTAAATCCTAAGATCTTCATAATGGCTGAATTATTGTAATATTCGAGTGACCCGTTTGGTGGATCCAAACATGATGGATAGTCAGATGACATGTTAAAAATAAGTAAACTTGACGGTTAGTATTCTAGTCATGTATCTAGGTGATAGTGTGATCAGTTTTGTAAATGGATGAACACAAGTGGGTTTTTGGAGTGATCAAGGGGTAGAACATGTGTGCCATTAGATTTGAATGACTTGTTCACATGTGTAAGTTCCTCAAATTACAGAGGTGGGTTATGCATATTCAGATGGGGCGAACAAGATGAACAGATTGGAATCTTGATCTGATAAGTGTACAAACGGATGCAGAGGTCAAGTATCTAGTTTACTATGATGTAAGGGGCTGAAATTCGACATGCATGGTTAATTTATGATAATCAGGCATGGTATAAAATTTGACATGAGACAAATAATGAGAACCATGTGATTTGAAATTCAGGGGTATAGGTTGATGGCATTTTCGTAATTATTGTTGATCTAAGAGTTTTGTGAAATCTAATGGTTCTTCATGGTTATATATTCATTTCTAAACAACTCTTACAAAATAACTCACATCTAAATCATTATGGATAAAGAGTTATGCACCGATTTAGTCAAAGGAATGTACATATATCAAACCATATGATCAACGGTCTGATGACTTGATTTATGAATGGAGATCATTCCCAACGGTTAGATTCGTGTTAGGGAATGAATGTAAGGTTAGGATAGTTAGGTTGATATTGTACACGTGTACATAATAGGTTAAATTCATGGTAACACTCGAAGACTTTCAATACTCGGGTATTGAAAACTTCTGGGTGTTACATAGTGACGAAGGCCTCACTAAGTTTGGAAAATGATTTGATGGACCTCGGTTTTAATTGCTTGAACCAAAGTCGAGCAGCGTCGGCAAGAGTTAGTGAGAAGGCTTGGCACATGACCACATCAGAAGCATTGTGGAGTTCCATATAGGTTCGGAAAGACTCCATATGCTCTATTAGGTCTATGTAGGGGGTGATTTAAGGTAGTCGAAACCTATTTGGCAATCACGCCTGCATAATGTTGACTGTGAATGAGGATTCTGTCTCTTCCGGGGCAGCCATATTGCCTTGGTAGGTCTGCTTCATGTCGGCGATCTGTCGCTATAGGCTTTGCAGCTCGATCCTCCAAGGTTCCTCGCTAACGACAGTGGCCTCGATCGGGGCCCTGTTGCGCCTCCTCCGATCTATCTCATGCTGCAGGTTGGAGGTAGGTAATAGAACAGTCCCCGACAAATGAGATGGAATAGGTTCAACAAGGGCAGGTTGCGGGTTCGGTTGTGAGGCGACCTTCACGACAAAGGGTTGAGGAGGATTAACGCATGGTCGAAAGTAGCTCGACTGTCCTTCTCTCTGATGATCCGGCTCATAAGCATGTTGAGGCTGCATATTTTCTATCATTTGCTTCAAATATCCTAGGTCGGCCCTGATATCTCCAACCTCTCTCTCTCTCTCTCTCTCTCTCTCTCTCTCTCTCTCGAGAGAGAGAGAGAGAGAGAGAGAGAGAGAGAGAGCGTCTTGTTGACCACCTCTGCCATGCCTTTACTAACCACATCGGCTCGAACCCGAAGTGGCTTGATGCTGCGGGGAGCCACGACGGCTCTCTTGTCGTTCAGGACATTTGATGGGTGGCGTGAAATTTGAACGGGTGTAAGCACAGTAGCGATCGGAATGGCGGGGGGGGGGGGGGGGCGATTGAGCTTTCTTCTTTCCTTTTACCATTACTGAATTTTAAACGTTCATTGGTAGAACTGGAACGACTTAACAGTGTAGTTCCCACAGACGATGTCAAACTGTTGATGCAATTTTCCGGCAGACCCTCCGTGACACACTTCCTTGAACCTACACAGACGAAAGGTGAGAGACGAAGGAGACCCTTATTTATCCAGGGGACTCTCCGATGCCTAAGTCAGGCTCAAGGTCTTTGAATGGAGAAGGATCTCCAGAAAAGAGATCATTCGAGTATTAGGGCTTTTTTTGTGAACGTACCTCTATCGGTGGGGGATGATCTTACATTTATAGGGGAGAGAGAGTCTAGTTGCAACGGGGCTCTTTCTTGATATCTCGGGGATTTGACGTGATCTGGGATCTTCCCGAGATTGCGGAATCCCGAGATTGTTGAGATTTGATCTTATCTCCTGAAGATCTCGAGCGATATCTTCGAGTCTTGGGAGTATTCTTTGAATCTGCAACTCGACTTTAGGTCGGATCTAAGGCAGGTGCCGAGTCGGAACCGAACAATACTGTCTCGATCGACAAATCGACATTCACCATTTTGTCCATCCGACGTGTCGGAAGGTTTGAGTTCCCTTCCTCTAGATGTTGAGACCTTTTGACCTTGCTAGGGGTATTGTTAATCTATGACCAATTTATGACCAAACTATGGCCGGTCTGTGATCGATCTGGGACTGATCTGTGACTGATTTATGACCGAACTACAGCCAATCTATGATCAATCTGGGACTGATTTGTGATCGATTTATGACCGGTCTATGACTAAGCTATGGCCAGTCTGTGAGTACATACGACCTATTAATTAGGTCGATCTTTCAATCACTAGTGCAAGCTTAGAAGCTCCTTATGTGTCCTTATAATTGCATCACTCTCTTTGGAGGGTGCTTCGTTTTTGGATGTAGAGGCCTTGTTAGGCTTAGATCCCCATGGGATCAGGCTGGTTCTGTAGAGTTGGTCTATTCCATAAGTTAACTTGTAAACTTGTAGATTTTTCCCCAACAAATAACACATGCATTCTAGTGAGAGCACTGTCCATTGGGAGAGTCTTGGCAGCGTCAACATGCAATAAAGGTTCCGAAGTCACTCTAAATGAATGATTGAGACCTTAAATGAATTTATAACAAGGAAAATAAAATTTTCAATGACGCTGATTCAAATCATTATACTACATCAGCAGGTGGGACCCAGAATCTGGCGAGACACTCTAGCTCCTGAAACGAGAGAGGAAAAACAAACTTTTTGCTTGGGACTTCCCAGGCCAGAAATTGTAATTGTCGAGGTTGATATTTTATGTTACATTGCCCGTATATGGAAAGCATAAATAGGTTTTTATTTTTGACAGTTAAGGTCCCTTTTTTCAGTAATCTAGACCATTGGTATATCATTTTTCACAGTGGATAAAATATTCTCAGAAAAATACTCGATAATATAATCTCAACCTTCGATTCGGTGGCCTTAATTTAAGACCGTTAAAAAAACATACAGCAAAGGTCTACATTCAAGTATTTGAAGACGTGCATTATGGGTACCATACGACCCCACACACACACACACACATATATATATATATATATATATATATATATATATATAGAGAGAGAGAGAGAGAGAGAGAGAGAGAGAGAGAGAGAGAGAGAGAGAGAGAGAGAGAGAGAGAGAGAGAGAGAGAGAGAGTATCCTTTGGACGGCGTAGGAAAGCATCTTCGATGTTACCGGCACGAATTGCTTGTAGGATACCCATGCAATAGGCCACGCCGTAGATAACAGTTAGGATGGGGACACGTTTTGGATCAGGATGGTATTCAGTTTTTCAATCGCGAAGGATGATAGCCTAATGAACCAGTTGGATGAGAGGTGGACCTGTGGCGGCATACTTGAATTTTTGGATGAGCCTGATTTTAAGGAAAGCGGATTGCGTCCGGCTCACCATGATGTATGGTTGAGCCAAAAATTGAGGCAGATGCAAGGCTTTCAAGTGTGACACGTCACAGGAAGCAGCGGAAAACGACGCCCACTGTTGAAACCACGTGCACTGCTATTTTTATTTGCCATTTTACCTATTCACGAGATCATGTCGACCTGGACTAAGGAAAACACAGAAATAATGGTAGGCTGTTAATCCCTATTGTGTTGTCCACTTAACCTTTGATCTGCCTCATTTTGAGCTCATACGTTAGAAAATTTAATCCAGAAAAATGGATGATAGGTTGAAAACCCATGGTTCATGGTGGGACTCCATGGAGTCCAAGACGTTGCTTATGATTTTATTATGAAAAATGATTTTGTTATATATATATATATATATATATATATATATATATATATATATATATATATATATATATGGGAAAAAGGTACTATGCGCTCGAGCTCATGATAAGCTCCCATGAGGTCAAGCTGTGTGGGCCCCATCGTGATGCGTGTCGACCATCAACACCATACATTTGATGGGTCCCTTTAAATTATGGGATATCCCAAAAATCAGCCGTATATGGAACTCGGGTGGGCATACCATCTAAAATCATGTGAAGACATGCCAAAAGTTGTTTAAGAGGACCGGTGTAATTGCTCATGCGTAATTAACATATAAAAGCACTTGGTGGGGCATACCTGAAATTTGCATGCGTCTGAAACTTGGTATGAACCCTCATCCAAGTGGGACACACATAATGGATGGGCTGGATTTGCAAACCACATCTCGGTGGGCCCAAAAAATGATTATGAATGTTTTAATGGTGCACGATCCCTCTCAACTTTTGTATATGGTGTGGCCCACACAAGTAATGTATTGACTTGATTTTTGAGACCTAGGCCCACGATGGAATGGTGCATCGGCGATGGGGTAGATGTTCAAACGCATCATGGTGGGGCCCACATAGCTCAACCTCATGGGACCATCGGCTCGATATATATATATATATATATTGTGTTGTCCACTTAACCTTTGATCTACCTCATTTTGGAGCTCGAACGTTTGAAAATTTAATCTAAAATTCTAAAAATGGATGATATGTTGAAAACCCATGGATCATGGTGGACTCCATGGAGTCCAAGACGTTGCTTATGATTTTATTATGGAAAATGAGCGTTTCTCCGTGTGTTTTGTTTATATATATATATATATATATATATATATATATATATATATATATATATATATATGGAAAAGGTACTATGTGCTCGAGCTCACGATAAGCTCCCATGAGGTTGAGCTGTGTGGGTCCCACCGTGATGCGTGTCGACCATCAACACCGTGCATTAGATAAGTCCCCTATAAATTATGGGATATCTCATAAATTAGCCATATACGGAACTCAGGTGGGCCATGCCATCTAAAATCATGTGAAGACATGCCAAAAACATATAAAAGCACTTAGTGGGGCCCACTTGAAATTTGCATGAATCTGAAACTTGGTTTGAACCCTCATCCAAGTGGGACACACATAATGGATGGGCTGGATTTGCAAACCACATCTCGGTGGGGCCCAAAATATCATTATGAATGTTTTAATGGTGCACGACCCCTCTCAACTTCTGTATATGGTGTGGCCCACACAAGTAACGTATTGACTTGATTTTTAAGACCTAGGCCCATGATGGAATGGTGCATCTGACTGATGGGGTAGACGTTTGAAACACATCATGGTGGGGCCCACACAGCTCGACCTCATGGGACATTCCCATGAGCTCGAACGCATAGTACCTTTTCCCATATATATATATATATATATATATATATATATATATAATTTGTAAAAAAAATTTAGTTTTTCACCATTGGTAATAGTCTGATGTCGAATAGGAGAAAAAAAAACATCTTAATAAGTAAGGTATTAAGTATCTTAATATTTACGCAGTGAGATAGAGTAGTACCAAGACTTGTGTGAACACATGCGCGTACGGGCACGGGCATAATGCATGGGCTTGGACTTAGTGCAGGAGTATGGGCATGTGAGGTAGTGTGGTTGTAGAGGCGTTAGTGGTGTACTTTGCACGTGCTCATTGTGTTGCTCCCTCGCGACATTACACGAACCGACGCAAGGCAGGACCTTGCGTGAATCGGCGTGAGGCAGGTGCAAGTCGCAGTGCGACAATGGTTAAGAGAGATGGGTGCCGCTCACTCGCGACCTTATAGGAACCGACGCAAGGCTAGTGGGAGTCGTAGTGCGACAATGGATAAGAGAGTTGGGTTAGGTGGATGGATTCGAAGTGTTATGGGTAAGAGGTTTGAGAGAAACCTACATGCCTCATATAGAAGCTAAACTAGTTGTTTAAGAGGACTGGTGTAATTGCTCATGCAGTAATTAACCAGACCATGCAAAAAATGTTGCACATGGCTAGCTCAACAATCATGAATGACTAGCCACTGTGTCTAAACGGCTAGAATGCAACTAGTCTCCCACATGCAAAATGGTCAAAAACTACCAAATAACGGCTAGTTTCTCACCAACAATCAGAAATGGTCCATTGCAATCATGACCTTGGACCAAAACATCCAGCTTCCCATGAATATGTAAATCGAGCTTGGCTGGTTCATTCCAACATCACGAACCATTCGACTCATTCTCTCATATGAACCAACAAGCTCCAAGTGTTCTCTGATCAAGCTAGCATGTTCAATATGAACCTGCACCAACAAGTCCATAAGAATCAAACCAACGTAGTGGTCTAATCTACTAAGTCCACAAGAATCAGACCAGTGTAGTGGTCTAATCCAGGAACCCAATCTTCTACTTTCTATCTCTCTTTCCATTTGGGAATTTTCATTTGCCAAAAAATTTGTGTTTACAAATCAGTGGTACCTTCATGCTTGCTAAACGCATAACCACACTCAGGCTCATCGTATCCTGGAAGCTATTTGCATGCAACCAGTCAGCGATCTCAATTATTTTGAGAAGGGGAACGTGACCACACATGCTTCAACCTATCCTTAATATTATATCCACAACAGGCATACAAATGATGTGTATAGGCATATAACTATGCATGACATCCATTACACTAAGCATGTTATCAGTGTGTTCTATCAGGCCAAGTACACTAGCATGTTGTCAGACATATCATGTGATAATTATCCTTAGTTGGCATATCATATACAAAGAGTGGGATCCGAATAACCGCCCCCATTGGAAATATGGAGGTCTATGTGGTGTGGTGTGGTCCACGTTAGATCAACATCAGCTCCTCATGTAGCATGTACATTAAAAGGTCTAATAATTAGATGTAAGGCATGGATAAAATACATATGCCAAGGTGAGGTTGTTCACAACCCCAAGTGTAGGGTCGTGATGTAGTAATAATCTCGGTGAGACAGAGGTTGAATCTATAGGGACTAATCTTGTAAGTTTTTGAAAGTAATTAGAACTAGAAATAGAAGATCTAAATTAGAAATCTGGAATAAAGGGAGTAATTGTGATATTGTAGATTGAAACTTGTGAATTTAAAGGTGAGAACTAGGGTGCCAAGGATTCACTTGTAGCTATCAAGATGCTACCTTACTTGATTCAAGAGACACAACTGGAATCAGAGTCCTATCTTATCCGGTTAGAAGAAGAGATGATCAAATCTCTGAACTTTCATTGAATCAGTCTCTAGAGATGAGAATTGTGAAGATTTGGAAGGGATTTCGTCACCCAACCATGCCCAGGAGACTATGACAAACAACAAGATTTACTAATCCCACAATCTCAAATAAGAAAAGAAGATATTCAAACCTATCGCAATGTCTATTGTAATTTGAGTCACAACAAACCATAGAAAGCTGAAAATATTCTTTAAAATCAACTAGAAATCAATGAAATTTAATATAAACATGAATAAAAGCAAAGTAGACATCCTAATCATGCTACAAGCCTCACCTCTTAGCCCTAACTAAGAGGTTTAGTTAACCATAGATATGATTAAACAGAAATCTCTTAAGGAAATCATAGAAAACAAACCAAGGAAGAAGAAGAAAACTCTTGATGGCGGCTCTCCACCCTTTTATTCCACTCATTAAACCCTAAAAGATTCTTTAGAGCATCCTAGGAACTCCTATTTATAGTTGGAGAACTTCAACTTTCGCTCCGGGTTGGAAAAGTCTGGAAACAGCCTTAAATTTATGTAGTCCGCACAAAATCTACGTAACTGTTGAGGGTCAAATATTGCATATTGGACCCCATTTATTACTTTATTTATGAAGATGATAATGCTTAATGTCCTATTTTAATCAAGTTTGTGTTGCGAGGTGAATTTAAGAGCTTGGATTGAAAAGGATGCTAAAAGCATGAATTTAACGCTCAAGAATCACCAAAGCAAGGATGGATCTTATGAAACCAAAAATGAAGAATTCACATGCCAAAGATCCAAGAAAATCAAGTGAAGAATAAAGAAAATTGAAGATTTAAAGTGAATTTGTGTATGCTTCGACTGGTCTAAGTTTTGGCTCGACTAGTCAAGCTTCGACTGGTCTAAGCTCTGCTTCGACTGGTCTAAGCTCTGCTTCGACTGGTCTAAGCTCCTGCTCGACTAGTCGAGGAAACTTCGACTCAAACTCCAGCAACATGATCTTTTTAATTCACACGATCTTCGACCAGTCAAAGGTGATCCTTGACTAGTCGAAGGTGACCCTTGACCAGTCGAAGGTCGTCCTCGACTAGTCGAAGGTTACACAAATGTTGTACGGACTGCGTAAATTTGAGGCGATTTTCGGATTTTTCTAATTCGGTGTGAAAGTTGGAGTTGCACAACTATAAATAGGAGTCCTTAAGATGTTCCTAAGAATCTTCTAGGGTTTAAGGAGTGAAGCAAAAGGGTGGAGAAGCCATCACCAAGAGTTTTTCTTCCTTTTCCTTAGTTGTTTTTATGTTTTTCTTAAGAGATTTTAGTTCAATCATGTCTATGGTTGGCTAAACCTCTTAGCTAGGGCTAAAAGGTGAAGCTTGTAACGAGATGGGATGTTTCTTTTACTTTGATTCATGTTTATGTTAAACCTTCTTTGATTCTAGTTCAATTTTAAAGGAATACTTTCAGTTCTTAATGGTTTATTGTGACTGAAATTACAGTAGATTTGTAATAGCTTTGAGTATCTTCTTTCTTGATTTTGAGCTTGTGGGATTGGTAAATATTGTTGTTAATCATCGTCTCATGGGCATAGTTTGGTGATGGAATCTCTTCCAATTATCATAATTCTCCTCCATTGAGAATTAGGTCAAGGAAGTTCAGATTGATCTCAATTGTATATCTTCTAATTGGATAGGATAGGACTCCAATTACAATCGTGTGACAGAATCAAGTAAGAGGGCTCCCTAATCTCTACTAGTGGATCCTTGGAAACCCTAGTTACCACCTTTGAATTTGTTAGTTTTTAATCACTTTAATCACAATTACTTTTTCAATTATTCAAATTTAGTTTTAGTTCTTCATCTTGTTCTAGTTCTAGTTAAATTCATAGTACACACGAGATTAGTGCCTGTAGATCCGACATCGGTCTCATCGAGATTATTATTACATTGCGACCCTACACTTGGGGTTGTGAACAGTAACCTTCAACTGGTTGAGAGAAATCTTCGACTGGTTAAGAGTCGTCTTTAACTAGTTAAGTGAAATCTTCAACCAGTTAGATTTCACGTGAATTTAAAAGATAATGTTGCTGGAGTTCGAGCTGAATTTTCTCAGGCTAGTCTGACCATAACTCGGGTTAGTCGAACCAGAACTCGGGCTAGTCGAATTTCACGCAAATTTTTAGGATACCATTTCTTCACTCCAAATCTTCGATACTCTTCATTCCTCGCTTGATTTCCTTAAATCTTTGGCATGTGAATTCTTCAATTTTGGTCTTGTAAGATCCATTCCTTGCCTTGGTGAATCTTAAGTATCAAATCCATGTTTTTAACATTCTTTTCAATCCAAGCTCTCAGATTCACCTTGCAACACAAACATGTATCAAATATACCATTAAGCATTATCATGATCATAAAACCAAGATATAAATAGGGGAGAATATGCAATATTTGACACTCAACACACTCTCCAACGAGCAGTTTGCTAGTCCCGAGCAAAACATGCATGAAGTGAACGTCAATTCTTAATGTTCAAATCTTTTTTCAGAAAATAATCTTTTGTACAATTGAGTATGAATGAGTAGAATTAAGATGAGAAAGTGTGACTTTGAAAACCTAGAGCCGAATCATATAAGCAGTCATTCAAATCAGTTCTTTATCAATTTCTTCAGAGCATAAGTTCCTTTAGCATGTTTTTCAATGTACTCAGTGAAAATCAAATTACTTCCCATGAGAATACTATCATTTCATAATGTTAGCCATGTTCATCACATCGAGAGTTGTTAAAAACTCAAGTGTTGATTCCGAACTTATCCTCTTCTTCTTCTTTTTCCACTTTTTGATTTTATATCAACGGTCTTTATTATTATTATTATTATTATTCATTCTTCTCAGAATCTTTTCAGAATTCTTTTTTCTTTTTCAAACTTTTTCTAGTCTCTTCCTCATACATGACCTTTTTTTTTGTCGATCTCACTGTTTTTTAACTAGTTCTTTTCATCTTTTAAGGTGGATAAAATTCTCTAGACTGAATTCTCAACATCTATAAATGATTTACGTACTAATCATTAGAAATTCTAGCGTAATCACAAAAAGCAAATTGAATGTGTCTTGTGATTTAGATTAGTTATGGTATTCAAAACTTCTTCTTAATCAATTGAGTGTAAGAACTTAGGTGATAGTATACTTGGTTGATCAAACTCCAACAATTCAAAGCTCAATCTCAATCTTATCATACTCAAAACATTCTTGAGTGCACAAACTATCATCTTCCAAATAGGTTTTGAATTTGAAAAATTGAAAATTACCAATTTTTTTGCTCAAAGACTAAGAAAATACTGATTAGTTATTTTACCTAATCCACTCCCCCAACCTAAAATCTACATTGTCTTCAATGTAAAAGATATAAGCATGCAATACAAATGAGACAATGAAAATAATGGATAAGTGATGGAAAGGTAGTACCTGACGAAGGCGAATTGTAGCTCTTCCAAAGTTCTCAATGTGAAGATGGGTTAGCACAACGACTAAACATTGAAAGCAAACTATCCTAATCTTAAATCGTATAAAAGCAATAAACGTAACTATACATCCATCAGACTAAGAGGTTAATCCTGATATACAGCATCAGTCAGAGGTATGGACATGTCCTCTAAATCAAATTTCTCAACAAATAACTTGAGACGATGTCCATTTACTTTGAAAAGATTGTCATTCATTGGATTCTTTATCTCGATGGCCCCATGTAGATAGACATTATAATAGTGAAAGGGCCGGTCCAACGAGATCTAAGTTTACCCGGAAAAAGTTGTAACCGAGAATTGTACAGGAGGACTTTTTGACCAGTTAAGAATGATTTTTGAAGGATGTTCTTGTCATGGAACAACTTCAATTTATCCTTGTAAATTCTCGAGTTCTCATAAGTGTTATTCCAGATTTCCTCGAGTTCATTTAACTGAAATTTGCGTAGCGAGCCAGCGTTATCCAAGTTAAAGTTTAGATTTTTGATAGCCTAGTAGGCTTTATGTTCTAACTCTACATGCGAGTAGCAAGCCTTCCCATAGATGAGTCTAAAGGGAGACATTCCAATTGGGGTCTTAAACATTGTACGGTATGCCCATTAAGTATCAGTCAAACGGATGGACCAATCCTTATGGTCAGGGTAAACCGTCTTTTCCAGTATTTGTTTAATTTTCCTGTAGGAAATCTCAGCTTGCCCTCTTTTCTGCGGGTGGTATGAAGTGCTCACTTGATAAGAAATGCCATATTTCTTCATTAAATTCTCAAATGGACTATTACAGAAGTGTGAACCTCCATCACTAATGATGGTTCGGGGCATTCCAAACTGGGAAGGGATGTTTTCTTTTAAGAATCGAATGACTGTACAATGGTCATTATTCCGACATGGAATCGCTTCGACCCATTTAGTAACATAGTCTACTTGTCACGCCCCAAACTTGGAAAGCGGGCTCACAAAATTCCTAATCATTGAATCCGGCACCGACAGCCTCCATAGTACCCCGTTCTCGGCCCCTGGTACCCATTTACCAGGTTCCGATCCTTGGATCCTACAAGGAGGATTTTTAACATCAGTTTGATTCGTAATAAGCATAATTAAAGGCATAACCCATAAATAACAACTAAAAACTCCATCACATTTCCACTATGATCAAAAGTTATAAGTACAAAATGCATAAAGGAAAATACAATGATGATAGACAAAAGCTCCAAGATGATCTGTCACGCACTCTAGCCTCAGCGCTGCTACGATCCAAAGTCACTTGCACGCAACAATTGTGCATAAGCTTATGGAAAGAAGCTTAGAGGGTGGTGAAAGTGTGTGCACAATGTGGTAATACAATTATGCAATATCAGAGTAATGCAGAATGTGCTGATGAATCCATGAATACTATTGGTCGTACTAAGGCCATGCGATGCAAGGCATGAATGATGTTGGCCATACCAAGGCCATGCGATGCAAGGCATGAATGATGTCGGCTATACTAAAGCCATGTGATGCGAGATGCAATTCAAGCACACCAATCCTCATATAAGTCCGCATAATAATACAGCCCAACTCTGGAATATCACCGGGGTCCAGTACAGTCTAAAGGAGATTACCGCCCCATTGCGTGCAACAAGGTGAGTGGAAGAGACCTCACTATTTGTCTACCAATATCTAGCCCAACTCATCGATAGAGGACCCATTCCTCGAGCTGGTCAAACTCAGCCTAGCTTTGCCCCGTCTTCTCGCGGGGGTAAGGCCGCACCCCCTTCCAACCGACCACGATACAGTACAAAGCACAGCCTCCTGGTATTCGGTACTCGGCGCTCATACATCCACTCATTATAGACGTTGGAGCAGCCTCTTGGTACCATAAGGGTTTAGGGAGTTTCACCCAAGGACATAGCACCCCATGTAGAACAAGATTTTCGATATCCAATCCTGCCAACCATGATATGCCTGTGGAGGATATGGCCCTGATGTCGCTAGGGCGTACAATATATATGTCACACAATGCGAGATGCATAAATCATGCAATCTAGTCATATAGCAAACATGCGCATACCGCGTGCTCATGTGGGTAACTCCCCCTATCAGGGAGTACCATAATAATTTACCCAATGGAATGTACTATGATCAATCACTCATCTCATCAAAAGCATACAGATGATGTGTATGGGCATGTATCATGATGCGATGTTGTCACATACTCATAATCAGTATCGACAATCGGCACTGACAATCAACATCAATAATCGGCACCGATAATTAGCATACGAACAAGGCGGGGTACATAGATGAACAACCGATTAACCATAATATAAAGATCGGCCCTCGGCCGTAGTTATATCAAATCTGATAACGCGAAACCATCCATCTATGGTGAATGGGGCCCACTTATTTGGGTTAACCCATAAGAGAATGATGAGAATGGGCCTAACAAGGCCTAAGGAAAAGTCACAATGTGGACATCCAACCATCATTGCTCATCAATGTAGACATCTAACCAACATTGCTCCCAAAGAGTGGCCCATTCATACACAACATAATGGCCACACATACATCACGTTGGGCCTCATTCATGGGCCTCAAATGAACCACAATAGGCCACGTCCATGGGCCTTAAATACATCACAATGGTCTCATCCATGGGCCTCAAATACATCATATTGGGCCTCGCCCATGGGCCTCGAATACATCACAATGGGCCTCGCCTATGGGCCTCATCACTGGGCCTCATATGTCAAGTGGGCCACATCACATGGGCCGCACCAATGGGCTTCATGTATATCAAATAAGCCGCACCAATTGGCCTCATGTATATCAAATCGGGCCCACCCTTATGTATTTTTGAGATCCGACCTATCCATAAGTCAACATAGAGATCAATGAAGTGAAAACCAAATATCAGCTTGAGTGGAAACTACCATGGCTCCTAAGAAGCTTGAACGGTGGATGTAACTATCCACTACTCAAATGGTGGGGTCCACTTGAACCTTAGATCTGACCCATTCTTTAGCTTATGCCATAAAATGATATCTCAATATGGTTGGACGGTAAGGATATAACACATGCATCATGGTGGGTCTCATAGATAGACGACGTGGATTAAATAGGTGGGACCCACAGAACATGCTGCCATCAGTACAACAGCTAAGTAGGTTGCATTATGTAGCATAGGTGGGTCCCACATGGGGCCCACCACAACATTCATTATAAATGTAATATATATATATAAATATAATATTATATTTAATATAGCCACAACGTCCAGGCCCTGGATGGCCTGGACAGACGCATACATCAACGTGCAACCCCATACGTGGGGTGGGTCCCAACAACATCCAGGCCCTAGACGGCCTGGATCATACATCATAGTGTAGTCCCACACGTGGGGTGGGTCCCACCATCCAATCAGGTGGACGGTGGATACAATACATACCTCATGATTTAGACCCATAGACTTGTTGCGTCAATACAACAGTTATATAGCTGGTGTACGGCACCCAGCCAATCCACCTTCCCACTGCTGGTGGGTCCCACCATCCCAACCTGATGGACGGCGGATACAATACAGGCATCAGGTGTGGCCCATCCCAATGGAAGGGCAACATGGATGCGGTCCCACGGACACTGGGTGACATCAATACAGCAGCTCTATAGCTACCTGTTTTAAGCAGAGAAGGTGGGTCCCAAATAGGGCCCACCACCATATATATACACATAATATATTATATTAATATAGTATTATTTATATATACCTTTTTTTGCTAGCTAATACACCCCACTGTCAGTTCACACTTCACTCATAGCCACGTCCAGCGTCCAGGGAGGCTGGACAAACAGTGTGGATTGGTGACATGCACACGCGTGGAGATGGGGCCCACAACGTGCTGCTGGATGGACGGATGAGACACGTGCATCCCACCTAATGGGCCACGAGATTTTGATCAAGCTGATATTTATCTATCCCTCTCATCCGGGCTTATGTGACTGTTCGCTCATGTAGGCCCCAACCGGGATCAAGGTGGCTCATTTGTTGGAATGGCATGGATAAAGTACACACATCATAGGTGGGCCATCAATCATAGAGCAAGAGAGAGAGGGAGAGAAAGAGAGAAGGAGAGAGATCGGTGATGACGGAGAGGCCCCGCCACTATGGGCCCCTCAAGGCGTACATCAAGGTGGGTCCCACCATATGTGGGCCCTTAAATCACAAAAAGAAAAATATATATATAAAAAAAAAAGAAAATTTGGGTCCAAGATCACCCACCGTTCACTTCTTCTTGGCTCCTTAGAAAGGTAATCGCCTTGACTTTGATTTCAACGGAAGGTGATGAAGTTTTAATGGTTGAGATGGGAGATGAGAGGGTAGGAAGTGGACCACATTAGAGCTTCTCCATGAAAGCTTGGGAAGCTCATACGTTGGAGCTTGTTTTGCTTGGGAGTGAAGAGAGAAATGAGAGGGAGAGAGAAGTGATGGGTGAAAAGGGTGAGATGATGGGTAATGGGTGATGGGGTTATAAGAAAGGGATGGGTGGAGAAAGAGAGAGTTGACTTTGGGAATAGGAAAGGAATGGGTTGCTTGTACTTGTCGTATGGTGTGAACTTGATTGATTGATTGATGGGATAGGTCGTAAAGATTCTCTTGAAATTTGCATGCGCTACATTTTCCTCAAACTGAACGTGGTCCGACATCTTCTAGCCCGGGTATTGGATCGGTGCGCTAATCGTGGCGTTGGAACCGCGGCGACGACGACGACACCGTCGCTAGGATACAAATTTTGAGTCGAGTCGACTTTGATAGGATAGCGCGCAAACGTTGGATATAAGTCAAAGGTTGCCAAAATTCGACCGGGAAGACCGCGGAAGTCTACGGAATGGTACGGTCTAGGATACGGGTCTTACACTACTGCTAGCAAAATATATAAATTCCCAAAGGATTGGGAGAATGGACCTATGAAATCAATACCCCAGCAATCAAATGCTTCAATCGTCAAAATGGGATTCAGCGGCATCATATTTCGATGGGACAATGCTCCCAATTTCTAACAACACTCACAGGCCTTGCAAAGATCATGAGTGTCCTTGAACATAGTGGGCCAGTAAAATACGCACTGCAGAATTTTGGCCATGGTTTTTTTAATGGAAAAGTGACCAACAGGCCTGAGAGTGACAAAAGGAGATGACACTTTGGTGCTCATTTTCTAGTACACATCTCCTTAGAATTTGGTTTGGGATGTATTTAAATAAATATGGATCGTCTCAGAGGAACTTACGTACCTCGACAAAGAATTTTCTTTTATCTTGCGCAATCCAATGTGTCAGCGTGAAACCTATAGTAAGATAATTTGCAATATCAGCAAACCAAGATAGTTGAGAGAGTTTAAATAGTTGTTCATCAAGGAACATGTCGTTAATGGGCGTCGTCTCAAGGGGATCTTGGAGATCAAGCCTTGAAAGATGGTCAACCACTACGTTTTCTACTCCCTTTTTATCTTTTATTTCTAAATCAAATTTCTAGAGTAGAAAGATCCATCTAATCAAGCGGGGCTTAGCATCATTCTTAGAAAGAAGATATTTCAGTACCGCATGATTAATGTAGATGATGATCTTGGATCCAATCAAATAGGACCTAAATTTGTCCAAAGCGAACACTATGGCTAAGAGTTCCTTTTTCGTAGTAGAGTAGTTCATTTGGGCAGAGTTTAGAGTTCTACTTGCATAATAAATAACGTAGGGCTTCTTCTCTTTTCTCTGGCCTAACACTGTTCTAATAATATAGTCGGATGCGTCGCACATGATCTCAAAAGGGATGCTCTAATCAGGTGGCTGCATGATAGGTGCGGTAGTTAACATGCCCTTGAGCTCAATAAAAGCTTCCTGACATTGTTCGGTCCACTCGTATGGTACATCCTTTTGAAGAGATTACATAAAGGACGAGAGAGGTGACTAAAGTCCTTTATGAATCGTCTATAGAATCCGACGTGTCCTAGGAAGGATTGCACGTCGTGTATAATTTTAGGCGGTGGTAGGTTAAAGATAAGATCGATTTTGGCCTTGTCCACCTCAATTCTCTTAGACGAGATTATATGTCCAAGAATAATTCCCTTGGGAACCATGAAGTGGCATTTCTCCCAATTCAAAACCAAATTCTTCTCCTTACATCGCTTCAACACACATTTAAGATTTTTCAAGCATTCGTTGAATGATGGACCAAAAACAGAGAGGTCGTCCATGAAGACCTCTAAATATTCCCCTACCATGTTAGAAAAAATACTCAACATGCATCACTGAATGTGGCAGGGGCATTACACAGTCCAAATGACATTTTTTGATAAGCAAAGGTGCCATAGGTACATGTGAACATTTCTTCTCTTGATCATCAAGGGCTATTTCAATCTGATTGTAGCTCAAATACTTGTCAAGGAAGTAGTAATAAGAATGACCAACTAACTGTTCACAACCCCAAGTGTAGGGTCGCGATGTAGTAATAATCTCGGTAAGACCGAGGTCGAATCCACAGGGACTGATCTTGTACGTTTTTGAAATTAACTAGAAGTAGAACTAAAAGAAGATGTAAACTTAAATCTGAATGAATTGAGAGAGTAATTGTGATTAGAGTAATTAAAACTAATACATTTAAAGGTGGGAACTAGGGTTTCTAAGGATCCACTTGTAGTGATCAGGGAGCCCTCTTACTTGATTCACGTCGCACAATTGGAATTGGAGTCTTATCCTATCCAATTGGAAGATATACAATTAATTAAGATCAATTTGAACTTCCATTGACCTAATTCTCAATAAAGGAGAACTATGATAATTGGCAGGGATTCCATCACCAAACCATACCCAGGAGGGAATGGCAAGTAATAGGATTACCAATCCCATAATCTCAGAGCAGGAGAATTGTGAAGATTAGAAAGGATTCCATCACCCTACCATGTCCTAGGGACGATGGTGAACAACAGGACTTATTAAATTCACAATCTCAAATCAGGAAAAGAAGATACTTAAAGCTATTGTAGATCTACTGTAATTTAAGTCACAATAACGATTAAAAACTGAAAGTATTCCTTAAATACCAAACTAAAATAAAAGTAAGTTCAACATAAACATGAATCAAAGTAATAGAAATAACCCATCATTCTATAAGTTTCACCTCTTAGCCCTATTTAAGAGGTGTAGCCAATTATAGACATGATTGGATCTGAAACCCTATAAAAAAGCATGAAATACTAAGGAGAAAGAGAAGAAAAACGCTTGGCAACGACTCTCCACCCTTGTGCTTCACTCCTCCAAACCCTAAATGATGCTCAGTGATGCCTTGGGAACTCCTATTTATAGTTATGCAACACCTTCTTTCGCACCAATTTGGAAAAATCTAGAAACCGCCTCAAATTTACGCAGTTTCGATTCTTTCGAACAGTCTTTGATTGAATCGAAGATCGGTCCAGAACTATCCGGCGAGTTTAGCCTGAAATCCTAAAATTCTCGATTCTATTAAAGTGTCTTCGATATGTTCTTTGATACTATCTAATAGTCTTCGATATAATCGAAGTCTATTTTGGCAGTTTTCTAGAATTAGACTTCTGGTCCCGGAATCTTTTTTCAGGACAATTTGCAGGATTTATTTTCTTCACTTCAAGTCTTTGATTCGCTTCCTTCATCACTTGGTTTCCTTGAATCTTTGGCATGCGAATTCTTCAATCTTAGTCTCCTAAGATCCATCCCTTACTTAGGTGATCTTTTAGCATCAAATTCATGCTTTAAACACCTTTTCTAATCTAAGCTCTTAAATTAACCTTGCAACACAAACTTCTGTAAAATAAGACATTAAGCACTATCATGTTTATAAAACCAAGTTATAAATGGGGGATAATATGCAATATTTGACCCTTAACACTAACTTTTCTAAGATTTGGTCAATGAAGGGCAAGGGGAAGTGGTCCTTCCTCGTGACGGTATTTAATTTTCTGTAGTCAATGCACATTCTCCAACCAGTAGTAATTCTAGTTGGCACTAGTTCATTGTTGGCATTGGCTACTATGGTAATTTTGGATTTCTTAGGAACCACCTGAGTTGGAGTTACCAATTGACTATCAAGTATGGGGTATATAATACCCACATCCAATAATTTAAGTACCTCTCCTTTAATCACTTCTTTGCTAGCCTGTTTTCTGCTATCTTTGAGAATTTTATGAGATAATATTTCTTTATCATCAAGAAGGCAAAAAGACCTCACGACCCTAGAAGAATAGATATGTTGCTCCAACTTGAACCTGATTCAAGAGAAACACATTTTTGTATGTTGTTTAATCAGTGTTTGAGATTTTTATTAGGCAATTGCATATTTAAGCATATCTAAAGTGAAATATATATTTGTAGCATTTTGATCCTACACATAGTTTATGCTTTTGAGTATTGGAGCTAGCATACTTTTGACTGACCATACTTTGACTGGACATGACTTGACTAAACTGAACTTGACTTAACTTGACTTTACTGACTAGACTTAACATTACTGACTTGACTTAAATTTACTGACTTTATTGGACTGACACTTCACACAGTTTAGGCTCTTGAGTAGTGGAGCAATCACACAATTTAAGCTCTTGAGTAGTAGAGCGATCACAAAGTTTTTTAGACTCATTAGTAGTTGGAGTCAGGTCTTATGCAAATGGTCTCTGTAACTCTCATGAGTTCACTGGACTTATCACGGTCGGCGAGTTCACAAACTGTGATCCATCAAAGGGGCTGAGTGAAGCCACCAGGGTCATAAACTCGGTGGGATTTGCGCACAGGGTTGGCTACAGTAACTCTTTGGAGTTCACAGGGTACACAAGGCTACCTTTGGGGTACCAAATCTAAGGCCGCCAGTCCATTAATGAGGGGGTATTTTTGTTGAGACCCTGTCTTCATGAGTTACTACTGAAATCAAGCCAGGAATCTGGGAGGTCTTACACATGGTTGGCCTATCTATGGACAATGGCTAAAGAGCTCACACTGCTACCCACTTTTTCTTCGTCTGCAAGGTCAGACCCATTCACGAGAGGGGAGTTTCATCCTTTCCCCGTGATGCTATCGAAAGCTATACAGACGACATTGGTCTCACACGTGACTGGCCGTTGAGGACTTTTTGGTCTTTTAGGGCTTTTAGTTGCTGGTTCCATTCGCTGCCCACATGGGTATGCATGTGATGTGGCCTATATGGGTTTTTTTAGGGCCATTGGCTCCACACTGCTACCCGAATAATATATAGGTCTTATGCGTAGTTGGTCGTATAGGCTTTTAAATAGGCCTTGAATAATAATTGCGTTGTCGCCGACATGATGGTTGATCGAATGAAGCTTTATCGAAGATATGACTTTTTTGAAGATAACAAATAGATAATTGATATATTGCTCCTGCCGTCGTTGATAATATAAAATTTTGGTCAGAATGGAGCTTCAGCTTGGCAATAATATTAATTTTGATAAACTTCGATAGTAAAATAATCTGCACGTCAGCGATATGGCGATGGCAATGGTAACTACTGTTGATTTAGCAATAACCGTCAGTGCTTGAATATAATATGCTTGAGCTTGATGTGCTTGGGAATCTACCTTTTCTTCATGTATGGCATTAGCATTATGAGACTTTGACATTCTGAGACTTTGGCCTTCTTGGTACTTTGAGACTTTGTCATCCTTGATATTCTTCTTATCTTGCCCCCTTTTAATTTTGAAGTATTATGCTAATAATCTTCGAAATCAAAAATGTAATTATCTTCAAGGATAACGTATTTTACATGCTTTTGTCTGCCCCCCTGAATAATCACGCCATGAATCTTTTGAGTTAAAACTACATATACATCCAGGGATGGTATATTTTGCTAAACTAGCAGGTATATTGATGAAAATTTGCCCCCATGGTGAATATACTTTGTAAGTGCTATGATTTGATTCCTCTTTGATTGTCAAATTTTGTGTGTCAAAACGCCTCCGTATGTTGTGTGTTTGTATCTTGATAAATTTGTTCGAGACACATCGTCAACACTTGATGTCTAGCTCAAAGAATTCTTCAAGCTTCATGATAATTCAAGTTACAATATGAAGAGAGAACTCCGGGTCAAGACTCAAGTTCAAGTGCAAACTCAAGATTCAAATGCGAGACTTAAGTACAACTTAAAGTTACATTGAAGCTTCTGAAGACGTCAAGCTATATCGAGAAGAAATCAAGCTTCATAAAGATCAAGGTCTAAGCAATTGAAGTGTTCAATGTCCATACTTGATGTTCCAGGTTTGATAGACAATTAGATTGACCTTAGGGTAGGTCACTTTGGATACATAATCCAAATGAATATTACTACAAGATTTTGGTCTACTCTAAGACCATTCTTAGACCCTGTTCGACCAGTCCTAGTACTACCTCAACCAGTCTAAGAAATTTCAAGACCAGTCCTAAGATGGTTGCAATTTATCGGATTTTTTGTTGCGCCTACGACCAGCCTGGAGTCTGCTCGATCGGTCGTGAGATGGTCTCGACTCAACCTTCGACCAGTTGTAATGCTACGACTCAAACTCCAGCGACTAAATCAAGGGTCATACGACCAGTCGTAGAGGGGTCTTCACCGGTCGTGGACTGCCTTCGACCAATCGTGGACTTCTTACGACCAGTCGTAAAACGGCCTGATGCGATTGTGCTCAAAAATTCAAAAATCAGTTTATTTCAAGACCAATCGTGGTGACCCTAGGACCAGTCGAAGACGAATTTTTTCTGCTATAAATAGCACACGAATTTCAGAGTTTTTCATTGAATATTTTAGTGAATTCAAGGCTCCACTCTGAGATAAGTTAGTGTTTATTTTTAAGCTATTTTGTGCATAATTTCTCTCTTTTTAATAGCTTATTTAATTTGATTTTGTTTCTGTATTCCGATCTGATTTGAAAAGAGGAATTGACTTATTCCTTCTTCTTGGAATCAAAATCAAATATAGCTATGCCCAACTGGTTTAAATCTAAAATCAATTAGAACTTAAAACCATATTAAAGTGAGTTGTGGACATTAAACTTCTATATTCAAACGTCTACTCCAATTGGTTCTTCTGGGTAGCTACAAGAGGAGAAATCCAGATATTTTACAATTTTGTAAATTTCTTTCTTTTTTGGTTTATGTTTGGGATTCGCCAAAAAAATCTCAAATTGTGTGGTTATCTAAGGAGAGCCAGAAAACTCAGAAGTGTGGGTTTTTGGATTGTGTAAGCCCAAGTTAAAAAGGCACAATTGTAAAGGTTTTGGGTGAACCTGTGAAAACCTATTTGATAGTGAACGCTAATATCCCCTGTGTGAGGATATTAGGAGTGGAGTAGCATTCTGTGTGGCTGTTCAAGAACAGTTGGTGTACACATAGGCGAACCACTATAACTCTTTGTCTTGTGGATTGAGTGCTTGCTTAATTTTCATATCTTTTATCATTCAGTTGTATGGAATGTACATGTAGATGTGAATGTTGTACCAATTTACATTTCAAGCAAGTGTGGAGATTGTTGTAATAAATTAGATTTATATTTCTGCATTTAATTTCAATTCCCTGCTATTCATTTATCTTTATTAAAATTGAGTTCTTGATTTAAAAGAAGTTTTAGAAATAAGGTTGTCCTACCATGTAACACCCCGGATTTTTGCCAACCTGGAATTAGACGTCCTTAGGCAATGGGTCGATCCTAAGACCTTATTAACTTGTCAGAACTAAATCCCACAGTCTAAAAATCGTTCCTTAACCATTTTCTTCACAAATTCCACCCTTCACCACCTTTTTCTTTAAAATTTTCAAAATACTTTCATCCTAAACACTATCCTAAGCTAGCTAAGTAGTATAACTTGGATCACTTTATATACAAACTACAAAGGCCCAGGTACCACCTCAGACAGAAATCTTACAGGACTAAACCCTTTAGAAATTAAGTGACATTTAGCTAGTGTTAAGCTAGAGTGCCTGTGAAATTAGCACCAATCGCTTTAAATACGATCTGCAAGACTCAAAACTTATAGAATCATTGACGCTAGGTTACCCTAAAACTTAGGATCAATCTCATTACCCAGCTGCTCACGGGAGCATCTCGAAACTTCGTATTAGGTTTAGACCGCACATCGGAAGTCCGATTAACACGAAGTTAAGGAACTAGGACCGCCTCACTGGGCTTGACAACCACCTCGAAAATCAGGTCCAGTCGATGTCCCACGGCCATTCGCTTGAGTCCGGAGTGAGGGAGTGTGAAAATCACTCTTTCCTTTACAAAATAAATATCTGGAATAGTGATCTGGCACCATTCGCTTGCGGATCAGTATTAAGCAACCACACCGTCGAATCAGACCAGATTACACCCTCGGATCAGGAAAAATTTCAGGAACATTTACATGTACTTGAAATTTTGGATTGTGGCCCACCGACCGTCGAACTGAAAATGGTCCGCCACGTGCGATCTGGGAATCCGATCGAGTCGAAAGCGTAATCCCACGTAGATCCATGTGTTGAGAGCTTAAGCCTGACATTTGGCTCGAGGAGGGCCACCAGAAACCCTCTTTTGAGCTGGAAAAGTGCCGAAATACCTATAATAGTCATACCCCTTGAACAAGAGTCTATTTCGATGAG
The DNA here is from genome assembly GCA_030180095.1 of Magnolia changhungtana. Taxonomy (NCBI): domain Eukaryota; kingdom Viridiplantae; phylum Streptophyta; class Magnoliopsida; order Magnoliales; family Magnoliaceae; genus Magnolia; species Magnolia changhungtana. The sequence goes on from JASAUF010000625.1 coordinate 7,981,302, forward strand.
TTTTGAGACTATATAAGGACCTTAAACCCTCTCTCATGGCAGTCATACGAATTTGGGATTTGAGAGAGGAAAAAGAAGGAGAATGTGTGGGAGTTGTGGGAAGATCTCCCCGCCGCTCTACCCTGCTGCTATCGGTGCTTAACCACCTCATTCTTGCCGCTTTTCCGGCGATTCCGGCGTCATTTCTAGGTAATAAACCCTAACCCTAACCTGTTTGGGGGATTTGATTGTTGTAGGTTATGAAATAGCTAACCTATTACCTTCTCTAGGTTACCTAGTTGCCGTATACGGAAGCTAGACAAACCTATCGATTCTGTTGCGATTCTACGACAAAAGGTGCGGACTTTAGGTGTATAGGTTATGGTTTTCAACGCTTTCAATGTCAGATAATGATAGATTCATGATCTGCATGCAATTGTATATGTACAAAGTGCTTTCCGTTTTCTGTTTCGATTAGAATTGAAGAATATGGAATTTCACATACTCTAGGTATTCGTATAAAATACCGTATACGTATTTTTTTTAGAAATATGTTTGACATGTTTATTTGTTGTATGGATATACGATATATGGATAAAATACTTATATGGCGAAAGGATTTACGAAATACATGTTTTACCAATATACACTATGTATGTAGAAATACTGTATTGTAAGGAGTGTCGTATACATGTATATTTTGGAAATGTGTTTGCCATGATTATTTGTCATATGATTATATAATACATGGATAAATTACTTATTTGGCGAAAGGAATCGCCGTAATACATGTTTGCTTGTATACTCTATGTATGTTGAAAATGCGTATTTTAGAAAATACTGTATACGTATAAATTTTGGAGATGTATTTATCATGATTATTTGCTGTAGTAATATATTATACATGGATAAAATACTCACTTGGCTAAAGGATAGCCCTAATACATTTTTTTGCTAACATACACCATGTATGTTGTAATAGTGTATTCTAAGTGTTTGTGAAAATGACTGAATGAGTATAGAATTCTCATTCGTGCTCGCCATGACTAATTGTCATGGATTCATGATTGTTGTATTGGTGATACCCTTTTGACGAAAGGATTTTCCCTAAATCACGCCATGGCCAATATACACTATATATGCTAAAATGTGTGGCCCAAGTGTTTATGAAATGACCGAATGAATATGGAACTTGGATTCTCGCTTGCCATGACTATCCGTCGTGGGTGTACGCGTGTTATGATTGGGGCAACTCCCTAGTGAAAGGATTTGGCCTAATGCCTATGTGATCGACATATGTCATGTATGTTGATGTATGTTTGTTTAAGTGTTTCTTGAAATGTCTGAATGAGTAGTAGTTAGCAAATTGTAATGTATAAGGGTGTTGAGATATGATTCTCAACCTCTTTTAACTATGTGTATGATCTCCTTGGATTGTTGTGTGATTAGGAATTGAACATGTATAAACTCATGCTTGTGTTGTGATTCATAACATGCTCAACTGCTTTATGATTATAACTATGTAATGCATATGTTTAAATTTATATTTACGTTGTATGATCCGTCATGGGTGATGGGGGAGCAGAGCAACGAGTGCGTGCAACAGCCCTGGCAGCCCTAAACGGATAATACCATACCTTGATTGTATGAGTTGAATCTTGATCCATTACTGCTTTATCTATCTGCAAGTTATCATGTTTGGGGCTATAATTGTAGTCCAGACAATCGGTACCAGAATTGAATTCGTGGCTGTGATTCATTTGCCACGTGAGATGTGTTCGACGAACCCGAGTCGTACTTCGGTTGGCGATAGTGGTTGGCCACGCGAAGTGCTTATGCATTTCATGTCGTTCAACTTGTTGTGCGCTCGAGCTAGCCGAGCTCGTCAAGTAACCCGATCTGTCTAATGTATGTTCACCATGTTTGGACGCTACTGCTTGAACCTAGGGTACCAAACTTACCAGTGAAATCCCTTTTAACCATGGTACCTCGATCCGCTAAGACTCATTATCCGGGCATGGTGGTATGGGACACCGTGGTCGAGCTGTCGGCCTACGCTGGGGCCACGTGCCTCCCCGTAGTGACCAGTGAGCAACCAAACTCGTGAGCCGATTATGGTGGTATGAGACACTATATTCGAGCTGTCGACACCTACGGCGAGAGCCAAGTACAGTGAGACCTGTACTCGTGCTGACAGGCGACGAGTCCTTTGTAGTGTCTTCGAGCATACTTTGAGGTCTGTGATTGGCGACGAGCCCTTCACAGCAACTAGAGCAGGAGTTGGGCCGAGTACGGTGAGATCTGTATTCGAGCTGACGGCCAGCAATTGAGCCGCATACGGTGAGATCTGTATCCGTGCTGACGGGTGACGAGCCCTTTGTGATGCCTTCACTACGCCTCTCAAACCATAATATCATATGAGATTAACTAGGACTGACGACCCTAGAATGGATCATGTTTGGGAATGATACAAGGGAGGTACCTTAGTTTCCCAATACTGCTGTTTGAAACGAATTAATAATTACTCGGCAATCATGCTCATCATCGCACTGCATGTGCCTAGTAGATGTGGAGCACTGAGGGATGGACGCATTCGCGAACGTAAGATGATGTCGCATGAGGGTGGTTTGGCAAGGGCATACATCATGTCATTTCATACTTGCATTAAATAAGAGTAGTTAAAATTGTTTGATTGTACTGCTTTATCATTACTGCTTGACTGCATTGATAACATGTTAACCTATGCTTTATTGTTCCACTGAGTTGATCACTCACTCCCACGATACGGGACGGTGTTCCGAACACCCACCAGACTTTGTCTGATTGCAGATGGCGACGCTACTTCTGAGGCGGAGCTGGACTTCTATGACGACGAGAATGCTTCCTCGTATATGCTGTTTTCTGGCGGCTTCGTGAGAGTCGTGCCTTGATTGTCGGGGCTACAGGGATGTTGACTAGATCACACTACACAACTTGGTATAATTTAAAATCATACTTGTAATTATTTAACCTGGTAACTTTATCACACTCTGGAGACCCACCACAGTTTATATATTTTATCTATCTATCACAGTCTTCCGCTTGCAAATTTAACTGTCTCTGGAGTATGATATGCTGTTTTGGCTTAATCTCACTCATGTTCATTGCACTAATACCGATCACATTCAATCATCATTCATTTTGTTGCATAAGTGATGCGTTGGAACTCGGGAGTTGAGTTTATGCTCGACCCCCGATTTTCAGGGCGTTACAAGATGGTATCAGAGCATGATTTGGATTAAACCGGACCTGGGTTATGGTCACACGACGCACTCTGACGCACTCTGACTTATGAGGGAGCGACGGAATGTAGAAATAGTCATGGGTATCCCGACTTCACCAATTGGCGAAGTTCGGTAAAAACGAACGCCGAAATCGAGTTCGTATTAACCCTTGGTCGCACGGGTCGACCTTAAAACATTCCTAGGCCATCTAGACTACAATCCACCTCATCCCAACTGTTGAAAATCGGTAGAATACAAGATAAATGTGATGAGAATATCTACTCCGAACCCTCGGAGCTTCTCTGGACTCCTCACAGAGACTTCTCGAGTCTACGAGAAATGAAAGCTGAAAGTAGAAATAAATTCTAATAAATTTGAAATTGATTAATGAATGTCAAAAGAAAAATGAGTTCATAACCCTTTAAATAGGAATACCTGGTAATGGGAAAGAAATCAGAAACAAACTACAACTAAAACTCCTAGGTTGTGATGTCTACAAGTGCGCAAGGCTTTCAGCCAAAAATAGTAAGTGTCCTATTTGACTTCACCAAAACATTCTCCTAATTATTCTAAGCTCTTTGCGCGATGAGCGTAACTCCTAAAGCCCAACAGATGAAGAGTAATCAAACTAAAACTACTATTTTTAGTAAAACGAAATTGAAACAGGGAAATGACCGTCAATCAGAGGGTTTTTTTTTTTGCAATTTCGGGCTGTGCAACCCGGCGTAGCTGGGTTGGTTGGCTTCATTAGCTCATTCTACCCCAAATTCATATATTTTACGTCAGATAACTCTTTCCGGATTGTAAGATACGTCTGATTTTTTCGAAACTATTCGAATTTGAGCGAAATGGAGTACGGGGGCCAAACGGAGCACTTCCAGAGGGATCCAAGGTGGGACCCAGTGCTTTTTGGGGCCTGGGGGGCCTGAGGGACACGCCCATGGGGCCCCCCTTTGAAATCTGGGAGTTTTGTCGGCAAGGCCTCGCCACATTTTTTGATGGACCGGGCCCGCGGCTCGGTCCGATTGAGTTTGTGGGTTGTGGGACCTCCCTGATGTATGTCCCATCCATCGAAAACCCCCCAAAACCCTACTTCCTTCACAAACCTCCCCTCCAAGCCGTTTTCTCTCTCCAACCTTCTATTTGTTTCTCTTTAAAACCACCTTTCCAATCACCCTCCCTACTGATTTCGACCACAACCTACCCACTCCCATCGTGCATTGCAGCCTTCTTCTCCTTTCCCTCTTCGTTTCTCTCATTTGGACCCCCACACGCCCACTTGGAGCTCAAATCACGTGTGAGCTTCCTCACCCACCTGTTCTCTCCATTCTCTTTCTTAAACTCCTATCATTTGGGCTTCTACAACCCCTGATGAGAACCAATCTGTGGAGAACCAAAACTCCACTCCTTTTCTCCCTTTAGGCCCGTTTAACTGCGTTAGGTGAGCAAGGTGGGTAGAATTGTAAAAGTAATAATAACTGTATGTGTAAGATATGGTTCCTAGGTTGGGTGTATCCCATGTTTTCCAATGCCATGTTTGGAATGTATGCAATAAAAAGTATATCCCGGGTTTTCCTCTTACACTTAGAAGTTCATTATCCTGGGATTTGGAAATCCCATCTCACATTTTCCGACACAAGGCTCATTTTCCAAAGCCTATACCATTAGTTTTAATCCCCTCCCACCCTCCTACCAAGCAAGCCACTCCCAATCCCGAGGTAGGATTAGCAGCGCAATCCCATTTAATGACCCTTAGAGTTTTGGACCTAGGGCGGTACTCCTAGTTTTCGACGGACCTGACTGTATAGGAAATCCAACGAGTTAATAATGTGAATCCTAAGACCCTCTTAAGATGGTGTGAGCATGTGTGAAATGCTCAAGCGTCAAGTGTGTTGAGACAACTCAATTCCATTTAGACAACGTTTGACCCTACGCGTTAAATAATTTCTTGTATAAGGGGTGATCTGAAATCAGCTAGTGTATAAGAATAGACTTTAGATTATACCCAGAGAAAACTTATAGATCCCTTGGATTTAATGTTAGGTCAAATCAACATAACCCTTAGAATTGCCTTCTCAAGGACTTAGTACAATCAGGAACACGGAGCAGAGACACTACCTATAAGCGAGGTATTCACGGTTTGAATCGAATTCTCAATCCTGGTGGTGACCAATGAACTCTATGCTCTGATCAAGCAGAAGGTCGGGATCAACGAGGATTAAGAACTGATACGACACTTTTCTGTCTTCGCGAGGCAGAAGGTCCATGTATCCGATTCTGACCCACTACACAACTTTCCTTCCGTGTTGGCTTGACCACTTACAACCAAAAGTTTATAACTTTGTCTTTGAGAAGTGTAAAAATTTATAGCCAATAGAAATATTCCCTTTTAGGCCTAAGGAATTGCCCAAGTGAGCAATAGACAGTTAAGAATTAGGTCCCAAATCACATGCCATGTCGCCATACATATTGTGCTTATGAACGTAAAAAGATAGCCTGCCTATTAAGCTAGACATGATTAAATAGGATAAGTCTGGACCGCGACAAAAAAAATTCCTTGGTAGAATTAGGCATCTTGCCTCAAACTCACACCCATCCGTGATAGCCCCTTTCTATAATCCTAGGTACCAAGACTGATGTAGTGGGAGACCGCATCTCATTTCATGTCAAGGATAGGTTATAAATTACACCTTGTTCCGATGTACGGAGCAGGACATAAATCTTAAGCCTTGAGGGTGAAAATAAATTTGAAGAGGGGTAGAACATTATGAGCCCAATCTGGTTAGGTCACCTATTGCATCTCTTTGATCTGGGTGGCGCAGCGGAAGCGTGGTGGACCCTACTCTACTGGCCCAGGATCGAAATGGTGCTCGTTAACATACGCACATTATAGAAGCCCTAGCAAGTTCTAATATGAGAAACCGATTTAGCATGATCTAGAAAGATTTGATTCACCATCTCCTTTGACATAGATAATAACGAGGACTCTCTTAGACTAAGACCTAAAGGGCAACCTTAGAATAAACAATTTGAACCTTTCAATGATGGACATTCCTTATGTTTCTAGAGTGATCGGACTATGGAGTTACTGAAATATACAACTGCGAAACATTCGCGGCTTGACCCAATTCTCAATCCTGGGCGACTACCAATGGACTCACTGCTTGGCCGAGCAGAAGACCAGGATCCACCAGGATTCGGAAGTGATACGATGAGCTTCCTACCCTGGCCCGGTAGATGATCGATGTATAGGTATCAAGCCCACTATTACCGTCTCTCCGTGTTGGTCAAATAATGAAAACAGCTATCTTACTCTAAATTGGTGGGAATTATCGTCAAGACTCCAAATAGGTAAAGAAATAAATTGTAGCAAACCATCAGGGTATGAGAAATAGATAAAGAAATAAGTTTTAAGGGGGGTAGACTAAAATGAACCAGCTAGTACATACCCTACCACGCATAGAAACTTGGAACCAATAAGTCTTAGGCAAATAAAATAATAGAAATCTTCCCTTATTACCCTTAGCCAATTTCGGGGACGAAATTTTGTTTTAAGGGGGGTAGATTGTAACACCCCAGATTTTTGCCAACCTGGAATTAGACGTCCTTAGGCAATGGGTCGATCCTAAGACCTTATTAACTTGTCAGAACTAAATCCCACAGTCTAAAAATCGCTCCTTAACCATTTTCTTCACAAATTCCACCCTTCACCACCTTTTTCTTTAAAATTTTCAAAGTACTTTCATCCTAGACACTATCCTAAACTAGCTAAGTAGTATAACTTGGATCACTTTATATACAAACTACAAAGGCCCAGGTACCACCTCAGACAGAAATCTTACAGGACTAAACCCTTTAGAAATTAAGTGAGATTTAGCTAGTGTTAAACTAGAGTGCCTGTGAAATTAGCACCAATCGCTTTAAATACGATCTGCAAGACTCAAAACTTGTAGAATCATTGACGCTAGGTTACCCTAAAACTTAGGATCAATCTCATTACCCGGCTGCTCACGGGAGCATCTCGAAACTTCGTATTAGGTCTAGACCGCACATCGGAAGTCCGATTAACACGAAGTTAAGGAACTAGGACCGCCTCACTGGGCTTGACAACCACCTCGGAAATCAGGTCCAGTCGATGTCCCACGGCCATTCGCTTGAGTCCGGAGCGAGGGAGTGTGAAAATCACTCTTTCCTTTACAAAATAAATATCTGGAATAGTGATCTGGCACCATTCGCTTGCGGATCAGTATTAAGCAACCAGACCGTCAGAATCAGACCAGATTACACCCTCGGATCAGGAAAAATTTCAGGAACATTTACATGTACTTGGAATTTCGGATCGTGGCCCACCGACCGTCGGGCGAAAATGGTCCGCCACGTGCGATCTGGGAATCCGATCGAGTCGAAAGCGTAATCCCACGTAGATCCATGTGTTGAGAGCTTAAGCCTGACGTTTGGCTCGAGGAGGGCCACCAGAAACCCTCTTTTGAGCTGGAAAAGTGCCGAAATACCTATAATAGTCGTACCCCTTGAACAGGAGTCTATTTCGGTGAGTTTTGAGACTATATAAGGACCTTAAACCCTCTCTCATGGCAGCCATACGAATTTGGGATTTGAGAGAGGGAAAAGAAGGAGAATGTGTGGGAGTTGTGGGAAGATCTCCCCGCCGCTCTACCCTGCTGCTATCGGTGCTTAACCACCTCATTCTTGCCGCTTTCCCGGCGATTCCGGCATCATTTCTAGGTAATAAACCCTAACCCTAACCTGTTTGGGGGATTTGATTGTTGTAGGTTATGAAATAGCTAACCTATTACCTTCTCTAGGTTGCCTAGTTGCCGTATACGGAAGCTAGACAAACCTATCGATTCCGTTGCGATTCTACGACAAAAGGTGCGGACTTTAGGTGTATAGGTTATGGTTTTCAACGCTTTCAATGTCAGATAATGATAGATTCATGATCTGCATGCAATTGCACATGTACAAAGTGCTTTCCGTTTTCTGTTTCGATTAGAATTGAAGAATATGGAATTTCACATACTCTAGGTATTCGTATAAAATACCGTATACGTATTTTTTTTAGAAATGTGTTTGACATGTTTATTTGTTGTATGGATATACGATATATGGATAAAATACTTATATGGCGAAAGGATTCGCCGAAATACATGTTTTACCAATATACACTATGTATGTAGAAATACTGTATTGTAAGGAGTGCCGTATACATGTATATTTTGGAAATGTGTTTGCCATGATTATTTGTCGTATGATTATATAATATATGGATAAATTACTTATTTGGCGAAAGGAATCGCCGTAATACATGTTTGCTTGTATACTCTATGTATGTTGAAAATGCGTATTTTAGAAAATACTGTATACGTATAAATTTTGGAGATGTATTTATCATGATTATTTGTTTGTAGTAATATATTATACATGGATAAAATACTCACTTGGCTAAAGGATAGCCCTAATACATTTTTGCTAACATACACCATGTATGTTGTAATAGTGTATTCTAAGTGTTTGTGAAAATGATTTGAATGAGTATAGAATTCTCATTCGTGCTCGCCATGACTAATTGTCATGGATTCATGATTGTTGTATTGGCGATACCCTTTTGACGAAAGGATTTCCCTAAATCACGCCACACGGCCAATATACACTATATATGCTAAAATGTGTGGCCCAAGTGTTTGTGGAAATGTGAATGAATATGGAACTTGGATTCGCTTGCCATGACTATCCGTCGTGGGTGTACGCGTGTTATGATTGGGGCAACTCCCTAGTGAAAGGATTTGGCCTAATGCCTATGTGATCGACATATGTCATGTATGTTGATGTATGTTTGTTAAGTGTTTCTTGAAATGTCTGAATGAGTAGTAGTTAGCAAATTGTAATGTATAAGGGTGTTGAGATATGATTCTCAACCTCTTTTAACTATGTGTATGATCTCCTTGGATTGTTGTGTGATTAGGAATTGAACATGTATAAACTCATGCTTGTGTTGTGATTCATAACATGCTCAACTGCTTTATGATTATAACTATGTAATGCATATGTTTAAATTTATATTTACGTTGTATGATCCGTCATGGGTGATGGGGGAGCGGAGCAACGAGTGCGTGCAACAGCCCTGGCAGCCCTAAACGGATAATACCATACCTTGATTGTATGAGTTGAATCTTGATCCATTACTGCTTTATCTATCTGCAAGTTATCATGTTTGGGGCTATAATTGTAGTCCAGACAATCGGTACCAGAATTGAATTCGTGGCTGTGATTCATTTGCCACGTGAGATGTGTTCGACGAACCCGAGTCGTACTTCGGTTGGCGATAGTGGTTGGCCACGCGAAGTGCTTATGCATTTCATGTCGTTCAACTTGTTGTGCGCTCGAGCTAGCCGAGCTCGTCAAGCAACCCGATCCGTGTCAATGTATGTTCACCATGTTTGGACGCTACTGCTTGAACTAAGGTACCAAACTTACCAGTGAAATCCCTTTTAACCATGGTACCTCGATCCGCTAAGACTCATGAGCCGGGCATGGTGGTATGGGACACCGTGGTCGAGCTGTCGGCCTACGCTGGGGCCACGTGCCTCCCCGTAGTGACCATTGAGCAACCAAACTCGTGAGCCGATTATGGTGGTATGGGACACTATATTCGAGCTGTCGACACCTACGGCGAGAGCCGAGTACGGTGAGACCTGTACTCGTGCTGACGGGCGACGAGTCCTCATAGTATCTTCGAGCATATACCTCAAGGTCCGTGATTGGCGACAGTCTTTCACAACAACTAGAGTATGAGTTGAGCCGAGTACGGTGAGACACGTATTGAGCCGACGGCTAGTGATTGAGCCGAGTACGGTGAGACCGTATTCAAGCCGACGGCCAACAATTGAGCCGCATACGGTGAGATCCGTATCCGTCGACGGGGTGACGAGCCCTTTGTGATGCCTTCGCTATGCCTCTCAAACCATAATATCGTATGAGATTAACTAGGACTGACGACCCTAGAATGGATCATGTTTGGGAATGATACAAGGGAGGTACCTTAGTTTTCTAATACTGCTGTTTGAAACGAATTAATAATTACTCGGCAATCATGCTCATCATCGCGCTGCATGTGCCTGGTAGATGTGGAGCACTGAGGGATGGACGCATTCGCGAACGTAAGATGATGTCGCATGAAGGTGGTTTGGCAAGGGCATACATCATGTCATTTCATACTTGCATTAAATAAGAGTAGTTAAAATTGTTTGATTGTACTGCTTTATCATTACTGCTTGACTGAATTGATAACATGTTAACCTATGCTTTATTGTTCCACTGAGTTGATCACTCACTCCCACGATACGGGACGGTGTTCCGAACACCCACCAGACTTTGTCTGATTGCAGATGGCGACGCTACTTCTGAGGCGGAGCCGGACTTCTATGACGACGAGAATGCTTCCTCGTATATGCTGTTTTCTGGCGGCTTCGTGAGAGCCGTGCCTTGATTGTCGGGGCTACAGGGATGTTGACTAGATCACACTACACAACTTGGTATAATTTAAAATCATACTTGTAATTATTTAACCTGGTAACTTTATCACACTCTGGAGACCCACCATAGTTTATATATTTTATCTATCTATCACAGTCTTCCGCTTGCAAATTTAACTGTCTCTGGAGTATGATATGCTGTTTTGGCTTAATCTCACTCATGTTCATTGCACTAATACCGATCACATTCAATCATCATTCATTTTGTTGCATAAGTGATGCGTTGGAACTCGGGAGTTGAGTTTATGCTCGACCCCCGATTTTCAGGGCGTTACAAGATGGTATCAGAGCATGATTTGGATTAAACCGGACCTGGGTTATGGTCACACGACGCACTCTGACGCACTCTGACTTAGGAGGGAGCGACAGAATGTAGAAACAGTCATGGGTATCTCGACTTCACCAATTGGCGAAGTTCGCTGAAAACGAACGCCGAAATCGAGTCCGTATTAACCCTTGGTCTCACGGGTCGACCTTAAAACATTCCTAGGCCATCTAGACTACAATCCACCTCATCCCAACCGTTGAAAATCGGTAGAATATAGGATAAGCGTGATGAGGATAACTACTCCGAATCCTCGGAGCTTCTCTGGACTCCTCACAGAGACTTCTCGAGTTTATGAGAAATGAAAGCTGAAAGTAGAAATAAATTCTAATAAATTCGAAATTGATTAATGAATGTCAAAAGAAAAATGAGTTCACAACCCTTTAAATAGGGATACCAAGTAATGGGAAAGAAATCAGAAACAAACTACAACTAAAACTCCTAGTTGTGATGTCTACAAGTCGTGATGTCTACTAGTGTGCAAGCTTTCGACCCAAAATAGTAAGTGTCCTATTTGACTTCACCAAACCATTCTCCTAATTATTCTAAGCTCTTTGCGCGATGAGCGTAACTCCTAAAGCCCAACAGATGAAGAGTAATCAAACTAAAACTACTATTTTTAGTAAAACAAAATTGAAACAGGGAAATGACCGTCAATCAGAGGGTTTTTTTTTTACAATTCTGGGCTGCGCAACCCAACGTAGCGGGGTTGGTTGGCTTCATTAGCTCATTCTACCCCAAATTCATATATTTTACGTCAGATAACTCTTTCCGGATTGTAAGATACGTCCGATTTTCCCGAAACTATTCGAATTTGAGCGAAATGGAGTACGGGGGCCAAACGGAGCACTTCCAGAGGGATCCAAGGTGGGACCCAGTGCTTTTTGGGGCCTGGGGGGCCTGAGGGACACGCCCATGGGGCCCCCCTTTGAAATCTGGGAGTTTTGTCGGCAAGGCCTCGCCACATTTTTTTTGATGGATAGGGGGCCCGCGCCGGTCCGATTGAGTCAGGGGGGTTATGGGACCCCCCGATGTATGTCCCATCCATCGAAAACCCCCCAAAACCCTACTTCCTTCACAAACCCCCTCCAAGCCGTTTTCCTCTCCAACCTTGCTTTGTTTCTCTTTAAAACCACCTTTCCAATCATCCCTCCCTACCTTGATTTCGACCACAACCCGCCCACTCCCATCATGCATTGCGTGACCTTCTTATCCTTTCCCTCTTCGTTTCTCTCATTTGGACCCCCACACGCCCACTTGGAGCTCAAATCACGTGTGAGCTTCCTCACCCATCCATTTCTCTCCATTCTCTTTCTTAAACCCCTATCATTTGGGCTTCTACAACCCACGATGAGAACCAAATCAGTGGAGAACCAAAACTCCAGCTCCTTTTCTCCCTTTAGGGCCCGTTTCCCATGGCGTTAGGTGAGCAAGGTGGGTAGAATTGTAAAAGTAATAATAACTGTATGTGTAAGATATGGTTCCTAGGTTGGGTGTATCCCATGTTTTCCAATGCCATGTTTGGAATGTATGCAATAAAAAGTATATCCCGGGTTTTCCTCTTACACTTAGAAGTTCATTATCCTGGGATTTGGAAATCCCATCTCACACTTTCCGATACAAGGTTCATTTTCCAAAGCCTATACCATTAGTTTTAATCCACTCCCACCCTCTTACCAAGCAAGCCACTCCCAATCCCGATGTAGGATTAGCAGCGCAATCCCATTTAATGACCCTTAGAGTTTTGGACCTAGGGCGGTACTCCTAGTTTTCGACGGACCTAACTGTATAGGAAATCCAACGAGTTAATAATGTGAATCCTAAGACCCTCTTAGCTGGTGTGAGCATGTGTGAAATGCTCAAGCGTGTCAAGTGACGTCGACAACTCAATTCCATTTAGACAACGTTTGACCCTACGCGTTAAATAATTTCTTGTATAAGGGGTGATCTGAAATCAGCTAGTGTATAAGAATAGACTTTAGATTATACCTGAGAGAAAACTTATAGATCCCTTAGATTTAATGTTAGGTCAAATCAACATAACCCTTAGAATTGCCTTCTCAAGGACTTAGTACAATCAGGAACACGGAGCAGAGACACTACCTATAAGCGAGGTATTCACGGTTTGAATCGAATTCTCAATCCTGGTGGTGACCAATGAACTCTATGCTCTGATCAAGCAGAAGGTCGGGATCAACGAGGATTAAGAACTGATACGACACTTTTCTGTCTTCGCGAGGCAGAAGGTCCATGTATCCGATTCTGACCCACTACACAACTTTCCTTCCGTGTTGGCTTGACCACTTACAACCAAAAGTTTATAACTTTGTCTTTGAGAAGTGTAAAAATTTATAGCCAATAGAAATATTCCCTTTTAGGCCTAAGGAATTGCCCAAGTGAGCAATAGACAGTTAAGAATTAGGTCCCAAATCACATGCCATGTCGGCATACATATTGTGCTTATGAACGTAAAAAGATAGCCTGCCTATTAAGCTAGACATGATTAAATAGGATAAGTCTGGACCGTGAAGAAAAAAATTCCTTGGTAGAATTAGGCATCTTGCCTCAAACTCACACCCATCCGTGATAGCCCCTTTCTATAATCCTAGGTACCAAGACTGATGTAGTGGAAACCGCATCTCATTTCATGTCAAAGATAGGTTATAAATTACACCTTGTTCCAATGTACAGAGCAGGACATAAATTTTAAGCCTTGAGGGTGAAAATAAATTTTAAGGGGGGTAGAACATTATGAGCCCAATCTGGTTAGGTCACCTATTGCATCTCTTTGATCTGGGTGGTGCAGCGGAAGCGTGGTGGACCCTACTCTACTGGCCCAGGATCGAAATGGTGCTCGTTAACATACGCACATTATAGAAGCCCTAGCAAGTTCTAATATGAGAAACCGATTTAGCATGATCTAGAAAGATTTGATTCACCATCTCCTTTGACATAGATAATAACGAGGACTCTCTTAGACTAAGACCTAAAGGGCAACCTTAGAATAAACAATTTGAACCTTTCAATGATGGACATTCCCTACGTTTCTAGAGTGATCGGACTACGGAGTTACTGAAATATACAACTGCGAAACATTCGCGGCTTGACCCAATTCTCAATCCTGGGCGACTACCAATGGACTCACTGCTTGGCCGAGCAGAAGACCAGGATCCACCAGGATTCGGAAGTGATACGATGAGCTTCCTACCTTGGCCCGGTAGATGATCAATGTATCGGTATCGAGCCCACTATTACCGTCTCTCCGTGTTGGTCAAATAATGAAAACAACTATCTTACTCTAAATTGGTGGGAATTATCGTCAAGACTCCAAATAGGTAAAGAAATAAATTGTAGCAAACCATCAGGGTATGAGAAATGGATAAAGAAATAAGTTTTAAGGGGGGTAGACTAAAATGAACCAGCTAGTACATACCCTACCACGCATAGAAACTTGGAACCAATAAGTCTTAGGCAAATAAAATAATAGAAATCTTCCCTTATTACCCTTAGCCAATTTCGGGGACGAAATTTTGTTTTAAGGGGGGTAGATTGTAACACCCCGGATTTTTGCCAACCTGGAATTAGACGTCCTTAGGCAATGGGTCGATCCTAAGACCTTATTAACTTGTCAGAACTAAATCCCACAGTCTAAAAATCGCTCCTTAACCATTTTCTTCACAAATTCCACCCTTCACCACCTTTTTCTTTAAATTTTCAAAGTACTTTCATCCTAGACACTATCCTAAACTAGTTAAGTAGTATAACTTGGATCACTTTATATACAAACTATAAAGGCCAGTGTACCACCTCGAGAGAAATCTTACGGGGACTAAACCCTTTAGAAATTAAGTGAGATTTAGCTAGTGTTAAACTAGAGTGCACTGTGAAATTAGCACCAATCGCTTTAAATACGATCCGCAAGACTCAAAACTTGTAGAATCATTGACGCTAGGTTACCCTAAAACTTAGGATCAATCTCATTACCGTGCTCACGGGAGCATCTCGAAACTTCGTATTAGGTCTAGACCGCACATCGGAAGTCCGATTAACACGAAGTTAAGGAACTAGGATCGCCTCACTGGGCTTGACAACCACCTTGGAAATCAGGTCCAGTCGATGTCCCACGGCCATTCGCTTGAGTCCGGAGCGAGGGAGTGTGAAAATCACTCTTTCCTTTACAAAATAAATATCTGGAATAGTGATCTGGCACCATTCGCTTGTGGATCAGTATTAAGCAACCAGACCGTCAGAATCAGATCAGATTACACCCTCGGATCAGGAAAAATTTTAGGAACATTTACTTGTACTTGGAATTTTGGATCGTGGCCCACCGACCGTCGAACTGAAAATGCTCCGCCACGTACGATCTGGGAATCCGATCGAGTCGAAAGCGTAATCCCACGTAGATCAATGTGTTGAGAGCTTAAGCCTGACGTTTGGCTCGAGGAGGGCCACCAGAAACCTTCTTTTGAGATGGAAAAGTGCCGAAATACCTATAATAGTCGTACCCCTTGAACAGGAGTCTATTTCGGTGAGTTTTGAGACTATATAAGGACCTTAAACCCTCTCTCATGGCAGCCATACGAATTTGGGATTTGAGAGAGGGAAAAGAAGGAGAATGTGTGGGAGTTGTGGGAAGATCTCCCCGCCGCTCTACCCTGCTGCTATCGGTGCTTAACCACCTCATTCTTGCCGCTTTCCGGCGATTCGGCGTCATTTCTAGGTAATAAACCCTAACCCTAACCTGTTTGGGGGATTTGATTGTTGTAGGTTATGAAATAGCTAACCTATTACCTTCTCTAGGTTGCCTAGTTGCCGTATACGGAAGCTAGACAAACCTATCGATTCCGTTGCGATTATACGACAAAAGGTGCGGACTTTAGGTGTATAGGTTATAGTTTTCAACGCTTTCAATGTCAGATAATGATAGATTCATGATCTGCATGCAATTGTACATGTACAAAGTGCTTTCCGTTTTCTGTTTCGATTAGAATTGAAGAATATGGAATTTCACATACTCTAGGTATTCGTATAAAATACCGTATATGTATTTTTTTTAGAAATGTGTTTGACATGTTTATTTGTTGTATGGATATACGATATATGGATAAAATACTTATATGGCGAAAGGATTCGCCGAAATACATGTTTTACCAATATATACTATGTATGTAGAAATACTGTATTGTAAGGAGTGTCGTATACATGTATATTTTGGAAATGTGTTTGCCATGATTATTTGTCGTATGATTATATAATACATGGATAAATTACTTATTTGGCGAAAGGAATCGCCGTAATACATGTTTGCTTGTATACTCTATGTATGTTGAAAATGCATATTTTAGAAAATACTATATACGTATAAATTTTGAAGATATATTTATCATGATTATTTGCTGTAGTAATATATTATACATTAATAAAATACTCACTTGGCTAAAGGATAGCCCTAATACATGTTTTGCTAACATACACCATGTATGTTGTAATAGTGTATTCTAAGTGTTTGTGAAAATGACTGAATGAGTATAGAATTCTCATTCGTGCTCGCCATGACTAATTGTCATGGATTCATGATTGTTGTATTGGCGATACCCTTCTGACGAAAGGATTTTTCCTAAATCACGCCACGGCCAATATACACTATATATGCTAAAATGTGTGGCCCAAGTGTTTGCGTGGAAATGGTGAATGAATATGGAACTTGGATTCCTGCTTGCCATGACTATCCGTCGTGGGTGTACGCGTGTTATGATTGGGGCAACTCCCTAGTGAAAGGATTTGGCCTAATGCCTATGTGATCGACATATATCATGTATGTTGATGTATGTTTGTTTAAGTGTTTCTTGAAATGTCTGAATGAGTAGTAGTTAGCAAATTGTAATGTATAAGGGTGTTGAGATATGATTCTCAACCTCTTTTAACTATGTGTATGATCTCCTTGGATTGTTGTGTGATTAGGAATTGAACATGTATAAACTCATGCTTGTGTTGTGATTCATAACATGCTCAACTGCTTTATGATTATAACTATGTAATGCATATGTTTAAATTTATATTTACGTTGTATGATCCGTCATGAGTGATGGGAGAGCGAAGCAACGAGTGCGTGCAACAGCCCTGGCAGCCCTAAACGGATAATACCATACCTTGATTGTATGAGTTGAATCTTGATCCATTACTGCTTTATCTATCTGCAAGTTATCATGTTTGGGGCTATAATTGTAGTCCAGACAATCGGTACCAGAATTGAATTTGTGGCTGTGATTCATTTGCCACGTGAGATGTGTTCGACGAACCCGAGTCGTACTTCGGTTGGCGATAGTGGTTGGCCACGCGAAGTGCTTATGCATTTCATGTCGTTCAACTTGTTGTGCGCTCGAGCTAGCCGAGCTCGTCAAATAACCCGATCTGTCTAATGTATGTTCACTATGTTTGGACGCTACTGCTTGAACCTAGGGTACCAAACTTACCAGTGAAATCCCTTTTAACCATGGTACCTCGATCCGCTAAGACTCATGAGCCGGGCATGGTGGTATGGGACACCGTGGTCGAGCCTGTGTCGGCCTCGGCGGGGCCACGTGCCTCCCGTAGTGACCGGTGAGCAACCAAACTCGTGAGCCGATTATGGTGGTATGGGACATTATATTCGAGTGTCGACACCTACGGCGAGAGCCGAGTCTGATGAGACTGTACTCGTGTGACGACGGCGACGAGTCCTCTGTAGTGTCTTCGAGCATACTCGAGGTCTGTGATTGGCGATGAGCCCTTCACAACTAGAGTATGAGTTGAGCCGAGTACGGTGAGACCGTACTCGAGGGGACGGTAGTGGGCGAGTACGGTGAGATCTGTACTCGAGCCGACGGCCGCACAATTGAGCGCATACGGTGAGATCTGTATCCGTCTTTGACGGGTGACGAGCCCTTTGTGATGCCTTCGCTATGCCTCTCAAACCATAATATCGTATGAGATTAACTAGGACCGACGACCCTAGAATGGATCATGTTTGGGAATGGTACAAGGGAGTTACCTTAGTTTCCCAATATTGCTGTTTGAAATGAACTAATAATTACTCGGTAATCATGCTCATCATCGCACTGCATGTGCCTGGTAGATGTGGAGCACTGAGGGATGGACGCATTCGCGAACGTAAGATGATGTCGCATGAGGGTGGTTTGGCAAGGGCATACATCATGTCATTTCATACTTGCATTAAATAAGAGTAGTTAAAATTGTTTGATTGTACTGCTTTATCATTACTGCTTGACTGCATTGATAACATGTTAACCTATGCTTTATTGTTCCACTGAGTTGATCACTCACTCCCACGATATGGGACGGTGTTCGAACACCCACCAGACTTTGTCTGATTGCAGATGGCGGCGACGCTACTTCTGAGGCGGAGCCGGACTTCTATGACGACGAGAATGCTTCCTTGTATATGCTGTTTTCTGGCGGCTTCGTGAGAGTCGTGCCTTGATTGTCGGGGCTACAGGGATGTTGACTAGATCACACTACACAACTTGGTATAATTTAAAATCATACTTGTAATTATTTAACCTGGTAACTTTATCACACTCTGGAGACCCACCACAGTTTATATATTTTATCTATCTATCACAGTCTTCCGCTTACAAATTTAACTGTCTCTGGAGTATGATATGCTGTTTTGGCTTAATCTCACTCATGTTCATTGCACTAATACCGATCACATTCAATCATCATTCATTTTGTTGCATAAGTGATGCATTGGAACTCGAGAGTTGAGTTTATGCTCGACCCCCGATTTTTAGGGCGTTACATACCATAAGCCCTTGTTTATTATGGTGTAAGGTTGTCCTTAGAACTGAATTTGTATCAACCTCTCAATACTTATGTATTTTGATTTCAGCATTGATTATTGATTTATAATTGTAAGGCTATTGTTTAGATTTATTCTGCTGATTTTATTTTAATTTGGCATAGTCCTATTCACCCCCCCTCTAGGACATATAGCTTGGCCTTTTCATACTTGTCTAGCTTTCTTCTTGCCCGTTCTTCTATAGAGAGAATATTTTCAATCGGGATCATATGTCATTACTTTCTTGTTTATTTCATATGTCTTCCTCATGACAATTTCTACTATCGCCAACCACCTTCTGTAGAATACCCTTTTCTTTTTTGCTTCATTTCCTTTGAATACTCTAGCAGTGGCAATTCAATTTTCTCTGAAGCTAGCCATTGATTCCTCATAGGAAGTATATCGTCTTCTTCAACTGTCTATTTCCCATAGTCTTTAAATTGTCTAAACTCTTTCTTTACTTTCTTGATCATAAAATCGCCCATGTTCTCTTTATCGAAAGATTCAACTCTTTAATTTCTGACGATCCTTCGTTTTGCTTATCTTTCTTCGACAATTTCTGTTGTTATTCCCTTAGGACTAGGACTTTGAAATACCTGATTCATATGAGAGTTAAGCAGCTTCACTTTGACTCTTTTCAAATTGCAAACTTTTATAATCACTTCTTGAAAGATCTGTATATTCAGCTTAATAAGTCTTAATGTGATGTCTAGTTTTATGCATTCTATAAGTAACTTGATTTGCTCTTTCTATTCTGGCAAGTTGTGAACACGATGCCCCCAGGGTTCTCTATTGACTGATGAAATCATTAATTGATTCATCTTCTCGTTGGTAAGTAGTGGCCAATTTGGTCAAACTAACTTCTCATCTGAAGGTTTTCCTTAAGATTTACTGTTGTTCACGGTAGTTGCTGTTAAAAAATTAGGGACTTCTTCAGCAACATGTTCATCTGATGAAGACTGATTAATATCTGCTGGTAAATTTTCTATTTTCTGTACACTTCGAATGTACTGATATCGAAGGAGAAAGTGAAAACTACATTGCTGATGCCGTCGAGGAGGATGAACTAAGTGAGTGAGGTAAAACTGCGCCTCGCAGTATTGCACATGATCAAGCTGTTGACCATGCTTGGCAGGATGGTATTCTTTGTGAGAGAAGATTGAACCCTTCGTCTTTTGGATGTTACCATCATCTTGTTGTGCTACCGGTGAAGCAGGAACTACTCCGAACATTACCTGGCCTTGTATATCCTTGATCGCGACTGATAACCTTTTTTAGTACTTTCTGTAGTAGTGATCTTGTATTATCGATGTAATCTACTAGGAATCTATTAGGTGCAAAGTAGACAACCACATTAGTCGGGAGGAGAGTCATTGTGATATACCTGTCATTCAGAATAGATTGTTAGTTATTTTGATTAAATAAAATTGTACTTTATTTTTAGAGATGAAGGGGAGGATGTTCCCATTGAGAGTCACCATTTTAACGTCTATACAATGCTAAAAAGTGATAAATGTTCTCTGAATATTTTCTAAGTTATCATTAAATAATAGTTCCCCAGCAGAGTCGCCATTTTGTTTCGATAAGAAACAAACACATTCGATTTGGGGGATTTATTCAATGATAGCAAAGAAAGAATGAGAGAACATTGATCACAATATATCTTATTCATTCTGAGTTCATTTACATTCCATTTCCCTTGATTATAAAAATAGAGTACAATCAATCAATGTAATGAATGAAAGAAAAGACAGTCTAATGACAATTTTTAGTAGCATTTCGACGCTTTTGATGTTCATCACCAAGGCTGATAGGCTGTACGAACTTGAAGCCCTTGATTTGTTTGTGCGATAGGCATTGATCGTCCTTTCACTCATCCTTCCAGTTGTACGGATGGACTTTCTTTCTCCTGGAGCTCTCTCTCTCTCTGTGCTTCATGGTTGAGGAAATGGCAGAGACTTCTCAGACTTGAGTTATACCATATTTTTGTTGTACAGATCTTCTATCATACTCCACTTTCCTTTCTCCATTGGGAGCTTCTTGAGACTCTCCAACTTCTATCTTCTCTCACTTCTCCTTTTTGCTTCTCTCTCTCACTGCCCTCTCCAAATGGATATAGGAGAGGTATTTATATACATCCAACAGATGTAGAGGTCATCTGTCTAATGATAGAAGTGCACAAGCTTAAATAGGGAATATGGAGTGCGCAAGGCTTATATTAGGATGAGAATACTACAAAAGCTATGCATCAGGACAAGTCTCCACCAAAAGTGGCGCATGGGGCTTCCTCAGGACAAATCTCCATAAGAAGTGGCACATGGGGCTTCCTTCAGGACCAATCTCCATAAGAAGTGGCGCATGGGGCTTCTTTCAGGACAAATCTCCATAAGAAGTGGCGCATGGGGCTTCTTTCAGGACAAATCTCCATAAGAAGTGGCGCATGGGGCTTCCTTCAGGACCAATCTCTATAAGAAGTAGTGCATGGGGCTTCTTTCAGGACAAATCTCCATAAGAAGTGGCGCATGGGGCTTCTTTCAGGACAAATCTCCATAAGAAGTGGCGCATAAAGAATGTCTTTAAGACAAGATTCCACCAGAAGTGGCGCACAAGGCCTCCCCTTTGGACAAGCTTCCATGCAAAGTGGCGTAAGGCCCTTGCATTAGGACAACCTCCACACAAAGTGGCGCACCAAGGTTTCCTTCAAGACATGATTTCATGCAAAATAGCGCAAAGTGGTTCTTTTCAGGAGTGGTTGCGCGTAAACGCGTAAAGGGTTTCTCTCAGGAGTGGTTGCGCGCAAACGTGCAAAGGAGTTTCTCTCCAATTTCAATTGCGTGTAGTCGTGCAAAGCCTTGCTTCAAAACAGCTTTCCATGACAGGTGGCGCAAAGAGCATCCTTAAGACATATTTCCATGTATAATGGCGCAAAAGGTCATCCTTAGGACATATTTCCATGGAGAATGGCGCAAAAGGCCATCTTAGGACATATACACAACACCTTCCTCTCTTTCTTCCATTGCGTGCAATTTTGCAAAGGCCTTGCGTTTGGACAATTCTCCATGCAAAGTGGCACAAGTGCCTCTCTCCTTTTCAAATGGTGCAAAAGCCAAGCCTCAGGACAAGGCTCCTCTTAAAGTGACGCAAAGGCCCTTTCTCCAGGGGATTGTGCGGTTGCACGCAGAGCTTTCTTTCTTGCGCGGGTGTGCACAAAGCTTTCTCTCTTGCGCAGTTGTGCGCAAAGCCTTTTCTCTTGCACTGGTGCTTGCAAAGCCTTCTTTCCTTCTTGAGGAAGAGCGGACATTGCTCTCCTAGCTTCCATCCTCTCTTCCATCATCCTCAAATGAAGAGTGGGGAGGAGTATTTATAAGCCTCCCAGGTTCCTCACTCCTTAAATAGTGGTGATCACCACCACTTCTTCCTTCACACAACGTCCAACCTTCTTCCTTAAATGTGGTGTTCACCAACCTCTCCCTTAAATAGTGGTGTACAACCACTCCTTTCTTCATACAAGGCAACATCCCTCTTCCATTAAACATGACACCTATGCACTCCTCCATACCAAATGACTCCTTTGAAGCTTTCTTCAGGAGGAGGGTCGCATAATAGAGATGGAGACTGGCACCCTTATCCATGGACCACAGGAGGACTTCAACTCGTGCACTAGAAAGATAAAATATTTTTTGTGCCTCAACAGGCATCGAAGATCTGCTCGATGACATCGAAGGTCTCTTCGATGACATCAAATTTATTAAAGAAATTGGAATAACTCTCTGGACCGTTTTGGACACATTATCGATTCCTCGAACAATGCCCAATTACATCGAAGGCTTCTTCGATGACATCAAAGGTAGGTTCGATTACATAAAAGGTTACAAAGTCCAGATGAAGCTACAAAAGTGCAGAAAAAGCACATATAAAAGACACCTTCAATGACATCAAAGGCTTTAATGTCATCAAACAAATCGCGCGAAGTTATGCAGAGTTACACGGAGTGCATAAATTTGAGGCAGTTTCTGGATTTTTCCAAAGAGGTGCGAAAGGAGGTGTTGCACAACTATAAATAGGAGTCCACAGGGCATCCCTGGGCATCTATTTATCAATCATCTAATCATTCTAGGGTTTAGAGGAGTGAAGCACAAGGGCGGAAAGCCGTCACCATGCATTTTTCTTCTTTCTTACTTAGTTTTTCATGCTTTCTTCTAGGATTTTAGTTCCAATCATGTCTATGGTTGGCTAAACCTCTTTAGCAAGGGCTAAGAGGTGAAGCTTGTAGTATGATGGGATGTTTTCTATTACTTTGATTCATACTTATGTTGAACTCTCTTTGATTCTAGTTTGATTCTTAAGAAATACTTTCATTTTTTAATGGTTTGTTGTGACTCAAATTACAATAGATCTGCAATAGCTTTGAGTATGTTCTTTTCATATATTGAGATTGTGAAATTAGAAAATCCTGTTATTCACCATCGTCCCATGGGCATGGTTGGGTGATGGAGTCCCTTCTAATCCTCACAATTGTCTCATGTTGGTTGTGAATTGGTATATCCTATTGTTAGCCATTGTCTCCTGGGCATGGTTTTGTGATGGAATCACTTCCAGTTCTCACACCTCTCATCTATTGAGAATTAGGTCAAAGGAAGTTCAGATTTGGTTTTACTGAGATATCTTCTAATTGGATAAGATGGGACTCTGATTCCAGTTGTGTCCTTGAATCAGGCATAAATCTCCTTGATCTCTACAAGTGGATCCTTGGAAACCTTAGTTCCCCTTTTGAATTTCTTAAGTTTTAGTTAAAAAATTCATAAATACTCTCTCTACACTTCCATATTTAAGTTTACATCTTTTTCTAGTTCTACTTCTAATTGCTTTCAGAATACTCACAAGATTAGTCCCTATGGATTCGACCTCGGTCTCACCGAGATTATTACTGCATTGCGACCATATACTTGAGGTTGTGAACAAGTTTTTGGCGCCGTTGCCGGTGATTAACGGTTGCATTTTTCTGAGCTTGACTAGTTTTGGAATTAAGTTAAGATTAGAATTTTTCTACTTTCTATTTTTAAGTTTGGGTTTTTTCTGAATTATTTTAGAAACTAACTTAGCTTTCTATTTCTAGGTTTAGAAACTTTCCTTTTCTGTTTTTAGGAACTTTCCTTTTTCATTTTTTTAGAAACTAGGTTGCTTTCCTTATTTCCTTTTTAGAAACTAACTCACTTTCCTTTTTCTTTTGCAGGATCCTAACATAGAATGTTCTAATTTGGTAACTTCTTTCTAATTCTAGATTTCTATTTCCCTTCTTTTTTTTAGGTTTAGGTTAGAATCTGAAATTGAGGGCTAGAGTGTTTCATGCCCAAGTGGGTCCGTGACAACAGTTGACGTCTTTTGAGTGAAGGATGATTAGTTGAGGGGTTATCTATCCATCACAGGAGTAGACACCACTTGAAATCCTCAGAGTTAATTGAGGTTATGGCTACAAATCAACATGTAAATCAACCGGTGAATCAGCCACAACCTCAACTTGCAGAAGTTCAGGATGAGAATGAGGTGCACCATGCACCCCCGCCTCGTACTTTACGAGATTACTTACAACCGGCGGCGGTGAGCACCCCTTCTTGTATGGTTTTTATGAAAACACAGGAAACATGGATATCAAGCCTGGAGTGATCCAACTCCTTCCAAAGTTTCTTAGACCTGAATCTGAAAGTCCATACCTACACTTGCAGGAATTTGATGAGGTTATAGCCACCTTATACTTTCCTAACGTGTCTAAGGACACGGTCAGGCTGAAACTCTTTCCTTTCTCCCTAAAAGAAAAAGCTAAGACATGGTTGCACTCACTATGTCTGTGATCTATTGGCACATGGAATGACATGATGAAGGAGTTCATAAAAAAAATTCTTTCCATACCATAAGACGAACACCATCAAGAAGTCGACCTCGGTCTCACCGAGATTATTACTACATCGCGACCCTACACTTGGGGTTGTGAACACCCATGAGTGGGAACTCACTCCCTAGCCCCCATGCAAGCAGCATCAGTGACGCTGGGCTCACGAGCCCACTGTTCATTGTGGTGTGGCCCACCGAAGATATGGATCAACTTCATTTTTGGACTCAATGGCTAAAATGAGTTGACAAAGTGGATGGGCGACATTGATGAAACATATGCATCTTTGTGGGACCCATGAGTGGAGGCCCCACTCTCCTTCTATCTTGGTAGCACCTAGATGCTGGACGGTTCCAACGTATTTGATGCTGAGAACATCCAATGTCTGGACGGTTCATTTTTTTATTTAAATGGACAAGTGGGGTCTACATGAGAGATCTACATCGTCAACCAGGTGGGCCGACTCATGGTGGGCCAAGAGCTTTGGATCAACCTATTCTTGGTGGTTTTTCCACCATCCAAATATGTGGGATCTAATCAATAGGTTAGATGGAAAATAGACATCACGATGGGTCACAAAAGGTGGTCCACATTGTGATAATGTGTGGGGCACACTCTCCAACAGTGTGGCCCAATTGTGGGCCCCATGATACCATTAAAATAAGAAGGAAGGGAAAGGAAAGGGTAAGAAAGAGTAAGGGAAGAAGGATCCGACCATCAGGGTGGCCCCCGCTACTATGGCGTCCACCATATACTTCATACATGCTCAAGGTGGGCCCCACCATTGTGGGACCACCAAAATGGGATAACATAAAGAAAAGGGAGGGTTTTTATCCTCCCATGCACTCACAACGAAAATGGACGGTTAGATCAGCAATCGAACAGTTCACCAAGCTCCTCTCCACTCCTAATCTCTTCTAATCTCTCTTCTCTCTCTCATTCTCTCTCTTCATCTTAACCTCTAGATCTCTTCCCAATTCTCTCTCAAGCTCTCTTTTTCTCAAACCATCCTTCTTTCTCTCTAATCTTTCTTTCTTTCTCTTCTCTCTCTCTCTCTCTCTCTCTCTCTCTCTCTCTCTCTCTCTCTCTTAATCTCTCCCTAATCTCTTTAACCTCTTTTCTCCTCACTATTTCTTACTAGGAAAAGTGGTGGAAATGGGAGATGATTTGGGACTTTGTGGTAAAACATTTAGGATAGAGAGGGGATTAGGAAAAGATGGAGTGGTAGAATGGGGAGAGGGAGAAGGAGAGAGGAGTGGCTTAGTCTGGGCAAGCCATGGGTTGCATGGGCAAGAGTATGGGCTTCTTTGACTAATGGGGAGAGAGAGGCGACGAGTTGATTAATGGGTTAATTAATTGATTGGACAACCTAGGAATTTGTGTAAGTGGGGCCCACGTGCATTGGGTGACCCACCTCGAATTGTGCCAAAATGCAACTTCTAATCTTAGGGTATGCCCGGACGACGTTGGAATCGTAGTGCCCGCGCGGTCGCTGGGGTATAAGTCTCGGGGTGTCGCGTACTAAAATAGGGTCGCGATCAAAACTTGTTGATCTGGTCCACCCAGAACATGCCAGTATGTAGTTAAAGAATATGGAAGGTCTCATGAGGTTACAGGACTTTAAAAAAAAAAAAATCTAAAACCATTGCGCCTTTGCAAGTTAGGCACTCCCGAAAAAACCTCTCCTTCTCCTACATCATTTGAACTAGGTCGTATACCGCCATGGTTAACCATAAAGAAGAAGTTCAACCCTTCCATGCATTTGATCTTGTAGGAGCTCAGCCTGCATAACCACAACAGGCAGAAGTCACGCCAATCATCTAAGAATTGGAGCAAGGAGTCAAAGCAATGTAAGAGATGTTCCAACAATTCATACAAGCACAGGCCACCTTAGGCAGCAGCCAAACCAGGCCATCTCAGTAGCAATCAGCTTCAAGGCTCTTTCCAACTTCCAATTTAAACCAAGTGCAACCGTTAGGATTCACGCAAGATTTTCGGTACCATCTCAATGGAGATCTTCAGCCAGAACAACCGTCTACCTCAAGGCATTTCTTCCAATATCCTTCCACGAATGGGGGCCAATTCCAATCACATCTAGCAACCAGGAATCTGAGTCAATGTTAACATCATCATGCATCCGGAATTTCTTGCCAGTCACACTCACCCTTCACAGTTCCAGTCTAGCAAACTCCCTATAATGGGAGTAATTACTAGGTCTAACCTCCTCCAAGTAAAACTTATAAAGGCATCAGTGAGGCCAATTACTATGAGAGGGGGGGCAGTCTAGATGGGGCCAGTGGTAAAATTCTTCTCATGCGATACATCTGAAATTGAATAAGTCGGAGAGAAAATACAAGAGATGAAGAGAAAGTTGTAAAAGCAATAGGGATCTTCTATCCACCAAGTTCAGGGACCTTTGTCCCTTTCCTGATGCAAAAGTAACTTCGGGCTTTGAGGTGCCAAATTTTAAAAGATATAACAATATGGGATGTCTTGTAGACCACCTTAGAGCATTCCGTGCAGAGCTTAATATCATGGCAGGCAATAATGGAGCATTGATTCATTTATTTCAGAAGTCCTTGAAAGGCGACACATTAGATTGGTACACGTCACTAGACTACTATCAAGTTAAGACTTGGGAACAATTTTCTCAAGCATTTGTCGATCGTTTCGCATACAATCTTAATTAAACACCCAAAAGGGTGGACCTTGCTGCCTTAAGACAAGAGAATGATGAGTCATTATCAGCTTACATTGGACGGTGGCAGGTCATGGCCACCAAAATGAAGACACCCATCAACAATGAGGATTAAAGTTTTATGATCATCTACTTGGCAAATTCGAGTATCTTTAAATACCTTTTCTCGTATCCGTATGCCAAGTTTACCCAACTCATCCACGTTGGGAAATAAATTAAAGCCAAAATAAGGGCTGAGATGATCTCCCCTTGGTGGCCTCATCAGGCCTCCCTAGTACAGCTGATAGTGGAAAGAACACCTACCGGATATGGGAATGGTGACGAAAATGTTGTTGTCCCCCATTCAATGAAAGAGAATAATTTGGTCACCTCTATCGAAGGCACATCATTCCCCCATCAACAGGAACAACCACATTAGCAGCAGCCGTAACACCCCGTACTTTCGATACTCGGGTGTTACCGAGTAACCCTACTTAGTATAAGTACAAACCTAGCTCAAGCGAACGTTCACATGCATTCCAGTCAAAACCCGACCGTTAAAAGCGGTTCCCATCCATATATCAGGCTATCCATCTGTTATCCTTCTAGATGGACCGTCACATCATTTACCATTTTGAAATTGACACTTCCGCACCCAAATCCATTGCTTCTTCGCTTCATGCTCTGTGCAACTATAGGTCCACCAGTTTGACAGATGCAATCAAACAAGGTAACCTCATATGTGACGTAGGTGTGAAGAATACTAGACTAAGGAGTGAGCACACTCCACATCGAAAATAAGTGACCCACTACGCATCGAAAATAAGTGACCTAAGGACACATCAATGATACAAAACGAAGACATTCACGTCAATCCAAACCACCCAAATTGCAGGCCCGACTGTGGATGGACCATCATCCAAAAACCACATTGATCAGACGAACCCCACTACCCAATCAATGGATGTTGCCTAGGGCGATTAAAACAAAATCCCTAGGAATCCTAATTCCATACGCGAAATCTAACGGTAGGGATCAAGGTTATCCAATCGATTCCATTCTTGGGCTAACGCACCATCCACAAAGCAGCCAACAATTTGGACAGTCTTAATCACAATAAATTATCAAATTGACCTTATAATGAAATGCGGGGAAAAGGAGGGAAGAGAGAAATGCCGGTACCTGCACGAAGAGCGAAGTATCCTTTGGAGTGGCCTTGAAGAGAATGAGAGATGGATTGGATGGTGAGGGATGTAGGTAAGAGCCGACCTCGACCTCTCGATCTTCGATGATTGAGGGTACGATGGGAAGTATGGAGATTAAAGCGATTCCCTTGAGAAATTCTCATCTGCAGGGGAGATTTTTGTAACACCCCGTACCTTTGATACACGAGTGTTACCCCTGATGACCCCGATTATTGGGATTAAAGACGATTAAATAAGATAACTTAAACTTTACACATGTAGGTCGGGGCTCTCGTTCGACGAGAAAGCCAACCACCACGATCCAAATGAGCCAAGTCGAACCCAACACCAGCCCGGAAGGTAAAACTCAGTAATTCCGTAGATTAAAGCAAGTTATGAACAAAATTTACTAAACCACCTTGACATCATGCATCCACTAACCACCTTAGAATAATAAGTATGGCCAACCAGGAACTTGGAACCCCTTAAATCCCTGTTCCACTGTTGAAACAAAATCACATACCCATCAGACCATTGGATCATGAAGAATGGGCCGAATAGTACCCCGAAAGCCATGGTACAGCCCACCTAGGCCTCACATACACCCCAAACTAGGCCGGGACCCCTATATCAGGACCCCTAAGCAAATGGACGGTATAGATTTATCACAAACATCACGTCAAACCCCACAAAAGGTGCGCGTGCACCTTAGACTATGGTGCACGATGTGCACTGGACAAGGAGAGTGGTCAAATGGTTGTTGACCGACCATTTGCAAAAATAAGAGGAATTCCTTCCCGCCACTTTCAACATTTAAAACTGTTGGGTTTCAAATGCCTAAGTGAGCCACCCGACCATTTTCTGGGCAATCCAGACCATCCATTTTGTCGGTGGGGCCCACCCCAATAAAACCGTATAAGGAACCAGGCCCCCGGAAAACAACGAAGGGAGTCGATAACTGACCGTCTGTTATATCATGGATATACAGGATCCGTAGAAGGCAATCGGACCGCTGGCATAATGGGGTGAGCAGCATCAATTTACCTAGAAGGTTGCCGACGTGCACATGCCAGCCTGGGAGATCTCTCTCTCTCAAACCAAAAATAACCAAACCACGAGGAATTACAAGCCGCATTTTCCATTTCGGGACAAACAGAGGCAGGCATCGACGGCCACTGCATAGGGATTTGTAGAGCAAACCTCAACCAATGAACCTCTCCTCTCCCTGCCTATAAATGGGAGAAAGAAAAGGGAGAGAAAACAGAGAGAGGGAGAAAACAGAGAGAAAAAGTGAGCGTTGTGGTGAGCTTGGCACGCACTGCCCCAACTCAGTCCGTGAGAAACGGACCGAGCCGAGTCAGTGTGAGCCCACAGCCATACCACTTGAGTGGGAGAGAGAAAGGAAAGAGAGAGAAAAGAGAGGAAGAAGGAGAAGGAGGTGGGTGTGTGCATGTCAGCCCAAGCTCGGGTTGGACCCGACTAAAACAGGTAGAACCTTCCCTCCACTTTTTAGAACTCTAAAATAAACCCAAACGAGGGCTCCATCACACCTCAACCACACACATTCATGGCTGAAAAACACCCATCAGCAGGAACTATGTGTTGGGTTTTTTCAAAATAAGAAGAAAAGAAAATTGAATAAGAAGGGTTGTGACTTTGGTGATTGTTGGTGTGAATGGTGATGCCTCTTGGTAAAGGGAGCATCTTTTGAATTTGAAATGGAGGGATGCCATTGTTGGAAAGACACCACCATTGATGAAAAGACACCATGGAAGAAGATGTCTTTTCATGAAAAGGGAAGATGATGTCTTTTCATGAAAAGGGCCTTAAGCATCTCTTATTATTCTATATAAACCCATCTCTGGGTCAATCCGAATACATAATTTTTCCAACAATCTCTTCTCCATCTTCTTCTTCTCCAATTTCATTTTTGGATGTTCTTTGGAAAAATACATGGACTTTTTGTAAAGTGCTGCAAATAGTTTTTGCGATAAAAATTACGAATAGTTTTTAGGGGGTAAATTATAAATATACGAAAAGTCGGGGTTGTACCGTAAAAGTATGTTTGGGGTACGCTTTTTTGGTTTTGCAAGTCGAAACCCACATTTCTTCGGTCTTGGAGAAGAGGCTTATTGTATCCTCGAGGAGTGATTTCTTTGTAACCTCTTGCAAATTGGTTTAATCACGTGAAAGGGTGCGAATATCGCCTTAAAGATAGCGACATCGTAACGCGCCTTAAGCATATCTTTAAGTGATTTATTTTCTAATTTTTTCGCCTCAAAAATAATATTTTTAAGGCGATATTATGGCCTCTTCTATGGGTCAAATATTCAACGACTTTGTTCGAATTACGCTATGTTTGACGGCTCAAATTTTCTTCGATGGCAATCGAGGGTCCATCTCTTCCTCACATCACTCAAGTTGGATCATGTACTCACTCAAGATCCTCCTTCACCACCATCTGATGATGATACGTTAGAACAAATTCAAAAGAGACAAAGTTGGGAGCGTAACGACTACCATGCAAAGGTCATATCTTCAACGCTCTTTATCCGATTCGAATTATATGATGTGTATAGTTTTTACTTCGTCAAAAGAAATATGCTAAGGATTTGTGACAAAGCCATTGCTCACCAAATACACATCAGAGGATGAAGGCAACAAAAAATTTCTAGTAAGTCAGTTTTTAGAATTCAAAATGTTGGATGAAAAACCTGTCCTTGATCAAGTACATAAGTTACAGGTCATCATCCAACAAATTATTTCTGATGGCACTAATCTCGACGAATCTTTCCAAGTATCCACCATTATTGCTAAACTTCCACCTAAATGGAAGGATACTAGAAAATCATTGAAACATAAAAAAGAGAAAATGTCCTTAGAGGACCTCCTAATGTTTCTTCGAATAGAAGAAGAATCTAAGGTCCGTGACAAAAATGAAGAACAACAAGAGACCCTAAGTAATGCTAATATAGTCGAGAATAGTGTGAATCGGGAATTAGAGAAGCCACCTTTCAAGAAAGATGATAGGCTCAAAACTAATAACCAAGGGTTCAAAAAGAACACATCCAAGAAGGGTCCATGCTTCTTTTGCAAAATCTCTGGTCACTTTAAGAAAGACTGCCGAAAATATAAAAAGAAAATGCAAGAAAAGAAACGACAAGTCAATATAACGGAAGACATGAATTTGGCAGCTGTCATTTCTAAAGTTAATATGTTGAACGAGGATGTTGAATGGTGGGTAGATTCTGGCGCTACCAGACATGTTTGTAGAAATTACAATATGTTCAATTCCTACAAATTAGTGGAGGAAAATTAGGAACTATATATGGGGAATGCCTCCACATGCAAGGTTGTAGGAAAAGGGAAGGTACGTCTTAATCTAACTTCCGGAAAAGTCCTTACTCTGAACGATGTGCTGCATGTACCGAATATTAGGAGGAATCTTATTTCAACTAGTCTACTGACTAAGTTTGGATTTAGACTCCTATTTGAATCCGATAAATTGATTATGTCTAAAAATGGGGTATATGTAGGGAAGGGCTATGTATCCAATGGAATGTTCAAATTGAACCTCATAAATGAAAATTCTTCTTCTGTTTATATGCTTGATTCACATGATGTTTAGCATGCTAGATTAGGACATATTAGTTATCGTAGAATGGATAATATGTTTAATCTTAATCTAATTCCTAAGTATACAAAACCTAACGACAAATGTAGTATTTGTATACAATCTAAAATATCTAGAAAACCGTTTCCAAGGGTGGAACGAGAATCACAACTCCTAGACCTACTTCATAGTGACATATGTGAAATGAGTGGCTTAATAACAAGAGGAGGAAAGAGGTACTTCATAACTTTTATAGATGATTTCTCCCGTTATACCTTAGTATACTTATTAAAGAATATAAATGAGGCACTACAAAAATTCAAGATATATAAGGCAGAAGTTGAGAACCAGTTAGACCGTAAGATTAAAATTCTAAGGTCGGACAGGGGAGGAAAATATCTATCTTTAGAATTCTCGGAGTTTTGTAAAACTCGTGGTATAATTCCCTAAATTACAGCTCCCTATTCACCCCAACAAAATGGGATAGCAGAACGGAAAAACAGGTCTCTCATAGACATGGTAAACTCTATGCTCAATAATGCGTGTTTAAGTTCAGGATTTTGGGGAGAAGCTCTATTAACTGCTTGTTATATTTTAAATAGGATACCTCACTCTAAAACTTGTAAGACTCTGTATGAACTATGGAAGAATAGGATTCCTAACATCTCATACTTCAAGGTATGGGGTTGTAGAGCCTTAGTTAGGCTTACTGATCCTAAAAGGCCCAAGATAGGGTTAAGATCTCTTGAGTGTATTTTCATAGGATATGCACAAAATAGTAAGGCTTATAGGTTTCTAGTTGTAGAATCTAATCATGCTATCCAAATAAACACTATAATAGAATCTAAAGATGCCGAGTTTTATGAAAACTCATTCTCTTCTATAACTAGAAAAGAGACAATACCTCAAGATCCTAGTACAAGCAGTAGTTCTCAAATACCTGATCAAGGTATCAGCGGTCTCGATAAAGAGGACATAGAACCTAGAAGGACCAAGAGGATTAAAACAGGTACATCTTTTGGACCCGATTTCTACCTTCTGCTAATAGAATGAGATAAAGATAACATAACAGAGGAAACCATGATGATATATAACATAAAAAATGATCCAGTAACAATAGATGATGCCCTTAGATCTCAAGATGCTTCTTTTTGAAAGGAAGCTATAAACGATGAGATAGATTCTATATTACAAAATGAAACATGGAAACTTGTGGATCTGCCCCCAGGATCAAAACCAATAAGCTGTAAATGGATTTTCAAAAGAAAATTAAGATCGGATGGAACTATAGAAAGGTTTAAGGCCAGATTAGTGGCTAGAGGATTTACACAAAAAGAAGGTATTGTTTTTTCGATACTTATGCTCCAGTAGCAAGGATATCAACTATCCTAGTTTTAGTTGCCCTAGCATCAATTCATAAGTTAGAAATTCATCAGATGGATGTAAAGACAGCCTTTTTAAATGGTGACCTCGATGAAGAGGTTTACATGGAGCAACCAGAAGGTTTTATAATTCCAGGACAGGAAAATAAAGTGTGTAAATTGATCAAGTCACTATATGGACTTAAACAGGCACCTAAGCAGTGGCATGAAAAATTCGATAAAGTAGTCACCTCATATGGCTTTAAAATTAATGAATCAGATAAGTGTGTATATTCAAAATTCTCTGATAATAAAGGAGTAATTATATGTCTCTATGTAGATGATATGCTAATCTTTGGTACTTGTTTAGAAGTTATAAATAACACTAAAAGATTCTTATCATCTAGTTTTGACATGAAAGATATGGGTGAAGCTAATGTAATTTTAGGTATCAAGCTATTAAGAAACAATAATGGTATAACTCTATCTCAATCACATTATATTGAAAAGATACTCAAAAAGTTTGATCACTATGATAAGAACCCAGTTTCTACTTCCTTTTATTCTAATATCAAGTTAATTAAAAATGAAGGTCGTAGCGTATCTCAGTTAGAGTATTCCAAGGTAATTGGCAGTCTTATGTATGTCATGATTTCTATTCGACCTGATATTGCTTTTGCAGTAGGTAAATTGAGTAGGTTTACAAGTAATCCAAGTTTAGATCATTGGAATGTTGTTTCTAGAGTACTCAAATACTTGAGAAAAACTATTAACTATGGTTTACATTTTTCTAGTTACCCTAGTGTACTTGAAGGGTATAGTGATGCAAGTTGGGTTAATGATTCTAATGAATCCAAGTCTACCAGTGGATGGATTTTTACACTTGGAGGAGCTGCCGTTTCTTGGGGATCCAAGAAGCAAACTTACATATCTCACTCTACCATGGAATCTGAATTCATAACTTTAGCAGCTAGTAGTAAAGAGGCAGAATAGTTAAGAAATATGTTATTAGAAATACCATTATTGGTAAGGCCTTTACCACCGGTCTCTATCTACTGTGATAGTGAAGCGACACTATCAAAGGCATATAACAAGACTTATAATGGAAAATCCAGACATATTAGTCTAAGACACAGTTTTGTGCGGCAACTACTTGGTGACGGTGTTATAACAATATAATATGTACGATCTATCCAGAATCTAGCAGACCCATTCACCAAGGGACTGGCAAGGGATGTTGTCAGTAGAACATCAAGAGGAATGGGACTTAAGCCAATTTCATAGACACCGGATGAGGGAAACCCGACCTAAGTTAATAGGTTCAATGGGCAAAGTACCTTACAGAAGTGATCAAGCAAAGACAGACGTTTTCTATCTGTCTCATTCCTGGATGTATGTATAGTGCTGGGTACCTGTAATGATAAAAAGGAGGATGAGTTGCTGCTCTTAATGAGTTTTTTCAAGGGTGCTATTGTTACAGGGGCATTCATAAGGACTCACCTATATGAGTATTGGAAGTGGGGCCGCTTCCTGATGTTTGAGAGTTTTTGGCTACTCTCATGAACTCATGAATCCAAGAAAGAGCACAAGGCCGTTAATGTACTATAATTTTAGAACACATGACAATCGAAATATATGTGTGTGTAACATGTCTGGTTGTGTCATATAGAATACTTAGTTCAAGACCATAATCACTAAGGATTCTAATTCAACTTTGATTTGTTTACACTAAATGAAGGTTCAAGTCCATAAGACACCTTCTCCTATGCACATATTTTCCTTACATACCCTGACCTCTATATTTTGAAAAATAGTGGGGGATTGTTGGGTTTTTTCAAGATAAGAAGAAAAGAAAATTGAATAAGAAGGGTTGTGACTTTGGTGATTGTTGGTGTGAATGGTGATGCCTCTTGGTAAAGGGAGCATCTTTTGAATTTGAAATTGAGGGATGCCATTGTTGGAAACACACCACCATTGATGAAAAGACACCATGGAAGAAGATGTCTTTTCATGAAAAGAGCCTTAAGCATCTCTTATTATTCTATATAAACCCATCTCTGGGTCAATCCGAATACACAATTTTTCCAACAATCTCTTCTTCATCTTCTTCTTCTTCTCCAATTTTGTTTTTGGATGTTCTTTGGAAAAATACAGTTTTCAGGCGCTAAATTGCAAATAGTTTTTCAGGCAGTAAATTACAAATAGTTTTCAGGGGGTAAATTGTAACAGCACAGAAGTCAGGGTTGTACGCTGTAAAAGTGTGTTTGGGGTGCAGTTTTTCAGTTTTGCAGGCCGAAACTCACATTTCTTCGGTTTTGGAGAAGAGGCTTATTGTATCCTGGAGGCGGATTTGTTGTAACCTTCTTGCAAATTGGCTTAATCACCAGTAGGGTGCGAATATCGCCTTAAAGATAGCGACATCGTAACGCGCCTTAATCCTATCTTTAAGTGATTTATTTTCTAATTTTCCGCCTCAAAAATAACACTATGCATATAGCCAAAGACAGGATCTATTTTGAAGCTGAAAGTAGCCTGTGTTCAGTCGCTGTTTTAAGGTCGAACCAGCCTAAGTACAAGCTCTGTTTGGGGCCAAATAATGGCATGTATATGACCCTAGCAGGGGGCTGAAACCCAGTCTAGGAACATCTCACAGCACGAGCTCCGTCGAGCTGCAACACGGACTGATATCAGTCCGAAGCTGAAGGTGAAAACGACCCTGTTTTGGGTCATTCTTTGACGGTGAAATTAGCAGCCACCGTGCCTCTGGTTGAGGGTTGAAGAACGGCCAAGGATGGGCTGTGATCGAGCAAAAATCGAGGCCAGAAATGGCCTCAAAAAACGGCTTGGTTGTGCATGTTGGCAGTGGAGGTATTAAACAGGCTTTGGGCCTCACCAAAGTTCAGCCGGGCCTCACCAACTTACAGGTGGGCCTCACCAAATGGAGGAGAAAACTAAATGGGTCGCACCCTGCTGTGTTGATGGTGGGCCTCATCTAGTGTACATGGACTGTATGTTCAGGCCGTCCATCTATGGACGTTGCCCTGGACCATCCATCTATGAACGGTGTGTCCAGGCCGTCCATCAAAGGGCGTCAGACCCTGGACGTTTTAAGGAAAAAAAAAAAAAAAGAAGGAGAAGTATAAATATGTATATATAATACATGCACATAAATTTTATAATAATAAATAATATTATATTAGATGAAATACCACTATGCATATAAATGGTGGGACCGATGAAATACCACTATGCATATAAATGGTGGGTCCCACACATGTGGACCCACCTGTGGTGTGATTGGCTGGAGTTCTCTCCAGTAAGTATAATATATAGTAAGACATTTTATGTGGGCCCCACATCCACGTGGGACCCACCTGTTGTATGAGTGGCTGGAGTACCCTCCAGTACGAGTAAATATAATAAAATATTATATGGGCCCCACATCCACGTGGGACCCACCAGGTATATATGTGCTTATATAAATATATAATATACACGTATCCTACATAGGCCACATCACGTGGGAGAGCATCATTGATGGACGTGTTCCATCCCAGCCGTCTATCCATTTGGCGAGTTCATTCATACGACGGTGGGCCACGTACATGGACCTCGCCCGGATATATATGATTCATCCAAACCGTCCATCCGTCCATCCGGGTAGTAGTACCCCCACCGTGATATAAGTGTTTTATCTGCACGGTCTGTGCAGTGGAATTCCACCATAGTATAAGTGTTTTGTCTGCACCATTTGTGCAATGGGTCCCAACCTGATATAGGTATTTTATTGGCACCGTCCATATAACAGTAGGCCCTACCATTGATACATATGTTCTTCATCCACACCATCCCAATTGCGTTGGACAATGTTGGCACAGTGCTGAACTTATTTGAACAAGCACTGGATTACCTGGACAACATTTAGATCGTGCCGGTTCACGTGAACTATATTTAAACAACAACTATTTACATGAGCTATGTTGGGAAGTGCTAACCACCATTAGGAAGCCATGTGCCCCTAAAAGATGGTAATGTACCGTGACACACTTGTTACACTTACAACCATTGAAGAAATTTCTTTGTGTGTAACCCAAACACATCCACGGGACCCACCTAATACATATGGGGTCCATATATGAGGACCCCACTAGTAAGGATGAGCTTGAGCCCTATTGAACTACCTTGATTGGATAAATACATGGTGGGCCTAACACAAGCCTAAAAGGCCTTGTTGTTGCATTCCTTTGAACTTTTTGTTGTTACTTATACAAAGCTGTAGAAATACCTGACAAATATAAACTATAATTTTAGGAGATTCCTTGAGTGACGTTGGGCCGCAGGAAGACTTGGATCGAGTTCACAAACAATACCCTACAAGTGATGACTTTCCCCTTGAGCTTTCCGTTTCCAAACTAGCTAAACATAGTTTGTACTAGAATGCCATAATAAATTTAGGGTTGTTGTGTTCAATATAAATATTAAATTGTGATTCCATATGATAGGCTCACATGCCAGCTAACCCTTGAAAAATGATTACTATTCACATGTCTTGGTAATATATCGTCGATAATCATTATTCAAAAATTTGATGCCTCCTTGCATGTTTTATTTAAAGTCATATGTTGTCATATGTTAACATGATTATCTCTTTATATAATCTCATAATGCTACATGTGGAGGATTCCATAATTGTATGTAAGCCACACTTGAGATGTAATTAGATGGAATGAGTGGAAAAATAGAACCCTTGAACTAGTGTCATTTTTTATCAATGGATCTTATTAAAACATCTCAAGGTAGAGAACCTCATGAGCCGAGGATGGTGGTCATGGGACACTATGCTCGAGCTGTCGTCGTACATTGAGTGACGAGCCCCCCGTAGTGACCATTGAGTTTACTTAAATTGGCTTATTGTAACTGGAATAATAATGGATTAGTTAATCATGCATCCATAGCATATTGGCGATGACGGGTGGCTAATTCTAGATAATGTAGCACGTACCCTTGGGATCATCGGGGTATCATTTCGCTAGATCCCAGACCATTAACTATCGATCCACTGTTCCAACTAGACGATCATTCCCAGATCGATGATTACATTGGTGACGAGTCCAAGTCTGACTGGATAAGCATCCTCAGGTTGATGTGCATTCATACATTCATGCATCTAACAAAATTGCATATTGTCTGTTTTGGATTATTGCTTTGTTTTCCTTTAAACTATGCTTGCAAAGGCGGCGATGTGTAATCTTGAGGGAAATTCACACTGAGCTGGCCACTCATTCATCAACTATCCACCTGTACAGAGTATGCAGGGACGGATGTAGAGAATGACGGTGCCGGCCTTGATGGCGCGACCGTGGAGTCCGAGGAAGAGTACTATGATAACGAGCCGCAACAAGAAGCAGCGGCGTATTTCGGGATTAATTATTAGTTCGATATTTTAATTTCAGTGATTTAGAATTTTAGGAACTCATGGAATTTTGTAAGCAAGACCCCCAGCTGGGTGGGTCAAATATTTGGGCTCACATGATTATCTATGCTTCATTTTGCTATCGTATTCTGAGTTTGTATTTTTGCTGGTTCCCTAATTTATAAACTCCTGGATTTCTGAAGCGAGTCTCGTACTCGGGTTTTAGAAATCGGGGCGTTACAATTTTGATGTCATTCGTGGGTGATTTTAGGGGGATTTGAAGGGATGAAGAGGGGTTTGGAAGAAGAAGAAAAAGAGATTTTCAGAGCGGAGAAAATGGGAGTTCTTTCAAGCGGTAGCCATGGAGAGAGAGAGAGAGAGAGAGAGAGAGAGAGAGAGAGAGAGAGAGTCGGGGGGAGAGAGAGATGGGGACAGGGAGAAGGAGAGAGTCGGGGCAGGGACAAAATTGCCGAAAAGATGCATTGGGTTTTGTCATGTTGTATTTATATGGATTTTTTTGCCAGTGCCTAGCATTAGTTAGCACTGGCAAAGGATTCCCTCCGGTGTCGGATTTGCCCTGTTTTCTTGTAGTGATCGAAGTGACCGTAGAGATGATGATTCTAAGTAATTATACCATTAACACATCAGATTTGCCCTGTTTTCTTGTAGTGATCGAAGTGACCGTAGAGATGATGATTCTAAGTAATTATACTATTGTTAATCGAAAAATGAGATTGATGATGAATCAACGGTGAGATCAACCCATAATTCTAATGTTGCATGCATGATGAAAGATCAACGTTCAGATTTGTGGGACCAGTAGGGACTGTTCACCACAATGACAAAAGGATCGTAATAGCCACATGAAAAACATCCCACAGAATGATCCAATGCAATGGAAACTTCTAAAGTAGAGCAAACTACACCAACTTTTGTCAAGAACATTAATTCAAAATCGAGAATGAATTTTATCTGAACCATGAAGAGTGATGATGATATCTAGACCATCCTTGCTGATCGTCCAAATCAAATGAAGAACACCTAATGCATCGGTTCGACAATCAAAATTGATCCAATGGACAAGATCGATCAAAGAGGTCCACATTCTTGCTATAAATCACGAGATCTGGACGGTTCATGCAAAATATCCAGGCCATCATGACACCTGCAGCATACGTGAAGGTGGAATGCATGAGCATGTTCACCACACGTGAATGATTTTGCGACTGTTACACTTTTTTTTTTTTTAACACAGACTTGTGACTGTTACTTTTTTATTTTTTATTTTTTAACACACTTTCACACCCACACGCTTTGGATTCTTGAACTCATCACCTCAGATTCAGACAGTTCATCTCTTAATCATGATCCACCAGCCATTGTTCTGCAGTATCAAACAAATTAGACCCCGATCTTGAATTTTAGCCCAATCAGACCTTTTATCCCCCATTTCAACCAAATTAGATTTTTGATCTTCGATGGTGCAACATTTGACTTGGCATAATTGGACCATTGATCTTCAATATCATTCAAATTAGGCCATTGGACTTCGTCATTAATCCAAACATACCGTTCATGGTCAATAACGGCCCAATCAAACTGTTGATCATTAATTTTACAGAATCGGACATTTCATCTACAATTTTTCCTATAAGCCACTTGTCATTTATATTGATCCATTCCAACCATTGATCCTCAATATCGATCCAATCAGATCATTGATCTTTAATATCGGCTTAGTGAAACCATTCATTTTCAATTTTGACCAAACACTAATTTTTATTATTCACCTTGTGTTGTCTGCCTTTGGCCATCAATCCCTCCTAAAAAATAATGTTGATCTGATAATCTTTAACCATCAAATAAATGGCGGAGGGATGAGAAAGCAAAAATGGGCCCTACTGAGGATCCAACAATGTATGGGTACAATTTTTCTATATAACTAAATAAGAAAATAATATAAGCCCATACCAATTACAATCTTAAGTGTAATAATTAAAAGGTATTGAATTTGAAATTGAATGTACTATTGACTTCTAAATATAATAAGATAATACATTAAAAGGAGTTTCTACCCAAAAACTCTTGGGAGAAATTTTTATTTTTATTTTTATTTTTATTTTTTTTTATTTTTTTTTTAACACACGCCCACTCACACGGTAGAGGGATTTCACCACCTATGGGTACTCAAACCCTATACCTCTGTGTTCAAACTCTTGGGAGACTGATATTCCCTTAACATGTTTTGACTCTCCATATTTACAGGAAAAAAAAAAAAAAAAAAGCAGAGGGATGAGCCAGCAAAAGTGGGCCCTATAGATTATCCAAACAATATATGGGTGCAATTTTACTATATAAATAATGGATAAC
The DNA here is from genome assembly GCA_030180095.1 of Magnolia changhungtana. NCBI lineage: Eukaryota > Viridiplantae > Streptophyta > Magnoliopsida > Magnoliales > Magnoliaceae > Magnolia > Magnolia changhungtana. The sequence goes on from JASAUF010000625.1 coordinate 8,022,767, forward strand.
CAAATAAGAAAATAGTATAGGCCCATGCCAATTACAATCTTAAGTGGAATAATTAAAAGGCATTGCATTTGAAATTGAATGCACTATTGACTTCTAAATATAATAAGATAATACATTAAAGGAGTTTTTACTCAAAAAACTCTTGGGAGACTATTTTTTTTTTTTTTTTTTACACACCCCACACCCACCTACACACACATACTCCCACACTCATGCCGTAGTGGGATTTCACCACCTATGGGTACTCGAACTCCAAACCTCATGTTGAAACTCTTGAGAGACTATGATATTCACTTAATATGTTTAGACTCTCTATATTTATGAAAAATGTTCCTTTAATAAGATAGATGAAAGATGAACAGTTAAAATTACTCTGAATGAGGGGATTTTGGGGTGATTTCGTAGAACCAAAATCCTTGCCTTTCCCCAATGCAGAGCTAGAGAAATAAATGTACAGCTTGGGGCTGTACATCTATTTTTTATTATCAATAATATTGGTAGAGGTGTTAAAAAAAAAAAACAAACAGAAGCTATGTTGTTCCTAACTTCTTGTATTTCTGAAAATTCGATCCGGTCACTAGTTGCATGACCTAATTTAAGGTGTAGTCATAAAAAATGAGCCCGAACGGTGATTTAGGTGAATCATATGATAGGAAACAATGCCCACCCTCCAAACTGTTTCCCTCCATGTGAATCACATTAATCATGGATTATCTTGATTCTTTAGCCCTAGGACTAAATGTTTTTAGTGGATTCTACTGGTAGTAGTGGATTTCTTATAATCTTCATGGTGGGCCCTGTAAAAAATCAATGTTGGACATTTCTCCCAACTATTTCGTCTAGTGAGGCCCATCTGAATCATAAGTCGAGAGCATATTGTTTTGTCTTACGCCTAATGTAGGATTACATAACTAATGGTCAGAGTTGATTTCACATAAACAATGCATGGGCCTCGGCATAACTCCCATAAGGTTTTTTTTTTTTTTTTTTTTAAATATATGAAAGCCAGATCTCTTCGATCAGTTGTAGGAAGGATACCAGATCCGAAGTCTAAATTTGAAATATGAATCTAAAGTTTGGATCTGAAATCGGAAAACTATTAATGAATCTATAACAACCAATTTGTTAACTAACGAAATATTTGAAATATGCTAATTTGACACATTTACCCATATGAAACAATCATGATTGAATCCATATCATTAAAAACTTCATGGATTTCACTGAAATGTTTATTTTCCATCCAACTTGTTGATAAGGTCACAAAAAGTTAGATGAACAGAAGACACAAATATCATCTTGATCCAAAGCTTTTGTGGCCCACAAGAAATTTTAAATGGTTAATCACCAATGTTTCCTATACTATGGTGCAGCTAGAATTTAGAGTTCCTTTATTTTTTGGATCATGCCTTAATATGAGCTTTCAATATGGATGGATAGTCTGAATGTAGTCGCATACATTACTGATGTAGTCGCTGGTCACGAATAGTTTCATGGCCAAGATGGACCAAAAAAGGCTCAATTGGAAGTGGAGGTGATCCGAACCGTCAAAACTTTAAATAGATGTATCTCACAAACCAGAATGAGCTATGATGTACCATATATGATTTTGGTGTAGGACGAGCTACTTTAGTTGAATTTGCAAAATACCATCAGATCAACAGTCGAATTCCTGTTTTAATTTCATTTTTACTATTTATAGTAAGTTTTAATTCGAGTATAACTCTTCATCCGTTCGGCTTTAGGAGTTGTGCCCAACATTAAAAGTTCTTAGAATAGTTAGGGAAACATCATGGTTCAGCCAAATAGGACACTTACTATTTTTGGTCGAAAACCATGCGCACTAGTAGGAATCACGACCGTCTATAAATAGTAAGTTTATTATTTATAGTAACTCGCGATTTCTAGGAGTTTTAGTTATAATTTAATCCCGAAACTTCTTCCATGGCTCAGTATCCCTATTTAAAGGGTGTAAACTCATTTATTCATTCATCAATCAATTTACGAATTTTTCAAAATATTCTTTCTATTTTCTTATTTTTTTTCCTCGCGGATTCGAGAAGTCTCTATGAGGAGTTTAGAGAAGCTTTGTGGATTTGAAGTAGTTATCCTTGAGGAAGATGGTGATCGACCTCATCACGTTCATCCCTGCGTCAATTGGTATCAGAGCGAGGATTCTCCTCGGGTCGATGGAAAACAATGAAGGTATGAACTAAAATCCTATAGACGATGATTTAGGGATTTGTTATTTTTCAGAAAGAATGAAAGCTTTCCACTGGGAGAGTCAGTTGACCATGTAAGGGTTGTAGGCAATCCTCGACCGTCTTGCCGATGTGTTATTTCTGCCCCAAGCCCTAGGCGATAATCAACCACATGTAATTATTGTATGACACAACCCCGACATCCGTAAAGCACTACCTGTGGTGAATTGTAGGGCTACACCAGATGATTCGAGCTTTAGCAATGAGGACATTGATGAAGGCTTTGCCTGACAATAAATCTATGGAGGCAATCATTTATATTGTGTTGAAAGAGACTATCGAGGTAAGATTGAACTTCCTAGTTTTAATCATTTATTACGCATAGAAGATTTCCTCGACTGACTACTCGAAGTAGAATGATATTTTTATTATGTGGACGTGCCAGAGCATAAAAAGGTAAAATTAGTAGCGTTTAAATTAAAATCTGGTACTTTTCTGCATGGTGGGAACAATTATAACTCCCACGTGCCCGACAGAATAAGGCATTAATCTCATCATGGCCATGGATGAGATGCCTTCTTAGGTCACAATTCCTTCCTAGTGACTACGAACAAGTATTATTCCAATAATACCAAAACTGCTGACAGGGGAATCAAACTATCATAGACTACACCGAAGAATTCCAGCGGTTGGCAACGCGAAACGATCTATCAAAAACTAAATCACAGAAGGTATCATGATTTATAAGTGGGTTACGATCGACGATTCAGGACCGAGTTTAAATGCACCCAGTTGGTACTGTGGATGAAGCGGTTTAATTGGCAGGTAGGGGCAGAAATACAACTTGCATGAATTCCTACTTGGCTTTATCCTTCAACTCGACTCCCCATGACGGGTTCCATATAGGATCCAGTACTGGTATGAGGAAAAGAACCAGTAGGAGGACGTTCTCAATCTCCTGTAACCGTAAACCGTAATATGGGGAGCGGCTCATCTAGGCCTCAACGTGTAGCACCCACAACATCGAGCCCAAGTATGATTCTAAATCCTTACGTTCGGCCAATGCGGAACAATTGTTATAGATGTGGTTAACCAGGCTACTTATCAAACACTTGTCCTCAATGCCCTACAACCCACTTGACGATAAACGAAGGGAGCATGAAGGTGAGCCCGCAAAAGAAGACCCTAGCTTTAATGAAAATGAATAAGCCACTTAGGAGCAGATGACGAAGAATGGACGGGCGAGGATCATGATGAATCTCTAGTCGTGAGGTGACTACTATACACCTCATGGAAGGAATTACATCTACAACGACACAATATATTTCGTATGCAGTGTACCGTCAACGGCAAGGTTTATGATATAATCATAGACAGTGGTAGTAGTAAGAACATCATCTCAAAAGTGATGGTGGACAAGTTGTAGCTACCAACAATAAAGCATTCTTCCCCGTACTCAATTGGTGGGATAAAAAAAGGTGAAAGAGACCAAGGTAACTAAACAATGCACTGTCTCGTTTTCAATTGGTAAAACTTATAAGGATCATATAGTTTATGACGTGGTTGACATGGAAGCATATCATATATTACTTGGTCGACTGTGGCAGTCGGACCGTGATGCGACCCACCGAGGACGAGACAATGTTTACGTCTTCGTTAAGGATGATTGAAAGATAATCCTTGCTCCTATGGCACTAGACAACCACCTTGAAGCTTTTAAAGTAGAGAGGAGTTTCCTCCTGGTTATTCGGGATTTCATGGAGGAATCCAAGGAAACCGGCGAGGTATACGCCGTACTGGTGAAGGGTGATGAATCAAAACCCTCAAACATTCCTCCAAGTTTAAAGTTATTTCTAAACGAATTCAATAAAGTATGTCCCAAAGATTTACCCAATGGATTGCCCCCCATGAAGGATATCCAACATCATGTAGACCTCGTCTGTGGGCTAGCCTGCCCAACCACCCTCACTATCGGATGAGTGTAAAAAAGTGTGAGATACTTCAAGGGTAGGTGAGGAATTGATCCGTAAGGGTCTTTTGAGAGAGAGTATGAACTAATGTTTCGTGCTAACATTGTTAACACCAAAAAAAGATGGAACCTGGTGCATGTCTGTCAACAGTCGGGCAATCAACAAAATTACCATAAAATATCGGTTCCCAATACCACGGTTGGACGACATGTAAGACCCGTATCCTAGACCGTACTGTTCCGTCGATGTCCACGATCCTTCTCAATGAATTCAAGCAACCTGCGACGTATAACCGACGTCTGCGCATGATCCTACGTCGTATCCTGTAGATTTGAGTCAGCTTAATCCAAGACTTGTACTAGTGCGACCGCACCGTCGCTGCGGTTCCAACACCACGTCTCGTGCGTCAATCCGACGCTTAGATCATAAGTTGTGGACCATACATTATAATGACTGTGGACCACGTATTGTGGGACCCACCTATCCCATGTGGCACCAATCCCTAGGTAATTATGAGGATGATGGATGACATCACCCTCGCTATGGTCACCCTACCCTAGCTATAGTCATCCTAGTCTAGCTATAGCCACCCTAGCCTAGCTATAGCCACCCTACCCCTAGCCCTTCTTACAAGCACTTATGGCTAGCCACCCTACCCCTAGCCCTCTTACAACCATTTATTGCTAGCCACCCTCTCTTACAAGCCATCATTTCCTACCTAAGCTACTCTCTCCCTCTCTTTACTACACACACTCTCTCTCTCATTTCTCAAACCCACAATTCCAAGCACAAAAAAATCCCACGTTGGAGCTCTTCCATGTGAGAAGAGAGTAAGCCAAGTGTGGCCCACCTTACTACACTCTCATCTCTCATCCACACCATCAAAAGTTCATCATCCACCATTAAAAGTCAAGCAAAGGAGCATAGGAGTGCAAGGAAGCAAGAAGAATGCCTAGAGGTGGGTGATCTTGAGTTCTACTGTTGATTTCATGATTTGAGGCCCACTTGTTGGTGGGACCCATTTTGATGTATATGATGTATCCATGAGGAGCCCATAGTGGCGGGGTCTCTCTCTCTCTCTCTCTCTCTCTCTCTCTCTCTCTCTCTCTCTCTCTCTCTCTCTCTCTCTCTCTCTCCCTAGAATGAAGTGGGCCCCACCAAATCATGTTAAATTCACTCCATTCATCAAATGGTGTGGCCCACCATATTTTAGGCGAAATCCACCATCCGGTGGAAAGTCCATAGGCAATATAACATATGTTATTTATTTTATATTAATATTATACTATATATGTATATATATGCATGGTAGGCCACATGCATGTGGGACCCACCATGAGGCCTATGTGTATACCGTCCAGAGTCCAGAGACGTTGGACGTGAGGTTGGCTAACATGGAGTCCGTGTACTGACATGGGGGTGTACTTACAAGCTAACAAAAAGAAAAAGAAAAAGGGGGTTTTGGGATAAGCCACCCTTGGAGGCCCCACATTGATGCACACACTTAATCTATGCCGTTCATCCCATTTCTCAGCTCAGTTTAGGCGTTGAGCCGGAAAATGAGTTCAATCTGATAATCCAGCGGGCCTTACCATAGGAAACAGTGGTGTTTGCTGTTAAAACTTTGGAAAATGATTGCTGGGGTCCACATGAAGCTTCGACCCACCTGAAATTTGGTTTGGACCCCTAATTTTGTGGGACACATACAATGGAAGGGTTAGATCTGGTTAATGTGGATCCCACCTAGGGTAAAAAAAAAAAAATACATGTTACAAAAAGGTGGCAAGCACCTTGCTGCCATGACGTATGAAAAAGGGTGGGTCCCATTGGCCCTAGTTGTGAACCCCACCATGATGTATGTTTGATATCCACACCGTTCATCGGGTGGGCCACTCCCTGAGACGGACCCACTCCAAAAATCAGCCGTATTCGGAACTCAGGTGGGCCATACCATCTAAAATCATGTGAAGACATGCCTAAAACATATAAACTCATTTGGTGGGGCCTACCTGGAATTTGGATGCGGCTGAAACTTAGTATGAACCCTCAGCCAAGTGGGACACACATAATGAGTGGGCTGGATTGGTGAACCACATTCCAGTGGGCCCCATGGCCACATGACCATATGAACAGTTTGGGTGGCATTTAAACATCACTGTGGGCTCCCTGCCCACGTGACCTTGTGAAGAGGTTGGGTGATAAATAAATATTATGGTGGGCCCTCTTGACCGTGTGACCTTGTGGTGAGCCCAAGGTCCACGTGATCTCATGAATAGTGTGGATGGCAGGTAAACAGTATAGTGGGCCCCATGGCCGTGTGGTCCTATCAACAGGTTGTATGGAAAATAAATATTGCAGTGGGCCCTACCCAAGGTCCATGTGACCTTATGAACAGGTTAGATTGCAAATAAACATTACAATGGGCCCTAAGCCCATGTGACCCTACGAACAGTTTGGATGGGAAATAAACATCACGTTGGGCCCCCGTTGGATGGAAATAAACATCATGTTGGCCCCCGTTTGAGTGGAAAACAAACATTAAGTTGGGCCCTAGGTTGGGTGGAAAATAAACATTAGGGTGGGTCCTACTTAGGACCCACTTATGTATGTATGGTGTCCACACCTTTCATCAGTGTGAACCTCCACCATGGAGTATGTGATTTATCTATGTCTTCCATCCCGATGGGACCTACCATGATGCATGAGTTTCATCCAAACTATCCAACCATTTTGGAGGTTATTTTAAGGCTATAAGGCCCATCTTGGTGTGTTTGTGGGCCATCCGTTGAGGCCCACCTTGATTGATGTTAGGCCCATGTTATGAGGCCCATTATGATGTATGCAAGACCTATGTAAGTAGGCCTATCTTGATGTACTTGTGGCCCGTTATTGAGGCCCACTTTGATATATTAGAGACCCATGTTATGAGGCCCGTTTGATGTATTGGAGGCCCATGGGTCGAGGCCCAATAGGACATACATAAGGCCCATTATAACGTGATTCCACCATGGTTTATGTATGATGATCATTATAGTGGGCTATGCCTTAGAAGCAATGATGGTTTGACGTCCACATTGGAGGGACAATGTTGGTTAAATGTCCGCATTGTCACTCTCCCTAAGGCCCACTGATAGGCCCATACTTGTAGTGAGTAGGTCGTTTAGGCCCATATCGTTATGCACAAGCCCATCACCTTATGACATGTTTAGTATAGATCCATGATTCATGATCATACGCATCATATGTATGCTTGATATGAGAAGTGATTGATCATAGCATATGCCTTCGGACAGATCGTTTATGGGCTCCCTGATAGGCAGAGTTGCCCTGCATGAGCGCGGTATGCGCAGGATTGTTGCATGTCTGGCAGTATGATTCATGCACTTTGCTTTTGTGTGGTTGTGATTATTGTATTTCCTAGCGACATCAGGGCCATAACCTCCACAGACACATCGTGGGTGGCTGGATTGGATACCGAAAATGTTTGGTTCTAGCATACGGGCGCCATAGATGTCCTTGGGTGAAAATTCCTAAACCCGATGGTACCAGAGGATGACTCCAACGTCGAGACCGAGTGGATACACGAGTGCGCGAGGGCCGTATAACAGTAGGTTGCGTCTCCTACTGTGTCGTGGTCGGTTGGAAAGGGATGTGATCTTACCCGCCTGAGTGAGGGGGCAACTTCTAGGTTGAGTTTGACCAGCTTAAGGAATAGGTCCGCTATCGACGAGCCAGGACCGATATTGGCAGGCGGATAGTGAGGTCTCTTCCACTCTCCCAGTTGTGCGTTCGGATAGGGACGACAAGCTGGCGTATAGTGTACTAGACCCCGGTGATTATCCATAATGAGAATTGTACTGATATTGATGAATTATACTGATATGTGGATTTGGATTGGCATGCTTGAGTTGCATCTCGCATCGCATGGTCTTGATATGACCGATAACATTCATACCCTGCACTACATAGTGACTATTTGCATTCATATACTTATCAGCAGGTTTCTGCATTACTCTGGCCTTACATTCTAAGCACGTTCGCACCCACTTACACCGCCCTTTAAGCTTTCTATAAGCTTATGCACGATTAATGCGCGTGCAGTGACGCCTTGGACGTTACCGTAGCTTCGCCATGATTGGAGCGTGATCGAGCTTTTGAAGTTTTATTATTAGCACTATCTTGTATTTCCCTTTATACGCACTGTACTCAAAGTTTTTTATCATAGTGAAAATTGTGATGGTGTTCTTGTGGTTATTGTTCGTGGGTTATGCTTGTGGTTATGCTAATTACGAATCAAATCATATTTAAAATCCTCCTTGTAGCATCCCAGGATCGGAATCCAGTATATGGATACCAGGAGCTGAGAATGGGGTACTACGGAGGCTGTCGGCGCCGGATTCGATGATCGGGAATTTTGTGAGCCGATTTCCGAGTTTGGGGTGTGACATGACATGCTCAATATGCTAGAAGGGGCTAAGATATTCTCTAAGCTAGATTTGAGGAGAGGGTATCATCATATTCGTATTCGACATGGTGATGAGTAGAAAACGACATTCAAGACAAAAGAATAGTTGTATGAGTGGCTGGTCATGCCCTTCTGTCTATCGAACGCACCAACACTTTTATATGTTTGATGACTCAAGTGTTAAAACTATTTGTCATGCCCCAAATCTAAAAATCGGATTCACTGGAATCCCGATCGCTGAATCTGATGCCGACAGCCTCCGTAGTACCCCATTCTCAGCTCCTGGCGTCCACACACCAGATTTCGATCCTGGGATCCTACAAGGAGGATTTTCCAATGTACATTTAACTCATAATAAGCATAACCACGAGTATACCCAAATCATAAAGGCAACATTATCATCACATATCCACTAATATAATCATTTGAGTACAATGCTAAAAGGAAATACATAAATCGAAAATCAAGCTTGAGAAGACCGTCACATGCTCCAAGCTCAACACTGCTACAACCTAACATCACCTGCACGCATCTATCATGCATAAGCTTATAAAAAGCTTAGGGGGTGGTGTAAGTGTGTGCACAAGGTAAGTGCTAAGTATTCAACGTAATGTCATAATAATACAATGTCGAAATAGGCGCAAGGTCATGAATCATACGTTATCAGAGTAAGCAAAAATACTGACAAGTCCATGAGTCAAGCAATATCAGAATACGCAATACAGATCAACTATATAAATGAGGAATAATATCAGAATACGCAATACAGATCAACTATACAATTGAGGAATAATATCAGAATACGCGATACAGATCAACTATACAAATGATGAGTCATAAAGAGTCAAATATCAGATATTGTATCTAAACCATATGAATGCAGAAATACAGGTAACCCAAAATGTCATATGTCGCGAATGTAATGCAATATGCGGTGCGAATGGAATGACCATGCTGGAGTGTGAAGTCAGGATGATAGTGTGTATTATCGCAGGTTATGGGGTCCATCACAAGGGACTTCTATCCAAACCAGTCCTATACCTAAATTTGGATAGTCAGACTCAATGTGGTAAACTCCTGATCTCAGGTTAGTCGTGCGCCCCAACCGAAATCCTGGCCATTACAAAAGTTCACATAACAAATAGTTGTGCACTACCAGCCCGAGTGGATAGTGAATGAATGAATGAATGAGTATGCAAATCTTGCTCAATAAGTCCACATATCAGTACAGTTCATCTCTGGAATCATCACCAAGGTTTAGTACACTCCAAATGGCACTGCCGCTCTCCCAACCGTACAGTCCAAGTGAGCGTAAGAAACCTCATTATCCGCCTGGCCAATAGTCTGTCAATACCTATTGGGTATGTCAATAGCGGACTCATTCACGAGCTGGTCAAACTCAACCTAGCAATGCCTCATGCGCTCGGGCGGGTAAGGCCACACCCCTCCCAACCGATCATGACACAGTGGGAGACCCGGCCTCTTGGTATTTAGCACTCAGGCGCTCATGAATCCACTTGGTCTCGACGTTGGGGCATCCTCTAGTACCAAGAGGGTTTTAAGGATTTTCACCTAGGGCCATCTATGGCAGCCCGATGCTAGAACAAATTTTCGGGCCTCATCTGGCCATCCCCGATATGCTTGTGAAGGTTACGGCCCTGATGTCGCTAGGGCGTACAGTAATCATAATGCAAGATACATGAGTCATACAATCCAGTCATGCATCAATCCTACGTATACCATGCGCTCATATGATATAACCTCCGCTTATCAGAGAATCTTATAATAACATGCTCAATGACATATGCAATGATCAACCACATCTCATAACAAACATGCAGATGATGTGTATGGGTATGTATCATGATGCTATGTTGTCACATACTCATAATCGGTATCAATAACTGGCATCGACAATCGACCTCGACAATGTGGACATTTAACCAACATTGCCCACATGGCATGACCCTCATAGAGCCTTGCATACAGTGGACCCATGGCCCCACACTGAATAGGCCATGCTATATGTCCTAGAGGGGGGGTGAATAGGACTATGCTAAATTAAAAATAAAATCAGCGGAATAAAATTAAACAATAGCCTTATAATTATAAATCAATTATCAACCTTAATCAAATCACCTTAATACATAAGTATTGAGAGGTTGATATAAATTTAGTTCTAAGGACAACCTTACACCATAATAAACAAGGGCTTATAGTAGGACAACCTTATTTGTAGAACTTCTTTTGGATCAAGAACTCAATTTTAATAAAGATAAATGAATAGCAGAGAATTGAAATTAAATGCAGAAATGTAGATCTAATTTATTACCACAATCTCCACACTTGCTTGAAATGTAAATCGTTACAACATTCACATCCACATGTACATTCCACACAAATGAATGATAAAAGATATGAGAATTAAGCAAGCATTCAATCCACAAGACAAAGAGTTATAGTGGTTCGCCTGTGTGTACATCAAGTGTTCTTTAACAGCCACACAGAATGCTACTCCACTCCTAATATCCTCACACAAGGGATATTAGAGTTCACTATCAACTAGGTTTTCACAGGTTCACCCAAAACCTTTACAATTGTATCTTTTTAACTTGGGCTTACACAATCTGAAAACCCACACTTCTGAGTTTTCTGGCTCTCCTTAGATAACCACACAATTTGAGATTTTTCTGGCGAATCCCAAACAAAAACCAAAAAGGAATAGAATTTACAGAATTATAAAATACCTGGATTTCTCCTCTTGTAGCTGCCCGAAAGAACCAATTGGAGTAGACGTTCGAATATAGAAGTTTAATGTCCACAACTCACTTTAATATGGTTATAAGTTCTAATTGATTTTAGATTTAAACCAGTTGGGCGTAGCTATATTTGATTTTGATTCCAAGAAGAAGGAATAAGTCAATTCCTCTTTTCAAATCAGATTGGAATGTAGAAACAAAATCAAATTAAATAAGCTATCAAAAAGAGAAAGAAATTATGCACAAAATAGCTTAAAAATAAACACAAACTTATCTCAGAGTGGAGCCTTGAATTCACTTAATTATTGAATGAAAAACTCTGGAATTCGTGTGCTATTTATAGCAGAAGAAATTCGTCTTCGACTGGTCCTAGGGTCACCACGACTGGTCTTGAAATAAACTGATTTTTGAATTTTTGAGCGCGATCGCATCAGACCGTTTCATGACTAGTCGAAGGCAGTCCACGACTGGTCGAATGCAGTCCACGACCAGTCGTGACCCCTCTATGACTGGTCGTGAGACACTTGATTTAGTCGCTGGAGTTTGAGTCGTGTCGAAGGTCGAGTCGAAACCATCTCACGACCGGTCGAGTAGACTCCAGGACTGGTCGTAGGCGAACCAAAAAATCTGATAAATTGCAACCATTTTAGGACTGGTCTTGGAACTTCTTAGACTGGTCGAAATAGTACTAGGACTGGTCTTAGAGTAAACCAAAATCATATAATAGTATTCATTTGGATTATGTATCCAAAGTGACCTACCCTAAGGTCAATCTAATGGTCTATCAAACCTAGAACATGAAGTATGGACATTGAACACTTCATTTGCTTAGACTTTGATATTTACGAAGCTTGATTTCTTCTCGATGTAGCTTGACTACTTCAGAAGCTTCAATGTAACTTTAAGTTATACTTGAGTTCCGCATTTTGAATCTTGAACTTGAGTCTTGACTCAGAGTTCTCTCTTAATATTGTATCTTGAATTATCATGAAGCTTGAAGAATTCTGTGAGCTAGACTTCAAGTGTTGACGAGGTGTCTCGAACAAATTTATCAAGATATAAACACACAATATACGGAGACGTTTTGACACACAAAATTTGACAATCAAAGAGGAATCAAATCATAGCACTTACACACACAAGGGCCAAATATACAACACCATAGGCCTCACTCAAGAGCTTAATACACATCACGATGAGCCTCTCTCATGGGCCTAATATACATCACAATGTTCTCCATCACCTGGCCCTCAAATGCACCACAATGGGCCTCAAATACGGGCCACATATACATCACATTGGGCCTCAAACACGGGCCGCATATACATCACATAGGCCGAATACACACACAATGAGCCTCAACTACAGGTCACATATACATCATATAGGTCTCAATAATTGAAATCGACACTCGGAATCGGCCTCGATACTCGGCCTCGACAATCGGAATCGGCCTCGATACTTGGTCTCAACAATCGGAATTGATCAATAATTGAAATCGGCAAATCGGTCACGTCAATCGGAATCAGCAATCGGCCATGAAAATTAGGATCGATCGATAATCAGAATTGGTAAATCGGTCACGACAATCGGGATAGATCGATAATCAGAATTAGCAAATCGGTCACGTCAATCGAAATCAGCAATCAGTCACGACAATCGGAATCAATCAATAATCAGAATCAGCAAATCGGTCACGTCGATCGGTATCAGCAATCGGTCATGACAATCGGAATCGATCGATAATCAAAATCGGCAAATCAGTCACGTCGATCGGAATCAGCATTCGGTCACGGCGATCTGGATTGATCGATAATCGGAATTGGCAAATTAGTCACAACAATCGAGATAGATCGATAATCAGAATCGGCAAATCGGTCACGTCAATCAGAATCGGCAATCGGTCATGACAATCAGAATCGATAGATAATCAAAATCAGAAAATCGGTCACATCAATCGGAGTCAGCAATCAGTTGCATTAATCGGAATCGGCCGAACAATCGGCCTAAGGAAAGGTCACAATGTGGGCATTCAACTACCATTGCCCATTAATGTGGACATTTAACCGACATCGCTTCCCAACGAGTGGTCCACATAGAGCCATACGTATAGTGGACTCATAGCCCCACACAAGGGCCTAACATACATCGCTATGAGCCTCACTCATGGGCCACATATGCATCACATTGGGTCACACCCATGGGCTCGAATACATCATAATGACCTCGCATGTCAAGTGGGCCACATCACATGAGCTGCATTACATGGGCCGCACCAATGGACTTCATGTTTATCAAATTGGGACGCGCCAATGGGCCTCATGGATGGGCCACACCAATGGGCCTCATGCACATAAGCCTCACATGTATCACGTTAGTCCTCACACAAGACCATATGTATCATCATAATGGTCCCCATATACGAGCCGCATGTACATTACAATGGACCATGGGACCATATCCCATGGCCTCTCATACATAACATCGGGCTTTGTCATCTAGGCCGGAAATACATCACAATAGATTGCTCACATGGGCCTAACATACATCAAGTCGGGCCTCATCACATGGGCCTAATATGCATCGTAATGGGCCACTTGCACGGGCCTAATACACATCACTATGGGCCGCATCAAATCGGGTCGTGCTATAACGTCATTTTCTATCCAATCTGATCATAAGGTTACATAGACTTGAATTAGAGGGAAAACAAATTTCACATCGATCCAGTACTTCTGCATTCCCAAAAAGGGTTTCAATGGTGGGTGTTCAATGCTCCACAGTTTCTGCAGTGTGGTCCACCTGATAGATCTGCCTCTTTTTTTCTTTTTCTATTTTTGGGTCTCAGGCCATATGACGAGCTGACGGCTTGGATGGACGGTTTGGATGTAACACATACATCATGGGAGAGCCCACTGTCCCATTTGACCGGTGCGGATAAAACATAAACATTACGGTGGTACCCACCCTTCAGAGGGATGATGAGGATAAAACATATACATCACAGTGGTCCCCACCGTCCACGTACTGGACGGTGGGTTGCAACGCACATCACAAAGGTCCCCACCGTCCAGATGGACGGTGGGATTAAATACATACCATTGTGGGACCCTCAAAGCCTGACCGTCCAGATGATGGACGGTCTGGATAGACAACATATACATCAAGATGGGTTCCGCGTGGGGGCCCATCAGATATAATATATAAATTATATTATATAATATATAATATCTTATACAGACGGACAGTGGATTTCAAACCTATATAATATATATAATATATAATATCTTATACAGACGGACAGTGAATTTTGTATATATATATATATATATATATATATATATATATATATATATATATATATATATATATATATATATATGTGTGTGTGGAAAAGGTACTATACGCTCGACCGTATTATACCTTCCATAAGGTTGAGTGCTGGCGGCACGTTATTCATGAGATGGTGAAGAAATTTTGTAGGAAACTGAATAAACAAAATCGCATGAAATTTATGTGCGAGCCTTCATTGTTGGAAGATCATGTGCTAGAATTATGTATGGGGCCCATTATAATGTTTGTGATAAATCCAATCCATCCATCTGTTTTTCAAAATCATTTTCTGACATACGACCAAAAATGAGGAGGATCCAAAAATTAAATGGGGCACATGAGAGGAAACAACGGGCATTTAGTGACTACCGTTAAAACATTCATATGGCTACAAAAGTTTTGTATTGGTTTGTGTTCATGGTGTTTTCATTTCATATAAGTGAAAATGACTTTATAAACGGTTTGGATGGAATATAAACACCAAGGTGGAGCCTAGGAAGGTTTCAACGGTAAGCATTCCTTTTTGCCGTGTTTCATCTCGTATGGCCTACTTGAATTTTGGATCCTCCTAATTTTTAGTATAATGTCCTACAATGATATCTAAAAACGAATGGACGGATTGGATTTCACACAAAGATCACAATGGGCCCCACACAAAATCCTTTTGCGAATCTTCACTTTTAGTAGGATATCCGGAAACGTACCGGCTACCGCCAATGACAGGTGGTCAGTGCTATATGGGCCCCACCATGCTGTATGTGTTTCATCTATGTCATTTATATGTTTTTCTATATCATTTTATTGTAATGATAAAAAAATGGGGTATATCCCAATCTCAAGTGGACCACGTTATAGGAAATAGTGTTGAGTTTTAATGGGTCATTAAATTTTTTGGGGGGCCATAAAAGTTTTGGATCAAGTTGATCTTTGCTTTTTTCCTTCACATGGGTCCGCATGACTTAATCAATAGTTTGGATGTCAAATAAACAGTACAGGATGATTTTAAGCGTGAGCATCATCACTCTCCACACTTTTTTCTGTGGTGGGGTCCACTAGGGCTTTTGATCTGGCTCATTCTTTAGATAATGCCATAATATGATCTTTAAAAGTGGATGAACGGTGTAGATATAATACATACATCATGATGGGACCCACAGAACTTTGTAACTTGATGTCCGCTACTCAACCTCTCATGGTCGACCAAATATTGTATCAAGCTTATTTTTGGTCTCAAGTCCTGAAATGAGCTCAAAAAACGGATGAATGGGATAGATTTTTCATAAACATCATGGTGGGCCCTACCTTAGTTTCCGACGTAGTAACTTCCTATGAAAACTCAGAGTGAATCGCGTCTCAAGAATCTAGGAGTGCGTATTACAGCGGTTTCCTGCTGACGCAAATTAGCTGCTGACGGGTTGAGTAGCCAAACTCGCTGTCACCGAATTTTGTGGACCCACCACAATACATGTGTTGTATCCACACCGTCCATCCATATAGAGAGATCATTTTAGGGCATGATCCAAAGAATGAGGAAGATCCAAAGCTCGAGTTGACCCACCATAGAAAACAGTGGGTATAGTGACAACCACCGTTGAAACCTTCCTAAGGTCCATCATGATGTTTATTTGATATCCAACCTGCACATGTGTCAACGAAGACATGAAATACAAAAAGCTCAGATATTAGCTTGATCTAAAACTTTTGTAATGCTTAGAAGATTTTAACGGTGGGAGTCACTCTCTCCACTATTATCTGTGGTAGTCAACTTGAGCTTTTGATATGACTCATTCTCTGGCTCATGCCATAATATGATCTCTCCAAATGGATGGACGGAGTGGATATATAATATACATCATGATGAGGCCACAAAACTTGGTTACATAACTTCATTAGCAAGTCCTGCCACCCAACCTTTTGGTAGCTAATCCGCGTCCGTTTCCTACTAAATTTATTGCGGTTTTATTTATTTAGTTTCCTTATAAAATTTTCTCACCTTCTAACGAATAATGTGACGCCAGCACTCGACCTTACGGAAGGTATAATACTGTCGAGCATATAGTACCTTTTTCCATACATATATATATATATATATATATATATATATATGAAAAGGTACTATGCGCTCGAGCGTAAAGCGGTAGTCCGTGAGGTCGAGCTGTGTGGGCCTCACCGTTATGCCGTTCGAAGATCCACACCGTCCACCAGATGCACGAGCCCAAGTTGGGCCCACACAGCCCAAAATCAGCCATCCACGTAACTCAGGTGGGCCATATCATCGGAAAACATAAGTATACATGCAAAAACATGTAAAAGCACTTGGTGGGCCCCACATGAGTTGTGTATACCACCTGAAACTTGGTCTAAATTACATTCAAGTGGGACACACATGATGGACGGTGTTGATCATCAAAAAACGTCTCGAAAGGTCCCCACAAATGGTTTTGAATGTTTCAATGGTGCACGGCCCCTCTCAACTTCTGTATGTGGTGTGGCCCACAAAAGTCACGGATTGACTTGATTTTCAGCCGTATGGGCCCCCTTTGGAATGGTGCATCTGGTGGACGGTGTGGATCTTCGAACGGCATCACGGTGGGGCCCACATCAGCTCGACCTCACGTACGACCGCTTTACCCTTGAGCGCATAGTACCTTTTCCCTATATATATATATATATATATATATATATATATATGTATATGTATATATATATATATATATATATATATATATATATATATATATATATATATATATATATATATATGGTCCAGCGTCCAGATGGACGATCTGGACCGTCTGAGTTTTATACATTACAAGGGGACGGTGCAAATATAATAAATACATTAAGGTACGGTCCGCAAAGATAGACGGCGTGGAGAAATAATACATACGGTGGCCCTCAGATCTTGCGGACGATGTACAGCAGCAGCAGGAAGTGGGTCCACATAGTGGACGGTCTGGATGTCACCAACCCAGATCAAACCCACAGAACTTGCAACGTCACGACTGCTGGAGCACTTACCATCTGACGGATGGTGTGGATCACCAAGGTTGGATGGCATTACATCACGGTAGGTCCCACGGATCCTACCTGCTGCACGTGCAGCAACTGTTGTAGTGGCTGCTGGCCCGCCCTCCATCGGACGGACGGACGGACGGACAGGATTTAATGCAGCAAGGTGGGCCCACTAGCATTTGCTGACGTCAGTATCCCAGCTGTTTTGCTGGATTGGGATACACCAGCCAACCCGGTTCCACCGTCCAGAAATTGGACGGTGTGGGTGCAACATATAATGTTAAGGTGGGCCCCATCTAATGCACGGTGTAGATAAGACACATACACCATGATGAGGCCCAGATCTGCTGACGTGAATCAGCAGCAATGGCTGCTGGGCCAGCCATCAAATGGGTGGCGTGGCTACAATGCATCATGGCAGGGCCTGCACAGCAATGCTCCCACACGTCCAGTTTCTGGACGGTGCGGATAGGCCCATCCATCATGGCTGGCCCCACGGCATGGATGAAACGCATGCATTATTGGTGGGCCACACATCAAAAGTGAGAGAGAGAGAGAGAGAGAGATAGAGGGAGGGACCCCGCCACTATGGGCCCTCCCTATGCAATGCATACATCTGAATGGGTCTCACCAATGTGGACCCTTAAATCATAAAAAGACAAATACAAGATCACCCACTTATGATCTTCTCCTCCTTCCGCCAAAGCATGTTAAAGCTCCAAAGGAACAATCCTGACGGTTGAGATGACACTTGAATGGTGGAAACGGGAGATAAGAAGTGGGCCACACAAAGCTCTCTCTCATGGAGCTATCATGAACGAATTTCTTGCTTGGGAGAAAATGAGGAAGAGAGATGAGAGAGAGAGGTGTAAGAGAGAGAGGGATGGGTGATGGATGGGGTGAGAGATGAGTGATGGGTGTATTTGGGTATAAGAGAAAGTTTGACTTTGGGGTTGCTTAGGGATGTGGTTATACTTTGACATGTGAGGTGATGTGTACTTGATTGATGGGATTGATGAGATTTGATGTGATGTTCTCTTGGGTTTTGCAACGCACAGTGTTTTTCCTCAAACTGAATACAAGCATACATCTCCTGACCAGGGTATTACCTTGGTGCGCGAGACGCGGCATCGGAACTGCGGCGACGACATGATCGCATGGGTACAAGTCTCAGGTCAAGCCGACTCTGAAATACGGGACATGACTCAGGATTGCATGCAAACCCCGATAACAGAACGTGGGTCGCCGAAATTCGACTGGAAAGACTGCGAAAACTTACGGAACGGTACGGCCTAGGATACGGGTCTTACACTATTCACTGACCGATTTGTGGTAGTATATTTTGATGACATCCTGATATATAGTCAAGATAAGACAAAGCACAAGAAACATCTCAGGTGGGTGTTATAGGTCCTACAAGTTAACAAGTTGTACCTTAACTTAAAAAAGTGTAGTTTTTTAATGGACAATCTATTGTTCTTAGGATTTGCGTCCATGGACATTCGTATATATGATGAAAGATATGAGCCATTAGGGAATGACCGATCCCAACAAACATTCATGAAATTAAGAGTTTCTACGGGTTAGCGACCTTCTATCATCAATTCATGCAAAATTTTAGCATGATAGTCACACCACCTATTACAAATTGTATGAAAAAGGGACCGTTTCAGTGGACCGATGAGGCTGATAAGAGTTTTCTTGAGGTCAAGCATCGGTTGTCCACAACACAGGTCTTGGTTCTTTCTAATTTCGAAAAATTGTTTAAGGTTGAGTGTGATGCTTCATATATCGGAATTGGAGGAGTATTATCACATGAAGGCAGGTCGGTAGTCTTCTACAACGAGAACTTCAGCGAAACCCAAAAGAAGTGGTCGCCATATGAGCTTAAGTTGTACATAGTTGTTCAGGCGCTGCAACATTGGCAACATTATCTGATTCAAAGAGAGTTTGTTATATACACGGAACATCAAGTATTAAAGTTTATTAATAGTCAGACTAATGAGAATTGTGTGCATGTTAGATGGGTTACATTTTTATAGGAATTCACGTTCGTTTTAAAGCACAAGTTAGGGCAGAAGAACAAGGTGGATGATGCACTTAGCCGTCGTGTGTCATTACTTGTTACAATAAGCAATGAGGTGGTCGTCTTCGACTGTCTCAAAGAGCTGTATACTGAGGACATGATGGTTTTCTCTTAAAAGGGAATCGATTGTGCATCCCCCAAAGTTCTTTGAAGGAGTAGATTATTCAGGAGCTACATGGAGGTGGCCTTAGTGGACACCTTAGGTCAGACAAGACCCTAACTCTTATGGAGGAGCGATATTACTAGTCACAATTGGTACGTGATGTTGGAAAAACAGTGGAACGTTGTCATATTTGTCAGACTTCTAAGGGATAATATCATAATACAGGCCTCTACACCCCGTTACTTATGCCTAATGACCCTTGGGAGAATTTATCTATGGACTTTGTGCTTGGTCTCTCACGAACACAATATAGCATGGATTTAATGTTCATAGTGCTAGATCATTTTTCCAAGATGACTTATCCCATGCAAGAAGACCCTCGATGCAATACACGTGACGAATCTATTCTTCAGAGAGCTCATGCGACTACACGGGGTTCCCAAGACCATTACATCTGACTGTGACACGAAGTTCATTAGTCACTTTTGGTAAACTTTATGGACTCAATTCAATACACGTCTTCAGTTCAACAGTGCCTACCACCCACAGACTGATGGCCAGACTGAAGTTGTGAATCGCACGTTAGGAAACCTCCTTCGATGTATTTCAAGTGAAAAACTAAAGCATTGGAATTTGGCCTTGTCTCAAGCGGAGTTTTCATTCAACAACATGGTGAACCGCTCGACAGGAAAGTCCTCATTCCAGATTATTTACGGTCGAGTGCCTCGCCACAAACCTGACTTCGTCCCTCTGCCCAAGTTCCCAGGCACGAGTATTGCAGCAAAACATATGAGTGACATGATCATGTGCATTCATACGGAGGTACAAACCAAGCTACAAGCCTCAAACGAGAAGTACGAGGAGCAAGCGGACAAGCATCGGCGACAAAATGTGTTCAATATGGGCGACCACGTTATGATCCATCTATGCAAAGAGAGATTTCCGACTAGGACGTATAATAAATTGAAGAATAAGAAGATTGGACCGGTACCGATCCTCCGAAAGATCAATGACAACGCTTACATTGTTGATCTTCCAGATAACATGGTGATCTCACAGACTTTCAACGCCGCAGACCTGACCGAGTATCATGAGCCAAAACAGGACGAGAAATCGAGGATGAATTCCTTTGAAGTGGAGGGGACTGATGTATAGCAGGTCACAGACAGTCTCATGACCAAGATGGATAAAAAAAAGGCCCGATTCGAAGCAAAGGTGATCCGAATCGTCAAAACTTAAAACAAACGTATCCCGCGAACCAGAATGAGCTATCAGACGTACCATATATGATTTTGGGGTAGGACGACTTGCTTTAGCCGAATTTATGAAATACCATCAGATCGACGGTCAAATTCCTGTTTTAATTTCTTTTTTACTATTTATAGTAAGTTTTAGTTTGAGTATAACTCTTCATTCGTTGGGCTTTAGGAGTTGCATCGAACGTGAAAAGTGCTTAGAATAGTTAGGGGAACATCATGGTTCGGCCAAATAGGACACTTGGTATTTTTGGCCGAAAATCATACGCACTAGTAGGAATCACGACCGTCTATAAATAGCAAATTCACTATTTCAGTAAGTTGCGATTTTTAGGAGTTTTAGTAGTAGTTTAATTTCAAAACTTCTTTCATGGCATATTATCCCTATTTAAAGGAGTGTAAACTCATATAGTCATTCATTAATCAATTTATGAATTTTCTAAAATATTATTTCTATTTTTTTTTATTTTTTTTTTCCTCGTGGACTCGAGAAGTCTCTTTGAAGAGTCCAAAGAAGCTTTGTGGATTCGAGAAGTCTCTTTGAAAAGTCCAAAAAAGCTTCGTGGATTCGAAGTAGTTATCCTTAAGAAAGACGGTGATTGACCTCATCACATTCATCCCTGCGTCAATTAGAATGGGCCAACAGTCAGGGGTCCCACCCACCTTGGTGGATCCGAGGTCGCACCTAATCCACTCCCCCAAATTCGGGACAGATTTCCTACAAAAGCCTTTTGCATGAAGTTCCTGTGTTGGAAACCTAAGTTGGGCCTACCATGATGTTTGTGAGAAATCCACCCCGTCCATCCGTTTTGTGAGATCATTTTAGGACATGGGCCAAAAAAGAAATCCACCCCGTCCATCCATTTTGTGAGATCATTTTAGGACACGGTCCAAAAAATGAGTCGGATACAATACACAAATGGGCTGAAAACGTGAGGATTGAACATCCACATATAATTGAAATATTTGTGGGGCCACAAAAGTTTTGAATCAGGCTGATATTCATGGTTCCAGCTCATCTCAGTAGGAATGACATTATGAATGGTATTGATGGGATTTGAATGATAGGAATTTCCCTGCCAACCTTTTCCTTCAATGCAGCCCACTTGAGTCTTGTATCTTGCTCATTTTTTGCCTCAAGTCCTAAAATGAGCTCAAAACACATTCGGTGGCGATTGCACGGTGTGCCACGCACCACCCACTTTGATGGCATGTGGACGTCACCAAGTTCTATGGGTCCCACCATGATGGCATTTTGTGAGATCATTTTAGGGCATGGGTAAAATATTGAGGCATATCCAAAGCTAAAGTGTATCACACTATAAAAAGCAGTGTATCACACTATAAAAAGCAGTGGGGATTGAACACTTACCATTGAAAACTTCTCGGGGGCCTCTGGAAGTTTTGGATCAAGATGATATTTGTGTTTTCCCTTTGTTCATGTCTATGTGATCTTATGAATATGTTTGATGGTAGCTAAACATCATGGTGGGCTTGCCACTACTTTCTGTGGTGTGGTCCACTTGAACTTTTGATTTGTCTCATTTTTGGGCCCATGTCCTAACATGATCTCGAAAAATGGATGGACGGTGTGGTTAAAACACATACAGTAGGATCTAACCCACAAAACTTGTTGATGTCACGCAACACAATCCACTTCCTAAATCTCTTGAAGCAGTAGTTGCGGGGAGGACACCATTGCCAATTTTTGGTGGCATAGGACACCAAAATTGGGGCCCACATGATGAATGGCTCAAATCTCAGACATACATAGAGAACTCATTTGTCTCCTACACTGCAAGAAAATGATCAGGTAAGCACTGGTAAAGGTGGCGTCGGTAAAAGCTTTACTGACGGTCAGAGACCTTTACTGGCGGTTGTGATGGATGCCCCTAAATAGTAAGTTTTTGCTGCACTACCAGAACAATGGTCAAAGCCTACGGATAAAATCCGTGGCTAAAGATATGCGGCCATGGGTATAGCTGCTATAGCTGTGAAAGATGTAGCTACGGATTAAATTCCTAGCAATAGATGGTACAGCTTCCAATAATCCATAGCAATAGAGCAAAGCTTTCTCGTCAAAAGTTTAACAAAAAAAAAAAAAAAAACAAGAAGAAGAAGAAGATGATAGAAAAGAAAAAGTGATGTGGTCTCCTGCCCTGCCAAGTATAAATGGTCTGCACTCATCTATCATTATGGTTGTGATTTTTAAGTTGCAACTGCATCGATGATTCTTTGGTTCGCCTGCACCGATTCATCGCTCCATTAGTTCTTTTTCTTTCTTTTCACTAGCATTGCCATTAACACTTGGAGATTTTATACCTGATGTAGCAGTAACCAATCGATGTTGGAACTCACGAGACCAGCTCTTTCTAATGATGTTTCAATCGACTAAGGCACACATCGAACAGCAAAACAGAAAACCTCCTTGCCATTCATCTGTATACAGGAGTAGGAAGAGAGTCTTGGAGGAGAGTCTGGTGCACCGTTTGAGCTCAAGACGTTCTCTGATTGGTTGTCCTTAATGATAGCATTCAAATGCCTGTCAAGGGGCCACGAGTTCATAGTTTCAACTTAAAATGACGGTGTTGTATTGTAACAGGAAAAAAAAAAGGGTAGAAGAAATAAGTATGATTTTTCATCCTATCCTCATCACCACCACAGGCCTGCAAATTGCAGCACCATGAATGAATGTTGTATCCAAGATAACTTGTAGAATGAATTCAAGAAACAGATAGGTTGCCATCCTTTGTTGCCTGATGCCATTTGCATGCTGCAACTCACCTACTGTAAAGCAGCATACATACCACCAATCTGGACTGTCCAAAACATGGGCCACGTTGTTCTTGAAATGTTGCAACTCATCCACTGTTTGTGTGGCATTCAAGATACCAATCTGGACCATACACATAATGGGCTCCTTTGTTGGCGAAGCATCCAAACACAAGTATCAACTCACCAAGTTTCTACATTTACCTTGAAAGTTTATAGGGTTCCATGAAAGCTATTGATTGGGCATCAAAGGCAAATTCAGGTACATGGAGGATTGTGTGCGTTATCAACAAAATCTGGAACTTAACTTCATCCACCGATGTAGTTTTTTGACATGTACAATGGGAAGCAAATGAGGGATTGGCTTCTAAGGCTGTAGATCTAGATATTTTTCTGTAAACTGGTTATATCTGTAATTTGTTTACGGTTCATTTTTGCTTCTATGTATTTTTTAGGCTATCAATAAAATTATCACAGTTTCAAAAAAAAATGGGAGGCAAATGAGTTCATTGATGCATTAGCCAGAGGAGGCAAAAATAAACTGCCCTTTATGTATTTGGTAATCTCTGCCCTTATCTTAGGCTGTACTCTCTTCTTCTTTCTGCGAAGTTGCTGCTTATCAGGAAAAAGATGAATGTTTATATGTTGTTTTTGTATTACAAATACTAGTACTTAAGATCTTTTATTTTCCTATGTTTTTCATGTAGTTCTCATCGCAATAATCAGCAACTTCCCCTGATGAAGTATGCAACTATAATGTTATTCATTTCTAAAAGAAAATAGCACACCAACTTCCTGAGATTTCATGTCAAAGTTTTCAGTATAGACAATCTGGATATCAATGGTTCAACAGATGCAATTTAGTAACTGAGATCTAGCTGAAGAAAGCTGAGTCAGTGGTGCTTCCTAAGAACTTGCGAACTAGATCATTCATGAGCAATTACAAAGCCCAAGTATCAAAGATTCATCAAAGGAGCAGCGTCTTGAACTACTACATACATAAAGCAAGGGCATTAGAAGTTTCATTTAAAGTTTGTAATCGTACCTCTGCAGTCCGCACCTCCTGGGTATAAGTTAGAGATACTGTTATTACAATGTTGGAGAACACAATCGCACCCTAAAGAATGGGAACATGTAAAAGACATCGCACCTTGATGCCTTTTTCTTAATTCAAATGAACCATTGAAATCAATTACCTTAATTGGATTGGCTCTATCATGTGATGCATTGTCCTGCATACTATCAGGTCTACTCAGCTGGTGAACATCAAGGCCACAGGATGCCAACTCTGAAGCAAGTGCTGTCCCCTGATACTCAAAATTGTGGCATGTAAAGCAAATTCTAGCCGTATTCAAACCTCTAGGAGCATACAAATCCCAATAGAGTGGTGCCTGAGAAGCCAAGTTTACTTATTAGAGGGGGGAAAAACATTAGAAATTATTTATAAAAAGGAACTAGTGAAATTCTAACCGTTGCCAGTGCATACAACAAACGTTGTCTGCCAGTCATGGCAATGGATTATATCTGGTTTCTTGCCAGCTTGAAGAAGCAATTCAAGTGCTGCATGGCTAAAGAATGAAAAACGCTTGAAATCATCACTCTCCATAAAATTGTCCTCTCCAGAAGAATTTAGCTGGATGATGAGGCTCAATGAAATAGACAGGAAGACCTGTTAACAATTCTAATCAACATGAATCATAACATCATTTGCAAATAGAAAGTAAGAATTAATGAGGAACTATTGCTGACCTTCGACTGTTCCAACCCAAATTTTATTTCGGAATAGCTTATCAGCTGTTGGAAATGAATCTGTTTCTGGAAGATGAAGACAGTGAAGAACATGGAATCAAAAAGCTAATGATGTGCCAATTTGGTCCCTTGCAAAGGCATAAGTAAAAGCATACTGATGAAATTCTAAAGACAAGATGGCAATATATTCAATATGAAAAGTAAAGCAGGCCTACAGAAGTAAATGCTAATATTAAACAATGTTGTATATTGGAAGCATTTCACTGTACCATTATTGTGAAAACCCAACATCATTACAAGAGATTTATTTTTTACATGTTCAAAGATGATAGATCCATTGACACTTGATGTAAACTTGACTGATGATCACTTTACAAAAACATTATCATGAAAATTGCACAAAGCGGATGGGAAGAACACTTAGTATATGGACTTCTTGAATGTAATGGAGCACATCAAAATGCAATGGAGCACATCATGATCATTTAAATGAATGCTTGATACACAGAAAATTTTTAGAGAGAATGCTGCAAACCTGAAATAAATTTCAGAGGTAAGGGCAATTAAAACAAATGGCTATGAAAAGAACCTGAAATAAATTACTTAGCGGGATTAGATTAGGCCCGGAAATTATAGATAACACAATCATTTTGAATTTGACCTCAACCAATATAATATTAAGTTTGTTGACATAAAGCCTTTCCTGCCGAAAAGAGACTTCATTACTTGAAAGCTATAAAAGATAAACATCAATAACAGTCATAACTTGCAATAGTATACGAAGTGTAAATTAAAGAAACAGAAATTGCAACTAATTGAAGTGGCTATATTGCTTTTTTCTTTTCTTTTTGATATGGACCCATAACGACTGATCTTCTTTTTGATCGAAAAATTCCCCCCAAAAGAAAAAATCAATCATCATGTTATGTCACTCATTTTTTTAAAAAGGTAATGCAGCTTTTATTAAAAAACCCTAGGTAGAGGAGCACTTAACCAGGGAGAAAACTACAAACTAAGCTAGAATAAAAGCCCTTGGTGGTCCCCCACATCTCAGAGCTAGAATAGCATTTATGATAAGGACCACAAACACATCCATCAATGTGCATCACAACCATGAATACTCAACCCACCAAAAGCATGAACTATAAGATCAATAGAGATAATGCAAGGAGAGAAGAAAATAAAATCTTCAACTTATATAGCACTTAACAAAAAATAAATTTGATTGAGGCTTCCCTATCCAATCTGTCAATCTGCTTGTCTCTTTTCCACTGTTTGAAGTCTGTTATCTTAAAGATTGACAAAACTTCGAAGGCACTTCCAGTGGCAAGAAGGATTCACAGCTAGGAAATTCCCTCTCCTGAACTGGAGTGAGGTTTGCAATCCCTACAATGAAGGGGGAGTGGCGGAGCGGATATTAGAAACCTCGAGGTGATGAACAAAGCCCTCCTTTGAAAATGGCTTTGGAGATTTGGAAATGAGACTGCGACTGTGGCATCATATCATTGCTGCAAAATATGGCTTATCTCCCAATGGGTAGTGAATTTAAAGGCTCCTCCCTTTACCGAGCTTCTTTCATTTGGAAAATTATAGCCAGGGGGCCCGATTGTTTTTGACAGGGTCTACTCTATGTAGTTTTTCATTTCTTTGCTTTTTCTCTTTCCTTAATAAAATCTTCGTCTTTCAAAAAGGGGAAAAAAAAAAGGCTTAGACTAGATAAATCAAATGTTCACCCAATTAGTTGAGATACTGCTTAGATGAGAACAACGTCGACTTGATAAAATTGTTCCAAAAAAAAAAAAAAAACAACTAGATAAATCAAACCATTTTTTTTTTTTATTTTGGAAAGACACGCATGGGGATTGAGGTGAATTCAGGTGTCAACTATCAAAGTCTAAGGCAGACGTTAATCTTTCACTAGCTAGTGATATGGATTTTTTTTCCACAATATGCAAAACCTTTGATTTCCTATGGAAGATCCGAAATTGTCTTTCCCAAGGACAACTCAGTGTAAGCCAGGCATTAGCATCAAACTCAACCTTCTCTTCTCACGTAGGTGGTTCATTTGTTTTGTTAACCTCCAACAGTTTAGCTTTAAGGTTTAAATCTCATTATGGAGCCATTAAGTGAATTACACATCCTAATCACATGATGGATTTGTTTTGCCATGCTATACTATGGGGATAAGTCCTGCAAGGTCATATATCAAACATAGCCATCTATTGGTGGAATGAGATTCAAGAAGTGCCACTTCTTGTGCTTCGTCTTGTAGACCCCTTGGAAACAAACTTCTTCGTTAATGAAATTATCGCTAGGGCTGATGAGGAGAAAAGTACTTTTGTTGTAGTTGCTAGAACTACAAATTTGATTGCAGACACGTTAATCAAAATGGGTGTTTCAGGGTCTTCTCCTGAAATTGGCAGTTGCTATCCATTGTCTTAATGGATAGCCAGCCCTTGTTCTTATCCTTTTTGTCAATAAAATATTCAGTATTCTGTATTAAAAATAAAAAAATAAAAAAGGTCATGCATACTATTCTTTTATGTGAAGGTGTCGAGTTACCATTTATGAACTTGTATGAATTATTAAGGCTTTGAAGATGCCTATAAAAGTGATGATGAGATCACTGCAAACAATAACAACAATAAGTACAGTTATAGTGAAAACTATGGTTGTAGTTGCTAAAACTGCAAATTAGGTTGCAAACTTGTTAGCCAAAATGGGTGTTTCAAGATCTTCTCCTGTAACCGCAATTGCTATCCACTGTCTTTATGGATAGCCAGCTCTTGTTCTTACTTCTTTTCTTTTGATGAATTTTAGTATTCTATGAAAGAAAAGAAAAAGGTAATGCAAACCATTATTCTGTGTGAAGATGTCAAGTTAACATATATGAATTATTAAGACTTTGAAGATGCCTATCAAAGAGATGATGAGACCATTGAAAACGATAATGACAATAACATAAGTTGCATTAGTAATTACTACATCAAAGTTTACTCATACAACAAATTGATTTCACAATGCAAGACAGACGGATCAACAAATAGGTTCCAACAACGGACCCCACATGCTGGCCAATTAAGGCCTTGGTAAAAATCCCATCCAATTGGACCATGGGGCCCACAATCTAATCAACAGTCCATCAAATGGCATGCTTGCTTGTGGGACAAACAGAGCCAACTGGATGGATGAAACAATGGACCAATTGGACTTAACTGGATGGATGAAACAATGGACCAATTGGACTTAGGGGGCAACAAGTCCAATCGGCTGGGTATTTTTACAGTTAATACAAACAATATATGCAAAAGTAGGGCTTTTGTGCAACCACAAAGCCCCAAAGAGAGCCATACGGTTGTGGATAAACAGTTTTGAGAGTGTTTGGATCTTTGGATGGGATATTTAATAACATTTTAACTTTATTAAATGATTTGTAGTAGTTGAGGTATTTTAGGAATGTTTTGTTGATGGACCAATTGGCTTTTAGCCTTGGCTTCAGTGAATTCTGATTGGGACTTGTATCATTGGCTATATAACCAAAATCCAAGTAGTTAGCCTTATTCTAATGTGTGGGGTTCAAACGTACCTCCTCGGGTGGAAGCTCTCTACGTTGGAATAGTTTGTTGGAATCTATGATAAAGATTAAAACAGAAATGTATCAGAAGATAATAGTTTGTGCAAATTATGTTAATGTACTGAAAAGGGACGTTGGCATAGTTCACATAATAGAAATACAAACCTGTGAAAAAAATTCTGTGAACAATCCTGTATGTGAGAGCATGATTACCATATCTAATAAGATTCTCTTTATCAATCAAGAAATCATGATCCGTATCCAGCTCCCAAAATTTGCAGTATATCACATAGAAATGTTCATAGGAGAAGTACCTGTAGAAATATATTTTATTTAAAAAAATAAAAAATAAAACAGGCATTTGACAGATGAAGTTGACTCTTGTGCCATGAATCTTACAGCAGGAAGCATTACAATGGACAGATGCATTAGGTAGTGTCACCTTTAATCCATAGTTGCTGCATTAATATATAAGAATCAATTCTCTTATGCTTAACCATGATAAGAAATCATTCTCTAAGAATCAATTCTCTTGTGCTTAACCATGATAAGAAATCATTCCTTAAGCCATTTTCCACATCTTCTGAATATATTAAACACACAAAACCATGATAAGAAACCACTTTTTAGAAGCACAATTTGGGCCAGTTGCAATTCCACTCAGTGCAAAAACAGGTAACTTCCACGCTGTTTGTAACCAAATACTAGGTCGATCCAGTGATGAAGATTAGAGCTTACATGTTCACTTTCTATGGCTTCTCGGTTTCTGTGTATGAATTCTTTAGGGGAGCCCTGTGTCATTGATTTCAAATTCAGTTGACTTTTTGAAGGGCACTAGCTATCAGAAAAGTTTCAGTCAGGTCTCTCAAAAGAAACAATTCACTGATTAGAAGGTTATGTTAAATTTGATATAAGATGATGTTTCAAGCAAGCAAATATTACTGATATATTGAAATGGGAACTGCTCACATCATCTCAACTCAGTAGCTGAAAGCTTGGTACATATTGGAACCTAACAGCTAGTTTGATGCTTTCTGAAATGTCTTTGACTGACTTATAGTTTGAATCTGCGAGTGTTGGTTGTATCTTTTTTTTTTTTTTGGACAAATTGTGGGCCCCACGATCAGATTACCTGTAATACCCCGTTACAACTTAAGAATTTTATAGGCATCTGAGTGACTCCTTGAGGTTTTTCACGGTCATGGCCTAAATATCAAAGAACTCTAACAGCTCAGGCTACATGCAAACCAAACTCAAACTACTTCGAGAGTGACCAAGCCCATTTACCATCAACCGGTAAAGAAAAAGGGACACCAACTAGACAATCTTAACAGTTGGAACCACCAAACCATACCATCGTGTCCTACAAATCCAATGGCTTACATTGTTTAGGTCCATTTATGTGTTGGAGAGCCATCTTGTTCCTATGCATGATACAAAAGAAAGAATCAAAGTTACATTACCTCCTTCAGTAGCCATGAAAGATCAGAGCAAGAACACAGAACAGATGCAAGTTGTGCGATTGAGGAGCAGATTTCGTGAAAATAAAAAAAGTTTGTTCACTGGCAAGGTTTTTCCCTTTTTTTTTTCCTCAACTAAGGCGATGGCAGCGACCCTTTTTTTTTTTTTTTTTTTCCAAAAGGAGGGCCATGCCCATAATCTTTGATAAAAGAAACGAAGATGTACAAGCTACACTTTCGGCTGGGCTCCACAAAAAACATCGGGTCTCACCTATCATATCAGAAAACAGAAGACTGAAAAGGGGAATGAAAAAAAATCAGAGCATGCCAAGCAGCTACTCAAAATGCAGAAAACTTAAGCTTCTACGCCTCCTTGCGAACCAGCAGCAAGAAGACAATTCCTACTCGCCCACTTCTCGGGCCCCATACTCACCCTCCGCCAGCTACTACCCCTCACCCTGCATTATCCAGATACTCTAAACAAACAAACAAAAAACCTGCAGCCTAAGTCTCTGTAACAGATAGACCGGATCTGCCCCACCCTCCCATACAAAGTCTTTGAACGTAGCCCAATCTGCTACTGAGAAAATCATTTCCTTTGGCGATTGCATCTAATGACTGAGCAACAATGCAGACAACTAGCAAAATTTGGAGTATTTTACCATAACTAGCAAAAACATATCATGATAATTCTTATGCAGACAACTAATATAGCTGAAAGAGATTGAAAATGCTTCAGATTTAAAGAAACGATTTCCTCACATTTGAAGCACTTGAAGTGAGAAACAAAACATTAGAATTAACAACTTGCTTGGGAGCAGGAAATAGCAATACCTGTAATATTACAATGATGACTTCCCAAAGTTTTAGTTATCGTCTATAAGCCTTCTAGTCACATGAGAACCAGTTTGACAAAAATAAGATAAACTTAGCTTGAGCTTTTTTTGGAATTGATGTAATTGTGGATACCATCAAACATTATTTATACTACTGACCTCTACCCTGAAAGAAACAAATCTAATGAAAGATGGATTCTTCATCATCATCTACATGGGCAGGGGATACAGAGTTGTTGAACCTGAACAGAACATAATAAAGTATAAATGAAAATCAGTAAAAGAACAGACGAATGCAATGCCGAGCATCTACACTGTAAGTAACTATGGCACTCCTTATCCAGTTAATAAGATAACAACATGAAACATTCCTTGTTGAGCCATTTCATCAAACAGTTAGCATGCATGAAATATAGGGGGGATTTTTTTTGTCCTTAAAGAAGAAAAAGAAGGAAAGAGGAACAATCCACCACAACCCAATCTACCCATACCCTACTCATCTTCGAGCCTGCTGAGATTCAACAGCAAATCACCATCACCACGTCTTCAACCAGCTGCCACAACTCTGCGGCACACAACTGCCGACCCCATCAAAACCTCTGCTTCCACCCTCTCCATTTGGCATCACCATCACCACAAGTCCACCTGCTGCCATTACAGATCCATAAAAAATCCATCAAACCCAAGAAAACAAAAAGGAGAAGAACGAAAAGCATACTGTCTACGCAGGATTAGGGCATCGAACCGGGTGTTCACTTGGCAACCATCCTCGTTGAAATCCTCGTATCTGATCCACTCGTTGAACTCAGAGGGTTCGAGCTACTTGCTGATGCTATTTACGACATGGCAGAAAAATGGAGAGAGAGAGAGAGAGAGAGAGAGAGAGAGAGAGAGAAGGGGTTTGGAAGAGTAGGGATTTCGTATTAAGGGGTTTCGAGAGGAGGGCTTGGGAGAAGAGGTCTGAGGAGCATCGAACGATAAATTATTATTATTATTATTTTTCCTTTTACGCCGGTTTGGATGCCTCTTAACTTTTCTAAAATGTAACAAAGTTACGGTGACTTTGTTACGGTTGGTATCTAGGGAGGAAAGTCACACATAAGTCTCTCAACCCATGGCTTTCTTACGGGAGAAAGAGGTGAAATTTTACAAGTACTTAGAGTCAATTTTTAAGTTACTTGTATCTTTGATATAGGTAACGGCTGAAGATTTTGAAATGAAAATTTTTGGAAAGAATCGCATCTGCATTGAAGAAGCGTACCTACTTTCAGACGGAGTGACGGATGCTTCTCCCTTTCTCTCAAGTCTCCTTCTCCCTCTCCCATCGAGCTTCAAAAAGGTTAGAAACCCATTTTCTCTCTTTCTATTACGTTTTTTTTTTTTTTTTTTTTTGCATTGATAGACGCATCTTGGTGAGGCGGCGTGGATAATGGCCGATGATCTGTGGGGCCCACCATATTGTATTTGTTTTATCCATGTCGTCCATCCATTCTTTTGGATCGTTTTAAGGCTTGATTCCAAAAATGAGGGATATCTAAATCTCAGGTGAACCACACCACTAAAAACAATAATTATTAAAAGTCCACCATTAAAAAACTACTAGGGCCCACTGTAATGTTTGTTTCACATCCAAGATGTTAATTAGGTATCGCTTCTAACATTCATTCCATTTTGCTTTTCCTCGTTACTTGACTGAGCGTAGCGGGCTCCGCGCCCTGGCTTCTAATGAAACCACCTATTATTGATTCCTCTCTTGGCTGAACAGAAGGTTAGATGAGATGGCTTCTTTGTTCTGTTATAAACTCATCTACTGCTCATTCGGTTCTTAAATGATTGAATAAGACTTGGATGAAGGGAACAAAACAAATATCAGTTTGATAAAAAACATTGGTGGCCAACCAAAAGTTTTTAATGGTGAGTGTTTAATCAACATTGTTTCCAGTGATGTGGTCCACCCGAAATTTTGATGTACCTTATTTTTGGGCTGATAACTTAAAATGATCTGGAATAATGGATAGATGGTGTGGATGAAACAAATACATCATAGTGGGCCCACATAACACTTTAACAGCCCACGGACAATAGTCTACTAATGATGGTGCTATGTGGGCCCCACCATGATTTATGTGTTATATTCATGCCATCCATCCATTTCTGATTATTATTTTAGGTAAGCCCATGTTTATAAGACCCATATAATTGGTTTTCTTGCTATGTGGGCCTTCCCTTTGTCAAGCTGTAGGTGTTGTGGCTGTTTGATGACCCATTTTAGTTTTTTTTTTTTTTTTTTTTTTTTTTTTTTTTTGCTTCTCGCTATGTGGTTTGTTGTGGTGTTTGAGAAGCCCATGTTTACAGGACCCATTTTGTTTTTGTTTTTTGTTTTTTGTTTTTTTTATTTTATTTATTTGTTTTTTTTTTTTTGCTTCTTGTTATGTGGGCTGTTGTGGCTGTTTGAGGAGCCCATGTTTATAGGACCCATTTTTGTTTTTTTTTTTTTTTTTTGTTTTTGTTTTTGTTTTTGTTTTTGTTTTTTTTTTTTTTTTTTTTTTTTTTTTTTTTCTTCTGCTATGTGGGAAATTTCATTATGGTGTTTGAGAAGCCCATGTTTACAAGACCCATTTTTTATTTTTATTTATTTATTTATTTATTTATTTTGCTTCCTACTATGTGGGCTGTTTGAGAAGCTCATGTTGATTGTACATATCAATATCTCTGGTAGGATTTTTTTTTTTTTTACTTGCAGTTTTGACATTCATTGATGAAATCATCCTTGTTAAGCACATGCCTATGACAGCTGGCCCTACACAGGAGATTCCCTTCCATGATTCACCACAGGGATCACCACCAGTTAATCTCCATCTGCACAGAATTGTATTACAGTAACAACTGAAAATTAGAAGATGATAACTTCAAGGGCCTGAACTGAAAATTAGAAGATGATAACTTTAGTGCTTGAAGAGTAGAAGGAATATACATTCGTGGAAGGTTATCAGATTCCAAGCAATCCATGTTTTTGTGGATGGAATATACATTCCTCCCATAATTTGTGAATGCATGGATTATCAGATCCCACAATCCACGTAATAGCAGATGTCCCCTGCCCAAAGGCATGTATGGTTGGAGAACATGGTTCCTAAATAGATTACTTTAGTTTGATGTTATT
Organism: Magnolia changhungtana; assembly: GCA_030180095.1. Taxonomy (NCBI): domain Eukaryota; kingdom Viridiplantae; phylum Streptophyta; class Magnoliopsida; order Magnoliales; family Magnoliaceae; genus Magnolia; species Magnolia changhungtana. The sequence continues at coordinate 8,057,509 of JASAUF010000625.1, forward strand.
TATTTTTTTTACTTTCTTTTCCTTTTAGCATTGTAAACATATATATCTTGTGAAGAAAATGAAAATTTTTACTTGGATATGTTACCTCAAGTTTTTTGCCCACATTACTAGCATTTTAAAAATATGGGCCCACTTTTATGGCCCACCTGTTGTTTAGTTTTGCCTAAGAATTGGCCAAACTATTCATTTACATGGGCTTAATAAAATGGAATAATTTAATCCCATCTTTTTTATGTGTCAATCGGATTTTTCAACGATTCCCTGTTTCAACTCTATCTAGTGTGCATATCCAACTTATTACCTGTAACTTTGTTACAGGTTATCCAAACACAAAAACAAAGTTACCTGTAAGTAAGTTACAACTTATATCCAAACTAGATTACCTACAACTTACACCTGTAAGTAAGTTACATGTAAGTGTCTTACAACTTAAAAAAGTTACGGGCATCCAAACAGGCCCTAAATGTTATAATCACCGTATTGTTGTACATCTCATGCATGTATACAGGGCAGTTTGTGTTGGTCGCCAGACGATATGCGCTAGTTATGCTCATTTTTCTTGTAGTGCGTTGAAAACGTCATGCTCTCCCAATTTAAAAGAAATTGATCAAGCAAGCTTTTACTTAGCTTTGGTAAATTTTCTTATGTTGAATGAACTCATATCCTAGTCGTCTGATTAGTTAGCATCTACGAAATCCAGAATTAGTAAACAAATGATGATATTTCTACACGTAACTGACTGAACCAATTCCTTCTTTTACACAGGACAGGAAGAAGTCTTGGATTTCAAAAAATAATATAAATAATAGGATTCTTTTACACAGGAGAGGAAGAAGTCTTGGATTTCAAAAAATTATAAAAATAATAGGACCATTTCAATGACAAGCATTTCTCTAACCCCGTTATAAATACTAGCCTAATCCTCTTACATAACCCATAGCCAAAAACACTCCTCATTATAACATTTAGAGTTCCTAGCATACATACACACTTCTAAACATATTTCCAAGATGTTCACCTGCTTTCTTCTCTTAGCATTCATTGCATTCAGTTTCTCCTGTACCTCTGCATCCGATCCCAGCCCTTTACAAGATTTTTGTGTTGTTATGCGCAACAGCCCAGGTATTTTCACTCCACTGAAAAATAAATAAATCAAGTAACTGCATCATTGCTTCAAATAATATTGCATGTAAATGCAATCCACCCCTTTCGTGAAAGGATTCACATGATGAATGGGATACAACACCAACCTCATTTTCTGTTATTTTCTATTTATGTTGGTTTAATAGGTCTTGAAAGAATATGTTGCTTACAATCTCTGTTGGGTTATATTGTGGCAGTGTTGGTGAATGGATTTGTGTGTAAGCAAGTTCAAGCTGATGATTTCTTTTTCACAGGACTGGACAAATGTGAGACTCGTATCCTAGCCCGTACCATTCCTTAGGTTTCCGCGGTCCTCCCGGTCGGATTTCGGCGACCCGCGATTTGTAACCGGCATTTGCGCGCAATCCTGAGTCGTATCTCGCATTCTAGAGTCAGCTCAACCCAAGACTTGTACCCTAGCGACCGTGCCATCGCTGCAGTTCCGATGCCGTGTCTCGTGCACCAAGGTGATACCCGGTCCAGGAGATGTGGGCCCACATTCAGTTTAAGGAAAATGCCACGTATTTGCAAAACCCAAGAGAAATATGTCAAATCAATCACATCATTAGTCAAAGTACAACACCCATCCCCAAGTACAACCATCCTCCCTAAAGTCAACTCTCTCTCTTACAACCAAGTACACCCATCACTCACCCATCACTCACCCATCTCTCTCTCTCTGTTACACCTCTCTCTCTCATCTCTCTCCCTCATTCTCTAAGCAACCCACGTCCACGCTCCATGAGAGAGCTCTGTGTGGCCCACCTTTCTATCTCCCATCTCCACCATCCTAAGATCATCTCGATCGTTGAAATCGTTCCCTTGGAGCTCTAGAGGTTATAGGCGGAAGAAGGAAGAGGAGATCAAAGGTGGGTGTTCTTTAGGTAGATCCTTTCATTTTCTTACATAGGGCAAGTGGGACCCACCAATCAATGGTGAGGATCCCATCTTGGTCCCTAGGTGTGGCCAATGGCCCGCCTTGATTGTATGCATGTATTGTAATGTAAGAGGGGCCCATAGTGGCGGGGGCCCTCCCACAACCATCGTCTCTCTCTCTCTCTCTCTCTCTCTCTCTCTCTCTCTTTCCCATCTTGTGACCCACCCTGATGAATGGGTTTAATCTCCACCATCTAACCCATCTAGTCGTCTGTCTCGGACAGGCCCTGGATGAAGGCAAAACACAAATTTCAGCCAAATTCAAATCAGGTGGGCCACGTACACGTGGACCCACCTTGATGTATTACCCACACCGTCCATCTAGGCCTCCCAGGTCATGGGCTTGGGAATGAGGTGGATGCAAATCCCAGGTGGAGCTCGCAGTGTTGTATCTTGCATGTGGGACCACTGTGACGTGTGTGTTTTATGCACACCCTCCAGTCCACTGGAAGTGGACCCCACCTTGATGTATGTATTAAATCCATGTCGTCCATTCAATTTTCTAGCTCATTTTAGTCCTTGAGCTGAAAAATGAAGCCAATCCAATTCTTTGGTAGGCCACACCAGCAATAAGACTATTTTAATAGTGGTAAATTGTTAGGGCCCGCTGTGACGGTACGTCAAAATATATCCAATATAGGACTCATTGGACCTGACCTGAGCCCGGGAACCCAGCCGACAGACTAGATCGCGCTGATGTGGGCCCCACCTATGAATAACCTCACATAAAAAAAAGAGGGGTTGACGCATTCTTTGCCGCTTCTTCCGGGCGAAAGAAGAAAGCGATATCCTCGTTGCTTGTAAAGGCGGGGATGGTGGGCCCCACCATAGGCTCCACCATGATGCCTGTTGAACATCAACACCGCCCATTTGATGGGCCCCCTTTAATTATTCGGACACCCCAAAAATCAGCTGTACATGGAACTCAAGTGGTCCACACCAAGAAACGGTAAGGATTGAAGTCTACCATTAAAACCCTTTTCGGGTCCCAGAAGTTTTGGATAAATATGAAATTTGTTTTTCCTCTTTATTTAGGTCTTTGTGACCTTATGAGCAAGTTGGATGGAAAATCAATGTTATGGTGGGCCCCACGTGGGACCCACCTATGAAGAGGATTGGCTGGTGTATATTTACACCAGCTAATATAGCTGCTGTGTTGACGTCCCAAGTTCAGTGGGTCTAATCACGAGGTATATGTTATATCCCACCGTCCATTCATTTCTTGTGGGTCCCACACGTGTGGACCCACCTGGTATATATGTTTCATCTAGGCCATCCAACGTAGCTCACCTTGATGTATTTATTCTATATCCACTCCGTCCATCTGTCCAAGGACGTGGGACCCACCTGTTGTGGGCAGATCGATTGGTGTACCTCACTCTAGCTATGTAGCTGTTGTACCACATCAGCAAGTTTTGTGGGCCACCATGATGTATTTGTTTCATTCACACCATCCAGATAGAGCTGGATGGTGCTGGATATTGTTTGGGTGGTGCTGATCATCATTAGGGTGTCATGTGCCCCATAGAATGATAGTGTACAGTGATACACATGTTGCACCGACAACTATTGAAATGATTTTAAATGTAATCCAAGCTCCCACTTGAGGCCCACCTTGATGTATTTTATGGCCCATCCGTCAAGCCCACTTTGATGTATTTTGTGGCCCATTCGAGAGGCCCACTTTGATATACTTATGGCCCATCTGTGAGGCCCACCTTGATATATTTGTAGCCCATCTATGAGGCCCATTAGTGCGGCCCATTGATGCAGCCCACCTTGATGTGTATGAGGCCCATTAGTGCGGCCCATTAATGCAGCCCACTTGATGTGTATGAGGCCCATTAGTGCAGCCCATTGATGCAGTCCACATGATGTGTATGAGGTCCATTAGTGCGACCCATTGATGCAACACACTTGATGTGTATGAGGCCTATTAGCGCGGCCCATTGATGCCTCACTTTATGTGTATGAGGCCCATTAGTGCCGCCCATTGATGCACCCCACTTGATGTGTATGAGGCCCATTAGCGCGGCCCATTGATGCAGCCCACTTGATGTGTATGAGGCCCATTAGTGCCGCCCATTGATGCACCCCACTTGATGTGTATGAGGCCCATTAGCGCGGCCCATTGATGCAGCCCACTTGATGTGTATGAGGCCCATTAATGTGGCCCATTGATGCAGCCCGCTTGATGTGTATAAGGCTCATTAGTGCGGCCCATTGATGCAGTCCACTTGATGTGTATGAGGCCCATGTGCAGGGCCCACCTGTGATGTATATTAGGCCCATGTGTAGGGCCCACCTATTATGTATTTGAAGGCCATGGGTTGTGGCCCACCCATTATGTATTTGAAGCCTATGGGTTGTGGCCCATTGTGATGTATTCGAGGCCCATGGGCAAGGCCTTATGTGATGTATTTTTGACCCATATGATGAGGCCCATTGAGATGTATTTCCGGCCCATGTGATGCGGCCCATAGTGATGTGTATAGGCCCATGTGATGCGGCCCATAATGATGTGTGTTAGGCCCATGTGATGCGGCCCACTTGATGTATGAGACCCTTGTGTGAGGCCATGGGCCCATTATACGTTTGACTCTATGTGGGCCATTCCTTGGGAGCAATGATGGTTAAATGTCCACATTGATGGGCGATGATGGTTAAATGTCTACATTGTGACCTTCCCTTAGGCCCTTTATTAGGCCGATTACCGATTCTGTTTATCGAGGCCGATTCCGATTGCCAAGACCGATTACCAGGCCGATTCTATAGGCTGACTATCAAGGCCAATTATCGATGCCAATTGTCGATATCGATTATGACTATGTGACAGTATAACATCATAGTACATACTCATACGCATCATCTACATGTTTATTATGAGACGTGGTTGACCATTGCATTTGTCATTGGGCAGGTTGTTACGAGACCCCCTGATAGGCGGAGATTATTTCACATGAGCACACGGTATGCGCGGGATTGATGTATGACTGAATTGTATGACTCATGCATCTTGCATTGTGTGTTGTGATTACTGTACGCCCTAGCGACATCAGGGCCGTAGCCTCCACAGGCATGTCATGGATGGCTAGATAGGACACCGAAAATATTTGGTTCGAGCATCTGGGTACTTTGGATGTCCATGGGTGAAAGTCCCTAAACCTCCGTGGCCAGGAGATGCCCCAACGTCTACACCAAGTGAATACATGAGCGCCCAAGTGCCTAATACTAGTAGGTCATGTCTTCCACTGTGTCGTGGTCGGTTGGGAGGGGGTGTGGCCTCATCCGCCCTAGTGAGAGGCCTATAAGCTAGGCTAAGTTTGACCAGCTCCCAAATGGGTCAGTTATCGACGAGCTGGGTAAGCATTGGTATACTACTAGCAGGCTGGTAGTGAGGTCTTTTCCACTCACTGGGCTGCGCGGCCAGCCGGGGAGGTAGCTAGCTTGGAGTGTACTAGACCTCGGTGATGATCCCAGAGATGTACAGTATTGATATGTAGACTTATTGAGCAGGAGTTGCATACTCAACATTTTAACAATTCATTCATTCATTCACTATTCACTCGGGTTGGTGGTGTGTAACTAATTGTTATGTGTACCTTCGCAATGGCCAGGATTTTGGTTGGGGCGTGTGACTAACCTGAGATCAGGAGTTTACCACATTGAGTCTGACTATCCAAATTTAGGTATGAGACTAGTTTGGATAGAAATCTCTTGTGATGGACCCCGTAGCCTGCGACACTACGTACTACCATCCCGACTTCACACTCCATCTTGGTCATTTCATTCGCACCACATATTACATTACATCTGTGGCATATGATATTTTGGGTTGCTATGTTTCTGCATTTATATTGCCAAGATGAGGCTGATGGTATTCGTAGCTCTTTAGAATTACATATTGTATTGCATCCTCGGTATCTGATATTTGGCTCATTATGTCTCTGCATTGCATAGTCGACCTACATTACTTTCTCAGCATATGATATTGGCTTATTATGCTTTTGTATTGCATAGCCTGGATAAAGCTGATGATATTTATGGACTTACCAGCATGTTTTTGCATTACTCTAATATTGTACGATTTATGGATTGCTAGTATTTCCACTTACTCTCATATTTATATGCTTGGCACGTGCATCGCACACACTTACACTACCCTCTAAGCTTTCTATAAGCTTATTCATGATAGATGCGTGCAGGTGGCGTTAGGTTGCAGCAACATTGAGCTTGGAGCATGCAATGGTCTTCTAGAGCTTCTGATATTGTTATTGTATTTCCTTTTATACATTGTACTTAAAAGTTTTGATATTAGTGGATATGTGATGATGATGTTGCCTTTGTGACTTGGGTAAGCTTGTGGTTATGCTTCTTACAAGGTAAATGTATGTTGAAAAATCCTCCTCGTAAGATCCTAGGATCGAAATCTGGCTTATGGGTGCTGGAAGCCGAGAATGAGATACTATGGAGGCTGTCGGCACCGGATTCAGCGATCGAGAATTTTATAAGTCCGATTTCTGGGTTTGGGGTGTGACAACAAACCAAGCAACACGAGTAATAAGGTTGGGTCCAATGTGACCCAAGTAAACGTAGCTCAGATAGCAGGACTCAACACCCTCGGAGTCTCCTTGGTTCGGATTGACTATGCACCTTATGGTCTTAATGCACCCCGTACACACCCAAGGGTGATGAAGATCTTAACAGTTTTGGAGGGCACCCTCTATGTCGGATTTGTCACTTCCAACCCTGACAATCGCCTCATAACAAAGGTCCTTCAGAAGGGAGATGCGTTTGTCTTCCCAATAGGCCTGGTTCACTTCCAGTTCAACATCGGCCTCACAAATGGTATAGCTATTGCAGGACTAAGCAGCCAGAACCTCGGAACCATCACCATTACCAATGCTGTGTTTGGATCGAATCTGCCCATCTTAGATGATGTTCTTGCAAAGGCATTCCAAGTTGATAAGAACATAGTTGATTATCTCCAATCGTAATTTGGAATGAAAAACTAGCGCATGCCCCTTACAGTAAAATGGGAATGCAACCTATTTGTTTTTGTCCATCTTGTCTACTTTCTTTATTTGTTTCTGTTTAATGATATCTAATGCATTTAACATGTTACGAAAAATCTATCTCTTGATAATTATACTATTAACAAATCAAAAAATGAAATTGATGATAAATCAACAGTTGGATTAGCCTATTCTTTAATGTTGCATGCACGATGAAAGGTCAACGTTCAGATTTCTAGTATGCAGTAGGGACTGTTAGCCATAATGACAAGAGGATCGAAATAGTTATATGAAAAAGCATCCCATTGAATGATTCCATATAATGGAAGCCTGTAACGTTATGCAAACTACATCACCAACTTTCGTGAAGGACATTGATTCAAAATCATGGCCGAGTTTTTTCTTAACTTGGGAGAATGATGGTGATATCTAGACCGTCTGTGCTGATCATCCAAATTAAAAGAAGAATACCTAATGCATTCGTTCGACAATCAAAACTAATCCAGTGGTGTAACGCCCTGGAAATCGGGGGTCATGCATACACTCGACTCTCAAGTTCCTGGGGTCATTTATAACCAGTTTTCATTAATATGTGCTTAAATCAAGTTTAAATGCGCAACCTGGAATTTCCTGGAACATGAAGCACAAACACACAGGTCTACTGAAATAAAAGAGATCAAGTATATATACAAGTCCAAAATAATTATAAATGGGTCGTACAAGCAATGCCCAATAAAACTACAAAAAGAATATAAGTCCAAACGAATAAAGCTAAGCCTGCTACTCAGCGATCCAACATCCCATCTACTGAGCCGATGAAAACCCACTCATCAACTGGAAGTAGGAGAACTCGTCCTCCTCCTCGAGGCTCGCATCGCTATGCTCCACGTACTCTGCATCACCTGCATCTACGGGCGAGTCTGGTTGGTGTTTTAAAACACCGTCCCAGAGTGGAAGTGAGTGATCAACTCAATGGGTGCTATTAGTCTTAAGTTACAACAGATATCAATTAAATTATGAATTTAATGAAAGACAATACATTCATAAGCACCTAACAAATCTTATTAATGCGTGTGCATGATGGATGATATGACGTATGCCCTCGTCACAACACTTCCTCGAGCGACTCCATCTAACGATCGCGTATGATCAACACTCCCTCAGAGCGACCTTGACTGCCGAGTCGCCAACCTAACTAGTGCAATGCGATGATAATGTTAGCCAAGTTCTCAGTTAAGTCCATTCATCCAGTAGGTTGAGGAATCTAATACACCCCACGCATCAATGCCCTGAACTGATTACGAGTCCAAGGCCCTCCAACGTGTGAGGCCGAGACCTCGCGATCCTTAATCCCGTCGAGTTTCCCATCCCCGACTTCAAGCACATGGGGAGTGTCCAGAGATGGGAATAGCTCGCGGTCACTAAGGGGAGGCGCAACACCTCAGCGTAGGCCGACAGTTCAGACACAGTGTCCCATCCACCATGCCCAGCTCACGAGGCGGTGGACCAGTTTCAATGTGATTATCAATGGGCTACCTCGGTAGTGGGGTGTTCTAGGTTCCATACATAAGTGAGTAAACATGGTTAATAAACAAGGTTGGTCAGTAAATAGGTTAGACCATATGAGTCATGCAAGCACGTGGCAGACAACATCAGGTACAAGCGACCCATGTAGTCTAACTACTGTCGCTCGCACTCCCTCGCCTAAATCCATGGGTTTAGCCTTAGGATAGCCCTACCAGCGGGACCACCTTCACTTCCTCATATTTCTGACCAACCCAAAGGTTTGGATGGTGATCCATAACATGCCAACTATCAATTTATCAACTAGCATAGACAACATCATGTTCTCATTTTTCTCAACATACAATTCCAATTTCTCCTAGCAAGCAAGGCTAACAATATCACGAATAAGGTGTGTGTGTGTGGTGTGGGTTGGTGAGGAAGTTAAGCACTTCCTATATCCCTTAGAACCAAAAATGCACAAGAATCAATGAATCATACATGTTATAGGGCACATCTTATGAGGAATCAAGCAAGACATAAACATGTAGTTATCCATGGTAACCTAATCATATAAGAAACACAATCAACATTATATAGGAGCTAAATAAACATACAATTTCATGAAATCCCCAAACGAACATTCAAATCATAGGTTTTCTCTAAATCCTCCAAATGCATCATCCAAGCAAGCAAAATCATTAAGCTCATACTAAAATTGGTGCTAGGACACCTAAGAACAATAGTCCGCACCTATGGATCGTTGAGATCTTGGAAATGACCTAGGAGGGTGGATTTGGGGTCGATCTGCCGAAATCCCTAAAGCACATATTTGCATGTTAGAAATCCATGCAAATCACTTCTCAACACAAGGGTTTTAAGAAAAAAGGATGGGGGATCTTACCTAGGTGAGCAATGGAATGAATGAGCGGTCGCGGAGGAGGGTTTCTTCTTTGAAAAGAGGTAGGGAGTTACAAGATCGAACTCCCTTGGGCCCCACCTTAACTATGACCCACATCCTCTCCCGTATTCACTCTCCCTCCCTCTCTTCTTCCTTTCTTCTTTCTCCCTTTTCTTTCTTCTCTCTTTCCTTTTTCTAGGGCAAAATCGTATGGGGAGAGGGGTGCCCAAAAGAAGCCCCTTATATAATGCCAGATTTGGTGCAAATGGCCCCAAGTGTTGGATTTTTACTATACTAACCCTATGGGATGGTTTTTCTAGCCTCTAGGGCCCACTATGGGGTGTACAAGTCAATATACACCGTAGGATAGTTAACCCTAATGATGATCTACGTATGGATATGATCGGCCCACCATTTGGATGCATCGATCAACAGATATGATGAGAAGTCTGTTCAACTGTCGCCGATGGTCGATCGGGGCCACGACTATATGGATATGAGCAGGAAATATCCTCACTCCACGTGTGAAGTTTGGTCATAAACCGACGGTCTGAAATCCTTAACTTTGCATAAGAGTGGATGACCCAATTTACTTAAGTTTCAGCTCCTTTCTTTGCGGTATTCGCGCTTCTCATGCACTCGTTCTTTGGCTCAAGTTGAGCGGTTCTGGGAAGTACCCAGGTCCGACTCCCGCGATGGACGTCAAGCCCAGTAAGACGAACATTATTCTATAGTTTTGAAACTAGTGGCACACTAACGAGCGGTCTAGAGCTTGTTCGGAGAATCGGGGCATTTCTAGAATGAATTTGGTAGTGAGATTTCTCGTGGGTAATGATTAGGGTTTGGATTAACTATGTTCATAGTGTGACCCATTTATAACTAGTGAAAGTAGAGATTTGGTCATGATTACTCTGAACCATCGGTTTTAGGCTAAAGGAGTAATGGGGTTGATTTAGTCTATTAGTCAAGATCCGAGCAGATTCGTTGGCTTTTTACGATTGATTAATCGGACTTGTGCGGTTCTTTATTAGTACCAGTAGTGTACAACTAATATTGAATGCTTATGGTCAGTAAGTGATATTATAAGCTAATTACAGAAAAAATTTTTAAGGATATTTGGAAATCCAAAACAGTGAAAAATTCAGGATGTTACAATCTACCCCCCTTAAAAACAATTTCGTCCCCGAAATTGCCTAAGGGTAGTAAGTAAAGGTTTCATTATTTTATTTGCCTAGGTTTGTTGATTTCAAGTTTATATGTGTGGTACGGTGTATACTATCTATGCTAGGTTGGCTCATTTTAGTCTACCCCCTTTAAAACCTTTTCACCCTAATGGTTTACTAAAATTTATTTATTTATCAATTTATTTTTAAATATTAGATTCATGGCGACGGTTTTCCTCTATCTAGAGTAAAAATATTTATTTTCAATGTTAGACCAATACGGAGAGATGGTTGTAGTGGGCTTGAACCTAATACGTAGATCATTTACCTGACCAGGGTAGAAGGCTCATCATATCCCTTCTTCGTCCTGGTGGATCCTAGTCTTCTACTCGGTCAAAGCAGTGAGTCCATTGGTAGTCGCCCAGGATTGAAAATTGAGTTAAGCTGCGAATGCTTTGCAAGTGTATACTTCCGTAATTCCGTAGTCCAATCAATCTAAATGTTTAGGGAACGACCATTATTGAAAAGTTTAAATCTCTTATTTATAAGGTTGCCCTTTGGGTCTTGGTCTGAGAGAGTTCTCATTTTAATTCTTGTCTAACTTAGTGATTTAAATCTCCCACGATGCTTATGGTCAAATGATTATCCTAAAAAGGTTTCTAATAGTATAAAATCTTATATATATATATATATATATATATCACCATTTCGATCTCATGTCTAGTGGTTTAGGAGCAGACTGCACACTGCACTTCACTTTCCTAAACTTCGAGAGGGAATGAAGAATCAAAAGTTCTAAGGTGTCACGCCCCAAACCCGGAAATCGGATTCACAGGAATTCCGATCGCCGAATCCGGTGCCGACAGCCTCCGTAGTACCCCATTCTCGGCTCCTAGCGCCCATACGCCAGATTCCGATCCTGGGATCCTACAAGGAGGATTTTCAGTATAATTTTTTTTGTAATGAAGCATAACCACAAGTATACCCAAATCATAAAGGCAACATCATCATCACATATCCACTAATAAAATCGTTTGAATACACTGCTGAAAGGGAAATACATATATCGAAATCAAAAACTCCAAAAGCTCCAGAGGTCAGCTACATGCTCCAAGCTCAACATGTTCGGCTGAATCTAACGCCACCTGCACGCATCTATCGTGCATAAGCTTACAAAAGCTTAGAGGGTGGTGGAAGTGTGTGTAAGGTAAGTGCTAAGTATCAATAAAGCACATAAATCATACATCATCGAGATAAGTAGAAATACTAATAAGATCATGAATCATATGACATCAGAGTAAGCGGAAGTGTACTGGTAAGTCCATGAATACTATCAGCCGTACCAAGGCTATGCGATACAAAACATAACAAGATAATAACGGATCTTTGGAGATGCAATGCAATATGCAAATCTGACGAGCCATGAATACCATCAACCTTATCTAGGCCATATAAGTGCGAAAACATAGTAACCCAAAATGCTAAGTCAGATGGATGCAAAGTGATATGCGGTGCGAATGAAATGACCATCTTTGGAACGTGAAGTCGGGATGATAGTACGAAGTATCACAGGTTATGAGGTTCATGAGGACTTTATCCAAACCAGTCCCATACCTAAGTTTGGATAGTCAGACACAATGTGATAAACTCGATCTCGGAGTTAGTCGCGCGCCCAACCGAAATCGTGGCCATGCGAAGGTACACGTAACAAATAGTTACGCACCACCAGCCCGAGTGAATAGTGAATGAATGAATGAATGGGTATGCAATTCCTGCTCAATAAGTCCACGTATCAGTACGGTTCCTCTGGGATCATCAGGGGTCTATTACACTCTACGCCGCCTTGCCGCCCCTATCGAGCGCACAACCTGGGTAAGTGGAAGAGACCTCACTATCCCACCGCCAATATCGGGCCCGGCTCGTCGATAGCGGACCCATTCCGCAAGGGTCAAACTCAACCTAGATATTGCCCCTCACTCGGGCGGGTAAGGTCACACCCTTCCCAACCGGCCACGACACGGTGGGAGACGCGCCTCTCGGTATTCGGCCCTCGTGCGCTCATATATATCTCGACGTTGGAGTCATCTCCGGCCACGGAGGTTCATGGATTTTCACCCTGGGGACATCTATGGCGCCGTATTTAGAACCAAACATTTCCGGTGTCCCGTCGGCCATCCACGATATGCTGTGGAGGCCATTACACCGATGTCGCTAGGGCGTACAATGATCAAGTAACATGTATGCGAGATGCATGAATCACACCGTATAAACATGCAGCCATCTCGCGCGTACCATGTGCTCATGTCGGGCACTCCATCTCATATGGAGTCCCGTAAATGTCTCAGCCCAACGGCTCATGTTATAACCAAACATTCCTCATATTAAGCATACATATGATGCGTATGGGTATGAATCATGGAGCTACACTAAGCATGTTGTAAGGTGATGAACTATCCTTACAACTCAGATGGGCCTAGACGGCCTGCAGAGTACAAGTATGGGCCTATCAGTGGGCCTTAAGGAGTGTGACAATGCGGACATTTAACCAACATTATCCTTACAATGTGGACGTCAAACCAACATTGTTCCCAAGGCATAGCCCACCATATAGGTCAACACATAAAACACGGTAGAATCACATTCAATGGGCCTTATGTATACCCTATTGGGCCTCGATCCATGGGCCTCCAATACATCAAATGGGCCTCACAACATAGGCCTTAAATACATAACAGGTGGGCCTCAACAATGGCCACAAGTACTCATTCAGGTGGGCCTCAATAACGGCCATAAATACACATCAAGGTGGGCCTTGACAACGGTTCATAACCATATCAAAGGTGGGCCTCAACAACGGGCCGCACTAATGGGCCTTTATACACAATAGGTGGGCCCTGCACATGGGCCGAAAATACATCATGATGGGCCTCAAATATGTCAAAATGGACCCCATTACCTCGGCCTAATATACATCGCAATGGGCCGCATCACGGTGGGGTCCACATCCAGAAAATGGATGGACGGCGCGGCTGAAACACATACAACATGGTGGGCCCACATCCAGAGAATGGACGGATGGTGGATATAGAATACATACATTTAAGTGGGTCCCATGGACGGTGTGTATACAACACATACAATAAGGTAGGGCCCACCGCTGCTGGATGAAGTGGCAGGTGGATCTCACTGATGGACAGTGAGGATAAATCACTTACGTCATGAGGTCCGTCGACTGACCAGCGCAGATACAACATTCACATCATGTGGATCCCACGTGCTGGAGTGGGCACGGACGGCATTGATAAAACACCTACATCATGATGTGTACCACCGTCCAGCTTGAACGGTGGATACAACACATATTACGGTGGTCCTTCACACAAATGGATAGTGTAGATTAACAAATACGGTATGGTGGCCCACGACACTTGCTGACGTGAATACAGGTGGGACTCACAGAACTTGCAGACGTCCTAACGGATGGACGGTTTGGTAAAACCAATAGGGCCCGTAATCGTTGGACGGGGTGGCTAAAACACATACATCAACAGGAGTTCATACGTACGACATGGCTGACCATGGATGAAGCGCATGCTTCATGGCGGCTCCCACAGATGAACGGTTGGGATCTAACACATCCCTCATGATCAGGCCCGCATTGCCAAACAGATGGACAGTAGAGATATAACACATATCTCATGGTGGGGTCCACGTGAACGGCTTGGAAGAAACATGTACATCAAGTAGAGCCATATGCGGACTACGGCTAGATAGACCATAAACATCAAGGTGGCCCCACATAAACGGCCTAGATACAACACGATCAGACCCCGATCATCAATACAGCAGCTATATTAGCTGGTTTACGTACACCAACCAATCCTTCCACGCGTGGGTCCCATGTGGGGCCCACCATAACGTTTATTTTCCATCCAATCCGCTCACAAGGTCACACGGACCTGGATGAAGGGGAAAAACAATTTCCAAGCTTGATCTGAAACTTCTGCTGTCCCAAAAAGGGTTTCAATGGTAGAGTTCAATCACCACTTGTTTCTTGTGGTGTGGGTCATGAGATCGGGATAGGCACGAAATTTTTGAGGGGCCCACTTCAAAGGGTGGCCCACCACATTGATGGAGTGGATACAAAATATACACCATGGTGGGGCCCTTTGAGAGCCGTGGGTCCCTGCCGTTTCACGCCAGAAGTCCTTTCTTGTCGAGACGAAGAAGAATCTTTCTTTGTTATATATATATATATATATATTTTTTGAAATCCCTTTATTTTAGGGTTTTTCACGGGTGGGGCCCGCTCCGGTCGAATCCACCTCGGCCATTGGTTTCCATGACCCATAACAACTCCATCAAGCCCAATATTGGGCCTCTTTCGGCGTGTAAAAAGAATCTGGAGGACTTTAAACGGTGGAGATCACTGATTGCTAAAGTATGGCCCACCGGAAGATTGGATCAGTCCCATTTTTCGGCTCAACGCATAAAATGAGCTGGTAAATAAGATGGACGGCGTGGATTAAGTCCAATCATCAAGGTGGGGCCTAAACAAGTGACCATTCTCCAAAGCTTGAGAATCAAGCCAATATTTGTGTTTTCCTTTCAACGTCCGCCCGGACGTCGGACGTTTTGGGCTTAACAACATATTTAAGGTGGGCCTTGTTTAGGTGGGCCACCACATGATGGACGGTGTGAGTTCAACGTATATAAGATGGGCCCCACCCACGGACGGCTTGGATAAAATACTTATTTCATGGTGGGGTCCATTCAAGTGGGCCACACAATCATGTCATCTTAAGAAAAGGAAAATAAAAAGAGAGAGAGAGAGAGAGAAAGTGGGACACACGTGTGATGGAGGGACCCCGATACTATGGGTCCTCCATTGCATTCCATCATACATCAAACGGTAATCAAAGTGGGCCATGCACATCTTAGGGTCCCAGTGAGATCCATACCATTGATCGGTAGGCCTCACTTGGCCCATCATAAAAACATAGAAATCTAGCCTATAGAAGCACCCACCGGTTGATCTCTTCGGTCCGTTGGAACGCCACCCTCCTCGTGCTCCTCTTTGATGGTGGAGATGGGAAATGGATGGCTAGGATGAAGGTTCTTTGGGATGGGAAGGTGGGCCACCAAAAATCACATTTTCTCTCACTTGGGATGGCTTGGACGTGTACATTTTTTTTTCTCTCTTGGTGTTGCTTTGAAAAAGTGTTGAGAAAGAAAGGGAGAGATGGGATGTAAGGAGAGAGAGTGATGGATGTGAGTGATGGGTGAGGTGATGTTGTACTTGACTAGGTATGGGTGTGTAAGAGAGAGGGTGAGAAAGTATGGGTTGCTTGTACTTGATATTGAAGTGATTGATTGATTGATGTGATTGATTGATTGATGGGATTGATTTGACATTGTGTAGAGATTCTCTCGGGATGATCGTAAAAGCGCGGCGTTTCTTGAAATAAACGCCGGCTCATCTTCTTTGGTCGGTATCGGATCGATGCGCGAAGTCGCGTGTTTGGAACCGCATGGCGGCAGTGCGGTCGCAATGATATCTGTCTCGGATTAAAACTCGAATCTAAAGGATACGACTTACGATCGATCGCAACGTTGATTATCAGTCGCGGATTGCCGGACTTGACGGAAATGATCGCAGGATTCATCGGAACAGTACGAACTAGGATACGGGTCTTACATAAGGTATTTCAGAGGTTTGAAGTGTTAATAATGCTAAGAAGGATGCAAAAAAGCAAAGACGAAGAATGTCGTCTTCTCAATGCGGTACGAACTTTAAATCTTTAATAGAATAGGAAAACTTCACATATTTTACTATAGTCCACCTTTAATACGAACTTTCGGAGCCTTAAACTATGAAACCCAATTCTACTTAAGGGCCCTAATTCGATTGCATTAAAAACTACTTAAAATAGAAAAATATATAAAAATTAGTCTAATCATAGGATGATTCCTAGTATTATTAGAAATAAACATTCTTATCTTTCACTGCACATTTGGTTTCTACTGCGGACTTGTTTAAATTCAATCCATTATAACCTATTTTGCATTTGCAATAAAACCCATTAATAGATTCAGCTTATTATTTAGTTTCTGCTTCTAGAACTGTTTCCAACACCCATAGCCTGTCCTGGAACTTGTTTATCAGCTTCTATTTTAGCAGAGTCTTCACCAGTCAACCATCTGGCCAACAGTTAATTCCTATGGCAGTTCAACAGGAAACTAATAATCCAAACCTAAATCTGTCCACAGTCAACCATCTGTCTTCATGACTGATCTGTTTCCTAGCCACTTCCACACCCAACATTAGTACCAAAATCTAGCATTGAATGTCCATGGCTACAAAGTATCTTTAATTGTGGACAACACAATATTCAGATGGGGATGTGTATATGGAATCACAGTTTATTTATTTTCACTTAGAGCAACATTACCTATTTGTGATGAAGCACATTAGATGAATGGATTGGGTGGCAGATAAAGACGATGGTAGGCCCCGTATATAACTAACAATGGCTGTTCCTTCTCAACCATTCCATGGGATGACCCATTTGGGTTTTTGATGATCATATTCTAGTTCAATGGTTGCCTTTGGAAGAAAGAAAAGAAAAAGAAAGGCTTGTAGTAATGGGTTTTTGATGATGGGTTTGGAGAAGAAGAAAAGAAGAAGAAGGAGATGGGTTTGAGGATGAGAGAGTGAGAGTGATGGAGTGGGAGTAGAGGGAAATGGGTTTAGGAGACGGGTTTGGGAAAGGATTTGAGAATGGGATTGAGAAATGTGGGTTGGATATGAATTTGAAATTGGGTTTGAAGTTTGGGTTTTAGGATGGGTGTTGGGAATGTATTTTGAAATGAGTTTGGAGAAAATGAAGAGGAATGGGTAGAGGTTGGATGCTCTTGGATGGGTTTCTTAAAAATGGGTTTGAGGTCGGTTTTCATGAATGGGTTTAGGAAAGAAAGTTGTGAATGGGATGAAAATAGATGTTGGGAGTGGGTTTCTTTAGAGGTTTTGAGAGTGTTAGTAGTGAAACGAGAAAGAATAAATAACTGAAAGTTCTAGGATATTTCATAGGTTTGAAGGGATGGTGACCCTAGAAAGGCCGCGGGAATGGAAAGAGGAAGAACATCATCTCCTTAATATGATATGAATCTTGATTCTATAAGAAAATAAGAAAACTTATAATATTTTAGTGAAAACTGCATCGAATATGAACTTAGAAAGTACTAAACAATCAAACTCACCCTATTCAAGAGTTGTAGTTCAACCGAACTAGAAACTATTTGAAGTAGAAAAATATACTAAAAATAATCTAATTTAATCATACAAGACGATTTCTATCATGGTTAGAAGTAATTTCTAAAAAGAAACAAAATATTAAAACTCCAATATGAAAAAAATACACTTGGTTCATTGGCAACCCACAAGGCATCAATCTTCATCTGTTAATTGATGTTATGGATATACTAGAAATTTCAAGGATGCTATTCCATGAAACTGGGCATTTTGGGACATTTTGTAGGTTAAGAGGTTCCTACTTGTATAGAAAATTCTAGAGTGGTAGAAGAATATATTGTAGAGATTACGTAAGATTATCTTAATAGTTTTTAAAGTTTTCTTAGCCGCAGGATGACATCGTAAGCCTTATCTTAGCTATCCATGTAAGGTAGCTAAAAGGATCTTAGGTCTACATAAGGAAGATGGGTCCTCATTTGCAACTAACCACATAAACCTCATTCTTGAGTTCTAGTATAACAAATTCGCTTACCTTGAAGGCTCTCTTATGTTACTTTTCTCTCCAAAATAGCGTGACTACACTACGGTAGTAGGCTGACTCATTCGCAATGAGGTGTGTGCGAATGCTTCATAGTCTGCACTTAGGGAAGTACTTGAGATATGACACTAGGATCCAGGAGCCGGCTATGGCGGAGCCTCACATTGACTACCCTCGCATCTTGACATGGTCCCATCCAGTACTAACCCGACACAACTATTACATGCACACCTCAAATGGTGAAGCCGAGAAAGCAAATTAGGTGATAGAGTCAAACGAGCTATATCATGTATATACATATATATATTTTCAATCTCACTTTCTTTACAGTAGGCTTTAATCAACGAAGTATAATTAACCCCATTCGGCAAAATACCCTTCTCACCCATTAATAGCAAAATGTCCGATGCAACTTCTGTCTTACCCAACTCACACCATCCATCAATCAATGAATTACAAGTCACCACATTTGGTTCCATCTTATCAAATATTATAATGAACTCAACCTAGACAAGACCCAAATCAGACCTAAGAAAACTATTTATTAGTTAATATAGGAAGGTCTACAGGGTCTTTTAAAATAAGCATGTATGTGTGATAAGTACCAGGTTTTTTTAAAAAAAACCTATGTATGGCCCACCATGACACGTAAGTATCATCCAACTCATCCATTAGATGCACCCGGTTGTTAGTCCTAGATCTCAATATCTAGCCTAATCCATCACATGTTTTAGAAGTAAATAAATAAATGAAAACTCAACTTAATGTCTAGTTGGGTTGGGTTGACTCGAGGCCTATGACTAGTCTTACTCAACTCTATTAAAATATAGTTGAAGTAATACTATTTATAAATTTTTTAAAAAATACATATATATTAGTAAAATATAAAAATAATGCAAGGACATGCAAGTACATGTGCATGTTAATTGGCCTGTTGGTGGTGTTTCTACCTCTGTTAGAAGTCATGGATTCAAAACCCAAGCCAACTTGACCACGTAAGTAGTTGATTGGATGTGTCATGCCAAGTCAGGGCTGAGTTGGGCTCACAGACGACTTTGATGGTGACTCGGCTCAAAAAGTATGTGTTGGGATTTTAGAAAAGTCATAAATCCAAAAACTAATAATGATAATAATAAAAGACCGAAGAAAAAAGAAAAAAAAATTATAAATTTTGATGACATTTCTGGTGAAACTCTTAATTAAGCTACTGCGTAAACTCATTTCTAAAACCTTTGAATATACTTAATATGGCTTAATTAACTCTTGAAATATAGTAATTTATGTAACTAATATGATGAAGATTTAGAAATGGAAGGGGGCTTTGATGTAGAAATGGAAGAAGGCTTTGGAAATGAGATTTGAGAAGAAGAAGAGGGCTTTGATGAAGATTTGAGAGGAATTGAAGGATTTGAGTAAGGGTTGTTGGGATGGGTTTCATGGATGAGGAGAGAGATTTGAGAGAAATGGGTCGTGGTTTTTGGAATGAGGAAGAGAAGGGCTGGGAGAGGGGTGTTCAAGTGACCCCACACATGTTTAAAACACAAAAAGGGCCACCCATTGGCCGCCTAGGCGGGGGCCATTGCAACATTTATTATATATTTAGTAATAGAATTATTATTTTTTTATATTTTATCATTAAGCTTAAACTCACTCTACAAAATTTTATTTCATTTTGAGTTGTAGAAAAAATATTAAAATTCTAAAAGTGACATTTGTCTGAAACTAACGATTTTTTTTGTAAGATTGCACGATGTCTCTATTGCTTGTACTTTCGGTAACTAAATTATTTTAAAATTTTTTTAAATATTTTATCATTGAGTTTAAAGACATCTCACAAAATTTTATCTCATTTGGAGTTGTAAATAAATTATTTAAATTCTAAGAGCAACAACTGTCTGAAAATGATAATTTTTAGATAGTTGACAGAACATCTTAATTTTAACTATATTATAATTTTTATTTTATTATTTATTATTTTTATATAAAAATATACTCATAAACTTTAATTTGACTTTTGAATCACCTAAATCGGAGTTATAACGAAGGAGATATGCATTTTTTAAGTTGACCCAAAATGCAGGAAAATTCCGGTAGGGCCAACGCGGGCCGGCGGGGGCCACGCGGGCCGCAGGGGCAATGCGGGTCAGCGGGGGCCATGTGGGCCTCTGGCCTCCCAGGCGGGGGCCACGTGGGCCGAGTGGGGGCCAGCAGACCTCTGGCTTCCCAGGTGGTCGAGGTCTTTCGACACCTATATCTCGCAAACCGGAATGAGTTATTCGACGTGCCATATATGAATTTGGGGTAGGAGAAGCCGATCTACGCAATGAGCCCAGTGGTTTTGCAAATTCCCCCCGGTTAGTGGTCAAAATATGATTTTTCTACAGTTTCACTAATTTTAGTAAATTTTCATTCACCCTCAAGTCTTTATCCCAGAATGGGTTGGAACTATCAAATTTGGCCTAAGATGATGGTTTCAAACATCTAATCCCTTAGTTCTGGTTCCACATTTCCTCTATTTCTAGTAAAACTTCGTTGGCCCCTACCTAATTATCCCTAAATGGGTTAGAACTATCATGTTCAGCCTGGTATTAGCTCATTTGAACTTAAACGATGATTTTAACCATCAAACCTTTCGATTTTCGGCTCGTTGCTAACAATGTAATGGGGAAGTTCGAGAATAAAGTGATGACAGGTGAATATCTTAAGGAGATATGTTGGAAAGAAGAATTTTGACTTAGGCCGGTTTGGCTAGTGGCATTTAGTTGTACTAATGGGATTACAATGTTAATCCCAACTCAAGATTTGGGAATGGCATGTCGGGAATGATTGTGGGACGAAATTTAAAATTTATTTCATAGGCTTGTAAAATAGTCTTGTGTTGGAAGGTGCGATATGGGATTTTCAAATCCCATGATAATGAATTTTCAAGTGTAATTTGAAAATAAATCTGGGGATTTACCTCTAATTGAATACATTTCAAGCAGGGTATTGTAAAACATGGGACACACTCATTCCAGGGATAATACCTTACACATGTATTTATTGTTACTCTTACAATTTCATTCACCCTAATCCCACCTATTTCAGTTGGCCCAATGGCCCTTAGGAATAAGGTGGACTGGACTAGCTAAATTTCCTAGTTAGTCAAATCAAGTCTTGCCGTCAAGTTCCCAATTTCTTATCTGGAAATAGGCCAAGGCACAGTAAGACTCTCGGATCCCCTTCTCTAGCGTTACTACTCCCTCTCGCTACCGAACCCTAACATCTTAGAAGTCTCACCTTCTGTCTAAGACTGTCGGTTCAGGGACCGGGGTGGTTCCTAGCATTTCGTGTTTTCTATTGTGTTTCTTCTCAAGTCAGCGGACGCGTTAGTGAGTTCATGACCCATGGCCCGATTGATTCCAAACTATTACTCTAATACCATCTTGTAATGCCCTGGAAATCGAGGGTCGTGCATACACTCGACTCCCAAGTTCCTGGGGTCACTTATAACCAGTTTTCATTAATATGCGCTTAAATCAAGTTTAAATGCGCAGCCTGGAATTTCCTGGAACATGAAGTACAAACACACAGGTCTACTGAAATAAAAGAGATCAAGTATATATACATGTCCAAAATAATTATAAATGAGTCATACAAGCGATGCCCAATAAAACTATAAAAAGAATAGGAAGTCCAAACGAATAAAGCCGAGTCCACTACTCAACGATCCAACGTCCCATCTACTGAGCCAATGAAGACCCACTCATCAACTGGAAGTAGGAGAACCCGTCCTCCTCCTCAAGGCTCGCATCGTCATGCTCCACGTACTCTGCATCACCTGCATCTACGGGCGAGTCTGGTTGGTGTTTTAAAACACCGTCCCAGAGTGGGAGTGAGTGATCAACTCAGTGGGTGCTATTAGTCTTAAGTTATAACATGCATCAATTAAATTATGGATTTAATGAAAAGCAATACATTCATAAGCACCTAACAAATCTTATTAATGCGTGTGCATGATGGATGATATGATGCATGCCCTCATCATAACACTCCCTCGAGTGACTCCATCTAACAATCGCGTATGATCAACACTCCCTCAGAGCGACATCGACTGTCGAGTCGCCAACCTAACTAGTACGATGCGATGATAATGTTAGCCAAGTTCTTAGTTAAGTTTATTTATCCAGCAGGTTATGGAATCTGATACACCCCATGCATCAATGCCTTGAACTGGTTGCGAGGTCAAGGCCCCCCAACGTGTGAGGCCGAACCCCGCGGTCCTTGATCCCGTCGGGTTTCCCATCCCTGACTTCAAGCACATGGGAGTGCCTAGAGAAAGGGATCGCTCGCGGTCACTATGGGAAGGTGCGGCACCCCAACGTAGGCCGACAGCTCAGACACAGTGTCCCATTTCACCTTGCTCGACTCACGAGGCGGTGGACTAGTTTCAATGTGATTATCAATGGGCTTCCCCGGTAGTGAAGTGTTCCAGGTTCCATACATAAGTGAGCAAACAGGGTTAACAAACAAGGTTGGTCAGTAAATAGGCTAGACCACACGAGTAAGGTAAGTACATGGTAGACGACATCGGTACAAGTGACCCATGTAGTCTTACTACTATCGCCCGCACGCCCTCGCCTAAATCCATGGGTTTAGTGTCAGGATAGCCCTACCAGTGGGACCACCTTCACTTTCTTATATTTCTGACCAATCCAAAGGTTTGGATGGTGATCCATAACATGCCAACTATCAATTTATCAACTAGCATAGACAACATCATGTTCTCATTTTTCTCAATATACAATTTCAATTTCTCCTAGCAAGCAAGGCTAACAATATCACGAACAAGGTGTGTGTGTGTGGTGTGGGTTGGTGAGGAAGTTAAGCACTTCCTACATCCCTTAGAACAAAAAATGCACAAGAATCAATGAATCATACATGTTATAGGGCACATCATATGAGGAATCAAGCAAGACATAAACATGTAGTCATCCATAGCAACGTAATCATATAAGAAACACAATCAACATCATATGAGAACTAAACAAATATACAATTTCATGAAATCCTCAAACGAACATTCAAATCTTAGGTTTTCTCTAGATCCTCCAAATGCATTATCCAAGCAAGCAAAATCATTAAGCTCATACTAAAATTGGTGCTAGGCCACCTAAGAACAATAGTCTGCACCTATGGATCGTTGAGATCTTGGAAATGACCTAGGAGGGTGGATTTGGGGTCGATCGGCCGAAATCCCTAAAACACACATTTGCATGTTAGAAATCCATGCAAATCCCTTCTCAACACAAGGGTTTTAAGAAAAAAGGATGAGGGATCTTACCTAGGCGATCTACGGAATGAATGGGCGGTCGCGGAGGAGGGTTTCTTATTGGAGAAGAGGTGGGGAGTTACGAGATCGAACTCCCTTGGGCCCCATCTTAACTATGACCCACATCCTCTCCCTTCTTCACTCTCCCTTCCTCTCTTCTTCCTTTCTTCTTTCTCCCTTTTCTCTCTTCTCTCTTTCCTTTTTCTAGGGTAAAATCGTATGGGGAGAAGGGTGCCCAAAA
The DNA here is from genome assembly GCA_030180095.1 of Magnolia changhungtana. Lineage (NCBI taxonomy): Eukaryota > Viridiplantae > Streptophyta > Magnoliopsida > Magnoliales > Magnoliaceae > Magnolia > Magnolia changhungtana. Next base: position 8,081,512 of record JASAUF010000625.1, read on the forward strand.
GAAGCCCCTTATATAATACTAGATTTGGTGCAAATGGCCCTAAGTGTTGGGTTTTTACTATACTAACCCCATGTGAGGGTTTTTCTAGCCTCTAGGGCCTACTGTAGGGTGTACAAGTCAATATACATTGTAGGATAGTTAACCCTAATGATGATCTACGTATGGATATGATTGGCCTGCCATTTGGATGCGCCGATCGACAGCTATGATGAGAAGTCTGTTCAACGGTCGTCGATGGTCGATCGGGGCCGCGGTTATATATATATGAGCAAGGAAATATCCTTACTCCATGTGTGAAGTTTGGTCATAAACCAACGGTCCAAAATCCTCAACTTTGCATAAGAATGGATGACCCAATTTACTTAAGTTCCAGCTCCTTTCTTTAGGGTATTTGCGCTTCTTATGCACTCGTCCTTTGGCTTAAGTTGAGCGGTTCTGGGAAGTACCCAGGTCCAACTCCCGCAATGGACATCAAGCCCAGTAAGACGGACATTATTCTATAGTTTTGAACTAGTGGCCACCAACGAGCGATCTAGAGCTTGTTCGGAGAATCGGGGCATTTCTGGAATGAATTTGGTAGTGAAATTTCTCATGGGTAATGATTAGAGTTTAGATTAACTATATTCATAATGTGGCCCATTTATAATTAGTGAAAGTGGAGATTTGGTCATGATTACTCTGAACTGTCGATTTTAGGCTAAAGGAGTAATGGGGTTAATTTAGTCTATTAGTCAAGATCCGGGTAGATTCGTTGGCTTCCTACGGTTGATTAATTAGACTTGTGCGGTTCTTTCCTGTTACTAGTCGTGTACAACTAACATTGAGTGCTAATGGTCAGTAAGTGATATTATAAGCTAATTACAGAAGAAAATTTCAAGGATTTTTGGAAATCCAAAACAGTGAAAAATTCAGGATGTTACAAGTGGACACGATCAAAGAGAGGGTCACATTCTTGCGATAGATAATGAATACACATGTCTTTGAAGATGCGGACTACTAGCACCTGGACAGAAAGACCTTATGAAGCTTTATTGTTCCTTGGGACTGTTCATGCAAAACATCCATGCCATCAAGACATATGCAGCAAACGTGAATGTGGAATTGATGTAGGACGTGGCACAATACATTCCTAGCATGGTCGGACCAAAAGAAGGTGAACAGTAAATTGGTCATAAATTTTGATCCTAGGTATCCTTACGGGGCGCACAACCTATCAATCTTTACTGGAACTAGCCATTCGAGGTGAATCGACCCATGAAGTGAGTTGCGTCTATCCGTATCATCAGAAAACGCGTGCATTCATTTTAAAAATGAAATTTTAAGTAAAATTACTATTTTTAGTAATTCTGATTTTCTAATATATTTTTATTTTTAGAGTTTTAGATTTTCTTCTTTTTTAGAAACAACTTGTAATCATGCTAGGACTCTTTTAGTAAGAGTTTATTTGAAAATTTTATTTTAGATGAATCAGAGACTACAAGTAGATGAAATTTATAAAAATTCTCAAAAGATGAAATTCAGAAAAATTCTCAGTAGGTGGTGTAGTCTCAACACATTCCAAAGTTTCAGACTTCGGTTCAATTTCTAGCTCCTCCACTTCTAATGGTAAACATTCAGGATTTGTGGAAGGAAGCTCTTTAGAAAATTGTTTCCCTCGGTTAATATCAATAGCTGAGGTATTGTCGTGCAAGGTGTTCACTATATTATCATTAGGATTTGCAAAGTGTGCCCAACATTCATTCAGAGATTTGAGAGATTCAGTTGAGAGGGGCCTATTTTCCACATTGAAGTTTGTGATGATATGCCCAAGGGTTCCTTCATCGTCTTCGAAAGTGGAGGGAGGCAATCTCTTGCTCTTCATCTCGATGAGAGTAAATCTTATTGAATATATCTCACCTTACCTTGCATAGATAGATTGAGAATCAGAAGGTGAAGATTTAATCTGAAGACTCAATTCATTAAAAGTATTCAGTAGAGATATTGTATTGTCAAGGGATAACTGTTCCAATGGTGGCCTCCACTGGGTCGTTTCGAATACTGGAGTCATATTAGCAAGTTGCCCATCTCCCTAATCATATCAAAATCTAAATTAAGGGAGTGGGCCGAGCACACCTCAAGAGAGTCCTGCGACTCTCTTGGAAGGAACTCATCCTCCATATTTAAATTAAACATGTTAGATAAGTGGAGTGGATCATTATTAAGGGTGCACACGGTTCAGTTCGGTCCGGTTATGGGGTGAAATCGGAATAAAACTGTTCCTTACGGTTCCAGGATTTTTGGAATCGGAACCCGAACCAGACTGTTAGCACCCTAGAACCGGACCGTGAAAATCGGTTCGGTTCCGGATTGGTTCCACGATTCTGGGATTTTTATAATCTGGCCTAATTGCATGTTCTATTTTATAATTTAGTCCATGTTCATTCATGTTGTGATCCACTTGATGAATGGTTTAGATATTGTATATGGTGTGAAAAAATACATTTATGAAAACAAGCAAAGGACGCATTGTAAACCATAAATCATGAGTCAAATATATAACTAAAATATATTGTAAACTCACAATTCTAGGTTCGGTTCCACGGTTCATTCCAAGTTCGGTTCCACGGATTGGATCCACGGTTAGGATTCACGGTTCGGATCATGGTTCGGTTCAATTCTACATACCTCTAAAACCAGAAACGAACCGAACTAAACAGTTCTTTATTTTTGGAACTGGAACCGGAACCAGTGCACTCTAGAACCGGACCAAACCGGACCGCTTGGTCGATTTTGGTCCGGTTCCATAGTTCCACCAGTTCGATGTGCACCCCTATTCATTATGGTCGACAACTTCTCGTACCTCATGATCATTTACCTAGACCATAATTGAAATCGATCCCAGGAATTTTGAGTTGTGAACTCATGATTGTCCTCCAACTCCTCATCATTGTCTAATTCAGTACAGTTCATAAATGAGTTGAGATCACTTTTCTCACACTATTGTTGAGGGTCAGACATTGCATATTATCCCTCATTTATCTCTTAGTTTTACAAACAAATTAGGGTTTAATGGTATATTTTACATGTGTTTGTGTTGCAAGGTGAATTTAAGATCTTAGATTGAAAGGAATGCTAAAAGCATGGGTTTAGTGCTCAAAATTCACCAAGGTAAAGAATGGACCTATGGAGACCAAGATTGAAGATTTCAAGGTCCTAAGATCCAAGAAAACCAAGTGGAGAAGGAAGGAAGTTGAAAGAACAAGTGCAGAAATCACAAAAATTATGCTATCGAGAACCGTTCGATGACATCGAATATTCGTTCGATGACATTGAATTAATGAGGAAAAATCATGTTGGTGGCTGGACATATTGGATACTTTTCTCGATGAATCGAAAACATGTTTGATGACTCGAAGGAAGGTACTCGATGACATCGAAGACTACTCGATGGCATCGAATTTATTGAAGAAATTGAAGCAACTCGGTAGACTGTTTTGGACACATTCTTAATGACTCGAAAACCTGTTCAATGGATTGAAGTTTCGCTCGATGACATCGAAGGACGATTTGATGAGACAGAGACTTACGTAGTGCGAAAGAATGAAAAGAGGCGACTTCCAGATTCAAACCCCTTCGATGTCATTGAAGGGTGTTCGATGACATCGAAGGCGTTATGTAGAGTGTATAAATTTGATCCGATTTTGTAGATCTGCGAAACTTGGCTTATAAATAGGGGTTTCCTAGGCACTTTTTAGGATATCTAGGGTTTGGAGAAGTTGAGCAAAAGGGTGGAGCCACTTCCCAAATGTTCTTTCCTTCTTCTTAGTTTTAATGTTTTCTTCTAGGATTTTTAATCCAATCATGTCTATGGTTGGCTAGATCCCTTAGCTAGGGCTAAGGGGTGAAGCTTGTAGCATAGTTGGGATGTTTTTCTTGTTTGATTCTTGTTATTGTTAAACTCCTTTGATTCTAGTTTGAGATTTAAGGAATACTTTTAGTTTTTAATGGTTTGTTGTGACTTAAATTACAATAGATCTGTAATAGCTTAAAGTATCTTCTTTTTATATTTGGATTTTATAAAAATAGGAAATCTTGTTGTTCTCCATCGTCCCTTGGGCATGGCTGAGTGATGGAATCCCTTCTATTCTTCACAATTCTCCCATATTGGTTATTGGATCAGTATATCCTGTTGTCTACCATAGTCTCCTGGGCATGATTAGGTGATAGAATCACTTCTAATCCTCATGACTTTCATTCGTTGAGAATTAAGTCAATGGAAGTTCAGATCTGAATTTATTGAACATCTTTCAATTGGATAAGATAGGACTCCAATTCCAATTGAGTGCCTTGAAGCAAATAAGGAAATATCCTAATAGCTGTAAGTGGATCCCTAGAAACCCTAGTTCCCACCTTTAAATTATAAAGTTTCTAAATTTGTCATCTCATAATTACTCCCTACTTTCCTGATTTAGGTTAGATCTTCTCCTAGTTTTGATTGTAATTACTTTCAGAATAGACACACAAGATTAGTTCATGTGGATTTGACCTCGGTCTCACCGAGATTATTACTACATCGCGACCCTACACTTGGGGTTGTGAATAAGTTTTTGACGCTACTATCGGGGACTAACGGTTGCATTTTCTGAGATTGACTGGTTTTGAAATTAAGTTAAGATTATGATTTTTTTTTTACTTTCTATTTTCAGGTTAGGGTTTTTTTCTAAATTATTGTAGAAACTAACATAGCTTTCTATTTTTATGTTTAGAAACTTTCCTAATTTGATTTTAGAAACTAATTTTTTTTCTCTTTTTAGAAACTTTCTAATTTCTATTTTTAGAAACTTTCCCTTTTTGTTTTTAGAAACTAGGTTACTTTCTTTTTTATTTTTTAGAAACTAATTCACTTTCCTTTTTCTTTTGCAGGATCCTAACATAGAACCTTCTAATTTGGTAACTTCTTTCTAATTCTCTCCCTCTCTATTTATAGATTTCTATTTCCTTCCTTTTCTTTTTAGGTTTAGTTTAGATTATGAAATTGGGGGCTGAGAGTGTTTCATGCCGAAGTGGGTCCGTGACAATACTCAATGTCTCTTGAGTGAAGGAGGACTAGTTGAGGGGTTATCTATCCATCACAGGATTAGACACCACTCGAGATCCACAGAGTTAATTGAAGTAATGGCTGCAAATCAACCAGCCAATCAACCTCCAATTCCACCTCAACCTAGGGTTAAGGTGGAATTGGATGAGAATAAGGTGCATTGAGCACCTCCGCCTCGTACTTTACGAGATTATCTACAACCGGCGGGGGTAAGCACGCGCTCATGCATGGTTTTTCTAGAAAATACAGGACATATGGACATCAAGCCAGGGGTGATCCAATTCTTTCCAAAATTCCATGAGCTTGAATATGAAAATCCATATCTACACTTGAAAGACTTTGATGAGATCATAGCGACTTTATATTTTCCTAATGTGTTTGATGACACGGTCAGGCTGAAACTCTTTTCCTTTTCTTTAAAAGAGAAAGCTAAGATGTGGTTGCATTCACTACGTCTTTGAGCTATTGGTAGGTGGAATGATATGACAAGGGAGTTCATAAAGAAAATTTTCCCACTTCATAAAACGAACACCCATAGAAAGTTAATCATGAACTTCTCCCAAAAGGAAGATGAGACATTCTTCTAATGTTGGGAGTGGTTCAAGGATCTTGTCAGTTCATGCCCACAACACGGTTTTAAAACGTAGCTCATTACATACTTTTTCTATGATGGACCGACATCCTCCATGTGCCATTTGGTCGAGACAATGTGCAATGGGGAATTCTTGAATAAAAACGTTAACGATGTGTGGGATTATTTGGACAGACTTGCTGAAAATGCATAATCATGAGACGTCTCCCCAAAATCGAGCACCACTTTAGGCCCACTCAATCAAAGGAGAGGGGTAGAATATACCTTTTGAAAGAGGATAATGATATCAATGCTAAAGTCACTAATGTCATCAGGAAATTCGAAGCCATGGAACTAAAGAAGGATAAGGCTAAGGAAAATGTTTGCGGTATTTGTGCTTGCAACATTCACACAACTGAAATTTACACAACAATACCTGCTTTTCAAGAGGTACTAAATGAGCAATCGAATGCCATAAATAATTATTGAAGACCTTTCAATGGACCCACCTCCAATATATAAAATCCTAGTTGAAGAAATCATCTAAATTTTAATTGGAGGAATGGACAAACTGGTACTCCTCAAGGATTCCCTAATCAAATTCCAAATCAAGGGATACCTCAAGAAGAATCGGTTCAAAATTCCATACAAACGCGGGAGCTTACTCAAGCAATACAAGAACTTACAAATTTATGCAAAAGATGGATTCACGCGTTACAGTTATAGAGAGGGGGATGCTTCTTGCTCAACCTTTCCCCAATCCTAAACCGCAATATGAAATAAGTGATTCAAGCTCTTCAAATTAAATTAAGCAAGCTAAGTCTATCACCACTCTTAAGAGTGGGAAGATAATTGACAAATCTATTTTGGTAAGTGCCGAGAAGTCTAAGGATCCGAAAGTAGATGAAACTGTTAGACCTAGCAACACTCCACAAGAATTAGAACTTGAATTTCAAGGCAAGCCGATTGCACCAGTTTCCTAACGGTTGATTGCACCAAAACCTCTCTCTAACTCTCAGGACATTCTAGAGGGGTTGAAATAAGTAAAGGTCAATATTCCTCTACTTGATACCATAAAAAAAATACCTTCATATGCCAAATTTCTGAAAGACTTATATACGACCAAAAGACAGTAAAGTATTCAAAAGAAAATCTTTTTAACTGACAAGTGAGTGACATTCGAAAGCAAGATGTGCCACAGAAATGCAAAGATCGCGGTAGCTTAACCATTGCTTATGTAATTGGGAATTACCGCATTGAGCACACACTTCTTGACTTAGGAGCAAGCGTAAATCTGATCCCATACTCTCTCTAACTCTCAAGACATTCTAGAGGTGTTGAAATAAGTAAAAGTCAATATTCCTCTACTTGATGCCGTAAAACAAATACCTTCATATGGTAAATTTCTGAAAGACTTATATACGACCAAAAGACAGCAAAGTATTCAAAAGAAAATCTTTTTAACTGAAAAGTGAGTGACATCCTAAAGTAAGATGTGCCACAGAAATGTAAAGATCCCGGTAGCTTAACCATTGCTCATGTAATTGGGAATTACCGCATTGAGCACACACTTCTTGACTTAGGAGCAAGCGTAAATCTGATCCCATACTCGATTTACGAACAACTAAGTCTAAGTGAATTAAAACCCACTCGGACCATATTATAACTTATCGATCACTCAGTTTGTGTACAGAGAGGGATAATTGAGGATGTGTTGGTCTAGGTTGACAAATTCTACTACTCGGTAGATTTTATTATCCTGGATACTCAACCCATCATAAACATGAGCACTTAAATTCCAACCATTCTTGGTCCCCATTACTTGCCACATCAAATGCAATCATAAATTATAGAAATAAAGTCATGAGTTTGTCTTTTGGAAATATGACATTGGAGTTGAATATCTTTTTCAATGCAGACAAACAGTTAGAGGATGATGACGATTCCCACGACATTAACATAATTGACTCTTTCGTTGAAGATAGAACACTTTTAACCTTATCCTCTGATCCTCTAGAGACGTGCCTGGCCCGCTCCCATGATTTAATGATGATATGATTAGGGATAAGAGGCCATGGTTGATACTGTGTCGGTACTTGAAGTTAACCAGTGAAGGCCATAATTTGAAGAATTGCCCCAAATTGATGTAATGCCTCTACCGTCTAACCTCAAGGCACCGGTGCTTAACTTAAAACCTTTGCCCTCTGATTTGAAATATGTCTATTTAGGTTAAGATGGGACATATTCGGTGGTGATTTCCTCCCACCTTGAGCAAGAATATGAGAGTATGCTATATCTACTCTCATTAAGCATAAGAGAGCCCTTGGATAGTCGATTGCAGACCTCAAAGGAATCGATCCTTCGATTTGTACTCACCGTATTTATCTAGAGGATAATACGATGACCTCTCGGCAACCACAACGTAGACTAAATCCAAGCATAAAGGAAGTGGTTAAGGTCAAGGTTCTTAAGCTATTAGATGTGGGTATCATACACCCTATAGTGGATAGCCAATGAGTGAGTCCAACTTAGGTGGTTCCCAAGAAGTTCAGAATCACCATAATAGCCAATGCCAATAACGAACTCGTGCCAACTAGGGTGACTACTGGTTGAAGAATGTGCATTGACTGCTGAAAATTAAATACCTTCAGTAGGAAGGACTACTTTCCTTTGCCCTTCATTAATCAAATCTTAGAAAGGCTAGCTGGTCACTCATACTATTACTTCCTTGACAGGTATTCCGACTACAACCAGATAGAGATAACCCTCGAAGATCAAGAAAAGACCACGTTCACATGTCCCTTTGGCACCTTTGCTTACCGAAGGATGTCATTCGGATTGTGTAATGCCCCCGCCACTTTTCAAGGATGCATGTTGAGTATTTTTTCTGACATGGTGGGGCAATATCTGGAGGTCTTCATGAACTACTTCTCTATCTTTGGTCCATCTTTCAATGATTGCTTAGAAAATCTTAAATGTGTGCTGAAAAGATGTGAAGAAAAGAATTTAGTACTCAATTGGGAGAAGTGTCATTTCATGGTTCGTAAGGGAATAATCCTTGGACATATCATTTCGTCCAAGGGAACTGAGGTAGATAAAGCTAAAATTGATCTTATCTCTACCCTACCCCTACCCAAAAGCATACGAGACGTGCGATTCTTCTTAGGACACGCTAGATTTTACAGAAGATTTATAAAGGACTTTAGTCACATCTCTCATCCTTTATGCAATCTATTTCAAAAGGATATTCCATATGAGTTGACTGAGCAATGCCAAGAAGTTTTTTCTAAGCTCAGGGGCATGTTGACTACCACACCTATTATACAGCCACTCGATTGGAATATTCCTTTTAAACTTATGTGTGACGCGTCTGACTATGCTATTGGGGCGGTGTTGGGTCAGAGAAAAGAAAAAAAGTCCTATATTATTTGTTACGCAAGTAAGACTCTAAATTCGGCCCAAGTGAATTACTTTACTATGGAAAAAGAACTCCTGGTCGTATTATTCGCTTTAGACAAATTTAGATCTTACTAGATCGGATCCAAGATCATTATCTACACCGATCATGAAATGCTTAAGTATCTTCTTTCAAAGAATGATGCTAAAACATACTTGATAAGATGGATCCTCCTCCTCCAAGAATTTGATTTAAAAATAAAAGATAAAAAGGGAGTAGAAAACATAGTGGCTGATCACTTTTCGAGGCTTGACCTCCCTGATTCCCTTGAGATGGCACCCATAAACGACATGTTCCTTGACGAACAATTGTTTAAAGTCTCCTACTCACCTTGGTTCTTTAATATTGCTAATTATCTTGCCACAGGTTTCACACCGACACATTGGACTGCGTAGGATAAGAAGAAATTTTTCACTGAGGTATGCAAATTCTTCTGGGATGATCCTTATTTATTTAAATATTGTTCAGATCAGATTTTAAGGAGATGTGTGCTAGACAATGAACATTAAAGTGTCATCTCTTTCTATCACACTCAGGCCTATGGTGGTTACTTTTCTGCCAAAAAGACTACAACTAAAATCTTACAGTGCGGCTTTTATTGGCTCACTATGTTCAAGAACACTCATGAGTTTTGCAAAGCTTATGAGCGTTGTCAAAATTTGGGAGCATTGTCTTGTCAAAATATGATGCCTTTAAACCTCCTTCTCATAATCGAAGCATTTAATTGTTGGGGCATCGATTTCATAAGACCACTCTCCCAATCTCATGGGAATTTATATATTCTATTAGCTGTAGACTATGTCACTAAATGGGTCAAAGCGATCCTGTGCCTGAATAATGACCATCAGACGGTCATTAAATTCTTAAAAGAAAACATTCTTTCTCGGTTCTGAATGCCTCGGGCCATCGTTAGTGATGGAGGCTCACATTTTTGCAATAGGCCATTCGCAAACTTAATGAAGAAATATGGCATCTCTCACAAGGTGAGCACTCCATATCACCCATAGACAAGTGGGAAAGCTGAGATTTCTAATAGGGAGATTAAACAAATTTTAGAGAAAAGGTTAACCCTGACCGCAAGGATTGGTTAATCTGATTGACCGATGCTCTATGGGCTTACCGTACCACATTTAAAACTCCTATTAGAATGTCTCCCTTTAGACATGTCGATGGGAAAGCTTATCACTTACCTATGGAGTTGGAACATAGAGTCTACTGGGCTATTAAGAATCTAAATTTCGATTTGGACAACGCTGGCTCGCTGCGCAAGCTACAATTGAATGAACTTAAGGTGATCCTGAATGATACATATGAGAACTCAAGAATTTAAAAGGACAGGATGATGTGTTTCATGATAAGAACATCCTTCGAAATTCGTTCTTGACCAACCAAAAAGTCATTTTATACAATTCTCGGTTACATTTTTTTCTGGGAAAGCTCCGATCTCGTTGGTCTAGCCCTTTCACTGTTACAAATGTCTATCCTCATAGGACCATTAAGATAGAGAATTCGAACAATGACAATAGGTTTAAAGTGAATGGACATCGTTTAAAGCCATTTGTGGAGAAATTCGATTCAGAGGACATGACCATACCTCTGACTGATCCTGGGTATCGGGGATTGACCTCCTAGTCTGACGGGGATATAATTAGGTTAATTACTTTCATTTTATGTTTAGGATAGTTGGTTTTTGCTATTTAGGATAGTTTGCTTATACTCTATTGAGTTTCATTTTGTGTTAATGTCATGCCCCAAATCCGGAAATCTGATTTACTGGAATCCTGATCGCCGAATCTGGTGCCGACAGCCTCCGTAGTACCCCATTCTCAGCTCATAGCATCCATTTGCCAGATTCCGATCCTGGGATCTTATAAGGAGGATTTTCCAATGTACACTTAACTCATAATAAGCATAACCACAAGTATACCCAAATCACAAAGGCAACATCATCATCACATATCCACTAATATAAACATTTGAATACAATGATAAAAGAGAAATACGTATGTTAAAAATCAAAGCTCTAGAAGACCGTTGCACGCTCTATGCTCAACACTGCTGCAACCTAACGCCACTTGCACGCATCTATCGTGCATAAGCTTGTAGAAAGCTTAGTGGGTGGTGAAAGTGTGTGCGCAAGGTAAGTGTCAAGTATTCAATACAATGCCATAATCATATAATATCGAAATTCTAGTAAGATTATGAATCATACGATATTAGAGTAAGCAATACAGATCAACTATGCAAATGAGGAGTCATAAAGAACCAAATATCAGATGCCAAGGATGCAATGCAATATACAATTCCTGATGAGTTCACGAATACCTTCAGCCGTATCTAGACCATATAAATGCGGAAACACAGCAACCCAAAATGCCATATACAGCGGATGTAATGCAATAAGGGGTGCAAATGGAATGGCTATGCTGGAGTGTGAAGTCGGGATGATAGTACGTAGTATCGCAGGCTATGGGGTCCATCACAAGGGACTTCTATCCAAACCAGTCCCATACCTAAATTTGGATAGCTAGACTCAATGTGGTAAACTCCTGATCTCAGGTTAGTCACGCGCCCTAACCAAAATCCTGGCCATTGCAAAGGTACACGTAACAAATAGTTGCGCACCACCAGCACGAGTGAATAGTGAATGAATGAATGAGTATGCAACTCCTACTCAATAAGTCCACATATCAGTACAGTTCCTCTATGGGGTCATCACCGGGGTTTAGTACACTCTACATGCAACTGTCGCCCACTGATGCGTAACCACGTAAGTGAGACCTCACCATTCGCCTGACCAGTAGTCAGCCAATATCTACCCGGCACGTCGATAGTAGACCCGTTTACGAGCTGGTCAAACTCAGCCTAGCTATGCCCCCAACCCTCGGGTGGGTAAGGCCACACCCCCTCCCAACCGACCATGACAAAGTGGGAGACGGGACCTCCTGGTATTCGGCACTCGGACGCTTATGTATCTACTTGGTCTCGACGTTGGGGCATCTCCTGGCCCGGAGGTTTAGGGATTTTCACCAGGGCCATTTATGACAGCTCGATGTTAATAACATATTTCCGGTGTCCCATCTGGCCATCTATGATATGCCTGTGGAGGCTACGACCCTAATGTCGTTAGGGCGTACAGTAATCACATTACACAATATAATATGCATGAGTCATACAATCCAGTCATGCATCAATCCTGCACATACCGTGCGCTCATGTGAGATAACCTTTGCCTATCAGGGAATCTCATAACAACTTGCCTAATGACATATGCGATGGTCAACATATCTCATAACAAACATGCAAATGATATGTATGAGCATGTATCATGATGTTATGCTGTCACATACTCATAAATTGGTATTAATAACCGGCATCGACAATCGACCTTGACAATGTGGACATTTAACCAACATTGCCCCCAAGGAATGACCCACATAAAGCCTAACATATAGCCGACCCATGGCCCCACATAAGGGCCAAAAATATAACACCATCGGCCTCACTCAAGAGCTTAATACACATCACGATGGGCCTTTCACATGGGCCTAACATACATCACAATGTGCTCTATAGCCTAGCCCTCAAATGCACCACAATGGGCCTCATACAATCATAATGGGCCGCATCACATTGGCCTAATACTCATCACATGGGCTTATATACATCAAATGGGTCATGTCCCATGGGCCTCGAATACATTACAATGGGCCACAACCCATTAGCCCCAAACACATCACAATGGGCCTCTCACACGAGTCCATTATGCATCACATCAAGATGGCCCCCAATGAATGGCTATTAATACGTCACATTGGGCCTCATATACATCAAGTGGGCTGCATCACATGGGCCACATATACATCAGAATGGGCCTCTAACACCAGCCTAATATACATCACAAAGGGCCGCATCTCATGGGCCTTATATACATTACATTAGGCCTCCACAATCGGAATCAGAATCGGCCTCGACTAAATGGAATCCGCCTTGATAATCGAAATCAGCCTCGACATAAGGAATCGGCCTCGACCAAACAGAATTGGCCTCGAAAATCGGTCTCAAAAAATTGGAATTGATCGATAATTAGAATCGGCAAATCGGTCACAGCAATCGGAATAGATCGATAATTAGAATCAGCAAATCGGTCATGTCAATCAGAATCGGTCACGACAATCGAAATCGGTCGATAATTAGAATTGACAAGTCGGTCACGTCAATCGAAATCGGCAATCGGTCATGATAATCGGCCTCGATCGTTAATCGACAATCGACAATCTGCAAATCAGTCACGTCAATTAGAATTGGCAATCGGTCACGACAATCGAAATCGATCAATAATTAGAATTGGCAAATCGGTCACAACAATCGGAATCGATCGATAATCAGAATCGGTAAATTGATCACGTCAATCGAAATTAACAATCGGTCATGACAATCGGCAAATCGGTCATACCAATCAGAATTGACAATTGGAATCGGCCTTGACCTCGATAATCGGAATCGATAATCGACAATTAGAATTGACACTCAGAATCGGCCTCGATACTCGGCCTAATAAAGGACCTAAGGGAGGGTCACAATGTAGACATTTAACCATCATCGCACATCAATGTAGACATTTAACCATCATCGATCCCAAGGAGGGGCCTAATAGAGCCAAACATATAGTGGCCTATAACCTCATGCAAGGGCCTAATACACATCACTACAGGCCTCACTCATGGTCGCATATACAACACAATGGGCCTCAGCACACGAGCCATAAATACATCACATCAGGCCCCAACACATGGGCCAGGTATACATCATAATGGGCCTCAACCCATGGGCCACATATGCGTCACAATGGGCCTCAACACCTGGGCCATAAATACACCACAATGGTCCTTACCAATAGGTCTCATATACATCAAGTGGACCGCAAGTTTGACGGAATGAACGGCGTGGCTAAAACAAATGAATCAAGGTGGGCTCGTCAGACAGATGGTGTGTATAAGACATAAACATCACAGTGGGGTCCACACCACCGTCTTGACAAGTGGACGAAGTGGGTATACAATACATACACCAAGGTGGGTCCACACACGTGGCCCACCAATGATCCGGATCTGCCTCATTTAGTCTCAAGCCTTAAGACGATCTTGCTAATTGAATGGATGGTTAGGACATAACACATACCTCTGATCAGACCCACGTAACTTGCTGATGTCAATACAACTGTTAGGTGGGGTCCCCATCGTCCAAATGGATGGTTTGGACAAAATACCTAAATTATTTAGGGTCCGCGGTTCAGATGGGACCCACAGAACTTGCTGATGTATGCAGTAATAGCAACAGATGGACAGTCTGGATAAGATGCGCATCACGGAGGGCTTCACACAACATCAAATGGGCCCTACAAGGAGTGGGCAGCGTGGGTACACAACACATACAGTAGAGGTGGGCCAGCTGCTGGAAGGCTAGTCTAGCAATGCCCAGGCCCCTACTGGACGGTAAACAGGTGGGCTGCATGAATGAAACACTTGCATATGGTGGGCCCCACTTGTAGATGGTCCACTAGAAGGGTGGGACCTGTCTAGATGGGCCACAAAAAAGGATGGGTGGAGTAGGTACAACACATATAGCATAGCAGGCCCACAATTTGCTGGATGTCAGTCCAATAGAGTTGGGGTCTGCCTGAGTTTGGGCTGGCCTTGTGGGCGGTGTGAATAAAACCCATATATCACAGTGGGTCCCACAGTGACGTGGGCCACCCAAGAGGTGGGCCGATCTCATTCTCCCACCAATTCAAGTGGGTTTTGTGGCCCAATTAGATTCAAGAAGGTAGGCTAGCGGTTAACCACTCCCGCTGCTGGATTGTCCAAAATTGGGCCCATGCCCTAATGATCTCTCAAAATGGATGGCATGGATATGATACACATACATCAAGGTGGGGTCCATGTGAATGGATTGGATGGCATGGATTTACTGATTAGCTGGGCCACATTAGCACCATTCAAGAGAGAGAGAGAGAGAGAGAGAGAGAGAGAGAGAGAGAGAGAGAGAGAGTACGTGTGTGTGTGTAACGCCCTGACTTTTTAGGACCCGAGTATACGACCCGTTTCCCAAAAACCCGAGTGTTAACCTTAAAGGATGGTCAAATTCAAGTATATATATATATATATATATATATATATATATATATATATATATTCATCTATCAGAGTAAGCAGATGAGCGTAGAATGGACAAGTCAGTATAAAAGAGAATTTGCATTTAAGTTTAGAATATACAAAGGTTGCCCATAATGACTTATACAAACCAATGTCTCCAAAATTAACAAGTACAAGACTTACAAGAATTTAATACATGTAGAATAACAAAAAGCATATAAATATAAGCGGTAAGATCACGCAGCTCCTCCAGGCAAATACAGTCATGTATCCCTGGTGATCGTACTCTGCTCCTCATCAAGTCTGAGCATGCATATAACTGAAGCCACCTGTACTACCTGTATAGTTGTATATTTGATGGATGAGTGGCCAACTCAGTGTGAATTCCCTTCAAGATTACACACTGCCACATTAGGTAAGAAATAGTATAAAACACCCAGACAACCAAAACAGAGTAAACGCAGTCTTATTAAATGCAAGGATGCATGAATGCAATCATGGACCCGGGAAAAACATCCAGACAGTCTGTGCCCCGGAAAAAACATCCAGACGGGCTGTGCCTCGGGAAAAACATCCAGACAGGTAATGGTGACGTCACCTAAGGATGTGACTGGTCATCAGCGCAACACTTAGCGTAATCGGATAGGCATGAAGATCCAAGTCATCATCATAAATCGAATGACTGGTCATAAGTGCAACATTCAGCGTAATCGCAGGGCAGAGTGATCCAAGTCATCGAAAATATGCCATGTATGCATGATTTGTCAGCCCATTATTAGTCTAATTGCAACCAGCCAATTTAAGTAAGCTCACGGTCACTACGGGGAGCACATGGCCCAGCGTAGGCCAACGGCTCCGGCAAAGTATCCCATGACTACCATCCCCGACCCATGAGGCTACCATCTTAGGATGTTTAATGGAAACCTGTTGACTTGTGGCCAATCATATTACAGTATATGGGGTTTACCATCGCGTGGTTGCATGGTATAAAACATTGAACCCATATAGGGAAAATACCAGAACAAAGCCACATACGACGATATCAAACAAGCTGCATAGGGCAATTATCAAAATAGGGCTCATAGGGCGAGTATCAAAACCATGCGATAAAAGACCATCCTTGAAAACCATTGGACACAACAACCTTGGATGGTAGGCCCACATCAATGATCCATTTAGACCACCACTCAATAACCACTAAGTCGAAGGTCCATTTTAATTACAACTAGTCGGGTTACATCCCAAGTATGGGTGTACATTTATAGGTGGATGTTTCCCGCTAATGTACCAGTTTAAGTTCCATAAGCAATCCACAGAAGGAAATTCACAAGCATGAACAATTATATAGGATAATCATAAAGCATGTAACACAACAATTCAATTTCCACCAGCTAACACATGTGATTATAAAGGGAGATATCAATTATGAATTTAAATAAAAACTATAACTTAAGCTAATGAAAAGACGGAAAGCTTAAGGGGAAGAATCATCACTTAAGGGGTCGATTGTCCTCCAACAAGTTGGGAACTTTGTAGCCCTTGATTGTAAGACTTGATAAGCTAGCTTGGAGGTGTAATGGTCCAGCCCTAGTAAGATAGATCCGTTTCCTTAAAGATTGACCGACACAACCTACATTTTAGACAGCCCTAGGGCCACTTATATATGGAAGAATATAGATCCTTAGATTGCATTAAGCAAAAACTCATGGTTGTTACAATCAACTGGGCCACGGGATTACAGAATGCAATAGACTATGCATTAGCTGATTGAGATGGGTCAGCTACAATCCTAATAGTGGAGGTGGGCTACCTCCCTAGATCTTTGAAGTAGGTCGTGGGATCATGTGGACCATGCTTTCTCATGACAACCCCATAATCAGACAATGGGATAGGGGACCATACATTAGATTCACTTGATAATTCAATTTCAACTTTCCCAATGAAATCACAACCGTGAAAATTTGATATGGGTAATGATCTGGGGTGAATAATACCACCCGACCAAGATCAGAAAACTGGTGGGAGATGGGGCCCATTGAGTTTGGTTTATGCCTTAGTAGTGTAGCTGGGCTTGGCCAAAACCACGGCCCAAGTTATGGCCAAATCTCGGCCCAATTTAAATGGCTGGGCTTGGCCCATATCGCAGTTGGACTCAACCCAGGCCTCAGCCCAAATCAGCGGCTGGGCTTCAATACAAAACTATGGCCCAACCGAGGGCTTGTAGTTCAACTCGAATCGGGGCCTGGTTGAGGCCTGATTCCAGTTCCTCACATGGCCCATTCACAGCCCTACTTCCCACCTATAGCACGACCCGATCTCTGTGCGTTTTATGGCCAGCAGGAGGTCCGATCGAGGGCTAGTTTTTCAGCATCTTTACGAACTGTCTGGGAGCCGTTTGTGGCCCGACAGAGAGACACCTGAAGGACGTCCCTCAGTTCAGTTTTGGGGCCACTGATGTGGCTCAGTTTGCTGGCAGGATGAAGACGGAAGGATAGGGAGATGGGCATTACCTGACTTGGCTCGAATGGGTCCTGAGTTACGAACTCGGTTGAGCTCGATCTGGAGCGTAGCAATGCACATGCACCCAATCTCACCCCTCACTCTTTCTTAGGTTGTGGTGTAACAGGCCTGAGCTGAACTCGTCCCGAAGTCGGACCGAATTTGGGTGTGGTGCAACGGCAGTGGGCAACAACTGTTCTGTTTCTTCTCTTCTTCCCTTTTTCTTCTTTTTCTTTCTTCCTTCTATTTCCTTCTCTCTTCCTGCTTCTCTTCTAGCTGGAAACATCCAGCAATGGATCAGCCGTCAGGACAGACTCAGTCCAAAGTTGGCCCGAGTTGCTTGGTGCAGCAGCTACTGCAGCACTAGCTCCCTCATCCTCTCTTCTTCCTTTCTTTTTCTCTCTTTCTATCCTTTTCCTTCCTTCTCCCCTCGTCAGAGATATCCAGAAACGAGCCTGAGCACAACTAGGGTCGAACCGCGTCGACTTGGTGCAGTAAAACGATGAGGGAGAAGACCCGGATGTTAATGGCAGATTCAAGGGTCGGCCACCTAACTTTGGAACGATGCTGTTGGAGGGTTTTAATCTGCTTTACGATGCTTGTAGGAGTGAGAAAGTAAAGCTCCATTAACATTTTCGTGGTGGGTTTGCACGAAGAAGAAGACGACCCGTTTTTTTTTTTTTTTTCTCTCTGGATCTTTTCCTTTGTAAAGCCTTAATAATTAGGTGTAGATGACCGAGATTTCTTTGCAGATGAAGGGACGGGATCAAAGGATTTCCACGCACGCGGATCGTTAACGTGGAGCAGCAACAGTTTCCATTTTTGGAAACAGTGTGTTTATAGGACCATTTTGCGGCGAGGATCGTGTGTCCACGCGTACGGTAAAACCTTCTATAGCAGTCGCGTTTTGGTCAAGCCCACTTCCTGAGTCAGATGGACGGATCAGATTGGCCTTCTGATCACTTTTGGTGGGCCAAATCTCAAAGAGACGGACGCTCGACTGTCCACTGTCAACAGCGAAAGAGAAAGAGAGAAAATCTCTATTTAGAGAAGTCTCGTGTCAGCGCCGCTTGACTGAGACAGTCGGACTGGTGCACAGCGAGTGCACCACTCCTGGTGCACAAGCAACACCCTCATGGGGTCCTCGTGATGCTTATGGGAAATCCACACCATCCATTCTCTTTGGGAGGTCCATTTGAGGCATCAAGCCAGCGATTAGACCGATTCATGGTTCGAGTGGCCCATATGTCGTGATCGGCACGCCTGCTCATGGGTTTCCACCAATCTATGGGTTAGATCACTCTAAGTTCAACTATTAACAGTTGAAAGGGGTTATAGGGATCCTGAAGAGTATTCAGATGTTTTGATTTGACTTAGGTGCACCTGAATAGTTAATTCACAATCTATTGGTCAGAATCATGCAGTTTAGTGTTAATTGATAAGCAGCGGATCTGGCGGATCAGATTTCCAAATCCACTTTGACCATTCAATCCATTGGCCAATGTAAGGCCATGAGTCCTAAGACGAGGCTGTTCTAACATTTGGGTGCCCATACAACTTGACGTTTTCATGCCCAACAAGGTGTTTGTGGGGCCCATAGGGGTATTTCAGTAAATTTAATCCACCCATTTGTTTAGCAAGGTCAACTAGGGCGGGGGATTAGACGTGTGGCTGATCAAAAGGGTCGGGTGGGCCATACTTTCAAGCCTTGGTGTCTGATTGTGGACTCTCGTCGATCAAATCTCTAGATCGAATTTAACTCTGACCATCAAGTGTTCTTAGGGCTTCTAGTTTAATCTAAATGAATCCTTAAGGGTTATCCTCATAATTAGATGGTCAAGTCACATGATTAACGGATAATTGACAGATAGGGTGTGATGGACACGATGAACGGTAGATCTCGTGACTTTGATCTTTAAACTTACTTTGTATGATTTATTTATACTAAGTAGGCATACGCTGAAATATCTTCACGGTCAAGGTTCTAAAAATTAGGATTATTTATTTATTTATAAAGTATAGGGTCAATGTAATCATGTTGAGGTGGTTAAATGGGCAGATCGATCTCAATTCTTACAACTGTGTAGTGAGTAGTCATAGTCCAAAATTAGATGGTTGAAAGGTCATTAGGGATCGAGGGCAAATTGAACTAAACTCTTGAAGGTCTTGTTGTCATAGTCAAAGTCAAATGGTTAAGACGGATGGATTGAGGGTGACTGTTCAGGTAAGCTACGTTAGCGTTCTTACTGAGTTAGGTTATATGGTAACACTCTAGTACTGACAAGTACGGGGTATTACAAACTACCCCCCTTAAAAAGAATTTCACCCCCGAAATTTAGCACTTCCTCTGTGAATGCAAACAACAATCCATCTTGCGGTGTCCGTGTCCGTTTGCTAGTTCTCCATGCTAAGTTTATTTATATGTGCAGATGCTCATATCTTACTACTAGGACTAGGGTCATTACGGTCTAGCCCCCTTAAGGAAAAGTGAATAAAGTCCCGCTTCAATATTTAATGATATAATTACCTATCTTTACTATTACGTGTGGTTCAATCATCCTAAAGATGTACCTTATGCCTACGTATGGAATTCTAACGAGCTTTATTTAAATTTCTGACAACCCCTAAGTTCCTTGTCTAGCAATTCAACTAAGGTGTCTAAGCCCCACTCAAGGTAGGAATCATTCTAAACCTAACGATTCGTTTTAATGCTTATCAAGATTACAATTTTCTATACTATTTCATACCTTTCTCTTGATTTTCTTTTTCCTTTATTGATAGTTCCCCTACTATCTAAAGTATGACACAATCTTCTAGTTTTTTTTTTTTTGTTCGAGTTGTCACGGATAGATGGTCATAGTGGGTTTGAGCCCGATACCTCGACCCTTCACCTATGTATAGTAGAGGATTTGGGGATCTATTCTTAATCCTGTTAAATCTCGGTCCTTTGATTGATCAGGGTACTGGAATCATTGAGATTTGCTAGGACTTAGAATTTGAACCAAACCATGTAACTTGGTTTAAATATGGTTCCATCAACTCAAGTTCTCGTTTGTTCTAGACTTCTGGGAACCATCATGCAATCTTATATTCTCATAAATGACAAACTTACCTGGCCCAGTATGCTTCTGCTGCGCCACTCTGATTACTAGTGCATTACCCAAAGTTTCAGGATCAAGATTTCTACATGAGATTTGAGTTTGAATTTTCTAAACTCATTTAGGATTTCAAATCTAATTCTAATATGCGTAGCCTAGGGTTGAAAGCTTACCCAAAATCCCATAACTTCACATCTAATTAATTTCATGTGCTAAAATTTTGTAGGGAATATTAATTCTAAGTAAATATATGTGTTAGGGAATTCGAACTACATTTCTTGTTGCGATTCCTAAGCTTAGAGGGCACCTATGTACAATCCAGTTATAATGGAAATTCCTATGAAGCGTAAGTTCTTTTCATTCATTAAGTGTTGTGACCATGTTATCTTTGACTAAGGTAAATTATAGAAAGGGTTTGGATCCTAAATTTCTAAAACGTTATTTGAGTATTCGTTTTTCCACGGTGCATGAGTTTAATTTCTAAGTCTAACAACAATGCTGGTAGTTTTCATGGAAATCAAGGTATGACTAAACTTAAGATGTTCAAATGGCCTAAAGTTTTTAGTTTCTAAGTTCTCAACCTCCTTAACTTAAGGGAATCTCATATAATATTTAATTCTTACTCCAACAATTTCAAGGGAACTTAGAATCTAAGTCCTACAATTATCCGATCAATCTTCAAGGGAGCCTAACATTGAGTATCTATATCTTCAAGGGAAACTAAGATTGTCTCTAAGTGTTATAGTTATCAAAATAACTATCTAAGGGACCTAAGGTTTTGGGTCACTATATTCTCAATATCTCCTACTTGTAAGGGAATTCCACTTCACTTCAAACAACTATCTTAGCAACTTCTGAGGGAACCTAGGTTCAGGTTTCTACATCCTCAAACATTTCCTAAGTTTAAGGGAAATTTTCATAAGTTCAAATTTCTAGTTCCAAATATCCTAACTTGAGATATTTAAGGTTTGTACAAGTTCATTTCCCAAGGCCAAGTTTGTCCAAACTATGCTCTGATACCAATTCATAACGCCCTAACTTTTCAGGACCCGAGTATACGACCCGTTTCCCAAAAACCCGAGTGTTAACCTTAAAGGATGGTCAAATTCAAGTATATATTATTTTTTCTTTCATCTATCAGAGTAAGTAGATGAGCCTAGAATGGACAAGTCAGCATAAAAGAGAATTTGCATTTAAATTTAGAATATACAAAGGTTGCCCATAATGACTTATACAAACCAATGTCTCCAAAATTAACAAGTACAAGACTTACAAGAATTTAATACATGTAGAATAACAGAAAGCATATAAATATAAGCCGTAAGATCACGTAGCTCCTCCAGGCAAATACAATCATGCATCCCTGCACTACCAAAAAAATGAGCAAAGGCTACGGACTATAAAGGTCTATAGCTACGGCTTTAATCTGTAGCTAATTAGCTACGGATTTAATCCATAGCTAAAATAGAAGAATCCGTAGCTAAAGCTAAGATTTTTAAGGGTGGACGTTCGATCGCTATTGTTTTCCTATGGTGTTGTTCACCCAAGATTTATTTCGATCTGATTTTTTGATATAAACCTTAAAAAATTGTTTACTAATGGATTTACGGTGTGGATTAAACAAAAACATCATGGTGGGGCCCATAAAGCCCTACCAGATACAAAGTGCAAGCCACCGTTTTCATTTGTACGGTAAAAGCTTATTAGATTTACATTTTTTATTAAATAGTGGTGACTCGTTCATAAAAAATTTGGGTTTCATATATGTCTATCCAGACCATCTAAATGATGGGTCTTGTTGTATATGGTTTATATTGATAATTATCTTATGTAATAGTATGTTAAACATCCACTAAATGGACTCTTAATTGTACGGCTGTGAATACCTTATATTATATACAATATGTTAAACTCACATTTTACGGATTTGAATTATTATCCCATTTCATCAGCGAAATTTTCATTTTCCCCTTTTCGACCGCCCTTTTCTTCCTCCCTTCCCTCTTTCGAGCATCGCCAGTCGATCGCCCTTCGATCGCCCTTCTGCCTTGCAGTGGCGTGATGATTCAGACTGTTCATCTAGAAGCTCTCTTTGCGAGAGAAAAAGAAGAAGAGATTTTTCATTTTTGCTCGGTAAGATCTTGTCTCTATCTCTTGAATCTCTTTCTTCATGCTATTTACATGTTTCTACCATCTTTCCTTTCCGATTTGGTTTTTTTTTTTTTTAATTGTTTTCTTGCAATCTTTGTGGAGTTCGTGGAATTTCTAACCTGGAATCGATTTTTGGTGATCTTTCGATTAATTTCTTGATTGATCATAAGAGTCGTAGGTTTGTAATTTTTGGGTTTTTTTTTTTTTTGGTTGAATCTCTCGCTTTGTTGATGTGATTGATCCGAAAAATGCTTGAAATCGTTTCATGCATGTATTTATTCGTGCGTGCGATTGTCGCAGTAAGAAACAAAAGAAAAATGCGATATGAGTATGTGTGTCTGCGGGGATGATAGATTTTAGAACTGTGTGACTTTTAATTCAAACTAATTTCATGAAACGATTATTCGTACCACCGTCAATTCGATTCTATAGGGCCCTGTTTAGTCGCCAATTAGACAAAAAAGAAAAAAAGCGATGTGGTGGTGGTGTTCAAAATTTTTGCACCAAGTGAATGCCCTTATTTAGCCTCAATCCAAAAATCAGTTGATTGATTCAAGATTGATTCAAACTTCCTTAAAAATTTATAACTCAAAACCTCTAAATTCACGTGGTATGGCCCACCTATGTTTTGTAATGTTTTTTTTCGTAATTCTTTCATCCTAATGAAGCACATCAGATGAATGGATTGGATGGTGTGTAAACACTATGGTGGCCCCTACACAAAAGCTAATATTGGGCGTCCCATCCCAGCTTTTTGCTACAGCATGGACAACCAAAGTTCTGGGTGGTCATGATATTTGGGTTCCATTTGGAGCATGTTTTATGTTTGGGTTGGATCTCATGAAAGTTTCACTCACATGGCTCTCAGGAATGCTAGGTACCCAGCGCCGCACTTAGAGATTTTGGTAAGGATTAAAAATAATTATGATAACCCATAATTTATATAAGGGTGTTTTTGGCTGCACTTGATGTCAATAAATTTCACAATATTTTTCACCAAATTAGATTGATTAGTCATGAAATGTCGTGAAATACAGGTGGATGCAACCTGGTGCCTTATGCTATGTTTCTAATACACAATTTCTTTTAACTAAAATGAGATGAAATCATTCTCAAGTACAACCAAACAGGGCCTAAGCATTTATAGGCAGATTGAAACTTTTTCTGTGGGATTGGACCAGTTGTGTTTATGGGGTCGAAGAATTTGAAGGATAAGATGCCATCTTAGTATAGGGTTACAAAGCTTGACTGAAATGTTGAAAATGAGTGGTTTTGTTCCTGATTAATTTTTTTGTTTATATTCTCGTTTCTACTTATCTTTGCCTTGTCAGATAACTTTTTTTCAACACACACACACACACAACCACCCACACACCACAATGGGTACTCAAACCCATGACCTCTTTGTTGACACTCTTGTGAGCCTTGTCAGATTACTTGGTTGCAAGAAATTGTTTATATCAGAGATTTACTTTGTTATCATTTTCGGAGGTTGGACGCATTTATCTCATGCATTCAATAATGAGGAATTATGTGATTCTCGGCCCCAGAGATATGTATTGGTTTCTCTGGCCCTGAGGGTATTATAGAAGTGGGGCCTGCCCAAGGTTTTGTGCCATTGATCTAATTAACCCTACAGTGGATAGTCCATCCCTAAAAATCTTCTAGATGAAAGATCCTAGCCACTAACCTCTAACATTTTTTTCAATCGAAAGTTGACCACTGGTGATGCAGTTAACTTGAAAGCGGAGAGTTTTGAACTAGCCAAGTACTTTTCCTTGACCATCACTGGGATGCATCAACTATTTTATATTTTTCTTAACCATCTATTTGCAGAAGTGAGTCAACTTGTTTTTGGTGGGCGATGGTAAAAGAAAGTGTTTTAGTGGTCAAAGAAACAAGTCGCTGAGTAATAAGAAACAAGTCGCTGAGTAATTCATGTTCCAAAACCGGACTGTGTTGGAAGTTGGAACAAGTCTTAGTGAATTATACTGATAGGGTTGTCAACAGGCCAGGCCTAGGGTTGTCTTTGGCTTGGATTTTGAGCTGGTTGGCCTGGATCTATTCAAAATTTTTACTCTGTCTGGCCAGGGCCCAACTCCTGTTCAAAATTGAGAGGGCTAGCCTTATTCTCATAATTGTCACCGTATGTGTGACTATTGTGGGTATGTATTTCTCGCTGAATGCTGAGAACTATCATTAAAAACAACAAGACCTCAAACTTGCTTAATTCATCCTAGTTTTTATTGATTTCATCTACATCAAGATGATTATTGAAATTCGACATGATTGCAAAATCCAAATGCGGGCTTCTGACATTGTATTTCCTGATGCTGCTGCAAAGATTTACTTTCAAACAAATTTCAGAGAAATGGCAAGATAGTCAACTGTATCACAAGCTATGGTACAAGCAGTTTTCTGTATGAATGTATCTTTAAAACAAAAAAAAAAAAGAAAAAGAAAAATCAGCAATCCAGAAAAGAAACAACAAGGAATTAGAACAAAGATTGATCTAATATTAAGTAATGCATGTATGGAATAGGACAAGATGTGTAGAAGACAAATAGAACTAGGTGTAGAAGACATACCAAATTTCATAAAAGCATAGGGCCTGACATCAGTTTCTATTTGACTCCCATTGAATTTCTCAAATTCGTTTTTGAGGTCTTCTAGGTATTGAAAAGCAAGTTTCTTCGGATAAGAATGATCACACATGGTTAAATAACATACACGACCTTTAATAATATAGCTGCAAAATTAGGTCAGGGTAACAATTGCGTTTAATTTAAATGGACTGGACATGAAATGCCTAACATAGCTCCATGTTGTTTTCTTAAGTAACCAGTTCTGCTACATGGATCAAGCTACGATTTCTTGTTCTGCAATTGGAATCCTTAGGAGAGCACTTCTTATAAACAAGTGGTGTGAGTTGGCCATTTTTCTCATTTGGTGCAATTGCTTACATGTGACTCTGATCTCCTGTTAGAAATTATCTCTGCTCATCCTTCCCTGCTCTTTTTTTATTTTTTATTTTTTATTTGTTATTATAGTAAATTCTTGATGTAGTTTGTTTTCCATTCAAGATCGATTTCTTTCAGGGATTGGCACAAAACTTAGATTTTATCCTACCAGCTATTTCAATGTGGATGGTGCTTGTAAATGAACAAGACCATGAACTTAGATTTTATCCTACTAGCTATTTCAATGTGTTTAGTACAGATGTGCAGCTTATGCCCGAGATGGGTATTGTTTGAAAAAAACAAAGTTCTTTATACATAGATTGGAGGTGGGTGGGGGAAACATTTAGTACGTAAAATTATAATTAGGTTCTTTTGAAGCATAATCCTTCTTTCAAATTTGAGGCCTTGCTCTGTTCTGGTTCTTCAAGTTTGCATTACTACATCACCTACTTCTTCTCCTTCTTCTTCTTTTTAAATTTTTTATACACATTTAAACCAAATCCGATGACTACAAAGAAACTGTCTTAGTTCACTGATTATGTTACATACTTAGATTTCATTTTGTTCACATTTGTAACAGGCTCTTGCAAAGACATTGACTGTGGATGAGCTTTTTTATATGAAAGAGCAATTTGCACTATTGGAGTCGAATAAGTATGGGTGCATCTCACTAGAAAACATAAGAATGGTTAGTTTCTTTCTGTAATATCTAGATTTCTTATTGGGCATGTTTACTATTGGTTGTTAAGCTACAATGCTCAGTTAATTCTGTTGTTGATTACTATTGAATATTTTGGCTAGGCATTGGTGAAAAATGCAACAGATGCTATGAAGGAATCCCGCATTCATGATTTTCTTGCTTTGGTATCTATTTTACTGTTGACTCTCAGTAGTTATTCTTCAATTTCAAATGGTTCTCAGTATGTTTTATAACTTTTACCAATACTCCTTTCTTCTATGACAATTGAATGCTCTTCAATATAGAAAGATGGACTTTCACACCAAGAAAGACTTTATGGTCGGCCTAACAAACACGTCTACACACAAATGAGAGAGAGAGAGAGAGAGAGAGAGAGAGAGGATCCATTCCGTGTAAAGAAGAATCATCAACACCTGATGAAAGGGCGCCGTTCTTTGAAGTGGACATGGTCCTTGATGTTGTCTCCTTCCAACTTGAGGCTGGCCCACCACACCAAATTGCCTTCCACCTTTTGATGTTGTCTCCTTCCAACTTGAGGCTGGCCCACCACACCAAATTGCCTTCCTTCTATTCAGTTTTCATCCCTGAAATCTTCTTCCAGTAGCGATTTTCATGGCCTAAGATGTTTCTACCAAAAACTCAAATGATACCCAAGAGAGGAAATCTCCAAGCTTGTCAAGCACAGGTGTAATCTCTATCCATTCCTTGTTATTGTACATTCAAAAAAAAAAAAAAAAAACAGATTTCAAGAGAAGAATTTTGTTTGTTAGTTCCTTCTATTACTCTAGTTTCTTTGATTCTTTTGAAATTTAAAGCATTACAAGTTATATTTTTTTATGGCTTTTGTTGGGTTTTTCATGTTATAGACTTTAGGTGTGTGTGTGTGTGTGTATATATAATCAAAGGGGGATTTTTGGAATCTCCATCTGTTTCTAAATTTTGCGAAGATATTCTGATTTTTGTAGAGTTATTGTTCTGTTTTCATCATTGTATGATTTCTACCAAAGTTCAAGGCTTTCAAGATGAAATTGAAATGGACTTTACCCTTTTCGATTTCTTTGAGGTTGTTTTTCCATTCCCTGATTCTATGGTTTTTATTTTTCTTTTGTGGTTTTTATTGTTGCTTTTATTTGCATATGATTATTTCATTATCAGATTTTTGTTATTTTTAGGGGCTTTAATCCACATATATGTACTATTAATGCTTCAATCCCTTTAAAGATCAGACTTTTTTTGGGTTTTTTTGTGTAGGCTTATCTTTTTAATGGAATTGCAGATGAGCCTTTGTATTAGCAAAGCTCTAAGATGGTGGGAGAAAGAGATATTTAGATTTTTTTTGCTAATGGTTTGTGTTCTATGTCTTTATATATGCAGCCCTGTGTGAAGATTCGGTTTAGAGTCTCATCTTTTGCAATTCACTTACTTAAGAAGGGAACACGGGTTAGTTTCTTCTTCTATATCACATGATTCTACCGATAAAAAATCAAAAAAAAAAAAAAAGAAAGAAAGAAAAGAAGACAAACTTATACAGATGCACTCAAAAATTGTATGTGTCATATGTAGGCCCAAATAAAACCAACTAATTGTGAAACCCACTGTTCTCAAGTCACAAGACCAAGATCAAATTAGTTGAACAATCCTAACCACTTTATACATTTTCTTAGACTTTGTATTCCAGTTTTTTAGGTGATAACATCTTAACAGTTCCTTAAAACAGGTTTTTTTTTTTTTGTGTAAATTTAAGGCCATGGCAACTTGATTAGTGAGCATTTCTATTTTGGGAGGATGTAATTTTGAGATGACAAAGAAAAAGTACAGATTTGGCAATTTAGGCAACCATGTGTGAAATAGTTTGAGGACACGTCTGCATATAAAGACAAAGTCATTGCAACATGGTCGCATGTGGCTGGGGAAAATGTTGTGTTTCTGGATGCTCAGAGATCTGTGTAAATGATACAGACAAGGTAAGATGATGACATGAAAGAACGTTGGTTCGTTTTCGAACTATGTTGATTAAAATAACTATTACTTTTTTCATGTCCACATTTTAAATTGCTAAATTCATATACCATGTTTAGATGGGTAGAATTTGTGGGGGTTTTTCTTCTTCTTCTTCTTCTTCTTCTTTTTAATTGCCATGCACCTAAAATGATTTCTTTCATTAGTTAATTGTTGTTTTCAAGAATCTAGCTCATGGCTGATATTGCTGAAATTTCAGGGATGTGCTAGGCATACTGTGCACCCACATTTGAAACCAGCCCACTAGGAAGCGGAGTCTGACAAGGCGGCTGTGTTGGAAGAAAATTGCAGAGAGGGGCCCATTTGCAGTGTGGCAAAAGCCTACAAATCATATTCATTGTATTCGGAAATCAAAGATTCTGGCATCTCCTCCTTCGACAAAGAACTAATCCCGATGCTGCTTGGTGAGTTCACTCTTTCAATTTTCACTGTTGATTTCTTCCTTCTCCTGTCATTTCAAAATACAAAGGCACCCATTGGTGTTATAATATTGCCAACCCACCTCCATTATTTGAAATTCACCAAATTCTCTTGATGTGTTGAAAACTTTGTTGAATGCTCCTTATGTTGAAACTGAGTGAGACATTAGAAGTTTGAAGTAGCTCCAGATGAATTGAATTACAAGGTTCCAATGCATCAGGTTGTGTGAATCTTTTCTTTTCCTTCTCTTTCTTTTTTCTCTCTTTTTCCCTATTTCTTTTTAGTTCTAGGCATCACACAAAGCTGGATACTCCAATTGGTTAGAAGTATACTAGATATTAGATGCATCATAAACCTATTGTTTTGAAAATGCGGCTGAAAGTGACAGGGAAGTAGGAGGAAACAAGGAATCATCATTGAAGTTTAAGTCCAAGCTAGTCCTTTAGCCATTGTCTACTTATAGAGACCTAGAAGCGTTAGCGTAAGAACAGATACAAAGCAATAATTTATTTATTTGTACAGGGTTTTGACAAATCTCTTGATGTGGATCAAGTGAAGTTCTATAAATCCTTTACCTTTATGAGTGTATGCATGTGCTTGTAGTAGGTTTTGTACTTGGGAGTACTTCACTAGGGATGTTAGACAACTTTATCTGAAGGAATGCTACTCTTGGACCTGCATCCATGGTCATCCACATGTGTAGAGTTGGCACACGTGCATGGTCCAAATTTCTTTTGTCCTTTTTGTCCTTTTTGTTTGTTGGTAATTTGTCTGTTATACCAAATCTTGCTAGTGACATTTGAGCCAAGAAATGGACCTCAACCACTAATTATCCTTATACCAAATCTTGCTAGTGACATAGATTGAATGTGCAGATAATGCAGATTTCTAAGGCTATCAAATCCATCGAGTTTGACCTAGAGAAGATGAAGAAAGTAAGTTTCAGATGCACACAGGCAGTTGCTGATGTTGCCCTGTTTTTTGGTTCTCGCTTCTCAAGTAAGTATGCTAATATGAGTGGTTTTCAACGTCAGGGGCCATGTTCTTTTCTTTGAGGAGTCATGTAGTGATCGAACTTATGTGAACTTTTGTTGCTTTACCTGTATGTGCTTAAGATCAAAGCATGTTTGCAATTAGTACAGATTATACAGCACAAATATGCACACCAAATTTGAGTATGAACTGATATATTTTGTCTCATGTTGGTGAAGGGTGAAGTGTGCATGACGACCATACTGTTACAAGCATTTTTGTCAAATCATAAATAGGCGTATTATGGACGGAGACATTGTTTTCATTAATAGGCCACCTACTCATAAACATTCATTATAAGCATTTTTTGTCTATGTGCATGACGACCATACTGTTAAGATCAATCCTCTTATTTGTGCTCCCCTAGGAGCAGATTTTGATGGGGATTGTGTTCATATATTTTATCCACGGTCTTTAGCAGCAAAGGCAGAAGTTTTGGAGCTGTTTAGTGTTGAAAAGCAAATCCGTAGTTCTTATAGTGGTAGTCTGAATTTACAATTGGTGCATGATTCTTTATTGTCACTTAAACTCATGTTTAGGACTTTTTTTTCTTGAACAAAGCAACTGCGCAACAATTGGCTATGTGTGTTTCACCAGTTTTACGAACCTGCTTTGCTTAAGGCTCACCGCATGTGTCCTCAGACTGTTTTGCAAATAGTACAGAGTGCTTTACCTGCATTTTTTACTGCTTTGGGGAGAGGCATTTGATCAGTAAAAGTGAAATGGTGAGGATTGATTTCACTAGAGATTTACTGCAGTCATCATTCACAGAGATTGTTACTTCTGTTCTTGACAAGAAGGGAACAGAAGAGGCTGTTAAGTTCTTTAATATGTTGCCGCCGTTGCTGATGGAGATTCTCTTTTTAGAAGGATATAGTGTTGGCTTGAATGATTTTGACATTCCCAAGGCTGTTACTGAAGATATAAAGAAGAAGATTCAGGACATATCACCTTTGCTGCTTCACTTGAGATCAAATTACAATAAACTTGTAGAGTCGCAAGTGGAAAGCTACCTGAAAACTGTAAAACTGCCCATCGTGACTCGTATTCTAAAGTTATCTGCTTTGGGTAATTTGATAGATTCTAAAAATGATTCAGCTATCAGTAAGGTTGTTCAACAACTTGGCTTTTTGGGGCTTCAACTTTATGACCGAGGGAAGTTTTATTCAAGCGTTTGGTTGAGAATATGAGTTTCCACTTCCAAAATAAGTATTCTGTTAATGGTGTTGACTATCCTTCTGAGGCATTTGGGTTAGTTAAGAGATCCTTTTTTCAAGGTCTGACCCCCATGAAGAGTTGGTCCATTCCATATCATCCAGGGAAGTGTTGATCTGTTCTTCCAGAGGACTTACTGAACCAGGAACTTTGTTTAAAAATCTAATGGCCACACTTAGAGATGTCGTTATCTGTTATGATGGGATAGTGAGAAACCTTTGCAGTAATTGTATAATTCAATTTGAGTATGGACAGGTGGACGAAAATAGTCCGGGAAGTTCTCTTGCTGGTGAACCGGTTGGTGTATTAGCTGCTACTGTAGTATCAAATCCTGCCATATAAAGCAGTTCTTGATTCTTCTCAGAGTAACAACTCTTCATGGGAATCGATGAAGGTACCATCGATATGATAGTATTTTATTTTCAGTATATCCATTTTTCATTTATCTTTGCATTAATTTATTCTTCTTCAGTAACAAAACATTTTTGCTTCTTTTGATTACATTATATTTTTCTCTTCCAGGAAATACTTTTGTGCAAAGTTAACTTCAAGAATGATATTATTGATCGGAGAGTTATTCTATATTTGAATAAGTGCTTCTGCGGGAAAATGCATTGCAAGGAGAATGCAACATATTTAGTTCAGAATCGTTTGAAAAAAGTCACTTTAAAGGATGTTGCTTTTGACTTCTCCATTGAGTATGTATCATCTATAGTTTGGCATTTCCTTTATTGTTTATACACTGCATTTCTCCATTATTTACTTGACCTTAGTCCTATCTCTTGCTGTTTTGTTTGCTTCTCCATTTTATAACACATTTGTACTGAATTTGTTCATGCAACTCAATCATTGGATTTGTGGTTAAATCTTGGTTTGTTGTCCTTTCATGATATTAATCTTAAAATTGTTTAAGTAATATTGACCAGTTACTCATCATTTTGGTTGCTTGGTTTTGTGCACATGAATGTAGTTCTAGTAATTGTTGCGTGAATCCTAGTATTTGTAGTGAGTTCGACAACTAATTCAAACCGTGGTTGCCAAGCTCGGAACTTGGGACTTGACTCGATCCACCTACAAAATTTCACTGGAGCGTGTCAGCAAAATGACTCAGGCGAGTCATGTTTTGTAGAGTTGGTCCCATTATCCCCTGTGTAGTGATCCATATCATTGATTTAATGTCTAGTGTTATCCCTATCATTGATATGATTGGCCTTGTCGTTATGGCCATGTACAGTTTCCGTTTATGAAAAATCATATGCAGTTGCTTTGGCCTGGTGGTTGATATGCAAGGGAGTGCATAATCTTAAATTAAACTGGACCAACTGTGGCCCCCTATTTAGATGGCCTATACCATATTTAACTAGCTAAGGTCAGTGGTAAACACTATGTTTCCACTCTAAGGTCATGGGTTCGAGAACTCGTGTATGTGTGTGTGTGGGTGGGTGTAATAGTGTGTGTTTCTCACCTTTCCAAAAAAAAAAAAAAAAACAGCAAATGTCAATTAATTAGAGGTAGAATGGTCGACCAGAATTGATTTCAGAGTGTGGTCCTATCTTCACTTGGGCCTGCCATTTGGATGGTTTTCTTTTTGGATAATGCTTTGTGATTCACTCGGGGGGCGATTCGTGTTGTTATTCCAATGCATGTAACTTCAAGGTTTTGGGCGCAGCAAAAATTTGCAAAATTAGGATGATTCAACTCCTAAAGAGGGCCACTCCACTAGGAACAGTGGGGATGGGATGAGATGAGATGCACACCATTGATGTCTTCCTGGGGCTCATCAAAGTTTTTATCTCTGGAATTTTTTTCACCATTCATCCTGGATGTACTCACCTTATGAACGGTTTGATGTCGTATAAACATTAGGTGGCCCTAGAAAGGTTTCAATGATGGGCATCTCCATTCCCATCGTTCCCTATGTTGTGGCCCACTCGAGTTTTCTATCAACCTGCTTTTTTGACATATAGCCTAATATGATCTGTGGAAGCTGGTTTACAGTGGGCCTCACAAAGTTTTTAGTTGCCCGCTTTTCCCATCAAATTAAACATGGACATGTGTTGTAATAGAGGGCAAATCACCATAGCACTTATCTTTCTTTTGTTGGGCATGTGAGTGGGCTAGACTCATATGATAGGTCACTACCAATTTAAAATGGTGATGACTTTTCCTCACGTAGAGCAAAATTGTATGACAAACCAAAATGCTCCCAAGTATTGATCCAAATCTGGTACATTGAAAGTCAGCAAGATATCTAAGTCATCTGGCAACTCAAGCACAAAGCATTTGTCACTCAACTTCTTCTTGACTTGGCATGGACTAATCTTCTTTGACTTTAGCTTGTTATAAGTTTCCCTTGTAAAACTTTTTCTTTGTGAAGATAAACTATAATGAAGTCACCTTCTTTATATATCTTCTTGTGGCAATGTTTGTGTGTAGCTTCATGGAACTTGGATGTAATCTCTTCAATATCCTTCTTTTGCTTCCTTTTCTTCTTTTGAACTTCTTTATGCTAGATCATTCAATTTGTACAAGTTTGGCTCGTTTGACTGGATTCATTTGATAATGTGCAAGATTTGGCATATATGTTTTAACCTAGTGCCGAGTCATCATGGTGTAGAATGTTCCTTGTAGGAGTTATTGACTCATATGAGTTAAAACTTGCCTGATTTGTGTAATAGTTTTTCACCCACCAAGCCTCAATTATCTCTTACGCCATTTGACAGCATTAGTACCACATCAAGTTAAATGTTTGGTTGTTCAATTATAGTATTGATGCATCATGCATCCATATTATATATGTGGATGTATTTGGTTGTTTTATTAGTACTAATGTAGATGCTTAGGAAGTAATCATTTGGTTATTTAGTCAGTTGTTTACTTAATGCAAACAGTATGTCAGGTGTTTGTTATATGGATCGTGATGGGTAGTTGTTAATCAATGTATAATACTGAAACATGATGTAAATTTCTGGGTTGTAGGTTCATGGCGACTACTCTGAAGACGTTGGAGTGAAGGTGGAGAGGCCTGCTGATGAACCAGTGGTTGAGGGGGAAATGTGTATTTCTGGGTGTAGGTTCACGGCGACAACTCTTCAAAGTACTACATAAATGACCGTGGAAGTAATTTTACAGAGGTCACTAAGAAATTGAAAGGAAAAGGAGTGGATTGCACAATTGTAATTTCAGCATTATTGTAATTGTAATTGAATGAATGATTTAATTGATTGCAATGGAATGAATGAATGATTTAATTGATTGCAATGGAATGAATGAATGGATGATTGTAATTGATTGTAATGGAATGAATGAATGATTATGCAGGTGGTAATTGAATGAACAAATGACTATTTTTTTTAATGTACGAAATAGCTACGGATATTAGCCATAGCCGGTAATCTGACAGCTGTAGCCATTGTTAAATTTGGCAAATTGATATGGACTTTTAGCTACAAATAATATTTGTAGCTGTTTATGCTTATGGCTATAGGTATAATCGCTACGGATTATATCTGTAGCTGTTGTAACCTATAGCTACGGATTAAATCCGTAGCTATAGGTTCCAGGCCTATTGTTACGGCACCTATGACTACGGTCGTGCTACGGACTAAAACCGTAGCCATAGGTCTATGGCTACGGATTTTATCCGTAGCCTTTGCCCGTTTTTCTGGTAGTGCTGGCAATCGTACTCTGCTCCTCATCAAGTCTAAGCATGCATATAACGTAAGCCACCTGCACTACCTATATGGTTGTATATTTGATGGATGAGTGGCCAACTCAATGTGAATTTTTCTCAAGATTACACACCGCCACATTAGGTAAGAAATAATATAAAACACCCAGACAACCAAAACAGAGTAAATGCAGTCATATTAAATGCATGGATGCATGAATGCAATCATGGACTTGGGAAAAACATCTAGACGGTCTGTGCCCTGGGAAAAACTTCCAGATGGGTTGTGCCTCGAGAAAAACATCCAGACAGGTAATGGGGTCGTCACCCAAGGATGTAACTAGTTATTAGCGCAACACTCGGTGTAATCGCAAGGGCATGAAGATCCAAGTCATCATCATAAATCAAATGACTGGTCATAAGCGCAACATTTGGTGTAATCGCAGGGTAGAGTGATCCAAGTCATCGAAAATATGCCATGTATGTATGATTTGCCAACCTATTATTAGTCCAATTGCAACTAGCTGATTTAAGTAAGCTCACGGTCATTACGGGGAGCATATGGCCCAGCGTAGGCCAACGGCTCGGGCATAGTATCCCATGACTACCATCCCCGGCCCATGAAGCTACCATCTTAAGATGTTTAATGGAAACCTGTCAACTCGTAGCCAATCATATTACAGTATATGGGGCTTACCATCGCGTGGTTGCACATTATAAAATATCGAACCCATATAGGGAAAATACCAGAATAAAGCCACATACGGCGATATCAAATAAGCCACATGGGGCAATTATCAAAATAGGCCTCATAGGGCGAGTATCAAAACTATGCGATAAAAGACCACCCTTGAAAACCATTGGACACAACAACCTTGGATGGTAGGCCTACATCAATGATCCATTTAGACCACCACTCAATAACCACTAAGTCGAAGGTCCATTTTAATTACAACCAGTCGGGTTACATCACAAGTATGGGTGTACATTTATAGGTGGGGGTTTCCCACTAATGTACCAGTTTAAGTTCCATAAGCAATCCACAGAAGGAAATCCACAAGCATGAACAATTATATAGGATAATCATAAAGCATGTAACACAACAATTCAATTTCTACCAGCTAACACATGTGATTATAAAGGGAGATATGAATTATGAATTTAAATAAAAACTATAACTTAAGCTAATGAGAAGATGGAAAGTTCAAGGGGAAGAATCATAACTTTAAGGGTCGATTGTCCTCCAACAGGTTGGAAACTTTGTAGCTCTTGATTCTAAGACTTGATAGGCTAGCTTGGAGTTGTAATGGTCCACCCTTAGTAAGATAGATCCGTTTCCTCAAAGATTGACCGACACAACCTACATTTTAGACAGCCCTAAGGCCACTTATATATGGAAGAATACGGATCCTTAGATTGCATTAAGCAAAAACTCATGGTTGTTACAATCAACTGGGCCACGGGATTGCAGAATGCACTGGACTATGCATTAGCTGATTGAGATGGGTCAGCTACAATCCCAATAGTGGAGGTGGGCTACCTCCCTAGATCTTTGAAGTAGGTCGTGGGATCATGTGGACCATGCTTTCTCATGACAACCCCATAATTAGACAATGGGATAGGGGACCATACATTAGATTCACTTGATAATTCAATTTCAACTTTCCCAATGAAATCACAACCGTGAAAATTTGATATGGGTAATGATCCGGGGTGAATAATACCACCCAGCCAAGATCAGAAAACTGGTGGGAGATGGGGCCCATTGAGTTTGGTTTAGGCCCCAGTAGTGTAGTTGGGCTTAGACAAAACCACGGCCCAAGTTATGGCCAAATCTCGGCCCATTTTAAACGGTTGGGCTTGGTCCATATCACAGCTAGACTCAACCCAGGCCTCAGCCCAGATCAGCAGCTGGGCTTCAATACAAAACTATGGCCCAACCGAGGCTTGTAGTTCAACTCGAATTGCGGCCTAGTTGAGGCCTGATTCCAGTTCAATATTAAGGCCAGCTGGGGTCTGATTCCAGTTCCTCACATTGCCCATTCACAGCCCTACTTCCCAACCCTAGCACGACCCGATCTCTTTGTGTTTTATGGCCAGCAGGAGGTCCGATCGAGGGCCAGTTTGTCAGCATCTTTACGGACTGTCTGGGAGCCGTTTGTGGCCCGACAGAGAGACACCTAAAGGACGTCCCTCAGTTCAGTTTCGGGGCCCCTGATGTGGCTCAGTTTGCTGGCAGGATGAAGCCGGAAGGATAGGGAGATGGGCGTTATCTGGCTTGGCTCGAATAGGTCCTAAGTTGCGAACTCGGTTGAGCTCGATCTGGAGCGTAGTAATGCACACGCACCCAACCTCACCCCTCACTCTTTCTTAGGTTGTGTTGTAACAGGTCCGAGTTGAACTCGTCCCGAACTCGGACCGAATTCGGGTGTGGTGCAACGACAGAGGGCAACAGCTGTTCTGTTTCTTCTCTTCTTCCCTTTTTTTTTTTTTCTTTTTCTTTCTTCCTTCTATTTCCTTCTCTCTTCCTGCTTCTCTTCTAGCTGGAAACATCCAATAATGGATCAGCCGTCAGGATAGTCTCGGTCCGAAGTTGGCCTGAGTTGCCTGGTGCAACAGCTAGTGTGGCACTAGCTCCCTCATCGTCTCTTCTTCCTTTCTTTTTCTCTCTTTCCATCCTTTTCCTTCCTTCTCCCTTCGTCAGAGATATCCAGAAACGAGCCTGAGCACAACTAGGGTCGAACCATGTCAACCTGGTGCGGTAAAACGATGAGGGATGTTAATGGCAGATTCAAGTGTCGGCCTCCTATCTTCGAAATGACTCTGTTGGAGGGTTTTAATCTGCTTTAAGATGCTTGTAGGAGTGAGAAAGTAGAGCTTTATCAACATTTTTGTGGTGGGTTCGCATGAAGAATAAGACGACCCATTTTTTTTCTCTTTGGATCTTTTCCTTTGTAAAGCCCTAATAACTAGGTGTAAAAGGGTGAGATTTCTTTGGAGATGAAGGGACGGGATCAAAGGATTTGCACGCATGGGATCGCTAACGTGGAGCAGCAACAGTTTCCATTTTTGAAAACAGTGTGTTTGTAGGACCATTTTGCGTCGAGGATCGTGTGTTCACACGTACGGGAAAACCTTCTATAGCAGTCGTGTTTTGGTCGAGCCCACTGCCTGAGTCAGATGGACGGATTAGATTGGCCTTCCGATCACTTTTGGTGGGCCACATCTCAAAGAGACGGACGCCCGACCGTCCACTGTCAACAACAAAAGAGAAAGAGAGAAAATCTCTATTTAGAGAAGTCTCGTGTCAGCGCCGCTTGACCAAGATAGTCGGACTGGTGAACAGCGAGTGCACCACTCCTGGTGCACAAGCAACACCCTTATGGGGTCCTCGTGATGCTTGTGGGAAATCCACACCGTCCATTCTCTTTGGGAGGCCCATTTGAGGCATCAAGCCAACAATCAGACCGATTCATGGTTCGAGTGGCCCATATGTCGTGATCGG
This sequence comes from Magnolia changhungtana, assembly GCA_030180095.1. Lineage (NCBI taxonomy): Eukaryota > Viridiplantae > Streptophyta > Magnoliopsida > Magnoliales > Magnoliaceae > Magnolia > Magnolia changhungtana. The sequence goes on from JASAUF010000625.1 coordinate 8,120,041, forward strand.
CATGCCTGCTCATGGGTTTCCACCAATCTATGGGTTAGATCACTCTAAGTTCAACTATTAACGGTTGAAAAGGGTTATAGGGATCCTGAAGAGTATTTAGATGTTTTGATTTGACTTAGGTGCACCTGAATAGTTAATTTCACAATCTATTGGTTAGAATCATGCATTTAGTGTTAATTGATAAGCAGCGGATCTGGCGGATCAGATTTTCAAATCCACTTTGACCATTCAATCCATTGGCCCATGTAAGGCCATGAGTCCCAAGACGAGGCTGTTCTAACATTCGGGTGCCCCTACAACTTGACATTTTCATGCCCAGCAAGGTGTTTGTGGGGGCCCACAGGGGTATTTCAATAAATCCAATCCACCCATTTGTTTAACAAGGTCAACTAGGGCGGGGGATTAGACGTGTGGCTGATCAAAAGGGTCGGATGGGCCATACTTTCAAGCCTTGGTGTTTGATTGTGGACTCTCGTCGATCAAATGTCTAGATCGAATTTAACTCTGACCATCAAATGTTCTTAGGGCTTCTAGTCTAATCTAAATGGATCCTTAAGGGTTATCCTCATAATCAGATGGTCAAGTCGCATGATTAAGGGATAATTGACAGATAGGGTGTGATGGACACGATGAACGGTGGATCTCGTGACTTTGATCTTTAAACTTACTTTGTATGATTTATTTATACTAAGTAGGCATATGCTGAAATATCTTTACGATCAAGGTTCTAAAAATTAGGATTATTTATTTATTTATAAAGTATAGGGTCAATGTACTCATGTTGATGTGGTTAAATGGGCAGATTGATCTCAATTCTTACAACTATGTACTGAGTAGTCATAGTCCAAAATTAGATAGTTGAAAGGTCATTAGGGATCGATGGCAGATTGAACTAAACTCTTGAAGGTCTTGTTGTCATAGTTAAAGTCAAATGGTTAAAATGGATGGATTGAGGACGACAGTTTAGGTAAGCTATGTTAGCGTTCTTACTGAGTTAGGTTATACGGTAACACCCGAGTACTGATAGGTACGGGGTGTTACAGAGAGAGACAGAAATGTGAAGGGGAGGGACCCCGTCTCTAATTGGCGCTCCCTTATTCAATGCATATATTAAGATGGGTCCCACCATATGTGGGCCCTCAAATCATCAAATCCAAACAAAATCACCCACCTTTGATCTCTTCCGGGACTTCTTCTTCCATCGATTTGTCCTAGAGCTCCAAGGAAACAAGATTCAACGATTGAGATTGATTTTGGAGGGTGGAGATGGGAGGTAGGAAGGTGGGTCACACATGGCTTCTCCATGGAAGCCATGGACGTTGGGTGCTTTCATGGGGTTGCTTGAGAGAAAATGAGAGAGATGAGAGAGGGAGTGATGGAGTGATGGAGTGATGGGTACTTGACATGTAAGGGAGAGAGTTAACTTTAGGGATGGGTGTTGGTACTTGGGGATGGGATGTTGTACTTGACATGTAAGATGATTGATGGGATTTTAGGTAGAGATTCTCTTGGGCTTTGCAACGCATGACGTTTTCCTCGAACTGAACACAGGCCCACATCTCCTGGTCCGGGTATCGTCCCGGCGAGCAAGATCCGGTGTCGAAACTGCGGTGACGGTGCGGTCGCAAGGGTACAAGTCTCGGGTTGAGCCGACTCTGCAATACGGGATACGACTTAAGGTTATGCGTAAATGCCGATAACAGATCGTGGGTTGCTGAAATTCGACCGGAGGATCGCGAAAGTCTACGAAACTGTACGGGCTAGGGTACGGGTCTTACGGTGAACCCATTTTATGCTGAGATCCGTAGAAAAGCTTCAAACTTCCTTCTTCTAGGTACTATCTTTCCAACACCATCTCCTTTATTTTTGTTGCCTCTTTTGCATTACATACTTATTTCTTGTACATTGAGGATAATGTAGAATTTTTGTCAGGGGTGTGGGGGATTTAGTAACCTAATCAGTGTTTTTCTCAGTTTTGAGCAAATTTTTAAAAATTTTTAAAAGTTTTAAGTTAAAATCTATTTGGGAAGCGATGACTTGTGTACTTAAGAATGCTTTCAGTTTGATAAGATAGAGATTGAATCTTGAATTGCTGGAGTTTAATCATCTAAGTAACTTACCACCTAAGTTCTTGTGCGCAATTATTTTAGCGGTAGTTTGAATATCATGTTAATCTAGATCACAAGACACATTCAATTTGCCTTCTATAGGACATACTAAAAGTTCTAATTGTTAGTATGTGAATCATTGATAGATGGTGAGAATCGAGTCTGGAGAATTTTATCTCCCTTAAAAGAAGAAAAGAACCAGTTAAAAAATATGAGATCGATAAAGAGGTCATGAAAAAGAATGAAAAATCTGAAAAAGAATACAAAAATAAAGAATAGTTAAAATTGACCATCGATATAAAATCAAAAACTGGAAAAAGAAGGAGAAGGGGATGATCTCGGAACCAATACTTGAGTTCAAACCAATCTTGAAGTGAGCATGGCTAACATTATGAAATGAGAGTATTCGTACGGAAAGTAAGTTGATTTTCATGAGCACATTGAAAAATATGGTATATAGACTTATACTCTGATTTGATTGACAAAGAAGTTACTTGATTGGTTATCTATGTAATTCAGTTCTAGGGATTTCAAATCTCACTTTTGTATCTTATCTCCACCCATTCATACTTGAGTAAACAAAATATTGTCTTTATAAAAAGTTTTGAACTGAGATTGAAGATTATTTTTCGCATATTTTGCACGGGACTGGTAAAATTCTTGTTGGGAGCTGTGTTGAGGGTTAAATATTGCATATTATCCCCCATTTATCTCTTGGTTTTACAAACATAATATGGCTTAATGGTATATTTTACATGTGTTGGTGTTACAAGGTGAATTTAAGAGCTTGGATTGAAAAGAATGTTAAAAGCATGGGTTTAGTGCTCGAAAGTCACTAAGGCAAAGAATGGGCCTGTGGAGATTGTGATTGAAGATTTTAAGTTCCCAAGATCTAAGAAAACCAAGTGGAGAAGGAAGGAAGTCGAAAGAACAAGCGCAGAAATCACAAAGACTGTGCCATCGAGAACCGTTCGATGACATCAAATATCCATTCGATGACATTGAACATTGGTCAATGACATCGAATTTATGATGGAAAATCGAGTTAGTTGCTAGACATATTAGGTGCTTTTCTCGATCAATTGAAGGCATGTTAGATAATTCGAAGGAAGGTGCTCGATGACATCGAAGACTACTCGATGGCATTGAATTTATTAAAGAAATTAAACCAACTCGCTAGATTATTTTGGACATATTCTCGATGACTCGAAGACCTATTCGATGGATTGAAGCTTCGCTCGATGACATCGAAGGACGGTTCGATGACACAGAGACTTACGCAGTGCGAAAGAGCGACGCGACTTCTGAATTCAAATCCCTTCGATGTCATCGAAGGGTGTTCGATGACATCAAAGGCGTTACGAAGAGTGCATAAATTTGATCCGATTTTGTGAATTTGCAGAACTTGGCTTATAAATTGGGGTTTCCTAGGCACTTTTTAGGATATCTAGGGTTTGGAGAAGTAGAGCAAAAGGGCGGAGCCGCTTCCCAAGAGTGTTTATTTCCTTCTTAATTTTTAATACTTTCTTCTAGGGTTTTTAATCCAATCATGTCTATGGTTGACTAGATCCCTTAGTTAGGGCTAAGGGTTGAAGCTTGTAGCATGGTTGGGATGTTTTTCTTATTTGATTCTTGTTATTGTTGAATGTCTTTGATTCTAGTTTGATATTTAAGGAATACTTTTAGTTTTTAATGGTTTGTTGTGACTTAAATTATAATAGATCTGTAATAGTTTGAAGTATCTTCTTTTTCTGTTTGGAGTTTGTGAAAATAGGAAATCTTATTGTTCTCCATCGTCCCTTGGGCATGGCTGAGTGATGGAATCCCTTCTATTCTTCACAATTCTCCCATGTTGGTTGTTGGATTGGTATATCCTATTGTCTACCAGTCTCCTAGGCATGGTTAGGTGATGAAATCACTTCCAATCCTCACGACTTTCATTCGTTAAGAATTAGGTCAATGAATGTTCAGATCTGACTTTATTGAATATCTTTAAACTGGATAGGATAAGACTCCAATTCCAATTGAGTGCCTTGAAGCAAATAAGGAAACATCCTAATAGCTACAAGTGGATCCCTGGAAACCCTAATTCCCGCCTTTAAATTATTAAGTTTCTAAATTCATCATCTCACAATTACTCCCTACTTTCCTAATTTAGGTTAAATCTTCTCCTAGTTTTGATTCTAATTACTTTCAGAATAGACACACAAGATTAAACCCTATGGATTCGACCTCGATCTCACCGAGATTATTACTACATCGCGACCCTACACTTGGGGTTGTGAACAACTGTGTTTGTAGATTGGGTTGAGACTCGAATAAACTAGCCTCTTCCTCATCATTGAGGTCAAGTGTGTCATGTGGTTGGAGTGAGTCAACATCATTATATTTGAAAGATACCCATGTCTCTTAATTTTTACTTTGGACAGTTATCAAGATCGACTCTTTGGCAAATTGAACCGTATACTCATCAACATAATCCAACTCCTCATTCTCAATTTTAATACTTTCCACAAGGGAGTTAGGATAACTTTCTTCACAATTTATTTCTGGATTGAGTTGAAGTTGGGAAGAACTAGCCTTTTCTGCATCATTGAGGTATGATTTAGCTCTTTAAATGGAGGATTCAATCGTTTCTAATGATTTTTTAATGTCTGCGAATGACTGTGTGATGAATTGGTTGAATTGTTCTTGAGCTTTTATGTGAAGAAGAAAATTCTGAACTGAATCCTCTTGGATTGTTTCTGGTTGGATCTCAAAGGTAGGGATCCAAGAGGATAGTCACTATAATCTCTTGTTGGTTCATCTCTTCAATGTTGATGTTTCCACTGATCATAGTCATACAGGTCATATGTGGGAGAGTTTGATGGTTGTTGGTACACATTATCCCTTATAATATAATCTCACATTATTTTCTTTTTGCCCGATGGGTGATAATAGTTTTCAACTCAATAATCACATACTGTTCTCTTAATCGGTGGGGTGTAATTACTCTCCCGCATATGATCACGTATAGACTTCTTAATCGGTGGAGCATTATATTCCGGTCGATTCTCAATCATGGTTTTAGAAAATTTTTGAGACAGGTTATTTTCTAACATAATCATCTAATAGCCCTTCACAATATCTCTCATTTTCTAGAAGTAGCTCAACATACTGATGTTCCTACTCTTGCAAATACATGGTGAAACCCTAATTTTAAATCTAATTCTAAAAAAAAATCTACAACAATATGGAAAGTAGGTAGAGGGAAGAAGTTACCAGAAGAGAAGAACTAGAATTAAAAATCCTACAAAATCAAAACAATCAAACCATGTTAGCAATGTTAGAAGAAGAAAGAGAAAAGAAATATAAAAGATAAATCCTAAAAATAAAATCTAAAAATTGAAGAATCCTAAAAGCCCTAATCTTAACCTAATTCTAATACTAATTAATTTCAGAAAAATATAGTTGTAGTCCTTGACAATGGCGCCAAAAACTTGTTCATAACCCCAAGTGTAGGGTCACGATGTAGTAATAATCTCGGTGAGACCGAGGTCGAATCCACGAGACTAATCTAGTACATTTTTAAAAGTAAATAGAAGTCGAGCTAGAAGAAGATGTAAATGTAAAATCTGGAATAAAGGAATTAATTGTGAATATTGTGTAAAGTATTATTTAAAAGTAGGAACTAGGGTGCCAAGGATCTACTTGTAGCAATTGAGATGCTACCTTACTTGATTCAAGAGATCCAATTGGAATCAGAGTCCTATCTTATCCAATTGGAAAGAGAGATGATCAAATCTCTGGACTTCTCATTGATCTAGCCTCAATGGAAGGGGATTGTGAGGATTTGGAAGGGATTCCATCACACAATGATGCCTCGGAGATGATGACAAATAACAAGATTTACCAATCCCACAATCTCAATTAAGAAAAGAAGATATCTAAAGCTATCACAGATCTATTATAATTTGAGTCGTAACAAACCATTGAAAATTGAAAATATTCCTGAAAATAAAACTAGAAATTAATGAAGTTCAACATAAATAAGAATCAAAGCAAAGTAAACATCCCAATCACGCTACAAGCTTCACCTCTTATCCCTAGCAAAGAGGTTTAGCCAACTATAGACATGATTGAACTAAGAACTCTTAAAGAAAACATAAAACAAACTAAGGAAGAAGAAAAAAACTCTTGGTGGCGACTCTCCACCCTCTTGCTCCAGTCCTTAAACCCTAGAAGATGCTTTGGAGCATCCTAGGAACTCCTATTTATAGTTGGGGAATTCCAACTTTCGCACCGAGTTGGAAAAGTCTGGAAACCGCCTCAATTTTACGCAGTTCGCGTAAAATCTACGTAACCTTTGACTAGTCGAAGGCAATCTTCGACTAGTCGAAGGTCACGTGAATTTGAAAGATAATGTTGCTGGAGTTCGAGCTGAAGTTTCTTAGGCTAGTCGAAGCAGAACTTGGGCTAGTCGAGACAGAGCTTAGGCTAGTCGAGGCAGAGCTTAGGCTAGTCGAGGTAGAGTTTGGGCTAGTCGAGCTAGAGCTTAGGCTAATCGAGCCAGAGCTTGGGCTAATCGAGCTTCATGCATATTCCTTTTCTTCACTTCAAATCTTCGATTCTCTTCATTCCTCACTTGATTTCCTTGGATCTTTGGCATGTGAATTCTTTAATCTTGGCCTCCTAAGATCCATCTTTTTCCTTGGTGATTCTTAAACATCAAATCCATGCTTTTAGCATTCTTTACATTCCAAGCTCTCAGATTCACCTTACAATACAAACATGTATAAAATATACCTTTAAGCATCATCATGTTCATAAAATTAAGATATAAATAGGGGAGAATATGCAATATTTGACACTCAACAAATATTGTCAACATAGATTTGAACTATTAGGATATGATCATTATATTTCTTAACGAATAGGGTTTTGTCAATGCTACCCATAAAAAAATTATGACTAACTAAAAATTTAGTCAATTTTTCATACCATGCTCTAGGAGCTTGTTTCAAATTATAAAGAGCCTTTTTTAAGACGGTAAACATGATTTAGAAGTTTGGGATCTTCGAAACCCTTTGGTTGTTTAACATATACTTCCTTATTCAAATCACCATTTAGAAAAGCACTTTTTGCATCCATTTGATAAATTTTGAATTTTTTATGGCATCGATCGAAATAAATAATCTGATTGATTCAAGGCAAGTAACTGATGCAAATGTTTTATCGTAATCAATACCTTCTATTTAAGTATAACCTTATACAACCAGTTGTGACTTATTTCTAATAATGTTTCCTATTTCATTATTTTTATTTTTAAAAATCGACTTGGTTCGAATTATATATTTATTAGTAGGTCTGAAAACCAAATACCATACATCAATTCTTTTTGCATGGCATTAATCAAACTTTCATAAGCAAGTGCTTCACTTACATTACTCGGTTCAATTTGGGAAGTAAAGCAGACACAATTACATATATTTTCTATTTGTCTTCTTGTCTGAACGCCAGTGCGAGGGTTACCAAGTATTTGATCAGTCAGATGGTCTTCGACTAATCTTAACTCAGTATTGTCTGACTTAGATGAAGAGTTAGGTATACTAATCAAATTGACATCATCATCATCATCTTGATTAGGACTGGGTGTGAATTGTCGATCATCTATCACAACATTTATATATTCTTGTATAACCCCAGTTCTTTTGATAAGAACACAGTATGCCCGACTGTTTAGAGCATAACCTAGAAATATTCTCTCATTGCTTTTGGCTTCAAAGTTTCTCAAATTTTCTCAGTCACGCAAAATAAAGCATTTGCTTCCAAAAGCTTGAAAATATTTAACTGTGGGCTTTATATTAAACCATAATTCATAAGCTATTTTGTTTTAGCTTTTCTAATATAAACACGATTAATTATATAACATGCATTACTAAAAGCTTTAGCCCATAACGTTTTAGGTAGGTTCATGCTTTTTAGCATTACACTTGCTATTTCTTATAGAATTTTATTTTTTCTTTCACCAACTCCATCTTTTTGAGGTGTTTTTAGAGTAAAAAATTAATGTAATATACCATGATCATTGCAGTATTTCTCAAATTTTCTATTTTTAAATTTGGTACCATTATCACTTCTAATTTTGACCATAGATAATTCTTTTTCAATCCGGATACGTTTTAAAAAATTTCTGACTTCATCAAGAGTATCTGATTTTTCTCTTAGAAAGGCTACCCAAGTATATCTAGTGTGGTGATCAACTACAACCAGAAAATGTTTCTTTTCACCTCTACTCTCCGTTCTAGTTAGTCTGACTAAATCCATATGGAGAAGTTCAAAAGGCCTAGCCATGGCTAAAAAGTTCACTTTCTTGTGACTACTCCTAATTTGCTTGCTTATTTGATATGCGCCATAAACTTTTTCAATCTTTTTCAATTTTGGTAGGCCACGTAATTGATCTCTTTTGCTCAATTTATATAAATATCTATAATTTACATGTCCAAGATATTTATGCCATGGTTCAGTCTCGTCTGTTTGGACCATGTAACATGAATGGTTTGTTGAGCAAGAATTATCAATTATATTGTAATTTTCAGATGTTCTACGACTATTTAATATTACATTTCCTTTCTCATTTATAATCTTACATCCATGATCTAGAAATTTTACACTATGCTTATTATCATAGATCTGATATATGATCAGAATATTATGTTTTAATCCTTCAACATATAAAACATTTTCAAAGAGAGGTAAGTTAGGAAGTTCTACATTACCTTGGCCAGTTATATTACAGTTGCTTCCATCTCCGAATGTAACTGAGCTGCCATTTACTTTGTTAAAGTTTAAGAGTATAGCCTTATCACCTGTCATGTGTCTCGAACATCCACTATCTAGGTACCATCTTGAATGGCTATTAACTTTGAAAGTTGTGTGGGCAACAATACACTTAAACCTTTGGAACCTATTTCATTATAGTTCTAGGTTTAGGAGGATCTCTTACTTTTCGATGTATTTGGGAGTTAGGATTTCTCCTTTTTTCTATATATTCCTATCTTATCCGAGTTGGATTTCAATAGCTCTTTAAGCAAGTCCAAAAATTTTTCAGCTAAAGGAGGTTTATAAACATTGGCATTATTTATTTTAAAGACTTGAAAATGTTTTAAGTTTTTGAAGTCTTTCCTTTTATAGTTTGAATCTTTTAAAGTCTCAACTTTAGAATTCGAGGATTCTCCTTTTACAAAAGTAGGAGTGGAATCCTTAGATTTCAGTGAGTTATTTTTAATATAACCCAATGCAGACTTGTCACCACATTGCCTTGATGAGGTTAATAAATTTTCAAGTTTTTGATCACCAATGGTATATTTCCTAGTGTCCTTTAAACTTTGAAGGGAAGAAACTTCAAGTTTTAGTTTCTCATTTTCGATTTTAAGTTTTTGCAATTTAGAAGACTTAAAAACTCAAATCTAATTTTGTTTTTTCAAAACAATTGGAAAAATGGGATTTTTCTAAAATAACTTTCTCAAGTTTTAATTTCAGTTTAACATAATTTTCTTTTTGAATTTTCAATTTTATCACAAATTTACAACTTTCTCCGTATAGGGCATTATAATCATCTTGAAGATCATCTTCATTTTCAAGGTCATTTCTTAGAGTTTCATAGTCAGATATATCATAGTTCTGTGAAGAAGTAACTCTAGCTATAGTCATAAAGGCTTTTAAATCATTTGCATTTTCTTAGTTTAATTCATCAGATTCGAATTCTGATGATTCATCCCAAGTAGCTATCATGCCTGTAAGACCCGTATCCTAGCCATACCGTTCCATAGGCCTCCGCGGTCCTCCTGGTCGAATTTCGGCGACCCGCGATTTGTTATCGGCATTTGCGCACGATCCTGAGATGTGTCTCGTATATCAGAGTTGGCTCGACTCAAAATTGTACCCTCGCGACCGCATCATCGCTGCGGACACCGCCTCTCGCAAGCCAAGGCGATACCTGGGCCAGGAGATGTGGGGCCAACATTCAGTTCCAGAAAAATGCCATGCATTGCAAACATCGAAGGAATCTCTACGACACATCACATCAATCCATCAATCAAAGTCAAGTACAACACCCATCCCCAAGTACAACCACCCCTCCCCTAAAGTCAACTCTCTCTTACAACCAAGTACATCCATCCATCACTCACCATCCCTCTCTCCCATCACCTCTCACTCTCTCTCATTCTCCAAGCAACTCCAACGTCCAAGCTCCATGAGAGAAGCTTGGCATGGCCCACCTTCTTACCTCCCATCTCCACCCTCCAAGCCTCATCTCAACCATTGGATCACATTTTTTGGAGCTATTGATCAGGGTCAAATATTGCATCTCTGACCCCGACTATTACCTGATTTTACATACATGATAATGTTTAATGCCATATTTTAATTGTATTTTTTTTACAGGATGAAGTCAAGAGCGTTGATTGAAAATTGATGTTAAAAGTGTGAATTTGATGTTCCAAAGTCACCAGAGCATGGGATGGACTCCAGAAAACCAATGGTGAAGATTTTACACGCCTGGGATCTGAGGAAAGCAAGCCAAAGGGGCCCGAAAAGGGTCCAGAATGCAAGATCACATGGTTCCCACCATCCAATTGACTCGAAACTTCATACATGTGATGGGGGCCGTAAATTAACCATACATATTAAATTTCAGCCATTGAGGATCTCGGAAAGTGGTCCAACGGACAGATCAGCCCATTAATCATCAATTTGGGGTCCACCTGATATCTGGAATTACCTAAACTTTGGTATTGATGGCTAAAATTACATGAGAAAGAGGATGGATGGTGTAGATTTCTCGTAAACATCACGGTGGGCTGTATGTACAGTGAGTGTACACTGAGTACACTTGCACCGGCCGTGCACCGCACCGCCAGGGCGGTCAGCGCGGGCGCTGACCCGCGCTCCTTCCCTCTCTGTTCCAGCGTCTTGCGAAGTCGATCATGGGTTTGAGTTGTGGGTCCCACCTAGTGTCCAAATGGATAATCCAAACCGTCCATCCGCTTCCTGGGGTAGCCATTACCATTGCCTAGGTGGAAAAAATTCAAATGAAAGCATAGATCAGATCCCAGCCGTTCAAAAGCAGGTTGGACGGCAAGACAGAAAGCCACGTGGACTACATCGAATCCACCCCAAAAACAGTCAATTCCTACTGATTTTTCGAGCTGAATCTAATGTACGGAGCAGATTTCTCAAAGCAAATGCGAAGTGGGACCTACCATCACCACAGCCTCGGTTCGCGTCCGCGTAGCGTCCGGCCGCTGGCCGTTTTTACGGAAGACAGTGGGCCCCACCCGTCAACCGTACGGAAGATCCGATCCGTCCATCGTGTAGAGGGCGTTGAGAACTACAAAACCATGTTGACATTCCTTTCCCACGCGTACACACATGTGCGGTACAGAGGCCACAAACAGGCGGTCTTGTGACGTTTAAAACTGAGTTTTTTGAGATTTCTTCTGTGAGCCGCGCTAATGGACCTTCAAAACCACCCATTCTTGACTGAAATTTTGTCCTGAATCCAATGGATGGGGTGGATTTTCCAGAAAATACCTCTGTGGAGCCCACCGATCACGGCTGCGAAAATTTGTACTTCGAGTCCTTCTACGACTCTGCCACCAACCCCAGCTATCCAGCAGCTATAAAAGGGGAGTTTTGGACGTGGAAAAGGCATTCAGAACCAGGGGATTTCAGATCTGGAGCAAGGGAGAGAAGAAAGAAGAGAGAGAGAGAGATTGTTTGGTTTGACGTTTTTTTAATGAATTTTGCTTAATATTTTTAATGGATTTTATGGGTCACCAATCTCTCAGCTAGGGCTGAGATGAAGCCCCTAATTTGATTAGCTCTTGTATTGGTTGATTTACTTTCAATATTAATCAATTTGTTTCTTTCTCTAAGTGGGCTTTATGGGTTTAAATTCTATACTTCTCCATCTATGAACTTGACCAAAGTATATATGGATGTTGTTTGGATGCTTATTATAGGTGCTTGTGTCTGATCAAGAACAGGTTTCTTATAGAGGAAGAAACAGGGTGCTTTAATGAATGTACATTCCATGTACCCGACCAAGGACATGGGATATGTCATTCATGGCATTGCTTGAAGGAATTAGACAGTCTGTATGCCCGATTAAGGATACAGATTGTGCTTTCTCTATATAAGTGGTATCAATCTAGATCAAGGTGAATCAACAGACAAAACTAGGGTTAGGATAATTAGGGGTGGATTCGAAAGTCCTAGTGCTCTCTCTCTGATTGAATTTTCTTCCCTGCTCTTAATTGTTTTTTTTTTTTTCTAGAATTGTGCTTAGTAGTTCATTCCATTATTTCATTGGATTAGTTAAGAAGAATCATAGATTTGAATTGTGACAACCAGTCCTCGTGGGAATGATCTCGTAATACGTACCGTATCTGCATCTGATTCGTATACTTGCGAGTTTAAAAATCATTTAAATCATGTTGGTTTAAATAAAACATCAAGTTTTGGCGCCGTTGCCGGGGACTGTTTCATTCCAAATTGAATTTAGGATTCTCTCTTATCATAATTCATAGCTTAGGATTTTACTAACTTAGAGTTCTTTTCTTTATTTTAGAAACTAACCTATTTCCTGTTTTGTAGGGTCCTGAAATAAACTTCTAATTTGGTAATCCCTTTCTAAATTCTTTATTTTTTTTCTAATTTCTATTTTTAGAACTAGGATTTTATTTTTAGAAATTTTTTTAGGTTCTAATTTTAGATTTAGATTCTTCTTTCAAATAACTTTCTATTTTCTAGTTTAGAAATTCTTTTTTTTTTAGAATCTTTCTTTTTAGAAATTAATCGTTGCTTAGAATTTTTCTATCATTATTTTAGGAAACTTTTTTTTTTTTTTTTTTTTTTTGTTTTGCAGGAATTGAGGAAGGAAGCTACTAAGTGAAGGAGGAACTTCTTAAATTTTCTGACATCAATCATCTCCTTTTCGGGGTTCTTTCTTCCCATTCTTATTTACATAGTTTTAACTTGTTTTAGAATCTCATAGTTTTTAGGTCTAGTTTTATTTCTCTTAGGTTGTTTCTTAGTTTAGTTTTCTTTCTTACATTGCAATAACATAGTTTATGCTAGGACGTAGATCTCTGAATATAGAACTAGCACCGTTTGATCCTGAAATAGAAAGAACACTGCGTGAAAGATTGAGAAATAATTCTGTTGAAATGGCGAATGAGACTAAAGTTAAGGTTCTCAAAGATTATTCAGCTCCTGTCCAATTTAATGCGCCTTCATGCATAGTGTTGCCAACCACTACGGCAGCACACTTTGAACTTAAACCAGGAGTCATACAATTGTTGCCATCTTTTTACGGATTGGACAAGGAGGATCCATATCATCATGTGAAAGAATTCCTAGACATTTGCTCCACCTTTAAGTTCCAAAACTTCTTGGACGATTCGATCCGCCTACGCCTGTTTCCTTTTTCTTTGAAGGATAAGGCGAAAGCATGGTTGAATTCTCTAGAAGTTGGATCTATCACTACATGAGACCAACTGTCTAAGAAGTTCTTAAACAAGTTCTTCCCCGTTCACAAAACCAATGCCCTCCGTAGAGAAATTACTAACTTCACACAAAAAGAGGGCGAGCACTTTCATGAATGTTGGGAAAGATGGAAGGACTTGCTTCTTAAATGCCCTCACCATGGTTTTGAGAAGTGGCAACAAGTTCAATACTTCTATGATTTGTCGACACCCCAGAACCGTCGCATGGTTGATGCCACCAGTGGAGGGTCATTCATGACCAAAAGTGATGTCGAAGCGTGGAACTTCTTTGAAACCTTGTGCAAAAATTCCCAGCAATGGAACTATTCAAATAGAGGTGACAGAAGTCCCCAACCATAAAAGAGAGGTGGTATATATGAGATAGGAGTCGTGCCAGAGCTGTGCGCCAAACTTGATAACCTGACAAAGAAAGTTGATGCTCTGGTATTAAATAATGGACCTCCACAAACGGCTTAAGTCGAGGCATGTGCCACATGTTCTGATCCTGCCCATCCTATGCAGTCTTGTCCTTCTGGTGCAGCATCCCCAGAACTTCTCTCTGAACAAGTTCATGCTATGAATACTTTTCAAAAACCTGGGAATGATCCTTACTCGAACACATACAACCCAGGGTGGGCTAGGCATCCAAAATTTTCTTGGGCAAAAGGACCACAACAAGGAGGACCATCTGGAAATCCTCCCATGCAACCGCACCTCCAAGTTGGCAGTCAACAACTTCAACAATTTCCACAATATCAACAATTGCCTACACAATCAAGGAAACCATCTCTTGAGGATACACTCCATCTTTTTATGCAGAGTTCTCTCCAATTCCAAAAAGACACCCAACAAACCTTATTGGCCAACCAGCAAAGCTTACATGCAAATGCGCAATCCATTGCCAAGCTGGAAGTACAAATGGGTCAACTAGCTGCCACATTGAGTGAGAGAGAGAAGGGCAAGTTCCCTAGCCAACCTGAGGCTAACCCAAAGGGACAGTATGAGATTGACTCTAATTCCAATCAAGGGCAATATCATGAACAGGCCAAATCGACACTACCCTTAGGTCAGGCAAGCAGATTGATAACAGAATAGATATGCCTGGGGATGAATCAAATTCTAAAACAGAAGATCAAGATGAAGCAGAGGGACACACCAATGCATCCAAAGTCCAAAAGCCCTCTGACTCTCCAAGAGCCACTAATGTGCCACCCTACGTGCCCAAAGCACCCTTTCCTCAACGTCTGGCACCAATAAAGAAAAGAAATAACTTTGATGAAATCTTGGATGTGTTTCAAAAAGTGCAAGTCAACATCCCGTTGCTTGACGCTATCAAACAAGTCCCTGCTTACGCTAAGTTTCTGAAAGATTTATGCACTCAAAAGCGTAAGCAGAATGTTCATAAGAAAGTCTTCCTTGCAGAGCAGCTCAGCTCCATGATTCAACATAACACCCCTCCTAAATTCAGGGATCTAGGAGCTCCCACCATTTCTTGCGGCATAGGAGATCATAAGATCGGGAAGGCATTACTTGATTTAGGGGCGAGCATCAATTTGTTACCATATTCGGTTTATGAGCAGCTAGGACTTGGTGAGTTGAAGCCGACTAAGGTAACATTACAACTAGCGATAGATCTGTCAAGGTGCCCGGGGTGTTATTGAAGACGTGTTAATCCAAAGGTTGATAAATTTTATTTTCCGGTGGATTTCATAGTTATAGATACTCAGCCTGTCCAGAATCTTCATAGTCAGATCCCAGTCATCTTGGGTCGTCCATTTTTGGCCACATCTAATGCTATTATAAATTACCGGAATGGAGTTATGAAATTGTCCTTTGGTAACATGAATATTAAACTCAATGTTTTTAATGCAGGACAACAAGCCGCAGATTTGGATGACATATCTGACGTGGACATGATCGAGAGTCTAGTGCAGGACTCCTTTCGTAAATCTTTTGAAGATCCACTTGAGACCTGCTTAGCACAATCTGGCATGGATTTTGACATTGATAGTCCCATCCACGAAGTCAATGAACTGCTCGACTCTACTCCTATATTGGAGACTGACAAATGAAGAGCGAAAGTGGAACCTCTTCATCCCTCTGAGACACCTCCTGACAGCATAATTTTCAATTCTGAGAAGAAAAAGGCGAGCAGGCTGCTTAATGTTCTTAGAGCATATAAGGCAGCAATTGAACGGAAGATTACGAAAATACAGGGAGTATGCCCCACTGTATGTATGGATCATGCTGTGGAAATGTCGCGTGAAATGCAAAGGAAGCGTGATCCTAACATGGAAGAAGTCGTTTGAGCAGAAGTCCTTAAATTATTTGACGACAGTGTCAGTTGCCTTATTTCAGATAGCACAGTTCATGGGAACTCACATCACCTGTCTGGGATTGGTTAATCAAGGTGTTGAGTTACTTCAATGTTTGTGGGTAACATTACTGCAAACCCTCACGAGACTACAACTCGTCCACTAGGGGTAACCTAGGGGTTTAAAGGCTTGTTGCATGCGCTAAATGCAATCGAGAGCACCTGCGAAAGTGGTATAGGTAGGATCTTCTTTTGTTTTCTTTTTGTTATTTTTGCTTCTGTTGATTTCTCTCTTGTGCTAACTCGCTTTTACGTTGAAATTTTTTTTTTTACGAAAGCTTCTTGATTCTCCATCCGGGTATTATCTTTCCATCACTCCTCTTTTATTCTCATTGTCCCATGTGCATTGCTTGCTTATTTCTTTTACATTGAGGACAATGTAGATTTTAGGTTGGGGGTGGGAGATTAGGTTACCTAATCAGTGTTTTCTTTGTCTTGAGCAAGAATTTGTGAAAATTTTAAAATTTTTTCTGGAATTTCTATTGAATCCAATGTGATTTTGAAGGATAGTTGTGATTTTAACATTATAAGATTTATGATGTTGGTAACTTAAGACTCTTAGATTCGGCCATTTGCTTGATTTCACAGTCAATTTTGAATTGTTAATCCATGATTAGAAGTTGTAAACATTGATTAAGCCATGATTTCACATATCACATCTCGCTTACACATTAAGTTTTCGGTTCGATAACTGAATGATTAACTTGGTAAAAAGAAGAATTACAAGGCTAAGTCACATAATCTTCACCATAGGTTTGCTCCCTATAGGCGCAGATTTGATTCTCCATAGTTGACATATGAAAAAAAAAAAGAAGTTAGGCGACAAGTTTTCGCCATAGGTTTGCTCCCTATAAGTGAGAATTTGATTCCCCTCATTTGCGTTACTGCTCATAAAGAAAATCAAAGGCGGGTAAAATAAAAAGTTAATCTGTGAGATAAGTGTTGGTTTCAGGTTTGGTTGTCACGAATTACCAATGATATCATGAAATTGACAATTGGATCTCTTAATGATTGTAAGTCGAGATTACACTTTACATTCATGGAGCTCGATATTCAGAATTGTTCCAATTAATGGATTAATAGTTTGAATTTAATTATGAAATCTGCCGAGAGCCTGATTTCAAGAGAAAAATTCCACACATCATTCATGAATCTTAGAATTTTCACATCTCAGCTATCTGTTCACTTGTCACTTGAATTTACAGGAATTGTCTTTTATTTCTGAAATTATTTTTTGCATGTTTTGCTCGGGACTAGCAAAATGCTGGTTGGGGGTTGTGATCAGGGTCAAATATTGCATCTCAGACCCCGACTATTACCTGATTTTACATACATGATAATGTTTAATGCCATATTTTAATTGTATTTTTTTTACAGGATGAAGTCAAGAGCGTTGATTGAAAATTGATGTTAAAAGCGTGGATTTGACGTTCCGAAGTCACCAGAGCATGGGATGGACTCCAGAAAACCAATGGTGAAGATTTTACATGCTTGGGATCTGAGGAAAGCATGCTAAAGGGGCCCGAAAAGGGTCCAGAATGCAAGATCACATGGTTCCCACCATCCAATTGACTCGAAACTTCATACATGTGATGGGGGCCGTAAATTAACCATACATATTAAATTTCAGCCATTAAGGATCTCGGGAAGTGGTCCAACGGACAGATCAGCCCATTAATCATCAATTTGGGGTCCACCTGATATCTGGAATTACCTAAACTTTGGTATTGATGGCTAAAATTACATGAGAAAGAGGATGGATGGTGTAGATTTCTCATAAACATCACGGTGGGCTGTATGTATAGCGAGTGTACACTGAGTACACTTGCACCTGCCATGGCCGTCTGCACCGCACTTGAGCGGTCAGCGCAAGCCGACCGCGCTCCTTCCCTCTCCGTTCCAGCGTCTTGCGAAGCCGATCATGGGTTTGAGTTGTGGGTCCCACTTAGTGTCCAAATGGACAATCCAAACCGTCCATTCACTTCCTGGGGCAGCCATTACCATTGCCTAGGTGGAAAAAATTCAAATGAAAGCATAGATCAGATCCCAGCCGTTCAAACGCAGGTTGGACGGCAAGACAAAAAGTCACGTGGACTACTGCGAATCCACCAAAAACGAGTCAATTCCTCCAGGATTTTTGAGCTGAATCTAATGTACGGAGCAGATTTCTCAAAGCAAATGCGAAGTGGGACCCACCATCACCACAGCCTCGGTTCGCATCCCCGTAGCGTCCGGCCGCTGGCCATTTTTGTGGAAGACAGTGGGCCCCACCTGTCAACCGTACGGAAGATCCGATCCATCCATCGTGTAGAGGGCATTGAGAACTACAAAACCATGTTGACATTCCTTTCCCATGCGTACACACGTGTGCGGTACAGAGGCCACAAACAGGCGGTCTTGTGACGTTTAAAACTGTGTTTTTTGAGATTTCTTCTGTGAGCCGCGCTAATGGACCTTCAAAACCACCCATTCTTGACTGAAATTTCGTCCTGAATCCAATGGACGGGGTGAATTTTACAGAAAATAGCTCTGTGGGGCCACCGATCATTTTGTAAAATTTGTACTCAGGTCCTCTACTCAACCCGCCATCCTTGACCAATGACTATAAAGGGAGTTTTGGACATGGGAAAGGCATTCAGAACCAGGGGATTTCAGATCTGGAGCAAGGGAGAGAAGAAAGAGAAGAAAGAGAAGAAAGAAGAGAGAGAGAGAGAGATTGTTTGGTTTGACGTTTTTTTTATGAATTTTGCTTAATATTTTTGATGGATTTTATTGGTCACTAATCTCTTAGCTAGGGCTGAGATGAAGCCCCTAATTTGATTAGCTCTTGTATTGGTTGATTTACTTTAAATATTAATCAATTTGTTTCTTTCTCCAAGTGGGCTTTATGGGTTTAAATTCTATACTTCTCCATCTATGAACTTGACCAAAGTATATATGGATGTTATTTGGATGCTTATTATAGGTGCTTGTGTTTGATCAAGAACAGGTTTCCTATAGAGGAAGAAACAGGGTGCTTTAATGAATGTACATTCCATGTACCCGACCAAGGACATGGGATATGTCATTCATGGCATTGCTTGAAGGAATTAGACCAGTCTGTATGCCGATTAAGGACAGATTGTGCTTTCTCTATATAAGTGGTATCAATCTAGATCAAGGTGAATCAACAGACAAAACAAGGGTTAGGATAATTAGGGGTGGATTCGAAAGTCCTAGTGCTCTCTCTCTGATTGAATTTTCTTCCCTGCTCTTAATTGTTTTTTTTCTAGAATTGTGCTTAGTAGTTCATTCCATTATTTCATTGGATTAGTTAAGAAGAATCATAGATTTGAATTGTGACAACCAGTCCTCGTAGAACGATCTCGTAATATATCTTGATATCAGATCATCGATTCGTATACTTGCGAGTTTAAAAATCATTTAAATCATGTTGGTTTAAATAAAACATCAAGTTTTTAGGGGATTACCAAATTAGAAGTTTCTAAAATATAATTTCTAAAAATAAAATCCTAGTTCTAAAAATAGAAATTAGAAAAAAAATAAAGAATTTAGAAAGGGATTACCAAATTAGAAGTTTATTTCAGGACCCTACAAAACAGGAAATAAGTTAGTTTCTAAAATAAAGAAAAGAACTCTAAGTTAGTAAAATCCTAAGCTATGAATTATGATAAGAGAGAATCCTAAATTCAATTTGGAACGAAACAGTCCCCGGCAACGGCGCCAAAAACTTGATGTTTTATTTAAACCAACATGATTTAAATGATTTTTAAACTCGCAAGTATACGAATCGATGCGGACATCTGAGATGCACGACGTGATCTACGAGATCGTCCCACGAGGACTGGTTGTCACAATTCAAATCTATGATTCTTCTTAACTAATCCAATGAAATAATGGAATGAACTACTAAGCACAATTCTAGAAAAAAAAACTAATTAAGAGCAGGGAAGAAAATTCAATCAGAGAGAGAGCACTAGGACTTTCGAATCCACCCCTAATTATCCTAACCCTTGTTTTGTCTGTTGATTCACCTTGATCTAGATTGATACCAGTTATATAGAGAAAGCACAATCTGTGTCCTTAATCGGGCATACAGACTGTCTAATTCCTTCAAGCAATGCCATGAATGACATATCCCATGTCCTTAGTCGGGTACATGGAATGTACATTCATTAAAGCACCCTGTTTCTTCCTCTATAAGAAACCTGTTCTTGATCAGACACAAGCACCTATAATAAGCATCCAAACAACATCCATATATACTTTGGTCAAGTTCATAGATGGAGAAGTATAGAATTTAAACCCATAAAGCCCACTTAGAGAAAGAAACAAATTGATTAATATTGAAAGTAAATCAACCAATACAAGAGCTAATCAAATTAGGGGTTTCATCTCAGCCCTAGCTGAGAGATTAGTGACCAATAAAATCCATCAAAAATATTAAGCAAAATTCATAAAAAAAGTCAAACCAAACAATCTCTCTCTCTCTCTCTTCTTTCTTCTCTTTCTTCTCTTTCTTCTCTCCCTTGCTCCAGATCTGAAATCCCCTGGTTCTGAATGCCTTTCCCATGTCCAAAACTCCCCTTTTATAGCACTGGATGGTCGGGTTGGTAAGAGTCGTAGAAGGACTCGGAGTATAAATTTTTGCACCGTGATCGGTGGGCCCCACAGAGGTATTTTCTGGAAAATCCACCCCGTCCATTGGATTCAGGACAAAATTTCAGTCAAGAATGGGTGGTTTTGAAGGTCCATTAGCGCGGCTCACAGAAGAAATCTCAAAAAACTCAGTTTTAAACGTCACAAGACCGCCTGTTTGTGGCCTCTGTACCGCACACATGTGTACGCATGGGAAAGGAATGTCAACATGGTTTTGTAGTTCTCAACGCCCTCTACACAATGGACGGATCGGATCTTCCGTACGGTTGACGGGTGGGGCCCACTGTCTTCCGCAAAAACGGCCAGGGGCCGGACGCTACGTGGACGCGAACCGAGGCTGTGGTGATGGTGGGTCCCACTTCGCATTTGCTATGAGAAATCTGCTCCGTACATTAGATTCAGCTCAAAAAATCGGTAGGAATTGACTGTTTTTGGGGTGGATTCGGTGTAGTCCACGTGGCTTTCTGTCTTGTCTTCCAACCTGCGTTTGAACGGCTGGGATCTGATCTATGCTTTCATTTGAATTTTTTCCACCTAGGCAATAGTAATTGCTGCCCCAGGAAGCGGATGGACAGTTTGGATTGTCCATTTGGACACTAGGTGGGACCCACAACTCAAACCCATGATCGGCTTCGCAAGACACTGGAACGGAGAGGGAAGGAGCAGTGGTCGGCCGCCACTGGCCGACCGCCAAGGGTGTGGTGCACGGCCGGTGCAAGTGTACTCAGTGTACACTCGCTGTACATACATCCCACCGTGATGTTTACGAGAAATCTACACCATCCATCCTCTTTCTCATGTAATTTTAGCCATCAATACCAAAGTTTAGGTAATTCCAGATATCAGGTGGACCCCAAATTGATGATTAATGGGCTGATCTATCCGTTGGACCACTTCCCGAGATCCTCAATGGCTGAAATTTAATATGTACAGTTAATTTACGGCCCCCATCACATGTATGAAGTTTCGAGTCAATTGGATGGTGTGAACCATGTGATCTTGCATTCTGGACCCTTTTCGGGCCCCTTTGGCTTGATTTCCTCAGATCCCAGGCGTGTAAAATCTTCACCATTGGTTTTTTGGAGTCCATCCCATGCTCTGGTGACTTCGGAACGTCAAATCCATGCTTTTAACATCAATTTTCAATCAACGCTCTTGACTTCATCCTGTAAAAAAAATACAATTAAAATATGGCATTAAACATTATCATGTATGTAAAATCAGGTAATAGTCGGGGTCTGAGATGCAATATTTGACCCTGATCAGCTATAGAATGCGTTCATGGAAGAAGGAAGAAGAGATTTTAAGGTGGGTGATTTTATTTGTTAATTTTGATGATTTAAGGGCCTACATATGGTGGGACCCATCTTGATGTATGCATTGTATTGGGAGGGCCCATAGTGGCGGGGTCCTCCCCTTCTTACGTCTCTCTCTCTCTCTCTCTCTCTCTCTCTCCTTCCTTGTTGACGTGGACCCACCATATTGTATGTATCAGCGCCATCCATCTGTTTTATCCAGGCCATCCAGTGGGCCTGGACGATGTGAAAATGCAAATATCAGCTTGATCAATACATGGGGCCCACCTTAAAGGTGTGCTGTACTTAACATGTGAGACCCACTGCTATAGAAGCAGATTGGCTGGTGTACTTGCAGCATTGATGCCAGCAGATTGCATGGGTTTCATCCAAACCGCCCATTCACAGCCCACCTTGATGTATTGACGCCACCAAGTTACATGGGCCACACCATGCTGTATTTGCCCCATCCACACCGTCCAGATGATCTAGATGGTGCTGAAGTGATTGGACGGTGCTGTGTGTGGGGCCACCATGATGTATGTTATCTGCACCATCCATCCATCTGGCCAGACGCTGGGCATACCCCACCCCCTGTATAATATATATATATGTGTGTGTGTGTGTGTGTGTATTATTTAATAATATTATATTATATTATGTGGGCCCCACATGGGACCCACCATGATGTGTGCCTTCATTCACACAGTCCACTACTTGGGACGGTGGGACCCACCTCACCTAAACTGAGGAAGATTCAAATCTCAGACGGGCCACCACGTGGACTCCCACATGATGTATATGTTTTATCTCTACCATCCAGGAGATTATGGACGGTGGAGATGCACCTGATGCAGGTGCTGGCAGCACGTGGCCCCACCTGACACGTGTGATATCCACCATCCATTGCTTGGACAGTGGGGTCCACCGTGATGTATCTGTTTCATGATCCACACCATCCATCTTATGGATCTCACCGTAATATATATGTGTTATTCAAGTCGTCGATCTGCTGTGGGCCACACCCATGTGGACACCACCATGTTGTATGTATTTCATCCACACTATCCAGACATGTCTGGACGGTGCTGGACAATGTCTGGACGGTGCTGTCCAATGTTTAGATGGTGTTGATTTACATAGATAATGTTTGGATGGTGCTGATTAACTTGGACAGTGTTTGGGCAGTGCCGATCATCATTAGTGGGCCATATGCCCATGAAATGACTATGTACAGTGATACACATGTTACACCTATAACTATTGAAATGATTTTAAATGCGATCCAAGCTCACACTTGAGAGGCCCACTTTAATATACTTGTGGCACATCTGTGAGGCCCACCTTGATGTATTTTATGACCCATTCGTTAGGCCCACTTTGATGTATTTTATGGC
Source organism: Magnolia changhungtana (assembly GCA_030180095.1). NCBI lineage: Eukaryota > Viridiplantae > Streptophyta > Magnoliopsida > Magnoliales > Magnoliaceae > Magnolia > Magnolia changhungtana. The sequence goes on from JASAUF010000625.1 coordinate 8,143,405, forward strand.
CCATTCGAGAGGTCCACTTTGATATACTTGTGGCCCATCAAAACCCATTTGTAAGGCCCACCTTGATATATTTGTATTCCATCTATGGGGCCCATTAGCGTGGCCTAATGTGATATATTTTCAGCCCATTTGGTAAGGCCCAATGAGATGTACTTTCAGCCCATGGGCGAGGTTCAATGTGATGTATATGAGGCCCATGGGCAAGGCCTGATGTGATGTATATGTGGCCCATTGAGATTGTATGTGGCTCCTCGTGATTATATGTGGCCCATTGTGATTGTATAGGGTCGGTTGTGATGTATTTGTGGCCATTAATGAGGCCCGATGTGATGTATTTAAGGCTCATGGTGGTGTATATTAGGCACTTATGTGAGGCCATGGGCCCACTATATGTTTGGCTTTGGCTCGATGTGGGTCACTCCTTGGGAGCAATGTTGGTTAAATGTCCACATTGATGGGCAATGATGTTAAATGTCCACATTGTGAGCTTCCTGTAGGCCCCTTTGATAGGCCGATCATCAAGGCCAATTTTTATTGTTGAGGCCAATTCTGATTATTAAGGCTGATTCCGATTATTGAGGCGATCATTGAGGCCGATTCTGATTGTCGATCCTGATTATGATTATCGAGGCCGATTCGATTATCAAGGTCGATTCTGATTGTCGAGGCTGATTGTTGAGGTCGATCATCGAGGCTGATTTTGATTATCGAGGTCGATTTCGATTATTGAGGCTAATCATCGAAGCTGATTCCGATTATTGAGGCTAATTTCGATTATTGAAGCCAATCATTGAGGCCAATTTTAATTATCGAGGCCGATTCTGATTGTCGAGGATGATTCTGATTATTGAGGCTGATTGTTGAGGCCGATCATCGAGGCCAATTTCGATTGTCGAGGCTGATTGTTGAGGCCGATTTTGATTGTTGAGGCTGATTATCGAGGTCGATTCTGATTGTTAAGGCCGATTATTAAGGCTGATTCCAATTATCGAGGCTGATTCCAATTGTCGAGACCGATTCCGATTATTGAGGCCGATTATCAAGGTCAATTTCGATTGTCGAGGCCTAGACCAATTATCAAGGCTGATTCTGATTATTGAGGCTGATTGTCGAGGTCGATTCTGATTGTCGAGGCCGATTCCGATTGTCAAGGCCGATTCCGATTGTCGAAGCCGATTGTCGAGACCGATTCCAATTGTTGAGGCCGATTCCGATTGTCAAGGTCGAGACCGATTGTCGAGGCTGATTCCCATTGTTGAGGTCGATTCTGATTGTTGAGGCCAATTATCGAGGTCGATTACGATTGTAGAGGCCAATTCCCATTGTCGAGGCCGATTGTTAAGGCCGGATATAGAGGCCGATTGTTGAGGCCCAATGTGATGCATATGCTGCCCGTATTTGAGGCCCGTTGTGATGTGTATTCAGCCCGTGTTTAATGCCTAATGTGATATCTATGAGGCTTATGTGATGAGGCCCATTGCGATGCATTTGAGGGCTGGGCGATGGAGTCCATTGTGATGTATATTAGGCCCATGGGAGAGGCCCATCGTGATGTGTATTAAACCCTTGAGTGGGGCCCATGGTGTTGTATAGTAGGCCCTTCGTGAGGCCATGGGTCCACTATACGTTAGGCTCTATGTGGGCCACTTCTTTGGGATAATGTTGGTTAAATGTCCACATTGTCGAGGCCGATCATCGATGCAGATTATCGAGGCCGGTCATTGATACTGATTATGAGTATGTGACAACATAGCATCATGATACATGCCCATATGCATCATCTACATGCTTGTTATGAGATGTGGTTGATCATTGCATATGCCATTGGACTTGTTGTTATGAGACTCCCAGATAAGCGGAGATTGTCTCACATGAGCACATGGTATGCGTAGGATTGATGCATGTCTGTATTGTATGACTCATGCATCTTACATTATGTGTTGTGATTACTATACGCCCTAGCGACATCAGGGCCATAGCTTCCAAAGGCATATCGTCGATGGCCAGATGGGACATTGAAAATCTATTACTAACATCGGGTTGCCATAGATGGCCCTGGGTGAAAATCCCTAAACCCTCTTGGTACTAGAGGACGCCCCAATGTCGAGACCGAGAGGATATATATAAGCGCATGAGGGCCATATACCAGTAGGCCGTGTCTCCCACTGTGTCATGGTTGGTCGGGAAGGGGTGTGGTCTTACCCGCTTGAGGGAGTAGGCATAGCTATGTTGAGTCTGACCAACTAGTGAATGGGTCTACTATCGACGAGCCGGGTAGGTATTGGTAGGCGGATAGTAAGGTCTCTTCCACTTATCCAGTTGTGCGCTTGATGAGGCAACAAGCTGGTGTGGAGGGTACTAGACCCCGGTGATGATCCCAGAGATATACAGTACCGATTTGTGGAGCAGGAGTTGCATACTCATTCGTTCATTCATTTACTATCCACTCGAGCTGGTGGTGCGCAACTATTTGTTACGTGTACATTCGCAATGGCAAGGATTTCAGTTAGGGCGCGGGACTAACTTGAGATTAGGAGTTTACCACTTTGAGTCTGACTATCCAAATTAGGTATGAGACTAGTTTGGATAGAAGTCCCTTGTGATGGACCCCATAGCCTGTAATACTACGTACTATCATCCCAACTTCACACTCCAGCATGGTCATTCCATTCGCACCGTATATCGCATTACATCCACAGCATATGACATTTTGGGTTGCTATATTGTATGCATTTATATGACTTAGACAAGGCTGATGGTATTAGTAGCTTTTCCGAATTGCATATTGTATTGCATCCTCGATATCTGATATCTGGTTCATTATGTTTCCGCATTACATAACTGATTTACATTACTTTCTCAGTATATGACATTGGCTTGCTGTGTCTTTTCATTGCATATCCTGGATGAGGTTGATGATATTTTTTATGGACTTACAATATTTTCGCTTATTCTGATATCATATGATTCATGCTAGTAATTTTGATATTGTATGATTAAGGCATTATATTGAATACTTGACACTTATCTTGTGCACACACTTACACCACCCTCTAAGCTTTCTATAAGCTTATGCACGATAGATGCGTGCAGGTGACGATAGGACATAATCAAGCTGGGGCAGGAGCGTGCGGCAGAGCTTCTGAAGATTTTATTATATGCATGTATTTCCTTTTCAGTATCGTACTCAAATGATTATATTAGTGGATATGTGGTGATGATGTTGTTCTTATGATTTGGGTATACTTGTGGTTATGTTTCTTATGAGACAAATTCATGTTGAAAATCCTCCTTGTAGGATCCCAGGATCGAAATCTGGAGTATGAGCACTGAGAGCTGAGAATGGGGTACTACGAAGGCTGTTGACACCGGATTCGGTGATTAAGATTCCTGTGAATCCAATTTTCGGGATTGGGGCATGACAATGCCTTTTCTTTTAAATTTATCCTTTTTAGGACATTTAGAAGCTAAATGCCCATATTCAGAACAATTGAAACAATGGTCATCTTTTGTTTTAGATTTCCAAAATTTTGATTTTCTTTTTTATTTATCAAATGGTTTTTGATAATCTGTTCTTTTCTTATTTTTGAAAATTCTATAAAATTTTTTTGCTAACATTGTCATATCATCTTCATTTTCTTCAAAATCAGAATTTACATTAGATTCCTTAGAATTAGATTTAGAACATTTAAGAGCTATGAACTTGACTTTAGGAGCTGTGAAATTCAACTCATAAGTTTGAAGAGAACTAACTCTTCAACCTTCATAACATTTGTATCCCTTAATTCCTATATAATAGTAACCTTTGAATTAAATATATCAGGAAGTAATCAAGTATTTTTGCGAAAACCTTGCTTTCAGAGATTCTATCTCCAAGACCCCACATGGAATTTGCTATGTCATTTAATTTCATATATAATTCTATGAAAGACTCATTTTCTTTTATATGAATCTCCTCAAATTTGGTTGTGAGCATTTGAATTTTAGATTTTTTGGCTATAGTAGATCCTTTATATGTCATTTCGAGAATGTCCCATGCTCGTTTAGTTGTATCGTAAGAAATTATTCTTTTAAATTCATCTAGCAATAGAGCACAAGTTATTGCATTTAAGGCTTTTGCATTTGCACTGCTTTCACTTTTCTGAACCGTAGTCTAAAAACTAAATGCGGTTTCTTTCATTGATATAGTTCCATCATCGGTTACTACTTCCATCATAAGAGGGATCCATTTAGATATAATGGCTTGTCACACACTTTCATCTATGTGTTTGAGGAAAATCCTCATCCTGCCTTTCCAGTATGAATAATTAGAGCCATCAAAGGGAGGTTGCTTGGTAATGGATACGCTTTCAAAATTTGAAATGTTAAAGCTCTGGATCTAGCTTAAGGAGGTAAATCCAAAAAAAAAAAGAGCAACTTGCTCTGATACCTCTTGAAATGGAGAGCTTGCGATGTCGTAGAGGGGGGTGAATAGGATAATGTCAAATAATCAAAACAAGTGTTGAATATGTAAATAATAAAGATCTCAATTGCTTGAGTATTGAAACCTTGATTCCAAATAATTTGCATGATAACCTTCACCTAAAATTTTAGGCAGGACAACCTTATTTCACGAATGTCTTTAAAATCAAAACTTTAAACTAGCAAGAGTAAATTAAAGAATTACAACATTTTTTTCATCACACAACTGAAATAATTAAATACATCTAATCTACAAAAAAAAGAGCATTCACCACATGACATAAGGAGTTATAGTGGTTCAGTGCTTTTAAAACAGCTACACCTACTCCACTCCCAAAATACTTCCCTTATAATTTTGGGTTTCACTATAAAAAAGTTTTCACAGGGTCACCTTAATAACCTGATACAGTTCCTTATGATTTTCATGGGCTATCCCAATAAAAAAAACCCAAATTGAGATTTTCATAGGCTAGCTCAGACAAAACCTTAACTGAGATTTTCACAGGAGATCTTAGAAAAACCTAAACGGAGTTTTAGAATGTATAGTTATCTTCAATCATAGAAGATGTAGCAGAAGGACCTCTTTCTTGAATGTAAATGAAGCCGTATTTAATCAGATAGAAAGGGTCTATGGTTTTATAGATTTTAATTTTGTTAAACCCAAAACCTACTTAATTCAATTCTCTTAGATCTTAAAGAGGAGTATAGTTTACTCTCTTAGATTAAACTTAAAAGATCTAAGACTAAAGAGAATTGAATAAGCTATTAAAATAAATTATAAATACCAACCAATAGATTGCCAATGATTTGAGCATCTCTCTCTCTTACAGAAGAATTCCGATAATTAAAATTATGTAATTCAAAATGAGAGAAAACCTCAATTTATAGGCAAAGAAGTTGGAACTTTGGCTAGCCCAAGATAGGCTTCAACTAGCCTGAGTTCAGCGGATTTTGTTCAACAGATTTCGGATTGCGCGAGATAAGAATTATCCAAAATTCGACTGGCCCGAGGTCAGGTTTGGCTAGATAAACAGCACAATTCGGCTAGCTGAATTTACCCTTCGGCTAGCCTAATTCCTGCGAATTCCAAAAGTTAATGTTGCTGGAATTTGACTCGAACTTTCTTAGGCTGGCCGAATTTCAAGCTCGGTCTTGCCGAACCAAAACTTGGGCTAGCCTAATTTTCAACAAAAGTTGTTATTTGCTTCGGGCTTGAAGTTGGGTTGTCCAAGGAAGCTTAGGCTACCGAACCAGAAGATAGGCTGGCCAAATTTCAGGCAAATACAAATGTAAAAACCCATAATTAGACAGTTTTGAAAGCACCTAGTCCTAAGGTCTTTCTAGGGTTTTATACTACCTAAGATATATCAAATATCTGATTCATTTTGGCTTGAACTTTGTCTTGGACTTCATCTTGAATTTAAGCTTGATCTTTTCTTGAACAAAAGCTGATCTTGAGCTTGATCTTTTCTTAAACATAGGTCGATCTTGAGCTTGATCTTTTCTTGGACATAAACTGATCTTGAGCTTGGTCTTCTTTTGTACATAAACAGATCTTGAAGTTATACTTTGAAGTGGTTTTGTCTCATGAAATTTGACAACCTATGTGTTCTCCACATCCTAAAACTTACATTAGCAATGACAACAAGTGATGTTGAAGCACTAGGGTTTGCATGCGACTGAATCCTGAAAGAGAATTTGGTCTGTAGCATACTTGATATCTTCCTATAGAACCCAACAACTCCTTAAGAGGGATTCAGTCAAATTCACAACCAAATTGGTCATTTGATATGGGTCAACACTTTACACTAACCGATGAAGCAAGATTGGGAGATCTCATGGCCGAAGTCAAGGACGATCTCACATTCGATGATTTCTTAAGCAATGAGGAGATCTTGGAAGATCAGGTGCTCTTAATTGAAGAGTTGATGGCCAATGATCTATTTTTGGTTAATAATGTGAAAGGTCAATAAGACTAAATTAATACGACTTAACTAGGTGATTATACTATATGGCAACCTCAAACAACAAAGGATTTAGCTACCTCCGGAATAAAGGAAACCAACATAACCTTTGATACTCTACCATCAATTATGGTGGATTGCATGGTGTTTCACACTTCCTTTATTCTTCCAGGACAAGCCTAACTAACATGATAACATGAAAGGGAACATGGAAGAATATAGGGCAAGAGTGTTCGTTCAAGAAGATTATTCACCTAAGGTCTCCGAGAACAACCAAATTCCATTTGTCACGGTGAAACCAGGTAAAGATTCAAAGAGAGTGGCTTTGACAAAACTAACTCATCAGATGACGTAACATTTGAAGTTGTTATATATTATGACACATTTCGATGGATGCCTTGTGACCAGAGATTTGGCCAAAAACAAAACAATTGTTAATATACTACCACTTTCTATGCTTACAAACACTACCAAAAAATCGAGCAAAGGCTATGGAGGGTGGAAGCTTTTAGCTACGGATTTAATCCGTAGTAATATAGCTACGGATTTAATCCATAGCTATAGCCTAAGTGCTCTGTCGCTAAAGCTACCTCCCCACCTAAAATATATTAAATATATATTAAATATAAATGGTGCTTAAGGGGATCCATGAGGTCCACTGGAATATATGCATTTGATCTAAGTCGTCCAAAAATTCTAATATATAAATTTAGTGTATGAGCCCAAAAATTATATAGTTTAAATCTCTAAGTGGACCACACCATAAGAAATAATATAAATTAAATTTACACTGTTAATATATTATGTGGTCTCCTTATAGATTCGATCTAACTCATTTTTTTTATTAACACTTATAATAATAATTTGAAATTAATAGACGGAGTGGATATATGAAATACATCACAGTGGGCCCCACAGTACTAAAAACATAAAATGCCCAGGGACCCGTCTGTCACGCGCCACTCCAAAACCTTAAAATCCCTTCAAAACCCAAAACGCCCGTCCGCCATTTTCTCCCGCTCGCCCGACGAACCCATCTCTCCATCTCTCTCTCCATCTCTCTCCATCTCTCCCGCTTGCCCTCTCTCGATCTCCCGATCTCCCTCACCCTCTCTCCCTGTCTCAAGGCCGCATCCCCCTCTCTGTTTTCAAAAACCCATTTCGCTGCAAGAAGGAGAAGAAGAAGGAGAAGGAGAAGAAGACGGAGCACGGTTCGTTTCTTTCTTTCTCCCTCTTTATCTCTTTCTCAAATCTTTCAATCCTTCAATCCGTATTCCCCTCTCCCTGTTTCTGAAATCTAAGGGTCCGTTTGGCCGGTCGGATTGGAAGGGATTGGATGTTGTTGGAAGGGATTGGAAGTTAAATCTGGGATTGGTAGGGCGTGCCGAATGTGCAGTCAACCACCCATATTGGCCATTTTGGGCATTTCGATATCTGAGCCAACCTTGCATGGAACGCCCACCATTAGGGCTGTGGTGATTGAACGCCCACCATTAGGGCTGTTTGGCCGGGCAGATTGGATGGAATTGGATGGTATTAGAGTGGATTGCACAGATTTCTAGGTAATGATAGCTGCATCAGTGGATTGGTGCAAGATCTATGGGATTGCTATTTCCGGTCTGTTTGGGACGCCCGGCCAATACCAGGATTAAACCTTCAAATCCCTTAAACCAAACACGTCCCAAGTAATGTGAGGCATTTTTTTTTTTTTTTTGGCAACCATTGGATTTAGGCCTCACAAACTGTAAATAAATACAGAATTTTGGCTCTCAAGTTTACAGTCCCTGTATATGGTGTTTTTATGTGAGATGGAAATGAGAAATGGGTCCTGGGAGTTCCATGAAATTTGCCAAGTTTTTGAATCAAATTAACTGTGGGCACAAAACAAAAACTTTGGCTGCAACTATACTTTCTAGCTCATTTGACAGGTTTAGGGCCTGTTGGATGTCCCATGTAACCATTGTGGGATTGAAGGATATCTAAAAAAGCAATGGCGGAAGATTTGTTTCCCCGCTTCTATCAGTTTGGAGCAAAGAACTATTGGAAATCTTTGCTTATTTAGATTCAGAATTTGGCAAATGCTTGTATGACGGATGAGCATACATTACGCCTCGATAGTGGGTTTATTCTTGATATCTGTGCGCTTTGACCTGCAGTTCTGGTGATTGATGTATTTACTATGTTCATGTTGCATTGTCATCTTTCATTTTTGTGCTTCTTTTCCTTTTTAATAAATTGTGGGGTATCCATAAACAAGGAACTTTCACACTGTCATCCATACTTTAGTTACTTGGTTTGTTGTCCTGCATGGAAGTTTTTTTTTTATTTAACCGTTTAATTTCTAGCAAGAGCTGCTTGACTTTCAGGTCCATGTATATAAACCTCTTTGTATTCCTACTCCTTTTTAACTCTAATAAATGTGGTTGGTGTCATGTATTTGTATTTTGTTTTGACTATTGTTAGAAAATGCTTAATAAATGTTTGATCATTTTCTGCATTGTCAAGTTTAATTCTCGCTTGAATTTCTTGGTTTTGAGAATCCCATCTTGCAGGCTTTGTGGTCTTGATGTACATCTTTGAGACATATCTGGATATACGGCAACATGCATCTCTAAAGCTGCCAATTCTTCCTAAACCTTTGGTTGGAGTGGTCAGTCAAGAAAAAGTTGAGAAGTCTCAAGCATTTAGTCTTGATAAAAGGTTTGTTTTTATCCATTGAGGTTCATTCTGCATCCTATGTGTATGCGCTTGTGATTCAACAATGCTTTAAACATGTTGTCGATCCATTTCAGTGGTTGAATTAGTTTACTGACTTCATCGGTCTTCTTATTACATGAAATTAAATTGGTTATATAGATTGGAATCTCTGGCTGGTTGAGACTAACTTCTTTGAGGTTTATATATTTTAGCAACTTCCACTTTATTCATGGGGCTATAACTATCATAATGGATACCACAATTTTGTTCTTTGGTGTGCTGCCATGGTTTTGGAAGGTGAGTCAAGAGAATTGTGTCACTATTATTCTTTTGGCGAAATTCATTTCTTTGTGCTTTTGAGGTGCAGTAAAGATCCTGGAGACTTTCGGTGCACATGGGCCTTAATTCGAGAGAATGAAATACTTCACACCCTTGCATTCTTAGGAGGTGTTATGATTTGGTCACAGTGTGTGATATAAAATCTTCCAATGGTTCTCAAATAATTAAATTGCAGTTCATTTTCAAAAAATTGACTATAGTTTTCATGTCTCGTAGTACTCTTTTTCTTGTATTTGGTGTGGAAACTTGAATTTCATTCACGTAACCATCATGTGATGAGATATCTCTTTTTTTTTTTTTCCTCACCGAGTTTGTGAAGTTGAGAAATCTTCTCTGTAATTTTTTCCTTTTTCTAATGTGGATATATAAAACAGTACATGGATATCCATATCCAACTTCACTAGTTAAATAGATTGATTGTATGTCCAACACAGTACATATTGTTATTTATTGTCATTAATATATGCGGGATTGCATGTACATGCTAAAGTCAGAAAGGAAGTTCATGCAAGGTCGAAGTCGTTTAACAGGTGGCCTATTGCCCCAGCTTGTATGTGTCTTGGCCAAAAATTAGGATAGTTATGATGTTGCCTATATTGTATAGTATAGTGTGTGTGTGTGTGTGTGTGTGTGTGTGTGTGTGTGTGTGTATTGACCATCAAAAATATTTATTCGACCTGCATCCAAGCAGTTAATTAAGAGGGCAGAAGAACTAGTAAACTATTGAATTAAAAAGATCCTCCATTCCTTGAACTGCCAATCTTCAAAGAGTATTCATCATCATCATAATAGCCTGGTCCCAACTATTTGGTCTGGCTTTATGAATCCTGGTCCCAACCATAAGTTATCTGATAGAAATATATCAAGCTTAATCATGTAAATGTCATATGGATGTACCTGCAGGCTGTAGTTAGTGCTACCAAGCCTGCTCCTAAGGTTGCTTTTTTATATGAGTTGAGCATGTTGTGATTCATTTTTGAAACCATCTAACTTCATATGCTTGGATTCATTTAAACCAGTGTTGGGTGGTCTTGTTTCCCTTATATATGCACCTTTTTGCTCGAGATTAATGGAGCAGACCCGGATGTGCGTCGGAGCTATCCGGAAGAGCGGGGGTCCCTGGAAGGTGGGAACCGCTGTTATGACCATGATGAAGCTGTCTATTTCCTATGGACGGCATTGGAAGGGCCTGACCATTCGGGCAGGCCGTGTTTATATTTGTATTATATTTGTATTTGCAGGGACCACACCCGAACCCATTCTCAAATCCTATAACCTATAACCTAAACCTAAACCTAAACCTAAACCTAAACCTAAACTTGAAAACCCAAACTTAAACCCGATCCCAAACCCGAACCCGAACCCAGTTTCCTCAACCTAAACCTTAACCTATTCTCATTCCCTAAACCTTAACTTACAACCTAACCTAAACCTAACTCCCTAACCTAAACATAAACCTAAACTTGAAAACCCAAACTTAAGCCGAACCAGGTTTCTAAACCTAAACCTTAACCTATTCTCAATCCCTAAACCTTAACCTACAACCTAACATAAACCTAACTCCCTAACCTAAACCTAAACCTAAACTTGAAAACCCAAAATTAAACCCGATCCCGAACCCGAACCTGGTTTCTAAACCTAAACCTTCACCTATTCTCAATTCCCATAACCTTAACCTACAACCTAACCTAAACCTAACTACCTAACCTAAACTTAAACCTAAACTTGAAAACCCAAACTTAAACCCGATGCCGAACCCGAACCCACTTTTCTCAACCTAAACCTTAACCTATTCTCAATTCCCTAAACCTTAACCTACAACATAACCTAAACCTAACTCCCTAACCGAAACCTAAACGTAAACTTGAAAACCCAAACTTAAACCCGGTCTTGAACCCAAACCCGGTTCCTCAACCTAAACCTTAACCAATTCTCAATTCCCTAAACCTTTACCTACAACCGAACCTAAACCTAATTCCCTAACCTAAACCTAAACTTAAACTTGAAAACTCAAAGTTAAACCCGATCTCGAACCCGAACCCGGTTTCCTAAACTTAAACCTTAACTTATTCTCTATTCCCTAAACCTTAACCTACAACCTAACCTCAACCTAACTACCTAACCTAAACCTAAACCTAAACTTGAAAACCCAAACTTAAATCAATCCCGAACCCAAACCCGATTTCCTAAACCTAAACCTCAACCTATTCTCAAATCCCTAAACCAAAACCTACACTTAATCCTAAATCTCAACTCCCTAACCTAAACCTAAACCTAAACTTGAAAACCCAAACTTAAACCCGATGCCGAACCCGAACCCAATTTCCTCAACCTAAACCTTAACCTATTCTCAATTCCCTAAACCTTAACCTACAACCTAACCTAAACCTAAACCTAAACTTGAAAACCCAAACTTAAACCCGATCCCGACCGAAACCGGTTTCCTAAACCTAAACCTTAACCTACAAACTAACCTAAACCTAACTACCTAACCTAAACCTAAACCTAAACCTAAACTTGAAAACCCAAACTTAAACCCGATCCCAATCCAGAACCCGAACCCGGTTCTCAACCTAAACCTTAACCTATTCTCATTCCCTAAACCTTAACCTACAACCTAACCTAAACCTAACTCCCTAACCTAAACCTAAACCTAAACTTGAAAACCCAAACTTAAACCCAAACTGGTTTCCTAAACCTAAACCTTAACCTATTCTCATTCCCTAAACCTTAACCTACAACCTAACATAAACCTAACTCCCTAACCTAAACCTAAACCTAAACTTGAAAACCCAAAATTAAACCCGATCCCGATCCGAACCGGTTTCTAAACCTAAACCACCTATTCTCAATTCCCAAAACCTTAACCTACAACCTAACCTAAACCTAACTACCTAACCTAAACCTAAACCTAAACTTGAAAACCCAAACTTAAACACGATCCAGAACCCGAACCCGATTTCTTAAACTTAAACCTTAACCTATTCTCAAATCTCTTAACCTAAACCTACACCTAATCCTAAATCTCAACTACCTAACCTAAACCTAAACCTAAACTTGAAAAACCAAACTTAAACCCGATGTCTTAGAACCCGAACCAAATTTTCTCAACCTAAACCTTAACCTATTCTCAATTCCCTAAACCTTAACCTACAACCTAAACTAAACCTAACTCCTTAACCTAAACCTAAACCTAAACTTGAAAACCCAAACTTAAACCCGGTCCAGAACCCGAACCCAGTTCCTCAACCTAAACTTTAACCTACAACCAGAACCTAAACCTAACTCCCTAACCTAAACCTAAACCTAAACTTGAAAACCCAAACTTAAACCCAATCCCGAACACAGAACCCGGTTTCCTAAACCTAAACCTTAACTTATTCTCAATTCCCTAAACCTTAACCTACAACCTAACCTAAACCTAACTACCTAACTACCTAACCTAAATCTAAACCTAAACTTGAAAACCCAAACTTAAACCCGATCCCGAACCCAAAACAAGGTTTCTAAACCTAAACCTTAACCTATTCTCAAATCCCTAAACCTAAACCTACACCTAATCCTAAATCTCAACTCCTTAACCTAAACCTAAACCTAAACTTGAAAACCTAAACTTAAACCCGATGCCAAACCGAACCAAATTTCCTCAACCTAAAGCCTTAACCTATTCTCAATTCCTAAACCTTAACCTACAACCTAACCTAAACCTAAACCTAAACTTGAAAACTCAAACTTAAACCCGATCCAGACCCGAAACCGGTTTCTAAACCTAAACCTTAACCTACAAACTAACCTAAACCTAACTACCTAACCTAAACCTAAACCTAAACCTAAACCTAAACTTGAAAACCCAAACTTAAACCAGAACCCGAACACAACCCGGTTTCCTCAACCTAAACCTTAACCTATTTTCAATTCCCTAAACCTTAACCTATAACCTAACCTTAACCTAACTCCCTAACCTAAACATAAACCTAAACTTGAAAACCAAAACTTAAACCCGATCGAACCCGAACCCAATTTCCTCAACCTAAACCTTAACCTATTCTCAATTCCCCAAAGCTTAACCTAAAACCTAACCTAAACTTAACTCCTAACCTAAACCTAAACCTAAACTTGAAAATCCAAACTTAAACCCCGTCTCGAACCCGAACCCGGTTTCCTCAACCTAAACTTTAACCTATTCTCAATTCCCTAAACCTTAACCTACAACCTAACCTAAACCTAACTCCTAACCTAAACCTAAACCTAAACTTGAAAACCCAAACTTAAACCCGATCCACAACCCGAACCTGGTTTCTAAACCTAAACCTTAACCTATTCTCAATTCCCTAAAGCAACCTACAACGTAACCTAAACCTAACTCCCCAACCTAAACCTAAACCTAAACTTGAAAACCCAAAATTAAACTCGATCCAGAACCCGAACCCGGTTTCTAAACCTAAACCTTAACCTATTCTCAATTCCCAAAACCTTAACCTACAACCTAACCTAAACCTAACTACCTAACCTAAACCTAAACCTAAACTTGAAAACCCAAGCTTAAACCCGATCCCGATCCCGAACCCGATTTCTTAAACCTACACCTTAACCTATTCTCAAATCCCTTAACCTAAACCTACACCTAATCGAATCTCAACTCCCTAACCTAAACCTAAACCTAAACTTGAAAACCCAAACTTAAATCCGATCCGAACTGAAACCGGTTTCTAAACCTAAACCTTAACCTATAACCTAACCTAAACCAAAGATTTGTATTTTCAGCATTATTGTAATTTTAAATTGTAATTGTAATTCATTGAATGAAGGATTGTAATTGTAATTCATTGAATGAAGGATATTTATTCTTTCAATTCTTTATCTTTGAAATTTAGGGTGAAGTCGAGCAAATTTCCTAATGAAGCCAAAGATTTGTATTTTCAGCATTATTGTATTTGTAATTTGTAATTCATTGAATGAAGGATTGTAATTGTCTGAATGAAGGATTGTAATTGATTGTAATTAAATGAATGAATGATTGTAATTGATTGTAATGGAATGAATGAATGATTATACAGGTGGTAATTGAATGATTATACAGGATGATTATACAGGTGGTAATTGAATGATTATACAGGTGGTAATTGAATGATTATATAGAATGATTATACAGGTGGTAATTGAATGATTATACAGGTGATAATTGAATAAATAAATAATCCGTAGCGTTGAACCTATAGCTACGGATTCAATCCGTAGCTGTTGTAATTAAATCCGCAGCTGTTGTAGTTTACAGCTACGGATATCATTGCTACGGATTATATCCGAAGCGATTGCTAGAAATAGCTACGGATTCAATCCGTAGCTGTTGTCATTAAATCAACTGTATGTTGTAATCTGGTATGGATATAATTACTTACGGATTATGTAGTAGCTATTGTAAGATATAGCTACGGATTAAATCAGTAAAGTGATGTGATTAAATCGCTTAAATGTTGTAATCTACAGCTACGGATATAATTGCTACGGATTATATCCGTAGCTATTGTGAGATATAGCTACGGATTAAATCCGCAGCTGTAGTGAATAAATCCGAAGCTATTGTAACCTATAGCTACCGACATAGTTGCTACGGATTTAATCCGTGCCTGTTGTGACCTATAGCTACGGATTAAATTCGTAGCTATAGGTTCCAGACCTATTGTTACTGCACCTACGACTACGGATGTGCTACGGACTAGAACCGTAGCCATAGGTCTAAGGCTACGGATTTTATCCGTAGCCTTTGTCCCTTTTTTTGGTAGTGAAATCTTGGCAAAACCGAGAGCGATCTCATTGTGACCAAAGTTACCATTGGTAGTTTTACTAGTGTTGATACATATTCGTGGGGTATTACTCGTCGAGTTATTGGCCAATAACATAAAAGGCTTATCAACTTTCTTTGTATATACCCTTCCTCAAGTTATAATGCTTTGCTCGGGAGATATTTCATTCATTCTAAGTCAAGTATAATTCATCAGAAAGATGACACACGAAGAAGATTGTTCGACCCCCGTCCTCAAATCCTAATCGACCAAGACAATGCTTAGAAACCTAAGGAGAGATTGTGAAGAATGGAAGAAAGAGAGAGAATAATGTAGCTGGCCAAACATCTAGATGTGTTCGGGTCACGCGCACAAACGCTGCACGCTATTGTAGCTGGAGCAGAAAACCACCTCCAACATGGAAACCTTGTCCAAAATCTCTATATAAGCACTTCCTTTACGTGTTTCCTAGCACAACAAAATGTTAAAAAGAGAGAAAGAAGAGCTAAGGAGAGAGGTCAGATGCCAAGTGCTTGCCTGCACCAACTCCTGTATAGCTACTCGAGGATCACCACACTTGGATAAGATAAACACGTTACTAAATAGATGTTAAGTCCTAATAAATCAAGTCGTGTGGGATAGGACAAAGGAGCGGGTTCTAATCTTAAGATTACTTAAGGTCATCAACGTTACTAGTAGACATCAAATAACTAAAGGTGAGGGTTTTATCCTTTAAGCTTATATTAATTTAAGTTGCTATATTTACCTTGCCCTTTACATGTCATCATGTTATTTTTATCTTGCCTTTACATGCCTTTATATTATTTTTATTTTTACTTTCATGCCTTCATGTTACTGTGAATCCTCCCTACAATTATACATTTTACCATCAATTATTTGCCTATAGGAATATTATGGTATGATGTTAATTACGAGTGATCTTAATTATTTTTATGTGGAGCAATGGATACAAGCCTTGCCCCTGTCTTTACCAATTTTGTTGAGTTAGCCCCTACTACTCTTCTCTCTATTGAGATGGCATTTGCCATTCTCCTTTTTTTTAGTCGACTATTGTCACTCCTCTCTTCGTGGAGATAGTCGTTGCTACTCTCCATTCTATTTTATCTTCCTTGTGCTACCTATTTTTATGGCTTGGGCATGTGTCTTGATAATTTCATATATCCCATAATTTAATGGATTTCTCTCTTTGGTGCAAGTACTATGTTAGAAATAACCTGCTAGCAATCGAATAAATATCGTGAACGTAATGCATTTTCTGTGGTGGTTCTGGGGCAACACATAATTCCATGTTTCATTGGTAGTGGTGCACAAATTGATATAAGTAATTCGCAATGCGTGTTACATCACTTTCAGGATTAGATGTCGCAAATAGTCACTCCATGAACACATTGTGTCACGTAATTCATCCAGTCATGTGTTGTGTTCGTCTTAGGATAATAGTGTAAAACCATGTTAAACATGAGACACGCCGGTGAATCTCCATAGTATGGGATGCGGGGTGAGTCAGATAACTCTAATCATATTCTACATTATGGCGATTGCTAAGGGTGATGAACCGCATATACTTTGCTAGGCATGCATCTCATGTAGATTATTTGTGCATATTGATACCTCTTGTAGTTGTGGAGTATGGGACATATCAGAACCTATACATTACTTTTATAAATATCTAGAATTACTGTTAATCTTAAAGTATGATCATCACTATGAGTAGGGCGTTGACCCTCTCCTAACTGTACAGATGTTGTAGGTGATGTACAGATTGAAGACCTAGATAACTATCTCCATATGGAAGATTATACTGAAAGAATGTAAGTGCAATAGTTATTTGCCCCTTTGGTTGTCAAATTTTGTAGTGCCAAAAACACAATCTATGTCTTGTGTAGCATATTGATTTGTATGTTTAAGTCACTGCATCAATGCTATAAGCTAAGAACAGTGATCCACTTCAAGAAGTTCAAGTTCAAGTTATTTGTCTACTTCTACAAACTTCAATGATCAGAATATTTCAAGAGCTACCTCAAAAGACAAGTTCTTGTTCAAGTCTCAAGTACAATTCAAGATCAAGTACAACTCAAGACTAAAGTACAAGATGAAGTTCAAAGCTTCAGAAGATCTCAAGTTCAAGCTACATCAGAGATCTCAAGCTTCACAATCTTCAAAGGTCAACCAACATCTGAAGAAATGAAGACTCAATGTTCATACTTCACATTTAAGGTTTGCATGACCTTAGTTTGACCTTAGGGTAGGTCATTTTGAATACATAATTCATATAGAATATTTTTATAAGTGTTTGGTATGTTCTAAGACCATTCTTAAACTCTGTTCGACTAGTCCTAGAACTAGCTCGAACAATCCAAGAAATTCCAAGACCAGTCCTACGTTGTTGCAAATTTTCAGAATTTTTTGGTTAAGCTTCGACCAGTCCTGGAGTCTGCTCGACCGGTCGTAGGAACAGTGTTGACTCATTCACGACCAGTCCTGCAGCTGTAACTCAAACTCCAACAACCATTCCTGGTTCCTCACGACCAGTCGTAAAATGGGTTATCCGATCGCGCTTAAAATTTCAAAATGTAGTTCAACCTAGGACCGGTCATGGTGGCCACACGATCAGTCGTGGATGCAATTTCTGCATCTATAAATTGAACACGAATTTTAGAGTTTTTCAAGAATTCAATTCAAGTAAAATCAAGGCATCACTCTTAGATAAGTTTGTGTTATTTAAGCTACGCTATGCATATTTAATATTCTCTTTTGTTAACTTTATTTATTTGATTTTGTTTCTGCATTCCAATCTAAATTGAAAAGAGGAATTGTTGTATTCATTCTTCTTGGAATCAAAATCAAATAGAGCTAGTCCATTTGGTTTAATTTAAAATCAATTAGAACCTAGAACCATTTCTTAAGTGAGTATTGGACATTGAACTTCTACTCCGATTGGTTCTTTCGGGTTATAACGAAAGGAGAAATCCAGGTATTTTACATTTATGTAAATCTTCTATTCTTTTGGTTTCTTTTGAGATTAAGACAAAAAAATCTCATTGTGTTGGTTATCTAAGGAGAGCCAGAAAACTCAGAAGTAGGGTTTTTGAATTGTGTAAGCCCATTTGAAAAACACAATTGTGAAGGTTTTAGGTGAACCTGTGAAACTTATTTTCATAGTGAATGCTGATATCCCCTGTGTGAGGATATTAGGAGTGGAGTAGCAATCTGTGTGGTTGTTGTTTAACAGTTGGTGTACACATAGGCGAACCACTATAATTCTTTATGTTTTGTAGTTTGAATGTTTATTTAATTTATATTTTTTATCATTCAAAGCTGTGGAATGTATATGTGGATGTGAATGTTGTAATCTTTTACATTTTAAGCATTGTGGGAATGTTGTAATAGTTTAGAATTTAATCTCTTGCTATTTCCTTTATTTCATTTTAGTTTGAGTTTTTGATATTCAGTAAGGTTGTCTTGCCATAAACCCTTGGTTTTTATGGTGCAAGGTTGTCCTTAGAACAACATTGGTATCGACCTCTCTATTTTTGAAGATTACTTTACATTTCAGTATTATAATTTGTTTAAAGTTCTATCTTTCATTCAATTGTTTATAAGGCTATCTTATTCATTTAAATTCCGCTGTTAAAGTTTTAATTTGGCATAGTCTTATTCATCCCCCCTCTAGGACATATAGCTAGGCCTTTTCAAGTGGTATCAGAGCCTAATAGCTCGTTTTAATTGTTATTATTTGGATTTATTTCCCAAGCTAATTGATCTAAGCTATTGATAAGATGTCAAGTTTTGATAGCCTTTTAGTCACTACGCCTCCACCATTTGATGGCTCCAACTATGCCTATTGGAAAGCCAAAATGAGAATTTTCCTTAAATCAATGGATGAGAGTGTGTGGCAAGCCACAGTGACTAAATGGATCCCTCCTACCACTGAAGTGACTGGTATCGATGGATCAAAATCAGTGAGAATATCACCTTATTTTTCTTGGACTACACTTCAGAAAAGTGAGAGTAGTGCCAATGCAAAAGCATTAAATGCAATCACTTGCGCACTATCACCGGATAAGTTTAAAAGAATTATATCCTGTGATACTGCAAAGCAAGCTTGGGATATTTTAGAAATGACACACAAGGGTACATCAATTATTAAGAAGTCTAAAGTCTAAATCCTCACAACTAAATTTGAGGAAATACATATGGAAGAAAATGAAATGTTCATGGACTTTTATACTAGACTGAATGACATTGTAAACTCTATGTGGGGTCTTGGCGATAAAATCCCAGAAAGTAAAGTGTGTGCAAAGATACTACGCTCACTACCTGAACGGTTTAACTCAAAGGTGACTACGATCCAGGAACTTCGTGATACTGACAATATGAGGGTAGAAGATTTAGTTGGGTCTTTATAAACCTATGAGTTAAACTTTAAAGCTCCTAAAGGTAAATATATAGCCATTAAGTCTTCCAATTGTATTTCTCAGGAAAATTCTGATTTTGAAAATTTCAAAGATGATATGGCTCTCTTAGAGAAAAAGTTTTATAAGATTTTCAAAAGTAAAAAGAGGGTTGACTTTCTGTAACGCCCCGGATTTTTGCCAACCTGGGATTAGACGTCCTTAGGCAATGGGTCGATCCTAATACCTCATTAACTTATCAGAACTGAATCCCAAAGTCTAAAGCTGCCTTTGAACTCATTTCCTTCACAAATCTCACCCTTCATCACCTTGATCTTCCAATTTTTCTAAGAACTTTCACCCTAGACACTATCTTAAACTAGCTAAGTAGTATAACTTGGATCACTTTATATACAAACTACAAAGGCCTGAGTACCACCTCGACCAGAAATCACTTAGGACTAAATCCTTTAGAAATGAGACAAAGTAACTAGGTGTGAAACCAGATTAGCTACGAAATCCGTTTGAATCGCTTTAAATACGATATGCAAGACCCAAAACTTGTAGAATCATTGACGCTAGGATGCCCTAAAATCTAGGATCAAACTCATTACCCGGCTGCTCTCGGGAGCATCTCGAAATTCCGTATCAGATCTAGACCGCACATCAGAAGTCCGATTAATACGAAGTTAAGGAACTAGGACCGCCTCACTGGGCTTGACTATCATCTCAAAAATCAGGTCCAGCCGATGTCCCACGGCCATTCGTTTGGATCCGGAGCGAGGGAGTGTGAAAAACACTATTCCCTTTCCAAAATAAATATCTGAAGTAGTGATCTGGCATCATTTGTTTGCGGATCAGTATTAAGCAACTAGACCGTCAGAATCAGACCAAATTACACCCTCGGATCAGGAAAAATTTTAGGAACATTTACATGTGCTTGGAATTTCGGATCGTGGCCCACTGACCGTTGAAGCTGAAAGTGGTCCGCCACGTGCGATCGGGAATCCGATCGAGTTGAAAACGTAATCCCACATAGATCCATGTGTGGTGAGCTTAAGTCTGACGTTTGGCTCAAGGAGGGCCACCAGAACCTCTCTTTTGAGCTGGAAAAGTGACGAAATACCTATATTAGCAGTAACCCTTGAACCTGAGTCTATTTTGGAGAATTCTGAGACTATATAGGGACCTTAAACCCTCTCCCATTCCAGCCATACGAATTTGGTTTTGAGGGAGAGAAAAGAGAGAGAAAGTGAGGGAGATGTGGGAGGAACTCCCTGCTGCTGTTCCCTGCCGCTATTCGGGCTCCACCGCCTGATTCTCATCGCTTTCCCGGCGATTCCGGCGTCGTTTGTAGGTAAGAAACGCTAACCCTAACCTGTTTTAGGGTTGTATAGGTTGTAGGTTATGAAATAGCTAACCTGTTTCGTTCTTTAGGTTGCCAAACTCCCGTATACGGAACCTTAGCGAACCTATTGACTCCGTTACGATTCTACGACACAAGGTGCGGACTTTAGGTGTATAGGTTATGGTTTTCAATGCTTTCAATGTCAGATAATGATAGATTCATGATTTGCATGCAATTGCACATGTACAAAATACTTTCCGTTTTCTGTTTTGATTAGAATTGTAGAATTTGGAAATTCACATACTCTAGGTATTCGTATAAAATACCGTATACGTATTTTTTTTGGAAATTTGTTTGACATGTTTATTTGACGTATGGATATATGACGTATGGATAAAATACTTATTTGGCGAAAGGATTCGCCTAAATACATGTTTATTAATAAACACTATGTTTGTAGAAATACGGTATTGTAAGAAGTACCGTATACATGTATATTTTAGTGATGTGTTTGTCATGATTAATTGTCGTATAAATATATTATGTGCGTATAAAACATTTGCTTGGCGAAGGGAATCGCCGTAATACATGTTTGCTTGTATACACTAGGTATGTTGAAAATGCGTATTCTAGAAAATACTGTATACGTATAAATATTGGGAGATGAATTTATCATGATTATTTGCTGTAGTAATATATTATACATGGATAAAATACTCACTTGGCTAAGGGATAGCCCTAATACATGTTTTGCTAACATACACCATGTATGTTGTAATAGTTTATTCTAAGTGTTGAGATATGATTCTCAACCTCTTTTAACTATGTGTATGATCTCCTTGGATTGTTGTGTGATTAGGAATTGAACATGTATAAACTCATGCTTGTGTTGTGATTCATAACATGCTCAACTGCTTTATGATTATAACTATGTAATGCATATGTTTAAATGTATATTTACGTTATATGATCCGTCATGGGTGATGGGGGAGCGGAGCAACGAGTGCGTGCAACAGCCCTGGCAGCCCTAAATGGATAATACCATACCTTGATTGTATGAGTGAAATCTTGATCCATTACTGCTTTATCTATCTGCAAGTTATCATGTTTAGGGCTAAGAGTATAGTCTAGACAATCGGTACCAGAATTGAATTCGTGGCTGCGATTCATTTGCCACGTGAGATGTGTTCGACGAACCCGAGTCGTACTTCGGTTGGCGATAGTGGTTGGCCACGCGAAGTGCTTATGCACTTCATGTCGTTCAACTTGTTGTGCGCTCGAGCTAGCCGAGCTCGTCAAGTAACCTGATCTGTCTTATGTATGTTCACCATGTTTGGTCGCTACTGCTTAAACCTACGGTACCAAACTTATCAGTGAAATCCCTTTTAACCATGGTACCTCGATCCGCTAAGACTCATGAGCCGAGCATGGTGGTATGGGACACCGTGGTCGAGCTGTCGGCCTACGCTGGGGCCACGTGCCTCCCCGTAGTGACCAGTGAGCAACTAGACTCGTGAGCCGATTATGGTGGTATGGGACACTATATTCGAGCTGTCGATACTTACGGCGAGAGCCGAGTATGGTGAGACATGTACTCGTGCTGACAGGCGACGAGTCCTCTGTAGTATCTTCAAGTATACTCTAAGGTCTGTGATTGGCGACGAGTCTTTCACAGCAACTGGAGTATGAGTTGAGCCGAGTATGGTGAGACCTGTATTCAGCTGACGGCTAGTGATTAAGCCAAGTACGGTGAGACCTGTACTCGAGCTGACGGTCAACAATTGAGCCGCATACGGTGAGATCTGTATCCGTGCTGACGGGTGACGAGCCCTTTGTGATGCCTTCGCTACGCCTCTCAAACCATAATATCGTATGAGATTAACTAGGACTGACGACCCTAGAATGGATCATGTTTGGGAATGATACAAGAGAGGTACCTTAGTTTTCCAATACCGCTTGTTTGAAATGGACTAATAATAACTCGGTAATCATGATCATCATCGCACCGCATGTGCTTAGTAGATGTGGCGCCTTGAGGGAGTTAAGCATTCGCGAACGTAAGATGATTTCGCATGAGGGTGGTTTGCAAGGGCATACTGACATCATGTCATTTCATTCTCGCACTTAATAAGAGTAGTTAGAATTGTTTGATTTGTCTTTGACCGCTTTATCATTATTGCTTGATTGAATTGATAACATGTTAACCTATGCTTTATTGTTCCATTGAGTTGATCACTCACTCCCACGTTACGGGACGGTGTTGTACACACCAACCAGATTTGTTGAATTTCAGATAATGGCGATGCTTATGAAGCAGAGCCGGACTACTTCTATGGTGATGAGGAGGAGTTCTCCTATCATGTAACTCTCTGACGGGTCTCTAAAGACATAGTACTGCATTGACAGGGCTATGGTACTTGGGATAGAAGATATTACACTTACACATTTGGTATATTTTAGAACTGTACTTGTAATTATTTAACCTAGTAATGTTATCACACTCTGGAGACTCATCACAGTTTATATATTTTATCTATCGATCATTGTCTTCCACTTGAAATTTAACTGTCTCTGGAGTATGATATGTTGTTTTGGCTTAATCTCACTCATGTTCAATGCACGAATACAGTCAACATTCAATCATCATTCATTTTGTTGCATAAGTGATGTTCTGGAACTCGGGAGTTGAGTTTATGCGTGACCCCCGATTTTCAGGGCGTTACAAGTTGGTATCAGAGCATGATTTGGATTAAACCGGACCTGGGTTATGGTCACACGACGCACGCTGACGCACTCTGACTTAGGAGGGAGCGACGGAATGTAGAAACAGTCTTAGGCATCCTTGCTCCGTCCAACGGCTAATTCGCTGAAAGCAAACGCCGAAATCGAATACGTATTAGCCCTTGGTCGCACGGGTCGACCTTATAATATTCCTAGGCCGTCTATTAAAGATTCTAGATTACAATCCACCTCACCCCAACCGTTGAAAATAGATAGAATACGGGATAAACGTGATGAGGATAACTACTCCGAATCCTCGGAGCTTCTCTGGACTCCTCACAGAGACTTTCCAAATCCACGAGAAAAGAAAGGCAGAAAGTAGAAATAAATTCTAATAAATTTGAATTGATTAATGAATGACTAAAAAAATTGAGTTCACAACCCTTTAAATAGGAATACCAAGCAATGGTAAAGAAATCAGAAACAAACTACAACTAAAACTCCTAGAATTCACGACTTACCATAAGGTGGTGATGTCTACTAGTGCGCAAAGTTTTCAGCCAAGAATAATAAGTGTCCTATTTGGCTTCACCAAACCATTCTCCTAATTATTCTAAGCTCTTTACACGATGAGCGCAACTCCTAAAGCCCAATGGATGAAGAGTAATCAAACTAAAAATTACTATTTTAGTAAAACGAAATTAAAACGGGGAAATGACTGTCAATCGGAGGCTTTTTTCACAATTTCGGGCTGCGCAACCCGACATAGCGGGTTGGTTGGCTTCATTAGCTCGTTCTACCCCAAATTCATATATTTTACATCAGATAACTCATTCCGGATTACAAGTTACGTCCGATTATCCCAAAACTACCCAAAATGGAGCGAATCGGATTCGGGGGCCTCCCCACTTAGATCTGATGGGACCCAGGGTCGAACCAGGGTGCATTTGGCACCTTGGGACAACAGAGAACACGGCCCCACCGCGGCGGCGCGGTTCTGGCCAAGGCGGACCGCGGCGGAGCCGCAGTTCCGGCGGCGGACCGCGATCCGTGGGCCATCTGGTGTGGGCCAGGGCTGGGGTTAGTCGGCTCGACCTCCCCTACCCCCTGGCACGTGCCATTTTGGCAAATGTTTGAGATTTTGGGGGCTGGAGCACCCCTCTCTCTCACATCTTCCCTTCCAAATGCCCTCCCCTTCTATTTCCAATTTTTTTTCCTCAAATCCTTCCTCCAATCTTTCAATCTAATATTTTCAACCATGATTCACCCACTTCCATCGTTTACAGCCACACCTACCTTCTACCCTTTACGTTTCCCTCATTTGGATACTCACACCTCCCATTCGAAGCTCACATTCGTGTAAGCTCTCAACCCATCCCATCTATTCATTTTTCCTCCTTCAATCCCTGTCAGTTGGGGCCTTTGCAATCTCTGTTGAGGCTCAAGTCTGTGGGGAACCAGAGAAATCAGCCCTTGTTCTCCCCTTTTCTTCACTTCTCTATGGCCTTCACAATCTCCAAATGATGGGACATTTGGGGCCCATTCAATCAACTACATTAAGTGGGATTAGGTGGATGAAATTGTAAAGGTAATAATAAATCTATGTGTAGGTATGGTCCCTAGATTGGGTGTATCCCATGTATTCCGACATCATGTTTAGAATGTACGCAATTAAAAGTAAATTTCGAGATTTTCCTTTCCCTTAACTTAGAAGTTCATTACCCTGGGATATGGAAATCCCATCTCACGTTTTTCCAACACCAGGCTCATTTTCCAAGGCCTATAAAATTAATCCCCTCCCACCCTCCTACCAACCATGTCACATCCAATCCCAAGGTGGGATTAGCAATACAGTCCCATTTTAATACAACTTAAGGCCACTGGCCAAATTGTGTTGAAGTGATAAAGTCCCTTGATATACATTAACCCACCACACTCTGATAGCTTAAGCTTTTGGAGTAAATGGTTGTTTGATAGATAGGCCCATAGAGTTTGGACCTAGAATAGTGCTTCGACAGACCTGATAGTATAGGAAATCCAACCAATTGAGAACGTAAACTCTAGAACCCCCTTAGTTGGTTTGAGCATAGGTGAAGTGCCCAAGCGTAGCTACATTTATGTTCGGGCAACTCAATTCCAAATGAACAAACAATTTTCTTTATTAGAAATGATATAAAATCATCTGGTGTATAAGCATAGACTTTAGATTACAACTGGTGGATTACCGCTACTCATCAGTTGAGCCTAGGCTGCTGATTAGGCTAAGAAATGTAAGCGACAAAAAAAAATGCTAAGATAATTGAGTGATATGCTTAGTGAGTTGGTTTGATTAGGTAGGAGCGGGACCCCGTTCCTTTGTTGAAATCCTCTTGATACTCATAGGCTCCTTTAATAACGCATAGGAAGGTTGTATGACATAGAAACTATTCACGCTCATAGAAAACTTATATATCCATTGGATTTAATGTTAGATCAAATCAATACACCCTCAGAATTGCCTCCTCAAGGACTTAGTACAATCGGAAACACGGGGCAGAGAAACTACACATTAGCGAGGTATTCGCGGTTTGGACCGAATTCTCAATCCTGGTAGTGACCAATGAACCCTATGCTCTGATCAAGCAGAAGGTCGGGATCAGCTAGGATTAAGGACTGATACGACGATTTTCTGTCTTCGCGAGGCAGAAGGTCTATGTATCCGGCTCAGACCCACTACACAATTTTCTTTCCGTGTTGGCCCAACCATTTACAACTAAAAGTTTATAATTTTGTCCTTGAAAAGTGTTAGGAGTATATAGCTGGTAGAGACTATGTCTTTTAGGCCTAAGGAATTGCCCAAATGGGCAACTGACAGTTAGGAATTAGGTCCCAAATCGCATGCCATGTCGGCATACATATTGTGCTTATGAACGTAAAAAGATAGCCTGCCTATTAAGCTAGACATGATTAAATAGGATAAGTCTGGACCGCGACAAAATTCCTTGGTAGAATTAGGCATCTCGCCACAAACTCACACCTGACCCCGAATCAACCACAATACCCTTCATCTTTAGCTCCTTTCTATGACCATATGTATCAATGCCATAATACACATCATTGATGAAAAGAAGACCAACGTAGTGGGAGATCGCATCCCATTTCATGTCAAGGATAGGTCCTAAATTACACCTTGTTCCGATGTACGGAGTAGGACATAAACCTTGAGCCTTGAGGGTGAAAATAAAATTTTAAGGGGGGTAAACTAAAATGAACCAGGCTAGTATATACCCTACCACGCGTAGGAACTCGAAATCAATAAGTCTTAGGCAAATGAAATAATAGAAATCTTTCCTTATTACCCTTAGGCAATTTCGGGGACGAAATTTTGTTTTAAGGGGGGTAGATTGTAACGCCACGGATTTTTGCCAACCTGGGATTAGACGTCCTTAGGCAATGGGTCGATCCTAATACCTCATTAACTTGTCAGAACTGAATCCCAAAGTCCAAAGCCGCCTTTGAACTCATTTCCTTCACAAATCTCACCCTTCATCACCTTGATCTTCCAATTTTTCTAAGAACTTTCACCCTAGACACTATCTTAAACTAGCTAAGTAGTATAACTTGGATCACTTTATATACAAACTACAAAGGCCCGAGTACCACCTCTAATTTAAATCACTTAGGACTAAATCCTTTAGAAATGAGACAAAGTAACTAGGTGTGAAACCAGATTAGCTACGAAATCCGTTTGAATTGCTTTAAATACGATCAGCAAGACTCAAAACTTGAAGAATC
This sequence comes from Magnolia changhungtana, assembly GCA_030180095.1. Classification (NCBI taxonomy): domain Eukaryota; kingdom Viridiplantae; phylum Streptophyta; class Magnoliopsida; order Magnoliales; family Magnoliaceae; genus Magnolia; species Magnolia changhungtana. The sequence goes on from JASAUF010000625.1 coordinate 8,170,907, forward strand.
ATTGACGCTAGGTTGCCCTAAAATCTAGGATCAAACTCATTGCCCGGCTGCTCTCGAGAGCATCTTGAAACTCCGTATCAGATCTAGACCACACATCAGAAGTCCGATTAACACGAAGTTAAGGAACTAGGACCGCCTCATTGGGTTTGACTATCATCTCAAAAATCAGGTCCAGCCGATGTCCCACGGCCATTCGTTTGGATCCGGAGCGAGGGAGTGTGAAAAACACTATTCCCTTTCCAAAATAAATATCTGGAATAGTGATCTGGCATCATTTGTTTGCGGATCAGTATTAAGCAACCAGACCGTCAGAATCAGACCAAATTACATCGCACCGTATTAATCATGATCATCATCGCACCGCATGTGCTTAGTAGATGTGGCGCACTGAGGGAGTTAAGCATTCGCGAACGTAAGATGATTTCGCATGAGGGTGGTTTGGCAAGGGCATACAGCATCATGTCATTTCATTCTCGCACTTAATAAGAGTAGTTAGAATTGTTTGATTTGTACTGCTTTATCATTACTGCTTGATTGAATTGATAACATGTTAACCTATGCTTTATCTTGTTCCATCGAGTTGATCACTCACTCCCACGTTACGGGACGGTGTTGTACACACCAACCGATTTGTTGAATTTCGATAATGGCGATGCTTATGAAGCGAGCCGGACTACTTCTATGGTGATGAGGAGGAGTTCTCCTATCATGTAACTCTCGACGGGTCTCGAAGACCGGGTATTGCATTGACGGGGCTATGGTACTTGGGATAGAAGATATTACACTTACACATTTGGTATATTTTAGAACTGTACTTGTAATTATTTAACCTAGTAATGTTATCACACTCTGGAGACTCATCATAGTTTATATATTTTATCTATCCATCATCGTCTTCCGCTTGAAATTTAACTGTCTCTGGAGTATGATATGTTGTTTTGGCTTAATCTCACTCATGTTCAATGCACGAATACAGTCAACATTCAATCATCATTCATTTTGTTGTATAAGTGATGTTCTGGAACTCGGGAGTTGAGTTTATGCTCGACCCCCGATTTTCAGGGCGTTACACTTTCAAAAATCAAATGATAAGAAGAGATCTAAATCTAGATCTAAATCTTAGAAATCTTTGAAAGATAGTCAATGTTACAACTATCAAGAATATGGGCATCTAGCAAACAAGTGTTCCTAAAAAGGACAAACCTAAAAAGAAAGGAATGTTGGCTACTTGGGATGAATCTTCTGGCACTGAAGCCTCTTCTGAATCAGAAGATTTTGAAACTGAGTCAGGCAATGAAGTCAAAGCCCTTATAACTCTAGCCAAGTTCACTTTTTCAGATCATGATGATTCAACCATTGAAAAAAATCTGAATAGTGATCATGATAATGAAGAAGATCTTCAAGATGCTTAAAATGCCCTATACAAGGAAAGTTGTAAGATTGCGGTAAAACTAAAGCTTCAAAAAGAAAGGTTTTCAGGGCTTAGAGAAAGATTTGAGTCTCTTATTTTAGAAAAATCTCATCTTTCAGATTGTTTTGAAAAATGCAAATGTGGTCTAGATTTCAAAACCACCCTGATTGAAAATCTGAAATCTGAAAATGGTAAATTTAAACTTGAAGTCTCTTCCCTTTTGAGTTTAAAGGATACATGTATGCCCAAGGTGATCCAAAATTAGAAAAACTTTCAACTAGATTAAGAAAATGTGGCGACCGATCTGGTTTGGGCTACGATAAAAATATTCCTCCTAAATAGAAGAATACCTCTCCTAAGTTTGTAAAAGGAGAATCCTCTAACTCAACAGAGATAAGTTCTAGTCAAAAGTTTTCTAAAAATGTTAAAACTTTTCAATCTTTCAAACCAAAAGGTAACCATACCAATTACGAAAATCAAAACCGAAACCCTTTATCTAAGAAAATAGTTGATCTACTTAAGGAGCTCTTAAAATCTAACTCAGTGAGTCAGTCTTACAACAACTACAATCATAAGAAGACCAACTATACTCCTAAACCCAAAACTATTATGAAATGGGTTCCTAAGGTTACCTGCTTGGTTTCTCACACTGCATTCAAAGCGACAAGCCATACAAAGTAGTACCTAGATAGTGGGTGCTCCAGGCATATGACAACTGACAATGCTTTATTCACCGACCTTAAAGATATGACTGATCGGTCAGTCACATTTGGTGATGGTAGCAACTGCAAGATTATTGGCTAAGGTACGATCTAACTCTATAACCTTCCTTTATTTAAGAATGTTTTATATGTTGAGGGGCTAAAACACAACCTGTTAAGTATATCTCAAATATGCGATAATAATCACAGCATGAACTTTTCTAATAGAGGTTGTGAAATTTTAAACAAAAAGGGTTCTGTAATATTAACTAGTCATAGGACTTCTGAAAACTGCTATATTGTAAGCAATGGTAGCTCATCTAATCAATCGTGCTACATGGTTCATACCGATGAGACAAAATTATGACATAAACGCCTTGGACATGTACACTACCATAATTTGTATAGATTGAGTAAATGAGAACTAATAAGAGGTCTACCTAAACTTTAAAAAGTAGATAAAATATGTGGCGAATGCCAGATTGGCAAACAAACTAGGAGTTCTCACAAAAAGGTGAACTCCAATGCCATATCAAGACCACTCGAGCTACTCCACATGGATCTTGTAGGACCTACCAGGACGGAGAGTCGAGGTGGCAAAAAATACATACTAGTAATCGTGGATGATTTTACCAAATTCACTTGGGTAACCTTGTTGAGGGATAAATCAGAAACCCTTGACGAAGTAAGGATTCTCAAACGGATCCAAACTGAAAAAGGTTCTCGAGTTTGTAAGATCCGTAGTGATCATGGATCTGAGTTTGAGAATAACAGTTTTGAGAAATTCCGTAGCAATCAGGGAATATCGCATGAATTCTCTGCACCCAAAACACCACAACAAAATGAAATTGTGGAGAGGAAAAATAGAGTGCTTCAAGAAATGAGAAATGTAATGTTGAATAGTATGAAGCTCCCTAGAAACCTTTGGGCTGAAGCCGTAAATATTGCATGCTATATTATCAACCGAGTTTATACATGTAAATCTAATAATAAAATGGCTTATGAAATGTGGTTCAATAAAAAGCCCTCTGTCAAATGCTTTCGAGTTTTTGGTAGTAAGTGTTATATTTTACGTGACCGTGAATATCTGGGGAAGTTTGACACTAAAAGTGATGAAGGTATCTTTTTAGGATATTCTTTAAACAGTCGTGCATATCGCATACTGAATAAAAGGACTGGAGTGATTCAAGAGTCTATTAATGTAGTCATTGACGATCACTTGAATATACCTGCCCCAAGTTCAGATAATGATGTTCTTTTAATTGACAAACCAGATACTTCATCAAATCAAACTAATTCTGAATTGAGGACTGTTAAAGATCATCAAACCACTTAAATTCTTGGAAACCCTCTCACTGATGTGCGCACTCGTAGACAAATAGAAGACATATGTAATTACGTGTACTTTACATCCCAGATTGAACCAGCTAACGTAAAAGAAGCACTTTCTGACGAAAACTGGGTAGTTGCTATGCAGGAAGAACTTAACCAATTTGTGAGAAATGATGTTTGGTATCTTGTTCCTAGACTTAAAGATAAACACATTATAGGAACTAAGTGGATTTTCAAAATAAGTCTGATGAACTTGGTAATATTATTCGAAACAAGGCAAGACTGGTTGTACAAGGGTACACTCAAATAGAAGGCATTGATTACGATGAAACCTTTGCCCCAGTTTCTCACCTTGAATCAATCAGGCTATTCATATCCATTGCTTGCTTTAGAAAATTTAAAATTTATCAAATGGATGTAAAGAGTGCCTTCTTAAATGGTGATCTACATGAAGAAGTGTATGTGGAACAACCAACGGGTTTTGAAGACCCTAAGAACACTGATCATGTCTATCGCCTTAAAAAGGCTCTCTATGGTTTGAAACAAGCTCCCAGGGCATGGTACGAAAAATTGACTAAGTTTTTACTAAGTCATAATTTTCTAATGGGAAGTGTTGATAAAACTCTGTTTGTTAAGAAACATAACGATCATATCTTAATGGTACAAATCTATGTTGATGATATTATTTATGGATCTACCTGTACTAACATGACTGTTGAGTTTGCAGATTTAATGAAATCTAAGTTCGAAATGAGCATGGTTGGGGAATTGAATTATTTCCTAGGGTTGCAAGTAAAACAACAACCTGATGGTATTTTTATTTCTCAAACCAAATATGCTTTGAACTTGATTAAAAAGTTTAGATTTGAGAATGGTAAGAATTTTGATACTCCTATGAGTACAACCTTAAGACTCTCAAAAGACTCTACAGGTAAAAATGTAGATCCTAAACTATATCGTAGCATGATTGGCAGTTTACTTTATTTAACTGCAAGTAGACCTGATATTGCTTTAAGTGTTGGTATTTGTGCTAGATATCAGTCTAACCCTAAAGAATCTCATCTAACTGCTGTTAAGCGAATTATGCGATATGTCGCAAGTTCTGCTAATTTGGGTCTCTGGTATCCATATGATACTAGTGTTTAGTTGGCTGGGTATTCAGATGTTGATTGGGCTGGTAATATCGATGATAGGAAATCAACCAGTGGTGATTATTTCTACATCAAAAATTGTTTAGTTTCTTAGTTTAGCAAGAAGCAAAGTTCTATATTGCTCTATACTGCTGAGGCTGAATACATAGCAGCTGGAAATGCTTGTCCTTAGCTTGTTTGGATAAAACGTATGTTAAGTGATTATGGAATTACATAGGAATCAATGATATTATATTATGATAATTCCAGTGCTATAAATATTTTAAAAAATCCAATCCAGCATTCTCGTACCAAGCAAATTGACATTAGGTATCATTACATTCATGAATTAGTGGAAGAAAAAATAATCTCTTTAGATTACATTCCAACCGAGACTCAACTTGCTGACATTTTCACTAAACCGTTTGACAAAATCAAGTTTAATAAATTGAAATTTGATCTTGGAATGTGCAATTTAAATTGACTATTCATGCATTTGTGTATCATAGTGTATATAGATTTGATAATTTATTGGTTTAAATTTCAAATTTTTATGAAAAATGCATGTTTTTGTTGGTTCACGACCAGTCGAGGATGTGCTCAACCAGTTGTGGTACGACCGGTCGAGAACGGTCCTCGACCAGTCGTGTAGCGCGCTGGACCTTTTTAATTTGTGGGAAAAACTCATCTTCCTCATTTCCTATTTCTTCTCCAATGAGCATAAGCACGACCAGTCATACCCAACCATTTGATTTGTCAAGGTTAGTGCATTTTTTTGTCAATATTATATATTCAAGTTCTATTCTCTTTTATTTGTCATTTGAATACTTGATTTCAAGCTTTGTTGAGATTTTGGGGTTTTTCTTCTCCATTTGCTGATCTTAGAAAACCCATCTCTACTTCCTTTGTGATTTCTTGGTGCTTTGGTTTTCTTTAAGTAAATGGATGCTAGAGGGAAAAAGAAAACTGTTCGTGGTCCATCATCCTCTAGATCAGCTCCTATCACTCGGCGCCATCTTCGATCACTCGAAGATGATCCCGCACATATACGGGATTTGCGTATGCGCAATGTCATTGTTGAAAAAGCCGTGTCTATTAATCACATTGTTCCTTTTGGTATCCTTCCTCTTCCCCAATCTGTAGGTTGAGATAACATCTTATAAAGGGGTGGGCCTGCATACTAATCCATTACACAGGCTATGTGTGCATGTATCTTTGAATTTTCATATGATAATTTAACTTTTAATATTGATACTAGAGAAGGTCCATTTACAGTAGACCGTTATCTAATTGCGGATCTAATGAAAATACCTGTTAATGATGAGGGCATCCCTATTCAGACTCTAATGGAAAAACCTTGAGAATCAGAAAAATGGATGTTAACCAGAGATATATGTAATATGGACGTTCAATGGACTCATAAAGGGAATGCGCTCCTCGCAAAGTATTTGTTACCTAAATACAGAGTTCTCCATAGAATTTTTATTTCAAATTTATATCCACGTTTTGGTAACAAAATAGAACTGACTTCCTATATGGTTCGAATTTTACATTCTATCGTCACTGGTAGTAAAGTATGTCTGCCTTATTTCATATGTCATTTCATCATTCAATTTCATCTCCATCCAGGACATAGTGATATTCCATTTGCTTATATTATGACTGTGTTAGCGTCTCACATGCTAGTTGTTATGCATGTCGGAGAGGCTCCTATTCATCATCTTTTGTTTAACAATTGTAATTTAAACAAGATGTTGGAATTGGCTCCTGGTCAAAGAGATGTGGGTGGTTGTAGTGCTGAAGTAGAGAATGATGAAGAAGGTGGCAATCTTCCTCCTGATGACATAAATATAGATGGTATTTTTGATGAAATTGAATCAGATTCTACAAATGATCCTGACTATGAGCCATCTGATTTTGATGCTCATCTTCGTGCTCTTGAGGAGAAGGTAGAGAACATGAATGTTGCCCATGATTTGTAATTTAAATATACGCGCAAGTATCTTAGGCGTTTAAACAAGGGGCTTCATCAAATTGATCTTACCATACCTGCTCCTTCCTCAGGATCTGATTGCGTGTTTTAATCTTCGGTTTATAATAACTTTTATACTACTTTTGTTGGTGTGTGGACCTTGATGTTACTTCAGTTTGTATGAATGACTTTTGTTTCGGCTGGTTAATGCTATGTGAACCTTGAATTTGCTTATTTTTACTTGCATATCTTAACTAGTTATTCCCTTAATTACTCGCTTTTTGGTCTTCCACTTCCATTTATTCCTTTTAATTTTTCTTATTTTTACTTGCATATCTTAACTAGTTATTCCTTTAATTACTCTCTTTTTGGTCTTCCACTTCCATTTCTTCCTTTTTTTTCCTTTGTCATATTGTGACAAAAAGGGGGAGAATATTTTAAGTTTGATAAATATGGATATGGGGGAGATAAATATGGATTGTGGGGGAGTAAAGTAGCAGCATTTTTATGATGGATTTAGTTGTGCTACTCAGGGGGAGTAAGTAATGAAGAATTGATGAATGCCAATTGGTGCATGATTCGTTAATCTGTAACTAGCTTACTTTTATAATGATTTCTGTTGTGTTCATATTGATCATATACTTTTATAATGATTTTTGTTGTGTTCATATTGATCATATCTTTTAAGTGTGTTTTGACACAAATTTAACAAAGGGGGAGATTGTAAGTGCAATAGTTATTTGCCCCTTTAGTTGTCAAATTTTGTGGTGCCAAAAACACAATCTATGTCTTGTGTAGCATGTTGATTTATATGTTCAAGTCACTGCATCAATGCTACAAGCTAAGAATGGTGATCTACTTCAAGAAGTTCAAGTTCAAGTTATTTGTCTACTTCTGCAAGCTTCAATGATCAGAATATTTCAAGAGCTACATTAGAAGATAAGTTCCTGTTCAAGTCTCAAGTACAACTTAAGATCAAGTACAAATCATGACTAAAGTACAAGATAAAGTTCAAAGCTTCAGAAGATCTCGAGTTCAAGCTACATCAGAGATCTCAAGCTTCACAATCTTCAAAGGTCAACCAACATTTGAAGAAATGAAGACTCAATGTTCATACTTCACATTTAAGGTTTGCATGACCTTAGTTTGACCTTAAGGTAGGTCATTTTGAATACATAATTCATATAGAATATTTTTATAAGTGTTTGGTCTATTCTAAGACCAGTCCTGAACTGGTCGTGTCCAAGAAATTCCAAGACCAGTCCTAAGTTGTTGTAAATTTTCAAAAATTTTTGGTTGAGCTTCGACCAGTCCTGGAGTCTGCTCGACCGGTCGTAGGAACAGTGTCGACTCATTCATGACCAGTCCTTCAGCTATAAATCAAACTCCAGCAACCATTCTTGGTTCTCCCGACCAGTCGTGGGATGGTTACGACCAGTCGTGGAAGCCTCACAACCAGTCGTGGACATCATAAGATCAGTCGTAGAACGGTTTATCCGATCGCGCTTAAAATTTTAAAATGTAGTTCGACCTAGGACCAGTCGTGGTGGCCACACGACTAGTCGTAGACATGATTTCTACATCTATAAATTGAATATGAATTTCAGAGTTTTTTAAGAAAACAATTCAAGTAAAATCAAGGCATCACTCTGAGATAAGTTTGTGTTATTTAAGCTACGCTGTGCATATTTAATATTCTCTTTTGTTTGCTTTATTTATTTGATTTTATTTCTACATTTCAATCTGAATTGAAAAGAGGAATTGCTGTATTCATTCTTCTTGGAATCAAAATCAAATAGAGCTAGCCCATTTGGTTTAATTTAAAATCAATTAGAACCTAGAACCATTTCTTAAGTGAGTATTGGACATTGAACTTCTATATTCGAACTTCTACTTTGATTGGTTCTTCCGGGCTACAACGAAAGGAGAAATCCAGGTATTTTACATTTGTGTAAATCTTCTATTCTTTTGGTTTCTTTAGAGATTGAGCCAGAAAAATCTCATTGTGTTGGTTATCTGAGGAGAGCCAGAAAACTCAGAAGTGGGATTTTTGAATTGTGTAAGCCCATTTGAAAGACACAATTATGAAGGTTTTTAGGTGAACCTGTGAAACCTATTTTCATAGTGAATGCTTATATCCCCTGTGTGAGGATATTAGGAGTGGAGTAGCAATCTGTGTAGTTGTTGTTTAACAGTTGGTGTACACAAAGGCGAACCACTATAATTCTTGGTGTTTTGTGGTTTGAATGTTTATTTAATTTCTATCTTTTATCATTCAAAGCTGTGGAATGTATATGTGGATGTGAATGTTGTAATCTTTTACATTTTAAGCATTGTGGGAATGTTGTAATAGTTTAGAATTTAATTTCTTACTATTTCCTTTATTTCCTTTCAGTTTGAGTTTTTTATATTCAAATTGTTCTAGTAAGGTTGTCCTGCCATAAACCCTTAGTTTTTATGGTGCAAGGTTGTCTTTAGAACAAAATTGGTATCGACCTCTCTATTTTTAAAGATTTCTTTACATTTCTGTGCTGTGATTTGTTTAAAGTTCCATCTTTCATTCAATTGTTTATAAGACTATCTTATTTGTAACGCCCTGAAAATCGGAGGTCGAGTAACAACTCAACTCCCGAGTTTCAAAACATTACTTATGCAACATATATGCTTATGAGTGAATGTTGTCTGTGTTAGTGCGTTAATCATGAGTGGGATTATACCAAAGCAGTAATTCATACTCCAGATCAAGTTGTAAAATGCAAGCGAAAGATTGAAAGACATAAATAAATGTATATAAGTCAAAAGATCACGATCGGTCTCCAGAGTATGAATACATCACTGAGTCACCATATATATATAATAGTCTCAAAATCAAAATGTCAAACAATACAACTACAATGATAATCCTTGTAGCCCGTCGATCCGAATAGCCTAAGCGAAGCCGCCGGAGAACTGCATATACGAGAACTCGTCCTGATCATCATAGAAATCAGGCTCCGCCTCTGGGGTCACGTCGTCATCTGAAATCAAGACAGAGTCTGGTTGGTGTTTAAAATACCGTCCCATAACATGGGAGTGAGTGATCAACTCAGTAGAATTATACAGAAAGGTTAACATGTTATCAATTCAATCAAGCAGTAATGATAAAATAGTAAAATCAAACATCCCTGAGTACTCTTATTAATGCAAGAATGATATGAATAATGATGCATGCCCTCGCCTACACTGCCTTGTGCGACACCATCTTACAGTCGCAGCATGCTTTCTTCCCTCTGTGCTCTTCAACCCGGGGCACATGCAGTGCGATGTTATGAGCGTAATTATCAAGTTTTTATTAGTCCTTTTTATACAGCAGGATTGGGAAACTAAGGTACCTCCTTTATATCAATTCCCAAACAATGATCCATCTAGGGTCGTCAATCCTAGTTAATCACATACGATAGGCAAGTTCAGGTCACTACCACCAACACCCTACCAACTGACAGTCTATTTTAGAAGGCTCGTTGCTAAACCGACTGGGGACCACAGCCAGGCTGTGCCGGGGTAGACATATTTTATACTCGAGGTCACTCCACCAACGCCCTACTAACTGACAGTCTATTTTCGAAGGCTCGTCGTCAACCCGACTGGGGACTACAGCCAGGCTGCACCAATGGAGGCCGACAGCTCGAATACAGTGTCCCATACCACCGTATTCGGCTCACGAGTTTGGGTTGCTCACTGGTCACTACGGGGAGGCTCGTCACCCCAGCGTAGGCCGACAGCTCGACCACGGTGTCCCATACCACCATGTCCAGCTCATGAGTCTAAGCGGATCGAGGTACCAAGGTTAACGAGGTTTTAACTGGTGAGTTTGGTACCTTAGGTTCAAGCAGTAGCATCTATACATAGTGAACATACATCGGGTCAATCAGGTTACTTGACGAGCTCGACTAGCCCAAGCGCACGACAAGTTGAATGACTTGAAGTGCGTAAGCACTCTGCATGGCCTAACCACTGTCGACAACTGAAGTACGACTTGGATTTGTCGGACACGTCCTTTGTGGCAAAACAACCTCAGCCATTAACACAGAATCTGTTACCGATTGCCTGGACTATACAATAGCGCCAATCACATTCAATTACAACAAAATATCCTAGAAGATAGTTAAAGCAGTAATGGATCAGGATTTCAAATCATACAATCGAAGGTCCGATATTGTCTGCTTTAGGGCTGCCAGGGCTGTTGTATGGAATCGTTACACCACTCCCTTGTCACCCTTCACGGCTTTATTTTTGTATTTTATAGAATACAACTTAAACATGGATTTATACATATGCATTACATAGATAAACAGATACTATAATATACGGTACATAGAGGAAAACATACACATAGTTAAAGGAGTTGAGAATCATATCTCAACACCCTTATACATTACAATTTACTAACTACTCACTCATTCAGACATTTCAGCAAACACTTTAGACTACTTTCATCAACATACATGACATATGTTAATCACATAAGTATTAGGCCAAATCCTTTCATTAGGTAGTTGCCCCATTTATAACACGCGTGCACCCACGACGGATAGTCATGGCAAACATGAATCCAAGTTCCATATTCATTCATTCATTTCCACAAACACTTGGGCTACACACTATATCACATATAACGTATATTTGCCGTGACGTGATTTAGGGCAAGTCCTTTCGCTAAGGATTGCCGCCTACATAACAATTGCATAGCCACGATAGTTAGTTATGGTGTACATTAAAGCAAGGTTTATACACATTTAGTCTTTTACTCAAACACTTAGGCTACGCATTGTAGCATATGCGACGTATGTTAATATAACATGTATTAGGCTAATCTGTTCACCCAGAAGTTGATACACATGCATCTAGCATACATAGACAACAATTAATCATGGCAAGCACAAATTTGAATTTCATACGTATTCGGTATTTTCTATAAATATGAGGAATACAGTATATTCAACTTAGTTAACGTATAACTGAAAAACGAAACGGACATCACTTTATACATGTGAAATAACACCTACATAAAAAATAAATCATTAACCAACATTGAAAGCCTTGAAAACCATAACCTATACGTCTATAGTCCGCACCTTACGCAGTAGAACCGTAACGAATTCGACAGAGACTCCAAGTCTTTGTCAACGATGGAATGACAACATATAGCACGAGTTAAGTAAGCTATCTCGCCACTTGTAACAATCGAAACCCTAGAACAGATTAGGGTTAGGTTTTCTTACCTAAGAACAAAGTCAGAATCGCCAGAATAGCGATTAGATCACGATGAATAGGCACGTAGAATAGTAGGATGGAGTACAAGGAATCTTCTCCCACTTCTCTAACACCTTCCCTCTCTTTACTCTCTTCTCTCTCCTAGGATTTTTTCAAATTCGTATGGAGTGAATGAGAGAGGGGTTAAGGTCCTTATATAGGCCTAAAACTGATGGAAATGGCCCCAGGGCCACGGTATACTTAGGTTATAGCTAAAGGGAGTCTGTTTCAGCTCAACGGAGCACTTCCGGAGCCCCCCTTGAGCTAGAGGTCGGACTTAAGCTCTCAGACCATGGATCTAGATCGAGTTAAGTTTTCAGTCCGTTCAGATTTACAGATCGCCAGTGGCGGACCAGTTTCAGTTCAATGGTCCACGATCACCGATCAAGGCCACAAGTACACAGACCTGTGTATGAAATTTTCCCTGATCCAAGGGTGTATTTGGGTCAAATTTTGATGGTTTGAATCCTTATATTCGGCCCACAAGCAACAAGTCTCAGATTACTTAAATTAGATTTTATTTCTAAAGAAAACCACGTTTTCTTAGACTCTTCACTCCGGGCTCAAGCAAATAGCCTCGGGACACTATCTGGATTTAATTTCCAAGATGGTTGTCAAGTCCAGCAAGGCGGTTTTATTATATAATTTCATAGTCATCGGACTTTCGACGTGCAATCCAGATTTGATACGGAGTTTCAATGTGCTCCCAAGAGCAACTGGGTAATGAGATTGATCCTAGATTTTAGGGTAACCTAACGTCAATGATTATATAAGTTTTGGTTCTTGTAGATCGTATTCAAAGTGATGAGTGCCAATTCACAGGTACTATAGTTTAACACTTAGGTAATTCTCGTTTAATTTTTAAAGGATTTGAGGTTTGAGAAGTTAATAAGGGGTTATGATCAACCCCTTGTCTAAGGACATCTAACTCTAGGTTGGCAAAAATCTAGGGCGTTACAATCTACCCCCCTTAAAAATAATTTCGTCCCTGAAATTATCTAAGGGTAGTAAGTAAAGATTTTCAGGTTAGTTCTGTTGGTTTCAGGTTTATATACGTGTTAGGGTATATAACAGCTATACTAGCCTAGCTCATAATGGTCTACCCCCCTTAAAAGTTTCTACCTTTGAGGTTTGAAGATAAATGTCCAAGTCATTATTATCATGCTAAGTGCCTGATGTTAAAGTTTACCTAAGGGTGGTATGTTCTACATTTATGATTCGGCTAATAAGAAAAGTCAGTTGTGGTAGGTTCGAACCCGATACGTCGATTGTCGGCCTGACCAGGGTAGACAACACATTGTATCCCTTCCTAATCCTGATGGATCCTGGTCTTCTGCTCTGTCAAGCAATGAGTCCTTTGGTAATCACCCAGGATTGAGAATTGAGTTAAGCACGAATGCCTCGTACGGATGTAGTTCTGAAATTTTAAAATTGGATCATCCTAAGTATTTAAGGAGCATTATAATTCGCTAGGAGGTTCAAGCCTCATGTCTATAAGGTTGTCCTTTGGATCTTGTTCAATGAGAGTTCTTGTTTAACCTATGTTTAACTTGGTGGATAATAAGTTCTTTCCTGGTGCTCATAGTCAAAAGACTATACTAGAAGGGTTTTCAATCTCTTAATATTATAGTTGTAGGTCACCATTTCAATCATACAGCTAGGGGGTTATGAGCATATTTTGTACTTTGGTTTCATTAACTTCGGGAGGTAGGGAATAGTCGAGAGTCCTAAAATATTGCAGAAGTTTGGAATGCTAGCAACATAAGGCCGCGGAAAGGGAAAGAAAATGGACATCTCCTCGACGCGGTATGAACCTTGAATTTACAAAGGAAATAAGAAACTTATAACCTTACTGTGGTCCACCTCTAACATGATCTTACGGAGTATTAAACTATGAAACTCAATCCTACTCGAGGGTTCTAATTTAATTGTACAAAAACAACAAATATATATATATATATATATATATATATATATATATATCTTTACGTTTAATCAAATTTAATCATAGGATAATTCCTAGTATGAATATAAGAATTCCTAAAAGATATGACCAACCTATTAGCAACTTGAAGTTGTAGAAATTTTCAGTTTCGACCTTTCTATTATTTACAACATATTTGTCCTCTCTAGTTACCATATTATATATATTTTTATAATGAGGATAGTAATCCATTGTTAGGCCTATTCTTTCATACGAACTGGTATAATGAGGATAGTAATCCATTGTTAGGCCTGTTCTTTCATACGAACTGGTTTAATAGACTCAGTGTCTGCCAATAGGAATACAGGCGTACCTTGAATGTGAGTAGTGACCTCAAAAGTCAAAGGCACTGCAGTTGTTGACTTAGGTGCTTCAACTGTAAGTGCATGCACACGGGCTTGTTGAGGATGGTTTGGTTGCGCTATCATAGGTCTTTGAGGCGGCATATTTTGATGTACAGGTGGTCGGTAAAATGGCTACGCTGGTGATGCAGATCATAGAGGTGGAGTCGCTATATCACGTGGTGGTCGACGGTCGATCTTCTGAGGTGGCATGACACCGTTGTCTTTCATCTTGGTGAAATAGAAGGGGTCAGTGTGTCTGCCTTTATCACAGTAAGTACACTAATGTTTTGCTAGCGTTTGCTGGGTCGGCAGAGCCATGGGCCTGGGAGGCAAGTCTACATGTGGCTTCTTACCTAGGATTGGCCGGTCCTGTGATTCGGGTTGAGGCCTCGGGCCCATTGGTATACATGTTTGAGAAACTCTGTCTCCATCTTGTTCAGCTCTTAGAGACATGTTGACTAGCTTGGCGTAATTGGAAATGCTAGCACAATACATCTGAGTGCGGATATCAGGCCGCAACCCATTTGAAAAATGCCGCATTTTCATCGGTTCATCAGTTAGTATCTGGCTAGATCTGTGAACCTGTTCTCGTACTCTGCCACTGTCATGCCCCCCCCTGTCGGAGGCAAAGGAACTCTTCCTTCTTATGGTGGTACGTGAGGTGAAAATATTTCTTATGAAAGTATGTCTCAAATGCACCCCAACTCCACACGTGTCCTGTGGGAATCGTTTGTAGGACGTTGTCCCACCATAAACTAGCCTCCTTCTCAAACATATAGGTGGCTAGCTCAACTTGTTCTACCTCAGTGCAGTGCAACGGTTTCAACATCTTAGAGATGAGATCTATCCATTACTCAGCCTCCTCGGGTCTGCAAGTACTCGCAAAAGTGGGAGGACAGAAACACTGAAAGCGCTTAAAAAGTCCGCTGATATTCATGTTCCCAATAGGGTGCGTAGGTGATGCAGGTAGAACAACACTCATTTTCTGGGTAAGGGACCTTACTATGGTGGCGAAAACCGTTGCCATTGCATTCTGTTGTTGTACTACGTTGTGCCGTACGCTGTCGCCGCATCAACAACATCATCTGCTCCAGCCTATCAGTAGGGGGAGCCGGCTGAGACATGGGTGGCATAGACGTTGACGCACGGTTCTGCTCAGGAACTGATGGTGTAACAGGTGGCACCACAGGCGGTGTCATATGTGTCGGCCTAGTGGCAGGGCCAGTGGTTGGCCGAGAATCCGGCATGACAGTGTGGGTCAGGCCTAAACTAGGGTCCATCTGACAATCACTTAGGGAAGATACCCCATCAATCGGATCACCAAAAGTGAGACGCGTCGCAACCCATGAGCCTTAGGTGGCATTCCCTATATTCAACATAGGGTGCAACCCAGGTCAGATTCAACATACTCACAAACACTTTTACGCAGCATTCATACACAGACTAAAGCAACTTCATGCATTTGATTTACCAAAATTGTCATAATACATGAGACACAGTGTTACATGAATCATGATAGAAGATGCATGTGAGCTAATACAATCAAGACTTCAAACATTTAAAACATTCTACCAACCACTACACTACTAGGCCTATCAACATGAAAACACAAAGATCCCAATATAGCATCAAGCAAACACACAGGGCGACGACGTGGATGACTAGGCATCCGAGTCTGACGAAGGAGGAGGGGCACCCTTATCCTTCAAGCAGCACAGGATAGACTACAAAGTGCGAGTCACCTTCTTGAACTTGTGCTTCACGAGGCCTCGAAGATCCATTAGATCCTGTCGTAGGATAGCCTGACCCTCTTCATGTTGAGCTAAACGGGCATCCTTAACATCTTGATCAGCGTCCTGCTCCGGTGTCGTGGGAGGGAAACTCTCCTCCGTGTCCTGGGCCTCCTCTTCTTCCTCACTCTCTTCCTCTTCTATTTCAGCTCCACCTTCTTCCTCACTTTCATACTCCTCACTAGCCGTCTCATCCTCACTCTCATCAAGTCGGGCTTGCCGCTGCCGTGACCCAATTTTCATCTGATTGAGAGTAGTTTCATTGATGAAATGTTGCGGTACTGAGAGTTCTGCGCTAAGACTGTAGCCTAACTCGCGTGCATTCTTGCATATAAGCCGGCCGAAGGGGAGCGAATCAGTCCTTCTATAGGAGCGTGCGGTAAGAACTATCTATCGCAAAACATACGTAGGCATGCACAACTTCTCTCCTTGCCCCGCTTGGTATAGAAAATCTACCATCAGGCGTGTGCTCTCACTGCGATTGCCCCACCTGGGGTACACGTTAAATGTGCAGATATGGTGGAGTAAGTGGAAATCATCCGTCATGTTTGACGCCAGGAGGCAATTGTTTGGCTGCCATTGAACCAGTCGACCACAAAGGAAATGCGTACGGTGATCCCTTTCACGTGCACTCTTCAGATTCTTCTTGCTCGTGTGGACTTGGCCAAGCGGTATTCCCATGAGTCGAGCTATCAGGCCATCGTCATTTGTGGCCTCTCGACCTCTTCCCGCGGGAATCTTAAACTACAAGGGCTCCAATGTAGGCTCTTGAATGTAGGCATAGAAAGCTCGAACAATACCCACATTCATACGATATTTTCCCTCAAACACAGGGCCCCACCCGGCTTCACCCAAGCACTCCAATAACAGATACTCCCCAAAGAGACGCCCATCCACTTGAACTTCAAAAAGGACCCTACGGTCCGTATATCTTACATGGGACAACTCCGCCAATAGAGCTCTTGGGAGAGGAGCTTAGGGATCGAGGTCCTGCTTAGTCTGTATCTCACGTTCAATGCCCGTGCTTGTAGTGGCGCCTCTCGGCCTCTTTGAACTAGTGGGGTGACTAGGCCTGGCCTCATCCATGCCACCCTTTCTCTTTCCCATGAGAGAAAGAATGGTGGAAAGTGAGAAAATGGCCATAATGAACTCAAATAGGGCCATGAAAAAGTGGAGAAAATGGAAGAAAGGGATGAGTTCTTTGGTTCTCCACGGATTTGAGCCTCAAAGGAGGTGGTAAAGGCTCCATGAAAGGGAATAGAGAGGGAAAATGAAGAAATAGGATAGGTTAGTAGGTTTACACGAATTTGAGACTCAAATGGGGAGTTTAAGAGCTCAAATGAGAGAGAATGGAAAGGTTGGAAGGTGGATGTTACTGAAAACGGTGGAGGTGTGTATGCTTTGAAGGGAAATGACGAAATGGGTGATTGGAGGTGAGCTTTGAGAGAGAAACAAGGATTTTTGAAGAAAAGGGTAAGCTTGGAGGGGTAGTTTATGAAAGAGAGTGGTGTTTAGGGGGGTTTTAATCGATCCACCCTGGATCAGTGGGCCCCACAACACCCCAAAGGTGTCGGCTCGAGCCGGCCCGCCTGGCCTGGCCCACTGGGCGGGGAGGCCTCACCGGCCGCTGGAGGTTCTGGCGAGGGCTCGCCCCTTGGGCGAGGTCCTCCTGCCCCCTAGGTCCTAGAAAGGTGTGGGGCCCACCGTAGGTCCCTCTGGATAGGTTCCATTAGGCCCCCGACTCTGATTCAAGTCGTTTTAGGTCCTTTCGGGTATGTTTCTGATGTACAGCTGCATATGGAGGTTTTGAAGGCTGGGATGGGGTCAACCATGGTCTAAACCCGTCGCTTGATGGTTTAAGGAAGGTCCGGAGTCACCTCAAGTGATCACGGATGGGTACAGACTCAAACAAAGCGATCGATTTCGGTGAACTTCACCAATTGGCGAAATCGGGGAAACCTAAACTTGTTTCTACATTGTTCTCACACCCACCTATGTCAAAAAATGTCAGCGTACGTCGTGAGACTATAACACATGTCCTGTTTAATCCAAATCTTGCTCTGATACCAACTTGTAACGCCCTGAAAATCGGGGGTTGAGTAGCAACTCAACTCTTGAGTTCCAAAACATCACTTATGCAACATATATGCTTATGAGTGAATATTGTCCATGTTAGTGCATTAATCATGAGTGGGATTATACCAAAGCAGTAATTCATACTCCAGATCAAGTTGTAAAACGCAAGGGGAAGACTGAAAGACATAAATAAACGTATATAAGTCAAAAGATCACGATCGGTCTCCAGAGTATGGATACATCACTGAGTCACCATATACATATAATAGTCTCAAAATCAAAATGTCAAACAGTACAACTACAATGATAATCCCTGTAGCCCCGTCGATCCGGATAGCCTAAGCGAAGCTGCCAGAGAACTGCATATACGAGAACTCGTCTTGATCGTCATAGAAATCAGGCTCTGCCTCTGGGGTCACGTCGTCTTCTGAAATCAAGACAGAGTCTGGTTGGTGTTTAAAACATCGTCCCGTAACGTTGGAGTGAGTGATCAACTTAGTGGAACTATAAGCAAAGGTTAACATGTTATCAATTCAGTCAAGCAGTAATGATAAAGCAGTAAAATCAAACATCTCTGAATACTCTTATTAATGCAAGAATGATATGAATAATGATGCATGCCCTTGCCTATATTCCCTCGTGTGACACTATCTTACGGTCGCGGCATGCTTTCTTCCCTCTATGCTCTTCAACCTGGGGCACATGCAGTGCGATGTTATGAACATGATTACCAAGTTTTTATTAGTCCTTTTCATGCAACAGGATTGGAAAACTAAGGTACCTCCCTTATATCAATTCCTAAACAATGATCCATCTAGGGTTGCCAATCCTAGTTAATCACATACGACAGGCAAGTTCAGGTCACTACCACCAACACCCTACCAATTGGTAGTCTATTTTTGAAGGCTTGTCGCCAACCTGACTGGGGACCATAGCCAGGCTTGCCGGGGTAGGCCTATTTTATACTCAAGGTCACTCCACTAATGCCCTACCAACTAGTAGTCTATTTTCGAAGGCTCGTTGCCAACCCGACTAGGGACCACAGCCAGGCTACACCAATGGAGGCCGACAGCTTGAATACAGTGTCCCATACCACCGTATTCAGCTCATGAGTTTGGGTTGCTCACTGGTCACTATGGGGAGGCTCGTTGCTCGAGCGTAGGCTGATAGCTCGACCACGGTGTCTCATACCACCATGTCTGCCTCATGAGTCTTAGCGGATCGAGGTACCAAGGTTGACGGGGTTTTCACTGGTGAGTTGAGTACCTTAGGTTCAAGCAGTAGCGTCCAAACATAGTGAACATACATTGGGTCAACCGGGTTACTTGACGAGCTCGACTAGCCCGAGCGCATGACAAGTTGAATGACATGAAGTGCGTAAGCACTCCGCGTGGCCTAACCACTGTCGACAACCAAAGTACGGTTCAGATTCGTCGGACATGTCCTTTGTGGCAAAATAACCTCAGCCATTAACATGGAATCTGTTACTGATTGCCTGGACTATACAATAACCCCAATCACATTCAATTACAACAAAATATCCTAGAAGATAGTTAAAGCAGTAATGGATCAAGATTTCAAATCATACAATCAAAGGTCCGATATTGTCCGAGGGTTGTTGCAGGAATCGTTACACCACTCCCCCATCACCCTTTACGGCTTTATTTTTGTATTTTATAGAATACAACTTAAACATGGATTTATACATATGTATTACATAGATAAACAGACACTATAGTATACTGTACATGGAGGAAAACATACACCTAGTTAAAGGAGTCGAGAATCATATCTCAACACCCTTATATATTACAATTTACTAACTACTCACTCATTCAGACATTTCAGCAAACACTTTAGACTACTTTCATCAACATACATGACATATGTTGATCACATAGGTATTAGGCCAAATCCTTTCACTAGGGAGTTGCCCCATTTATAACACGCGTGCACCCACGACGGATAGTCATGGCAAACATGAATCTAAGTTCCATATTCATTCATTCATTTCCACAAACACTTGGGCTACACACTGTATCACATATAACGTATACTTGCCATGACGTGATTTAGGGCAAGGCCTTTCACTAAGGATTGTCACTTACACAACAATCGTATAGCCACGATAGTTAGTCATGGTGTACATTAACGCAAGGTTTATACTCATTTAGTCTTTTACTCAAACACTTAGGCTACGCATTGTAGCATACGCGACGTATATTAATATAACATGTATTAGGCTAATCCGTTCACCTAGAAGTTGATACACATGCATCTAGCATACATAGATAACAATTAATCATGGCAAGCACAAATCCGAATTTCGTACGTATACGGTGTTTTCTATAAAGACGAGGAATACAGTATATTCAACCTAGTTAACATATAACAGAAAAACGAAACAGACATCACTTTATGCATGTGAAATAGCACCTACGTCAAGAATAAATCATTAACCTACAGTGAAAGCCTTGAAAACCATAACCTATACGTCTATAGTCCGCACCTTATGCCGTAAAAGCGTAATGAATATGACAGAGACTCCAAGTCTTCATCAACAATGGAATGACAACCTATAGCACGAGTTAAGTCAGCTATCTCGCCACTTGTAACAATTAAAACCCTAGAATAGATTAGAGTTAGGTTTTCTTACCTAAGAACGAAGTCAGAATCACCAGAATAGCGATTAGATTACGATGAATAGGTACGTAGAATAGCAGGATAGAGTACCAGGAATCTTCTCCCACTTCTCTCACACCTTCCCTCTCTTTACTCTCTTCTCTCTCCTAAGGTTTTCTCAAATTCGTATGGAGTGAATGGGAGAGGGTTTAAGGTCCTTATATAGGCCTAAAACTGATGGAAATGGCCCCTGGGCCAAGGTATACATAGGTTATAGCCAAAGGGAGTCTGTTTCAGCACAACGGAGTACTTTCGGAGCCCCCTTTGAGCCAGAGGATAGACTTAAGCTCTCAGATCATGGATCTAGATCGAGTCAAGTTTTCAGTCCGATCGGATTTACAGATCACCCGTGGTGGACCAGTTTCAGTTCAACGGTCCACGATCACTGATCAAGGCCACAAGTACACGGACCTGTGTATGAAAATTTTCCTAATCCAAGGGTGTATTTGGGTCAGATTCTGATGGTCTGAATCCTTATATTCAGCTCGCAAGCTACAAGTCTCAGATTACTTAAATTAGATTTTATTTCTAAAGAAAACTACGTTTTCTCAGACTCTTCACTCCGGGCTCAAGCAAATAGCCCTGGGACACTATCTGGATTTGATTTCCAAGATGGTTGTCAAGTCCAGTAAGGCGGTCTTAATTATATAATTTTGTAGTCATCGAACTTTCGACGTGCGGTCCAGATCCGATACGGAGTTTCAATGTGCTCCCGAGTGCAACTGGGTAATGAGATTGATCCTAGATTTTAGGGTAACCTAGCGTCAATGATTTTACAAGTTTTGGGTCTTGCAGATCATATTTAAAGTGATTAGTACTAATTTCACAGGTACTATAATTTAACACTTAAGTAATTCTCATTTAATTTCTAAAGGATTTGAGGTTTGAGAAGTTAATAAGGGGTTAGGACATCTAACTACAGGTTGGCAAAAATCTAGGGCGTTACATTATTCATTTAAATTTCACTGTTAAAGTTTTAATTTGATATAGTCCTATTCACCCCCCTTCTAGGATATATAGCTAGGCCTTTTCAAAGAATAAGAAGATACTTTTAAGAATTGATTTTGTACTTCCACTGCGAACTCGATAAATGTAATAAGCTCCCACCGAGGGGGCATTTGATTATTTATTGAATTCTTTTACTTTGATGAAATAATCAATATAATTAATTTTATTCTCGTGAATGTTAGCTTCATGAATGTATCTCGATGTGATCTAAATGAAAAAAAATAAGGTGTGATTTTTAAGGCATCCAATACATTATTAACACCCAGTTTCCTCGAGCACGAGTATAAACTCTAGCCATGAAAATTCAAGATGTTACAAGGGACTTCCCTCATGATACTCAAATAATTTCTACTGTCGATGTCTATCCTCCTTTTTCTTATACTTCGTATTAGGATCTTGAGGTGACACAATATATGTACTCATGCTCTCATTGACTTGACCAGAATGGATCAATTCTTTCACTTGTGCCTGCAAGATCTCATAGTTTTCTTATAACATGGGCAATTAGGTAGACTTGCCCCTGAGATAAGATCAATGTGATTTTGTATATCTCGTATGGGAGACAATTTCTTAGGGAGTTCATCGAGCACAATCACCTTGAACTCCTGCAATACTGGTTTCAAATTCTCTGAAATGTTCACAAGCTCCAGATATTTTTCATTTTCAACTGATGTATCTACATCTCTCGTCTCCTCAGATTGTTTAATAAAATCATGTTCAATTATGAGAGATCATCCCTTTACTTTAAAAGTCTTTGGTTGGTTCTTTGTTCCCATAGGGGCAACATGTCCTCCACTGATGAATCATGTGGCCTATCGTGACTTTGTTTCGATGAGGTTGTCTCTCGCCAACAAATAATGGGATTTCTCTACATAATCCTTTATTGATTGACTATCTTGCAAAGAATTTTATTTTTTTTTGGAATAATACATAATCCTAATCTTGATAGAGGAATCACATGCACAACAACTGCTTCATCTGTGATCACGTGCGAATTGCCTCCTTCATCTGTTTTATCCATTTAAGTTGCCCTTCAACTTGTAGGCCACAAGTTTAATTTCCACGATGTCCATGTAGTCAAAGAAACATTTGACTTCAGGCAACCAATCGTGGAAGTCCTTGAAGTGGAGTTGGCCATTGAAATAAGGAAGATCGACTTTCATCTTGAATTCTTGATCTGTTTGATCTATCTAATCAATGCCTTATCCGGGATGTTGTGGAATCATGTCACTGGATCCCACCTTCCCAGGAGTGATCTTGTGGTTCTGGACATTCATGCTCCAGGGTATCCAAGCCTATTGCAAAAAAGGGCTTTCGAATGTTCTTGTTGAGAAGCATATTGAGAAATTTATCAAGATATTGGCCATAGGACGAACCTTGCTGCATGATCGAGTAGATTTCCCTTGCTTTCCTAGTTTAGGATTAGAATTTATTGCTTTCATAGGATTAGGGTAGTTTTCTTCGGTTTGTCTAGTCTTTGTGTTAACCCATCTTCACACTAAGATCCTTGGAATATTGTAGATTTTACTTCTTCAAGTACTACCTTTCCATCACTACTTCTTTCTTTTTCGTTGTCTGATGTGCATTAAATGCTTATATCTTTTACATTGAAGACAATATAGATTTTAGGTTGGGGGTGTGGATTAGGTAAACTAATCAGTGTTTTCTTAGTTTCTGAGCAGAAATTGTTGAAAATTTTCAAATTTTCAACCAAAAACCTATTTGGAAGGCAATAGTTTGTGCACTTAAGAATGTTTTGAGTACGATAAGATTGACATTGAACTTTGAATTGTTGGAGTTTGATTAACTAAGTAACCTATCCCCTAAATTCTTGCACTCAATTGATTAAGAGGAAGTTTGAATATCATGTTAATCTAAATCACAAGACACATCCAATTTGCCTTCTGTGATTACGCTAGAATTTTTAATGGTTAGTATGTAAATCATTGATAAATGTTAATAATTCAGTCTGGAGAATTTAATCCACCTTAAAAGATGAAAAGAACCAATAAAAAACAGTGAGATCGATAAAAAAGTCATGAATGATGAAAAGACCATAAAAAAATTGAAAAAAAAATGAAAAAGTTCTAAAAAGAATGAATAATAATAAAAATGACCGTCGATATAAAATCCAAAACTGGAAAAAGAAGGAGAAGGGGATAAGTTCGGAATCAGCACTTGAATTTTTAACTCCTCTTGATATGATGAACATGGTTAACATTATGAAACGATAGTATTCTCATGGGAAGTAATTTGATTTTCACTGAGCACATTAAAAAACATGATATAGGAACTCATGCTCTAAAAAAATTGCTAAAGAACCTATTTGATTCAGTTCTAGGTTTTTAAAGTCCCATTTCCTCATCTTAATTCTACTCATTCATACTCGATTGCACAAAAGATTGTTTTCTGAAAAAGGTTTGAACATTGAGAATTGAGGTTCACTTCACACATGTTTTGCTTGAGACTAGCATAATGCTGGTTGGGGAGTGTGTTGAGTATCAAATATTACATATTCTCTCCTATTTATATCTTGATTTTATGAACATGATGATGTTTAAAGGTATATTTTATACATGTTTATGTTGCGAGGTGAATTTGAGAGCTTGGAATGTAAAGAATGCTAAAAGCATGGATTTGATGCTTAAGAATCACAAAGGAAAAAGAAGGATATTAGGAGGCTAAGATTAAAGAATTCACATGCCAAAGATCTAAGAAAAATTAAGTGAGGAATGAAGAGAATCGAAGATTTGAAGTGAAGAAAAGGAATACTGTAAATGTTATCATATCTAGCTACTAGGTTTGTCAAATTTTGTAGTGCCAAAACCTCTTAGAATCTGTATCTTGTTTAACTCTTATTGTAAGATCAACTTCATGTCATCCTTTCCAATCTTGTCTACATTTAAGTACAAGATCAAGAAGTTCAAGAAGTTCAAGTACAAGTTTAAGAAGTTCAAATACAAGATCAAGAAGTTCAAGTTCAAACATCGAGAAGTTTAAGTACAAGATCAAGAGGTTCAAGAATAACATCAAGAAGTTCAAGTATTAGATCAAGTCTTCAAGCTTCAACTACTTCAAGAGAATGATATGTGATGTTTTAATCTCACAAATAAGGTTTGTTTGACTCTAGATTAACCTTAGGATAGGTCATACAATTTGCATTTATATCATAGGTCATTTGATAATTTTATAGGTCATTTTTCGACTAGTCCTAGTCATGGTTCGACTAGTCCGGACATTGGCTGGACTAGTCCAAGAATTTTCTCGACCAGTCTAAGGTTATTGTGGATTTTTCAGAATTTTCTGTTGGATCCTCGACCAGTCCTGGAGACTGCTCGACCGGTCGTGCAGGCTCGACTCAAAGTCTAGCAAGCATTTCTGGTCCCACTCGACCAGTCGAGTAGGCTACTCGACCAGTAGAACAAGCCACTTGACCAATCGAGTAATGATGTTATCTTATCAAGCCAGAAATTTTGAAATGTTGTTGGTCCTTCGACCAGTCGAATCAACCACTAGGCCAACGAGCAAACAATATTTTTACATACAAATTGAGGACGATTTTTAGAGTTTGATAACTCATTCCAAAGATATTAAAGTCACATCTCTGAGAACTCGGTCCCCATTATTGTGAAGCTATTGTGAGGTATTTATAAATTATTTTTATAGCTTTTTGGTTATTTAATTCTTTGATCTCTTGATTCCATTTTATTTGATATTAAAAGGGATTTTTGAATTTAACCCTTTGTGAGATCCAAGAAGTTGAATCCAAAGTAGCCTAAGGTTGTATTTAAATTAAAATTCATTTAGACCTAGAACCCTATCATTTGAGATATTGAACATTGAACATTAAACATTTTACATCTCCAAAGAAGCGTCTCTACCGGGTTACAATGAAGTACTTTCTTCAAATAAGTATAATTTCAATTTTCTGTATTTAGTTTGTAAGATTGCCAGAAAATCTTTCACTTTTTGTTTTGACTGAGAAAGCCAGAAAATATCAATGAGTGGGATTTTTAATTGTGGTATCCCTTTGAAAACACAATTGTGAAGGTTTTCGGTGAACCTTAGAAAACCTATTTCATAGTGAAAGCCAATATCCCGTGGGTGAAGATATTGGGAGTGGAGTAGTTGTGTGGCTGTTTTCTAACAGTTGGTGTACACACAAGTGAACCACTATAATTGTTGGAGTTGTGGTGAATGTTTATTATTGTGCATTTGTGGTGAATGATTGTAATTTATTTTCTGCACATGTGGTGAATGTTGTAATAGCAGTAGATATTTATTTCTGTTTTATTCTTTATTCTTCTGTATTGGTTTGAGACTTTGATACATAAACCGTTCTAGAAATCAGGTTGTCCTACCATAAGCCTTTGGTTTTTGGTCTAAGGTTGTCCTTAGAATAACATTTGTATCAACCTATCAATACTTGCGCATTTGAGGTTGCTATTTGAATTTGATAAGTGTTATCTTTCTCTATTTCTTTCTTAATTTCACATTTAAATTTTAATTTGGCATATTCCTATTCATCCCCTCCCCCTCTAGGACTCTTAGCTCAGCCTTTTCAAGTGGTATCAGAGCCTAATAGCTCATTTATTTGGATTTATTTCCTAAGCTAACCAATCTGATCTTATATCATGTCAAATTTTGATAGCCTTTCAATTACTAGGCCATCACCATTTGATGGCTCCAATTATGCCTATTGGAAAGCCATGATGAGAATTTTTTTTGAGGTCAATCGATGAAAATGTGTGGCAATCCACAGTGGCTAGGTGGAACCCACATACCATTGAAGTTCTAGGCATTGATGGTATTAAAACTCTTAAGGTTGTGAAAGGGCCAAGCTATATGCCCTAGAGGGGGGGTGAATAGGGCAATGCCAAATAAAACTTAAAACAGCGGAATAATAAAAAATATAAATAACAATGCTGAAATAATAACAATCTCAAAGCACATGAAATATGAGAATGATACTAAATCTTGTTCTAAGGACAACCTTACACCAAAAACCAATGGCTTATGGTAGGACAACCTTATTTCTAGAACAATCTAGCAATCACAAATGATATGGAAAATAAATCAAGAATAACTTACAGAAATAAATCCTAAGTTATTACACCATTCAACCACACTTGCTTGAAATGAAAATTACAACATTCATCCACAAAAGCAATCCACAATACTGAAGGAATAAATGAATAAAGAAATCAAGCACATCCACAACACAACGATATATAGTGGTTCGCCTGTGTGTTCACCAACTGTTAGCCAAACACACACATGAATGTTACTTCCACTCCTAATATCCTCACACAGGGATATTAGCATGCACTCTCAAAATAGGTTTTCACAGTTCACCAAAACCTTCACAATTGTGTCTTTTATCTCGGGCTTACACAATCCAAAAACCCCCACAACTGAGTTTCTGGCTCTCCTCAGATAACCAATACAATGAGATTTTTCTGGCAAATCTCAAACAAAACCAGAGAAAGTAAATTACAAAGTAAAATACCTGGATCTCCTTTTGAAGTAGCCCAGTAGAACCAATCGGAGTAGATGTATGATACGTCGTTCAATGTCCAATACTCACTTAAAGAATGGTTCTATGTCTAATTGATTTTAGATTAAATCAAGAAGAGCAAGGTCTATTTGATTTTGATCCGAGAAGAAGGAATATCACAAGTTCCTCTTTTCTAAATGAGATTGGAATGTGGATCAAAATCACAATAGAATAATGCTATCAAAAGGAATATTAAATATGCACAATAGCTTAAAAAAATAATCACAACTTATCTCAGAGTATAGCCTTAAATCGCTTGAATTGAATGGAATGGAATGAATAAACTCTGAAATTCGTGCATTATTTATAGCCTAAAAAATCCCATATTCGACTGGTCTTAGAATCCCTAGACCGGTCGTAGCTTCAAAGATTTTGAAAGATTTCTGCAGGATTAGATTAGCTATTCTCACGACTAGTCTTAGGTAACCTATGACCGGTCGTGGACCACCTACGACTGGTCGTGAGTCACCTACGACTGGTCGTGGGACTCTAGATAGGTCGCTGGAGTTCGAGTCGTAGGACTACGACCGATCGAAGGATGAGTCGTAGGACTTCCCAGGACTGGTCGAAGCAAGTCCGGGACTGGTCGAAGGACAACCAGGAAAATTCGAAAATCTGTAATAACCTAGGACTAGTCCTGAGAAACCTAAGACTGGTCGAAGCAGACATAGGACTGGTCTTAAGATTTCTAGGACTGGTCTTAGAACAGTCATGGATTGTGTATCCAGAATGACCTATCATACAAACCAACCTAAGGTCAATCTAAGGTCAAACAAACCTTGAAGTGAGATGGACATTAAAGTCTTGAAGGTCTGTATTCTTAGATGATCTTGAAGTAGAAGCTTAAATCGAGTTGACGGCTTTTTAGAGCTTAGTACATTCTTGACTTGTCTTGATGAAGTCTTCTAATCTTGAACTTGTTAGAAGCAAACTTGAAGTCTTCTATTCTTGTAGACTTCATCCATGACATGTCTTGCAAACATTCTTCATTTATGATCTTGTCTTGAAAAACATTCTTCATTCATGATCTTGTCTTGAAGCAGTGTGTAGTCACAAACAAGAAACACAAGAAGTACAAGAGATATACAAGAAACACAAGAAGTACAAGAGATATAGGTTTTGGCACTACAAAATTTGACAACCAAAGGAATATGAAATCATAGCACTAACAATCTCTCCCTTTGTCAAATTTGTGACAAAACACATTTATAAATATAAGAGTAAAATGAAGAAAGAATCATGAGCCATCAGAGCCATCAAAAATACTCTACTCCCCCTAAGTGAGTAGAAACAATCAACCATATTCAATTACTTACTCTCTCCCTTTCTCCCATTCTCCCCCTTTCCATACTACTCCCCCTTTTTGTCACAAAATGGCAAGGGAAGGCCAAAGGAGAGAAGAGAACACCATATGAAGAGTCAAGATTAATTATCAAATTAGTACAACACTTCAATGTCATCAATCCAAAACATACAACCAAAGTCATCAATCGTAATAACAATACAGAATCCATCATATTCAAATAAAAAGGATAATCCACCTAATCAGATCCAGATGAAGGAGCAGGGATGGTTGGATCAATCTGAAGTAAGCCCCTATTAATGTGATGAAGATATTTTCGCATATATTTAAATTGCATATCATGGGCTACACTCAGGTTATCAACCTTCTCCTCCAATGCACTTAGTCGTGCATCATAGCAAGAAGAGGGATCATAATCAGGATCATTTTGGGAGTTAGTTTCAATGTCTTCAAATATATCATCCATATTTATATCCGCCTATGGAGGAAGATCAGCTGCTTCCCCTTCATTTTCTCGCTTCAAAGCACCTTCACCACCACCTTCATAGAATTGACCAGGAAGCAAATCCAACTTCATCTTATTTAAATTAGTATTATTGAATGAAAGATGATGAATTGGTGCCTCATTCTCAGGTAAAGCAACAAGCATATTTGTGGCTAAACAAGTCATAAGATAACCAAATAGAATATCACTATGACCTGGATGAAGATGAAACTGAATGATAAAATGACATATCAAAGAAGGTAAACAGACAACGATGCTGGACACAACAGAGTGCAAAACCCGAACCATGAAAGCAGTCAACTCGGTTTTATTGCCAGATCGAGGATACAAGTTTGAAATGAAGATCCGGTGCAAAACTCTGTATCTGGGTAATAAAAATTTTGAGGGGAGCGCATTTCCTTTGTGCGTCCATTGTACTTCCATATTGCATAAATCTCTTATCAACATTTGTTTTTCCGATTCTGATGGTTTGTCATATAATGTATGGATTGGAATACCTTCATCCTTGACAGGTATATCCATAATACCTGATATCAAATGTCGATCTATTAGAAATTTCCCTTCTCTAGTAGCAATTGAGAACATTAAATTATCAAGAGAAAAATTAGAGATACATGCAACCATAGATTGTGCAATGGACTGGTATGCAGGCCCACCCCAAAACAAAATGTTAGAGGAGAGGGACAATCCCAAATTGTTCAATGTGATTGATACTTACAGGACGCTCAACAATAACTTTATGGCTACGTAAATCCCATACATCATTGGGATCATCTTCGGGTGACCGAAGGTGCCGTTTTTTATAGATGTAGATCTAGATGAAGATGGACCACGAGATGTTTTCTTTTTCCCTCTAACATCCATTTTCAACAAGATTTACCAAGGAGCAAGCACAAAGAACATTAGAAGAGGTGGGTTTCTCTAGATTAGAATTTTAGAGAGAAAACCCTAAAAAATCAACAAAAGACGAGATCTAGCTTATGGAATAAGCAAATTAAAGCATAAATCTTCAATAAAAATGAAGAAAAATGACTTATCTTGAAGAAAATCATGAACTCTCAAGACTGGTCGAGCCACGACTCGTCGAAGGAAGAAGAGGAAATGAAGAACAAAGCGATTTTCCCCAAATTATAAGATGCTCACGATCTCCACGACCGGTTGAGTGCAAGCTATACAACCGGTCGAGTCAGGACCGGTCGTGTATGGCAAGGGCCGGTCGAGCATCGACAAAAATAAATATTTTTATGCAAAAATTGAAATTTATACACATAAAAATTTAAAATATAGTACATTATGATACATGCAGACAAGTATATTCAATTTAAAATGCTCATACCAAGATCAAATTTCATTTTAGTAAACCTGCTTTTGTCGAGCGGTTTAGTAAATATATCAGCAAGTTGGACATCGGTTGGAATATATTCCAAAGAGATAGCTTTTTCTTCAACTAATTCACGAATGTAATGATACCTAATGTCAATATGCTTAGTACGCGAATGCTGAATTGGATTTTTGGAAATATTGATAGCACTGGAATTATCACAATGTAAGATCATTGAATCTTGATTAATTCCATAATCGCTTAACATGCGTTTCATCCATACGAGTTGAGTACATGCATATCCTGCTGCGATATACTCAAATTAAGCAGTGGAAAGCGATATTGAACTTTGCTTCTTGCTAAACCAAGAAACCAAACAGTTTCCAATGTAAAAACAACCACCACTGGTTGATTTTCTATCATCAATATTACCAAATTTCAATCAAGATCTCGAATACCTACTAGTTTAACATTAGTATCAAAAGGATACCAAAGACCCAACTCAGTTGTACTTGCGACATATCTAATAATCCGTTTGACAGCAGTGAGATGTGAATCTTTAGGATTAGACTGATATCTCGCACAAATACCAACGCTAAAAGCGATATCAGGTCTACTAGCAGTTAGATATAATAAACTACCAATCATACTACGATATAGCTTAGATCTACATCTTTACATGTAGAGTCTTTTGAGAGTCTCAAGGTTGTACTCATAGGAGTATCAAATTTTTTACCATTCTCAAATCCAAACCTTTTAACCAAGTTTGTAGCATACTTGGTTTGAGAAATGAAGATTCCATCAGGTTGTTGTTTTACTTGTAACCCTAGGAAGTAATTTAGTTCACCAACCATGCTCATTTCGAATCTTGATTTCATCAACTCTGCAAACTCAATAGACATGTTAGAACAAGTTGATCCATAAATAATATCGTCTACATAGATTTGAACCATTAAAATCTCATTATTATGTTTCTTAACAAATAGCGTCTTATCGACACTTCCCACTTGAAAACTATGACTAAGTAAGAATTTAGTCAATTTTTCATACCATGCCCTGGGCGCTTGTTTCAGACCATAGAGAGCCTTTTTTAGACGAAATACATGATCAGAAAGCTTGGGGTCTTCAAACCCAGAGGGTTGTTCTACATAAACTTCTTCATGTAAATCGCCATTTAAGAAGGCACTCTTTACATCCATCTGATAAATTTTAAACTTTCTAAAGCAAGCGATAGAAATAAAAAGTCTGATAGATTCAAGGTGAGCGACTGGAGCAAAGGTTTCATCGTAATCGATGCCTTCAATCTGAGTGTACCCTTATACAACCAGTCTAGCCTTGTTTTGTATAATATTTCCAAGTTCATCAGACTTATTTTTAAAGATCCATTTTGTTCCAATAATGTGTTTATCTTTAGGTCTAGGAACAAGATACCAGACATCATTACGAACAAATTGATTAAGTTCATCCTGCATAGCTACTATCCAATTTTCGTCAGAAAGAGCTTCTTTTACATTGACTGATTCTATTTGGGATGTAAAACAAACATAATTATATATGTTTTCAAGTTGTTTACGTGTACGAATTCCAGTGAGAGGGTTTTCAAGGATTTGATTGGTTGGATGATCTTTGACATCCATAGGTTCAGATTGAGATGAAGAGGTATCTTGATTGTTGATTATAAGAATTTCATCATCATCTGAACTCAGAGCAAGTGTATTTAAATGATCATCAATGACCACATTTATGGACTCTTGAATCACACCTGTTCTTTTATTTAGAACCCTATAGGCTCGACTGTTTAAGGAATATCCAAGGAAAATACCTTCATCATTCTTCGTATCAAAATTTCCCAAATTTTCACGATCTCGTAAAATGTAACACTTACTGCCAAAAATTCAAAAGTATTTGACAGTAGGTTTCTTTTCGAACCATAACTCATAAGTAGTCTTATTTTCAGATTTACTAGTATAAACACGATTAATAATGTAGCAGGCAGTATTAATTGCTTCAAATTTTAAAGATTTTTTGGAGAGCTTCATACTATTTAACATGACATTAGCCATATCCTGAAGCACTCTATTTTTTCTCTCAACTATACCATTTTGTTGAGGAGTTTTGGTATGCAGAGAATTCATGTGATATTCCTTGATCGCTACTGCAGAATTTCTCAAAAACTATTTTCGAATTCAGAACCATGATCACTATGGATCTTATAAACTTGAGAACCTTTTTCATTTTGGATTCGTTTGATGATCTTCTTTACTTCATCTAGGGTTTCAGATTTTTCTTTTAAGAACGATACCCAAGTGAATCTAGTAAAGTCAACTACGATAACCAAGATGTATTTTTTGTCACCTCGACTCTCCGTTCTAGTTGGTCCAATGAGATCCATGTGGAGAAGCTCGAGAGGTCTAGATGTGGTATTGGAGTTTACTTTCTTATGAGAGCTCCTAATCTGTTTGCCCAACTAACATTCACCACATATTTTGTCTACTTTTTGTAATTTGGGTAGACCTCTTATAAGTTCTCTTTTGCTCAATCTAAACAAGTTTCGGTAGTGTACATGTCCAAGGCGTTTATGTCATAATTCAGTCTCATCAGTATGGACCATGTAACATGATTGAGTAGATGAGCTAGCATCACTAACGATGTAGCAGTTTTGAAGTTCTCACGACAGTTAATATAACAGAGCCCTCTTTATCAATAATCTCACAACCTTGATTAGAAAACTTTACATTATGGTTGTTGTCGCATATCTGAATATACTCAGTAGATTGTGTTTCATGCCCTCAACATATAAAACATTTTTAAATAAGGGAAGGTTATAAAGCTGAATCGTACCTTGGCCAATGATTTTGCAATTGCTTCCATCACCAAAAGTGACCGATCCATCAGTCCTATCTTTTAGATCGGTGAATAAAGCTTTGTCGCCTGTCATATGCCTGGAGCAACCACTATCAAGGTACCACTTTGAATGGCTTGTAGCTTTGAAAGCAAGCAGGGCAACCAAGCAAACCAACTTTAGGAACCCATTTCAAGATCTTGTTTTGGGTTTAGGAGTGTAGTTGGACTTTTTCTGTTTGTTGTTATACGAATGACCTATAGAGTTAAATTTCAATAGCTCCTTGAGAAGATCAATAATCTTCTTAACCAAAGGATTTCGGTTTTGAAGATTGAAGTTGGCATGGCTATTTTTAGATTTTTGAAGGGTCCTCAAATTTTTTGAAAAACCTTGATAAGTATTCTTTACTTTTGAGTTTGAAGACTCTCCTTTCACAAACTTAGGAGCAGTATTCTTTTGTTTAGGAGAAGTACTCTTATCATAGCCCAACTCGGATCTATCGCCACATTTTCTTGATCCGGATAACAATTTTTCTAATTTAGGATCACCTTGGGCATATCTCCACGTGTCTTTCAAACTCAAAAGAGAAGCTACTTCATTTTTGAGTTTCTCGTTCTCAGATTTCAAATCATCAACTTGGGAGGTTTTGATTTTTAAATCACATTTGGTCTTTTCAAAAAAATCAGAAATATGAGATTTTTCTAAAACAAGAGACTCATAATCTTCTTTAAGTTTAGAAAATTTTTCCTTTTGTAATTTAAGCTTGATAACAATTTTACAACTCTCCTTATAAAGGGCATTGTATGCATCCTGAAGATCATCTTCATTGTCGCAATCACTATTTAGATTCTCTTCGCTGGTTACTTCATCATAATCTGAAAAAGTGACTTTGGCTAGAGTCATAAGGGCTTTAATATCATCTCCAGACTCGTTTTCAGAATCTTCTGATTTCGAAGAGGATTCCGAATTAGATGATTCATCCCAAGTAGCCAACATACTCTTCCTTTTTAATTTGTCCTTTTTAGGACATTTGTTAGCCAAGTGCCCATACTCTTGACAGTTGTAACATTGACTATCTTTTAAAGATTTTTGAGCTCTAGGTTTAGATTGTCTCTTATCGTTTGATTTTTGAAAATCTACTTTTTTCTTATTTTTGAAAATTTTATAAAACCTTTTTACAAAAATTGCCATATCATCTTTGGAATTTTCAAAGTCTGAAGTGCTCTCTTGTGGAATATTTTTAGATGACTTGAGAGCAATTGATTTTCCTTTTGAAGCTTTAAAGTTCAATTCGTAGGTCTGTAAAGAACCAACTAGTTCCTCAACCCTCATGTTATCCATATCACGAAGTTCCTGAATCGCGGTTACTTTTGAATTGAACTGCGTTCAGAAGTGAGCGTAGTATCTTTGCACACACTTTACTTTCTGGGATTCTATCACCAAGACCCCACATTGAGTTTACAATGTCATTCAATCTAGTGTAGAAGTCCATAAACATTTCATTCTCCTCCATATGAATTTCTTCAAATTTAGTTGTGAGGAGTTGGACTTTAGATTTCTTGACAATTGATGTACCCTCGTGTGTCATTTCTAAAAGATCCCATGCTTGTTTAGCATTTTCACACGAGATGATTCTTTTAAATTCATCTGGTGACAATGCACAAGTA
This sequence comes from Magnolia changhungtana, assembly GCA_030180095.1. NCBI lineage: Eukaryota > Viridiplantae > Streptophyta > Magnoliopsida > Magnoliales > Magnoliaceae > Magnolia > Magnolia changhungtana. Next base: position 8,205,824 of record JASAUF010000625.1, read on the forward strand.
ATTGCATTTAGTGCTTTTGCATTGGCACTACTCTCACTTTTCTGAAGTGTGGTACAAAGGGCATAAGATATTACTTTCATTGATTTTGAACCATCTTCATCAGTTACTTCAGTGATAGGTAGTTTCCATTCGTTCACTGTGGCCAGCCACACACTTTCATCCATGGATTTGAGAAAGATTCTCATCCTTGCTTTCCAATAGGCATAGTTTGTGCCATTAAAGGGTGGTGGCCTAGTGACAGATAGGCTATCAAAATTTGACATCTTAATATAGCTTAGATCGTTAGCTCAGGAAATAAATCCAATAAATAAGCAATAAGCACGAGCTATTTGGCTTTGATACCACTTGAAAGGGCCAAGCTATATGCCCTAGAGGGGGGGTGAATAAGGTAATGCCAAATAAAACTTAAAACAGCGAAATAATAAAAGATATAAATAACAATGCTGAAATAATAACAATCTCAAAGCACATGAAATATGAGAATGATACTAAATCTTGTTCTAAGGACAACCTTACACCAAAAACCAATGGCTTATGGTAGGACAACCTTATTTCTAGAACAATCTAGCAATCACAAATGATATGGAAAATAAATCAAGAATAACTTACAGAAATAAATCCTAAGTTATTACACCATTCAACCACACTTGCTTGAAATGAAAATTACAACATTTATCCACAAAAGCAATCCACAATACTGAAGGAATAAATGAATAAAGAAATCAAGCACATCCACAACACAACGATATATAGTGGTTCGCCTGTGTGTTCACCAACTGTTAGCCAACAACCACACAAAATGCTACTCCACTCCTAATATCCTCACACAGGGGATATTAGCATGCACTCTCAAAATAGGTTTTCATAGGTTCACCAAAAACCTTAACAATTGTGTCTTTTTATCTCGGGCTTACACAATCCAAAAACCCCCACAATCTGAAGTTTCTGGCTCTCTCGGATAACTAATACAATGAGATTTTTTCGCAAATCTCAAACAAAACAGAGAAAGTAAATTACAAAGTAAAATACCTGGATCTCCTTTTGAAGTAGCCCAGTAGAACCAATCAGAGTAGATGTATGATACGTCGTTCAATGTCCAATACTCACTTAAAGAATGGTTCTATGTCTAATTGATTTTAGATTAAATCAAGAAGAGCAAGGTCTATTTGATTTTGATCCGAGAAGAAGGAATATCACAAGTTCCTCTTTTCTAAATGAGATTGGAATGTGGATCAAAATCACAATAGAATAATGCTATCAAAAGGAATATTAAATATGCACAATAGCTTAAAAAAATAATCACAACTTATCTCAGAGTATAGCCTTAAATCGCTTGAATTGAATGGAATGGAATGAATAAACTCTGAAATTCGTGCATTATTTATAGCCTAAAAAATCCCATCTTCGGCTGGTCTTACGATCCCTAAGACCGGTCGTAGCTTCAAAGATTTTGAAAGATTTCCGCGGGATTAGATTAGCTGTTCTCACGACTGGTCTTAGGTAACCTATGACTGGTCGTGGGCCACCTACGACTGGTCGTGAGTCACCTACGACTGGTTGTGGGACTCGAGATAGGTCGCTGGAGTTCGAGTCGTAGGACTACGACCGGTCGAAGGATGAGTCGTAGGACTTCCCAGGACTGGTCGAAGCAAGTCCAGGATTGGTCGAAGGACAACCAGGAAAATCGAAAATCTGTAACAACCTAGGACTAGTCCTGAGAAACCTAAGACTGGTCGAAGCAGACCTAGGACTGGTCTTAAGATTTCTAGGACTAGTCTTAGAACAGTCATGGATTATGTATCCAGAATGACCTATCATACAAACCAACCTAAGGTCAATCTAAGGTCAAACAAACCTTGAAGTGAGATGGACATTGAAGTCTTGAAGGTCTGTATTCTTAGATGATCTTGAAGTAGAAGCTTAAATCGAGTTGACGGCTTTTTAGAGCTTGGTACATTCTTGACTTATCTTGATGAAGTCTTCTAATCTTGAACTTGTTAGAAGCAAACTTGAAGTCTTCTATTCTTGTATACTTCATTCATGACATGTCTTGCAAACATTCTTCATTTATGATCTTGTCTTGAAAAACATTCTTCATTCATGATCTTGTCTTGAAGTAGTGTGTAGTCATAAACAAGAAACACATGAAGTACAAGACATATAGGTTTTGGCACTACAAAATTTGACAACCAAAGGAATATGAAATCATAGCACTAACAGGTTGCACCTTATAATACTTAGACCACTCTTTAGAAAAATGAGGGCAGTGCCAATGCCAAGGCTTTACATGCAATTACTTGCGCACTATCATCAGATGAATTCAAAAGGATTATATCTTGTGATACTGTAAAACAAGCCTGGGATATCTTAGAAATGACACACGAGAGTATGACTACTTTCAAGAAATCTAAACTTCAAATCCTCACCACTAGGTTTGAGGAAATACGTATGGAAGAAAGTGAAACATTCATGGACTTCTATATTAAGTTAAATGACATAGTCAACTCAACGTGGGGTCTTGGAGATAACATCCTTGAAAGTAAAGTCTATGCAAATATACTGCGCTCATTGCCTGAAAGGTTCAATTCAAAAGTCACTGCCATTCAGGAACTTCGTGATAAGGATAACATGCAAGTTGAAGAACTTGTTGGTTCTTTACAAATCTACAAGTTAAATTTTAAGGCTCCTAAAGGTAAATCCATGGCCCTAAAATCTTCTAAAGGTATTTCTCATAATTCTAATAATTCTGATTGTGAAAACTCAGAGGATGATATGACACTTTTAGCCAAGAAGTTTTATAAAATTTTCAAAAGCAAAAAGAGAGTTAATTTTCAAAAATCCTCTGAGAAGAAAAAGGGTAGATCTAAAACTTGGAAATCACTTAAAGACAACTAATGTTTCAATTACCATGAATACAGGCATTTGGTAAATAAATGTCCAAAGAAGGACAAACCTAAAAGGAAAGGTATGTTGGCTACATGGGATGAATCATCCTGCTCTGAAGCTTCTTCTGAGTCAGATGATTCTGAATCTGAGTCTACTGATGAGGTTAAGGCCTTAATGACTCTAGCCAGAGTCACTTCCTCAGAAAGTTGTGATTCAACTTATGATGAAAATCTGAGAAGTGATCCTGAAAATGATGAAGATTTACAAGATGCCTACAATGCCCTATACAGGGAGAGTTGTAAGATAGCTGTAAAATTAAAACTTCAAAAAGAAAAGTTTTTAAAGCTAAAAGAAAATTCTGATACTCTAGTTTTAGAAAAATCGCATCTATTTGATTGTTTTCAAAAAACTAAGTGTGATTTAGATTTCAAAATATCTCAAATCTGAAAATGAAAAACTGAAACTAGAAGTCTCTTCTCTCTTGAGTATGAAGGATACTTGGAGGAATGCCTAGGGTGATCCTAAACTAGAAAGACTCCTAACCGGATCAAGGAAATGTGGGGATCGATCTGGTCTAGGCTACGATAAATGTACCCCTTCTAAAAGTAAGTCTACTCCTCCTAAGTTTATTAAAGGGGAATCCTCTAACTCAAAAGGGAAAAGTCTAAATCAAAATAGTTATAAAAATCTTAAAACTTTTCAGGCTATGAAACCTAAAAGCAACCATATCATGTATAGAAATCAGAATCTTAATCCCTTAGACGAGAAAATTATCGATTTACTGAAGGAGCTTCTACAATCTAACTCAAATGGTAGAATATATAACAAGTACAAGAATAAAAAACCAACAATGTTCTAAAACCCAAAACTGTAATGAAATGGGTCCCTAAGGTTACTGTTTGGTTGCTCACATTGCTTTCAAGGCTTCAAGTCAATCAAAGGAGCACCTAGACAGTGGATGCTCTAGACATATGACAGGTGACAAAGATTTGTTCACCAATCTCAAAGATATGGCTGATGGTCAGTCACTTTCGATGATGGTAGCAATTGCAGAATTGTTGGCCAAAGTACGGTTCAACTCTTTAATCTTCCACCATTTGAGAATGTCTTGTTTGTAGAAGGTCTTAAGCATAATCTTTTAAATATATCATAGATCTGTGATAATAAACATAGTGTCAAATTCAACAATCAAGGGTCTAGTTGTAGAACTTTTAAGAACTATTATATAGTCAGTAACTCAAGCTCGTCTAAGTTATCGTGCTACATGGTCCAAACCAATGAATCCGATCTATGACATAAATGCCTAGGACATGTACACTATCGTAATCTCTATAGACTAAGCAAAGGTAAAGTAATACGTGGTCTACCTAAGTTAAAGAAAATGGATAAAATCTATGGTAATTGTTAAATTGGAAAACAAACTAGAAGTGCTCATAAGAAAGTGAACTCTAGTGCCACATCCAAACCTCTTGAGCTCCTCCACATGGATCTAGTTGGACCTACTAGAACGGAGAGTTGAGGTGGTAAAAAATATATTCTGGTAATAGTAGATGATTTTACCAGGTTTACATAAGTAGTTTTCATGAGAGAGAAATCTAAAAATCGCGATGAAGTGAAAATGGTACTTAAGCGTATCCAAACTAAGGAGGAATCACTTGTTATTAAAATATGAAGTGATCGTGGTTCTGAATTTGATAATTGTAGCTTTGCGAAGTTCTGTAGCGATCACGGGATATCACATGAATTTTCTGCTCCTAAGACACCTCAACAGAATGGGGTTGTTGAAAGAAAATAATAGTGTACTTCAAGAGATGGCTAATGTTATGTTAAATAGCATGAAACTTCCTAAAAATCTTTGGGCTAAAGCTGTGAACACTGCTTGTTATGTATATACTAGAAAATCGAATAATAAGACTGCATATGAACTATGGTTCAATAAGAAACCAACACTCAAATATTTTTGAGTTTTTGGTAGCAAATGCTATATTTTACGTGACCAAGAAAATTTGGAAAAATTTGACACTAAAAGTGACAAAGGTATTTTCCTAGGATATGCTCTAAATAGTCAAGCATTTCATGTTCTAAATAAGAGGACCGGTGTAATTCAGGAATCCATTAATGTTGTCATAGATGATCATTTGAATACATCTACCTCTAGTTCGGAAGATGATGAAGTCTCATTATTTGATAAACCAGACTCTTCATCTAGTCAAAATAATGACACTGAACTACGATCAGTTAAAGACCATCCAACTAATCAAATACTTGAGAATCCTCTCACTGGTGTGCGCACTCGTAAACAACTTGAAAACATATGTAACTATGCGTGCTTCACTTCCCAGATTAAGCCGGCCATTGTAAAAGAAGCACTTGTTGATGAAAACTGGATTATAGCTATGCAAGATGAACTTAATCAATTTGTACGAAATGATGTATGGCATTTGGTTCCTAGACCTAATGATAAACATATAAGTGGAACTAAGTGGATCTTTAAAAATAAGTCTAATGAATTAGGTAACATTATAAGAAATAAGGCGAGATTGGTTGTACAAGGGTACACTTAAATAGAAGGCATTGATTATGATAAAACCTTTGCCCCAGTAGCTCGTCTTGAATCTATCAGACTGTTCATATCCATTGCATTTTACAAAAAATTTAAAATCTATCAAATGGATGTCAAGAGTGCATTCTTGAACGGTGATCTACATGAGGAAGTATATGTAGAACAGCCTAAGGGTTTTGAAGACCCTAAACATACTAACCATGTTTATCACCTGAAAAAGGCACTCTATGGTTTAAAACAAGTTTCCAGGGCATGGTACGAAAAGTTGACCAAGTTTCTACTAAGTCATAACTTTGTAATGGGGAGTGTTGATAAGACACTATTTGTAAAGAAATACAATGATCACAGTTTAATAGTGCAGATATATGTTGATGACATTATCTATGGATCTACTTGTGCTAACATGTCTGTTGAGTTTGCAGATTTAATGAAGTCCAAGTTTGAAAAGAGCATGGTAGGAGAATTTAACTATTTTTTAGGTCTGTAAGTGAAACAACTTGCTAACGGGATATTTATCTCTCGAACCACATATGCTCTAAATGTAGTGAAAAAAATTAGATTTGAGAGCGGTAAGAACTTTGATACTCCTATGAGTACAACACTTAAACTCTCTAAGGATTTAATAGGTAAAAGTGTAGATCTTAAGTTATATCGCAGCATGATAGGTAGTTTATTATATTTAACTATGAGCTAACCTGATATTGCATTCAGTGTAGGAATTTGTGCTAGATATCAATCGGACCCTAAAAAGTCCCACTTGCTTGCTGTAAAGTGCATTTTAAGATATGTCGCAAGTTCGACCACACTTGGGCTTTGGTATCCTCATGATACTAATGTTCAATTAGCCAGTTCTTCGGATGCTGATTGGACTGGTAATATTGATGACCGCAAGTCTACCAGCGGTGGATGTTTATGTCAGAAACTGCCTAGTTTCTTGGCATAGTAAGAAACAGAGTTCTGTATCTCTTTCCACAGCTGAGGCTGAGTATATTGCAGACGATAATGCCTGTACCCAACTTGTGTGGATGAAGAGAATGTTAAGTGATTATGGATTTACGCAAGATACTATGGTTTTGTATTGTGACAATTCTAGCATAATTAACATTTCTAAAAATCTAATTCAACATTCACGAACTAAGCATATTGACATTAGATATCGTTATATTTGTGAATTGGTAGAAGACAAGATTATTTCTGTGAATTATATTCAGACTAAAAATCAACTTGCAAACATATTTACATAACCGCTTGACAGAAACAGGTTTGCTAAGTTGAAATTAGATATAGGTATGTGCAATATGAACTGAAATGTTTATGTTTATTTATAATATATTGCATGTTTTTATTTTAAAAAAAAATTTTAATTTGAAATATAGTGAAAATTGCTGATTTTTTGTGGTGCACGACCAGTCGAGTACACACTCGACCAGTCGTGGACCGACCGGTTGAGTATGTACTCGACCAGTCGACCCACTCGGGTTTGGGGGTTTTTATTACCTAAAAAGTATTCTTTTTGCATTTGCTACATCTTCCCCAACCAACCCTACCATGACCGGTCGAACCCACCTTCGATTCCTCCATGGTTAGTGCATCATTTTTGATTTTCTTGTAGATTTGAGTTCTTTGCTCTTCCATTTTCTTGGTTTTTTTTTTGTTTATTTCAAGGTCTATGGTGCTTTGTTGGGTTTTCTAGCTAAAAATCTGATTTTCTTAAAACCCTTCTTTCCTTTCTTACATTGCTTGTATTCCTTGTCTTTCTTGTTGCAATGGAAAGTAGAAATATGAAGAAAGGTTCTCGTGGTCCTTCTTCTCGTTACGCTCCAATCATGGTGTGCCATCTTCGGTCACCCGAAGAAGATCCTGAGTATGTGCGGGATATTCAATTACACAACGTGATTGTTGAACAGACGGTCAACTTTGATCATTTAGCACCTTTTGACATTGCTCTTCTCCTTCAATCTGTAGGATGGGATAACATTTTAAATTAGGGCGGTCTGACATACCGTTCCATTGTGCAGGCCATGTATGCTTGCATAAATGACTTTTCTTCTAAAAATTGAACATTTACAATTACTACGAGAAAAGGTCCTATTGATGTGGACCGCCATTTAATATATGGATTGATGGATCTTCCAGTTAATGATGACGACATTTCCATTTCTACTCTTGTAGCAAAACCATCTGAATCTGAGAAAAGATTGCTAACTAGAGTGTTATGTAACATAAATACGGAATGGAGTTCCGACAATGTGCTTAGTTCCAAATTTATGTTACCTAGATACATGGTTCTCCATCGTATATTCATTTCTAATGTCAATCCTAGATCTAGTAACAAGACTGAGCTCACTACTTTCATGGTCCACATTCTTCACTCTATTGTTACTGGTGTCTCTGTGTGTCTTCCATCACTTATCTGTTACATCATGATTCAGTTCCATCTTCATCCAGGTCATAGTGACATTCCATTTGCCTATCTTATGACTGTCATAGCCACCCATAGTCTAGTGGCTATGCCTGTTGGAGAAGCTCCCATTAACCATCTTCCCTTCAACAACTCAAACATAAATAAGATGAATTTGAGGTTGGCTCCAGGCCAAGTTGATGTGGGTGCTGGAGGAGCAGCTGAAGCAACTGAAGAGGAGGATGCTTTGTTCTAGATAATGTCAATATGGATGACATATTTGATGAGATTGAATCAAAGTCTGCAGCTAATCCTGATTTTTAGCCATCTGATTTTGATGAACGTTTGCGTTCCCTTGAGGAAAAGGTAGAGGGTATGCATGTGTCCCAAGAAACTCAATTTAAATACATGCGCAAATATCTTAGGCACATTAACAAGGGACTACACCAAATAGATTCTTCCATACCTGCTTCTTCCTCTGGTTCAGATTAGTGTTGAATTTCTTATTTATAATAACTTTTATACTTGGATTTCTCTTAACTCTATATGCTTAGACAAGTTTTCTTGTTATTGTGGACATGTTTTAATGGTTATCTTGACAATGTTTATGTTCACTTGAACTTACTTCTTACCTCATTACTCATTGCTCTTATTCTACTCTTATATTTCCATCATTTATATGTTCTTTCCTTTGTCATATTGTGACAAAAAGGGGGAGAATTTGTGTTGGCATGTCTATTTAATGATTTTGGATTCTATGGAATGGAAGATGTGGAGAAAAGATGTGCAGAAGTGGTTATTTCTTTGGATCTGTATTTGTTCACATACAGGTACTGCAAATGTCTTCTCTTCTCTTGGATTTTATGGAGTAATGTATTAAGGGTGAGTATTGGTTTGCTGATTTTTGCTGACCAGTTTTTAACTGGTGCATGATTCTTTATTGATCTAACTGGTGCATGATTCCTTAGTCTTGGTCTGATTTGTCACAAATTTGACAAAGGGGGAGATTGTAAATGCTATCTTATCTAGCTCCTACGTTTGTCAAATTTTGTAGTGCTAAAACCTCTTGGAATCTGTATATTGTTTAACTCTTATTGTAAGATCAACTTCATGTCATCCTTGTCAATCTTGTCTACATTTAAGTACAATATCAAGAAGTTCAAGTACAAGTTCAAAAGGGTGAGTATTGGTTTGTTGATTTTTGCTGACTAGTTTTTAACTGGTGCATGATTCTTTATTGATCTAACTGGTGCATGATTCCTTAGTCTTGGTCTGATTTGTCACGAATTTGATAAAGGGGGAGATTGTAAATGTTATCTTATCTAGCTCCTACGTTTGTCAAATTTTTTAGTGCTAAAACCTCTTGGAATTTGTATCTTGTTTAACTCTTATTGTAAGATCAACTTCATGTCATCGTTGTCAATCTTGTCTACATTTAAGTACAATATCAAGAAGTTCAAGTACAAGTTCAAGAAGTTCAAATACAAGATCAAGAAGTTCAAGTACAAACATCAAGAAGTTCAAGTATAAGATCAAGAGGTTCAAGAACAACGTCAAGAAGTTCAAGTACTAGATTAAGTCTTCAAGCTTCAACTACTTCAAAAGAATGATATGTGATGTTTCAATCTCACAAATAAGGTTTGTTTGACCCTAAATTGACCTTAGGATAGGTCATACAATTTGCATTTATATCATAGGTTATTTGATAATTTTATAGGTTATTTTTCGACTAGTCCTAGTCATGGTTCGACTAGTCCAAACACTGGCTCGACCAGTCCAAGAATTTTCTCGACCAGTCTAAGGTTGTGGATTTTTCAGAATTTTCTGTTGGATCCTTGACCAGTCCTGCAGACTGCTTGACCAGTCGAGTGAACAGTGCTCGACCAGTCGTGTCGGGTCAACTCAAAGTCCAGTAAGCATTTCATTCTGGTCCCACTTGACCAGTCGAGCAGGCCACTCGATCAGTTGAGCAAGCCACTCGACCAGTCGAGTAACGATCTTATCTTATCGCACCAGAAATTTTGAAATGTTATTGGTCCTTCGACCAGTCGAACCAACCATTAGGCCAGTCGAGTAAACAACATTTTTGCATATAAATTGAGGACGATTTTCAGAGTTTGATAACTCATTCCAAAGATATTAAAGTCACATCTCTTAGAACTCGGTCCCCATTATTGTGAAGCTATTGTGAGGTATTTATAAATTATTTTTATAGCTTTTTGGTTATTTAATTCTTTGATCTCATGATTCCATTTTATTTGATATTAAAAGGGATTTTTGAATTTAACCCTTTGTGAGATCTAAGAAGTTGAATCCAAAGTAGCTTAAGGTTGGATTTAAATTAAAATTCATTTAGACCTAGAGCCATATCATTTGCGAGATTGAACATTGAACATTGAACATTCTATGTCTCTAAAGAAGCGGTTCTACCGGGCTATAACAAATTACTTTCTTCAGATAAGTATAATTTCAATTTTCTGTATTTGGTTTGTAAGATTGCCAGAAAATTTTTCATTTTTGGTTTTGATTGAGATAGCCAGAAAATCTTAGTGAGTGGGATTTTTAATTGTGGTAGCCCTTTGAAAACACAATTGTGAAGGTTTTGGGTGAACCTTGGAAAACCTATTTCATAGTGAAAGCCAATATCCTGTGGGTGAGGATATTGGGAGTGGAGTAGTTGTGTGGCTGTTTTCTAACAGTTGGTGTACACACAAGCGAACCATTATAATTACTGTTGTTGTGGTGAATGTTTATTATTGTGCATTTGTGGTGAATGATTGTAATTTATTTTCTGCACATGTGGTGAATGTTGTAATAACAGTAGATATTTATTTTTATTTTATTCTTTATTCCTCTGTATTGGTTGGGACTTTGATACACAGACCGTTCTGGAAATCAGGTTGTCCTACCATAAGCCTTTGGTTTTTGGTCTAAGGTTGTCCTTAGAACAACATCTGTATCAACCTCTCAACACTTGTGCACTTAAGGTCGCTATTTACTTCTGCTATTTGAATTTGATAAGTGTTATCTTTCTTTATTTCTTTCTTAATTCCACATTTAAATTTTAATTTGGCATAGTCCTATTCACCCCCCCCCCTCTAGGACTCTTAGCTCGGCCTTTTAAAATACGTGTGAACCTCGACTAACCTAAGCTCTGGCTCGACTAACGCAAGCTCTACCTTGACTAGCCCAAGCTCTGCTTCGACCAGCCCAAGAAACTTCAACTTGAACTCCAGAGACATTATCTTTCAAATTCCCGTGACCTTCGACCAGTCAAAGATTCCACTCGACTAGTCGAAGGTGACCTTCGACCAGTTGAAGATTGCCCTCGAGTAGTTGAAGGTTATGCAGATTTTGCAACGACTGGGTAAATTTGATGCAGTTTCTAGACTTTTCCAAGTCAGTATGAAAGTTAGAGTTCCCCAACTATAAATAGGAGTTCCTTAGATGCTCCAAATCATCTTCTAGGGTTTAAGGAGTGGAGTAAGAGGGTGGAGAGCCTCCACCAAGAGTTTTCTTCTTCTTCCTTAGTTTGTTTTTATATCTTATTTAAGAGTTCTTAGTTCAATCATGTTTATGGTTGGCTAAATGATTCGAACTTCATTGATTTTTAGTTTGATTTTGCCAACTTGTTATGACTCAAAATTAGATCTGCGATATCCTTGAGATTGTGGGATTGCAATGGGTCGATCCCTCTAAATCCTACCATCTTATTAACATTTATCTGAGATCTAGGCATAGTTAAAGCACTCTTATTTGTCAAATTTCGATGGGACAAAATGTAACGCCCCAGATTTTTGCCAACCTGGGATTAGACGTCCTTAGGCAATGGGTCGATCCTAATACCTTATTAACTTGTCAGAACTGAATCCCAAAGTCTAAAGCCGCCTTTGAACTCATTTCCTTCACAAATCTCACCCTTCATCACCTTGATCTTCCAATTTTTCTAAGAACTTTCACCCTAGACACTATCTTAAACTAGCTAAGTAGTATAACTTGGATCACTTTATATACAAACTACAAAGGCCTGAGTACCACCTCGATCAGAAATCACTTAGGACTAAATCCTTTAGAAATGAGACAAAGTAACTAGGTGTGAAACCAGATTAGCTACGAAATCCGTTTGAATCGCTTTAAATATGATCTGGAAGACCCAAAACTTGTAGAATCATTGACGCTAGGTTACCTTAAAATCTAGGATCAATCTCATTACCCGACTGCACTCGGGAGCACATCGAAACTCCGTATCAGATCTGGACCGCACGTTAGAAGTCCGAATAACTCGAAGTTAAGGAATTAGGACCGCCTCGCTGGGCTTGACAATCATCTCGGAAATCAAATCCAGCCGATGTCCCACGACTGTTCGCTTGAGTCCGGAGCGAGAGAGTGTGAAAAACACTATTCCCTTTACAAAATAAATATCTGGAATAGTGATCTGGCATCATTTGTTTGCGGATTAGTATTAAGCAACTAGACCGTCGAATCGACCAAATTACACCCTCGGATTAAGAAAAATTTCATACACATTTACATGTACTTGGAATCTCGGATTGAGATCCACTAACCGTTGAATCGAAAGTGGTCCACCACGCGTGATCCGGAATCCGACCGAGAAATAAAAACTTAATAGAACGTAGATCCATGTGTGGTGAGCTTAAGTCCGACGTTTGGCTCAAGGGGGCCACCGAGAAACACTCTTTTGAGTGGAACAAGTGAAAAAATGCTTATATAGCAATAACCCTTGAACACGAGTCTATTTTGGGAAGGGTTTAGGCAATAAAAGGACCTTAAACCCTCTCCCATTCCAGCCATACGAATTTGGATAAAACCCAGAGAGAGAGAGAAAAGAGAGAGAAAGTGAGGGAGATGTGGGAGGAATCTTCCTCCCTCTTTCATTCGCCGCTATTCGGGCTCCACCGCTTGATTCTCATCGTTTTTCCGGAGGTATCCACTCGTTTCTAGGTGAGAAACCCTAACCTTATGTCTAATTTTAGGGTTTTATAGGTTGTAGGTTATGAAATAGCTAACTTGTTTCATTCTTTAGGCTGAAAACTCCCGTATACGGAACCTTCAAGCGAACCCTATCGACTCGTTATGATTCGACGACACAAGGTGAGGACTTTAGGTGTATAGGTTATGGTTTTCAACGCTTTCAATGTCGGATAATGATAGATTCATGATCGCATGCAATTGCACATGTACAAAGTGCTTTCCGTTTTCGGTTTCGATTTGAATTGTAGAATTTGGAATTTCACATACTCTAGGTATTCGTATAAAATACCGTATACGTATTTTTTATGAAAATGTGTTTGACATGTTTATTTGTCGTATGGATATATATGACGTATGGATAAAATACTTATTTGGCGAAAGGATTCGCCTAAATACATGTTTACTAATAAACACTATGTATGTAGAAATACGATATTGTAAGAAGTACCGTATACATGTATATTTTAGCGATGTGTTTGTCATGATTAATTGTCGTATAAATATATTATGTGCGTATAAAATATTTGCTTGGTGAAAGGAATCGCCGTAGTACATACATGTTTGCTTGTATACTCTATGTATGTTAAAAAATGCATATTTTAGAAAATACGTATACGTATAAATTTTGGAGATGTATTTATCATGATTATTTCTTTGTTGTAATATATTATACATGGATAAAATACTCACTTGGCTAAAGGATAGCCCTAATACATGTTTTGCTAACATACACCATGTATGTTGTAATAGTGTATTCTAAGTGTTTGTGAAAATGACCGAATGAGTATAGAATTCTCATTCGTGCTCGCCATGACTAATTGTCTGGATTCATGATTTTTGTATTGGCGATACCCTTTTGACAAAAGGATTTTCCTAAATCACGCCACGGCCAATACACACTATATATGCTAAAATGTGTGGCCCAAGTGTTCATGGAAATATTGAATGAATATGGAACTTGGATTCCTGCTTGCCATGACTATCCGTTGTGGGTGTACGCATGTTATGATTAGGGCAACTCCCTAGTGAAAGGATTTGGCCTAATGCCTATCTGATCGACATATGTCATGTATGTTGATGTATGTTTGTTTAAGTGTTTCTTGAAATGTCTGAATGAGTAGTAGTTAGCAAATTGTAATGTATAAGGGTGTTGAGATATGATTCTCAACCTCTTTTAACTATGTGTAGGATCTCCTTGGATCGTTGTGTGATTAGGAATTGAACATGTATAAACTCATGCTTGTGTTGTGATTCATAACATGCTCAACTGCTTTATGATTATAATTATGTAATGCATATGTTTAAATTTATATTCACGTTGTATGATCCGTCATGAGTGATGGGGGAGCGGAGCAACGAGTGCGTGTAACAGCCCTGGCAACCCTAAATGGATAATACCAGACCTTGATTGTATGAGTTGAATCTTGATCCATTACTGCTTTATCTATCTGCAAGTTATCATGCTTGGGGCTATAATTGTAGTCCAGACAATCGGTACCAGAATTGAATTCGTGGCTATGATTCATTTGCCACGTGAGATGTGTTCGACGAACCCGAGCCGTACTTTGGTTGGCGATAGTGGTTGGCCACGTGAAGTGCTTATGCATTTCATGTCGTTCAACTTATTGTGCGCTCGAGCTAGCCGAGCTCGTCAAGTAACCCGATCTGTCTAATGTATGTTCACCATGTTTGGACGCTACTGCTTGAACCTAGGGTACCAAACTTACCAGTGAAATCCCTTTTAACCATGGTACCTCGATCCGCTAAGACTCATGAGCCGGGCATGGTGGTATGGGACACCGTGGTCGAAGTTGTCGGCCTCTGGCCGGGGCCACGTGCCTCCACGTAGTGACAAAGTGAGCAACTAGACTCGTGAGCCGATTATGGTAGTATGGGACACTATATTCGAGTCTGTCGATACTTACGGCGAGAGCCGAGTACAGTGAGAGACCCGTACTCGTCTTTGACGGCGACGAGTCCTCCGTAGTATCTTCGAGTATACTCCAAGGGTCTATGATTAGCGACGAGTCTTTCACAGCAACTAGAGTATGAGTTGAGCCGAGTACGGTGAGACCTGTACTCGAGCTGACGGCTAGTGATTGAGCCGAGTACGGTGAGACCTGTACTCGAACTGACGGCCAGCAATTGAGCCGCATACGGTGAGATCTGTATCCGCGCTGATGGGTGACGAGCCCTTTGTGATGCCTTCGCTACGCCTCTCAAACCATAATATCGTATGAGATTAACTAGGACTGACGACCCTAGAATGGATCATGTTTGGGAATGATACAAGGGAGGTACCTTAGTTTCCCAATACTACTGTTTGAAATGGACTAATAATAACTCGGTAATTATGATCATCATCGCACCGCATGTGCTTAGTAGATGTGGCGCACTGAGAGAGTTAAGCATTCACGAACGTAAGATGATGTTGCATGAGGGTAGTTTAGCAAGGGCATACAGCATCATGTCATTTCATTCTCGCACTTAATAAGAGTAGTTAGAATTGTTTGATTTGTACTGCTTTATCATTACTGCTTGACTGAATTGATAACATGTTAACCTATGGTTTATTGTTCCACTGAGTTGATCACTCACTCCCACGATACGGGACGATGTTGAACACCCACCGACTTTGTCCGATTGCGGATAGATGATACGCTATTTCGAGGCGGAGCCGGACTTCTATGATGAGGAATTCTTTCTCGTATATGCTATTTCTCGGCGGCTTCGTGAGAGCCGTACCTTGATTGTCGGGCTACACGGGGATGTTGACTAGATCATACTACACAACTTGGTATAATTTACTTATAATTATTTAACCAGTAACTTTATCACACTCGGAGACTCACCATAGTTTATATATTTTATCTATCTATCATAGTCTTCAGCTTGCTAATTTATTGTCTCTGGAGTATGATATTCTGTTTTGGCTTAATCTCACTCATGTTCAATGCACAAATACAGTCAACATTCAATCATCATTCATTTTGTTGCATAAGTGATGTTCTGGAACTCGGGAGTTGAGTTTATGCTCGACCCCCAATTTTCAGGGCGTTACACTAAACCTTTTAACGTGATTGAGATGTTTACTTTTCTTTGATTCTTATTTATGTTGAACTTCATTGATTTTTAGTTTGATTTTAAGGAATATTTTCAGTTTTCAATGGCTTGTTATGACTCAAATTATAATAGATCTGCGATAGCTTTTGATATCTTCTTTTATTAATTGAGATTGTGGGATTGTAAATCCTGTTGTTTGACAGCATCTCCAGGGCATGGTTGGGTGACGAAATCCCTTCTAAATCCTCACAATCATCTTATCAATAAAATTTCCATTTATCCGAGATCTAGGCATAGTTAAAGCACTCTTATTTGTCAAATTTCGATGGGACAAAACAACTTATGATGTGGTTCACACAAGTGATGGAAAGTTCACCTTCAAGATCAACGCATGAAGTTAGAAAGTGCAAGTTTAAGAACAAGACATGAAGATGGTTACTTCAAGTTCAACATATTCAAGCTCTACTTTACTTCAAGTTCAAGATCAAGCTACAACTGTAAGTTTACTTCAAGTAGAAGATCCACTGAACGCTACTGAAGATTCAAGTAGAAGTTTCAAGGTATATACTTCAATGTCCAATAATTTCAGGTATAATTGACCCTAGAGAGACCTTAGACTTAGGTTCTTTCAAATGTTAAACATATATGGGTTTTTATACTTTGGTTAAGTTTTAGTTCGACTAGTCTAAGCCTTAGTTCGACTAGTCCAAGCTTTGGTTCGACTAATCTAGGGAAAGTTTTGACCAGTCTAAAATTTGAACTGAAAATGAATTTTTTCTGTTGACCAGTCGAGCAGGGTGCTCGACTAGTCGAAGGCACACCCTCGACCAGTCGAAGGGTGCTCAACTCGGAGTTCGCAACCATTTCAAGGCACTCATAGCTAGTCAAAGGTTGTGCTTGACTGGTCGAACAGGGGCCTCGATCAGTCGAGTAGGGCCTTTAACTAGTCGAAGAACAGTTTTATCCGATCGCGCCTAAAATTTGAAATTTGGTTGATTCTTAAACGAGTCAAAGGAAACCTTAGACCAGTCGAAGTAACAACTTTTCAGCTTATAAATAGAAGCCTTTTCTCACTCCAAAATTACTCATTCAAGCCAAGAAAAGCCTTCACTTTGAGAGAGAAAAGTCCCCATCTTCTTCAAGCTATTACACGAAATTTTAAATCCTTTTTAATATAGCCTTTTGTTTTTGTAATTCCTTAATCTCTTTTATGAATCTTATGTTATAAAGGAAGTTTATACTCTTCTTTGTGAGATCTAAGGAATTCAAACAAGTAGTCTAAGGTTTGAATTAATTTAAAATCAATTTAGAACCTAAAACCCTTCATTTTGTTATTGGACATTGAATATTTCTACATCAAGCAAAGTGGTTCTACGGGCTACATTAAAGAGCGTCTTCAGAAGACGATTACTATTATTCTTTATTTATTTTTGGTTTATTTGAGATATCCAGGAAATCTCATGTATTGATTTTGACTGAGATAACTAGAAAATCTCAACGTGGGGTTTTGATTGTGATAGCCCTTTTAAAACCACAACTGTATAGGGTTTAAGGTGAACCTGAGAAAACCTTGATTATTAGTGAATGCCAATTTCATGTGGGTTGTGATTATTGGGAGTAGAGTAGGTGTAGCTATTTGTGTAAGGCTCCTATCCTAGTCCGTACCATTCTTTAGACTCCCACGATTCTCCCTATCGAATCCCACCGACCCGCGACCTGAAGACAGTATTTGCGCGCGACCCTAAGTCGAATCCTATAGATTTGAGTCGACTCGACCCGAGACTTATACCCTAGCGACCGCACCATCGCTGCGTCTTATGCATCAATTTGATACTTAGGCTAGGAGTAGTGGGTCCGCGTATATTTTGAGGAAACGCCGCTTATTGCGAATCCCGAGAGAATCTCTACCCAGTCTATCATATTAATCATCAAGTTCAAGTCAAGTAGGACCCATACCTAGCCCATCCCTCTCTTACCAACAAGACATGACACCCATCCCTCTCTTATCCAAAAGTCAACACAACCCATACCTCTCATGTCACTCCTCTTACACACCCATTCCTCTCGTCCCATCCCTCTTACACAATACCACTCCTCTCTCATTTCACTCCATCCCATCTCATTTCTTTACCCAAAATCTCAAGCAACCAAGAGAGAAAATCCTAAGGAGACAAAAGAGCCCAAGATTAAGACCCACTTTCCTACCCTAAGATCTCACCATCCAACCATCCAAACTTTATCCTCCTCCTTTAAAGTGGAAGCCTAGGAGCTAAGGAATCCAAAGAGATAAAGAAGAAGACCATAGGTGGGTGTTTGTAGGATTAGATTGTGATTCTAGTGATGGGCCAAGTGGGGCTTACCGATTGATGTTATGGATCCTATTTTGGACCTAAGGTGTGGCCAATGGCCCACCTTGATTCATATGTTTAATACATAATGGGGCCATTCTCCATGGACCCCACCATGATGTTTATTTGATAATCAACCTGCAGTGGTCATTTAGACCCTTGATCTTGTGGTGGGGATGGTATCCCCACCTTGATTCCATAATTGTAGGCCCACATGTGGTAGGACCCATTTGATTTATGTTGTAATGCTTGGAGGGGAACTCATAGTGGCGGAGCTCCTCCCTCACACACGACCTCTCTCTCTCTCTCTCTCTCTCTCTCTCTTTCCCTATTGATGGCCCACCTTAATGATGCATGAATTGATCCACGTCGTACATTTAGTGGACCACACCACTGTCCAAAGCGGGGCTCACCTTGCTACCATGTCCGGCCGACCAATCTTGCTATCCATTTTCGGGCCAGCATGGACGTAGGGAAAACCCAAATATCAGTTTGCTTTGAGTGGGGCGGCCCACTCACGTGGACCCCACCGTACATATGTATTTCATCCAGGCCGTTCATTGGCCGTATGTCCAGCCACCCTGCTGCCTGTTCGTTCTCGGACAGGCCTGGACGAAGGGAGGAGACAAATATCAGCTTGATCGGGTGGGCCACCACATGGCACCACCCTGATGTATGTGTTTTTGCCACACCGTCCAGCAGCATGGGACTGTGGGGCCCTATATTTTGGAGGGGGTGGCCCACCTACGTGGCACCACCCTGATGTATGTATTTTTGCCACATCGTCCAACAATGGACAGTGGGGCCCTGCACGTGTGGTATCCACATCGTCTAGCTGGGACGGTGGGATCCACCATGATGTATATGTCCTATCCACACCGTCCATCTGAGGACGTGGGACCCACCAGACGTATGGGTTTTATCCTCACTGTCCGTGGGACCACCTTGATGATGTGTTGTATCTGCACCGTCCATGGGACCACCTTGGCATGTATTATATCCACACCGTCCAGTATTTTAGTGACGGTGGGGCCCACCTTCGTATATGTGATGTAATCCACATCGTCCAGTAGGTGGACGATGGGGCCCACCTTCATATATGTGATGTAATCCTCATCATCCAGTAGGTGGATGGTGGGGACCCATCTCATGTATGGTGTATCCACCTCGTCCATCCGTGGGGCTTATTGTGATGTATGGGTATTATCCACACCATCTAGCAGCCTAGTAAGCCCACCGTGATGTGTTTTATCTAGGCTATTCGTTAAAGGGATGCCCAGCAGGCCCACCTACTGTATACAGGGCCCACCTGTGTATTAAGGGCCCACTGGCTGATGTTAGGCCCACTTGTTGATGCATGAGGCCCACTAAGATGTATGAGGCCTATTGTGATGCATAGGCCCACCATGAGGCCCGTTCTGATGTGTAGGCCCATCATGAGGGCCATTATGATTGTGTGTGGCTCGTTGTGATGATATGAGGCTCATTGTGATTGTATGAGGCCCATTGTGAATGTATGAGGCCCATTGTGATGGGCCTAAGATGTATGAGGCCTATTGTGATGCGTAGGCCCACCATGAGGCCCGTTCTGATGTGTAGGCCCATCATGAGGGCCATTAT
This sequence comes from Magnolia changhungtana, assembly GCA_030180095.1. Classification (NCBI taxonomy): domain Eukaryota; kingdom Viridiplantae; phylum Streptophyta; class Magnoliopsida; order Magnoliales; family Magnoliaceae; genus Magnolia; species Magnolia changhungtana. The sequence goes on from JASAUF010000625.1 coordinate 8,225,697, forward strand.
GATTGTGTGTGGCTCGTTGTGATGATATGAGGCTCATTGTGATTGTATGAGGCCCATTGTGAATGTATGAGGCCCATTGTGATGTATATGAGGCCCATTGTGATGTATATGAGGCCCATGTGATGAGACCCATTGTGATGTATATGAGGCCCATGTGATGAGACCCATTGTGATGTATATGAGGCCCATGTGATGAGGCCCATTGTGATGTATATGAGACCCATGTGATGAGGCCCATTGTGATGTATATGAGACCCATGTGATGAGGCCCATTGTGATGTATATGAGGCACGTGTGTGAGGCCCATTGTGATATATATGAGGCCCGTGTGCGAGGCCCATTATATGTGTGAGGTCCATTGCATGTGTGAGGCCCAATTGTGATGTGTGAGGACCACCATGATGTGTGTGTTATATACACACTATCCATTCATTTAAACAGATCATGGACTGGCTTATGAAGGCCCACCATGATGTATGTGATACACACACACACACTATCCATCCATTTTTTAGATATTTGGAGGGCCAAGGGCCCCGTTGTGATTATTATTCCAATCATAAATGTACCGTACCATAGGACAATGGCGGTTAAATGTCTACCGTTGTAAACTATCCTAGGGCCCATTGATAAGTCCATTTCCACCCTTACCCTAGTGGACTAACCCAAACCGTTGGGTCCCTACTTATGTTAGTAATATCCATTGGGGTAACCTAAATTGTTGGGCCCCCATTGATTCTGGTGCTTCCCACCATGCCCTGTAGGAATGTCCAAACCTTAGAGCCGACATTATCTTCGTGTTTTCCATAGAAATCAGCTCATCTAGATACATGTTTTGCCTAAGTTTAATGATCATACCCAAGGCCCACTTAGGTGTTGAGCAAGCTACCCAATCTGTTTAGAAGGACACATAGTCCTAAATGTATGAACTCCACCAAGCCCACTTTGTGTATGTATCGGACCTCATAAGGAAGCCTAGTTTATTCATGATAAGAGATTGAGAAAGCCCAATTGTTCACCCTATTAGCTCACCTTGTTGTATACCCCCTTGACTCACCACGAGAGATGTATCCTACCTTTGTACCTCATTTGCTAGGACCTCGTGACATGTACATATCATCCACACCGTCCATCTCTTTGTTGAGACAAGCGTGAGGTCCATCCTTGACAACAATGTATCATCTAGTCCAACCATTGTTTAGTACATCATCACCCCTTACCATAGATGGAAGAGTATGTGGTGTCAGATTTGGTATATTCACTGTTTAGAGCTTATCTCGATTTGTGGGTTAGATCCACCGTCCTTGTAGGAGACCCCACCTTGGGATATAAGATATGCTAGTACCTTGAGTAGGTTGTGATAGTCTAACATGGACCATTCCATATAGACTCCTATATGTCTAGTGGGGCGTATCATTTAGCCCTTACTCTTGTACGTGATATACTGGTTAAGGCCGATCATTACCTGCTATATTTGATAATCATGCTAGTGTACTTAGTCTCATAGGACACACTGAGAATATGCTTAATATAGCATCATGATACATGCCCATACACATCATTTATATGCATGTTATGAGGAATGATTAATCATAGCATTTGCCATTAGGCTGAGTTATTTAGGGGATTCCTTGTGAGACGGAGCTGGCCCACATGGTCGCACGGTATACGTAGGATTAATGCATGACTAGATGGTATGACTCATGCATCTCGCATTTGTGTGACATGATCACTTAGCGCCCTAGCGATATCAGGGTTGTGGCCTCTACAGGCATATCGTAGATGATCAGATGAGACACCGAAAATATTTAGTTCTAGCATGTGAGCACTGTGGATGTCCGTGGGTGAAAATCCCTAAACCCCCAGGGCTAGGAGATGCTCTAAAGTCTAGACCTAGTGGATACATGAGCGCTTAAGTGTCAAATACCAGTAGGCCACATCTCCCACTGTGTTATGGTCAATTGGAAGGTAGTGTGGCCTTATCCATTCGAGTGAGGGGGCTGTAAGCTAGGCTAAGTTTGACCAGCTCGTAAATGGGTCCGCTATCGACGAGTCGGGTAGGTATTGACAGATTATTGGTCTGGCAGGTAGTGAGGTCTTTTACTCTCGCTGGTTGCATGACTAGGGAGGCGATAACCAGTGTGGATTGTACTAGACGTCGGTGATATCCCAGAGATATACGGTACTGAGATTGTGATGCCCCGTCACTGTTGCACAGGTGGGCGGGCACACGTGGGCGGATGCTGATGTGTGCCGGGCCTAAGGGTCTGGGCAAGCTACTAGCGGTTGACAGGCTACTGTGCTGGCAGGATACTGTGCATATGGTGGGGAAGAACCTTGTCCCACAGCGAAAGCATTGTGGTGGTTATATGTGGACTTACTGAGCAGGAGTTGCATACTCAGCATTCGACTCATTCACTTATTCATTCACTATCCACTCGGGCTGGTGGTGCGCAACCAAATCATTATGTGTACCTTCGCAATAGACAGGATTTTGGTTAGGCGCGCAACCAACCTAAGATCAAGAGTTTACCTGTAACACCCCGGTTCCTGAAACCCGAGTACACTACTCGTGTTCCAAAAACCCGAGCGTTAACCTTTGAAAACACTCAAATTCCACATATATATTTTTTTATCAGAGTTAATAAACTAACGGAATATGAGCAATTTAAAGCTCCTCCTATTCCATATGAACGCCAGCAAGCACGTCACCTGCTTCTCCTACACACCGAGTACGGTTTGATAGTGTCAATGACTATCCAGTGAGGTATAACCCTCAAGATTTATCGCATCATTAAGATAATTAAGCATAGTTATCAGAGATAGCGTATAAAAATATTACATAATGATTATCATGGAAATCAGATAAGGTTAATCAGCTACACATTCGTTAAATAAATCACACAAGATAATCTTGTTTAAATGCATGGATGCATGCACATGCTCACAAACCTAGGGATGCACATTCAGCTGGTAAAAAGTCGCCCAATGAGAACCAGCCACCCAGAAGAGTACTCAAAGGTATGCCCAAGGATAACTAGCCACCCGAAAAAGACTATGCAACTAAGTAGCCCAAGGAGAACCAGCCACCCAAAAAAGTACATAAAGGTATGCCCAATGAAAACTACCCACCCGAAAAAGACTATGATATATAGATCCCCCAAGGAGAACTAGCCACCTGGAAAAGTACTCAAAGGTATGCTCAAGGAGAACTAGCCACCTGGAAAAGACTATAAAATTTAGATCACCTAAGGAGAATTAGTCACCCGAAAAAGTACGCAAAGGTACACCCAAGGAGAACTAACCACCCGGAAAAGACCACGTGCCATAAAAATGCATGATTAGTCCAACCATTATTATTCCAATTTTAAACAACCATTTAAAAAAAAGCTCAAAGGTCACTATGGGGGGTTTGTCGCCCAGCATAGGTCGACAGCTCAGGTATAGTGTCCCATTCCACCATCCCTGGCCCATGAGACTAACAAATATAATGTTTTAAGGGAAACCTCTTCAACTAGTAACCAACCATTGTCCAAAAGTGAAACTTAACACTGCAAAGTTATATAAAATAATTCATTAAAGCCACATGGGGCCATTATTCCATAAAAAGCAGCAATGGCTAAATATTCCACCTAATGGTGGGATGAAAAGGGATTATTTTCCAAGAGCCACATAGGCACAAATGATCCTCAAGGAGGTAAGTCTATGACATAAATTTATTTAATTCATTACACGGGTGGCCACAAGTTTGAAGATTTCCTAAAAACACCATCAAGCAAACACAAGTGGTAGAACAAGCCACATACAATGTCATTAGCACTTACATATATAAAGTGCGCATCTTAAATCGAAATAAGGATGTAGAGATCCATAGCATGCTAAATTACTTAACTTTAAATCTAAACATGTTGGATTTATAAAGGATTACTCTAATGAAGCTAACATTCATCATTAATTTGACTGAATAATAAATTAAGTAATTGATGAATTAAATAAACTAAGATATTATCGTGATGTAGAAAAGCTTGAAGGTAATCCTCACCTTAATTTAGAGATTCTATTTTCGTGGTTTAGGAGGTGTAAATGCAAATCATAAGAGAGCAAATCTAGAGATGGAATTAAACATCTTCAATTAAAATCAAAATTCAAAAACTAATTTACCTAAATCAGGGTCACTTTAAAATTCTAAAGAAGACTTTAGGAATTGACTCAACAAATTCTACTACTCCAATTCCAAGCTGAGTCAAGGTGGATCAATAGGTTGAGTTTTGATGCCAAATTTTCTATATCCTACTTAGAATTCAACCACGGTTAACCCTAACCCAGATTTAAACTTGAATTCCAATTTGAGAGGTTAATTCACCTCAAATAAGACAATCAACTCCGTTGATTCCAATATGAGGAGCATGATCTTTCTTGCACTCAAAGCATTAATAATTATTAACATTCCTAATATGACCCTTAATTTAGTTTACGAAACATGAAAGCAACGAGTTAACTCTCTGAGTTCATAACACAGTGTGCTCGGTTCTAGCTTATGAAGATCCAGATTCCATTTGGTCCCATGGAATGGATGCCTCACCAAGCATTCTCTCTAAAAGATGTTAAATCAGATCCCAGCCTTCAATAGATCTCAATCAATAAAACCAAACTCCCTGCCAATTCTAGCCTTTATCAGACATCTGCCTCATAATTGGGCACTTAGTGGGCATGAGACATCTGCATCCTTTCTCTTCTCTTCTTTTGATCCATCTCTCTTTATTCCCTCATTTCCTTCGATCTCTCTTTTTGCTTCCGATCTCCTTCTCTTTTCTTTTCATCTGCTGAAAGATGCCCAGCCACGGCCTCAGCAACCCGTGTCTTCCAATGAGGAAGAAGGTGAAGCTCCAATGGTGGATTTGAGACGAGGCTTCATTCCTTTGAAACGCTTGCACTAAAGGGTCTAGATCTGTCATAGGAAACTTGTGGAAATCTAAAAGTGAAGCTTCATGCTCTTTTAATCAATGGGTTTGAAGGAAGAAGGAATCAGTTGATTTTCAGAAAAATAAGGAAGAACTAGTTGTAGCTACGGATTCTCTCCCCGTCGCTAGGGTTATGGGATTATCTAGGATATTATATCCCAATTTGAATGCTCAGGATTGATTTGGAAGGGCTTTTAAAAGCAGACTGAGGGCTGAGATTGAGTCAACAAATGAACAACAGATATTCTTTCCGTCATTTCTCCTTTTTGTGATGGAAACCCTAAAATAGTTTACTTTACAAATGAACGGCTGGGATTATTTGCATCGGACGGTTGAGATGGTAAGGAAAACCCTCGTGGATTGCTAGTTGTTGTTGCAACAAATTTCCATTTCTGAAATGATGCACGAACACACCATCTTGTGCTGGTTATCTTACTTACACACATGTGATCCCACACGTGGAGTTTATAGGGTCTTCGATGGTTTTGAGGGACACACCTAATGGACGGTTCAAATCAATGGAGTTGTGATGATGGTGGGCCCAAATTTAAACTGACGAACCATGTTCGTCATTGGCGAGAAAAGAAAACAAAAGAGGAAGTTTCCTCTTTTGTTCGGGTCAGCGGGTCAAGTGTGCTTGGATTAGTCTTGTAGTTTCGAGTACGCGCGCGCTATCGTACACATTCACAGTGTGCAGGGCCCACCACGATGTATTTGATGAATCCATTCCAACCATTTGTTTTTAATAGGGTTTTTGGACTATCCCACCAAAGATGAGGGGGATCCAACGTTCAGGTGGGCCATACTTCCAACATTTTAGCTCTAGTTGTAGATTTCTACTAGTCTGATGGTCAGATCATTCTGAAATTGGACATCAATGGTAAAAAGTTTCCAAGGGACCACTTAGCTAAAGATTGATGGCTAGATTTGTGGTCAGGTGACTCCATATATATATATAATATTACTTACCATTATTATGACATTTTTAATAACTTTATTATTTTTAATAGAAGTATTTACAATTTCTTCTACTTTTCTCTAATTGTTTACGTGGGTCACACCCATATCAGTGTTATTTGTTCATTCACTCAACTCCTATAGGGCTTTAATTAGAAGGATTAGATCATTTTATTTTTGTAAGTGGACCACGATACAGGGGTCTTAACATTTAGTTATCGATTTATTAAAATTAACAGTTGGATATGAAATTGTTTGATATTCTAACTATTGAAATTAAGTGGTGGGTTGAGATTTATCAAGTGATGGCGAATAACGTAGGTTATTTGCATATTCAAACAAACATACTAATCTAGTTTATAATAGTAACACCCAAGTACGCAAAAGTATGGGGTGTTACAATCTACCCTCCTTAAAGAGAATTTCATCCTCAAAATTGAATGGTCCTACTCATATAGTGAACGAAAATAATTCTTTTATTGTGTTTGTTATTATTCACCACCTTCCATGTGAGGTATATTTGTAGGTACAGACGTTTGTAACCACCGTTAAAATTAGGTTGTTACAATCTATCCTTCTTAAAGAAAATCTCATCCTCGATAGTTAATAACATTTATCATAACATGATAAGTAGTAAAATCACATTGACTCGTCTATGTTCCGATTATGCCACCACTTCCTAGATTTAAACAGGTTGTATCTAGATTTCCACTGTAACTCTTATGTCTCTACTCTAACTAATCGAGTAATGTATACAAGTTCTAGAGATTTGAGATCATTGAGGTTTGCCAGGATTAGGAAAAAAAATTGGGATTAAATCGCGAATACTTCGCGTGAGTACGATTTCATCAGTTTGTGATCCTGATCATTCTAGGCACTTGGGAATATCACGTGACTTCTCTATTTTCAGTATATGAAATTTATGGGAAACCGACGTAAATGAATATTACTCTTCCATCATGTATTTTGATTATTCAGGAGCTACGCAAGGATTTCAGGATTACGATTTCTACATGAGATTTGAGTATGAAGTTTGCTACATTTATTAAGATTTTTGAATCTAATCATGATTATGCTTAATCCAGGGCCAAAATTTGATAACTTCACCTTTAGTTAACCCTAAGTGCTAAAATTTGTGAGGATTATCGCCCTTAACTACCGAGGTGTATTAGAAGATTCAAATTACGATTCCTAATATGACTCTTCAAGTTTAGGGAGTTCTTATATTCACTCTGATGTACAACATGGTGGGTAAAGGATTTTCTAATATGCCTAAGTCCATTTCATTTGTTGAATGTTATGCCGATGTTGTTTCTAACTAAGAAATTTTGAAAAAGTTCAGATTGTAATTTTCAAAAAAATTGTTTCTTGGAAGTTAGGTCTAAGGAAAATTCTCATTTGACCTCAACTACATTATAATGGATATTTGTTCATCCACGTTATCGAAGTTCAATAACTACCATGGTAGCTTATAGTGGTGACCTAAGTTTTTGTTTCTAAGTTCTATGGTTATTCAAACAATTTTCTATAGAACCTAAAAATTTTAAGTCTCTAAGTTCAAAATTTTCCTTAACCCTAAGGGAATTCCAAAATAAATTCAAATGGCTAATCTATCAATTCTAAAGGGAACTTATGTTTGGGTATCTACATTCTTAAAATTTCCCCATGTCTAAAGGGAATTCAAAATACATCCAATGGTTAAATAATTTCAAATAGGACCTAAGTTTAGGTCTCTACATTCTCAAAATTTCTTCAGTCTACGTAAGATTCGCCTAAGTTCAAGTCTCTAATCTCCCACATTTTAACTTAAGACATTTGAAGTTTGCAAAAGTTTCTTTCCCAAAGGCAAGGTTTGTCTAGACTCTCTCTGATACCATCTTGTAACACCTAGGTTCCCGAAACCCAAGTACACTACTCGTATTCCCAAAACCCAAGCATTAACCTTTGAAAACACCATAATTACATGTACATTTTTTTTCTTTTTATCAGAGTTAATAAACTAGCAGAATATGAGCAATTCAAATATAAGTGGGAGTCCAAATATACATAACCAAGATTTCAAGTGGTTACCCAAAAACTTATACAAATCAATGTCTTAAGTTTTTACAATGCATAACAATACAAAGTAAATACAGATGAAGCCAGGAATAGAGAGTCGCAAGATCATCTGGCTCCTCCTATTCCATATGAACGCCAGCATGCACGTCACTTGCTTCTCCTGTACATTGAGTACAGTTTGATGGCGTCAATGGCTATCCAATTAGGTATAACCCTCAAGATTTATCGCATCATTAAAATAATTAAGCATAGTTATCAGAGATAGCGTATAACAAATATTACATAATGATTATCATGGAAATCAGATAAGGTTTATCAGATACGCATTCGTTAAATAAATCAGACAAGATAATCTTGTTTAAATGCATGAATGTAAGCACATGCTCACAGACTTGGGGATGCACATCCAGCTAGTAAAAAGTCACCCAAGGAGAACCAGCCACCTGGAAGAGTACTCAAAGGTTCGCCCAAGGAGAACTAGCCACCCGGGAAAGACTATACAATGAAGTCACCCAAGGAGAACCATCCACCTGAAAAAGTACACAAAGGTATGCCCAATGAAAACTAGCCGCCCGAAAAAGACTATGATATATAGGTCCCCCAAGGAGAACTAGCCACCCAGAAAAGTACTCAAAGGTACGCCCAAGGAGAACTAGCCACTTGAAAAAGACTATAAAATATAGATCACCCAAGGAGAATTAGTCACCTAGAAAAGTACACAAAGGTACGCCCAAGGAGAACTAACCACCCGAAAAAGACCACGTGCCATGAAAATGCATGATTAGCCCAACCATTATTATTCCAATTTCAAACAACCATTTAAAAAAAGCCCAAAGGTAACTATGGGGAGTTTGTCACCCAGCATAGGCCGACAGCTCAGGCATAATGTCCCATTCCACCATCCCTGGCCCATGAGACTAACAAATATAATGTTTTAAGGGAAACCTCTTCAACTAGTGACCAACCATTGTCCAAAAGTGAAACTTACCACCGCAAAGTTATATAAAATAATTCATTAAAACCACGTGGGGCCATTATTCCATAAAAAGCTGTAAGGGCTAAATATTCCACCTAATGGTGGGATAAAAAGGGATTATTTTCCAAGAGCCACATAGGCACAAATGATCCTCAAGGTAGTAAGTTTATGACATAAATTTATTTAATTCATTACACGGGTGGCCACAAGTTTGAGGATTTCCTAAAAACACCATCAAGTAAACAAAAGTGGTAGAACAAGTCACATACAATGTCATTAGCACTTACATATATAAAGTGCCCATCTTAAATCAAAATAAGGATACTAGAGATCCATAGCATGCTAAATTACTTAACTTTAAATCTAAATATGTTGGATTTATAAAGGATTACTCTAATGAAACTAACGTTCATCATTAATTTGACTGAATAATAAATTAAGCAATTGATGAATTAAATAAACTAAGATAATTATCGTGATGTAGAAAAGCTTAAAGGTAATCCTCACCTTAAATTAAAGATTCTGTTTTCATGGTTCAGGAGGTGTAAATACAAATCGTAAGAGAGCAAATCTGGAGATGGAATTAAACATCTTCAATTAAAATCAAAATTCAAAAACTAATTTACTTAAATCAGGGTCACTTTAAAATTCTAAAGAAGACTTTAGGAATTGACTCAACAAATTCTACTACTCCAATTCCAAGCTGAGTCAAGGTGGATCAAGAGGTTGAGTTTTGATGCCAAATTTTCTATATCCTATTTAGAATTCAACCACGGTTAGCCCTAACCCAAATTTAAACTTGAATTCCAATTTGAGAGGTTAATTCACCTCAAACAAGACAATCAACTTCGTTGATTCCAATATGAGGAGGATGATCTTTCTTGTACTCAAAGCATTAATAATTATTAACATTCCTAATATGACCCTTAATATAGTTTACAAAACATGAAAGCAACGAGTTAACTCACCAAGCATCCCATCTCCTCCTTCTCCCATTTTTCTCCCCCTCAAATGCCGCATTTGTCCAAGGCTGCTGAGCTAACTTGATTCAGCGACAGACTTGCAACAACGACTTGGCCCAGACTCGGACCATGTCTCTAACGCCCACATCCTTTCTCTTCTCTTCTTCCGATCCATCTTTCTTTATTCCCTCATTTCCTCTCGATCTCTCTTTCTGCTTTCAATCTCCTTCTCTTTTCTTTTCATCTACTGGAAGATGCCCAGCCACAGCCTCAGCAACCCATGTCTTCCAATGAGGAAGAAGGTGAAGCTCCAATGGCGGATTTGAGACAGGGCTTCATTCCTTTGAAACGCTTGCACTAAAGGGTCTAGATCTGTCATATGAAACTTGTGGAAATCTAAAAGTGAAGCTTCATGCTCTTTTAATTGATGGGTTTGAAGGAAGAAGGAATCGGGTATTTTTGGAAAAACAGGGAAGAACTAGCTGTAGCTGCAAATTCTCTTCCAGTTGCTAGGGTTATGGGATTATCTGGGATATTATATCCTGATTTGAATGCTCAAGATTGATTTGGAAGGGCTTTTAAAAGTAGACCGAGGGCTGAGATTGAGTCAACAAATGAACAACGGATATTCTTTCCGTCGTTTCTCATTTTTGTGATGGAAACCCTAAAATAGTTTGCTTTACGAATGAACGGTTGGGATTGTTTGCATCGGAGGATTGAGATGGAAAGAAAAACCCCTGTGGATTGCCAGTTGTTGTGGCAACAGATTTCCTTTTCTGAAATGATGCACGAACGCACCGTCTTGTGCTGGTTATCGTGCTTACACACATGTGTTTCCACATGTGGAGTCTATAGGGTCTTTGATGGTTTTGAGGGCCACACTGTAATGCCCCGGATTTTTGCCAACCTGGGATTAGATGACCTTAGGCAATGGGTCGATCGTAATACCTCATTAACTTGTCAGAACTGAATTCCAAAGTCTAAAGCCACCTTTGAACTCATTTCCTTCACAAACCTCACCCTTCATCACCTTGATCTTCCAATTTTTCTAAGAACTTTCACCCTAGACACTATCTTAAACTAGCTAAGTAGTATAACTTGGATCACTTTATATACAAACTCCAAAGGCCTGAGTACCACCTCGACCAGAATTCACTTAGGACTAAATCCTTTAGAAATGAGACAAAGTAACTAAGTGCGAAACCAGATTAGCTACGAAATCCGTTTGAATCGCTTTAAATACGATCTGCAAGACCCAAAACTTGTAGAATCATTGACGCTAGGTTACCCTAAAGTTTAGAACCAAACTCATTTCCCGTTTGCTCTCGGGAATGAAACGAAACTTCGTATTAGGTCTAGATCGTACATTGGGAGTCCGATTAACCCGAAGCTAAGGAACTAGGACCGCCCCACTGGGCTTAACAATCATCTCAAAAATCAGCTCCATTCGATGTTCCATGGCCATTCGTTTCGATTCGGAGCGAGGGAGTGTGAAAAACACTATTCTCATCCAAAATAAAATATCTGGAATAGTGATCTGGCATCATTCGTTGACGCGTCAGTATTAAGCAACCTGACCGTCAGAATCAGACCAAATTACACCCTCGGATTAAGAAAAAATTTCAGAACATTTACATGTACTTAGAATTTCGATCGTGGCCCACCGACCGTCGGCGAAAGTGGTTCCGCCACGTGCGATCGGGAATCCGATCGAGTCAAAACGTAATCCCACGTAGATCCATAGATGGTGAGCTTAAGTCGACGTTTGGTTCAAGGAGGGCTACCGAACCTCTCTTTTGAGTGGAAAAGTGATGAATATCCTATATTAGCAAGTAACCCTTGAACCTGAGTCTATTTTGGGAATGTTTTAGGCTATATAAGGGCCTTAGAGCACCCTCTCTCACAGCCATACGAATTTGAGTTTTGGGAGAGAGAAAAGAGAGAGAAAGTGAGGGAGAAGTGGGAGGATCTTCCTCCTACTGTTGTAAATCACCCCACGGGCTGCACCGCCTCTTTCCAGGCGCTTTCCGCCGATATCAACTCCGTTTAAGGTAGGAAACCCTAACCCTAGGTCGATTTGTGGTAGAATCGTCGTAAGTAGGCTATGTAACGACTAACCGATTCCGCTCTTTAGGCTAGAAATCTCCCGTATACGGAAGTTCTTCTACCCTTCTTCGATTCGTTTCGTTTCCAAAGGCAAAGGTGAGAACTTTAAGTGTATAAGTTACGGTTTTCAACGCTTTCAATGTCAGATAATGGTAGATTCATGATCTGCTTGCAATTGCACATGTACAAAGTGCTTTCCGTTTCCTGTTTTGATTAACGGTGTGAAATATGGAATTTCACATATTCTAGGTATACGTAGAAATACCGTATACGTATTTTTTTGGATAAATGCTTGACATGTTAATTTAATGTATAATTATATAACATATGAATAAAATACTAGTTTGCGAAAGGAATCGCCAAAATATATGTTTACTTGTAAATGCGCCGTATGTTGAAATTACGTATTGTAGAAATACCGTATACGTATTTCTTTTGGAATAATATTTGACATATGTATTTAATGTATGATTATACAATACATGATTAAAATACTAGCTTGGCGAAAGGAATCGCCGAAATCTATGTTCCTTTGTAAACACTATGTATGTCGAAATTGGGTATACGTGGAAGTACCCTATACGTATAAAATTTGCTGATGTGATTGCCATGTTTAATTCTTTGTATGAATATGATGTATATGTATAAAATACTAGTTTGGTAAAGGGACAACCCTAGTACACACTTCCCTAGCATACGTCATGTATGTTGAAATATAGCATTCAAGTGTTGGTGAATTCACTTGTGAGTGTAAGTGCTTAAGTGTTAGAATCTTAGGTAGGTCTTTGAGATGGGATTCTCGGCTACCTTAGAGTCACATATGACACTCTCCATGTGGTTGTTCACTCTAACCACTCGCCTACGAAATTTAAGTATTTGTATCCCTATTTACATAATGCTTTATAACATGCTTTTGAACATGCTTTGTGACTTGTTTATTAACATGCTTCATGTTATGCTTTATAATATGCTTGCTAGTGTTCTTGAATTACCATGTTATCATGCCTTATTTCACATGCTATGGTTAGGATTTGACTGAGCTTGGGACTATGTTCATAGTCCAGGCATCCGGTATCAGACTTGAAGATGTGGTTGGGATTCGTTCCGCCACGCATGATGTGTTGGTGAACCCGTGTCGTACTTCGGTTGGCGATAGTGGTTGGCCACACGAGGTGCTTCTGCGCCTCATATCGTCCAACTTGTTGTGTGCTCGAGCTAGCCGAACACGTCAAGTAAACCGTGTGTCTTATGTATGTTCACCATGTTTGGTCGCTAATGCTTGAACCTAGGGTACCAAACTTACCAGTGATAATCCCGTTAACCATGGTACCTCGATCCGCTAAGACTCATGAGCCGGGCATGGTGGTATGGGACACCGTGGTCGAGGCCGTCGGCCTCACGTGGGGCTACGTGCCTCCCCGTAGTGACCAGTGAGCAACTCAACTCGTGAGCCGATTATGGTGGTATGGGACACTATATTCGCGCTGTCGGCCTACACTGATAAGGTGATGGGGGAGTGGTGCAACCTTTGTGCGTAACAGCCCTGGCAGCCCTTTGTAGTGACCGCGAGCATATTCTGAAGTTGCAGCGTGCCTTAGGGTTCGCCGCGATATATAGAGTATGAACTAGGCCTGTTTCTTTATAGCTTTATAGTGATGAATCGTTTAAGGGGTGATGGGGGAGTGGTGCAACCTTTGTGCGTAACAGCACAGCCTCTGCAGTGACCTAGAAAACACACCATCGTCTGATATTAACTAGGGTGACGACCTAGATTGGATCATGTTTGGGAATGATACAAGGGAGGTACCTTAGTTTCCCAATCCTATTTGTTTGAAATGGACTAATTAAAAACTCGATAATCATGCTCATCATGCATCGCATGTGCCCGGGAAGATGTGGAGCTTGTGGGATGTAAGCATGCGCGAACGTGAGATGGTGTCGCATGAGGGAGTATGTCGGAGAGGGCATCCATCATACTGCATTCATACTTGCATTAATCGAGTAACTAGGAGTGTTTGATTTATTGCTTTATCATTCTTGCTTGGTCGTATTGATAACATGATAACTTATGCTTTATTGTTCCACTTGAGTTAGCTACTCACTCCCACGTTACGGGACGGTGTTGTACACACCAAAAGCATTTGTTGAGTTTCGTGTGATGGCGATGCTTGTGAAGGTGAGCCAGGACTACTTCTATGGTGATGAGGAGGAGTTCTCCTATCATGAAATTCTCTGGCGGGTCTCGAAGACACAGTGCTTTGTATTGTCGGGGCTGTGGTACTGGGGATAGAAGACATTAAACTTACACATTTGGTATATTTTAGAACTGTAGTTATATTTATTTAACCTGGTAATGTTATCACACTCTGGAGACTCATCATAGTTTATATATTTTATCTATCTATCATAGTCTTCCGCTTGTAAAATTAACTGTCTCTGGAGTATGATATGCTGTTTTGGCTTAATCTCACTCATGTTCAATGCACGAATACAGTCAACATTCAATCATCATTCATTTTGTTGCATAAGTGATGTTCTGGAACTCGGGAGTTGAGTTTATGCTCGACCCCCGATTTTCAGGGCGTTACAAGATGGTATCAGAGCATAATTTGGATTAAACCGGACCTGGGTTATGGTCACACGACGCACACTGACGCACTCTTACTTAAGAGGGAGCGACGGAATGTAGAAACAGTCTTAGACATCCCTGTTCCGTCTAACGGCTAGTTCACTGAAAACGAACGCCGAAATCGAGTCTGTATTCAACCATGGTCGCGGGTCGACCCTAAAATGTTCCTAGGCTGTCTATAGAGAATTCTAGATTACAACCCACCTCATCCCAACAGTTGAAAATCGGTAGAATAAGGGATGAACGTGATAAGGATAACTACTCCGAACCCTTGGAGCTTCTCTGGACTCCTACCAGAGACTTCTCGAATCTACAAGAGGAGAAAGCAGAAAATAGAAATAAATTCTAATAAATTTGAAATTGATTAATGAATGACAAAAAAAAAAAAATGAGTTCGCAACCCTTTAAATAAGGATACCAAGTAATGAGAAAGAAATCAGGAACAAACTACAACTAAAACTTCTAGAATTCGCGACTTACTATATATGGGTCGTGATGTCTACTAGTGGGCAAAGTTTTCGGTCAAAAAATAAAATAAAATAGTAAGTGTCCTAAACGACTTCACCCAACTGTTCTCCTAATTATTCTAAACTCTTTTCTCATTGGGCATAACTCCTAAAGCCCAACGGATGAAGAGAAATCAAACTAAAATTACTATTTTAGTCAAACGAAATTAAAACGGGGAAATGACTGTCAATCGGAGGCTTTTTTTGCAATTCCGGGCTGCACAACCTGGCGTAGCAGGGTTGGTTGGCTTCATTAGCTCGTTCTACCCCAAATTCATATATTTTACATCAGATAACTCATTACGGATTGCAAGA
Organism: Magnolia changhungtana; assembly: GCA_030180095.1. Classification (NCBI taxonomy): domain Eukaryota; kingdom Viridiplantae; phylum Streptophyta; class Magnoliopsida; order Magnoliales; family Magnoliaceae; genus Magnolia; species Magnolia changhungtana. Next base: position 8,241,167 of record JASAUF010000625.1, read on the forward strand.
TACGTCCGGTTTGACCCGAAACGACTCGAAACAGAGTCGGGGGCCACACGCGTCAATCCGGGGGTGAAACAAGTGGGTCCAGGGTGCATTTGGCACCTTGGGACCATGGAGAACAAGTCCCCACTGCGGCGGCGCGGTTCCGGCCAAGTCCGACCGCGGCGGCGCCGCGGCACCGGCGGCGGACCGCGGTCCGGTGGCTTTTCCGGCGTGGGTCCAAGGCCTAGGTTGGTCGGCCTGACCCCCCTACCCCCTGGCACGTGCCATTTTGGCAGATGTTTGGGATTTTGGGGGCTGGAGCCCCCCTCTCTCTCATTTCATCCCTTCCAAACACCCTCCCCTTCTATTTCCGATTTTCTCCCTCAAATCTTTCCTCTAATCTTTCATTCCACCATATTCGGCCATGATTCATGCACTCCCATCGATCACGGTAGCCCTAACCTCCTATCCTTCCCCTCTCTTTCACATTTGAGCTCCCACCCCCTCACTTGGGGCTCAAATCGTGTAGCCTTCTAACCCATCCCATTCCTCCCTTGTTCCTTCTTCATTCCTTATCCTTTGTGCCTCTTCAACACCTCTTGGGATTGTTGTCCGTGGAGTATCAAAGAAGATGCCCCTTTTCTCTTTTCGATTGCTGTTTCTCTCTCAAACCTCCACTCCAATCGTCCATTTCGTTGTTTCTGTCCAACCATACATCACTTCATCGTTTCAAGAACAACCACCCTCTACCCGTTCCATTTTCTCTCGGTTGAGCTCCTACACCCCCATTCGAAGCTCAGAAACATCTGAGCTCCCAAACCCATCCTACCTTTTCATTTTTCACCTTCAAATGTTGTCATTGAGGCTTCTACAACATCTGTTGAGGCTCAAGTCCATGGAGAACCAAAAACTCTAGCCCCCCCCCATTTCCCTTATCCTCATTTTCCATGGCTCTATCCGAGCTCATCCATATGTTGTCTTGTAGTTTGCGTGGGCTACTATCTTAGGGTGGTTATGTTTTCCTGTTGATAGGTGTAGTAGCTGATAGAATGTTTTAAGTATTTGAGAACGTTTAGGGTCCGTTCGGCCAAATTACATTAGATAAGTTTACGGTGGATAGAATTGTAAAAGTAATAATAAATGTATATGTAGGGTATGGCCCCTAGATTGGGTGTATCCTATGTCTTCCGACACCATGTTTAGAATGTACGTAATTAAGAGTAAATTTCGAGAATTCCTTTCCAATAACACTTAGAAATTTTCCCATCGTGGGGTATGGAAAATCCCATCTCACGTTTTTTCCAACACCAGGCTCATTTTTCCAAGGCCTATAAAATTTAATCCCCTCCCACCCTCCTACCAACCATGTCACACCCAATCCCAAGGTAGGATTAGTAATGCGGTCCCATTTAATACAACTTAAGGCCACTGGCCAAATTGTGTTGAAGTGATAAAGTCCCTTGATAGCTTAAGCTTTTGGAGTAAATGGTTGTTTGATAGATAGGCCCATAGAGTTTTGGACCTAGAGCGATACTCCTAGTTTTCGACAGACCTGATCATATAGGAAATCCAACAAATTAATAATACAAACCCCAAGATCTTCTTAGCTGGTGTGAGCATGTGTGAATGCTCGAGCGTCAAGTACAGACAACTCAATTCCACTTAGACAACGTTTGACCCTACACGATGAATAATTTCTTGTATTAGAAATGATCTGAAATCATCTAGTGTGTAAGCATAGACTAATAGATTACCACTATTCATAAATTGAGACTAGGCTACTGGTTCTACTACGGAACGTAAAAGACTGATTATGCTAAGATAATTGCGAGATAGTTGAAAGATGGACTTAATTAATGGGCTGGATCAGGTTGGAGTGAGACCTCACTCCTTCGTCGGACCCCTTAATACTCATAGGCTCCTTTAATAATTCTTAGGAAAGTTGTTTGATTAGTAACTATACACGCTCAGTATTCCTTGGATTTAATGTTAGATCAAATCAATACACCCCCAGAATTGCCTTCTCAAGGACTTAGTACAATCGGGGACACGGGCGAGAAACTACACATTAGCGAGGTATTCGCGGTTTGAATCGAATTCTCAATCCCTGGTAGTGACCAATGAACCCTATGCTCGATCAGCGAAGGTCGGGATCAGCTAGGATTAAGGACTGATACGATGATTTTCTGTCTTCGCGAGGCAGAAGGTCTATGTATCCGGCTCAGACCCACTACGCAACTTTCTTCCGTGTTGGCTTGACCACTTACAACCAAAAGTTTATAACTTTGTCTTTGAGAAGTGTGAGAATATATAGCCAATAGAAATATTTCCTTTTAGGCCTAAAGAATTTCCCAAGTGAGCAACAGACAGTTAGGAATTAGGTCCCAAATCGCATGCCATGTCGGCATACATATTGTGCTTATGAACGCAAAAAGATAGCCTGCCTATTAAGCTAGACATGATTAAATAGGATAAGTCTGGACCGCGACAAAATTTCTTGGTAGAAGTAGGCATCTCGCTACAAACTCACACCTGACTCCGAATCAACCACAATACCCTTCATCTTTAGCTCCTTTCTATGACCATAGGTATCAATGCCATAATACACAACATTGATGAAAAGAAGACCAATGTAGTGGGAGATCGCATCCCATTTCATGTCAAGGATAGATCCTAAACTACACCTTGTTCCGATATACGGAGCAAGACATAAATCTTGAGCCTTGAGGGCGAAAATAAATTTTAAGGGGGGTAGGACATGATGAACCCGCTCTAGTTAGGTCACCTAATACACCTCTTTGACCTGGGTGGCGCAGCGGAAACATGGTGGACCCTACCCCACTGGCCCAGGATCGAAACGGTGCTCGATAAATACGAACATTATAGAAGCCCTAGTAAGTTCTACTATGAGAAAATGTTTTAGGATGATCTAGTAAGATTTGATTCACCCTCCCCTAGGACATAGATAATATCAAGGACTCTCTTAGACTAAGACCTAAAGGGCAACCTTAAAATAAACAATTTGAACCTTTCAATGATGGACATTCCCTACGTTTTTAGAGTGATCGGACTACGGAGTTACTGAAATATACAACTGCGAAACCTTCGCGGCTTGACCCAATTCTCAATCCTGGGCGACTACCAATGGACTCACTGCTTGGCCGAGCAGAAGACCAGGATCCACCGGGATTCGGAAGTGATACGATGAGCTTCCTACCCTGGCCCAGTAGATGATCGATGTATCGGGATCGAGCCCACTATTACCGTCTCTCCGTGTTGGTCAAACATTGAAAACAGCTATCTTACTCTAAATTGTGGGAATTGTCGTCGAGACTCCAAATAGGTAAAGACATAAATGGTAGCAAACCATCAGGGTATGAGAAATGGATAAAGAATTAAGTTTTAAGGGGGGTAGACTAAAATGAACCAGCTGGTATATACCCTACCACGTGTAGAAACTTGGAATTAATAAGTCTTAGACAAATGAAATAATAGAAATCTTCCCTTATTACCCTTAGGCAATTTCGGGGACGAAATTTTGTTTTAAGGGGGGTAGATTGTAACGCCCCGGATTTTTGCCAACCTGGGATTAGATGACCTTAGGCAATGGGTCGATCGTAATACCTCATTAACTTGTCAGAACTGAATCCCAAAGTCTAAAGCCGCCTTTGAACTCATTTCCTTCACAAACCTCACCCTTCATCACCTTGATCTTCCAATTTTTCTAAGAACTTTCACCCTAGACACTATCTTAAACTAGCTAAGTAGTATAACTTGGATCACTTTATATACAAACTCCAAAGGCCTGAGTACCACCTCGACCAGAATTCACTTAGGACTAAATCCTTTAGAAATGAGACAAAGTAACTAAGTGCGAAACCAGATTAGCTACGAAATCCGTTTGAATCGCTTTAAATACGATCTGCAAGACCCAAAACTTGTAGAATCATTGACGCTAGGTTACCCTAAAGTTTAGAACCAAACTCATTTCCCGGCTGCTCTCGGGAATGAAACGAAACTTCGTATTAGGTCTAGATCGTACATTGGGAGTCCGATTAACCCGAAGCTAAGGAACTAGGACCGCCCCACTGGGCTTAACAATCATCTCAAAAATCAGCTCCATTCGATGTTCCATGGCCATTCGTTTCGATTCGGAGCGAGGGAGTGTGAAAAACACTATTCTCATCCAAAATAAAATATCTGGAATAGTGATCTGGCATCATTCGTTGACGCGTCAGTATTAAGCAACCTGACCGTCAGAATCAGACCAAATTACACCCTCGGATTAAGAAAAATTTCAGGAACATTTACATGTACTTAGAATTTCTGATCGTGGCCCACTGACCGTCGAACTGAAAGTGGTCCGCCACGTGCGATCTGGGAATCCGATCGAGTCAAAAACGTAATCCCACGTAGATCCATAGATGGTGAGCTTAAGTCTGACGTTTGGTTCAAGGAGGGCTACCAGAACCTCTCTTTTGAGCTGGAAAAGTGACGAATATCCTATATTAGCAGTAACCCTTGAACCTGAGTCTATTTTGGGAATGTTTTAGGCTATATAAGGGCCTTAGAGCACCCTCTCTCACAGCCATACGAATTTGAGTTTTGGGAGAGAGAAAAGAGAGAGAAAGTGAGGGAGAAGTGGGAGGATCTTCCTCCTACTGTTGCAAATCACCCCACGGGCTGCACCGCCTCTTTTCAGGCGCTTTCCCGCCGATATCAACTCCGTTTTAAGGTAGGAAACCCTAACCCTAGGTCTGATTTGTGGTAGAATCGTCGTAGGCTATGTAACGACTAACCGATTCCGCTCTTTAGGCTAGAAATCTCCCGTATACGGAAGTTCTTCTACCCTTGCTGATTCGTTTCGTTTCCAAAGGCAAAGGTGAGAACTTTAAGTGTATAAGTTACGGTTTTCAACGCTTTCAATGTCAGATAATGGTAGATTCATGATCTGCTTGCAATTGCACATGTACAAAGTGCTTTCCGTTTCCTGTTTTGATTAACGGTGTGAAATATGGAATTTCACATATTCTAGGTATACGTAGAAATACCGTATACGTATTTTTTTTGGATAAATGCTTGACATGTTAATTTAATGTATAATTATATAACATATGAATAAAATACTAGTTTGGCGAAAGGAATCGCCAAAATATATGTTTACTTGTAAATGCGCCGTATGTTGAAATTACGTATTGTAGAAATACCGTATACGTATTTCTTTTGGAATAATATTTGACATATGTATTTAATGTATGATTATACAATACATGATTAAAATACTAGCTTGGCGAAAGGAATCGCCGAAATCTATGTTCCTTTGTAAACACTATGTATGTCGAAATTGGGTATACGTGGAAGTACCCTATACGTATAAAATTTTTGATGTGATTGCCATGTTTAATTTTTGTATGAATATGATGTATATGTATAAAATACTAGTTTGGTAAAGGGACAACCCTAGTACACACTTCCCTAGCATACGTCATGTATGTTGAAATATAGCATTCCAAGTGTTGGTGAATTCACTTGTGAGTGTAAGTGCTTAAGTGTTAGAATCTTAGGTAGGTCTTTGAGATGGGATTCTCGGCTACCTTAGAGTCACATATGACACTCTCCATGTGGTTGTTCACTCTAACCACTCGCCTACGAAATTTAAGTATTTGTATCCCTATTTACATAATGCTTTATAACATGCTTTTGAACATGCTTTGTGACTTGTTTATTAACATGCTTCATGTTATGCTTTATAATATGCTTGCTAGTGTTCTTGAATTACCATGTTATCATGCCGTATTTCACATGCTATGGTTAGGATTTGACTGAGCTTGGGACTATGTTCATAGTCCAGGCATCCGATATCGTCAGACTTGAAGATGTGGTTGGGATTCGTTCCGCCACGCATGATGTGTTGGTGAACCCGTGTCGTACTTCGGTTGGCGATAGTGGTTGGCCACACGAGGTGCTTCTGCGCCTCATATCGTCCAACTTGTTGTGTGCTCGAGCTAGCCGAACACGTCAAGTAAACCGTGTGTCTTATGTATGTTCACCATGTTTGGTCGCTAATGCTTGAACCTAGGGTACCAAACTTACCAGTGATAATCCCGTTAACCATGGTACCTCGATCCGCTAAGACTCATGAGCCGGGCATGGTGGTATGGGACACCGTGGTCGAGCTGTCGGCCTACGCTGGGGCTACGTGCCTCCCCGTAGTGACCAGTGAGCAACTCAACTCGTGAGCCGATTATGGTGGTATGGGACACTATATTCGCGCTGTCGGCCTACACTGATAAGGTGATGGGGGAGTGGTGCAACCTTTGTGCGTAATGACCACAGCGACCCTTTGTAGTGACCGCGAGCATATTCTGAAGTTGCAGCGTGCCTTAGGGTTCGCCGCGACATATAGAGTATGAACTAGGCCTGTTTCTTTATAGCTTTATAGTGATGAATCGTTTAAGGGGTGATGGGGGAGTGGTGCAACCTTTGTGCGTGCAATGTCCTGGCAGCCTCTGCAGTGACCTAGAAAACACACCATCGTCTGATATTAACTAGGACTGGCGACCCTAGATTGGATTATGTTTGGGAATGATACAAGGGAGGTACCTTAGTTTCCCAATCCTGCTGTTTGAAATGGACTAATTAAAAACTCGGTAATCATGCTCATCATGCATCGCATGTGCCTGGAAGATGTGGAGCACTGTGGGATGTAAGCATGCGCGAACGTGAGATGGTGTCGCATGAGGGAGTATGTCGGAGAGGGCATCCATCATACCTGCATTCATACTTGCATTAATCAGAGTAACTAGGAGTGTTTGATTTACTGCTTTATCATTACTGCTTGACTGTATTGATAACATGATAACTTATGCTTTATTGTTCCACTGAGTTAGCTACTCACTCCCACGTTACGGGACGGTGTTGTACACACCAAACAGATTTGTTGAGTTTCAGGTGATGGCGATGCTTGTGAAGCAGAGCCGGACAACTTCTATGGTGTTGAGGAGTTCTCCTATCATGAAATTCTCTGGCGGGTCTCTGAAGACCTGGTACTGTATTGTCGGGGCTGTGGTACTGGGGATAGAAGACATTAAACTTATACATTTGGTATATTTTAGAACTGTAGTTGTATTTATTTAACCTGGTAATGTTATCACACTCTGGAGACTCATCATAGTTTATATATTTTATCTATCTATCATAGTCTTCCGCTTGCAAAATTAACTGTCTCTGGAGTATGATATGCTGTTTTGGCTTAATCTCACTCATGTTCAATGCACGAATACAGTCAACATTCAATCATCATTCATTTTGTTGCATAAGTGATGTTCTGGAACTCGGGAGTTGAGTTTATGCTCGACCCCCGATTTTCAGGGCGTTACACACACCTAATGGACGGTTCAGATCATTGGAGTTGATGATGATGGTGGGCCCAAATTTAAACTGATGAACCATGTTCGTCACTGGCAGGAAAAGAAAATATAAGTGTAAGTTTCCTCTTTTGCTCGGGTCAGCGGGTCAAGTGTGCTTTGATTAATCTTATAGTTTCGGGTACGCGCACGCTATCGTACACATTCACAGTGTGCTGGGCCCACCACGATGTATTTGATGAATCCATTCCAACCATTTATTTTTAATAGGATTTTTGGACTATCCCACCAAAGATGAGGGGGATCCAACATTTAGGTGGGCCATACTTCCAAAGTTTTATCTCTAATTATAGATTTCTACTGGTCTGTCGGTCAGATCATTCCAAAATTGGACATCAACGGTAAAAAGTTTCCCAAGGACCACTTAGCTAAAGATCGATGGCTAGACTTGTGGTCAGGTGACTCCATACATATTTATAATATTACTTACCATTAGTATGACATTTTTAATAACTTTATTATCATTGCTTTATTATTAGTAGTAGTAGTGTTTACAATTTCTTCTACTTTTCTCTAATTGTTTGCGTGGGACACACCCATATCAGTGTTATTTGTTCATTCACTCAGCTCGTATAGGGCTTTAATTAGAAGGATTGGATCATTTTATTTTTGTAAGTGGGCCACGATACATGGGTCTTAACATTCAGTTATCGATTTATTAAAATTAACAGTTGGATATGAAATTGTTTGATATTCTAACTATTGAAATTAAGTGGTGGTTGAGATTTATCAAGTGATGGCGAATAACGTCGGTTATTTACATATTCAAACAAACATACTAATCTAGTTTATAATAGTAACACCCGAGTATGCAAAAGAATGAGGTGTTACAATCTACCCTCCTTAAAGAGAATTTCATCCTCGAAATTGAATGGTCCTACTCATACTGTGAACGAAAATAATTCTTTTACTGTGTTTGTTATTATTCACCACCTTCCATGTGAGGCATATTTGTAGGTACCGACGTTTGTAACTACCATTAAAATTTAGGTTGTTACATTATCACATTGAGTCTAGCTATCCAAATTTAGGTATAGGACTGGTTTGGATAAAAGCCCCTTGTGATGAACCCCACAACTTGCGATACCACGTACTATCTTCTCGACTACACACTCCAGCGTTGTCATTTCTTTTGTATTGTATATTGCATTGCATCCTCTGCATATGACATTTGGTTTACTATGTTTTTGCATTACATGGCCTAGATAAGGCTGATGGTATTAGTGGACTTGTCAGGATTTGTACATTGCATTGCATCCTCAGCATATGACATTTGGCATACTATGTATTGCATCACATAGCCATGTTATAGTTGACAGTATTCATGGACTTGCCAATATTTTCATACACTCTGATATTTGTTTGCTTGGCACATGTATTGTGCACACACGCACCACCCTCTAAGCTTCTTAGTAAGCTTATGCATGATTGTTACGTGCAGGTGACGTTAGGTCATAGCAGCGTTAAGGCAGGAGCTTGGGGAAGATCGTTTTGGAGATTTCGTTATTTATGTATTTTCCTTTTAGCACTGTAATCCAAAGTTTATATTAGTGGATATGTGGTGATGATGTTGTTCTTGTGATTTGGGTATACTTGTGGTTATGCTTCTTTACAAAAAAAATTTCACACTGAAAATCCTCCTTATAGGATCCCAAGATCGAAATTTGGCTTATAGGCGCTAAGAGCCAAGAATGGGGTGCTACGGAGGCTATCGGCGCCGGATTCAGCAATCAAAAATTTTGTGAGCCCGGTTTCTAAGTTTGGGGCGTGAAAATTTCAGAACAGTTGGTCTACACACCGAACCACTATAACTCCTGGTGTTTTGTGGTGAATGATGATGTGATGTATATGTGGTGAATGGTTGTAATTCTTTTATGTACATGTGGTGAATGCTTATAATAGATAACTTTCTTTTCTTGTCCTCTTGTTTTAGTTTGTGATCTTGATCCTTACTATGTTCATGAAATCAGGTTATCATACCTAAAACCTTAGTTTTTGGTGTAAGGTTGTCCTATGAACACAGTTTAAATTAATTTCTCAATACTATTATAATTGAGATCTCTGATTAGTTCTGATTTATTTAATCTTTCAGTTCTTTAATTTTTTAATTGGCATAGTCCTATTCCTCCCCCCCCCCCCCCCCTCTCCCCCGCCCCCCAAAGGACTGATAGCTTGCCTCTTTCAAGTGGTATCAGAGCTTAGTTGCTCATTTTTTATTTTTTTATTTTGATTAAGTTCCTTGAGTTTAAAGATCTAGAGCTTTCGTTATGTCAATTTTCGATAGCTTATCTGTTACCAGTCCACCACCCTTTGATAGCTCAAATTATGTTTATTGGAAAGCCAGAATGAGGATATTTTTTAAATTCATAGATGAAAGCATGTGGCAAGCCACTATAACCAAATGGAAATCACTTGTGTCTGAGGTTCTAGGCAGTGATGGAAATAAGTCCATTAAAGAAACTCCATTTTACTTATGGACTATACATCAGAAAAATGAAAGCAGTGCAAATGCTAAGGCCTTAAATGCCATTACTTGTGCTCTATCACCTGATGAATTCAAGAGAATTATTTCATGTGATACAACTAAACAAGCCTGGGACATTCTTGAAATGACACATAAAAGAACTACTATAGCTAAGAAATATAAAGTTCAAATCCTCACTACAAGGTTTGAGGAAATTTGTATGAAAGAAAATGAAACTTTCATGGACTTCTATACGAAATTAAATGACATAGTAAATTCCATGTGGGGTCTGGGAGATGGAATCCTAGAAAGCAAGGTTTATGCTAAGATACTGCAATCTCTTCCTGAGAGGTTTAATTCTAAAGTAACTATCATTTAGGAACTAAGAGACACTGATCTAATGAAGGTTGATGAGTTAGTTGGTTCGCTCCAAACATACGAGTTATATTTCAAAGCTCCTAAAGGTAAGTTCATAGCTCCTAAGTCATCCAAGTCTTTTTCAAAAGAAAACAATGTTAATTTTGATATAGAAGATACAGAGGATGATATGGCTTTACTTGCTAAAAAGTTTTACAGAAATTTAAAAAATAAGAAATGGTCTGATTTTCAAAAACCTTCTGATAAAAGAAAAGGAAAATCTAAAACTTGGAAATCTGTAAAAGACAGTTAATGTTTCAACTGCCATGAATTTGGGCATTTGGCAAATAAATGTCTAAAAGGGATAAGGAAAAAAGAAAGGGTATGATAGCTACTTGGGATGAATCATCCAGCTCTGAAAGTTCTTCTGAGTCAGATGAATCAGAACAAGAAACTTCAAATGAAGTAAAAGCCCTAATGGCTATAACCAGATTCACCTCCTCAGATAGTTGTAACTTATTTGATTATGAGAATCTCAAGAGTGACCCTAAAAATGAAAATGAAGATGATCTTCAAAATGCCTATAATGCCCTATATAGGGAAAGTTGTAAAATAGCTGTCAAGTTAAAGATTCCAAAGGAAAAATTTCTTAAACTAAAAGAAGAACTTGAAAATATTGTTTTGGAAAAATCTCATCTTTCTGATTGTTATGTAAAAGCGAAACTTGATTTAAGTTTTAAAACTTCTAAATTTGAAAAACTCAGAATAAAAAATGAGAATTTAAAACTTAAAGTTTCTTCTTTATTGAGTTCTAAGGATACTTGGAGATATGCCCATGGAGACCCTAAGCTAGAAAAATTATTAACCGCATCCAGAAAGTGTGGTGATAAATCGGGTATGGGCTATATCAAAGATACTCCCTTAAAAAATAAGAATGCATCTCCTATATTTGTAAAAGGAGAATCCTTAAACTCAAAAGGTAAGAATTTGAGAAATAATAACCAAAACAGTTTCAAAAATTTAAAACCTTTTCAAGCTTCTAAAGTTAATTTTAATAACATCAGCTTTAGAATCAAAGATATAATCTCTTAGCTGAAAAAATAGTTGACTTACTCAAAGAGCTTCTAAAATCTAACTCTAATGTTATCAAAGTTGATAGATAGAGAAATTCCAACTCTCACAAGCCAAGAAAAACGAATGATACTCTAAACCCAGAACTACAATGAAATGTGTTCCAATAGTTACTTGTCTTATTGCCCACACTGCTTTCAAAGCTTCTAGCCATTCAAAATGGTACCTAGACAGTGGATGTTTAAGACATATGACAGGTGACAAGGATATATTCACCAATTATAAAGAAATAAATGATGGTTCAGTTACTTTTGGTGATGGAAGCAACTACAGGATTATAGGCCAAGGTACTGTTCAACTCTCTAACCTTCCTCATTTTGAAAATGTTTTATATGTTAAAGGTCTTAAACACAATCTTCTAAGTATATCTCAAATCCGCGATAACAAACATAGCGTAAAATTTACTAATCAAGGATACGAGATTTCAAATGAGAAAGGTTATGTGATATTAAATGTTCATAGGACTTCTAAAAATTGCTATATTATTAATGAGTCTTGCTCTTCTAAATTTTCATGTTACATGGTCTAAACAGACGAAACAGAATTATGACATAAACGTCTTGGACATGTTAACTACTGAAACCTCTATAAACTGAGCAAAATTGATCTTATTCGAAGTCTACCTAAATTAAAAAAAAGGTTGATAAAATATGTGGTGCATGCCAAATTGGCAAACAAACTAGGAGTAGTCACAAGAAAGTGAAATCCTTAGCCACAACCAAACCTCTTGAACTTCTCCATATGGATTTAGTTGGACCGACCAAAATGGAGAGTAGAGACGGAAAGAAGTACTTTCTGGTTATTGTTAATGACTTTATCAGATTTACTTGGGTAACATTCATGAGAAAAAAATCTGAGACTCTCGATGAAGTCAAACGAATACTGAAACGAATTCAGACTGAAAAAGAAATGAATGTTATCAAGATTAAAAGCGATCATGGTATTGAATTTGAAAATAGCAATTTTGAAAAATACTGTACTATCATGGTACTAAATTCGAAAATAGCAATTTTGAAAAATACTGTACTGATCATGGCATATCGCATGAATTTTCTACTCCTAAGACACCTCAACAAAATGGGGTTGTTGAAAGGAAGAATAGAGTATTACAAGAGATGGCTAATGTTATGTTAAATAGCATGAATTTACCTAAAAACTTGTGGGCTGAAGTTATAAATACTACGTGTTATATTATAAACCATGTGTATGTAAGAAAATTAAAAGATAAAATAACCTATGAGTTATGGTTCAATACGAAACCAACTGTTAAGTACTTTCAGATTTTTAGAAGTAATTGCTTCATATTACGTGACCGTGAAAACTTAGGGAAGTTTGAAACTAAGTGTGATAAAGGAATTTTCTTGGGGTATGCTCTGAATAGTCGAGCATATCGTGTTCTTAATAAAAGAATAGGAGTGATCCAGGAATCCATTAATGTTGTAATTGATGATCACCTGATCACACCCACACTTAGTCTAGAAGATGATGAAGTCAAGTTAATTGAGAAACCTGAATCTTCATCTAGTCCAGTTAATATTGAACTAAGGTCAGTCAAAGACCATCTTACTAATCTGATATTAGGTAATCCTCTCACTGGTGTGCGAACAAGAAAACAATTAGAAAATATTTACAATTATGTTTGCTTTACTTCTCAAATTGAACCAGCCAACATAAAAGAAGCACTTACCGATGAAAATTGGATTGTAGCCATGCAAGAAGAGTTAAATCAATTTGTAAGAAATGATGTCTGGTATTTGGTTCCAAGACCAACTGATAAACATATAATTGGAACCAAATAGATTTTTAAAAATAAATCTTATGAAATGGGAAATATAATTAGAAATAAGGCTAGTTTAGTTATATAAGGGTACATTTGATAGAAGGAATCGATTATGATGAAACCTTTACACTAGTAGCTCGCCTTGAATCCATCAAATTGTTTATATCCATTGCTTGCTTAAAAAAATTTAAGATATATCAAATAGATGTTAGAAGTGTATTTTTAAATGGTGATCTACATGAAGAGGTCTATGTTGAACAACCTAAGGGTTTTGAGGACCCTAAACTCTCAGATCATGTATATCGCCTAAAAAAGGCACTTTACAGTCTAAAATAAGCTCCTAGGGCATGGTATGAGAAGCTGAGCAAGTTCTTACTCAGTTACAAATTTATCATGGGAAGTGTTGATAAAACTTTATTTGTTAAAAAATACAATGAACACATACTGATTGTACAGATCTATGTGGATGATATTATCTATGGTTCTACAAGCACTAACCTGTCTGTTGAGTTTGTAGAACTTATGAAATCCAAGTTCGAAAGGTTGGAGAATTGAATTACTTTCTAAGCTTACAAGTTAAATAGCAAGAAGATGATATCTTCATTTCTCGAACCAAATATGCCTTAAATCTGGTTAAGAAGTTTGGATTCGAGAACGGTAAGAAATTTGATACTCTTATATAACATCTCAGATTTTTGCCAACCTGGAATTAGACGTCCTTAGGCAATGGGTCTATCTTAACGCCTTATTAACTTGTCAGAACTGAATACCACAGTCTAAAATCGGTTCGTAACCCATTTCCTTCACAAAGCTCACCTTTCATTGCCTTGTTCTTTAAATGTCTCTAAGTACTTTCACTTTAGACATTATCTTAAAGTTTAGGTGATGAAGAATAATACTTAAACTAAATATTACTGAAAATAGTAAATACATAAATAAAATGGGCTTTTGACCATAGACCTTATGGAATCATCGACGAATAAGTTATTTAGAAACATCAGCCTCTCCTGCCCTAGGACCTTCTTCTGTCGTAATTAGGGCATGAATTAGTTACGTATTAATTACTTGGATCACTTTATATACAAGCTACAAAGGACTAAGTACCACCTCAAGCAGAAATCTTACAGGACTAAATCCTTTAGAAATTAGACAAAGTTAACTAAGTGCTAAACTGGATTAGCCATGAAATCTGCTTGAATCGCTTTAAATATGATCTGCAAGACCCAAAACTTATGGAATTATTGACGCTAGGTTACCCAAAAATCTAGGATCAAACTCATTACTCGACTGCTCTCAGAGCACATTGAAACTCCGTATCAGATCTGGACCGCACGTCGAAAGTCTGATTAACGCGAAGTTAAACGATTAGGACCGCTTCGCTGGGCTTGACAACCATCTCGGAAATCAAATCCAGATAGTATCCCACGACTATTCGCTTGAGCTCGGAGTGAGGAGTGTAAGAAAACCTAGTTTTCTTTAGAAATTAAATGAACTTTAAGTAATCTAAGACTTGGTGTTTGCGGGCCAAATATAAGCAATCAGACCGTCAGAATCTGACCCAAATACACCCTCGGATCAGGAAAAATTTCATATACATGGCAGTGTACTTGAAATCCCCGATCGAGTTTCACTGACCGTTGAACTGGAACTGGTCCGCCACGCGTGATCTGGGAATTCGACCGGAACAAAAACTTAACTCCACTTAGATCCATCGTCTGTAAGCTTAAGTCTGACCTTTGGCTCAAGGGGGCCTCCAGAAATGCTCCGTTGAGCTGAAACAGGTCCACTTCGGATATAACCTAAGTATACCTTGACCTTAGGTCTAATTCGGTGTGTTTTTAGGCTATATAAGGACCTTAAAACCCTCTCACATTCAGCCACACGAATTTGAGAAAACTTAGGAGAGAGAAGAGAAAAAAGAGAGAATGTGTGGGAGATGTGGGAGGATCTCCCTGATGCTCTACCCTGCTGCTATCCGTGCTTAACCACCTCACTCTAATCGCTTTCCTGGCGATTCTGACTCCATTTCTAGGTAAAAAAACCTAACCCTAAGCTATTTTAGAGTTTTCAAGAGTGTGGGTGATGTAATAGCTGACCTGTTTCATGATTTAGGTTGCCTAATCACCGTAAACGAAGGCTTAGAGATTCTGGCATATTCGTTATGATTTTACGACAAAAGGCGCGAACTTTAGATGTATAGGTTATGGTTTTCAACGCTTTCAATGTCAGATAATGATAAATTCATGATCTACATGTAATTGCACATGAATAAAGTGTTGTTTGTTTTCCATTTCTGTTAAATATGAAGAATATGAAATTTTGTGTATTCTAGGTATTTGTAGAAAATACCGTATTCATATAAATTTCGCTGATATGATTGCCATGAGTATTTGCCATGTATATATGCTAGTTATGGATGTATGACCTGTTTGGTGAAAGGATTCGCCCTAATACAATTTTTGGCCAACATTGTTTATATAGGCTAATGTGTGTAGTCTAAGTTTTTGTTGAAATGTCTAAATAAATATGGATTTATGATTTATGCCTACCATATGTATTGAATGTAAGAATATGATTGATGTGTATAAGACAACTCCTTGATATGAGGATTTGTCCTATTCTATGTTGAAATCAACATACGTCATGTATGTTGGAGTGGTGTAGTTTAAGTGTTTGATAAAATGCCCGTGTGAGAAATTGTGTGACGAACTAAATTTAATAGTGGTGTTGAGATAGGATTCTTAGCTACCTTAAAGATTGATATGATTTCCTCCATGTTGTTTGTTTAATTTAACCACTTACTTATAAAATATATGTGTTTATATTTCCTGTTTATATTGTGCTTTATAACATGCTCGAATTACTTTGTTTATTCTGCTTTACTCTACATGCTTCTGAATAAGGATTGATTGTGTTTGGGGATATGATTATAGTCCAGGCAATCGGAAACGAAAATGAATGTGTGGTTGAGATTCATTCACCATGCGAGATGTGTTCGACGAACCCGAGTTGTACTTCGATTAGCGATAGTGGTTGGCCACACGAAGTGCTTATGCACTTCATGTCGTTCAACTTGTCATGTGCTCGAGCTAGCCGAGCTCATCAAGTAACCCAATCTGTCTTATGTATATTCACCATGTTTGGACGCCTCTGTTTGAACCTGAGGTACTAACCTTACCAGTGGAATCCTGTTAACCGTGGTACCTCGATCCGCTAAGACTCATGAGCTGAGCATGGTGGTATGGGACACCATGGTCAAGCTGTCGGCCTATGCTGGGGCCACGTGCCTCCCCGTAGTGACCAATGAGCAACCCTGACTCGTGAGCCGAATACGGTGGTATGGGACACTGTATTCGAGCTGTCGGCCTACACTGATTGGTGATGAGCCCTTTGTAGTGACCTCGAGCATACTCTGAAGCTACAGAGAGGCGACTAGCCTTCCCGTAGTAACAGAGTATAAACTAGGCCTGTATTGATAAGGTGATGGGGGAGTGGTGTAACAATTCCGTGTAACAGCCCTGACAGCCCTTGCAGCGACCTAGAAACACACCATCGTATGAGTTATTTAGGAGGATGACCCTAGAATGGATCATTATTTGGGAATGATATAAGGAAGGTACCTTAATTTTCCAATACTGCTGTTTAAAATGGACTAATAACAACTCGGTAATCATGCTCATCATCGCATTGCATGTGCCTGAAAGATGTGGAGCACTGAGGGTGACAGCATGCCGCGGACATAAGATGATGCCGCACGAGGGAGTATGTTGGTGAGGGCATGTATCATAATCGCATCTCATCCTTGCATTAATTACAGTACTTAGGATTGTTGATTGTACTGCTTTATCATTACTACTTGACTGAATTGATAACATGTTAACCTATGCTTTATTGTTCCACTGGGTTGATCACTCACTCCCACGTTACGGGACGGTGTTGTACACACCAACCAGACCTTGTTTGAGTTTCAGATTATGGCGATGCTGCAAAGCGGAGCCGGACTTTTATGATGATGAGGAGGATTCCTCCTTTATGCAGTTTTTAGGTGAGTTCATGTGAGTCGTGCCTTGATCGACGGGGTTATAGGGATGTTGACTAGAGGACCTTACACATTTGGTATATTTTGGAGTTATATTTGTAATTAATTAACCTGGTAACATTATCACACTCTGGAGACTCACCACAGTTTATATATTTTATATATCTATCACAGTCTTCCGCTTGCAAATTTAACTGTCTCTGGAGTATGATATGCTGTTTTGGTATAATTCCATTCATGTTTCAATGCTCTCATCATAATCATCATTATCTATGTTGCATAAGTGATGCGTTGGAACTAGGGAGCTGAGCTTTGCTCGACCCCCGATTTCCAGGGCGTTACATCCTATGAGTACGACTCTCAAACTTTCAAAGGATGAAACAGGTAAAAGTATAAACTTTCGCTTATCTCACAACATGATTGGTAGTTTCTTATACTTAACTGTTAGTAAACTAGATATTGCTTTCAGTGTAGGAATCTGTGCTAGATATCAATCTGATCCAAAAGAATCTCATCTTATTGTTGTTAAATGTATAGTCAGATATGTAACAAGTATTGCTAATTTAGGCCTTTGGTATCCGCATGATACAAATGTACAACTTGCCGGATATATTGATGCCGATTGGGTAGGAAACATTGATTATAGAAAGTCTACCAGTGGTAGATGTTTCTATGTTGGAAATAGTTTAGTTTCCTAACACAGTAAGAAACAGAGTTCGGTATCTTGATCTACAACTAAGGCTGAATACACCACAGCTGGTAATGCATGTACCCAGCTGGTTTGGAGGAAAAGAATTATGGAATGTTACAGAATTGTGCAAGATACAATGATTTTGTATTATACTAACTCTAGCACAATTAATATTTCAAAGAATCTTATTCAACATTCTCGCATGAAACATATAGATATTAGATATCATTATATCTGAGAATTGGTTGAAGATAAAAGCATTTCTTTAGAATATATCCAGACTGAAAATCAGCTTGCCGACATTATGACTAAACCACTTGACAGGAATAAATATTCCAAATTAAAACACAATATTGGTACGTGGATTTCAAATTAATTAAATCATGTTATTTTTACATTTTTTTTATGTTTATAAATTTTATGCAAAAATTTTGAAAAATTTTAAAAAATATATTTGAAATTTTTAGTGCGGCACAACTGGTCGAGCACGTCCTTGACCAGTCGAGCCTCGACGGGTCGAGCATGTACTCGACCAGTCGAGCCTCGACGGGTCGAGCATGTACTCGACTAGTAGAGGAGCACGGGTGGGCTTCTCTAGAAGAGGGAAAAAATCACTTTTTCCTCAATTTTCTTCATCTTCCTCAACAAGCTCTTGCTCGACTCGTCAAACCCATCTCCATAGAGTCATTGTAAGTGCCTCATTTTTTATTTCCTTTTAGATTTGGGTTCTTGTATGCATCTTAAGATTCATTTTGTTGTCGATTTGAGATTTTCACTCTTTTCATAGAGGGTTTTTGGGCAAAAATTTGATATTAGTTAAACCCATTGTCACGATCCAAACTCGGAAACTGGGCTCACAAAATTTCCGATCGCCAAATCCAGCGCCGACAGCCTCCGTAGTTCCCCATTCTCGACTTCCAGTGCCCATATGCCAAATTCCGATCCTGGGATCCTACAAGGAATTTTTTCAGTGTAAATTTTATTTTATTTTATAAAGGAGCATAACCACAAGTGTACCCAAATCACAAAGGCAACATCATCATCACATACATGAAGGGAAAATATAAGATAAATGCTAAAAGCTCCAGAAGCTCTATCATACGTTCCTGCCTCAGCTCAACTGAGTCTTATCGTCACCTACACACATCTATCGTGCATAAGCTTATAGAAATCTTAGAGGGTGGTGTATGTATGTGCGCAAGATAAGTGCCAAGCACATAAATATTAGCGTAAGTGGAAAACTGGCAAGGCTAGAAGTCATTCAATATCAGAGTATGCAATGCGGAGTCATACTGAGCCAAATATTAGATACCAAGGATGCAATACAGTATGCAATTCTGAAGAGCCACGAATACCATTAGCCTCATCTAGGCCATATAAATGCAAAAATATAGCAACCCAAATGCCATATACCGCGGATGTAATGCAATATGCAGATCCTAGCGAGTCCATAATACCATCAACCTCATATAGGCTATGCAATATAGAAGCATAGTAAACTAAATGCTATGTGTTGAGGATGCAATGTAATATGCGGTGCGAAAGAAATGACTAAACTGGAGTGTGAAGTTAGGATGATAGTATGTAGTATCACAAGCTGTGGGGTCATCATAAGGGACTTTTATTTAAACCAGTCCCATACCTAAATTTGGATAGCTAGACTCAATGTGGTAGACTCCTGATCTCAAGTTGGTCACAAGCCCAACTGAAATCCTGGCCATTGCGAAGGTACACATAATAATTTAGTTGCGCACCACCAGCCCGAGTGGATAGTGCATGAATGAATAAATGATTCAAATGATGAATATACAACTCTACATCTTAGTACAGTACGTCTCTGGGATCATCACCAGGGTCTAGTACACTCTATGCCAGCTTGCCGCCCCATTAAGTGCACAATTGGGTAAGTGGAAGAGACCTCACTATCTGTTTGCCAATATTAGCCCAGCTCGTCGATAGCGAAATCATTTCTCAAGCTGGTCAGACTCAGCCTAACATTGCCTACTCCCTCTGGCAAGTAAGACCACACCCCCTCCCAACCGATCATGACACAGTGGAAGACGCACCCTAACTGGTATACGGCCCTCATGCGCTCATGTATATCCACTCGGTATAGACGTTGGAGCATCCCTTGGCCTCGGGGGTTTAAGGATTTTTACCCAGGGACATCTATCGCGCCTGTATGGTAGAACCAAATATTTTCAGTGTCCCATCTGGCCATCCATGATATGCCTGTGGAGGCCACGACCTAAATGTCACTAGGGCGTATGATGGTCATATCACAAAATGTGATATGCATGTGTAACGTCTATAAAAAATTCGTACAAAGACCCGAGTACCTCCTCAAGCAGAAATCCCTAAGGACTGTATTCTGTAGAAAATTAGGTAAAAATTAATTAAGTACTAAACTAAATTAATCGATGGATTTTGCTTGAACCACCATTTACACAAATGGCAAGACCCAAAACCTTCAAAATTGTTAACTCAACATTACTTGAAAACATAGGAGAAATCCCATTAGCCTGTCGCTCTCGGGAATACATTGAAACTCCATATCAGACCTGGACCGCACGTCGAAAGTTCGATGACCGCAAAACTATAGGATTATGTCTGTCTTACTGGGCTTGACAACCATCGTGGGAATTGAGCCCAGATAGTATCCAGAAACGTACAACTTGACCCGTGAGTAGAGTGTGTGAGAAACGCGGATATCTTTAGAAAATGTACTGAAACTTAAGTGAATTGGCCCATTCTCTTACGTGCAAATTTGAGGATTTCAGACCGTCAGTTTCTGACCAAACTTCACCCAAATTTCGCTACACGAATTTGTATACTTGTGGCCCCGATCGAGTAAGTATGACCGTTGATCAGACACGGGTCCTCCATGGCCGATTGGCCTATCCAATCACGCCGAAATCATATCCTGGCATAGATCCATTGTCAGGGAATTTACCCTATGGCGTAGGTGAGTAATGGACCTCCAATGAGCCCCGTTCGTTAGAAAGAGGCACCCTTTGGTTATAAATTAAGTATATCATGGCCCTGGGGCCATTTGCATAAGTTTTAGGCCTATATAAAGCCCTTAAACCACCCCATTTCTATTCCATACAAATTTCTCTAATCCTAGGAGAGAGAAGAGAGAAAAGAAGAGAAAAGAGTAGGGAGAGAGGGGAAATCTTTGGAGATTGCTGCAGTGGTTCTCTCCCACTACTCCACGTATGGATTCACCTCCCCAATTCGCTACACAATCATTTTCGGTTACGATTTGGGTAATAAATCCTAACCCTAATCTTGATTTAGAAATCCGGATTGAGTAATCGATATACTAGCTAACCTAATTCGTGCTTTAGGTACTCGTTGTCCTGTTTTCGGGAACGTAGTGTTGAATCGAGTCCGAATCGAGAAATTCGACAGAAGGTGCGGAATATAAATGTTTAGGTTATGGTTTTCAATGCTTTCAATGTCAGCTAATGATTTATGTCTGACTTGAATGCTGCCATATTATCTTAGATACGACATTTTCGATATATTATTCACGTATGATTTATGTTGAAATGTTTGAATGAACGTGCAATTGTGATTTGTGCTTACCATAACTGTTAATCTAGGATTCATGTTTGTCGTATGCATGATGATCTCCTTGGGTAAGGAATTGCCATAATATATGTCATAACTAATTTAATTTATGTATTTGGTGAAGCATAACTTAGATGTTTGATAAAATGTCCGAATGAGAAAATGTTGATGAAGTGTATTTATTCAGTGTATTAAGATAAGATTCTCAATTACCTTAATCATTTGTATAGTTTCTTCCATGTAATCATATTTTTCGCTATACAACTTATGGATAAAATGCAAGTGTTACTGACATGTTCAATGTGTTTGATGAAATGCTCCAATGAGAGATTTGTTTGGACTGATTGCCAAATGCTGGAATTATTGTCACATGTGTTTACTTGTTACATATGAGTAGGATTGGGGCTACGCCGTAGTCCAGGCAATCGGTAATAGTCCCCATTCAGGTGGTCGAATTAATTTCACCACCTCAGATATATTCGACGAATCTGGGTCGCACGACGATTACCGATAGTGGTTAGGCCACGAGGGGTGCTTATGCACTCCATGTCGATTAAGTCGCCGTGTGCTCATACCAATCGAACTTGTCTAATAAAACGATTGGCCTAATGTGTGTTTACCATGTACAGATACCACTGCCTGAATCTAAGGTACCCCCTCCGATGTAAAGGCCCGCCTTAAATATGATACTACGATCCATCATGACTCATGAGCTGAGCATGGTGGTATGGGACACTGTGTTCGAGTTATCGGCCTATGTCGAGGTGATCAACCACCCCGTAGTGACCAGTGAGTAAACTCAGACCCGTGAGTCGAGCATGGTGGTATGGGACACCATGTTCGAGCTGTCGGCCTACGCCAAGGTGATTAGCCAACCCATAGTGTCTATGAGCACAAAATTATGAACTTGCCTATCCATTGCTTTTAATTGGGAGTGATGACCCCACAACTTGTCTATCGTATGTGCTTGACTAGGAGTGATGAACCTAGATGGATCCTTCAGTCTAGGTCAATGATAAAAAGGGAGGGACCTTAGCTTCTCAAATTTTTTGTATGAATAAACTTAATTAATGAAAAGGACAAGCTATATGTCCTAAGAGAGGGGGGGGGGGTGAATAGGACTATGCCAAATTAAAATAAAATCAATGGAATAAAATAAATCAATAGCCTTACAATTATAAATCAATTCACAATGCTGAAATCAAATCACCTTAATAAATAAGTATTGAGAGATTGATACAAATTTAGTTCTAAGGACAACCTTACACCATAATAAACAAGGGATTATGATAGGACAACCTTATTTCTAGAACGTCTTTTGGATCAAGAACTCAATTTTAATAGATATAAATGAATAGCGAAGAATTGAAATTAAATGCAGAAATATAGATCTAATTTATTACAACAATCCCCACACTTGCTTGAAATGTAAATTGTTACAACATTCACATCCACATGTACATTCCACACAATTGAATGATAAAAGATATGAAAATTATACAAGCATTCAATCCACAAGACAAAGACTTATAGTGGTTTGCCTTTGTGTACACCAACTGTCTTTCAACAGCCACACAGAATGCTACTCCACTCCTAATATCCTCACACAGGGGATATTAGCATTCACTATCAAATAGGTTTTCACAGGTTCACCTAAAACCTTTACAATTGTGTCTTTTTCACTTAAGCTTACACAATTCAAAAACCCCTCTTTTCTGAGTTTTCTGTCTCTCCTCAGATAACCAATATAATGAGATTTTTCTGGCTTAACCTCAAACAAAACCAAAAGAAATGAAATTTTACAGAATTGTAAAATACCTGGATTTTTCCTTTTCGTAGCAGCCTGGTAGAACCAATCGGAGTAGATGATTCAATGTCAAAGTTCAATGTCCAGTACTCACTTTAATATGATTCTAAGTTCTAATAGATTTTAGATTTTAACCAGTTGGGCGTAGCTATATTTGATTTTGATTCCAAGAAGGAATAAGGTAATTCCTCTTTTCAAATAAGATTGGAATATAGAAAAAAAATCAAATTAAATAAGCTAGCAAAAAGAGAAAGCAATTATGCACAAAATAGCTTAAAAACTAGCACAAACTTATCTCAGAGTAGAGCCTTGAAAATATTATGAATTGAATTATCAAACTCTAAAATTTGTATTCAATTTATAGAAGCAGAAATCGCATCTACGACTAGTCTTAAGAACCTTCGACTAGTCGTAGATCTAACGGATATTTGAAATAAGGAGCGTGATTTTTTAAAGCCGTTCCACGATTGGTCTTAGGGAACCTACGGCCGTGGTCGTAGGACCATAGAAACTTCTTTGGACTTTAAGTCGTAGTGACCGGTCGTGATCG
Source organism: Magnolia changhungtana (assembly GCA_030180095.1). Classification (NCBI taxonomy): domain Eukaryota; kingdom Viridiplantae; phylum Streptophyta; class Magnoliopsida; order Magnoliales; family Magnoliaceae; genus Magnolia; species Magnolia changhungtana. The sequence goes on from JASAUF010000625.1 coordinate 8,264,965, forward strand.
AGTCGAAGTCATTCCTACGATCAGTCGAAGGACCACCGATCTTGGTCGTAGGTGTACAAAAATTACGAAAATTCTCAACAACTTAGAATTTGGTCATGGAATTTCTTGGGTAGTGAGTGAATCCCGATCTTGGTCGAGAACGGGGACTAGGGTGGTCTTAGAACAGACCAAAAACCTATTAAAGATATAATTGAGTTATGTATCCGAAATGACCTACTCTAAGGTCAACCTAATGGTCATTCAAACCTGAATCATGTTGTATGGACATTGAACTTCAACCATTCAACGAATGTAGACATTTGAACCTTATCAAGCTTGAGATCTTGAACTTGTTGTAGCTTTAATCTTAAAATCTTCATCAGCTTGAAAACTACTTCATGCATTGCTCTTAAGTCTTGAAGTTGTTTCTTGAGTCTTGAACTTCAACATTGTAGCTTTGAACATTGATAGGATGATGAAGTACACTTTGTATTTCTTGAAGACATCCAATGTCATGAAGTGTTGATGCAGTGTCTTGAACACATATAAATCACCATACAAACACAAGACACAGATAGATGTTTTGACACATCAAAATTTGACAACCAAAGGAGTATGAGACCATAGCACTTACAATCTCCCCCTTTGTCAAATTTGTGACAAAACACCCAAATAACACCCAAATAATAATACCTCCAATAAGAATAAGAGAGATATAAGCACAACAGGTTCAATAGCGAATCATGCTCCAGTTAAACAGACATCATAAACAACATCCAGCTTACTCCCCCTAAGTAACATCACATCCAAACTACTCTACAATTCCATAATCATAATCATTAAATCTAGCCAAAACCTCACCAAACTTCTCCCCCTTTTTGACACAAAATGACAAAGGAAGAAAAAATAAGGGTAAGCTAAGGTTAAGGAAGGTAGGAGATGGAATATAGATGCAAGAGATAAAAAGTTCGAAGTGCATAGTGCATAATTCAACAAAGGTCAGTCAAGCAAACATAGTGCAGCCATAGAGTAAAGTTAAATACCAGTTATTATAGACCAAACGTAAAATTGTCAGTCAAAACTAGAAGAGGGAGCAGGATTAGATGGATCACTTTTGTGTAAACCCCTAGCAACACGCCTCATATATTTGCATAAATAAGAAAATTGAGTGTCTTGGGTAACACGAATTTGAGCCACCTGTTCCTAAAGAGAATTCAACCTCTCATCAAAATTAGAAGGCGGAAAGTCAAGATCATCAGCCGAGTCTGACTCAAGGTCTTCAAAAATATCATCCATATTTATGTCTGCAGGAAGATCACCACCTTCATCTGCATTCCCTGCTTCAGCACCACTGCTACCAACATCCACTTGGCCATCAACCAATTCTAAATTCATCTTGTTAATATTGGAATTATTAAAAGGGAGATGATGGATGGGTTTCTCTCTAACAGGCATAGCCACGAGCATATGATTGGCTAACCTAGTCATCAGATAACCAAAGGGAATATCCCTATGACCTGGATGGAGATGAAACTGAATAATGGAGTGACAAATTAACAAAGGCAGACAGATTTTCACACCAGAGATGACGGAATGCAAAACACAAACCATGAATGTAGTGAGTTCGGTTTTATTACCAGAACGCGAATATAGATTTGAGATGAAAATCCTGTGAAGCACTCTGTGTCTAGGTAACAAATACCTTAAAGGAAGTGTATTACCTTTATGAGTCCAGTGAACATCCAAATTACATAAATCCCTAGTAAGCATTCGTCTTTCAGATTCTGAGATTTTATCAGATAATATATAAATCAGAATGCCCTCATCATTGATAGGAATTTCCATAAGGTGAGCAATCAAATGGTGATCCACAGTAAATAAGCCTTGTTGAGTATCAATTTTAAAAGATAAATTCTCAAGTGAAAAATCACAAATACATGCAACCATGGATTGGACAATGGACTGGTATGTAGCTCCACCCCAATGTAAGATGTTATCCCATCCCACAGATTACACCAGAGGAAGGATACCAAATAGAGAAATGTGATTAATATTAACAGAATGCTTAACTATAACATTACGCATACACAAATCCCGAGCATCTGATGGATCATTTTCGGGAGATCGAAGATGACGTTGCGCAATAGATGCTGATCGAGATGAAGAGGGACCACGGGTAGTTTTCTTTTTACCCCTAGCATCCATTTTCAAAGGAGGAATCAAGGAAATTACAAGATTCAAGAAAGAAGAAGTGAGGTTTTGATAGATCAGATTTTTTAAGAGAAAACCCCAAACTTGCAATGAAAGAGCAAATAGATTCTAATAGTGAAATTTGAAGCACCAATAACAAGAATCTACAAGGAAATTGCAAAAGAACCACTAACCTTGAATTATCATGAAGGTGGGTTCGACCGGTCGAGGCTAGGCTTGTTGGTGAGAAAAAAGTAAATGAAGAAGAAGAGCCAAAACCCCAAAATAAAGTAAATTCACGAGTTTCACGACCGGTCGTGGATGTGCTCGACCGGTCGTGTACACTCACGACTGGTCGAGTACCGACCAAAATTTGCAATTTTTCAAATGATTTCAAAGTTTAAGCAAATAAGCCATCAAATATATGTACATTATAATACACCAAAGCATGCAAATTCAATTTAAATCGCATATACTGAGATAAACTTTAATTTATTAAACCTGCTTTTGTTGAGCGGTTTAGTGAAAATGTCCGCAAGTTGAGTCTCGATTGGAATATATTTCAAAGATATTGATTTTTCTTCCACTAATTCACGAATGAAATGAAATCTAATGTCAATATTCTTAGTACGTGAATGCTGAACTGGATTTTTTGAGATATTTATTGCACTGGAATTATCACAATATAAAATCATAGAATCCTATATAATTCCATAATCGCTTAACATGCGTTTCATCTAAACAAGCTGAGTACATGCATTTCCAGCTGCAATGTACTCAGCCTCAGCTGTTGATAGTGATATAAAACTTTGCTTCTTGCTAAACCAAGAAACAAGACAATTTTCGATGTAGAAACAACCACCACTGGTTGATTTCCTATCATCAATGTTTCCAGCCTAGTCAGCATCTGAATACCCGACTAATTGAACACTAGTCTCATGTGGATACCAGAGACCCAGTTTAGCAGAACTTGCGACATATCGCATAATCTGCTTAATAGCAGTTAAGTTAGATTCTTTAGGATTTGACTAATAACGAGCACAAATACCAATACTTAAAGCGATATCTGGTCTACTTGCAGTCAAGTAAAGCAAACTACCAATCAAACTACGATATAATTTAGGATCCACATCTTTACCTGTAGAGTCTTTTAAGAGTCTCAAAGTTGTACTCATAGGAGTATCAAAATTTTTACCATTCTCAAATCCAAACTTCTTAATTAAGTTCAGAGCATATTTGGTTTGAGAGATGAAAATTTCATCAGGTTGTTGTTTCACTTGCAACCCTAGGAAATAATTTAATTCCCCAACCATGATCATTTCGAACTTAGATTTTATTAAATCTGCAAACTCAACAGTCATGTTAGTACAGGTTGATCTATAAATAATATCATCAACATATATTTGAACCATTAGAATATCATCATTATGTTTCTTAACAAAGAACGTCTTATCAACACTTCCCATCTGAAAATTATGACTCAGTAAAAACTTAGTCAGTTTTTCGTACCATGCTCTGGGAGCTTGTTTCAGACCATAGAGAGCCTTTTTAAGATGATACACATGATTAGTAAACTTAGGGTCTTCAAACCCAGTAGGTTGTTCAACATATACCTCTTCATGTAAATCACCATTCAAAAAGGCACTTTTTACATTCATTTGGTAAATTTTAATTTTCCTAAAGCAGGCAATTGAAATAAAAAGTTTGATTAATTCAAGACGAGCTACAGGGGCAAAGGTTTCATCATAGTCAATACCTTCAATTTATGTGTACCCCTGTACAACTAAGCTTGCTTTATTTCGAATAATATTTCCAAGTTCATTAGCCTTATTTTTTAAAATCCATTTTGTTCCAATAATATGTTTATCTTTAGGTCTAGGAACAAGGTACCAGACATCATTTCTGACAAACTGATTAAGTTCTTCCTGCATCGTAACTATCCAGTTTTCATCAGAAAGTGCTTCTTTCACGTTAACCGGTTCTATCTAGGATGTAAAGCATACGTAGTTACATATGTCCTCTAATTGTCTACGAGTGCGCACACCAGTGAGAGGGTTTTCAAGTATTTGAGAAGTTGGATGATCTTTAGCAATCCTAAATTCAGAATTAGTTTCACTTGATGATGTTTCTGGTTTTTCAAGTATAAGAACTTCATCATTATCTGAACTAGGGGCAGGTGTATTCAAATGATCATCAATTACAACATTTATTGACTCTTAAATCACACCGGTCCTGTTGTTCAGAACATAATATGCATGATTGTTTAAAGAATATCCTAAAAAGATCCCTTCATCACTTTTAGTGTCGAACTTTTCCAAATTTTCACGGTCATGCAAAATATAACACTTGTTGCCAAAAACTCGAAAGTATTTGACAGAAGGCTTTTTCTCAAACCACATTAAATAAGCCATTTTATCATTAGATTTGCAAATATAAACACGGTTAATAATGTAGCAGGTGGTATTCACTGCTTCAGCTCAGAGATTCTTGGGAAGCTTCATGCTATTTAACATAACATTTCCCATTTCTTGAAGCACTCTATTTTTCCTCTCGACAATTCCATTTTGTTGAGGAGTCTTAGGTGCAGAGAATTCATGTGATATTCCCTGATCGCTATAGAATTTCTCAAAACTACTATTTTCAAACTCGGATCCATGATCACTGCGGATCTTACTAACTTGAGAACATTTTTCAATTTGGATCCGTTTTATAATTTTTTTTACTTCATCAAGGGTTTCTGATTTGTCCCTCAAGAATGAAACCCAAGTGTATCTTGTATAATCATTTACGATAACCAAGATATATTTTTTTCCACCTCGACTTTCTATTCTCGTTGGTCCTATAAGATCCATGTGAAGAAGCTCGAGTGATCTTGTGGTGGTATTGGAGTTCACCTTTTTGTGAGAGCTCGTAGTTTGTTTACCATACTGGCATTCACCACAAATCTGGTCTACTTTTTGCATCTTAGGTAGACCTCTAATTAGTTTTCCTTTGCTCAATCTGTATAAATTTCGGTAATGTACATGTCCAAGGCATTTATGCCATAATTCTGTCTCATTGGAATGGACCATCTAGCACGTTTGGTTAGATGAGCTACCATCGCTTACTATATAGTAGTTTTTAGAAGTTCTGTGACTAGTTAATATTACAGAACCCTTTTTGTTTATAATTTCACAACCTTGATTAGAAAATTTAACACTATGGTTGTTATTGCATATTTGAAATATGCTTAACAGGTTGTGTTTTAAACCCTCAACATATAAAACATCTTTAAATAAGGGAAGATTATAGAGTTGAACCGTACCTTTGCCAATTATCTTGCAGTTGCTACCATCACCAAATGTGACTGACCCATCAGTCATATCTTTAAGATTAGTAAATAGAGCCTTGTCACCTGTCATATGTCTGGAACATCCACTATCTAGGTACCATTTTGAATGACTTGAAGCTTTGAAAGCAGTGTGAGCAACCAAACAGGCAACCTTAGGAACCCATTTCAAAACTGTTTTGGGTTTAGGAGTATAGTTGATCTTCTTTTGTTTATAGTTGTAAGAGTGACCTACTGAGTTAGATTTTAAGAGCTCCTTTAGTAAATCAATTATCTTTTCAGCTAGTGGGTTTCTGATCTGATTTTTAAAATCTATATAGCTGCTTTTAGGTTTTTCAAAAGTTTTTGTATTTTTAGACAAAACTTGACTAGTACCTTTTCCTTTTGAGTTAGAAGTCTCTCCTTTCACAAAGTTGGGAGGAGTATTCTTCTGTTTAGGAGATGTATTTTTATCATAGCCTAACCTGGATCTATCACCGCATTTTCTTGATCCGGATAATAGTTTTTCTAATTTTGGATCACCTTGGGCATATCTCCATGTGTCCTTCAAACTCAGAAGAGAAGATACTTCATTTTTAAGTTTCTCATTTTAAGATTTCAAATCTTCAATCAGGGAGGTTTTGAATTCCAAATCACACTTTGATTTTTCAAAACAATCTGAAATTTGGGATTTTTCTAAAATAAGAGTTTCAAAACATTCTTTGAGTTTAAAAAACTTTTCTTTTTGAAGTTTAAGTTTGACAGCAATTTTACAACTTTCTTTATATAAGGCATTATAAGCATCTTGAAGATCTTCTTCATTTTCATGATCACTATCCAAATTTTCTTCACTTGTTGAATCATCGTGATCTGAAAAAGTAAACTTGGCTAGAGTCATAAGGGCTTTAACTTCACTGCCCGACTCGGTTTCAGAATTTTCTGATTCAGAAGATGCTTCAGAATCAGACGATTCATCCCAAGTAGCCAACATACCCTTCCTTCTGGGTCTGTCCTTTTTAGGACATTTGTTTGCTAAATGCCCATATTCTTAGCAGTTGTAACATTGAGTATCTTTTAAAGACTTCCAAGTTTTGGACTTAGGTTTAGATCGTTTCTTTTCATTTGCCTTTTGAAAGTCGACTCTTTTCTTGCTTTTAAAAATTTTATAAAACTTTTTCGCCAAAAAAGCCATGTTATCTTCAGAATTTTCTAAATCTGTGTTTTCTTGAGAAATACCTTTAGATGATTTCAAAGCTATAGATTTACCTTTAGGAGCTTTAAAATTTAATTCATAGGTTTGTAAAGAACCAACTAGTTCTTCTATCCTCATATTATCCGTATCACGAAGTTCCTGGATCGCAGTTACTTTAGAATTGAACCATTCAGGAAGTGAGCGTAGTATCTTTGCACACACACACTTTACTTTCTGGAATTTTATCGCCAAGACCCCACATAGAGTTTACAATATCATTTAGTCTAGTGTAAAAGTCCATAAACATTTCATTTTCCTCCATATGAATTTCTTCAAATTTGGTTGTGAGGAGTTGGACTTTAGACTTTTTGACAATTGATGTACCCTTGTGTGTCATTTCTAGTATATCCTAGCTTACTTTGCAGTATCACAGGATATAATTCTTTTGAACTCATCCGGTGATAGTGCGCAAGTGATTGCATTTAGTGCTTTAGCATTTGCACTATACTCACTTTTCTGAAGGGTGGTCCATAAATAATAAGTAGGTACAAACACAGTTTTTGAACCGTCGGATTCAGTTACTTCAATGGTAGGAGGGTTCCATTCGGTCACTGTGGCTCACTACACACTCTCATCCATTGATTTGAGGAAGATCCTCATTCTGCCTTTCCAATAGGCATAGTTGGAGCCATCAAATGGTGGAAGCCTAGTGACTGAAAGGCTATCAAAATTTGACATCTTTTTATATAGCTTAGATCATTAGCTCAGGAAATAAATCCAAATAAAAAGCAGTAAGAATAAGCTATTAGGCTCTGATACCACTTGAAAAGGCCAAGCTATATGTCCTGGGGGGGGGGGGGGGTGAATAGGACTATGCTAAATTAAAATAAAATCAGCAGAATAAAATAAATCAATAGCCTTACAATTATAAATTAATTCACAATGCTGAAATCAAATCACCTTAATAAATAAGTATTGAGAGATTGATACAAATTCAGTTCTAAGGACAACCTTACACCATAATAAACAAGGGCTTATGGTAGGACAACCTTATTTATAGAACGTCTTTTGGATCAAGAAATCAATTTTAATAGACATAAATGAATAGCAAAGAATTAAAATTAAATGCAGAAATATAGATCTAATTTATTACAACAATCCCCACATTTGCTTGAAATGTAAATTGTTACAACATTCACATCCACATGTACATTCCACACAATTGAATGATAAAAGATATGAAAATTAAGCAAGCATTCAATCCATAAGACAAAGAGTTATAGTAGTTCGCCTGTGTGTACACCAACTGTCTTTCAACAGCCACACAGAATTCTACTCCACTCCTAATATCCTCACACAGGGGATATTAGCGTTCACTTTCAAATAGGTTTTCACATGTTCACCCAAAACCTTTACAATTGTGTCTTTTTCACTTGGGCTTACACAATTCAAAAACCCCTCTTTTCTGAGTTTTCTGTCTCTCCTCAGATAACCAATACAATGAGACTTTTCTGGCTTAACCTCAAACAAAACCAAAAGAAATGAAATTTTACAGAATTGTAAAATACCTGGATTTCTCCTTTTCAGTAATGTACAGTAGAACCAATCGGAGTAGATGATTGAATGTCAACGTTCAATTTCCGATACTCACTTTAATATGGTTCTAAGTTCTAATAGATTTTAAATTTTAACCAGTTGGACGTAGCTATATTTGATTTTGATTCCAAGAAGAAGTAATAAGGTAATTCCTCTTTTCAAATAAGATTGGAATATAAAAATAAAATCAAATTAAATAAGCTAGCAAAAAGAGAAAGCATGCACAAAATAGCTTAAAAACCAACACAAACTTATCTTAGAGTGGAGCCTTGAAAATATTATGAATTGAATTATCAAACTCTGAAATTCGTGTTCAATTTATAAAAGCAGAAATCGCATCTACGACTGGTCTTAGGAACCTTCGACTGGTCGTAGCTCTAACAAATATTTAAAATAAGGAGTGCAATTTTTGAAAGCCATTTCATGACTGGTCTTAGGGAACCTACGACCGGTCGTGGGTCACCTACGACTGGTCGTAGATCTCTACGACTGGTCGTAGGACCATAGAATTGCTTGCTGGACTTTAAGTCGTAGGCTTACAACTGGTTGTGATCGAGTCGAAGTCACTCCTACAATCGGTCGAAGGACCACCAGGACTGGTCGTAGGTGTACCAGAAAATTCTGAAAATTCTCAACAACTTAGGACTGGTCGTAGAATTTCCTGGACTGGTCAAGTCAATGCCAGGACTGGTCGAACAGGGACTAGGACTGGTCTTAGAACAGACCAAAAACCTATTAAAGATATAATTGAGTTATGTATCCGAAATGACCTACTCTAAGGTCAACCTAAGGGTCATTCAAACCTGAATCATGTCGTATGGACATTAAACTTCAACCATTCAACGAATGTAGACATTTGAACCTTATCAAGCTTGAGATCTTGAACTTATTGTAGCTTTAATCTTAAAATCTTCATCAGCTTAAAAACTACTTCATGCATTGCTCTTGAGTCTTGAAGTTGTTTCTTGAGTCTTGAACTTCAACATTGTAGCTTTGAACATTGATAGGATGATGAAGTACACTTTGTATTTCTTGAAGACATCCAATGTCATGAAGTGTTGATGCAGTGTCTTGAACACATATAAATCACCATACAAACACAAGACAAAGATAGATGTTTTGACACATCAAAATTTGACAACCAAAGGAGTATGAGGCCATAACACTTACAATTAATTCTGGGCTAACACGACCATGCATAGCACTGCATTAGTTAGGACGTGCTTTAAAGGTGCGAAAGTCGCACAGGAGGTAGTGTTGTCATATGCGATATGGTGTCGGCATCGCTTGTTGAGGGAGCTTTCAATGTGAGGGCATGCATCATCACTTGCACTCTATTCCTGCATTAATAAGAGTAACTAGGAAGTGATTGTTATGCTGCTTTATCATTATTGCTTGATTGAATTGATAACATGTTAACCTTTACCTTATTGTACCATTAAGTTGATCACTCACTCCCACTCTGGGACGGTGTTTTAAAACACCAACCAGACACTGGTTTAGAAGCGGATGATGATGAGGTTTACGCGACGGAGCAGGATTTCATGGACAAGGAGGAAGAGTTCTCCTACTATCAGCTTTCTGGCGAGTTTATGTAGACCTAGAGCTACTTCGACGGGATACTAGGACACTTGTCTAGTTGGACATCTTACATTTTCCCAATATGTCTATTTTGAAACAAATCTTGTATATATTAAACCCTGTTACACCATCATATTCTGGAAGTTGTGAGTTGCTTATTTAAATACATAACCTTCAAACTTCCGTATGCTTATCTCTGGAGTATGATATGTTGTTTTCGTATAATCCCACTCATGTTTAATGCATTAATATGGACGACATCTAAACATCATAATCTATGTTGCATAAGTGATGTGCTGAATCTCAGGAGTAGAGCTTTGCTCGACCCTCAAAATCCAGGCATTACAAGTTGGTATTAGAGCATGATTTGGATTAAACTGGACCAGGGTGATAGGTAACACGACACACTCTAAACGCACTCTGACTTAGGAAGAGGGCGATGAAATTTAGAAACAATCATAGGATCCCAAAGTTTCATCGATGGGCCAGATTGACTTTTGTAGCGTAGCCGTACGCGTTCAAGATCATGTGAATTGATCTCAATCCCTTTTAGACCATCAATTGACGGGTTTGAGCTATAATTTAGTGATTCCCAAACTTGAATCAAGCCAAAAGGCACGAGTTTGGGCTAGTTAGACCGAGTAAGTGCATCTTACGGGCATAGGGGCCTAAACCGTAAAATTTCATGGGACCCAGGGGGTCCCCCGCACGTATTCGGCACCCCGGGAGGGGGTGGCCACCACCGGACACCCCAGGGGGGCGCACGGCGCGTTGCCAGCCAACCGGCCATGTGGGGCCCTCCCACATGTGCCACTCCTTTGTTAACCCTTTTTAACTCCCTAAAAGTCTCCTTTGCCCATTTTAACCTACTTCTAACCTCCAACACTCCCAAACCTCTACAAATCCTCTTTCTCTATTAAATTTCCTGTCCCATACACTCAAAGCTTCCATTTTCTCCCACATCTTACACCCATCCACCACCATTACCCTAAAATTTTCTCTTACAACTCCCCACCTTCCTTATTTTCATCTATTTGAGCATAAATATCCTCTTCTTTTTGTGTCTCATACTTCCCATATCCTCAAATCCACTTCATTCTCAAGCTTTTCCAACTCCATGGCTCTCTTTGAGTTAGTCACCACCATTTTCTCCATCTCAACGGTCCTTTCCCTTATGGGAAAGAAGAGAGCGGCTCCGGATGAGGCCAGGCCTAGCCTAGCCATCCAAGCCGTTCTAAGAAGAGAACGGATGCTGAGAGTAGCGCAAGTGTTGAAGAAGAGTGAAGATCGAAATGGGACCTCGATCCTCGAATCCCGTTGGAAAGGTCTCTATCGGTGGGTGCCCAATTTGGTAAGTTCTATGACCACAAAGTTGTATTTGAAGCCCATGTTGATGAGAAATTATTTATGTTGTATCTAGTTATTGACCTTCTGTTGGAGACCGGGTGGGGTCCCATGTTTGAAGGGAAGGCTCATGCCAGTGAAGGCACCATGCAAGCCTTCGATGCCCACATACAGAACCCACTGTTGGAGCCTCTTCAGTTTACTAGCCCTTTAAGGAGGCAGGAAGCCATAGTTGATGTGGACGTCATAGCCCGTATTATGGGAATAAAACGTGGTGTGGTACATGCTAGTGCAACTCATCTCGCTAGTCAACAAGAGAAAGATCACCGTACACATTTCCTTTGCGGTCGATTGACTCATTGGAGGTGAGACGATAGCCTCGCATCGTCACGCATGATAGCAGACTTCCGCCTACTCCACCACATATGCACTTACAACGTGTATCCTATGTGGAGTAACCATACAGAATACACTTGTTTGATGGTGGACTTCTTGTACAGAGCTGGACAGGGAGACAAGCTGTGCCTGCCTACTTTCACCTTGTCACAGATAATTAGGACTACACGATCTACTCGGGGGGACGCATCCCTCCCATTCGGCCGACTTACCTGCAAGATTGCCCGCAACTTTAGCTTCAAGCTTCATATAGAAAATCTTACGCTGATCCACTTCATCAGTGAAACTACACTCAAGAATATGGGGATTGGCCCTAGGCAATGCCAAGCCCGACTTGATGAGTACGGGGATGAAATAAAAGAAGAGAGTGAAGAGGAAGAAGGCAGTGAAGATGAGGAAGGAAGTGGAGAGGAAGAAGGTAGTGACAATGAAGAAGGAGATAGTGAGGAAGGCAGTGAAGAGGAAGGCGGTGAAGAGGAAGGCAGTGAGGAGGAAGAGCAAGGAGAAGAAGAGGAGGCCCACGACTCAGATGGGGGACCTCCTACTACACATGAAGTCCGCCATGATCGGGCCACCTTGGAAGCCTGCATGGCCAGGATTGAAGAAAACCAGGCCACCCTGAAGCAGGAGTTCAAGGAGAACTAAGCCTATCTGAAACAGAAATTCAAGAAAATGTCTCTTACCTTGAAGGCCCTCATGTGCTGTATGCAGGATAAGGGTGCGCCTTCACTTTCGCCATAGTCGAAGGACTAGTCATGTGTTGTCGTTATCTTCTTGTTTTCTTTGTTTCTTGTTCTTCTTTGTAATAGCTTTGGTTGGCTTAGTTGGATGTTAGAGTAGTTGTGTTAAAGCTTTTATTAAATTAGCTCACATGCATTCTTTGTCATAATTCATGTAATACTACATCTCATATATTGTGACAAATTATGGTTAAATGAAATGCATGAAGCTTCTTTTAATATGAAATGCGTAAAATGTTTGGAAAAAGTGGGTGTTGTTATCCTAATCTTACACACGTTGCACCCTATGTTGTATATAGGGAATGCCTCCTAAAATCACTCGAAATACAGCATGTCTCCCACTTGGCGGATTGATTGACGGGGCACCTCCCCTGATTGATAGCCATATGGACCCCAGTTTAGGCCCGAATATTGAAACAATGTCGGATTCACAACTAGACACTGGCCCCACCAATGGGCCAACACCTAGTGCACCACCGGTTCTGGGACAGAACCGTACATCTATATCAACGTCACATGTGCCTCAGGCAGCTTCTCCTCCTGATAGGTTGGAGCAGATGATGCTCCTAATGTAGCAATAACAACAAGTTTTGGCTACAATTGTGGGGGCTATTGTCCAAAACATGAATGTAGTCCCACCTATGCCACCCATGCAGCCCACTGGAATAATGAATACAAGTGGCTTATTTGAGCACTTTCAGTGCTTTCGCCCTCCTACTTTTGCAGGTACTCATAGGCTCAAGGAGGCTGAATACTAGCTGGATCGCATCTCCAAGATGTTGAAGCTGTTGCACTGTACGGAGGCAGGGCAAGTGGAGCTTACTACTTACATGTTCGAGAAGGAAGTTAGTTTCTAGTGGGATAGCATCCTATGAATTGTTCCCACAGGCTATGTGTAGACGTGAGATGCGTTCAAAACTTATTTCCATGAAAAGTACTTCCCCCTCACTTACCGTAATGAAAAGGAGGGTGAATTCCTCTGCCTTCGACAAGGGGGGATGACAGTGGCTAAATATGAGAACCGCTTCACAGAGCTGCCCAGATACGCTCCATTAATCCTAGCGAATGAACCAATGAGAATGTGGCAGTTTTCAGAGGGTCTGCGGCCTAATATCATACTAAGATGTGTTGCGTTAGCATTCCCAATTATGTTGAGCTAGTGAACATGTCCCTACGAGCTGAACATGATGGTGAGAGATTATCTCAAACACGTATGCCAATAGGCCTGAGGCCTCGACTTGAATTACAGAACCGGCCAGTCCTCGGCAAGAGGCCACGTATGGACTCACCTCCCAGGCTCATGTCTCTGCCGGCCCAGCCGCGACAAACTGGTCGTTGGTGTACTTATTGCAACAAAGGGGGATACACTGACCCCTTCTATTTTACCAAGATAAAGGACAACGGTTTCACGCCACCTTAGAAGATTAACCATTAGTCACCGCGTGTTATAGCAGCTCCACCTCTACGATCTGTACCACCAACACAACCATTCAACCGACCTCCTGCACCTCAATATAGGTCGCCTCAATGACCTATGGCAGCGCAAGAGAATCGTCTACAACAAGCTCATGTACACGCACTTGCAGCTGAAGCATCTGAGTCAGTAACAACAGTACTGTTAGCCTTTGATGTTACTACCCACATTCAAGGTACACCTGTGTTTCTGTTGGTGGACACTGGGTCCACTATTTTGATAATATCATACTCTACCTGAAATAGCAGTGGAGACCGCTTTAGTTGAAGTAGGAATACGCCAATATGTCTTAGAGAGGGGTGAATAGGACTTTTTTAAGTTTTTATGGTTTATTTAAAATCCTATTTCATTAATCTTAATAACAAGCACATATTAGGATTACTCAAAAGTAACTCTACTAGCTTCCAAGCCCGGTAAAGGATCCAATCACAAACTATTTAAAAAGTGAACACTATACAAACTAGTTTATGATGGATATGACTGTGTATGTGTGTGAGGTGTGATCTCAGATATTCAGATATGAAAATATTAAAGTAAATCATACCAACAGAAGAATAACAATCTTAAACATAGTCATTTTTATAGTGGTTCGACTACTTGTCTACTCCACTCCCGATAACCGCACTCAACCCTTGAGTGTACCGGATTTCACGAAGGACGTTTCACAGCAGTTCACCTCAAACCTAAGGTTTTAAATCAGGTTCACCTTCAACCTTTACAACCTACACTGAGGCTGACTGTTTATGCTCTCATGAGTAAGGAACAACACAACGTACCCACTTTTAGGCACACTGACCAAGGATCTTCCATAAGATCTTAATGGAGGTTTCACTCGAATCACCTCCAACGTAAGGTTTTAGACAGGTTCACCTTCAATAGGAAGTTTATGCTATCCACAGAGCAAGGGCCAATACTACATACCCACCACGTACACTCCCGCCGAAGGCCTCCTAGGAGGACTTGCAAGGGTGAGAAACACCTAAGACCTAATCCTAAAAAGGAATGATCACAAGTGTCCTTTGGACTCTAGTAACTTACAAATAAGTGGATGAGTCCCATTCAGCACGTTAATGAAGATCTTCCTTGGTCCGCAACATAGATGATGTACTAATACGAGGCTTCGGGTTGGGTCAAAGTTAAGACGGAATCCTACTCTATAAAATGTTTTCCTATAAGGAAGATAGAGTGATTCTGATTATGCATTCAAGCCATCCCAGCTTAATGATTTTCCATTAAGGTAGTAGATGGAGGATCTTTGAATGCGGAAGTTCATTCCTCAATCCACTCTATTGAATATCAATGATGAGGGTGGATTGGAGGATGAACTTCCCTGAGAGAAAGGGCTTTGGGTATATGATCTAAGGTAAAACACTCAAAAGCACTCTCTTCTTTCTCTACCAGTAATAATAGACAAGTCCTCTATATGTATGCAAAAGGTTTCAATAGATATAAAACGGTTACTTTTATGATAGAGTTCGATATCATCGAGCAAGTTTGATATCATCGACCATATACTCTCGATAGCATCGATGGTCCACTCGATGACACAAACTCAAATGTCATATGCTTTTGAAACCTCTTGCTAGCTGGTCGATGGTATCGAAACATGTGTCTATATAATCGGATTTTGAACTCCGATTCTATCGATACAAGTATCGATTCATCGACATTTGAAAATGAGAGGGACTTGACATGAAATATTTCAGGTTTAAAAGAATGATCAAGGGACCTTCGAGATCATCGAAATTTGAATGTTGATGATATCGATCAGTGTGTCGAGACATTGATAAATCTAACGGATTTCTCATTAAGCTTGCTGGATAGTTTTTGTCCTTGTTCGATGTCATCAAAACAATACTGATATCATCAATATTTGAATATCAATTCTATCGAATTACCCCCAATCATAGATAAGCAATCCTGAAATATTTTGCTGGAAGAACTTGACGCCCATTACCGATATTATTGAGAGCCTTCCGATATCATCGAGATTTGAATTTCGATGGTATCGATCAGATTTCGATATATCGATACACATATGATATTCTTAAGGAAAAATAGGGGGGCCGGAGATCTGCCTGTCGATATTATCGAGTCACCTTCGATGGACTCAAAATTTGAATATCGATGATATCAATAGTATATCGATGTATCGATAATTCCGTCCAAATGAGTATGTGGTTGTTGGACGTATTTTGTCCTCATATCGATGATATTGTTTAGGTATCGAGGACATCGATAGCGCAGGTCGATCATATCGAGATGTGTATCGATAAAATCGATAAGGCAAGATAACTTAGAGAATTTTCCTATTTTGAAAAAAGTTTTCTTAACTTAAAAAACCTTATGATGTTCTAGTTTGTTTTAAGGGTTTTATATACCTGGTGTTTTGGGACAAGGGATATGAGGCTAGATTTACCTGTGGCTAGCTTGCACACATCCGGTTGAGACAGACGCTTGAATTGATCTTCCTATGAGGCTCAGCAGTCTTACTAACTCAACACTCACGCTAATTGACAAACCGGGGTACTTTCAATCTCTTCCTTTGTCAATTACGTGACAAAATACCAAAACACCCTAGAACAGTATCTAGACGAACACATCCTAAATTGTGTGTACATGCATTTTATACAATTTTACAATTTCTAGTGAAGACATATACACAACCTAGTATCTGCTCCCCCTGACTTCAAACTCCCCTTATTTTGGTGTGGCTGCTCCCCCTAACACCTGTAACACTATTCAAGCAGATATACAATTTTCTGTTTGGGGTGTTTGAACTATTCTCCCCCTTTTTGTCAGTCATTGACAAAGATATAGCAGTTGATATCGACTGAAGTTAAAGTAACATGGGAGAATCATCATTCAGAGGAATATTCATATAACAGATAGATGTAAAATGTGTAACAGTTGATTAACAGACATCATTTGTAGTAAGTATGTATGCATAGCAGATTAGATAGAGCAGTGATATAGCAGATAGAATAATCAGTAAAAACATCACATGCATTCCATATCAGATAAACCAGATAACTAGGGGATCTGAGAACCTAATTATGGCAGTAAATATGATAATTACATTCAGCCATATACACAAATATCCAAAAATACATACTGCCACAGACAACAGTAGATTAACAGTCATCCCGACAAAACAACCAAGCCCATTTAAGAGCACCCAAAAATACTATCAGTATTTGGCCCAATCGTGGGCATATACAAACAGAAAACAAAATGTCAGCCTTTGCAAGTTAGAGAGCTGTCACATACACCCATGAGAACATAGAACATCCAAAAATATATTAATATTCATATGTGGAAGTAAGAGCGAAGTGTATGTGATAGCATCTAGACACTAGTACTTATAGAGCTGAGGAAGATGGTGTCGTGTCGTCGCGCTGGCAAGTGAGTAGAACAACCAACTGTTGTACTATCTGCTGCACTCCTTGGACCACTCGTTCCAAAATGGTAAGCATCTCTTGCACCGAATGGATATCCCTCGAATTGCTCCAAGCTCCAATCCTGTCCAGCTTGAAATGTTTGGCATACTCAGGCATTGACGTTGACGGTGCTGGATCGGGTCTAGGAAGTTCTTCTCTGACCATTTCAGTCCATTCAGTGGGAGCGACGCCTGCATCCCCTTCTTCTTCTGCTTGAATACCTTCCTCTGGGTCCTCAGGATACTTGTGGAACTTCAAGTTCATTTTGTGAATGTTGTTTCTGGTGAAGATTTGGAGAGGAAGAACTGGATCAGTAGTCGTTGGGAAGCTAATGGTATTGCATACCATGTTTATGATCTAAGGATAGGGCAGATGAAGGTCCCTGGATGTGTGAACGGCATTTACCAACTGATAGACAAGCAGAGTTAGAAGACAGATCCTTATCCCTTTGGCGATTGAGTACACTAGCATGGTCATGAAACCGGTGAGATCGGACCGATTGGTACTTCTAGGATATATATTTGTTGTGAAAATACCGTGCATGACTCGAAATCTTGGTTCCATGTACCTAGATTTCAATGCATTCCCTTGATACCAAGGGATGCCCCTACCATGACAGAGGTACTTAGTTACCATGGACTGAATTTCAACATTTTCGAGGTCCATGTCAGGGAGACCCTCCGATGCCATTGTCAGTCCAAGGATATTTGCCATTGTAGCAGGCGTGATCAGCACATCATCACCATCTAGAGAGACCATGATAGAAGGAGGATCAGACACAGGAGAGTGACATGCAACAAGAGTTGCGCATACGTTTGAGTTGGCATGGCCCACCAAAATCTAAAACAGGCAACCAATCGATTGTAGCAAATAGGGATTCGAGATTGTATGGTTTTAGACAATCCTTGTCTACCTTTCTCTCATGGATGAGCTTCCTACCTGTGTATTTTGGTGGACGTGAAGTTATTCCAGCCGGAGGCGGTGCCAGTGTTTCAGATTGGGACCCACTATGCCTCATGCGTTGCCTTGTGGGGGTCCCACATTCTGGGGTCCTTGCACTTCTTTTTGAAGCGACCGCTTTTTATTGAGTGCACCTTGACGATTCACCTGGACCAGATGCCTTACCTTTGTCCTTACCTATAACGACAGATTTTGGAAGAATGGATAGAGTTCCTCTTTTAAAGAAACTGAAGGTACCCGACCAAAAGACAAGATAGACTCGAGAGTGGAAGGAATGGATAATACCAGATCTCGAGGAGCTTTTGGGACTCACGATGTACTTTTGGCTGAGGATTTGAGTAGAAGGAAAACGGAAAGCCTTTTTCAGAAAGAAAATAAATTTTTTCCGCTCGACCGCCTTTTATCGGGCGGCAGTCTTTCGATATCATCGATCAGTGTTCTGATGATATCAATGTAGCTCCCCCAATGTTATCGAGACATCTTCGATATCATTCTCGATGATATAGCTCTTTTCTTTCCAAAAGAGTGTCGATGTGATCGACGCTTGATCGATTAATCGAGAATGACTTATTGAGGGATATATCGAAGATGAATATTTTCCATTTGCAGCATACAGACGACCTTTCAAGTATACTTTTAGTCTTTCTATGAGTCAATAGTATACTCAGCAAAATTATGTACAATTATTGTACACATCAAAACTATAAACATTTAAATGTTTATATACAAAAGATGGAGGTGAGGAACCTCAGATATATCATTTGAAGCTCAGCAAAATTTGCATCATTTCAGCAAATATCCAGACCTAGATGCATGACTTGGACTTGTTCATTTCATATTTTGACATTTTAGGCATAGGAATCAGCCCTATCTTTGCTTTTGATGACATAACAGTGGTTATTTGTGCGACAACCCTTCATAATTGTTTTTCCTGATAGGTCTAAGATTTCGCATTCGTCTTTGTTGAATGTAACCACATGCTTATTATCACAGATTTGAGATATGCTTAGTAGATTATGTGTCAATCCTTTTATGCAGAAAGTATTCTCATTTTTTAGCGAATTAATTCCTCTTATGATTCCTTGTCCAATTACTTTGGCGGTGGTTCCATCTCCATAGGTGACTATCTCATTATAAAGATCTGTATAGTTTGAAAGAAGGGATTTGTCACCTATGACATGTCTTAAGCAACTACTGTCTAAGTACCACTTAGTATTCTTTCCTGTCAAAAGATTTGTGTGAGTAACAAGGCAATTTTCTTTTCTTTAATTACCCATTTTGTAACAGAATTTTTTGTTGTGGTAGTTTTAGCTTTCTCATTTGATTCACCCACTTGGTTTAATGGTTTATTCATCCTATTAGTTTTTGTATTTCTTTTAGCAGCACCAAAATTTTCGATTTGTGCTCCATATCCAGTTTTTGTTTTAGCTTGTTCATATCCTAAGCCATTTTTGTCTTTTTCAGATGTTCCCATACCTAAAAGTCTTTCTAACTTCTAACCAGTTTGGGAAAACTTACAGTTTAGCTTGGCACTTCTTCTGGACTCTTTTAGATCAAACAGGAGTGTATGATTTTCATTTTGAAGGAGCATATTTTTGTCTTTTAATTGCTCAACCTATTTATTTAGTTTTTCGGACTCAGTTTTAAGGAAGGTGTTAATTCTCTGGAGTCTATCATTATCTGAGTGACATTGTTGTAAATCATTGATTAGATGTGTATTAATTTCTAGAATTTTATCCAAATATTTTTGCAACAATTCCTTTTTGTTCTCAGATATTCCAAGTCTTTTAACCACTTTGATGCTATGGATATAAAGTTGATTGTAAGCATCTTATAGCTTGTTTTGTTCTTCCTCTTCTTCTTTTTCTGCTTCCTCATTTATCTGACGGAATTGATTCAGTAGTTTGCTGTTCTTTCTCGTTCTCAGATTCGCTGGGAATGATTGGAGTAGTGGAGACCATAAGAATTTTCAAGGATTTCTGGTATCCATCACTCTCTGAGTCACTAGATTCTGAGTTTGACTCTTCTGTATCATCCCATGTGGTAGCCATTGCCTTGCCCTTAGTTTTTCTGTTTGGACAATCGACAGACGGATGTCCATATTTCTGACAGGCATAACATTGTAGTTCTTTGGTCTTTTTACCAAATTTGCCTGTAGAAGGTCTGTTGTCCATCTTTCTTCCTCTAGTAGGATGACCATGATTCTTCTGAAAGAATTTTCTGAATCTTTATGCCAGCAAAGCCACTTCCTCATCTTCATCATCTTTTTCACTTTCACTGTCCTCGTTTGTTGTTTTCTTTAAAGTTTTTAGTACAGTCGTTTTGGATTTAGGAATTTGTTTGAAGTGTAATTTAAAAGTTTGTAGGGAACCTACCAGTTCTTCTACTTTCATTTCATCAATATTCCTACACTCTTCAATGGTTGTTACTTTAAGATTAAACCATTCTGGCAGTGATCCTAGTATTTTCCTACAGATTTTAGGAACTAGAACTTTTTCTCCCAATCCACCTATGGAGTTGCAAATGATATTCAGCTTAGCGAAAAACTCCATAAAGGTCTCATGCTCTTCCATTCTGAGACTTTCGAACTGTGAAGTCAGGAGTTGAAGTTTAGATCTCTTCACAGTGCTTGTGCCTTCATGGGTTGTTTCCAATAAATCCCATGCTTCTTTGGATGTCTCACACATACTTATCTGATTAAATATATCCTGGGACACAGCACAGTAGATAGCGTTCATAGCTTTAGCTTCAGCAGTTTGTCTTTCTTTATCGAACGTCGTCCACTTCTCTTTGGGTTTGGGTTTTGTGATGGTTGTGCCACTGTCAAGTACAATTTGTTCAGTTGGTGGCACATATCCACTTTCAACTATATCCCAAACATCATGATCCAAAGATCTCAGAAAGTAGTGCATCCTAGCCTTCCAGTATGCATAATTTGAGCCATTAAATACTGGAGGTCTAGTGACTAATGAGCCCTCTCCTTTGGCCATATTCCCAACTTCAGTCAAGATCACTCTCTAGGCAGTGAAGCCCTTAAAGAGAGACCCGCTTTGATACCAATTGAAATAGCAGTGGAGACCGCTTTAGTTGAAGTAGGAATATGCCAATATGTCCTAGAGGGGGTGAATAGGACTTTTTAAAGTTTTATGGTTTATTTAAAATCCTATTACACTAATCCTAACAACAAGCACATATTAGGATTACTCAAAAGTAACTCTACTGGCTTCCAAGCCCGATAGAGGATCCAATCACAAACTATTTAAAAAGTGAACAATATGCAAGCTAATTTATGATGGATATGATTGTGTATGTGTGTGAGGTGTGATCTCAGATATTCAGATATGAAAATATTAATGTAAATCACACAAACAGAGGAATAACAATCTCAAACACAGTCATTTTTATAGTGGTTTGACTACTTGTCTACTCCACTCCCGGTAACCGCACTCAACCCTTGAGTGTACCGGATTTCACTAAGGAGGTTTCATAGCAGTTCACTTTAAACTTAAGGTTTTAAATCAGGTTAACTTTCAACCTTACAACCTACACTGAGAATGACTGTTTATGCTCTCATGAGCAAGGGTCAACACAACGCACCCACTATCAAGCACACTAGTCAAGGATCTTCCATAAGACCCTAACGGAGGTTTCACTTGGATCACCTTAAACCTAAGGTTTTAGACAGGTTCACCTTCAACCGGAAGTTTATGCTCTCCACCGAGCAAGGGTTAACACTACATACCTACCATGTACACTCCCACTGGAGGCCTCCTACTGGGACTTGCAAAGGTGAGAAATACCTAAGACCCAATCTTAAAAAGAAATGATCACAAGTGTCCTTTGTACTCTAGTAACTTACAAATAAGTGGATGAGTCCCATTCAGCACATTGACGAAGATCTCCTCCTTGTTGATGAAGAATCTTCGGCTTGCTTGATCCGCAACGTAAATAATGTACCAATACGAGGCTTCGGGTTGGGTCATGGTTAAGACGAAATCCTACTCTATAAAATATTTTCCTATAAGGAAGATAGAGTAATTCCGATTATGCATTCAAGGCATCCCAGCTTAATGATTTGCCATTAAGGTAGTAGATGGAGGATCCTTGAATGTGGAAGTTCATTCCCTAATCCACTCTATTAAATATCAATGATGAGGGTGGATTGGAGGATGAACTTCCTTGAGAGAAAGGGCTTTGGGTATATGATCTATGGTAAAACACTCAAAAATACTCTATTCTTTCTCTACCAACAATAATAGACAAGGCCTCTATATATAGGCAAAAGGTTCCAACGGATATAAAACAGTCACATTTATGACAGAGTTTGATATCATCGAGCGGGTTCGATATCATCGGGCGTATACTCTCGATAGCATCGATGGTCCGTTCAATGACACAAAATCAAATGTCATACGCTTTTAAAACCTTTTGCCATCTGGTCGATGGAATCGAAACATGTGTCATTGTCATCGGATTTCGAACTTTGATTCTATCGATACAAGTGTCGATTCATCGACATTTGAAAATGAGAGGGACTTGACATGAAATATTTTAGGTTTCAAGAATGATCGAGGGACCTTCGAGATCATCAAAATTTGAATGTCAATGATATCGATCACTATGTCGAGGCATCGATAAATCCAACGGATTTCTCATTAAGTTTGTTGGACAGTTTCTGTCTTTGTTCGATGTCATCGAAACAATACTGATATCATCGATATTTGAATATCGATTCTCTCTAATGACCCCCGATCATAGATAAACAATCCTGAAATAATTTGTTGGAAGAACTTGGCGCCCATGACCGATATCATCGAGAGCCTTCCGATATCATTGAGATTTGAATTTCGATGGTATCGAGGAGGCTTCGATATATCGATGCAGAAATGATATTCTTAAGGAAAATAGGGGCACCAGAGATCTACCTGTTGATATTCTCGAGTCACCCTCAATGGACTCGAGATTTGAATATCAATGATATCGATAGTATATCGATGTATCGATAATTCCGTCCAGATGAGTATATGGTTGCTGGACATATTTTATCCTCATATCGATGATATCGTTTAGGTATGGAGATCATCGACAGTGCAGGTCGATCATATCGAGATGTGTATCGATAAAATTAACAAAGTAAGAAAACTTAGTGAATTTTCCTATTTTGAAAAAAGTTTTCTTAAGTTAAAAAACCTTATGATGTTCTAGATGGTTTTATATACTTGGTGTTTTGGGACAAGGGATGTGAGGCTAGATTTACCTGTGGCGAGCTTGCACACATCCGATTGAGATAGACACTTGAATTGATCTTCTTATGAGGCTCTGCAGTCTGACGACTCAACACTCACGCTAATTGACAAACCAGGGCACTTTCACTACCATTAAGCATTTAGGGCTGAACACTACCCTTATGGTTAGGGTGAGAGTTATTGCGGCTGCTGGAACTTTCACAGATGCCACTAGGCTTGTAAGGGTTGCTTGATAGATTTAGGGAGCAGGGTGGTGTGTATTAACCTGATTGTCACTGCCCTATATCATTACGACGTCATTCTTGGTATGGATTGGCTCACCGAAATGAAGGCAAAGATTGACTGCATACCAGATTGGTGACAGCCCATGGACCCAAGGGCAAGACCTTCACTTTCCCCGTTCAGGTCAATTGGCCCTATCGCATCAGTTGTTATACTTCCTTGCTAAAGAACTATGATAGTTCGACCCTTGGGGACATGCCAGTAGTCCAAGATTTTATGGACGTGTTTAGAACGATCCCTTTATTACCTCCTCAGCGTGAGATCGACTTCACTATCGACCTTGTGCCAGATGCGATGTCTATTTCTTTACCGATATACCGCATACCTCCGTGTGAGATGGAGGAATTGAAGAAGCAGATAGATAATCTGTTGGATGCAGGTTTTATACGACCGAGTGTATCTCCTTGGGGAGCTCCTATGTTGTTCATGAAGAAGAAGGACAGATTGCTACGATTATGTATAGATTATCGCAGGTCAAACCACGTAACAGTCAAGAATAAGTATCATCTGCCTAGGATAGATGACATGTTTGATCAGTTGAAGGGAGCGTAGTATTTTTCTAAGATTGACATACAGTCCGGGTATCATCAGTTGTGCGTCAGGAATGTAGACGTGCAGAAAATAGCTTTCAGAACTAGTTTCGGGCACTACGAATTCCTAGTGATGCCGTTTGGACTTATAAATGCCCCGGCCGTATTCATGGATCTCATGAACTCGGTGTTTCGGCCGTATTTATACCGATTCATCATCGTGTTTATAGATGACATTTTGATATACTCCAAGAGTCGGAAGGATCACGAAGAACACCTGCGAGCAGTTCTTGATACTCTCAGGCAGAATCAGTTATTTGCTCAGTACCGAAAATGCGATTTCTGGAAGGAAGAAGTCAAGTTTCTGGGACCCGTGGTTTCCAAGGAAGGAATTGTTATGGACCTTGCCAAGGTGACCGCAGTACAGGACTGAGAGCATCCCGGCTCAGTTATAGAAGTGAGGAGTTTCCTCGAACTTGCCGGCTACTATCGTCAATTCATTAAAGATTTTTCCAAGATAACCTGACCGTTATCTCAACTTAATCAAAAAGATCTTAAGTTTGCTTGGAACGAGAAAGCAGAAGCAGCTTTCCAGGAATTAAAGCACCAGCTGACACGGCACCAGTGCTCGTATTGCCAGAGCAAGGTGTCACGCCCCAAACCCAGAAATCGGGCTCACAAAATTCTCGATTGCCGAATCCGGTGTCGACAGCCTCAATAGTACCCCATTCTCGGCTCCCAGCGCCCATAAGCCAGGTTCCGATCTTGGGATACTACAAGGAGGATTTTCCAATATACATTTGTCTCATAAGAAGCATAACCACAAGTATACCCAAATCACAAAACAACATCATCATCACATATCCACTAATATAAACATTTGAATACAATGTTGAAAAGGAATACATATGTCAAAATCAAAGCTCCAGAAGTCAGCTACATGCTCCAAGCTCCATGCGGCTGCAACGTAACACCACCTGTATGCATTTATCATGCACAAGCTTATAAAAAGCTTAGAGGGTGGTGTAAGTGTGTACACAAGGTAAGTGCCAAGTATTCAATACAATGTTATAATCATACAATATCAAAAATATTGGTAAGATCATGAATCATACGATATCAGAGTACACAATATAGATTAGCTATGCAAATGAGGAGTCATATAGAGCCAAATATCGGATGCCGAGGATGCAATGTAAAATATAATTCTTAATGAGTTCACGAATAGCGTCAGCCGTATCTAGACTATATAAATGCAGAAACATAGTAACCCAAAATGTCATATACCGCAGATGTAATGAAATATGCGGTGCGAATGGAATGACCATGATGGAGTATGAAGTCGGGATGATAGTACGTATTATCATAGGCCACGAGGTCCACCACAAGGGACTTCTATC
Source organism: Magnolia changhungtana (assembly GCA_030180095.1). Lineage (NCBI taxonomy): Eukaryota > Viridiplantae > Streptophyta > Magnoliopsida > Magnoliales > Magnoliaceae > Magnolia > Magnolia changhungtana. The sequence goes on from JASAUF010000625.1 coordinate 8,290,622, forward strand.
CAAACCAGTCTCATACCTAAATTTGGATAGTTAGCTTAATGTGGTAAACTCCTGATCTCAGGTTAGTCGCGCGACCCAACCGAATTCCTAGCCATTGTGAAGGTACACATAACAAATAGTTGCGCACCACCAGCCCGAGTGGATAGTGAATGAATAACTGAACGAGTATGTAACTCCTGCCTAATAAGTCCACATATCAGTACTATTCATCTCTGGGATCATCACTGGGGTCTAGTACACTCTACATGCAAATCGTCGCGCACTGACGCACGACCATGCAAGTGGAAGAGACCGCACTATCCGCCTGACCAGTAGTCAGCCAATATCTACCCGACACGTCGATAGCGAACCCATTCACGAGCTGGTCAAACTCAGCCTAGTTATGCCCCCTACGCTTCAGCGGGGAAGGCCATACCCCCCCAATCGACTATAACACAGTGGGAGGCGCGGCCTCCTAGTATTCGGTACTTGGGCGCTCATGTATCCACTCGGTCTCGATATTGGGGCGTCCTCTGGTGCCAAGAGAGTTTAGGAATTTTCACCCGGGGCCATCTATGGCAACCTGATGCTAAAACAGATTTTCGGTGTCCCATCTGACCATCCACGATGCCTGTGGAGGCTACGACCTTGATGTTACTAGGGCTTACAGTAATCACAACACATAATGCAAGATGCATGAGTCATACAATCCAGTCATGCATCAATCCTGTGCATACCGTGCGCTCATGTGAGATAACCTCCGCTTATCAGGGAGTCTCATAACAACCTGCCCAATGACATATGCAATGATCAACCACATCTCATAACAAACATGCAGATGATGCATATGGGCATGTACATGATGCTATACTGTCACATACTCATAATCGATATCAACAATCAACAATGATAATTGGCCTCGACAATCAGCCTATACATTCGGAATCAGTACCGACAATCGGAATCGGCCTCGATAATCAGAATTTGAATCATCCTCATCAATCAGCCTCGACAATCGGAATCGGCCTTATAATCGGAATCGGCCTCGATAATCGGAATCAGCCTCGACAATCGGAATCGGCCTCGATAATCAGAATCGGCCTCGATAATCGGAATCCGCCTCGATAATCGGTCTCGACAAATCGGAATCGGCCTCGACCATCGAAATCGGGCTCGATAATTAACCTCGACAAACAGAAATCGGCCTCGACAATTGGAATCTGCCTCGACAATCAGAATCGGCCTCGACAATTGGAATCGGCCTCCTCAATTAAAATCGGCCTCGATAATCAGCCGAACTAGGCCTATGGGAATGTCACAATGTAGACATTAAATCATCATTGCCCATCAATGTGGCCATTTAACCAATATTGCTCCCAAGCAGTGGCATATAAAGAGCCAGACATATAGTGGGCCCATAGCCTCACGCAAGGGCCTAATACACATCACTATGGGCCTCACCCATGGGCCACATAAGCATTGCATTGGGCCTCGCTCATGGACTTCATGTATATCACAATGGGTTGTAATACATGGGCTGGAAAAATACATCTCACTGGGCCTTACCAAATGGGCCGAGTATACATCTCAATGGGCTACGACCCATGGGCCTTAGATATAACAGTGGGTTGCGTCAATGGGCCGCACCAATGGGTCTAATATACATTAAGCGGACTGCATCAATGGGCCTCATATACATAATAGGTGGGCCCCACTCATGGGCCTCAAATACATAAAATGTGGGCCCTACACATGGGTCTCATATGCATCAAATGGGCTACGTATCTAGGCCTCGAATATATCAAATGGTACATCAAAAGGGTCACGCGTTATAGGCCTAATATATATCACAATGGGCCTTGCACATAAGTCTTGAATACATCACGATGGGCCTTGCCCATAGGCCTCAGATTCAAGCAGGTGGGCCCCATCATATGGATCTCAAATATACATCATGATGGGCCTCATGGATGGGCCTAATATACATCACAATGGGCCACATCCATAGGCCCCAAGTATATCGCGATGGGCCTCTCTTACGGGCCTAATGCACATCACATCCAGGTGTTACCCATACACTATATTATATCTACACCATTTATCTATTTTTAGAGATCATTATAAAGCATTACCTAATCATATCAAAAGATCATCTGGACCATAACACAAATAACAGTGTAGATAATGACTTTCACTGTTTAAATTTGTAGGGACCACCACTTTATTTTCCATCCAACCTGATCATAAGGTCACAAAGACCTGGATTAAGAGGAAAAATAAATTTCATATTGATCCAAACTTCCGTGACCCCAAAAAGGGTTTTAATGGTGGACGTTCACTCAACATTGTTTTCTGCAGTGTGGTCCACCTGATCATCAGATCTGCTTTATTTTTAATCTCAAGCCTTAAGACGAGCTCACCAATTGGATGGACGGTGTGGGTACGAAATGTATACATCAAGGTGGGCCCCACCCCCACACATACAACACGTGTGGGGTGGGTCCCACGTCCCACCAAATGGACGAACAACTAGGATATGTAACACATATACTAAGGTGGGCCCCACCGTCCAACAGCTGTTGGACGATCCTGTCGTACCCATACATCAAGGCAGCCCCACATAGCATGTCCTATGGACGGTGAAGGAAGGTGGGTCCCACGTGGGGCCTGCCATACATATATATAATAATAATAATATATTATCATGTGTTATAATAAAATAATATATATTAAACCGTCCAGGATTTAGACAGCTTTGATGGACGGACGCCGTGGGTATAAAATGCACTCATCAGGTGGGCTCCACCGTCCATTGCTGGATAGTGGATAGTATGGGTATAACACTTACATCCGTGGGCTCCACATGCTGGAGATGGATGGATGGTGTTGGGTAAAGAACGTACCTCATGACTGGGGCCCACACTAGCTAATGTCATTCAGCTGAGAGCTGCGTGGGCCCCACTGAAATTGCTGACGTCAATACCACAATAGCAATATGCTGCCGTGTAGCCGCGGGACCCACATAACTTGTTGGTTATTAGTACAGCAGCTACTGCTACATGGCACGTTTCTGGCCCACCATCCAGATGGACAACTGGGATATAATGCATAAATCAAGGTGGCCCACAGCTGGACAACACCTATCTCAGGTGGGTACCACCGTCGAGTCCATCTAGACGGTGTGGAATAACATATACATCACGGCGGTCCACACGGTGGACAGTGTGGATCAACATCAAGGTGGGCCATAAAATAGAGAGAGAGAGAGAGAGAGAGAGAGAGAGAGAGAGAGAGAGATAGAAACGTGAGAAAGGGAGGGACCTCACCACTATGGGCCCTCCCTATATAATGCATACATCAAGATGCAGGCCATCAAATCATTAAAAAAATCATACAAAAATCACCCACCGATTGGCCTTCTTCTTAGCTCATATGGCTCCCTTTGCTCCTTAGCTTTCTTTTGATGGTTGAAGATGAAAATTGAGTGGCTAAGATGAGAGGGATAGGAAGTGGGCCACACATAGCCTCCTCTCTCCCTTGGGAGGCCATGGATGTTGGCTCTCCCTTAGGGTTGCTTAAGAGTAATGAGAGAGAGAGAGAGAGAGTGATGTAAGAGAAGTGATGAGAGAGAGGGATGGTGAGTGATGGATGGGTGTACTTGACATGTAAGTGAGAGTTGACTTTAGGTAAGGTAGTGTAAGAGAGGGATGGGTTGGGTTGCTTGTACTTGATTGATGAATTGATGTGACATGTCATAGAGATTCCCTCAGTATTTGCAACGCGCGGCATTTTCCTCGAACCGAATATGGGTCCACATCTCCTGGCCCAGGTACCGTCTCGGTGCGCGAGACATGGCGTCAGAAAAGTGGCGACGGTGCGGTCGCTAGGGTACAGATCTCGAGTAGAGTTGACGCTGATATATGGGACATGACTCAAGATCATGCGCAAACGCTGATAACAAATCGCAGGTCATCAGGATTCGACCGGGAGGACTGCAGAGGCATAAGGAACGATACGGGCTAGGTACATGTCTCACAACTCTCCCCTCCTAATAAAAATTTAGTCCTCGAAATTTAAATCACGATGCAACCAATATAGAGCTCACCAAGGGAGGAAAATCCTATTAGAACACAACATATCAACATAATCATATACTTAGGAGATAGGGATAACGCCAACGAATCAAAGCCTCTTGCTCCCAAGATGCCTCCTCAGCATTATGATGACCCCACTAATCTTCGAATCCCAAATCAGAAATGATCGAAAATGGAATACTATGCAGCCTCACAATTTTAATGGTAGGGAGCTATATCAGAAAATCTCTAAGTTATTCAAACTCGGGGATCTAACCATCTAGGTTCTCAACAATCATAGAGTGCAGGGTAGCTATTAGCAGATATGTGATGTTATTTTCAGGTATTTCCAAGTTATGCTTTGATACTATCTTCTGTCACACCCCAAACAAGAAAATCAGGCTCACAAAATTTTCGATTATCAAATCCGGTGCTGACAGCCTCCGTAGTACCCCATTCCCGACTCCCAGTGCCCATACGTTAGGTTCCAATCCTGAGATCCTACCAGGATCCTGGGATCCTACAAGGAGGATTTTCCAACGTACATTTATCTCATAAGAAGCATAAACACAAGTATACCCAAATCACAAAGGCAACATCATCATCACTTATCCACTAATATGAACATTTCAATACAATGCTGAAAAGGAAATACGTATGTCAAAATCAAAGCTCCAGAAGTCAGCTACATGCTCCAAGCTCCACGCCGCTGCAACTAACATCACCTGCATGCATTTATCGTGCATAAGCTTATAGAAAGCTTAAAGGGTGGTGTAAGTGTGTGCACAAGGTAAGTGTCAAGTATTCAATATAATGTCATAATCATACAATATCGAAAATACTGGTAAGATCTTGAATCATACAATATCAGAGTACACAATACAGATCAACTATGTAAATGAGGAGTCATAAAGAGCCAAATATCGGATGCCAAAGATGCAATGCAATATACAATTCCTGATGAGTTCACGAATAGCGTCAGCCGTATCTAGACCATATAAATGTAAAAACACAGTAACCCAAAATATCGTATGCCACAGATGTAATGAAATATGTGGTGCGAATGGAATGACCATGCTGGAGTGTGAAGACGAGATGATAGTATATAGTATCACAGGCTACGGGGTCCACCACAAGGGACATCTATCCAAACCAAACCCATACATAAATTTGGATAGTTAGACTCAATGTAGTAAACTCTTGATCTAAGGTTAGTCGTGCGGCCCAACTGAAATCCTGGCCATTGAGAAGGCACACGTAATAAATAGTTACGCACCACCATCCCAAGTGGATAGTCAATGAATGAATGAATGAGTATGCAACTCCTACCCAATAAGTCCACATATTAGTACTGTTCATCTCTGGGATCATCACTGAGATCTAGTACACTTTACATGTAAATCGCCGCCCACTGACACGTGACCATGCAAGTGGAAGAGACCTCACTATCCACCTGACCAGTAGTCAACCAATATTTGCCCGGTACGTTGATAGCGGACCCATTTATGAGCTGGTCAAACTCACCCTAGCTATACCCCCTACGCTCGGGCGGGTAAGGCCATACCCCCTCCCAACTGACCATAACACAGTGGGAGACGTAGCCTCCTGGTATTCGGCACTCGGGCGCTTATGTATCTACTCGGTCTCAACGTTGGGGTGTCCTCTGGTACCAAGAGGGTTTAGGGATTTTCGCCCAGGGCCATTTATAGAAGCCCGATGCTAGAACAGATTTCTGGTGTCCCATCTAACCATCCACGATATGCCTATGGAGGCCACGATCCTGATGTTACTAAGGCGTACAGTAATCACAACATACAATGCAAGATGCATGAGTCATACAATCCAATCATGCATCAATCCTGTGCATACCGTGCGCTCATGTGAGATAACCTCCGCTTATCAAGGAGTCTCATAACAACCTGCCCAATGATATATGCAATGGTCAACCACATCTCATAACAACATGCAGATGATGCGTAACCACATCTCATAACAACATGCAGATGATGCGTAAGGGCATGTACATGATGTTATACTGTCACATACTTATAATCGGTATCGACAATCGGCATTGATAATTGGCCTCGACAATCAACCTATACAATCAGAATCAGTACCGACAATCGAAATCGGCCTCGATAATCAGAATTCGAATCGGCCTCAACAATCGGCCTCGACAATTGGAATCGGCCTTAACAATTGGAATCGGCCTCGACAATCGGAATCGGCCTCGATAATCGGAATCGACCTCGACAAATCGGAATCAGCCTTGATAATCGGAATCGGCCTCGACAATCGGAATCAGCCTCGACAATCGAAATTGACCTAGATAATCAGCTGAAAAAGGCCTAAGGGAAGGTCACAATGTGGACATTAAACCATCATTGCCCATTAATGTGGCCATTTAACCAACATTACTCCCAAGCAGTGGCCTATAAAGAGCCAGACATTAGTGGACACATAGCCTCACGCGGGCCGAATACACATCACTATGGGCCTCACCCATGGGCCGCATAAGCATTGCATTGGGCCTCGCTCATGGACTTCAAGTACATCACAATGGGTTACAATACATGGGCCGAAAAAATACATCTCACTGGGCCTTACCAAATGGGTCGAGTATACATGTCAATGGGCTATGACCCATGGGCCTCAGATACAACAAGTGGGTTGCGTTAATGGGCTGCACCAATGGGCCTAATATACATCAAGCGGATTGCATCAATGGGCCTCATATACACAACAGGTGGGCCCTACTCATGGGCCTCAAATACATAACATGTGGGCCCTACACATGGGTCTCATATGCATCAAATTGGCTACGTATCTGGGCCTCGAATACATCAAATGGTACATCAAAAGGGTCACGCGTTATAGGCCTAATATATATCACAATGGGCCTTGCACATAAGTCTTGAATACATCACGATGGGCCTTGCCCATAGGCCTTAGATTCAAGTAGGTGGACCCCATCATATGAGTCTCAAATATACATCATGATGGACCTCATGGATGGGCCTAATATACATCACAATGGGCCACATCCATGGGCCCCAAGTACATCACGATGGGCCTCTCTTACGGGCCCAATGTACATCACATCACGGTGGGATCCATACACTATATTATATCTACACCATTCATCTATTTTTAGAGATCATTATAGAGCATTAGTCAATCATATTAAAAGATCATCTGGGCCATACCACAAATAACAGTGGAGATAATGATTTTCACCGTTTAAATTTGTAGGGCCCACCACTTTATTTTCTGTCCAACCTGATTATAAGGTCACAAAGACCTGAATTAAGAGGAAAAATTAATTTCATATTGATCCAAACTTCCGTGACACTATAAGAAATAGCGCTTTTATCGACAAAATTTTTGCCGACGAAAATTTTTTTGTCAGTAAAACAACACTTTTACCGACGAAATTTTTTTCGTTGGTAATAATGTTTTTACCGACGAAATTTTTTGTCGGTAAAACAATTATAATTTTTAAGATAGAACATTTTCGCGATATTTTGAAAACTTCACGGTAAGAGTTTTACCGACAAAAATTTTCATCGGTAAAAAGCACAAAACCACTTTTACCGACAAAAAGTTTCGTTGGTAAAACTATTATAATTTATAAGATAGAAAATTTTTGCGCTATTTTGAAAAGTTTGCGGTAATACTTTTACCGATGAAAATTTTTGTCTGCAAAAAGCATAAAACCAATTTTACCGATGAAAATTTTCGTCTGTAAAAGTGTTATCTTTTTCATGTAGAAAATTTTTGCCCTGAGTTTTACTGACGAACTGAAACTGTTGGGAATAATTTTTTTATCGAAGAAAATTTTCGTCGGTAAAAGTGTTATATTTTTCACTTAAAAAATTTTGGCGCTACTTTAAAAACTTTTGCGATAAGAGTTTTACTAACGAAAATTTTCATCGATAAAAACATTTTTCCCGTAAAAACCACTTTTGCTGACGAAAATTTTCGTCGGTAAAAGTGTTATATTTTTAAGCCAGAAAATTTTAGCACGGAGTTTTACTGACAAAAATGTTCGTCAGTAAAAAGTAAAAAACCACTTTTACCAACGAAAATTTTTGTCGGTAAAACTCTTGTCCTGATATAAAAAAACATAGGGGCTATATGAAAAGAGAAGTGGTCTATATAAGAACAAACTAATTAATTCAACAATCCATGAATTTGCATTAAGGGGTCTCCATGTGGAAAATAAACTCATTAATTCAACAATCCATGAATTCATAAAAGAGATCTGTATAAAATAAATGTTATCACATATCTTTGCCAAAAAAATATAATTGCTAATTTAGATTAAAACAATGTTGCTCCTTTATCTAACAAATGCTCTCTTAGTCTAAAAGTCTGCTTCTAATGTTTTCCTAACAATATCTAAGAGCATATAAAGATTCTAACGTAGTAAGTAAATGGAAAATAATTAAAAAAATGTTAACAAAAATTAAATTTATAAGGCTACTCATAAAATTAATATACTAAACTCATTGACGTACAACTACTCATAAAAATAATATATTGAACTCATTGATTTGCTTAACTTAGACAATACAAGCTAATCACACATAACAAGTTGAGAATCCGAAACTATGACAGAGGCCTGATCTACTCCTAAAGTATCTACACCCCAATTCAATACACGTTTCAACAAAAAACACAAGACATTCACATTCATACCCATCGTTGGATTCCCCATTGATGACATTCACACAATTCTAGCATATAATGTTTTTAAAATTTATATTTTGTAAAGAATATGCTATTTTTAAATGGAAATTGAAATTTATCTGTGAAAAATAAAATTATTAAATTATTAGGCACATCCGCTAATTGAACCTTTAATCATTTTTGGACAATCTAATTAGTTCAGATTGAAGAGTAAATAACTTCAGATGTTTAAATCAAATTTCACTGAAATTGTTGATCAATCTTGTATGCCCAATATCTTTCTCATATGTAGCCTGATTGAGGCGAGTAATTAGTCAAATTGAGAGTATTGATCAGTAAAATAGAGTGAATGGACCAGACATGTAAAATGGGCCAAATATTCTGGTCAAAATTGTGACCCAACTTATTGACCTCATGAGAACCTAATAATTGATGTTAATAAGTTTTGTGGGCCCCATCATGATGTGTGTTGAACATCAATACCGTGGATTTGATGTGTCCCCTTTAGGTTATGAGATATCTCAAAAAACATTTGTATACGAAACTCAAGTGGACCATACCATCTAAAACTATGTGAAGACATCCTAAAAAATATAAAAGCACTTAGTGGGGCCCACATGAGTTTTGGACGCAGTTAAAACTTGGTTCGACCCTTCATCCAAGTGGGACACACATAATGAGTGGGTTGGATATGTTAATCACATTTAGGCAGGCCCAATATATGATTATGAATGTTTTAAGGAAACCCTTCTCCACTACGTTTAGGTGAGTTACTCGTTACCCTTACCAGAGTAAACTCTGTGGGGTCCACTGTTATTTATTTATTTTATCCATTCCATTCATCTATGTTAACAGATAATTTAAGGTCTAAAGAACAAAAGGGAAGCATATTTAAGTTTTAGTGGACCACACCACAGGAAATAGTGTGATTGAATCTCTACCATTTAAAATTTCTTGGAGTCCATAGAAGTTTTGGATCAAGTTGATGTTTATGTTTTCTATTCATTCATATATTTTTGATATTATGAACAATATTTAACCAATTTTGGAGAATCTAATCAGTTCAAATTGAAGAGTAAATAACTTCAGATGTTTAAATCAAATTTCACTGAAATTGTTAATCAATCTTGGTATGCCCAATATCTTTTCTCATATGTAGCCTGATTGAGGCGAGTAACTAGTCGAATTGAGGGTATTGATCAGTAAAATAGAGTGAATGGACTCGACATGTAAAATGGGCCAAATATTCTGGTCAAAATTGTGATCCAACTTACTGACTTCGTGAGAACCTAAGAATTGATGTTAGTAAGTTTTGTGGGCCCCATCATGATGTGTGTCAAACATCAACACCGTGGATTTGATGTGTCCCCTTTAGGTTATGAGATATCTAAAAAATCATCTGTATATGAAACTTAAGTGGGCCATACCATCTAAAACTATGTGAAGACATCCTAAAAAATATAAAAACACTTAATGGGGCCCACATGAGTTTTGGATGCGGCTGAAAATTGGTCTGACCCCTCATCTAAGTGGGACACACATAATGAGTGGGTTGGATATGTGAATCACATTTAGGCATTATGAATGATTTAAGGAAATCCCTCTCCATTATATTATGTGGTGTGGCCCACCCAAGTCATGGATTGACTTTACTTTTAAGCTCTTAGACCATCTAAGTCATGGATTGACTTTCTCTATACTGTTCAATGCTTTTCTCGGATCATTTGAAGATATTAACAAAAAACTGTGGCGGGTCTAAGGCTTAAGTGGACTACAAAGTAGGGACTGAACGTCCACCATTAAAAATAACATTCATAGAAGTTTTGGATCAAGCTGATGTTTGTGTTTTCTCTTCATTTATATCCTTTTGATATTATGATCATGTTGGATGTCAAATAAACATTATTGTGGGCCCAAGGAAGGTATCAACAGTGGAAATCATTATTCCACACTGTTTTACGTGGCATGGTACACTTGAGTTTTGGATTTACCAAAAATTTGGGATCAACCCACACCGTTTGTCCATTTTTTAAGATAATTTTAGAGAATTATCCAAAAATGAATCATATCCAAAGATTAAATGGACCACACCACAAATAAGGGGAACGGATTGGCTACTCCCCCTGACACCATCCAATGGCTGGTGGTTGGTGCTCTGTGAGCCCTACCATGATGTATGTGTCTAATCCATGTCGTCTATTTATTTTTAAAGATCATCTTACGGTATGAGACCAAAAATGAGATATATCCAAATCTTAAGTGGACCACATTCCAGGAAACAGTGTTGAATGAGTGTCAACCATTAAAAAACATTTTGGGGCCATAAAAGTTTTGGATCAAACTGATTTTTGTTTTTCCCCTTCATCTGGCCACCTAATCAACATATTGGATGTCAAATAAACAATACAGTGGGCCTTAGGAGGATTTTATGGATGGATATATAATAATTTTATAATTTATTATATATATATATATGTATGGGAAAAGGTTCCATACAGTCGAGCTCATGGGAACTTCTCATACGGTCGAGCTATGTGGGCCCCACAGTGATGGGTGTCAAACATCTACCCAATCAATCAGATGCACCATTCCATGGTGGGCCCGGGGCTTAAAAATCAAGTCAATCCGTGACTTTTTTGGGCCACACCACATACAAAAGTTGAGAGGGGTTACCCTCTATTAAAATATTCATAATCATTTGTTCGGACCACCGAGATGTGGTTCACAAATCCAGCCCATCCATTATGTGTGTCCCACTTGGATGAGGTGTCAGGCCAAGTTTCATATGCATCAAAATTTCAGGTGGGCCCCACTAAGTGATTTTATATGTTTTAGGCATTTCTTCACATAATTTTAGATGATATGGCCCACCTAAGTTCCGTATACGGGTGATTTTTAGGATATCCCACCATAATTTAAAGGGGGGCCATCAAATGCATGGTGTTGATGGTCGACACGCATCACAGTGGGGCCCACAAAGCTCGACCTTGTGGGAAGTTCCCAATAGCTAGATCGTACAGAACCTTTTCCCTATATACTCGACCCCACCCAACCTTAGCCCCCTTTCCCTTTCTTCTCTTTCTCTACCCGCCGCACACCCACCCAATGCTCGACCACTAGAAATCCCTCCTCTCTCTCTCTCTGTCTCTCTTGCACCCTTTCCCTCTTCTCTCTCTCTCTCTCTGTCTCTCTCTCTCTCTCTCTCTCTCTGATCTCTCCACCCTACCGTTGCCACATGCCTTACCCATGCACATCCTCTCTCTGTCTCTGAAGCTCGGTGAGGTATCTCTCTCTCTCTCATTACCGAATTAGGGATTTGGGAATTTAGCAATCTGTGGATTTGGGGATTTAGCAATTAGGGATTTGGGGATTTAACAACAGGGATCCACCCATCTCGGTGGATCTGGTAATCCACTGAAGCCACCATGATAGATAGATAGATCCACCATGATATACATGTAGGAAAACCCAAATCAGGATTTTTCCTACATGCACTGAAATTCTAAGAAACACCCAACTTATTCAATTAGATTATAATATCCACAACCAGAAATAGCATAAAAACATAAAAAACATAAATAAAAATCAATATTTATAGATAGATAGATAGATTTGTTCATCAGGTGCAAATTGAAGATGATTTCAGTAGTGTTAGAATAATAATGTGATGATAATGGGTCTGGCCTATTGTTTGGCATATACGTCTCTCATGGAAGACTTGTAGGATAATGCATATATGTCTCTCATGGAAGACTTGTTTGGCATATACGTCTCTCATAGAATGATAATGTGATGATAATGCATATACGTCTCTCATGGAAGAATTGTAGGATTTCCAACAAGGATATTTGCTCAAAGGGATATTGGTTATGATTTATTTTTCTTCTTCAATGAGAAATATTATATTATTTAGAAACTTATGCTATTATTTGGCAGTGTGAAAGCTAGTTTGGCAGCTTGGGTTTAGTTATAATTGGTGGGAATATAGCAAATATTTATAGTGATGTGTTGGTTGTAGTTGGTGGTAAATGAATCTATTTACTACTGATTTATTTATTTTAAATTCACTAAGAGGTGTGATTTCATATCCTATTATTTTAGTTTTGAATTCATCAAGGGGAGGCATGATTTCATGTTTGATTATGATTGATTTCCACAAATGAAGTTTAACAGGAAAATTGTGAGAGTTTAACTCTAAGAATTGTTTCAAGGATTTCATATCCTATTATTTTAGTTTTGAATTCATCAAGTGGTATTTTCTGGAACATAGCATGGATTAGTTTTTCTGGTCGTCTGTTTGGACACACCCTCCAGTAGGGCGTTTGAGGCCCAAACAATGTTTTGATCCCAAAGGCATTGACCCAATGTATGTATGTATGTATGTATGTATGTCATAGCCTAAGAATTGGGTTAGGCACCTGTGTTGAATAGGGGTTGTTTGCCAATTGATTTAAACCGTCCATTTTGTTTGCACTTTGTGGATCACCTGATGAATCCACCGACTTGATTCTTGGGGCCATGGAATTTATAGTTAGGGCCAAGACAAGGGCATGCAGATGGTCCTAATGCCTGTGAGCTTGAGCCCAAAACTTGAGTGTTGTTAAAGCATAAGGCACTATTCAGAATTTTGCTCAGGGTGCAATGCCTCTGATTTGATGTGCTTTGCATCCATAATGAAACAATCATCAAGTGAGTTCTACTGATAAAGTAATCTGAATGGGTTCTTTTTCAGACAAAAAAACTCTTGTTTGCATTGCGCTTGTCTTGAATGTGTACAAAAGTTCCCATTGTACAAGAACTTCAACACTATTCAACATAGTATGTGACATCATGTAATTCAGTTTGTGTTTTCTCTTTCTAAGGTGTGAGCATGATATTTGATCTTCAGGTTATATTTTAAGGAAAATTCAGTTATTAAAGAAAATGCTATGGTAAAATAAATTATCTTTATAGGAAGAGTAGCTTGGAGACTTGGAAATACGTACTTCTACCAATGTTTGAAGAATGTTGAGCTATGTTGCTGAGAGATTCACCTTTATGACTATTTATCTGAATAGTGACTTGTGCTTTATAAAGTTATTTTTAACATCAATGGTACTTTTTGATGAATTATATCTTGAGCATTAATGGTGCTTGTCTTGAATGTATACAAAACTTCCCATTGTACAAGAACTTCAACACTATTCAACACACTATGTGACATCATGTAATTCAGTTTGTGTTTTCTCTTTCTAAGGTGTGAGCTTGATATTTGATCTTCAGGTTATATTTTAAGGAAAATTCAGTTATTAAAGAAAATGCTCTTGAGAATAAATTATCTTTCTAGGAAGAGTAGCTTTGAGACTTGGAAATACGTACTTCTACCAATGTTTTTAGAATGTTGGGCTATGTTGCTTAGAGATTTGCCTTTATGACCATTTATCTGAACAGTGCCTTATGCTTTCTAAAGTTATTTTTAGCATCAATGGTACTTTCTGATGAATTATATCTTGCAGACTGGGAAATATGTACTTCTACCAATGTTTGAAGAATGCTGGGCTATTTTTTTTATTGGTGTGTGATATTCGCTAATGGCATTAATTTTTCATAGTCATGAAGTGATTGTTTTAATCCATTTTGTAGGACCATTTGATTTAAAAATTTCTCCCTCATCCATCTTTACTTTTTGTTTGGAATATTTGAATTTCTTTCATAACAAATTTTTAATTATAACATGTTCTAGCATTTAATTTGGCCTATTTAATTGAATATGCACATGTGTTGGCCTGCCATTTGGTACATGTGTTGGCCTGCCATTTGGTGATCCATAATTGTCCAAGTGATCGCTTTGAAGGAATATAGATACACTAGTAATGCAACCCTCATCACATATAATGTAATATCAACATCTTAGTCATAATCAACTCAAAATCAATCTAGTACATAGAAGGAATATAGATACACTAGTAATTCCCCTCAATATCTTCATATGAATGTTTCTTGCTTTACTTACCTTTTATGTTGTTTTTAAATGTATTAGCTCGAAATTGATGGAGTAGACCCGGATATTTTTCGAAGCTATCCGGATATTGAACGGGGCTCACTAGAAGGTGGGAACCGCTGTTATGACCATGATGAAGTTGTCCATTTCCTATGGACAACATTGAAGTAGCCTGGCCATTTGGACAGGTCGTGCTTATGTATTTACTTGAAATTGATAGAGTAGACTCGGATGTGCGTCGGAGCTATCCGGATGTTGAGTGGGGGTCCCTGGAAGGTGGAAACCATTGTTATGACCATGATGAAGCTATTCATTTCCTATGAACAATATTGGAGTGGACTGGCCATTTGGACATACCGTGTTTATGTATTAGCTAAAAATTGTTAGAGCAGACCCTAGTATAACCCTAAACCTAAACCTACACCTAAAACTAAACATCATGGTGGGGACAGTGCCCCCGATCGTTGATTCCTTCCTCGGACCCACCATGGTAGTTATTTGAGATCCAACCTATTGGTAAGTTCACACAGACCTAGACCTGAAGAAGGAATAACACATATATCAGCTTGATCGAGAACTTTTATGGCCCCAATTCGTTTCGAGGTCTACTTGAGCTTTGGATCTACCCCAAAACCTAAACCTAAACCTAAACCTATTCTCAAATCGAAAACCTATAACCTAAACATAAACCTATAACCTTAACCTAAACCTTAACCTATAACCTAAACTCTAACCTAAAACTTCCCTAAACCTTAACCTATAAACTAACCTAAACCTAAACCTAAACCTAAAACATAAATGTATTCTCGAATCCCTAAACCTAAACCTACACCTAATCCTAATCTCAACTCCCTAACCTAAACCTAAACCTAAACTTGAAAACCCAAACCTAAACCCTATTCGAACCCAAACCCACTTTCGTAAACCTAACCCTTAACCTATTCTCAATTCCCTAAAGCTATAACATATAACCTATAACCTATAACCTAAACCTAAACCTAACCTAAACCTAAAACCTAAACGTATAACCTTAACCTAAACCTAAAACCTAAACCTAAACCTAAAACCTAAATGTATTCTCAAATCCTTAAACCTAAACCTACACCTAATCCTAATCTCAAGTCCTAAACCTAAACCTAAACTTGAAAACCCAAACCTAAGCCCGATCCCGAACCCGAACCCGATTTCCTAAACATAAACTTTAACCTATTCTCAATTCCCTAAAGCTATAACCTATAACCTAAACCTAAACCTAAACCTAAGCCTATAACTTTAACTTAAACCTAAAACCTAAACCTAAGCCTAAAACATAAATGTATTCTCAAATCCCTAAACCAAAACCTACACCTAATCCTAATCTCAACTCCTTAACTTAAACCTAAACTTGAAAACTCAAACCTAAACCCGAACCCGAACCGATTTCTTAAACCTAAACCTTAACATATTCTCAATTCCCTAAACCTTAACCTATAACCTAACCTAAACCAAAACCTATAACCTACACTTATAACCTAAACCTAAACCTATAACCTAAACCTATAACCTAAATCCTAAACCTAAACCTAAAACCTAAATGTATTCTAAAATCCCCAAACCTAAACCTACACCTACACCTAATCCAAATCTCAACTCCCTAACCTAAACTTAAACCCTAAACTTGAAACCCCAAACCTAAACTGATCCGAACCCAAACCCAATTTCCTAAACCTAAACCTTGACCTATTCTCAATTTCCTAAACCTATAACCTATAACCTAAACCTAAACCTATAACCTAAACCTAAACCTATAACCTATAACATTAACCTAAACCTATACTTATAACCTAAACCTATTCTCAAATCCCAAAACCTATAACCTAAACTTAAACCTTAACCTAAACCTAAACCTATAACCTAAACTTAAACCTTAACCTATAACCTAAACCTTAACCTATAACCTATAACCTATAACCTAACCTAATTCCTAAACCTTAACCTACAATTACCTAACCTAAACCTAAACCTATAACCTTAACCTAAATGTAAAACCTAAACCTAAACCTAAAACGTAAATGTATTCTCAAATCCCTAAACCTAAACCTAAACCTAAATCTATAACCTACAATATTAACATTAACTTATAACCTATAACATTAACCAAAACCTATACTTATAACCTAAACCTATTCTCAAATCCCAAAACCTATAACCTGAACCTAAACCTTAACCTAAACCTAAACCTAAAGCTTAACCTATAACCTAAACCTTAACCTATAAGGTATAACCTAAAACCTAAACCTATAACCTAAAACGAGACCTATAACCTAAACCTACAACCCAAACCTAAACCTAAAACCTAAATGTATTCTCAAATCCCTAAACCTAAACCACACCAAATCCTAATCTCAACTCCTACCTAAACTTAAACCTATACTTGAAAACCAAACCTAAACCCGATCCGAACCCGAACCCGATTTCCTAAACTCGAACCTTAACCTATTCTTAATTCCCTAAAGCTATAACTTATAACCTAAACCGAAACCTTAACCTAAACCTAAACCTATAACCTACAACATTAACCTAAACATATACTTATAACCTAAACCTATTCTCAAATCCCAAAACCTATAACCTAAACCTTAACCTTAACCTTAACTTAAACCTATAACCTAAACCTAAACCTTAACCTATAACCTAAACCTCAACCTACAACCTATAACCTAAAATCAATTCCCTAAACCTTAACCTATAACTTAACCTAAACCTAAACCTATAACCTACACTTATAACCTAAACCTAAACCTAAACCTATAACCTAAACTTATAACATAAGCCTAAACCTAAACCTAAACCTATAACCTAACCTAAACCTAAACGTAAAATGTAAATGTATTCTCAAATCCCTAAAGCTAAACCTAAACTTAAACCTAAACCTATAACCTACAACATTAACATAAACTTATAACCTACAACATTAACCTAAACCTATTCTTAAATCCCAAAACCTATAACCTAAACCTTAACCTATAATGTATAACCTATAACCTAAACCTATAACCTATAACCTAAACTCCATTCCCTAAACCTTAACCTATAACCTAACCTAAACCTAAAGCTATAACCTACACTTATAACCTAAAACTAAACCTATAACCTAAACCTAAACCTATAACCTAAATGTATTCTCAAATCCCTAAACCTAAACCTACACCTAATCTTAATCTCAACTCCCTAACCTAAACTTGAACCTAAACCTGAAAAACCAAACCTAAACCCAATCCCAAACCCGAACCAGATTTCCTAAAACTAAACCTTAACCTATTCTCAATTCCCTAAAGCTATAACCTATAACCTATAACTTATAACCTAAACCTAAACCTTAACCTAAACCTATAACCTAAACCTAAACCTAAACCTATAACCTACAACATTAACTTAAACCTATACTTATAACCTAAACCTATTTTCAAATCCCAAAACCTATAACGTAAACCTAAACCTTAACCTAAACCTAAACCTATAACTTAAACCTAAACCTTAACCTATAACCTAAACCTTAACCTATAACCTATAACCTAAACTTATAACCTATAACTTAAACTCAATTCCCTAAACCTTGACCTATAACCTAACCTAAACCTAAACCTATAACCTATAACCTACACTTATAACCTAAACCTAAACCTAAACTAAACCTGTGACCTTAACCTAAACGTAAAACCTAAACCTAAATCTAAAACGTAAATGTATTCTCAAATCCCTAAACCTAAACCTATAACCTACAACATTAACATAAAGTTATAACTTACAACATTAAACCTATACTTATAACCTAAACCTATTCTCAAATCCCAAAACCTTTAGCTTAAACCTAAACCTTAACATAAACGTAAACCTAAACCTATAACCTATAACATTAACATAAACTTATAACCTACAACATTAACCTAAACCTATACTTATAACCTAAACATATTCTCAAATCCAAAAACCTATAACCGAAACCTAAACCTTAACTAAACCTAAACCTAAACCTATAACCTAAACTCAACCTAAACCTTAACCTATAACCTAACCTAAACCTAAACCTATAACCGAAACCTAAACCTAAACCTAAAACTTAAATGTATTCTCAAATCCTAAACCTAAACCTACACCTAATCCTAATCTCAACTCCCTAACCTAAACTTAAACCTATACTTGAAAACCCAAACCTAAGCCCGATCCCGAACCCGAACCCGATTTTCTAAACCTAAACCTTAACCTATTCTCAATTCCCTAAAGCTATAACCTATAAACTAAACCTAAACCTTAACCTATTCTCAATTCCCTAAAGCTATAACCTATAAACTAAACCTAAACCTTAACCTATTCTCAATTCCCTAAAGCTATAACCTATAAACTAAACCTAAACCTTAACCTAAACCTTAACCTAAACCTAAACCTATAACCTTAACCTAAACCAAAACCTATAACCTAAACCTTAACTTATAACCTATAACCTAACCTTAACCTAAACCTAAACCTATAACTTAAAACCAAAACCTAAAACCTAAATGTATTCTCAAATCCCTAAACCTGAACCTACACCTAATCCTAATCTCAACTCCCTAACCTAAACCTAAACCTAAACTTGAAAACCCAAACCTAAACCCGATCCCGAACCCGAACCCGATTGATGTAATAATGTAGCCCAATCACATGGCAACAAATAAGAAAATCTTGCTTTGTTGGCAAGCATACTTGAACTCAAGCATCACAATGCATCTATTTCCATCTCCACTATCTCTTATAGCATAGATTATTTGAGATTTGGATTTATCTCATTTTTAGAGTCATGTCCTAACACAATATGATAATATTAATAGACAAGGTGGATTTGTCACCAACATTATTCCAAGACCCATATAACTTCTCCTTATAGGAAGTTGGGTAGGGCACATGCAGCTTGAATCCATCAAAGGAGATAAAGATCACCTCTCATATGTTCTATCTCTTTTCATTTAGTTTTTTTCCATAGGATTGTTTATTTTGTGGTATCTACCCACGTACAACATTTTATCATGTTAATATAATTATAAGTGGCCTAATCTCACATTTCTAAAAACAACTAATAATAATTTCTACCTGACGAGAAATCACCAAGTACCATTAGGCTCAACCCAAAAGATAAATCAACATTTTCTTTCTTTCTTTTTCTTTTAACACACACTCACACACCAGAGTCGCTTACGGCCACAATGGGTACTTGAACTCGTGACTTTGTATTGAAACTATTTTAAATCTACCATGAAGGCATGAGTAAGGACCTAGGTGTGTGTGTACAGTCGGCGATGTGTTCACCACACTGAATTTTTTGAACCCCTCTAGGAAATAGGTTATGAATAATTTTTTATATTTTATTTATGATGTTAAACTTATATGTATTTTTGCGTGGATGAATGTGATGTGTATAAGATTATTTGTGTTTGGATGGATGTAGTTTATGTTTGGATGAATGTAGTTTATGTTTGGATGGATTTACGTAGTTTGGGTTTAGATGGATGTGAATGTGAATATGATGAAATATATTATATAACAGGTGTATATCAGGAAGAATATGATGAAATATATTGTAACAGGTGTATATCAGGAATTTTATGCTGGAATATTGAAAAAAAAAAGAAGAGACTTTTACCTACGAAATATTCACATAACATAGCATCATGATACATGTTTTTTTACCTACGAAAATTTTTGTAGGTAAAAGTATCGTGAAATATTTTACCTATGAAAAAAATCGTCGGTAAAAGTTTTTTACTTATTTTGTACCAATGAAACAATTCGTCGGTAAAAGTTTTGTAAATATTTTTACCTAAGAAAATTTTCATAGGTAAAAGTATCATGAAATATTTTTAACTACAAAAACAATCGTCGGTAAAAAATTTTTACTTGTTTTTTACCGACGAAAAAAAATTTCGGTAAAAATATTGTCATTGCCGATGATTTAAATTTTCGTCAGTAAAAGCCTTTTCCGTTGGTCTTTTACTGATGAATCTTTTCATCGGTAAAGCCTTTTCCCTACGAAAAAAACTCATTTAGTGACGAAAATTTTTGTCGGTAAAAGTGGGTTTTCCTGTAGTGTGACCCTAAAAATGGTTTCAATGGTGGATGTTCACTCAACACTGTTTTCTACAGTGTGTTCTACCTGATCATCAGATCTGCTACATTTTTAATCTCAAGCCTTAAGACGGGCTCACCAATTGGATGGATAGTGTGGGTATGAAATGTATACATCGAGGTGGGCCCCACCCCCACACATGCAACACGTGTGGGGTGGGTCCCACGTCCCACCAAATGGACGAACTGCTGGGATATACAACACATATACTAAGGTGGGCCCCACCGTCCAGTAGCTGCTGGACGGTGCTGATCATACCCATACATTAAGGTAGCCACACACAACACGTCCTATAATGGTGGAGGAAGGTGGGTGCCATGTGGGGCCTGCCATACATACATATATATATATATATAATAAAATTATCATGTATAATAATATAATAATATATATCAAACCGTCCAGGCTCTGGACAGCTTTGATGGACAGATGCCATGGGTATAAAATGCACTCATCAGGTGGGTTCCACCGTCCATTGCTGGACGGTGAGCTGTATGGGCATAACACTTACATCCGTGGGCTCCGCATGTTGGAGATGGATGGATGGTGTTGGATAAAGCACATACCTCATGACTGGGGCCCACACTAGCTGATGTCATTCAGTTGAGAGTTGCGTGGGCCCCACTGAAATTGCTGACGTCAATACCACAGCAGCTATATGCTCTTGTGTAGCCGTGGGACCCACAGAACTTGCTGGTTGTTAGTATAGCAACTACTGCTACATGGTGTAGCCTGCTGGCCCACCATCCAGATGGATGACTAGGATATAATGCATAAATCAAGGTGGCCCATGGCTGGATAGCACCTATCTCAGGTGGGTACCACTGTCCAGTCCATTTAGACGGTGTGGAATTACATATACATCACGGCGGTCCACACAGGTGGACGGTGTGGATTAACATCAAGGTGGGCCACAATATAGAAAGAGAGAGAGAGAGAGAGAGAGAGAGAGAGATAGAAACATGAAAAAGGGAGGGACCCCGCCACTATGGGCCCTTCATATACAATGCATACATCAAGATGGGTCCCACCACAAGTGGGCCATCAAATCATTAAAAAAATCATACAAAAATCACCCAGCGATCGGCCTTCTTCTTAGCTCCTATGACTCCCTTTGCTCCTTGGCTTCCTTTTAATGGTTGAAGATGAAAATTGAGTGGCTAGGATGAGAGGGATAGGAAGTGGGCTACACATAGCCTCCTCTCTCCCTTGGGAGGCCATGGACATTAACTCTCCCTTGGGGTTGCTTGTGAGTAATAAGAGAGAGAGAGAGAGAGAGAGATGAGAGAGAGAGAGAGTGATGTAAGAGAAGTGATGGGAGAGGGATGGTGAGTGATGGATGGGTGTACTTGACATGTAAGGGAGAGTTGACTTATGTAAGGTTGTGTACGAGAGGGATGGGTTGGGTTTCTTGTACTTGATTGATGGATTGATGTGACGTGTCGTAGAGATTCCCTCAGTATTTGCAACACATGGCATTTTCCTCGAACCAAATGCAAGTACACATCTCCTGGCCCAGGTACCGTCTCGACACGCGAGACACAGCATCAGAACCATGGCGACGACGCAGTCGCTAGGGTACAAATCTCGAGTCAAGTCGATGCTGATATACGGGAAATGACTCAGGATCGCGCGTAAACGTCGATAACAGATCGCGGGTTACTGGGATTCGACCGGGAGGACTGGGGAGGCATATGGAGTGGTACGGACTAGGATACAGGTCTCACGTAAGGGGTTAAATATACTATATACACTGATGCCTCTCTTGCTGTTTTGGGATATGTACTTATGCAGAAGGATAAGGTGATTGCCTATGCCTATGACAGTTGAGGAAACATGAAGAAAACTACCCCATGCATGACCTGGAATTGGCAGCAGTCATCTTCACATTAAAGCTCTGGAGACATTACCTATACAAAGAGGAGTTTGAGCTCGTTTGCGACCACAAGATCCTTAAGTATATTTTTACACAGAGAGACCTGAATATGAGGCAACGATGTTAGATGGAGACCCTGAAGGACTTCAAATTTGAGGTCTCCTACCATCACGACAAGGCCAACCTTATGGATGATGCGTTGAGCCGCAAGAAAACAATAGAATTTGCAGCTCCGTTGATGATAGAAGAGTGAAATATTGTGGAGTTCGTGCGAGACTTTAAATAGAAGCTTACAGTAGAGGAGCCATTCGAGAGCGTCTCACACATCCATGTACAATCTCTTATGGATGATCGAATCATTGTGGCATAGAAAGAAGATAAACTATTAGTGAAGATGAGAAAGCGAGCAAGTGACAGTGAAGAATCCGAATGGAGAGTTGGCTCGGACAGAGGTTTATGACATCGTGGCCACCTATGCGTTCGAATCTCCATGACTTGAGAAAGGAAGTCCTAGAAGCTGCTCACAATTCAAAGATGGCGATGCATCCGAGCATTACGAAGATGTATCGAGACATGAAGCGTTCGTACTGGTGGGACAACATGAAGGCCTATATAGCAGACTTCGTGTCTTGTTGTCTCACGTGCCAGCAAGTTAAGGCCGAACATCGCCGACCCCCTGGTTTACTTCAACCCATGCTCATAGCTGAATGGAAATGAGATTTCATATCCATGGATTTTATTTTCAGGTTACCCAAGACCAGAAAGGGGCATGACTCCATTTGGGTGATTGTATACTGATCGACAAAATCGGCTCATTTCCTCTCGATTAGAGTTTCTAATTTGGCTGATGACCTGGCCAAGCTGTACATTAAAGAGGTAGTGCGATTGCATGGAATTCTTATGGAGATTGTGTCGGACTGAGACACATGATTCACGTCTATTTTCTGGACTCGAATCCAAGAAGTAATGTGAGTAAAACTGAAGTTCAGTAACGCGTTCCACCTATAGACGGATGGACAGATGGAAAGGGTGAATCAGATACTAGAAGATATGTTGCGAGCTTGTGTGCTTAACTTCAAGGACAGTTGAGATAATTGTCTCCCCTATGCTGAGTTTGCTTATAACAACAGCTTCCAAGAGAGCATTGACTTGGCTCCCTACGAAGCTTTGTATGGGCACCCATGTCGAGCTCCACATTGTTGGCAGAAGTTGGCGAGAAGAGTTTGGTTGGCCCAAATTTGGTACAGGCGACCTTAAAGAAGATCGATATTATCAGGCGTCGACTTCTTGCAGCCCAGAGTAGAAAAAAGAGTTACACCAATACAAGATGGCGACAACTAGAATTTGAAGTTGGGGTCCATGTGTTCCTTAAAGTTTCCCCAATGAAAGGAGTCCTTCATTTTGGCAAAAAAGGGAAACTTATGCCGCTATTTATTGGTCCATTCTAGGTACTAGACCAAGTGGGTGTGGTAGCGTACGGCCTTGCTTTGCCCACACCACTCGCAGGAGTGCACAATGTATTTCACATATCGATGTTGAAGAAATATGTTCCTGACCCTACCCACATTATCAAATGGCAGCAAGTATAGTTACGTGAAGATGCTACCTATGTACTTCGACCAACACGTGTTCTTAATAGGAAGGAGCAAGTGCTACGCATCAAAGTGATCCCGCTCGTCAAGGTATTGTGGACTCACCACACTGAGGAAGAGGCTACTTAGGAAACGGAAGCCGAAGTCCGTAAGAGCTACCCTCAGATCCTCAAGCAGTATGAAAATGTACTAATTTCGGGGATGAAATTTTTCTTTAAGGGGGGTAGATTTTAACGTCTTAAAAAAATTCGTACAAAGACTTGAGTACCACCTCAAGCAGAAATCCCTAAGGACCGTATTCTATAGAAAATTAGGCAAAAATTAATTAAGTATTAAACTAAATTAATCAGTGGATTTAGCTCGAACCACCATTTATACAAATGGCAAGACCCAAAACCATCAAAATTGCTAACTCAACACTACTTGAAAACTTAGGAGAAATCCCATGAGCATGTTGCTCTCAAGAATACATTGAAACTCTATATCGGACCTGGACCGCACGTTGAAAGTCCAATGACCGCAAAACTATAAGATTACGTCCGTCCTGCTGGGTTTGACAACCATCACAGGAATCGAGCCCGGATAGTATCTAGAAACGCAAAACTTGAGCCCTGAGTAAAGTGTGTGAGAAACGCGAATATCTTTAAAAAATGTACTGAAACTTAATCGAATTAGGCCATTCGCTTACGCGCAAAATTGAGGATTTCAGACCTTCAGTTTCTGACCAAACTTCACCCATGGATAAAGGAAATTTCGCTGCACGAATCTGTATACTTGTGACCCCGATTAAGTAAGCATGACTGTTGATCTGACACGGGTCTTCCACGGCCGATCGACCTATCCAATCGCGCCAAAATCACATCCTGGTATAGATCCATTGTCAAAGAACTTACCTTGTGACGTAGGTGAGTAATGGACATCTCAATGAGCCCCATTCATCAGAAACAGGCACCCTTTGGTTATAAATTAAGTATATCATGGCCCTGGGCCATTTGCATCAGTTCTGGGCCTATATAAAGCCCTTAAACCACCTCATTTCTATTCCATACGAATTTCTCTAACCCTAGGAGAGAGAAGAGAGAAAAGAAGAGAAAAGAGCAGGGAGAGGGAAAATCTTTGGAGATTGTTGCAGTGGTTCTCTCCCACTACTCCACGTACAGATTCACCTCCCCACTTCGCTACACAATCGTTTTCGGTTACGATTTAGGTAAGAAATCCTAACCCTAATATTAATTTAGAAATATGGATTGAGTAATCAATTAACTAGCTAACCTATTTATGAAAATCCTAACCCTAATCTTGATTTAGAAATCAGGATTGAGTAATCGGTAAACTAGCTAACCTATTTATGGTTTAAGTACCCATTGTCCTATTTTTGGGAACATAGTGTTGAACCGAGTCCGAATTGAGAAATCCGACGGAAGGTGAGGACTATAAATGTTTAGGTTATGGTTTTCAATGCTTTCAATGTTAGCTAATAATTTATGTCTGACTTGATTGCTGCCATATTGTCTTAGATACGACGTTTTCGATATATTATACATGTGTGATTTATGTTAAATACAAGATGCATCCCAAGTGTTTGTTGAAATGTTTGAATGAACATGTAATTGTGATTTGTGCTTACCATGACTGTTAATCTAGGATTCATGTTTGTCGTATGCATGATGATCTCCTTATGTAAGGAATTGCCATAATATATGTCGTAACTAATCTAGTCTATATATTTGGTGAAGCGTAACTTGGGCGTTTGATAAAATGTCTGAATGAGAAAATGTTGATGAAGTATATTTATTTAGTGTATTAAGATAGGATTCTCAATTACCTTAATCATATGTATAGTTTCTTCCATGTAATCATATTTGCCGCTATATAATTTATGGATAAAATGCAAGTGTTGGTGACATGTTCAATGTGTTTGATGAAATGCTCCAATGAGAGATTTGTTTGGACTGATTGCCAAATGCTGGAATTATTGTCACATGTGTTTACTTGTTACATATGAGTAGGATTGGGGCTATGCCGTAGTCTAGGCAATTGGTAATAGTCCTCGCCACCTCAATATATTCGACGAATCTGGGTTGCACGACGATTACCGACAATGGTTAGGCCATGAGGGGTGCTTATGCACTCCATGTCGATTAAGTCAGCGTGTGCTCGTACTAATCGAACTTGTCTAATAAACCAATTGGCCTAATGTGTGTTTACCATATACGGACACCATTGCCTAAATCTAAGGTACCCCCTTCGATGTAAAGGCCCGCCTTAACTATGGTACTACGATCTACCAAGACTCATGAGCTAAGCATGGTGGTATGGGACACCGTGTTCAAGCTGTCGACCTACGCCAAGGTGATCAGCTGCCTCATAGTGGCCAGTGAGCAAACTTAGACACATGAGTTGAGCATGGTGGTATGGGACACCGTGTTCAAGCTGTCAGCCTACGCCAAGGTGATCAGCTGCCTCATAGTGACCAGTGAGCAAACTTAGACACGTGAGCCGAGCATGGTGGCATGAGACACCGTGTTTGAGCTGTTGGGCTACGCCGAGGTGATTAGCCACCTCGTAGTGTTCGCGAGCACAAAATTATGAACTTGCCTATCCACTGCTTTAAATCGGGAGTGATGACCCCACAACTTGTCTATCGTATGTGCTTGATTAGGAGTGACGACCCTAGATAGATCCTTCAGTCTAGGTCAATGATAAAAAGGGAGGTACCCTAGCTTCTCAAATCTGCTATATGAATAAACTTAATTAATTACTAAGCTAAGATGACCATGCATAGCACTGCATTAGTTAGGACGTGCTTTAAAGGTGTGGAAGTCGCACAGGCGGTAGTGTTGTCATATGCGATAAGGTGTCGGCATCGCTTGTTGAGGGAGCTTTCGATGTGAGGGCATGCATCATTACTTTCACTCCATTCTCGCATTAACAAGAGTAGCTAGGAAGTGATTGTTATGCTGCTTTATCATTACTGCTTTATTGAATTGATAACATGTTAACCTTTTCCTTATAGTACCACTGAGCTGATTACTCACTCCCACTCTGGGACGGTGTCTTAAAACACTAACCAGACACTAGTTTAGATGCAGATGATGATGGGGTTTACACGATGGAGCAGAATTTCATGGACGAGGAGGAGGAGGAGGGGTTCTCCTACCATCAGCTTTCTGGCGGGTCTATGTAGACCTAAAGCTGCTTCGACGAGATACTAGGACACTTGTCTAGTTGGACATCTTACATTTTTCCATTTTGTCTATTTTAAAACAAATCTTGTATATATTAAACCCTATTACACCATCATACTCTGGAAGTTGTGAGTTGCTTACTTATTTAAATACATAACCTTCAAACTTCCATATGCTTATCTATGGAATATGATATGCTGCTTTGGTATAATCCCACTTATGTTTAATGCATTAATATGGATGACATCTAAACATCATAATCCATGTTGTATAAGTGATGTGCTGAATCTCGAGAGTAGAGCTTTCCTCAACCCTCAAAATCCAGGGCATTACAGCATGAGTCATACCATCCAGTCATGCATCAAACCTGCGTGTACCGTACGCTCATGTGGGGCAACTCCGTCTCTCAGGGAATCTCCTCATAACAAGCATGCAAATGATGCATATGGGCATGTATCATGAAGTATACCAAGCGTGATTATAATCACATACATCATAGTGGGCCTGTATAAGACGGCCCATGGCCCGTATAAGTGAATGGGTGGTGTGCAATAATCACCTACACATGGTGGGCCTCACACATTTGATGGGCCTCTTACATCACAATTGGGTCTCATACAATCATAATGAGCCGTATACAATTACAATGGGCCTCATACAATCACAATGGGCCTCATACATCACAATGGATCTCATACAATTATAATGAGTCTTACACAATCACAATGGGTCTCATATGATCACAATGGACCTCATACAATCACAACGAGCCTCGTACCATCACAATGGATCTCATACAATCATAATGAGTCTCATACAATCACAGTGGACCTCATATAATCACAATGGGCCTCATATAATCACAACGGGCCTCGTACCATCACAATGGATCTCCTACAATCATAATGAGTCTCATACAATCACAATGGGTCTCATATAATCACACAACGAGCCTCATGCAATCACACAATGGGCCTCATACAATCACAATTAACCTTACAATGACCTTATACGATCATAATGCTATACTAACACATACTCAGTGTGTATACTAATATAGTCGTAATCAATAATCAGCTTATATATGGCAGGGTCCATAAAAGGACAACAGATCTAATCCACACACATGAGGATCGGTCCTCAATAGTGGATATACCAAATCTAATACCATAGATTCTTCTACCTATGGCCAGAGGTGATGATGCATCCTCCTCATAACAAGGATGGGTCTAGACGGCCTACTCATGGGCTTAAGAGTGGGCTTCCAGGTTTGGGTACCTCTACTAGCATTAATGGGGACCCAAAGAATTGGGATAACCCAATAAGGTGAGATGGATTATACTAATAATAATAAGGGCCCATCAATTTGGGTTAGTTCACCATGGGGGAAATGAGAATGAGCCTAATACAATTACAATGGGCCTCATACCATCTCAATGGCTTATATCATGATGTTATACTAGCACGTGCTCATAGTCGGCAACGATAATCGGCCTATATACAAGGCGCGGTCCATAGATGGACAACATATCCATAACATGAGGGTCAATTCTCGAGTATGGATATACTAAATTTGATAGCACGGATCCTCCCATCTACGTTGATGATGAACTCTCCTCATATCAAGGTTGGGCCTAGGTGGCCTACCTATGACCTAAGGATCCGGAATGGGCTTCCTTCGCCATACTATCATATAGCCCGCTAGATGCCTTAGGGGGCCCAAATGAGTCCTAGATGGACTCCAAGATTAAAACAATCCTACTAGCAATGAATGGGGGGCCCAACATCTTGGGTTAGCCCAATAAATGGATGGACCATGCAATATCAATGGGGCCCAATGATTAGGGTCAACCCACTTAGAGAAGGATGAGATGGGCCTAACAAGGGCCTAAGGGAAGGTCACAATGTGGACATCTAACCATCATTGCCCATCAATGTGAACATTTAACCAACATTGCTCCTAAGGAGTGGCCCACATAGAGCCTAATATATAGTAGGCTCATGGCCTCACACAAGGGCTTAATACACAATATAATAGGCCTAATATACATCACGATGGGCCTCACTCATGGGCCACATATGCATCACATTGGGCCACATATACATCATAATGGGCCTCGCTCATGGGCCACATATGCATGTTAATGGGACTCTTCATATGGGCCATAATTACATCACATTGGGCTATGGGCCATAATTACATCACATTGGGCCTCATCGACGGGCCACAAATACATCACATGTGGGGTCCACAGGCTGGACGACGCTGATAAAACACTTGCATCATACGGGGGCCACGTGGATAGATGGTGTGAATATGCAACACATCACAAGGTGGGCCCCACCCTCACACGTTCAACACGTGTGGGGTGGGCCCACATCCAGAAATCAGATGGATGGCATGGCTATAAAGCACATATATCATGGTGTGCCCCATGCAGCACCGTCCAAAGATGGATGGTGCGGATACAGAATACATACATCAAGGTGGGCCCCACCCGCTGCCAAAATAGACGAACGATTGGGAAATACCCCATACCTTATGATCAGACCTAGACTTGCTAACGTCAATACAATAGCTATGAAGCTGGTGGTCCCCATCGTTGTAACACCCTAGATTTTTCCCAGCCTGGAGTTAGACGTCCTTATGCGATGGGTCGATCCTAACACCTGATTAACTTCTCAAACACTCAATTCAAAAGTCTCAAATCCCTTTTCAAACCATTTTCTTCAAAATCTCACATTTCCTTCAAAATCTCACCTTTCACCATCTTATTCTTTAAACTTTTCCAAGAACTTTCATATTAGACACTAATCATAATGTTTAGGTGATGAAGAACAGTACTTAAACTAAAAATTACTATGAATAGTTAATAAATAAATAAAATAAGTTTTTAACCATTAACTGTTTTGGAATAAGTAGGCTACATGGATAGATCAGCTTCTCCTACCCCAAAAACATATATTACAGGTCGAATAACTCATCCCGGTTTGTAAAATATACCTATTTCAAATATCGGACAGTGAAATCACCCCAAATAGGACAGCGAGTGGTGAGGGGCTCGCCGGGTTGGGGAGGCCTCACCAAAATGCGGGTCTAGCAAGGCCGCAGCGGGCGGGTGGCCCGTTTTTGGTAGAAAATTTTACAATTTTTGTCTTACTTTGAATATTCATATCTCCTTTGTTATAACTCTGATTTAGGTGATTCAAAAGCCAGATTAAATCTTGATAAGCCTAGTTTCATATAAAAATAAGTTAAAATATAATAAAATAATTAATACAGTTAAATATAGGTCATGGTGACAACTATCTGAAAGTCATTAGTTTGGACAGGTGCTGCTTCTGGAATTTTTAGAATTTTTCTACAATACAAAACCTAATGAAATTTGGTGGAGAAGAAGTAGACTTGATGATGAACTACTAGAAAAATAATTAAAATAATAGATCAACTATAAATGCCAGAAAGAGGCGTAGAACTTCCCTAGGACCGTATTCTATCATAATTAGGGCGGAATTTGGTTAAGTACTGAACTAAACAATCAGTGGAATTTGCTTGAATCACTTTAAATATGATCTGCAAGATCCAAAACTTGTAGAATCATCGATGCTACATTACCCTATAATCTAGGCGCAATCTCATTACCCAGCTGCTCTCGGGAGCACATTGAAACTCCGTATCAGATCTAGACCACACATCGAAAGTCTGAATAATATGAAGTCATAAAATTAGGACTGCCTTGCTAGGATTGACAACCATCTCGGAAATTAAATTCAGATAGTGTCCCGGGGCTATTCGCTTGAGCCCGGAGCGAGGAGTGTTAGAAAAAGAAGATTTCTTTAGAAATGTAATCTAATTTAAGTGATCTGAGACTTGTCACTTGCGAGCCTAAAATAAGCATTCAGACTGTCAGATTCTGACCCAAATACACCCTCGGATCAGGGGAAATTTTATACACAGGTCAGTGTACTTGCAACCCTAATCGAGTTTTAGTGACCGTTGAACTGAAATTGGTCCGCCACGTGCAATCTGAGAATCTGACTGGAACGAAAACTTAACTCGACCTAGATCGAAGGTTGGTGAGCTTAAGTCCAACCGCACGCAGAAAAGGGAGCTCTAGAAGTGCTCCGATGAGATGGAATAGTCTCCCTTTGAACATAACCTAAGTATACCTTGGCCCTGGGCCTATTTTCGACAATTCTGGGCCTATATAAGAGGCTTAAACCCCCTCTCTCATATCCCATACGAATTTGGAAAACCCTAGGAGAGAGAAGAGAGAAAAGAGAGAGAGAGTAAGAGAGAAGTGGGGATTCTTCCTGGGATTCAATCCCATCGTCCTACGTGCTTAACCATCGCATCTATCTCACTTTTTTGGTGATTCTGATTCTATTTTCGGGTAAGAAAACCTAACCCTAATCAGTTCTAAGGTGTTGATTGTTGCTAGTAGCGGAATAACTAACTTAACTCATGCTATAGGTTGTCATATCAACGTTGGCGAAAGTTTAGAGTTTCTAGTGAATCCATTACGTTTCTACGTCGCAAGGTGCGGACTTTAGACATATAGGTTATGGTTTTCAACGCTTTCAATGTCAGATAATGATAGATTCATGATCTGGGTGTTATTGTACATGCACAATGCAATGTTCATTTTGTGTTTCGATTGCGTATGTAAATTATGGCATATTGTGTATTCTGTATATTTGTAGAAAATACCGTATACGTATGAAATATAGATTTGTGCGTGCCATGATTAATTGTTGTCTATGT
This sequence comes from Magnolia changhungtana, assembly GCA_030180095.1. Classification (NCBI taxonomy): domain Eukaryota; kingdom Viridiplantae; phylum Streptophyta; class Magnoliopsida; order Magnoliales; family Magnoliaceae; genus Magnolia; species Magnolia changhungtana. The sequence continues at coordinate 8,322,906 of JASAUF010000625.1, forward strand.
ATGCTAGATACATGTGTATCAACTTCTGGGTGAACGGATTAGCCTAATACCTGTTATGTTAACATACATCGTGTGTGTACAAGGTGTAGCTTAAGTGTTTGTTGAAATGCCTGAATGAATATGGATTTATGATTTATGTCTGCCATGTGTATTGAATGTAAGAACATGACTGTGGTGTACTAGACAACCCCTTAGCAAAAGGATTTGCCCTAAATCCCGCCACGGCCAATGCACGCTATGTGTGTTAAAGTGTGTAGCCCAAGTGTTTGTGAAAATGAACGAATGATTATGGAACGTGGATTCGTGCTTGCCATGGCTATCCGTCATGGGTGCACGTGTGTTATAAATGGGGCAACTCCCTAGTGAAAGGATTTGGCCTAATACCTATGTGATCAACATACGTCACGTATGGTGATGTATGTAGTCTAAAGTGTTTGTTGAAATGTCTGAATGAGTAGTAGTTAGTAAATTGTAATGTGTAAGGGTGTTGAGATATGATTCTTAACTCCTTTAACTATGTGTATGTTTTCCTTCATAAACCGTATATTATGGTGTTTGTTTATCTATGTAATGCATATGTGTAAATCCATGTTTAAATTGTATTCCATAAAATTCGTGAAGGGTGGTGGGGGAGTGGTGTAACGAGCGCGTGCAACAGCCTTGGCAGCCCTAAGCGGACAATATCGGATATTTGATTGTATGAGTTGAAGTCTTGATTCATAACCGCTTTAACTAATATTTTGCTATAACTGAATGTGATTGGGACTATTGTATAGTCCAGGCAATCGATAACAGACCTTGATTGTGTGGCTAAGGTCATTTCACCACACAAGACACATTCGATGAATCCGAGTCGTATGATGGTTGTCGACAGTAGTACCTTGTCGGCTACTTCAGCATACGCTCGTACCAGTTGAGCTTGTCAAGTAACCCGATTGACCCGATGTATGTTCACCTTGTTTGGACGCCATTGCTTGAACCTAAGGTACCAAACTTACCAGTGCAACCCCGTTAACCTTGGTATCTCGATCCGCTAAGACTCATGAACCGGACATGGTGGTATGGGACACCGTGGTCGAGCTGTCGGCCTACGCTGGGGCGATGTGCCTCCCCGTAGTGACCAGTGAGCAACCCAGACTCGTGAGCCGAATACGGTGGTATGGGACACTGTATTCGAGCTATCGGCCTACACTGATAAGGTGATGGGGGAGCGGTGCAACGAGTGCGTGTAACAGCCCTGACAACCCTTTGTAGTGACCTCGAGCATACTCTGAATCTGCGGTGAGGTGACGAGCCTTCCCGTAGTAAATAGAGTATAAACTAGGCCTGTTTTGATAAGGTGATGGGGGAGCGGTGCAATGAGTGCGTATAACAGCCCTGGCAGCCCTTTACAGTGACCGAGAACCGCATCATCGTATGATATTATCTAGGACTGACAACCCTAGAATGGATCATTGTTTGGGAATGATATAAGGGAGGTACCTTAGTTTCCCAATACTGTTGTATGAAAAGGACTAATAATAACTCGGTAATCACGCTCATAACATAGCACTGCTTGTGCCTGGAAGATGTGGAGCACTGAGGGATGAACGCATGCCACGAACGTAAGATGTTGGCGCATGAGGGAGCATTGGCGAGGGCATGCATCATGACTACATTTCATCCTTGCATTAATAAGAGTAATTAGGATTGTTTGACTGTACTGCTTTATCATTACTGCTTGACTGAATTGATAACATGTTAACCTATGCTTTATTGTTCCACTGAGTTAGCTACTCACTCCCACGTTATGGGACGGTGTTGTACACACCAACCAGACCCTGTTGTAGCTGCAGGTGATGGCGATGCTTCTGTGGCGGAACCTGACTTTTGCGACGACAAGGATGCTTTCTCGTATATGCTGTTTTCTGGCGGCTACATGTGAGCTGTGTTTTGATCAGCGGGGTTACAGGGATGTTGACTAGATGACCTTACACATGTTATATATTTTGGAATTGTACTTGTAATTCATTAATCTGGTAACATTATCACACTCTGGAGACTTATCGTAGTTAATATATTATATATATATATATCACAGTCTTCCGCTTGCAATTTCACTTATCTCTGGAGTATGATATTTGTTTTGGTATAATCCCATTCATGTTTCAATGCTCTCATCATAATCATCATTGTCTATTTTGCATAAGTGATGCATTGGAACTCGGGAGCTGAACTTTGCTCAACCCCCAATTTTCAGGGTGTTACAATCGTCCAGACCACTGGACGGTGTGGATATAAGGCACATATATCATGTGCAGGTCCCACCGTCCCATCTACTGGACGATGTGGACACCACACGTGTCAAGGGGTCCCACCATCCAGTCAGGTAGATGATGTAGGTACACATCACATAAGGTGGGTCCGACCGTCCATGGACGGTGTGGATTTCACACATATATCATTGCAGGACCCACAGAACTTGGTGATGTCACTTCAGACAACCTATCGGTAGCTAATCCTTGTCTGTGCGAGCTCATAATCGTTCATCTGGTGGGTCCCACATGTTACAATGTGGACCAAAATTCAAGGAGGTGGATGGACGGTGTGAGTATCACACATACAGTAAGGTGGGTCCACATGGTGGCCCACTAGAATTTGAATCAAGCTGATATTTGAATTTTCTCTCCAGCAGTGCCTACTGCTGGATGATGAGTATACAGCACATATATCATGTGGGCTCCACTGTTCCTTGCTGGACGGTGGATAGTATGGATGAAACGCGTACATCAGGTGGGGTCCACATCAGTGTGGCGCACCTGTTTGGATTAAGGCTGATATTTGTGTTTTTCCTTCATCCAGGCTTGTCCCAATGGACAAGCAGCAAGGTGGGGTCCAACACATGGACGATCTGGATCAGGTGGGCCACACTCCATCACAAAAGAGAGAGACGGCATGGTGGAGGGACCCCGCCACTATGTGCCCCAATACATGCATCAAATGGGTTCCACCACATGTGGGTCCTCAAATCATCAAGATCAATAATGGAAATCCTAAGATCACCCACTGATTGCTAATCTTTTAGGCTCGTTGGAATGCTAAGTTTCTCGGCTTCGATTTTTTATGGAGGATGATGAAGATTGAAGGGTTAGGATGAGAGATGAGGGGGTAGGAAGTGGGCCACACCTAGGTTCTCTTGGAAGAGCTTGGACGTCCACTCCTCTTGGGTTGTTTGGGAATGAAGAAAGAAACAAGAGAGGGGATGGGTTGTTGTAAGGGAGATGGGATGAGAGGAATGGGTGTTGTAAGGAGGGTATGGGCTTGGTTGACTTTGGGAATGGAAGAGAGATGGGTGCCATGCTTTGTTGGTGAGAGAGGGATGTGTTGTACTTGACTTATGATTGATTGATTGATGAATGGTAGAGATTCTCTCAGAATTCATAATGCGCGGCGTCCACAACTCCTGGCCTGGGTATCACATAAGAGCGTGAGATGCAGCATTGGAAACGTGGTGATGGTGTGGTCGCTAGGGTACAAGTCTTAGGGTCAAGTCGACTCAGATCTACAAGTGCGACTTATGGTAGCATGCAAATGCTGATTATAGGTCGCAGGTTACCAGAATTCTACAGGGAGGATCCCGAGAGTCTAAGGAATGGTACGGACTAGGATATGGGCCTTACACCCATCTTTTATATTCTCTTGTGCATTCTCTACATGGAACATCATTCTAAGAGGAAGGCTTCACGCAAGGGCCCTAACGGCTCCTCCTCCTGGACGACTCCAATTAGGGTGAGAACCTTGAGAGCTCCCGAAGAAGATTCGGATCATGTAAGGGATTTTCGCACAAGAGATATAATAATAGAAAGATGATTAATCTCGATCACATTGCTCCATTTAAACTAGTGCCCATCCTATCCATCGTTGGTTGGGAAAGTATTCTGGGTTGGGCGGAACATCTTACTGCTCCATTGCTCAAGGCATGTATGCATCAATTGGAGAGTTGTCCCTTGAAAATCTCACATTTTCTATCAACTTTAGAGAAAGGGACAGTTCCAATAGACAACCACCTGATTTCAGGTTTGCTTGATGTGACTGTTAATGATGATGGCATACCGATTCATCCACTTACTGATAGGATGTTTGAGTCTGAGCGTCGGGAGATTTCTTGAAAATTATGTCAGTCTAATGCCAAATGGAGTGGCGGTAATGCTCTACGTATCACCCAGATGATACCTCGTTTCCGTGTACTTCATCGCATATTTATGTCAAATGTATATCCGCGGTTTGGGAACAAGTGCTAGCTTACTCCTTTCATGGTTCGTATTCTTCATGTTGTTGCATCTGGCATCCCTATTTGCCTCCCTTCTTTAATTTGCTACTTAATCATCCAATTTCGCATTCATCCGGATCATGGTTCCATTCCATTTACCTATCTTATGATGACACTTGTCATCCATTGCAATGTTGTCATTCCTTCCACTGAGGCTCTAGAGGCAGTCCTTTCGTTTGATAACTCTAACATTCATAAGATGAATCTGGACTACTTACCCAGTCAGTGAGACGAGGATGATGTTGAAGAAGAGGAAGAGCTAATGCATGCGGATACATCTATGGAGGATATATTTGTGAAGTTAGATTCAGATGATGAGGTGGATCCTGACATTCAACCATGTTAATTTGATGATCACCTTTGATCTTTAGAAGAGAAGATGGTTGAATTGAAAGTTTCATAGGATAATCTAGCTGAAAGTCATAGGTCTTCAATGAAGTACATGCGAAAATATTTCCGTCACATTACTAAAGGACTTCACCAGATTAACCCGTCTATCCCACTTCCTTCTTCCTCTGGTTTAGACTAGCTTGATCTAATTTTATTTTGGATTGTATAACTTTAACTTGTGCTTGGGTTATATTACTTGGATCATACTCTTGGATATTGTTTTGTATTTGCTTTCTTAATATTATCTATACTCCTGATTTGCTCTTAATCATATTGCTTATCTTGTCATTCGATTATCTGTTTATCTCATCGTTCTGCCTTCCTTTGTCAACCTGTGACAAAAGGGGGGAGAGATTTATGGTTATGATTGAATGAAATGCTAGATTGTGGATTATGTGGATTGTATGTTTGGAAATATTTGTTAATACAGGTATTCTACACAAGGCCAGATTGAGGGGGAGTAGATTTTGTGCTCATATTGAGGGAGAGTATTCTACACAAGGCCAGATTAAGGGGAAGTAGATTTTGTGCTCATATTGAGGGAGAGTATTCTACACAAGGCCAGATTGAGGGGGAGTAGATTTTGTGCTCATATTGAGGGAGAGTATTCTACACAAGGCCAGATTGAGGGGGAGTAGATTTTGTGCTCATATTGAGGGAGAGTATGTGAATTTTGTTAATACAGCATTGCAAGCAAAGTAGAAATTTTGTATTTGTATTTTGTTCTAAGTATGTTTTGTCACGAATTTGACCAAGGGGGAGATTGTAAGTGCTATGATGTATAAGCACTCTTATTTGTCAAATTTTGATGGGACAAAATAGCTTATGATGTGGTTCACACAAGTGATGAAAAGTTCGCCTTCAAGTGAATCAAGATGGAAAGTTCACCTTCAAGATCAATGCATGAAGTTGGAAAGTGCAAGTTTAAGAACAAGACATGAAGATGGTTACTTCAAGTTCAATATATTGAAGCTCTACTTCACTTCAAGTTCAAGATCAAGCTACAACTATAAGTTTACTTCAAGTAGAAGATCCACCGAATGCTACTAAAGATTCAAGGTATATACTTCAATGTCCAATAATTTCTAGTATAATTGACCCTAGAGAAATCTTAGACTTAGGTTCTTTCAAATGCTAAACATATATGGGTTTTTATACTTTGATTAGGCTTTAGTTCGACTAGTCTAAGCCTTAGTTCAATTAGTCCAAACTTTGGTTCAACCAGTCTAGGGAAAGTTTCGACCAATCTAAGATTTGAATTGAAAAATGGATTTTTTCTACTAGTTCCTTGACCAGTCGAGCAGGATGCTCGACCGGTCGAAGGCACACCCTCGACCAGTCAAAGGGTGCTTGACTCAAAGTCCAGCAACCATATCAAGGCACCCATAACCATTCGAAGGTTGTGCTCGACCAATCGAACAGGGCCCTTGACCAGTCGATCAGAGCCTTCAACCAGTTAAAGAATGGTTTTATCCGATCGCGCCCAAAATTTGAAATTTAGTTGATTCTTAGACAAGTCGAAGGAGACCTTAGACCAGTTGAAGCAACAACTTTTTAGCCTTATAAATAAAGGCATTTTCTCACTCCAAAATTACTCATTCAAGCCACGAAAAGCCTTCCCTTTAAGAGAGAAAAGTCCCCATCTTCTTTAAGTTATTGCACGATATTTTAAATCCTTTTTAATATAGCTTTTTGTTTTTGTAATTCCTTGATCTCTTTTGTGAATCTTATGTTATAAAGGGAGTTTATACTCTTCTTTGTGAGATCTAAGGAATTCAAACAAGTAGCCTAAGGTTTAAATTAATTTAAAATCAATTTAGAACCTAGAACCCTTCATTGTGTTATTGGACATTAAACATTTGTACATCAAGTGAAGCGATTCTATGGGTTGCATCAAAGAGCATCTTTAGAAGAAGATAAGTATTATTCTTTATTCATTTTTTATTTATTTGAGATATCCAGGAAATCTCATGTATTAGTTTTAACTAAGATAGCCAGAAAATCTCAGCGTGCAGTTCTGATTATGCTAGCCCTTCTAAAATCACAACTACATAGGTTTTAAGGTGAACTTGAGAAAACCTTGATTATTAGTGAACGCCAATATCACGTGGGTTGTGATTATTGGGAGTGGAGTAGGTATGGTTGTTTGAGAACAGTTGGTGTATACACGAAACCACTATAACTCCTGGTGTTTTCTGGTGAATGATGTATGTGATGTATATGTGGTGAATGGTTGTAATTCTTTTATGTTCATGTGGTGAATGCTTGTAATAGATAGCTTTCTTTCTTTTCCTCTTGTTTTAGTTTGTGATCTTGATCCTTACTAAGTTCATGAAATCAGGTTGTCCTACTTAAAACCTTGGTTTTTGGTGTAAAGTTGTCCTATGAACACAGTTTAAATCAATTTCTCAATACTGTTATAATTGAGATCTCTGACTAGTTCTGATTTATTTAATCTTTCGGTTCTTTAATTTTTTAATTGGCAGTCCTATTTACCCTCCCCCCTTTAGGATTGATAGCTCGCTTCTTTCATTACTACATCGCGAACCTACACTTAGGGTTGTGAACAATATTATTTATGGATCTACGTGTGCTAACCTATCTACTAAGTTTGCAGATCTAATGAAATCCAAGTTTGAAATGAGTATCGTTGGCAAACTAAACTAATTTCTTGGATTATAAGTCAAACAACTTGAAGATGGTATGTTCATCTCATAGACCAAATATGGATTGAACCTTATAAAAAGGTTTAGCTTTGAGAATGGTAAGAATTTTAATACTCCAATGAGTATGATTCTTAAACTCTCTAAAGATGAATTAGGTAAAAGTGTATACTCTCAACTATACCATAGTATAATCGGTAGTCTTCTGTACTTAACTGCTAGTAGACCTGATATTGCATTTAGTGTTGGAATATGTGCTAGATATCAATATGATCCTAAAAGAATTGCACTTAACTACTGTTAAATGGATAATCTGATATGTCGCAAGTTCTGCGAACTTAGGCTATGGTGTCCACATGATACGTCTATACAAATTACAGGCTATACAGATGCAGTCTGGGTAGGAAATGTAGAAAATCTACCCGTGGTGGATGTTTCTATGTTGAAAATTTCATAGTATCTTGGCTCAACAAGAAACAAAATTCCGTATCTCTTTTTGCTCTGCAACTGAATATATTGCAGCAGGAAATGCTTGTACCTAGCTAATATGGTTGAAAAAAATGCTAGTTGACTATGGATTACGCAAGATACAATGACATTATGTTGTGATAATTCTAGTGTGATAAATATCTCTAAAAATCCAATTTAACATTCTCATACAAAGCATATTGACAGATGATACAATTATATTTGAGAATTAGTTGAAGACAAATCTATCATGTTGAAATACATTCAAACTGAGAAGCAACTCGCAAATATACCAACTAAGCCGCTTGACAAAGTTAAATTTTCAAATTTGAAGTATGATATTGGATTATGTATTGTTAAATGATTATTTTATTTTTTTCTATGCATTTATGTTTGTGTTTATTTTTAATGATGAAATGTATGAAATGAAAATAAAATATTAATAAAAATTAAAAAAATATATAAAAAATTTGGGATTTTTCAACCAGTCGAGTACATGCTTGGGCTAGCCGAAGAATTCGGCTAGTTGAGCACGGGCTTGGGTTAGCCGAAAATCACGTGGGTTTGCCTCAAAAAGGGGAAAAACCCCATATCTATTTCATTTCTCTCATTCTTCCTCGGCTAACCGGTGCCCCATTCAACCAACCCAGCTTCCAAACTCACTTGTAAGTGATTTATTTTCAAATTCCTTTAAGTATTAAGTGGTCTAATGCTAGATTAACATATCTGAGTATATTTTTCTTCATTTGAAACCCTTTTTCTTATGGGTTTTGATTCAAATCTAAACTACTCTTTTCCTTCTATTTTTCTATGATATTTTGCTTGTACATTCTTAAATGGAACCTAGAGCCAAGAAAATGGTTCACAAGAATCGTGCCAGTTCATCTTCTAGATCAACTCTTCTTAGTGTATGGACTCTACGGTCACCGGAGGATAATTCGAAATATGTTCGGGACTTTCGCATAAGGGATATAATCATAGAAAAAGTTGTTAATTTAGACCACATTGTTAGGTTTGGTATAGTTCCTATTCTTTCCGAGGTTAAATGGGATTGCATTTTGAATTGGGGAGGAATGACTTACCAGTCCATAGTGCAAGGCATGTATGCCTCCATATGTGATGTTTCTCTTGAGAATCTATCATTCTTGATTAAACTTGTAGAAGAAATATTCATAATAACACCTCACGTTATATCCGCATTAATGGATATTGTTGTTGCAAATAATGGAATACCAATCGCCACATTATTAGAGAAGATGTCGAATTCTGAAAAACAAACCATCACTCGAGCATTGTGTCATTTCAATGTTGAATGGCGATCAGGTAATGCCCTTCCTGCAAACTAAATGCTCCCAAAATACTGCGTCTTACGTCAAATTTTTACGTCTAATGTGTATCCTTGAGCTGGGAATAAGACTAATCTTACTCCCTTTATGCTTATAGTGTTTCATTCTGTTGTATTAGGTATTCATATCTATCTGCCTTTTTTAATTTGTTACATCATTATTCAGTTCCGCTTGCATTCGAAGCATGGTTCGATTCCTTTTGCTCATCTTATGACTTGCATTGCCTTTCACTATAACGTTCAAGTTCCTACGTATGAGGCAACAGAATCTGAACTCCCTTTCAACAATTTTAACATGAATATGATGAACCTCACTCCTCTTCCTGAACAAAATAAAGAAGAAGAGGAAGCGCAACCTGTTGAAGACATAATAATGGATGATATTTTTAGTGAGTTGGCCGATTCAGATGATGCAATTGATTCTGACTACCACCCCTCTCAGTTTGATGAGAGATTATCTGCATTGGAGGAAAAAGTGGAATCTTTGTATGTATCTCAGGCTTCATTGGCCCAAACCCAACAATCTACAATGAAGTACATGAAAAAGTACTTCCATCACATCAACCGGAGTTTATGGCTAAATGATCCGTCGATGTCTGCTCCATCTTCCTTTGGGTTAGATTAAGCTAGATTTATTTATTTTTCAGATTTATGCCGGTTATGTACTTAAAAATTATTTTGTGACTTGTGTTAATACTTTAGATGCCTTGATGATGTGTTTCTTGACAGTTGCGTATTTTAGATAACATGGTTAACTATTTCATATGATTACCCTGATCATCCTACATGCTCATTCTATACTTTGATCTTCATATTATTTATACTAATCTTCCTTTGTCAAATTGTAACCAAAAAGGGGAGAGAATGATGGGTTAGTATGCAATTATATATATTAGTATGGGGGAGAGAATGTATGGAATGAATGAATGGATGATATATGTGTATGGAATGCTATATGTGTATTTCACAGGAGGAGTGTCAGTTGAGCACCATCAGTGGTAACCTGAAGATTACAAGCTAGAAAGACTTTAAGGGCAAGCTTCTATGTTAAAGATGTATATGATTGATCTTATAACAAAATGTGCATTTGTAATACTAAGTGTTTTGTCACGAAATTGACAAAGGGGGAGATTGTAAGTGCTAGGATGTTAAGCACACATAGGTTGTCAAATTTCATGAGGTAAAACCACTTCAAAGTAGAACTTCAAGATCGGTCTATGTACAAGAGAAGATCCAGTTCAAGTTCAGTTTATGTTCAAGAGAAGATTAAGCTCAAGATCGGCCTATGTTTAAGAAAAGATCAAGCTCAAGATCGGCTTTTGTTCAAGAGAAGATCAAGCTCAAATTCAAGATGAAGTCCAAGACAAAGTTCAAGCCAAAATCAATCAGATATTTGATATATCTTAGGCAGTATAAAATCCTATAAAGATCTTACGACTAGCTTGAAAATGCCGAGCTAAATGTCCTAGAGTTGGGGAGGGGGGGGGGGGGTGAATAGGACTATGCTAAATTAAAAATAAATGCGGAATACAAAGATAGATAGCATAATCAAATAATAAAATATCATAAGTAAATAGCAACATCAAATGTACTAGTCTTGAGAGGTTGATACAAACTTAGTTCTAAGGATAACCTAACACCAAAAACCAAAGGCTTATGGCAGGACAACCTTACTAGAACATTTGTAAGTATAAAAAATTCAAAGCAATAAACAAGCAAAGAAAATAAACTAAGGTATTACAACATTCACCACAAGTGCATAAAGAAAATTACACCATTCACCACAAATGCATAAAGTAAATTACAACATTCACATACATAACCAAATTCAATCATCCACCACAACTCCATGAATTATAGTGGTTTGTTTATGTGTACACCAACTGTTTGAAAAATAGCCACACAACTACTCGACTCCCAATATCCACATCCACAAGATATTGGCTTTCACTATAAAAAAGGTTTTCCAAGGTTCACCTTAAAACCTTCATAATTGTGTCTTTAGATGGGCTTACACAATTACAAAACCCCACACTCTGAGATTTTCTAGATTACCTCAAACAAACCAAAATGAGATTTTCTGGCATAACCTCACAAACCACAAAAGATACACAAATATTAAATGGTACTTATCTGGAAAATTCTCCTTCTGAAGAAGCCCGGTAGAACCAATCCGATGTAGACAAAGATGTTCAATATCCAGTCTCACAAATGAAAGGTTCTAGATCTAAATGATTTTTAGATTAATTCAACCTGGGCTAGCTTGATTTGATTTTGATCTCAAAGAGGGTAAAATCACAATTCCCTTCTTTAATGAAATTGAGTTGAATGGAGATCAAATGCAAAAAGCTATTTAAGAGAATTTAAAATGAACACAATATACCTTAAGAAGTGCAGGTACTTATCTCTCATAGTGATGGTTTGATATAGCTTGGAATGAATGAAAAACTCTGAGATTCATCCTCTATTTATAGATGAAAATACTGTTTTCTCGACTAGAATAAGGGTCGGTTTAACTGGTCAAAGGACCAACCAAATTTCAAAATTTCTAACGCGATAAGATAAGGTCGTTACTTGACTGGTCAAGTGGCTTGCTCGACTGGTCTAGCAATGCACTCGATTGGTCGAGTGGGACAAAAAAAGCTTGCTGGACTTTGAGTCGAGCCTACACGACTGGTCGAGCATTGTTCACTCGACTGGTCGAGCACTATTCAGTCTACTGGTTGAGCAGTCTCCATGACTGGTCAAGGGTCTAACAAAAATTTTCAAAAAATCACAACAAACCTTAGACTGATCGAGAAACTCTTGAACTGGTCGAGCCAGAGCTTGGACTAGTCGAATAAAGACTAGGACTAGTCCAGGAAATGACCTATAAACATATGAAATGACCCAAATAAAAAATGCAATGAATATGACCTAACCTATGGTCAATCTAAGATAATCCATACCTTATTTGAAAGTTTGAACAATTAAAACATCGTTCACTCTGTTAATTCATAGACTTGAAATACTAGAAGCTTATCTTCAAATCTTGAACTTGAGCTTGAGTAAAGACTTGAGTTCTTGAGTCTTTAAAGTACTGAACTTGAAGAATAAACTTGAACTTGAGCCTTGAACTTGTACTTGTACTTGAGCTTGAAATCTTGAACTTTGACAACACTTCAACAACTTGAATACAAGAGAAGTTCGACGAAGACTTGGACAATCTTTAAAATGCATGAAGTTGATCTATACATCTCATCAATACATGATACAAATTCTAAATGATTTGGTACAACAAAATTTGACAACACTGGGCGTTAGATTTATAATATAGCATTTACAATCTCCCCCTTCGTCAAATTTGTGACAAAACCAAATAAAGAATTATGCACTAGATATCAAAAACAAAATCATGCACAATAAAGAATCATGCACCAAATGTGCAACAATTACTCTCCCCCTTAATCCATTACTCTCCCTTAATCCATGCGAGGTGATATGTAGAACCTGTATAAATCAAATACATGTACAATCTAAAAAAAAATACACCATATCTACAATCACACATTCCTCATCATAAAGCATTAAAATCATGCCACAATTTCTCCCCCCTTTTGTTACAGTATGACAAAGGAAAGAAATACAAACTGATGATATATCAAAGAGATATAAGAAGTATAAGAAATAAGAGAGTAAATAACAAAAACATGTTCAGCAAAATATATTCAAGAAACATAAAGTCATGTTCACATGTCTAAATACTATCCAAGCACAAATAAAGATAATAGTTAATACATGCCCAAAATAAAAAGAGTCTATTCAGAACTAGAAGAAGGAGCAGGTATAGAAGGATTAATCTGATGTAATCCCTTGTTAATGCGCTTAAGGTATTTGCGCATATATTTGAATTGAGTCTCCTAGGATACATGCAAACCTTTCACCTTTTCCTCTAGGGTTCCCAACTGCTCATCAAAAGTAAAAGGCTGAAAGTCAAGATCAGCCTCAGAATCAGATTCTAATTCATTAAATAAATCATCCATGTTTACATCATCAGAAGGTAAAGCACCTTCCTCTCCAGCTTTTTCAATAGCTCCTACATCATCCCTATCAACTTGGCCAGGTACCAATCTTAGATTCATCTTGTTAATGTTGGAATTGTTGAAGGGTAGATGGTTAATAGGAGCTTCTCCAACAGGCATGACCACAAGAATATGAATAGCTAGGGCGGTCATTAGATATGCAAATGGAATATCACTATGGCCAGGATGGAGATGAAACTGAATAATGATATAACAAATAAGAGACAGAAGACATATTTGAACACCAAAAACAACTGAGTGAAGTATGCGAGCCATGAAAGAAGTTAACTCAGTTTTGTTACCAGATCGAGGATACACATTAGAAATGAAAATACGATGAAGAATCCTGTATCTGGGTAACATATTTTTTGAACTGAGCACAATACCAGAGTTCCATGCCACATTCATGTTGCATAACACTCTAGTTAACATACGTTTTTCAGATTCAGATGGGCTTGCAACTAACGTAGAGATAGGTATTCCTTCATCATTCATAGGAATATCCATCAAACCAGATATCAAGTAACAGTCTACATCAACTGGACCTTCTCTAGTTGTCACAGTAATTAATTTTTCAACAGAAAAGTCACTTATATAAGCAAACATGGCCTATGCAATGGATCGGTATGCAAGACCTCCCCAATTCAAAATGTTAACCCATCCTACAGCTTCAAGGAGGGGAATAATGTTGAAAGGACTCAAATGATTGGAGTTAACTGTCTGCTCAACAATTATATTGTGGAGACGAATATCCCACACGTATTCGGAGTCCTTTTTAGGTGGTCGAAGAGTACGCATCGTAATCGGTGCAAAACGGGAAGAAGAGGGACCACAAGACGATCTCTTCTTGTATATACTCTCCATTACACAATGTAAAAAAGGAATACAGGAAAGGAATTGAGGGTTTCTCCCAAATCAAATTTTAAGCTAGAAAACCAAAGAAACCATAAGAAAACTTGAAATAAACTTCAAAATTAAGGAAATAGAAGTGCAAAGATCCTAAATCCAAAAGGAAAATGGAAAAGATGCACTAACCAAGTAGCAACAAAAGGTGGGTTCGACCGGTCGTGGAAGGGTTTGTTGGAGAAGATGAAAGAAATGAAGAAAAAGTTACTTTTTGCACATTTAAAACCCCCAAACCCGAGCTACTCAACTGGTCGAGTACATACTTGACCGGTCATGCCACGAATGGTCGAGTGTGTACTCGACTGTCGTGTAACCATAAAAATCCATTTTTCAGCAATTTTTTGATTTAAACATTCCAAAAAAAAATAAAAACATGCAATATAGTACAAGCAAACACAATTAACTCAGATCGCATTACACATACCAATATCTTATTTCAATTTAGCAAACCTGTTTCTGTCAAGAGGTTTTGTGAAAATGTGTGCAAGTTGATTTTCGATTTGAATATAATCCAATGAAATAATCTTATCTTCCACTAACTCACAAATATAATGATATTTAATGTTAATATGCTTAGTTCGTGAATGTTGAATTGGATTTTTAAAAATGTTGATTGCGCTAGAATTATCGCAATATAGAACCATAGAATCTTATGCAAATTTGTAATCATTTAATATCCTCTTCATCCATACAAGCTGAGTGCATGCATTATCAGCTGCAATATACTTAGCCTCAGTTGTGGAAAGTGATATGGAGCTCTGTTTCTTACTATGCCACGAAACTAGACAGTTCCCGACATAAAAACATCCACCGCTGGTAGACTTGCGATCATCAATATTACCAGCCCAATCAGCATCCGTATAACTAGCTAATTGAACATTAGTATCATGGGGATACCAAAGACCAAGATTAGCCCTACTTGTGACATATCTCAAAATACGCTTAACAACAATTAGGTGGGATTCTTTAGGGTCAGATTGATATTTAGCACAAATTCCTACGCTGAATGCAATATCAGGTCGACTCACAGTTAAATATAATAAACTACCTATCATACTGCGATACAACTTAAGATCTACACTTTTACCTGTTGAATCCTTAGAGAGCTTAAGTGTCATACTCATAGGAGTATCGAAGTTTTTACCGCTCTCGAATCCAAACGTTTTCATCAAGTTTAGAGCATACTTGGTTTGAAAAATAAAGATCCCTTCTTCAAGCCGTTTCACTTGTAAACCTAAAAAATAATTCAATTCTCCAACCATACTCATTTCAAACTTGGACATCATCAAATTTGCAAACTCAACAGACATGTTAGAATAAGTAGATCCATAGGTAATGTCAACAACATATATATATACTATCAGTATGTGATCATTGTGTTTCTTTACAAACAGTGTCTTATCAATACTTCCCATTACAAAGTTATGACTCATTAGAAACTTAGTCAATTTCTCGTCCCATACCCTGGGAGCTTGTTTTAATCCATAGAGTACCTTTTTCAGGTGATAAACATGATCAGTATGTTTAGGGTCTTCAAAACCAGTATGTTATTCTACATATACTTCCTCATCCAGATCACCACTTAAGAAAGCACTCTTGACATCCATTTGATAGATTTTGAAAATTTTGTAACAAGCAATGGATATGAACAGTTTGATAGATTCAAGACGAGCTACTGGGGTAAAGATTTCATTATAATTGATGCCTTCTATCTGAGTGTACCCTTTTATAACCAGTCTAAACTTATTTCTTATAATGTTACCTAATTCATCAGACTTATTTTTAAAAATTCATTTAGTTCTAATAATATGTTTATCATTAAGTCTAGGAACTACGTACCATATATCATTCCTTACGAATTGATTAAGTTCATCTTGCATAGCCACTATCCAGTTTTCATCAGCAATCGTTTCTTTTACATTGGCCGGTTTAATCTGGGATGTGAAGCACACATAATTACAAATGTTTTCTAATTGTCTACCAGTGCATACACCAATGAGAGGGTTCCCAAGAATTTGATCAGTTGGATGGTCTTTAACTAACCACAGTTCAGTGTCATTTTGACTAGATGAAGAGTCTGATTTATCAAATAAAGAGACTTCATCATCTTCTGAACTTAAGATAGGTGTATTCAGGTGATCATCTATAACCACATTAATGGACTCCTGAATTAGACCAGTACTCTTGTTGAGAATACGATACGCTCGACTATTTAACGCATATCCTAGGAAAATACCCTTGTCACTTTTAGTGTCAAATTTTTCCAGATTTTCCTGGTCACGTAGAATATAGCATTTGCTGTTAAAAACTCAAAAGTATTCAACTGTTGGCTTCGTATTGAACAATAGTTCATATGTGATCTTATTATTTGACTTTCTAGTATAAACATGGTTAATAATGTAACAAGCCGTGTTCACTACTTGAGCCCAAAGATTTTTAGAATGTTTCATATTGTTTAACATCACATTAGCCATTTCTTAAAGTATACGATTTTTTCTTTCAATAACCCCATTCTGTTGAGGTGTTTTAGGAGCAGAAAATTCATGCGATATACTATGATCGCTACAGAACTTCTCAAAACCGCTATTGTCAAATTCAAAACCATGATCACTACAGATTTTAGAGACAGGTGATTCCTTCTCAATTTGGATATGCTTGAGTACCGTTTTTACTTCTTCGAGAGTTTCAGATTTCTCTCTCAAAACTACCCATGTATACCTGGTAAAGTCATCTACTATTACCAGAATATATTTCTAACCGCCTCGACTTTCCGTTCTAGTAGGTCCAACAAGATCCATGTGGAGGAGTTCAAGGGGTTTGGATGTGGCATTAGAGTTCACTTTCTTGTGAGCACTCCTGATTTGTTTTCAAATCTGACATTCACCACAAATTTTATCCATTTTCTTTAACTTAGGTAGACCTCTTATTACTTCACCTTTGCTCAGTCTATAAAGATTACGGTAGTGTACATGTCCTATGTGTTTATGTCATAGTTCGGTCTCATTGGTTTGGACCATATAACATGATAACTTAGACGAGCTTGAATCACTGACTATATAGCAGTTCTTAGATGTTCTGTGACCAGTTAATATCACAGAACCATTCTCATTAGAAATCTCATACCCTTGGTGAATTTGAGACTACGTTTATTATCACAAATTTGAGAAATGCTTAAGAGATTATGCTTAAGGCCTTCTACAAATAAAACATTCTCAAATAGAGGAAGATGAAAGAGTTAAACCATACCTTGGCCAACAATTTCACAGTTGCTACCATCACCGAATGTGACTGAGCCATCAGTCATATCTTTAAGATTGGTGGACAAATCTTTGCCACCTAACATGTGTCTAGAACAACCACTGTCTAGGTACCACTTTGATTAACTCAAAGCATTGAAAGTGGTGTGGGCAACCAGACAAGCAACCTTAGGGACCCATTTCATTATAGTTTTGGGTTTTGGAACATAGTTGGTTTTTCTACGCTTGTAGTTGTTATAAATTCTACTATTCGAGTTAGATTTTAGAAGTTCCTTGAGTAAATCAACAATTTTCTCAGCTAAGGGGTTATGATTCTGATTTCTATAATTGATATGATTGCTTTTAGGTTTCAATGCCTGAAAAGTTTTAGGATTTTTTAAACTATTTTGATTCAAACTTTTCCCTTTTGAGTTAGAGGACTCCTCTTTAACAAACTTAGGTGGAGTGGACTTACTTTTAGAGGGTATAATCTTATCATAGCCCAGACCAGATCTATCGCCATATTTCCTTGATCCAGTTAGTAGTCTTTCTATTTTAGGATCACCCTGGGCATACCTCCAACTATCATTTAAACTCAAGAGAGACGAGACTTCTAGTTTTAGTTTTTCATTTTCTGATTTAAGGTTTTCAACTTAGTGTTTCGACAAGAAAACAAATACGTTTGATTTGAGGGATTTATTCAATGATAACAAAGAATTCGATAAGAGAACATTGATCACATTTATTCTGGTGTTCATTTACATCCTTGAATTCCCTTGATTCTGAAAAATAGATAAGACTTCTTTTCAGTTTTTCATCTCTTTGATTGATTGTACTATGTTTATAAATGATAACAAAGAATTCGATAAGAGAGTACTGATCACATTTATTCTTATGTTCATTTACATCCTTAGATTCCCTTGATTCTGAAAAGTAGACACAACTTCTTTGATTGATTATACTATGTTTATAAGACTTAAGGGCTATGGATTTACCTTTAAGAGCCTTAAAATTTAACTTGTAGGTTTATAAAGAACCAACAAGCTCTTCAACCCTCATATTATCCATATTGAAATAGCGGTGAAGACCGCTTTAGTTGAAGTAGGAATATGCCAATATGTCCTACAGGGGGGGTGAATAGGACTTTTTAAAGTTTTTATGGTTTATTTAAAATCCTATTACACTAATCCTAACAATAAGCACATATTAGGATTACTCTCAAATAACTTTACTGGCTTCTAAGCACGGTAGAGGATCTAGTCATAAATTATTTAAAAGATGAACAATACGCAAACTAGTTTATGGTGATATGACTGTGTATGTGTGTGAGGTGTGATCGTAGATATTCAGATATGAAAATATTAAAGTCAATCACACAAACGGATGCATAGCAATCTCAAACACTTTTTATAGTGGTTCGACTACTTGTCTACTCTACTCCCGATAACTGCACTCAATCCTTGAGTGTACCGGATTTCACTAATGAGGTTTCACAGCGGTTCACCTCAAACCTAAGGTTTTAAATCAGGTTCACCTTCAACCTTTACAACCTACACTAAGGCTGACTGTTTATGCTCTCACGAGCAAGGGTCAACACAACGCACCCACTTTTAGGTACATTGGCCAAGGATCTTCCATAAGACCCTAATGAAGGTTTCACTCGGATCACCTCGAACCTAAGGTTTTAGACAGGTTCACCTTCAACCGGAAGTTTATGCCGTCCACGGAGCAAGGGTCAACACTGCGTACTCACCACATACACTCCCACCAGAGGCCTCCTATGAGGGCTTGCAAGGATGAGAAACACATAAGACCCAATCCTAA
This sequence comes from Magnolia changhungtana, assembly GCA_030180095.1. Classification (NCBI taxonomy): domain Eukaryota; kingdom Viridiplantae; phylum Streptophyta; class Magnoliopsida; order Magnoliales; family Magnoliaceae; genus Magnolia; species Magnolia changhungtana. The sequence goes on from JASAUF010000625.1 coordinate 8,342,108, forward strand.
CAAGGAATTATCATAAGTGTCCTCTGGACTCTAATAACTTACAAATAAGTGGATGAGTCCCATTTAACACATTGACGAAGATCTCCTCCTGTTGATGAAGAATCTTCAACTTCCTTGATCCTCAACCAGATGATGTAATAATGTGAGGCTTCGGGTTGGGTCAAGGTCAAAACTGAATCCTACTCTATAAAAAGTTTTCCTATAGTGAAGATAGAGTGATTCCGATTATGCATTCAAGGCATCCCAGCTTAATGATTTTCCATTAAGGTAGTAGCTGGAGGATCCTTGAATGCGGAAGTTCATTCCCCAATCCATTCCATTGAATATCAATGATGAAGGTGGATTGGAGGATGAACTCCCCTGAGAGAAAGGGCTTAAGGTATAAGATCTAAGGTAAAACACACAATAGCACTCTCTTCTTTCTCTACCAGCAATAATACAAGTCCTCTAAATATATAGGCAAAAGGTTCTAACGGATATAAAACGGTCACGTTTATGACAGAGTTCGATATCATCGAGCGGGTTTGATATCATCGAGTGTATACTCTCGATGGCATTGATGGTCCGCTCGATGACACAAACTCAAATGTCATACGCTTTTTAAACCTCTTGCCAACTGGTCGATGGAAACGAAATAGGTGCCGATGTCATCGGATTTTGAACTCCGATTCTATCGATACTAGTGTCGATTCATCGACATTTGAATAATGTGAGAGACTTGATATAAAATATTTTAGGTTTTCAAGAATGATCGAGGGACCATCGAGATCATCGAAATTTGAATGTCGATGATATCGATATGGTGTCGATGCATCGATAAATCTAGGGATTTTTCTTTAAGCTTGCTAGACAGTTTAGGTCCATCTTTGATGCAATCGAGACCGTACCGATATTATCGATATTTGAATATCAATTCTATCAAGAGATCCCTTATCATAGATAAACTATCCTGAAATGCATTGCTGGAAGAACTTGGCGCCTAAGATCGATATCATTGAGAGCCTTCCGATATCATCGAGATTTGAATTTCGAAGGTATCGAGGAGGCTTCGATATATCGATGCATATATGATATTCTTAAGAAAAAAGGGGGCATCGGGGATCTGCTTGTCGATGTTATCGAGTCACCTTTGATGGACTCGAGATTCAAATATCAATGATACCGATAGGTATATCTTTACATCAATAAATCTGTCCAGATTATATGTGGTTGTTGGACACTTTCGTCCCCATTCCGATGATATCGTTTAGGTATCGAGGACATCTACAGCGCAGGTCGATCATATCGAGATGTGTATCGATAAAATCGACAAAGCAAAAAAACTTAGAGAATTTTTCTATTTTGGAAAAAGATTTCTTAACTTAAAAATCCTATGATGTTCTAGTTTGTTTTAAGGGTTTTATATATATGGTGTTTTGCGACAAGGGATATGAGGCTATATTTACCTGTGGCGAGCTTGCATACATCTGGTTGAAACAAACTCTTGAATTGATCTTCCTATGAGGCTCTGCAGTCTGACTGACTCAACACTCACGCTAATTGACAAACCAGGGCACTTTCAATCTCCCCCTTTGTCAATTATGTGACAAAATACCAAAACACCCTAGAACAGTATCTAGACAAAGACATCCTAAATTGTGTGTACATGCATTTTACACAATTTTACAATATCTAGTAAAGACATGTACACAACCTAGTGTCTGCTCCCCCTGAGTTCAAACTCCCCTTATCTTGGTGCAGCTGCTCCCCCTAACACCTGCAACACCATTTAAGCAGATATACAATTTTCCATTCAGGGTGTTCGAACTGTTCTCCCCCTTTTTGTTAGTCATTGACAAAGATATAGCAGTTGATATTGACTGAAGTTAAAATAACGTGGGAGAACTGACATCCAGAGGAATATGCATAGAACCGATGGATGTAAAATGTTTTAACAGTTGATGAACCGACATCATTTGCAGTAGGTATATATGCATAGCAGATTAGATAGAACAGTGATATAGCAGATAGGATAATCATTAAGAGACATCACATGCATTCCATATCAGATAAACCAAGGAATTTATGAGACATATATATATATATATACACACACATATGGCAATAAATGTGTGAATTATATTAAGCCATATTAAAATATATATATATATATGTGTGTGTATTGCCCAAGTTTCCCAACAAAATTAACAAGCCCATTCATGGGCACCCAACATAAAACATCAGTTTTTAGCCCATCCATGGGCAATACGAAAAAAAAAAAAACGTTTTAGACTGTGCAGGTTAGTGAGCTATCACATACACTTATGAGAGCGCAGAACATCCAAAAAGATATTAATGTTCATATGCAGTAATAAGAGTGAAGTGTATATGATAGCGCCCATAGGCCAGTACTTATGGAGCTGAGGAAGATGGCGCCATATCATCACGACGATAGGTGAACAGCTGGACCAACTGTTGTACTGTCTACTGCACTTCTTGGACGATGCGTTCCAAAATGGTAAATCTCTCATGCACTGAGTGGACATCCCTCTGAATTGCCCCAATCCTATCCAGCTTGAAACGTTTGGCATACTCAGGTGTTGACGTTGACGCTGCTGGATCGGGTCTAAGAGGTTCATCTCCGGCCATTTCAGTCCATTCGGTGAGAGCGACACTAACATCTCCTTCTTCTTGAGTACCTTCCTCTAGATCCTCAGGGTACTTGTGGAACTTCAAGTCCATTTTGCGAATGTTGTTTTTGTTGAAGATTTGGAGAGGAAGAACTGGATCAGTGGTCGTTGGGAAGCTGATGGCATTGCATACCATGTTTATGATCTAAGGATAGGCAGATGGAGGTCCCTGGATGTATGTACGACATTTACCAACTGATAAACAAGCAGAGTTGGAAGACAAATCCTTATCCCTTTGGCGATTGAGTACACTAGCATGGTCATAAAACCAGTGAGATCGGACCGGTTAGTACTTCTAGGGTATATATTTGTTGTGAAGATACCGTGCACGACTCAAAATTTCGGTTCCATGTACCTAGATTTCAATGCATTCCCTTGATACCAAGGGATGTCCCTACCATGACAGAGGTACTTAGTTACCATGGACCGAGTTTCCACATCTTTAAGGTCCATCTCAGGAGACACCCTCTGGTGTCATTGTCAATCCAAGGATATTTGCTATTGTACCAGGCATAATTAGCACGTCATCATCGTCCAGAGAGACCATGATAGAGAGAGGATTAGACAAGGGTGAGTGACACGCGGCAAGGAAGTTGCGTGTTCGTTTGAGTTGGCATGGCCCATCGAAATCTAGAACGGGCAACCAATCGATTGCAGCAAATAAGGATTAGAGATTGTATGGTTTTAGACAATCCTTGTCTACCTTTCTCTCATGAATAAGCTTTCTCCCTATATATTTTGTTGGACGTGGATTTAAGCTAGCCACAGGAGGTGCCGGTGTTTTGGACTGGGACCCACCACATAAAGTTTGTCGAGATCTCTGACAAGTGGGGATCCCACGTTCGGGAGCACTTGCCTTTTCCTTTGAGGCAAGGGTTTTTCGTCGAGAGGGTCTGGATGACTCCCCTAGACCCGACACCGTTTCTTTGTCCTTGCCCATAAAGACAGATTTGGGAAGTACAGACAAAACTCTTCTTTCAAAGAAACTAATAGTATCCAACCAAAAAGCAAGATAAACTCTGAATAGAAGGAATGGAAGGGTAGTACCAGTTTTTGAGGAGCTTCTAGGACCCACCGATGAACTTCTGGCCGAGGGTTTTAGCAAAAAAAAAAAAAAACGGAAAGTTTTTTTTAAAATAGAATTTTTCTACTCAACTGCCTTTTATCGAGCATCAGTTTTCGATTTTATCAAACTTACTATCGACTATATCGATGATCCTCATTCGATGTTATCGATAATAGTTTCGATAATAGACCTGATCATGTGGCTTTCCATATTCTGAAGAGATGTCGATGATATCAACAGTTGATCGATTTGATCGAGAATGTCATATTGACAAACATATTAAAGATAAATGATTCTTCATTTATAGCATTCAGACAACCAATCATGTATACTTTTAATATGTCAATGAATCATCAGTATACACAGTAAAGCTATGTACAATAGTTGTACACATCAAAATTATAAACATCAAGATGTTTATGTACAAAAATGAGGTGAGAGATCTCGGATATATCAGTTAAAGCTTAGACAAAAAAAATGCATCATTTCAACAAATATCCAGACGTAGATGCATGACCTGGACTTATTCTTTTCATGCTTTGACATTAAGATATATGGATAGAGTTAGTAATCAGATACTTTGGTTTTTTCCTTCACTATCCATGTTGAGACAAAATTCTTTTTAGTTTTCTCTCCCGCTTGATCTAATGATCTCATTTCCGATGGTGATTGGTGAGTGTTTCTCCTAGGTGGACTTTTGTCATTTCGTATTTCTCTGGCTGGTGTAAATTTTTCAATGTGATTTTGACCAGAGTCATGTGAAGTCCTTCTAGGTGTCAAGCATTCAAACTTATAATGACCCATATCACCACATAAATGACAAACTGGAGAAGTTCTCATATTGCTACCTGAAGCAGCAGATTTTCTTGTTGTAGGGGTTGCATTTCCAGTTTTCTTTTTAGTTTTATCATACCCTGGGCCACTCTTATCTCTTCCTTGTCTTCCTATCCCTAATAATTTTTTGAGCTTTTCACCACTCTGGGAGAATTTATAGTTTATTTCAGCAAATTTTCTAGATTTTTCTAGGTCAAACTGGAGTGTGTGATTCCCATTCTTGAGTTGCTTATTTTCTTCTCTTAATAATTTAACTTGTTTAGTAAGCTTTGATAATTCCTCTTTCAGGGACAAGTTGACTCTTTCCAGTTTATCATTTTCTGAATGATATTGCTGTTGATCATTAATTACATGTGAATTTATTTCTAATGTTTTGTCCAGATCTTTTTGCAGCAGTTCCTTCTTGTTTTCAGACATTCTAAGTCTTCTAAGAATGTCGATACTATGAATATAAAGTTGATTGTAGGCATCTTGTAGCTTGTTTTCTTCTTCTTCTTCCTTTTCAGTTTCCTCATTATCTGACGGAAATGATTCAGTGGCTTGCTGTTCTTTCTCGTTCTCAGATTCGCTAGGAATGATTGGAGTAGTAGAGACCATAAGAATTTTCAAGGATTTCTGGTCTCCATCACTCTCTGAGTCACTGGATTCTGAGTTTGACTCTTCTGTATCATCCCATGTGGCAGCCATCGCCTTGCCCTTAGTTTTTTTGTTTGGGCATTCAGTAGATAGATGTCCATATTTCTGACAGGCATAACATTGTGGTTCTTTGGTATTTTTACCAAATTAGCCTGTAGAAGGCCTGTTGTCTATCTTTCTTCCTCTAGTAGGACGACCACGATTCTTCTGAAAGAATTTCTTGAATCTTTTTTGTCACGCCCCAAAGTCGGAAACCAGGCTCACAAAATTCTCGATCGCCGAATCCGGTGCCGACAGCCTCTGTAGTACCCCATTCTCGGCTCCCAGCGTCCATACGCCAGATTCTGATCCTGGGATCCTACAAGGAGGATTTTTTAATGTACATTTAACTCATAATAAGCATAACCACAAGTTTACCCAAGTCACAAAGGCAACATCATCATCACATATCCACTAATATAAACAGTTGAATACAGTGCTGAGAGGGAAATACATATGCCAAAAATCAAAGCTCCATAAGCCCGATGCACGCTCTAAGCTCAATGTTGTTGCAACCTGACGCCACTTGCATGCATCTATCGTGCATAAGCTTATATAAAGCTTAGTGAGTGGTGAAAGTGTGTGCACAAGGTAAGTACCAAGTAAGCAATATCAGAGTAATCGGAAGTACTGATAAGTCTGTGAGTCATACAATATCAGGGTACACAATGCAAATCAGTTATGCAAATGATGAGTTAAAGCGAGCCAAATATTAGATGTCAAGGATACAATGTCATAAATCATATAATATTGAAATAAGCGAAAATATACTAATAAGTCTATGAGTGCCATCAACCGTACCAAGGCTATGCGATACAAGACATGAGTACTAATGGTCATATCAATGCAGAAACATGTCAACCCAAAATACTAAGTACTGTAGATACAATGTAATATGCTGTAACGCCCTGAAATTCGGGGGTCGAGTATGAACTCAACTCCCGAGTTCCAACGCATCACTTATGCAACATACACAATGATGGTTAAATGTTGTCTGAGTTCGAGCAATAAACATGAATGAGATTATACCAAAACAGTAAATCATACTCCAGTTCAATTGTATAAAGGTAAGCGGAAGACTGAAATTTTATATTCAAAGTATGTAAAGTAACAAAATTTTATGAACTCCAGAATATGAGTACTAATTGAGTACCAATATACATGTATTGTTTCTAAGTCAAAAATCAAAATACAATCCTCAAGAGAGGCCCTGAAAATCCGTGATGCGGCCAGGCCTAAGCATAGCCGTCAGTCTTGCATAAAGGAGAACTCATCTGATCCTCCTCGAAGTCGAGGCTCCGGCTCCACGAACAAGGTGCCATCTACACCTGTGACAGAGTCTGGTGGGTGTTGCAAACACCGTCTCGTAACGTGGGAGTGAGTAGCTAACTCAGTGGAACAATAAAGCATAGGTTAACATGTTATCAAATCAATCAAGCAGTAATGATAAAGCAGTACAAATCAAACATTTCTAACTACTCTTGTTAAGTGCAAAAATGATATGACACGATGCTGTATGCCCTTGCCAAACCACCCTCAAGCGACATCATCTTACATTCGCGAATGCTTACTCCCTCAGTGCGCCACATCTACAAAGCACATGCGGTGCGATGATGCTCATGATTACCAAGTTTTTATTAGTCCATTTTAACCAGCAGTATTGGGAAACTAAGGTACCTCCCTTGTATCATTCCCAAACATGATCCATTCTAGGGTCGTCAATCCTAGCCAATCTCATACGATATTTTGGTTTGAGAAGCGTAGTGAAGGCATCGCAAAGGGCTCGTCACCCGTCAAGGCGGATACAGATCTCACCGTATGGGGCTCAATTGCTGGCCGTCAGCTCAAGTACAGGTCTCACCGTACTTGGCTCAATCACTAGCCGTCAGCTCGAGTACAGGTCTCACCGTACTCGGCTCAACTCATACTCTAATTGCTGTGAAAGACTCGTCGCCAATCACAGACACTTGGAGTATACTCGAAGATACTACGGAGGACTCATCGCCCGTCAGCACGAGCACAGGTCTCATCGTACTCGGCTCTGGCCGTATGTATCGACAGCTCGAATATAGTGTCCCATACCACCATAATCGGCTCACGAGTTTGGTTGCGCAATGGTCACTACGGGGAGGCACATGGCCCCAGCGTAGGCCGACAGCTCGACCACGGTGTCCCATACCACCATGCCCGCTCATGCGACTTAGTGGATCGAGATACCATGGTTAAACGGGATCGCCACTGGTAAGTTTGGTACCCTAGGTTCAAGCATTAGAGACCAAACATGGTGAACACACAATACATTTCGGTTTACTTGACGAGCCTGACTAGCTCGAGCGCACCACAAGTTGAGCGATATGGAGCGCAAAAGTACTCCGTGTGGCCAACCACTATCGCCAACCGAAGTACGACTCGGGTTCGCCAGACACGTCCGTTGTGGCGATATGAATCTCAGCCACAACCGCAAGTCTGGTACCGAATGTTTGGACTATAGGCATAGTCCCAAACTCAAACAGTTCTCATCAATAGCATGTGGAGTAAAGCATGATAACGAAGAAATACAAGCATGTTAGCAGGCATGTTATAAAGCATGAATTAAAGCATGAAGTAAAGCATGTTGTAAAGCATGTTGTGAAGCATGTAGTAAAGCACTATCCACATAGGGATACAATTACGTACACATTACAAGGGAGTGGTTCTAGCGAACCACCGCATGGAGGAGATCCTACATGTCTCTAAGGGAGTCGGGAATTCTATATCAGCACCTTTCTAAGGCACTAATACACAAGCCTTTACACACACAAGCACTTACACAACACTTAGAGTACGTCATTCCAACATACATGACGTATGTTAGAAAATCGCGTGTTAGGGCTATTCTCTCGCCAAGCGGTTATTCTACCCGCGTATACCATATTCATACAACAAATATTCATGACAATTACATTTCTAAATTTTACACATATGCGGTATTTCTAGAATACACAATTTCAACATACTTGACATTTACAAGGGAACATGTATTTTGGCGATTCCTTTCGCCAAACTAGTATTTTATACATATATTGTATAATCATACATTAAATAAACATGTCATACATTTTCCCAAAAAAAATACATATACGGTATTTCTAGAATACACAATTTCAACATACCTGACATTTACAAGGGAACATGTATTTTGGCGATTCCTTTTGCCAAACTAGTATTTTATCCATATATCATATAATCATACATTAAATAAACATGTCAAACATTTTCCCAAAAAAAATACGTATACGGTATTTCTACGTATACCAAGAATATGTGAAATTCCATATTCTACAATGTTAATCGAAACAGGAAACAAAAAGCACTTTGTACATGTGCATTTACATGCAGATCATGAATCTATCATTATCTGACATTGAAAGCGTTGAAAACCGTAACTTATACACTTAAAGTCCTCACCTTTGCCCTTGGAATTCCAACGAATCAGCAAGGGTAGTAGAGCTTCCGTATACGGGAGTTTTCTAGCCTAAAGAGCGGAATCGGTTAGCCTGTACATAACCTACAACGATCCTACCTCAAATCAGACCTAGGGTTAGAGTTTCTTACCTTCAAACGGAATGGAAACTGCCGGGAAAACACCTGGAATGGAGCGGTGTAGGCCGTGTGACAACCCAAAGCAGTAGGAGGAAGATCTCCCACAAATCCCAAGCTATTCTCCCTCTTTTCTCTCTCTCTCTCTAGGGTTTTAATCCCAAATTCGTATGGCTGTGAGAGGGGCTGTTCTAAGCCCCTTTTATAGCCAAAAACATTCCCAAAATAGACTCAGGTTCAAGGGTGACTGCTTATATAGGCATTTCGCCACTTTTCCGGCTCAAAAGGAGGTTCGGTGGCCCTACTTGAGCCAAACGTCGAGACTTAAGCTCACCACCTATGGATCTATGTGGGATTACGTTTTCGACTCGATCGGATTCCCGGATCGCACGTGGCGGACCACTTTCAATTCGACGGTCGGTGGGCCACGATCGAAATTCTAAGTACATGTAAATGTTCTGAAATTTTTCTTAATCCGAGGGTGTAATTTGGTCGATTCGACGGTCGGGTTGCTTATCTTGACGTGCAACCGAACGATGCCGGATCACTATTCACGATATTTTTATTAGGATGGGAATAGTGTTTTTCACACTCCCTCGCTCCAGAATCGAAACGAATGGCCGTGGAACATCGGATGGACGATTTTTGAGATGATTGTCAAGCCCAGTGAGGCGGTCCTAGTTCCTTAAGCCGTGTTAATCGGACTTCCGATGTGCGATCTAGACCTAATCTGACGAAGTTTCGTTTCATTCAGAAGCAACGGGAAATGAGTTTGGTTCTAAACTTTAGGGTAACCTAGCGTCACTTGTTTTGCAAGTTTTGGGTCTTGCAGATTGTATTTTAAGCGATCCCAATGGATTTCATGGCTAATTGAGTTTAGTACTTAGTTAACTTTGTTAAATTTTTAAAGGATTTAATCCTACGTGATTTCTGGTCGAGGTGGTACTCGACCCAATGTACGAAAATTTACAGGTCGTTACAATCTACCCCCCTTAAACAAAAAATTTCGTCCTCGAAATTTATACCTTTTCGTAGTCCTCGAGAATCTGAGGGTAGTTCTTTCTGACCTCGGCCTCAGTCTCCCAGGTAGCTTCCTCCTCGAATGATGTGTCCAAAGTACCTTCACAAGTGGGATGACCTTGCTACGTAGTACTGCTCCTTCTGTCAAGGATGCGCGTCGGGCGCGGCTCGTACGTAGCATCCTCACTCAAGCTGTACTGCTCCCATCGATGATATGCGAAGGATCGGGAACGTGCTTCTTCGGCATAGATACATGAAATACGTTGTGTACGAAAGCAAGTGGTGTAGGCAAGGCGAGACGATCGCCACATCACCCACTAGATCCGATGTCGAAATGGACCGATAAACCTCGGTGTGAGCTCCCCTTCTTCCCGAACCGAAGGACTCCTTCATAGGGGAAACACGAAGGAACACATGATCCTCGACCTGAACTCCGGCGGTCGCCGCCTCGTATCGGCGTAACTCTTACGCTTGCTTTCTGTGTGTTGTGAGTAATCGACGCGATAATGTCTACCTTCTCTGTAGTTGCCTGTACCAACTCTGGGCCAATCAAACTACGCTCGCTCTCGCCCTACGCCCAACGATGCGGTGCCCTACAAGGTCGACCATATAGAGCCTCATATGGGGCCATGCCAATAGTCGCCTGGAAGCTGTTGTTGTAGGCAAACTTTGCGTACGGAAGACAGTCATCCCAGCTGTCCTTGAAGTCCAACACACATGCTCGCAACATATCCTCAAGAATCTGATTTACCCGCTCGTACGCCCATCGGCCCGAGGATGAACGCCGCATGCGAACTTCAACTTCACACCCATCACCTCCTGGATACGAGTCCAGAAGATAGATGTGAACCGCGTGTCTCTGTCTGACACGATCTCCAAAGGAACCTCGTGCAGACGGACGATCTCCCTGATGTACAATCTAGCCAGCTCGTCTGCAGAGTTCGTAACTCTGATAGGGAGGAAATGGGCCGATTTGGTCAACCGGTCCACAATCACCCAAATGGAATCATGCCCCTTCCTCGTCTTCGGCAACCCTGATATGAAGTCCATGGAGATGAAGTCCCACTTCCACTCCCCTATAGGCATGGGCTGAAGTAGTCCAGGAGGTCGGCGATGTTCTGCCTTGACCTGCTGGCACGTCAGACATCGAGACACATACTCAGCAATGTGGGCCTTCATGTTATCCCACCAATACGTCCGTCTCATATCCTGGTACATCTTCGTGCTACCAGGATGCATCGCAAACTTCGAGTTATGGGCGGACTCGAGAAGCTCGCGTCTCAAGTCAGCCACATCAGGAACACATAGGCGGCCACGGAATCGTAAACCCCCATCAGAACCAACTCTCCACTCGGAGTCCACGGCGTCGTTAGCCTGCTCTCGAAGCTCAGACAGCCGTATATCGCCCTCTTGGGCCTCAACAATCCTGTCGTCAATAAGTGGCCGCACCCAAACGTGGGCAACACACTCGAAAGGCTCCTCGACAGTGAGTCTCTGCTCGAAGTCCCGCACAAACTCCATCATGTCCCACTCGGCTATCATCAGCGGTGCCGCAAATGCAATCTCCTTCTTGCAGCTCAGCGCGTCGCCCTGAGGTTCGCCTTGCCGGGATGGTAGGAAACCTCGAACTTGAAGTCCTTGAGGTCTCCATCCATCGTGATTTGTCTCATATTCAAATCCATTTGTGTGAATATGTATTTAAGGCTCTTGTGGTCGCGAGAAAAGCTCGAACTCCTCACCGTAGAGGTAATGTCTCCGAGCTTCAATACAAAGATGACATGTTGCCAACTCCGGGTCATGTGTAGGGTAATTCTCCTCGTGCTTCCTTAATTGTCTCGAGGCATACGAAATCACCCTATCATACGCATCGACACACAACCCAAACCAACGCGAGACGCGTCGGTATACACCGTGTATTTCACCCCTTGCTCGACAATACTAGCACTGAGGGGCGGACGTCAACTTGTCCTTCGGCTCCTTAAAAGGCGCCTCCGCCTTCTCATTCCAGGCGAACTTCGGGTCCTTCCGAGTCGGTGAGACAATGGCACAGCGATCTTGAGAAATCCCGAATGAAACGTACGTAATACCCGGCCCGGACCAAGGAAACTCCTCACCTCGGTAACCGACTCGGTTCTTTGCGCAATCTTGAACCGCGGCTACCTTAGCAAGGTCCTTTGCTATCCCATCCTTGGACACTACATGTCCCGGGAACTTGACTTCCTCCCGAAGTCGCACTTCTTGTATTGCGTAAACAAGCTGGTTCTTCTCCAACGTACCCAATACGCTCGCAGTGCTCCTCGTGCTTCTCCCGACTCGTGGAGTATATCAAGATGTCATCGATAAAGAAGATGACGAATCGGTAAAGGAAGGGCGAAATACCCGGTTCATCGGATCCATGAACACGGGTACAGTGCGTTCGTCGGGCCGAACGACATCACCAAAAACTCATAGTGCCCGAAGCACGTCACGAAGGTGTCTTACGCACATCCTCCTCTCTCACGCAGCAGCGGTGGTACCCACGGCGAAGGTCAATCTTCGAGAAATACTTCGCCCCCCCTCGGCGATCGAACAGATCATCAATCCTGGGCAAAGGATACTTGTTCTTCACCATGACCTGGTTCAACCTACGGTAATCAATACACAACCGTAGCGACCCGTCCTTCTTCTTCACGAACAACACAGGTGCTTCCCAAGGAGACACACTAGGTCGAATAAAACCTTTCTCTACAAGTTCGTCAATCTGTTTCCACAGCTCCTCCATCTCACATAGAGGCATACGATAAGTCGGCAACGAGATGGGCGTCGCACCAAGCGTAAGGTCAATCGTAAAATCAATCTCACGCCGAGGAGGTAAACCAGGGATAGTCTTAAAGACTCCAACAAACTCCCGAACCACTGGCGTACTCTCCAGTGTCGGACCATCAATCGGCACAAGTAAAGCAACATAACAATCAACTCGACGGGGCCAAGCCCGGACCTGCCCGGGAACGTGAAAGGCGTGCCGTCGAGGTCCCATGGCGGTCACGATCCGAGCATCGCAATCTATCTCCGCCCTCATCTTGGCGAGCCAATCCATGCCAAGTATAACGTCGTAGTGCCATAGCGGAGCAACAATAAGGTCGACGAGCAGCGTGCTTCTACCCCAAAACTATCGAGCAACCCTCGCGGAGAGCCGTGTGACATCGAACGAGGTCCCGTGGCGTAGTAAGTCTCATTCCCTTAGTGGGAATCGTATGCAAAGATAGACGTTTCACGGCCCACAAGAAATAATAGAAGTAGTGGACCCGGTGTCCACCGATAAAAAATGGGAGTACCATAAACATGAGGCCGTACCCTCAAAAGCCGTCGGTGCGGAATCGACGTCTCGGTGCCTCGGCCAACAAGCGTGTGCACGCGAGCTTCTTCTTTGGCGGTTCGGTGAGGAGCCAAGGGTCATTTGTGGTGGCACGAGCGCGACACGGGAGGTCGGAAGGAAGGATGTGAGGAGGAGGCGGTCTGTAGCGATGGGCGTATGGCTGTAGATAAGGGCGATCCAATCTCTGCGGTGGCGCAAATCCGCTAGCCCTCATGCGCGAAACTTGACTCTCAACGGGGTGTCTGGTTTCCCGCAATACGTGCGGGTCACCAACGGGCGTCGACGGGAACAACGGAGTCTTTGCGGCCCTGGGGGGCGAATCAGCACGTGGCCTCTTCCCTAAGATAGGCCTGCTCTGCAAATCCTGGCATGGCCTCGCAACCATAGCACCACACGATCTGACCAATCGGTCCACATCCTGCTCGGTCGTCATAGACATGTGGACCAATGCCGCGTAGGTGGGGATACTGAGGCAGCAAATCCTCGACCGTATCTCCGGTCGCAAACCCAAGGAGAAACGACGCATCCGCATCTGCTCATCCACCAGTATAGTCGGGACAAAGCGGCCCAACTCTGTGAAGCGGTGCCGTACTCCGTGATCGTCATGCCTCCGCACGAGGCGCGAAACTCATCCTCCCGCTCATGCCGATACGTCTGCGGGTAGTATTTCTCGTGGGCAGGAGACTCGAAAGCCTCCCGGGTCCACACGAAATCTCACTGCGGCCGTGCGCGGCACGCCTGTTGTCCCACCATAAGCGGCCTCCCTCTCAAACATGTAAGCGGCCGGCTCCACCTACTACGCCTGCGAGCAATGTAGCATCGAAGCATCTTAGAGATGCGGTCAAGCAGAACTTACTACCGCCTCCTCGGGTGCAGCGAGAACCCATAAATGAGGGGAGGCCTCAAGCGCGAAATCGCTCGAGTAAACCACGAGTGCGACCTCTCCGGTAGGAGGTACGACGGATGGGGCGGAGGCACATCCTCGGCACGAGCAGGAGGCTCAGAATGCTCATCAGGATGTGCAGATGTCGTAGGTGGAGTCGCACTACCACCACGGGACAAGGCCTCAGCGATAGTGGTCATAAGCTGCGAGACCTGGTCTTTCTTCTGTCATACTCTGGCTGCTGCTGGCTTCTTTGCATCTGCTGCTGATGCATCATCATCATCAGCTGCTCAAACCTATCAGTCGACGGAGCGGCACGAGAGTCATCTTTCTTGAGAGAAGAACGGCCGAGATCGCTCACGGACCGGGGGCGTATAAGGTGGCTGTCCACCGATAGGACTAGCAGGAGGCTGATCAGATCCCAACCCTCGGTCTGTAGGACCGCTACTACCAGAAGGAGTCTGGTCCATAAAGCCGGTCAGAAGAAGATGTGCCGTGCTCGGCGTATACTGTCGTGGCTTGCCCTATACAACATATGGTAGAATCATTTGTGAGATAAGGCACAATACACTCCATAAAGCACTTAAGCATTCCACACATCATCAAAATAAAAGAGGCTATATATTTTTCATTTACCCAAAATTGTCATAATACATGGAATACAGAGTTACATGAATCACAACAGAATTCACATCATAGCCAATACATCCACTACATCAAACACCTAAAACATGTTACTATCTACTACTTCATCTACATGAAAACATAAACCGCCTATCGCGGTAACCAAAGCAAACAGAACATACAACGACATGGATGATTAAGCATCCGAAGTAGGCGGTGGAGGAGGAGCGTTCTTGTCCTGCACACAGCACAGAATGGCCTTCAACATACGAGACACCTTCTTAAAGCTCCTCTTCATGTAGGCTTCGGTCTCTTCGAGCTTGGCTCGGGTCTCACCAAGCTCAGCCCGAACTTGTCCAACCTCTTCTTTGCAGGGGGCGCTTGACCCTCCTCGAGACGGGCCAAACGTGCATCAAAAGCATCCCGATTCACACCTGTTCTGAGCCGCGGGAGGTGAACTCTTCTCGGTGTCACGAGCCTCAAGTTCTTCTTCTGTATGTCATCACCGCGCTCCTCATCACTCTCGGCACGGAGGTCAACTCTCTCTCCTTGGCGCTATCCGACTCATCTCCGGACTCGTCGAGTCGTGCTTGCCGCCATTGTTGAGGGCCGATCTTCATATTCTTGAGTGTCGCCTCATTTATGACTCGGACTGGTGCAAGGTCTTCCATGTTGAGTCTATGGCCGACATCACGAGCCATCTGCGGTCGAGACGGCCAAATGGGAGCGAAAGATCGTTCTGGCGAGAACGAACAACATGAACTATACGGGATAGGATGAATGTGGGTAGGCATATGTTGTCCCCGCGTCCCATCTTGTACGAGAAAGTCCACCATCACCTGAGTACACTCCGTACGGTTACCCCACCATGGGTATACATTGTATGTGAAAATGTGATGGAGTAAACGGAAGTCTTCGGTCATCTTTGTCGCCGCAATACAATTTCCTCGCTTCCAAGTAACCCGGCGATCACAGAGACATCGCGTGCGACGATCCCTTTCCCGCGCACTTCTAGAGAAGTCATCACTAGGATGCACTTGACCAAGCGGGATCTTCGTGATTCGAACCACCTCATCCACAGTGATTGTGCGCCTTATGCCCCTCACAGAGACAGTAAACTGAAGAGGCTCTACTGATGAGTCCACGATGTGAGCGTAGAAAGCGCAAACCGTGTTCTCACATACGGGAGACTCGCCTTCAAATATAGAATTCCATCCGATATCCACCAAGTGGTCCATCATCGGGTGTAGGCCAAACATTCTTTCATCCACATGAGCTTCAAACACAACCTTGCGGCCCGTGAAGCTCCCGTATTCGATGACTATCGGATAAGCATTTCTGGCAGGATGGTCAGGATCCAGGTCTCGCTTCGACCTAAACTCCCGAACGGTGCTAGTGCCGGCCCCAACATCGGATCTTCTTCGGGAATGGGTTGGCCTACTTGGGCCGGCGTCATCGGCTGCGGTTTTCCTCTTTCCCATGAGAGATAGGATGGAGGAAATGGAAAAAATGGTAGCCACCACACCAAGGAGGGCCATGGAAAATTGCCAAAATGGGGGAACAAGGGGCTGATCTCTTTGATCCTCCACAAACAACAATCCAATGGGTGTGGAAGGAGCACTAGAGGTAGGAAATGAAGGAGAAACAAGGAGAGAATGGAATGGGTTAGTAGATTACCCGATTTTTGAGCTCCAAGGAGGGGTATGAGAGCTCCAACTTGAGAAAATGGGGAAAGGAGGAAGCTAGGGCTGTTGTGGAAAGTTGGGGTGTGTGAGTCATGGAAGAAAATGGAAGATTTGAAGGTTTGGAGGATGAGTTTTTGAGAAAAATCGAAAATGGGTGTGGAGGTGTTAGAAAATGGGTGAAATGAGGAAGAGGGGTGCTCCAGCCCCTTAAAACCTAACCAACTTGCAATTTGGCACGTGCCAGGGGGTAGAGGGGGTCAGGCCGACCGATCTCATGCTTGGACTCACCCTGGAAAAGCGACCGGACCGCGGTCCGCCGCCGGTGCCGCGGCGCCGCCGCGGTCGGACTTGGCCGGAACCGTGCCGCCGCGGTGGGACCCTGTTTGCCATGTGTCCAGGGTGCCAAATGCACCCTGGTTCAATGGGAAACCTTAATGGATTAACGTGGGGGGCCCCCGAACTCAGTTCAGCTCCAAAACGGTTAGTTCCGAAAATTTTCTGAACTAATCTGATTTTTCCTGATTTTTTAAGATTGATTTTGGGTGGATAGTGACCTGGACACGTCAATAGACGGTCTAGGAGTGATTTAGAGTCCGTATGTGCGGTCAGGATCGAGTACAGACTCGATCAACGCGTTCATTTTTAATGAATTTCGCCGAACGGTGAAATCGGGAGGCCGTAAGACTGTTTCTACATTTTTGCGCACCCTCCTAGGTTGTAACACGTCAGCGTACGTAGTGGGGACATAACTCAGGTCCGGTTTAATCAAAATCATGCTCTGATACCAACTTGTAACGCCCTGAAATTCGGGGGTCGAGTATGAACTCAACTCCCGAGTTTCAACGCATCACTTATGCAACATACACAATGATGGTTAAATGTTGTCTGAGTTAGAGCAATAAACATGAATGAGATTATACCAAAACAGTAAATCATACTCCAGTTCAATTGTATAAAGGCAAGCGGAAGACTGAAATTTTATATTCAAAGTATGTAAAGTAACAAAATTTTATGAACTCCAGAGTATGAGTACTAGCTGAGTACCAATATACATGTATTGTTTCTAAGTCAAAAATCAAAATACAATCCTCAAGAGAGGCCCTGAAAATCCCGCGATGCAGCCGGCCTAAGCATAGCCGTCAGAGTACTGCATAAAGGAGAACTCATCCCTGATCCTCCTCGAAGTCGGGCTCGGCTCCTACGAACAGGCGCCATCTACACCTGTGACAGAGTCTGGTGGGTGTTGCAAACACCGTCCCGTAACGTGGGAGTGAGTAGCTAACTCAGTGGAACAATAAAGCATAGGTTAACATGTTATCAAATCAATCAAGCAGTAATGATAAAGTAGTACAAATCAAACATTTCTAACTACTCTTGTTAAGTGCAAAAATGATATGACACGATGCTGTATGCCCTTGCCAAACCACCCTCAAGCGATATCATCTTACGTTCGCGAATGCTTACTCCCTCAGTGCGCCACATCTACAAAGCACATGCGGTGCGATGATGCTCATGATTACCAAGTTTTTATTAGTCCATTTCAACCAGCAGTATTGGGAAACTAAGGTACCTCTCTTGTATCATTCCCAAACATGATCCATTCTAGGGTCGTCAATCCTAGCTAATCTCATACGATATTATGGTTTGAGAAGCGTAGTGAAGGCATCGCAAAGGGCTCGTCACCCGTCAGCGCGGATACAGATCTCATCGTATGCGGCTCAATTACTGGCCGTCAGCTCAAGTATAGGTCTCACCGTACTTAGCTCAATCACTAGCCGTCAGCTCGAGTACAGGTCTCACCGTACTTGGCTCAACTCATACTCTAATTGCTGTGAAAGACTCGTCGCTAATCACAGACACTTGGAGTATACTCGAAGATACTACGGAGGACTCGTCACCCGTCAGCACGAGCACAGGTCTCAACGTACTCGGCTCTCGCCGTATGTATCGACAGCTCGAATATAGTGTCCCATACCACCATAATCGGCTCACGAGTTTGGTTGCGCAATGGTCACTACGGGGAGGCACATGGCCCCAGTGTAGGCCGACAGCTCGACCACGGTGTCCCATACCACCATGCTCGGCTCATGCGACTTAGCGGATCGAGGTACCATGGTTAAACGGGATCGCCACTGGTAAGTTTGGTACCCTAGGTTCAAGCAGTAGCGACCAAACATGGTGAACACACAATACATTTCGGTTTACTTGACGAGCCTGACTAGCTCGAGCGCACCACAAGTTGAGCGATATGGAGCGCAAAAGCACTCCGTGTGGCCAACCACTATCGCCAACCGAAGTACGACTCGGGTTTGCCAGACACGTCCGTTGTGGCGATATGAATCTCAGCCACAACTGCAAGTCTGGTACCGAATGTTTGGACTATAGGCATAGTCCCAAACTCAAACAGTTCTCATCAATAGCATGTGGAGTAAAGCATGATAACGAAGAAATACAAGCATGTTAGCAGGCATGTTATAAAGCATGAATTAAAGCATGAAGTAAAGCATGTTGTAAAGCATGTTGTGAAGCATGTAGTAAAGCACTATCCACATAGGGATACAATTAGGTAAATATTACAAGGGAGTGGTTCTAGCGAACCACCGCATGGAGGAGATCCTACATGTCTCTAAGGGAGTCGGGAATTCCATATCAGCACCTTTCTAAGGCACTAATACACAAGCCTTTACACACACAAGCACTTACAGAACACTTAGAGTACGCCATTCCAACATACATGACGTATGTTAGCAAATCGCGTGTTAGGGCTATTCTCTCGCCAAGCAGTTATTCTACCCGCGTATACTGTAACACCCCGAATTTTTGCCAACCTGGAATGAGACGTCCTTAGGCAATGGGTCGATCCTAACACCTTAGTAACTTGTCAGAACTGAATCCCACAGTCAAAAATCGCTCCTTAACCCATTTCCTTCACAAATCCAACCCTTCACCACCTTGATCTTCCAATTTTTCAAAGCACTTTCGCCCTAGACACTATCTTAAACTAGCTAAGTAGTATTACTTGGATCACTTTATATACAAACTACAAAGGACTAAGTACCACCTCAGATGGAAATCACTTAGGATTAAATCCTTTAGAAATTTGACAAAGTTAACTAAGTGCTAAACTAGATTAGCCATGAAATCCATTTGAATCGCTTTAAATACGATCTGCAATACTCAAAACTTGTAGAATCATTGACGCTAGGTTACCCTAAAACTTAGGATCAATCTCATTACCCGTTTGCTCACGGGAGCATCTCGAAACTTCGTATTAGGTCTAGACCGCACATCGAAATACGATTAACACGAAGTTAAGGAACTAGGACCGCCTTACTGGACTTGACAATCATCTCAAAAATCAGGTCCATCCGATGTCCCACGGCCATTCGTTTCGATTCGGAGCGAGGGTGTGTGAAAAACACTATTCCCATTTCAAAATAAATATCAGGAATAGTGATCTGGCACCATTCGTTGACGCGTCAGTATTAAGCAACCTGACTGTCAGAATCAAACCAAATTACACCCTCGGATTAAGAAAAATTTTAGGAACATTTACATGTACTTGAAATTTCTGATCGTGGCCCACTGACCGTCGAACTGAAAGTGGTCCGCCATGTGCGATCTGGGAATCCGATCGAGTCGAAAATGTAATCCCACATAGATCCATAGGTGGTGAGCTTAAGTCTGACATTTGGCTCAAGGAGGGCCACCGAACCTCTCTTTTGAGTAGGAAAAGTGACGAAATACCTATATTAGCAAGTAACCCTTGAACTTGAGTCTATTTTGGGAAGGTTCTAGGCTATAAAAGGACCTTAAACCCTCTCCCATTCCAGCCATACGAATTTGGATTTGAGAGAGAGAAAAGAGAGAGAAAGTGAGGGAGAAGTGGGAGCTACTCCCTGCCGTACTTCCCTGTCGCTCCACGGGCTGCACCGCCTCTTTCTTGCCACTTTTCCGGCGATTCCGGTGTCATTTCTAGGTAATAAACCCTAACCCTAACCTGTTTAGGGGATTAGACAGTTGTAGGTTAGGAAATAGTTAACCTATTTCATTCTCTAGGTTGCCAAACTCCCGTATACGGAAGCTTAGCGAACCTATCGACTCTGTTACGATTCTACGACACAAGGTGCGGACTTTAGGTCTATAGGTTATAGTTTTCAACGCTTTCAATGTCAGATAATGATAGATTCATGATCTGCATGCAATTGCACATGTACAAAGTGCTTTCCGTTTTCAGTTTCGATTAGAATTGTAGAATTTGGAATTTCACATACTCTAGGTATTCGTATAAAGTACCGTATACGTATTTTTTATGGAAATGTGTTTGACATATTTATTTGTCGTCTGGATATATGACGTATGGATAAAATACTTATTTGGCGAAAGGATTCGCCTAAATACATGTTTATTAATAAACACTATGTATGTAGAAATACGGTATTGTAAGAAGTACCGTATACATGTATATTTTAGCGATGTGTTTGTCATGATTAATCATCGTATAAATATATTATGTGCGTATAAAATATTTGCTTGGCGAAGGGAATCACCGTAATACATGTTTGCTTGTATACAGTATGTATGTTGAAAATGCGTATTCTAGAAAATACAATCTACGTATAAATTTTGGAGATGCATTTATCATGATTATTTGCTGTAGTAATATATTATACATGGGTAAAATACTCACTTGGCTAAAGGATAGCCCTAATACATGTTTTGCTAACATACACCATGTATGTTGTATTAGTGTATTCTAAGTGTTTATGAAAATGACTGAATGAGTATAGAATCCTCATTCGTGCTCGCCATGACTAATTGTCATGGATTCATGATTGTTGTATTGGCGATACCCTTTTGACGAAAGGATTTGCCCTAAATCACGCCACGGCCAATAGACACCATATATGCTAAAATGTGTGGCCCAAGTGTTTGTGGAAATGACTGAATGAATATGGGACTTGGATTCCTGCTTGCCATGACTATCCGTCGTGGGTGTACGCGTGTTATGATTGGGGCAACTCCCTAGGGAAAGGATTTGGCCTAATGCCTATGTGATCGACATGTGTCATGTATGTTGGTGTATGTTTGTTTAAGTGTGTTTTTTGGAAATGTCTGAATGAGTAGTAGTTAGCAAGTTGTAATGTTTAAGGGTGTTGAGATATGATTCTCAACCTCTTTTAACTATGTGTATGATCTCCTTGGATTGTTGTGTGATTAGGAATTGAACATGTATAAACTCATGCTTGTGTTGTGATTCATAACATGCTCAACTGCTTTATGATTATAACTATGTAATGCATATGCTTAAATTTATATTTACGTTGTATGATCCGTCATGGGTGATGGGGGAGCGGAGCAACGAGTGCGTGCAACAGCCATGGCAGCCCTAAACGGAAAATACCATACCTTGATTGTATGAGTGGAATCTTGATTCACTACTGCTTTATCTATCTGCACTTGATTGTGTTTGGGGCTATGATTATAGTCTAGACAATCGGTACCAGAATTGAATTCGTGGTTGCGATTCCTCTGCCACGTGAGATGTGTTCGACGAACCCGAGTCGTACTTCGGTTGGCGATAGTGGTTGGCCACGCGAAGTGCTTATGCACTTCATGTCATTCAACTTATTGTGCGCTCGAGCTAGCCGAGCTCGTCAAGTAACCCGATTTGTCTAATGTATGTTCACCATGTTTGGTCGCCTCTGCTTGAACCTAGGGTACCAAACTTACCAGTGAAATCCCTTTTAACCATGGTACCTCGATCCGCTAAGACTCATGAGCCGGGCATGGTGGTATGGGACACCGTGGTCGAGCTGTCGGCCTACGCTGGGGCCACGTGCCTCCCCGTAGTGACCAGTGAGCAACCAGACTCGTGAGCCGATTATGGTGGTATGGGACACTATATTCGAGCTGTCGATACTTACGGCGAGAGCCGAGTACGGTGAGACCTGTGCTCGTGCTGACGGGCGACGAGTCCTCCGTAGTATCTTCGAGTATACTCCAAGGGTCTGTGATTGGCGACGAGTCTTTCACAAAGAAGCGGAGTATGAGTTGAGCCGAGTACGGTGAGACCGTATTCGAGCTGACGGCTAGTGATTGAGCCGAGTACGGTGAGACCTGTACTGAGTGACGGCCAGCAATTGAGCCGCATACGGTGAGATCTGTATCCGCGCTGACGGGTGACGAGCCCTTTGCGATGCCTTCACTATGCTTCTCAAACCATAATATCGTATGAGATTAACTAGGATTGACGACCCTAGAATGGATCATGTTTAGGAATGATACAAGGGAGGTACCTTAGTTTCCCAATATTGCTGTTTGAAATGGACTAATAATAACTTGGTAATCATGAGCATCATCGCACCGCATGTGCTTTGTAGATGTGGCGCACTGAGGGAGTAAGCATTCGCGAACGTAAGATGATGTCGCTTGAGGGTGGTTTGGCAAGGGCATACAGCATCATGTCATTTCATTTTCACACTTAACAAGAGTAGTTAGAAATGTTTGATTTGTACTGCTTTATCATTACTGCTTGGTTGAATTGATAACATGTTAACCTATGCTTTACTGTTCCACTGAGTTGATCACTCACTCCCACGTTACGGGACGGTGTTGTACACACCAACCAGATTTGTTGAGTTTCAGGTGGTGGCGATGCTTGTGAGGCAGAGCCGGACTACTTCTATGATGATAGGAGGAATTCTCCTATCGTATCTCTCTGGCGGGTCAATGAAGACCTGATATTGTATTGACGGGGCTATGGTACATGGGATAGGAGGCATTACACTTCCTCACATTTGGTACATTTAGAACCGCACTTGTATTTATTTAACTGGTAATGTTATCACACTCGGAGACTCATCATAAGTTATATATTTTATCTATCTATCACAGTCTTCCGCTTGCAAATTTAATTGTCTCTCGGAGTATGATATCTTTGTTTTGGCTTAATCTCACTCATGTTCAATGCACGAATACAGTCAACATTCAATCATCATTCATTTTGTTGCATAAGTGATGTTCTGGAACTCGGGAGTTGAGTTTATGCTTGACCCCCGATTTTCAGGGCGTTACAAGATGGTATCAGAGCATGATTTGGATTAAACCGGACCTGGGTTATGGTCACACGACGCACACTGATGCACTCTGACTTAGGAGGGAGCGACGGAACGTAGAAACCGACGTAGGATTTTTCAATTTCCCCGAACGGCGAAACCGACAGAAATCGACCGCTGAGATTGGGCCCGTACACACCCATGATCACGCAAGACGATCCCGAATCACTTCTAGGCCGTCAGTCGACGGGTTTGAGTCGTTCCCTAGAAATGAATGTTCTTAGGTTGTGGGTCAACCACAACACCAAAGCTTAAAACCCCTTTTTACCCAATTTCTTTAAAATCTCTCCTTGCACCACTTCACTCTTTAATTTTTTTTTAAATCCTTTCATACTAGACATTAATCCTAATGTATAAATGATGAAGAATAATACTTAAACAAAAATTTACTATAAATAGTAAATATATGTAGAAATTGGACTTTTGACCATTCAAATTGTTGAATCTGACCAAATAAATGGGTTAGTTGGATGGATGAGCTCCTCCTACCCCAAAATCATATGCTACACATCACATAAAATCTTTCCGGTTTGCATTTTGGCCTCGATACAGCTCAAAATGAAGTCGGGGGCCAAACGGAGCACTTCCGGAGGGAACTAGGGTGGGCCCCATACTTTTTTGGAGCCTAGGGGACTGGAGGAACACGTCCCTGGTGCCCCCCTTTGAAAAATTCAAAAATTTTTGGTGAGGCCCTCGCCAAGTCGGCGAGGCCTCGCCACTTTTTTTGATGGGCCGGGCCGGCCGTCCGGGCCGATCGTGTTTGGGGGCTAGGGGAACCCCCTGGTATATGGACCGTCGACTAAAACCCCCCCAAACTAGTACTTCCTTCACAAAACGACCCTCCAAGCTCTCCGTTTCCTTCTAAAATCTGATTTTCTCTCTCTAACCTCCCTTCCAATTGCACATTCACATTGTTTTCTATTAAAACCCGCACCCCTCCATCGTTTGCGGCAACAACCACCCTCTACCCTTTCCGTTTTCTCTCGTTTGAGCTCCTACACCCCTCATTTGAAGCTTAAACTTGTGTAAGCACTCAACCCTTGTCCATCTCTTCATTTCCTTTCTTTAAACCTCATGTCTATTGAGCCTCTACAACATCCGTTGAGGCTCACATCTGTGGAGAACCAAACCTCCAGCCCTTTCTCTCTCCATCACTTTACATTCACTTTTCCACGGCTCTATCCGAGCTTAGTTCGGCCACTTTCGCAGATGTCTAGCTATCCACACTATTGTTTGAAGTTTACATGGGTTACCGTCTTTGGATGTTTATGCTTTCATGATTGATGGGTGTAGTAGTTGGTAGGATGTTCTAGATGTTTGAGGACGTTTAGGGCCCGTTTGGCCAACTGCATTAGGTGAGTCAGGTGGATAGAATCGTATAAGTAATAATAAATGTACGTGTAGGATATGGTTCCTAGATTGGTGTATTCCATGTTTTCCAATACCATGTTTGGAGTGTGTGCAATTAAAAGTAAATTCCGAGATTTCCTTTCAACTAACACTTAGAAATTCCGATTCCTGGGATTTGGAAATCCCATCTCACACTTTCCGACACAAGGCTCATTTTTCAAAGCCTATACCATTAATTTTAATCCCCTCCCACCCTCCTTCCAAATATGCCATTCCCAATTCCGAAGTGGGATTAGCATTACAGTCCCATTTTAATACAACTTAAGACCATTGGCCAAGTAGTGATGCAGTGATAAAGTCCCTTGATATACATTAACCCACCACACTCTGACAGCTTAAGCTTTTTGAGTAAATGGTTGTTTGACAAATAGACTCTTGGAGTTTTGGACCTAGAGCGGTACTCCTAGATTTCAACAGACCTGACCATATAGGAAATACAACGAGTTAATAATGTGAACCCTATGACCCTCTCAGCTGGTGTGAACATGTGTGAAATGCTCGAGCGTCAAGTACGGACAACTCAATTCCACTTAGACAACGTTTGACCCTACACGATGAATAATTTCTTGTATTAGAAATGATCTGAAATCAGCTAGTGTATAAGAATAGACTTTGGATTATACCTAGAGAAAATTTCTATATCCCTTGGATTTAATGATAGGTCCTAAATTACACCTTGTTCCGATATACGGAGCAGGACATAAATCTTGAGCCTTGAGGGTGAAAATAAAATTTTAAGGGGGGTAGAACATTACGAGCTCAATCTAGTTAGGTCACCTATTGCATCTCTTTGATCTGGGTGGCGCAGCGGAAGCGTAGTGGACCCTACCCCACTGGCCCAGGATCGAAACTATGCTCGTTAACATACGCACATTATAGAAGCCCTAGCAAGTTCTACTATGAGAAACCGTTTTAGGATGATCTAGTAAGATTTGATTCCCCACTTCCTTAGACATAAAAAATATCAAGGCTTCTCTTAGACTAAGACCTAAAAGGTAACCTTAGACAGAGACAATTTGAGCCTTTCAACGATGGACATTCCCTACGTTTCTAGAATGATCGGACTACGGAGTTACTGAAATATACAACTGCGAAACATTCGCGGCTTGACCCAATTCTTAATCCTGGGCGACAATGGACTCCCTGTTTTGACTGAGCAGAAGACCAGGATTCACCAGGGCTAGGAGGGGATACGACGAGCCTTATACCCTAGTCAGGTAGATGATCGATGTATCGGGATCAAGCCTACTATAACCGTCTCTCCGTGCTGGTCAAACAATGAAAACAACTATCTTACTCTAAATAATTGGGGATTGTCGTCGAGACTTCAGATAGGTAAAGAAATAAACTAATTGTAGCAAACCTTCCGGGTATGAGAAATGGATAAAGAAATAAATTTTAAGGGGGGTAGACTAAAATGAACCAGCTAGTACATAGCCTACCACGCGTAGAAACTTGGAACCAATAAAACTTAGCTAAGAGAAATAATTAACTCTTTCCTTATTACCCTTAGCCAATTTCGGGGACGAAATTTTATTTTAAGGGGGGTAGATTATAACACCCCGGATTTTTGCCAACCTGGAATGAGACGTCCTTAGGCAATGGGTCGATCCCAACACCTTAGTAACTTGTTAGAACTGAATCCCACAGTCTAAAATCGCTCCTTAACCCATTTCCTTCACAAATCCAACCCTTCACCACCTTGATCTTCCAATTTTTCAAAGCACTTTCGCCCTAGACACTATCTTAAACTAGCTAAGTAGTATTACTTGGATCACTTTATATACAAACTACAAAGGACTAAGTACCACCTCAGATGGAAATCACTTAGGATTAAATCCTTTAGAAATTTGACAAAGTTAACTAAGTGCTAAACTAGATTAGCCATGAAATCCATTTGAATCGCTTTAAATACGATCTGCAATACTCAAAACTTGTAGAATCATTGACGCTAGGTTACCCTAAAACTTAGGATCAATCTCATTACCCGGCTGCTCACGGGAGCATCTCGAAACTTCGTATTAGGTCTAGACCGCACATCAGAAATCTGATTAACACGAAGTTAAGGAACTAGGACCGCCTCACTGGACTTGACAATCATCTCAAAACTCAGGTCCATCCGATGTCCCACGGCCATTCGTTTCGATTCGGAGCGAGGGTGTGTGAAAAACACTATTCCCATTTCAAAATAAATATCAGGAATAGTGATCTGGCACCATTCGTTGACGCGTCAGTATTAAGCAACCTGACCGTCAGAATCAGACCAAATTACACCCTCGGATTAAGAAAAATTTCAGGAACATTTACATGTACTTGGAATTTCGATCGTGGCCCACTGACCGTCGAACGAAAGTGGTCCGCCACGTGCGATCTGGGAATCCGATCGAGTCGAAAACATAATCCCATATAGATCCATAGGTGGTGAGCTTAAGTCTGACATTTGGCTCAAGGAGGGCCACCAGAACCTCTCTTTTGAGCTGGAAAAGTGACGAAATACCTATATTAGCAGTAACCCTTGAACATGAGTCTATTTTGGGAAGGTTCTAGGCTATAAAGGACCTTAAACCCTCTCCCATTCCAGCCATACGAATTTGGATTTGAGAGAGAGAAAAGAGAGAGAAAGTAAGGGAGAAGTGGGAGCTACTCCCTCAGTCTTTCCCTGCCGCTCCACGGCCGCACTTTGCCTCTTTCTTGCACGCTTTCCGGCGATTCCAAGCGTCATTTCTAGGTAATAAAACCTAACCCTAACCTGTTTGGGGATTAGACAGTTGTAGGTTAGGAAATAGTTAACCTATTTCATTCTCTAGGTTGCCAAACTCCGGTATACGGAAGCTTAGCGAACCTATCGACTCACGTTATTCGATTCTACGACACAAGGTGCGGACTTTAGGTGTATAGGTTATGGTTTTCAACGCTTTCAATGTCAGATAATGATAGATTCATGATCTGCATGCAATTGCACATGTACAAAGTGCTTTCCGTTTTCAGTTTCGATTAGAATTGTAGAATTTGGAATTTCACATACTCTAGGTATTCGTATAAAGTACCGTATACGTATTTTTTATGGAAATGTGTTTGACATGTTTATTTGTCGTATGGATATATGACGTATGGATAAAATACTTATTTGGCGAAAGGATTCGCCTAAATACATGTTTATTAATAAACACTATGTATGTAGAAATACGGTATTGTAAGAAGTACTGTATACATGTATATTTTAGCGATGTGTTTGTCATGATTAATCGTCGTATAAATATATTATGTGCGTATAAAATATTTGCTTGGCGAAGGGAATCGCCGTAATACATGTTTGCTTGTATACAGTATGTATGTTGAAAATGCGTATTCTAGAAAATACTGTCTATGTATAAATTTTGGAGATGCATTTATCATGATTATTTGCTGTTGTAATATATTATACATGGGTAAAATACTCACTTGGCTAAAGGATAGCCCTAATACATGTTTTGCTAACATACACCATGTATGTTGTATTAGTGTATTCTAAGTGTTTATGAAAATGACTGAATGAGTATAGAATCCTCATTCGTGCTCGCCATGACTAATTGTCATGGATTCATGATTGTTGTATTGGCGATACCCTTTTGACGAAAGGATTTGCCTTAAATCACGCCACGGCCAATAGACACCATATATGCTAAAATGTGTGGCCCAAGTGTTTGTGGAAATGACTGAATGAATATGGGACTTGGATTCCTGCTTGCCATGACTATCCGTCGTGGGTGTACGCGTGTTATGATTGGGGCAACTCCCTAGGGAAAGGATTTGGCCTAATGCCTATGTGATCGACATGTGTCATGTATGTTGGTGTATGTTTGTTTAAGTGTTTTTTTTTTGGAAATGTCTGAATGAGTAGTAGTTAGCAAATTGTAATGTATAAGGGT
This sequence comes from Magnolia changhungtana, assembly GCA_030180095.1. Taxonomy (NCBI): domain Eukaryota; kingdom Viridiplantae; phylum Streptophyta; class Magnoliopsida; order Magnoliales; family Magnoliaceae; genus Magnolia; species Magnolia changhungtana. The sequence continues at coordinate 8,370,934 of JASAUF010000625.1, forward strand.
ATTGAGATATGATTCTCAACCTCTTTTAACTATGTGTATGATCTCCTTGGATTGTTGTGTGATTAGGAATTGAACATGTATAAACTCATGCTTGTGTTGTGATTCATAACATGCTCAACTGCTTTATGATTATAACTATGTAATGCATATGCTTAAATTTATATTTACGTTGTATGATCCGTCATGGGTGATGGGGGAGCGGAGCAACGAGTGCGTGCAACAGCCCTGGCACCCCTAAACGGAAAATACCATACCTTGATTGTATGAGTGGAATTTTGATTCACTACTGCTTTATCTATCTGCACTTGATTGTGTTTGGGGCTATGATTATAGTCCAGACAATCGGTACCAGAATTGAATTCGTGGTTGCGATTCATTTGCCACGTGAGATGTGTTCGACGAACCCGAGTCGTACTTCGGTTGGCAATAGTAGTTGGCCACGCGAAGTGCTTATGCACTTCATGTCGTTCAACTTGTTGTGCGCTCGAGCTAGCCGAGCTCGTCAAGTAACCCGATTTGTCTAATGTAAGTTCACCATGTCTGGTCGCCTCTGCTTGAACCTAGGGTACCAAACTTACCAGTGAAATCCCTTTTAACCATGGTACCTCGATCCGCTAAGACTCATGAGCCGGGCATGGTGGTATGGGACACCGTGGTCGAGCTGTCGACCTACGCTGGGGCCACGTGCCTCCCCGTAGTGACCAGTGAGCAACCAGACTCGTGAGCCGATTATGGTGGTATGGGACACTATATTCGAGCTGTCGATACTTACGGCGAGAGCCGAGTACGGTGAGACATGTGTTCGTCTTTGACGGCGACGAGTCATCGCGTAGTATCTTCGAGTATACTCCAAGGTCCGTGATTGGCGACGAGTCTTTCACAAAGAAGCTGGAGTATGAGTTGAGCCGAGTACGGTGAGACACGTATTCGAGCCGACGGCTAGTGATTGAGCCGAGTACGGTGAGACGTACTCGAGCTGACGGCCAACAATTGAGCCGCATACGGTGAGATCTGTATCCGCGCTGACGGGTGACGAGCCCTTTGCGATGCCTTCACTATGCTTCTCAAACCATAATATCGTATGAGATTAACTAGGATTGACGACCCTAGAATGGATCATGTTTGGGAATGATACAAGGAGGTACCTTAGTTTCCCAATATTCTTTGTTTGAAATGGACTAATAATAACTTAGTAATCATGAGCATCATCGCACCGCATGTGCTTTGTAGATGTGGCGCACCGAGGGAGTAAGCATTCGTGAACGTAAGATGATGTCGCTTGAGGGTGGTTTGGCAAGGGCATACTGACATCATGTCATTTCATTTTCGCACTTAACAAGAGTAGTTAGAAATGTTTGATTTGTCTTGCTTTATCATTCTTGCTTGGTTGAATTGATAACATGTTAACCTATGCTTTCTTGTTCCACCGAGTTGATCACTCACTCCCACGTTACGGGACGGTGTTGTACACACCAACCATTTGTTGAGTTTCGGGTGGTGGCGATGCTTGTGAAGAAGAGCCGGACTACTTCTATGATGATAGGAGGAATTCTCCTATACGTATCTCTCAGTGGCAGTCAATGAAGACCGATATTGTATTGACGGGGCTATGGTACATGGGATAGGAGGCATTACACTTCCTCACATTTGGTACATTTTAGAAGCGCACTTGTATTTATTTAACCTGGTAATGTTATCACACTCTGGAGACTCATCATAAGTTATATATTTTATCTATCTATCACGGTCTTCCGCTTGCAAATTTTGCTTGTCTACGGAGTATGATATGCAGTTTTGGCTTAATCTCACTCATGTTCAATGCACGAATACAGTCAACATTCAATCATCATTCATTTTGTTGCATAAGTGATGTTCTGGAACTCGGGAGTTGAGTTTATGCTCGACCCCCGATTTTCAGGGCGTTACATATACCATATTCATACAACAAATAATCATGACAATTACATTTCCAAATTTTACACATATGCGGTATTTCTAGAATACACAATTTCAACATACTTGACATTTACAAGGGAACATGTATTTTGGCGATTCCTTTCGCCAAACTAGTATTTTATACATATATTGTATAATCATACATTAAATAAACATGTCATACATTTTTCCAAAAAAAATACATATACGGTATTTCTAGAATACACAATTTCAACATACGTGACATTTACAAGGGAACATGTATTTTGGCGATTCCTTTCGCCAAACTAGTATTTTATCCATATATCATATAATCATACATTAAATAAACATGTCAAACATTTTCCCAAAAAAATACGTGTACAGTATTTCTACGTATACCAAGAATATGTGAAATTCCATATTCTACAACGTTAATCGAAACAGGAAACGGAAAGCACTTTGTACATGTGCATTTACATGCGGATCATGAATCTATCATTATCTGACATTGAAAGCGTTGAAAACCGTAACTTATACACTTAAAGTCCTCACCTTTGCCCTTGGAATTCCAACGAATCAGCAAGGGTAGTAGAGCTTCCGTATACGGGAGTTTTCTAGCCTAAAAAGTGGAATCGGTTAGCCTGTACATAACCTACAACGATCCTACCTCAAATCAGACCTAGGGTTAGAGTTTCTTACCTTCAAACGGAATGGAAACTGCCGGGAAAACACCTGGAATGGAGCGGTGTAGGCCGTGTGACAACTCAAAGCAGTAGGAGGAAGATCTCCCACAAATCCCAAGCTATTCTCCCTATTTTCTCTCTCTCTCTCTAGGGTTTTAATCCCAAATTCGTATGGCTGTGAGAGGGGCTGTTCTAAGCCCCTTTTATAGCCAAAAATATTCCCAAAATAGACTCAGGTTCAAGGGTGACTGCTTATATAGGCATTTCGCCACTTTTCCAGCTCAAAAGGGAGGTTCTGGTGGCCCTCCTTGAGCCAAACGTCAGACTTAAGCTCACCACCTATGGATCTATGTGGGATTACATTTTCGACTCGATCGGATTCCCAGATCACACGTGGCGGACCACTTTCAGTTCGACGGTCAGTGGGCCACGATCAGAAATTCTAAGTACATGTAAATGTTCTGAAATTTTTCTTAATCCGAGGGTGTAATTTGGTCTCGATTCGACGGTCGGGTTGTATCTTGACGTGCAACCGAACGATGCCAGATCACTATTCACGATATTTTTATTAGGATGGGAATAATGTTTTTCACACTCCCTCGCTCCGAATCGAAACGAATGGCCGTGGAACATCGGATGGACCTGATTTTTGAGATGATTGTCAAGCCCAGTGAGGCGGTCCTAGTTCCTTAGCTTCGTGTTAATCGGACTTAGATGTGCGATCTAGACCTAATCTGAAGTTTCGTTTCATTCAGAAGCGGTAGGAAATGAGTTTGGTTCTAAACTTTAGGGTAACCTAGCGTCACTTGTTTTGCAAGTTTTGGGTCTTGCAGATTGTATTTAAAGCGATCCCAACGGCTTTCATGGCTAATTGAGTTTAGTACTTAGTTAACTTTGTTAAATTTCTAAAGGATTTAATCCTACGTGATTTCTGGTCGAGGTGGTACTCGACCCAATGTACGGAAATTTACAGGTCGTTACATATGCGGTGCGAATGAAACGACCAAGCAGGAGTGAAGTCAGGATGATAGTACGTAGTATCATAGGTTATGGGGTCCATCACAAGGGACTTCTATCCAACCAGTCCCATACCTAAATTTGGATAGTCATACTCAATGTGGTGAACTCCTGATCTTAGGTTAGTCGCGCGCCCAACCGAAATCCTGGCCATGTGAAGGTATACAACAATTAGTTACGCACCACTAGCTTGAGTGGATAGTGAATGAATGAATATGCATCAATAAGTTTACATATCAGTACGGTTTTTCTTTGGGATCATCACCGGGGTCTAGTACACTCCACACCACCTGCCGCCCCATCAAGCGCACAACTGGGTAAGTGAAAGAGACCTCACTATCCACTTGGCCAGTAGTCTGCCAATACCTACCCGGCTCGTCGATAGTGGACTCATTCCTCAAGCTGGTCAAACTCAGCCTAGCTATGCCTACTCCCTCGAGTGGGTAAGGCCACACCCCCTCCCAACCGACCACGACACAGTGGGAGACACGGCCTCCTGGTATTCGGCACTTAGGCGCTCATGTACATCCACTCGGTCTCGATGTTGGGGCGTCCTCTAGTACCAAGAGGGTTTTAGGGATTTTTACCCAAGGCCATCTATGGTAGCCAGATGCTCGAACCAAATATTTTCGGTGTCCCAAATGGTCATCCACGATGTGCCTGTGGAGGCTACGACCCTGATGTCGCTAAGGCGTACAGTAATCACAACCTATAATGCAAGATGCATGAGTCATATAATCTAGTCATGCATCAAGCCTGCGCATACCGTGCGCTCATGTGAGATAACCTCCACCTATCAGGGAGTCTCATAAAAACCTGTCTAATGACATATGCAATGGTTAACCACATCTTATAACAAACATGCAGATGATGTGTATGGGCATGTATCATGATGTTATGCAGTCACATACTCATAATCAGTATCAATAACCGGCATCGATAATTAACCTTCTCAATATGGATATTTAACCAACATTGCTCCTAAGGAATGACCCATATAAAGCCTAACATACAGTGGACTCATGGCCTCACACCAGGGCCAAATATACAACACCATGGGCTTCACTCAAGAGCTTAATACACATCATGATGGGCCTCACTCATGGGCCACATATACATCAAGTGGGTCGCATCTCATGGGTCTAATATACATCGCAATGGGCCGCTCCCGTGGGCCTAATATATATCAAGTCGGGCCTCACCATATGGGCTAAAAATATATTACAATGGGCCACGTCCCATGGGCCTCGAATACATCACAATAGGCCTCACAATCGGAATCGGCCTCAACAATTGGAATTGACACTCGGAATCGGCTTCGATACTTGGCCTCGACAATTGAAATCGGCAAATCGATCGCAACAATCGGAATCAATCGATAATTAGAATCGGTAAATCGGTCACGTCAATAAAAAATCGGCAATAGGTCACGATAATCGGCCTCGATCGCTAATCGGCAATCAGCCACGACAATTAGAATCAGTCACGTCAATCGAAAATTGGCAATCGGTCATGATAATCGGCCTTGATCGCTGATCGACAATCAGCCACGACAATTGGAATCGGTCAATAATCGAAATTGAAAAATCGGTCACGACAATCAGAATCGATCAATAATCGGAATCGGCAAATTAGTCACGTCAATCGGAAATGGCAATCGGTCATGATAATCGGCATCGATCGCTAATCGACAATCGGCCACGACAATCAGAATCGGTTAATAATTGGAATCGTCAAATCGGTCACATCAATCGGAATTGGCAATCGGTCATGATAAACGGCCTCGATCGCTAATCGGCAATCAGTCAAGTCAATCGAAATCGGCAATCGGCCACATAATCGAAATCGACAAATCGATCACGACGATCAGAATCGATCGATAATTGGATTCGGCAAATCGGTCAGTCAATCAAAAATCGGTAATCGGCCACGATAATCGGACTCGATCGTTAATCGGCAATCGATCACGATAATTGGAATTGGTCAATAATCAGAATCGGTAAATTGGTCACGTCAATCGAAATCGATAATCGGTCATGATACACGACCTCGATCACTAATCGACAATCGGTCAAGTCAATCGAAATCGGCAATCGGCCACGACAATCGAAATCGGCAAATCAGTCACGATAATCGGAATCAATCGATAATCAGAATCGGTAAATTGGTCATGATAATCGAAATCGGCAAATCGGTCATGACAATCAGAATCGATCGATAATTGAAATCGAAAAATCGGTCACATCAATCGAAAATCAGCAATCAGAATCGGTCAATCACATACGGCGAATGGGGCCCACTTATTTGGGTTAACCCACACAAAGAACGGGCCTAACAAGGCCTAAGGGAAGGTCACAATGAGGACATCTAACCGTCATTGCCCCTCAATGTGGACATCTAACCAACATTGCTCCCACGGAGTGGCCCACATAAGGAATTCATAAATAATGTAACTGCCACATACATACATTACATTGGGCCTCGCTCATGGGCCTCACAAACGTCGCATCGGCTGATCGAATGGGCCGATCAAATGGGCCGATTTGAATGGGGCAACTCAGTTGATCCTAATCAAATGGGTCACCATGGCCCTCACATACGGGCCTTATATATACAACAAATGGGCCACACTACTTGGGCCTCGTATGCACCAAACGGGCCATGAATCTGGGCCTAACAATACAAATAGGTGGGCCCGCCCATAGGCCAAAATGCATCATGATGGGTCTCATGGATGAGCCATACCAATGGTCCTCAAGTGGCTTGGACCATACTAAAATCATTTCAATAATTGTAGGTGTAACATGTGTATTATTGTACACTATAAATCCATGGGGCTCATGGCCCATCAATGAGGACCAGCACTGCCCAAACATTGTCCATATAAATCAACACCTTCCAAACTTGTCCAGGTGCATCAGCACCATCCAAACATTGTCCAGGTGCATCAGTACCATCCAAACACTGTCTAGGTGCGTCAGCACCATCCAAACACTGTCTAACAGCGGGTCCCACCATCAGGACGGTTGGGATGTAGATATACATCACGTGGGACCTATGCAACTTGCTGACATTAATCACCCGGTGGGTCTCACCATATGGATAGCTTGGATGCACAAATACAGCACGTGGGTACCCTAGAACTTACTGGTGATAATCAGCAGGTGGGGCCTGTGCCCCTGGTAGATGGACGGTTTGGTTGAATCCAATGGATGACATGTACGTAACACACGCACATCACCATCAGACCCACCGTCCCAGCCCATGGATGGTGGGGATATACAACTGATGCCAAGGTGGGTCCCACGTTGTTAGGCAACGTCAATACAGCAGCTACACGACTGCTATACTCGTACACCAGCCCACCCCATTTCATAAAACAGGTGGGTCCCACATGGGGCCCACACATGCAGATCCATGCTAATATTATAATATGTATATATATTACATATATAATATTATATTATATCATATATCATATTATAATATAATATAATAATGATATACATATCTCATACATATATATATATATATATATATATATATATATATATATATATATATATATATATATTATTATTATACATGAGACTCAACCAGCGTCCAGTCAAATGGACGCTGGATGAAATGCATTCATTCATGTGGCCCACCGTCCAAGCCATGGACGGTGAGGATCCACCTGTACAAATATAGGTCTATGAGTGTGTGTATATATATATATATATATATATATATATATATATATATATATATATATATATATAATATACTATTATATCATATTATATTAATGTAATATAATATAATACTATAATATATACATACCATATATATATATATATATATATAGAGAGAGAGAGAGAGAGATATATATATATATATATATATATATATTATAAATCCAACGTCCAGTCCTGCTGGATCTTGCACATACATCATGGTGGTCCCACGTAGTGGGGCCACAGGGATTTCGATCAAGCTGATAGTTGTCTTTTCCTTTCATCCGAGCCTATGTGACCGTACGGTTATGTAGGCCCCAACCGGGATCAAGGTGGCCCACTTGTCATACGTCATGGATAAAATATACACATCATAGGTGGGCCATTAATCATAAAGAAAGAAGGAAAGGGAGAGAGAGAGAGAGAGAGAGAGAGAGAGAGAGAGAGAGGTATCGGCGGTGACGGAGGGGCCCTGCCACTATGATCCTCTCTTCGATACAAAGCCTACATCAAGGTGGGTCCCATCATAAGTGAGCCCTTACATCCCAAAAAGATAAGGAAGTGGAGATCCAAGATCACCCACCGTCTCCTTCTTGCTCCCTAGGCTTCCTTTGCTCCTTAGCTTTGATTCCAACGGAAGATGATGGAGTTTTGATGGTTGAGATGAGAAATGAGAGGGTAGGAAGTGGGCCACATACAAAACTCTCTCATGGAGGTTTGAAATTACTTGGACGTGGGATTTTCTCTTGCTTGGGAAAGTGATTTGAGAAATGAGAGAGAGGGTTGTAGAGAGAGAGAGAGAGAGAGAGAGAGAGATGGGTGATGGAGTGATGAATGTGGTGAGTGATGGGTGTAAGAGCCTTTTTTACTTTAGGGTAGATTGTGTAAGAAGGGGTATGGGGCTTGTGTAAGAACTTTTGACTTTTGGAGTTGCTTGGGGAAGGATGAGAGGTGATGGTGTACTTGACATATACTTGACATGATGGGATTGATTGATGGGTTGAGGTGACATGTTGTAGAGATTCTCTTAAGTTTTGTAACGCATGGTGTTTTCCTCGAACCGAATGCGGGCCCACATGTCCTGGCCTGGGTATCGCATCAGCTCGCAAGATGCGGCATTGAAACCATGGTGACGGCCCGATCGCTAGGGTACAAGTCTCAGGTCGAGCCGACTCTGGTTAACGGCATAAGTCTCAGGGTCACGTACAAACGTCGATTAAGGGTCGAAGGTTACAGGAATTCGATCGGAAAGATCGTGGGAACCTATAGAATGATACAGTTTAGGATACGGGCCTTACATTTGTGCCAGCAAAGCCACTTCCTCATCTTTATTATCTTTTTCACTTTCACTATCCTCGTTTATTGTTTTCTTTGAAGTTTTTAAGACAATTGTTTTGGATTTAGGGATTTGTTTGAAGTGTAGTTCAAAAGTTTGTAGGGAGCCTACTAGTTCTTCTACTTTCATTTCATCAATATTCCTACACACTTTAATGGTTGTTACTTTGGGATTAAACCGTTTCGGCAGTGATCTCAGTATTTTCCTCCAGATTTTAGGAACCAAAACTTTTTCCCCCAATTCACCCATGGAGTTGTAAATGATATTCAGCTTAGTGAAAAACTCCATAAAGGTCTCATGCTCTTCCATTCTGAGACTTTCGAACTGTGAAGTCAGGAGTGGAAGTTTAGATCTCTTCACAGTACTTGTGCCTTCATGGGTTGTTTCCAGTAGTTCCCATGCTTCTTTAGATGTCCCACACATACTTATTTGATTGAAAATATCTTGGGACATGGCACAGTAGATGGCGTTCATAGCTTTAGCTTCAGCAGTTTGTCTTTCTTTATCGAACGTCGTCCACTTCTCTTTGGGTTTGGGTTTTGTGATGGTTGTGCCACTGTCAAGTACAATTTGTTCAATTGGTGGCACATATCCACTTTTAACTATATCCCAAACATCATAATCCAAAGATCTCAGAAAGTAGTGCATCCTAGCTTTCCAGTATACATAATTTGATCCATCAAATACTGGAGGTCTAGTGATTGATGAGCCCTCTCCTTTGGCCATATTCCCAACTTCAATCAAGATCATTCTCTAAGCGGTGAAACCCTTAAAGAGAGACCCGCTCTAATAACAATTGAAATAGTGGTGAAGACCGCTTTAGTTGAAGTAGGAATATGCTAATATGTCCTAAAGTAGGGTGAATAGGACTTTTTAAAGTTTTTATGGTTTATTTAAAATCCTATTACACTAATCCTAACAATAAGCGCATATTAGGATTACTTTCAAATAACTCTACTGGCTTCCAAGCATGGTAGATGATCCAATCAGAAACTATTTAAAAGATGAACAATATGCAAACTAGTTTATGGTGGATATGACTGTGTATGTGTGTGAGGTGTGATCGTAGATATTCAGATATGAAAATATTAAAGTCAATCACACAAACAGAAGAATAACAATCTCAAATACAGTCATTTTTATAATGGTTCGACTACTTGTCTACTCCACTCTCGGTAACCGCACTCAACCCTTGAGTGTACCGGATTTCACTAAGGTGGTTTGACAGCGGTTCACCTCAAACCTAAGGTTTTAAATTAGGTTCACCTTTAACCTTTACAACCTACACTGAGGCTGACTGTTTATGCTCTCACAAGCAAGGGTCAACACAACACACCCACTTTTAGGCACACTGGCCAAGGATCTTCCATAAGACCCTAACAGAGGTTTCACTTGGATCACATCGAACTTAAGGTTTTAGATAAGTTCACTTCAACCGGAAGTCTATGCTCTCCACAAAGCAAGGGTCAATACTGCATACCCACCACGTATACTCCCGCCGAAGGCCTCCTACGAGGGCTTGCAAGGGTGAGAAACACCTAAGACCCAATCCTAAAAAGGAATGATCACAAGTGTCCCCTGGACTCTAATAACTTACAAATAAGTGGATGAGTCCCATTTAGCACGTTGATGAAGATCTCCTCCTTGTTGATGAAAAATCTTCAGCTTCCTTGATCCTTAACCAGATGATGTATTAATGTGAGGCTTCGAGTTGGGTTAAGGTCAAAACGAAATCGTACTCTATAAAAAGTTTTCCTATAAGGAAGATAGAGTGATTCCGATTATGCATTTAAGGCATTCCAGCTTAATGATTTGCCATTAAGGTAGTAGTCGGAGGATCCTTGAATGTGAAAGTTCATTCCCCAATCCACTCTATTGAATATCAATGATGAGGGTGGATTGAAGGATGAACTCCCCTGCGAGGAAGGGCTTAAGGTATAAGATCTAAGGTAAAACATACAAATGCACTCTCTTCTTTCTCTACTAGCAATAATAAACAAGTCCTCTAAATATATAGGCAAAAGGCTCCAACGGATATAAAACGGTCACATTTCTGACAGAGTTCGATATCATCGAGTGAGTTCGATATCATCGAGCGTATACTCTCGATGACATTAATAGTCCGTTCGATGATACAAACTTAAATGTCATACGCTTTTAAAACCTCTTGCCAGCTGGTCGATGTCATCGAAATAAGTGTCGATGTCATCAAATTTCGAACTCCGATTCTATCAATACTAGTGTCGATTCATCGACATTTGAATAATGAGAGAGACTTGTTATAAAATATTTCGAGCTTTCTAGAATGATAGAGGGACCATCAAGATCATCAGAATTTGAATGTCGATGATATCGATATGGTGTTGATGCATTGATAAATCTAAGAATTTTTCTTTAAGCTTACTGGACAGTTTATGTCCAAGTTCGATGCAATTGAGACCGTACTGATATTATCGATATTTGAATATCAATTCTATCGAGAGACCCCCGATCATAAATAAACCTCCTGAAATACATTGCTGGAAGAACTTGGCGTCCGAGACCGATATCATCAAGAGCCTTCCGATATCATCGAGATTTGACTTTTAAAGGTATTGAGGAGGCTTCAATATATCGATGCATATATGATATTCTTAAGAACAAATAGGGGCACTAGGGATCTGCCTGTCGATATTATCGAGTCACTTTCGATGGACTCAAAATTCAAATATCGATGATATCGATAGGTATATCGATACATTGATAAATCCGTCCAGATATATATGTGGTTGCTACACACTTTTGTCCCCATTCCGATGATATCGTTTAGGTATCGAGGACATCGACAGCGCAGGTCGATCATACCAAGATGTGTATCAATAAAATCGACCAAGCAAGAAAACTTAGAGAATTTTTCTATTTTGAAAAAAGTTTTCTTAACTTAAAAACCCTATAATGTTCTAGTTTGTTTTAAGGGTTTTATATACCTGGTGTTTTAGGACAAGGGATGTGAGGCTATATTTACCTGTGGTGAGCTTGCACATATCCGGTTAAGACAGACGCTTGAATTGATCTTCCTATGAGGCTTTGCAGTCTGACTGACTCAACACTCACGCTAATTGACAAACTAAGGCACTTTCACGTATCACGAAGGTCCTGAATGATAGTGACTTTAGAATTGAACCTATTAGACAATGAGCGCAATATCTTTTCACAAACTTTACTTTATGGGATACTATCACTAAGACCCCACATAAAGTTGACTGTGTCATTTAACTTAGTGTAGAAGTCCATGAAAGTTTCACTTTCTTCCATACGTATTTCCTCAAATCGAGTAGTGAGGATTTGAAGTTTAGATTTCTTGACTATAGTCGTACCCTCGTGTGTCATTTCTAGAACGTCTCAGACTTGCTTTGCAGTATCACAAGATATAATTCTTTTGAATTCATCAGGTGATAGTGCGCAAGTGATTGCATTTAAAGTCTTTGCATTGGCACTACTCTCATTTTTTGAAGTGTGGTCCATGTAAAATATGGTGATTCTTTTATAGTCTTAGTTCCATCAGTGCCAGTTACTTCAAGAGTAGGAGGGGTCCATTTGGTCACTATGTCTTGCCACACGCTCTCATCTATGGACCTTAAAAAGATCCTCATTCTGGCTTTTCAATAGGCATAATTGGAGTCATCAAAAGGTGGAGGCCTAATAATTAAGAGGTTATCAAAATTTGACATCTTATAAGCTCAGATCGGTTAGCTCAGGAAATGAATCCAAATAATAAAAAAGGAGTTATTAGGCTTTGATACCACTTAAAAAGGCCGAGTTAAATGTCTTTGAGGGGGGGGGGTGAATAGGACTATGCCAAATTAAAAATAAATGCGGAATACAAAGATAAATAGCACAAGTAAATAGCAACCTCAAATGTACTAATCTTGAGAGGTTGATACAAACTTAGTTCTAAGGACAAACTAACACCAAAAACCAAAGGCTTATGGTAGGACAACCTTACTAGAACGTTTATAAGTATAAAAAACTCAAACCAATGAAGAGACAAAGGAAATAAACTAAGGTATTGCAATATTTACCACAAGTGCATAAAGAAAATTACACCGTTCACCAAAAATGCATAAAGTAAATTACAACATTCACACACAACCAAATTCAATCATCCACCACAACTCCAAGAATTATAGTGGTTCATTTGTGTGTACACCATTTGAAAAATAGCCACACAACTACTCTACTCCCAATATCCACACCCACAGGATATTGGCTTTCACTATGAAATAGGTTTTCCAAGGTTCACCTTAAAACCTTCATAATTGTGTCTTTAGATGGGCTTACACAACTACAAAACCGCACACTCTGAGATTTTCTGGATTACCTCAGACAAAACCAAAATGAGATTTTTTGGTACAACCTCACAAACCACAAAAGATACACAAAGATTAAATGGTACTTATTTGGGAAATTCTCCTTCTGAAGAAGCCCGGTAAAACCAATCTGATGTAGACGAAGATGTTCAATGTCCGGTCTCATAAATGAAAGTTTCAAGATTTAAACGATTTTTAGATTAATTCAGTCTGGGCTAGCTTGGTTTGATTTTGATCTCAAAGAGGGTAAAATCACAATTCCCTTCTTTAATGAAATTGAGTTGGACGGTGATCACAAAATCAAATGCAAAAAGCTATTTAAGAGAATTTAAAATGAACATAATATAGCTTAAGAAGTGAAGGTACTTATCTCTCAGAGTGACAGTTTGATATAGCTTGGAATGAATGAAAAACTCTGAGATTCGTCCTCTACTTATAAGTGAAGATACTGTTCTCTCGACTGGTCTAAAGGTCGATTTGACTGGTCGAAGGACTAACCAAATTTCAAAATTTCTGGTGCAATAAGATAAGGTCGTTGCTCAACTAGTCGAGTGGCTTGCTCGACTGGTCGAGTGGGAACAAAAAATCATACTGGACTTTGAGTCGAGCCTGCACGACTGGTCGAGCACTGTTCTCTTGACTGGTTGAGCAGTCTCCACGACTGGTTGAGGGTCCAACAGAAAATTTTGAAAATTCACAACAAACCTTGGACTGGTCGAGCCAGAGCTTGGACTAGTCAAACAAAGACTAGGACTAGTTGAGGAAATGACCTAGAAACATATGAAATGACCTAAATAAAATATGCAATGAATATGACCTAACCTATGGTCAATTTAGGGTCATCCATGTGAGACCCTTAGCCTTAGTATCCATTTCGCTCCGTCTGGTCCCGCAGTCCTACCTGTCGAATTTCGGCGACCCACGACGTACGGATTTCATTTGTGATGACCCTTGAGTTCCATCATATATATCCGACTTGGATCGACCTGAAACTATTACCATAGAGACCGCATCATCACCGGGATTCCCTTGCCCTGTCTCGTGCGACAATCCGATTTGTAAATCATGAGATGTGGACCGTGTATGTTTTAAGCCATAGATAACGATTATAGGGCCCACTTGGGGTTGCACTATAACATCCCGAAAAATCGAGGGTCGAGTAGTAACTCAACTCTCGAGTTCCAGAACATCACCTATGCAACATAGATAATGATGATTAAATGTTGTCTGTGTTAGTACAATAAACATGAGTGAGATTCTACCAAAACAGCAATTCATACTCCAGATCCATGTATAAAAAGTAAGCGGAAGATTGAAAGGTGTATATAGATATATATAAAATAAAACATTCTCAATCTCTAGAGTATGAACACTAGCTGAGTCACCGTATATATACATGTTGGTTCTAAATCAAAATGTCAAAATAGTACAACTGAAATTATCAACCCTGTAGCCCCGTAACACTGGACAGCCTATACAAAGCCTCCAATGAACTGCATGTAAGAGAACTCCTCCTGATCGTCATAGAAGTCGGGCTCAGTCTCCTGTGCTCTAGTGATACCTGCATCTGATACAGGGTCTGGTGGGTGTTTTAAAACACCGTCCCATAACGTGGGAATGAGTGGCCAACTCAGTGGAACAATAAAGCATAGGTTAACATGTTATCAATTCAGTCAAGCAGTAATGATAAAGCAGTACAATCAAACAATTCTAACTACTCTTATTTAATGGAAGTATGAAATGACATGATATATGCCCTCACCACACCCTCCCTCATGCGACACCATCTTACGTTCACGGCATGCTTTCATCCCTCAGTGCTCCATATCTTCCAGGTACATGCAATGCATGATAAGCATGATTACCGAGTTTTTATTAGTCCATTTCAAACAGCAGGATTGAGAAACTAAGGTATCTCCCTTGTATCATTCCCAAACATGATCCATTCTAGGGTCGTCAGTCCTAGTTAATCTCAGACGATGGTGTGTTTTCTAGGTCACTGCAAAGGCTGTCAGGGCTGTTACGCACAGAGGTTACACCACTACCCCATCACCTCTTTAACAATTCATCACTATACAGAAACAGGCCTAGTTCATACTCTCTACACTGCGGTAAAACGCGTCGCTTCACCGCAAATTTAGAGTATGCTCGAGGTCACTACAAAGGGCTGCCAGGGCTGTTACGCACAAAGGTTACACCGCTCCCCCATCACCTTATCAATGTAGGTCGACAGCACGAATATAGTGTCCCATACCACCATAATTGGATCACGAGTTTGGTTGTTCACTGGTCACTACGGGGAGGCACGTGGCCCCAGTGTAGGCCGACAGCTCGACCACGGTGTCCCATACCACCATGCCCGGCTCATGAGTCTTAGCGGATCGAGGTACCATGGTTAACGGGATTTCACTAGTAAGTTTGGTTCCCTAGGTTCAAGTAGTAGTGACCAAACATGGTGAACATACATTAGACATATCGGGTTACTTGACGAGCCTGACTAGCTCGAGCGCACAATCAGCTGAACGACATGAAGTGCATAAGCACTTAGTGTGGCCTAACCACTGTCGCCAACCGAAGTACAACTCGGGTTCGTCGGACACATCCTACGTGGCGAAAGAATCTCAGCCACAAATTCAATCCCATTACCGATTGCCTGGACTATAATCATAGCCCCAAACACAATCAATTACAGAATAGTTAAAGCAGTGATGAATTAAGATTTTAAATCATACAATCAAATATCCAATATTGTCTGCTTAGGGCTGCCAGGGCTGTTGCTCGGAAACGTTTCACCACTCCCCCATCACCCTTCATGGATTTCATGGAATACAACATAAACATGTGAAGTAAATAGAGCAGAATTAATAAACAAGTAATTCAAGCATGTTAACAAGCATGTCATAAAGCATGTTATAAAGCACTATATAAACAGGAAACACAAACACATATATTTCATAAGTAAGCGGTTAAAGTAATTAACCACATGGAGGAAATCATACCGGTCTCTAAGGTAGTTAAGAATCCCATCTCAACACCTACCTAAGGCATCATCATCCAAACACTTACTCTCACAAGCATTTTCACAAACATTTAGCATACACTATTTCAACATACATAGTGTATGTTAGCAAAACATGTATTAGGGCGAACCCTTTCGCCAAGCAATTATTTTACGCATATATAATATATTCATACAATAAATAATCATGGTAAACACATCTCTAAAATATATACGTATACGGTACTTTCTACAATACACTATTTCTACATACATAGTGTATATTAGCAAATCATGTATTATGGCGAGTCCTTTCACCAACTAAGTATTTTATCCATATATATTATATTTATACAACAAATAATCATGACAAAAACATTTCTAAAATTTATATGTATACGGTATTTTATATGAATACCTGAATAAAATATATAAAATTCCATATTCTACGTCTTTAATCGAAATGGAAAACAGACAGCACTTTGTACATGTGCAATTGTATGCAGATCATGAATCTATCATTATTTGACATTGAATGCATTGAAAACCATAACCTATACACCTAAAGTCCTCACCTTTACGCCGTTGGAACGTAAGAAACTTGATGGATTTGTCTAGCTTCCGTATACGGCAACTAGGTAGCCTAGAGAATGAAATAGGTTAGCTATTTCATCACTTGAATCAAATCAAACCCTTAAACAGGTAAGGGTTAGGGTTTTCTTACCTAGAAAAGATGTTGAAATCATCGGGAAAGCGATTAGATTGCAGTGGTGGAGCTCGTAAAGTGGCAGGGTAGAGTGGCCGAGAGATTCTCCCACTTCTCTCTCACTTTCTCTCTCTTTTCTCTCTTCTCTCTCTAGGGTTTCTCTCAAATGTTTATGGCTGCAATGAGAGAGGGTTTAAGGTCCTTATATAGCCTAAAAACTCACCGAAATATACTCCAGGTCAAAGTATACTTAGGTTATAACCAAAGCGGGTCAGTTTCAGCTCAACGGAGTACTTCTGGCGGGCCTCCTTGAGCCAGAGGTCAGAATTAAGCTCACTGACATTGAATCTAGGTTTGGCTAAGTTTTTATTTCAGTCAGATTCCCAGATCACGTGTGGCGGACCAGTTTCAGTTCAACGGTCAGCGGATCTCGATTGGAGATTCCGAGTACATGGACATGTGTATGAAATTTCTCCTGATCCGAGGGTGTAATTTGGTCTGATTCTAACGGTCTGGCTGCTTAAAACTGATCCGCAAGTGAGAGGTGCCAGATTACTATTTGAGATATTTATTTGTAAAGAAATTCAAGTGTTTTCACACTCCTCGCTCCGGACTCAAGCGAATTACACTGGGACACTATCTGGATTTGATTTTCGAGATGGTTGTCAAGCCCAGCAAGGCGGTCCTAATTCCTTAACTTCGTGTTAATTAAACTTCCGACGTGCGGTCCAGATTTGATACGGTGTTTCGTGATGCTCCCGAGAGCAGCCGGGTAATGAGATTGATCCTAGATTTTAGGGTAACCTAGCGTCAATGATTCTACAAGCTTTGGGTCTTGCAGATCGTATTTAGAGTGGATCAAGAGGATTTCGTAGCTAATCTAGTTTAGACTTAGTTACTTTGTATCATTTCTAAAGGATTTAGTCCTGAGTGATTTCTGTCTGAGGTGGCACTTAGGCCATTGTAGTTTGTATATAAAGTGATCCAAGTTATAATACTAACTAGTTTAAGATAGTGTCTAAGGTGAAAGTACTTAGGAAAATTGAAAGAACAAGGTGGTGAAGGGTGAGATTTATGAAGGAAATGGGTTCAAAAGCAGTTTTAGACTTTGGGATTGAGTTCTGACAGGTTAATAAGGTGTTAGGATCGACCCATTACCTAAGGACGTCTAATTCCAAGTTGGGAAAAATTTGGGCTGTTACATGCACAAATCCTTATACAATGATTACATCATCCTAGGCCATCATTAGAGTATCTAGGCTAGGCTAAGTGGCTAGACCCCTAGCTAGCAAGCCATGATTGTTTCTCTTACCAAGAGAGCCTCTTTTTATCTCTCTCATGCACCTAGCCTCCTTTTGCTCTTACCCAAATTTGAAATTTCTGATTTCGCTCTTCTCTAGAGAGAGAGAGAGAGAGAGAGAGAGAGAGAGAGAGAGAGAGAGAGAGAGAGAGAGGCCATTATGCTCTCTTTTCTAGCAATGCAATCATGATTTTTAGTAAAAACCCTAACTTCCTTGCAATCCACCTCATTTTCCCTCTCTCCCTCTCTTCTCCTCATCTCTTCCTCTTCCTCTCTAAGCTTGGACGTGCCACCTATTGCCATTTTTCCATCCCTTCATCCTCCCTTCTACCCCATAATCCAGCCCTTAGCTTAGGATCTTAACCATTAAACTCCTTCCTTGGAGCTTGAAGACTCTCTTGAAGGTGGTTACTTGAAGATCTAGTAGGTGGGTGTGTATGTAACTTAGAATCTTAGGTTTTATATTCCTTTACTTGTTCCTCTTTTTCATCTCATGTTTGAAGTATGTGGGGCCCACCAAATGATGGTGGAGGCCCCATGTCTTCTTGGGCGTGGCCATTGGCCCATCCTTTTGTGCATGCATAACTCATGGGTGGGGCAATTCTCCATGGATCCCACCATGGACCTTTTTCTTAGTTAGAAGGATCCTTAGGTCATCTAAACCCTTGATCCTTTGTGGAGATGGCATCTCCACCATTGGATTTTGATTAGAAGATGCATGCATGGGTAGATCTTGTAATCCCATCAATATAGCGAGATGTGTGGTTTGTGATGAAGGGAAGGGCCTCGATGTGGCGGAACCCCTTCCCTTGTGGTCAATTCTTACTCTCTTTTTTTTTAATCTATTATTCTCAGATATGTGTGGCCTATCTTGTAGCATGGAAGTATCCAAACCATCCAAAGAGAGTGGACGCCCATGGCTGTCCACTCTATAAATGTAGGTGTACCATTTACCCCTTTTTGGACAGATGCAATGGATTTTATGGTATGGATTAAGTTTGGATATTTGTGGGGCCCACTGAGGTGGACCACAACTCAAATTCCATGAGGTGATTTTCACTTATTTTGGTACCTATGCTCATTTTATTTCATGTGCATGCTGCTGTCCAAAAATTTTCTAGATAGTTTCTGGTTGGTTTTGGGTCAAAATTTTGGACTAATTGGGGGACGTTTCTACCCATTTGATATACTTTTCTTGAAGGTGTGGACCCCACCTAGATGTACCCCATATTTTACCTCCATCTGACCTTGATTGAGGTCCCAAATGAGTGGCCCAAGTGGGGTGGACAGTCCAGATTTTCTTGACTATCCAACAACATTACAGTTTAGAAATCCATAAATATAAAATAGATTTTATAATGGTGGGCCACTTTTGTGGACCCTACCTTGTAGTACACTTGTATGGGGAGGTTAGAATTATATTTCCCCAATTTTTAAAGAACTTGGACCCACCCTTTTGGGGTGCTCAAAACAGGGATAGCACTACTTTAATTTTCTCCTGTATTTTCTTTTACCTTGCTGTCCATGCATGTTTACCTAGGCCTTTATGTGGTGGTGGCCTTCCTATTCACCCAATTTGTAAGCCACCTTGTAGAAGACAACCCTAAGTACTTGTGGGCCACATATCTGATCATATTTTGGGGTGTTTAGGGGCTGGGATAGCAGCACCTTGCTGGACATCCAGCTAAGCTGAATGTCCAGCAATGGGCTAGCCATCCACCCCACCTCAGGCCCACCTATGTACATGTTTTGCCCACCAGCCACCATTGAGGTGTGGCCCACTTAGTAAGGGACCAGTCCCTGGAGGGACGTCCCAAAGTGGGGCCCACCTGGACCTTAAAAGGGGCCAGCCGTCCCACCATTGGGACGCCCAAGGGGTGGCCGGCCATCCTACCTTGAGGTGTTTTATCCAGGCTGTCCTCCCCTGGGATGGCCTACTGATGTGTGGACCACTCCCTGGAGGGACGCCCACTCCTGTAGCAACTTGTCTATCTGCTAAGCCTTAATTACCCTTACGACAAGAGAGGGTGAATTGACAGGCTTGAAAGCTGAACAATAGAGAACTGCAGACCAAACTCAAAGTCGAACTCCAATACATCCTTGAGCATCTTCCATTCACGAACCATTACCCGCGTCACCAGGCCACATGGCTGATGGCTTCTAGGCCGTCCAGGCCCTTAAGACGCCCAGGCCCACCTGGAGGCCCAGCCTATATGGTGGTGTTGTTGGACTTGCAATCCAGCAGCGGGCCCACCTTCTTTTGAGTGATGTATCCATACTCTCCATCTATTAGAGCCTACTATGATTATTAAGAACCACCACTAGATTTATTTTCTTCTATAAATCCCAATTGTTGGACCTTAGCAAGCCTACGAAGCTGGGTGGGCTGAAAGTCCAACAATATACTAGAAGTTGTATGATTCATGTTCGGATGTTTTGAGGGATGTGTGGCCCACCAAATGGAGTGTTGAGTATACAGATAATCAGTGTATTTTTAGGCATATTTTTGGGCTTTATTAATGCTTTGTAAGGCCCATTCTAAGTGGTATGTTGTGGACCAACTATAATCCAGATTTTTATGGTCCAATAGGCCTAGATGGGCTGGAAATCCTCCATTCGAGCCCAGTATTGTGCAAGGGCTGACCTTATCATATTATGGGCCCAATGAGCTATCTATGAGCCCAACTTGAGCAAATGAACCTTGAATGCCCACCCTTAAATCCCTGGTATGGGCCGACTTGTAAGGCCCACTTTATAACTTGTTGGTTAGGCCTTGCCAAGTCATGGGCTGATGTTGTGAGGCCCACATAAATAATTTAGGCCTTGGCCTTGTATCCTTGGGCTTATGGGATGCCTATTTGATCCATTTAATGAATAGATCCAGTGGCATATGAGGGATGGGCCATAAATGCTCCATTTGGCCCATAATGATGGTACTTGGGCTATGTATAGAGTCTGTGATATACATGAGGACTTTGGGCCATTCTCTTAAGGGCCATTATGTGTTGTGATGTGAACGTATGACTGCCCATTATACTTTTGTAGTAGTTTTTGGGCCTTGGGCCTTGGTTTAGTTAGCTATCTTGATTGGGCCACCTTCTTGGGGACAATGGTAGTTAAATGTCCCCATTGTGGACCCCTCTAGGCCCATTTGTGGTTGAATGTGCACCTTAGGCCTATTTATTAGGTCCATTCTCATCCTTGGTGGTTGGAGGTCCACTTTAGACCTTGTTTGGGCCCGTTCCTAACCCTTAGGCCCGTAGTATGGCTTACTTAGACCTAGTGGGCTATCCTATACCATTGGGCCTCCAATAGCAGTATGTATCTTTCCTTTTGAGGATTTTGTCTAAGTACCTAGACTTAAAAAGTACTGAAAATGGCCAAGCTAAATGTCTAGGGGGGGGGGGGGGGGGGGGGAGGTGAATAGGACAATGCCAAATTTCAAAATAATGTGCAAAAATAAAGACTTAATAAACAAATGATAACACAATAGAAAGCAACCTCTAAAATCAAGTATTGAGTGGTTGATACAAACTTGGTTCTAAGGACAACCTAACACCAAAAACCCATGGTTTATGGCAAGACAACCTTACTAGAATGTGGGTGAGTTTCAAAAACTCAAACTCAAACTCAAATGGAGGTGAAAGAAATAATAACTAATCTATTACAACATTCACCACACAATATCACACCCCGAACTCGGAAACCGGACTCATAAAATTCTCAATCGCCGAATTCGGCCCCGACAGCCTCCGTAGTACCCCATTCTCAGCTCCCGGCACCCATATACCAGGTTCTGATCCTAGGATGCTACAAGGAGGATTTTTAATAATCAATTTGATTTGATTTGTAATGAGCATAACCAAAAGCATAACCCACGAACAATAACCACAAGAACACCATCATAAAATCCACTATGATAAAAAACTTTTGAGTACAAGGCGTATGAAAGGGAAATACAATATACTAAAAATGACAAGAACTCCAAAAGCTCGGCTACATGCTCCAACTGCGGCGAGACTAAGGCTACGTCTTGGCGTCACCTGCACGCATCAATCGTGCATAAGCTTATGAAAAGCTTAGAGGGTGATGTAAGTGTGTGCGCAATATGAGCGTGCTCAGAATGTAAGGTCAGAGTAATGTGGAAATATGCTGATGAGTACATGAATGCAACCAGCCGTACCAAGGCTATGCGGTGCAAGATATGGATGCTATCGGTCATGTCAAGACCATGCAATGCAAGATATAGCTCAAGTATGCCAATCCTCATCATATATCAGTACAATTCTCATTCAGGATAATCACCGGGGTTTAGTTCACTCCAAATGGCACTGTCGCTCTCCCAGCCGCACAGTCTAAGTGAGCATAAATAACCTCACTATCCGTCTGGCCAATAGTCTGTCAATACCTATCCGGCACGTCGATAGCGGATCTATTCACGAGCTGGTCAAACTCATCCTAGTATTGCCCCTACCCTCGGGCGAGTAAGGCCACACTCCTTTCTAACTGACCACGACACAGTGGGAGATGCGGCCTCCTAGTATTCGGCCCTCATGCGCTCATATATCCACTCGGTCTTGACGTTGGAGTCATCCTCTGGTACCATCGGGTTTAGGGATTTTCACCCAGGGACATCTATGGCGCCCGTATGCTAAAACCAAACATTTTCGATATCCAATCCAGCCACCCATGATGTGTCTGTGGAGACTATTGTCCTGATGTCGCTAGGGCATACAGTAACTACAATCACACAATGCAAGTGCATGAGTCACACTACCAGTCATGCAACAGTCCTACGTATATCATGTACTCATGTAGGCAACTCGCTTTATCGGGAGCCCAGTAAAAGCAGTCTGCCGAAGGCATATCTATGATTAGACACTCCTCATCTCATGCATACATATGATGCGTATGATCATGAATCATGGGGCGACACTATACTTATGATATGATAATGGGCACTGCTCAAAACGAAGATGGGCCCAAATGGCCTGTAGAATAAAAATATGGGCCCATCAGTGGGCCTTAGGGAGAGTGACAATGCGGACATTTAACCGACGTCATCCTTACAATGTGAGCATCTAACCATCATTGTTCGCAAGGCATTGCCCACTATAAACATTGTTATATACACCACAGAGTATTACACATTGCAATGGACATAATTGTACCCCATTGGACCTTAAGTACATCAATTGGGTCGTATCATATGGGCCGTATATTTACCAAGTGGGCTATATTAATGAACCTTACGTACATTGCAATGGGCCATAACTCATGGGCCTTGCATTCATCACAAAGAGCCTTACAACAAGGGCCTTATACAAATCTAAGTGGGCCTCAACAACGGGCCATGACTACATCAAGATAGGCCTCAATAATGGGCCTTATACACATCAAGGTGGGCCTAAACAACGGGCCACTAAAAATGTTTATTTTCCATTCAAACTATTCATAAGGTCCCATGGGTTTAGGGCCCACTGTGATGTTTATTTTCAATATGTCCTATTCATAAGGTCACGTGGACCTTGGGTAGGGTCCACTGGAGTGTTTATTTGTCATTCAAACTGTTCGTAAGAACAAGTGGGCTAGGGCCCACCATAATTTTATTTTCCATCCAAACCATTTGTAAGGTCACGTGGGCCAGGGGGCCCACGGTATTGTTTATTTGCCACCCATCCTATTCATAAGGTCACGCGGACCAGGGAGGGGGCGGGGACCCACCGTAATGTCTATTTGCCATTCACCCTGTTGATTGGCTCACACGGTCAGGGGCCCACTGGGATGTGGTTCACAAATTCAGCCCACCCATTATGTGTGTCCCACCTGGCTGACCATTCAGACCAAGTTTTAGCCGCATCCAAAATTTCAGGTAGGCTCCACCAAGCGATTTTATATGTTTTAGGCATGTCTTCACATGATTTTAGATGGTATGACCCACCTGAGTTCTGTATACGGCTGATTTTTGGGGACGCCCTATATTCAAAGGGGACCCATCAAATGCCCGGTGCGGATGTTCGAAATGCATCATGGTGGGGCCCACAGCTAGGCCGTGAGGCCCGCCCGCCCGTCGCCGGACGACCACAGAAAGTCTTTGCGTCTGTCGAGCAAAGAATGAGACGGCCGCTTTCTTTTTTTTTTTGAAAATAGAGAATTTTAGGGGTTTTTCCTGGGTGGGGCCCACATCAGGGAAATCCATCCATTCCACTCGCTCTCATGGCTCGAGACAAGTCAAATGAGCCCAATATCCAACCTGTTTCAACAGAAAAATAATTAAAGAGGATTTTAAACGGTGAAAATCCCTATTTTTAAAGGAATGGCCCGCCTGTTAATCGGATTGGCCTCATTTTTAGGCTCAACACCTAAAATGAGTTAAGGAGTGGAATAGATGGCTTGGATTAAGAACATACATCTAGGCGGGGCCTACACAAGTGGCCCGCCAATTTTTTTTCCTTTTAAACTGATAATTCCATTTTCCCTTCACTGACGTCTAGCGTCCCAGACACTAGACGGTTTTGGATATAACACATATTAAGGTTGGACCCACGTGGACGTGGCCCACCCATAAAAATCTAATATTTGTGCCTTCCCATCACCATCAGGTGGGACCCATATGGCTTGGATGGCCATAGGGTCCACTTGATGGACGGTTTAGATTCCACATGCACATCATGTGGGCCACAAAATAATGAAAGGAAGGGGAGAGAGAGAGAGAGAGAGAGAGAGAGAGAGAGGAACACATGTGCATGGAGGGCTCCGCCACTATGAGCCCTCCCATCCATATCTCCAATCATACATCAAACGGGTCCCACTACATGTGGGCCCACCGATCAAAATCAATGGTGGAGGTCCTTTCTCCACCCCAATGAAAGGTCTAAATGACCCTAGTTATGCAAGAAAAATAAACATCATGGTGGGGTCCATGGAGAATGGCCCCATCATGGAATGATCTTCAAATCAAGGTGGGCCATTGGCCACATTTAGGGTCCAAAATGAGATCCATACCATCGATCGGTAGGCCTCCTTTGCCCATAATCAAAACAAGAAATCTACACCTATAGAAGCACCCACCGTCCAATCCTCTTGGTTCGTTGGAAAGCCGACCTCCTTGTGCTTCACTTTGATGGTGGGAGATGAAGATTCAAGGGCTAGGATGGAAGATTTTTGGGATGAAAAGTGGGTCACACTACTCACTTCTCTTTTTCTCTCCTTAGAAAAAAAAATGTGGACGTGTGAGGCTTATGGGTTGCTTAGAATTTGAATTTTGTGAAAGAGAGAGAGAGATGTGGTGGTTGAGAAAAGTGATGGGTGATGGATGTGAAGTGTACTTGACATGTGTAAGAGAGAGGGTGAGAAAGAGTTGACTTGTGATGTTGCTTGACTTGTGGAGAAAGAAAGCATGGGTTGCTTTGTACTTGACATAAAGTGATTGATTTGATTAATTTGATTGATTTGACATGTCATAGAGATTCTCTTGAAGTCCGCAACGCGTGGCGTTTCTCTTGAACTGAATGCAGGCAGACATCTTCTAGCCTGGGTATCAGGTTGGTGCGTGAGTCGCGGTGTTGGAACCGCGGCGACGGCGCGGTCGCCAAGGTATAGGTTTTGGGTCGAGCCGACTTTGGCATGCAAGTCTCGTCTTAGGATCATGCGTAATGTTGGCTTCAGGTCGAGGATTGCCGGAATTGGACCGGAAGATTACGGAAGCCTTCGGAACAGTACGGACTAGGATACGGGTCTTACACACAATGCTTGAAAAATAAAGATTACAACATTCACATCCACAAATACATCCCACAATCTTAAACCACAAAATAATAAAGAAATAAACAAACATCCACCAAACACCTGAGAATTATAGTGGTTCATGTGTGTACACCAATTGTCTGAAAATAGCCACACAACTACTCCACTCCTAATATTCACTCCCTCAGGATATTAGCGTTCACTAATCAAATAGGTTTTTCAAGGTTCACCTAAAACCTTCACAATTGTATTTTAAATGGGCTCACACAATCACAACCACACACTCCTAGATTTTCTGGTTGATCTCAGAAAAAATTCAAATGAGATTTTCTGGCTTAACTCATAAACCAAACAAAAAGTAATTACAAAAAAGGAAACACTTATCTGTATGAAGATTCTGAAGTAGCCCAGTAGAACCAACTTGATGACGATGTAGATGTTCAATGTTCAGTCCCACAAGTGTATAGGGTTCTAGGTCTAGATGATTTTTAATTTAAATCAACCTAGGCTAGCTTGATTTGATTTCGATCTCAAGAAAGGGTAAATCAAATGTCCCTTTTCAAAATCAGATTGGAATAAAGATCTAAAATAAAATAACAAGATCTATATAAAGAATATAAAATATGTACAAAATAGCTTAGAATAAATACAAAATTATCTCAGAGTGATTGCTTAAAAATAATTAGAATTAAATAGAAAACTCTAAAATTTGAGTGATATTTATAGGTGAAAAGTCTGTTCACTCAACTGGCCTTAGGTTCGCTTCGACTAGCCTTAAGTCCAACAGATTTTCAATAATTTTGGCGCGATAAGATTTGACAACTGATTGACTGGCCTTATGGGTCCCATGACTGGTCGAGTGGCCTGCTCACTAGTCATGGACTACACACGACTAGTCGAGTGGGGCCAGATTGCTTGTTGTAATTCGAGTCGAGCCCTGCACGACCGGTTGAGCACTATTCACTCGACTGGTCGAGTAGTTTTCAAGACTGGTCGAGGACCAACAAAAAATTTCTTAAAAATTGTAACAAATCTTGGACTGGTCGAGAGAATTCTAAGACTGGTCGAGCTAGTGCTAGGGCTAGTCGAACAAATAACCTATTAACCTATAAAATGACCGATACCAAGTATGAAATGAACATAACATGCCCTAAGGTCAATCTAGGTCATTCATACCTTACTTGTGAAATAAAACATGTGAACCATCAAACTATCGATCACATCGGCAACTTTAATTCTTGCAATATTCGAAGCTTGAACTCAACGTTTCGAACTTAGTCTTCAATTAGGACTTGAGTTCTTGGACATTTCCAGTTACAGAACTTAAACCGCAATATTGCGATTGAGTTCTTGAAAGTTGAGTCTTCAACCAACACATGAAACTCATACACTTTCTTTAGCTTGAAGATTTAGCAAGTTCGTCATAGATATCGGAAAGATTGATTTAACACGATCGTTGAAGATTCAAAGCAAATCAAAGCACAAGCTTGATACATAAAACACATAAGCATGACACAAACTTGAATTTGTTTGGCACACCAAAATTTCACTAAACTTAGGGTTTCCAACATAGCAATTTGAAGTATAACTTTGTCTCAGGATTCATCCGTGTGCATCATATGTGTTCTTGGAGTTTGGATTGACTGATCATGACTTATGCCGTTGGGTAGATTATTTTTATGGGACTCTCGGAGATATGGAGTTGCCTTACATGAGTGCTGGATGCGCATGACTGATGCATGGTTGACTGGCGTGATTCATGCATCTTGCATTTTTATGGCATAGATATTCACCCTAGCTTTATCAGGGTCATAACTTCCATAAGCATAACGTGGATGATTAGATTTGGACATTGAAAATATTATCTTGAACACTGTGGGCACTTAAGATGTCCTTAGGTGAAAGTCTTAAAACCTTCATGATACTAGGAGATGCCCCAACGTCGAGACCGAGTGAAAATATGAGCGTCGGTGCCTATATCTTGAGGTTGTGTCTCCCACTGTAACGTGGTCGGTTGGAAAGGGGTGTGGCCTTATCTGCCTGAGTGAGAGGACATTTAAGCTAAGCTGAGTTTGACCAACTTGTAAATGAGTCCGCTACTATCGAGCCTTGTTGGTGATTGGCTGTCCACAGGCGGGTAATGAGGTCTCTTACGCTCGCTGGTCTACGCGACTAGGGAGGCGGCAGACAGCATGTACTGTATTTGACCCCGGTGGTTTTTCAGGGAGGAACTGTATTGATATGTGGACTTGATGTGAGGACTGGCACGATTGCATTGCACTTTGTATATGACATTGGCTATGTAGGCCTCTAATTGCATCGCCTTGGTATGGCTGATAGTTTTGATGATATTCATGGTCTCGCCAACATTTTTCGCATACTCTGATATTATATACTTGACACCTGTTCCGCACACACTTTCACCACCCTCTAAGCTTTCTATAAGCTTATGCACGATTGATGCGTGCAGGCGACGATAGGCAGTAGCAGGTGCTGGAGCAGGAGCTTGTTGAGGAGCTATCCGATTTTGGGAGTTTTTGTTATCTACCATTGTACCTTTTCTTATTTCGAGCTTTGTACTATAAAAGTTTTAATTCTTAGTGGATTTTGTAATATTGTTCATGTGTTATTTCCTATGGTTATGATCTTGGGTATGCTGATTTGAATCAGACTTGTGATATATAAATCCTCCTTGCAGGATCCTAGGATCAAAACCTGGTGTATGGTTTCCAGGAGCATACAATGGGGTACTACGGAGGCTGTCGGCGCCGGATTCAGCGATAGAGAATTCTGTAAGCCCAGTTTCTGAGTCTAGGGCGTGACAATCCATACCTTGTTTGTGAGTTTGAACAATTGAAACATCGTTCACTCTGCTAATTCATACACTTGAAATACTTGAAGCTTGTCTTCAAATTTTGAACTTGAGCTTGAGTAAAGACTTGAGTTCTTGAGTCTTTAAAGTACTGAACGTGAAGATTAAACTTGAACTTAAACCTTGAACTTGTACTTGTACTTGAGCTTGAAATCTTAAACTTCAACAACGCTTCTTCAACTTGAATACAAGAGAAGTTCGACGAAGACTTGGACAATCTTTAAAATGCACAAAGTTGATCTATATATCTCATCAATACATGATACAGATTCTAAATGATTTAGCACAATAAAATTGACAACACTGGGTGCTAGATTTACAATATAGCATTTACATAGCTGCTTTCAAAACTCTCTAATCATGGGTTTTTACATTTGTATTTGCCTGGAATTCGGCCAACCTATCTTCTTGTTCAGCCAGCCTAAGTTTCCTCAGCCAGCCCAACTTCAAGCTCGAAGCAAATAACAAAATTTATTGAAAATTAGGCTAGATCAAGTTTTGGTTCAGCTAGCCCGAGCTTGAAATTCGGTCGGCCCAAGAAAGTTCGGGCCAAATTCCAGCAACATTAACTTTTGGAATACATGAAAATTCGGTTAGGTGAATTGTGTTGTTCGACAAGCCGAACTTGACCTCGGGCCAGTCGAATTTTGGATAATTCTTATCCCCGCGCAATTCGAAATCCGTTGAACAGAATCGGCTGAACTCAGGCTAATCAAAGCCTATCTCAGGCTAGCCGAAGTTCTAACTTCTTTGCCTATAAATTGGAGTTTTCTCTCATTCCGAATTACACAATTTTAATTATCAGAATTCTTCTACAAGAGAGAGAGAGAGAGAGAGAGAGAGAGAGAGAGAGAGAGAGAGAGAGAGAGAGAGAGAGAGAGAGAGAATCTCAAGTCATTGGCAAGCTATTGGTTGGTATTTATAATTTATTCTAATATCTTATTCAATTCCTTTTATTCTCAGATCTTTTAAGTTTAATCTAAGAGAGTAAACTATTCTCCTCTTTGAGAACTAAAGAATTGAATTAAGTAGCATTTGAATTTATATATATATATATATATATATATATATATATATATATATATATATATATCTATAGAACCCTTGACCCTTTCTATCTGATTGAACATAGCTCTATCTACATTCAAGAAAGAGATCCTTCTGCTACAAGCTTCTACTATATCTTTTATGATTAAAGATAAGTATACCTTCTAAAACTCTATTTAGGTTTTTCTGAGATCTCCTATGAAAATCTTAGTAGAGGTTTTTTCTAAGATAGCTTGTGAAAATCTCAGTTTGGGTTTTTTTAATTGTGATAGCCTGTGAAAATCATAAGGAACTGTATCAAGTTATTAAGTTGACCCAGTGAAAACCTTTTTATAGTGAAAGACAAAATAATGAGGGAAATAATTTTGGGAGTGGGAGTGGAGTAACTCCTTGTGCTATGTGGTGAATGCTTTATTATTATTTTTTATAGATTGGATATATTTAATTATTTCAGTTGTGTGATGAATGTTGTAATTCTTTAATTTACTCTTGCTAGTTTGAAGTTTTGATTTTAAAGACCTTCGTGAAATAAGATTATCTTGCCTAAAATTTTAGGTAAAGGTTGTCCTATGAATTATTTGGAATCAAGGTTTCGATACTCAAGCAATTAAGATCTTTATTATTTACATATTCAGTACTTATTTCGATTATTTGGCATTGTCCTATTCACCCCCCTTTAGGACATTGCAAGCTCTCTATTTCAGCTAATAACACTTCTGGGTGAAAGTTATCTGATAAGAATGCATAGAAAACTTTGAGCGAAATGCTTTGGTCCATCTGATTTCTCTAACATCAATTGGTTTGACCATCTTGGGATGGTCGATGGACCAATCCTTAGGCTTTCTTGACAACTTTAGGATTGTCAAATCAACGCATGTGCGGCGGTTGATAATGCTCTTGATACGGTAGATAATCTGGTTGCAACAACCTTCAATGTTCAGTCGTTAAGCTTGTCATGTAACGTCAATGGTTCGAGTTAGTCTTATTGTTTCATTGGTCACATAAAATTGTGTTCGGTTTGTTAGATGAAGACTGTTTGGTTACAGAGATTTGTCTCCCACGTGTAGTAGGTGCCTTTGAATCTTCGACGGTTGCCGAGTTTTGACTCCTGGCTCATTAACTACCAATCACTGATCGGCCTGTGGATTGCTGCGATAGTCATCATGAAGTTAACTTTTATGCTCGGGTCATCGAGTTTCTAGAGATTGGGCTAAACAATATTTACTTTAGCTACATGTGACAACATTTTCTTCGACCACCACAGTCTCTATTTATTTCTTAGGAAATTTGAGCATGTATCGATATTGGCCTGTACAATGTTCCTGAAAACCAAGCAGTTTATCGTGGAGTGAGAATGTGTGCCATGTCAGTTGTAATATTCAATCTTTTAAGTTCTTCAGCCGAGGGAATTCTTTAATTTAATTGGACCTTGATGAATTTTCCTTTTAATAAATGATTGAAGATCTCTTCGGCACAAGTTATGTTAAAAGAATATCTTTTGTCGACTGAACACATTTTTCCTTGTATTTTGGCTTAATGGAGAGGCCATATCCTTCTTAGTTAGATATTGACAGACGAATGGCTTTCTAGCCTCAACCTCCACCATGTCCAACTCAAAATTTGGATCCTGGTAATAACTACCCATTAAAGAATTTTTACGTTGACTTTCTTCTTAAAGGAGCCATTCATAGTAAGAAACTCATGTGAAGAGATCGAAGATATCATCAACTTCAATGCCTTTAGATTTATTTTGTAGCTTGATATCTAGGCCATCTTGAACTAGTTTGACAAACTCGATGTCTACCATACTAACCAAGCATTGATTTATTACCTTTTCAAACGAGAAATATACTTGTTGGTTGTTTTCTCCTCGTAGTTGCCTTTAGCGAGATAAATCATCCACGGATACCCCTAGTTCAATTCTAAAGAACCGTGTATGGAACTTCTCTTCTATTTCTACTCATGTATTAATAGAGTTAATTGGCATA
This sequence comes from Magnolia changhungtana, assembly GCA_030180095.1. Taxonomy (NCBI): domain Eukaryota; kingdom Viridiplantae; phylum Streptophyta; class Magnoliopsida; order Magnoliales; family Magnoliaceae; genus Magnolia; species Magnolia changhungtana. The sequence continues at coordinate 8,402,612 of JASAUF010000625.1, forward strand.
TTAATGTATTACGTAAAGGCTATCCTAGTGAGAGAGTTTTCGAATAGCCGAAGCTTCAAGAAATCATAGTTTAATATCTCACCACACTGGATGACGAATTAACCAATATGCACGATGGTCGACTAACTGCACTCTCTTGAGAATAAAAATGAACTCAAGGGATGGTAACACCTCATCAACTCATAATACTGATTAATCCATTTCTTATAGGTCAGTCTTCTTACATGGTGGCCTTGTTGATGACCTTCAATTTCTTGGATTAAATTAATTAAATCATTATGGCTTATCTAAAGTACAGAAGCAAGTGCTTGATGCTCTTGACCAGGTTAACTAGAGGTGGAACTGGGTTAATTGTAAGAGGCATCGACAGTACAGGAGGTTGCCCCCCTAATTGTTCAACTCTTGGGACATACTGCCCCCAAGGGCTCTAGGATTTGGCGTCTCTTGGTCGTTGGCTATATAAGCGGCCATTGTGGCCATTCCTTCTGATGGCAATTGAAGCAATGGAAAATTTTGACCAAACTAATATTGATCAAATTGATTAATCCTCGACTGAGGAGGTATTGATTGGTCTTAAAGAGGATTCGGTGTATAAGAATCCATGTTAGCAGGGCAGCCATCTAAAAACCTTTTAAAAAAAAGGATTGTGAGCCTGTTTAAGTTTTCGGCCTGAAGCCTTCCCTACTTGACTTGAAGCTATTCTTGCTTAGTCTGAATTCTCCCTTGTTCCAAAAGCTAATGTAGGTTAGCTTATACACTATACAAAATGCAAGTAATACTTTCAAACGTATTACTGAATGACGTTGATGAGTTAGCTTCTAATGGAATCAGCTCTAGTGGACCAAGGAAGTGTGGTCATACTTCCATAGGAATTTCTTCTTGCGAATTTCACATCTCCTGGTCCTTAGGATTGGTAGAAAGCCTTGTAGATCTTCTACTCACCATATTATATAGTTCCATCAAGCATTGCACACAGGTCTAATCGGGCATGCCAAAGGTGTTTGGCTCAAAATTCGGTCATTGTTGGGCATGCTAGAGCAATTTATAGTTCAATCCAAACCGATCGCCTTTATCACCAAGCATCGAGATAAAAAGAGAGATCATGAGTAGTCGTCTATGATCAAGAATTAAAGTAGTTCAACCATCTATTCAGCCACTCGTATACGCAATCAAGCGATTTATGAAGGGGATGGTTTGTCCTTCTAATGAGTTCTTTTTTCCTTATGGATGAAAGAACTTTTTCTCACTCTGAAAGCAGAGGTGATCCAATACGTACTACATATGAGTAAAAGGAACTCAATTGTATTAACCGATAAGAAAACAAGCTTACATAGGTAATTTCTCTGTGATCTAGTGTCTATTGCATAGATAAAGAGGCCTAGATCTAAATCTCCATTGGTCCAACAAATGGAGCATAGACAAAGGGAATTACACTATTGAAAATTAAAGTAAAGATCTTCCTTGTGATCCAGCGGTCAGCATAAATGGAAGGAAGTTACATAACTCTTATTCTAAGTCGATCCAACGTAGCAATGTAAACGGACGAGATTACACTACTTGTTAGATGTCTAAGACTAGTCCAACTTAATAGTGTAGATGGGTTGTCGCATGCTAAGAAAAGATAAAATTAATAGGCAATGTTGCATTTTAGATTTAATTTAATGTGTTGGATTGGTGAAGGCCCGGAGCTCTTGGACCCTTATATTTATAGAACTCAAGAAACGGTTACAAGGAGAGATCTTTGTAACCACTTCTCATATTCACGTTGATGTGGATATAACTGTCTAGATCCATAGACAGTTGTGGACTATCAACTGATGCCACATGGGCTAGTCGTTTGTCAAGGGTTAGCCTTTGGTTGCACACACGTCTTATTCCCGTTACGTGGACAAGAGTTTCTTTTGAGCTAGCATGTGTGTTGATAGCTATTTGCATCTCCGCTTGAACATAAATAATGCGCCATGATTTTAAGCCAACTTAGTTGCTAGTTTGTACCACAAATACCGTTAGTCATGGGAACCATGCAAAACACCGTGGTGAATCGGCCGAACCTGTCACTAGGTGTGAGCCACTGTGTTTCAGTCAAAACCCAACTTCGATTGTTGTGAATAGTTGGCTTTACCACATGTTAATACATGCGACATATATATCCTTGTTGTAGCCAGTTTGGCTTACCATTTTTAGGCCACTCATGACTTTTCTAGCTCGGCGGTCGAAAAAGTATTTATTTTATCTCTTGTTGAGATTTTACTACAATGATATCATCTGAGTCATTAAATAATTTGTAAACAATAATTGATTTGGATGGTCCATTCATTTGAGCATGAATTGGAGGGATAAGATCATCCAATGAAACTTTTATTCCTGACAAAAAATAAGAGACTAAAGTTGGGGGATGTGGATCCTTTTGCATGCTAACCATGGTTCAAATGATCATGTGACATAGGTTACATTTGGACCACACCAATCTCTACTGTCGCACTGAGGATTACTTATGGTTAGACTTTTTCTTAAGTGTATGGGGATTATTATCATTTATCATTGACTCCAAAGAAGGAAACTCTAGTTAGAAGAGAGATGCCCGACAAAAGTAAGCTGACTCAATCTCACAAAGCAATTGTTGAATTTTAGAGTGGGCCCTGAATTAGAGATAGGGGCAATTCGGCTGAATCGCCACGGACTCAATCAGTCATCCGGCGCGACAAACCCAGGACCGAATGAGTCAAGTCTGAGTCACCGAATCTTTTAATCATGGGTTGAGCTAGACTGAAGCTGCACCTACGATTTCTAATAAATGCACATCGAAGTATCAATGTTTTCTGGGGGCCTAACATCTACCAATTTTAGAAATTTTTAGGGCATGGTCCTTACAAGGTGGGACACAAAAACGGTGTGGGTCACGTGTAAATGAAACATGATCACACCCGTCCTCCATAAGTCGATGAATCATTTGCTCGTTGCCGCCCAATCGTTCTGTGATCCAAACCAGTGATCTGTTGGGCCTCAATGTGGATGGATGGTGTACCAAAAATATCCTCAATGAGGCAATGGCAACCGTTCAATATAGTGCCCTGAAAATATACGACCAAGTAGAGAAATTAACCAACGCATGTAACGTTCAGTTGGCAAAGACCCAAGATTGGCGGCTAGGATAATCCAATTCAGGAGACTTTTGGCTCAGGTCTATTCGCTTTGGACCGACCAAGGGAACATGGGCTCCAACTTTGTAAACTGAAAACCCATCTTCACTCAACATACTTCATCCTCACCTCAACCCCTTTCCTAAGCCCATCTAAAAGCAAATTGAACGGAATATATCCATCATGAGATCTGATGGCTCCACATTGTAACTGCACTCCCCTCACATGTGGAAATGCCAAGCATGTGTGTGTGACATCAGAGCCATTCATCAGACTATTCTCACCGTCTAATTACCATGTCTGAAAAAACAGACCAATATGATCATCAGGCAGGTCATATGTCTACTGAGATTTTGATGATCCATCGGTTTCTATTCACCCTTCATTTGTTGTTTACATTCGTGGTCCACCTTCTAATCGCAATGGTCTGAACTTTTTTGGCCAAAGCATCTAAACATTGGAGATGGCCTGATGAGCAGCTCTGATGTCACACACACATGAGCAGGGTTTGCACGTGTGGGGCAACTGCAGGTATAATTTCTCATGGACCGAAACATACCTTTGGTCCCACCCCCCACATGAGTATTTGTGGGCTAATAGTTTCACTTTTGCCCTTTTGGCCTTTAGATTCATGTGTGGGTCTGAGATACCGGCTCATGTGAAGCCGTTTTCTGCAATGGACATGCAAAAGCAAGGGTGCTGATTACACCTTTCGGCCGTTAAAAAATGATTAGTATGATACTCAGGCAGAGTCTGAGGCTTGATACACAGGCACCCAGAAACTATACACGTGGCATAAATTAACTCAAGTTAAACCTCGAAATCGTGGAACTCAACGTCGCTAAATACCAAAATCAGCTTGGTTGAACAATCCTATCCTCTGATAGGTGGACACTTGCTTGTTGAAATAGAACCGTTGGATATTCTTCATTTTTAACCATCCAATAAAAATCCACCCATCCAATCTTTAGATAATCAAATAAGCAGTAACTTTTTGTTCATGATACATCTCAACTGAGAAACATAACTGGGAAAGTTTAATTTGACTTGCTTGTATGCCACGTATTCAAATATCTCATATCATCAATCATGATCTGCCAGAGCATTAAAGTTTATGTAAAAAAATAGAGGACCCAAATGCTCTTTTTATTTAAATAGTGGATCACTTATTATTTTATTTCTCCATTGCATGAGGGATAGAACATTGCTTGCTAAATAGTGGTGGATCTCTTATTATTTTATTTCTCCATTGCATGAGGGATAGAACATTGCTTGCTGCTTTTTGAAGCCAACGAAGCATTTCATGTGATCACTCAAGCATCAATTCTAAGAACAGAATGTGAGAATAGGACCGTTTCAGTAGTCTGAAAGACCACCAAAAACTTTTAGATGGTGGGCTCAAAGAACATACTTGTGCTCCAACGTTGGTGATTGGAAATAGCCCTGTGAGACTCACATTGCCCATTTTTCTTCAAATGCAGGGTCCACTTCAAACCTTTGTGAGTTAAAGTTAAACCAACACGTGATTTGTGGGGCCCACTATGATTTGTGCATGACATATGTTGGGGGAAAATGGAATGACTTATAAAATGAGCCAACTCTACAACCAGCACGGACCCAATGGGTCAAACTGCTCGTGAGATACCTACTGGCAAAGAAAGGCCGACCACGAAATAGGTTGGTATAGTCATAGGTCCACATGACTACTGGCCGATCTATTGAGTAGGCCAGCGCAACTATAGGTCATCTATAGGTCGGCTATAGGTCGACACGACCATAGGTTAGCTATAGGTCGGCCATAGCTTGGCACAGTATCTGACAAAGTTGGCAGTCAATATCAACCTCAAGTGAATGTGGATCCATCGAGACCTCAGGTGAATGTTGATTTGTTGAACAACTTGGTATTACCTACCTCTAAGGCGTCATCCACTTTGCCAACCGACCTTGTCCCGAGCAACCGACCCGAAGATCTCCTTAACAGCCCGAAGATCTGATGAGATCGGATCTCAAGGATCTCGGACGCCTGTAATCTCAAAGAGATCTCTGGCATACATGCAGGAAGATCTCCGACGTATCCACCCTCCTAAACGGAAAACTCTTCATACAATGCGATCTTCCTACTCATATAAATAGGGAAACCCTTAGCCAGTGAAAGGTACGCATACTCAATCCTTCATACGACTGGTGACTATTTTTCCTAAAAGATTATCTCCTATAAAGACCTAAGTTCCTGACTTAGGCATCGGAGGGTCCCCTGTACTAGCCAGGGTCTCCTTTGTCTCTTTCTTTCTTGTGTGTAGGTTCTCGAGGGTCTATGAAGGAAGGTCTACAAGAAAACTACATCAACAGTTTGGAGCCATTTGTGGGAACGAAATCAGAGTTGTTTCCTGCTTTACTAAAAAGATTACAATGACCAGAGGGAAGAAGAAAACCCGAGTCTCCCCAGTTGCAGTCGACCTTACGCCGCCCTCAGAGCAGCCTAATAGTCATTGAGCTTCTTCCTCATAATATTAGGTTGATTCTGATACTGGGAGGCAAGGTCAGCGGTCTCACATCAAAGGAGGATAGTTGAACTCCCTTGAGTAGCAGGTCGAAATGCTGAACAACAATATGAACTCCATGAGGCAGTTGTTGGAACAATTATAGCCTCAACATATACAGAGGACCACTAAGGAAAATGAGCAAGCGGGCCACAGTCCCCCTCAGCCTTCCAATATGCCCGCCGCCTCTCAGAGTAGCCGACAGCACGGTTTGACCAATCCAGCCCCATCTCATGTTTCAGGGACTGCAGCCTTGCCCACTTCTAATCTACTCCATGAGCTAGACCAAAAGAAGCGCGACAAAGCCCCAATCGAAGTTATTGCTGAAAGCGGGGAGCCCTGAGAGGCTGAGCTCAAGGACTTGCGTGGTCAAATAGGAGACATATGAGAAGCATACCGCATGAATGCACCGACCCAATGGAAGCAATAATGGAGAAAATTGAGCCTCCATTTACCGTCGACATCATGAAGGCATGACTGTCGGACATATTCCGTCTACCTCAGATCACTCCGTTCTCGAGAAATACTAACCTATTGGAGCACATGGAATCTTTTAGGGTCTATATGGAGCTCCACAATGCGTATGATGTAGTAATGTGCCGAGCTTTCTCCTTGACCTTAACTGGAGCTACCCGACTGTGGTTCAAGAAGTTGAAGCCTAACTTCATTAGTTTGTTCTCCCAACTCGGTCAAGTCTTCATCACAAATTTATAGGGGGAAAGAAAAGACTCAAATCGGCCTCTCACCTCCTTCATGTCATTCAGAAGGATAGTGAACTATTGAAAGATTACATCAAACACTTCAATCTGGAAGCGTTGCAGGTTGAAAGGGCCAAGCTATATGCCCTAGAGGGGGGGTGAATAGGGCAATGCCAAATAAAACTTAAAACACCTGAATAATAAAAGATATAAATAACAATGCTGAATTAATAACAATCTCAAAGCATATGAAATATGAGAATGATACTAAATCAGTTCTAAGGACAACCTTACACCAAAAAACCAATGGCTTATGGTAGGACAACTTTATTTCTAGAACGATCTAGAAAACACAAATGATATGGAAAATAAATCAAGAATAACTTAAAGAAATAAATCCTAAGTTATTACACCATTCAACCACACTTGCTTGAAATGAAAATTACAACATTCATCCACAAAAGCAATCCACAATAATAAAGGAATAAATGAATAAAGAAATCAAGCACATTCACAACACAACGATATATAGTGGTTCGCCTGTGTGTTCACCAACTGTTAGCCAACAGCCACACAGAATGCTACTCCACTCCTAATATCCTCACACAGGGGATATTAGCATACACTATCAAAATAGGTTTTCACAAGTTCACCCAAAACCTTCACAATTGTGTCTTTTATCTCGGGCTTACATAATCCATAAACCCCCACAATCTGAGTTTTTCGCTCTCCTCGATAACCAAAACAATGAGATTTTTTTGGCAAATCTCAAACAAAACCAGAGAAAGTAAATTACAAAGTAAAATACCTGGATCTCCTTTTGAAGTAGCCCAGTAGAACCAATCGGAGTAGATGAATGATACGTCGTTCAATGTCCAATACTCACATAAAGAATGGTTCTATGTCTAATTGATTTTAGATTAAATCAAGAAGAGTAAGGTCTATTTGATTTTAATCCCAGAAGAAGGAATATCACAAATTCCTCTTTTCTAAATAAGATTGGAATATGGATCAAAATCACAATAGAAAAATGCTAACAAAAGGAATATTAAATATGCACAATAGCTTAAAAAAAAATAATCACAACTTATCTCAGAGTATAGCCTTAAATCGCTTGAAGTGAATGGAATAGAATGAATAAACTTTGAAATTCGTGCATTATTTATAGCCTGAAAAATTCCATCTTTGACTGGTCTTAGAATCCTAGGACTAGTCGTAGCGTCAAAGATTTTGAAAGATTTCCGCGGGATTAGATTTGCTATACTCACGACTGGTCTTAGGTAGCCTACGACTGGTCGTGAGACACCTACGACTGGTCGTGGGACTCGAGATATGTCGGTGGAGTTCGAGTCGTAGGACTACGACCGGTCGAAGGATAAGTCGTAGGACTTCCCAGGACTGGTCAAAGAAAGTCCAGGACTAGTCGAAGGACAACCAGGAAAATCTGAAAATCTGTAACAACCTAGGACTGTTCCTGAGAAATCTAAGACTGGTCGAAGCAAAGCTAGGACTGGTCTTAAGATTTCTAAGACTGGTCTTAGAACAGTCACACCAAGTAAATTAAAATATTCGGATTATGTATCCAGAATGACCTATCATACAGACCAACCTAAGTTCAATCTAAGGTCAAACAAACCTTGAAGTGAGATGGACATTTAAGTCTTGAAGGTCTATATTCTCAGATGATTTTGAAGTAGAAGCTTGAGTCGAGTTGATGGTCTTTCTCGAGCTTTGTACATTCTTGACTTGTCTTGATGAAGTCTTCTAATCTTGAACTTGATAGAAGCAAAATTGGAGTCTTCTATTCTTGTAGACTTCATTCATGACATGTCTTGCAAACATTCTTCATTTATGATCTTGTCTTGAAAACATTCTTCATTCATGATCTTGTCTTGAAGCAGTGTGTAGTCACAAACAAGAAACACAAGAAGTACAAGACATATAGGTTTTGGCACTACAAAATTTGACAACCAAAGTGATATGAAATCATAGCACTAACAATCTCCCCCTTTGCCAAATTTGTGACAAAACACATTTATAAATATAAGAGTAAAATGAAGAAAGAATCATGAGCCATCAGAGTGAAAAAAATAAATACTCTACTCCTCCTTAAGTGAGTAGAAAAAATCAACCATATTCAAGTACTCACTCTCTCCCTTTCTCCTATTCGCCCCCTTTCCATACTATTCCATACTACTCCCCCTTTTTGTCACAAAATGACAAGGGAAGGCCAAAGGAGAAGAGAACACCATATGAAGAGTCAAGATTTAATTATCAAATTAGTTCAACACTTCAATGGCATCAATCCAAACCATACAACCAAAGTCATCAATCGTAATAATAATATAGAATCCATAAAAATAAAAAGGATAATCCACCTAATCAGATCCAGATGAAGGAGCAGGGATGGTTGGATCAATCTGATGTAAACCCCTATTAATGCGACGAAGATATTTTCACATATATTTAAATTACATATCATGGGCTACACTCAGGTTATCAACCTTCTCCTCCAATGCACTTAGACGTGCATCATAACCAAAAGATGGATCGTAATCAGAATCATTTTGGGAGTCAGTTTCAATTTCTTCAAATATATCATCCATATTTATATCAGCCTGTGGAGGAAGATCAGCAGCTTCTCCTTCATTTCTTGCTTCAGCACCTTCACCACCACCTTCATAGAATTGACCAAGAAGCAAATCCAACTTCATCTTATTTAAATTAGTATTATTGAATAAAAGATGATGAATTGGTGCCTCATTCTCAGGTAAAGCAACGAGCATATTTGTGGCTAAACAAGTCATAAGATAACCAAATGGAATATCACTATGACCCGGATGAAGATGAAACTGAATGATAAAATGACATATCAAAGAAGGTAAACAGACAACAATGCCGGACACAACAGAGTGCAAAACCCGAACCATGAAGGCAGTTAACTCGGTTTTATTGCCTGACCGAGGATACACGTTTGAAGTGAAGATCCGGTGCAAAACTCTGCATCTTGGTAATAAAATTTTTGAAGGGAGCACATTTCCTTTGTGCGTCCAATGCACTTCCATATTGCATAAATCTTTTGTCAACATTTGTTTTTCCGATTCTGATGGTTTGTCATATAATGTATAAATCGGACTACCTTCATCTTTGACAGGTATATCCATAATACCTGATATCAAATGTCGATCTATCAAAAATTTCCCTTCTTTAGTAGCAATTGAGAACATTAAATTATCAAGGAAAAAATCAGAGATACATGCAACCATAGATTGTGCAATGGACTGGTATGCAGGCCCACCCCAAAACAAAATGTTAGTCCAGCCAACAGATTCAAGGAGAGGTGTAATATCAAATTGTTCAATGTGACCGAGACTTACAAGACGCTCAACGATAAATTTACGGTTACGTAACTCCCGTACATCATTGGGATCATCTTCGGGTGACCGAAGGTGCCGTCTTGTTATAGATGTAGATCTAGATGAAGATGGACCACGAGATGTTTTCTTTTTCCCTCTAACATCCATTTTCAACAAGATTTACCAAGGAGTAAGCACAAAGAACACTAGAAGTGGTGGGTTTCTCTAGATCAGATTTTTAGAGAGGAAACCCTAAACAATCAACAAAAGACGAGATCTAGCTTATGGAATAAACAAATCAAAGCATAGAAAGCATAAATCTTCAATAAAAATGAAGAAAAATGACTTATCTTGAAGAAAATCATGAACTCTCAAGACAGGTCGAGCCACGACTCGTCGAAGGAAGAAGAAGAAATGAAGAACAAAGTGATTTTTCCCAAATTATATGATGCTCACGATCTCTACGACTGGTCGAGTGCAGTCCACGATCGGTCGAGTCAGGACCGGTCGTGTATGGCAAAGGCCGGTCGAGCATCGACAAAAATAAATATTTTTAAGCAGAAATCGAAATTTATACACATAAAAATTTAAAATATTGTACACTATGATACATACAGACAAGTATATTCAATTTAAAATGCTCATACCAAGATCAAATTTCATTTTAGTAAACCTGCTTTTGTCGAGCAGTTTAGTAAATATATCAGCAAGTTGGACATTAGTTGGAAATATTCCAAAGAGATAGCTTTTTCTTCAACTAATTCACGAATGTAATGATACCTAATGTCAATATGCTTAGTACGCGAATGCTGAATTGGATTTTTGGAAATATTGATAGCACTGAAATAATCACAATGTAAGATCATTGAATCTTGATTAATTCCATAATCGCTTAACATGTGTTTCATCCATACGAGTTGTGTACATGCATATCCTCATTGCGATATACTCACCAAGAAGGGAAAGCGATATTGAACTTTGCTTCTTGCTAAACCAAGAAACCAAACAATTTCAATGTAAAAACAACCACCACTTGGTTGATTTTCTATCATCAATATTACCAAATTCAATCAAGATCGAATACCTACTAATTTAACATTAGTATCAAAAGGATACCAAAGACCCAAATTAGTTGTACTTGCGACATATCTAATAATCCGTTTGACAAAGAAGAAGATGTGAATCTTTAGGATTAGACTGATATCTCGCACAAATACCAACGCTAAAAGCGATATCGGTCTACTAGTTAGATATAATAAACTACCAATCATACTACGATATAGCTTAGGATCTACATCTTTACATGTAGAGTCTTTTGAGAGTCTCAAGGTTGTACTCATAGGAGTATCAAATTTTTTACCATTTTCAAATCCAAACCTTTTAACCAAGTTTGTAGCATACTTGGTTTGAGAAATGAAGATTTCATCAGGTTGTTGTTTTACTTGTAACCCTGGGAAGTAATTTAGTTCACCAACCATGCTCATTTGGAATCTTGATTTCATCAACTCTGCAAACTCAATAGACATGTTAGAACAAGTTGATCCATAAATAATATCGTCTACATAGATTTGAACCATTAAAATCTCATTATTATGTTTCTTAACAAATAGCGTTTTATCGACACTTTCCACTTGAAAACTATGACTCAGTAAGAATTTAGTCAATTTTTCATACCATGCCCTGGGCCCTTGTTTCAGACCATAGAGAGCCTTTTTGAGACGAAATACATGATCAGAAAACTTGGGGTCTTCAAACCCTGAGGGTTGTTCTACATAAACTTCTTCATGTAAATCGTCATTTAAGAAGGCACTCTTTACATCCATCTGATAAATTTTAAACTTTCTAAAGCAAGCGATGGAAATAAAAAGTCTGATAGATTCAAGGCGAGCGACTGGAGCAAAGGTTTCATCATAATCGATGCCTTCAATCTGAGTGTACCCTTGTACAACCAGTCTAGCTTTGTTTTGTATAACATTTCCAAGTTCATCAGACTTATTTTTAAAGATCCATTTTGTTCCAATAATGTGTTTATCTTTAGGTCTAGGAACAAGATACCGTGACATCATTATGAACAAATTGATTAAGTTCATCCCGCATAGCTACTATCCAATTTTCGTCGAAAAGCTTCTTTTACATTGACCTGGTTCTATTTGGGATGTAAAACAAACATAATTGCATATGTTTTCAAGTTGTTTGCATGTGTACGAACTCCAAAGTGAGAGGGTTTCCAAGGATTTGATTAGTTGGATGATCTTTGAGTCCTAGGTTGATTGAGATGAAGAGGTATCTTGATTTTCGATTATAAGAATTTCATCATCATCTTTCATCATTCTGAACTCTGAGCAAGTGTATTCAAATGATCATCAATGACCACATTGATGGACTCTTGAATCACACTTGTTCTTTTATTTAGAACCCTATAGGCTCATTTGTTTAAGGAATATCCAAGGAAAATACCTTCATCACTCTTCGTATCAAATTTTCCAAATTTTCACGATCTCGTAAAATGTAACACTTACCGCCAAAAATTCGAAAGTATTTGACAAGAGGTTTCTTTTCGAACCATAACTCATAAGGCCTTATTTTCAGATTTACTAGTATAAACATGATTAATAATGTAGCAAGCAGTATTAATTGCTTCAGCCTAAAGATTTTTGGAGAGCTTCATACTATTTAACATGACATTAGCCATATCCTGAAGCACTCTATTTTTTCTCTCAACTATACCATTTTGTTGAGGAGTTTTGGGTGCAGAGAATTCATGTGATATTCCCTGATCACTACAGAATTTTCTAAAACTGCTATTTTTGAATTCAGAACCATGATCACTACGGATCTTATAAACTTGAGAACCTTTTTCATTTTGGATTCGTTTGATGATCTTCTTTACTTCATCTAGGGTTTCAGATTTGTCTTTTAAGAACGATACCCAAGTGAATCTAGTAAAGTCATCTACGATAACCAAGATGTATTTTTTGCCACCTCGACTCTCCGTTCTAGTTGGTCCAATGAGATCCATATGGAGAAGCTCGAGAGGTCTAGATGTGGTATTGGAGTTCACTTTCTTATGAGAGCTCCTAATTTGTTTGCCCAACTGGCATTCACCACATATTTTGTCTACTTTTTGTAATTTGGGTAGACCTCTTATAAGTTCTCTTTTGCTCAATCTAAATAAGTTCCGGTAGTGTACATGTCCAAGGCGTTTATGCCATAATTTATCTCATCGATGTAGACCATGTAACACGATTGAGTAGATGAGCTTGCATTACTAACGATGTAGCAGTTTTCGGATGTTCTCGCACAGTTAATATAATGTAACCCTCTTTATTAACAATCTCACAACCTTGATTAGAAAACTTTACATTATGATTGTTGTCGCATATCCGAGATATACTCGTAGGTTGTGTTTCAAGCCTCAACATATAATACATTTTTAAATAAGGGAAGGTTATAAAGTGAACCATACCTTGGCCAATGATTTTGCAATTGCTTCCATCACCAAAAGTGATCGACCCATCACCCCGTCTTCAAGATCGGTGAATAAAGCTTTGTCGCTCGTCATATGTCCGAGCATCCACCTGTCAAGGTACCACTTTGAATGGCTTGTAGCTTTGAAAGCAGCAGTGGGCAACCAAGCAGTCAACTTTAGGAACCCATTTCAGTACTATTTTGGGTTTAGGAGTGTAGTTGGACTTTTTCTGTCTATTGTTATATGAATGACCTATAGAGTTAAATTTTAATAGCTCCTTGAGAAGATCAATAATCTTTTCAACCAAAGGATTTTGGTTTTGAAGATTGAAGTTGGCATGGCTATTTTTAGATTTTTGAAAGGTCCTTGAATTTTGTGAAAAACCTTGATAAGTATACTTTACTTTTGAGTTCGAAGACTCTCCTTTCACAAACTTAGGAGCAATATTCTTTTGTTTAGGAGAAGTATTCTTATCATAGCCCAACCCGGATCTATCGCCACATTTTCTCGATCCGGATAACAATTTTTCTAATTTAGGATCACCTTGGGCATATCTCCAAGTGTCTTTTAAACTCAAAAGAGAAGCTACTTCATTTTTGAGTTTCTCATTCTCGGTTTTCAAATCATCAACTTGGGAGGTTTTGATTTTTAAATCACATTTGGTCTTTTCAAAAAAATCAAAAATATGAGATTTTTCTAAGACAAGAGACTCATAATCTTCTTTAAGTTTAGAAAATTTTTCCTTTTGTAATTTAAGCTTGACAAAGAATTTTACAACTCTCCTTATAAAGGGCATTGTATGCATCCCGAAGATCATCTTCATTGTCACAATCACTATTCAGATTCTCTTCGCTAGTTACTTCATCATAATTGAAAAAGTGACTTTGGCTAGAGTCATAAGGGCTTTAACATCATCTCCGACTGCGTTTTGTAATCTTCTCGATTTCGAAGAGGATTCAATCGATGATTCATCCCAAGTAGCCAACATACTCTTCCTTTTTGATTTGTCCTTTTAGGACATTTGTTAGCCAAGTGCCCATACTCTTGACAGCTTGTAACATTGACTATCTTTCAAAGATTTTCGAGCTCTAGGTTTAGATTGTCTCGATCGTTTGATTTTTGAAAATCTCCTTGTTTCTTATTTTTCAAAATTTTATAAAAACTTTTACAAAAAGTGCCATATCATCTTCGAATTTTCAAAGTCCAAGTGCTCTCTTGTGGAATATTTTTAGATGACTTGAGAGCAATTGATTTTCCTTTGGAGCTTTAAAGTTCAATTGTAGGTTTGTAAAGAACCAACTAGTTCCTCAACCCTCATGTTATCCGTATCACGAAGTTCCTGAATCGCGGTTACTTTTGAATTGAACCATTCAGGAAGTGAGCGTAGTATCTTTGCACATACTTTACTTTCTGGGATTCTATCACCAAGACCCCACATTGAGTTTACAATGTCATTCAATCTAGTGTAGAAGTCCATAAACATTTCATTCTCCTCCATATGAATTTCTTCAAATTTAGTTGTGAGGAGTTGGACTTTAGATTTCTTGACAATTGATGTACCCTCGTGTGTCATTTCTAAAAGATCCCATGCTTGTGTAGCATTTTCACATGAGATGATTCTTTTGAATTCATCTAGTGACAATGCACAAGTAATTGCATTTAGTGCTTTTGCATTGGCACTACTCTCACTTTTCTGAAGTGTGGTCCAAAGAGCATAAGATATTACTTTCATTGATTTTGAACCATCTTCATCAGTTACTTCAGTGATAGGTAGTTTCCATCCATTCACTGTGGCCAGCCACACACTTTCATCCATGGATTTGAGAAAGATTCTCATCCTTGCTTTCCAATAGGCATAGTTTGTGCCATTAAAGGGTGGTGGCCTAGTGACAGATACGCTTTCAAAATTTGACATCTTAATATAGCTTAGATCGTTAGCTTATGAAATAAATCCAATAAATAAGCAATAAGCACGAACTATTAGGCTCTGATACCACTTGAAAGGGCCAAGCTATATGCCCTAGAGGGGGGGTGAATAGGGCAATGCCAAATAAAACTTAAAACAGCGGAATAATAAAAGATATAAATAACAATGCTGAATTAATAACAATCTCAAAGCATATGAAATATGAGAATGATACTAAATCAGTTCTAAGGACAACCTTACACCAAAAAACCAATGGCTTATGGTAGGACAACCTTATTTCTAGAACGATCTAGAAAACACAAATGATATGGAAAATAAATCAAGAATAACTTAAAGAAATAAGTCCTAAGTTATTACACCATTCAACCACACTTGCTTAAAATGAAAATTACAACATTCATCCACAAAAGCAATCCACAATAATAAAGGAATAAATGAATAAAGAAATCAAGCACATTCACAACACAACGATATATAGTGGTTCGCCTGTGTGTTCACCAACTATTAGCCAACAGCCACACAGAATGCTACTCCACTCCTAATATCCTCACATAGGGGATATTAGCATGCACTATCAAAATAGGTTTTCACAGGTTCACCCAAAACCTTCACAATTGTGTCTTTTTATCTCGGGCTTACACAATCCAAAACCCCCACAACTGAGTTTTTCGCTCTCCTCGATAACCAAAACAATGAGATTTTTCTGGCAAATCTCAAACAAAACCAGAGAAAGTAAATTACAAAGTAAAATACCTGGATCTCCTTTTGAAGTAGCCCAGTAGAACCAATCGGAGTAGATGAATGATACGTCGTTCAATGTCCAATACTCACATAAAGAATGGTTCTATGTCTAATTGATTTTAGATTAAATCAAGAAGAGCAAGGTCTATTTGATTTTGATCCCAGAAGAAGGAATATCACAAATTCCTCTTTTCTAAATAAGATTGGAATATGGATCAAAATCACAATAGAAAAATGCTAACAAAAGGAATATTAAATATGCACAATAGCTTAAAAAAAATAATCACAACTTATCTCAGAGTATAGCCTTAAATCGCTTGAAGTGAATGGAATGGAATGAATAAATTCTGAAATTTGTGCATTATTTATAGCCTGAAAAATCCCATCTTCGACCGGGTCTTAGAATCCTAGATCGGTCGTAGGCGTCAAAGATTTTGAAAGATTTCCGCGGATTAGATTTGTTATACTCACGACTGGTCTTAGGTAGCCTACGACCGGTCATGGACCACTTACGACTGGTCGTGAGACACCTACGACTGGTCGTGGGACTCGAGATATGTCGCTCGAGTTTGAGTCGTAGGACTACGACCGGTCGAAGGATGAGTCGTAGGACTTCCCAGGACTGGTCGAAGAAAGTCCAGGACTAGTCGAAGGACAACCAGGAAAATCTGAAAATCTATAATAACCTAGGACTGGTCCTGAGAAACCTAAGACTGGTCGAAGCAAAGCTAGGACTGGTCTTAAGATTTCTGGGACTGGTCTTAGAACAAATCACACCAAGTAAATTAAAATATTCGGATTATGTATCCAGAATGACCTATCATACAGACCAACCTAAGGTCAATCTAAGGTCAAACAAACCTTGAAGTGAGATGGACATTGAAGTCTTGAAGGTCTATATTCTCAGATGATTTTGAAGTAGAAGCTTGAGTCGAGTTGATGGTCTTTCTCGAGCTTGGTACATTCTTGACTTGTCTTGATGAAGTCTTCTAATCTTGAACTTGATAGAAGCAAACTTGGAGTCTTCTATTCTTGTAGACTTCATTCATGACATGTCTTGCAAACATTCTTCATTTATGATCTTGTCTTGAAAACATTCTTCATTCATGATCTTGTCTTGAAGCAGTGTGTAGTCACAAACAAGAAACACAAGAAGTACAAGACATATAGGTTTTGGTACTACAAAATTTGACAACCAAAGTGATATGAAATCATAGCACTAACACAGGTTTGAAAGAATTCTGAAGAACTCGCCTTAACCGTGATCATGGGAGGGCTGAGAGACCGTCAGTTTCTCTTTTCGCTAGACAAAAATCTGCCAATAACAATGGCTGATCTACTGAACAGGTCACAAAAATATGCCAACATTGAAGAGGTTCATACTCTTTGAGACGCTGTCCAGAACAAAGCTCCCCCAACCAAAGAACAACAAACGAGGGTAGAACCAAGTTTAACCACTACAAATAGAAAAAGGAAGGATGACCAATCACACAACAACCATCGTCCGAATAAACGACCAGACAACAAGTTTAAGACGTATACTCCTCTCAACAAAATGCCCAAACGAGTCTTGATGGAGATTCAAGACAAGCGTATCCTTACCTGGCCGAGCAAGTTGAAATTTGATCATAATAAAAGGAGTAAAAGCAAATAATGCATTTTCCATCGAGATCACGATCATTTGACGCGCGACTGCTTTGACTTCAAGCAGGAAATTGAAGCACTCATTCGTAATGGTTACTTTAGAGAATGCGTTAGTAATCGAGATGATCGGGCCGCGACATAAGATGCGCAACCCATCAATAATGAGCCAACAGGAGAAATATGCACCATCGTTAGGGGCCCCGGGGTGGAGGAGATTCAAATCAAGCTCTAAAAGCCCACGCACGAAGCATCGTTCATTCTAATTCAGAACGCGAGATCCTTACCACTAGCCAACCTTCGAAAGAGCAAAAGGTGGAGACTTGCAGCCCGACCTTTACTAAAGAGGACACCCGAGGAATCCACCATCCGCACAATGACGCACTTGTGGTCACCCTGAACATAGCCAATCGTAAAGTGTTTCGAATCCTCATGAATACTGGATTGTCGGTAGACATTGTAACGCCCCACACTTTTGGTACGCGGGTGTTACCACTTAAACCCGTAACAAGGGATTTCAAAACTTGGCTAATGAACAACCTAAACTCAATAAATGAAGGGTGGGACTCCACATCATCATTAAAGCCGCCCATTAGGGACCCTAGGAGCTGAGTTGAAGCCTACAATAGTCGTGAGGGTAAGTTGAACCAAACCATCTCAAGTTAAGACAGTTTTCAAATTAGCAAGACGTAGAGAAACAAAACAATGCACTAGAGATCGACCTTTGGAGGCTAGTGAATAGCCAACCAAGAACTCACTGCCTCCCAAATTCCCATTTAACCATTGAAACAAAGTATCAAACTGATTCAGCCATTGGATTAAGGTGTATTGGCTGTAAAAAGGCTTAGAACATGTGATATGGCCCACCCGAGCCTCACATCTACCCCATACTGGGCTAGGACCCATAGAGGGGGCTCCCAAGGTGAATGGATGGAGTGGATTTATCACGAACATCACGGTGGACCCCACATGAAGTACAATTGCACGAAACGCTCCCGTGCATGACGTGCATGGGATGCGGCTCGCTAGTTTGACCAGCACTGACTTGACCCATTTTTTTAAAAAAATCGGGATTCTCTCCCGCTCGTTTGAATTTTTGAAACTGATGAGCATCAGCTTCCTAGATGGCCCACCTCGGCCACTATCTAGTTGATCCGAGCCGTCCATCAGACTTGTGGGGCCCGGACAACCAAAACCTGATAGTCTTTTTGGACCCATGCAAAGGGACATGGATTTAGGATCAAAATGGACTAAACCTAAACGGATGGCTAAGATCATAGTGGTGGTCCAACCTATGGCCACATGGCTGATCCACGATCATCCTGATCGTGTGATCCTAGCCATTTGATCACCCATTTGAAATGCTGTCTTTTATTGCCAAAAACAGGCAGGTAGCCTCCTGCATCATGAAAAAGGCAGGGGAGACAACTGCCGTTTTGGAAATTACAGTTGGCTCAATCCGAGCCCTCTGTGGGCCACGTGATTAATCCTAGCCACTCCCTCTAGGGCAGCCACGTTCTTACGAGATGAGACATCTCGTCTTATGAGAATATAACGAGAATAAGAATATCTCACGAGAACTTCCGAAACGTGGATGAAAGGCTCGAAAAGTGGGCCCCGTGGTGATCAGAGGTTCCATCTGGTTCGTCTAAACGAACCAAATCGTATGAAAATACCTCGTACAAAAATCGACCATTGATGGCCAGGTCATCTTCTGCGTCTACATGTCTGACCCACCATGCCGAGATGGACCCCACCAGGGCTAAAAATGTGCTTTTCTGGTGGGCCATGGCAGCGGGAATCCATCCCCAGGGTTAGATGGACCCCATGTACATTAATTTTGTAAAAATGGTCGTTGCTAGGGCTGGTTCATCTCAGCCGTTGGCTGATTCATGCAGGCTCTCTCTCTTGGCTATAAAAGCCATTGGGGTGCCTCGGGATTCGCACCAAGAGAGCAACATAGAGAGAGAAGGAGAGAGAGGTCTAAGGGGAGGATCTGGTGAATGACTGGACTCGGTACCACACTGCACCAACTCAGCCCTCTCAGATCGGACCGAGTTGGGTCAGCACAGGCCTGTAGCACCACGATCAGAGAAAGAGAGAGAAGTGAGGGCAGGTGCATGCGTTGCTACGCTCCGAATCGAGCTTGACCGAGTTCACAGAACTCAAGCCTCGTTAGAGTCAAGCCTAGGTAATGCCCTACCTCCTTATCCTTCCACCTTCATCTAGCCATAGCTATTGCAGCTGGGACCATTGCCGAAACTAAACCATGAAAAGGGCTGAGATATGGGCCAAAAATGGCCTCTAGCTGGGCTGTGAAACTAGCCTCCTGCTGGTACGAATAGTGGGCCACATCTCAGACCTCAGTGCGCCATGCCATGAATCACAATGGGCCTTATCAAGCTGGGCTATGGGCCCCCTTTATACCGCAAATTAGGACAGCACGACTGGGCCAAAATGGGTCCAACCCAACCCAGTCTTTAGGCATCATTAAGGGCGACAGCTGGACCGAACTGGGCCTAGTCTTGCCCAGTTCCTGGACCACAGATGGACAACAATTGTTGGGCCAAACTAGGCCCAATTCGGGCCTTAGCTAAGGGCAAACTTTAGGCCCAGTTTAAGCCATTAGTTGGGACAAAATTGGGTGGGCCTGTTCACCCTAAAGCAGGCCCAAGTTCCTTTAGTTATCGGGTCCATACAAATCCCATTCATTTCAATGACTTGGATGTTTTAAAACTCTTCTAATTCAAGTTGCCACCTCGGGAATGACCCTAGGGAATCGCTTGTGTGACTTTGGGCTGCAAGATACACACGGGAATTCAGATCAAGGACAGGACTACAACCCTTCAGGTGATGACTTCTCCCCTTGAGCTTTTCATCTCTAAAGTAGGCTAGGGATAGCCTTTACTATCACTATGAATGATGACCCAGAAATGGCTAATCATTCGGGTAGTTTGCTTAAACATATGCCTTATAGGCGAGTTGATCTTTGGTCAGTTTACTTGGATTCATGCCTTAGAATTGGTTAAGATACTTGGTTGGTTTACTTAAATACATGGTTAGTTTACTTAAACTCATATCTTAGAATTTATTAGAATACTTGCTTAGTTTAACTTAATATGTGTCTTAGATGGATTAAAATACTTGATTTGTTTTCCTGAGTGTACGTGTTAGAATTGTCTAATCTACTTGACTAGATACTCAAATACATAAATTACAAGTTTAGCTTCCTTAAGTACGTGCTTTAGAATTGGTAAGTTATGGTTACATGACTCTTGAATTATATATGTATATGAGCTTTACCTTGACTATTGAATCATGTCTGAACCTCCATGCCATACCTCTTTGTAGACACCCAACCTAGGCCGATATCTTGAGAAAGCTAGAATAATCCAATAACCAAGGTCTAATCCAAACCAAACCCTGATCCCAAACCCTAATCCCTGATCCAAAACCCTAATCCAAAACCAAACCCTGATCCAAAACCCTAATCCTGACCCGAGCCATCACGAGCCATCGTTTAAGCCAAAACATATCCATTTGAGCTTAAAAGCTTAAAGAGAAGATTGCCGGACAAAGCGGAGCATCAAATAAAAACCACCGGTCAGAGCCCGGCCCGAACCAGGCCTGGGCGGTAATCGGATTACCTCCGCTCGCGAGATATGTGTGTCCTCTGAGCAACAACTATCTCTCATCCTAAACTCAACTTTAATATGAATTTAAACCCCCCCCCAAATTTCTTCACTATTTACCATTTTACGAACCATAAGAGCCAATGAGAGCATGCCACGTGGCATCCCTCTCTCCTCAAGTAATCCCAAGTTGCCATGTCAGGTTTTATCCCTCTCCAACTTAAAAATTACAGCAATGACACCAGAAAAGGCTATAAATATCCCTCTCCTCTTCACATTTCAAGAGAAGAACCATCAAAGGGAAAGAAAGAGAAAGAGAGAAAGAATGGAAGAGAGTGAGGGTGAGGAGGAGCTCCTAAGCCTCAAAGTTCTGATTTTCCAGCCACCTCTAAGCATCACCTCAACCATCTTAACCCCTTAGTCTAGCTCGAATTAGCTGTGGTGTACTTCATGTTTTAATCATCTCAAGAGCAAGCAAAAAATCATTTCATTTACATACAAGCATTCACCATGACATCTATTCCCTTTTCACCCCCTGCTTATCTAGATCTCTAGTGAACGTGTGCTCTGTAACCTGCCGTACATCGGATCCTATCACATCAGAAATTCCTAGCGATTTAGTCCACTTTTCTTTACTTTTTTGCATAAACATCATCACATCCACCTTCTAGACGCATAGTTGGACGTATGCTCTGTGGCTTGCCGAAATCTCAGATCTTGCCGCATAAAAAATCCACGTGTGCCTAGTCCTACTTCGACCACATCTTTCATCCCTTGGGATTTCTTTACGATACCGATTAGAGACCGTACATGTGTATGGGCAGAGAGGGTGCCTAACACCTTCCCTCTTTGTAATCGAGGTCCCTTACCCAGAATCCCGGATCGCAGACCAGAAGTCAATCTAAGGTAGGAGAGTCTTCAGATTTCTCCAACCTTACGTATTCCGTAGGTTCTAGCCAACTGCAGGATTCTGAGGTTAACTGGCTAGTGGCGACTCAAACATTCACAAATCGGCCTAACCCTCCCCTTACCTCATAAAACATAAAATCTACGTGGACGTCAATTTCCAACGTTCACAAAATGGCGACTCCGCTGGGGACCTGCTAGAATGCACTTGCCGAGACCCGATTTGAAAGTGCGTGGTATTCCAATCTCAAGGGACATTTTTCATACATTGCATACAAAAAGAAAAAAAATCAATCTTTGGCTTACACTTGTTTAGGCATCGATCCGAGCTATGACTACTCGATCCCGAGCAGCTTCAGCTACCCATGAAGATGAGCTGGTGACTCCGCTAATTCCTGAAGCATCAACATCAGCACCAATACCGGCACCGGCACTAACACCAATACCTTCAGTAACTCCAACAGATCCACCAACTACTGTAACCATGAATAAGGTGGCCTAAAGTCTCAAAGTGATGCAAGAGCTATTACTTTGCTTGGTGTCAAGAGCCATACTAAACACACAACAAACACAACCTAGTGTGCAAAATAGCTCGATCCCACAAACCTCTTTCACCTTCTCCCTCATTCTTTCAGCAAATCCTGTTCTCCCTCTTCCAGAGGAGTCAGTACAAGATCAACAACAACCAACAAATGGGAGCAATCCTCTCACACATCGTTACTCAACACATCACAACAATCAGGTTACAACGCAGGTTCCCCCTAACGGGAATTACAGACAAGAACTGGCGGATGCTCATGAAGGGGGTCAGTTATGAGTCCAACTTACTCCCCCTAACAGGAGCAGCATTCCGGAATTGGCAGATACCCCAAGTGGGAGCCGTTTCCGTACATCACACCCTCCTCCAAAAGGGAGTGGAGTTCAATTCCAGCTACCTCCCGTCACCTGGAGTCCATCTTCTTTCCAACAACCCCCTGTTCTCGGAAATCAAAGGGTCGAAGAAATCGACCCTTATGAGGAGGAAGCAACATAAGCCCTACATCAAGGCAGAAGATCCCGAACCCCAACAAATCAGAAATGGATGAAATGCGAGAACAATTGCAAAATGTGCAAAACCAACTATAGAGACAACAAGGAGTGGATCTTCCATCCACTAAATTCAGGGATTTATGTCCCTTCCCAGATGCTCGGGTACCTCCGAATTTTAAGGTACCGAAATTCAAAAGATATGACGATAGCGGGTGTCCCACAACACATCTAAAAGCCTTTTGTGGGGAACTCAATGTGATAGCAGGGAATGATGGAGCCTTGATATGGCTTTTCCAGAAATCCCTCAAGGGTGACGCTCTGGATTGGTACACTCATTGGACAACCATCAGATTCGGACTTGGGAGAGACTCTCTTAGGCATTCATTGATAGATTTTCCTAAAATCCGAACATGGCTCCTAGAAGAGTTGATCTGGTTGCCTTGAGGCAAAAAAGTGATGAACCATTATCATCATACGTGGGGCGATGGCGAGCCATGGAGGCCCGAATGAGAAACCCCATCGACAAAGAGGAGCAGATATCCATGATTGTCCATTCGGAAAACCCAAACATTTCAGGATATTTGATCTCATACTCATATGTGAACTTCTCTCAGCTCATCTGAGCTAGAGATCAGGTAGAAGCAGGGATAAGAGCCGAAACCATTTCCCCATGGCCACATTAGGCCCCCTCAATCAAAAGAAACAAAATTAAGGGGAAACCCATCGGATACAGGAATGGAAACGGTGCTTCTCCCGTAAAGCGAACTACAAATGTTAACAACATTGTCGCCAACACTCAAGGCAACCAGTACGCTCTGCAACTAGAGCCACAACAAAACTGGCAGTACCAGCCAGAGCAAACCCAACAGGGATATCAGGCACAACCACCTCAACAATAACAATAGCAGCCTAGGGGAAATGCGTAAAACCCATATAAACAAGCAATGCTGGGCAGAAAGTTCACCCCGCTAGCACAAACATACAGTCATGTCATGGCTATGCTGGTTCAAAAGCAACTTCTAACATCTCTCTAAACCCGACCTCCGCCAAATCCCTTGCCCCTAAGTTATAATGAAAACCAGTATTGCACATTTTATCAATCTCCTAGCCATCTTACTGACCATTGTTTCGCTTTGAAACATGCGGTCTAAGACTTGATTGAAAGCCAGAAGATTGTGATCACCCTGCAGGCTAACAATCTGACTCAGGCCAACACCCTCCATAACCCCCTGCCATCGCATCAGGTGGGACCTAGCACATCTGGCACCTTTACTGTCAACAATATTGAAGAGGAATACCCCACATATTCCTTCCCACATCGCTCCATACAAGCAATCATGCCCGATACAGCAAATCGGACATGGGGATACCAATAGGAACCTCCGCCTGGGCCACAGGTGTTCCTCGAACCAACATCAACAACACCGCCTCTCATCCTCTAAGGGGCACCGACAACATCCAACAGGTCAAACTCTCAGCCTTTCGTTCTTCAAGGGGTGCATCCAGCATCATCTCCCAACAGGTCAATCTCTGAACCCATCATTATACTAGTGGGCCTCCCTAATCTAGCCCCGCTAACCTTGCAAGGGCCACCCCCGGTCCAATCTCCAAGTTTCCTCTTACCTCACCAGCTAGTGCATGCCCAAAGGATGTCGCCTTCACAAAATGAACACCAAAACAAGGAGGAAAGTCCCACCATAAAAACCAGTGAGGATTAGTTGTACTCCAAGAGAAATCCTTAAGTCCACCACAAACAGTCCCGGTAACGACTCCATAGCCTCAAGAACCAATGATATACCTGGAAGGGAGGGTGGTTCCCTCCTATAACATGAAAGCAGTCCCGTGGCACTACCCCGAATGCGCCGAAGTGGGCAATAATGGCAAGTACTTTAGGAGAGACAATCAAATCCTAAAAGAAACCCCGAGAACTTTGTCGGGAACGGCCTACAAAGCCGATACTACCTATGATGTAGCAACCCAGCTCAAATCCATTCCCGCACAAATTTCCATCTTGGAACTTCTGTGCACCTCAAGATCGCATCGAGAAATCTTTGCAAAAACTCTCAATGATGCACACATTTCTTCTGACGTACCACCTGAAATGGTGGCAAGCATGATCGGACAACTCCTTGCACCCAAGCCATCACATTCACCAATGATGAGTTGCCACCTAAAGGCCGTAAACATGGGCGCTCACTCAATATAGTTGTCCATTACAAGAATTTCAAAGTTTCACTTGTACTCAACGATAATGGATCGAGCTTAAATGTTTGCCCTTTAAGGATTGCCGAGCGTTTAAGGATCGAACCATCTTCTTTCAGGCCCAGTACCATGAGCGTCAGGGCTTTCGATAACTCCCGAAGGCAAGTGGAGGCAAAAATAGACATTGAGTTACAAATTGGACCAGACATGACTCTTGCCACATTTCAAATCATTTACATTCTTGCCTCGTTTAACCTTCCGTTAGGGTAACCATGGCTTCATGTCGTGGGAGCCATCCTGTCCACTCTCCATTAAAGGGTTAAATTCTCTTTGGAAAATTGAATCATCTCAGTGCTGGAAGAACCAAAGATCATTCTACCAGTAGCGGTCAATATCCCAAAAACTGACATTCTAGTGATTGATGTTTAGCATCCGGAGGGTGACATATCATATCACAGTTTTGAGTTCGAAATTGTGAATTCCATCGCCAACTACCACCCACTCGCTGCCGAATATGTCATCCCCCTGCTAAATGGCTAATCCTGAATTACCATACCGAATTCCACAAGAAAGGTATGGTATTAACATAAGCTCGTGCCAACGAGTGAAGACAGCGACTGAAATATCAATCGACACAGGAAGATTAGGCCACAAGGCTTAAAAAGAAGCAACCATTCAAATGTACACCCATTAAGTTCGTAAAGTCCAGGACAGTTTGTGGTGACACGGTGACTTCTCTTGAGAATCACCTTTAGCGGCTTAAATTAACCAAACACTCCAGCCAGGAGACAACTTGGCCGCTAATACGGTGTGACAAAATCCTCAAGATTTCAAAAGTACATCCAATGCTAGGGGCAAAACCCCCAGACCTGTCAAATGAAGCTAGGGGCACGGAAACAAGGCTACCCATTGAGGACCCAGGATCAAAGATACCTATTACAAGGCAAATGAACAAGAGCGGGGAGGCACCCATCCCCACCAACAGTCAAGGGAAAACATCACCACCAATAGCTCAACAACGTAAGGGGCAAAAGCAAACCCTCCATTGGATCGAAAAGGGAAGTGGCCTTCCCTCGACTGGACAGACATCAAGATCCACCGCAGTATGGACCTGAGGAACTTGAAGAGCTCCAACTTCCGAGCGAAGAGATTGGGTCAGACATAGACTCTAAACCCAGTCCAGCGAACATCATGGTCATCGGGACGGATGACCCACAGGTACAAACAGAGCAAGGAAACAGGGTTGAAAGGGGGAAAGAACTAAGTTGGACAGCCATCCCCCTAATGATCGAATCAGCCGGTAAGCCATCCATGGATGCCAACCTAAAAAAAGCCAATGTAAATAGCAGTTGGTACCCTGAATCAGGATAAGATCAATCATGGTTTGCAACACTGTCCTGTTCGGGATCCCTTGGCGACACAAAAAAAAAAGATCAGAAAATCTTCAAAACACAAAAAGCAATAAATATTCCAAAAATCACAAAAATATCAAATATTTCTCAAAATAACAAAACATCAGAAAAACTTCAAAAATAAAAAAACAGCAGAAAATCCTTCAAAACTTACTGTGCCAAAAACATCACTCACAGCTTTAGAATTCGAGGTCGACTCATACGATTTCGATCTAAATTTAGACTTTGAACTCATGGGTTTGGATGATGCATAGGATAAGGGAAATGATGATACCGCTCTTGAACTTGAGTATTCCCTCAAAAAATTTGAAACAAAGGCTAACGTTGTGTAGACGATTTCGAAGTTGTGAACCTAGGATCACTGGAACTCCTCAGAGAAGTGTGCATCGGTGGATCACTGCCTCCGGGATACAAGCAAAAGATGATGGAATTCTTAAAACTAAGGTTATCCAACTTTGCTTTCTCTTACGAAGACATGTCATGGCTCAATGAAGATTTGGTGGTACATCACTTGCCAACAAAGCCGAAAATGAAGCCTGTTAAATAGAAGCTCCAAAGAATGAAGCCAGAATGGGCCCTGAAGGTCCGTGATGAAGTCATCAAGCAATACAATGCGGGGTTCCTAGTAGTCTCCAACTATCCGGAATGGCTCGCAAATATCATACCAGTTTCAAAGAAGGACGACAAAGTCAAGATATGCATCAACTTTAGGAACCTCAACAAAGCAAGTCCTAAAGACGATTTTCCTCTACCTCACATCGATTCACTGGTAGACAACACTGCTGGACACAAGATCTTCTCCTTCATGGATGGCTTCTCCGACTACAATCAAATCAAGATAGTCGTCGAAGATTGTGAGAAGACTTCCTTTATCACGCCGTGGGGAACTTTCTGCTACTGAGTTATGCCCTTCGAGCTGAAGAATGCAGGAGCTACATATCAGCGAGCCATGATTGCCTTGTTCCACAACAAGATAAACAAGGAAATGGATGTCTATGTGGATGACATGATTGTCAAATCTTGCATGATCGAAGGACATTTTGAAGACCTCAAGAAACTCTTCGATAGACTGGAAAAGTTCAAGCTCCACCTTAACCCGCAAAAGTGCATCTTCGGGGCAACTAGAGGCAAACTGTTGGGTTTCATCGTCAGCGAAGATGGGATTCGGGTGGACGAGACCAAAACCAAAGCAATCATCGAAATGCCGCCTCCCAAGACCGAAAAAGAGATTCAGAGTTTCCTCGGAAGGATCCAGTACAGCAGTCGATTCATCACACAGCTCATGCCCATTTGTGAGCCTATATTCAAGCTTTTAAGGAAGAACTCGCCAAAGGAATGGAATGACGACTACCAAGCGGCTTTTGATAAAATCAAGAAGTATCTGCTAAACCCTCAAGTGCTCATGTCGCCTACACTAGGTAGCCCACTACTGTTGTTCATTTCTGTTGCAGCGGAAGCAATTGAAACATAATATATAAGCTATATATAATATTTATATAATATATAAAATATTATATATAATATAATACAATATTGTATATAATATAATATATATTATATATATACACACACACCGCACATACACACCCGCACACGTACACATACGCACACACACCCATCGTCCCTTGGACGGTGGGGATATAACAAATACATCACAGAGGGCTCCACTGTCCAGGCGGACGGTGGAAATAAAACACATGTATCATTGTGGGTCCCACGTGGGGCCCACCGTAATGTTTATATGAGATCTAACCCGTCCATAAGGTCACACAGACCTCGATGAAGGGTAGAAACAAATTTTGTCTTGATCTAAAATTTCTGTGGACCCAAAAAGGATTTTAATGGCAAATGGTCAATTCACACTATTTCCTATGATGTGGGCCATCTGAGCGTTAGATCGGCCCAAGTTTTGGAGGGTGGCCCACTTCCCTAGGGGCCCACCTAATGGATGAAGTGGATACATAACACACCTCATGGTGGGTCCCACGACTGGGGCCATGGGACCCTGCTCGTCCGCCCCCGGCCAGCAGTAGGCACCGTCTCGTCCGACGGAAGAAGAGCTGACGCGCCGTCTTGTAAATTTTTTTTAAAACCTATTTTTTTGTGGTTTTTCATGTACGGGGCCCGCACCAGCCAAATCCACCCCAGCCACTAGTTTCCATGGCCTGAGATGGACCAACCAAGTCTAATATCGGATATTTTTCGGTATATAGGACTATCAGGGTAGATTTCAACGGTAAAGACATTATTTTCAATGCTATGGCCCACCAGATACTCGGATCAACCTCATTTTTTGGCTCAACGCCTAAAATGAGTTGGTAAATAGGATGGACGGCTTGGACCAAATCCATATATCAAGGTGGGGCCTATATGAGTGGGCCACCAAGAAGCTTGTAAACCAAGCTTATATTTATGTTTTCCAGTGACGTCCAGCATCCCTAGACGCTGGACGGGTTCTCACAGCACATGCTTGGAGGTGGGCTTTGCTCAAGTGGGCCACCTCATGATGGATGGTGTGGGTACAACACATATAAGGTGGGGTCCGTCCAAGTGGGCCACTCAACTACATCACCATAAAAGAAGAGAGAGAGACAGAAAGAAAGAAACACCCACCTTATATCTTATTGTCTTTTTTCTTCCATCAATGCATGCTAGAGGTCCAATGGATGGATTCAATGGTTGAGATCGACTTAGGACGGTGGAGATGGGAGATAGGAAGTGGGCCATACTTGCTTCTCCCCCATAGAAGCCATGGACGTGGGTTGCTTGGAGAAAATGAGGGAGAAAGATTGTTGTAAGAGAGAGAGGAGTGGTGAGGTGGAGTGATGGGATGAGAGATGGTGAGTGATGGAGTGTGTAAGAGATGGGATGGAAAGGTTGACTTTGGGGTTGCTTAGGGATGAGTGAAAGTTGATGTGTACTTGACATGAGGTGTGATTGATGTGTACCTTGATTGATTGATGGGATTAATTTGACATTTGGTAAAGATTCTCTTATGAGGCATTTTTTCTCGTACTGAGAGCTGGCCTACATCTCCTGGCCCGGGTATCAAATCGGTGCATGAGTTACGGCGTCGGAACCGCGGCGACGGTGCGGTCGAAATGGTATAAGTCTCGGATTAAGCTGACTCAATTCTACATGATACGACTTAGGGTTGATCGCAAAAGTTGATTATATGTCGCAGGTTGCCGGAATACACCGGAAAGGATCACGAGATTCGACGGAACAGTACGGTCTAGGATACGAGTCTTACAGAAGTGGGTCAAATCTTGTCAGAAATCCATGAAGGACTGTGCGGCCCACACATGAATAGACATATGATGGCAAAGAAGATCCTATGGCTTAGCTATTATTGACTAACAATGGAGACAGATTGCTGCAAACACGTCAGGAAGTGCTTCAAGTGTCAAGAGCATGCGAACCAGATTCACACGCCTACTTCTGAGCTATACAACCTGACGACACCATGGCCCTTCTCTATATGGGGACTTGACATCATCGATAAAGTTAACCTCAAAGCTTCAAATGGACATGAATATATCCTAGTGACGGTAAATTACTTCACCAAATGGATAGAGGCAACATCCTATACTACCATCGCAGCATCTCATGTGATCAAGTACATGAAGAACAATATCATCAGGCGGTACGGGGTTCCTCATGACTTATTATAGATAACGGAACTCCGTTCATCAATAAAAGGATGGGCGATTTCCTCGATGAGTTTAAGATCTAATGTCATCAATTAAGCCCCTACCATCCATAAATGAATGGTGGGGTCGAAGCTGCGAATAAGACTATCATTCACATATTGGAGAAAATGGTCAAGACATATCATGACTGGTCAAAAATGCTCTCATACGTAGTCTGGGCTTATCGGAGGTCTGTACGATCTGCTACAGGCGTAACTCCATATGAAATCGCATACGGAATGGAAGCAGTATTACCAGTCGAGATTGAAATCCCATCACTCCGAGTATTACTAGAAAGTGAATTTGAGGAAGGTGAGTGGCAACAAGTAAGATACGATCAACTGCATCTGGCAAACGAAAAGCACATGCATACGCTAAGCCACTCGCAATGCTACCAAAGAAGGATTGCATGAGCCTACAACAAGAGGGTCTGAAAGAAGAGCTTCAAAGTTGGTAACATGGTCATGAAGTATATCTTATAACCGCACTTGTTAGATCCTAGAGGAAAGTTCAAACCTTTGTAGGATGGACCGCTGATCATTCGAGAGGTACTCCTAGGAGGTGCCCTCTAACTCACCAATCTATGAGGAGAAGATCTTCCCAAGCCCATCAACGTCAATAATGTGAAGATCTATCATGGGTAACCTCACCTATCCTTGTCAATGGTTACAATTGTTAAGCTAACAAAAAAAAAAAACAACAACTAAAAGCTCACCCACTCTCTCCCCCCAAAAAAAAAAGGAAGAAAAGTTCACCCATCCTTTCTCTCATGGAAAAAATAAGAAGAAAAGCTCCCCACCCTTTCCCCAATAAAAATAAAAAGAAGAAAAGTTCACCCATCCTTTCTTCCACAAAAAAAGGGGGAGAAAAGTTCAGTCATTATTCTCCCACAAAACAAAAAAGGAAGAAAAAGACAAAAAAAAAACTCCAAAAAGAATGCAAAAAAGGAGGAAATAAAGTCATCCCACATCCCAAAACAATCTGACCAAAATAAATTAGCTTGTGATTGTAATCAAAAGACAAAGACAAGAGGGTAGCCAGTCGGCCGGCTATGAAGGAAGTCTCTCAGTCTCTCCCGGCACTTCAAAAAAAAAAAAAATTAAGAAAAAAAGAAAGACATGCCTAAGCAAAAAGGACGAGTTGAAAACCCGAAAGAGTGGCTCGAGTAAAAACAGCGAGCATGTAGCGGACTTGGTGAAAGCTCGAAAGGGCCCCAAGGGTTAAAAAAAGGCACAGTTGCCATGGGGCAGGCAAGAACAAAAACCTGTGACGTAGTAAAAATCCGTAAGGACACTACGGGCAAAAATGACGGGAAAGCCAGTCGTAGTGAAAACTTGAAAGGGCGCTACAGGCAAGAATAGCTATATATATATATATATATATATATATATATATATATATATATATACATACAAGTGTAGGTACAAAGGAAGCCGAGATAATGAGCGAAACGAAGAGATTCAAGGAAAGGACTGATCCTGGATCAAAATTCTGTCAGACTCTACCCAAATCCAAAGGGCACGATCCCGAGTGTGCACTCTCAGGGAACTAAGGTCTCTAGTACACAACCCAAACTACTGAATACAACGTGGGCTGAGCGCAACATTCTGATCCCAATCATCCAAAGCACAAATCCAAACACAAGTGAACACTGATAAATTTGGCACAAATAAAAAAATTTCTTTTCTTTCAAAAGTTTTTTTGTATATTGTTTTCTTTCTTTATAAAATCAAAAACATGCATGCACATACAAGACAAGCAGCCATCGAAGCCAGGGATCATAACGTAAGCCTCTATCTTATCTCTCGTACATCGATAATCTCTGCCTAAGTCGCTTTACCGCCATGCACAGGTAGAAGACCTCGTCTCTCTCCAACCGATGCAAAGTAATCATGCTTTCATCATATCACCGCCCCACCGCTAGCTGACAGGCCATATCCTCACGGGACTAATGAAGAACGGCAAGCTCAGATATAAGATGGTTATACGTCGCAAGCAGGAACAACGGGTCAATAAAAGGCCGCTCCTCGAATGCCTAAAATGGATCTTCAATGCCTGAAGAGGATGAAGCAGTATCACCAGCTATATCTTGATCGTCAACCTCATCCATCAAGTGCCTACCAGGGACTTGACGATAAAGCGATTGCTCTGCTACCCATCGCTGGTACGGTACTGTCACTAAAGGAGGAGCCTAAGACTCAAACTTCAAAGCTGCCACATTCAAGCAGCTTTGTCAGGAAATCCAGACTCGTCAGTACAAAGTAATCAGGCTAGAAGGAAGAGGAGCATGTCCAAAACCAGAAAAGGCGAAGTCGGGAATGTCTTGCCAGAAGCCAAACTGCCGGAGAAATCGTACTAGATGATAAGAACAATACCCCCGAAGAATTCTCAATTCCCTAAACCTATAGCTTATAACCTAAACCTAAACCTTAACCTAAAACTAAACTAAAACCTATAACCTAAACCTAAACCAAAACCTAAATTTATAACCTATAACCTAATAGTAACCTAAACCTAAAACCTAAACCTTAACTTATAACCTAAAACCTAAACCTAAACCCAAAACCTAAAACCTAAATGTATTCTCAAATCCCTAAACCTAAACCTACACCTACACCTAATCCTAATCTCAACTCCCTAACCTTAACCTAAGCTTAAACTTGAAAACCCAAACCTAAACCCGATCCCAAATCCAAACCCGATTTCCTAAACCCTAAACCCTAAACCTATTCTCAAATCCCAAAACCTATACTTATAACCTAAACCTAAACCTAAACTTGGAGGAGCTGGCGAGGCAGAGGGAGGAGTAGGAAAGGCAGAGGGAGGAGCAGGAGAGGAGGATAGAGGATCAGCTGGCGAGGCAGAGGAGGATGAAGGAGGAGTTGGTGAGGCAGAGGGAGGAGCAGGAGAGGAGGATGGCCGAGATGCGGGTGGAGCATGAACGACCGATGACAAAGATGTTTCAGGCTTTCGCTGCACGCTTACCCACCGATGCCCCACCACCTCCGTCTTCATTTTTGTGATTTTTTGTTTATTTGTTTATGATGTTAAGTTTATATGTATTTATGCATGAATGAATGTGATACAGATAAGATTGTTTGTGTTTGGATGAATATAGTTTATGTAGTTTGGGTTTAGATGGATGTGAATGTGAATATGATAAAATGTGTATATCAGGATGAATATGATGGAATATACTATTAACAGATGTAAATCAGGAATTTTGTATGGATTTTGAGGTGGAATATTTTTTTTTAAAGGAAACTTTTGGTGACGAAAATTTTCGTTGCTAAAAGATATGTCAGTTTATTTTTAGCAGCGAAAATTTTCGCTGCTAAAAGTCTTGTATAGTATTTTTTTAGCGACGAACATTTTTTTCACTAAAACTTTATTTAGTTTGGGTTTAGATGGATGTGAATGTGAATATGATGGAATATACTATTAACAGATGTAAATCAGGAATTTTGTATGGATTTTGAGGTGGAATATTTTTTTAAAAGGAAACTTTTGGTGACGAAAATTTTCGTTGCTAAAAGATATGTCAGTTTATTTTTAACAGCGAACATTTTCGTTGCTAAGTCTTGTATAGTATTTTTTAGCAATGAACATTTTCGCCGCTAAAACTTTATGTAGTTTGGGTTTAGATGGATGTGAATGTGAATATGAATATGATGGAATATATTGTTAACCGATGTATATCAGGAATTTTGTACCGATTTTGAGCTGAAATATTTTTTTGTAAAAGAAACGTTTGGCTACGAAAATTTTCGTTGTTAAAAGATACGTCAGTTTATTTTTAGCAGCCAAACCTTTCGCGGCTAAAAGTCTTGTATAGTATTTTTTAGCGACGAACATTTTCGCCGCTAAAACTTTATGTAGTTTGGTTTAGTTCGATGTGAATGTGAATATGATGGAATATATTGTTAATAGATGTATATCAGGAATTTTGTACGGATTTTGAGTTAGAATATTTTTTTTTTTAAAGAAACTTTTGGCAACAAAAATTTTCGTCGCTAAAAGATATGCTAGTTTAGTTTTAGCAGCGAAAATTTTCGCTGCTAAAAGTTTTGAATAGTGTTTTTTAGCGACGAAAATTTTCGCCGCTAAAAGTTTATGTAGTGAATATGATAAAATGTTGATATCAGGATGAATATGATGAAATTAATTGTTAACAGGTGTATATCAGAAATTTTGTACGGATTTTGAACTGGAATATTTTTTTTTTTTTAAAAAAGAAACCTTCGGCGACGAAAAGTTTCGTCGCTAAAAGATATGTTAGTTTATTTTGAGCAACGAGACTTTTAGCAGCGAAACTTTTCACCGCTAAAAGTCTTGCACCTTACAAGACTTCTAGCAACGAATATTTTCGCCGCTGAAAGTTTAAGAAAATGTTCCGAGTTTTTAGCGACGAAAATTTTCGTCGCTAAAGGTCTCATACAGTATTTTTAGCTGCGAAAATTTTTGCAACTAAAAGAAAATGTTTGGAGTATTTAGCGACGAAAATTTTCGTTGCTAAAAGTCTAATGTCCTATTTTTAGCTACGAAAATTTTCGTCGCAAAAAGTTTCGTCACTAAAAGTGAGCTTTTAGGAACGAAAATTTATTTCGTCGCTAAAAATGACTTTTGGCGATGAAAAATAGTTTCGTCGCTAAAAACCCTCTTTTTCGTAGTGAGAGGAGTGTGAGTCGCGCTACAAATCAAGGGTGTACGACAAAGTCATGGAGCCTCCCAGGTAACCTCCCATCCTCGGAACTGAGAAAGCATACGGCAATAGAGTGACTAAGTAGCCTCAGCACCAAGAGGAAAGCCATCAAACAATAAAGATAACACATCGCCATGGCGAGAGTCAGGCCACAAAAGCAGAGGAGTCATATAAAGGTGCTCCCACAGCCATACCTAGGGAAAGGTATGATTCGAGCTCAAGTTGCAAGCAAATAACAGAGCAGATGAAAGGAAAGAGGACAAAAGCAAAAAAAAATTACCTGAAGAAATGAACAGCAGCCCCGAAGGATACAAGTATGTCCGAGCGAGCACTCAGTCAAGCCTAAAAAGAGCGCTGCCAGCACCATAGAGACAACGCTCCAATGGCCCAGAACACAGCGGAATACATCAAGTAAAACTGCTAGAGACGACTGTCGCTAACCTGAAAAGAGCAATTCCACCAAGACACAAAAGATCAGTGCATTCAAACACCGAAGCTAGCGATCAGATCCTGGACCCCCTCGAGCAGTCGAACAACGATCATACAAAAGCTCGAGTGAAAACTCATCAGCTCTGCTCTCTGTAGTGGGGAATGCAACCGAAAATCCAAACCATGGGCCCATATTAGCAGGATGAACTGGCTCGAACGAAGGGATATAAGGCTCCCAAGTAAGAGGAAGACCAGACAAGCATGTAAACTCCTCTATAGATGGACCCAGCTCCAAATCATTGAAGGAAAACAGGTTCAATGCCGGAACCCAATCATATGACACCGCACTCAACAGTCGCCAATCTAGGCGAACTCTGTGGAGATGAAGAACCTTCCGAAAGCCTAAGGAGCCCAACTTAAAGACCTCGGACTTAGTCAAGCTCTTGATCTAGATGTGCAACCTCTTGAAAAATGTGCTACGTGGCTACAACCAACAAGTCCGAACAGGCATACCCTCTGTAATCTAGAATCTAAGATCAACAAGAGAATCATAAAAAATGGGCATACCCTCATCCAACAGATCAATCTCATGGTGTCAAAAAAAGCCTGACTCACCCATCGCATCCCGAAGAGTATCCTGGAAAGCTGCAGCAGGTAGACTTGAACCTCCAACAACCGCTACATCAAGAGCAATCTGAAAAGTGCAGGCCCTAGGAGCCACACACCCGAACCATCCCGGTAGCTGATAGGGCCAGCACCCAAATTCTTGGCAACAACAATAGCCTGTCCCATCACCACCTTAAAATCCTTGCCAAAAATCTTACCCAAGCCATCCACAAGGGGTCTGTCACCTGCCAAATCCAAATCACCCAAATCATCACAATGGGGTCCACCACCTACCAGGCCCGATCCTCACCATCCATACCATCCAAACCCCTCAACATGATATCTCTACCACCCAAATGTGTCCTACCAAGATCCGGACCATCCAACATCATCCTAATATCATCAACACCATCAAATAGCCCTCCCATGATCATCCTACCAACATCCATAATACCCGATGACCCACCTAGCATGAAACCATCAAACCCATCCAAACCACCAAAACCATCAAAATGATCCAACCACATCCCTTCTCCACCATTAATGGTGGTGGGAACAATGCCATAAATAGCATTAACTTCCTCAAAAGGACCCATCACTCCTCCATTAATCTCCATCATTCCACCCTCACCTACCAAGCCATCATGAGTAACTTCACCAACCCTTCCATCATTGATGTTGTACCCACTAACATCCTCTCCACAACTAGCCATAATAAGGACAAAGGATAAAGGACAAAGTGGAGAAGAAGACAAAGAATGGGGACAAAAAGGAAGAAGAAGGAGACAAAGGGATCGATCCAAGAGGTCTGTGCGAGAAGCGAATAAACCAGAAAAGGGCTGAGAAACATATAAAGAAGAAGGACGTTTACTGGAAGAAAAGATGGACGGTGGTGGTAATCAGATTACCGACGGCAGTAATCGGATTACCTCTGTCAGATCCTGACATCTCTATACCACTGTTACACTTGACAAGACAGAACGAGAAGGAAAAAGGTCAACGGCGGTAGTCCAACTATCGCCTGGGCCCACTTCCAAATGAAGTAAAGGGTGGGGCCCACTTCAGAGGCCCTAGAACATTAATCTTCTACCAGCAACTCAATTGGGATCATAGAAATGCTCAAAATACAATCCGGAAAGCAACATCAGGTGACAAAAAGTTTCATATATATAGAAAATTATACATCTGGTGATACATGACCACATGATACAATGAAGTTAGTCATCATCGGGTATATATCATCCATATCCTTCTGACGAACGTGTGGCTCCAAAAGTCCCCCTCCGGTAAAACGTGCACCACCTCTCGGACCATAGGGAGGTTGAAGAATAGGGTCGATATCGTGCTACTCACACCATGAGTTGTACTCCCTCAATGGATCGACAAAGACATTAGCATCAAACCCCTCCAAAGCAGCAGTCAACTCCAGCTCGAGCACCAACCTCCCATCGATGACGGACGGTGGGTTGAGGCCGAACAAGGGGTTACCGTTGAAAAGCCTCTCTAAGATACCACTTCATTACCCGAGGATCTTCCAAGATACGACACCGTCGTGAAGCCTGAAAAGCCTCTCTCTAAGATACCACTTCATTACCCGAGGATCTTCCAAGATACGACACCGTCGTGAAGCCTGAAAAGCCTCCCGAGCTGCAGGAGTAAGCGCCGCATTCATCTGAAGATATGGTCTGGTATGGAACCGCGGAAGATAAGAAGATAAGGGACAAAAGTCAAACAAGAAGCATATGATATAGGGTAGGGTAACTACTCACATCATCGAGAATAAGGGCATTAACATTCAACCTCCATGCGAGATCAAAAAACACGCCCATACAGCTACAATTATCCTTATACCACAGCATCATGCGAGGAAAAGGAGGTGAAGGATCGATCAAAGTGGGCGTCAAGTGTGGAAAATGGTCAAAGAAGCAAACCTGCATGAAGCCACGATCAGAATTTATAACCGATCATCCAAAAGAAGATACAAAGGAAAGGGCTTGATCATACCTCGATGATTGGATAAAAACCAGTCAAAGACTAGCTGATGCAGCGACTGGCTTTGTCCAGCCCATCATATAAATGGGCAAGGAGAGCTGCATTCCAATTGTACGACGTGGGAAAAGTGATATTGGCCACAAGCGACAATAGACGGGAACTCACCATCTCATTCCCGTGACAAAAGATCATCGCTCCCATGGTATATAATATCAAGGGGCGGGCCTTCACAACGATCATGGCCTTGGTCTCAGGAATGCGCCGGGCAAAATTTACAGATAGTCAAAGTAGTTTGAACCGATGACCAGAAAAATCAGAACGATCTGGGCATCATCCCCAACAGGCTCATCCAATCATCGACAGAAGGTACCGGGAGATCTTCCTTAAATGGAATGGATCCCCCATCGTACCTGAGACCCAACTGCATATAAACGTCATATGGGGTGATCCCCCATTCCCTGAAGGGTAACTGAAAAGTATGAGTCTCTGCATACCACCGCTCTGTCAACATAGACAAGAGGGACATGTTCGTCTTACTTAGACGGACTCGGAACAGATGGGCGAAAGGAGCGCGCTCCAATACATCAAAGAATAGAGGTTATGGATCTTTAAACCAATTTGGCCCATGCGTCCTAACTCCACGCTCCCTCAAGACCACAAGAGCACCACATTCCCGACCCACGTCAGACAAGTGTCGAGCCTCTCGGGGTACGGAACAGGGATCGACCGACTGACTAGAAGGACCAACCTCATTCCTACTGCGATGAGGCATTCTACACAAGCAAGATCCACAGGTAAGCATCCTTCTCACTACAAGGTTCAAAATCCCATAGCCCAAGTCAAAGTCAAAAGCCCAAGTCAAAGTCCAAGCCCAAGGCCCAAGTCAAAGTCAAAGTCAAAAGCCCAAGACCCAAGTCAAAAGTTCAAGGACCAAGCCCAAAAGGCCAAGGCCCAATGGGCACAAAGTCCAAAAGTCTAATGAACCCAAAAGATCAAACGACCCAAAAATCCATCAAGGCCCAAGAGCCCAAATCCATTGTCCAAGGCCAGGCCCATTCCTCACAAAGACCAATTTCATGGCCCATGGCCCATATGTCCAGATAAGGCCCATATCCCCAATCCATGATCTAGGGCTCGCCTAAAAAACCAATTCCATTCATGGTCAAAATCATAAATATGAATGTGATCCACTCCGCAAGTGATGGCCACCATCATAATGTTCAAGTGGACCTCAAATCATCCATCCCACGGTCCAGATCATCACAAAAAAAGGAAAAACAAAAAGATCATGAGAGTGGGGCAAAGGTTTTGATTTATTTTGAATTTTATAAAACACGTAATGGATATAAATAGTCTGATTGATTCAAGATGAGCTATTGGCGCAAAGGTTTCATCATAATCAATACCTTCAATTTGGGTGTATCCTTGTACAACCAGCCTAGCCTTGTTTCTAATTATGTTACCAAATTCATCAGACTTATTCTTGAAAATCCATTTTGTTTCGATAATATATTTATCAGTTGGAACTAAATACCAAACATCATTTCTCACAGACTGATTGAGCTCTTCTTGCATAGGTACAATCTAGTTTTCATCAGTAAGGGCTTCTTTTACGTTAGCCGGCTCCATCTGAGATGTAAAGCACACGTGGTTACACACATCTTCTAATTGCTTATGAGGGCGTGCACTAGTGAAGGTGTAACATCCCATTTTGCCAACCTAGAATTAGACGTCCTTAGACAATGGGTCGATCCTAATACCTTATTAACTTGTCAGAAATGAATCCCACGGTCTAAGATCGCTTCTTAACCCATTTCCTTCACAAATCTCACTTTCACTATCTTATCCTTCACAAAGTGACTAAGTGTTAAACTAGATTAGCTACGAAATCCACTTGATCCACTTTAAATACGATCTGCAAGACCCAAAACTTGTAGAATCATTGACGCTAGGTTACCCTAAAATCTAGGATCAATCTCATTACCCAGTTACTCTCGGGAGCACATTGAAACTCCGTATCAGATCTGGACTGCACATCGGAAGTCTGAATAATACAAAGTTAAGGAATTAGGACTGCCTTGCTGGGCTTGACAACTATCTCGGAAATCAAATCCAGATAGTGTCCCAGCGCTATTCGCTTGAGCTCGGAGCGGAGAGTGTGAGAAATGTGAAAATATTTCTAAATTAAATTCAAAATAAATAAATCTGAGACTTGTCGCTTGCGGGTCAGTATTAAACAACCAGACCGTCAGAATCAGGCCACATTACACCCTTGGATTAGGGATATTTCCCCAAACATATCCATGTACTCGGAATCTCCGATCGAGATCCACTGACCGTTGAATTGAAACTGGTCTGCCACACGTGATCTGAGAAGCCGACTGGAACAAAAACTTAACTAAACCTAGATCCTATGTTAGTGAGCTTAAGTCCGACCTTTGGCTTAAGGGGAGCCGCCAGAAGTCCTCCGTTGAGCTGAAACTGGGTCACTTTGGTTATAACCTAAGTATACCTTGACCATAAGTATATTTTAGTGAGTTTTTAGGCTATATAAGGACCTTAGAACCCTCTCTCTTACAGCCATACGAATTTGAGATTGAGAAGAGAGAAAAGAGAGAAAGTGTGGGAGTTGTGGGAGGATCTCCCTGTCATGCTTCCCTGCCGTTATGCAAGCACAACCACCCCTATCTAGTCGCTTTCCCGATGATTCCGGCATCATTTCTAGGTAAGAAACCCTAACCCTAATTTGTTTTGAGGTTTTAATAGTTGTAGGTTATGAAATAACTAACCGAAAGCATGCTATAGGTTACCAAACTGCCGTATACGAAAGCTTAGCAAATCTATCTACTCCGTTACGATTCTACGACAAAAGGTGCAGACTTTAAATGTATAGGTTATGGTTTTCAACGCTTTCAATGTCAGATAATGATAGATTTATGATCTGTATGCAATTGCACATGTACAAAGTGCTGTCTGTTTTCCGTTTCGATTAAAGCTGGAGAATATGGAATTTTACATACTCTAGGTATTTGTAGAAAGTACCGTATACGTATAAATTTTAGAAATGTGTTTGCCATGATTATTTGTTGTATGAATATATTACATATGGATAAAATACTTATTTAGTGAAAGGACTCGCCCTAATACATGTTTTGCTAATATACACTATGTATGTTGAAATAGTGTATTCTAGAAAGTACCGTATACGTTTAAATTTTGGAAATGTGTTTGCCATGATTATTTACTGTATGAACATATTATATATGTGTAAAATACTTGTTTGGTGAAAGGACTCACCCTAATATATGTTTTGCTAATATACACTATGTATGTGAAAATAGTGTATTCTAAGTGTTTGTGAAAATGACTGAATGAGTATAGAATTCTCATTCGTGCTCGCTATGACTAATTGTCATGGATATATGATTGTTGTATTGGCGATACCCCCTTTGACGAAACGATTTGCCCTAAATCACGCCATGACCAGTATACACTATATATGTTACAATGTGTGGCCCAAGTATTCGTGGAAATGACTGAATGAATATGGAACTTGGATTCATGCTTGCCATGATTATCCGTTGTGGGTGCACGCGTGTTATATTTGGGGCAACTCCCTAGTGAAAGGATTTGGCCTAATGCCTATGTGATCAACATATGTCATGTATGTTGATGTATGTAGTTTAAAGTGTTTGTTATAAGGGTGTTGAGATATGATTTTCAACTTCTTTAACTATGTATATGATTTCTTTAGATATCTGTGTGATTAAGAATTGAATATGTACAAACTCATGCTTATGTTGTACTTCATAACATGCTCAACTAATTGTATGATTTTATCTGTGTAATGCATATGTTTAAATTCATGTTTATGTTGTATTCCATAAGTGCCATGAAGGGTGATGGGGGAGTGGTGTAACGAGTGCGTGCAACAGCCCTGACAGCCCTAAGCGAATGTTATCAGACTTTGATTGTATGATTTGAATCTTGATCCATTATAGCTTTACCTATCTGCAATTGAATGTGATTGGGGCTATTGTATAGTCCAGGCAGTCGGTAATGGGATCAAATTCGTGGCTGAGATTCATTCACTACGTAGGACGTGTTTGACGAACCCGAGTCGTGCGTTGCTTGTTGGCAGTGGTTAGGCCACACGAAGTGCTTATACACTTCATGTCGTACAACTCAACGGGCGCTCGTGCTAGTCGAGCTCGTCAAGTAACCCAATCTGTCTTATGTATATTCACCATGTTTGGACGCTACTGCTTGAACCTAAGGTACCAAACTTACCAGTGAAATCCCGTTAACCATGGTACCTCAATCCGCTAAGACTCATGAGCCGGGCATGGTGGTATGGGACGTCGTGGTAGAGCTGTCGGCCTATGCTGGGGCCATGTGCCTCCCCGTAGTGACCAGTGAGTAACCAGACTCGTGAGCCGATTATGGTGGTATGGGACACTATATTCGAGCTATCGACCTACATTGATAAGGTGATGGGGGAGTGGTGTAACCTTTGTACGTAACAGCCCTGGCAGCCCTTTGTAGTGACCTCAAGTATACTCTGAATTTGCGGTGAGGCAACAAGTTTTGTCGCAGTGTATAGAGTATGAACTAGGCATGTATCAGCTTAGTGATGAACCGTTAAAGAGGTAATGAGGGAGTGGTGTAACCATTGTGCGTAACAGCCCTGGAAGCCTTTGTAGCGACCTAGAAATATACTATCGTATGAGATTATCTAGGATTGACGACCCTAGAATGGATCATGTTTGGGAATGATACAAGGGAGGTACCTTAGTTTCCCAATCTTGCTATTTGAAAGGACTAATAACTACTCGGTAATCATGATCATCATCGCACTGCATGTGCCTGGTAGATGTGGAGCATTGAGGGATGAACGCATGTCGCGAACGTAAGATGGTGTCGCAAGAGGGTGGTTTGACAAGGGCATTCATCAAGTCATTTTATACTTGCATTAAATAAGAGTAGTTAGGATTGTTTGATTGTACTGCTTTATCATTACTTCTTGACTGAATTGATAACATGTTAACCTCTACTTTATTGTTCCACTGAGTTGATCACTCACTCCCATGTTACGGGACGATGTTGTACATACCAACCAGATTTGTTTGAGTTTCAGGTGATAGCGATGCTTATGAAGTAGAGCCGGACTACTACTATGATGTTGAGGAGGAGTTCTCCTACATGTAACCCTCTGACAGGTCTATGAAGACCTGGTATTGTATTGACGGGGCTATGGTACTTGGAATAGAAGACATT
The DNA here is from genome assembly GCA_030180095.1 of Magnolia changhungtana. NCBI lineage: Eukaryota > Viridiplantae > Streptophyta > Magnoliopsida > Magnoliales > Magnoliaceae > Magnolia > Magnolia changhungtana. The sequence goes on from JASAUF010000625.1 coordinate 8,446,003, forward strand.
ACACTTCCACAACTTGGTATAATTTGAAATTATACTTGTAATTCATTAACATGGTAACCTTATCACACTCTGGAGACTCACCACAGTTTATATATTTTATTTACCTATCACAGTCTTCCGCCTGCTATCTCACTTGTCTCTGGAGTATGATATATTATTTTGGCTTAATCTCACTCATGTTCACTACATTAATACAGATAACATTCAATCATCATTCATTTTGTTGCATAAGTGATGCGTTGGAACTCGGGAGTTGAGTTTATGCTCGACCCCCGATTTTCAGGGCATTACAAGATGGTATCAGAGCTTGATTTGGATTAAACTGGACCTGGGTTATGGTCTCACGACGCACTCTGACTTAGGAGGGAGCGACGAAATGTAGAAACTGACTTAGGATTTTTCAAATTCGCTGAACGGCGAAACCGACCGAAATCGATCGCTGAGATTGGGCCCGTACACGCCCATGATCACCCGAAATGATCCCAAACCACTTCTAGACCATCAGTCGACGGGTTTGAGTCGTTCCTTAGAAACTAATGCCCTTAGGTTGTGGGTCAACCACAACAGCTTGCACTTCATCTCAAAGCCTAGAACCCCTTTTTATCCAATTCCTTCAAAATCTCTCCTTGCACACTTCATTCTTTAATTTTTCTAAATCCTTTCATACCAGATATAAATTATAACGTACAAATGATGAGAATAATACTTAAACAAAAAGTTACTATAAATCGTAAATATATGTATAAATTGGGCTTTTGACCATTCAAACTTTGGAATATAACCAAATAAGTGAGTTAGTTGGATAGATTAGCTCCTCCTATCCCAAAATCATATGCTACACATCACATAAATTCATTTTGATTTGCAAATTATTCCCGAAAATGCCTCAAATGGAGTCGGGGGCCACACTATGCAATCCAGTGGGATCCGGGACAGACCCGGGATACCATTGGCCCCTTGGGAGGGTGGTGAACATCGCCCTTCCGCAGTGGCACTGCAGTTGGTCCGGTGGACCGCGGTGGAACTGCGGTCACCACGGTCGATCGCGGTCAGGTTGAGCTGGCTGGTCGGGTCGGTGCTGGTCGTGGTCGGCCCGACCCCTGGGCACGTGTGGTGCCCACCAAATTTTGTGGGGGCCCCTTTTTCACGTCCGTTTTGCCCTCTCTCTCTCTCAACTACACATATAAGCTCTCTATTTCTCCAAAAATTGTTGTTTTCGCTCTCAAATCTCTCTCCCAATCGCCTAATCCCTCATTTTCGGCCATAACCCATCCACATCCATCGTTCACAGTAACACCTACCCTCTACCCTTTTCGTTTTCTCTCATTTGAGCTCCTACACCCTCCATTTGAAGCTCAAAATGTGTAAGCTCCCTAACCCATCCTACCTTTCTAATTTCCATCTTCAATCACTGTCTTTTGGGCCTTTACAATCCCTGTTGAGGCTCAAGTCCGTGGAGAACCAAACCTCCAGCCCTTTCCCTCTCTCTCCATCACTTTTCATTCACTTTTCCATGAATGTATCCGAGCTTGGTACGGCCATCTTCTCAGATATCTAGCTATCCATATGTTGTCTTGTAGTTTGCATGGGCTACTGTCTTAGGGTGGTTATGTTTTCATGTTGATAGGTGTAGTAGTTGGTAGAATGTTTTAGATGTTTGAGAACGTTTAGGGCCCGTTCGGCCAAATTGTATTAGGTGAGTTTACGGTGGATAGAATTGTAAAGGTAACAATAAATGTATGTATAGGGTATGGTCCCTAGATTGGGTGTATCCCATGTTTTCCAATACTATGTTTGAAATGTACGCAGTTAAACGTAAATCCCGTATTTTCCTTTCAAATTACACTTAGAAATTCATTATCCTAGGATTTGGAGATCCCATCTCACACTTTTCCAATACCAGGCTCATTTTTCAAAGCCTATAAAATTAATCCCCACCCACCCTCCTACCAAACATGCCATTCCCAATCCTGAAGTGGGATTAGCAATGCAGTCCCATTTAATACAATAGGCCCTAGAGTTTTGGACCTAGAGCGGTGCTTCTAGATTTCAACAGACATGACCATATAGGAAATCCAACAAGTAATAATGTGAACTTTAGGACCCTCTTAGCTGGTATGAGCATGTGTGAGGTGCTCGAGAGTAGTTGAATTTAAGTCCGTACAACTCAATTCCAATTAGACAGCGTTTGACCCTAAGCGATAAAATAATTTCTTATATTAGAAAGGGTATAAAATCATCTAGTGTATAAGAATAGACTTTAGACTACACCTATGGATTTCCACTACCCCTAAATTAAGACTAGACCACCGGTTACATTAGAGAATGCCAGAGACTAATAGATGTAGCTAGGTCAAATCAATACACCTCTTTGATCTGGGTGGCGCAGCGAAAGCATGGTGGACCCTACCCCACTCGCCCAAGATCGAAACTGTGCTCGTTGAATACGAATATTATAGAAGCCCTAGTAAGTTCTACTATGAGAAACCGTTTTAGGATGATCTAGTAAGATTTGACTCGCCATTTCCTTGGACATAGATTATAACGAGGACTCTCTTAGACTAAGACCTAAAGGGCAACCCGAAAAATAGGAAAGTTTGAGCCTTTCATTAATGGACATTCCCTAAGTTTTAGAGTGATCGGACTATGGAGTTACTGAAATATACAACTGCGAAATATTTGTGGCTTGACCCAATTCTCAATCCTGGGCGACTACCAATGGACTCACTACTTGGCCGAGCAGAAGACCAAGATCCACCAGGATTCGAAAGGGATATGATGAGCTTTCTACCCTGGCCCGGTAGATGATCGATGTATCAGGATCAAGCCCACTATAACCGTCTCTCTGTGTTGGTCAAACATTGAAAACAACTATCTTACTCTAACTAGTTGGGAATCGAAGTCAAGACTCCAAATAGGGACAGAAATCCATTGTAGCAAACCATCAGGATATAAGCAAGGGATAAAGAAATAAGTTTTAAGGGGGGTAGATTAAAATGAACCAGGCTAGTATATACCCTACCACGTATAGAAACTTGAAATCAATAAGTCTTAGGCAAATGAAATAATAGAATTCTTATTACCCTTAGGCAATTTCGAAGATGAAATTTTATTTTAAGGGGGGTAGATTGTAACATCCCGAATTTTTGCCAACCTGGAATTAGATGTCCTTAGACAATGGGTCGATCCTAACACCTTATTAACTTGTCAGAAATGAATCCCACAGTCTAAGATCGTTTCTTAACCCATTTCCTTCACAAATCTCACTTTCACTATCTTATCCTTCACAAAGTAACTAAGTGCTAAACTAGATTAGCTATGAAATCCACTTGATCCACTTTAAATACGATCTGCAAGACCCAAAACTTGTAGAATCATTGATGCTAGGTTACCCTAAAATCTAGGATCAATCTCATTACCCAGTTGCTCTAGGGAGCACCTTGAAACTCCGTATCAGAACTGGACCGCACATCGAAAGTCTGAATAATACAAAGTTAAGGAATTAGGACCGCCTTGCTGGGCTTGACAACCATCTCGGAAATCAAATCCAGATAGTGTCCCACGGCTATTCGCTTGAGCTCGGAGCGGAGAGTGTGAGAAATGTGAAAATATTTCTAAATTAAATTTAAAATAAATAAATCTGAGACTTGTCGCTTGCGGGTCAGTATTAAGCAACCAGACCGTCAGAATCAAGCCAAATTACACCCTCGGATCAGGGATATTTCCCCAAACATATCCATGTACTCGGAATCTCCGATCGAGATCCACTGACCGTTGAATTGAAACTGGTCCGCCACGCGTGATCTGAGAAGCCGACTGGAACAAAAACTTAACTAAACCTAGATCCTGTGTTAGTGAGCTTAAGTCCGACCTTTGGCTTAAGGGGGGCCGCCAGAAGTCCTCCGTTGAGCTGAAACTGGGTCGCTTTGGTTATAACCTAAGTATACCTTGACCATAAGTCTATTTTAGTGAGTTTTTAGGCTATATAAGGACCTTAGAACCCTCTCTCTTACAGCCATACGAATTTGAGATTGAGAAGAGAGAAAAGAGAGAGAAAGTGTGGGAGTTGTGGGAGCATCTCCTTGTCATGCTTCCCTGCCGTTATGCAAGCACAACCACCCCTATCTAGTCTCTTTCCCAGCGATTCCGGGATCATTTCTAGGTAAGAAACCCTAACCCTAATCTGTTTTGAGGTTTTGATAGTTGTATGTTATGAAATAACTAACCGAAAGCATGTTATAGGTTACCAAACTGCCATATACAAAAGCTTAGCAAATCTATCTACTCCGTTACGATTCTACGACAACAGGTGCGGACTTTAGATGTATAGGTTATGGTTTTCAACACTTTCAATATCAGATAATGATAGATTCATGATCTGTATGCAATTGCACATGTACAAAGTGCTGTCTGTTTTCTGTTTCGATTAAAGCTGGAGATATGGAATTTTATATACTCTAGGTATTTGTAGAAAGTACCGTATACGTATAAATTTTAGAAATGTGTTTGCCATGATTATTTGTTGTATGAATATATTATATATGGATAAAATACTTATTTGGCGAAAGGACTCGCCCTAATACATGTTTTGCTAATATACATTATGTATGTTGAAATAGTGTATTCTAGAAAGTACCGTATACGTTTAAATTTTGGAAATGTGTTTGCCATGATTATTTGCTGTATGAACATATTATATATGCGTAAAATACTTTTTTGGTGAAAGGACTCACCCTAATATATGTTTTGCTAATATACACTATGTATGTGAAAATAGTGTATTCTAAGTGTTTGTGAAAATGACTGAATGAGTATAGAATTCTCATTCGTACTCGCCATGACTAATTGTCATGGATATATGATTGTTGTATTGGCGATACCCCCTTTGACAAAAGGATTTGCCCTAAATCACGCCACGACCAGTATACACTATATATGTTACAATGTGTGGCCCAAGTATTCGTGGAAATGACTAAATGAATATGGAACTTGGATTCATGCTTGCCATGATTATCCGTTGTGGATGCATACGTGTTATATTTGGGGCAACTCCCTAGTGAAAGGATTTGGCCTAATGCCTATGTGATCAACATATGTTATGTATGTTGATGTATGCAGTTTAAAGCGTTTGTTATCAGGGTGTTAAGATATTATTCTCAACTTCTTTAACTATGTGTATGATTTCTTTAGATATTAGTGTGATTAGGAATTGAATATGTACAAACTCATGCTTATGTTGTACTTCATAACATGCTCAACTGATTATATGATTTTATCTATGTAATGCATATGTTTAAATTCATGTTTATGTTGTATTCCATAAGTGCCGTGAAGGGTGATGGGGGAGTAGTGTAACGAGTGCATGCAATAGCCCTGGCAGTCTTAAGCGGATATTATCAGACTTTGATTGTATGATTTGAATCTTGATCCATTACTGCTTTACCTTTCTGCAATTGAATGTGATTGGGGCTATTGTATAGTCCAGACAGTTGGTAATGAGATTGAATTCGTGGCTGAGATTCATTCGCCACGTAGGACGTGTTTGACGAACCCGAGTCGTGCGTTGCTTGTCGGCAGTGGTTAGGCCACACGAAGTGCTTATGCACTTCATGTCGTACAACTCAACGGGCGCTCGTGCTAGTCGAGCTCGTCAAGTAACCCGATCTGTCTTATGTATGTTCACCATGTTTGGACGCTACTGCTTGAACCTAAGGTACCAAACTTACCAGTGAAATCCCGTTAACCATGGTACCTCGATCCGCTAAGACTCATGAGCCGGGCATGGTGGTATGGGACACCGTGGTCGAGCTGTCGGCCTGCTTTGAGGCCATGTGCCTCCCCGTAGTGACCAATGAGCAACCAGACTCGTGACCCGATTATGGTGGTATGAGACACTATATTTGAGCTGTTGGCCTACATTAATAAGGTGATGGGGGAGTAGTGTAACCTTTGTGCGTAACAGCCCTGACAGCCCTTTGTAGTGACCTCGAGTATACTCTGAATTTGCGGTGAGACGACGAGTTTTGCCGCAGTGTGTAGAGTATGAACTAGGCCTGTATCAGCTTAGTGATGAACCGTTAAAGAGGTGATGGGGGAGTGGTGTAACCATTGTCCGTAACAGCCCTGACAGCCTTTGCAGTGACCTAGAAATATACTATTGTATGAGATTATCTAGGATTGATGACCCTAGAATGGATCATGTTTGGGAATGATACAAGGGAGGTACCTTAGTTTCCCAATCCTGCTGTTTGAAAGGACTAATAACTACTCGGTAATCATGCTCATCATCGCACTGCATGTGCCTGGTAGATGTGGAGCACTGAGGGATGAACGCATGTCGTGAACGTAAGATGGTGTCGCATGAGGGTGGTTTGGCAAGGGCATTCATCATGTCATTTCATACTTGCATTAAATAAGAGTAGTTAGGATTGTTTGATTGTACTGCTTTATCATTACTGCTTGATTGAATTGATAACATGTTAACCTCTGTTTTATTGTTCCACTGAGTTGATCACTCACTCCCACGTTACGGGACGGTGTTGTAGACACCAACCAGATTTGTTTGAGTTTCAGGTGATGGCGATGCTTATGAAGCAGAGCTGGACCACTACTATAATGTTGAGGAGGAGTTCTCCTACATATAACCCTCTGGCAGGTCTATGAAGACCTGGTATTGTATTGACGGGGCTATGATACTTAGAATAGAAGACATTACACTTTCAAAACTTCGTATAATTTGAAATTATACTTGTAATTCATTAACCTAGTAACCTTATAACACTCTAGAGACTCACCACAGTTTATATATTTTATTTATCTATCATAGTCTTCCGCCTACTACCTCACTTGTCTCTGGAGTATGATATGCTGTTTTGGCTTAATCTCACTCATGTTCACTACACTAATACAAACAACATTCAATCATCATTCATTTTGTTGATAAGTGATGCGTTGAAACTCGGGAGTTAAGTTTATGCTCAACCCCCGATTTACAAGGCATTACAGAGGGAATTTATAAGGATTCGATTAGTAGGATGATCTTTATTTGTTCGTAGTTCAGTGTTATTTTGATTAGATGAAGAGTCTGGTTTATCAATTAGAAGAACCTCATCATCTTTTGAACTTGAGACAGGTGTATTCAGATAATCATCAATGACCACATTAATAGATTCTTGTATTACACCGGTTCTCTTGTTAAGTACTTGATATGCTCAACTATTCAGAGCATACCCTAAAAATATCCCTTCATCACTTTTGGTGTCAAATTTACCCAAATGTTCTCGGTCACGTAAGATATAACATTTATTGCCAAAAACTCAAAAGTATTTGACAGAAGGCTTCTTATTAAACCATGTCTCATAAGTCGTTTTATTATTTGATTTTCTAATATAAACACGGTTAATTATATAACAAGCAATATTTATGACTTCAGCTCAAAGATTTTTAGGAAGCTTCATAGTATTTAACATTGCATTTGCCATTTCTTGAGACACCCTATTTTTCCTTTCCACTACCCCATTTTGTTGTGGTGTTTTGTGAGAAAAATATTCATGTGATATTCTTTGGTCACTACAAAATTTCTAAAAACTGCAATTTTCAAACTCGGAACCATGATCACTATGGATCTTAGTGACTTGTAACTCTTTTTCATTTTGGATACGTTTACGTACCCTTTTGACTTCGTCGAGAGTTTCAGATTTCTCTCTTAAGAAGACTACCCAAGTATACCTAGTAAAGTCATCTACACCGACCAGTATATACTTCTTGCCACCTCAACTCTCCATTCTAGTTGGTCCAATGAGATCCATGTGGAGAAGTTTGAGTGGTTTAAATATGGCATTGGAGTTTATCTTTTTGTGAACACTCCTGGTTTGTTTACAATCTGGCACTCGCCACATATCTTATCTACTTTCTTTATTTTAGGTAGACCTCTTACCAAATCATTTTTGCTCAATCCATACAAGTTGCGATAGTATACATGATAGCTTATGCGATAGTTCGGTCTTATCGGTATGGACCATGTAACACGATAGCTTAGATGAGCTTGAGTCACTAACTATATAGCAGTTCTTAGAAGTTTTGTGACCAGTTAATATTACAGAACCATTCTTATTTAAGATTTCATACTTTTGGTTTGAAAATTCAACACTGTGATTATTATCACAAATTTGAGAAATGCTTAATAAATTATGTTTTAAACCTTCTACATATAAAACATTCTCAAATAGAGGGAGGTTAGGGAGTTGAACTATACCTTGGCCAACAATTTTGTAGTTACTACCATCACCGAATGTGACTGAACCATCAGTCATGTCTTTAAGACTGGTGAACAGACTTTTGTCAGTTGTCATATGTCTGAAGTAACCACTATCCAGGTACCACTTTGAATGGCTTGTGGCTTTGAATGCGGTGTGGGCAACCAAACAAGTAACCTTAGGGACCCATTTCATTACAGTTTTGGGTTTAGGAGCATAGTTGGTCTTCTTCTAATTATAATTAATATACGTCCTACCCACTGAGTTAGATTTTAAGAGCTCCTTAGCAAGTCTACAATTTTCTCAGCTAAAGGATTACGGTTCTGATTTTTGTAGTTGATATGGTTCTTTTTAGAATTTAAAGACTGAAAAGTTTTAGTCGTTTTAGAGATATTTTGATTTAGACTTTTCCCTTTTGAGTTAGAAGACTCCCCTTTAATAAATTTAGGAGTATTCTTATATTTGGGAGGCATATTTTTATTGAAACCCAATCCAGATCGATCACCATATTTTCTAGATCTGGATAAAAGTTTTTCTAATTTAGGATCTCCTTGGGGAAATCTCCATGTGTCCTTCAAACTCAAAAGTGAAGAGACTTCTAGCTTTAAGTTTTCATTTTCAGATTTTAAGTTTTCAACTTGGGACGTTTTGAAATCTAAGTCACACTTAGTTTTTTCAAAGCAATCTGAAAGGTGTGATTTTTCCAAAACTAGATTATCGAAATTCTCTTTCAATTTTAAAAACTTTTCTTTCTGTAATTTTAATTTAACAACTATTTTACAACTTTCCCTGTACAGGGCATCATAAGCATCCTGAAGATCTTCTTCATTCTCATGATCACTTCCCAGATTTTCTTCACTGGTTATATCATTATCTAAGAAAGTAAACTTGGCTAGAGTCATTAGGGCTTTAACATCATTACCCGACTCGGTTTCAGAATCTTCTGACTCAGAAGAGGCTTCAGAGCAGGAAGATTCATCCCATGTAGCCAACATACCTTTCTTTTTAGGTTTGTCCTTTTTAGGACATTTGTTTACTAGATGCCCATATTCATGGCAGTTGTAGCATTGGCTGTCTTTTAAAGATTTCCAATTTTTTATCTTGATCTTTTCTTTTCAGTAGGTTTTTGAACATCAACCCTCTTTTTACTTTTGAAAATCTTATAAAACTTTTTAGCTAAAAGGGTCATATCATCTTCTGAATTTTTTTAATCAGAATTGTTATTTTCATGAGACATGGTTTTAGAAGACTTAAGGGTGATAGATTTACCTTTCGGAGCATTAAAGTTTAACTCGTAGGTTTGTAAAGAACCAATTAGTTCTTCAACCTGCATATGGTCTGTATCACGAAGTTCTTGAATGGCCGTGACTTTTGAATTGAACCTTTCAGGTAGTGAGCGTAGTATCTTTGCACAGACTTTGATTTTTGGGATGTTATCTCTAAGACTCCACATAGAGTTGACTATGTCATTCAACTTAGTATAGAAGTCCATGAATGTTTCACTTTCTTCCATACGTATTTTCTCAAACCTAGTGGTGAGGATTTGTAGTTTAGATTTCTTGAGAGTAGTCGTACCCTCATGTGTTATTTCTAACATATCTCAGGCTTGTTTCATAGTATCACAAGATATAATTCTTTTGAATTCATCTGGTGATAATGCGTAAGTAATTGCATTTAATGCCTTGGCATTAGCACTACTCTCAGTTCTCTGAAGAGTGGTCCAAGTGCTATAAGGAGAAACTTTGGGAGATTTAGTTCCATCAAGGCCTAAAACTTTAACAGTAGGTACAGTCCATTTAGTTACTGTGGCTTGCCACACATTCTCATCAAGAGACCTCAAGAATATTCTCATTCTAGCTTTCCAATTAATTAGAGCCATCAAAAGGTGGAGGCCTAGCTATAGAAAGGCTATCAGAATTTGACATCTTAAAAGCTCAGATTGGTTAGCTCAGGAATTAAATCCAAATAAACAATCTATTAGGCTCTGATACCACTTGAAAATGCCTAGCTATATGTCCTAGAGGGGGGTGAATAGGACTATACCAAATAAAAATTAATAAGCAGAATATAAACAACAAATAGCCAAAAAGAACGCAAATAACAAAAGGAAATAACGACCTCAAAAATCAAGTATTGAGAGGTTGATACAAACTTGGTTCTAAGGATAACCTAACACCAAAAACCAATGGTTATGGCAGGACATCCTTACTAGAACATGGTGAGTATCAAAAACTCAAACTCAAGAGGATATGAAAGAAATAGAAACTAATCTATTACAACATTCTCCACACAATGCTAAAATATAAAGATTACAATGTTCACATCCATAAATACATCCCACAATCACAGAGAATTATAGTGGTTCGCTTGTGTGTACACCAACTGTTAATAAACAGCCACATAACTACTCCACTCCTAATATCCACTCCCTCCAGATATTAGCGTTCACGAATCAAAATAGATTTTTCAAGGTTCACCTAAAACCTTCACAATTGAGTCTTTAGATGGGCTTAAACAATTCAAAAGCTCCTCACTCTGTGATTTTCTGGATCACCTCAAACAAAATCAAAATAGAGATTTTCTGGAACAGTCTCACAAACTAGAAACGAAATGAATTACAGAAAAAGCAAAAACTTATCTGTACAACAATTCTAAAGCAGCCTAGTAGAACCAACTTGATGACGGTGTAGATGTTCAACGTTCAGTCTCACAAGTGTATAGGGTTCTAAGTCTAAATGATTTTTAATTAAATCAGTAAGGGCTTTGTATTGATTTTGATCTCAAGGAAGGGTAAATCAAATATCTCTTTTCAAAATGAGAATGGAATAGAGAATCAAAATAAAAAATAAGAGCTACTTAAAATAATCTTAAATATGCATAAAATAGCTTAGAATGTACTCAAAATTATCTCAGAGTGATTGGTTAAGAATGATAAGAATTTAATAGAAAACTCTGAAATTCGAGCACTATTTATAGGTGAAAAATCGGTTCGCATGACTGGCCTTTGGTTAACTACGACTGGCCTTATCCAAACAGATTTTCAAAAATTCTAGCGTAATAAGATTTTTCAGTTGCACGACTGGCCTTGTGGGTCCCACGACTGGTCGAGTGGCCCTCGACTGGTCGTAGACACCACACGACTGGTCGTGTGAGTCTAGATTACTCGCTAAAAAATTAGTCGAGTACTGCACGACTGGTCAAGCACTGTTCACACGACTGGTTGAGCAGTTTTCAGGACTGGTCGTAGACCAATAGAAAATTTTCAAAAATTCATAACAAATCCTAGACTGGTCGAGGAAATACTAGGACTAGTCGAGCCAGTACTAGGGCTAGTCGAAAGAACAGAATTTTACACTTATAAAATGACCAAAATGACCGACCAAAAGTATGAAATGATCTAATCATGATCCAAGGTCAATCTAGGTCAATCATACCTTACTTATGAGATAGAACATATGAACACTTAATCTATCGATCCATTCAGTAGCTTTAACTCTTGCGATCTTCAAAGCTTGAACTCGACATACCAAACATAATATTCAACTAGGTCTTGAGTTCTTGGACTTTTCTGGTTCCAGATCTTGAACCGCAATGCTCTTGAAAACTCTGTCTTCACTCAATATATGAAAGTCTTCACTTTCTTTCAGTTTAAAGATCTCGGTAAGTTCGTCGTAGATATCGGCAAGATATATTCAGCACGAACAGAATGAACGTCGAAGATTCAATGTGAACAGATGCACAAGCTTGATACAAATCAAGATACAAACTTGAAATGGTTTGTCACACCAAATTTTTACAATACTTAGGGTTTAATAACATAGCACTTTCACTTATAAACTCTTTTTCACATAAACATAGCAGATGTTTATTTTTTCTTCAATGTTTTGTACAAATTTAGATGTGTATACATGCTGATATGAAAATATACTATGATATGCAAATATGGTTGATCATCGAAGTGATTTAATCAATGTCATACTTTTTCTCTTTGATCAGTCTGTTAATGAATCAGACTAATCCTTGATTAGATCGAATATATATATATATATATATATATATATATCGATATCATCGATGACCTTTCAGAATTAGAAACGTCAAGCGTTATAAAGTGTTATCGAAGAGCTCTTTAATAACATCGACTTAAGTCTCTCGATGAGATCGAAGTATGTTCGATGTCATTGAACAAATCTGCCGATAAAAGTTGGGCGAGCAGGAAAAGTTTTTTACTTTTCACTTTTACCATTTCCATTTGGGCAGTTCGTCTTGTAGAACATTTTCATTATCCTGGCCGGTCGTCTGCCCCTGAAATCTAAAGATACCCAACATTTACTTCCTCCATTCAAAGGTATCATTCCTTTAATTTGGTGTAACGTAGTTTGATAGGGTTTCTGTTGAGACAACCATTCAATCGTTCACTTCCTGGTAAATTCTTTATCTTCCTTCACCTAGTTGTCAATTCATCATGTCCAAAAACAAGGGAAAAGCCCCAATTGTAGGAGAATCATCCCGTCCTACAAGGTAGAAATCTCTGGCTCCGTGAGAAAGGGCCAGAGCATCCTCATCACCTGTTCACCGTTGTGGAACCACCGCAAGACAAACGTCATGCGATGAGACTCTGGCAGTAGCACCCGTCTTGAGGCATAAAAAATATTTCATTGCATGTCCATTGCATTGGTCAGAGAATTCCATGATGTACATCCTTCCTAGGGTTGTGCACTCCTTATTTTGGTAAAAATCAATGAGTTGGGGTATTTTGGTAAAAATCAGTGAGTTAGGGTATTTTGGTAAAAATCAGTGAGTTAGGGTATTTTGGTAAAAGCCAGTGAAGAGGGTGTTTTGGTAAAAAAGGGTGCACGGGTATCATTTTAATGGAGAAGGGATGTTCACCACCATTTAAGGGAGAGCTTGGTGGACACCATTGTTTAAGAGAGGAAGTTGGAAATTGTGTGAAGGAGGAAGTGGTGGGGATCACTACTATGTAAGGGAGAGATGCTTATAAATACTCCCTCCCATGCCTCATTCGGACAGGAGAAGAGGGAGACAAGAGACGAAGAGACAAAAGAGAGACAAGAGGGGAGAGAATGGAGGAGATGCTCATCCGCCCAAGCTTTGTGCACTAGGTGGTTTGTGCGGCGCACAACACATATTGCGCACAACCACATATTGCACACAATGCTCTTTTAATGGGATGTGCGCACAATGCCATTCTCAATGGGGACTTGTCCCAAAGCACAATGCCCCTTCCTTCTCTCCCTTGTCCTAGCGCACAACGCCTACTTCCACATTCAAAGGGTTTTGCACCACTTCTTATGGGAGGTTGTCACATTCAAAGGGTTGTGCGCCACTTCTTGTGGCTTCATGTCTTGAAGATAGTCTCTATGCACAACCACCTTCAAAAGGAATTGCACACAATGCTCTTCCAAAGGGACTTTGTCTCAATGCCACCTCTTTTCTCTCCCTTATCTTGACACCAGCGCACAACACCTCTTTTCTCTCCCTTATCTTGACACCAGCGCACAACACCTCTTTTCTCTCTCTTGTCTTAATTCAAAGGTTGTGCGCCACTTTGTAAGAGGCCATGTCTTAAAGCCATCCATTGTGCGCCATTTTCAATGGTGCCTTGTCTTAAAGCCATCCATTGTGCGCATTTTCAATCGTGTTTTGTCCTAATACATGTATTGTGCGCAACTCCTCCATGTGCGCAATCTTCTCCAATGCCACCATTCAAGCCATCCTTTCCACCATTCAAGCCATCTGTTGTGCACACCACCATCAAAGGAGTTTGTTGTGCACCATCCATTGTGTGTTGGGTACTCGATGGGCACATAATCCATGTAACGCATAACCCCACTTTGAGTGGTCTCATGTTTGAAGAAACTCTCCCCATGCGTCACTTTGTATGGTGTTTGTCTTAAGGCTAGGCTTTTCATGTCTTAAACGGACGCCCCATACGCCATTCTCCATGGAAGCTTGTCCTAATGCATGTGCACTCTACAATTCAAGGGATATGAGCTTCACATTTCAAGGGATGATCGTCGCTCCACATTTCAAGGGATGTGCGCTCCACAATTCAAGGGATGTGCGCTCCACATTTCAAGGGATGATCGTCGCTCCACATTTCAAGGGATGATCATCACTCCACATTTCAAGGGTTTCACGAAAGACTAATCAGAACTGATCTCAACGGTCAGATCAAGGAAGAATAAATGGAAGGATGATCAGAACTGATCTCAACGATCAGATCAAGGAAGAATGAGCGGAAGGATGATCATAACTGATCTTAACGGTCAGATCAAGGGTTTCATGCCTGCACAACCTTTTCGCCTTGGCAAGGAACATCAAAACCATGGAAATGCTGCTGAAATTTCTATTGGACAGTCTTATCTTTCATTCATTGCGTTGCATTGATTGTACTCTGTTTTCAGAATCAAGGGAATCCGATGATGTAAATAAACTCAGAAATAAGATATCTTGTGATCATTGTTCTCTCATTGAATTCTTTGTTATCATTGAATAAATCCTCCAAATCAAATGCATTTGTTTTCTTGTCGAAACAAAATGGCGACTCTGCTGGGGACTTTTTTAATGATAACTTAGAAAACATTCAGAGAACTTTTATTACTTTTTGGCATCGTATAGACGCCAAAATGGTGACTCTCAGCGGGAACATCCTCCCCTTCATCTCTAAAAATAAAGTGCAATTTTATTTAAATAAAAATAACTAATACTCTGTTCTGAATGACAGGTATAACACAATGACTTTTCTCCCGACTACCTTAACAAGAATTAACACTCCGTTTGGAAGATTCCTAGATTGCTATTATAGAAAGCACTAGAAAAGGTCAAATCAGTTACGATCAAGGACCGGCAATGTCAGGTAATGTTCGGAATGATTTCTGCTTCACCGGTATCACAACAAGACGATAAAGAATGGATGATGGTAACATCCAAAAGATGAAGGGTTCGATCCTCTCTCATAAAGAATATCGTCCTACCGAGTCTGGATAACAAGTCGATCATGTGCAATACTACGAGGTGCAATTTTACTTCACTCACTCAGTTCATCCTCCTCAACAGCATCAGTAATACAGTTTTCACTTTCTCTTTTGATATCAGAACATTCGAAATGTGCAGGAAAATAAGAAATCAGTACATTCGAAGTCTTCGCCAGAAGAGCATGTTGCTGAAGAAATCCCCAACTTTTCAACAACGACTACCATGAACAACAATAAACTTTAAGGAAAGTCTTCAGATGAGAAGTTAGTGCAACTAAATTATCCACTGCTTACCAACGAGAAGACGAATTAATTAACAAATTCATTAGCCAATGGAGAACCCTAGGGGCATTGTGTTCCCAATCCGATAAAGAAGAAGAATATTTTGAGATTTGATTATAAAAATTGCAATTTGAAAGGAGTCAAAGTGAAACTGTTCACCTTTCATATGGATCGGTTATTTTAAAGTCTTAAGAACAACAACAACACAATTTGAAAGGAGTCAAAGTGAAACTGTTCACTCTCAATGAATGATAGAGGCCATTCACAATTTAACAGAGTATAAGAGTAAGTCAAGTTACATACATAATGCATAAAACTAGACAATACATTAGAATTCAGTGATCCGAATATACAAATCTTTCAAGATTTAATTATAAAAGTTGGCAATTTAGAAAGAATGAAAGTAAAGTTGTTCAACTCTCATATGAATTGGCTATTTGAAAATATTAAAAGAGTGGCAACAAATATTTCCAAAGAAAGAAAAGCAAGATGAAGAATCATCAAAATGAATGAGAATAAATTCTAAAAAAGAGAGAGAGAGAGAGAGAGAGAGAGAGAGAGAGAGAGAGAGAACATGGGTGGTTCTACCATTAAGAAAGTAAAGAAAGGGTTCGGACAATTCAATGACTGTGGGAAATTTATGGTTGAAGAAAATGATATACTTTGTACAATGAATCAATTGTTAGCCGTAGAGAAAATCGAGTTGCCATGGCTAAAACATTTGAAGGAAAGGAAGCAAAGAAGGAAAGATTTGTATTTTACAGAAGATGACCGACAATAGTAAAATTGTCACGAAGAAGATATATGAAATAAGAGAAAAAGTAATGACATATGATCCCAATTGAAGATATTCACTTTATAGGAGAACAGACGAGAAGAAAGCAAGACAAGTACATTCATCATAAGGGCAAATTTTCATCAATATACCTGCCAGTTCAGCAAAATATATCATCCCTAATACCAAGAAGATTCACGACATTTTGACTCAGAAGATTCATGGCGTAATTATTCAGGGGGCAGACAAAAGGATACCAAATACGTTATCCTTAAAGATAATTACGGTTTTAATTTCAAAGATTATTAGTATAATACTTCAAAATCAAAAGGGGCAAGATAAGTAGAATACTAAGAAGACCAAAGTTTTAGAAGGCTAAAGTCTCAGAATGTCAATGCCTTATACTCTTTTCCGTACAGGAATAAAAGGTAGACTTTCAGGCATACCAAGTAGATGAAAACATACTTTTAAGTAAGCATATCAAGCAGATGAGTAATAGCTATTTTGCCGTCACCATCTCGCTGACACAAGAGACTTCCATTATCAAAATTATCAAAATTGTTATCGTCACCAAGCTGATACATTAGTCTAAACATGATAGGGATGTTTGCAAAATAACAACAGCAGGGGCGATATATCAATCATTAATCTGTTATCTTCAGTTATCGATTTGTTATCTTCAGCAAAGACTGTACGATCAACTATCACATCAGCAACAACAGTTTATCATTTAAGGCAGCCAAGTCAAGCCTATATGGCCAACTACACATAAAGCCTATCTCATCGCCATTCAAGCAACGGTGAGAAGTCAGTGGCCCTAAAAAGCCCATGAAGGCCATCATACGTATACTCATGCAAGCAACGGATGGAGTCAGTGACTGAAAGCCCTAAAGGGCCAAAAAGTCCTCAACGGCCAATCACGCATAACACCCATGCCGTCTGTATAGCTTTCAGATAGCGTCATGGGAAACGGATGAAACTGCCCTCCTGTGAATGGGTCCAACCTTGCAGACAAAAAAAATGCAGGCTGCAGTGTGTGCACTTTGGCCATTGTCCATAGATAGGCTAACCATGCATAAGACCCCCCAGACCCTTGGCTTGATTTCAGTAGTAACTCATGAGGAATGGCCTAAACTTACTCATTGATGGACTGGCGGCCCTGGATTTGATACCCCAAAGGTCGCCTTGTGCGCCTCGTGAACTCTAGAGAGTTACTGCGGCAAACTCTGTGTGTAAATCCAACCGAGTTCACGGCCCCGGTAGCTTCACTGGGCCCCTCTGATGGATCGCAGTTTGTGAACTCACTAGGCTGTGAGAAGTTCAGTGAATTTAAAAGAGTTACAAAGACCATCACGTGAGACTCGACTCTACTACTCAAGAGTCTAAAAAACTACGTGGGCTCTACTACTAAAGAGCTTAAACTGTGTGTTGCTCCACTACTCAAGAGCCTAAACTGTGTGTGTAAGTGTTAGTCCAATAGTGTTCAGTCAAGTCAAGTCTAGTCTAGTAAAGTCAAGTTTAATTCGGTTAAGTGATGTCCAGTCAAAGTATGGTCAGTCAAAAGCATGCTAGCTCTACTGCTCAAAAGCATAAACTATGTGTGCATCAAAATACTGCAGATATATATTTCACTTTAGATATACTCAAATATGCAATTGCTTGATGAAAATCTCAAATATTGATTAAACAATATATAAAAATGCATTTCTCTTGAATCAGGTTCAAATTACAGCAACAGCAAATGTCTTCAAAATATTAGCAGTTCTTTATTCGAAAGTTCAAATCTTCAAGATACACTACTAATCTTCAACTACAATATATCTATTTTTCTGACAAGAGCTGCGAGGTCTTTTTGCCTTCTTGATAATAAAGAAATATTATCGCACAAAATTCTCAAAGGCCGCAGAGAATAAAGTTAGTGAAGAATTATCATTCTCTTCTGGACCATCTAAAGATTTAGATATATTCTTTGGATTCACTGAAGAAGCAGCAAAGGTTATCCTTCTTTCAAGAGTACCAGCAGATTTTATTTCATGAATATTATCTTTCGAAGAAATCTTTATATAAAGATTGCCTGGAGAGGGGGCATGATCTGATTCTTCAAAGTAATATATGCCTCGGTCTTTCTGATAATTTCTTATGCGTGGTGGAGGGATTCATATAATATCATCTACTAAGCAATAATTGCATGTTAAGTAGTATTGATGATCTCATCCACACATCTAACTATAAGAAGCATGAGCTGAATAATTATAGCTCGAAAGTATGAAGCATGACCTAGTGTGAACAGTCAAGAGTCGCTTCCATATCAAGGCCCAGTTATATGGTCTGATGTCATAACTTCTTACTATTCTAATAACGACATGACAAGTCTCTGAGTACTAAATTGGATGAAGACAAAGAACAAATGATTATCAAAAGAGATGGAATCATTATTTTTATGGCCTTCGGAAAGCTATTAAATGAAAACTGAAAGAAGTTTTATTTATCTATTTTTCAGAATCAGTAAAGATCCAAGGAGAAGTCTATGAAGAAATGCCAAGGAGCACAAATTAGAAAAGACTCAACAAAAGACTCAGCGGTCGGACCTTTAGAGCTGGAAATGATGTCTCCAAAAGTGCGATATAACGAGCAAAGAATGTAATGTGAAGCATGATGACAAGCACAAAGATGAAATGATTAAATCATTATCATATTGTGAATATCACAATCAACCTAAACAAGAGAATAAGTTTTCAATATATTTCAGAAATTATCAATGCTCCATAAAGCTAAAATTATAATGTGTTGAAATACTAATTCTAATTAATTTGGCAGCAAAGACTATCATTCGAAAGCTTAGGTTATGCAGATCATGCATAAAGGAAATAATAAAAAAAGTTGTTGCGGCAGGAGCAGAATTAAAGAACAACTCCTTAGACACAGAATTCAAAGAAAGAATCATGGGAGTTGATCAAAGAGACCGTTGCAGCAGCAGCAACATTGAAAGATAGTTCTCTGGTCAAGTTACTCAAAGATGAAGTCGCCACAACTGTTACAATGGAAGTTTCAATGAAAAGAGAATTTTATCCTCTCTAATGAAGCATTCGCTCGATGCTGCTAGCAGGGGGCATTCAAGTCTTCCATTCAAACACAATCATTCAAGTCTTTCATTCAAACGTGATCATTCAAATCTTCCGTTTAAACACGAGTATTCCAGTCTTTTAATCGAATGCGATCATTCGATCTTCTGGTCAAGTATGATCATTCAATCTTCCATGCAAGCATGATCATCTAGTCATCCTTCAGTTGCAGTTCATTCAGTTCTTCGAGTGGAGGAAGATCGATCCTCCATTTGATTTCAGAAATCAATTAAAGAAGGATCGAGGGGGCATCCGTTGAGGCACAAAAAATATTCTATTGCATGTCCATTGCATTGGTCAGAGAATTCCATGATGTAGATCCTTCCTAAGGTTGTGCACTCCTTATTTTGGTAAAAATTAGTGAGTTGGGGTATTTTGGTAAAAATCAATAAGTTGGGTTATTTTGGTAAAAATCAGTAGTTGAGGTATTTTGGTGAAAATCAGTGAGTTAGGGTATTTTGGTAAAAGCCAGTGAAATAGGTGTTTTAGTAAAAAAAGGTGCACGGGTGTCATTTTAATGGAGAAGGGATGTACACCACCATTTAAGGGAGAGCTTCGTGGACACCATTGTTTAAGAGAGGAGATGGAAAATTGTGTGAAGGAGGAAGTGGTGGTGATCACTACTATGTAAGGGAGAGATGCCTATAAATACTCCCTCCCATGCCTCATTTGGACAAGAGAAGGAGACAAGAGAGGAAGAGACAAAAGAGAGACGAGGGGAGAGAATGGAGGAGATGCTCATCCGCCCAAGCTTTGTGCACTAGGTGGTTTGTTTGGCACACAACACATATTTTGCACAACCACATATTGCACACAATGCTCTTCCAATGGGATGTGCACACAACGCCATTCTCAATGGGGACTTGTCCCAATGCATAATGCCCCTTCTTTCTCTCCCTTATCCTAGCTCACAATGCCTACTTCAACATTCAAAGGGTTGTGTGTCACTTCTTCTGGGAGGTTGTCTACATTCAAAGGGTTGTGCGCCACTTCTTGTGGCTTCATGTCTTGAAGATAGTCTCTGCATACAACCACCTTCAAAAGGAATTGCGTACAATGCTCTTGCAAAGGGACTTTGTCTCAATGCCACCTCTTTTTCTCTCCCTTGTCTTGACACCAGTGCACAACACCTCTTTTCTCTCTCTTGTCTTAATTCAAAGGTTGTGCGCCACTTTGTATGAGGCTTTGTCTTAAAGCCATCCATTGTGCACCATTTTCAATGGTGCCTTGTCTTAAAGCCATCCATGGTGTGCCATTTTCAATGGTGCCTTGTCTTAAAGTCATCCATTGTGCACATTTTCAATGGTGTTTTGTCCTAATACATGCATTGTGCGCAATTCCTCCATGTGTGCAATCTTTTCCAACGCCACCATTCAAGCCATCCATTATGCGCACCACCATCAAAGGAGTTTGTTGTGCGCCATCTGTTGTGCGTTGGCTACTCGATGGGCGCACAATCCATGTAACGCACAACCCCACTTTGAGTGGCCTCATGTTTGAAGAAACTCTCCCCATGCGTCACTTTGTGTGGTGTTTGTCTTAAGGCTAGGCTTTTCATGTCTTAAACGGACGCCCCATGCACCATTCTCCATGGAAGCTTATCCTAATGCATGTGTACACCACAATTCAAGGGATATGAGCTCCACAATTCAAGGGATGTGCGCTCCACAATTCAAGGGATGTGCATTCCACATTTCAAGGGATGATCGCCGCTCAACATTTCAAGGGATGATCATCGCTCCACATTTCAAGGGTTTCAAGGAAGAATGAATGGAAGAATGATCAGAACTGATCTCAACGGTCAGATCAAGGAAGAATGAACCGAAAGATGATCAGAACTGATCTCAATGGTCAGATCAAGGAAGAATGAACGGAAGGATGATAGAACTAATCTCAACAGTCAGATCAAGGGTTTCAAGCCTGCACAACCATTCCACCTTGGCAAGGAACATCAAAAGTTTCGAAATATTGTCGAAATTACCATCGGACTGTCTTATCTTTCATTCATTACGTTGCATTGATTTTACTTTATTTTCAGAATCAAGGGAATCTGAGGATGTAAATAAACTCAGAAATAAAATATCTTGTGATCATTGTTCTCTCATTGAATTCTTTGTTATTATTGAAATATTCCCCCAAATCAAAAGCATTTGTTTTCTTGTCGAAACAACTTGCTCCTCCACCAGCTGCATCAATTCCTCCTCCAAATGCAAACATATTGGAAAAATATATTGGGAGGAGTCTGGTACATGAACGACGGATTGATTGGGAGTGCATTCAAACGTACAATCTAGAATCTCTTTTGGATGCAGTCTATTGGTTACCCATTTTGGACTTTAGTGGTATATGTCATGATGAAAGGACCTATGGCTTTCTTGCATACTGTCATTCTCCAGCCCTTGATCCTCAATCGATAACTATCTCCGTCGGGGAAGAAAGTGTTAAAATCACGACCGAATCCATTACCAACATATTGGTCTTACCTTATCTCCTATCGATCTACCCAGTCTTGACCTCATGGACCAAACAAACTGATCTAAGGTCACCAAATTTCTATGTCAAGGTAGAGATATCCCATGGTATCAAGGGAACGCTCTTAAAGCAAAATACATGTCTCCTAAATACAGTGTTTTGCATGGGATTTTCTCCACAAATATATACCTTAGAGGGACAAATCAAGTTGATCTTACCTCCTTCATGGTCTTGGTTCTATACAACATCATGTCTAGTATTAAGCTATGTCTTCCCACTTTAATTCTCCATCAATTAGCCTGTGTGATTTTCACCTCTAGAGTAACTCAGCTACCTTTTCCTCATATCATCCATGTGATGTGTGATCAAATTGGACTGCCCATGACAAACGATCCTGAGCGTCCAATGCAACTTTTCAACAAGGTCAATATACGGCAGATGGATCTCAAGTTTCATCCATATACAAATAGGAGGAGCAGCACCTACTGAAGGAGAACCACAGGAGCCAAGACCCATTCTAACTACACCTGAATCTACACCGACTCATCGTCATAAATTACATCAAGATCGGGTCGGGACAATGATGCGAGGAATAGAATGGATTGAAGATAAGCTTGATAAGCATGGTGAGCAACTTTTAGCCTTGAAAAGGATGGTAGCTGGACTACAATATACGACACAACAACTCGTCGACCTACTGACCTGTCGAAGAGATGACACATCACCATCCAGCTCAGCCTCGTGATTTTATTTTACTCATCATATACACCTGCTCATCACTCATACTGAGGATATGGATATCTTTTTTTATTATCTTAAGTACCTATGAGTGTATGTGATGATCTACTGACTTGTATAGTCTATCAGTTTGTGTGCTTGTTGGTCCTTGGAAGGACCACAATGGTTTACCAAACTAGAATTTTTATTTTTTTTTGGAATGATAGTTCTTTGGATGAGGAGAATATTTATTTTAATATGACCATGGTTGGGCTGGATATTTAGTTAGGTTGTTTTGGGATAGATGTTTAAATTCTGCCAAGGTTGGGCAGTTTTTATTTTTTTGATATTTTGATGGTTGCATACTAATATATATATATATATATATATATATATATATATATATATATATATATATATATATATATATATATATATATATATATTTGCTGCCATGTCTTTCTGCCACAATTACTCACTGATCTCTATGGAATGCTAGTATAAATTGTGATTACTTTATATTCTATATCCATTAAGATAGTGAACTGGATTGGATTTCTAATGTTTAAAAATCTGCTGCTATTTGTTTTTTGAGAAATCACCGCTCTCCTTTTTACCTTGATTCTCCCATGTCTTTATGCTTCAACTTCGGTCAACTAATATTGATATATTTCCCTTTGCCAATGACTGACAAAATGGGAGAGAACAAATCCCACCATGAAATATTTGTGTGTATCTATGTATGTATGGTGGTGGTACAGGTGTTAGGGGGTGCAGCTGCAAGAAGATAGGGGGAGCAATTACTACTGAATAAAACAACCTTGTGTGTGAACCCAAATAAAATATTTGTAAAATTGTGTAAAGTTCTTGTACACGCAATTTAGGATGTTGGTCTAGGTGTTGTTCTAAGATTTCAAGTGTTTTGTCATGTAATTAATAAAGGGGGAGATTGAAAGTGCCCTGGTTTGTTAATTAACATGAGTGTTGAGTCAACAAGTCAAGTAAGCCTCATAAGAAGATCATTCAAGTGTCTACCTCAACTGGATGTGTACTCCTAACTCCTCAAAGGTAAATTTAGCCTCACATCCCATGTCCCAAAACACCCAGGTATATAAATTCCCTAATAGAGGATAGAACAACATAAGATTTAAAGTATGAAAACTATTTTACAAAATCAGGAAAATCTCTAAGTTTTCAGCTTTTGTTGATTTATCGAGATCACCTCAATGAGATCGAACACCAGTTATCGATGTCCTTAGAATACAATCAATATCATCGAATTGAAGACTACTTGTGTCTAGCAACCAACTTGATCTCTGGCTAAAATTATCGATGAATCGATGGAACAATCGATATCATCGACATTCAAACTCCAAGATCATCGAGACGGCTCGATATAATCGAATTCTGGTCTATTCATGTCCAACAAACTTCTAAGGCAAATCATACATTTATCGATGACTCGAAGGAAGCCTCGATATCCTCAGAATTCAAACTTCGATGATATCGATGGACCTTCGATGTTATCGATTTCAGACCAAAATGTCCAACAAGCTTTTTAGGAAAATCTTCTTTAAATGATTCGAGGAATCGAGACTCCTTCGATAATATCGATATTCAAGTATCAATCATATCAAATCTAGGTCGATATCATCGAATTTGGAGAATGGAGTGTCCAGCGAGCTTATAGGAAAATCTTCTATAAAAGATCAATGGATTGAACTAGGTATTGATATAATTGACATTTGAAATTCGATGACATCGTGGGAGGATCGATAATATCGAAGCCAACTAGCTCAATTCTTAGCCTACTCTCTTGTTTTTCATTGTCGAAGAATCGAATCGTGGGTCGATGAAATCGGAATTCAAAATCCGATGACATTGAAGCATGTTCATATGATTGATCTGTGTATAAGATATTCAACTGTGATTGTCAAAAGAGTTCATATCATCAACCATCTCTCGATGTCTTCGAAAGTATACGTTCGATGATATCGAAGATGGCTCGATGATATCGAAATCTATAAAAAATCTAACTATTTTATTACCATTGGATCTCTTTGCCTATTTAAGGAGAGCTTGTTATTGGTTGCTGCCGTGAGAAAAATAAAGAGAGCCTTGAGAGAGTCCTGTATACCATTTACCCTAAGCTCTTTTTCTCATGGGAGTTCATCTTCCAACCCACCCTCATCATTGATATTCAATAGAGTGGATTGGGGAATGAACTTCCGCATTCAAGGATCATCCAACTAACACCTTAATGGAAAATCATTAAATTGGGATACCTTGAATGCTTAGATGCTTGGAATCACTCCGTTTCTATAACAGGTAAACATTTAATAGAGTAGGATTCCAATATAACCTTAACCCAACCTATCACCTTACATTGGAGCATCATAATGTTGCGGATCAAGGCAGTTGAAGATTCTTCATTATCAAAGGAGTAGATCTTCATCAACGTGATTAATAGGGCTCATCTACTTATTTGTAAGTCATTAGAGTCCACAGACCCTGCTGATCATTCCTTTATGTAGGATTGAGTCATAGGTGATTCTCACCCCTTTCAAGTCCTCATATAAGGCCTCCGATGGGAGAATATGTGTGGGTGTTGTGTGTTGACCCTTGCTCTTGGTGAGCATAAACATAGGTCCTTAGTATAGGTCCTTGGCCTGTGTGGCCTAAAACCTAGGTGATGTGTGTTGACTTTTGTTCTTGTGTAGGGCATAAACTCTAGGGTCCTTGTGTGGATCCTTGGCCTGTGTGGCATAAAACCATAGGTTCCTTGTGTGGATCCTTTGCTCTTGTGTAGGGCATAAAACCTGGGTGTTATGTGTTGACCCTTGCTCCTGTGTGGGGCATAAACTTGTGTCTCGTGGAGACATATTAGGTACCTTGTGTAGGTTGTACTGGTTTGAGGTAAACTTGATTTGAAACCTCTGTTAGTGAAATCCGGTGCACTCAAGGGTTGAGTGCATCCGCCGGGAGTAGAGTAGGCATATAGTTAAACCACTATAAAACGAATGTGTTTGAGATTGTTATTTGCATATTCTTTTATTGTGTATACTTTGAATGATCACATGATGCATGATTATTTAGAACTGATAAGTATCACAACTCACACACAGTCACTCTGTCCATCCATCATAAACTAAATTTATATATTGTTTAGATATTGAATAGTCTTGAGATTGGATCCTCTACTTGGCTTGGAAGCCATTAGAGTTAAGATAAAGATATCTTGATAAATTGTTATATTAGATCAAGATAATGATGATAAGATTTTAAACTGTCATAAAATTTTACAAAGTCCTATTCACCCCCCTCTAGGACACTTTGACCTATTCCTACTTCTACTAGAGCGGTCATTACCGCAATTTCAAAACCACTATAATTCTTGAAGTTTGGATGATGATGGTGATGTATGTGATGTGCTGAATGTTGTTTTTATTTTCATGTACATGTGGTGAATGTTGTAATAGCCTGATTTATTTCCTTTGCCTCTATATCAGTTTGAGTTTTTGATACTTACCAACATTCTAGAAATCAGGTTGTCCTACCATAAGCCATTGGTTTTTGGTGTAAGGTTGTCCTAAGAACAATGTTTGTATCAACCTTTCAATACTTGTGCATTTGAGGTTGTTTTAAATTTCTGCTATCTATGTTATCTTTCCTCATTTTATTTTTTATTTGGCATAGTCCTATTCACCCCCCTCTAGGACTTAGGGCTCGCCCTTTCCACAGCTGAGTCGCATATCGTCAGTTGGAGTAGGTCGAGCTCACTGAGGATGCCTCCTACACCGAGGAACCTATTTGTATCCTGGATCGTAAGGAGCAAGTCTTATGGACAAAAACAATACCGCTAGTCAACGTTCTCTGGTCGCACCATGGTGAAGAAGAAGCAACTTGGGAAAGGGAAGCAGAGGTTATGGAGAAGTATCCTCACTTGTTCGGTGACACACCATAGGTAATTTCGAGGGCAATTTTTTTTAGGGGGGTAGACTGTAACACCCCAAACTTCTGGTATGCGGGTGTTACCACTTAAACTCGTAACATGAGATTTCAAAACTCGGCTAATGAACAACCTAAACTCAATAAATGCAAGGTGGGACTCCACGTCATCATTGAAACCGCCCATCAGGGACCGTAGGAGATGAGTTTAAGCCTACAACAGTCATGAGGGTAAGCTTAACCAAACTACCCCAAGTTAAGACAGTTTACAAATTAGCAAGACGTAGAGAAACTGAACAGTGCATTAGAGATCAACCTTCGGAGGCTAGCGAATAGCTAGCCAAGCAATCACTACCTCCCAAATTCCCATTTAAACATTGAAACAAAGTATCAAACCGATTTAGCCATTGGATCAAGGTGTGTTGGCCGTAAAAAGGCCTAAAACGTGTGATACGGCCCACCCGGGTCTCACATCTGCCCCATACTGGGCCAGGACCCCTAGAGGGGGCTCCCAAGGTGAATGGACAGAGTGGCTTGATCACGAACATCATGGAGGACCCCACACGAAGTGCGAGTGCATGAAACGCTTAACGCTGACTCAACCCATTTTTAAAAAAAATCGAGATTCTCTCCCGCCCGTTTGAATTTTTGAAACTGACGAGCATCAGCTTCTTAGATGGTCCACCTCGGCTGCTATCTAGTTGATCCGAGCGGTTCATCAGACTTGTGGGGCTCAGATGACCAAAACCCGATAGTCTGTCTGGACCCATGCAAAAGGACATGGATTCGGGATCAAAACCGACTAAGCCTAAATTAATGGTTAAGATCATGGATGGTGGGCTAACCTGTGGCCACATGGTTGATTCATGATCGTCTTGATCTTGCGATCCTGGCCATCCGATCGCCCATTTGAAACATGCTCTTTTATTGCTAAAAATAGGCAGGCAGCCTCTTACATCATGAAAAAGGCAGGGGAGACAACTTCCGCTTTGGGAAGGGGTTGTTGGCTCGATCTGAGCCTCCCTGGGCCATGTGGATCGATCTCAACCACTCCCTCTAGGGCAGCCACGTTCTTATGGGATGAGACATCTCATCTCGTGATAATACGGCGAGAATAAGGATATCTCACGAAAACTTCCGAAATGCAGATGAAAGGCCTGAAAAGTGGGCACCGCGGTGATCAAAGGTTCCATCTGGTCCATCTAAATGGACCAGATCATACGAAAATACCTCATACAAAAATTGGCCATTAATGGCCAAGTCATCTTCCTCGTTTACATGTCTGACCCACCATGCTAAGATGGACCCCATCAGGGCTAAAAATGTGTTTTTTTGGTGGGCTATGGAAGCGAAAATCCATCCCCAAGGTCAGTGAACCCCATGCACAGCAGTTTTCCAAAAATGGCCGTTGCTACGGCCGGTTCATCTCAGCCGTTGGCTTATTCATGTAGGCTCTCTCTCTCTCTCTCTCTCAGCTATAAAAGCCATTGGGGTGCCTTGGGATTCACAGCAAAGAGAGCAACATAGAGAGAGAGAAGGAGAGAGAGGTCTGAGGGGAGGATCTGGTGAGTGGGTGGACTCGGTGCCACACTACACCAACTCAACCCGCTTAGATCGGACCGAGTTAGGTCAGCATGAGCCTGTAGCACCACGATCAGAGAAAGAGAGAGAAGTGAGGGCAAGTGTGTGTGTGTTGCTATGCTCCAAATTGAGCTCGACCGAGTTCGCAGAACTCAGGCCATGTTCAAGTCAAGCCTACCTCCTTATCCTTCCACCTTCATCCAGCCAAAACTACTGTGGCTGGGACCATTGATGAAACTAGGCCATGAAAAGGGCTGAGATATGGGCTAAAAATGGCCTTTAGCTGGGCTGTGAAACCAGCCTCCTGGTGGTACGAATAGTGGGTCACGTCCCATACCTCAGCGAGCCAAGCCACGAATCACAATGGGCCTCACCAAGTTGCCAAATTGGGATGGCACGACTAGGCCAAAATGGGTCCAGCCCAACCCAGTCTTTGGGCCAACATTAGGGGCAATGGCTGGACTGAACTGGGCCCATTCTAGCCCAGTTTCTGGACCACAGATGGAAAGCAACTGTTCGGCTAAACTAGGCCCAATTCGGGCCTTAGCTAAGGGAAAACTTCAGGCCCAGTTTAGGCCATTAGTTGGGACAAAATTGGGTGGGCATGTTCACCCTAAAGCAGGCCCAAGTTCCCTTGGTTATCGGGTCCATACAAATCCCATTCATTTCAATGACTTGGATGTTTTAAAACTCTTCTAATACAAGTTGCCACCTTGGGAATGGTCCTAGGGAATCGCTTTTGTAACTTTGGATCGGCAAGATACACACAGGAATTCGGATCAAGGACGAGACTACAACCCTTTAGGTGATGACTTCTCCCCTTGAGTTTTCCATCTCTAAACTAGGCTAGGGATAGCCTTTACTATCACTACAAATGATAACCTAGAAATGGCTAATCATTCTTGTAGTTTGCTTGAACATATGCCTTATAGGTGAGTTGATCTTTGGTCAATTTACTTGGATTCATGCCTTAGAATTGGTTAACATACTTGGTTGGTTTACTTAAATACTTGGTTAGTTTACTTAAACTTGTGTCTTAGAATTGATTAGAATACTTGGTTAGTTTAACTTAACATGTGTCTTAGATGGATTAAAATACTTGATTTGTTTGCCTGAGTGTATGTGTTAGAATTGTCTAAGCTACTTGACAAGATACTCAAATACATAAATTACAAGTTTAGCTTCCTTGAGTACATGCTTTAGAACTGGTAAGTTATGGTTACATGACTCTTGAATTATATGTATACATGAGCTTTACCTTGACTATTGAATCATGTTTGAACCTCCATGTCATACCTCTTATTATTTATATTTGTTGCAAGACACACATGACTTGAAATCTCTCTAGGGGAACCTCCATTAAAGAGAGTTCGTACTTAGGGTGTAACGAGATTGATTGTGATAAGACTAGACCCTCAACATGGGGTTTATGTTACTGGCAGTTAAATTCATGGAATGTACCATCTATGGAGTGATTCCACCTACCTGACTAACGAATGAACCCTTCAACATTTTATCGATGTTGTTTATTCGTATTTGAATCATACATGCCGACTCATTTTAATTATTGTATTTATTATCTTCAACACTTCATTCCTATTCAGTATACGATGGTAGTTTTCCATACACTAAGGGTTGATTGGCCATGTGTTGATGGGCTCTATCCATACCCTAAAGCGGTAAACTCACGGGTCAAGGATGGTGGAATGGAACACGCCCTAGCCATCGGCCTATGCTGGGTGACGAGCCCCCCGTAGTGACCTTGAGCTTTATTAAACCGGCTGATTGTAATTGAACTAATAATGGTTTGGCTAATCATGCATACATGACATATTTACGATAATGGGTGGATGTCTTCTGGATGATATAGCACGTGTCTTCGAGTTATTGGGGTATCGTTTCGCTAGCTGTCAGACCACCAACTATCGATTTACGTACGTGATGAATGATAGGTAGTCATTATGCGGTACGTAATATATGCACGTGATGTGCTTTGCTAATGGTCAACCTTTGCATGGGTGACGAGCCCAACTGCCAAACGGATGAGCATCCCTAGGTCAATGATGCATTCACGCATCCATGCAGATAATAAGACTGCATTTACTATGTTTCATTTGCCTGGTTGTTTTATATTATTTCTCGCCTAAGGCGGCAGTGTGTAATCTTGAGAAAAAATTACACTAAGCTAGCCACTCATTAATCAATGTTCAACCATACAAAAGATGCAGGTGCAGGGACAGACGAATACGTAGTGGATCTCAGGACATTTGCAGTCACAACAGAGGAAGAGTTGTACGATGAGGAGCCGCATCAAGAAGTGACTGCATACTTTGGATTGAACCAGTAGATTAGATTTTATAGTTTACTTTGAACATTTTAATTTGAGTCTTTGTATTTGGGTCCCCAGTTGAGTGGACTAGGATTTTGTTCTTATTTCGATTATATCTTATGCTACGCTTGATTCCCGCTATTTGCACTTTGATTCTATATTAGTTACCTCTTCATGATCTATTAACTCCCGAGTTTTCAGGAAATGAGTTGTATACTCGGGTCCCAAAAACTCGGGCGTTACAGACATCCTCTTCGCACAAGTGTTTGATAACATGAGAGTTGGTCGGTTAAGACTTCGACCTGTCAAAACTCCACTGCTCGGTTTCTCAGGTGTCAAGGTCATACTAGAAAGATCAATACAGCTCCCACTAATAGCCAGAGATGGGCAAAACTAGGTAATTATGATGATCGACTTCCTGATAGTGGACTGTCCATCTATCTACAATGCAATCCTCGGCCATCCATCTCTCAACGCTCTGCGAGCTGTGGTCTCAACGTACCACTTAGCCATGAAAATTTTGACCAATCAAGGTGTCGGATCAGTGAAGGAAGACCAACACAAAGCTCAACAGTACTACACGATGGCACTAAGGGCTTCGCACCAAGCAATGACTGTCACTTCTCTGGATCCTCGTGAAGATTTTAGAGAAAGAGGTTGTCCTGTGGAAGATCTTATCCAGTTTCACTTGACGACTCTGACCCATCTAGAACTGTCCAAATTGGGTTGTCCCTAACACCTCCACTACGAGACAGGATGATAGCCCTCCTTCGACATTATGCAGACGTCTTTGCATGGTCTCATGAAGGCATGCCCGACATCGATCCAAAAATCATCATGCATCACTTGAATGTCGACCCCGACCACCAACCAATTCGACAGAAGCATCGCGCACTCGGTCCTGAATGATATGCAATGATCGGAGAAGAAGTCGACAAACTTCTTAAAGCTGAATTCATTGAGGAAGTCTACTATCTAGACTGGAAAGCTAACATAGTCTTAGTCAAGAAGTCCAATGAGAAATGGAAGGTCTATGTTGATTATATAGACCTGAACAAGGCCTATCCCAAAGATAGTTTTTCCCTTCCTCGAATTGATCAGCTTATCGACAGCACCATAAGGCATGAACTACTTACTTTTATGTATGCTTATTCTGGTTATAATCAAATTGTAATGCATCCATATGATAAAACAAAAACAACATTTGTCATTGACAAAGGTCTTTATTATTATCAAGTTTGCCATTTGGGTTGAAAAATGCTGGAGCCACTTATCAGCGGCTAGTCAATAAGATGTTCGCCCACCAAATAGGGCGAGTAATGAAAGTCTACGTCAACGATATGCTCGTCAAGAGCATCAAGGCAACGCATCACACTTCTGATCTTAATAAAATGTTCCTCGTACTTCGTAAATATAAGATGAAGTTAAATCCAAGCAAATGCGCCTTCGGGGTTAGTTTGGGTAAGTTCCTCGGTTTCCTGGTTAGTCAATGAGGGATCGAAGAAAACCCTGAAAAGATCAAAGCTCTGCTTAACATGGATTCACCAAAGATGATCAAAGACGTCCAATGACTTACAGGAGGAATTGTTGCACTCAATCACTTTATGTTCCGAGCTACGGATAAATGTCTTCTCCTTTTCAAGTAGTTGAAAGGAAAACAGGCAGTAGATTAGACGGAAGAATGTGAGATGGTCTTCTAAAAGCTTAAACAATATCTAAGGTCGCTGCCATTACTCTCCAAACCTGAGCAAGGAGAATATCTACTGCTATACTTGGTTATTTCCGATGCAGCAGTTAGCTCAGCCTTAATTAGGGAACATGCAGGAAAGTAATTCCCAGTATATTACATTAGTAAAGCCCTAGTTTTAACTGAAACTAGATATCTAAGTCTAAAGAAACTAGCGCTGACATAAGTCATTTCTTCTCAGCAATTGCGATTGTACTTCCAAGTTCACACCATCATCGTCTTGATCGATCAACCACTCCATCAAATGCTCCAAAAGCCCGAAGCTTCAGGAAGGCTGACCAAGTGGGCGATTGAGTTAAGTGAGTTCGATGTCAAGTATCGACCCAGAATGACTATTAAAGGTCAGGCAGTGGTTGACTTTATTGCCAAACTAACTCCTCCATTCGTATAAGAAACTGACCTACTCAGGTTAGAACTTATCCCTGATGTTCTACCCAATCATGCATCCGACTCCCGAGTTGATCTCGACCTACCCAAGTGGACGTTATATGTTGATGGCTCATCCAACTCTAAGGCAAGTGGGGCCGGGATAGTCCTAGAGATCCCAAACTATATATGCATGCAATATGCCTTAAGATTTAGATTTCAAGCCTCCAACAATGTAGCAAAATACGAAGTTTTACTTGTCGGACTTAGGCTGACAGCCACTGTGGGAGCTCAACACCTCGAAGTCTTCAGCGATTCCCAGTTGGTCGTCAATTAAATAGCTGAAGCACCAAGCCAAGAAGGAACGCATCAAAGCTTATCTACGGAAAGCTAAAGAATTAATCGAAAGATTCCAAAAATGTAATGTAGCTTTAATTCCTCGAGCGAAAAATTCCAAAGATGACATGTTAGCAAAACTAGCCACTACAAATGAAGACGATATTCCAAGATCTGTTCCAATCGAGTTCCTTACTAAATCGAGCATTGACAAGTCTGACCTCACCATAGCTCTTCTAGTAAGATTGAAACCTACTTGGATGGATCCAATCGTCGAATACCTCAAGGAGGACAAGCTACCCGGAGATTGAACGGAAGTGTGTAGACTACGAACCAAGCCAGTTGGCTAAACCATGGTTAACGACATCCTCTACAAAAAAGGATTTCATCTCCCTTATCTCAGATGTCTCTGACCAGATGAAGCAGAGAATGTCCTAAGGGAAACTCACGAGGGTATCTATGGAAACCACTCCGGAGGTCGAGCTTTAGTCCATAAGGTCATTCAGAAGGGGTATTATTGGTCGACCATCTAGGCCGATGCTCAGCAGTTTGCTAGGAAGTGTGATAAATGTCAGCGCTTCACTAATGTACCTCGATAGCCTCCCGAAGAACTCACTTCTATGACCGGGCCATGGCCATTTGCCCAGTGGGGAATCGACATCATCAGTCCTCTCCCAACCGACAAAAGGGCAAATCAAGTTTGCCATGGTCGCGGTCGATTACTTCAAAAAATGGGCCGAAGCCGAATCTCTGGTGAAAATAACCGAGCAAAATATTACAGACTTTGTTTGGAAAAACATCATATACAGGTTCAGGATTCCTCACACGATCGTATCCGACAACAGAAAGCAGTTCGATAACAAGCAATTCCATGGAATGTGTGAAAACCTCAAAATCCATAATGTTTACTCCTCACCGTGACACCCACAGGCCAATGGATAAGTCGAAGCGATCAACAAGATCATTAAGCATTACCTCCAAACTAAGCTATAAAAAAAAAAGCCAAGGGAGCATGGGCTGAGGAACTCCCTAATGTTCTTTGGGCATATCGAACTACCGCTTGGACGGCCACTGGGGAAACTCCCTTTTTGTTAGATTTTGGGGCAAAAGCAGTCACTCCAGTAGAAATTGGGTTACCAACGTCTTGGATAGAGGTATTCGACGAACAATTGAACTCCGAGCTAATGGTGTAAGTCTCGACCTCCACGAGGAAAGGAGAGAACAAGCTCGAATCTGAACCACTATTCGCCAACAGCAAGTGGCGCATTTCTACAATGTCAGGTTGAATGTTAGGAGCTTCCGAGATAGTGACTTAGTTCTCGAAGAACCTTCCAAAACATTAAGGAGCCAAGGTCGGGAACCTTAGGCCCAAATTAGGAAGGGCCCTATGTGATAACGAGTACAAGCCGACCTAGAACATACCACCTAGAAGACCTGGACAGTCAGCTCCTGCCTCATCCTTGGAATGCCTAACATCTTAAGATCTATCATCCTTAGCAAACTGATGTGAAGCTTACTGTACGTTGTTAAGATAGTACGAATAAAAATTTCATTGTCTGATTCCTATTGTGTTCGGTGCATCTACTAGGTCCGACCTATGGGCGATCTACCTACATGTTTCGACCTATGGCGGACCTATCTATCGCATTCGACTTACTTGTCGGATTCGACCTAGGTCCGATCTACCTAACTTAGAAAAATCCGTGAATGCGCACACCATTTCAAAAAAAAAGTGAATTTTATTGATAAGTTCCCAAGAGCATGATTACATCGATCTACATTGAATAAGAAAGAAAGGGGATTACAAAAAGAACTCAATCGTCAAACCTTAGGGGGTCTGCTCGAGAGGCGTATCATCGCCAAATGCTTCAGAGTCTGAGTCAGCATCTTCAAAACCAAAGAGGTCTAGCTCAGGAAAGGCCTCTTTGATCTCCTCGACGCATTTAAGAAGCCCATCTGGTACAAAGAATTTCTATCTTCTGAATATGCTTTGGCAGACTTATATTTTTTGATGGCATCCTCCCGAGGTAGGGAGATAGCTGCTCGGGTTTCTGCCTCCCCCAT
Source organism: Magnolia changhungtana (assembly GCA_030180095.1). NCBI lineage: Eukaryota > Viridiplantae > Streptophyta > Magnoliopsida > Magnoliales > Magnoliaceae > Magnolia > Magnolia changhungtana. The sequence continues at coordinate 8,480,995 of JASAUF010000625.1, forward strand.
CTTGAGCTTTACCTCGGCATCCCCAAGATTTACCCTGACATCCTCGAGCTTCGCCTTTAGCTCGGACTCCTGCTTGGCCGACTTATCAAAAGCCTTAACAAGAAGCTTCTTCATTACTTCCAGCTCAGCCTCTAGAGAAGAAGCATGAGCTTCCGCAACAACTGCCGCAGTACGAGACTGATCGGCTTCAACTCCCTTTAGTGAGAACTTCTGCTCAGTCTCTCATGCCTGCCTTCGCACCTGAACAATGTCATGATGCACCTTCAACATGCATGGGGCGAAGTACAAAAAAACCACAACAAAAAATATTCAGTACTGAGTAAATGAGGAGGAAAGGAAAACACTTAGGAACATTCACTCACCTCAAGAGGGCCTTCGCCGTGGACACAAGGATCGCATCTAGAGGAGAGTCTCATACATGGAAAAACTCCTTCTTGGACATGTGTCACTCAGCCCAAGGTAAAAGCTCCTCTATAGTCTTGCGAATGCTCCTAGGAAGACATTCCTCCTCCCCCCAAACCTCAGAAAGCCCAGCAATCGGCCTGCTGGCTCCCTCAGCCTCTACAGGTTGAGCCTCGAAAGAAGGCTCAACGACCCCTTGGACCTCTACAGGTGGAGCTTCCTCATGGATGGTCGTCTTGACCGTCGCCTCAGTAGCAGCAACAGGGGGACCGTCACCTCAATAGCAGCAGCAGGGGTAGCTTTCGCTGCTACCTCCTCATCTCTAACCTCTACAATGATAGTAGGAGACGAAGGGCCAACCCTCCCCTGGATCTTGGAGGTCATCTTCTTCTTCTTCTTTTTCGACGTCGTAACTTCCTCAAGGGGCGGCGCCTAGTGTTTGGAAATGGGCCTCAGCAGAGGGCGAGCTTCAAGCATTTCTGTATCACAACAGAAGGATACTTAATTATGAAATTCCATGAAGTTTCTCTAAAGTCCTATAGGTCAGCTAAAGTCCTTACTAAAACTCTTACCGGTGAGGGTGGTATCTAGACCTGACTTAAGAAAAAGATTGGGTTGAAGGAGTACTCTTCAAGATCTCTCCTCTTTCCTTAGTGATCGTGCTCCCTTAATCCGAGTAAGAGATCCATCGTCCAGCAGGGAAGGAAACTTAGGAATAGCTGTGGCAGAAGAGAAGACATGTGCAAACAAGTCAAGAACACTTAAAGATCGACCAATTAGGGAAGAGCTAAGGAAGAGTTAAGTTCGAGGAATGCCTACCTGGTTCAGTGAACACCAAAGGGACTAAGTGACAATGGAAGGTCAGGTCTGCCACTTCCCAACAGTTAGAGGCCTAAAACCATTTGTCCCTCCAATTCTTATTGGATGATGGGGTCTGTAATGATGCTCCCTCTAGTCCCCCGCCAGGTAGAGAGATAATACTAGCCTAGGTGAACTTTGTTGGGCTTCAACTGGTATACGTGGATGAACTCCTCGATGGTGAGTTTGAGCTCCTCTAGCTCTAACCATAGGATGACACAGCTGATTAATGCCCTCCATCTGTTGGAGATCATTTATCCCGAGGCCAAGTCCAGACGAGCGATCACCCGTCGTACTATACGCTGTAGAGGGAGCCTAATGCCGCATTAAAGGGTGACCTAGAAGATGACAACAGCTCCTTATGGAGGATGATCAGGATGTTTGTCCGGCTGAGGAACCCAGAGAGTCAATAATTCAGGAATATGACAACCTAACCTAATTTGAGCCAAGTCGGCCTCAGTAAGGGTCTAGGCTATTGGACTTTTTATCTCCTCCTCACTAGAGGACCCCTCTACTTCCTCTTCATTAAACAAGTTGGGCTCCACCCTAACTGGTCTCTTTGTCGGGGACCTCTCCGTTGCCCTCGACAACTGCGACAAACAGAAATCGGCATCGCCCATCATTATTAATGGCGACAGTGGGTTCGGCATTATACGAAGGCTACTCACTCCACTGTTGCTGCCGGAGACCCCCTCCCATGAACTGAAGGAGTCAGACATGGTGGTTGTTTTTATAGATGTTGAGAGTCGCTGACAAAGGAAAAGAAAAAAAAAAGAAAGGGAGGGGGCGAATGGAGAAATGAAGCTCACTAGGGAGAAGACGTCACCCAGTCATTGGTGAGTATAGTAGCCGAAAATCGCCTCTACTAGCTAGGGAAGACGGCTGGAAGGGGTAAATGTAAATGGACCTTCCGAAATACATTAAGGCTTTCCTTATATAGGAAAGCCACATGGCGGCACTTAAGTGCGTCCATCAATGCACGTTCCATACAATGTCCCCTTGACTACCCGGTCTTAACACATGGTGCGACCCTACTCGCCGGTTAACCCTAATATCGAGAAATAGCCACGCGTCATTCCCTCATTAGTCTGACGCCAAAACGACCGCCTGACAGACCACATGCCCTCAAGCCACAATATGACACCTCGACTACGCCGTACATGATTGTTGGTGCGTCCCGATTTCTGTGTTGGCTGCCATACCTAACATTTATGATAGCATAAACTGACCTAGGCTACATCTAACTTACTTTTTAAGCCTATGAGATTGACTCATAAGTAAAGGGGGGCTTACTATTAGGGAAAAAATGGAACGACCTATAAAATGAGCCAACTCTACAACCAGCATGGACCCAATGGGCCAAACTGCTTGTGAGAAACCTATTGGCAAAGAAAGGCTGACCACAAAGTCAGTCGGTATAGTCATAGGTCCACATGACTACTAGCCGATCTATTGAGTAGGCCAGCACAACTATAGGTCATTTATAGGTCGGCTATAGGTCGGCCATAGCTCAGGACAATCTCTAACAAAGTCGGCAGTCAGTATCAACTTCAAGTGGATGTTGATCTGTCGAGACCTCAGTTGAATGTTGAGCTATCAAACAACTCGGTATTACCTACCTCTAAGGCGTCATCCACCTTTGTCGACCGACCTTGTCTTGAGCAACCGACCTGAAGATCTCCCAAACAGCCTGAAGATCTCTCCCGAGATCTTTGGGAGATAAGATTGGATCTCGAGGATCTCGGACACCCGTAATCTCGAAGAGATCTTTGAAATAGCCGGAGATCCATGCGGGAAGATCTCCAACGTATCCGGCCTCCTAAACGAAAAAAATCTTCCTACAATGTGATCTTACCGCTCATATAAATAGGGAAGCCCTTAGCTAGTGAAAGGTATGCATACTTAATCCTTCATATGATTGGTGACTCCTTTTCCTAAAAGATCAATGAAGACCCAAGTTCCTGACTTAGGCATCGGAGGGTTCCCTGTACTAACGAAGGTCTTCTTTGTCTCTTTCTTTCTTGTGTGCAAGTTCTCAAGAGTCTATTAAGGAGGGTCTACAGGAAAACTGCATCAACAACATCCAACTGCGTGCACTGGTATTTTTCCTTGGCTTTGAAATTTGGGCTGAATTAAACTTTGATGGGACACATCATATAAAATAATGCTTAAAACCTCTAAAATCACTTAAGTATTGGAATGGCCAATTTTTTAGTGTCAATTCACCTTGGTGGAATGTTAAGAACATGATGGGTTGGGCTCCACAGATAGGGTTGTTCGTCGATCCGAGTCAAGTCGAGGTGGGCCAAGATTGCCTTAACTCGTTCGTGCTCTTCTCAAGCTCCTTCGAACTTACCATTGGAGATTTCCTTGTTTGTTAAACCATTCGAGGCGAGCTAGTAGATCGAGTCAAGGCAATCTTACCTTGAGTTGATGCGAGCCTGCTCTCACCTCAATTTATTATATTTTTTTACCTCAAATATATGACAGATTGGAAGAATCATAACCGTTGAATAGTGGTGAATTAATAGGAGGTTAAAGATTTTTTTTAATTGAAATATTCATTCCATGAAAAGACTATACACCGGATCTACTTCGAGTTACCCCAATGGAAAATAAGCCCAAGGGGAAGCCTATCATAAGCGATGATAAGGAAAGACAAAAAGACGGGCAGAAACACAGAAAAGCTCAAAAAAATTGTGACCCTACAAGCTCTTCCTACATGGAGTGCCTGATAGATCCTAGCCCAACTTTGTCCAGGAAAAGAAGCCCCCTGATGTGGGAGGGCGATTGGGAAAGGAGTCGGACGAGCGAGCTTTCTTGGAGAGTGCTACCCTGGCGAGCCATCCCATCTGCCAGAGCATCCCCTCCCTTTAGATATGCACGAACCTGAACTGGCCCGTACGCTTCACTGAATCGATCCTAGAGAGCCAGTATTTCTAGGACCAAGCGGGGGTGGAAGAACCATTTAGCCAGTCCACCACTAGCTTAGAGTTTGATTCTATCACTACTTTTGAGAGCCCTAGGTTTAGGCAGTGACAAATACCATCATGGACCGCACATAGCTCTGCTCTGATATTTGAACCCACCCCATAGCCTACCGAGAAGGAAAAAAGGAAATATCCTTTATCTCCCCTACATATCCTACCTCCTCCAGACCAACCAGGGTTTCGAATTGTAGAACCATCTACATTCAACTTAGCCCATCCTTTCTCCAGCTTAGCCCACTTAACCAGACTCATGAGCTCCCTAGGGCGGATGGGAGCTTTGATACCCAGCTCCCTAAGAGACAGAAGAAAAGATGAGGAGATACGCGTAGGGGCGAGCTGACCTTGAACCAACGATGAAAGTGTCCACTTTACCCTTGCAATCGCGGTCGAAGCGGAGATGGGTAGAAGGTTAAAGAATGAAAATAAACCAACATTTCACATTCACCCTAGGGTTCTAAATTAGCATTTGGCCATCTACATTTAAGCCATGAAATTAATAGTTCAAATCACTGCCTCATCACCTATGGACCCCACTTCTACCATACAAACCTCCCTCTCAGCATTGCAGAAAGCATGAGACAAGGTTTGAAAGTGTGAAGAATTGAATTGAACAGAAAAACAAAATATCAAACGACGGATAGTTTCAAGATGAAATACATACATACATATATGCATAGAGAGAGATGGATAGCGAGAGAGTACTTCATCGTCGAGAGGATTTTTCCCTTTTTGGTATAGCTAGCCTCAGCAGTCTTGCAAGCTTGCTCCATTACTCACTGGCTACAAAGATGAAAAAAAAAGGGAAAAATGATTGAATCGTGGCAAGTCAGGTCGAGTTTTTTGTAGTCGAGTCGAGCGAGTTTCTCATGTTAACTAGGTTTAGTCGAGCGAGTTTCTCATCCCACTGACTCTTTCATTTTGCTAGTTCATTTTAGGACATGAGCCCAAAATTAAGTTGATCCAAATCTCAGGTGGACCACACCATGGCAAATAGTAAGTTTTTATTTCATAAGTTATCATATGTTGAAATTTGTAGTTTTTTCAAAATATTCAAAATTTCAAAATTTTGGGATTTTGCCGCCAAAACGGTTTTCGAGAATTTCAAATTAAAATTGCGGTGTGTACTTTTAGTCCCACACCGGAAATGGTAGAAAAATTTTTTGGGGTTTTTTTGTGGATGTGTGGGTAGTAGTCTTACTTGGATGTTTTGGAGATGGAGATGCTCGGGTGCACTGGAACACACGCACGCATGCACGTGCTCGGGCTCGGGCATGGGCATGGGCGTGGGAGAGGGCATGGGCAGCGTGGCTATAGTGGCACTAGTTGGCACAGTTTCAAACATTCTGAACCAATGATAACCACCTAATAACGGTCCATTACATGGTGCCTATATAAATTGGACCATTCTGGTCCAAAATCAATCATCTCGACACCATCTCTCCCATCAGATACTCCAGATCTCCTTTTTAGAATACTGTGAACATTTTCACTGTCTGATTCTGCCAGAACAGATCTACCATATTAAACTGTTCCAAAGTGCACCCATCGTAATTGCTGCACGCTAGATCCAGACATGCTTGTCTTATCCTAGAAGCAATTCACCTGTAACTCATCAGCAATTGATAAGGGGCCGAATCACGCTTTAAGGAAAGCGTATTGTTTTATGTGATTCAGCTCAGTAAAATGAAATTCATATTTTATTTTATTTTTTATTTTCGGTGTATCCAACAGATTATTTTCTAACAATCTTAAAGCGAGATCATGAACACCGATAGCGTTGCATCAGTCAAACTGATGAACGAGGATCTAATCCGATTGGACTGATTTGATGGTTCAAATTTCACTAGGTGGCAGGACAAGCTGAAATTCGTGCTAACTACTCTGAAGATCTTCTATATCCTAAACCCAAATCTCCAGCCTCTGCCTGAAGTGAAGCACACTGACACTCCAGAATAGGTCGTTGCTAGGATCAAGTGATAAGAAGATGAACTGTTGTGTCATGGCCATATTCTCAACTCTCTCTCTGATCGGTTGTACAATCTGTACATGAGGACCACATCAGTTAAAGAAATCTGGAGCGCTTTGGAATACAAATACAAGGTTTAAGAGGAAGGTACATAGAAATTCCTAATTGCCAGGATTTCGACTTCACAATGATAGACGATATGCCACTGTTGGCCCAAATCCATGAATTACAATTAATTGTAAACAAAATAAAGGTTTTAAAAATAGACCTACCTAAATCCTTTCAAGTCGGAGCTATTATCGCAAAATTGCCTCCGCGTTGGAAAGACTACAGGAAGAAGCTACTGCATAAATTTAAAAAATTCACCCTGGAACAAATTTAAAAGCATTTTCGTATTGAAGAAGAATCCTGTAACCAAGACAAGAAGGATGATGCTAATGGTGCATCCTCATCCAAGGTGCATGCAGTAGAAAAAACATCCCAAAATAATAACTATGAGAAATCTGATTCCCTTAAACGTAACAAAGATCAAGAGAAATTCAAGAAAACCCAAAAAGAAGAAAAACAACAAACCCAAGGGATCTTGCTATATCTGCGGCAAGACTGGACATTTCACCTAAGTCTGTAGGGATCACAAAAAGCCTAAGAAAGAGGCGAATGCAGTAGAAGATGATATCGTAGCAATGGTCACAAAAGTGAACTTAGTTCAAGAGAAAATTCCCGGTTGGCGGTATGATACAGGTACCACAGTCCATGTATGCAACGATCGATTTGCCTTCAAAACCTATGAAGACGTGACTAATGTGAAAAGGCCAAGCTATTAAGTCCTAGAGGGGGGGGAGGTGAATAGGACTATGCCAAATTAAAAAATAACAGTAAAATTTAAATAAATTAAATACTGATAGCAATAAACAATCCAAAAATGTTGAAATTAAAGATAACCTCAAATCTACGAGTATTGAGAGATTGATACAGATGTTGTTCTAAGGACAACCTTACACCATAAAAACCAAGGGTTTATGGTAGGACAACCTTATTAGAACGGTCTGTGTATCAAAAACTCAAACTGATACAGAGGAATAAAGAAATAAATAGCAAGAAAGGAATTCTAAGTTATTACAACATTCCCACACTTACATAAAAAAAATTACAACATTCTCCACAAATGCAAAAAGGAAAATTACAACCATCCATAAAAAGAAATAAACATTCAATCCACAAGACCAGAAATTATAGTGATTCACTTGTGTGTACACCAACTGTTAAACAATAGCCACACAACTACTCCACTCCTAATATCCTCACACAGTGGATATTAGTGTTCACTATGAAAATAAGTTTTTCTAGGTTCACTTAAAACCCTCACAATTGTGTCTTTCAAGTGGGCTTACACAATTCAAAAACCCCACACTCTGAGTTTTCTAGATCACCTCAGACTAACCAAAATAGAGAGATTTTTCTAGCACAATCTCAATGAAACCAAAATACAGAAATTTACAATAATGTAAAATACCTGGATATTCTCCTTTAGATGTAGCCTGGAAGAACCAAATCGGAGTAGAAGTTCAACGTAGAAGTTCAATGTACACTCTCACTTGTGAAATGGTTCTAGGTTTTAAATTGATTTTAAATTAAATCACCTTGGGCTAGCTTAATTTGATTTTGATTCCAAGAAATGGGAATATAACAATCCCTCTTTCAAATAAAATTGGAATGCAAAAATTTAAAATTAAATGCAAAGAAAGCTAATAAAAGCGAATATTAAATGAGCACAATATATCTTAAAAAGATCACTAACTTATCTCTCAGAGTGGCATATTGATTTAACTTTTATTGAATATAAAACTTTGAAATTCATGCTCTATTTATAAGTGAAGAAATCGCGTCTTCGACTAGTCCTGAGGTCTCCATGACTGGTCGTAAGAGCAACAAATTTTTAAAATTTGAGCGCGATAAGATAAAACCATTCCACGACTGGTCGTAGGCCTTGCACGATCGGTCGAGGGACCTCCACGACTGGTCGTGTGGAACCTGATTTAATTGTTGGACTTTGAGTCGAGGCTGCAGGACTGGTCGAGCACAAGTCGAGCACTGTTCATACGACCGATCAAGCAGTCTCCAGGACTAGTCGAGGCTTAACAAAAAATTCTAAAAATTTGTAACAAACTTAGGACTGGTCGAGGAATTTCTTAGACTGGTCTAGCTAGTGCTAGGACTAGTTGAACATAAACTAGGACTAGTCGAGAAATAGTTTATTCATTTATAAAATGACCTAATTGAATTATGCATTCAAAATGACCTACCCTAAGGTTAATCTAGGGTCATTTATACCTTGTTATTGAAGTATGAACATTGAATCTTCTTTTTCTTCAGTTGATAGTCGTTCTTTGAAGTTCACAAAGCTTGAGATCTTGTCATATGATAAGCTTGAACTTGAGACTTCTGAAGCTTGCTATTGACTAACATTGAAGCTTGAACTTGAGATTCAAAGTTTAGGAACGTTGTCTTGACTTGTACAAAGTTTTAAAACTCTTAAACCTTGAAGCTTGAAAGCTTGAATTCACATTTGATGTTGTGCCTGAACATGAACAAGTACACTTGCCTTTGAAGTTCTTGAACTAAAGACTATTGTCCTTAAGAGATGCACATTCTTCAATATGTAGAGAAGCTAGATAAGACACAGATTCCAAGAGGTTTTGCCACTACAAAATTTAACAATATAGGAGCTAGAAACCATAGCACTTACAATCTCCCCCTTTGTCAAATTTGTGACAAAACACATTTCATAATAACATAAGTATTATATCCACAAAGAATCATGCACCAGTTATCAATATAAACCAGTTACAACCTGGTTAAGGAATCATGCACTAGTTATTAATATAAACCAGTTATAACTTGGTTAAAGAATCATGCACCAGTTATCAATATAAACCAGTTACAACCTGATTAAAGAATCATGCACCAATTATCAATATAAACCAGTTACAACCTGATTAAAGCAAACATCAATTCGCATCAAATACTCCAACAATAATTCACCATCAAATACTCCAACAATACTCCCCCTTACTTACTCCTCCCCCTTACACAAAGAAGGCTATATATCCACAATCCATCCACAATCCACATGCCATATACTACATATCCATATATCCACATATAAAGTATGACAAAATTCTCCCCCTTTTTGTTACAATATGACAAAGGAAGAAACCATTACATGGACCAAGACGTAGATAAACAAGGAAGAATAAGAAGAGTCATGAGGAATAATTGATCAAGATAGTCAGGATATTAAATTCATAAGCAAGTAATGTTCAAACATAATCAACCTACATCAACAAAATTCAACCAAAGTCAATCTCACAAACCGAAAGAAAGCGAAGTATCATAACAGTTAATACAAACCACATGAAAAAAACTAATCAGATCCTGAAGAGGGAGCAGGAATAGATGGATCAATTTGATGTAAACCCTTATTAATGCGCCCCATATATTTACGCATATAAGCAAATTGAGAATCCTGGGTTACACGGATCTGAGCCACTTGTTCCTCAAGAGTATGCAACCTCTCAGCAAACTCAGAAGGCTGATAGTCAGGATCACCAGCAGAGTCGGATTCAATCTCATCAAATATATCATCCATGTTAATGTCATCTAGTGGCAAATCACCTTCTTCTTCATTCACAGCATCAGCTCCACCAACACCCACATTGACTTGGCCTGCGACCAACCTTAGATTCATTTTATTTATATTGGAGTTGTTGAAGATAAGGTGTTGAATGGGAGCTTCTCCAACAGACATAGGCACTAAGATATGGGAGGCCAACATAGTCATGAGATATGCGAAAGGTATATCACTATATCTTGGATGTTGACGGAATTGAATGATACAATGACAGATTAAAGAAGGAAGGCATACCCTGGTTCCAGAAATAATGAAATGAAGAATCCGAACCATGAGAGTGGTGAGTTCGGTTTTATTACCAGAACGGGGATAAACATTTGAAATAAAGATCCTTTGAAGGACTCTGTATCTGGGTAACTAGTACTTTGAAGCAAGCGCATTTCCAGAAGGATTCCATTGCACATCTATATTGCACAATACACTAATAAGCATTCGTTTTTCTAATTTAGACGGTTTATCTACTAAAGTGCTAATTAGAATACTTTCATCATTGACAGGTATGTCCATTAGACCAGAAATTAGATGCCGGTCTACTTCAACCGGACCTTCTTTAGTGTCAATAATAAATGTCAGATTTTCTATTGAAAAATCAAGAATACATGCATACATAGCTTGTGCAATGGACCGGTATGCCGGCCCACCCCAATGTAGAATGTTATCCTAACCTATAGATTGGAGGAGAGGAAGGATTTCAAAAGGAGCAAGATGTTCAACATGAATAGGTCGTTCAACTATTACATTGTGCAACCTAATATCCCGCATATAAGAGGGATCATCTTTGAGTGACCGAAGGTGGCGCCATATGATAGGTGTCGATTTAGATATTAAAGGACTACGAGAAGTTTTCTTTCTAGCTCTACCTTCCATTTGTATCTAAGAAATCAAGGAACCAAGTAGATGCAAAGGAAGTCGAATGGGTTTTCACAAGATCAGATTTTGGAAAAGAAAACCCTAAAAACCACTTCAAATCAATAAATAAATCATATCAATGATGAAAAAGAAGTGATATGAACTTGAATCTACAAGGAAAATGGAAATAAAGCACTAACCTTGAATAACTAGGGAGATGGGTTTGACCGGTCGACCTAAGACTCATTGGAGAAGTAACCCAAAATTAAGAAAAATGGATTTTTCTCCCAAATAAAGCACTAACCCGTGCTACACGACTGGTCGAGTACATGCTCGACTGGTCGTGCCACGACTAGTCGAGTATGCACTTGATTGGTCGTGCACAACCAAAAATATGTAATTTTCTTAAAATTTAAAATTTAAAACAGATAAAATAGCAAATATATATATATATATAATATTATACAAAAATCCATAAATAATCAATTCAAATTGCACATATCAAGATCAAATTTCAATTTAAAAAACCTACTTTTGTCGAACAGTTTAGTGAAAATGTCAGCAAGTTGAGTCGCGGTCAGAATGTATTCCAAAGAAATTATTTTTTCTTCCACTAATTCACGGATGTAGTGATATCTAATGTTAATGTGCTTATTTTGTGAATATTGGATTGGATTTTTAGATATATTAATTGCACTAGAATTATCATAATATAAAACCATAGAGTCCTGTGCAATTCCGTAATCGTTTAACATTCTTTTCATCCACACAAGCCGAGTACATGCATTTCCTGCTGCAATGTATTTAACCTCAGCAGTTGAAAGTGATACGGAACTTTGTTTCTTACTTTACCAAGAAACTAAATAGCTCCCAATATAAAAACAACCACCACTGGTTGATTTCCTATCATCAACGTTACCAGCCCAATCAGCATCAGTATAACCAGCTAATTGAACACTAGTATTATGAGGATACCAAAGACCCAGATTAGCTGAACTTGTGACATATCACATAATCCGCTTAACAACAGTTAAATGTGACTCTTTAGGATCAGATTGATATCTAACGCAAATCCCTATGCTAAATGCAATATCAGGTCAACTTGCAGTTAAATACAGTAAATTACCTATCATACTACAATACAATTTAGGATCAACTCTCTTACCTGTAGAGTCCTTTGAGAGTTTTAAGGTTATACTCATAGGAGTATCAAAAATTTTCTCATTCTCAAATTTGAACTTTTTAACTAAGTTCATAGCATATTTAGTTTGAGAAATAAAGAAGCCATCAGGTTGATATTTAACTTGCAACCCTAGGAAATAATTTAATTCCCCAACCATGCTCATTTCGAACTTAGATTTCATAAGATCTGCAAACTCAATAGTCATGTTAGCACAAGTAGATCTATAAACAATATCATCAACATAAATTTGTACTATTAAAATGTGATCATTATGTTTCTTTACAAATAATGTCTTATCAACACTTCCCATTATAAAGTTATGACTCAGTAAAAACTCAGTCAATTTTTCATACCATGCCCTGGGAACTTATTTTAAACTGTAGAGAGCCTTTTTTAGGCGATAGACATGATCAGTATTCTTAGGGTCTTCAAAACCCGTTGGTTGTTCAACATACACTTCTTTATACAAATCGCCATTCAAGAAGGCACTCTTTACATCCATTTGATATATTTTAGACTTTCTAAAGCATGTAATGGATATAAATAGTTTGATTGATTCAAGACGAGCTACTGGGGTAAAGGTCACATCATAATAGATACCTTCAATTTGAGTGTACCCTTGTACAACTAGTCTAGCCTTGTTTTTAACAATATTACCAAGTTCATCAGACTTATTTTTAAAAATCCATTTAGTTCCAGTAATGTGTTTATCTTTAGGTCTAGGAACTAAGTACCAAACATCATTTCTAACAAATTATTAAGCTCTTCTTGCATCGCAACTATCCAGTTTTCGTCAGTAAGTGCTTCTTTTACGTTAGCTGGTTCTATTTGAGATGTAAAGCACACGTAATTACACATATCTTCTAGTTGTCTACGAGTGTGCACACCAATGGGAGGGTTTCCAAGAATCTGATTAGTTGGATGATCTTTAACAGTTCTCAATTCAGAGTTATTTTGACTTGATGAAGAATCTGGTTTATCAATTAGAAGTACTTTATCATTATCTGAACTTGAGACAAGTGTATTCAAGTGATTGTCTATAACCACATTAATGGATTCTTGAATTACACCGGTCCTCGTATTAAGAACCCGATATGCTCGACTATTCAGAGCATACCCTAAAAATATCCCTTCATCACTTTTGGTGTCAAACTTTCCCAGATTTTCTCGGTCACGTAAAATATAGCACTTGCTACCAAAAACTCGAAAGTATTTGACAGTAGGCTTCTTATCAAACCACAGTTCATAAGCCATTTTACTATTTAATTTTCTAGTATAGACGTGATTAATTATATAACATGCAGTATTTACCGCTTCGGCCCAAAGATTTTTAGTGAGCTTCATACTATTTAACATTATATTTGCCATTTCTTGAAGCATTCTATTTTTTCTTTCTACTATACCATTTTGTTGTGGTGTTTTGGGCGCAGAAAATTCATGTGATATTCCCTGATCACTACAAAACTTGTTAAAACCGCTATTTTCAAATTCTGATCCATGATCACTACGGATCTTACAAACTTGAGACTCTTTTTCAGTTTGGATATGTCTAAGTACCCTTTTAACTTCATTGAGAGTTTCTGATTTGTCTCTTAAGAAGACTACCCAAGTTTATCTGGTAAAGTTATCAACAATTATCATTATGTACTTCTTGCCACCTCGACTCTCCATTCTAGTTGGTCCAACAAGATCCATATGGAGAAGTTCGAGCGGTTTAGATGTGGCATTGGAATCCACCTTTTTGTGAGTACTCCTAGTTTGTTTGCCAATCTGACATTCGCCACATATTTTATCAATTTTCTATATTTTGGGTAAGCCTCTTACTAACTCTCTTTTGCTCAATCTATATAAGTTGTGGTAGTGTACATGTCCAAGGCGTTTATGCCATAACTCGGTCTCATCGGTATGGACCATGTAACACGATAGATTAGATGAGCTAGAATCACTTACAATATAGCAGTTTTCAGAAGTTCTGCAACCAGTTAATATTACAGAACCGCTTTTATTTAAAATTTTGCACCATAGATTTGTGAGTTTAACGCTATGATTTTTATCGCATATTTGAGAAATGCTTAATAAGTTGTGTTTAAGCCTTCTACATATAAAACATTCTCAAATAAAGGGAGGTTAAAAAGTTAAACCGTACCTTGGCCAATAATCCTGCAATTGCTACCATCACCAAATGTGACTGAACCATCAGTCATGTCTTTAAGATTGGTGAACAATCCTTTGTCACCAGTCATGTGCCTGGAGCATCCACTGTCTAGGTACCACTTCGAATGGCTTGAAGCTATAAAAGCAGTGTGGGCAACTAAGCAAGTAACCTTAGGAACCCATTTCATTACAGTTTTGGGTTTAGGAGTATAGTTGGTCTTCTTATGATTGTAGTTGATATAAGACTGACCCATTGAGTTAGATTTTAAGAGCTCCTTAAGTAAATCAACAATTTTCCCAGTTGATTATGATTCTAATTTTTGTAGTTGATATGGTTACTTCTAGGTTTTAAAGTTTGAAAAGACTTAGCATTTTTAAAATGATTTTGATTCAGGCTTTTTCCTTTTGAGTTTGAAGACTCCCCTTTCAAAAATTTGGGTGGAGTATTCTTATGTTTCGGAGGAATACTTTTGTTGTAGCCCAGTCAAAATCGATCGCCACATTTTCTGGATCCGGATAAAAGTTTTTCTAACTTAGGATCTCCTTGGGCATACCTCCATGTGTCCTTTAAACTTAAAAGTGAAGAGACTTCAAGTTTTAGTTTTTCATTTTCAGATTTTAGATTTTCAATAAAGGAGGTTTTGAAATCTAAATTGCATTTAGTTTTTTCAAAACAATCTGAAATGTGGGATTTTTCTAAAACAAGAATATCATAATTTTCTTCAAGTTTCGAAAACTTTTCTTTTTGAAGTTTTAGTTTTACTGCAATTTTACAACTTTCCTTGTGTGGGGCATTGTAAGCATCTTGAAGAACTTCTTCATTTTCATGATCACTATTCAGATTTTCTTCACTAATTGAATCATCATTATCTGAAAAAGTGAACTTGGTTAGAGTCATAAGGGCTTTGACTTCATTACCCAACTCGGTTTCAGAATCTTCTGACTCAGAAGAGGCTTTAGAGCAGGAAGATTCATCCCAAGTAGCCAACATACCTTTTCTTTTAGGTTTGTCCTTTTTAGGACACTTGTTTGCTAAATGCCCATATTCTTGGTAGTTGTAACATTAACTGTCTTTTAAAGATTTTTAAGTTTTAGATTTAGATCTTTTCTTATCATTAGATTTTTGAAAATCAACTCTCTTTTTACTTTTGAAAATCTTATGAAACTTTTTAGCTAAAAGGGCTATATCATCTTCAGAATTTTCAAAATCAGAATTACTACAATTTTCTTGAAAAATACTTTTAGAAGATTTATGGGCGATTGATTTACCTTTAAGAGCTTTAAAGGTTAACTCGTAAGTCTGTAATGAGCCAACTAATTCTTCTACCCTCATATTATCCATATCACGAAGTTCCTGGATCGCAGTCACCTTTGAATTGAACCATTCAGGTAGTGAGCGTAGTATCTTTGCACACACTTTACTTTATGGGATTTTATCACCGAGACCCCACATAGAGTTGACAATGTCATTTAATTTAGTATAAAAGTCCATGAAAGTTTCACTTTCTTCAATACGTATTTCCTTAAATTTGGTTGTGAGGATTTGGACTTTAGATTTTTTGACAATTGTTGTTCCCTCGTGTGTCATTTCTAAAATATCACAAGCTTGCTTGGCAGTATCATAGGATATAATTCTTTTGAATTCATCCGGTGATAGTGCGCAAGTAATTGCATTTAGTGCTTTTGCATTGACACTACTCTCACTTTTCTGAAGAGTGGTCTAAGAGAAATAAGGTGTAATTCTCATAGTTTTGAATCCATCGATACCAGTAACTTCAGTAGTAGGTGGGGTCCAATCAGTCACTGTGGCTTGCCACGCGCTCTCATCCCGAATTTTAAGAAAATTCTCATCTTAGCTTTCTAATAGGCATAATTGGAGCCATCAAATGATGGAGGCCTAGTAACTGATAGGCTATTAAAATTTGTCATCTTAAAAAGCTCAGATCGATTAGCTCAGGAAATTAATCCAAAAGTAATAACAATTAAAACGAGCTATTAGGCTTTGATACCACTTGAAAAAGCTGAGCTATTAAGTCTTAGAGGGAGGGGGGGTGAATAGGACTATGCCAAATTAAAAAATAACAGCGAAATTTAAATAAATTAAATACTGATAGCAATAAACAATCCAAAAATGCTGAAATTAAAGACAACCTCAAATGTACAAGTATTGAGAGGTTGATATAGATGTTGTTCTAAGGACAACCTTGCATCATAAAAACCAAGGGTTTATAGCAGGACAACCTTAATAGAACGGTCTGTGTATCAAAAACTCCAACTGACATAGAGGAATAAAGAAATAAATAGCAAGAAAGGAATTTAAGCTATTACAACATTCCCACACTTGCATAAAAGAAATTACAATATTCTCCACAAATGCAAAAAGGGAAATTACAACCATCCACAAAAAGAAATAAACATTCAATCCACAAGACCAGAAATTATAGTGGTTCCCTTGTGTGTACACCAACTGTTAAACAACAACCACACAACTACTCCACTCCTAATATCCTCACACAGTGGATATTAGCGTTCACTATGAAAATAGGTTTTTTCAGGTTCACCTAAAACCCTCACAATTGTGTCTTTCAAATGGGCTTTTACACAATTCAAAAACCCCACACTCTGAGTTTTCTGGATCACCTCAAACAAACCAAAACAGAGAGATTTTTCTAGCACAATCTCAATGAAACCAAAATATAGAAATTTACAATAATGTAAAATACCTGGATATTCTCCTTTAGATGCAGCCCGAAAAAACCAAATCAGAGTAGAAGTTCAACGTAGAAGTTCAATGTACACATTCACTTATGAAATATTCTCATGCGCGTTGCGAATTCTGAGAGAATCTCTACAACCTATCATATCAATTAATCAAGTACTAGTCAAGTACACAACCCATGCCTCTCCCATCCCTTTCTTACTAACAAAGAGAAACAATCCATACCCCATGCTACCTCACCCCTCATAAGTCAACCCTCATGTCATTTCTCCTTACACCACTATACCTCTCATCCCATCTCTCTTACACACCCATCCCTCTCTCCTTACATCTCCCATCTTTCACTCATTCTCTACTACTTTTCCTAGCAACTAAGAGAGAAAAAGACTAAGGAGAGAAGAGCCAAGTGTGGCCCACTTCCTACCCTAAGATCTCTATCCTAACCCTTCAATCCTCATCAACCTTCATCAAAGAGAGAGCCAAGGAGTTTAGCATTCCATCGGACCAAGAAGATCCAACGATGGGTGTTCTTATAGGTTTAGATTTTTATTTTTGATGATGGGCCAAGTGGGGCCAACCGATTGATGGTAAGGATCTCACTTTGGACCCTAGGTGTGGCCGATGGCCCACCATGATTCACATGATCATTCCATGATGGGGCCATTCTCCATGGACCCCATCATGATGTTTAATTTCCTTATGTAAAGAGGGTCATCTAGACCTTGCATTTTGGTGGAGAAGGAATCTCCACCATTGATTTCGATTGGTGGCCCACATGTAATGGGACCCACTTGATGTATGTTTTGTAATGCATGGCAGGGAGGGCCCATAGTGCCGGGGTCCCTCCCATCACACACGTCTCTCTCTCTCTCTCTCTCTCTCTCTCTCTCTCTCTCTCTCTCTCTCTCTCTCTCTCTTCCCTGTTGTGGCCCACCATGATGAATGAATTAGATCCACACCGTCCGACCATGTGGACGGTGGAAATCCCACCATGATGTATCATCTACACCGTCTAGTGGAAGGGCCTGGATGCAGGGAAAACACAAATATCAGCTTAATCCAATACTGTGGCCCACCCGTGTGGGACCCACCCCATATGTATTGCATCTACACTGTCCACCTGACTAGATGGTGGGACCTACACGTGTGGAGTCCAGCATCGTCTGGCAGGGATAGTGAACCCCACCGTGAAATATGTGTTTTATCAACACCATCCAACCCTCTGTAGAGATCGTTTTATGACAGTACAAAGAGGATGAGGCAGATCTGAAATTCAGATGGGTCCTACACATGGTGCACGTGCCTGAAATCCAGGCCATGCAGACTATGTGGGGCCTACCGTGATGTATGTGTTTTATTCCAACCGTCCAGATGACTGGATGGTGGACCACCGTTGATGTATATGTTGTAATCCACCATTCGGAAGGTTGGATGGTGGGCCACATGTTGATGTTTAAAAAAGAATATATATATATATATATATGGGAAAAGGTACAATGCGCTCGAGCTGACGATAAGCTCCCGTGAGGTCGAGCTCTGTGGACCCCACCGTGATGTGTTTCGACCATCAACACTGTGCATTTGATGGGTCCCCTTTAAATTATGGGATGTCCCAAAAATCAGTCGTATACGAAACTCAGATGGGCCATACCATCTAAAATTATGTGAAGATATCGTTAAAACATGTAAAAACACTTGGTGGGGCCCACATGAGTTTTGCATGCACCTGAAACTTGGTCTAAAGTGGGACACACATAATGGATGGGCTGGATTTTCAAACCACATCTCGGTGGGCCCTCAAAAATGGTTACGAATGTTGTAATGGTGCACGACCCCTCTCCACTTCTGTATGTGGTGTGGCCCACACAAATCACGGATTGACTTACTTTTTGAGACCTAGGCCCATGATGGAATGGTGCATCTGACTGATGGGTTCAAAATGCATCACGGTGGGGCCCACACAGCTCGACCTTATGGGGCGTTAAAATCAGCTCGAGCGCATTGTACCTTTTCCTTATATATATATATATAACATAATATTATATGTATATATATAATATTACATATGTTATATACATATCTGGTGGGCCCCACGTGGGACCCACTTAAATTGAAACGGATTGGCTGGTGCATCTCACACCAGCTATATAGCTGCCATATTGCAGCCAGCAGTGGACCCCACCGTGATGTAAGGGTCTTATCCACACCGTCCAGCATCCTGGATGGATGGGACCCACCTTAGAGTAGGTGTTTTATCAACACCGTCCATACCACAGGAGGGTGGGACCCACCTTAGAGTAGGTGTTTTATCAACACCGTCCATACCACAGGAGGGTGGGACCCACCTCAATGTATTGTGTACTCCACGCTGTCCATCTATTTTATATCAACGTCGTCCATCTGTTTTATAATCCACGTCGTGCATCTATTTTATACCCACACCATCCATCTAATTGGCAAGCTCGTCTCAAGGCCTGAGACTAAAAATGAGGCAGATCTATCAGGTGGACCACACTACAGAAAATAGTTGAGAGTTGAACACCTACCATTGAAATTCTTTAGGGATCACAGAATTTCTAGATCAATGTCATATTTGGTTTTCCTCTTGAGTTAGGTCCTTGTGACGTTAAGAACAGATTGGATGGAAAATAAATGTTATGGTGGAGCCCACCTTGATGTATGTGTTATATATCCATACTGTTCATCTGGTGGGCCCATTTAGAATGTGTAGGGCCCACCCCAATATGATGTATATGAGGCCCATTCGATAAGGCCCAAGTGATGTATTTGTGGCCTATTTGGCGAGGCCCCAATATGATGCATTTGGGGCTTATTTGATGGGGCCCGATGTGATATATATTGGCCCATTTGTTGAGACCCAATATGATGTATTTATGGCCTATGTGTGAGGCCCAATGTGATGTATGTGTCCTATGCGATGAGGCCCACTTGATGTATATTAGGCCCATGTGATGTGGCCCATTGCGATGTAAGAGGCTCATGAGATGCGGCCCATTGTGATGTATATCAGGCCCATGTGATGCGGCCCATTGTGATGTGTATTAAGCCCATGAGATACGGCCCATTGAGATTGTATGTGGCCCATTATGATTGTATAAGGTCAATTGTGATTATATGAGTCACGTTGTGATTGTATGAGACCCACCGTGATGTTTGTGTAATACATACGCCGTCTACCCATTTTAGGCCATAAACCCCGCCAACTTATGTAGGCCCACCTTATATGAGTGATGGGCCCACACCGTCTATCTATCTCCTAGATATTTGGAGGTCGTTACAATTCTGATTTCCAAATGGGCCACACCTTAGGAGCAACGGTGGTTAAATGTCCACTGTTGGGAACCATCCTAGGGCCCACCATGAAGCCCGTCTCCCCATCCTCTCTTTTACCCCAACCTTGAGTAGAGTCCCACCATAATGTATGTGTTATTTATAGGTTGTTCATCCATTCTTCCAGATCTCATAGCGCCATGGAATCCATTAAGAGTCAGGTCTAAATCCCTAGTGGACCACATCATAAGAATAGTGGTGTTAAACATCCACCATTGAAAACCATACCTTGTAAGGCCCACTGTGATACCTAATTTTTAACCCATCTTCCCTTGTTGGGCTATCCCAAATCACTGGGCCCCATTGATGCTAGTGATACCCGTCCTTCCCTTGTTGGTCTATCCCAAACCGTTGGGCCCCTATTTGATATTGATGTTTTCCACCATACTCTGTAGGACCACCCAAGCCTTGGAGCCCATCTTATGTTCGTATCGGGCCTTTCATAGGGAATGTGGCCCACCTAGATGCATGTGTTTGTCCAAGCTGAGTAACCCAAACCTGAGGCCCCACTTAGATGATGAACAGGACCGTTTGTAGGGTTACATAGTCCTAGATGTATGGATCCTATCAAGACCCGCCTTGTATTCGTATCGGGCCCTCATAGGAAAGCCCAGTTATTTATGATAAAGGGAGCAAGGAAGCCCACTTATTGTATACTGCTTAACTCACCCTGTGAGATGTATTCTACCTTCCAATCGATTATTAGGACCTCGTGTTATGTATGTATCATCCCCACTGTCCATTTACCTTCTTAGGATGAGTGTGAGGCCTATCTTTGACATTAGTGCATCATCATCACCTCCCTTGTCATATATGGAAGAATATACAGGACCAGATTTAGTATATTCACTGTGTAGAGCCTATCTTGATGTATGTGTTAGATCCACCGTCCCTCTGTGGACCCTGCCTTAGAATATATTATATGCTAGTACCTTGAATAGGTTAAGATAGTTTATCACGGACCATTTCATATAGACTTCTACATATTTAGTAGGGCGTATCGTTCATCCCCTACTCTCGTAAGTGACATACCAGTTAAGACCGGTCGTCACCTGTTATATTTGATAATCATGCTAGTATACTTAGTCTAGAAGAACACACTGAGATCATGCTTAGTATTAAATCATGATACATGTTCATACGCATCATTTGTGTGCCTGTTGTGAGGAATGGTTGATCATAGCATTGCCATTGGGATGAGTTATTTAGGGGACTCCTTAAGAGACGGAGTTTCCCCATATAATCGCGCAGTATGCGTAGGTTTGATGCATGACTGGATGGTATGACTTATGCATCTCGCATTTGTATGACATGATCACTTGGGGCCCTAGCGATATCAGGGTTGTGGCCTCCACAGGTTTAACGTGGATGGCCAGATGGGATACTGAAAATATTTGGTTTTAGCACTGTAGGCACATAGGATGTCCTTAGGTGAGAGTCCCAGAATCCTCTAGTACCGGAGGAGACTCTAACGTCTAGACCGAGTGGATACATAAGCGTCCGAGTGCCGAATACCAGTAAGTAGCGTCTCCCACTGTATCATTGTCGGTTGGAAGGGGATGTAGCCTTATCCACCCGAGTGAGGGGGTTGTAAGCTAGGCTGAGTTTGACCAACTCCCAAATGAGTCTGCTATTGACGAGCCGGGTAGGTATGACAGACTATTAGCTAGGCGGATAGTGAAGTCTTTTCCACTCGTTGGTTGTGCGACTAGGGAGGCGGCAGCCATTGTGGAGTGTACTAGACCCCGATGATATCCTAGAGATGAGCCATACTGACATGTAGACGTACTGAGTATGGGATTACGTACCCACCCTTTAACTCATTCATTCATTTATTCACTATCCACTCAGGCTGCTGGTGCATAACTAGATCATTACGTGCACCTTCGCAATTGTCATGGTTTTGGTTGGCCGCGCGACCAACCTGAGATCAGGAGTTTACCACATTAAGTTTATCTATCCAAATTTAGGTATGGGACTAGTTTAGATAGAAGTCCCTTTTGATGGACCCCATAGCTTGCGATACTACGTACTATCATCCCAACTTCACACTCTAGATTGGTCATTTCAGTCACACCGCATATTGTATTACATCCGCAGCATATACCATTTTGGGTTACTATGTTTCTACATTTATATTGCCTAGATGAGGTTGACGGTACTCGTAAACTCGTCAGGATTTGCATATTGCATTGCACCCTCAATATATGATATTTGGCTTATTATGTTTTTGCATCGCATAGCCTGGATAAGGCTGATAGTATTTATGGACCTGCCAGCATGTTTCCGCATTACTTTAATATTGTATACTCCGATATTGTATAACTCTTGGACTTGCTAGTATTTTCGACATTATATGATTTATGGATTTGTATTGTATACTTGGTACTTACCTTGCGCACACACTTACATGACCCTCTAAGCTTTCTATAAGTTTATACATGATAGATGCGTGCAGGTGGCGTTAGGTCGGAGTAGCGTTGAGCTTGGAGAATGCAACTGTCTTCTGGAGCTTTGATTTTCAATATATATATTTCCCTTTCAGCATTGTACTTAAATGATTTATATTAGTGGATATGTGATGATGATGATGCTCCCTTTGTGGTTTGGGTAAACTTATGGTTATGTTTCATACGAGATAAATGTACGTCGAAAAATCCTCCTTGTAGGATCCTAAGATCGGAATCTAGCGTATGGGCGTTGGAAGCCAAGAATGAGGTATTACAGAGGCTGTCGACACTGGATTCGACGATCGAGAATTTTGTGAGCCCGATTACTGAGTTTGAGCATGACAATTTCACTTCATTGTGATAGTGAGCCACTCTATTAAGAGCCTACAATAGTACCTATAATGGAAAGTCTAGACACATAAGTTTGAGACATAATTATGTAAGGCAATTGATTCAAGATGAAATCATTGCGATCTTATTTGTGAAGTCAAGTAATAACTTGGCTGATCTTTTTACTAAACCTCTGACGAGAGAGGTAGTAAGGACAACATCTAAAGGGATATGGTTGAAACTTTTAATCAAAGTTCCACCAGTGAAAGAAACCCAATCTAAAATTAGAAAATCTCTAAAGATCGAGTTCAATGGAAAACAATAAATCACTGATAAGTGAAAAGTTTTAACATTAAATCTAAATAGCCTCATCCAGGATTAAAGAGCTGGCCGTTATAAAAGAGGGTTGAGTATTAAAACTCTTAATGAAATCCAGTCAAATAGGACAAGTGTTTAAGTAACGGAAACACGAGAAGGATTTCACCTATGTGAACGTAGAAGTGGTGCCGCTTCTCATGAGAGTTAGAGTTATCTTGGGATCGTTCATGAAACAGGATAAACAAATGGCCATTAAAAGTGCTAAGCGAGTAATATGGTGGAACACATAATGTAAAAGCTATTATGTGTATAATAATTTCGGTTATGTCATATAGGAATAACTGGTTCAATGCTGCAACAACCAAAAATTTTAAAATACTTATACTAAGGAAAGATTCAAATCGCAAGATATCATCCTTTATGCATAATAACTATTATGCTATCTTTGGCAGAGATTTTTCTATTTGTTTAAAAAAAAAATAGTGGGGGATTGTTGAAATTTGTGGTTTTTTGAAAATATTCAAAATTTCAAATTTTCAGAAATTTGCCGTCAAAATGGTTTTCGAGAATTTCAAATTAAAAGTGCGGTGTGTGCTTTTAGTCCCACATCGGAAATTGTATAAAAGTTTTTGGGGTTTATTTGTGGATGTGTGGGTAGTATTCTTACTTGGATGTTTTGGAGATGGAGATGCTCGAGTTATGTATTCCAGTGCTACGCACTGGAACACACGCACGCACGCACACGCGCGCATGCTCGCGCTCGGGCATGGGTGTGGGCAAGGGCGTGGGTAGTGTTGCTGTAGTGGCGATAGTTGGCGCAGTGCGGTTAGAGCCCAAGTGCGATGGGTCTGAAATGAGCTAGGGCTTTATAGGCGACTGAAAACGGTCGAATCATAAATCCGAAATGTTCAGCGTTTCTGAAAATGGCTAGCTACCTTGAAATCCACAACGATCTGAAAACAGGCGGGCCATGATGATCAAACGGTCAGATCTTATGATTCGACAACCAAAAACGGCTGGAATTAATAGTCAATAGTTAAAAACGTTTTTCAAACATTCCGAACCATTGATAGCCACATAGCAACGGTTCACTACCTGATGCCTATATAAACTGGACCATTCCGGTCCAAAATCAATCATCTCAGCACCATCTCTCTCATCAGATACTCCAGATCTCATTTTTAGAATACAGTGAACATTTTCACTGTCTGATTTTGCCAGAACAGATTTACTGCGTTAAATTGTTACAAAGTGAACCCACCGTGATTGTTGCACGTTGGATTCAAATAGGCTTGTCTTATCGTGGAAGTAATTCGCCTGTAACCCATCAACAATTAATAAGGGGGCGAATCATGCTTTAAGGACAACGTATCATTTTATGTGATTCAGCCTAGTGAAACGAAATTCATATTTATTTTATTTTTAAAATTTTCAGTGTATTCAATAGATTATTTTCTAACAATATATACCATGCAACTTGCTATTTCAAATGTTATGATGTATCATGGTGTATCTCCCGATCTTTGAACACAATACCTTCTACTCTGATATCATTTCAAATAACCACTTACTCTAAAAGTTCTAGTATTAGAGGACAGTGCATCAATGTATATCAACTGACTTTAACAATTTGGTCTCTCTCTTTCTTTCTGTTATTATTATTATTATTATTTTCTCATTTATATAATCTGAGTTTGTGAGCTTAATAAAAAGGGATTGTATATTGCATTTTAATTTTATATAAGAGATTTCAAGAAACAATAGTCCTATCCACTATGCCCGCATCCAGAAAATGAAAACCGAACCCTTCGAAAATTGGTGGGGTTCTCACACCTTTGGCCATCCATGGTCCGGCGGACTATCAATCGGTGAACACTTGTTCTTCAAGGAAAAAGTTGGTCCTGTCTTACGTGGCGAGTCTAACCTGGGGATGCACGTTATTCTCATCCAACGGTCCAGATCCGTTCGTGCGAGATTTTTAGAAGAATGACCTCGTAAAGGGGAATAGCACCCGAAGATGGATTGATGAAAAGGAAAAGAGCGAGAGAGATAGAACAAGCTGTACTTCAAAAAGGAGTTGGGGTCCATCTCAAGTGATCCTGTACTGCCACGTAGCAGCTTTCTAGCACGTGTCAAAAGTAGGGCCCATATGGAATTCTTCGGCGAGGTTTTAAGAATGATCGATCGGAGCCGTTTAATCACGTGTTAAGCTAATGCGGGCGCACGTTGCATGCATGATGCGAGGAATTGTCTAACTGTCATCCCGCATGGAGATTCGTATCCCAATAACTGACACGTGCCAGGCGTTAAGGGTAGATCCAGACCTTCCGGATAGAGAATGCTGTCTGTAGATGGCCTGATGTATGGAGATTATATTGAAGGGACGATCCTATCCATCCTTTCTCTTCCTGTTGAATGCTGACCTTTGATCATTTTCATTTCATTGACCATTTGATGTGGGCCGTTTGCTTAGCTAGGATCGTCCAGATTATGGGTTTTAATCTTGGGCCATCTACTGACTGGGTCCAGTAGATGGACAGTCAGGATCAACTGCTGAAAACCTCCCATGTGTCAGGTTAGGGGATGAGTATTCTCGTCTAATTTGTATTATCTATCAAGTTCATGACTCGTTTTGCGTCTGTGGCGACTTACGATGTAGCGTGTGTCGCCACCCACTGTGGGACACATTCTGAGATAATCCAATAATTTGTACCGTCCAAATTTCTGTTACTACCGTAAATATGCTATTTAACTATCCTTTGATTTTTAAAGTTGATTTCGAGCCATTAAGAATTTTCTCTTTCATTTTACTAAATCACTTACAGATATTGATAATGAGCATCATCAGTTCGGCGTAAATTCTTTCGGAGGGCCAAATGGCATAGACGCCACAAAATGGACAGTTCTGATCATCAAATAACTGTACAGGTTGGCCCCAGTGGACGGCCAAACACGATGGATCCAAATGAACTCTCAATTGTTCATGTGGAATCCCTTGTGAAATTGATTGGATGGATGTCGGTGGGGTCCACCATGAACGTTTATGGCAGGTTGTGGGCCCAGAAATATGATCGTCACCAAATCGGGAGTGTACTTAAAGTAGGCAAGTGGTGAACCCCACTATGATCGCCAAATCAGGAGTGTACTTAAAGCTGTGTTAGCCTTTGCCTAAAGAATCGGAGATTGATGAGATGGTCAGGTCCTGTATCTGTAATCCAAATGGGCCACTTGCATGCTTGTGGAGATCACCCACACGTTGCAGACTCTTCTATCCGCAACTTTTCCTACTTGTGGGGCCCACTTTTGGGGTTTGCGGAATCGTAGCATGGGGCATCATGGTGGTATCATGCAATGCGCCACCCCAGATTATCTTATATGGTAGTTTGGTTTTTGAGTTTTTACAAATGAGAACCACGGTTCAATGATCTTAACCACTCATAAATTAGCCCGTCTGGATGGCCATGCAAGAAAAAAAGAATATATATATATATATATATATATAGATACGCATAGATGATATATATATAACATTTATATATATATATAGCAATAGGTGGACACGCACCAGATGACATAATCCCAACACTTTCGGTTGGTGGCTAGCAACTAGGTGGTTTATAAAGAAAATACTAGACCGAAAAGGACAAATATTCTACTGCTAGGATCTTCCAATCCAGCTAGGGTAGTTTAGTGCATGGGTCATAGGTCTGGAGCCCATTGAATCAACCAAGGTCACCCCAAAATCCGAGCGTCTGTCAATAATTATGTGGTGATCGAGCACTACATGGTGAAATATCTATCGTGATTTCATGATGCTCCCATGTGCCGTCTGTTAAAAACACTAAAAATCTGACTGTTAGGAAATTTGAATCTGGAATTTATTTATTTTTGTGTGGATCAATGGTTCATTTAATATTGGGCCCATTATATTGACTATTTGGATTATTGAATCTTGGATCCTACTTGTACAAACTCAACGCCCCAGCACTGATGATAGGAAACTGCATACAAGGAAGAACTGATAGTCCCTCTCTACTTAAACGTGAATCTGGACCATCCATCTTGTGGGCCTTGCTGTCGATAACCTGCTCCTAGAAATCATCATTGCCATCATATTCGTGGCCTTCAATCCGAAGGTAGATAGTGTTGCCTCTCAATTTCAAATTTAGTCACGTATAATATGTGCGAGCATATTAGAACAGAAATCGCAGCTCGATTTCAACCAAACAATTTTAACCCTAAGCACCAAGGTAGGTAGATATGTCAAACTTTACCATATATGACTGAAGTTTGAGGAGATCGGATGCCTATTTAACCACTCTTAAGTGGTTTAAGATAGTAGGCGATTATCATAGGTTAGGGTTTGTCCTTCAAAAATGAGTTACACCTTACATTCACTTCAAAAGACTTTTAAATATAAAAGTAATAAATAAATACTTACAGTTGACTACATTGAGTAACTACAAAGTTTCTTTTTGAAAAGAACTACTTGTATTACAATAGGAATCGTCCAGCATATGAGTGTATATTACCGCTACTCCTAATGTAGAATTATGTTATTAGTTATGCTAAAGAAGGTAAAACACAAATTATGTTAAGAACATGATAGATAATTGATATATTTGATTTGTTTGATTGAGCTGGTACAAGACACTTTGCTTCATTCACCTCCTCTATTAATAATAAGCTTCCCTACAATAACCATCTACATGCTTCTTTTCATGCCCAATGGTTACAGCAACTGCTTTAGTACCACTTCAGCCATCTAGACTCTTCTTTGAGACCTGTCTTGATAACCACTTTAGCATTGCTTTTCGTTCGATCATGTTTCGCTTCTAATTTATTGGCCATGTTCATCACCTGTGCGATGCCTACTATTATTTTGAAAATGTGCCTCAAATATTTTTATAGCTCTTATATGTATTGTATGCTTCTTATGTAATGACACATGTCTATTCTAATTAACTCTTTTAGGAATGATAAATAAATAAATAAATAATAAAAGGTATTACATATAGCACCAGTGATAAAATAAGTGCCTCTTATGTAATGACATATGTCCATTCTAACTATCTCTTTTAGAAGTGAAAAAGAAAAAACAAGGTATGATTGACAGCACCATTAATAAAATGAGTGCCACTTTGGAACAGTATTGTATGATATCTGTGCTCTCATATCCAACGCTTTCTTTCTTACCTACGTATTATTTCCATAGATGCACGCCACGCAAAAGTGGGCCGCACTACAAAGATGATCTTGATGAAAAAGCAAAATGGTCCACCGATCAGGCTACACAGTTGCAATCAATGGAGAATTGATGGTCTAACCTTATTACAGTTTACATAGATCCTTATCGTGAGGTCCATCTTTTGCACGGCTGAGATTTTCTGCGCGAATGACTTTTGGCAGAAAAGAAAAGATAAAGGAAAGGAATAGGCCATGTTTGATAAATAGTCGGCGTGTGAAACGTAACTCGGCCGAAATTCTTGAATAGGCTTTTGCCGATCCCTGGTAACCTAATAAACCAGAGGCGGTTCGATGCTCCAATAGAATGTTGCCACGTGTAAAAGACTAGAACAAACGAGGACGCGGCCGCAGGAAATGGGTTCTACCTTGATGCTCCTGAGAAATCCACCCGGTCTATCCTTTTTCCCATCTCATTTTTTTTTTACGTAAGCAGAAAAATGAGGAAGATCAACACTTAAGTAGGCTACACGATGGGAAACAGTGGTGATTGAATGTCCACCGTTGAAACATCCGTGGAGCCACCGATTTTTTGGATCATGCTAATATTTGAGTATTCAGTTAATCCCAATGGTACTGACTTTATGAACGGTTTGGATGGCATATAAACATCACGGTGGACCTCTGAAAGGCTTCAACGGTAGGCATTTCCCTCGCCAATGTTTCCTGCTGTGTGGCCCAGTTGCACTTTGGATCTGCCTCATTTTCTTGGTCGAGTCTATGATGATCCGAAGCAGATTTGCTGGTGATCAAAGTTACATGGGTTGAAAATGATGTATTTATTATATCCACATTGTTCATCCATTTTTCGAGGCCATTTTAGAGTATGAGCCAAAAAACGAATCATATCCAAAGCTCAACTGGAGCACACCACAAATAGCATCCGGATAATGATTTTCACCGATAAAACATTTGTAGAGCCCACTATGTTTATTTTTCATCTAATCTTTTCATAAGGTAATAAATACTTGCATGAAGAGGAAAAACAAATATCATATTGATCCAAAACTTATGTAACCCCAAAAAGGGTTTCAATGGTAGACATTCAATCCCCTACTGCTTTTTGCAGTGTGGTCCACTTGATCTTTATATTTGTATTATTTTTTGGCGCAAGTCTTAATACAATCTCACCAAATGGATAGACGGTTTGGATATTATACATACCTCATGATGGACCACAGAACCTGCTGACGTCCATACACCAGTTAAATCGCTGGTGTGGTACACCAGCTAATTCGCTTCCACGATGACCCGGAAAAACTCACAAACATTACGATGGGCCCCACCTAAGTTCCTACAGCAGGAGCTTGCTGGGGTCGGGGATAGCGGGGAATCCACGTTCAAGAAAAGACAAGAGAAGAAGTAGCTTGATGGGAACGATGCATAGTATCGAAGCCGAAAACACAAATATAAAATGGTAAAGGCAATGCGATTGCAACCTCCCTCCTCTCTCTCTCTCTCTCTCTCTCTCTCTCTCTCTCTCTCTCGATATCTCAACTAAATCCAAATCCTAACTCCCTCTTCCAACGCATCCAATCCTCTTTCCTTTTGGACCTTCTCCTCGCGACCTCTCTCCTCGCTCTCTCTCTCTCTCTCTCTCTCTCTCTCTCTCTCTCTCTCTCTCTCTCATTACCATTGATGGTCTCTTTCTATTTTTCAATTAATTTGATCTTCTTTCCTAAGTGGGGATTTTTCTTCTATGGTTGATTATTCCAGGGTTTCGTACATTAATAGGAGAGTGTACAGTTGGTGATCTGTGGCTGGTCTTCTTGTTTTATTTTTCGGATCCAAGGCCCGTCTCTCATTTTGTTTTCAACTTAGAAGGATCAGAATCATCTCTAGAAGAAATGGCACCAATGACTTTACCTCCTGGCTTCCGTTTTCATCCAACCGATGAAGAACTCGTTGCCTACTACCTCAAGAGAAAGATCAACGGCCGTAAGATTGAGTTAGAGATCATCCCCGCAGTCGATCTTTACAAATGCGAGCCATGGGATTTACCAGGTATCATCATCATCATCAATGTCATGATCATTTTAAGAAATTTCAGTAATATTAAAGGATGCAAACTGATAGGTGTGTGCAGTCTTAACATGTTTAGATTAAGTTTCTTTTGAAAAGGATACAACGATTTAGTTCACATGTTCTATTTAACAAGGACAATGGTAATCCAATCATCAAATTCTCATCATCAATATCAAAATGAGAATATTTCCCAAAGTAATTATATTCGTATGAATAAAATATCAAAAGAAAGGTTTCCGCATTCTAATATAAATTATCTATAAAAAAACAATTAGTTATAAAATAGCCCCATTTTCATAGCTATTTTATTCAATTGTCAATATTTTAACATAAAGGTGATCTTGAACATTAAGACATGATTGAAGAATATAATAATCTCATCTAAGTGCCCTCATTTGTTTCTTTTCTTTTCTTTTTTCTTTTTTTTTTTTAAATTATTTATTTATTTATTTATTTAAGCTCCTTTTGTATTGTTATTATTAGAGCTTTCGCTGGAATAAAGCCCACCTACAGACCGCACATGAGCCAGCATGGCACATGGGTATGAGATCCAATCCATCCATCAGGTTGGTCCAACCTTGTACATGTTTTCCCAAAAATAAATCTGGTCCACCAGCATGTGAGCTTCAAACTTCAGCCAGGTTTTCAGAGCCGTACTTTTGTTCTGCAAACTGTGGCCCACCTGATCAGTGGATTAAGCTGATTCTTCGGCTAAGGATTCAATCTGATAGATGGATTGGATCTGCTACCTATCTTTCCATGCTGGGACATTTACGGCCTGTGCATGATTTTCATTGCAGGTACGTATGGACTTCGCAATGATCTACTACTACTATAATCATTAGAATTTTGCAATATGTACATGGTTGCTTTGAAGAATCCTTCTTCAATGAAAATGTTGTAAGTTTTTTATCACCTAGTTTCCATTGTATGGCCCACTAGAAATGGGTCCCTGACTGCCCATGTATGGCCAATGCATTGCTCTGGTCCTTGACTGAAGCCAATGAGAACCATCCAAGATGTCCTCAATTAGGGAAAAAAACGAGTTCAAAAATTCTTCAAAAGAGAAAAAACAAATGAGCCATAAAAGAATTCTTGTTCTTTTCTCATCCCACGTTGTAGATCCTCATGAGCACCTCATTTTTTAATCGTAGTATGTTGTGAATAGAGTGCCAAAAGAAAGAAAAAGGAACGAGAGTAGATAGAGAGAGAGTCAAAAGCAAAGGTGCATGCATAGTCTCCAAGAGATGTGTTCTGGGTTTTGATGATTTCTTCAGTTTTCTATAGTTTTCTTCCAAAATAAAGATACTATACTTGTTAAGTGTACTCTTTCCCTGTAGAGGAAACTTCTATAAAGATGCCATTGGAGTCTGTCCACTTTACACGTGGCATATAAGCACGTCAATCTCGACCGGGGCAAAATTAATGGGCCCCATTCTGTTGGAATGTGGTCCAGAAATTGAATCAATCAGACAATCCTAACCTTTGATTGATGACTAATGAGTCGGATGTGATTTGTCCCGATTGACTCGGACTCCATCCAGTCCGATCGTGTTCCGCATCACGAGTCAGCATTGAAATTTTGCCTGACTCGAACGAGTCATGGGGACACGGTCTCCCAACTCAGTCGAGAATAAATGAATCCGTCCCAGTTCCCGAGTCTTCAATCCATGATCCCAACTGCCAAATTGGTGAATATCAGACGAATGGCTCAAAATAAAATGGTCAACCGTAAAAATCAGATGGTTAAGTTCAATATATTTTTCAGGTTGTGATCC
Organism: Magnolia changhungtana; assembly: GCA_030180095.1. Classification (NCBI taxonomy): domain Eukaryota; kingdom Viridiplantae; phylum Streptophyta; class Magnoliopsida; order Magnoliales; family Magnoliaceae; genus Magnolia; species Magnolia changhungtana. Next base: position 8,513,303 of record JASAUF010000625.1, read on the forward strand.
ATCCATGATGGGGTCCATAATTTGGAAGGTCCAAAATTATAGTGATGCATGCCACGTGGACGGGGGGTGGGTTGTACACCCAGACCCATTTCCACATCAATCATACATTTGGAATTTAAGCCATGCTCTCTACTTCATTTTCCTCCGTACCAATCATGAGTACTTACGATCAGATACAGCGCCTGCATCTAAGTTATAATACAGCCATTTCTCTCCTGCCAACATGTCACACGTGTAGAATTTGTACCTCTGAAAAAGGTGGGCCACAACATGATGAACACCTCGTATGAAAGTCAGAGCCATCCGGACATACAATGGAAAACAAAATCAATATGAATGACAGCCGATGGTGTGAATTACTGTACTGGTGTAGCCCCTCTCAATGAGTGTATCAGCCTGCATTTGGTCCCAGGTCACCATCAAGTCGTTGGCCTACCTTTACGACGGATAGGATTTTCTACGTATATTACAAATTCACGGAAAATGGCCGTATCGTCACTTATTATACAGCAGCTGTATCTGATCATTCCTCGTCCAGAGGGTGATAGTTCACCGCCATTTTTAAGCTCTGATGTCCGATTTGTCTACATTCACCTTGAATACATACACATCAATCCAAATCGTCCATGTTTTTAGCTCCCACTTAAGAAAATGGTTACCACTACCATCATCATCTTAAAACATGCACGTCAATCCAGACCGTCCATGTTGTAGCTCCCAACTTAAGAAAGTGATCACCACTACCATCATCATCTTCACTGTACCACTGTAACTATGACCATCATCATCATTGTAAAATGAATGGTAATGAAATGTATCGTATTTTTATTTTTATTTTTAATCACAGAGAAATCATTCTTGCCAAGCAAAGATCTTGAGTGGTATTTCTTCAGCCCTCGAGATCGTAAGTATCCGAACGGATCGAGGACGAATCGAGCGACCAAGGCCGGCTACTGGAAGGCAACGGGGAAGGATCGGAAGGTGATGTCCCACATGCGGGAAGTTGGCATGAAGAAGACGCTCGTCTACTACCGAGGACGTGCTCCCCACGGCTCACGGACGGACTGGGTCATGCATGAATACCGCCTCGATGAAAGAGAATGCGAAACTCTGTCAGGCTTGCAGGTGCAATCTTCTCTTCTTCTTTTTTTTTTTTTCGTTATTCTTAATGTTGATTGTTAGGAGGAATGATCGGTGATTACTTACAACTGATTGCATTGAGATTCATATGCAAGCACGTCATGTGTTTGGGACATCTGATCCATGCAAGAAGTGGGCCCCATCGTTCCGCTCGTCAACCTGGCCAACCTGTATGAAATAATGGATGGGTCTGAATCAGGATGCTGATGGTCTACTTGGAAGTTCGAATGTGGCCCACAGGTGAACCAGCCTGATTTTTGTACCCATCGATCTTAATGGCAAGGCCCACCTTATGCATGGCTCAGATTATCTTGCAGAGTCAAGTTCACATGAAACCGGTTGTAGGCGATCATTTCTCAGGTTTTTAGTTTCAAAGTACTAATCACATTCTATCATCATAATGCTTTAATCAAGATGAATGTTGCTTATAGGACGCTTATGCGCTGTGCCGTGTGTTTAAGAAGAATGGGTTGGGCCCCAAGATGGACGACCAATATGTTGCTCCCTATGACGACCATTCTCAATGGATGCATAATGACCGTTCATCTGGCATGGAACTCTCTTCTGATGGAAGAGGGGAAGATATGGAGAGTAATGGCTATCCATTCCCATCAGATACATGCTCATCGGGCATCGTCCAAGGAGCCTCATTCCATGTCCATGAACAAGGAGATGGGGCATGGATGCAGTTTCTTGCAGAAGAGGCACTTAGCTCCACAGACCCTCCATTTCAGGACAATGCAGGCTTTGCCTTTCTTCCATCTAAGGTAACATTTCATTTTTGGACACGTCTCATGCTGGGTAAGCTACAATCAGGACTGTTCATCAAGTGGGCCCAGCCGTGTATATAGCACTGGCCTATAAAAGAGACTGGGTCACCCATTGCATTTGTTATACACATGTGGCCCACCCGATGATCAGACTGGCTTAATTTGTCAGACGGTCAGATTGATGGTGGGTCTCACAGGATGAACGGTCCATCCATCAATCCATCGGTGCCACTTAGCCACATGGTCAGATGATCTGGACCATCCATGCGTTGAGCCTATGTCAATTGCCAAACATGCAAAAATCACATTGATTGCTCAATACTAGCCATCTGATTGGTGGCTCCCACAGTTCAAACTGATGGTCAGCAGTCTACATTCAACAGTCAACATCAGACAGCTAGGATCGTACCATTGGAAGACTCTAAATAAAAAAAATAAAAAATAAAAAAATTCAAAATCAAAATGCTTCCACCTCCGAATCATTTTTAGACTTTTTGCTCACCTTGACATTTGCAACTGGCAAACATACCCCCTGCCCTTAATTTTAACAAAATGACAAATATACCCTTGAGTTATTAAGTGACTAAACTACCCCCACATGTTCTCATTATCACAGCTTTTTGAGTGCCTCTGCAGGTGGATGTAGCGCTAGAGCGCGCAAGATTGCATCAACGGCTGACATTGCCTCCATTGGAGATGGATGATTTCCCACAGATTGATCTCCCGGGCCCGCATTCCGGATTTTCTAGACCCGATGTAAATGAAGTGGACATTCTACAAGAGATCCTATCCGTTGCATGTGCGTCACAACAACTCATTGATCAATCCAACCATCAGGAAATGTGGGCCACTGGGAATTATCATCCTTCCGATGAAGTTTCCCCGGTGACGGAGCTGGAAATCGGTGGAAGAAATGAGAAAAATCAAGTGGGTGACATGGTCTCGTCGAAATTAATCGAGATTAGTGATCTGGAAGAGGAGTTCAAGGGTGCAAAGGTGGTGGAGAACTTGCGAGGGGTAAAAATGTCACATAAAAATCTAGAGGAGGTATGTAGGAAAAGGCCAACTGGGGATACTACCATGAATTGCACGAATCTCCAAAATGACCCTAACTTTTAAACCAATTTTACTGGGAGGTTTGCTAATCTTACTCGCACTCCCTATCTCCTACACATTGCATGGTACACATGTAAAAAGTGCATGCCTACTTGAGATCTGAGCCACTCATCAGGAGGACCCACCATTTATATACAATACCCAAAAATCTAGGTCTATCAGATAATCCTAAGCACTGAATTTGAGTGTACCGTCCATCCTTAATTCAGTGTTTAGAACTATATATCCCACTGTCCTGATTTTTGGATATCTCCACATCTATAGTGGGCCCTCCGAATGAACGGATTCGATCTTGTGTAGGTTCCCCTGCTAATTACGTGTATGCCAGGAGTCAGTTGTAAGAGTAAGGTGGCGCGTGTAAGATTACGTGTTTTGCTTACTGTGAACTTTACTTGCATAGACCCATCACCGGCGTAGTGTTATATAGTTCCCCTTTCACTTCCACGTGACAAGGTAAACGGTGTGTAGGCTTGGACCGTCCAACCAGTGGGCCCTTGCATGGATGACTTGTGGTTAAAAATTGACCAAACGGACATCCTTAAAGTATTTGATGGGCGGCCTTTCAAATAGACGGTAAAAGGAAAAATAATTAACGCTCACAATTCAGAGGGAAAGTTATAGCTGGGATGGTCCTGTTGGTGTAGTTTTAGAACCATGGTCCATCTAATGCAGAGCCCGCTAGCTGGGTGGTCTTGATTCGCTGTCTACCCATCCACGTGGACGTCCAAGTGGCTCTCTACCATACCAACCCGGATTGCCTGCTACAGGAAGCTAGGTGGAGCCCACCGTGATGTTTGTAGGAAATCCACTCCGCCCATCTACTTTGCAAGATCATGTTATAAAATGGAGAAAAAATGAGGCAGATCCAAAACTCAAGTGAGCCTCAGCACAGGAGAAAGTGCCCATGTGAAAACATCCCTTAGATCCGATCATTTCTACTAGGATGAGCTGAAAATACCAAAATATTAGCCTGATTCAAAATTTCTCCAGCCCAGCCTGGGTATGTTTTAACTCCTAATTTATTTAAGGGAAGCGCATATATTTATTTTTATCAACGTACTTATAAACTTTCGGCCCAGCCCAGGTATGTTTTAACTTTTTATTTATTTATTTATTTAAGGTAAGTGCATATATTTATTTTTATGAACGTACTTACAAGCTTTTGGTATGCTCTCGCCTCAAAAGACAAAGGGACCTACCTATCATATATCCTATAATATACTCAATTACACGTAATACAAACTTTGATTCTCAAGTTTCCCACCCCTACTTTATCAAAGAGTAAATTTCCTTAATGGTAAGGGAAAGCTCGTGCAGCTAAATAAACAGCCGCTTTATCTGTGATTCGCTACCTGACCCCTGAACAAATCAACTCGGCTCCACCAATACCACATCCTCCACATTGACAGGAACCTCCCGTTCAGGATATCAATTACAACCGTTGAATCACTTTCAAATTCCACTTTCGTAAATCCCGTTGCGCTCCATTCTGTTCAGGAATGTTTCAACCTTTCGCGTGGACTATCTTATTTTTGGACCCATGTCGTAACATTACGGTGGGCCCCACCTAGCTTCTATCGCAGGCAATCCTGTAATTAATTAGTTTTCACTAACAAGAACGGATGAGCCCGTATTGGGCCATGGATGCTGTAACTAACATGCGGCTAGTGATTTGGCAGAGCACGCAAGAGCACAACACAGTGCTAATAGAAAGCATATCAAATTTCCAAAAGAAAGAGGAGCCAAACACTGATAAAGGTACGCCTCAATCACTGACTCATGTTTCTTTACTTTCTTTCTTTTCTTAGTTGGGCCACTATTTACACAAACCCTATTGATAGATACACTCCTTTTTTCTACTTTTGGTAGTACAATACCACAAGTTACTTTTGCATTGCGAAAGAGGCTACAATTTAATTACCGATAAAAAAAAAAAAAACCCTATTGATAGATACACCACTCTTCCCTCTGTAACACAATACCACAAGTTATTATTGTATTGCCAAAGAGGCCGCTATTTAGACACATCCTATTGATAGATGCACCCCTCTTTCCTGCTTTTGGTAATACAATGCCTAAGTTATTGTATTGCCAAAGTGGCCGAATCCACTGTAAAGCTTTGAATGTTAAGCTTAACTTACAATGCACCCAACCTAATGTGTGCATGACATTCAACCCGTCCATCATGTGGACCCCCTCATGTTTTCCTTACTGCCTAAAAATCACACCGACCCAAGAAGCAGGTGGGTCACAACATGAAAAATCATGCCTTATATCTCTAAAGTTATGCGGTGTGGCCGGTTTGATGTTTGAAATGGTCAACTTCGATTGGAAGAAAAGGGTGCATTCATCAACTGAGAAATGTGAAGATTTCCACATAGAAATTTGCAATTAGCGAGGAACATCCAAGCCGTGAAAAAGGTGGGTCACACCATTAAAGATCACCTGATCCGAAAATGAGATCAACTTGTCCCATGAGCAGATCATACTGGTCTTAGATCACGGTGTGGCCCACCTTTTGGATGTAGCTAGTTTCACACAAGTGACACATTGGCTGGAAAGAAAGCATTGCATGTGAAAGCTCACACACAAATATTGCATGTGAACATTTCTTTGGATACCATACCATTGGCTAAGAGTCAGACTGCAGGAGGAATCAATCAAAATCGCAATTTGAAGCACTTGAATTCTGATGACACAGACTACGAACCAAACGATTTCTCTCTTGGATTTATCAACGCAGATGGTGAGATGGACAATTCCCCGGGCACACCCACCTTCGACGTATATGAGAAGATCGAATTCAACCGTGGATTGTTCGTCGCGAGCCATAATGTGGCCCAGACGTTCTTTCACCACATTGAACCCTCGAAGACGGTTAGTGTCCACATGGATCTGATGGTAATGCATGGCTTTCCGGGACTAGAACCGGATATGGGCCGTAAATGCTGCAATCGGCGGTCCACTTTTAGCAAGTTCAAGGCGTTTGCTAGAGATAAGTTGGTGGGGATCAAAACGTTCGTAAATATGGCGAATTCGACGGTAGGTGTAGTTGCAGTTCTACTGACATCTTTTGTCTTGGGGAGGTTTTGGAGAATCTCGTTTGAATGAGAAGAGTAGTGTTTGGCTTCACCAAGGTTGGAGAAAGAAGCATTTCCAACGTATTTTTGAACTGGAAATGGCCTTTCTTCAATGTTGAAATGTGGGATTGACATTATTTCTAGCTCATGACATAACACAAAGGAGATTCCATATATCAAAATTTATATATATAGAAAGGGAATATTGATAATTAGACTTTTGTTGGGAATCATATGTATGTTTATGAAATTTGTTTTAGTTGTATTGTTTAAAGATGGATTAACCTCCCAAGCAAAATGCTTGGGTGGTTTTTAAACATGTTAGTATTTAAAGGAAGTTTGTGATCATGTTTCATTCTCATCAGCATTTGAAGTTCTTGAGTTGCTTTCCTATTTAAGACAGTATTTTTCCTGGTACAAATAAATACAGAGTGAATTTACGTCTGCCACTTGCAATCAACCAAATTTCAAATTGACAATTATTAACTACGGAAATATTAGACAACTACGAATATATTTTTCCTTAAAACAAAGTCCCGCGAATGTGTTGTTAGTGAAGTTAAACTACAGTTGGTTATAGATGATCAGTCCTCTAGAGTTTCAAGGCAAGTTATCTGGTTTAGTAGTTGATTTTTTTTTCAAAAAAAAAAAAAAAAAGCCCTACGATCTGCTACGTAAAAACGCATGTGTCCTACATCGTGTGGCACCTATCCTTCTATCTAAACCATCCAAACTATTATGCATGTGGCGGACCAACATAGCTCTACGAGCACATTTACCGAGCGATCATAATTTTATAACCCATCCAATTGGCACTTTTGAAATGGATTTTTATAAGTAAAATAGTGAGTAGTCTAGATGAAAACGTTTGTGAGCGATGGATGGTGGAAGTGAAAAAAAAAAAAGAAAAAAACAAATGGGGTCTACTTTTAGACATGCATAAATTAACACAAATAGTATTTTTTTTTTTTTTTTTTTCTTTTGATAGTTGTAAATTTTTTTATTTTTATTTTTTAAAATGAGCATTTCACTGATGGCAAAAGATAGAAAAAGCGGCTATTGGGGCAGGACTAAAGACAAAAGGAAAGGCCCGACTTCATATCCTATATAGAAGAATTCCCATGAAACTCTGTAATAGAGCCCGACCCCAATTTATCCATAAGAATCCGACCCTCAACAAGATGAGGGAGACCGGAGATATCCCGGAAGAATTGGTTCACTTGCCTCACACTACCTTCTCTAGCCAAACCCTCAGCCGGCCCATTCGATTCTCTGGAAATTAGGGCCCGTTTGGCCGGTCGGATTGGAAGGGATTGGATGGTAACGGAAGGGATTGGAAATTAAATCCCGGGAATGGCCGGGCCTGCCAAACACGTTTGGTGACCTGATCCCAATTCCATGGATCTTCAAACAATCCACTGACAACACCATTATTACCTTTAAATCCCATCCAATCCACCCTAATCCGTTGAAATTTGCCTGAGACGTGTTTGGTTGGTGGGATTGATAGGGATGGGAAGGTTGAATCCCTGGATTGGCTGGGCGTGCCAAACGGACTGGGTATAGCAATACAGTGATATATCCAATCCCATAGATCTCAAGACAATCCACTGGCAACACCATCATTACCTAGTAATCCACGCCATCCACCCTAATACCATTCAATCCCTTCCAATCCACCCGGCCAAACGGGCCCTTAGGGAGAACCGAAAAGATCCCCTACTTCCTTGCCTTCTAATTCTATCCAGCCAATACCTCCATTTTCATGCGGGGATGGATTTTCCATTAAGACAATTGATCACCCATTTGGAGTCAGATTCAATGAGCACTCTGACAATATCGAGATTTACACAAAATACCATCCCATCGTACAAAGCCCGCATTTCTGCCCTGTTATTGGAAGCACTTCCATAGCCAGTAACAAACGCGAAGACCATATTGCCATTACTGTCCCTGCAGATGCCTCCGCCCCCTGATGGCCCTGGGTTGGCTAGTGTGAAGCCATTTACATTAAGTTTAAACCAGCCCTCTCCAAGCCTGATCCACCTCACAATAGAAATTTCTGGGTGATAATGGAGCGAACGGGCTAGAAGCAGGGCCGAAGAAGCCATTGGGTCTGCCGACGACCGAAGAGAGTTCTTCTGATGACGACAGAACAAGTTTTCCACCCACTATTTTTCTCTGTTAAGAACGTCGGAGACAGATTACTCGGTCGTCAAATCTGGCCTCATTTCTAGCCCTCTAGATTTCCCAAAGAAAGAAAATAGGGGATAACCACAGGATAATAGAATTATTGCTGCTAGGGAGAGGCATTTGCCACCACCAGTTGAGCCGGTCCTAGACCGAGGGGTGACAAAATAGGGGAATCCCAAAGACATCTGCGAGCTGCTTCCATACCTTTTCTGCCAGACTCTCATCCATGAACAGATGCGCCAACAATTTAGAGAGATGGCCGGACCCCAGATCCACTCTGCAACAGACACATTTCGAAGCAATTTGAATTCCTTTTCTTTGAATGCAAACATCAACGGACACAGCCCTCTGTAAAAGCATCCACATAAATGTGGCAATCTTTGGAGGCGACTTGGGGTGCCACACCCATTTCGCCCAGATCCTCTTCTACCAGCTACCTCTACCAACATCCCAGGCCAATTTAACAGAAAATCTGCCGGCGGGCTCGAAGGGCCATATGTGAAGTGTTGAGGGCCTTGCACAAAACCTTAGGATCTAGCCCTCCAGAACAAACCAGAATTATGGATAATAAAGCAATGAAAATAATCAATGCATCAATCACACACCACACAAGAGAATTTTACATGGAAAACCCTCAAAGAGGTAAAAACCACGGGACCTCGTCCAGATCAACAATCCACTATTAAGTAGAGCGTTTACAACCTTCTTCACTCACGCAGGAGTGGATGAATAATGAAAGAATAAAAAAAAACCAGAGAAATCTCACCGATTACGAGGACGTAGGAGCGCTGAGATATAGACTGCACCGTAGATCACCTCCACGAGCATAACCTCCCTTCTACAAGCTTCCTCTCTCTCTTTCTCCCTCTCTCTCTCACCTTTGATAGTCCTCTTGTGTTTTTCTCATCAACACAACATACGTAGAAAAATCCTAGGGACCCCTTTTTATAGTTTTAGGAAACTCCTTTCCGCATCCTAGTTGCAAAAGGACTTGCGCATCCTAGTTGCGAAAGGACTTGCGCATCCCAATTGCAAAAGGACTTGCACATCCCAGTTGCGAAAGGACTTGCGCATCACAGTTGCAAAAGGACTTTGCGCATCCCAGCTGCGAAAGGACAACGGATCAAAAAAAACCTATCAAATCTCTCCCTTTTTGACCCAAGAGGGATTCACCTTCTTTAAGCCAACCAGGTTTCTACAAACCTCAAACTTACCCTTAAGCAAGGCCTTGGTTATCATATTTGACCCATTATCGTCCGTGTGGACCTTCTCAAGCTGTAACACCTTCTATTCTAAAGTATCCCTGATCCAGTGATACCGAATCTCTATGTGCTTTGACTTGGAATGCTGACTTGGATTCTTGCTCAAGTGTATAGCACTCTGACTATCGCAATAGACCACGTGCTCCTCCTGTTTCAGGCTAAGTTCCTGTAGGAACCTCTTCATCCAAAGCATCTCTTTACATGCCTCTATAACTGCAATGTACTCGGCTTCTGTAGTTAATAATGCTACGACCTTCTGTAGTTTAGTCTGCCAAGAAACCGCTCCCCCTGCAAACGTGAATATGAATCCCGATGTAAACTTCCTGCAGTCTATGTCACCGTCATATCTGCATCTGTGTAGCCCTCTAACACAGGTTTACCGTCACCATAGCATAGGCTCAACCTGGATGATCCTCTTAGATACTGCAGTATCCATTTCATCGCTGCCCAATGCTCTTTACCAGGATTAGCAAGATACCGGCTAATAACACCAACCGCATATGCTATGTCTGGGCATGTACACACCATAGCATACATCAAACTTCCTACAGCTGATGCGTAGGGTATCTTTTGCATCTTATCCACCTTTGCCTTCGTCTTGGGACACTGCCTTCGCTCAATCTGAAGTGACCATCCAGTGGAGTACTGACCGGCTTTGCTGCATTCATATTGAACCGCTCTAGGACTTTCTCAATATACCGCTCTTGTGATACCCAAAGCTTCCCGCTGCTTCATCACGGGTTATCTCCATTCCTAGGATCTGTCTAGCCGGGGCCAAGTCTTTCATCGCAAATGACTTGCCCAACTCCTGTTTCAGCCTATCGATCTTCTTGATGTCTTTTCCCATGATGAGCATGTCATCAACGTATAATAGCAGAACTAAGAAATCACCATCTGAGAACTTGCGCGTGAACACACAGTGGTCCGACTTCGTTCTGTCGTACCCATGTTTCAACATAAACGAGTCGAACTTCTTGTACCATTGTCGTGGAGCTTGTTTCAGCCCATACAAGCTCTTCCTCAGCCTAGACACCATATGCTCCTTGCCTTTGACTTCGAACCCCTCTAGTTGGTGCATGTAGATCTCTTCTTCTAGGTCACCATGGAGAAAAGGTAGTTTTAACATCTAAGTGCTCTATCTCCCGGATCCATACTAGCCGCCAACCCAAGCAACACCCATATGGATGTCATCTTCACTACTGGTGAGAATATCTCTTCGAAGTCTATACCTTTCCTCTGACCAAACCCTTTCACCACAAGTCTGGCCTTGAACCTCGTCTGTGAATTCTTCTGCTCAATCTTCTTTCTAAACACCCACTTGTTGCTCAAAGCTTTCTTGCCCTTAGGCAATTTCACCATATCATAGGTGTGGTTCTTATGCAAGGATTTCATCTCCTCTTGCATAGCTTTCAACCACTCCCCTTATGCTCGTCGGTTTGGGCCTCGAGAATAATCTTCGGCTCTCCCCATCAATCAGAATAATGTACTCATGTGGCGAGTACCTCTTGGACGGTTGTCTGTCCCTAGATGACCTCCTCACCTGTGGCTCAACGGGTGGATCAAGTGGGGGCTGCTCCCCTGGTCCATCTTCTGAAGGAACTCTCTCGTCCTCTGCACCTTGCTGTACTTCCCCGTCATCAGGCACCACGAGAGGAATAATCGGATCCATGTCCTCTAGCTCACCTGAACTAGGCTGATTCTTCTCTGGCTTACCAATGTCTTCTATACACTGATCTTCAAAGAAAACCACATCTCTGCTCCTAACAAGCTTCCTCTCGGTCGGATCCCACAATTTATAACCGAACTTTTCATCACCGTACCCTAAGAACACATACTGCCTGATCTTTATATCGAGCTTGGACCTCTCATCCTTTGGTACGTGAACGGATGCCCTACATCCAAACACCCTGAGATGACTGTACGATGGATCATGTCCAGTCCACACCTTCTCAGGTACTTCTCCATTCAACGGGGCTGATGGAGACCTGTTTATCAAATACACCGCTATGTGCATTGCTTCTCCCCAGAACGTCTTGGGCAATTTCGCATGGGATAACATGCATCTGATTCTCTCAACAATGGTGCGATTCATTCGCTCAGCTACACCATTATGCTGGGGGGTCTTGAGAACCGTCTGTTCATGCCGTATACCCAGGGACTTGCAGTACTCGTGAAAGTCGCCAATGTATTCACCACCATTGTTAGTGCAAATGCACTTCAATGATTTACCTGTCTCTCTCTCTCTCTCTCTCTCGACCATAGCATGAAACAATATTTAAACACACTAAAGACCTCGTCCTTGGATTTCAAAGCATAAACCCAAACCCTCTTAGATGCATCATCTATAAAAGTAACAAAATATAATGCCTCACCCAAGGTTTTTGTCCTCATAGGACCACAAACATCAGAATAAACCAAATCTAATGCATGCACTTTATTAACATGAGAAGCAGTTTTAACAAATGAAACTCTATGTTGTTTCCCTGATAAACAATCAAGACAGGTTTTGAGAGGTATACCTGTCACGTCTGGAAGGAGCCACTTCCTTTCTAGTAGGTGAAGCCATTTTTCACTCATGTGGCCTAGACGCCTGTGCCACATGTCAATAGCTGAATCTTCCGCTACGTTCAATCCACCCTTGTACATACTGACACTTGCCTTGTAAAGGGTACAACACTTCTTTCCTCTAGCCATGATCAACGAACCTTTGATGAGCTTTCATCGCCCATCAGCAAACCGGCTTTCATAGCCATCATCATCCAGCCTTTCCGTCGACATCAAGTTGAGGCGAAGGTCTGGGATATGCCTCATATCCCTGAGAACCAATGTGCAGCCTACATCGGTCTTCACACAAATATCACCGACTCCCACGATCTTTGATACGCCAGAATTTTTCATCTTCACAGTCCCATAGTCACCTGACTTCTAACTTGTGAAGAAGTCCCTGCATGGAGTCACATGAAAAGAAGCTCCCGAGTTAACCACCCAGTCGGTGTCCTGACTCGTAGCCGTGAGACATACATCGTGATCTGCTGAAAGAATAATTACCATGTCGCTATCTGAAGCGACCGCAGTGGAATCTAATTCATCTTCCTTCCCTTTTCCTTTTTTGTCGTTCTTTTTACCATGACATTCATGTTTATAGTGGCCCTTCTTGCCACAGTTCCAGCAATCAACATCTTTTCTGTTACTCGACTTGCCTCTTGATTTATCTCGGGCCTTCCCGCCCTTCCTGTTCTTTCCTCTCCCCCGTTCCTGCGTCACAAGAGCCTCTTGCTGAGTAGACCCCTGAGACTTCCTCCTTGTCTCCTCATTGAAGAGACAACTGGTTACCTGTTCCATGGATATCTTTTCGTCAGCGCGGAGTTACTTAGAGACACCACCAATGTCTCCTAACTGTCAGGCAATGAACTAAGCAATAGTAAAGCCTACAATTCATCATCCAGGACCATCTTCATAGAGGTGAGTTGGTTCACTATATTGTTGACCTCATTTCTATGCTCGGCCACAGAACCACCATCCTCGAACTTGAGATTCACAAGTCGCCTTATCAGAAATATCTTATTACCGGCTGTCTTCCTCTCATACAGCCCTTATAATTTTAGCCATAGGCTAGCGGCTGAGGTTTCTATAGACACATGGTGAAACACGAAATCATCCAACCATTATCTAATAAACCCCACGGCCTTTCGGTCCGTCTTCTTCCAATCATCATCAGTCATATCCTTGGATTTTGCTGATATGCCTAAGAATGGAGAATATAGGTCCTTGCAATAAAGCAAGTCCTCCATCTTAGCCTTCCATATGGTCCAGTTAGAACCATTGAGGCTAATCATCCTTGAGCCACCTTCCATAATTCAAAACTGATCCTACCCGTTCAATGAACCTAGCTCTGATACCACTTTGTTGAGGGCCTTGCACAAAACCTTAGGATCTAGCCCTCCAGAACAAACCAAAATTATGGATAATAAAACAATGAAAATAATCAATGCATCAATCACACACCACACAAGAGAATTTTACGTGGAAAACCCTCAAAGAGGTAAAAACCACGGGACCTCGTCCAGATAAAAAATCCACTATGAAGTAGAGCGTTTACTACCTTCTTCACTCACGCATGAGTGGATGAATAATGAAAGAATAAAGAAAACCAGAGAGATCTCACCGATTACGAGGACGTAGGAGCGCTAAGATATAGACTGCACCGTAGATCACCTCCACGAGCATAACCTCCCTTCTACAAGCTTCCTCTCTCTCTTTCTCCCTCTCTCTCTCTCACCTTTGATAGCCCTCTTGTGTTTTTCTCATCAACACAACATACGTAGAAAAATCCTAGGGACCCCTTTTTATAGTTTTAGGAAACTCCTTTCCACATCCTAGTTGCGAAAGGACTTACGCATCCCAGTTGTGAAAGGACTTGTGCATCCTAGTTGCGAAAGGACTTGCGCATCCCAGTTGCGAAAGGACTTTGAGCATCCCAGTTGCGAAAGGACAACGGGTCAAAAAAACCCATCATGAAGATCTTCATCATCCGAAGAGCAGAACCCACCTTGCTGAATATGAACCCGAATCTAATCTGGAAGTGTAAACGGAGCCTCCGTTTTAAGCCCATCCTCCCCCAGTAAAATTGGCAACACATAAGTCCCTGAGATCCGGTGGGATATCTAGCGAGGGAATGTCTACCAGGGGCCCAGAGCCAGTCCAATTGCAATTGCACATATTGCAGGCCCCTTGGTTCACTTACCATTGAATATTTCTGTCCAGGATATGAAACAGGCCCACCAGGACTTTCCACAGAGGAGATGCATAAGCCGAGCGATTGTTAGGACTAGAGATCGCTCCAGGTTACAGGTATTTGGACCGCATGAAATCAGCCCACAGGCTCCCATCCTTCCCAAATCTAGCCCCCCCAAGCCATCTTCAGGTGTAAAGCTTTTATGACTTCCTTCAACTTCCTGATGCCCAGCCCTCCCTCATCTTTAGCTAAGGAAATGGAGCTCCATTTTATCCAATGGAGTTTTCTCTTCCCATCTCACCACCCCTAAAAGAAGTTGGCAAATGATCTTTCCATGTTACCTAAAACCTTCGCTGGAAGCACTGTAGCAACCATAGTGTGGACCAGAATACCGCTCAGAATGTGGGAAATCAAAGTTAATCTACCAGCCTAGGAAAGGTACCTCACGTTCTACCCTTGAATATTGGCTGCCATCTTATCAATCACTGGTTTAAACATGCTACAATTAATCCTCCCTTTCATAATTGGTACCCCCAGGTAGGAGAAACCACCCGCGGCTTTACCAAAACCAAGGGACCTTTTGATGGACCTTTGCCTACCCACGAGCATCTTAAACGAACAATGGAAGGAGCTCTTCCTCGGGTCTACTTTCTGACCAGAGGCATCCTGATATCTGGATATGCAATTCCGCACTACGTCAAGGGAATAACGAGATCCATTAAGGAATAGGACTGTGTCATCTATAAAAAGAAGGTGTGAGATTTGTATACAGCCCCGTTTAAGCTTGAACGGCTTACGCAACCCATTAGAAACTAGCTTCGAGAGCCTTACACTGAAAACTTCTGCTAAAAGAATGAACAAGCTAGGGGAAAGATGATCGCCTTGCCTTAACCCTCTCAAGGATTTGAAGAAACCACAACTTTCTCCATTTATAAGGACCAAGAACCAGTTGTTGTTCCAACAACGCTCCACTATCTTTACCCAGCTCAAACTGAAACCAAATTTAAGCAGGACCTGATTCAGGAAGCACCAATCTACCTTGTCATAGGCTTTTTCCATACCCAATTTCAAAACTAGATTCCCACTATGAACCTTCCTATTTATATCCCTGAAAATTTCTTGCCCAAGAGCGATGTTTTCGACAATCGCCCAGCCCCTAACAAAGGCCCCTTGTTCTAGGGAGATCAGCTTTGGGAGAAGAGAACTCAGTCCATCGACGATAATCTTAGCAAATATCTTGTAAACAATGTTGCATAGGCTGATCGGATGGAAATCAACAAAAAATTTTGTGCTCGACGATTTAGGAATCAAACAGATAAGGGTGGAGGTGAAGGCCCTGGGAAGACTACCCCCTTGGAAAAAATCCACCACGACTTTGTGTATATCCTTCCCCACTATGTTCCAACAGCTAGCATAGAAAGTTCCTAACATCTCATTAGGACTGGGAGCACCCTCCTTAGGAAGAGCAAAAACGATTTTTATTTTTTTTTTTACCTCCTCAAAAGAGGGGATCCTCATAAGATGGGAGTTGTCCTCTTGTACAATGAGGGGAGGGATATAATCCAGTAGGTTGCCTGCATCCGAGGTAGATCCAGAGGATATGAGAGATTGTAGGAAGCCAATTGCTTCCCTTTTTATGGCTGGCTGATTAGAAATAGTTTCCCCTGATTCCAGCTTGATATCATGGATCCTAGCTCTTCTCACTCTATCAGAGGCCGAGAGGTGGAAGAACTTGGTGTTCCTGTCCCCTTCCTTCAGCCAGTTATTGCCGGCCTTTTGCTTTCAAAAGATTTCTTCAGCGAGTTCCATCTAGGCTAGCCTTTGCTTAGCTGCAATAAACTCTTCCGAACTGATGACCGCAGGGGAGGATTGGACTGGGGCCTCCGACTAGACTAGCTCCTATTATGCTTTTTTCATGTTTTGGAAAACATTTCCAAAAACATCTCTATTCCGGGCCTTTAACCTGAACTTGACCTTCTTAATTTTCAGTAGCGAATTGAGCATGGGCTAGTTTGACATCTCTTGGCTTCAAGCATCCTCAACTACTATACTGAAGTATTCATCTAGTAGCCACATTCTCTGAAGGTGGAAGGGTTTGGGAGCAAGCATGGTTGGTATAGGGAAGGCCATTAGAGCAGGGCATGGTCAGAATTCATCCTCGGTAGATGTTTAACTTGGAATCTGGGGAATTTGTTTAACCAATCACCGTTGCACAGTACCTGATTAGGGTTAAATATTGCATATCAGACCCTATTTATTACCTGGTTTTACGAGCATGATACAGTTTAACGGTCGGTTTTAATCGTGTTTATGATACAGGAGGTATTTAGGAGCTTAAACTGAAATTTGGTACTAAAAGTGTGGATTTGACGCTCAGAATTCACCAGAGCAAGGGACAGACCCCAGGGGACTAGGATCGACGATTTTTACACAGCCAAGATCCGAGAAAATCGAGAAACTGAAGCTCAAGTGGCCTGAAAGTCATCCAGAATGCAAGATCACAGGGTCTCCACCATCCGTTCAGCTCAAAACTTCATCCATGGCCTGAGAACCATAAATTAACCGTACACGTCAAATTTCAACTCTTGGATCCCTGTGGAATTGGCCCAACGGACAGATCAGCCCCTATATCAGCAATCTGAGGCCCACCCGATCTCCGGATATGCTTCAATTTTGGTATCGACCCTTTAATTGACATGAGGGAAATAATGGACGGATCAGATTGTTTGCATAAGTCAAAGGGGGACCCACCTTACATCGTGCGTGTGCACAGCACACGCACGGATGCCGAACACTGGACCGGGAAATCGAGGTCAGCGGGCGCTGACCCGATTCGTTTCACCCCCGGAAACAGCGAACGGACGCTGTCCGTCCATTTTTACATAGCGGGCCCCACACATCATTCAATCGGAGGATCCGAACCGTCCATGCGATCCAGAAGAGGGCCCCATCCTTTGCCAAGATTTTCTTTAGCCCCATTAATGTGATTTATTGTACCGCATCTAATGAACGACAGGAAAAGAAATTCTTGTGGGCCACACCAAATCAAACCCAAATTCCTCTTCCTGAAGGGTTTTTTGACGTCAATCTAATGGGCGGTTTGGATTTACTATCAAAACAAGATAATGGGCCCATGGACACCACCGACGCATCTCTCTCCTTCTCTGTTTCAAACAGCGGACGCACCGCGTCCGTCGGTTTTAAGTAGTGGGACCCACACATCATCCATTTAGACCATCGGAACCGTCCATTATGTCCAGAGGGTGGGTACACCCCTAGCCTAGGTGTCCTTTTGACCTAATGCAAGCTTATGTAAGTTTCCAGCCGTTAAATGCAAGATGGACGGCGGAGTAGATAATCGCGTGGGCCACACCGAAACGGCTCCAAAACCGGCCATTCCTAACGGTTTTTCGCTGGGAATCAGATGGACGCAATGGATTTCTCTGTCCTCATCAATCAGTGGGCCACCATCCGTCACAGCGTCGGCTGCCTGCACGCTGTTTCGCGAAGAGACGTGCGGACGTCCTTGTGGGCCACCATCTGAATTGATCAGTCCGATCCGAACCGTCTAGTAGAAGCCCAAGGACCTTCTCGCCTCAGCCTAGGTGGAGAACTTCAAGAAACCATGGAGATAAAATTTTGATCGTCCAAACGGAAGAAGGACGGTGGCTTCACAAGTTTCGTGGGCTGCGGTATAGAACTTTCAGGAGTACCTTATTCCAACTGAAATTTCGAGGAGAAGCTAGTGTACGGTGTGGATCTTATGTCTGAACTCAAGAATGGGCCCCACTGGGAAATCAGCGTACGATGTGTATTCCTGCCGCAATCTGGACTGCGAAAAGAGGTCAGTTTGGCCGACTATAACCACTGCCCATTCCTTCTCTATAAAAGGAGGGGAGAGAGAGAGATCGGGGGGATCTAGAGCAAGGAGTCGGGAGGCTTGGGCTTCTACGTGGAGCACCGGGGAGAGAGCAGAGTTAGAGTTTTTTTTGTTTTATATTTATTTATTTTTTTATTTGTCTAAGGGATTGGGCCCATTCATGTCGGGCTAAACCTCTTAGCTAAGGCTAAGAGGTGAAGCTTGTAGCGTGATGGGAGGCCTCTTTGCTTGTGCCTTTTGTTTAGACTGATCTGATTTTGATTTAATTTTATTAAGGGAATGTTTTCAGTCTTTAATGGTCTGTTGTGACTGAAATTACAATGGGTCTGCAATGGCTTTGAGCATGTTCTTTTCCTCTTTATGTTTATGACGTCAGGAAGCTCTGTTGTTCACTATCGTCTCCTGGGCATGGTTGGATGTCGGTACCCTTCCTAACCTTCATACATTGATTGGTTGGTAATTAATTTAATTCTGTTGTTTGCTTTGCCTCCTGGGCATGGTTTGGTGATGGAATCTATTCTAATTCATATACCTCTCATCTCTTGAAATCCACATCAATGGCAGTTCAGTTAATTTTCCTGATTTGTAATACTGGCATAAGATCTTCCTGATCTCTACAAGTAGATCCTCTGAATCCCTAGTTTCCCTTCTCTGATTTTTCCTAAATTTTAGTTTAATTATTTCACCATTAATCCTCAAATCATAATTGGTTTAGACTTCATCTTAGCCTAGTTCTAGTTCTGGTAAATTTCAGATAACGTACAGGTTTCAGTCCCTGTGGATTCGACCTCGGTCTTATCGAGTTATTACTACATCACAACCCTATACTTGGGGAGTGAACAGTACCCTATCCAGCATAGCCCCAACTCTCGAACTAACAGCTTGATTATTGCACCAGGTGAACCTATTGCCACTGAATCCTTCATCCAACAACCTGGCTCTATCGATGGCTTCCTTGAATTCAGTGGAGCTTTCCAAGTCTTAACTTTTGCTTCCCAGCCTTCAAAGTTATCAACAATAACATTGAAGTTGCTGCATACAGCCCATGGACCAATCATACATGATGCCAGAGATTCCTTGCTCTCCTAGAGGAACCTCCTGCTGAACCTTGAACATTTAACATATACAATTGAAACCTGAAATGAGGCTGGATGATCTTGGGAAGAAACATCCATCGAGACCTATAACGCCCTGAATTTTCACTATTTTAGATTGCCTAAAATCCTTATATATATATATATATATATATATATATATATATATATATATATATATAAACTAGCCTATGTCGTCACTTACTGACCCTTGGTGTTCAGAGTAAACCTATACGTGGGAGGTACCAATAAGGAATAACACGAATAGGTTTAATCAACCGTAGAAAGCCAACGAATCCAACCGATCACTTAAACATCGAATCTAGCCTCATGATTTATTCACATAGGGCCTAAATCTAGCCAACCTATCACTGATCAATCGAGATAACTATAACCAATTAAAGATCTACCTAAAGCCAAGCCAACTATGGCCCGAATCTTAACTAATGAAACAAATCAATATGATCACTCATTTAGCCTAAGAACCAACGATCTAGAGTGATCATGACCAAATAACCATTTTCACTAATTTTGAATAAGCCACACTATGAACTTAGTTAATCCAGACCCTAAAAACTGTGCCAAAGAAATCTCCCCACCCAATTCATTCAAAAAATGCCTCGATTATCCGAACAAGCTCTAGACTGCTCGTTAGTGGGCCACTAGTTTCAAAATTATAGAATAATGTTCGTTTCACTGGGCTTGACGTCCGTCACAGACGGTGGACCTAATCGATGCCTTGAACTGCACAACTTGGACCGTGAAGGTAGAGCTTGAAAGGCACGACTCTTCGGAACTTGAAACCTCAAAATTAAGTGAGTTAGCCCCGCCAGTAAAATGGAAAAGTTACGACTTTCCAACCGTTGAATTGCAATCAAACTTGGACCATGAGTCGAGGATATTTTCCTTCTCATATCCATATAACTGGGGCCCTGATCGAACATCGGTGACCGTTGATCACAAATCAGGCCCTTACAGCTAATCGACTCATCCGTTTGCCACCAAACTTGGAATAACCCTTCATATGACCATGGGGCAACTGCTCCATAACACAGATGGGCCAGGGGGCCACTAGGATGGCCCCATGGACCAGAAACCTACCCACTAGGGGAACATATGTTGGAATTAGACCACTTAGGGCCATTTGGACTAATTTCCAAATTATATAAACTCTAAAATCTCTTTCCCACACTTCCGTACAAATTTTTTACAAGTGGGGAGAGAGAGAGGAGAGAGTAGAGAGGGAGGAGAGTGTGAGGAAGAAGCTCAAGGAGGTTGGAAAGTTGAGGAATTCCTTCCCCTACGTCAATCACACATTGTAGCTTACAACCCCACCACAAATGGAGCACCTCGCCAGCAGCTGGAAGGTATCCTTCTAACCCCCTTTCAATTTTTAGTGCATTAGGCCCCTTGCATGTATCCTAACATGCAAATCCTATTGGCATAGGGCTCTAATACTCTAATTCACAAGACCATCACCTTGGGAGCAGCTCTGCAAGCTGTCAAACCGTTCTAGGTGTGGACCATTATCCTTAGGTGGCCTTTTATCAAACCTAGGCTAGAATTAATGATTTTTTATGAGAAATTTGTTGCGCACGTTTTTTTTAAAAATTTTTTAGGGAAATGATAGTCGACATTTATTCTTATTATGATTAAACTTGCTTAGGAGGGATTAATTAGCTCTAGACCATTTAATATTTGCCTTGTCTGAATTTCCTTTCCATATTGAAGAATTTAAATGTAACCCAACCCCAAACCTAGGAAATTTGGGGGAAATGAGCTACATGCCTCCCATACACATAAATTGAGGTAATTGTCTACATGCATGTCCAAATTCTCTAAAATTAGGAATAGTACATGGTCCTCTTACAACATTACGTGACTTGGAACTCTTGTATGCTTCTTATTACTCACCTTCCTATGCACTCAATATGCCTTACCTCACATGAATTGCTATGTTAGTTGTAACGCGGCCTGCATGTTTGATAAAATGCTCAATAGAGTAGAATTTCTTGATTGTTGCTTATATCCTTTTCCTATAGATGCATAGTTGATTTATTAGTATTATTGATTGAGTGTAGCTATTTAGTTAAATTGGGTTGGCCAGCAAAATAAGAAAGACTCACAGCCCCACTAGATCGGCTATCGTGGGCCAATCCAACTGATCAAGGCCGAAGACGGACAACCGACAATAGTTGGACTACACGGGATGCTTGTACCCAGTGCCGGTTATGCCGTACTTTACCTGAGTCAGCCGAATTAGTCTACTAGTTGGACAACCATGTATGTTCACCATGTATGGTCATGCTTGCCTGAATTTGAAGCACCCCATACCTTTGAGAGGCCACTATTAACCGTTAATGAGACGATTTTCAAGACTTATGAGTTGGGCATGGTGGTATGAGACACCATGTTCGAGTTGTCGACCTATGCTGGGGTGATGAGTCACCCTGTAGTGACCAGTGAGCAACTAAGACTTGGGTGGGCATGGTGGTATGGGACACTATTCCATGCTGTCGGCCTATGCTGGGGTGATAAGCTTCCCCGTAGTGACCAGCGAGCACAGGAGGTGACAGGTCATTGTTCGAACGGCCCCTGTTAAATTACCTAACCAATGGTTCCGTGTCAGAGTACCGTTCGAACGACTCGGGCATTAATGGAATTGGGTGATGAGCCCTTTTTTTGGTGATTTGGTTATATGAAAAGCCTACACCTCAAAATTGAGTGATCATACTCGGTGTTTGGGTGATGACCCATACCAAGTTGATCCTCATCCATTTGGATATCATGTCTTACCTTAGGAATTATTGATTTGTGAGACAAATGAATGATACCTAATTTTGGATCAAGTATCGCAGGCTCAGAGCAGTTATGATCGCGCTAAGTCAAGTGATCTGGATAGGGCCATTGATTAAGTGGAGGTGTTTCAGCTTTCCTAATCTTGCTGGATTAACAGACTTAATTAAATACTCGACTAACATGAATATTCACATATTGCATTAGTTAGGTTGGTGATTCGGCACTCGAGGTCACATTGAGGGAGTGTTTGGCATTGTGATCGTTAAACTGTGTCACTCGAGGATAAAAATTTTTTGTTGGTGGAGAGGATTGTGAGACCTGACCCAGGTTCGCATGTGTGCATGTGTGTGAGTATAGATCTCATTCATTTTGGTCCTGCGGTCCTACCAGTCAAATTTCAATGACCTGCGAGCTTTGGGTAGTGTTTACTGTCATCCTTAAGTTCGGTCACATAGACCCGACTTGGATTGACCCGAGACCTATGTTATTGCGTCCGCATCGTCGTCGCGGTTCTAACGCCGCATGTCATGCATGATTCCGACATGCGCATCTTGTGATATCGACCCAAGCATTCTTGACCTTTGATCGTGATTGTAGGCCCCACTTGTACGGTGTGCACGTTTTTCCATGGGGCCCACCCTATGAGCACTTTCTCCCATAAAGCTACTAGCCTACCTAGAGTCTAGCAAGTCATTATGAGATTTCTTTTAAAAACTCATCATTACCTCCTCTAAACAAGAAAACTCATTATAGTTTTTCTTCCCAACACCTTACAACCCATTATTACCTCCCTACAACTCCTCTCTGTCTCTTCTTTCTCATTTTCTCTTCTTTCCTCCTTCCTAGCTTGGGACGTTCAGCCCCTTCTTCCCTCTTTTCGAACGCATTTTCTTCCCCATTTCCCCTCCATCTCACCATCATAATCCCATCTTGGTCTTAGAATCATAACCCTTAGAGCTTGAGGTTCTTAGTAATGGTAGAAGCTTGAAGATCCATGAGGTGGGTGCTTCTTTATGGTGTAAATCTGATTTTTTTTAGTGTAGATCCCTTCTTTCTTCATGAGGGGAGTATAGGACCCACCAATCAATGGTGGAGATCCCACACGTCCCCATAGGTGTGGCTAAATGGCCCACCATATCCCATGCATGGGGTTTTCCTTTATGGACCCCATCATGATGGATGTAAGACCCGTATCCTAGACCGTACCGTTCTGTTGGCTTTCGCGGTCTTCCCAGTAGAATTCCGGCAACCTTCAACCCTTAATCGGCATTTGCGCATGACCCTGATTCACACGCCGTCAACCCGAGTTGACTCAACCCGAGACTTGTACCCTAGCGACCCCGCCGTCGCCGCGGTTCCGATGCCGCATCTCGCGCGTCAATCCGATACTCTGGCGAGAAGATGTGGGCCAGCGTTCGGTGCGAGAAAAACGCTGCATGTCCGAATTTTGAGAGAATCTCTACAATATGTCACATCAATCAAGCAACTAATCAATCCCATCATATCAAGTATACATCACCTCTCATCCTTCCCCAAGCAACCCCTAAAGTTAAAAGTTTCTTACAAGCCCATACCCCTTCTTACACAATCTACCACAAAAGTAAAAAAAGGTTCTTACACCCATCACTCACCACATCAACAAATCCATCACTCCACCCATCTCTCTCTCTTTACAACCCTCTCTCTCTCTCTCATTTTCAAACTACTTTCCCAAGTAAGAGAAAGATCATACATCCAAAGCTCTCCCAAAACCTCCATGAGAAAATTTTATATGTGGCCCACTTCCTAACCTCTCATCTCCCATCTTAACCATCCAAACGCCATCTCCTTCGTTAGGATCGAAGCTAAGGAGCAAAGCCTAGGGAGCAAGAAGGAACGGTGGGTGATCTCGGATCTCCACTTATTTACTTGTTTTGTGATTTAAGGGCCCACTTATGGTGGGACCCACCTTGATGTAGGCTTTGTATCAAAGAGGGGCCCATAGTGGCGGGGCCCCTCCATCCTCTCCGTTCTCTCCCTCTCTCTCCATTGTTTTTTTTTTTTTTTTGTATGATGGCTTGTGGCCCACTTGATGCATGACCTTATCCTCACCATCCATTGAGGTAGACCCCACTGTTTACATGGGTGGCACGTGCCTTGGGTAAAACACAAATATTAGGATAATCCAAAATAGGTGGGCCATGTGGGACCCACCTTGATGGGGTGTACACCCACACCGTCCGTCCAGGTAGACGCACCAGTGAGAGTAGGTAACAGTGAAGTGTGGCTGGCAGTGGGAGTAGCTAACAGTGGTAGTGTGGAATGATAGTGGGTGCAGTGACATGGGGTGTGTACTAACGTGAAGTGTGTGCAGGCAGTGGGGTCCATGGGATCCACCCACATCATCCATCCATTTTGGTAGGCCACACCCTCACACACGTGTGGTGCATCCACTGTCCAAGGACGGTGGGACCCATCCAGAGCTCATGTGGTAGACTGAGTGAGAGATACCCCGTTTTAACACTGGGACCCATGCCCAAATCCATAGCTCAACAGGCAGACGGAGTGAAAGGTACCTCTCTGCAACACTGAGGTCTTGGTTTCGATCCCTGTGAGGGTGGCTAACAAAGATGTGTAATCGGACAGTGGGGTCCACAGGACCCACCCACACTGCCATCCACTCAGTTAGGCCACACCATGTTGCATGTGCTATATCCCAGCCGTCCACCGCCTTTGTACGGTGGGACCCACCCCACGTGTGGGGTAACACCGTGATGCGTGTCGCTGTCCAGGTCGTCCGAGGCCTAGATGTTTGATACATATAATATATATTATATTATATTATATTATATATGATATAATATAATATATTATAATACATGCTACTGAGGTGGGCCCTATGCGGGACCCACCTCTGTTTTGTCTCAGACAAGAAAAAAATGAAAAAAATGAAAAAAAAAAAGCAACCACGTACTGCTCTCTCTCACTCTCTCTCTCTCTCTCTCTCTCTCTCTCAATGTCAACAGCTAGTTCCGTGGGTCCCATCCGTTTCACCCACACTGTCTATCTATGTGACCCACCATGGTGCATGTGTTGTATCCAAATCGTCTAACCATCTGTGAGATCATTTTAGGGCATGGGGGAAATAGTGGGGTATAGTGACATCCACCGTTTAAAACTTCTTAGGAGCCACAGGTGGTTCCCACTCAAGTTGATATTGTTTTCATTTCACCTATCTCTATGTTAACCTATGAATAGATCGGATCTCTAAAAAAAATACATAAGGGTGGGCCCGACTGATATACCTGAGGCCCTTTGAATCGACCCATTTGATTCAGCCTATTCGATTCGGCCCATTTAATTTAGCTCATTTGATTGGCCCATTCGATCTGCCCATTTGATTCGACCCATTGAATCGACCCATTTGATTCAACCCATTCAATTTGACCCATTGAATCGGCCCATTTGATTTGGCCCATTCGATCGACTCGGTGCAATGTATGTGAGGTCCATGAGCGAGGCCTAATGTAATGTACGTATGTGGCCGTTACATTATTTATGACTTCCTTATGTGGGCCACTCCTTGGGAGCAATGTTGGTTTGACATCTACATTGATGGGCAATGATGGTTATACGTCCTCATTGTGACCTTCCCTTAGGCCTTATTAGGCCCATTCTCTTCATGGGTTAACCTAAATAAGTGGGCCCCATTCGCTGTAGGTGAATGACTTCATAACTATGGACGACACTGATTATTGACCCTGATTATCGATGCCAATTACCGACGCTAATTATCGGTGCCGATTGCCGAGGCCAACGCCAGTTATCGATACCGATTACGAGTATGTGATAACAATATCATAATATATGTCCATACGCATCATCTACATGCTTGTGGTGAGATGAGTGATTGACCATAGCACATGCCTTTGAGCAGATTGTTTATGGGCTCCCTGATAGGCGGAGTTACCCTATATGAGCGCGCGATACGCGCAAGATTGCTGCATGAATAGATTGTGTGATTCATGCATCTTGCATCATGTGACATGTGTACTATACGCCCTAGCGACATCAGGGCCATAGCTGCCACAGGCATATCATGGTTGGCAGGATTGGATACTAAAAATCTTGTTCTACATGGGGTGTTATAGATATCCCTGGATGAAAGTCCTTAAACCCTTATGATACTAAGAGGTTGCTCCAACTTCTACACCGAGTGGGTACAGAAGTGCCAAGTGCCGATTACCAAAAGGTCGCGCTTTCCACTGTGTCGTGGTCGGTTGAAATGGGGTGCGACCTTACCTGCCTGAGTGGAGGGGGCAAAGCTAGGCTGAGTTTGACCAGCTCGAGGAATGGGTCCGCTATAGACGAGACGAGCCCGATATTAGCAAACAGATAGTGAGGTCTCTTCCACTTATTGCATGCGATGGGGTGACAATCTGGTTTGGAGTGTACTAGACCTCGGTGATATTCTAAATTTGAGTCGTATTGATATGTAGACTTAGATGAGAATTCGTATGCTTGAGTTGCATCTCGCATTGCATGGCCTTAGTATGACCGACATCATTCATGCTTTGCATTGCATGGCCTTGGTATGGCCGACATCATTCATGTCTTGCATCCCATAGCCTTGGTACGGCTAATGGTATTCATGGATTCATCAGCATGTTCCACATTACTCCGATACTGCATAACTGTATTATTACCTTACGCACACACTTTCACCACCCTCTAAGCTTTCTATAAGCTTATGCACGACCGTTGTATGCAGGTGACATTGAACCGAAGCAATGCTGAGGCTAAAGTACGTGGCAGATCGCATGGAGCTTTTTGTCCTTTATCATTGTATTTTCCTTTATGCTCATTGTACTTATAAAGTTTTTTATCATAATGGAAATGTGATGGAGTTTTGGTTGCTGTTTGTGAATTATGCCTTTGGTTATGCTCATTACGAGTTAAACTGAAGTTGAAAATCCTCCTCGTAGTATCCCAGGATCAAAACTTGGCGAATGGGCATTGGGAGCCGAGAATGGGGTACTACGGAGACTGTCAGCGCTGGATTCGGCGATCGAAAATTTTGTGAGCCCAATTTCCAAGTTTGGGGCATGACAATGGATCCTTTGATTTCTTTGTATGATGAGGTCATCTAGACATTAGGATCATAGTGGGAATGGTATCCCCACCATCCATTTTAATTTTTAGCCATACATGTGTGAGATTCATATTGTAGATGTATATCAATGTATGATGTGTGATTGGATTGTTCTTGGGAGGGCTCAATAGTGACGGAGCCCTTCCCTACGGCCAGATTGTTCTTCTTTCTCTCCTTTTCCCTTATTTTCATTCCTAATCATGGTGCGTGGCCTACCTTGTGGGCCAACAAAAATCCAGCCACCCAAAAGAGGGAGGAAGCCCATGACATTCCACCCTATGACATGTGACTTCAAAATCCAACTAATTGGGGTACATGCAAATGTATTTTGGATCGTGGGATGGTCTGGATAATTGTGGGGCCCACTAGGGTGTTCATCCCCTAATTTCCTGGGATTAAATCCCATTCTAATTACTATTTATAATTATTTCCCTCCAATCTATTGTTGTTGTCCATAAACTGTTTGGATTAATTTTTGGGCCACCTTAGGGCCTGATTTCTGGTTATTTGGTGGGAAGATTGATACTAATTAATATTGTAGCTGCATGACCCACCTACAATCATACCAAATTTCAGCCCCAACAGACCCCATTTGAGCATCCAAAAGGGTGGCCCAACATAGTGGACTGCCAGAAATTTCTGTTGTGCAGTCCAGTAATATAATCCCTTAAAAACTAAAATTTAAAAATACTTTCTCAGATAGTGGGCCATCTTTCTGGGTCCCACCTTGTTGTAGGCTTAATGAAGGACCTTGGGTCCAAATTTCAGGAATTTTAGAGGCCCAGTACCCACCCATTCGGATGGCCCAAATTCAGGGCAGCAACATGTATGTTGCAGATTTTTATTCTAATCTTGCTGTCTTCTTTACAACTACAATCTTATTGGGCCCAGCCCATTGGAGCATTTATGCATGTCTGTGGGGCCCATCTTAAGGTGATCTAGAGACCCTTAGGGCCGTGATTGTGGGCCCATGTGGCTAGACCAGCGGTCCATGATGGACGTCCAGCTGGTGGACGTCCACCATGGGCTGGTCGTCCTTGGCTAGGCCCACCATGATGTATGTTTTTCCTCCATGCCATCCTTCCATTTTATGGGGCCATGAGAGTGTGTGGTCCACCCTAGGTGGACGTCCCATGTGGGGCCCACTTGGGATGTGAGGAGCCCAACTTGTGCAATGGCCAAGCTGTCCATAGCTTGGGTCGTCCCACCCTTGGGACGTCCTTGCCTTAGGTTGTTAAGCTTACATTCCGGCGGCATGGCCCACTTAAAATACGTGTTGTACATTCCTCCCTCTCATCTGGTGGGACCCACAGTAATGTGTGTGGGTCATCAGGAAATAAATACTATAAATTAATTTATTTGCTAAATTCTAACAAACCCAGAAAGCAGCTGGGTTGGAAATTCAGCAATGGGCCCAATGTTGCCACCAATAAATGTTTGTTTAGGGTAGTATGGCCCACCAGATTTGAGGTTGATTTAATCAGTTATCTTGCCTTTTCCCTTCAGCATTTTGGGTGTAATTAGTGCTCATCTGAGGCCCACCCAAGTTGGGTTTTTATTGGAACATTGTATGTGGTTAAATGACTAGTTCCTTAGGTCTTTTGAACTAGAACCTTTTAAGTAGGCCCACTAACCTTTGGGCCTATACTCTTCTACTTATTGTGATGGGCTTGTGGGTAATAATATGCAAGCAGTTGGGCCCTGGGCTGCCCACCAAATTAACCCTGTACTTGGGCTAAGATGTAAGGCCCAACTCACTTGTATTAAGTGTGAAATTACCCACATAGTTGAACTACTGGGATGCCCATGAGGCCCACCACAATATGTGGGTTTATGACCTTTATAGTTGGGCCCAAACCTCGCTTAAGGGTCCACCATATTGCCTATGAGTTGGTCTTTGTGTATAGCCCATTTGGCCATGGAGCGCTTAGGCCTTGGACCTTAATTTATGTGCATAGCGGGCTACCTTTTTGGACTCAATTGAGGTTGGATGTCCTCCTTGGTGGCCCCAAGGTAGGCCCATAGGGCTCCTATAAGTGTTTGAAGGTCCACCTTGGGCCCTTGGTTAGGACCATTTCTTTCTTTGGATTATGACTCTCTTAGCTTGTGGGTCATCCCAAAGTACTGGGTCTCCACTAGAAGACTTTCCTTCTCCTTAAAGTATCTGTCTATGTACCTAGACGTTGCCCTCCTTGGGAAGGAGGAATATATACATTCTACAGGTAGTGCACTTACGTCATTGTGACCCATATGCATCATCTGTGTGAATTGATTGCATTGTGTGGTGGTCATAGAGGGATGAAGTTTCTCCCCTTGTGCATGATCTGTATGTGTGACTCATACATTGACATCGCATTTCATGATGATACCGCCCTTACTTCACCAGGGCCTTGCCTACATAGGGATATTCGTGGATGGTTGTATGGGTGGACACTGGAAATATTACTTGAGCATACCGTGTGCATAGATGTCCATGGCTGAAATTTTTAAAACTTCCATGGTACCAAGGATCTACTCCAGCGCCATAACCAGGTGGAATATATGAGCGCATGAGGGCCTTATACCATTAGACTGTGACTCCCACTGTTGTGTAGTCGGTTGGATAGGGGTGTGGCCTTACTCACCTGATGTAAAAGGGCATTACTAGGTTGAGTCTAACCAGCTCGTGAAATGGATCTGCTACCGTTAGGCCTTGCTGGTGATTGGCTGTCCACAAGCAGGTAGTGAGGTCTCTTATGCTCGTTTGACTATGCGGGGTCTGTATAGCGGCAGTCATCCAGCGATGTAATAGACCTCGGTGATTTTCTTATGATTAAAAATGTATTTGATATGTGGATTAGATAAGAGCACTGACATTACCTCACATCGCATTGCATTTGCACCAGCTGTATAAGCCTCTTCATGCATTGCCTTGGTATGACACCCAGTATTCATTGTATCGTATTCATGATAAGCCTTGGTAAGGCTAGCGATATTATCATTGAGCATGTTCCTCTTCTTGTACCTCCTACTATTCTTCTGTGCACCATTGTCACACACTTTCACCACCTTCTAAGCTTCTATAAGCTTATGCACGATTGATGTGTGTAGGAGATCTTAGGCAGGCGTCATAACGGCAGAGCTTAGAGTAGAGTTGAGCTTAAGGACTCCAGTGTTACTAACTTTTTTCTTCTTTTCTATTATCTTATGTATGTCCTTTTGGACCTTATGGATACTTATAAAAGTTCAAATTCTTAGTGGATTTTGTGATGTGTGCCTTGTTATTCTCAGATATACTCGTTGTGATCTTAGGTATGCTCGTATTAGAAATGCTTATATTGTTATGAAAATCCTCCTTGTAGGATCCCAGGATCGGAACCTACCTCAGGAGCCGAGAATGGGGTACTACGGAGATTATTGCGACCAGAACCGGCCATCGGGTTCCTTGTGAGTCCGGTTATCGAGTCTGGGGCATGACACGAATCCTATCAGTGGCTGGTACTTTAGGAAATATTACCCAACGTTATGAGAGTTAATGCAAATTGAAGGAAGATCGGTTGCGGAGCAAGCTGATAAGAATGAAGAGTAAAGTAGAGAGAGAGAGAGAGAGGGGGGAAAGATTGGCCATTATAGAGACCAAGTACAAAATGCAGTTTTCTCTTATAAGCAAATTTACATAAAGTAGAAAGGGAAACAAAACAAATGTTTCTGGTTGATTGAAATTCTGATTGTCTTCATTCTATTTATAGAATAGTGGCCAAACCCTAAGCTTCGGCAGCCACCCATTGGGAGTGCTATTTTTTTAAAATCTTTTGATTCATGCATAGAAAATGTCTGCAATTGCAAGATGACGAACAAAAGATGGTCGTAATTCGCATTGAAAGCTGACAATCATGTTAGTGGAATTCCAACGCTGACATTAGTGTGTATGATGATTGAGTTTGAACCTCGTGCCGCCATGTGTTGCAAGTTGGAATAACTGCTAAAAACTAGACGTCCAACGTCCCATCACATCTCTCGATGCGAAGGGACATGGGAGCATTGTTTACATACATTTTTGGCACACTGATGTGGACCAGTAGGAAGTCACCACGTGTCAACACAATGGGTTTGGTGTTAATAGAATCATAAACACATCCAAAGATATCTGACCTTAAATGTCATGGCACAAAATTATACGCATGCCTTTAGGTGATCAAAATGTCGAATAACACATGGCCATAATTCGTGTGGCATTCAAATAAGGCAATGTACCCAGCATGTAGATAAAAGACATACCGAAGCAAGGATCTTATCACGGACATGGATATGGTATGCTTGGTAAGGCAGTCTCTCACAATCCTTCCAAAATGGGAGATATTTCCAGAGATATTCGGTGCTCTTGTAGTAAATATGAAGATCCTAAATATCCAAAGATTAGATGCATATGAAAGCGGATTGGTAGCAATAC
Source organism: Magnolia changhungtana (assembly GCA_030180095.1). Classification (NCBI taxonomy): domain Eukaryota; kingdom Viridiplantae; phylum Streptophyta; class Magnoliopsida; order Magnoliales; family Magnoliaceae; genus Magnolia; species Magnolia changhungtana. The sequence continues at coordinate 8,544,932 of JASAUF010000625.1, forward strand.
AAACCCTATTGGAGAATATCAAAATAAAAAGAATAGGAGATCAGGATCTGGTCCCACTAGTTCCACGATTAGAAGGACACAATAGAAGGGAGGGTGGAGATGGCTCTAACAGAGGTATTTTTAGATGTAGCATTGTCTTGAAGGTCTCTAATATGGGATCATTTATGTAAAAGTGAAATTCTGAAAACCAATGGTTTCAAATTTATGGAGACTCCCTATCGAAATACTACAAGCCATAGATGCAAATGATCATGAACCATCAAGGAAACCTAGCGAGGGTTATACCGTCTCAACAACCTATAAAAGGAGCACACAATGAAGAGCGCGAGGCCTACTCTAAATACAATCTATTTTCTTTACATTTATCTTTACTTTTGATCTTAGCATAACCCAGTTTTAACATATATCGATATTGTTCAACGCCATTGCTATAGTACTGTTGGATTAGATTAACCATCCACAACCTTACGTTGCTAGATTCCAATCAACCGAATTCTTACTTGGGCAATCACCATTTTGGTCACATCTTGCTGACCATTCACTTGGATCATCTGTCCACACGAACGAATTAGGTATTTATCTTTTTTATTTTCTTGATTATAATGAGCCACATATAAATATTAATAAAATAGGCATTTCTTTGGCCTTTTTAGTTTATTTGTTCTTCTTTATTCTTTTGACAAATATATTAGCTACAATCAGCTGTGAAAGAAAGAGAACACATTAGGAAGGACTAACCTTTGCCCTTTCACAAATCGCTTGATCACTGTTTCAAATGGTGGTTGAGATGACAGTTGGATTTATGAATTTGGTCTTACTCAGGCATCTTAGCGTGGAGGGTGTAATAACCCAAAAATTTTCATGCAACTGTGACCATTTGACCGTATACTCACTCGTTCCCCCACTTGATCATCTGCCACACAAGTGATAAAGGAATGTGATCACCCATTTATTCAGCCATTTTATAGTCCACTTGATGATGTAACAAAATACATCCTAATTGTCCATCAATGTATGGTATAACTCACTAAGGTATCATGTCTTAAACGTGCGTTAGCATGGACATTTAAGTTTCAATGTTTTTAAAGAGTTAATAACATGTGTTAACTATTTTCTTTTTTCTTTTTTCTTTTTTAAGTGAAACATCAATATATATTAATTAGTAGTAAAATTATTGTTGTCTGAGTGTTGGATTTTAGGAAATAAAAGGCATGTGAGTATGATTAAAGTTCAATAAACTAGACCGTCAATCACAATTAGTATCCCAACCATTTCAATTAGTCTAAGTTTTATTATAGACTGTGCAAGCTCTATTACAAGATCATTCGACCACCCATTCGTTAACTTAAACCAACAACATGAAACCATTAGATTCATACACAATACCAGCACGTCTATGGAACTTCTGGATTCGTCATCCAACACTCAAATCCATTCATCCATTCAATCCATCAACCCACCCACATGATCGCCCATTCATTGTACATCAATGATGTCATGTGTACGAATGAGCACCATGCACAAATTCATGCATTATAAGCATCACATCATTTACACACGTGAGGCCTTTGATTTCATAAATAGGAACAATAGATTGTGAGTGTTTTGTTTACGAGAGAGGTCTTTTAAGAAATGCATTAAGGAGTGCATTTTGATTTATTTTTTTTTTTTGCTCATGTGTGCATTAAGAAGGGTGGGGCCCTTTGTTATAAATAGGGTAGTGGGTATGAGATGTGAAGCGTGAGAGAAAAAGAAGGAAAAATAAATAAATAAATAAAATAAAATAAAAGTAGAAAAAATAATAAAAAGAAGAAAATTCCTTAAGCTCTTGTCAAGGTAGGTGATCTCAACCCAATGTTTAAAACTTTCATATTATTGTTTATGTTATTTTATTTCAAAATTTAATAATAATATTTTTAAAATTAATTTCAAATAATTTATAAGAAATTTGTTGAGGTTAATCCTTTTTAATTGAAAATTTTAGAATTATTTAGTTTAATTGCTGATTTTTAAATATATTTTTGGAAATAATTATTGAATTAAATAGGTTTGGTTCATATTATAATCCTGATTTAATATTTGAATTAAAAAATTAATCTTGTTTAGTTTAGAATATAACATGTTTTAGTCAATTAATTATTAAAAACAAATGTTATTAATATGATAATCTGATTAAATTTTAAAATAATTATAAATTGAAAGTATGATTTTAATTATGAATTTTTAAAAATGTAATAAATTTAATTAAAATTTTTAAATATAAACTATTAAATTAATTCAATTAATATGTTTTGGATTTTATTAAATTAATTTGTTAGATTATAATTTGATTTAATTTTTTCATTAATTTCTTTTATTGATTGATTTAATCAATTTTGCCAAAATTTAAATTTAAGATGAAATCAATTCTTTAATTGTAGAAATGCTTAGTTTATATCAATTTTTAAAATTTTAATTTAGAACATTTGAAAATTAAATTGTTAAGTTTAGGTTATAATTTACGTAAATTTAATGAATTTAAAATTAATTTTGTTAATGGTAATATGATTCATTATTATTATTCTTTTCTTGAAAAAATTATGGGCAAATATAATTTAAATTAAATTATTCTTATATATTATCAAAATAAAATTGATTAAATCTCAACAATTCTTGAATTTAAGAATATTAAATTAAAAATATTATATTTAAGTGTTTTAATTATTAAAGTTTAGATAAAATTATCTTTAGAATTATTAATTAGAAATATTTAAGTGTTTTTTTTTTTTTTTTTTTTTACACACCTTAACACACACACAACATTGGTACTCGAACCCACGACCTCGGTGGGTCTAACACCGAGCCATGAGTAGGAACCGAGACATGCGCACCATGAGTAGGGATCCAGACGTTAATTTAATTACATTTTTCATTTAGGCATATGCAAAAGTAACTGGCACTCGGCGTGATTATGCTTGTTTTATGAATTCCTTGAACGAGGGTTGGTTATAATTTAAGGGAGTGGTTGGATGCACAATTGGATTAGATTGCAATATCACTCTGATAGAGTAGAATCTTAATCAACTATAGTTTCCTCAGCATTCACCCCAAATTGTAACTAGATTACTACAAGTTGAAGGCCACTTCCTCATTATGAGCACTTATAAAGCTCTTGTATTATCTCCTCTCAATCCAACTGTATGTTACTTGTGCATCCAAACATGGGCTAAAAATGTTGAAATGGGTTATAGAAGATGATTAGAAACCGTTGTGATAAATGAAAAGATCGAATATGTTGTTATCCAAGATGAGATTTATATATATCCAATTAGGTGTAGGCTCCGAAGCTAAATGAGGGTGGTAGAATTCCATGGTCTGATACCCGAAATTCTATATCATGGATTCGAAGTCCTGCCCAACGGGGCACGCGTGGACAAGATCCAGACCATTCCTTCATAAGGTTCTACTGTGGGTGGCCTGTAACTCAAAGATCACACTGATCGAACAATCCTAGACATCTGATAAGTGACTTCCATCCGCGTTGGACTGTCGCTCATTTGTCTATTGGCGTCCATGCATGATAAGTCCCACTTGATGAATGGACCAGATCACCCTCGCATGTGCCACGTGTAGACACAATTCTAGTGCATCTTGATAGTTTTGGATGTTTCTTGGGACTTTATGGACATGATGCTCTGCCAACTCCCATGTATATAATGTTGGCTTATTTGAGAAGGTGACATCTAATCATGGATATGAAAAGCCATCATGGCAGTGGAATCGGTAAACATGGATAGTAATGAAAATGGTATACGGTCAATTGTCAATTGACCCTTTTTGCTTCTCAGCTTCATTTTTATGGAAATGTCCAGAGGTTGATTATTAGAGGTTAATGCTTAGTAGTGAGAGGTGTCTCACACTATCAAGGGAATACTAATGTATTAATTTAATTCTTGAAATAAACTAATTTCATATATATATATATATATATATATATATATATATATATATATATATATATATATATATATATATATATATATATTCCACATCTACTTTTTATATATATAAAAAAAAAAAATCAATTTTCTAAAGAATTGTCATTCTGGTGATCTATTTCTGGAGGAAAACTGCCTAATAACACTATTCACGTTGAATATGGTAAAGGCATAAAATGAGAATTGCTTATTACAACAGTAAAGGCTTAGAATGAGAATGGTTGGAAGATGGAAAGTGATGTAAAGCAGGTTGCACATAATTTCATGGCAAAGATGGACCAAAGAAGGCCCGGTCGGAGGTGGAAATGCTCTGTACTGTCAGAACCTTAAAACAGTCGTATCTCGCAAGCCAAAATGAGTTTTTCGATATATCATATATGATTTTGGTACGAGAAACTACTTTAGCCAACTAGCCCTATTACGTCGGGTTACATATGCCAGATTTTCGAAATTTCATCGGATCGATGGTCAAAAGTCCTTTTTATTTTCGTTTTTACTATAAATAATAATTTTTAGTTCCATCATAACTTTGGATCAGTTTTAAAAGCCGTGCCCAACATGAAAATGTCTTAGAAAAATTAGAAGAATAACATGGTTAGGCCAAATTGGACATATACTATTTTTGGCCGAAAACCATGAAGTCTAAGTAGGAATGATGACCATATATAAATAATAAGTAACATTTTTAAGGTGTTTGAGTATAGAGTTTGAGCTCATTATTTAAAGAATTATAATTTCATTTTTTTTTTAAAAAATCATCAATTAATTTATTTTAAATTTATTAGAAATTATTTCTATTTTTATCCTCGCGTGAATTCGAGGAAACTCTATGAGTAGTTCAGAGAGCTCCATGGATTCAGAGTAATTATTCCTTGAGGAAGACAGTAATCGACCTCATCACTTCTTTTCCTGTGTCAGAAAGAAAAAAAAAAAAAAAACAAAGAAAAAATAACCTGTAATAGTCATTCCCGAACATACAACATATTGAGTGAAGGGCCCGCAATGTGAATTGAGGACTCGTAGCGTTTCCCACAACGAAGTGAAGCCGATTCTCAATTAAACACACGGTACACACAAGTATACACACACAACGTTAGAGCTTTTAAGCAATTAAAGTGGCATTTAGACAATTAAGTTAAAGCTCCATCTTGAACCACACTAAAATATAAGAGGTTTGCTACAATACATCTCCATTCTATTTTACAACATATCTTATAGGATTATATCGGTGGACCTTGTTGGGGGCCTTGCACAAAACCTTAGGATCTAGCCCTCCAAAACAAACCAGAATTATGGATAAAGCAATGAAATAAATCAAAGCATCAATCACACACCACACAAGAGATTTTTACGTGGAAAACCCTCAAAGAGGTAAAAACCACGGGACCTCGTCCAGATCAACAATCCACTATGAAGTAGAACGTTTACAACCTTCTTCACTCACGCAGGAGTGGATAAACAATAAGAGAAATAGAGAAAACGGAGAGATCTAACCGATTACGAGGACATAGAAGCGCTGAGATGTAGATTGCAAAGTAGAGAACCTCCACGAGCAGAACCTCCCTTCTATAAGCTTCCTCTCTCTCTTTCTCCCTCTCTCTCACCTTTGATAGCCCTAAACCCTTTAGCAAATCCCTTGCAAAGCTTTAGGAAACCCTCTTGCTATTTTGTGATACCTAGAAAAACCCTAGGCAACCCCTTTTATAGTTTTGGGAAACTCCTTTCCGCATCCCAGTTGCGAAAGGACTCAAATCCGCAGTTTCGCGCAAAATCGCGGAACAATCTGCGTAACCTACGACTAGTCCTGGCTCTCCTACGACCGGTCGTAGACCACCTACGACTGGTCGTAGCTCTCCACGACCAGTCCTAGCTACAGTAAAAAACAGCACGAACTCGCTGGACTTCGAGTCGTGCCAGGGCTCGAACCCACGACCGGTCGAGCACCTCCCACGACCGGTCGAGCACCTCCCACGACCGGTCGAAGACGGGGAAAAAACCCCATCAAATCTCCCCCTTTTTGACCCGGGAGGGATCCACCTTCTTCAAGCCAGCCAGGTTTCTACAAACCTCAAACTTGCCCTTGAGCAAAGCCTTGGTCATCATGTCTGACCCATTATCGTCCGTGTGGACCTTCTCAAGCTGTAACACCTTTTGTTCCAAAGTATCCCTGATCCAGTGATACCGAATCTCTATGTGCTTCGACTTGGAATGCTGACTTGGATTCTTGCTCAAGTGTATAGCACTCGACTATCATTTGTAGACCACGTGCTCCTCCCCGCTTCGAGGCTAAGTTCTGTAGGAACCTCTTCATCAAAGCATCTCTTTACATGCTTCTGTGACTGCAATGTATTCGGCCTCTGTCGTCGACAATGCTACGACCTTCTGTAGCTTGCTCTGCCAAGAAACCGCTCCCCCTGCAAACGTGAACATGAACCCCGATGTAGACTTCCTGGAATCTATGTCACCTGCCATATCTGCATCTGTGTAGCCCTCTAACACAGGTTTTCCGTCACCATAGCATAGGCTCAACCTGGATGAGCCTCTTAGATACCGTAGTATCCATTTTACCGCTGCCCAATGTTCTTTGCCAGGATTGGCAAGGTACCGGCTGACTACACCAACCGCATATGCTATGTCTGGGCGTGTACACACCATAGCATACATCAAACTTCCTACGGTGACGCGTAGGGTATCTTCTCGCATCTCTTCCACCTCCGCCTTCGTCTTGGGACACCGCACTGTCGCTTTCAATGCGAAGTGACCATCTAGTGGAGTATTGACCGGCTTCGCTGCATTCATATTGAACCGCTCTAGGACTTTCTCAATATACCGCTCTTGTGACAGCCAAAGCTTCCTGCTGCTTCTGTCACGGGTTATCTCCATTCTTAGGATCTGTCTAGCCGGGCCCAAGTCTTTCATCGCAAAAGACTTGCCCAACTCCTGTTTCAGCCTGTCAATCTTCTTGATGTCTTTTCCCATGATGAGCATGTCATCAACGTATAATAGCAGAACTAAGAAATCACCATCTGAGAACTTACGCGTGAACACACAGTGGTCCGACTCCGTTCTGTCATACCCATGTTTCAACATAAACGAGTCGAACTTCTTGTACCATTGCCGTGGAGCTTGTTTCAGCCCATACAAGCTCTTCCTCAGCTTACACACCATATGCTCCTTGCCCTTGACTTGAACCCCTCGGTTGGTGCATGTAGATCTCTTCTTCCAGGTCACCATGGAGAAAGGCGGTTTAACATCTAGCGCTCTATCTCCCGGATCCATGCTAGCCGCCAACCCAAGCAACACCGTATGGATGTCATCTTCACCACTTGGTGAGAATATCTCCTCGAAGTCTATGCCTTTCTCCGACCAAACCCTTTAACCACAAGTCTGGCCTTGAACCTCATCTCGTGAATTCTGCACTCAATCTTCTTTCTGAACACCCACTTGTTGCTCAGAGCTTTCTTGCCCTTAGGCAGTTTCACCATATCATAGGTGTGGTTCTTATGCAAGGATTCCATCTCCTCTTGCATAGCTTTCAACCACTCCTCCTTATGCTCGTCGGATAGGGCCTCAGAATAATCTTCTGGCTCTCCCCCATCGGTTAGCATAATGTACTCGTGCGGCGAGTACCTCTTGGACGGATGTCTGTCCCTAGATGACCTCCTCACCTGTGGCTCAACAGGTGGATCAAGTGGGGGTTGCTCCCCTGGTCCATCTTCTAAAGGAACTCCCTCGTCCTCTGCACCTTGCTGTACTCCCCCGTCATCAGGCACCACGGGAGGAGTAATCGGATCCATGTCCTCTAGTTCACACCTGAATCAATGGGTGGTTCTTCTCTGGCTTACCAATGTCTTCGATACACTAATCTTCAAAGAAAACCACATCTCTGCTACGACGAGCTTCTTCTCGGTCGGATCCCATAACTGTAAGAATTTTTTATCACCGTACCCTAAGAACACACACCTTTGCACGATCTTCATATCGAGCTTGGACCTCTCGTCCTTTGGTACGTGAACGGATGTCTGCATCCAAACACCACGAGATATGTACGATGGATCTGTCCAGTCCACACCTTCTCGGGTACTTCTCCATTCAACGGGGCGATGGAGACCTGTTTATCAAATACATGTGCAATGTATTGCTTCTCCCGAACGTCTTGGGCAACTTCGCATGGGATAACATGCATCGATTCTCTCAACAATGGTGCGATTCATTCGCTCAAAGCCAACACCATTATCTTTGGGGGTCTTGGGAACCGTCTGTTCATGCCGTATACCACAGGACTTGCAATACTCGTGAAAGTCGCCAATGTATTCACCACCATTGTCAGTGCGGATGCACTTCAATGATCTACCTGTCTCTCTCTCGACCATAGCATGAAACAACTTAAACACACCAAAGACCTCGTCCTTGGATTTCAAAGCATAAACCCAAACCCTCCTAGATGCATCATCTATAAAAGTGACAAAATACAATGCCCCACCCAAGGTTTTTGTCCTCATAGGACCACAAACATCAGAATAAACCAAATCTAATGCATGCACTTTATTAACATGAGAAGCAGTTTTAATAAATGAAACTCTATGCTGTTTCCCTGATAAACAATCAAGACAGGTTTTGAGAGGCATACCTGTCACGTCTGGAAGGAGCTGCTTCCTCGCTAGTAGCTGAAGCCCTTTTTCACTCATGTGGCCTAGACGCCTGTGCCACATGTCAATAGCCGAATCTTCATTGCGTTCAACCCACCCTTGCACATGCGACACTTGCCTTGTACGGGTGGTGCAACACTTCTTTCCTCTAGCCACGATCAACGAACCCTTGATGAGCTTCCATCGCCCACCAAAGAAACCAGGCTTTCATAGCCATCATCATCCAACCTTCCGTCGACATCAAGTTGAGGCGAAGGTCCGGGATATGCCTCACATCCACGAGAACCAATGTGCGGCCCACATCGGTCTTCACACAAATATCACCGACTCAACGATCTTTGATACGCGAGAATTTCCCATCTTCACGGTCCCATAGTCACGACTTGTAGCTTGTGAAGGAGTCCTATGTGGAGTCGCATGAAAAGAAGCTCCCGAGTCTATCACCCGGTCGGTGCCCGACTCGTGGCGTGAGTGAGACATACGTCGTGGTCAGTAGAAAGAATAACTACCATGTCGCCATCCGAAGCGACCGCGGTGGAATCAGATTCTTCTTCCTTCCCTTTTCCTTTCTTGTCGTTTTTCTTACCACGACATTCATGCTTGTAGTGGCCCTTCTTGCCACAATTCCAAAGCCATTCAACCTCTTTTCGTTACTCGACTTGCCTCTTGATTTATCTCGGGCCTTCCCGCCCTTCTGTTCTTTCCTCTCCCCGTTCTTGTGTCACAAGAGCCTCTTCTTGTGTAGACCCCGAGACTTTCTCCTTGTCTCCTCATTGAAGAGACAACGGATTTACTGTTCCATGGATATCTTTTCGTGCGCGCGGAGTTACTTAGAGACACCACCAATGTCTCCCAACCGTCGTGCAATGAACTAAGCAATAGTAAAGCACTGCAATTCATCATCCAGGACCATCTTCATAGAGGTGAGTTGGTTCACTATATTCTTTGACCTCATTCATGTGCTCGGCCTGAGAACCACCATCCTTGAACTTGAGATTTACAAGTCGCCTTATCGAGAAATATTTTATTACCTAGAATTTGTCTTCCTCTCATGACCCTTGTAATTTTAGCCATAGCTTGCTTGGTGAGGTTTCGTAGACACATGGTGGAACACAGAGTCATTCAACCATTGTCTAATAAACCCCACCGCCTTTCGGTCCATCTTCTTCCAATCATCATCGGTCATATCCTTGGATTTTTTGATATGCACGAGATTGGAGAATATAGGTCCTTGCAATAAAGCAAGTCCTCCATCTTAGCCTTCCATATGGTCCAGTTAGAACCATTGAGGCTGATCATCCTTGAGCCACCTTCCATAATTCCAACCGATCCTATCCGTTCAATGAACTTAGCTCGATACCACTTTGTTGGGGCCTTGCACAAAACCTTAGGATCTAGCCCTCCAAAACAAACCGGAATTATGGATAAAGCAATGAAATAAATCAAAGCATCAATCACACACCACACAAGAGATTTTTACGTGGAAAACCCTCAAAGAGGTAAAAACCACGGGACCTCGTCCGGATCAACAATCCACTATGAAGTAGAACGTTTACAACCTTCTTCACTCACGCAGAGTGGATAAACAATAAGAGAAATAGAGAAACGGAGAGATCTAACAGATTACGAGGACATAGAAGCGGCCGAGATGTAGATTGCAAAAAGAGAACCTCCACGACACAGAACCTCCCTTCTATAAGCTTCTCTCTCTCTCTTTCTCCCTCTCTCTCACCTTTGATAGCCCTAAATCCTTTAGCAAATCCCTTGCAAAGCTTTAGGAAACCCTCTTGCTATTTTGTGATACCTAGAAAACCCTAGGCAACCCCTTTTATAGTTTTGGGAAACTCCTTTCCGCATCCCGATTGAAAAGGACTCAAACCGATTTCGCGCAAAATCGCGGAACAATCTGCGTAACCTACGACTAGTCTGGCTCTCCTACGTTGCGGTCGTAGACCACCTACGGCCCCGGGTCGTAGCTCTCCACGACAGTCCTAGCTAAAAAAAAAAGACGAACTCATTTGGACTTCGAGTCGTGCCAGGGCTCGAACCCACGACCGGTCGAGCACCTCCCACGACCGGTCGAGCACCTCCCACGACCGGTCGAAGACGGGGAAAAAACCCCATCAGACCTAGGGTCACAATCGGTGACCCCAAATCATGAATCTCCCGATCTGTATGATTGAGAGTGATGGCCATCGTATTGGAAATTAGAGATCTAGGGTTTTTCATTTTCTCCTCTCTTAATTATAATAAAATTAATTTGATAGTTGGAAGGATCATATATTACTTTGATGTGCATGCACACCACTTACTTTAACAGCTGCCTAAATAATCTTCAAGATTAGAAAATATGAAGTTTGGACAAACGACCTACAAAATAATGGTAAAAGAAAATTCATATTCAAAGAAAAAGAGTTACTTGATCTGATGGTGGAAATACTCTAATGCCAGTAATTTTCAGGTATCCTCCGCCCATGGCAAATTCCATCGTATAAATGGTTTGGATCACTAAAAACTGACTGTAGATATCCATATGGCATCATTTTAGACCTTTGGATGAAACATACATGGCCTGCAATAAAACAACTATATACGTTGGAAGAGTGAGAATGAAAGTGTTCAATTCATTAATTTCACGGCGCCCTACATTTTGCAATGTCCCAAATACTACTACCATAGTTCTATACTTTTACCAAGTCATCCCCAACAAGTAATCTACTAATTCTAATTTTTGTCATTTTTACTGGTAAATGAAGCTCATGGTACTAAAAGCTGAGGTAAATCCTCCGTCGACGATGAGATTATGAGCGGTAATGAAGCCGGCGTCGTCGCTGGCTAAAAACAATGCAGCTTGTGCCACGTCCTCCATGCTAGCACTCCGTCCACGTAGCAGACTTCCCGTTTCGCCCACGATCCGGCCCACCTCTTCAGGCCCCATATCGGCATTCCCAAAGAAATTCCGATATGCGGTCACCAGCATCTCCGACGGCACGCCATGGGGCGATATGCAGTTCACACGTATACCATGCACTCCCAGCTCACATGCTGTGCTACGGGCCAGACCCAGCACGGCCTCCTTTGATAAGCTGTATGCGTGAGAAGCGAGCCCACCCATGATAGCGGCTGAGCTGGATGTGCATATGATGGACCCTCTCTTGCCCCTTATCATTGCACGTGCCGCGTGCTTGATCCCATGCACCATACCACACATGTTGACGTCGAGCAAGTCCTTCATCTTGTCCATGTCCAGGTTGGTGATGCTCCCAAATGGGCCCGCCACACCGGCATTGTTGAACATGATATCAAGCTGGCCCCGCCATGCCAGCGCCAGGTTGACGGCTGATTCGACGTCGGATTCCGTCCCCACGTCGCAGTGGATGTAGCGGCCATCGATTGAATCAGCTAGAGTGGGACCCAGATCATCGAGGATGTCGGCGATGATAACGTGGGCCCCATTGAGTGCGAACAGCTTGGCAGTGGCCGCACCGATCCCTCTGGCCCCACCGGTTATAATTGCAACTTTGCCTTTTAACCTGTAATTAATTAAAAGTTAAAAAAGGACTATAACAAAACCATGTTTAAGAGTTGAAGATCATGTGGGGCCCACCATAAAGATCATCTGGCCCCATTATCCACCGTTACCAAGGCCAATGTAGAGTCACTGGAGTCTTCCACACGGCCGGTGGGCCACAAGGCAGAAAGTGCACCCAGTAGCGATCCTAAACATCCAATCAGTGGCCCTTCTCCATTTTAATCATCAGCTATCAAGTCAGATATTGGACGGTTAGGATGGTCATTGATCCCTCAATAATCTGGCCCATTTGGTGTATGTCTCTCCAATCGGTTTTAAATCGAGCGCATTTGGTTTATGGCTCTCCAATCATCATTTTAAAACATCTATTCCACATATCCAACTTTGGAAGTAACGCTTTGGTTTGATGATTCTAACCATGTAATCTATGCCTTTTAAAGAACGGACGGTTCTAACAAATTGACCCCATTCATAGGGTTAGGATCATTCCCATTGGGGTGATTCTAGTACCATATCTTGCTTCATTGAATCAGAGCCGTCCCGACAGATGATTGGGTGTCCAGCGTGGCATTCGAAAGGTTAGGTGATGCTGGCAAAACCCCACGTGAGAGAAATATTCTCCTATAAATCTAAACTGTCCATTAATTCTGGAACTGGGTTACCGTGTAAAAGTAAGACTGATCGGATGATCAAAATAAAGCCTTATTGTGGTAGCTGTACTTTTTCAAGCCCATGGATGAGATGGTTTAGATTTTCCAAAAGAATTGATTATTTAGAATCATACGCAATCCATGATTAGAACTATGAAATAGATGGATGGAATTGTTGGTTAAACCTATTTTTGTACAAATGATCTTAACCATCCAAATTAGATCAGACCATTAAACAGATGGTTAAGATCATCGGATCTGTGTGATATTTACATAGTAACACATGAAACGTGAATGGGACTTAACGGACAGTCTAAATCAATTGAACGGACTAGCTGCACTACAACCAAAGAGATATATATAGATACACACAAACTAAAATGTGGACAAAGGGTGATAAATGATGTGGAGTGGATGGTCATGAAGAAATCTAAACCGTCCATTTACACTAGATGATGATGATGATGATAGAAGGGTGAAATATGGTGTAAGACAGGCGAACCTCTGCCCATTATGGATGTGGCCATTGAGCTCCATTGCCACCTTTGTTTAAGTTTAACAAATGGTACATTCTCTGATATTTATATAAGGGTTGCATGGTGATGGGATGGTTGAAGGTTGATAACCTTCTTCCATACACACCATTTTCACACCCTGCACCTGAACACAAACTGCAAAACAAACTACCCGGACCTTGTCCAGACTGTAATTTCATTCAGAAGGTACGGTAGATCCTCTTCTTCCTTGTTATGGTAGAGCTATCTCTCTACAGGACACGTGGATGTGTAAGGCATCCATCGGGACCGTCCATCTAGTTTCCCTTGCTTAGGATGGTACTTTAGATTACAATATTCATTGCATTGATATCCTTTAAAGAGACGGTGGTGAAGAAAAACGGGTTAATGGTAAACACTCAGTGCTGGTGTGTGAAGAACGGGAGCGGATTGCCTGTGTCCTCGCACACATAGATATTCCTGTCCCCGTTGTCGGAAGCTGTGTAGTGCCCACAGAGATGCCCGTGACAAATCCACTCCGTCCATCAGTTTTTCAAGACCAAAATCGGACAGAAATCTACTGATCAGGCAGATCAAAAACTCTGGTGAGCCATACCATACGAAACAGCTGGGATTGAACGCCCACCATTGGAAACTTTTCGGGGAGACACATAAATTTTTTTAGCAGGATAATATTTGTGCCTACAGTTTATCTGAGTGGTTGTAAACCGATGAACGGTTTGGATGGCATATAAAAATCGAAGTCAGTTCCAGTAAGGTTTCAACAGTGGCCGTTTCCATTGCCACTGTCTCGTTTTGTGTGGCCTACATAAGTATTATATATGCTTGAATTTTATATGGCTATCTTATTGTGCTCTTGGAAAACTGATGGATGGAGTGGATTTGTCACGGCCATATATCTGGGCCCCACACAGCTTCCGACAATGGGGCACGGGCAAGGTACCCTAACTAGGAACGGACAGGGGGGGCGGCCTTGATGTATAGGTTTCATCCAAACCGTCCAGACAATTTGAAATATCATTTTAGGCTTCATTCAAATGAAGGCAGATCCAAGTATCAAGTGGACCACGCCACTGGAAGCAGAAGTGATAATGACAGCCACCGTTGAAAGCTTCCTATGACCCACCGTGATGGAAAATTTCCATCCAACCTGTTCATACGGTCACATAGACCTGGATGTAGGAAAACACAAATATCGGCTTGTATCCGAAGACTTCTGTAGCCCTAAAAAGTTTTCAATGGTAGGTGTTTAATACTTGCTGTGTGGTCCACTTGAACCTTGGAACTACTTCATTTTTCATCATGTATACTAAAATAATAAAACCAATACAAAAAGGTGGCCCCTCAGAGCCCCTGTCTCTTCCTGGCTAGGGTCAGGCGTGGTAGTACCCAATATACTCTTGAGTGGCCCATTTTTCTAGTCCTCCAGTTGGGCCATGTGAATGGGTCATCGCAACCATTCAAAAGGTAGATCCATCATCTTTACAATAAAAGAGAAGCGTCCATTGCCAAGTGATGTTGGGCCCCACAATTTTGAAGTGCTTCGTACACGGATCCACATGGTCCAGTTTGTTGGACGAGAATTTCACTTTCTTTTTTTTCACGTGACCTTAGTCCACCCAAAGTGTACCAACATATTCTTTACTTGTTTGTGGTTTGTACGTATCTCATTCCTTACATGAGTTGTTCTGATAAGCTAAAAGAATAATTCCACGAGGGTGCAGTTAGCTTGTGGCCTCTCCCACATGTGTAGGAGATCTAATGCGTTCATCAGAGGCATACTACTATTTTGATGCCTTGCCCCAAGAATCATGTCATTCCACTAGTTAGGTGGGTCACATTTTATGAAAAACTGTATTGCCTGATGAGAAACTACATTGGTCCAGCTCATAGAACCATGGCTTTATTTTCAGATGAGACATCTATATGATGGTGGGCCCATTAGATGGCCATACTGTCACAAGCATAGTTTATATAGTTTTAAAAAGGTATGGAAATGTTTGTTTGAAATTTGGATGGACCCTTTAAAAAAAATTGGTAAAAAAAATTCCAAATATAAAAATTATTAGAGAACGAAAACTTTAAATTTAATACAATTTTAGTTGTGAAAAAATGGCCATATGTGGCATATAAGTAGGATTAATAAATGAAAATGGTTAAAACATGTATGAAAATGAGTAATGTACGCAGATAATTATATAGTGGTTAAGGGTCAATATTGTTCTTAGACTTCCCTGGTGGGGGTGGCTAACAGTGAAGTGTGATCTGGCAGTGGGGTGTACTAACAAACTAATAAAATATAAAAAAAAAAAAAATAAAAGAAGGGATAAAAGTAGTTCTCATGTGAAATCGGATTGCGTACTGAGTAATCTGATTTCACATGAGTAAACTCTGTTGGGCCCACCAGTGAATTCACGTGGTTTATCCGATTTCAGTAAGCTTTTATCATACTGAGTAAACTCTATTGGGCCCACCATGAATTCATGTGGCTTATCCACGCCATACATCCGTTTTCTAATCTCATTTTAGCAGTTGAGCCAAAAATCGAAACATATCCAAGGCTCAAGTGGGCCACACCACAGGAAACAGTGGGAATAATGATTTCCACTGTTGAAAGCTTCCTAGGGCCCACAGTAACGTTTATTTGTCATCCAAACTGTTCATAAGATCACAAGAACATGGATGAAGGGAAAAAACAAATATCAGCTTGATCCAAAACGTCTGTCCACCCAAAGAATTTTTCAACGGTAGATTTCAATTCACACCGTTCCCTGTGGTGTGGTCCACTTGAGCTTTGTATATGCTTTATTTTTGGTCCCAGTTATTAAAATTAAATTATAAAATGTATGTATGGACTGGATTAAATAAATACATCATGTTGGGCCCACATAGTTTACTCAGTACGCTTAGCGTACTGAGTTACTTAGGCCCGTTTGGCCGGGTGGATCGGAAGGGATTGAATGGTATTAGGGTGGATGGCATGGATTTCTAGGTAATGATGGTGTTGTCAGTGGATTGTCTTGAGATCCATGGGATTGCTATATCCCTGGATTGCTATATAGCCTGTTTGGCACGCCCGGCCAATCCTAGGATTAACCTTCCCATCCCTTCCAATCCCTCGAACCAAACACGTCCCAGGCAAATTTGAACGGATTAGGGTGGATTTGATGGGATTTAAAGGAAATGATGGTGTTGTCAGTGGATTGTCTTAAGATCCATGGGATTGGGATCAGATCACCGAATTTGTATGGCACGCCCGGCCAATCCCAGGATTTAACTTCCAATCCCTTCCAATACCATCCAGTCCCTTCCAATCCGATCGGCCAAACGGGCCCTTAGTATGCAATCCACTTCCTTCTTATATAAACTGATTGTTTACTACTCATCAAATGTTTCTAATTTCTACTTGAGTTTATCAAAGGATGGCAATGACCAATCTCAATATTTGAATCACCCTCAAAAGTTATTTTTCAATAAAACTGAGTGTTTTTTTTTCCCCTTTAAAAAATCAGTTTAAATTGATTCGTCAAAAAACAAATGCATGTTTGTCTATCTTATAAATGGAGTTTTAATTATATTTAATCAATTATATATATATTTTTAAAAAATAAATAATTTACCGGTCATGATTTTCTTGAATTCCCATAACATTAGTTTTAAGCTCTTAGGGATATTTGTAGGATCTACTTCTTCTCCATTTACGACCAATGCATATACCTCTTTTACCTCCTCAGATTCTTTCACGAAATCCTATATGGTTAGGAGGGACTACCTATCTACTTTAGAAGTCTTTGGTTGGTTATTCATTCCCATAGCGGCGAATATAATTTTTCTACTATCTTTGGCAAAAATAAATATATTATTTCGACCTCTATGCATGACATCAATATTATACTATTATGGTCGACTATGTAACATGTGACAAGCTTCTATATCGATTACGTTATACATTACTTTGTTCTTATAGTATTTACCAATAGAGAAGGAAATATAATATCGCTTGTTACCATTGTCTTGCTGATCTTCTTATCCATCCAATCGTGTATAGAAAGAGATTTTTTTGTCTTCAGTTGCAACTTCTGAATTATAATCTTGGACACGATATTCTCACTACTCCCGCCATTTATGATCATATCACATTTTATTTTTTTTTTTGTTCATGATGCACTTCGTTCGAAAGATGTTGTCTCATTATGGATCTACTTCCTTCTTCGGCGTGTATAATAACTTCCTCATGATCAGAGTCACACCGTGATCTCCGTGAGTCCATTTGTTTCCTTCTTTATCATCCTCAGCTCTCACCGTTAACATTTCTGAATCATTCTCTGCATCGTCTACTCCTTCATCGTTAATGACTAGATTAGACATATGTATCTGAGGACATGTATTAGATTGGTGACCATGTTGGCCACATCGATAGCACTTGTTCGGTAAAGGTAGGCCATATGGGTTAGAGATTTTACTTGGACCAACAACAATGGTTGTGGCCTTCTGAGGATTAACCTAACTACTCCTCGAATATCGGTTCGCAGTTGGAGGATGTTGAGGATGCCCCCCTTAGGTTCCTTCCCCCGAGATTGTGATACATCTTGCGAAGGTCCAAAAGTAGTTACCCTATTTCAAATATAGTTTCATGTATTGTAACACTCCAGTTGCATCTTCTCTCGAGTGATCAATTTGATTACCTCGTTTATCGTCTATACGGGTTATATCTGGATTCAATCTTGGATCGTCGTACGTAAGAAGGTAATGAATTTGGTGACCTGTTACAACTCAGTCTCGACTAGATCATTCTCGTGAACATGCTATAAAATTTCTCTGTATAATCCCTCACAGATCGGTTGCCCTACCAACAATTCTGGTATTGTTGGAACAATACCTGATCATAATCGTTCGACAAGAATCGTGTTCACATAAATTGCTTTATATACTACCACGTGTGGATGAGTTCTTTCATCTGCCTGGTTCGAGTAAGTTGAAGTTGTTCCCACCAAGACGAGGCTCCTACCTTCAACTTGTAGGCCACGAGCTTGAAAATTTTCTCCTGAGGAATCCCATGTAGCCGAAGAATCGCTTAACTTTAAAAAGTCAATTGAGAAAGTCCCCAATGTGACGTTGGCCATTGAAGCTAGGGAGATCAATCTTTATTTTGAAAACCCTATCTCGATCCAGCCTGATGCCCCTTCGTTCTTCTTGCTGGATAATCATATCATCAATATCCTCATCATTAGATCCACCATCTTTAGATTGTGGTCTACAATCTTCTACCGATATAATTGTTCGTCTGTCCTTTCCCAGCACAGATGAGATGTAGAGTTCCAGAATTGGGACTGCAGTTCCAATTCAAACCGAACAACAATGATCCAAAGCGCCAAAGTAGGCAGACAAAGAGTACGATCGGATTCCAAGGAGATCGATCGCCTATTTAGCCACTCGCTTAATGTGTAAATTGATCAAGCGATAGTTAGAGGGTGGGGTTCATCCTCTGGTGATGGGTTATTCCTTTGCCTTCCATACAAAAGGACTTTTTAATACAGATAAAATGAGATAAAAAAGAAACTCTTACAGTTGGCCGCTGTTAGCTGCTGAACGATACTCCTCTGGTGATCGAGCGTAGTTTGGCATGTGAGAACTCCAATTACCGCTAAAGTTATCAACTACAGGATTAATGCTACGAATTACACTATGGAATGTAAATGACAAATTCAAAAAGTAAATAGTTATGCTAAGAAAAATAATTTACTGAATAGGGAAACTAAATGGTTACACTAAGGAATGTAAATCTAACAAAGTAATTAAAAGATAAGTTTTGGTTTGATTGGTTTGGTACGAGACTCATTTTTCTCCTTGCTTTGCTTTTCCAATTATAAGCTTTGATTAACAACAGTTATTGTAACCGTTTATCCACTACTCTACTTCTAGATGCTTCCCACGTTCTTTCTTCTCTGGATTCTTCCTTATCACTTGTCAAATGATCGTGCGACCTCGATCGCTGTCATGTAAACATTTGAGCTCTATCGCTTTCTCTCTCAATCGCTCTAGCGACACATAAATGCAATTGATAAATTGTGGCTCCACTTTTCAAGGCATAACCGTTCATATCTGTAGAAAATCCTGTGGTCGTAACATGCACACTCATACAAATTACACCTACTTTGCCCTGATTGTCTAAAATAGGACTCAGCTAGATAGGGTACAAACATTGCCCCCCTTGTCGTTGCCTTTTTGAAGAAAGAGATAGAGACGTTTGATGTTTCATTAATGCTACTTTTAAATGTCCACACGTGTGACATAAAACAAACCGCCTTCGATCGGTCACTTTACTATTGGTCATGTTAGATTGAAGCATCGAATGAGTCTTGAGCCAACATGTGTCTTTATTAGCCGTTCTGTCGCAATAATTACGATTTTGCAATAGATGCTTATTTCGACGAGAAATGAAAAGTATTTGATTCGGGGAACTATCTTACTTAATAATAACAAAGAGAAATAATAGAGAGAATAATCATCAAATTTATTCATTCTGAATTCATTACATCCTTTCGATCCTTTGATTCCAGGATAGAGTTTTTATAACAAAAATACAAATGCTGAAACAAATTCAAATAAAAATTTCGGCAGCATTCCGACTCATATCATTCATGTCTCTATAAGAGATGAGTTGTGCTGATATTCTCCTTGCACACATCTTCCTTCATTAATATAGTAAGGGAGTGTCGAATGTCCCTTAAAGAATTTAAAACAACTTGAGACATTCGAGCATGATACGACCTTGTAGAGTATCCACGCAACTCCTCCATGAGTTGCGTGGGCTCACGCAACTCACAAGGAGTGGCACGGCCCGGCCTTCTTCCCTCTCCCTCTTATCTCTCCAATACCCGTCAGAGGTACTGGTCTTCTGGAAAATTCAATCCCTCAAGTGAAGGGGTAGGGGGTATTTATAGGCTTCCACATGTGTGCAAATTTTCCTATTCTGAAACTCTGATGAATTTTCTTCTAAACCTCAAGTCTCCTCCTTTTTCTTAAAACCTTAAATTCAATCTTATAATTTTTATCCCTCACTCATGAAACATTCAAAGGCTTCGTCTTCCGGAAGAAGGGATCCTTCATCCTCTTCTGAATTTAAATAATCTTCCCAACATACTTGGGATTGCATAGAAATCAATGAAGCATATTGAAACTTCGCCACCCTTCTGCAAGTGGCATAATTACCATCCCTATAAATTTGCGACGTCATTGGTCAATTCTATATAGCGAACCACCCACTTATCGAAGTAGCCTTGTCTCTATAGACAATTGGATCATGAGGTAACCAAGGATTCTGGAAGGACGTTTAGAAGGGAACGAATCTCATCAATAAGTCGGCATGATATATAAAAAATGATTTTTTTTGTCTCTATTATAATCCTCATTAGCCATTTCTGACTCATTTCTTTGAAACCGCTCAGTAGTATTTCTTCAATAGTTGTACACCCTGGAGAACAGATGACTTTCTAGCTAAAGGTCTTCTATCTCCTCGAGATTTCTATAGTGCTTGGGTTCAGACCATTACTCGAAAACATACTTCCATTCTGGAACAGATTAACCTTTTCGATGCAATTATAGCCACGTTAAAACATTTCTATGGAGATGCAGATATCTTCAGGGGTTTTCTCAATCACTAGTCCCCAATCACTAATTCATTTCACCTTCCTTAGGTGAAATGAGCATCACCTTATGGGATCTTCTCTGCATAGCAGGTCTCCCTATCATGGGCAATATCTTTGATGTTTGTATCCCTTTAAACGAAGAATTCTCTCTTGCCTCTGTGGAAAATAGCAAATTTGAGATGTTAAAGACCACACTTGAACTCTTTAGAGAACTGGACAACTTCCCACAGCCCGAGCACATTAATTCTCTTGAATGGATAACTCATTTTTCCTTAAGACTGCGGTATATATTTCTCATTCCTACTTTCTATTTCCATTACCTTGGTCTTGTATATATTTATGTTGGCTTGCCTTAAAATCGTATCTTTACCTTAACAGCTTCGCAGGCCATAATCATCAAGAACGCAAGGCCATTCGTGAGAATATTAAGAGCACTACTGAATACAGTTCTTCCTGCAAATAGTCGCTTTTATAGCTTACTGTTTGAGCTTGGTAATATTTCCTGACTCGGAACAGATGGATGTCATCAGACCATCTCTCTTCGTAGTCGCGAGTGTAATGGCGAAGGGTTAGAAATATTCGCTAGCTCCTCCAATTCTGTGCTCTCTGTATCGTGCTTTTGGGGATGTCATTTCTGGTCCTGGAGATTCAACGATCAAATCTTTTCCAATTTGTGCTCCTTAACACTTCTTTATAGGTTGGCTAGGAGTATACTTCCCTTGGACCTTTACTGACTCTGGAAGAGCATATTCAGACCCTCATCGGCTCCCTCTTCGGCATTATCAACTAAGGAGGATGATTAAGAAATCAAATGGTTGGGTCACTCGAAAGATAGAAGATAGTAATCCTATTGACTTTTACTAATTCCCGTTCACCAGTCATCCAGAAGGTATAGAAGTTTTTGATGACGATTTCATCTCTTTTGGTGAGCATTCATTTCTTATTTCCATTAGATCCGGTACTCTTCCGCTGAGAGAAGGTAACACATTCTGGCGCAACCATATTATTCGATCAGATTTGCTCATCAATTTAGATTTGATAAGACTGTACCAGAGACCTGTGACATTGTTACGAGACCCATGAGAAGTTGTGGTATCGGGCCATATAATTGGGCTTTGATATGGAGGAAGCTCTTAAATGTCAATACTGGATCTCACTTCATAATTCTTGGCTATGATTATCTAGTCCATACTTCTTATCCCTGGATGTGTTGGTGGGCTCACCAATACTGCCTGATACGTAGATATTATCTAGTAGATCACGCCATATGTATTCTTCTACCACAACTAAGGAGTTATCAGGAAGACCAAGGCATAGGTTATTCTGAAGAGACAAATCATTCCCCTTGTCCAAGTTAGCTTTGTGTAAGAATTTCTCCGGAAGATATTATTTATGATGTAAAGCCCGTTGATATCCTTGAAGGATGGATAGCTTTTGGTCTCTCTTTGAGGAATTTGGAGAATATATTTGAATCATCGAACCTTCCAAAAGAAGATGACGATTCTTCGCGATTTCATCCTCCTCTGCCTTTAAGAATTTCACTGGACAATTCATCTTTGTTGTAAAGACCTCACAGTTCTCATTAGAAAGGTAAACATATTGTGATTAACTGATAGCTATTTCAAAAGGCTAAACTTTTGAATAGAATACTGCAACGTTTCACATTTTCTTGACATTGCTATAATTGAAAAAGAAAATATGACATTATGTATTTCTTGCAGTAATTTCTTTAATAATCCATTTCTATATGGGATGAATGAGCATATGTATTTGCAGAGTTATGCGCTAGTTCGAAGCTCATAGTCATATCTCCTTTTATGATTGATGCTAACTTTTAATCTAATTAACTCTAACAACATCATATGCAATTTAAGCTTTGATAGGGATAATTTTAAGAAATGATCAGTTTTTGTAAGCGTATTTAATAAGTACATGCTAACACAGTAACAATCTATGTATGACTGTTAGCATAGCATCGCCTATATGGTGTTTTAAATGGGCAGGACTAAGTTTCAATTTTAGTTAGCCTCTCAAATAGTTTAAGCTCATGAGTAGCAGAGCGATCATAGTATTTCAGACTCATAAGTAGTTGGAGTTAGGTCTTATGCGAATGGCCTTTATAACTCTCTAGAGTTCACTGGGCTTATCGCAGCTGGGGATTTCACAAACCGCGATCCATCAAAGGGGCCCAATGAAGCTACTGGGGCAGTGAACTAGCAGGTTTTACGCATAGGGTTGGCTATAGTAACTCTCTAGAGTTCATGGGGAGCACAAGGCTACCATCAGGTACCAAAGTTGAGGCCGTCAGTCAATTAATGAGGGGTCATCTTGCTTCAGAGACTGCTCTCGTTAATTACTACTGAAATCAAGCCAGAGATTTGGGGAGTCATATTGCTTCAGAGACCCACTTTTTCTTAATCTGCTAGGTCAGACCCATTCACGAGAGGGCATTTTCTCATCAGCCCTTGTGACGCTGTTGTAAAATGTATAGACGGCATATGTCTTATGTGATTGTTTCATCAACTGCCTGCATGGGTGCATGTGATGCTCTTTACTGGCTTTTTAGGGCCACAGGCTTCTCACTGCTGCCCGAATAACCTCATTATATCACTATCACCAATGATAACTCTTATACGTAGTTGGCTTCTCTGCTACCGTACATGATGGATCACCATCATTATCATAGGACTTACACGTTGTCGGATTTATAAGCTTATTTCGCTGCTGTAGATGATGAATCACCATTGCCGATAATATTTGTATGTAGTTGGCTTTATAGACCTGTTGAAAGTAATAAATCGAAATTGATACATAGCCATTGCTGATGATATTTGATAAAAAAAAATTATGGTTAGAATAATGTATCAGCTTGGCGGTAATATTAATTTCAATGAATTTATATAATGAAATGGCCTTCATGTTAGCAATATGGCGATGGCAATGACGGCTTTTAACAATTTGACGATAATCATTGGTGCTTTTCATTTAACGATAATCATTGGCGATTGGAACTTGATATGCTTGAAAGTCTACATTTTATTCATTGCACAGAGAGGAATACATGACATTGACTTTTAAGACATTTTTCCTTTTTTTTTTTTATTCATTCTGCTTGTCCGCCGCCTCTTGATTGAGAAGTATTGCGCTATGAATCTTCTGAATCAAAGCTTTGTGCATTTTCAAGGACGATATATTTTTATGAAGCGAGCATTGACTGGTATACTTATACCTTGTCCATCTTAATCTACTACCCCATAGGCCCCATTGGAATACACTTCGGATATTATGTACGGACCATCCCATTTAGGGTCAAATTTGCCCCCTGTTCTACCGGTGACCACTATCAGCCTTTTTAACATAAACACCATGTCACTTTTCTTGAAGGAGCGGTGCTTGACTTTCTTCTCAAAGGCAGCGGATATTCTTACCTGATATAATCGTAATTGTTGTTGGGCCGGCAGTCGCTTTTCATCAAGCAAATCAAATTTTGCTAGCCTTATTTTGGCATTTTCATCATCTGTGATTGACTGATGTACTGCTAATCTGAACGACGCAATTTGCATTTCAATGAGAGATAACAGCTTCAACCCTATAAACCAAATAATACAGTGTAGCTTTCTTAGCAGTACAATGAGTAGTTTGATAGGCCCATAGAGCTTCCTGTAACTTCTCATCTCAATCACGCTTATTTCTCGTGACTGTTTTCTTCAATATATTCACAATTGTCTTATTGAACGCTTTAGCTAACCCATTCACTAGCAGATAGTAAGGCGTTGAAAATGAATGCTGGATATCGAATTTTCAGCATAAGTTCTCCATACCTCTATTATTGAATGGAGTTCCATTATCAGTGGTGATCCTCTTCAGGATACCATGGCAGTATATTATTACGTGTTGTATGAAATTTATGATGTCCTTCTCTTTAACATTTCTTAGTGCGATAGCTTCGGTCCACTTCAAGAAATAATCTGTCGTCGTGAAAATGTATTGTTTCCCTTTGGATGACAATGGATTTATGGGGCCGACAACATCTAGCCCCGAGGCTGCAAAGGGCCAGGAAGTCACTCATTGATGAAGATCTTTAGGAGGTACATGTATGACGTCATTGTGTATTTGACATTCATGACATCGCTTTGCATAATCAATTACATCTTTGAACATCGTAGGCCAGTAATATCCCATTCGATGTACCCGATGGAACAAATTCCTGCCAGCCTGATGAGCCCCACATTCACCTAAATGAGCTTCTCATAATATTTGATTTGCTTCTTTTATATCCAAGCATCTTAGCAACATCTCATTATACGACTTTCTCTGAAGCACTTCACTGCACATAACAATTTTTTTTTGCTCTTTGCTTTATTTGTAATTGCTGTGCTGAATCCTTTGGTAAAATATCATATTTGAGATAATCTATGAAAGGCTGACGCCAATCATCTATCGTAATTTCCAAACATGACACGGGTAGTGCTTCAGATATTTCGTTGACATCTTCAGCGGACGGTAAGAATCTTCTTTCTTCGATTATTATCTGAAGAGGACTTCGATTAGAACAGGATAAGGCTGCAACCAAACTAGCTAAAGCAACTGCCCTTGCATTTTATGATCGTGATATATGCTTAATTTCAATGTCTTGAAATTGCTTCAACAATTGTTGTGTTCATCGATAATACGGTAGGAGCTCTTGCTTTCTTATTTCAAACTCTGTCATGAGCTAGTTTATTACCAACTTAGAATCGCTCAAGATTCGTAGCGCTTTTATTTTCATATCCTGAGCTATCTCCATTCCTATAACGAGAGCTTTATATTTGGCTTCATTATTAGTATATGTCGTACCCAATGTAAAGGAATACGGTAATAGGTCACCCTGAGGACTAATGAATATCACTCCGGCACTAGTTCCTGAAATCCTGAAAGCGCCATCGAAGTACATTTGCTATAAATTAGGAGATTCTATCATCATTACCTGTGAGATCCGTGTCCTAGACCGTACCGTTCCGTAGGCCTCCACAGTCCTCTCGGTCGAATTCCTGCGACCCACGATCTATTATCGATGTTTGCGCATGATCCTGAGTCGTGTCTCATATTCTAGAGTCGGCTCGACCCGAGACTTGTACCCTTGAGACCGCGTCATCGCCACGGTTCTGATGCTGCTCTCGTGCACCGAGGCGATACCCGGGCTAGGAGATGTGGGCCCACGTTCAGTTTGAGGAAAACACCACGCGTTACAAAATCTAAGAGAACATCACATCAATCTCATCAATCGCACAATCAAGTACACATCACTCCCATCACTCACACCCATCCCCAAGTACAACCACCCTCCCCAAAGTCAACTCTCTCTTACACAAGTACTCCTATCACTCACTCACCCATCACTCACATCCCTCATCTCTCTCATCTCTCTTATCTCTCTCATTCTCAAAGTAAGCACCCACGTCCCAACCCCCACGAGAAAACTTGGTGTGGCCCACCTTCCTATCTCCCATCTCCACCATCCAAGCTTATCTCGACCGTTGAATCGAACCACTTGGAGTACTAGATCGCATTGGCGGAAGAAGGAAGATGAGATCTAATGGTGGGTGTTCATCATTTCGATTTTTATGATTTTAAGGGCCCACTTGATGTATGTATTGTATAAGAGGGGCCTATAGTAGCGAGGTCCCTCCGTCTCACCGTTTCTCTCTCTCTCTCTCTCTCTTGTATGGATGATGGTGTGTGTGTGGCCCACCATGAAGTATGTATTTTATCCATGTCGTCCACCGAGTGGGTCCACATGGCAGTTTGTTTGGACAAACCTGGTTGATGGAAAACACAAGTATCAATTTAATCTGAAGCTAACGTGGGTCACACGTGTGGACCTACCCTGATTATATGGTGATCCACACCGTCCAGACGTCCAGGATCTGGACGGTGGATCTGGATGGTGGATTTAGACAACCACCTCCTTATGTATAATGGATATATATAATATAATATATTATATATGATATTATATAATATAACATATTATATTAAGTATATCTTGGTGGGCCACACCCACCATTGCATTGTCAACAACAAATGGCTCATCATGAGGTTGCATTATATCCAAACCTTCCATCCGTTTTCCTTTCAGCAGCTGTGTGGGGCCCACCCGACACGTGCTGCACGTGTGGGATGGAACCCACCTTGAGGGATATATTATATATCCAAAACCCCCCTATCTGCTTATGGACGTGGGGGCCACCGTGATGTATGGGTCTTGCCACACCGTCTAGCACGCTGGATGGGTGGGACCCACCACTAATGGATGTATTACATCCAAAACGTCTATCAATTTGGTGAGCCGGTCTTTGGTGGGCCATGTATGTGGACCCCACTTTGATGGATGTGTTCCATCCAAACCATCCATCCATTTGATGTGCTTGTGGACCCACAACTGATGGATGTGTTCCATCCAAACCATCCATCTATTTGGCGATCTCGTCTCAAGGCCTGAGACTAAAAATAAGACAGATCTAGTTATCAAGCGGACCACACTACAGAAAACAGTGGGATTGAATGTCTACCATTGAAACCCTTTAGGTTATAGAAGTTTTGGACTAATATGATATATGTTTATCCTCTTAGTTCAGTCTTTATGAGCTTATGAACAGACTATATGGAAAATAAATGCTATGGTGGGCCCACTGGAATTTAACAGTGGAAATCATTATCACCACTGTTAGGTGTGGTGTGGTCCAGATGATCTTCAATCACCATCTTCGCTGCTATTTGTGGTATGGTCCAGATGATCTTTTAATATGATTCATTTTTGGGGAATGCTCTATAATGATCTCTAAAATAAATGTATGGTGTAGATGGTGCAGCTCACTTGTCATATATGAGGCCTAATATGATGTATTTGTGGTTTGTATTTGAGGCCCATTGTGATGTGTATTTAGCTCGTGTTGAGGCCCATTGCGATGTATTTGGGGCCCATGGGTTGAGGCCCACTGAGATATATTTAGGGCCCATGAGTTGAGGCCCATTGAGATGTATTTGGGGCCGATGGGTTGAGGCCCATTGCGATGTATTTGGGGCCCAGGGGTTAAGGCCCATTATGTTATGTATGAGGCCCTTGTGTGAGGCTAAGGGCCCATTATATGTTTGGCTTTATGTGGACCACTCCTGGGAGGCAATGTTGGTTAAATGACCACATTGATGGGCAATGATGGTTAAATGTCTACATTGTGACCTTCCCTTAAGCCTTTTTAGGCCCATTCTCACCGATTCCAATTATGGAGGTCGATTTCGATCATCGAGGCCGATTGTTGAGGTCGATTTCGATTGTCGAGGCCAATTCCGATTGTCGAGGACGATTCTGATTATCTAGGTCGATTCCGATTGTCGAGGCCAATTATCGATGCCAATTACGAGTATGTGATAGTATAACATCATGATACATGCCCATACGCATCATCTGTATGTTTGTTATGAGATGTGGTTGACCATTTCATTTGTCATTGGGTATGTTGTTATGAATTTTCCTGATAGGCAGAGATTGTCTCACATGAGCACAGAGTGTGCATAAGATTGAGGCATGACTGGATTGTATGACTCATGTATCTTGCATTGTGCATTGTGATTACTGTATGCCCTAATGACATTAGGGTCGTAACCTCCACAGTCATATCGTGGATGATCAGATGGGACACCGAAAATTTGTTACTAGCATCGGACTGTCATAGATGGCCTTGGGTGAAAATCTCTAAACCCTCTTGGTACTAGAGGATGCTCCAACATCGAGACCGAGTGGATATATATGAGCGCATGAGGGCCATATACCAGTAGGTCGCATATCCCACTATATCGTACTCGGTTGGAAGGGGGTGTGGCCTTACCCGCCTGAGGGAATAGGCATAGTTAGGCTGAGTCTGACCAGCTTGAGAAATGGGTCCCCTATCAATGAGTAGGGCCCGATATTAGCAGGCAGATAATGAGGTCTCTTCCACTTGTCTAGTTGTGTACTTGATGAGCCGCAGCTGGCGTAGAGTGTACTAAAACCTGATGATGATCCTAGAGATGTACAGTAATGATACATGGACTTATTGAGTAGGAGGTGCATACTCATTCATTCATTCATTCAATATCCACTCGGGCTGGTGGTGCGCAACTAATTGTTGTGTACTTTTGTAATGGCAAGGATTTCGGTTGGGGCGCATGACTAACCTGAGATTAGGAGTCTACTACATTGAGTCTGGCTATCCAAATTTAGATATGAACCTAGTTTGGATAGATGTCCTTTGTGATAGGCCCCATAGCCTGCGATACTACGTACTATCATCCCCACTTTACACTGCAGATTTGTCATTTCATTCGCACCACATATTGCATATTGCATTACATCCTCGGCATATGATATTTTGAGTTGTTATGTTTCTACATTTATATGACCTAGATGAGGCTAATGGTATTCGTAGCTCTTCTCAATTGCATATTGTATTGCATCCTCGGTATCCGATATTTGGCTCTCTATGACTCCTTATTTGCATAGCTGATCTGTATTACGTACTCTGATATTGTATGATTTATAGACTTGCAGTATCTCCATTTACTCTAATATTTATATGCTTGGTATGTGCATCGTACACACTTACACCACCCTCTAAGCTTTCTATAAGCTTATGCATAATAGACACGTGCAAGTGGCGTGAGGTTGCACCAGAGTTGAGCATGAAGCATGCAACGGTCTTCTAGAGCTTTGATTTTAACAGATGTATTTCTCTTTCAACATTGTATTCAAATGTTTATATTAGTGGATATGTGATGATGATGTTGCCTTTGTGATTTGAGTATACTTGTGGTTATGCTTCTTATGAGATAAATGAACGTTGGAATATCCTTCTTGTAGGATCCCAGGATCAGAACCTGGTGTATGGGTGCTGGGAGCCGAGAATGGGGTACTACGGAGGCTGTTGGCACTGGATTCGGCGATCGAAAATTTTGTAAGCCCAATTTCTGAGTTTGGGGCGTGATATTACCTGTTCATTTGGAAAATCATCACTGATTGTTTCATTGTCTGGTACGGGGTGAGCTG
Organism: Magnolia changhungtana; assembly: GCA_030180095.1. Lineage (NCBI taxonomy): Eukaryota > Viridiplantae > Streptophyta > Magnoliopsida > Magnoliales > Magnoliaceae > Magnolia > Magnolia changhungtana. The sequence goes on from JASAUF010000625.1 coordinate 8,574,965, forward strand.
ATAAGAAATCTACTGTTGCTTGTCCCTTCACTGTTTTTGCCGGTTCGTAAGTGATCCTATATTCTGAAAGTAGAAGCATCCATTTAACCAACCTCCCTGATAGCATCGGTCTTGTCATCAAGAACTTTGTAGGGTCCGCTAGCGAAATCAGGATTATATCATGAGAAAGACAATAATGTCTTAGCTTCCGTACTGCAAGTGTACTTTTTCGATGGGTGAGTAGTTGCATTTAGCACCTATCAGAGTTCTACTCAGATAATATAACGCAATTAACGCAATCTCTTTTCCTTGTTCGTTTATTTGTGCTAGCAAAGCCCTTAATGAATTTTCTGCCGCAAAGATATAAAGAATGAGGGGTTTGCTTTTCGCAGGAGCTGCTGGCACTGGGGGCTGTTTTAACAATTCTTTAATTGAATTGAATGCATTCTGACAAGCTTTGTCCTAAATAAATTATGTTCTTTTCTTCATCAGATGAGAAAATGGCTTACATCTTCCTGTCAAATTCGAGATAAAACGACAAATGTATGCCAACTTTCCTTGCAGACTCTTTAATTCTTTTAATGTTTTTGGCGGCAACATCTCATGAATGGCTCTAATATTTCTTGGGTCGATTTCAATTACTCTATGCCTAACGACAAAATCAAGAAATTTTCCTGACGAGACACCAAAAGCACATTTAGACAGATTCATTTTTACCTGTTTCTTTCTGAGTCGACGAAATACTGAAGCCAAATGTTCGTGATGTTCTTTATGATCATTCGATCTGACTACTAGGTCATCCACATAATACTCGACATGCTTGTGCATCATATCTTGGAATATATTCTACATAGCTCTCTGATACGTTGCGCCAACATTCTTGAGACCAAACGACATAACTTTATAACAATAGATTCCTAGAGATGTTCTGAATGTCATAGCTTCCTCATCTTCTGGAGCCATTCTTATTTGGTTATATCCAATATAACTGTCCATGAAGGACATAACGACATATTTAGTTGTACTGTTAATTAATAATTCAGTTATCGGCAATGGAAAGTCATCTTTTGGGCATGCTTCATTTAAATCTCTGAAGTCAACATATACTCTAATTTGTTCACTTTTCTTTTTCACTAGGACAATGTTTGATATCCATTTAGGATACTTGACTTCTTTGATAAATTCGACTTTAATCAGTTTATTTACCTCTTCTCCAATTCGTTGAACATTGCCAACGGTAACAGGTTCACCGATGATCCATTATCCAGCATTATTTGTTTGATCTACCTGCTGCGGACATGGCCTACAACCATCAACAGCCTATTGTGCTCTCTATAAAAAATTAGATCATTATTGGAGAAAGAAATGATTGGCATGTAGTTATTTCGTTCTTTGTGTTCCATTTATGTGAACAATGCCTTTCTGACGTTATTATCGGATAGGGCTTGAATCAGGCTACGTCGGGAATCTTCTGACAGTCGCAACGCATCATACACACTTAGTCGAGCCGGTATGCCTTTCAGATGACTTATTACATTGTATGTTACCTTCTCAATCTTATTATTTTCTTCTTCTCTATTGCTGCCATGGTATTCCTCAAATGTTTCTCCTCTTATTATTTCAACATTCTGTTTTCAGGGACTTTTTATTCTTTTACCCGAGTGTAACATGATTACTGTAGCTTCGCCTGTCCGTCTCGGTGGGCGATTGTCGTCCATTTCTCTTCCTTTTTTTTATAAGCGGCTTCTTGAACAGTTAATACACTCACTGTCACTTTGTTGCAACGGCTGTCAGAAAAAAAATGTTAATTAGCATTTATTTGCAAATACTCTCTATCCTAGAGATGAAAGGAAGGATGTTCCCATCGAGAGTTGCTACTTTGGCATTTTATGAGACGCCAAACAATGATGAGATTCTTCAGCTTGTTCCATAGTCAATATCAAGTAAAATATAATTCCCTAGTGGAGTCACAGAAATGAAAAGTATTTAATTCGGGGAACTATCTTACTTAATAATAACAAAGAGAAAATAGAGAGAATAATCATCAAATTTATTCATTCTGAATTCATCACATCTTTTTGATCTTTTGATTACAGGATAGAGTTTTTATAACAAAATACAAATGCTGAAACAGATTCAAATATAAATTTCAGCAACATTCCGGCTCATATAATTCATGTCTCTATAAGAGATGAGTTGTGCAGATCTTCTCCATGCACACATCTTCCTTCATTAATATAATAAAGGAGTGCCGAAAGTCCCTTGAAGAATTTAGAACAACTTGAGACATTCCAAAAAATGAGCATGATACGGCCTTGTAGAGTATCCGTGCAACTCCTCCATGAGTTGCACCGGCCCGTGCAACTCACAAAGAGTGGCGCGGCCCGACCTTCTTTCCTCTCCTTCTTCTCTCTCCAATACCTGTCAGAGGTACTAGTCTTCTAGAAAATTTGATCCCTCAAGTAAAGTGTAGGGGGTATTTATAGGCTTCCGTACATGCGGACCCTCGAATCCTGTGTTGTGGACCACTTTGCACCACTTCACAAGCTCCAACCCAATCGTCCCATCTAGGAGTTGTGAGGGTCGGCGCAACTATGATGAGTTGCGCGGTCCTGCGTAACTCATTTTCCAGCACAACTCTCTCCAAGTGCAACTTGTAGTCTGCACAACTTGCTTCTTTTACATTTTGCTTCAGTTTCTTTCCTTCAATCTTTTTCTTTGATCAATTTTAATGCTCCAACAATGCTCTTTCCATTTTGTGTCTATATGTTTGCCACTTTGAATTTGATTTCACCACGCTTCCTAGTCGCTTTCTCTTTGCAACTTCTTCCTTTGAAACCTTTGTTCATAATCTTTCTTTCTATAATGGCTACCTCTTTGTCATCCACTCCCTCTTTCGATAAAAAAGACATAATGACAGTAATGGATCTGTTTGCCAGAAAGTGTACCGACGAGATAATCTTCAAAACTCCTTTGAACAAAGAAGCCTTCTGTCTTAGCCCGATATTTTCTCCGAAAATTTCGACCGAAGAACTTCAACCTCTAGATCCCTTCTTCCCGATCTACCCAGGGGAAGAGATTCTTATCGGAACCAGATCCATTCCTGATGTGGCCAACATGTTAAAGATACAGAGGACATGGCAGAAACCCTTTTTGAAATGGAATGAATGGTTCACTCTAGTGTCGTCTCAGTACGAAAGTATGCAGAGGGATACTGGGATATATGAGTGTATCAAACTCTCTCTATCTCTAAATATCAAGTTAATCCATCCCTTCTTCTCTCTCTGACATCGTTCTAGAGCACTTCAACCAATACCTTCATTTTTTGTTGTGGTCTGATGAGTATCACTATCACGGATATTTATCACCTGACCGAGTTATTGCCTTTCAAAATGAGCTACTATGCTAGTACTAACTTAAGGCAACGTAAAGACTTTCAAAGCAAGATCACCAAAGGTTTTACCAACTTTATGAATGCATATCGCAAACTCGATGGCACAATTGATGAACTTGAGCACACAACATTCCTGCTCCTTTAGATCTGCTGACATCTCTTGTACGTGAACACCCTACAAATTATGACCGAGTATGCTACTTTGGCCGAATATCTCGCACAAGGCCAACACATAACTTTGGCACCATATGTTCTTACCCATCTGTATTGAAGTCTCTATGAGCTCACTCGTAAAGGGATGCATTCTATGGGGGGACCACTTTGGATAGCCCAGATGTGGTTCTTTGCTTATTTTTGTCCTTCTCCCTTCAGTCAATTGGCACAAGGGGATTGAAATTTTCTTCTTATGGTGACCAAATTCTCTACATTCTCCCGAAGAATATCATGGTCGACAACTATCTCTTCGGCTTCTTTTTCCTTGATAAATCCAAAGCAAGTCAATCCTTCATGCCTTTTGCAGAAGAAAAGGCTTATGGACCAGAATGGTTTAACAGGACGATTCGAGCCTGATGACGAATATTCAGCCGGTCGATCACATCACGCCTAGACCTACTATGTAATCGGTCGTGACTTGTCTTATGGCGGCATAGTCGAAACAGGAAAAAATGCAAAGGCTAGAATCGAGCAATATCATTCTTCTTTATTTGCTCAGCAATTAGGCCTAGTCTAGTATATTTCATGCCCTCTAACTCAAAAAACATCCAATCAACCTCCTTATGATTGGTTGATAGTGATAGATCTTGAATTCTATATCTCCCTTAGTAAAAACTATATTAAGGAATAAGTCGTTTTGAAGATTCTGACCTATCTAGAGTCTCCTAAAGCGATGGGTAGCTTCGTGGTGTGGTGGGATCACTAGTATAACAAATTTTTGGGTGGTCGAAGAACAATAGAGCTCATTTCTCAATTTTGCTCCCAATTGAGTTTGATGGAGAGCAAGAAAAGAAGTGTCCCTGCATCATATGCTGCTGCTGCAAAAAGAAAACAAGGGTGAGGATGAGGGCCGCCACCCCTTCTCTTATGCGGGCAGTGAAGCACCTATCCCAGGGGTCCCCTAGATTACACAAGAGCATCTTGGTTTTCTTGCAACTGTTCAAGTACAGCGGATGGCTCCGAGCAAAATTTTAGATTTGGGAGGTATCTTTAGTCCTCCCCCGAAACCACCTACCCTTTCTTTCCAGTGCACAGAACCTTCTAAACCTTATCCGATGGTAAAACATCAGCTGATACTAAGAACTAAGTGGTCATCGAATACTTCTTCGGACGAGGCCATAACAACTTTTCAAAAATATTTTAAAACGAAGTTTGGATTCATCTTAACATGACAGATTATTCCAACGGGATGAAAGAAGGCATAGAATGGCATGAGGAAGCTCATTTTAATAAATGCTAGAACAAATGGTGGCGGGATAAAGAAAGGCTGAACAATCTGATCTCCCATTTGTTGGGAAATATCTCAAGCCTTATCGCCCTCAACCGCCACCATTCCCTACTTCAGCTCTACCGTTGGCGATTATAATAATAAAAAGCATGTAACTGTCAAGGATCTAACGGTTAGACACATGATTCGATCTTAGGTGGAGATCACTTGCCTGTATACTTGTTTGAATTAATGTTCTTGCTCATGCGACACTACCTCTGTTTTGATCTTTTTTAGTGACTCGAGAGTTACCAGGAACAGTGGTGAAGGACATGCCATTGAAACCAGCTGTTCCTTTGACTGTCGTGCTTCCATCAACTTCGGCCTCAACAACCATAGCGGCCGCTGCGATGATGACTCCAATGGTCCTATATGATCCCATTCCAGTGACCACCGATGTAGTGACCCTGAACTCAGAGATGACAGCCAGCATGGACGACATTCCTTCCAACAGCCCGCCGGAGGTTAGCATTGTTCCTGACGACTTAGAGCATGCATGACAGACCCCTTCTCCTCCTGCGCCAACTACCTGTGGAAGAATCTTGATATCTCCACCCGGCCTTTTAGCCTCAACCTTGTTCCGACCTTCCACTTTTGACATTACTTGCATCGACCAAGGAGGTTCTAGCATCGGTCGAGCCTGTAACAGTGGTTGAAGCAACAGTACCAGAAGGATCAATTGAGACAGAAAAAGTTGCTACTGAGGAGGATAAAATCGTACAGGTTTTGATGGAAGTGGCTGGACCGATTTTGGCCGAGATTGCAGAGTCGCGATTGGTTGACGTTGATTAGTCGACTGAAGCTACTTCGGCTGATATCCCTACCGTATTGGCTGAGGTCGAAATGGTTGATGTCATCCCTCTTCCATCAATTTCTCCAGTGTTCATCCTTGGAAATGTTGCACCCACTCCTACTGATCTTCCTCCTATGGATGATATCCTCTCTTTGTTTGAGAAATCCCTCATCGAAGAGATGACAGTGGCCGCATCTCCTCTTTGTCCTAACAATCTGCAAGATTTAAAGGTGGAACTCGATGACCTTCTTCGAAAGGTCTAGTAGAAACCTTCGAGGTTGAATTAGTTGATAAGGTTGGCTGATTAGTCAAATTAGCCTGCATACAGTCTCAGTTGAATTCCACTCTGATGGCCAGAATACTGACTCTCTTGGAGCTCCATGGAGTGCTCCAGATTTATTACCAGGTTGGTGTAGTTGTTGCTCGCACCGAAGTTGAAAAAGATGCGGCTAAGTCTAGGAGGACCAATGCACAAAAGATCGCTCAGGAACTCTCAGCCAAGGATTCTGCGATGAAAGCTTTCGAGATAGAAATTGAAAATTTTGATGTCAAGATCGTAGCTTTAGAGTATGAACTGCTTGCGTTGAGACAAAATTTATCAAAAAAACAAGCAGAACGTTTTAAGGCGAAAGAAGAGATCGCTAAGCTGGCTGATGTTGTATATGCTCAAGTGGAAGATATCGGCCAGTTGTCTCGGTCAACTGCAAAAAGGGAAGCAGCATTGTGGGCTGCAAGGAGTTGGATGGAAATGGCCAAAACGTTTTTGCAAAACTTTCTTTCTTCCGACTTGTAATTATTTCACTTATATGAATGAATGGCCACTGAACCCCTCTTCTTGTGACTTTTGCTTTCATAATTTTCTATTATCATCATCTACAACTGCACACTGAGTGGTTCCTTAAAATTTGGTAGAACGTGGGTCATTCCACACGTTATATTTCCACTCCTCTCTTTCCTAATAGATAGGAACATGCAGCACTCTCATCACCACGCTTCTTTTAGATCGTGGGCCTCAATGGCCTGCTATTTAAACAACATTGTCTCTCATTTCATTACCATTCCAGATGATTTTAATCTTTTTCAATGGCTTCGAAATCTCCACATCTCATTGTAGGCACTGAATGGTACCTAAAAGAAATCCTTGAATCGAGCTTGAAGGATTGTTCTTTCTTGAGTTTGCTCTCTAATGCCAATAGATCCACGACCAATGCTTCTTGCTCGATAGATGCCCTCTCTTCGTCTGAGTTACACTGCTAGCTTAAAGAACTTATTCAAAAGTTGAAGTGCTTGCATGCTATAGGGTCGATGTTAAGACTCAAATATTGCATATTTAACCTTTCAATCACATTAGTTTTCCTGGTGTTTAAGTGTTAATTCGATTTAATTATATATATTTTTTGTCATTCGAGGTGGTTTTGGACCTAAAGATGAATATACACTTAAAAGGATGGATTTAGAGCTTAAAAGAGGATAATGAAGATTTGGAGATTTAGAAGTCATTAATGAAGAATTCACATGCCAAAGATCCAAGAAAATGAAGTGCAAAGGATGTAAAAAAAACTCACAAAATCACAAGTCCTACGAGAGAAAATACAAACTGTTTGGTCCCACCTAAACTCGGTTTAGTCTGACCGAAAGTGTATAAAATAGTCTAGCAAAGAATTGTGATTTCAAACTTAATTCAGTCCCACCGAAGCCAACTTCGATCCAACCTAAGACAACTTAGGTGAGACTTAAATTTGATAGATTCTGCACAACTTTTTCATATGTGACTTCGTTGCGACCGAAGGCAACTTTGGTGCAACTGAAGTACAATAGAAGTGCATAAATCTAAGGTCGGTTTGCGAAATTTTCAAGATGATGTGAAAGTTAGAGTTCTACAACTATAAATAGGAGTCCTTAAGGCGTTCCAAAGCATCTTCTAGGGTTTGAAAAGGGAGAGAAGGCTAAAGTGGAGTGCCTACAACATTCTTCCACTTTAATTTCTTTACAGGTTCTAGTTGATCTCTTTAGTTTTCTTTTAAGATGTTAGTGTTTTTAGGATAATCTCTTAGCTAAGGTTAATTGATGAAGCTTGTATTTTATTTAGATGTTTATTTTACTATGATTCAAGTTTATGGTTGAACTTCCATTGATTTCTAGTTTGAATAAAGAAACACTTACAGTTTTTTGTGGTTTATTGCGACTCCAATTATAGTAGATGCTTGAAAAGATTTTAATATCTTTTTATCTATTTTGCAATTGTGTGATATGTAAAATTCTTGATTTACCATTATCTCTTGGGCATGGTAGATGGTTGAATTCCCCGCGATCATCACATTGGTACTTCATGAGGGAACTAATCTAATGAAAGTTCAGAATTCCATTATGATTTAACCACTCTATTATCCGATTGGATAGGATAGGACTTTGATTCCAATTGAGTTATCATTGAATCAATAAATTAATATTGAGATTACTATAAGTGGATTCCTGGATCCTTAGTCTTTTATGTTTATTATTTAAAGACCTTTTTCTTCATCACTAGATTAAAAACCTAAACAACCAAGTTAGACTTAGATTAGTTTTAAACCGTGTTCCCTATTCCCTATGGATTCAACCTCGGTCTTACCGAGTTATTACTACATCGCGACCCTACACTTGGGGTTGTGAACAAGTTTTTGGGGCCGTTGCTAAGGAGTGGTGTTGAACACAAATAGGTTTACGTTTTCTAGGTTCAATTTTTGTTTTAGGTTAGATTTTTCTTATGTTCTGAATTTTCTAATCTATGATTTTTAGGATTTTCAATTTTAAGAATTTAGTTTTTAGGTTTTATCTTAAATTTTTTTCTCTAACATTACTAACATAGTTTATTGTTTCTGTTTTATAGGATCTTCATTCTAGTTCCTCTCTTCTGGTAACATCTTCCCTTACTCCCCTACTTACTTTCCATATTGTTGTAGGATTTTCTATAGGAATTTATTTTAAAAATAGATTCAGAATTAGGGTTTCATCATGTTCATGCAAGAGGGGATACATGAATACTCTAACCTACTTCTAGAAGACGAGAGCTATGTTGAAGGGTTGTTAGATGATTATGTAAGGAAACAACCTATGTCTAAAAAATAAACTAAAACTATGATTGAGAACCGACCAGGATATGATATTCCATCGGTTAAGAAGTCTATACACGATCATATGAGGGAGAACAATTATCATTCACTAGTTAAGAAAATAATTTTTGGTTATATTATGGGTGATAATACTTACCAACAACCATCAAATACTCCCATGTATGACCTGTTTGACTACAATTTGTGGAAGCAACAAAGTTTAAATTGGAGAAGTGTACCAGTCATGGATTCTAATGACTGAAATTGCGGTAATGACCGCTTTAGTTGAAGTAGGAATATGCCAATATGTCCTAGAGGTGGGTGAATAGGACTTTTTAATAATTTTCTAATAATTTAAAATCCTATCACTCTATTGCTAACAGCAAGCATACATTAGGATTACTCAAGAGTAACTCTATTAGCTTCCAAGCCCGGTAGAGGATCCAATCACAAACTATTTAAGAGATGAACAAAATGCAAATTAGTTTATGATGGATACGACTGTGTGTGTGTGAGAGGTGTGATCTCAAATAATCAAATATGAAAATGCTTAAGGAAATCACATAAGTAATGGAAGACAATAGCAATCTCAAACACAGTCATTTTTATAGTGGTTCAACTACTTGTCTACTCCACTCCTGATAACTGCACTCAACCCTTGAGTGTACCAGATTTCACTAAGGAGGTTTCACAATAGGTTCGCCTAAAACCGAAGGTTTTAAATCAAGTTCACGTCTAACTAGCACAACCTACACTTAAGCTGGCAATTTATACTCCCACGAGTAAGGGTCAACACATAACACCTGATTTTAGGCACACTGGCCACGGATCCACTCAAGGAACCTCACTTGTTTATGCTCCCACGAGCAAGGGTCAACACAATGTACCCAACTTTTAGACTACCTTGGTCAAGGACCTACATAAAGGACCTAACGTTTATGCTTTGCATAGAGTAAGCGTCAACACAAAGCACCCACCACATACACTCTCGCCGGAGGACTCCTACGAGGGCTTGCAATGGGTGAGAAACATCTTAGACCCAATCCTATAGAAGGAATGATCACAAGGGGTCTTTTGGACTCTAATAACTTACAGATAAGCAGATGAGTCTCTTTCAGCGCATTGTTGAAGATCTCCTCCTTTGATGAAGAACTTCATCTTCCATGATCCGCAACTCAGAAGATGTACCAATACATGGTGACAGGTTGGGTCAAGGTTATGATGGAATCCTACTCTCAATTATTTTCCTATAAGGGAGATAGAGCGATTCCAATCATCTATGCATTCAAGGCATCCCTTCTTAATGATTTTTCATTAAGATGGTAGCTGGAGGATCTTTGAATGCAGAAGTTCATCCCCCAATCCACTCTATTGAATGTCAATGATGAGGGTGGATTAGAGGATGAACTTTCATGAGAGAAAGGGCTTTGGGTATATGATTTAAGGTTAAACACTCAAAAGCACTCTTTTCTTTCTCTACCAACAACTAAGGACAAGCTCTCTACAAATAGGCAAAAGGTTCCAACGGATATAAAACGGTCACATTTATGACAGAGTTCAATATCATCAAGTAGTGTTGATATCATCGAGCGTATACTCTAGATTGTATCGACTGACTGCTCGATGAAACAAACTCAAATGTCAAACGCTTTTGAAACATTTTGTCAGCTGGTCGAGGGAATCGAACCTGCATCGATGTCATCAGATTTCAAACTCTGATTTTATCGACACGAGGATTGATTCCTCGACATTTGAAAATGAGAGAGACTTGCCTTTGAAATATTTCAGGTCAAAAAAATGATCGAGGTACACTCGATATCATCAGAATTTGAATGTCGATGATATCGATGCCAGTGTTGATGCATCAATAAATCCAAAGAATTTTCCAATAAGCTTGCTGGATAGGTTATGTCCATTCTCGATGCAATTGACCTAGCCTCGATATCATCGATATTTGAATATCGATTCTATCGAGTGACCCTCAATCCAAGATAAAAACCACTTGAAAATATTGCTGGTTAACTGTGTGTCCAAGACCGATATCATCGAAGGCCTTCTGATATCATCGAAATTTGAATTTTGAGGATATCGAGGAGAACTTTAATATATCGAAGATTTTATGATTTTCCTTAAAAAAATAGGGACACATTATCTCTGCTGTCAATTTTATCGAGTTAACTTCGATAGACTCGAGATTCAAATTTTGATGATATCGATATAACTATTGATACATCGATAATTCCGTTCAAAAGTATATGCGGTTGCTGGACAACTTATGTCCTCATTCGATACTATCGAGTAAGCTTCAAGGACATCAATAGCACTTCTCAATTATATTGATCAAACTATCGATAAATCGACAGAGGTAGAAAACTTAGAGATTTTCTGAAAATTTGAAAAAGTTTTCTAACCCAAAAACCCTAAGATATTCTAGTCAATTTTAAGGGTTTAAATACCTGGTGCTTTGGGACATGGGATGTGAGGCTTAGATTTACTTGTAGCGAGTTCGGGCACACATCCGCTTGAGGCAGACGGTTGATTGATCTTCTTATGGAGCTTCTCAGTCTGGCTGACTCAACACTCACGCTAATTGATAAACCAGGGCACTTTCAATGACTATCCTCTTGGATCCTCTACTTATGAGATCTAGTTAGAAAGAATCCAAGAGGATTCACTTCAGAAATACATGGATGCTCAAGAACAATTCAACCAACATGTCACACAATCATTCGCAGATATTAGAAAATCATTAGAGTTGATTTAATCATCCATTCAAGAAAGTCAATCATGCCTTATTGATAAGGCAGATGCTAGTTTATCCTAACCTCAACCCAATCTGAAAACACAATGTGAGGAGAGTGATTCCAACTTGTTAGTGCACTCATTTTTGCACCCTGGTTTATCAATCACAAGAGTCGTTGTGTCAAGTAGTTGGTTGAGCCTTTGAAAAGTGAAGACCGAATACATAAGCGAAGCTGAAGTATCAAAGAAGCAACAACAGGTAAAACATATGCCTTTGTGATCCTAACCCTTGATCCCAAACAACCCATTCACCTTTAAATGATCTTGACTTAATAAGAATAATTAATTAATCATCCCTTAGCCTTATGAGACCAATAAAAATATGATAAACAAGGTTAGAAGAGGTGCAAATATGATGTGTAGAAGATTTCCCAAAACAACAGATTCCAAGTGATGTTTGATGGCATCGAGCTTCCATCGAACAGTCTTCGATGCAATTGAAGACCTAGTCGATGTAATCGATTGAGAGTCAGGGATGTCCAGCAACCAAACTAGATGTTTAGCTGGAAATCTCGATCGCTTTAAGGACCCTTCGATGACATCAAAACTTAAACTTCGATGGCATCAAAGTCCCCTCGATGATATAAATTTGAGATCCGAAACTTAAGTTTCGATGGCATCGAAGTCCCCTGTATATCCATATCCTTCATCCCTAACCTCTATTGCTTTAAGTTCTAAGCAATGTCCTTTGAGATTACAACTCTAATAAGGATTCCATCCTCAACATTGAGATGTGCTTTAACTCTTTCATTTCCTAGATATTGGACTTAAGTAATCTTGGTATATCATTGTCGAAGTCTTATAGGAGACCTATCTATTTGAATTCCTTATGATAAAAAACTTTCCATTAGTTGTAGCAAATTCAACCCACTCCTATCATCTTGGTTGCCTCAGAGGAACATCATATGCAAGGTGGTTGATCGTGAAGCTGGTGTCTTGGAAAGCTGCGACAACATGATCGGGAGAGCATCGGGGAGATGATTGAAGCATGGGAGAGAGAAGATTAAGCAACCCAAGAGGAGCATCAAAAGGGACTCAATCTGACAAGTAAGTGTTATGTGTAGGAGTCCATGTTTGTACTCCTTCCTTGTGTAGGTTAGAGTGTAAGAGTTTGTGTTCAAACTCACCTTGGCTCTTTCATAGGGCCTAAATTCTATGGTTCTTGTGTAGGACCAAGGCTGTTATTTAGCCTAAGAAAAAACTAACCAAAGTCCTTTTGTAGGCCTCCGGTGGGAGAATACATGTTGGGTTCAGTAGTAGGACCCTTGCTCTTGTGTAGGGCATAAATCTCGGGTTTGGGAGTAGGACCTTTGCTCTTGTGTAGGGCATAAGCCTTAGGTTCTTATGTAGGACCTTCGCTCTTGTGTGGGGCATAAATTTCCAGGTTCTTGTGTAGGACTTGGCCTTTTTGTATGGCTTAACTTGTCGGGTTCTTGTGTAAGACCTTGGCTCGGGAGTAGAACCTAAATTGTCGGGTTTAGGATTAGGACCCTTGCTCTTGTGTAGGGCATAAATCTCAGAATCCTTGTGTTGGGTTATAAAGGTTAGAGGTGAACCTGATTTAAAACCTCCGATAGTGAAATCTAGTACACTCATGGGTTAAGTGCGTCTACCGGGAGTGGAGTAGGTAAATAGCCGAACCACTATATATGCTTGTGTTTAAGAGTGTCATTTGCACAATTATTTAATTATGCTTGTCATTTTAAATGTTTACATTTTAACATGCATGATTTGATGAATGCTTAGTGATGATAGGTAGCACATCCCACACACACACATGTTCACTATCATTATATGGACTAATCGCTTATTTGCAAATCCTTCATAGTCTATGTGATTGGACCCTTTATTGGCTCGGAAGCCTTAGAGTTATATTGCCTTACTCACTTTAATTGTTAACTAGTTTAAGTTAGGAAATTTGAATTTTAAATTGGCATAATTTTAAATAGGTCATAATTACCCCCCTCTAGGGCATAGCTTTAATTCTCTAGCTCCGCCATACTTCTGCACTTAGATGCATTGCAACACTAAAACCGCAATTTCAATTGGTATCAGAGTGGGCTCCTCCTTAAAGGCTTAACTACTTAGAGAGAGATCCAAAGGATCTTTGGAATGATGTCTTCCTATAGAGGGAATGCTTTGGTTACCCAAGAACATGAACTTATTGGTAAATCTAGTTTGGGTAAACCTTTTGGGGATAATAGAGGAATTGAACCTAATAGTTACATTCTTAGCTCTACCCCCTAATAATCCAAAGGGACTCTCCTTAAGTGTGTCATAATTGTGGAACAAGTGGTCACCTTAAATTTGAATGTGCATCCTTTAAAAAAGGGTTCAATCCACCTCAGTCACAAATCAAATTGGTAAACTCTCCACGATTGAGAAATTGACACACTGATGGAGAAGCAACCCTAAGGGATTGCTAGAAAAAGACATAGAGTTCCCAACCCTTTCTAAAAGAACTAATTGGATGAAGGTGTTGCTAACTCTAATTGACCGACTTAACCAAAAGGCCTAATTAATGCTTGTCAAGGGGAATAATAATTTGGGTAACATTAATAAATCACCTACCAAACATAGATCTCTAACTAGGAGTTCACACCTAAGTGAGTTGTGAAGAGGAATAGGTGACCTTAGAGATCTATTTGTGCTCAAATGCTAAATCAGAGGATCAAGCCTCATTTTGAGCTTAATTGTTGAATTTGAGAATTTCAACCTCATACATGAACTAATAGTTAAATCAGGGGAATCTATCCTCATTCTGTGCTTTATTATAAAATCTGAGGATTTAGCCTCATTTATTTTGGTAATCTAAGCTTTAAAGTTGCTGAACTTAATATCATATAGTTAGGGCTTAAATTATCTTTGGTCATTCCTGTTTTTTAGTGATATATTATTTGAATGACCATAATAAGCATGCTCCATGATTTTCATGTTATTGTATCCCTAACCCTTGTTAGTACAGGCTTTATAATTAAAAATCTTTAACTTATGGAGTTGGTTCATACATGATTTTATTGGTATATTTGTTTTGGACTAACCCTTTGTCAAATACTAACAAAAAGGGGGAGAAAGATCAAATCCCACCAAAACAATGCATTCTCTTATATAGGGTTTGTTTGTTGTGTTGCAGGTTTGATTAGGGAAGCAATTTAGGGGGAGCATTGCAAACATTACATTTCTTGGTGTTTCGAGTTGTAAATCATTTATATTTGACATGTAATTTTGTTTAGTTGTTTTGTTATGTCATTGGTATGGACCATGACATGGTCTTAGGTTAGGTTTTTGTCATGTAATTGACAAAGGGGGAGATTGTTAGTACACTTATTTTTACACCCTGGTTTGTCAATCATGTGAGTCATTGTGTCAAGTAGTTGGTTGGGCCTTTGGAAAGTAAAGACCGAAGACATAAGCGAAGCTGAAGCATTAAGGAAGCAACAACAGGTAAAATAGGTACCTTGGTGACCCTAACCCTTGACCTAAAATAACCCATTCACTTTTAGATGATCTTGACCTAATAGGATTAATTAATTGATCATCCCTTAGTCTTAGGAGACAAAAAAAAATGATAAAGAAGGCTAGAAGAGGTGTGAATCTGTTGTGTAGAAGATTGCCCAAAACAATAGATTCAAAGTGATGTTTAATGGCATTGAGCTGTCGTTGAATAGTCTTTGATGCAATCGAAGACCCGGTCGATGCAATCAATCGAGAGTCAGGAATGTCTAGTAATCAAACTGGATTTTTAGCCAGAAATCTCGATGGCATTGAAGACCTTTTGATGGCATCGAAGTCCCCTCGATGACATCGATTTGAGATCCAAAACTGTCCAACAAGGTTTTTGCATTTTTCCTTGATTCTCTTGATGACATCGCAGCCACTTTGATGACATCGAAACATTATGTTCGATGACATTAAAGGTCGGGTCGATGCACTCAAAATGGGTCCAGATCAATCCAGCAAGAAAACATCATTTTTATCTAGAATCTCGATGGCTTCGGGGAGCCCTTCGATGACATCGAAGGAATTTTTTATGACATGGAAGACCTTTTGATGGCATGAATAAAGCCTTTTTTTGCCCATTTTTTAACTATTAGAGCTCAAACTGTTTAAATAGGGCATTTGGTTCTTGGGTTTTTTGATGGATTTTTGGTACAACAAAATATATGGTGATTCTATATCCATATCCTTCATCCCTAGCCTCTCTTGCTTTGAGTTTTAAGCAATCTCCTTTGAGACTATAACTCTAATGAGGATTACATCCTCAATATTAAGATATGCTTGAACTCTTTCATTTTCTAGAGACTGGACTTAAGCAATCTTGGTATATCATTGTCCAAGTCTTTTAGGAGACCCATCTAGTTGAATCCCCTATGATAAATAACTTCCTATTAGTCGTAGGAGATTCAACCCATTCATATCACCTTGGTCACCTCGGAGGAGCATCTATGCAAGGTGATTGATCGTGGAGTTAGAGCTTTGGAAAAGTGGCAATAACATGATCAGGGGAGCATTGGGGAGATGATTAAAGCATGGGAGAGCAGAGATAAAGCAACCTAAGAGGAGCATCAAAAGGGACTTAATCTGACAAGTAAGTGTCATGTGTAGGAGTCCATGTCTGTACTCCTTCCTTATGTAGGTTGGAGTGCAAGAGTTTGTGTTCAAACTCACCTTGGCTCTTCCATAGGACCCTTTATAACACCCCAGTTTTTGAAACCTGAGTATACTACTCGTTTTCCAATAACTCGAGTGTTAGCCTTTAAAATTTTAGTCTAAATTTAAACCATCTTATCATTAATCATAGTTATTAGCTATTATATGTGAAGTAAACTATGCATTGAATAAAAACTTTCCAATCACCAAAAAATCCAAATGTAGCACCCATATAGGACTTATACAATCCTAAATAATAAAGTTCATTAAACAAAAACAAAAATCTATCATTTAATGATGGAGCTCAATATGGGTCGCAGGGACTGCATCTAGCTCCTTAGCTACCTGATCTACTCTAACAATCCAGTGAACAGCATCGGCTCGGTCTTCACCTGCATCAATTAATATGGTTTAATTGCGTCAATGGCTATCGCGATGAGGAGTACCCTCTAAGATTACACACTCATCATTTAATATCCCGTATAAATCGCAACATATGAGAAAAGATGTATTAAACAACGCAATTTAAAATCAGGATCATATATTCAGAAATAAGTCGATCAACATAATTTCAACATTAAGGAAATGTAATAGCAATCGCAATGCAAGTGAACGTGTCCAGATAGTCAAATAATCAATCATACAACTTTCTATTGCACCCGAAAATTACGTTGTACGTGAACTCTAAAAAATGGCTAGAAAATCAATAAACGAATTCGCTCTCCACCTGAAAATCACAATACAAGTGAACACTGCAAGATGACTAGAAAATAGATTAGTGAACTTTAGCTCCATCCGGAAATCACAATATGACTGAACACACGAATATGGCTAGAAAATCAACATCCAAACCTCTACTTCACCTAGAAATCATATCGTATGTGAACAACGCAAGATGGCTAGAAAATTAATATTTGAATCTCTACTTCACCCGAAAGTCATATCATATGTGAACACCGTAAGATGGCTAGAAAATTGACAAGTGAACTTCAGCTCCACCCGAAAATCACCATACAACTGAACATCGCAAGATGAAGAGAGAATCAATATAGGAACTCAGGCGTCATTTAGAAATCGTATGAACTCCACTAGATGGCTAGAAAATTGGCAAACGAATGGGAGCTCTCCAATCGTCCTCTTCCACTTCTATTTGACAATTTTCAGTTATATTTTCTCTCTAGAAAATAAAAGGTAACAACCTTCTCTAGATTGTGATCAACCAATCGGTCAATCCTTTCCAGGATTCTAGACTTGCAGCTAACTGTGTCATTTCATTGGCATCCCACATTATATTCTCGAGTGATGTGCACCAGCTAGACCTCATCAAATTGTTCGAGTAATTAGATTGCCACAATATAGTATGGTAATAAAGATGGACTAATGCATTTGAATGCCCCTGCCATCTAATTTATCAACTGTGAATCTCTGATATTATCATGTCTTTCACTTGTAATTCTAAAAATATTTAGACCGAATATCATAGCTTCATACTCGACTTGAATATTGTTGCATTCAAATTATAAATAGAATGCAAACTCCTACCGATTCCCATTAGGAGAAATTAACACTATTCCCGCTCTAGCTCCAGTGTACTTGATCCATTGAAAATCAATTTCCACGATGTGAGTTACACATAATATGAACTTGGTACCTCTGGAGGAATTTGTTCCCTGAGGTTCGAAGGGTGATCGGCCAGGAAATCTACTATAGCCCGACCTTTTTCTGTGGCATGTAATGAAATTAAATTTAGACAAGGCCAATACCCATTTACCAATTTGACCGCTAAGAATAAGCCAGTTTAAGCTATACTTCACTAAATCAGCCATAGTTATTACATTTACTCTCTCGGCCAATAAATAATGCCTCAATTTAGTGGTAACAAAGTACAATGATAAGTACAATTTTTTTATAGCTAAATACATTTTCTCTACATTAAGCAACATCCGACTCAAATAATAAATTGCCCTTTCTTTTCGCATGTCATCATCTTGTCTAAGGAGAGTTCCGACCGACCCTACTGAGGCTGAGATATATAGCTTAAGAGGTCGATTCTGTACAGGGTGCATGAATGCAGGCGGCTTGGCACGCCCCAAACTCAAAAAACAGGATCACAAAATTTCTGATCACCGAATCTAGCATTGACAGCCTTCGTAGTAGCCCATTCTTGGCTCCCGGCACCCATATGCCAAATTCTGATCCTGGGATCCTACAAGGAGGATTTTCAGTATGATTTTTTTTAAAAGGAACATAACCACAAGCATAGCCAAGTCACAGAAAACACCACCACATATTCACTATATATATAAAAAAACATTTGAGTACAATGACGAAAGGGAAATACAAGTATCTCAAAACTCCAGAAGATCACCACATGCTCCTGCCTCAACACAGCTACGTCCTCGCATCACCTGCACGCAACAGTCAGGCATAAGCTTACTACGAAGCTTAGAGGGTGGCGTATGTGTGTGCAATGCATGTGTTCATCATACAAATATTAGAGTAAGCAAAAGTATTGGCAAGTCCCTGAATGTTGTCAGCCATACCAAGGCTATGTGATGCAAGGCCTACGTGGCCAATGTTGTCACGCCCCAAACTCAGAAGCCGGGCTCATAAAATTCTCGATCGTTGAATCCAGTGCCGACAGCCTCCGTAGTACCCCGTTCTCGGCTCTCGGTGCCTGTACGCCAGATTCTAATCCTGGGATCCTACAAGGACGATTTCTTTAACATATATTTATCTCGTAAGAAGCATAACCACAAGTTTACTCAAATCACAAAGGCAACATCATTATCACATATTCGATAATATAAATAGTTGAATACAGTGCTGAAAGGAAAATACATATATCAAAAATCAAAACTTCATAAGACAACTGCACGCTCCAAGCTCAACTACTGAGACCTAATGCCACTTGCACGCATCTATCGTACATAAGCTTATAGAAAGCTTAAAAGGTGGTGAAAGTGTATGCTTAAGGTAAGCGCCAAGTATGCAATATCAGAGCAATGTGAAAATATGCTAGTAAGTCCATAAATGCCATTACCCCTATCCAGGCTACGCGATGCAAAAACATAATAAGCCATTATCATATACTAAAGAAGCATTGTAAATCAGCTATGTAAGGCGAAGACATAGTAAGCCAAATATTAGATATCGAGATTGCAATGCAATATGCAAATCTTGACGAGTCCACGAATACCGTCAGCCTCATCTAGGCCATAAAATATAAAAATATAGTAACCAACAAATGCCATATGCTACGGATGTAATGCAATATGTGGTATGCATGAAACGACTAAGCTAGAGTGTGAAGTCGGGATGATAGTACGTAATATCGCAAACTATGGGGTCCATCACAAGGGACTTCTATCCAAACCAGTCTCATACCTAAATTTAGATAGCCGGACTCAATGTGGTAGACTCCTGATCCCAGGTTGGTCGCGTGCTCCAACTGAAATCCTGACCATTGCGAAGGTACATATAACAATTAGTTACGCACCACCAGCCCGAGTGGATAGTGAATGAATGAATGAATGAGTAAATGTTGAATATACAACTCCTACTCAGTAAGTCCACACATTAGTACCGTACTTCTTTGGGATCATCACCGGGGTTTAGTACACTCTACGCCACCTGCCGCCCCATTAAGCACACAACTAGGTAAGTGGAAGAGACCTCACCATTCGCTTGCCAATATCAGCTCGGCTCATCGATAGTGGACTTATTCCTCAAGCTGGTCAAACTCAGCCTAACATTGCCTACTCCCTGAGGTGGGTAAGGCCACACCCCTTCCCAATCGACCACGACACAGTGGGAAGCGTGGCCTCCTGGTATTCGGCACTCAGCGCTCATGTCTTTCGCTCAGTTTAGACGTTGGAGCATCCCCTGGCCACGGGAGTTTAGGGACTCTCACCCACGGACATCCAAAGTGCCCATATGCTCAAACTAAAAATTTTCGGTGTCCCATTTGACCATCCGCTGTGGAGGTCGCAACCTTGATGTCGCTAGGGTGTCAAATGATCATGTCACAAAATGCGAGATGCATGAGCCATACTATCCAGTCATGCATCAAACCTGCACTACCGCGCCCTTATGTGGGGGCACTCCATCTCTCAGGGAGTCCCATAAATAATCAGCCCAATGGCACATGCTATGCTCAATCACTCCTCATAACAAGCATGCGAATGATGTGTATGGGCATGTATCATGAAGTATATTAAGCATGATTATAATCACATACATCATGGTGGGCCGGTATAAGGCAGTACATAGCCCGTAATAATGAACGAGTGGCGTGCACACAATCACATACACATGGTGGGTCTCACACATCACAATTGGGCCTCACACATACAAGGGTCTCGTACAATCACAATAGGCCTCGTATAATCACAATGGACCTCATATAATCACAATGAGCCTTATGTAATCGCAATGGGCCTCATACAATCACACAATGGGCGCCATATAATCACGATGGCCCTCACATAGTCATGATAGGCCTCATACAATCACAATGTTATGCTAACACATACTCAGTGCGTACACCAATCATAGTCGCAATCAATAATCAGCCTATATATATAGCGGGGTTCATAGAAGGACAACAGATCTAACATGAGGATCAGTCCTCAATAGTAGATATACCAAACTTCATACCACCGATCTTTCCACCTATGGTGACGATATACTCTCCTCATATAAAGGATGGGCTTAGAGTACCTACTCATATCAAGAATGGGCCCAAGAACAAGGAGTGGGTTTCCTTACCTGTTCCATCATGTAGCAATCTGGGCTTCCTAAGGGCTCAATAAGCATAAGGTGGGCCACATTCCCTATGGAAGGCTTGGTATGAACACAAGATGGTCTCAAAGGCTTGGGTGGTTCTATAGGGTATGGTGGAAAACATCCTTATCAAATGGGGTCTTAACGGATTGGGATAGCCTAATCAAGGGAAAGATGGGTAATATAATCATAAATGGGGGGCCCAACGGTTTCAGTTAGCCCATTAAGGGGAGATGAGGATGGGCCTAACAACGGGCCCTAGGGAGAGTTAAAATATGGACATCTAACCATCATTGCTCATACAACGTGGACATTAAACCATTATTGCTCCCAAAGCATGGCCCATTTAATATCAACTAGGAATATGGATGGGCATCATAAACATCATTACATATATCTTGGTGGAATCACACATCACAATGGGCCTCATATACATCACCTTGGGCCTCACACGAGGGCTTTATATACATCGCATTAGGCCTCATTCATGGGTCTCATATAGATTACATTGGGCCTCATACTTAGGCCTTAAATACATCACAATGGGCTGCATCACATGTGCCTAATACACATTACAATGGGCCGCATCACATGGGCCTAATAGGATAATCACAATGGGCCACATACAATCGCAATGGGACTCATACAACCATAATGGGCCTCATCAGGTAGGCCTCACATACATCACATTGGGCCTCATCATATGGGCCTCACATATCTCAATGGCCACATACAATCTCAATGGGCCTCAAATACATCACAATGAGACTCATCGCTTAGGCCACATATACATCTCATCGGACCTCAAACACCAGCCCATATACAACAGGGGTGCCTCACACACAACAGTGGGCCTCACACATACATAGTGGGCCTCCTATACAATAGTGGGCCTCTCACACAGGCCTAATATACATCACAATAGGCCTCATTGCCTGGCACTCAAATGCATCACAATGGGCCTCATCACTTGGGCCCAATAAACATCACATTGGGCCTCACTCGTGGCCACATAAATATCATATGGGACCTCACCACATGGCCATATAAATATATTGCTTTGGGCCTCATCATTGGGCCATAAATACATCATATTGGGCCACACACAAGGGCCCATGGGTTAGGCACAAGGGATGGGTAGTGAGCTTGCAATACATACATCAAGGTGGGCCTAATGGGGCAACCCATAACCTAAGAAAAATGGATGGGTAGCTTGAATCATACATCATGACGGGCTGCACAAATGAACAACATAGATATACAATACATACATCACGGTGTCCCTCACAGGGATGAAACACATACATTCAAGGTAGGGGTCCTACCTATCCAACAAAATGGACAGCGTGGATGGAGTGGATATAGAATAAATACATCAAGGTGGGTCCCGCCCGTCCAGAACGGACGGACGGCTGGGATAAAACCCATATCACATGTGTATCACACCGTCCAGATGGACGGTGTGAATACAGAATATATACATCAAGGAGGGTCCCACCCACACGTGTGGGTGGGCCACGTCCTAGATGGACGGTTAGAATAAAATATATAAAGCTAGTGGGTCCCACCGTCCCAGCTGGACGGTGAGGATGCCGCACGTACATCATGTAGGGGCCACGTGGAAGGATGGTGTGAATATACAACACATCACAAGGCGGGCCCCACCCATTCCAGCCCATGGACGGTGTAGATAATGCACATACATCATGGTGCGCCCCATGTCCAGTTGGCAGATGGACAGCGTGGAGAAAAACATACATCATGGTGCGTCTCATGTCCAACTAGCAAATGGATGGCGTGGAGAAAAACATATATCATGGTGCATCCCATGTCCAGTTGGCAGATGGATGGCGTGGAGAAAAACATACATCATGGTGCGCCCCACTCAATACACTATCTAGATGGACGGTGTGGATACAAAATACATAAGTCAAGGTGGGTCCCACCTGCCACACGTGTCACTCATGTGGGGTTGGGCCCATGCCCAAGATAGATGGATGGTGTGTATAAAAACACACACATCATGGTGTGGCCCACACTGAAATAGATGGACAGCTAGGGAAACACATATATCTTGGTGGTCCACAGGACTTACTGATGTCAGTCTGCAGTGGGACTCACCGTCTTGAAAATTGGATGGATGGCAGGGATATAATACGTACATCAATGTGGGCCCTGCCCATTTAGAATGGACGGACGGCTAGGATATAAAATACTTTCATCAATGTGGGTCCCACCTGTCGGCTGGATATAGAATATATATATTAGGGTGGACCCCACCCCCACACACGTCCATGGAAAATGGACGGACTGTTTTAATATAACATATATCTCATGATTAGGCCCACCATCCTAGACAGATGGATGGTGCAGATAGAATGAATACATCAAGGTGGGTGCCAACTGCCC
This sequence comes from Magnolia changhungtana, assembly GCA_030180095.1. NCBI lineage: Eukaryota > Viridiplantae > Streptophyta > Magnoliopsida > Magnoliales > Magnoliaceae > Magnolia > Magnolia changhungtana. The sequence goes on from JASAUF010000625.1 coordinate 8,598,349, forward strand.
ACAGGTGTCACACGTGTGGGTGGGTCCCACATCCTAAAAGGACGGTTGGAATATAACATATACCACATGATCTGACCCAGAACTTGTTAATGTCACTGCAGCAACCACAGTTGCTGGGTGGGTTGTTGGCCTACCGTCCAGAAGATGGACGGCCAGGATTTCACATACAGCAGGGTGGGTCCACGTGGTGTGGCCCACTAGAGATTTGGATCGGCTGATGTTTGTGTTTTGCCTATGTCCAGCATCTCTTGCTGCTGGACGACACACATTCAACACATATATATGGTGGGGTCCACATCAGTGGGCCACCCCACTGATCAAGCTAGTAATTGTATTTTCCTTTCATCTGACCCTGTCTAAATGGATAGCCGGGGTGGGCCGGTTGGATGCAGCAACAAGGTGGGTCCTCAATTTGGACAGTGGATGCAGTCCATTAATGGACAGCGTGGATCATCCATCAAGGTGGGCCATCATTCATGGAGAGAGAGAGAGAGAGAGAGAGAGATCAGTGAGATGGAGGGACCCTGCCACTATGGGCCCCTCTAGGTTACAAAATATACATCAAAGGGGGTCTCAAATAGGATTCACATCATCAATCAGTAGGCCCCACTTGGTCCATCACAAAAAAGCACAATCTAAACCTATAAACACCCACCGATTTCGCACCTTCTTGGCTCATTGGACTCCTAAACTCCTTGGCTTTCCCCTTGATGGAAGTTGATGAAGGTTGGATGGCTAAGATGGAAGATTGGGTGGTAGGGAGTGGGCCACACCTAGCTTCTCCTCTCAGGAATTGCTTGGACGATTTCTCCCTTAGTAGCTTGGGAGTGAAGAGAGAAATGTGAGAGAGAGAGAGAGTGATGGATGGGAGAGAGGGATGGTGATGGGTGTAAGGAAGGAATGAGTGGAGAGAGAGAGAGAGAGAGAGAGAGAGAGAGAGTTGACTTTGGATGAGAGAGGTATGGGTTGCCATGCCTTATTGGTAAGAGAGGGATGGGTGTTGTACTTAATTGATTGATGTAATTGATTTGATAGATTGTAAAGATTCTCTTCTTGGGATTTGCAACGCGTGGCATTTTCTCAAAATAAACGTGTGCCTACAACTCTTGGCCTGGGTATCGCATAGGTGTGTAAGACATAACATTGGAACCACAGCGACAGCGTGGTCACAAGGGTACAAGTCTCGGGTCGACCAGACTCAGATCTATGAGATACGACTTAGGGTGGCACGTAAGCACCGATTATAGGTCGTTGGTTACCGAAATTCAATGGGGAGAATCGCGAGAGTTACAGAATGGTACGGACTACGATACAGACCTTATAAATGTTATATGCAAGATGCGATGTAAGCATGTCAGTCCTCATCAAGATCCACATATCAGTACAGTTCATCTCTGAAATATCACCAGGGTTTAGTATACTCCACATTGGCTGTCGCCTCCCTAACCATGCAACCAGTGAGTGGAAAAGACCTCACTACCTGCCTGACCAGTAGTCTGTCAATACTTACCCAGCTCGTTGATAGTGGACCCATTTATGAGCTAGTCAGACTTAGCCTAGCTTGTAGCCCCCTCATTCGGGCGAATAAGCCACACCCCCTTCACAACCAACCATGACACAATCAGAGATGTGGCCTACTGGTATTCGGCACTCGTGCACTCATGTATTCACTTGGTGTAGACGTTGGAGCATCTCCTGGTACCAAAAGGGTTCTGGGACTTTCACCCAAGGACATTTTAAGCACCTACAGTACTGGAACTAAATATTTTTGGTGTCCAATCTGACCATCCATGATATGCCTGTGGAAACCACAACCCTAATATTGCTAGGGCGCTAAGTGATCATGTCACACAAGATGCGAGATGTATGAGTCATACCATACAGTAATGCATCAAACCTGCGCGTACTACGCAATCATGTGGGGTAACTCCGTCTCATGAGGAGTCCCCTAAATAAATCAGCCCAACAGCAAATGCTATGATCAATCATTCCTTACAACAGGCATACAAATGATGTGTATGGGCATGTATCATGATGTAATACTAAGCATGTTCTTAGTGTGTCTCACTAAACTAAGTACACCAGCATGATTATCAGATATAATCAATAATCAGCCTAAGTACATGGTGGGGTCCACAGAGGAACGGTGGATCTAGCCCAAACATCTAGATAGGCTCTAAATGATGGTTCACTTGACTAGAGGTAGTATGCAAGGCACGCTGCCCAATAGGCAATGAAAGTGCCCTGGTTTGTCAATTAGCATGAGAGTTGAGTCAATAAGACAAGTGGGCCCCATATGAAGATCATCAAGTGTTTACCTCAACTGGATGTGTGCTCTGAACTCGTCAAAGGTAAATTAAGCCTCACATCCCATGTCCCAAAACACCGAGGTATATAAAACCTTAAAATAAGTAGAACAACATAGGTGTTTGTGTATGAAAACTTATCTTACAAAATAGGAAATTTCCAAGTTTTCAACCTTTTTCAATATATTGATATCACATCGATGTGATCGAACACCTGTTATTGATGTCCTCGGAATGTACTCGATATCATCGAATTGTGGACATCTTGTGTCTAGCAACCAACTTGATCCTTGGACAACATTCTCGATGAATCAATGGACTCTTCGATATCATCGAAATTCAAATATTGATCACATCGAGACAGCTCAATATAATCGAATTCTGGCTAGTTTGTGTCCAGCGTGCTGTTAAGGCAAATCTCATATTTGTCGATGACTCGAAGCAATCCTCGATTCCATCGGAAATCAAATTCTGATGATATCGAGGGACCTTCGATATTATCGAATTCGGTCCAAACTAGTCTAGCGAGTTCAATAGAAAAATCCTCTGGAAATGACCGAGGAATCGATGATGTCTCGATATGATCGTAATTTGAATATCAATGAAATCGATGTCATCGAAATGGATCAAAGATTATCCAACAAGCTCGTGTGGAAATGATCAATGTATCGAATAGATTGTCGATGAAATTAGAATTCAAACTCTGATGACATTGACGCTCGTTCGATGACATCGATCCTCAGGCAAAAAGTTTCAGCTATATACTTCAGTGGAGTTTGTATCATCGAACCTTGCTTCGGTAGCATCGAAAGTATACATTTGATGGTATCAAAGTAAGGCCGATGATATCGAACTCGGTCAGAACCTGACATTTTTATTACCGTTGGAACTTTTTGTCTATTTAAAGAGAGCTTGTTCTTGGTTGCTAGATTAAGAAAGAGAGAGAGAGCTTTGAGAGAGTAACTACATATCATCTAACCTAAGCCCTTTTTCTCATGGGAGTTCATCCTTTAATCCACCCTCATCATTGATATTCAATAGAGTGGATTGGGGAATGAACTTCTGCATTTAAGGATCATCTAGCTACCACCTTAATGGCAGATCATTGAGCTGAGATCCCTTGAATGCCTAAGACCTTAGAATCTCTCCATTGCTTTAATAGGTAATATTCATTAGAGTAGAATCTGAGATAACCTTGACCTAACTCGTCCCCTTTATTGGTACATCTTCGAGTGTTGCGGATCAAGGAAGCTGAAGAATCTTCATTAACAAGGGGAAGATCTTCATCAACGTGCTGAACGGGGCTTACCTACTTATCTTTAAGTCATTAGAGTCCAGAGACCATTTTAATAATTCCTTTTGTAGGTTTGGGTCAAAGGTGCTTCACACCCCTTTCAAGTCCTCATAGGAGGTCTTCGACGGGAGAGTACATGTGGGTGCTGTGTGTTGACCTTTGCTCTTGTGTAGGTGTAACACCCCGTACTTTCAGTTCTCGTGTTACCATATAACTTAACTAAGTATAAATACAAACATATCTTATTTGAACATTTACTTTCATTTTAATCTAAATTTGACTATTAAAAGTTATATTCATCTGGGGAATTGACCATGAATATGAAGAATGGACCATGCTTCTATATCATAGAGACCAAAGATCTCAAAAGAGACTCGATCCACATCTATAGGAGATCTAACTGCTCAATTAAATGTATTGTAAATATCCACCTCAAGTCAGTAAACGTGGAAGTAAGTTCAGACGGTTCAAATGTTCATAATCATCGGATCCAGATCGATCTAACAATTCTTAAACCTAATCCTCAACCATTTGATTTTGACTTTGACGACTCTCGATACACTCATTTGGTATAGAGTCTAACCACTTTGAATGGGCCATTACGTGCTCATAATAGGAGTTCATCATAAATGATTTTTTGACCAGTAATCTAAACTAGCAATTGAGGCTTATGATATCATACCTATACACTTTAAATTCATTTGATCGTAAGGATGAACCAAACCTAGTGTGAGTACATCTGGAGTGGTGCACCGAAGGTGCACTGAACCAGAAGCTGGGTCAAATGGCCATTGACTTGAAGAAAAAAGAAGAAGAGGATTTCCCCTCTTTTTCCAGCTGCTCCCTCCCAACAACAGTTCAAATGGACGCTATCCGTTTGCAACTGCTATGGCCCACCATAATGGATCATTCTATTGATCCAAGCCATTCATCTCGGAGATGGGGGTCTTTTGACCAAACCAGGTAATTTTAGCAAGCTTCTATACAGGAATGAGTGCGCAATGTGGGGCGCAAGTTGCTGAAGCGTAAGTGGGATGCAAACGGACAACCCTGGTTTGATTAAGATGGGGTCCATCTACACCATCTAGATGCAAGATCTGAACCATCCATCGTGTGCATCCCTCGGTTTTGACCAAAACCATACCCACCTTGCACATTACTACGCATGTGCGTGAGTGTGAGCTCATGCCCAAAAATGCTGCATGCGAGTGTTATTTCAGAAATGGGATTTCCCTTTTCTCCGTTAGCTAACGATCCACAAACGGACTCCTCTTTCTATCTTAACCATTCATTTGGGGTGATCCCAACCCCCCAATTCGACCCTGTTTTAGGGTTTTTCTCGAGCTAAGAGCAAATGCGAAGGGAATCTTCTAGTTTAGATTAGCTGGCATGATTAGAACCGTTTAAAAACTTTCAGAAGCCCATCCAAATAAATCCTAGCCATCCATTCCTAACCTCTCCTTTATAAGGAACCCTAGAAACTCATATTTGGGAGCCTCTTCTCCATTCTTCTTGCGACGCCAAGAGACAACGCTCGAAACTCTTCCAAGTTCGAAACCACCACCCAAACATGTCTAAAGCTTCAAAATCTCTCGTCTATAAGGTTCATGGGTTAGATTTGAAGCATTCAGCAGCATCAGCTCGAAGAAAATTGCCGTCGCTTGAAGCTTACCATGATTAAGTGTTTTCTTCCTCACCCAGCTCCACTAGCCGCTGATCTCAGTTCGAGTCTTTACTCACGTCAAGGACGAGCCCGAGCTCTGTCCATCCATGAAGAGAAAAACTAGAAGAAGGAGAAGCAGAGAACCAGGAAGGGAAGAATGAGAGTGAGAAGGCGGGTGCCTGGGCGCACCAACTCGAACCAAACCGAGCTTTTGTAAGCTCGGGCCGAGTCCCAGGTTTCTAGCGGATCTGGTCCAGACCAGGTTTCTTGTTGGGCATTCCCAGCGGTGAAAATAGAAGGAAGAATAGGAGAGAAAGGAAGAAGATGAGGGAGAGAGGATAGAAGTCAGGCTGCCGCGACTCGGTTGAGTCACGGTCTAAGTTCGGGTGGAGTTAGGTCGGGTCCTGGTTGCTAGACATTTTCAGCAAGAGTGAAATAAAAAGAAAAGAAGAAGAGAATAGGAGAAAGGAAGAGGAAAAAGGAGCAGGGTGATAGCTGTCGAGCCAGGTTGACTCACTCGCTTAACTCAGGACTGAGTTCAATCACTGGATCCGGACTTGAACTGGCTGGGTTCGGTTCTGACTTGAGTTTAGGCCCTGTAAGAGGACTAGAAAAAGAAAGAAAGAAGAGAGATAGGGAAAGAAAGAGAAGAAGAGGAAGTGAGGCGAGTCACCGAGTCGACTCTGTTAAAAATGAGCTGAGTCTCTGACTCATTGTCTGGTCTGAGGCTAGACCACTGGCTGGCTGACTCAGGAAGCAGAAAAACAGAGGAAGAAAGAAGAAAGAAGAAAGAAGAAAGAAGAAAGGAAAGATAGGAGAGAAGAGAGAGAGAGATGAAGAGAAAGTCAAGCTGAGTTGACCCACTGTGTCAAGGAGGAGTTAGGCCAAGCATGGGTCAAATTCACAATAAGGTGAGCTGAGTTTCAATTTCTTTTATTATTCTCATTAGTATTATGTTATTAATCACTATTATATTATTGTTAATATTAAGGTACTAGCTAAGGATTAAGGTAATAATATTTTTTTATAAAAAAAATAAGATCATTATCATTATTATTTTCGTTATGAGTTATCCTTATCCTTGTTAAAATGATTATTAACATTAGTTCTTATTAAACTGTTGCTGGTACTTATTCTGTATAACTTACATAATTTATTAAGACGGTTAATTATGCTATAATAATATTATGTATTGTGAGAATATTAATATCAACTCATGAATTATCCTTATTAATAATAATAGTTAATACTTTTAATGCGAATACTATTTTAGTCATTGCACAAAAATTAGGATTCGAGTTCTAAAACCTAAGCTTAAAATTAATTCACATGATTTAAGCCCTAAGCCTTGATCTTAATCATACAAGTTTAATAACATTGAAATCTAACCGCTCAAATTATTCTGATTTTGTTAAATCTTGATTTTAGGGTGTGTACGATTAGCGCTAGCATCATCGAGAGACGAACCAACTCTTGAAAGGTGAGGATTACCCTTCAAGCTTTTCTACATCTTGATAGTTGGCATAACTTACTTATTTCATCTCTTGCCTAAAATAATACTTAGTGAAAGTATTGATAAATGCTAGTTTCTAATTTAGTAATTCTTTATAATGATTGATAGTTAGATTTATATTCAATTATGAGCATGCGATAGGTCTCAAATATTCCTCTTTACATGTGCAATTACTTTTGACAATGTGCTTGGCTTGTTTTGCCACTTGCGGTTATTTTATGATGTCTTTTGGGGAATCCTCGAACTAGTGGCTACCTATGTTATGGATTAAATGAATTTGCATTATGGGCTTATCATCTTATGGAATCATTTATGCCTATATGGCTTTTGGGGAAAAAAAATCCCTTTTTATCACACCATTAGGTGGAATATTGGGCCCTTGCCACTTTTACGGAATACTTTCCCTTTTGCTGCTTTAGTGGATTATTTTATACAACCTCGTGATAGTAAGTTCCACTTGTTGGACTACGATTGGCCACTAGTTGAGTAGATTACCTTAAAATATCTTATTTGTTAGTCTCATGAGCCATGGATGGTGGAATAGGACACTATGCCTGAGCTGTCGGCCTATGCTGGGTGACAAACCCCCCATAGTGACCTTTGAACTTTCTTAAAATAATTGAAATTGAAATAATAATAGTTAGGTTAATTATACATTTTCATGGCATATATTATGGTCTTTTCCGAGTGGTTAGTTCTCCTTGGGCGTACCTTTATGTACTTTTTTGGGTGACTAGTTCTCCTTGGGCGATCTATATTACATGGTCTTTTTTGGGTGGTTAGTTCTCCTTGGGCATACCTTTGCGTACTTTTTCGGGTGACTAATTCTCCTCGGGCGATTTATATTACTTGGTCTTTTTTGGATGGTTAGTTCTCCTTGGGCGTACTTTTGAGTACTTTTCCGGATGACTAATTCTCATTAGACGATCTATATTACATGGTCTTTTCTGAGTGGTTAGTTCTCCTTGGGTGTACCTTTACATACTTTTCCTGACAACTAATTCTCTTTGGGCGATCTATATTATATGGTCATTTCCAGGTAGCTAGTTCTCCTTGGGGGTACCTTTGAGTACTTCTCCAGGTGGCTAGTTCTCCTTTGGTGACTTTTTACTAGTTGAATGTGCATCCCTAGGTTTGTGAGCATGTGCATGCATTCATACATTTAAACAAGATTATCTTTGTGTAATTTAGTTCATGAATGCTTATCTTATGAACTTTATCTGATTTTCATGATAATCATTGTGTAATACTTGTTATACACTGTCTTAGATAACTATGTTTAATTATCTTGATGATATGATAAATCTTGGGGGTTATACCTCACTGGATAGCCATTGACGCTATCAAACTGTAATCAGTGTGCAAGAGACGTAGAGGATGCGCATGTCGGTGTTCATGTAGAACAAGACGAGCCAGACGATCTTACGACTCCCTGTTATTGATTTCATTTTCATTTTAGTTGTACTATTATGTATTATTAAACTTAAGACATCGAATTGTATAAGTTTTAGGTAATCACTTGAAATCTTGGTTATGTGTATTTAGATTCCCTCTTATACTTGATTTGCTTCTTTCCCGCTAGTTTATTAACTCTGATAATAAAAGAAAAAAAATGTACATGGAATTTGGGATATTTAAAGGTTAACATTCGGGTTCTGGGAAAACGAGTAGAGTACTCGGGTTTTGGAAATCGGGGTGTTATAGTAGGGCATAAACTTAGGTCCTTAGTGTAGGTCCTTGGCCTGTGTAGCCTAAAAGTTAGGTTCCTTGTGTGGATCCTTTGCTCTTTTATAGGGCATAAAACTTAGGTGCTGTGTGTTGACCTTTGCTCTTGTGTAGGGCATAAACTCTAGGGTCCTTGTGTGGATCCTTGGCCTGTGTGGCCTAAAACCCTAGGTTCCTTGTGTGGATCCTTTGCTCTTGTGTAGGGCATAAAACCTGGGTGTTGTGTGTTGACGCTTGCTCCTGTGTGAGGCATAAACTTATATCTTGTGGAGACATGTTAGGTACCTTATGTAGGTCCTAGAGTCAGCCTTGTATAGGTTATACTGGTTTGAGGTAAACCTGATTTGAAACCTCCGTTAGTGATTTCTGGTACACTCAAGGGTTGAGTGCGTTCGCCGAGAGTAGAGTAGGCATATAGTTGAACCACTATAAAATGACTGTGTTTGGGATCATTATTTGTATACTCTCTTATTTTGTTTACTTTTAAAGTTCACTTGATGCATGATGACATGATTATTTAAAACTGATAATTATCACATTCTGCACACAGTCACTCAACGAATCCATCTTAGACTAAGGTTATATATATTGTTTAGATTTTGCTCAGTCTTGTAATTGGATCCTCTAATTGGTTTGGAAACCATTAGAGTTAAATTGATGATATCTTGACATTTGCATATTAGATCAAGATAATGATAATAAGATTTTAAATTGTCATAAAATTTTATAAAAGTCCTATTCACCCCCTTGTAAGATACTTTGACCTATTCCTACTTTTACTAAAGTAGTCATTACCGCAATTTCAACAATGGGCCTGCCCAACGGGCTCAAGGAAGGTTACCATTGTGGGCTTCTCACTCCCCAACGATTTCTCTTAGTGTCGGGCCCGCTTCGGCCTTAGGGTTGCATCATTTATATGGGCCCAAGGCCATCTATATCTTAAGAGAACATTTGGATAGCAAGATCTATCCACTAAATATTTTACAAGTTATACAACACCCATTTACAAAACATGCTAGGTGGTCCTCAATTCATGAAAGGTAAGGCCCATACAAGATAGCCCATACTAGATGGCCTACTTAAGATTTTGAGTCCAACAACACCTGAGACTTATTTTACAGAGTTTAGACATTGCATTCAATGCTTTGGGAAGGTGACGGACCCCACTGACATGGCCCCACATAAATTCTATGTTAAACAGACTTTTGGCGCGAGGTTGGTTCTGGCCATTTTCATTTCATATTTATGATCATATGGAACCCACATCTGGTGAAAGGAAGGATCCATTTGGTAGATCTATGTGTGGGCTTTAAAAGGTATAAGGCGGGCCTCATTGGTTGGGTGTATACAATTTATGGTGATGTCCCAAACATGGGTACTTGGAGGAAATGTGCAGGAAACACAGTGCAGAATTAGTTTTTGCCCGATTTTGAGTATGTCTCAAGATCACAAGGGACCACCTTTCAGTATGTCGTTAGGTGCCCTTGGTTGTACTATACATGTAATTCAAAAATTATAATCTGGGACCAACTAATTATGCACACATAATATTTGGTATAGGGCCAAACATAGGTATTTTAATTTTCTGCACAACTGTGCCTTGCCCCATTTTGGGATCCACTCCCTGATTATGTGGGGTCTGATTAAAATATTATTTATCTATTCATTGGTGTAGGTTAAAGGTTCTAAGTGGTGGTCTACTCATATCTCCAACGTGTGATCCACTACAGAGACCCAAAGTTGGTACGAAACACAAATAATTAAACAGTTTTTAGTAGTGGGGTCTGTCACAACTTAGGGCCCAATTTCCAAACACTTGGGGATCATTCCTGACACAAAGGTGGGACATCCCAGCTCACTTATATAAGGATTTAACATCCCACAAAGTGGTACCCTTAACTACAGAGTGAGAGGCCCACCACAAGGTGTGAAAGATGTCTACATGCAATGTAGTTCCGTACTTGGAAATATTTAAGCAAATAGAAAGTGCAAAGATATTTCAACATACACATCCAGTAGCACATGAAATATAATGATCAAATCTCTATAATCATATTCTCTGTTGGGAAATCCGAGCCAATAGATGGTTTTGGAATATATCATTTAGGCTGTATTTAGGTTTCCAACCATACAGGGCCTTAGATACATGTGGACCACATATAGCAATTCAATGTTTATCCTTACAGGAGTATCCATCGGTCCAGAGTTTTCTAAATTCTATCATGAAAGATTATGACCATAGGGACCGTACATATGATCAATAAGTATCTTAAGTAAGTTAAGAACAAATATCAAATATATCTGACCGTTGGAATCACGGATATGGCTCACACAAGAATAGTCATAATAAGCTCCCTAATAGATCTTTCGTATAAGGCTAAGATCTCAGCCGTTCGAACTCCAATTGAGGCTTATTATATACCATTGGAAAGATAGTTTGATTTTATATGAATCCAATGGAACGTATATTTTTAATACATTCATTAAAGGAATTAAAAATGGATCTGTTTTAGGCAAATCTGAATCCTGCATGTGCTGCTAGACAGCAGCCAAGTAAACTTGATGCTACAGATGAATGGGTCGTTGGATGGCTACAAAATTTGGTATAGAGTTAGCTCATATTGTGGTTCATATTATTCCCAAGTTTCAACTCCGATCTTTACATGATTAATTTTATATGATTTTTAGAAGTCACTATCCAGGTATTAAAACAGGATAACTTGTGAAGGGTGTGGGTATAATGTTCATCAGGGTGGGGTTCACGTGTGTGACCCACGATCTTAGAATCAAGCTGACATTTTTATTTATCCCTTCATTTGGGCCTGTGTGACCAGCATGTCACACGGGCCACAACAGGGCAACAAGGTGGGCTGGCTAAGCATCCAGCAATCTGGACAGCAAGGTCGTCCCACCTGCTAGACGGTCAGGATCGTTTGTGCACTCATCAAGTGGCCACAAAAAGATGGAAAGAGAGGGAGAGGGGGGGGGGAGAGAGAGAGAGAGAGAGAGAGAGAGAGAGAGAGAGAGAGAGAGAGAGAGGCGGTGGGAGGAGCTCCGCTACTATGAGCTCCTCATAGATCTACAACACATACATCAAATGGGGCCCAAAATAGGTGGGCCCTAAATCAAAATCTAAGGTGGAAATCCCATTTCCACCACCAAGATCAAGGTCTAGATGACCTTCTTGTAATAGGATATCAAAATAAACATCATGGTGGGGTCCATGGAGAATTCTCCCATAATGGAATACATGTGCATATCATGGTGGGTCATTGGCCACACCTTGGGTCTAAGATGGGATCTCTACCATTAACCGGTACTCCCCACTTATCCCATGAATAAAATGAAGATTTAACCCTACAAACACACACCTCTTGATCTCCTTCTTGGTTCGTTGGAATCCTTGGCTCTTAAGCTTCCTCTTTAATGGTGGAAGATGGGATTTAAATGGTTGGGATGATGAGATTGGGGTAGGAAATGGGCTGAGCTTGGGGTTCTCCTTCTCCCCTAGGATTTTCTTTACAATGGTTGCTAGAGAATGGGTAGAGAAATGAGGGAGAAGAGTAGAGTAAGAAGGCATGGGATGGGAGCTATGATGGGTTGTGTATGAGATGTAAGAGGAGTGATGGTGGTGAGTAATGATGGTGGTGTAAGAAGCAAGCATGGAGATTTGACTTTGGATGAAGGAGAGGGAAGCATTGTTGCTAACAATGATGGGGGATAGGCATGGGTGGCTAAGCTATAATGACCCATAGGATAGGCATAGTCTAAGTGGTGTAGAGATTCTCTCCCAACTAGAATCTTTTGGATTCCGCAACGCGCGGTGTTTCCTCAAAATACACGCGGTCCCACAACTCCTAGCCTACGCATTGCATTGGTACGCAAGACGTTGTGTTGGTACCATAGCGACGGTGTGGTCACAATAGTTCAAGTTTCGAGTCGAGTCGACTCAAATCTTCAGGATGCGACTTAGGGTCGCACGCAAATGCTGTCTATAGGTTGCGGCTCGTCAGAATATGATGGGGAGGATTGCGAGAGTTGGACGAAAGGTATGGTACTAGGATACAGGTCATACATGGCTTCATTAGATATTTTTAAATCCTCTTCCCACACAAATTTGGTCCACTGTTTCAATTTGAGTAAAGGAGAAAAGACGTTAGTTTTTCTGCGCAGTTAGATATTAATCGTCTCAAAAAATTTACATGACCCAGGAATCTCTGTAGCTCAGCCTTATTTCTTGGAGGTAGTGTATTAATTACAACCTGGGCCTTATTTTGATCCCCTTTGATGTACCAGAAAGCCGAAGAAATTACCTGCTGAGATGCCAAAAATGCAATTCAGTACATTCATCTTTAACTTGTGGCATCTCATCCGTTTGGAGGATTTGCGCAAATGTGCTATATGCTCATTCATATCGGTCGACTTGACTACAACGACATCTATATAAGCATCTCTAAAGTGACCGATCATGTTATGAAAAATGGTGTTCATTGCTGTAACGTCTCGGAAAAATCCGTACCAAGACTCGAGTACCGCCTCAGATAGAAATCACTAAGGACCAAATCCTTTTGAAATTAGACGAAATTAATTAAGTGCTAAACTAAATAATCAGTAGAATTAGCTTAAACCACTTTCTATACGAACTGCAAGACCCAAAACCAGTAGAATTGTTAACTCTACATTACCTAAAAACGTAGGATCAATCTCAAAACCTAGTTGCTCATGGGAGCACATTGAAACTCCGTATCGGACCTGGACAGTGCGTCGAAAGTCCGATAACCGCAAAACCATACGGTTATGACCGCCTTACTGGGCTTAACAACCATCACTGGAATCGAGTCCAAATAGTATCCAGAAATACACAACTTGAGCCTGGAGCGAAGTGTTTGAGAAACGCGAATATCCGTAGAAAATGAACTCAAATTTAAGTGATTTGAGCCGTTCATTTGCAAGCCAAATTTAAGGTTTTAGACCGTCAGATTTTGACCCAACTACACCCTTAGATTAGGAAAATTTTCCTACACAGGTCAGTGTACTTGTGGTCCTGATCGAGTGACGATAGTCGTTAAACTAAAATTGGTCCTTCACAGTCGATCCATAAATCCGATCAAACTGAAATCTTAACCTGACATAAATCCATTATTAGGAAACTTTCTCCAGACCGTATGCAGGTACTAGACCTCTAGATTGGCTCCGTTGGCCCGAAACAACCATCTTTTGGCTATAACCTAAGTATACCATGGCCTTGGGGCCATTGACATCACTTTTGGGCTTATAAAAGACCCTTAACCTACCCCTCTCTCATTCCATACGAATTTTACTAACCCTAGGAGAGAGAAGAGAGAAAAGAGGAGGAAAGAGTGAGGAGAAGAGAGAGAGAGAGAGTGAGAGATAGTTGTTGGGATTCATTCATACCATTCCACGTACCGAATTATCTCTCTCATGTCGCTACACCGTCGAATCCGAATATATTTTTGGATAAGAAATCCTAACCCTAATCTATTTTAGGAATCCAAATAGAGGAAATGGTGAAATAGCTAACCTATTTCAATGTTTAGGTAGCCATTGTGCCATAGATAAGGATGTGGTGTACGAACCGTGTTCGTAACGAGTGTATCGGCGAAAGGTGCGGACTATAAATGTTTAGGTTATGGTTTTCAAGGCTTTCAATGTCAGTAACAGTTTATGACTGACTCGATTGTTACCATATACCCTTAAATACGATGCTTTCCATATTTACATGTGTATGAACTATGCTTATTAACTATGCATTCCACGTGTTTGTTGAAATGTTTGAATGAATATGGAATTTCGATTTGTTCTTGCCATGATTATTAATTGTGAATACATGATCATTGTATGCATGACAACTCCTTTATGAAAGGATTTGCCTTAATATATGTTATAATTAATTCATTACATATATGTTTGAAATGTGTAGTCTGAGTGTTTGATAAAATGTCTAAATGGGTGATTATTTGATGAAATGCATTTATCAAAGGTGTTGAGATGAGATTCTTAACCACCTTCGATAAATGAATATATTCCTTCATGTAATTTACATTCGACTACGTGATTCATGTATGAAATGCTTACGTGTGATAACATGTGCACTATGTGTTTGTTAAAATGCTCGAATGAGATTTATATGTGATTTGGTTGTTAAATGTTGTTTGACTGTCACATATGAATGCCTATTATAACTGAGTATGATTGGGACTATCGCATAGTCCAGGCAATCGGTAACAGTTTCCGATCGAGTGGACGAATTAGTTTTACCACTATGGACACGTTCGATGAATCCGAGTCGTACGGTGATTATTCACAGTAGTTAGGCCACAAGGAGTGCGTATGCGCTCTATGTCGATTAAGGTAGCATGCGCTGGTACCAATCGAGCCTGTCGAGTAACCTGATTGGCCTAACGTGTGTTTAGCATGGATGGATGCTACTGCTTGAATCTAAGGTACCAGTTACCAATGCAAAGCCCATTTAACCTTGGTACCATGATCCGCTAAGACTCATGAGCTGGGCATGGTGGTGTATGGGATAGCATGGTCGAGCTATTTGCCTACGGTGGGGTGACAAGCCTTCCCATAGTGACTAGTGAGCAATACAAACTCGTGATCCGAATATGGTGGTGTATGGGACATTGTATTCGAGTTGTCAGCCTACGTTAAGGTGATGAGCCTTTCTGTAGTGACCTCGAGTATAAACTAAGGCCTACGCTAAGGTGATGAGCCTCTTCGTAGTAACCTCAACTTGCCTATCCACTGCTTTCAAATCAGGGGTGATGTTGCCCTATAACTTGTCTATCGTATGCGATTAACTAGGATTGACGTCCCTAGATGGATCATTGTTTAGGGAAATGATATAAAGGAAGGTACCTTAGCTTCTCGAATCTGCTGTATGAATAGTTCTAATTAAGAACTTGGCTAACACGATCATACACCACATTGCATGTGCCTTTGGCGTGGGAGTTAAGCACAGTGGGAGTTTAGCATGCGCGATCGTGAGATGATGTCACAGAGGGAGTGCAGGCGAGGGCATGCATCATTATGCATATCATTCTTGTATTAACTAGAGTAGTTAGGACATGATTGTTGTACTGCTTTATCATTACTGCTTGACTGAATTGATAACATGTTAACCTTTGCCTTATAGCTCCACTGAGTTGATCACTCACTCCCACTCTAAGACGGTGTTTTAAAACACCAACTAGACTCTGTTATAGTTGCAGATGATGTTGCGACTCACGAGATGGAGCCTGACTTTTCTGACGACGTGGAGGAGTTCTCTTATATGCAACTCTCTGGCAGGTCTATGTAGACCTAGAGTTGCATCGCAGGGATCGCAGGGATACAGACTAGTTGAACATTACACCTTATCATTTTGTAAATTTTAGAATTATACATGTAATTATTTAACGTAGTGACATATTCATACTCTGGGGACTTACAACCACTTATATGCCTTATATATCTAACACAGTCTTCCACTTGCATAATCTAATTGTCTCTGAAGTATGATATGCTGATTTAGTGTAATCCCATTCATATTTAATACACTAATACGGACGACATTGAATCATCATTATCTATATTGCATAAGTGATGTAATGGATCTCAGGAGTTGAGCCTTTGCTCAACCCTCAATTTTTTAGGGCATTACAAGTTGGTATCAAAGCATGATTTGGATTAAACTGGACCTGGGTTATGGTAACACGATGCACACTGATGTAGTTTGATTTTAGGAGGGAATGGTGAAACGTAGAAACGGTCGTAGGATTCCCAGTTTTGCCGACAGGTGAAACTAATCGTGAAATATGACCCGTAAGCATTTGTGATCATGTGAGATGATCCCAACACCTTTATAGACCGTCAGTCGGCGAGTGTAGACAGTGATTCGACTTATTTCGCACTCAAATAACTCGAAAAGAGTGAATATACACGAGATGGAACCCGAAACCGCACCAAGCAGGCTTGGAAGCCTAAACCACATAAAACAGTGAGACCCAAGGTGGCTCCCACACATTTTTGGCACTCCGGGAGGGGGATGTCATTGCCCCTGGGGTGATCCATCGCCTAGAGGTCTAGCGGATCGCGATGGCATCGCCCCTATCGCGATGCATCGCGGTCCATAGTCAGCAGGCCGGTCAGGCCAATGGTTGTACATGCATGTGGGGCCCACGAAATTGTGTGAGACCCCTTATATCTTTTCCATTTGCTTTATTTCTTCCATTCCCATCCCTCCAAGCTCTCCAAACTTCTAAAAATCTCATTTTTCTCTCTAAAATCCCCCCTCCAATTTCATCTTCTTCCTTTTCTTGCACCCACCTCTACCATTCTCTTAAACCCATCTTCTACAACCACCTAACTCCCTTAATCCCTCTCATTTGAGCACACCAAACCATGTTTGTGTCTCATACACCTCTAAATCCACCAACCCATTCCATCCTTCAAGCTCCCTTGGCTTCATGGCTCGTTTTGAGCTTGTGGCTGCGATCTTCCCCCTCTCCACACTTCTTTCCCTCATGGGAAAGAAGAAGGCTTCCACAGATAAAGCTGGGCCCAGCCGCCCAACCCGTCCAAGGAAGAAATCAGGCGTCGAAGCAAGTACAAGCGCCACACAAGAGCAGAGGACAAAGCGGGATCTCGATCCCCAAGTTCCGCTCGAAAGAGCCCTATAGCCGGGCATTGCACATGGTAGATTTCAGGGTCGTAGAGTTCTCTGTGAAGCTCACATGGACGAGAAGCTATTTGAGCTTTATCCGGTGATAGACCTCCTAGTGGACACTAGATGGGGTCCCATATTTGAGGGCAAGTCACATGTGTGTGAGAGCACTGTCCGAACCTTCTACGCCCATATATGGGACCCATCGCTGGAACCTCTACAGTTCACATTCCCATGGGAAGGCAGGAATCCATAATTGATGTTGGTGTGATAGCTCGGATCATGGGGATGGAGCGCGGTGAAGTTCATGCTAGCGAGAAGAACCTCAGGAGTGCGCTTGAAAGAGATCGTCGCATGCGATTTCTTTACGGTCGACTGATCCATTGGAGTCGAGGCAACTGCCTCCCAGTGACAAAGATGACTCCTGACTTCTGGCTACTCTACCACATATTCACATACAATGTGTATCCCAGGTGGAGCAATCGCACCGAATGCACGCATTTGATGGTGGACTTCCTATACAGAGAGAGGTAGGTAGACAGGCTATGTCTGCCTACATTCATCCTACTACAGATAGTACAGACCGAATGCTCTATTAGGGGAGATCTTTCACTCCCATTTGGCAGACTCATATGTAAGCTCGCTTGCGAGTTCAGCTACCGACTTGACACGGAGCTTGTGCCGATTCATTTTATCAATGACTCTACGCTCAACAACATGGGTATTGGGCCACAACTATGCTAAGCTCGTCTTGATGAATATGGTGATGAGATAGAGGAAGAGAGTGAAGAGGAAGAGGGAAGTGAGGATGATGAAGGTGAGGAAGGAAGCAATGAAGAGAAAGAGCAGGAAGAGGAAGAAGAGGAGGCCTAAGACTCTGATGGGAGCTCTCCTCCTGCTACACATGAGCGCCATCATGATCGGGCTGCTTTAGAAGCTCGTTTGGCTTAAATTAAGGAGTACCAAGTCGCCCTGTGACAAGAGGTCAGAGAGACCCGGGCCAAGCTTGAAGAGAGTTAGGCCTACGTGAAGCAAAAATTTAATAAGGTGTCTCGCACCTTGAAGGCTCTCCTATACTGTATACAGGACAAGGGCGCTCCTCCACCATCACCAGATTCAGACGACTAGTCATATGTTGTAGTCGTCTTTAGGTTTTCTATGTTTTCTTACTTTTTATGTTTTAGCATTGATATGCCTAGTAGTATGGTAGAATAGTTGGTGTGTTTTAGTGTTTAAAGCTTTATTTAAATTAGCTCACATAGATCCATGTAAGACTACACCTTTTGGTTAAATGAAATGTATGAAGCTCCGTTTGTTATGGAATGTGTAGAATGCTTGACAAGTTGAGTATTGCTATGCTAATCTTACACATGTTGCACCCTATGTTGTGTATAGGGAATGCCTCCGAAAGCTACTCGGAACACTACACGTCTAGCACTTGGTGGATCGTTTGATGGGGTACCTCTCCTGAGCGATATCCACATGGACCCCAGCTTAGGCCCTGATAGTGACACGATGCCGGATTCACAGCAGGCCACTGGCTCCACTAATGGGCCAACTCCTTCTGCACCACCGGTTCCCGACCAGAACCGTGCGTCTACCTTGACACCACACATGCCTTAGGTGGCTTCTCCTCCTGATAGATTGGAGTAGATAATGCTCCTTATACAGCAGTAGCAGCAGATTTGGACCACCATCGCTAGGGCCCTTGCCCAAAACATGAATGTAGTTTCGCCTGCACCACCTATACACCTTGTTGGAAACCAGAATGCCAGCGGCTTATTTGATCGATTCCAATGCTTCCGACCTCCTACTTTTAAGGGTACTCATAGACCTGAGGAGGTCGAATATTGGCTTGACCACATCTCTAAGATGTTGAAGCCGCTACATTGCACTGAGGCAAAGCAGGTTGAGTTGGTCACCTCATGTTCGAGAAGGAAGCCAGTCTCGGATGGGACAGCATCCTTTGGACCGTTGCTCCTGGTTACAGGTGGACATGGGAGGTTTTTGAGACACGTTTTCATGGGAAGTATTGTAACGCCCTGAAAATCAGGGGTTGAGTAGCAACTCAACACCCGAGTTCTAAAACATCACTTATGCAACATAAATGCTTATGATTGAATGTTGTCTGTGTTAGTGCAATAATCATGAGTGGGATTATACCAAAACAGTAATTCATACTCCAGATCAAGTTATAAAACGCAAGTGGAAGACTGAAAAATGTATATAAATGTATATAAAGCCATAAACGGTCACAATCGATCTCCAGAGTATGGACACCTTACCGAGTCACCATATACATGTATTAGTTTCAAAAATCAAAATGCCAAGACATGGTATAACTATAATGATAAACCCTGTAGTCCCGTCATCTGAATGGCCTAAGCGAAGCCTCCAGAGAACTGCATGTAGGAGAACTCATCCTAATCATCATAGTAATCAGACTTAGCCTCCAGCATCTCGTCAACACCTGCATCTAAGACAGAGTCTGGTTGGTGTGTACAACACCATCCCGTAACATGGGAGTGAGTAGCTAACTGAGTGGAACAATAAAGCATAGGTTAACATGTTATCAATTCAGTCAAGCAGTAATGATAAAACAGTGCAATCAAACACTCCTAAATACTATTATTAATGCAAGTATGGAATGCAGTCATGATGCATGCCCTTGCCAAACCACCCTCGTGCGACACCATCTTACGTTTGCGGCATGCGTTCATCCCTCAGTGCTCCACATCTTCCAGGCACATGCAGTGCTATGTTATGAGCGTGATTACCGAGTTATTATTAGCCCTTTTTATACAGCAGTATTGGGAAACTAAGATACCTTCCTTATATCATTCCCAAACAATGATCAATTCTAGGGTCGTTAGTCTTAGAGAATCTCATATGATGATATGGTTCTAGGTTACTGTAAAAAGTTGTCAGGGCTATTACACGCACTCGTTGCACCACTCCCCCATCACCTTATCAATACAGGCCTAGTTTATACTCTGTTTACTACGGGAAGGCTCGTCGATTCTCCCTAGATTCAAAGTATGCTCGAGGTCACTACAAAGGGTTGCCAGGGCTGTTACACGCAGTTGTTACACCACTCCCCCATCACCTTATCAGTGTAGACCGACAACTCAAATACAGTGTCCCACACCACCGTATTTGGCTCACGAGTCTGGGTTGCTCACTGGTCACTACGAGAGGCTTGTGGCCCCAGCGTAGGCCAACAGCTCGACCACGATGTCCCATACCATCATGCCCAGCTCCTGAGTCTTAGCAGATCGAGGTACCAAGGTTAACAGGGTTACACTGGTAAGTTTAGTATCTTAGGTTCAAGCAATAGCGTCCAAACATGGTGAACGTACATTAGACAAATCGGGTTACTTGACGAGCTTGACTAGCATGAGCGCACGACCAACTGAACGACATGAAGTGCATAAGCACTTTGCGTGGCCTAACCACTATCGCCAACCAAAGTATGACTCGGGTTTGTCAAACACATCCTACATGGCGAAGGAATCTCAACCACGAACTCAAGTCTATTACCGATCGTTTGGACTATAACATAGCCCCAATCATATTCAATCCTTAACCAGAAGCATGTAAAGTAAAGCAGAATAAATAAAATAATTCAAACATGTTAACAAGCATGTTATAAAGCACAAGGCAAGCAGGAAATACAAACACATACGTTTCATAAGAAAGCGATTAAATTAAACAACTAACATGGAGGAAATCATATACATCTCTAAGTTAGTTGAGAATCCTATCTCAACACCTACCTAAAGCACAATCATCTAAGTACTTACTCTTACAAGCATTTTCACAAACACTTAGAATACACTTATTTAACATATATAACGTATATTAACAAAAACATGTATTTGGGCGAATCCTTTCGCTGAGTAAGTATTAACATATATATAGCATGTACATATAGTAATTTATCATGACAAACACACTTTCAAAATTTATATGTATACGGTATTTTCTACAAATATACAGAATATACAATATGCCATAATTTGCATACGTAACTGAATCGCAAAACGAACATCGCACTGTGCATGTACAATAACACCCAGATCATAAATATATCATTATCTGACATTAAAAGCTTTGAAAATTTAACCTATACGTCTAAAGTCCACACCTTACGCCGTAGAGACGTAACGAACTTAACAGAAACTCTATGCTTTCGTCAACGTCAATACAACGACTTATAACACAAG
Source organism: Magnolia changhungtana (assembly GCA_030180095.1). Taxonomy (NCBI): domain Eukaryota; kingdom Viridiplantae; phylum Streptophyta; class Magnoliopsida; order Magnoliales; family Magnoliaceae; genus Magnolia; species Magnolia changhungtana. Next base: position 8,619,747 of record JASAUF010000625.1, read on the forward strand.
GTAAGTCAGCTACTTCGCTACTTATACCAATAGAAACCCTAAAACAGGTTAGGGTTAGGGTTTTCTTACCTAGAAATGAAGTCAGAATCATCAAAAAAGTGATTAGATCATGATGGTTAGGCACATATAGCACCAGGGTAGAATAGCAGGAAGATTCTCTCACTTCTCTCACACTTTCTCTCTTTTCTCTCTTCTCTCTCCTAGGTTTTCTCAAATTCGTATGGTGAGAATGAGAGAGGTTTTAAGGTCCTTATATAGGCCTAAACTTGTCAGAAATAGGCCCAGGGCTAAGGTATACTTAGGTTTTGTCCAAAGGGCATCTGTTTCAGCCCAACGGAGCATTTTCGGAGCCCCCCTTGAGCTAAAGGTCGGACTTAAGCTCACAGACTATGGATCTAGGTCGAGTTAAGTTCTCGTTCCAGTCGAGTTCCCAGATCACACGTGGCGGACTAGTTTCAGTTCAACGGTCACAGAAACTCGATCAGGGTTACAAGTACACAGACATGTATGAGAAATGTTCCCTAATCCGAGGGTGTATTTGGGTCAGATTCCGACGGTCTGATTGCTTATATTTGGCCCGCAAGCGACAAGTCTCAGATTAATTAAATTTGATTTAATTTCTAAAGAAAACCAGGTATTCTCACAATCCTCGCTCCGGGCTCAAGCGAATAGCCCCGAAACACAATCTGGGGTTGATTTCCGAGATGGTTATCAAGCCCAGCAAAGCGGTCATAATTCTATAACCTCGAATTATTCAGACTTTTGTTGTGAGGTCCAGATCTGATGCGTAGTTTCGTGATGCTCCTGAGAGTACCCGGGTAATGAGATTGATCCTAGATTTTTGGGTAATGTAACGTCAACAATTCTACAATTTTGGGTCTTGTAAATTGTATATAAAGTGGATCAAGCGGATTTCATAGCTAATCTAGATTAGCACATAGTTAACTTTGTCTAATTTCTAAAGGATTTGATCCTAAGAGATTTCTGCTCGAGGTGGTACTCGGGTTTTTGTACGGATTTTTTAAGTATTATTCTTCATCACTTAAACTTTAAGATTCATGCCTAATATGACAGTACTTAAAAACATTTAAAGAACAAGGTGGTGAAAGGTGAAATGGGAGATTTTGAAGGAAATGGGTTGAAAGGGGATTTGAGACTTTGGGATTGAGTTCTGAGAAGTCATTCAAAGTGTTATGATCAACTCATTGCCTAAGTACGTTTAAGTCCAAGTTGACAAAAATCTGGGGCATTACAATCTACCCCCCTTAAAGAAAAATTTCATCCTCGAAATTAGTACATTTTCGTACTCCTCGAGAATCTGAGGGTAGTTCTTTCTGACCTCGGCTTTTGTCTCCCAAGTAGCTTCCTCCTCTGTATGATGCGTCCACAGTACCTTCACGAGTGGAATCATCCTACTGCGCAATACCTGCTCCTTCCTATCTAGGATATGCGTCGGACGCAGTCCATATGTAGCATCCTCGCTCAACTGCACCTGCTCTCAATGGATGATGTGTGAAGGATCAGGGATGTATTTCTTCAGCATAGATACATGAAATACATTGTGCACGCCCGCAAGTGATGTGGGCAAAGCGAGACGATATGCCACTGCACACACTCGATCAAGTATCTGAAATAGGCCAATGAACCACGGTGTAAGCTTTCCCTTCTTCCCAAACCGAAGGACTCCCATCATAGGGGAAACTTTAAGGAACACATGGTCTCCAACCTCAAACTCCGTGGTCACCGCCTCATATCGGCACAACTCTTCTATCTGCTCTAGGCTATCAGGAGTCAATGCTTGATAATGTCGATCTCCTCTGAAGTCGCCTGAACCAACTCTGGGCCAATCAGGCTTTTTTCGCCAACTTCTGCCCAGCAATGCGGTGCTTTACAAGGGCGTCCATACAAGGCCTCGTAAGGAGCCATGCCAATACTCGCCTGAAAACTATTATTATAGGCGAACTCTGCGTACGGAAGACAATCATCCCAACTGTCCTTGAAGTCCAAAACACAAGCCCGTAGCATATCTTTTAAAATCTGATTCACCCACTCTATCTGCCCGTAGGTCTGAGGATGGAACGCAGTACTGAACTTCAACTTCACACCCATTGCTTCTTGGATACGAGTCCAGAAGATAGACATGAATTGCATGTTGCGGTCTGACACGATCTCCAAGGGAACTTCATGCAGACACACTATTTCTTTGATGTACAAGTTAGCCAAGTCGTCTGCAGAGTTCATCACTTTAATAGGGAGAAAATGAGCCGATTTGGTCAACCGGTCCACGATCACCCAAATAGAGTCGTAACCCTTTCTCATCTTCGGTAGCCCAGAGATGAAGTCCATAGAGATGAAGTCCCACTTCCATTCAGCTATGGGCATGGGCTGAAGGAGTCCAGGAGGTCGGTGATGCTTAGCCTTAACCTGCTGACATGTGAGACAATGGGAAACATACTCTGTTATATGAACCTTCATATTTCCCACCAATATGACCGCTTCATATCCTGACACATCTTTGTACCCAGATGCATCGCAAGCTTCGATCTGTGGGTAGTCTCGAGAAGCTCCTGACTCAAGTCAGGAATGTCTGGGACGCATAGGCGGCCATGGTACCGTAGGCCCCCATCTGTGCCCACATTCCACTTGAAGTCCTCATTATGATCTAGGACCAAGGGAAAGGTGAATCAATATTTTAATAGTTCATCCGGAAGAGGTTTACAATAGTATAGAATTGGCTAAGGTTTCTATCAACATTTGCGAATATACTAACCTTGTTTGTTGTGACTTAACTCGTAACTATTGTTAAGCCTATTCTTTAATACGAAGGTTCAGCTCCTATCTAGTGACCATTTAACAACTTATCCCTTTGTCTAATCTGGATTAATTTCCTCCGATCCCGAGCAGTGGGTCAAGAGCTAACCACTCTTCCGCTGTGCCTATGAGTGGATAGACGAGTATGCCTACCAACTCGATCGAATTCATAACCTTTCTACCCCCCTTAAAAACTTAATTTCCTAAGGCTCAAGGATCTATGTCTCACTCCGTATGTCAGAAAGAGGTGAATTTTAGACCTATCCTTGGCAGGAAATGGGAAACGATCTCTCAATACATCGGTTTTCCTTCTATTGGTGATGTGTGTTGTGGCATTGGTATCTATGGTTATAGGAAGGAGCTAAAATGATGGGTGTTGTGATTGTTTCAGGGATAAGCATGAGTTCATGGTAAGGTGTCTAACTATGTCTGAGAAGGACTTTTACCACGGTCCCAACCTACTTTCGTTAATCATGTCTAATTCAATATCGTAATATAGTATATACATTATTTGTACAGCAGACTATCTTTCTAAGTTCATCTGCACAATATGGATGTCAAAATGGTCTATCACTCAGGACCTAACTCCTACCTGTCTGTTACCCATTTGAGAAATTTCTTAGGCCCAAGCAAAGCATCCCTATTGGCTATATGTTCTTAACACTTCTCAAAGGCAAAGTAACAAACTTTTGTTTGTAAGTGGTTCGGCCAACACAGAAGGAAAGTTGTGTCGTGGGTTTGAGTCGGATACATAGACCCTCTGCCTCGCGAGGACAGAAAATTGTCGTATCAGTTCTTATTCCTAGTTGATCCCGACCTTTTGCTTGATCAAAGCATTGAGTTCATTGGTAACTACTAGGATTGAGAATTCAATTCAAACCGCGAATACCTTACTTATATATAATTCTCTACTCCGTGTTCCTGATTGTAATAAGCCCTTGAGAAGACAATCCTAGGAAGTGTGTTGTTTTGATCTAACATTCAATCAGAGGGATAAATAACTTTTCTCTAAGTGTGAATAGTTTCTAAGTTAAAATAACTTTTCTAAGAGTTATTAAATAAGCCTATAAGTATTAGGGGGATTCAATGAAGTAATGAGATCTCACTCCAACCTAATCAAGCCAACTAACTAAATCCATCTTTCAATTTGTCTTAGCATAATCAGTGTTTTATATTCCTTAGTATAAGCAACCAATAGTTGTAATCCAAAGTCTATGCTTATACGCTTGATGATTCCATACCCTTTCTAATTCAAGAAATTATTTATCGCTCAGGGTCAAACATTGTCTGATTGGAATTAAGTTGCCCGAACTTGAATTCAACTACACTCGAGCACTACACATATGCTCATACTAGCTAAGAAAGTCCTAGCGTTCACATTATTAATTTGTTAGATTTCTTACACTTCAAATCCTTTAAAATCTACGAGTACCAATTTTAGGTCCCAAGACTCTAAGGACCTGTTTGGCCAATGGTATTAAGTTGTATTAAATGGATTGTCTTGCTAATCCCACTTCGGGATTGGGAATGACATGTTTGGAAGGAAGGTGGGATGGGATTTGTGGGTTTGGAATGTTATGAGACACAAAAGTTAGGTTTTGTGTTCATGTGAGTGTGAAATGGTGAGGCCAAGAGGAGTAACGGTGGAGGGGTGAAGGAGTTCACAATTGCCAAGTACAACTCCAACTTGTCAAGTATTCTACACGTTCAATAACAAAAGGAGTGTCATGCATTTCATTTAACAAAATTTGTCACAATACAAAGAATAAAGTTCTACATGAATTATGACAGGAAGGCATGCGGCTATAATAAGCCCGAACCACCAAGCGCAAATACACTTTCTACCTGCTACACTACTAAGCACAGGCATCATTTAAACACAAACATCCTAAATCTGTAATGAATAAGATATAGAGCGATGGTATGGATGACTAGGCATCTAAGGCTGGCGAAGGAGGAGGGGCACCCTTATCCTGCAAACAGCACAGGATAGTCTTCAGCGTATGAGTCACCTTCTTGTACTTGTGCTTCACGAGGCCCCGAAGATCCATAACATCCCGTCGTAGGACCGCCTGACCCTATCGTAGCTCAGAATGATCCTCCTCCAGTCGAGCTATATGAGCATCCCAACCAGCCCGATCAGTATCCTGCACCGGTGCAGCAGGCGGAGAGCTCTCCTCTGTATCTTGGGCCTCCTCTTCCTCTTCATGTTCCTCCTCTTCTATCTCATCTCCATCTTCTTCCTCACTCTCTTTTTCCTTGCTCTCCGTCTCATCATCACTCTCCTCAAGTCGTGCTTGGCGTTGTCGTGGCCTGATCTTCATCTGATTGAGGGTAGCCTCATTGATGTGATGAACCGGCATCGGCATCTCAGCCCCAAGACTGTAGCCAAACTCACGTGCAATCTTGCATATGAGTTAGCCAAAGGAGAGCGAATCAGTCCTTCTAGCAGAGCGTGCAATATTAATTATCTATCGCAACACAAACGTAGGCACGCACAGGTTCACTCTCTGCCCCACTTGATACAGGAAATCTACCATGAGGCACGTACACTTACTGCGATTGCTCCACCTGGGGTAGACATTGAATGTGAAGATGTGATGGAGCAAGCGGAAGTTGTCAGACATATCGATCGCTAGAAGACTTTTGTTCGGCTGCCACTCGACCAGTCGGCCACCATAAAGGGAACGTGTGCGAAGATCCCTTTCACGTACACTTCTCAGATTCATCTTGCAAGCATGCGCCTCACCAAGGGGCACATTCAGAAGCCGCGATATCACTCTGACATCAACTGTGGCCAACCGATCTCCTCTACATGGGATCTGGATCTGCAAGGGTTCGAGCGTAGGCTCGTGAATGTTGGCATAGGATAGAACTCACATTGGCGCGATACCCGCCATCAAATAGTGGACCCCAATGGGCTTCTTCCAGAAACTCGAACAACAGATACTCTCCAAAGAGCCTCCCATCCACCCGAGCTTCAAAAAGGACCTTACGACCCTCATACACTCCATAGGACAGCTCCGCCAATAGAGCCCTTTCAGCAGGAATCCAAGGATCAAGATCTCGCTTCGTCCGAAACTCCCGAGCGGCGCTTGTGCTAGCGATGGTGCCTCTCGACCTCCTTGAACACGTAGGGCGACTAGGCTCAGCCTCATCTACAGCCCCCTTTCTCTTTTCCATGAGAGAAAGGACAGTGGAAACTAAGAAAATGGCCATGATGAACTCGAAGAAGGCCATGGAAAGTGAAGAAAAAAGGGAATATGGTTAGAGTTTTTGGTTCTCCATGAGTTTGAGCCTCAACAGGGGTTTGTAAAGGCCCAAATGACAGGGATTGAAGAAGAAAATGAAGAGATGGAATGGGTTGAGAGCTTACACGATTTTGAGCTTCAAATGGGGGTGTTGGAGCTCAAAGGAAAGAAAATGGAGAGGTAGGGGAGTAGGTGTTGCTATAAACGATGGAGGGGTGTGGGTTTTAACAGGAAATGACGGAATGGGCGATTGAAGGGGAGGTTTGAGAGAGAAAACAACAACTTTGAGGGAAAGGGAGAGCTTAGAGGTGTATTTTATGAAGGAGGTAGGCGTTTGAGAATGTTTTAGGTGATGACCCACACACCAGGGGGTCACCCTAGGCCCCAAAAACCATCGGCCCGAGCGGCCCGCTTAGGCCAGCCCGTTAACCGGAGAGGCATCGTTGACTCGGCGAGGGCCTCGCCACTCTCTGGACCATCTAGCGATGCCTCACCATTTGGGTGAGGTCCACGTGCCCCTTAAGTCCCAAAATGATGTGGGGTCCACCCTAGGTCCCTCTGGATTTGCTTGGGTAGGCCCCCGACCTCGTTTTGAGCCGTTTCGAGTACTTTCGGGAAGTTTCTGATACATATCTGTATTTACCAATTTCTAACGGCTGGGATGGGATGAGTTATGATCTAAACCCGTTGTTTGACAGTCTAGAAGTATTTTAGGGTCGACTTGTGTGATCACGGTTGAGCACAGACTCAAACAAAATGACCGATTTCAGTGAACTTCGCCAATTAGCGAAATCGGAATACCTATGAATGTTTCTACATTTTTCTCACACCCACCTAAGCCGAAGGGCAACATCGTATGTCGTGTGACCATAACCCAGGTCCGGTTTAATCTAAATCATGCCCTGAAAATCGTCTGATACCAACTTGTAACGCCCTGAAAATCGGGGGTTGAGTAGCAACTCAACACCCGAGTTCCAAAACATCACTTATGCAACATAAATGCTTATGATTGAATGCTGTCTGTGTTAGTGAAATAATCATGAGTGGGATTGTACCAAAACAATAATTCATCCTCTAGATCAAGTTATAAAATGAAAGCGGAAGACTGAAAGATGTATATAGCTATATATACAGCCATAAACGGTCACAATCGGTCTCCAGTATAAACACCTTACTGAGTCACCATATATGTATTAGTTTTAAAAATCAAAATGCCAAGACATGGTACAACTATAATGGTAAACCCTGTAGTCTCATGGCCTAAGCGAAGCCTCTAGAGAACTGTATGTAAGAAAACTCATCCTGATCATCATAGTAATCAGGCTCAGCCTCCAGCATCTCTTTAACACCTGAATCTAAGACAAAGTCTGGTTGGTGTGTATAACACCGTCCCGTAACATGGGAGTGATTAGCTAACTCAGTGGAACAATAAAACATAGGTTAACATGTTATCAATTTAGTCAAGCAGTAATGATAAAGCAGTACAATCAAACACTCCTAAATACTCTTATTAATGCAGGTATGGAATGCAGTCATGATGCATGCCCTTGCCAAACCACCCTCCTATGACACCATCTTACGTTTGCGTCATGCGTTCATCCCTCAGTGCTCCACATCTTCTAGGCAGATGCAGTGCTATGTTATGAGCGTGATTACCGAGTTATTATAAGTCCTTTTCATATAGCAGTATTGGAAAACTAAGGTACCTTCCTTATATCATTCCTAAACAATGATCCATTCTAGGGTCGTCAGTCCTAGATAATCTCATACGATGATACGGTTCTAGGTTGCTGTAAAGGGCTGTCAGGGCTGTTACATGCACTCGTTGAACCGCTCCCCCATCACCTTATCAATACATGCTTAGTTTATACTCTGTTTACTATGGGAATGCTCATCGCCTCTCCGCAGATTCAGAGTATGCTCGAGGTCACTATAAAGGGCTGTCAGGGCTGTTACATGCAATCGTTACACCACTCTCCCATCACCTTATTAGTGTAGGCCGACAGCTCGAATACCGTGTCCCATAGCACCGTATTCGGCTCACGAGTCTGGGTTACTCACTAGTCACTACAGGGAGGCTCGTGGCCCCAGCGTAGGCCGACAGCTCGACCACGGTGTCCCATACCACCATGCCTGGCTCATGAGTCTTAGCGGATCGAGGTACCAAGGTTAACGGGATTACACTGGTAAGTTTGGTACCTTAGGTTCAAGCAGTAGTGTCCAAACATGGTAAACGTAAATTAGACAGATCGGGTTACTTGACGAGCTCTACTAGCACGAGCGCACGACTAGCTGAACGACATGAAGTACATAAGCACTTCACGTGGCCTAACCACTATCACCAACCGAAGTACGACTCGGGTTCGTCAAACACATCCTACGTGGCGAAGGAATCTCAACCAGAAACTTATGTCTATTACCGATCGTCTGGACTATAACATAGCCCCAATCATATTCAATCCTTAACCAGAAGCATGTAGAGTAAAACAGAATAAACAAAATAATTCAAACATGTCAACAAGCATGTTATAAAGCACAAGGCAAGCAGGAAATATAAACACATACATTTTATAAGAAAGCGATTAAATTAAATAACTAACATAGGGGAAATCATATACATCTCTAAGTTAGTTGAGAATCCTATCTTACCACCTACCTAAAGCACAATCATCTAAGTACTTACTCTTACAAGCATTTTCACAAACACTTAGAATACACTTATTTAACATACATAATGTATATTAATAAAAACATGTATTTGGGCGAATCCTTTCGTCGAGTAAGTATTACACATATATATAGCATGTACATATAGTAATTTATCATGGCAAACATACTTTCAAATTTTGTACGTATACGGTATTTTCTACAAATATATAAAATACACAATACGCCATAATTTGCATACGTAACTGAATCGCAAAACGAACATCGCATTGTGTATGTACAATAACACCCAGATCATGAATCTATCATTATCTGACATTGAAAGCTTTGAAAACCTTAACTTATACGTCTAAAGTCCGCACCTTACGCCATAGAGACGTAACGAACTTAACAGAAACTCTACGCTTTCGTCAACGTTGATATGACGACCTATAACACAAGGTAAGTCAGCTACTTCGCCACTTGTCCAATAGAAACCCTAAAATAGGTTAGGGTTAGGGTTTTCTTACCTAGAAATGAAGTCAGAATCGCAGGAAAAGCGATTAGATCGTGATGGTTAAGCACATATAGAACCAGGGTAGAATAGCAGGAAGATTCTCCCACTTCTCTCACACTTTCTCTCTTTTTCTCTCTTCTCTCTCCTAGGCTTTCTCAAATTCGTATGGTGAGAATGAGAGAGGGTTTAAGGTCCTTATATAGGCCTAAACTTGCCAGAAATAGGCCCAGGGCCAAGGTATACTTAGGTCTTGTCCAAAGGGCATTTGTTTTAGCTCAACGAAGCATTTTTAGAGTCCCCCTTGAGCCAAAGGTTGGACTTAAGCTCACAGACTATGGATCGATTTGGGGATCGAGGTCTCGCTTCGACCTGTGCTCACGGGCGGCGCTTGTGCTAGCTTCGGCGTGCTGCCTCCTTCTTGGACGGGTTGGGCGACTAGGCCCGGCTTCTTCCATGGCGCCTTTTCTCCTTCCCATGAGGGAAAGAATGGTGGAAATGGAGAATAGGGCAGTTACCAGCTTGAATAACGCCATGAGAAAGGAAGGAAGATAACGGAAATAGGAAGAATGTTTAGGTTCCCACGAATTTGAGATACCAAATGGAATTTGAGTGCTCAAATAAATGAGAAAGGAGGAGCACAACAGCTGTGAAGGTGGTGCACAAAAATGGAAGAAGAAGTGTTGCACGAAAATGGAAGAAGAAATGAGTGGAGGGGTGATTTGATTGAGAAAATTGGAATTTTTGGAAGGGAAGAAGGCTTAGATGGGTAGGAAATGAAAGAGGGGAGGAAAAGGGAAAGAAATAGGGGTCCCCACAAGATTTCGTGGGCCCCACACCTGTCTAGGGGTCAGCCCGACACCGGCTCGACAGGCCCTGGCAGACCGGACAGCGGTGCACCGCGGTAGGCGCGGCGCCGCCACGGTCCTCTGGACTGACCGCGGTACCTCCGGGGCAGGGCGGTGGCCACCCCCTCGGGTGCCAATGATGTCCCGGATCCACCGTGGGTCCCCCCGGATTGCACCGCTTGGCCCCCGACCCCGATTCGAGTTGTTTCGGGGCCTTTCGGGTAGTTTCTGATGTATACTCTCATTTACCGACTGTTGATAGCTGGGATGGGGTAATTTTTTATCTAGACCCATCGTTTGACGATCTAGGAGTGATTCGGGGTCACCTCATGCGATCACGGAGGTGTACGAACTTGATCTTGGCGATCGTTTTAGTTGAACTTCACCAATTGGCGAAACCGGAACTCCTACATTATTTTTACATTTTCTCACACCTACCTAAGTTGAATTTGCGTCAGCGTAAGGTGTGTGACCATAACCCAGGTTCGGTTTAATCCAAATTATGCTTTGATACCAACTTGTAAAGCCCTAAAAATCGGGGGTCGAGTAGCAACTCAACTCCCGAGTTCCAAAACATCACTTATGCAACATATATGCTTATGATTTAATGTTGTCTATTTTAGTGCATTAATCATGAGTGGAATTATACTAAAACAGTAATTCATACTCCAGATCAAATTGTAAAATGCAAGCGGAAGACTGAAAGATATAACTAATCGTATACAAATCAAAAGTTCATGATCGGTCTCAAGAGTATGAATATAACACTGAGTCACTGTGAACATGAAATATTACATGTAATAGTACAAAAGTCAGAAGTCTCAAAATAGTTCAATCGTACTAAACCCTATAGCCCCGTCAATCTAGATAGCCTAAGCGAAGCCATCAGAGAACAGCATGTAAGAGTACTCGTCCTGATCATCGTATAATCAAGCTCCACCTCGGGAGTCATGCCATCATTTGAAATCAAGACAGAGTCTGGTTGGTGTTTAAAACACCATCTCGTAACGTGGGAGTGAGTGATCAACTCAGTGGAACAATAAAGCATAGGTTAACATGTTATCAATTCAGTCAAGCAGTAATGATAAAGCAGTAAATCACACATTCCTAAGTACTGTTGTTAATGCAAGAATGGTATGGATGTATGATGCATGCCCTCGCCTACGCTCCCTCAGCGACTTCATCTTAAGTTCGCGTATGACAACATGGCCTCAGTACTTGACCTGCAACCCCTGAACACACGCGTAATGCAGTGCATGCATATGATTACCAAGTTCTTATTAGTCCTTTTCATACAACGGATTGGGAAGCTAAGGTACCTCCCTTATTTCATTTTCCAAACAATGATCCATTCTAGGGTCGTCAATCCTAGTAAATCTCATACGATATTACGGTTCTAGGTCGCTGCAAAGGGCTTGTCACCAAATCAGTGCAGGCCTAGTTATACTCTAGATGCTACGGAAAGGCTTGTCGCCTCTACACAGGTTCAGAGTATACTCGAGGTCACTACAAAGGGCTCGTCACCAATCAGTGTAGACCGATAGCTCCAATACAGTGTCCCATACTACCGTATTCGGCTCACGAGTCTGGGTTTCTCACTGGTCACTACGGGGAGGCTCGTCGTCCCAGCGTAGGCTGACAGCTTGACCACGTTGTCCCATACCACCATGTCCGGCTCATGAGTCTTAGCGGATCGAGGTACCAAGGTTAAACAGGATTTCACTGGTGAGTTTGGTACCTTAGGTTCAAGCAGTAGCGTCAATACATGGTGAACATACATCGGCACATCGGGTTACTTGACGAGCTCGACTAGCACGAGCGTATATTACATCGATCAACATGAAGTGCATAAGCACTTTGTGTGGCCTAACCACTACCGACGGCCAACACACGACTCAGGTTCGTCAAACACATCCTGCGTGGTGAATGAATCTCAGCCATAACTTCAAACTTGTTACCGATTGCCTGGACTATAACATAACCCCAATCACATTCAATCCGTAACCAGAAAGCATGTATAATAATCAAAGCAGAATTAACAAGTAATTCAAACATGTTAAGAAGCATGTTATAAAGCACAATATAATCAGGAAATACAAACACATATATTTCATAAGTGATTAAATTAAACAACTTGCATGGAGGAAATCATATACATCTTTAAGGTAGTTGAGAATCCTAACTCAACACCTACCCTAAGCACCATCATCCACATACTTACTCTTACAAGTATTTTCATAAACACTTAGAATACACTTATTGCCATACATAACGCATATTAGCCAAAACATGTATTAGGGCGTATTCTTTCGTCGAACAAGTATTACACATATATATAGCATATACACACGGTAAATAATTATGGCAAACACACTTTCATATTTTGTATGTATACGATATTTTCTACAAATATACAAAATACACTAAATGCCATAATTTGCATACGTAACTGAATCGCAAAATGAACATCGTAATTTGTATGTGAAATAACATCCAGATCATGAATCTATCATTATCTAACATTGAAAGCTTTGAAAACCTTAACCTACACATCTATAGTCTGCACCTTATGCCGTAGAAATGAGTAACAGACTCAGTTTAATCACCAAGTCTTTATCAACGGTAGAATAACAACCTATGACATGTAATAGGTTAGCTATTTCATCACTTACACTAGTTGGATCCCTAGAACTAATTAGGATTAGGATTTCTTTCCCAAAAATGAAATTAGAATCGCCAGAAAAGCGATACAGTAGTGATGGATAGGCACGTAGAATAGCAGGGATCGATTCCCAGGAATGATTTCAGCTTCACTCTCACTTTCTCTCTCTTTACTCTCTCTCTCTCCTAGGGTTTTCTCAAATTCGGATGGGGTGAATGAGAGAGGGTTTATGGTCCTTATATAGGCCTAAAACTGATGGAAATGGCCCCAGGGCCAAGGTATACTTAGGTTATGTCTAAAGGGAGTCTATTTCAGCTCAACGAAGCATTTTCGAAGCCCCCCTTGAGCCAAAGGTCGGACTTAAGCTCACTGACCTTGGATCTAGGTTGAGTTAAGTTTTCATTCCAATCGGGTTTCTAGATCACACGTGGCGGACCAGTTTCAGTTCAACGGTCACCGAAACTCGATCAGGGTCACAAGTACACTAACCTGTGTATGAAATTTCCCCTGATCTGAGGATGTATTTGGGTCAAATTCTGACGGTCTGATTGCTTATATTAGGCCTGCAAGCGACAAGTCTTAGATTACTTAAATTAGATTTAATTTATAAAGAAATCCACATTTTCTCACACTCTTCACTTCGGGCTCAAGCGAATAGCCTTGGAACACTATCTGGATTTGATTTCTGAGATAGTTAGCAAGCCCAGCAAGACGGTCCTAATTATATAATTTTGTAGTAATCAAACTTTTGACGTGCGGTTAGGATCCGATACGGAGTTTCAATGTGCTCCCAAGAGCAACTGGATAATGAGATTGATCCTAGATTTTAGGGTAACCTAGTGTCAATGATTCTACAAGTTTGGGGTCTTACAGATCGTATTTAAAGTGGATCAAGCAAATTTCGTAGCTAATCTAGATTAGCACTTAGTTAACTCTGTCTAATTCCTAAAGGATTTGATCCTGAGTGATTTCTACCTGAGGTGGTACTCATGTTTTTGTACTGAATTTTCTGAGATGTTACACTCAGCTTGCCCACATGTCTGTGGGTCGTATGGATTGCTCACCTTGTGAGAGATACCATATTTCTTCATTAAGTTTACGAATGGCCTATTACAAATATGTGAGCCTCCTCACTAATGATGGCTCGATTCATTTCGAACCGAGAAAGAATGTTTTCTTTAAGAATTTAATGGCCCTCTGATGGTCATTGTTCTGGCATGGGATTGCTTCAACCTATTTAGTGACATAGTTATGGCTAACAGGATGCATAAATTCCCATGAGATTGGGGAAATGGTTGTACACAAGTCTTTTAGAAATTTGGCATATGAATGTATTTGTTTTACGGCATCAAGTAGAGGAATATTGAGCTTCACTTGTTTTAATACCTCTAGAATGTCCTGAGAGTTAGAGAGAGATTTTAGTGCTATCAACCGTTGGGGAAATGGGGAAATTGGCTTACCTTGAAGTTCTGGTTCTAATTCTTATGGAGTAGTGCTAGGTCTATCATCATTGTCCTCTTCCGGGTCCTTAGGCTTTTTAGCCCTAACCGGAATAGTTTTGTCAATGGTCTTCCCACTCCTAAGAGTGGTGATAGATTTAGCTTGCTCCATCTAATTTGAAGCGCTTGGATCACTTATCTCATATTACGGTTTGGGATTGGGGAAAGGTTGAGCAGGAAGCATCCCCTTTCCCCCAATCATTAAGTGCGACTTTATCCTTTGAATAAATGACGCAAGCGTTCCCAATGCTAATATGATATCCTGGTTGAGTATCTCTTGGTCTTGAATATGTTTTTAAAACGGATCCTCTTGAGGTTTCCCTTGAATTGGAATTTGATTAGGGAATCCTTGAGTAGCTATTTGTCCATTCCTCCAACTGAAGTTTGGATGATTTCTCCAACTAGGATTGTATGTATTGGAGGTGGGTCCATTGAAAGGTCTTTGGTAACTATTCACGGCATTAGATCATTCATTCAGTGCCTCTTGAAAAGTAGGTATTGTTGGACAATTTTCAGTTTTGTGAACGTTACAAGCACAAATATCGCGAACAATTTCCTTAGCTTATCCTTCTTAAGTTCTATGGCCTCGAATTTCCTTATGAGATTAACCACTTTAGCACTGATATCATCATCCTCTTTCAGAAGGCATATTCTGCCCCTCTCCTTTGATTGAGTGGGCCTAGAGGTGGTGCTCGATTTAAGGGAGATGTCCCATGATTGTGCAGTTTTATCGAGTTTTTCAAAGTAATCTCACACCTCATCAACATTTTTGTTCATGAACTCCCCATTGCACATCATCTCGACAAATTGGCACATGGAAGATGTTAGTCCATCATGAAAGAAGGTTGTTATGCACCACATTTCAAAACCATGTTGTGGGCATGAATTGACGAGATCCTTAAATTGTTTCCAACATTGGAAGAATGTTTCATCTTCCTTTTGGGCGAAGTTCATGATCAATTTTCTGATGGTGTTTGTCTTATTGAATGGAAAGAATTTTTTTATGAACTCCTTCATCATGTCATTCCATGTGCTTATAGATCGCGGGCGTAGTGAGTGCAACCATGTCTTAGCTTTTTCTTTCAAGGAGAAAGGAAAGAGTTTCAGCCTGACCGTGTCCTCAAACACGTTAGGAAAGTATAAAGTGGCTATAACCTTATCAAATTCTTACAAGTGTAGGTATGGACTTTCAGATTTAAGTCCAAGGAACTTAGGAAGGAGTTGGATCACTCCAGGCTTGATATCCATGTTTCCTGTGTTTTCTGGAAAAACCATACAAGGAGTGTTCACTCCTGCAGGTTGCAAGTAATATTGTAAAGTATGAGGCAGGGATGCATGGTGCACCTCATTCTCATCCTAAACTTCCACAACTCGAGGTTGCAGTTGCTTCATTAGTTGATTTACAGGTTGATTTGCAGCCATAACCTCGATTAACTCTAAGGATCTCAAGTGGTGTCTAATCCTATGATGGATAGATAACCCCTCAACCAATCCTCCACTCAAAAGACATTGAGTGTTATCACGGACCCACTTGGGCATGAAACACTCTCAGCCCTCAATTTCAGATTCTATCCCAAACTTAAAAGAAAGAAGGAAATAGAAATCTAAAATTAGAAAGATATAGAATTAGAAAGAGGTTACCAAATTAGAAGTTCCTAAATTAAGATCCTACAGAACAAAACAAAATAAGTTAGTTTCTAAAACAAAAATTCTAAAATTAGAAAGTTTCTAAAACTAGAAGTAGAAAGATGAGTTAGTTTCTAAAAAAAAATAAAAAAATCCTAGAATTAGAAAGTTTTAAAAATAGAAAACAAACCCAAAATCAGAAATAGAAAGAAAGAAAAATTAGAAAGAGATTACCAAATTAGAAGTTTCTATATTTGGATCCTACAAAATAGGAAAATTAAGTTAGTTTCTAAAAATCTAGAGAAACCCTAAACCTAAAAATAGAAAGTAAATAAATCCTAATCTTAACCTACTTTAAAAACTAATCAATCTCAGAAAAACACAGCCGTTAATCCCCGGCAACGACGCTAAAAACTTGTTCACAACCCCAGGTGTAGGGTTGTGATGTAGTAATAATCTTGGTGAGACTAAAGTCGAATCCATAGGGACTAATCTTGTGTGTCTATTATGAAAGCAATTAGAATCAAAACTATGAGAAGATCGAACGACAATGGTAGACAATAGGAAATACTGATTCAACAACCAACATGGGAGAGTTGTGAAGAATAGAAGGCATTCCATCACTCAGCCATGCCCAAGGGACGATAGAGAACAACAGGATTTCCTATTTTCACAAACTCCAAACAGAAAAAGAAGATACTTCACGCGATTGCAAATCTATTATAAATTCAGTCACAACAAATCATTAAAAACTAAAAGTATTCCTTAAATATCAAACTAGAATCAAAGGAGTTGAACAATAACAAGAATCAAATAAGAAAAACATCTCAACCATACTACGAGCTTCACCCCTTAGCCCTAGCTAAGGGATCTACCCAACCATAGCCATGATTGGATTAAAAACTAAGAAGAAAGCATGAAAAACTAAGAAGAAGGGAAGAAAAACTCTTGGGAAGCGGCTCCACCCTTTTGCTATACTTCTCCAAACCCTAGATATCCTAAAAAGTGCCTACAAAACTCCTATTTATAAGCCAAGTTCCGTATATCTGCAAAATCAGATCAAATTTACGCACTCTTCGTAATTCTGCGTAACGCCTTCGATGTCATCGAACACCCTTCGATGTCATCGAAGGGGTTTGAATCTGGAAGTCGCGCCTTTTCGCTCTTTCACACTGCGTAAGTCTTTGTGTCATCGAACCGTCCTTCGATGTCATCGAGCTAAGCTTCGATCCATCAAGCAAGTCTTCGAGTCATTAAGAATGTGTCCAAAACAGTTTAGTGAGTTGTTCCAATTTCTTCAATAAATTCGATGCCATCGAACAGTCTTCGATGTCATCGAGCAACTTCTTTCGAGTCATCGAACATGTCCTTAATTGATCGAAAAAAGACCCAATATGTCCAGCAACCAACTCAATTTTTCCTCATAAATATGATGTCATTGACCAGTTTTTGATGTCATCGAATGTATATTTGATGTCATCGAACAGTTCTCGATGGCACAGTCTTTGTGATTTCTACGGTTGTTCTTTCGACTTCCTTCATTTTCCACTTGGTTTTCTTGGATCTTTGAGTCTCTTCAATCTTGGTCTCCAAAGATCCCTTCTTTGCTTTGGCAATTCTTGAGCACTAAATCCATGCTTTTAGCAGTCTTTTCAATCCAAGCTCTTAAATTCACCTTGCAACATAAACACATGTAAAATATACCTGTAACACCCCGGATTTTTGCCAACGTGGGATTAGACGTCCTTAGGCAATGGATCAATCCTAATACAGGTTTAACTTCTTAAACGCTCAATTAAAGCCTCAAATCTCTTCTCAAACCATTTTCTTCACAAATCCCACCCTTCACTACCTTGTGCTTTCAATTTCTCAAAGCACCTTCACCCTAGACACTATCTTAAACTAGCTAAGTAGTATAACTTGGATCACTTTAGATACAAACTGCAAAGGACTAAATACTACCTCAGACGGAAATCACTTAGGATTAAATCCTTTAGAAATTTGACAAAGTTAACTAAGTGCTAAACTAGATTAGCCATGAAATCCATTTGAATCGCTTTAAATACAATCTGCAAGACCCAAAACTTGTAGAATCATTGACGCTAGGTTACCCAAAAATCTAGGATCAAACTCATTACCCACGCTTCTCGGGAGCATCTTGAAACTCCGTATGATCTCGATCCGGACCACACATCGGGAGTCCGAACAATACGAAGTTAAGGACTTAGGACCGCCTCGCTGGGCTTGACAACCATCTCGGAAATTAAATCCAGCCGATGTCCCATGGCTGTTCGCTTGAGACCTAGGAGCGAGAGTGTGTGAAAAACACTATTCCCTTTACAAAATAAATATCTGGAATAGTGATCTGGCACCATTTGCTTGCGCATCAGTATTCAGTAACCAGACCGTCAGAATCAGACTAAATTACACCCTCGGATTAAGAAAAATTTTAGGAACATTTACATGTGCTTGGAATTTCGGATCGTGGCCCACTGACTGTTGAACTGAAAGTGGTCCGCCACGTGCGATCTGGGAATCTGATCGAGTCGAAAACGTAATCCCACATAGATCCATGTGTGGTGAGCTTAAGTCGACGTTTAGCTCAAGGGGGCCACTGAAACACTCTTTTGAGCTGGAACATCGTCAAAATGCTTATAATAGCAGTAACCCTTGAACCTGAGTCTATTTTGGAAAGGTTTTAGGCTATAAAAGGACCTTAAACCCTCTCCCATTCCAGCCATACGAATTTGGATTTGAGAGAGAGAAAAGAGAGAGAAAGTGAGGGAGATGTGGGAGGAACTCCCTGCTGCTGTTCCCTGCCGCTATTCGGGCTCCACCGCCTGATTCTTATTGCTTTCCCGGCGATTCCGGCATCGTTTCTTGGTAAGAAACCCTAACCCTAACCTGTTTTAGGGTTGTATAGGTTGTAGGTTATGAAATAGCTAACCTGTTTCGTTCTTTAGGCTGCCAAACTCCCGTATACAGAACCTTAGCGAACCTATCGACTCCGTTACGATTCTACGACACAAGGTGCGGACTTTAGGTTTATAGGTTATGGTTTTCAACACTTTCAATGTCAGATAATGATAGATTCATGATCTGCATGCAATTGCACATGTACAAAATGCTTTCCGTTTTCTGTTTCGATTAGAATTGTAGAATTTGGAAATTCACATACTCTAGGTATTCGTATAAAATACCGTATACGTATTTTTTTTTTGAAAATTTATTTGACATGTTTATTTGACGTATGGATATATGACGTATGGATAAAATACTTATTTGGCGAAAGGATTCGCCTAAATACATGTTTACTAATAAACACTATGTATGTAGAAATACGGTATTGTAAGAAGTACCGTATACATGTATATTTTAGTGATGTGTTCGTCATGATTAATTGTCGTATAAATATATTATGTGCGTATAAAACATTTGCTTGGCGAAAGGAATCGCCGTAATACATGTTTTCTTGTATACACTATGTATGTTGAAAATGCGTATTCTAGAAAATACTGTATACATATAAATATTGGGAGATGAATTTATCATGATTATTTGCTGTAGTAATATATTATACATGGATAAAATACCCACTTGGCTAAGGGATAGCCCTAATATATGTTTTACTAACATACACCATGTATGTTGTAATAGTGTATTCTAAGTGTTTGTGAAAATGATTGAATGAGTACCGAATTCTCATTCGTACTCACCATGACTAGTTGTCATGGATTCATGATTCTTGTATTGGCGATACCCCTTTTGACGAAAGGATTTGTCCTAAATCACGCCACGGCCAATATACACCACATATGCTAAAATGTGTGGCCCAAGTGTTTGTGGAAATGACTGAATGAATATGGAACTTGGATTCCTGCTTGCCATGAATTCCGTCGTGGGTATACGCGTGTTATGATTGGGGCAACTCCCTAGGGAAAGGATTTGGCCTAATGCCTATGTGATCGACATATGTCATGTATGTTGATGTATGTTTGTTTAAGTGTTTCTTGGAATGTCTGAATGAGTAGTAGTTAGCAAATTGTAATGTATAAGGGTGTTGAGATGTGATTCTCAACCTCTTTTAACTATGTGTATGATCTCCTTAGATTGTTGTGTGATTAGGAATTGAACATGTATAAACTCATGCTTGTATTGTGATTCATAACATGCTCAACTGCTTATGATTATAACTATGTAATGCATATGTTTAAATTTATATTTACGTTGTATGATCCGTCATGGGTGATGGGGGAGCGGAGCAACGAGTGCGTGCAACAGCCCTGGCAACCCTAAACGGATAATACCATACCTTGATTGTATGAGTGGAATCTTGATCCATTACTGCTTTATCTATCTGCAAGTTATCATGTTTAGGGCTATGATTATAGTTTAGACAATCGGTACCAGAATTGAATTCATGGCTGCGATTCATTTGCCACGTGAGATGTGTTCGACGAACCCGAGTCATACTTCGGTTGGCGATAGTGGTTGGCCACGCGAAGTGCTTATGCACTTCATGTCGTTCAACTTGTTGTGCGCTCGAGCTAGCCGAGCTCGTCAAGTAACCCGATCTGTCTTATGTATGTTCACCATGTTTGGTCGCTACTGCTTGAACCTAGGGTACCAAACTTACCAGTGAAATCCCTTTTAACCATGGTACCTCAATCCGCTAAGACTCATGAGCTGGTCATGGTGGTATGGGACACCGTGGTCGAGTTGTCGGCCTACGCTAGGGCCACGTGCCTCCCCGTAGTGACCAATGAGCAACTAGACTCGTGAGCCGATTATGGTGGTATGGGACACTATATTCGAGCTGTCGATACTTATGGCGAGAGCCGAGTACGGTGAGACCTGTACTCGTGCTGACGGGCGACAAGTCCTCTATAGTATCTTCGAGTATACTCCAAGGTCTGTGATTGGCGACGAGTCTTTCACAGCAACTAGAGTATGAGTTGAGCCGAGTACGGTGAGACCTGTATTCAAGCTGACGGCTAGTGATTGAGCCGAGTATGGTGAGACCTGTACTCGATCTGACGGTCAACAATTGAGCCGCATACGGTGAGATCTGTATCTATGCTGACGGGTGACGAGCCCTTTGTGATGCCTTCGCTACGCCTCTCAAACCATAATATTGTATGAGATTAACTAGGACTGACGACCCTAGAATGGATCATGTTTGGGAATGATATAAGGGAGGTACCTTAGTTTCCCAATACTGCTGTTTGAAATGGACTAATAATAACTCGGTAATCATGATCATCATCGCACTGCATGTGCTTAGTAAATGTGGCGCACTGAGGGAGTTAAGCATTCGCGAACGTAAGATGTTGTCGCATGAGGGTGGTTTGGCAAGGGCATACAGCATCATGTCATTTCATTCTCGCACTTAATAAGAGTAGTTAGAATTGTTTGATTTATACTGCTTTATCATTCACGCTTGATTGAATTGATAACATGTTAACCTATGCTTTATCGTTCCACCGAGTTGATCACTCACTCCCACGTTACGGGACGGTGTTGTACACACCAACCATTTGTTGAATTTCGATGATGGCGATGCTTATGAAGCAGAGCCGGACTACTTCTATGGTGATGAGGAGGAGTTCTCCTATCATGTAACTCTCTCGACGGGTCTCGAAGACCAGTCTTGCATTGACGGGCTATGGTACTTGGGATAGAAGATATTACACTTACACATTTGGTATATTTTAGAACTGTACTTGTAATTATTTAACCTAGTAATGTTATCACACTCTGGAGACTCATCACAGTTTATATATTTTATCTATTTATCATCGTCTTCCGCTTGCAATTTAACTGTCTCTGGAGTATGATATGCTGTTTTGGCTTAATCTCACTCATGTTCAATGCACGAATACAGTCAACATTCAATCATCATTCATTTTGTTGCATAAGTGATGTTCTGGAACTCGAGAGTTGAGTTTATGCTCGACCCCCGATTTTCAGGGCGTTACAATACCATAAGCCATCTTATGTTTGTAAAACCAAGAAATAAATGGGGGATAATATGCAATATGTGACCCTCAACAGCTTGCTAACACTGCTTTTTTGGGTGGATGCAATAAGTTACTTATGAACATTGGCTTTGGGTCATGGTCTGTCCCCAAACTAACTTCAACAAGTGGGTCTTGAACTTATAGTCGACTATCCTCTTTTTCTTCTAAGAGATCTTCAACCTTTAAACCATCTTCCTCACTTGGTTCATTTATTTTGGCCAAATTCATGAACAAAGGTTCATTGGCCTCCTTCAAACTTTCTTTAAGTCTTCTTATTCTGGTTGTGACCTTGGCCCCAACCGTTTTGTTCTTTGGTGCATTAGTCATGTGATTTCCTTGATATACAATAAGGAACTAGCCAATAAGGGATAATGTCATTCGGCCGGGTATCATTAGTTCAAGTCACTTCTGCAATAGCTTGCACAATACTTTCCGAGTTCCTTTTTACGGTAATTCTAGTAGGGCGACCGAGTTTATTTCTTCTAGTAAACTTGATTAGTCTTACATCTTTGTCGTAATAATATGCTTCATGGCATTTGATGTGGCTATGAATGGCTTATTATCGGCCAAAACTAGTTTTGCCTTGTTTTGATTACAGAAAATTATGAATTGGTGGAGGAAGGATGGGATGAATGCAAAAGAATGGATCTAATCCCTTCCTAATAGATCATTATAACTCGATGAAGTATCCACCACAAAGAATGGTGCCAACACCGTCTTAGTGGTCATGGTCAAGTCGACCGGTAGGACGCCATGTGTACTTGTAACATGGCCAACAAAATTACTAATGGTTACCTTTGATGGGATTAAATCAATCATTGTTTTTCTCAATTTATCCATAATCCTCTTCGGTAACAGATTGACTACGACCCTGTTATCAACAATTACTTTTTCAGATGCATCATCGGCCATTACAGTGACCGTATCAACATTCGGTGTTTTCTCAGCGCTGGCTTCACTTCTCTCTCATTCCTCAAATGAGAAGGAAGCATGTTGTATAATTATTAAAGGGGAATGTTCTTCCACATCATTAGGCATTGTGTTTGGTTGTGTAGGCCATGCTTGAAAGTTATTCAATAGTGTCAAAACCATATTACAATGGAACATTATAGGAGATAATGAACCGAACACAATTTTACCGCTTAAACCTTACCCCACTAGTGTTTCAGATTTGATCTTATCGATCTGGCTAGGGGGTTCCTCTATCGTAGGTTTGGTTGAGAATTTGTTCATCGGCACATGTATTTCTATATCAGTGGTCAATGAGAGTTCATTGACCAGCCACTATTATATTGGGAAACAATCTTCACTCAAATAATCAGACAGATTGCCACCACTATCTTCTTATTTAAAATCTTTCGACCTTGCCAAGTCATTTGGCGAATCGGCAATGTCCTGTGCTTCAACTAATATGACGGCCTCGACCGCATTCATTGCCACTTGTTTATCTAACGTGGGAGTTTTTCAAAATGGACAAGGAAGTTTAGCGCTTGGTTAGGGAAGTGCTCCTCTCCCTTCTACTTCTCTCTTTATCATGGCCTTCTACCTCTGCCATCAACGCTTTTGAGTTCTTGTCATAGTTTCTAGCACTATTAAAAACTTTGGGTGAACAATTCATTTCCATACCCCTTCCTGCGTGTTTGGAGGCTTAACCATCCTCGTCAAGGGTGGCCTCCAACATGAGCGGCGACCATAAACTGAATTTGTTGGCGGTTGTTGAGTGCGAATGTCATCACGGTATTCCCTTCCCCTTTCGAGAGAGTTCCCTGAGTGCGTTATGATTTACCACGCGCATCGGCCATAAATCCGAGAGTTTTGTTACCTATCGTCGACGATAGTTGGTTGATCATTATGAGGATGAGGAGCCTAGCGATACCTCCACCCTTGTCGACCGGTTTTCTCCCATGAACTATTCGAGTTGAGATCGATCTTTGGCTTTAGATGAATCCACAAATCAGTCCTGATCATGTTTACCTCCAATGGTATTTTATGATTTACAGGAATTTTAATGAATTTTCCAGCTAATAAAATATCATATATTTCCTCAGCTCGAGTGATATCGAAAGTATATACTTTCTGAGCTTTCTGTGTGATTATGGTGGTCAACTCTAGTTTGACCAACACTAAACATACCAATGGCTTCTTAGCCACTACCTCAACAATTATGATTTCATAGCTAGGGTCATTATACTACGATCTTAGAGATGAACTATCTCACCTAGCCCCTTCCTATATGAGCTCTTCATAGAAAGAAACTTTTTTAGTTAAATCATACAGATCTGTAAACTCCGTGCTAATAATTTTTTTTACAGAGTTTGTACTATAAGTCATCTTATGCAAGCTGCGTAAATTCTGCCTCAATCATAACCACTTTGTAGCATCTCTTCGCCCGCTTGAACCGCATAATATAACTTTTACACTTTTCTATGGCCAAATAGTTGTAATTTTCATTATTGGCTAATTCACCGCACTGCATGATGAATTAGCTGACATGTTCGATAGTGGATTGACTGTGTTTGCCAGAAAATAGAGCAAAATCCGGTCGATAATTCTTCGGCAATGGATGTTGC
Organism: Magnolia changhungtana; assembly: GCA_030180095.1. Taxonomy (NCBI): domain Eukaryota; kingdom Viridiplantae; phylum Streptophyta; class Magnoliopsida; order Magnoliales; family Magnoliaceae; genus Magnolia; species Magnolia changhungtana. The sequence continues at coordinate 8,644,194 of JASAUF010000625.1, forward strand.
TAGTTTACCCACTTAGGATATGGCTTGTGATACATAGGAATAGGATTGCAGATCAATACTTGGTTGGTGACTTCCTAAACGATCTGTATGATCTATTCCTAATCGACTTGTTGAGGTTCTCCAACTAGTGGTTGGTTTGGACAGAAAATTATCATGAAACCTAAAGCCCTGCTGCGGATTGAATTCTACTGGTGGCCCTTGGTTTTTATTATCAGGTGTAAAATCTCTAACTTCCCATTCAGGTCACTTGGCTTCCATAGGAGGTGGTGCGTTCTTGATCTCTGAGATGGGAGTTAGTGGTGGATTACATTGTAATGGTGGCATAGGTGGCGCTGGGATCACATTGCTGATCGAGTTACCATTATGTTGGGGCAACATTTGCATTTGTTCTGTTATTACAGCCAGTAACTGTTGCATGGCCTCAATTTCACTAGCCATGAAGAGATTGGTGCCTTCGACTTGGTTGTGGAATTGGTCAGCCTAGGCCCTCCTATGTTCCTACACCATTTGAAGGCTCATTTGGACATCCCGAAGCACCATGGATACCTCATCCAGGAGCACAACTTGAGATGTAGAGGGTCCAGCCTGATTTTTGGTTGGGTTTGTGTTCAAATTAGATACCTCTAGGGGCACTTAGACCTGCACATCATCATTGGGAGATAGTGTGCTCAGTGTTGCCGGTTCAGTACTAGAAGCGCAAGTCATTCTTCTCATTTTTGGCACAATTCAAACTGTTAGTAACAAAACAAGGTCTTATTGGACGTGCTAGAAAATTGTTCATCCGTTCCTTCCCAACACGGATGGGGTGCGGGCATACTAGAATTGGGATTATGATTCTAATTCAAATCGAACAACAATGACCCCGAGCACCAAAGTATATAGACACAGAGTATGACTAGATTCTAAGGAGATCGGTCACCTATTCAGCCACTCACTCAATGTGTAAGTTGATCAGGTGATAGTCAAAGGGTGGGATTCGTCCTCTGGTGATGGGTTACTCCTTTGCCTTTTGTACAAAAGGATTTTTCAATACAAATAAAATGAGATAGAAAAGAAACCCTTACAGTCGGCCATTGTTAGCTACTGAAGGATACTCCTCTGGTGATTGAGTGAAGTTCAACGTGTGAGCGTAAACTCCAATTACCACTAAATTTATCAGTTATGGGATTAATGCTACGAATTACACTAAGGAAAGTAAATGAAAATTTCAAAAAGTAAATAGTTATGCAAAGAAAAGTAATTTATTGAACAAGGAAAGTAAATGGTTACACTAAGGAATGTAAATCTGACAAGGTAATTGAAAGGTATTTGAAAGTAAGTTTTGGTTTGATTGGTTTGGTATGAGACTCCTTTTTCTCCTTGTTTTACTTTCCTACTTATATAAGCTTTGATCAACAACTTTAGATCCTTCCCACGTTTAGACGCTTATTATAACTGTTTCTTTACTACTCTACTTACATATGCTTCCCATGTTCTTGCTTCTCTGGATTCTTCCTTGCCAGCTGTCAGCTGACCGTTCAACCTCGATCATTGTCATACAAACATTTAAGCTCGATGGCCTTCTCTCTCGATCACTTTAGCAACACATAAATGCAATTAATACATTTTGGCTCCACTTTTCGAGGCATAATCGTACATATCTGCAGAAAATCTTGCGGTCGTAGCATGTGCGCTCATACAGATCACACGTACTTTACCCTGATTGGCTAAAATAGGACTTGGCCGGATAGGGTATAAACAATAACACAATGAACTTAACAACCGCAAGCCCCAAAGACAACCTAAGGATGCTCATCATCATGAACATGAATTTACCCTAAGGCATTCGTCATGGGATTGAGAGCTGCCTATAGTCCTTACATTGTTTGCCAATTCTCCCTCTAGAAAGCTTCAATCCCATTTCCAACCCCAATCTCATCATCCCAACTATCCAAATCCCATCTTCCACCATTAAAGAGGAAGCTTAAGAGCCAAGGATTCCAAGGAACCAATAAGGAGATCAAGAGGTGGGTGTTTATAGGGTTAGGTCTTCATTTTATTCATGGGACAAGTGGGGCCTACCGGTTAATGGCAGAGATCCCGTTTTTGACCCAAGGTGTGGCAAATGGCCCACCATGATATGCACATATATTCCATGATGGGGCCATTCTCTATGGACCCCACCATGATGTTTATTTTAATATACTATTGCAAGAAGGTCATCTAGACCTTAAACTTGGTGGTGGGAATGGGATTTCCACCCTGGATTTCTGATTGAGGGCCCACCTATTTTGGAACCCTATCATGATGTATGTATATATCTCTAAGAGGAGCTCATAGTGGCGAAGCTCCTCCACTACATGCTCTCTCTCTCTCTCTCTCTCTCTCTCTCTCTCTCTCTCTCTCTCTCTCTCTCCCCCTTGTTTGATGGCCCACCTGACGAATGTATATATTTTACCCACGTTGTCCAAACAATGGGACACCCACTATCCAGCAAGCAGGGCCAACCTACTGCCCATTTTCTGGGCCTGTGTGACCGGTGAGTCACAAGGATCGGATGAAGGGGAAATTAACTAAAAAATCAGCCTAATTTGGTGTGGGGTGGCCCACTCACGTGGACCCCACCTTGATGTATGCACTGTATCTACACCATCTAGTTGGAGAGATCATGTTAGGACATGGGCCAGATGGGCCAGGTTCAATCGAACAGGTTGCTGTCCAGTAACAGGCCTGGACGAAGGGAAAATACAAATGTCAGCTTGACCCTTAAGCTGGTGGGTGACATACACGTGGACCCCACCTTGCCATATGGTGCATCCACACCGTCCATCCATTTTCCCACATCATTCCAGGCCATGGGCATGGGAACGAATTAGACTTAAATCTCATGTGGAGCATACCGCCAGATAGTAATACTGTCCAACATGTTCTCTAATGCTGTGGGACTCACCATGACGTGTGTTGTATCCATTATGTCCTGCATGGCCAGACCGTCTAGTAGGCTAGACTACCCGGTCAGGCCCACCGATGGGTTTTGGGCTGACCATCCAGCAAGCCTGTTGGACCTACCATGATGTATATGTTTATCCATTCCATTCAACCATTATGTGGCCCACCGGGGCTCAATCCACTCTCCAGCTAGACCAACCCTCTGATGAGACCCACCAGATATGTGTTTTATCCAGCCGTCTAGCAGCTGCACCGCCCATCAAGCCAGCAACGCGAAGGTGGGCTGACCAGCAAGCGGCCCACCCTGCTATATGCATTTTATATCCATGTTGTCTAGACTGATGGGGCCCATTTGTGATGTGTGGGGCCCAGTGATGACGTCCATCCGTTTGGTGCCCAAAACAGGCCTGGGATGCTGCTAGACTGACCATCCAGTAACAGGCCCACTTGATGTATGCATTCACGATGTCCATTCGTACAAGGCCATCATGATGTGTGTGTTGTATACACACTGTTCATCCATGTTTGGGGTCGTGGGCCCCATTGCCTTGAGAGGCCCACCCTAATTTATGGATCCTATGCCCAGCCATGGGTTGCCTTATGAGGCCCATCATGATGTATGTGTTACTTATACACTGCTCATCCTTTTCCCCAAATAGTATAGGGGCCATGGGCCCAGTTGTGGTTCAGATTTTAAACTCAAGTGGACCGTACACTAGGAGGCAATGATGGTTAAATGTCCACGTTGTAAACCTCCCTAGGGCCCATTAATAAGCCCGTTTCCACCATTACCTTATTGGGTTATCCCAAACCGTTGGGCCCTCATTAATGTTAGTGTTACCCATTTTCCCCTATTGGGCTACCTCAAACCGTTGGGCCCCATTATTGATGATGCTTTCCACCATACCTTGTAGGAGAGTACATAATCACTCCTTGCCGTAGATGGAAGGATATGTAGTATCAGGTTAGTATATCCACAGTTTAGAGCCTATCTTGATATTTGGCCTAGATTTGCCATCCTTTTGTGGACCCCATCATGTGTTTAGGCCGATTATTATTTATATCTAATAATCATGCTAGTGTACTTAGTCTAGTAGGACACACTGAGAACATGCTTAGTATAACATCATGATACATGCCCGTATGCATCATTTGTATGCATGTTGTGAGGAATGATTGATCATAGCATATGCCACTGGGCTGAGATGTTTATGAGACTCCTTATGAGACAGAGTTGCCCCACAGAGTGTGGTACATGTAGGTTTGATGCATGACTAGATGGTATGACTCATGCATCTCGCATTTTGTGTGACATTATCGTTGTATGCCCTAGCGACATCAGGGCTTTGGCCTCCACAGGCATATCGTGATGGCAAGATTGGATACTAAAAATATTTGGATCGAGTAGATATTGGCATAGTACTGGCTAGGCGGGTAGTGAGGTCTTTTCCATTTGCATGGTCGTGCATCCAGTTTGGGCGGCAATCTGGTGTAGAGTGTACTGGACCCCGGTGATATTCTAGAGATGAACTGTATTAATATATGGATCTTGATGAGGACTGGCATACCTGCGTCGCATCATGCATATGACATTGGCCACGTAGGCCTTGCACCGCATAGCCTTGGTATGGCTGACAGCATTCATGGACTTGCTAGTACTTCCACTTACTCTGATATTTGTATGATTATCACATGCATTGCACATACATACACCACCCTCTAAGCTTCGTAGTAAGCTTATACATGACTGTTGCGTGCAAGTGACACGAGGATGTAACTGTGCTAAGGTAAGAGTGTGTGGTGATCTTTTTGGAGTTTTGATATACTTGTATTTCCCTTTCCGTGTTGTACTCAAATGTTTTTCTGTTATAGTTGATATGTGGTGGTGTTGTTTGTGACTTGGCTATGCTTGTGGTTATGCTCCTTTACAAAAAAAATCATACTGAAAATCCTCCTTATAAGATCCCAGGATCAAAATCTGGCATATGGGTGTTGGGAGTCGAGAATGGGGTACTACGAAGGCTATCAGCACCGGATTTAGCGATCAGGAATTCTGTGAGTCCGGTTTCTAAGTTTGGGGCATGACACCAACTAAGAATGTTTTCTCAACCAATGGCGGTAAGGATAGGTAGAAGATGAAATGGAGCAATGGGGTATACGTTCACAGTCCTTTCAATGATAATTTCTCTAGATCGGAAATCCCTAACATGCTCTGAATCTTCTTCGGGAGATCTTAGGGTCTCACTCTAAGTGGATTCAACCTAGAGGAGGAGCCACGAGTAGCTTTCCTCTTAGTGCGATGCTTCATTTAGAGATTGCAATAGAGAGTATTATAAAGAATAAATGGGTTTGGCTAGGATCATATTTTTACATAAAATCCACTATAGAAAGGATGTAAATATCAAATAAACCACAAAATGAAGACTAACTAGGAAGGAGGAACCCAAATGTGGAAAGAAATTGGAAATAAAACTACTTATAATGACAATATGGAGTTGGGTTTGACAAGTGGAGCCACAACTAGTCAAGGAAGAAAGGGAAAATGAGAAAAAAAAATGTGTTTTTCCATCTTTTAAGGAGTAAACTCGCGCAATTCGACCGGTCGAGTATGGTCCTCGACCCGTCGAAGGTCGATTGGTCGAGGACGTACTCAACCCATCGAGTAGCCGAAAAAATTGCATATTTTTAATTTTTGAAATTTTATATGTTTTGCATTATTAAAAATTATAAACATTCAATAAATAAAATGCATAAACAACATGATTCAATTTATTAAAAGTGCATAAACCAATATCATGTTTTAATTTAGAATATCTACTCCTATCAAGCGGTTTGGTTATAATGTTAGCAAGCTATTTTTCAGTCAGAATATACTCTAATAAAATACTCTTATTCTCAACTAATTCTCGAATATAATGATATCAGATGTCAATATGCTTTGTACGAGAACGTTGAATGAGATTTTTTAAAATATTAATTGTGCAAAATATAATATCATTGTATCTTACGCAATCCCATAATCTGCTAACATCCTTTTCGTCCAGATCAGCTGGGTACTAGTATTTCCAGCAATAATATATTCGGCTTCAGCAGTTGAAAGCGATACAGAATTTTATTTCTTGATGAGCTACGAAATTAAACAATTCCCTACGTAGAAACATCCACCATTGGTAGATTTTCTATCATCGATGTTTCCTGACCAATCTGCATCGGTATATTCGGAAAGTTGTACAGTTGTATCATGAGGATACCATAGACTGAAATTAACAGTATTTGCAACATATTTGATTATTCGTTTAACAATGATCAGATGAGATTCCTTAGGATCAGATTGATATCTAGCACAAATTCTAACCCTAAAAGCAATATTAGGTCGACTACCAGTTAAGTATAAAAGACTACCAATCATGCTTCAATTTAAACATAAGTCTATATTTTTACTTGTTTCATCCTTAAAGAGTTTAAGAGTTGTACTCATACGAGTATCAAACTTTTTCCCATTCTCAAATCCAATTTTCTTTACCAGATTTAAAGTATAATTGGTTTAAGAGATGAATATACCATCTTCCTGTTGTTTTACTTGTAATCCAAAAAAGTAATTCAATTCTCCAACCATACTCATTTCAAACTTGGATTTCATCAGATTTGCAAACTCAATGGACAAGTTAGTGCATGTAGATCCATAAATAATATCATCAACGTAGATCTGTGCAATCAATATATGTTCGTTATATTTTTTAACATATAACGTCTTATCAGAATTTAGTCATGATAAAATTTTTTAACCCATGATAAAATTGTGACTAAATAAGAATTTAGTCAACTTTTCATACCATGTCGTGAGAGCTTGTTTTAAACTATAAAGTGTCTTTTTAAGATGATATACATGATCTGAAAGTTTAGGGTCCTCAAAACCCTTAGTTTGTTTAACAAATACTTCTTCATGTAAATCACCGTTTAAAAATGCACTTTTAATATCCATTTAATATATTTTAAATTTCTTATAACAAGTAATTGAAGTAAATAATCTAATGGATTCAAGGAACACAACTGGTGCGAAGGTTTCATCATAGTCAATTCCTTCTATCTGAGTGTAGCTTTGTACAACCAGTCGTGCCTTATTTCTAATGATATTTCCCATTTCATCAGATTTATTCTTAAAAATCCATTTGGTTCCATTTATATGTTTATCAGAAGGTCTAGGAACCAAATACCAAACGTCATTTCTGACGAATTGATCTAACTCTTCTTGCAAAGCAAATACCAATTTTTATCGGCAAGTGCTTCTTTTACATTAGTCGGTTCAATTTGAGAAATGAAGCAGACATAGTTACAGATATTTTCTGATTGTTTTCTTATCTGAACACTAGTATGAGGGTTACCCAATATCTAATCAGTCGGATGGTCTTTGACTAATCTTAATTCAATATTATCTGATTTAGATGAAGAGTCAGGTTTATCGATAATGTTGACTTCATCACCATCTTGACTTAGTGTGGGTGTGATCAGGTGATCGTCAATTACAACATTAATAGATTCCTGAATCACTCATGTTCTTTTGTTAAGAACATGATATGCTTGACTATTCAGAGTATAACCCAAGAATATTCCCTCATCACTCTTGGTTTTAAACTTTCCCAAATTTTCCCGGTCACGTAAAATGAAACATTTACTTCTAAAAGTTTGAAATTATTTGATTATTGGCTTCTTATTGAACCACAACTCATAGGCTGTTTTATCTTTGGCTTTTCTAACATATACACGATTTATAATGTAGCAAGCAGTATTAACAGCTTCAGCCCATAAGTTTTTTGGTAAGTTCATGCTATTTAGTATTACATTGGCCATTTTCTGTAACACTATATTCTTTCTTTCAATAACCCCATTCTGTTGAGGTGTTTTAGGAGCAGAGAACTCATGTGATATACCATGGTCTGTACAATGCTTCTCAAAATTGCTATTTTCAAACTTAGTACCATGATCACTTTTGATTTTGATCACATGTACTTTTGTTTCAGTCTGAATTCATTTTACAATTCTTCTGACTTCATCGAGAGTCTCTAATTTCTCTCTCAAGAAAGTTACCCAAGTATATCTGGTAAAATCATCAATGATAAGCAGAAAATATTTCTTTCCACCTCTATTCTTCATTCTCGTTGGTCCCACCAAGTCCATATGGAGTAGTTCAAGAGGTTTGGTTATAGCCAAGGAGTTTACTTTTTTGTGACTACTCTTGATTTGCTTGCCAATCTGACATACGCTATAAATCTTTTCTACCTTTTTTAATTTGGGTAAGCCATGAATATGCTCTCTTTTGCTCAATTTATAAAGATCTCTAAAGTTAATATGTCTGATACGTTTATGCCTAATTTTATTTTGTACATTTGGACCATGTAACATGAAAAGTTAGAAAAGCATGAGTTATTAATAATGTAGCAATTCTCAAAAGTCCTACGACCATTTAATATCACACTTACTTTCTCATTTGAAATCTCACATCCATGATTTATAAAATTTACACTGTGTTTGTTATCGTAGATTTGAGAAATACTTAAGAGGTTATGTTTAAGACCTTCGACATACAATACATTCTCAAAAGGAAGAAGATTAGAGAGTTGAACAGTACATTGGCCTATAATTCTACAGTTGCTTCCATCACTGAAAGTAATTGAACCATCATTCACTTCTTTAAAGTTGGTGAATGTTGTTTGTCACCTGTCATATGCCTTGAACATCTACTATCCAGGTACCATTTTAAATGGCAAGTGACTTTGAATGCTTGTCGGCAACAAGACATGCAACCTTTGGAACCCATTTCATTATGGTTTTGGGTTTAGGAGTTCCATTAGTTTTTCTCTATTTCTGGGAGTTTGTATTTCTTTCCTTTCTATTAACTCCGATTCCATCTGAGTTGAATTTTAGAAGCTCTTTGAGTAAGTCCATTATTTTTTCAGCTAAAGGAGGTTTGTTATATCTTTGATTTCTATAACTGATAGCATTAGAATTAATCTTAGAAACTTAAAAAGGTTTTGGATTTTTGAAATCATTTTGACCATAATTTCTCAAATTCTTACCTTTTGAGTTTGAGGATTCTCCTTTTACAAATATAGGAGATGAATTCTTGTTTTTCTGAGAATTATCTTTGATATAGCCCAGACCTGATTTGTCACCACATTTTCTGGATGAGGTTAACAGTTTTTCCAGTTTTAGGTCTCCGTGGGCATATCTCCAAATATCCTTAGAACTCAAAAGAGAAGAAACTTCGAGTTTTAGATTCTTATTTTCAATTATGAGTTTTTTTTAACTCTGAGGTTTTGAAATTTAAGTCTAATTTTATTTTTTCAAAACAATTGGAAAGATAGGATTTTTCTAAAAAATTGTTTTCAAGTTCTTCTTTTAACTTAAGATTTTATTTTTTTTTGTGAATTTTTAGTTTGACAGCAATTTTACAACTTTCCCTATATAAGGAATTGTAGGCATCTTGAAGATCATCTCTATGAGACTTGACCTGAGTTCGCTTATGTGTATATGTGTATGTGAGTGTGCATCTCATTCATTTTGGTTCTGTAGTCCTACCAGTCAAATTCTGGCAACTCACGAGCTTCATATAGTGTTTGCGGTCATCCTTGAGTTCGATCACATAAACCCGACTCAGATCAACCCGAAACCTGTGCCATCTTGTTCAGTTGCCGTTACAGTTACGATGTCACGTCTTGTGCATCCATCCGACGTATAGATCATAAGTTGTATACATTTCATTTTTGGCCCTTGATCATGGTCATGTGGCCCACCTAGGGATAATGTACACAGATTTCTAGGTAGGTCCCATCTCTTGGCACTATTTCCAACACACTACACACACACACACACACTACTTGAGCCCTATTCCTGCACCACCTACCTCTAAACACTACCCACAAGCCTAGAAAACTTACTAACCCTATAACTTTGGTTGTATTTCCCTATTGCAATCATCATTCTTCTCTAACTAAGGCAAGAGAGAAATGATTACTTAGCTTAAAAGAGGTTTCTCTCTCTTTCCCTCTCATTTCTCTCTCTCTTCTCTTCTTCCCTAGCAACTTCCCTCCATTATTTCAGCTCATCTTCCCTCAATTCCAGCCTCATTTCCCCTCTAATCCTCTAAATCTAACCATCTAAATCCAATTTCACCCATTCATATGGATCCCTTGGTGCACTAGGAGCTAGGAGGTCTAAGTTTGGAGCAATATAAGGTGAGTGTACTCTTAGGATTTAGGATTTTTATTTTCATATTCTTAAATATCTCTTTCTTTCATATGGGAAGTGTAGGACCCACCAATCAATGATGAAGATTCTACACCATCCCCTAGTTGTGGCCAAATGACCTATTTGATGCATGCATGCCCATGCATGGGATTTTTCCTCTGTGGGCCCCCATCATGGAGGATTATTTGGATTCCATTACATGATAGGTAATTTAGACCTTACAATCATGATTGGGATGGCATCCCAACCATTGATCTTGAATCTAGGACATGCATGTAGTGGATCTTTGTTGTAATATATGAATAAAAGGAATGTATGGTATGATTGATGAAGGGGAGGGCCTCAATGTGGCGGAGCCCCTCCTCTTGTGGCTAATTATTTATTTTTCTTTTATGATATAATTCTGATCTTGCGTGTGTGGCCCACCTTGTGGGCCAACAAAAATTCAGACCATCTAAAAGAGCTTGGACGCCCATAGCGGTCCAACCTTAGATATGTGGCCCTGAAATCCACTTAAATGGAACACATGTAAGGGGTATTTGATGATGGGGAAGGTCTAGACATTTGTGAGGTCCACTGGGGTGGTCCAACACATAAATTCCTGGGGTTAAATCTCATGGTAAATAATGTTTATATCTTATTTCTTTCAATTACATACTGTTGTCCAAACCCGTCTAGACAGATTTTTGGGCCAACTTGAGGCCAGAATTTGGGGCTTTTGGTGAGGAGTTTTGTACCAAGTATTATATAATTTTTTAAGGTACATGTCCCACCTATAAGCATGTCAAATTTCAGCCTCAACTGACCTCATTTGGGTCTCCAAAAGAGTGGGCCAATATGGGTACCTTGCTGAAATTTCTGTTGTAATTCCAACAAGGTTGCAATTTGGAAACTCAAAATTTTAAATTAGTTTTTAATCAGGCGAGCTACTTTGGTGGACCCAAACTTGTACTACATATATTAGGAAAGGTTTAAATTTAATTTTCCCAATTTTCAGACATCCAGGGCCCACCCCGTTGGGTGCTCAATCACGATCTATCCAAAATTCTGCACTTAGCAGAATTTCTAGATAGATTGTAATTCTGAATTTAATTAAAATACTTTTGAGTATCAAAAATTCATAAAAATTTACATGGAGGTGTTTCACATATGGTAGGATCCACCTACCAAATTTTAGGGTCAACGGACTCCTGTGCACACTGTGGAAAGGGCTAGATCGGCCCATCACGTTGGGACGTCTAGATTAACCAAATTTTCTAGATAGTCTGTATTATTTAAATTAATTAAAATACTTCTGACCATCCAAAAATTACAAAATTTTGTATAGATGTGGCCTACCTATAGAAGGACCATCCTGCAAATTTTCATGGCCATTGGGCCTCTGTACTGACCATGGTGTGGCCTGCAAATTTGGGTCAGTTTTAGGCCAAATACCTGGGCCTGTAGGACTAACCACCATGGGACGCCCCTACCTTGGGCTGTTGTTGGGCCTGTATTCCAGCAGCATGGCCCACTTGTAATACGTGTTGTGCATCCCCCTCTCATCTGGTGGGACCCACAGTGATGTGTGTAGGTCATCAGAAAATAAATACTATAAATTAATTTATTCGCTGAACTCCAACAAACCCAGGAAGCGGGTGGGCTGGAAATTTAGCAATGGGCCCAACGTTGCTTCCCATAAATGTTTGTTTAGGGTAGTATAGCCCACCAGATTTGAGGTTTATTTAGTTAGTTATCTTACCTTTTTCTTTCAGTATTTTTGGGCTTACTTAGTGCTCATCTGAGGCCCACCCAAGTTGGGTTTTATTAGATCATTATATGTGGTTAGTTGCTAGTTCTTTAGGCCTTTTGGACTGAAACTTTCTAGATAGGCCCATTTACTTTTGGGCATACACTCTTCTACCTATTGTGATGGGTTTATGGGCTATAATATGTTAGTAGTTGGGCCCATAGCTGCCCACCAAATTAACCCTGTACTTGGGCTAAGATGTGAGGCCCAATTCACTTGTATTAAATGTGAAATTTCTCACATGGTTGGACTACTGGGCTACCCATGAGGCCTGCCACAATATGTGGGTTTATGACTTTTATGGTTGGGCCCAAACTTTGCTTGAGGGCTCACCATATTGCCTATGAGTTGGCTTTTATGTATAGCCCATTAGGCCATGGATTACTTGGGCCTTAGACCTTACTTTTTATTCATAGCAGGCTACCTTTTAGGACCCAGTTGAAGTTGAATGTCCTCCTTGGTGGCCCTAAGGTAGGAACATAGGGCCTTTATGGGTGGTTGAAGGCCCACCTTAGACCCTAGTTAGGATCGTTTCCTCCTTGGGATTATAACTCTCTTAGTTTGTGGGTCATCCCAAAGTATTGGGCCCCTACTAGAAGACTTCTCTTCTCCTTAGAGTATCTGTCTATGTACCTAGACCTTGTCCCTCCTTGGAAAAGAAAAATACATATATATTCTATAGGTAGTGCACTTACATCATTGTGACCCATATACATCATTTGTGTGTATTGATTGCATTGTGTGGTGGTCATAGAGGGATGAAGTTTCTCCCCTTGTGCACATTGAGTGCGTGAAGCTGGTACATGATCTGTATGTGTGACTCATGCATTAACATCGCATTTCATGATGATATCGTCCTTACTTTATCAGGGCCTCGTCTTCACAAGGATACTCATGGATGGTTGGATGTATGGACACCGAAAAAAATACTTGAGCATGCCGAGTGCATAGGATGCTCATGCATGAAATTCTCAAAAATTCCATGGTACCAAGGATCTGCTCCAGCGCCGTGACTGAGTGGAATATATGAGCACACGAGGGCCTTATACCGTTAGGTCGTAACTCTCATTGTCGTGTAGTCAGTTGGATAGGAGTGTGGCCTTACTCGCCTGATGTAAGAGGGCATTATTAGGCTAAGTCTGACCAGCTCGTGAAATGGGTCTTCTACCATCAGGCCTTGTTGGTGATTGGCTGTCCATAGGGGGTATGAGGTCTCTTACGCTGGTTTGACTGTGCGGGGTCTATAGAGCGACAGTCATCCAGCACTGTAATAGACCCCGGTGAATGTACTTGATATGTGAATTTGATAAGAACAATGGCATTACCTCGCATCGCATTGCATTCACATTGGCTATATAAGCCCCCTTCATGCATTGCCTTAGTATGGCGCCCAGTACTCATTGCATCTTATTCATGATAAGCCTTGGTAAGGCTAGTGATATTGTCTTGGAGCATGTTTTCCTCTTCCTGTACCTCCTACTATTCTTCTGTGCCCCATTGTCATACACTTTCACCACTCTCTAAGCTTCTATAAGCTTATGCATGATTGATGCGTGCAGGAGATTCTAGGCAGGCGTCATAATGGCAGAGCTTAGAGTAGAGTTGAGCTTGAGGACTCCAGTGTTGCTGACTTTTCACCCTTTTTCTATTACATTATGTATGTCCTTTTGGACCTTATGAAAGCTTGTAAAAGTTCAAATTCATAGTAAATTTTGTGATGTGGTCCTTTGTTATTCTCATATATAATTATTGTGATCTTGGGTATGCTCATATTAGAAATGATTATATTGTTATGGAAATCCTCCTTATAGGATCCCAGGATCAGAACCTGCTTTAGGAGCCGAGAACAGGGTACTATGGAGGCTGTTGCATCCAGAACCGGCTATCGGGGTCCTTGTGAATCCTCTTACTGAGTCTGGGGCATGATAATCTCCATTCTCATTTTCAGGGTTAATCCTGAGATTTTCATAATTAGATAATTTATAGCTATCTGAGGAGGTGACTCTGGCTATAGTCATCAGGGCTTTTACATCATTTATATTTTCTTATTCTGATTCATCAGACTCATAAGAACTTTCAGAGGTGGATAATTCATCCCAAGTAGCTATCATGCCCTTTCTTTTTGACTTATCCCATTTAGGACATTTATTCACTAAGTACCCATATTCATGGCAGTTAAAACATTGAATGTCCTTTACGAATTTCCAAGATTTAGATTTTTCTTTTCTTTTGTCAGATGGTTTTTGAAAATCTGATCTTTTCTTATTTTTGAAAAATCTGTAAAATTTCTTAGCAAGTAAAGCCATATCATCTTCTATATCTTCAACATCAGAATTAGCACTATTTTCTTTTGAAACAGATTTAAAAGATTTAGGAACTATAAACTTACCTTTAGGAGCTTTAAAATTTCACTCATATGTTTGGCATTTACTTTAGAATTGAATCTCTCAGGAAGAGATCGCAATATTTTTGTACATACCTTCCTTTCTGGGATTCCATCTCCTAGACCCCACATGGAATTTACTATATCATTTAGTTTCGTATAGAAGTCCATGAATGTTTCATTTTCTTCCATACAAATTTCCTCAAATTTAGTAGCGAGGATTTGAACTTTTAATTTCTTGACTATAGAAGTTCCTTCATGTGTCATTTTAAGAATATTCCAAGCTTGTTTAGCTGTATCACATAAAATGATTCTCTTGAATTCATCAGGTGATAGAGCACAAGTTATGACATTTAAAGCCTTAGCATTAGCATTGCTTTCGCTTTTCTTAGATGCAATCCATAAAAAAAAAAAATGTAGTTTCTCTCATAGATTTAGGTCCATCACTGCCTAGAACTTTAGACATAGGAGGTTTCCATTTGGTTATAGTGGCTTGCCACAGGCTTTCATTTAAGGATTTTAGAAAAATCCTCATTTTAGCTTTCCAGTATGCATAGTTTGAGCCATCAAAAGGTGGTAGTCTGGTAATAAACAAGCTATTGAAATTTGACATAATGAAAGCTCTAGATCTTTTAACTTAAGGAAATTAATTAATCCAAAAAAAAAAGAGAGTAACTTAGCCTTGATACCACTTGAGAAGGGACTAACTTAATGATCGAGAGGGGGGGGGGGGGGGGAATAGGACTATGCTAAATAAAATTTAAAATGCTAAAATAATAAATAAATCAGGAAACTTAATCGCACTGGTATTGAAAATTTGATTCAAACTAGTTCATAGGATAACCTACACCCAAAACAAAGTTTAGGCAGGACAACCTTATTTCACGAACGATCGTAAGGATCAGGATCTCAAATCAAGCAAGAGATAAAAAAAACTATCTATTACAAACATTCACCACTTTTGCATAAATAAAATTACAACCATTCTCAACATATGCAAAAAAGTAAACATTCACCATAACACCAAGAGTTATAGTGGTTCGGCGTGTATAACAATTATTCTCAAATAGCCACACCTACTCCACTCCCAATAATCACTATCCCCGTGATATTGGCTTTCACTATAAGCAAGGTTTTCATAGGGTCACCTTAAAACCTAATACAGTTGTGATTTTAATGGGCTATCACAAACAAATAAAAAAATCCCTCGCTGAGATTTTCTGGCTATCTCAGCTAAACCAACAAATGAGATTTTTTTTTATCTATTTAAATAAAAGCAATATACAAAAGATAGAATATACTTATCTTCACCTTGAAGACATATCTCTTGATGTGGCCTGTAGAACCGCTTCTCTTGAAGTAGATTGTTTAATGTCCAGTCACAAAAATAAGAGTTCTAGATTGATTTTAAATTGATTCAAACCAAAGGCTACTTGTTTGAATTCCTCAAGATCTCAAAGAAGAGTATCTACTCTCTTTATAGAATAAGATTCATAAAACAAGAGACATAGTAATTAAAACAAAAGGCTATTAAAGAAATATTAAAAATACTATGAAATAACTTGACAATAATGGGGACCTCTCTCTCTCTCTTGATGAAGGGTTTTACTAGCTTGAATTGGTAATATCAAATTGAGAGAAGCCCTCTATTTATAGGCTGAAAAGTTATTGCTTCAACTCATCTAAGGTATTCTTCGACTCGTCTAAGGACTAACAAATTTTTAAATATTGAACACGATCAGATAAAACGGTTCTTTGACTGGTCAAAGGCTCTGCTTGACTGTCGAGGGCCCTGTTCGACTAGTTGAGGGTGCTAGATTTTGGTCGCTAGACTTCGAGTCGAGCACCCTTCGACTGGTCGAAGGCCCCTCTTCGACTAGTCGAGTAGTCTGCTCAACTGGTTGAAGAAGCAACAGAAAAATTCATTTTTCTAAATTCAAACTTAGACTGGTCGAAGATTTCTTAGATTGGTCGAGACACAGCTTAGACTAGTCGAAATTTAGCTTATATAAAGTATAAAAACCCATATAAGTTTTTCTCTTGAAAAAATCTAAGTGTAAGGTCTTTCTAAGGTCTGTTATACCTGAAAAGACTGAACATTGAAGTTGCTTGAATTTTTTGAAACTTGTTCTTCTACTTAAATGTTTGATGGAACTTGATCTTCTACTAGAAGTGTAGTAGAACTTGAATTTAGTAAAGCTTAAACTTTCCATCTTGATCTACTTCATGACATGAACTTTAGTAGAGTCTTGAATTTAGTAGATTATGAACTATCTTGACTTGAAGTAACGTCTTGAACTTTTCATCTTGGTCCACATTAGACGAACTACTTCATAAGCTGTTTTGTCTAAGTGAAATTTAACAAACAAAGGTGTGCTTTACAATATAGCACTTACAATTTATGTCTTCGCCAAGGATAGTCAAAAGATAATCCTTGCCCTTATGGCACCAAAGAACCACCCTAAAGCTTCTAAAGTGGAGGGGAGTTCCCTCCTGATCATTCGGTATTTCATGGAGGAATCCAAGGAAACTGGTGAGGTATACGCTGTAGTGGTGAAGGGCGAGAAAACTTAAAGATTTACCCGATGAATTGCCTACTATAGGGACATCCAACATCACATGGACCTCGCCCATGGGGCTAGCCTGCCCAACCGCCCATTATCAGATGAGTTTGAAGGAGTGCTAGATACTTCAAGGGCAGGTGGAGGAATTGATCCATAAGGGTCTTTTAAGAGAAAGCATGAGCTCATGTGTTGTGCCAGCATTGTTAATGCCAAAAAAAAAGATAGGAGCTGGCGCATGTGCAATTTTCTTCAAGATTGAGGTTGTCCATTTCTAGATTTACAAGTTTGTATAGTTTTTCTTCATTTTGAAACCCTTTTCTTGTTGGTTTTTTCTCAAAATATGATTTACATTTTTCTTACATTTTTCTTGTAATTTTTCTTGTGCTTTTAAGATAGAACTAAGAGTAAACGAACTGTGTGTAAGTTAAGAGTCAGTTCATCTTCTCGATCCATCCCTCTTAGTGTATGATCGTTGTGCTCACCGGAGGATGATCCGGAAAATGCCTGAGATTTTCACACAAGGAATATTATTATTGAAAAATCTGTAAATCTAGACCATGTTGCTCATTTTGGTCTTGTTGAAATTCTTTCTGAGGTTGGATGGGAAAGGATTTTGCATTGGGGTGGGACGGCTTATTGGTCCATTGTGCAAGGTATGTTTGCCTCCATTTGTAATGTCTCTCTTGAGGATTTATCATTCTCAATTAATTTTTTAGAAGAGATAATCATTATTACACCTTTTATTATCTCTGCTTTAATGGACATAGACACTGTAGATAATAGAATTCCAATCGCAACACTTTCAGAGAAAATTACTAACTCTGAAAAGGTTTCAATATTGAATGGAAGTCCGGTAACACCTTTCCCTCCAACAAGTTATTTCCTAAATACCACGTCTTACATCGCATCTTTGCATCTAATGTATATCATAGAGCTGGGAATAAGACTAATCTTACTCCCTTTATGCTTCAAGTCTTCTATGCCGTTAGTATGGGTATTCATATTTACTTACCTTCTTTGATCTGTTACATCATAATTCAATTTCACTTGCATCTAAAACATGGGTCGATTCCATTTGAACATCTTATGTCTAGTCTTGCTTTTCATTACAATGTCCAAGTCCCTACATTTGAGGCACTAAAATCCAAACCCTCCTTCAATAACTCAAATTTGAATATGATGAACCTCACTCCACTACTTGAAAAAACAGAAGGACAAGAAGAACCGCAAGAGACAGACACCACCATGGAAGATATCTTCAATGAATTAGAAGATTCAGATGATCTAGCTGATTCTTACTATCATCCCTCTCAATTAAATGAGAGGTTATGTGCATTAGAGCAAAAGGTTGATGCACTACATGTATCTCAGTCATCATTAGCCCAAACCCAAAAGTCTATAATGAAGTACATGAGAAAGTACTTTCATCGCATCAATCGAAGTTTGTGGCTTAATGATCCTTCGATGACTGCACCTTCTTCCTCAGGGTCAGATTGAGATACATTAACTTATTTTCTTTAATTATGTTGGAGATTTAGTAAACTTATTTGATGATTTACTTGGATATTTTGGATGATTTGCGGATATTTTGGATGATTTTCTTGATGATATGTTATGGTTTTATGAATATTTTGGATATTTTATACACTGTACTGTATAGTGTTATTTATCTTGATACTATATTTTTCCTGATATTCTTGCTAATTATTATTCATAACTATTGATATTCATCTTATTTTACCCTGCTTTGATATGCTTCTTGATATATCATAGAACTTTGTTAGTGCTTATGCTTAATCAGAACTAGGATTGTCATATTTTATAGTCTTATGAGGAGAACAAGCGCTCATGAAGATATTCTTCGACAACTCATGAGGATCTGTAAAACGACTCGATCAAGCATCTCAAGGAACACTCAACATCTTCAAGCATAAAAGTACATGGTTCGAAGATTGGAACACTCCGTATGAGTCAACCATCAGGTGGGATAACCTTATATTAACCTTAGGTTAGGTGTATTTCACATAGCATCATAATTAACATCATTTAAGTAAAAATACACTTAAGTTAGGCTAGTCCGACATTTGGTTCGGCCAACCTAACTGCCTTCGGGTAACCCAACATAATTCGGGTAAGTTTATAAATTGGCATTGATTTTATGCGGTAGGTTCGGCCAACCCAACCTTGGGTTCGACTAGCCGAACATGTCTGCTCGGCCAGCCTAACTATGTTCGGTCAAGTTTCTAGTGTGTCAGGCCTATGTCCTAGCATCTCGCTATTCTGTAGGATCTCGAGGTCCTCCCGTTCAAATTTCGGTGACCCGCGACCTATGGATATCATCTGTTCGAGACATTAAGTCGCATCCTGTAAACTTGAGATGACTTAACCCGAGACCTATGCCATTACGACCGCATCGTCGCCGTAGTTCTAATGTCGCGTCTCGTGCATCAACGTGACACTTATATCATAGGATATAGCCTACGCATTATTATGGCCATGGACCGCACGTTGCGAGACCCACCTATACCAAATGACACCATTCCCTAGGCTATCATGAGGGTGATGACATCGCCCCATGTTTTCTAGGTAATGATGGTCTCTCTTCCCCATGTTCGTACAAATCCATCATTTCCTTACAAGTCATAATCACCTTACAACTAATCATTGCCTAGCGAAGAGAGCTAGCTATCTCTCTTATCTCTCTCCTCCCCTCTTTCTTCCTCATTTTCTCATCCTCCATTGCAACTAGAGAGCTTGGGATGTCCCAACCCATCTCCATATCCAGCCCTCTTCCACCTATTTTCCCCACCAATCCAACCCTTTCAAACTCATCTAAACCATTGAAATCTCTTCCCTTAGAGCATTGAAACCTAGTGGTGGAAGAAGAAGTCGAAGATCCAAGGTGGGTGCATGTTTAGGACTAGATTTTCCTTTTTCTTTCATTATCTTTGTCTGTTATTGCATGGGAGCATGTAGGACCCACCAATCAATGGTGGAGATCCTACTTGACCCTTGGATGTGGCCAATGGCCCATCCTTGTTGCATGCATGATCTATGATGGGGCCATTCTCCATGGACCTCATCATGATGTTTTATTTGAATCCATGATATTGATGGGTCATCTAGACCCTTGACTTGTGGTGGGATGGCATCCCCACCTAAGATTCTCTTATGTACGGCCATGCAATGCATGGAACCCATCTTGATGAATGTATGACATATGATGCATGTAGGGGCCCATAGTGGCGGGGCCCATCCATCACCCGTTTTTCCCTCTCTCTCTCTCTCTCTCTCTCTCTCTCTTGATCCTTTGCATGATGGCCCACTTGATGCAGTTACTGTCCAAACATGGTATGCCCACACATCCAGATTTTTGGGGTCACCTTGCTGCCCATTTTCAGGCCAATCTGGATGACGGAAGACACAAGGATCAACTTGATTTTCTGGATGAGTAGCCCACCCATATGGACACCTTCTATGATGTATGTATTTTATCCATGTCGACCATCCGTGGGGCCCACCTTGCTGGCGTCCAGCAGCTAGTTGGATAGTCTAGCACTACCGGTACCGTCTAGCAAGCCTAGACGGCCAAGGAAAACATAAATATCAGCTTTATTCAAAGCTGGGGGGCCACACGTGTGGACCCACCTATGATGCATGTGTTTTATCCATCCCATCCACACCGTCCAGCTTACAGGACGGTGGGTCCCACCTCCATGTATGTATTTTATAGCCACGCCATCCATTTGTAGGGCACACCCTGCATGTGTGTACCTAGCACCGTCCAACAAGGGTTTGGATGGTGGGACTCCACCTTAATGTATGTGTTTTACATCCACGATGTCCGTCTGTTTATTGGACGTGGGGCCCACCCTGCATTTGCTGCACATGTGGGGTGAGGCCTACCTTGATATTTGTGTTATATCTCTACCGTCCATCCCTGGGCGGTGGAGCTCACATGGTGTATGTATTGTATATCTGTACCATCCAGATGGGCAGGATGGTGGTGTCCACCATGATGTGTAAAGTGTATCCAGGCCATCCAGTTAAGACCCATTGTGTAGGGCCACTTTGATGTATTTACATTAATGTCCATCTATTTTGGTTGGACCATGGTCTGCCTCATGAGGCCCATTTTTATGATGCATAAGGACCTTCCTTAATGTGTGTATTGTAAGCACACCATCCATCTATTTTTCTGGACCATAAGCCTGACCTGCGAGGACGTGTTTCTTACACATGTTGATCATCCATTTTTACAAATCATGGGCTATCCCTTAAGGCCTACTCTGTTGTATATGAGGCCCATTTGAAGAGGCCAAATGTGATGTATATGAGGCCCATATGATGAGGCCCAATGTGATGTATATAAGACCCATATGATGCGACCCAATATGATGTATGTGAGGCCCATGTGATGAGGCCCAATGTGATGCATGTAAGGGCCTTGTATGCGGCCCATGATGATGTATATGAGGCCCATGTGGTGAGGCCCAAAGTGATATATATGTGGCCCTTGTGTGAGGCCCATTATGATGTGATGAGGCCTATTTGATGAGGCCCAATTGTGAATTATGATTCCACTATGATGTATGTCATAAGGATTAAGATGCCCAACCATCTCCTAGATAGAATAAGGCCTAAGGGCCCCATTATAGGATATGTTCTAAATGGGCCTAGCCTTGGGAGCAATGATGGTTAATGTCCACATTGTAGGAGCCATGGTGGTTAGATGTCCACATTGTGATCCTCCCTATGGCTCGTTGTTAGGCCCATTCTCATATATCCCTAGTGGGCTAACCCAAATTGATGGGCCCCCACTATTATTAGTATGATCCATCTCACCTTAGTGGGATATTCCAATTCATTAGGCCTCCATTGATCTTAACATGACCCACCTCATTGGGCTTACCCCAAACCGTTAGGTCCCCATTACTGCTGGTGTTTTCATCATGCCTTGTAGATTTGTTAAAGGCCATAGTGCCCACCTTGTGCCTATCAGGCCCATTGGGGAGCCCAGTTTACTATGTATCAAAATGGGCAAGAAAGTCCACTCCTTATCCATAAGCCCATCATTGTCATGAGGAGAGTATATCATTACCATAGATGGTAGGATCTGTGATGTCAAATTTGGTATATCCACAGTTGAGGACTGACCTTCATGTTATGGATCTACTGTCCTTCTAAGGACCCCGCCATATATATATATATATATATATATATATATATATATATATATATATATGCCGATTATCACTGAGTATGTGTTAGCATTGCATTATGACATATGCCGATATGCATCATTTGCATACTTGTTATGAGAAGTGATTGATCATAGCATATGCCATTGGGCAAGATTGTTTATGGAACTCCCAGATGGACGGAGTGGCCCCACATGAGCGTGTAGTACGCGCATGATTGATGCATGATTGGATGGTGCGACTCATGCATCTTGCATTGTGTGTTATGATTACTGTATACCCTAACGACATCAAGGTTGTAGCCTCGTCAGGTATAGCATGGATGACAGATTAGATATTGAAAATACTTATTTAGCACGGGGGCGCCATAGATGTCCCAGAGTGAAAGTCTCCAAACTCTTATGGTACCATGAAGGATGGTCTAATGTCGAGACCGAGTGGAGGTAAGAGCGCACGAGTGCCAATTACCATTAGGCCGCGTCTCCCACTGTGTCATGGTCGGTTGGAAGGGGTGTGGCCTTACCCACCCGAGGGTAAAGGGTAATGCTAGGTTGAGTCTGACTAGCTCGTAAATGGGTCCGCTACCGACGTGCCAGGTAGATATTGGCAAACTACTAGTCAGGCGGGTAGTGAGGTCTCTTCCACTTATATGGTTGCACGTCCAGTTGGGGTGGTGATCTAGTGTAGAGTGTATTAGACTTCGGTGATATTCTAGAGATGAGCTGTATTGTTATGTGGATTCAAATGAGGACGGGCATACTTGCGCTGCATCTTGCATTGACATTCGGCCAAGTAGGCCTTTCATCGCATAGCCTTGGTGTGGCTAATCGCATTCATATAGTTGCTAGCATTTCTGCATAGCATTCATGGATTTACCAGTATGTTTTTATATTACTTTGATATTGCATTCTTAGCACGCTTATATTGCGCACACACTTATACCACCCTCTAAGTTTTCCATAAGCTTATGCACGATCGTTGCATGTAGGTGACGCTAAGACGCCGCAGCAGTATTGAGATTAGAGCATGCAGCTATCTCTTGCAGCTTTTGAGATTAATATTGATATTATATTTCCTTTATGCAATATACTCAATTTTTTTTATTATAGTGGATATGTGGCAATGTTTCTGGTTATGGTTGTGGGTTATGCTTATGATTATGCTTCTTATGAAACAAATTTATGTGGAAAATCCTCCTTGTAGGATCCCAGGATCGGAACCTGGTATATGGGTGCCAGGAACTGAGAATGGGGTACCATGGAGGCTGTCGGCGCCGAATTCGACGATCTGAAATTTTGTGAGCTAGGTTTCTGAGTCTGGGGCATGACAGGAGTTGGTATCAGAGCATAACTTAGGAATAACCAAGGACAACATCACATATCTACTATAACTAAGGATGATTAGGTCCCGAGTGCGTAATCTTCAGATGTAATTCTCTAATGTTTGAGCCTTCAAGGGTTCTCAAGGCTAATAGGCATCTTTGTTCATTTTTGTAGGCCAAACCGCCTAGGCGAGGCATCCGAGCGATCCGAGGCACCCGAGCGACCCCTGCAACCCTCGCTCCACCTCCTGAGATTCTTATTCTGCCACCTGTAGTTCCCGTTCCCCCCCTCGAACCTCTTACTCCAACGCCCGAGACCCCTGCAGATCCTGCGCCTTCGTCCGAGACCAGCGCAGCCCCTACCGTGACAGTTGGTACCGATCAGTTGTAGCAGATGCTCTAGGATGTGACAACCGCCCTCCAGGGCAAGGTAAACGCCCCACT
Organism: Magnolia changhungtana; assembly: GCA_030180095.1. Classification (NCBI taxonomy): domain Eukaryota; kingdom Viridiplantae; phylum Streptophyta; class Magnoliopsida; order Magnoliales; family Magnoliaceae; genus Magnolia; species Magnolia changhungtana. The sequence continues at coordinate 8,668,069 of JASAUF010000625.1, forward strand.
GAGACCTTAGAGTAGGCAGAGCAGGAGCGCGTGAGCACCCTATTACGAGATTTTCTTTGGCTTGATCTCCCATGATTCCAGGGAAAGCTCGATCCTACTGTAATAGAGAGGTGGCGCTACCTAGTGAAGAAGATGTTCGAGACCATGAGATGTACGACTCAGCAGCGGGTCCCATTGGCAGTGTATATACTTGAGGGTGAGGCCGAGCATTGGTGGACCTCCGTTGCCTATGTTAATGGCTTGATTTCATCTAGACATGGGAGGATTTCATTAATAGGTTTGACTAGCAGTATTTTCCCAACCACGTTCGACGGCAACGAGCATTAGAGTTCAAGACCTTGGTGTAAAGAAATATGTCTGTGGCCCAGTACGCAGCTCACTTTGTCACGCTATCCAGATTTGCATCGTACTTAGTTGATGATGAGGGGTAAAAGGCCCTCCGTTTTAAGAACAACTTGCGTTACGGTCTCCGAGGCCATGTTGTTGAGCATGTGCTCTCAACTTTTGAAGAGGTAGTAAGGAGGGCCCAAATTTATGAGTCTGAGTGGGCTGGCACGCAGAGCGATCGTTATCAGAGGAGAGACCGAAAGAGGCAGGCCCCCTCCGGTGGTTCCCAGCAGTAGCAGCGTCCACAGCAATAGAGGCACATGACCCACCAATCACCAGTGACACCTTCAACACTACCCCAGGGGCCATTTCCAGGGACTTATTTTGGGTGCGATGGAGTAGGACACTGTAGGCAGGAGTGCCCCCGCTCTCGCAGAGTGGCGACCATGAGCACCACAAAGCGGCCTTCACCACGGCGCCAGCGACCTCACCACTCAACGGTGCAGAGGTCTCAAAGATCACCGAGACAAGAAGATAGGCCGTCGCAGCCGCAACAATAGCAGTAGGGACCTCAGAGGGGACAAGCACCTCTCCAGCCAGCTCAGGCTATATTCTACGCAGTTCAGCATGACCCTCAATCTTCATGAGGGGTCGTTGAGGGCATTATTCTTGTCTCTGCATGCATTGCCTAAGTTTTGTTTGATTTTGGTGCTTCGCACTCCTTTATGTTTGAGGTTTTTTACCGTTCGATCGAGTTGTCATTAGAGTCTAGCCGTGAGGGATTGTCAGTGTCGACGCCCTTGGGAAAGACCGCAATGTTAGGCCAATTTTGTTCGTCTTGCCCCATGTTGGTAGGGGAGACTTTCTTCCCTATCGACTTATTTGTGCTGCTAACATCGGAGTTCAACGTCATCCTGGGTATGGATTGGCTCGCCGAGTTCCATGTTATGTTGAATTGCTATGCAAGGACAGTCACATTCTATATACCTAGCTTATCGCAGTTCCAGTTCGTTGCCAAGCCTAGAGGAGAGCCACTGTCTTGTTTGATGTCGTGTGCAGTAGATGAGCCCGTAGCAATAAGTGTTGATCAGTTGCCGGTGGTTTGTGATTTTCCTGATGTATTCCAGGAGATTTCGGGATTGCCGTCGCATCGGCATATTGAGTTTCAGATTGATCTTATGCCCAGTACCGGGCCTATCTCTAAGGCCCCGTATCGTATGGCACCGATGGAGTAACGGGAACTGTAGTAGCAGTTGGAGGAGTTGCGTGAGTTGGCTTTCATTCATCTGAGTAGTTCATGATGGGGAACGCTGGTACTATTCATCAGGAAGAGAGATCACTCATTGAGGCTCTTAGTGGATTACCGTGAGCTCAACCGGGTCATGATAAAAAACAAGTATCCGCTCCCGAGGATAGATGATTTATTTAATCAATTACAGGGTGCACAATTCTTTTCGAAGATTGACCTGCGGTTTGGTTATCATCAGATTCGAGTCTGAGAGGAGGACATTCTGGATACAACTTTTAGGACGCACTATAGTCACTTTGAGTTTCATGTCATGTCCTTCTAACTGACCAATGCACCCGCGGTCTTCATGCAGTTGATGAATGAGGTTTTTCGGCCTTATCTCGATCAGTTTATTGTGGTCTTCATCGACAACATTTTAATTTATTCGAGGACCCGCGAGGACCATAAGCAGCATCTAGAGATTGCCTTGCAAACCCTCCGTGCCTACCAGCTGTATGCGAAGCTGGAGAAGTGTAGGTTTTGATAGGAGGAGGTGAAGTTCCTCGGTCACATGGTGACCAGTGGACCCCTCGAAGATAGATGCAGTGCGTTAATAGGGTTAGCCCACGAATGCGTCTGAGATACGCAATTTTCTTGGCTTGGCAGGATATTATCAATGCTTTATTGAGGGATTCTCTCATATCACAACACTGCTGACCAGGTTGACTCAGAAGGACGCATAGTTTGTGTGGAGTGGCGCCTATGAGCGAGCATTTTTAGAGCTGAAGGACTGCCTTAAGTCCACTCTTGTCCTCATTCTTCCATCTGGGAGTGAAAGATTTATTATATTTACTAATGCTTTGCATGTGGGTTTGGGTGTTGTCCTGATGCATCACGGGAAGCTGATAGCTTATGCATCTCGCTAGCTCAGGGTCCATGAGCTGAACTACCCCACGCATGATTTGGAGCTTGCAGCAATTGTCTTCACACTAAAGGTGTGGAGGCATTATCTCTATGGGGTTATGTTCGAGCTCTTCTCCAACTACAAGAGCTTGAAGTATCTCTTCTTATAGTCCGAGTTGAACATGCGGCAGAGATGTTAGATGGAGCTCCTAAAGGACTATGATTTTAATCTCCAGTACCACCCGGGCAAGGTGAACATGGTGGCGAATGCCTTTAGCCATTAGCCATGAGGTCTGGTGGCCCATATGATGATTCAGGAGTGGAAGATACTTGAGGATATTGTAGTGTATGACTTTGAGTTTGACTCACAGTCTTCTATCGTTCAGTTATCGAGCCTATTGATTCAACCCTCTTATCATAAGGGTGATCAAGACTCAGCAGTCAGATGAGTCACTAAAGAGTTATCGAGTAGAGGCGGCATCTAAGAGTCAGTTAGATTGGCAAATTGGTTCTGAAGGTGGACTTCGCTTTAGAGGCCGTTAATGTCCCGGATATTCTAGAGTTACGTAGAGATCTTATGATCGAGGCACATCGATCGAGGTTTTCTATCCACCCTAGCTCGATGAAGATGTACCGCGATATGAGGTGGCATTATTTTTGGGCAGGGATAAAGCACCAGATCACCAGTTTTGTAGCTGAGTGTGACACCTGCCAGCATGTCAAGTCCGATCATCAGAGACCCCCAGGTTTATTACAGTCGTTGAGTGTCCCGACGTGGAAGCGGGGCACGTATCCACAGATTTTATTATGGTCTTTCCGAGGACTCGGCGCGGTCATGACGACATATAGGTTGTCATGGATCGTCTGACGAAGTCAGCACATTTTGTCACGATTCATGCGACCTGACGTTTGGACTGACTTGCCTGATTATTTATTAATGAGGTTGTGAGACTGCACGGTGTTCCAGTTTTAATCATTTCTGACCGAGACCTGAGGTTCACATCTCAGTTTTGGAGGAGTTTTTAGAAGTTGATAGGGTCTGCCTTGCAGCTCAGCACCGCGTATCATCCACAGACAGATGGTCAGACTGAGAGGGTCAACCAGATTCTTAAGGATATGCTCAAAGCTTGCGTGATCGACTTCTCTGGTAGCTGGGATGAGCATTTGCACTTGGCTGAGCTCTAATATAATAACAGCTATCAAGCGACTATTGGTATGGATCCCTTCGAAGCCTTATATCGTAGACCATGTAGATCTCCCAGTTGTTAGGCCGAGGTTGGAGAACATCGTCTCCTAGGCCCTGAGCTTGTGTAGCAAACATCAGAGGATATCAATATCATCAGGTAGAGGATGCGCACAGCTCAGAGCCGGCAGAAGAGTTTTGTTGATCATCAGCATCATCCCTGAAATTGCGGTAATGACCGCTTTAGTTAAAGTAGGAATATGCCAATATGTCCTAGAGGGGGTGAATAGGACTTTTATGAAGTTTTACAACAATTTAAAATCTTATCACCCTAATCCTAACAGCAAGCATATATTAGGATTACTCGAAGGTAACTTTACTGGCTCCCAAGCTCGGTAGTGGATCCAATCATAAACTATTTGAGAGGTGAACAATATGCAAATTAGTTCATGATGGATATGACTGTGCATGCGTGTGAGGTGTGATCTTAGATAATTAAATATGCAAGTATTTAATGAAATCACAAAAGCAAATGGAAGACAATAGTAATCTCAAACACAATCATTTTTATAGTGGTTCAACTACTTGTCTACTCCACTCCCGACAGATGCCCTCAACCCTTAAGTGTGCCGGATTTCACTAAGGAGGTTTCATACGGTTCACCCCAAACCCAAGGTTTTAAATCAGGTTCACCTTTAACCTTTACAACCTATACTTAGGCTGACTGTTTATGCTCCCACGAGCAAGGGTCAACACATAGCACCTGATTTTAGGTACACTGGCTAAGGATCCACACAAGGAACCTCACTGTTTATGCTCTCACAAGCAAGGGTCAACACAACGCACCCACTTTTAGGCACACTGGCCAAGGATCTTCCACAAGACCCTAACTATTTATGCTCTCCACAGAGCAAGGGTCAACAAAATGCACCCACTACGTACACTCCTGTTGGAGGCCTCCTAGAGGACTTGCAAGGGGTGAGAAACACCTTAGACCTAATCCTACAAAGGAATGATCACAAGGGTCCTCTGGACTCTAGTAACTTACAGATAAGCAGATGAGTCCCTTTCTGTAATACCCTGGATTTTTGCCAACCTGGAGATAGACGTTCTTAGGCAATGGGTTGATCCGAATACCTTATTAACTTGTCAGAACTCAATCCCAAAGTCTAAAATCTCTTTTTAACCCTTTTCATTCACAAATCTCACCTCGCACCACCTCGTTCTTTAAATCTTTCTAAGTACTTTCACATTAGACACAAATCTTAGAGTTTAGGTGATGAAGAACACTATGTATGTAGAAATACTGTATTGTAGAAAGTACCGTATACATATATATTTTAGAGATGTGTTTACCATGATTATTTGTTGTATAAATATACTATATATGCGTAAAACATTTGCTTGGCGAAAGGACTCGCCCTAATCCATGTTTGTTAACATACATTTAGTATGTTGAAATAGTGTATGTTAAGTGTTTATGAAAATGCTTGTGTGAGTAAGTGTTTGGATGTTGATGCCTTAGGAGGGTGTTGAAATGGGAGTCTTAACTACCTTAAAGACATGTATGATTTCCTCCATGAGGTTGTTCACTTTAACCACTTACTTATGAAATATATGTGTTTGTATTCCTGGTTATATAGTGCTTCATAACATGCTTATAACATACTTTATAATATGCTTTATGATATGCTTGATAACATGCTCAACTAATTGTATGATTTTAATTATGTAATGCATATGTTTAAATTCATAATTACGTTGTATGATCCGTCATGGGTGATGGGGGAGTGGAGCAACAAGTGCGTGCAATAGCCCTGGCAGCCCTAAACGGATAGTACCAGACTTTGATTGTATGTTTTGAATCTTGATCCATTACTGCTTTAACTATCGGTAATTAAATGTGATTGGGGCTATAATTATAGTCCAGGCAATCGGTAACAGGATGGAATTCGTGGCTGTGATTCATTTACCACGTGAGATGTGCTCGACGAACTCGAGTCGTACTTCGGTTGACGATAGTGGTTGGCCACACGAAGTGCTTATGTGCTTCATGTCATTCAACTTGTTGTGTGCTCGAGCTTGCCAAGCTCGTCAAGTAACCCGATCTGTCTAATGTGTGTTCACCATGTTTGGATGCTACTGCTTGAACCTAGGGTACCAAACTTACCAGTGAAATCCCGTTAACCATGGTACCTCGATCTGCTAAGACTCATGAGCCGGGCATGGTGGTATGGGACACCGTGGTAGAGCTGTCGGCCTACGCTGGGGCCACGTGCTTCCCCATTGTGACCAGTGAGCAACCAGACTCGTGAGCCGATTATGGTGGTATGGGACACTATATTCGAGCCGTCGACATTTACGGCGAGAGCCGAATACGGTGAGACCTGTATTCGTGCTGACAGACGATGAGTCCTTCGTAGTGTCTTCGAGATTCAAGATGGTTTTAATCATTTTTTAATAAAGTGATCCATACTCTACTTGAGATTCAAGATAATAGAATTTGCAGCTATTAAGGTTTTGTTTATTGAAAACACATTAGATCCCTATATTCTTTTTGGGTTGAACTCATACACAACTTCATCAATATCTCAAGAAAGAAGATCGATGCAATCAGGCTACAGTAATGTCTTCACAAGCTATTGGAAGATAAGTACTGTATTTATATTTATTTCATTTTGAGTTTTTCTGAGATACCTCGAAAATCTTAGCGAGTTGGTTTGTGGTGATCCCATGAAAATCATAAAGAGGGTTTAATATCCCATGAAAATCAAAAGAACTATATAAGGTTGTTAAGGTGATCCTGTGAAAACCTTGAAAGAGTGAAAGCCAAAATTATAAGGGTAGTAATTTGGGGAGTAGAGTAGGTGTGGGTTTAAGCACCAAACCACTATGATTCCTTTGTGCATTATGGTGATTATTCTTATTATTTATATGCCTTTCTTGTGATTGACTAGCTTTTGCTAAATTTAATATTTTGATTTCAAAAATGTCGTGAAATAAGGTTGTCCTTCCTAAATCTTTTAGGTGAAGGTTGTCCTATGAACTATTTGATATCAAGAATTCAATACTTTAAGCAATTGAGTCTAATTGTTTTATTATTCCACATTATATCAAAATATTTGGTACTATCCTATTCACCCCCCCCCCCCCCCCCTCTAGGGCATCTATAGCTTATTCTTTTAAACTTCTTCTTCCTTTATCAACTTGTGACAAAAAGGGGGGAGAAAATAGTGTTAGTATGTGTGTGAGGTCGAATGAATGCAATGAATTATGCATATGAAATGAATGGAATGTATATGGTACATATTTTTTTGTAAACAATATTTTGTATTTCTTAAGGGGAGCATCAGTTGAGCATCATTAGTTGTGTTGTGCATAGTTAGTTACGAGGATTATAAAGATGATCATTACAACCTACATAGGGCAGCTTCGAGTTTATTAAATCTTGTCAATGAATCTTATGAAAGAGTGTGATCATAAATGTTGTGATTTTAGTGGATGTATTATGTATGTTGTGTGTTTTGTCATGAAATTGACAAAGGGGGAGATTGTAAGTGCTTTTATGTTTAGCACATTTGGATTATCAAATTTTGTAAGCCAAAAGTGCTTTAAGGTTCATTCATAAGTATGGAATCACAACTACTCTACACGCCTGAAGATCAGCTCAAGATCAGCTTATAATCAGCTCAAGATCGGCACATCTTCTTAAGAGGTCGACGCTTAAATTCAAGACAAGATCAAGTCAAAGTTCAAGACAAGTTATCTCATATATTTGCTAAAACATAAGTGGTATAACCCTAAAAAGACCTTAGGTTTAGGTACTTTCAAAAAGTCATTAAACTTGGGTTTTAATTGTACTTTTGGTCTGGAATTCGACTAGCCTAACCTCTGGTTCAGCCAACCTAACTTCCTCGGCTAACCTAACTTCAAGCCCAGGTAAGATCACAAAAAGGATTTTTATTTGTGATAGCCCGTCAAAATCACAAAGAGGTTTTTATTATGATAGCCCATGAAAATTTTAAGGAACTATATTAGGTTATTAAGATGAACCTGTGAAAACCTTATCATAGTGAATGCCAAAATTATAAGGATAGTAATTTTGGGAGTAGAGTAGGTGTGGTTGTTTTAAGCACTGAACCACTACAACTCCTTGTGCCTTGTGGTGAATGCTTTAATCTTTTGGTAGTGGATGTTATTTATTTCATTCTTATGTTAAATGCGATAATCATTTTATATTCTCTTGCTAGCTTGAAATATTGATTTTAAAGATATTCCTAAAATAAGGTTGTCCTGCCTAATATTTTAGGTGAAGTTTGTCCTATGAATCATTTAGAATCAAGGTTTCAATACTCAGGCGATTAAGATTTTTGTATTCTTTACATATTCTGCATTAATTTCAATTATTTGGCATTGTCCTATTCACCCCCACTCTAGGACATCGTTAGCACTCCTTTTTAGTTTTCTTATGTGAGCAATGCCCTGACTAACTCGTCAATGGCTTAGATGTATAATTGGAATGGCTCGTCTTTCCTTAGAGGAATCAACATTGAGGGTTTCATGAGATACCCATTCAATAGGTCAAAGGTGGCATGATGCTCTAGTTTCAAGATAAACTCTTGGCTGGCCTTTAACTTGATTAGCGGTGAGAAGGGATTGATTTTTCCTATAGAGTTTGAAATAAATTGGCACAAATTTATCTGATCGATTAACCTTTGTATCTCATTCTTGTTCTTGGGAGGAGAAGCTTCAAAGATCACTCACACCTTGTTTCGATCGACCTTAATTTCTCGTTGATGGACGATAAATCCACAGAAATTTCCTATGGAAACCGTAAATGTACATTTTAAGGGGTTCATCTTTAAAGTGTGCCTCCTCATTGCTCGAATGGCCTTCTTAAATTATAAAAGTGATCTCTAAGATCGGCTAATTTTACAATGACATTGTCGATGCATACTTTTATAAGTTTACCGATCATGTCATGGAATATAACTTTCATAGCCCTTCTTAAATTAGCAAAGTGATCTCTAAGGTCAGCTAATTTTACAACAACATTGTCGATGTTTACTTTTATAATTTTATCGATTAAATCATGAAATATAACTTTCATAGCCCTTTGGTAGGTTGACCTCCGTTTTGGAGCCCAAAAGGCATCATAACCCAGCAGCAGGTCCCAATTGCCCACTAACATAAAAAATGTCATCTTCTAAAAATCTTTTTCAACGATAGAGATTTGATTACAGCTTGAATGACCGTCTATGAATGACATTATCTTGTATCCTGCAACCCTATTGTTGAGTGTCAAATATTGCATATTTTCCCTATTTATATCTTGGTTTTATAAAATGATAACGTTTAATGGGTATATTTTATACATGTTTGTACTGTAAGGTGAATCTAAAAGCTTAGATTGAAAAGAATGTTAAAAGCATGGATTTTATGCTTAAGAATCATCAAAGCAAAGAGTGGATCTTAGGAGACCAAGATTGAAGTTTTCAAGACCTCAAGATCAAAGAAAACCAAGTACAAAGGATGAAGAAAGACCAGAGAAGATTACAAAGTTCGCAGCAGAAAATAGGCCAGTTTGGTTTGACTAAACCCAAGTTTGATTTGACCAAAATCGCTTAAAACAGTCCAGCGAATAATGATGAATTTTGGAGCTAATTCATTTTAACTAAAGGATAATTCGGTCCGACCAAAGGAAGGATTCAGTACAACTGAAAGTGCACAGAAAGCTCTAGCACTAAAAGGAGTTAATTTGGTCCGACCGAAACTTAAGTTTGGTTCGACCGAAACTTAAGTTCGGTCCAACCGATCCCAAGCTCGGTGTGATCGAAATCAAGCAACTGCTAGAATAGAATCCTTTCACAACTCGAACTCGACTTCGGTTCGACCAAAGCGTAACTCTGATGCATAAATTTGAGGCAGTTTCAAAGTCGGTCCAAGCAAAGGCTATAATATGGGTTCTTTGAGGACTTCTAAATACGAATTAGGTTTCAAGGAGTAAAGCCAAAGGGTGGAGCAGCTGCCAAGGAGTTTTCTTCCTTTCCTATTTTGATTTTTATATTTTATTTGAGAAATTTAGTTTCAATCATGTTTATAGTGAACTAAACCTCTTAGCTACGGCTAAGAGTTGAAGCTTGTAGCGTATTGGGATGATTATCTTGCTTTGATTCTTATTTGTGTTAAATAATTATTGAGTTCTAGTTTGATTTGAGGAATATTTTCAATTTTTTAATGATTTATTGTGACTTCAATTACAGTAGATTCTATGGAGGGTTTTGATATCTTCTTAATTTCTTTAGAGTTGTGGAGATTGGTAAATCTTGTTGTTCACCATTGTCTCCTAGGCATGGTAGGATGATGGAATCTATTCCAAACAATGGAATGAATCTTCATGTGTGAACTATCTCAATGAAAGTTCAGATTGTGCTTGAATAGTTTATCTTCCACTGGATAGGATAGGACTCCAACTCCAGTTGTGTTTCTTGAATCAAGTAGGGTAGCATCTTGATAGCTATAAGTGGATCCTTGGCACCCTAGTTCCCACCTTTTAATTGATAGTTTAAGTCAACATTATTCACAATTACTCCAACTATTCCAGATTTTAGATTAGTTTCAGATTCTAGTTTTACTTCTAGTTATTTTCAGAATACGTACAAGTTTAGTCCCTATGGATTCGACCTTGGTCTCACCGAGTTATTACTACATCACAACCTTGCACTTAGGGTTGTGAACAAGTTTTTAGCATCATTGCCAAGGACTACGTCTATATTTTTCTGAGATTAATTAATATTAGGATTAGTTTAGGATTAGGGTTAAGTTTTTGTTTTTTAATTAGGATTTTTTGAATTTATTTTTAGAACTAACTTTGTTTTCTGTTTCGTAGAATCCTAATATAGTAACTCTAATCGGGTAACATCTTTTTAGATTTCTTACTTGCTAAAGATTTTAGTTTACTTTTTCTTAGGATTTAATTATTTAGAATTTAAAGGCTGTGAGTGTTTCATGCCCAAGTGGGATCATGATAACAGTCTCTATCTCTAGAGTGAAGGAGGATTAGTTGAAGGGTTGCTTATTGTAACGCCCTGAAAATCGGGGGTCGAGCATAAACTCAACTCCCGAGTTCCAGAACATCACTTATGCAACAAAATGAATGATGATTGAATGTTGACTGTATTTGTGCATTGAACATGAGTGAGATTAAGCCAAAACAGCGTATCATACTCCAGAGACAGTTAAATTTGCAAGCGGAAGACTGTGATAGATAGATAAAATATATAAACTGTGGTGAGTCTCCAGAGTGTGATAAAGTTACCAGGTTAAATAATTACAAGTAAATTATACCAAGTTGTGTAGTATGATCTAGTCAACATCCCTGTAGCCCCGACAATCAAGGTACGGCTCTCACGAAGCCGCCGTAAAACAAGATATACGAGAAAGCATTCGTCGTCATAGAAGTCCGGCTCCGCCTAAGTAGCGACGCATCTCGCAATCGGGACAAAGTCCGGTGGGTGTTGAACACCGTCCCGTATCGTGGGAGTGAGTGATCAACTCGGTGGAACAATAAAGCATAGGTTAACATGTTATCAATTCGGTCAAGCAAAGTAATGATAAAGCAAAGACAAATCAAACAATTCTAACTACTCTTATTAAGTGCGAGAATGAAATGACATGATGTCAGATGACCTGCCAAACCACCCTCATGCGACATCATCTTACGTTCGTGAATGCTTAACTCCCTCAGTGCGCCACATCTACTAAGCACATGCGGTGCGATGATGATCATGATTACTGAGTTATTATAAGTCCATTTCAAACAGCAGTATTGGGAAACTAAGGTATCTCCCTTGTATCATTCCTAGACATGATCCATTCTAGGGTCGTCAATCCTAGTTAATCTCATACGATATTATGGTTCGAGAAGCATAGCGAAGGCATCGCAAAGGGCTCGTCACCCGTCCGTCACGTGGATACTGAGATCTCGCCATATGCGGCTCAATTGTCGTCGGCTGAGTACGGAGTCTCACCTTACTCGACTCAATCACTAGCCATCGCCTCGAGTACGTGTCTCACCGCATTCGGCTCAACTCATACTCTAGTTGTCCGTGAAAGACTCGCCGCCAATCACAGACCCTTGGAGTATACTCGAAGATACTACGAAAGACTCGTCGCCGTCAAGACGAGCACTGTGTCTCACCATCATACTCGGCTCTCGCTTAAGTATCGACACTCGAATATAGTGTCTCATACCACCATAATCGGCTCACGAGTCCGGGTTGCTCACCGGTCACTATGGGGAGGCACGTGGTCCCGGGGCCAGAGGCCGACAACTCGACCACGGTGTCCCATACCACCATGCCCAGCTCATGAGTCTTAGCGGATCGAGGTACCATGGTTAAAAGGGACTTCACTGGTAAGTTTGGTACCCTAGGTTCAAGCAGTAGCGACCAAACATGGTGAACATACATAAGACAGATCGGGTTACTTGACGAGCTCGGCTAGCTCGAGCGCACAACAAGTTGAACGACATGAAGTGCATAAGCACTTCGCATGGCCAACCACTATCGCCAACCGAAGTACGACTCGGGTTCGTCGAACACATCTCACGTGGCAAATGAATCGCAGCCACGAATTCAATTTCGGTACCGATTGCCTGGACTATAATCATAGCCCCAAATATGATAACTTGCAGATAGATAAAGCAGTAATGGATCAAGATTCCACTCATACAATCAAGGTATGGTACTATCCGTTTAGGGCTGCCAGGGCTGTTGCACGCACTCGTTGCTCCACTCCCCCATCACCCATGACGGATCATACAACGTAAATATAAATTTAAACATATGCATTACATAGTTAAAATCATAAAGCAGTTGAGCATGTTATGGAGCACAACACAAGCATGAATTTGTACATGTTCAATTCCTAATCACACAACTATCCAAGGAGATCATACACATAGTTAAAAGAGGTTGAGAATCATATCTCAACACCCTTATACATTACAATTTGCTAACCATCTTGCTCATTCGGACATTTCAAGAAACACTTAAACAAACATACATCAACATACATGACATATGTCGATCACATAGCATTAGGCCAAATCCCTTCACTAGGGAGTTGCCCCAATTATAACACGCGTACACCCACGACGGATAGTCATGGCAAGCAGGAATCCAAGTTCCATATTCATTCAGTCATTTCCGCAACACTTGGGCCACACATTTTAGCATATATAGTGTATATTGGCCGTGGCGTGATTTAGGGAAAATCCTTTTGTCAAAAGGATATCGCCAATACAACAATCATGAATCCATGACAATTAATCATGGCCAGCACGAATAAGGATTCTATACTCATTCAGTCATTTTCACAAACACTTAGAATACACTATTACAACATACATGGTGTATGTTAGCAAAACATGTATTAGGGCTATCCTTTAGCCAAGTGAATATTTTATCCATGTATAATATATTACTACAGCAAATAATCATGATAAATATATTTCCAAAATTTATACGTATACAGTATTTTCTAAAATACGCATTTTCAACATACATAGAGTATACAAGCAAACATGTATTACGGCAATTCCTTTCGCCAAGCAAATATTTTATACACATAATATATTTATACGACAATTAATCATGACAAACACATCGCTTAAAATATACATGTATACGGTACTTTTACAATACCGTATTTCTACATACATAGTGTTTATTAGTAAACACGTATTTAGCTTAATCCTTTCGCCAAATAAGTATTTTATCCATACGTCATATATCCATACGACAAATAAACATGTCAAACACATTTCCATAAAAATACGATACGGTATTTTATACGAATACCTAGAGTATGTGAAATTCCAAATTCTACAATTCTAATCGAAATCGAAACTAAAGCACTTTGTACATGTGCAATTGCATGCAGATCATGAATCTATCATTATCTGACATTGAAAGCATTGAAAACCATAACCTATACACCTAAAGTCCTCACCTTTTGTCGTAGAATCGTAACGGAGTCGATAGGTTCGCTAAGCTTCCGTATAGGGGAGTTTGGCAACCTAGAGAATGAAATAGGTTAGCTATTTCCTAACCTACAACTGTCTAATCCCCCAAACAGGTTAGGGTTAGGGTTTATTATCTAGAAATGACGCCGGAATCGCCGGGAAAGCGGCAAGAATGAGGTGGTTAAGCACCGATAGTAGCAGGGAACAGCAGCAGGGAATTCCTCCCACATCTCCCTCACTTTTCTCTCTTTTCCCTCTCTCAAATCCAAATTCGTATGGCTGGAATGGGAGAGGGTTTAAGGTCCTTTATAGCCTAAAACCTTCCCAAAATAGACTCAGTTCAAGGGTTACTGCTAATATAGGTATTTCGTCAAATTTTCAGCTCAAAAGAGAGGTTCTGGTGGCCCTCCTTGAGCCAAACGTCAGACTTAAGCTCACCACACATGGATCTATGTGGGATTACGTTTTTGACTCGATCGAATTCTCAGATCGCACGTGGCGGACCACTTTCAGTTCAACGGTCGGAAGCACACGATCCGAAATTCCAAGCACATGTAAATGTTCCTGAAATTTTTCTTAATCCGAGGGTGTAATTTAGTCTGATTCTGACGGTCTGGTTGCTTAATACTGATGCACAAGCGAATGGTGCCAGATCACTATTCTAGATATTTATTTTGTAAAAGGAATAGTGTTTTTCACACTCTCTCACTCCGGATCCAAACGAATGGCCGTGGGACATCGGCTGAACCTGATTTTTGAGATGATAGTCAAGCCCAGTGAGGCGGTCCTAGTTCCTTAACTTGGTATTCTTCGGACTCCCGATGTGCGGACCAGATCAGATACGGAGTTTCAAGATGCTCTCGAGAGCAGCCGGGTAATGAGTTTGATCCTAGATTTTTGGGTAACCTAGCGTCAATGATTTCACAAGTTTTGGGTCTTGCAGATCGTATTTAAAGTGATTCAAACGGATTTCGTAGCTAATCTGGTTTCACACCTAGTTACTTTGTCTCATTTCTAAAGGATTTAGTCCTAAGTGATTTCTGGTCGAGGTGGTACTCAGGCCTTTGTAGTTTGTATATAAAGTGATCCAAGTTATACTACTTAGCTAGTTTAAGATAATGTCTAGGGTGAAAGTTCTTAGAAAAATTGGAAGATCAAGGTGATGAAGGGTGAGATTTGTAAAGGGAATAAGTTCAAAGGCGGCTTTAGACTTTGGGATTCAGTTCTGATAAGTTAATGAGGTATTAGGATCGACCCATTGCCTAAGGACGTCTAATCCCAGGTTGGCAAAAATCTGGGGCATTACACTTATCCATCACCAAATTAGACACCACCTGAGATCCTCTAAGTCAGTAGAAGTGATGGTTACACATCAACCTCAACACGCAATTGAGGAGGCTCAGGATGAGAATGAGGTGCATCACGCACCCCTGCCTCATACTCTACACAATTATTTACAACTAGTGGGGGTGAGTATAACTTCTTGCATAATATTCCCATTGAATGTAAGAACTGTGGATGTTAAACCAAGAGTGATTCAACTCCTACCTAAGTTTCATGGACCAAAATCCAAAAGTCTATACTTGCATATGAAAGAGTTTGATGAGATAATATCTACATTACACTTCTCAAACGTGTCTGAGGACACAGTAAGACTAAAATTGTTCCCTTTCTCTTTAAAAGAAATGGTTAAGTCATAGTTACATTCTTTAAGACTACGGTCCATTGGCACATGGGCTGAGTTAACAAGGAAATCCTTAAAAAGTTATTCCCGTATTATAAAAAGAATACCTTAAGGAAAGCTATCATGAATTTTGTGCAAAAAGCGGATTAGACCTTCTTCCAATGTTGGAAGAGATATAAGGATCTCATAAATTCATGTCCACAATATGGATACGAAACATGACTGATAACAAGCTTTTTCTATGAAGGATTGACCTCACCCATGCGCCAATTTGTGGAGATGATGTATAATGGGGAATTCATGAACAAGGAAGCAGATAATGCGTGGAATTATTTTGATAAACTTGCTGAAAACGTGCAATCATGGGATACCTCCCTAAGACCTACCACTTCTAAGCCTACCCAATCAAAGGAAATGGGAGGAATTTATGTTTTAAAAGAGGAAAATGATATAAATTTAAGAATGGCTAATCTCGTAAGAAAAGTCGAGGCCATAAAACTTAAGAAGGATAAGGCTGCGAAAATTATTTGTGGTATTTGTGCTTGCAACATACATACAACTGAAAATTATCCAATAATTCCTACTTATCAAGAAATATTTAATGAGCAATTGAATGTCGTGAACAATTACTAAAGACATTTCAGTGGACCTACCTCGAATTCATACAATTCCAGTTGGAGGAAACATCCAAATTTCAATTGGAGGAATGGATAAACGCCTAACCCACAAGAGGCCCTGACTCAAATCTTAAATCAAAAGAGGCCTTAGGAGGATCCGATTCTAAAACATATCCAAAACCAATAGCTTTTCAATCAAGGCACATTACAAGCCTTTCAAGACCTTACCAAGGCCATTCAACGAATTAAGTCACATTTAATGATTTGAGAGAAAGGGACTCTTCCAACCCAACCTTTACCAAATCCAAAACCACAATGTGAAATTAGTGACCCAAGCTCTTCAAATTAAATGGAGCAAGCAAAATCTATCACCACTCTTAGGAGTGGATAGATAATAGACAAATCTATTCCGATGAGGGTTGAAAAGCCTAAGGACCTGGAAGAAGATGAGAATGATAGACCTAAAATTGCTCCACATGGGTTAGAACCAGAATCTCAAAGTAAGCCAATTGCACCATTCCCTCTACGATTAATTGCACCAAAACCTCTATCTAACTCTCAAGATATCCTAGAGGTGCTTAAGCAAGTGAAGGTCAATATCCCTCTACTAGATGTTGTTAAACAAATCCCTTCATATGCCAAATTTTTAAAGGATTTATGTACGACCAAAAGACGACAAAACATTCAAAAGAAAATTTTTTCAATAGAAAACGTGAGTGTCATCCTCAAACAAAATGTACCACAAAAATACAAGGATCCTGGTAGCCCAACCATTACTTGTGTAATTGGGAACCACTCGATCGAGCATGCACTTATTGACTTGGGAGCAAGTGTTAATTTGATTTCATTCTCGGTTTATGAACAATTGGGTCAAGGTGAATTAAAACTCACACAGACCACATTACAACTTGCTGATCGATCGGTTCATGTACCTAGAGGGATGATTGAGGATGTGTTAGTCCAAGTTGATAAATTCTACTATCTAGTTTATTGTCCTAGATACTCAACACATCATAAATGTGAGCACTCAAATTCCTGTCATACTTAATCACCCATTCCTTACTACATCAAATGCCATAATTAATTGTAAGAATGGACTTACGAATTTATCTTTCGAAAATATAACATTAGAGCTTAACATCTTTTTTAATATGAGCAAACAGTCAGAGGATGTTAAAGATATCCATGACATTAACATGATCGACTCTTTCATGAAAATTAGAGAAACCTTGAATCTTTACTCTAACCCTCTAGAGATGTGCTTGACCCACTCCCCTGATGATTTGGATGATGACACAATTAGAGAGATGAGTGCCTTACTAGATAATGTGCCGATATTTAAAGTTAACTGGTGGACGCTGCAATTTAAAACTTTACCCTAAACTGATGTAGTGCCTCTACCGTCTTGCCTCAAAGCACCAAAGCTTGACCTAAAACCATTACCCACTGATCTCAAATATGTCTACTTAGGTCAAGATGAGACATACCCGGTGATGATTTCTTCCCACCTTAAGAAAGAACAAGAGAGTATGCTTATTTCTAATCTCATTAAGCATAAAGGAGCCCTTGGATGGTCAATCGCAAACCTCAGGGGAATTGAACCATTGATTTGTACTCACTGTATTTATCTTAAGAATAATGCAAAGACCTCCTGACAACCACAACGTCGATTAAATCTAATTATGAAAGAAGTAGTTAAGGCTGAGGTATGTGGGTATCATATACCCTATATTCGATAGTTAATGGATAAGTTTGTTTCGAATAAGAAACAAATGCATTTCGATTTGGGAGATTATCTTATTAAAATATAACAGAGAAAGAGTTCATCAAGAATAATCGTCATATTATTAACATTGAGTTCATTTACATCCTCAGGTGTCCCTTGATTCTGAGATAAATTATCTAGAATGTAAAAATTGACAAAGTTCAAATGTCGAATCTAGATGTCAAATTCGGCAACACTTTGACTCATGATTTGATCATCTCTTTAAGAGGAATATTGTGTGGATCCGATCAGCTGATTTCTCTTCCTGAAGCTTGAACAGAAGAAGAACTAGAACCCGATCATTTTGGCAGCATTTTGACCCTTTATCACTACTAACTACAAAGCAGTCTAGTTGCGCGGACCCACACAACCAACATGGTTTGCACGGGTCCGCGCAAACCCTGTGCTTCTCTTCATTCCTACCTTCAGTCTTCTCTGCAAGTCTGCACTTCTTTCAAAATCTTCAATCTCTCGAAATGAGAGGTGGAAGGGGTATTTATAGACCTCCACATGTGCGAACCCTCGATCTTGGTGCCATGGGACCCACCATTCATCAATTATGATCAATCATGGACAACAAGTCCTGAAATCAGTTGTGTGAACCCACGCAACTAGTATTACTGGTTGCGTGAACCTGCACAACCAATATGATCTGCACGAACTTGGGCAAACCTCCTTAAAGATACTTGATCTTCTTTATCTTTTGTTTCCTTCTTTCTTTAATATTTATCTTCTTAACCTTCAATTCTTTCTTCTCTTTTTTATACCTCAACAGATGCCCCCTTGATTCTTTCCTTGTTTCTCCATAAATCAAAGAATCAAGATCAATCTCACTCTGAAAGGGTTTGCGCAGACCCGCACAACCGGTGCCCGTGTACCGAACTCGGCCACACGCACTATAAATACCTCGAACTTCTCTCATTCTGCACTTGCTTCAGTTTGTAATGAACTTCTATCTTTTCACAGAATCCCCACGTAACCATTTTTGTTTACACGAACCCACGCAACAGGTCTCCTATTCGCGCAAGACTTTTGGTCGTTACGCTGCCCCGCGCAACGGATTTTGATTGTGCGAGTCCTCGCAACCAGGACTTAGAAAAAATTTTCATTCTCTAACCTTTTCTTGTTCAAATACCTTAAGTCTTAAACCTCTTTTCCACCATGGCCCGAATTAAGCAACATTCCGTGCTGTTGACCCACCTACTACATAGCCCTCTCACCAAGATCTGTCAAACCCATCTTCTTTTCATCCTTCTCCATCATCTGACCAGCCACAACCGAAGGGCACAAAAACCACCACCCATCATCCTACTTACTTCAAGGAGCCTGTGCTCCTGATCTTTGATTTTTCTGATCGCATCTCTTCACTACCGTCTCTTATTCATCGGGCAATTTCAATGGGAGACGTAGAACGACCTCCAAAACACGATCATGAATACGACTGGGACAGGTGGCTGAAATTGACTGCCCATATTCACACCGACAGCCAAAGACCTCCTGCCCGAGAGGATACACCCCCCACCTCTCGATCAAAGAAAACTCACAGCAATAAGGCTAAAGAATTTCAAGAGAAGATTAAGGAGCATAACAAAAAGAAGCTCCAAAACTCATGGGAGATGACCAGAGTGATTGAAGGCATCATGAAGTTCAAGAACCCACACTCGGAGGATATAACCATGATTCCTCTCAGTCTTCATCGTCATTAATCCATACTTGACTGTGAGCCAAGAGATCATATAGTGTAACACCCTGTACTTTTAGTACTCGGGTGTTACCGTATAACCTAACTTAGTATGAGCGCCAACCTAGCTTACTTGAGCAATCGCCCTCAATATATTTTAGCCGTTGACTTTGACTATGACAACCAGACTTCTAAGATCTAAGTTCAATCTATCCTGTATCCCTAATGACCCTTCAAACATCCAATTTTGGATTATGAAAACTCATGACACAATAATAAGACTTGAGATCGATTTATACATTTAACTATCGCAGCAAGATTATACTGACCTTGAACTTAAATAAATAAGTAAATAAATAAATAATCTTATTTTTTTTAGAACCTTAATTGTAAGTTAGAGATCAGACACGAGATCCACCATTCATCATGTCTATCACACCCATGTTACACTTTCACTGATCAAGAAGAGGATCTGATCCGCCCATTAGACCCATAACATATCATTAGATGGAACCCACCAAGTGGTCACATGATTTAGAAACTCCTAACACCATCGATAGTCGGATCAGGGTCAATCCAAATATTGGATTTATATATAGGCCAACAGACCATAGGATTTCAAAGACATGTAACCAACTATTAGGGATTTTAATTAAATCCTTTTGCGGCCCACATGTCTACATGACCACCTTAAAATGAGACCCTACAATTTTAAATCCAAAAATAATGATGATACTAAAAATAATAATAAAGATAAATGTTGAAATTATTCTAAAAATAATATTTATTATTCTAAATTCATAAAACAGGGGTCCTAATCATCTAAATAAATTCTTAGGGCCCTTTTAACCACTGACATTCAATTTCAAAATGATCCGACCCTCAGGTCAATGGTAAACCACCGTTGGAGCTAGGAATCGACCCCTATGACCCACCTGGGCCTCATCAACGGTCCAAAGTGGGCCAGGATGCCCTAATAGGACCCATGGAGTGATTGAACGGGATGGATGAGTCACCACCAGCATGCATAGGGCCTCACATGGTGCATATACACCTTGTAAGTAATGTGCATGACGTGCACTGGATCTAGGCGCGGTCAACAGGCCATTGACCGATGCTTATTTGCAAAAGATGTGGATTCCCACCCATTTTAAAATTTGAAACTAACAAACTTTGGGGCCCAAAGTGGGCCATCCAGGGAACTTCCCGGACGATCCAATCCGTTCATTTTACTCACGTAGACCCACTGAGAAAAACCGTATAAGATCGTGGACCCACTCATAGGAACAAGTGAGACGAAGATGGACTGTCCATTCCCTCATCATGAGGCTTGGCAGAACACCTGAAGCTTCTCTTTTTTTTTAAGTTGGTGAGGGCGGCGACACAGCCGCTGTCTCCCGAGGCCGCATTATTACCTATCATCCGCTTTCCTCTCCCTTGCCTATAAATGGCACCTCAACTCTCTTGATTCCCACACAGAAAGGAAAGGGAAGGAAAGAAAGAAAAAGAGAGAAAGAAGGGAAGAGTGGGGTGTGTGGGCATCGGTTCGGCTAGGGAGGAAACAGGTCTTCCTCTCCCACTTTCTTCTTCATTTTTTTTTATTTTTTTCTCTCTCACGAATGCCATGTTTGGGCTAGTAAAGCAGGCAGTAAACAGGGCTGAGATCAACCTCTGGATGGGGCGTCCCATCTCAGCCAAACTCGGATTATCCCTGGGCTGAAAACAGGGCCTTTGATGCGCTTGAAATCAAACTGGAAACGGCCCTGGGACAGGCCACCATCAGGGCCGTTCATCTGACTGAAACAAGACCAAACTCGGCCTAGGGACATGCCCCGTTTGGAGGACGAACAAACCTTCAGAGGGCCTCAACCAACTGCTGGAAAACAGCCTAAAATCAGTCCGAAAATCAAACTAGAATTTCAGGCCATTTTTTAACATTGAAAAAGGCAGCCAACATGTTGCAATCATGATGGGCTGCTTATGGACTTTGCCAAAAATGCCGGTGGGCCCTGCACAAATGCAGGTGGGCCTTACCCAAAACACGTGAGCCTCTTAGAGGTTGGGCCCTATACGAGTTCAGGTGGGCCACGTAAGTGGACCCCACCTTGATGACATGGACGTCCAGGCCGTCCGTCATTGACGACCAGGCCCTGGACGTCTAGCTTTAAAGAAAAACAAAAAATATAATATATATATATATATATTAACATGTATGTATGCATCTGTACGTACATGCAAGCTTTAATAATATTATATTATATAAAATACCCCTACTTGATGTAGCATAGTGTGTAGGGATTTCATCCTGGCCATCCATCCATTTCAAAATAGCACCTCCTTGTCTCATCCTAGCCGTCCATAGATAAGCAGTGTTGGGCGGCTACTGTATGGGTTTAAAGAAAATGGCATATTGCTAAATACAATGCTATATGTGGTGGGCCCCATGTGGAACCCACATTGAAGTAATATACATATATGCATGTTAGGCACATGTGGAACCCACGTTGAAATGATACATGAAGGTTGCATGTGATGTATGCTAACTAAGTACATATGTGATGCATGTGATGTATGCTAACTAAGTACATATGTGATGCATGTGATGTGTGCTAACTAAGTACATATGTGATGCATGTGATGTATGCTAACTAAGTACATATGTGATGCATGTGATGTATACATATATGATGCATGTGATAACTAAGTACATATGTGATGCATGTGATGTATGCTAATAACTAAGTACATATGTGATGCATGTGATGTGTACTAACTAAGTACATATGTGATGCATGTGATGTACACATGTATGATGCATGTGATGTATGCCAACTAAATACATATATGATGCATGTGATCTGTAATATTCAATTATGTATAGAGTACGTAAGAGGGTGATATAACATTATGCATACTTGCCGTATGAGGTGGTCCAGGTGGGACCCACCTGATACCTATGTTAGATCCGGACCGTCCAAGGTCTGGACGTAGCCCACCTCTATATATATGCTTCCTTCTACACGCATGGTATGGATGAGCTACATACAGGCCGTCCATCAGGGAATGTCTGGTCCTTGGGCGTTTTAATATAAAGATATACATTTGTAGGGATATATTTTATAGTGTATAGACCCACCAAGAGCATGTGTTCCATCCTGACTGCCTATTCATTTGTCGAGCCTGTGCTTATGGCAATGTGCCATGGGCATGGACCCCCACTATGATATATGTAAATGCCCATAGCATCCAATAGTGTGGGACGGTGGATGTGCTTGACTGACTTACCTCGCACCAGTTACATAACTGACTAATGTCGCCAGCAGCCTGTAAGGACCCTGTATATGATGATTATGTTAGATCCAATTTATCCACACCATCCACGCGGTGCCAAGAAATGCTGGACAATGATGGGATCATTTAGGCAGATGCCAATACACATGAACTACAACACTGGGCTACACATGACCATAAACAGTGGTGTACCGGGACATGCGCATTACACTTGCAACCATTGAAGGAATTTCCTTGTGTGTAAAACAAAACACGTAGGGACCTGTCCAACCACCAGTAAGGGTGAGCTAGAGCCTGTCCAACCACCTTGATTGGATAAACGCAAACCTTCAAGGCCTTGCTGTTGTATCCTTTTGAACTTCTTGTACAAAGTCATAACAACATCTGACCAGCGTGAAAGTAAATTTTTAGGAGATTCCTTGAGTAAATCCAGGCCACGAGGAGACTCAGACAAATTTCGTGAACACTACCATACAGGTGATGATTCTTCCCCTTGAGCTTTCTATCTTCTCATTAGCTTAAGTTATAGTTTTTATTTAAATTTATAATTAATATCTCCCTTTATAATCACATGTGTTAGTTGATGGAAATTAAATTGTTGTATTACATGCTTTATGATTATCCTGTATAATTGTTCATGCTTGTGGATTGCTTATGAAACTTAAACTGGTGCATTAGTGGGAAATTCCCACATATGAATGTACACCCATACTTGGGATGTAACTTGACTAGTTGTGATCGCAATGAACCTTCAACTTGGTGGTTATTGAGTGGTGGTCTAGATGGATCATTGATGCAGGCCTACCATCCAGGGTTGTTGTGTCCAATAGTTTTTAAGGATGGTCTTTATTGTATGGTTTTGATATTCGCCCTATGTGGCATATTTTGATACTCCCCCTACATGCTTTTATTTGATATTTTTCCTACATGGATTCGATGTTTTATACTATGCAACCATGCGATGGTAAGCCCCATATACGGTAATATGATTGGCCACTAGTCGATGGGTTTCCATTAAACATCCTAAGGTGGTAGTCTCATGAGCCGGGGATGGTGGTATGGGACACTATACCCGAGCTGTCGCCTACGCTAGGCTCTGAGCTCCCCGTAATGACCTTGAACTTACCTAAATTGGCTGATTATAACTGGACTAATAACGGTTTGGCTAATCATGCATCTATAGCATGTTGACGATGACTGGTGGCTAATCTGGATGCTGTAGCATGTGCCCTTAGGATCTTCGGGGTATCGTTTTGCTAGCTCCCAGACCACTGACTATCGACCCTTATTCCAACTGGATGATTTTCCCAGGTCGATGATTTGCATGGGCGACAAGCCCAAGTTCGACTGGATGTGCATCCCCAGGTCGATGTGCATTCATGCATCCATGCATTTAAAAAGACTGCATCATGTATTGTTTTGATTGCTCTATTTGTTTTATAACTATGCTTACCTAATGTGGCGGTATGTAATCTTGAGAAAAATTCACACTGAGTTGGTCACTCATCCATCAAATAAATATAACCGTACAGGTAGCATAGGTGACTTAAGTGATTTTCAAGTTCGGGCTGATGAGGAGCCGGGTTCAAGTACCAGAGTTGTATGATTGTATCTATCTTGAGAAGCTAAGGGGTCTTGCAGCTCAAATTTACATGCATTCTACTATTTCTCATGTATTGTATCATGTAATTCTTGTATTTGTAAATTTTGGAGACATTGGTTTGTATAAGTCATTATCGGCAACCACTTGTATATTCTAAATGGAATTTGAAATTTCCCTTTTTGCTTACTTGTCCATTCTACGCTCATTTGCTTACTCTGATAGTTGGAAAAAAAAAATATTTGACCATCCTTTAAGGTTAACACTTGGGTTTTTGGGAAACGGGTCGTGTACTCTTGTCCTAAAAAGTCGGGGTGTTACATATAGATGAGGAGAGACTAATATATACTTCTTCCTAGACGCTGAAAGAACCGCACATTCTTGAGGGAGTCTTGCTAGCGCACAAGCCATGACAATGCATCAGCAAGGTCTACCCAATGAATTTGCTTGTCCCTTCTCACAACCCCCACAACCTATTTGCCACATACTTCTACGGGACAGTCCAATAGCGTTTTCGAAATAGTGAGCCGCTTTGGGGGCCAGAGGAATTTCGGACAAGGGGTCTCTTAACTTCACGCCATTTTTACTTAGATTGGGCGGAAACTATCTTAAACAAACACGCAAAGATGCTTGTCAAGAGAGGCTTGTATAATGCCATAGAAGTTACGTCCCAATACTTCTACAGAGAACTGACTGTGATAAAAGGCTTTCTCGACTACTGGTCTCCCACCACCAATTCCTTTCACTTGCCAGCGGGTGAGATGAGCATCACGCTCTAGGATCTCCACCGAATTGTGGGCCTTCCACTAATAGGGAAATTTTACAATGAGTTTGTCCCGTCTAACAAGGAGTTGGAGTTCGTTTCTTCACCTGACCGTAACCCTTCCATCTCAAAAACCACCATCGAACTTTTTAAGGAAATGTCGAAATTCTAAACATTCACAAGATTTCTTCACCGCAATGGGTTGCACACTTTTTCAGAGCCCTCATGTAATTTTAAACCCATAAATCAACTGTTTTCTTCAATTGCACCCTTTTCTCACTCACCTTTTACCTTTCCTGCAGATTTCGCGATTGTCATTCTAAAGAGTTAATGGAGCTTTGCGCCAACATCAAATAGCAGGCAAAGTACAGTCTATATGGAGAGCTCGTGGCCTTCTTGGCTTATTTGCTAAGTATCGTAGTACTCCCGAGTTCGAAATGGGCAGATGCTATTCGCCCCACGGTCTTTGTTGTTACTGGCACTTCGTCAGAAGGCTAAAAACATTCACTTGCACCTCCAGTTTTATGCTCTATTTATAGAGCCCTCGGGGAGATAGTCACACATGTGAAGAACCCTACCATTGGAGCTTCTTCAACATATACTCCATGGCATTATATTACCGGCTGAATGGGGGTCTACTTTCCTTGCACTTTTGAAGCCCCAGAGAAGGCATATGTTCATCCTTCACATCTTCCATTCTGGTTCTTTCAGCAAAGGGCTATGACAAAAAGATCGTACAACTGGGTAGCCAACAAGATTCGGGACACTAATCAGATTGATTTCTTCCAATTTCGCCATTATCGCTACATCGAAGATACTGATATGGTTGACACTGTGGCACTCACTATAGGGGAAAGGGCATTCTTTCTCTCCATATGATCTTGCAGCGTGCCACTACAGGAAGGAATGAAATTTTAGAGAGAGTCATACTATCCCAGTCATTTTGCTAGTCAGTTCAGATTTAACTAGGCTGTTCCAGAAGACCGTGGATTAGTTACTAGAAGAATGCATTGTTATGGCACTGGTCCTTATAATTGGGCCATGGTATGAAAACAGCTACTCAGCGGTCACATCAATTCTACTTTCATAATCCCAGGTTGTGATCGTATAGTTCATGCTTCTTATAGCTGGTTGCGATGGTGGGATCACCAATCATACTTGGTCAATAATCGTTTGCTAGTAGATGAACCCATCTGGCTTCCCCCGCCCAGGCTAAGAGGTAGGAAGATCGAGGACGGAATTGGCTATATACCGAAGAAGAGCCGTGCACCTTTTCATGGCCAGATTTGCAGAAGAATATCTTTAGAAAATCCAATCTATGAAAATAAGGCTATCAATACCTTGAAAGGCTGGATTGCTCATGGGGTTATTACGAAATTTGAACAAGTCCCTTGTAACATCACTAATCGGCCTACAAATGATGTTGAAGGAACATCTTCTCCTATTCCGGCAGACACCACTGCAGCTCAAGATGAGCCGGCTCCTTCTTCACAGCCTACTCCTCCTAGCTCATCTTCTCCTATGACTAGGTCTCGAGCGCACTTGCAAGTGTCACCATCTACTCCCCAAGAAGGGAGTAGCCAGGCTTCTCCATCCCCTTTGATTCTAGTTAACAAAGACTCTCAACCAGAAGGTAGTCGAGCTCCTCCTTCTAAAGGGAAACATGTTATGATTGAGGAAGACGATGAAGAAGACTTAGGGGATGAAAGTTCAGCATCTTCATCGACAGGTACCACTTCTGTCGAAGACGATGAAGATGATGAAAATGATGAAAATGATGATGATTTCAAAGAAGGAGAAGTTAACATCGATGGCGAGGAAGATGTCATTGCAGGAGGTACTGACAAAGAGCATCTCCCACCGATCTCTAAGACTCTTCCTAGTTTCAATATTCCTGCAAAGTCCCCTGCAATAATAGAGGAGGAAGAAGATGAACCTTTGGATTACGGAGAATATGGATATTCACCCAGTAAGGAATTTTCTCTCTTTTTTTAATTCCATGTGCATGTATATATATATATATGCATTTTGTAATAGTTATCTCATTATTATTGTTATATCTTTGTTTCAGGTGCTCATATTGTTAATACTAGAACGGGTGATACTCCTCTCGTGGATCTTCCTTCAACTGCATCGGTAATTTCACCAAGAGCTCCTCTGGTTTCTTTGGTAGCACCAAAAGTGGTGGCTCGTGAAATTATTTTTCAAGTAGAGGCCACTGATCTACCAACTCCAACTACCAGAGATTCGAGCACGGAGGCTAGAGCGCCTTCTTTTGCCTATATGTTAGGAGTCATTCCTTCTTTGGTCCAGGAAGTTCCGCCTACTGTTTGTCGTACTTTTGTAACAGGTATATGTATCGGTAACTTTATCGACATTTCCGCATCCTCTAGCCTTGTTATAATTATCCTAATTTCATTTCTTCTTTATATTATAGGAACTCCTCCTTGTAGCGGTGTAGCAAGCTCCGAATCTGTAGCCACTGTGTCTGAACTATTGTCTTTTGCGAAGATTCCTACACACAAAATGCTTTCGATGAAGAATTCCATGTTGCCAATAGTTCATATTTTCAAGGATCCTGAGCAATGGTCAGATTTGAACATAGCCATTGAAATTCTGGAAAGTATTGTAAGGATGGCAAAGATTAACATTTTTTCCCTACGTGACTTTCTTTTCAGATTTTGCGATTCAATAATTTCTCTAACATCAGCGGAAAATATCACCATTACACCTGAAATATTGGAATGCAGGAAACAACTAGCTCTTTCCAAGGAAAAGGCTTCCCTCATCACTTCTACTATTTTTGAATTCAATCAAGAACAATTAACTCTTTAAGAACAATTGAAAGCATGTGCTGATGACAGGACGATTATTCAGAACCACATTGCTGAGAAAATCTTACAGCTGGAGTTGAAAGATCATTCATAGGAATCAACCATGAATGAAATCAAAGAAAAGATGCGAATCAGTATCCAATATGCTAATGCTAAGAAATCTGAATTGTTCAGAAGTAAAGAGATAATCACATACTTGGAAGAAAAGCTAGCTGGAATTCCTGATTAGGCAAAGATCATCCTTGAAGAAAAATCAAAGCATGTCGCAACTCAAGTTCAGTTAAAGGAAGATTTGCAAAAGTACATGGGAATATTAGGAATCATGGAAGAAGTCATTTCATTTGTGTATGTTTTTTTTTTAACATGTAATTTCTTTTGATTTTCAGCGTATATCAATGAAGACATGATGATATCATTAAGATATTTTGTTCTTTCATAAATTTCTAAATCATAGATCATTTCAAGCATATTCATTTATGCAATAATCTTGACACGATATTTAACTAAGAATTAAGATAAAAACATCAATATATTATGATTGTCAGTATGGGATTTCCTATATGATTTTTTTTTTCATTTTAATAAGCGGTACTAGATTTCAATTTAGTTAGATGATCACACACAGTTTAATCTCTTGAGTAGTGGAGCAACATAGTTTTTTAAACTCTTGAGTAGTAGAGTCGGGTCTCACGTGATAGTCTCTATAACTCTTATAAGTTTGCTCAACTTCTCACAGCCTGGTGAGTTCACAAACCATGATCCATCAGAGGGGCCCAGTGAAGCTACCGAGGTCATGAACTCGGTTGGATTTACACACAGGGTTGGCCGCAGTAACTCTCTAAAGTTCACGGGGCGCATAAGGCAATCTTTGAGGTACCAAATCCAGGGCCGCCAGTCCATCAATGAGCAGGTTTAAGCCCTTCCTCATGAGTTACTACTGAAATCAAGCCAAGAATCTGGGGGTCGTATGCATGGTTGGCCTATCTATGGACAATGGCCAAAGAATGCACACTGCAACCCGCATTTTCTTCATCTACAAGGTTGGACCCATTCACGGGAGGGTAATTTCATCCGTTCCCCATAACACTGTTGGAAAGCTACATAGACAGCATGGGTGTGACGCGTAACTAGCCGTTAAGGACTTTTTGGCCTTTTAGGGCTTTCAGTCACTGGCTCCATCCATTGCCCGCATGGGTATGCGTACAATGGCCTTCATGGGCTTTTTAGGGCCACTGGCTTCTCACCGCTGCCCGAATGGTGATAGTGATAGGCTTTATGCGTAGTTGGTCATATAGGCTTGGCTAGGCTGCCTTAAATGATGATAAGGTGCCATCGTTGTCATAATAGTAATAGGCGTCTTGATCGATATATCACCACTGCTGATAATGCTGACGATATTTACGTAATGATCATAATAATATATTGACCTAGTGATGATACCAATTTTGACGAGTTTCAGTGAAGCTTGTTTGATGACGACAACGACGGTTACTTTCTTTTAAGAAATCACTGATATATAATCTTTGACGATATGTTTGAAATTCCTCCTTTATTCAATCATCTGATAAAGAATATATGAACATGACATCACTTGTCTTTGCCCCCTTTTGATATAGAAGTATTATGGCAATAATTTTCTGGATCAAAATTGGAACCATCTTCAGGGATGATAGTTCTTGATGAAACGCGCATTAACTGGTATACTGATGCCCTATCCATCTTGATCAACCACTCTGTATGCTCCATTGGAATATACTTCTTTTATGATGTACGACCCATCCCATTTAGGCTCAAACTTACCTCCTATTTTGTGGGTCACCACTATTGGTCTTTTCAACATTAATTCCATGTCCCCTTTCTTGAAAGAGCGATATTTCACTCATTTATCAAAGGCAGCCGATATTCTTGCCTGATACAACTGTAATCGCTGTTGGTCTGCCAAATGCTTCTCATCGAGTAGGTCCAGTTCTTTCATCCTTATCTTTACATTTTCATCATCTGTAATTGACTGATGCACTGTTATTCTGAGTGAAGCAACCTGTGTTTCAATCGGAACGACTTCCTCTACGCCGTAAACTAATGAATACGGTGTTGTGATTGTTGCCATTTGAAGAGTGGTCTTGTATGCCCATAATGCCTCTTGCAACTTTTTACCCCAATCACTCTTGTTTCCAGTCACCGTCTTCTTCAGTATTTTTACAATCATTTTGTTAAATGCCTCTGCTAATCCATTTGCTGGTGGATAATAAGGTGTTAAAAATGAATGGTGGATACCAAACTTTTGACACAGTTTTTCCATGCCTCTGTTCTTAAAAGGGGTACCATTATCAGTAACAATCCTCTTTGGGATGCCGTGGCGATATATTATCATGTGTCAAATGAAATTCACCACATCTCTCTTTGACATTGCGCAATGCGATCTTCTATCCACTTGGAGAAGTAGTCTGTTGCTGCCAGAATATATTGTTTTTCTTTAGATGAAGGCGGATTTATGGGCTCGATAACATCAAGTCCCCAAGTGGCGAAAGGCCAAGAAGTGACCGTTTGATGGAGATCTTCAGGGGGAATATGCATGACATCTCCGTGGATCTGACATTCGTGGCACTTTTTTGCATAATTTATTGCATCTTTGAACATTGTGGGCCAGTAATACCCCATTCAATGTATCCGATGAAATAAATTTTGTCTAGCCTAATGCGCCCCACATTCCCCAGAGTGAGCTTCTCGTAGCATTTGACCTCCTTCTTGTTCATCAAGACAACGTAGCAGCATCCCATTGTAAGATTTTCTGTAAAGCACTTCACTACATATGATGAATCTACTCGATCTCTACCTAATTTGCTGCCTTTGTGCTAGATCTTCCAGCAAGATATCATATTTGAGGTAATCTATGAACAGTTGCCTCCAATTATCTGTTGTCACTTTTAAGCATGATATAGAGAGCGCTTCGATGACTTCATCGGCAACTTCAGAAGAGGGCAGGAATCTTCTTTCTTCTATAATCACCTGGAGTGGACTTCGATTTGGACAAGACAGGGCTGCTACCAAACTAGCCAGAGCATCTGCCTTTGTATTTTTAGATCGGGTTACATGTATGATTTCGACATGGCAAAATCATTCTAATAACTGTTGGGCTTTTCAAAAATATGGCAAGAGTTCTTGCTTTCTTATTTCAAACTCAGTCGTTAGTTGATTTATAATCAGCTTGGAATCTCTGAAAATTTGCATCGTCTTTATCTTCATTTCTTGGGAAATTTCCATTTCGATGATGAGTACTTGATATTCGGCTTCATTGTTCGTGCAATCGATGCCTAATGTGAAAGAATAGGGTAATAGATCACCCCGAGGAGTAATGAAAATAACTCTTGCCTCTGCTCCTGATGCTCGAGAAGCACCATCGAAATACATCTACCACTGGTCTTGTGACTCAATCATCATTACCTGCTCATCGGGAAAATCATCACTAATGGTCTCACTTTCCATTACAGGATGCGCTGCCAAGAAATCTGCCACTGCTTGTCCCTTCACTACTTTTACCGGCTTATAGGTGATTGTGTATTTCAAAAGTAACAGCATCCATTTTGCCAATCTTCCTGATTACATCGGCCTTGTCATTAAAAACTTTATCGGATCTGCCCTTGAAATCAAATATATCATGAGAGAGGCAATAATGTCTCAATTTCTGTACTACAAATATCAGTGCCAGACATTCTTTCTCAATCGGAGAGTAGTTACATTTCGCGCCTATCAGAGTTCGACTTAGATAATAAAGAGCAGTTTCTTTTCCATCTTCATTCATCTATGCTAACAAGGCTCCCAGCGAGTTTTCAGCCATAGATATGTACAAGATAAGTGGTTTACCTTTTATAGGAACTATTAATACCGGAGGCTGCCTCAGCAATTCTTTTATTGAATCGAATGCGTTCTGACAGGCTTTATCCCATACGAACTCTGTTCCTTTCTTCATTAAATGGGAAAATGACTGACATCTTCCTGCCAGATTTGAAATAAAACGTCGAATATACGCCAGTTTCCCTTGTAAGCTCTTCAATTCCTTTAATGTTTTTAAAGGCGGCATATCTCGAATGGCCTTGACTTTCCCTGGGTCAATTTCCAGTAAAGAAATTTTCCTGACAACACTCCAAAAGCACATTTAGCCGGGTTCATCCTTAACTGCTTCTTTCTGAGCCAACGGAAGATCGATGCTAAATGCTCACGATGTTCCTGATGATTACCTGACCTAACCACCAGGTCATCAACATAACATTCAACATGCTTGTGCATCATATTTTGGAAGATACTTTACATCGCCCTTTAGTATGTTGCCCCAGCATTCTTAAGACCGAACGGCATAACCTTTTAGCATTAAATTCCTAGCATGGTTCTGAATGTTGTCTCTTCTTCGTCTTCAGGAGCCATTCTAATTTGACTGTAACCAGCATAGCCGTTCATGAAAGACATAACGACATATTGTGTCATACTATCAATTAACAATTCTGTTATTGGGAGGGAAAAGTCATCCATCGGGCAAGCCTCATTCAAGCCCCTGAAATCTACACACACCCTGATTTGTCCATTTTTCTTCTTTACTAGAACAATATTTGATATCCACTTGGGATATTTAACTTCCCTGATAAATCTAACTTTGATCAGCTTGTTCACTTCTTCTATTAAAGGGACCAAATCTGGATGAAATTGCAATTGCACTTGCTTAATCGGTCTTTTATCCTTAGAAATATTTAATCGATGCACTGCCACTGAGGGTTCCAAACCCGACATTTCTGCATATGTCCAAGAGAAAACATCTTTACTTTCTTTCAACAATTGATATATTCCTCAGCTTCTTGCTCAAGAAGACCAGCGCTTATGAATGTATTTCTCGGCTCTTCTTCTGTGCCCAAATTTACCTCTCACAAACTATCGATTGTCGGCTGCCCCTCGTCTTCTATCTACTTCGGAGTTGTCTCTGGATGTTTGACTATTTCAGTATCTATCTTTGATAGCTGATCAACTGTGACCATATTTACTGAAGACTCTACTCCCAATCCTTGAAATTTTTCTCTCCTCTTTTGACCAACTCCGATAGGGACCTGAATTCCTTTCCCCTGATTTAAACCAGTCAGTTCTTCATCATCAAAACTCATTCTTTTCACCATTCTTCTACTTGTTGAACTGTATTTCTTGAGATCGCCACATGTTAGCTTTTCATGATTCACATTATTCTCAGCCCTTGCTTCTATCTTTACATCCAAAGAGGCGAAAAATTCAATCGGCTTCGGATATTTTGCATTGGCTTCAACATTAAATTTCCCTAGAACAGCCGGGAATGGCTTGTTCCATTCAGCATATGGTAATGGTACTGTATAATTTGACTACAGGATTTTCAACAGTTCAGGCGATAGTAACATTAAGGGTGGTTGTACTGGCTGTCTCAGATGTTTCAGCACAAAATAGAACTTCTTCTTTACTTCTAAAGTTTCGAATGACCCCGCCTTTTCAAACTCCCCTTTTATCGTTTTCCCATGAGCATTTTTCAGGGTTTTGTTTTCTTCATTCTTTTCTCTTCTCCTCTGGCAAATCCGTCATAATAACTGGCATCTGCAAAGAAGGCTTTGACTTCTGTGTATGGTCTTGCATCGGCCATTACTTTATACAGTATTCCACCCCTACGGTATTTAAAGCATTGATGAAGGGTAGAAGGTATAATACCGTACTAATGTATCCACGGTCTTCCCAAGAGAAGATTATATGTCATGACTGCACTGATCACATGGTAAACAACATTAGTAGTTAATTCTCCTATTTCTAATGTCATTGTAATTTTACCGAGCGCACGCTGCCCATCTTGATTAAAGCCCCGTATCATCATTCCACTAGGGCGCAGATCGGAACGATGATAACCCAATTTATTCAACATTGTTAACGGTAACAAGTTTACCGTAGATTCGTTGTCAAGCATAATGCTTTTTACTTCCTTGGCGCAAATGTGGTATACTATCATCAATGGCCTGTTATGCCCTGTATCACAAGCTAGATCATCATCAGAGAAAGAAACTACTGGCATACAGTCCTCTTGCTCTTTGCATTCTTCATTTTCCATTTCTACCAGCAATGTTTATCTGACATTGTGGTCGGATAGCGCTTGAATCAGACTTTACCTGAAATCTTCTAATAACTTTAACACGTTATAAACGCTTAACCAAGCCAGTATACCTTTCAAATGATTCATGACATCATAAGTCACCTTTACTATTTCATCCTTCTCTTCTCTCTTATCACTGTCGCGCTAATCTCTGATGATCTCTATTCTTGTAGTTCCAACTTTCTACCTTGGGGGACTTGTCATTCTTTTTCCTGACCGTAGTGTAATTACTGCGGCCTTCCCTGTCATCTTACGATTTTCTTTCTCTGCTCTTTCATGAGTATTTTCCCGAATTGTCAGCACGTTTGTTGTCGCCTTTGTGTCCCTTTCTTTTTCTTTTCTAATCACTATTTCGCTTCTGTTTATCATTCTTTATATTATGTATTTTAACGTGTAATAATTTTCTATCGGATGCCCTACCAGACGATGATAACAGCAGAAATCTCTTTCTCTTGCTCTTCCTGTATCTTCAGGGTGCTTAGACGCAGGTAATTCTATCGTACCAGCTTTCAACAACTACTTCATCATAGGGATAACGTCTTCTCTATCGAATGCAAACCCTTCATGAGAATTAAGAGATCTAGGTCTTTTTCCAGTGAACCTGCTTCTAGGACGGCTTGATTTTTCCTTTCGCTCTGTCATTTTTTCTCCTGAATCGCTTGTTTCATGACTCCTTTTTTCGTGGTCCACAGTCTTTACGATTAACCTACTGAGTCCTCTTCTGGCCGTTTCATAGTGAAACACTGGCATTTTTCGAGTCATCAACTCTAGGGTGTGGGCTTTGGTGGCCAGGTCACGGAAAGTTTTAATATATGCACTAATGAGCCCAAACACAATTCTTGTCTCCATGGAATTTAGGCACATCTTGACCTATTCTTTTTCTTCCGGCAGCTGCCTGCACGAGGCTCTCAATGTCTTCCATCTGTCTATAAACCTCTCCACTGGTTCCCTTTCTCTCTGTTGTACGGAAGCCAACTCTGTGATGCTGACATCATGCTCTAAAGAGAAGAAGTTTGGCATAAAGGCGTCCTGCATCTACTCCCACATGTGTATTAATCCTAGAGCTAGACTAGGATACCATCGAAATGCTTTACTTATCAGAGATGATCCGAACAAACGTAGGCAGTATTGTGGTATCATAGAGAAATTCCCCATGTTGGTAATAAAGTGCATCAAACGATGACCCCTCTCCATTAAACTTTTGAAAATTTGAGTGCTTGAAGTTAACTGGGAACGGGACATCCTCTACTTCCCATGGATATGGTGTCCGATATCTGAACCGACCAACATTCTCACACTCCCTTTCTACTCTGATAACTTCCTCAACAACTTGCCGTACTTCCTCTTGAGTTATGGTCCTCACTACCGGAGCATATCCAAGTGACCCTGCCCCCTATCGCTGGAAACCTTCAAGTTGATGTTCTTGGCCGTTCATTTGCCCATCATTGGGGGAGCTGCTATCTCGGCTACATCATGCACGAGAGTTACTAGAGCCTCTCTGAGATTTCTACATTCTTCCATTAATGTCCTCTATGCTTATGCCATTTCATTCATACGGTCCTCCATGGTCGGCATAGTTCCCTAATCTGTTCCGGCCATGTGTATTGTAGCTTCCCCACTTCCAGATGAAGCTGTAGTCGGAGTGGGATAAAAATATGTTGACGTGATTGGGCTTACAAGGAGGGGAGTCCCGTTTGATTTTCCCATACTTTCACTATAACTTATGGATCGAGATGACACAGAAGTAGGTGATCCTACGAGTAACGCCTTTCCCTTTTGTTCTTTTGTCCATCGGACTCTTGAAGTAATCAAAGCCGAGAAGTTACGTGATACTAACTGCGGAACTGCTTGCCCAGGATATATTGCAAGAGGGGCTAATTTGGGATTCTTCTTGGCAGCGTTCTGTGTTATTAGTCCCATGGTTCGTGGCGAAGGTAGACTTGTTCTGATGCTCCTTGCATTTCGGGCTCTCATGCTTCGAAATGTCACAACAGTCCAGTTCTCATCATCTTCTAGTACTCGAGGCGAAGTAGACACGACTCCAACCATTGTTCAGGTTAGGCCATTTTTACATATGGGAGACTGGGTTTTGCACCTCGGAGGCTGATCCAGCGCATATTCCACCATGAATCCAGTTGCAGTGAAATAAGAGTTCACCTTTCTCATCAAGTTTGCCATTTGATCGTAGTTCGTAATTTTATCTTTTTACCTTCAAAATAAGACACAGAATTGTAATTATTATTTGAATAACAATATAATTTATCTGAGAGATGAAGGGGAGGATGTTCCCACTGAGAGTCATCATTTTGGCGTCAGAGAGACACCAAACTACAACAAAAGTCTTGTAACTATCTCAATGTTTACATTAAATAAGATAAAAGTCCCCAGCAGAGTTGCTATTTTGTTTCGAATAAGAAACAAATACATTTCAATTTGGGAGATTATCTTATTCAAATATAACAGAGAAAGAGTGCATCAAGAACAACTGTCATATTATTAATATTGAGTTCATTTACATCCTCAGGTGTCCCTTGATTCTAAGATAAATTATTTAGAATACAAAAATTGACAAAGTTCAAATGTCGAATCCAGATGTCAAATTCAGCTGCATTTGGACTCGTGATTTGATCAACTCTTTAAGAGGAATATTGTACGGATCCGATCAGCTGATTTCTCTTCCTAAAGCTTGAACAGAAGAAGAACTGGACCCTGATCATTTCGACAGCATTTTGACCCTTTATCATTACTGACTACATAACAGTTAGTTACGCGGACCCACGCAACTAACATGGTTCGCGCGGGTCCACGCAAACCCTGGGCTTCTCCTCATTCCTACCTTCAGTCTTCTCTGTAGCTCTGCACTTCTTCCAAAATCTTCAATCTCTCTAAATGAGAGGGAGAAGGGGTATTTATAGACCTCCACATATGCGAACCCTCGATCTTGGTGCCATGGGACCCAACTTTCATCAATTATGATCAATCACGAACAATAAGTCCTAAAATCAGGTGCGCGAACCTGTGCAACTGGTATTACTGGTTGCGCAAACTCGCGCAACTAATATGGTCTACGCGGACTCGCGCAAACCTCCTTAAAGATACTCGATCTTCTTCATCTTCTATTTCCTTCTTTCTTTAATATCTATCTTCATAACCTTCAATTCTTTCTTCTCTTTTTTATGCTTTAACAGAGTCCAACTCAGATGGTTCCTAAGAAGTCCGGAATCACCATCGTAGCTAATGCCGACAATGAACTCATGCCAACTAGAGTCACTACTGGTTGGAGAATGTGCATTGACTATATAAAGTTAAATACCGTTACAATGAAGGACCACTTTCCTTTGCTCTTCATTGATCAAATTTTAGAAAGGCTAGTTGGTCACTCTTATTATTACTTCCTTGATGGGTATTCGGGCTACAACCAGATACAGATAGCTCGTAAAGATCGAGAGAAGAGAACATTCACATGTCCCTTTAGCACCTTCGCTTATAGAAGGATGTCATTTGGGCTGTGTAATGCCCTTGTCACCTTTCAACGATACGGGTTGAGCATATTTTCTGACATGGTGGGGCAATATTTAGAGGTCTTCATGGACGACTTCTCTGTCTTTGGTCCATCATTCAGCAAGTGTTTGGAAAATCTTAAAAATTTGTTGAAGCGATGCGAGGAAAAGAATTTGGTTCGAAATTATGAGAAATGACATTTCATGGTTCCCAAGGGAATTATGCTTTGTAACGACTCAAAAAAATCTATACAAAGACCCAAGTACCACCTCATGCAAAAATCCTTAATGACTGAATCCTTTAGAAATTAGACAAAAATTAATTAAGTAATAAACTAAATTAATTGATGAATTATCTTGAACCACTATCTATACGAATTGTAAGACCCAAAACCATTAGAATCGCTAACTCAACATTACTCTAGAACCTCGGAGAAATCTCAAAACCCAGTTGCTCTCAGGAACACATTGAAACTCCATATCAGACCTGGACCGCGCATCAAAAGTCCAATTACTACGAAACTATAAGGTTATGACCGCCTTACTGGACTTGACAAGCATTGTGGGAATAGATCCCAAATAGTATCCAGAAACGCACAGCTTGAACCCTGAGCAAAATGTGTGAGAAACGCGAATATCTTTAGGAAATGAACTCAACTTAAGTGAATTGGACCATTCGCTTGCGGGCCAAATTGAAGACTTCAGATCATCATATTCTGACCAAACTATACCCTTGGATTAGGGAAATTTCCCTACACAGGTCAGTATACTTGTGGCCCTAATCGAGTGACGATGACCGTTGAAATGATACGGATCCTCCACAGTCGATCCACAACTCTGATCGGACCAAAACCTTAAACTAGCTTAGATTCATGGTCAGGGAACTTACTCCATGAGGTAAGTGAGTAATGGGCCTCCAGATGAGTCCTGGTTGCCTGAAACAGACACCCTTTAGCTATAACCTAAGTATACCATGGCCCTACGGCCATTTGAACTAGTTCTGGGCCTATTTAAGGACCTTAAACCACCCCATTCCCATTCCATACGAATTTTCTCCAAACCCTAGGAGAGAGAAGAGGGAAAAGAAGAGAAAAGAGCGAAGAGAAGAGAGAGAGTTTGGGAGATCGGGGCGGTGTTCCACTCTTACGACTACACGCACTAGATCGTCTTTACATCTAGCTACCAGAGCCATTTTAACTCTGATTTGGGTAAGAAATCATAACCCTAATTTCTTTTTAGGAATTCAAATAGAGGAAACGATGAAATAGCTAACCTATTTCATGATTTATGTAACCGTTGTGCTGTATACAAAAACGTAGTGTACGAACCGAGTTCGTAATGAGCAAATCGATGAAAGGTGCAGACTATAAATGTTTAGGTTATGGTTTTCAAGGCTTTCAATATTAGCAATAATTTATGTCTGACTGGATTGCTACCATATGAGCTTAGTTACAACGCATTCAGTAAATTTTACATGTGTGTGAACTATGTGAATATATCATGCACTCTAGAATACATGTGTGTTGTGTGTATGACAACTCCTTTATAAAAGGATTTGTCATAATACATGCTATAACTAATTTAGTTTGTGTATATAGTATTACGTAGTTTAGGTGTTTGATAAAATGTCCGAATGAGTAATTGTTTGATAAATTGTAATTATTAAGTGTGTTGAGATGGGATTCTCAGCTACCTTATCTATATGTATAATTCCTTCATGTAACCTTAATTTCAAATACGTGGTTTATGTATAAAATGCCTATGTATGATAACATGTTTTATGTGTTTGATAAAAATACTCAAATGATTATTGTATTTGAATTATTTATTAAATGTTGTTATGATTATCACATGTGTCTTCTGATTACATTTGAGTATGATTGGGACTACTAAAGAGTCCAGGCAATAGGTAACGGTTCCTGATAGAGTGCCCGAACTAGATTCATCACGTTAGATACGTTCAATGAATCGGAGTCGTACGTTGATTGTCGATAGTGGTTAGGCCACGCGGAGTACTTACGCACTCTATGCTGATCAATTCAACATGCGCTCGTACCAATTGCACTAGTTAAATAACCCGATTAGCCTATTGTATGTTTACCATGTATGAACGCTACTGCTTGAATTTAAGGTACTACTTGCCAATGTAAAGCTCATTTCAACCATGGTACTAAGATCCGCTAAGACTCATGAGCCAGACATGGTGGTGTATGGGACACCGTGGTTGAACTGTCGGCCTACGTTGGGGTAACGAGCCTCCCCGTAGTGACCAGTAAGCAAACCAAACTCATTAGCCGAATATGGTGGTGTATGGGATACTGTATTCAAGCTGTCGGCCTATGTTTAGGTGACGAGCCTCCCGTAGTGACCTCGAGTATAAATCAGGCCTACGGTGAGGTGACGAGCCTCTCCATAGTGACCTCGAGTGTGAACTCGTGAACTTACCTATCCACTGCTTTTCATCAGGGGTGATGCCCTACAACTTGCCTATCGTATGTGATTAACTAGGATTGACAACCCTAGATGGATCATTGTTTGGGTAAGTAATAAAAGGGAGGTACCTTAGCTTCCCGAATCTGCTGTGTGAATAAGTCTAATAAATTACTTAGCTAACACGACCATGCACCGCATTACATGTGCTTTGGCGAGGAAGCACACGTTTAGGGAGTTTGCCATGCGCGATCTTGAGATGATATCGCTGAGGAAGTGCAGGCGAGGGCATGCATCAGTACGCATATCATTCCTGCATTAACAAGAGTACTTAAGATATGATTGTTGTATTGCTTTATCATTACTGCTTGACTGAATTGATAAAATGTTAACCTTTGCCTTATAGTACCACTGAGTTGATCACTCACTCCCACTCTGGGACGGTGTTTTAAAATACTAACCAAACTCTGATTTAGATGCAGGTTATGCTGAGGCTTACGTGACGGAACTGAACTTCATAGACGAGGAGGAGTTCTCCTACATTCAGCTCTCAGGCGGGTCGGTGTAGACCTAGAGCTACATCACTGGGACTATAGGGATACTGGATTAGTTGAATATTTATATTTCGATATTTTGTATATTTTGAAACAAACATATGTATTTATTTAGCCTGGTAACATACTCATACTCTGGGGATTGATAAACACTTACATACTTTATATATCCAGCCCAGTCTTCCGCTTGCCTAATTATCTTAATTCTGGAGTATGATATGCTGTTTCAGTGTAATCCCACTCATGTTTAAGACACTAATATGGTCAACATTCAAATATCATTCTTTATGTTGCATAACTGATGCGTTGGAACTTGGAAGTTGAACTTTGTTAGACCCCCAATTTTTAGGGCATTACAAGTTGGTATTAGAGAATGATTTGGATTCAAATGGGCCTAGGTTATGATAACACGACGCTCGTTGATGTACTTGACTTAGGCGGGGTTGATAAAACGTAGAAATGATCATAGGATTCCAAGTTTCACCGACTGGTGAAACTGATAGTTGAAATGTACCTTGTATGCGTCTGAGATCTCATGAAATGATCTCAATTCCTCCTTAGGCCATCAATCGATGGGTTTAAACTATTAAGCACCGATTCTCAAACTTGAAATACACTAAAGG
Organism: Magnolia changhungtana; assembly: GCA_030180095.1. Taxonomy (NCBI): domain Eukaryota; kingdom Viridiplantae; phylum Streptophyta; class Magnoliopsida; order Magnoliales; family Magnoliaceae; genus Magnolia; species Magnolia changhungtana. Next base: position 8,709,221 of record JASAUF010000625.1, read on the forward strand.
GTGTGAATACGTGAGAGATGAAACCCGAAACCACCTTAAACATGCATGGGAGACCATACCGTAAGATACAGAGGGACCCAGGGGTACCCCGCCCTGTTTCGACACCCCAGGGGGAGGCCACCACCCCCAGGCAGTGGGACCGTAGTGGCACTGTGCCAACCGCGGCTCGCCACACCCCTCTCCAGTGGGCCCGCGGGCCCGGCGGCCCACCACTGTCTCCCACGTGCGTGGGGCCATGCAAATCGTGTGGGGCCCTTTATTTTTTCCCCTTTTCCTCATTTTCACCCCATTCTCACCTCCAAAATCCAATCTTTCCCTCTCAAATCTTCATTTCATACTCAATCTTCTTCTTCTTCTTCATTACATACCCACCCTCCATCATATTCCTCAAAGCTCCTCTCATACAACCTCCTATCTCTCTTATTTCCTCTCATTTGAGCACACAAATCCATCTTTGTGTCTCATAAACCCCAAAACCCACCAACCCATCTCATCCTTCAAGCTATCTTAACCCCATGGATCTTTTTGAGTTAGTTGTCGCCGTATTCTCGCTCTTCACACTCCTTTCTCTCATGGGAAAGGGAAGGGCATCCACAGATGAAGCCGGGCCTAGCCGCCCGACCCGTCCAAGGAAGAAAATGGGCGCCGAGGCAAGCACAAGCGTCGAGCAAGAAAGGAGATCAAAACGAGCATCGAATTAGGTAGGTACCATAACCGTTGAGTGGTATTTAAGGCTCATGTCGATGAAAAGTTGTTTGGATTGTACCCTGTGATGGACATGCTCCTAGAAAATGGTTGGGGTCCCATATTTGAGGGAAATGCCCATGCGAGTGAAGGAGTAGTGCGTGCCTTCTATGCTTATATACGGGACCCATTACTAGAGTTGCTATAATTCACTATCCCTCTGGGAAGTGAGCAAGCCATAATCAATGTTGACATGATAACTCGAATCATGGGTATGGAGTGTGAACTTGTACATGCTAGTGAGAAAAACCTTACCAGTGAACGAGAAAGGAATCGCCGCACCCGTTTCTTCTGCGGCCAGCTTGAGCAGTAGAGGTGAGGAAATAGCCTTGCATCGACTAAATTTATAAATAATTTCCACCTGCTCCACCACATATTTACGCGTAACGTATATCCAAGGTGGAGCAACTGCATGGAGTGTACTCGACTCCTGGTTGATTTCTTATATAGAGCTGGTCAGGGAGACAAGCTATGCCTGCCTACATTTGTCCTATCTCAAATTGTGGATACTGCACAATCTATACGGGGAGATACCTCACTTCCCTTCAGCCGACTTATTTGTAAAATTGCCCGCCACTTCAGTTTCAGACTCCATATGGGTGACGTTGCCCCGATTCATATCATCAGTGACATTATGCTCAATAATATGGGCATAGGCCCCAGGCAACGCCAAGCAAGGCTTGATGAATATGGGGATGAGATTGAGGAGAAGAGTGAAGAGGAAGAAAGGAGTGAAGATGAGGAAGACAATGATGGGGAAGGCAATGGCGAGGAGAACACTGAGAAAGGAAGTGATGAGGAAGAGCAGGAAGAGGAAGAAGGGGAGGCCCAAGACTCTGATGGGAGACCTCCTACTACTACACATGAGCACCACCGTGATCAGGCCGCCCCGGAAGCCCATCTGGCTCAGATTAAAGAGAACCAGGCCTCCCTGAGATAGGAGCTCAAGGAGACCCAGGCCGAATTGAAGCAAAAGCTTGAAGAGAGTCAGGCTTATATGAAGCAGAAATTTAAGAAGATGTCTCACACTCTGAAGGCCCTCCTGTACTGTATGTAGGACAAGGGTGCTCATCCACCTTCGCCAAAGTCGAACGACTAGTCATATGTTGTCGTCTTTGGGTTTTCCTTGTCTATTATGTTTTACTTTGTAATGGCCTTAGTAAGCTTAGTTGTATGTTGGTTTGCATAGTGTTTAAAGCTTTTGTTAGATTAGCTCACATGCATCTTCTGTCATGGTCCATATAAGACTATATCTTATGTATTGTGACAATTTTGGGTAAATGAAATACATGAAGCTTCTTTTCAATTTGAATGTGTATAACGTTTGGATAAGTGTGTGTTATTATGTTAAATCTTACATGTGTTACACCCTATGTTGTATATAGGGAATGCCCCCTAAGCACGAGCACTGCACGTCTCGCACTTGGTGTATCGATTGACGGGGTACCTTCCCCAAGCGATAGCCACACGGACCCCAATTTGAGCCCTAATAGTGACACCATGCCTGATTCACAGTCGGCCACTAGCCCCACCAATGGACCAACACCTAGTGCACCACTTGTTCCAGAACAGAACCATGCGTCTACCTCGACACCACGCATGCCTCAAGTGGCTCCTACTCTTGATAGATTGGAGCAGGTGATGCTCCTAATGCAGTAGCAGCATCAAGTTTGGGCCACGATTGCGGGGGCCCTTACCCAAAACATGAATATGGTCCCACCTGCACCACCTGTACACTCTACTAGAAATTCGAATACCAGTAGTTTATTTGAGTACTTTCGACATTTCTGACCTCCCACCTTCGTGGGCACTCACAGGCCCGAGGAGGCCGAATACTGGCTCGACCGCATCTCTAAAATGTTGAAGCCGTTGCACTGCACTGAGGTAGAGTAGGTAGAGTTGGTTGCTTATATGTTCGAGAAGGAGGCCAGTCTGGTGGGATAGTGTCCTATGAATAGTTGTCCCTGGATACATATGGACGTGGGACGAGTTTGAGACCGCTTCCATGGAAAATACTTCCCCCTCACTTACCGTAATGAAAAGGAGGGTGAGTTCCTTTGCCTCCGACAGGAAGAGATGTCTATGTCAGAGTATGAAAATAGATTTGTGGAGCTAGCTAGATATGCTCCTTTGATACTTACAGACGAGTCAATGAAGATGCAGCAATTTTCAGAGGGTCTGCAGCCTGAAATCCCCACAAAGATGTGTTGCGCTAGCATTCCCAATTATGCTGAGCTAGTGAACATATCCCTGCGAGCTGAGGAGGATGGCGACAGACTGTCCCGTACGCGTATGCCCATTGGCCCGAGGCCTTGACCTGACTTGTCGAACCGACCATTCCTCGGTAAGAGGCCAAGTGCAGATTCACCTCCCAGGCTTATGGCTCCACCAACACAGTAGAGGTGATCTGATCTATGATGCACCTACTGTAAGAGGTTGGGCCATACAGACACTTATTGTTTTACCATGATGAGGGATAACAGCTTTACGCCACCTCAGAAGATTAACCGTCAGTTACTACAAGCCATTTCAGCTCCACCTCTACGATCAACACCGCCAGCACAATCTTTTTATAGACCGAATGTACCTCAAAGTAGGCCACCTTAATGGCCTATGGCAGCGCAGCCAAATTGTCCTCAACAAGCTCAGGTGCACTCACTTGCAGATAAAGCATCCGAGTAGCAACCACAGTTCCATTGGCTTTCGAAGTCACAACACATATCCAAGGTACACCAGTCTTCCTATTGGTGGACACCGAGTCCACTATTTCACTAATATCACGCACAGCAGTCAAGCGATTAGGGTTGAAAACTACTCTTATGATTGGGGTGAGACTCTTTACCGCCACGAGGACTTTCTCAGACTCTACTAAGATTTGTAAGGGTTGCTCGATAGACTTAAGAATCAGAATAGTACTCGTTGACTTGATTGTTACCCCGCTATGTCATTACAATGTCATCCTTGGTATGGATTGGCTCACCGAGATGAAGGCAGAGATCGATTGCGATACCAGATTGGTGATAGCACATGCACCTGAGGGCATGACCTTTACTTTCCCAGTTCAGGTCAATTGGTACTACCACATTAGTTATTATGCTACCTTGCTAGGAAATGTTAATGGTCTGGCACTTGGGGACACACCCATAGTCTAAGATTTCACAGACGTGTTAACGATACCTGGACTTCCTCCTCGGCGCGAGATCGACTTTACTATCGACCTTGTACTTAATGCGACACCCATTTCTCTACCGATGTATCGCATGCCTCCATGTGAAATAGAGGAGCTGAGGAGACAGATCGATGATCTGTAGAATGCAGGTTTCATATGACCGAGTGTATCTCCGTAAGGAGCACCTATGTTGTTTGTGAAGAAGAAGGACGGATCGCTGCGATTGTGTATTAATTATCGCAGGTTGAATTAAGTGACAGTGAAGAACAAGTATCCCTTACCCAGGATAGATGATCTATTCGACCAGTTGAACGGGGCACAGTATTTCTCAAAGATCAACTTATAGTCTGGGTACCATCAGTTGCATGTCAGGGATGAAGACGTGTAAAAAACGGCATTCAGAACTAGTTTTAGGCAGTACGAGTTCCTCGTGATGTCATTCGGACTTTCGAACCACTGACCGTATTCATGGACCTCATGAACTGGGTGTTTCGGCCGTACCTGTACCGGTTTATCATCGTATTTACATATGACATTTTGATATACTCTAAGAGCCGAAAGGATCATGAAGAGCACCTGCAAGCAGTTTTTGATACTCTCAAGAAGAACCAGTTATTTGCTCAGTACAAGAAATGCGACTTCTAGAAGGAAGAAGTCAAGTTCCTAGGACATGTGGTGTCCAAGGAAGGAATCGCTGTGGACCTTGATAAGGTGACCGCAGTTCAGGACAGGGAGCAGCCTAGTTCAGTTACTAAAGTGAGGAGTTTCCTTGGCCTAGCAGGTTATTATTATCGATTTATCAAGGACTTTTCCATGATAGCCAGAACGTTGTATCAGCTTACTCCAAAAGATCTTAAGTTTGCTTGGAACGAGAGAGCCGAAGCAGCCTTTCAAGAATTGAAGGACAAGTTGACAACCGCACCCGTGCTAGTATTGCCATAGTAAGGGGCTAGATATATAATATACACTGATGCCTCTCGTGTTAGGTTGGGTTGTGTTCTTATGCAGAAGGACAGAGTGATTGCCTATATGTCGTGACAGTTGAGGAAATATGAAGAAAACTATCCTACGCACGACTTAGAATTGGCAGTAGTTATCTTCAAATTAAAGTTCTGGAGACATTACCTCTACAGAGAAGAGTTCGAGCTCTTTTGCGACCACAAGAGCCTTAAGTACATATTCACGCAGAGAGACCTGAATATGAGCAACGACGTTGGATGAAAACCTTGAAGGACTTTAAGTTTGAGGTTTCCAAGGTTTCCTACCATCCTGGCAAGACTAACATTGTGGCAGATGCGTTGAGTCGCAAGAAGAAAATAGAATTTGAGGCTCCGCTAATGATTGAAGAATGGAACATGGTGGAATTTGTGCGAGACTTCAAATAGAAGCTTATAATAAAGGAGTCGTTCAAGAGCGTCACACACATCCGCGTGCAGCCACTTATTGATAACCGAATCATCATGGCTCAAAGAGAAGATGAATGGTTGAAGAAGATGAGGAAATGAGCTAGTGACGATGAAGACTCTGAATGGAGAGTTGGCTCGGATGGGGTTTATGTTATCGTGGCCGCCTATGCGTCTCGAATCTTCATGACTTGAGAAAGAAAGTTCTAGATACTGCTCATAATTTGAAGATGGTGATGCATCCTGGTAGTACAAAGATGTATCGAGATATGAAGCGTTCGTACTGGTGAGACAACATGAAGGCCCACATAGCAGATTTTGGATCTCATTATCTCACGTGCCAGCAGGTCAAGGCCGAGCATTGCCGACCTCCTGATTTACATCAGCCCATGCCCATAGCTGAATGGAAGTGGGACTTCATATATATGGATTTCATTTCCGGGTTATCAAAGATGAGGAAGGGACACGACTTTATTTGGGTGATTGTGGACCGACTGACAAAATTGGCTCATTTCTGCCCAATTAGAGTCTCGAACTCAGCAGACAATTTAACGAAGTTGTACATCAAGGAGATAGTACATCTGCATGGAGTGCCTATGGAGATTGTGTCGAATCGAGACACGCGATTCACGTCGATCTTTTGGACTCGAATCCAAGAAGCAATGGGAGTGAAACTGAAGTTCAGTACCGCGTTCCACCCACAGACCGATGGGCAGACAGGGCAGGTAAATCAGGTACTAGAAGACATGTTGCGAGCATTTGTGCTTGATTTCAAGGACAGTTAGGATGACTATCTTCCCTATGCTAAGTTCGCTTATAACAACAACTTTCAAGCGAGCATTGGCATGGCTCCCTATGAGGCACTGTATGGGCACCCATGTCGAGCACCCCATTGTTGGGCAAAAGTTGGCGAGAGAAGCCTGATTGGTCCAGATTTAGTACAGGCGACATCTGAAAAGATTGATATTATCAGGTGTCAACTTCTTACAGCATAGATCCAACAGAAGAGTTATGCCAAGACACGACGGTGATAGTTGAAATTTGAGGTTAGGGACTACGTGTTTCTTAAGGTTTCCCCCATGAAGGGAGTCCTTCACTTTGGCAAGAAAGGGAAACTCATGCCGAGATTCATTGGCCCATTTCAGATTCTAGACCGAGTGGGTGTGGTAGCATACCGCCTTGCATTGCCCACACCATTAGCAAGCGTGCACAACGTATTTCACGTATCGATGCTGAAGAAATACGTTCCTGATCCTACTCATATTATCAAGTGAGAGTAGGTGCAGTTGAGTGAAGATGCTAGCTATGTACTGTGGCCAACACGTATTTTGGATAGGAAGGAACAATTGCTATGCAGCAAAGTTATCCCACTTGTGAAAGTATTATGGACACACCACACTGAGGAAGAGGCTACTTGGGAAACAGAAGCCGAAGTCCGTAAAAACTACCCTCAGATTCTCGAGGAATACGAAAATGAACTAATTTCGAGGACAAAATTTTTCTTTAAGGGGGGTAGATTGTAATGTCTCAGAAAAATCCGTACAAAGACCCGAGTACCATCTCAGGCAAAAATCCTTGATGACCGAATCCTTTAAAAATTAGATGAAAATTAATTAAGTAATAAACAAATTAATTGGTGAATTATCTTGAACCACTATCTATACGAATTGCAAGACCCAAAACTATTAGAATCGCTAACTCAACATTACTCTAGAACCTCAGAGAAATCCCAAAAATCAGTTGCTCTTGGGAACACATTGAAACTCCATATCGGACGTGGACCGCACATCGAAAGTCTGATTACTATGAAACTATAAGGTTATGACCGCCTTACTGGGCTTGCCAAGCATCGCGGAAATTGAACGCAAATAGTATCCAGAAACGCACAACTTGAGCCCTGAGCAAAATGCGTGAGAAATACGAATATCTTTAGGAAATGAACTCAACTTAAGTGAATTGGACCATTCGCTTGTGAGCCAAATTAAAGACTTCAGACCGTCAGATTCTGATCAAACTATACCCTTGGATCAGGGAAATTTTCCTACACAGGTCATGTAACGCCCTGAAAATCGGGGGTCGAGTATAACTCAACACCTGAGTTCCAACGCATCACTTATGCAACATAAATAATGATAATTAAATGTTGTCTGTGTTAGAGCAATAAACATGAGTGAGATTATACCAAAACAATAATTCATACTCTAGATCAATTGTATAAAGGCAAGCGGAAGACTGAACTATATATATATGTATGTAAAATAAACAAAATCATTTCATTCTCCAGAGTATGAACCCATCTGAGTCACCATATACATATGCCTGTTTTATGAACAAAATGTCAAAAATTTATCTAAAGAGTAATCCCTAGAAGTCCCACCGATCCTGGCAGTCTAGTCGAAGCAACCAAAATACTGCATGTATGAGAACTCGTCCTAGACCTCATCGTAGTCTGGCTCCGCCTCCTGAGCCGTCAGCTCATCTAAACCTGAGATAGAGTCTAGTTGCTGTGCACAACACCGTCCCGTAATGTGGGAGTGTGTAGCTAACTCAGTGGAACAATAAAGCATAGGTTAACATGTTATCAATACAGTCAAGCAGTAATGATAAAGCAGTAAAATCAAATACTCCTAACTACTCTTATTAATGCAAGTATGTATGCGGTCATGATGGATGCCCTCACCGCACCCTCCCTCGTGCGACACCATCTTATGATCGCGGCATGCTTTCATACCTTAGTGCTCCACATCTTCTAGGTACATGCAATGCATGATGAGCATGATTACTGAGTTTTTATTAGTCCATTTCAAACAGCAGGATTAAGAAACTAAGGTACCTCCCTTGTATCATTCCTAAACATGATCCATTCTAGGGTCGTCAGTCCTAGTTAATCTCAGACGATGGTGTGTTTTCTAGGTCACTGCAAAGGCTGTCAGGGCTATTATGCACAAAGGTTACACCACTCCCCCATCACCTCTTTAACGATTCATCACTATACAGAAACAGGTGTAGTTCATACTCTATATACTGCGGCAAAACTCTAAGGCTCACCGCGATTTCAAATTATGCTCGAGGTCACTACAAAGGGCTGCCAGGGCTGTTACGCACAAAGGTTACACCACTCCCCCATCACCTTATCAATGTAGGCCGACAGCACGAATATAGTGTCCCATACCACCATAATCGGCTCACGAGTCTGGTTGCTCACTGGTCACCACGGGGAGGTACGTGGCCCCAGTGTAGGCCGACAGCTCGACCACAGTGTCCCATACCACCATGCCCAGCTCATGAGTCTTAGCGGATCGAGGTACCATGGTTAACGGGATTCCACTAGTAAGTTTGGTACCCTAGGTTCAAGCAGTAGCGACTAAATATGGTGAACATACATTAGACACATCGGGTTACTTGACGAGCCTGACTAGCTCGAGCGCATAATCAATTGGACGACATGAAGTGCATAAGCACTTCTCGTGGCCTAACCATTGTCGCCAACTGACGTATGACTCAGGTTCGTCAAACACATCTTACGTGGCGACATGAAACTCAACCACGATCTCAAGTCTAGTATCGACTGTTTGGACTATAGACAGTCCCAAACTCAATCAATTCTTATCCGTAGCATGTGGAGTAAAGCATGATAAACAAAGTAATTCAAGCATGTTAGTAAGCATGTCATAAAGCATGTTATAAAGCATGTTATAAAATACTACATAAATAGGAATACAAACACATATATTGTAAAAGTAAGCGGCTTAAGTAAACAACCTCATGGAGGAAATCATACATGTCTCTAAAGTAGTTGAGAATCCCATCTCAACACCCTCTTAAGGCGTTAACATCCAAACACTTACTCACACAAGCATTTTCACAAACACTTAACATACACTATTTCAACATACTTAGTGTATATTAGCAAACATGTATTAGGGCGAGTCCTTTCGCCAAGAAAGTATTTTACGTATATATAATATATTTATACAATAAATAATCATGGCAAACACATCTCTAAAATATATATGTATACGGTACTTTCTACAATACAGTATTTCTACATACATAGTGTATATTAGTAAAACATGTATTTGGGCGAATCCTTTCGCCAAATAAGTATTTTATCCATATATCATATATTCATACAACAAATAATCATGTAAAACACATTTTTAAAATTTATACGTATATGGTATTTTCTACGAATACCTAGAATATGTAAAATTTCATAATCTACATCTTTAATCGAAACAGAAAACAGAAAGCACTTTATACATGTACAATTGCATGTAGATCATGAATATATCATTATCTGACATTGAAAGCGTTGAAAACCGTAACCTATACACCTAAAGTCCTCACCTTATACTGTAGAATCGCAACGGATCAGCTAGGTTTGCCAAGCTTCCGTATCTGGCAGTTTGGTAGCCTAAAGAATGAAATAGGTTAGCTATTTCATAATCTACAACCTACACACCCCAAAATAGATTTAGGGTTAGGGTTTCTTACCTCAAAACGAAGTCAGAATTGCCGGGAAAGCGATGAGAAACAGGTGGTGCAGCTTATGTAGTGGCAGGGAACGATAGTAGGGAGATTGTCCCACTTCTCTCACTCTTTCTCTCTCTTTTCTCACTTCTCTCTCTAGGGTTTCTCTCAAATTCGTATGGCTGTGAGAGAGAGGGTTCTGAGGCCCTTCTATAACCTAAAAACTCTCCATACTAGACTTAAGGATAAGGTATACTTAGGTTATAACCAAAGCGGACCTGTTTCAGCTCAACGGAGGACTTCTAGTAGGCCTCCTTGAGCTAAAGGTCGGACTTAAGCTCATCAACCTTGGATCTACATGGAGTTAAGTTTTCGTTTCAGTCGGATTCCCAGATCACGCGTGGTGGACCAGTTTCAATTCAACGGTCAGCGGGTCTCGATCCAAAATTCCAAGTACATGTAAATGTTTATGAAAATTTTTGGGATCTTAGGGTATATTTGGGTCAGATTCTAACGGTCTAGTTGCTTACAAATTGACTGCAAGTATCAAGTCTCAGTCACTATTCCAGATATTTATTTTGTAAAGGAAACATGTGTTTTCACACTCCCTCACTTTGGACTCAAGCGAACAGTCGTGGGACACTGTCCGGGTCTGATTTTTGAGATGGTTGTCAAGCCCAGCGAGGCGGTCCTAAATCCTTAACCTCGTATTATTCGGACTCTCGATGTGCAGTCCAGACCTGATACGGAGTTTCAATGTGTTCCCAAGAGCAGTCGAGTAATGAATTTGATCCTAGATTTTAGGGTAACCTAGCGTCAATGATTCTACAAGTTTTGGGTCTTGTAGATCGTATTTAAAGCGATTTAAATGGATTTCATGGCTAATCTAGTTTAGCACTTAGTTAACTTTGTCAAATTTCTAAAGGATTTAATCCTAAGTGATTTCTGGTCGAGGTGGTACTCGAGTCATTGTACGAAAATTTACGAGTCGTTACAATCTACCCCCTTTAAACAAAAATTTCATCTCCGAAATTTGTACCTTTTTGTATTCCTCGAGAATCTAAGGGTAGTTCTTCCTGACCTCGGCCTCAGTCTCCCACGTAGCCTCCTCTTCAGAATGATGCGTCCATAGTACCTTCACAAGTGGAATGACCTTGTTACGTAGTACCTGTTCCTTCCTGTCAAGTATACGTGTCGGACGCAGCTCATATGTAGCATCCTCGCTCAGCTGTATCTGCTCCCATCTGATGATATGTGAAGGATCAGGAACGTACTTCTTCAACATAGATACATGAAATACATTGTGTACAGCTGCAAGTGGTGTGGGCAAAGTGAGACAATACACCACAACACCCACTCGATCCAGTATCTGAAACGGACCGATAAATCTCGGTGTAAGCTTCCCCTTCTTCCCAAACCGAAGGACTCCCTTCATAGGGGAAACTCTGAGGAACACATGATCACCGACCTCAAACTCAAGCGTTCGCCGCCTCGTATCGGCGTAACTCTTCTGCCTGCTCTGCGCTGTAAGAAGTCGACGCCTGATGATGTCGACCTTCTCTGTGGTCGCCGATAACAACTCTGGGCCAATCAGACTACGCTCGCCAACCTCAGCCCAACAATGCGGTGCTCTGCAAGGATGACTATACAAGGCCTCATATGGCACCATACCAATACTCGCCTGGAAGCTGTTGTTGTAGGTGAACTCTGCGTAAGGAAGACAGTCATCCCAATTGTCCTTAAAGTCCAACACACATGCCCGCAACATATCCTCTAGAATCTGATTCACCCACTCTGTCTATCCATCTGTCTGAGGATGAAACGTCATACTGAACTTCAACTTCACACCCATCGCTTCCTGGATATGAGTCCAGAAGATAGATGTGAACCGAGTGTCTCTGTCTGACACGATCTTAAGTGGAACTCCATGTAGACACAATCTCTCTGATGTACAGCCTAGCCAGCTCGTCTGCAGAGTTCGTGACTCTGATAGGAAGGAAATAGGCCGATTTGGTCAACCGGTCCATAATCACCCAAATGGAATCGTGTCCCTTCCTCGTCTTCGGCAACCCTGATATGAAATCCATGGAGATGAAGTCCCACTTCCACTTGCTATGGGCATGGGCTGAAGCAGTCTAGGAGATCGATGATGTTCTGCCTTAACCTGCTGGCACGTCAAGTATTGAGAAATGAACTCAGCGATGTGGGCCTTCATGTTATCCCACCAATATGACCGTCTCATATCCTGGTACATCTTCATGCTAGCAGGATGTATCGCAAGCATCGAGTTATGGGCAGACTCGAGAAGCTCATGTCACAAATCAGGTATATCAGGAACGCATAGGCAGCCACGGAATTGCAGACCCCCATCTGAATCAACTCTCCACTCGGAGTCCTCGGCGTTGCTAGCTTGCTCTCGAAGCTCAGACAACTGCACATCGCCCTTCTGGGCCTCAACAATCCTGTCATCAACCAGTGGTCGCACCCGAACGTGCACAACACACTCGAATGGCTCCTCCACGGTGAGTCTCTGCTCGAAGTCCCGCACGAACTCAACCATGTCCCACTCTGCTATCATCAACACAGCCACAAATGTTATAGCCTTCTTGCGGCTCAACGCGTCTGCCACAAGGTTCGCCTTGCCAGGATGGTAGGAAACCTCGAACTTGAAGTCTTTCAAGGTCTCCATCCATCGGCGTTGTCTCATATTCAAGTCTCACTGCGTGAATATATACTTAAGGCTCTTATAGTCGCAGAAAAGCTCGAACTCCTCTTCGTAGAGGTAATGTCTCTAGAGCTTCAATGAACTCCTCTTCATCTGAGATGACAGTTGTCAACTCTAGGTCGTGTGTAGGGTAATTCTCCTCGTGCTTCCTTAATTGTCTCGAGGCATATGAAATCACCCTGTCCTTCTGCATAAGGACACAACCCAAACCAACGCGAGACACGTCAGTGTATATCGTGTACTTCACCCCTTGCTCTGGCAATACTAGCACAGCACGGGGCGGACGCATGAAATCACCCTGTCCTACGTATAAAGACACAACCCAAACCACGCGAGACGCGTCGGTGAGCTCGGTAAACTAGCCAGGGGCGGACGTTAACCTGTCCTTCAACTCCTTGAAAGCTGCTTCCCCCTTCTCATTCCAGGCGAACTTCAGTTCCTTCCGTGTCAACTGAGATAATGGCCTAGCAATCTTCGAGAAATCCCTAATGAAGCGCCTATAATACCCTGCCAGACCAAGGAAACTCCTCACCTCGGTGACCGATCCAAGCTGCTGCCAATCCTGAACCGTAGTTACTTTAGTAAGGTCCACTGCTATCCTATCCTTGGACACCACATGTCCGAGAAACTTGACTTCCTCTTGCCAGAAGTCGCACTTCTTATACTGCGCGACCAACCGGTTCTTCTTCAACGTATCCAACACCGCTCTCAGGTGCTCTTCGTGCTCCTCCCGACTCGTAGAGTATATCAGAATGTCATCAATAAAGACAATGACGAATCGGTATAGGAATGGCCTAAATACTCAGTTCATCAGGTCCATGAACACGGCTGGTGTGTTCGTAAGACCGAACGACATCACTAGAAACTCATAGTGCCCGAAGCATGTCCTGAAAGTCATCTTCTGTACGTCCTCATCTCTAACGTATAGTTGATGATACCCTGACTGCAGATCAATCTTCGAAAAATACTTCGCCCCCTTCAACTGATCAAACAGATCATCAATCCTGGGTAAAGGATACTTGTTCTTCACGGTGACCTGGTTCAACCTACGGTAATCAATACATAACCGTAGCGACCCGTCCTTTTTCTTCACAAATAGAACAGGTGCTCCCCAAGGAGACACACTAGGTCATATAAAACCCTTCTCTACTAGCTCGTCAATCTGTCTCCGCGGTTCCTCCATCTTACATGGAGGCATATGATAAGTTGGCAATGAGATAGGTGTCGCACCAGGTGTAAGATCAACGGTGAAATCGATCTCGCGCCGAGGAGGCAAACCAAGAATCGTCGTAAACACATCTGTAAACTCCCGAACCACCGGCGTGTTTTCTAATGTCGGACCACCAATCGGCTTTAATACAGCAATATAACACTCAACACGGTAGGGCCAACTGACCTGCACTGGAAACGTAAAAGCTGTGCCATCAGATCCATAGGCCGTCACGACCCGAGTATCACAATCTATCTCAGCCTTCATCTTCGTGAGCCAGTCCATACCGAAAATGATGTCGTAATGCCATAGTGGAGCAACAATGAGGTCGACGAGCATGGTTCTGCTACCCAAATTCATGGAGCAACCCTCACATACCCGTGCGATATCCGAAAAAGTCCCAGTAGCCGTAGTGAGTCTCATTTCCGTCGTGGTAATAGTATGTAAAGCTAAACGCTTGACTGCCTCATATGAAATAATAGAAGTAGTGGACCCAGTGTCCACCAACAAGGAAACGAAAGTACCGTGAATGTGGGTCGTACCCTCAAAAGCCGTCGGGGCCTTAATCAACGTCTCATGTGCCTCAACAACAAGCGTATGTACTCGAGCCTACTGCTGACAGTTCGACTGTGGAACCAAGGGACGTTGTGGTGGCCTGAAGCGTGATACAGGAGGTCGGAAGGAAGGATGAACAGGGGCAGTCTGTAGAGGTGGAGTCGATAAAGCCTATGGGCGAGAACGACCAATCATCTGCGGCAGAAAGAACCCACTATCCTTCATCAGCGCAAAACAACTCCCAATAGGATGACCCTGCTTCCCACAGTACGTACAGGTCACAATAGGGCATCTCATCGAAGCCACTAGCACTGCAATCCAGGGAGGCGAGTCAGCATGAGGCCTCTTGCCTAGGAAAGGCCTACTCTACACCTCCGGTCATGATCTCGTAACCATAGTACCACGAGAATGGGCCAGCCGATCAACATCCTACTCAGCCATCATAAACATGTGAACCAACTCCGCATAAGAAGGTATACTGATACAGCACATCTTCGACCGTATATCAGGTTGCAAACCCTCAGAAAAACGACGCATCCGCATCTGTTCATCAACCAGGATGGTCAGGACAAAGAGGCCCAACTCCGTGAAACAGTGTTTGTACTCAGTAACAGTCATGCCTCCCTGCCTGAAGCGTAGAAACTCATCCTTCCGCTCATGTCTGTAGGTCTGCGGGTAATACTTCTCGTGGAACTAGAACTCGAATGCCACCCAAGTCCACACATAGTCCGTTGTGACAGACTGCAGCACACTGTCCCACCACAGACTGGCCTCCCTCTCAAACATGAAAGTGGCCAACTCGACCTTCTCTGCCTCAGTACAGTGCAGCATCCGTAGCATCTTGGAGATGCGGTCTAGCCAGAACTCAGCCTCCTCAGGTCTGTGAGAACCCATGAATGAGGGAGGCCTCAAGCGCTGGAATCGCTCGAGTAGGCCACGAGTACTAACGTCTCCAGTAAGGGGTGCAACGAGTGTGGGCAGAGGCACATCCTCAAACTGAGCAGGAGGCTCAGTATGCTCAGCAGGACGTGCATATGTCAGAGGTGAAGTCGCACTCCCACCCTAAGATAAGGCCTCAGCAATAGTGGCCATAAGCTGTTGGTGCTGCTGTTGCTGCTGCTGCTGCATCTGTTGTTGATGCATCATCAACATCAATTGCTCAATCCTATCAATAGGTGGAGCAGCCTATGGGTCATGCTGAGCAGATGATGATGCCCAGTGCTGCTCACGAACCGGGGGTGTATAAGGTAGTAGTCCAGCAGGAAGCTGATCAGAGTCTAACCCTTGGTCCGTAGGACCACCTCTACCACAAGGAGTCTGGTCCATCGAGCTAGTAAGAAGGAGGTGTGCCGTGCTCCGTGTATACTGCCACGACATGCCCTATACAACATAGGGTACAACATTTGTGAGATAAAGCATAGCAACACATTATATAAGCACTTTAAGCATTCCACACATCTCATAGCAAAAGAGGTTACATGCTTTTCATTTACCCAAAATGGTTATAATACATGGACTACAGAGTTACATGAATCATGACAGAAATCACATGCGAGCCAATTACATCCACAGCATCAAACACTTAAAACATACTACTAACCATTACATCATCAACATGAAACATAATCCGCCTAAAGTGGTAAATAAAGCAAACTACAAACAACTGCATGGATGATTAGGCATCCGAACAAGTGATGGAGGAGGAGCATTCTTGTCCTGAACACAGCACAGGATAGTCTTCAATGTGCGAGACACTTTCTTGAATTTGTGGTTTACGAAGGCCCGAAGATCGCCGACATCTTGTCGTAGGGCAGCCTGACCCTCCTTAAGTCGGGCTATACGAGCGTCTCTCGCAGCCTGAGCAGTGTTCGACTCTGGTGCTCCAGGAGGAGAGCTCTCCTCAGTGTCCTGAGCCTCAGGTTCCTCTTCCTGTATCTCATCACCGCCACCCTCTTCGCTACCAGCCTCGAGGTCAACACTCTCATCACCGGCACTATCCGACTCATCTCCAGACTCGTCGAGTCGGGCTTGTCGTTGGCGAGGGTCGATCTTTATGTTGTTAAGTGTAGCCTCACTTATGACTCGGACTGGCGCAAGGTCTTCCATGTTGAGCCTATAGCCGACATCACGAGCCATCTTACATATCAAGTAGCCAAATGGGAGTGAGAGGTCATTCCTGACAGATCGAACAACCTGAACTATCTGATATAGGACGAACGTGGGCAGGCATAAGTTGTCCCCATGTCCCATCCTGTATAGAAAGTCCACCATCAACCGAGTACACTCTGTGCGGTTACTCGACCGTGATACACATTATATGTGAAAATGTGGTGGAGCAAACGGAAGTCATCTGTCATCTTCTTCGATGGAAGACAGTTTCCTCACGTCCAAGAGACCCGCCGACCACAAAGGTATCGCGTACAGCGATCCCTTTCTCACGGACTCCTGGAAAAGTTGTCATTTAGAAGCACTTCACCACGTGAGATGTTCATGATCCGTGCCACCTCAACCACAGTAATCGTGCGCCTTATGCCCCTCACAGAGATAGTGAACTGAAGCGGCTCCAACGATGGGTCTATGATATGAGCGTAGAAGGCACGAACCATGTTCTCACACACCGGAGACTCGCTTTCAAATATTGGACCCCATCCGACGACATCCACCAAATGGTCCATCATCGGGTGTAGCCCAAACATCTGCTCATCCACATGGGCTTCAAACACAATCTTACGGCCAGTAAAATGACCATATTCCAAACCAATCGGTAGTGCATCCCTGATCGACAGTTGGGGATCCAGGTCCGGCTTTGACCTATACTCCCGAACGGTGTTAGTGCCGACCCCAACATCAGCCCTTCTTCTGGAAGGGTAGGACTGCTCGGCCCAGCATCATCTACAGCAGTTTTCCTCTTTCCCATGAGAGAGAGGATGGAGGAAACGGAGAAAATGGCCGTAATCAACTTGAAAAGGGCCATGGAAATGGAGGAAAGAGAGAGGAAGGGGGCTGGGAATTTGAGTTCTTCCCGGATTTAGGTCTCCACATGGCTTGTAGAAGCCCAAGTAATAGGGAATGATGAAGGAACAAGGAAGAAATGGGATAGGCTAAAAGGTTACATGAATTTGAGGTAAAAAGAGGAGGTTTAAGGGCTTAAATGTGAGAAACGGAGAGGATAGGGGGTAGGGTTTGCTGTAGCTGATGGAGATGGAAGGTTTGTTATCGAAATTTGCAGATTGAGTGATTGGAAAGGAGAGTTGAGAGAGAGACAGCAACTTGGAGGGCTTGGAGGGGTGGAAGTAAGGAAAGGAGGGACTGACGGAATAAAATAGGGACCCCCTGAGGATTTAGCACGCACCAAACGTGCATAGAGGTCGAGCCGACCATGACCAGGCTGGGCCTAACCCAAGAGGACCCACTTGACCGCGGCGCGCCGCGGTGACCACGGTCCGCCTTGCCCGGCGACGCGCCACCGCTGTGGGGTGTAGTTCTCCACCATCCCAAGGTGCCAAATGCACCTTGGTTCGACCCTGGGTCCCTGTATATTTAAGTGGGGAGGCCCCCGACTCTATTCTGTTCCAGATCGAGTGGTTTCGAGAACTCACTGATCCAGACTGACTTTTTACTAATTTTAAACGATTGAGATTAGGTGGAATGAAATCTGGACTCGTCAATAGATGGCTTAGGAATGTTTTAAGGTCATCCCGTGTGACCAGGGTTAGGTACGGACTCGATTTCAGCGTCCATTTTCAGTGAACTTTGCCGTTGGATGAAACTGGGATACCTAAGATTGTTTCTATATTATTCTCGCACCCTCCTAAGTTGTAATGCATCAGCGTACATCGTGGGAACATAACTCAAGTCCAGTTTAATCAAAATCATGCTCTGATACCAACTTGTAACGCCCTAAAAATTGGGGGTCGAGTATAACTCAACACCCGAGTTCCAACGCATCACTTATGCAACATAAATAATGATGATTAAATGTTGTCTGTGTTAGAGCAATAAACATGAGTGAGATTATACCAAAACAGTAATTCATACTCCAGATCAATTGTATAAAGGCAAGCGGAAGACTGAACTATATATATATATATATATATGTATGTAAAAGAAACAAAATCATTTCATTCTCCAGAGTATGAACTCCTCTGAGTTACCATATACATATGTCTGTTTTATGAACAAAAAGTCAAAAATTTATCTAAGGAGTAATCCCTGGAAGTCTCGCCGATCCTGGTAGTCTAGTCGAAGCCGCCAGAATACTGTATGTATGAGAATTCGTCCTGGTCCCCATCGTAGTCTGGCTTCGCCTCCTGAGTCGTCAGCTCATCTAAACCTGAGACAGAGTCTGGTTGGTGTGTGCAACATCGTCTCGTAATGTGGGAGTGAGTAGGTAACTCAGTGGAACAATAAAGCATAGGTTAACATGTTATTAATACAGTCAAGCAGTAATGATAAAACAGTAAAATCGAACACTCCTAACTACTCTTATTAATGCAAGTATGTATGCAGTCATGATGGATGCCCTCACCACACCCTCCCTCGTGCGACACCATCTTATGATCGTGGCATGATTTTATCCCTCAGTGCTCCACATCTTCTAGGCACATGCAATGCATGATGAGCATGATTACCGAGTTTTTATTAGTCCATTTCAAACAGCAGGATTGGGAAACTAAGGTACCTCCCTTGTATCGTTCCCAAACATGATCCATTCTAGGGTCTTCAATCCTAGTTAATCTCAGATGATGGTGTGTTTTCTAGGTCACTGCAAATGCTGTCAGGGCTGTTATGCACAAAGGTTACACTATTTCCCCATCACCTCTTTAACGATTCATCACTATACAGAAACAGGCCTAGTTCATACTCTATATACCGCGGCAAAACTCTAAGGCTCACCGCGATTTCAGATTATGCTCGAGGTCACTACAAAGGGCTGCCAGGGCTGTTACGCACAAAGGTTACACCACTCCCCCATCACCTTATCAATGTAGGCTGACAGCACTAATATAGTGTCCCATACCACCATAATCGGCTCACGAGTCTGGTTGCTCACTGGTCACTACGGGGAGGCACGTGGCCCCAGCGTAGGCCGACAGCTCGACCACGGTGTCCCATACCACCATGCCCGGCTCATGAGTCTTAGCGGATCGAGGTACCATGGTTAACAGGATTCCACTAGTAAGTTTGGTACCCTAGGTTCAAGCAGTAGCGACCAAACATGGTGAACATACATTAGACACATCGGGTTACTTGACGAGCCTGACTAGCTCGAGCGCACAATCAATTGGACAACATGAAGTGCATAAGCACTTCGCGTGGCCTAACCACTGTCGCCAACTGACGTACGACTCGGGTTCGTCAAACACATCTTACGTGGTGACATGAAACTCAACCACGATCTCAAGTCTAGTACCGACTGTCTGGACTATAGACATAGTCCCAAACTCAATCAATTCTTATCCGTAGCATGTGGAGTAAAGCATGATAAACAAAGTAATTCAAGCCTGTTAGTAAGCATGTCATAAAGCATGTTATAAAGTACTACATAAATAGGAATACAAACACATATATTGTAAAAGTAAGCGGCTTAAGTAAACAACCTCATGGAGGAAATCATACATGTCTCTAAAGTAGTTAAGAATCTTATCTCAACACCTTCCTAAGGCATCAACATCCAAACACTTACTCACACAAGCATTTTCACAAACATTTAACATACACTATTTCAACATACTTAGTGTATGTTAGCAAACATGTATTAGGGCGAGTCCTTTCGCCAAGCAAGTATTTTATGTATATATAATATATTTATACAATAAATAATCATGGCAAACACATCTCTAAAATATATATGTATACGATACTTTCTACAATACAGTATTTCTACATACATAGTGTATATTAGTAAAACATATATTTGGGGGAATCCTTTCGCCAAATAAGTATTTTATCCATATATCATATATTCATACAACAAATAATCATGTCAAACACATTTTTAAAATTTATACGTATACGGTATTTTCTACGAATACCTAGAATATGTAAAATTTCATAATCTATATCTTTAATCGAAACAGAAAACAGAAAGCACTTTGTACATGTGCAATTGCATGCAGATCATGAATCTATCATTATCTGACATTGAAAGCGTTGAAAACCGTAACCTATATACCTAAAGTCCTCACCTTATACCATAGAATCGCATCGGATTAGCTAGGTTTGCCAAGCTTCCGTATCTGGCAGTTTGGTAGCCTAAAGAATGAAATAGGTTAGCTATTTCATAACCTACAACCTACACACCCCAAAACAGATTTAGGGTTAAGGTTTCTTACCTCAAAATGAAGTCGAAATCGCTGGGAAAGCGATGAGAAACAGGTGGTGCAACTTGTGTAGTGGCAGGGAACGATAGTAGGGAGATTCTCCCACTTCTCTCACTCTTTCTCTCTCTTTTCTCACTTCTCTCTCTAGGGTTTCTCTCAAATTCGTATGACTATGAGAGAGAGGGTTCTAAGGCCCTTTTATAGCCTAAAAACTCTCCATACTAGACTTGAGGACAAGGTATACTTAGGTTATAACCAAAGCGGACCTGTTTCAGCTCAATGGAGGACTTCTGGTTGGCCTCCTTAAGCCAAAGGTCGGACTTAAGCTCATCAACCTTGGATCTACATGGAGTTAAGTTTTCGTTTCAGTCGGATTCCCAGATCACGCGTGGTGGACCAGTTTCGGTTCAACGGTCAGCGGGTTTCGATCCGAAATTCTAAGTACATGTAAATGTTTATGAAATTTTTCCTGATCCGAGGGTGTATTTAGGTCAGATTTTGATGGTCTGGTTGCTTACAAATTGACTGCAAGTATCAAGTCTCAAATCACTATTCCAGATATTTATTTTGTAAAGAAAACATGTGTTTTCACACTCCCTCACTCCGGACTCAAGCGAACAGCCGTGGGACACTGTCTGGGTCTCATTTCTGAGATGGTTGTCAAGCCCAGCGAGGCGGTCCTAAGTCCTTAACCTCATATTATTCAGACTCCCGATGTGCGGTCTAGACCTGATCCAGAGTTTCAATGTGTTCCCGAGAGCATTCGGGTAATGAGTTTGATCTTAGATTTTAGGATAACCTAGCATCAATGATTCTACAAGTTTTGGGTTTTGTAGATCGTATTTAAAGCGATTTAAATGGATTTCATGGCTAATCTAGTTTAGCACTTAGTTAACTTTGTCAAATTTCTAAAGGATTTAATCCTAAGTGATTTCTGGTCGAGGTGGTACTCGAGCCATTGTACGGAAATTTACGAGTCGTTACAGGTCAGTATACTTGTGGCCCTGATCGAGTGACGATGACTGTTGAACAGATACGGGTCCTCCACGGTCGATCCACAACTCCGATTGGACCGAAACCTTAACCTAACTTAGATCCATGGTTAGGAAACTTACTCGATAAGGTAAGTGTGTAATGGGCCTCCAGATGAGTCCCGGTTGCCCGAAACAGACACCCTTTAGCTATAACCTAAGTATACCATGGTCGTGCGACCATTTGAACTAGTTCCGGGCCTATTTAAGGACCTTAAACCACCCCATTCCCATCCATACGAATTTTCTCCAAACCTTAGGAAAGAGAAGAGAGAAAAAAAAAGAGAAAAGAGTGAAGAGAAGAGAGAGAGTTTGGGAGATCGGGGCGGTGTTCCTCTCTTACGACTACACGCACTAGATCGTCTTTACATCTACCTACACGAACCATTTCAGCTCCGATTTGGGTAAAAAATCCTAACCCTAATTTCATTTTAGGAATGCAAATAGAGGAACAGACGAACTACCTAACCTATTTCGTGATTTAGGTAGCCGTTGTGCTGAAGATGGAAACGTAGTATACGAATCAAGTTCATAACGAGCAAACCGATGAAAAGTGCGGACTATAAATGTTTAAGTTATGGTTTTCAAGGCTTTCAATGTTAGCAATGATTTATGTCTGACTTGATTGCTGCCACATGAGCTTAGTTATGACGTATTCAATAAATTTTACATGTGTGTGAACTATGTGAATATATCATGCACTCTATGTGTTTGTTGAAATGCTCGAATGAAAGTGAAATCATGATTTATACTGGCCATGACTATTAATCTAGAATACGTGTGTTGTGTGTATGAAAACTCCTTTATAAAAAGATTTGTCATAATACATGCTATAACTAATTTAGTTTGTGTATATAGTATTACGTAGTTTAAGTGTTTGATAAAATGTCTGAATGAGTAATTGTTTGATAAATTATAATTATTAAGGGTGTTGAGATGGGATTCTCAGCTACCTTATCTATATGTATAATTCCTTCATGTAACCTTAATTTCAAATACGTGGTTTATGTATAAAATGCCTATGTATGATAATATGTTTTATGTGTTTGATAAAAATACTCAAATGATTATTGTATTTGAATTGCTTGTTAAATATTGTTATGATTATCACATGAGTCTACTTATTGCATTTGAGTATGATTGGGACTACTACGTAGACCTGGCAATCGGTAACGATTCCTGATGGAGTGGCCGAAGTAGTTTTGTTACGTTAAATACGTTCGATGAATCCGAGTCGTACGTTGATTATCGATAGTGGTTAGGCCACGCGGAGTGCTTACGCGCTCCATGCTGATCAATTCAACGTGCACTCGTACCAATCGCACTTGTCAAATAACCAAATTGGCATATTATGTGTTTATAATGTATGGACCCTACTGCTTGAATCTAATGTACCATTTGTCAATGTAAAGCCCATTTCAACCATGGTACTAAGATCTGTTAAGACTCATGAGCTGGACATAGTGGTATACGTGGATGAGCTTTCAGCCTACGTTGGGGTGTTAAGCCTCCCCGTAATGGCCAGTGAGCAACACAAACTCGTGAGCTGATTATGGTGGTGTATGGGACACTATATTTAAGCTGTCGGCCTACGTTCAGGTGAAGAACCTCCCATAGTGACCTTGAGTATAAATCAGGCCTACGCTAAGGTGACGAGCCTCTCCGTAGTGACCTCGAGTATGAATTCGTGAACTTACCTTTCCACTACTTTTTATCAGGGGTGATGCCCTACAACTTGCTTATCGTATGTGATTAACTAGGATTAACAACCCTAGATGAATCATTGTTTGGGTAAGTAATAAAAAGGGAGGTACCTTAGCTTCCCGAATCTGCTGTGTGAATAAGTCTAATAAATTACTTGGCTAACACGACCATGCACTACATTGCATGTACTTTGGTGAGGAAGCACACGTTTAGGGAGTTTGTCATGCGCGATCGTGCGATGATGTTGCTGAGGGAGTGCAGGCAAGGGCATACATCATTAAGCATATCATTCCTACATTAACAAGAGTACTTAGGATATGATTGTGGTATTTCTTTATCATTACTACTTAACTAAATTGATAACATGTTAACTTTTGCCTTATAGTACCACTGAATTGATCACTCACTCTCACTCTGGGACAGTGTTTTAAAACACCAATCAAACTCTGATTTAGATGCAGGTTATAATGAGGCTTACGTGACGGAGCCGAACTTCATAGACGATGAGGAGGAGTTCTCTTACATTCAGCTCTCAGGCGGGTCGGTGTAGA
Source organism: Magnolia changhungtana (assembly GCA_030180095.1). Lineage (NCBI taxonomy): Eukaryota > Viridiplantae > Streptophyta > Magnoliopsida > Magnoliales > Magnoliaceae > Magnolia > Magnolia changhungtana. The sequence goes on from JASAUF010000625.1 coordinate 8,733,109, forward strand.
CCTAGAAATGTGTCACCGGGACTATAGGGATACTGGATTAGTTGAACTTTTACATTTTGATATTTTGTACATTTTGAAACAAACACATGTATTTACTTAGCTGGGTAACATACTCATTCTCTAGGAATATTGTTAGCTGGGTAACACTTACATACTTTATATGTCCATCCTAGTCTTCCGCTTGCCTAATTATCTTAATTCTAGAGTATGATATGTTGTAACACCCTGAAAATCAGGGGTCGAGTAGCAACTCAACTCCCGATTTTCAAAACATCATTTATGCAACATATATGCTTATGATTCAATGTTGTCTGTGTTAGTGCATTCATCATGAGTGGGATTATACCAAAACAATAATTCATACTCCAGAACAAGTTGTAAAATGCAAGCGAAAGACTGAAAGACATAAACACACGTATATAAGTCAAAGATCATGATCGGTCTCTAAAGTATAATTACATTACTGAGTCACCATATACAAGTAATAGTCTCAAAAATCAAAATGTCAAAATAGTACAACTACAATGATAATCCCTATAGCCCCGTCGATCCGGATAGCCTAAGCGAAGCCACCGGAGAACTGCATATAAGAGAACTCGTCCTGATCATCGTTGTAGTCAGGCTTCACTACAGGGGTCATGCCATCATCTGAAATCAAAACAGAGTCTGGTTGTTGTTTAAAACACCGTCCCGTAACGTGGGAGTGAGTGATCAACTCAATGGAACAATAAAGCAAAGGTTAACATGTTATCAATTCAATCAAGCAGTAATGATAAAACAGTAAATCACACATCCTTAAGTACTCTTGTTAATGCAAGAATGGTATAAATGTATGATGCATGCCCTCGCCTACGCTCCCTCGGCGACTTCATCTCACGATCGCGCATGAACAACACTGCCTCAGTGCTTGACCTGTTATGCTTGAATGCACGCGTAATGCAGTGCATGCATATGATTACCAAGTTCTTATTGGTCCTTTTCATACAGCAGGGTTAGAAAACTAAGGTACCTCCCTTATATCATTTCCCAAACAATGATCCATTCTAGGGTCATCAGTCCTAGGAGTTTTCAACAATGTTCCGGTTCTAGGTCGCTGTAAAGGGCTCGTCACCAAATCAGTGCAGGCCTAGTTTATACTCTAGATGTTGCGGAAGGGTTGTCACTACCACCTAGACTCAGAGTATGCTCGAGGTCACTACAAAGGGCTCGTCACCAATCAGTGTAGGCCGACAGCTCGAATACAGTGTCCCATACCACCGTATTCGGTTCACAAATCGATGTTGCTCACTGATCACTACGGGTGGACTCGTCGCCCCGGCGTAGGCCGACAGCTCAACCATAGTGTCCCATACCACCATGTCTGGCTCATGAGTATTAGTGGATCGAGGTACCAAGGTTACACGGCATTTCACTGGTGAGTTTGGTACCTTAGGTTCAAGCAGTAGCGTCCATACATGATAAACATACACTGGCACATCGGTTACTTGACAGGCTCGACTAGCACGAGCGCACCCAAAGGCGATCAACATAAAGTGCATAAGCTCTCCATGTGGCCTAACCACTGCCGATAACTTTAGTACGACTCGGGTTCGTCAAACACGTCCTACGTGGTGAATGAATCTTAGCCACGAACTCAAGCATGTTACCGATTGCCTGGACTATAACATAGCCCCAATCACATTCAATCCTTAATCAGAAAGCATGTAGAGTAGTCAGAGCATAATTAACTAAGTAGTGCAAACATGTTAACAAGCATGTTATAAAACACAACTTAAACAAGAAATTCAAACACATCCATTTCATGAGTAAGCGATTAAATTAAACAACTTGCATGAAGGAAATCATACACATCTCTAAGGTAGTTGAGAATCCTATCTCAATACCTACCTAAAGTACTATCATCTAAATACCTACTCATATAAGCATTTTCACAAACACTTAGAATACACTTGTTAACATACATAACGCATGTTGACTAAAACATGCATTAGAGCGAATCCTTTCGCCTTACACATATACCTAGCATATGTACACAGTAATTAATCATGGCAAACACACTTTCATATTTTGTACGTATACAATATTTTCTACAAATATACAAAATACACCAAACGCCTTAAATTGCATACATAACTTAATCGCAAAACGAATATCGCATTTTACATGTGAAATAACACACATATCATGAATCTATCATTATGTGGCATTGAAATCTTTGAAAACCATAACCTATACATCTATAGTCCGCACCTTACGTCGATAAACGCGTAACGGAGTTGTTTTAGACGTTAAGTCTTTGTCAACGGCAGATTTGTAACTTATAGCATGAGTTAGGTTAGCCATCTCATAACTAGCACTATCAGAAACCCTATAACAGATTAGGGTTAGGTTTTCTTACCTAAGAACGAATTTAGAATCGTCGGATTAGCGATGTGATAGTGACAGTCAGGTACGTAGAATGGCAGGATAGAGCAACAAGAATCTCCTCCCACTTCTTTCACACTTTCTCTCTCTTTACTCTCTTCTCTCTCCTAGGGTTTTCTCAAATTCATATGGAGTGGATGAGAGAGGGTTTAAGGTCCTTATATAGGCCTAAAACTGATGGAAATGGCTCTAAGGCCAAGGTATACTTAGGTTACAGCCAAATGACATCTGTTTCAGCTCAATGGAGCACTTCCGGAGCTCCCCCTTGAGCCAAAGGTCGGACTTAAGCTCCCTGACTATAGATATAGGTCGAGTTAAGTTTTCATCCCAGTTGGGTTCTCGGATCACACGTGGCGGGCCAGTTTCAGTTCAACGGTCACCAGAACTCGATCAGGATTACAAGTACACTGTCATGTGTATGAAATTTCTCCTGATTCAAGGGTGTATTTAGGTCAGATTCTGAGGGTCTGTTTGCTTATATCGAGCCCGCAAGCGACAAGTCTCAGATTACTTAAATTAAATTTAATTTCTAAAGAAAACCATATTTTCTCACACACTTCACTACGAGTTCAAGCGAATAGCCCCGGGACACTATCTAGATTTGATTTCCAAGATGGTTGTCAACCCCAGTAAGGCGGTCTTAATTATATAACTTCGTATTATTCAGACTTTCGACGTGTGATCCAGATCTGATATGGAGTTTCAATGTGCTCCCGAGAGCAACTGGGTAATGAGATTGATCCTAGATTTCAAGGTAACCTAGTGTCAATGATTCTACACGTTTTGGGTCTTGCAGATCATATTTAAAGTGTTTCAAGCGAATTTCACAGCTAATTTAGTTTAGCACTTAGTTAAACTCGTCTAATTTCTAAAGGATTTGGTCCTGAGTGATCTCTGCCTGAGGTGATACTCGGGTCTTTGTACGGAATTTTTCGAGACGTTACAATCTACCCCCTTAAAGAAAAATTTCATCCTCTAAATTAATACCTTTTTATACTCCTCGAGAATCTGAGGGTAGTTCTTTCTGACCTCGGCTTCAGTTTCTCATGTAGCCTCTTCCTCAGTATGATGTGTCCACAGTACCTTCACAAATGGGATGACCTTGCTAAGCAACACATGCTCCTTCCTGTTTAGAATATGCGTCAGACGCGGTATATATGTAGCGTCCTTGCTCAACTGTACCTGCTCCCATTTGATAATGTGGGAAGGGTCAGGAACGTATTTCTTTAGCATAGACATATGAAATACGTTGTGTACACTAGCAAGTGGTGTGGGCAGGGCAAGGCGGTATGCCACCACACCCACTTGGTTAAGTATCTGAAATGGGCCAATGAACCGTGGCGTAAGTTTTCCCTTCTTGCTAAACTGAAGGACTCCCTTCATAGGGAAAACTCGGAGGAATACATGGTCTCCAACCTCAAACTCAAGTGGTCGCCGCCTCGTATCGGCATAGCTCTTCTGTCTGCTCTGGGCTGTAAGAAGTCGACGCCTGATAATATCGATCTTCTCTGAGGTCGCCTGTACTAACTCTAGGCCAATCAAACTGCGCTCGCCAACCTCTGCCGAGTAATGTGGTGCTCGGCAAGGGTGCCCGTACAAGACCTCATAAGGAACCATGCCAATACTCACCTGAAAACTGTTATTGTAGGTGAACTCTGCATACGAGAGACAGTCATCCCAACTGTCCTTGAAGTCCAAAACACTGGCCCGCAGCATATCCTCCAAAATCTGATTCACTCGCTCATCTACCCATCGGTCTGTGGGTGAAACGGGGTACTGAACTTCAACTTCACACCCATTGCTTCCTGGATACGAGTCCAGAAGATAGATATGAATCGCGTGTCTTTGTCCGACACAATCTCCAAGGGAACTCCATGCAGACGCACTATCTCCTTAATGTACAATCTGGCCAACTCGTCTGTGGAGTTCAAAACTCTGATCGGAAGGAAATGAGCCGACTTTGTCAACCAATCGACGATCACCCAGATGGAATCATGTCCCTTCCTCGTCTTCGGCAGCCCTAATATGAAATCCATGAAGATGAAGTCCTACTTCCATTCAGCTATTGGCATGGGCTGAAGCAGTCCAGGAGGTCGATGATGTTCAGCCTTGACCTGTTGGCACGTGAGACAATGGGAGATATATTCTTCTATATAACCCTTCATATCGTCCCACCAATATGCCCTCTTCAGGTCTTGATACATCTTCATGCTACCAAGATGCATCGTAAGCTTCGATCTGTGGGTGGCCTCGAGAATCTCCTGTCTCAAGTCATGAATGTTTGAGACACATAGGTGGCCACAGTATCGTAAGCCCCCATCTGTGACAACCCTCCACTCGGAGTCCTCGTCATTGCTAGCTTTCTCTCGAAGCTCAGACAATTGTGCATCACCCTTCTGGCTTCGATAATCCTGTCATCAATAAGTGGCCGCACCCGAATGTGTGCAACACACTTAAATGCTCTTCCACAGTGAGTTTCTGCTCGAAGTCTCGCACGAACTCTACCATATCCCACTCTGCTATCATTAGCGGAGTCAAAAATACTATAGCCTTCTTGCGGTTCAACACGTCTACCACAAGGTTGGCCTTGCCAGGATAGTAGGAGACCTCCAACTTGAAGTCCTTCAAGGTTTCCATCCATTAGTGCTGCCTCATATTCAAGTCCCGCTGAGTGAATATATAGCGAAGGCTCTTGTGGTCGCAGAAAAGCTCGAGATCCTCTCTGTAGAGGTATTGTCTCCAAAGCTTTAATGTAAATATGACCGCTGCTAACTAGAGGTCATGCGTAGGGTAATTCTCCTCGTGTTTCCTCAACTGTCTCGAGACATATGCAATCACCTTGTCCTTCTTCATAAGGACACATTCCAAACCAACTCGAAACGCGTCGGTGTAAATCGTATACTTGACCCCTTGCTCTGGCAATACTAGCACAGGGGCGGACGTCAGTCTGTCCTTCAGCTCCTAAAAAGCTGGTTCCGCCTTCTCATTCCAAGCGAACTTCAGATTCTTCCGTGTCAATTGAGACAAAGGTCTGGCTATCTTCGAGAAGTCCCCAATGAAGTGTCGGTAGTATCCCGCCAGACCAAGAAAACTGTGCACCTCAGTAACCGAACCAGGCTTCTTCCAGTCCTGAACCGTAGCTACCTTAGCGAGGTCAACTGATATCCCTTCCTTGGACACCACATGTCCTAGAAACTTGACTTTCTCCTGCAAGAAGTCATACTTCTTGTACTGTGCGAACAATTGGTTCTTCCTTAGAGTATCTAAGACTGCTTGTAGGTGTTCCTCATGCTCTTCCCGATTCTTAGAGTATATCAGGATGTCATCATTAAATACGATGACAAATCGGTATAAAAATGGCTAAAATACTCGGTTCATCAAGTCCATGAACACGGCCGGTGCATTCGTAAGATCGAACGACATCACGAGGACCTCGTAATGCCCAAAACTGGTCCTGAAGGCCGTCTTCTACACGTCTTCATCCCTGACATACAACTGATGATACCCTGACTGTAGATCAATCTTCAAGAAGTATCGCGCCCCTTTCAACTGATCGAACAGATTGTCTATCCTGGGCAAAAGACACTTGTTCTTCACGGTCGATTGGTTCAACCTGTGGTAATCAATACATAACCATAGCTACCCATCTTTCTTCTTGACAAATAACACAGGTGCTCATCAAGGAGACATACTAGGTCGTATGAAGCCCTTCTCTACCAGCTCGTTAATCTATTTCCTCAGTTCCTCCATCTCACATGGAGGCATCCGATACATAGGTAATGAAATGGAGATCGCACCGGGCACAAGATCAATAGTAAAATTGATCTCGCGCTGAGGAAATAATTCTGGGATCGTCCTGAACACATCCTCAAATTCTCGAACTACTGGCATGTTCCCTAACATCGGCCCATCAACATACTCTAGCAAAGCAACGTAACATACAACACGACATGGCCAACTAACCTGCACTGAAAAAGTAAAGACCGTGTCATCAGGTCCATTGGCTGTCATGACGCGATTATCGTAATCAATCTCTGCCTTCATCTCGATGAGCCAGTCCATACCGAGGATAATGTCATAGTGCCATAGTGGGACGACAATGAGGTCAACGAATACTGTCCTGCTACCCAAGTCTACTGAGCAACCCTCACACATCCTTGTGACATCTAAAAAAGTTCCAGTAGCAGTAGTGAGTCTCACTCCCTTCGTGGTAGTATGTAAAGCTAGACGCTTAACTGCCGCACATGAAATGATGGAGGTAGTGGACCCAGTGTCCACTAATAAGAAGACAGGAGTACCTTGGACATGTACGGTAATCTCGAAGGCCATAGGTGCTGAAGGTGCTATCTCTGGCTCTTCTGCTGTAAGCGCATGAACGCGTGCCTGCTGAGGTCGGTTGGGCTGAGGCACCATAGGTCACTAAGGCAGCCTAAATCGAGGTGCAGGGGGTCAAAATGATAGATGTGCATGGACAGTATGCAGGGGCAGAGCCGATATAGTCTGAGGGCGAATACGGTCGATCCTCTGTAGCGGCGAGAACCCACTGTCTCTCATACGTGCGAAACAGCTCTCCACTGGGTGGCCTGGCCTCCCACAGTAGGTACAGGTCACGCTCGGTCACCGTATCAGAACTAGTGGCACCGAAATCTTGGGAGGAGAGTCGATACGGGGCCTCTTGCCGAAGAGAGGCCTGCTCGGCATATTTAGTTGGGGCCAGAGAATCATAGGCCCAAGAGAGCGTGATAATCGATCCCTGTCCTGCTCAGTTCGCATAGACATGTGTACTAGCTCAGCATAGGAGGGTATGCTAGCATAGCACATCTTCGAGCGAATATCAAGGCGCGAGCCCTCGAAAAAGCGCTACATCTGCATCTGTGCGTCGTCAAGTATAATAGGAACATATCGGCCCAACTTCGTGAACCAATGCTCATACTCGGTCATTGTCATGTCTCCCTGCCTGAGGCACAAGAATTTATTCTCCTTCTCATGTCGGTACGTCTAGGGATAGTATTTCTCGTGAAAGAAGAACTCAAAATCTACCCATGTCCATATATAGCCAACTGCGACTGTCCATAGAACACTATCCCACCACAGGCTAGCCTCCTTTTCAAACATAAAGGTGGCTAACTCGACCTGTTCCTGCTCGGTACAATTTAGCATCCTCAGCATCTTGGAGATGCGGTCGAGCCAATATTCCGCCTCCTCGGGTCTGTGAGAACCCATAAAGATAGGAGGCCTCAAGCACTGGAATCACTCAAGGAGACCACTCGTACCCAGATTTCCCGTAGGGTATGCAGCAGGTGTAGGGGGAGGCACATCCTCATCCTAAGCAGAAGGCCCTATAATCTCAGCAAGATGATGTACAGATGGTGAAGGTGGAGTCGCACTTCCACCCTGAGCTAGGGCCCCTGCAATGGTAGCTAAGAGTTGCTGGTGTTGTTGGTGCATCATCGTCATCAACTGCTCCAACCTATCTGCAGGTGGGGCAGACTGAGGCACATACTGCGTCGAAGAAGACGCAAGTTCTACTCACGAACCGATGATGTGTACGGTGACGATCCAACTGCAGGACCAGTAGATGGCTGAGACTCAGGCATAGCCTCACGAACAGGGCTCAAACCGGGGTCCGCATAACCATCACATCGGGGAGGTGCCTGGTCCATCGAATCAGTAAGTGCGAGGCGTGCCGTGCTCCGCATGACCTTCTATGGCATGCCCTATATAACATAGGGTGCAACCCAGGTCAGATTCAGCATACACACAAACTTATTACGCAGCATTCATACACAAATTAAAGCAACTTCATGCATTTCATTTACCAAAAATTGTCATAATACATGGAATACAGAGTTACATGAATCATGACAGAAGATGCATGTGAGCTAATACAACCCAAGCTTCAAACACTGAAAACATTCTACTAACTACTACACTATTACGCCCATCAACCTGAACATAAACATAACCTAAAGCAGTAACCAAAACAAGTTGCAAGACAACGACATGATGACTAGGCATCCGAGTCTGGCGACGGAGGAGGGGCACCCTTATCCTGCAAGCAGCACAGGATAGTCTACAAAGTACGAGTCACTTTCTTGAACTTGTGTTTCACAAGGCCCTGAAGATCCATAATGTCCTGTCGTAGGACCGCCTGACCCTGTCATAGGGTAGCCTGACCCTCCTTAAGTTGAGCTATACGAGCATCCCTAGCAGCCCGATCAGTGTCCTGCTCCGGTGGCATAGGAGGGGAGCTCTCCTCCGTATCCTGGGTCTCCTCTTCTTCTTCGCTCACTTCCTCTTCTATTTCAGCTTCACCTTCTTCCTCACTTTCTTCCTCTTCACTCTCTATCTCATCCTCACTTTCCTCAAGTCGAGCTTCTTGTTGTCGTGGCCCGATGTCCATCTAATTGAGAGTAGTTTCATTGATGAAATGTTGCGGCACTGGAAGTTCTGCGCCAAGACTATAGCCGAACTCACGTGCAATCTTGCATATAAGTTGGCTGAAGGGGAGTGAATCAGTCCTTCTATTTAAGCGTGTGGTCAGAATGATCTGTCGCAAAACATACGTGGGCACGCACAGCTTCTCTCCCTACCCCGCCTGGTATAGAAAGTCGACCATCAGGCGTATACACTCACTACGATTGCTCCACCTGGGATAGACGTTGAACGTGAAGATGTGATGGAGTAGACGGAAATTGTCAGTCATGCTGGTCACTAGAAGACTATTATTTGGCTACCACTGAACTAGTCGACTATAAAGGAAATGCGTGTGGTGATCCCTTTCACGTGCACCCTTCAGATTCTTCTTGCTCGCGTGGACTTAGCCAAGAGGTATGCCCATGAGTCGAGCTATCAGGCCCACATCGATTGTGGCCTCCCAATCTCTTCCGAATTGGATCTTGAACTGTAAGTGATCCAGCGTAGGCTCTCGAATATGGGCATAAAAAGCTCGGAAAGTACCCACATTCACACAATATTTTCCCTCAAACACAGGGCCCCAACCGGCCTCAACCAGGCGCTCCAATAACAGATACTCCCTAAAGAGTCACCCATCCACCTGAGCTTCAAAAAGGACCCTATGGCCCACATAACTTCCATGGGACAACTCCGCCATAGAGTTCTTGGGAGAGGAGCCTGGGGATCGAGGTCTCGCTTAGTCTGCACCTCGCGTTCAATGCTCGTGCTTGCAGTGGCGCCTCTCGATCTCCTTGAACGAGTGGGACGACTAGGCCCGGCTTCATCCACGACACCCTTTCTCTTTCCCATGAGAGAGAGGAAGGTGGAAATTGAGAAAATGGCTGTAATAACCTCAAATAGAGCCATGGAAAGTAAAGAAAAGGGAGAAAAGGGTTGGAGTCTTTAGGTCTCCATGGATTTGAGCCTTGAAGGAGAGCGTAAAGGCTCAAATGGAAGAGAATGGAGAGGGAAAATAAAGAAAGAGGATGGGTAGTGGGTGTACATGAATTTGAGACTCAAATGGGGGGTTTGAGAGCTCAAATGAGAGAGAATGGAGAGGGTAGGTAGCAATGGAGGAGGGTCTTGACAGGGTGATAGGTGTGGTGCATGAAAACGAAAAAGGAAGAGGTTGAAGGGGCAATTTTTGTAAAAAATCTGAAGTTTGGTAGAGAAAGGAGAGCTTGGGAGGGTACTTTATGAAGGAGGGGTGACCTAGGAAGGGTTTTAATCGAAACCTCATGGACAGGTGGGCCATACAATACCCAAAATGCAATTGGCCCAGTCGGCCTACTAGGCCGAGCCCGCTAGTCGGCGAGGCCTTGCCAAACCGGCGAGACCCTCACTGGTCTTTGGAGGTTGGGCGAGGTCCTCCCCTCCCCCTTGGTCTAAAAACATGTGGGGCCCACCTTGGGTCCACCGAATTGCTTGTTTTAGCCCCACAGACTCCGATTGTCATTTCGGGGCCTTTCGGAATGTTTCTGATGTATACTCCCGTTTACCAACTGTTGACGGCTGGGATGGGGTAATTTGTGGTCTAGACCTATCGTTTGACGGTCTAGGAGTGATCCAGGGTTGCCTCATGCGATCACGGAGGTGTACGGACACGATCTCTATGATCGTTTTCGGTGAACTTCGCCAATTGGCGAAATCGAGACTCCTATAACTGCTTTAACATTTCTCGCACCCACCTAAGTTGAGTTTGCGTCAGTGTATGGCGTGTGACCATAACCCAGGTCCGGTTTAATCCAAATCATGCTCTAATACCAACTTATAATGCCCTGAAAATCATGGGTCGAGTAGCAACTCAACTCCCAAGTTCCAAAACATCACTTATGCAACATATATGCTTATGATTCAATGTTGTCTGTGTTAGTGCATTCATCATGAGTGAGATTATAACAAATCAGTAATTCATACTCCAAATCAAGTTGTAAAATAGAAGCGGAAGACTGAAAGACATAAATACATGTATATAAGTCAAAGATCACGATCTGTCTCCAGAGTATGAATACATCACTGAGTCACCATATACATGTAATAGTCTCAAAAATCAAAATGTCAAAATAGTACAACTACAATGATAATCCTTATAGCCCCGTCAATCCGGATAGCCTAAGCGAAGCCACCAGAGAACTGCATATAAGAGAACTCGTCTTGATCATCATAGTAGTCGGGCTCCGCCTCAGGGGTCACGCGTCATCTGAAATCAAGACAGAGTCTGGTTGGTGTTTAAAACACCATCCCGTAACGTGGGAGTGAGTGATCAACTCAGTGGAACAATAAAGCAAAAGTTAGCATGTTATCAATTCAATCAAGAAGTAATGATAAAGCAGTAAATCACACATCCCTAAGTACTCTTGTTAATGCAAGAATGGTATGAATGTATGATGCATACCCTCACCTACACTCCCTCAACGACTTCATCTCATGTTCGCGCATGAACAACATTGCCCTAGTGCTTGACCTGCTACGCCTGAACGCACGCATAATGCAGTGCATGCATATGATTACCAAGTTCTTATTGGTCCTTTTCATACAGCAGGGTTAGAAAACTAAGGTACCTCCCTTATATCATTTCCCAAACAATGATCCATTCTAGGGTCATCAGTCCTAGGAGTTTTCATACAATGTTCCGGTTCTAGGTCGCTGTAAAGGGCTCGTCACCAAATCAGTGCAGGTCTAGTTTATACTCTAGATGCTACGGAAGGGTTATCGCCACTACGTAGACTCAGAGTATGCTCAAGGTCACTACAAAGGGCTCGTCACCAATTAATGTAGGCCGACAGCTTGAATACAGTGTCCCATACCACCGTATTCAGCTCACGAGTCGATGTTGCTCACTGGTCACTACGGGTGGACTCGTCGCCCCGACTTAGGCCGATAGCTCGACCACAGTGTCCCATACCACCATGTCCGGCTCATGAGTCTTAGTGGATCGAGGTACCAAGGTTACACGGGGTTTCACTGGTGACTTCGGTACCTTAGGTTCAAACAGTAGTGTCCATACATGGTGGACATACACTAACATATCGGGTTACTTGACGGGCCCGACTAGCACGAGCACACCCAAAGGTGATCGACATGAAGTGCATAAACTCTCCGTGTGGCCTAACCACTGCCGACAACTTTAGTACGTACGACTCAGCTTCTTCAAACACGTCCTACGTGGCAAATGAATCTCAGCCACGAACTCAAGCATGTTACCGATTACCTGGACTATAACATAGCCCCAATCACATTCAATCCTTAATTAGAAAGCATGTAGAGTAGTCAGAGCAGAATTAACCAAGTAGTGCAAACATGTTAACAAGCATGTTATAAAACATAACTTAAACAAGAAATTCAAACACATCCATTTCATGAGTAAGCGATTAAATTAAACAACTTGCATGAAGGAAATCATACACATCTCTAAGGTAGTTGAGAATCTTATCTCAATACCCACCTAAAGTACTATCATCTAAATACCTACTCATACAAGCATTTTCATAAACACTTAGAATACGCTTATTAACATATATAACGCATGTTGACTAAAACATGCATTAGGGTGAATCCTTTCGCCGAGTAGTTAGTACACATATACTTAGCATATGTACACAGTAATTAATCATGGCAAACACACTTTCATATTTTGTATGTATACAGTATTTTCTACAAATATACAGAATACACTAAACGCCATAAATTGCATACGTAACTGAATCGCAAAACGAATATCGCATTTTGCATGTGAAATAACACACATATCATGAATCTATCATTATCTGGCATTGAAAGCTTTGAAAACCATAACCTATACATCTATAGTTCGCACCTTACGCCGATAAATGCGTAACGGAGTCGTTTTAGATGTTAAGTCTTTGTCAACGGCAGATTTGTAACCTATAGCATGAGTTAGGTTAGCCATCTCAAAACTAGCACTATCAGAAACCCTAGAACAGATTAGGGTTAGGTTTTCTTACCTAAGAACGAAGTCAGAATTGCCATAATAGTGATGTAATAGTGACGGTCAGGCACGTAGAATGGCAGGATAGAGCAACAGGAATCTCCTCCTACTTCTTTCACACTTTCTCTCTCTTTACTCTCTTCTCTCCTAGGGTTTTCTCAAATTCGTATGGAGTGAATGAGAGAGGTTTAAGGTCCTTATATAGGCCTAAAATTGATGGAAATGGCCCCAGGGCCAAGGTATACTTAGGTTATAGCCAAATGACATCTGTTTCAACTCAACGAAGACCTTCTAGAGCCCCCCTTAAGCCAAAGGTCAAACTTAAGCTCCCTGACTATGGATCTAGTCGAGTTAAGTTTTCATTCCAGTCGGGTTTCCAGATCACACGTGGCGGACCAGTTTCAGTTCAACGGTCACCGAAACTCGATCAGGATTACAAGTACACTACCATGTGTATGAAATTTCTCCTGATCTGAGGGTGTATTTGGATCAGATTCTGACGGTCTAATTGCTTATATCGGGCCCGCAAGCGACAAGTCTCAGATTACTTAAATTAAATTTAATTTCTAAAGAAAACTACATTTTCTCACACACTTCACTCCGGGTTCAAGCGAATAGCCCCGGGACACTATCTGGATTTGATTTCCGAGTTAGTTGTCAAACCCAGCAAGGCAGTCCTAATTATATAACTTTGTATTATTCGGACTTTCGACGTGCGGTCCAGATCCGATACGGAGTTTCAATGTGCTCCCAAGAGCAACTTGGTAATGAGATTGATCTTAGATTTCAGGGTAACCTAGCGTCAATGATTCTACATGTTTTGGGTCTTGCAGATCGTATTTAAAGTGTTTCAAGTGAATTTCACAGCTAATCTAGTTTAGCGCTTAGTTAAACTCGTCTAATTTCTAAAGGATTTGGTCCTTAGTGATCTCTACCTAAGGTGGTACTCGGGTCTTTATACGAAATTTTTTGAGACGTTACATATGTTGTTTTAGTGTAATCCTACTCATGTTTAAGGCACTAATATGGTCAACATTCAAATATCATCATTTATGTTGCATAAGTGATGCGTTGGAACTCGGGAGTTGAGCTTTGCTAGACCTCTGATTTTTGGGGCGTTACATGCTTGTGGGTCATCCCAAAGTATTGGGCCCCTACTCTCTTAGCTAATATTGATCTCAAGTGTATTTATTGTAGACTTTATAGATGTGGCATCTCTTAGCTATCGCAAATCTATTACAATTTGAGTCATAACAAACCATTAAAAACTAAAAGTATTCCTTATAATCAAACTAAAATCAAAGAGAGTTCAATATAAACATGAATCAAGGCAATAGAAACATCCCATCACACTACAAACTTCACCTCTTAGCCCTAGCTAAGAGGTTTAGCCAACCATAGACATGATTGAACTAGAATCTCTTAATAAAAGCATAAAAACAACTAAGGAAAAGGGAAGAAAAGCTCTTGGCGACAGCTTCTCCATTCCTTTACTCCACTCCTCAAACCCTATATGATGCCTAGGAGTGCCCTGGAGACTCCTATTTATAGTTTTGCCACACCTCCTTTCGCAACGACTTGGAAAAATCTAAAAACCACCTCAAATTTACACAACTTCGATATATTGAATGGTCTTTGATATGTCCTTTGATATATTAAAGAGTCCTCGATATAACGAACATCAATCTAGAATTGTCCAGCGAGTTTGGCCTGAAATCCTAAATTTCTCGATTAATCGAAGGGTCTTCACTATGTCCTTCAATATTATCTACAGGTCTTCGATATATTGAAGGTCATTTTGGCAATTTTCCAAAACTAGACTCTTCTGGCCCCAAAATCTATTTTCAAGACAATTTTTAGGATTTCTTTTCTTCACTTCAAATCTTCAATTCTCTTCCTTCATCACTTGGCTTCCTTGGATATTTGGTATGTGAATTCTTCAATCTCGGTCTCCTAAGATCCATCTCTTGCCTTGGTGATTCTTGAGCATTAAATCTATGCTTTTAACACCCTTTTCAATCTAAGCACTTAAATTCTCCTTGTAACACAAACATGAGTAGAATAAAACATTAAGCATTATCATGTTCATAAAACTAAGATATAAGTGGGGGATAATATGCAATATTTGACCTTCAACACAATCCCCAACTAACATTTTGCTAGTCCCCAGCAAAGTATGCAAAAAATGAACTTTAATGCGCAATGTTCAAACCTTTTTCAAAAAGCAATCTTTTGTGTAATCGAGTATGAATGAGTAGACTCAATGATGAGAAAGTGAGATTTTGATCATGCTTATCATGCTTGTGTTTGGGATTATTATTTGCGCATCTGTTTAATCATGTTTATATATGCTTGACTATTTAAATTCTCATACATGATTGAATGAATGTTATTTGATTGATAGGAAGCACTTCCCACACATGAGCTCACCATGATATAGGCTAGTTGCTTTATTGGTATATCTTAAGTTGTATGTGTGAATGGACCCTCTAACTGGCTTGGAAGCCATTAGAGTTACATTGCCTTGCTAAGTTTATTTGTAAATCATTTAAGTTAAGAAATATAAGTTTTTATTTGATACAATCATTTGAAAAGTCCTATTCCCCCCCTCTAAGACTATAAGAATAGTTTCATACTTCTACTAGTGCAGTGCAAACCGCAATTTCAGGGTCATCTTCTTAGTCTTATCTTGTAGGTCCCAAGTGGTCTAAGGAAGACAACCAGATTTCTGCATCAACAATCGTATTCTTCTACACCCTCTTCCCTTTCACAAACTCACACCATTTATACCAAATACAAATCCAAAAAATAATTGTAAAGGAAACCAATGAAGGAAGATGGAAGGAGGAATGAAGAGAAACAAAAAATTAATATCCTCCCCTCTCGTGAAAAAACTAAGGAAAGAAAAAGGAAACAACTAGATGGCGCTATGAAGGGCCCCATGTTTTGAACTCATCCACATCTTACATAGGGGCAATTGGGTTATCTGTTAGAGAATCTGGATGCGGAAATCCCTAAGATTAACCTATGCATAGGATATGGAGATTAAGGGGTCGGATGGCTTACCTAGCTGAGATGTCATATATTAGAATACTATAACTCCAATGTTGTAGTCATCCTTTCCTTCACACCCGTATACAGAACTATAGATGGGACTTAAGCTTCTGTCGTTGTATTGGATTGGGGACCCATCTTTCTCTTATATAGAAACTGTGGATATAAGAGTTTGAATCCCATCATAACTTTCTCTCACACACTGCTCTATATTGCAGTATCCCAGTTCAACTTAAATTATTGTCTGCGTAAAACAGATATAACATTCCAGCCCTAATACGTATTGCTATGTAGATATATTGCGCAGTGGATCACCTGAAGTGCGGCCCACTAGTTTACTCAATCACATAGTCCAACTGATAGGACAATCTAGACCGTTGATCAATAAGGCCCACCATATAGAGTTCTTACATTCTCCCACTTGGGCCTCATTGAGCAATGTCAATGATTATCATATAGAATAATGTTGAAAACAAGTTTTGATCTTTAAGAAAACATCCAAATGGTTAATCAATGAAATTGTTGGACAATATGAGTAATGTTATTTAATCTAGTCCATTAAGACTGTCAGTATCGAAACGCGTTAGTCTTTATAAGTGCTTTGGTCTCATGCTCCTTTGATTGTCAAATTTTATGGTGTCAAAATCTCTATCTATGTCTTGTGTTTGTATGTTGATATATATTTGATCAAGATACTGCATCATAATGGTTCAAGACATGTACAGTGCTCTGCTTCAAGAAATGCAAGGTTATATACTTTGTCCTCTTCTGAAAACATCAAGGTTTAGAGTTACATCGATAAGAAGAGTGCATTTCAAGACTCAAGTACATTTTAAGACTCAAGTATATTTTAAGACTCAAGAGTACATTTCAAGACTCAAAGTGTATTGATGAAGTTTAATTTTAAGCTTTCGAAGATCTCAAGATCAACCTACATCAAGTAGAGATCTCAAGCTTCATAAGGTTCAAAGATCAATCATCATCTGAAAGAATGAAGTTCAATATTCATACTTCGTGTCCCAGGTATGATAGACCTTAATTTGACCTTAGGGTAGGTCATTTTGCATACATAATTCAAGATGAATCTTTTTACATGCATTTGGTCTGTTCTAAGACTAGTCCTGGACCTTGTTCGACTAGTGCTAGACCTAGTTCGAACAATCTATGAAATTCCACAACCAATCCTAAGTTATTGAAGATTTTTAAAATTTTCTAGTTATTCTATGACCAATCGTGGAGACTGTTTGACCAGTCGTAGGAATAGTCACGACTCGTCCTTCGACCAGTCTTGGTTCTTCGACTCAAACTCTAGCGACTAATCTTTGTGTCTCACAACCAATCATGGGTGGTTCACGACTAGTCGTAAAGTGCACTCAACCAGTCGTGGACTACCTTCGACCAGTCATGGAACTGTTTTTTGAGATCGCGCTTAAAAATTCAAAAAGCAGTTCGTCCTACGACTAGTCGTGATGGCCACACGACTAGTCGTAGTTGCGATTTCTGCAACTATATATTGAGCACGAATTTTAGAGTTTTTCATTGATAAAATTGAGAAAATTCAAGCCTCCCTCTGAGATAAGTTATTGTTCATTTTAAGCTTCTCTGTGCTTATTTAATATTCTCTTTTGCTAGCTTATTTATATTTGATTTTATTCCTATATTCCAATCCTATTTGAAAAAGAAGAATCGTTGTGTTCCTTCTTCATTGGAATTAAAATCAAATAGAGCTACGCCTAATTTGGTTTAATTTAAAATCAATTAGAACCTAGAACCATTTCTTAAGTGAGTATTGGACATTGAACGTTGATTCGAAATTCTATTTTGATTGGTTCTACCGGGCTGCAACAAAAGGAGAAATCCAGGCATTTTACATTTATTGTAAATTTTCATCTTTTGGTTTTTGTTTGAGATTCGTCAAAAAAATCTCATTGTGTTGGTTATCTGAGGAGAGCCAGAAAACTCAGAAAGTGTGGGTTTTTGGATTGTGGAAGCCTAAGTTTAAAAAAAATAAAATAAAATTATTTTTTTAAAACACACACAATTGTAAAGGTTTTAGGTGAACCTGTGAAACCTATTTTCATAGTGAACGCTGATATCCCCTGTGTGAGGATAATAGGAGTGGAGTAGCAATTTGTGTGGCTATTGTTTAATAGTTGGTGAACACACAGGTGAACCACTATATATCAATGTATTTTGTGATTTGAATGTTCTTTTAATTTCTATATCTTTAATCATTTAGATTGTGGAATATATATGTGGATGTGAATGTTGTAATATTTACATTTCAAGCAACGTGGGGAATGTTGTAATAGTTTAGAATTTATTTCTTGTTATTTCCTTTATTTCCTCTTTGTTCAAGTTTTAATATTCGATTTGTTCTAGTAAGGTTGTCCTGTCATAAACCCTTAGTTTTTATGGTGCAAAGGTTGTCCTTAAAACAACATTAGTATCAAGCTCTTTATTTAAGATTGCTTTGCATTTCTGTTCTTTAATTTATTTAAAATGCAGTCTTTTAATTATTTGTTTATAAGGCTATCTTATTTTAGGTTGAATTCCGCTCTTAATTTTTAATTTGGCATAGTCCTATTCACCCCCCCCTCTAAGACATATAGCTTGGCCTTTTCAAGTGGTATCAAAGCCTAATAGCTCGTTTTTAATTCTTTAATCATTGGATTCATTTCCTAAGCTAACGATCTAAGCTATATATAAGATGTCAAATTTTGATAGTATTTCAGTCACTAGGCCTCCAACCTTTGATGGCTCCAACTGTGCCTATTGGAAAGCTAGGATGAGGATTTTCTTCAAATCAATGGATGAGAGTGTGTGGCTTGCCACAGTGACTGAATGGAACCCACCTACCACTGAAGTGACTGGTATCGATGGTTCAAAATCAATGAGAGTAACACCATTTTTCTCATGAACCACTCTTCAGAAAAATGAGAGTAGTGCCAATGCAAAAACACTAAATGCAATCACTTGCGCACTATCACTGGATGAGTTCAAAAGAATCATATCCTGTGATACTGCAAAGCAAGCTTGGGATATATTAGAAATGACACACGAGGGTACTTCAATTGTCAAAAAATCTAAAGTCCAACTCCTCACAACTAAATTTAAAGAAATTCATATGGAGGAAAATGAAATGTTTATGGACTTCTACACTAGATTAAATGACATTGTAAAACTCTATGTGGGGTCTTGGCAATAACATCCCAGAAAGTAAAGTGTGTGCAAAGATACTACGCTCACTTCCTGAAGGGTTCAACTCTAAGGTAACTGCGATCCAGGAACTTCATGATATGGACAGTATGAGGGTAGAAGAGTTGGTTGGGTCTTTACAAACTTACGAGTTAACTTTTAACGCTCCTAAAGGTAAATCTGTTGCCCTTAAGTCTTTTAAACATATTTCTTAAGATAACTCCGATTTAGAAAATTCTAAAGACGATATGGCTCTTTTAGCGAAAAAGTTTTACAAGATTTTCAAAAGTAAAAAGAGGGTTAATTTTCAAAAATCAAATGATAAGAAAAGATCTAAAACTTGGAAATCTTTGAAAGATAGTCAATGTTACAACTGCCAAGAATATGGGCATTTAGCAAACAAGTGTCCTAAAAAGGATAAACCCAAAAAGAAGGGTATGTTGACTACTTGGGATGAATCCTCTGAATCTGAAGCCTCTTCTGAATCAGAAGATTCTGAAACCGAGTCGGGCAATGAAGTTAAGGCCCTTATGACTCTAGCCAAGTTCACTTTTTCAGATCATGATGATTCAACTAGTAAAGAAAATCTGAATAGTGATCATGAAAATGAAGAAGATCTTCAAGATGCTTACAATGCCCTATACAAGGAAAGTTGTAAAATTGCCGTAAAACTAAAACTTCAAAAAGAAAAGTTTTTAAAACTTAAAGAAAATTTTGAGTCTCTTATTTTAGAAAAATCTCATATTTCAGATTGTTTTGAAAAGACTAAATGTGAACTAGAATTCAAAACCTCCCTGATTGAAAATCTTAAATCTGAAAATGACAAACTTAAGCTTGAAAACTCTTCACTTTTGAGTTCAAGGGATACATGGAGGTATGCCCAAGGAGATTTAAAGTTTGAAAAACTTTTATCCGGATCTAGAAAATGTGGCGACAGATCCGGGTTGGGCTATGATAAGAATATACCTTCTAAATAGAAGATTACTCCTCCTAAGTTTGTGAGAGGAGAAACCTCTAACTCAAAAGGGAAAAGTATTAATCAAAGTTTTTCTAAAAATGCTAAAACTTTTCAAAAACCTAAAAGCAATTATGTCAACTATAAAACTCAAAACCAAAATCCTTTAGCTGAAAAAATAGTTGATTTACTTAAGGAGCTCTTAAAATCTAACTCAGTCGGTCACTCGTACATCAATTACAAATACAAGAAGACTAACTATACTCATAAACCCAAAACAGTAATGAAATGGGTTCCTAAAGTTTACTTGTTTGGTTGCCCACACTGCTTTCAAAGCTACAAGCCATTCAAAGTGGTACTTAAACAGTGGATGCTCAAGGCATATGATAGGTGACAAGGCTTTATTCACCGATCTTAAAGTATGACTGATGGGTCAGTCACATTTGGTGATGGTAGAAACTGCAAGATTATTGGCCAAGGTATGGTTCAACTCTATAACCTCCCCTTATTTAAGAATGTTTTATATGTTGAGGGACTAAAACACAACCTGTTAAGCATATCTCAAATATGTGATAATAATCATAGCGTGAAATTTTCTAATAAAGGTTGTGAAATCTTAAACAAAAAGGGTTCTCTAATATTAACTGGTCGTAGGACTTCTGAAAATTGCTATATTATAAGCAATGGTAGCTCATATAATCAATCGTGCTACATTGTCTATACTGATGAAATAGAATTATGGCATAAATGCCTTGGGCATGTACACTACCATAATCTATACAGATTGAGCAAAGGAGAACTAATAAGAGGTCTACCTAAATTACAAAATGTAGACAAGATATGTGGTGAATGCCAGTATGGCAAGCAAACAAGGAGCTCTCATAAAAAGGTGAACTCTAATGCCACATCAAGACCACTCGAGCTTCTCCATATGGATCTCATAGAACCTACCAGGACAAAAAGTCGAGGTGGCAAAAAATACATCTTGGTAATCGTGGATGATTTTTCTAGATTCACTTGGATAGCATTCTTAAGAGATAAATCAGAGACTCTTAATGAAATTAAAAGGATTCTCAAATAGATTCAAACTGAAAAAGGTTCTCAAGTTAGTAAGATCTGTAGTGATCATGGATCTGAGTTCGAGAATAGCAATTTTGAGAAATTCTGTAACGATCAGGGAATATCGCATGAATTCTCTGCACCAAAACTCCTCAACAGAATGGAATTGTGGAAAGGAAAAATAGAGTGCTTCAAGAAATGGGAACTGTAATGTTGAATAGTATGAAGCTCCCTAAAAATCTTTAGGCTGAAGCAGTGAATACTGCCTGCTATGTTATTAATCGAATTTATATATGTAAATCTAATAATAAAACCGCTTATGAAATGTATTTCGATAAAAAGCCTAATGTCAAATACTTTTGAGTTTTTGGTAGCAAGTGTTATATTTTACGTGACCGTGAAAATCTGAGAAAGTTTGACACAAAAAGTGATGAAGGAATCTTTTTAGGATACTCTTTAAACAGTCGCACATATCGTGTACTAAACAAAAGGACCGGTGTTATTCAAGAATCAATTAATGTGGTCATAGACGATCATTCGAATACACCTGCCCCAAGTTCAGATAATGATGAAGTTCTTCTAATTGACAAACCCGATACTTCATCAAGTCAAAACAATTCTGAATTATGGACTGTTAAAGAACATCTAACCGCTCAAATTCTTGAAAACCCTTTCACTAGTGTGCGCACTCGTAGATAACTAGAAGACATATAATTACATGTATTTTACATCTCAGATTAAACTGGTAAACATAAAAGAAGCTCTTACTGATGAAAACTGGATAGTAGCTATGCAGGAAGAACTTAGTCAGTTTGTTCGAAATGATGTCTGGTATCTTGTTCCTAGACCTAAAGATAAACATATTATAGGAAGTAAGTGAATTTTCAAAAATAAGTCTAATGAACTTGGTAATATAATTTGAAATAAGGCAAGACTAGTTGTGCAAAGGTACACTCAATAGAAGGCATTGATTACGATGAAACCTTTGCCCCAGTTGCTCACCTTGAATCAATCAGACTTTTTATATCAATTGCATTCTTTAGAAAGTTTAAAATTTATTAAATGGATGTAAATAGTGCTTTTTTGAATGGTGATCTTCATGAAGAAGTATATGTTGAACAACCTACAGGGTTTGAAGACCCTAAGTTTTCTAATCATGTATACCGTCTTAAAAAAAGCTCTATATGGTTTAAAACAAGCTCCTAGAGCATGGTACAAAAAATTGACTAAGTTTTTACTAAGTCATAATTTTTAAATGGGCAGTGTCGATAAGACACTTTTTGTTAAGAAACATAATGATGATATCTTAATGGTTCAGATCTATGTTGATGATATTATTTATGGATCTACTTGTACTAACATGACTGTTGAGTTTGTAGATTTGATAAAATCTAAGTTTGAAATGACCATGGTTGGGGAATTAAATTATTTCCTTGGGTTGCAAGTAAAACAACAACCAGATGGCATTTTCATTTCTCAAACTAAATATGCTCTGAACTTAATCAAAAAGTTCGGTTTTGAGAATGGTAAGAATTTTAATACTCCTATGAGTACAACTTTAAGACTCTCAAAGGACTCTACAGGTAAAAATATAGATCCTAAATTATATCATAGTATGATTGGTAGTCTACTTTATTTAACTACTAGTAGACCTGATATTGCTTTAAGTGTTGGGATTTGCACTAGATATCATTCTGATTTTAAAGAGTCACATCTATCTGTTGTCAAGCGGATTATGCGATATGTCGCAAGTTCTTCTAAAATGGGTCTCTGGTATCCATTTGATACTAGTGTTCAATTGGCTGGGTACTCGGATGCTGATTAGGCTGGAAATATTGATGACAGAAAATCAACCAGTGGTGGTTGTTTCTATATTGGAAACTGTTTGGTTTCTTAGTTTAGTAAGAAGCAAAGTTCTATATCGCTCTCAACTGCTGAGGCTGAATACATTACAGCAAGAAATGTTTGTACTCAGCTTGTTTGGATGAAACGTATGTTAAGCGATTTTGGAATTACACGGGAATCAATGATATTATATTGTGATAATTTCAGTGCTATAAATATATCAAAAAATCAAATCCAGCATTCACCTACTAAGCATACTGATATTAGGTATCAATATATTTGTGAATTAGTGGAAGATAAAATAATATCCTTGGAATATATTCCGACCGAGACTCAACTTGCCGACATTTTCACTAAACCGATCGACAAAAGCAAGTTTAATAAATTGAAATTTGATCTCGGTATATGCATTGTAAATTGATTATTCATGCATATTTGTATCATAATGTATATATATTTGATAATTTGGTGGTTTAAATTTTTAATTTTTATGAAATATGCCTATTTTTATTGGTGCTCGACCAGTCGTGGTACGACCGGTCGAGAACGGTCCTCGACCAGTCGTATATCGCGTTGAAATCTTTTAAATTTAGGGGAAAACTCATCTTCTTCATTTCCTTTTTCCTCTCTAACAAGCCGAGGCACGACTAGTCGTACCTACCTTCTTAGATCTTCAAGGTTAGTGCATCATTTGTGTTTCTCTTGTAGATTCTAGTTCGTATTACTTCATTTTCACTCTTGGAGTAATCTATTTTGAGATTCATTGCAATTTTGGAGCATTTTCTTGAAAAATCTGATCTAGCAAAACCCCTTTTTCACATCTTTTATATCTACTTGATCCTTTGATTTTCATACTGAAAATGAATGCTAGGGAGAAAAGAAAACTTCTCGTGGTCCATCTTCTTCTAAATCAGCTTCTCTCTCTAGGCGTCATCTTCGGTCATCTGAGGATGATCCCTCTGATGTACAAGATTTTCTTATGTGCAATGTCATTGTAGAACGGTCTGTCTGTATTGAACACATTGCTCTTTTTAGTATTCTAGCTCTTCTCCAAGCTGTAGGATGGGATAACATCTTACATTGGGGTGGGCCTGCATACCAATCTATTGCACAAGACATGTTTGCATGTATCTCAGAGTTCTCTTTTGAGAATTTAACTTTTAAAATTGATACTATAGAAGGTCTATTTGAAGTTGACCGTCATCTGATTACCGGGTTAATTTATATACCTGTTAATGAGGAGGGTATTCCTATTCATACTTTAGCTGAAAAACCCTCAGAATCTAAAAAGCGTATGCTAACCAAAGATTTGTGTAATATGAATGTGCAATGGACTCACAAAGGGAATGTGCTCCCCATAAGGTACTTGTTACCCAAATACAGGGTACTTCATAAAATTTTTATTTATAACTTGTATCCTCGTCTGGTAATAAGACAAAATTAACTACCTTTATGGTTCGCGTTTTGCACTTTGTCATTTCTGGTTCTAAAATTTGTCTTCCTTTATTTATATGTCATTCCATTATTTAGTCTTGTCTCCATCCAGGTCATATTAATATTCCTTTTACCTATCTCATGACTGTTTTAGATAATCACATGCTCGTGTCTATGCATGTTAGAGAGGCTCCCATCCATCATCTTATTTTTAATAATTCGAATATTAACAAAATGAAATTGGAATTGGCTCGTGGCCAAGTAGATGTTAGTAGTGGTGTTGAAGCAGGAAATGAGGCAGATGCTGGGAATCTTCCTCCTGACGATGTGAATATGGATGATATTTTCGATGAACTTGAATCTGATTTTGGAAATGATCCTGACTATGAGCCATTTGAATTCGATGCTCGTCTTCATGCTTTAGAAGAGTAGGTCGGGAATATGAATGTTGCCCATGATCTTCAGTTTAAATACATGCGCAAGTATTTTAGCCGCTTGAACAAGGGCATGCATAATCTTGATCCTACCATTCCTGCTCCTTCTTCAGGATCTGATTGAGTATTTTCATTCTTGGTATGTAATATCTTTCTTACTTATGTTGGATTGTGCACTACATTTGGTTTGATGACTTTTTAGTTATAGTAGAAAATGGATTGTGAACTTTTACTTTCTTATATATTATCAAGTTACTCCATCTATTACTCCATTTATTATCCTTTATATTGTTGCTTCCTTTGTCATATTGTGACAAAGAGGGGGAGAAGGCTTTTGTGTTGCTTTTAGAAATTTTTGGTGGAAGCTTTTGAAAACTTTTGGTCTGATTGCTTAAGGATATGAGTAGTTATATTTTGGATATGTGTGCTGCTACTCAGGGGGAGTATATAAATAATGAGGTTGTACCTAATGGCAAATGGTTCATGATTCATGATTCTTTAAACCAAGTCGTAACTGGTTCTCTTATATAACTGGTGCATGATTCGCTACTGTGCATGTTGTCCATATTGTGCTTCTCTTATCTTATTGGATTATTAGAGTATGTTTTGTCACAAATTTGACAAAAGGGGAGATTGTAAGTGCTTTGGTCTCATGCTCTTTTGATTGTCAAATTTTGTGGTGCCAAAACCTCTATCTATGTCTTGTGTTTGTATGTTGATATATATTTTGATCAAGATACTGCATCACAATGGTTTAAGACATGTACGGTGCTCTGCTTCAAGAAATACAAGGTTATGTATTTTGTCCTCTTCTGAAAGCATCAAGGTTTAGAGTTACATTAATAAGAAGAGTGCATTTCAAGACTCAAGTACATTTCAAGACTCAAGAGTACATTTCAAGACTCAAAGTGTATTAATGAAGTTTAATTTCAAGCTTTCGAAAATCTCAAGATCAAGCTACATCAAGTAGAGATCTCAAGCTTCATAAGGTTCAAAGATCAATTATCATCTGAAAGAATGAAGTTCAATGTTCATACTTCATGTCCCAGGTATGATAGACCTTAATTTGACCTTAGGGTAGGTCATTTTGCATACATAATTCAAGATGAATCTTTTTACATGCATTTGGTCTGCTCTAAGACTAGTCTTGGACCTTGTTCGACTAGTCCTAGACCTTATTCGACCAGTCCAAGAAATTCCACGACTAATCCTAAGTTGTTAAAGATTTTTGGAATTTTCTGGTTATTCTACGACTAGTTGTAGAGACTGTTTGACCAATCGTAGGAATAGTCATGACTTGTCCTTCAACCAGTCCTGGTTCTTCGACTCAAACTCCAGCGACTAACCTTTGTGTCTCACGACCAATTGTGGGTGGTTCACGACCAGTCGTAGAGTGCACTCGACCGGTCGTGGACTACCTTCGACCAGTCATGGAACTGTTTTTCGAGATCGCGCTTAAAAATTCAAAAAGCAGTTCATCCTACGACCAGTCATGATGGCCACACGCTAGTCGTAGTCGCGATTACTGCAACTATAAATTGAGCACGAATTTCAGAGTTTTTCATCGATAAAATTGAGAAAATTCAAGCCTCCGCTCTGAGATAAGTTAGTGTTCATTTTAAGCTTCTCTGTGCTTATTTAATATTCTCTTTTGCTAGCTTATTTATATTTGATTTTATTCTTATATTCCAATCCTATTTATAAAAAAGGAATTGTCGTGTTCCTTCTTCATTGGAATCAAAATCAAATAGAGTTACGCCTAATTTAGTTTAATTTAAAATCAATTAGAACCTAGAACCATTTCTTAAATGAGTATTGGACATTGAACATCGATTCAAAATTCTACTCTGATTGGTTCTACCGGGCTGCAACAAAAGGAGAAATCCAGGTATTTTACATTTATTGTAAATTTTCATCTTTTGGTTTTTGTTTGAGATTCGCCAGAAAAATCTCATTGTGTTGGTTATCTGAAGGAACTAGAAAACTCAGAAGGTGTGAGTTTTTGGATTGTGTAAGTCCAAGTTTTAAAAAAAACACAATTGTAAAGGTTTTAGGTGAACTTGTGAAACTTATTTTCATAGTGAACACTAATATCCCCTGTGTGAGGATATTAGGAGTGGAGTAGCAAGCCGTGTAGCTGTTGTTTAACAATTGGTGAACATACAGGCGAACCACTATATATCGATGTGTTTTGTGATTTGAATATTCTTTTAATTTCTATATCTTTAATCATTCTGATTTGTAGAATGTATATGTGGATGTGAATGTTGTAATATTTACATTTCAAGCAAAGTAGGGAATGTTGTAATAGTTTAGAATTTATTTCTTATTATTTCCTTTATTTCCTTTCTGTTCGAGTTTTGATATTCGATTCGTTCTAGTAAGGTTGTCCTGCCATAAACCCTTGGTTTTTATGGTGCAAAGGTTGTCCTTAGTACAACATTAGTATCAAGCTCTTTATTTAAGATTGTTTTGCATTTCTGTTCTTTGATTTATTTAAAGTGCAGTCTTTTAATTATTTGTTTATAAGGCTATCTTATGTTAGGTTGAATTTCGCTGTTAATTTTTAATTTGGCATAGTCCTATTCACCCCCCCCCCCCCCCCCCCCTAGGACATATAGCTTAGCCTTTTCAGTCTTCACAATATTTAATTTAGGCGAAGTGAGGCTAAGCGCGATCACAAGTACTTTCAATCTTAATGACATAGATCAGGAACTAGGAATTGTGGTATAAGGATTATACACTTAGTTTAATAATATGTACCTATCCTTAAGAGGTCCTAAAGCTTTTACATGTCTCGAACGAGACACGACTGTACTTCTATTTACTCAAAATTTGCACATATATATAGAGAAGCAAAAATAAATCTTTATATCAAAATCATTAAAAATAAACTGTATAAAATGAGATCTCTAAATGTCTGTGAAAATTAAAATAAAAATACGCTCAAACTCCCACTAAATGAAAATATCTGTGGAATTTATGATTCCCATGGATGTCACATGTTCTTGAAATGGCGTGATAGGGAGTCCTTTAGTGAGCGGATCTGCAATCATCTGCTTTGTGTCAATGAATTCCACAGACACCTGACGATTCTGAACTCTTTCCTTTACAACAAGATATTTGATGTCAATATGTCTCAACCTTGATGAATGCTTGTTGTTACTAGAGAATGAAATAGCAGCTGAATTATTGCAAAATATTCTCAATGGTTTTGGGATATGCTCCAGTACCCGCAAACCTGAGAAGAAACTCTGTAACCATAGTGCCTGATTAGATGCCTCATGGCAGGCAATAAATTCAACTTCCATAGTGGATGAGGCTATGGGAGATTATTTCACGCTTTTTCATGACACACTCCTCCCACTATCATGAAGATGTATCCTAAAGTAGACTTCTTAGTATCAACACAACCTGTGAAGTCTGCGCCTGAATATCCGATCAACTCCGACCGATCAGATCTTCTGTATGTGAGTCTGAAGTCTTTCGTTCTCTGTAGGTACCGTAATACTTTCTTTGTAGCTATCCAATGTTGCATTCTTAGATTAGATAGGTATCTTCCCAACATTCCAACAACAAAGGCAATGTCAGGTCGCATACAGACTTGAACATACATGACGCTCCCCACTACTAATGCGTATGGAAATTCTTTCATTCGATTACTTTTCAAATCATTCTTTGGACACTAAAATAGGCCAAATTTGTCACCCTTAACAATGGGCGACTATTCGAAAGCACAATTTTGCATGCCATACCTTTCGAGTACCCTAATAATATAGGCCCTCTGTGACAAGCTGAGTAGTCCAAGTGATCTGTCATGGCGAATCTTAATACCAATGATGTAAGAAGCTTCACCAAGATCTTTCATTTTAAATATGGAGATAAGAATTTCTTGGTGTCGCTCAACATCCTGATATCACTGCTAGCCAACAGAATATCATCAACATACAAAATCATCATAACGAACTTACTCCCACTAATTTTAATGTAGATACATTCATCTGCAGTGTTTTCTACAAAACCATATGAGAAAATTACTTCATGAAACTTTAGGTACCACTGTCGCAATGCCTGTTTCAACCTATAGATGGATTTCTTTAGTTTGCAAACCAAGTTTTCTGAGTCATTAGCTACAAAACCTTCAGGCTGCAACATGTATACATTCTCATTCATATCCCCATTGAGAAATGCAGTCTTTACATCCATCTGATGTAACTCTAAATCCATATGAGCTACAAGAGCCATTATAATCTTGAATGCGTCTTTCTTAGATACTAGTGAAAATGTCTCCTTAAAGTCAATGCCCTCACATTAGTTAAAACCCTTGGCAACAAGTCTGGGTTTATACCTTTCGACATTACCCTTAGAGTCCCTCTTGGTTTTAAATATCCATTTACAACTAATCGGCCTTATTCCAATGGGTAACTCTACAAGATCTCATACTTTATTATCCTGCATGGATTTTAACTCATCTTTCATGACATCAAACCAACGAGAAGGATCAATACTTTATTTGACTTGTGTAAGGGATTCAAGATCCTTTTCCACCCCTATGTTAAAGTCGTGCTCCTGTAAGTATACGATGTAATCATCTCAATTTGCAGGCCTTCTCTCTCTTTCAGATCTTCTCAATGGTTCAGTTTGTTGGGTGTGATCTTGATTTTCCTCATCAATGGTTCTATGTGGTGTTCTGTAGTGATTGGAGGATCAACTGCATCATTAATATCCACGTGATCAGAAGTGACTATGATTGGAGTCATGGTCCTTTGTTCTTCAAACACAAAATTTCTTATGTTTGTGCTCCCATTGTTTTTAGTATCCTCAATAAATCTGGCGTTCCCAGTCTCAACAATCCTGATAGAGTTGGAATGACAGTAGAATTGATAGCCTTTTGATCTTTCTGGTTATCCAATGAAGAAACAACTTACGGTCCTAAGATCAAGCTTCTTTTCATATGGGTTATAAATTTTGGTCTCAGCAGGACCGCCTCAAACATGTAGATATTGAAGACTTAGTTTTCTCCCATTCCATAATTCAAAAGGAGTTTTTCTTACTGCTTTGTTAGGGACCCTGTTTAATATATGAACAGTGGTTTTGATCGCATCACCCCACAGTAATTCTGGTAATGTCGAATTACTAAACATGCTTCATACCATATCCATAAGAGTGCGATTACGCCTCTCAACCACACTATTCTATTCTGGAGTACCAGGCATAGTGTACTGACAGACAATGCCACAATTCTATAGGTATCTAACGAATGGCCCTGGATTGCGTCCTGATTCGTCATATTTACCATAGTATTCACCACCATGGTCAGATCTGATAACTTTAATCCTCTTATAGAGTTGATTTTCAACTTTGGCCTTATAGATTTTAAAAGCATCCAGGGCATCTGATTTCTCATTAATAAGGTATAGGTACCCAAAACAAGAGTAGTCATCCATAAAAGTAATAAAATATTTATGTCCACTCCACGAATCTATGGGGAATGGTCCACAAATGTCTGTATGTATCACCTCTAATAGACCTACACCCCTGGTTGCACCTTTCTTTCTAGTTATAGTTTGTTATCCTTTTATGCAATCAATGCATACTTTATAGTCAGAGAAGTCTAGAGAATGCAAAATTCCTTCTCGCACAAGTCTGTCTAATCTCTCACGAGATATATGGCATAACTGCCTGTGCCACAACATGGAGGAATTCTCATAATCTAGCCTCCATTTGGATCCTACTTTATTTTTATGCAAGGTATTAATATTATAGACTTGAGAGGCAATCAAGTCTAACTGGTATAAGTTGTTTACTATAGAGCCGATTCTAACTTTAATTGAATTAAAGTAAATACTAAAGCTTTTATTTTCAAAGTGGAATGAATATCCCAACTGATCCAAACAGGAAATTGAAACTAAATTACGTTTTATAGACGGCACACAAAATGTATCTACTAAATCCAAAAAATAACTAGACTTTAACTTAAGCCTATAGACTCCTATTGCCTCCACGTCAACCTTGACACCATCGCCTACGTATACCGAGCGCTCTACATCAATTGGTGGTCAGGCCTGTAGTAATTCCTGCATAGAAGTGCATATGTGAATAGTAGTTCCTGAATCTATCCACCAAGAATTTGTTGACACATCGGTCAGATTAGATTCAAAACAGACAAGAACAAAATGATTATCTTTCTTTATGAGCCAATTCTTAAACCCTTCACAGTCTTTCTTTAGATGATCCGTCTTTTTGCAAAAGAAGCACAGTTTAGATCTATTTCAAGATTGATTCTCATGGTTTCCAGATGGAGGACCAGAGAATCCATTATTAGAACATTGTTTCATTTTCCTTTTACCTTTATTCCCTTGACCATGCCCATGACCTGAGGTCACCATATTAACATTTTGAACTTTGACCATTTGCCTGATCCTATCTTCTTCTTAGATGCACTAAGTGATAAGTTCATCCAATGTCCACATGTCCTTCAGAGTGTTATAGTTTACCAGGAACATGCCGAATTGAAGAGGTAGGTTGTTCATGATCAATTGAACTAGTTGATCATCAATGAGTACAAGCCTTAGAGAACGGATCTTAGAAACAACCTCGATCTGCTCTACAATGTATTCACAGATATTGCTTTTTCCGTCGTAGGATGAGCGAATCAATTTATTCAAAAGAATACCCACTTCAGACTTATCAGATTTCTTGAACCTTTTCCCATTTCAGTCAGGAAAGTTTTGGCCTTATCTGTTTCAAGCATGACACCCTTCATAGGCTCAAAAATTGAATACTTTATGACTTTCAGGCATGTATCATTTGATCTAAACCATGCCTCCCATCGATTACAGTGTGATACAGTGGCATTTGAAAAGGCCGAGTTATATGTTATAGAGAGGGGGTGAATAGGACTATGCCAAATAAAAAAAATAAGCAGAAAAAAGACAACATATAGTCAAATAAAATGTAAATAACCAAAGGAAATAACAACCTCAAAAATCAAGTATTAAGAGGTCGACACAAACTTGGTTATAAGGACAACCTAACAACAAAAACCAATGGTTTATGGCAGGACAACCTTACTAGAACGTGGGTAAGTATCAAAAACTCAAACTGAAAAGGAAATGAAAGAAATAGAAACTAATTACTTACAACATTCACCATACAATGCTAAAATTTAAAGATTACAACATTCACATCCACAAATACATCCCACAATCTTAAATCATAAAAGATAAAGAAATAAACCACACATCCACCAAACACAAAGAATTATAGTGGTTCGCTTGTTTGTACACCCACTGTTAAACAACAGGCACACAACTACTCCACTCCTAATATCCACTCCCTCAGGATATTAGCATTCACTAATCAAAATAGGCTTTTTAAGGTTCACCTAAAACCTTCCCAATTGTGTCTTTCAAGTGGGCTTACACAATTCAAAAACTGCACATTCTGAGTTTTCTGAATAACCTCAAACAAACCAAAAATGAGATTTTCTGGAACAATCTCACAAACCAAAAAGGAATTGAATTACAAAAAAAAAAAAAAATACTTATCTATATGACGATTCTGAAGTAACCTGGTAGAACCAACTTGATGACAATGTAGATGTTCAATATTCAGTCTCACAAGTGTATAAGGTTCTAAGTTTAGATAATTTTTAATTAAATCAGCAAGGGCTTTGTATTGATTTTGATCTCAAGGAAGGGTAAATTGAATATCCCTTTTCAATATAAGAATGGAATAGAGATTCAAAATCAAATTACAAGATCTACTTTAAAGAATCTTAAATATGCACAAAATAGCTTAGAATGTACTCAAAATAAACTCAGAGTGATTACTTAAGAATGATAAGAATTGAATAGAAAATTTTGAAATTCGAGCACTATTTATAGGTGAAAAATCGGTTCGCATGACTAGCTTTTGGTTAGCTACGACTGGCCTTACCCAAACAGATTTTCAAAAATTCTAGCGCAATAAGATTTTTCAGTTTACGACTAGCCTTGTGGGTCCAACGACTGGTCAAGTGGCCTGCTCGACTGGTCGTGGACACCACATGACTAGTCGTGTAAGTCCAGATTACTCGCTTAAAAATAAGTCGAGTACTGCACGACTGGTCGAGTACTATTCACACAACTAGTCAAGCAGTTTCCAGGACTGGTCCTAGACCAACAAAAAAATTCCAAAAATTCACAACAAATCCTGGACTGGTCGAGGAAATACTAGGACTAGTCAAGCTAATGCTAGGGCTAGTCGAGAGAACAAAATTTTACACTTATAAAATGACCAAAATGACCGACCGAAAGTATGAAATGATCTAATAATGATCTAAGGTCAATCTAGGTCAATCATACCTTACTTGTCAAATAGAACATATAAACACTTAATATATCGATCACTTCAGTAGCCTTAATTCTTGCGATCTTCAAAGTTTGAACTCGACATACCAAACATAATCTTCAACTAGGTCTTGAGTTCTTGGACTTTTCCGGTTCCAGATTTTAAACCGCAATGTTCTTAAAAACTCTATCTTCACTCAATATATGAAAGTTTTCACTTTCTTCCAGTTTGAAGATCTCGTTAAGTTCGTCGTAGATATTGGCAAGATAGATTCAGCACGAATAGAACGAACGTCGAAGATTCAATGTGAACATATGCACAAGCTTGATACAAATCAAGATACAAACTTGAATTAGTTTGACACACCAAAATTTAACAATACTTAGGGTTTATTAACATAGCACTTTCAATCTCCCCCTTTGTCAAATTTGTGATAAAACCAAAATTACAATATGCAATAGATATTCAAACGACACATTACACAAACATATTATGATATCATGCACAACAATCAACTCTTCCCCTTAATCCACTACTCTCTGCAAATATATATATATATATATATAAATATTAGCCATCATATCATATCATTATCCTTATATCATTCAACAATGTTCTCCCCGTTTTTGTCACAACATGACAAAGGAAGCGAATAATAATAAAGGAAGATAATAAGAGAGCAAGTAGAATTAATAACTACTCATCCAAATCAAATAAAATAAAGTATCTAAACTGAATAGATAAGAGTTTAAACAACATTATCAAAGCAGTCATAGGGAAAATAGTGACAAGAAAGTTATTACAGATACCATCAAATCAAAATGAAACTAATCAGATTCTGAAGAGGAAGCAAGAACAGATAGATCAATTTGATGTAAACCCTTATTAATGTGCCTCATATATTTGCATATATAAGCAAATTGAGAATCCTGGGTTACATGAATCTGAGCCACATGTTCCTCAAGAGTATGCAACCTCTCATCAAAATCAGAAGGCTGATAATCAGGGTCAGCCTCGGAATCTGATTCAAGTTCATCAAATAAATCATCCATATTAACGTCTTCTTGAGGTAAAGTGTTAGCTTCTTCTTCTCCTCCAGCATTCCCATCAACTTGACCAGTTGCCAAGTCCAAGTTCATCTTGTTGATATTAAAGTTTTTAAATGGACGGAGATTAATATAACCTTCTCCAACAGGCATAGCTATCAAAGCATGATTAGCTAAGGCAGTCATAAGATAAGTGAAAGAAATATTGCTATAACTATGATGGAATCGAAACTGAATAATATGATGACAGATAAGAGAAGGAGACAGATGTGGATGCCAGTTACAATAGAATGCATAATGCTGGCCATAAAAGAGGTCAATTCAGTCTTGTTACCTGAGCAAGGATAGACATTCAAAATAAAAATCTGATGCAAGACCCTGTATCTGGGCAACATATATTTGGAACTGAGTGCAATACCGCTGTTCCATTCTACATTCATGTTACAGAGAACTCTCGTAATCAATTGTTTAGAATTTTTAGAAGGTCTAGCTTGTAAGGTGGATATGGGTACACCGTCATCAACAACAAGTATATCTATGATTGCTGAAATTAAATGACAGTCTACCTTAATTGGACCTTCTCTAGCTGACACAGTAAATGTCAAATCATGTTGAGAGAACTCAGTAATGCAAGTGTACATGCCCTGCGCAATGGATCAGTATGTAGGACCGCCCCAAGATAGTATGTTTTCCCATCCTACAGCTTGAAGGAGAGGGACAATGTTAAAATGCTCAATATGATCAACAATGACAACATGCTCAACAATAACATTTCTAAGTCGGAAATCTCGCATACTCTCGGGATCCTCTTCGGGAGGCCGAAGGTGACGCACAGTAATGGGTGTGGAATGGGAAAAAGAGGGACCATGAGTGGTTCTCTTCTTATTTCTTCCTTCCATTGCAACAAGAAAATAAGGAAACAAAGGTTTCCAAAAAAGAATGAAATGATTCCAAACAAATCAAATTTTAAGGAAGAAACACTTTTAAATCACCATAAATCTTTAAAAAATAAACAAAATCAAGATTAAGGATGATTAAAGAACTTAAATTCAGAAGAAAATAAAAAATGAAACACTAACCGGAGAGTAATCGGAGATGGGTTCGACCGGTCGTGGTTGGCCTTGATGGAGAAGAAGAAGGAAATGAAGAAAAATGACTTTTCTCCAAATAAAACCAAATTCACGTATTTCACAAATGGTCGTGTACATACTCAATCGGTCGTGCCATAACTGGTCAAGTGTGTACTCGACTAGTGGTGTAACACTAAAAATGTGCTATTTTGCATATATTTTTTTAAATGTAAAATAATATATACATACATTATGATACAAATGAGCACAAATTATCAGTTCATATTGCACATACCAAGATCAAATTTTAATTTTGCGAATCAATTTTTGTTAAGCGGTTTGTGAATATGTCAGCTAGTTGATTCTCGGTCTAAATATATTCTAATGAAATTATCTTTTCTTCCACCAATTCACGAATATAATGATACCTAATGCCAATGTGCTTGGTTTGTGAATGCTGAATAGGATTTTTGGATATATTAATCGCGCTTGTGTTATCACAATATAACATCATAGATTCTTGTGCAATTCCGTAATCGCTTAACATTCTCTTCAGCCATACTAGCTGAGTGCATGAATTACCTTCAGCAATATATTCAGCCTCAGCAGTGGATAGTGATACGGAATTTTATTTCTTACTTAACCAGGAAACTAGACAGTCCCCGACATAGAAACAACCACCACTGGTTGATTTTGCGATCATCAATGTTACCAGCCCAATCAACATTCGTGTAACCAGCTAATTGCATACTAATATCATATGGATACCAGAAACCAAGATTAGCTGAACTAGCGACATATTGCAAAATTTGCTTAACAGAATCAAGTGGGACTCTTTAAGGTCTGATTGATATCTAGTACAAATTCCAACGCTAAAAGCAATATCAGGTCGACTTGCAGTTAAATAAAGTAAACTTCCTATCATACTGCGATACATCTTAAGATCAACACTCTTACTTGTTGAATCCTTAGAGAGTTTCAGAGTGGTACTCATTGGGGTATCAAAATTCTTTCCACTCTCAAATCTGAACTTTTTAACTAAGTTCAGAGCATATTTGGTTAGAGAGATGAAGAATCCATCAGGAAGCTATTTGACTTGCAACCCTAGGAAATAATTTAGTTCTCCAACCATGCTCATTTCAAATTTAGACTTCATAAGATCTGCAAACTCAACAGTCATGTTAGCACAGGTAGATCCATAGATAATGTCATCAATATAGATTTGCACAATTAAAATATGATCATTATGTTTCTTAACAAATAATAATTTATCTACACTCCCTATAACAAACTCATGACTTAACAAGAATTTAGTTAATGTCTTGTACCATGCCCTGGGAGCCTGTTTTAAACCATAGAGTGTCTTTTTTAGGCGATAAACATGATTAGCATGCTTAGGGTCTTCAAAACCCTTTGGTTGTTCAATGTATACTTCTTCATGCAAATCACCATTTAAAAATGCACTCTTAACATTAAAAAGGCCAAGCTATATGTCCTAGAGGGGGGGTGAATAGGACTATGCCAAATTTAAAATAAAATTAGCGGAAATAAATTAAACCAATAGCCTTACAATATGAATCAATTCACAATGCTAAATTTTAAATCACCTTGATAAATGAGTATTGAGAGATTGATACAAATTCAGTTCTAAGGACAACCTTACACCATAATAAACAAGGGCTTATGGTAGGACAACCTTATTTCTAGAACCTCTTTTGGATCAAGGACTCAATTTTAATATAAGTAAATGAAATAGCAAGGAATTGAAATTAAATGCAGAAGTATAGATCTAAATTATTACAACAATCCCCACACTTGCTTGAAATGTAAATAGTTACAACATTCACATCCACTTGTACATTCCACACAATCGAATGATAAAAGATATGAAAATTAAGCAAGCATTCAATCCACAAGGCAAAGAGTTATAGTGGTTCACTGTGTGTACACCAACTATTTTCCATGACCACACACAAAAGCTACTCCACTCTAATATCCTCACACTGGGGATATTAGCGTTCACTATCAAATAGGTTTTCAAGTTTCACCAAAACCTTTACAATTGTGTCTTTTTCACTTGGGCTTACACAATTCAAAAACCCTCTTTTCTGAGTTTTCTGGTTTTCCTCAGACAACCAATACAATGAGATTTTTCTTGCTCAACCTCAAAAAAACCAATACAATGAGATTTTTCTAGCTTAACCTCAAACAAAACCAAAACTAAATAAATTTTACAAAATTGTAAAATACCGGATTTCTCCTTTTCTTAGCAGCTACGGTAGAACCAATCGGAGTAGATGATTGAATGTCAAAGTTCAATTTCCAATACTCTCATTCATAAGGTTCTAAATTCTAATAGATTTTAGATTTAACTCGTTGGGCGTAGCTATATTTGATTTTGATTCCAAGAAGAAGGAATAAGATAATTCCTCTTTTCAAATAAGATTGGAATATAGAAACAAAATCAAATTAAATAAGCTAGCAAAAAGGAATATTAAATAAGCACAATGTAGCTTAAAATAAACACAGACTTATCTCAGAGTGATCACTTGAAAATTCTTGAATAGAATAGAGTTGAAGTGTGAAAACTCTGAATTTCGTGTTCAATTTATAGAAGCAAAAATCGTTCCTACGACTGGTCTTAGAAACCTTTGACTGGTCGTAGCTCTAACAGATTTTTGAAATATTGAGCGCGATCTTTAAAAGTTGTTCCATGACTGGTCGTGAGTAGCCTACGACTGGTTGTGGGTCACCTACGACTGGTCGTAGATCCACTGACCCGGTCGTAGGACCATAGATTACGTTCTTGGACTTTGAGTCGTAGATCCACGACCGGGTCGTGGACAGTCGAAGCCACACCTCACGACGGTCGAAGGACCCGGGGATCTGGTCGTGGGCGTACTCAAAAATTCTGAAAAATCTTCAACTACTTAGGACTGGTCGTGGAATTTCTTGGACTAGTCGAACCAATGCCAGGACTGGTCGAACAAGAGCTAGGACTGGTCGTAGAATAGACCAAACTTACATAAAATAAATATTTGATTTATGTATCCAAAGTGACCTACTTAAAGGGTCAACCTAAGTCATTCAAACCTGAATCATGTCGTATGGACATTGAACTTCAACCATTCAACGAATGTAGATTGTTTGAACCATATCAGGCTTGAGATCTTGAACTTGTTGTAGCTTCAAACTTGAGATCTTCATCAGCATAACAACTACTTCATGCATTGCTTATTAGTCTTGAAGTCATGAGTTGTTTCTTAAGACTTGAACATCAACATTGTAACTTCTTGAGACTTCAACATGTAGCTTCTTGAACTTCAATATGTAGCTTCTTGAAAAGTTCAACTTGTAGCTTCTTGAAGTGTTTATGCAGTGTCTTGAATTCATATAAATCATCATACAAGCACAGGACACAGATAGATGTTTTGACACATCAAAATTTGACAACCAAAGAAGCATGAGACCATAACACTTACAATCTCCCCCTTTGTCAAATTTGTGACAAAACACCTAAGTAATAATACTTCCAATAGACATAAGAGAAGTACAAACACAACAGGTTCTCAACAGAGAAGCATGCACAGTTATATAGATATCATTCTCCCATAACTACCCCTGAGAAGCTTAACTCCCCCTGAGTAATAGCCTACCCCTGAGAAGCTTAACTCCCCCTGAGTAATAGCCTGAGTAATAGGAGCACATCATAAAGATCATAAAGATTAAATTCAAATAAATCAAAAGCCTCCAAAACTTCTCCCCCTTTTTGACACAAAATGACAAAGGAAGAAGAGCATCAATAATAATGAAAATAGGAGTTGATTCAAGAGAGCATAGTGCATAATTCAAAAAGTCAGTAAGCACGAAAAGTTCAGTAAAAAAAAATATTACAGACTCCATCAAAAATTTCAAGAACTGTAAGAGGGAGCAGATTAGATGGATCAATTTTATGTAAACCCTTAGCAATCGCCTCATATATTTGCGTAAATATGAAAATTGCGTGTCTTGGGTAACACAAATTTGAGCCACCGCTTCTTGAAGGGAATTCAATCTCTCATCAAAATCGGAAAGGTGAAAATCGGGATCATCACCGAGTCGATTCAAGTTCTTCAAATAAATCATCCATATTCACGTCTTCGTAGGAAGATCACTAGCTTGAGCATTTGCCTTCAAAGACCACTGCTAACACAAGATCCACTTGGCCATCAGCCAATTCTAAATTCATCTTGTTAATATTGGAATTATTAAAAGGAAGATGATGGATGGGTTTTTCTCTCAAGTAGGCATAGCCACGAGCATATGATTTGCCAAAGATAGTCAATAAATAACCAAAGGGTATATCACTATGTCCAGGATGGTGACGAGACAGAATAATGGAATGACAAATTAAAGAAAGTAGATATATTTTTGCACCAGAGACTACAGAATGCAAAACACGAACTATGAAAGCAGTGAGTTCGGTTTTATTACCAAAACGTGGATAAAGATTTGAGATGAATATCCTATGAAGTACTCGTTATCTGGGTAACAAATACCTTGAGGGAAGTACATGACCTTTATGAGTCCAATGAACATCCAAATTACATAAATCTCTAGTAAGCATTTTTCGTTCGATTCTCGAGAGATCAGCTTGTCATGTAAAATATGAATTGGAATGCTCTCACCATTGACAGTATTTCCATAATGTCAAAGAATCAAATGTCAATCTACTAAAAACAATCCTTCTTGAGTATCAACTTTAAAAGTTAAATCCTCAAGAGAAAAATCACGATACATGCAAACATGGATTGGGCAATGGACTGGTATGCGGCTCCACCCCAATGTAAGATGTTATCCCATCCTACTGATTCCAACAGAGGAGGGATACCAAATGAAGCAATGTGATTAATATTAACATGACGCTCAACAATAACATTGCGCATAGCATATGCAAATCCCGAGCATCGAAGGATCATTTTCTGGAGAGCGAAGATGACGTTGTACAATAGAAGCGATCTAGAAGAAGATGGACCTCAAGTAGTTTTCTTTTACCTCTAGCATCCATTTTCACGTATGATTTCAAGGAAACAACAAGTTGGAAGAAATGAGGTTTAGATAGAAATGCATTTTTCAAGATAAAACCCCAAACTTGTAATGAACGACCAAATAGATTCAACAAGAATGAGATTTGAAACACTAATAGCAAGAATCTACAAAAAAAATGCAAAAGAACCACTAACCTTGAAGTACTATGAAGGTGGGTTAACGGTCGTAGCTAGAACCGTTGGAGAGTAAAAAGAAATGAAGAAGAAGAGTCAAAATCCCCAAATTAAAGTGAAATCCGAGTTTCACGACCGGTCGTAGGTAGTGTTAATACGGTCGTAATTTACGGCCGTGGTACACTCACGATCGGGTCGAGTACGACTCAAAATTTACAAAATTTTTAAATAATTTTCAAATTCAAGCAAATAAAACATCATAGTTATGTACATTATGATACACCAAATCATGTAAATTCAATTTAAATTGCACATACCGAGATCAAATTTTAATTTATTAAACTCGCTTTTTTGTCGAGCGGTTTAGTGAAAATGTCCGCAAGTTGAGTCTCGGTTGGAATGTAATCCAAACATATTAATTTTTCTTCCACTAATTCACGAATGTAATGAAATCTAATGTCAATATGCTTAGTACGTGAATGCTGAACTGGATTTTAGAGATATTTATTGCACTGGAATTATCACAAAATAAAATCATAGAATCCCGAGTGATTCCATAATCGCTAACATTCGTTTCATCCAAACAAGTTGAGTACATGCATTTCCAAGAAGAATGTATTCAAATTTTGTTGATAGCGATATAGAACTTTGCTTCTTCTAAACCAAGAAACAAGACAATTTCCAATGTAGAAACAACCACCACCGGTTGATTTCCTATCATCAATGTTTCAAATTTCAACAAGATCTGCGTATCTAGCTAATTGAAAATTAGTCTCATGTGGATACCAGAGACCGGTTTAGTAGAACTTGCGACATATCGCATAATCCGCTTAACAATAGATTAAGTGAGATTCTTTAGGATTTGATTGATAACGAGCACAAATACCAACACTCAAAGCAATATCGGTCTACTAGCATCAAATAAAGCAAACTACCAATCAAACTACGATACAATTTAGGATCCACATCATTACCGTAGAGTCTTTTAAGAGTCTCAAAGTTGTACTCATAGGAGTATCAAAATTTTTACCTTTCTCAAATCCAAATTTCTTAATTAAACTCGAGCATATTTGGTTTGAGAGATAAAAATTCCATCAAAGTTGTTGTTTTACTTGCAACCCTAGAAAATAGTTTAATTCTCCAACCATGCTCATTTCAAATTTAGACTTCATCAAATCGCAAACTCAATGATCATGTTAGTACAGTTGATCCATAAATAATATCACAACATATATTTGAACCATTAGAATATCATCGTTATGTTTCTTAACAAAGAACGCCTTATCAACACACCCCATCCGAAAATTATGACTCAAGTAAAAACTTAGTCAGTTTTTCGTACCATGCATGCTCGGGAGCTTGTTTCGCACCATAGAGAGCCTTGTTAAGACGATACACATGATCAAGAATTTAGGATCTTCAAACCCCGTAGGTTGTTCAACATATACCTCTTCATGTAAATCACCATTCGAGAAAGGCACTCTTTACATCCATTTGGTAAATTTTAATCTTCCTAAAACATGCAATGGAGATAAAAGTCGATTGATTCAAGACGAGCTACATGAGCAAATGTTTCATTATAGTCAATACCTTCAATTTGTGTATACCTGTACAACTAGTCTTGCTTTATTTCGAATAATATTTCCAAGTTCATCGATTTGTTTTTGAAAATCCATTTTGTTCCAATAATATGTTTATCTTTAGGTCTAGGAACAAGGTGCCGACATCATTTCGACAAATCGATTAAGTTCTTCTTGCATCGCAAGAATCCGATTTTCATCCGAAAGTGCTTCTTTTACGTTAACCTGGGCTCAATCGGGATGTAAAGCATACATAGTTACATATGTCTTCTAATTGTCTACGAAAGTGCGCACAACAAGTGAGAGGGTTTTCAAGTATTTGAGAAGTTGGATGATCTTTAACAAATCCTTAATTTGGATTAGTTTCACTTGATGAAATTTCTTGTTTTTCAAGTATAAGAACTTCATCATTATCAACTAGGGGATGTGTATTCAAAAGATCGTCAATCATAACATTTATTGACTCTTGAATCACACCGGTCTGTTGTTCATAACTCGATATGCACGATGTTTAAAGAATATCCTAAAAAGATCCCTTCATCACTTTTAGTGTCGAACTTTCCCAAATTTTCACGGTCACGCAAAATATAGCACTTGCTGCCAAAAACTCGAAAGTATTTGACAGAAGGCTTTTTCTCAAACCACATTCATAAGCCGTTTTATTATTAGATTTACAAATATAAACACGGTTAATAATGTAGCAGGCTGTATTCACTGCTTCAGCCCAGAGAATCCTAGGGAGCTTCATGCTATTTAACATAACATTTCCCATTTCTTGAAGCACTCTATTCTTCCTCTCGACAATACCATTTTGTTGAGGAGTTTTAGGTGCAGAGAATTCATGCGATATTCCCTGATCGCTACAAAATTTCTCAAAACCGCTAATTTCGAATTCGGATCCATGATCACTACGGATCTTGCTGACTTGAGAACATTTTTCAGTTTGAATCCGTTTTATAATCTTTTTCACTTCATCAAGGGTTTCTGATTTATCTCTCAAGAATAAAACCCAAGTGTATCTTGTGTAATCATCTACAATAACTAAGATGTACTTTTGCCACCTCGACTTTCCGTTCTTGTTGGTCCTATAAGATCCATGTGGAGAATTTCGAGTGGTCTTGTGGTGATATTGGAGTTCACCTTTTTGTGAGAGCTCCTAGTTTGTTTACCATACTCTTGGCATTCACCACAAATCTTGTCTACTTTTTGCATCTTAGGTAGTCCTCTAATTAGTTCACTTTTGCTCAATCTGTATAAATTTCGGTAGTGTACATGTCCAAGGCGTTTATGCCATAATCTCATCGGTATGGACCATGTAGCATGTTTGTTTAGATGAGCTACCACCGCTACTATATAACAGTTTTGAAGTTCTGCGACCGAGTTAATATTACGTAACCCTTTTCATTTATAATTTCACAACCTTGATTAGAAAATTTAACATTATGGTTGTTATCGCATATTTGAGATATGCTCAACAAAGTTGTGTTTTAAACCCTCAACATATAAAACATTTTTAAATAGGGAAGGTTATAGAGTTGGACCGTACCTTTGCCAATTATCTTGCAGTTGCTACCATCACCAAATGTGACTGACCCATTAGTCATATCTTTAAGATCGGTGAATAGTGCTTTGTCGCCTGTCATATGTCTGGAGCATCCACTGTCTAGGTACCATTTCGAATGGCTTGTAGCTTTGAAAGCAGTGTGAGCAACCAAACAGGCAACCTTTGGAACCCATTTCAAGATCTTGTTTTGGGTTTAAGAGAATAATTGGTCTTCTTTTGTTTATAGTTGTAAGAGTGACCTCATCGAGTTAGATTTTAATAGCTCCTTAAGTAAATCAACAATTTTTTCACTAGTGGGTTTCGAACTCGATTTTTGAAATTTATATAGTCGCTTTTGTGTTTTTGAAGAGTTTTTGTATTTTTAGAAAAACTTGATTAGTACCTTTTCCTTTTGAGTTAGAAGTCTCTCCTTTCACAAAATTGGAACGAGTATTCTTCTGTTGTTTAGGAGATGTGTTTTTATCATAGCCCAACCCGGATCGATCGCCACATTTTCTTGATCCAG
Organism: Magnolia changhungtana; assembly: GCA_030180095.1. NCBI lineage: Eukaryota > Viridiplantae > Streptophyta > Magnoliopsida > Magnoliales > Magnoliaceae > Magnolia > Magnolia changhungtana. The sequence continues at coordinate 8,777,217 of JASAUF010000625.1, forward strand.
GATAATAATTTTTCTAATTTTGGATCACCTTGGGCATATCTCCATGTGTCCTTCAAACTCGTAAGAGAAGATACTTCATTTTTAAGTTTCTCATTTTGATTTCAAATTTTCAATTAGGGAGGTTTTGAATTCTAGATCACACTTTGATTTTTCAAAACAATCGAAATTTGAGATTTTTCTAAAACAAGGGTTTCAAAACATTCTTTAAGTTTAAAAACTTTTCTTTTTGAAGTTTAAGTTTGATGACAATTTTACAACTTTCCTTATATAAGGCATTGTAAGCATCTTGAAGATCTTCATCATTTTCATGATCACTATCCAAATTTTCTTCACTTGTTGAATCATCGTGATCTGAAAAAAGTAAACTTGGCTAGAGTCATAAGGGCCTTAAGTTCATCGCCCGACTCGGTTTTTTCAATTTTTCGATTCGGAAGAGGCTTTAATCAGACGATTCATCCCAAGTAGCCAACATACCCTTCCTTTTGGATCTGTCCTTTTTAGGACATTTGTTTGCTAAATGCCCATATTCTTGACAGTTGTAACATTGACTATCTTTTAATGACTTCCAAGTTTTAGACTTAGGTTTAGAACGTTTCTTTTCATTTGCCTTTTGAAAGTCGACTCTTTTCTTACTTTTGAAAATCTTATAAAACTTTTTCGCCAAAAGGGCCATATCATCTTCAGACTTTTCTGAATCTGAATTTTCTTGAGTAATACTTTTAGATGACTTCAAAGCAATAGATTTACCTTTAGGAGCTTTAAAACTTAATTCATAGGTTTGTAAAGAACCAACTAATTCTTCTACCTTCATATTATCCGTATCATGAAGTTCCTGGATTGCGGTTACCTTAGAATTGAACCGTTCAGGAAGAGAGCGTAGTATTTTTGCACACACTTTACTTTCTGGAATCTTATCACCAAGACCCCACATTGAGTTTACAATGTCATTCAATCTAGTATAAAAGTCCATAAACATTTCATTTTCCTCCATACGAATTTCTTCAAATTTAGTTGTGAGGAGTTGGACTTTAGATTTCTTGACAATTGATGTACCTTCGTGTGTCATTTCTAAAATATCCCAGCTTGCTTTCAAAAGTATCACAGATATGATTCTTTTGAACTCATCCGGTGATAGTGCGCAAGTGATTGCATTTAGTGCTTTAGCATTAGCACTACTCTCATTTTTCTGAAGTGTGGTCCATTGAAAATACGGTGTAATTTTCATAGATTTTAAACCATGAACACCAGTTACTTCCATGATAGGAGGATTCCATTCAGTCACTGTGGCTTGCCACACACTTTCATCCATTGATTTGAGGAAGATCCTCATTCTGGCTTTCCAATAGGCATAGTTGGAGCCATCAAAAGGTGGAGGCCTAGTAACTGAAAGGCTATCAAAATTTGACATCTTTTTATATAGCTTAGATCGTTAGCTCAGGAAATAAATCCAAATAAAAAGTAACAAAAATGAGCTATTAGGCTCTGATACCACTTGAAAAGGCCAAGCTATATGTCCTAGAGGGGGGGTGAATAGGACTATGCCAAATTTAAAATAAAATTAGCGAAAATAAATTAAACCAATAGCCTTACAATATGAATCAATTCACAATGCTAAATTTTAAATCACCTTGATAAATGAGTATTGAGAGATTGATACAAATTCAGTTCTAAGGACAACCTTACACCATAATAAACAAGGGCTTATGGTAGGACAACCTTATTTCTAGAACCTCTTTTGGATCAAGGACTCAATTTTAATATAAGTAAATGAAATAGCAAGGAATTGAAATTAAATGCAGAAGTATAGATCTAAATTATTACAACAATCCCCACACTTGCTTGAAATGTAAATAGTTACAACATTCACATCCACTTGTACATTCCACACAATCGAATGATAAAAGATATGAAAATTAATTAAGCAAGCATTCAATCCACAAGGCAAAGAGTTATAGTGGTTCGCCTGTGTGTACACCAACTATTTTCCAACAGCCACACAAAAGCTACTCCACTCCTAATATCCTCACACAGGGATATTAGCGTTCACTATCAAATAGGTTTTCATAGTTCACCAAAAACCTTTACAATTGTGTCTTTTTCACTTGGGCTTACACAATTCAAAACCCCTTTTTCGAAGTTTTCGGTTTTCCTCGACAACCAATACAATGAGATTTTTCTCGCTCAACCTCAAACAAAACTAGTACAATGAGATTTTTCCGCTTAACCTCAAACAAAACCAAAACTAAATAAATTTTACAGAAATTGTAAAATACGGATTTCTCCTTTTCTTAGCAGCCCAGTAGAACCAATCGGAGTAGATGATTGAATGTCAAAGTTCAATTTCCAATACTCTCATTCATAAGGTTCTAAATTCTAATAGATTTTAGATTTAACTCGTTGGGCGTAGCTATATTTGATTTTGATTCCAAGAAGAAGGAATAAGATAATTCCTCTTTTCAAATAAGATTGGAATATAGAAACAAAATCAAATTAAATAAGCTAGCAAAAAGGAATATTAAATAAGCACAATGTAGCTTAAAATAAACACAGACTTATCTCAGTGTGATCACTTGAAAATTCTTGAATAGAATAGAGTTGAAGTGTGAAAACTCCGAATTTCGTGTTCAATTTATAGAAGCAAAAATCATTCCTACGATTGGTCTTAGAAACCTTCGACTGGTCATAGCTCTAACAGATTTTTGAAATATTGAGCGCGATCTTTGAAAGTTGTTCCACGACTGGTCGTGGGTCACCTACGACTGGTCGTAGATCCTTACGACTGGTCGTAGGACCATAGATTACGTTGCTGGACTTTGAGTCGTAGATCCACGACTGGTCGTGGACGAGTCGAAGCCACACCTACGACCGGTCGAAGGACCTCCGGGGGATCTGGTCGTGGGCGTACTCAAAAATTCTCGAAAAATCTTCAACTACTTAGGACCTGGTCGTGGAATTTCTTGGACTAGTCGAACCAATGTCAGGACTGGTCGAACAAGAGCTAGGACTGGTCGTAGAATAGACCAAACTTACATAAAATAAATATTTGATTTATGTATCCAAAGTGACCTACTTAAAGGGTCAACCTAAGGTCATTCAAACCTGAATCATGTCGTATGGACATTGAACTTCAACCATTCAACGAATGTAGATTGTTTGAACCATATCAGGCTTGAGATCTTGAACTTGTTGTAGCGTCAAACTTGAGATCTTCATCAGCATAACAACTACTTCATGCATTGCTTATTAGTCTTGAAGTCATGAGTTGTTTCTTAAGACTTGAACATCAACATTGTAACTTCTTGAGACTTCAACATGTAGCTTCTTGAACTTCAATATGTAGCTTCTTGAAAAGTTCAACTTGTAGCTTCTTGAAGTGTTTATGCAGTGTCTTGAATTCATATAAATCATCATACAAGCACAGGACACAGATAGATGTTTTGACACATCAAAATTTGACAACCAAAGAAGCATGAGACCATAACACTTACAAACATCCACTTGATATATTTTGAATTTTTTAAAGCACGCAATAGATATAAACAGTCTGATTGATTCAAGACGAGCTACTGGGGCAAAGGCTTCATCATAATCAATACCTTCAATTTGGGCGTATCCTTGTACAACTAGCCTAGCCTTGTTTCTAATTATGTTACCAAGTTCATCAGACTTATTCTTGAAAATCCATTTTGTTCAAATAATATGTTTATCAGTTGGTCTTGGAACTAAATACCAAATATCATTTCTCGCAAACTGATTGAGCTCTTCTTGCATAGCTATAATCTAGTTTTCATTAGTAAGGGCTTCTTTTACGTTAACCATTTCCATCTGAGATGTAAAGCACACGTAGTTACACATATCTTCTAATTGTTTATGAGTGTGTACACCAGTGAGGGGATTTCCAAGTATTGATCAGTAATATAATCTTTATTTATTCGTAATTCAGTGTTATTTTGATTAGATGAAGAGTCTAGTTTATCAATTAGAAGAGCCTCATCATCTTTTGAACTTAAAAGAGGTGTATTCAAATTATCATCAATAACCACATAATAGATTCTTGTATTACGCCAGTCCTCTTGTTAAGTACCCGATATGCTCGACTATTCAAAGCATATCCTAAAATATCCCTTCATCACTTTTGGTGTCAAATTTACCCAGATGTTCTTGGTCATACAAGATATAGCATTTATTGCCGAAAACTAGAAAGTATTTGACAAAAGGCTTCTTATTAAACCACATATCATAAGCTATTTTATTATTAGATTTTCTAATATAGACATGGTTAATTATATAATAAGCAATATTTACGGCTTCATCCCAGAAATTTTTAGGAAGCTTCATATTATTTAACATTACATTTGCCATTTCTTGAAGCACCCTATTTTTCCTTTCCTCTACCCCATTTTGTTGTGGTATTTTAGGAGTAGAAAATTCATGTGATATTCCTTGGTCACTACAAAATTTCTCAAAACTGCTATTTTCAAACTCAAACCCATGATCACTATGGATCTTAGTGACTTGTAATTCTTTTTCATTTTGGATACGTTTAAGTACCCTTTTTACTTCATCGAGAGTTTCAGATTTCTCTCTTAAGAAGACTACCCAAGTATACCTGGTAAAGTCATCTACAATGACCAGAATATACTTCTTGTCACCTCGACTCTCCGTTCTAGGGGGTCCAATAAGATCCATGTGGAGAAGTTCGAGTGGTTTAGATGTAGCATTGGAGTTAATCTTTTTGTGAACACTCCTGATTTGTTTACCAATTTGGCACTCGCCACATATCTTATCCACTTTCTTTATTTTGGGTATACCTCTTACCAAATCACTTTCACTCAATCTATACAAGTTGCGGTAGTATACATGTCCTAGTCGCTTATGCCATAGTTCGGTCTCATCGGTATGGACCATGTAACATGATAGCTTAGATGAGCTTGAGTAACTAACTATATAGCAATTCTCAGAAGTTATGTGACCAGTTAATATTACAGAACCATTCTTATTTAAAATTTCACACTTTTAGTTTGAAAATTTTACACTGTGATTATTATCGCAAATTTGAGAAATGCTTAATAAATTATGTTTTAAACCTTCTACATATAAAACATTCTCAAATAGAGGGAGGTTAGGGAGTTGAACCATACCTTTGCTAACGATTTTGCAGTTGCTACCATCACCGAATGTGACTGAACCATCAGTCATGTCTTTAAGACTGGCGAATAAACTTTTATCACCTGTCATATGTCTGAAGCAACCACTATTCAGGTACCACTTTGAATGGCTCGTGGCTTTGAATGCAGTGTGGGCAACCAAACAAGCAACCTTAGGGACCCATTTCATTACATTTTTGGGTTTAGGAGCATAGTTGGTCTTCTTCTGATTATAATTGTTATATATCCTACCCACTGAGTTAGATTTTAAGATCTCCTTAAGCAAGTCTACGATTTTCTCAGCTAAAGGATTACGGTTCTGATTTTTATAGTTAATATGGTTCTTTTTAGGATTTAAGGACTGAAAAGTTTTAGTCATTTTAGAAATATTTTGATTCAAACTTTTCCCTTTTAAGTTAGAAGACTCTCCTTTAACAAATTTAAGAGGAGTATTTTTATCATAGCCCAATCCAGATCGATCACCATATATTTCTGGATCCGGATAGGAGTTTTTCTAATTTAAGGTCACCTTGGGCATACCTCCATGTGTCCTTCAAACTCAAAAGTGAAGAGACTTCTTGTTTTAGGTTTTCATTTTTAAATTTTAAGTTTTCGACTTAGGACATTTTGAGATCTAAGTCACACCTAGTTTTTTCAAAGCAATCTGAAATGTGTGATTTTTCCAAAACTAGATTATCAAAATTCTCTTTCAATTTTAAAAACTTTTCTTTCTGAAGTTTTAATTTAACAGGTATTTCACAACTTTCCCTGTAAAGGGCATCATAAGCATCCTGAAGATCTTCTTCATTCTTATGATCACTTCCCAGATTTTCTTCACTGGTTATATCATTATCTGAAAAAGTGAACTTGGCTAGAGTTATTAGGGTTTTAACATCATTACCCGACTCGGTTTCAGAATCTTCTGACTCAAAAGAGGCTTCAGAGCAGGAAGATTCATCCCATGTAGCCAACATACCTTTCTTTTTACGTTTGTCCTTTTTAGGACATTTGTTTGCTAGATGCTCATATTCATGGCAGTTGTAGCATTGGCTGTCTTTTAAAGATTTCTAATTTTTAGATCTTAATCTTTTCTTTTTAACAAGTTTTTAAACATCAACCCTCTTTTTACTTTTGAAAATCTTATAAAACTTTTTAGCTAGAAGGGTCATATCATCTTCAGAAGTTTCTAAATCAGAATTGTTATTTTCATGAAAAATACTTTTAGAAGATTTAAGGGCGATAAATTTACCTTTCGGAGCTTTAAAGTTTAACTCGTAGGTTTGTAAAGAACCAACCAGTTCTTCAACCTACATATGGTCTGCATCACGAAGTTCCTGAATGGCCTTGACTTTCGAATTGAACCTTTCAGGTACTGAGCATAGTATCTTTACACAGACTTTGCTTTCTGAGATGTTATCTCCAAGACCCCACATAGAGTTGACTATGTCATTCAACTTAATATAGAAGTCAATGCATGTTTCACTTTCTTCCATACGTATTTCCTCAAACCTAGTGGTGAGGATTTGTAGTTTAGATTTCTTGACAGTAGTTGTACCCTCGTGTGTCATTTCTAAGATATCTCAGGCTCGTTTCACAGTATCAAAAGATATAATTCTCTTGAATTCATCTGGTGATAGTGCGCAAATAATTACATTTAAAGCCTTGGCATTGGCACTACTCGCAATTCTCTGAACAATGGTCCAAGTGCTATAAGAGCAACTTTTAGAGTTTTAGTTCCATCAAGGCCCAGAACTTCAACAGTAGGTGGAGTCCATTTAGTTACTGTGGTTTGCCACACATTCTCATCAATAGACCTCAAGATTATTCTCATTCTAGCTTTCCAATAAGCATAATTAGAGTCATCAAAAGGTGGAGGTCTAGTGATAAAAAGGCTATCAAAATTTGACATTCAAAATATCAGATCGATTAGCTCAGGAATTAAATCCAAATAAACAAGCTATTAGGCTTTGATACCACTTAAAAAGGTCGAGCTATATGTCCTAGAGAGGGGGGGTTGTTGAATAGGACTATGCCAAATAAAAATAATAATAAGCGGAATAAAGACAACATATACCAAATAAAATATAAATAACCAAAGGAAATAACAACCTCAAAAATTAAGTATTGAGAGGTTGATACAAACGTGGTTCTAAGGACAACCTAACACCAAAAACCAATGGTTTATGGTAGGACAACCTTACTAGAACGTGGGTGAGTATCAAAAACTCAAACTGAAGAGGAAATGTAAGAAATAGAAACAAATCTATTACAACATTCACCACACAATGCTGAAATTTAAAGATTACAATATTCACATCCACAAATATATCCCACAATCTTAAATCATAAAAGATAAAGAAATAAACCACACATCCACCAAACACAAAGAATTATAGTGTTTCACTTGTGTGTACACCCACTGTTAAACAACAGCCACACAACTACTCCATTCCTAATATCTACTCCCTCAAGATATTAGCGTTCACTAATCAAAATAGGTTTTTCAAGGTTCACCTAAAACCTTCACAATTGTGTCTTTCAAGTGAGCTTACACAATTCAAAAATTCCACATTTTGAGTTTTATAGATCACCTCAAACAAATCAAAAATGAAATTTTCTGGAAAAATCTCACAAACCAAAAAGGAATTGCATTACAGAAAAGAAAATACTTATCTGTATGTCGATTCTGAAGCAGATCGGTAGAACCAACTTGATGACGACGTAGATGTTCAACGTTCAGTCTCACAAGTGTATAAGGTTCTAAGTCTAGATGATTTTTAATTAAATCAGTAAGGGCTTTGTATTGATTTTGATCTCAATGAAGGGTAAATCGAATATCCCTTTTCAATATAAGAATGGAATAGAGATTCAAAATCAAATTACAAGATCTACTTTAAAGAATCTTAAATATGCACAAAATATCTTAGAATGTACTCAAAATAAACTCAGAATGATTGCTTAAGAATGATAAGAATTGAATAGAAAACTCTGAAATTCGAGCACTATTTATAAGTGAAAAATTGATTCGCATGACTGGCCTTTGGTTAGCTACAACTGGCCTCATCCAAACAGATTTTTAAAAATTCTGGGGCGATAAGATTTTTCAGTTGCACGACTGGCCTTGTGGGTCCCACAACTGGTCGAGTGGCCTACTCGACTGGTCGTGGACACCACACGACTGGTAGTGTGAGTCCAGATTACTCGCTGGAAAATGAGTCGAGCACTATTCACACGACTGGTCAAGCAGTTTTCAGGACTGGTCGTAGACCAACAGAAAAATTCTAAAAATTCATAACAAATCCTAGACTGATGGAGGAAATACTAGGACTGGTCGAGCCAGGGCTAGGGCTAGTCGAAAGAACATAATTTTACACTTATAAAATGACCGACCGAAAGTATGAAATGATCTAATCATGATCTAGGGTCTGGGTCAATCATTGTAACGCCCCAGATTTCAAGGGTCGAGCAAAGCTCAACTCCTGAGATCCAATGCATCACTTATGCAACATAGATAATGATGTTTAAATGTTGTCCATATTAGTGCATTAAACATGAGAGGAATTATACTAAATCAGCATATCATACTCCAGAGTTAACATAATTAAGCAAGCGGAAGACTGAGATAGATATATAAAGTATATAAGTGTTTCAAAATCTCCAAAGTATGAGTACGTTACCGGGCTGAATATATACATGTATTGTTTCACAATTTACAAAATATCAAAATGTAAATGTCCAATTAATCCATGTAACCTTGCAATCCCATCGAATTAGAACAAGGTCTACAAAGACCCACGGACAACTGAACGTAGGAGAATTCCTCCTCCTGATCCATGAAGTCCATTTCAGCTGCATAGACTCCATTATCACCTACATCTACAATAGGGTCTGGTTGGTGTTTTAAAACACCGTCCCATAGTGGGAGTGAGTGATCAACTCAATGGTACTATAAGGCAAAGGTTAACATGTTATCAATTTTGTCAAGCAATATGATAAAGCAATACAACAATCACTTCCTAGCTACTCTTGTTAATGTAAGGATGGTGTGTAGTAATGATGCATGCCCTCACACAAAGCTCCCTCAAGTGGCTTCATCAACCATTCGCGCATGACAAACTCCCTAAACGTGCACTTCCTCGCCAAAGCACATGCAATGCGGTGCATGGTCATGTTAGCCGAGTACTTAATTAAGCTTATTCATACAGTAGATTTGAGAAGCTAAGGTACCTCCCTTTACATCGTTAACCCAAGCGGGGATCCATCTAGGGTCGTCAATCCGAGCTAGTCGCATACGATAAGCAAGTTGTAGGGCATCACCCCTAAAGAAAGCAGTAGATAAACAAATTCAAGTGTTTATACTTGAGGTCACTACGAGAGACTCGTCACCGAACGTAGGCCGACAGCTCGAATACAGTGTCCCATACCACCATATTCGGCTCACGAGTTTGGGTTGCTCACTAGTCATTACGAGGAGGCTCGTCATCCCAGTGTAGGCCGACAGCTCGACCACAGTGTCCCATACCATCATGCCCAGCTCATGAGTCTTAGCGGATCGTGATACCATGGTTGAAACGGGTATTTACATTGGTAAGTGGCACCTTAGATTCAAACAGTAGTGTTCATACATGGTAAACACACAATAAGCCAATCAATTTATTAAACAAGTTCGATTGGTATAGGCATATGCCGAATTAATCGACATGGAGCACGTAAGCACTCCCCATGGCCTAACCACTGTCGACAATCGTTATACGACGTGGATTCACCGAACGTATTAAATGTGGCAAGATGAATTCAGCCACTCAATGAAAATCATTATCGATTGCCTGGACTACATTGCAGTCCCAATCTTACTCAGATGTAGCATGTAAATACATATGAAAGTCAGCATTTGACAAACAATTCAAATCAATATCTCATTTGAGCATTTCATCAAGTATATTGAACATGTTACCAAACATTGCATTTCATTCATAAATTGCATAGTCGAAATTAAGATTACATGAAGGAAACTATACATATAGATAAGGTAATTGAGAATCCTATCTCAATACCCTTATTAAATATAATTCATTAACAATTTTTCATTTGGGCATTTTATCAAACACTTAGACTACACATACTAATTACATAGACTAGATTAGTTACGACATGAACTATAACAATTCATTACACAAAAAGATTGTGATACACACGACAAACATGAATCCTAGATTTATAGTTATGACAAGCACAAATGACAATTTCATATTCATTCAAACATTTCAACAAACACATGGAATGCAACTTATTTTCAACATAGTTCACGCACATATAAAATTTATCGAAAACGTCGTAACTAACATCATATGGCAGCAATCAAGTCAGACATAAATTATTACAAACATTGAAAGCCTTGAAAACCATAACCTAAATGTTTATAGTCCGCACCTTTCGTTAGAATACTCGATTCAGACACGGTTCAAATCTTACGTTCCCGAAAATGGAATAACGGGTACCTAAATCATGAAATCTATTAGTTAAGTTGACAAACGACTATTCTAAACTTAACTACGGTGTTAGGGTTCAGATTTCTTACCCAAATCATAGTTGGAATGGTTCGTGTTGTGATGGTGGGGAGGTGAATCAGTATGTGGAGCTGTGGGAAAGAATCTAAGCGAAGATCTCCAGGAATCTCTCTTCCTTCCTTCCTCTTTCTCTCCTCTCTCTCTCTCTCTCTCTCTCTCTCTCTATATCTCTATATATATATATATATATATATCGTAGGGTTTGGAGCAAATTCGTATGAGAGAAGGGTGGAGTGGTTTAAGGCCTTTAAATAGGCCCAGAACTGATGTCGATGGCCCTAGGGCCATGATATACTTAGGTTATAACCAAAGGGTGCCTGTTTCGGCCAAACGGGGCTCATCTAGAGGTCCATTACTCACCTACAGCATGGAGAAAGTTCTCTGACCATGGATCTAAGCTAGATTGTGATTTCGGTATGATCGGATTGGCGGATCAACCGTGGAGGACCCATGTTAGATCAACAGTCATTGTCGCTCGATCAGGGCCACAAATATACATATATGTGCAAGAAAATTTTCGTGATCCATGGGTGGAGTTTGGTCAGAAACTGACGGTCTGAAATTTTTAATTTCACCCGTAAGCCAATGGCCCAATTCACTTAAGTTTTAATGCATTTTCAAAGGTATTCACGTTTCTCACACACTTTGCTCAAGGCTCAAGTTGTGTGTTTCTGGGTACTATCTGGGCTCAATTCCCACAATGGTTATCAAGCCCAATAAAACGGTCATAACCCTATAGTTTCGCGGTCATCGGACCTTTGACGTGCGGTCCAGGTCCAATACGGAGTTTCAATGTGCTCTCGAGAGCAACAGGCTTTTGGGATTTCTCTTAGGTTTTTAAGTAGTGTTGAGTTAGTGATTTTGACGGGTTTGGGTCTTGCCATTTGTATAAATAACAGTTCAAGCCAAATCCATTAATTATTTAGTTTAGTACTTAACTAAATTTTCATCTAATTTCTACAAGGTACGGTCCTTAGGAATTTCTACCAAAGGTGGTACTTGGGCCTTTGTACAGATTTTTTCGAGACATTATAATCATACCTTGTGAGATAGAACATATGAACACTTAATATATCAATTACTTCAGTAGCTTTAATTCTTGCGATCTTCAAAGTTTGAACTTGACATACCAAACATAATCTTCAACTAGGTCTTAAGTTCTTAGACTTTTCTGGTTCCAAATTTTGAACCGCAATGTTCTTGAAAACTCTATCTTCACTCAATATATGAAAGTCTTCACTTTCTTCCAGTTTGAAGATCTCGATAAGTTCGTCGTAGATATCGGCAAGATAGATTCAGCACGAATAGAATGAACGTCGAAGATTCAATGTGAATAGATGCACAAGCTTGATACAACAATACTTAGGGTTTATCAACATAGCACTTTCAGCATCATCAGATGGTTTTACCGGTTCTGATGTTATCAAGGCAAGATTTAATTGCAGGCAGCCCAGGACAACTTCAATGGAGTCCTTCCATTGAGCATAATTAGATACATTTAGGGTAGGGACTTGATGCGTATTAGTTGGAATTGAGATTGAAATAAAAGAGATACATACGTACTCACATTAGTTTATTATTTTATAAAGCAATTTATGAATGTAAACAAATATTAGGCAAAGATAATCAATTCAGTTGCTAAAGGAGGTATCATCTGAATCATCCAAGATGAAAATGGGCCCAACCATCGCATCCTGGTGAGAATCTATTACATCATCATCATTCCTCCTGTGGGTGGTAATAATAATATGTCAGCGATCCTCCTAAACATGAAGCTAAGTGATGTCAATTATATAAAGCTGAGACACTCAGCACCTGTGGGTAAAATGAGTCTTTCAACCTTACATTACCATCATCATTTACTTCATCTGTTCATGTGACTGCCAAACGGTAATCGTCTGTGTTTTCGTTATCATATACATGAAAACGTAAACACAACTATATGCAATCCTCCTTATCCCAATGTCATAAGTTTGTACTTGTGATATTTTCACCGATTGAGGTCATTATGGTGGCTAACACAACCGAATCCAACTCTACAAAGACAGACTCAGGATCGCGATTATAATCTTGCCTCTCAATGGATTATATCTCAATTAGTCTAATACAGCCCATAAGTTAGTTGGTACTGACCTTTTGGAAAATAAAGGAACCTTAAAGTGAAACATACGAATATGTTTCACATCATATATTCCAATGGTCCATATCAACTCCTAAGGATGGGTGAAGGGCCTATAATAGGGCCGAATCAGTACTCTAATTTGATTTGTTCATCATCAATGAGCATTATGTGTCTGGTTTTCAACCTTCTCATGATATACGATTGTCACTAAACAATTTAGATGGATTGATAGATCATTAAATCAGTGTCCATGAGATGAACAATTCGGATCACATTCTTAATATCCTCTTGATGAAAAGTTATTGTCTTTATAGTCGCTCTAGTGAATGAGCCAGATCACATGCATATGTGAATAAAATAAACAAATGGCTAAGATCTGATCTAAATTTATCCCAAATAGGTAACAAAAGAAGGAACATGTAGTGCATTGCCAAGTGAGCCATCTAAATTGATTCAAAATTGAATTAAATCAATTTCTGTAACACCCCAGATTTTTCCCAACCTGGAGTTAGACGTCCTTAGGCAATGGGTCGATCCTAACACCTAATTAACTTCTCAAATACTCAATTCAAAAGTCTCAAATCCCTTTTTAAAACCTCACCTTTCTTCAAAAATCTCACCTTTCACTACCTTATCCTTCAAAATTTTCTAAGTGCTTTCATATTAGACACAAATCTTAAAGTTTAGGTGATGTTGATCAATACTTAAAGTAAAAAATAATATAAATAGTAAATAAATAAATAAAATGAGTTTTTAACCATTAACCTTTTGGAATCTCACGAAATAAGTAGGCTATTCAGATAGATCAGCTTCTCCTACCCCAAAAACATGTATTGCACGTCAAATAACTCACCCTGGATTGTAAAATACACCTATTTCGAATATCGGGTGGCGAAACCACCCCAGATAGGACAGCAAGTGGTGAGGGGCTCGCCGGTTTGGCGAGGCCTCGTCCGTATAGCGGGCTCGGGCAGGCCGCAGTTCATTGGCTGGCCCGTTTTCGGCCACATTTTCTGTGATTTTGGTCCGACTTCAAAAAGTCATATATCCTTCGTTATAACTCCGATTTAGGTGATTTAAAAGCCAGATTTAAGCTCGATGAGTCTAATTTCATATAAAAATAAGTGAAAATATAATAAATTATTTAATGTAATTAAATATAGGTCATTGTAACAACTATTCAAAAATTATTAGTTTGGACAGCTGCTGCTTCGAGAATTTTTAGAATTTTTTTACAATATAAAATCGAATGAAATTTCATGGAGATGAAGTAGACTTGATGATAAACTACTAGAAAAATAATAAAAATAATATACTAATTAAAAGTGCCAGAAACGGGCGTAGAACTTCCCTAGGACCTTATTCTGTCGTAATTAGGGCACGTTTTAGTTAAGTACTAAGCTAAACAATTAGTAGAATTAGCTTAAATAACTTTAAATATGATTTGCAAGATCCAAAACTTGTATAATCGTTGATGTTACGTTACCCTGAAATCTAGGATCCATCTCATTACCCAGTTGCTCTCGAGAGCACATTGAAACTCCATATCGGATCTGAACTGCACGTCGAAAGTCTGAATAATACGAAGTTATATAATTAGGACCGCCTTGCTGGGCTTGACAACCATCTCGGAAATCAAATCCAGATAGTGTCCCGGGGCTATTCGCTTGAGCCGGAGTGAAGTGTGTGACAAAACATGGTTTTCTTTAGAAATTAAATCTAATTTAAGTAATCTAAGACTTGTCGCTTGTGGGCCTGGTATAAGCAATCAGACCGTCAGAATCTGACCCAAATACACCCTCGGATCAGGAGAAATTTCATAAACATGGCAATGTACTTGTGTAGACACTGAAAATCGGCGTCCACGCTGATTTGTATGTTATGTTTTAGGTAGTGGGGATAATTAAGCTAATTTGTGAATGTTGGAGTCGCCACTAGCCGAATAATCTCAGAATCCCGCAGTCGGCTAGAACCACGGAATACGTAAGGTTGGAGAAATCTGAAGATTCTTCGACCTTAGATTGACTCCTGATCTGCGATCCGGGATTCCGGGTAAGGGACTTCGGTTATAAAGAACCCTCTCTGCCTGTACAAATGTACGATCTCTACTTAGTGTGGTAAAATACTCTTAAGGAATGATGATGATGTTGTGGTCATGATGGGACTAGTCACACGTGGATTTCTGATGTAGCAAGATCTGAGACGTCGGCAGGCCACAGAGCATACGTCCAACGACGTATCTAGAAGGCGGATGTGATGATGCTTATGCCAAGAGGTGAAGAAAAACTGGACTAGATCACCTAGGAATTTTTGATGTGATAGGATCCGATGCACGGCAAGTCACAGCGCATACGTTCACTAGAGATTTAGATAAGCAGGAGGGTTGAGAAAGGAGTAGATGTCATGATGAATACTTGTAGGATGATAGATCTTTGGCTTGATTCTTGAATAGACTAAGACATAGATTGGACCATGACTAGTTTGGGTTAGGCCTATGGGCTTGATGGGTTGAGAGGAGGGCTAAGGGGTGGCTGGAAAAATCAGAACTTTGAGGGCTTGGGAGCTCCTTCCCTTTCCCTCACTCTCTTCTTCACTCACTCTCTTTCTCTCTCACTTTCTCTCTCACTCTCTCCCTCTCTTTGTTGTTGTGTTGAAATGAGAAGGGGAGAGAGCTATTTATAGTCCTCTCCAATGGTTGAGTGGTAAATAAGTGGTAGGTAAGGGTTAAGGTTTTGAAATGGAGGGTTGTGATTGGTTAAGGAGAGAGGGGTGACATGTGGCACATTCCCATTAGTTTTTAGTGCTAGTAAAAAGGTAAATGGTGAGTTTTGGAGGGGTAAATCCATGTTAAAGTTGACTTTTGGACGGTGGGACAGCTGTCCACATGTGGACCATGAGCGGCGGAACTCAGAGTACCCCCCGCGGTAGTCCGACTACCGCACGGGCTAGGTTGGGTCCAAAACCTGTGTGGCTGGCTTCGCACACATTTTTTTAGAGGAGGCGGTAGTTTGACTACTGCCCACGGTAGTCAAACTACCACCTCGGATACAGTTTCTCCCAAAATTTGGCAGGTGGGTCCTTTTTCGGGTCCTGAGAGTGAAACAAAGTCCATTTTGGATATTTGGCTTTAAAATGGCTCAAATTGGCTCGATTGTGACCTAAAAATGGACCGAAAAATAGGTTGATTGTGGGTGAAGGTTTTGGTATGCTTTGGCTTGAATGATGGCTTGTGATGGCTTAGGTTTGGTTGGGGTTTGGATCAGGGTCTTGGTTAAGGTTAGGGTTTAGGCTGGTATATGGGCTTGGTTCAGATTAAGGTTTATTTTATGATATGATCACGGTTCCCGGATTGTCTTAGCTTTCTCAAGATATTAGCCTAGGTGGGGTGTTTACGGATGCCCCTCTTTGGCCGAGGTTGCGAGTAACCGAAGGCCAAAGCAAGTGGACACCCCACCCATCTGGTCAGAAAGGATAGTCATTCGAATCTGTTGCTTGCCATTGTATCATTGTCAGTTGACTGTTTGGAAAAAGATGACTTGCATATATCATGAGGGTTGAGGAAAACGTTGTGATTGTCCCTTGCACATTCGTCACGGATTTACGGGTCACTAATCACAACCCTTTCACGTCAGATTGTTAATAACATTGGAGGGTAAGTCTGAAAGTATGGCCTCTGCGCATTAGTGCGGCTTTACGAGGATTCCCTTACTGTTTGGTTTATCGTTCCTTTGCTATGTAATCACCCTAAGAGTATTCGTTCTGTTTGATCGTCAAAGTGGTTTACTGCCCTGCGCGTTGGTGCGGCCTTACGAGGAACTCACTACGGTAACTTGGATTCGATCAAATTTTTCGAACATCCCGAACTAGGTATGTGCAAGTAATCTTTTGCCATGCAGTCTGTTGATTCTAATACTTTGGTTACAATAGATTGTTGTCACTTTGATTTTAATTATTCTTTCCAAAGATAGATCCACTCATTTTTTACTAGCATTCGTACGACTGTCCAGATATAGAGATTGGGCCAATCGTACATGTATCATGTATGGATTCGATCATCTTCTGGGGAAACCAGAAGGGATTGAATCTTATTTAGCTATTTGCACTGACCGCAACTGGAGAATATGGGAGATTCCTCAGTGTACTGCGCGTCACGTGCATTTTTGAAAACTATCCCTTTTAGTGCTAGACTCTTTGAGGATTTTCTTTGAAAATATTTTTAGATTTTTTGGAAAATATTCATTCGATCTCGTGGGTGGGCGTCGTCGTTCAATTTTTATTTGCACAAGTAAACAGTCGCGTTGCCTCCACTGATGACCTGGTGGGGCTAACGGTTTGAAATATTTTTAAATTTTTGAAAGATTCGTCCGATCTCGCGGGAGGGTGTCGTCGTCTGATTTTTATTTTACAGACTGGATTGAGTATCAAGATGGCCTTCACTAATTAAATAATGGGGCAATTGGGGAACACTGGCCTGATTTGGACATGTGGGCCTAGGACCATGGGCCTTGAAATTGGGTTTGTGTAGTGGGACTTCTTTGGATATGTGGGTTTAGGAAATGGGCTTGAAAACATGGGCTTTGAACCATGGGCCTTTGAACAATGGGCTTGGTGAGCTTTTGAAATGTGGACCTCTGAAGCTTTAAGATGCGGGCCTCTGGGGGGCTTTAAAATGTGGGCCTTGTGGGCTTTTAACTTGTGGGCCTTGTGGGCTTTGAGATGTGGGCCTCTGGGGGCTTTAAGAAGTGGGCCTCTGGGGTTTTGAAATGTAGGCCTTGTGGGCTTTGAACTTGTGGGCCTTGTGGGCTTTGAGATGTGGGCCTCTGGGAGCTTTAAGATGTGGGCCTCTGAGGCTTTAAAATGTGGTCCCTGTGGGCTTTGAGACGTGGGCCTCTGGGGCTTTGACTTTGACTTGTGAATCCCTGACTTTGTTGGCTGCTTGTCCTGTACATGCATGTATTTTTTTTTTATAAAGAAAGGAAAGTGATGTACAAAAAGACATTTTTGAAAGGAATGAAAATTTTTGTTTGTGCCAAATTTGTCGATGTTTGTGTTTGAACTTGTCCCTGGATGGTGGATTCAGAATATTGAACTTAGCCCACATCAAATCCAATATTTTGAGTTGTTTCTAGGGATCCCGATTCCCTGAGAGTAGCGCATACTAGGAGCATACCCCTTGGATTTGGGTAGAGTCCGACAGAATTCTGATCCGGAACTTATCTTGTGCTTCTTCAATTTGCTTGTTGCCTTGGCTTCTCTTGTACCTGCACTTTTGTTTTTATTTTTTTTCTTTTTCTTTCCTAGCCATTTTTGCCCGTAGCGCCTTTTCAGGTTTTCACCACGACTGACTTTCTCGTCATTTTTTCCCATAGTGTCCTTTCGAATTTTCACCATGTCCCGAGTTTTTACTCTTGCCTGCCCCTTAGCAGCTATTCTCTTTTTACCCTTGGTACTTTTTCAGGTTTTCACCAAGTCCGCTAAATGCCCACTATTTTTACTCGAGGTGCCTTTTCAGGTTTTCACCTCGCCCATTTTGCTTAGGCACGTTATTTTTCCTTTGATTTCTCTTTTTCTTGTACAAAGGCGGGAGGCTAGACTCCATTCATTGGCACCCAATTGGTGAGCTACCTGACTTTGTCTTCAATCACAATCGTGAAGCTGTTGACATTAGATTAAACTATCCTAAGGGAAAATGGGATGGTGAATTGTGTTCTCACTCATTGGGTTTGACTCTTCTTCTTTTTTTATCCCTTTTTTTTTCTTTTTTTTACTGTGCGCTTTATCCATCCATTTTTTTTATTTCTTCATCTTCTTCTTTTTTCTATTTTTTTGAACCCTTTATTTTTTGGAACACTTATTGGAGGGAAGGAATGATGATGGAATGTACCTCAATATGCCTACCTTTTGTCGTTTGACTTTAGCTTTACGTTTGTAGTTATTAACATAGTCAAGTAGGATTACCCATGTTGTCGGCGTTGATGGGCTCTGGAAGATCTTTACCCCTAATGATGGTGAGACGAAATGCACCTCCCAGAAGAACCTCGCAGATGATCAGCGGACTGTCTCAAGATGGCCTGGAGTTGCCCCCTGAATCTAGTAGGCGTGATGATAAGATGTGCATGATTACCATGTTGCTGACTTTTCTTTCAGACTTGTTTGTCGTTGGTCCTGACGATCATTATTTATTTTATATCTTTGAGATGTAGTTGGTTGCATCGAGCTTACCACCAATCCTTTTCTTTGACTTCTTTTCCATTTGTATCGATGATGTTGTCGGCGCTTGCTTTTATCTTTCACGAGAATGTACTCATGACCATTAGATTCCTCTGGGCTTATTCTTTCGATGATGTCCACACCCCATAATGAAGAAGAGCTAGAGTGTTGTCAGGTTATAAAGACTCGAAGCATGCACATGGATCTATTATGCAAGCTTTAAATATTTGAAGCACTTCCTGACATGCTGCAATAAATTATCTTCATCGTTCATCAGTAGAACTCCATTATAGACTTCAGGCATGATCTTGATAGTTTTATTGGGCTTGACTTTAGGCATGATCTTGACAGTTTTGTTGGGCTTGACTTCAGGCTTCATTGGAGATGATGTATGACTGGCTCTTCATTTGATCTGGGTAAGGCTTCATAGGAGAACCCAAAGTTAGATAGCCTCGAGTCTCAGGAATTTTGTCATTGTCTACTTGTATTCAGGAGGCGAGGATCTCTTGATGCGTACTGTTCTAGGGAGCTTAAGGGATCCCAAGTTCACATCTTCAAAATCATCCATGACGATATTGGCCTTTGTTTCGAGCTTTCTAAGGGAATGCACTAGCTTGAGAGTTAGATCATCATTTTCCCCATCCTTAGCTTCGTTCAAACCCATGAGTTTGAAGTCTAACTCTAGATCGAAATCATATGAGTCGACTTTAAACTCAAGTGTTGTAACAGACACATTTGGCACATTATTGCTTGTGAGTTTTGAAAGATTTTTTATTATTTTTATGTTTTAAGAAATTTCTATTATTTTTGGATTTTAACAAGTATCTGAATTTTTTGGCATTTTGAAAATATCTAATGTTTTTAGCTTTTTAAAATTTTTTGATTTTTTTGACAAGTATATGATTTTTTTGGTGTTTTAAAAATATCCAGTGTTTTTGGCTTTTGGAGAATTTTCTGACTTTTTTTATTTTCTTGAGAAAGACGGCAATGTGAATCAGGGATTTCCTGATTCGACTTAAGGAGGTAAACATTATTTTCTTTTATTGTGTCGTCTTGGGGATTGCGAACCAACTATTGCCCTGCACTCCCTCCCCTTAGGAGGCAGGGCCAGACAGATCAGTAGGTGGGCCCTCATTGTCGTACCCAAATGTCGTGATAAGTTTGGGATTAGGCTTTGGGTTGGTGTTGGATACCTCTTTTCTCAGCTCATCCTCGATGCATTGTGAGTCTTTAAGTTATTTCTGCTCAGGTAGGATCCAAATTGTGGTCCAGTCAATCAGGGAAATTCTTGCCCCTTGCCTAAGTCATTTCCAAACAGCCCAGTTGGGCTCATTTTGCTCATCTGATCCTCCACGATGAATCTTGGCCTACCAATCAGATAGATGATCCCCTCCTTAATGGATCTGTTTGATGTGCGGATGAAGGGATCATCCTCTTGCCGATCTTTCCCTCCTTTAATACATTTGTGCTTTGCTATCACACCCATAGGAGGTAGATGTTCCAGTTCTCTCATGCCTGCATTCTCTTGATATTCGAGTTGATAATAAAAATGTTGGTGCTCGACTGGAGGGAAGACATAGTTTGATCCGATGGGACATGCAAGAGGTATGCAATTCATAGTTTCAAATTCGAGACTATGGTATGGGATATCCTCATTGAAGCATTATATGTCTATGATCGGGATATCTGGCTCTTAACGGTTGACTGCTTCTATCGGAAAGATTTGTTCGGGATCATCCAGTATGGTCAGCGCTTTGTCTCTGAAAATGCACTTGGCCTTTTGGTGAAGAGTCGAAGAGAGAGCCTTGATTCTATGGATCCAAGACCGATCAGGGAGGAGATAAAATGAAGTTGTGATGTCAAAGACCTGAAAAGTAATGGTTGATGTTTTGGGACTAATCAGAATATTGACTTCAATCTCTTCCTTGACTTATTTCCTAGAGGTGGGAACCACTCGCCCTAAACTCTTCTCTTGAAGGATTGAAGACTGAGTAGAGCTAGGTAAATCCCTTTGAGCAGTAGAATGTCCTTCTTGGAAAGTTACCACATGATTGAAGCTAGACCCTGATTTTGCTAGGGCATGTGGTATATTGATCGAGGAAGGAGATTTCTCTTGCAACATGAGGGTTAGAGTAGGGGCCGGATAGGCAAGTGGTGCCCCTTGTGAGGCAAAGATACATGTATTGTATTGATTGAGGGTGGCTCCGAGGACACGAAGATTGGACTGGATGGAGATGCCCCTTGCATATTTAAGAGCGAAGAGATTGGACTTGCAGGGTGTGCCCCTTGTAGACTTGGGGGCATAGAGACTTGACCGAATGGAGATGCTCGTTACATATTTGAGAGCGAAGAGATTGGACTGGCAGGTGTGCCCCTTGTAAACTTAGGAGAATCGAGACTGGACCAACTGGAGATGCCCCTTGCGTATTTGAGAGCGAATAGATTGGACTGGTAAGGTGTGCCCCTTGTAGACTTGGGAGTATTGTTGTTGGGCTGGCTGTGATTGAATGGATGCATTGGACTAGGTGGCAAGGCGATTCTCCCTAAATGATATTAGTGGCAAGGGTGCCCAATGAGGTGGGGCTTGCTTGATACAGCGGCAGGGGATTCTAGAGGGTGTAATTGGTGATGGCAATAACAGAAGAGATAACCACAATCGTTTGGTTGTCAATCAGATCTTGGACCACATGTTTCAGGGTGAAACAAAGGTCCATTGTGTGGCCTCGGGATTGGTGGTATGCACAGTACTCATTCTCATTATAATTTGGTGGCAGAAGGTTTGGGGAGAGCCTAGGCAGAGCGGTGTAAGTATTTGCCTTTGGACTAGCATGGCTAGTATCTCGCTGTAAGTTTGAGCTATCGGTGTAAACTACCTAGATTCCCGAGCCATCCTCATCTGCTGACCATGATTGGGGTACTGAGGAATCTCCTTTTGCTGCTGTTGTTGCCATTGTCCCTCTTGAGGAGTGAATTGAGCACCTTGGGTAGAGGCAACAAGATTGTCTTCTTCTGTTGGATGGAGGTTAGGAACCCTTCTGTTACCATTCTCGTATACAGTAAGCCTTCCTTCCACTATCCGTTGTACTGGGGAGGCCTGATGAGGCCACCAAGGAGAAATCATCTCAGCCCTTATTCCGGCTTCAACTTGTTCTCCGGCACGGATGAGTTGGGTAAAGTTAGTATATGGATTGGAGACGAGGTATCCAGAGATACTCAGGTTTGCCAAGTGGATGATCATGTAGATTTGTTCATCGTCATCAATGAGTGTTTTCGTTCTAGCGGCCATTGCCCGCCACCATCTAATGTAAGCTGACAATGATTCATCATCCCTCTGCCTTAAGGCAGTAAGATACCCCCTTTTGGGCACTACATTAAGATTGTACATGAAACGATCAATGAAAGTTTGGGAAAGTTGTTCCCAAGTCTTAATTCGATGGTAGTCTAATGACATGTACAAATCCAATGCATTGCCTTTCAAGGATTTTTGAAACAAACGGATCAACGCTCCATTATTACCTGCCAGAGTGTTAAGCTCCCCACAAAATGCCTTTAAATGGTCCATAGGACACCCCGTACTATCATACCTTTTGAATTTGGGTACCTCAAAGTTTGGAGACACCCGAGTATCTAGAAAAGGACATAAGTCCCTGAATTTGGTGGATGGATAATCCTCTCCTTGCTGCCTTTGTAGTTTCCTCTGCCCCTCTCGCAATTGCTCTCGGAGATCTTTGATTTCGGAGAGATCGGTCAAGGGGGGTTTTGCCCCCTGAAATTGATTGGATCTCCTATTAGGAGGAAGATCTTAGAATTGGTTGGGATTCCTGACTGTGGGAGATTGTATTTGATAACGGTTCTCATCTGTGAGAGGTTGCTGGAAAGGATTCGCAGTTGAGGAAAATTGGCCTTGAATGTGACTCCCATTATGGGGAGGATGCTGAAAAGTTGAGATGACTGGCGCACTAGGTGATGACACTTGCATGGTTTGGACAATCTCTTTTTGAACACATTAGGCAAGAAGGGCCTGTAAAGCCTTAAAATTTTGGGCTATTTCATCCATGGTTGAGGTGAATGCGGTATTATCAGCGATGGATTCAGGTCATCCAGGGGTGCCTTTTAGGCGTAATGGTTTCTTCTTTTTGGTTTGCCATGACAACTTTGAATTGGATAATCATGGGGTGAGTGAAAGCCTTGAATAGGTGCAAGCCAAAGATCGATCCTCATTTTTTTGTTTAATGCAGGTATGAATGTAAATATAGAATATTCCCTAAGATTATATTACCACACTATTTCGAGTCGGGTCTCAGCTAGTACGAGCTAGCAAGTCCCCAGCAGAGTCGCCATTCTATAGACACTGGAAATCGGTGTCCACGCTGATTTGTATGTTATGTTTTAGGTAGTGGGGATGATTAAGCTGATTTGTGAATGTTGGAGTCGCCACTAGCCGAATAATCTCAGAATCCCGCAGTCGGCTAGAACCACAGAATACTTAAGGTTGGAGAAATTCGAAGACTCTCCAACCTTAGATTTACTCCTGATCTGCGATCCAGGATTTCGGGTAAGGGACTTCGGTTATAAAGAACCCTCTCTGCCCATACAAATGTACGGTCTCTACTTAATGTGATAAAATACTCTCAAGGGATGATGATGATGTTGTGGTCATGATGGGACTAGTCACACGTGGATTTCTGATGTAGCAAGATCTGAGACGTCGGCAGGCCACAGAGCATACGTCCAATAGTGTATCTAGAAGGCGGATGTGATGATGCTTATGCCAAGAGGTGAAGAAAAACTGGACTAGATCACCTAGGAATTTCTGATGTGATAGGATCTGATGCACGGCAAGTCACAGAGCATACGTTCACTAGAGATCTAGATAAGCAGGAGGGTTGAGAAGGGAGTAGATGTTATGATGAATGCTTGTAGGATGATGGATCTTTGGCTTGTTTCTTGAATAGGCTAAGACATAGATTGGACCATGACTAATTTGGGTTAGGCCTATGGGCTTGATGGGTTAAGAGGAGGGCTAGGGGGTGGCTGGAAAAATCAGAACTTTGAGGGCTTAAGAGCTCCTTCCCTTTCCCTCACTCTCTTCTTCACTCACTCTCTTTCTCTCTCACTTTCTCTCTCACTCTCTCCCTCTCTTTGTTGTAGTGTTGAAATGAGAAGGGGAGAGGGCTATTTATAGCCCTCTCCAATGGTTGAGTGGTAAATAAGTGGTAGGTAAGGGTTAAGGTTTTGAAATGGAGGGTTGTGATTGGTTAAGGAGAGAGGGGTGACATGTGGCACATTCCCATTAGTTTTTAGTGCTGGTAAAAAGGTAAATGGTGAGTTTTTGATGGGTAAATCCATAGTAAAGTTGACTTTTGGATGGTGGGACAGCTGTCCACACGCAAGCCACAAGCGGCAGAACTCGGAATACCGCCCGCGGTAATCCGACTACTGCCCGGGTTAGGTTGGGTCCAAAACTCATGTGGCTGGCTCTGCGCACATTTTTTGAGAGGAGGCGGTAGTCAAACTACCACCTCGGATACAATTTCTCTCGAAATTTGGCCAGTGGGTCCTTTTTCGGGTCCTGAGAGTGAAACAAAGTCCATTTTGGATATTTGGCTTAAAAATGGCTCAAATTGGCTCGATTATGACCTAAAATGGACCGAAAAATGGGTTGATTGTGGGTGAAGGTTTAGGTATGCTTTGGCTTGTATGATGGCTTGTGATGGCTTAAGTTTGGTTGGGGTTTGGATCAGGGTCTTGGTTAAAGTTAGGGTTTATGCTGGTATATAGGCTTGGTTCAGATTAAAGTTTAGTTTAGGATATACTCACGGTTCCCGGATTGTCTTAGCTTTCTCAAGATATTAGCCTGGGTGGGGTGTCTACAACTTGTAATCCTGATCGAGTTCCGGTGACTGTTGAATTGAAACTAGTCCGCCACATGTGATCTGGGGACCCGACTAGAATGAAACTTATTGACCTAGATCCATAGTCAGGGAGCTTAAGTCCAACCTTTGGCTCAAGGGGGGGCTCCGGAAGTGCTCCGCTGAGACGGAACAGCCTCCCTTTGGACATAACCTAAGTATACCTTGGCCCTGGGCCTATTTCCGGCAATTCTGGGCCTATATAAGAGGCTTAAACCCTCTCTCTCATATTCCATACGAATTTCCTAAACCTAAGGGAGAGAGAAGAAAGAAAGAGAAGGAAAGAGAGAGAAAAAGTGAGTGAATGAGTGGGGGTTATTCTTGAGAATCGCTTCTGCTATTCTATGTGCTTATTCATCACGTCTGTGTCGCTACTAGGGTGATTCTGACTTCGTTCTTAGGTAAGAAAACCTAACCCTAACTTGTTCTAGGATTTCAATTGTTACAAGTAGAGAAATAGCTAACTTAACTCGTGATATAATTTGTCATTTCATCATTGACAAAGACCTAGAATTTCCGTCGAGTTCGTTACGGTTCTATAGCATAAGGTGCGGACTTTAAACGTATAGGTTATGGTTTTCAAGGCTTTCAATGTCAGTTAATGATATATTACTGACGTAGATGCTATTGCACATGTACAAAGTGTTGTCCGTTTTGTTTTTCAGATATACGTTAACTATGTTGAATATACTATATTCCTCGAATTTATAGAAAATACCGTATACGTATGAAATATGGATTTGTGCTTGCCATGATTAATTGTTGTCTATGTATGCTAGATGCATGTGTATCAACTTCTGGGTGAACGGATTAGCTTAATACTTGTTATATTAACATACATCGTGTATGTACAATTTGTAGCCTAAGTGTTTGTGAAAATATCTAAGTGAGTATAAACTATGCATTAGTGTACGCCACAACTAACCGTCGTGGATATGTGATTGTTGTATAGGCGGCAATCCTTTGACAAAAGGACTTGTCCTAATACGTATTCTAACTACTACATACCATATATGATGTTATGTGCAGACTAAGTGTGTAAAAATGTCGGTATGCGTAAGTGCTCATAAATTCTTCTCTAATTGAGTGTTGAGATATGATTCCCAACTCCTTTAACTATGTGTATGCTTTCCTCCATGTACCGTATATTATAGTGTTTGTTTATCTATGTAATGCATATGTATAAATCTATGTTTATGTTATTTTCTATAAAATTCAAGAATAAAACCGTGAAGGGTGATGGGGGAGTGGTGTAACGATTCCGCGCAACAGCCCTGGTAACCCTAAAGCAGACATGATTGTATGATTTAAAATCTTGATCCATTATTGCTTTAACTTCTTCTAGGATATTTTGTTGTAATTGAATGTGATTGGGGCTATTGTATAGTCCAGGCAATCGGTAACAGAACCTAGATTGGTGGATGATGTTGTTTCGCCACACAGGATGTGTTTGACGAAATCGAGCCGTACTTCGGTTATCAACAGTGGTTAGGCCACACGGAATGCTTACGCACTTCATGTCGATTCACTTGATGTGCGCTCGTACTAGTCAAGCTCGTCATGTAACCCGATTGACTCGATGTATGTTCACCATGTTTGGACGCTACTGCTTGAACCTAAGGTACCAAACTCACCAGTGGAAACCCCCTTAACCTTGGTACCTCGATCCGCTAAGACTCATGAGCCGGACATGGTGGTATGGAACACCTTGGTCGAGCTATCGGCCTACGCTGGGGCGACGAGCCTCCCCGTAGTGACCAGTGAGCAACCCAGACTCGTGAGCCAAATATGATGGTATGGGACACTGTATTTGAGCTGTCGGCCTACAATGTTTTGGTGACAAGCCATGATGGGTGATGGGGGAGTGGTGTAACGATTCCTTGCAATAGCCCTGGCAGCCCTAGACGTGCCCTTTGTAGTGACCTCAAGCATACACTAAACTTGCGTTGAGGCGTCGAGCCTTTCCGTAGTAATCAGAGTGTCCATTAGGCCTGTACTGATTTAGCGAGGAACCCTGTGCAGCGACCTAGAACCGCAACATCGTATGAGATTGATTAGGACTGACGACCCTAGAATGGATCATTGTTTGGGTATTGATATAAGGGAGGTACTTTAGTTTCCCAAATCCTGCTGTATGAAAAAGACTAATAAAAACTTGGTAATTATATGCATGCACCGCATTACGCGTGCATTCAGGCGTAGCAGGTCAAGCACTGAGGCAGTGTTGTTCATGCGAGAACGTGAGATGAAGTCACTGGGGGAGCGTAGGTGAGGGCATGCATCATACATTCATACCATTCTTGCATTAACAAGAGTATTTAGGGATGTGTGATTTACTGCTTTATCATTACTGCTTGATTGAATTGATAACATGTTAACATTTACTTTATTGTTCCACTGAGTTGATCACTCACTCCCACGTTACGGGACAGTGTTGTACACACCAACCAGACCCTGTTTAAGTTTCAGATTATGGCGATGCTTGCGAAGCGGAGCCAGATTTTTATGATGATGAGAAGGGTTTTTCCTTATACAACTATCAGGCAGGTCTATGTCTATGTAGACCATCTTCTGATCGACGAGGTTACAGGGTTGCTAATTAGATGTCATTACACTTTAGTTTGCTCTTTTGGAACACCCTTTTATATTCATTTTGTCCATTTTTTTTTAGTATACATTGATGTATTTAACTTGGTAACATGTTCACACTCTGGAGACTTACAACAGTTTATATATATATATATATATATATCACAGTCTTTCGCTGGCGTAACTTAACTGTCTTTGGAGTATGATATGTTGTTTCGACTTAATCCCATTCATCTTTAATGCACTAACATGGACAACATTCAATCATCATTATTTATGTTGCATAAGTGATGCGTTGAAACTCGAGAGTTGAGTTTATGCTCGACCCTCAATTTTTAAGGCGTTACAATTTCATATATATATATATATATATATATATATATATATATATATATATATATATGGGAAAAGGTATAATGCGCTCGAGTGATTTTAACGCCCCATGAGGTCGAGTTGTGTGGGCCCCACCATGATGCGTTTCGAACATCTACCCCATCGATCAGATGCATCATTCCATCGTGAGCCTAGGTCTCAAAAATCAAGTCAATCGTGACTTCTGTGGGCCACACCACATACGGAAGTGGGGAGGGGTTGTGCACCATTAAAACATTCATAACCATTTTTGAGGGCCCACCGAGATGTAGTTTGCAAATCCAGCCCATCCATTATGTGTGTCCCACTTGAATGAGGGTTCAGACCAAGTTTCAGGCGCATGCAAAACTTAGGCGGGCCCCACCAAGTGCTTTTATATGTTTTAACGGTGTCTTCACATAATTTTAGATGGTATGGCCCACCTGAGTTCCGTATACGGTTGATTTTTGGGATATCCCATAATTTAAAGGGTACCCATCAAATGCACGATTTGATGGTCGAAACACATCACGGTGGGGCCCACACAGCTCGACCTCACGGGAGCTTATCATCAGCTCGAGCGCATTGTACGTTTTCCCTATATATATATATATATATATATATATATATATATATATATAACAGGTTTGTAGACCCGAACAGATCAAATCGGGTCGGCAGACCCGAATCGGTCCTAATCGGATCTTAAGTGGATCCGCGCACCCGATTCTTGTTAAGAGGGCAATCGAGCAAAGACCCTAAATCACTTCCGAAGGGAAGCTCTGAGTTTTCCTAGCGCTGCTAGATCCGGGACGAGTGATGTTCACCACTGGAATAGATCTCGTCATCCGATCTAAGGGGCGATCGATGCTTGTCGCTAGAGGGACTGCCACTGGAGCAGAAGGAAGGATCCATGGAGGCAGGCTGGGATATAAAAGGTCCTTCCTTCGTTCTCCAGTCATAGGTGGTCAGAATCAATGGCAGCCACGACACAGGGACTATCATCAAACGTGGCCCTGAGCATGAGAACACAAAGGTAAGGGATGGAGAGATTTCTAAATCATGGTTTCTGGATTTCAAAATTCCCAATTATTATATGGGATATGAATCAGAAATCTCGAATGTTGCTGGATTTGGAGTTCTTAAGTCCCTGATGATTAATGGGGTTTTCAGGAATCTCCAACAATAGATTCGAGAATGGAAATCCCCAATTGTGAAACTAGATTTGGGGATTCTCGAAATCCCTAATTAATTACTGGATTTAAGGCTAAACTGGAATTCCTCAAATTCTCGATCTGAGATTCGAAATCCCTAATCTGGATTTGGGGAATTTGAGATCCCTAACTGGATGTCTGTATTTAAGGGTTCGAATCTAAAATCCCTAATTAATTGAATTTGGGGATTCGAATTTGAAATCCCTAATTATAAATAAAATTCGAAATCCCAATTTGCCTGATTTGGGAATTCGAAGATCTGATTTTGAATATGAATCTTTAATGGATGAATCTGAATCAAAGCATCCATGCCTTTGCACAGCTTGTCTCTGATACTAACTGTTAGATAATTTGGATGCAGAAATCCCTGAGATTGACCTATGCATAAGACATGGAGATCAAGGGGTCGAATGGCTTACCTAGCTGAGACGTCATAGATTAAAATACGAGAACTCCAATGTTGTAGTCTTCCTTTCCTTCACACCCGCATACAGAACTATAGATGGGACTTAGGCTTCTGTTGTTGTATTGGATTAGGGACCTAGCTTTCTCTTATATGGAAACTATAGAGATGAGAGTTTGAATCCTATCATAAGTCTCTCTCACACACTGCTCCACATTGCAGTATCCCAGTTCAATTCAAATTATTGTCTGCGTAAAACAGCTATAGCATTCCAGCCCTAATACACACCGCTGCGTAGATAAATTGCGCAGCGGATCACCTGAAGTGGGGCCCACTGGCTTACTCAATCACATAGTCCAACTGATAGGACAATCCAGACCATTGATCAATAAGACCCACCGCATAGAGTTCTTACGTTATCATGAAACAAATCTAACCCATACACATGTAAAGGGTTTTAATTTCATATCATCGGTCCAAGTTTTAGTGTAAAATTCATCATAGATGGATCACACTAAATGAAACAGTTCATAATTAATGTATAACGTTAGTGTAGTGTTAGCCATAGAGAACTTCAAACAAAAAAATGGAAAAATAATAATAATAATAAATCTTTATATGAATTTATGACTGCTTGATTAAAATGAACGGATCGGATCGGATCGGGTAGAGGGTGGGTTGAATTTTACTTTTTTATGGGGCTACATCCATTATATATATATATATATATATATATATTTCTCATTTTGAGATGAGAACTCACAGTACAAGTACAAGTACAAGTGGCATATGTTGTAGAGGGCATCCAGTTGTGGGAGAGAAGTATTTTCATCATCCCAAAAATTAAAATAAAATAAAATAAAATAAAAAATATTTGATTTTCAAGCTACCAAAATTTAAGTTAAGAAAGGACGGCCTCCTACCACCCCTACTAGAGTGAGGAGGCTACCTTGGCCAAAAACTCAGTATTCTCTACTTTCGAAACCAACTGAACCTATTACGTTCGCTAATGCCACACAAATTTAGAGCCGTACGTAACCTCAGGCACAGGTGCAAATGGAAAACACGTGTATGAGATCCGAGCTTTCCATGAGGTTAGAAATAATGCTTAAATCTTCTGCCTAAAAATTGGTTCACATTACTCTGACGCACAAAGTTCTTATTAAATTAACGATTAAAATCTTTCTTTGCAACCGTTAATTTGTTTTGATTTTCTGTGTCCCACTTGAGGTGCGAAGTGCCTGATTGTCAATTGCAGATGATAGAAACAGTGTACTTCAACGAATGGAAAGCTAAGACATCACACTCGCGTGTTTACATCGTGATTAATGCCCCTTCGCGTGATCCGTACAGGTCGCATACGCGTTTTGAATCAACAAACTTCCTGGAACTTCACCCTCACGGCGACTGGAATCGTCGACAAAGCTCTACGGGGCCCACAAGGAGGGAAACCTTATTATGGCCGTACATTAAAAAAAAACATTAGTAAACATTTTTGGATTGCATCAATGGTAACAAAGCCAATTGCTGGTAAAAACCTCTTAAGTTCACGTGGTGTGGCCCACTCGAGTTTGGATCATGCTGATTTTTAAAACTTCATTTCATCCTGATGTTTTGTACCTGATCAACGGGTTTGATGAAAAACACACACCCTCGTGACCCCACACACAAACCTATAGTTCACTTCCCATCTCCATTGGGCCCCACAGAGTAAAACAGGCAACTTTCTACCGTAGCGTAAGACGGCCACTGATTGGCTGTGATAATCCAATGAATGTATGTTTTCAAACATTTTTCATCTACAGATAATGAAACTAGATGATCGGTCTAAGATTGATAATTGCCGTCAACACGTCTACTCTGAAAAGATGGCTCTACCATATTTCACCTCTACACGGCACGGAAGCATCTCGGTGACTGCGCAGGCACGCGTGCCACGTATAAAGTGCATAGGATGCAGCATCCTGGCCAGTTCAATTTCATCTTTTGCCTTTACGAAAAGTAAGGAATGCTAATTCCGCGGGCATTTTTTTCGCATTAAAGGCAACGTCGGCAAAATGGACAAGATCTGAGTCGCTCACCGTTGGGCCACACCAGTCAGGTGAAGCTGCAGGTCCAGTTGAACCATCCAGGCAACATCGTCGAAAAGTATCAAAATTGAGTAGTGGTCAACATCAACATTTTAGCGCAATCCAACGGCTGTGATTTCTTGGCCACTATACATACGTAGCGTGGCCTGATGGATGAGTGGTACAGATACTGCAGCATCCTCCAAACAACGTCGGTCCCATGTGATGTCATGTGCAAAAAGACGAGTGCAATTAACAATTCCTC
This sequence comes from Magnolia changhungtana, assembly GCA_030180095.1. Taxonomy (NCBI): domain Eukaryota; kingdom Viridiplantae; phylum Streptophyta; class Magnoliopsida; order Magnoliales; family Magnoliaceae; genus Magnolia; species Magnolia changhungtana. Next base: position 8,809,066 of record JASAUF010000625.1, read on the forward strand.
GGACCATAGGAGATGTAGAGAACTTTGGGACCATCCTCGGACATGGTTGCATGTTCATGTCCAGCATCTCCACCGGTGGTCCCACTTCTCATGAGTTAGTTGGAGACGTTGATCCAATGGGCCTCCACGAGCAGTATCTCATGAGTCATTGGGATCATACCATTTTTGGTGTTTCAATGGAGGACTAGAAATGAAGGCTTTATAAAAACGATGAACGGTTCACATTTCATTGATGAAATTGGGCTAATTAGATGGTTGGGATTGTTAAATCATTAAATGGGCCCAAATTCATTCGGTCCTTTTAAAATCTCGTTGGTATTCTCATCAATCTGCTTCTTCTAACTTCATGTCACGTTTGCTAAAACTTATTCTCAGAACTTGCACGTTAAAATGATCCCAAAGTTCTAAGGCCCCACTATGATGTATGTGTTATTTCCACACCGTCTGTCCATTTTTTTTTAGATCATTTTAGGGTATGAGTAAAAAAAAATAAGATATATCTAGAGCTCAAATGGACCTCATCACATAAAGCTTTCGGAGACGAAATCGGATTGCGTCAGGAGTAACTCAGTATGCTCTTATCGTTCTGAGTAAACTTTGCAGAGCCCACCGTGAATGAATGTGGTTTATCCAAGCCGTCCATATGATTTTAAAGATCATTTTAGGTGTTTAGCCCAAAATTGAAGCATATTCACATCTCAAGTGGACCATACCACAGGAAACAGAGGAAGTATTGATTTCCACCGTTGAAACCTTTCTAAAGCCCACAGTGATGTTTATTTGTCATCCAACCTGTTAATAAGATAAAAAAGATACGGATGAAGGGAAAAAACAAATATCAGCTTGATAGAAAACTTCTGTGGCCCCACGAACTTTTCAATGGTAAAAGTTCAATTCACACTGTTTCCATTGTTGTGGTCCACGTGAGATTTGTATAGGCTTTTATACTGAAGCACTGAAATTATCTGTTAAAATGGATGAACGGAGTGGACCACAGAGTTTACTCAGTACGCTTAGGTACTGAGTTACTCAGTACGCAATCCGCTTCCAGCGGAGACAATTACACCTACGGTTGAAACCTTCGTAGGGCCCTCCATGATATTAATTTTCCATCCAATCTGTTCATAGGATCTCACATACTTGGATAAAGGGAAAACAGAAATATGAGCTCGATCCAGAACTTCTGTGGCCTGCAAGATGTTTCCAATGATGGGTATTCCATCTAAACTGTTTTCCACGGTGATGTTTACTTGAGCCTTAAATCAGCCTCATTTTTTGGTTGAAACCTTAAAATGATCTAAAAACATGGATGAACGGTGTGGATATAAAAAAATATATATATTATGATGGATGGCAATGATGCCATTTGAAATACTAAGGCAGATAATGATGGTTCTCTGTGGACCCTCCCATGGTGTATGCATTTTATCTACGTTAGTCCATCCATTTTGTATCAATATTTTAAGGCATGAGTCCAAGAGAGGAGGAAAAATAATCTTAGGTGGACTACGTTACAGGAAAAGTGGTGCTTAAACGGCTACCATTAAAACTTTTTCAGGCCCACTCTAATGTTTATTTGATAACGTCCCTGTTGATTATGTCATATAGAAATGGATGGAGGGAAAACATTAATATAAGCTTTATCTACCTCAAAAAGTTTTTAACGGTGGTCGTTCATTTAACACTGTTCCGTGTAGTATGGTGGTCGTTCATTTAACACTTTTGGGCTCATGCCTCAAAATAAGCTGTTAAATAGCGAAACTATGGATTTCACAGGTATAACAAAGTGTTCCACGTTAATTTGTTTAGTATGGTTGGGGAAGCAATTGCACAGTGAGTTACTATGTGCATACTGAGTAAACTCTGTGAGGTCCACCATGATTTATTTATTTTATCCTCCCTGCCCATACAATTTTCAGAAAATTTTAAGGCTTAAGCCCTAAAATAAAATGAGGTATATTCAATATTCAAATGGGTGGCTAACAGTGGTGTGTGTACTAACAAGCTAATCCAAAATAATAATAATAATAATAATAATAATAATAATAATAATAATAATAATAATAATAAAATATGCAGGCCATTTGATTGAATAGTATCTTCAACAAGGATAAATATAATAATTTGTTAATTTTCAGACATTTGTATATTGTATTTACTAACATATTTCTGTAAAAATAAATAAATAAATAAATAAAATAGAAGCTTAGTTTTAGATATTATGACTTTTTAAAAACAAATTATTTAGTCACATTTTTCGATATTTATAAGTATTCAAATTTAATACTTTAATATTTTTGAACTTAATTTTATTTTCAACCTTATTTTTCAGTTTACCGAATGATACATTGGTGAAGACTTTTTTTTTTTTTTTAATCTTTATTTTAAACTGGAGTGGCAATGGCTTAGGTTCAGGATGGCCAAAGTCTGACCAACTCAAGCTGACCTTTTTAACGTGCTCAGAATTCAAGCTCAGACTCGTGATGCCTAGGGCCTAACTAAAACCAATATTAGGCCCAAGCCTCCAGTGTGACATTTTATATTTTAAGTTATTATAGATGAGACAACACAATTACATGATGCCAAGTTGGGAAACCAAAACATGGAATTTCACTGCCACTCAAGTCAACGACAATGAATAGACAAACCTATTCACTTACCTAATCTAATGATAATGACGGTTTGTCGGTCTTTGTATGACCTTAACTAATATGCACAATTAAATCAAACGCAAGGCCAACGTGTGAGCGAGGGCTTGTATTTAGTTTACATGTGCTATTAAAGAGTGAGGGTTTGCCTGAGTTGTCCTCAACTCAATGTTTGATTGAATACTGGTGTCCCTTTGCTGCTGAGATGACTAAGTAAAACCAAATTCATAAATCTACCTGTCATCTCAACCACCGGTTAAAATAGAGATCATACGATCTGCAAAAGGGTAGGAGTTAGTCTTTCATAATGTGATAGATTCTTTTTACCATATGTTAAAGACTTTTCTTTTACCACTAATTGCAGCCAATATATTTCTCAAAAATAATAACAAAGATGAAAAGATTAACTAAAAATGCTAAAGCAATGCCAATTTTATTATTAAGTAGATGTGACTCGTTGCAATCGACAAAGTAAATGCATACATACATACATACATACATACATACATATATATATATATATATATATATAATAAATATAAACACCTAATTCATTTGTGTGGACAGATAATCTGGGCGGACAGTCATCGGGATGTGACCAGAATGGTGATTGCTCAAATAAGAACTCGGTTGATAATAATAATAATAATAAGATAAACACCTAATCCGTTTGTGTGGACGGATGATCTGGGCGAACGGTTGCCGAGATGTGACCAGAATGGTGATTGCCCAAATAAGAACTCGGTTGATTGAAATCTAGCAATGTAAGGTTGTGAATGTTTAATCCAATTATATAGTACTATAGAGATGACGTTAGACGATAGCGATTTATGATAAAACTAAACTATGCTAAGATAAACATAAAGGTAAAAATATAAAGAAGATAGATTTTGTTTGGCGCGGGCCTCGACCTCTTCATTACGTTCTCTTTTTACAGATTTTCGAGGTGGCAAAAACCCTCATTGGGTTTCCTTGATGGTTAAGGATTATTCGCATCCATGGCTTATATTCTTCCTATGGGGAGTCTCTATAAAAATGAAACTGTTGATTTTCAAATTTTCACTTTTATGTAAATGGTCCCCTATTGGAGACCTTCAAGGCAATGCTACATATAAAAATAACTCGATCAAAGCCATCTCCATCCTTCCTTCTACCGTGTCCTTCTGATCATGAAACCAGTGGGACCGGATCTAGTAGATCTTGATCTCCCATAATTTTGATCCCGATCTACTCCAATATGGGTCTATATTGCTACCAATCCACTACGATAAGGATATGATCTTCGGATATTGTAACACCTCAGATTTCATAACCCAATCTCAGTATTCGTTTTTCGAAATTCCATTTTGTAACGACTCGGATTTTGTAACTCATGCTTAATATTTGTTTTTTGAAATTCCGAGTTTTAACCTTAAAACTGAAAGTCTCATTTCAAACGATCTCATCAACATTCAGAGTTGGCAGCAAATACTAACAAAGTAAACCATGTATTGAGTAAACTTTCCAATCTAAAATCATATCAAAAATCCAAATGTGGTGCTCCAAAAGAACTTATACAAATCAAATACCAAAAGTTTACTAAAAATAGAATTATAAACTATGAACTAATGATAGAGCCCAACACACTCCATTGGAACCTCGCATAACTCTGCAACTTCCCGATCCTCTCTAGCAACCAAGTGAACAGTATTGGCTCGCTCTGCACCTGCATCAACTGATATATTTTAATAGCATCAATAGCTATCGCAATGAGGAATACCCTCTAAGATTACACACTTAACATTCATAAATCAATTATAATTCACAAGACATAGAAAGAGATATATTCAACAATGAAATTCTAGCTAATGAACATATATACAAAGAATGCAACCAACTGCAATAATTCCAGTATTAAGAAATTGTGGTAGAAATCACTTCACAAGTGAATACAATAAAATAACCAGATAAATCAATATATGACCTTCAACTTCACTCGAAAATCATGTTGTATGTGAACTCTATAAGATGACTAGAAAATCACAAGCGACCTTCAGCTTCACCTAGAAATCACAATACAAGTGAACTTTATAAGGTGACTAAAAAATCAACACATGAACTTCGATGTCACTCAAAAATCATATAGAACACTACCTGCTGACCCAAAAATCAATAAACTTTCATATTACTCACTAATGTATCAAATAACAACCCATACCGTTCCAAATCAATCCTCAAAGGCAATTTATACAAGTTCTTCATACATTACAAAGTAGTTTGATCCATACAAAAACTCTAATAATCCTCATTTCACATAAATCATTCTCGAGTCTTGTTTCACAAGTGATTCATTTAATTAGATGATTATTCACGACAATCACTTAAGATAAAGAACATTCAAATACCATAACATTAAAGATACAACATCATGTGGCACAATTCATGGAGGAATCAAATATAACAAATTATAATCTCAATCACATGTGACAAACATCTAATTGGTTAATCAATTTTCAACTAGCTACACTTGAGATAACATGTGGCAATAATTTACAAACAAGCATGCTAGGATTTAAGAGACATGTAAGATACTCAATTCGAGAGTTAATTTCACAAGAGTTTAACATACTAGCATAATGTACTATATAAATCAAGAAATTTTAAGAATTATAGATACTAGGAATAAAAGCCCATTACATAAGAAATAACATTCCTACTAATATATAACTAGATTAATGAATTTGAGGTAAAAGCTTATGGAGGAATCCTCACCTCGAATTCCAATTGAAATGGGTTTAACTCAATCATCCCCAACTAGCACAAATCCAACTCAATTAAGCAATTATGATTAATCATATAAGTAAGAATTTAAAATCCATAAACTTAATTAAACTCCACACACAAAGCCAATACATAAGGGTCCTACTCACCTAAGATGTGGGGCTTGCTTGATAACACTTGGGGGCCGTTTGGCCGGTCGGAATGGAAGGGATTGGAAGTTAAATCCCGGGATTGGCCAGGCGTGCTAAACAGAGTTGGTGATCTAATCCCAATCCCATGGATCTTAAGACAATCCGCTGACAACACCATCATTACCTTTAAATTCCATCCAATCCACCCTAATCTGTTCAAATTTGCCTGGGACGTGTTTGGTTCGTAGGATTGGGAGGGATGGAAAGGTTTAATCCCCGGATTGGCTGGGCGTGCCAAACAGACGGGATATAGCAATCCCGTGGATCTCAAGACAGTCCATTGACAACACCAGCATTACCTAGAAATCCACACCATCCACCCTAATACCATTCAAGCCCTAACAATCCACCCGGCCAAATGGGCCCTTAATTTCAATCTAATAGAACCAACTAGGCTCAGTCCTCACAAGGCCACAATCCAATTCAGATGCTACAAAAAAAAAACTATAAAAAATTAGCAACAAATTAATTTTAAAAATAACAATTAGACTCACTGAGTCAACTCACCCAAAATGATCAATCCTATTCGACATGACTCGGTGACTCGATGCGATGATAAATCGAGTATCACTCGGATTCGACCCGGTGCAAACAAGTCTACTAAGCTTGAGAGAATAATAACTCACTAACTGTTTAGTTTTGTTGATCCGGACCCAACCCTAAAATACACGCCCATAACTAAGTCAGTGACTCAATGATTCGGTTATACAATTCCACTTGGTTGAAACCTAATTGTGCAATAGTGCAACCCAGAGTCTCACCACAGTCACTGAGTTGCTAAGTTGAATCATACTCACACCAGGTCTGATTAGACCTTGACTAAAAGTAAACTACCGAGTCAGCAACTCAGTAATTTGTTGGAACAAGTAGATGATTGAGTTTGGTAGCATAGTCCCAAACAATACTATTTATGAAAGTTTACTAAACTACAATAAGGAGCTAGAATGGCTGTGAGTTACCAGGCGAATCACAATGGCTAGACAAAGTTCAAATCACCAAACCAGCCCTAGACTCGACAGGATTCAGCTGAGTTAACTTAATACAAGGCAACCCCCAACATAGACATCCAACGATCCTTAAGATCACCTTCTACCTTTGCTTCTTTTTCTTAGATCTATAGCCCGAATTTGGCTAAATCAGTGCTGCCAAAAGCCCCCTAACTAGGTGCATTGACTTGACATCGAGTCAAGATGCCCCCAGATCTAACCGGACTTGAAAGTAGTAGACAAAGAGGAGCAGACACTCTTCTCACCTGTCTTCTACTCCTTCCTTCTCCTTCTTTAGCTTGCTTCAGAAGACGTTTGGACTCAACCCCGATGCTCAGTCAAGTCAAGCTAGTGCAACACAAATGCACCAACCACACTCGACCCATTCTCTCTTCCTCTCTCACTTTCTTCGAATCTAGGTTTTGGAAAGGGATTGCTGTGAAGAGAAAAGGGCTATTTATAGCCATAAATAGAATCTCTAGAATGGTTCGTAAGATTAGTTACAGAGATTAGGCATTAATTCATTTGAAGCTTAGCCTACATGATGAAATAAAACATGATTGAAACTAAATCTCTCAAACAAAACATAAAAATCAAACTAGGAAAGGAAGAAAACTCTTTAGCGGCTGCTCCACCCTTTGGCTTTGCTCCTTGAAACCTAATTCATGTTTAAAACTCCTCAAAGAACCTATATTTATATCTTTGCTTGGACCGACTTTAAAACTGCCTCAAATTTACACAGTAGAGTTACACTTTGGTCGGACCGAAGTCACCTTCAGTCGAACAAAAGTCGAGTTCGAGTTGTGACAAGATTCCGTTTTAGCAGTTGCCCGATTTTGGTCACACCAAGTTTGGGATCGGTCGGATGAAGAAAGACTGGAGAAGATTACAAAGTTCGTAGTAGAAAATAGGCTAGTTCGGTCCTATCGAACCCAAGTTTGGTCCAACCGAAGGAAGGATTTGATGTGACTGAAAGTGCATAGAAAGCTTCAATGCTGAAGGGAGTTAATTCGGTCGAAGTGGTATTTGTAGGATGTCGAATAAACAGTACAGTGGGCCTTAAGAGGATTTTAATGGTGGATATCCAATCACTATTGTTTTCCTGTGTTGTGGTCCACTTGAGATTTATATCCCTCTCATTTTTAGGATCAAGCCCTAAGATGATTTGTAAAAATGGATGAACGGAATGGATGAAACACATACATCATGGTTGGGCCCTTAACTGGTGATAAGGGGAGTAGCCAATCCGTTTTCCCCTGAGAATACGGAAGCATTTATGAGCTTGGGAAGGGCCAAATGTCACCTTTATTCACCTTTTACAAACATTCTTCTTCTTTCATTTTCCAAGAAAAGTGAAGATCCAGGGACCAACTGCCAGAGAGGGACATTGTTTCTCTCGTCTGAAATCCGCTTCCACTATAAGGTTGGTATTTTATTTTATTGTAGGCATTTGCTAAGGTTAAGGAAGATCAACGTGGAGAAGGTGAGGGTTCTGGTTGTAATGTGAATGGAGCTTACTGTAGGTCACACCTTGATCAAACCTCCACCATTGATAGTAGAAAACCACGACTTCACATTTTCAAACCTTCCACCCTCAAAGAAATCAAACCTTGACCACTGACAATGACAACCACGACCCTTCATGTTATCAAACCACGACCCAGACAAAGGGTCGTGGTTCACATTCACATTGGATCGAGGTTGTCATGTTATAAAGATCGTGCTTTTCACATGCACATGAGTTGTGGTTATCATGTTACATGGGTCGTGGTTGGCAAATGTTATGGGACGTGGTTGTCATGCCAGATGGGTCGTGGTCATCATGTTATAAGGATCGTGCCTTTCACTGCCTTATGCAAGGCCCAACTCGCTTGGCCCATAACCTTGTATCGTGGTTGTCAGGTTACATGGGTCGTTGCTGTCATGGTATATGAATCATGGCTTCCAGTTGTTATGGATCGTGGTTGTCATGTTATATAGGTCGTGGTTTTCATGTTACATGGGTCGTGGTTGTCAGCTGATATGGGTCGTGGTTGTCAGGTTATATGCGTCATGGTTGTCACGGAATATGGATTGTGGTTGGTAACCACAATCCACGCTGGATATAACAACGATCCATTGTTTATCATAACCATGACCAAATGTTTATGACAACCACGATCCATTGTGCATTTGAACCACGCCCCATTGTTCATGACAACCAGGATCATTTACGCTTCATAACCATAACCCTTTATACTGGCATCGATTCATGGTCCTAGCTCTCAAATATTTCGAGGGTGGCCTTCTGACAACCTTTATAAAATATTTCGGACGAAAATGTCCCTTGTCCTTGGATCAGTAGTTGTATGGTTTCATAGTGCAAAAGAAGTTATCTGTTTTGAACAATCTTGAGAATGTGATGTGGACCAAAGTCTTTCTGAGCAATGGATGTGGTTTCATCTAGAGTGGGTCGTGGTTGATAAGGGAATGTTTACCCCGATCTAATGTGTATGTGAACCACGATTAAACAACAGGGTCGTGGTTGTCATACACACTGGGCAGTGGTTCCTAACCACGACCCTTCGAGTGAATTGTGGTTGTCATTCATATAGGTACCACGACCCTTTGTTCGTCATAACCACGACCCTTCTAGTGGATCGTGGTTGTCATCCACAGTGGTCTTAGTTATGACGAACAATTGGTCCTTGTTGCCTTGTTGTCATCAACAACGGGTCATGGTTCACCAACCACGACCCATTCTTCCTCATAACCACGACCCGTCGAGTGGTTCATGGTTGTTGTCCATAGTGGGTCGTGGTTGATGAACCACGACCCACTATGGATGACAACCATGATCCAATGTGGATGATAACCACGACCCTTTACAGATGACAACCAGTATCCTTCATTTCTGACAACTTGTACCCATTCAATTTTTTCATAGATTAACCAATATTAGAAGAGTATGGGTCGTAGGCTTATATTATGCTATTATGATGGAGAGAGTGTATATGACAAGGGAATGTTTACCTACGATGGTGGAGACTCAAAAGAATTTATTGTGAGTGATGATATTACATATCGGCAGCTCCTAGATAAAAATGCATCAAATTACGAAGACTACATCGGATGAATTCGATTTGATAATTAAAGTTGTGTACGGTGATGCACTACATGGATTCCTCTGTCCACATAGAATCAAAGACGATGAAGATCTTGAAGCATATATATTATTCTGTGGACAGACTTCTCCAACATAAATACCATTGTATGTAGAGAAAGTGAGGTGTTGTCCTCTCGTTGAGGATAATAGCATAGATTATACTTTACATTCGAACCTCTCGTCTCTTCATTTGCAGTCTTTAAGCAATGATCGGATAGTCAATGATTCTAATATACTTGGCCCTTCAAGTAATGATAGATATCACAATCGAGGACTCGACGATTGCGATACATACGACCCTTCATGTAATGATACACATCATGATCTAGGGAATGATGACTGTGATATACTTAGCCCATCAAGTAATAATAGATATCATGATCGATGACTCGACGATTGGGATATATGCGGCTCTTAAAGTAATGATCAATTTAAGGAACAATTGACCACTGCAATCTCCAAATCCCATTTGTCAATGATGCATCTTTTGATCTATTCGTGTAGGTAAATCCATAGCCTATAAACTTAAATTTACCCATACCGGTGTATGAGGAAAATGGAGATATTCCTAGATCATTGTATACTATCTTTACTCCATCTGATGAAGCTTTTGTCAATTCAGATCATCGAGGATATCCGGAATTTGTGAAAGATCCAGTTGAAATGTCTGTCAGGCAAGTGTTCAATGACAAAGGCCGATTACAACATTTTCTATGTAAATATGTGATCCACAACTTCCAGTATAAGGTCTTGAAGTCTAACAAGCTGAGATATACGATTGGGTGCATTATAGAAAATTGTAGTTGGAGGATGCATACTTCAAAGTTAGACGGCACAGGGATGTTCAAGATAAAGACTTACAACTCGAAGCATACATGTAGCATGTCGTTTGAGGTGATATGCCACTCTGAGTTAACAAGCATGGATGACGGTCATGATATAGTAACCTCGAAGAGGAAGGGAAGAGATTATCGCCAAGGCACCAGTTTGATAAGTAGTGAATTTGGCGTTGGTCGTATGAGTTTGGAATTGACTTACATGCCAAAAGAAATTCAATATCGAATGAGTGAGATGTATGAGGTTGAGATCAGCTACAAGAAAGCATAGAGAGGTAAAGAGATTGCAATGAAACAAGTCTTGGAATCTTACGAGGATTCTTATAATGAGCTTCCGGCCTATCTTCATGAGTTGAGGAATGCCAATTTAGGGATTGTGACGGAGTTACGGGTAAATAACGAAATAAATAGTTTTGAAAGATGCTTTATTGCAATTGGACAGTGCATCATAAGCCTACATTTGCATATTCGGATGGTCTTGTGTGTTGATGCGGCGCATTTGATAAGAAGGTACAAGGGTGTTCTTTTCATGGCTACTGCATTGGATGGAAATAATCACATCCTCCCTATAGCACATGGGATCGGAGAATCCGAGAACAATAGTAGCTGGAAGTGGTTCCTTGAAAATTTATCCAAAGCAATCAGGATTCTTTCAGGACAAGTTATAATGTCAAATTGTCACAAAGGGTTAGTCAGTGGAGTCCCTAACACTTTTCCCTATACAATCCATGGATATCGTGCTCATCATATTCTTAAAAACATGAAGAAGGCATGTTCGGATGATTCTATGAGGGAATACTTTTGGGGTGCTTTAAGACATACCAGACATCCACGTTTTGGAAGATGTGTGATGCATTCAAATGTTGAATCGCATAGCATATCAGTTCCTTAATGACATAGAAAAGGAAAGATGGGCATCCGTTTTCTTTCCTGGCATAAGGTATAACATTGTAACCCCCAACATTGTCGAAAGCATGAATGCATTATTCGTAGATACACGAGAGTACCCCGTCATGAAACTTCTTTAATCAATAAGGAGTAAAATCCAAGACTTCTTCCTCCGCCAACGAGATGAGGCCTCGACTGCAAGGGAATTTTGACTCCTTGGGCAAAAAAAAGATTGACCGAACTTTATCACTTGGAAGTTTGAAAGACACAATGTATCGCGATTTCAGTGGATGAGTTCCAAGTGATAGCACATGGAATGACCGATGTAGTGAAGCTAAGAGGATGAAGTATGAAGTGTACGTGCAGTGAGTTTGGTTCAATGTTACTATGTTCATATGATAGTGGCCTATGAAAAGTATCAGCTTAATATGTACAAATACTGCTCTCCATTCTACACCTAAGAAATATATTGTAAAACATACCAAGAGCCAGTTTACCCAGTGCTTAATAAGATACAATGGAACATTCCAGACAAAGTAAAGGTTTTATATGAGAATACGAAGCCTCCATAAATGAGAAGATCTGTTGGAAGACCGAAAAAGGTTCGAATTACATCATAATGAGAAGATAGGCCAACACCCAGATGCTCAAGATGCAATCAAATAAGTCACAATCGACGTCGATGCATTTTCATCCTTACAGGCTGAGGCTGATGATGACTTATTACTTTGGTTTTTTTTATTTTTTTATTGTTTGTGATAATGTAATGTAATCACACCAATGAGTATTTTGGCTTTGTGAACTGTAATATACTTATTGATTCATGAACCTTGTGCATGTTAACCACGACCTAATGTGGATGATAATCACGAACTGTTATGCATTTGAACCACGACCCAATGAGGAAATCATGTACTTAAATGGATCATGGTTGTCATGTTATATGGGTCGTGCTTTCACATAGGGTTGTGGTTGTCAACAACGATCCAATAGCAACCACGATCCATTACAACTATGAACCACGACCCATGTAACATGTTAACCATGACCTATGCAACACGACAACCACGACCCATATAACATGACAACCACGAACCATATCAACTGACAATTATGATTAATGATGATCAATGGTTCACGACAACCACGACCCATATATTATTACATTCAAGGTCCATGTATCATGACAACCACGACCCATACAACATTATAACAACGACCCACATATAATGTCAACCATGACCCATGTAACTGTCAACTACAACCCATGCAATAATAAAACCACGACCCATATAACATGACAACCATGAACTATATCAACTGACAACTGAAAAGGCCGAGCTCTAAGTCCTAGAGAGGGGGTGAATAGGACTGCCAAATAAAAAATAAATTTGTAATACAAAGATAGATAGCACAATTAAATAGCAACCTCAAATGCACTAATCTTGAGAGGTTGATACAAACTGAGTTCTAAGGACAACCTAACACCAAAAACCAAAGGCTTATGGCAGGACAACCTTACTAGAACGTTGATAAGTATCAAAAACTCAAACCAATAAAGAGGCAAAGGAAATAAACTAAGTTATTACAACATTCACCACAAGTGCATAAAGAAAATTACAACATTCATCACCACACATACATCATAATCATCATCCAAACTCTGAGAATTATAGTGGTTTGTGTGTGTACACCAACTGTTCGCAAACAGCCACACACCACTCCACTCCCAATATCTACACCCACGGGATATTGGCTTTCACTAAGAAATAAGATTTTCCAAGGTTCACCTTAAAACCTTCACAATTGTGTCTTTCAAATGGGCTTACACAATCACAAAAACCCCACAATGAGTTTTCTTGGCTGAATCTCACAAACCAAAAATGCAGAAAATGAAATTTGTACTTATCTGAAGATTCTTCTTCCGATGTAACCCAGTAGAACTAATTCGATGTAAATGTAGATGTTCAATGTCCAATCTCACAAATGAAAGGGTTCTAGGTCTAAATAATTTTTAAATTAAATTAATCTGGGGCTAGCTTGATTTGATTTTGATTTCAAAAGGGTAAACTAAAATTCCCTTTTAATATAATAGAATTGAATAATGAGATCTCAAAATCAAATACAAAAAGCTATAAAAGAATTTAAAATAATTAAATAATAGCTTCACAATTGTAGGAACTTATCTCTTAGAGTAATGGCTTGATTAGGGTTGGAATGAATGAAAAACTCTGAGATTTGTCCTCTATTTATAGGTAAAAATTTTGTTCCCTCAAATGGTCTAAGGGTCGGTTTGACTGGTCGAAGCATCAACAAATTTTCAAAATTTTTGGCCCGATAAGATAAACATGTTACTCAACTGGTTGAGTGGCTTATTCGACTGGTCGAGCAATGCACTCGACTGGTCGAGTGAGTAAAAATTAAGTCGCTGGAGTTCGAGTCGAGCATTGTTCAACTAGTCGAGACTGTTCACTCGACTGGTCGAGCAGTGTGCACGACTAGTCAAGCCACAACCAAAAATTCTCAACAACTCTTGGACTGGTCGAAAAACTTCTTGAACTGGTCGAGCCAGTGCCTGGACTAGTCGAACAATGACTAGGACTACTCAAAGAAAAGACTATAAACTTATACATTGACCCAAATTCAGTATGCAATAAATATGACCTAATCTTATGGTCAATCTAGGGTCATCCATACCTTAAATGTGAGTATGAAATATTGAAACATCGTTTGCTTCGGTAGATCATCTATATTGAAGCACATGAAGCTTGACCTCGTATTCTTAAGCTTGAGAGATCTTAAGCTTGAGGTAAAGGTAATGAACTTGAACTTGAGCTTCGAGCTTAAGATAGACTTTGTGTTCTTGTACTTGAGCTTGTGTTGGATCTTTGGTAAAGTTCTTCAACTTGAAAATGTAGAAGAGTTGACGATGGAGATCTTAAAGATGAACTTTCCATCATAACAAGATACTGACTCTAAGTGGTTTGGCACAACAAAATTTGACAATACCAGGTGCTAGAATTACAACATAGCACTAACAATAACCATGATCAATGCTTCATGACAACCATGACCCAAATAACACGACAACCACGATCCATATATCATTACATTCAGGGACCATGTATCATGACATTCACGACTCATACAACATTATAGCCACGACCCATATATAATGAAAATCACAACCCATGTAACATGTCAACCATGACCCATGCGCTGAAGTTCACGGTTATGATGAGATCGTGCGCCGGATATTATTCCATACGTGCGTTATTGGAGTTAAGTCTCGAGCACAATTATAGGGCTTGTCTCTATCCTAGCCGACCTTATAATCTGAGTCCTTCCTATGACAGCTTAGTCATATTGTTGATGAGCACCTACTCGAGTCGGCGGACGAGGTGTGTAATGGCTTCTTCTGGGTTCCAGGTTGACGTGAAAGCTCAACAAAAGAACTTGAGATTTTGTAACATGACAACAACGATCCATATAACATGACAACCATAATCCATATAGCATGACAACCATGACCCATCGTAATGGACACCACGGCCCATGTAACTTTAACAACCACGATGCATATAATATGACAACCATAATCCATATTACATGAAAACCACAATCCATAAAAATTGTCAACCACAACCCTTCATCTAGGTCGGGTTTTAACAACATGACGGATCGTGGTTGTCAACTACGAATGGTCGTGGTTGTCACTGTAAATGGTCAAGATTTGATTTCTTGGAGGGTGGAAGGTTTGAAAACGTGAAGTCATGGTTTTCAACTATCAATGGTGGAGGTTTGATCAAGGTGTGCCCTACAGTAAGCTCCCCTTCCCTTTACAATGAAACCCTTACGTTCTCTAGTTTAATCTTCCCTATCCGTAGCAAATGCCTAGAAGAAGGTCCGATAAATGGATACACCCTCCTATGGTGAAACGGTCGTTTTCCATTGAGAAATCCATTACATTACATTCTCCTATGGGGAAACGGACGTTTTCCCTTTCCCAATACATTCCCCGTATGAGGAAACGGTTGTTTTCCATTAGGAAACCCTCACCTACTCGAATTGCACTTTGTCTAATCCGAACCATCCATTCTCTTAGTAACATTAGGGAAGTTAAATGTCCAAAGAACGATCAAAATATTTCAATCTGATGGACCACAACGGTTCAAAATAGTAGGTACAGTATCATCTTCGCATTTGTCCTTTTTTCCTCAGTGTGGGACACTAATCGCTTAATACGGTGCTAAGATTACATAATTGTAGGGAATTCATTAGCCTTGAATAGTATTAACGAACTGGATCCGATTTATGATGGACGACCCATATAACATGATAATAAAGGATCGTGTTTATCATTAACAGTGAGCCGTAGTTGTCATCCACATTGGGTCGTGGTTGACGACCACGACCCACTGTGGACGACAACCACGATCTACTCAAAATTTGCATTGTAATGATGAATAATGGGTCGTGGTTGTCATCCACACTGGATCGTGGTTGGGAACCACCACCCATTGTGTAGGACAACCACGACCCAGATGGCGGGTCGTGGTTTACTGATGTTTTATTTAAACCAACATGATTTAAATGATTTTTAAACTCGCAAGTATACGAATCAGATGTAGATATGGTACGTATTACGAGATCGTTCCCACGAGGACTGGTCGTCACAATTCAAATTCACAATTCTTAACTAATCCAACAAATAATGGAATGAACTACTAAGCACAATTCTAGGAAAAAAAAACAATTAAGAACAGGGAAGAAAATTCAATCAGAGAAAGAGCACTAGGACTTTCGAATCCACCCCTAATTATCCTAACCCTTATTTTGTCTGTTGATTCACCTTGATCTAAATTGATACCACTTATACAGAGAAAGCACAATCTGTGTCCTTAATCGGGCATACAGAATGTCTAATTCCTTTAAGCAATGCCATGAATAACATATCCCATGTCCTTGATCGGGTACATGGAATGTATAGTTCATTAAAGCACCCTGTTTCTTCCTCTATAGGAAACCTGTTCTTGATCAGACACAAGCACCTATAATAAACATCCAAACAACATCCATATATATACTTTGGTCAAGTTCATAGATGGAGAAGTATAGAATTTAAACCAATCAAGCCCACTTAGAGAAAGAAACAAATTAATTAATATTCAAAGTAAATTCAACCAATACAAGAGATAATCAAATAAGGGGCTTCATCTCAAACCCCTAGTTGAGAGATTAGTGACCCATAAAATCCATTAAAAAGATGGATAAACAAAATTCATAAAAAAGGAAAATCAAACCAATCGATCTCTCTCTCTTCTTTCTTCTCTTTCTTCTTTTTCTTCTCTCCCTTGCTCCGGACCTGGAATCCCCTGTTTCTGAATGAATTTCCCACGTCCAAAATTCCTCTTTTATAGCTGCTGGAGGGCTGGAGTCAGTGGCAGAGTTGTAGTAGGACATGGAGTGTAACTTTTCGCGGCCATGATCGGTGGGCCCCACAGAGGTATTTTCTGGAAAATTCACCCCGTCCATTGGATTCAGGACGAAATTTCAGTCAAGAATGGGTGGTTTTGAATGTCTATTGACGCGGCCCAGAGAAGAAATCACAAAGAGATCAGTTTTGAACATTGCAGAGCAGTCCGTTTGTGGCCTCTGTATCATGCACATATGCACGCATGAGAGCAGAATATCAGCTTGGTTTTGAAGCTCTCGAAGCCTTCTACACGATGAACAGCTCAGATCTTCCGTACAGATGACGTATGGGGCCCACAATCAGCCGCAAAAATGTCCAGCGGCGTTCGTTCGCTGCAGCCGAAAACGGGGACGCGGATCTCTTCCGCTGTCCGTTTTGGTGGGGCCCACTTCGATAGTTTTTTTATCAATCCAAGACGTACATTGGATTCCTCTCGAAAAACCGTTCGGGAAGGGACAGTTTTGGGGTGTCCATTGATGTGGTCCACCTGATTTCTGCTCTGCCGTCCGTTCCGCTTTTGAACGGTTGAAAAACTAATATTCATTGTATTTTTCAGTTCTATCACCTAGGCGTGGGTTATGGCTGCCCCAGGAAGCGGATGGACGGTTTGGATTGTCCATTTGGACAATAGGTGGGTCCACAACTGCGAACCGGCCCTTGGTGCGAAAGCTGCTGTAACGGCAGTTGCCGTTCTTGAGAAGAAGACAAGTTAAATTCGGGTCAACCCGACTTGCGTTGCAGCGAACCTCTAGCGCACTTGTGCACTATGCACCCACCATGCAAGGTGGGGTCCATGTTGATGTTTTTGATAGATCCACTCCATTCATCATGTTTCTCATATTATTTAAACCGTCTAGGTAAATTTTGAAGAAGTTCCAGATATCAGGTGGGCCTGAAATCAACGATTTGTGGGCTGATTTGTCAGTTGGAGCACTTTCCGAGATATCAAAAGGCTGAAACTTAATATGTACGGTTGATTTTTGGCTCTCATCACATGTATGCAGTTTCGAGCCAATCAGATAGCTGGAACCATGTGATCTTGCATTCTGGACCCTTTTCGGGCCCCTTTGGCTTGCTTTCCTCATATCTCAGGTGTGTAAAATCTTCATTATTGGTTCTCCGGAGTCCATCCCGTGCTCTGGTAACTTTGGATCATGAAATCCATGCTTTTAATTCTCTTTTCAGTCTAACGCTCATTATTATGTCCTGTAATGAAAACACGATTAAAACACTCCATTAGGCCTTATCATGTACGTCCATTTAGGCAATTACTGGGTCTGATATGCAATATTCGACACTCATCACAACCCCCAACCAGCATTTTGCTAGTCCCGAGCAAAACATGCGAAAAATAATTTCAGAAATAAAAGACAATTCCTGTAAACTCAAGTGACTTGTGAACAAATAGCTGAGATGTGAAAATTCTAAGATTCATGAATGGTGAGAAGATTTTTCTCCTGAAATCAAGCTTACAGTAAACTTCATAATCAAGTTCAAAATATTAATCCATCAATTAGAACATTCCTAAACATTGAGTTCCACAGGTGTATAGTATAATCTCAGCTTACAATCATTAAGAGTTCCAATAATCAATTTCAAAAATTGGTAATTAACAACAGAATTCCTGACAACCAAGCTTGAAACCAACACTTATCTCACAGATTAACTTTTTATTTTACCAGCCTTTGATTTTCTTTATGAGCAGTAACGCAAATTAGGGGAATTAAATTCTCACCTATAGGGAGCAAACCTATGGCGAAAACTTGTCGCCTAACTTCTTTTTTTTTTTTTTCATATGTCAACTATGGAGAGTCAAATCTACACCTATAGGGAGCAAACCTATGGTGAAGATTATGTGACTTAGCCTTTTAATTCTTCTTTATAAACTGATGCTAAAAATTTTATTTTTCAGGCTGGTTCCTTTCATGCTTAGAGATTACGATTACCAAGTTATCATTAATATCGAACTGAAAACTTAATGTGTAAGTGAGATCTGATATGTGAAATTATGGCTCAATCAATGTTTACAACTTCTAATCATGGATTATCAATTCAAAATTGACTATGAAATCAAGCAGATGGCCGAATCCAAGAGTCATAAGTTACGTATCTTATAATGTTAAAATCACAACTATCCTTCAAAATCACTTTGAATTCAATAGAAATTCCAGAAAAATTTAAAATTTTCACAAATTTTGCTCAAGACCAAAAAAAAATACTGATTAGGTAACCTAATCTCCCACCCCCAACCTAAAATCTACATTGTCCTCAATGTAAAAAAAAATAATCATGTGATGCACATGGGACAATGAAAGTAAAAGAGGAGTGATGGAGGATAGTACCTGAAAGGAGAATCAAGAAGCTTTCTCAAAAAAAAAAAAAAAATTCAACGTAAAAGTGAGTTAGCACAAGAGAGAAATTAACAGAAGCAAAAATAACAAAAAGAAAAACAAAAGAAGACCCTACCTATACCACTTTCGCAGGTGCTTTCGATTGCATTTAGCGCATGCAACAAGCCTTTAAACCCCTAGGTTACCCCTAGTGAACGAGTTGTAGTCTCGTGAGGGTTTGCAGTAATATTACCCACAAACATTGAAGTAACTAACTAGGGAAAAGCATAAAACAAAAGACTGGGTTGCCTCCCAGGAGCGTTAAGTTTAACGTCTTCAGCCAGACAAGAACGGACCATGAATTAACTTATCTTTATAACCAGGGTCGGCCAAAGAAATTACCTCAACACATTGATTAACCAATCCTAGACAAGTGATGTGAGTTCCCATGAGCTGTGCTATTGGCAATGAGGTAACTGACACTGTCATCAAATAATTTAAGGACTTCTGCTCGAACGACTTCTTTCATGTTAGGATCACGCTTCCTTTGCATTTCACGCGACATTTTCACAGCATGACCCATACATACAATGGGGCATACTCCCTGTATTTCCGCAATCTTCCGTTCAATTGCTGCCTTATATGCTCTAAGAACATTAAGCAGCCTGCTCGCCTTTGTCTTCTCAGAGTTCGAAGCTGTGCTGTCAGGAAGAGTCTCAGAGGGATGAAGAAGTTCCACTTTCGCTCCCCATTTTTCAGTCTCCAATATAGGAGTAGAGTCGAGCAGTGCATTGACTTCATGGATGGGACTATTGATATCAAAATCCATGCCATATTGTGCTAAGAAGGTCTCAAGAGGATCTTCAAAAGATTTGCGGAAGGAGTCCTACACTAGACTCTCGATCATGTCCACTTCAGATATGTCATCCAAATCTGCGGATTATTGTCCTGCATTAAAAACATTGAGTTTAATATTCATGTTACCAAAGGACAATTTCATAACTCCATTCCGGCAATTTATAATAGCATTAGATGTGGCCAAAAATGGACGACCCAAGATGACTGGGATCTGACTATGAAGATTCTGGACAGGCTGAGTATCTATAACTATGAAATCCACCGAAAAATAAAATTTATCAACTTGGATTAACACATCTTCAATAACACCCCGGGGCACCTTGACAGATCTATCAGCTAGTTGTAATGTTACCTTAGTCGGTTTCAACTCACCAAGTCCTAGCTGCTCATAAACCG
Organism: Magnolia changhungtana; assembly: GCA_030180095.1. Classification (NCBI taxonomy): domain Eukaryota; kingdom Viridiplantae; phylum Streptophyta; class Magnoliopsida; order Magnoliales; family Magnoliaceae; genus Magnolia; species Magnolia changhungtana. Next base: position 8,829,580 of record JASAUF010000625.1, read on the forward strand.
AATATGGTAACAAATTGACGCTCGCCCCTAAATCAAGTAATGCCTTCTCGATCTTATGATCTCCTATGCCGCAAGAAATGGTGGGAGCTCCTGGATCCCTAAATTTAGGAGGGGTGTTATGTTGAATCATGGAGCTGAGCTGCTCTACAATGAAGACTTTCTTATGAACATTCTGCTTACGCTTTTGAGTGCATAAATCTTTAAGGAACTTAGCGTAAGCAGGAACTTGCTTGATAGCGTCAAGCAACGGGATGTTGACTTACACTTTTTTAAACACATCTAAGATTTCATCAAAGTTATTTCTTTTCTTCATTGGTGCCAGACGTTGAGGAAAGGGTGCTTTGGGCACGTAGGGTGGCACATTAGTGGCTCTTGGAGAGTCAGAGAGCTTTTGGACTTTGGATGCATTGGTGTGACTCTCTATTTCATCTTGATCTTCTATTTTAAAATTTGATTCATCCCTAGGCATCTCTATTCTGTTATCAATCTGCTTGCCTGACCTAAGGGTAGTGATCGATTTGGCCTGTTCATGATATTGCCCTTGGTTGGAATTAGAGCCAATCTCATACTGTCCCTTAGGATTAGCCTCAGTTGGCTAGGAACTGCCCTTCTCTCTCTCGCTCAATGTGGTAACTAGTTGACCCATTTGTACTTCCAGCTTGGCAATGGATTGCGCATTAGCATGTAAGCTTTGCTAGTTGGCTAGTAAGGTTTGTTGGGTGTCTTTTTGGAATTGGAGAGAACTCTGCATAAAAAGATGGAGTGTATCCTCAAGAGATGGTTTCCTTGATTGTGTAGGCGATTGTTGATATTCATGGAAAGCTGTTGAAGTTGTTATTTGCCCAACTTGGAGGTGCGGTTGCATGGGAGGATTTCCGGATGGTCCTCCTTGTTGTGGTCCTTTTGCCCAAGAAAAATTTAGATGTCTAGCCCACCTGGATTGTATGTGTTCGAGTAAGGATCATTCCCGGTTTTTGAAAGTGTTTATAGCATGTACTTGTTCGAGAGAAGTTACGGGGATCTTTTGCACGGATGGACAAGGCGCATAGGATGGGCAGGACTAGAACATATGGCACATGCCTCGACTTGAGTTGTTTGTGGAGGTCCATTATTTAATACCAGAGCATCAACTTTCTTTGTCAGGTTATCAAGCTTGGCGCACAGATCTGGCACGACTCCTATCTCATATATACCACCTCTCTTTTGTGGTTGGGGACTTTTGTCACCTCTACTTGAATAGTCCCATTGCTGGAAATTTTCGTACAAGGTTTCAAAGAAGTTCCATGCTTCGACATCACTTTTAGTCATGAATGACCCTCCACTGGTGGCATCAACCATGCGGCGGTTCTGGGGTGTCAGACTGTCATAGAAGTATTGAACTTGTTGTCATTTCTCAAAACCATGGTGAGGACATTTAAGAAGTAAGTCCTTCCATCTTTCCCAACATTCATGAAAGTGCTCGCCCTCTTTTTGTGTGAAGTTAGTAATTTCTCTACGGAGGGCATTGGTTTTGTGAACGGGGAAGAACTTGTTTAAGAACTTCTTAGACAGTTGGTCCCATGTAGTGATAGACCCAACTTCTAGAGAATTCAACCATGCTTTCGCCTTATCCTTCAAAGAAAAAGGAAACAGGCGTAGGCGGATCGAATTGTCTGAGAAGTTTTGGAACTTAAAGGTGGAGCAAATGTCTAGCAATTCTTTCACATGATGATATGGGTCCTCCTTGTCCAATCCATAAAAGGATGGCAACAATTATATGACTCCAGGTTTAAGTTCAAAGTGTGCTGCCGTAGTGGTTGGCAACACTATGCATGAAGGCGCATTAAATTGGACAGGAGCTGAATAATCTCTGAGAGCTTTTACTTCATTCTCATTCGCCATGTCAACAGAATTATTTCTCAATCTTTCATGAAGTGTTCTTTCTATTTCAGGATCAAACGGTGCTAGTTCTATATTCAGAGATCTGCGTCCTAACATAAACTAAGATGCAACCTAAGAGAAATAAAACTAGAACAAGATAAAATTATGTAAGCAAGGACTGGAAGAAAGAACCCGAAAAAAAATGAGACGATCAATGTCTGAAGAATAGGGAGCTCCTCCTTTACTTCCAATTTGGAGATCTATGTTAGAATCAACTTAGAAATTTATGTCAGGACCCTACAAAACAGGAAACAGGTTAGTTTCTAAAAATAAAATAAAATAAAAACTTTAACCTAAAGTTAGAAATCCTAAGACTATGAATTATGATAAGAGAGAATCCTAAATTCAATTTGGAACGAAACAGTCGCCGGCAATGGCGCCAAAAACTTGATGTTTTATTTAAACCAACATGATTTAAATAATTTTTAAACTCGCAAGTATACGAATCAGATGTAGATATGGTACGTATTACGAGATCGTTCCCATGAGGACTAGTCGTCACAATTCAAATTCACAATTCTTAACTAATCCAACAAATAATGGAATGAACTACTAAGCACAATTCTAGGAGAAAAAAAACAATTAAGAACAGGGAAGAAAATTCAATCAGAGAAAGAGCACTAGGACTTTCGAATCCACCCCTAATTATCCTAACCCTTGTTTTGTCTGTTAATTCACCTTGATCTAGATTGATACCACTTATACAGAGAAAGCACAATCTGTGTCCTTAATCGGGCATACAGAATGTCTAATTCCTTTAAGCAATGCCATGAATAACATATCCCATGTCCTTGATCGGGTACATGGAATGTATAGTTCATTAAAGCACCCTGTTTCTTTCTCTGTAGGAAACCTGTTCTTGATCAGACATAAGCACCTATAATAAGCATCCAAACAACATCCATATATATACTTTGGTCAAGTTCATAGATGGAGAAGTATAGAATTTAAACCAATCAAGCTCACTTAGAGAAAGAAACAAATTAATTAATATTCAAAGTAAATTCAACCAATACAAGAGCTAATCAAATTACGAGCTTCATCTCAGCCCTAGCTGAGAGATTAGTGACCCATAAAATCCATTAAAAAGATGGATAAATAAAATTCATAAAAAAGGAAAATCAAACCAATCGATCTCTCTCTCTCTTCTTTCTTCTCTTTCTTCTTTTTCTTCTCTCCCTTGCTCCGGATTTGGAATCCCCTGTTTCTGAATGAATTTCCCACGTCCAAAATTCCTCTTTTATAGCTGCTGGAGGGCTGGAGTCAGTGGCAGAGTTGTAGCAGGACATGGAGTGTAACTTTTCGCAGCCATGATCGGTGGGCCCCACAGAGGTATTTTCTGGAAAATCCACCCCGTCCATTAGATTCAGGACAAAATTTAGTCAAGAATGGGTGGTTTTGAATGTCTATTGACACGGCCCAGAGAAGAAATCATGAAGAGATCAATTTTGAACATTGCAGAGCAGTCCGTTTGTGGCCTCTGTATCATGCACGTGTGCACGCATGAGAGCAGAATATCAGCATGATTTTGAAGCTCTCGAAGCCTTCTACACGATGAACGGCTCAGATCTTCCGTACAGATGACGTATGGGGCCCACAATCAGCCGCAAAAATGTCCAGCGGCGTCCGTTCGCTGCAGCCGAAAACGGGGACGCGGATCTCTTCCGCTGTCCGTTTTGGTGGGGCCCACTTTGATAGTTTTTTTTATCAATCCAAGACGTACATTGGATTCCTCTCGAAAAACCGTTCGGGAAGGGACAGTTTTGGGGTGTCCATTGATGCGGTCCACCTGATTTCTATTCCGCCGTCCGTTTCGCTTTTGAACGGTTGAAAAACCAGTATTCATTGTATTTTTCAGTTCTATCACCTAGGCGTGGGTTATGGCTGCCCCAGGAAGCGGATGGACGGTTTGGATTGTCCATTTGGACAATAGGTGGGGTTGTGCGAAAGCTGCTGTAACGGAAGTTGCCGTTCTTGAGAAGAAGACGAGTCAAAGTCGGGTCAACCTGACTTGCGTTGCAGCGCACCTCCAGCGCACTTGTGCACTATGCACCCACCATGCAAGGTGGGGTCCATGTTGATGTTTTTGATAGATCCACTCCATTCATCATGTTTCTCATATTATTTAAACCGTCTAGGTAAATTTTGAAGAAGTTCCAGATATCAGGTGGGCATGAAATCAACGATTTGTGGGCTGATTTGTCAGTTGGAGCACTTTCCGAGATATCAAAAGGCTGAAACTTAATATGTACGGTTGATTTTTGGCTCTCATCACATGTATGCAGTTTCGAGCCAATCAGATAGCTGGAACCATGTGATCTTGCATTCTAGACCCTTTTCGGGCCCCTTTGGCTTGCTTTCCTCATATCCCAGGCGTGTAAAATCTTCATTATTGGTTCTCTAGAGTCCATCCCGTGCTCTGGTGACTTTGGATCATGAAATCCATGCTTTTAATTCTCTTTTCAGTCTAACGCTCATTATTATGTCCTGTAATGAAAACACGATTAAAACACTCCATTAAGCCTTATCATGTACGTCCATTTAGGCAATTACTGGGTCTGATATGCAATATTCGACACTCATCATTTACATGCACATTGGATCATGGTTTTCACAAACATCGGATCGTAGTTGTTAACCATGATCCAAGGGACATTTTTGTCTAAAACATTTTATAAAACTTGTCAGAAGGCTACCACCATCGAAATATTTGAGAGGTAGGACCATGTATCGAGGCTAGTACTAAGGGTCATGGTTATGGAGAACAATTAGTCCTGGTTGTCTTGGACAATAGATCGTGGTTCACATGAATAATGGATCGTGGTTGTCAACTACGTTGGGTCATGATTATGAGGAACAATGGATTGTTGTTGTAAAATGACAACCACGATCCATATGCCGTGACAACCACGACCCATGTAAAATGACAACCACGACCCATGACATCTAATAATAATGACCAGCGTAACAAAAAAACCACAACCCATATAACATGACAACTACGACCCATAACCACTGGAACCCACGAACCATATTTTGTGACAGCAACAAACCATATTCCGTGACAACCACGACCTATGTTCAACGGGCCGTGTTCAAGGCCCAAATCTTTAGCCCACAACTTTATATCGTGGTTGTTATGTTATATGGGTCGTGGTTTTAATGTGTGATGGGACCTAGTTGTCAATAATTATGGGTCGTGGTTTTCATGTTATGTGGATCGTTGTAGTCATGCTATATGGATCGTGGTTTTTGAATTTTTCAGACCAATATGCCCTTGACATATAAAAAGAAGTAATGATGAAAAGGTTAGGTCGCGCAAGAGTTCTTGTGTTGTGATTGTATGTCTTATATGGCTGTGGTTATATCTGGGTTGTTGGACAAATGTGATGTAAATTTTCAATCTACACTGATTATTAGTTGTTTGAGTATGTCTTATTCTTTATCCAAAAATATAAATGTTACTTACAGATGAAGTTGACCACACCCAAATAAATAGTTATAAAGTATTGAGAACTATTTGGGCCGTCCACCCTTCTGATAAACATTATTTTTATGATATGCTTTTATATACGTACATTACATACGATGATCAAGTTAGATGACATTTACAGATCATTATGGGCCCCACATATCTTACTTTGTACTAAATTAATATGTCGCATGTATGTACATTAAAAATGGCGAGAAAAGGCAGAAAAGTTCGCTTACGATTCCCAACGCATAAAATCAAGCGTCGATCATCTTGTTCTAGTTTATGGGCCCATCATAATCGGATCCAATCCGTTAGAATTATTCAGGGCTGATAAATTTCCAAGAAATGTTTAATACTGACATCGTATCAAGCCATCAGTGGCCCACACTGAGTAAAAAGGGCAAATTATAGGGATATATGGAACCTATTAGTTTGAACTGTTGTGGTCCACCGGTCTTGAATATTTTAATCATTATTTGCATAATTGTGTTCCTTAATTTTATAAATAGAATGGATGGAATGGATTAGACAAAATGCAAATCGATGTGACTTAGAAACATTGTAAGTTGGAAGATATATAATGTAAAGCAAACATTTGTCCCCATATGGAACACCAACCTTATTTGAATCTTCTTTTCTGGGACCCCCTTCCCCTTACATTTTTCTGGTTTGGAATCTTCTTCATTGGGCCCCTCCATTACCACTCAGCGAGTACATCTACAAGTTCAGTCCAGCTCAGTCCGTATAAATGGCAAAGCAACGTATGTGTTTAGCCAAACTCTATTCTCAGTGTTTAAAGAGGGGTCGTGGTTTGTATGAAAGTATGGTCGAGGTTTACATTCACAGTGGTCCGTGGTTGATATGCACAAAGGAACACAGTTAACACGTACAATGGATCGTGGTTATCAAAAAATGGTTGTGGTTGATAGGCACAGTAGATCGTGTTTGACAGCTTATTAAGAGGGGTCGTGCTTAACATTAAATAAGGTCGTGGTTTACACTAACAATGGGTCATGATTGATAGGCACAACGGTTCACACGTTCAATGGATAATGGTTGTCAACCACGACCCGGTGTGGATCGCGGTTCACATGTACAACGGGTCTTGATTGTGATCGAGATTGATATGCCCAGCGGATCTTGGCTGACAAGCACAGTGAATCGTGGATCACATGTTATGTGGGTCGTGACTGTCAACCATGACCCAACGGTAATGACAACCACAATCCGTATAACATGACAACCACGATTGTGGATGTCATCGTGGTTCATATGCCCATTGGATCGTGGTTAATAGGCACAGTGGATCGTGGATCACATGTTATGTGGGTCGTGACTGTCAACCACGACCCAACGTAGATGACAACAACGATCCATGTAACATGACAACCACGATTGTGGTTGTTATCACGGTCAATATGCCTAGTGGATCATGGTTGACAGGCACAAAGAATCGTGAATCATATATTTTGTGGTCGTGACTGTCAACCACGACCCAACATAGATGACAACAATGATCCTCTATAACTCATGATAACCACGATCCTCTATAACTCATGATAACCACGACCCTTTGTGGATTATAACCACAATCCACTATGTACTATAATTACGACCCATGCTAAATTTCAAGTCCAAAATTTGAAAGACCATCTTATTATTGATTAACAATCCATGACAATATTGGAATTAGGTCGAAACAAGCCAATGATGACCACATGCTTAGACTTCGAAAATGCACAGGTCTCTCTAAAATGTTCAATCAGTTTTTTAAAGGAGTACATGATTAAAGATATGGAGAAGAATCTTGATAAAAAGAAATTATTTAGGAACAACTGTTTTGGATTTCTGCTTGACTTTCCACTGACGGGGTGGATGGCACACTCTCAGATCATGCATTGCCTAATGCAGAGGCATGTTGGTGATCTGACATTCGGGGAACCATGATAAAATTTATTAAGCTTGATTTTACACTAATAAAGGGTCTTAAGTTTAGACTAGTTAGGATAGATGGTGACGATCGTGACAAGACCAAAAGAATAGAGATAGGAAAAGGTCTTATGGAGACCTATCTAAGAGAAGTTAGTGTCAGTAAGAAAAAATTGAAAAAAGCCTATTTGTCACTCGCCGATAAAGAAAAACATATGGACACGGTGAAGCTGTCTCTAATAATTTGCGTTAAGAGTCTAATAGTTGGATCTCTGCAAAAGAATTACTGTGTTGATAAGTTTATCGACATGGTTGATGACTTGGAATATTTTAATAACTACCCTTGGGGCAGTGTGGGGTATGAATATTTGATGGATGGGTTAAGACTGCAATTGGCAGTGTTCAGGCAAATTGCCAGTACCCCAAATCATATAATATATACGGATGTGCGTATGCACTACAAGTAAGTTATTATTGTCCTGATTCACACTTTGAGTTTGAATTTTTACTCCATACATGTTAACCAATATGAAATGCATGATAATTGATTTTAAACAGATTTGGGCCTACGAACGTTTCCCTAAACTCACTGGTGACAGTGGGTGGGCCGTTAGAAGATTGCCTACAAGGATTCCTCGAATATTAAATTGGGATCCTTATAAAGTAGGCAGATATCCCCCCATCTTGGCCACCTTCACAGCTGTACCGGTAAGTGTTATTTAATTATTAGTGTAATTTAATTATGCAGTTTGTGTATAATTAATAAATTAATTTTACTCCTACAGGTGGTGCTAGCTCTAGAGCTTCGACCAACAGTCGAAGAAGCAGAGACTGAGGTTGTCAGGAGTATAACTGAAAACACTTATAGAAAGGACAAGGTTCTGCGGGCAGTACCCATGACAGAGAAAATGGTGGAGGACATGGTGCTCAAACATGTCACTAGCAAAAAGGAGGCTAGTGGAAGTTGTGTGGATGGAAAGGAGGAATTGTAGGAAATAAAAAAATAAAGTTGAGGCTAATCTTAAAGCCTCCCTTGAGACCCTTGTTGGCAAGATATTTAAACAAAATAAAAAATTAAGATCCAAAATAAAGAAATTTAATCAATGGATTGAGACCATTGCCAATGAAGTGGAATGAATAAAGGATGAAGTGAAGCGGATTGATGGGTTTGGAGGAGAAATAAAGCAACTCAAGGAGGAAAATGCTTCTTTACGTGAAGAAGTGAAGTTGACGAGAGAGGATATTCATACAAAATACGTACATCATATTGCTTTGCTTTATTTATTAATAGGTCATTGTGAATGTACTGTCATCTAATATATGATTTTAATATAGGTCAACAGCACAACAACAACAACAACAACAACTGTTGATGATGGGATGAGACATCTCAAACATTTTGAAGATGCGATGAGCCATCTCAAAGATGACAATGCTTCATTGCGGGAGCAGATGAAGGAGCTAATAGATGAGTTCCAGGCAACGAAGGTAAATGAAAAATGGATTGTGGTTATCATCCACAAAGGATCGTTGTTATCATCCACAAGGGATCATGGTTGTCATACATATTGGGTCATGGTTGATGCACGACCCAACATTGATAGCAACCACGATTCAGCTGAGGGTCGTGATTACTGTGAAAAATGGGTCATGGTTTCTATGAACTATGGATCGTGGTTATCATACATAGTGGATCATGATTTTCAACCAAAAGGATCGTGATTTCATCCATGATGGTTCGTGGGTGTGGTTGAATCACGATCCAATATGGACGACAACCACGCTCCATTGGTCGTAATAACCACGACCCTTTTCTTGATCGTAGTTGTCATCCACAGTGGGTCGTGATTCACAACCAGGAAGGGTCATGGTTAAGTTCCTTAAAAGAGATATTGAAATACATAATAATATATGATTTTATTACAGGAAAAAGTCTCTTCTATGAGCCCTCTCGGAGGAGAGAATGCTTCACTGCAGAAGCAGATGAAAAAGCTTAGAGAGGAGTTCCAAGCAATGGAGGTATATATGAAATTGAATTTATCTTGAATCTTATTTGGTGGTTGTTGTGTTCCTTTTTGGGTCGTGGTTATCATCCAAAGATGGATCGTTGTTATCATTTACCAGGGGTCGCGGTTGTCATACACATTAGGTTGTGACTAATTTCGAAGGATTGTGGTTTGTATGAACTATAAATCGTGGTTATCATCCATAGTGGATCGTGATTTTCATCCACAATTATTCATGGTTGTGAACCACGACTTAATGTGGATGACAACCACGACCCAAATGGAAGGTCGTGGTTCACATTCTCAATGGAACCTGGTTTCAGTCCATAGTAGGTCGTGGTTGAACCACAACTCAATAGGGTCGACAACCACGATCTATTGTTCGTAATAACCACAACCCTTTACTTGATCGTGGTTGTCATCTACAGTGGGTTGTGGTTCACAACCAGGAAGGGTCTTGGTTGAGTTCCTTAAAAAAGACATTGAAATACATAATAATATATGTTTTTATTATAGGAGAAAGTCCCTTCGATGAGCCCTCTAAGAGGAGTGAATGCTTCACTGTAGGAGAAGATGAATAAGTATGGAGAGGATTTCTAAGCAATGAAAGTATATGAAATTGAATTTATCTTGAATCTTATTTGGTCATTGTTATGTTCCTTTTTGGGTCGTGGTTCACATTCTCAATAGAACCTGGTTTCCGTCCATGATGGGTCGTGGTTGAGCCACGACTTAATAGGGTCGACAACCACGATCCATTGTTCATTGCCTGAAACTCATAAATAATATATGATTTTATTACAAGATAATGTCCCTTCGATGAGCCCTCTCAGAGGAGAGAATGCTTCACTGCAGGAGCGGATGAAGTAACTTAGAGAGGAGATTCAAGCAATGAAGGTACATGAAATTGAATTTATCTGGAATCTTATTTGGTCGTTGTTGTGTTCCATTTTGGGTCATTGTTATCATCCACCAGGGGTCGTGGCTGTCATACACATTTGGTTGTGGCTGAATCACGACCCAAGATTGATGACAACCACAATTTAGACCAAGGTTGTGGTTTGTATGAACTGTGGATTGTGAATATCATCCATAGTGGATCGTGCTTTTCATCCACGACCCTTCTTGGTTGTGAACCACAACCCAATATGGACGACAACCACAATCCATTGGTCATAATAACCCCAACCCTTTTCTTGATTGTAGTTGTCATCCATATAGGGTCGTGGTTAAATTCATCGAAATAGACATTCGATTTCATTTCTAATATATGATTTTATTACAGGACAATATCCTTTCAATGAGCCCTCTCAAAGGAGAGAATGCTTCACTGTGGGAGTAAATGAAGCATCTTGGAGAGGAGATACAAGGAATGAAGGTATATGAAATTGAATTTATCCTGAATCTTATTTGGTTGTTATTGTGTTCCTTTTTGGGTCGTGGTAATGATCTGGTGATGGATCATTGTTATCATCCACCAGGGGTCATGGTTGTCATAAACACTGGGTCGTGGCTGAATCACAACCCAAGATTGATGAAAACCATGATCCAAACCAGGGTCGTGGTTTGTATGAACTCTGGATTGTGATTATCATCCATAGCAGATCGTGATTTTCATCCATGACCCAATTTGGTCGACAATCACGATGGTTCGTAGGTGCGAACCACGACCCAATATGGTCGACAACCACGCTCCATTGGTCGTAATAACCACGACCTTTTTCTTGATCGTAGTTGTCATCCATAGAGGGTCATGGTTCACAACCAGGAAGGGTTGTGGTTCACAACCAGGAAGGGTCATGGTTGAATTCCTTGAAAAAGACATTAAAATTCATAAATAATATATGGTTTTATTACAGGACGATGTCCATTCGATAAGCCCTCTTAGAGGAGAGAATGCTTCACTGCACGAGCAGATGAAGCAACTTAGAAATGAGATCCAAGCAATCAAGGTATATGAAATCGAATTTATCATGAATCTTATTTGGTCGTTGTTGTGTTCCGCTCTGGGTTGTGGTTATGATCCAATGATGGATCATTGTTATCATCCACCAGGGGTCGTGGTTGTCATACACATTAGGTCATAATTGAATCACGACCCAAGATTGATGACAACCACAATCTAGACTAGGGTCGTGGTTTGTATGAACTGTGGATCGTGAATATCATCCATAATAGATCATGATTTTCATCCACGACCCTTCCTGGTTGTGAACCACGATCTAATATGGACGACAACCACGATCCATTGGTCGTAATAACCTCGACCTTTTTTTAATCATAATTGACATCCACATAGGGTCGTGGTTGAATTCATCGAAAAAGACATTCGATTTCATTTCTAATATATGATTTTATTACAGGACAATGTCCTGTCGATGAGCCCTCTCAGAGGAGAGAACGTTTCACTGCATGAGCAGATGAAGCAGCTTGGAGAGGAGATATAAGAAATGAAGGTATATGAAATTGAATTTATCTTAAATCTTATTTGGTCGTTGTTGTGTTCCTTTTTGGGTCGTTGTTGTGTTCCAAAATAAGTACGTGATTTGCCTTTGGTTTAATAGTTAACAAGTCACTATGAATGTAATGTCTCATAATATACGATTTTATTATAGGTCAACAACTCAACAACAACTACATGCGTTGAGCCTGGGATGAGCTAGCTCACTCATTTTGAAGATGGGATGAGTCATCTTAAAGATGACAATGTTGCACTGTGGGAGGATATGAAGCAACTACTAGAGGATTTCCATGCTACAAAGGTATATGAATTTTAATTTATCTTGGTCCTTATTTGGTCATGGTTATCATGCACAATAGATCGTGATTATCATCCACACCGGATCGTGGTAATCATGCTATATGGGTCGTGGTTATGCCTAGTCTAGACAAGGATCGTGGTTATTATTCATGAGAAGTCGATTTTATCACATAAATTGGGTCGTGCTTTTTGCACGACCCAATGTGGATGAGAACCACAATCCAATATCGGTGATAGGTGACAACCATGACCATTCATCTGGGTGATACATAAATAATATAGGATTTTATTTTCAGACAAAATTTCAACAAGCCCTCTCAGACGTAAGAATGCACAACTGCGAGAGAGGATTAAGCAGCTAAGAGAGGAGTTCTAAGCATCGAAGGTATATTTATGGGTCATGATTTTCCACAATGGATCATGATTGTCAGCCACAATGGGTCGTGGTTTTATACATATTGGGTCGTGGTTGATGGATGACCTAATTTGTATGACAACCATGATCCACACGAGGATCATGGTCACTGTCAACATTGGATCGTTGTTATCATGTATAATTGGTCGTAGTTATCACCCAAGGTAGATTGTGGATGTGAACCACGACCCACTATTGTTCACAACCATGATCCTTTAACTGCGTCTTGGTTACTAGGAACCTTGGATCATGGCTATCATCCGTAGTGGATTGTGGTTTTCTTCCACACTGGGTCATGGTTCACATTCCCAATCGATCATGATTGTCGTCCATATCGAACCATGACCCTATATGGATGACAACCATGATCCATGACCTAGGCCAAATGTGAATCACAACCACGATCTAGTTCAAGGGTCACAGTTCAGATTCTCGATGAATCGTGGTATCTGTCCACAGTGGATTGTGGTTCAATCACAGTGGATTGTGGTTCATCCTCTCCTCATTTCCCTACATAAGGTGTTGAAATACATAAATATTATGCTTTTGTATTACAGGACAAAATCCCTTCAATACAAATAATCGAAGCAAAAATGAAGCAGCTGAAAGAGCACAATGCTTCGTTAAGGTAGGAGATGAACCTGCTAAAGGATGAAGTTAATAAGAAAATTGTACATGAAATTGTATTTGTTTAAATTTTTAAATAGATATTATATTATAAATTGCACAGATAATATATGATTTTATTACAGCTCAACATTGGTACTTCGTAAATGAGTGAGGAAGGGAAAGGATAGCCAATGGGTACAGCAGCTGCGACTGTGGTGGATGCTACTCCGGTTACGGATGTACTTAAGCCACAACGCAATACACTGGCCTTAAAATTTTTGTCTTCTCCATACACGGCTACAACTTCTTTTCCTATAAAAGAGAGTCGTTAGGGGTACGTGGATCCCCACCGAGCTCTAACTGATGCAGAAGACAACGAGTTGAGACTTATTAGAGAATCAGGTTCACATCAGTGGTTGAAAAGCATCTATGACTTAAATTCATGGGTGGACTCTAAGGTAAGTTTCTATCATTTCTCTTTCTTTATTTAATATCAATATATGAATATTATAACACACGTTTTCCTCATTATGTAGGCCATCGATCTATACTTAAACTACTTATCAACATGTTAAGAAAATTAATCGCGAGGTAGACAGGACTGGGCATTCGTCCCGTCACTATTTACGGTAATGTGAATTTGAGAACCATAGTTTTCTTTAAAACATCATTAATTATTTATGTTTCTAACACTATCCAATATCTCAATAGAAAATCATGAAAATTTAACTTGGCTTGTTGCGCGCTTATGGAGCTAGGAACTATAAGGATCGACAAGTCATGAAGTTTAAAAAATTGAATGAAAATCTTATAGATATAGTTAACGGTGATGGTAAAACGAAGCCTCTATGAAGATACGAAGTGGTAAGATATTAGTTACGTGCACATATACTTGAACGTAAATGATATTATTCATTTTAGAAAAGCATGAGTTTAACTGTTGTCCTATTTATTGTGCTTGACAGTTATACATCCCTCTCAACGCGAGGCAACAACACTGGGTGTTGGGTGTTGTTTCTCTGAAGAAGAGAGATGTCACTTTGTATGACAGCATGAGTACTGATTGGAAAGAGAAAAATGAGCTGGTCGTTGCGCAGGTAACAGACGGTCTAAGGTAGTTATTCCATATTCTTGATGGTGGAGCTAAGTTATGGTAGAAGCCAAGGAATGTGAGGATAATCACTGATAGACCTACGCAACACAACTCTGACGATTGTGGCATATTCATGCTGAAATTCATAGACTTCTTGAGTAGCATGCATGCAATTGATTTTACACCTGTAAGTATATATCTATTCGTCTACATTAAATCTTGATTGTTTTGTCTTTTATTTTAATATTAGTTCATTCTTTTTCTATAAGAGGAAATTTCTAAATTTAAAAAGACAAATGCATACAACTGTCTGCAGTACAAGAAAGAAGCTGATGCTGCTTTCACAAAGAAATAAGAAGAGATAACAAGTAGACCAATGAAGAAAGCCAAACGCTGATTTGGTATTGAATACTGAATGGGTTGGTGTATATAATGTTTCTTCTTTATTATTATCTGTAATGGTTTGCTGAATGAGATGGGTCATAATTGTCCGTGATTGTCGTAGTCGTCTTGCACTTAGGCTCATGACTGTAATGTTATACGGGTCGTGGTTGTAAACCACTAGCCTTTGTGGATGACAACCACGATCCATTTTTCATGTGTGAACCAAGATACCATTTTGGAAGTGAACCACGATGCATTCCATCTTGGATGACAATCACGATCAGTGTAACATGAGAACCACGACCCATGTAGCAGGAAAACCCCGTCCCATTATAACCATGACCCATCTAACATGATAACCACGATCCAAGTAACTTAAGAACCACCAATGTAACATATCAACCATGGACCATGACAAGGTCTTTTATGACTGAAAAATGGCAACCATGATCCGTATAGCATAACAACCACGACCCATGTGACATGACAACCACGAACCATAACAACTGACAACCATGATCCATATAGCATAACAACCATGACCCATGTGACATGACAACCACGAACCATAACAACTAACAACCACGATCCATGCAACACGACAACCACGACCCATATAACATAACAACCACGAGCCATAACAACTAACACAATCAATGTTTCACAACAACCACAACCCATATAACATGACAACCATGCCCCATATATCATCACAACCATGACCCATATATCATCACAACCACGACCCATATTCCGTGACAACCACAACCTATATATCATCTCAACCACGACCCATATATCATGACAATCATGACCCATAAAATATGACAACCACGACCCATATATATGACAACCATGATCCATGCATTATGACAACCACGACCCATATAACATGACAACCACGACACCTATATAACTGTGAACCACAACCCACATGACAACCACGACACCTATATAACTGTGAACCACAACCCATCTAACATGTCAACCACGATGCAATATAATGGGGCCAACGAGTTAAGACTTTAACGCGGCCCTTACAACCACGACCCTTATCACATAACAATCACGACCCTCACCATGACCATATATGACATTCTATTGCACCCGAAAATTACATTATACCTGAACTCCGGAAGATGACTATAAAATCAACAAGTGAACTTTCATTTAATTATAAGAAGAACAGGACAAGGAAGAAGAAGAGTGGATGGATGAGAGCTAGAGGTGGGCCGATTTGAGGTCTTCAAATCTTTTAGCGATCTCAGTTTTCACTTCCTCTGCCGCGTTACACATCTCAATCCAGTGCATCCTTTTCTTGTCAAAGTCACCTTTCATGAGTACAAGTGTAACTCTTCTTCCCAGTACCGCTCAAAGCGGTGGTAAAGCCACCGCACTCAGCACTAAGGGCCGTCAAGCGAGACAGAGTGGAAGAACATCGCTCGATTTCTCTGTCCGCCTCGAAGAAATTATCTCTGAGTTGCCGGAGTTCTGAAATTGTCTTCAGAATTTTCTGTGGAAGTCGTTGATCTTCAGAAAGAGCGACAACATCCCTGAGGAAAGGGAAGGGATCACCCATAAAGGAATAACACGAGAAGGACTCGATGCTTTCTTCAAATATCTCCTACATTATTTTGATTGAAAGAGCAAAGAAATCCATGAATGCTTAAGGTGTTGCAATAAGATTTTTGGTTCGGATTGGTTTGTGAAAGTAATTTGAAACCCATGTACCACTTTTATAGGCCGGTGAACTAGTGCTTAATGTGATTAGCATGCAGTGCGACTATTGGTTTTTCGATGTTAAGAATATCATTTTTCAGGATTACGGGGAAGTAGCGAAATGAATGCGATTTCCTGAAAAAAATGTGGCACTATTACCGATGGGTCATGGATATGACGAACAATGGGTCGTGGTTGTCATCCACAATGGATCGTGGTTGGGAACAACCACCAAGTGTATATGACAACCACGACCCTGTCGTGTGATCGCAGTTCACATGTACATTGGATCGTGGTTGTCATCCACGTTGGATCGTGGTTGTCGACCACGACCCACTCTAGATGAAACCACAATCCATTGCTCAAAAAGGCTTCGGTCCATGTCACATTCTCGGAATTGTTCAAAATAGGTAACTTCTTCTGTACTCTGAAACTGTACAACTATTGAACCAAGGACAAGGGACATTTTCATCCGAAATATTTTATAGAGGTTGTCAGAAGGCCACCCTCGAAATAATTGAGAGGTAGGACCATGCACCGAGGCCAGTACGAAGTGTCATCGTTACGAAGAGCACATGGTCCTAGTTATCATGAACAACGACTCATGGTTCAAATGCACATTGGATTGTGGTTGTCACACACGTTGGGTCGTTGTTATGATTAATAATGGATCATTGTTGTATATGGGTCGTTGTTGTCATGGTGATAGTCGGGGTTTCCAACCACGATCCATATTCCGTGACAACCACGACCCATTTAACATGACAACAACGATCTATAAAATCTGACAATCACGACCCGTGTAACATGAAAACTATGACCCATATCATATGTCAACCACGATCCATAACAACTGGTAGCCACGATCCATATACCATCACAACAACAACCCATATAACTTGACAACCACGATATAAGGTTATGGGCCAAACGAGTTGGGCCTTGCACAGGGCAGTGAAAGGCACGATCCTTATAACATGACGACCACGACCCATCTGGTACGATAACCACGACCCGTAACATCTGCCAACCATGACCCATGTAACATGATAACCACGACTCATGTGCATGTGAAAAGCACGATCCTTATAACATGACAACCACGATCCAATGTTCATGTGAAAGGCGACATTTGGCCCTTCCCAAGCTCATAAATGCTTCCGTATTCTCGGGGGAAAACGGATTGGCTACTCCCCCTGTCACTAGCTAAGGGCCCAACCATGATGTATATGTTTCATCCATTTTTATAGATCATTATTGGGCTTGATCCCAAAAATGAGAGGGATATAAATCTTAAGTGGACCACAACACAAGAAAACAATAGTGATTGAATATCCACCATTAAAATCCTCCTAAAGCCCACTGTACTGTTTATTTGACATCCAATCTGTTGATTAGGTCATATAGACACAGATGAAGGGAAAAAACAAAGATAAGCTTGATCCAAAACTTTTATGGTCCTTAAAAAGTTTTTATTGGTCTACGCTCATTCAACATTGTTTCTTATAATGTGGTCCACTTTAGATTGGGATATACCTCATTTTTGGTATCATAACATAAAATGATCTATAAAAATATATGAATGGCATGGATGAAACACATACATGGTGGTGGGGCCCACAGACTACCGAGCACCAGCCATTGACGGGTGGTAGGGGGAGTAGCCAGTCCGTCACTTTCTCGGGGTTGAAACGAAAGGTAACTTCTTATTTACTCCAGGATAGTAGGACTTCTGGTAAAAGGACAGGGACATTTTTGTCGGATACAATATCTAAAAGTTGTCGAAAGGCTACTCTTAGTATGTCTGGAACGTAGTACCTCCCAAGGTAATTTGACCAAACTTCTTGAGGAAAATACAGATATTAGCTTAATCTAAAACTTACGTGACATAGTATATTTTTAATGATAGATATTCAATCGTCACTTTTTCCATGGTGAGTTTCGTAAGCTTTGGATGTGCTCGTTTCTATTTTTTTAATTTTTACCCCGTGTCTTAAAGGACGCGGATTGCATCCTACCCCCGTCCAGGGCTTTGTGGGGTCCACAGTGATGTGAGTGTTTTATCCACGCTGTTCAACACTGTTTTTAGATAATTTTAATATGAGAACCAAAAAATGAGGTGGGTCCAAGGCTTAAGTGGACAACACCAAAGGAACCTACACTAATAATGACACCCACCGTTGAAACCTTTCTAAGGGCTAACGTGATGTTTTTTTTACCATACAGCCTATTCATAAGGACATGTAGACGTGGATGAAATGAAAACACAAATATCAGCTTCATCCGAAACTTCTCCGGCTCATAAGAAGTTTATAACGGTGGACGTTCAATCCCCACTTTATGGTCCACTTAAGCTTTGGACCTGCCTCATTTTTTGGTTCACATATTAAAATTATCTGAAAACAGCGTTGAACGGCGTGGATAAAACACTCACATCACCGTGGGCCCCACAGAGCCCTGCCCGGACGGGTAGGACGCAATCCGCGTCCTGTCTTAAAATGGCTGGACAAAATATGGAAGTACGCATCTGCTCGTTTTTTTTTAAAAAAAAAAAATTTTTGGACTCAGGTTTAAAATGATAGGACAAAATATGGATTGACGCATCGGATAAAATACATATATTGGGGACGACAGTAGCTTTGCCACGTATATACACAGCACTGAAGTCATTTCTAATACACGCGCAATCCGAGAGTCCCTATTTGATGAATCACCCTGCTTTCTTGGAACGGGACCCGCTCATACCCCCTTGCTATAGATGAAGCTCAGCCCCAAGTCACACCGATCACATGTTAGCCACCGTCCAATTGGCAATCGTCTAACGGTTGATATAAAGTTGCCAATCCTGAATATATACGGTTCCTGAACTACCCTCTATAAATGGTATGCCCACAATTTGGACGGTTCGGATGAATCGTTCCCACTCACGCCAGATGGGCTTGGTGACCCAAATGCCACCACGGCAAACATGCGAGTGATCTGGATTATTTCTTTGGTACGATACCGGACGCGGATTGCGTCCTACCCCCGCCACCGTAATCCGTCCGGGCAGGGCTCTGTGGGGTCCACCGTATTGTAAGTGTTTTATCCATGCCGTTAGACACTTTTTTCCGATAATTTTATTATGTGAGCCAAAAAATAGGCAGGTCCAAGGCTTAATCGGACCACACCAAAGGAAGCTGCACTGATAATGACACCCACCGTTGCAACCTTTCTAAGGGCCAACGTGATGTTTTTCTTACCATACAACGTATTCATAAGGTCATTTAGACGTGGATGAAGTGAAAACACAAATATAGCTTGATCCGAAACTTCTCCAGCTTTTAATGGTGGACGTTCAATCTCCACTTTGTGGTCCACTTAAGCCTTGGACCTGCCTCATTTTTTGGATCACATATTAAAATTATCGGAAAAAAAAAAGGCATATAACGGTGTGGACAAAACACTTACAACACGGTGGCCCCACAGAGCCCTGCCCGGACGGTAATCCGTCCGGGCGAGGGTAGGACGCAATCCGCGTCCGTACGATACCTGCCAATATACCTTATATCAAGATTCCAAGGATCCCAGTAATACGTAATGTAGACCGTTCGTAATTTTTCTAACCTTCCATTTTATTTTTTCCCTCATGCATGTGTGGCCCATATACCAGTGAATCTCCCCAATCTTCCGGACAGAACATTTTCACAGGACGATCAACTTGATGAATGTCTCAGATCTGAAACCAGTTTTTTAAGCTGGCGTGACGGCACTTGTCTGCAATCCGGCCACATGAAGTTCATGTGGTCGGAAGATACGTGGGGTCCACAGAGATGCCCGTAAAAAATCCACTCCATCCATCAGTTTCACAAGACCACAATAGCTCAGAGCTCCAAAATTCAGGCAGGTCAAAAACTAAGGTAGGTCACACAAGGTAGGTCACACAAAACGAAACAATTAGAGAAGAATCTTCCACGGTTGAAACCTTCCTGGCGCCGACCATAACGTTTATATGCAATCCAAACCGTTGATAGAGTTACAAATACCATCTGCTGATGACGCAGGAACGATGTGTTAAGGTCGAGCACCGTCTTCTGCTGATGACGTAGGAACGATGTGTTAAGGTCGAGAACCGTCTTCCTTGAGGGAATAACTACTCGGAAACCACATAGTTTCTCTATACTCGTCACGGAGAGACCTTGAATACGTGAGGAAGCTAAAAAAACTAGAAATAATTCTTAAAAATTAAATTGCTTGATGATCAAAAAAGGCGTTTACAACCTCTTAAATAAAGACATGAAACCTATGAAGAAGTTTCGTAATTAAAGTACAAGAAAAACTCGTAGAAACCGTGACGTACTATAAATACCAAACTTACTATTTATAGACTATCGTGATTCCTACTAGGTATCATGGTTTTCAGTTAAAAATAGTTGTCCTATTTGACTCAACTATGTTGTTCTCCCCATTTTTCTAAGCACTTTTTATGTTGGACAAAACTCCTAAAGCCCAACAGATGAAGAGTTGCAATCAAACTAAAACTTACTATAAATACTAAAAATGAAATTAAAATTGATTTTTGACCTTCGATCCGATGAAATCTCGCAAATTCGGTGTGTGCAACCCGGCATAGTGGGTTGGTTGGCTAAAGTAGCTTCTCCTACCCCAAAATCAATTATGGTACATCGGATAACTCATTCCGATTTGCGAGGTATGCCTATTTTAAGGTTCTAACGGTCTAGATTACTTCCGTCTACGATCAGACCTTCTCTGGTCCATCTTGGCAATGAAATTGTCCGCGACCTGCTCTACATCAGTCCTCTCCACTTCAAAAGAACTCGTACTCGAGTTCTCGTCCTTCTTTGGCTCGTGATACTAGGTCAAGTCCGCGACATTGAAAGTATACGAAATCTCCATGTCATTCGGAAGATCAACAACGTAAGCGTTGTCATTGATCTTTCGGAGGATCAGTACCGGTCCAATTTTCTTATTCTTCAATTTGTTGTATGTCTTGGTCAGAAATCTTTCCTTGTGCAGATGGACCATAACTTGGTCATCCACCTCAAACACTTTGTCTCCGATGCTTGTCAGGTTTCTCCTTGTACTTGTCATTCGAGGCATGTTACTTGGCTTATACCTCCACATGAATGCCAATGATCGTATCTGCCATATGCTTTGCTACAACACTCGTGCCGGCAGGTTTGGGCAAAGGGACCAAGTCAAGTGTGTGTCGAGGAACTCGGCCATAAACAATCTGGAATGGGGATTTTCCTGTTGAGTGGATCACCATGTTGTTGAAGGCAAACTCCACTTATGACAGATCCAAATCCCACTCTTTCAGTTTTTCACCTGAGATACATAGAAGGAGGTTCCCCAATGTGTGATTCACAACTTCAGTTTGCCCATTGGTCCGTGGGTAGTAGGCACTAATAAACTGAAGCCATGTACCAAACCTATTTCACAAAGTCCACCAGAATTGGCTAATGAATTTCATACCGCAATCAAAAGTAATAGTCTTGGGAACCCCATGTAGTCACACAACCTCTCTGGATAATAGATTCGTCATATGTATGGCATTGTTTGTTTGCCTCTAAGTGCAAAGGTTCATAAATAGTATCCTGTAAATGCAGGGTTGATCTCACAGAGAGATGGTTTAGAAGGAAGAAAAAAAAATCAAATGCAAAACTAAGTAATGAAAACTAAATGGATGCAATGATTTTAAAAGTTTTGAAGGTATGACTTTTAAATGGAATTCAATTAAGTTAAAAACAACACCCAAGCTTCAAAGTTCCACACATAGGTTAATGATCCATAAATCATGATAACTTTGATAACACAAATAGGATCTGAACACAATAGTTGACCTAATTAGAAAATAAAACAGTTCAAATATTTTTAGTAAATGATATAAGAGATTAGAGAATCATGGATTAGCACCATTAACATATATTCTCAAGCGCCAGTGATTTTAAACATTTAATATCCATGAGATAATGAATCAAATAATGTAGTAGGTTGAGAATATCTCCCATCTGAGAAATCTAATTGATCCAGGTTAAGCCTAAGCATCCACTATATGGATCTCACATGATGGATCAAAAACATAAATCTAAATAATTGATAACGTGCATACACCATTCATCTCATCATTAAAAAATAAAAAAGAATCAATCATCATAACTTAAAGAATCATTAAACCCAGGTGCTTCCCTTCTAGCTTGGACTAGAGGGAACTAGAAAAACATAAATAAATAGCAAATAGAAAGCAACAAAAAAGTAAGAAAAAATTAATAAAGATCTAAAAACTTGTAAAGAAAAACAGTTTTTATAACCATGAAACTTGAGAGCTCTCTAAAAAAAAACCCTAGATATCCTCAAAAGTCTTAGGAAACTCATATTTATATGATAGTTTCAGTAAAATCGCAAAACCGCCTCAAATTTACGCACTCCGCGTAAATTTTGCGCAACTCTTTGATGTCATCGAAGACTACATCCAATTTGTCCAACAACCAAACTTGATTTTCCTGTAATTTTTCAATGTCATCGAAGACTGGCTTCGATGTCATCGAAACTGGTTCGATGTCATTTAAGCTCAGATCCTACGAGTTTCAACACTTCCTTCCTTTTTCACTTGGTTTTCTTGACTCTTGGAGTCTTGAAATATTCAATTTTGGTCTCCAAATGTCTATTCTTTGCCTTGGTGATTCTTAAGCATCAAATCTATGCTTTTAACATTCTTTTAAATCTAAGCTCTTAAACTCACCTTGCAACACAAACATATATAAAATATACCATTAAACATTATCATGTTCATAAAACTAAGATATAAATGGGAGAAAATATGCAATATTTGAGTCTCAACACACCCCCCAACTAGCATTTTGCTAGTCCCGAGCAAAATAAGCGAAGAAAATTTTTAAATAAAAATAAGAATAAAAACTAATTCTAGAAACAAAATTAAAATAAAAATAAAAATTCTAACTGCACTACTTTTGCAAGTAATCTCGATTGCATTTAGCATATGCAACAAGCCTTTAAACCCCTAGGTTTTCCCTAGTGAACGAGTTATAGTCTCATGGGGGTATCTAGAAATGTTACCCACAAACATTGAAAACATGAAAAATAGTTCAAAACTCATAAATTTATAAATTATGTCTTCATTCATCATATGAATTCCAAAACAAAGCAACACTTGTCCTAAATCTGAAGTTAGTTAGAATCCTAATTTCCTAATCCATTACATCCTTGAGTTCAAAGACCTAATCAAAATTTAAAATAGTTATGATCCAATATACTTAGGTGCTTGGTAACACTAGTCTAACTTTGAGAAATATGCATGTTTCCTATCCTAACTCCTTTCAATCATCCCAAGAATATGAAATCTCTAGTTATCTCATTTCCTTCATGTCCTTTCTTCTTTTATCATTATATCCTCATTATTATAGACCACCCTTAAATGAAGATTCTCATCGGGTTTACTTCATAACCTAAGGTATCGTAATTGTAACAGTAACAGCACTAGATACTTAGGTATCCTTACTTTGAATTACAACACGATTATTATGGTCATTACATTCATGCTCTATAATAAAATTTTCTTTTTTCATCACTTTTTTTTTCAATACTCTCTGTTTTAAGCATATGTCAATAGTACTAGTTCATTCAACCTTATTTGAATCAAAATTTGTTATTCTAGTTCACATATCATATTCATCACTTAATTAGCTAAGGTGTATTGTGAGTTCAGTACATCAAATTACAACTCGCTCTAAACTAGTGATTAGATAATCGAACTCAATTTTCAGTTATTAGAATTTTGACTACTATCAACCTAGACTAAGTATTAACTTTACCTTTGGAATTCGCATAATATCATGTTCACATTCTCGTATAAAAAAATTTTATTTTTAAAAAATTTCCCATAAACCAAAAAAAATATTCAAAAGTAAACTCCACTATTCCTAAAAATATTTTCCTTGAGGAATCGTATGACCACTTTATTGTCATTGGTCCTACTTTGAACTGCTTCAATCCACTTGAAACATAGTCCATACCAACCAATATATAAAGAAATCCAAAAGAATATGAAAATCGGCCCATAAAATCAATACCCCAACAATCAAAAATCTAAAATGGTAAAATAGAAGATAAATGTATCATGTTGCGCCGGGACACTCTTCCCAATCTTTAACATCTATCACAAACAACACAGAAAGCGTGAGTGTCTTTAAATATGGTGTACCAGTAAAACCCGAACTGTAAGATTTTTGCAGTGGTTTTCTTAGTAGAAAAATAGCCACCACATGCATCCATGTGGCAAAAGGAAATAACACTCTAAACTTTATTCACTAGGACACAATGTCTAAAAATTTGATCAGTCTCATATTTATATAAATACGGGTTGTCCCAGAAGAAGTTCCTAACCTCGGTTTTAAAACGCTTCTTATCTTGCATTTTTTTTGTCACAAGATAGTTCACTATATATAGGGGTGCACACAGTTCAGTTCAGTGCAATTCTGGGGTGAAACAGGAACCGAACCGTTCCTTATGGTTCCAGGATTTTTAGAATCGGAACCGGACAGTTAGCACCCTAGAACCGAACCGGAACCAGACCGTGAAAACTGGTTAGGTTCCGGATCAGTTCCACGATTTTAGGCTTTTTATAATCCGGCCCAATTGCATGTTCTATTTTATAATTTAGACCATGTCTATTCGTGTTGCGATCCACTTGATGAATGGTTTAGATATTGTATATGGTGTGAAAAAATACATTTATGAAAACAAGCAAAAGGTGCATTGTAAACCATAAATCATGAGTCAAATATACAACTAAAATATATTGTAAACTCACGGTTCTAGGTTTAGTTCCACGGTTTGATTCCAAGTTCGGTTCCACGGTTCGGATCCACGGTTTGGATCACGGTTCAGTTTGGTTCTACATACCCCCAAACCGGAATCGAACTGAACTAAATGATTCTTTAATTTTTGGAACCGGAACCGGAACCAGTGCACTCTAGAACCGGACAAACTGAACCGTTTGGTCGGTTCCGGTCTGGTTCCACAGTTCTACCGGTTCGATGTGCACCCCTAACTATATTCACATAACAAGGCAATTTGGAGATCGCAAATAATTGTTCATTGGGTAAAGTGTCCTGGATATGCATCTCCTCAGTGGAATCATTTAACACCAATTTAGAAAGGTGATCGGCCACTACGTTCTCTACTCCTTTCTTATCTTTTACCTCTAAGTCAAATTCTTGGAGTAGGAGGATCCATCTAAAAAGTCTCGGCTTTGCATCCTTCTTATATAATAAATATTTCAAAGCCGAGTGGTCCGTGAAAATGACCACTTTGGATCTCAGTAAGTAGGACCTAAACTTATCCGAAGCAAAAACTACTACAAGTTGAAATTGCAGTTTATACTGCTGATACTGAAGAATGAATATGAAGCAATGCCCTAGAGGGGGGCAAATTGGACTTTTTCTAATATTTTGCCTATTTAAAAAATCCTAATTGTCTAACTTAAACAATCATTCAGTATAAAGTAAGTAAGGCAATATAACTCTAAAGGCTTCCAAGCCAATAGAGGATCCAATTACAAATGCTACTCAAGATATACAAATAGAGCAACTAGCCTATAGTAATGTGAGCTTGTGTGTGGAATGTGCTACCTATCAATCAATAGCATTCATTCGATCATGTATAAGTAACTAAACGTTCAAGATATATAAGCATGATTAAATAGATGCGCAAAAGACAATTCCAAACACAAGCATATATAGTGGTTTAGTTATGTGCCTACTCCACTCTCGGCATCCACACTCAATCCCAGAGTACACCGGATTTCACTATTAATGGTTTTAAAACAGGTTCACTAATAACCTTTATAGTCCTACACTAAGGACACCAATTTATGCTCTCCGCAAGAGCAAAGGTCATACACCTAAAACCCATGTTTAGGCCACCGACCAAGGTCCCACGCTAGGTGAAAGAGGCGAGCTAACAGTCCTAGAGGGGGAGTGAATAGGACTATGTCAAATAAAAAATCAAAGTACTGAAATAATAAATAAATTAGAATAAATCACATATCTCAATAGCACTGGTAATGAGAAATTGATTCAAACTTAGTTCATAGGATAACCTTACACCAAAAATAAAGTTTTAGGTAGGACAACCTAATTTCACGAACGTAGTAAGGATCAAGATCACAAACTAAGCAAGAGACAAAAGAGCTATCTATTACAAGCATTCACCACATATGCATAAATAAATTACAATCTTCACCACATATACAAAACTTAAATCATTCACCACAAACACTAGGAGTTATAGTGGTTTGATGTGTACACCAACTATTCTCAAACAAACACACCTACTCCACTCCCAATAATCATGAGCCGCGTGATATTGGCGTTCACTAATAAACAAGGTTTTCATAGGTTCACCTTAAAACCTATACAGTTGTGATTTTAGAAGGGCTGTCACAAATAAAACCCCATGTTGAGTTTTTCTGGCTATCTCAGTCAAAACCAATACATGAGATTTTCTGGATATCTCAAAGAAACCAAAATACAAAGATATAGAATGATACTTATCTTCTCTTTGAAGACATTATTGATGTAGCTCGTAGAATCGCCTTGCTTGAAGTAAAATGTTCAATGTCCAGTAACACAAACAAGGGTTCTAGGTTCTAAATTGATTTTAAATTAATTCAAACCACAAGCTACTTGTTTGAATACCTTATATCTCAAAAGAAGAGTGATTACTCTCTTTAAAATATATGATTCATGAAAAGAGATCAAGGAATTTAAAAACAAAAGCTATATAAACAAAATATAAAATACCGTGCAATAGCTTGATGATAGTGGGGACTTCTCTCTTTCTAAATGGAAGTTTTTCTTAACTTGGATTGATAATTTCAAAATGAGATAAGGCCTCTATTTATAAGCTGAAATGTTGTTGCTTCGACTCATCTAAGGTCTCCTTTGACTCGTCTAAGAACTAACCAAATTTTAAATTTTTGGCACGATCGGATAAAACAGACTTTCGACTGGTCGAAGACCCTTTTCGACTAGTCAAGGGCCCGCTTTGACTGGTCGAGCATAGGCTTCGATTGGTTGAGGGTGTTAAAAATTGGTCGCTGGACTTCGAGTTGAGCACCCCTCGACTAGTTGAAGGTGTCTCTTCAACTGGTCGAGAAACTACCAGAAATATCCAATTTTTGAATTTAAACTTGGAGTGATTGAAGATAATCTTAGACTCGAGCCATGGCTTAGACTAGTCGAACCAAGGCTTAAACTAATCGAAATAAATCCTAACCAAAGTATAAAAACCCATATAAGTTTATCATTTGAAAGCACCTAAGTCTAAGGTCTTTCTAGGGTCAATTATATCGGAGAAACTAGAAATTGAAGTGTAAAGCTTGAATCTTCTACTTGAATCTTCAATAGTACACAGATGTTCTTCTACTTGAAGTGCAGTCGAAGGTGGAGCTTGATCTTCTACTAGAAATGCAGTAGAACTTGAATACACTTTTAACTTGAATAATCCATCTTCATGACTAGTACTTAAGCTTGCACTATCCAACTTCATGGTTTGTTCTTGAAGGTGAACTTTACATCTTGATTCACTTAAAGGTGAACTTTTCATCTTGATTCACTTAAAGGTGAACTTTCCATCTAATTGTGTGAACCATTTCATAAGCTGTTTTGCCCCATCGAAATTTGACAAACAAGAGTGCGTTATACAATATAGCACTATACTAGGCGCCTCCATTTAGGACCACCGGCTAAGGTCCCACACAAGGCACCTACGTTTAGGCCCACCAGCCAAGGTCCCACACAAGGCAACTCTGTTTAGGCCCACTGGCCAAGGTCCCACACAAGGAACCTAAATCAATTTGTTGATAGCAAACTCTTAGCCTCAATTCTACATAAGAATAGAGACTAAACTTTGGACTCTTAAAAATGACACTTGTTGGAATGAGTCCTCTTTTGTGGCTTATGTTGGGTTGCTTGATCTTTGCTCTTCCTTGCTTAAATCAACTCCCCGATGCTCCCCCGATCGCTATGTTGTAGTTTACCTATTGGTTCAGCTTCACGATCAAGAACCTTTCATATGATGTTCCTATAAAGGTAACCAAGGTAATGGGAGTTGGTTGAATATCTAGCAAAGGTTATGAATGGATTTTCTAAGGGATTCAACTGATGGATGCTCTAGAGAATCATAGAGACTAAGGTTTTACCTATAAGTTAGTCTCTATACTCTAGAGGAGGCTTAAGATCATGTTCTTCATTAATAGGAGCTTTAAATACTCATGGGTGATGAATCACAATGAAAAGAACATAAATCTCATGTGGATAGAGTCTAGGATAAGTGATTTAAGCTTGGGACAACCTAGGAACTCTGAAATGCCTAAATCCATGCCTTTCACAAAGTTCTAGGTCCTATATTTATAGAAGAAAGATCTCAACCGATATAAAATGGCTAGTTCTCAGTTCTACCGAGTGAACCTTCGGTAGTACCGAAGTTCACTTGGTAGCACTGAAATATCACTTGGTGGAACCGAATTAAATCCTGAAGTTGTTGGATGAATTTTACTCCTTTCAGTGGCACCGAACTTTGTATGTCGGTAGGAGTCGATGGTACCGAATTTTCTTTGAAAGTTGTTGGAACGTTTTGGCCACTTTCGGTGGTACCGAAGGTATCTTCAGTACTATCGAAAGTGCCATTTGGTGGCACCTTCTCCTGCCGAACTAGGACATATTTTCCTGTTTTAATTTTGTCCTATGATTCATTCAACAACTTGAACTTTCTCAAAGCCAAGACTACTAGGATAGAGAGTATGAACTTGGAGTTAGCTTTGAATAGATGACTTAAGTGGGTTTTCCTATTTAGGTTTAAGTCATCTATAGGCAAGATCCTGATTGTAGAAGCCTCTTCGGAATCTGACTTTGTAGCTCGAGTTTTTGTTCTAGTTGTGTCGCCGATCTTCATTTGCAAAGGACTCATCTGACTACTTGTCACAACTAGTCACGTGATTGACAAACATGTATGCAACTAAGTGCACTAACACAAGTAACTCTTTTTCAGTTGCTGAGTAGTTCACTTGGGTCGAGTTTAGAGTTCTACTCGTATAGTGAATTACATAAGGCCGTTTATATTTCCTTTGGCCCAAAATAGCCCCTATGGCATAATCACTTGCATCGCACATTAGTTCAAAAGGAAGTGTCCAATCTGGTGGACGCATTATAGGTGCAATGGTAAGGGATAATTTAATTTTATTAAAGGCACTTGCACACTCATCTGTCCACTTAAATGGGACATCCTTTTGAAGAAGATTAGTCAAGGGTCTAGTAATGGCACTAAAGTCCTTGATGAATCTTCTATAGAAACCGGTGTGCCCTAGAAGTGATCTAATATCTCTAACAGTTCGGGGAATGGGTAGATTAACAATAATGTCGAGTTTTGAGCGATCTACCTAGATTCCATTTTTGGAGATAACACGGCCCAAAACAATTCCCTTTTGAACCATGAAATGACACTTCTCCCAATTTAAGACGATGTGCTTCTCTTCCCACCTAGATAAGACAAGAGATAAATTGTTGAGGCATTCCTCAAAACTACTCCCAAATACAGAGAAGTCATCCATAAAAACCTCAAGAATATTCTTAATCATATTTGAAAAAATACTTAACATACACTGTTGGAAAGTTGTTGGGGCGTTGCATAATCCAAATGACATCCATTTGAAAGCAAACATGCCAAATAAATAAGTGAACGTGGTTTTCTCTTAGTCTTCCAGGGTTATCTCTATTTGGTTATATCCAGAATATCCATCAAGGAAGCTATAGGAGTGACCTGCTACCCTCTCCAAAACTTGATCAATAAATGGTAGAAGGAAACGGTCCTTTTTTGTGACCGTATTCAATTTTCTATAGTCAATGCAAACACGCCAACCTTTGGTGACACATGTTGGTATGTGTTGAGGCATAAAAAGAAAGGGAGATGGCAGAAAAAGCATTGTGCGCAATCAAAATGGTCAAAAAGAGTATTGTGTGGAAAAAAGTAAGTATTGTGCGGAAAAAATGGTCGTTGTACGGAAATGGCCATTATGCGCAGACAATTGGAGCACACACTGAGTTCCGCACAAAGGATAGTGCACATCGAGTTCCACACAAAGGATAGCGCACGATAGAATCCGCATCAAGTCGCCCACACAATGGAATCCGCACAAAGGTGGTTAGCGCAAAGTGGATTGCACAACGACGACATGGCATGTTCGCATGTGTGAGAAGGCTATATATACCCCTTGACCCCTCTGAAGAGGTCATTAGCAACCAATCCGGAAGCAGAAGAAGATTTGAAGAGAGAGAGGTACAGCTCTGTCATCGTTGTGAGGAATGACTGTTGTGCGGCGCATAACACTACCGACGCACAAATGTCATTCACGCACAATAAGTGCCAGTGCACAATGGGCGCCAGTGCACAAAGGGCACTAGTGCACAAGGGCTCCAGCCACAATAGCTCCAGCGCACAAAGGGTTTTGGGCAGCAATCTGCAATATCTGTGCTCCCACCAATGATTGCCTCAGCTCATACCATTCCTATTATTACTTTTTCATTGTCATCATAAGTTTGTTTTGGAATCAAAGGAGAAAAGGATGTAAAAAAACTTAAAATATATAAAGAAGTTGATTATCTTCCTTATTTTCTTCTGGTAATCAATTCAATGAATGAAATTTTCCAAATGAAATGCATTTATTTCCCAAATGGCGACTCTGCTGGGGACTTATCATATTCATTTGAATGTTGACCTAAGAATTACAAAGAAGATAATCACAACTGTTTGGCGTCTTCAAGGCACCAAAATGGAGACTCTCAACGAGAACATCCTACCTTTCATCTCCAAAATAGAATACGATTTAATAAAACCACTATTTTTTTACTTAGTGTAGATGAATGACAGTGAGAAGAAGAATATTGCAACTAACCAATCAATGGCAACAGTTCAAGGAAATATAGTTTTGTACTTCACCACGATAGGATTTGTTGTGGAATATGCTGATAAACGAGCCGGACTTAGTAAGGGTAAAGTGGTAACAAACAAGCAAACAGAATCACGGGTGGCCGTTATGATCGTGACCGCTTCGCCAGTGACACAAGGAGAAAGAGATGAATGGATCATCGTCACTCACAGAAGGACAAGGGCCCAGCACGCAATTGTAACAAGAACAAACTCGCCATTGAGAAGAGTTAGGGGGCCGGTGACACGAAACACTGCTAGAAAAAATCCAGAACTCACCCCTCCTGCACTATACTCCAAGCGAGCAGTTCCGCAGCTGACATCGCACAACTTCCCAGCTTTAACGACCCCGAGATCCAGATGAAAGAAAGAGCAAAAGGGAAAAGCACTACTAGTAGGTTCACCGGCCCCGATCAATCGACAACAGGGGCACAGAGAAGTTGAATGAAACCCCATCCTCCCCTCTTTTCGTGAGCCCTATCATGTCAACTTATTCTTATCCCACTCTGACCACAGCTTCATCAAAGAGTGGATAAGCCGCAGTACACATGGCTAGAACAAATCAAGAAAATACGCCAACTACAAAAGACCGTGTAAATGAAATGGGGGAAACACAGAGAGCACTGATGGAAGAATGCAGGAATCTAATGAAATAGTGGTGAAGACCGCTTTAGTTGAAGTAGGAATATGCCAATATGTCTTAGAGGGGCGTGAATAAGACTTTTTAAAGTTTTATGGTTTATTTAAAATCCTATTACACTAATCCTAACAACATGCACATATTAGGATTACTTAAAAGTAACTCTGCTGGCTTCCAAGCCCGGTAGAGGATCCAATCACAAACTATTTAAGAAGTGAACAATATGCAAACTAGTTTATGATGGATATGACTGTGTATGTGTGTGAAGTGTGATCTCAGATACTTAGATATGAAAATATTAAAGTAAATTACACCAACAGAAGAACAGGAATCTTAAACACAGTCATTTTTATAGTGGTTCAACTACTTGTCTACTCTACTCCCGGTAACTGCACATAACCTTTGAGTGTACCAGATTTCACGAAGGAGGTTTCACAACGGTTCACCTCAAACCTAAGGTTTTAAATAAGGTTCACCTTCAACCTTTACAACCTACATTGAGGTTGACTGTTTATGCTCTCATGAGCAAGGGTCAACACAACGCACCTACTTTTAGGCACACTGGCTAAGGATCTTCCATAAGACCTTAATAAAAGTTTCACTCGGATCACCTCGAACCTAAGGTTTTAGACAGGTTCACCTTCAACTGGATGTTTGTGCTCTCTATAGAGCAAGGGTCCACACAATGCACCCCACCATGTACACTCCCGTCGGAGGCCTCCTACGAGGGCTTGCAAGGGTGAGAAACACCTAAGACCCAATCCTAAAAAAGAATGATCACAAGTGTCCTCTAGACTCTAATAACTTACGAATAAGTGGTTGAGTCTCATTCAGCACATTGACGAAGATCTCCTCCTTGTTGATGAAGAATCTTCGGCTTCCTTAATCCACAACATAAATGATGTACCAATGCGAGGCTTCGAGCTAGGTCAAGGTTAAAATGGAATCCTACTCTATAAAAATTTTTCCTATAAGGAAGATAGAGTGGTTTCGATTTCCTATACATTCAAGGCATCCCAGCTTAATGATTTGCCATTAAGGTAGTAGTTGGAGGATCCTTAAATGCTGAAGTTCATTCCCCAATCCACTCTATTGAATGTCAATGATGAGGGTGGATTGGAGGATGAACTTCCTTGAGAGAAAGGGCTTTAGGTATATGATCTAAGGTAAAACACACAAAAGCACTCTCTTCTTTCTCTCTCCCAGCAACAATAAACAAGTCCTCTATATATAGGCAAAAGGTTCCAAAGGATATAAAACGGTCACATTTATGACAGAGTTCGATATCATCGAGCGGGTTCGATATCATCGGGCGTATACTCTCGATTGCATCGACTGGCCGCTCGATGACACAAACTCAATGTCATACACTTTTGAAACCTTTTGCCAGTTGGTCGATGGAATCGAAACAAGTGTCAATGTCATCAGATTTCAAACTCCGATTCTATTGATACTAGTGTCGATTCATCGACATTTGAAAAGAGAGAGAGACTTGACTTGAAATATTTCAGGTTTACAAGAATGATTAAGGGACCATCGAGATCATCAGAATTTGAATGTCGATGATATCGATACCTATGTCGATGCATCAATAAATCCAATAGATTTTTCTTTAAGCTTGTAGACAGTTTATGTCCATGTTCGATGCAATCGAGACCATACCGATATTATCGACATTTGAATATCGATTTTATTGAGAGACCCCGATCATATATAAACCATCCTGAAATATTTTACTGGAAGAACTTAGGGCCTAAGACCGATATCATTGAGGGCCTTCCGATATCATCGAGATTTGAATTTTGATGGTATCGTGAAGGCTTCAATTTATCATTACATATATGATAATCTTAAAAATAAAAAATAAAAAAAACAAGGGCGCTAGAGATCTGCCTGTCGATATTATCGAATCACCTTCTATAGACTCGAGATTCAAATATCGATGATATCGATAGGTATATGATACATCGATAAATTCATCCAGATATATATGTGGTGGCTGGACACTTTTGTCCTCATTCCGATGATATCGTTTAGGTATAAAGGACATCGATAGTGCAGGTCGATCATATCGAGATGTGTATCGATAAAATCGACAAAGCAAGAAAACTTAAAGAATTTTTCTATTTTAAAAAAAGTTTTCTTAACTTAAAAACCCTATGATGTTCTAGTTTATTTTAAGTGTTTTATATACCTGGTGTTTGGGGATAAGGGATGTGAGGCTAGTTTTACCTTTGGCGAGCTTGCACACATCCGGTTGAGACAGACGCTTGAATTGATCTTCCTATGAGGCTCTGTAGTCTAACTGACTCAACACTCAAGCTAATTGACAAACCAGGGCACTTTTATCTTAAAGAAGCCTTAGTAACCCTCGCACATAATGTTGCCCAAATGACAGCACCCCCAGTAACTAAAGATGTGAATGAAAGAGAGCAACACCCCGAAGGGTTGCAGCTGCCGAGGACCGGGTCACATGAATCTGTTCCCACGATGAGAATAGTGATACAGGAAGAAGTACGACAAGTCGTTGAAGAAGCGGTTAGGTCGGAAAGAGAACTTGAGGGTACAGGAAGATTCAGATATTGAACGTCATACCCGAGAGAAGTGGAGATATCCCTTTCCTGAACAATTTTAAATATTCAGACTTTTAGAAGTTCAACAGGGATGGATCACCAGAAGAACACCTGATGTACTTCATCACCAGTATGGAAAATTTCTCCATAGTACCCCAATATTGTCTCCGATTGTTTGAGTCTTCTCTAACGAATAAAGCGTTTAGGTGGTACGCTAGCCTAACACCTGGGTCGATAAGAACATGGGAGCAGATGCAAGACGCAGTCATGTCGAATTTCTTCTCATTAGAACGTGATATCAGTATCACAGAACTAGCTTCAGTATGACAGAGAGAAGGAGAGCCAGTAGAAAAATTTATAGACAGATGGAAGACCTTGGCAGCTTCTTGCAGGCAATTACCGAAAGAGAAAGAGAACAATGTGAATAAAAACCAGGAAAATGCTTGCATGGAAATAGTGAAGGAAAAAGGAACAAAGTCACCTGTAACAAAGAAAGCAAAGAAGAAGTTCTATTTTATCCCGAAGCATCTGCGACAGTAAGGGCAGCCGCCGTTAACGTTGCTATCACCTAAACAGTTGGAGATTCTGCAATCAAATTATACAGTACCACTCCCGTATGCTGAGAGGAGTAGGCCGTTTCCTCTTGTTCCGAAAAAGTTGTGTTAAACCCAGTGTAATATATCCAGAACCGATCGAATTCTATGCTCCATCAGAAATAAAAGAAGATGAAGCAGTCAGCAATGGGGTGGGAAATGGAAGTTTAATGCCTGAAGAACTGGAAAGAGATAGTTTGGTAAGTCGAAAAATCATGAAGAAAATGGGCTTTGACCACGAAGAACCCGTTGGTTTAAATTATGGAAAAGGAATTCATATTCCGGTCAGGGCCAATCAAAGAAACGAGAAAAATTCTAAGGATTGGGGGCAAAATCTTCCGTGAATATGATAACTACCGACCAAGTAGTAGAAACGGACCTTGATGTAATCAGCAAGCCAGAGATAGCTCCAAAGAAAATGGAGGATGGGGGACAACCAACGATCGACAGCTTAAAAGAGATAAAGTTGGGAACAAAGGAAGAACCGCGGAATACTTTCATAAGTGTCAGTTTATCGGATGAAGAAGCTGATCGTTATGTTAGTCTCTTGAGGGAAAATAAAGACCTCTTTGCTTGGACGTATGCAGAAATGCCAGGTTTAGAGCCGATGGTAGCAATGCATTGGTTGAATATCTCTAAGGACAAAAGACCCATTAAGCAAACACAGAGACGGTTTCACCCAGATCTGGTTCCCAAGATAGAAGAAGAAATAAGCAAACCGATAAAGGAGAGATTCGTTAGAGAAGTTAAATATCTCAAGTGGATATCAAATATAGTTCTAGTAAAGAAAAAGAACGAGTAAATTAGGTTTTGCGTCGACTTCAAAGATTTGAATGAAGCATGTCTAAAAGATGATTTCCCACTGCCAATAAAAGAAATGTTAATTGATAGTACTACGCAGTATGCTGTTATGTCCGGTTATAATCAAGTACGAATGACGCCTGAAGATGAAGAGGCAACGGATTTCAGAACTCCGTTGGGTATATATTGTTATAAGGTTATGCCATTCGGTCTCAAGAATGCTGGAGCAACATATCAGAGGGCAATGCAGAATATATTCAAGACATGATGCACAAGCATGTTGAGTGTTATGTGGACAACTTGGTAGTAAGGTTGAATCATCATGAAGAACATCATGAACATCTGGCGTCGATCTTCCGCCAAATCAGAAAGAAACAGTTGAAGATGAACCTGGCTAAATGTGCATTTGGAGTATCATCAGGAAAATTCCTTGGTTTCGTGGTGAGACAAAGGGGTATCAAAATAGATCCAGAGAAAGTTAGAGCCATTCAAGATATGCCTCCACCAAAAATGTTAAAAGAGCTGAAAAGCTTGCAGGGTAAGTTAGCATATATCCGCCGCTTTATCTAAAACCTAGCAGGAAGATGGCAGCCGTTTTCTCATGTGATGAAGAAAGGAACAAAATTCATATGGGATAAATCCTGCCAGAATGCCTTTGATTCGATAAAAGAATTGTTGAAACAACCTCCGGTATTAACAGCCCCTGTGAAAGGAAGGCCCCTCATTTTGTATATATCAGCAACTGAGAATTCACTAGGAGTCCTGCTGGCACAGATGGGAAAGAAGTAGCACTTTATTATTTAAGTCGAACATTAATCGGTGCAGAATGCAACTATATGCTTATCGAAAAGATATGCCTAGTGCTGGTGTTTGCAGTTCAAAAATTAAGACATTATTGTTTGTCCCACGACATAACTCTGATATCTCAAGCAGATCCCATTAAGTTTTTAATGATAAGGCCAATGTTGTCAGAAAGGTTGGTAAAGTGGATGCTACTATTATCGGAGTATGCGATCCCGTACGTGCTGGCGAAATCAGTAAAAGGACAAGTAGTGGCAGATTTTCTAGCGGCTCATCCGGTGACAGGTTGTGAAGCTATTTTCGATGAATTCCTAAATGAACAAGTTATGATGACAGAATTGCCTGAAGCGTGGCAAATGTTCTTTGATGGGGTGGCTCGGGTGATAGGGGTAGGTGCCGGAGTAATATTCATCACCCCACAAGGTGATTTGTTGAATTATTCTTTCACGTTAGGTATGGCATGTACGAATAACGAAGCCGAATATAATGCCATTATCATCGGAATGGAGATAGCCAATGAACTGAGAATAAGAGATCTGCGAATTTATGGGGATTCTAAGCTGATCATAAATTAGGTGTTGGCTGAATTTGAAACAAGGAAACTAGAACTTCTACCGTACTGCCAAAGAGCACTGCATTTATTGGAGAAATTTTTGAACGTTGAAGTCAAGCATATACCATGAAATGTGAATGCGAAAGTCGATGCTCTGGCCAGTTTGGCAGCAGCGCTGTCTTGCTCAGATCGAAGCCCCCTACAAGTAACAATCGAAGAACAGAGATTCTTACCTTTTGCAGAAGTGATTGGTGAAATGATGGAGGCCCTACCCGTATCATGCTTAGAAGTGACAATAGATGATTGGCGCCAGCCTTTATTGACTATCTCAAATACGACATCCTGCCAGACGATCCAGAAACGAAATCGCAAATTAAGCAGAAAGTAAAAAAGCTTCATTTGTGTAATGAGGAATTATACAAAAGATCTTATAATGAAATATTATTGCGATGTCCAAACAAAGAAGAGGCAAGTCAAGTGTTATGCGAGGCACATTTTAGGGAATGCGGGGCACATCAAGCCGGGAGGAATCTGTTTCACCAAGTGCACCAGATGGGATATTACTGGCCGATAATGTTTAAAGATGCAATAGACTATGCAAAACGGTGCCATGAATGTCAAATCCATGAAGACATCATACATGTACCTCCTGAAGACCTTCATCAGTCAACCACTTCCTAGCCCTTTGCCGTGTGGGGACTTGATGTCATTGGCCCCATAAATCCACCGTCATCTAAAGGAAAACAGTATATATTAGCAGCAATGGACTATTTCTCCAAATGGACAGAAGCGGTTGCATTATGAAGCGTTAAAGAGAAAGATGTTGTTAATTTCATTCGGCATGCGATAATATATCGCCATGGTATCCCAAAGAGAATCATTACAGATAACAACACTCCTTTTAAGAACAGGGGGATGGAGAAGTTATGTTAGAAGTTTGAGATTCACCAGTCATTCTCAACACCCTATTATCCACCGGCCAATAGGCTAGCTAAAGTGTTTAATAAGACAATTGTAAAAATACTGAAGAAAACGGTGAGCGGGAGTAAGTGTGACTGGGATGAAAAGCTGCAGGAAGCCCTATGAGCCTATAGAACAACGCACTGTATAGTGACACAGGCTACTCCGTATTCGTTAGTTTATTGTGTGGAAGTTGTCATGCCCATCGAGATACATGGGTAGCAGTGCATCAATCAATTACAGATGATGAAAACGAATTGGATTTGCTTGATGAAAAAAGGCTGGCAGCTCAGCAGTGCTTATAATTATATCAAGCTAGAGTTTCTGCCACCTTCGATAAAAAGGTTCAACACCGATCTTTTAGAAAAGGGGATTTGGTTTTGATGTTGAAAAGGCCAATATTAGTCACTCGAAGAACAGGGGGCTAGTTTGACCCTAAATGGGATGGACCGTATGTAATAACTGAAGTTTACTCTAATGGAGCATACAAAGTAAGAGATCAAGACGGACGAGGCATCAGTATACCAATCAATGTTCACTTCATCAAGAGATATTACTCCTGACAGTAGGAGAAATTTTGATTTAGAAGATTATCAAGATAATTCTTCTATATCAAAAGGGGGCAAACACAAATGAAAGATGAAATGATGAAATAGCCTTTACAGGCACGGCCTTATTTTCTATCTTCATGAGCAAAAGAGCTGCGAAGGACAAAGTCATGTACTCCCTCTCATGAAAATGAATATAAAAAAATGCAAACTTTGCCGCCAAAGCATTAATGATTGCTACCAAGCATTGATTATCGCCAAGCATCAATGATTATCGCCAGATTAGCCGAACATCAATGATTATCACCAAGCATCGATGATTATCACCAGGATTAGCAACTGTCACTGTCGTCATCAATCGCTCACATATGCTTATTTTATCAAAATCGCTATCATCGCCAAGCTGATACATTATGTTAAACATAATACGAACGTTCTTGGTACATCATCAGCAACAACGAAATATTAATTATTAATTTATCAGTTTTGGCAATGGAACAGACTATGCAGTCAACCACATATAAAGTTGATGATAGTGATGGTAGCTTACTTCTTAAGACAGCCTAGCCAAGCCTTACATGGCCAACTACACATAAGACCTATCGCTTTCGCCATTCAGGCAGCCATGAGAAGCCAGTGGCCCTAAAAAGCCCGCAAAGGCCATCATGTGCATACCCATACGGGCAGCGAACAGAGCCAATGACTAAAAGCCCTAAAAGGCCAAAAAGTTATAAAACGGTCAGTCACGCGTGAGACCAATGCCATTTGTGAGCTCTCCGACAACGTCATGGACGAGGATGAAAATACCCTCCCAGGAATGGGTCCAAACTCACAGACGAAGAAAACCCAAATCCTCAGTTTGATTTCGGATTAACTCATGAGGAAGGGCGTAAACCTACTCATTGATGGACCGACGACCTTGAATTTGGTATCTAAGGTGGCCTGGTAAAGCCCCGTAAACTCTAGAGAGTTACTGTGGCCATCCCTGTGCATAAATCCCACTCACGACCGTGATCGTTTCAACCACTTAAGAGCTTAAACTGTGTGTGGCCATCTAACTAAACTGAAATCTCGCGCCGTCTATTGAAACATAAATCCCATACTGACAATCATAATACGTGGTGATTTTGTTAATAGTGCTTCGATAAAATATCATGCCAAGATAACTGCATAAATGAATATGTTTAGAATGATTCATGATGTAGAAGTATATGAAAGAGCAAAATATCTTGAAATATCTCTGATAAAATTTTACAAGTTGTTTATACATCATAGCACAAAAAGAATGTTTACATACAATACCTACAAATCTTCAGTTATATTCAAAATCTCTAAGTAAAGCTGCAACTCTTCTTTCAATTGAGATTGTGCTGCAGCAGTTGTGCGCTCAGCTTCAAGGATCATGCTGGCCTGATCAGGAGCACCAACTAGTTCAGATTCCAAAGAAGCAGCAGCTTCTCCACTCCCCATCCGTTCAGCTTACATGGTATTAATTAATTGATTGTTTGTTTCAAGTTCTGCTCTGATCTGACAAATAATTGCGTCTTCCACTTCCCACTGACTCTTAAGTGATAAATCTCCCTCTCAAGAAAAGTAATTTGATCACCAATGTTTGCCTTATTTCTGTCAGAAATCTTCAATTTCTCATGGAGAGATTGACTAACAGTATTATAGTTGACAAGAATATTATAGTTGCCTAAGAGAGCTTCTTCTTAAGAAGCGTCAATTCTTTCCCACGATTTAGAATCTCGGGAGCAATGACCATACTCTACGCTACTTCTAAGTTCTTCGTGGAGTCATAAAATTGTGATAAAGAAGTGTGAAGAGGCTGAACATCCACATGTGCTAAACGAGCTGAGTGAGCAAGAACTGCTAGAGCACTATCCAAAAAGGGCCACTGAGTCGGATCTTTAAAAGCGCCAACAATAACAGAAATCGCATTCTTGAAAAGCCCCAACATAAGATGTGGCACCTTTTCCAAGGAGAATTTATTAAAGGCCGCCGTCACAGAGTTGGATCCTTCAGATCCACTAGGAGTTGGCACGACTGAAATTAAAAAGATAAGAAAGGGATATAAGTTCAAAAGAAAACATATGTGTATTCAATGTTGATATAAAATAAGAAAAGAAAATATATACCTAGAGTAGGAACAACAGTGGAGATAACTAGAACAGAATGAGTCATGGGTGCTGTAGAGCTGGGGACTTCCGTGGTCATAACAGTATTGAAAGAAAGTTCTTGAACTCCTACGGTGCTTGAGTCGAGAGTACTTGGAGTAGGGACATCAACTAGATCAGAAAGAAATTCCAAACTCCAAGCTACCGACTAAATAGAAGAAGGGCATGCAGTAAGGGATTTGTTGAACGGAACGGGAGCATCAGATGTTTGAGGGACGGATGGCAAAGTTTCTTCTGGACCAGGAAGAAGAAGTATGTTCCCCATCGTTGCCTGAATATTGGATGGTTAAGCCTCTGCATCCTTTGAAGTTGATGTTCCACGAGCAGCCATCTCAGCAACATCCACGATGCAAGGGGAATACGAAGCATCAAAAGAAAGAAAGATATTCACGCCAGGAGAACCACCATATTCACCATAATCGAGTTGCTCTTCATTATCCAGAGAAGTCTCCGGAATGGGGATGGGAAGTATCGGGATGAGTAGTTGGAGCCTCAGGAAGAGAAGACCTAACTTCAGCATCCCTCTCTTCTCCAACGTTTATCTCAGCATCAGTATCTGCATTTAGCAAAGCATCTCCTTCATTAGTGAGACTTGTGGGAGAAGGGGAGAAGATGTATCTTCACTCGCAGTGTTTGCAGAATATTCTAACGAGCTGTCTTCCTCCAACACGGCTTGTTTTCCTTTATAAACAGTCTTCACAGGAAGAAGATGTGAACCTCAAGAGGGAGAAGGAATTGGTTGGGCCAAAACCTCAGGAGACAGTGACTTAGCACGAGAGCGGGTCATGGGGGAAGTAGTAATGACAATTCAACATATAGCCGGAGAAGTTCTGGCAGCGGAACGATTGGTTACGATTTCTGTGAGATTTACAATAGGAGCAATCGTGGTAGCTGCATGTTCGACAAGCTGAGAAGTTGAGGGAGGGACAAGATCTGTAACCAAAGGAATCACAGGAGTAGGACCCGCAGGTTGATTTTCTCCTACGGGAGTAGGAGAAGGCAGAACACCCCCTGTAGTTTCAAATTCATTGTGAGGACTGGCCGATCTTTCTCTCCGATTTATCATATCCAAGGGGGAACCAAAAGCAATCTAGCCCTCAGGAGTGTTCAGAGGCTTTATCTCTTTGATCGGCTCTTCCAAAGAAATTTTTAGACGAAGTTGCCCCGGGAATGCAACTTGATCTTTCTCGTAAAAATATCCGATCCCTTGCTGCGGTCTGTAATTCCTTAAACGCAGGGGAGGAACCCAGAGAGGACGATCTACGGAAAAGCGATTGTGTACTAAATAGTAATGATGACTCCACCATCACATCCAGGTATATGAAGCTGTTACTCTATTATTATACCCTGGGAGGACAAATCGAGAGCTAAAATTTCTAGTCAGAAGCTACTTCCATATCAGAGCCCAGTTATAAGGATCAACTCTGTAACTCCTCATTGTTCTGGTGACTTTCTCACTTGCTTGGGGCATGGCCTGATCATACCTAAATTGTTTGGCGAATCGACTTGGATAATAGGGTTCTCGCCAGAACTCTAGCCCTTCCTGTAAGAACGAATGCAGAGAAAGAAAGTCCTTTCAATAGGGTTCAAGGCTTGTTTATCCTCCACATCTCTATCTTCGGCCTGATAATCTAAGTAAAAAGGAAAGAAGTCGATGAAATCCATACTATCAATTTTATCTACTATCCATTCGTATCCCTTCCTTATCATTTTCCGCTTCAGAAAATGCCATAAGGGCAGATGATCAGGATGAACATAAGCTTTCTCTGAATTGTTGTAGTCCAAGGGAAATAGATGTCGAGCCATCCAGAGAAGTAATGCTATGGAGTGAAAGCAGATGAAACTCCCAGCACCGAGCTTGAGCAGTGCACCGCGGCATGACCAAAAGTTCTGTATAATGAACATAAGATAAGAGGGGCCAGGGAATATCACTTTCTGCCTTCTGCCATTGCACCCACTACTACAAATAAAGTCGGTCAAATAGAGTCTAAACTTTTTGAACTAGGAAGCATGACTAAGCTTAACCAGTAAGCCAGAAAAGCAACTAGTTCAGTTTCGGTGGTG
The DNA here is from genome assembly GCA_030180095.1 of Magnolia changhungtana. NCBI lineage: Eukaryota > Viridiplantae > Streptophyta > Magnoliopsida > Magnoliales > Magnoliaceae > Magnolia > Magnolia changhungtana. Next base: position 8,872,604 of record JASAUF010000625.1, read on the forward strand.
AATTCGGTCGGGCCCCTTATTTTCTTGCGGTTAGCTTCTAGCTCAGCACAGTGACTGTCGGGGAACCTAGAAAAGAGGGAGAAAGAAGGAAGGAAAGGTCAGTGAGCAATTCAAGTTTATAGATAAGCATTATCTGAGAAGGAAAGAGAATGTTAAAGTGCTTACACCAAGTATCGGGAAAAATGGGCTAGCCATTGGAGGGGGAAAATCTTGTGAACATCAGCAAAGTAAAATGTTTCCCTAAAGAGCTCAATGGTTGTTGCTATAATCTTGGGCACTCTGTTGGGCGCAACATAGGCGAACTCCTGGTTATAGGGAATATATTCATCAAGAAAAGATCCGGGGATGGGCAGGCCGGCCATCCTATATAAATCCCGTAAAGTAATACTCACTTCCCCTACTGGAAGATGGAAAGAATTTGTAGTAGAAACCAATACTTTAGAAAGCCTTTATAGATCATCGTATCTTTTTGAAAGAAGTCTGAAGTGGCTTCTATGGCATGATACAGCCTTGCCACAATAAGGACGTCCTTATGTTTCTCTAAAATCGCTTTAAGTCCAAGCGCTGTCATATGGGCGAACTGTCCAAAGACCTTGTGTCCTGAATTCATCTTTCCCCCATAAAGAATCGCGGCGATGAAAGCATTGCTGAATTGTTTCGAAGTAATGGATATAATACAAGGACTGAGGGTCATGACACGGTGTGAGGAAGCACATGTATCGTATTTGCCCAGTCTTTTGGGTTAAGCCTTTATCTATGACATAGCCCTCGAGAATTTGCGGCTCCTTGATTACCCAATTGGAGATATATAGAAGCTTGTTCTGTGTCATATAGTATGTTGGCTCACTTTGAAGGATTGATCGGTGACGCTGAAGTTGTAGAGGAAGAGCAATGGTCTCATCTTTATACAGGTTACGAAATTTAATTGCTTCAGTAGCCAGCTTGAGTGAATCCCAAGCATTCTGGAAACGCCTTCGGTTGTGTTCTCGAATCTTCTCCTGAAAAGCTTTGTCTTGGCACTTCTCTCTCAGTAGTTTTGGAGTAGACGGGGGAGGAGAAGCCTCTGCAGTAGAAGGACAATTATTATCAGTATGGTAGTTGGCTGTGCATTTCAACCAATCTTCCCAATCAGATTCTTGTCTAGAGAGGTGTGGTCCCTCTTTCTCTTTCATGATTATAGCCATGCGGATATGCTCCGATAAGCATTGAATACGATTAGTAAAATTCACAATGACGGGAGCTGGCTCTTTGAAGAAGGAGCTGTAGTTCTCACCGGAGCGAAGTCTTTTCTGATTCTGGGCTTCCGCAAATTGTGGGTCAAATGGTCCCGCAGTACTTGGGGAAGCGTGAGGCCTTTTCGAGCTAGCCATTTGAAACCAACACAGGAGGAAAAAAAGCATTAAGCTAAATGAAAGTATCTTAAAGTGTTGAGAAAGAAGAACGAATAAATTTAAAAGTCTGAATTTTTCAGCATAAATCATTGTGCGCAGAGTATTGTGCACGAAGTGATTGTGCGCAAGGTGTTGTACGCAAGGTGCTATGTGCGGGGCTATTGTGCGGAACAGCTGAAGTGCACAAAATGAAATGTGCAAGGTGTTAAGAGCAAAGTGTTGTGCGCAAGTCATTGAGCGCTACCTGTTGTGCGCTGGATTTTTGACTAAGTACATGAAGAGTTGTTGTGTGCAAAGGGACTTTGTGCGGAACAATGATTGTGCGGCGCACAATGGGGCTAGCGCACAAAGTTAGAAATCTGATGCAAAGACAATATGGAGCAAAGAGGAAAGTGATGCAAATAAAGACTAAGTCTTGTATTTATAGGCAGTGGGGAGAGATGTTGTGTGCTAACAGTTGTGCACAAAAGTGTTGTGCGAAATCCATTGTGCGTAAATCGGCCAGCACATAATGAGGAAAATATGCACACAATGAAGGAGATTAACAAAACAAGTGTTTGAAAGAATTGTTATTGATCCTACATGATTATTTTGTAGGTACAAAAATAAAATGAAGGATCAAGGGGGCATCTGTTGAGGCATAGAAAGAAAGGGAGACAGCAGAAAAAGCATTATGCGCAATCAGGATGGTAAAAAAGAGTATTGTGTAGAAAAAAGTAAGTATTGTGTGGAAAAAATGGTCGTTGTGCAGAAATAGCCATTGTGCGTAGACGATTGGAGTGCACACCGAGTTCCGCACAAAGGATAGCGCACATCGAGTGCTGCACAAAGGATAGCACACGATGGAATCCGCACCAAGTCGCTCGCACAATGGAATCCGCACAAAGGTTGTTAGCACAAAGAGGATCACACAACGACGACATGGAATGTTCGCACATGTGAGAAGGCTATATATACCCCTTGACCCCTCTGAAGGGGTCATTAGCAACCAATCGGGAAGCAGAAGAAGATTTGAAGAGAGAGAGAGGTACAGCTTCATCACCATTGTGCGGAATGACTATTGTGCGGCGCACAACACTACCGGCACCCAAACTTCGTTCACGCACAAAAAGTGCCAGCGCACAAAGGGCGCTAGCACACATAGGGCGCTAGCACACAATGGCTCTAGCGCACAAAGGGTTTTGGGCAGCAATCTGTAATACCTAATGCTTCCGCCAATGAATATCTCAGCTCATACCATTCCTATTATTACTTTTTCATCATCATCATAAGTCTGTTTTGGAATCAAAGGAGAAAAGGATGTAAAAGAATTTAGAATATATAAAGAAAGTGATTATCTTTCTTGTTTTCTTCTGGTAATTAATTCAATGAATGAAATTTCCCAAACGAAATGCATTTGTTTCTTTTTCGAAACAGTATGAGTTCACTATTAGAATTTTGCACGATAGTTATTTCGAATTTCTTTGGAACTACTTGGGTTGGACTCACCCAAACACTATCGGATATTGGGTAGATGATTCCCACGTCCAACAATTTGATCACCTTATTTTTTATAATTTTCATCATGTTTGGATTGAGATGTCTTTGAGGTTGTCTAGTTTAGCGCCCTCATCGAGGTAGATCCGATGAGTGCATATGGAATGGCTTATATCCTTAATATCAGAAATGGTCCAACCCAAGGCTCCTTTATGGTCCCTTAGAACATTCAACAATTTAATTTCTTGATCATTATCTAAAAATGAAGAGATCACCCCAAGATAAGTTTCATTTTTACCCAAGTATACATACTTAAGCTCATTTAGTAGTGGTTTTAAATCAAGCTTTAGAGCATTGGTTAGTGATGGCAAAGGTCGCAAGTCCTCGATAGGCAGGATTTGAGTGCGCGGTCTCCATCGGTATATACTAATGTCCTGGGTGGTAGTGCTCTCATTATGATCACAAATTTCAGCAAGCACTTTTTCTAAATCAGAATTTTTCAAGTCCCTAAATACTTTAATCAATTTCTTAGATAGCCTAGGTTCCAATTCCTCTTCCTCTGTCAAGTAGTCCATAAAATTCAACTTATGGATCTCATTATTGTCTATGGGTTGCTTACATAGATTGAAAATATTGAGCTCTAAGGTTATGTTAACAAAAAACAACTTCATCATTCCATTCCTACAATTGATGATTGCATTTGAAGTTACTAGGAATGGGCGGCCTAAAATAATGGGAACTTGAGCACTAGCATTTACCCATGGTTCAGTGTCTAGCATAATAAAATCCATAAAGAAGTAGAATTTCTCCACTTAGACTAACACATCCTCTAAAATTCCCCTTGGTACCTTAATGGAGCAGTCAGCGAGTTGGAGTATAATTGTGGTTAGTTTAAGCTCACCTAACCCCATTTGTTGGTAAACTAAATAAGGTATTAAGTTGACACTTGCACCCAAATCTAGTAAAACATGCTTAATTTAGAAATTCACAATAATACAAGGAATAGTGGGACTTCCCCAGTCTTTGTATTTGGGTACAGCCCATTTCTGAATGATAGCACTCACTTTCTCCGTGAGGAAGTGTAACGCCCCGAATTTTCAGAACCCGAGTACACGACCCGTTTCCCAAAAACCCGAGTGTTAACCTTAAAGGATAGTCAAATATATATATTTTTTTCTTCTTTTATCAGAGTAAGCAGATGAGCGTAGAATGGACAAGTAAGCATAAAGGAAAGTTCCATTATCATTTAGAATATACAAGAGAATGCCCATAATGACTTATACAAACCAATGTCCCCATTCTTACAATTACAAAATGAAATAATATTACATGTGAAATAAAGTAAATTACAACAAATTTGAGATATGAAATCCTGTAGCAACCCTTAGCAAATATAATCATGCACCCTTATCAACCATAGCACTTCGCTCCTCATCAATATGAACATGAATGTCGTTGGAGCCACTGCGCTACAATGTACGGTTATATATTTGATGGATGAGTGGCCAACTCAATGTGAACTCCCCTCAAGATTACACACCGCCGCATTAGGTAAGCATAGTTATAAAATAAAGCATACAAAATAATACATGATGCAAATCTTATTATGTGCATGGATGCGTGAAGTATGCAATCATCGCCCCAGGGATGCTCATCCGTGCGATCATCGAACCTGGGAAACATCATCCAGTTAGGTCCTCATGCATCGTCGACCGGGTAAAACATCCGGATGGTGGTGTCCCGGTAAAACATCCAGGACAAAGCGATGTGGACCGGGTCATCGGCCGCAACATTCGGCGTAATCACGGGGCATGAAGATCCAGGTCATCATCATAATCGAATGATGGTCATAAGTGCAACATTCAGCGTAATCGCAGGGCAAAGTGATCCAAGTCATCGAGATATGCCATGTATGCATGATTAGCCAATCCGTTATTAATTCAATTACAACCAGCAGGTTTAATAAGCTCAAAGGTCACTACGGGGAGCACAAGGCCGGCGTGAGGCGACAACTGAGCATAGTGTCCCATTCCACCATCCCTGGCTCATGAGGCTACCACCTTAGGATGTTTAATGGAAACCCATCGACTAGTGGACAATCATATTACAATATGTGGGGCTTACCATCGCATGGTTGCACAGTATAAAACATCAAACCCATGTAGAAATATCAAATAAAACCACGTAGGGGCGAGTATCAAAATATGCCACATAGGGCGAATATCAAAATCATACGATAAAGACCATCCTTAAAAACCACTTTGGGCACAACAACCCTGGATGGTAGGCCCACATCAATGATCCATCTAGACCACCACTCAAAAACCACCGAGTCGAAGGTCCATTACGATCACAAAGAGTCAAGTTACATCCCAAGTATGGGTGTACATTCATACGTGGGAATTTCCCACTAATGTACCAGTTTAGGTTCCGTAAGCAATCCACAAATAATCCACAAGCATGAACAATTATACTGGGATAATCATAAAGCATGTAAACAAAAATTTAATTTCTACCAAATTAACACATGTGATTATAAGGAGAGATATCAATTATGAATTTAAATAAAAACTATAACTTAAGCTAATGAGAAGATGGAAAGCTCAAGGGGAAGAATCATCACCTTATACTTGAATCGCTAACTGATGTTGCTAGGAAGTGCGTGCACCCTCAAAGTTGAGTCCTACCATAGATTATGAAGTTTGCACATGAGATTAGTGTTTTACCAAAAGTCTATGGCCGAGATTCACGCAACTAAGGGTTTGGATTACGTTTAGGGTTCTATTATAGAATTAGGGCTTCACCTAGGATTTAGTTATAGGGTTTAGATTCTAGGATTTAAATCCTAGATTATTATTAATATTATTATTATTTTTATCATCGTACAATGTGCCAATTAATATTCATGATAGGAGTATCAACCCATCCATATTAATAATGATGGTTCTTAAGTTCATATTTAAATGCACCGACATTATCAAGTGTTCTTATAATGACTAATAATTTATTAAATAATAGAGGTATAGGATATTTACTAATAGTAAAATGACCAATGATAATAATCATATTACAGGAAATACACAAATCCCATAAAGAAAATTATAACATTTCCTAATGATAATAATCATAGCTGTAAATAATGAATCTAGTCTTGGTAATAGATATTATGACCTACCATTAAATAAAAGACCATTATTTGATAACTACAATTTCATTTACCATAACTAGGTTATATAGTGGACTTTGATCCTACCGTACTTTGTGAAATTTTACCATTAGATCCAACCTAACTTATTATCTACATTTTGAGTATTGGCCTAGGGTTTAGATCTTGGATTAAATTTCTAATTGATGTAGTAACGATATTAATTATATTATTGACTAAAAATAATAATCTAACAATGGCTAAACAACAACCCACGATGGATCATGTCGCTAATAATTCCAAACAGTTAGTACTATTAACAATATTCTCACATTTAGTCAATGTGACACCAATAGTTGTTTTTATGAAAATAAATAGCATGATCTAGTGTTAATAATAATAATTTAAGGATGACTAGGTAAAATATTAATATTTTAGTAATGAAGATTTTTATATGAAACAACTAATACTTATACGAATCGTTTTCTAATCGTTAATCATACCGGATTTTAATAATCCCAAAAATAATGATAGCAATGATGATTAAAATAAATTAAATCTGACAGAGAAATGTGGGCTCACCTAGTCGACTCAGTTCGAGTCGAGTTGACTTGGTTGCAACACACCAACCCACCTATCTCTTTCTTCTTCTTCTCTCTCTCTTCTTCTTCTACTTGCTCTCATTCCTCTCTTTTTCTTCTTCTCCTGCTAGAATGTCCAGCAAGACACGGACCCAGTCCAATTTGGACTGCCCATGGCCACCACTCAACGGCAGGTGCACACAGCCCGAGTCGAGCTCACCTCCCGCTCTCTACTTCTCTCTCTCAGTTCTTCCATTTCCTTCTTCTTTCTTCCCTTTCTTCTTTCTTTCGCCCGATTAGGATCGTCCCACGAGGCGACCAATCCATTGACCTCGGACCCGGACCGGCGGCGATCGGGTCGAGATGCGGTGCAAAGAATCGCACCACCTTCTCTCCCTCATCCTTCTTTCTCCTTCTTCCTTCTTTGTTTCTTTCTCTCTTTCTTTCTTTCTTTTTCTTTTCAGACACGTCCCACAAGCTTAGACGAGGCCAAAACCATCAGCAGCCGACTGCTTCTTGGTGGAGAAGAAGACCGCCATTAATGGCAGATCTCGAGCGGAGCTTCATTTCTTCAAAACGTTTCTTTCAGAAGGTCAGGACAGGTCCATGGGAGCTTAGGGAGGTGGTTTTTCGAAGCTCTAAGATGATTTGGGTGGTGGGTTTGCTAGAGGAAGCAAACGGCTAGGGAGAGTCATTTTTTTCAACTCTTCATTCTCTCTCTCTCTCTCTCTCTCTCTCTCTCTCTCTCTCTCTCTTTGTATCCGAAAACCTAGCTTAGGACGGTCCAGATCTCTCTGTTATGAACGGCTGGGATTGGGGAGGGGAGAGAGCACACGGATTGCCCTCGTGGCAGTTTCTATTTATGGAAAATTTATGTTTTTGAGACTACTTGTGTCAGTTCTCGTGCGTACACGTGTGCCGGAAAACTGGATACAATAGTGGGGTTTTGTTTGTGCGTGTGTCCTCTGTCAGATGGACGGTTTGGATCCTTCAGAAGGTCAGCGTGGGTGGGCCGTTGATCGGTCGAAATCGGACGTTATTTCGTCCGCTGTTGGAAGTGAAGAGAGAGAGATTCTCTCCGTTTTTGGAAATGGCGGGTCAGCCCGCTGCTGACTGAGCTTAGTGGTCCGGTGCACCTTAAGTGCACCACCCATGGTGTACACAAAATAGTTGTGGGGCCCACCGTGGTGTTTACATGAAATCCACTCCGTCTATCCTACTCCATGGGCCTAAATGGGTCCCTACACTAAAGATCAAGCACATCTAAGATCTAGGTAGGCCATGCTAATCAATTAGACCTTTTTAAGTGTCGGTTACATTGTTTCGATGGTCGGATCGCTTCGAAATTTAATGTCAACGGTTAAAAGACCCTAGTGGGCCATTTACAAGTCTTTTATCATATATCATTAACCCAAGTACTAATATTAACATACATTTTATTATTATAGTATATCACTTATAATTATAATGATTTAAAACCTTGCACACATATAAAAATATAATCTTAATACTAACATACTGCTATATACATGTTACTGATCACCTATCTATTAATATATAGTTCAATTATATAATGTAGAATTATTATTCCTCATGTTTATTTAATATAACATTATTTTCACAATATTTCATATACATTAATTACATGCATGTCACTCTATTACAATACATTTTCATATATTTTTCTATTTTGTATATAAATTATCAAAGCACGTCCATAACCTTTTAATCCATGTTTGTGTAAAATTTATAATATAATAAATAGATAAAATAATACACTTAGTATATACATTATTTGACTACTGGGTGGTTTGATATGTTGATAGGGATCACCTTCGATGGTCAGATTTAATACTAGGATGTACGTGAATGTTCACTAAGCTAGGTTTATATTTATCTCTAAATTTGGTTACATGGTAACACCCGAGTACTAGAAAGTACGGGGTGTTAAAGGAAGGCCTTCTTGTGCACATTTAATTTCCTCTTCACAATGCACATGTCCTTCAGATATTTAGCATATGATGAAATTTATCTAATGGCATTAAGTAGAGGAATATTGACAGTAACGTTTTGGAGCACATCCAACATCTATTGGTATTTCATAGGGACAGTTGGATTCCGAAGTCTAGATGGGAACGGAATTGCAGGCTCATGTGACTTACTCTCTTTATCCTTTTATTGTAGCAGCTCTTGAACCATAATCTTTTCATCATTCTCTTGAGATGGTGGCTCATCTTCCGGTATTTCTACTGGTTGCATTATCTTGTTATCGACCTCTTTTCCACTTCTCAAGGTAATGATGGCCTTAGCTTGTTCATGATGTAGTTCACTTGGATTTGCATCTCCAATGAAATGTGTAATTCTAGGGTTTGGCACAGGTTAAGAAGGAAGTGTGCATTTTTCCCTAGCATTTAATTAAGTCTCAATCCTAGCCACAGCCGTCTTTAATTCCTGATTTGATTGGATTAGAAACTGATTCATTTGAGCTGGAGAGTTCATGAATGCGGCCAATGCAACCTCCACAGATGATTGCTTTGGTAAGGCCACATATGGTGCATTATTAGGTGCCCCAAAGAAGTTATTTTGTGGAGGCCCTTAAGGTGCATTGGGCGCATTAATTTGTGGTCCACTCCTCCAACTAAGATTAGATAGTTACGCCAATTTGGATTGTACGTGTTTCCCATTGGTTGCACAACTAGCCTTTGGTAGTTATTTATAGCATTTGCTTGCCCATGCGTATACATGATATCTTATACAACTGGGATTGTTGGACAATCCTTTGTGTCATGGTCGGCACCACCACAAATGCTACAAAAATTACCTAAGGAGGTGTTTGCTTTAATCGCATCAACCTTGCTAATTTCTAAGGCTTTAACTTTTCTAGCCAATGCAACGAATTTTGCATTAAGGTTTTCTTCCTCTCTTAAGACGTACATCCCCATTTTCTCTCTAGGAATAGGTTTAGTTTGGTCTGGTTTAGTAGAGACATCATGTAAGACCCGTATCCTAGATCGTACCATTCCGTAGACTTCCACGGTCTTCCCGATCGAATTCCGTCAACCTTTGACCCTTAACCGGTATTTGCGCGCGACCCTGATTCATACACCGTCAACCCGAGTCAACTCAACCTAAGACTTGCACCCTAGTAACCGTACCGTCACCGCGATTCCGATGCCATGACTCGCGCGCCGATCCGATACCCTGGTCAGGAGATGTGGGTCCGCGTTCAGTGCAAGGAAAATGCCGTGCATGCAAATTCCGAGAGAATCTCTATGACTTGTCACATCAATCAATCAATCAATCAATCCCATCATGTCAAGTACATGTCAAGTACACATCACCTCACACCCTTTCCTAAGCAACCCCACCCATACCTTTCTTACACAATTTACCACAAAAGTCAAAAAGTCTCTTACACATCCATCACCACCACATCCCTCTCCCTTTACAACCCTTTCTCTCTCATTTCTCAAACACACTTTCCAAGCAACCCAAAAATTCCATACATCCAAGCCTCTCCAAGCTCTCCCAAGCAACAAATGTGGCCCACTTTCCCACCCTCTTATCTCCCATCTCAACCATCAAAACTCCATCTCTTCCATTGGGATCGAAGCTAAGGAGCAAAGGAAGTCAAGGGAGCAAGAAGAAAGTGGTGGGTGATTTTGGATTTTTGTCTTTCATTCATTTGTTTGATTTAAGGGTCCATATAGGTGGGACCCACCTTGATGTACGCCTTGTAACAACAGGGGCCCATAGCGGCGGGGCCCCTCCATTATCTCCGATCTCTCTCTCTCCCTCTCTCTTTCTATGATCATGGCCCACACATGATATGTGTATATTACCCATGCCATCTAAATATTGGGCCACCTTGATCCCTTTTTAGGGCCTACATGACTGGGTGGTCACACAGGCCCGGATGAAAGGGAAACACAAATATTAGCCTGATCCTAAACAGGTGGTCTATGTGGGACCTACCTTGATGGGGTGTATACCCACACCGTCCATCACCATGGAGGGTGCATTGATGCTGGGGGTGTACTAATAGTCAAGTGTTAACTGACGGTGGGTGTTCAGTGAAGTGTGTGCAGATGGTGGGGTCCATGGGACCTACCCACATCATCCATCCGTTTTGGCTGGCCACGCCACATGCACATGGTGCATCCACTGTCCAAGGATGGTGGGACCCAAATCCATAGCCCATGTGGTAGACAGTGAGAGATACCTCGTTTCAATGCTGAGCCCAGATCCATAGCTCACGTGGTAGACGGTGAGGGATACCTTATTTCAACACCTGAGGTCTTGGCACGATTCCCTAGTGCAAGTGGTTTGTAGTGGAGTGTGAGTCCGCTGTGGGGTCCATGGGACTCATCCACGCCATCCACCCATTAGGATGGGCCACACCGTGGTGTGTGTGGGGTCTCCACCATCCCTGGACGGTGGGACCCACCCCATGTGTGGGCTCCCTTGATGTACATGCATGTCCAGGCCGTCCAGGGACTGGGTGCTGTGGAATATTATATATTATATTATAATATAATGCTATGTATATTTACTTTATAGTAAATGTTGTGGTCGACCCTACGTGGGACCCACCTCTGTCTTTAAAAAGCTTAAAGCTGCATAGCAGCAGGTATGTTATAAAATATATTATATTATATATATATATGTATATGAGGGTGTGGGCCCTACGTGGGACCCACCTCTATTGTTATTTAAGCAGTATTAGCTGCATGTACGGCAGCTATATAGCTGCCATGTGGTGTGTAGACCTGCTGCTGCTGTAAGCCCCACCTATTCCATCCACGCGATCTACCTATGGGACCTACCATGAGGCATGTGTTGTATACAAACCATCCAACCATTTGAGATATCATTTTATGGTGTGAGCAAAAGAATGGGTCAGATCTAAAGTTCAGTGGACCCCACCCTTTAAATAGTGTACCATGACATCCACCGTTCAATACTTCTATGGGCCACCCTAGTTCCCAATATTGTTTCCACTTCATTTATCTCTATGTTAACTTGTGAATAGGTCGGATCTCAAATATACATAAGGGTGGGCCCAATTTGATATACATGAGGCCCATTGGTGCGACCTATTTGATGTACATGAAGCCCGTTGGTGTGGCCCATATAGTATGGCCCATTTAATGTGGCCTGCTTGACATAAGAGGCCCACTGAGATGTATTCGAGGCCCTGGTGCGAGGCCCACCTGTTGTGTGTATTTGAGGCCCGAGGTGATGTATGTTGGCCCGTATGACTTGGCCTATGTGACGTAAATGACGCCTATCATGATTATACGTGAGGCCATGGGCCCACTATATGTTTAGCCATATGTAGGTCACCCCCTTAGGAGCAATGTTGGTTTGACATCCACATTGAGGGGCAATGATGGTTAGACATCCTCATTGTGACCTTCCCTTAAGCCTTGTTAGGCCCATTCTCTTCGTGGGTTAACCCAAATAAGTGGGCCCCATTCACCATAAATGGATGACTCAGTATTATTAGATTTGATATAACCACAGCCAAGTACCGATCTTTATATTATGGTTGATTGGCTGATCATCTATAGACCCCGCTTTGTTTATCGGTGCCGATTATGGAGGCCGGCGCTGATTATCGACCCTAATTATTGGTGTCGATTATCAATGCTGATTACCGGTGCCGATTGTCGTGGCCGATTGCCGATTAGCAATCGAGGTCGATTATCATGACCGATTGCCGATTCCGTTTGACGTGACGATTTGCCAATTTTGATTGTCGAGGCCGATTATCGAGGGCAATTCTGAGTGTTGATTCCAATTATTGAGGCCGATTCCGATTGTCGAGGCCCATTATGATGTATTCGAGGCCTATGGGACGTGGCCTATTGTGATAATTTCTGACCCATATGGTGAGGCCTGACTTGATGTAAAGTAAGTCCGTGGGAGCGGCCCATTGCGATGTATATTAGACCCATGAGATGCGACCCGCTTAATGTATATGTGGCCCATGAGTTAGGCCCATCGCGATGTGTATTAAGCTCTTGAGTGAGGCTCATGGTGTTGTATATTTAGCCTTGGTGTGAGGCCATGAGTCCACTGTATGTTAGGCTCTATATGGGTCATTCCTTAGGGGCAATGTCGGTTAAATGTCCACATTGTCGAGGTTGGTTGTCGATGCCGGTTATTGATATCGATTATGAGTATGTGACCGCATAGCATCATGATACATGCCCATATGCATCATCTGCATGTTTGTTATGAGATGTGGCTGATCATTGCATATGTCATTGGGGAGGTTATTATGAGACTCCCTGATAGGCGGAGGTTATCTCACATGAGCACACGATATGCGCAGGATTGGTGCATGAATGGATTGTATAACTCATGCATCTTGCATTATATGTTGTGATTACTGTACGCCCTAGCAACATCAGGGTCGTAGCCTCCACAGGCATATCGTGGTGGCCAGATGGGACACCGGAAATGTTTGGTTCAAGCATCGGGCTGCCATAGATGGCCCTGGGTGAAAATTCCTAAAAACCTATTGGTACCAGAGGATGCCCCAACATCGAGACCGAGTGGATGTACATGAGCGCCCGAGTGCCGAATACCAGGAGGCGGCATCTCCCACTATGTCGTGGTCGGTTGAGAGGGGGTGTGGCCTTACCTGCCCAAGGGAGTAGGCATAGCTAGGCTGAGTTTGACTAGCTCGAGGAATGAGTCTGCTATTGACGAGCCGGGTAGGTATTGGCAAACTACTGGCCAGGCAGATATTGAGGTCTCTTCCACTTACCCAATTGTGTGCTTGATGGAGTGGCAGGTGGCATGGAGTGTACTAGACCCAGGTGATGATCCCAAAAAGGAATCGTACTAATATGTGAACTTATTGAGTAGGAGTTACATACTCATGCATTTATTTCATTCACTATCCACTCGGGCTGGTGGTACACAACTAATTGTTGTGTACCTTCGCATGGCCAGGATTTCGGTTGGGCTCGCAACTAACCTAAGACCACATTGAGTCTGATGATCCAAATTTAGGTATGGGACTGGTTTGAATAGAAGTCCCTTATGATGGACCCCATAGCCTGAGATACTACGTACTATCATCCCGACTTCACTCCAGTTTGGTCATTTCATTCACACCGCATATTACATTGCATCCATAGTACTTAGCATTTTGAGTTGCCATGTTTCTGCATTGATATGGTCATTAGTACTCATGCCTTGTATCGCATAGCCTTGGTACGGCTGATGGCACTCTTAGACTTATCAGTATATTTTCGCTTATTTCGATATTGTATGATTTATGAAATTGTATCTTCGGCATCTAATATTTGGTTCGCTTTGACTCATCATTTGCATAACTGATTTGTATTATGTACCCTGATATTGTATAACTCATGGACTTGTCAGTACTTCCACTTACTCTAATATTGCTTACTTGGCACTTACCTTGTGGACACACTTTCACCACTCACTAAGCTTTCTATAAGCTTATGCACGATAGATGCGTGCAAGTGACGTCAGGTCGCAACAACATTAAGCTTGAAGCATGCAGCAGACTTATGAAACTTTGATTTTTGACATATGTATTTCCCTTTCAGCACTGTATTCAACTGTTTATATTAGTGGATATGTGATGACGATGATATTGCCTTTGTGACTTAGGTAAACTTATGGTTACGCTTATTATGAGTTAAATGTACATTGGAAAATCCTCCTTGTAGGATCCAAAGATCGGAATCTGGCGTATGGACACTGGGAGCCGAGAATGGAGTACTACGGAGGCTGTCGGCACTGGATTCAGTGATCAGAAATTTTGTGAGCCCGATTTTTGAGTTTGGGACGTGACACATCCCATGTCTGACTATTATCTGCTAACATGTCTAGAAAATCCCAAGCTTCATTATGATCTTTGTCAAGAAAGGTTCCACCACACATCATTTCTATGAACTAACGGGTATCCATGGTAAGCCCCTTTTAGAACGCATCAATCAAGTGTCATGGTTCAGAACCATGATGTGACCAAGTGAGTAGAAGGTCTTTGAAGCACTCCCAAGCTTGGAAAAACAGTCCATTCCCCTTTTGGGAGAACGACATGATTTTCTATTTTAGTGCATTTGTTTTGTACTTGGGAAAGAATTTTTTCAAAAACTCTCTACTTAAAGCTTGCCATATAGTGATAATATGAGGTCTTAGAGAGTTGAGTCATGCTTTGGCCCGATCCTTTAGAGAAAATGAGAATAACTTAAGTTTGAGTGCATCCCTATTGCCATTGTTTACTTACAATGTTGCAATCACTTCCTCAAAGTCCTTGAGGTGCAAGTAGGGGCTTTTAGAATCCAGACCATGAAATTTAGGAATCAATTAAGTTACACCTAGTTTAAAATCAATGTTCCCTATGTGAATAGGGAACACAATGCAAGATGGTAAAGTTGATCTCTCAGGGTATAAATGTTCATGTAAAGTTCGTGATTGGTTTAATACATTCCTATGAACTTCATTCTCATCCTCAAGAGGAGGATTGCGTTGATTTTCTCTGTTTTGGATTATAGTTGGATCTGACAGATTTGGATTTACATTATCAACTGGGTCTGTCATGGAATCTAAGTGGTGTTAACTACCTTTCCTAGATGAATGATCAAGGCCTGGAACTAGTCCACCTTTGGAGGAGAGTCGATTATTTTGACCCCTACTCCAACGGGACATAAACCATCCACACCACACAACAAAAACCACAACTTCAAATTACAAGTATATATGATACTCAGAGTAAAAATAAAAACTTTCCAATAACCCAGGCGGCAGAGTCAACCAATGAGGGTTCAAACTACAAAGCAAAATAAATCAAAAGAAAGTAAAACTAACGTAGAAATTAAATTATACTAATCTGGAAAATAGATTCAGCGGATTATCTTTGTGATGAAGCAGTAACTGTATGACAACCATAGCACTTGGGTGATAAAATCCCAAGCGAAAGTAACCTTATGTCACAGTTAGTGCTTGAAAGACCCAATTAAATTTACTTTCAAAGTAAAACAAATATTCTATAAAGTAATTAGAACAAAAAATCTGCAGAAATTTTGGAGGTCTTATAAAAGAACTTACCTTGGCTATCTTGCACAGATCCAATCTCCCTTCGTCTCCCTGGCAACGGCGCCAAAAACTTGCTTGTTTGCCTCCAAGTGCAAAGGTTCATAAGTAGTATCCTATGAATACAGGGTTGATCCCCAAGAGAAATGGTTTAGAAGAATGTAGAAAAAATAAATCAAATTCATAACTAAGTAATGAAAACTAAACGGATGTAATGATTTTGAAAGTTTTGAAGGTATGACTTTTAAATGGAATTCAATTAAGTTAAAAAATAACACCCAAGCTTCAAAGTTCCACACAGAGGTTAATAATCCATAAATCATGATGACTTTGATAACACAAATAGGATCTGAACACTATGCTCGGCCTAATCGGAAAATAAAGCAGTTCAAATATTTTTAGTAAATGATATAAGAGATTAAAGAATAATGGATTAGCACCATTAACATATATTCTCAAGTGTCAGTGATTTTAAGCATTAAATATCCATGAGATAATGAATCAAATAATGTAGTAGGTTGAGAATATCCCCCATCCAAGAAATCTAATTGATCGAGGTTAAGCCTAAGCATCCACCATATGGATCTCACATGATGGATCAAAAATCAAAACCTAGATAATTGATAATATGCATATACCATTCATCTCATCATAAAAAAAAAAATTTAATTAAAAAAGAATCAATCATCATAACTTAAAGAATCATTAAACCCAGGTGCTTTCCTTCTAGCTTGGGCTAGAGGGAACTAGAAAAACATAACTAAATGACAAATAGAAAGCAACAAGAAAGCAAGAAAAAAAAATAAAGATCTAAAAACTTGTAAAGAAAAACAATTTCTAAAACTATGAAACTTGAGAGCTTTCTTGAAAAGGATATCCTCAAAAGTCTTAGGAAACCCTTATTTATAGGATAGTTTCCGCAAAATCGCAAAACCGCCTTAAATTTACACACTCCACATAAATTTTGCATAACTCTTCGATGTCATCGAAGACTGCATTCAATTTGTCCAACAACCAAACTTGATTTTCCTGTAATTCTTCGATGTCATCTAACAGTCTTCGATGTTTCCTCTAAGCTCAGATCCTGCTAATTTCTGCACCTCCTTCCTTTTCCACTTGGTTTTCTTGACTCTTGGGATCTTGAAATCTTCAATCTTGGTCTCCGAAAGTCCATTCTTTGCCTTAGTAATTCTTGAGCATCAAATCCATGCTTTTAATATTCTTTTCAATTTAAGCTCTTAAACTCACCTTGCAACATAAACATGTATAAAATATACCATTAAGCATTATCATGTTCATAAAACCAAGATATAAATGGGGAAAAATATGTAATATTTGAGTCTCAACACGCATCAAGGATTCTCTTGCATAGGATGAAGTGTGTCATTTTCGAAAAATAATCTACCACCCTAACACTGAATCCATACCACGCTATGTGCATGGGAGACCCGGCACGAAGTCCACTGATAGGTCCTCCCAAGGGCCATTAGGCACAGGTGAAAGGGTGTAAAGACCCGTATTATGAGATTGCCCCTTGAGACCTGGCAAACATGATAGTGCCGCACCACTCTACCCACGTCACGTGCTAACTGTGGCTAGTAATGTTATTCTTCAACAAGAGTTTACATCTTGTCCCGTCCAATGTGTCCACTAAGGCCACCTCCATGTTGCTCTTGGATGATTTGCTCCATCAGTGAGCTTTTGTGAATATACAGTTGATTCCCTTTGAAAAGGAACCCATCTTGCATATGTAGTTCACTGGGGTAACTTTCTTGCATCTAACACATGCATCCTTGAAGTCATCGTCGTCGACATATATATATATATATATATATATATATATATATATATCATTGAGGCGCTCGAACCCGACAACCCCATTACTCATAATAACTAACAAAGTTGCACGATGGCTCAATACATCAGCCACTTTGTTTTGCTCCCCAGACTTATGTTTCAGTATAAACGTGAATTCCTACAAAAATGAAATCCACCTAACATGTACACATTTCACGTTAGTTTAGCTATTAATGAATTTGAGAGCTTGATGGTTTGTGTAAAGAATGAACTCCCTTTGAATTAAGTAATGTCGATAATGTCGCAGTGCCTGAACCACTGCATACAATTCAAGCTCATATGTCGGCCACTTTTTATCACGCCCCAAATTCAGAAATCGGGCTCACAAAATTATCGATTGTCGAATCCAGTGCCGACAACCTCCGTAGTACCCCATTCTCTACTCCCAGCACCCATATGCCAAATTCTGATTCAGGGATCTTACAAGGAAGATTTTCCAACGTACATTTATCTCATAAGAAGAATAACAAAAAGTTTACCCAAATCTGGAGTAATGTAATTAAGCAAGCGAAAGACTGAGATAGGTATATAAAGTATATGTACGAGTTCGTAACCTCCAAAGTATGATCATGTAGTTGGGCTGAATATATACATAATTTGTTTCAAAATACACAAAATATCAAAATGTAGATGTTCAACTAATTCAGTATCCCTGTAATCCTGATGACGTAGCTCTAGGTTTACACAGACCCGCCTGAGAGCTGCACGTAAGAGAACTCCTCATCAATGAAATCTGCCTCTGTCGTGAAAGCCTCGTCGTAACCTGCATCTAAATGAGAGTCTGGTTGGTGTTTTAAAACATCGACCCAGAGTGGGAGTGAGTGATCAACTTAGTGGTACTATAAGGCAAAGGTTAACATGTTATCAATTCAGTCAAGCAGTAATGATAAAGTAGTATAACAATTATATCCTAAGTACTCTTATTAATGTAGGGATGGTATGTTGTAATGATGCATGCCCCCGCCTGCACTCTCTGAGCGACTTCATCTAATGATCGCGCATGACAAACTCCCTAAAAGTGTGCTTCCTCACCAAAGCACATGCAATATGGTGCATGGTCGTGTTAGCCAAGTAATTTATAAGGATTATTCATACAATAAATTCAGAAAGCTAAGGTACCTCCCTTTTTATCATTTACCCAAGCAAGGATCCATCTAAGGTCATCAATCCTAGTTTAATCATATACGATAGGCAAGTTGTAGGGCATCACCCCTGATGAAAACAGTGGATAGGCAAGTTCAAGAGTTTACACTCGAGGTCGCTACAGGAGGTTCGTCACCTCAGCGTAGGCCTAATTTATACTCAAAGTCACTACAGGAGGCTTGTCACCTGAACGTAGGCCGACAGCTCGAATACGATGTCCCATACACCACCATATTTGGTTCATGAGTTTAGATTGCTCATTAAACATAAGTGGTCACTACAGGAGGCTTGTCACCCTTCATCTGATTATACTTACCCACATAAGGCAGTTGCTAACACATGTTATCAACTGTAGGTCGACAAGCTCAACCACGATATATCATACACCACCATGCCCGGCTCATGAGTCTTAGTAGATTTTAGTACCATGGTTGAAATGGGTTTTATATTGGTAAGTGGTACCTTAGATTCAAGCAGTAGTGTCCATACATGGTAAACACACAATAGGCCAATCAGGTTATTTGACACATGCGATTGGTACGAGCGCATATTGAATTGATCGACATGGAGTGCATAAGCACTTCGTGTGGCCTAACCACTATCGACAACCAGCATATGGCTCAGATTCATCAAACGTACCTAATGTGGTGAAACTAGTTTGCCACTCAATCAGGAACCGTTACCGATTGCCTGACCACGTAGTAGCCCCAAACATATTCAAATGCAGTAGGCAGTCACATGTCTTATCATACAGCATTTAGCAAGCAATTACAATAAAATTCTCATTTGAGCATTTTATCAAATATATTGAACAAGTTATTAAACATATGCATTTTATCCATAAATCACATGGTATCAATTTACATTACATGAAGGAAACTAAGAGCATGGATAAGGTAGTGGAGAATCTTATCTCAACATCCTTATTAAAAGCGATCCATCGATCAATTTCTCATTCAGACATTTTATCGAACACTTAGGCTACACATTACTACATACATGAATTAAATTAGTTATAGCACATATTGTGGCAAATCCTTTTATAAAGGAGTTGTCTTACATACAACAAACATGTATTCTAGATTAATAGTCATGGCAAGCATAAATCATAATTACACTTTCATTCAAACATTTCAACAAACACATGGAATGCATTATATATTCATATAGTTCACACACATGTATAGTTTATCGAATACATCGTAACTAAGATCATATGGCAGCAATCAAGTCAAGCATAAATCATTGCTGACATTGAAAGCCTTGAAAACTATAACCTAAATGTTTATAGTCCGCACATTCTGTCGGATTCCTCGTTTCGAACTCAATTCGAATCCTATGTTCCTATATACAGAACAACGGTACCTAAACATCGAAAAAGGTTAGTTATTTCATCGATTCCCCTATTTGGATTCCTAAAATGAGATTAGGGTTAGGATTTCTTACCCAAATCATAGTTGAAGATGAACGCATAGCGAGGTGGGGTGGTACATCGAGGCGTGGAGTCGTGGGAATGAATCTCAGCAACGATCTCATTATCTCACTCTCTGCTCCTCACTCTTTTCTCCTCTTTTCTCTCTTCTCTCTCCTAGGGTTAGAGAAATTTGTATGGAATGAGAGAGGGGTGGTTTAAGGTCTTTAAATAGGCCCAAAAGTGATATCAATGGCCTTAGGGCCATGTTATACTTAGATTATAGCCAAAGGGTGCCTGTTTTTGAGAAACAGGGCCCTTAAGAAGGTCCATTTCTCACCTAAGTCATGGAGCAAGTTCCCTGACAATATATCTACACTAGGACTATGTTTATGGTATGATTTGATAAACTAATCAACCAAGAAGGACCTGTATCAAATCAACGGTCATCGTTACTCGATCAGGGCCACAAGTATACCGATAAGAGCAGGGAAATTTTCCTGATCCATGGGTGTAGTTGGATCAGAATCTAACAGTCTAAAGTCTTCAATTTCTCCCACAAGCGAATGGTCCAATTCACTTAAGTTCTGGTTCATTTTCTAAAGGTATTCGCATTTCTCACACACTTCGCTCAAGGCTCAAGTTGTGTATTTCTGGATACTATTTGGGCTCGATTCCCACGATGGTTGTCAAGCCCAATAAGGTGGTCATAACCTTATAGTTTCGTGGTAATCGAACTTTCGACGAGCGATCCAGGTCCAATACGGAGTTTCAAGGTGCTCCCGAGAGCAACTAGGTTTTAGGATTTCTCCTAGGTTTTTAAGTAATGTTGAGTTAGTGATTTTAATGGTTTTGGGTCTTGCAGTTCGTATAGATAGTGGTTCAAGCTAATCCGCCAATTAGTTTCGTTTAGTACTTAATTAATTTTCGTCTAATTTCCATAGTATACGGTCTTTAAGGATTTCTGCCTAAGGTCGTACTCATGTCTTTGTATGGATTTTTTTGAGATGTTAGAAGAGGCCTAATATACACCATAATGGGCCTCACTCAAAGGCCACATATACATCAGGTCGAGCCTCGTCAAAAGGGTTGCATTGCATCACAGTGGGCCTCACCAAATGGGCCAAATATACATCATGTTGGGCCTCACACAAGGGCGACAAATACATCATATTGAGCCTCATCACTTGGGCCACAATTACATCACAATGGGCCTCCTCACATGGGTCATATATACATCATATCGGGCCTCATCATATGGGCCTCAAACATATCATAATGGGCCACATCTCATGGGCCTATATACCTCAAGGTGGGCCGCAACACATGGGTCGCACCATAAATGGCGGCGGATCGAAAGATCATCTGAACCATACCACAAATAACAGTGGAGAATGATTTACACCGTTTAAAATTTATGAGCCCACCATTACGTTTATTTTCCATCCACTCTGATCATAAGGTCACAAAAACCTGACTTAAGCAGAAAAATAAATTCCATACTGATCCAAAACTTCTATGACCCCCAAAAGGGTTTCAATGGTGAACGTTCAATCCCCTCACTAATTTATTTACGGCATGGTCCACCTGATAATTAGATCTATCTCATTTTTAGTCTCAAGCCTTAAGATGAGTTCACGAGATGGATGGACGGTTTGGATGTGTCACATACACCAAGGAAGCCCAGCAGGTGGGTGGCGTGGATGAAATACATACATCAATGGTGTGTACCACCGTCCATCTGTTGGACGGTAGATACAACACATACATTAGGTGGGTCCCACGCGTCAAGGACGGACGGAGTAGATAAAACACTTACATTACAGTGGAGGCCCACCAGGTGAACGGTTTGGATGTTAAGGTGGAGTCTACACAGCACCGTCCAACAACTGGATGGTGCAGATACAAACATACATCATGGTGAGATCCTCACGTCCAGAGATTGGACAGTGTGGATATCTCACATGCATCATGTGGGACCCACGTGTGTGAACAGCACACACGTCAGGTGGGGGTGCATGGACAAATGGCCTGGATGATCTGATACATCACGGTGGAGACCCACTATCACTACCATGGACGGTGTGGATAAGAACATATACATCAAGGTGGGTCTCATCCCCACACGTGCCACAAGTGTGGGGTGGGCCCACGTCTCCAAATGGATGGACAGTGTGATCAAATACATATATCACAGTGGACCACACCGTCCTCAACTGGACGGTGTGGATAATACATACGATCAAGGTGGGCCCCACGTCCTAGCTGGACGTGGAAACTCCACACATGCAGGGGGTAGATCCCACACCCCAGGACGGACGGTGTATGTACAATATACACATCGGGGTGGGTCCACGTACACGTGGCCCACCCATCTACATCAAGATGATATTTGTATTTTCTCTTCGTCCAGATGGACGGTTGGGTTGCATAAAGCATCAAGGTGGATCCACGTCAGTGTGGCCCACCGCTTTTAAATCAAGTTGATATTTTGTTTTCCCCTTCATTCAGGTCTGTCTCGACGGACGGGTAGAAATCCTGTCCGCTGGACAGTCCAGCAAGGTGGGCCCAACACATGGATGGCATGGACATGATACATACTTCATAGGTGGGCCACACACACACACATCAGGTGGGCCACACGTCATCATCATCAACACCATACAAAAAGGAAAAGAGAGAGAGAGAAGGAAAGAAATGAGAAGTGGGGAGGAGCTCTGCCACTATGAGCTCCCCCCTTAATCATACAACACACACATCAATGGGCCCCACTTGTCCCATACATCAAAGATCAAGATCTACTCTAGAACACCCACTGATTTCTCTTCTTCTTAGATCTATGGCAAGCTAAGCACCTAGGCTCTCCCTTTGATGGTGGAAGATGAAGATTGAAGGGTGGAGATGGGAGATAGGGTGGTAGGAAGTAGGCCACACTATAGCTTCTCCATGGGAAGCTTAGACGTTTGGCTCTCTCTCTCTTGGGTTGATTGAGAAAATGGTTTGAGAAATAGAGAGAGAGAGAGAGAGAGAGAGGTGATGTAAGAGTGAGAGGGATGGGGTTTGATGGGTGTACTTGACTAGGTATGGGTTGCTTTGACTTTGGGTAAGAGAGGGATGGGTGTTGTACTTGATTGATTGATGGAATTGATTTGACATTTGGTAGAGATTCTCTTGCGCGGCATTTTCCTCGAAATAAATGCGGGCCCACATCTCCTGGCCTGAGTATCGCATCGACACACGAGACGCAGCGTTGGAACCGCGGCGACAGCGCGGTCACTAGGGTACAAGTTTCGAGTCGAGCCGACTCAGATCTTCGGGATGCGACTTAGGGTCACACAAAAATGCCAATTACAGGTTGTGGTTTATAGGAATTCAACAGAGAGGATCACGGGAGTTTACGAAACGGTACGGACTAGGATACGGGTCTCACACTTTTTTTGTGCATCACTAAGTTTTTCACTCTAAAAGGCTACTGGTCTACCTTCTTGAGAAAAAACTCTCTCAATCTCAACATATGAAGCATCACATTCAACTTCAAATAGTTTATCGAAGTTAGGAAGTACAACAACTGGGGTTGTGGATAACCTGTGCTTAATTTCGACAAAGCTCTCGTCGGCTTCATCAATCTACTAAAATTGTCCCTTCCTCATGCAGTATATAATTGGTGACATAATGGTGCTAAAATTCTTCATGAACATATGATAAAATGTCGCTAAACCGTGAAAACTCCGTACCTCATAGATGTTTGTTGGAATCGACCATTCCCTGATGGCACTCACTTTTTCATCGTCCACTCTAATACTCGTGGACGTCACAACAAAGCCCAAAAATAACAAGTTATCGATCAAGAAGCTGCATTTTTTTAAAAATTGAGATACAACTTATTTTGAGTGAGCACTTGCAGGACCTTCCTAAGGTGTTCCATATGGCTTGCTTTATCCTGATTGTATATCAAAATATCATTGAAGTAGACCACAATGAACAGTTGAATGAACGATTTTAGAACTCATTTCATTAACCTCATGAATGTGTTGGGCGTGTTCAAAAGACCGAAGGGCATGACCATCCATTCATACAACACTTCCTTGGTCTTAAAGGTCGTTTTCCACCCATCACTCGATCATATTCGAATTTGATGGTAGCTACTCCTTAAATCCAATTTAGAAAATAAATTTGCACCCTCAAACATTGAAAGTGCCCTGGTTTGTCAATTAGTGTGAACGTTGAGTCAGCAAGACAAAGGAACCCCATAGGAAGATTGATCAAGTGTCTGCCTTAACAGGATGTGTGCCCGAACTCGTCACAGGTAAATCATATGTAGTGTCACATCCCATGTCCCAAAACACCAGGTAATTAAAACCCTTAAAATTAAATAGAACATCCTATGGTTTTTTGTTAGAAAACTTTTTTACAGAAATTAGGAAAATCTTTAAGTTTTCTACCTTTATCAATTTATCGATACATGGCTCGATGAAATCGAACCCTGTTATCGATGTCCTCGAAGCTCACTCGATATTATCGAAATGAGGACTTATGATGTCCAGCAACCACAAAGATCTATGGACTAAATTATTAATGAATCGATGGACTGCTCGATATTATCGAAGTTTGAATCTCGAGTTGACTCGATAAAATCAACATCTGGTTAGTTGTATCCAAAAATCTACTAAGGCAAAACATGTGCTCTCGATATATCGAAGGGCTCCTCGATATCCTCGGAATTCAAATCTCGATGATATCGGTAGACCTTCGATGATATCGGATGGGGACATAAATCTATCCAGCAAGTTTTCAGGTTATTTTTCTTAGATCGAGGGTCACTCAATAAAATCGATATTTAAATATCGATCATATCGAGACAAGGTCGATGTCATCGATATAGGACAAACTGTCCAGTAAGCCTATAGAAAAATTTCTTGGAATTATCGATGAATTGACACTGTCATCGATATCATCGACATTCAAATTCTGATGATAACGAGTGATGCTCGATCATATCCCATACCTGAAATATTTCAAGGCAAGCGCTCTCACATTTTCATATGTCAAGGAATCAAACCTCGTATCGATGAAATTAGAGTTCAAAATCTAATGACATTGACGCATGTTCGATTTCCTCGACCAGTTGGCAAAAAGTTTCAAAAGCGTTTGACAGTTGAGTTCGTATCATCGAGCGGCCAATCGATGCTATCGAGAGTATACACTCGATGATATCGACCCGACTTGATGATATCGAACTCTGTCAAAAATTGGACCATTTTATATCCGTTGGAACCTTTTGCCTATTTAATGAGAGCTTGTCCTTGCTTGTTGGTAGAGAAAAATAGAGAGTACTTTTGTGTGTTTAACCCCAGATCTTATACCTTAAGCCTTTTCTCTCATGGAAGTTTATCCTCCAATCCACCATCATCATTGACATTCAATAGAGTGGATTGGGGAATGAACTTCCGCATTCAAGGATCCTACAGCTACCATCTTAATGGCAAATCATTAAGCTGGGATGCGTTGAATGCATAGATGATAGGAATCACTCTCTCTCCTTTATAAGAAAATATTTAATACAGTAGGATTCCATCATAACCTTGACCCAGCCATCGCTTTATCTTAGTACATCATTTAAGTTGCAGTTCAAGGGAGCTGAAGAGTCTTCGTCATCAAATGAGGAGATCTTCATTAATGTGCTGAATGAGGCTCATCTACTAATTTCTAAATCATTAGAGTCCAGAGGATCCTTGTGATCATTCCTTCTGTAGAATTGGGTCTAAGGTGTTTCTCACCCCTTTCAAGTCCTCATAGGAGGCCTCCGACGGAAGCGTACATGGGGGTGCTTTATGTTGACCCTTACTCTGTGAAGAGCATAAACTCTTAGGTCCTTGTGTAGGTCCTTGACCTATGTGGTCTAAAACTTGGGTGTTGTTGTTGACCCTTACTCATGGGAGCATAAACTAGTGAGGTTCCTTGTGTGGATCCCTAGCCTGTATGGCCTAAAACTCAGGTGCTGTGTGTTAACCCTTGCTCATGGGAGCATAAACTTGTGTCGTGTAGACACGTCAGAGTCAGCCTAGAGTAGGTTGTATGTAACATCCCGAAAATCGAGGGTCGAGTAGTAACTCAACTCTCGAGTTCCAGAACATCACTTATGCAACAAAATGAATGATGATTGAATGTTGACTGTATTAGAGTAGTGAACATGAGTGAGATTAAGCCAAAACAACATATCATACTCTAGAGACAGTTAAATTTACAAGCGAAAGACTGTGATAGATAGATAAAATATATAAACTATGATGAGTCTCCAGAGTGTGATAACATTACCAGGTTAAATAATTACAAGTACAATTCTAAAATATACCAAATGTGTAAGTGTAATGTCTTCTATCCCAAGTACTATAGCCCCGTCAATACACTATCAGACCTTCAGAGACCCGTCAGAGAGTTACATGTAGGAGAACTCCTCCTCGACATCATAGTAATAGTTCGGCTCTGCTTCAGGAGTAGCGTCGCCATCTGAAACTCAACAATCTGGTTGGTGTGTACAACACCGTCTCGTAACCTGGGAGTGAGTAGCTAACTCAGTGGAACAATAAAGCATAGGTTAACATGTTATCAATACAGTCAAGCAGTAATGATAAAGCAGTAAAATCAAACACTCCTAGCTACTCTTATTAATGCAAGTATGAATGCAGGTATGATGGATGCCCTCACTGACATACTCCCTCATGCGACATCATCTCACGCTTGTGGCATGCTTTCATCCCACAGTGCTCCACATCTTCCAGGCACATGCAATGCATGATGAGCATGATTACCGAGTTTTTAATTAGTCCATTTCAAACAGTAGGATTGGGAAACTAAGGTACCTCCCTTGTATCATTCCCAAACATGATCCATTCTAGGTCGTCCCTAGTTGATATCGAGACGATGGTGTGTTTTCTAGGTCTGCGAGAGGTGCGAGTATCATTACGCACAAAGGTTACACCACTCCCCCATCACCCCTTAAACGATTCATCACAATACAGAAACAGGCCTACTTCATACTCTATATATTGCGGCGAACCCTAAGGAGCACTGCGATTTCAGAGTATGCTCGAGGTCACTACAAAGGGCTGTCAGGGCTGTTACGCACTAAGATTACACCGCTCCCCCATCACCTTATCAATGTAGGCTGACAGCACGAATATAGTGTCCCATAGTACCATAATCGGCTCACGAGTTTAGTTGCTCACTGGTCACTACAGGGAGGCACGTGGCCCCAGCGTAGGCCGACAGCTCGACCACGGTGTCCCATACCACCATGCCCGGCTCATGAGTCTTAGCGGATCGAGGTACCATGGTTAAAAGGGTTTTCACTGGTAAGTTTGGTACCCACAGGTTCGAAGAGTGACCAAACATGGTGAACATACATTAGACAGATCGGGTTACTTAACGAGCTTGGCTAGCTCGAGCGCACAATAAGTTGAACGACATGAAATGCATAAGCACTTCACGTGGCCAACCACTATCTCCAACCGAAGTACGACTCGAGTTCGTCGAACGCATCTCACGTGGCGACATGAAACTCAACCACAATCTCCAATCTGGTACCGATTGTCTGGACTATAATCATAGCCCCAAACACAATCAATTGTCATGCATAGCATGTGGAGTAAAGCATGATAAATAAAGTAATTCAAGCATGATAAACAAAGTAATTCAAACATGCTAGTAGGCATGTTATAAGCATATTATAAAGCATGATATAAAGCATGTTGTAAAGCACTACATCAATAGGAATACAAACACATGTATCGCAAGTAAGCAGTTTTAAGTGATCAACCTCATGGAGGTAATCATACATGTCGCTAGGGTAGTTGAGAATCCAATCTCAACACCCTCTTAAGGCATCTACATCCAAACACTTACTCACTCAAGCATTTCCACAAATACTTAACATACACTATTTCACATACTTGGTGTATGTTAGCAAACATGTATTAGGGCGAGTCCTTTCGCCAAGCAAATAATTTACGCATATATAGTATATTTATACAATAAATAATCATGGCAAACACATCTCTAAAATACATATGTATACAGTACTTTCTACAATACAGTATTTGTACATACAGTGTATATTAGTAAAACATGTATTTGGGCGAATCCATTCACCAAATAAGTATTTTATCCATATATCATATATTCATACAACAAATAATCATATCAAACACATTTCCAAAAAATATACGTATACGGTATTTTCTAGGAATACCTAGAATATGTAAAATTCCATAATTTGCATATTTAATCGAAACAGAAATCGGAAAGCACTTTGTACATGTGCAATTGCATGCAGATCATGAATCTATCATTATCTGATATTAAAAGCGTTGAAAACCATAACCTATACACCTAAAGTCTGCACCTTGTGTCGTAGAATCGTAACGGAGTTGATAGGTTTGCTAAGCTCCTGTATTCGGCAGTTTAGCAACCTATGGAACGAAATACGTTAGCTATTTCATAACGTACAACCACCCAAGCCCCAAATCAGGTTAGGGTTAGGGTTTCTTACCTAAAAACAGGGCTGGAATCGCCGGAAAAACGATGAGAATGGAGCGGTTGAACACGTATAGCAGCGGTAGGGAGATGCTCCCACATCTCCCACACTTTCTCTCTCTTTTCTCTCTCTTTTCTCTCTCTCAATCTCAAATTTGTATGGCTGCCATGAGAGAGGGTTTTAGATCCTTATATAGCCTAAAAATTTACCGAAGTAGACTTATGTTCAAGGTATACTTATATTATAATCAAATCGGCATTGTTTTAGCTCAAAAGAGGGTTTCTGGCGACCCTCCTTGAGCCAAAGGTCGGACTTAAGCTCACTAACGCTGGATCTACGTTCTATTAAGTTTTTGTTTCTGTCGGGATTCCAGATCATGCGTGGCGGACCAGTTTCAGTTCAACGGCCAGCGAATCTCGATTGGAGATTCCGAGTACATGTAAATGTGTATGAAATTTCTCCTGATCCGAGGGTGTAATTTGGTCCGATTCGACGGTCTGGTTGCTTAAAACTGATCCGCAAGCGAGATGTGCCAGATTACTATTCAAGATATTTTATTTTGAAATTATTTCACATTTCTCACACTTTTCACTCCGAGCTCAAGCGAATAACGCTGGGACACCATCTGGATTTGATTTCCGAGACGGTTGTCAAGCCCAGCGAGGCGGTCCTAATTCCTTAACTTTGTATTATTCAGACTCCTGACATGCGGTCCAAATCCGATACGGAGTTTCGAGATGCTCCCGTGAGCAGTCGGGTAATGATATTGATCCTAGGTTTTAGGG
The DNA here is from genome assembly GCA_030180095.1 of Magnolia changhungtana. NCBI lineage: Eukaryota > Viridiplantae > Streptophyta > Magnoliopsida > Magnoliales > Magnoliaceae > Magnolia > Magnolia changhungtana. The sequence goes on from JASAUF010000625.1 coordinate 8,902,007, forward strand.
TAACCTAGCGTCAATGATTCTACAAGTTTTGAGTCTTGCAGATCGTATTTAAAGCGATTCAAATGGATTTCATGGCTAATATAGTTTAGCACTTAGTTAACTTTGTCAAATTTCTAAAGGATTTAATCCTAAGTGATTTCCGTCTAAGGTGGTACTTAGTCCTTTGTAGTTTGTATATAGAGTGATCCAAGTTATAATACTTAACTAGTTTAAGATAGTGTCTAGGGTGAAAGTATTTAGGAAAATTGAAAGAACAAGATGGTGAAGGGTTGGATTTGTGAAGGAAATGGGTTCAGAAGCGATTTTAGACTGTGGGATTCAGTTCTGATAGGTTAATAAGGTGTTAGGAGCAACCCATTGCCTAAGGACATCTAATTCCAGGTTGGCAAAAATCCGGGGTGTTACATTGTACTTGTTTGAGGTGAACTTGATTTGAAACCTCCGGTTTGAGGTAAACCTGTTGTGAAACCTCCTTTAATGAGATCCGGTACACTTAAGGGTTGAGTGCGTCCAACGGAAGTGGAGTGGATAAGTAGTCAAACCACTATAAAAATAACTGTGTTTAAGATTGTTATTGTCTTCTACTGCTTGAGTGATTTCCTTAAATGTTTTCATATCCAATTATCTAAGATCACACTTCACACACAGTCACTTCCATCATAAACTATGATTTGCATCTTGTTTATCTTTCAAATAGTTTTATGACTAGATACTCTATTTGGCTTGGAAGCCATTAGAGTTACTTTAAAGAAATCCTGATACATACATATTTTCTCAGGATAAGATTGATAGGATTTTAAAATATCATAAAATACTAAAAAGTACTATTCACCCCCCTCTAGCACATATTGGCATATACCCACTTCAACTAAAGATGTCATTACCGCAATTTCAATTGGTATCAAAGCGGGTCTCTCTTAAGGGCTTCACTGCCTAGAGAGCAATCTTGACTGAAGTTGGGAATATGGCCAAAGGAGAGGGCTCATCGGTCACTAGACCTCCAGTATTTGATGGATCAAATTATGCATACTGGAAGGCTAGAATGCACTACTTTCTGAGATCTTTGGACCATGATATTTGGGATATTGTTGAAAGAGGATATGTGCCACCAACTGATCAAATCATACTTGAAAATGGCACAACTATCACTAAACCAAAAGCCAAAGAGATGTGGATAGCATTCGATAAAGAAAAACAAACCTCTGAGGCTAAAGCCATGAATGATATCTACTGTGCTATGTCGTAAGAAGTCTTCAATCAAATCAGTATGTGTGGAATAGCCAAAGAAGCATGAGACTTGTTGGAAACAACCCACGAGGGAACGAGCATAGTGAAAAGGTCCAAATTACAACTCCTAACATCATAATTTGAAAGTCTCAGAATGGAAGAGCATGAGACCTTCATGGATTTTTTTCACAAAACTGAACATCATTTGTAACTCCATGGGAGGATTAGGTGAAAAAGTTTCAGTCCAAAAAATCTGTACGAAAATACTAAGATCATTAACAGAACGGTTTAATCTCAAAGTAACAACCATTGAAGAGTGTAGAAACATAGATGAAATGAAAGTAAAAGAACTAGTAGGTTCCTTACAAACATTTGAACTACACTTCATACAAACCCCTAAATCCAAAACTGTTGTCCTCAAAACCTCAAAGAATTCAACAAATGAGGACAATGAAAGTGAAAGAGAAAATGAAGATGAGGAAGTGGCCTTGTTAGCACAACGATTCAAAAAATTCTTTCAGAAAAATCGTGGTCGTCCATTTAAAGGAAGACAAGTGGACAACAAACATTCTATAGGTAAAAGTGGTAAAAAAATCCAAGGAACCTCAGTGTTGTACCTGTTGAAAGTTTGAACACCTGTCCACCGAATGCCTAAATAGGAAAACCAAAAGAAAAGCGATGGCAGCCACATGGGATGACACTGAAGAGTCAAACTCGGAATGTAGTGACTCAAAGAGCGATGGAGACCAGAAATCCCGGAAAATTCTTATGGTCTCTACTGCCTCAAACATTCCCATCAAAACAGAGAACGTTGAAGAACCATAAGCCACTGAATCATTTCCATCTGATAACGAGGAAAATGAGAAAGAAGAAGAAGAAAAGGATAAATTGCAGGATGCTTACAATCAACTCTACATTCATAGCATCAATATCCTTAAAAGACTTGGAATAACTAAAAACAAAAATAAATTGATGCAAAAAGATCTGAACAAAACATTGAAAATCAATACACACCTAATTAATGATCTTCAGCAATACCACTCAGAAAATCATAGGCTTGAAAGAATCAATACTTTTCTCAAATCTAAGTCTAAAAAACTAAGCAAACAAAATGAACTATTAAAAGATAAAAACATGCATCTTCAAAATGAAAATCACACACTCCTGTTTGATTTAGAGAAGTCCAGAAAGTCTGCTGAACTAAACTATAAATTGTCCCAGAGTGGTGAGAAATTAGAAAAACTGTTATGGATGGGAAGACAAGGAAAAGATAAGAGTGGCTTAGGATATGATAAGTTTAAAATAAAATCTGCAAATGCAACATCAATAACTGAAAAATCTGCTACTTCGAGAAGTAAAATTAAGATTACTCCTGTTTGTCATTTGTGTGGTGATTCTGGTCATCATAAGTTTGAATGCGTATTTCCTGGGAGGACACAACCTAACTCTAGTCAAAAGCATGCAGGTAAACTCAGACCAACCAGAAAACAAGATGTTAGGTGTCAACTTAGGAATATGGACAGAGGAAATACACATCCATCACCACCCAGAATGACTGATAGAATGAAGGAGTTATTGAATCAAGTTGCTGAATTAAACAAGAAAACTAATGAATTTGTGAGACAAGGAAACACGATTCAGTTGCCCAACTTGATTAAAGAAACTAAAACTACCATAATTTCTGTCACAAAATGGGTAGTGAAAGAAAAGAAAAATTGCCTTGTTATTAACTCAAATCATATAACAGGCAATGATGCTAAGTGGTACCTGGATAGCGGATGCTCAAGACATGTCACAAGTGACAAATCCCTTCTCTCAAACTATTCAGATCTTAATGATGGGATAGTCACCTATGGAGACGGAAGCACTGCTAAGGTAATAGGATAGGGAATTATCAAAGGTATAAATATGCTAAAAAATGAGAATGCTTTTTGCATAAAATGATTGACGCATAATCTTCTAAGCATTTCTCAAATACATGACAATAAGCATGTGGTTACATTCAACAAGCAGGAATGTGAGATCCTAGACCTATCAGGTAAACCAGTGATGAAGGGTTATTGCACAAATAACTACTGCTATGTCATTAAAGGCAAAGGAAGGGCTGATCCATATGCCTATAAACATTTGAGCATGGAAAAACATGTCCAGGTTATGCATCTAGATCTGGATAGTTGTTGAAAAGATGCAATTTTTGATGAACTTTTAATGATATATCCGAGGTCCCTCACCTCAATCTTTTTGTATATAAACATCCTGATGTTTATAATTTTGGATTGTACAATGCTTGTACAAATTTTGCTACATATATTGTTCAATATAAAGATATACTATATTATACATGGAACATTTTCAAAATGCTAAAAAATGAAAGATATACATCTTCGATATGTCTGTCGATAATTTGTGTAGACTCTTGATTAAATTGACCAAGAATCGATCTCATCGACGCCTCTTTGGAATTAGAAGAGTCACATGATCAAGAATGTTATCGAAGACAGTTTTGATAACATCGAATGGGGTCTATCGATATCATCAAAACTATGTTCGATGATATCGAAGTGTGTCGCCCGATAAAAGGCAGTCGAGTGGGAAAATTTTCATTTCACTTCTAAAAGTCACTTTTCTCTTCCCTTCTCATCTCTCTCAGCCGGTCTACACGAAGCTTCATCGGAGAGTCTAAGAAGGTCATTTAAATCTGGTAATACCCTTTCCATTTCTTCCTTTCCTCAAGATTCCATCTTGTACTTTTTGGGTATTTCTAGATTTTGAGAGAAGTTCTTTCCATTAAACCCCAAATTCATCAAATCTCTCTCTCTCTCTCTCTCTCTCTCTATGAGTACCGGTAAATAGGTAAGGACAAGGGCAAAATGTCTGGACCTGCAAAATCTTCGAGATCCTCCAGGCAAAAGGTCCTTGCTCCAAAGGAAAGGGCGAGGGCGCCTAAACATGGGACTCCTACTCGCCAGCGAACAAGACAGACATCGTGTGGCGGGTCCTAATCTGAAGCATCGGCCCCTCCTCCTGCTAGGATGAATCCGGCGCTGGACAAATACACTGGAAGAAAGCTAGTTCATGAAAGGAGGATAGACAGGGAGTGTCTAAAACCATACAATCTGGAACCCCTGTTAACTACAATTGACTGGCTGCCTCTCCTTCACTTTGGCGGTACATGTCACTATGAACATACCTACAACTTCTTTGCCTCTAGTCACTCTCCGGTGGTTGAACCTCCATCTATCACTGTTTCTGTTGATGGTGACGATGTAGAAATTACTCCAACATCCATTGCAAATATCCTTAGCCTTACTCTGTCACCCGTCAGTCTCCCTGACATGGACCTTGAGAATGTTGAAACCCGATCCATGGTTACGAAATTTCTTTGTCATGGTCATGATATTCCCTGGCATCAAGGCAATGCGCTGAAAGGAAAATTCATGGAACCAACGTATCGTATTCTACATGGCATCTTCGCCTCCAACATTTATCCTCGGAGTACCAATCGTGCCGACCTTACAGGCTTCATGCCCATGGTAGTATAATCTGTAGTAACTGGGATCAAAATCTGCCTTCCTACCTTAATTGTTCATCAGTTAGTGTATGCAATTCATACATCTCGAGATGTTCATTTACCCTATCCTTAGATTATTCACGTACTGTGTAATACAATAGGTCTTCCAACAACAAATGATCCGGAACTTCCTCTTCAACACTTCAATAAGAACAACATCAGAAAAATGGATTTAAAGTTCCACCGCTTTCCCGAAGACCGACCCGAGGAAGGGATTCACGAAAAAGGAGAACGTGGTGAAGGAGTTGCTCAAGCTGAAGGCACCGGAATGGCTGAAGGTGACCCTCTTGCATCCCAACAAGCTCCGTCCGGGCATGCAAAAAGGTTCAACCTACATCAGGATCGGATTGGAGCGACACTGCGAGAAGTCACTCAGCTGAAGGAGTCAATGAATGTCAAGTTCACTGTCCTGGAACGTCAGGTGAACGGGGTGCAGCAGTCGGTGCAGCAATTGGTGGATTTGATCACCTGCAGACGCGACGATACCGCACCATCTTCCTCCGCCCCTCCACCATAGTATAGACAATCTGTGTGCCGTCACATACACCCTATTCTCATCTCAGCGTATAGGCATGGGTATCTTTTTGAATGCCCTATGCTCATTTGAGTGTATGTGATGGATTACTAACTTGCAAAGTCTGACAAGTTTTTTTTGGATATTTATATGCCCATGGATGGGCTAGATACTTATGGTTGTTTTTGGGTGCTCATGGATGGGCTAGTTTTTTTTATTCGGGAAGGATATTACATTACTGCCAACCTTGGGCAGTACATATTTTGGATATTTTGTTTCATGGCTGGTTATAATTCATATATGTTTACTACCATATTTCTCTAGGTTGCTTCGAATAATGTTTACCCCTATTTCCCTATTTTATCTGGTTTATATCAACTGAGAATGCCTCCTCCTGCATATTCCTTAACTGATTTATGATGTTTGCTCTTTATATACATACTATTAGTGTCTATTAAAATCACTGATATCCTTTGACTTAATATGCATACATGATTTTTACAAAGAGATGTTCTTTTACATCTATCTATTCTGCTTATGCTCTCTGCATTTTGGTTCTCCCATATGCTTCAACTTCAGTCAATATCCATTGTTATATTTCCCTTGCTAATGACTAAAAAAAAAGGGGGAGAACAAATCCACACCTCCAAAGGAAAATTATGTGTATCTGCTTGTGTTTGTGAATGATGGTACATGTGATAGAGGGAGCATATAGGTGTTAGGGGGAGCAGCTGCAAGAAGACAGAGGAGCATTGTTGTTGAGGGGAGCAGCTACTGAATGAAATGGCCATCCGTGTGTGTGTGAACTAGATAGCATTGTAAAATTGTGTAAAGTTCATGCACACACAATTTAGCGTGTTCGTCTAGAAGTTGTTCTAAGGTGTTTTGGTGTTTTGTCACGTAATTGACAAAGAGGGAGATTGAAAGTGCCATGGTTTGTCAATTAGCGTGAGCGTTGAGTCAGCAAGACAAAAGAGCCCCATAGGAAGATTGATCAAGCGTCTGTCTCAACAGGATGTGTGCCCGAACTCATCACAGGTAAATTATGTGTAGCCTCACATCCCATCTCCCAAAACACCAGGTAATTAAAACCCTTAAAATTAAATAGAACATCCTAAGGTTTTTGGTTAGAAAACTTTTTTTCAAAAATCAGGAAAATCTTTAAGTTTTCTACCTTTGTCGATTTACCGATACATAGCTCAATGAAATCGAACCGTGTTATCGATGTCCTCGAAGCTCACTCGATATTATCGAAATTAGGACTTATGATGTCCAACAACCACAAGATCTTTGGACTGAATTATCAATGAATCGATGGACTGCTCGATATCATCAAAGTTTGAATCTCAAGTCCATCAAGTCGACTCGATAAAATTGACATCTGGTTAGTTGTGTCCAAAAAGCTACTACGGCAAAACATGTGATTCTCGATATATCGAAGGGCTCCTTGATATCCTCAGAATTCAAATCTCGATAATATCGGTAGACCTTCAATGATATCGGATGGGGACACAAATCTATCCAGCAAGTTTTCAGGTTATTTTTCTTGGATCAAGGGTCACTCGATAAATCAATATTCAAATATCGATCATATCAAGACAAGGTCGATGTCATCGAAATAGGACAAAAACTGTCCAGCAAGCCTATAAGAAAATTCCTTGGAATTATCGATGAATCGACATTATCATCGATACATCGACATTCAAATTCCGATGATATCGAGTGATGCTCATCATATCTCATACCCGAAATATTTCAAGGCAAGCGCTCTCACATTTTCAAATGTCGAGGAATCAAACGTCATGTCAATGAAATCAAAGTTCGAAATCCGTTGACATCGGCGCATGATCGATTTCCTCGACCAGTTGAAAAAAAGTTTCAAAAGTATTTGACAGTTGAGTTCGTATCATCGAGCGGCTAGTCGATGCTATCGAGAGTATACACACGATGATATCGACTCGACTCGATGATATCGAACTCTATCAAAATTTTGACTATTTTATATCCATTAGAACCTTTTGCCTATTTAATGAGAGATTGTCCTTGGTTGTTGGTAGAGAAAAATAGAGAGTGCTTTTGTGTGTTTAACCCCAGATCTTATACCTTAAGCCTTTTCTCTCATGGAAGTTTATCCTCCAATCCACCATCATCATTGACATTCAATAGAGTGGATTGGGGAATGAACTTCCGCATTCAAGGATCCTACAGCTACCATCTTAATGGCAAATCATTAAGCTGGGATGCCTTGAATGCATAGATGATAAGAATCACTCTCTCTCCTTTATAGGAAAATATTTAATAGAGTAGGATTCCATCATAACCTTAACCCAACCCGTCGCCTTATCTTGGTACATCATCTGAGTTGCGGTTCAAGGGAGCTGAAGAATCTTCGTCATCAAAGGAGGAGATCTTCATTAATGTCTTGAAGAGGCTCATCTACTAATTTCTAAATCATTAGAGAGGAGGAGATCATTCTTTCATCAGGTGTTTCTCACATGCTCATAGGAGCATACGGGAGTGTACATGGGGGTGAGGTTGACCCCTTATGTGGATCCTATGGCCTGACTGTGTGGTCTAAAACTTGGGTGTTGTGTGTTGACCATTGCTCATGGCAGCATAAACTGGTGAGGTTCCTTATGTGGATCCTTGGCCTATGTGGCCTAAAACTCGGATGTTATGTGTTGACCCTTGCTCATGGGAGCAAAAACTTGTGTCGTATAGATACGTCAGAGTCAGCCTAGAGTACGTTGTACTGGTTTGAGGTGAACCGATTTGAAACCTCCGGTTTGAGGTGAACCTGTTATGAAACCTCCTTTAGTAAGATCCGGTGCACTCAAGGGTTGAGTGCGTCCGCCGAAAGTGGAGTAGACAAGTAGTCGAACCACTATAAAAATAATTGTGTTTGAGATTGTTATTGTCTTCTACTGCTTGAGTGATTTCCTTAAATGTTTTCATATCTGATTATCTAAGATCACACCTCACACACAGTTATGTCCATCATAAACTATGATTTGCATCTTGTTTATCTTTCAAATAGTTTTATGACTGGATCCTCTATTTAGCTTAGAAGCCATTAGAGTTACTTTGAAGAAATCCTGATACATGCATATTTTCTCAGGATAAGATTGATAGGATTTTAAAATATCATAAAATACTAAAAAGTCCTATTCACCCCCCTCTAAGACATATTGGCATATACCCACTTCAACTAAAGCGGTCATTACAGCAATTTCAAACATGTCCAACATATCGTCCAGCCATGATATGAGAAATTTGTGCTTTATGGTAATTTGTTAATGGCCCGGCTGTCAACACACATGCGTCAACTCCCATCTTTCTTAGGAGTTAATAGATCCGGTACGGTGCATAGGCTCATGCTTTTTCAGATAAGACCATTTATGAATCAGTTCCTCCACTTTTCCTTGCAGAACATCGCGCTCCTTCTGACTTATCCGATAGTGAGGATGATTGGGTAAGCTAGACCTGAGGACAAGGTCGATATGGTGCTGAATATCTCGCATGGGAGGTGATCCATCGGGAAGGTCATCGGGCCAAATTTCTTTGAATTCATGTAGTAAGGGTTTTAGTTTCTCAAGGATGATAGATGTCTCGAGTTCCTTTCCCTTTACAATTAATGCATAAGTATGCCTGTTTCTTTGGATTCTTTCACGAAGTCCCTATGGTCAAGAGAGAACGACCATCTACTTTAAAAGTTTCGGGTGGCTCCTCTGGATCCATAGGGGCTAATATGATTTTTCGGTCGTCTTTGATGAAAATATACACATTATCTCGCCCTTTATGAGTGGCGTCATGAACGGATTGCCAAGGTCGACCGAGTAGCATGTAACATGCCTCCATGTCAACTACATCACATACTACTTCGTCCTTATAATACTTACCAATTGAAAATGATATAGTGCACTGTTCGGTTACCTTTTTCTTATTAATTTCTTATTCCAACCGATCGTGTATGGGAAGGGGTGACGCTCTGTCTTTAATTATAATTTTTCCTCCATGACCTTGAAGATTATGTTCTCGTTGTTCCTATTGTCGATGATCACATCACAAACTTTCTGATTCATTGTACACCTAGTTCAGAAGATGTTATGCCGTTGTAGGTGTACTTCTTTCCTTGGTGCATACAATAGTTGCCTCACAACAAGCGACTCGCCACGGTCCTACAGAACCCATTCCGCCTTAGCAGCTACTTCCTCAGTGGTTTGTTCGTCTTCATAAGATCCAAAGTATTCTTCCGCTGCATCACCTTCAACGCCCCCTTCGTTGATGGTCAAGTGGGTTGTAGGGCGTTGAGGGCAGGTGTTTGATAGGTGGCTTGGTTGGCTACAACAGCAATAATTATTTGGTCTAGGCCGACCATAAGGGTTTGGAATCTTGCTCGGACCTGCAGTTGTGTGTGTTACACGTTAAAGCCTAGATGGGCTGCTCTCCATGTCACGGTTCACGATCATAAAAGGTTGAAGATGTCCACTTACAAGCTCTTTTCCCTGTGTCAGCACCAAGTCTTGCAATGGGAACCGCCATGGGGGACCAAGTTGAAGAATAAGGCCGAGTGGGGACTCTTGCAAGCTATGTTTTCGCTAGGGCTGAAAGTCGGACGGGTTGATGCTCAACCCTATCCCAACCTAAGGTTCCTATACCTCAACACTAACCCAACCTAACCTAACCTTGGGTTAGGAATTCTCAACCCAAGCGGGCTTAGTCAGGTTGGTCGGGTGGATACATGTTAATATTTTTTATATTACATTAGTACATTATATTTCAATACATGTCTATTTTTTGTACCTATAATTTTATTAATTATTTATTGTAAAGAACTTCATTTTTCTAAATAAATAAGCTAAAATATAGGACAACCACTCCTTTAAAAGTCGTGTTATATAGCACGCAATCTATTTGAGAGAGAGAAATCCAGCATATCTTGTTAGCTTGAGTCATTGGAAATAATGTGGACTAATGAGACCCCGACGACACTGGAATATCCTATGCCTTCAACACAGAGGATCCAAACTCGATTATATATTGATCGGGTTCAGGTTGGGTCGAGCAACTCGAGACCTCAACCCAAGCCCAACCCAACTTTTATCGGGTTAGTGTTTGTATAGCCGAAGCCCGAAACCAAACCCGATACATCTTGCCCACACCCAATCCAATGTCGGGTTGGTCACGGGTCTGTTGGGTTGAACCTGCCCAACTTTTAATATTAGTTTCCACCCTACCTGCTAACTGAACCGCTTCATCCACGATTCTGACCGGGTGCATCTGAACTCAGTCCTGAATCGTCGGTCGTAACTCACCTATGAATTGTGCTACCTTCTGTGATTCAGTTTCTAACAAGTCATTCCGCGTTGCCAACCGCTGAAATTCTTCGGTGTAATCTATGACGATCTAATTCCCCTGACGATAATTTTGGCATTATTGGAACAATACCTACACGTAATCACGAGGAATGAATCGTGAGCGTAGAAAGCGTCTCATCCGTGGCTCGTGGAAGGCGTCTCATCCGTGGCCATGATCGGATGGACTCTTTGTTTTGTCGGGCACATAAGAGTTATAACTGTTCACACCATGTAGAAGCACAAGATTTTAATTTGAACGTTACTAATTTCACATTTTTTATGTTATGGTATATCCATGTAATCAAAATATCATTCTACTTCGGCTATTCAATCAAGGAGATTTTTTATACGTAATAAGTCATTAAAGCTAGGAAGTTTGACCTTACCTCGATAATCCCTCTTAACATGATCTAATCGATCACCTACATGGGCTGGTCATTGGGCAAAGTCATCACTAGAGCTCGAATCATCTGGAATAGCCCTACAATTCACCAGTGGTAGTGCTCTACGAAAATCGGGGTTGTGTCGTACAACAACCACAGGCAGTCGAGCATCGCCTTGAGCTCGGGGTGGAATTAATACATACGCAATATGGTCGAGGGTTTGCTATAGCTTATGCATGTTCAACTAACTCTCCCAGTGAAAAGTTTCTATTCTTTCCAAAAGATAATGATTCCCTGAATCACCGTTCACAGTATTTTCGCCCATACCTTCATTATTCATCATCGACACGAGGGGAGTCCTCTCTCTGATACCAAACTGACGCAGGGAAGGATGTGTTGAGGTCGAGCATCATCTTCCTCAGGGGGATAACTACTCCAAATCCACAAAGCTTCTCTGGACTCCTCACATAGAGACCTCTAATCCACAAGGAAAATAAGAAAGTAGAAATAATTCTTAAAAAAATCAGAAAAAAATTGCTTGATGATAAAAACGAGTTTACAACCTCTTAAATAAAGACATGAAACCTATCAAGAAGTTTTGAAATTAAACTACAACTAAAACTCCTAGAAATCGTGACTTACTATAAATAGTAAATTTACTATTTATATATGGTCATGATTCCTACTAGACATCATGGTTTTCGGCCAAAAACAATAAGTGTCCTAATTGGCTCAACATGCTATTCTCCTAATTTTTCTAGGCACTTTTCATATTGGACTCAACTCCTAAAGCCCAACCAATAAAGAGTTATAATCAAACTAAAACTTACTATAAATAATAAAAACAAAATTAGAATTGACTTTCGACTGTCAATCCGATGTAATCTTGCAAATTTGGCATGGGCAACCCAGTATAGCGGGTTGGTTGCTAAAGTAGCTTTTCCTATTCCAAAATCATATATGGTACGCGAGATGATTTATTTCAATCTGCGAGGTAGGGCCGTTTTAAGGTTTATGGCAGTCCGGATCACTTTCGTTTCTGATTGGGCCTTCTCTAGTCCATTTTAGCCATGAAATTGTTCATTCGTCTCTAATTGGGCCTTCTCTAAGTCCATCTTAGCCAGGAAATTGTCCAAGACCTACTCTACATCAGCTGAACACAGTTTCCAGTGGTAGACATTCAATCCCTCCTATTTCCTGTGGTATGACCCACCTTAGTTTTGGTTCTTACTGATTTTTAGAATCCTGTGCTGCTATAGTCGTTTGAAACCGACAGATGGAATGGATTTGTTATGGGCAACTATGTGCATGTGGGCTCTCATAGTTCCAACCCCGTAAACTTTCTGTGGCCGGGGGCACAGGCAAGTCGCGTCCGCTGGAGAGTACACTCGATTTTCCAGTTTTGGAAATCACAACCTTCGCACGAGTCGAGTCGAGTCGACCGAGCCTACCGTTGCTTGGAGCCGAAGGACAGCAAGCCCCATCTAGTTGGTTTAGCTCGCACGGCGCCGCCAACCTAACCGTTCCAGTCGCCCCAGTTCCTCAGCAAGGTACGCGACTTGGCTGCCTGTGACCCAAAGCTCCGCCGCCCGTCAAGATGGCGCGGCTTCAATCCACAGAGGTGGGTGGGACCCTGACTGGGGTACTCACCGTCATGTATCTGACTACATCTACGCCATCCATCTGTATAGAAAGCTCATTTTACGGCACGATCCGAAAAACAAAGTATGTCCAAACCCCAGAGAAACCATAGTACAGGAAACAATTGTAATGGATCATTAAAAGTTTCTTGTGAGCCACAAAAGCTTTAGATCAAGATGATATTTGTGTGGTCTCTTCATCTACATCTTTGTGACATTATCAACAAGTTGGATGGCAAATAAACATTCCAGTGGAATCTATTAAGTTTTAATAGTGGGTATTCAATCACAACTATTTCCTGTGGTGTGGTCCAAAGCTTAATTTTTGTATCATGCCCTAAAATGAGTTTTCAAAATTATTAGAGGGTGTGGATTTAAGACACATGCATCACTGTGAGCCTCACAGCCAAGGATCCCCACCCACCTCAGTGGATCCTGGACTGTTTATGTTGTATCCATTCTGTCCATCCGTTTCTTCAGATGGGACATGATCAGAGATCCAAAACTCAAGTGAGCCAGATCATCAGAAACAGTGGGAATGGAAACACTTACCATTGAAACCTTTATATAGTCCGGCCGTGGTGTTTAAATGACATCCAACCAGTCTATAAGGTGGGAAACCTTAATTAAGTTTTCAAGGGTGGAGGTTCAATCCTCACTCTTACTTGACTATTAGATGTCCTTCATGTTTGGGTTCGTATTCTATAATGAACTCAGAAAACTATAGATGGCGAGGATATAACACAAACATGTTGTGGGCCAACAGAGCATTGGGTTACCAGGCGGTGCCTTGGTGGCTGAGTCAGTGGCGCAGTTCCAGCCATTCCGATTGGACGAGGTTTGCTTTATTCCTTCGTCTCCAAGCAATGGAGATTTTCGAGACATAAACCACTTGATGGTGGATCTCTGAAAGAGGTGACAGGGAATATATGTTTGTGAGAGATAGAGCCAGTCAGATGCAGCACGTGTGGACTGCTATCTCTTGGATGCATAAGGGAGGTGGAAAGAAAACAATAGACGGCCATTATTCACGGAAAAGAAAACTGATCACGTGCCACACCTTTACCAAAAGCTCGTGGTACCTTCCCATCTTTTCCCGCTCACATGAATGACATTGGTCCTCTGAAAATGAAAATGGTACAGCCTACATGCACAACCATCTGGATTATAATAACGGAGGTAAAGGAGATTTAATACTTTCAGGGTGTATGATGCTTCCTGGGGGCATTTGGCGCATGGTATTAGATGGGATTAGGTAGGATGAAATTGCATTTGGTCTTTGTGGATTTCACTCAATGACCGGGAAGAATGGAAAAAATTGGAATTAGATTGCATTGGGTCCTATGCCAATTCCACTCAATGTTAGCAAGTTGTGTAGGTCCTACCATGATGTATGGGCTATATCCACACCGTTCACCCATTTTTTGAAATCATTTTAGAGCATGGGCCAAAAAATCAGGTATCTAAAGCTCAAGTGGACCCCACCATAGAAAGCAGTGGGGATTGATTACCTACCGTTGAAAACTTCTTTAGGGCCACATAAGTTTCTGATCTGCCTCATTTTTAGGCCCATGATATAAAATGAGGTTACAAAACAAATGAACAATTTGGATATAACGCATATATGTTATTTTCAATAGTTTCAAATGATGGTTGGTATATCCATTCAATGTACCACCATATTACAAACATATCATGGAATTAAGCTTATCCCATGGTAAATGGGACAATCCCTGTGATGTGTAATAATTATGTTTTTTAAATCTCATCCCACCTAATCCTTCCCAATGTCATGCGCCAAACACTCCCTTAGACACTATAAAGAGATTTTTACCATACTAGCCTTGTGTAAGGGTTAAAATCTGAAGAAAAAAAAAAAAAAACAGCAGAAAGAAAGAAAAGTTGAAAATATTTTGAGAGTAGTGTAAAGGCAAGTTTTTTTTTTTAATCAAATTGCACGTATTTCTTGATTATTAACTCGAAAAAAATTACATAATATTCAATACCGAAAAAGTGATGTTGTTGGGATTTGTTATTGGGCCTAGTGAAACCTATATTCAATCTATTCATCTTCTTTGTAACTCTATATTTGTATGGGAAGATGTTAACTTCCTATTGACACAATTTACATATGGCTCACAAAACTTGATAAGCTAAAACAGTGTCCGTTCGATACGAATTATTTTCTTATAACGTGGTCCATGTGACTGGCGAATGTTTATAATGCTTCTAACAATGGCATTTCATGAAATTTCAAGATTAATGGATAGAGTGGATTCCACACAAATGCGATGGTGGACCCCACAAACGGTGTACAAATGCCCCTAGAAGTTTTCTTGTGGTGTAGTCCATTTAAGAAGTTTTCAATGGTAGGAGTTCAATCACCATTATTTCTTGTGGTGTAGTCCATTTACACCTTTGGTCTGCCTCCTTTTGGAGCTCATGCTTTAAATTATTTTATTAAGATATATAAATGGCATGGATACATTATATATACCATGATGCCCACAACAACCAATAACAGTGGCTAGTTGACATTCACTCTTAACTATTTACTTGTGGCGGGGTCTACCTTATTTGTGGATGTAACTCATTCTTTGGCCATAGAAAGCAGTGAGATTGAAAACCTACCACTGAAAACTTCTTGGGGGGCTACAAAATTTTTAGATGCAACTTATTCTTTAGCCAACGACATTAAATTAAATTTCGAATCCAATGAACGGAGTAGATCTTCAACACATATCCCATGGTGAGCCCCACAACCCTTAACACATGACAACCTAAACTCTTAACACATGACAATCTTGACCCTTAACACATACTCAATAGTGGGCCCCACATACGGCGTCCTTGTAGTGTTAATGGTCAAGGTTGAGGTTGTCATGTGTTAAGGGTCGAGGTTGTCATGTGTTAAGGGTATAGGTTACTATGTGTCAACATTGACCCTTAACACATGACAACATCGACCCGTAACACACGACACTTAGACCTTTGACACATAACAACCATGACCCAAGCCCTTAACACATAATAACCTAGACTCTTGACACATGACAACCTAGACCTTTAACACATGACAACCACGACCCAAACCTTTAACATATGATAACCTAAATCATTAACACATGACAACCAAGACTCTTAACACATGACAACCCATATCCAAATCCTTAACACATGACAACCTAGATCCTTAACACAAACAACCCAGACCCTTCACACATGACAGCCATCTCAACTAAGGCAATACATTACAAAATTCAAATTCTATCTCCTTCATTATCTTCCATATGACAATCACAACCATTCTTAGCTCAAATTCCTTCTAACAATCACTTCTCCCACGACAAAAACAACCACGGCCATTCCTCTCTATCCACAACTAAAAGTGGCTTCTATCTATAAGAAAATGTTATTCTACAATAAAATAAAAAAAAAAAAAAATCATTTAAAATGTCTTCCGTGTATTAGTGGCTTATATCTCTTATAAATGTGGTCATCAGAGCAAAAACAATTCTCTTTTTAAAGCCTTAGAAGTTGTTGGCAGTGCCCATATGCTAGAGAAGTTGATTGTGGTAAATATACACCGAAAAATGCAGTCGAAAGGGGTAGTGGTGGGTCCTTGGAAAATCTATTTGAAAAGGAAGAAGAAACCTCAGGAAAATAACAAAGAAATAAGTAAAAGAAGCTCGGTACGGACATCAACTTGCAAAGTAGGGGCATTTTTGTCCACTAATTCTCTAAAAGGTGATCAGAAGGCCAACCAGGGAATCTATTTCAGTGGTCAAATTTTTTAGGCTTTTGACAATACCACAATGCTAGTAAGGTCAAAATCCCCACTTTAAATTGTACATGCGACATACATCTGTTGGAACTTTGGTTTGTTTTCTATCACATGTAATGTGCGTGGGCATGCCAAAATGGATAAAGTAGCTCGATACAAATTGATCAACTTCAACCCCAAGCATCGAAATAAGTAGATACGTCCAATATAAACATATGTGACCATATTCTGAGAAGATCTGTCACTTACTCAAGCACTCGTAAATTTTTTATAATGATCATGCCATAATTGGAGGGTGGGGTTTTTCCTCTGAAGATAGGTTACTTTATGTCTTTCACAAGAAGGGACTTTCAGAATACCAGTGGAATCAAATAAAATGAAAAAGTCAGAATCAGTTACTAGGAGCAACTGTAAAAATGAATCTCTTAAAATAACTACGTGATATTAGATAAAGATCAAATCCATTGCATGATCATATATTTGGATCGCAACTAAAGATTATAACTAAGAATTATCACTACTCTTAGAATAAGCTAGAATAAAAGTAAATTGATAGAATGGTTGTTTTTTTTTTTCGTATTGTGTTTTTTTCTTTGTTGGATTCTTCTGCTATTTATAAAGTTCTATTGTAGCTTGTTCTTTCAGATCCTTCTTCCATTATTGCAACGGTTACAGTTGTAAAAAATTCTTTATCTAGATACTTCTTTTTGTTACGCTTCCCTTTTACAATTGTTCCTCTTTTGTCGCCCAAGCTTTACTCCCCTCAATTGCCTTTTGTACCTTTTACTACTTCAACCACGTCTCTCTTCTCTTGTTAGACTTTTTGTAAGACCCATAACCTCGTAAGACCTTCCGTACACTTCTAGTTAAATAAACGTATGTTCCAAGTGGACCAGATCAACGAGTTTTGATCATTACCCTACTTTTATATCGCGATACCCTAAGACTTTTACCCTAACGACCGCGTGGGCATTACGATTCTAACGCCGTGTGGCACGCCCCATTTCGACCCTTAGATTAGAAGTTACAATTTAGGCACAATCCGAGATGAGTCACACAATGCACGCGGGCCCCACTTGCACAAATTCCTATGTTGTCAAATCAATCAATCCATCAATCCATCAATTAAGTCATCCATCACTCATTTCACTCTTTCCCCATTAGTCAAACAAACTCATGTCATTCTCATGTAACCCATACCCCTACCTATGTTAGCCATCATTCTCTCTTTTTTTTTTCTCCATTTTACCCCTCCATCTTCCCCTTATTCCCTCCCTATCTTAAAATTTCTACCACAATAACTCCCTCTCATTTTTACTATTTCCTAGCAAGAGTAAAGAGGGATTAAGATAGAGAGAAATATTAGAAATATTAGGAAGAAATTAATAGAGAAAGAGAGAAAAGAAATAAAGATTAGGGAGAGATTAAGAGAAAAGAAAGAGAGCTTGTGACAGTATTAGGAAAGATCACGAGAGAAAGAGTAAGAGAATAGAAAAAAGTGAGATTAAAGAAGATTAGGGGTGAAAAGGAGGTTGGTGGGCCATCCGATCGCCGATCCGAGACGATCCAACTATCCATCCTTCTAAGTGAGTACATGGGAAGGTCAAAACCCCCTCATTCTTTGTGATATTTCTATTTTGGTGGGCCCATAAGGGTGGGACCCACCTTGATCATGTATTGAGTATGTGGTGGACCCCATAGTGGCGGGGGGCCACCCCAATGGCCGAATTTATTTCCCTTCCTCTCCCTTTTTTTTCTTATTCTCATGGTGTTGTGGGACCCACAAGTGGGGCACGCTATTGGAGAGGGTGTCCCGCATACTATCATAGCGTGGACCACCTTGTGTGGCCCACTGTGATATTTATTTTCTTTTTAAACCAATTGAATGTATAAGCACACTTGGATGGTGAAACCACCAAAAATGGATGTGATCCAAAGCTTCTTGGCCCTACCATGAGTTAGATATTCAAATGGATGGAGTGGATTTCCTAGGTGGGTCCTACCTCACTCTTAAAACATAAGAGAGTGAGAGGGGTAGTGGCACCGTAGTGGCTGGACACAAAATGTTCAGAGACATGTCTCTAGCACAATTACCTTTCAAAGCCACCATGTGGACTTCACTCGTGGGCCCCATCATGATGTGTGTGTCTATATATATATATATATATATATATATATATATATATATATATATATATATATATATATATATATATATATATATATATATATATATATATATATACCATCCATCCGATTTCCCTTCTCATTTTAGGTGTTGAGCTAAAAAAATGAAGCTAATCTGAATCCCAGGTGGGCCATACTACAAATGCTAAGGGGTTGTGTTACCCACGTCATTTCTTACTTTTTTTTGCATGGGAGGTTTGAAGTGAGTTTTCACTCGTGGGACCCATATTGATATATTTATTAGATCCACACCATCCATCCATCTGCTGGCTCATTTTAGCCATAGAGCCCAAAATTTAGCTGATCCAACCATCAAGTAGACCACAACACAATCGATGGTGGTAGTGGGAGCACCCCCTCACGTCAACCATGCGGACGTGAGGTGGGGGCGTCCCAATGATGGACTCCACCTTGATGTATTTGTTAAATCCATGCCGCCCACCACCTTCCCCATGTCGTTTTAGGCTAAGAGTCGAAAAATGAGACAAATCTAAGTTCCTAGTGGACCGCATTGAGGGAAACAAAGTCCCACTGTTGGAACTTTCTAAGGCCTATTGTTGTGTGTACAAGTGGTAGACCTACCCATCATTGGACTCCTTTGGTCCATAGAGAGCTGGGAGCTGAAAATGGGGGTACTACGGAGGCTGTCGATACTAGATTCGACCGTTGGGAATTTTGTAAGCCTGATTCCCGAGTTTGGGGCGTGACACTTTTGAGTAACTTGACCATATCACTTTGTCAACCATCCACTAATGTGTAAAATTGAACTTACGCCAGCTATGATTCTGCAAAAAGTACTCCAAGTATCTTGAAGATCTTTTTATCCATCTCTTATTTCTCATATAAAGCCACATGTTGCTTTCCTATTGGCATTTTTCAAAATAGTTAGAAATAGGGTACAACATTGCCCCTCACGTCGTTTCACCTTTGAAAAAAAAAGCGAAAGCAACATTGTTCAATTGACCAATGTAATAAATGCAATCGGTCATTGTTTCACGTGTTGTCTCCCCATTCATTCTACCCGACCGAAGTCATACCAAAGGATATCATTTGCCTCACCATTTTTAGCTGCCCAAGTGACACGTCACATAAAATTGTATCATACGAGGAGTTATAATTATTCTTTCATTAATACTTACGTATCGCGGACGATACATAAACAAGTCTAAATTGGTGCGCCTCTTCCTTTACTTTTTCTTCTTCTCTTTTACATTGAAACCTCTTTTTGTCATATTTTCTCCTCTCAATGGCTAAATCGCATAGAGTACTCGTCCTTTTAGTGTGGCTTGATTTAAATTTCGAAAATCAATACATATTGTGAACTTACCATTGTTTTTAATAATAGGCACTATGTTTAAATCTACTCGGCATATTTGATGGGTTTAATGAAACTTACTTTCAAAAGTTGCTCGATTTCTTCCTTTATATTTCGTGTCACTTTGGCCGTCATCCGCTTAGGTGATTATTTATGTGGCCGATAACCTTCTTTCATAGGTAACCTATGTTCAACTAGATTTCGGTCTAACCTAGGCAACTCATGATAGTCCCAAGCGAAGCAATTGACGAACTCTTTAAGTTAATAAGTTTGGTCAGTATTTGAAAATCTAATAATCCACTGATAGAAGTTGGCTAAGGTTGTTGTTCCATCCTCTAATTTTCCTCTATTAGAGGATCTTGAACTTGAGCATAAGAATCCTCCAATTTCTTTAGGGCTGGTTGCAAATCTGTCATTTTAATATCATCTTCAGCTATTTGATTGGTTGGTAATGTTATCTCGGCCGTATCAATGAAACATCCATTATTATAATCTTGCAAACTCTCCTTGAGTTGTCATACTCTGGCTGTGAATTCAGTTGTGATCGATGTTCGACTCATTATAGGATTTCTTCAATCGTACATCTTGTAGTCGCACGGAAGGAAATTATTGTCTTCAGCAACTCTTCGTTCAATCAAAGTATATTAGCAATATCATGTACGATATTATCATTATTAAGTCTAACATCAATTTCAGTCGGTTTACCATTCTTATCTCATACTGTAAACTGTATCGGTTTTTCCACATAAATAAGCATTGGCTACATTAGACATGGCTAAGAATGGTTTATTATCAGCCATAACCAATTCTACTCTGTTTTGATTCCAAAAGATTATGAACTGATGTAATGATAATGGAATATACGAGAACTAATGAATTCAATCTCGTCTAAGCAATACATTGTAATTTGATAAAGTGTTGACCACAAAGAAAGAGGCCAACACCTTCTTGTTGCCCACAATTAATTCAACTGGTAAAATTTCATGTGTTTGTGTTACTCCTTCAATAAAATTACTCATTGTGACCTCAGTAGGGATAAGGTCATCTTGAGTCTTTCCTAATTTATCCATCATTCCAACTGGGAGAATGTTAACAACAACTTCGTTATTAACTAGAACCCAAGTGGTCGGACACCCTCCTAAGTAAATAAAGATATATAATGGTTTCAAATGTTAGGTCATTATGAGGGTTGACCTTTTAATAATTATTTATTCAAAAGGGTACCTTAGTTTGACCGTTATGGTCAACACCTTTTTTACTTCCTCCTTGGAATCCAATGATCTATGTTGTATGATTATTAGAGGATCTAAATCTTCCACATCTTCTTCTATTATGCTTGGTTGAGATGGTTTAGCATGCAAGATTAATAGCAATATTAGCATCATATTACAATCCAATGTGATTGGTGGAAACAAGTCAAGTTGTATGACCAAATTCAAACATTCTCCCAAAGTGTCTCCAAATTTGTTCATTTATAGCTTCATTGTCGATTCTTTTATTTGGTTTAGAAGAAGCTAGTTGTAGAGTTTTTACTTTAGTAAGCAACTCTTCAATCAGAAGATCGTTCAAGAACTCTTCGTTGCCTAAGTATTCAGTTGATCCCTATATATTTATTCCTTATTTATCCTTTTAGTTATCGATCGAGTCAAACCCCACATGAAGTTTAATTGTATTGATTGATATTTATTCTTTTTTCTTTTGCTTTTGGTATTGCTAGACTCAATCGTGTTGGTGTTATGACAACCCCAAGTACAAGGTTGTAATTAATAACTCAGTGAGACAGAGGTTGTACCCATAGGGACTTATAATTGTGCAATTTTTAGAATACTTTAGAACTAGAACTAGAACTAGAACTAAACTAACTACTAGAATTTACTTTAAGGAATAATTATGAGAGAAACTAATAAGGATAAAACACTGGAGTGTCAAGGATCCACTTATAGTTATATCTTAATGTTAATTCACTTGATTTAATTAGACTACTCACTGGAATCGAAATCCTATCCTATTCAGCTGGAAAATGAAGTAGTTAGGTAATTATTCATATATTCAAAATAGATTTTGAATTTCAATTGAATTGGTTCCCACATCATGCACCAAAGTATTGATCGTAGGGAATTAAAAGTATCTATCGTGTCCATAGTCTATGATAGATCAATGGATTTTATAGATCAATTCTTTATAAAACAAATAAGAAACTACTTTTAGCTTTCCTAAGCATCTAATGTGCCCGAAGTCGACAATGAATCAAAGTAAACTAGACATAAATCTTTATTCAAACAAAATATCAATGAATTGTTTAACAATTATCCCAATAACACAAATCAAAGTAACTAAAATATTAAAAATAACTACGAGTTTCACCTCTTAGTCTTAGGTAAGAGATTAGTCAATCAAAGACATTATTGAACTAAAACTCTAAAATAAAAATATAAAAACTAAATAGAACAAAATGATTAGAGAATGATTCCTTGAAGGCTCCACAACTCCTTACTTTACCCATTCTACCATAATTCATATCTAAGAAAGCCTAAAACATCCCTTTAAATAGAAAAAATCCACATTGTCTTGGAACTAACTTCAATTTACACACTATAGTTACACTTTAGCTGCAGTTGATGATATGCTTCGGTTGCACCAAACTTAGCTTTTGGTTTCACCGAATTAACTCTTGATTAGAGCTGAATTTCTTCTATTTGCATTTGAAGTCTCTATCTCTCTTAAGTCGCACCGAACATCAATTCGGTGGCATTGAACCTGGTTTCAGTCGAACCGAATGTCGAGCCAAATTAACTCTAAAAATCATCGTTTGTTGTTGGACTGTTTTATGCACTTTAGATCGGACCGACCAACCTTAGGTGGGACCAAACAATTTGTTTATTCTTTTGTTGAACTTGTGATTCAGCTAGTCTTTTCTCTTATTTGCACTTGGTTTTCTTAGATCTTTATATCAGAGCCGAGGATGGCTCTGCCCTCAGTGGGGGATAATGTGATGCCCCGGTCACTGTTTCATGTAGGCGGGCACACGTGGGCGGGCACACATGTGGGCGGGCCCTCAGTGCGGGCAGCGTGCTACTTGTGTAGAAGGCAAAAGACTCTTGTCGGGCGAGCATCTTGTTGCGATTGATCGTAGCGTAACTTGTCCCACATCGAAAGAGTTGTCTAGAGTTGTGGTGGTTATATGTGGGGTTTCTCCCTTAACAGACATGACGCGTTTTAAAGCCGTGAGCTTCGACAAAGCGGACAATATCATGTGCTGCGGGGGTGGGCCTTACAAATGGTATCAGAGCATAACTTGGGAATAACCGAGAATAGCATCACATGTTTACTATGAGTTTAAGGCGATTAGGTTCCGAGTGCGAAACCTTCCGATTGACTTCCCTAACGTGCGACTCTCAAGGTTGATTAACGTCCTTATTCTTCCTATAGGACATGCCGCCCAGGAGAGTGACCCGTTCGACTCCCGCTCCACCACCTGAGGCTCCAGCTTTACCACCTGTGCCTCCCGTTCTACCGTCAGAGATCCCTGCTCCCTTTTCTGAGGATGATGTTCCTCCACCTGATGTCGGTGCGGATCCAACCGTGTCTGTAGTGTCTCGCAGTTACAGCAGATGTTGCAGGCTGTGACTGCTGCGCTTCAGGGGCAGGGCAGGCGCCCAGTTGTTTCGCCAGAGTAGGCAGAGCAAGAGCATGCGAGTGCTCTTCTACGTGAGTTCAGACGGCTTGATCCTCCACGTTTCCAGGGTGAGTCAGATCCGACTGCAGCAGAGAGATGGCGCTCTGATGTGGAGAAGATCTTCGATACTATGTCATGCACGACCCAGCATCGAGTTCGGTTAGCGGTATTCCTTTTCCAGGGTGAGGCAGAGCATTGGTGGACCTCCGTTACCGGTGTTGCAGGACCCGATTACGTCTGGACATGGGATGACTTTATCGACAGATTCGAGGAGCAGTACTTCCCTGACCACATTCGACATCAGAGAGCACTGGAGTTCGAGACTCTGGTGCAGGGGGACATGATCGTGGCACAGTACATGGCCCGTTTTGTTACGCTATCGAGGTTTGCGCCATATATGGTTGATGATGAGGGGCGAAAGGCCCGCCGTTTCGAGAACGGCTTACGTTACGTTCTTCAAGGCCGTGTTATTGGGCATGAGCTCCCGACCTTCCAGGCGGTAGTGCGGAGGGCTCAGATCTATGAGGCCGAGTGGGCCGGCGGACAGAGCGACCGAGATCAGAGGAGGGGTCAGAAGAGGTAGGCCCCCTCCAGTAGCTCACAGCAGCATCGACGACCGCAGAGGTTTAGGAGTCACCCATCTGCCGGAGCACCAGTAGCACCGTCGGCACCCCCAGCAGCACCACCACCTCAGAGACAGCTTCCTGACACTTGCTATGGATGCGGTGGGATAGGACACCGTAGGTGGGAGTGTCCCCGACCTCAGCAGCAGCAGCCGAGAGCACCTCAGCAGCCTCCACAGCAGCCGAGAGCACCACAGCAGCCGAGAGCACCGCAGCAGCAGCGACAGCAGATTCCACCACCGAGGCCCCCTCAGCAGCAACACCAGCCTCCAGGACCTCCCCCGCAGCAGCAGAGGCCTCAGAGGGGACCTGCACCTCCCCAACAGGCCCAGGGCAGATTTTATGCCGTTCAACAGGACCCTCAGTCATCAGGAGCAGTCGTCGATGATTCGTGTGACTTAGCCCCTACACTGTCTTGCTAGATTTCTCCTAAATGATACGCCTTATGAGTTAGAGCTTAAGATTCATGGGCATCATCCCCGTCTTTTGATGTTTGATGTATGTTGTACTGTATTTTGATCATACATGATGTTATGTTCCCTATCCTCTTATGAGTTACATTTAGTTGCAATGGCAGTGTAAATTTTGAGGACGAAATTTTTATTAGGTGGGGAGAGCTGTAAGACCCGTACCCTAGTTCGTACTGTTCCGATGAATCCTGCGATCATTTCTGTCGAAGTCCGGCAATCCATGACTGATAATCGACATTGCGATTGATCGTAAGTCGTATCCTTTAGATTCGAGTCAGTTTAATCCAATACTTGTATTATTGTGACCGCACCATCGTCGCGGTTCCAACGCCGCGACTCACATACCGATCCGATACCCTGACCAGAAGATGTGAGCCGGCGTTTATTTCGAAGAAACGCCGCGCTTTCTCGATCCCGAGAGAATCTCTACACAATGTCAAATCAATCCCATCAATCAATCAATCACATCAATCAATCAATCACTTCAATGTCAAGTATAAGCAACCCATGCTTTCTCTCTCCAAAGTCAACTCTTTCTCATCCTCTCTCTTACACACCCATACCTAGTCAAGTACACATCACCCTTTCACCTCACATCTCCCATCCCTCTCTCCTTACAACTCTCTCTCTCCCTTTTCTCACACCATTTCCAAGCAAGAGAGAGCCCACACGTCCATGGTTTCCATGAGAAAAAAAAGTGATTTTGTGGCCCACCTTTCCCATTCCAAACCCATCATCCTAGCCATCCATTTCCCATCTCCACCATCAAAGAGGAGCAGAAGGAGGGTGGCATTCCAACGGACCGAAGAGATCAACCGGTGGGTGCTTTATAGGATAGTTTTTTTTCATGTTTTTATGATGGCCCAAGTGGGGCCTACCGATCAATGGTGTGGATCTCACTTGGGACCCTAAGATGTGGCCAATGGCCCACTTTGATTACCGTTTGATGTATGATGGAATGCAAGGGAGGGCCCATAGTATCGGGGTCCCTCCATCACACATGTGTCCCACTCTCTCTCTCTCTCTCTCTCTCTCTCCCTTTCATTTTTCTTTTCTTGTGATGTTATGATTGTGTGGCCCACTTGGATGGACCCCACAATGAATCATGTATTTTATCCAAGCCATCCGTAGGTGGGGCCCACTTTGTATATGCATTGTGCTCACACCATCCACCATGTGATGGCCTATCTTAGCAAGGACCCACCTCAAAGGTATGTGTTATGCAAACCGTCCAGGGACGTTGGACTCCCTGGACGTGTTTTTGGAAAAACACAAACATTTGCTTGATTTACAAGCTTGGTGTCGGGGCTACTCCTGTAGGTCCCACCTCGATGTATGAGTCCGATCCACGTCGTCCATCCCCTTTCCTACCTCATTTTAGGCGTTGAGCCAAGAGATGGGGTTAATCTGACCCTCAGGCGGGCCATAACATAGTAAACGACGATTTTCACCGTTTAAAAATTTCCTTGACATTTCTGTACACCGAAAAATGCCCGATATTGGGCTTGATAGGTTGGCTATGGACCATGGAATCCGATGGCAGGGTCAGATTCAACCGGTGCGGGCCCCATGTATAAAAATCTTTGAGAAATCAAAATTTTCAAAAAATAAAAAAATAAAAAATACATGGGCAGCAGCAGAAGCTGCTGCCGCTGACACCGCCAGAGAGGATGCCAGGCGTCCAGGGGCGGGCGGGCATGTGGCAAAGAACCCACGGCTAGTGGCCCCACCATGATGTATATTTTGTATCTAAACTGTCAATGAGGTGGGCCACTCCCTGAAGTGGGCCCCCTCCAAATTTCAAGCCCATCCAAGACTCGGGTGGCCCACATCATAAGAAACAGTGTGAATGAAAGTTTACCATTGAAACCCTTTCTGGGTCCACAGAAAGTTTCAGATCAAGCTGAAATTTATTTTTCCCCTTCTTTCAGACCCGTGTGGTCTTATGAACGGATTGGATGGAAGATAAACGTTATGGTGGGCCCCACATGGGACCCACGGTGATGTATGTGTTACATGCCCACCGTCCAGACGGACGGTGGGGCCTACTTGATGTATGTGTTCGTCCGCACCGTCTTCACTGGACGGTGGGACCCTCCCTACTGCACGTGTGTATGTGCACGTGTGTGCATGTGTGTGTGAGTGTGCACATGTGTGTGTGCATGTGTGTGTGAGTGTGCACATGTGTGTAAGCATGTGTGTGAGAGTGTATGTGTGTATATGTGTATATATATATATATATATATATATACAGAGATATATATATATATATAATATTATATTATTAATATTGTGTATATATATATTATATATATATTGTATTATATATATATACTTTATGGCGGGCCTTGGGAATTTTAATGGTGGTTTAGCCCATTTGATCCATGTGATTAGGCCCACCTGGATGTGTATTTATGGTCATTGTTGAGGCCCACCTTGATGTATATATGGCCCATGTGTTTAGGCCCATCCAATGTAATTCTGGCCCATGTTACGAGGCCCATTGTGATGTTTTCAAAGGCTCATGGGTTATGGCCCATTGCAATGTACATAAGGCCCATTGATGTGGCCCACTTGATTTATATAAGGCCCATATGAGATGGCCCATTTGATGTATCTGAAGATTATGGGTCGAGGCCTAATGAGATGTATATTGGTCCATTGCAATGTGTGATTTCCTCTGGTTTGTGTAATGGTACTTTATGGCGAGCTATGCCTTGTGGACAATGTTGGTTTGACGTCCACATTGTAAGGATAATGTTGGTTAAATGTCCGCATTGTCACACTCCTTAAGGCCCACTGATAGGTCCATACTTGTACTCTGCAGGCCGTCTAGGCCCATCTCTGTGATACGCAGAGCCCATCCCTATATACATGTTTAGTATAGATCCATGATTCATTATCATACGCATCATATGTATGACTGGTATGAGGAGTGACTGATCATAGCATATGCCTTCGGGCGAACTGTTTATGGGCTCCCTGATAGGCGGAGTTGCCCTACATGAGCGCATGGTTTACGCAGGACTGTTGCATGACTGGTAGTGTGACTCATGCACTTGCATTGTGTGATTGTAGTTACTGTATGCCCTAGCGACACCAGGGCCATAGCCTCCACAGACACATCGTGGGTGGCTGGATTGGATACCGGAAATGTTTGGTTCTAGCATACGGGCGCCATAGATGTCCCTGGGTGAAAATCCCTAAACCCGATGGTACCAGAGGATGACTCCAACGTCGAGACCGAGTGGATGTACGAGCGCATGAGGGCCGAATACCAGGAGGCCGCGTCTCCCACTGTGTCGTGGTCGGTTGGAAAGGGGTGTGACCTTACCCGCCTGAGTGAGGGGGCAATTTCTAGGTTGAGTTTGACCAGCTTGAGGAATCGGTCCTCTATCGACGAGTCGGGCCCGATATTGGCAGGCGGATAGTGAGGTCTCTTTCGCTCTTCCAATTGTGCATCCGGATAGGGACGGCAAGCTGGCGTAGAGTGTACTAGACCCCGGTGATTATCCAGACTGAGAACTGTATTGACATAAGGATTTGGATGTGGATTAGCTTGCTTGACTTGCATTATGCATTGCATGGCATTGGCATGGCCGATAGTATTCTTATCTCGCATTGCATAGCCTTGGTACGGCTGACTGTGTTCATGTACTCATCAGCATGTTTCCGCATTACTCTGACCATGCATTCTGAGCACGCTCATATTGCGCACACACTTACACCACCCTCTAAGCTTTCTATAAGCTTATGCATGATTGATGCGTGCAGGTGACGCTAGGACGCAGCTGTAGTCTCGCCGCAGTTGGAGTGTGCAGCCGAGCTTCTGGAGTTTTTGTTATTAGCACTATCTTGTATTTTCATTTCCTACGCATTGTACTCAAAGGCTTTTGTTCATAGTGGACTTTGTGATGGTGTTCTTGTGGTTATTGTTCGTGGGTTATGCTTGTGGTTGTGCTTATTACGAATCAAATTGATTATCAGAAATCCTCCTTGTAGCATCCCAGGATCGGAACCTGGCGTATGGGCGCTGGGAGATGAGAATGGGGTTCTACGGAGGCTGTCGGCGCCGGATTCGGCGATCGGAAATTTTGTGAGCCCGGTTTCTGAGTTCGGGGCGTGACACTTTAGCACTTGAATTCTTCATTAATCACCTCTAAATCTCTAACTCTTCTTTTGGTCATTCTTTGACCATTAAATCTCCTCTTTAATTGTTCTTTTTATCTCCACTCTCCAAATTACCTTGTATAGGAAAACATACATAATTGGATCGATTAAGTACATTTATACTTATAAAATCAATGCATAATAAGGAGAAAATATACAATATTTCACACTTAACACACATCTCAATTAGCATTTTGCTAGTCTCGAGCAAAATATGTGAAAAACTAATCTCTAAATCTCAAATTTCAAACATTTCTCAGAAAAACAACATTATGTGTAATCTTATGCATATGTAAGTATAATTCAAAGATACGATGATGAAATATGCCAGTCTAGAACCTAATATCACTAGTAAACTATTAAACTAAATTCTATTTTATTAATTAATTAACAGAATGTATCTAAACATCAAATTTTAGTGTGCTCGGTAAATTTCTAACTTATAATTTATAAAAGTCAAACTTTTTTCCATAACGTTAATTATAATAATTACCTCAAAGTGGATAAATCAACACAAATTACTAATTCTACCTATCTCATTTGACGACTTTCACACTATTTCATCTTCTTTCTTTCTTTTCTATTGTTTCCCTTATTATCTCATTTAAGCACATTCAATAGCTAGCCATTTTCAATTTCAACTATTTTTTTAGTTGGTTTTTTTCTACTTTTTATATCAATGTAGATAAGAATCTCCATACTTGGTTCATAAACTTTTAAATAATTAATAAGTTAAACATTAAGAGTTCAAGTTAACTTTTAAAGAATTAATAAGTTAAACATCAAGAGTTCAAGTTAGCTTTTAAAGAATAAGAGTCAGATATGAAATGTGAACTAGGCTAAATTAATATTTAAAATTTCTATAAATTAATTCATTAAAAGAACTTTGTTAAAAAATCTACTCATCAACTAGACTCCAAACTTTCAAATTTTACTTTGCATCTTATCATCTTACACTTAAATATATTCAGATACACAGAATATTAATTTTCAAAGATAGTTTTAAAATCAGAAAATTGAAAATTTTTAAATTTTTTTGGCTCAAAAATAAAAAAAATATATACTAATTAGTTATATATAATTTCACCTCCAACCTAAAATTTATATTATCCTCAATGTAAAAGATATGCAATACATCATAACATGATACAATAAAAATAAAATAGGAATGAGTAAGAGAGAGAGAGAGAGAGAGAGTATCTGAGAAAGATTAATGGAATGATATGAATTCTCCGCCATATAAAGGGATTAATACTAAACAAAACAAAATTAAAACAATCCTAACTATTTTAATCTAATCCTAAGAAAACAATAAATGGATAGATGGACCTCCATCAAACTAGAAGGTCAGTCCTCATAGAAATGATCATTCAAAATGATGAACATATCCTCTGAATGAAATTTCTCAACAAATGGTTTAAGGTGATGACTATTTACTTTGAAAATATTACCATTCATTAGATTTTCTATCTCGACAACCCTATGAGGATAGACCGGTTTGACTTTAAATGGGTCGGTCCAATGAGATCTCAATTTACCGGGAACAAGATGAAGTTTAGAATTATACAACAGAAATTTCTAGTTTGTTTCAAAATTTTTCCAAAGAATGTTTTTGTCATAGAACACTTTTATCATATCCTTGTATATTCTAGAATTCTAATAAGCATCATTTTGGATTTCTTCAAGTTCATTCAATTATAATACAACGAGCTGACTTTGTAAAGATTGAAGTTGAAATTCTTTATAGTCCAATATTCTTTATGCTCCAGTTATACAGGCAAATGACAAGCCTTCTCATATACAAGTTTATAGGGTGATATATCAATAGAGGTTTTATATGCTTTATGGTAAGCCCATAATGCATTGGTCAGTCAAAGTGACCAATAATTGGGATCCGAGTTAACCATTTTCTTAAGAATTTGTTTAATCTTCCTATTTGATATTTCAGCTTGACCACTCATCTGAGGATGATAAGTGTCACGCCTCGAACTTGGAAACCGGGCTCACAAAATTCTCGATCGCTGAATCCGACGCCGACAGCCTCCGTAGTATCCCATTCTCGGCTCCCAGCGCCCATTCGCTAGGTCCCGATCCTAGGATGCTACGAGGAGGATTTTCAACATCAGTTTGATTAGTAATAAGTATAACCAAAGGCATAACCCACAAACAACAACCAAAAACTCCATCATATTTCCACTATGATCAAAAACTTTATAAGTGCAATGAGCGTAAAGGGAAATATAATGATAATGGACAAAAAGCTCCAAGATGATCTACTATGCACTCCTGCCTTAGCGCGGCTGCGGTCCAATGTCACTTGCACGTAATGGTCGTGCATAAGCTTACAGAAAGCTTAGAGGGTGGTGAAAGTGTGTGCGCAAGATAGTAATATAGTTATGTAATATCAGAGTAATACAGAACATGCTGATGAATCCATGAATACCACTAGCCATACCAAGGCTATGCGATGCAAGGCATAAATGATGTCTGCTATACCAAGGCCATACGATGCAAGATGTGACTCAAGCATACAAATCCATGTCTGAGTCCCCATATCAATACAGCTCAACTTTAGAATATCACTGGGGTCTAGTACACTCTAAACCAAATTGCCGCCCCATCAAGCGCAATAAGGTAATTGGAAGAGACCTCACTACCCACCTGCCAATATTGGCCTCGGCTCGTCGATAGCGGACCCATTCCTCGAGTTGGTCAAACTCAGCCTAACTTTGTCCCCTCCTCTCTGAAGGGTAAGGCCGCACCCCCTTCCAACTGACCACGACACAATGGAAAGCACAACCTTCTGGTAATCGGCACTCGGTGCTCATGCACTCACTCGGTCTAGACGTTGGAGCAACCTCCTTGTACCATAAGGGTTTAGGGACTTTCACCCAGGGATATCTATAACACCCCATGTAGAACAAGATTTTTGGTATCTAATTCTATTGACCACGATACGCCTATGGAGGCTACGGCCCTAATGTCGCTAGGGCGTACAGTAATCATGTCACACAATACAAAATGCATGAATCACACTATCCAGTCATGCAGCAAACATGTGCGTACTACGCGCTCATGTGGACAACTTCCCTAACCAGGGAGTTCATAACAATCTGCCCACTGGCATGTGTTATGATTAATCAATCATCTCATCACAAGCATGCAGATGATGCGTATGAACATATATCATGATGCTATGTTGTTATATACTCATAATCGGAATCAATGATCGGAATCGATCAATCACACACGGCGAATGGGGCCCACTTATCTGGGTTAACCCACGAAGAGAATGGGCCTAACAAGGCCTAACGGAAGGTCACAATGAGGACATCTAACCATCATTGCTCCCAAAGCATGATCGCCAATAACATCATCACATAAATCATGGTGGAATCTCAATCAAATGGGCCGAATCAAATGGGTCGATTCAAATGGGTTGAGCAAATGGGCTGATTCAAATGGGCCAAATCAAATGGGATGATCGAATGGGCTGAATCAATGGGCCGAGTCGAATCGAATCGATGGGCTGAATCAAATGGGCCGCATGAATATCAAATCGGGCCCACCCTCATGCATTTTGAGATCCCACTTATTCATAATTAGCATAGAGATAAATGAAGTGAAAACCAATTATCCGCTTGGGTGGGAACCACTGTGGCTCCTAAAAAGTTTTAAACGATAGATATCACTATACCCCATTATTATTATAATTGGTGGGGTCCACTTGAACTTTGGATCTCACTCATTTATCCCATGCCATGAAATGATATCCTAAATGGTTGGACAGTTTGGATACAACACATGCATCATGGTGGGCCCCACCATCGAAATAATGGACGGTGTAAATAAGACACATACATCATATAGGGCCTGTGGGCTTGCTTCTGACAAGAGGAGCAGCCACATAGTTGCTCTTCATGTAACAGGCTGCACAAGGAAGGCAAAGGTGGGTCCCGTGTAGGGCCCACCACAACAGGTATATATAAAAATATATATAATATAATATATATATATATATATAATATAATATATAATATATATAATATAATATAATATAATATATATATATATAATATAATATAATATAATATAATATATATCATACCTAACGTCCAGGCCGTCCAGGGCCTGAACGATTACATACATCAGGGTGAAGCTCCACACGTGGGTGGGTCCCATCGTCCATGGACGGTGGACACAACACACATGGTGGCGTGGCCCACCCTAATGGAGGGACGACGAGAATGGGTCCTACGGACCTGGTGAAGAGGAAAAATAAATTTCAAAATGATCCAGAACTCTTGGATGCCCAAAAGGGTTCCAATGGCAGACGTCAATCACCACTATTTCCTACCGTGTAGGCCACCTGAGTTACTGATGAGGCTAATTTTCGGAGGGCCCACCGCCCAAAAAGAGGCTCACCAGATGCATGGTGTGGATCCCTGACACACATCACAGTGGGGCCCATGACTGGGACCATGGGTCCCTGTCCATCCGCCCGTCCGCCAGGGCACGCCTCTGACAGCAGCAACGTCTGCTGTTGCTGCAATTTTTTTTTTATTTTCCTGCGGTATTTCATATGTGGGGCCCACGTCTTGGAAATCCACTCCGGTCAATGGATTTTAGGTCTCAAAACACACTAAACAAGCCCAATATTTGGCATGTTTTGGCGTTTTAGAACAATAAGGTGGGTCTTAATGGCCTTGATCGGTAGGAAATACAGTTTTTTATGGTATGGCCCGCCTGATTATCGGATTGACCTCATTTTTTAGCTCAACGCCTAAAATGAGCCAAGGAATAGGATGGACGGCGTGGATTTGATGTATACATCAAGGTGGAGGCGGTACACGTGACCCACCCAAAAGCCCAAAAAAGGCAACGCTGCTGTGAGTACACAGCACTGCCGGTTCTCACCACAGTCAACACGTCCAGCGTCCAGGGACGCTCGACAGACGTGTTCTAAAAAAAACAAGGTGGGTCCTACATGGATTTAGATAGATCTGATATTTTTGTTTCTTATCATCTAGGCCCACCAGATGACCTAGATAAAACGGATGGATGGCACCGTTTGAAAGGCATGATCAAAACAGGCCACACCGTTTGGATGGGTGGACAGGGTGGATGATATTGTACATCAAGGTGGGCCATAAGCCATCATACACAAGAGAGAGAGAGAGACATCGGTGAGGATGGAGGGGCCCCGCCACTATGGGCCCCTCTTTGATACAAAGCCTACATCAAGGTGGGTCCCACCACAAGTGGCCCTTAAATCACAAAATAAATAAATAAGTGGAGATCTAAGATCACCCATCGTTCCTTCTTGCTCCCTACGCTTCCTTTGCTCCTTAGCTTCGATCCTAATGGGGGAGATAGAGTTTAGATGGTTGAGATGGGGGATGAGAGGGTAGGAAGTGGGCCGCACACAAAGCTCTCTTGGAGGAGAAAGAGCTTGGACGTGGGATTTTTTTTTGCTTGTTTGGGAAAGTGAGTTGGGAAATGAGAGAGAAGGTTGTAAAGAGAGAGATAGATAGATGGGTGATAGAGTGATAGATGTGGTGAGTGATGGGTGTGTAAGAAACTTTTGACTTTGGGATTGCTTAGTGTAAGAAAAGTATGGGTTTGTGTAAGAACTTTTTGACTTTGGGGTTGCTTGGGAATGGGTGAAAGGTGATGTGTACTTGACATGATGGGATTGATTGGTTGATTGATTGATGTGACAAGTCATAGAAATTCTCTCGGAATTCACACGCGCAGTGGTTTTCTCGCACCGAACGCAGACCCACATCTCCTGACCAGGGTATCGGATCGGTGCACGAGTCGCGGCATCGGAACCGTGGCAATGGCGTGGTCGCTAGGGTACGAGTCTTGGGTTGAGTCAACTCGGATTGGTGGCATGTAAATCAAGGTCACGTGCAAATACCAATTAAGGGTCGAAGGTTGCCGGAATTCGACCGAGAAGATCGTGGAAACCTACAAAACGGTACGGTCTAGGATATGGGTCTTACAATAAGGGGTGCTCACTTTGTGTGAAATACCGTATTTCTTCATCAATGCTTTAAATGGTCTATTACAAAAGTGAGATCCTCTATTAATAATAATGACTCGAGGTATTTCGAACTAGGATAAATTATTTTCTTTCAATAACTTAATGACCATGCGATGGTCATTATTCCGACACAAAATTGTCTTGGCCCATTTGGAGATATATTAACAGTGAGTAGATGTAAATATTTCTAAGAGATTGGGGGAATAGTCCCATGAAATCGATGTCCCAGCAATTGAATGCTTCAATGATAATAATAGGTTCAGTGGCATTATATTTATATGGGATAAACCTCCTAATTTCTGGTATCGCTCGCACACTTTGCAAAGTTCATATGTATATTTGAACATAGTGAGCCAATAAAAGTCGCACTGCAGGATTTTTATTATGGTCTTCTTAGCCGAAAAGTGGCCACCACATGCATATAAATGATAAAAGGAGATGACACTTTGTTATTCATGGTCAGGCAATACTTTAAAAAATATGGATCATCTCAAAAGAACTTACATACCTCGGTAAATAATTTCTTCTTATCTTGTTTAGTTTAATGAGTAGAAATTGTAAATGTGGTAAGATAATTGGCAATATCAGTATACCAAGGTAATTAGGAGATTTTAAAAAGTTATGCATCAAATAACATGCCATTAATAAGTTTCATCTACATGGAGTCAGATAGAACAAGCCAAGAGAGATAGTTAGCCACTACATTTTCTACTCTTTTATTATCTCGTATTTCAAGGTCAAACTCTTAGAGTAGAATGATTTATCTTAGTAAATGGGGCTTAGCATCCTTCTTAGAAAGAAGATACTCCGGTATCGCATGATCAATGAAGATAATGATCTTGGATCCTATCAAGTAGGATCTAAGCTTGTCCAAAGTGAACACTTATGAGTTCCTTTTCCATAATAGAGTAGTTCACTTGCACAAGATTTAGAGTTCTACTCGTATAGTATATAACATAGGGTTTCTTCTCTTTTCTCTGGCCTAACACAATCTCAATTGCATTGTCACTTACATCACACATGATTTCAAAAGGTAAATTCCAATATTGTGGTTACATGATGGGGGTGCTAGTCAGCATGCCTTTGAGCTTGGTGAAAGCCTTTTGGCATTCTTTGCTCTACTCAAAGGGAATATCCTTTTAAACAATGTTACATAAAGGATGAAAGATGACACTAAAGTCCCTTATAAAACTTCAATAAAATTTGGCATGTCTTTAAAAGGATTGTACGTCACGTATGCTCTTGCATGGAGGTTGGTTAGAGATTAAGTCAATTTTGGCTTAATCTACCTCAATTCCTTTGAACAATATGATGTGTCCAAGGACTATCCCCTTTTGAACAATAAAATGTCATTTCACCCAATTCAGCACAATGTTCTTTGTTCACATCTCTTCAACACTAATTTCAAGTGTTTAAGGCATTCGCTTAAGGATGTAAGACCTCTAAAATTATCCTACAATGTCATAAAAATACACGATATGCATCGCTGGAATGTGGTGGGAGCATTACACAATCCGAATGACATCCTTCGATATGCGAAAGTGCCAAAAGAACACGTGAACGTGATCTTTTCTTAGTCTTTAATTCATATCTCAATCTGATTATAGCTCGAATACCTGTCAAGGAAGCAATAATATGAATGAGTTGCTAACCTTTTTAAGATCTAATCAACAAAATACAAAGGAAAGTTGTCCTTCCTCATGATGGTATTTAACTTTCAGTAGTCAATGCGTATTCTCCAACTAGTAGTGACTCTAGTTGGCACGAGTTCATTATCCACATTGGCCACAATGGTGATCCCAGACTTCTTAGGTACCACCTGAGTTGGATTCACCTATTAACTATCAGATATAAGGTATATAATACTCACATCCAACAACTTTAACACCTCAGCCTTAACCACTTTTTTCATGTTTGAATTTAAATGACGTTATAGTTGTCTAGACATTTTCACATCATCTTCGAGGTGAATGCGGTGAGTGTAAATCAAATAGTTGATTCCTTTGAGGTCCGCAATCGTCCATCTAAGGGCTCCTTTATGTTCTTTGAGAATATAAATAAGCATACTCTCTTGTTCTTTATCCAAGTGGGAAGAAATCACCACTGAATATGTTTTATGTTGACCTAAATAAGCATATTTAAGATCCACAAGCAATGGTTTTAGGTCAACCTTTGGTGTTTTGACACCAGACAGTAGAGGCTTTATGTTAGTTTGGGGTAACCTTTCAAATTCAGGCCTCTACTGGTTAGTTTCAAGTACTAGCGCAACATCTAACAAGGAATCCATCACCATAATCATGTCATCATTTAAATCAGTGGAGTAGGTCAAGCACATCTTTAGAGTGTCAGAGTATAAAGTCAAAAGTGATTTATCTTTCATAAATGAATCTATCAAGTTTATTTCATGGACATTATTACCATTCTCTGGTTGTTTGCACATGTTAAACGTATTCATCTCAAGAGTCGTGTTCCCAAAGGATAGTTTTATGACCCCGTTCCTACAATTGATTATGACATTTGATATGGCTAAGAATGATTAGACAAGGATAATAAGAATTTGAGTGCTACTATCAATGATAGGTTATGTATAAAATACAATAAAATCTATTGGATAGTAGAATTATCAATGTGGACAAACACATCCTCTATCATCCCTCTTAGTTACGAACCGAACAATTAACAAGTTGAAGTGTGGTCCTAGTGGGTTTTAATTTACCTAGGCCAAGTTGTTCGTAGACTGAGTATGTGATCAGATTCACACTCGCCCCTAAATCATGTAGTGCATGTTCAATCTGCTAATCACCAATCACACAAGAGATGTTGGGCTATTGGAATCTTTATATTTTTTAGGCACATCTTCTTTGATAATGGTACTTGTTGAGGTCAAAATCTGGATCGCCCTCCACTTCATGCGACCCTCCTTGTATGGACCCTGGTCTTGCACAAAGGGTGAACAAAGGAGACCCTAGCTAAGCCGGGAGACCCTCCGATGCCTAAGTCAAGTCAAGGGAATCGGGGTCTTAGTTGTAGGGTGGAGGGAGAATGCGAGATATTGCGTACCTGTAGCAATGGGGTCCCTATGTATTTATACCTAGCTGTCGAATGGTCCAGGTCCGTTAATCACGGCACGATTTGTCAATCAGGGAGATTTTCGGATCGTGGAGATACTATACGCAATCCAAGGATCATGTACCATACTGTGCGCATCTACGAATGAAATATCCGGCCACGTCCACGTTTGATAGTTTTTAAGCATGGCTCATGAAGTGCCTGCCTCAGGAGCCAACCTCGGCTCGGTCCCTTTGACACATAAAATCTTGGTCAGGGTGGTTATCAACCCTCATCGAATAGTGTCCACACATATAATCCGAGCTGAGCTAATGAGCTAGCCTATCGCCAGTTGCACATTCCGAGAGACCTCTTTTATGAGGTCCGAGGCGGGGCATCGTGTTTACTTTATCGAGTCAGCGTTTCCTCCTGATCGTTTTAGGGCTGAGGTGCCTCTACGACTTACTCAGCCGCGGGCACCGCATGTAGTTATCAGTCTGATGACATTAGTCCTCAGCTTTACAAGGGGTTCGGATCTTCCCATAACAGTACTCACTTTCTCTGTCAAGAATTTTTTTTCTTGATGTTATGCCATTTCGTGGTCGTACATAGATCTTTTAGGAACTTGGCATATGAAAGGATTTGTTTTATGACATCCAACAAAAGGAAGTTGATCTTCACCTATTTTAGCACCTCTAAGATATCTTAAGTGTTTGGTAAAGGTTTTTGTGATATCAACCTTTATGAGAACGGAAGAACCGACTCGTATTACTTTTTTGGTTCTCTCTCATGTCTAGTATTGCTAGACTCACCATTCCTCTTAGATTCTTCCGAGTCCTTAAGCTTCTCAACCCTCATACGGATAATTTTGTCAATTATCTTTGCATTTCTAAGAGTGGTGATGGATTTTGCTTGCTCCATATGCTGATTTGAAGAGCTTGGGTCACTTATTTCACATTGTGGTTTTGGGTTCGGTAGATGTTGATGGTTTTTTTTGACCCGTCGTCAACCAGTCATGAGCACTGCTCGATCGGTCGAAGGCTGGTCTTGACCAGTCGTAGGAGTCAAGCCGTGACACGACTTAAAGTCCAACGACTTTGGGCTATTTTTCTCCAGGGTACTCGACCGGTCATGGAAGGTGCTCAACTGGTCGTGGGTGGCTCTCGACCGGTCGTAGGTTCGTCACGACCAGTCGTAGTTTCGCAGATTCGTTCCGCGATTTTGCACGGATTTCGTGTCGTAAGTCCTTTCACAACTGGGATGCGAAAAGGAGTTTCCTAAAATATTAAATAGGAGGTACCTAGGGTTTTTTAAGTAAAACAAGAGGGTTTCCTAAAGCTTTATAAGGGATTTGCTAAAGGGTTTAGGGCTATCAAAGGTGTGAGAGAGAGGAAAAGAGAGACAAGAAGCTTATAAAAGGGAGATTATGCTCGTGGAGGTTATCTACTGTGCCATCTATATCTAAGCGCTTCTATGTCCTCGTAATCGGTGAGATCTCTCTGTTTTTCTTTGTTTCTCTCATTGTTTATCCACTCCTGCAT
The DNA here is from genome assembly GCA_030180095.1 of Magnolia changhungtana. NCBI lineage: Eukaryota > Viridiplantae > Streptophyta > Magnoliopsida > Magnoliales > Magnoliaceae > Magnolia > Magnolia changhungtana. The sequence goes on from JASAUF010000625.1 coordinate 8,941,562, forward strand.
GAGTGAAGAAGTTTATAACATTCTACTTCATAGTAGATTGTTGATCTGGATGAGGTCCCATAGTTTTTACCTCTTTGAGGGTTTTTCACATAAAAATCTATTGTGTGGTGTGTGATTGATGCATTGATTATTTTCATTGCTTTATTATCCATAATTCTGGTTTGTTCTGGAGGGCTAGATCCTAAGGTTTTGTGCAAGGCCCCCAATAAAGTGGTATCAAAGTTAAGTTCATTGAATGGGTATGATCGTTTTTAAATTATGAAAGGTGGCTCATCAAGGATGATCAGCCTCAATGGTTCTAACTGAACCATATGGAAGGCTAAGATGGAGGGCTTGCTTTATTGCAAGGACCTATATTCTCCAATTTTAGGCATATCAGCAAAATCCAAGGATATGACTGATGATGACTGGAAGAAGATGGACCGAAATGCGGTGGGGGTTTATTAGACAATGGTTGGATGATTCTGTGTTCCACCATGTGTCTATAGAAACCTCAGTCGATAGCCTATGACTGAAATTACAAGGGCTATATGAGAGGAAGACAGCCGATAATAAGATTTTTCTGATAAGGCGACTTATGAATCTCAAGTTCAAAGATGGTGGTTCTGTGGCCAAGCACATGAATGAGGTCAGTAATATAGTGAACCAACTCTCCTTTATGAAGATGGTTTTGGATGATGAATTGCAGGCTTTACTATTACTTAGTTTATTGCCTGACAGTTGGGAGACATTGGTGGTGTCTTTAAGTAACGTTACGCCAGATGGAAAGATATCCATGGAACAGGTAACCAGTTATCTCTTCAATAAGGAGACAAGGAGGAAGTCTCAGGGGTCTACTCAGCAAGAGGCCCTTGTAACACAAGAACGGGGGAGAAGAAAGAACAGGAAGGGCGGGAAGGCCCGAGATAAATCAAGAGGCAAGTCGAGTAACAAAAAGGATGTTGATTACTGGAATTGTGGCAAGAAGGGTCACTACAAACATGAATGTCATGGTAAAAAGAACGACAAGAAAGGAAAAAGGAAGGAAGATGAATCAGATTTCACTACGGTCGCTTCAGATGGCGACGTTGTAGTTATTCTTTCTGCAGATTATGATGTATGTCTCACGACTACGAGTCAGGACACTGACTGGTTGATAGATTCAGGAGCTTCTTTTCATGCGACTCCATGCAGGAACTTCTTCACAAGTTACAAGTCAGGTGACTATGAGACTGTGAAGATGGGAAATTCTGGCGTATCAAAAATCGTGGGAGTCGGTTATATTTGTGTGAAGATCGATGTGGGCTGCACATTGGTTCTCAGAGATGTGAGGCATATCCCAGACCTTCACCTTAACTTGATGTCGACGGGAAGGTTGGATGATGATGACTATGAAAGTTAGTTTGTTGGTGGGTACTGGAAGCTCATCAAGGGTTCATTGATCATAGCCAGAGGAAAGAAGTGTTGCACCCTTTACAAGGCAATTGTCAGTATGTGTAAGGGTGGGTTGAACACAGCGGAAGATTCAGCTATTGATATGTGGCACATGCGTCTAGGCCACATAAGTGAAAAAAGGGCTTCAGGTACTAGCAAAGAAGCGGCTCTTTCTAGACGGATAGGTACACCTCTCAAAACCTGTCTTGATTGTTTATTAGGGAAACAATATAGAGTTTCATTTATTAAATCTGCTTCTCATGTTAATAAAGTGCATACATTAGATTTGGTTTATTCTGATGTTTGTGGTCCTATGAGGATAAAAACCTTGGGTGGGGCATTGTATTTTGTTACTTTTATAGATGATGCATCTAGGAGGGTTTGAGTTTATGCTTTGAAATCCAAGGACGAGGTTTTTGGTCTGTTTAAATTGTTTCATGCTATGGTCGAGAGAGAGACATGTAGACCATTAAAGTGCATCCGCAATGACAATGGTGGTGAATACATTGGCAACTTTCACGAGTACTGCAAGTCCCTGAGTATACGGCATGAATAGACGGTTCCCAAGACCCGCCAGCATAATGGTGTAGTTGAGCGAATGAACCGCACCATTGTAGAGAGAATCAGATGCATGTTATCCCATGCGAAATTATCCAAGATGATCTGGGGAGAAGCAATGCACACGGCGGTGTATTTAATAAACAGGTCTCCATCAGCCTCGTTGAATGGAGAAGTACCTGAGAAGGTGTGGACTGGAAAGGATCCATCGTACAATCATCTCAGGGTATTTGGATGCAGGGCATCCATTCACGTACCAAAGGACGAGAGGTCCAAGCTCTATATGAAGATCAGAAAGTGTGTATTCTTGGGGTATGGTGATGAAAAATTCGGTTACAGATTGTGGGATCCGACCGAGAGGAATCTCGTCAGGAGGAGAGATGTGGTTTTCTTTGAAGATCAGTGTATAAAAAATATTGGTAAGCCAGAGAAGAACCAACCTAGTTCAGCTGAGCTAGAGCACATGGATCCGGTTACTCCTCCTGTGGTGCCTGATGACGGGAGAGTACAGTAAGGTGCAGAGGACGAGGGAGTTCCTTTAGAAGATGGACCAGGGGAGCAGCCCCCACTTGATCCACCTGTTGAGCCACAAGTGAGGAGGTCATCTAGGGATAGACAGCCGTCCAAAAGGTACTGGCTGCAAGAATACATTATGCTCACTGACGGGGGAGAGCCAGAAAATTATTCTGAGGCCCTAGCCGACGAGCATAAGGAGTGGTTGAAAGCTATGCAAGAGGAGATGAAATCTTTGCATAAGAACCACACCTATGATATGGTGAAATTGCCTAAGGGCAAGAAAGCTTTGAACAACAAGTGGGTGTTCAGAAAGAAAGTTGAGCAGAAGAATTCACAGACGAGGTTCAAGGCCAGACTTGTGGTGAAAGGGTTTGGTCAAAGGAAAGGCATAAACTTCGAGGAGATATTCTCACCAGTGGTGAAGATGACACCCATACGGGTATTGCTTGGGTTGGCGGCTAGCATGGATCTGAAAATTGAGCGGTTAGATGCTAAAACTACCTTCCTCCATGGTGACCTGGAAGAAGAGATCTACATGCACCAACCAGAAGGTTTCGAAGTAAAAAACAAAGAGCATATGGTGTGTAGGCTGAGGAAGAACTTGTATGGGCTGAAACAAGCTCCACGGCAACGGTACAAGAAGTTCGACTCGTTTATGTTGAAACATGGGTATGACAAAACGGAGTCGGACCACTGTGTGTTCACGCGCAAGTTCTCAGATGGTGATTTCTTAGTTCTACTCTTATACGTTGATGACATGCTTATCATGGAAAAAGACATCAAGAAGATCGATAGACTAAAATAAGAGTTGGACAAGTCTTTTGCGATGAAAGACTTGGGTCCGGCTAAACAGATCCTAGGAATGGAGATAACCCGTGACAGAAGCAGCAAGAAGCTCTGGCTAAGAAAGTCTTAGAGCGGTTCAATATGAATGTAGCGAAGCTGGTCAGTACTCCACTGGATGGTCACTTCAGATTGAGCGACAGACAATGTCCCAAGACAAAGGCAGAGGTGGAAGAGATGCAGAAGATACCCTACGCGTCAGCTGTATGAAGTTTGATGTATGTTATGGTGTGTACACGCCCAGACATAACATATGCAGTTGGTGTTGTCAACTGGTATCTTGCTAACCCTGACAAAGAATATTAGGCAGCGGTGAAATGGATACCAAGGTATCTAAGAGGCTCATCCAGGTTGAGCCTATGCTATGGTAACGGTAAACCTGTGTTAGAGGGCTACACAGATGTAGATATGGCAGGTGACATACACTCTAGAAAGTCTACATCGGGGTTCATGTTCACATTTGCAGGGGAAACGGTTTCCTGGCAGAGCAAGCTACAGAAAGTCATAGCGTTGTCGACGACAGAGACCGAGTACATTGCAGTCAAAGAGGCATGTAAAGAGATGATTTAGATGAAGAGGTTCCTACAGGAACTTAGCCTAAAGCAAGATGAGCACGTGGTCTATCGCGATAGTCAAAGTGCTATACACTTGAGTAAGAATTCAAGTCAGCATTCCAAGTAGAAGCACATAGAGATTCAGTATCACTGGATCAGAGATACTTTGGAACAGAAGGTGTTACAGCTTGAGAAGGTCCACACGGACGATAATGGGTCAGACATGATGACCAAGGTTTTGCTCAAGGGCAAGTTTGAGGTTTGTAGGAACTTGGCTGGCTTGAAGAAGGTGAATCCCTCCTGGATCAAAAGGGGGAGATTTGATGGGTTTTTTGGACCCGTCGTCGACCAGTCGTGAGCACTGCTCAGTCGGTTGAAGGCTGGTCTCAACCAGTCGTAGGAGTCGAGCTGTGGTACGACTCAAAGTCTAGTGACTTTGGGCTATTTTTCTCTGAGGTGCTCGACCAGTCGTGGGAGGTGCTCGACCGGTTGTGGGTGGCTCTCGACCGGTAGTTGGTTTGTCACGACCAGTCGTAGTTACGCAGATTTCCGTGATTTTGCGCAGATTTCGTGTCACAAGTCCTTTCGCAACTGGGATGCGAAAAGGAGTTTCCTAAAACCTTAAATAGGATATACCTAGGGTTTTCTAAGTAAAACAAGAGGGTTTCCTAAAGCTTTACAAGGGATTTGCTAAAGGGTTTAGGGCTATCAAAGGTGAGAGAGTGAGGAAAAGCGAGAGAGGAAGCTTATAGAAGGGAGATTATGCTCGTGGAGGTTATCTACTATGCAATCTATATCTTAGCGCTTCTATGTCCTCATAATCGGTGAGATCTCTCTATTTTTCTTTGTTTCTCTCATTGTTTATCTACTCCTACGTAAGTGAAGAAGTTTGAAACATTCTACTTCATAGTGGATTGTTGATCTGGACGAGGTCCTGTGGTTTTTACCTCTTTGAGGGTTTTCCATGTAAAAATCTCTTGTGTGGTGTGTGATTGATGCATTGATTATTTTCATTGCTTTATTATCTATAATTCTAGTTTGTTCTGGAGGGCTAGATCCTAAGGTTTTGTACAAGGCCCCCAACAGATGTTGAGTTTGAAGAGTCACTTTCTCTCTAACAACAAGTTGTGACTCCATTTTTTAAATGGATGATGCAAACATTCTCAATGATGTTTTAATATCCTAGAATGCTTTCAACGCATTTTGATTGAATTGATCCTGACTATGCATGAATTTTTGAACCATATACTCTTGGGGTTTTTTCTGATTTAATGGATTGAAGATTGAAGGAAGAACCCCTTGATGATTTTATTTATTTATTTATTTATTTATTTATTTTTTCTGTATTAGTCATTTGCTCATTCCTCCAGTTGAAGTTTGGGTAGTTCCACCAACTAAAATTGTACATGTTTGAGATGGAAGTGCTAAATGGCCTTTGATAATTGTTCAGGTATTGGATTACTCATGTAACAACTCTTAAAACGCAAAAAATTGTAGGACACTTATGCGTCAAGTGTATATTACTAGCACAAATACCACAAAGAACTTTAATGGTCTCGTCAGGTTTGACTATTTCTATTGTTTTCAGTTCCATGGCTTCGACCTTTCTTGGGAGGCTATCCACCATAGCATTAACATTGTTTTTCTCCCTTAAGACAAATTCCTCACTTCTCCTTGGATTGAGTCGATTTGGGGTTAGTGGGCTTGGATGAAGTATTCCATGATTATGCGTTTTTAATAAGCATATAAAAATAATTACACACGTCATCGAGATCTTTGTTTCTAAACTCCCCATTGCACATCATCTCTACGAGTTAACACATAGGTGAAGTTAATTCATTATAGAAAAAGCTTATGACTTGCTAAATTTCTTAGCTATGATGTGGGCAAGTTTAGAAGATTCTTAAATCTCTCCAAGTATTGGAAGAAGATTTCTTCTTCTTTTTATGAAAAATTCATAATTGCCCTTCATAGGGTGTTGGTTTTATGAATCGGGAAGAACTTTTTAAGGAATTCCCGGGTCATCTCATCCCATGTCGCAATTGATCTCGGTCTCAAGGAGTGAAGTCGTGACTTAACTTTTACCTTCAAAGATAAAGGGAACAACTTTAATCTTAAGGTATCGTCCGACACATTATGGAAGTGTAATGTTGTTACAATCTCATTAAATTTCCTGAGATGTAGGTATGGACTTTTAGAATCTAGTCCATGAAACTTTGGAAGTAGTCGGATAACTCCCGGCATGAAATCTATATTTCCTGCATTATGTGGAAAGATCATGCAGGAATATGTACTCGTCCTTTCTGGTTGCAAATAGTCATGTAACGTTCTAGGTGGACGACTATTATACACATCATTTTCGTCTTGTTGTTTCTTAGCAAGATGATGAGGTTGATTTTCAGTCATATTTTCAGCCAACTCAGGGGATCTTAAGTGTTGTCTAATCCGATAATGGATGAACAAACCTTTAATTAATCCTCATTCACTTAAGAGGCGTAGAGCTTTATCATGAACTCGCCCAAGCATGAAACACTCTTAGACCTGCTTATAAAATAAACCTACTTCCACTAAAAACAAAATTACAGAAAATAAGGTTGGAAGGAAAGTACCTAATTGATGATTCTATGTTAGGTTATATAAAACAGAAGAAACAATGTTGGTATTTTAGAATTTAGAAAACCCTAACATAGAATCGCAATGGAAAACTAAACCTAATCATACACTCATTCTAATTCTAATGCATTTTAGAAAAATAAAGTTGAAGTTCCTGATATATTTAATCACTAGACCATTGATCAATAAGGCACACCTTATAAGAGTCTTATATTATTATGAAAAAAATTAATGAAATGCTATTATTGATGAGATTTTTTGCTATTTCATCACGAAAATATAATAAAAAATTAGAAAAGATATTTAAAATATTAATAAGTATATAATTAAAATTTAAACATTTATTAATTTATAATAATTATTTATAAAATACATATATCCTAATAAATTAGGAACGATATTTAAAATATTAATAAATATAAAATAAAAAATTTAAACATTTATTAATTCATAATAATTATTTATAGCAAGATTTTCGATAATATCTCTGGAAAAACCTTAACATCGTAAATTCTTCCCAGAAAATTTCGAGAACGAGATTTTTCACTGTGGCGGGGGCCCACCGTTTTGGGTTCAACACGCCATCCGCGTTCCCTTGACGGGAAAGGAAAAAATACGCGCGATTCGCCTAGTATTCCTCATCAGCCAATCATGTGATGCTGACGACGGTCTCGTTACTTAAACGGGCAGCAACCACGTCAGTGTTCCACATCGGATATGGCGGACTGACACGTGTAAGCCTAGTCGACCGTGCCACCAGACTCTGAATCAACTGCCACTTAAGCATGGAAGCAGGAGAGAGTGGGATGTAACTGATTCGGTGGTGCCGAGAGAACCGGAACACGTTTGAGCACTACCGCCAATACACGTGCATACGTATCATCAATATGAACCGTCTATCTACTCCACCTCACCCTGGATGGCCCACTTTTCATAAAACCCCAAACAAAGGACAATCACGACCTATCATTTTTTTTTTTCTGTATTTTCCGGAACAGGAACCAGCTTTGTCCTCTGCCACAGCTTTGAAGTACACGGGTATTACAGAAACACTCACGTACCCGTATTAAACATTTCCCACCAAAGATAATTACCCATCGCATGGACGGTTGAGATTATTCGTTATCTGATCACGTACCCGTATTAGAAACGGGTCTACCGTATCACTGTTTTGATCGGATCCACCGTACAATTTCCCGATACGGAGACGCGGACATCGTGTCGTTATAAGAAATCCAGTTTTCTCTCAGAAGAGGAGTGCTTCTGTACAAACGACTTTCCCTTGACTTGAACAGTGGTTTTCCAGAGCAGTTTTTCGAGAGCCGTTTTCAGGTATCAGAAAGCGGTTTCGTCTTCTCGTTCTTCTTACCCTCTGTTTTTTTCCTTTTTTTTTTTTTTTTTTTTTTCTTTCGTTGCTTTGATCGTTAGATCTGTGAATTTTTCTTTAATTGTCGCCCTCTTTTTTCTGATGACAGTAATTCTAGGGTTCTTGCTTGATCTCGTTTTTACGGGTTTTCTCTGGCATCGGATGATTTTTGTTTTTTCTTCGAGTTCTGCGAAATTTAATTTAAGGTTGGAGTTTTGTTCCGTTTTAGGGTCTTCAATGGCGTTCCTATGATTTCGAAGTAGTTTGGGAGTCTCTGTCTACTTTTTACATAGCGGATTTAGGGTTAGGTTTTTAGGATTTTTGTTGTATTTTGATGATTCTTTCATATGCTCTTTTAAAAAAAAAAATATAATTTTGTGAAAGAAATTTGTGTTTTATTTCCCTTTTTAGTGTTTTAATGGCATTACGATTGTGGTTGCTTTATGTTTGTTGTAATTACTGAAAGATTGTCAGGAAGAATTTTTAGAATTCAGGGTTTCTGTTTTACCCTGCATTGGGGTCTGCTGTATTTCGCCAGTAATTATGTTTCTGCGAGATGATTTTGGAAATAATGTGATGAGTAGCATTCTTCTGTTTTTTCTTCATTTATGGCATTATTTAATTATTTAATGAGGAATGCTCACATCCAATCACTTGGATGATAAGTTACCATCCACCCAGTGGATAACGTCCAACCTATCTTGTGCGTGAGAAATCCACCCCGTTCAATAGGTTGGCCCCACCATGAAGATCATTTTGGGTGGAAATTAGCCCCATCTACTTATCAGGTGGCTACATCATAGAAAATAATGCATAGCTGCTGATGAATAACTAAATACAAGTGTGTTCTGCATGGTGCTTGGATGGGGCTGATTTTTTGCACAAAGTGTTCTTCATGGCGTGCCAACCCATGGGACAGGTTGAATGTTAAAAAAAAAACCATGGGACAAAGATATTAGCTTATTGTCGAACCAGTTTGGATATGAGCATCTCTTATTTAATAACTGTAAATAAGTTTTATTTTTTTCGCTGTGATTTGATTCTGGAGCGGTTTATGGCGTAATAATCATCTATTAATTGCAAACTGTTATTAGAGTCTCTGTTTATGTTTTGGCCAAGTGGTAATTCGTCTTGCTCTTTATGCTCGGATTATTTTTATTTTTTAGATTTTGCTTCTGAACTCTTTTTCAGAAAAGGTTGATTTTGGTTTTGTTCTCAGTACTCAACATGGTGAGAAAGAGGAGAACTGAGCTTCCCAAAGAGGGGGAGCGATCTGAACCTCAGCAAGCTAGCAGCAGTGCTGGCCGTGGGGAGCAACAGCCAATGGAGAGGGATCCGCAGCAGCAGCAGGGAGCTGGAGGAGGCAGAGGAGGATACCAAGGAGCTGGAGGAGGCAGAGGAGGATACCAAGGAGAAAGTGGTAGTGGGGGTCCTGCTTTTCCTCAGCCTCAGCAAGGAAGCCGTGGTGGTGGAGGATATCATCATCAGGGTGGCCGCAGTGGATATCAACAGCGCGGTGGCATGGTGCCCCAGCAACCTGGTGGCCCACCACCCGAATATCAGGGCCGTGGACATCAGCCACGTGGAGGAATGCGACCTCAACATTCCAGTGGCGTCATGCCTGAATCTGGAGGTAGGGGCAGGGGTGGTGATCCATGGGGTGGGCGTGGCAGTGGTGGCCGTGGCCCATCTTATAGACCATCTGATCCCGAGCTGCACCAAGCTTCCCAGGCTCCATACCAAGCTGCATATGCTACTGAGAAAACCCCATCTGGAATATCAGCTGAATCGTCACAGCAAGCTAGTTCTTCAACTCAGTTGCCTGAGATGACCCCTTCACAGGCTGCTGAGCAGCTTCAACAGCTTGCTATCATGCCTGCAGAGATTCCTAGCCTGGAGATGCAGCCAGTGGCCCCTTCGAGCAAATCAATGAGATTCCCACTTCGTCCTGGCAAGGGTACCATTGGTCACAAGTGTGTAGTGAAGGCAAACCATTTCTTCGTAAAGCTACCTGATAAGGACCTTCACCAATACGATGTAAGTTTTCCCTATTCTTCCATGCATTCGTTCATACTCTGGGAGTGAAGATATTGATCAGTGGTTTTGGGTGATTAGGTGTCGATTACACCGGAAGGTACGTCACGGGTTATGAACCGTGTTGTGATGGAGCAGCTAGTGGCATTGTACAAAGAATCACATCTTGGAAATCGGCTTCCAGCTTATGATGGCCGCAAGAGTCTTTATACAGCTGGTCCATTGCCTTTTTCGTCAAAGGAGTTTGTTATTACTCTTGATGAGGATGATAGCCAAGGCAGCACCAGGTCATTGTCAACCACCAATTTGATATATTTGATATACTCTCAGTTTCTCTTATGCTCTTATACATGACATTGTTTGTTGACAAGTTTTTCTTGATTATAGACGGGAAAGAAAGTTTACAATTGTCATCAAGTTTGCTGCCCGTGCCGATCTTCATCACCTAGGGTTGTTTCTGGCTGGGAAGCAAGCAGATGCTCCCCAGGAAGCTCTCCAGGTTCTCGATATTGTTCTGCGTCAACTTCCTACTTCTAGGTACTTGTGATGCTCCCAAGATGCTCTTGCATGCAGTTGCAATTTGACTTAATTCCTTAGGGCTCGTTTGGCAGTGTGATTTGAGCTTCTGTGGAATCGAGTGGATTTTAGTCAGTATTTGGATTTGAAATCCGAGCTTTGAGGTCGGAGTTCAGAAGGAGCTCATTTTAGAGGATTTGGATTCCTCTCAAATGTAGATCCCTCCAATTCCTATCTACCAAACATTAAAAAAATGGCAAATCTCGACAAATCCTTCTGATTCCACACTGCAAACGATTCCTTAATTTCAGCAAATTACATGGTGTGCGAACTGGTTGCAGGTATTTTCCTGTGAGTCGATCATTTTATTCACCTGATCTAGGGATAAGGAAGCAGCTGGGTGATGGGTTGGAAAGCTGGCGTGGTTTTTACCAGAGCATGCGTCCAACCCAAATGGGGTTATCCCTAAATATTGGTAATAATGATTCCTCTCTATATGCATCTAATGTTAAGCAATGTAAATTTTAAACATGTTCCTGTTATGATGAGAATTTGGGTGACCCGTTTCTTCTCACAGCCCTTGAAAAAAAATGATAGTGTGTTATATTGTTATAGACAAGGGGTTGTGAGTGAGAATCGTAAGTATATTTTATACTCCAGTTTATAAATATGTTGGGAAAATTATACTTGCATGAACCATGTACCAAAATGGCGATGCGGGAGTGGGGAAGCCTTGCTTATCTACCATTTGAAAGTCCAATCCCAAATTGTTTGGGAAAGGCTAAGATGATGATGATGATGATGATAATGATGATATGGGCGGTTTGTGTTGAGTTAGGATGTGTACTCTTAATGCGTTACATTTTCTGGCCTGAGCCTAACCCAAAACCTTGATAAGTGCATCCCAAAACAATTGGGTCAGGTTGGTTGGCTTGCATGCTGGCATGATCCTTTGCCAGTGTTGCTCAAAGCAAATGACGAATTTTGTAAATTTTTGGTATTGTTCAAGGGTAGTTTGGCTAATGCTAAATAATTTAAGCGAGTTAGTAGGGTGCATGGCACGTGGGCCAATGTAGAGCGAGGAGGGGATGGAAAGAGAAAGGTGAGAGAAATTCGGGGGGAGAGAAAAAAGGAGAGGAAGACGGGAGTCCTCTAAACCACTTGTTTCACGCACCTTGTCAAGGGCCACCATGTTAAGTGTAAAATCCAATCCACTGCATTTAGGGTTTATATTTGATGTTAGGTCATGAGGTAAAAATCAGCTAGATATGCTACTCAAATGGGCCACACCACATGGAACCGTGGGAATGGGATGCAAACCGAACGTTTGTGTGTGGGCCACCATGTGGTGTATCTTTCATCAAACCCGTCCATGAGGTCTAACTCACCAATAGTGTTTGAAATATCAGTATCATGTTACGTATCATACCTTCAGGATATGGATACGTATCAATTATCGCATGGGATATATCGGTTGTATTGCATAATGTATTGTTGTTGTTAGAAACATGGGGAAACATCGGGAAATTGGTTGAATTTTTCAATGAAATTTCAGTGATTGATAAAAAAGACATCAATACACACTTATAAATCAGAACATTATAAAAAATGAGTGCACATGATAGGTTTTCTTTGTATGGGTCCTAATCTTTGTGTTGTCAAATTGAATTGATGCAAGTATATTCCAAGTTTATTCATATAATTTATAAATGTAAGAAGACGTGTGGGAACACAAGCAATACATTCAAAAGCAAAAGAAGAAGATGAAGAGGAGACACAAATCGTCAATACTTAAAACACCACTCACTAAGATGAAGAGAAGATACAAATCAGCTTGATCAAATGGTGCGATCTTTTGTATTTAATAGTTCAAATAATGGTCCTCACTTGATGGATGGAGTGGATTTTTTTATGTACAACATGATGTACCCTATAGAGCGTCGCACCGTCTCTCGTCATTTGAGCTACACACGGAGAAGATAGGTCGGTGCGGGCTATCAACATTAAAAGAAGTGAAGGAAGTAGGTTGAATCCAAGATGTCCCTTGCCAACTAAACATCCTCACCATTCCTTGCCAACCAGTCTCATGTTTATGAGGTTCGCCCTTGCTTACCCAATGTTGTCAACACTAATTGTGAGGGGAAAATGCCCAAAGGTGCTACTAGCATTATATATAGTAGAGAGTAGAGATAAGGATTGGTTTATGGCACGTGTGACACACATGGAGAGAAGGGAAGAGAGATATATCGAGCCGAGGGGAAGTCAGAAAACACTTGGCTACCTTGCATGGTCACCTACTGGGGTTTCTTTCAAGAACGTGGGTTAAATGACTTACATGCACAAAATCTACACCGTCCATTATGTAAACCACACCTTAATTGGCTTGATTAAAAAAAAAAATCAGGTTAATTCAACTCTAAAGTGGGACACCCTATAAACTTCTACCTAAAACATCAAAATTTATGTGATATGGGCCTAAATCTTGGAATACCGTGAATTTTGGGTAATCCTTTCATCTTGATGAGGCTCATGAGATGAATGGATTAGATGTGACAAACATTATGGTAGCCCCCTGCACAAAACTAATGGCGGGTGTTCCTTCCCAACTGTTTCCTATAGTGGGGCCTACTTGAGTTTTGGATAATCATGATTTTTCGGTTCAATGGTTAGAATGGGGCAGCATACCTGATGGACAAGGTGGACCTCATGAAAGTTCCACCTATGTCGCTTTTGTATTTGAGGAAGTAAACCTAGTAGGTAACCTAGCTGTGAGTTACCCAGAATAGTTGGGGAAAGTCGACTTTGGTGAGAGAGAAATTTGGCACACTTGTCGAAATTTTGGCTTTTTTCTCAGCAAACATAAACCGTTGAGTGGCATTTGGGTGAAATCATGCCCCTTAAATATACAAAGTTATTCCCCGTTGGAAACTAATTGCAGGGACAAAAATTTCCCCTACTATTCGGGCTATAATTTGGATTAGGTTAAGTAGGATTAATGGCTTAGATTAGTTTTTATGTTTTATCAGAAAATGTTCCCTTTGAGCATTTGTAATGGCATTTCTCATTCGGTTACCAAGAACTTTAGCTAGTTTGCTCTGAGGCAGACAAAACCTTTATTTGTTGTGTGCCTCTCTTTGATTTATATATCATGATGTTAATTCTATTTTCAAAGTTACTGCATTGCTTTTGACATAGAATATGGAAGTGTTTGTTGTGTCTTATAGCTTTTTTAGATTAACTAGTAAACTGGCTTGTGCATAGCACATGGATTGGGAGTGGTTGTTGTCAAGGGAAGCGAAGTGATAAAGTAATCATTGTGGAGAGAGATTGAGCACTTGGTTTGTGGCACACAAGTTGATGGATTAATGGAAGCAAGATTTAGACCCTCATAACATGGGGGCAACCGCTAACATGCTCTGGCCCAAAAATCAGGGAAGTCTGTTCAACAGGTGGGCTGTACATGTGTATGAAAAAAAATGAACAAGTGTACCCACTTAATGAGTGGGATTTGTTTGATGCATGGGCCATGAGGTGTTCATGGTGGGTCCCAGCTATAAGTGGTTTAGATCTGTGTATGCACACAAGCGTAGATACATTCAACAATGTAATTAGGTGTTTGCTAAGCCCAAATGCATGCATAAGATGGCTCATCTACCACATGTGCCAACATCACATATGAGCGTGAGATCCGAGCCACCTATCAGGTGCATCCCATTAGTAGATGGCTTTCCCAAAATGTAGGTTGTTCAACTGATATGGGTTAGCTACAATTTATGAAAAAAAATGTGCATCTAGAAGAAATGAGGTCGAGATTTTGTGAACCATTTATCTGATTCAACTTTGTGGTCAATCTGATTAGTGGATTGTTGGAGATGAGGCATCATATGATGCTATCACCTCATGGACCTCTTGGATATCACACCTATATGCTCCATGTTACATATGGTAGTGTAAATGGGCTGCCTCATACACGTGTGGTATTAATAACCATGCACCTCCAAATACCTAGTTGAAAAATATCCAGATTTCCAGTTTTAATACTATTGGGTTTGGATTCTCTCCAAGTTCCTTCTCAAGTTCTTGACCAATACTAAGTGTGCTAGTTGGATTGCACATGAAAATGCTTGGTTTGCCTCCCAAAAGAAGTGTATTCGCCTCACACTTGGGTGAGATGGAAGCCACTCATTAGGTAACCCCCACTTTTTAGTTGCCAAGTTCAAAATATCAAGTGGGCCACACATGTTCACAAAATAAATGAATGGTTAGGAGAAATTTACCAGTAGTCCAAATTCTATGTTTGCATGGCATATGCGAGTCTATGTTTTGGGTTTCTTCAAGATTAGCTAATCCTGCACTCCTAGCACAATCCCACGCACTCTACATGTGGCAATGTGGCACACATGTGCAAGATGTAAGCCATCCATCAGGTGTAGTCCATTAAGTAGATCCCTTGGTCCGAAAATCATGCCATTCCATTCATCAGGCCATGCATATCTCCACATTTGGCAACATGGGATGTAAGCCCACCATGAAGTGGTGCCCAATGTTTGGAACCATTGTCATAAAAATCAAGCTAGACCGCATAAATTAATTGGTCCGCAATCTATAAAAATGTGACTTATGAAAAAAAAAACTTCTTTTAGCCATCCATTTGTCTCATGCCAGTGTTTTGAATAGCGAATGTCATATGTAGCATAGAATTCACCCCTCTGAAGTGTGAGACGTAAGTTACATAGTGTGTAGCGTAAGCTACATGCTGCTTCTAGATTTTTAATCAATGTTGCACTTGATTGCACCAATTTCATGATATTCTGAACCAAATTAGACTGATTAATTATACAATTTAACAAATTTTCATGATATTTGGTGCCACCAAACACAATCTAAAGTAATAGGAAAGGGTAATGATTAAATTATAAAGGTAATGAAAGAGCAATGAAACTGATTTAATATTGTTACTTATATTATTTTACTAAAAGCATTGAAAAGATTTAACTAATTTTTATTGAAAGTAAGAGGTAACAAATCATTGAAACATTTATTGATTTTAATGTTGTAGTGAAAAATAACTTATAATGTGAGCTATGTAGCACGTAGCGTATGCAAATTATCTTGTAGCGTAGGCTACACTCAACTTAAGCTATTTTCATGAACTACATAACGTTAAGGCTAAGCCATGCTATGTAGTAGCGTAAGCTACACGCTACATAGTGTAGCTATTTAAAACACTATTTCATGCTCTATGGCCCACTTGATTAATAGATTGGCCTGATATTTGGGTCAATGAATCTACATTGTGGCATGTTAAAAAAGGAAGAAAATCCACATGCTTAATTAAAAACCACAAATTTGGGTATGATTCATGTCCATTTTAGTTGGCCTAAGTTGGGTTGGTTAATTTTGAGAGAAGCCAAACCCAAGCCATTTAGTAATTAGGGTTGAACTATTGGACCGAGATCCGCCCAATGGGTCTAAAATATTGGATATTGACCCGCTAATTGCTTGCTTGGGTCCAATGATCCGTTTGTGTGACCTAATTCATTTTGCACCCCTAAGGATGGCACTATCCATGTGACCCTGAATTGATCATGACACTTGTTAAAGTCCCTTGTTATACATTGATACACCATCATCTTACAGCCCAAACTTTTAGAGCGAGTGGTTATTTTGACATGGTATCAGAGCGGAAGGTCAAGTGTTCAAATCTCGGGGGCAACAAATATGCATCCATAATATATTCTCCCCCAGGGGGGCTAGGAAAATCAAGTCCGGCCCGGGGACTGGAAAATCAAGCCCGGCTTGTTTATGGTGTGAGTGTCCCTCCACCCTTATCCAGTATGTTCCCGTTCGGAGCTCCACCCCATGTGTGGGGGAGTGTCAAAGTCCTTTGATATACATTGATACACCATCCTCTAACGCTGTTGATGTAAAATAGCAATGGATGAGTAGATGATGAGCACATTCCGATTTTGCATCCCTCAAGTAGGCTTCTCCACTTATTGCATGGCCTCAATGTTGGTAACAAATGGACGATCGTGAAAATTTTGGCCATATTTTTTAGCTGTCCATTTGTTTCACAAACTTGTTCCGCTTGCTAAATGGTTTGGCCAGGAGATTTTCGTGGCGTGGCTCTCACATGATTGGTGGTGTGGATCTCATACTTGTATCCACGCATGCACATGTGGTGGTGCGTAGACTCTTTATGCATGGGTGTGGGATTAGCAAACCTCCCTTTGACATGAATAGCTGAGCAATCAGACTTTAAATAAAAAAATAATAATAATCATCCATTGGATGGACCCTAATTAGGTTGGCTAGGATTGTCCAATAGTTGTGATTTTTTACCAACACTTCTTCCATCACGAGGACCACAATTTTGATGGTATGGATGCCACGAGTTGCACATATAGAATCTGATGTGTTAACTAAAATTCTTGGAGCATTTATTCTTATGAAGTACGAAAAATACATGATTTAACAAATAGGTAAATGCAAAAAAATTATTTTGCCCCTTTACAGTGGTATATAATAGTAATCTCATTCTTATGTACATGCCATGTCATCATCTTTGGATGACCTAGGACCATCCTCCCCTGGCATGTGCATCTTCTACGACAGCCTTGGAGTTGGCCTAGAAGTTCTGATTCATGTGAATCATTTTCTGCTAGTATGATATATAAATTGTAATTATATTCAATTTTAATCTCATTTCATGTCCTTGTTGAGACCTTGACTTTGGATGACCATCATCCCTACACTAGCATATGCAAAAACCTCTCTATAGGCCATAGAGTCAGTCTAGCATTTCTCATGCATGTGCTTTTTTTCTTTTTGGAGCAGTGTATATATATATATATATATTAAATTGGAATTATGAGTCATGTACCCTGCATGCAGATGCTTACAAATGGGTCTAATTGTGTTAGAACTGTTGCACATGTGCATGATGATCATTAGTGATTACATGTCAATCATTTCTCAAGCATGTGCATGGTGTTCTAACCAGTATAATTGGAATTATGAGTCATGAATACTTGCATATGGAGGCTTATAAATGGGCCTAATTGTGTCAGAATTGTCGCCCACATGTATGGTGATCCTGACTGCTCATATATTGGCCCAGCTGTAGCAGACATGCAGATGTGTTTATGGTGATTTAGACTGTTCAAAATGCAGCCCCATTGTGCAGGGTTCATGACATCATGGCCAAAAAAATTGAACTGGCCAGCTGATCCTCCCATGGCTGGATGTTTGGCTTAATGGCCCTTTCTGGAGCTGAATGTGCCCAGTAATTTATGTGCAAGATGGAAAACAATGGTTACTCTATTTTTTTTTATTTTTTTTATTGGATGGATAGATTTCCTTCAATTTTACATATGATTACATGTAATAAAATGTATCCCATATACATTTATTTGGTGAGAGTTATTTCTTTTGCAGATATGTCATCCACTGCATTCATTGAGCCGCTCCCTGTCATTGATTTTGTAACTCAGCTCTTGAATAGACCAGATGCCTTAGCTAGACCACTATATGATGCTGACCGTGTGAAGGTGTGCTTTCTCTCATCTTTTGCATCTGAAACATATATTGGTTATTTTGGCATTGACTTTTTAGGTGCTTTTACTGTGAATTCATTCTACAAGTATCTTTTGGTGGAACATGGTTCAACAAGTATCTTTTGGTAGAACATGGTGAAATAGGACAATTAACCACTTGCTCTAAAAGCTTGAACTGATAGAGTATGGTGAATCAATCCCTTTATCTCATAGCCCAGGTACCACATCCCATGGGTTAGGATCTTGGCTGAACCCCCCTCATGGGCCCCACTTCACACGGGTTCCGCTTCACACGAGCCACCTGCTTCACACGGGTGGGGTTCACCTCACATGAGCCACCCGCCTCACACGGGCTGCCCACCCCGAGTGTGTCCCTGTATCCCACAGCCAACCCCACTCGATTCCGGTGTGAAAATGCCCCTGTATTAATTACCCCAAGTGAGGAGTCTCGAATACGAGACCTCCTGCTTTAATACCTCTTTGATGTAGGACAATTAATTACTTTCTCTAAAAGCTCAAACTAATAGAGCATGGCGAATCAATTCCTTTATCTCATAGCCCAGGCCCCACATCCCATGGTTTAGGATCTCGGCCGAACCCTCTCGTGGGCCCCACTTCACATAGGTTCTGCTTCACACGAGCGCATCAGAAGGTAAAAGCGCTCACCATCAATCACTTGAGGGAAAGGAATATGGTTTTTACCAAACATTCATCTTCTTACCCCATCAAAATGGGAAGATGATGGAACACTTGTTTATGCATTCTCCCTACTCAGTGCGTTTGGGCAAAGTTCGTTCAAATGATGGGGGATGTTTTGCAAAAAGAGAGAATGCTTATGGTGTTTATTTTTTTTGGCGGCTTTGCGGTGCCTATGGAAGGATAATAGGAAATTCTCTAACAAGGTAGAGCCCTGGGAAGTAGCTTTTTAAGAGTGCGGGGAAGGGTTGGGATGAAGTTTTTCTGTTGGAGTCTGATCGTATTGTTGAGTGTTGTGGGGAGGATGTACTTGGTATTGGGATTGATGACCCCTCATCATTTGTCCTTGGAGTCGGGATTGATGACCCCTTCGTCATTTGTTCTGTTTGAGTTTGGTCGTTGTGTTTCTGCTTTGTTTTTTAATTAAATTTGAGTTTTCATTAAGAAAAAAGAATTTCCTTCATCTACTTGAAAACCAATTAACTTTTCGGTTTTTTTTTTTTTTTTTTTTTTTTCAATCTGTGAGTGAGCCTTGGGGTTTACAATTTACTCTGAGTTTCTGTGAAGGTATGATTTTAAAATTTTTTTTTTTCTTATTCTTTTTCTTTTGTCTATGATCTAGAAGTTTTTCCGTTCATTGAACTCTTTCCAATCGAAGTGGGTAGTTTCTTTTCCGGTTCTCAAATTTGCCTCTTAGCATTAATTCTGCCGTCCTTGTATGCTATAATTGATTTTCCATGTGGTGTTTGCAGATTAAAAAGGCTCTTAGGGGTGTGCGGATTGAGGTTACACACAGAGGGAATATGCGCAGAAAGTACCGCATATCTGGTTTAACACCACAGGCAACACGAGAGCTGACGTAAGGGCCATTATTGTTTTAATTTTTGTTTCACCATTAATACTTCACATGCATGTGTCTGTCTCTATGTGTGTGTGCGAATGCGCACGGATGTGTATTGAGGGTGGAAGTATTCTAGCTGTGTTGGAGGGAGGAAAGATCAATTTCATAGCACTGTAAGCTATAGTTCTCATAGTTGTGCAGGGACACTTGGATGGTCCATATATTGATCTCAGCTGTCTAGTAGGTGTAAAACAAAATTTAGATTAGGTGAAATCACACTGATAATCTGGATTGTCCATTAGGTTCAATACAATTTCCATAGGCTACCAGGTGAAAATCCACTGATCAGATGGCCAATTGTTAGTTTGCTTTCTCTTTGATAACCATTCAGTTTCCAAACCATTGATTGGATAGTTAAGATTGTCTGATAAAAGTGATTCGTTGGAACCATAGAGAACTCACGATAGGCCTTAACAAATATGTGGCCCAAATCGATTGGACATATGTCTATAAACTGTCCATTTTATAAGCTGTTGATTGGATGATTAGAATGGTCCGATCAGTGTGATTTTTGCACAATTGCTCATGAGATCTGTGCTAGAGCTAATGGATAACCCAGATTTGATCAATTGGGCTGTTTAAAGCTCCTGATGCAACTAAGGATCTCTCTCTCTCCCTCCCTCTCATATTGTATGAATGTCTATATTTATTTTGTCGTTAACATGTGGCGTTGCTGACATGGTTGATTCGTTTGTTTTGCTTGTGCAATCTTCAATAGTTTCCCTGTTGACGAACAGGGTACGAGTACGACGAAATCTGTTGTTCAATATTTCCAAGAAACTTATGGTTTTGTTATTCGACATACTATATGGCCATGTCTGGTGGTGGGAAATCAGCAGATATATCTGCCAATGGAGGTCAACACGTTCACAAACTCTTCCCTTATTCCCTTCTTTGTGTAAATCTTTTGATGGTCGTAAATGGTTGCAGGTTTGCAAGATCGTTGAAGGTCAGAGATACGCTAAGAGGTTGAATGAAAAGCAGATTACTAATCTTCTAAGAGTTACCTGCCAGAGTCCTCGTGAGCGAGAAAAGGATATCAGAGAGGTGATTTGTTACTGCAATGTTTCTCAAAAGGAGTGAATGAATTCAAACCTAACACATTTCAAGAATGTGCCAAAGTTAGACAGAAATTATTGTCTAAGTTACACCTTTAACTTCAGTGCATTAATTTGGTGGCAAGTCTTGATTACTAGTTACCTGCACTATCTTTGCTTTTAGTAACTATACTGGCTCTACCTTTAGCGGCCACTGAATTTATACTGCTTGACAGAACTTAACTCTGAAACTTTGTTTTCCTTTCAGATAGTTCATCAAAATGCTTATCATAAAGACCCTTATGCAAAGGAGTTTGGCATCGAAATCAGTGACAATTTTGCTGTGGTTGAAGCGCGCATTTTGCCCGCACCTCGGGTAAGTATGTGCATGCGTGTGCATGCTCATGTGTGCACATGTGCATGTAACAATTTTCGAATGGTTTCAGTTATGGGTTTGGATATGTTTTTGGAGTGTGACTCCCATCGAGTCTGTTCCACTTTGGAGCAGCTTCAATGCGACTCATTTTGTTGTGCACAGAAACTGAGCTGACTCAGTTTCAGACAATATTTGGAACCATCTTTGCAAGCCCACATTTGGCATGTACTGAGTGCTTTTTAATGATTGTAAATTACTTTGGTTGGTTTTGCAGCTTAAGTACCATGATGATGGTAACGAAAGGGACTGCCGCCCAGAAGTGGGTCAATGGAACATGAGGAACAAGGTAAACCTTTTCAATAATTTTTTTGTTTTTTGTTTGAATATATCATTATAAGTTAAAAAAAAATCTTTCAAAACACGCGCGCGCACACACACACACACGTATGTATGTATGTATTAGGTCTCAAGTCCAACCAGTTCTAACCTTTGTGTTTGTGACATCCTACCCGTCCAATACATTGGCCTTATCATGAAGATCACCTTGTAATGTGTGTGTGAACATTGTAAGTTTCTATTTCAGCATGCTTGTTATAAGGTGTCAAGTAGCATTCTATTCTTAAATGTGTTTTTTTATTCTGGAGATCCAACCTTCACAGGACTTGGGGATGGTTTCTGACATGGATACTTGGTGTTAGATTCAATTCCTAACAACCCTGTATATTGAAATGCTAAATTAGAGCAAGGAACTGCACACGGATATTTATTTTCTTAATATGGAGAATCTAGTGAAGAAAGCCGGGGTGCTGCCTGTTTGAATAGAGACAATCCGTAACATTGGCATGGAAAACCCCTATGCTATCCTCAGGAAATGGAAAACTGTAGTAAACAACAGTAATTTTTCTGTTTTGGCGTGGTCTATTTTATTCGGTTGCTTCAAGTGGATTGAGTTATGCCAAGGTCGGTGGAAGATTTCATGTGGGCTTGGCATGGTGGGGGAGTGGGCAAATTGGAGAAAGCTAAGTGGCGGCTGATTTTTTTTTTATTTTTAATTTTTGTTTGTGTGTGTGTGTGTGGGGGGGGGGGGGGGGGGGTTGGGGGTTGAGGATCTCATTAGTAGAATTAAAGTGATGGTTTCCAGTTGGGCTGGTTTTGTTTAGGCTGGTCTTTCCGTTGTCCTTTATTTCGCAGCGTTGCGCTCTTCCTGTTGTATTCTTTTCCCGCTTTGCGAGTTGTTAATACAAATTTTTGTTATCTTTCAAAAATACAAAATTTTGTTATCTTTCAAAAAAAAAAATTTGCTGTTTTGTATAGGGTGCAGTTTTCCATGGAAGTTTTAAAAGGTCAATGGTCAAACAGAAATTTGCTGGTAGACATTATTTTTATGGGTTAATTTGTAAAGATAAAACTGGTTTCAACTGTTGCATGATTGCATTTCTAATAGATTGTGGGCAAGCGTTTCATTTGTGACACATGCATGGCACCTGGTTTAGAGTGTCTAACTGTGGCCTGTGGGTGACACAAGTTTTGCATTCTATGAAACTAGACATGTACTGGAAGTAAAGCAATCATTGTCTTACTTATGAGCAGTGTTTTAAATAGCAAATAGCATGTAGTGTAGCATCATCCCCTTTGAAGCGTACGGCGTAAGCTACATGCTACTTCTAGATTTTTAATCAAGGTTGCACTTGGTTGCACCAATTTCATGATATTCACCAAATTAGACTGCTTAATAATGAAGTTTAACAAAATTTCATGTATTTGGTGCAACCAAACATAACCTAAAGTAATATGAAAAAGGTAATCATCACATATAAAGGTAAAGAAAGAGCAACGAAACTGATCAAGGTATCCCGTATCGGTATCAGTTGGCGTAACGGTGCCCTCCAAAACCGATACGGATACGGGGGTGTAACGGCGATATGGGGGCGTAACGGCGTAATTTTTTTTTTTTGCCAAAAAAATATGGATTAAATCCGGAATATTCTAGGCATTCCAAATATGCATTCATTTATAAATTGGAACATGTTTATGGTGGTGTACGGTCCACTCTTTGGTGAGAAGTTGTATCGGACTGTCTGATTAATTTTTGAACCAGGTAACCTGAATTTGACTATAAAATTCATATATTTAATTTTCTAAATATCTAATTTATATACTTAACAATTTAATATCTTTCTCCCAATAGTTCTTTAAAAAAATGAAATTAAATTCAGGTAGATGGCGTTGCCAATTTCGGGCTGACTTGGAGGACCAAATCTATGCCCCAAATTAGCTTCAATTTCATGAAATTTATTGCCATTATCCCACTTATGTATTGGTGGACATTTATTGGATAGTGAATCATGAAAAAAATCAAAAGGCCCTATTTTAAAAAATAAAAGTCCACAAAATAACAATTAAAACTATTCAAATAATTTGATTTTGGCATTGTGTGTTAGCAATTGCAGTTCATAATTTAATTGGTAAATTTTAAGTTAATATATGTCTCGTGTACAATTTTTTAAGTGCCCGAATTAGGCGTGACTTGGATTGTGAAGTGTAGCACATGTGTCAAAGTTTTTTGGGCTCCACCCGTGATGAATGTGTTATATCTAAACCGTCCATTCATTTGACGAGATTGTCGTAAGGCTTGACACGAAAAATAATACAGATCTAATTATCAAGTGGATCACACTGCAAAAAGCAGTGGGGGATTGAACGTCTACCATTGAAACCTTTTTTGGGATCACAGAACTTTTGGATCAATATGAAAATTGTTTTTCCTCTTCATTCAGGTCTTTTTGACCTTATGAACAGATTGGATGGAAAATAAATGTTATGGTGGGCCTACGAATTGTTTAACGGTGAAAATCATCATATCCGCTGTTATTTTTGGTCTGGTCCAGACAATCTTTGGATACGATTCATTTTTTGGGTAATGCTCTAAAATGATATTTAAAAATAGATGAACGGTGTAGATATAATAAATACATCACTGTGGAGCCCATATAACTTTGATCTCCTTTGAACCGTTCGTACAACTCGGAGCTCGAGGAGTGTCAGCGCTCGTCTTAGCGTGACACGTACCTACAACAGCTAAGCTAGTTTCTGGTACACCTGAAAAAAAAAAGAAGAGGAGGGAAATTGAAAAGAAAAAAGAGGGAAAGAAGAGAGAAGAGAAAAAAGAGGGAAAGAGGGAAAGAACAGAGAGAGAGAGAGAGAGAGAGAGAGAGAGAGAGAGAGAGAGAGAGAAGAGAGGAAGAAGAAGAAGGGAGAGAGAGAGAGAGAGAGAGAGAGAGAAGAAGAAGAAGAAGAAGAAGAAAATGAAGGTGCAGCTGACAGCCAAGCCATGTATGAGCTTGTCCGAGAAGAAGAAGAAGAAGAAGAAGAAAGAGAAGAAGAAATGTAAGTTTATTTTCAAGGCCCATAATAGCCGTTATGGGTCCGTAACGGCCGTTATGGCCCGTAACGGCTGTTACAGTTACAATATCGGCCCATCGTCCGTTACGCCCCCGTATAGCGTAACGGGCCCCACCGTTACTGTTATGTATTGGCCGTTACGGGCAATACGTAACCGATTTGTGATACCCTGAAACCGATTTAATATTGTTACTTAAATCATTTTTACTAAAAACATTAAAAAGATTAACTAATTTTTATTGAAAATAGAAAAATGTGACAATCATTAAAACATTAATTAATTTTAAGGTAGTGAAATATAACTCGTAATGTGAGCTACATAGCGTGTACCATATGCAAAGTATCATGTAGAGTAGGCTACATGTGACTTGAGTTATTTTCATGAGCTATGTAGCATTAAGGCTAAGCTACGCTACGTAGCATAAGCTACACGCTATATAGCATAGGCACTGCTTATGAGCTACAAAGTTTATGTAGCCGATGGTGGGCCATACACAATCATGTAAGAGATTATGGACCCATTACCAATTGTTTTGGGGTATGCTACAACAATGATACAATGACATGCTAAAATAATGCTACAGTGGCACTATTTTTCAATACTTAATTAGGGTTGTTTTAAGTTTTTTTTTTTTTTTAATTATTATTTTTAATAATAATAATAATTATTTTTAAAATTTTTTTATTAAATAAATATAGAAAGAGGGACTTATATATGGCTTTATTTGGAGTTAATCTGCAAAGGCGCGGAATGCTCTTTCCGAACAAGTGCATTATGTGTAAAATGAATGAAGAAAACAAAGATCATTTGCTTCTCCATTGCTTGGTTGTGGTAGTGGTATGGAATTTCCTTATTAAAGAGTTCAATATAGCTGGGTGAAAAGTGTTTCAATGGGAGAAGATTTCTTCAATTGGTGCAGCATCTAGGTCTTGGGCAAGCATAAGGCTCTGTGGAATGTGGTTCCTTTCGCAGTTTGCTAGGAGATTTGGAAAGAGAGGAACCATAGAGTATTTGAGGAATACCCAGATCTTAACAGAAGCCCTGATTGAGAAAAATTAAAGGCTCGACTGTTGATTTAGTGGTGGTATCTCCGAAATTTCAAGGGCGGCCATCTTTTGAGATAGGGATGGATTGGCTTAGCCTCTTAGGGCAACACTGTTGTTCGCCCCTGGTTAAACATTTAGTTTAAAAGGAAGCTTCAGGTTTCCCTCTTTTAGCCTCTTTTTGTTTTTGTTGTTCTTTCCTCCATGCTTTTGTATTTTCCTTCTCTGGATCTTGCATTTCAATGAAATTCTCATTATTTGCTCAAAAAAAGAATAAAGAATAAAAAAAAGAAGAGAAAAAAGAGAGTCAACCTGTGGTTGAGATTCTGAAGCAGGACATGAAATTCAAATATGATGTATAAGATTTTCAGGCAAGATCACGCTAGTTCAGAAACAATTACACAAAATTCCACATCCCACACAAAAGTTCAAGCATTCAATCAAGGGGAATCTATGCAGGCCCAGGCCTACACTAGTTAGGGTTGGATCAATCAAAATTATAGACCAAATAATAATCAGAGGAGGGTAAATTCATCCACACATACACAAAAATAATTCTCCAATCTATGGGATTCACAGATTTCAATTCGGGGAACCTTAAGGTTGAAGAAAGGGCATAAAATTAGGGATTTGAGTAATTTAGGGTTAGGGTTAGGGATTTGGGGTGAAAGAGGGGTGAAAGAGAGGAGAGAGACGAACCAGAAAAGTGTCACATGTGTGAATAGCGGAGAAGACCCAGACGCACGTGCGCTGGAGGTGTCTCGCACGTGTGTGGGGCCCACAAATCGGAAAATGGCCACTTTGGCCTTGGTCGGCCAGGGGTGGGCCACAAAACCTCCAAATTTTAGCCTAATCCGATGCACGGTCTGTGCGTGGTACTCTGCCGAAGTTTCAACCCTCTTGTAGGGCCAGATTCTGAAAATCTGCTGTAGAGAGAAAAACGGTTGCAATAGAGGATGGATTTGAAGTGTAGATGATTGTAGGAGAAGAGAAATATGGATGGTAGAAGGTGGGAGCGAATCGGGATAGGTGTGGCTTCGCACCACGGTAGTCAACCCTTTGAGGAAGGAAGGGTTTCACGCCCAATTAAATCTCCATAACGCAGAAATTTAGAGGAGCAGAAAAACGCAGAAATTTTATTGATCATCAATGAGAAAAAAGACTACAAGGAGTGCCTATTTATAATAAAACCCTATACCCCAAAACCCGCGCCATGTGCACAATCTATTACTTGGAGACGAAGTAATAAAAAATAACAACTAATCAAAGCATTCTAAACCATCCATGGTATTCCTAATAACAATAATAAGCAAAACCCAAAGTGATGTTTCCATAAGATTCATTGTGATCAAGGGTTAGGAATGCTACCTAAGTCCAAACTGACCTTTTCTGTTCCAAGCTACACAATCTGAATTATGGGTCATTTCCGATCCCACTATTTTTTGCGATCGGAAATTATGGCTTTATGCTCTTATTGTTTATTAAGTTGCAATGCAAATTTGTACTTACAATGTTGAGATTTATGTTTCAATTTATTCAGTAGAATGCAATAGCATAATATTATTTTGGGCTAGATCTAGTCAAAAGTGGACACTCTTTTAACTTTCCAATGACTCCATATGGCTCGTGTGGGTATATAGTGGCCACTATATATCCGCCGATACTAGGCAAGATTTATGGAATCCATGTTCCACCTTTCAATCATGCATCGGAGTCCAATAGCAACATATGCTAGATTTAGAAGAAACACATGCTAAACCCTCAAAGAAAACCACTCTCGTTTTGGAATACAATAAACATAACATAAGAAAAGGAGTTACATTCAAGGAGAACTTATACAACCTTGAAAAACAAAAGAAAATCCTAATGTAATAGAAATGATGACCAAAATGCCCTTGAATCCCGTTGTAACCATAAAAACTCGATATTGTAAAAAGTGATCGCATAATGCCATCCATATAGAGCTGGGCATCGGACCAAGTTGAATCGGATTGGGTCCAACTCGACTCGGTCAAGTTTTGCATGGCCTGACTCGAACTCAGTTCGATCCGGGACCGAGTTCGGGTCATCTGACTCGTTCCGATCCTAACCCATATTGGCCTGAATCGATTCGAGTCTGACTCAGTCAGGAAAACCGAGTCGGATTGGATTTGGCCAGGTTCTGATCGGTTGTGCAATTGGGCAAAAATCTGTTCAAATTACATTCTTAAAAGAAAGAAAGAAAACAGCACAAAAAAAAGAAGAAGAAGAGGAAGAAACCCCCTCAATCAACCTAATCTTTTAGTTCAAAAGCCCAACCAGATGAAAATAGCAAAATGGGTATCAACATGTCTATTACCCCAAAACACAAAACAACCTGATCTTAAACCTTCTTAATTTCACATTCATTTAAAAAGAAGGATTGTAACCCAACTCATTTACAGAGAAGATAAGATTCCTGCAACAAAACAAGCACCCATCTTTTAGTGACAATGCAATGCGAGCATCGATTCCATGGAAACAACCCAAATCTTTCAGGTAGAAAATGAGAACTATAAAAAATCCAAACCCATGTTTAATCCATCACAAATTGGGCAGAAACACAGATTAAAGACCCATATCGCAAAACAGACTCATATTCCAGAAAATAAATAAATAAATAAATAAAGAAAATGAGAGATAAAAAAAAATTCAATCACTTGCAATCTAAGATTCTGGCATAAAAAAGAAAAAGCAACCATCTTTTACAGCAGTACGATTCAATAGAGTAATGATTATACTAAAGCATAATCAAAATCTTACATTCACAGAAGAAGAGAGGAAGAAGATCGTTCGTTCGGGTGGGAGAGGGTAGGGTAAGAAAAGAGGGAGGGCAAAAACGATTTGGGTGGGTTAGGTTTAGGGTAAAAATAATATTTATACCAATGTAGTCAAATCGCATATGCGATCCCATGCGATTGCATATGCATGTGCGCATATGCGATCGTACAATCGCATATGCGGTTGCATATATATATATATTCATATTTTTAAAAAAAAAAATCAGAAAAATCAGAAAAAATTCAAAAAAAATCAGAAAAATCATAATAAATTATTATATGTGACATATGTCATTGGGACATGAAGATGAAATACATTTAATTTAAGTAAAAAATAAAAATAAAACCAACCAATTACATACATATGAAGTTGTGAACAATGATACATTTACAAATTATAATATAGTTAACTTGATAACTTCTTCAATCTTAACTAACATTTTACATTTAAATTAAGAAGTTATGTATCAACAATCAACAACATCAACATTAAGTCATCGGTCATCACTCATCAACACACTTAGACTTATGAGTTATGAGTTATGACTTATGACTTATGAGTTATGAGACAAGAAGCATTAAACAAAATTAAGAAGTTATGTATGTATTTTTTATTTTATTTATCTAATCAATAATCATTATTCATTATTCATAATTTCATATACATTGATCTATCATCCATTGTGGCACATCATCACCAAGTCTGCCACCACCACCATTATCATCATCAGTCGAGTCATCTCCTTCTTCCACATACACTTCCTCTTCTTCCGTTTCATCATCATCTGTACGTACTAATACTTCATCAACATCCAATGGTGGATGATCTTCTTCAGCTTGATTATCATTATCACCTTCTCCTTCTTCAATCTCCTCAATTTCATCAACGGGTTGACGGCTACTACTCGCCCCCTGGCTCCTCCCGTCCTTCGCCTTCGAGTGGTACTACTACTACCTTCATCAGGCGTTGATCCATATGCGGCATCTTCAACTTGTGCCCATGTCAGGTCCTCTCTAGCAAATACCGGGTCCTCCGTCTCTATGAGCCACTCGTTATTTGCATCTAACTCATCTAAGCAGATAGGGTCAAAGAAACCGGGCTTTTCTTTCCTACTTTGGAATCGTTCTCGCAATTTTTGGTTCTATTGAACGAAAATCAAGTCGTTGAGCTTTTTTTGCTCAAGGCGATTCCTTTTCTTGGAATGAATCTGTAAGAAAGAAAGCGCATTTGGCATTAGCTATTTAGGTAGTTAAAGTTTACAAAAAAACAATTAGTAAACTGTAAACAGTAAACACTAAACAGTCTCTAAACTTATCGCCTCGAACGTGCTCCAATTGCGCTTGCAACCACTAGCAGATTACGTGAGTCCAAGAATCTTCATAGCCAGCTTCTTTAGAGCTGGATCCTTCCTATTCGGGTCTACTCCATAGGCAGCCCACCAATCAGCTAAGAAAAACAGTTTAAGTATAAGTTAGAGTTTTAGTCTTTTAGAGACACTTTGTAGAAAAAAATCTTGTAAGAGTTCACTTTAGTACACTACTAACATTCATTCATAGAAGTACTTACTGGGTAATTTCAGTGTCCAATGTCTTATTACGATATCCCTTGAGAATATCCCTTCACTTTTTGTGTAGAAGTCCAGCAAACTTGAGATCTTGTCCTGTTCTCCTCTATCTGGAATCATTCTTTCCAAGACATCAATAAATCCAACCATATGCATAGTTAGTGCTTCTGCTGGATCAGCAGAAGCAAATAAATAGGCTAGGTTAAGGATGTAAGCAGCCGAATACAATGGGGATGACATTTGGCTGCCCCATCTTCTATCTATAATTTCTAAAATTGGCCTGTAATCACGATCTCTATAGTTAAAATGGTCCATGATCTTATTTTTCGCCCTCTCCATCGCATCAGATATGTAGCCCATTACTGGCTTCTCATCCCCGTCCACCAATCGTAACACAGTGATTAAGGGCTCGGATGATTTTAGCGCCTTTACCACTTGAGTCCAAAAACTTTGAGAAAGAATTGTTTGTTGAACTTGTTTCCCTTCAGCCTTCCTTGACCAAGGCCCACTTGTAAAATCGGCCGACACTACAAAGCTTCTAAGTTCTGATTTCTTTGCATGTAGCCTTTGTAGTGTTAAAAAGGTCAGAAAGCAATGGGTTCTTGGACGTAGCAAGTTATTCTCAATGTGTTTTCTCATTCGACTGAGAAGAAGGGCGTGTTTGTATATAAAAACCGTGATTCTTCTAGCCCTTGCAATCACATTAAAAAATAATCTACCTATATCTTCTAATATAAGATCAATACAATGGGCTGCACAGGGGGTCCAAAATAAACGTCGCCTCTTCTCCATAAGAAGACGACCGGCCATTACATACTAGGCTGCGTTATCTGTAATTACTTGTACAACGTAGTCCTCATCTATTTCTTCAACTACACTATCTAGTTAGTTAAACAAATATTCTCCTGTGTGTGAATGGCCCGACGCATCCACCGACTTCAAGAATATTGTCCCAGCTGGACAATTTATCAAGAAGTTAATGAGAGATCGACCGGATCTATCAGTCCATCCATCAGCTGTTAGTGTACAACCATATATTTTCCATGATTCCCTATATTCAGCTATGAAGGATTGTGTATATTCGACTTCAGCTCTGAAGCATGTCTCCCTCATTTCATGATATGAAGGAGGTTTAAGCTCAGGTCCAAATTGACCTATAGCCTCAATCATTACTTTGAAGCTTTTCGATTTAAAGGCGTTGAAAGCAACGCTGGTTTGGTAAAACCACTTAGCAATATATTGAATTGTGGTTTTTCTATCTTTTTATTTATACCGGTTTTCTAAAGTTGTTTGAGCCGGCCCTTTCCCTCTACCCCTTTGGTCGACCACATCCTCGGGGTGTGGTCTACACCATCTATCTAAGGGTCTATGCCCTCGGGCTCTTTTCGATGGTTGTACTTGTGGTCTAGACCGACCTGTCGAAGTAGGGAGAGTGGGACTAGCTTGAGCTTCATCGATATCTACTACATTTATATCTTCATATGCATCTTGTTCCATATATTCCTCCTGACATAGGGCATTATCGTATTTCTTTCTTGATTGTTTTTCCATATACTCCACGATCTCCCTTCGGATTTCTGGAGTAATCTTGTCACATGCTTTTGCATTTGACTTGGGTAAATGTGCAAGGTGTTGCTTGTGCCTTGCAATGCCACCGGAACTCACAAATCCACATAAATCACATACCATGTGAGTCTTTTCGGTAGCACTACGGTAGTGCCCATACTTCCAACCCGGGTCATTCGACTTGGGCCTCAAAGAGGAAGATTGGGAAGTAGACATTATGATGGTGGATGGTGGTGTGGTGTGTGTATTAGTACTAAAAAGTAACTAGCTAAGCTAGCTATTAAGTATTAACTAGAAACTAGAAAGTAAACTACAAATAAAAAGAAAACTAGAACTTGGAGTTGGGAGTTGGGACTTAGGGTTAGGGAGAGAGAGAGAGAGAGAGAGAGAGAGAGAGAGAGAGAGAGAGAGAGAGAGAGACAGAGAGTTACGCACACACTTACACTTACAAGTTACGCACTTAGGGCCTATTTGATTTTCTAATTACACTGGTAAATACACGGAATTACCTTATTTGTACTTACTACACCTGTTTGAAAGTCGGTAGGAATTACGTTTCGAAAATCAAGACATACAAGCGTTGTTATTACTAATTTAAATATGTGGGCCCCACTGTGATATATATGAGTTATCCACACCATCTATCCTTTTAAAAA
Organism: Magnolia changhungtana; assembly: GCA_030180095.1. NCBI lineage: Eukaryota > Viridiplantae > Streptophyta > Magnoliopsida > Magnoliales > Magnoliaceae > Magnolia > Magnolia changhungtana. Next base: position 8,973,575 of record JASAUF010000625.1, read on the forward strand.
ATACATTTTAAGGCATGAGCCCAAAAATGATTAAAATCAAAAGCTCAAGTGGACCACACCTTAGGAAACAATGATCATTAAAATGTCAATGGTTGAAAGTTGTTTTCTCCCTAGGGCCCACAGTGATGTTTATTTGTCATCCAACCCGTTAATAAGGTAAAACAGTCATCAATAAAGTGGAAACAAAAATATCAGTTTGATCCAAAACTTCTGGGGTCTTCAAGATGCTTTCAATGGTAGGAATTCAATTCCCATTGTTTACAGTTGTGTGGTCCACTTGATCTTTGGATCTGCCTCTTTTTTTGGCTCTTGCCCTAAAATGGGTTGGCTAAAGGGATGGACGGTGTGGATAATACACAAACATCAAGGTGGGCCCCACGATTTAACTTTTTTTTTCATTGGGTGACGTGAAGAGTGCTATAAATGAAAGGTGGCGGTCAAATCATCTTCAAAAACCAACCGGTAACACAGGAGGTAAATAATTATTACACATTTACCTGCAATTACCTCTGTAATTGGAAAATTAAACAGGCCCTTACAAGTTACACACTTACACTTGTACTAGAAACTAGAGAGGGAGAGAGAAAGAGAGTTGAGTTACACACTTACACTTGTACTAGAAACTAGAGAGGGAGAGAGAAAGAGAGTTGAGTTACACACTTACACTTGAAGAAAGGGAGAAGAAGAGGGAAAAGAAAATGAGAAAAAGAGAGAGTTGTTAGTTGTTACACACTTACACTTGTAGAAAGAGAATGGGGGAGAGAGAGAGAGAGAGAGAGATTTACACAAATAAAATTAAAATTACAACTTTCAGAGAGATTTACACAAATAAAATTAAAATTACAACTTTCAACTTCCAAAATTCCAAATTCTTGTCTAAGTTGTCTACTTGTCTTCTCTTGAATCTCTTCTTTACCTTTGCCTCTTCACTTGAGTATTGTATTTGTTCTTGAATACAACTTACACTTGTATTTGTAAGTTGTAAGTTGTCACTTACGAACTTGTAAGTTGTAACTTGAAACTTCAAACTTTTAAGTTGCTATTTGCTAACAACTAACAAAGTAAAATGAATCAATTAACATTTAACAAACAAAATAATTAAAAAAAAAATGATAGAAAGAAGTTGTTAGAAACTTAGAAATTAGAATTAGAAACTTAGAAATTAGAATAGAAGTTAGAAGAACTTGTGGAATGTGGATGGAGATTGGAGAGTGAGGAGTCTCTTGACTCTTGTCTTGAATCTTGATTCTTGAACAATGAATATGGATTGGTGGATTCTTGATCCTTGAATCTTGATTCTTGTAAGTTGTAACCCTTCCTTGATTCTTGATTCTTGAATGTTGATTGTTGAAAGAAAAGAAAAGAAATATGGAAAATTGGAAATGGAATTGGATGGAGAGGAGTGGATGTATGTAACTTGTAAGACTCTTAGAATGTATAATGTATTATGTATGTAAGATGGTAAGAATGAGAGAAATAGAGAGAGAGAGAGAGAGAGAGAGAGAGAGAGAGAGAGAGAGAGTTTGAGGTTTTTTTGCATTTAGGAATGCTTAGAATGCATTTTTATAGAGAAAAAATCCGGATTAAAAAAAAAAGGGTCAAAAAACGGTCAGAAATCTGACTGTTGGCCAATATGCGATCGCATATGCTGGCTCAAGTGGCATATGCGATCGCATATGCCACTGCCGCATATGCGATCTGGCGAGCAATATGCGAATATGCGATCGCATTTGACAACACTGATTTATACTGCCCGACTACTCGCTCCGGGTCGGGTTGGTCAGGACCCTTTCGGTTCGGGTTTTTGGATCGGATTTGTCCGGATACACCACTATCCAAAGCCGACTCAAAAAATGAATGGATCTGGATGGACAGACTCGATTAAGCCGATTTAGGCCGTCGGTTCTGTTCGGAGCGGGTCAAATTGGATAGGGTCGGATCCACCGGATCGGGTCCAACATGCCCACCTCTACATCCATATGGCATATGCATTGGTCACATATGCCATATGGATGGTATGCGATCGCATATCCTATGAAGTGATCGCATATGTGATTATGCGATCGCATGCTTTCCATTTTTCTTGATTATTTTATTTTATATAAAAAAAGTTGTGTGATCGCATAAGAGATCAGGCATAAGCGATCGCACAAGATCACTTATGCCATTTGACAACACTGTATATAGGCTTATTGTAAATTTGGCCAAAACATGCCCATATGTATTAGAATTGCATGATCTTGGGCCCATTTGAAAGCTAACTCAATAGGCTTAAAAATGGGACCAATTTTGTTACATAATGACGTCTTTCGATGCCTAGAATGTTACCACCAAAAAAATGATGAGGACACAAAGGGGAAATCATGGAACTAATCATGACTCACTCTAACCCTAAGAAATAATTAGAATGAATAAATCTTATGAGTTATAACTTTGAGGACCATTTGATTGATCCCATGGGGCCCACACTGTTATCTGGTCACTATCGCATCAAATCTATCATCAGACCATGCAACGAGTCCAGATTATCAATCAAGACAATCTTTGCCTGGTGGATTGATTAGGTCTCTGATTGGCCAGCTTTTGCAGCCTTATAGTCGCATCAATTCCACCCAGCCTCCAAAAGAACTTGCACGTTAAAGCCGATAGCATCAATCTTTCTTCCAAGATTCTTTATTGTATTGTGTTTTCTTTGTCGTCAGTGGCAGATGATGGTGAATACCTGTGTCTGAGTCGCAGCTTGTACACATCATTTCATCTTTTGCTTCTTGGCTGCCCTCTACATCCTGGACACCGATTTCCACCTCATTTTTAAAAGTGGACATGCAGCCCTGGACGGTTGGAAGGATAATCGTGGCATTATCTGTTGAAAGCAGCTTCCATTCACTCAGCATCACCTTTATCTTTTCGGGTCTGGGCTTGTTGATTGTCGTGCGACAAGACTAATGTGTCCAATTCAACTTGGACAATCTCCTTAGGTTCTGCCAATATGATTGTTGGATGATCTTTCATCTTTTCTTTCGTTGTGATGCATGGTTCATCTTTCATGTCATCTTCAGTTCCCTTTGCATTTCGATCCCCTGCCGAAACCCACAATTGATCCATCCATGGATTAAGCAAGTGGTACCTATGGTGGATTCTTAGGTTCATCCTCAGGAATCTCCACACTTCCGTACACGTCTCCGGTTAGATCTTTGGATTCAGCAAAATGATTGGGTGGCCTTTGTTTTGACATAGACAATCAAAGTAGGTTGAACTTCTTTAATGAGAGGTGGGGGATTTCAACATAGATCTCCATTTTGGCCATATGGAGACAGATAACGCTTGGGTGGTAGAGTAATTTTGATGGTCAAGGTAACCTAGACAAGAATCATGCAGCAAATATGGATGGTCCAGATATTTTTCTTTGACACCATCTCCAAAATAAAACATGGCTTGGAATGGATAGGTTTGTGGCCTATTTTTTAGGATGTGGATTTGGGTGCAGGTCCAAGATCTGTGGTACAAAGGTTGTATATGGCTGAGATCTATGAGCTGATTTGGGTTTGGATGAATAGCACTAAGCATATTGAAGAGTGTCAGATTTTATTTGGGACTGCAGATCCAAGATACTGGACATATTTCATGTATGTATGTGAACCTAGATCTAAAGGTTTCAGAAACAGATGGTTGAGATTTATGGGGTGAAGGGAGGCAGCTATGGTTGTACAGATTTAGGGTCGTGCGCAAGAGAAAAGATGAAAGTGAGAAAGATAGAGAACAATGAGCAAAGAGGTGAATAAAACTTTATCCCATTCCTAGTAGCAAAACTTGCTTTGAAATCAATTTGATTCAATGGGTTGTCAATAGACCTATCTAGGTGTAAATTTTATAGAGCTGCAACAGCTGTAGAATAATCACCCACAAAGAAACAAAGAACAAGGTAATGATTCATGAAAGTTCACTAGCCTAAAACTAGTCGTTTTGCAACACAAGGTAGATTGGAACTGTGGGCCCCATAGTGCAACCGGTTTGTAGCCTACATCTTCTGATTGGATGTGTGTCCATTGAAATAGTGCAGATCTTTAATCAGTCTTATCTGGACCCTAGATGTGGTCTCATCTTCAATCGGGGATGGGCCTGATCTTGAATAAGGACCCTTGGATGTGCCTGATCTTCAGTTGACAAGCAGTAGGACTAAATCTGGAGCTTGATTTGAATTTGGATGATTGGATGGTCCTGCACCACCTTGTTTTCTATCAACTGTAATGGACACTGCCTCTTTCCATCCCAAGGATGAGGCGCTGTGATTCTCATTTCATTTGAGGAATCATCATCACTTCCATGCCAGAAGCTGGAAGTCATTCCATCTTTTACTTGTGGAGGTTTCATTAATTCTTGCATGTATACAATGTTAAACACAAACACAAATATCCAAGATATTTTCACTGGTGTTTACTGCAAAAATGTTACTGATAGTTTAATCATGTCCACTTATTTAACGAATTTTTGTGATTAGAGTGAGTTGGCTAGAAAAAACCCAAGAGCAGCAAGTTCTTGCAATTGATTACTTGGATAACTTGAACTCTGGTTTTTGTTCCAATTGCCACATGTGCATAGATTGGTGCCTGATGACTAACTTAGGCATTAACAATTAGCTTTCGATCATCGGCTGTTAATTAAAAAAAATTCATATGCATTACTTACAACCCCTATATTTCCAGCTATCATCAGGATGATACGCTGACAGTTTTAGCTCTTGGTATGTTAATTCTTCAGTGTTAATATCACCATTGTGTCCATTGATAAGGTTGGCATGTGTTATACATTGCCTGTTTAATGCAGGGGCATTTTTACACCGGGCTCGAGTGGGGTGGCCTGTGGGATGCGAGGGTACACTCGAGGTGGGCAGCTCGTATGAGGCGGGTGGCTCATGTGAGGTTGGCAGCACCCGTGCGCGGTGGGTGGCTTGTGTGAGGCGGAATCCATGTGATGTGGGGCTCACGAGGGGGGGGTTCGGCCGAGGACCTAACCCATGGGATGTGGGGCCTAGGCTATGAAATAAAGGGATTGATTTACCATACTCTATCAGTTCGAGATTTTAGAGCAAGTGGTTAGTTGTCCTGTGTCAAAGTGTTATTAGACCGGGATGTTTCATGTTCGAGACTCCTCATCGGAGGTTATTAATGCAGAGGAATTTTCACACCGGGCTTGAGTGGGGTAGCTTGTGGGATGCGGGGGGGTGGGCGGCCCATGTGAGGCGGAATCTATGTGATGTGGGGCCCATGAGGGGGGTTCGGCTGAGGATTTTAACCAATGGGATGTGGGGCTTGGGCTATGAGATAAAGGGATTGATTCTATCAATTCTAGATTTAAAGCAAGTGGTTAGTTGTCCTGCGTCACTGTTACTTGGACATTCCTACTCTCCTTTAATTTTGGTTTTATTATGTTCATAGGGGTTGTGTTATTCAAATACTTGTGTCGTATGGAATTTTCACCATCTTGATAATTCTAGCTAATTTGGGCTGATATTTGCCAGTGTTAATATTGGCATTTTGTTCTTGTGGTGCTCTAATATCTCAATGATTTTGTTTACCTTGACAGTGCGTAATTTGATTATTTTCAATGTTGCAGAAAATGGTCAATGGTGGCACTGTGAACAAGTGGACATGCATAAATTTTGCACGCAATGTTCCAGAAGCTGTTGCTCGTAACTTTTGTCGAGAACTTGCTCAAATGTGTAAAATTTCTGGCATGGTATGGCTCTACTACTTGCTTTTGTTGGTTTGGGTGGACCTGATTTGGATGTGTAGGATTCCTCTTTACATCTTCTGGGATGTATAATTTTATGTTGGGTTAATATGAATTTCATGCAGAATTTTGAGCTTGAGCCTGCACTTCCGTTATACACTGCTCGCCCTGATCAGGTGGAGAGAGCCTTAAAAGCACGTTTCCATGAGGCCATGACTGTACTCCGCCCCCAGGGCAAAGAGCTTGATCTTCTAATCGTAATTTTGCCAGAAAACAATGGCTCTCTCTATGGTATGGAAGCTTTTGTATGCATTTGAGCAGTCCACTGGAAATAAAATTACATTTTTAAATCCATTCATCAAGATCATTCCAGTGGTCACTCCATAAGTTTGTCTTGACATAATCGCAATCACTTTGCTGCAGGGGATCTGAAACGTATCTGTGAGATAGATCTAGGAGTAATCTCACAATGCTGCTTAGCTAAGCATGTATTTAAGATGGCTAAACAGTACATGGCAAATGTTTCTCTTAAGATAAATGTTAAGGTAGGAGCTGAAATGTTGTGAATTTATTATTCCATACCATTATTGCACGACAATATCAATTTTTCGGAGAGATGATGTACACACTAGGGGCCTGTTTGGAACGCGAGAGTAAATGGTATTGAATTGCATTAGGTGGAATTAACACCGTTATTGCACGGTGATCTGGAAATACCATGGTATTTTGGACGTCCAATCCCATGTTTGGGTCAAATTCTTCTTTTGGGAAAAACAATGTATTTAAGTGAAACTTGTGTTTGGTGGATGATGGAATTGTAATCAACAGACCAGATTTCATTACTGATGCTGGTCACTTGTATGCATATGCATCTTGATTGTCACGTCTAAAGGGCACATATGGATGGATGGCATGGATAAAACACATGCATCAATGTTGGGCCCTTACATGTAGTGACACATCGATCCATAGCTCAAGTGGTAGATTGAGTGAAGATAACCTCGTTTCAACACTGAGGTCTTGGTATCGATTCCCAAGTGGGGTGTGGCTAACAGGAGTGGATTTAGAAATTCACCAGAAATCTCGCTATATATCCTACTGGGACTGGATGATATGATACATGGATTAATCTAATCCTTCCCATCTTTTCCAAACGCCGCATGGAATTTACATTGGACCAAATTCAATTCTATACCACCTAATCCCACATTCCAAACAGGCCCTAGGGTTTTTTCATTAGTGTATTTATTCTCATTTTGGTATTAGACTGGTACAGAAGTTGAAATGGGAGTATCTATGAAAATGATGAGGTGTATATGTTAGTTTCCTTTATTATTTATTATTATTATTATTTTGATGTGATAGCTGTTTTACTTGAAAGGTTGGCGGAAGAAACACTGTGCTTGTGGACGCATTGTCAAGACGCATACCTCTTGTCAGTGACAGGGCAACAATTATCTTTGGGGCTGATGTGACTCATCCCCATCCTGGTGAGGATTCAAGCCCTTCAATTGCAGCGGTAAGATGGTTGATTTCCTTTCGCTTGCTCAGACTGTAGATTCCCTATTCTTATGCATATTCTGTTGTAATCTACTTCTTTTAGATGTAACAGTAAAAGTAAGATAGTTTGAATTCTTATTTGCTAGATTTGCAATGAATCTCTTGCAGGTAGTGGCTTCACAAGATTGGCCAGAGATCACAAGATATGCTGGTTTGGTCAATACACAAGCCCATCGCCAGGAAATAATTGAAGATCTGTATAAAACGTGGCAGGATCCTGTAAGGGGAACTATGAGGGGTGGCATGATCAGGTAGGTCTTATTTTCATTTGAAGCAAATTTTCATTATGCAATGCACGTGGAGAGAAAAGTGGTTTGCAAGGGAGTAGAAGTGGTTGGAGAAAGTAAGTTTCTTCTAGGAGGAAGTTTGCTACAAAAGGTTCCCTCCCACACATTGTATTTATTTCCTTTGGTGTGTGTTTGGATTGGGGGTAAACTAAGGGAATGTAAGGGAGAGGAAAATTGTGGCATAAGCTGATGGTATACTGACATCAGCGCCAGGGAAGGAAACCTTTTGAACTTTTCTTTTGCTAAAGAAAAGTCCTGGATAATGCTTTTCATTTGCATTTTCCACTTTTTATTATTTTTTAATTTTTATTTATTTATTTATTTTCTTTTTTTTTTTTTTTTTTTTTTTTTTTTTTTTTTTCTTGTAAAGGTAATGATTTTATTAGAAAATCCAAAAATAGCTGAAAAGGACTACATAGCCGCCAAAGGGGAAAATGAAAGAGGACACTCTACAAGTGCCTTAAAATTCGAGGCTTACTCATTACATCCGATTTAGCCCTACCAAAAACATTCAAGGCTTACTTCATCCCCTCTTCTTTCACGTGTAGGGCTTGAATATACTAGAGAATTTCTTCTTCTTTCACTTGTTTTTGTATTCTGCTGAGAGCTTCCCTTTCAAAGTCTCCTCTTCCTTGGATAATTTCATCCCCTCTTCTTTCATGTCCAGGGCTTGAATATCCCGAAGAATAGATTCCAATTTTGCTTCTCTTTTCTCAAGCACCTTCCTTCCACTGATTGATCTTCCCCTTAAGGAGCTTGGGTTTCTGAAATAGGATAAAATCAGCTCGACCCTCCTTTGAGAAAATGCCCCACCATTTCTTCATCAAATCAGATAACCCCTCCACTTCTAATCGCATCAATTCAAATCTAAATGGCCGCGGTCCCTAGTTGTCCTCATCAACCTCCAAGAGGATTGGGAATGATTATGCCTCGAAAGGTCTGTTTGTTGGGGGCAAGGAGGAGCACATAGGAATGCCGACCACTACATAAGCCACTCGTAGGCAGCTTCAAAAAAGCCGTTGTGCTCCCACCATCCCTGTGAGGGTAAATTTCTCCACCATTCTGATGATAACAAAAACTGATCAGAGCATGGACATAATATCCTAACTTACCCGTTAGACCAGGTAAATTTAACATCCCCCATTGGAATGTCCACGAGCTCATTTCTATTGACACAATTTGAAAACTCCCTCATGCTTCAAGTTATGTGAACCACATCCAGCTCATCCCAAGATGGACCAAGCAGACCTGCAATATTCAGGCTGTACACCGCTATGAAGATCCACTTGAAACTCGAAACCAAATCCCTCAACGACACAAAAGCAGGAAACTGACCACATCACCCATTTGGTGTCCTAAATCACTAGTCACCACTATGCTTCCCGCAGAATCCACCGCATTGAGAGATGCCCAATCCTCGAACCCTCTCCAAAGTGTATGGCAACCCCTTGATTCATTGACCGCATTTTAGTTTCTTACAAAGAAACGATTTGAGCCTTGAACCTTTTGCACTGATCCCTAATCTGGAGCCTCTTTTGAGGACAGCCCAGGCCCTTCACTTTCCAACTGATGATCTTCATGGGTAAACCACCCTGACTCCCCTGCCTTTCTGGGCCTTTAAAAGAGATACCTGCCTCATAGTTAACAGAAGATACAAGATTCTTTAGTTCTCTCTTCCCCTTTGCCAATATAAGAATTTGATATTCGGATGCGACCTTTTTTTTTTTTTCCTCTCCCATCCACAAACTGGAACACTGTATGAATTCTTCTTCATAGTCCCCGAATGAGACTCCAACCATCTTGCCAACTTGCTCGATAGCCTCTTTAATCCCACACATAACCTTATCCATGGAAACATTACTACAGTATCCATGAAAAGGCATCACACTCGCAATCCATGTCACCCTCAAACTGCTTCCAACTTCCTTGCCACTTCCAAAGGATGCTTGCAAAGGAACCTCCAAAAGTTCTGCCAATAAATTGTCGTTAATGGACGGCTCCTGCACCTCAAAAGCTTCATCCATCTGATCCTTTGTGAGGAGATCACTACCTTGACCTTTTCTCTCACGAGTCTGCTCTTCCCCATTTGTTGTAAAAGGAGCGGCAGACCCCACTTCCCTGGTCATGGATGTAACCTGACTCCCTGTAGCAGAGTCAGACTTGGAAGGCAGATGGGAGGGCGAGACTCATTTCCAACGTCAAATAAAGGGGGCTTCCCTCGCATGAGTCCGGACTTGAAAAGTCCTCAACACAAGCGTCTTCCTCGGTTAACTCCACACGCGTGAATTCCATTACACGAGACGGACATGTCACTGCCTTGGGTGGCTTGTGGGACATGTGGCACCCTCTCCTCTCTCCTTGCTACCTACCCCAAGCTCTTCCCTATTTGTTGTGAAAGGAGTGGCGGACCCCACTTCCCTGAACATGGATGTAACCTGACTCCCTGTGGCAGAGTAAGACTTGGAAGGCAGATGGGAGGGCGAGGCTCATTTCCAACGTCAAATAAAGGGGGCTTCCCTCGCATGAGTCCGGACTTGAAAAGTCCTCAACACAAGCATCTTCCTCGGTTAACTCCACACGCGTGAATTCCATTACACGAGACGGACATGTCACTGCCTTGGGTGGCTTGTGGTACATGTGGCACCCTCTCCTCTCTCCTTGCCGCCTACCCCAAGCTTCGAACACGTATCCAATTCCACTTCTGTCACTTCTCTCTCGTTGTTAGCAAGTAGGACACACGTTACACATTGGGGGGTGACAACACCACCTACCCCCTCATGGCATACGTGTCAGCACCCTCTTCCTCTCCTCCCTCAGCTTGGGCAGCTGTCTCTACATGAGGTGCTGTCGACATTTTATCTACCCTTATGTGTCAGCCAATTCCCTACAGTGTTTGGGAACCAAATCAATGGGCCGCCGGACCACTAAAGCCGTGCACCTTCGTCTTTGACCATTGTCCCTCTGCTTAACACTCCTTTGCTACATCATCCCTATGTTTCCTCTTAGAATGCACCAAATCTTGGGCACCTCCATTCACACAAACAGCCTTACATTGCCGACAAAAATGGCCACCTTCTCGGGTAATGTTGATTGCTTCTTCTTATGCAAATTCTGGTGATCATGATATCCTTGCATTCTTCCGTTTGTGGGTTGATTGTGATCACTTACCTGCAGAACGAACCTACTGCCGTGAAAATATCAAGGAATCAAAACTCCACCTAGAGATCCCAAACCAAATTTCAAACCTCCCATCCAAGAGCCAACCACTCTTCCCACTTGCAGATGGACTAGACCATCTCTGAAGATATATTCCCAACGAGAATGTTCATATCGACGTTGGCTTGAGGCCGAAGTGAGATCCACATTTCCTTCTCACTCAGAAGCTTGATGACCTGATCTTCTGTCTCCAAGCCCCAACACTACTCAGCCACTCAGCCACCTCTGCAATTGCGGCCCCTGTTCTCATTGTCACTACCATGCTTCATTGGAGTACCTTCAGAGCATTTTCGAGCACCTTCAGGTGGATGCTCATCACTGGACAAACGAGCCTCCTTTCCACACCCATCTTCCATTCATCGGGGCTTCTCTACCTTCCTCTCTCGATCCCTTTCCAAAGCACCCTCTCAGTTGAGAGGACTATTTGCAACTGTCCTAGAAAGATCAAGAGGTCCCAGCACAATTCTCCTGACTGCTAGCTTTCAGATACTTCCTGCTTGTTGCCTTCCCTAAATTGGACCTCCTTTTCTCATTCCTTTCCCCTCTCTGGAGAGAGACCTATTCACCACATCCTGGTTGTATTTTGCCCTCTACATAGACAAACACCTCCCTCCAAAATGACTCCCATTAAACATTGTGATCGCTGCTTTCACCTCTTCTACCTTTTCCATCCTAATGAACGGAGACCCTTGAATTCTGAGGAACTACCACCTCCTTCACCTTCCCAACTTGACTGAAGATTCTTATGAGATGAGCTTCTAACCACTCCTTGAGGAAGTTTTCAACATTCAAGGACGGAAGCTCTGACAACACATGGATCTCTCGACTAGTAACCCCCTTGCTTGAGGACTTCCCTCTCCTCTTGACCCGAACACCCTCTTCTCTTGGTCCATCGTCCCTATCACCAGCCCTGTTTCCTGATTTCCTTAGCAAGCTTCCTTCTCAAGGCCATGACGATTGATCAGTTCTCAGGAACCATTCAAAAACATCAACAGGATCCCTCCAACATCTAAAACATCGCATCAAAGGGTGGGTATGGCCATCACCATTCACTTTTTTGGAAAAAAAAGAAGGTTTTACTCCCCTTTTGAGGTGGAAAAAGGCAAAGGCAAGTGGTTTGCCATAGCATCCTCTACTTCTCAAGCAAGTACGACTGTGTTGTCAACGTACTCTCACCTTTATGATCAAACATTTCCATCAAATTGAATATGATTGTAGCTGTGATAGCATCTACTATATCAGGAATATCAAAGAACCCAATTATTGCAACTGCTCAAGATACCCTAAGCTTCTAGGGTATATTTCTTAGCCCCATGGGCATGATGTATTTTCTTAATAAAGTTATAAAATCAGAAAAAAAAGATTGGCTTAATGAAACTAACGTTTTCTCTTGGATCCAGGGAACTGCTTCTCTCTTTCTATAAATCAACTAAGCAAAAACCTCAGCGGGTCATATTCTACAGGTATTGATTTGTAAAATTACATTGTTTTAATGTCTTTTGGAACTTCCCACTTTCTAGTGTCAAAACTATTCATTAGCACCATAACATAAGTGAGATATGTTCTGGATCCTCCTGTTAATTGGGATGGACATGAGTAAACAGATGCCCACATAATGCAGATTCTGCTTTCTGTGCCTATCCAGATGTAAGCCTCACGTTTGCCTCAAAAGTACTGGCAACTCATTCCTATTCCACGCTATATTGCTCTTTTTTCACATTTGAGCTGATGAATGCTCGGTCCCTACTCATGGCTCAGTGGTAGACTCACAAGAGTTTCAACACAGAGGTCATGGGTTCAAGTACCCATTGTGGTGTGTGTGGGTAAGGAAAAATAGAAAAAGAAAAAAGAACTGATGAATGCTTTCTACAGGGATGGTGTAAGTGAAGGCCAGTTTTATCAGGTCTTACTGCATGAACTGGAAGCCATCCGGAAGGTACTTCATTTATTTCTTTTGAATGTTCTCAGGGCTTTATGCTATTTGTTATGGTAGTGTGAGTTTACTCTTGCTCTTTTTTCCCAAATGCTTCAGGCATGTGAATCACTTGAACCAGACTATAAGCCTCCCATAACATTCGTTGTGGTCCAGAAACGCCATCACACAAGGCTTTTTGCCAATAATCATTCTGATGAACGTTCTGTTGATAGGAGCGGAAACATACTCCCTGGTAAGACGATATGATAATGCAAAGCGTTCAACAGGCCCCCCCCCAGTTGATCTTTGTGCCTCTAATAAGTGTCCTCCTTAAATTTGTAGGTACTGTTGTGGATACGAAGATCTGTCATCCGACTGAGTTCGACTTTTACTTGTGCAGCCATGCGGGTATTCAGGTAAAACTAGATCCACTTTCACCAGTTGATTTTGGAAGGTGATCTGATTTGTGTTGGTGTAGTGTGGTTCTTGCTGATGACAACAATGGTTTCTGTGGGTTGTAAAATTGAAGGGTACAAGCCGTCCTGCTCACTATCATGTCTTGTGGGACGAGAACAGATTCACTGCTGATGGGCTGCAATCTCTTACCAACAACCTTTGCTACACGTTTGAATCTTACCTTATTCTTTTATTTATTTTTTCTACATTGCTACTTTATTTAATTTTTTATTTGCTTGATGACCTGTTGCTTACTAATCTGTTTGATCTGATTGGTTTTTTTGTTTTGAAGGTATGCAAGGTGCACCCGAGCTGTTTCAATCGGTAAGACATCTAGAAGAAATCTTTCCTTTATATACTCTCTGTTTTTTTTTTTCCCCGTGTGCTGGGTCTTTGTCTAGCCTGCGGGGTTTACAAAACTAAATCATGTTTACTAATTTGCACGAGGATTAGGTTAATGATATCAATACATGTGTTTTTGGCAGTGCCGGCAGCGTACTATGCTCATCTAGCTGCTTTTCGTGCACGTTTCTACATGGATCCGGAGACATCGGACAGTGGCTCGATGACAAGTGCTGCTGGACGTGTTGCACCCAGTGGCGGTGGCGGAGATGCACGCAGTACACGGGTCGCAGCTGCTGTGAGACCCCTCCCTCCTCTCAAGGAGAAGGTGAAAAATGGCATGTTTTATTGCTGAGTCTCCCTTGACTTGGAGTTTCCACTTTGGTTTGAGTGAGTGAATGTGATTTTCATGTGAGACTACCATTTCCTGTGTTTGTACGCATCCCCTATCAATTCCACGTTTGAATGAGAGGAAGTTCTATTTGATTGCCACTGATGATTGTGGTGGACCTGACGGTCTCTCAGATGGTCTGCTTGCTGCAGACCTTGGCACTGGACGTATGAGCCATCTGAATTCTTTTGCATTCCATTTGGTTGGTAATCTTGCCAATCTGCTAGCACCAGACAGCCATGCATCTGTGAGATCCTGGTTGTTCATCAGGTTAGGCCCCCCAACTCCCAATGTGAATGTGGTCTTCCTGAAAGATGTGGACGTTGGTTTTACTTTTGTTGAGTTTCTCTTGCAGGCCTTGGCCCAGTGAAGATTGGGACTAACCTGATGTTTGGGCCAAGGCACATTTACCTTGGAGAGCATATGGAAGCCGTATGTACCTATGAGATTGGCTTCCTTTTTTTTTTTTTTTTTTTCTTCCAAAAGGGGAAAAAATCAGGTGGGGGCAGCAACAGCATGTTCGATACTTACAGGCTATGGGTTAGATTGATTGCCTTTTCCAAGGGCCTGTTTAAATTCCATGGAAGGGAAAGGAAAAGGAAATTTGTTTCCTTAGAGAACTTGCGGAAACATTATTTCTCTCACTTTGTTAGAAAATAAACAAATTTATTTTTCACCTTTACCTCTACCAAAGGCATATTTCTATGGTTGAAGGAAAATGGTTTTTTTTTTTTTCCAATGGTGAACCCCGAGGTATCATTCATCTTCAATCACATCACATGTTTCAAATGAGCCATTGTCAATTTTTGGTTATGCGCCTCGTGTTGATGTTTGCGTATCACATTGGCTATTTTGCCACATGTCACTCTGTCCATGTTCGGTTGTGCCCCCACAATTGTTAATGTGACACATGTACGGCAATTCATGAACACGAGGCGCATAACCAATGTTAGATTACAAATAACATTGGTTGAGCTTGGGTTGAGCTTGGGTTAAGAATTTCCCAACCATTTACCTCATGAACAGGTTAGATTACAAATAAACATCAGTGTGGGCTCTAGGAAGGTTTTCAGATGTGGTTGTCATTATCCCCAATGTTTCCTGTGGTGTGGCCCACTTGATATTTCGATATGCTTCCATTTTTGGATCATGTCCTACAATGAGCTGGTAAAATAGATAGACGGTGTGGATAAGATAAATACATTACAGTGGGCTCCACAGAGATAAATGAGTACGAAATTCCGTACGTTTAAGGGATACGGATCCGCTGCTAGGGTTTAGCGTTTTGCGTTGCAGATTGCCTTCGAAAGGCTTTCGGAGGAAGTAACTGGGCTGGGAAGCTAAGTGGGGCCTCAGTGATGTTCGTGAGAAATCCACCCCGTCCATTCATTTTTACAGCTCATTTTAGGGCACGAGACAAAAAGCGTGGCTCAACCAAAGCACAAGTGGGCCTCACGAGAGGAAACAGGGGGTTGAGCGACCACATTGAAGCATTCAGATGGGAAGTTTTGTGTCGGGCCAAGTTTTTTTTTTTTTTTTTTTTTTTTTTTTGTTTTTATAACTTAGATCATTCTAGTGGGTATGACCTTATAAATGGTTTCGATGGCATATAAACATCAAGGTGGACCCAGAAAGATTCAACGGTAGCCATTTCTTTCCCCACTTTTCCTCTCGCGCATCGTCCTTGAGTTTTGTATCATTAAAATGATCTCATGTCTTGAAATGAGCCGCCAAAACGGATGGACAGGGTGAATTTATCACAAACATCACGATGGGCCTTACCTAGCTTCCCAGCGTATGAGCAGGCGCGGCTTGGGGGGGGGGACGGACGGCGCCAATGGGAGGGGGGGGGGGACGGACGGCGCCAATGCTGCCTTAGAGAAGAATGGTGCAGCTGCTAGAGAGTCGGGCGCGCCTCTGTTGCTGAGAGAGACAGGTCGGGCGCAGGCTTACGCGCCTTCGAATATCTTTGTTCAAGCTGGCGCGATTTTATAAGAGGCCTGATTTTTAAGCCCGAGCTCGGTCCTTGGGCTTGATAGTCTACACAAGCCTAAAGAGTCAACGTGAACCATTGACACCCCTAGGTGTTTCTGTACACTACTGCTGCCATCTAGCTTCAAGTTTCCACAAGTCTCAAATGTGCCAATGTATTTTGTGTCTCATGTGTCATCATATAACTTCAAGCATTTCACATGTGCCATAATTCAACTTAGTGCGTAAATATATTCAGTGTGACATAACGGTTAATTGTTACGTGGTCTCTCTACGAGCTTACAACAGACAGAAAGCTCATTGAACTTTTCAATGTATTCATCCACCGATAAAATTTCCTATTCGAATGCAAAGAGCTTTTTGGAGAAGAGTATCCATGTAATTTGTGATGGGGATTTTTCTCCTAATTGATGGTATCGATGAAATCGAACAGGTTTCGAGATCATCGATAATTGCAGAATTTTTCAATGTTGGTTGTTGGACTGTTTTTTGTCCTGTCGATATGATCGAGTGACTTTCAGATCATATCGAGGTTGTCATCGAGAGCGGCTCGATATAATCGATAATTGTTGAAATTTACACCCCTAGTTGCTGGACAGTTTTTGTCCATTCTCGATATGATCGAGAGACTTTCAGATAATATCAAAGCTGTTACCGAGAGACCTTCGATATCATCGACGAGTTCCACAGATGCGATTGCAGAAACGCGGATTTTGCAGATTTTGTTTCCTATTTGGGTTACACCTCTTTTTATTCTTATATATATGGGTGTATCCGGGATTGGAGTGTATTCCAAGGGATTTTAGGGTTTCCTAAAAGTACTCTAAGAGGGCTTAGGGTTATCAAAGGTGTGAGAGAGAGGGAGAAAGAGAGAGGGGAAGCCTGTGGAAGGGAGGCTATGCTCGTAGAGGTGATCTACCATATCTCAGCGCTTTCACGTCCTCGTAATCGGTGAGATCTCTTCGTTTTCTCTTGTTTCTCTTATTGTTTATCCACACCTGCGTGAGTGAAGAAGGTTTGATCCAAGCGGTGTGTGCTTGTGATCGGTTGTAATGTTCTGCTTTATAGTGGATTGTTGATCTGGACGAGGTCCCGTGGTTTTTACATCTTTGAGGGTTTTCCACGTAAAAATCCCTGGTGTGGTGTGGTTTATGTTTTGATTTAGTTCATTGCATTATTATTCCATAATTCTAGTTTGTTTCAGGTGGCTAGATCCTAAGGTTTTGTGTAAGGCCCCCAACAAAGTGGTATCAGAGCTAAGTTCATTGAACGGGTAGGATCGGTTTTGAATTATGGAAGGTGGCTCATCAAGGATGATCAACCTCAATGGTTCTAACTGGACCATATGGAAGGCTAAGATGGATGACTTGCTTTATTGCAAGGACCTATATTCTCCAATTTTAGGCATATCAGCAAAATCCAAGGATATGACTGATGATGATTGGAAGAAGATTGACTGAAAGGCGGTGGGGTTTATTAGACAATGGTTGAATGATTCTGTATTCCACCATGTGTCTACAGAAACCTACCGCTAGCCTATGACTGAAATTACAAGGGCTGTATGAGAGGAAGACAGTCGGTAATAAGATTTTTTTGATAAGGCGACTTGTGAATCTCAAGTTCAAGGATGGTGGTTCTGTGGCCGAGCACATGAATGAGGTCAGCAATATAGTGAACCAACTCTCCTCTATGAAGATGGTCCTGGATGATGAATTATAGGCTTTACTTTTGCTTAGTTCATTGCTTGATAGTTGGTAGACATTGGTGGTGTCTCTAAGTAACTCCGTGCCAGACGGAAAGATATCCATGGAACAGGTAACTAGCTGTCTCTTCAATGAAGAGATAACAAGAAAATCTTAGGGGTCTACTCAGCAAGAGGCTCTTGTAACACAGGAACGAGGGAGAGGAAAGAACATGGTGGGAAGGCCCGAGATCAATCAAGAGGCAAGTCGAGTAACAGAAAGAATGTTGATTGTTGGAACTGTGGCAAGAAGGGCCACTACAAGCATGAATGTCGTGGTAAGAAGAACAACAAGAAAGGAAAAGGGAAGGAAGATGAATCAGATTCCACTGCGGTCGCTTCAGATGGCGAGTTGTAGTTATTCTTTCTGCAGATCATGATGTATGTCTTACGGCTACGAGTCAGGACACCGACTGGGTGGTTGACTCGGGAGCTTCGTTTCATGCGACTCCACGCATGGACTTCTTCACAAGCTACAAGTCAGGTGACTATGGGATTGTGAAGATGGGAAATTCTGGCGTATCAAAAATCGTGGGAGTCGGTGATATTTGTGTGAAGACCGATGTGGGCTGCACATTGGTTCTAAGGGATGTGAGGCATATCCCAGACCTTCGCCTCAACTTGATGTCGACGGGAAGGTTGGATGATGATGGCTATGAAAGCAGGTTTGCTGGTGGGCGATGGAAGCTCATCAAGGGTTCGATGATCGTGGCCAAAGGAAAGAAGTGTTTTACCCTGTACAAGGCAAGTGTCAGTATGTGCAAGGGTGGGTTGAACGCAGCGGAAGATTCAGCTATTAACATGTGGCACAGGCGTCTAGGTCACATGAGTGAAAAAGGGCTTCAGCTACTAGCAAGGAAGCAGCTCCTTCCAAACGTGATAGGTACACCTCTCAAAAACCTGTCTTGATTGTTTATCAGGGAAATAGCATAGAGTTTCATTCGTTAAAACTGCTTCTCATGTTAATAAATTGCATGCATTAGATTTAGTTTATTCTGATGTTTGTGGTCCTATGAGGACAAAAACCTTAGGTGGGGCATTGTATTTTGTTACTTTTATAGATGATGGCATCTAGGAGGGTTTGTGTTTATGCTTTGAAATCCAAGGACGAGGTCTTTGGTGTGTTTAAATTGTTTCATGCTATGGTCGAGAGAGACAGGTTGATCATTGAAGTGTATTCGCACTGAGAATGGTGGTGAATACATTGGCGACTTTCATAAGTACTGCAAGTCCCTGGGTATACGGCATGAACAAACGGTTCCTAAGACACCCTAGCATAATGGTGTAGCTGAGCAAATGAATCGCACCATTGTTGAGAGAATCAGATGCATGTTATCCCATGTGAAGTTACCCAAGATGTTTTGGGGAGAAGCAATGCACACGACTGTATATTTGATAAACATGTCTCCATCAGCCCCGTTGAATGGAGAAGTACCTGAGAAGGTATGGACTGGACAGGATCGATCGTACAGTCATCTCAAGGTGTTTGGATGCAGGGCATCTGTTTACGTACCAAAGGATGAGAAGTCCAAGCTCGATATGAAGATCAGACAGTGTGTGTTCTTGGGGTACGGTGATGAAAAGTTCAGTTACAGGTTATGAGATCAGACCGAGAGGAAGCTCGTCAGGAGCAGAGATGTGGTTTTCTTTGAAGATCAGTGTATAGAAGACATTGGTAAGCCAGAGAAGAACCGACCTAGTTCAGGTGAGCTAGAGAACATGGATCCGGTTACTCCTCCCGTGGTGCTTGATGACAGAGGAGTACAGTAAGGTGCAGAGGACGAGGGAGTTCCTTCGGAAGATGGACCAGGGGAGCAGCCCCCACTTGATCCACCTGTTGAGCCACAGGTGAGGAGGTCATCTAGGGATAGACAACCGTCCAACAGGTATTCGCCGCATGGGTACATTATGCTAACCAATGGGGGAGAGCCAGAAGATTATTCTGAGGCCCTAGCCGACGAGCATAAGGAGTGGTTGAAAGCTATGCAAGAGGAGATGAGATCCTTGCATAAGAGCCACACCTATGACATGGTGAAGTGGATACTATGGTATCTAAGAAGCTCATCCAGGTTGAGCCTATTCTATGGTGACGGTAAACCTGTGTTAGAGGGCTACACAGATACAGATATGGCAGGTGACATAGACTCCAGGAAGTCTACATCAGGGTTCATGTTCACGTTTGCAGGGGGAGTGGTCTCCTGGTAGAGCAAGCTACAGAAGGTCGTAGCATTATCGACACAGAGGCCGAGTACATTGCAGTCACAGCGGCATGTAAAGAGATGCTTTGGATGAAGAGGTTCCTACAGGAAGTTAGCTTGAAGCAGGGGGAGCACGTGGTCTATTGCGATAGTCAGAGTGCTATACACGTGAGTAAGAATCCAAGTCAGCATTCCAAGTCGAAGCACATAGAGATTCGGTATCACTGGATCAGGGATACTTTGGAACAGAAGGTGTTACAGCTTGAGAAGGTCCACACGGACGATAATGGGTCAGGCATGATGACTAAGGCTTTGCTCAATGGCAAGTTTGAGGTTTGTAGAAACTGGGTTGGCTTGAAGAAGGTGGATTCCTCCTGAGTCGAAAAGGGGGAGATTTGATGGAGATTTTTCTCCTCATTGTCGGTATCGATAAAGTCGAACAGGTTTCGATATCATTGATAATTGTAGAATTTTTCACTGCTGGTTGCTGGACTGTTTTTGGTCCTGTCGATATGATCGAGTGACTTTCAGATCATATTGAGGTTGTCATCGAGAGTGGCTCGATATGATTGATAATTGTTGGAATTTTCACCCCTGGTTGCTAGACAGTTTTTGTCCCGTCTCAATATGATCGAGAGACTTTCAGATGATATCGAAGCTGTTTTCGAGAGACCTTCGATATCTTCGACGATTTCCGCAGATGCGATTGCGGAAACGCAGATTTTACAGATTTTGTTTCCTATTTGGGTTGCACCTCTTTCTATTCTTATATATATGGGTGTATCCGGGATTGAAGTGTATTCCAAGGGATTTTAGGGTTTCCTAAAGGTACTCTAAGAGGGCTTAGGGTTATCAAAGGTGTGAGAGAGAGGGAGAAAGAGAGAGAGGAAGCTTGTGGAAGGGAGGCTATGCTCGTAGAGGTGATCTACCACATCTCAGCACTTTCACGTCCTCGTAATCGGTGAGATCTCTCCGTTTTCTCTTGTTTCTCTTATTGTTTATCTACTCCTACATGAGTAAAGAAGGTTTGATCTAAGCGGTGTGTGCTTATGATCGGTTGTAACGTTCTACTTTATAGTGGATTGTTGATCTGGACGAGGTCCCGTGGTTTTTTACCTCTTTGAGGGTTTTCTACGTAAAAATCCCTGGTGTGGTGTGGTTTATGTTTTGATTTAGTTCATTGCATTATTATTCCATAATTCTGGTTTGTTTCGGGCGGCTAGATCCTATTGTTTTGTGCAAGGCCCCCAACAATTTGAAGGCAAATAAATCATTTAGAAACAGGGCCTGTCGATGCCATCGACAGACCATTCGATGTCATCGAGAACTGTTCGATGCCATCGAACAGTGCTCGATCTCATCGAGAATTTTTGGATTTCCTCCAATTGGTTACTGGACTAACTAGGTACTTTTTCAATGCCATTGATGATGGTTCGATGACATCGAAGATGACTCGATGCAATCGAAGAAAATTGAATTTCCGTGTCTTGTCTCTGGAGCGATTGGGTATTATTTCGATGCTATTGACTTGGCTTCGATGCCATTGAAGGAAAAGTTTCGATGACATCGAATGGATCCGCACATATTTACGTAGAGTTGTGATTTTACAAGATTTCTTTTCTATTTTGATTGTGATGCTTCAAAAGGCTATATATTGGGGTGTAATCAGGATTGGGAGGTATTCAGAGCTTTCTAATTCCTTCTAGAGTTTCAAGGGTGTAGCTTGGGTTGATTCGAGGTTATTCAGATTGGGTAATCTCTCTACACTTATAATTTTCTACTTTTATAGTGATATTTGTCGCCTTATGCCATGGTATTTTCCCGCAAGGGTTTTTCCACGTTAAATTCGGAGTGTTTGCGTTGCTTATTTGGTGTGATTGGATTACTTCACTCGATTCATCTTTGTGTGCATCCGTGATACCCCAACCAACAGTATCAGAGATAAACGTCGGGGCATAGGTTTGAATCTGAGAGTGAGTAACAATGACTGCAAATCCTAAGTTTAATGTTGAGAAATAATCTGGAAAAAATAACGTTGAATTATGGAAGGTCAAAACGATCAATCTATTAATTCAGAAAAGATGGGATGAGGTCAAGCGACCGAAATTCATGGATGATGGTGAATGGAAGAAATTGGATAACAAAGCAAAATCCTTAATCCAATTGTGCTTAATGGATGAGCTTCTCTATAATGTTTTGAGTGAGAAAATCACAACAAATTTGTGGGTGAAGTTAGAGGACATCTATGCCAAGAAGTCCCTTGAAAGTCGCTTACACTTAAAGCTGCACTTGTTCAAGTTCAAGATGATGGAGGGAGGAGATGTTGAAGTTTACATTAGGAATTTTAACAAGATGATCTGCAAATTACTGGATATGGAGGTAGTGGTCGATAAAGAAGATCAGGCATGTATCTTGTTGAATTCTTTGTTTGCTTCATATGAGTCTTTTAAAGATGCCTTATCCACTAGTAACACGACCCTTAGTGTCGATACCATCATCTCATCCCTTCAGGGAAAGGCAATGAGAAAGAAGAACAGTAGCATGGGGGCCTCCATCGATGCTTTGTTTACGAGAGGTAGAAATTCTGATTAAGGACGTAAGATCCTCTAGATCAAGATTCAAATCCAAGAGCAAGGGTAAGGAAAAGTTATAGTACTGGAATTGCGGGATATCAGGGCACATAAAGAAGGATTGTACAAATCTTAAAGCAAAGAAAGAGAATACGAAGTCTTCTTCCAGGGAGGCCAATACGACCACGTCTAATGAAGAGGCAAGCGGAGGTGATGTGTTGTCAGTGTCTATGATCAGACACTTATACGATGATCGTAGAGATGAGTAGATTCTTGACACAGGGGCTTCATATCACATGAATCCTCATCGGAATTGGTTCATCAGGTACAGGAAGTGTGATGGTGGACAGATATTTATGGACAATAACTATGCCTGTAACATTGTGGCTATTGGTACTGTCTGTATCAAGATGTTTGATGGGATGGAGCGTACCTTGACTAAGGTGAGGCACATTCCTTACATGAAGAAGAATTTGATTTCTCTCGGTGTACTCGAAGTAGTAGGGTACAAGTTCACCGGTTGTAATGGGGTCCTTAAGGTTTCAAAAAGGGCACTCTTGGTTATGAGAGCACAGAGGCACGGTATCCTTTATAGGTTAATCAGGAGAACTTCAACAGGTGGAGCTGTAGCGGATTCCACATCTATACGTATGTGGCATGCACATCTGGGCCACATGAGCGAGTGGGGCATGAAGGTACTTTCATATCATTGTTTAATTCCTAGTTTTAAAAGTTTTAATTTAAATTTATGTGAGCATTGTATATATGGTAAACAATATAGGTTTTTTTTAAATCTGGAAACATGTATATAAGGGTGTGCTTGACTATGTGCATTCTGATGTATGGGGTCATCGCCCATGATTTCTGTTGGAGGGTTGTCATAGTTTGTCACACTCATTGATGACTACTTCTAAAAAGTTTGAATTTATTTTATGAAACATAAATCTGGGGTAAATTCAAATAATGGAAGGCCATGGTGGAAAAGTAGTTAGGGCGGAAGTTAAAAGTATTAAGGAATATAATGGCGGTGAGTTTAATTCGGGAGAATTTAATTAATTTTGTAAGGATGAATGGATCGTTAGGCACAACACAATACACCACACACCCGAACAAAACGGTGTGGCTGAGCGGATGAATTAGATT
Source organism: Magnolia changhungtana (assembly GCA_030180095.1). NCBI lineage: Eukaryota > Viridiplantae > Streptophyta > Magnoliopsida > Magnoliales > Magnoliaceae > Magnolia > Magnolia changhungtana. The sequence continues at coordinate 8,997,116 of JASAUF010000625.1, forward strand.
CTCTTGAAGAGAGCTCGATGCATGATCAGTAATGTTGGGTTGGGCAACGACTTATGGACTGAGGCTGTTAACACGGCTTGCTATTTGGCGAACCGGTCTCCTTTTACAACTATTGAATGTAAAATTCCAGAGGAAGTATGGAGTGGTCATAAAGTGGACTACTTAAATTTGTGTATTTTTGGTTGTGAGGCTTACTCTCATTTATCGTCAATTGAGAAAGATAAGCTCTCACTCCCCAAATTTGAAACCCAGGAATTACCACTTCCCAAGTCTCGAACTTGGGTCGAAGCAACTCCCTTGCCACTTACTGGACTTGATGAATAGTTAGCGAACTTCCCGACACCAAACCCAGCTAATGGCAAAGATTTTTTTTTTTTTGAACGGTTAATCTGTTTAGGCGGTTACATAATTTGAAAGAGGTGAGCTAACAGTCCTAAAGGGAGGGGGGGGGTGAATAGGACTATGCCAAATAAAAATACAAAGTACAGATATAATGAATAAATCAAAATAAATCATTGATCTCAATAGCAGTAATATTAAGAAATTGATTCAAACTTTGTTCACACGACAACCTTACACCAAAAACGAATGTTTTAGGTAGGACAACCTGATTTCATGAATGTAGTAAGGATCAAGATTACAAACTAAGCAAGAGAGAAAGAGAGAGAGAGAGAGAGAGAGAGAGAGAGAGAGCGCTATTTATTACAAGCATTCACCACACAACTAAATTACAATAATTCACCACATATACAGAAATTTAAACCATTCATTACAAACACCAGAAGTTATAATGGTTCGGTGTGTACACCAACTATTCTTAAACAACTACACCTACTCCACTCCCAATAATCACAACCCACGTGATATTGGCGTTCACTAATAATTAAGGTTTTCATAGGTTTACCTTAAAACCTATATAGTTGTGTTTTTAGATGGGCTATCACAAATAAAACCCCACGCTGAGATTTTTTGGCTATCTCAGTTAAAACCAATACATGAGATTTTCCGGATATCTCAAAGAAACCAAAAACAAAAGTATAGAATGATGCTTATCTTCCTTTTTGAAGACGTTCTTGATGTAGCCTATAGAACCGCTTCGTTTGATGTAGAATGTTCAATGTCCAGTAATACAATCAAGGGTTCTAGGTTCTAATTGATTTTAAATTAGTTCAAACCTCAGTCTACTTGTTTGAATCCTTTAGATCTTAAAAAGAAGAGTGATTACTCTCTTTTAAAATATAAGATTCATAAACTAGAGATCAAAGAATCAAAACAAAAGCTTAAACATAAATTTAAAATACCGTGTAATAGCTTGAAGATAATGGGGACTTCTCTCTTTCTGAATGGAGGTTTTTCTTAGCTTGAATTCATGAATTTGTAATGAGAGAAGGCCTCTATTTATAGGCTGAAATTCGGTTGCTTTGACTCATTTAAGATCCAACAAAATTTTAAATTTTCGGCGCGATCGGATAAAACTGTTCTTCGACTGGTCGAGGGCCCTGTTCGACTAGTCAAGGGTGCCAAAAATTAGTCGCTGGACTTCGAGTCAAGCACCCTGTTCGATTGGTTGAGAAACCACCAAAAATATTCTTTTTTTGAGTTTTAATCTTGGACTGGTCGAACCAAGAATTGGACTAGTCGAACTAAAGCCTAATAGAAGTATAAAACCCCGTATAAGTTTAGCATTTGAAAGAACCTAAGTTTAAGGTCTTTCTAGGGTCATTTATACCTGAGAAAGCTAGACATTGAAGTGTGTAGAACAAATCTTCTACTTGAAGGTGGAACTTGATCTTCTACTAGTAGTAGAACTTGAGTATTCTTTAGCTTGCATTATCCATGTCTTGAACTTGTTCTTGCATTATATACACTTTATTGTTTGTTCTTGAAGGTGGACTTTCCATCACTTGAAGGTGAACTTTCCGTCACTTGAAAATGTTTTGTCTCATCAAAATTTGACAAAATAAAAGTGTGTACAACACTTACAATCACGAAAGTGTGCACAACACTTACACATTTTGTATATGGTATTAACGCATATCGAAAAGACGAACTTGTTTAACATATCACACATAATATGGTGTACTAGCTCAATAGTAATGAAGGAAACAATCACAACTCCAACAACTCTTGCATGCATCTTGAAAAAGTGTAAGTCATCTATATGAGCAAACCACAGCTCGTGAGTCTACTGTGTGCCGGGAGTAAACACGGCTTATCAGGGCACTCCCGTAAAGACATCCAAAACAACCAGAGGCATGTTATCAATTGAGCATGTTATCATTGGTAAGCAGGTTAATCAAGCATGTCGTGTAACTGCATAGGTTATCATGAACATGACATCAATAATAGGCATGCCACTTAACAAGCGATCACGAATCATTAAAATAACCAATCATCATGAACAAGATCATCAAATTCCATTTTCTACTATATGGCATACGATGGAAAGGCAATGGCAGAGCTGGCTTATAGAGTTGGGATGATAGTACGCAGTATCGTAAGCCGTGAGGTTCATCACAAGGGATTTCTATCTAAACCAGTCCCATACCAGATTTGGATAGCTAGACTCGATGTGGTAAACTCTTGATTTTAAGTTAGTCTCATTCCCAACCAAAATTGTAGCCATTGCAAAAGTGCACTAATGATTTATTTGCGCACTACCAGCTCGAGTGAATAGTGGATGAATGAATGCATGAGTTAAATGCTGAACATCCCTCATTTCTACGATTACATCTCCACAACACATAATACATCTCCACCAGAATCACGAACATACCACGCATGGGTAATCCACCATCCTCACATAAGAGTGAGACAACATCTCTCGCCATCCGCTAGTACATCTCCACAACACAATACATCTCCATCAGAAATCATAAAAGTACCACACATGAGTAATCCACCATCCTCACATAAGAGTCGGACAACATTTCCAAAAAGCAAAGTCTGGGCGTGTCAACCCCTACGCATCTAGCCATCGGCTTAACAATGGGAGACCCTGTGTTTCCCCCTACCCGGCCTCAACAGTCAGAATACCACCCATCTCGACCCGACACACGACGGTAGGTAGGCTTGTCACACCTCTTCCCTTCCCAATCTCGGTAGTGCAAAGAACTCTTGCACCCATCATATTGTGCTCACCCCGACTCGATACACGACAGAAGAGGACCTGATTGACCAATCTTAGCGAGTTTATCGGAGGATAAGCGTCTCCAATATCGGGATCTAAGCTCGGGGTGGCCATAACGCACCCTTCTTAAACCTTCTCAATAATATCAATACTCGGGCCATCATAAGTCCTCACACACAAACAACCGCTCATGAACATGTTACCATGAAAGCCTATATAACCAAGTACATGATACCATATACATACCCCAATTCCTCTGGACTTTCATCCAGGCACAAGGACCAACACGAGGGCCCTAAATAACCAAACGGGCCAACACGAGGGCCCAAACATAGTACATTGATGCATCTCATCCTCATATGGACCAGCACGAGGGCCCAAATCAAAACAATATGCAAAATCCCTTAACTCCTCTGGATCTCGTCCAGGCATATGGAATACCACAAGGACTCCAATTTCATGATGCGTTCATACATGCATATAAAAATGAATGCTCACAAATCTACCATGTGTATCGAACTATCAGGTTGAAATCAACATAACAATGACAGGATAAATCGAATTGCCAAGGCACGACACATAAATACTCTACAATATACCCTCAAGTCATAGCCCATTATCCATGGGAATGTTCATCTGCACCCTTAATCTTATCTTGATATGGCCGGATCACGGCCTTAGCATCCATAAGCAATGAGCCTTAACTTGGGCCCAACTAAGATTCAATCATCAATTCATAATTTGGTCTTATAAGACCCAACCACGTGTATAGGCTACACGATGCATGCCATGTCCATCACATATTGGCTGCATAACACCTGCCATAAACATTGTGTGTGAGCTACACATCACATATCATCCACATATCACAACACATCACATGTCATAATCATCTCATGCCCTCATGGGCTTCACTTAACAATAGTGCCAATTGGCCAAATAGACTAGCAAGCTAATAAAAATCAAAATATCCTTCTCTTGACCATGGAAGTGGGCTCACTTGGCCTCTCATCTAACGGTTACTTGTAACCAGCTTACACCCCAAGTTCCATTGGCAAGTAGGCTTTCATAAGCCCAAGGCACTAGGCTCAACATAAGAATAACCAATGTGACATAAAGGTCCATACATTTAAGTGTCTTCAATAGCACACTGAGGCCCTATACCTCTTGTGAATACTTAACAAATGGCCACCGGGGCTCACATAACATGTACATACATAAGATGCATAGGTTATGGTGGTACACAAGTTCTCGCATACATCATTGTTATCATAAACATCATTCAACATCAAATTCATCGTCACAAACTACATCATGCAAGCATGTGCATGGAGTACACAACATGTAAGGATTCACATGCATATCAATATCATGGCCATCATCCATCACTATCATACATGCCCTAGGCATTAGTTGTCTATCATGCATGAGGTTATCCTTACGTTCACCAACATCATATATTTATCATCATCCATGCATCAAGTAAAACATGGTTATCATGTCCACATTATCATCACGACAATCAATATGTAGATTATTATCACTTGGATATCAAGCATGGTGGTCAACTAACATGTTTTGTCATCATGCATATAAATATATAATATCAACATCATTACCAAGAGGGTCATTTTCACTTCATGATTAACATAAGAAATGTCATAAGTACCACACATAATTACTCATCCATCATCAATGCATATGCTATAATTTACCATCCATTAAATCATATCTATAAAAAGGCCAAGCTATATGTCCTAGAGGGGGGGCTGAATAGGACAACGCCAAATTTAAAATAATTACAGCGGAATTGAATAAAGAGATAGCCAAATAAAGTAAATCAATTCACAATGTTGAAATGAAAAACAACCTCAATTAACAAGTATTGAGAGGTTGATACAAAAGTTGTTCTAAGGACAACCTTACACCAAAAACCAAAGTTTATGGTAGGACAACCTTATTTCTAGAAAGGTCTTTGTATCAAGAACTCAAACCAAAGAGTAATAAATATATTCAAACTATACTGAGGAATAAAATGCAATCTCAAATATTGATTGTTCTAAGGACAACCATGCACCATAAAAATGGCAGGGCAACCTTACTAGAACAAGTAGAGAAACTAAAGCTCAAACAAACAAAGGAATAACAAGAGATAAATTGCGGAAATATAAATCTAAACTATTACAACATTCCTCACTGAGCTTGAAATAAAATGATTACAACATTCACATTCACATACATTCCACAACTGAATAATCAAAGATAGGAAAATGAAACACACATCCACACAACACAAAGAGTTTTAGTGGTTCTCCTGTGTGTACACCAACTGTTCAACAACAGCCACACAGAATGCTACTCCACTCCTAATATCCTCACACAGGGGATATTAGCGTTCACTATCAAATAGATTTTCACAGGTTCACCCAAAACCTTCACAATTGTGTCTTTTCAAAGGGCTTACACAATTCAAAAACCCTCACCTCCGAGTTTTTTTCCTCTCCTCAGATAACCAACAACTTTGAGATTTTTTTGGCTTAACCTCAAATAAAACCAAAATACAGTAAGTTATAAAATGTAAAATACCTGTTTTTCTTCTTTGATATAGTAGCCCAGAAGAACCAAGTCGGAATAGAGATTTGAATGTCAAAGTTCAATGTCCAATACTCACTATGAAATGGTTCTAAGTTCTAATAGATTTTAAATTAAAACACATGGGCTAGCTTTAATTGATTTTAATTCTAGAAAAAGGAAAACAACACTTCCTCTTTGTAGATCAGATTGGAATACAAGAAACAAAATCAATTTAAAAAGCTAAAGAAAGAAAATATTAAATATGCACACTTAGCTTAAATGAAGCACGGACGAATCTCTCAGAAGGCTGAATTAAATTAGCATGATTTTCTTATTTTATTCTGAGATTCGTGCTCAATTTATAGGTGAGTAAATCACGTCTTCGACTGGTTTTAAGTTGCTACGATTGGTCGAAGGACCAACTGATATTTGAAAATTCGAGCGCGATAGGATAAAGCAGTTTCACGACTGGTCGTAGGTAGTCTACGACTGGTCGAAGGATACCTTCGACTGGTCAAAGGTTTCTCACGACTGATCGAAGCAAGTCGAATTTCATCGCTGGACTTTGAGTCGTAGGTCTACAACGGGTCGAACAATCAGTCGACACTGTTCATACGACTAGTCGAACAGACTCCAGGACTGGTAAAAGCTTAACTAAAACTTTTGAATATTTTCAACAAACTTACGACTGGTCTAGACAAATCTTAGACAGGTCGAAACAGTGCTAGGACTAGTCGAACAAAGACTAGGACTAGTCTTAGAACAGACCAAACTCACTTATATAAAATATATGGATTATGTATCCAAAATGGCCTACTCCAAAGGTCAACCTAAGGTTAGTCATACTTCAATAGTGAAGTAAGGACATTGAAACTTAAAGATGAGTGACCTTGAGCATAATGAAGCTTGAGCTTGAGATCTTGATGTAGTTTGAACTTGAAAGCATCTAGAAATCTTGAGTCTTGAACTAAGTCTTCCCACATTGTTGAGTCTTCTTGACTTGTGAACATAGCTTGTCTATCGAAGCTGATCTTGTGAGAATTTTGTCTTGACTTGACATACCATTTGTAGAGCTTTGTTCTTCACATATGCAAGCTTCAAAACAAGATACATACAATGTCTTTTGGCACCTCAAATTTAACAATATAGTGAAGCTATCAACTATAGCACTTACAATCTATCATTTCAACCAACAACTCACCATCATCATTATCATGTTACCATACATGTATCATCATCTCATCCATCACTAGGTGCATCCCACCTAGTGTGAGTTCTACTTTGACCTTGGACTACACGTAAGGCATAAGGTCGTATAGGCCAAGTGTGAGTACCACTTGGTGAATCAATAGGCTAACTCAAAGACATAAACTTTCAACCACAAGGCTTTCAATGGTGTGATCTAATTCCACAATTAAGTGTACCACACATCCCACCAAATAGAAATAATACACAATCTCAGACATAAACGACAATATGCTAATATCTTTCATGTCATACATCATATTGGGTCATGAGCAAACCAAGAAAAAGCCCAATTATCCAGTTTATGCATTCTAAAATAGGCCTCGCTAAGTGTGGTCCACTTGATTAGAGATATTGTGCAAGGCATGTTGCCCAGTAGGCAATGGGCCCGCTCAACGGCTCAAGGAAAGTTACCATTGTGGGCTTCTCACTCCTTAACGATTTCTCTTAGTGTTGGGCCTGCTTGGGCCTTAGGGTTGCATAATTTAGATGGGCCCAAGGCTACCTATATCTTAAGAGAACATTTGGACAGCAAGATATGTCCAGTAAATATTTTACAAGTTGTATAACACCCATTTACAAAACATGTTAGATGGACCTCATTACACGAAAGGTAAGGCGCATACAAGATAACCCATACTAGATGGCCCACTTAAGTTTTGGAACCCACCAACACCTGAGAGTTATTTTTCAGAGTTTAGATGCTGCGTTAAATGCTTTCGGAAGGTGGTGGACCCTATTGATGTGGCCCCACATAAATTTTATGTCAAACAAATTTTTTGTGTAATGTTGGTTTCTAGCCATCTTCAATTCAGATTTATGATCATGTGGGACTCACATCTGGTGAAAGGAAAGATTCATCTAGTAGCTCTATATATGAGATTTAAAATGTATAAGGAGAGCCTCATTGGTTGAGTGTATACAATTTACGGTGATGTCTCGAACATGGGTACTTAGAGGAAATGTGCAGGAAACATAGTGCAGAATTGGTTTTGGCCCGATTTTGAGTACGTCCCATGATCACAGGGGACCACCTTTCAGTGTACTATAAGATGCCCTTGGTAGTACTATATATTTACTTTAAAAATTATAAACTGGGACCAACTGGTTGTGTACATATAATATTTGGTATAGGGCCAAGCATAAGTATTTTAGTTTTTTGCACAACCTTGCCTTGCCCCATTTTAGGATCCACTTCCTGATCATGTGAGGTCTGATTTGGCCCAAGTAAAATAATTAAACAGTTTTTAATAATGGGGTCTGTCACAACTTAGTGCCTAATTTCCAAACACTTGGGGATCATTCCTAACAAAATGGGACATCCCAGCTCATTGATATAAGAATTAAACATCCCCCATAGTGGTACCCTTAACTATAGAGCGTGAGGCCCACTACAAGGTGTCAAAGAGTCATACATGCAATACAGTTAAGTACTTATAAAATTTCAGCAAACAGAAAATGCAAAAGAAATGAAATAAATCCAATGATAAGTGAGGCCCACATGCTAGCAAACTATAGATAAGAGACACACAGCAATGTACATGGGTTTCCAGATTGAATGAACTAATAAAATGTATAAATCACAAGTGATCCCACACCCAAGTGGGTTAATAAGAGGATGAATGTTATGTACAACATATATCCAACATACACATCAAGTAGCACATGAAATGTATTGATCAGATTCTCTTTTAGAAAATCCGATCCAATGGATGGTTTTGGAATAAGTCATTTATACTATACAAAGCCTTGGATTCATCTAAACCATACAAAACAATTCAAGGTTTATCCTTACGGAAGTATCTGTTGGTTCAGAATTTTCTAAATTTTATCATGAAAGAATCTGACCATAGGGACCATACATATGATTATTTTCTATCTTAAGAAAGTTAAGAACAAATATCAAATACATCTGACCGTTGGAATCACAGATATGGCCCACATAAGAATGGTCATAACAAGCTCCCAAATACATCTTTTGTATAAGGCTAAGATCTCAGCTGTCCGAATTCCGATTGAGGCTTATTATATACTGTTGGAAAGTTAGTTCAATTTTCTACGAATCCAATGGAACATATATTTTTAATACATTCATTAAAGGAATTAAAAATGGGTTTGTTGTTGGCAAATCAGAATCTTGCATGTGCTGCTAGATAGCAGCCAAGTAAACTTGATTCTACAGATGATTGGACCGTTGTATGGCTACAAAATTTGGCCCAGAGTTAGCTCATATTGTGGTTTATATTTTCAAAAGTTTCAACTTCGATCTTAACATGATTGATTTTATATGAATTTTACAAGTTTCTTTCTGGATACAAAAATGAGATTACAAGTGAAGGGTATGGATATAATGTTCATCATGGTGGACCATACTGACGTGGGCCACTTGTTGACCACCATAACCAGTAATATATCATGGGGATCCACACCATTGGGCCCCACACATATCAAGAAAATAAAAGAGGAAGAAAGAGGAGGATGAGGAGGATGGAGGAGGGGTGTAGACTCACCTCAATGGATGGATGACTTGATGATGATGTGTGGTCCACTCCTTCTGAGATTGATGGTGGGCCACACCTTGGCCCCACTCTCTCTCACTCTCTCTTAAAATATTAGAATTTTTCTAAGTATAGGAAAAGAATAAGTGTAAGAGAGCTCCTATTCTTATATAGGGAATTGGGGGTTGAGGCGGCAAGATGATGTGACAAGTTTATGGGATCTTATTGGTGCTAAAAGTGAGGTGGAAGGTGATGTATGATGTGTGCAGTGGATGAATGAAGTAGATAGTGCTAAGCATGCATTGGCCAAGGTGGAAGAAATCTAGGCATACATTGATTAATGGATGAATAAGAGTTGTGGGTTATAGGTGATGCATGGTGAATGATGAAGTGGAGTGTTGCAATTGGTTGTTTAAAGTGTTGTGGTACAAATCAAGACATGGATTAGATGCATGTATAAGATGAGGTGGACATGAGCCATGATTAGTTTCTAAGACATGTGGAGAGGGCTAATGATGGATTTTGGGATAGAAGCCAATTTTGTCTTATAGTGCTTGTCTTATATGTGCTAACTTATTATTCGTCATATAGTGATTGTCTTATCTTGTGGTAATTTTCATGTTCTAAAAGTGGGCTTTAGGTTCACATGGGCTCAAGTCCAATGGGTCTAACATAATAAAGGTTATTTGTGTTACATGATACATAATTTGGGCCGTACGTTCGATGGGTCGCATCTCACTAACGGAGCATTGGATTGATGCATGATTTTCACCATTGCGACCACAACAATGACACAACGCACATGATAGAGGTCTCAAGGTTATCTGGAACAAATCACTTGGGTGGGGTTGCTAGGTGCACTATGGTGTGGTGTATGGTATATCAACGGTGTGGATCGGGACATGTGTGCATGAGCGGTGTTACAAAATATCGGGATCCCACATAAGCTAGAACCAAAAGGTACATCTTTATCAATTTTGTTGGTGGTGTGAAGGGATACAAGTTGTATGAATAAGTCACATGAAAAATCGTTATTAGTTAAATTCGACGAAGGCTCCCTATTCCATAAGAATGATCGGGAGGAGCAACAAGAACCGGAAAGGTTGGTTGTTGACGTTCAGATTGACACAAATAATACTCAAGCTAAGATAGATGGCAGATAGAAGTACAGGAAGAGGTAGAGCAGCGACCTAAGAGAAATTCGTTTCGAGATCGCAGGTTACCGGTGAGATACATGGACGATTCTAATATCGCATATGCCCTCATTACAGATGAGGGGTTGTAAAACCTGAACTTTTCAATACCTGAGTATTGAAAGTTCTTGAGTGTTACTATATAGTTTAACTTGATATGTACATGTGCACGACACCAACCTAGCTATCCTAACCTTACATCCATTCCCTGACACAAATCTAACCATTGGGAATGATCTCCATTCATAGATCCAATAATTTGATTGTAGATTTTGAGACAAGACCATCCATCATATGATTTGACGTGCGTACCTTCCCTTAAATGAATTGGCAAATAATTCCTTATCCATAATAATTTAGTTATAAGTCATTTTGTAAGAATTGTTTGGAAACGTACCTACAACAATGTAGAACCATTAGATTCCCTAAAACTCTCACATAAACACTAATTATGAAAATGCCATTAACCTAAACCCTTGAATTTTAAATCACATGGTTCTCATGATCCGTTTCATGTGAAATTTTATACCATGCCTAATTACCATAAATTAACCTACATGTCGAATTTCGGCCCTTAGATCATAACAAACTAGCTACTTGACCTCTACATCCGTTCATACACTTATCAGATCAAAATTTCGATCTATTCATCTTGTTCACCCCATATGAATATGCTTAACCCACCATTAGAATTACAATTTGAGGAACTTACACATGTGAACAAGTCACTCGAATCTAATGGTATATATGTCCTATCCCTAATCACTCCAGAAACCCACTTTATATCCATCCATTTACGAAACGAACCGTACATCTACCTACATACATGGTCAAAGTACTAACCATCAAATTTTCTTATTTTTAGCAAGTCATCTGACTATCTATCATGTTTGGATCCCCCAAACGGGCCACGCGAATATTATGGTAAACCGACCATCATGAAGATCTTAGGGTATAGGTCCAAATTACCCAGTAACTCATCAGTTAGAGAGATGTACAAACTTTGTTTCGAAGTATGGAGTGTGTTAGCTACTAAAGGAGCATCTCGGCCATCCTTTGCAGATCGAGGCCCAAATTTAACCAGTTAAGAGATCTTGAGAAATGAGGATTGGTGGTAAAATTTTACTTCTTTTGGACGGTGCAGTATGGAGGAACGAACGACAGAAGTTGCTATAAGGGAGAATGACAAATTTGTAAATAAACAAACCCCATATGCATGCACGTAGGTGGAATAGAGGTTTACTTCTACGGTAGGCATTGCCTCATTACTGGTGGATGGTGTGGCCCACCTAAGGCTCAGATTTACTTCATAAGTTGGCCCATGGGCCAACACATTATGACAAAGGTGGTGAAGGTTGTGGATCTTCCAAAAAATAACCACATTGGGCCCCACCATCACTAGAATTTGGAAAAAAAAGAAGGGAAATTGAACGTACTGACCTCAATATATGGTCAAATTCCCTAAAGAGATTCAACCATTCAAATATTCCGAGGGTGGCCTTCTGACAAGCTTCTAAAAATTACTTAGACTAAAATGCCTTTGTCCTCGGTTCAATAGTTGTACGGTTTTTCAGTGAATAAGAAGTTAGGTCGTATTTAATGACGTGTATGGAACCCTTTTTTGGGCGTGGGCAAGGCCCAACTCGTGGGGCCCACACTGATGTATGTGTATAATCTATGTCGCCCATCCTTCTTGCCATGTCATTTTAGGGCTAGGGCTCAAATATCAGTTTGATCTAATGCTCGTGTGGCCCACATAATTAAAAATAATGGTGACTGTTGAAATATTTTATGCTCACTGTGATGTTTGTTAGAAATGGACACTGCCCAAGTCAGGACTTTTTGGGCCCACGTCTAGCTGACCGACAAGGTAGATAGATCAGATCACCCCATTGTGGGCCTTAGGCTGTGGTACCAATGGTTAGGTAGTAAAGGAAGTGAACATGTGGAAACCATGATCTATGCAACATGACAACCACGACCCATATAACATTACAACTATGACTCACGCAAACCACGACCCATATAGGCCCACATTAATGTATGTGTATAATCTATTCCCCTCACCCTTTTTGTCGTGTCATTTTAGGGTTAGGGCCCAAATATCCGCCCGATCCAGTGCTTTTGTGGCCCACAAAATAGAAAAATAATCGTGTCTGTTGAAAGTGTCTAGGCTCACTGTGATGTTTGTTAGAAGTGGACATTGCCCAAATTAGGACTTTTTTGGCCAATGCCGAGCTGGCCGACAAGGTGGATGGATCGGATCACCCCATTGTGGGCCTTAAGCTATGGTACCAATGGTTTAGTAGAAAAGGAAGTGAACACGTTCAAAACCACGATTCATACAACATGACAACCATGACCCATATAACATGGTAACTACAACCCATGCAAACCATGACCCAAATGGGCCCACATTGATGTATGTGTATAATCCATACCGCCCATCCTTTTTGCCATGTCATTTTAGGACTAGGGCCCAAATATCAGCCCGATCTAGTGCTTTTATGGCCCATAAAATAGAAAATAATGGTGACTATTGAAAGTTTCCAGGCTCACTGTGATGTTTGTTAGAAGTGGACATTACCCTTAGGACTTTTTGGGCCCACGCCGAGCTGGCCGATAAGGTGGATGGATCGGATCACCCCATTGTGGGCCTTAAGTTATGGTACCAATGGTTTTGTAGAAAAGGAATTGAACATGTTAAAAACCACGATCCATACAACATGACAATCAAGACCTATATAACATGGCAACTACGACCCATGCAAACCATGACCCAAATGGGCCGTAATTGCATGGATCGCAGTTGTCATGTTATATGTGTCTTAGTTGTCCTGTTATATGGGTCTCAGTTGTATGGATCGTAGTTGTTCTGTTATATGGGTCGCAGTTATCCTGTTATATCGTTCGCAGTTGTATCGATCGCAGTTGTCCTGTTATATGGGTCGTTGATGTTTTATTCAAACCAACACGATTTAAATGATTTATAAACTCGCAAGTATACGAATCAGATGCAGATATGGTACGTATTACGAGATCGTTCCCACGAAGACTGGGTCACAATTCAAATATGACTCTCCTTAACTAATCCAACAAATAATGAACTAAACTACTAAGCACAATTCTATGAAAAACAATTAAGAACAGGGAAGAAAATTCAATCAGAGAGAGAGCACTAGGACTTTCGAATCCACCCCTAATTATCCTAACCCTTGTTTTGTCTGTTGATTCACCTTAACCTAAATTGATACCACTTATTCAGAGAAAGCACAATCTGTGTCCTAAATCAGACATCTGGTATGCCAATTCATTTAAGCAATGCCATGAACAACATATCCCATGTCGTGGTGGTGTACATGGAATGTACATTCATTAAAGCACCACTGTTTCTTCCTCTATAGGAAACACCGTGTTCTTGATCGGACCCAAGCACTGTAATAAGCATCCAAACAACATCCATATATATACTTTGTTCAAGTTCATAGATGGAGAAGTATGAAATTTGCCCACTTAGAGAAAGAGACAAATTAATTAATATTCAAAGTAAATCAACCAATACATGAGCTAATCAAATTAGGGGCTTCATCTTAGCCCTAGCTGAGAGATTAGTGACCCATAAAATCCATCAAAAATATTAAATAAAATTCATAAAAATAAGAACGTCAAACCAAACAATCTCTCTCTCTCTTCTTTCTCTTCCTTCTCTTTCTTCTCTCCCTAGCTCCAGATCTAGAATTCCCTGGTTCTGAATGCCCTTCCCACGTCCAAAACTCCCCTTTTATAGCTGCTGGATGGTTGGAATCGGTGGCAGAGTCGTAGAAGGACTCGGAGTATATGGCAACCGTGATCGGTGGGCCCCACGAGAGGTGTTTTAGAAAATCCATCCATTGGATTCAGGACGAAATTTTGTCAAGAATGAGTGGTTTTGAAGGTCCATTAGCGTGGCCCACAGAAGAAATCTCAAAAAGATCAGATTTGAACGTCGCCGGGTAGCCCTTTTGTGGCTTTTGTATCACGCACGTGTGTACGCATGGGAGTGAACTATCAGCATGGTTTTATAGTATTCATGGCCCTCTACGCGATGGACGGATCAGATCTTCCGGAAGGTTGACGAGCGGGGCCCACTGTCCTTCGCAAAAACATCCAGCGGAAGACGCTACGCGGACGCGAACGATGGCTGCGATGATGGTGGGTCCCATTCCCTTAATTAAACTGCAAATCCACTCCGTCTATTGCATAGAGGAGGAAAAACCGGTGGGGAATGCAGAGTTTCGCCTTTTGTTGATGAGGTCCGCCTGACTTTCTGCCCGACCGTTCGTGTGGTGTTTGAACGGTTGGAACACCATCTGCTATAGTCTAAGAGTTACGCCATCTGGCGGTGGTAATGCACGCCCAAAAACGGATGGACGGTTTGGATTGTCCATTTGGACAATAGGTGGGGCCCACGGCATCGGACAAACGATCGGCGGCGGAAAGCAGCCGCCGCTTTTTCCGGATTTTTGAATATTTGAGAGAGGAGTCGGTCGGCGTTGTTGACCAAACTCGGCCGTCCGGTGCAAGTCAGGTAGGCGTGCACTATATGCACATCCACCCTCATGTGGGGTCCACTGTCATGTTCGTGAGAAATCCATTCCATCCATTTATATTGTCTATTTAAGGCGTTAATTCCAAAGTTGAAGCATATCCAGATTGTAGGTGGGCCCAGAATCAACGGTTTGTGGGCTGATTTGTCAGTTGGGGCACTTCCGTAATAATCCAATGGGTGAAATTTAATATGTACGGTTTATTTATGGTCCCCAGGTTATGTATGAAGTTTCGAGTTGATCGGATGGCGGGAAATACGTGATCTTGCATTTTTCACCAGTTTCGGGCCTCTTTGGCTTGCTTTCCTCAGATCCCAGGCGTGTAAAATCTTCACTATTGGTTTTCTGGAGTCCATCCCGTGCTCTGGTAATTTCGGAGCGTCAAATCCATACTTTTAACATCATTTTGCTATACACGCTCCTAATTTCCTCCTGTAACACAAATACAATTAAAATCCGGCATTAAACATTATCATGTATGTAAAATCAAGTAATTACTGGGGTCCGATATGCATTATTAGACCCTGATCAGTCGTAGTTATCCTATTATATGGGTTGCAATTGTCTTGTTATTTGAGTCACAGTTGTCCTGTTATATGGGTTACAGTTATATGGATCGAAATTGTCATGTTATATGGGTCGCAGTTGTCCTGTTATATGGGTCACAGTTGTATGGATCGCAGTTGTCCGGTTATATAGGTCGCAGTTGTATGGATCGCAATTGACCTGTTATATAGGTTGAGGTTATCCTATTATATGGGTCGTGGTTATCATGTTATATATGGCCCACAATGGGGTGATCTGATCCATTCACCTTGTCGGTCAGCTTACCATCAGCCCTAAAAGGCCTGACTTGGGCATTGTCCACTTCTAAAAATATCACAATGAGTGTAGTTTGCATGAGTCATAGTTGCCATGTTATATGGGTTGTGGTTGTCATGTTATATGGATCGTAGTTTTCAACGTGTTCAATTCCTTTTCTACCAAACCATTGGTGCCATAGCTTAAGGCCCACAATGGGGTGATCCGATCCATTCACCTTGTCGGCTAGCTTGGCGTGGGCCTAAAAAGTCCTAACTTGGGCATATCCACTTCTAACAAACATCACAGTGAGCCTGGAAACTTTCAACAGTCACCATTATTTTCTATTTTGTGGGCCATAAAAGCACTGGATCAGGCTGATATTTGGGCCCTAGCCCTAAAATGACACGATAAAAAGGATGGGCGGAATGGATTATACGCATACATCAATGTTGGCCCATTTGGGTCGTAGTTGCCATGTTATATGGGTCTTGGTTGTCATGTTATATAGATCTGGCTTTCAACGTGTTCACTTCCTTTTCTACCAAACCATTAGTACAATAGCTTAAGGCCCACAATGGGATGATCTGATCTATCCACCTTGTCGGCCAGCTTGTCGTGGGCTCAAAAAGTCTTAACTTAGGCAATGTCCACTTCTAACAAACATCACAGTGAGCTTGGAAAGTTTCAACAGTCACCATTATTTTCTATTATGTGGACCACACGAGCACTAGATCGGGTTAATATTTGGGCTCTAGCCCTAAAATAACACGGCAAAAAGAATGGGCGGCATGGATTATACACATACATCAATGTGGGCCCACCTGGGTCGTGGTTTGCATGGGTCATAGTTGCCATGTTATATGGGTCGTGGTTGTCATATTGTATGTGGTTTTGAACGTGTTCACTTCCTTTTCTACCAAACCATTGGTACCATAGCTTAAGGCCTACAATGGGATGATCCGATCCATCCACCTTGTTAGCCAGCTAGACATGGGCCCAAAAAGTCCTGACTTGGGCAGTGTCCACTTTTAACAAGCATCACAGTGAGCATAGAATGTTTCAACAGTCACCATTATTTTTTATTATGTGGGCCACACGAGTACTGGATCAAGTTGATATTTGGGCCTTAGCCCTAAAATGACATGACAAGAAGGATGGGCGACATGGATTATACACATACATCAGTGTGGGCCCCATGAGTTAGGCCTTGCCCACGCCCAAAAAAGGGTTCCGTACATGTCATTAAATATGACGTAACTTCTTATTCGCTAAAAAACCATATAACTACTGAACTAAGGATAAAGGGCATTTTGGTCTAAGTAATTTTTGGAGGCTTGTCAGAAGGCCACCCTCGGAATATTTGAAAGGTTGAATCCTTTTAGGGAATTTGACCATATATCAAGGCCAATACGGTCAATTTCCTAAAAAAAAGGGAGTTTCGCACACTGTAACAGCGGATGATGAAGACGTGTCACGGAAGGGCGTTTCTAATGTAAACTTCACTCCAAGCTTCGACAGTGTGGCCCAGCTAGAACTCGAATTGGCCTCATATTTTAGCTTTTGGGCCAGCATGAGGTGAGGAAAATGATGAAGGGAGTGGATTTCTCTACCAACATCAAGGTGGACCCCACCTATGAACGTGAAGTAAGAGCCTTATACGTGTTGTAATAGAGTCTAAGAAAAGCTAGACCCTTTCACCAAGACGTTTGAGTTCGACTCTGCCTGTGATACTGAACAGTTTCGCTGAATCATGAAACCCATCTCCAATGATCACAGAGATGATCTGTAACGTCTATCTTACAAGGAGCTCTAATCAAACCTCATGGTGGACCCCACCAGAGTGGTAGAAGTGCGACGAGATATTTAAAACAGAAACTGTGCTAGCGTCTCCCATTCCAAAATCAGAGTAAAAAATCTCGGAAGCTACTCCAACATAGGGATCGTAGGACCCATCATGAGCATTCCAACACTGGTTTCCACTGTAACGAACCTATCCAAACTCAAACAGCTACCGTATTTCACGGTAGCGATTAAAAGTTGGCAGACACAACACCTAGCTAAACCACCAAGAAAATCAACCTGAAGCTTCGATCTTAAGCTATGTTAAGCCCTCATGGATCGATCTAAACCAACCATGGTAATCAAATTAAAAGAAAATTCCAAGAATCCCTGAATGACTCAGAAATTCCGTACAATGGCCCGAGTATCACCTCAGGCAGAAATCACATAGGATCAAATCCTATAGAAATTTGATAAAGTTAACTAAGTGCTAAACTAGATTAGCCATGAAATCTGCTAGAATCGCTTTAAATACGATCTGCAAGACCCAAAACTTGTAGAATCATTGATGCTAGGTTACCCTATAATCTAGGATCAAACTTATTACCCGATTGCTCTCGGGTACATATTGAAACTCCGTATCAGGTCTGGATCGCACATCGGGAGTCCAAATAATATGAAGTTAAACACTTAGGACCGCCTCGCAGGGCTTGACAACCATCTCGGAAATCAAATCCAGACAATGTCCCACGACTGTTTGCTTGAGTCCGGAGCAAGGAGTGTGAGAACACTTGTTTTTCTTTACAAAATAAATATCTTAAATAGTAATCTGAGACTTGTTACTTGCGAAAATTTTGTAAGTAACTAGACCATCAGAATCTGACCCAAATACACCCTCGGATTAGGAAAAATTTCATAAACATATCCATGTACTTGGAATTTCAAATCGAGATCCGCTGACCGTTGAACTGAAACTGGTCCGCCACGGGTGATCTAGAAATCCAACTGAAACGAAAACTTAACTCCATCTAGATCCAAGGTTGGTGAGCTTAAGTCTGACCGCACGTAGAAAAGGGGCCGCCAGAAGTCCTCCGTTGAGCTGGAAAAGGGTCACTTTGGTTATAACCTAAGTATACCTTGACTTTAAGTCTATTTTAGTATATTTTTAGGCTATATAAGGACCTTAGAACCCTCTCTCTCATAGCCATACGAATTTGAAAGAAAACCCTAGGAGAGAAGTGAGAAAAGAGAGATAAAGTGTGAGAGAAGTGGGAGAAACTCCCTACTACTATCCCCTGCCGCTACACAAGCTGCACCACCCCATTCTCATCGCTTTCCTGGCGATTTCGACTTCCTTTCTAG
Organism: Magnolia changhungtana; assembly: GCA_030180095.1. Taxonomy (NCBI): domain Eukaryota; kingdom Viridiplantae; phylum Streptophyta; class Magnoliopsida; order Magnoliales; family Magnoliaceae; genus Magnolia; species Magnolia changhungtana. The sequence goes on from JASAUF010000625.1 coordinate 9,016,287, forward strand.
GTAAGAAACCTTAACCCTAATCTGTTTTGGGGTTGTGAAGGTTATAGGTTATGAAATAGTTAACCTATTTCATTCTATAGGTTGCCAAACTGCCAAATACGGAAGCTTAGCAAACCTATCGGCTTCGTTACGATTCTACGATAAAAGGTGAGGACTTTAGGTGTATAAGTTATGGTTTTCAATGCTTTCAATATCAGATAATGATAGATTCATGATCTGCATGCAATTGCACATGTACAAAGTGCTGTCTGATTTCCATTTCGATTAAAGATGTAGAATATGAAATTTTACATACTCTAGGTATTTGTAGAAAGTACCGTATATGTATAAATTTTAGAAATGGGTTTGCCATGATTATTTACTGTATGAATATACTATATATGGATAAAATACTTATTTGGCGAAAGGACTCACCCTAATACATGTTTTGCTAATATACACTATGTATGTTGAAATAGCATATTCTAGAAAGTACCGTATATGTATAAATTTTAGAAATGTGTTTGCCATGATTATTTGCTGTATGAATATATTATATATGGATAAAATACCTGTTTGGCAAAAGGATTCACCCTAATACATGTTTTGCTAATGTACACTATGTATGTTGAAATAGTGTATTCTAAGTGTTTGTGAACATGCTTGTGAGAGTAAGTGTTTCGATGATGGTGTCTTAAGTAGGTGTTGAGATGGGATTCTCAACTACCTTAGAGACGTATATGATTTCCTCCATGTTGATTGTTTAATTTAACCGCTTACTTACGAAATATATGTGTTTATATTTCTTGTTTACTTTGTGATTTGTACCATGCTTTATGACATGCTTATTAACATGCTTGAATTACTTTGTTTAATATGCTTTACTCTACATGCTCTAAATAAGGATTGATTGAGTTTGGGACTATGTTTATAGTCCAGACAATCGGTACCAGCCTTGAGATCGTGATTGAGATTCATTTCGCCACGTAGGATGTGTTTGACGAACCCAAGTCGTACTTAGTTGTGGTTAGGCCACAATGCACTTCATGTCGTTTAGTTGATTGTGCGCTCGAGCTAGTTAGGCTCGTCAAGTAACCTGATATGTCTAATGTATGTTCACCATGTTTGGATGATACTGCTTGAACCTAGGGTACCAAACTTACCAGTGAAATCCCGTTAACCATGGTACCTCGATCCATTAAGACTCATGAAAGTGGGCATGGTGGTATGGGACACGTGGTGATGTCGACTGCTGGCTGGGGCCATGTGCCTCCCCGTAGTGTCCATTGAGCAACCTTGACTCGTGAGCCGATTATGGTGGTATGGGACACTATATTATATTTGTCGGCCCCACAACGATTGGTGTGAGCCCTTTGTAGTGACCTCAAGCATGCTCTGAATTTGCGGTGAGGTGACGAGTTTTGCCACAGTGTATAGAGTATAAACTAGGCCTGTATCCAGTTAGTGATAAATCGTTAAAAAGGTGATGGGGGAGTGGTGTAACCATTGTGTGTAACAGCCCGACAGCCTTTGCAGTGACCTAGAAACACACCATCGTATGAGATTAACTAAGACTGATGACCCTAGAATGGATCATGTTTGGGAATGATACAAGGGAGGTACCTTAGTTTATCAATACTACTGTTTGAAATGGACTAATAACAACTCGGTAATCATGCTCATCATCGCATTACATGTGCTTGGAAGATGTGGAGCACGGAGGAATGCAATCATGCCGCGAACGTAAGATGGTGTCATATAAGGGAGTGTGTGGTGAGGGCATCTGTAACGCCCCGGATTTTTGCCAACCTGGGATTGGACGTCCTTAGGCGATGGGTCGATCCTAACACCTTATTAACTTGTCAGAACTGATTTCCATAGTCTGAAATCGCTCCTTAACCCATTTCCTTCACAAATCCAACCCTTCACTACCTTGTTCTTTCAAATTTTCAAAGCACTTTCGCCCTAGACACTATCTTAAACTAGCTAAGTAGTATAACTTGGATCACTTTAGATACAAACTACAAAGGACTAAATACCACCCCAGACAGAAATCGCTTAGGACTAAATCCTTTAGAAATGAGACAAAGTAACTAGGTGTGAAACGAGTATTTACTTCTGAAATCTGTTTGAATCGCTTTAAATACGATCTGCAAGACCCAAAACTTGTAGAATCATTGATGCTAGGTTACCCTAAAATCTAAGATCAATCTCATTACCCGGCTGCTCTCGGGAGCATATCGAAACTTCGTATTAGGTTTAGATCGCACATCGGGAGTCCATATGGGCTTAACAATCACCTCAAAAATCAGCTCCATCCGATGTCCCAGGGCCATTCGCTTCGATCCGGAGCGAGGTAGTATGAAAAACACTATTCACATGCCAAAATAAATATCTGGAATAGTGATCTGGCATCCTTCGTTGTGACGTCGATGCAATGACGACGTAGTGAATCGGACCAAATTACACCCTCGGATTAAGAAAAATTTCGGGAACATTTACATGTACTTGAAATTTCGATAAATGTAGCCCATGGCCGTCGAAGCCCGAAAGTGGTCCGCCACGTGTGATCTGGGTATCGATCGAGTCAAAAACGTAATCCCACGTAGATCCATCGATGGTGAGCTTAAGTCTGACGTTTGGTTCAAATAGGGCCACCAGAACTTCCCTTTTGAGCTGGAAAAGCGGTGAAAATCCTATATTGGCAGTACCCCTTGAACCTGGGTCTATTTTCGAAATGTTTTTGGCTATATAAGGGCCTTAGAGCACCCTCTCTCACAGCCATACGAATTTGGGTTTTGGGAGAGAGAAAAGAGAGAGAAAAGAGAGAGAAAGACTTGGAGATCGTTCTTGAGATCTTCCTCTTGCTACACTTTGGCTTGCTACACGGCCTACACATAGCCCTATCCTAGACATTTTCGGCGTTTTTCACCTCATTTGAAGGTAAGAAAACCTAACCCTAGGTCGATTTGTGGTGAAATCGAGGTAGGATGTGTACAGACTAACCGATTCGCTCTTTAGGCTAGAAATCGCCGTAGACGGAAGATCCTTTACCCTTCTTGATTCGTTCCGTTTCCAAAGGCAAAGGTGAGGACTTTAAGCGTATAAGTTACGGTTTTCAACGCTTTCAATGTCGAGATAATGATAGATTCATGATCTGCGTGTAAATGCACATGTCAAAGTTCAGTTTCTGTTTTGATTAACGTGTGAAATATGGAATTTCACATATTCTAGTTATACGTGAAATACCGTATCGTATATTTTTGATAAATGCTTGACATGTTTATTTAATGTATAATTATATAATATATGAATAAAATACTAGTTTAGCGAAAAGGAATCGTAGAAATACATGTTCACTTGTAAATGACGTATGTTGAAATTGTGTATGTTAGAAATCCGTATCAGTATTTCTTTTGGAATAATGTTTGACATACTTATTTAATATATGATTATACAATATATGAATAAAATAATAGCTTGGCGAAAGGATTAGCCTAAATACATGGTTACTAACAAACACTATGTATGTAGAAATACGGTATTAATGCAAGTACCGTATACATGTATATTTTAGCGATGTGTTTGTCATGATTAATTGTCGTATAAATATATTATGTGCGTATAAAATATTTTTGGCAAAGGGAAAGCCGTAATACATGGTTGCTTATATACACTATGTATGTTGAAAATACGTATTCTAGAAGATACTGTATCGTATAAATTTTGGAGATATAGTTATCATGATTATTTCTTTGTAGTAATATATTTTATATGGACAAAATACTCACTTGGCTAAAGGATAGCCCTAATACATGTTTTGCTAACATACACCATGTATGTTGTAATAGTGTATTCCAAGTGTTGTGAAAATGTTTGAATGAGTATAGAATTCTCATTCGTGCTCGCCATGACTAATTGTCATGGATAATTGATTGTTGTATTGGCAATACCCCTTTGTGAAAGGATTTACCTAAATCACGCCACGGCCAATACACACTATATATGCTAAAATGTGTGGTGAGTGTTTGTGGAAATGTTGAATGAATATGGAAACTTGCCATGACTATCAGTCATGGGTGTATGCGTGTTATGATTGGGGTAACTCCCTAGTGAAAGGATTTGGCCTTATACCTCTGTGATCAACATATGTCATGTATGTTGATTCTGAATTTTAAAGCGTTTGTTGAAATGTCTGAATGAGTAGTAGTTAGTAAATTGCAATGTTTAAGGGTGTTGAGATATGATTCTCAACTCCTTTAGCTAACGTGTATGATTTCCTTGAATAGGTGTGTGATTAGGAATTGAATATGTACAAACTCATGCTTGTGTTATGCTTTATAACATGCTCAGCTTTTATGATGTTATGTATGTAATGCATATGTTAAATTCATGTTTACGTTGTACGATCCGTCATGGGTGATGGGGGAGTGGAGCAACGAATGCGTGCAACAGCCCTGGCAGCCCTAAACGGATATTATCAAACTTTGATTGTATGATCTGAACCTTGATCCATTACTGCTTTACTATTCGAAATTGATTGTGTTTGGGGCTATGTTTATAGTCCAGACAATCGGTACCAGAATTGAATTCGTGGCTGTGATTCATTTGCCACGTGAGATGTGTTCGACGAACTCGAGTCGTACTTCGGTTGGCGATAGTGGTTGTACACGCGAAGTGCTTATGCACTTCATGTCGTTCAACTTGTTGTGCGCTCGAGCTAGTAGACTCGTCATGTAACCCGATTTGTCTAATGTATGTTCACCATGTTTGGTCGCTAATGCTTGAACTAGGGTACCAGGCACGGTGAAAACCCTTTTAACCATGGTACCTCGATCCGCTAAGACTCATGAGCCGGGCATGGTGGTATGGGACACCGTGGTCGAGTTGTCGGCCTCTGGCGGGGCTACGTGCCTCCCGTAGTGACCATGAGCAACTCAACTCGTGAGCCGATTATGGTGGTATGGGACACTATATTGTTGTCGGCCCCTACACCGATAAGGTGATGGGGGAGTGGTACGATCTTTGTGTGTACATACAGCGCCCTTTGTAGTGACCGCGAGCATACTCTACGAAGTTGCGGCGTGCCTTAGGGTTCGCCGCGATATATAGAGTATGAACTAGGCTGTTTACGTATAGTTGTATCGTGATGAATCGTTTAAGGGGTGATGGGGGAGTGGTGCAACCTTTGTGCGTAAGGACCATCTCTGCGGTGACCTAGAAAACACACCATCGTCGATATTAACTAGGGGTGACGACCCTAGATTGGATCATGTTTGGGAATGATCTGAGGAGGTACCTTAGTTTCCCAATCCTGCTTGTTTGAAATGAACTAATTAAAAACTCGGTAATCATACTCATCATGCATCGCATGTGCCGGAAGATGTGGAGACTTTGTGGGATGTAAGCATGCGTGACGTGAGATGGTGTCGCTTGAGGAGTATGTCGGAGAGGGCATCCATCATACCTGCATTCATACTTGCATTAATCGAGTAACTAGGAGTGTTTGATTCTTGCTTTATCATTCTTTTTAACCGTATTGATAACATGATAACTTATGCCTTATTGTTCCACTGAGTTAGCTACTCACTCCCACGTTACGGGACGGTGTTGTACACACCAAACAGATTTGTTGAGTTTCAGGTGATGGCGATGCTTGTGAAGCAAAGCCGGACTACTTTTATGGTGATGAGGAGGAGTTCTCCTAACATGAAATTCTCTGGCGGGTCTCTAAAGGCCTGGTACTGTATTGTCGGGGCTGTGGTACTAGGGATAGAAGACATTAAACTTACACATTTGGTATATTTTATAACTGTACTTGCATTTATTTAACATGGTAATGTTATCACACTCTGGAGACTCATTATAGTTTATATATTTTATCTATCTATCATAGTCTTCCGCTTGCAAAATAACTCTACGGAGTATGATATGTTGTTTTGGCTTAATCTCACTCATGTTCACTACTCTAATACAGTCAACATTCAATCATCATTCATTTTGTTGCATAAGTGATGTTCTGGAACTCGAGAGTTGAGTTACTACTCGACCCCCGATTTTCAGGGCGTTACAGCATCCATCATGACTGCATTCATACTTACATTAATAAGAGTAGTTAGGAGTGTTTGATTGTACTGCTTTATCATTACTGCTTGACTGAATTGATAACATGTTAACCTATGCTTTATTGTTCCACTGAGTTAGCTACTTACTCCCACATTACATGATGGTGTTGTACACACCAACCAGACTTTGTCTTAGGTACAGATGAGGTGACGACTAAGGAGGCTGAGTCGGACTATGACGAGGACCAGGATGAGTTCTCATTTATGCAGTATTCTGGTGGCTTTGACTAGGCTGCCGGATCGATGGGATTTACAGGACTTATTTTCTTAGTTGTACTTTTGGCATTTTGTTCATAAAATAGATATATGTATATGGTGACTCAGATAGGTTCATACTCTGGAGATTGAGATGGTTTTGTTTCTTTTACATACATATATATACAGTTTCAGTCTTCTGCTTGCCTTTATACAATTGATCTGGAGTATGAATTACTGTTTAGGTATAATCTCACTCATGTTTATTACACTAACTCAGACAACATTTAATCATCATTATCTATGTTGCATAAGTAATGTTTTGGAACTCGAGAGTTGAGTTGCTACTCGACCCTCGAATTTCAGGGCGTTACAATCCTGATCTTCCATTAAAGTCTCTTTTTCTTCCTAGTTTACAACCGAAAAACGTGCTCTAGTTAGAGCCTCTATCGGAGATCTATGACACTCACCAGATGGGCCCTACAACTTCCGTTTAATCCTCAAAATCAGACTAAAGATTAAGTATTCTTCCATTCTTTCACAACACTGTTCTGTAAGAAAGTAGGGAGTTGTGTGCGTCCGTTTTCTCAGTTGGGAAAACAAGCTGCGTAGGTCTAACGTAGTTATTCTTGCTGCGTAAAAAAACTTATGCAGAGAAGTTTCTGGCCCTCAGACCGGCTATAAAAAGGTCCTGTTGCTCCATAAGAAAGAAAACAAAGAAGGAAAGAAAGAGAAATAAAAAGTGAAAGAGGGAGCTAGACGTAACAGAAAGAAAAGAAAGAGAAAGGAAAGAAAGAAAGAAAAGAAAGAGAGAGAAAGAAGGAAGAAAGAGAGAGAAAGTGAGAGGAAGAAGAGAAGGATTCTGGGGTTGGAATACTTCAACCTTCAGCAACAATCCGGGTTGAGCAAAAAACTCAGATCAATGTAAGTTTTTCCTTTCATATTGTTCCTGTGAATGACTTCTTTCAAACCCCCTAATCAAAGGTGGTGGAAAAGTCCTCCATGTCAAAGCCGAGCTAACTCAATTGAAAGTCATACCGAGTCTTTAAACTTAGGTGATACTAGCATAGCATGAACCCCAAAATCCATAACCTAGAACCTCTAATCCTTACTCTAGTCAAACTCAAACAGGTAAATCTGAATAAAGATTGGTTATAAACTACATCCTTAGAGGACAATCAGACAACCAAGGTGAAGGTTTTATCCTTGAGGCTTACATTAATTTAAGTTATTATATTTACCTTGCCCTTACATGCTATCCTGTTGATTCATCTTGCTTTTACATGTCATTGTGTGATTTCTATCTTACGTGTGACATGCTTTCATGTTACTTTGAATTCTTTCTGCAATTATATGTTTTACCATCAATTATTTGCCTTTGAGATTGTAGTATAATGTTGTTTATATGAGATCTTTATGAATTTATGTGGGGCCATGGATACAAGCCTTGCCCTTGCCTTACCAAATTTATTGAGTTGGCCCTGCCACTCATCTCTTTATTGAGCTGGCCATTGCCACTCTCCTTATTATTGAATCAGCCGTTGCCGCTCTTTTATTTATTGAGTTGGTCATTACCACTCTCCTTACCATTGAATCAGCCGTTGCCGCTCGTTGAGTTGGCCCTTGCTACTCTTCTTTTATTGAGTTGACCATCGTCACTCTCCTCTTTATTATGTTGGCCATTGTCACTTTTATCTTTGCTGAGTTGGTCATTGCCACTCTTCTCTTTATGTTATTAGCTTTGTGCTATCTATTTTTAAAGGGCTTAGGCATGTGTCTTGATATTCCTAAACTCTCATGATTCAATTGATTTCTTTTTTAGTGCAAGTATGTTGGGTATCCCTCTTCTAGTGATCAAATTAATATTGTGGACGTAATGCATTTTTGGTAAGGGCCGTGGGGAGACACGTAATTCCATGTTTCATGGGTGATGGTGCACAAATTGGTGTATGTAAATTGTTATATATACGTGATACATCAATTCTTTCTTTTTGGGGGTTGGATGTCGTATTTAGTCACTCCAATCCAATCTTTTCTTTTGGGGTTAGATGTTGCAATTAGTCGCTCCAATCTGGGTTGTGTGATTCATCTGATCATGTGTTGTGTTTGTCTTAGGATAATCGTATAAATTCATGTTAAATGTGAGACACGCCGACGAATCTCTGTAGTATGGGATGTGGGGTGAGTCGGATAAATCTAATCATATTCCACATTATGGCAATCGTTAAGGGTGATAAACCGCATATACTTTGCTAGGCATGTATCTCATATAGATTGCTTCTGCATTGATACCTCTTGTAGCTGTGGAGTACGAGACGTATCAGAACCTTTACGTTACTTTTAGGAATCTCTTGAATTATTGTTAGTCTTAAAGGATAACCATCACTATGAGTAGGGCGTTGACCCTCTCCCAACCGTACAGATTATGCAGTTGACATACATATTGAAGACCTAGTGATCAATCTTCCTAAGGAAGATTATGTTGAAAGAATAAGAAGACAATTTATGATTTAGTTTTATACTTCTGCTGCAAACTCGATAAATGTAATAAGCTTCCATTGAGAAGGCATTTGATTATTCTTTTTTACTTTGATGAAATATAATCCATATAGTTATTTTATTCTTGTGAATGTTACCTTCATAAATGTATCTAGATGTGATCCAAATGAAAAAAATAAGGTGCGATTTTCAAAAGTATCCAACTTTATACATTATTAACACCCGATTTTCTCGGGCACGAGTATGAACTCTGGCCGTGAAACACCTAAAGGGCTGCGAAGTTAAAGGGGTAGAGAACAAAGTTTGCATATTAATGAGGTCGTCATATGACCTAAAATAGTCACCTAGGCAATGATATAAAAAATTGATTCTTTCTTATTGAGTTAAAAATTTACTAGGAGTGAATACGATCACTGTGTCTATTACAAGATACTAAGTGATGGCAAGTTCATCATCCTCGTATTGTATGATGATGACATGTTGATTGTTAGTTATAACATGTCTAAAATTGATGTACTGAAGACTTAGATATCAGGGACATTCGATGTAAGATCCGTATCCTAGCCTATACTATTTCGTAGGCTTCTGCGGTCCTCCCGATCGAATTTCGGCGACCCGCGATGTGTAGACAGCAGTTACACGTGATCCTGAGTTGTATCCTCTATTTCAAAGTTGGTTTGACCTGAAACTTGTACCCTAGTGACCGCACTATCACTGTGTATTACGCACCGAGGCGATACCCAAGCCAAGAGATATGGGTCTGCATTCAGTTCGAGGAAAACGCTGCGCATTGCGAATACCAAGGGAATCTCTACAATACATCACATCAATCAATCAATTAATGTCAAGTACACAACCTTACCTAGCCCATCCCTCTCCCATTCTCCAAGTCAACTCTCTCTTACACGACTCATACCCATCCCATTCATTTCTTATCACAAGTCAACAAGCACCATGCCCTCTCATCCCATCACTCCATCTCACCACTCCTCTCATTTTCTCACTCCATTCCATGCTACCAAAGAGAGGAATTGTCCAAGCTTCCCATGAGAGAGCTAGTGTGGCCCACCTTCCTACTTCCTATCTTCACTATCTAAAGTCCATCAAACTGTTGGAATCATTTCCTTGGAGCTCTAGATCGCATTGGCGAAAGAAGGAAGAAAAGATCTTGAGGTGGGTGATTTTTATTTGGATTTGTTGATTAGAGGGCCCACATATGGTGGGACTCATCTTGATGTATGTGATTGTGAGCTAGAGGGGCCCATAGTGGCGGGGTCCCTCCTATCTCCACCGATCTCTCTCTTTTTCTCTATTTTTTTTTTCTCTCTCTCTCTCCCTCTCTCTCATATGTTGTGGGCCCCACTGAAATGTATGCATCCATGTTGTCCAACTGTGGGCCGCCCACTATACAGCGGCAGCGGCCCACCTTGCTGCTGACCGGCCTGGATGAAGGGAATATAAATATCAGTTTGATCGTGGGGTGGTCCATTCACTTGGGACCCACCTGATGTGTTGGGTCCACTGTCTAGCATGTGGGATGTGGACCCCACCTTGATGACGTGCTAGGTCCACCGTCTAGTACGTGAGACGTGGATCCCACTTGGATGATGTGTTGCATCCACCACCGTCTAGCAATGGACGGTGGAGCCACATAATGTATGTATTCTATCTAAACCGTCCATCTATCTATGAGAGACCGATTAGCCTCACACCAGCTATATAGTATGTGTGGAGTGATGACAGCAAGTTCTGGTCCCACATGAGGTCTATTACATCTAGACTGTCCATTAAAGGACGTCCAAAGCTCGACGTTTGATATTCATGCGTTATATATATAGCATGAGGTATGTGTCATACCCATACCATCCATCTGTTTTTTTGGTGTGTGGGACCCACCCACACATGCTTCACGTGTGGGGTGGGGCCCACCTTGGATGTATGTATCATGTATCTCAACCGTCCATCCTACTCCCAGGCTCGATGAACAGATTCAAATCTTAGGCGGAGTGCATCGTCCACCACGTCGGACCACCTGATGCAGGTGTTGTATCTACCGTCCACACATGTGGATCCACCTTGATGATTTATAGATCCACACCATCCGTCCATTTTCACGACGTGGGACGTGTGGACCCCACTGCAATGTATGGGTTTTATCTAAACCATCCACATGGGACCCACCTTGGTGATGTGTTGTATATCTGCTCCGTCCATGGCAGGTGGGACCCACCTTGATGTATATGTCTATATCCACCCGTTTATCTGGATGAGTGGCGTAAGGCCACCATGATGTATTGTTATATCCAACCGTCCGTCCGCTTGAGAACATGGACCCCACTTGAATGTATGTGGTTCTCCAGCCATCCATCTGTCCAGGGTGGTGTGGGAACCTGCCGTGATGTATGTATTCACCACGCTATCCATCGGCATGTGGGGCACACCATGATGAATATGTTTCAACCACATTGTCCATCTGTTTTGCTAAACCATGGACTGCCCCATTTGACCCACTTAATATATATGAGGCCCACCTGTTGTATAAGGCCCATGTGATGTATTTGAGGCCCATGGGTTGTGGCCTATTGTGATACATTGAGGCCCATGGATTATGGCCCATTGTGACACATTCGAGGCCTAGGTGGTGCGGCCCATTGTGATGTATTCGAGGCTCATGGGACGTGGCCCATTGTGATATATTTTTGGTCCATATGATGAGGCCTGACTTGATGTATACAAGGCCTGTTGCGATGTATATTAGGCCCGTGAGATGCGACCCACTTGATGTATATTAGACCCATGTGATGCGGCCCATCGTGATGTATTTAAGGCCTATGAGTGAGGCCCATAGTGATGTGTATTAGGTCCTTGTGTGAGGCCATGGGCCCACGATACGTTTGACTCTATGTGGGCCACTCCTTAGGAGCAATGATGGTTAAATGTCCACATTGTGACATTCTCTTAGGCCCTTTGTTAGGCCTATTCTCACCGATTCTGATTGTTGAGGCCAATTTTGATTATCGAGGTCGATTCTGATTGTCGAGGGCAATTCCGATTGTCGAGACCGATTGTCGAGGCTGATTCTGATCGTTAAGGTTGATTTCAATTGTCAAGGCCTATTCTGATTGTCAAGGCCAATTCCGATTGTTGAGGTCGATTTCGATTGTTGAGGCCAATTCCGATTGTTGAGGCCGATTCCGATTGTCGAGGACGATTTCGATTGTTGCGGCTGATTATCGAGGCCGATTCTGATTGTCGAGACCGATTCTGATTGTTGAGGCTGATTATCGAGGCCGATTCCAATTATTGACTGATTGTCGAGGCCGATTCCGATTGTTAAGGACTGATTGTGATTATCGAGGCTGATTTCGATTATCATGGCCGATTGTATAGAAAAATTATCGAGGCCGATTATTGGTGCCGATTGTCGATACCGATTATGAGTACGTGACATTATAACATCATGATACATGCCCATACGCATCATCTGCATGTTTAATAGGAGATGTGATTAACCATTGCATATGTCATTGGGCAGGTTGCTATGAGACTCCCTAATAGGCGGAGATTATCTCACATGAGTACATGATAAGCGTAGGATTAATGCATGACTGGATTGTATGACTCATGCATCTTGCATTGTCTGTTGTGATTACTGTACGCCTTAGAGACATCAGGGCCGTAGCCTCTAAACGCATGTCGTGGATGGACAGATGGGACACTGGAAATCTATTACTAGCATCGGGCCGCCATAAATGGCCCTGGGTGAAAATTCTTAAACCCTATTGGTACCAGAGGACACCCCAATGTTGAGACCGAGTGGATATATATAAGCGCATGAGGGCCGTATACCAGTAGGCCACGTCTCCCACTGTGTCGTGGTCGGTTGGGAGGGGGTGTGGCCTTACTTGACCGAGGGTAGGGGGCATAACTAGGCTGAGTTTGACTAGCTCGTAAATGGGTCTGCTATCGATGTGTCGGGTAGATATTGGTTGACTACTGGCGAAACGGATAGTAAGGTCTCTTCCACTTGTATGGTTGCGCGTCCAGTGAGCGGCGATTGCATGTATAATGTACTAAACCCTGGTGATGATTCCAGAGATGTACAATATTGATATGTGGACTTATTAAGTAGGAGTTACATATTCATTCATTCATTCACTATCCACTGGGGCTGGCGGTGCGCAATTATTTGTTACGTGTGCCTTCGTAATGGCCAAGATTTTGGTTGGGGCGCGCGACTAACCTGAGATCAGGAGTTTACCACATTGAGTATGACTATCCAAATTTAGCTATGAGACTAGTTTGGATAGAAGTCCCTTGTGGTGGACCCCGTAGCCTATGATACTACGTACTATCATCTCGACTTCACACTCCATCTTGGTCCTTTCATTCGCACTGCATATTGTATTACATCCGCGGCATATGGTATTCTGGGTTGATACGTTTCTACATTTATATGGCCTAGATGAGGTTGACGGTATTCGTGGACTCGGTATCTGATATTTAGTTTATTGTGTCTCCGCATTGCAGAGCTCTTCTACATTGCTTCTTTACTATATGATATTGGCTTATTATGTTTTTGCATCGCATAGCCTGGATAAGGCTGATGGTATTTATAGACTTACTAGCATGTTTCTGCATTACTCTAATATTGTGAGATTTATAGACTTTCTAGTATTTTCGTTTACTCTGACATCTATATGCTTGACACGTGCATGGCACACACTTACACCACCCTCTAAGTTTTCTATAAGTTTACGCACGATAGATGCGTGTAAGTGGTGTTAGGTCGTAGCAGCGTTGAGCTTGGTGCGTGCAGCTGTCTTTAGGAGCTTTGATTTTATTTGACATATGTATTTCCCTTTCAGCATTGTATATAAAGTTTATATTAGTGGATATGAGATGATGATGTTGCCTTGGTGATTTAGGTAAACTTGTGGTTATGCTTAATACGAGATAAAAGTACGTTAAAAAATCCTCCTTGTAGGATCCCAGGATCAAAATCTGGCGTATGGATGCTGGGATCCGAGAATGGTGTACTACAGAGGCTGTCGGTACCAGATTCGGCGATCATGAATTTTGTGAGCCTGGTTTTCAAGTTTGGGGCGTGACATTCAAGATGAAAGATCTGGGGGTTGCAAAGAAGGTTTTCAGCATAGATATTCATAGTGATAGGAATGAGAGAAGGTTTGGGTTATCACAAGCAGAATACCTTGAAAAGGTGTTAATCAAGTATGAAATAGACAATACAAAGCCGGTGAGCATTCCCCATACAGCTCACTTCAAGCTTTCCTCATAACAATGTCTTAAATTAAATAAGAAAAAGTAGGATATGTCTCGTGTGCTTTATTCGAATGTTGTGGAAATTTTAATTTATGTCATGGTCTGTACAAGATCAGATATTTCATAGGCTAGTGTTATGAGCAGATACATGTGAAACCCTGAAAGTGATGAAATAGCTACTTCGATACATTTGAGGTATAAAAGACTATCTTAACTTTTGACAAGATAGGGGCCAAGTTAGTTAGGTATGTGGATTCAGACTATACAAGCAATATGGATTCCAAAAAGTCGACTTCAGGTTACTCATTTGTACTAGCGGGTGGAGCAATCGGTTGAATGTCGAAGCTTTAGTTGTGGTGGTTCTTTCCACAATAGAAGCAGAGTATATGATAGTGACAAAAGCGTTTAAAGAAGGTGTTTGGTTAAGGGGCATGGTACATCAGTTAGGACTTCAACAAGAGGTTGTGCCAGATAATTATGATAGTTAGGGCGTTATCAATTTGGATAAAAACTATATTTATCATTCTCATACTAAACACATTGATGTTCGTCACCATTTTATCTAACAGGTACTTGAGTAAGGAGGCGTAACTCTAGAGAAGATTCACACTAGCGTGAATCTAGTAGACATGCTCACTAAGGTAGTTCCTACAGAGAAGTTCAAGTTCTATGCAAATTATTTAGGCTTGGCGAAGGTGTAAAAGGAGGACGAAGTATGCATAAGAAGCGTGGAGCTATGATGCAAGATAGAGATGAGAGAAGAGAACAAGAAGCTATCTTTTGATGATTAAAGACATAGTGGAGATTGTTCTTTTTTAAAGTCTTAAATCATTTAGAAATAGGGTTTATCGATGCATCGACAGACCATTCGATGTCATCGAGAATTGTTCGATGCCATCGAATAGTGCTCGATCCCATTGAGAATTTTTGGATTTTCTCTAGTTGGTCACTGGACTAGCTGGGTACTTTTTCGATGCCATCGATGATGGTTTGTTGACATCAAAGATCAGTTCCATGCCATCGAAGATGGCTCAATGTAATTGAAGAAAATCGGATTTTCATGTCTTGTCTATGGACTAATTAGGTATTAGTTCGATGCCATCAACATGGCTTCGATGTCATTAAAGGATAAGTTTCAATGACATCGAAGTGTGTTCAATGACATCAAATGGATCCACACAGATTTACGCAGAGTTGCGATTTTACAAGATTTGTTTCCTATTCCGATTGTGATTCTTCCAAAGGCTATATATTGGGGGTGTAATCAGGATTGGGAGGTATCAGAGCTTTTTAATTCCTTATAGGGTTTCAAGGGTGTAGCTTAGATTGATTTGAGGTTATTCGGATCGGGTAATTTCTCTACTCTTGTAATTTTCTGCTTTCATAGTGATATCTGTCGCTTAGTGTCATGTTTTTTCCCACAAGAGTTTTTCCACGTTAAATTCGGAGTGTTTGCATTATTCTTATTTTGTATGATTGGATTACTTCACTTGATTCATCTTTGTGTGCTTTCACGGTACCCCAACATCCCTCATGTCAGTCTACCTGGTGATAGTAAGACGACCCATGATGATATTGCTGTCATCAATGCTTTGCCACCAGATTCTGGTTGGGCCCTTTGACTTGACCTTGACGAAGGCCATATGTTGCGCATCATCCATTTCATACCATGTAAAAATAATCTTCTAGCATTATAATCCAATTGACAAAAGACTTTACATCAAGATGACTAGTAAAGTTTGAAACTTCAACCCGTACTTTCTTGGTAATATTATCTTTCTTGGGTGCCTCTATCGCAATGTCATTAGTTCTTTTTGCAAAGAGTCATTGCATGAAGTCATAAACAGACTCCCGAGGACCTGTACCAATTCGATTCATCGAAGGTTCTGGTTGGAACCCCTCTTATGGATTCAAACCATCATTAGGATCTCCAATAGGATCAGGTTGCTCACTATGTTGTTCTCTATGTAGTTAGTCAACAACAGTTTCTAGACTTGCTACCATTGTGAATAGCTTGGTGATGCAATTGTCTCATTGTTGACCAGTAAGTCTCCCTCGATGGACGTTACCACTACGGGTAGACACCATGACACCGAAAAGTAATGAATAAAATATGACTGATTTCTTTTTCTTCTTCTTTCTCTCTGTCTTTTTTTTTAAAAAAACTTTTTTTTTTGTTTCTTGTTTTGGGGGTTTCAATAGGATGGAATGGGCTGATTTTGGAATTTTAATGGGCTGGAATGTGGCTGATATTGGGGGGGTTTTAATGGGTTGGAATATGGCTGAGCTTTGAATTTTTTTATGGGTGTACTAGGGCTGATTTTTGGGGTTTTAATGAGTTTTGTAAAATAAAGAAAAAATGTGAATGGGGGGTAGGAGAAATGGATGCAATGAAGTATATAAATGAGATTAAGCATAATTTCATGATCAAAGAACCTGAAAATAATAATTGGGAGATTGATATTGCTCCAGGACTTCAACCCAGTTATTGGAACCTACTCTGATACCAAATTGGCACAGCCAACTGATGGGAAGTATCCGCCCAAACGTAGGCACCTTCAATCTTAAGCACAAGAAAATAAACAAATAGAAGAGAACAACTCAAGAGATTTGTTTCAATTTCAAGACCTCCATACTACTAGTCTCAGGCCCTTATATAGACTTTTGAAATGTACTTACAAAGAAAAATATAATGTCATTGACAACCAATGTCTTGTTACAAATATGGAAAAGAGATTAAAGAGATAATAATGCATTAAAAACATTTGAGTACTGTATTATTCTTAACTAACTGATTGATTTCGCTAGTTAACTACTTAAATAAAAGGCTTGGGCCTTCTTATTGATGGGCCAACTATTGAGTTTGGGTTTAATGGGTCTGGGCTTGATCCACTGTAAGTGTTATAATGTATAAAGCACACTCTTATTTGTCAAATTTTGATGAGACAAAATAACTTATGATGTGGTTGACATAATGTGAATTAGGATAGAAAGTTCAAGAAGTAACTTCAGGTGATCAAGATGGAAAGTTCATGACATGACTTCAAGACATACTTTTTTACTAAGATCATGACCTTCTTGAAGTTCAAGTCAAGAAGTAGATCAAGACGGAAAGTTCACCTTCAAGATAAGTTCTACTTCAATTCTAGTAAAAGATCAAGCTCCATCTTCATGCCCTATTGAAGATTCAACTAGAATATCAAGCTCCAAAAAGTTCAAACTACTTCATGTCAGTCTTTTCAAGTATAATTGACCCTAGAAAGACTTTAGGCTTAGGTCCTTTCAAAACATAATCATATATGGATTTTTATGCTCAATATAGACTAATATTTTACTAGTCCAAGCTAAGGTTCGACTAGTCTAAGCTGTGGCTTGACCAGTCTAAGAAATTTTCGACTAGTCTAAGTTCAAAATGTAGAAAAGCGGATTTTTCCATTGCTTTCTCTACCAATCGAGCAGACTGCTCGACCAATCAAAGAAAGGCCTTTGACCGGTCAAGGGTTACTCGACTCGAAGTTTAGCAACTAAATTTTGGCACCCTCGATCAGTCAAAACCCATGCTCGACCAATCGAACAGGGCCCTCAACCAGTCGAGTAGGGCCTTCGACCAGTAGAAGAACCATTTTATCTGATCGTGCTCAAAATTTGAAAATTTGTTAAACTTAAATAAGTCGAAGAGAACCTTAGACGAGTCGAAGCAACAATATTTTTGACTATAAAAAAGGCCTTCTCTCAATCTGATAAGAACAATTAAAGTTGAGAAAAGCCTACATCTAGAGAGAGAGAAGCCCTCATTATAGTGAAGCTATTGCATGGTATTTTAATTAATATTTTTTTAATAGCTTTTTATTTTAATTCCTAGATCTCCTTTTTATGAATCTTACTTTATAAAGAGAGTTGATACTCTACCTTGAGATCTAGAGGAATTCAAACAAGTAGCCTCTGGTTTGAATCGATTTAAAATCTATCCAGAATCTAGAATCCTAAAATAGCGGTGAAGACCGCTTTCGTTGAAGTAAGAATGTGCCAATATGTCCTAGAGGGGGGTGAATAGGACTTTTTAAAGTTTTTATGATTTATTTCAAATCCTATTGCACTAATCCTAACAACAGCTCATATTAGGATTACTAAAAAATAACTCTACACGCTTCCAAGCTTGGTAGAGGATCCAATCACAAACTATTTAAGGAGTGAACAATATGCAAACCAGTTTATGATGGATATGACTATGTATATGTGTGAGGTGTGATCTCAGATATTCAGATATGAAAATATTAAAGCAAATCACACAATCAGAAGAATAGCAAACTCAAACACAGTCATTTTTATAGTGGTTCGACGATCAGTCTACTCCACTCCCGGTAGACGCACTCAACCCTTGAGTGTGCCAGATTTCACTAAGGAGGTTTCACAATGGTTCACCTCAAACCTAAGGTTTTAAATCAGGTTAACCTTCAACCTTTACAACCTACACTGAGGCTGACTGTTTATGCTCTCACTAGCAAGGGTCAATACTATGCACCCACTTTTAGGCACATTAGCCAAGTATCTTCCATAAGACCCTACCGGAGGTTTTACATTGTTTACCTAAAACCCGAGGTTTCACACGGTTCACCTCAAACCTAAGGTTTTGATTGGTTTACCTTCAACCAGATGTTTATGCTCTCCATAGAGCAAGGGTCCATACAACGCACCCACCACATATACTCCGGCCGGAGGCGTCCTACGAGAGCTTGAAGGGGTGAGAAACACCTAAGACCCAATGCTAAAAAGGAATGATCACAAGTGTCCTCTGGACTCTGGATACTTACAGATAAGTGGATGAGTCCCATTAAGCACATTGACGAAGATCTCCTCCTTTGTTGATGAAGAGTCTTCAACTTCCTTGATCTGCAACTCAAAATATGTACTGATAGATGGCGACGGGTTGGGTCAAGGTTATGATGAAATCCTACTCTGAAAAGATTTTCCTATAAGGAAGATAGAGCAATTTTAATCATCTATGCATTCAAGGCATCCCAGCTTCATGATTTACCATTAAGGTAGTAGCTGGAGGATCCTTGAATGCAGAAGTTTATTTCCCAATCCACTCTATTGAATATCAATGATGAGAGTGGATTGGAGGATGAACTCCCTTGAGAGAAAGGGCTTTGGGTATAAGATCTAAGGTTAAACACTCAAAAGCACTCTCCTTTCTTTCACAGCAACAATAGACAAGTCCTCTTTGTATAGGCAAAAGGTTTCAACAGATACAAAATGGTCACATTTATGACAGAGTTCGATATCATCGAGCAGGTTCGATATCATCGAGTGTATACTCTCGATAGCATCGATGGTTCGCTCGATGACTCAAACTCAATGTCATACGCAAACCTTTTGCCAGCTGGTCAGTGAATTGAAACGATTGTCAATCTCATCGGATTTCGAACTTTGATTTCATCGAGAGAGGTTTGATCCATCGACATTTGAAGAATGAGAGAGACTTGACTTGAAATATTTCAGGTTTTTATGAATGATTGAGGGACCTTCGAGATCATTGGAATTTGAATGTTGATGATATCGATAGCTGTGTCGATGCATCGATAAATCAAAAGGATTTTTCATAAAGCTTTCTAGACAGTTTATGTCCATGTTCGATGCAATCGATACGGCATTGATATCATCGATATTTGAATATCGATTCTATCAAGTGATCCTCGATCATAGATAAACCACCCTAAAATATTTTGCTGGAGAACTTGGCGCCCAAGACTGATATCATCGAAGGCCTTCCGATATCATCAAGGTTTAAATTTTGATGGTATCGAGGAGGCTTCGATATTTCGATGCTTATATGATATTCTTAAGAAAATACAGGGGGCGCCGGAATTCTGCCTGTCAATTTTATCGAGTCACTTCCGATAAACTCGAGATTTGAATATCGATGATATCGATAGGTGTATCGATACATCGATAATTTCGTCTAGATATGTATGAGGTTGCTGGACATATTTGGTCCTCTTTTTTATAGAATCGATGGAGCATCGAGGACTCGACAACACAGGTTGATTATATCGAGATGTGTATCGATAAAATCGACAAGGCAAGAAAACTTAGAGAAATTTTCTATTTTGAAAACGTTTTCTTACCCTAAAAATTCTAAGATGTTCTAGTTTGTTTTAAGGGTTTTAGCATACCTGGTGATTTGGGACAACGGATGTGAGGCTTAGATTTACCTATGGTGAGCTTACACACATCTGGTTAAGGTAGACGCTTGAATTGATCTTCCTATCAGGCTTTGTAGTCTGACTAACTTAACACTCACATTAATTGACAAACCAGGGCACTTTCAAACCCTTGTTTATGTGACTAAACATTGAACAATCTACTTCAAGAGAAGCGGTTCTACAGGCTACATCAAGAGATATGTCTTCAAGGTGAAGATAAATATAATCTATCTTTGTATTTTAGTTTCTTTGAGATAGCTAGAAAATCTCACTTGTTGGTTTGTCTGAGATAGCCAGAAAATCTTAGAAAGGGTTTTTTATTTTTTTGTTATAGCCCTTTTAAAATCACTACTGTATAAGTTTTTAAGGTGGACCTATGAAAACCTTATTTTTAGTGAAAGCCAATATCACATGAGTTGTGATTATTGGGAGTGGAGTAGGTGTGGCTATTTGAGAACAGTTGGTGTACACACTGAACCACTATAACTCCTGGTGTTGTGGTGAATGTTTAATTTTTTTAATCTATGGTAAATGATTGTAATTTTATTTCTGCACTAGTGGTGAATGATTGTAATTTTATTTCTGCACTAGTGGTGAATGTTTGTAATAGATAGCTTTATTATCTCTTGTTAGGTTTGAAGTCTTGGTCCTTACAAATGTTCGTGAAATAAGGTTGTCCTGCCTAAAACATTGTTTTTGCTGAAGGTTATCCTACGAACTAAGTTTGAATCAATTTTTCAAAACTAGTGCTATTAAGATTTCTGATTTATTTTAATTTATTTATTATTTCATTACTTTAAGTTTTTATTTGGCATAGTCCTATTCACCCCCCCCCCCCCAAAAAAAAAAATAAAAAAAAATCTTTAGGATTGTTAAGCTCTCCTTTTTCACCCATGGATCGTGGCCCAAATCATCTTACATAAACCCTACCCATTTGTCTTTCCAAGCAGCCTTTGATCTTCCCAAGTAGTCTTTAGTCTATCAATTTTGGAATCGTTCATCTCCTGCTATTAAGACATTTATGGCGGTATCCCTATATAATGGGAAGGAACCCATGAAAAAAAGATATATAATCTCTAGCACAAACCCATAGAGTGTAGAGAGGTATTGCAAGAGAGAAGTTAGGTTCCGTCACTACCACACGACTTACTGTGTGAATCTCATTTTAGAGAAAAGTGTTCTTGTAGACCTCTTCTTAAACTAGTGAAAGTAGCGTAACTCTCTTCTGGTGATGTGAGATGCATTCGACAAGATTTGACAATTGAGCCTCTACCTTTTGCTACTATTGGTTCAAGCGAATTGCTTTAAGAAGTCGTTTTCGAACATTGGTATTAGAGCTTTAGAGGTGTGCCTTCGCCGCATATTTTACTTTTTCTCTCTCGATCTTTTTCTCTTTTTCTACTTGAATAAGAAATCTAAAAGAAGGGATTGAAATCCCTAACTGAATGGGTGAATAGCTTTTCAGAGTAACCGACTACGTCCAACGGGGAAATGATTGATTGTTGGTTACAAGTGGATTAGAGAGAGAGAGAGAGAGAGAGAGAGAGAGAGAGAGAGAGATTGAACCCCAGATGTAGTTTTGTCCTCTCATGATTAACAGTCAAGATTAATGGCCTTGGTTTTTCATTATTATCACAAAGTTAATTATCTTATTGGTCGCAGACATTCATGATCAAATTGTGTTTTCGACCAGAATGATCGAATTTGGTCAGGAAGCTATTTTTGACTAAGTGGTCAATTTCGGCCAAGGGACTGCTTTCAACTAGAATGATCGAATTCGGTCAAGTTTCTATTTTTTACCACGATCCAACGATACCTTATGAGTTGTGGTGTAGCAGAAAACCAGACCTGACATATTTGTGCCCTTAGGGATCGACCGGTTTCATTCATATTCCATCTCAGAAAACTGGGACATTAGATCAAAGATCCCTAAGTGCATTTTCATTTGATACCTTAAGCACTCTAAGGTTTATGTTATGTTGTATGAATAAGAAAATGATTGAAATGGAATCACGAGATGTCGATTTCCTCAAGGATGATTTCCAAGCAAGAAGAGATCTCAGTGCACCCATGTGTTCTTCGAGATGATAGACTCAGACCTTGACTCAATCACAACCACCCAGCCATCATTCGGTGAAGGTGGGGAGACAGATCACCCACCTGTCGGTCCAGTTGATCCACCGATCACCGAGGATAGTGGGAGGGTTCTTTTGCCTAGTGGGTGTATACCACATCAGGCCGAGACTGACTCAGATCATGAACCTAAACTGAGGAGGAGCACTCATGGATTGAAATCACATCGTCATGTTGAGATTAAAGGGAAATCATTCATGGTTTCTTCCTTAAATGATGATGAGCCGGTCTCATACAAGGAGACGTTGTCATCTCCTGCTGTAAAAGAGTAGATAAAAGCTATGAACGATGAGATCCACTACATGGAGAAGAACCAAGTCTGGGAATGTGTTGTTCTTCCGCTTGAATGCAAGACTGTCGGGGTCAAATGGGTCCTGAAAGTCAAGCAAAAGGAAAATGGTGAAAAGGCCAAGCTATATGTCCTAAAAGGGGGGGGGGGGGGGGCAAATTAAAATATAACAGTGGAAAATAAGAAATAGGATAACCAACAAAATAAAATAAACCACAATACAGGAATGTAAAGCAACCTCAAAATAAAGAACTTGATACTAATGTTGTTCTAAGGACAACCTTTGCACCATAAAACCAAGGGTTTATGGCAGGACAAACTTACTAGAACAAGTTGAATATTAAAACTCAAACAAAAAGGAAATAAAAAAAATAACAAGAAATAAATTCTAAACTATTACAACATTCCCCACTTTGCTTGAAATGTAAATATTACAACATTCACATCCACATATACATTCCACAAATCTGAATGATTAAAGATATAGAAATTAAAAGAACATTTAAATCACAAAACACACCGATATATAGTGGTTCGCCCGTGTGTTCACCAACTGTTAAACAACAGCCACACAGCTTGCTACTCCACTCCTAATATCCTCACACAGGGGATATCAGAGTTCACTATCAAAATAGGTTTCACAGGTTCACCTAAAACCTTCACAATTGTGTCTTTTCCAAAGGGCTTACACAATTCAAAAAACCCTTACTTCTGAGTTTTCTGGCTCTCCTCAGATAATCAACAACTTTGAGATTTTTCTAGCTTAACCTCAAATAAAACCAAATAAAGTAAATTACACAAAATGTAAAATACCTGTTTTTCTTCTTTGTTGTAGCAGCCCGGAAGAACCAAGTTGGAGTAGAGATTTGAATGTCAAAGTTTAATGTCCAATACTCACTATATAATGGTTCTAAGTTCTAATAGATTTTAGATTAAAATAAATGAGATAACTTTAATTAATTTTGATTCCAGAAAAAGGAAAACAACACTTCCTCTTTTCAGAACAGATTGGAATACAAGAAACAAAATCAATTTAAAAAGCTAAAGAAATAAAATATTAAATATGCACACTTAGCTTAAATGGAGCACAGATTTATCTCTCAGAAGGCCAGATTAAAATTGCTTGAGTAGTGTATAATTTTCTGAGATTTATGCTCTATTTATAAGTAAGAAAATCACGTCTTCAACCGGTCTAAAAGTCGCTACGACTGGTCATAGGACCAGCGAAAATTTGAAAATTCGAGCGCGATAAGATAAGGCAGTTTCACGACTAGTCGTAGGTAGTCTATGACTGGTCGAAGGACACCTTCGACTGGTTGAAGGTTGCTCAGGACTAGTCAAAGCTAGTCGAATTTCAATGCTGTAGTTTGAGTCGTAGGTCTACGATAGGTCGAAGAATCAGTCAACACTGTTTATACGACTAGTCGAACAGACCCAAGGACTGGTCGAAGCTTAACAAAAAATTATGAATTTTTGCAACAAACTTACGACTGGTCCTGACAATTCTAGGACAGGTCGAAGCAGTACTGGGACTAGTCGAACAAAGTCCAGGACTAGTCGTAGAATAGACCAAACTCACTTATATAAAATAAATGGATTATGTATCCGAAATGACCTACTCTAAAGGTTAACCTAAGGTCAAACATACCTTAATAGTGAAGTAAGGACATTGAAATTTAGCTGAATGACCTTGAGTATAATGAAGATTGAGATCTTGGTATAGCTTGAACTTGAAAGCTTCTTGAGATCTTGAATTATATTTGTCTTGAACTAAGTTGAACATTCTCACATCCTCGAGTCTTGACTTGTGAACATTGCTTGACTATCGAAGCTGATCTTGTGAGACTTTTGTCTTGACTTGACATATCATCTATAGAGCTTTGTTCTTCACATATGCAAGCTTCAAAACAAGATATATACAGTGTCTTTAGCACCATAAATTTGACAATATAGTGAAGCTATCAACTATAACACTTACAAATGGAGCAATAGATAAGTTCAAGGCTTGACTAGTAGCTAAGGGTTATATGCAGATTAAGGGAATGGATTACAAGGAGACATTTTCTCTAGTGGTGAAACTCACATCGATCTGCCTTAATCTAGGTATTGTCACACATTTATATTTAGAGCTCTATCAGATGGATGTTAAGACAACATTTCTCAATGGAGACCTAGATGAGGAGATCTACATGTATGGGCCTATGGGTTTTAAGGTTAAGAGACAAGAGCGGAAAGTTTGCCACCTTAAAAAGTCTAGTCATGAGGATACCAGAGACTAAGTTAGTCATGAGGATACCAGAGACTGAGATTAACTTATAGGTGAACGCGATTTCTTCACCTATAAATAGACGATGGATTTCAGAGTTTTTCATTCAATTCAAGCTAAATCAATACGATACTCTGAGAGATAAGTTAGTCATTATTTTAAGCTATATTGTGCACATTTAATATTCTCTTTTATTAGCTTTGTTATATTTAATTTTGTATTCTATATTCCATTCATATTTGAAAAAGGGATTGAGATTTACCCTATTCTTGGAATCAAAATCAAATAAAGCTAGCCCAACTTGATTTAATTTAAAATGAATTTAGAACTTAGAACCATTTCATAAGTGAGTTTGGACATTAAACTTCTACTCTGACTTGGTTCTTCCGGACTGCATCAAAGAGAATATCTAGGTATTTTACAGTTTTTGTAAATTCCTTTGTTTTGGTTTTCATTGAGATTGAGCCAGAAAAATCTCATTGTTTTAGTTTATCTGAGGTGATCCAGAAAACTCAGAGTGTGGGGTTTTTTAAATTGTGTTAGCCCACTTGAAGACATAATTGTGAGGGTTTTAGGTGAACCTGGAAAAACCTATTTTCATATTGAACACTAATATCCACTGTGTGAGGATATTAGGAGTGGAGTAGTTGTGTGGCTGTTGTTTAACAGTTAGTGTACACACAAGCGAACCACTATAATTCTTTGTGCCTTGTGATTTGAATGTTTGTTTATTTTTTATATCTTTTATCATTCAAGATTGTGGGATATATTTGTGGATGTGAATGTTGTAATCTTTACATTTCAGCATTGTGGGGAATGTTGTAATAACTTAGATTTCCTTTCTTGCTATTTTCTTTTTATTCCTCTTCAGTTTGAGTTTTTGATACACTTGGTTTTATGGTGTAAGGTTGTCCTGCCATAAACCGTTGGTTTTATGGTGTAAGGTTGTCCTTAGAAGAACAATTGTATCAACCTCTCAATACTAGAATTTTTAGGTTGTTGCTTCCTTTAACTTACATTTCATTTAGCTATCTTATTGTTTAATTCTGCTGTTATTTTTTAAATTTGGCATAGTCCTATTCACCCTGTAGGACATATAGTTCGGCCTTTTCAATTGGTATCAAAGCCTAATAGCTCATTTTTAATTATTCTATTTGGATTTATTTCCTGAGCTAATCGATCTGAGCTATTTACGATGTCAAATTTTGATAGCCTTTCAGTCACCAGGCCTCCACTATTTGATGACTCCAATTATGCCTATTGGAAAGCCAGAATGAGGATTTTCCTAAAATCCATGGATGAGAGAGTGTGGCAAGCCATAGTGACTGAATGGACCTCTCCTACCACTGAAGTAACTGGTACCGATGGATCCAAATCTATGAAAATTTCACCTTATTTTTCTTAAACCACACTTCAGAAAAGTGAGAGTAGGGTCAATGCAAAAGCACTAAATACAATCACTTGCGCACTGTCACTGGATGAATTCAAAAAAATTATATCCTGTGATTCTGCAAAGCAAGCCTGGGATATTTTAGAAATGACACGTGAGGGAACATCAATTGTCAAGAAATCTAAAGTCCAAATCCTCACAACCAAATTTGAGGAAATACGTATGGAGGAAAGTGAAACTTTCATGGACTTTTATACTAGATTAAATAACATTGTTAACTCTATGTGGGGTCTTGGTGATAAAATCCCAGAAAGTAAAGTCTGTGCAAAGATACTACGCTCATTACCTAATTGGTTCAATTCAAAGGTGACCGCGATCTAGGAACTTCGTGATACGGACAATATGAGGGTAGAAGAATTGGTTGGGTCTTTACAAACCTATAAGTTGAATCTTAAAGCTCCTAAAGGTAAATCAATTGCCCTTAAATATTCTAAATATTTTTCTAAAGAAAATTATAGTAATTCTGATTTAGAAAATTCTAAAGATGATATGGCCCTTTTAGCTAAAAAGTTGTACAAAATTTTTAAAAGTAAAAAGATGGTTGATTTTCAAAAATCAAATGATAAAAAAAGAACTAAAACTAAAACTTGGAAATCTTTAAAAGATAGTCAATGTTACAACTGCCATGAATATGGGCATTTAACGAACAAGTGTCCTAAAAAGGATAAACCTAAAAGGAAAGGTATGTTGGCTACTTGGGATGAATCTTCTGGCTCTGAAGCCTCTTCTGAATCAGAAGATTCTGAAATCGAGTCGGGTAATGAAGTCAAAGCCCTTATGACTCTAGCCAAGTTCACTTTTTAAGATCATGATGATTCAACTAGTGAAGAAAATCTGAATAGTGATCATAAAAATGAAGATCTTTAAGATGCTTACAATGCCCTATACAAGGAAAGTTGTAAAATTGCGGTAAAACTAAAACTTCAGAAAGAAAAGTTTTTGAAACTTAAAGAAAATTTTGATACTCTTGTTTTAGAAAAATCCCACATTTCAGATTATTTTGAAAAGACTAAATGCGATTTAGATTTCAAAACCTCCCTTATTAAAAATCTAAAATTTGAAAATGAAAAACTAAAACTTGAAGTCTTTTCATTTTTGAGTTTAAAGGAGACGTGGAGGTATGCCCAAGGTGATCCTAAGTTAGAAAAACTATTATTCGGATCAAGAAAATGTGGCGATCAATCCGGTTTGGGCTACGACAAAAATGTTTCTCCTAAACAGAAGAATACTCCTCCTAAGTTTGTGAAAGGAGAGTCTTCAAACTTAAAAGGGAATAGTTCAAATCAAAATTTTTCTAAAAATACTAAAACTTTTCAATCTTTTAAACCTAAAAGCAACCATATCAACTATAAAAATCAGAATTGAAACCCTTTAGCTGAAAAGATAGTTGATTTACTTAAGGAGCTCTTAAAATCTAACTCAGTAGGTCATTCTTACAATAACTACATTTACAAGAAGACCAACTATACTCCTAAACCCAAAACAGTTATGAAATATGTTCTTAAGGTTACTAGCTTGGTTGCCCACACCGCTTTCAAAGCTTCAAGCTATTTAAAGTGGTACCTAGACAGTGGTTGCTCCAGGCATATAACCGGCGACAGGGGTATGTTCACCAATCTTAAAGATATGAATGATGGTTCAGTCACATTCGGTGATGGTAGCAACTGTAAGATTATTGGCTAAGGTACAGTTCAACTTTTTAACCTCCCTTTATTTGAGAATGTTTTACACGTTGAAGGGTTAAAACACAACTTGTTAAGCATATCTCAAATATGCGATAACAATCATAGCGTAAAATTTACTAATCAAGGTTGTGAAATTTTAAATAAAAAGGGTTCTGTAATATTAACTGGTCTTAGAACTTCTGAAAACTACTACATTGTAACTGATTCTAGCTCATCTAATCAATCATGTTACATGGTCCATACCAATGAGACTGTGTTATGACATAAGCACCTTGGACATGTACACTAGCGCAATTTGTATAGATCAAGCCAAAGAGAACTGGTAAGAGGTCTACTTAAATTACAGAAAGTAGATAAAATATGTGGCAGATGCCAGATTGACAAATAAACTAGGAATGCTCACAAAAAGGTGGACTCCAATGCCACATCCAAACCGATCGAACTTCTCCACGTGGATCTTATAGGACCAACCAGGACGGAGAGTCGAGGTTGAAAAAAATACATACTGGTAATCGTGGATGATTTTACCAGATTCACTTGGGTAGCCTTCTTAAGGGATAAATCAGAAATCATTGATGAAGTAAAACGAGTTCTCAAACAGATCCAAATGGAAAAAGGTTCTCAAGTCTGTGAGATTCGTAGTGATCACGGATCAGAATTTGAGAATAGTAGTTTTAAGAAATTCTATTGCGATAAGGGAATATCACATGAATTCTCTGCACCTAAAATACCACAACAAAATGGAATTGTTGAAAGAAAAAATAGAGTGCTTCAAGAAATGGCTAATGTAACGTTGAATAGTATGAAGCTCCCTAAAAATCTTTAGGCTGAAGCCGTAAATACTACTTGCTATATAATCAACCGAGTTTATACAAGTAAGTCAAATAATAAAACGGCTTATGAAATATGGTTTGATAGGAAGCCTACTGTCAAATACTTTCGAATTTTTGGCAGTAAGTGCTATATTTTACGAGACCGTGAAAATCTGAGTAAGTTTGACACCAAAAGTGATGAAGGGATCTTTTTAGGATATGCTTTGAATAGTTGAGCGTATCGAGTTCTTAATAAGAGACCGGTGTGATTCAAGAATCTATCAATGTGGTTATTGATGATCACTTGAATACACCTGTCTCAAGTTCAGTTAATGATGAAGTACTTCTAATTGATAAACCAGATTCTTCATCAAGTCAAAATAATTCTGAACTAAGGATTATTAAAGACCAACCAACTGATTAAATTCTTGGAAACCCTCTCATTGGTGTATGCACTCGTAGACAACGTGAAGATATATGTAATTATGTGTGCTTTATATCTCAGATAAAACCGGCTAATGTAAAAGAAACTCTTACTGACGAAAACTGGATAGTTGTGATGCAAGAAGAGCTTAATCAATTTGTTAGAAATGATGTTTTGTACTTAGTTCCTAGACCTAAAGATAAACATATTATCTGAACTAAGTGGATTTTCAAAAATAAGTCTGATGAACTTGGTAATATAATTCAAAACAAGGCTAGACTGGTTGTACAAGGGTACGCTCAAATTGAAGGCATCGATTATGATGAAACCTTTGCCCCAGTAGCTCATCTTGAATCAATCAGACTGTTTATATCAATTGCATGCTTTAGAAAGTTCAAAATTTATCAAATGGATGTAAAGAGTGCCTTCTTGAATGGCGATTTGCATGAAGAAGTATATGTTGAACAACCAATGGGGTTTGAAGGCCCTAAGAATACTGATCAGGCCCTAAGAATACTGATCATGTATACTGCCTAAAAAAGGCTCTCTATGGTTTAAAACAAGCTCCCAGGGCATGGTATGAAAAAGAAATGACTAAGTTTTTACTAAGTCATAACTTTATAATGGGAAGTGTTGATAAAACTCTATTTGTAAAGAAACATAATGATCACATTTTAATAATACAAATTTATGTTGATGATATTATTTTTGGATCTACCTATGCTAACATGTCTATTGAGTTTATAGATCTTATGAAATCTAAGTTCGAAATGAGTATGGTTGGAGAATTGAATTATTTCCTAGGGTTGCAAGTTAAACAGCAACCTGAGGGTTTCTTTATCTCCCAAACCAAATATGCTTTGAACTTAGTTAAAAAGTTTGGATTTGAGAATGGTAAGAATTTTGATACTCCTATGAGTACGACCTTAAAACTCTTAAAGGACTCTACAGGTAAGAAAGTAGATCCTAAATTATATCGCAGTATGATAGGTAGTTTGCTGTATTTAACTGCAAGCTGACCTGATATTGCATTTAGTGTAGGAATTTGTGCTAGATATCAATCTGACCCTAAAGAGTCACATTTAACTATTGTTAAGCGGATTATGCAATATGTCGTAAGTTCAGTTAATCTGGGTCTTTGGTAACCACATAATACTAGTGTTCAATTAGCTGGTTACACTGATGCTGATTGGGTGGGTAATGTTGATAATAGGAAATCAACTAGTGGTGGTTGTTTCTATGTTGGGAATTGTTTAGTTTCTTGGTAGAGTAAGAAACAAAGTTCCGTATCGCTCTCTACCGCTGAGGCTGAATACATTGCAGCAGGAAATTAATGCACTCAGCTGGTATGGATGAAAAGATTGTTAAGCGATTACGGAATTGCACATGATTCTATGGTTTTATATTATGATAATTCTAGTGCAATTAATATTTCTAAAAATCCAATCCAACATTCACAAACCAAGCACATTGACATTAGATATCACTACATTCGTGAATTAGTGGAAGAAAAGATAATTTCTTTGGAATACATTCCAACCGAGACTCAACTTGCTGACATTTTCATGAAACTGCTCGACAAAAACAGGTTTAATAATTGAAATTTGAGCTTGGTATATGCAATTTGAATTGATTATTTATTCATCTGTGCATCATATTGTATATATCTGTTATTTTAAATAATTAGAATTTTAAATTTCAAGAAAATTGCATATTTTTGGCAGTGCACGACCAGTCGAGTACATACTCGACCAGTCGTCGCATGACCTATCGAGAATGTCCTCGACCAGTCATGTAGCGCAGACTGGTACTTTAATTTGGGGGAAAACCCTTTTTTCCTCATTTGTGCTTCTTCTCCAACAAGTCTAAGCTCGACTGGTCGTACCCAACTTTCTTGATCTTCAAGGTTAGTGTGTTAATTCCATTTTTCTTGTAGATTCAAGTCCATATCACTTCATTTTCATACTTGGAGTGATTTATTTATTGTTTCTTTAAGGTTTTTGGGGTTTTCTTCACCAAAATCTGATTTTAAGAAAACCCACTCTACATCTTTTGCTACCTCTTGATTCCTTCATTTCTTAGTTGCAAATGGATGCTAGAGGTAAAAAGAAAACTTCCCGTGGTGCTTCAACATCTAGATCGACACCTATCACATGGAGCCACCTTCGGTCACCCGAAGATGATCCCTCCTATGTACGGGATTTACGGTTGCGCAATGTGATAGTTGAATGACCTGTGCATATTGAACATATTTCTCCATTTGAGATCTTTCCTCTTCTCCAAGTTGTAGGATGGGATAACATTCTACATTAGGGTGGGCCAGCATATTGGTCTATTGCGCAAGCTATGTTTGCATGTATTTCTGATTTTTTAACTGAAAATTTAACTTTTATTTTAGCAACTAGAGAAGGTCCATTTGAAGTAGACCGACATTTGATTGCTCGTCTAATAGATATACCTGTCATTGATGAAGGTATTCCTATTAGCTCTCTAGTTGATAAGCCATTTGAATCAGAAAAACGTAAGCTTACTAGAGCATTATGTAATATAGATGCGTAATGGAGTCAAAATGGAAATGTGCTTGCTTCAAAGTATTTATTACCCAGATACAGGGTCCTTCACAGGATATTTATTTTAAATCTTTATCCTCATTCTGGTAACGAAACCGAACTCACCTCTTTCATGGTTCGGATTTTGCATTCCATCATCTCTGGTACATCTATCTGTCTTCCTTCTTTGATCTATCATTTCATTATACAATTCCGTCTCCATCCTAGACACGGTGATATCCCTTTTGCATATCTTATGACTGTGTTAGCCACTCATATGTTAGTAGCTATGCCTGTTGGAGAGGCTCTCATTCAACACCTTATTTTCAACAATTTCAATATCAACAAAATGAATTTGACGTTGGCTGATGGCCAAGTCAATGAGGGTGTTGGTGGAGTTGAAGTTGTGAATGAAGAGGAAGGCGATTTACCTCCAGATGATATTAATATGGATGATATCTTTAATGAGCTTGAATCATATTCTGAGGCTGACTCTGATTATTAGCCTTTTGATTTTGCTGAGAGGTTGCATTCTCTTGAGGAATAGGTGGCTCAGATTCATGTAACCCAGGATTCGCAATTTGCTTATATGCATGAATATATGAGGCACATTAATAAGGGTTTATATCAGATTGATCCATCTATTCATGCTCCCTCTTCAGGATCTGATTAGTATTTTCTAATTCTGGATTGTAATAACTCTAATGATACTTTGCTTCCTTTTGGTTTGTGGGATTGTCTTTTCTTAAACTTGAATGATGTTAATTAATGATACTTGAACTTTACTTGCTTATGATTTTCATAACTTGCTCCTTTCTTCTTCCTTGTTTATCTACATCCTATTTCATGTATAGGGTTCTTCCTTTGTCATATTGTGACAAAAAGGGTGGGAATTTTGACATGCTTGATATGTGGTGTTTGTGATTTAAGGCATGTGGATTGTGGATGGAGGATAGGAGTAAGGGGGAGTAGTAGCAAAGCAAATGCTTGCTTCTTTATTTTATAACTGGTGCATGATTCTTTAACCAGGTTGACTGGTTTATATTGTGAATGATTCTTTGTGTGTATAATGCCTATGTTTATGTGGAGTGTTTTTTGTGTTTTGTCACAAATTTGACAAAGGTGGAGATTGTAAGTGCTATGGGTTCCAGCTCCTATAATTGTCAAATTTTGTAGTGCCAAAACCTCTCTTGGAATCTGTGTCTTGTATAACTCTCCTACATAATGAAGACTGTGCATCACTCTAGAACAAAGATTTTTACTTTAAGAAATACAAGTTTACATGGTCATGTTCAAGTATAACAATAAGTTCAAGATTCATAGATCAAGCTCCAAGTCAAGACAAAGTTTTTTACTTTGGACCTCAAGCTCAAGACTAAAGAGGTTTCAAATTCAAGCTTCTTAAAGTTACAATTTTAAGATTCAAATTGAAGCTTCAAAAGGTTTCAAGTTCAAGCTTCATCATGTAATGATCACAAGTTTCGTGAACTTCAACGATCAACTATCAACCGAAGGAAAAGAAGTTTCAATGTTCATACTTCATGAATAAAGGTATGAATGACCTTAGATTGACCTTAGGGTAGGTCATTTTGAATACATAATTCAATTATATCATTTTATAAGTGAATGGCCTATTTCTCGACTAGTCCTGGACTCTGTTCAACTAATCCTAACACTGGCTTGACCAGTCCAAGAAATTCCACAACCAGTCCTAAGTTTGTTGTAAAAATTTTAGATTTTTTTGTTAAGCCACAACCAGTCCTGGAGACTACTCGACTGATCGTCTGAACAGTGCTCGACTCGTTCACGACCAGTCTTGTGGCTACGACTCAAAGTCCAGCAACTATTTCACGTTTCACACGACCGGTCGTGAGCAGGTCACCACTAGTCGTGGAGGTCCCTCAACCGTTCATGGAGGGCTTACGACCAGTCGTGGAATGGCTTTATTTGATCGTGCTCAAAATTTCAAAATTCTATTGGTCCTACGACCAGTCGTAGTGTCCATAGGACCAGTCGTGAATGCGATTTCTTCACCTATAAATAGATGACGAATTTTAGAGTTTGTCATTCAATTCAAGCTAAATCAATACGATACTCTGAGAGATAAGTTAGTCATTATGTTAAGCTATATTGTGCATATTTAATATTCTCTTTTATTAGCTTTGTTATATTTGATTTTGTATTTTATATTCCATTTATATTTGAAAAAAGGATTGAGATTTACCCTATTCTTGGAATCAAAATTAAATAGAGCTAGCCCAACTTGATTTAATTTAAAATCAATTTAGAACTTAGAATCATTTCATAAGTGAGTTTGGACATTGAACTTCTACTCCGACTTGGTTCTTCCGGCCTGCATCAAAGAGAATATCCAGGTATTTTATAGATATTGTAAATTCCTTTGTTTTGGTTTTCATTGAGATTGTGTAATGCCCTGAAAATCAGGGGTCGAGTAGCAACTCAACTCTCGAGTTCCAAAACATTACTTATGCAACATATATGCTTATGATTAAATGTTGTCTGTGTTAGTGCATTAATCATGAGTGGGATTGTACCAAAACAGTAATTCATACTCCAGATCAATTTATACAACGCAAACGAAAGACTGAAAGATGTATATAAACGTATATGAGCCCAAAAGGATCACTATCGGTCTCAGAGTATGAACACATCACTGAGTCACCATATACATGTAATAGTTCAAGAGTCAAAATGTCAAAAATATTTCAACTACAATGATAAGCCTTGTAGCCCTATCGATCAGGACGACCTAAAAGAACTACATATACGAGAACGCATCCTGATCGCCATCGGAATCAGGCTCCGCCTCCTGAGTCGCATCATCATCTGCAACTAAGACAGAGTCTGGTGGGTGTTCAGAACACTGTCCCAGAATGTGGGAGTGAGTGATCAACTCAGTGGAATCATAGAGCAAAGGTTAACACGTTATCAACTCAGTCAAGCAGTAATGATAAAGCAGATATATCATACATTCCTAGATACTCTTATTAATGCAAGGATGAAATGTATTCATGATGCATGCCCTCACCTACACTCCCTTGTGCGACACCATCTTATGGTTGCGACATGCTTTCTTCCCTCTGTGCTCTTCAACCCGGGGCACATGCAGTGCGATGTTATAAGCGTGATTACTAAGTTCTTATTAGTCCTTTTCATACAGCAGGATTTGGGAAACTAAGGTACCTCCCTTATATCATTTCCTAAACAATGATCCATTATAGGGTCGTCAGTCCCAACAATTCTCATACGATGTTACGGTTCTAGGTCACTACAAAGGGCTCGTCGCCTCGATACAGTGTAGTCCTGGTTTATACTCTAATTGCTACGGAAAGGCTAGTCGCCTCAATGTAGGCTTAGATTATGCCCGAGGTCACTACAAAGGGCTGTCACCTTATCAGTGTAGGCCGACAGCTCGAATTTAGTGTCCCATACCATCGTATTCGGCTCATGAGGCAGTGTTGCTCACTGGTCACTACGGGTGGACTCGTCGCCCCAGCGTAGGTTGACAACTTGACCATAGTGTCCCATACCACCATGTCCGGCATATGAGTCTTAGCAGATCGAGGTACCAAGGTTAACGGGATTTCCACTGGTGAGTTTAGTACCTTTGGTTTAAGCAGGAGCGTCCAAACATGGTGAACATACATCGGGTCAATCGGGTTACTTGACGAGCCCGACTAGTACGAGCGTATAATGAGTTGATCGACATGAAGTACGTAAGCACTCCGTGTGGCCTAACCACTATCGACAATTCTAGTACGGCTCGGGTTCGTCAAACACGTCCTACGTGGTGAATAAATCTCAATCACGAACTCAAAGCCTGTTACCGATTGCCTGGACTACAATATAGCCCCAATCACATTCAATCCTTAACCAGTAAGCACGAGGAGTAGTCAGAGCAGAATTAACCAAGTAGTTCAAACATGTTAACAAGCATGTTATAAAATACAACTTAAATAGGAAATCCAAACACATACATTTCATAAGTAAGCAATTTAAACTAAGGTAGTTGAGAATCCTATCTCACACCCACCCAAAGCACCATTTACTAAGTACTTACTTATACAAGCATTTTTACAAACACTTAGACTACACGTATTAACATACATAACGTATGTTGGCTAAAACATGTATTAGGGCAAATCCTTTCGCCGAGGAGTTGTTACACAGAACTAGCATATACACACAATAGTTAGTCATGGTAAACACACTTTCATATTTCGTACGTATACGGTATTTTTTATAAATACACAGAATACGCTAAACTCCACAAATTTCATATATAACTGAAACGCAAAACAAACATTGCATTTTGCATGGGAAATAGCATCCACATCAGGAATCTATCATTATCCGACATTGAAAGCTTTGAAAACCATAATCTATACGTCTATAGTCTGCACCTTATGCCGATAAACGCCTAACGGAATCGTTTTAGACATTAAGTCTTTGTCAACGGCAGATTTGCAACCTATAGCATGAGTTAGGTTAGCCATTTCATAACTAGCACTATCAGAAACCCTAAGC
Organism: Magnolia changhungtana; assembly: GCA_030180095.1. Classification (NCBI taxonomy): domain Eukaryota; kingdom Viridiplantae; phylum Streptophyta; class Magnoliopsida; order Magnoliales; family Magnoliaceae; genus Magnolia; species Magnolia changhungtana. The sequence continues at coordinate 9,052,730 of JASAUF010000625.1, forward strand.
CAAATTAGGGTTAGTTTCCTTTCCCAAGTGTAATGTCGAAATCGCCGGAATAGTGATGCAGGTAGTGTAGCTAAGTGCGTGAAACGATAGGATCGAATCCCAGGAAGAATCCCCACTTCTCTCTCTCTCTCTCTCTCTCTCTCTCTCTTCTTTCTTCTCTTTCTTAGGGTTTAGAAAATTCGTATGAAGTGAGAGGGAGAGGGTTTAAGGTCCTTATATAGGCCCAGAACTGATGGGAATGACCCCATGGCCAAGGTATACTTAGGTTATGTCCAAAGAGCGTCTGTTTCAGCTTAACGGAGCACTTGAGCCTAAGGTTGGACTTAAGCTCCCTTATGTTGGATCTAGGTCAAGCTGAGTTTTCGGTCCGATCGAGTTTACAGATTGCCCGTGGTGGACCAGTTTCAGTTCAATGGTCCACGATTATCGATTAGGGCCACAAGTACACTGACCCGTGTATGAAATTTTGCCCGATCCGAGGGTGTATTTGAGTCAGATTCTGACGGTCAAAATCCTTATATTTGGACCTACAAGTGAACAACTCAGTTTTCTTAAGTTTGAATTTATTTCCTAAAGATATTCGCGTTTCTCACACACTTCTCTCCTGGCTCGAGCGAATAGCTTCGAGATACTGTCTGGACTTGATTTCCTAGGTGGTTGTCAAGTCCAGCAAGGCGGTCTTAATTATGTAATTTCGTAGTAATCGGACTTTCGACGTGCGGTCCAGGTTTGATATGAAGTTTCAATGTGCTCCCGAGAGCAATTGGGCAATGAGATTGATCCTAGATTTTGGGTTAATGTAGCATCAATGATTCTACAAGTTTTGGGTCTTACAGTTCGTATTTAAAGTGGATCAAGCGAATTTCACAGCTAAACTACTTTAGCACCTGGTTAAACTTGTCTAATTTTTAAAGGATTTGGTCCTGAGTGACTTCTGCCTGAGGTGGTACTCGGGTCTTTGTACGGAATTTTTCGAGTCGTTACAGATTGAGCTAGAAAAATCTCATTGTTTTGGTTTATCTAAGGTGATCTAAAAAACTCAGATGAAAGTGCCTTGGTTTGTCAATTAGCGTGAGTGTTGAGTCAGCTAGACTGTAAAGCCTCATAGGAAGATCAATTCAAAGCGTCTGCCTCAACCGGATGTATGAAAGTTCACCACAGGTAAATCTAAGCCTCACATCCCATGTCCCAAAATACCAGGTAAATAAAACCCTTAAAACAAGTTAGAACATCATAGGGTTTTTAAGAAGTTAAGAAAACTTTTTCAAAATCAGAAAATCTCTAAGTTTTCTTGCTTTGTTGATTTTATCGATACATAGCTCGATATGATCGACCTGCGCTGTCAATGTCCTCGATAACAAATTGATTTCATCGGAATGAGGACAAAAGTGTCCAGCAACCACATGTATACTTGGACGGATTTATCGATGTATCAATATACCTATCGATATCATCGATATTTGAATATTGAGTCCATCGAAGGTGACTTAATAATATTGACAGGCAGATCTCCGGTGCCCCTATTTTAACTTAAGATTATCATATGTGCATCAATATATCGAAGCCCCGTCAATACCATTGAAGTTCAAATCTCGATGATATCGGAAAGCTCTCGATGATATCGGTCATGGGCACGAAGTTTTCGCAAAATATTTCAGGATAATTTATCTTTGATCGAGGGTCACTCGATTAAATCGATATTCAAATATCGATGATATCCATACAGCATCGATTGCATCGAACAAGGATATAAACTATCTAACAAGCTTAAAGAGAAATCCGTTGGATTTATCGATACATCGAGACGAGTATCGATATCATCGACATTCAAATTCTGATGATCTCGAAGTCGAAATATTTCAGGTTTAAAGAGACTTGTCTTTGTGTTGTAGATCAAGGAAGCCGAAGATTTTTCATCAACAAGGAGGAGATCTTCGTCAATGTGCTAAATGGGACTCATCCACTTATTTGTAAGTTATTAGAGTTCAGAGGACACTTGTGATCATTCCTTTTTAGGATTGGGTCTAAGGTGTTTCTCACCCTATCAAGCCCTCGTAGGAGGCCTCCGGAGGGAGTGTACGTGGTGGGTATGTTGTGTTGACCCTTGCTCTATGGAGAGCATAAAATGGTAGGTTCCTTGTGTGGATCCTTGGCCAGTGTGCATAAAATCGGGTGCTATGTGTTGACCCTTGCTCGGGGAGCATAAACAGTCAGCCTTGGAGTAGGTTGTAAAGGTTGAAGGTGAACCTGATTTAAAACCTTAGGTTTGAGGTGAACCACTATGAAACCTCCTTAGTGAAATCCGGCACACTCAAGGATTGAGTGCGTCTGCTAGGAATGGAGTAGACAAGTATTCGAACCAATATAAAAATGACTGTGTTTGAGATTGTTATTGTCTTTCATTTGTTTATGTGATTTCCTTGAATGCTTTCATATCTAATTATCTGAGATCACACCTCACACACATGCACAGTCATATCCATCATAAACTATTTTGTATATTGTTCGGCTTTCAAATCGTTTGTGATTGGATCCTCTACCGGGCTTGGAAGCCAGCAGAGTTACTCTTGAGTAATCCTAATATATGCTTGTTGTTAGGATTAGAGTGATAGGATCTTAAATTATTATAAAAATCTTAAAAAGTCCTATTCATCCCCCTCTAGGACATATTGGCATATTCCTACTTCAAGTAAAGACCGCTATTTCAATTGGTATCAGAGCGGGTCTCTCTTTAAGGGCTTCACCGCCTAGAGAGTGATCTTGACTGAAGTTGGGAATATGGCGAAAGGAGAGGGCTCATCGGTCACTAGGCCTCCAGTATTTGATGGATCAAATTATGCATACTGAAAGGCTAGGATGCACTACTTTCTAAGATCTTTAGATCATGATGTTTGGAATATAATTGAAAGTGGATATATGCCACCATCTGAACAAATTGTACTTGACAATGGCACAACCATCACAAAACCCAAACCCAAAGAGAAGTGGACGACGTTTGATAAAGAAAAGTAAACTGCTGAAGCTAAAGTTATGAACGCCATCTACTGTGCGGTGTCCCAAGATATATTCAATCAAATAAGTATGTGTGGGACATCTAAAGAAGCATGGGATCTATTGGAAACAACCTATGAAGGCACAAGCACTGTGAAGAGGTCCAAACAACAACCACTGACCTCAAGGTTTCAGAATGGAAGAGCATGAGACCTTTATGGAGTTCTTCATAAAGTTGAATATCATTTGTAACTCCATGGGTGGATTAGGAGAAAAAGTTCCGGTTCCAAAAATCTGTAGGAAAATACTTAGATCACTGCCGGAACGGTTTAATCCCAAAGTAATAACTATTGAAAAGTGTAGGAATATTGATGAAATGAAAGTAGAAGAACTGGTAGGTTCCCTACAAACTTTTGAACTACACTTCAAACAAACCCATAAATCCAAAACTACTATTCTAAAAACTTCAAAGAAAATAACAAATGAGGATAGTGGAAGTGAAAAGGATGATAAAGATGAGGAAGTGGCTTTGCTGGCACAAAGATTCAGGAAATTCTTTCAGAAGAATCGTGGCTGTCCTACCAGAGGAAGAAGATGGCCAACAAACCTTCTACAGGCAAATTTGGTAAAAGGACCAAAGAACCATAATGTTATGCCTGTCAGAAGTATGGACATCTATCTACTGAATGCCCAAACAAAAAAACTAAGGGCAAGGCAATGGCTACTATATGGGATGATACAGAAGAGTCAAACTCAGAATCTAGTGACTCTGAGAGCGATGGTGACCAAAAATCCTTGAAAATTCTTATGGTCTCCACCACTCCAATCATTCCCATTGAAACTGAAAATGAGAAGGAACCACAAGCCACTGAATCATTTCCATATGATAATGAGGAATATGAAGAGGAAGAAGAGAAACAGGATAAACTACAGGATGCTTACAATCAACTTTATATTCATAGCATCCACATCCTTAAAAGACTTGGAATGTCTGAAAGCAAAAAGGAATTGTTGCAAAGAGATTTGGACAAAACCTTGGAAATTAATACACATCTAATCAATGATTTACAACAATATCATTCAGATAATGATAAGTTGGAAAGAAGCAACCTATCCCTAAAAACGGAATCATCGAAGCTTACTAAACAAGTTGAATGATTAAAAGATGAAAATGAGCATCTCCAGAATGAGAATCATACACTCCGTTTTAATTTAGAGAAATCTAGAAAATTTGCTGAAATAAACTATAAATTTTCCCAGAGTAGTGATAAGCTAGAAAAATTATTAGGGATGGGTAGAAGAGGAAAAGACAAGAGTGGCCTAGGGTATGATAAAACTAAAATAAGAACTGAAAATGCAGCACCATTAACTGAAAAATCGGCCGCTTTAGCTAGTAATATGAGAACTACTTCAGTATATCATTTATGTGGTGATTTGGGCCATTATAAGTTTGAATGCTTAACACCTAAAAGGACTCCACATTACTCTGGTCAAAATCATATTGGTAAATTCAAACCAATTAGAGAAATGTAGAGTGTCAAAAGTCCACCTAGGAGACTGGTTAAAAGAAATATTCATCCATCACCACCTAGAATGAATGACAGAATGATGGAGTCAGTGGATCAAGTGGGTAAGATAAACATGAAAGCTAAATCTACCCCAGTAAAGAATTCTGTCTTAAAATGGGTAGTAAAAGAAAAGCTGAATTGTTTGATAACTCATTTTATACCCTGAAATGTCAAGCATGAAAAGACAAGACTAGGTCATGCATCAAGATCTGGATATTTGCTGAATGATGCAATTTTGCTGTGCTCTTAATGATATATCCGAGGTTCCTCACCTCAATCTTTTTGTACATATAAATATCCTAATGTTTATAATTAAGTTGTACAAATGCTCGTACAAAATTTTGATGTGTATACTGATTTAAAAGATATTCTATTCTATACATAAGGTTATGGAAGTGTGGAAAAATGAAAATTATTTATCTTCGATATGTCTTTCGATATGTCATTCTCGATTAATCGATCAAGGTTCGATATCATCGATGCCTCTCTGGAATGTGAAGAGCCGTATGATTGAGAGTGATATCAAAGAAGGTCTCGATATCATCGGGGGAGTTATATCGATATCATCGGAACATTGGTCGATGATATCGAAGACTGCAGCCTGATAAAAGGCGGTCAAGCGAAAAGTTTATCTGAAAAGGGCATTCCATTTTCTGCGCATCTCCTCAGCCAGAGGTACATCGTGGGTCCGGGAAGCTCCTCAAGAACTGGTATTATCCTTCCATCCCTTCCATTCCAGAGTCTATCTTACTTTTTGGTCGGGTATTTTCAGTTTCCTTAAAAGAGGAATTTTGTCCGTTCTTCCCAAATCTATCTTTATAGGTAAGGACAAGGAAACGGTGTCGGGTCCTGGGGAGTTGTCTAGAGCCTCTCGACGAAAGACCCTTGCCTCAAAAGAAAAGGCAAGAGCTCCCGAACGTGGAACCCCCACTTGTTAGAAATCTCGACAAACTTCACGTGGTGGGTCTTAGTCCGAAACACCAGCACCTTCTCTGGCTAGCTTAAATCCACGTCCAGCAAAATACACTGGTAGGAAGCTCATTCACGAGAGGAAGGCAGATATGGATCGTTTAAAACCATATAATTTGGAATCCCTGTTTGCTGCAATTAATTGGTTGCCCATTCTAGACTTCGGTGGGTCGTGCCATCTAGAACGCACACACAACTTTCTCGCCGCTTGTCACTCACCCGTGTCTGATCCTCCTTCAATCATGGTTTTTCTCGATAGTGATGATGTACTACTGATCACTCCTGCTACAATTACAAATATCTTAAGGCTGGAAATATCACCCATTGGTCTCTATGAAATGGACCTCGAACACATTGAAATTCGGTCCATGGTCACTCAATACCTCTATCATGGTAGAGACATTCCTTAGTACCAAGGAAATGAATTGAAATCTAAGTTTATGGAACTGCGATTTCAGGTCTTGCATGGTATCTTCACCACAAACATCTATCCTAGAAGTACCAACCGGTTCGATCTCATAGGATTCATGACCATGATAGTGTATTCAATAGCCAACGGGATAAAAATCTGCCTCCCGACTCTAATTATACATCAGTTGGTCTACGCCATTCATACATCCAGGGATCTTCACCTGCCATATCCCTAGATCATAGACATGGTATGCAACACCATCGGCTTCCCAACGACCAGTGATTCGGAACTTTTCCTCCAAGTCTTCAATAAGAACAACACTCATAGGATGGACTTGAAGTTCCACAAGTATCTCGAGGATCCAGAAGAAGGCATTCAAGAAGAAGGAGCAGGAAGTGAAGGTGATGCTCTCGGTGAAAGAGCTGAGGCTGCTGGGCATGAACCTTCTGTGTCCCATCAAGAACCGTCAACATCAACTCTCGGGCATGCTAAACGATTAAGATGCATTAAGACAGAATTGGGATGATACAACACGATGTAGCTTAAATGAAAGAGTCTGTGGATACATGACTCACTGACTTAGAACGCATGGTCAAAGGAGTGTAGCAGAAAGTACAATAGTTGGTTGATCTGCTCACTTGCTAGCACGACGACATGACACCGTCTTCCTTGGCTTCATAAGTACTGGTTTTCGGATGCTATCACATACACTTCACTCTTATTTCTGCGTATGAACATTAATATCTTTTTGGATGTTCTGTGCTTTCATAAGTGTATGTGATAACTTACTAACTTGCATAGTCTAAACAATCTTTCTGTATGTGTGTTGCCCATGGATGGGTTAAAAACTGATGTTTGATTTTGGGTGCCCATGAGTGGGCTTGGTAGTTTTGTTGGGATAACTATTAAGCTACTGCCAATCTGGGGCAGTATATGTTTTGGATATTTTGAATATGGCTGGGTATAATTCACATATTTAATGCCATTCTAATGCTTTAAGATCCCCTGGTTTATCTAGTGTCTGATATCAAATGCATGTGATGTTTTTTAATGATTATGCTATCAGCTTATATCACTGCCCTATTTTGTCTGATATGCATACATTATTTCTGAATACGATGTCTGATTAAACTCTGTTGATCATTATACATCTTTACTTTATATATGTATGTTCTCTGAATGGTGGTTCTCCCAAATACTTCAAACTTCAGTCAAAATCTACACTTATACTATCCTTTGTCAAATGACTGACAAAAAAGGGGAGAACAGTTCAAACACCCCAAACGGAAAATTATATATCTACTTGAATGGTGTTGTAAGTGTTAGGGGGAGCAACTGCATCAAGATAGGGGGAGTTTGCAGATAGGGGGAGCAGCTTCTAAATCCGTCTGAATGATTATGTGTGTGCCCACTAGATTAAATTATAAAATTGTGTAAAGTGTATGTACACACAATTTAGGATGTTAATATAGAAGCTGTTCTAGGGTGTTTTGGTATTTTGTCACGTAATTGACAAAGGGGGAGATTGAAAGTGCCCTGGTTTGTCAATTAGCGTGAGTGTTGAGTTAGCTAGATCGCAGAGCCTCATAGGAAGATCAATTCAAAGTGTCTGCCTCAACCAGATGTGTGAAAGCTCGCCACAGGTAAATCTAACCCTCACATCCCATGTCTCAAAACACCAGGTAAATAAAACCCTTAAAACAAGTTAGAACATTATAGGGTTTTTAAGAAGTTAAGAAAACTTTTTCAAAATCAGAAAATCTCTTTCTTGCTTTATCGATTTTATCGATACACAACTCGATATGATCGACCTATGCTGTCGAGTCCTCGATGACAAATCAATTCCATCAGAATGAGGACAAAAGTGTCCAGTAACTACATGTATATTTGGACGGATTTATCGTTGTATCGATATACCTAACGATATCATCGATATTTGAATATCGAGTCCATCGAAGGTGAATCGATAATATCGACCAGCAAATCTTCGGTGCCCCTTTGTTAACTTAAGAATATCATATGTGCATCAATATATCGAAGTCCCCACGATACCATCAAGGTTCAAATCTCGATGATATCGGAAGGCTCTCGATGATATCGGCCATGGGCATGAAGTTTTCCAGCAAAATATTTCAAGATAATTTATCTTTGATCGAGGGTCACTCGATTAAATCGATATTCAAATATCGATGATATCGATACAACATCGATTGCATCGAACAAGGATATAAACTGTCCAACAAACTTAAAGAGAAATCCATTGGATTTATCGATGCATTGACACGAGTATCAATATCATCGACATTCAAATTCCGATGATCTTGAAGGTCCCTCGATCATTCTTATAAACTTAAAATATTTTGAAGACAAGTCTCTGTCATTTTCAAATGCCGAGGAATCAAACCTCATTTCGATAATATCGGAGTTCGAAATCCGATGACATCGATACTTGTTTCGATTCCATCGACCAGCTAGCAAAAGGTTTCAAAGTGTATGACATTTGAGTTTGTGTCATCGAGTGGCCCGTCGATATAATCGAGAGTATATGCTCAATGATATCGAAACCGCTCGATGATATCGAACTCTGTCATAAATGTGACCGTTTTATATTCGTTGGAACCTTTTGCCTATATAAAGAGGACTTGTCTATTGTTGCTGGTAGAGACAGAAGAGAGTGCTTTTGAGAGTTTTACCTTAGATCATATACCCAAAGCCCTTTCTCTCAGGGAAGTTCATCCTCCAATCCACCCTCATCATTGACATTCAATAAAGTGGATTAGAAAATGAACTTTCACATTCAATGATCTTCCAGCTACTACCTAATGACAAAGCATTAAGCTGGGATACCTTGAATGCATAGACAATCAGAATCACTCTATCTTCCTTATAGGAAAATATTTTATTGAGTAGGATTATGTCTTAACCTTGACTCAACCCGAAGCCGTGTATTAGTACATCATCTGAGTTGTGGATCAAGGAAGCCAAAGATTCTTCATCAATAAGGAGGAGATCTTTGTCAACATGCTGAATGGGACTCATCCACTTATTTGTAAGTTATTAAAGTCCAGAGGACACTCGTGATCATTCTTTTTTAGGATTGGATCTAAGGTGTTTCTCACCCTATCAAGCCCTCGTAGGAGGCCTCCGGCGGGAGTGTACATGGTGGGTGTGTTGTGTTGACCCTTGCTCAGTGGAGAGCATAAACAGTTAGGTTCCTTGTGTGGATCCTTGGCCAATGTGCCTAAAATCAGGTACTATGTGTCGACCCTTTCTCAGGGAGCATAAATAGAGGTTCCTTGTATGGATCATTGGCCAGTGTGCCTAAAATCGAGTGCTATGTGTTGACCCTTGCTCGGGGAGCATAAACAATCAGCCTTGGAGTAGGTTATAAAGGTTGAAGGTGAACCTGATTTAAAACCATAGGTTTGAGGTGAACTGCTATGAAACCTCCTTAGTGAAATCTGGCACACTTAAGAGTTGAGTGCGTCTGCTGGGAGTGAAGTAGACAAGTAGTCGAACCACTATAAAAATGACTGTGTTTAAGATTATTATTTTTTTTCATTTGTTTATGTGATTTCCTTGAATGCATTCATATCTGATTATCTGAGATCACACCTCACACACACGCACAGTCATATCCATCATAAACTAGGTTGCATATTGTTCAGCTTTCAAATAGATTATGATTGGATCCTCTACCGGGCTTGGAAGCCAGTAGAGTTACTCTTGAGTAATCCTAATATATGCTTGTTGTTAGGATTAGAGTGATAAGATGTTAAATTATTATAAAAATCTTAAAAAGTCCTATTCAACCCCCTCGATGACATATTGGCATATTCCTACTTCGAGTAAAGACCGCTATTTCATTAGAGTGTGGGGTTTTTTTTAATTGTGTAAGCCCACTTGAAAGTCACAATTGTGAGGTTTTAGGTGAACCTAAAAAAACCTATTTTCATAGTGAACGCTAATATCTACTGTATGAGGATATTAGGAGTAGAGTAGTTGTGTGGCTGTTGTTTAACAATTGGTGTACACACAAGCAAATCACTATAATTCTTTGTGTCTTGTGATTTAAATATTTGTTTATTTTCTATATCTTTTATCATTTAAGATTGTAGGATGTATTTGTGGATGTGAATGTTGTAATCTTTACATTTCAGTATTGTGGGGAATGTTGTAATAGCTTAGATTTCCTTTCTTGCTATTTTCTTTTTATTCCTCTTCAGTTTGAGTTTTCGATACACAAATCGTTTTAGTAAGGTTGTCCTGCCATAAACCCTTTGTTTTAATGGTGTAAGGTTATCCTTAGAACAACATTTGTATCAACATCTCAATACTAGAATTTTGAGGTTGTTGCTTCCTTTATTAATTTACATTTCATTTGGCTATCTTATTGTTTAATTCAGCTGTTATTTTTTAAATTTGGCATAGTCCTATTCACCCCCCCCCCCCCCCCATCTAAGACATATAGCTCGGCCTTTTCAATTATAACATTCACCACAAAAGCATAAAATAGATTACAGCATTCACACACATAAACAAATACAACCATCCACCACAACTCCAGGAATTGTAGTGGTTTGTGTGTGTGCACCAACTATTCAAAATAGCCACAAGACTACTTCACTCCCAATATCCACACCCACAAGATATTGGCTTTCACTAAGAAAGAAGGTTTTTCAAGGTTCACCTTAAAACCTTTGTAGAGAGCTTACACAATATGAAAAAAAACCCCACACTGAGATTTTCTAGCTGATCTCAGTCAAAACCCCAAATAGAGATTTTCCTGGTTGAATCTCACAAACAAAAAATATAGAAAATAAAATTAATAGTTATTTGAAGAATGATCTTCGATGTAACTAGTAGAACTGCTTTTTTGTCGACGAAGATGTCAAAAGTTCAATCTCATAGAAGAAGGGGTTTTAGGTCTAAATGAATTTTAAATTAAATCCAACATTAAGCTACTTAGATTCAATTTCTTGGATCTCACAAAGGTTAAATCAAAATTCCCTTTTTAAATCAAATAGAATGGAATTAAGAGATCAAGAAATTAAATAAACCAAAAAGCTATTAAAATAGATTTTAAATACCTGACAATAGCTTCTCAATAGTGAGGACTTATCTCTCAGAGTGGTGCCTTGAATTAGATTGGAATGAATGAAAAATTCTGAGAAATGTTCACTATTTATAGGCTGTAAATCAGTTCCCTCGATTGGTCCTAGCCGAACGATATTTCAAATTTTCTGGCGCGATCAGATAAAACAAACCCTCGACTGATCGAGTGAATAAAAATCGTGTTGCTGAAGTTTAACTTAAGTCACACTTGATTGGTCGAACCAGTCTCCATGACCAGTTAAGCAGGGTACTTGACTAGTCGAGGACCTATCAGAAAATTCTAAAAATTTGAATTTAAATTTAGACTGGTCAAGAAAAACTCTCGACTAGTCAAGCCAGTGCCTGGACTAGTTGATCCAAGACTAGGACTAGTCGAAGAAAAGCCTAAATAAAGTACAATAACCCAAATTAAATATGCAATGATAATGACCTAATTCTAAGGTTTTTTTGGGTCATGTATACCTTAAATATGAGAATTGAAATTGAACCATCGGTTGCTTCAGTAGATAAGACACTTTGAAGCACATGAAGCTTGACATTGAATTCTTAAACTTGTCTCGAACTTGTGTCTTGAGACTTGAGCAAAAGTACTTGAGCTTGTTCTTGTGACTTGAGCTTGAAGTAGAGAATTGATCTTAAGCTTTAACATAAGCTTGAACTTTAAGCTTGAGGATTTAAGTAATGATGCACTTGAGCTTGAGTACCTCGACTTGATGAACTTCAACTTGTTGTTGTAGTTGAACATGCGTACTTGTAGCACATATAACGTAAATGTAGATAACACCACGCTCATCTTTGAATGAAAGTGGGCTTTCCATCAATTTGAACTTGAAGGTGAACTTTCCATCTATCAAAACAAGTCAACCATACTGAAGTGTTTTGGTACAACAGAATTTGACAACTCAGGGTGCTAGATTTACAACTTAGCACTTACAATATGTTTTTCATACAGCATGTACTAGAGACAACCGAAAACACATACAATGGATAGAGAATGGATATAAGTTTCTCCTCTGTGTGAGAAAACTGGTGCGTAGGTGACCCTTGTGTCCCTATAACTGTGGGTTATGCCTTGAAATAGAGGCTTAATGCTGCTACTCTATCTTGCTTCCAAAAACTATAAAGGAAAGCATATAACAAAGCGTGTATGAGAAAGTGATTAGGCCAAGATGGATAGGTATGAGCACTATGGAAAGATTGTATGGTTTTACACCTTACATGTTTATGTGCATGAGAAAGATGAGTTCATGGCCACCCAACTTGTCCTTAAGAACCTTCGAACTCGTGGTTGCGAACAAGTAAAATGACAACCACTCGGGTTATGAGTACCCATGAGATGTTAGAAAGTATCCTTTATTGGTGTAACAAAGACAAGTTTAGAGCAGGTTAGCGTTGTGGAAGATGAGATACATTATGCCAGTTAATGGAAACTTGGCATATTTGTTCTCTCCTAAGGTTATGTGCTTTACTGGTTGCACACTGTATTTCATGGTATGAGGACTTCTAACTCACCTGTAGTTTTAATAATTATATGGATTGATGCCCGACTAATACAAGTGGGAGATGTAATTGCTAGGTGGGTCGTCCAAGTGGGCCTCACCCATTGAAAGATAGAGAGATAGGCATTGGTAGTTTCAGAACTGTTCATCTTTCCAAGCAAGCTGTGATCTTCCCAAGCAATCTTTAGTATGACAGTTTCAGAACTGTTCATCTACTACTATTAAGACATTTATGGCGGTAGGTAGGAACTTATGACCAAAAGACAGAATCTCAAGCACAAGCCACAGACTACAGCGAGGTATTGCAAGAGGGAAGTCAAGTTCCATCACTACCACATGACTTATTTTGTGAATATCATTTTGGAGAAGAGTATTCCTATAGATCTCTTCATACGCCAGTGAAAGCAGTATAACTCTCTTTCGGTGACGTGAGATGCACCTAGCAAGATCTGACAATTGAGCCTCCACCTTCCACTATTGTTGGTTTAAGGGAATTTCTTTAAGAAGTTGTTTCCTAAAAAAAATAAAATGAAAAAATCTTACAAACGTTAGATCTATTATTTCATTTTAATATCACATGCATTTCTAACCTTAACCCTTTAAAATTAACAAAAAATAATCAATTTTTTTTTTCTAAATTTTCACATTTTTCATAAATCACCAAAAATGTGCATATATATATATATATATATATATATATATATATATATATATATATATATATATATATATATATATTTGAAAAGGCATACAAACATCAGATCTATTATTGCATTCTAACATTCCATGCATTCCTAACCATAACCCTTTCATAAATAACCAGTAAACGGTGAGAAAATACCCAAAATAAAAATTGCATAAATTTCAGTAACACCATGTTGATTAGGTATTTCATCACTTGTTTTCATCAATTTTAGCAAGAAATCAAAAGAAAAAACTTCTACTAACCTTTATTTCAAAAATTCCCAAAATGGCTCACCACTCACTCAAGCTTTAGTTCATCGAAACTTATTTCATTCGAAGTTTGAATCTTCAAAAGTATGGTAGAAGCACCCGAAATCAATATGGAATCAACTTAGGAACAAAGAAAATTAAAGATATGTAGAAAAAAAATTAACAAATGTTGCCCTTTAAAAAAAAAAAAAAAAAAAAGCAAGTCATTTTTTTTACCGTTATGTAATGGCCATTACGCCCATAACATAATTGTTTTTTAATACCTTGATTTATAAGTAGTTGTAAGAGTGCATATCTCCAAAAATGTAGTTGGCATATTTACACGAGCCATAATAGACCTAATAATATACAATAAAGTTCTATTTCTCTTTTCAACTATACCATTTTGCTGAAGATTGTAAGGCATAGTATAACAATGAACAATACCAACATTTTCGCAATATGATTTAAAGATATCTAATGTGTAGTCTCCACCTTATTTATCCTTAATACTTCAATTATTTATCTAAGTGATTTTTTTATTTATAATTTGTATTTATGAAAGAAGTCAAGTGCCTCTAACTTTTGAAAAATTAGCTATATTATTCCATATTATGTATAGTAATCAATAATTGCTATAAAATACTAATAGACATTTCGAGGTCGCATATTCAAACGTCCATAAATGTCACCATGTATTATTTATAATAATTATTTAGATTTAACTATCTTAGGGAATAATTTTCTAGTTGTTTTTCTTAACACAATATTTATAAAAAGGTAATTCTACTCTTATTAATGTTCCACGCTAATCTCATCATTCAATTTTTTCTTATATATCCCAATTTGTTATGTCATTTAATAGAGTCTGATACAACATTAGCCTCAAATATACTAACAAAAGATGAGTTGTTTGATATTGATGAAAAGTTATTTTCAACATTTAGCTTAAGTATGTCTCATACAATTCTCCCCATACTAAATACAACATTGTTTTTCCTAATAAAAAATTGCCTTTACAAATATTACATCAAAATTTTCTTTAACTAGATATTAGATTTTTTCTCATTTTCGGAGTTAAAAAAGTATTTTTTTTTTAATTAATAAAGAATAACCTCTCTTTTACTTGAGATGATATGTACTAACTCCAATCACGTCCGCCGATGTATTATTTTCAATATATACCTTGTGGCTTCCAAGTAGGATAGTCTGAAAGTCCACAAAACTTTCTTTATCTTTCATTACATGCATTGTTGCCCCCAAATCCACAATCAATTCATTAAAGTCTAGATCAACTATCAACACCTCCTTGCAAAAACAACTACTTGATGGAGGAGAGGTTACCATTTTACCTTCTAAGCAAGCCCCATCTTAATGGCCTTGCTTTCCACACAAAAAGCATAAACCATTACCATATCCTCTAGTTCTCTCTTTTGTTAATATTTCCTTTATTATATAGTGTCAATATACATGTCATAGAAATGTGGTGGTTGTGAAGGTTTCATTGGTAGTGTTTTAAATAGCAAATAGTGTGCAGTGTAGCATTCACACTTTTGAAGCATGAGGTGTAAGCTACGTGTAAGCTACATGTTGCTTCTAGATTTTTAATCAAGGTTGTGCTTGGTTGCACCAATTCATGATATTCTACACCAAATTTGGCTGATAAATAATGAAATATAACAAAATTTCATGATATTTGGTGCAACCAAATGCAACCTAAAGTAATAGGAAGGGCAATGATTAAGTATAATGGTAAAGAAACAACAACAAAAGTGGTTTAATATTTTTATTTATATTATTTTACTATAAGCATTGGAAAGATTAACTCATTTTTATTGAAAATAAGAAAATGTAATAAATCATTGAAAACACTAATGATTTTAATGTAAAATAACTTATAATATGAGCTATGTAGCATGTAGCATAAAATAACTTGTAATATGAGCTACGTAGCATGTAGCGTAGTCTATGTAGTATGTGATATATGCAAATTATCATGTGTAAGCTATATGTGATCCGAGTTATTTGAATGAGCTACGTAGTGTTAAGGCTAAGCTACACTACGTAGTGTAAGCTACACACTGCATAATGTAGCTATTTAAAACACTATTCATTGGTTGATGCCTTGGTGGATATGGTTGTAATCAGGGTGGTTGATGTTGGTAAGTGAAGTATGTGTGGACGAAAATAGATTAAGCAAACATATTACTTATAGATTAAGCAACCTTGGATTCAATTTTATATTCTAAAAGATGAGGTAAATCCTTGAAAGTCATTATTATTTCATTATGATTTAAAATATTCTTTGATGTTGAGATCAAGAATCTAATAGGGATCGAAACATTGCTATAATTTTCTAATCTTTGGTCAAGACACAACCTTCTTTCACACATCTATAATAATATGTTCCATCTTTCTAATATGGTCCAATCAACATTTTGTATGCATCAAATTCCATTTGCATAATTTGATCTTGGCATAAAATATGTTAGCATATGAGTCAATTGGGACGTCCCATATTTTTTTGGCATCTCAAAAATTTTTATTTGTAGGGATCAATTCTCTGTGCATAAAGCTAATCATGATATTTCTAATATTTCATTTTTTTTATATATTTCTTTTGAGCAAACTTCAAAATACCTATTAGAACATCATTGTTTTCTGTCTTTACTTTTCTCTTTACAGTTGTTAGTGTAATCATAATAAATCTACACTGGTCATTAGAGTTATTTCCGTTAAACTTTTCTCCTTTCAAAAGATTAGCCATAACTAATTTAGATATAATTTCTTGTTACTACATGAAGTGAGAAGGGGTTCTATATTAATCAATTGGGGAACACATCCAAGACTTTTTAATTTAATTTTATGCATGCACATTCATCATTAGTAGTTTAGAATAACGAAATCACTCAAATAAATTAACACAAGGGCAATATGATTATTGTCAATTTAGCCCAAAAGTTCTACTTATTTGACTGCATGTAGCAGAAGCAATTAAAGTTGAACAGATAATAAAGGAACTCCTCTATGATAATAGTCAAGTGACTCCCACAATAAATAATTAATATAAGAGATCACATCTAAAAACTCGTATAGTGCATGATAAATTTATGTGTATTACAACGTACAAGTATTATGTTGTCATAGGGCAAGTGTCTCACCATGGCACACACATATTACAATAATTAGAAATGCACTATTTGCTACATATTTCTGCATAGTATGACTTGCGTGGGGCAATAAAAATATTTTATTATTTCTCTGGTCCTTGCCAGAATCGCATCCATAGCCTGTTGGGTGCAGGTGGATAGTGCGTTAGATTACATTTATACTATTATTATTATAAATCGTATCATGGAGCAGAACATGAAATTGACAGCCCACTCAAATTAACTGCACAAGTAAATGACCAACAAATTCACTTATATGACTTGGTAGTGATGGCTATGGTAGGCTAATATACACAACCTTGAGCAAGCTAGATAACAGCCCTTGTCTTCTTCTCTAGGTTGTTACATGCACACATCGCACATATACCTACTCTCTTTTCTCTCTCCTCTCTCTCTCTCTCTCTCTTCCCTCTCTCTTTCCTTTTGTCTTCCTCTCTCTCTCTTTCTCTGTGTTTTCTACATGCACATAGCCCAACCCACCCTCTCCCGAGCATGAATTGGGTACTTCCCCCATCCATCCTGAGATAGAGATAGGCTACGGCTCTAAGAGGCACTGTGATATATGGATTTTATCTACACCATCCATGCATTTCACCATGTTACTTTGGGCCAGGGACATGAAAATTAGGCAAATTTAATGCTTAAGTGCACCATGAAATGGGGATTAAACACTTATTGTTGAAAATTTGTTGGGCATCGCAGAAGTTTTAGATCAAGCTGATATTTGTGTTTTATCTTCATCGAGGTCTCTATGACCTTATGAATAGGTTGGACCAAAAATAAACATCATGGTAGGCCTTGGGAAGGTTTCAACCATAGGTATCATTAACACCATTGCGTCCCGTAGTGTGGCCCAGTTCAAACTTGGATCTGCCTCATTTTTGTGGCCCTAAAATGTCGTGGAAATATGCATGGACGGTGTGGATAAAATCCATACATCACAGTGGCTCTCAGAGCCCTAGCCTGTCCCTATCTTGGGACAGTGGAGGAAGTACCCAATCCATGCCCTTTAAGGGTAGGGAGAGGGTCGCGGATTAGGTACTACCCCCGCCTATTTGGAGCTCAGGATAGGCGGAGGCTCCGAGGGCCACCGTGATGTATGACTTTTATCCACACCGTCCATCTAGTTTTTTATATTATTTTAGAATTACTGGACCACAAATAAGGCAGATCGAAGGCTTAAATGGACCACACAATGGGGATTAAATTCTTACCATTGAAAAATTCTTAGGCACCACAAAAGTTTTGGATAAAGATGATATTTGTTTTTCCACTTCATCCAAGTGTATATGACTATATCAACATGTTGGATGGAGAATAAACAATACGGTGGACCCTAGGAAGGTTTCAATGGTGGGCATCCATAGCATCACTGCTTCCTTTGGTGTGGTCTACTTGAGCCTTGGATCTATTTTATTTTTGGTCCAGTATTCTAAAATGATATGGAAAAATGGATGGATGGTGTGAATAAAAGTCATACATCATAGTGGCCCCTTAGTAGCCCTCTAAGTCTCCACTTGTCCTCGACATTGAATAGACGGGGGTAGTACCTAATCGGCACCCTAGGGAGAGCGGGGGCACGGATTAGGTACTTCCTCTATTGGTCCCAAGATAGGGACAGGCTAGGGCTTTGAGAGCCACTATGATGTATGGATTTTATCCACACCGTCCATGCATATTTCCATGTCATTTTAGGCTGGGGCCACAAAAATGAGGCATATCCAAGGTTCAAGTGGGCCACACCACAGGAAGCAGCGATGTTAATGATACCTACCATTGAAACCTTCTTAGCGCCCACTGTGATGTTTATTTTTCATCCAACCTATCCATAAGGTCCTAGAGACCTGGATGAAGATACAACACAAATATCACCTTGATCCAAAAATTCTATGGTGCCCAAGAAAATTTCGACGATGAGTGTTTAATCCTCATTTCATAGTCCACTTGAGCATTAAATCTACCTAATTTTTGTGCCCTAGCCTAAAATAGCAGAGCGAAATGTATGGACAATGTGGATAAAATCCATACATCACAATGCCTCTTAGAGCCTTAGCATGTCCTTATCTATGGATGGGTGGGGGAAGTACCCAATCAGCGCCTGCCCTTAAATAGAGAAAGGGAGAGACGGTGGGGTAGGAGGCCTCAACATGCTACCATATGTTGGTGGGCCCACTAGGAGGTCCACGAAATTAGGGAGCTCTCATATTTCAAATTGTCTAATGTGTGTGATTTCAATGCTATATGTGTGTGTGTGTGTGTGTGTGTGTGTGTGTGTGTGTGTGTGTGTAAGGCGAGCTTAAGAAGTCCTAGAAGGGGGGTTAATAGGACTATGCCAAATAAAAATTAAGTGCTGAAATATTAAATAAATTAGAAATCTCAATCGCACTAGTATTGAAAAATTGATTCAAACTAATTTGTAGGACAACCTACACCCAAACCAAGTTTAGGTAGGATAACCTTATTTCACGAACATTTGTAAGAATCAAGATCTCAAATAAAGCAAGAGAAAATAAAGCTATCTATTACAAACATTCACCACTTTTGCATAAATGAAATTACAAACATTCTCCACAAATGTAAAAAGTAAACATTCACCACAACACCACGAGTTATAGTGGTTCGGTGTGTACAACAACTGTTCTTAAATAGCCACACCTACTCCACTCCCAATAATCACTATCCATGTGATATTGGCTTTCATTATAAATAAGGTCTTTTCAGGGTCACTTTAAAACCTGATACAACTGTGATTTTAAAGGCTATCACAAAAAAAAAAAATATCTCTCTGAGAATTTTCTGGTTTTTTCAGAAAAACCAATAAATGAGATGTTCTAGCTATCTCAATAAAACCAAACTATAAAAGAATTCTGTCTCAAAATGGATAGTAAAAGAAAAACTAAATTGTCTGATAACTAACTCTATCCATATACCCTAAAATATCAAAGCATGAAATGAACAAATCCAGGTCATGCATCTAAGTCTGGATATTTGTTGAAATGATGCAATTTTTTACTGAGCTCTAAATGATATATCTGAGGTTCCTCACCTCAATCTTTTGTGTATAAACATTCTAATGTTTATATATTTTTGTGTGTGTACAGTGATTTTACAAAATTTTGCTGTGTATACTGATAATTCATAAACATACTAAAAGTATACAAGATGGGTTGACTGAATATTGAAAATTGAAAATACTCATCTTTGATATGTTTGTCGATAAGTCATTCTCGATTAATCGATTAAGGGTCGATATCATCGACGCCTCTTTGGAATAAGAAAAGTCATATGATTGAGAATGATATCGATGACGGCTTCGATGATATCAAACAGGGTCTACCGATATCATCAAAACAAGGATCGATGATATCGACAGATGTCACCCAATATAAACTGGTGGAGTGCGAAAAAGGGATTTTTTTTTTTGTGTTCCAAGGTTTCCTTTCCTATTCCCTTCTCGCTCGAACCTTTTTCAGGTAGCCCCAACCATTCCACAAATACGGTAATACCTTTCTAAACATCAAGAGTCATTTTTTTAGTATTTTCGTTTCTATTGGGCTGTGTCCTTTTCCCAAATCCTTCAAATCCTCTTTTTGTCCACATGGGAAAAGACAAAGGAAAAGTATCCGGTTCGGGTGAGTCATCGAGATCCACTCGATAAAAAGTGGTTGCTTCAAAAGAAAGTGCAAGGGCCCTAGAATGTGGGACCCCCACCCGTCAAAGATCTCAACAAGCTTCATGTAGTGGGTCCCAGTCGGAACCTTCGGCACCGCCTTCGGCTGGATTAACTTCACATCCACCAAAATACACGGGTAGGAAGCTCATTCATGAGAGAAAAGTAGACAGGGATTGTCTAAAACCATACAATCTGGAATCCCTGTTGGCTGCAATCGATTGGTTGCCCATTCTCGATTTCGGTGGACCATGTCAACTCGAACGAACACGCAATTCCTTGCCGCATGTCACTCACTCGTTTCTGATCCTCCCTCTATCATGGTCTCTTTGGATGGTGATGATGTGCTGATCACTCCTACTACAATGGCAAATATCCTCGGGCTGACAATGGCACCAAAAGGTCTCCCTGAAATGCACCTCGAAAATGTTGAAATTTGGTCCATGGTGACTAAGTATCTCTGTCATGGTAGAGACATTCCTTGGTATCAAGGAAATGCATTGAAATCTAGGTACATGAAGCCACAATTTTGAGTGTTGCACAGTATCCTCACCATAAATATCTATCCCACAAGCACAAACCGGTCTGATCTCACAGGTTTCATGACCTCGATAATGTACTCAGTCACCAAAGGGACGAAGATCTGTCTTCTGACTCTGCTTGTCCATCAGTTGGTCTACGCTGTTTATACTTCTAGGGACCTTCACCTGCCCTATCCCTGGATCATTAACATGATATGTAATGCCATCGGCTTCCCAACGACCACTGATCCGGAACTTCCCCTCCAAGTCTTTAACAAAAATAACATTCAAAAAATGGACTTGAAGTTTTACAAGTATCCTGAGGATCCAGAGGAAGGCATTCAAGAAGGAGCAGGAGGTGTAGGTGACGCTCCCATGAAAGGGACTGAGATGGCTGGAGATGAAGCTCCTGGACCCCATCAAGCACCGTCGACATCAACTCCAGGGCATGCTAAATGATTTAAGCTCCACCAAGACCGGATTGGAGCAATTCAGCGGGATGTCTCCCAGTTCAGGGAATCGATGAACGAGTAGCTTACCATCCTAGAATGGCTGGTCCAAGGAGTACAACAAATGGTACAACAATTGGTTGATTTGATGACTTGCCGTCGAGACGACACAGCGCCATCCTTCTTTGCTTCGTAGTACGAGTCTCTAAATGTTATCACATTCACCTTCTCTTATTTCTGCGTACGAGCATAAGTATCTTTTTGGATGCTCTACATTCTCATACATGAATGTGATCGCTCCCTAACAATTTAACTATTTCTTTTGTATATGCCCATGAGTGGGTTTGCTACTGATGGTTTTTTTTTTTTTGAGTGCCCATGAATGGGCTTATTAAGTTGGTTGGGATAACTGTTTATCTATTGCCAGTCTTGGGCAGTTTATTTTTTGATATTTTTGCATATGGCTAGATATAATTCACACATTTACTACCATATTTATGCCTTTAAGATCCCCTAGTTTATTTAGTGTCTGATATGGAATGCATGTGATTTTTTTTAATTATGTTATTTGCCGATATCACTGATTTATTTTGTCTAATATGCATACATTATTTCTGAATATGATGTCTGATTAAACCCTGCTAATCATTATACATCTTTATTTTATATATGTATGTTCTCTGGATGGTGGTTCTCCCAAATATTTCAAACTTCAGTCAATATCAACTGCTGTATTTATCTTTGTCAATGACTGATAAAAAGGGGGAGAGCAATTCAAACACCCTGAACGGAAAATTGTATATCTGTCTATGAATGGTGTTGCAGGTGTTAGGGGGAGCAACTGCACCAAGATAGGAGGAGTTTGTAGATAGGGGAAGCAGCTTCTGAATGTGTTGTGTATATGACATTATTAGCATTGTACAATTGTGTAAAGAACATGTACATACAATTTAGGATGTCAGTATAGAAGCTGTTCTAGGGTGTTTTGGTATTTTGTCACGTAATTGACAAAGGGGGAGATTGAAAGTGCCTTGGTTTGTCAATTAGCATGAGTGTTGAGTCAGCTAGACTGCAGAGCCTCATAGGAAGAAGAATTCAAAGCATCTGCCTCAATCAAATATGTGCAAGCTTGCCACAGGTAAATCTAAGTCTCACATCCCATGTCCCAGAACACCAGGTAAATAAAACCCTTAAAACAAGTTAAAATATCATAGGGTTTTTTAGTTAGAGAACTTTTTCAAAATTCAGAAAATCTTTAAGTTTTCTTGCTTTGTTGATTTTATCGATATACTGTTCGATATTATCGACCTGCGCTATCGATGTCCTTGATACCTAAACGATATCATCGATATGAGGAAAAAATACATCCAGCAACAACATACTCATCCAGACGGAATTATCGATGCATCGATATACTATCGATATCATCGATATTCAAAGCTCGAGTCCATCGAAGGTGACTCGATAATATCAACGGCAGATCTCCGGTGCCCCTATTTTTTCTTAAGAAAATCTTATGTGCATCGATATATCGAAGCCACCTTGATACCGTCGAAATTTAAATCTCGATGATATCGGAAGGCTCTCGTGATATCGGTCATGGGCACAAAGTTTTCCAGCAAAATATTTTTAGATAGTTTATCTATGATTGAGGGTCACTCGATAGAATCGATATTCAAATATCAATGATATCGGTACAGTTTCGATGACATCGAACAAGGATATAAACTATCCAGCAAGCTTAATGAGAAATCTATTGGATTTATCGATGCATCGACATGGGTATCGATATCATCGACATTTAAATTCCGATGATCTCGAAGGTCCCTCGATCATTCTTGTAAACCTAAAATATTTTAATACAAGTCTCTCTCATTTTTCAAATGTCGATGAATCGAATCTAGTATCAATATTATCGGAGTTCGAAATCCAATGACATCGACACCTCTTTCGATTCCATCGACCAGCTGGCAAAAGCTTTCAAAAGAGTATGACATTTGAGTTTGTGTCATCGAGTGGACCATTGATGCTATCGAGAGTATACACTCGATGATATCGAACCCGTTCGAGCCCGCTCGATGATATCGAACCTGTTCAAGCCCGCTCGATGATATCGAACTCTGTCATAAATGTGACAGTTTTATATCCGTTGGAATCTTTTGCCTATTTAAAGAGGCCTTATCTATTGTTACTGGTAGAGAAAGAAGAGAGTACTTTTGAGTGTTTTTCCTTAGATTATATACCCAAAGACCTTTCTCTCAGAGAAGTACATCCTCCAATCCACCCTCATCATTGATATTCAATAGAGTGGATTGGGGAATGAACTTCCGCATTCAAGGATCCTCCAGCTACCTTAATGGCAAATCATTAAGCTAGGATGCCTTGAATGCATAATCGGAATCACTCTATCTTCCTTATGGGGAAACATTTTATAGAGTAGGGTTCCGTTTTATCCTTGACCTAACTTGAAGCCTCGTATTGGTACATCATTTGTGTTGCAGATCAAGGAAGCCGAAGATTCTTCATCAACAAGGAGGAGATCTTCGTCAATGTGCTGAATGAGACTCATCCACTTATTTGTAAGTTATTAGAGTCCAGAAGACACTTGTGATCATTCCTTTTTAGGATTGAGTCTTAGGTGTTTCTCACCCTTACAAGCCCTCGTAGGAGGCCTCCAACGGGAGTGTACATGGTGGGTGCATTGTGTTGACCCTTACTCTGTGGAGAGCATAAACAGTTAAGTTTCTTTTGTGGATCCTTAGCTAGTGTGCCTAAAATCGGGTGTTATGTGTTGACTCTTGCTCAAGGAGCATAAACAGTCAACCTAGGTGTAGGTTGTAAAGGTTGAAGGTGAACCTGATTTAAAACCTTAGGTTTGAGGTGACCTGTTGTGAAACCTCCTTAGTGAAATCCGATACACTCAAGGGTTGGGTGCGGTTACCAGGAGTGGAGTAGACAAGTAGTCGAACCACTATAAAAATGACTGTGTTTAAGATTGCTATTAATTTATTTATGTGATTTCATTCTATATTTTCATATCTGATTATCTGAGATCACACCTCACACACACACAATCATATCCATCATAAACTAGTCTACATATTATTCATCTCTCAAATAATTTGTGATTGGATCCTCTATCGGGCTTAGAAGCCAGTATAGTTTCTTTTGCATAATCCTAATATATGCTTGTTGTTAGGATTAGTGTGATAGGGTTTTAAATTGACATAAAGTTATTAAAAAGTCCTATTCACCCCCCTCTAGGACACATTGGCCTATTCCTACTTCAAGTAAAGTGGTCTTCACCGCAATTTTACTTTCCATCTCGATCCACATCAGAAGGCCACTTCATAAGCTGTTTTGTTTAAATGAAATTTGATAAACAAAGGTGTTCTTTATAAAATATAGCACTTACACCTATACACACACACACACACACACACACACACACATACACACACACACATACATACATACATACATACATGTGTGTGTGTGAAATGATACTACGAGGTTTACCTCATGGGAACCTCCCATGAGGTCAAGCTGTGTGGGCTCCACCATGACGTGCGTTGAACATCTACCCCATCAGTCAGATGCATCAGTCCATGGTGGGCCACGAGCTTAAAAACATGTCAATCCATGACTTGGGTGGGCCACTCCACATACAAGAGTTGAGAGGGGTTACCCTCCCATTAAAACATTCATAATCATTTATTAGGCCCACCAAAATCTGGTTCACAAATCCAACCCATCAATTGTATGTGTCCCACTTGGATGAGGGTTAGACCAAGTTTCAGCCGCATCCAAAATTCTGGTGGGACCCATCAAATGCTTTTATATGTTTTTAGCATGTCTTTGTGTGGTTTTAGATCGCATGGCCCACATAAGTTCCGTATACGGCTGATTTTTGGAATATCTTGTAATCTAAAGGGGACCCATCAAATGCACGACGTTAATGCTTGGCACACATCACGGTGGGGCCCACAAAGCTCGACCTCGACCTCATACTACCATTCCCCCGCCCCCCCACACACAGTGGGAAATGGTACCATGAGGTCGAGGTCAAGCTGTGTGGGCCCCACTGTGATGTGTGACGAACATCAATGTTATACATTTGATGGGTCCCTTTAGGTTATTGGATATCTCAAAAATCAACCATATATGGAATTGAAGTGGGCCATACCATCTAAAACCATGTGAAGACATGCCTAAAACATATAAAAGCACTTTGTGGGGCCCACCTGAGTTTTGGATGCAGCTGAAACTTAGTCTGACCCCTCATCTAAGTGGGACACACACAATGGATGGTCCGGATTTATGAACCAAATCTCAGTGGGCCCAATAAATGATTTTGCATGTTTTAATCGGAGGGTAACCCCTCTCAATTGTTGCATGTGGTGTGGCCTACACAAGTCATGGATTGACTTGATTTTTAAGCCTATGGCCCACCATGGAATGGTGCATCTGGCTGATGGGATAGATGTTTGACACACATCATGGTGGGGCCCACATAACTCGACCTCATGGGAATTCCCATGAGGTTGGTTCTATGCGGGGTCGAGTTGTGTGGACCTCATCGTGATGTGTGCTAAACATCAACACCATGCACTTGATGGGTCTCCTTTAGCTTACTGGGTATTCTAAAAATCAGTCATATACGGAGCTCAGTTGGGCCATACCATCTAAAACCATGTGAAGACATGCCTAAAACATACAAATGCACTGGGTGGGGCCCACTTGAGTTTTGGATGTGGCTGAAACTTTGTCTGACCCCTCGTCCAAGTGAGACACACACAATTAATGGGATGGATCTGTGAACCACATCTGTGTGGGCCCAATAAATGATTATGAATGTTTTAATGAGAGGGTAATCCCTCTCAATTGTTGTATATGGTGTGGCCTACCCAAGTCCTGGGTTGACTTGATTTTTAAGCCTGTGGCCCACCATGGACAGGTGCATCTGACTGATGGGGTAGATGTTCAACGCACATCATTGTAGGGCCCACACAGCTTTTATATATATATATATATATATATATTTGAATGCTCACTTGCGCACCAGTTCACACGAAACTCGTGCGAACTTTTTTGAGAACCCATCATATGTGATTTCGCTCCAAAATCTGAACGATCCACGTGAAGAACACCTCATGAAACACGTCAGGCCCAATTTTTACTTTGATCCAAAACTCTGGTGGGCCATGAAAAATGAAAACAGTTTCCTCCCTTGATTTGCATTTCTCTTTGCTATGACCCACTGAAATTTTAGATTAGGTGAAAATTTGTCCCTTGGGGTTTCATGGGATTCTGCATCACATGGACTGTTCGGATTAGACGCCCATGACACGTGTGCAAAGGTGCACACATGCATAGGTGTGTGTGTGTGTGTGTGTATGTGGGAAATGGTACTATGAGGTTGACCTCATGGGAACTTCCCATGAGGTCAAGCTATGTGGGCCCCATCGTGCTATGTGTCGAACATCAACACCATACATTTGATGAGTCCCCTTCAAGTTATGGGTTATCCCAAAAACTTGTCGTACATGGAACTTAAGTAGGCCATACCATCTAAAACCATGACAAGACATGCACCTGAGTTTTGGATGCGGTTGAAACTTGGTTTGACCCCTCATCCAAGTGGGAAACAGATAATGGATGATTTGGATTTGTGAATCCCATTTCAGTGGACCTAATAAATGATTATAAATCTTTTAATGAGACGACAACCCCTCTCAATTGTTGTATATGGTGTGGCCCACCCAAGTAATAGATTGACTTGATTTTTAAACCTGTGTCCCACCATGGAATGGTGCATCTGACTGCTGGTTGATGTTTAACACACATCACGGTGGGGCCCACACAGCTCAACCTCATGGGAAGTTCCCATGAGGTCAACCTCATAGTACCATTTCCCATATATGTGTGTGTGTGTGTATGTATGTATGTGTGTGTGTGTATGTATGTGTGTGTGTACATACATACACATACATGTATACACACACACACATGTATATATATACATGTGTGTATGGCCGAATGCTCAGCTGCGCACTGGTTCCTATGGAACTCGTGCGAACTTCTTTGAAAACTCATCATACATGATGTGACTCTAAAATCTGAATGGTCTACGTGAAACAACATCTCATGAGATCCACCGGGCCTAATTTTTACTCTGATCCAAAACTTTGGTGGGCCATAAAAAATGAAAATAGTTTTCTCTCTTGATTTGCATTTCTCTTTGCTATGGCCCACTAGAATTTTAGAACATAGTTCAAAATTGAAGCATGTCAAAGATAGATCAAGTGGACCACACCACAGGAAACAGTGGGGATAATGCGTCCACGATTAAAGCCTTTCTAAGAGTGGGGGCCATCTTGATGGATTTATTATATATCCATGATGTCCATTCGTTAATACTGCTCATTTTAGGTGATGAGTTTATAAATGAAGCAGATCCAAATTCCAAGTGGACCACACGACAGGAAATAGTAGGGATTCAACGCCCACCATTAAAAATGTCTTACAGGCAACAAAAGTTTCGAATCAAGTTAATATTTGATTTTAATGGTGGATGCCCAATCAATATTGTTTCTTAGGGTGTAGTCAAACTTGAGAGTTGGGTCTGCTTAACTTATGAAATCATGCCTTGAAATGAGCTTGAAAAATGGATGGACGGTGTGGATATACAATACATATATCAATGTTAGCCCTGTGGTCAGGGTTACATTGTGTTCGTTCAGGGCTAATCGTAGTGTTTGTGAGAAATCCACCCCGTCCATCTATTTTTGGAGATCATTTTAGGACATAGGGCAAAAAATAAGCCAGATCCAAGACTCAAGTGGGCCGCACTAAAGGAAAAGGTGGGTAGGGAAATTCCTACCGTTGAAACCTCCCTGGGTCGAAAGTGATGTTTCAATTGCATCCATACCGTTCATAGCACCATTCCTATTGAGATGAACTGAAAACACAAATATTATCCTGATTATAACTTTTGTGGCCCCACGAATATTTCAACTGTGGATGTTCAATCCTCACGTTTTCGGCCCACTTGAGTCTTGGATCTAGCTCATTTTTGGCCTCTTGTCCTAAAATGATATGGAAAAATGGATGGATGGGGTGGATTTCTTAAAAAAAAAAAACCACGGTAGGCCCCACCTAGTTTCTAGCGCAAGGCTTTTGTAGAAAATACGTGTGAGAGAGAGAGAGGTGGAGGGGTATTTTAATAACCGGTTTTGTTTCTCTAGTTTCCCTATAAAATCTCACCATTTGTTTAAAATTTTTACCATCTAACGAATAATGTGCTGTGTCATGGGAAGGTAACATGAGGTTAAGTGCATAATACCATTTCCCTACACACACATATACATGTGGGAAATGGTTCTATGCGGTGTGTGGGCCCACCGTGATGCATGTCGAACATCTACCCCATCAGTGAGATGCACCATTCCATGGTGGGCCTCGGGCTTAAAAATCAAGTCAATCCATGACTTGTGTGGGCCACACCACATACAAAAGTTGAGAGGGGTTAACCTCCCATTAAAACATTTGTTGGGCCCACCGAGATGTGGTTCATAAATCTAGCCTATCCATTATGTGTGTCCCACTTAGATGAGGGGGTAGACCAAGTTTCAGACACATCTAAATTTAATATGGGCCCCACCAAGTGCTTTTATATGTTTTAGGCATGTCCTCACATTATTTTAGATGGTATGGCCCACTTGAGTCCCATATGCAACAGATTTGTGGGATATCCCATAAATTAAAGGGGACCCATCAAATGCACGGTGTTGATGTTCGACACGCATCATGGTGGGGCCCACACAACTCAACCTTATGGGAACTAGGTCGACCGCATAGAACCATTTCCTTTTACACACACACACACACACACATATGGGAAATGGTACTATACAGTCGAGCGCATGAAACCCTAACATATGGTTGAGTTGTGTCCCATTTTCCATCATTGGACAATAAATTTGAAAAATATATTGTATGCATGCCCACTACATAAACAATGGTAAAACCGGCAGTGAAAGTGCCCTGGTTTGTCAATAAGCGTGAAGGTTGAGTCGATGAGTCAAGTAAGCCCATAAGAAGATTGTTCAAGTCATTGCCTCATCGAGATATGTCTTTTGAGCCATCAAAGGTATATTTAGCCTTACATCCCTTGTCCTAAAACACCCAAGTAAATAAATCCTTAGAACAACATTGGAGTTAAAAGTTTGAAAGCTTATTCTTACCAGGAAAATTTTCTAAG
Organism: Magnolia changhungtana; assembly: GCA_030180095.1. Classification (NCBI taxonomy): domain Eukaryota; kingdom Viridiplantae; phylum Streptophyta; class Magnoliopsida; order Magnoliales; family Magnoliaceae; genus Magnolia; species Magnolia changhungtana. The sequence goes on from JASAUF010000625.1 coordinate 9,082,290, forward strand.
TTTTCAGCTCAGTTCGATGACATCGAGATTTCATCGATGACATCGAACACTCAATATCGATGACATTGAACAGGCTTTGATGACATCAAATTAAGACATTTTGTGTCCAGCAAGCACAAAGTATTTGGACAAAATTTTCGATATATCGAATATACCTTCGATGAAATTGAACATCTGTAATCGATGACATAGAAGGTAAGTCGATAACATCAAAGGACTTAGAGCATTATCCAACAAATCTTTTTGGAAAATATTCTGATATTTGCTCTAGTAATCAAACAAGCTTTGATGTCATCGAAATTCAAATCTCAATGACATCGAAAAGGGTTCGATGAGATCGAATCTGGACTAGTTTCTGTCCAGCAAGCTCAACAGGAAAATCATTTGAAATGTTCGAGGAATAGATACTATACTTGATGTCATCGGTATTCGAACTTCGATGACATCAAGGGATACTCGATGACATCGAAATAAGACAAAGGAATGTCCAGCGAGCCTTCAAGGAATATCTTCAGAAAAGATCGATGAATCGATCTAGGATTTGATGCATCGAACTTTGAACTTCATGACATCAAATTAGGCTCGATGACATCGTAATCCGCTTATATGTCAGGCAAGATCTTGTATTTATAATGTCGAGGAATCGAACTTCGATTCGATGACATCGGAGTTCAAATCTCGATGACATCAAATCAGGTTCGATCTCCTCGATCTTCTATTAAAAGTTCTCGGAATATGTTTCTGATTGAGTTCGTATCATTGAACCGATATTCGATGACATCAAAAGTATATGTTTGATGACATTGAATCAGGTTCGATGACATTGAACTCTATCAGAAACTGACAGCTTTATTTCCATTGGAACTTTTTCCTATATAAGGAGAGGTTATTCTTGGTTGCAGGTAGTGAGAATAGAGAGAGCTTTGAGAGAGTAATTACATACCGCCTACCCTAAGCTCATTTTCTCACGGAAGTTCATCCTTCAATCCACCATCATTCAGTGATATTTAAAAGAGTGGATTGATGAATGAACTTCCCCATTCAAGGATCATCTAACTACCATCCTAATGGCAAATCATTGAGCTAGGATTCCTTGAATACTTGAAAGCTTGGAATCACTCATTCACTTATTAGGTAAACATTTATTAGAGTAGGATTCCAACATAACCTTAACCCAACCCATCACATTCATTGGAGCATCATCATGTGTTGCGGATCAAGGGAGGAGATCTTCATCAACGTGCAGAATGTGACTCATCTACTTATCTGTAAGTCATTAGAGTCCAAGGACCCTGTTTGATCATTCCTTGTGTAGGATTGGGTTACAGGTACATCTCACCCTTTCAAGCCCTCATAGGAGGCCTCCGATGAGAGAGTATGTTTGGGTGTTATGTGTTGACCCTTGCTCTTGTGTAGGGCATAAACTTAGGTCCTTTGTGCAGGTCTTTGGCATGTGTGGCCTAAAACCTAGGTTCCTTGTGTGGATCCTTAGCTTGTGTGGCCTAAAACCTACGTTCCTTATGTGGATCCTTGGCCTGTGTGGCCTAAAGCTGAGGTTCCTTGTGTAGATCCTTTGCTCTTGTGTAGGCATAAAACCTAGGTGTTTGTGTAGACCCTTGCTCTTGTGTAGGACATAAACTTGCACCTTGTGTAGGCATGTCTTGGTTCCTTGTATAGGTCCTAGAGTCGACCTTGTGTAGGTTGTGAAGGTTAGAGGTGAACCTGATTTAAAACATCCGTTAGTGAAATCCGATACACTCAAGGGTTGAGTGCGTCCGCCGGGAATGGAGTAGGCACATAGCCAAACCACTATAAACGACTGTGTTTGGGATTGATACTTGCATATTCATTTATTATGCTTACTTTGAATGATTACACGAAATATGATAACACGAATGTTTAAAACTGCCAATCACATCCCACACACCTTGTCACCTAGTTCATCTATCATAGACTAATTGCTATATGTTGGTTGAATATTGAATAGTCTTGTGATTGGATCCTCTACTTGGCTTGGAAGTCATTAGAATTAATGTGAGTATATCTTGATAGTTGTGCATTAGATCAAGATAGGATTTTAATTATCAAGAAAAGTTTATAAAGTCCTATTCACCCCCCTCTAGGACACTTTGACCTATTCTGACTTCTACTAAAGCGGTCTTACCGCAATTTCAGGCATTACCCATTTACTACTTATTGGGTAAGTTCTCGATTCAGTGTGATATCCACACCGTTTGTCGTTTTAGAGATATCATTTTAAATCATAAACTCAAAAATTAGGCAGATCCAGCTCTCAAATGAATCACACCACAAAGGGTGGGTAGTGGGGACAATGATGACCACTATTGAAAACGTCCTAGGATGCACCATGATGTTTATTTGTTATCCAACCTGTTCATACTATCACACAGACCTAGATGAAAGGATAGAACAAATACCAGCTTTATCTAAAACTTTTGTGGCCCCTATGAAGTTTTCAATATTTTAAATGGTAGACATTCAATCTCCATTGTTTTCTGTGTTGTGGTCCACTTGAACTTTGAATCTACCTTATGATTGGGCTAATGCCATAAAATAATCTCACCAAATGGATGGATGGTGTGAATATAATACTTACATCATGGTTGGGCCACGACAGCGACACAACAACACCGAGGTCATTGCACATGGCGGACGGGCATAGATTTCCTGAAAAGCCTTTGGCCGTAAGTTCCTGTGTTGAGAACTAGGTGGGACCACCGTGATGTTTGTGATAAATCCACCCTGTCCATCCCTTTTGTGACCTTGGTTTAGTTTATGTAACAAAAAATGAGCCGTATCCAAGTCTCCAGTGGGCCATACAATAGGAAACAATGGGGATTGAACAGTCACAGTTGAAACACTCATATGTCCACAAAAAAGATTGTATCAGGCTCAGTTCTTTGTGTTTTCAGTTCATCCCAATGGAAATGACCTCATAAACGGTTTAGATGTCATGTAAACATCAAGTTCGAACCCAGGAAGGTTTCAACGGTAGGTATTTTTTAGGTTTTCCCTCTCGTGTGGTCCATTTGAGTGTTGGATCAAGATCAATTTTGTTTTTATGTTTTAGAATGAGCTTGCAAAACAGATGAACGAGTGGATTTCTCACAAGCATGACAATGGCCCCACCTAAGTTAAAAAGAACTTCCTGAGAAAGGCTTCACGGGAAATTCACACCATGGCACACGAGGCATTCTGCTTCGACACGGTGGGAGCAGATTATACGCAACCCTTACCTCACTATTGACAGTGCGGCCCTTGCTGTTGGGCCAACTTAATCCATTTATTTTATATCCATGATGTCCATTTGTTTTTCACGATCATTTTATGGCATGAGTCCAAAAATGAAGAAGACTTAAATCTTAAATGGACCATATTATCAGAAACAGTGGTGATTGAATGCTTACCATTAAAACTTCCTAGGGCCCATAGTAATGTCCATTGTAATGTTTTGTTTCCATCAAACCCGTTGATAAGGTCAACTAGACATGGATGAAAGGAAAATGTAAATATCAGATTAATCCAAAACTTTTATTACCCATAAAAAGCTTTTAATAGTCATTCACCACTGTTTCCAGTGGTGTCGTCCACCTGACATTTGGATTTGCTTAAGTTTCGAGATTACGTCCTAAGAATATATAATAAAAAGGATGGAAGGCATAAACATACAAAAAAAATCATCAAAGTAGGCCCCATACGGTAAGTGTAACAAAGGTGTTACCTGACAACACCCAATCCGCTCCCCTACTTTCTGTAAGTAGCTTGCGCGGTGTGCCACGCACCACTGACTTAGTTGCTGCGACAACGTCACCAATTCTGTGGGCTCCACCATAATGTATGTGCTATATCCACACCATCTATTTATTTGGCGAGGTCAATTTAGATCATGAGCCTGAAAATTATGAAGATCCAAAGCTCAAGTGGATCTCACCACAGAAAGCAATGGGGCACCGTGATACCCACCTTTAAAACCTTCCTAAGGCCTACCATGATGTTTATTTGCAATCTTACCTGTCGATAGGGTCACCCAAATGTAGATGAAGAGGAAAAAACAAATATCAACATGAATCGAAACTTCTATGGGCCCTAGCAGTTTTCAATGATAAGCATTCACTCCCTAATGCTTCCTGTGATGTGGTCTGCTTGAGCTTTCGATTTTCCTCATTTTTATGATTGTGCCCTAAAATAAACTTTGCAAATGAATGGACGGTCTGGATATAACACATTCATCATGGTGGGTCAACGGTAACACACCGCTAAGGTAGCACCACGCAATCCAATGCTTGATCTCTTTCTCTGCAGGCAAGTAAAATGCTCCACCGGTTTAGCCGATTTCCTTTTCATTAGAAGCTATTATCCAAGCAGTATATTTTTCAAATTTATCATCTAACGATGGAAAATGGGACACGACTCGACCGTATGTTAGGGTTTCATGTGCTCGACCATATAGTATAATCTCTCTCTATATGTGTGTGTGTGTGTATACGTGTGTGTGCGTGGGCGCATATATATATATATATATATATATATATATATATATATCAGTGTGTGTGTGGATGCAAAAATCTGGTTAGCCTTCCCTGAACCTTTGTGTACCTACATAAGGGATGAACGAAGGAGACCCTGGCTAATATAGGGGATCCTCCGATGCCTACGTCAAGTAAGGAATCTGGGTCTAGTTGAGCAATGTGTTTTAGGCAAGAAATCATGCGTACCTTTTACCATAGAAGATGTAACACCCCTGTAACACCCGGCCCATCCAGAACATTGTCTTGAGGTGCTCACGTGGGAACTGCCACAGGACGACACGATTAGAATACTCGTGTGAGGCATACCATTAACAAAATTTACTTGGGTTATGCCACTAATACGGTCAACTCTGATCATGTTGGTGAGCTTAGGTCAAAGCCGGTCTGCTGACTATTGTGTACTTGAGCGATCGCTATACTGGTCGTCGTGCAACGCCCGAGGAAGGGGAGAAAATTCTAAAACTTGGGTAGGCCGTGGGCCTCACTGGGCTTGTGGTCTGTCACGGACTACAGACTCAGAGGACACCTAGAAATGAAATATTCGCATCGTCCAGTCGGCACTTGCCAAGTGCAACTCGCCCTAGCCTTAGCCTAAAGTTTAAATTTTAAATCAATGGCCCTTTGCTTGAAACAGAGAAATGGGACATTTCAGCCATCGAATCTCTTCTAAATTTACATCGAAGGCTGAAAACATTTCTCTGCACCCATTCACAAAATCTAAACCCCAATCGTGAAACGGTGACCGTTGATCACAAATCAGACCCTTACGATAACACCCCGCATCCGTTTACCATCAAACTTTGTATGAGCCTTCATCGGGCCATGGGGCACCTATCCTATAAATTTGATGGCCAGGGGGGCATTAGGGCAGCCCCAATTGCTAGAAAGGGTCCCACAGGGCCATTTGAAGGGATTAATAGAACTCAGGGCCATTACGCCTAGATCTAGGGTATAAAACCCTTTAACTCTCTCCCTCACTCACTCCACAACAGATTCCAACAACAAGAGAGAGAGAGAAGAGAGAGAATAGAGAAAGAAGGGAGAAAGAAGAGAGAGAAGGAGAGTGTAGTAGGAGGTGGAGCTCAAGGGACTTGGAACCTTAGAGAATCTCCTTCCTCTTCCCCAAAGAATCTCACATCCACAACTATAAAAGTAAATTCCAGCTGATTGGGAGGTAATCTCCCATTTTCTACAGAAATTTATTTTATTAAGCTAGACCCTTGCATGTGTCCTAACACGCGGGTTCAATTGACCTAGGACCTTGGCAAATCGACCCGCGAGTTTGGCACCCCGAAGATGACTCCACAAGCTCTTGGCGATCCTTAGGTGCAAACCATTATCCTTAGGTAGGCAATTACCAATTCTAGGATAAACTTAATGATTATGGATGCTAGATTGATGTGCACGTGCAAATTATAGAAAAATCTTGTAACACCCTGAAAATCGGGGGTCGAACATAAACTCAACTCCCGAGTTCCAGAACATCACTTATGCAACAAAATGAATGATGATTGAATGTTGACTGTATTCGTGCATTGAACATGAGTGAGATTAAGCCAAAACAGTATATCATACTCCAGAGACAGTTAAATTTGCAAGCAAAAGACTGTGATAGATAGATAAAATATATAACTTATGATGAGTCTCCAGAGTATGATAACATTACCAGGTTAAATAAATACAAGTTCATTGACCTGCCAGAGAGATACAGATAGGAGAATTCCTCCTATCATCATAGAAGTAGTCCGGCTCTGCTTCACAAGCATCGCCACCACCTGAAACTCAACAAATCTGGTTGGTGTGTACAACACCGTCCGTAACGTGGGAGTGAGTGATCAACTCGAGTGGAACAAGAAAGCATAGGTTAACATGTTATCAATTCAATCAGCAAGTAATGATAAAGCAAGTACAAATCAAACATTTCTAACTACTCTTGTTAAGTGCAAAATGAAATGACATGATGTCAGTATGCCCTTGCCAAACCACCCTCAAGCGACATCATCTTACGTTCGCGAATGCTTACTCCCTCGGTGCGCCACATCTACAAAGCACATGCGGTGCGATGATGCTCATGATTACCAAGTTTTTATTAGTCCATTTCAAACAAGAAGTATTGGGAAACTAAGGTACCTCCCTTGTATCATTCCCAAACATGATCCATTCTAGGGTCGTCAATCCTAGTTAATCTCATACGATGTTATGGTTTGAGAAGCGTAGTGAAGGCATCGCAAAGGGCTCGTCACCGTCGGCGCGGATACGAGATCTCACCGTATGCGGCTCAATTGTCGGCCGTCGGCCTCAAGTACAGTCTCACCGTACTTGGCCCAATCACTAGCCGTCGGCTCGAGTACGGGTCTTACCGTACTCGGCTCAACTCATACTCTAGTTCTTTGTGAAAGACTCGTCGCCAATCACGGACACTTGGAGTATACTCGAAGATACTACGGAGGACTCGTCGCCCGTCAGCACGAGCACAGGTCTCACCGTACTCGGCTCTCGCCGTAAGTATCGACAGCTCGAATATAGTGTCCCATACCACCATAATCGGCTCACGAGGTTGGTTGCGCAATGGTCACCACGGGGAGGCACATGACCCCGGCGAGGCGACAGCTCGACCACGGTGTCCCATACCACCATGCCCGGCTCATGCGTCTTAGCGGATCGAGGTACCATGGTTAAAAGGGATTTCACTGGTAAGTTTGGTACCCCAGGTTCAAGCAGTAGCGACCAAATATGGTGAACATACATATACACATATCGGTTTGCTTGACGAGCCTGACTAGCTCGAGCGCACCACAAGTCGAGCGATATGGAGCGTAAAAGCACTCCGTGTGGCCAACCACTATCGCCAACCGAAGTACGACTCGGGTTCGCCAGACACGTCCATCGTGGCGATATGAATCTCGGCCACAACCGCAAGTCTGGTACCGAATGTTTGGACTATAGGCATAGTCCCAAACTCAATCAGTTGTGAAGCATGAAGTAAAGCATGAGGTCAAGCATGTATTATAAAGCATGAAGTAAAGCATATTGTAAAGCATGTTATAAAGCACTATACACATAGGGATACAAATACTTAGAGTTCATAGGTGAGTGGTTAGAGTGAACAACCACATGGAAGTGTCATATGTGACTCTAAGGTAGCGGAGAATCCCATCTCAGCACCTAACTAAGGTTCTAACACTTAAGCACTTACACTCACAAGTGATTTCACCAACACTTGGAATGCACTATTTCAACATACATGACGTATGCTAGAGAAGTGTGTACTAGGGTTGTCCCTTTACTAAACTAGTATTTTATACATATACATCATATTCATACAAAGAATTAAACATGGCAATCATATCAGCAAATTTTATACGTATAGGGTACTTTCACGTATACCCAATTTCGACATACATAGTGTTTACAAAGGAACATAGATTTCGGCGATCCCTTTCGCCAAGCTAGTATTTTAATCATGTATTGTATAATCATACATGAAATACATATGTCAAACATTATTCCAAAAGAAATACGTATACGGTATTTCTACAACACGTAATTTCAACATACGGCGCATTTACAAGTAAACATATATTTTGGCGATTCCTTTCGCCAAACTAGTATTTTATTCATATGTTATATAATTATACATTAAATAAACATGCCAAGTATTTATCCAAAAAAAATACGTATACGGTATTTCTACGTATACCTAGAATATGTGAAATTCCATATTTCACACCGTTAACCAAAACAAGAAACGGAAAGCACTTTGTACATGTGCAATTGCAAGCAGATCATGAATCTACCATTATCTGACATTGAAAGCGTTGAAAACCGTAACTTATGCACTTAAAGTCCTCACCTTTGCCTTTGGAAACGAAACGAATCAGCAAGGGTAGTAGAACTTCCGTATACGGGAGTTTTCTAGCCTAAAGAGCGGAATCGGTTAGTTGTTACATAGCCTACAACGATCCTACCAAAATTCAGACCTAGGGTTAGGGTTTCTTACCTTCAAAGGGGATGGATACCGCCGGAAAAACACCTGGAATGAAGCGGTGTAGGCCGTGTAACAGTCCCAAGCAGTAGGAGGAAGATCGGCAGCAAACTCCAAGCCTTTCTCTCTCTTTTCTCTCTCCCAAAACTCAAATTCGTATGGCTGTGAGAGAGGGTGCTCTAAGGCCCTTATATAGCCTAAAACATTCCGAAATTAGACTTAGGTTCAAGGGGTACTACTTATATAGAATATTCGCCGCTTTTCCAGCTCAAAAGGGAAGTTCTGGTGGCCCTCTTTGGACCAAACGTCAGACTTAAACTCACCATCGATGGATCTACGTGGGCTTACGTTTTTGTCTCGATCGGATACCCAGATCGCACGTGGCAGACCACTTTCAGTTCGACGGTCAGTGGGCCACGATTAGAAATTCTAAGTACATGTAAATGTTCCTGAAATTTTTCTTAATCCGAGGGTGTAATTTGGTCTGATTCTGACGGTCAGGTTGCTTAATACTGACGCGTCAACGAATGATGCCAGATCACTATTCCAGATATTTATTTTGGCATGGGAATAGTGTTTTTCACACTCCCTCACTCCGAATCGAAACGAATGGCCGTGGAACATCGGATGGGGCTGATTTTTGAGATGATTGTTAAGCCCAGTGGGGCGGTCCTAGTTCCTTAGCTTCAGGTTAATCGGACTCCCGGTGTGCGATCTAGACCTAATACGAAGTTTTCGTTTCATTCCGAGAGCAGACGGGAAATGAGTTTGGATCTAAACTTTAGGGTAACCTAGCGTCAATGATTCTGCAAGTTTTGGGTCTTGCAGATCGTATTTAAAGCGATTCAAATGGATGTCATGGCTAATCTAGTTTAGCACCTAGTTCACTTTGTCAAATCTCTAAAGGATTTAATCCTAAGTGATTTTCGTCTGAGGTGGAACTTAGTTCATTGTAGTTTGTATATAAAGTGATCCAAGTTATACTACTTAGCTAGTTTAAGATAGTGTCTAGGGCGAAGGTGCTTTGAAAAATTGAAAGCACAAGGTAGTGAAGGGTGGGATTTGTGAAGGAAATGGGTTAAGGAGCGATTTTAGGCTGTGGGATTGAGTTTTGACAAGTTGGTAAGGTCTTAGGATCGACCCATTGCCTAAGGACGTCTAATCCCAGGTTGGCAAAAATCCGGGGCGTTACAAATCTATCTAGGAACCTGTCTGGTAAGTCTGCCTACCGTGCATGCAAAGATAAATTGATATTAGATTAATCTTCAATATTGTTTGGACCTGGAAACTATGCTGCATGTCCATCCTTGCATCTGATTTCCTGCATATTTTTCCTTGTTGCTTGCATGACTGCATTTCTAGCATTATGAATGGCTTATGATTTTCTTGTCTCTTAGGAAATCCAATACTATATAAATGCATGTCTAATTTATGTTGCTAGGAGCAATTTGTATTCATTTTGGTACCCTGAAATTTATGTCTTGACTGATTGTGTGTTTATTCCATTATTACTTAAGGATAAATCATGATTGTCTTGATATGTTAAGGATTGTAGCCCATTGTCTGCGTTGAATAAGAATCTACAAATTATGAGGGCATCCTCGTTGGCCGGGCCATCCCATGACTAGACTGACCGATTTGGGTGGACGCGAATGGACAACAGTAGTGGGACTACGTGGGTTGCTTGCACCCGATGTCGTGTATTACGTGTTCGCCTAAATTTGGGCGATTTGGTCCATCAACTGACCAACCATGTTTGTTAAGCATGTTTACTCACGCCTATTTGGAACCTGGAACACCTTATGCCCACGGACGTCCACTAACAACAGCTAGAATTAATCCACCAGACTCATGAGCCGGGCATAGTGGAATGTGACACTATGCCTAAGTTGTGGGCCTACGCTGGGGTGACGAGCCTCCCCATAGTGACCTTGAATGATCCCACTTTCCAGCACTCCTCACGTGCTTTCATCAGGGGTGAGGGACCTGATGGGATCACGGATAGGCCTTCTATATGGTAAAGGGTATTGATATCATCGGGGAGTACCAGTTTCCCCAAATTTACTGGATGAACGGAATTAACTAAACACTCAGCTATCACGTTCATGATCACATCGCATTAGTTAGGTTGACAACTCGACAATTGAGGTCGCAATGAGGGAGTGTTTTTCATGAACGAACGTTAGATGAAGTCGTTCGAGGGAGTGTTGTGACACCCCGGTCACTACTTCATGTGGGCGGGCACACGTAGGCGGGCACACATGTGGGCGGGCCCCTAGGTGTGGCTGGCAGGCTACTATATGGCTAGCAGGCTACTATGTGGCTGGCACGCTACTGTGCTGGGCGAGCTTGTAACGCCCTGAAAATCGGGGGTCGAGCATAAACTCAACTCCCGAGTTCCAGAACATCACTTATGCAACAAAATGAATGATGATTGAATGTTGACTGTATTTGTGCATTGAACATGAGTGAGATTAAGCCAAAACGAATTATCATACTCCAGAGACAATAAATTAGCAAGCGGAAGAAGCGTGATAGGTTGATAAAATATATAAACGTGGTGAGTCTCCAGTGTGATAAAGTTACTGGAGTTAAATAATTACAAGTAAATTATACCAAGTTGTGTAGTATGATCTAGTCAACATCCTGTAGGCCCGACAATCAAGGTACGGCTCTCACGAAGCCGCCAGAAAAGAGCATATACGAGAAAGCATTCCGTCGTCATAGAAGTCCGGCTCCGCCCGAAATAGCGTCGCCATCGCAATTAGACAAAGTACGGTGGGTGTTCGGAACACGTCGTATCGTGGGAGTGAGTGATCAACTCGGTGGAACAATAAAGCATAGGTTAACATGTTATCAATTCAATCAGCAACGGTAATGATAAAGCAGTACAAATCAAACAATTCTAACTACTCTTATTAAGTGCGAAAATGAAATGACATGATGCTGTATGCCCTTGCCAAACCATCCTCAAGCGACATCATCTTACGTTCACGAATGCTTACTCCCTTAGTGCGCCACATCTACAAAGCACATGCGGTGCGATGTTGCTCATGATTACCAAGTTATTATTAGTCCATTTCAAATAGCAATATTGGGAAACTAAGGTACCTCCCTTGTATCATTCCCAAACATGATCCATTCTAGGGTCGTCAATCCTAGTTAATCTCATACAATATTATGGTTTGAGAAGCATAGTGAAGGCATCGCAAAGGGCTCGTCACCCGTCAGCGCGGATACAGATCTCACCGTATGCGGCTCAATTGTTGGCCGTCAGCTCGAGTACAGGTCTCACCGTACTCGGCTCAATCACTAGCCGTCGGCTCGAGTACAGGTCTCACCAGGTACTCGGCTCAACTCATACTCTAGTTGCTTTATGAAAGACTCGTCGCCAATCACAGACACAGGTATACTCGAAGATACTACAGAGGACTCGTCGCCCGTCAGCACGAGTACAGGTCTCACCGTACTTGGCTCTCGCCGTAAGTATCGACAGCTCGAATACAGTGTCCCATACCACCGTATTCGGCTCACGAGTCTGGTTGCTCACTGGTCATTACGGGGAGGCACGTGGTCCCAGCGTAGGCCGATAGCTCGACCACGGTGTCCCATACCACCATGCCCGGCTCATAAGTCTTAGCGGATCGAGGTACCATGGTTAAAAGGGATTTCACTGGTAAGTTTGGTACACTAGGTTCAAGCAGTAGCGACCAAACATGGTGAACATACATAAGACAGATCGGGTTACTTGACGAGCTCGGCTAGCTCGAGCGCACAACAAGTTGAACGACATGAAGTGCATAAGCACTTCGCGTGGCCAACCACTATCGCCAACCGACGTACGACTCGAGTTCGTCGAACACATCTCACCTGGCAAATGAATCGCAGCCACGAATTCAATTCTGGTACCGATTGTCTGGACTATAATCATAGCCCCAAACATGATAACTTGCAGATAGATAAAGCAGTAATGGATCAAGATTCCACTCATACAATCAAGGTCTGGTAGCATCCGTTTAGCGCTGCCAGGGCTGTTGCACGCACTCGTTGCACCACTCCCCCATCACCCATGACGGATCATACAACGTAAATGTAAATTTAAACATATGCATTACATAGTTATAATCATAAAGCAGTTGAGCATGTTATGAATCACAACACAAGCATGAGTTTATACATGTTCAATTCCTAATCACACAACAATCCAAGGAGATCATACACATAGTTAAAAGAGGTTGAGAATCATATCTCAACACCCTTATACATTACAATTTGCTAACTACTACTCATTCAGACATTTCAAGAAACACTTAAACAAACATGCATCAACATACATGACATATGTCGATCGCATAGGCATTAGGCCAAATCCTTTCCCTAGGGAGTTGCCCCAATCATAACACGCGTACACCCACGACGGATAGTCATGGCAAGCAGGAATCTAAGTTCCATATTCATTCAGTCATTTCCACAAACACTTGGGCCACACATTTTAGCATATATGGTGTCTATTGGCCGTGGCGTGATTTAGGGCAAATCCTTTCGTCAAAAGGGTATCGCCAATACAACAATCATGAATCCACGACAATTAGTCATGGCGAGCACGAATGAGGATTCTATACTCATTCAGTCATTTTCACAAACACTTAGAATACACCAATACAACATACATGGTGTATGTTAGCAAAACATGTATTAGGGCTATCCTTTAGCCAAGTGAGTATTTTACCCATGTATAATATATTACTACAGCAAATAATCATGATAAATGCATCTCCAAAATTTATACGTATACAGTATTTTCTAGAATACACATTTTCAACATACATACTGTATACAAGCAAACATGTAGTACGGCGATTCCCTTCGCCAAGCAATTATTTTATATGCACATAATATATTTATACGACAATTAATCATGACAAACACATCACTAAAATATACATGTATACGGTACTTCTTACAATACCGTATTTCTACATACATAGGGTTTATTAGTAAACATGTATTTAGGCGAATCCTTTCGCCAAATAAGTATTTTATCCATACGTCATATATCCATACGTCAAATAAACATGTCAAACAAATTTCTAAAAAAAATACGTATACGGTATTTTATACAAATACCTAGAGTATGTGAATTTCCAAATTCTACAATTCTAATCGAAACTGAAAACGGAAAGCATTTTGTACATGTGCAATTGCATGCAGATCATGAATCTATCATTATCTGACATTGAAAGCGTTGAAAACCATAACCTATACACCTAAAGTCCGCACCTTTTGTCGTAGAATCGCAACGGAATCGATAGGTTTGTCTAGCTTCCGTATATGGGAGTTTGGCGCCTAAAGAACGAAAACAGTTAGTTATTTCATAACGTACAACTGTCTAATCCCTCAAACAGGTTAGGGTTAGGGTTTATTACCTTAAAACAGAGTCGGTATCACCGGGAAAGCATCTGGAAGGAGGCGGTGCAACCCGTGGAGTGGCAGGGAAGTACGGCAAGGAGTTCCTCCCACATCTCCCTCACTTTCTCTCTCTTTTCCCTCTCTCAAATCCAAATTCGTATGGCTGGAATGGGAGAGGGTTTAAGGTCCTTATATAGTCTCAAAACTCACCGAAATAGACTCCTGTTCAAGGGTTACTGCTAATATAGGTATTTCGTCACTTTTCCAGCTCAAAAGAGAGGTTCTGGTGGCCCTCCTTGAGCCAAATGTCAGACTTAAGCTTACCACATATGGATCAATGTGGGATTACGTTTTCGGCTCGATCGGATTCCCAGATCGCACGTGGCAGACCACTTTCAGTTCAACGGTCAGTGGGTCACGATCCGAAATTCCAAGCACATGTAAATGTTCCTGAAATTTTTCCTGATCCGAGGGTGTAATTTGGTCCGATTCGATGGTCTGGTTGCTTATCTTGATGCGATGCAAGCGAATGGTGCGAGATCACTATTCCAGATATTTATTTTGGAATGAGAATAGTGTTTTTCACACACCCTCGCTCAGGATCCAACGAATGGTCGTGGGACATCTATTTGGACTCGATTTTTGAGATGATAGTCAAGCCCGAGGCGGTCCTAAGTCCTTAACCATTATTGTTCGGACTCCGATGTGCGGTCCAGATCGATACTGAAATTTTGAGATGCTCAGGAAGCGGTGGGTAATGAGATTGATCCTAGATTTTAGGATAACCTAGCGTCAATAATTCCGCAAGTTTTGGGTCTTGCAGATCGTATTTAAAGCGATTCAAATGGATTTCATGGCTAATCTAGTTTAGCACCTAGTTCACTTTGTCAAATTTCTAAAGGATTTAGTCCTAAGTGATTTCTGGTCGAGGTGGTACTCAGGCCTTTGGAGTTTGTATATGAGGTGATCCAAGTTATGATACTTAACTAGTTTAAGATAGTGTCTAGGGTAAAAGTTCTTAGAAAAATTGGAAGATCAAGGTGGTGAAGGGTGAGATTTGTGAAGGAAATGGGTTCAAAGGCGACTTTAGACTTTGGGATTCAGTTCTGACAAGTTAATGAAGTATTAGGATCGACCCATTGCCTAAAGACGTCTAATCCCAGGTTGGCAAAAATCTGGGGCGTTACAGAGCTACTATTGCAGTTGACTGTAGCGTAACTTGTCCCACATCGGAAGAGTTATCTGGAGTTGTGGTGGTTATATGTTGGGTTCCTCCCTTAACAGACATAACGCGTTCCTGCAGGAGCAAAACCACCGCTATGCACTCTGATGGCAGTTGGGTTGGACAATATCATGGACGGGTAGGTGCTGTGTGGGCGGGACCATGGGAGCACCGGGTCTGAGCGAGCTACCAGTATCCTTACCCCAAATGACGCGTTCTGTGGGTGATTGGCCCTAAGCTTCCGCTGTGCAGAAACAAACCCGTGAGCCCTGAGGGGTGGAGCGGACAATATTGTTTGGGTAGGTGCTGAGTGGGAGGACCCTGTTGTGGGCGGGACCACGGGAGCACCGGGTCTGGGCGAGCTACCAGTATCCTTACCCCAAATGACGCGTTTTAAAGCCGTGAGCTTTGGCAAAGCGGATAATATCATGTGCCGTGGGGGTGGGCCTTACAAATGGTATCAGAGTCGAGGACGGCTCTGCCCTCGGTGGGGGATAATGTGACGCCCCGGTCACTGCTTCATGTGGGCAGGCACACGTGTGGGCGGGCCCCAGTGTGTGGCCGGCTGTGCTGCGTGTGGGTGAGCTGTCTTGGGTGAGCTGCCTCTTGTTGCGATTAGCGTAGCGTAACTTGTCCCACATCGAAAGAGTTGTCTGGAGTTGTGGTGGTTATATGTTGAGTTCCTCCCTTAACAGATATGACACATTCATGTGGGAACAAAACCACTGCTGTGCACTCTGATGGCAGTTGGGTTGGACAATATCATAGACGGGTAGGTGTTGTGTGGGCGGGACCACGGGAGCACCGGGTCTGGGCGAGCTACCAGTATCCTTACCCTAAATGACGCGTTCTTTGGGTGATTGGCCCTGAGCTTCCGCTATGCAGAAACAAACCCGTGAGCCCTGAGGGGCGGAGCGGACAATATTGTTTGGGTAGGTGCTAAGTAGGCAGACCCTGTTGTGGGCGGGACCACGGGAGCACCGGGTCTGGGCGAGCTACCAGTATCCTTACCCCAAATGACTCATTTTAAAGCCGTGAGCTTCGGCAAAGCGGACAATATCATGTGCTGTGGGGGTGGGCCTTACAAATGGTATCAGAGCCGAGGACGGCTCTGCCCTCGGTGGGGGATAATGTGACGCCCCGGTCACTGCTTCATGTGGGCGGGCACACGTGGGCGGGCACACATGTGGGCGGGCCCCCAGGTGTGGCTGGCAGGCTACTGTGTGGCTGGCAGGCTACTGTGTCTGGGCGAGCCGCATTCTTGGCATTGCGATTGACTGTAGCGTAACTTGTCCCACATCGGAAGAGTTGTCTGGAGTTGTGGTGGTTATATGTTGGGTTTCTCCCTTAACAGACATGACGCGTTCCTGCGGGAGCAAAACCACCGCTGTGCACTCTGATGGCAGTTGGGTTGGACAATATCATGGACGGGTAGGTGCTGTGTGGGCGGGACCATGAGAGCACTGGGTCTGGGCGAGCTACCAGTATCCTTACCCCAAATGACACGTTCTGTGGGTGATTGGCCCTGAGCTTCCACTGTGCAGAAACAAACCCGTGAGCCCTGAGGGGCGGAGCAGACAATATTGTTTGGGTAGGTGCTGAGTGGGCGGACCCTGTTGTGGGCGGGACCACGGGAGCACCGGGTCTGGGCAAGCTACCAGTATCCTTACCCCAAATGACGTGTTTTAAAGCCGTGAGCTTTGGCAAAGCGGACGATATCATGTGCCGTGGGGGTGGGCCTTACAAGTGTTGTTGGTGAGGTCATACATTATACCATAATTCATACATACGCATTAACAAACATTAGTTAGAAATTTGTTAATGTATGCCTTTCATTAATTTTATCGTGGAATTGTTATTTGGTGTAACTTATTGCTAATGGCATCCACTGAGTTAATCACTCAATCCCACTCTGGGATAGTGTTTTAAAACACTAACCAGACACTTCATTAGATGCAGGTGATGCAGAGCTCGACAAGCCGAGCAGGGTGAGCATGGACGAGGAAGATGAACTTCATACTTCCAGCTTATGGGCGAGCTTTCATAAAATATGCGGGCTGACTATAGGTTGTTGAGCAGGGGATTTAGTGCACCATTTCTTTTAGACATTTCATATGTGAATTTTGTCGGGCGACGCCTTGTGCAACCCGTTTAATGTTTCCTGTAGACTCGTATTTCTTAGTCACCCTTATTTTAGTAGATTAGTCGTGGTTGTGGTTTATGTTCTAGTCGATTTCTTTATTGCTCATTTAAATTGATTTATATATAAATCACTACAATTAGGATACAAGTGACACCCGAGAACTTGAAAGTCGAGTGTTGCTCGACCCCCCAACTTTCAGGGCATTACAAGTTGGTATCAGAGCAATGGTTTGAAATCAATTGGGCCGTGGACCATAAACTCACTATAAAGCATCCGTTGACGTAGGAGGGAGCACAATAGTGATACTGAGACAATAGGACCGACCCTAGGTATTCCAAGTCGTCAAATTTTAGATGGAAGATCTAACTTCCGAAGGGTTCAGACTAAGGAGAGAGAGATCATGATGATATTATAATTAGATCTGAGAGCCTTACGACACGTTTCAATCTATTCTTGGGTAAGAGCTCGGGAACTTAATAGCAAGACCTGATTTAATCAAACTAGGTGTTTTAGGTAGCTCATTCTACTCATATCTTCTGCACCCGGCGCCCAAATCACTCATTTCGGTCCCTAAGATACGTTCGCTTTGGGTTCGAAGGGTTGGGTACCCCACACTTCCGATCGAAGTGTCTTTTGGCCCACTAGTATCATTGGACTTGCGGATCCAATTCGGGTTAGTTAAGGAAAGGGAGTGTGACGATAGAAAAGCATAAGATGGCCGTGATCGTAGCCCCTGGGCCTAATGAGCCATCGCCGACTTGAACCTGATATTACCAAACCGTTTGGGGGCAATGGACGCTCCTAGCAAGGAAATTTCATGAAAACAAGGAGAGATTGAGGCTGCGTGACACGTGACCCACGTCCATGTGAGCATTACCCATGCCCGGGAGGCTGAAAATCACGTGGCCCATGCCCGGGGGGTGCGTGGCCCACGCTTTGGGGGCGTAGCCCACTCCCGGGGGACCAGCGCCGCGCGTGGCCCCCGCTCGGGCCACCGAATGGTGGCCCCCTTTTGAGATCCAAATGCACGTGGGGCCGACTTTCTTTGCAATTTTAAAACCCTATAATCCCATTTCTCCCTCTTTCACTACACTCCATCCCTCCCAAATCCTTGGAAATCCTCTTCTTCTCCAAAACCTTGAACCCATTCTCAAACCCATTTCTCCTTCTTCACATCAACTCTCTCTCAAACCTCCACCTTCAACAACCCACCTCTCTTCTTCCTCACATCAAACCCATCTTACAACATTCAACATCAAACCCATCCTTCAACATTCAATCTCAAACCCATCCTTCAACATTCAATCATCTTCTTCCTCATATCTACATTACCCCATCCCAACTACTCCAACACCACCACACCAATCCTTGTGTCTAACTTCTAAGAAACCCATCTTTAGCCGAAGAAGATGGCTCTTCTTGCAACCATCACCTCCATCTTTTCCATTCCCGTGGTTCTCTCTCATGGGAAAGAAAAGACCAGCCCCTAAGGAAGCGGGACCGAGCCATGAGAGGCGGAGCAAGAAGAAAGCCGACCCACGTGAAGGGCCGAGCCAAGAAAGGCAAAGTAAGTGCAATGCCGATCCAAGGGGAAGATCAAACCCCGAGGTCTGATCCAAGAGAAGAAACAATCCCCAAAGGGAGCTTGCAATACAAGCCACCCGACCACCTGTTGAAGATTTGAGAAACTTCCGCGAGCGCAAGGTCACCTTTGAGGCCTCCATAAAGGAGCCTTTGTTCAGTAAGTACGACCTACTCAACCGACTTATAAAAAAGGGATGGGGTCCCATGTTCGACGAAAGTCTATGGGCCGATGTAGGGCAAGCTAGGACATTCTATACTTAAATTAGAAACCCCCAATACACACCTTTGGGTTTTGATATCATAGTGGGTGCCGAGAACATCCACTTTGGAGTGGAGGCCATCTCCTAAATACTTGGAGTGTCATTGGGAGAAGTAAAGATCGACGAAAGGAATGTGGAAACACATCGAGGTCGTGTGAGCGTGCACGCTTTTTATACAGCCATACGGCCCAGTGGAAGAGGGTGTCAGCTTGTATGCATCAGCCATGACCCTAAAATACCGCTTACTCCACCACATTTATACTTACAATGTGTATTCGAGGTTGGAAAACCGCACCGAGTGCACCCGCTATGTGGTAGAATTCCTCTACCAAGTGGGCCATGGAGCAGATGTGTGCATTCCTAGCATAGTCCTCTGTCAGATCGTGAAGGCTGCTAGGGCAACTCGGAAGGATACAGGCCTTCCTTTTGGTCGCCTAGTCTGTCAGTTGGCCCACCAACATGGGATAGCGGATCAAACGGAAACCTCGTACCGACGAAATTACTGGGCGATGAGACACTAAATCATATGGGAATGGGCCCCAGGCAACGACAGGCCCATATAGAAGAATTTGGGGATGCAGACAAAGAAGAAGAGGAAGATGATGAAAGTGATGAGGACGGAGATGAGGAGGAAGCTGAGGAAGCCAATGAAGGGCCGCTCGCCGCTCCAGACATACGCAAGTGCTTGGATGCGCTGGATGCTATTATGAATAGGATCGAAGAAAATCAAGCAAGACAGGAGAAGTGGAATAAGAAGCCGTATCGTGCTATAAAGGCCATGATTTGCTGCAATCAAGGGGAGGGAGCACTCCCATCTTCGTCCGACCTGAAAGAATAATAGCCTAGCTTTGCTGATAATTAGTTGTTTTCTTGAAATAGTTAGAATTAGTCCCTTGTTGTTAGATGATGGTTAAAACTTTTTATTTTGATTAGGTTGTAGTTTCCTTATGTTTAGAGTGTTTGATGACTCATCTAATCTTTGTGCAAGTGATGTGGCTGACCATGGTAAATGGCATTTTAAATCTAATGTGAATGTATGGATGTAACGCCCCAGATTTTTGCCAACCTGGGATTAGAAGTCCTTAGGCAATGGGTCGATCCTAATACCTCATTAACTTGTCAGAACTGAATCCCAAAGTCTAAAGCCGCCTTTGAACTCATTTCCTTCACAAATCTCACCCTTCATCACCTTGATCTTCCAATTTTTCTAAGAACTTTCACCCTAGACACTATCTTAAACTAGCTAAGTAGTATAACTTGGATCACTTTATATACAAACTACAAAGGCCTGAGTACCACCTCGACCAGAAATCACTTAGGACTAAATCCTTTAGAAATGAGACAAAGTAACTAGGTGTGAAACCGATTAGCTACGAAATCCGTTTGAATCGCTTTAAATACGATCTCGCAAGACCTAAAACTTGTAGAATCATTGACGCTAGGTTACCCTAAAATCTAGGATCAATCTCATTACCTGGCTGCTCTCGGGAGCACATCGAAACTCCGCATCGGTCTGGACCGCACGTCGGAAGTCCGAATAACTCGAAGTTAAGGAATTAGGACCGCCTCACCGGGGCTCGACAACCATCTCGGAAATCAAGTCAGGACAATGTCCCATGGCCATTCGATCGTGTCCGGAGCGAGGAGTGTGAAAACCACCATTTCCTTTACAAAATAAATATCTTGAATAGTGATCGGCATCATTTGTTTGCGGATCAAGATAAGCAATAATCGACCGTCGAGAATCGCCAAATTACACCCTCGGATCAGGAAAAATTTCATACACATTTACATGTACTCGGAATCTCCGATCGAGATCCGCTGACTGTTGAACTGAAACTGGTCCGCCACGCTTGATCTGGAATCCCGACCGAAATGAAAACTTAATAGAACATAGATCCAATGTTAGTGAGCTTAAGTCCAACCTTTGGCACAAGGAGGCCCCCTGAAGTCCTCTCGTTGGTGAAAACAGTCCGCTTTGGTTATAACATAAGTATACTTTGACCGGAGTCTGTTTTGGAGAATTCTTAGGCTATATAAGGACCTTAAACCCTCTCTCATGGCAGCCATACGAATTTGAGATTGAGAGAGAGAAAAGAGAGAAAGTGAGGGAGATGTGGGAGCTTCTCCCTGCATACTTCCCTGCCGCTCCACGGGCTGCACCGCCTCTTTCCAGACACTTTCCCGGCGATACCGACTCCGTTTTAAGGTAATAAACCCTAACCCTAGACCTTTTTTGAGGTGTATAGGCTACAGGTTATGAAATAGCTAACCGATTTCACTCTTTAGGCTAGAAAACTCCCATATACGGAAGCTTAGCGAACCTATCAACTCCGTTACGATTCTACGACAAAAGGTGCGGACTTTAGGTGTATAGGTTATGGTTTTCAACGCTTTCAATGTCAGATAATGGTAGATTCATGGTCTGCATGCAATTGCACATATACAAAGTGCTTTTTGTTTTCTGTTTCGATTAGAATTGTAGAATCTGGAATTTCACATACTCTAGGTATTCGTATAAAATACCGTATACGTATTTTTTTTGGAAATGTGTTTGACATGTTTATTTGTCGTATGGATATATGACGTATGGATAAAATACTTATTTGGCGAAAGGATTCGCCTAAATACATGTTTTACTAATACACACTATGTATGTAGAAATACTGTATTGTAAGGAGTGCCGTATACATGTATATTTTGGAAATGTGTTTGCCATGATTATTTGTCGTATGATTATATAATATATGGATAAATTACTTATTTGGCAAAAGGAATCGCCGTAATACATGTTTGCTTGTATACACTATGTATGTTGAAAATACGTATTCTAGAAAATCGATATACGTATAAATATTGGGAGATGTATTTATCATGATTATTTTTGTAGTAATATATTACACATGGATAAAATACTCACTTGGCTAAAGGATAGCCCTAATACATGTTTTGCTAACATACACCATGTATCTTTGTAATAGTGTATTCTAAGTGTTTGTGAAAATGATTGAATGAGTATCAATTCTCATTCGTACTCGCCATGACTAATTGTCATGGATTCATGATTGTTGTATCGGCGATACCCCTTTTGAAAGAATTTACCTAAATCACGCATACGGCCAATAGACACCATATATGCTAAAATGTGTGGCCCAAGTGTTTGTGGAAATGGTGAATGAATATGAAACTTGGATTCTGCTTGCCATGACTATCCGTCGTGGGTGTACGCGTGTTATGATTGGGGCAACTCCTAGTGAAAGGATTTGGCCTAATGCCTATGCGATCGACATATGTCATGTATGTTGATGCATGTTTGTTTAAGTGTTTCTTGAAATGTCTGAATGAGTAGTAGTTAGCAAATTGTAATGTATAAGGGTGTTGAGATATGATTCTCAACCTCTTCTAACTATGTGTATGATCTCCTTGGATAGTTGTGTGATTAGGAATTGAACATGTACAAATTCATGCTCGTGTTGTGCTTCATAACATGCTCAACTGCTTTATGATTTTAACTATGTAATGCATATGTTTAAATTTATATTTACATTATATGATCCGTCATGGGTGATGGGGGAGTGGAGCAACGAATGCGTGCAACAACCCTGGCAGCCCTAAACGGATACTACCAGACCTCGATTGTATGAGTTGAATCTTGATTCATTACTGCTTTATCTATCTGCACTTGATTGTGTTTGGGGCTATGATTATAGTCCAGACAATCGGTACCAGAATTGAATTCATGGCTGCTATTCATTTGCCACGTGAGATGTGTTCGACGAACCCGAGTCGTACTTCGGTTGGCGATAGTGGTTGGCCACGCGATGTGCTTATGCACTTCATGTCGTTCAACTTGTTGTGCGCTCAAGCTAGCCGAGCTCGTCAAGTAACCCGATCTGTCTTATTTATGTTCACCATGTTTGGTCGCTACTGCCTAAACCTAGGGTACCAAACTTACCAGTGAAATCCCTTTTAACCATGATACCTCGATCCGCTAAGACTCATGAGCCGGGCATGGTGGTATGGGACACCGTGGTCAAGTTGTCGGCCTCTGGCCACTGGGCCACGTGCCTCCCCATAGTGACCGGTGGCAGCAACCAGACTCGTGGAGCCGAATACGGTGGTATGGGACAACGTATTCGAGCCGTCGATACTTACGGCGAGAGCCGAGTACGGTGAGACTGTGCTCGTCTTGACGGCGACGAGTCCTCCGTAGTATCTTCGAGTATACTCCAAGGGTCCGTGATTAGCGACGAGTCTTTCACAAAGAACTAGAGTATGAGTTGAGCCGAGGCACGGTGAGACCGTACTCGAGCCGACGGCTAGTGATGATTGAGCCGAGTACGGTGAGACCCGTACTCGAGTTGGACGGCCTGACAATTGAGCCGCATACGGTGAGATCTGTATCCGCGCTGACGGGTGACGAGCCCTTTGCGATGCCTTCGCCATGCTTCTCGAACCATAATATCGTATGAGATTAACTAGGATTGACGACCCTAGAATGGATCATGTTTGGGAATGATACAAGGAGGTACCTTAGTTTCCCAATACCTGCTTGTTTGAAATGGACTAATAATAACTCGGTAATCATGATCATCATCGCACCACATGTGCTTAGTAGATGTGGCGTATGACCGAGGGAGTTAAGCATTCGTGTGAACGTAAGATAATGTTGAATGAGGGTGGTTTGGCAAGGGCATACAAACATCATGTCATTTCATTCTCGCACTTAATAAGAGTAGTTAGAATTGTTTGATTTGTCTTGCTTTATCATTATGCTTGATGAATTGATAACATGTTAACCTATGCTTTATTGTTCCATCGAGTTGATCACTCACTCCCACGATACGGGACGGTGTTAGAACACCCATCGACTTTGTCGATTACGATGGCAACGCTTTACTTACGAGGCGAGTCTGGACTTCTATGACGACAGGAATGCTTTCTCGTATATGCTGTTTTCTGGCGGCTTCGTGAGAGCCGTGCCTTGATTGTCGGGGCTACAGGGATGTTGACTAGATCACACTACTTAACTTGGTATAATTTAAAATCATACTTGTAATTATTTAACCTGGTAACTTTATCACACTCTGGAGACCCACCACAGTTTATATATTTTATCTATCTATCACAGTCTTCCGCTTGTAAATTTAACTGTCTCTGGAGTATGATATGCTGTTTTGGCTTAATCTCACTCATGTTCATTGCACTAATACCGATCACATTCAATCATCATTCATTTTGTTGCATAAGTGATGCGTTGGAACTCGGGAGTTGAGTTTATGCTCGACCCCCGATTTTCAGGGAGTTACAATGGAGTTGCTTAGAAATTTTTGTTATTGCCTCATGAATTTCTTTGAATGTTTGGTCATTGATATCTATGGATGAAGCTTCTAGGCATGAAATTGTACGTGACTCTTATAATAATATTGCTCTAGTGCTTAACGCCTTAAGGGACATCCTTCCAGGAGATGCGTTCACGAGGAGAGGGCCACTTTGTTCGCCTACCTCATGGCGGCTTAGTCGAGAGGGATCGCTCCACTCCCGATGAACAACAAGACCCCCAAGGGGCAGCCAACCCCCACAATGCGGGTAGTATTACCCGGAAGTGCAGCCAACTAGGGCCACAACATTCGCGCCCCAAGCAACCCTGACTATGGACCAAATGGGGCAGATGTTACTACTTATACAATAATAACAACAAATGTTAGCTAGTTTAGTGGGAACTATGGGCCACAACATGAATATGCAACCACCGGAGCAGCCCACCATGGCCACCAGCGCGGCCACCACGAGCAGTTTATTTGAGCGGTTCCAGAGATTTAGGCCACCTACTTTCGGTAACACCCACCACCCAAAGGAAGCCGAGTATTGGCTGAACCGAGTCACAAAGATGCTTAGACCTCTTCATTGCTCTGAAGCCGAGAGTGTCGAGCTGATCTCCTACCTCTTCGAAAAAGAGGCTAATTCATGGTGAGAGAGTGTTCTTAGGACCATCCATGCAGAATATGTATGGACGTGGGAAGTGTTTGAGATCTGCTTCTACCAGAAATACTTTCCGCAGACGTACAGTAATGAGAGGGAGAATGAGTTCCTTCGCCTCCAACAAGGAAGGATGTCCGTGGTGCAATACGAGAACCGTTTTACTGAATTGTCACGCTACGCTTCCTAGATAATGGCCGATGAGGAGACTAAGATGCGGTGATTTATTGAGGGCCTAAGGAGTGGCATCCACTCCAAGATGTGTTGCGCAAATATTAGGATATATGTCGAGCTAGTGGAGATGTCTCTTAGGTCAGAACAAGATGAAGAACAAGTCTCTCGAACTCGACTACAGCTGGGCCCACGAATTTGGACGGAAGGGCAGTCCTCATCCTTCGCGGGGAAAAGGCCGCGCCCGAGTTCTCCTCCCAAGCCTGCAGCCCCTCTTGCTCCTTTCACATAGCCAAACTGCATATGTGACTATTGCAAGAGGGTAGGCACTCTGCGTCATTCTGTTTTTCAAGAATGAGGGACCACGGTTTCATGCCCCCTCAACGTATCAATAGGCCCCCTCAACAGGCCATACAGGTTCCTCCTTTGTGAGCAATAGGGCCTGACCAGCAGTTCTGTAGCCCTCATGTACCTCAAGTTAGGCCGCCACAACGGCCTATGCAACGACCAAATCACCTGCAGCAAGCTCGAGTCCACGCCTTGATGACAGAGGCCCTGGAAGCAGTCACGCCCACCCCCACAACTTTCGAGTTGACAGCCCAGATACAAGGTACCTCCATATTCCTCTTAATAGACAAGGATCCACTACATCTCTCATATCAAATGCAACCGTCAAGCGTTTCGAGCTGTAAACCACCCCCATTGTAGAAGTAAAAATCATCGCGGCGGCTGGGACTATCTCAGACGTAACAAGGATATGTCATGACTGCCTCATAGACTTGGGAGGTAAGGTGGTAAACGTAGACCTAATTAGGATGAAGATCTTCCATTACGGCGTTATTCGAGTCATGAATTGGTTAACTGTAATGAAGTTTAGCACTGCTTTTCACCCACAAACAGACGGACGGATTGAGCGGGTAAATCAAATATTGGAAGATATGTTGCAGGCTTGTGTATTGGACTTTCGAAATAGTTGGGATGATTGCCTCCTCTATACTAAGTTTGCTTACAATAATAGCTTCCAAGCTAGTATCAGCATGATGCCTTATGAAGCCTTGTATTTGCGCCCATGCCGAGCACCAAATTGTTGGGTAGAGGTTGGCAAGAAAAGCTTGTTAGGGCCGGACCTAGTACGAATGACTACTGAAAAGATTGAGACTGTCCGACGCCGCCTCCTAGCAGCATAAAGTAGACAAAAAAGCTACGCCGACACGAGGCGAAGAGACTTGGAATTTGAGGTAGGGGACCACTTATTTCTCAAGATCTCGCCAATGAAGGGAGTTGTGCGTTTCGACAAAAAGGGAAAGCACACGCCATGATACATTGGGCATTTTCAAATCCTAGATTGCGTGGGTCTAGTTGCTTATCACCTGGCCCTACCCACACCGCTCGTCGAAGTACACAACGTATTTCACGTCTCAATGTTAAAGAAGTACATCCTCGACCCTATGCATATCATTAAGTAGGAACATGTAGAGCTTAAGGAAAATGCCAAATATATCCTCTGACCCACTCGAATACTTGACAAGAAGGAACAAGTGTTACGCAATAAAGTCATCCCATTAGTCAAAGTGTTGTGGCACCACGATGAGGAGGAGGCCACTTGGGAGATGGAAGCAGAAGTCTGCAAGCATTATCCAAGCCTACTTTAGCAATAACAATAGGTACAAATTTTGAGGATGAAATTTATTTATAAGGGGGGTAGATTGTAACACCCAGCCCATCCAGAACAATGTCCTGAGGCACCCACATGGGAACTGCCACAGGACGGCACGATTAGACCGCGTCTAATCGTGTCGTCCTGTGGCAGTTTCCATGTGAGGCATACCATTAATAAAATTAACTCGGGTTATGCCACTAATATGGTCGAGTCTGATTATGTTGGACCGATCTACGTAGTAAAGCAGTCTACCTGTTGTGCCGTTTTTGACAAGCCATGTACGGTCGTGCAACGCCTAAGGAAGGGCAGACAAATCTAAAACTTGGGGAGGCCATGGGCCTCACTGGGCTTGTGGTCCATCATGGACTATGGACTCAGAGGACACTTGAAAATGAAATATTCGGCCCGTCTAGTCGGCACTTGCCAAGTGCGACTCGCCCTAACCTTAGCCTAAAGTTTAAATATTAAATCAATGGCCCTTTACTTGAAACAAAGAAATGGGACATTTTAGCCGTCAAATCTCTTTTAAATTTACACCGAAGGCTGAAAACATTTCTCTACACTCATCCACAAATCTAAACCTCGATCATGGAGCGGTGACCGTTGATCACAAATCGGACCCTTAAGATAAAACCCTGCATCCAGTTGCTGTCAAACTTTGCATAGCCCTTTAGCGGGCCATGGGGCACCTATCCTATAAATTTGATAGCCAGGGGGGCATCAAGGCAGCCCCAACGGCCAGAAAGGTGTCCCACAGGGCCATTTGAAGGGATTAATAGAACTCAGGGCCATTTGGCCCAGATCCAGGGTATAAAACCCTTTAACTCTCTCCCTCACTCACTCCACAACAGATTCCAGCAACAAGAGAGAGAGAAGAGAGAAAGAAGAGAGAGAAGGCGAGTGTAGTAGGAGGTGGTGCCCAAGGGACTTCGAACCTTGGAAAATCTCCTTCCTCTTTCCCAAAGAATCTCACATCCACAACCATAAAAGCAAAATCTAGCTGATCGGAACGTAATTGTTGAGGCATAAAAAAGAGAGAAGGCGGCAGGAAAGTTGTTGTGCACAAATCATTGTGCACGAATCTTTGTGCGTAAATCATTGTGTGGAATTAAGTATTGTGCACAAATCATTTTATGGAAATCCACCTTGAAATACAGACAACTGCACACTAGTGTCCGCACAATGAAATCCGCATAAAGGAGTCCACATAAAGTCGCCCGCACAAAGGAGTCCGTACGAAGTTGTCCGCACGTAGGAGTCCGCACAAAGGAGATTCGCAAAGGGGACCGCACAATGACTACATGGCATGTCCGCACTTGTGAGAAGGCTATAAATACCTCCGACCCGTCGGTAAGGGTTATAAGCAGCCAATTAAGAAGCAGAAGAATCTGAAGAGAGAGGTAGAGCTCCGCCCTTATTGTGCGGAATAGGTGTTGTGCAGCGCACAACACCATTAATGCATAAATATCATCAACACGTAATAGGTCTCTATGCATAACAGGCATCAGTGAGCAACGAGTTTGTACGTGCAACGGTCACCAGTGCGCAACGAGCCTCAGTGCACAATGAGCCTCAGTGCGCAATGGGGCCTCAGTGCACAATGGGTTGAGTGCACAATGGGATTGGCGCATGATGAATTCTCCTGGCGCATAATACATCTTGGTGCATAGTGAATTCCCCTGACGTATAAGGATTTTGGCACACAGTAGACCCGGACAACAATCTGCAATACATGATGTTTCCTACAATTATTGCCTTAGCTCATTAACATCTTTTATTTTTTTATTACCATAAGTCTATTGTGGAATCAAAGGAGAAAGGGATGTGAAAGAACTTGGAATAAATAAATAAAGTGATTGTCTTTCTTGTCGTCTTATGTTAATTATCAAGTGAATGAAATTTTCCAAACAAAATGCATTTGTTTCTTGTTCGAAACAAAATAGCGACCCTGTTGGGGTACGGGTGGTGCTCACCACTTAAAGTTCTCACTGTCACTCACGTCGGATTGTTTGAATTATGTGGGGCCCACTTGTAATGATTTTTAGAGGAATCTACTTCGTCTATCCGGTTCACCGCGCTATTTTAGGACATGAGGTTGAAAATAAAGTGATTTGGTAAATTGGGTGGGCCACAGACTCCAACTGAGTATTGAGAACATTCACCATTAAAAACTCAATTGAAATTCTCTTACGCAAAGTGTCATGCTTATAGTATATCTTATTTACAAATTTATCCTTTATTTTATTTAAACTTCTGCCGTCCATAACTCTCAACTTTATCATCTAAACGAGGAGAAATTTGACAGGTGATCATTATTTTTCACACCCTCTCAACAGGTTAAATTTCAGCCCTGATCCACCGAGGATGACCAAGATGCTCTTTTAGTGGCTAACACAATCCGTAATTCAAAATAACATTTGTACACTTGTGATTGATAAGTTACCGGGTGGTTTGAACCTAGAACCTAAGATCTTCATGATGATTGGTTTATTGTGATGAAGAGAAAGCAGAAGAGAATATTGCAACCAACTAATCGATGGCAATTGTTCCAAGAAATACAGTTTTCTACTTCACTACAATAGGGTTTGTTGTGGAGTATGCTGATGAACAAGCTGAATATCTCAAGGATAAAATAGTAACAAGTAAACAAACAGAATTACGGGCAGTTGTCACAGTTGTAACTGCTTCTCCAGTAGCACAGGGAGAAAGAGACGAATGGATCGTCGTCACTCACAGGAGGACAAGAACCTAGAATGTAACTGCAGCAAGGATAAATTCGCCACCAAGAAGAGTTAGAGGGCCGATAACACGTGACGTTGCCATGAGGAATCCTGAACTCGCTCCTCCCGCGATATATCCCAGGCGAACAAATCCACAGTTAACATCGCATGACTTCCGAGCTTTGGTTGCCCTGAGAGTCAAATGGATGAAGGAACAGAAAGGTAAAGCATTACTAGTAAGTTCACCAATATCTGTATCACCCCAATCGATCAATGGCAGTGGGAGTGCGGAGAAGTCAAATGAAACTCCATCTTCCCCTCTCTTCGTAAGTCCTATTACGTCGACATATTCCCACCCCACTCCAACTGCAGCTTTGTCGAAGAGTGGAGAAGTCGCAGTACATAAGGCTAGAATAAACCTGGAAGGTATGCCGACTACGTAGGATCGTATAAATGAAATAGCAGAAGCACAAAGGGCACTAATGGAAGAGTGTAGAAACCTCAAAGAAGTCTTAGCGACTCTCGCACACAATATAGCTCAGATAGCGGCTACCCCTGATGATGGGTACAATGAATGGACAAGAAAACCAACCTGAAGGCTTTCAACCACAGGAGGCAGGATCACGGGGGGTCTGTCCCAGTAGCGAGAACCATGGCATAAGATGAGGTGAGACAAGTCGTCGAAGAAGCTGTCAGAGTAAAGAGAGAGCGTGAAAATACTGGCCGTTTCAGATACCGAATGTCGTATCCAAGAGAAGTAGAAGACATCCCGTTCCTAGCCAATTTTAAACACCCAAATTTTCAAAAGTTTAATGGAGAAAGATTATCGAAGGAACACTTAATGCACTTCATTACTAGCATGGAGAATTTTTCTACAATACCACAGTATTGCTTACGGTTGTTCGGATCATCTCTGACAAACAAGGCATTCTGATGGTATTCTAATCTGACTCCAGAGTCAATACGTACTTGGGAGCAAATGCAGGATGCCTTTATGTCAAACTTCTTTTCCTCAGAGCGTGATGTTAGTATTACGAAATTGGCTTCCATGAGGCAGAGGGATAGAGAATCGGTAGAAAATTTTATAGACATATGGAAGACATTGGGAGCCTCATGTAGGCTGCTGCCGATGGAAAAGGAACAAGTCAAGATGTTTCTGAACTCTATGGAAACGGGAATCGCATTTGGACTCACCAACGCCGACATCAGGACTTTCCATGACCTAGCCACTAAGGCTCATGCTTTAAAGTTGAGGACTCGGAAGATGTCAGCGTTTCATTATGAGATAGCTAGGAGGGCACCCAGCAAGATGGTTGTAAATACTATTGATCGTGAAAAGAGAAACAAAGATGTAAGAGACTCAAGAGATAAAAGGCCGGAGCGGAAAGAAGAATCAAATCAGCCGAGAAACAAATACAGTGGAAAATGGCCCAAGATGCTCAATTCTCATGAGGGGTTCGCGTTCGATAGGGAAGATGTTGTTCCTATGATGAACAAACTGCTGAAAGTCGGTATGATAGAATTTCTAGAGCCCAAATGCCCTGAAGATGTGACAAAAACCAGAGAGAGATTTTTGCCGCTATCATTGCCTGGTAGGACATCCGATGGAGAATTGGTATACGTTGAAATGTATAATATAACGAATGATAGACAGCGGTGAAATAGTAATTAGAAAAAAAAAAGAAGAAGAAAGGGGTACAATGGCGATAGTAAATGTGCTCATAATCTGGGAAAG
The DNA here is from genome assembly GCA_030180095.1 of Magnolia changhungtana. Classification (NCBI taxonomy): domain Eukaryota; kingdom Viridiplantae; phylum Streptophyta; class Magnoliopsida; order Magnoliales; family Magnoliaceae; genus Magnolia; species Magnolia changhungtana. Next base: position 9,113,708 of record JASAUF010000625.1, read on the forward strand.
GACCCGAGAGATGAAGGAGAACGATGATAGTAAGACAACGAGGAAGGTAGCAGTGATTACGTTACGATCGGGAAAGAAGATAATAAGCCCTACGAAGCAAAAAATTAGGAGTTATAAGAAGAGAAGTTGTTGAATGACAGAACGATGATGATAAGAAGAAAGAGAGGGATGAGACAACAAAGTAATTTACGATGTGGTAAATCATTTAAAGGGCATACCGGCTCGATTAAGCATATATGACGCACTTAAGTCGTCAGTGGAATTCCAGCAGAATTTGGTTTAAGCATTGTCCGATCATGATATCAGAGAGACATTGCTGGCAAAGATGGAACACGAAGAGTACAAAGAGCAAGAAGACTACCTGCCAATCATTTCCTTCTTCGACGATGATCTGATCTGCGATACAGGGCATAACAGGCCGTTAATGATAGAAAGCCATATCCATGGGAAGAAGGTTAAGTGGATTATGATAGATAATAGGTCTACAGTGAACCTCTTACCACTCTCGATGTTGATTAAACTGGGTTATCGTTGTTCTGATCCACGCCCTAGTGGAATGATGATATAGGCTTCAACCAAGATGGGCAACATGCACTCGGTAAAATTATAGTGACGTTGGAGATAAGAGAGCTGACTACTAATGTCATCTACCATATTATAAACGCAGTGATGACATACAATCTTCTCCTGGGAAGGCCGTGGATACATCAGTATAGCATCGTACCCTCTACTCTGCATCAATGCCTCAAATATTATAAAGGTGGGATACAATATAAAGTAATGGCCGATGTGAAGTCCTATATAGAAGCTGAGTCCTTTATAGATGTCAGTTATTATAAAGGGTTCGCTAAAGAAGAAGGGAAGAATGATGAAAGCAAAGTCCTAAAGGACACTCAAGTAAAGGTGATGAAAGAAGAAATGGAAAAGGCAGAATCATCCAAGGCTGTAGAAGAAAAGAAGAAATTCTATTTTGTGGCGAACATTTGAGACAACTAGGGCAGCCGCCACTAACCATGTTATCACCTAAATAGTTGAAAATTTTGCAGTCCAATTATACAGTGCCACTGCCGTATGTTGAAAGAAATAAGCCATTTTCAGGCACTCCAGAAAGATTTTAGGTCAAGGCTAGTGCGAAATACCCGAAACCGATAGAATTCTACTCCTCAGTGGAAGCAAAGACAGGAGAAGAGGTCAAGAATAATGTATATCACGGTAAACTGACATCGCAAGATCTTAAAAAATATAGCCCGACAAGTAAGAAAATCATGAGAAACATGGGTTTTGATTACGAAGAACCCTCTGGCTTGAATCATGGGAGAGGAATTCAAATTCCTATTGGAGTTGGTTAAGAAAAGTGAGGAAATTTTCAAGGATTAGGGGAAGAATCATCGGTGAACATGGTTACAACTATGCAGTTACCAAATGAAGATCCTAAAATAATCGAGCACCCTGAAATGGCTCCAAAGCAAATGGAAGACGGGGGGCAGCCAACGATAGACAGTTTGCACGAAATAAACTTGGGTATGGAGGAAAAACCGAGAAACACATTCGTCAGTGCTAGTATTTCTAAACAGGAGTCTAAGAAATATGTTCAACTTCTCAAAGAAAATAAGGATGTCTTTGCTTGGACGTATGCAGAGATGCCGGGTTTGGAGCCTTCCGTAGCAATGCACTAATTAAATATTTCTTAAGAGAAAAGGCCTGTTAAACAAGCGCAAAGATGATTTCATCCAAACTTAGTTCCCCTGATAGAAGAAGAAGTGAATAAGTTAATAAAAGTTGGGTTCATCAGGGAAGTGAAGTATCCCAAGTGGATATCGAACATTGTCCCTGTGAAGAAGAAAAATGGACAAGTCAGGGTATGCGTTGACTTCAGAGATTTGAACGAAGCCTATTCGAACGATGATTTTCCTCTCCCAATAATAGAATTACTGATTGATAGTATGACTCAGTATGCTATCATGTCCTTCATGGATGGTTATGCATGTTATAATCAAATTAGGATGACACCTGAAGATGAAGAAGCAACAACATTTAGAACTTTGCTGGAGATTTATTGCTATAAAGTTATGCCATTTGGTCTAAAAATGTCGGGGCGACATATCAGAGGGCAATTGTAAGACCCATATCCTAGCCCGTACCATTCCGTAGGCTTATGCGGTCCTCTCGGTCAAATCTCGGTGACTCGCGATCTTTTATCGGCAGTTGCGTGCGACTCCGAGTCGTATCCCATATTCCAGAGTCGGTTCGACCCGAGACTTGTACCAGTGCGACCGCGCCGTCACCACGGTTCCGACGCAGCGTATTACGCGCCAAGGAGATACCTGGGCCAGGAGATGTGGGCCCGTGTTCAGTTCCACAAAACACCGCATGTTGCAAATACCAAGAGAATCTTTACAATATGTCAAATCAATCAAGTACACATCGCCTCCATCACTCACCTATCTCCAAGTACAACCACCTTTCCCTTAAAGTTAACTCTTTCTTACATAAAGTACTCTCTCTTACACAAGTACACATCACTCATCACACCCATCACACCCATCTCTCTCTCTCTCTCTCTCTCTCTCTCTCTCTCTTACACCTCTCTCTCTCATCTCTCTCTCATTCTCCAAACAATCCCAAGAGCTCCAACGTCCATGGCTCCATGGAGGAGCTTGGTGTGGCCCACTCTCTACCACCCAATCCCACTTTCCAAAATCAATCACCACCGTTCAAATGCATCCCTTAGAGCTCTAAGATACGTTGATGGAAGAGGAAGTCCAGGAAGATAAAAGGTAGGTGATTTTATTTATTTGATTTGTGATTTGAGGGCCCACCTATGGTGGGACCCATCTTGATGTTTGCATCGTTTAGGGAGGGCCCATAGTGGCGGGTCCCTCCCCTTCTCACCAATCTCTCTCTTTCTCTCTCTACTTTTCTTTGATGATAATGATGATGTGGAGTGGGACCCACCATGCTGTATGTGTGAAATCCACACCGTATAGGCCATGCGGGCCCTACCTTATTGGTGTTGGGAAAACACAAATATCATATTGATCCAAATCAGGTGGGCCACATTCATGTGGGACCCACCTTGAAATATGTATTTTACCCTCACCGTCCATCAAAGTGGGACCCACGTGAGTGTGGTGTCCACGTCGTCCATCTGGGACAGAGGGACCCACCGTGTGTTGTGGGTTTCATCCAGACGGTATGGACGTAGCAAGCAGTGAAGTGTGATCAGACAGTGAGGTGTACTCACACAAAAAAACAAGCATTTTTAATTTTAAAGGCTTTTGGGTGGGCCACTCATACACGCCCCACCTTGATGTATAACTTTAATCCACGCCGTCCATCCTATTTTCCAACTCATTTTAGGCATTGAGTCGAAAAATAAAGCCAAATCCAATTTTCTGGCGGGCCATAGCATAGAAAACAAGGATTTTTACCGTTCAAATCTGTTAGTACCCCCTTTAATTTTTCTAGACATCAAAACGTACCTAATATTGGGCTTATTAGACCCATTATGAGGCATAGAACCTAACCGTCGACATGGATCCCCCTGATCTGGGCTGCACCTACAAAAAACATCTTTAGAAAAAATAAAAAACAAACAAAAAGATCAACAGCAGACGCTGTTGCCGTCAGCGTCCAGAGGACGCTGCAGCAAACAGCGTCCGCAGCTCGGTTGGACGCTGGGTCAGTGGGCCCCACTTCAGGCCCCACCTTGATGTGTGTTGAACATCTGCACCGTGCAGTTGGTGGGTCCCCTTTAAAAAGGGATATTTTCAAAAATCAGTCGTTCAGAGCACTCCAATGGACCACACCATCACAAACAGCAGCGATTGAACATCTACCATTGAAACCCTTTTTGGTCCCAACAGTTTTGGATATATATGAATTTTTTTTTTCTTCTCAATCCAGGTCTTAGTGACCTTATGGACAGATTGGATGGAAAATAAATGTTACAGTGAGCCCACCCCACATGTGTGTGGATGGGATTCACTTGATGTATATGTTTTATAACCACACTGTCCATCTGGACGGTGGTATGACGCCCACCATGATATATCTGTTTATCCAGCCGTCCTTATATTTGGGACGTGGGGCCACCCCACACGTGTGGCACGTGTGGGGTGGACCCACCTTAGCGTATATTGTATATCCCATCGTCCATGAGCTAGGACGGTGGGTTTAGTCACGAGATATGTATTATATCCCCCACGGTCCACTGACAGTGGGACCCACCTTGATTTATTTATTTTTGTCTACACCGTCCAGATTAAGTTGGACAGTGCTGGACAATGTTTGGACGATGCTGTCCAAGGTTTGGATAGTGCTGATTTATTTGGACAATGTTTAGACGGTGCTAATCATCATTGGTGGGTTGTATGCCCCATGAAATGACTGTGCACAGTGGTACACATGTTGCAACCTACAACTATTGAAATGATTTTAGATGTAATCTAAGGTCCCATTTGTGGGGCCCACTTTGATGTATTTTGTGGTCATCTGTGAGGCCCACCTTGATATATTTGTAGCCCATCTATGAGGCCCATTAGTGCGGCCCATTGATGCAGTCGACTTGATGACTGAGGCCGTTGTTGAGGCCCACCTTGATGTGTATTTGTGGGCTGTCCATTGAGGCCCACCTTGATGTGTATTTGTGGCCCGTTGTTGAGGCCCACCTTGATTTGTATGAGGCCCATGTACAGGGCCCACCCGTGATGTATATTAGGCCCATGTATAGGGTCCACCTATTGCGTATTTGAAGCCCATGAGTTGTGGTCCATTGTGATGTATTCGAGGCCTATGGGCAAGGCTTGATGTGGTGTGTTTATGGCCCACATGATGAGGCCCATTGAGATGTATTTCCGGCCCATGTGATGTGGCCCATAGTGATGTGTGTTAGGCCCATGTGATGCGACCCACTTGATGTATGAGATCCTTGTGCCCACTATATGTTTGGCTCTACGTGGGCCACTCTTTGGGAACAATGTTGGTTAAACATCCACATTTGATGGGCAATGATGGTTAAATGTCCATATGGTGACCTTCTCTTGAGCCTAGTTAGGCCCATTCTCATCATTCTCTAGTGGGCTAACCTAAACGAATGGGCCCCATTAATATTGCTTGAACTATCATCGGTCGTCCATCTATGGACCCCACCTTATGTCGAGATCAATTGCCAATTGCCGATTAACGTGACCGATTTACTAACTCTGATTATCGATCGACCCGATTGTCGTGACCGATTTGCCGATTCTGATTATCGATCGATCCGATTGTCATAACCGATTTGCCGATTCTAATTATCGATCGATCCCGATTGTCTTAGCTGATTGCCGATTGACGTGACCGATTTGCCGATTCTAATTATCGATCGATCCCAATTGTCTTGGCCGATTCCGATTGCCGATTCTGATTATCGATCGACCCGATTGTTGTGACTGATTTGTCGATTCTGATTATTGATCGATCCGATTGTCGTGACCGATTTGCCGATTCTAATTATCAATCGATCCCGATTGTCTTGGCCGATTATCGATTGCCAATTGCCGATTGACATGACCGATTTGCCGATTTTGATTATCGATCGATCCAATTGTCGTGACCAATTTGTCGATTCTAATTATCGATCGATCCCGATTGTCTTGGACGATTGCCGATTGCCGATTGACATGACTGATTTGCCGACCCTGATTATCGATCGATCCGATTGTCGTGATCGATATGCCGATTCTGATTATCGATCAATCCTGACTGTCTTAGCCGATTGCCGATTGCCGATTGAAGTGACCGATTTACCGACTCTGATTATCGATCGATCCGATTGTCGTGACCGATTTGTCGATTCTGATTATTGATCGATCCCGATTATCGTGACCGATTTGCCGATTCTGATTATCGATTGATCTCGATTGTCTTGGCCGATTGCCGGTTCCGATTGATGTGACCGATTTACCAATTCTGATTATTGATCGATCTCGATTGTCGAGGCCAAGTATCGAGGCCGACTCCGATTATCGAGGCCGAGTCTGAGTGTTGATTTCAATTGTCGAGACCTATATGATGTATATGTGACCCATAGTTGAGGCCCATTGGGATATGTATTAGGCCCATGATGCATGGCCTATTTGATGTATTCGAGACCCATGTGTGGGGCCCACATGTCATGTATTTGAGACCTGTGAGCAAGGCCCACCTATTGTGTATATGTAGCCTGTGAGTAAGGTCCACTGTGAGTATATGATGTATATGTGACCCACAGTTGAGGCCCATTGGGATATGTATTAGGCCCATGATGCATGGCCTATTTGATGTATTCGAGACCCATGTGTGGGGCCCACATGTCATGTATTTGAGACCTATGAGTAGGGCCCACCTATTGTGTATATGTAGCCTGTGAGTAAGGTCCACTGTGTTGAATATTAGGCCTTTGTGTGAGGCTGTGGGCCCACTATATGTTAGGCTCCATGAGAGTCATTCCTTGAGGACAATTTTGGTTAAATGTCCACATGTTGAGGTCGATTGTCGATACCAGTTATTGATACCAATCATGAGTATATGATAGCATAGCATCATGATACATGCTCATACGCATCATTTGCATGTATGTTATGAGATGTGGTTGATCATTGCAAATGTCATTGAGCATGTTGTTACGAGACTCCCTGATAGGCGGAGGTTATCTCACATAAGCGCACGGTATACGCAGGATTGATGCATGACTGGATTGTATGACTCATGCATCTTGCATTGTGTGCTGTGATTACTGTACGCTCTAGTGACATCAGAGTCGTAGCCTCCACATGCATATCGTGGATGGCCAGATGGGACACTGAAAATGTTTGGTTCTAGCATACGGGCGTCATAGATGTCCCTGGGTGAAAATCCCTAAACCTCTGTGGCCAGGAGACTCCCCAACGTCGGGACCGAGTGGATATATATGAGCACATGAGGGCCGTATACCAATAGGTCGCGTCTCTCACTGTGTCGTGGTCGATTGGGAGGGAGTGTGACTTACCCGCCTGAGTGAGGAGGCAATGTCTAGGTTGAGTTTGACCAGCTTGAGGAATGGGTCCGCTATCGACGAGCCGGGCCCGATATTGGCAGGCTGATAGTGAGGTCTCTTCCACTTACCCAGTTATGCGCTCAGATAGGGGCGGCAAGCTGGCGTAGAGTGTAATAGATCCCAGTGACGATCCCAGAGATGAACCGTACTGATATGTGGACTTATTGAGCAGGAGTTGTATACTCATTCATTCATTCATTCACTATCCACTCGGGCTGGTGGTGCGCAATTGTTTGTTACGTGTACCTTCGCATGGCCAGGATTTTAGTTGGGCGCACGACTAACCTGAGATCAGGAGTTTACCACATTGAGTCTGACTATCCAAATTTAGGTATGAGACTGATTTGGATAGAAGTCCCTTGTGATGGACCCCGCAGTCTGTGATACTACGTACTATCATTTCGACCTCACACTTCCGCTTGGTCATTTCATTCGCATCGCATATTACATCCGCAGGCATATGAAATTTTGAGTCACTGTGTATCTGCATTTATATGGTCTAGATATGGCTGACACTATTCGTGAACTCATCAAGAATTGCATATTGCGTCGCATCCACGATATCTGATATTTAGTTCTTTATGACTCCTCATTTGAATAGCTGTCCTATATTACATTCTGATATTGATTGACTCATGGACTTGTTCGTATTTCCGCTTACTCTGTTATTGTATGATTTATAATCTTGTCAGTATTTCTATTTATTCCAATATTGTATGATTTATGGATTACCAGTATTTTCGGTACTGTATGATGATGGCATTGTATTGAATACTTGGCACTTACCTTGTGCATACACTTATACTACCCTCTAAGCTTTCTATAAGCTTACGCACGATAGATGCGTGCAGGTGATGTTAGGTTGTAGCAGTGTTGAGCTTGGAACGTGCGGCGGTCTTTTGGAGCTTGATTTTCGATTTATGTATTTCCTTTCAGCATTGTACTCAAATGATTATATTAGTGGATATGTGATGATTATGTTGCCTTTATAAGTTGGGTATACTTGTGGTTATGCTTATTATGAGTTAAATGTTGTAACGCCCTGAAAATCGGGGGTCGAGTATAAACTTAACTCCCGAGTTCCAGAACATCACTTATGCAACAAAATGAATGATGATTGAATGTTGACTGTATTTATGCATTGAACATGAGTGAGATTTAGCCAAAACAGAATATCATACTCCAGAGACAATAAATTTGCAAGCGGAAGACTGTGATAGATAGATAAAATATATAAACTATAATGAGTCTCCAGAGTGTGATAACGTTACCAGGTTAAATAATTACAAGTACAGTTCTAAAATATACCTAATGTGAGGAAGTGTAATGTCTCCTATCCCAAATACCATAGCCCCGTCAATACAGTACCAGGTCTTCAGAGACCCGTCAGAGAGTTACATGATAGGAGAACTCCTCCTCATCACCATAGAGGTAGTCGACTCTGTCATATAAGCATCACCATCATCTGAAATTCAACAAATCTGGTTGGTGTGTACAACACCATCCCGTAACGTGGGAGTGAGTGATCAACTCAGTGGAACAGTAAAGCATAGGTTAACATGTTATCAATTCAATCAAGCAGTAATGATAAAGCAAGACAAATCAAACAATTCTAACTACTCTTATTAAGTGCGAGAATGAAATGACATGATCTTTGTATGCCCTTGCTAAACCACCCTCATGCTGACATTATCTTACGTTCGCGAATGCTTAACTCCCTCGGTGCGCCACATCTACTAAGCACATGCGGTGCGATGATGATCATGATTACCGAGTTATTATTAGTCCATTTCAAACAAGCAGTATTGGGAAACTAAGGTACCTCCCTTGTATCATTCCCAAACATGATCCATTCTAGGGTGAATCCTAGTTAATCTCATACGATATTATGGTTTGAGAGGCGTAGCGAATGCATCACAAAGGGCTCGTCACTCGTCAGCACGGATACGGATCTCACCGTATGCGGCTCAATTATTCGGACCGTCGGCTGAGTACTGGTCTCACCGTACTCGGCTCAATCACTAGCCGTCGGCTCGAATACGGGTCTCACCGTGCTCGGCTCAACTCATACTCCGATTCTTTGTGAAAGACTCGTCGCCAATCACGGACCTTGGAGTATACTCGAAGATACTACGGAGGACTCAATGTCGGCACGGTACGGGTCTCACCGTACTCGGCTCTCGCCGTAAGTATCGACGGCTCGAATATAGTGTCCCATACCACCATAATCGGCTTACAGTGCGGTTGCACCTTGGTTACTACGGGAGGCACGTGGCCCCGGTGTGGGCCGACGGCTCGACCACGGTGTCCCATACCACCATGCCGGCTCATGAGTCTTAGCGGATCGAGGTACCATGGTTAAAAGGGATTTCACTGGTAAGTTTGGTACCCTAGGTTCAGGCAGTAGCGACCAAACATGGTGAACATAAATAAGACAGATCGGGTTACTTGACGAGCTCGGCTAGCTCGAGCGCACAACAAGTTGAATGACATGAAGTGCATAAGCACTTCGCGTGTGCCAACCACTATCGCCAGAAGTACGACTCGGGTTCGTCGAACACATCTCACGTGACAAATGAATCGCGACCACGAATTATTGCAGTACCGATTATCGGACTATAATCATAGCCCCAAACATGATAACTTGCAGATAGATAAAGCAAGAATGGATCAAGATTCCACTCATACAATCAAGGTATGGTATTATCCGTTTAGGTCTTAGTATTGTTACGCACTCGTTGCTCCGCTCCCCCATCATCCATGACGGATCATACAACGTAAATATAAATTTAAACATATGCATTACATAGTTATAATTATAAAGCAGTTGAGCATGTTATGAATCACAACACAAGCATGAGTTTATACATGTTCAATTCCTAATTACACAACAATCCAAGGAGATCATACACATAGTTAAAAGAGGTTGAGAATCATATCTCAACACTCTTATACATTACAATTTGCTAACTACTACTCATTCAGACATTTCAAGAAACACTTAAACAAACATGCATCAACATACATGACATATGTCGATACATAGGCATTAGGCCAAATCCTTTCACTAGGGAGTTGCCCCAATCATAACATGCGTACACCCACGACGGATAGTCATGGCAAGCAGGAATCCAAGTTCCATATTCATTCAGTCATTTCCACAAACACTTGGGCCACACATTTTAGCATATATGGTGTCTATTGGCCGTGGCGTGATTTAGGGCAAATCCTTTCATCAAAAGGGTATCGCCAATACAACAATCATGAATCCATGACAATTAGTCATGGTGAGCACGAATGAGGATTCTATACTCATTCAGTCATTTTCACAAACACTTAGAATACACTAATACAACATACATGGTGTATGTTAGCAAAACATGTATTAGGGCTATCTTTTAGCCAAGTGAGTATATTACCCATGTATAATATATTACTACAGCAAATAATCATGATAAATGCATCTCCAAAATTTATACGTATACAGTATTTTCTAGAATACGCATTTTCAACATACATACTGTATACAAGCAAACATGTATTACGGCGATTCCCTTCGCCAAATAAGTATTTTATCCATACGTCATATATCCATACGACAAATAAACATGTCAAACACATTTCCATAAAAAATACGTATACGGTATTTTATACGAATACCTAGAGTATGTGAAATTCCAAATTCTACAATTCTAATCGAAACTGAAAACGGAAAGCACTTTGTACATGTGCAATTGCATGCAGATCATGAATCTATCATTATCTGACATTGAAAGCGTTGAAAACCATAACTTATACACCTAAAGTCCGCTCCTTGTGTCGTAGAATCGTAACGGAGTTGATAAGTTCGCTAAGCTTCCGTATACGGGAGTTTGGCAACCTATAGAACGAAATACGTTAGCTATTTCATAACCTACAACCTAAACAACCCTAAAAAAGGTTAGGGTTAGGGTTTCTTACCTAGAAACGACGTCGGAATCGCCGGGAAAGCGATGAGAATCAGGCGGTGGAGCCCGAATAGCGGCAGGGAACAACAGCAGGGAGTTCCTCCCACATCTCCCTCACTTTCTCTCTCTTTTCTCTCTCTCAAATCCAAATTCGTATGGCTGGAATGGGAGAGGGTTTAAGGTCCTTTTATAGCCTAAAACATTCCCAAAATAGACTCAAGTTCAAGGGTTCTTGCTATTATAAGCATTTCGGCGATGTTATTCTCAAAAGAGTGTTTACGGTGGCCCCCCTTGAGCCAACGTCGACTTAAGCTCTCCACACATGGATCTATGTGGGATTATGCTTTCGACTCGATCGGATTCCCGGATCGCACGTGGCGGACCACTTTATTCACGGTCGGTGGGCACGATCCGAAATTCCAAGTACATGTAAATGTTCGAAATTTTTCCCGATCCGAGGGTGTAATTTGGTCGATTCGATGGTGCAGTTGCTTAATACTAATGCGCCGGCGAATGGTGCAGATCACTATTCCGGATATTTATTTTGTAAAGGGAATAGTGTTTTTCACACTCCTGCTCCAGGACTCAAGCGAATGGCGTGGGACATCAATTTGGACCGATTCACGAGGTGGTTGTCAAAGTGAGGCGGCCCTAGTTCCTTAACTTCGTGTTAATTGGATTTAGATGTGCGGTCTAGACTGTATGAAGTTTCGAGATGCTCCGTGAGCGGCGGGTAATGAGATTGATCCTAAGTTTTAGGGTAACCTAGCGTCAATGATTCTACAAGTTTTGAGTCTTGCGGAACGTATTTAAAGCAATTGGTGCTAATTTCACAGCACTCTAGTTTAACACTAGCTAAATCTACTTAATTTCTAAAGGATTTAGTCTGTAAGATTTTCTGTCTGAGATGGTACTTAGGCCTTTGTAGTTTGTATATAAAGTGATCCAAGTTTTACTACTTAGCTAGTTTTAAGTTAGTGTCTAGGGTTAAAGTGCTTTGAAAAATTGAAAGCACAAGGTACTGAAGGGTGGGATTTGTGAAGAAAATGGTTTAAAAAGGGGTTTGAGGCTTTAATTGAGCGTTTGGGAAGTTAAACCTGTGGGAAGTTAAACCTGTGTTAGGATTGACCCATCGCCTAAGGACGTCTAATTCCAGGTTGGCAAAAATCCAGGATGTTACAAATGTACATTGGAAAATTCTCCTTGTAGGATTCCAGGATCGAAATTTGGCGTATGGATGCCAGGAGCCCGGAATGGGGTACTACAGAGGCTGTCGGCATCGGATTCGGCAATCAGGATTCCAGTAAATCCGATTTCCGGATTTGGGGTGTGACAGTAATGTAGAATATCTTCCAAGACATGATGCACAAACATGTCGAGTGTTATGTTGATGACTTAGTAGTCAGGTCAGGAGATCATTAGGAGCATCGTGAACATTTGGCATCGGTTTTCCATCGACTCAGAAAAAAATAGCTGAAGATGAATCTAGTTAAATGCGTATTTGGGGTATCTTTAGGTAAAATTCTCTATTTTGTTATCCGACATAGGAGCATCGAGATCGATCTAGGGAAAGTTAGAGCCATTCAAAATATGCCGCCACTGAAGACATTAAAAGAATTGAAAAGTTTGCAAGAAAAGCTGGCATACATTCACCGCTTCATTTCAAATCTAGCAGGGAGATGTCAATCATTTTTCCATTTGATAAAGAAAGGCATAGAGTTTGTATGGGACCAAGCCTGTCAAAATGCGTTTGATTCAATAAAGGAATTGCTGAAACTGCCGTCGGTATTGACAACTCCAATAAAAGGGAAGCCGCTTATTTTGTATATATTTACAGCCGAGAATTCTTTAGGAGCCTTGCTGGCACAGGTAAATGAATCCGAGAAAGAGACCGCTCTTTATTATTTAAGCAGAACTCTGATGGGTGAGGAATGCAACTATTCTCTAATCGAGAAAGAATGTCTGGCGCTAATATTTGTGGTACAAAAATTGAGACATTATTGTCTCTCCCATGATATAACTTTGATCTCGAGAGCAGATCCGATAAAGTTTTTGACGACAAGACCGATGTTATCTGGGAGATTGGCCAAATGAATGCTATTACTTTCAAAATACACTATTACATATGAGCCAGTAAAAGCGGTAAAGAGCAAGCAGTGGCGGATTTCCTTGCAGTACACCCTGTAGTAGAATGTGAGATCATCATGATGAATTTCCCGACGAACAAGTTATGTTGATTGAGTCGCAAAGCCCATGGCAGATATATTTTGATGGCACCTTCTGAGCATCAAGAACGGGGGTAGGAGTGATATTCATTACTCCATAGGGTGACTTGTTACCTTATTCCTTTACATTGGGAACTGCATGCACAAACAATGAGGCTGAATATAGAGCCCTCATCATCAGAATGGAAATAGCTTAAGAAATGAAAATAAAAACGCTGCATATCTTCAGGGATTATAAATTGATCATAAATCAATTGACAACTGAATTCGAAATAAGAAAGCAACAGCTTTTACCATACTGCCAAAAAGCACAGCAGTTACTAGAACAATTCTGCTATGTCGAAATCAAGCACATACCGTGGTCTGAAAATGCAAAAGCAGATGCTTTTGCCAGCTTGGCGGTGGCTCTGTTCTTCCCAAATCGAAGCTCCCTCTAGGTAACTATAGAAGAAAGGAGATTTTTACCATCTTCAGAGGTCATCGATGAAATTGTTGAAACACTTCTCATATCGTGTTTAGAGGTAATGATAGATGATTGGCGTCAGCCTTTCATAGATTATCTCAAATATGATATCTTGCTAGAAGATTTAGCGCCAAGACAGCAAATCAAGCAAAGGTCGAGCAAATTCATCATGTGTAACGAAGTACTATATAGAAAATCTTACAATGGAATTCTGTTACATTGCTTAGATGAACAAGAAGCAGGCCAAATGTTGTGAGAGACACACTCTAGAGAATGTGGGGCACATCAAGCTGGCCGAAACTTGTTTCATCGCATACATCGAATGGAGTATTATTGGCCTACCATGTTCAAAGATGTGATTGATTATGTGTAGCGGTGTCATGAATGTTAGATTCATGGAGATGTTATAAACATTCCTCCAGAAGACCTGCATCAATCAGTCACCTCTTGGCCCTTCTCAGCTTGGGGACTTGATGTCGTTGGTCCTATAAATCCGCCTTCGTCCAAAGGAAAGCAATATATCTTGGCAATGACGGATTATTTCTCCAAGTGGACCGAAGCAGTTGCATTATGCAATATTAAGGAGAAAGATGTGGTTAATTTCATCCGGCACGCAATAATATACCGCCATGGTATTTTGAAGAAAATTGTCACAGATAATGGCACTCCTTTCGAAAATAGGGGCATGAAAAAACTGTGTCAGAAATTCAGCATTCATCATTCATTTTCAACACCTTACTATCCATCGGCTAATGGATTAGCAGAGGCATTTAATAAAACGATAGTCAAAATACTGAAGAAAATAGTGACAGGAAATAAGTGAGATTGGGATAAAAGGTTGCAAGAAGCATTGTGGGCATACAAAACTACTCATCGGACAACAACAAGAGCAACACCGTACTCGCTGGTTTATGGTGTAGAAGCAGTGATTCCGATTGAAATACAAGTAGCGTCACTCAGGGTGGTAGTACATCAATCTATTACAGATAATGAAAATGTAAGAATAAGGTTAAAGGAGCTGGATTTGCTTGACAAGAAACGCCTGGCAGCCCAACAGTGATTGCAATCGTATTAGGCAAGGATATCGACCGCCTTTGATAAACGAGTCAAGTATCGCTTTTTCAAAAAAGGGGATATGGTATTGATGTTGAAAAGACCTATGTTGGTCACCATAGAACAGGGGGCAAATTCGAGCCCAAATGGGATGAGCCGTACATAATAAAAGAAGTATACTCCAATGGAGCGTACAGAGTCGTAGATCAAGATGGACAAGGTATCAGTATACCGGTCAATGCTCACTTCATCAAAAGATATCGTCCCTGAAGATACTGTTGATTTTGATTCAGAATATTATCAGAATAACGATTATGTATCAAAAGGGGGTATGTCAGGTAGAAAGGCAAAAGAGGCGTGAAAGACAAAGCCATGTACTCTCCCTCATGAGGATGAATAAAAAGCGGCGCAAATTTTTAAAGTGAAGCCTCTCATATATATATCTGAAGTATTGATGATCACCATCAAAGCATTGACGATATGATTGCTACCAAGCATTGGCGATTGCCAAACATTGATGATTATCGCCAAAGTTGGCAACTATCACTGTTGTCATCAATCGCTCATACAAGCTTATTTTATCGAAATTGCTATCATCACCAAGTTGATACCCTATTCTAAACATAATATGAATGTTCTCAGAACATCATCAGCGACGGCGAAATATCAATTATTGATTCATCAATTCTGGTAGTGAAACGAACTATACAGCCGACCACCTATAAAGTCGATGACAGCGATAGTAGCTTACTCTTTAAGGTAGCCTAGCCAAGCCTCATATGGCCAACTACGTGTAAGACCTATCATTTTCACCATTCAGGCAGCAGCAAGAAGCCAGTGGCCCTAAAAAGCCTGTGAAGGCCATCGTACGTATACCCATACGGGCAGTTGATGGAGCCAGTGACCAAAAGCCTTAAAAGGCCAAAAAGTCCTCAATGGCCAGTCACGCGTGAGACCAATGCTGTCTGTACAGCTTTTCGACAGCGTCACGGGGAACGGAGGAAAATGTCCTCCCGTGAATGGGTCCAACCTTGCAGGCAAAGAAAACGCGGGCTGCAGTGTGAGCTCTTTGGCCATGACCATAGATAGGTCAACCATGTATAAGGCCCCCCAGATCTCTGGCTTGATTTCAATATTAACTCATGAGGAAGGGCCTAAACCTACTCATTAATGGACTGACGGCCCTAGATTTGGTACCCCAAAGGTCGCCTTGCGAGCCCTGTGAACTCTAGAGAGTTACTGCGGTCAACCCTGTGAGTAAGTCCAACCGAGTTCACAGCCCCGGTAGCTTCACTAGGCCTCTTTGATAGATTGCGGTTTGTGAACTCACTAAGCTGTGAGAAGTCCAGTGAACTCCTAAGAGTTACAGAGATCATCACGTGAGACTCGACTCCACTACTCAAGAGTCTAAAAAACTGTGTGGCTCCACTACTCAAGAGCTTAAACTGTGTGTGATCAGCTAACTAGATAGAAATTTAGCACCGCCTGTCAAAATGAGAATCATATAGGGAATCCCATACTGACAATCATAGTAGGTTAATGCTTTTATTCTTCATTCAATCGTAGTAGGTTAATGCTTTTATTCTTCATCATGAATATGCTTAAAATGATTCATGATGTAGAAATTTATGAAAGAGCAAAGTATCTTGAAATATCTCTAATAAAAGGTTGCAAGCTATTTATACATCATAACATAAAAGGAATATTTACATACAATGCTTATAGATCTTCAGTGATGTTCAATATCCCTAAGTAACGTTGCAACTCTTCTTTCAATTGAGATTGTGCTATAGCAGTTGTGCACTTAGCTTCAAGGATCAAGTTTACCTGATCAGGAACACCAATCAGTTCAGATTCCAAAGAAGTAGCAGCTTCTCTATTCCTTATTCATTCAGCTTGTACGGTATCAATTACTTGAGTTTTTGCTTCAAGCTCTGCTTTGATATGATGAATAGTTGAGTCTACTGCTTCCATCTGACTCTTGAGTAATAGAATCTCCCTCTCAAGAAGAGCAATTTGATCGCCAATGATTGCCTTCCATCTGACTCTTGAGTAATAGAATCTCCCTCTCAAGAAGAGCAATTTGATCACCAATGATTGCCTTATTTCTGTCAGAAACCTTCAATTTCTCATGGAGAGACTGGCTAACAGTATTACAATTAACAAGAACATCATCCGCGTGAGAGAGTTTCTCTTTAAGAAATGTCAATTCCTTTTGACGACTTAGAATTTCAGGAGCAATGACCATACTCTGTGCTGCTTCTAAGTTCTTCGTGGAATCATAAAATTGTGATAAAGAAGTGTAAAGAGACTGAACATCAACATGTGACAGGCAAGCTAAATGAGCAAGCACTATCCAAAAAGGGTCATTGAGTTGGATCTTTAAAAGCACCAACGATGACAGAAATCACATTCTTGAAGAGTCCCAACATAAGAGGTGGCACCTTTTCCTGGGAGAGTTTATTAAAAGCCACAGTCACTGAGTTAGATCCTTCAGATCGACTAGTAGTTGGCACGACTGAAACTAAAATATAAGTAGGGAATATAAGTTTAAAAGAAAATATATGCATATTCAATACTGCAATAAAATAAGAAAAGAAAATATATACCTGGAGTAAGAACAACAGCAGAGGCAACTGGAACAAAATGGGTTGTGGGTGCTATAGAGCTGGGGACTTCTGTAGTCATAACAGCATTAAAAGAAAGTTCCTGAGCTCCTACAGTGCTTGAGTCAAGAGTACTTGGAGTAAAGACGTCAACTGGATCAGCAAGAAATTTCAAACTTCGAGCTACCGGCTGAATAGGAGAAGGACGTACAATAAGGGACTTGCTAGCCTGAACGGGAGCATCAGATGTTTGGGGGACTGATGGCACATTTCTTCTGTACCAGGAAGAAGAAATACATTCCTTATCGTTGCTTGAATTTCGGATGGTTGAGCCTCTGTGTCCCTTGTAGTTGATGTTCAGCGAGTAACCACATCAGCAGCATTCACAATGCAAGGAGAATATGAAGCATCCAAAGAAAGAAAGATATTCGCGCTGGGAGAACAACCATATTCACCATAATCAAGTTGCTCTTCATTTTTCAGAAAAGTCTCTGGAATTGGATGAGAAGTATTAGGATGAGTGATTGGAGCATTAAGAAGAGAGGACTTAACTCTGACATCACTATCTTCTCCGATATCTACCTCAGCATCAGTATCTACGTTGAGCAAAGCATTTCCTTCATCAGTTAGGCTCGTCGATGAAGACGTATCTTCGCTTGCAGTATTCGCCGAGTATTCTGATGAGCTGTCTTCTTCCGATATGGTTTGCTTTCCTTTATAGGTAGTCTTCACAGGAAGAAGATGTGTACCTTGAGAGGGAAAAGGAATTGATTGCGCCACAACCTCAGGAGACAGTGACTTAGTACGAGAACGGGTCATAGGAGATGTAGCAATAACAATTTGATGCACAACCAGAGAAGTTGTTAGCACGATTGGTTGTAGCTTCTGTAAGATCCACAATAGGGATAACTATGGCGTTTGCACATTCAGCAAGCTGGGAAGTTGTAGAAGAGATGGGTTCCGTAACGGGAGGGATGACGGGAGCAGGACATGCAGGCTGATCTTCTCCTTCGGGAGTAGGAGAAGGCAGAACACCGCCTGCAGTTTCGAATTCATTGCAGGGAGTGGCCAATCTTTCTCCTCGATTTATCAGATCCAGAGGAGAACCGAAAGCAATCCAACCTTCCAGAGTGTTTGGAAGCTTTATCTCTCTGATAGGCTCTTCCACAGAAATCTTACGGTGAAGCTGTACTAGGACGGCGGCCTGATCTTTTTCATGGAAATATCCAATCCCTTGTTCTGGTCTGTAATTTCTCAAGCGTGGGGGAGGGACCCAGATAGGGTGATCCACTAAAAAACAGTTGTATACTAAATAATAATGATGACTCCACCATCGCATCCAGGTATATGAAGCTGTTACTCTATGATTGTACCCCGAAAGGACAAATCGAGAACCAAAATTTCTCGTTAGGAGTTGCTTCCATATTAGAGCCCAATTATAAGGACCGACTCCATAACTCCTCATTGTTCGGGTGAACTCCTCCCTTGCTTAGGGCATGGCTTGATCATATCCAAACTGTCTGGCGAATCGACTTAGATAGTATGGTTCTCACCAGAACTCTAGTCCTTCTCGCAATGGAAGACTGCAAGAACGAATACAGAGGAAGAAAGTCCTTTCGACAGGTTCCAAGTCATGGTTATCTTCTACTCTCTATCCTCAGCCTAGTAGTTTAAGTAAAAAGGGAAGAAGTCAATAGATTCCATGTTATCGATTTTGTCAACTATCCATTCATATCCCTTCTTTATCATTTTTCGCTTCAAAAAATGCCACAAGGGAAGATGATCAAGATAGACATAAGCCTTCTCCAGGTCATTATATGTTCGGGGGAAATCAATGTCAAGCCATCCGGAGAAGTAATGCCATGGGGTAAAAGCAGATGAAACTCCTAGTGCCGAGCTTGAGCAGTGCACCGCGGCATGACCGAAAGCTCTGTATAATGAACATAAGACGAGAGGGGCCAGGGAATATCTTTTTCTGCCTTCTACCATCACACCCGCCGCCACAAATAAAGTTGGCCGAATGGAGTCTGAATTTTTTGAACTGGGAAGCACAACTAAGCTCAGCCAATAAGCCAGGAAAGTGGCCAATTCAGTTTCTGCGGTGAAGTCGGTCGGGCCCCTTATTTTTTTACGATTAGCTTCTAGCTCAGCGCAATGACTGCTGGGAAACCTATAAAAAAAAGAGAGAGAGAAGGGGAAAAGACTAGTGAGCAATCCATATTTATAGGTAGATATTGTTTGAAAAGGAAGGGAAATATTAAAATACCTACACCAAGTATCAGGAGAAATGGGCTAGCCATTGAAGGGGAGAAATTTTATGGACATCGGCAAAGTAAGATGTTTCCCGAAAAAGCTCGATGGTTGATGCTGTAATCTTGGGCACTCTATTAGATGCAACATAGGCAAACTCTTCATTCGAAGGAACGTATTCATCAAGGAAGGATCCAGAGATAGGCAGACCGGCCATCCTATATAGATCTCCTAAGGTGATACTCACTTCCCCTACTGGAAGATGAAAAGAGTTTGTAGTAGAAGACCAGTATTTCAAAAAACCTTTGTAGATCATCATGTCTTTTTGAAAGAATTCTAAAGTGGCTTCTAAGGCATGATAAATCCATGCTGTAAGGAGGACATTTTCATACTTCTTCAAAATCGCCTGGTCCCAAGCGCTGTAATATGAATGACTAGTCCAAAGACCCCACGTTCTAAATTCATCTTTACCCCACAAAGAGTCACGATGACGGAAACGTTGTTGAATTGTTTCGAAGAAATGAGTGTAGTATAAAGAGTGGGGGTTGTGACATGGTGTGAGAAAGCGCATATATCTTACTTGCTCGGTCTTTTAAGTTAAGCCTTTGTCTATAAGGTAGCCTTCGAGGATTTGTGGCTCGATCACCCAATTGGACACATACGAAAGCCTATTCTGTTTCATGTGATCTGTTGGTTCACTCTGAAGAATGGACTGGTGATGCTGAAGTTGCAAAGGAAGAGCAATGGTTTCATCTTTATACAGGCTGCGAAATTTAATCGCCTCAGTATTCAACTTGACTGAATCCCAAGCATTCTGAAAACATTTTCGATTATGTTTTCGAATCTTTTCCTAGAAAGCTTCGTCTTGGCTCTTTTCTCTTGTTCATTTTGTAACGATTGGGGAAGGAGAAGCCTCTGCGGCAGAAGGACGAGTGTCATTAATGTGAAAGTTGGCTGTACATTTGAACCAATCATCCCAATCAAATTCTTGTCCTAAAATGGGGGGTCCCTCTATCTCTTTCATTACTATGGCCATGCGGATATGCTCGGATAAGCGTTGAATACGATCGGCAAAGTTAACGATGACAGGAACCGGCTCTTTGAAGAAGGAACTGTAGTTCTCGCCAGAGCGGAGTCTTTTATGATTATGAGTCTCAGTAGATTGTGGGTCAGACGGGCCAGCAGTACTTGGGGAAGCAAGGGGTCTTTTTGAGCTTGCCATTGGAGATCTATACAGGAGTTCATAAAAAATTAAAGTCAGAAGGAAAGGTTTATTAAGCTGAAAAGAGAAATATAAAAGATTGTTGAGGAGGGAGGACAGATATGTATAAAAAATGTTCAAATCCGAATTATAGTGTTGTGCGCAAAACGTTGTGCATAATCTATTGCATGTAAAGTATTGTGCATAAACTGTTCCATGCAACATGCGGAGAGCAGGGGCATTGTGCGCTACCTGTAGTGCTCAAAATTTTGACCAAGTATGAAAGGGTATGACGTGCTCAGACGTGTTGTGCGGGACAGGTTGTTGTGTGCAAAAGGTTTTGTGCAGAATAGTCGTTGTGCGGAGCACAACAAGGTTAGCGCACAAAGATGCAGATCGATGTGGAAACAGTGTGAAGCGATAGATAAAAGTGGCAGAAATAAAGATAAAGCCCTATATTTATAGGCGGGGTCTGGACCTTTGTGTGGTAAATGTTGTGCGATGAAGATTGTGCAATATTTGTTGTGCACAGATCAGTGGGCGCATGATAAAGAAAATAATTGAGCACACAATAAAGGAGGGCAAAAAATAGTGTCTGGAAAGAATTGTTATTGATCCTCCATGTTTATTTTGTAGGTGTGAAAAACAAAAATGTAAAATCAAGGGGGCATCTATTGAGGCATAAAAAAGAGAGAAAGGCAGCAGGAAAGTTGTTGTGAGCAAATCATTGTGCACGAATCTTTGTGTGCAAATCATTGTGTGGAATTAAGTATTATGCGCAAATCGTTGTATGGAAATCCACCTTGAAATATAGATAACTGCACACTAGCGTCCGCACAATGGAATCCTCACAAAGGAGTCCGCATAAAGTCTCCCACACAAAGGAGTCCGTACGAAGTCGTCCGCACGTAAGAGTCCGCACAAAGGAGATTCGCGCAAAGGGGACCGCACAATGATTACGTGGCATGTTCGCATGTGTGAGAAGACTATAAATATCTCCGACCCATTGGTAAGGGGTTAGAAGTAGCCAATCAAGAAGCAAAAGAATTTGAAGAGAGAGGTAGAGCTTCGCTCTTATTCTATGGAATAGGTGTTGTGCGGCGCACAACACCATTGGTGCACAAACATCATTAGCGCGCAACAGGTCTCTGCACGCAACGGGCATCAGCGCGCAATGAGTTTGTGCGTGCAACGGTCACCAGCACGCAACGAGCCTCAGCGTGCAATGGGGCCTCAGCGCACAATGAGTCGAGCGCACAATGGGCTTGAGCGCACAATGGGTCGAGCGCATAATGGGGTCGGGGCATGATGAATTCTCTTGGCGCACAATACATCTTGGTGCACAATGAATTCCCCTGACGTATAAGGATTTTGGCACATAGTAGACCCGAACAACAATCTGTAATACATGATGCTTCCAGCAATATTTATTGCCTTAGCTCATTAACATCTTTTATTTTTTTTTATTACTATAAGTCTATTTTGGAATCAAAGGAGAAAGGGATGTGAAAGAACTTGGAATAAATAAATAAAGTAATTGGCGCCTTTCTTATCTTCTTCTGCTAATTATCAAGTGAATGAAATTTCCCAAACAAAATGCATTTGTTTCTTGTTCGAAACAGTAATCACCCATTTTCTCTAGAAATTTATTTTATTAAGCTAGACCCTTGCATGTGTCCTAACATGCGGGTTCAATTGACCCAGGACCTCGGCAAATCGACCGCGAGTTCGACACCCCTAGGACGACTCCACAAGCTCTCAGCAATCCTTGGTGCGGACCATTATCCCAATTCTAGGATAAACTTAATAATTATGGATGCTAGATTGATGTGCATGTTCAAATTATAGAAAAATCTATCTAGGAACCTGTCTGATAAGTTTTCCTAACGTGCATGCAAAGATAAATTGATGTTAGATTAATCTTCAATATTGTTTAGACATGGAAACTATGCTGCATGTTCATCCTTGCATCTGATTTCCTGCATATTTTTCCTTGTTGCTTACATGACTGCATTTCCTACATTATGAATGGCTTATGAATTTCTTATCTTTTAGGAAATCCAATACCATATGCATACATGTCTAATTTATGCTGCTAGGAGTAGTTTTTATTCATTTTGGTATGCTGAAATTTATGTCTTGACTGTCTTGATATGTTAAGGATTGTAGCCCATTGTCTAGGTTAGACAGGAATCTACAAATTGTGAAAGCTGCCTCATCGGTTGGGCTGTCCCGTGACTAGACTGACCAATTTGGGCGGACGCGAATGGATAAAAGTAGTGGGACTACGTGGGTTGCTTGCACCTGATGTCGTGCGTTACGTACTTGCCTAAATTTGGATGGTTTGGTTCACCAACTGACCAATCATGTTTGTTAACCATGTTTGCTCATGCTTGTTTGGAACCTGGAACACCTCACGCCTACGGACGTCCACTGACAATAGATAGAATTGATCTACCAGACTCATGAGCTGAGCATGGTGGAATGGGACACTATACCCGAGCTGTTGGCCTACACCGGGGTGACGAGCTTCTTCGTAGTGACCGTGAGCGATCCCGCCTTCTAGCACTCCTCACGTGCTTTTATCGGGGGTGAGGACCCTGATGGGATCATGGATCATGAGGCCTAGGCCTCGCAAATGGTTAAGGGCATTGATATCGTCGGGGTGTACCAGTTTCCCCAAATCTACTGGATGAACGAAATTAACTAAACACTCAGCTAATACATTCATGATCACATCACATTAGTTAGGTTGGCGACTCGGCAGTTGAGGTCGCGATGAAGGAGTGTTTGTCATGCGCGAACATTAGATGAAATCGCTTGAGGGAGTGTTATTAGTAAGGTCATACATCATACCATAATTCATACATACGCATTGATAAAGATTAGTTAGAGATTTGTGAATGTATGCCTTTCATTAATTTTATCATGGAATTGTTATTTGGTGTAACTTATTGCTAATGGCACCCACTGAGTTGATCACTTACTCCCACTCTGGGACGGTGTTTTAAAACACCAACCAGACACTTTATTAGATGCAGGTGATGTGGAGCTTGACGAGCCTAGTGCGGTGAGCATAGATAAGGAAGAGGATCTTTCCTACTTCTAGCTTATGGGCGGGTCTCCGTCGACTGTGCGGGCTGACTATGGGTTGTCGAACAGGGGATTTAGCGCGCCATTTCTTTTGGACATTTTATATGTGAATTTTGTCAGGCAACGTCTTGTGCGACCCGTTTAATGTTTCCTGTAGACTCGTATTTCTTAGCCGCCCTTATTTCAGTAAATTAGTTGTGGTTGTGGTCTATGTTACAGTCAATTTCTTTATTGCTTATTTAAATTGATTTATATACAAATCACTACAATTACGATATAAGTGACACCCGGGAACTTGGAAGTCAAGTGTTGCTCAGCCCACAAATTTCAGGGTGTTACAACCCCGAACTTTTCAATACCCAAGTATTGAAAGTTCTCGAGTGTCACCATGAAGTTTAACTTTTTTTTTTTATTTTACACACGCACACACACCCCACACACTCATGCTAGTGGAATTTCACCACCTATGAGTACTCGAACCCTTGATCGGGAGTTGAAACTCCTGAGAGTCTACCACCAGAGCAAGAGTAAGGACCCCCATGAAGTTTAACTTAATATGTACATGTGTGCAATACCAATTTAGTTATCCTAACCTTACATCTACTCTCCAACATGAATCTGACAGTTGAGAATTATCTTCATCCATAGATCAAGCCATCCAACCATTGATTTTAAGACAAGATAATCATATGTCCAAGTATCCCCACTTGTCCAACATAACCAACCATTCAGTCAACTATCCACCGATAGGTAAAGATATCTGACCGTCCACTTTGAGTTTGGATCACCCGATCATAGTAAACTAATTATTTGATATCTGCATCCGCTTGTACACATAATAAATTGAGATTATGATCTGTTCATCTTGTTCACCACCTATGAATATGTTTATCCCACCATCAAAACTACAATCTGAGAAACTTACACATGTGAATGAGTCGCTTGAATGTAACGGTATACATGTTCTACCTCTTGATCACTCCAAAAACCCACTTGTGTTCATCCCTTTATAAAACCGACCATACAACCACCTACATACATGATCAAAGTACTAACCATTAAGTTTTTCTATTTTTAACATGTCATCTAACCGTCCATCATATTTGGATATGCCAAACGAGCCGCCTAAATATCAGAATGAATAGCTCAGTTCGAAGATCTTAAAGGATATGCCACAACTACCGGCTGACTTCTCTATTAGATATATAAAAGCGTTAATTTAGACCTTGGGGCGGTATAGTCCATTAAAAAGGAATCTTGGTCATCCGTAAGTGATCAAGGCCCAAAATTAGGTGATGGAAAGAGAATGAAAAATAAAGATTGTCTGTGAAATTTCAATGCATTTGGATGGTGTAGTCTGATGTTACGGATGGTGAAAGTTAGAGAAATAAAAAAATGGCAAAATCGTAAATACTTAATGCCATTAACCTATACCCTTGAATTCTAGATCGCATGGTTCCCATTCATGTAAAATTTTATACAATGCCTATTTATCATAAATTAATCATATACGTCAAATTTCAGCCCTTAGATCATTGTAAAAGTGGCCCAATTAACAAATCAGTTCCTTAACTGCTAATTTTGGTATCCATCGAGTGAAGAAAGCTCATGAGTAGTGTAGTAGGATATTTTCCTTTGTATGAATGACTTGAATTTTCCATCATATATACTAAGTGTGAAACATGAGAACCCTATGCTTTTTCCTTATGCATGTAGTTATCCGTTTTAGGCTTACTAACCCTTTCTAAATTTGGAGCTTCCAATTAACTTACTTTACACCGTCAATCGCAACTCAAATTTGGACTACACTTTGGCCTCACATGACTACAATATCATATAAAATTTAGACCCCGATCTATGATCATATATTGTTGAATGATGACCGCCTTGACTCTAATTCCTTCTTTTTGGTGCAAAAGGTGAAATTTCAAATTTAAGCCTTTTCCACCATTGATCAACTACCAACTTTTGTCCAACCGCTTGCCTATCCTGACTACACATTTCTTCCAAAATTGGGCCCTGATCATTAAGTGTAGATCGTTAATTGAGATCAAATTCGTTTTGTCACTTGCTAGGAGAATTTTTAAGATAGGCCAATCTAAATTTCGGATCATATACTCCGGCTTTATTCGATGACCACAACACACTGGATGAATTAGATTTAAAGAAAGATTTTCAAAAAAGGTCAAATTAGAGAAACTTAGTCCAAGTGGAATGTGAAACACACCCTTTTCACATGTTCACTCCTTTTATAAAAGGGGTGTACGTTCCCTTCTCCACTCACACACCACCTCCTAAACGTCCAAGGAGGAGAGAAAGAAAAAGAGAAAGAGAAAGAGAAGCCTACATGTCCATCATCCTCATGCTCAAGCGATGTCAAGATTCATGTAGAAGCTTTCCTTCATGATATCTATCTATGGTTTAGATATAAGGCTAATGTGAGAGATTCCTTTAAAGCTTACACTAATTTGAGTTGATATGATTTATCTTGTTTTTGCATACTGTCATATTACTGTGATTTTCCATGCAATTGATTGATTTACCATTATCAATTATTTATCATTTTAAAAATTATGGTTAAGGTATAATTTTAATTATGCGTGATTTTTATAAATTCATATAGGGTGATGGATACGAGCCCTACCCTTTGCCAATTTTGAGAGCAACGCGTGCTTCCACTCTATATTGAGTTGGCCTTTGCTCATCTCCCCTTATTTTACTGAGTTAGCTTATTTGCTACTCTTCTCTTTTATTGAGTTAGCTTATTGCTACTCTTCTCCTTTATTAGGTTAGCCTTATGCTACCTCCCTTTATGGCTTAGAATTCCAAAACTCCCATAGTTCAATTTATTTCCTCATTGATGCAAGTGATGTGTAAGAAGTCTCACATCTAGTGATTCATATAATATTTAATCGTGGATGTAATGCACTCTAAGTAGTGACCCTCTTAGTCGACGCGTAATTCCATAGATTTTGGGTAGTGGTGCACAAATCGATGTAAGTAATTCGCAATGCATGTTACATCACTTCCGGGATTGGATGTCACAAATAGTCGATCCATGAATAAATCGTGTCACGTAATTCATTCAATCCATGTATTGTGTCGTCTTGAGGTGTTCACGTAAATTCACGGTAGCGTTGGACATACCGACGAATCTCTGTAGTGTGAGAATGCGGGGAGAGCTGGGTTTGGATTTGGATTCCGTATGTGGTGGGAGGATATTCTGAGATCCTTGGCAGAGATCCCAAGGTGGTCTTGGTCGACCTGACCTAGGGGTAGTATACCGACCTGACCTAGGGGTAGTCTGCTGACTTAACTATATATATATATATATATAGTTCAAAAGTCGATTGGGAGTACTTCCAAACCCAACCTTAGTAGATGTCAAGGTATGATTATCATGGCTTAAACCATCACTGGGCCAATCTCGGCCAAGAGTCATTTTCTTTTTTCATATTTGGTTTTTGGTGCAGATGAATTTCATGAAAACCACAAACACCCCAAGCCTTTCCATTCAATCAACAATGCTCAATAGAACACATCTTCTGTTATGTTTGTTTAATTACAAATATAAATGTTCAAAACAATTTCAATCGAAAGTTGGGAAATGAAAGTGGAATAATCGCCACCAAATGCCAACCAAACCGATCTCAAGCTTGCCGAGTTGACGTCCTTCACGCTTTTGAAGAAGATGGTTTTGAATGGAAGCAGCTTAAGAAAACTCTGTTACCATAAGCAGAGAAGTCAGCAATTAGCCAAGATTCATAGAAGTCAATTCAAATGATTATTCAATTAACCAACTTAATGAAATAATCTGGTAAGAAAGTAAAGACTTTTCTTTTCACCTTAAGAATCCCGATTGTGGACTCTTGCTATCACAAATAGAACAAACAGTAAGTTGTAAGTAATAAAAAATGCGTAATCCAGAAAAAGCCCACAATTTATTTTCACTTAATAATGAAAATGAGCCTCAATAATAGATGCAATTAGATGAGCTAACAGTCAGGCATATAGACGTTACACTGTAGGTCGGTGTATAGTTCACCCTGCATCTTTTGTGATGAACAAGATCCTAGATAGCACACCACATGGAGACGAAGTTACATTGGTTTAGATCTTGATGTGGAATGCCAGTCGTGGAGAGCTTATGTACCGAATTACGGTGTATATACTTTACCACTGATCACTTATCTTAATTCAACAAGGCTGTTGTTGCATTTTTGAATGACACAGGTTCACAGAAGCCAAGAAACTCCATTAGCAAGTGTTGGTTGCAACATTAACATACCTTTTTGGTGGTTGAGGTTTCCCCACTGGTGTTGATGATTCAAGTTTTCTGGTTTCAGATGCAGCCATTAGCAGATGTTTTGCCTGCAAGTGCCATTACAGACAGTAAAACATCAGCAAAAGTCAATAATATATTTTGGGAGATAATACTTACACCTCTTTTTTTTTTTTGGTATACACTGTTTTTTTCTACTTTTGGGTGTTAGAATGGTGCAATTTTGGTACTAGTCTACTAGGACAAGTAGAAAAAGTTGGAAGCGTACTACTTCAATACCCAAAATAGAAAAATGGGTGTTTGAATAAAAGCGTAGGGTGTATAATAAATGTCATTTCCCCATGGGAACTGGTATGTACACTCTCCTCATGATGCATGCACTTTTTGTAACAGTCTACTGCCAGAGGTAGAACTTGAGTGTAAGGAGTATTGTCCTAACACCTAAAGTGGATACAAAGTGAATGTGGATAGAAATATAAGGTCGAACTATCAAATTTCTTTTGTTTGTAGTTTTACTACATATCCAGAAATCAATTCCTTCGAACTTACCAAGTTCCTGAACTGGAGATTGTAAAACATTTGGAGATACCGCTGTTTGGCTTGTTTTTCTTCCTTGTTCACTTGCCTCCAGAAGTTGTAGATTGACCCCATATTCATTACCTTGTTTGCATAGATCTTCCACGTGTAGCTGCAATACAATCCCATTAAAGAAACATGTAAGCATATACACTACCTTGAAAATCAGTGGTCCATAAGCGAAATATACTAGAATTTGAAAAGAAAAGCTAATTAGCAACATATGCTACATTGTTGCAGAATATGATACAAGAAAGATTCGAGGCTTATTGTATTGATGGGAACATGTGGGTGCATCTAAGCAATGTGGAAATTTTTGATTTCTCAATGAAATCAAAGAATCTTTTATGCAGGCCCCATCTGGGCCAAGACCATCTTCATCATTGATTTTCAGACAGCCTGCAATAAAAACATTCGATGGTCCAGATTCATGTGGAATTCTGAACAAATCACTGTGCATGATCCTGGACGACAGTAATGGGACTTGATAGAATGGTGAGGGTTTGATTTCCGTCATATAGTGTGTTCTCTTTTCAATCTAGTTGCTTTGATTAGCTATTTACTTAGGAGTGTTTTGGTATTTTTACATTGAATTAGTTTGAGTAGTTGAGATTAAACTTCAGATTAATAATGAGTGGTTTAGACTGATTAGGTTTAGGTTTAGTATAAATGCTTCATTTAGATTTAGGTTTTAGTATAGATGCCTTCCTTTATATTGTATCTTTAATTATTATTATTTTTTTGTTTTTTGAGTTAATAAATTGAGTTTTTCTCCATGAGTGCATCTCAAATTTTCAGTGCTTGAGCTGGAGGAAAATCATTGAGTCTTAATGGGCTGCATGTGGACTTTGCGTTTGCAAGGCTTTTCAGATTCCCATTGCTTGAGCCGCTCGCAGGGCATTCGCAGGGCATTTGAACTCCATTTTTTCGTGCCAATGCCATCCTATCTAAACCCGACTGGCTGGACGAGTCACCGCAATGACCTGAATGGACCACAACAATTTTTTTCATGGGATTTTGATGTTGCATTGCTTCACTAAGCAATGTGGAACCTACTTACAGTTAAGTACAAATTAATGTGATCATTAAAGCTTGTGGATAAGACCAACTTACGAATATAGTGTTCATCTGAAGTAGCATGCAAGCCTCAAGAAGTTTGATTGTGACCATTGTTCGAAATATCCCCAATATTATCAAAATATCCCCGATATTATTCATATCTCCAGCTCGGCGATACTGATAACACTGGTAATATAAAAAATTTCAGGTATTGGTGATGTATTGCTAAGTATTGCCAATATATCAATATCACCAATATTTTCAACTGCATAAATTCCAGGTATCGCTCTTGTATTGCCAATTTATCGATATTGCCAATATTTTTTATTGTGTAAATTTCAAGTGTCGCTTGTATCGCTAGTGTATGGACGATATTTCAATAACATCGCTAATGTATTGATATCGCTAGACATCTTTTTGTTTAAAAAAAAAAAATCATTTCGGTTTTTTTTTTTTTTTTTTAATAATAATTAATAGGCACATGGTTGTATGCGGTGTTCAATTTATTGACAATAATACTGCAATGTTATCATTATTGCAAAATGGGCGATATAGAGACCACAATCTTTCGTTGTTTCCTTTTAGGCGAAATATCGTGTGTTTCAGTATTTTGAAACATCGATGGATGTTTGGATGGTTGGATGAATAGATGGGATGGTTGGACTGATTTATTAGAACAACATATGCTTTTAGGCCCCATTAAATTGAAACTTATTATGTATGCATTCTTTTTGTAAATTTTTTTAATTCTTAAATACGAAAATATGAGTATTTTAGTATCTCCTGAAGTTTCATTGAAAAATTCCACCATTTTCTCCATATTTTCCCAATGTTTCCCTGCATTTCCATTTATCGACTATATTATTGGCGATATCAATATTGTTTCCGTATCCCCGGTCAGCGAAACTTATATCAATACCGATAGTTTGAACACTGATTGTGAATATTTAACAACTCTAGTTATAGATTTGTGGGTTATTGAATTACCACTCCTCAATGCGTTGAAGCCCACCCTTGGACAGCTTATACCAGTGTTCCCAGTCTTGCGTGCATTTCTCAAAGAAATCTGCAATCTTGTTGCTCGATTCATCTCCATTGGTTGGATCAATGTGGAAGCCAGAAACTCCATCAACAATTATCTCGGCTGGCCCACCTTGATTGGTTGCAAAGGTGGGTAGTCCACAATTCATCGCCTCAATGATTGTAAGACCAAATGCTTCATACAAGGCAGGCTGTAACCAACAAAAGATAAGTCAATAGAAATTTAGAGATCAAAATCGATGAAACTATTCTAAGATGTATTGATCAAACCTGCACGAAAGCTCCCTTAGTATCGGCGATGCAACGGTAAAGCTCTCCATTCCGGATTCTATCATTTTGAGCCGCTATCCATCTGATCTGGCCCTTTAGTTTGTAATTCTCAATCAGCATATGCATCTTCTTTATCTCGCTCATTTCTTCTCTGTCTTTTGATTTGGACTCATCAAAGAAGGCTGCGACAACAACAAGATTTACCAATTCCCTCAGCTGCTTGTTCTTACCATACCACTCCGTTAATCCAGTGATGTTCTTCACTATATCTAGTCTTGCCATTGAGAAGATGATGGGTTTCTTCCTGTCTTCAAGAAATCCTCTGTTTTCAGTCATAATGCAATACAAATGTTAGAAACATGTACTGATATAGATTAAAGTACATGGGTATATGCCTATCTATACAGCATAGTGTTAGCACTGTAATATACTTAAAGGCATCATGAATTAGTAGAAGTAATCATGGAATGTATATGATGAGGTATTATTTGATCCTCGACTGAAAGAAATGGCATTTTCTAAGTTTGGCCAAGAAATATTACACATGGGACCTGCTTTCTGCTAACCTAAGCTATTTCTGGCAGAACGTCAGCAAGGGATCTTCTTATTAGATGATCCAAACCATCCCGTGGAAACAGACTTTACAACCAATTGTCCACATTTAAAGTGGGGTGATCAAATGGTTAGGATCATCAATTGCGGAGGATTAGGGTATCACCCAATATGAGGTGGGGTCCACATGGTATTTTATGGGTGAAGCAAATGGTTGATCAGGCATTTTACCGGACATGTAGAGTGTTGTTTAGTTGCCTTTCCAAATTTATGTATTGCAGTTTTCAATGCATTATAGCCAAGATTATGTAACTTACATATGCTCATTGTTTTGTTCTTTACTGTAGAGTAGCTCTTCAATGGCCGGATGAAAAGATGTCATCCTTTTTTCTTTCTCTGTATATGGGAAATACATGGATTGATCAGCGCCAGGGGCCGCTATGTTGAATTTAGGATCAAAGACATTGATGCCTGAGACAACTCTGTATAGCCCTGGAAGTGTAAATGCAGCATGGCTTTCATACTGTCCGGGCCTATCCTTACTGCAGAAGACAACATTCAAATTTCAATTTGATCATCTGCATTTAACCAAACTAATTATTGCAATTCAATTAAAGTACACATCAAAACACAAACTTAATTTCTAAAATGCGGATTGTTCTCTTACCTTCCTGCGATTTCTTGGAAAGTGCTGGTGATGACAAAATCAGTTGTGTTCATGGCGATTATGTCAGCGGTGAATTGGCATGAGAAATGGTACTTTGGGTCTAGTTCTTTCCAATTGATGTCTGAATCTTCATACTTGGTCTTCTCCAGAGCATGGGCTATGGTTCCCTGGATTAAGAACATATCACATCATAAACATTGGAATAAAGTCATAGACATGAATAAAAATTACTAAGTGAAATGAGGTATAGTTTCATTACGAATAAGAACTTGGTCTCTTTAATTAAAGGTAGACATTGGAAATGCTACTTGTATTAGTGAGCTTATGTTAGGACCTGAAACATGGTTAGAGAATGCAAAAACCCAATTCTTTTTTAATGTCCAACCACTTGGGTTGACTTGATGGCTTGGTCAGGTCAACTTGTAAAGACTGCATTGTGAAACTAAATGCGAACAGAGTGTTGGGTAGTCGAGGAATAACATGTTCATAGGATCAGTGTATCTAGAATGAAAATGTTGAGATGGATGAGTGGCAAGACTAGGAAGGATAGAATTAGAAATGAATGCATTCAGGGGAACTTAAGAGTAGCACCAATAGTTAATAAGATGAGGGAAAGTAGACTTGGATGGATGGTTTGTAAAAGGTGATGAACGTCTTCACAGTCCTGTGAGCATCTCAGCAACAGACACCATGGCACAGCTATGGGTGGACCCGTGAGTGATTTGGCGAAGGTCTATGCAACACAACCTTGTTGGAATTTCATGGAGAAAATCTTTACCTTTCATTTTAACATTAAAAAATTTCAAAATAAGTTGCTACTAATCTAGAGATTACACTCTTTTATAGAGGTTCGAAGATGATAAAGATCACAAATCCTAATCTAACTCTACCTCTATCCATCCTAATCAGATAGCAAGTGACTAATTGGATAAGACTAGAGTGATTAAAAGCTGACTCAGCCCAGTCCAAAGTCTATGTAATGCGCTAGTAATGGATGATCTAGTCCCACTTGGTGAGACTGATCTGATACACAGGACCAATCCAGCTGCATCAGTTTGGCCATGTGCAATGGAGACCAAAAACTGCACCAGTTAGAAGGAGTGGACTCAAGTTGAACACTCTACAAGGGCAATGGTTTAACTGAGGATATAGTCCTTGATAGAGTGGAATAGTAGAATAGATTTTCGGTAGTCAAACCCAATTAGTTGGGAGAAGGATTAGATGAAGTTACACAAAGGCAAATCCCAAAAAGAAAAAAGCTACACAAAGTTGGATAGATTTTCATGTCAATTCCTTGACGAGTTTTAGAACTATGATCTGAACAAACATGCAAATTTCATAAAGTAATTTGTTAACGGTAATACATTTACAAATCAAAAGTAGGAATTTAGTAGTTAATGAAGCGATGGAAAATGTCACACCTGAGTTATCCCAAGCTTGCTTGCCATTAGAGATGCCACCAAGTTTCCATCTGTGTAATTTCCGATGATCAGGTCTGGTTTTCCTTCCAAGTGCTCGATGATTTTGGCAGATGCGTCCTAAGGATCCAAGGACTTCAGTTACTATGAATAGAATGGGTGATAGAATAGAAAACAACAATGGTAATTTAGATGGTTAAGGGACGACGCGCCTTGGCGAATCTCTCTAGGTAGGGGTAGTCATCAAAACGAGAAACCCAATGGCGTAGGACTCCATCCTCTGTCATGAATGGCACTCGGAGAATGTGTGAATGTTTAGTGTTCAGGATCCGCTCCAATTCCAGGTTACATGTAGTCCCCCGAGATTCTGGTATAAGCCGTGTAACCTGTATAATCGATGAAATGGTTTTATCTTCTACTCAAACGTCGCTGTACTTGTGACTTTATTTATCGATCATCAATAACTTACCACCAGAATTTGAGGCGTCACAGTCAATCCTTGCCGCTTAATTCTGAGTAGCATTTCCTCCTCTAAGGCTTTTACTTGATCTAGAATATAAACTACCTATTCAAAACATACAATGTTCAATCAAGCATCTTTTTCTGGCCCAATAAGTACATATGGTGCCCAAGTTTTGGTAATCCAAATTATTCATCTGATGGTTCTCAGGTGACCCAGAAACCCCTTCCATCTTATGATCCTAACCATTCAACTGGGTCCCTTGTAATATGGAACCACACTGATTGTAATATTCTAGTTTCATCTGATGGATATGATCAGCCAATACAGGAGAATTTACAGCATTCCCTTATCCATTATGGGCCCACCAGATCAATTGCTGAAAGGTCCCCCCCACCTGTACAATTGTTGGGTCGAACAAGGAGGGGAAAAAATCTGTTTCTTTACATCCAGCATTACATAATTCATCTATCATTAACTGGTGGATAAGATTTTGTACCTGACCACCAGTATCAGGCAAACCAAGAACACCCACTTGCCCAAAGTAGCCATGGGGTGTGAAAATAACAATGCTAAAGGTTGTTGGAACTCTACTAAAGAACTTCTCCATATTCAAAGGATCCGGCGCTTGAAGTATCTCAAAGAGCACATTGATTGTCTCTCCAACCCGTTCGGCAGTATCACCCCATCCTTTATCCAAACCCCAGTCCTTGAATCTGGAAAATTCAAAACACCCAACATCAATTTCGGGTTTTTAAGGCCGCAGCAGGTATTAGCCTTGAGTTGTAAAATGGAATACAAGAGGATATGTGGAACTACCTCAGCTCAAACTTACGGAATGGTGTATCTTTGGGAAGTGCATTGAGGAACGTTCCTGCCAGGAGCAATGCCATCTGAAGCTTCTTCACAGTGTTGAGGCCTTCACTAACCATAAGACTCTGTGATTTTTGCATATAAAAAGAAAACCATTAATTGTCTGATCTTACGACGGTAGTATCATTTCTTTCAAATCCATTTCTTACTTCTCCTCGATGATTAAGAGCGATTAAGTAGTCCAGCAAAGAATTCATACTCTTGGAGTCCTGCCTGAGTTTCGAGGATAAGAATTTCGCAACGAATTGGACCCCATTACCGATCGATGAAGGTAAGGCCATATGAGGTGTATGAAATTCAAAGGGTCTGAAGTCCACTTCTAATGAGTTTTCATCGACTGCCCTGTACATGGACGATGTGTTACAATTGAAAGTCTACATAATGGAAATTGTGTTTGGTTTGATTCTATCAGGACTTAAAGGATCCTCCACCCAAACATGTGGGACCCACGGTTCTGTGATCTTGACATTCATTTGATAGGCCCCACTGTTTGTAGAGGACATTAACAAAAAAACAAAAAAGAAAAAGAAAGATAGTAGTTCCAAACCCTTGCCTGCAAATGGTCCACCATGGGATGTTCCAATCTTGGAGGCACCATGGTGGGGCCATCAGATCATCGGTGGGGATTACCGAACCATGAACCCCATTTGTACAACGTCAAGGCGCCGAGGATACAATACACACCGGCCTCAAGTGAAGGTTCATCTAATTCATCCTAGTTGATTAGTGTGAATAGTAACATACCAGTTCTCATGGGAAATGGTTTCCTTGAATTTTAAGAACTCTGAAGCCGTGATCGCGTCTATTACCAGATCGTCTGCATTCACCTTAACATATTCCCACATTCCGGGGTTGGATCTTATTGCCAACGCGACGTTCGGAGGATCAACAGCTGCCTCCTGCAATTTTCAGATGACATATATGAGTTTCAGGAAGATCGTAACATCTATGCAACCCTGTTATAATACCTGTAAGCTCGGAAAACTCATACGCACAAAGAGAAGTTCACCTGAGTGGAACATAAGATGTAGCCAAGAAAGCCTTCCAAAACCTTGCTTCTTTCGATCTTGTCGTCAATTGATCTCTCCAATTCCTCCAGTAAATGATGGGATTTCATTAATCTTTTCCCTTTACTAATGTACCTGTTCTTCAATTTGGAAATCAGACAATGTAGAGAGAGAGAGAGAGAGAGAGAGAGAGAGAGAGAGAGAGAGAGAGAGAGATTTTGACGACGTTGATGATGATGATGAGAAATGTGCTGGCTACCTGTGAAAGTCGGACTCCAGGGCTACTCACCAAACACATACTAATGCAGGACATGTATGGGAAATCCAGCGTGTTCTTCAGGTGGGACCCATCATTTCAGTGTGGTTAACCT
This sequence comes from Magnolia changhungtana, assembly GCA_030180095.1. Lineage (NCBI taxonomy): Eukaryota > Viridiplantae > Streptophyta > Magnoliopsida > Magnoliales > Magnoliaceae > Magnolia > Magnolia changhungtana. Next base: position 9,150,179 of record JASAUF010000625.1, read on the forward strand.
GAAAATCGGACCATTCCTGTCACCGGGTGGGCCATGCGTGTGCGAGAAATTGGATGGTCTAAAGGAATTGACAACGGTCCACCTGATGACTGGACCAGTGATGACATGTATGCTGTGGGCCCCACCTATGAACAGCCTAGATCTATCACACCCATGTTAGAATGGGGATTGGAGGGAGATTAAGATCCTCACAAGCACCCATAGCAGTTTCTCCCATGACATACCTTGCAAAACACCTCTTCATCGCGTAGCGGCTCTGCTTCACAGCTTCGGGCATGCTCTCAACAATGGTGACTGGCGAAGAAGCCATTCGAACAAATAACAAAAACCCAAAAAAATTCAAATGAGAACAACTCTCAATTTTCATTTTGGAGGAGATTTGATGATTTTGGGCTGCTCATCGGAAATCGATGCAATTTACAGAAATGGGCTGCTATATTTATTGGATGATTCAATTGGATTAATTTTATATAAAAATATATATATATTTTTTTCCCTTGGCGGATTTCTATGAAGACAAAGTGATTGGAAGCGAGGATTTCTTGACAGAAGAGGGCCCCGGGAAAGGTCTGATCATAGGACAAAGCACATTCTCTAAAGAAGTTGCGAAAGTAACATCGAATGCAAGGAAGGAATTCAGAACAGATTGGAGATTCCTTCATTGAAGCATCAATGCGAAACTGAGGCGATTCTGCCATTAGGAAACGGTGGTTTGGAAGATTTCTTAGGATTGAGATCCTCTGCTTTATTTTTATTTTCTTTCCCCTTATTTTACTATTTTGGAATAGATTTTTTGAAAAAATGAGTATTCCTTTCTTCCCTCTTTAGCCTCTATGACCGTTAGCTTTTTCGTACCCGCCAAGATTCGAAGCGGATTGCGTCCTGCCCCAGCCTGGACGGGCGCGGATTAGCTTCTGACAGGTACTGAACTGACGTCACCAAGTTCCGTGGCCACACCATGATGTATGTTTTGTATCCACACCTGCTATACATTCGGAGAGATATTTTATGGCAATATCCAGCACATAAAACAGTGGGGACTGACGCCCACCATTAAAAACTTTTAAAGGCCACAAAAGTTTTAGATCAAGCTAATATTTGTTTTTCCCCTTATTTCACGTCTTTTTTAACATTTGAACAGGTTGGATTTCAAATAAACATTATGGTGGGCCTTAGAATAGTTTCAACGGTGAGAATCACTTTCCCCACTGTTTTCTATGGTGGGGTCCACTACAGATTTTTATCAGCCTTATTCTTTGGTTCATGCCCTAAAATAATATCTAAAAATGGATGGACGGTATGGATACAACATATGCACCATAGTGGGGCCCACAGAACTTGGTGACGTCACTCAGTAGCCGACTTGCTACACACTGTTAGTATCTAATCCGCGTCCAGCCTGAGCGGACTCGGTCCCGGCAGGGGCTATGTAGGGCCCACCATGATGTAATGGTTGTATCCATGCCGTACATCCATTTTTTTAAAGATCATTTTATAATATGCATCCAAAAATAAAGGTAGATCCAAGGCTCAGGTGGACTACGCCACAGGAACCAGTGGTGATAATGAGGCCCACCGTTAGAACTGGGCATCGGTCCTGTTCGGATCAGATCCGGGCCAACCCGATCTTACTCGAAAGAACTTTGGTCTGACTCGAATCAGAACCGATTTGTTACTGGATCTAGATTACCTGAGTCGAATAGATCCGAAAGGTGGATTGTCTGATCCGATCTGTGCCCGACTCGGTTTTCCAATTGGCTAGGTTCTGAACGGTCCAGATGTGAGGTATTATATATCAACTGTGCAATCTTGGAGTGGTTGTGTATCAAGTGTAATATGGAGCTGGAGTACCATACGAAAATAGCTATAAAGCAAGAAAACCTTTCCAGCGTCTCTCTCTCTCTCTCTCTCTCTCTCCTCCGTTTCCTTTCCAGCGTCTCTCTCTCTCCTCCGTTTTCAATCTCTCTCCTCCTTTCTAGCGTCTCTCTCTCTCCTCCGTTTTCAATCACTCTCCTCCATTTTCAATCTCTCTCCTCCGTTTTCAATCTCTCTCTCTCCTCCATTCCAGGGTCTTTTTTTCTTATGCTTTCCGCCCAAAATGGATAAAGGACACCCTAGGTACGACTCTCTCTCTCTCTCTCAGCTATTGCTGTTGATGGATGGGAGTATTGTTTTGTTACAGCTGCTGTTTGGGTTCTTTGTATATTTGATTTGTATTTTTAAATTTTAAAAAAAAATTCTGCTCTGAATGAATGAGAGATTGATTGCTGAAATGTTTTTTTTTTTTTTTTGGATATTATTTTGGATCGGATCCAATCGGATCGGATCTGGCCTAATCCGAATCCGAGCCGGAAAGAATTCGGATCTGGATGGAGCTACCCGATCCGCACCGATCCACCCCGTTGGTTCGGTTCAAAACAGGTCGAATCTGGTCGGAACGGGTCAGATCCACCGGATCGGATCTGAAATGCCTAGCTCTACCCACCGTTGAAACCTTCCTACAGTCCCCCATAAGGTTTATTTTCCATCCAACTTGTTCATAAGTTCACATGGACCTGGACGAAGAGAAAGTAGAAATAAGCAAAAATATCAGGTCGATCAAAAGTTCTACAGCTTCCAAGAGTTTTTAATGGTGACCGTTCAATCCCCACTGTGAGGTCCACTTGAGACTTAGATCTGCCTGATTTTTGTGATTGTACTATAAAATGATCGGGAAAAATGGATGGACAGCGTGGACAAATCCCATACATCACGATGGACCACACAGAATCCTTGCCTAAACGTTAGAGGCAATCCGCATCACAAAGAATTAGAGCTGGGCATCGAGTCGAGTGGGACCGGATTGGGTCCAACTCGACTCGGTCCGAAATTTTCTATGGACTGACCTGAACTTGATTCGATTAAGGATCGAGTCTGGGTCATCTGACTTGATCCGATCTGGTGCACTGCTGGCCTGATCCGAACCGAGGACTGACCTGAACATGATCTGATTGGGGACCGAGTCTGGGTCATCTGACTCGATCTGATCCGGTGCACTGCTGGCTTGATCCAAACTGAGTCCAACTCGGTCAGGGAAATTGAGTCGGATCAGATCAAGTACAGTTCGGATGGGTCCTTTTTTTTTTTTTTGAAAATTTTAGAAAAATAAAATTTGTGGGCCAACAAAATCTCCAGAAAGCTCCATTGAATCCGGGGAGAACAGATCTTTGGTGGTGTCGTAGTTGTTTGGATAGAGTGCGTAAAGGGTAGGAGTCTTCGGATTGGAATTGGAATTGTTTGGATAGAGTTTGTAAAGGGTAGGAGTCTTCGGATTGGAATTGGAATTGGAAAGGTCACTGAATGGGAAATAGTGCATTTTGAAAAGAGGAGTGGTTTAAATGGCGGTAAATAGTGCATTTTGGAGAGAGGAGTGGTTTACCGCCTCTTTTTCAACTTTCGAGTCATTGAGAACTTGGAGGGTTTCGCGGGGAAATGGATTGGCTACTCACCCTATCACTAGCCAATGGCTAGTGGTCGGTGCTATGTGGCCCCCACCATGATGTATGTGTTTCATCCATACCGTCCACTCATTCTTCCATATCATTTTATGGTATGAGTCCAAAAATGAGGTTGATCTAAATCTCAAGTGGACCGTAAAGTGTTGATTGAATGCCGACCATTAAAAACTTATTGGGAGCCACAAAAGTTTGGGATCAAGCTTATATATATTTTTCCCTTCATCCAAGTATAGGTACCCGACCGGATGAGATCGGATTGGTTTGAATCAAATCCAATCGGATCGAATTCTAGATCAGATCGGTCCGGATTGACCACTGATCCAAACTCGACTCGACTCGATGTACAGTTATATCTGAGTGGGCCTACTCAGATATGATTGGATCGGTCTAGATTGAACACCCGATCATGGCCATCGGTTCGGATCGGACTGGGTCGGATCCGTTGGATTAGGTCAGATTAGCCCCAGCTCTACAAAGAATGGTTGATGGCCTAATCAAGTACATGTCGGGTGTTATTTAGTTCACAGTACCAATCCTACATGCCATAAGATTGGCCAATATCTAAATAAATTTGAACTGACCAATTGATCTGTCACCTTCCGGATGGACGGGTGATAAAATTTTAAAGTAATCATGTATTTCTAGCAATTTTTTATATGGACTTTTTTCTATTCTTGCCGAGGGTAGTTCTTAACTTTTCTTGACATTGCCAAAGAGGGGTTGTTCAATAGTATGGAAGAGTACGCGATCAATATGGGACATCACGTATATGTAGTTCTATTTAAATCACGGGTCCTACTGTGAGCCAAAAATCAGATTGATTGGAAGATCTCAAGAGTCCGTTTGATGGGCACTAAATAGGTAGCTAGTGTTATTGTTATTTCAATCTCGGTCACGTGATTAGTCCGAGCGAGCTAAAATTGACGTGCAGATCAATTCAAACTGAACAACTGCAATCCCAAGCGCCAAGATAGACAAATATGTCGAAAATCATATATGACCAAGATCTAATAATATCAGTCACCTGTTTAGCCTCCTATATAGTGTTGCTTAAAGATAATTGAGTGATTATTAGATTATGGGGTTCGTCCTCAGAAAATGAATCACACCTCCACCTTCCATATGAAAGGATTTTTTTCTCTTCAATACATCAAAAAAAAAAAAAAAATTTCTTACAGTTAGATCAGCGGTGAACAACTGCAAAATACATCTATGGATTAAGAACTTTGCTTGATACTTGAACTGAATTCAGAGTACTAGCATAGGCTTAAATTACAGCTAAAGTTAACAAGTACTTGATTACTGTTAAGGATTACACTAAGGAATGTAAATGGCAGATAAAGGTAAAAATACTAAGAAATGTAAATGATAGATAATCGAAAAATAGTTTTGATTTAGTTTGGTTGGTATGAGACACATTTTTCTACTGAATTCATTTGTTATTTATAGCCTTAACCTGACCGTCTAGATATTTCTCACGTTCTGATGGTTGTTATAATCATTTCAGCACTACTGACCTCCCAGGAGCCTTTTCTTCTTAACTTGCCACTTGTATAGATAACTACTCCAAGCTTCCTTGCGGACTCGACCATATTCTACTTGGACACATTACTTTATGGATAGTGTGACATCGCTCGATAAACCCCGGCTATATACTCACAAAATCCTCTTTGGTATCTGCACAAATTTTAAATACACTACGTATCTTATGTAAAATTACACATCTCTCTTTAATTGGTCCTCGAAGGAATGATAAAAAAAAAGGTACAACATTACCCTTGCCGATTTGCCTTTGGTAAAAGGTCAAAGCGACGTGTGACCCCTAATAAATGCGGCCTTTCTGGAAGACACGTGGCTACGCTTCATTTACCACGCGTGACTGAGACAATTCCAAATAATGATCATACTTTCCTTTTTTGGACAGAAAATTATTCCCGTGGCGATGTGTGTATGAGTGTCATACCATATGAGATCATGTTTACACCTTAATTAATGCACCCGATTTTGGTCAGTATATATCCCATTTCAGCACGTTTCCCCATATCTCAAGCTTTCTTCCTTGTTTCCTTACTCTCGAAATCCTAACTCTTTTCTCGTATCAATGATGACTACTTCCTCATCCTCTATCTCTCTATCCTTCCAACAAGATGATCTGATACATACATTACTGGTGCTTGTTGTGGCCTGATTGCATTCGTCGTTAGAGGCTACCATGGGATGAAGAACGATCTTCTCTCCATTACCGGTGCTTGTCGGGGGATCCTCCTGTCATGTGCTAGTTGATGTGTCATGAGAAAAGGTGCCCTTAGCGGTTTGTCAGTGATTGCTCATGTTATTCCTTGTAAGATGATCGGCTCGTATATTGAGGGTGCCTATTCTAAAATGACTAGCTCAAAATTGGAGGGTGCTCCATCCAATATTATTGGATCGTATGGTTGATGAGGAGTGTTCATTCCTTGGAGGACAACCGGCTTGGCTATTGGGAGAAGGGCCCGGGGTGCCCCTTGCTAGACCAGTGGTGCATTTGAGCGGTCTCCTAATATGACATGGATAAACCATAGAGGAATGAAGAAGCGATCAATGTTTTTCCTTTTGAGGACGTTGACTACTGGACCTCGCGATGAGATGGGGTCTTAAGAATGTCATGGTAGAGGATTCTGAAGGATGTTTGTGGGAGTCGTTGGTGTAGTCCCAGGGGTTGAGATGGAGATCTTTCGATTGTCGATAAGATCTTAGATTGCATGCCTCATAGAGTAGTATCTTTCCATCAAATGACCTTGACCTTAATGGAACTCACGGTACTTGTTCTCGTTGTAGTTTATTGGCAAAGGATTTGGAGGTGGTCTTTATCATGCCCCAAACTCGGAAACCAGGCTCACAAAATTTTCAATCACCGAATCCGGTGTCGACAGCCTCCATAGTACCCCATTCTCAGCTCCCAGCGCACATACTCCAGATTCCGATCCTGGGATCCTACAAGGAGGATTTTCCAATGTACATTTGTCTCATAAGAAGCATAACCACAAGTTTACCCAAATCACAAAGGCAACATCATCATCATGTATCCACTAACATAAACATTTGAATACAATGTTGAAAGGAAAATACATATATCAAAAATCAAAGCTCTAGAAGTTAGCTGCACGCTCCAAACTCGATGTTGCTGCAACTTAATGCCACCTACACGCATATATCGTGCTTAAGCTTATAAAAAGCTTAGAGGGTGGTGTAAGTGTGTGCACAAGATAAGTTCCAATTATTCAATACAATGCCTTAATATCAGATGTTGAGGATATAATGCAATATGTAAATCCTGCTAAGTCTGTCTAGGCCATATAAGTGCAGAAACATAGCAACCTAAAATGTTATATGCCTGCGAATGTAATGAAATATGCGATGCGAATGAAATGAGCAAGCTGGCATGGAGTGTGAAGTCAGGATGATAGTACGTGGTATCGCAGGCTATGGGGTCCATCACAAGGGACTTCTATCCAAACTAGTCCCATACCTAATTTGGATAGTCAGACTCAATGTGATAAACTCCTGATCTCAGGTTAGTCGCATGCCCCAATTGAAATCCTGGCCATTGCGAAGGTACATGTAACAAATAGTTGTGCACCACCAGCCCGAGTGGATAATGAATGAATGAATGAATGAGTATGCAACTCCTGCTCAATAAGTCCACATAATAATGCCATATATCTTTGGGATCATCACCGGGGTCTAGTACACTCTACGCCAGCTTGCCGCCCCATCAAGCGCACAATACAACTAGGTAAGTGGAAGAGACCTCACTACCCGCCTACCAATATCGGCTCGGGTCGTTGATAGCGGACCCATTTAGGAGCTGGTCAGATTCAACCTAGCTATGCCTACTCCCTCAGGCGGGTAAGGCCACACCCTCTCCCAACTGACCATGACACAGTAGGAGACGTGACCTACTGGTATACGGCCCTCATGCACTCATATATATCCACTCGGTCTAGACGTTGGGGCATCCTCTGATACCAAGAGGGTTTAGGGATTTTCACCCAAGGCCATCTATGACTGCCTGATGCTAGTAACAGATTTTCAGTGTCCCATCTGGCTATCCATGTCATGACTGTTAAGGCTACGACCCTGATGTCGCTAGGGCGTACAGTAATTACCATCACACAATGCGAGATGCATGAGTCACGCAGTCCAATCATGCATCAATTATGCACATACTGTGCGCTCATGTGCGATAACTCCACCTATCAGGGAGTCTCATAAACCACCTGCACTATGGCATATGCAATGGTCAATCACATCTCATAATAAACATGTAGATGATGTGTATGGGCATGTATCATGATGCTATGTTATCACATACTCATAATTGGTATCAATAACCAGCCTCAATAATCGGCATTGACAATCGGCCTCGACAATGTGGACATTTAACCAACATAGCCCCCAAGGAGTGGCCCACATAGAGCCTAATGTGTAGTGGACCCATGGCCTCACAAATGGCCTAATATACAACACCATGGGGCCTAGTCAAGGGCTTAATACACATCACGATGGGCCTCTCTCATGGGCCTAATATACATCACAATGGACTCCATTGTCTGGCCCTAAATGCATCGCAATGGGCCTCATCACATAGGCCTAATATACATCACAATGGACCTTCAACACGGGCTGAATACACATCACAATGGGCCTCAAATACGGGCCGCATATACATCAATTGGGTCTCGTCAATCGACCTTGACAATCAGAATCGACCTCGGTGGTCAGCCTCGACAGTCGGAATTGGCCTCAACAATCGAAATCGGCCTCGACAATCGAAATCGGCCTCGACAATCGGAGTCGGAATCGGCCTCAACAATTGGCCTCGACTATCGAAATCGGCCTCAATAATCGGAATCGGCCTCGACAATCAGAATTGGCCTCGACAGTCGGAATTGGCCTCAATAATTGGAATCGACCTCGATAATCAAAATCGGCCTCGATGTCACGCCCTGAATTCGAAAACCGGGCTGATAAAATTCCCGATCACCGAATCCGGCGCCGACAGCCTCCGTAGAACCCCATTCTCAACTCCTAGTACCCATACGCCAGGTTCCGATCTTGGGATGCTACAAGGAGGATTTCTAATAATCAATTTGACTCGTAATGAGCATAACCCACGAACAATAAACAAAAACTCCATCACAAAATTCACTATGATCAAAAACTTTTGAGTACAAGGCGTAAGAAAGGAAAATACAATATACCGAAAATGACAAAAACTCCAAAAACTTGGCTGCACGCTCCAACTGCGGCGAGTCTACGGTTGCGTCCTAGCGTCACCTGCACGCATCAATCGTGCATAAGCTTATGGAAAGCTTAGAGGGTGGTGTAAGTGTGTGCGCAATATGAGCGTGCTCAGAATGTAGGGTCAGAGTAATGCGGAATCGTGCTGATGAGTACATAAATGTAACCAGCCGTATCAAGGCTATGCAGTACAAGATATGAGTACAATCGGCCATACCAAGATCACGCGATGCAAGATGCAGCTCAAGCATGTCAATCCTCATGTCAATACAGTTATCAGTCTGGATAATCACCGGGGTCTAGTACACTCTATGCTAGCTTGCCGTCCCTATCCGGACGCACAACTGGAAGAGCAAAAGAGACCTCACTATCCGCCTGCCAATATCGGGCCCGGCTCGTTGATAGCTGACCGATTCCTCAAGCTGGTCAAACTCAACCTAGAAATTGCCCCCTCACTCAGGCGGGTAAGGTCACACCCCTTTCCAACCGACCACGACACAGTGGGAGACGCGGCCTACTAGTATACGGCCCTCGCGCGCTTGTGTATCCACTCGGTCTCGACGTTGGAGTTATCCTTTGGTACCATCGGTGTAACGCCCTGAAAATCGGGGGTCGAGTATGAACTCAACTCCCGAGTTCCAACGCATCACTTATGCAACATACAGAATGATGGTTAAATGTTGTCTGAGTTAGAGCAATAAACATGAATGAGATTATACCAAAACAGTAAATCATACTCTAGTTCAATTGTATAAAGGCAAGCGGAAGACTGAAATTTTATATTCGAAGTATGTAAAGTAACAAAATTTTGTGAACTCCAGTATGAGTACTAACTGAGTACCAATATACATGTATTGTTTCTAAGTCAAAAATTCAAAATACAATCCCATAGATAAGCCACTGGAATCCCCGCGATGCGGTCGGCCTAAGCATAGCCGAGTAATGCGCATAAAGGAGAACTCATCCCGATCCTCCTCGAAGTCGAGCTCGGCTCTGACCGAGGCACCATCTATACTGCGGACAGAGTCTGGTGGGTGTTGCAAACACCGTCCCGTAACGTGGGAGTGAGTAGCTAACTCAGTGGAGCAATAAAGCATAGGTTAACATGTTATCAATTCAATCAATCAGTAATGATAAAGTAGTACAAATCAAACAATTCTAACTACTCTTATTAAGTGTGAAAATGAAATGACATGATGCTGTATGCCCTTGCCAAACCACCCTCAAGCGACATCATCTTACGTTCGCGAATGCTTAACTCCCTAAGTGCGCCACATCTACTAAGCACATGCGGTGTGATGATGATCATGATTACCGAGTTATTATTAGTCAATTTCAAACAGCAGTATTGGGAAACTAAGGTACCTCCCTTGTATCATTCCCAAACATGATCCATTCTAGGGTCGTCCATCCTAGCTAATCTCATACGATATTATGGTTTGAGAAGCGTAGTGAAGGCATCGCAAAGGGCTCGTCACCCGTCAGCGCGGATATAAATCTCACCGTATGCGGCTCAATTGCTGGCCGTCAGCTCAAGTACAGGTCTCATCGTACTTAGCTCAATCACTAGCCGTCAACTCGAGTACTGGTCTCACCGTACTCGGCTCAACTCATACTCTAGTTGCTGTGAAAGACTTGTCGCCAATCACAGACACTTGGAGTATACTCAAAGATACTACGGAGGACTCGTCGCCCATCAGCACGAGTACAGGTCTCACCGTACTCGGCTCTCGCCGTAAGTATCGACAGCTCGAATACAGTGTCCCATACCACCGTATTCGGCTCACGAGTTTAGTTGCGCAATGGTCACTACGGGGAGGCACATGGCCCCAGCGTAGGCCGACAGCTCGACCACGGTGTCCCATACCACCATGCCCGGCTCATGCGTCTTAGCAGATCAGGTACCATGGTTAACGGGATCGCCACTGGTAAGTTTGGTACCCTATGTTCAAGCAGTAGCGACCAAACATGGTGAACACACATATACACTTCGGTTTACTTGACGAGCCTGACTAGCTCGACCGCACCACAAGTTGGGCAATATGGAGCGCAAAAGCACTCCGTGTGGCCAACCACTATCGCTAACCGAAGTACAACTCGGGTTCGCCAGACACATCCTTTGTGGCGACATGCATCTCAGCCACAACCTCAAGTCTGGTACCGAATGTTTGGACTATAGGCATAGTCCCAAACTCAAATAGTTCTCATCAATAGCATGTGGAGTAAAGCATGATAAACAAGCAATACAAGCATGTTAGCAGGCATGTTACAAAGCATGAAGTAAAGCATGAAATAAAGCATGTTGTAAAGCATGTTGTAAAGCATGTTGTAATGCACTATACACATAGGGATACAATTACATACACATCACAAGTGAGTGGTTATAGTGAACCACCGCATGGAGGGGATCCTACATGTCTCTAAGGGAGTCGGGAATCCCATATCAGCACCTCTCTAAGGCACTAACACTCAAGCATTTACACACACAAGCATCTACACAAACACTTAGAATACACTATTCCACATACATGATGTATGTTAGCAGAATACGTGTTAGGGCTGTCCCTTCGCCACGTGAGTATTTTACCCATGTATATCATAATCATACAGCAAATAATCATTACAATTGTATTTCCAAAATTCACACATATGCGGTATTTCTAGAATACACAATTTCAACATACTAGGCATTTACAAGCGAACATGTATTTTAGCGATTCCTTTCGCCAAACTAGTATTTTATCCATATATTATATAATCATACATTAAATAAACATGTCAAACATTTTTCCGAAAAAAATACGTATACGGTATTTCTACGTATACCTAGAGTATGTGAAATTCCATATTCTACAACGTTAATCGAAACAGGAAACGGAAAGCACTTTGTACATGTGCATTTACATGCAGATCATGAATCTATCATTATCTGACATTGAAAGCGTTGAAAACCGTAACTCATACACATAAAGTCCTCACCTTTGCCCTTGGAATCACAACGAATCAACAAGGGTCGTTGAGCTTCCGTATACGGGAGTTTTCTAGCCTAAAGAGCGGAATCGCTTAGCCTTTATATAACCTACAACGAACTTACATCAAATCAAACCTAGGGTTAGGGTTTCTTACCTTCAAACGGAATGGATACCGCCGAGAAAACACCTGGAAAGGAGCGGTGTAGGCCAAGCGACAACTGAAAGCAGTAGGAGGAAGATCACCCACAAATTCCAAGCTCTTCTCTCTCTTTTCTCTCTCTCTCTCTCTAGGGTTTTTATCCCAAATTCGTATGGCTGTGAGAGGGGCTGTTCTAAGCTCCTTTTATAGCCAAAAACATTTCCAAAATAGACTCAGGTTCAAGGGTTACTGCTAATATAGGATATTCGTCACTTTTCTAGCTCAAAAGAGAGGTTCTGGTAGCCCTCCTTGAGCCAAACTTCAGACTTAAGCTCACCACCTATGGATCTATGTGGGATTACGTTTTTGACTCGATCGGATTCCCAGATCGCACGTGGTGGACCACTTTCAGTTCAACAGTTAGTGGGCCACAATCAGAAATTCCAAGTATATGTAAATGTTCCTAAAATTTTTCTTAATCCGAGGGTGTAATTTGGTCTGATTCTGACGGTCAGGTTGCTTTATACTGACGCGCCAACGAATGGTGCTAGATTACTATTCCTGATATTTATTTTGGAATGGGAATAGTGTTTTTCACACACCCTCGCTCCGAATCGAAACGAATGGCTGTGGGACATCGGATGGACCTGATTTTTGAGATGATTGTCAAGCCCAGTGAGGCGGTCCTAGTTCCTTAGCCTCGTGTTAATCGGACTTCCGATGTGCGATCTACACCTAATACGAAGTTTCGTTTCATTCCCGAGAGCAGCCGGAAAATGAGTTTGGTTCTAAACTTTAGGGTAACCTAGCGTCACTTGTTTTGCAAGTTTTGGGTCTTGCAGATCGTATTTAAAGCGATCCCAATGGATTTCATGGCTAATTGAGTTTAGTACTTAGTTAACTTTGTTAATTTTCTAAAGGATTTAATCCTAATTGATTTCTGGTCGAGGTGGTACTCGAACCAACGTACGAAAATTTACGGGTCGTTACAATCTACCCCCCTTAAACAAAAAATTTCATCCTCGAAATTTATACCTTTTCATATTCCTCGAGAATCTGAGGGTAGTTCTTCCTGACCTCGGCCTCAGTCTCCCAAGTAGCTTCCTCCTCGGAATGATGTGTCCAAAGTACCTTCACAAGTGGGATGACCTTGCTACGCAGTACCTGCTCCTTCCTGTCAAGGATGCGCGTCGGGCGCAACTCATATGTAGCATCCTCGCTCAACTGTACCTGCTCCCATCTGATGATATGCGAAGGATCAGGAATGTACTTCTTTAGCATAGACACATGAAATACGTTGTGTACCGACGCAAGTGGTGTGGGCAAAGCTAGAAGATATGCCACATCACCCACTCGATCCAGTATCTGAAATGGACCGATAAACCTCGGTGTGAGCTTCCCCTTCTTCCCAAATCGAAGGACTCCCTTCATAGGGGAAACTCGAAGGAACACATGATCCCCGACCTCGAACTGCAGCGGTCGCCGCCTCGTATCGGTGTAACTCTTCTGCCTGCTCTGCGCTGTAAGTAATCGACGCCTGATAATGTCGACCTTCTCTGTAGTCGCCTGTACCAACTCCGGGCCAATCAGACTACGCTCTCCAACCTCTGCCCAACAGTATGGTGCCCTACAAGGTCGACCATATAGAGCCTCATATGGCGCCATGCCAATAGTCGCCTGGAAGCTGTTGTTGTAGGCGAACTCTGCATACGGAAGACAGTCATCCCAGCTGTCCTTGAAGTCCAACACATATGTTCGCAACATATCCTCCAGAATCTAATTCACTCGCTCTGTCTGCCCATCGGTCTGAGGATGAAACGCCGTACTGAACTTCAACTTCACACCCATCGCCTCCTGGATACGAGTCCAGAAGATGGATGTGAACCGCATGTCTCTGTCCGACACGATCTCTAATGGAACTCCATGCAGACGGACAATCTCTCTGATGTACAACCTAGCCAGCTCGTCTGCAGAGTTCGTAACCCTGATAGGAAGGAAATGGGCCGATTTGGTCAACCGGTCCACAATCACCCAAATAGAATCGTGTCCCTTCCTCGTCTTCGGCAGCCCGGATATGAAATCCATGGAGATGAAGTCCCACTTCCACTCTACTATGGGCATGGGCTGAAGCAGTTCAGGAGGTCGGCGATGTTCTGCCTTAACCTACTGGCACGTCAGACATCGAGACACATACTCAGCGATATGGGTCTTCATATTATCCCACCAATACGTCCGTCTCAAATCCTGGTACATCTTCATGCTACCAGGATGCATCCCAAGCTTCGAGTTATGGGCAGACTCGAGAAGCTCGCGTCTCAAGTCAGGCACATCAGGAACGCATAGGTGGCCACGGAATCATAGACCTCCATTAGAACCAACCCTCCACTCGGAATCCTCGGCGTCGCTAGCCTGCTCTCGAAGCTCAGACAGCCATATATCGCCCTCCTGGGCCTCAACAATCCTGTCGTCAATAAGTGGTCGCACCCGAACGTGCGCAACACACTCAAATGGCTCCTCGACAGTGAGTCTCTGCTCGAAGTCCCGTACGAACTCCACCATGTCCCACTCAGCTATCATCAGTGGTGCCACAAATGCAATCACCTTCTTACGGCTCAACGCGTCTGCCACAAGGTTCGCTTTGCCAGGATGGTAGGAAACCTCGAACTTGAAGTCCTTCAAAGTCTCCATCCATCGGCGTTGTCTCATATTCAAGTCTCGCTGTGTGAATATGTACTTAAGGCTCTTGTGGTCGTAGAAAAGCTCGAACTCCTCTCCATAGAGGTAATGTCTCCAGAGCTTCAATGCAAAGATGACAGCTGCCAACTCCAGGTCGTGTGTAGGGTAATTCTCCTCGTGCTTCCTTAATTGTCTCGAGGCATACGAAATCACCCTATCCTTCTACATTAGAACACAACCCAACCCAACGCGAGACGCGTCAGTATATATCGTGTACTTCTCCCCTTGCTCTGGCAATACTAGCACAGGGGCGGACGTCAACTTGTCCTTCAGCTCCTTACAAGCTGCCTCCGTCTTCTTATTCCAGGCGAACTTCAGGTCCTTCCGAGTCAACTGAGACAATGGCCTGGCAATCTTCGAGAAGTCCCGAATGAAGCATCTGTAATACCCAGCCAGACCAAGGAAACTCCTCACCTCGAACCGATTAAGTGCTTGCGCAATCTGAACCGCGGCTACCTTAGCAAAGTCCACCGCTATTCCATCCTTGGACACTACATGTCCCAGGAACTTGACTTCCTCCTGCCAGAAGTCGCACTTCTTGTATTGTGCGAACAACTGGTTCTTCTTCAGTGCATCCAACACCGCTCTCAAGTGCTCCTCGTGCTCCTCCCGACTCGTAGAGTATATCAAGATGTCGTCAATAAAGACGATGACGAATCGGTACAAGAAGGGCCGAAATACCCGGTTCATCAGATCCATGAACACGGCTGGTGCGTTCGTAAGGCCGAACGACATCAACAGAAACTCATAGTGCCCAAAGCACGTCTTGAAGGCTGTCTTCTCGTACGTTCTCCTCTCTCACGCGCAACTGGTGGTACCCCGACTGAAGATCAATCTTCGAGAAATACTTCGCCCCCTCAAGTGATCGAATGATCATCTATCCTGGGCAAAGGATACTTATTCTTCACCGTGACCTGGTTCAACCTACGGTAATCAATACACAACCGTAGCGACCCGTCCTTCTTCTTCACAAATAGCACAGGTGCTCTCCAAGGAGAAACACTAGGTCGTATAAAACCCTTGCCTACCAGATCGTCAATCTGTTTCCGCAGCTCCTCCATCTCACATGGAGGCATACGATAAGTCGGCAGTGAGATGGGTGTCGCACCCGGCGTAAGATCGATTGTAAAATTGATCTCACATCGAGGAGGTAAACCAGGAATAGTCTCAAACACGCCTGCAAATTCTCGAACCACCGGCGTACCCTCTACTGTCGGACCATCAATCGGCACAAGTAAAGCAGCGTAACAATCAACACGGCGGGGGGCCTAATGGCCTGCCACTTGGAAACGTAAAAGGCGTACCGTCGGGTCCATAGGCCATCACGATCCGAGTATCGCAATCTATCTCCCCTCATCTGGCGAGCCAATCCATACCAAGGATAACGTCGTAGTGCCATAGTGGAGCAACAATGAGGTCGACGAGCTTTGTCTGTCGCTACCCAAAACTACCGGACAACCCTCGCATAACCGTGTGACATCCGAACAGGTCCCAGTAGCCGTAGTGAGTCTCACTCCCTTTGTGGGAATTGTAGGCAAAGATAGACGTTTAACCGCCCCACAAGAAATAATAGTAGTGGACCCAGTGTCCACCAATAAAGAAACGGGAGTACCATGAATATAAGCCGTACCCTCAAAAGCCGTCGGAGCCGAGATCGACGTCTCAGGTGCCTCAGCCACAAGCGTATGAACGCGCGCTCTCGACGGTTCGGCTGAGGAGCCAAGGGTCGCTGTGGCGGCCTGAAGCGCGACACGGGAGGTCGGAAGGAAGGATGTGCAAGACCAGTCTGTAGCGGTGGAGCTGATATAGCCTGTGGATAAGGGCGATCCAATCTCTGCGGTGGCGCAAATCCGCTAGCCCTCATGCGCGAGAAGCAGCTCTCAGCAGGGTGTCCTGGTTTCCCGCAATACGTGCAGGTCACCAATGGGCGTCTCACAGGAACAACTGGTGCTGAGGCCCTGGGGGGCGAATCAGCACGAGGCCTCTTGCCTAAGATAGGCCTGCTCTGTAAATCCTGGCATGGCCTCACAACCATAGCACCACGTGATCTGGCCAATCAGTCCACATCCTGCTCGGCCGTCATAGACATGTGGACCAATGCCGCGTAGGTGGGGATACTGAGGCAGCATATCCTCGACCGTATGTCGGGTCGCAAGCCCATGGAAAAATGACGCATCCTCATCTGCTCATCCACCAGTATAGTCGGGACAAAGCGGCCCAACTCTGTGAAGCGGTGCTCGTACTCTGTAATCGTCATGCCTCCCTGCCTAAGGCGCAGAAACTCATCCTCCCGCTCATGTCGATAAGTTTGCGGGTAGTATTTCTCGTGAAACCGGAACTCGAAAGCCTCCCAGGTCCACACGTAATCTGCTGCGACAGACCGCAACACGCTATCCCACCATAAACTGGCCTCCCTCTCAAACATGAAAGCGGCCGGCTCCACTGCTGCGCCTCGAGCAAGCAATGCGGCATCCGAAGCATCTTAGAGATGCGGTCAAGCCGAACTCGCCTCCTCGGGTCTGTGAGAACCCATAAATGAGGGAGGCCTCAAGCTGAAATCGCTCGAGTAGGCCGCGTGTACCTGCATCTCCAGTAGGAGGTGCGACGGATGTGGGCAGAGGCACATCCTCAAACCGAGCAGGAGGCTCAGAAGGCTCATCAGGATGTGCAGATGTCGTAGGTGGAGGGGCACTACCACCATGGGATAAGGCCTCAGCGATAGTGGCCATAAGCTGCTGCTGCTGCTGTATCTGCTGCTAATGCATCATCAACATCAGCTGCTCAATCCTATCAGTCGGCGGAGCAGCCTGGGAGTCATGTTGCGCAGATGAAAATGCCCGGTACTGCTCACGAACCGGGGGCGTGTAAGGTGGCAATCCACAGGCAGGACCAGCAGGAGGACCGCCACTACCAGAAGGAGTCTGGTCCATAGAGCCAGTTAGGTGGAGATGTGCCGTGCTCCGCATGTATTGTCGCGGCATGCCCTATATAACATAGGGTAGAACATTTATGAGATAAAGTACAACATGCTTCATAAAGCACTTTAAGCATTCCACACATCATCAAAACAAAAGAGGCTACATGCCTTTTATTTACCCAAAATTGTCATAATACATGGAATACAGAGTTACATGAAATCATGACAGAAATCACATGATAGCCAATACATCCACAACATTAAACACTTAGAACACGCTACTATCTATTACATCAACTACATGAAAACATAAACCGCCTATCGCGGTAACCAAAAAACAAACAACAACCACACACAACAACGTGGATGACTAGTCATCCGAATCAGGCGATAGAGGAGGGGCATTCTTGTCCTGCAGACAACACAGGATGACCTTTAAGGTACGAGACACCTTGCTAAGCTTGGTTCGGACTCGCCCGACTTCCTGCCGCATGGCGGCTTGACCCTCCTCAAGACGGGCCAAACGTGTATCAAAGGCATCCCGATCCACGCTCTGCTCCTGAGCCGCAGGAGGTGAACTCCCCTCAGTGTCCTGAGCCTCAGGTCCCTCTTCCTCTTCTTCCGCTTCACTTCCATCTTCACTCGTATCTTCATCGCTCTCAATCTCATCCTCACTCTCGACCTGTCGGGCCCGTTGTCGCTGTGCCCCAAGTTTCATCTGTTTGAGAGTATTTTTGTCAATCTGGTGGACCTGTACTGGCATTTTTGCCCCCAGACTATAGCCATACTCCTGTGCGATCTTGCATATGAGTCGGCCGAAAGGAAGCGAATCGGAACTCCTGGTGGAGCGTGCAACACTCACGATCTGTCGCAACACGAAAGTGGGCACGCACAAGTTCGCCCACTGCCCCACTTGGTACAGAAAATCAACCATAAGTCGCGTGCACTCGCTGCGATTACTGTGCCTGGGGTAAAGATTGTATGCGAAGATGTGATGTAGTAGGCGGAAGTCGTCAGACATGTGAGACGCTAGCAGGCTTTTGTTCGGCTGCCACTCAGCTAGTCGGCCACCACAAAGGTATCGGGTGCGACGATTCCTTTCACGAGCAGTCGCCAAATTCAGCTCGCTAGCATGTACGTCACCAAGGGGCATATTCATAAGTCGCGCAATCATCCTCACATCAACGGTGATGAACAGATCCACCCCAACTAAGAGCTGGAACTGCAAAGGGTCTAGTGTAGGCTTGCGAATGTTGGCGTAGAAGGCTCTGACAGTGCCGGAATTTGCGCGACCCCTGACCTCAAATAACGGACCCCAGAGGGCCGCCTCCACTTGTTCAAACAAGTAATACTCCCCAAATAGCCGACCATCCACCTGGGCTTCGAAAAGAACCCTGCGGTCCTCATAGACACCATGAGGTAGCGCCGCCAACTGCACCCGTTCGGCAGGGATCCGGGGATCAAGGTCCCGCTTCGTGCGAAACTCCCGGGCAAAGCTCGAGCTAGCGGCGGCGCCTCGCGGTCGCCTCGATTGTGTAGGGCGACTAGGCCCGGCCTCATCAGCGGCACTCTTCCTCTTGCCCATCAGAGAGAGGATGGTGGAGATGGAGAAAACGGCCGCCACAACACCCAAAAGGGCCATGGAAAATCGATGAAATAGGGAAAAGGGGCTGATCTCCCAAGTTCTTCACGATCAGCAGATCCAACAGACGTGGGAGGTGAAAAAGATCAGGGAAATGGAGAAAGAAGATGGGAAGGACGGTTTGGGAGATAACTCCCACGGTTTTGGGACCTCCAACCACGTGTAGGGGGTCCAAACGAGTGGAAAAAAGAAGAAATGGAGGAGAGGGCAGCGTACCACGATGGAGGATAGTAAGAAGTGGTCGAAAATCAGTAGAGAAGAGAGGTGGAGAGGCGTTTTGCAAGAGAGGGCAGCAAGGTGAAAGGGAAAAACGGCCAAGGGAGGGGTTTGTGAAGGAAGTGGGTCTTTTCGAAATGGATTTAGGAAGGGAGCTAGGGCAGGGGGTTGTAGGGACCCCCAAAGTCGACCGGCCCGAACCGCGGGCCTGGCCCAACCCAATAATCGGCGAGGGCCTCACCAAAAAGTTTTGGATTTTGGGAAATAGGGCTCCATGGTTGTGATCCTCCAGTCCCCTGGGCCCCAAAAATCCCTGGGTCCTACCTTGGATCCCTTCGGAAGTGTTCTGTTTGGCCCCCCGATCCCGATTTGCTCTATTTCGGGTAGTTTCGGAATAATCGAACGTAACTTGTAATCCGGAATGAGTTATCTAACGTAAAATATATGAATTTGGGGTAGAACGAGCTAATGAAGCCAACTAACCCTGCTATGCAGGGTTGCGCAGCCCGAAATTGCGAGAAAACCCTTCAATTAACGGTAATTTTCCCCTTTCAATTTCATTTTACTAAAAATGGTAGTTTTAGTTTAATGATTCTTCATCCATTGGGTTTTAGGAGTTGTGCTCATCGCGCAAGGAACTTAAGGTAATTAGGAGGATGGTTTGGTGAAGCCAAATATGACTCTTACTATTTTTTTGGCTGAGAACCTTGTGCACTAGTAGACATTACGACCTTATAATAAGTCACGAATTCTAGGAGTCTTAGTTGTAGTTTATTTCTGATTTCATTCTCATTACTTGGTATTCCTATTTAAAGGGTTGTGACCAGTCTAGGAATGTTTTAAGGTCGACCCGTGCGGCCATGGTTGATTACGGACTCGATTTCGGCGTTCGACTTTAGGGAACTTCGCCGTTTGGCGAAATTGGAATACTTATGACTGTTTCTATGTTCTGTCTCTCCCTCCTAAGTTGTAATGCGTCAGCGTACGTAGTGGGGACATAACTCAGGTCCGGTTTAATCAAAATCATGCTCTGATACCAACTTGTAACGCCCTGAAAATCGGGGATCGAGTATGAACTCAACTCCCGAGTTCCAACGCATCACTTATGCAACATACAGAATGATGGTTAAATGTTGTCTGAGTTAGAGCAATAAACATGAATGAGATTATACCAAAACAGTAAATCATACTCTAGTTCAATTGTATAAAGGCAAGCGGAAGACTGAAATTTTATATTCGAAGTATGTAAAGTAACAAAATTTTGTGAACTCCAGAGTATGAGTACTAACTGAGTACTAATATACATGTATTGTTTTTAAGTCAAAAATTCAAAATACAATCCCATAGATAAGCCCTGGAATCCCCGCGATGCAGTCGGCCTAAGCATAGCCGTCAGAGTACTGCATAAAGGAGAACTCATCCTGATCCTCCTCGAAGTCGAGCTCCGGCTCCTGAACCGAGGCACCATCTATACCTGCGACAGAGTCTGGTGGGTGTTGCAAACACCGTCCCGTAACATGGGAGTGAGTAGCTAACTCAGTGGAACAATAAAGCATAGGTTAACATGTTATCAATTCAATCAATCAGTAATGATAAAGTAGTACAAATCAAACAATTCTAACTACTCTTATTAAGTGTGAAAATGAAATGACATGATGCTGTATGCCCTTGCCAAACCACCCTCAAGCGACATCATCTTACGTTCGCGAATGCTTAACTCCTCGGTGCGCCACATCTACTAAGCACATGCGGTGTGATGATGATCATGATTACCGAGTTATTATTAGTCCATTTCAAAGCAGCGGTATTGGGAAACTAAGGTACCTCCCTTGTATCATTCCCAAACATGATCTATTCTAGGGTCGTCAATCTAGCTAATCTCATACGATATTATGGTTTGAGAAGCGTAGTGAAGGCATCGCAAAGGGCTCGTCACCCGTCGGCGCGGATACAGATCTCATCAGTATACGGCTCAAGTCTTGGCCGTCGGCTCAAGTACGGGTCTCACCGTACTTGGCTCAATCACTAGCCGTCGGCTCGAGTACGGGTCTCACCGTACTCGGCTCAACTCATACTCTAGTTGCTTTGTGAAAGACTCGTCGCCAATCACGGACACTTGGAGTATACTCGAAGATACTACGGAGGACTCGTCGCCGTCGGCACGCAGTACTGGTCTCACCGTGCTCCGCTCTCGCCGTAAGTATCGACGGCTCGAATACGATGTCCCATACCACCGTATTCGGCTCACGAGTTTAGTTGCGCAATGGTCACTACGGGAGGCACATGGCCCCGGCGTAGGCCGACAGCTCGACCACGGTGTCCCATACCACCATGCCCGGCTCATGCGTCTTAGCGGATCGAGGTACCATGGTTAACGGGATCGCCACTGGTAAGTTTGGTATCCTAGGTTCAAGCAGTAGCGACCAAACATGGTGAACACACATATACACTTCGATTTGCTTGACGAGCCTGACTAGCTCGAGCGCACCATAAGTTGGACGATATGGAGTGCAAAAGCACTCCTTGTGGCCAACCACTATCGCCAACCGAAGTACGACTCGAGTTCGCCAGACACATCCTTTGTGGCGACATGCATCCCAGCCACAACCTCAAGTTTGGTACCGAATGTTTGGACTATAGGCATAGTCCCAAACTCAAACAGTTCTCATCAATAGCATGTGGAGTAAAGCATGATAAACAAGCAATACAAGCATGTTAGCAGGCATGTTATAAAGCATGAAGTAAAGCATGTTGTAAAGCATGTTGTAAAGCACTATACACATAGGGATACAATTACATACACATCACAAGTGAGTGGTTATAGCGAACCACCGCATGGAGGGGATCCTACATGTCTCTAAGGGAGTCGGGAATCCCATATCAGCACCTCTCTAAGGCACTAACACTCAAGCATTTACACACACAAGCATCTACACAAACACTTAGAATACACTATTCCACATACATGATGTATGTTAGCAGAATACGTGTTAGGGCAGTCCCTTCGCCACGTGAGTATTTTACCCATGTATATCATAATCATACAGCAAATAATCATTACAATTGTATTTCCAAAATTCACACATATGAGGTATTTCTAGAATACACAATTTCAACATACTAGGCATTTACAAGCGAACATGTATTTCAGCGATTCCTTTTGCCAAACTATATAATCATACATTAAATAAACATGTCAAACATTTTTCCGAAAAAAATACGTATACGGTATTTCTACGTATACCTAGAGTATGTGAAATTCCATATTCTACAACGTTAATCGAAACAGGAAATGGAAAGCACTTTGTACATGTGCATTTACATGCAGATCATGAATCTATCATTATCTGACATTGAAAGCATTGAAAACCGTAACTTATACACTTAAAGTCCTCACCTTTGCCCTTGGAATCACAACGAATCAGCAAGGGTCGTTGAGCTTCTGTATACGGGAGTTTTCTAGCCTAAAGAGCAGAATCGGTTAGCCTTTATATAACCTACAACGAACTTACATCAAATCAGACCTAGGGTTAGGGTTTCTTACCTTCAAACGGAATAGATACCGCCGAGAAAACACCTGGAAAGGAGCGGTGTAGACCGTGCGACAACTGAAAGCAGTAGGAGGAAGATCACCCACAAATTCCAAGCTCTTCTCTCTCTTTTCTCTCTCTCTCTCTAGGGTTTTTATCCGAAATTTGTATGGCTGTGAGAGGGGCTGTTCTAAGCTCCTTTTATAGCAAAAAACATTCCCAAAATAGACTCAGGTTCAAGGGTTACTGCTAATATAGGATATTCGTCACTTTTCCAGCTCAAAAGAGAGGTTCTGGTAACCCTCCTTGAGCCAAACGTCAGACTTAAGCTCACCACCTATGGATCTATGTGGGATTACGTTTTTGACTCGATCGGATTCCCAGATCGCACGTGGTGGACCACTTTCAGTTCGACAGTCAGTGAGCCACGATCAGAAATTCCAAGTACATGTAAATGTTCCTGAAATTTTTCTTAATTCGAGGGTGTAATTTGGTCTGATTCTGACGGTCAGGTTGCTTAATACTGACGCGTCAACGAATGGTGCCAGATCACTATTCCTGATATTTATTTTGGAATGGGAATAGTGTTTTTCACACACCCTCGCTCAGAATCGAAACGAATGGCCGTGGGACATCGGATGGACTTGATTTTTGAGATGATTGTCAAGCCCAGTGAGGCGGTCCTAGTTCCTTAGCCTCGTGTTAATCGGACTTTTGATGTGCGATCTAGACCTAATACGAAGTTTCGTTTCATTCCTGAGAGCAGCCGGGAAATGAGTTTGGTTCTAAACTTTAGGGTAACCTAGCGTCATTTGTTTTGTAAGTTTTGGGTCTTGTAGATCGTATTTAAAGCGATCCCAATGGATTTCATGGCTAATCGAGTTTAGTACTTAGTTAACTTTGTTAATTTTCTAAAGGATTTAATCCTAATTGATTTCTGGTCGAGGTGGTACTCGAACCAACGTACGGAAATTTACGGGTCGTTACAATCGGGTTTAGGGATTTTCACCCAGGGATATCTATGGCGCCTGTATGCTAGAACCAAATATTTTCGGTATCCAATCCAACTACCCACGATGTGTCTATGGAGGCTATGGCCCTGGTGTCGCTAGGGCATACAGTAACTACAATCACACAATACAAGTGCATGAGTCACACTACCAGTCATGCAACACTCTCACGTGTACCACGCGATCATGTGGGGCACTCCGTCTCATAAGGAGTCCCGTAAATGTCTCAGCCCAATGGCTTATGCTATGATCAAACATTCCTCATATCAAGCATACAAATGATGCGTATGAGTATGAATCATGGAGCTATACTAAATATGTTATAAAGAAATGAACTATCCTTACACCGAAGATGGGCCTAGACGGCCTACACATAACCAGTATGGGCCTATCAATGGGCCCTAGGGAGATTTATAATGCAGACATTAAACTGACATTATTCTTACAATGTGGACGTCAAACCAACATCACTCCCAAGGCATGGCCCGCCATAACCACGGAGAAATCCCACATTGCAATGGACCCTAAGGATAACCCATTGGGCCTTAAATACATCAAATGGGCCATATCACATGGGCCTTACATTCATCAAGTGGGCCACATCAATGGGCCTTATGTACATTGCAATGGGCCATAACCCATGGGCCTTTGAAAACATCACAATGGGCCTCGTAACATGGGCCACAATTACATTGGATGGGCCTAAACACATGGGCCATATATACATCAAGGTGGGCCTCAACAATGGCCATAAATACACATCCAGGTGGGCCTCACGGATGGGCCTCAACCACATATCAAGGTAGGGGTCCACTTGAACTATAGATCTATCTCATTTTATGTTTTATTTATTTATTTATTTATTTTTTTGCCGAATGGTGGACAGTTTGGATGCAACACATGCATCACGGTGGGGCCCATAGAGGCCCACCATCAAATATATATATATATATATTATATAATATAATATATAATTTATATACAGTAAATATATTCAATATTATATATATACATATATATATATATATATGTATATCCACACACACGTGCACACACACCCACATGCACACACATGCATACACACATGCACACTCACACGTATGCACGCACACGTGCAGCAGGGAGGGTCCCACTGTCCGCCTGACGGTGGATGGAACACGTACATTTAAGGTGGGTTCCACCGTCCGCTGACGGTGTAAATGAAATAAATGCATCACTTATGGGTCCACGTGGGGCCCACTGTAATGTTTATCTTTCATCTAAACTGTTCATCAGGTCACACAGCACTCCGAAAGGAGGGGAAAAACAAATTTCCAGCTTGATCCAAAACTTCTGTGGACCCCAAAAGAGTTTCAATGGTAAACGTTCATTCCCACTGTTTCCTATAATGTGGGCCGCCCGAGCACTGGATTGGCCTGATTTTTGGAGGGGGCCCACTTCATGCAGTGGCCCACCAAATGGGCGGTGTGGATATAAAATATACATCATGGTGGGGCCCACGGCTGGAGTCGTGGGTCCCTGCCCGTTTCACGCCAGGACGTCAGCGTCCTTTGTCAGAGAGACAGCAGCAGCACGCTGTTTTTATTTATTATTTTTTTCGAAATTCCCTTAATTCTAAGGTTTTTCACGTGTGGGGCCTGCTTCAGCCAAATCCACCCCGTCTACTGATTTCCATGGCCTGAGATGGACCCAACAAGTCTAATATCGGATATTTTTCGGAGTGTAGAAGAATTTAAGTGCATTTAAACGGTGAAAATCACTGATTTCAAGGGTTTGGCCCACCAGAAAGTTGGATCAGTTTCTCTTTTTGGCTCAATGCCTAAAATGGTCTGGGAAAAATGGTGGATGGCTTGGATTGAATACATTCATCAAGGTGGGGCCTACATGAGCACCCACTCCAAAGCTTGGTAAACCAAGCAAATATTTGTGTTTTCCCATTGCAGTTTACGTCCAGCGTCTGGACATTTTTGGGAAGACAATGCATGGAGGTGGGCCCTGTTTAGGTGGGCCACTAAGGGGTAGGTGGGGTGGGTACAACACATACATAAAGTGGGCCCCACCTATGGATGACTTGGGTACAATACATACCTCAAAGTGGGGTCCATCCAAGTGGGCCACATGACCATATCATCATACCAAAAATAATGAAAGAGAAAGAGAGAGAAAGAGAGAGATGGAAGACCGAGTGATGGAGGGACCCCGGTACTATGGGCCCTACCTTTTAAGATCTACAACATACATCCAGTGGGTCCCAATATATGTGGGCCCATTAAATCAAAATCCAACGGTGGAGATTTCTTCTCCACAAAAATAGACGGTCACAATGACCCCTATTCAAGCAAGGAGTAAACATCATGATGGGGTCCATGGAGAATGGCCCCATCATGGAATGATATTGACAATTAAGGTGGGCCATCGGCCACATCTTAGGGTTCAAAGTGAGATCCACACCATTGATCGGTAGGCCTCACTTGGCCCATCATAAAAACACAAAAGCTAGCCTATAGGAGCACCCACCGGTTGATCTCTTTGATCCGTTGGAACGCCACCCTCCTTGTGCTCCTCTTTGATGGTGAAGATTGGAAATGGATGGCTAGGATGATGGGTTTTGGAATGGGAATGGTGGGCCACAAATCACTTTTCTCTCATGGAAGGCTTGAACGTGGGATTTTTTTTCCTTGCTTGGGAATGTGGAGAAATGAGAAGGAGAGAGAGGGTTGTAAGGGAGAGAGAGTGATGTGAGGTGAGTGATGTGAGGTGATGGATGTGGTACTTGACTAGGTATGGGTGTGTAAGAGAGAGGGTAAGAAAGAGTTGACTTTGGAGAGAGAAAGCATGGGTTGCTTGTACTTGACATTGAAGTGATTGATTGATTGATGTGATTGATTGATTGATGAGATTGATTTGACATTATGTAGAGATTCTCTTGGGATCGAGAAAGCGCGGCGTTTCTTCGAAATAAACGCCGACTCACATCTTCTGGTCAGGGTATCGGATCGGTGCGTGAGTCGCGGCGTTGGAACCGCGGCGACGGTGCGGTCACAATGATACAGGTCTCGGATTAAACAGACTCAAATCTAAAGGATACGACTTACGATCGATCGCAACGTCGATTATCAGTCGCGGATTATCGGACTTCGACGGAAATAATCGCAGGATTCATCGGAACAGTACGAACTAGGATACGGGTCTTACACTCGACAATCAGAATCGGCCTCAATAATTAGAATCAGCCTCAATAATCAGAATTGGCCTCGATAATCAGCCACGATAATCGGAATCGGCCTCGACAATCGGAATCAGTATCGACAATCGGAATAGCCTCAACAATCGGCCTCGACAATCGAGATGGGCCTAACAAAGGGCCTAACAAAGGGCCTAAGGGAAGGTCACAATGTGGACATTTAACCATCATTGTCCATCAATGTGGACATTCAACCAACATTTCTCCCAAGTAGTGGCCCACATAGAGCCAAACATAAAGTGGGCCCTTGGCCTCACACAAAGGCCTAATATACATTGCAATGGGCCTCATATAAGGGCTACATACACAACAAGTGGGCCCTGCACATGGGCCTCAAATACATTGCACGGGCCACAACCCATGGGCCTCAAATACATCACAATGGGCCACAACCCATGGGCCCTAAATACATCTCAATGGGCCCCAATCCGTGGGCCCCAAATACATCTCAATGGGCCTTAATCCATGGGCCTCAAATACATCTCAATGGGTTGGGTCCTACTCATTTCAAATGGGCCCATTAATGGACAACTTGGATAAAACACGTACATCATGTGGGGGCCACATGAATGGATGGTGTCAATATAAAATACATACATCTAGGTGGGCCTCAACCCGTCTAGAAATTAGATGGACGGCGTGGCTGAAAACACATACATCATGTGGTGGGAGTCCCATGTCCGGCTGAAATCAACGGACTAGATATACATCACATACGTGAAGTGGGCCCTACTGTCCAAAGTGTTGGACAGTGTGGATCAGACCCCAAACATCTCGGCCGGCCCACACATCATCATCCAGATCTAGACAGTGTGGCTACAAAACACCTATCTCAAGGTAGGGCCTGAACACTTGTCAGAACTGACAACTTCCGATGGACGTCATGACAAAGGTGGGTCCAATTTACAAGAAGTATGGTGCGTGGGACCCGTTGTCCAGATGGATGGCAGAGATGATACACATACATTAAAGGTGGGTCCACACGAATAGCCTTACAATTATAAATCAATTATCAATGCTGAAATCAAATCACCTTAATACATAAGTATTGAGAGGTTGATACAAATTTAGTTCTAAGGACAACCTTACGCCATAATAAATAAGGGCTTATGGTAGGACAACCTCACTTCTAGAACTTCTTTTGAATCAAGAACTCAATTTTAATAGAGATAAACGAATAACATAGAATTGAAATTAAATGCAGAAATGTAAATCTAATTATTATAACAATCTCCACACTTGCTTGAAATGTAAATTGTTACAACATTCACATCCACATGTACATTCCACATAATTGAATGATTAAAGATATGAAAATTAAGCAAGCATTCAACCCATAAGACAAAGAGTTATAGTGGTTCACCTGTATGTACACCAACTGTTCTTCAACAGCCACACAGAATGCTACTCCACTCCTAATATCCTCACACAGGGGATATTAGCGTTCACTATCAAATAGGTTTTCATAGGTTCACCCAAAACCTTTACAATTGTGTCTTTTTAACTTGGGCTTACACAATCCGAAAACCCACACTTCTGAGTTTTCTGGCTCTCCTCAGATAACCACATAATTTGAGATTTTTCTGGCGAATCCCAAACAAAAACCAAAAAGGAATGAAATTTACAGAATTGTAAAATACCTGGATTTCTCCTCTTGTAGTTGCCTGGAAGAACCAATTGGAGTAGACGTTTGAATGTAGAAGTTTAATGTCCATAACTCACTTTAATATGGTTCTAAGTTCTAATTGATTTTAGATTTAAACCAGTTGGGCGTAGCTATATTTGATTTTGATTCCAAGAAGAAGGAATATGTCAATTCCTCTTTTCAAATTAGATTGGAATACAAAAACAAAATCAAATTAAATAAGCTATCAAAAAGAGAAAGAAATTATGCACAAAATAGCTTAAAACTTAAACACAAACTTATTTCAAAGTGGAGCCTTGAATTCACTTAATATTCAATGAAAAACTCTGAAATTCGTGTGCTACTTATAGCAGAAGAAATTCGTCTTCGACTGGTCCTAGGGTCACTACGACTGGTCTTGAAATAAACTGATTTTTGAATTTTTGAGCGTGATCGCATCACACCGTTTCACGACCGGTCGTAGGTAGTCCACGACTGGTCGAAGGCAGTCCACGACCGGTCGAGACCCTTCTACGACTGGTCGTGCGACCCTTGATTTAGTCGTTGGAGTTTGAGTCGAAGCTTTACAATTGGTCGAAGGTCGAGTCAAGACCATCTCACGACCGGTCGAGCAGACTCCATGACTGGTCGTAGGCGCACCAAAAAAATCTGATAAATTGTAACCATTTTAGGACTGGTCTTGAAATTTCTTAGACTGGTCGAGACAGTACTAAGACTGGTCAAACAGGGTCTAGGACTGGTCTTAGAGTAGACCAAAATCATATAACAATATTCATTTGGATTATGTATCCAAAGTGACCTACCCTAAGGTCAATCTAATGGTCTATCAAACCTGGAACATGAAGTATGGACATTTGAACACTTCATTTGCGTAGACTTTGATCTTTACGAAGCTTGATTTCTTCTCGATGTAGCTTAACTACTTCAGAAGCTTCAATGTAACTTTAAGTTGTACTTGAGTCCCGCATTTAAATTTGAATCTTGAACTTGCACTTGAACTTGAGTCTTGACCCGGAGTTCTCTCTTCATATTATAGCTTGAATTATCATGAAGCTTGAAGAATTCTTTGAGCTAGACTTCAAGTATTGATGATGTGTCTTAAACCAATTTATCAAGATATAAACACACAACATACGGAGACGTTTTGACACATAAAATTTGACAATCAAAGAGGAATCAAATCATAGCACTTACAAGGTCCCACGACATATGTACGCTATATATATGTGTGTGTGTGTGTGTGTGTGTGTGTGTATACACACACAACAATGTGGGTCCCACATGGGACCCACCACATATATAAACAGCAATGTCCAGGCCCCGGACGGCCTAGATATCGCATCATGGTGGGGTCCACGATCACATCCAGATGGACAAATGATGTGGAATACAAAACATACATCACGGTGGGGTCCTTACTGATGGATAGACGGTGTGGATGTAACCCACACACACGTGTGGCCACGCCTACTATTGCACATGCAGTAGCAGCACATCAGGAGTCCATCATCCTTAGGTGGGGATGGTGTGGATCATGACACGCTGACCACATCTGACGGCAATACAGCAGCTCTATACCTGCTGTAAGCACGTTGGTTAGCCAGCTGCTAACAGCCGTTGATAAAGGCGGGTCCCATGTGGGCGTGGCCCACCATAGGTAATATATTAATACAATATATGATATGATATTATATATTATATCTATAATATATACAAAAGATAATATATTATATTATAATATTATATTAAAACAAGAAGGCTTCTAGTGTCCAGAGACTATCTGGATGCTGGATGGTTAGTTGGATCCTCACGTCCAGTAGGGTGGGTCCACGTGGTGTGGCCCACCAGATATCATTAATTTTTTTTTATTTTGCTATGGTACACACGCAACACGAACAATGGTGGGGTCCACACCAGTGGGCCACTCCACTGATCAAGCTGATGTTTGTATTTTTCCTTAATCCAAGGCAGCAAGTTGGGCCCCAACAAATGGACGGTCTAGATCAAGTGGGCTGCAAACCATCACCAAAAAAAGATAGAGAGAGAGAAGCGTGAAGGGGAGGGACCCCGCCACTACTGGGCCCTCCCTTATACAATGCATACATCATGTGGGTCCCATAACAAGTGGGCCCTTAAAAATCAAAATTGACAGTGGATCACCCACCATTTGTGCTCCTTCTTGGTCCCTTGGCTTCCTTAGCTTCTTGGCTTCAACTTTGATGGAAGATGATGAAGATTGAAGGGTGGAGATGAGAGATCTAGGGGTAGGGAGTGGCCACACTTGGCTTCTCTCATGGAGAGCTTGGACATTTTGCTCTCAAGGGTTGCTTGAGAATTGGTTTGAAAAAGAGAGAGAGAGAGAGAGAGAGAGAGAGAGAGAGAGAGAGAGAGAGAGAGGTGATGTAGTAAATGGAGGGTATGGTGCTTGTTGAATTGTTAGTAAGAAAGAAATGGGATTGGTATATGTGTTGTTGACTTTGGGTGAGAGAGGGATGGGTTGTACTTGACTTGATTGATTGATGTGTACTTGATTGATTGATGTGACGGGTTGTAGAGATTCTCTTGGAATTCACAATGCACTGTGTTTTCTTCAGAATGAACACGAACCTGCATCTCCTAGCCTGGGTATCGCTTCGGTGCGCAAGACATGGCGTTAGAACTACGGCGACGACGCGGTCGCTAGGGTATAAGTTTCAGGTCGAGCTGACTCTGGTTTGCAAGACTCAGCTTAGGATTACACGCAAATGCCAATTACAAATCGTGGGTTGTCGAAATTTGACTGGGAGGACCGCGAAAGCCTACGGAATTGTACAGTCTAGGATACGAGTCTCACAGCTCTCCCCACCTAATAAAAATTTTATCCTCGAAATTTACTAACGTCACAAATAGACATAACTCATAAAAGAGGAGAAATTGTTTCACTATGAAAAATTAGAAATATAACATATAAGTGCAGTCAAACAACAAGGAGATGGGGATAACACTTGCGAATCTCAGCCTCTTGCTTCTAGGACGTCTCTACCATGATTGGTTTAGCAAGACGATTCAGGGGCCAAGTTATACAAATCATCGATGACTCCTCCTGATGCCTGAGGATCCTGCTGCTTTTGCTGTTGTTGTTGGGGTCTCGGCAGTAGATATTGTCGTCGCTGCTACTGCTACTGAGGACAAGGGCACTCACTCCTATGATGTCCTATCCCACCGCATCCAAAGTACCTGTGAACTGACATAGAGGAGGTGCTGGAGGTACTACTGGTGCCCTCGGTTGCTACTGCTGCGGTCGGGGGCACTCTCACCTACGGTATCTTATCCCACCGCATCCATAACCGGCATCGGAAAGTGGCCTCGGAGGTGGTGCCGAAGGTCCTTCTGGTGCTCTGGCGACTTGGTAGGCTATGCGTCTCCGCTGCTGTCCACACTGTCGGGAGCTACCGGAGGGCGCCCGCCTCTTCTGGCCTTCTTTCTGAAAAATGGTGGTTATCACTTGCAATATCAACTGCAGCTGGTCCGCACTCACAGACATGGTCGGTGCTATGCTAGACTCGAACAGGGGTGCAAAAGTCTTAGGTGGGGGAACATGAATCTCAGGCGGGGAAGAGGAAGTTGTTCGGGTTACTTGCTTGGGTCCATATCCTACACGAAGGAACAAGGGTCTATTACCCATGAGTAGTCTCGAATGCATACATGATGGGGAGCTATATCAAGAAGTTTCTAAGTTATTCGAACTTGATGATCTAATCATTCCAAGTTCTTAACAATCATAGAGTACAAAGTAGCTATTAGCAGATATGTGATGTTATCCTCAGGTATTCCTAAGTTATGCTCTGATACCAACTTCTATCATACCTCAAACTCAGAAACTGGGCTTACAAAATTCTCAATTGCTGAATCTAATGCCGACAGCCTCTATAGTACCCCATTCTCAGATCCCAACGTGCATATGCCAGATTTCGATCCTGGGATCCTACAAGGAGGATTTTCCAACGTACATTTGTCTCATAAGAAGCAAAACCACAAGTTTACCCAAATCACAAAGGCAACATCATCATCACATATCCACTAATATAGACATTTGAATATAATGCTGAAAAGGAAATACATATATTGAAAATTAAAGCTCCAGAAGTCAGTTGCACGCTCCAAACTCGACGTTGCTGCAACCTAATGCCACCTGCACGCATCTATCATGCATAAGCTTATAGAAAGCTTAGAGCGTGGTGTAAGTGTGTGCACAAGATAAGTGTCAAGTATTCAATACAATGCCTTAATCATATAATATCAGAATTACTGGCAAAATCATGAATCATACGATATCAAAGTAAGTGGAAATACCGTAAATCTATAAATCATACAATATCAGAGTACACAATACAGATCAACTATGCAAATGAGGAGTCCTAGAGAGCCAAATATCAAATGTTGAGGATATAATGCAATATGTAAATTCTGCTAAGTCCGTTTAGGCCATATAAGTGTAGAAACATAGCAACCCAAAATGTCATATGCCTACAAATGTAATGTAATATTTGATACGAATGAAATGACCAAGATGGAGTGTAAAGTCAGGATGATAGTATGTAGTATCGCAGGCTATAGGGTCCATCACAAGGGACTTCTATCTAAACTAGTCCCATACCTAATTTGGATAGTCAAACTCAATGTGGTAAACTCCTGATCTCAGGTTAGTCGCGCACCCCAACCGAAATCATGGCCATTACGAAGGTACATGTAACAAATAGTTGCGCACCACCAGCTTGAATAGATAGTGAATGAATGAATGAATGAGTATGCAACTCCTGCTCAATAAGTCCACATAATAATACCATACATCTCTGGGATCATCACCGAGGTCCGGTACACTATATGTCAGCTTGCCGCCCCATCAAGCATATAATACAACTGGGTAAGTGGAAGAGACCTCACTACCCGCTTACCAATATCGGCCCGACTCGTCGATAGCGGACCCATTTAGGAGCTGGTCAGACTCCTTCTTGAAATAGCGGTGAAGACCGCTTTACTTGAAGTAGGAATAGGCAAATGTGTCTTAGAGGGGGTGAATAGGACTTTTTAAAGTTTTTATGGTTTATTTAAAATCTTATTCCACTAATCTTAACTGCAAGCATATATTAGGATTACTCAAAAGTAACTCTACTGGCTTTCAAGCCTGGTAGAGGATCCAATCACAAACTATTTGAGAGATGAATAATATGCAAACTAGTTTATGATGGATAATGTTGTGTGTGTGTGAGGTGTGATCTCAGATAATCAGATATGAAAATATAGAATGAAATCAAACAAACAAATGAATAACAATCTCAAACATAGTCATTTTTATAGTGGTTTGACTACTTGTCTACTCCCCTTCCAGTAACCACACTCAACCCTTGAGTGTACCGGATTTCACTAAGGAGGTTTCATAGCGGTTCACCTCAAACCTAAGGTTTTAAATCAGGTTCACCTTCAACCTTTACAACCTACACCTAGGTTGACTGCTTATACTCCCTGAGCAATGGTCAACACATAACACCCGGTTTTAGGCACACTAGCCAAGGATCCACACAAGGAACCTCTGTGTATGCTCCTTGAGTAAGGGTCAACACATAGCACCCGGTTTTAGGCACACTGGCCAAGGATCCATACAAGGAACCTAACTGTTTATGCTCTCCATAGAGCAAGGGTCAACATAATGCACCCACCACGTACACTCCCACTAGAGGCCTCCTACGAGGGCTTGCAAGGGTGAGAAACTGTAAGTGCTAGTCTCATGCTCCTTTGGTTGTCAAATTTTATTGTGCTAAAACCTCTATCTGTGTCTTGTGTTTGTATGTTGATGTATATTTGATCAAGACACTACATCAATGGTTCAAGACATGTATGGTGCTCTGCTTCAAGTAATGCAAGGTTATGTACTTTGTCCTCTTTTGTAAGCATCATTGTTCAGAGCTAAATTGATAAGAAGAGTGTTTATTCAAGACTCAAGTGTAACTCAAGTTGAAGTTTAAATTCAAGCTCTAGAAGATCTCAAGATCAAGCTACATTAAGTAGAGATCTCAAGCTTCATAAGGTTCAAAGGTTAACCATCATCTGATAGAATGAAGTTCAATGTTCACACTTCATGTCCCAGGT
Source organism: Magnolia changhungtana (assembly GCA_030180095.1). Classification (NCBI taxonomy): domain Eukaryota; kingdom Viridiplantae; phylum Streptophyta; class Magnoliopsida; order Magnoliales; family Magnoliaceae; genus Magnolia; species Magnolia changhungtana. The sequence continues at coordinate 9,185,136 of JASAUF010000625.1, forward strand.
ATGGTAGACCTTAGTTTGACCTTAGGGTAGGTCATTTTGTATACATAATTTAAGATGAGTCTTTTTACATGAATTTGGTCTGTTCTAAGACTAGTCTTGGACCTTGTTCGACTAGTCCTAGACCTGGTTCGACTAGTCCAAGAAATTCCACGACCAATCCTAAGTTGTTGAAGATATTTGGAATTTTTTAGTTATTCTACGACCAGTCGTGGAGACTGTTCGACTAGTCATAGGAAAAGTCACGACTCGTCCTTCGACCAGTCCTGGTTCTTCGACTCAAACTCCAGCGACTAATCTTTGTGTCTCACAACAAGTCGTGGGTGGTTCACCACTAGTTGTAGAGTGTACTCGACCGGTCGTGGACTACCTTCGACCAGTCGTGGAACCATTTTTCGAGATCGCACTAAAAAATTCAAAAAGCAGTTCGTCCTACGACTAGTCGTGATGACCACACGACCAGTCATAGATGCGATTTCTGCAACTATAAATTGAGCACAAATTTCAGAGTTTTTCATCGATTAATTTGAAAAAATTCAAGCCTCCACTCTGAGATAAGTTAGTGTTCATTTTAAGCTTCTCTGTGCTTATTTAATATTCTCTTTTGCTAGCTTATTTATTTTTGATTTTATTCCTATATTCCAATCCTATTTGAAAAAGAGGAATTGCTGTATTCCTTCTTCTTGGAATCAAAATCAAATAGAGCTACGCCCAATTTGGTTTAATTTAAAATCAATTAGAACCTAGAACCATTTCTTAATTGAGTATTGGACATTAAACGTTGATACGAACTTTTACTCTGATTGGTTCTACCGGGTTGTTACAAAAGGAGAAATCCACGTATTTTACATTTATTGTAAATTTCCTTCTTTTGGTTTTTGTTTGAGATTCACCAGAAAAATCTCATTTTTGGTTATCTGAGGAGAGCCAGAAAACTTAGAAAGTGGGTTTTTGGATTGTGTAAGCCCAAGTTAAAAAGACACAATTGTAAAGATTTTAGGTGAACCTGTGAAACCTATTTTCATAGTGAACGCTACTATCCCCTGTGTGAGGATATTAAGAGTGGAGTAGCAAGCTGTGTTGCTGTTGTTTAACAGTTAGTGAACACACAAGAGAACCACTATATATCGGTGTGTTTTGTGATTTGAATGTTCTTTTAAGTTCTATATCTTTAATCATTCAGATTTGTGGAATGTATATGTAGATGTGAATGTTGTAATATTTACATTTCAAGCAAAGTGGGGAATGTTGTAATAGTTTAGAATTTATTTCTTAATATTTCCTTTATTTCCTTTCTGTTTGAGTTTTGATATTTAATTTGTTCTAGGAAGGTTGTCCTGCCATAAACCCTTGGTTTTTATGGTGCAAAGGTTGTCCTTAGAACAACGTTAGTATCAAGCTCTTTATTTAAGATCGCTTTACATTTCAGTGCTTAATTTATTTAAAGTACTATCTTTTACTTATTTGTTTATAAGTCTATCTTATTTTAGGTTGAATTCTGCTGTTAATTTTTAATTTGGCATAGTCCTATTCACCCCCCTCCCCCTCTAGGACATATAGCTTAGCCTTTTCAAGTGGTATCAGCGCTTAATAGCTCGTTTTTAATTCTTTAATCATTGGATTCATTTCCTAAGCTAACGATCTAAGCTATATATAGAAGATGTCAAATTTTGATAGCATTTCAGTCACTAGGCCTCCACCCTTTGATGGCTCCAACTATGCCTATTGGAAAGCCAGGATGAGGATTTTTCTTAAATCAATGGATGAGAGTGTGTGACTTGCCACAGTGACTGAATGGAACCCACCTACCACTGAAGTGACTAGTATCGATGGTTCAAAATCAATGAGAGTAACACCATTTTTCTCATGGACCACTCTTCAGAAAAATGAGAGTAGTGCCAATGCAAAAGCATTAAATGCAATCACTTGCACACTATCACCGGATGACTTCAAAAGAATCATATCCTATGATACTGCAAAGCAAGCTTGGGATATATTAGAAATGACACACGAGAGTACTTCAATTGTTAAAAAATCTAAAGTCCAACTCCTCACAACCAAATTTGAAGAAATTCATATGGAGGAAAATGAAATGTTTATGGACTTCTACACTAGATTAAATGACATTACAAACTCTATGTGGGGTCTTGGCGATAAAATCACAGAAAGTAAATTGTGTGCAAAGATACTACGCTCACTTCTTGAACGGTTCAACTCTAAGGTAACCGCGATCCAGGAACTTCATGATACGGACAATATGACGGTAGAAGAGTTGGTTGGGTCTTTACAAACCTACGAGTTAACTTTTAAAGCTCCTAAAGGTAAATCTATTGCCCTTAAGTCTTCTAAACATTTTTCTCAAGATAATTCCGATTTAGAAAATTCTGAAGACGATATGACTCTTTTAGTGAAAAAGTTTTACAAGATTTTCAAAAGTAAAAAGAGGGTTGATTTTTAAAAATCAAATGATAAGAAAAGATCTAAACCTAAATCTAAAACTTCGAAATCTTCAAAAGATAGTCAATGTTACAACTGCCAAGAATATAGGCATTTAGCAAACAAGTGTCCTAAAAAGGATAAACCCAAAAAGAAGGGTATGTTGGCTACTTGGGATGAATCCTCTGAATCTGAAGCCTCTTCTGAATCAGAAGATTCTGAAACCGAGTCGGGCAATAAAGTTAAGGCCCTTATGACTCTAGCCAAGTTCACTTTTTAGATCATGATGATTCAACTAGTGAAGAAAATCTGAATAGTGATCATGAAAATGAAGAAGATCTTCAAGATACTTATAATGCCCTATACAAGGAAAGTTGTAAAATTGCCATAAAACTAAAACTTCAAAAAGAAAAGTTTTTAAAACTTAAAGAAAATTTTGAGTCTCTTGTTTTAGAAAAATCTCATATTTCAGATTGTTTTGAAAAGACTAAATGTGATTTAGAATTCAAAACCTCCCTGATTAAAAATCTTAAATCTGAAAATGACAAACTTAAGATTGAAAACTCTTCACTTTTGAGTTCAAGGGATACATGGAGGTATGCCCAAGGATATTCGAAGTTTGAGAAACTTTTATCCAGATCTAAAAAATGTGGTGAAAGAATATATCTTCTAAACAGAAGATTACTCCTCCTAAGTTTGTGAGAGGAGAAACCTCTAACTCAAAAGGGAAAAGTATTAATCAAAGTTTTTCTAAAAATGCTAAAACTTTTCAAAAACCTAAAAACAATTATGTCAACTATAAAACTCAAAACTAAAATTCTTTAGCTGAAAAAATAGTTGATTTGCTTAAGGAGCTCTTAAAATCTAACTCAGTGGGTCACTCGTACATCAATTACAAATACAAGAAGACCAACTATACTCCTAAACCCAAAACAGTAATGAAATGGGTTCCGAAAGTTACTTGCTTGGTTGCCCACACTATTTCAAAGCTACAAGTCATTCGAAGTGTACTTAGACAGTGGATGCTCAAGGCATATAACAGGCGACAAGGCTTTATTCACCGATCTTAAAGATATGACTAATGGATCAGTCACATTTGGTGATGGTAGCAACTGCAAGATTATTGGCCAAGGTACGGTTCAGCTCTATAACCTTTCCTTATTTAAGAATGTTTTATATGTTGAGGGGCTAAAATACAACCTGTTATATCTTAGATATGTGATAATAATCATAGTGTGAAATTTTCTAATAAAGGTTGCGAAATCTTAAACAAAAAAGGTTCTGTAATATTAACTGGTCGCAGGACTTCTGAAAATTGCTATACTGTAAGCAATGGTAGCTCATCTAATCAATTGTGCTACATTGTCCATATTGATGAAACAAAATTATGGCATAAACGTCTTGGACATGTAACTACCGTAATTTATACAGATTGAGCAAGGGAGAACTAATAAGAGGTCTACCAAACTTATAAAATGTAGACAAGATATGTGGGGAATGTAAATATGGCAAGCAAACAAGGAGCTCTCATAAAAAGGTGAACTCCAATGCCACATCAAGACCACTCGAGCTTCTCCATATGGATCTTATAGGACCTACCAGGACGAAGAGTCGAGGTGGCAAAAAATACATCTTGGTAATCGTGGATGATTTTTCTAGATTCACTTGGGTAGCCTTCTTAAGGGATAAATAAAAAACCCTTGATGAAGTTAAAAGGATTCTCAAACAGATCAAAAATAAAAAAAAGTTCTCAAGTTTGTAAGATCCAAAGTGATCATGGATTTGAGTTCGAGAATAACAGTTTTGAGAAATTCTATAACGATCAGGGAATATCGTATGAATTCTTTGCACCCAAAACTCCTCAACAGAATGGAATTGTGGAAAGGAAAAATAGAGTGCTTCAAGAAATGGGAACTGTAATGTTGAATAGTATGAAGCTCCTTAAAAATCTTTGGGCTGAAGTAGTGAATACTGCTTGCTATATTATTAATCGAGTTTATATATGTAAATCTAATAATAAAACCTCTTATAAAATGTGGTTTGATAAAAAGTCTAATGTCAAATACTTTCGATTTTTTAGTAGCAAGTACTATATTTTGCGTGATCATGAAAATCTGGGAAAGTTTGACACAAAAAGTGACGAAGGAATCTTTTTAGGATACTCTTTAAACAGTCGCGCATATCGTGTACTGAACAAAAGGACCAATGTTATTCAAGAATCAATTAATGTGGTCATAGATGATCATTTGAATACACCTGTCCTAAGTTCAGATAATGATGAAGTTCTTCTAATTGACAAACCTGATACTTCATCAAGTCAAAACAATTCTGAATTAAGGACTGTTAAAGATCATCCAACCACTCAAATTCTTGGAAATCCTCTCACTGGTGTGCGCACTCGTAGACAACTAGAAGATATATATAATTACGTGTGCTTTACATCTCAGATTGAATCGGTAAATGTAAAAGAAGCTCTTTTTGATGAAAACTGGATAGTAGCTATGCAGGAATAACTAAATCAAATCATTCAAAATGATGTCTGGTATCTTGTTCCTAGACCTAAAGATAAACATATTATAGGAACTAAGTAGATTTTCAAAAATAAGTTTGATGAACTTGGTAATATAATTCGAAACAAGGTAAGACTAGTTATACAAGGGTACACTCGAATAGAAGGCATTGATTATGATGAAACCTTTGCCCCAGTTGCTCGCCTTGAATCTATCAGACTTTTTATATCCATTGCATGTTATAGAAAATTTAAAATTTATCAGATAGATGTAAAGAGTGCTTTTTTGAATGGTGATCTACATGAAGAAGTATATGTTGAACAACCTACAAGGTTTGAAGATCCTAAGTTTACTAATCATGTATACCATCTCAAAAAAACTCTATATGGTTTAAAACAAGCTCTAGAGCATGGTACGAAAAATTGACTAAGTTTTTACTAAGTCATAATTTTCAAATGGGCAGTGTCGATAAGACACTTTTTGTTAAGAAACATAACAATGATATCTTAATGGTTCAGATCTATGTTGATGATATTATTTATGGATTAACTTATACTAACATGACTGTTGAGTTTGCAGACTTGATGAAATCTAAGTTTGAAATGAGCATGGTTGCGAAATTAAATTATTTCCTTGGGTTGTAAGTAAAACAACAACCCGATGGCATTTTCATTTCTCAAACTAAATATGCTCTGAACTTAATCAAAAAGTTTGGTTTTAAGAATGGTAAGAATTTTGATACTCCTATGAGTACAACTTTAAGACTCTCAAAGGACTCTACAGGTAAAAATATAGATCTTAAATTATATCGTAGTATGATTGGTAGTCTACTTTACTTAACTGCTAGTAGACCTAATATTGCTTTAAGTGTTGGGATTTGCGCTAGATATCAGTATGATCCTAAAGAGTCACATCTATCTACTGTCAAGTGGATTATGTGATATGTCGCAAGTTCTGCTAAAATGGGTCTCTGGTATCCATTTGATACTAGTGTTCAATTGGCTGGATACTCATATGCTGATTAGGCTGGAAATATTGATGACAGAAAATCAACCAGTGGTGGTTGTTTCTATATTAGAAATTTTTTGGTTTCTTCGTTTAGCAAGAAGCAAAGTTCTATATCACTCTTAACTGCTGAGGCTGAATACATTACAACAGGAAATGCTTGTACTCAGCTTGTTTGGATGAAACGTATGTTAAGCGATTATGAAATTACACAGGAATCAATGATATTATATTGTGATAGTTCCAGTGCTACAAATATATTAAAAAACCCAATCCAGCATTCATGTACTAAGCATATTGACATTAGGTATCACCATATTTGTGAATTAGTGGAAGATAAAATAATATCCTTGGAATATATTCCGACCGAGACTCAACTTGCCGATATTTTCACTAACTGCTCGACAAAAGCAGGTTTAATAAATTGAAATTTGATCTCGGTATGTGCATTTTAAATTGATTATTCATGCATATTTGTATCATATTATATATATATTTGTTAATTTGTTGGTTTAAAATTTCGATTTTTATGAAATATGCGTGTTTTTATTGGTGCTCGACCAATCGAGGAAGTACTCGACCAGTCGTGGTACGACCGGTCGAGAACGGTCCTCGATTAGTTGTGTATCATGTTGGAATCTTTTAAATTTGGAAAAAATCTCATCTTCTTCATTTCCTTTTTCCTCTCCAACGAGCCGAGGCACGACTAGTCATACCCACCTTACTAGATCTTCAAGGTTAGTGCATCATTTGTGTTTCTCTTGTAGATTCTAGTTTCTATTACTTCCATTTCACTCTTGGAGTAATCTATTATGAGATTCATTGCAATATTGGGGCATTATCTTAAAAAATCTGATCTAGCAAAACCCTTTTTTCACATCTTTTGTATCTACTTGATCCTTTGATTTTCGTACTAAAAATGGATGCTAGAGGGAAAAGAAAACTTCCCGTGGTCCATCTTCTTCTAGATCAGCTTCTCTCTCTAGGCGCCATCTTCGGTCATCCAAAAATGATCCCTCTAATGTACGGGATTTGTATATGCGTAATGTCATTGTAGAACGGCCTGTCTGTATTGAACACATTGTTCCTTTTGGTATTCTACATCTACTCCAAGCTGTAGGTTGGGATAATATTTTACATTGGGGTGGGCCTGCATACCAATCTATTGCACAGGCCATGTTTGCATGTATCTCAGAGTTCTCTTTTGAGAATTTAACTTTTAAAGTTGATACTAGAGAAGGTCTATTTGAAGTTGATCGCCATCTGATTGCAGGTTTAATGGATATACCTGTTAATGAGGAGGGTATTCCTATTCATACTTTAGCTGAAAAACCCTCAGAATCTAAAAAGCTTACGCTAACCAGAGATTTGTGTAATATGAATGTGCAATGGACTCATAAAGGGAATGCACTCCCGTAAGGTACTTGTTACCCAAATACAGGGAACTTCACAGGATTTTTATTTTTAACCTATATCCTCGTTCTGGTAATAAGATAGAATTAACTGCCTTTATAGTTCGTGTTTTGCACTCTGTCATTTCTAGTTCTAAGTTGCCTTCCTTCATTGATATGTCCTTCCATTATTTAGTCTCGTCTCCATCCAGGTCATTGTGATATTCCTTTTGCCTATCTCATGACTGTTTTAGCTAATCACATGCTCGTGGCTATGCCTGTTGAAGAGGCTCCCATCCATCATCTTATTTTTAATAATTTGAATATTAACAAAATGAAATTGGAATTGGCTCATGGCCAAGTGGATGTTGGTAGTGGTGTTGAAGTAGGAGATGAGGCAGATGCTGGGAATCTTCCACCTGATGATGTGGATATGGATGATATTTTCGATGAACTTGAATCTAATTCTGGAAATGATCCTGACTATGAGCCATCTGAATTTGATGCCCGTCTTCGTGCTTTAGAAGAGAAGGTAGGTAATATGAATGTTGCCCATGATCTTCAGTTTAAATATATGCGCAAGTATCATAGGCGCTTAAACAAGAGCATGCATAATCTTGATCCTACCATTTCTGCTCTTTCATCAGGATCTGATTGAGTGTTTTTATTCTTGGTATGTAATATCTTTCATAATTATGTGAGATTGTGCACTATATTTGGTTTGATGACTTTTTAGTTATCTAGTAACTGGATTGTGAACTTTTAGTTTCTTATATATTATTACTCAATTTATTATCCTTAAAATTGTTGCTTCCTATGCATATTTTGACAAAAAGGGGGAGAAGGCTTTTGGAAAAGCTTCTGGAAACATTTGGCTTGATTGGTTATGGATATGAGTATGAGTAGTTATATTTTGGATATGTGTGCTACTACTCAGGGGGAGTATATAAATAATGATATGACAACTGGTTCATGATTCATGATTCTTTAAACTAGGTTGTAACTGGTTCTCTTATATAACTGGTGCATGATTCATTATTGTGCATGTTGTGCTTCTCTTATTTTATTGAATTATTGGAGTGTGTTTTATCATAAATTTGACAAAGGGGGAGATAGTAAGTGCTATTGTCTCATGCTCCTTTGGTTGGAAAATTTTGTTGTGCCAAAACCTCTATCTGTGTCTTGTGTTTGTATGTTGATGTATATTTGATCAAGACACTACATCAATGGTTCAAGACATGTACGGTGCTCTGCTTCAAGTAATGCAAGGTTATGTACTTTGTCCTCTTCTGTAAGCATCATTATTCAGAGCTACATCGATAAGAAGAGTGTTTGTTCAAGACTCAAGTGCATTTCAAGACTCAAGTGCAACTCAAGTTGAAGTTTAAATTCAAGCTGTAGAAGATCTCAAGATCAAGCTACATCAAGTAGAGATTTTAAGCTTCATAAGGTTCAAAGGTTAACCATCATCTGATAGAATGAAGTTCAATGTTCATACTTCATGTCCCAGGTATGGTAGACCTTTGTTTTACCTTAGGGTGGGTCATTTTGTATACATAATTCAAGATGAATCTTTTTACATGAATTCGGTCTGTTCTAAGACTAGTCTTAGACCTTGTTCAACTAGTCCTAGACCTGGTTCGACCAGTCTAAGAAATTCCACCACCAATCCTAAGTTGTTGAAGATACTCAGAATTTTTTGGTTATTCTACAACTAGTCGTGGAGACCGTTCGACCAGTCGTAGGAAAAGTCACAACTTGTCCTTCGACCAGTCGTGGTTCTTCGATGCAAACTCTAGCGACTAATCTTTATGTCTCACGACAAGTCATGGGTGGTTCACGACTAGTTGTAGAGTGCACTCGACCAGTTGTGGACTACCTTCGACCAGTCGTGGAATTGTTTTTCGAGATTGTGCTTAACAATTCAAAAAGCAGTTCATGCTACAACCAGTCGTGATGGCCACATGACCAGTCATAGATGCGATTTTTGCAACTATAAATTGAGCACGAATTTCAGAGTTTTTCATCTATTAATTTGAGAAAATTCAAGCCTCCACTCTGAGATAAGTCAGTGTTCATTTTAAGCTTCCTGTGCTTATTTAATATTCTCTTTTGCTAGCTTATTTATATTTGATTTTATTCATATATTCCAATCCTATTTGAAAAAGAGGAATTGCTGTATTCCTTCTTCTTGAAATCAAAGTCAAATAGAGCTATGCCTAATTTGGTTTAATTTAAAATCAATTAGAACCTAGAACCATTTCTTAATTGAGTATTAGACATTAAACGTTGATACGAACTTCTACTCTTATTGGTTCTATCAGGCTGCTACAAAAGGAGAAATTCAGGTACTTTTACATTTATTGCAAAATTTCCTTTTTTTGGTTTTTGTTTGAGATTCGCTAGAAAAATCTCATTGTTGGTTATCTGAGGAGAGCCAGAAAATCAGAAAGTGTTGGTTTTTGGATTGTGTAAGCCCAAGTTAAAAGGACACAATTGAACCTGTGAAACCTATTTTCATAGTGAACGCTAATATCCCCTGTGTGAGGATATTAGGAGTGGAGTAGCAAGCGGTGTGGCTGTTGTTTAACAGTTGGTGAACACACAAGGGAACCACTATATATCGGTGTGTTTTATGATTTGAATGTTCTTTTAAGTTTTATATCTTTAATCATTCAGATTTGTGGAATGTATATGTGGATGTGAATGTTGTAATATTTACATTTCAAGCAAAGTGGGGAATGTTGTAATATTTTAGAATTTATTTCTTGTTATTTCCTTTATTTCCTTTCTGTTTGAGTTTTGATATTTAATTTGTTCTAGTAAGGTTGTCCTGCATAAACCCTTAGTTTTTATGGTGCAAAGGTTATCCTTAGAACAACGTTAGTATCAAGCTCTTTATTTAAGATTGCTTTACATTTCAGTGCTTTGATTTATTTAAAGTACTATCTTTTATTTATTTGTTTATAAGGCTATCTTATTTTAGGTTGAATTCTGCTGTTAATTTTTAATTTGGCATAGTCCTATTCACCCCCCTCTAGGACATATAGCTTGGCCTTTTCAGAAACACCTAAGATCCAATCTTAAAAAGGAATGATCACAAGTGTCCTCTGGACTCTAATTACTTACAAATAAGTGGATGAGTCCCATTCAGCACGTTGACAAAGATCTCCTCCTTGTTGATGAAAAATCTTTGGCTTCCTTGATTCACAACACAGATGATGTACCAATATGAGGCTTCGGGTTGGGTCAAGGTTAAGACGGAATCTTTACTCTATAAAATGTTTTCCTATAAGGAAGATAAAGTGATTCCTATTATGCATTCAAGGCATCTCAGCTTAATGTTTTGCCATTAAGGTAGTAGCTGGATGATCCTTGAATGCAGAAGTTTATTCCCTAATCCACTCTATTAAATATCAATGCTGAGGTGGATTGGAGGATGAACTTCCCTGAGAGAAAGGGTTTTAGGTATATGATTTAAGGTAAAACACTCAAAAGCACTCTTTTCTTTCTCTACCAGTAACAATAGACAAGTCCTCTTTATATAGGCAAAAGGTTCCAACGGATATAAAACAGTCACATTTATGATAGAGTTCGATATCATAAATATCATCGAGCGGGCTCAATATCATCGAGCGAGTTCAATATCATTGAGCATATACTCTCGATAGCATCGATGGTTCGCTCGATGACACAATCTCAAATGTCATACGCTTTTAAAACTTCTTACCAGTTGGTCGATGGAATCGAAACAGGTGTCGACGTCATTGGATTTCGAACTCTGATATTATCGATACTTGTGTCGATTCATCGACATTTAAAAATGAGAGAGACTTGACTTGAAATATTTCAGGTTTACAAGAATGATCGAGGGACCTTCGAGATCATCAGAATTTGAATGTCGATAATATTGATAACTGTGTCGAGGCATTGATAAATCTAACGGATTTCTCATTAAGCTTGCTGAATAGTTTATGTCTTCGTTCGATGCCATCGAAACCATACCAATATCATCGATATTTGAATATCAATTCTATCGAGTGACCTTCGATCATAAATAAACAATCTTGAATTATTTTGCTAGAAAACTATGTGTCCATGACCGATATCATCGAGAGCCTTCCGATATCATTAAGATTTGAATTTCAATGGTATCGAGGAGGCTTCGATATATTGATACACATATGATATTCTTAAGAAAAAACAGGGGCACCAGAGATCTGCCTGTCGATATTATCAAGTCACCTTCGATGGACTCGAGATTCAAATATCGATGATATCGATAGTATATCGATACATCGATAAATCCGTCCAAATGTACATGTGGTTACTGGACACTTTTATCCTCATTCCAATGGAATTGATTTATCATCGAGGACATCGACAGCGCAAGTTGATCATATCGAGATGTGTTTCGATAAAATTGACAAAGCAAGAAAACTTAGAGATTTTCTGATTTTGAAAAAGTTTTCTTAACTTAAAAACCCTATGATGTTCTAGTTTGTTTTAAGGGTTTTATATACCTGGTGTTTTGGGACATGGGATGTGAGGCTTAGATTTACCTGTGGCGAGCTTGCACACATCCGGTTGAGGCAGACACTTTTAATTGATCTGGCTATGAGGCTCTGTAGTCTAGCTGACTCAACACTCACGCTAATTGATAAACCAGGGCACTTTCAATCCCCCCTTTTGTCAATTATGTGACAAAATAGCAAAACACCCTAGAATAGTATCTAGACAAATACATCCTAAATTGAGTGTACATGCATTTTACACAATTTTATAATTTTTAGTAAAACGATGTACACGACCTAGTATCTGCTCCTCCTAACTGTAAACTCCCCCTATCTTGGTGCAGCTGCTCCCCCTAACACCTGCAACACCATTCAAGAAGATATACAATTTTTGGTTCGGGGTGTTTGAACTCTTCTCCCCCTTTTTGTCAGTCATTGACAAAGATATAGCAGTTGATATTGACTAAAGTTTAAAGCAATGTAGGAGATCCAACATCCAAAGAGCATACATATATAGATGTATAATGATTAATTCAGTTTGAACAGACATCATTTTTAGAAATTATGGATGCATATCAGACTAAATAAAGCAGTGATAAAAGTAGATAAAATAGTCATCAAAAACATCGCATGCATTCCATATCAAAAACTAGATCAACCAGGGGATCTGAAAATATAATCATGGCAGTAAAAATATGAATTATACTCAACCATATTCAAAATATCCAAAACATATACTACCCAAGGTTAGCAGTAGTATAACGTTAAAATCAAAAGAGAACAAGTCCCCATTATGGGCAGCAAAAAAAGCTGTCAGATTTGTCAGTTAAATAGCCATCTCATACACACGTAAAAACGTAGGGCAATCAAAAAGATATCCATGCCCAATGTTGCGCTGAGAATCAAAGTGTTGAGACAGCATGAAGACCATTGATACTACGGGGCTGATGATGATGGTGCTACATCATCTCTGCGACAGGTAAACAAGTCGATTAATTGCTGGACTAACTGTTGGACGTTAGACATCATCTTTTCAAGTGCGGAAAATCTCGCATCATGTCCCCCTAACTTGTCTTCTATCCGAGCTAAACCACGCTGCATCGCACCAACTTTGTCTTGGTGGAACATAACACACTAAGTTGGAGTCGAACCACTTGGTTCAGGAGCATACTATGGCTTTACCGGATCTACACTAGTTGGAGCAGTGCCTTCCCCCATTTCTTCATCATCATGAATAGCCTCCTTAAAATCCTCATCCTTATACTCGTGAAATGTTGAAAAGGACGTACAGGATCACTTGTTTGAGGGATACCAATTTTATCACTGATTTCATGGATGATGTGAGGAAAGGGTAAGTATACTGTTCTGAACTGATGGATGACACTTGCTATTTAGTGGAGTATCAAGGTAGGCAAACAAAGTTTGACTCCAATGGCGACACAGTATATGATCATGGTCATGAATCCGATAAGATCAGAGTGATTTGGTCCATGAGGATAAACACTTGAACAAAATATCTTATGCAAGACGTGGTATCGAGGGTGTAAATATTTGGCTTTTAGGGCATTTCCTTGATACCATGGGATATCTCGACCTTGACACAGGAATTTAGTAATTGAAGACCGAGTGATGGGATTTTTTAGATCAAGGTCAGACAATCCAAATGGGGACAAGGTTAAGTCAAGAATGCAAGCAATGGATTCTATAGTAATCTCAACACTATCATCTCCAACTGTGATAGTAAACGATGGTGGTTCGAGTGTTGGAGAGTGACAATATGCAAAGAACCGATAAGTCCGTTCATTGTGGCATGCTTCCCCAAAATCAAGAAGAGGAAGCCAGTCCATTACCTCTAATAGAGCCTTTATATTGTAGGGTTTTATATAGTTCTTGTCAACCCTATGCTCACACACCAGACGCCTCCCAGAATATTTTTCAAGAATATGTGGAGGAGGATTTACAACAGTATCTAGCGATGTTGGCGCTGTAGTCGGAGTTGCTCCATGTGATGACTGTGTCCTGCCCTTTCCTCTTGAAGCCACAATTTTCTTTCTACTAGGCCGAGATGATTCACCGATGATTGGGCCCTTTCCTTTTTCCATGCTCATTAGGATAGCTTGGAAGAAGGCGTTGAAAGGAAACAGGTTTCTGAGAATCTTGTCAATCGACCAAAAGTTTCCAAAAGGGAGGATCTCAACACAACAAGGTATACTTTGAGGAATCAAGAATGTGTGTTAGAGATATTCGGAGTTCGAACACTTTAGATAGCAAGTGGTTGACCTACGATGAGAGCCATGGAAGAGAAACCCAGAGAAAATCGAGCAGGAAGGCCAAGAAATGATTTTTCCTGTTCATCAGCCTTTTATTGAGCGGTGAGGTTCAAGATCATCGATCATTGTTTCAATGACATCAATATGCCTTATTTGATTTTATCGAAGATGTCTTCGATAACATTTTCGATTTCATGACTTTCAAATTCTGAAGAGATGTCGATGATATCGTCCTTAAGTAATTTAATCATAACCTATCGACGGACATATCGAAGGTATATATTTTTCAAATTTTCAGTATTTTGACAAACTTTCCTGTATAATGAAATATACCTTTGAATCGATCAGTATACATAGCAAAATTTTGTACCAGTTTTGTACAAATCAAAATTATAAACATCAAGATGTTTATGTACAAAAGATGAGGTGTAATACCCCGTACTTTACAGTACTCGAGTGTTACCATGTAGATTAATTTAATATAAATATATAAATAATGCAACCTAAATATATACACTATGAAGTATATGTACTTCGTAAAGATTTAAAATTTCATGCTAAAATGATATGTACATATTTAATGTATATAAATATTATGAAAATAATATTATATTAAATAAACATAAGGAATACTAAATTCACAACATTATTAAATACAAATATAATTTTAATTAAAACATGATATCGTACAATCTTCAATTCATTCATATGTATAATATGATATTGTAAATTATGAATTTTATATTAATAAATGTATGATCAATAGCATGTATATAGTAGTATGTTAATATTTAAATTTTATTTGTATAAGATTTTAATCATTGTAATTAAAAGTAATATACAATGGTAATGAAATTTATATTTATATTAGATTGGATAGTAATATATGATGGAAGCCTCACAAATGGTCCATTAGCATCTTTTAACCGTTGACGTCCAACATCGGGACTATCCGACTACTAGGCAATGGAAAGCCACTGTTGGAGCTAGGAATCGACTCGTATGGCCCACCAAAGCTTTGGATCCACCTCATCTTTGGCCAAGCGCCCTGAGATGATGCGTATAGTAGAATGGGTGGTGTGGATTAGTCACAAACATCACGATGGACCCCACACGGGGTGCGAGTGCACCTAGAGCACCCATACCTGCCTTACACCAGCGCATGGCCTCGTTAGCGTACCGCCGACCTGAAATTTCCACAAAAAGATCTCTCTCTCTCTCTCTCTCTCTCTCTATCTGCGTTTAGTTAGTGAATGGACGTCGTCCGTTTGTTTCGATGGTGGCCCACCAGTAAGGCCCACCTTTATGATCTAAACCGTCCATCTGACGCAGGCGATGAGCTTGACTAAAACCTTGGCTGTTTCACATGAAAGCGCACACGTGTGTTCGCACAATCCTTACCAAACACATAGGCCTTACAAACACATGCTTACCAAAAAAGGGAACTATTCCACTCCAGCTGGCATGATCCGCGTGCGTGGGAAT
This sequence comes from Magnolia changhungtana, assembly GCA_030180095.1. Classification (NCBI taxonomy): domain Eukaryota; kingdom Viridiplantae; phylum Streptophyta; class Magnoliopsida; order Magnoliales; family Magnoliaceae; genus Magnolia; species Magnolia changhungtana. The sequence goes on from JASAUF010000625.1 coordinate 9,200,744, forward strand.
CCGTCGATCTCGATCATTCATATGAGAGAGATCTCAGCCACCCAACCCACGGTTTAGGGCTCTCTCCCATAACTAAGAGAAAACAACGATCGGTTTGTAAATACTGGCCGCACCTTGAGGTGGTTTTTAGTGGATCAGATCCTAGCCGCTCATCATCCATCCAAGGGTCATGAGGGAGTCAGGGTGTCATAAAAACGGAAAGGAAACGCCCTATTCCTTATATTTCATGCAACAGGAGAAAAATAGAGAGAGAGAGTAGGCATTTTCTTCCCCAACTCGAACCTATCACCTAGGCATTCCCCAAGCTTCGAAAAAGCTTGCTTACGAGCTTCATAAGGCCCATCTAGACTATCCAGAAGGGACGGTTCGAAGAAATAAGCCCCCATTTGCAATCTGCCATTAATGTTGCATCTTCTTCTCCGCCGCTGCGGGCATGTTTTGGCGTGTTTGGTCGAGTTGTCTAAGTCTCGAGATGACTAGAGTCTACAACAACAATATAAGAAGGGGATAAAGAAGTAGAAGCAAGAAGAGAGGAGAAGATGGAGAGTTGCGATTGTTGCACCCCGCCACAACGACCCGACTCACTATCGACTCAAGCCAAGCTGGAAGTCCATTACTAGACATTTCAACACATGAAGGAAGAGAAATGGAGAGTGAGGGAGAGAAGGAAATGTGGGAGAATAAAGAAAAGAGAGAAAGAAGAGAGATGGTGTGAGAAGGGTGGTGCGCCTACACCAGCTTGATTCATTTGGGTCATGTCTGGGGTGGGTCTTGCTAAGTCCAGATGATGGACATGGGCCTCCTGGTAGACGTTCTTCCTTCCAGGTCCAGGAACTGGATGGAGATCCGAACCATTTCCAGGTAACCATCTAACTACGCTAGAGGTGGAAACTAGTGGTCCGCATTGCATAACATAGTGGGACTCGCCCTGTAAAATGCAATGGGCTGCATTTAAGGCCCATTTGCTAAGCCAGAATCTGGGCTGGACGCAATGCAAGGCCGGCCATGTGCTGGGCCGAAAGCTAGTCCTGGCCTAGGTGTTAGTCTGGGCCACATGTTGGGCTAAAACTGGCCTTTACTCAAGCCTTGAATTGGGCTGGAAACCTGGCCTTAACTGGGCCTTCAAAATAAGCTGGCCCATGGGCTTAGCTGGGCTGTCCACTTGTTGGGCCAAGGATAGACTAACACTTGGCCCCATTTTTGGGCTTGTATTAGATCCAACAGCTAGGCCAAAATAGAGGCCCAGTTTGATCCTTAGTTAATGATGATGTTTTATTTAAACCAACACGATTTAAATGATTTTTAACTCGCAAGTATACGAATCAGATGTAGATATGGTACGTATTACGAAATCGTTCCCACGAGGACTGGTCGTCACAATTCAAATCTATGATTCTCCTTAACTAATCCAACAAAGAATGGAATGAACTACTAAGCATAATTGTAGGAGAAAAAAAAATAAAACAATTAAGAACAGGGAAGAAAATTCAATCAGAGAGAGAGCACTAGGACTTTCGAATCCACCCCTAATTATCCTAACCCTTGTTTTGTCTGTTGATTCACCTTGATCTAAATTGATACCACTTAACTAGAGAAAGCACAATCTGTGTCCTTAATCGGGCATACAGACTGTCTAATTCTTTTAGATAATGCCATGAATAACAAATCCCATGTCCTTGGTCGGGAACATGGAATGTACATTCATTAAAGCACCCTGTTCCTTCGTCTATAGGAAACTTGTTCCTGATCAGACACAAGCACCTGTAATAAGCATCCAAACAACATCCATCTATATACTTTGATCAAGTTCATAGATGGAGAAGCATAGAATTTAAACCAATCAAGCCCATTAGAGAAAAAAAAACAAATTAATTAATATTCAAAGTAAATCAACCAACACAAGAGCTAATCAAATTAGGGCTTCATCTCACCCTAGCTGAGAGATTAGTTACCCATAAAATCCATAAAAAGATATTAAATAAAATTCATAAAATAAAACACCAAACCAAACAATCTCTCTCTCTTCTTCCTTCTCTTTCTTCTCTTTCTTCTCTGGATCTCAAATTTCCTGGATCTCAAATTCCCTGGATCTCCAATTCCCTGGATCTCAATCCCTTCCCCACGTCTAAAACTCCCCTTTTATAGCTGCTGGATGGCCGGAATTGGTGGCAGAGTCGTAGAAGGACTCGGAGTACAGTTTTTCACAACCGTAATCGGTGGGCCCCATAGAGGTGTTTTCTGGAAAATCCACCCCATCCATTGAATTCAGGGCAAAATTTCAGTCAAGAATGGGTGGTTTTGAAGGTCCATTGGCGCGGCCCACAGAAGAAATCTCAAAAAGATCAGATTTGAACGTCACCTGGTAGCCCTTTTGTGGCCTCTGTATCACGCACGTGTGTACGCATGGGAGTGAACTATCAGCATAGTTTTGTAGTATTCATGGCCCTCTACACGATGGACGGCTTGGATCAGCCGTACGGGTGACGTGTGGGGCCCATGCAATTCCGCAAAACGGCCGGCGCCGACCGTTCCTTCGGCGATGCAAAGCGAGGATGCGGATTCGCTGACGTTCTGGTGGGGTCCGTGATCGGAATCCACAGTGGAATCCACTCCATTCATTCGACTCCCAACTAAAAACCGTCTAGGGATGTCCGATTTCAACTGTTTTCGGTGTGGCCCACCAGAGTTCTTCGCTCACCGTCAGTCTTCCTTCTAAACGGCTGTATTTCACTCAAGATGATCATTCATGATTCGGACGCCTAGGCATTGAAAAGGGACACCTTGGGACTCTGATGGACGGCCCGGATCATGCATTTGATGGATGGTGTGGACCCACAACCGAAACCCAATCGGCCAGCGACCGTTCGCTGGACGCTGGTGCGGGAGAGGGCGAGCGGCTTCGGGTCAGCGGTCGCTTTGACCGAGCGGCGGTCCCGTGCACGATGGCAGCTATGTGCATGGTGTACATGCATCACGTGCGTGGCCCACAGTAATGTTTGTGAGAAATCTGCTCCATCCATCCTTTTTCCCATTTTGATTAAACCACTGGGACAAAAATTGAGGCAGTTTCAGATATTAGGTGGGCCCCAAATTGGAGACTTAATGGGCTGATCTGTCCGTTGGCCCACTTCCTGAGATCTTCAGTAGATGAAATTTAATATGTACGGTTAATTTACGGCCCCCATCACATGTATGAAGTTTCGAGTTGATCGAATGGCGAGAACCATGTGATCTTGCATTCTGGACCTTTTTCGGGCCCCTTTGGCTTGCTTTCCTCAGATCCTAGGCGTGTAAAATCTTCATTATTGGTTTTCTGGAGTCCATCCCGATCTCTGGTAATTTCGGAGCATCAAATTCACGCTTTTAATGTCATTTTTTCAATCCACGCTTTTATTTCATCCTGCGACAAAACACAATTAAATTATGACATTAGGTGTTATGATTTACATAAAATCGTGCAATAACTGGGGTCTGATATGCAATATTCGACCCTGATCACAACCCCCAACCAGCATTTTGCTAGTCCCGAGCAAAACATGCGAAAAATAATTTCAGAAATAAAAGACAATTCCTGTAAATTCAAGTGACTCCTGAACAGATAGCTGAGATCTGAAAATTCTAAGATTCATGATTGGTGTGTGGAGTTTTTCTCTTGGAATCAAGCTTACAGTAAACTTCATAATCAAGTTCAAAATATTAATCCATCAATTAGAACATTCCTAAACATTGAGTTCCACGAGTGTAAAGTATAATCTCGACTTACAATCAGTAAGAGATCCAATTGTCAATTTCATGATATCATTAGTAATTCGTGACAATCAAAACTTGAAACCAACACTTATCTCACAGATTAACTTTTCATTTTACCAGCCTTTGGTTTTCTTTATGAGCAGTAACACAACTGAGGGAAATCAAATTCTCACCTATAGGGAGCAAACCTATGGCGAAAACTTGTCGCTTAACTTTTTTTTTTTTTTTTTGAGAACTATGGAGAATCAAATCCACACCTATAGGGAGCAAACCTATGGTGAATATTATGTGACTAACTCTTTCAATTCTTCTTTATAAACTGACGTTAACAAATTTCTCAGGCTGGTTCCTTTCATGCCTAATGATTACCAAGTTACCATTTAATATCGAACTGAAAACTTAATGTGTAAGTGAGATCTGATATGGGAAATCATGGCTCAATCAATGTTTACACCTTCTAATCATGGATTAACAATTCAAAATTGACTGTGAAATCAAGCAGATGGCCAAATCCAAGAGTCATAAGTTACCCATCATGTATCTTCTAATGTTAAAATCACAACTATCCTTCAAAATCACTTTTAATTCAATAGAAATTTCAGAAAAAATTTTAAAATTTTCACAAATTTTGCTCAAGACCAAGAAAATACTGATTAGGTAACCTAATCTCCCACCCCCAACCTAAAATCTACATTGTCCTCAATGTAAAAGAAATAAGCAAACAATGCACATGGGACAATGAATAATCAAAGAGGAATGAGGGAAAGATAGTACGTGGACGGAGAATCAAGAAGCTTCCTCAGAAAAAATATCATCGCAGAACAGGTTAGCACAAGAGAGAAATCAACATAAGAAAAAATAACAAAAAGAAAACAAAAGAAGATCCTACCTATACCACTTTCGCAGTGCTCTCGATTGCATTTAGCGCATGCAATAAGCCTTTAAACCCCTAGGTTACCCCTAGTGGACGAGTTGTAGTCTCGTGAGGGTTTGCAGTAATGTTACCCACAAACATTGAACTAACTAACTAGAAAAATGAAAAGAAATGAAATAAAATAAAAAGTAGGGTTGCCTCCCGGGAGCGTTAAGTTTAATGTCTTGACGGACAAGAACGGACCATGAATGAAAAATCTTTATAACTGTGGTCCGCCAAAGAAATTACCTCAATACCTTGATTAACCGATCACAGACAAGTGATGTGAGTTCCCATGAAATGTGCTATCTCCAAGGAGGTAATCGACACTGCTTGTCAAATAATTTAAGAACTCGCTCGCACGACTTCTTCCATGTGAGGATCACGCTTCCCTTCGCAGATCACGCGACATTTCCACAAAGCATGATCCATGCATATCATGGGGCATACTCTCTCGTATTTCCACTATCTTCCTTTCAATTGTGCCTTATATGTTCTAAGAAAATTGCGACACCTGCTGCCTTTGTCTTCTCGAGTTCGAAATCAGGCCGTCGGAGGCGTCTCGGAGGATGAAGAGGTTCCACTTTCGCTCTCCATTTTTCGGTCCAAGATAGGAGTAGAGTCGAAAGCGAAGTGCATTGACTTCATGGATGGGACTATCGATGTCAAAGTCCATGCCACTTGTGCTAAGCGTGTCTCAAGTGGATCTTCAAAAGATGTACGGAAGGAGTCCGCACAAGGCTCTCGATCATGTCCACTTCAAATATGTCATCCAAATCTGCGGATTGTTGTCCTGTATTAAAAACATTGAGTTTAATATTCATGTTACCAAAGGACAATTTCATAACTCCATTCCGGCAATTTATAATAGCATTAGATGTGGCCAAAAAATGGACGACCCAAAATGACTGGGATCTGACTATGAAGATTATGTACATGAGTATCAATGACTATGAAATCCACTGGAAAATAAAATTTATCAACCTGAATTAACACATCTTCAATAACACCCCGGGGCACCTTGACAGATCTATCAGCTAGTTGTAATGTTAGCTGCTCATAAATCGAATAAGGTAACAAATTAACGCTTGCCCCCAAATCAAGTAATGCCTTCCCGATCTTATGATCTCTTATGCCGCAAGAAATGGTGGGAGCTCCTGGATCCCTAAATTTAGGAGGAGTGTTATGTTGAATCATGGAGCTGAGCTGCTCTGCAAGGAAGACTTTCTTATGAACATTCTGCTTACGCTTTTGGGTGCATAAATCTTTCATAAACTTAGCGTAAGCAGGGACTTGTTTGATAGCATCAAGCAACGGGATGTTGACTTGCACTTTTTTGAACACATCCAAGATTTCATCAAAGTTATTTCTTTTCTTCATTGGTGCCAGACGTTGAGGAAAGGATGCTTTGGGCACGTAAGGTGGCACATTAGTGGCTCCTGGAGAGTCAGAGAGCTTTTAAACTTTGGATGCATTGGTATGACTCTCTGCTTCATCTTGATCTTTTGTTTTAGAATTTGATTCATCCCCAGGCATCTCTATTCTGTTATCAATCTGCTTGCCTGACCTAAGGGTAGTAATCGATTTGGCTTGTTCATGATATTGCCCTTGGTTAGAATTAGAGCCAATCTCATACTGTCCCTTTGGGTTAGCCTCAGGTTGGCTAGGGAACTTACCCTTCTCTCTCTCACTCAATGTGGCAGCTAGTTGACCCATTTGAATTTCCACTTAGCAATGGATTGTGCATTTGCATGTAAGCTTTCTTCAGTTGCTTAGCCAAGAAGTGTGTTGGGTATCTTTTTGGAATTGGAGAGAACTCTACATAAAAAGATGGAGTGTATCCTCAAGAGATGGGTTCCTTGATTGCGTAGGCAGTTGTTGATATTGTGGAATTTGTTGATGCCAACTTGGAGGTGCGGTTGCATGGGAGGATTTCGGATGGTCCTCCTTGATGTGGTCCCTTTGCCCAAGAAAAATTTGGATGCCTAGCCCACCCCGGGTTGTATGTGTTCGAGTAAGGATCATTCCCGTGTTTTTGAAAAGTTTTCATAGCATGAACTTGTTCGAGAGAGAAGTTCTGGGATCTTGCCCCGGATGGACAAGATCAAGGCGGGACTAGAACATGTGGCACATGCCTCCACTTGAGCTGTTTGTGGAGGTCCATTATTTAATACCAGAGCATCAACTTTCTTTGTCAGGTTATCAAGTTTGGCGCACAACTCTGGCACGACTCCTATCTCATATATACCACCTTTCTTTTATGGTTGGGAACTTCTTTCACTTCTATCTGAATAGTCCCATTGCTGGGAGTTTTCACACAAGGTTTCAAAGAATTTCCATGCTTCGGTATCGCTTTTGGTCATGAAGGAGCCTCCACTGGTGGCATCAACCATGCGACGGTTCAGGGGTGTCAGACCGTCATAAAAGTATTGCACTTGTTGCCACTTCTCAAAACCATGGTGAGGACATTTAAGAAGCAAGTCCTTCCATCTTTCCCAACATTCATGAAAGTGCTCGCCCTCTTTTTGTGTGAAGTTAGTAATTTCTCTACGGAGGGCATTGGTTTTGTGAACGGGGAAGAACTTATTTAAGAACTTCTTAGACAGTTGGTCCCATGTAGTGATAGTTCCAACTTCTAGAGAATTCAACCATGCTTTCGTCTTATCCTTCAAAGAAAAAGGAAACAGACGTAGGCGGATTGAATCGTCTGAGAAGTTTTGGAACTTAAAAGTGGAGCAAATGTCTAAGAATTCTTTCACATGATGATATGGGTCCTCCTTGTCCAATCCATAAAAGGATGGCAGCAATTGTATGACTGCAGTTTTAAGTTCAAAGTGTCTTTAGTAGTGGTTGGCAACACTATGCATGAAGGCGCATTAAATTGGACAGGAGCTGAATAATCTTTGAGAGCCTTAACTTCAGTCTCATTCGCCATTTCAACAGAATTATTTCTCAATCTTTCACGCAGTGTTCTTTCTATTTCAGGATCAAACGGCACTAGTTCTATATTCAGAGATCTACGTCCTAGCATAAACTATGTTATTGCAATGGAAGAAAAAAAAAAGCTAAACTAAGAAGCAACTTAAGAGAAATAAAACTAGACCTAGAACTATGAGATTTTAAAACAAGTTAAAACTATGTAAGTAAGAATGGGAAGAAAGAACCCGGAAAGGGAGATGAATGATGTCAGAAAATTTAAGATGTTCCTCCTTCACTTAGTAGCTTCCTTCCTCAATTCCTGTAAACAAAAAAAAAAAAAAAAAAAAAAAAAAAAAAAAAAACAAATTTAGGTTTCCTAAAATAATGATAAAAAATCCTAAGCACCCTGGTTAATTTCTAAAAATAAAATAAAAATAAAATAAAATTAAAACTTTAACCTAAGTTAGTAAAATCCTAAGCTATGAATTATGATAAGAGAGAATCCTAAATTCAATTTGGACCGAAACAGTCCCCGGCAACGGCGCCAAAAACTTGATGTTTTATTTAAACCAACACGATTTAAATGATTTTTAACTCGCAAGTATACGAATCAGATGTAGATATGGTACGTATTACGAGATCGTTCCCACGAGGACTGGTCGTCACAATTCAAATCTATGATTCTCCTTAACTAATCTAACAAAGAATGGAATGAACTACTAAGCACAATTCTAGGAGAAAAAAATAAAACAATTAAGAACAGGGAAGAAAATTCAATCAGAGAGAGAGCACTAGGACTTTCGAATCCACCCCTAATTATCCTAACCCTTGTTTTGTCTGTTGATTCACCTTGATCTAAATTGATACCACTTAACTAGAGAAAGCACAATCTGTGTCCTTAATCGGGCATACAGACTGTCTAATTCTTTTAGATAATGCCATGAATAATAAATCCCATGTCCTTGGTCGGGAACATGGAATGTACATTCATTAAAGCACCCTGTTCCTTCCTCTATAGGAAACTTGTTCTTGATCAGACACAAGCACCTGTAATAAGCATCCAAACCACATCCATCTATATACTTTGATCAAGTTCATAGATGGAGAAGCATAAAATTTAAACCAATCAAGCCCATTAGAGAAAAAAAATAAATTAATTAATATTCAAAGTAAATCAACCAACACAAGAGCTAATCAAATTAGGGGCTTCATCTCAACCCTAGCTGAGAGATTAGTTACCCATAAAATCCATAAAAAGATATTAAATAAAATTCATAAAATAAAACACCAAACCAAACAATCTCTCTCTCTCTTCTTCCTTCTCTTTCTTCTCTCCCTGGCTCTGGATCTCAAATTCCCTGGATCTCAAATTCCCTGGATCTTTAATTCCCTGGATCTCAATCCCTTCCCCATGTCCAAAACTCCCCTTTTATAGCTGCTGGATGGCTGGAATTGGTGGCAGAGTCGTAGAAGGACTCGGAGTACAGTTTTTCGCAACCGTGATCGGTGGGCCCCACAGAGGTGTTTTCTAGAAAATTCACCCCGTCCATTGAATTCAGGGCGAAATTTCAGTCAAGAATGGGTGGTTTTGAAGGTCCATTGGCGCGGCCCACAGAAGAAATCTCAAAAAGATCAGATTTGAACGTCGCCGGGTAGCCCTTTTGTGGCCTCTGTATCACGCACGTGTGTATGCATGGGAGTGAACTATCAGCATGGTTTTGTAGTATTCATGGCCCTCTACATGATGGACGGCTTGGATTAGCCGTACGGGTGACGTGTGGGGCCCACAGCCATTCGCAAAAACGGCCAGCGACCGTTCCTTCGCTGACGCAGCAACAGGGACGCGGATTCACTGACGTTCTGGTGGGGTCCGTGATCGGAATCCACAGCGGAATCCACTCCATTCATTCGACTCCCAACTACAAACCGTCTAGGGATGTCTGGTTTCAACTGTTTTCGGTGTGGCCCACCAGAGTTCTTCGCTCACCGTCAGTCTTCCTTCTAAACGGCTGTATTTCACTCAAGATGATCATTCATGATTCGGACACCTAGGCATTGAAGAGGGACACCTTGGGACTCTGATGGACGGCCCGGATCATGCATTTGATGGACGGTGTGGACCCACAACCGAAACCCAATCGGCCAGCGACCGTTCGCTGGACGCTGGTGCGGGAGAGGGCGAGCGGCTTCGGGTCAGCGGTCGCTTTGACCGAGCGGTGGTCCCGTGCATGGCGGCAGCTATGTGCATGGTGTACATGCATCACGTGCGTGACCCACAGTAATGTTTGTGAGAAATCTGCTCCGTCCATCCTTTTTCCCATTTTGATTAAACCATTAGGACAAAAATTGAGGCAGTTTCAGATATTAGGTGGGCCCCAAATTAGAGACTTAATAGGCTGATCTGTCCGTTGGCCCACTTCCTGAGATCTTTAGTAGATGAAATTTAATATGTACGGTTAATTTACGGCCCCCATCACATGTATGAAGTTTCGAGTTGATCGAATGGCGGGAACCATGTGATCTTGCATTCTGGACCTTTTTCGGGCCCCTTTGGCTTGCTTTCCTCAGATCCTAGGCGTGTAAAATCTTCATTATTAGTTTTCTGGAGTCCATCCCGATCTCTGGTAATTTCGGAGCGTCAAATTCACACTTTTAATGTCATTTTTTTCAATCCACGCTTTTATTTCATCCTGCGACAAAACACAATTAAATTATGACATTAGGCGTTATGATTTACATAAAATTGTGCAATAACTGGGGTCTGATATGCAATATTCGACCCTGATCAAACGGCAATTTTTGGGCCCAATCTGGGCCACTCGTTGGACGAAATCTGGTGGGCCTGGTTACCCCAATGCTGGCCCAAATGATCATATTCATGGGATCCCTAAAAGCCCACCTAGTCATGGTTCAACATTAGTGGGATAATTTTGTTAATATTAGTTATTATGGATGCTCGATATTAATCAATATCATTATTAATATTATATTTTCATTAGTAGATTTTTATGTTGAAACCAATTATTATGAACAAAGTTGTAATTATGAAATAGAAGTATTTTATTATCCTTAATGTTAGACCATAGTATTTTATCACGACTAGATTGATTAATGATAGCTATTGTTATATTCATTAGAAATTATTATCACTTTCATTATAAGGTTAGTATAATCCTTGTTAACATGATTGTTAGTATTAGTCCTTATCATATTACCATTATTACTTGTATTAGATAATAGGTTGTTAGTCATTATAGGAATATCAGATAATGTCGGTATATTTAAATATGAACTTGTGAACCATCACTATTAATATTGATGAATTAATGCACCTATAATAAATATTATTCGGTCAGTTGTATGATAATGATAATAATATCAATATTAATAACAATTCAGGATTCAAAATCATAGAATCTAAGTTTAAGACTAAACCCTAAGATAAAACCCTAATTCTACACTAAAATCCTAAAAAATACCCTAGGCTATGATCTGAAACTCTAAGTGGCATGCAGAACTTGGATCTAATTATACAAATCCCTGATTTATGATAGGGAATGACTCTAAGGAAACACACATTCTCTACCAACACAGGTGGGCGGTTTGAAGTATAAGGTGATGATTCTTCCCCTTGAGCTTTCCATCTTCAAATTAACTTAAGTTATAGTTTTTACTTAAATTCATAATTGATATCTCCCTTTATAATCACATGTGTTAGCTGGTGGAAATTGAACTGATGTATTATATGTTTTATGATTATCCTGTATAATTGTTCATGCTTATGGATTTCCTTTTGTGGATTGCTTATGGAACTTAAATTGGTACATTAGTGGAAAATTCCCACATATGAATGTACACCCATACTTGGGATGTAACTTGACTAGTTGTGATCGTAGTGGACCTTTGACATAGTGGTTATTGAGTGGTGGTCTAGATGGATCATTGATGTGGGCCTGCCATCCAGGGTTGTTGTATCTAATGGTTTTTAAGGATGGTCTTTATCGCATGATATAATACTCGCCTTATGTGGCTTATTTTAATATTAGCCCTATGTGGCTTTGTTTTGGGTATTTTTCCTATATGGGTCCAATGTTTTATACTATGCAACCATGTGATGGTAAGCCATATATATTGTAATATGATTAGCCACTAGTTGATGGGGTACCATTAAACATCTTAAGGTGGTAGTCTCATGAGCCGAGGATCGTGGTATGAGACCTATGCCCAAGTTGTCAGCCTACACTAGGCTATACGCTCCCCATGTGACCTTTGAGCTTATTTAAATTAGCTGGTTGTAAATGGGCTAATAATGACTTGGATAATCATGTATACATGGCATATGATGATGACTTGGATCATTATGCCCCGCGATTATGCTGAATGTTGTGCTAATGACTAGTCTTATGCCCGTCCGAAAGTTTTACTCAGGGCACCGACTGTCCGGATGTTTTACTTGGGTCGATGATTACATTCATGTACCCATGCATATAATAAGACTACATTTACTCTGTTTTGGTTGTCTGGATGTTTTATACTATTTTTTACCTAATGCGGCAGTGTGAAATCTCGAGGAAAATTCACACTTAGTTGGCCACTCATCCATCAAATATATAACTGTATAGGTAGTACAGGTGGCCCAGGTGAAATTCATGTTTGTATTGACGAGGAGCAAGCTATATTTGACAGGGATGCATGATTAAAATTGCTAAGGGTTGCTACAAGATTTCATATCCCAAATTTGTTGTAATTTACTATATTTCACATGTAATATTATTTCATTTTGTAATTGTAAGAATAGGGACATTGGTTTGTATAAGTCATTATGGGCAGCTCTTGTATATTTCAAATATAAATGAAATTTTTCTTTATGTTGATTTGTCCATTCTACACTCATTTGCTTACTCTGATGAAAGATAAAAGAAAAATATATACTCGACTTTGACCATCTTAACACTGGGTTTTTGGGAAACGAGTCGTGTAATTGGGTCTTGAAAAGTTGGGGCGTTACAGTTGTATCAGAGCATAGTTTAGACAAACTTGGCCTTAGGAAATGATCTTATACAAGCTTTAAATATCTCGAGTTAGGGCGTTTGAAATTAGAAATTGAACATGGGTGAAATTTCCCTATACTTAGGAAATTTTAAGAACGTAAAAACCCAAACTTAAGTCCCCTTAGAAGTTATTAAGATAACCATTTGGACTTGTGTGAATTTTTCCTCTCGCTAGGAGAAATTGAGAATATTGGAACTCAAAAACTTCAGGACCCCTTGAAACTTTTAAGTTAGACTTTTGAACTCTCACTCATGTAGGAATCCCTTAGAATTGAGAGGAAATGAAAATCTAGAAACTCAAATGTTAGGCTCCCTGAGAGATTGAACTTAGAAATAATCTTAGGTTCCTTTGAAAATTTCAGGCTTAGTCATTTAACTTAGGAACTAAACCTAGGCATCGTTGAAAAATGAATATCTACTATGACGTACATGGGACTACATAAGGACGTTCCTTATACTTAACTTCAGAATGAATTTTTATTTTTTTATTTTTTTAGAAGTCTAGAACATGAACTTTCCCTAAAATAATAATAATATATAATAATAATTCATAGTTAGAAATCACACTCTTGTGATAATTAGTAAATGGACCGAACTTAGACCCGTGGGAGTTTCCTCACTCACCGTACTGGACCTTAAACCAAATCTAAGTACTCCCTAAACTTAAAGAAATCTTATTAGGAAGTGCAACTTGAATTACCTAGTATGCCTCTGTAGCTAGAAATAACAGACTCTGCAAATTCCAATAATTATGAATAAATAGAGGGAAGTTTATAGGATTTTGGGCAAGTTTTAAACCCTAGGTTGAGCCTATGAGGGTTAAGTTTAAGAACCTGGATAAAATTTAGCAATGTCAAAACTTAAGTTTCTATGTAGGAATTTTCGTCCAAACATTTTTAAGTAGTGCATTTGAAAAGGCCAAGCTATATATATGTCCTAGAAGGGGGGGGGGTGGGGGGTGAATAGGACTATGCTAAATTAAAATAAAATCAGCGGAATAAAATATATCAATAGCCTTACAATTATAAATTAATTCACAAAGCTGAAATCAAATCACCTTAATAAATAAGTATTGAGAGATTGATACAAATTCAGTTCTAAGGACAACCTTACACCATAATAAACAAGGGCTTATGGTAGGACAACCTTATTTCTAGAACATCTTTTTTGATCAAAAACTCAATTTTAATAGAAATAAGTGAATAGTAGAGAATTGAAATTAAATGCAGAAATATATATCTAATTTATTACAACAATCCCCACACTTGCTTGAAATGTAAACAGTTACAACATTCACATCCACATGTACATTCCACACAATTGAATGATAAAAGATATGAAAACTAAGTAAGCATTCAATCCACAAGACAAAGAGTTATAGTAGTTCGCCTGTGTGTACACCAACTGTTCTTCAACTACCACACAGAATGCTACTCCACTCCTAATATCCTCACACAGGAAATATTAGCGTTCACTATCAAATAGGTTTTCACAGGTTCACCCAAAACCTTTACAATTGTGTCTTTTTAACTTGGGCTTACACAATTCAAAAACCCACACTTACGAAGTTTTCTGGCTCTCCTCGAGATAACCACACAAATTGAGATTTTTTGGCGAACCTAAACAAAAACCAAAATAGAATGGAATTTACTAATTGTAAAATACCTGGATTTCTCCTCTTGTAGCTGCCCGGAAGAACCAATTGGAGTAGACATTCGAATATAGAAGTTTAATGTCCACTACTCACTTTAATATGATTCTAAGTTCTAATTGATTTTAGATTTAAACCAGTTGGGCGTAGCTATATTTGATTTTGATTCCAAGAAGAAGGAATATGTCAATTCCTCTTTTTAAATCAGATTGGAATATAGAAACAAAATTAAATTAAATAAGCTATCAAAAAGAGATAGAAATTATGCACAAAATAGCTTAAAAATAAACACAAACTTATCTCAGAGTGAAGCCTTGAATTCACTTAATATTCAATGAAAAACTCTGAAATTCGTGTGCTATTTATAGCAGAAGAAGTTCGTCTTCGACTGGTCCTAGGGTTACCACGACTGGTCTTAGAATAAACTGATTTTTGAATTTTTGAGCGCGATCGCATCAGACCATTGTACGACCAGTCGTAAGCAGTCTAAGACTAGTTGAGACCCCTCTACGACTGGTCATGCAACAATTGATTTAGTTGCTAAAGTTTAAGTCGAAGCCTTATGACTGGTCGAAGGTCGAGTCGAGATCATCTCACGATCGATCGAGCAGACTCCAGGACTGGTCGTAGGTGAACTAAAAAATCCAATAAATTGCAACCATTTTAGGACTGGTCTTGGAACTTCTTACTCTGGTCGAGATAGTACTAGGACTGGTCGAACAGGGTCTAAGCTGGTCTTAGAGTAGACCAAAATCATGTAATAATATTCATTGGATTATGTATCCAAAGTGACTTGCCCTAAGGTCAATCTAATGATCTATCAAACCTCGAACATGAAGTATGGACATTGAACACTTCATTTGCTTAGACTTTGATCTTTATGAAGCTTGATTTCTTCTCGATGTAGCTTGACTACTTCAGAAGCTTCAATGTTACTTTAAGTTGTACTTGAGTCCCGTATTTAGTTTTGAATCTTGAACTTTGACTTGCACTTGAATTTGAGTCTTGACCGTGAGTTCTCTCTTAATATTGTAGCTCGAACTGTCATGAAGCTTGAAGAATTCTTTGAGCTAAACTTCAAGTGTTGACGAGGTGTCTCGAACAAATTTATCAAGATATAAACACACGACATACGGAGAAGTTTTGACACACAAAATTTGACAATCAAAGAGGAATCAAATCATAGCACTTATAACATTAAGGTGATCAAAGTGCGCGCGGGAAGCATGATGGTCCTTCGCGTCTATTCAAGTAGATTTCGGGTGCTCTCATTTTCAGGATAGAAGATTTCATAATATTTCCCGTAAGTCTGAAATAATCAGGGTCATTAACTAATGCAATTATGTGTATGCGACGTGTATGCAATTTGATCCGAACTCCATATCCTAGCAGATTCTAATGATCTCAATGCCCTGATCAGGCAGAAGATCGAGATTTACTAGGATTAAGTATTGATACAGAAAATCCTCTATTTTACGTAGGCAAAGGATCGATGTATCAGACTCAAACCTACTATGACCATCTACTCGTGTTACCCTGAACACTGAAAAATAGAAATTGGTAATACACTTTGGACAGCTAGGGACTATCATTAGAAGTAAAAGAAAATAAAGAGAAATGTAAAATATTATCATTAGTGGTCACCTAGCTCTTAGTGGATGTGATGAGACAATTGATGTGGGTAAACCTTTAAACAAATCCTTAGTATTAGTTAATGCTAGAATGGTTCCAAATGTTTAAAAGGAATTTAAATAAATTGCTAATTTTGTTTAGTAGTAGAATGACTTATAACCTTTAGTGGAACTTAAATGCCTTAGTTGTCCTACTAGGCTGAAGACTCAAGGGTTATGGTAGATCTTTATATAGCTTGTTGGGTTTTCACACTTAGACATATACATTGGCCGACTTGTTAAAATAGAGATATGAAAGTTAGAAAAAAAAATCTACCTATAACTTGTTTAAGTCTAAGTTGTGACAGAACGCTTAAACAGATATGATATATGGTACACCATTCGAATGGTGTTGATAATTTAGATATACGCTATTAATTCTCTAAGTTGAAACTTTCTTCAAGGGGGGTAGATTGTAATAACCCCAGTTTTCATAATTACTCATATACATTTGTACAAACACACAACCTTTAAAGAAAATTGGTGAATGCTTAGAAGCATCGAGAACTAAATTGTCGTTGTTCCTATACATGGCATAAATGTGAAATTTCGGGGAAGAAATTCTCTTCAAGGGGGGTAGATTGTAATGCCCGTACTTTACAGTACTCGAGTGTTACCATGTAGATTAATTTAATATAAATATATAAATAATGCAACCTAAATATATACACTATGAAGTATATGTACTGTGTAAAGATTTAAAATTTCATGCTAAAATGATATGTACGTATTTAATGTATATAAATATTATGAAAATAATATTATATTAAATAAACATAAGGAATAATAATTTCATAACATTATTAAATACAAATATAATTTTAATTAAAACATGATATCGTACAATCTTCAATTCATTCATACGTATAATATGATATTGTAAATTATGAATTTTATATTAATAATATATGATCAATAACATATATATAGTAGTATGTTGATATTGTAAAGCATTCTCATTTTTGAGTGAATTAATTTCTTTGATGATTCCCTATTCAATTACCTTAGCAGTGCTTCCGTCTCCATAGGTGACTATCCCATCATTAAGATCTGAATAGTTTAAAAGAAGGGATTTGTCACTTGTGACATGTCTTGAACTTGCGCTATCCAGGTACCACTTTGTTTCATTTCCTGGTATATGGTTTGAATGAGTAACCAGACAATTCTTCTTTTCTTTTGGAACCCATTTTGTGATAGGATTTTTGACAGTGGTAGATTTTGTGTTCTCGTTTAATTCGACCACTTGATTCAATAGCTCCTTGTTAGACATTTTAGGTGGTGATGGATGTGTTTTTCTTCCATCCATATTCTTAGGTGGACTCTTGACATTTTGCATTTCTCTGGTTGATTTAAGTTTACTCATATGATTCTGACCAGAGCTATGATGGGTCCTCCTAGGTGACATGCATTTGAACTTATAATGACCAGAATCACCACATAAATGGCAAACTAGAGTAGTTCTTGTGTTACTTCCTGAAGTAGCAGATTTTTCAGCCATTTGTGCTGTGTTTCCAGATTTTGATTTAAAATTTTCATATCCTAAGCCGCTCTTGTCCTTTTCAGGTCTTCCCATGCCTAAAAGTTTTTCTAATTTCTCACCACTTTGGGAAAGCTTATAGTTTAGCTTAGCAATTTTTCTGGATTCTTCTAAATCAAACAGGAGTGTGTGATTCTCATTTTGAAGGAGCATGTTTTTATCTTTTAATTGCTCAACCTGTTTGTTTAGTTTTTCAAACTTTGTTTTTAGGAAGGAGTTGATTCTTTAGAGTCTATCATTATCTGAATGATATTGTTGTAAGTCATTGATTAGATGTGTAATAATTTCTAGAGTTTTATCCAAGTCTTTTTGCGGCAATTCCTTCTTATTTTCAGACATTCCAAGTCTTTTAAGAATGTTGATGCTATGAATATAAAGTTGATTGTAAGCATCTTGTAGTTTGTTTTGATCTTCTTCTTCTTCCTTTTCTGTTTCCTCATTATCTGACGGAAATTATTCAGTGGCTTGCTGTTCTTTCTCGTTCTTAGATTCATTGGAAATGATTGGAGTAGTAGAAACCATAAGGATTTTCAAGGATTTCTGGTCTCCATCACTCTTTGAGTCACTAGATTCAGAGTTTGACTCTTTTGTATCATCCCATGTGGCAGCCATCGCCTTGTCCTTAGTTTTTCTGTTTGGGCATTCAGTAGATAGGTGCCCATACTTCTAACAGGCATAGCATTGTGGTTCTTTGGTCTTTCTACCAAATTTGCCTACAGAGGGTTTGTCGTCCACATTTCTACCTTTGGAGGGATGGCCATGATTCTTTTGAAAGAATTATCTCAATCATTGTGCCAACAAAGCCACTTCCTCATCTTCATCTTCCTTTTCACTTCCACTGTCCTCATTCGTTGTTTTCTTTAATGTTTTTAGGACAGTTGTTTGGGATTTTTGGGTTTGTTTGAAGTGTAGTTCAAAGGTTTGTAAGGAACCTACTAGTTCTTTTACTTTCATTTCATCAATATTCCTACACTCTTCAATAGTTGTTACTTTGGGATTAAACCGTTCCGGTAGTGATCTAAGTATTTTCCTACAGATTTTTGGAACCGAAACTTTTTCTCTCAATCCACCCATAGAGTTGTAAATGATATTCAACTTTGTGAAGAACTCTATGAAGGTCTCATGCTCTTCCATTCTGAGACTTTCGAACTGTGAAGTCAGGAGTTGAAGTTTAGATCTCTTCACAGTGCTTGTACCTTCATGGGTTGTTTCCAATGGATCCCATGCTTTTTTGGATGTCCCACACATACTTATTTGATTAAATATATCTTGGGACACGTCATAGTAGATGGCATTCATAACTTTAGCTTCAGTTGTTTGTCTTTCTTTATCGAACGTCGTCCACTTCTCTTTGGGTTTGGGTTTTGTGATGGTTGTGCCATTGTCAAGTACAATTTGTTCAGATGGTAGCACATATCCACTTTCAACTATATCCCAAACATCATGATCCAAAGACCTCAGAAAGTAGTACATCCTAGCCTTCCAGTATGCATAATTTAATCCATCAAATACTGGAGGCCTAGTGACCAATGAGCCCTCTCCTTTAGCCATATTCCCAACTTTAGTCAAGATCACTCTCTAGGCAGTGAAACCCTTAACAGAGACCCGCTCTGATACCAATTAAAATAGCAGTGACGACCGCTTTACTTGAAGTCGGAATAGGCCAATGTGTCCCAGAGGGTGAATAGGACTTTTTAAAGTTTTTATGGTTTATTTAAAATCCTATTCCACTAATCTTAACAACAAGCATATATTAGGATTACTCAAAAGTAACTCTATTGGCTTCCAAGCCCGGTAGAGGATCCAATCACAAACTATTTGAGAGATGAATAATATGCAAACTAGTTTATGATGGATATGATTGTGTGTGTGTGAGGTGTGATCTCAGATAATCAGATATGAAAATATAGAATGAAATCACACAAACAAATGAATAACAATCTCAAACACAGTCATTTTTATAGTGGTTCGACTACTTGTCTACTCCACTCCTGGTAACAGTACTCAAACCTTGAGTGTACCAGATTTCACTAAGGAGGTTTTACAGCGGTTCACCTCAAACCTAAGGTTTTAAATCAGGTTCACCTTCAACCTTTACAACCTACACCTAGGCTGACTATTTATGCTCCCTGAGTAAGGATCAACACGTAACACCCGGTTTTAGGCACACTGGCCAAGGATCCACACAAGGAACCTCTGTTTATGCTCCTTGAGCAAGGGTCAACACATAACACCCGATTTTAGGCACATTGGCTAAGGATCCACACAAGGAACCTAACTGTTTATGCTCTCCACAGAGCAAGGGTCAACACAACCCACCCACCATATATACTCCCGCCAGAGGCCTCCTACGAGGGCTTGTAAGGGTGAGAAATACCTAAGACCCATTCCTAAAATGGAATGATCACAAGTGTCCTCTGAACTCCAATTACTTACAAATAAGTGGATGAGTCCCATTCAGCACATTGACGAAGATCTCCTCCTTGTTGATGAAGAATTTTCGGCTTCCTTGATCCGCAACACATGATGTACCAATACGAGGCTTCGAGTTGGGTCAAGGTTAAGATGGAATCCTTACTCTATAAAATGTTTTCCTATAACGAAGATAGAGTGATTCCTATTATGCATTCAAGGCATCCTAACTTAATGTTTTGCCATTAAGGTAGTAGTTGGAGGATCCTTGAATATGGAAGTTCATTCCCCAATCCACTCTATTGAATATCAATGATGAGGGTGGATTGGAGGATGAAATTTCCTGAGGGAAAGGGCTTTGGGTATATGATCTAAGGTAAAACACTCAAAAACACTCTCTTCTTTCTCTACCAGCAACAATAAACAAGTCCTCTTTATATAGGCAAAAGGTTATAACGGATATAAAACGGTCACATTTATGACAGAGTTCGATATCATCGAGCAGGTTCGATATCATCGAGCGTATACTCTCGATAGCATCGATGGTCCGCTCAATGACACATTCAAATGTCATACGCTTTTGAAACCTCTTGCTAGCTGGTCAATGGAATGGAATCCGGTGTCGATGTCATCGGATTTCAAACTCTAATATTATCGATACTAGTGTCGATTCATCGACATTTGAAAATGAGAGAGACTTAACTTAAAATATTTCAGGTTTACAAGAATGATCGAGGGACTTTCGAGATCATCGGAATTTGAATGTCGATGATATCGATAACTGTGTCGAGGCATCGATAAATCCAATGGATTTCTCATTAAGCTTGCTAGACAGTTTATGTCCTTGTTCGATGCCATCGAAACCGTACCGATATCATCGATATTTGAATATCGATTCTATCGAGTGACCCTCGATCAATGATAAACAATCCTGAAATATTTTGCTCGAAAACTACGTTCCCATAACCGATATCATCGAGAGCCTTCCGATATCATTGAGATTTGAATTTTGATAGTATCGAGGAGGCTTCGATATATCGTTGCACATATGATATTCTTAAGAAAAAATAGGGGCACCGGAGATCTGCCTGTCAATATTATCGAGTCACCTTCGATGGACTTGAGATTCAAATATCGATGATATCGATAGTACATCGATACATCGATAAATCCATCCAGATGTTCATGTGGTTGTTGGACACTTTTGTCCTCATTCCGATGGAATCGATTTATCATCGAGGACATCGACAGCGCAGGTTGATCATATCAAGATGTGTTTCGATAAAATTGACAAAGCAAGAAAACTTAGAGATTTTCTGATTTTGAAAAAGTTTTCTTAACTTAAAAACCCTATGACGTTCTAGTTTGTTTTAAGGGTTTTATTTACCTAGTGTTTTGTGACATGAGATGTGAGGCTTAGATTTACCTATGGCGAGCTTGCACACATTCGGTTGGGGCGGACTGTCACACCCCAAACTCGAAAAACGGGCTCATAAAATTCTCGATCGCCAAATCTGGTGTCGACAGCCTCCGTAGTACCCCATTCTAGGCTCCTAGTGCCCATACGCTAGATTCCGATTCTGGGATCCTATAAGGAGGATTTTCAGTATGATTTTTTTTTTTTTTGTAATAGAGCATAACTCCAAGCATAACCAAGTCACAAAACCACATTACCACATATCCACTATATCAAAAACATTAAGTACAATGTGGAAAGGGAAATACAAGGTGATCAGAGCTCCAAAATAGTCAGATGTACGCTCCTACCTCAACGTTACTACTGTCCAACAACACCTGCACGCAACGGTCATGCATAATCTTACAAAAGCTTAGAGGGTGGTGTAGGTGTGTGCGCAAGGCAAGTGCCAAGTATACAATATCAGGGTAATGCGAAAATATGCGGTAAGTCCATGAATGCTATCAACTGTACCAAAGCTATATAATGCAAGACATGAATGCTATCGACCATACCAAGGCCATGCTATGCGAGGCCTATGTAGCCAAATGTCATATGCGAGATGCAAAGCAAGCATGTCAGTCCTCATCAAGTACATATATCAGTATAGTTCTTCTCTGGATATCACCGGGGTCTAATACACCTCACACTGACTGCCTCCTCCCTAGTTGCATAGTCAAGTAAGTGGAAGAGACCACACTATCCGCCTGATCAGTAGTCTACCAATACCTACCTGGCTCATCGATAGCGGACTCATTTATGAGCTGGTCAAACTCAGCCTAGCTTATAGCCCCCTCACTCAGGCAGATAAGACCACACCCCCTTCCAACCGACCACGACACAGTGGGAGACGCAGCCTACTGGTATTTAGCACTCGGGCGCTCATGTATCCACTCGGTCTAGATGTTGGAACATCCCCTTGTACCAAAAAAGTTCTGAAATTTTCACCCAAGGGCATCCTAAGTGCCTACAATGATAGAGCCAATATTTTCGGTATCCGATATGACCATCCATGATGTGCCTGTGGAGGCCACAGCCCCGATGTCGCTAGGACGTGTAGTGAATCACGACACACAATGCGAAATGCATGAGTCACACCTTCAGTCATACAACAATCTCATGCGTACCACGCGCTCATGTGGGGCACTCCGTCTCATAAGGAGTCTCGTAAATGTCTCAGCCCAATGGCTTATGCTATGATCAAACATTCCTCATATTAAGCATACATATGATGCGTATGTACATGAATCATAGAAGTGTACTAAGCATGTTATAAAGTAATGAACTATCCTTACATCGAAGATGGGCCTAGACGGCCTACACGTAACCAGTATGGGCCTATCAATGGGCCCTAGGGAGATTTATAATGCGGACATTAAACCAACATTATTCTTACAATGTGGATGTCAAACCAACATTGCTCCCAAGGCATGACTCACCATAAAACATCATTACACAGCCCATGGGGGAATCACACTTTGTAATGGACCGTAAGGACATCCCGTTGAGCCTCGACCCATGGGCCTTAGATACATCAAATGGGCTGCCTCATATGGGCCTTATATAAATCAAGTGGGCCGCATCAATGGGCCTTATGTACATTGTAATGGGCCATATCCCATGGGCCTTTGAAAACATCACAATGGGCCTCGTAACATGGGCCTTTCATTCACATCAAGGTGGGCCTCAACAACAGGCCATAAATATGATAAGATGGGCCTAATCACTTGGGCTTATATATATACCAAGGTGGGCCTTAATGGATGACCATAAATAAATCAGGATGGGCCTCATCCACATACTAAGGTGGGCCTCAATGGACAGCCACAATAAATCAAGATGGGCCCCATACATATACCAAGGTGGGGTCCACTTGAACTATGATATGTCTTATTCTTTAGCTCATGCCATGAATTGAGCTTTAAAAATGGATGGACGGTTTGGATGCAGAACATGCATCATGGTGGGGCCCATAGATGGTCGGCGTGGATGATACAAGGGAGGAGGGCACAGGGCTTAGTGATGCCACTCCAGCAGGCTGCTAGCGTGAGGTACACCAGCCGTCCCACACAGGGATGGTGTGGGATACAACACATGCATTAGTGGGTCCCACGTGGGGCCCACCACAATGTTTATTTGCAATCCAATCCGTCCATAAGGTCATGCAGACCTGGATGCTGAGGAAAAACAAACTTCATAATGATCCAAAACTTCCGTGTTAACCCAAAAGGGTTTCAAGGGCAGTCGTTAAATCTCCTTTGTTTCCTGTGATGTAGGCCACCTGAGCCTTGGATGGGCCTGATATTTGAGTGGGGCCTACTTCAGGAAGGGGCTCACATAATGAATAGTTTGGATGACAAAAAAATCACAGTGGGGCCCACGGCTAAGCCGTCGGACTACTGTCCATACGCCCGGATTGCGCGAGCGTTCTGCGCCCTGGCAGAAGCACTGACTTACTATATATATATATATATATATATATATATATATATATATATCTTTTAAAACCTATTTTTCTACGGTTTTTCATGTGTGGGGTCCGCATCGGCCGAATCCACCCCGGCCACTGGTTTCCATGGCCCGAGACGAATCAAATAAGTCCAATATCTGATATCTTTCAGTGTATATAAATGACAGGGTAGTTTACAATGGTAGAAACCACTGTTTTTATATGCTCTGGCCCACCAGAAGATCGGATGAACTTCATTTTTCGATTCAACGCCTAAAATGATCCTCTGAATGGGATGAACGACATGGATCGAATACATACATTAAGGTGAGGCCTACACACGTGGCACCCTCAAATAGTTTTGAATCAAAGCCAATATTTGTATTTTCAGACAACGTCCAGCGTCCCTGGACGCTGGACGAGTTGGGCACCCACGCATATAAGGTAGGCCCTGCTCAAGTGGGCCACCAAATGGTGGATGGTGGGGGTACAACACATATATAAAGTGGGCCTCTCCTACATATGACTTGGATCAAATACATCCTTCATGGTGGGGTCCATCCGGGTGGGCCACACGACCACATTATCACATATAAATAAAAAAAAATGAAGAGAGAGGGAAAGAAAAGGAGAAAGGAAGATCGAGTGATGGAGGGACCTGGGCACTATAGGCCATCCCTTTCATGATTGATAACATACGTCAAATGGGTCCCATTACATGTGGGCCCACCGATTAAAATCAACGGTGGAGATCCTTTCTCCACCGAAATGCAAGGTCTAGATGACCCCATTAGTGCAAGGAAAATAAATATCATGATGGGGTCCATGGAGAATGGCCCCATCATGGAATGATCATGAGGATCAAGGTGGGCCATCAGCCACACTTAGGGTCCAAAGTGAGATCCCCACCATCAATCGGTGGGCTTCACTGGGCCCATCATGAAAACATGAAAATCTAGCCTATAGGAGCACCCACCGTCGATCTTCTTGGTCCGTTGGAAAGCCGATCTCCTTGTGCTTCATTTGATGGAGGGAGATGAGGTTTGAATGGCTAGGATGAAGGTTAGAGGGAAGGGAAAGTGGGCCACCAAAAAAATCACTTTTCTCTCACATGGAAGAGCTTGGACGTGTGCGCCTCTCTTGCTTGGGATTTGTTGCTTGGAAAATGAGAGAGAGAGAGAGGGTTGTAAGGAGATGTGAGAGATGGGTGATGGAGCGATGGATGGGAGAGAGGGATGGGTGTGTAAGGACTTTGTTGACTTTAGGGGTAGATGATGTAAGAAGCGTATGGGGTGTGTAAGAAACTTTTGACTTATGAGTTGCTTGGGGATGGGTGTGAGGTGATGGTGTACTTGACCCTTGATGGGATTGATTGATTGATGGATGGATGTGACATGTTGTAGAGATTCTCTTAGGATTTGCAATGCATGGTGTTTTCTTCGAAATAATCGTCAGTCCACATCTCTCAGCCAGGGTATCGGATCGGTGCGTAAGACGCGGCGTCGGAATCGCGGCGATGGTGCGGTCGCAATGATATAAGTCTCGGATTAAGCTGACTCAATTCTACAGGATACGACCTAGGGTAGATCACAAACATTGATTATATGTTACAGGTTGCCGAAATTCGACCGGAATGATTGTGGAAGTTGACGGAACAGTACGAACTAGGATACGGGTCTTACACAGACGCTTTGAATTGATTTTCTTATGAGGCTCTGCAATCTAGCTGACTCAATACTCACACTAATTGACAAACCAGGGCACTTTCAAGCCTAGCTTTATCTACTCCCTCAAAAGGGTAAGGCCACACCCCCTCCCAACCAACCACGACACAGTGGGAGATACGTCCTACTGGTATAAGGCTCTCATGCGCTCATATATATCCACTCGGTCAAGATGTTGGGGCATCCTCTGGTACCAAAGAGGTTTAGGAATTTTTGTCACGCCCTAAACTTGGTAACTGGGCTCACAAAATTCCCGATCGCCGAATTTGGCACCGACAGCCTCCATAGTACCCCATTCTCGGCTCCCAGCACCCATTCGCCAGGTTCCAATCTTGAGATGCTACAAGGAGAATATTTAACATCTGTTTAATTTGTAATAAGGATAACCAAAGGCATAACCCACAAAGAACAACTAAAAACTCGATCATATTTTCACTATGATCAAAAACTTTATAAGTACAATGGGCATAGAGGGAAATACAATAAGAACGAATAAAAGCTCCAAGACGATCTACTACGCGCTCTAGCCTCAACGCTGCTGCGATCCGACGTCACCTGCACGCAACAGTCATGCATAAGCTTATAGAAAGCTTAGAGGGCGGTGAAAGTGTGTGCACAAGGTAGTAATACAATTATGCAGTATCAGAGTAATGTGGAATATGCTAATGAATCCATGAATACCGTTAGTCGTACCAAGGCTATGCGATGCAAGGCGTAAATGATATCGGCCAGACCAAGGCCATGCGATGCAAGGCATGAATGATATTGGTCATACCAAGGCCATATGATGCAAGGCATGAATGATGTTGGCCATACCAAGGCCATGCAATGCGAGATGTAACTCAAGCATACGAATCCTCGTCTAAGTACACATATTAATACAGCTCAAATCTGAAATATCATCGGGGTCTAGTACACTCTGAACCAGATTGCCTCCCCATCGGGCGCAATAAGAGGAGTGGAAGAGACCTCACTATTCGCCTGCCAATATCGAGCTCGGCTCGTCGATAGCAGACCCATTCCTCGAGCTGGTCAAACTCAGCCTAGTTTTGCCCCCTCCACTCGGGCGAGTAAGGCCACACTCCCTTCCAACTGACCACGACACAGTAGAAAGCACGACCTTCTGGTAATCGGCACTCGACGCTCCTGCACCCACTTAGTCTAGACGTTGGAGCAACCTCTTGGTACCATAAGGGTTAGAAACTTTCACCCAAGGATATCTATAGCACCCCATGTAGAATAAGATTTTCGGTATCCAATCCTGCCAACCACAATATGCCTATGGCAGCTATGGCCCTGATGTCGTTAGGGCGTACAATACACATGTCACATGATGTAAGATGCATGAATCACACAATCCAGTCATGCAGCAATCTTACGCGTATCGCGCGCTTATGTAGGCAACTCTGCCTATCAAGGAGCCCATAAACAATCTGCTCCATGGCAGGTGCTATGATCAATCACTCATCTCATCACAAGCATGCAGATGATGCGTATGGACATGTATTATGATATTATATTGTCACATACTCGTAATCGGTATCAATAGCGTCGGCCTTGAAAATTGGCACCGACAATCGAAATCAGAAAATAGAATTGATAATCGGAAGCGATAGCCGGAATCGATCAATCACATATGGCGAATGCAGCCCACTTATTTAGGTTAACCCATGAAGAGAATGGCCTAACAAGGCCTAAGGGAAGGTCACAATGAGGACATCTAGCCATCATTGCCCATCAATGTGGACGTCAAACCATCATTGCTCACAAGGCATGACTGCCAAAAACATCATCACATACATCATGGTAGAATCTCAATCAATGGGCCGATTCGAATGGGCTGAATCAAATGGCCAAGTCAAATGGGCCGAATCGAATTGGGCCGATTTAAATGGACCGATTTAAATGGGCCGACCAAATGGGCCGAATCAAATGGACCAACTAAATGGGACGATTCAAACAGGTCGATTTGAATGGGCCGATCAAATGGGCCGAATCGATGGGCCCCATGAATATCAAATCGGGCCCACCCTTATGTATATTCGAGATCCGACTTATTCACAAGTTAACATAGAGATCAAAGAAGTAGAAACAATATTGGGAACTATGGTGGCCCATAGAAGTTTGAACGGTGGATGTCACGGTCCATTATTTAAATGGTGGGGTCCATTTGAACTTTAGATCTGATTCACTCATTCTCCCATGCCATAAGATGATCTCATAAATGGTTGGAGGGTATGGATGCAACACATGCATCATGATGGGTCCATAGACGGACGGCATGGATGGAATAGGTGGGTGCAACACGCACCATGGTGGGGCCATACATGGCACCGTCCAGATGGATGGTGCAGATGAAACACGTCTGGTGGGTCCCACTAAATAAACAGATGAATGGAGGGCATGTGTAATACACATCATGTGAGACCTACGGATTTCTTATGTTCAAAGAGAGAGAGAGAGAGAGAGATAGAGAGAGACAGAGAGATAGAGAGAGACAGAGAGAGAAAGAGAGAAAGCAGTACGTGGTGCTTTTTACTTTTTTCTTTTTTTTCTTTCCTGCAACCAAAATAGAGGTGGGTCCCACGTAGGGCCCATCCTCGTGTATTATATATAAATTATATAATATATATGATATAATATATAATATAAAAGAAAGCAACATCCAGGCCATCCACGGCCTGGACGGTCACGTGGATTAAGGGGAGGCCCCACACGTGGGGTGTGTCCCATGTAGCATGCATCGTGGTGGGCCCATCTAAATGGA
This sequence comes from Magnolia changhungtana, assembly GCA_030180095.1. Classification (NCBI taxonomy): domain Eukaryota; kingdom Viridiplantae; phylum Streptophyta; class Magnoliopsida; order Magnoliales; family Magnoliaceae; genus Magnolia; species Magnolia changhungtana. Next base: position 9,229,043 of record JASAUF010000625.1, read on the forward strand.
AGGATGGTGTAGATGGGTGTAATGCCTTAACTTTTTAGGACCCGAGTACACGACCCATTTCCCAGAAACCCAAGTGTTAACTTTAAAGGATGGTCAGATATAGTAATTTTCTTTTATCAGAGTAAGTACATGAGCGTAGAGTGGAAAAATTGACATAAAGGAAAATTTCATTATCATCCAGATATACAAGAAGCTACCCATAATGACTTATACAAACCAATGTCTCTGAATTTAACATGTACAAGATTTACAAGATTTAATACATGAAGAATAGCAGAAAGCACATAAATATAAGCCGCAAGATCACGCAGCTCCTCCAGGCAAATACAACCATGCATTCCTAGCGATCGTACCCTGCTCCTCATCAAATCTGAACATGCACATCACTAAAGCCACCTATACTACCTGTATGATTGTATATTTGATGGATGAGTGTGAATTCCCCTCAAGATTACACACCGCCGCATTAGGTAAGAAATAGTATAAAACATCCAGACAACCAAAACAGAGTAAATGCGGTCTTATTAGATGCATGGATGCGTGAATGCGATCATCGCCCCAGGGATGCTCATCCATGCGGATAGTGGGCCGTCACCCATGAAATCATCGAACTTGGGAAACATCATCCAGTCGGAACAATACGTGCCATGTATGCATGATTAACCAAGTCATTATTAGTCCATTTACAACTAGCCATTTTAGATAAGCTCAAAGGTCACTACGGGGAGCACATGGCCTAGCGTAGGCCGACAGGTCGGGCATATTATCCCATGACTACCATCCTTGGCTCATGAGGCACCACCTTAGGATGTTTAATGAAAACCTGTCGACTAGTGGCCAATCATATTACAGTATATAGGGCTTACCATCGCATGATTGCACTATATAAAACATCGAACCCATCTAGGGCAAGTATCAAAATAAAATCACGTAGGGCGAGTATTAAAATATGCCACATAGGGCCGATATCAAAACCATACGATAAATACCATCCTTAAAAACCATTGGGCACAACAACCCTGGATGGTAGGCCCATATCAATGGTTCATCTAGACCACCACTTAGTAACCACCAAGTTGAAGGTCTATTACAATCACAACTAGTCAAGTTACATCCCAAGTATGGGTGTACATTTATATGTGGGAATTTTCCACTAATGTACCGATTTAAGTTCCATAAGCAATCCACAAAAAGGAATCCACAAGCATGAACATTTATATAGGATAATCATAAAGCATGTAATACAACAATTCAGTTTCCACCAGCTAACATATGTGATTATAAAGGGAGATATCAATTATGAATTTAAATAAAAACTATAACTTAAGCTAATGAGAAGATGGAAAGCTCAAGGGGAAGAATCATCACCTCATGTGTCGAATCGCCAACTGATGTTGCTAGTGAGTGCGTGCATCCTTAGAATTGAACCCTACCATGGATGGCAAAATTGAACGTGAGATCAATGTCTTATCAAATATCTATTGTCAAGACCAATACAACCTAGGGCTTGGATTACTTTTTCTTAGGTTTCACCCCAAAGTCTAGGTCTAGGCTTAGGTCTTAGGGTTTGAACCCTAGTTGGTATGAAATTAGTGTTAATTTAGTAATTATAAAGTATTTATTAACCTTAGTGTTATAATCCATTTTAGCTAATGTAGCAAAAATATTTGTTATGATGGTATTGGATAGTGTGATCCATTATCAAGGATAACATCTAGGAATATTAATACCTATCGTCTAATGGTTGAAATTTATTTATGATAAGTAATACGAGCTCATATAACCCGTTAATGGTTAAACATGCTTAATAATCATAGTAGCTATAGTAACGCTAATTATAATAAATCAAGTGATTGACTTAGGGAGAGAAAATTGGATTACATCAATTGACTTCGTAGCGCCACTTGGCACATCTGAGCTGACCCAACTCCACAAGCAGCTCGACCGAGTTTGAACTGAGTTAACTCAGTTCCAGTCTAACCAATTCGATTTTCACTCACTCACGGCTTCTCTTCTTCTCTCTCTTCTTCCTTTCTCTTTTTTTTTTCTCTTTCCTTCTTCCATACTTCCTTTCTCTCACGCTGGAACGCCCAACGGGTCTTTAACTCGAGCCAGCTAACTCGGCAGCGAGTCAACTCCCCCCTCACCTAACTCCACTCTCTCTTTCTTCTCGTTCTCTTCTCCTCCATCCTTCTTTCTCCCGGACTTCTCTCTCTATTACTCTCTCTTCCTTCTTCCTGACTCCTCTCTCTACCCAGGGGAGAACTGGACCCAACCGAGGCCGTCCCAAAATCGAACCGAGTCAGTGACTGGGTCGACTGAACCAGAACGTGGTGCACCTGCACCACCCTAACTCTCTCTCCATTTCCCTTCCTCCCCTTCTTTTCTTTCTCTTTTTTTTTTCACTAGGGATCACACGTCCAGCAGTGTTGCTGGACAGAACCAGCCCATCTCGACTCGATTGGCTCGATAGCGAGTCAACATAAACTGAAACTCTCTCTTCGCTCTTTCAACTTCTCCTCTTCCTTTCTTTCTTTCTCAGCTTCTCCATTACTACCGAGGGCTCTTTGAATAACAGGGATTCAAAATCGACTCAGCTTAAGCCGATCAGACTCAAGACAGACCCACCCGACCAGATTTAATACGTTTTTGATGAAGTCATTGCCTCCAACATGCTGATTTGATCTTGATGAAATTAATAGGAATTAAACACCATCAAATGAGCTATGAAATAGATCTCTCGGATGAGCGACTGATGATCGGGTGGGGCTCAACGACTGGTGCAGCTTGGTGGGGAAGAAGATGTAGGTGTTAATGACAGATTTCAGTCGGGGGTTTACTTCTTTAAACTAATTGTTGTAGGGGGGTGTGTATGAGCTCAGAGGAGCTTGGAGACATTGATTTTTGAAGCTTCAGGGAGGTTTGGTGGGTGGCTTTGAAGGAGGAAGAAAACGTCTATTTTCGAGTTGAGGTAAGCGAGTGGGAGAGAGACCCGTTGCAACTCCCATCTCTTGGGCTTAAATCGTGCCTTGAACTCCCTCAGGACCGTCGGATGAGGCTGAAAGGCCGGGATTAAATCCTGTTATTCGGTTTTTCTGGAAAACAGTTGGCGAAAAGGAGTTTTTTGGCGTCAGTTTTCCACCAAAACCCTAGCTCACGTGAGCAACAACGGCTGGCTGGGATTCGTCTGGTAACGGAGGGCTGAGATGGCGCAGAGCAGCTCATGCAGATCGCTGAGCTGGCTGGGAGAGCAGCTTCTATTTTTAGAAATTTTGTGCTTCGTAGGACCCTATTGCACCACAAACTGTGTCCACACGCACGCATTCCAACACATGATAGGAGTTGGGTTTTAGTGGGGCCCAACCCCTGGACACGATGGACGGTTTAAATTTCCTATAGGGTCAGTGTAGGTGGGCCACTAATTAAAATCAAGGGCATTCATCCGCCGGCTGTAGAAAAAGAGAGAGAGAGAGAGAGAGAGAGAGAGAGAGAGAGAGAGAGGAATCTCTCCTATTTCAGGAGAACACGGGTCAGCACGCGTTTGACCATGCTGGGCCGACCGGTGCACAACGAGTGCACGTGAAATGTGTGCATGCAACATTCAGGTGGGGTCCATAATGGTGTCTATGATTAATCCACGCCATTCATTAGGTTCTAGGAGTTTAGTTAGTGCCCTCGACTAAGGATGGGGCAGCTCCAAGGCTTAAGTGGGCCATACGGATCTATTTTCAGCTCTAATGGTGGATTTTTGTAAATCTAATGGTTGGATCATCCCAGGATTGAGCTTTAGCGGTTGAAGTGATCTAAATGGCTCATTTCATAATAGATTACTAATTTCTGATATTATTATAATTTTATTATAATTTTTTTATGTATTACTTGTAATTACAATGTTTAAAATCTCATATGCATATATAAATAAAATTTTAAATATTAACATACTGCTATATTCATGTTATTGATCATATATTTATATGATTTATAATATACAATATCATATTATACATACGTACGAATTGAAAATTGTGCGATATCATATTTAGATTCACATTATTAAATAATATAAAATTTTAAAATGTCTAATAATTTTTGTATACATATTTATGGAAGATATTTAATACTACATTAGTATTTATAATTCAATTACATACTGTAAAATTATCATCCATCATGTTTAGTTAATATAATTTTATTTTCATAATATTTTATTTACATTAAATATATATATATATATATATATATATATATATATTACACACACACACAAACACACACACTCTTATTATAATATGTTTTCATACACTTCTATATTATAAGTAATTTATCAAGATACATCTATAATTTTTCTAATCTATGTTTGTGTAAAATATAATAAATAAAATAAATATACTTATTAAATATTATGTAACTACTGGATGGTTCGTCTCGAAGATTAATGGATGGAAGCTCTGATACACAGGTGCAGACTGTTTTCAATGGTCAGATTTAAATTAGGATGAACGTGAATGTTCACTTAGGTTAGAGTTGTATTTATACTAGGTTTGGTTATATGGTAACACCCGAGTGCTGAAAAGTACGGGGTGTTACAATGGGTCCCATGGACCCCACGTCAGGGGACACTTCTCTGTTAGCCACCGCCCTAGGGATAGATGCCAAGACCTCAGCGTGAAACGAGGTATCTTTCACTCGATCTGCCAGTGAGCTATGGATGTGGGTGTGTCCCACCGTTGAAACGAGGTATCCCCACTCAGTCTGCCAGTGAGCTATGGATTTAAGTGTGGAAGTGGGCCCCACATGGACATGGTCCACCGTCCAGAACGGTGGATAGTTTGGATATAACACATACGTCATGGTGTGGCCCATCTGGAGGGGTGGAGGACGGGAGTGGTTCCCATGGACCCCACCGTTAGCTGACACTCTGTTAGTACATGTAACAGCCCAAAATTTTTCCAACCTAGAATAAGACGTCCTTAGGCAATGGGTTGATCCCAACACCTTATTAACCTGTCAGAACTCAAACCCAAAGTCTAAAGTCGCCTTTGAACCCATTTCCTTCACAAATCCCACCCTTCACCACCTTGTTCTATTAATTTTTCTAAGTACTCTCACCCTAGACACTATCTTAAACTAGCTAAGTAGTATAACTTGGATCACTTTATATACAAACTACAAAGGTGTCACGCCCCAAACTCGGAAACCGGGCTCACAAATGTAACATCCTGAAAATCGGGGGTCGAGTAGTAACTCAACTCCCGAGTTCCAGAACATCACTTATGCAACAAAATGAATGATGATTGAATGTTGACTGTATTCGTGCATTGAACATGAGTGAGATTAAGCCAAAACAGCATATCATACTCCAGAGACAGTTAAATTACGAGCGGAAGACTGTGATAGACATATAAAATATAAAAACTATGGAGTCTCCAAAGTGTGATAATGTTACCAGGTTAAATAATTACAAGCACAATTCTAAAATATACCAAATGTGAGGAAGTGTAATGTCTTCTATCCCAAGTGTCATAGCCCCGTCAATACAATACCAGGTTTTCATAGACCTGTCAGAGAGTTACATGTAGGAGAACTCCTCCTCAACATCATAGTAGTAGTCCGGCTCTGCTTTATAAGCATCGCCATCACCTGAAACTCAACAAATCTGGTTGGTATGTACAACACCATCCCGTAACGTGGGAGTGAGTAGCTAACTCAGTGGAACAATAAAGCATAGGTTAACATGTGATCAATACAGTCAAGCAGTAATGATAAAGCAGTACAATCAAACACTCCTAACTACTCTTATTAATGCAAGTATGAATGCAGTCATGATAGATGCCCTCACCACACCCTCCCTCGTGCGACACCATCTTACGTTCGCGGCATGCTTTCATCCCTCAGTGCTCCACATCTTCCAGGCACATGCAATGCATGATGAGCATGATTACTAAATTTTTATTAGTCCATTTCAAACAGCAGGATTGGAAAACTAAGGTACCTCCCTTGTATCATTCCCAAAAATGATCCATTCTAGGGTCGTCAGTCCTAGTTAATATCAGACGATGGTGTGTTTTCTAGGTCACTGCAAAGGCTTCCAGGGCTGTTACGTACAAAGGTTACACCACTCCCCCATCATCTCTTAAACGATTCATCACTATACAGAAACAGGCCTAGTTCATACTCTCTACACTGTGGCAAAACTCTAAGGCTCACCGTAATTTCAGAGTATGCTCGAGGTCACTACAAAGGGCTGCCAGGGTTGTTGCTCGCATTCGTTGCATCACTCCCCCATCACCTTATCAGTGTAGGCTGACAGTACGAATATAGTGTCTCATACCACCATAATCGGCTCACGAGTCTGGTTGCTCACTGGTCACTACGGGGAGGCACGTGGCTCCAGCGTAGGCCGACAGCTCGACCACGGTGTCCCATACTACCATGCCCGACTCATGAGTCTTAGCGAATCGAGGTACCATGGTTAAAAGGGATTTCACTGGTAAGTTTGGTACCCTAGGTTCAAGTAGTGGTGACCAAACATGATGAACATACATTAGACATATTGGGTTACCTGACGAGCCTGACTAGCTCGAGCACACAATCACTTGGACGACATGAAGTGCATAAGCACTTCGCGTGGCCTAACCACTGTCGCCAACTGAAGTATGACACGGTTTCATCAAACACATCTTACGTGGTGACACGAATCTCAACCACGATCTCAAGTCTGGTACCGATTGTCTGGACTATAGACATAGTCCCAAACTAAATCAATCCTTATTCATAGCATGTAGAATAAAGCATAATAAGCAAAGTAATTCAAGCATGTTAGTAAGCATGTCATAAAGCATGTTATAAAGCATGTTATAAAGCACTACATAAATAGGAAAAAAAATACATATATCGCACAAATAAGCGGTTTAAGTAAACAACCTCATAGAGGAAATCATATATGTCTCTAAGGTAGTTGAGAATCCCATCTCAATACCCTCTTAAGGCGTCAACATCCAATCACTTACTCACACAAGCATTTTCACAAACACTTAACATACACTTTTTCAACATACTTAGTGTATGTTAGGAAATATGTATTAGGGCGAGTCCATTCGCCAAGCAAGTATTTTACGTATATATAATATATTTATTCAACAAATAATCATGACAAACGCATCTCTAAAATTGTAATGACCGTAAATTTCCATACTATGGCTCGAGTACCACCTCGACCAGAAATCACTTAGGATTAAATCCTTTAGAAATTTAACAAAGTTAACTAAGTGCTAAACTAGATTAGCCATGAAATCCATTGGAATCACGTTAAATACGATCTGCAAGACCCAAAACTTGTAGAATCATTGACGCTAGGTTACCCTAAAGTCTAGGATCAAACTCATTACCCGACTGCTCTCGGGAATGAATTGAAACTCCGTATCAGGTGTGGAACGCACATCGGGAGTCCGAATAATACAAGGTTAAGGACTTAGGACCGCCTCACTGGGCTCGACAACCATCTTGGAAATCAAGTCCGGACGATGTCCCACGGCCATTCGTTCGAGTCCGGAGCGAGGGAGTGTGAAAACCACTGTTTTCTTTACAAAATAAATATCTTGAATAGTGATCTGGCACCACTCACTTACGGATCAGTATTAAGCAACCAGACCGTCAGAATCAGACCAAATTACACCCTCGGATCAGGAAAAATTTCAGGAACATTTACATGACTTGGAATTTCGGATCGAGGCCCACGGACCATTGAAGTGAAAGTGGTCCGCCATGCATGATCTGGGATTCCGATCGAGACGAAAGCATAACCCCACGTAGATCCATGGGTTTTGAGCTTAAGTCCGACGTTTGGCTCAAGGAGGGCCGCCAGAAACCCTCTTTTGAGCTGGAACAACGCCGATTTTCTTACAATGTAAGTATACCTTGAACATAAGTCTATTCCGGAGAGTTTTTAGGCTATATAAGGGCCTTAGAATAGCCCCTCTCATAGCCATACAAATTTGAGATAAAACCCTAAGGAGAGAGGAAAAAGAGAGAGAAAGTTTGAGGTTTGTGGGAGAATCTTCCTCCTACTGTTTCAAATCACCACACGGGCTGCACCACCCCTTCCTTGGCGCTTTTCCGGTGATACCGACTCCGTTTTAAGGTAATAAAACCTAAACCTAGATCTATTTTGTGGTGTATAGGCTACAGGTTATGAAATAGCTAACCGATTTCACTCTTTAGGCTAGAAAACTTCCGAATACGGAAGCTCATCAAACCTTGTCAATCCGTTGAGATTCCAAGGAGCAAGGTGAGGACTTTAGGTGTATAGGTTACGGTTTTCAATGCTTTCAATGTCAGATAATGATAGATTCATGATCTGCATGTAATTGCACATGTACAAAGTGCTTTCCGTTTCCTGTTTCGATTAAAGATGCAAAATATGGAATTTTACATACTCTAGATATACGTAGAAATACCATATATGTACACATTTTGGAAATGTGTTTGCCATGTTTAATTGTTGTATGATTATATAGTATATAGATAAAATACCTGTTTGGCGAAAGGAATCGCCGTAATACATGTTTCCTTGTATACACTATGTATGTTGAAATTGTGTATTTTAGAAAATACCGCATACGTATAAATTTGGAGATGTAATTGTAATGATTATTTGCTGTGTGAATATGATATATATGGATAAAATACTAGTTCGGAGAAAGGACAGCCCTAATACATATATTGCTAACATATGTCATGTATGTTGTAATAGTGCACTCTAAGTGTTTGTGAAATTGCTTGTGGGTGTGCTTAGGTGTTAGTGCCTTAGGTAGGTGCTGAGATGGGGTTCTCAACTACCTTAGAATCACGTATGATACCCTCCACGTGGTTGTTTACTCTAACCACTCACTTATGAAATATTGTGTTTGTATCCCTATTTGTATAGTGCTCTATAACATGCTTTTTAACATGCTTTGTAACTTGTTTCATAACATGCTTTATAATATGCTTTATGACATGCTTGTTAGTGTGCTTGAATTACTTTGTTTATCATGCTTTACTTCACATGTTATGGTTGAGAATTGATTGAGCTTGGGACTATGTTCATAGTCCAGACATCCGGTACCAGACTTGGAATCGTGGTTGAGATTCATCTCGCCACACATGATGTGTTTGGTGAACCCGTGTCGTACTTCGGTTGGCGATAGTGGTTGGCCACATGAAGTGCTTCTGTGCTTCATATCACTCAACTTGTTATGCGCTCGAGCTAGTCAAGCACGTCAAGTAACCCGTGTGTCTTATGTATGTTCACCATGTTCGGTCGCTAATGCTTGAACCTAGGGTACCAAACTTACCAGTGAGAATCCCATTAACCATGGTACCTCGATTCGCTAAGACTCATGAGCCGGGCATGGTAGTATGGGACACCGTAGTCGAGCTGTGTGGTCGAGCTGTCGGCCTACGCTGGGGCCACGTGCCTCCCCGTAGTGACCAGTGAGCAACCAAACTCGTGAGCCGATTATGGTGGTATGGGACACTATATTCGTGCTGTCGGCCTACATTGATAAGGTGATGGGGGAGCGGTGCAACCTTTGTGCGTAACAGCCCTGACAGCCCTTTGTAGTGACCTCGAGCATACTCTGAAATCGCAGTGCGCCTTAGGGTTTGCCGCGATATATAGAGTATGAACTAGGCTTGTTTCTATATTGTGATGAATCGTTTAAGGGGTGATGGGGGAGAGGTGTAACCTTTGTGCGTAACAGCCCTAGCAGCCTCTGCAGTGACCTAGAAAATACACCATTGTCTGATATTAACTAGGACTGACGACCCTAGAATGGATCATGTTTGGGAATGATAAAAGGGAGGTCCTTAGTTTCTCAATCCTGCTGTTTGAAATGGACTAATTAAAAACTCGGTAATCATGCTCATCATGCATTGTATGTGCCTGGAAGATGTGGAGCACTGTGGGATGAAAGCATGCCGCGAGCGTGAGATGGTGTCGCATGAGAGAGTATGTCAGTGAGGGCATCCATCATACCTGCATTCATACTTGCATTAATAAGAGTAGTTAGGAGTGTTTGATTTTACTGCTTTATCATTCTTGCTATGGTATTGATAACATGTTAACCTATGCTTTATTGTTCCACTGAGTTAGCTACTCACTCCCACGTTACGGGACGGTGTTGCGCACACCAACCAGACTCTATCTCAGGTTTAGGTGAGCCGACGATTCAGGAGGCGGAGCCTGATTATGATGGGGACCAGGAAGAGTTCTCTTATATGCAGTACTCTGGCGGCTTCGACTAGGCTGCTGGATTGGCGGGATTTGCAGGGATCACTCCTTAGTTTATTTTTGACATTTTGATCATAAAACAAACATATGTATATGGTGACTCAGACAGATTCATACTCTGGAGAATGAAATGATTTTTGCTTCTTTACATACATGTATATACAGTTCAGTCTTCCACTTACCTTTATACAAATGATCTGGAGTATGAATTATTGTTTTAGTATAATCTCACTCATGTTTATTCCTCTAACACAGACAATATTTAATCATCATTAATTATGTTGCATAAGTGATGAGTTGGAACTCGGGAGCTGAGTTATACTCGACCCCCGATTTTCAAGGCATTACAAGTTGGTATCAGAGCATGATTTTGATTAAACCGGACCTGAGTTATGTTCTCACTACGTACGCTGATGCATGACAACCTAGGAGGGTGCGAGAAAATATAGAAACAGTCCTAGGTTTTCCCGACTTCGCCATTCGGCGAAGTTCATTGAAAATAGACATTTTGATCGAGTTTGTACTCAATCCTGACCGCACGTATCGATCCCAAATCACTTCTAGACCGTCTATTGACGTGTCTAGATCACACTACACCCTACCCCAGCAGTCAAAAATCTACAAATGTTAGTGTGTGTCCGAAAGTGCCCGAAGGTGCCCGAAATAGAGCGAATCGGGGTCGGGGGCCTACCCACGCTAATCCAGGGGTATCCAGGGTGGGACCCAGTGATTTTTGGGGCCCAGGGGACTATACGAACAGGGTCATGGGGCCCCCTTTTTGAAATCCCAAAATTTTTTGGCGAGGCCCTCGCCGATTTTCTGGATGGGCCGGGCCCGCGGCCTAGGCCGGACGTGTTTGGGGGTCCCTAAAACCCCCTACCCTAGCTCCCGTCCTAATCTCATCTCCTAAAACCCCACTTCCTTCACAAACCCCCCTCCCCTAGCCATTTTTCCTCCTACCTTGCTGCCCTCTCTTGCAAATCGTCTCTCCAACCCTCTTCTCTACCGTTTTCGACCACACCCTACCCTCCTCCACCGTGGACTGCTGCCTCCTTCTCCATTTCCTCTTCGTTTCCCTCTTTTGGACCCCCCACATGCCGTTGGAGCTCCCAAAATCGTGTGAGCTATCTCCCCACCTGATCTCCCCATTTCCCTTCTTCATTCCCTACCTTTTGGCCCTCTTCAGCGCCTGTTGGGGCAACTGATCATGGAGGACCGGGGAAGTCAGCCCCTTCTCCCCTATTTCATCTTTTTCCATGGCCCTTTTTGAAGTTGTGGCGGCCATTTTCTCCATCTCCACCATCCTCTCTCTGATGGGCAAGAGAAAGAGTGCCACAGTTGAGGATGAGCCTAGTTGACCTACACGATCAAGGCAGCCGCGAGACACCGCCGCTAGCTCGAGCTTTGCCAGGGAGTTTCACATGAAGCGGGACCTTGATCCCCGGATCCCTACCGAACGGGTACAGTTGGCGGCGCTACCTCATGGAGTTTATGAGGACTGCATAGTTCTTTTTGAAGCCCATGTGGATGGTCGGCTATTCAGGGAATATTATTTGTTCGAACAAGTGGAGGCGGCCCTCTGGGGTCCGCTATTTGAGGTCAGAGGTCGCGCAAATTCCGGCACCGTCAGAGCTTTCTACGCTAACATTCGTGAGCCTACACTAGACCCTTTGCAGTTCCGGCTCTTAGTTGGGGTGGATCTGTTCGTCACCATTGATGTGAGGACGATCGCGCGGCTTATGAATATGCCCCTGGGTGACGTACATGCAGCGAGCTGAATTTGGGGACTGCTCGTGAAAGGGATTGTCGTACACGATACCTTTGTGGTGGCAGCCAAACAAAAGCCTGCTAGCATCCCACATGTCAGACGACTTCCGCCTATTACATCACATCTTCACATACAACCTTTACCCCAGGCACAGTAATCGCAGCGAGTGCAAGCGCCTTATGGTTGATTTTCTGTATTAAGTGGGGCAGAGGGCAAACTTGTGTGTGCCCACTTTCATGTTGCGACAGATCATGAATGTTGCAGGCTCCACCAGGAGCTCTGATTCGCTTCCTTTCGGCCGACTCATATTCAGGATTGCATGGGAGTATGGCTATAGTATGGGGGTGGAATTGCCAGTACCGGTCCACCAAATCGACGAGAATACTCTCAAGCAGATGAAACTTGGGGCACAACGACAACGAGCCTGACGGGGGGAGAGTGAGGATGAGATTGAGAGTGATGAAGACAAGAGTGAAGATGGGAGTGAAGCTGAAGAAGAGGAAGAGGAACCTGAAGCTCAGAACACTGAGGAGAGTTCACCTCCTGCGGCTCAGGAGCAGGGCGTGGATCAAGCTGCCATTGTTGCACGTTTAGCCCATCTTGAGGAGGGCCAAGCCACCCTACAGCAGGAAATCGGGTGGGTCCGAACCAAGCTCGGCAAGGTGTCTCGCACCTTGAAGGCCATCCTGTGTTGTCTGCAGGACAAGAATGCCCCTCCTCCATCGCCTGATTCGGATGCCTAGCCATCCATACTGCTGCTTGTAGTTGTTTTGGTTTCTCTGTAGTAGGTTTATGTTTCATGTTGATGATGTAGTAGATAGTTAGATGTTTTAAGTGTTTGATGTTGTAGACGTATTGGCTCACATGTAATTTCTGTCATGATTCATGTAACTCTGTATTCCATGTATTATGACAATTTTGGGTAAATGAAAAGCATGTAGCCCCTTTTGCTATGAGATGTATGGAATGCTTAAAGTTATTATATGATGCGTTGCTATGCTTTATCTCACCAACGTTACACCCTATGTTGTATAGGGCATGCCGTGGCAGTATACGTGGAGAACGGTACGCCTCCTTCTTACTAGCTCGATGGACCAGACTCCTTCTGGTAGTAGTGGTCCTACGGACGGAGGGTTTGATTCTGATCAGCCTCCTGCTGGTCCTACCTGTGGACTGCCACCTTACACGCCCCCGGTTCGTGAGCAGTACTGGGCATCATCATCTGTGCAGCATGACTCACAGGCTGCTCCGCCTACGGATAGGATCGAGTAGTTGATGTTGATGATACATTAGCAGCAGATGTAGCAGCAGTAGCAGTACCAGCAGCTTATGACCACTATTGCTGAGGCCTTATCCCAGGGTGGTAGTGCGACTCCACCTACGACATCTGCACGTCCTGCTGAGCATTTGGAGCCTCCTGCTCAGTTTGAGGATGTACCTCTGCCCTCACCCATTGCACCTCCTACTGGAGATGTCGGTACCCGCGGTTTACTCAAGCGATTTCAGCGCTTGAGGCCTCCTTCATTCATGGGTTCTCATAGACCCGAGGAGGCAGAGTTTTGGCTTGACCGCATCTCCAAGATGCTTCGGATCCGCACTTGTTCGAGGCGGAGCGGTGTTGGTGGCCGCTTTCATGTTTGAGAGGGAGGCCAGTCTATGGTGGGATAGTGTGTTGCGTTCTGTCGCAGCAGACTACGTGTGGACTTGGGAGGCTTTTGAGTTCCGGTTCCACGAGAAATACTACCCGCAGACTTACCGACATGAGCGGGAGGATGAGTTCCTACGCCTCAGTCGGGGAGGCATGACGGTTACCGAGTATGAGCACCGCTTCACAGAGTTGGGCCGTTTTGACTATCCTCGTCATTGAGCAGATGTGGATGCGTCGCTTTTCTGGAGGTTTGCGACCTGACATACGGTCGAAGATATGCTGCCTCAGTATACTTACCTATGCAGCACTGGTTCACATGTCTATGACGGCCGAGCAGGATGTGGACCGGTTGGCCTGATCTCGTGGTGCTATGGTTACAAGGCCATGACAGGAGTTACAGAGCAGGCCTATCCTAGGTAAAAGGCCTCGTGCTGACTCGCCTCCCAGGATCGCAGCGCCAGTGGCTCCGGTGAGGCGCCCTATTGTGACCTGCACGTATTACGAGAAACAGGGTCATCTTATTGGGAGTTGTTTCACGTGGATGAAGGATAGTGGTTTCTCTCCACCACAGATGTTGGGTCGCTCTTGCTCGCAGGCCTTATCGACTCTACCTTTACAGACTACCCCTGCCCATCCTTCCTTCCGACCTCCTGTATCATGCTTCCGGCAGCTGCAACGGCCCTTGGCTCCTTAGCCGAACCGTCAGCAGCAGGCTCGCATACATACGCTCGTTGCTGAGGCACTTGAGACGTCGCCTTCGGCCCCGACAGCTTTTGAGGGTACGACTCACATTCACGGTACTTCTATTTCCTTGTTGGTGGACACTGGGTCCATTACTTCTATTATTTCTTATGGGGCAGTTAAACATCTATCTTTGTGTACTATTCCCACTAAGGGACTGAGACTTACTACGGTCACTGGGACTTTTTCGGATGTCGCACGGTTATGTGAGGGTTGCTTTGTAGATTTGGGTAGCAGTACAGTGCTCGTCGACCTCATTGTTGCTCCACTATGGCACTACGATGTTATCCTCGGTATGGACTGGCTCGCTAAGATGAGGGCAGAGATAGATTGTGATATTCGGATTGTGACCGCCTATGGATTTGATGGCACAGTTTTCACGTTTCCAGTGCAGGTCTGTTGGTCCTGCCGCGTTGATTGTTATGCTACTTTATTAGTACCGATTGATGGTCCGACAGTGGAAGATACGCCGGTGGTTCGGGAATTTATAGATGTGTTTAAGACTATTCCTAGTTTACCTCCTCAACGCGAGATCGATTCTACAATTGATCTTACGCCTGGTGCGACACCCATCTCGTTGCCGACTTATCGCATGCCTCCATGTGAGATGGAGGAGCTATGGAGACAGATTGATGAGCTTGTAGAGAAGGGTTTTATACGACCTATTGTGTCTCCATGGGGAGCACCTGTGCTATTTGTGAAGAAGAAGGACAGGTCACTATGGTTATGTATTGATTACCGTAGGTTGAACCAGGTCACGGTGAAGAACAAGTATCATTTGCCCAAGATAGATGATCTGTTTGATCAGTTAAGGGGGCGAAGTATTTTTTGAAGATTGATCTACAGTCGGGGTACCACCAGTTGCGCGTCATAGACGAGGACGTGCAGAAGACAGCCTTCAGGATGTGCTTTGGGCACTACGAGTTCCTAGTGATGTCGTTCGGCGTTACGAACGCACCAGCCGTGTTCATGAACCTGATGAACCAGGTATTTCGGCCTTTCCTATACCGATTCGACATCGTCTTTATTGATGACATTTTGATATACTCTACGAGTCGGGAGGAGCACGAGGAGCACCTGAGAGCGGTGTTGGGTACATTGGAGAAGAACCAGTTGTTCGCACAGTACAAGAAGTGTGACTTCTGGCAGGAGGAAGTCAAGTTCCTCGGACATGTAGTGTCCAAGGATGGGATAGCAGTGGACCTTGCTAAGGTAGTCACGGTTCAGGATTGGCAGCAGCCTGGCTCAGTTACCAAGGTGAGGAGTTTCCTTGGTCTGGCAGGGTATTACAGGCACTTTATCTGGGATTTCTCGAAGATTGTCAGGCCGTTGTCTTAGTTGACCCAGAAGGACCTGAAGTTCGCCTGGAATGGAAGGCGGAAGCAGCTTTTAAGGAGCTGAAGGACAAGTTGACGTCCACCCCTATGCTAGTATTGCCAGAGCAAGGGGAGAAATACACGATATATACTGACGTGTCTCGCGTTGGTTTAGGTTGTGTCCTGATGCAGAAGGACAGGGTGATTTCGTATGCCTCGAGACAATTAAGGAAGCACGAGGAGAATTACCCTACACACGGGAGGTTGGACGGTGTCATCTTTGCATTGAAGCTCTGGAGACATTACCTCTACGGAGAGGAGTTCGAGCTTTTCTGCGACCACAAGAGCCTTAAGTACATATTCACACAGCGAGACTTAAATATGAGACAACGCCGATGGATAGAGACCTTGAAGGACTTCAAGTTCGAGGTTTCCTACCATCCTGACAAGGCGAACCTTGTAACAAACACGTTGAGCCGCAAGAAGGCTATAGCATTTGCGGCACCGTTGATGATAACTGAGTGGGACATGGTTGAGTTCGTGCGGGACTTTGAGCAGAGACTCACTGTGGAGGAGCCATTTGAGTGTGTTGTACACGTTTGGGTGCGACCACTTATTGATGACAGGGTTATTGAGGCCCAGAAGGGTGATGTGCGGCTGTCTGAGCTTCGAGAGCAAGCTAACGATGCCGAGGACTCTGAGTGGAGAGTTGGTTCTGATGGGAGTCTACGATTCCATGGCCGCCTATGCGTTCCTGACATGCCTGACTTGAGACGCGAGCTTCTCGAGTCTGCTCATGACTCGAAGCTCGCGATGCATCCTGGTAGCACGAAGATGTACTGGGATATGAGACGGTCGTATTGGTGGGATAACATGAAGGCCCACATCGCTGAGTATGTGTCTCGTTGTCTGATGTGCCAGCAGGTCAAGGCAGAACATCGCCGACCTCCTAGACTGCTTCAGCCTATGCCCATAGCAGAGTGGAAGTGGGACTTCATCTCCATGGATTTCATATCAGGGCTGCCGAAGACGAGGAAGGGACACGATTCCATTTGGGTGATTGTGGGTGGTTGGCCGAATCGGCCCATTTCCTCCCTATCGAGTTATGAACTCGCAGACGAGCCAGCTAGATTGTACATCGAGAGATTGTGCGTACGCATGGAGTTCCACTTGAGATCGTCTTTGGACAGAGACACGAGGTTCACATCTATCTTCGGACTCGTATCCCAGAAGCGATGGGTGTGAAGTTGAAGTTCGATGCGGCGTTTCATCCTCGGGACCGATGGGCGCAGACGAGGCGGGTGAATCAGTCTGGAGGATATGTTGAGGGCCTGTGTGCTGGACTTTAAGGACAGCTGAGATGACTGTCTTCCTTATGCAGAGTTCGCCTACAACAACAGCTTCCAGGCGAGTATTGGTATGGCGCCATATGAGGCCTTGTATGGTCGTCCTTGCAGAGCACCGCATTGTTGGGCTGAGGTTGGCGAGCGTAGTCTGATTGGCCTGGAGTTGGTACAGGCGACTATAGAGAAGGTCAACATTATCAGACGTCGACTACTTACAGCACAGAGCAGGCAGAAGAGTTACGCCGATACGAGGCGGCGACCGCTTTAGTTCGAGGTCGGGGATCACGTATTCCTCTGAGTTTCCCCTATGAAGGGAGTCCTTCGGTTTGGGAAGAAGGGGAAGCTCACGCTGAGGTTTATCGGTCCGTTTCAGATACTGGATCGAGTGGGTGATGTGGCGTATCGTCTCGCTTTGCCCACGCCACTTGCAGCTGTTCACAATATATTTCATGTATCTATGCTGAAGAAGTACATTCCTGATCCTTCACATATCATCAGATGGGAGCAGGTACAGCTGAGCGAGGATGCTACGTATGAGTTGCGCCCGACGCGTATCCTTGACAGGAAGGAGCAGGTACTGCGTAGCAAGGTCATTCAACTTGTAAAGGTACTATGGACGCATCATTCAGAGGAGGAAGCTACTTGGGAGACTGAAGCCGAGGTCAGGAAGAACTACCCTCAGATTCTCGAGGAATACGAAAAGGTACAAATTTCGAGGACGAAATTTTTGTTTAAGGGGGGTAGATTGTAACGACCCGTAAATTTCCATACTATGGCTCGAGTACCACCTCGACCAGAAATCACTTAGGATTAATTCCTTTAGAAATTTAACAAAGTTAACTAAGTGCTAAACTAGATTAGCCATGAAATCCGTTGGAATCGCGTTAAATACGATCTGCAAGACTCAAAACTTGTAGAATCATTGACGCTAGGTTACCCTAAAGTCTAGGATCAAACTCATTACCCGACTGCTCTCGGGAACGAATTGAAACTTCGTATCAGATCTGGAACGCACATCAGGAGTCCAAATAATATGAGTTTAAGGACTTAGGACCGCCTCGCTGGGCTCGACAACCATATCGGAAATCAAGTCCGGACGATGTCCCACGGCCATTCGCTCGAGTCCGGAGCGAGGGAGTGTGAAAACCACTGTTTTCTTTACAAAATAAATATCTTGAATAGTGATCTGACACCACTCGCTTGCGGATCAGTATTAAGCAACTAAACCGTCAGAATCAGACCAAATTACACCCTCGGATCAGGAAAAATTTCAGGAATATTTACATGTACTTGGAATTTCGGATCGAGGCCCACTGACCGTTGAACTGAAAGTGGTTCGCCACGCGTGATCTGGGATTCCGATCGAGACGAAAGCATAACCCCACGTAGATCCATGGGTTGTGAGCTTAAGTTCGACGTTTGGCTTAAGGAGGGCCGCCATAAACCCTCTTTTGAGCTGGAACAACGCCGATTTGCTTACAATGTAAGTATACCTTGAACATAAGTCTATTCTGGAGAGTTTTTAGGCTATATAAGGGCCTTAGAACAGCCTCTCTCACAGCCATACGAATTTGGGATAAAACCCTGAGGAGAGAGAGGAAAAAGAGAGAGAAAGCTTGAGGTTTGTGGGAGAATCTTCCTCCTACTGTTTCAAATCACCACACGGGCTGCACCACCCCTTCCTTGGCGCTTTCCCGGTGATACCGACTCCGTTTTAAGGTAATAAACCCTAACCCTAGATCTGTTTTGAGGTATATAGGCTACAGGTTATGAAATAGCTAACCGATTTCACTCTTTAGGCTAGAAAACTCCCGAATACGGAAGCTCATCAAACCTTGTCGATCCGTTGAGATTCCAAGGAGCAAGGTGAAGACTTTAGGTGTATAAGTTACGGTTTTCAATGCTTTCAATGTCAGATAATGATAGATTCATGATCTACATATAATTGCACATGTACAAAATGCTTTCCGTTTCCTGTTTCAATTAAAGATGCAAAATATGGAATTTAACATACTCTAGATATACGTAGAAATACCATATACGTACACATTTTGGAAATGTGTTTTCGATGTTTAATTGTTGTATGATTATATAGTATATGGATAAAATACCTGTTTGGTGAAAGGAATCGCCGTAATACATGTTTCCTTGTATACACTATGTATGTTGAAATTGTGTATTTTAGAAAATACCGCATACGTATAAATTTGGAGATGTAATTGTCATGATTATTTACTGTGTGAATATGATATATACGAATAAAATACTAGTTCAGAGAAAGGACAGCCCTAATACATATATTGCTAACATACGTCATGTATGTTGTAATAGTGCACTCTAAGTGTTTGTGAAATTGCTTGTGGGTGTAAGTGCTTAGGTGTTAGTGCCTTAGGTAGGTGCTGAGATGGGATTCTCAACTACCTTAGAGTCACGTATGATACCCTCCACGTGGTTGTTTACTCTAACCACTCACTTATGAAATATCGTGTTTGTATCCCTATTTGTATAGTGCTCTATAACATGCTTTTTAACATGCTTTGTAACTTATTTCATAACATGCTTTATAATATGCTTTATGACATGCTTGTTAGTGTGCTTGAATTACTTTGTTTATCATGCTTTACTTCACATGTTATGGTTGAGAATTGATTGAGCTTGGGACTATGTTCATAGTCCAGACATTCGGTACCAGACTTGAATCGTGGTTCAGATTCATCTCGCCACACATGATGTGTTTGGCGAACCCATGTCGTACTTCGGTTGGTGATAGTGGTTGGCCATATGAAGTGCTTCTGCGCTTCATATCGCTCAACTTGTTGTGCGCTTGAGCTAGTCGAGCACGTCAAGTAACCCGTGTGTCTTATGTATGTTCACCATGTTCAGTCGCTAATGCTTGAACCTAGGATACCAAACTTACTAGTGAGAATCCC
Organism: Magnolia changhungtana; assembly: GCA_030180095.1. Taxonomy (NCBI): domain Eukaryota; kingdom Viridiplantae; phylum Streptophyta; class Magnoliopsida; order Magnoliales; family Magnoliaceae; genus Magnolia; species Magnolia changhungtana. The sequence goes on from JASAUF010000625.1 coordinate 9,249,065, forward strand.
CTTAACTATGGTACCTCGATCCGCTAAGACTCATGAGCCGGGCATGGTGGTATGGGACACCGTACTCGAGCTGTCGGCCTACGCTGGGGCCACGTGCCTCCCCGTAGTGACCAGTGAGCAACCAAACTCGTGAGCTGATTATGGTGGTATGGGACACTATATTCGTGCTGTCGGCCTACATTGATAAGGTGATGGGGGATCGGTGCAACCTTTGTGTGTAACAGCCCTGGCACCCCTTTGTAGTGACCTCGAACATACTCTGAAATTGCAGTACGCCTTAGGGTTCGCCGCGACATATAGAGTATGAACTAGGCCTGTTTCTGTATTGTGATGAATCATTTAAGGGGTGATGGGGGAGCGGTATAACCTTTGTGCGTAACAGCCCTGGCAGCCTCTGCAGTGACCTAGAAAATACACCATCATCTGATATTAACTAGGACTGACGACGAATGGATCATGTTTGGGAATGATACAAGGGAGGTACCTTAGTTTTCCAATCCTGCTGTTTGAAATTGACTAATTAAAAATTCGGTAATCATGCTCATCATGCATTGCATGTGCCTGGAAGATGTGGAGCACTGTGGGATGAAAGCATGCCACGAGTGTGAGATGGTGTCGCTGATGAGGGTCGAATATTACATATTAGACCCCGACTATTACCTGATTTTACGTACATGATAATGCTTAATGCCATATTTTAATTGTGTTTTTATTACAGGATGAAATCAGGAGCGTGTATTGAAAAATGATGTTAAAAGCATGGATTTGACTCTCTGGAATTACCAGAGCACGGGATGAACCTAAGAGGACCAATATTGAAGAATTTACATGCCTGGGACCCGAGGAAATCGGCCGTTCACGTTTAAAGAGGCCCGAAATTGGTCAAGAATGAAAGATCACATGGTTCCCTCCATCAATTGGCTCGAAACTTTATACATGGGATTAGGGATATAAATTAACCGTACATTTCAAATTTCAGCCCTCGGATCACTAGGAAGTGCCCTAACTGACAGATCAGTCCATAAACCGTTGATTTGGGCCCACCTGATAACAGAATATACTTCAAATTCGGTCTCAACTGTTAAAATTGGATGGGAAAACAGATGGTCGGAGTGGATTTATGAAATACATTACAGTGAGCCTGTATGTACAACGTGTGTATATGGTGTACACACGTGCTCGAGCCGCACCGAACCGAGTCAGCCTTCCAAATCCGCTCCCGCCCATGGCAACGGCAGTTGCCGTTTACGGCTCAGCGAACGGACGGACGCTGGTCCGTTTTGCGGCCGGTTGTGAGCCCCACACGTGTCCCATCCGGCCAATCCGTACCGTCCACCATGTAGACAGCTGCGAATACTATAAAACCATGTTTCTACTTTACTCCCATGCGTGCACACGTGTGCGGTACAGAGGCCACAAAAGGGCTGTCCTGCAATGTCCAAATCTGATCTTTTTGTGTTTTCTTCTCTGGGCCGCATCATTGGACGTTCAAAACTACCTATTCTTGACTGAAATTTCGTCCTGAATCCAATGGACGGGGTGGATTTCCCAAAAAACACTTCCATGGGGCCCACCGATCACGACAGCGAAAGGGTGCGAAAGGTTTCGCACAATTTGAAAATCTGGTTTTCCAGGCGATTGTGGGCCACCATCTTTGATCATATGGCAGATCTGAACCGTCCATCATGTAGAGGACCCAAGAAAGTCCTAAGGGACGGTGTTTGTTGGAATTTGAACGAGGAAAGTATGGTATTTCGAGGTCTCAAACTTGGCTGCGAAAAGGTTTTTCTTTAACGCGTGCGGCATGACTTCCCAAATCCGATTTTCACCACTCCAGCCACTCCATCGGTATAAAAAGAGTTGCAAAACATGAGGAAGGACATCCAGAGAAGCAAGAGAATTCCAGATCTAGAGGAAAAGAGAAGAAAGAGAAGAAAGAAGAGAGAGAGAAATTGGTTTGATATTTCTTTTATGAATTTTTATTTATCCATCTGTTTAATAGATTTTATGGGTAACTAATCTCTCCTACTAGAAATTTGAGATGAAACCCTAATTTGAACACCCATTGTTCTATGTTGATTTTACTTTAATTAGATTGATTTGTTTCTTTCTCTAGTGTGCTTGATTGTTTTAAATTTTATACTTCTCCATCTATGAACTTTGATCGAGTCTATGGATGGATGTTGTTTGGATGCTTATTCTAGGTGCTTGTGTCGATTATGAACGAGGTTCCTATAGGGGAAGAGACGGGCGCTTTAATGAACGGTATATTCCATATGCCCGACCAAGGACATGGGATATGTTATTCATAGCATTGTTTGAAGGAATTAGACAATCTGTATGCCCGATTAAGGACACAGATTGTGCTTTCTCTAGATAAGTTAGATCAATCTAAATTAAAGTGAATTAACAGACAAAACAAGGGTTAGGATAATTAGGGGTGGATTCGAAAGTCCTAGTGCTCTCTCTGATTGAATTTTCTTCCTTATTCTCAATAGTTATTTTCCATAAATTAAAGAGATGGTGTCGCATGAGGGAGTATGTCAGTGAGGGCATCCATCATACCTGTATTCATACTTGCATTAATAAGAGTAGCTAGGAGTGTTTGATTTTACTGCTATATCATTACTGCTTGACTGTATTGATAATATGTTAACCTATGCTTTATTGTTTTAATGAGTTAGCTACTCACTCCCACGTTACGGGACGGTGTTGCACACACCAACCAGACTCTATCTCAGGTTTAGGTGAGCCGACGATTCAGGAGGCGGAGCCTGATTATGTTGAAGACTAGGAGGAGTTCTCATATATGCAGTACTCTGGCAGCTTCGACTAGGCTGCCGGATTGGCGGGATTTGCAGGGATCACTCCTTAGTTTATTTTTGACATTTTGATCATAAAACAAACATATGTATATGGTGACTCAGACAGATTCATACTCTGGAGAATGAAATGATTTTTGCTTCTTTACATACATGTATATACAGTTCAGTCTTCCGCTTGCCTTTATACAAATGATTTGGAGTATGAATTACTGTTTTGGTATAATCTCACTCATGTTTATTGCTCTAACATAGACAACATTTAATTATCATTAATTATGTTGCATAAGTGATGCATTGGAACTTGGGAGTTGAGTTATACTCGACCCCCGATTTTCATGGCGTTACAAAAATATGTATGTATACGGCACTTTCTACAATACAGTATTTCTACATACATAGTGTATATTAGTAAAACATGTATTTGGGCGAATCCTTTTGCCAAATAAGTATTTTATCTATATATCATATATTCATACAACAAATAATCATGTCAAACACATTTCCAAAATTTATATGTATACGGTATTTTCTACGATTACCTAGAATATGTAAAATTCCATAATCTACATCGTTAATCGAAACAAAAATGGAAAGCACTTTATACATGTGCAATTGCATGCAGATCATGAATCTATCATTATCTGACATTGAAAGCATTGAAAATCATAACCTATACACCTAAAGTCCGCACCTTGTGTCGTAGAATCGTAACGGAGTTGATAGGTTTGCTAAGCTTCCGTATTCGGCAGTTTGGCAACCTATAGAATGAAATAGGTTAACTATTTCCACAAAAAAGATTAGAGTTAGGGTTTCTTACCTAGAAACGGAGCCGGAATCACCGGGAATGTGATTAGAATGGAGCAGTTAAGCATGGATAGCAGCAGGGAAGCAAGGCAGGGAAGAATCTCTCACATCTCTCTCACTTTCTCTCTCTTTCCCTAGGGTTTTTCTCAAATTCGGATGGCTGAAATGAGAGAGGGTTTAAGGTCCTTATATAGCATAAAACTTCACCGAAATAGAGTTGGGAACAAGGTATAGTTGGGTTTTGTCCAAAGGGCTTCTGTTTCAGATCAACGGAGGACTTCTGGCGGGCTTCCTTGAGCCAAAGGTCGGACTTAAGCTCACAAACTATGAATCTAGGTTCTATTAAGTTTTTGTTCCAGTAGGGTTCTCAGATCACGCGTGGCAGGCCAGTTTCAGCTCAACGGTCAGCGGATCTAGATCCGAAATTCTGAGTACATGTAAATGTGTATAAAATTTCTCCTGATCCGATGGTGTAATTTGGCCTGATTCTGACGGTCAGGTTGCTTAATACTGACCTGCAAGCGACAAGTCTCAGATTACTATTCAAGATATTTATTTTGTAAAGAAAACAAGTGTTTTCACACTCCCTCATTTCGGACTCAAGCGAACAGCCGTGGGACACTGTCTGGGTCTAATTTCCAAGATGGTTGTCAAGCCCAGCGAGGCGGTCCTAATTCCTTAACCTCGTATTATTTGGATTCCCGATGTGCGGTCCAGATCTGATACGGAGTTTCAACATGCTCTCGAGAGCAGTCGGGTAATGAGTTTGATCCGAGATTTGAGGGTAACCTAGCGTCAATGATTCTACAAGTTTTGGGTCTTGCAGATCGTATTTAAAGCGATTATAGTAGATTTCGTAACTAATCTAGTTTTGCACTTAGTTAACTTTATCAAATTTCTAAAGGATTTAATCCTAAGTGATTTTCGTCTGAGGTGGTACTTAGTCCTTTGTAGTTTGTATATAGAGTAATCCAAGTTGTACTACTTAGCTAGTTTAAGATAGTGTTTAGGGTGAAAGTACTTAGAAAAATTGAAAGATCAAGGTGGTGAAGGGTGGGATTTGTGAAGGAAATGGGTTCAAAAGCGGTTTTAAACTTTGGAATTGAGTTCTGACAGGTTAATAAGGTGTCAGGAGTGACCCATTGCCTAAGGACATCTAATCCCAGGTTGGCAAAAATTCAGGCTGTTACAATCTACCCCCCTTAAAACAAAATTTCGTCCCCGAAATTGGCTAAGGGTAATAAAGAAAGATTTAATTATTTCTTTGCCTAAGCTTTATTGATTTCATATTTCTATGCGCAGTAGGGCATATACTAGTCTGATTCATTTTAGTCTACCCCCCTTAAAACTTATTTCTTCATCCATTTCTCATACCCTGATGATTTGCTACAGTTTATTTCTTTACCTCTTTGGAGTCTTGACTTCGATTCCCAACTAGTTAGAGTAAGATAGCTGTTTTCAATGTTTGACCAACACGGAGAGACGGTTATAGTGGGTTTGATCCCGATACATTGATCATCTACATTGCCAGGGTAGAAGGCTCATCGTATCCCTTCCTAATCCTGAAGGATCCTGGTCTTCTGCTCGACTAAGCAATGAGTCCATTGGCAGTCACCTAGGATTGAGAATTGGGTCAAGTCGCGAATGCTTTGCAGTTATATATTTCAGTAACTCCGTAGTCCGATCACTCTAAAAGCTTAGGGAATGCCCATTAATGAAAGGCTCAAACTTTCCTATTTCTCGGGTTGCCCTTTAAGTCTTAATCTAAGAGGGTCCTTGTTATTATTATCTATGTCTAAGAAAATGGTGAATCAAATCTTACTAGATTATCCTAAAACGGTTTCTCATAGTAGAACTTGCTAGGGCTTCTATAATGTTCGTATTCAACGAGCACAGTTTCGATCCTGGGCCAGTGGGGTAGGGTCCACCATGCTTTCACTGCGCCACCCAGATCAAAGAGGTGTATTAGGTGACCTAGCTAGAGTGGGTTCATAATGTTCTACCTCCCTTAAAATTTATTTCTACCTCAAGGCTTCAAGATCCATGTCCTATTCCGTATGTCGAAACAAGGTGTAATGTAGGACCTATCCCTGATACAAAATGGGAAACAATCCCTCAATAGTCTTCCTTCCAACGATGATGTGTACTATGACATTGGTACCTATGGTTATAGAAAGGAGCTAAAGATAATGGGTATCGTGGTTGATTTCAGGGGCAGGTGTGAGTCTGTGACAAGATGCCTAATCCTACCAAGGAGTTTTATCACGGTCCAAACTTATCCTATTTAATCATGTCTAGCTTAACAGGCAGGCTATCTTTCTATGTTCATATGCACAATATGTATGCCGACATGGCATGCAATCTGGGACCTAGGAATACTGTCTGTTGCCCATTTGGGAAATTCCTTGGGCCTAAAAAGAAAATCTCTATTGGCTATATGTTCTTACACTTCTCAAAGATGAAGTTATAAACTTTTGGTTGTAAGTGGTTCGGCCAACACGGAAGGAAAGTTATGTAGTGGGTCTGAGCCGGATACCTAGACCTTCTGCCTCGCGAAGACAGAAAATTGCCGTATCAGTTCTTAATCCTAGCTGATCCCGACCCTCTGCTTGATCAGAGCATAAAGTTCATAAGCAACTACCAGGATTGAGAATTCAATTCAAACCCCGAATACCTCACTTCTATATCATTCTCTACTCCGTGTTCCTGAGTGTATCAAGTCCTTGAGAAGGCAATTCTAGGGGTGTATTGATTTGACCTAACCTTAAATCTAAAGGATCTATAAGTTTTCTCTGGGCGTGATAAATAAGCTTTCTAAGAGTTACCAAGAGTTACTAAAGAAGCTTATAAGTATTACGGGGATTCAACGAAAGAATGAGCTTTCGCTACAACCTAACTAAGCCGACTAACTAAGTCTATTGGTCACTGACATTCCCTAGTGAAATGGGTAGTTTAGTCTTAATTTAGGAGTAGTGGAAATCCATAGGTGTAGTCCAAAGTCCACGCTTCTACGCTAGGTGATTTCATCCTATGTCTAATACAAGAAATTGTTTATCGCCAAAGGCCAAACGTTGTCTAACTGGAATTGAGTTGTCTGTACTTGACGCTCGAGCATTTCACATATGCTCATTCCAACTAAGAGGGTCATAAGGTTCACATTATAAATTTGTTGGATTTCCTACACAGTCAGGCCTGTCGAAATCTAGGAGCACCGCTCTAGGTCCAAAACTCTAAGGGCCTATTTGTTAAACCACCATTTACTCTAAAAGCCTAAGCTGTCAGAGTGTGGTGGGTTAATGTATATCAAGGGACTTGGTCACTTCAACACTATTTGGCCAGTGGTCTTAAGTTGTAGTAAATGGGACTGCATTGCTAATTCCTCCTCGGGATTGAGAGTGACATGTTTGGTAGGAGGGTGGGAGGGGATTAAAATTAATGGTATAGACTTTGGAAAATGAGCCTGATGTTGAAAAAGTGTGAGATGGGATTTCCAAATCCCAGGATAATGAATTTCTAAGTGTAATAGGAAAACCCAGGATATACTTCTAATTACATACATTCCAAACATGGCATTGGAAAACATGGGATACACCAATCTAGGGACCATACCCTACATATACATTTATTATTACTTTTACAATTCTATCCACCGTAAACTTACCTAATGTAATTTGGCCGAACGGGCCCTAAACGTTCTCGAACATCTAAAACATTCTACCAACTACTACACCTATCAATATGAAAACATAACCACCCTAAGACAGTAGCCCATGCAAACTACAAGACAACATATGGATGAGCTCGGATAGAGCCATGGAAAATGAGAATAAGGGGAAACGGGGGCTGGAGTTTTTGGTTCTCCACGGACTTGAGCCTCAATAGGGATTGTAAAGGCCCAAGAGGCAGGGTTTAAAGAAGGGAAGGGAAGAAAATGAATGGGTTAGAGAGCTTACACAAATGTGAGCTTCAAATGGGGGGTGTAGGAGCTCAAATGAGAGAAAACGGAAAGGATAGAGGGTAGGTGTTACTATGAACAATGGATGTGGATGGTTGTGGCCGAAAATGATAGATCGGACGATTAGGAGGTAAACTTGAGAGAGAGGATAGCAAGTTTAAAGAGAAATGAGAGCTTGGAGGTGTTTTGAGAGGGAGGGGGCAAAACGGACAAGAAGGAGGGGTCCCCACAAAATTTGGTAGGCACCACACGTGCCTAGGGAAGTTCTACGCCTTTTTCTGGCATTTTTAGTTGGTTTATTATTTTAATTATTTTTTTAGTAGTTCATAATCAAGTATACTTCATCTCCACCAAATTTCATTAGATTTTGTCTTGTAGAAAAATTCTAAAAATTCTAGAAGCAGCAGCTGTCCACACTAATAATTTTCAGATAATTGACACAACGATCCATATTTAACTTATTAAATATTTTATTATATTTTTTACTTAATTTTATATGAAACTAGACTTATCAAGCTCAAATCTGGCTTTTGAATCATCTAAATCGGAGTTATAATGAGAGAGATATGATTTTTTGAATTCGAACCAACATCGCAGAAAAAAAGTGGCCGAAAACGGGCCAGCAACGAACTGCGGCCCGCCCGGGCCCGCTGGACCGCGGTGCCACCGCGGTCCGCCTTGTCCGGTGCCACGCTACCTCAGCTAGGTGGTGTTCTCCACCCTCCCAAGGGTTCAATGGCACCCCGGGTCTGTCCTGGGTCCCCCCGGATCGCATAGTGTGGCCCCCAACTCTATTCGAGATGTTTTCGGGGCCAATTTGCAAACTGGAATGAGTTTATATGAGGTGTGGCATATGATTTTGGGATAGGAGGAGCTGATCTATCCAACTAACCCATTTACTTGGTTAAATTCCAAAGTTTGAAGGGTCAAAAGTCCAATTTATACATATATTTACTATTTATAGTAACTTTTTGTTTAAGTATTATTCTTCATCATTTATATGTTAGAATTTATATTTTGTATGAAAAGATTTAGAAAAAAAATTAAAGAATGAAGTGGTGCAAGGAGAGATTTTAAAGGAATTAGATAAAAAGGGGTTCTAGGCTTTGAGATGAAGTGTAAGGTGTTGTGATTGACCCACAACCTAAGGGCATTCGTTTCTAAGGAACGACTCAAACCCGTCGACTGACGGCCTAGAGGTGATTCGAGATCGTTTCATGTAATCATTGAGGCCTACGGGTCCAATCTCTACAGTTGACCTCAACCAATTGTGTTATTTGGCAAAATTAGAGAACCTAAGTTTGTTTCTATGTTCCCTCGCTCCCTCCTAAGTCAGAGTACGTCAGTGTGTGTCTTGTGACCATAACCTAGGTCTGGTTTAATCCAAATCATGCTCTGATACCAACTGTAACATCCCGAAAATCGGGGGTCGAGTAGTAACTCAACTCCCGAGTTCCAGAACATCACTTATGCAACCAAATGAATGATGATTGAATGTTGACTGTATTCGTGCATTGAACATGAGTGAGATTAAGCCAAAACAGCATATCATACTCCAGAGACAGTTAAATTACGAGCGGAAGACTGTGATAGACATATAGAATATAAAAACTGTGGAGAGTCTCCAGAGTGTGATAATGTTACCAGGTTAAATAATTATAAGCACAATTCTAAAATATACCAAATGTGAGGAAGTGTAATGTCTTCTATCCCAAGTGTCATAGCCCCGTCAATACAATACCAGGTCTTCATAGACCTGTCAGAGAGTTACATGTAGGAGAACTCCTCCTCAACATCATAGTAGTAGTTCGGCTCTGCTTCATAAGCATTGCCATCACCTGAAACTCAACAAATCTGGTTGGTGTGTACAACACCGTCCCGTAACGTGGGAGTGAGTAGCTAACTCAGTGGAATAATAAAGCATAGGTTAACATGTGATCAATACAGTCAAGCAGTAATGATAAAGCAGTACAATCAAACACTCCTAACTACTCTTATTAATACAAGTATAAATGCAGTCATGATGGATGCCCTCACCACACCCTCCCTCGTGTGACACCATCTTACGTTCACGGCATGCTTTCATCCCTCAGTGCTCCACATCTTCTAGGCACATGCAGTGCATGATGAGCATGATTACCAAGTTTTTATTAGTCCATTTTAAACAGCAGGATTGGGAAACTAAGGTACCTCCCTTCTATCATTCTCAAACATGATCCATTCTAGGGTCGTCAGTCCTAGTTAATCTCAGACGATGGTTTATTTTCTAGGTCACTACAAAGGCTATCAGGGCTGTTACGCATAAAGGTTACACCACTCCCCCATCACCTCTTAAATGGTTCATCACTATACAGAAACAGTCCTAGTTCATACTCTCTACACTGCGGCAAAACTTTAAGGCTCACCACAATTTCAGAGTATGCTCGAGGTCACTACAAAGGGCTGTCAGGGCTGTTGCTCGCATTTGTTACACTACTCCCCCATCACCTTATCAGTGTAGGCCGACAGCATGAATATAGTGTCCCATACCACCATAATTGGCTCACGAGTTTGGTTGCTCACTGGTCACTATGGGGAGGCACGTGGCCCCAGCGTAGGCCGACAGCTCAACCACGGTGTCCCATACCACCATGCCTGGCTCATGAGTCTTAGCGGATCGAGGTACCATGGTTAAAAGGGATTTCACTGGTAAGTTTGGTACCCTAGGTTCAACCAGTGGTGACCAAATATGGTGAACATACATTAGACATATCGGGTTACTTGACGAGCCTGACTAGCTCGAGCACACAATCACTTGGACGACATGGAGTGCATAAGCACTTCGTGTGGCCTAATCACTGTCGCCAACTGAAATCAACATGGTTTCATCAAACACATCTTACGTGGTGACACGAATCTCAACCACGATATCAAGTCTGGTACTGATTATCTGGACTATAGACATAGTCCCAAACTAAATCAATCCTTATTCATAGCATGTGGAGTAAAGCATAATAAGCAAAGTAATTCAAGCGTGTTAGTAAGCATGTCATAAACATATTATAAAGCATGTTATAAAGCACTACATAAATAGGAATACGAACACATATATCGTACAAATAAGCGGTTTAAGTAAACAACCTTATAGAGGAAATCATACATGTCTCTAAGGTAGTTGAGAATCCCATCTCAACACCCTCCTAAGGCATCAACATCCAATCACTTACTCACACAAGCATTTTCACAAACACTTAACATACACTTTTTCAACATACTTAGTGTATGTTAGGAAACATGTATTAGGGCGAGTCCATTCGCCAAGCAAGTATTTTACGCATATATAATATATTTATTCAACAAATAATCATGACAAACATATCTCTAAAATATGTATGTATACGGTACTTTCTACAATACAGTATTTCTACAGACATAGTGTATATTAGTAAAACATGTATTTGGGCGAATCCTTTCGCTAAATAAGTATTTTATCCATATATCGTATATTCATACAACAAATAATCATGTCAAACACATTTCCAAAATTTATACGTATACGGTATTTTCTACGAATACTTAGAATATGTAAAATTCCATAATTTACATCGTTAATCGAAACAGAAAATGGAAAGCACTTTGTACATGTGCAATTGCATGCAGATCATGAATCTATCATTATCTGACATTGAAAGCGTTGAAAACCATAACCTATACACCTAAAGTCCGCACCTTGTGTCGTAGAATCGTAACGGAGTTGATAGGTTTGCTAAGCTTCCGTATTCGGCAGTTTGGCAACCTATAGAATGAAATAGGTTAACTATTTCCACAAAAAAAATTAGGATTAGGGTTTCTTACCTAGAAACGAAGCCGGAATCGCCAGGAATGCGATTAGAATGGAGCGGTTAAGCATGGATAGCAGCAGGGAAGCAAGGCAGGGAAGAACCTCTCACATCTCTCTCACTTTCTCTCTCTTTCCCTAAGGTTTTTCTCAAATTCGGATGACTGAAATGAGAGAGGGTTTAAGGTCCTTATATAACCTAAAACTTCACCGAAATGGAGTTGGGAACAAGGTATACTTGGGTTTTGTCCAAAGGGCTTCTGTTTCAGCTTAACGGAGGACTTCTGACTGGCCTCCTTGAGCCAAAGGTCGGACTTAAGCTCACAAACTATGGATCTAGGTTCTATTAAATTTTTGTTCCAGTAGGGTTCTCAGATCGCGCGTGGTAGGCCAGTTTCAGTTTGACGGTTAGTGGATCTAGATTCGAAATTCCGAGTACATATAAATGTGTATAAAATTTCTCCTGATCCGAAGGTATAATTTGGCCTGATTCTGACGGTCAGGTTACTTAATACTGACCCGCAAGCGACAAGTTTCAGATTACTATTCAAGATATTTATTTTGTAAAGAAAACAAGTGTTTTCACACTCCCTCGCTCCGAACTCAAGCGAACAACCGTGGGACACTGTCTGGGTCTGATTTCCGAGATGGTTGTCAAGCCCACCGAGGCGGTCCTAATTCCTTAACCTCGTATTATTCGGATTCCCGATGTGCAGTCCAGATCTGATATGGAGTTTCAACATGCTCTCGAGAGCAGTCGGGTAATGAGTTTGATCCGAGATTTGAGGGTAACCTAGCGTCAATGATTCTACAAGTTTTGAGTCTTGCAGATCGTATTTAAAGCGATTCTAGCAGATTTTGTAGCTAATCTAGTTTTGCACTTAGTTAACTTTATCAAATTTCTAAAGGATTTAATCCTAAGTGATTTTCGTCTGAGGTAGTACTTAGTCCTTTGTAGTTTATATATAGAGTGATCCAAGTTGTACTACTTAGCTAGTTTAAGATAGTATTTAGGGTGAAAGTACTTAGAAAAATTGAAAGATCAAGGTGGTGAAGGGTGAGATTTGTGAAGAAATGGGTTCAAAAACGGTTTTAGACTTTGGAATTGAGTTCTGACTGGTTAATAAGGTGTCAAGAGTGACCCATTGCCTAAGGACGTCTAATCCCAGGTTGGTAAAAATTCGGGCTGTTACAATAATATTCCCGATCGCCGAATCCAGTGCTGACAGCCTCCACAGTACCCCATTCTCGGCTCCCAACGCCCATACGCTAGATTCTGATCCTGGGATCCTACAAGGAGGATTTTCAGTATGATTTTTTTTGGTAATGGAGCATAACCACAAGCATAACCAAGTCACGAAACAACAGCACCACATATCCACTATAACATAAACTTTGAGTACAATGCAAAAAGGGAAATACAATATGAAGATATCAAAGAGAACTCCAAAAGCTCCAGAAGACTGCTGCACGCTCCGAGCTCAACGCTGCTGCAACCTAATGCCACCTGCACGCATCTATCATGCATAAGCTTACAAAAGCTTAGAGGGTGGTGAAAGTGTGTGTAAGGTGAGTGCCAAGTGTACAATATCAGAGAAATGCAAAAATATGCGGTGAGTCCATGAATGTTATCAGCTATGCTAAAGCTATGTAATGCAAGGCATGAATGCTATCGGTCATACCAAAACCATGCAATGCGAGGCCTATGTGGCCAAATGTCATATACGAGATGCAAAGCAAGCATGTCAGTACTCATCAAGTACACATATCAGTACAGTTCCTCTCTGGATATCACCGGCGTCTAATACACCTCACACTAACTGCCTCCACCCTAGCTGCACAGTCAAGCAAGTGGAAGAGACCACACTATCCACCTGACCAGTAGTCTGCCAATACCTACCCGGCTCTTAGATAGCGGACACATTTATGAGCTGGTCAAACTCAGCCTAGCTTATAGCCCCCTCACTCAGGCGGATAAGGCCACACCCTTTTCCAACCTACCACGACACAGTGGGAGATGTGGCCTACTGGTATTCGGCACTCGGGCGCTCATGTATCCACTCGGTCTAGACGTTGGAGCATCCCCTGGTACCAAAAAAGTTCTGAGACTTTCACCCAAGGACATCCTAAGTGCCCACAGTGCTAGAACAAAGTATTTCCGGTATCCAATACGGCCATCCACGATGTGCCTGTGGAGCCATGTCCCTGATGTCGCTAGGGCGTGCAGTGATCAAGTCACACATATGCGAGATGCATGACTCACACCGTATAATCATGCAGCAATCTCACGCGTACCACGCGATCATGTGGGGCACTCCATCTCATAAGGAGTCCCGTAAATGTCTCAACCCAACGGCTTATGCTATGATCAAACATTCCTCATATCAAGCATACAAATGATGCGTATGCGTATAAATCATGGAAGTGCACTAGGCATGTTATAAGGTAATGAACTATCCTTACACCGAAGATGGGCCTAGACGGCCTACACATAACCATTATGGGCCTATCAATGGGCCCTAAGGAGATTTATAATGCGCACATTTAACCAACATTATCCTTACAATGTGGACGTCAAACCAACATTGCTCCCAAGGCATGACTTGTCATCGAACATCATTGGATAAACTATGGAGGAAGCGCTCATTGCAATGGACTGTAAGGACATCCTGTTGGGCCTCGAACCATGGGCCTTGGATACATCAAATGGGCCGCATCATATGGGCCTTTTATAAATCAAGTGGGCCGCATCAAAGGGGCCTTATGTACATTGCAATGGACCATAACCCATGGGCCTTTGAAAATATTACAATGGGCCTCGTAACATGGGCCATAAATACATTGAATGGGCCTAAACACATGGGCCATATATACATTAAGTTGGGCCTCAACAATGGCCACAAATACACATCCAGGTGGGCCTCAACAACGGCCATAAATACACATCCAAGTGGGCCTCAACAACGGCCCCAAGTACTCATCCAAGTGGGCCTCAACAATGGTCATAAGTACTCATCCAGGTGGGCTTCAACAACTGCCACAAGTACTCATCCGGGTGGGCCTCAACAACGGTCAAATGGTTGAACAACTTGGATGTAACACATGCATCATGGTGGGGCCCATAGAGGCCCACTATCAGGTATATTATATAAAATATAATATATCTATATATAGTATATATACAATATATATATATATATACACACACACACACAACCACCCCACACAAGCACAGACGCTCACACATGCACTCACACACATACATGCATACACATACACACATGCACACACACACGCACACACCCACACGCATCACAGCAGGGGGGTCCCACTGTGGACGGCGCAGACGAACACATACATCAAGGTAGGCTTCCATCGTCTGCCTGGACGGTGGCAGCAAGGCACATACATCACTGTGGGTCCCATGTGGGGCCCACCATAAAGTTTACTTTCCATCCAACCCGTTAATAAGGTCACAGAGGCTGAGATGAATAGGAAAAACAAATATCAGATTGATTTAAAACTTCCGTGGGCCCAAAAAGGATTTCAATGGTAGAGTTCAATCATCACTGTTTCTTATGATGTGGGTCACCTGAGATCCGGATAGGCCTGAAATTTGGAGGGGACCCACCTCAGGGGGTGGTCCACCTCATGGACGGTGTGGATACAAAATATACATCATGGTGGGGCCCATTGCTGAAGCCGTGGGACCCTGCCCGTTTCACGCCTTGACGCGGCGGAAGATCTGACATCTGCGGAAGCGACGGCCAGTGCTACCCTTATTATTATTATTATTATTTTGAAACGCGATTTTTCAGGTGTAGGGCCCGCATCTGATGAATCAGACCCACCTAATGGATTCCATAGCTCATACTCCATCCATCAAGCCCAATATTAGATATTTTTCAATGTACAGAAATATCAGGAAAGTTTTCAATGGTGAAAATTACTCTTTCCAAAGGTATGGTCCACCTGAGAGTCAGATTGACCTCATTTTTCGGCTCAACGCCTAAAATGAGGTAGGAAAGGGGATGGATGGCTTGGATTGAATCCAATCATCAAGGTGGGGCCTAAACAAGTGGGTCACCCCATGAGCTTGGAAACCAAGCTAATATTAGTGTTTTTTTCCAAACACGTCCAGCGTCCCTGGATGCTGGACGACCTAACATACTACAAGGTGGGCACTATTTAAGTGGGCCACCAAATGATGGGTGGTATGGGTACATTACATATAAGGTGGGCCCCACTTATAAATGGATTAGTTATAATACAAGCCTCATGGTGGGGTCCATTTAAGTGAGCCACACAACCACAAAATCTAGAGAAAAAGGAAGGAGAGAGAAAGGGAGAGAGAGAGAAGGTGGGACACATGTGTGATGGAGGGACCCTAACACTATGGGCCCTCCCTTGCATCCAATCATACAAAAAAAAAATCAAAGTGGGCCATCGGCCACATCTTAGGGTCCAAAGTGAGATCCACACCATTGATCGGTTGGCCCCACTTAGCCCATCATAAAAATATGAAAAACCTATCCTATAAAGCACCCACCGGTTGATCTCTTCGGTCCGTTGGAATGCCATCCTCCTTGTGCTCCTCTTTAATGGTGGAGATGGGAAATCGATGGCTAGGATGATGAATTTTGGAATGGAAAAGTGGGCCACAAAAATCACTTTTCTCTCTTAGAAACCATGGACGTGTGGTGCTCTTACTTGGCTTGAGAATGTTGAGAAATGAGAGAGAGAGAGAGAGAGAGAGAGTTGTAAGAAGAGAGGGATGGGTGTGATGGGTGAAAGGGTGAGGTGAGTGATGGATGTGGTACTTGACATGTAAGGTGGTGTAAGAGAGAGGGTGAGAAAGAGTTGACTTTGGAGAGAGAAAGCATAGGTTGCTTTGTACTTGACATTGAAGTGATTGATTGATTGATGTGATTGATTGATTGATGGGATTGATTTGACATTGTGTAGAGATTCTCTTGGGATCTAGAAAGCACGGCGTTTCTTCGAAATAAACGCTGACTCACATCTTCTGGTCAAGTTATTGGATCGATGCGTGAGTCGCGGCTTTAGAACCGCGGCGACGGTTCGGTCACAATGATACAGGTCTCGGATTAGACCGACTCGAATCTAAAGGGTACGACTTACGATCATGTGCAACGTCAATTATCAGTCGCGGATTGCTGGAGTTCAACGGAAAGGATCGCAGGATTCATCAAAATAGTACGAACTAGGATACGGGTCTTACAAAAGGCCTAGGTACCACCTCGACCAGAAATCACTTAGGATTAAACCCTTTAGAAATTTAACAAAGTTAACCAAGTGATAAACTAGATTAGCTACGAAATCCATTTGATCCACTTTAAATACGATCTGCAAGACCCAAAACTTGTAGAATCATTGACGCTAGGTTACCGTAAAATATAGGATCAATCTCATTACCCGGCTGCTCTTGGGAGCATCTCGAAACTCCATATCAGTTCTAGACCGCACATCGGGAGTCCGAATAATTCGAGGTTAAGGACTTAGGACCGCCTCGCTGGGCTTGACAACCATCTCGAAAATCAAATCCAGACAGTGTCCCACGGCTATTCGCTTAAGTCCGGAGCGAGAGAGTGTGAGAACACTTGTTTTTTTACAAAATAAATATCTTGAATAGTAATCTGAGACTCGTCACTTGCGGATTAGTATTAAGTAACCAGATTGTCAGAATCTGACCAAATTACACCCTCGGATCAGGAAAAATTTCATAAACATTTACATGTACTCGGAATCTCCGATCGAGATCCACTGATGATTGAACTGAAACTGGTCCACTACGCATGATTTGAGAACCCAACTGGAACGAAAACTTAATGGAACATAGATCCGGTGTTAGTGAGCTCAAGTCCGACCTTTGGCACATGGAGGCCCGCCAGAAGTCCTCCGTTAAGCTGAAACAGGTTCGCTTTAGTTATAACTTAAGTATACTTTGACCTGGAGTCTATTTCGGTGAGTTTTTACGCTATATAAGGACCTTAAACCCTCTCTCATTGCAGCCATACGAATTTGAGAGAAATTCTAGAGAGAGAAGAGAGAAGAGAGAGAAAGTGTGGGAGAAGTGGGAGAAACTCCCTGCTACTTTTCCTTACCGTTCTACGAACCATTCTCATTGCTTTCTCGGCGATTCTGGCATCATTTCTAGGTAAGAAACCCTAACCCTAATCTGTTTTGGGGTTGTTTAGGTTGTAGGTTATGAAATAGTTAACCTATTTTGTTCTATAGGTTGCCAAACTGCCGTAGATGAAAGCTTAGCAAACCTATCGTATTCGTTAAGATTCTACGGAAAAAGGTGCAGACTTTAGGTGTATGGGTTATGGTTTTCAACACTTTTAAT
This sequence comes from Magnolia changhungtana, assembly GCA_030180095.1. Classification (NCBI taxonomy): domain Eukaryota; kingdom Viridiplantae; phylum Streptophyta; class Magnoliopsida; order Magnoliales; family Magnoliaceae; genus Magnolia; species Magnolia changhungtana. The sequence continues at coordinate 9,266,836 of JASAUF010000625.1, forward strand.
GTCAGATAATGACAGATTCATTATCTGCATACAATTGCACATGTACAAAGTGCTTTTTGTTTTCTGTTTCGATTAAAGATGCAGATTATGAAATTTTACATATTCTAGGTATTCGTAGAAAATACCGTATATGTATAAAATTTGGAAATGTATTTGACATGATTATTTGTTGTATGAATATACGATATACGGATAAAATACTTATTTGGTGAAAGGATTCGCCCAAATACATGTTTTACTAATATACACTATGTAAGTAAAAATACTGTATTATAGAAAGTACTGTATACATATATATTTTAGAGATGTGTTTGCCATGATTATTTGTTATATAAATATACTATATATGCGTAAAATATTTGCTTGGCGAAAGGGCTCGCCCTAATACATGTTTGTTAACATACACTAAGCATGTTGAAATAGTGTATGTTAAGTGTTTGTGAAAATGCTTGTATGAGTAAGTGTTTGGATGTTGAAGCCTTAGGAGGGTGTTGAGATGGGATTCTCAACTGCCTCAGAGACATGTATTATTTCCTCCATGAGGTTGTTCACTTTAACCACTTACTTATGAAATATATGTGTTTGTATTCCTGTTTATATAGTGCTTCATAACATGCTTATAACATGCTTTATAATATGCTTTATGATATGCTTGTTAACATGCTCAACTGATTGTATGATTTTATTTATGTAATGCGTATGTTTAAAATTCATAATTACATTGTATGATCCGTCATGGGTGATGGGGGAGAGGAGCAACGAGTGCGTGCAACAGCCCTGACAACCCTAAATGGATAGTACCAGACTTTGATTGTATGATTTGAATCTTGATCAATTACTACTTTTAACTATCGATAATTGAATGTGATTGGGGCTATGATTATAGTCCAAGTAATTGGTAACGGGATGGAATTCGTGGCTATGATTCATTTACCACGTGAGATGTGCTCGACGAACTGGAGTCGTACTTCGGTTGGCGATAGTGGTTGGCCACACGAAGTGCTTATGCGCTTCATGTCGTTCAACTTGTTGTGTGCGCGAGCTAGCCGAGCTCGTCAAGTAACCCGATTTGTCTAATGTATGTTCACCATGTTTGGACACTACTGCTTGAACCTAGGGTACCAAACTTATCAGTGAAATTCCATTAACCATGGTACCTCGATCCGCTAAGACTTATGAGCCGGGCATAGTGATATGGGACACCGTGGTCGAGCTGTCGGCCTACGCTGGGGCCACGTGCCTCCTCGTAGTGACCAGTGAGCAACCAGACTCGTGAGCCAATTATGGTGGTATGAGACACTATATTCGAGTTATCGACACCTACAGCGAGAGCCGAATACGGTGAGACCTGTATTCGTGCTGATGGGTGACGAGTCCTTCGTAGTGTCTTCGAGTATACTCTTAGGTCTGTGATTGGCGACGAGCCCTTCACAGCAGCTAGAGTATGAGTTAAGCCGAGTACGGTGAGACCTGTATTCGAGCTGACGGCCAGCAATTGAGCCGAGTACAGTGAGACCTGTACTCGAGCTGACGGTTAGCAATTGAGCCGCATACGGTGAGATCTGTATCCGTGCTGATAGGTGACGAGCCCTTTGTGATGCCTTCGCAATGCCTCTCAAACCATAATATCGTATGAGATTATCTAGGAGTGACGACCCTGGAATAGATCATGTTTGGGAATGATACAAGGGAGGTACCGTAGTTTTCCAATACTGCTGTTTGAAATGGACTAATAACAACTCGGTAATCATGCTCATCATAGCATTGCATGTGCCTGGTAGACGTGGGGCACTGAAGATGAATGCATGCGCAAACATAAGATGGTGTCGCTGAGGGTGGTTTGGCAAGGGCATACATCATGACTGCATTCATACTTCCATTAATAAGAGTATTTAGAATTGTTTGATTGTACTGCTTTATCATTACTGCTTGACTAAATTGATAGCATGTTAACCTATGCTTTACTGTTCCACTGAGTTGATCACCCACTCCCACGTTACGGGACGGTGTTGTACACACCAACCAGATTTGTTGAGTTTCAGGTGATGACGATGCTTATGAAGCAGAGTCGGACCACTACTATGATGTTGAGGAGGAGTTCTCCTACATATAACTCTCTGACAGGTCTATGAAGACCTGGTAATGTATTGATGGGGCTATGATACTTAGGATAGAAGACATTACACTTCTTAACATTTGGTAAATTTTAGAATTGTACTTGTAATTATTTAACCTGGTAACATTATCACACTCTGGAGACTCACCACAGTTTTTATATTTTATATGTCTAGCACAGTCTTCTGCTAGCAATTTAACTATCTCTGGAGTATGATATGCTGTTTTGGCTTAATCTCACTCATGTTCAATGCACGAATACAGTCAACATTCAATCATCATTCATTATGTTGCATAAGTGATGTTCTAGAACTCGGGAGTTGAGTAACTACTCGACCCCCGATTTTTGGGATATTACAGTTGGTATCAGAGCATGATTTGGATTAAACCGGACCTGGGTTATGGTCACACAACGCACAATGACGCACTCTGACTTAGGAGGGAGCAACGAAACGTAAAAACAATCATAGGTATCCCAATTTCGCCAATTGGAGAAGTTCACTGAAAACGAATATTGAAATCGAGTCTGTATTCAACCATGGTCGCACGAGCCGACCTTAAAACATTCCTAGGCCGTCTATTAATGATTCTAGATTACAATCCACCTCACCCCAACTGTTGAAATGATAACTACTCCGAATCCTCGGAGCTTCTCTGGACTCCTCACAGAGACTTCTTGAATCCATGAGGAAAGAAAGCAGGAAATAGAAATAAATTCTAATAAATTCAAAATTGATTAATGAATGACTAAAAATGAGTTCATAACCCTTTAAATAGGGATACCAAGTAATGGGAAAGAAACAAGAAACAAACTATAACTAAAACTCCTAGAATTCCCGATTTACTATAGGGTCGTGATGTCTACTAGTGCATAAAGTTTTCAACCAAAAATAGTAAGTGTCCTATTTGGCTTCACCAAACCATTCTCCTAATTATTCTAAGCTCTTTTCATGTTGGCCACAACTCCTAAAGCCCAACAGATGAAGAGTAATCAAACTAAACCTACTAGTTAGAGTAAAGATGAAATTGAAATGGGGAAACGACCATTGATCTAAGGTTTTTTCGCAATTCGGGGCAAGTTTCTTGGCTTCATTAGCTTGTTCTACCCCAAAATCATATATTATAGGTCAGATAACTCATTCTGGATTGCAAGATACGTCCGAAATTACCCGAAACTACCCGAAATTGAGCGAATCGGAGTCGGGGGCCTATCCACGTTGATCCAGGAGTACCCAGGGTGGGACCTAGTGTTTTTTGGGGCATAGGGGACTGGTGGACCACACCCGTGGGGCCTCCCTTTGAAAACCAGAAAATTTTTCTGCGAGGCCCTCGCCCGGTCGGAGAGGCCTCGCCGGTTTTTTTGGCTGGGTCGGGCCGGCCATCCGAGCCGATCGTGTTTGGGGGCTTGGGGAACCCCCTGGTATGTGGGCTGTTCGGTAAAACTCCCCCAATCACCTACTTCCTTCACAAAACGACCCTCCAAGCTCCCTTTTTTTTTCCTTCAACTTGCTATCCTCTCCCACAAAGCTCCCTTCCAATCACCAAATCTGCGATTTTCGACCACTACCCATCCCTTTCCTTCGTGCACAGCAGTCCACCCCCCCTACCCATTTGATTCCCTCTCATTTCAGTCCCTACACCACCCGTTTGAAGCTTCAAAACGTGTAACCTCTCTACCCAACCCATCTTTCCATTTTCCTTTACAAATCCCTGATCTTTTGGGGCCTTTGCAATCTCTGTTGAGGCCCAAGTCTGTGGAGATCCAAAACTCCAGCCCCTCTTCTCCCTTTAGAGCCCGTTCGGCCAAATTGCATTAGGTGAGTTAGGTGGATATCATTGTATAAGTAACAATGAATGTATGTGTAAGATATGGTCCTTAGATTGGGTGTATCCCATGTTTTCCAATACCATGTTTGGAGTGTATGCAATTAGAAGTAAATTCCAAAATTTCCTTTCCAAGTGCACTTAAAGGTTCATTATCATGGGATTTGGAAATCCCATCCCACGCTTTCCTACACAAGACTCATTTTCTAAAGCTTATACCGTTAATTTTAATCCCCACCCACCCTCCTACTAAACTTGTCATTCCCAATCCCGAAGTAGGATTAGCAATGCAGTTCTATTTAGTACAACTTAAGATCGATGGCCAAATAGGCCCTTGGAGTTTGGACTTAGAGCGGTGCTTCGACAGACCTGATAGTATAGGAAATCTAACAAATTAAGAACGTGAACTCTAGTTAGGTCACCTAATACACCTCTTTGATCTGGGTGGCGCTGTGAAAGCGTGGTGGACCCTTGCTCCACTAGCCCAGGATCAAAACTGTGCTCGTTGAATACGAACATTATAGAAGCCCTAGCAAGTTCTACTATGAGAAACCGTTTTAGGATGATCTAATAAGATTTAATTCACCCTTTCCTTGGACATAGATAATATCGAGGACTCTCTTAGACTAAGACCTAAAGAGCAACCTTAGAATAGATAATTTGAGCCTTTTAATGATGGACATTCCCTACTTTTATAGAGTGATCAGACTACGGAGTTACTGAAATATACAACTGCGAAGCATTCGCGGCTTGACCCAATTCTCAATCCTGAGCGACTGCCAACGGACTCACTGCTTAGCCGAGCAGAAGACCAAGATCCATCAGGATTAAGAAGGGATACGATTAGCCTTTTACCTTGGCAAAGTAAATGATCAATGTATCAGGATCAAGCCTACTACAATCGTCTCTCCATGCTGGTCAAACAATGAAAACAACTATCTTACTCTAAATAAGTGGGAATTATCATCAAGACTCCAAATAGGTAAAGAAATAAATTGTAGTAAACCATCAGGGTATGAGAAATGGATAAAGAAATAAATTTTAAGGGGGGTAGACTAAAATGAACCAGGCTAGTATATAACCTACCACGCGTAGGAACTCGAAATCAATAAGTCTTAGGCAAATGAAATAATAGAAATCTTTCCTTATTACCCTTAGGCAATTTCGAGGACGAAATTTTACTTTAAGGGGGGTAGATTTTAACGGCCCGGATTTTTCCCAACCTGGAATAAGATGTCCTTAGGCAATGGGTCAATCCCAACACCTTATTAACCTGTCAGAACTCAAACCCAAAGTCTAAAGTCGCCTTTGAACCCATTTCCTTCACAAATCCCACCCTTCACCACCTTGTTCTTTCAATTTTTCTAAGTACTCTCACCCTAGACACTATCTTAAACTAGCTAAGTAGTATAACTTGGATCACTTTATATACAAACTACAAAGGCCTAGGTACCACCTCGACCAGAAATCACTTTGGATTAAACCCTTTAGAAATTTGACAAAGTTAGCTAAGTGATAAACTAGATTAGCTACAAAATCCGTTTGATCCACTTTAAATACGATCTGCAAGACCCAAAACTTGTAGAATCATTGACGCTAGGTTACCCTAAAATCTAGGATCAATCTCATTACCCGGTTGCTCTCGGGAGCATCTCGAAACTCCGTATCAGTTCTAGACCGCACATCGGGAGTCCGAATAATTCGAGGTTAAGGACTTAGGACCGCCTTGCTGGGTTTGAAAACCATCTGGGAAATCAAATCCAGACAATGTCCCATGGTTGTTTGGTTGAGTTCGGAGCGAGAGAGTGTGAGAACACTTGTTTTTTTACAAAATAAATATCTTGAATAGTAATCTGAGACTCGTCGCTTGCGGATTAGTATTAAGCAACCAGACCGTCAGAATCTGACCAAATTACACCCTCGGATCAGGAAAATTTCATAAACATTTACATGTACTCGGAATCTCCGATCGAGATCCACTGACCGTTGAACTGAAACTAGTCCGCCACGCGTGATCTGAGAACCCTACTGGAACGAAAACTTAATGGAACGTAGATCCGCTATTAGTGAGCTTAAGTCCTACCTTTGGCTCAAGGAGGCCTGTCAGAAGTCCTCCATTGAGCTGAAACAGGTCCGCTTTGGTTATAACCTAAGTATACTTTAACCTGGAGTCTATTTCGGTGAGGTTTTAGGCTATATAAGGACCTTAAACCCTCTCTCATTGCAGCCATACGAATTTGAGAAAAATTCTAGAGAGAGGAGAGAAAAGACAGAGAAAGTGTGGGAGAAACTCCCTGCTACTTTTCCTTGCCATTCTATGAACCATTCTCATCGCTTTCTCGGCGATTCTGGCGTCATTTCTAGGTAAGAAACCCTAACCCTAATCTGTTTTGGGGTTGTATAGGTTGTAAGTTATGAAATAGCTAACCTATTTCGTTCTATAGGTTGCCAAACGGCCGTAGATGAAAGCTTAGCAAACCTATCGTATTCGTTACGATTCTACAGAAAAAGGTGCGGACTTTAGGTGTATAGGTTATGGTTTTTAACGCTTTCAATGTCAGATAATGATAGATTCATGATCTGCATGTAATTGCACATGTACAAAGTGCTTTCTGTTTTCTGTTTCGATTAAAGATGTAGATTATGAAATTTTACATATTTTAGGTATTCGTAGAAAATACCATATACGTATAAATTTTGAAAATGTATTTGACATGATTATTTATTGTATGAATATATGATATACGGATAAAATACTTATTTGGCGAAAGGATTCGCTCAAATACATGTTTTACTAATATACACTATGTATGTAGAAATACTGTATTGTAAAAAGTACCGTATACATACATATTTTAGAGATGTGTTTGCTATGATTATTTGTTGTATAAATATACTATATAGGCGTAAAATATTTTCTTGGCGAAAGGACTCGCCCTAATACATGTTTGTTAACATACACTAAGTATGTTGAAATAGTGTATGTTAAGTGTTTGTGAAAACGCTTGTGTGAGTAAGTGTTTAGATGTTGAAGCTTTAGGAGGGTGTTGAGATGGGATTCTCAACTACATTAGAGACATGTATGATTTCCTCCATGAGGTTGTTCACTTTAACCACTTATGAAATATATGTGTTTGTATTCCTGTTTATATAGTGCTTCATAACATGCTTATAACATGCTTTATAATATGCTTTATGATATGCTTGTTAACATACTCAACTGATTGTATGATTTTATTTATGTAATGCGTATGTTTAAAATTCATAATTATGTTGTATGATCCGTCATGGGTGATGGGGGAGTGGAGCAACGAGTGCGTGCAACAGCCCTAGCAGCGCTAAACGGATAGTACCAGACTTTGATTGTATGATTTGAATCTTGATCCATTACTGCTTTAACTATCGGTAATTGAATGTGATTGGGGCTATGATTATAGTCCAGGCAATCGGTAACGGGATGGAATTCGTGGCTGTGATTCATTTGCCACGTAAGATGTGCTTGACGAACTCGAGTCGTACTTCGGTTGGCGATAGTGGTTGGCCAGACGAAGTGCTTATGCGCTTCATGTCGTTCAACTTGTTGTGCGCTTGAGCTAGCCAAGCTCGTCAAGTAACCCAATCTGTCTAATGTGTGTTCACCATGTTTGGACGCTACTGCTTGAACCTAGGGTACCAAACTTACCAGTGAAATCCCGTTAACTATAGTACCTCGATCCGCTAAGACTCATGAGCCGGGCATGGTGGTATGGGATACCGTGTTCGAGCTGTCGGCCTACAATGGGGCCACGTGCCTCCCCGTAGTGACCAGTGAGCAACCAGACTCGTGAGCCAATTATGGTGGTATGAGACACTATATTCGAGCTGTCGACACCTACGGCGAGAGCCGAATACGGTGAGACCTGTATTCGTGCTAACGGGCGACGAGTCCTTCGTAGTGTCTTCGAGTATACTCTTAGGTCTGTGATTGGCGACGAGCCCTTCACAGCAGCTAGAGTATGAGTTGAGCCGAGTATGGTGATACCTGTATTCGAGCTGACGGCCAGCGATTGAGCTGAGTACGGTGAGACCTGTACTCGAGCTGACGGTCAGCAATTGAGCCGTATACGGTGAAATCTGTATCCGTACTGATGGGTGACGAGCCCTTTGTGATGCCTTCGCAATGCCTCTCAAACCATAATATCGTATGAGATTATCTAGGAGTGACGACCCTAGAATGGATCATGTTTGGGAATGATACAAGGGAGGTACCTTAGTTTTTCAATACTACTGTTTGAAATGGACTAATAACAACTCGGTAATTATGCTCATCATAGCATTGCATGTGCCTGGTAGACGTGGGGCACTGAGCGATGAATGCATGCGCGAACGTAAGATGGTGTCGCTGAGGGTGGTTTGGCAAGGGCATACATCATGACTGCATTCATACTTGCATTAATAAGAGTATTTAGAATTGTTTGATTGTACTGCTTTATCATTACTGCTTGACTGAATTGATAACATGTTAACCTATGCTTTACTGTTCCACTGAGTTGATCACTCACTCCCATGTTACGGGACGGTGTTGTATACACTAACCAGATTTGTTGAGTTTCAGGTGATGGCGATGCTTATGAAGCAGAGCCGGACCATTACTATGATGTTGAGGAGGAGTTCTCCTACATATAACTCTCTGACAGGTCTATGAAGACCTGGTAATGTATTGACGGGGCTATGGTACTTGGGATAGAAGACATTACACTTCCTCACATTTGGTAAATTTTAGAATTGTACTTGTAATTATTTAACCTGGTAACATTATCACACTCTGGAGACTCACCACAGCTTTTATATTTTATATGTCTATCACAGTCTTCCGCTTGCAATTTAATTGTCTCAGGAGTATCATATGTTGTTTTGACTTAATCTCACTCATGTTCAATGAATGAATACCGTCAACATTCAATCATCATTCATTATATTGCATAAGTGATGTTCTAGAACTCGGGAGTTGAGTTACTACTCGACCCCCGATTTTTGGGATGTTAAAGTACACCCACTGCAATTCACACTTCACTATCACACACGTCCAGCGTCCCTGGATGCTGGACAGTGTGGATATAACACAAGTCTCATGGTGGGTCCCACATGGATGTGGCCCACCTGATTTTGGATCAAGCTGTTATGTGTTTCTCATCATCTAGGTCCACTGGATGGCCTGGATAAAAATAGATGGACGGCGCCGATTAAAAAGGGCATGATCAAGGGGGGTCACACAGTTTTGGATGGGTGGACGGGGTGAGTGACATCATGCATCAAGGTGGGCCACAAGTCATCATACAAGAGAGAGAGAGAGAGAGAGAAATAGAGAGAGATCAGAGATAATGGAGGGGCCCCGCCATTATGGGCCCCTCTTGTTACAAGGCGTACATCAAGGTGAGTCCCACATATATGGACCCTTAAATCAAATAAATGGATGACAGACAAAAACCCAAAATCACCCACCGTTCCTTCTTGCTCCCTAGGCTTCATTTCCTCCTAAGCTTCGATCCTAACAGAGGAGATGGAGTTTGGATGGTTGAGATAGGAAATGAGAGGGGAGGAAGTAGGCCACACTTGTAGCTTGGGAGAGATGGGAGAGGCTTGGATGTGAGATTGTTTTTGGGTTGCTTGGAATGTGATTTGAAAAAATGAGAGAGAGAGGAAAATAAGTGATGGATGTGGTGAGTGATGGGTGTAAGAACTTTTTAACTTTTGTGGTAGATTGTGTAAGAAGGGGTATGGGCTTGTAAGAAACTTTTGACTTTAGGGGTTGCTTGGGGAAGGGTGAGAGGTGATGTGTACTTGACATGATGGGATTGATTGATTGATTGATTGAGGTGACATCTCGTAGAGTTCTCTCGGGATTTGCATGCGCGGCGTTTTCCTCGCACCGAACGCGAACCCACATCTCCTGACCAGGATATTGGATTGGCGCGCGAGTCACGGCATCGGAAACACGGCAACGGTGCGGTCGCTAAGGTACAAGTCTTGAGCTGAGTCTACTCAGGTTGATGACGTATGAATTAGGGTCGCGCACAAATGCCGTTTAAGGGTCGAAGGTTGCCGAAATTCAACTGGAAAGACCGCGGAAGTCTACGGAACAGTACGGTCTAGGATACGGGACTTACAGCTCTTCCCTCTTAATAAAAATTTTATCCTCGAAATTTACACAATCATCGTAACTAGTCATGACTCATGAGGGAGAAGAAACACAACATCATCATATAAAATCAGAGAATAGGCACTAGGAGCCGAGAATGGGTTTCTAAGGAGGCTGTCGGTGCTGGATTCGACGATCGAGAATTTTGTGAACCCAGTTTTCGAGTTTGGGGCATGACAATTTTCACCCAGGGCCATCTATGGTGGCCCGATGCTAGTAACAGATTTTTGGTGTCCCATCTGGCCATCCACGTCATGACTGTGAAGGCTATGGCCCTGATGTCACTAAGGAGTACAGTAATCACCATCACGCAATGCGAGATCCTTGAGTCACGCAGTCTAATCATGCATCAATCATGTGCATACCGTGCGCTCATGTGGGATAACTCCACCTATCAGGGAGTCCCATAAACCACCTGCACTATGATATATGCAATGGTCAATCACATCTCATAACAAACATGCAGATGATGCGTATGGACATGTATCATGATGCTATGCTGTCACATACTCATAATCGGTATCAATAACTAGCCTCGATAATCGGCATCAACAATCAGCCTCAATAATGTGGATATTTAACCAACATAGCCCCCAAGGAGTAGCTTACATAAAGCTTAACATATAGTGGACCCATGGCCTCACAAAGGGCCTAATATACAGCACCATGGCCCCACTCAAGGGACTAATAAAATCACGATGGGCCTCTCCCATGGGCCTAATATACATCTCAATGGACTCCATCGCCTGACCCTCAACTGCATCGCAATGGGCCTCATCACATAGGCCTAATATACATTATAATGGGCCTTCAATACGAGCTGAATACACATCACAATGGGCCTCAAATACGGGCCGCATATACATCACATTGGGTCTCGTCAATCAGCCTCGACAATCAGAATCGGCCTCGACAGTTGGAATCAGCCTCGACAATCAAAATCGGCCTTGGCTATCGGAATCGGCATCGACAATCAGAATTGGCCTCAACAATGGCCTCGACAATTGAAATCGAAATCAACTCCAACAATCAGCCTCGACTATCGGAATCGGCCTCGACAATCGGAATTAACCTCAATAATCAGAATCGACCTCGACAATCAGAATCGGCCTCGACAATCGGAATTGGCCTGAATAATCGGAATCAGTCTTGACAATCAAAATCCGCCTTGACAATCGGAATCAGCCTCAATAATCAAAATCGGCCTCAACAATCAAAATCGGCTTCGACAATTGGAATCAGCCTCGATAATCAGAATCAGAATCGACCTCGACTACCGGAATCGGCCTCGACAATCAGAATCGGTATCAACAATTGGAATCGACCTCGATAATCAGAATCGGAATCAGCCTCAACAATCGACCTCGACAATCGGGATGAGCCTAACAAAGGGCCTAAGGGAAGGTCACAATGTGGACATTTAACCATCATTATCCATCAATGTGGACATTCAACTAACATTGCTCCCAAGTAGTGGTCCACATAGAGCCAAACATAAAGTGGGCCCATGGCCTCACACAAAGGCCTAATATACATCGCAATGAGCCTCATATAAGGGCTACATACACAGCATGTGGGCCCTGCACATGTGCCTCAGATACATTGCACGGGCCATAACCCATGGGCCTCGAATACATCACAATGGGCCACAACCCATGGGCCCCAAATACATCTCAATGGGTTGGGCCCTGCTCATTCTAAATGGGCCCATCAATGGACAACTTGGATAAAACACGTACATCTCATGGGGACCATGTGAATGAATGATGTGAATACAAAATGCATACATCTAGGTGGGCCCCCACCTGTCCAGAAATCAGATGGACAGCGTGGCTAAAAACACATACATCATGTGGTGGGAGTCCCATGTCCAGTTGAAATCAACGGGCTGGATATACATCACATACATGAGGTGGGCCATACCATCCAAAGTGCTGGACAGTGTGGATCAGACCCAAACATCATGGCCAACCCACACAACATCGTCTAGATCTGGACGATGGGGCTTCAAAACACCTATATCAAGGTAGGGTCCACAGAACTTGCTGCCACTGATACAGTAGCTAGACGGCTGTGTGGGACCCACCGTCCAGATGGATGGTAGAGATGATACGCATACATTAAAGGTGGGCCACATGTGTGGCCCACCAGTCCAAGAGAATGGACGGACGATCTGGATATTACATACATCATGTTGGGTTTCACGAGCACCGTTCAGAGGGACGATGCAAATAAAAATAAACCAACGTGGGTCTCACATGGGGCCCACCATATATGTACGCTATATAAGTATATAAATATATATATATACACACACACACAACAACGTGGGTCCCACATGGGACCCACCACATATATAATACATATATATTATATCATTATAATAATAATATATTTACCCTTTTAAGAGGACAGCAACGTCCAGGCCCTAGACGGCCTAGATATTGCATCATGGTGGGGTCCACGACATGTCTAGATGGACGAACGACGTGGAATCACGAAACATACATCACGGTGGGGTCCTTACTGATGGACGGACGGTGTGGGTTATGTAACCCACACACACGTGTGGCCACCCTTGCTGCAGCACGTATAGTAGCAGCAAATCAGGAGTCCACCATCTTGAGGTGGGGACGATGTGGATCATGACACGCTGGCCACATCTGACAGCAATACAGCCGCTCTATACCTGTTGTAATCAAGCTGGTTAGCCGGCTGATAACAATCGTTGATAAAGGTTGGTCCCACGTGGGAGTGGCCCACCATAGCTAATATATTAATATAACATATTGTATGATATTACATTATATATTATATCTATAATATATACAAAAGATACTATATTATATTATATTATTATATTAAAATAAGAAGGCTTCCAGCATCCAGAGACTATCTGGACGCTGGATGGTTAGTTGGATCCTCACGTCCAGTAGGGTGGGTCCACGTGGTGTGGCCCACCAGATATCATTAAATTTTTTTTTTTTTTTATTTTGCTATGGTACATACACAACACGAACAAATGGTGGGGTCCGTACCAGTGGACCACTCCACTGATCAAGCTGATGTTTATATTTTTCCTTAATCCAAGGCAGCGAGTCGGGCCCCAACAAATGGACGGTCTAGATCAAGTGGGCTGCAAAGCATCACTAAAAAAAAAGAAAAAAAATGATAGTGTAACACCCTGAAAATCAGGGGTCGAGCATAAACTCAACTTCCGAGTTCCAACGCATCACTTATGCAACAAAATGAATGATGATTGAATGTTGATTGTATTAGAGTAGTGAACATGAGTGAGATTAAGCCAAAACAACATATCATACTCCAGAGAGAGTTAAATTTGCAAGCGGAAGACTGTGATAGATAGATAAAATATATAAACTATGGTGAGTCTCCAGAGTGTGATAACGTTGTCAGGTTAAATAATTACAATCCTAAAATATACCAAATGTTTAAGGTCCTCTAGTCAATTTCTCAGAAATCTCCGTCGATCAGGACACGGCTCACAAGAACCTGCCTGAAACTGCATAAAGGAGGAATCCTCCTCAACATCATAGTAGTAGTCCGGCTCTGCTTCATAAGCATTGTCATCACCTGAAACTCAAACAAATCTGGTTGGTGTATACAACACCGTCCCGTAACGTGGGAGTGGGTAATCAACTCAGTAGAACAGTAAAACATATGTTAACATGTTATCAAAACAGTCAAGCAGTAATAATAAAGCAGTACAATCAAACAATTCTAAATACTCTTATTAATGCAAGTATGAATGCAGTCATGATGTATGCCCTTGCCAAACCACCCTCATGCGACATCATCTTACGTTCGCGACATGCGTTCATCCCTCAGTGCTCCACATCTACCAGGCACATGCAATGCATGATGAGCATGATTACCGAGTTGTTATTAGTCCATTTCAAACAGTAGTATTGGGAAACTAAGGTACCTCCCTTGTATCATTCCTAAACACGATCCATTCTAAGGTTGTCAGTCCTAGTTAATCTCATACGATGGTGTGTTTCTAGGTCGCTGCAGAAGCTGCCAAGGCTGTTACACACAATGGTTACACCACTCCCCCGTCACCTCTTCAACGGTTCATCACTATACAGATACAGGCCTAGTTCATACTCTATACACCGCGGCAAAACTCGTCGCCTCACTGCAAATTTAGAGTATGCTCGAGGTCACTACAAAGGCTGTCAGGGCTGTTACTCCCCCATCACCTTATCAATGTAGGCCGACAGCACGAATATAGTGTCCCATACCACCATAATCGGCTCACGAGTCTGGTTGCTCACTGGTCACTACGGGGAGGTACATGGCCCCATCGTAGGCCGACAGCTCGACCACGGTGTCCCATACCACCATGCCCGGCTCATGAGTCTTAGCGTATCGAGGTACCATGGTTAACGGGGTTTCACTGGTAAGTTTGGTACCCTAGGTTCAAGGAGTAGCGTCCAAATATGGTGAACATATATTAGATATATCGGGTTACTTGACAAGCCTGATTAGCTCGAGCGCATAATCAACTGAACGACATGAAGTGTATAAGCACTTCGTGTGGCCTAACCACTGTCGCCCACCAAAGTACGACTCAGGTTCGTCAAACACATCCTACATGGTGAATGCATCTCAATCATGAATTCAATCCCATTACCGATTGCCTGGACTATAATCATAGCTCCAAACACAATCAATTACAGAACAGTTAAAGCAGTAATGGATCAATATTTCAAATCATACAATCAAATATCCAATATTGTCCGCTTAGGGCTATCAGGGCTGTTGCTCAAAAACGTTGCACCACTCCCCCATCACCCTTCAGGGATTTATGAAATACAACTTAAACATTGAAGTAATCAGATTAGAACTAAATAAGCAAGTAATTCAAGCAAGTTAACAAGCATGTCATAAAGCATGTTGTAAAGCATGTTATAAAGTATGTTATAAAGCACTATATAAATAAGAATACAAACACACATATTTCATAAGTAAGCGGTTAAAGTAAACAACCAACATGGAGGAAATCATACACGTCTCTAAGGTAGTTGAGAATCCCATCTCAACACCTACCTAGGACACTACCATCCAAACACTTACTCTCACAAGCATTTTCACAAACACTTAGAATACACTATTACAACATACATAGTGTATATTAGCAAAACATATATTAGGGCGAGTCCTTTCGCCAAGCAAATATTTTATGCATATATAATATATTTATACAACAACTAATCATGGCAAACACATCTCCAAAATTTATACGTATATGGTACTTTCTAGAATACACTATTTCTACATACATATGTATATTAGCAAATCATGTATTATGGCGAGTCCTTTCGCCAACTAAGTATTTTATCCATATATATTATATTCATACAATAAATAATCATGACAAACACATTTCCAAAATTTATACATATACGGTATTTTCTACGAATACCTAGAATATGTAAAATTCCATATTCTACGTCTTTAATCGAAACAGAAAACAGAAAGCACTTTGTACATGTACAATTGCATGCAGATCATGAATCTATCATTATCTGACATTAAAAGCGTTGAAAACCATAACCTATACATCTAAAGTCCGCACCTTTTGTCGTAGAATCGTAACAGAGTCGATAGATTCGCTAAGCTTCCATATTCGGCAGTTTGGTAACCTACAGAATGAAATAAGTTAGTTATTTCATAACCTACAAACTTCACAACCCCAAATTAGATTAGGGTTAGAGTTTCTTACCTAGAAATGGAGCTGGAATCGCTAGGAAAGCGATTAGAATGAGGTGGTGGAGCTTGGATAGCAACAGGGAAGAAAGGCAGGAAGACTCTCCCACATCTCCCACACTTTCTCTCTCTTTTCTCTCTTCTCTCTCTAGGGTTTCTTTCAAATTCATATGGCTATGAGAGAGAGGGTTCTAAGGTCCTTATATAGCCTAAAAACTCATCGAAATAGACTTCAGGTCAAGGTATACTTAGGTTATAACCAAAGTGAGCATTTTTTAGCTCAACGGAGGACTTCTGGCGGCCCCTTTCTGTGTGCAGTCGGACTTAAGCTCACTAACACTGGATCTAGGTTTAGTTAAGTTTTCATTTCAGTTGGGATTCCAGATCGCAAATGGCGGACCAGTTTCAGTTCAACGGTCAGTGGATCTCGATCGAAAATTCCGAGTACATGGATATGTTTATTTGGGTCAAATTCTGACGGTCAAGTTGCTTAATACTGATCCGCAAGCGACAAGTCTCAGATTACTATTTAAGATATTTATTTTGTAAAGAAAATAAGTGTTCTCACACACTCTCTCTCGGACTCAAGCGAACGGCCATGGGACACTGTATGGACTTGATTTCTGAGATGGTTGTCAAGCCCAGCAAGGCGGTCCTAAGTCCTTAACTTCGTGTTATTCGGACTCCCGATGTGCGGTTCGGACCTGATACAGAGTTTCAAGATGCTCCCGAGAGCAACTGGGTAATGAGATTGATCGTAGATTTTTGGGTAACCTAGCGTCAATGATTCTACAAGTTTTGGGTCTTGCAGATCGTATTTAAAGTGGATTAAATGGATTTCGTATCTAATCTAGTTTAGCACTTAGTTACTTTGTCTCATTTCTAAAGGATTTAGTCCTATAAGATTTCTGTTTGAGGTGGTACTTAGTCCTTTGTAGTTTGTGTATAAAGTGATCTAGGTTATACTACTTAGCTAGTTTAAGATAGTGTCTAGGTTGAAAGTACTTAGAAAAATTAAAAGATCAAAGTGGTGAAGGGTGGGATTTGTGAAGGAAATGGGTTCAAAAGCATTTTAAAACTTTGGGATTGAGTTTTGATAAGTTAATAAGGTGTTAGGATCGACCCATTGCCTAAGGACGTCTAATTCCAGGTTGGCAAAAATCCAGGATGTTACAGATAGAGAGAGAGAAGCATGAAGGGGAGGGACCCTGCTACTAATGGGCCCTCCATTATACAATGCATACATCATGTGGGTCCCACAACAAGTGGGCCCTTAAAAATCAAAATCAACAGTGGATCACCCACCGTTTGTGCTCTTTCTTGGTACCTTGGCTTCCTTAACTTCTTGGCTTCAACTTTGATGGAAGATGATGGAGATTGAAGGGTGGAGATGAGAGATATAGGGGTAGGGAGTGGGCCACATTTGGCTTCTCTCATGGAGAGCTTGGATGTTTTACTTTCATGGGTTGATTGAAAATTGGTTTGAAAAAAAAGAGAGAGAGGTGATGTAATAAATAGAGGGTATGGTGCTTGTTGACTTATTGGTAAGAAAGGAATGGGATGAGTATGGGTGTTATTGACTTTGGGTGAGAGAGGGATGGGTAGGGTATGGGTTGTACTTGACTTGATTGATTGATTTGATGGGTCATAGAGATTCTCTTGGAATTCGCAACGTGCGGTGTTTTCTTTAGAATGAATACGAGGCCACATCTCCTTGCCCAGGTATCGCATCGACAAGCAAGACGTGGCGTTGGAACCGCGGCGAAGGTGCGGTCACTAGGGTACAAGTTTCAGGTCGAGCTGACTCCGGTTTACAAGATTGGGCTTAGGATCGTGTGCAAATACCGATTACAAGTCGCGAGTTACCAAAATTCAACTAGGAGGACCACGAAAGCCTAATGAATGGTACAGTCTAAGATACGGGTCTTACAGTCTTGGCTAAATAAGAGTGAGGAGTTTTTTTTGCAGTAACATTGCCATGATCTAGCTGTACATTTGTATGAGTGGAGTGAATCTCCCAAACTCCCTATTCACCCGTCAATTTTGATGGGGGTACTAGACATTTCTCCTGAACTGTTGCTATTATTGTCGTTGAGATTGTGGTTGTGGATTTTGTCATAATGGAGGTGGTTGATACCTTTATTGTTGATGCTGAGAACGAAACTGCTGGTGATGTTGTTGCCCTTATTGAGGCATATGCTAGGTGCCCTGAGCTGTAACAATGATGTTGGTTTGGGTAGTGCCTTTACCATTTCCCATGGGTCTTCCCTCGACCTTATTCTGTTTGGTTGGATCGATCTGATGAGGCCACTGGGAGATTGTTCTTGCATGTATTCCCCCTTCCACTTGCTCTCTAGCACGAATGAGTTGAGTGAAGTTCGCATAGGGATGCAAGATTAGATATCTAGGGATGCGTGGATTTGTTGAATGGACAATTATGGAGATTTGCTCCTCGTCGTCGATCGGAGTGCACATCTTAACGGCCATTGCTTCCCATCGCCCTACATATGTTAGTAGTGTTTCATTGCCTTTCTGTCTTAAGGCTGTTAAGTTTGCTCTTCTGAAAGCCATGTTGAGGTTGTAGGCAAACCTATCGATAAACACATGTGATAATTGTTCCCAAGTTTTAATTTGGTTACAATCCAGGGAAGTCTACCAGTCAAAAGCATCGCCTTGTAAAGACTTCTAGAATAGGCGGATGAGCTCTCCTTCATTTCCCTCTACTACATTTAACTTTCCACAAAATGCCTTAAGATGTGATGTATGACATCTGCTGCCATCATATCTCTTGAATTTAGGTACCTCGAAGTTCTGAGGTACCTGCACATCTGAAAAGGGACATAAGTCCTTAAATTTTGTTGAGGGGAGATCAACCCCTTGTTGTCTTTGAAGTTGATTTTGCATGGTTTGGAGATGCTCCCATAACTCCTCTATTTCTGCATGGCTCGTTTAAGGGACCGACGTCTCTAGCAGAAAGGCTCGTTCCGTTCTTTAGCATAGTGATCAATTTCTTTGATCTTATGTCTCCCATTAGGGGAGCTTGTTGACATGTAACCGAATTCCCTTGTGTAGGGATTTGAAAAACACTCTCGGTTGGGGGAGGTTGAGATACTGGGAAGTGACCCCCCTTGTTAGGTATTCACCACGTTTCACTGATCAAACTGGGCTTGACACTGACCCCCATTGTGGGCATTTGTTAGTGCTGATCCGAGCCTTCTGGTGCTGTTGCTCGAAATTGATTTGAAATCCCTATTACAAGATGTGCTGGAAATTGATCGGATGCCTCAGTTGCGAAGCTGTCCTGAAATTGACTGGGGATCCTATTTGCAGGATTGGTTTGAAACTTAGCTGGAAATTGATGGGACGTATCGACTGTTAAGCTGTATTAAAATTGATTGGGGATCTTGTTTGTAGGATTAGTTTGAAATTGATTGAAAGTCCTAGTTGTGGGATGTGTTAAAAGCTTATTGGAGGCCTTGGCTATGAAGCTGCTCTGGAATTAATTATGAATCCTAGTTACGGGATTGTTCTGAGATTGACTCCTAGTTGCGAGAGGGTATTGACGAGGGCTACATTGGCTGGTGTCGATGATTCTATGTGGAGTCTGATGGTTGCGCTTGATTTGAACTGGAGGCTAGAAAGATCCAGTGAGCTGATTGTTGTTGTTAAACTGGACTAGCTCGATTACTGGTTTCGGTAACTTGTGCTTGTATGAATTGTTAGAACATGTCTTGCATTGCTTTCATGTCTTGTGCCAATTCCTAGATGCAGGGCAATGACATGACTTTTGCCTGTTGTAGCTGTGTAGGCTGAGTTTTTGCAAGATCGAGAGTGTGGAAGGGTTGAACATCTTCCTCATGGTGATCTATCACTGCTTGAGATCTGGTGCGGATTATGTTGAGATATGGGAGACATTTTCGAGGGAGCTTGACACTTGGAAGTGCAATTTTTTATTTTTTCATATGACTGTAAATGCAGATGCGGATGCAGATGTAAGAGAACTAGTATTCTTCATAAATTAGTAAATCTTGTTTTTAAAGTCGAGTCGCGACTAATGTGGGTAGTTTCTCCACAGCGAAGTTGCTAGAGGTAGGCATTGAGTCGAGTCAGACCGGATTGGGTCTAACTCGACTCGACCCGATTTTTCCAAGAACCTAACCTGAACTTGATCCGATCCGGGACCAAGTCCAACAAGGTTGACTTGATCCGATCTGAATCCTTGCTGGCCTGACCCGAACCGAGTCTGATTCAGTCAAGGAAACTGAGTCGGATCGAGTTGAGTCTGTCCAGTCTATTCGGACTGGGCTGAGTCAAGCCGAGTCAGAGACTCTCGTGTTAGGAAGGAAATGGGAGGGAAATCAGGAGAGAGAGGGAAAGAAAGAAGGAGAGGAGGGAAATCGGGAGAGAAAGAAGGAGAGAAATGAGGAGAGAAAGAAGGACCTCGTGCGGTGCCGCTAGGGTAGATATGGGTTAGGGTTCGCCGTTCGAGTAAAAGAGGGGTAAAAGTAAAAGTTTTTTTAAAAAAATAAAAATTATACTACCTGATCGGATCGGATCGGATCGGATTGGCTACTAACTAGAACTCGACTCGATGTGCGGTCAGATTTGAGTGGGTTTACTCGATCCGACCTGATCCTGGCTTTCGATTTATGTAACACCCTGGTTCTCATAACCCGAGGATAGTCGCTTGCATACGAGAGCCCGGGCATTACGTTATAAAGTGAACTACTATACATCTAATTAATAACAACTCTCATAACATAAGTAAGGCAATCTATTGTATAAGATAAGGATATCATGAGTAACAACAAGCAGTTCAATACAAGTAAGTGAAAGCAAAATGAAATCCCTCAGTAGGGGAACTTTTATTATAATTCAAAAACACAAAGTTTAAGGTACGAAAGTATGTAAATCCTAAAATCTCAGTTGAGCTCCAATGGCTCAACTACATTCACATAAAGTCCTTCCTCACCGAACTCCTCTCCAGCCATCCCCGGGATCCTATCATAAAGGTCTCCTTCTGCCATCAAACCTGTATCTATTTGGTGCAACCGCACTATTCAATGAGTGATAACTCAGTGAGAATTTCCCTCAAAGATTCATGCATATCAAAGCATTCCAACTTAGTTTAAATCAACATATCCATTTCATAAAGATTGTAATATCATATGTACATATGCGTGGATGTATGAATGTATGCTTAAGTCATAGATCTGGGGATGCATATCCATCTGTTAAAAGAAAAGGTCGCCTGCGGTAGACTGACTACTTGGAAAAGACTATGTAAGTGAGTGCGCCCGAGGATGTCTAATCTCCTGAAAAAATACTCAAGATACACCCGAGGAGGTTCTAAACCCGAAAAAGCCTCATGTAAAGGGTGAGCGGCCCATAGTGGTGCAAATGCACATATTTTGATGGTTTAGCTCAAGTAATAGAACCCTTAGCAAACCTAACAGAATGTGGCTTACATTGATCACTCGGTAAAGCTCACGTGTCATGCGTGGATGTTATGCACCATGGTATCCATGTACATTCCTTAGATTTACAAGATTGCTTCTCAAATTGTAAACATAATCAAATCATAAGGTTCTTAGCAAAAGATTAAGCATCCAACCATGAATTCAACATGGATCTTTATAATTTCTCTAAGCTCAAATGAGGGCTTACAAATGTGGCATATTAAGATCAAGTATGATTAACACAATAGAACAATTTAAAGTTCATTCTACCTTTCTTACAAGAGGTGGCAATCCACACATATTCTTCATCATACAATTTATAAGATAACATGAAATGAAATTTCCTGTCTCATGTCATGACAAGTAGAAGTATACCTAGAATCAAACAATTACAAATGTGGCATAGAAATTATAAGACAAAATTCTATACACATGGTTAATAAATATAGAATTAGAGCAGTAAGAATTTAAAACATTACTTCAAGATCATCAACACTAAATAGGAATGAAAGAATTGAATCGATATTCACAATATTCTAGAATTCTCTACACTTTAGTTTCAAACTAAGATGGAAATTAATGAGTGTAAGAAGTAATGAGAGCAATTCCTCACCTTTCAAGTCGAATTTTCTTACTTATATTGCATCCTAAGCATGTTGACTCACTTGAGTTGGTTTCCAACACAACTCATTACCTATTTCACAATCTAAGGAGGCGTTTGGGAGTCATCATTTCCTACATTTCAAATAAAGGTCTAGATTATCTTTTCTCAATTTAAAACAAGATTTAACTCTAAAATTTATGAGATCAAAACTCACCAAACTTGATTGTTGACTCGGTGACTTGACTCAGGTGAGTCACACGATCTTTACTTGTTCTCTTTTCTCTCCTTTCTTCTTCCTTCCCTTCCTTTTTCTTTTCTTCTCTGCTGAGAACTTCCAGGAGGGTCTGGACCTAAACAAATAGTGAGTTAACGTCTTGACTCAGTTTGAACCGAGTTGACTTAGTGATTTGCTTCTTTTCTTCCTCTTCTCTCTTATCTTCCTTCTCTTTCTCCTTCTTTCTTCATGCTCTCTTCCACACTCTCATTTTCTTCTTCTTCTCACTAAATGGCTAGAAATTAGTCTGGATTTAGTCAAGACTCAGACCAACTCAGTAACTAGACTTGGTGAAGGAGATGACAACTTGGTGTGACCCAAGAAGCTTCTCTCTCTATCTCCTTCTTTCCTTCCTTCTTCTTTCCCTCTCGTTTATCTGATCCTTTTATAGGGCCTGAACTCAAGCTAGAATTGGACCTAGCCAGTCCGAGCCCTGATCTAGTGACTGAACTCAGTTTAGACATGATAACGGGTCGAGTTTCAATCATCCGACCCGACTCAGCTTTCGGATTCAGTGGGCAACCGCTATTCAGCCTCCCATTCTCTCCCTCCTTTCAATCTCTACCCTCTTTCTTAGTTCCTTTGCTTCTCCAACCTCCTGCTGGAAGACATCCAATAATAACGTCCAGACCTGACTCATACTCGGTGAGTCGACTCAATGTTAGAACTGAGCAACCAACCGCCATCATCTCTTCTTCCCTTTCCTCTTCTTGCTCCTTTTACTTCCCTCCTCCTCCTCCTTTTTAACTCTCCGCACAACCAGAGGAGTCTAGACTCAGACTTCATCAGGTAGCTCGAAATGCTTGCACTCGCGTATGAAAAAGATTGGCGAGGAAGAAGGCAACCATTAATGGCGTCTTCACCATCACCATCTATCCGCCAATCTGACTCTTTAAGTCAGGTCCGTAGGGACCTTAAAATCTTAGAGGGCAGAAGGAACGAAGCTCGGACATCATTTAAACGGTGGGTTCGAGCTTGGAAGAAAATGGCTCGATTTCAGAATAGCTAGGAAGAACTGTCACAACTGCAATTTCTCTTCGGGGAACTAGGGTTTTTGGGATTCCCACAGATAAAATATCTCATTTCGGATGATCTGGATTGATTTGGATGGGCTTTTAAAAGCAAACTGAGGGCTGAGATTGTGCCAGCAAATGAATAGCAGAGATTCTTTCCGTTGTTTCTCCTTTTTTAGACGGAAACCCTAAGATAGCTTGCTCTACGAATGAACGGTTGGAATTAACTCATGGTGAACGGTCTGGATCATCATGAGAGTGGATTGCTAGTGAGGCAACTGAAACGGTTCCCCTACTAAGGGATTTCATTTTGCTTTCACTTACTTGTATTGAACTGCTTGTTGTTACTCATGATATCCTTAGCTTATGCAATAAATTGCCTTACTTATGTTATGAGAGTTGTTATTAATTAGATGTATAGTAGTTCACTTTATAACGTAATGCTCGGGCTCTCGTATGCAAGTGACTATCCTCGAGTTATGAGAACCAGGGTGTTACAAGATGGTATCAGAGAGAGAGTTTAGACAAACCTTGCCTTTGGGAAACAAACTTATACAAAGCTTAAGTGTCTCAAGTTAGGATGTTGAAATTAGAGATTTGAACCTAGATAAATCTCCCCTAGACTTAGAAAAAGTTTGAGAATATAGATACCCAAACTTAAGTTCCCTTTCAAATTGATTGGATAACTATTTGACTTTATGTGGAATTTCCTTAGAATTAGAGAAGGTTGAGAACATAGAAATTCAAAATTTTAGGCTTCCTTGAAATTTTAAGTTTAGTCATTTGAACTTAGAAACTAAACTTAAGTACCATGTGTGAACAAATAAACGTTGTGATGTAAAGGAGATCAAATGAGAACATTCCTTGAACCTAACTCCTAAATAACATCTTTAGCAATATAAGATTAATTTTTATTTATTTATTCATTACTATTATTTTTCGTAGTTGGAAATAACATTTCACAACACTCATTAAGTGAAATGAATTTAGGCATTCTAGGAAATTCTTTACCACCATATTGCACATTACATCTAACATAATCACTCTCTAAACTTAAAGAATTGTACTACGAATTACAATCTGAACTCTCCCAATACATCTCCTTAGTTAGAGACAATATTCCTTATAAATTCTAGCACCTAGAATTAACTAGATGAGAAATTATAGAGTTTTGGGTAAACTTCTAACCCTAGACTAAGCATATTAGGAGTAGATTTGAAAACCTAGGTGAAATTAGCAAAATTTTGAACTCAAATTTCCATGTAGAAACTTAAATCCTGAAATTTCAGGTAGTACATTAGTGATCAAAGTGCATAGTGAAAATGTGTTGGTCATTTGGGACAGTTTCACCAAGATTCTGAGTGCTCTTATTATGAAAATAAAAAAATTATACTTTGATATAGATAGTGGGAACTCTAATTAAAAGTAAAAGAAAATAAAGAAAGATATAATAATATTATTAGTTGTCGCTTAAATGAACTTGCAATCCAAGTAAATACTATAAGAAATGGTGAGGTTGTTGGGCATTAAAATAATGCCTAGTTTTGGTAAATATTAGAAAGACTACTAATCCTTAAGAAAACCTATGTGCATTAAGCAATCTACTAGACTAGAGATTTAAAGGTTATGGCAGAATTTAGACATAACTTATTGAAATAGACATTGTGATTTCATACTTAGACATATACGAGATGGGGTACACCTTTAGATAACCTGGCCACTTGTAATATTTAAGATATATGTATGCAAATCTCGAGGACGAGATTTTCTTTAAGGGGAGAAGATTATAGCAACCCCAGTTTTAATGATCAATTGGAAGCTCTTACACATACAAATGTACATCTAATAAAAGTAACGAATACACATAAAACACTGTGGTAAATTATCCTCAATCTCATTCAATATAGAAGCGCTGAATTTCGGGGACGAAATTCTCCTTAAAGGGGGTAGATTGTAACACCCCATACTCTTCAGTACTCAAGGTGTTGCCATTGTAGCCCAAGTTAGCAAACTTGTGTGAACGCACACACCCAACCTATGATATTCACTAACAATCGATAATTCAAAATCCGCCCATCCCAACTATTGATCCTTGAGAGGACAATCACATTCTCTTGAAAGTGGACCTTAAGTATCAAATCAGAGTCATAAATCACAGATCCACCATTCATCAAAGTCCAACTTGAAGGCCTTCCACCTATTCATCATACTTAGACCATCAAACCACTAATCCAACCATGAATCTTTATCTAGATGAACCCTAGGACCATTGGTAGAAATCTCCATCCATAAATTAAGGGATCCAACCGTTGAATTACTTGAGCCATCCAAATGTTGAGGATAGTGACTTAGACTATCCTTTGAGTGGCCCATTTTTATGATAAGTAATCCTAAACTTAAGACTTCTAGCACGAAGTATAGGACCCACATGTTAACTATACAGATGAATAATGATAATAATGACAATAATAATATGGAAATGAATAACAATATATAAGTAATATTAGAAATATTATTTCAATCGATAAAATCAAAGGATAGACGCCCCTAATTACCCTAAGAAAGGGGCCACAACATGGTTTAAGGTAATAAACAAATGTACATACATACATACATACATACATATATATATAATAGCAAAAATCAACTTTGTTAGGGTAGTAATATGTTACGTTGAGAAATTCATAGTAGAAACGTACAGATGACACCCTTAGGCCCTTTTGATGGTTAAGGTCCAAATTAGAACTAATCCGACCGTTAGATCGACATAATCAACACTTATAGGTGGTAAACCACTGGGGATGACTCATCTAAGCTTTGAATCAACCTCATATTTTGTCTGACACCTTAGAATGATCCGTCAAAATATACAGACGGAGTGGATTCGTCAAATACATCAGAGTGGACCCCACTTTCTACCATTAGTGTTCAGTAGGGGTAGTGCTCCCGCAGCACTTAACTTGTCAACATGGTCTGACCGTGTTGACACAATGAAGCTGTGAAAAAGGAGGACAAAATAAGAGGCTAATATAAAGCTTAGGTGGGGTCCACTGACAACACAAGTTAAGTGTGTTACAGGAGCACCACCCCTAATGCACACTCATGGTGGAAAGTGGGGTCCACTATGATGTACTTGACGAATCCACTCCGTCTATATATTTTGACGGATCATTTTAAGGTGTCAAACAAAATATGAGGCTGATTCAAAGCTTAAGTGGGTCATCCCTAACGGTTTACCACCTATAAGTGTTGATTATGTTGATCTAACGGTCGGATTAGTTCTAATCTGGACCTTGACCGTCAAAAGGGCCTAAGGGTCTCATTTGTACGTTTCTACTATGAATTTCTCAACGTAACATATTACTGCCCTAACAAAGTTAATTTTTGCTATTACATTTTATTATTATATATATATGTACATTTGTTTATTAACTTAAACCATATTGTGGCCCCTTTCTTAGGGTAATTAGGGTCGTCTATCCTTTGATTTTATCTATTGAAATAAGATTTCTATTATTACTTATATATTGTTATTCATTTCCATATTATTATTATCATTATTATCATTATTCATCCGTATATTTAACATGTGGGTCCTATACTTCGTGTTAGAAGTCTTAAGTTTAGGATTACTTATTATAAAAATGGGCCACTCAAATGGATAGTCTAAGTCACTATCCTCGACATTTGGATGGTTCAAGTAATTCAACGGTTGGATCTCTTAATTTAAGGATGGAGATTTCTACCAATGGTCCTAAGGGTCCTATGGTTCATCTAGATGAAGATTCATGGTTAGATTAGTGGTCTGATAGTCTAAGTGTTATGAAAAGTTGGAAGGCCTTCAAGTTGGACTCTGATGAATGGTAGATCTGTGATCTATGACTTTGATTTGATACTTAAGGTCCACTTTCAAGAGAATGTGATTGTCCCTCTCAAGGATCAATAGTTGGGATGGGTGGATTTTGAATTATCGATTGTTAGTGAATATCATAGGTTGGGTGTGTACATTCACACAAGTTTGTTAACTTGGACTACAATAGTAACACCCTAAGTACTGAAAAGTATGGGGTGTTACAATCTACCCCCCTTAAGAGAATTTCGTCCCTAAAATTCAGCGCTTCTATATTGAATGAGATCGAGGATAATTTACCATAGTGTTTTATGTGTATTCACTACTTTTCTTAAATGTACATTTGTAGGTGTAAGAGCTTCTGATTGATCACTAAAACTGGGGTCGCTACAGTTCAAGTTGGATCGGATCCGACTAGTTCGAACGAGTCGGATTCGTCAGTTTAGGTTAGATCCTACCCAGCTCTAGGAGTTGCCATTCAATGGATGTTGGAAGAGTGGATTACCCGAGAGTATGGGAGATCTTCTCTCTTCTTGCCACTTGGTTGTCTTGCTTGATGGCTTTTGTTAAAGGGGGTAAAGGATGTGATATTTGATAAGAGTCGCCACTAACCAATTATTATGATTCTACAGTCAGTTAGAGCCCATAAAAATTCTTAAGATTGAGAATCCGAAGACCCTTAACCCTAAGATGACTAATGAGTTTAAGTTTTAGAGATTCCAAGTAAGAGACCGTGATTACAAAGAGGGAAGATGTTAGGCACCCACTTTGCCCGTATGAATGTATGGTCTTTACTTCGTAAGATCTAATTAATTTCTAAATAATAAGGATAGTTCTCGCATACAAGAAAGGTAATGTGATGCAATGATACTAGTGATTAATCAACCCAAATTTCTGAAGGGCACGATTCGACTATATTGGCAAGACGCAAAGCATATGTTCAAAACGATCAAGTGTAGGGTGCAAAGGATGCTTGACATTGTATGGATGCTTATGATAAAATAACGACCAACTAACTAAGGTTTCTAGTGGACCTACTGTGATTATATCAGCAGGTCTCAGAGCATACACTCGCTAGTCAGATATGATGAAAACAATAGAATGCAATGTATGTGCTAAAACGATAGCTAATTGGCTAAGGTTTATGATGGACAAGTTCTGATTATATTGGCAAGCCACAGAGCATATGCCCGCCAGTCAGATACGATGAAAATGATGGAATGTGCTCACAACCCCAAGTGTAGGGTCGCAATATAATAATAACTCGTGAGAATGATATCAAATCCACGGGGACTAAACTTATACGTATTCTAAAAAGAACTAGAATTAGAACTAGAAGAAGATCTAAATCTGAATTCTGGAATAAAAGAGAGTAATTATGAACAATGTTTAAACTATTAATTAAAGGTGGGAACTAGGGTGTTAAGGATCCACTTGTAGTAATTAAGATGCTACTTTGCATGATTCAATAAACGCAATTGGAATTGGAGTCCTATCTTATCCAATTGGAAGATAAAGCAGTTTAAATCAAATCTGAACTTTTCATTAACCTAATTCTCAATGGAGTAGAATTGCGAAGATTGGAAGGGATTCCATCACCCTACCATGCCCAGAAGATGATGGTGAACAATGGGACTTACCAATATCCCTATCTTAAAACAGGAAAAGAAGATATCCAAAGCTATCACTACATTTATTGTAATTTGAGTCACAATAAATCATAGAAAACTGAAAATATTGCATTAATATCAAACTAAAAATCAATGAAGTTCAATAAGAATAAGAATTAAAGGAAAATAAACATCCCAACACACTACAAGCTTCACCTCTTAGCCCTAGCTAAGAGGTTTAGCCAACCATAGACATGTTTGAAAATAAATTTCTTAAACAAAGCATGAAAAATAAACTAGGAAAGAAGAAAAACTCTTTAGCAGCTCCTCCACCCTTGTGCTATGTTCCTTGAGACCTTTTCAAACCTTAAAAGATGTTTTGGAGCATCTAAGGAGTCCTATTTATAGTTGTGGAACTCCAACTTTCACACATAGTTGGAAAAATCTAAAAACCGCCTCAAATTTACACACTCTCCATAGTTTGCTAAATTAAACTTCACTCTGCGCAGTTTTTCAAAATATACTTTACTTTACACAGCTAAAATAGACTCCGAGTTTCAAAATATGCTTTCTCAGGACAATTTCAGGAATATATTTGTTTTCAGGACAATTTCAGGATTCCTTTTCTTCACTTCAAATCTTTGATTCTCTTCATTCCTCACTTAGTTTTCTTGGATCTTTAGTAGTAAACTCTTTATTAATGACTTTCAAATATCCAAATCTTCATTTAGTAATCTTTTGATCATAAATCTTCCTTTTGGCATCAATTTCACCTTAAGCTCTCAAAATCACCTCGCACATGAAAACACGCATAATTAAATCGATTAAGCACTATCATGTTTATAAAACCAAGGTATAAATATGGAGAAATATGTAATATTTCACCCTCAACACACCCCCCAACCATCATTTTGCTAGTCTTGAGCAAAACATGCATGAAGTGATCTTTAATCTCAATGTTCAAAGTTCTTCAAGAAAACAATCATTTGTATAAACAAGTATGAATGAATATAATCTAAAGAAGCGAGAGTGAAAATTTGTAAACCTAGATCCGAATCAAACGAGCAATTAATCAAATAGGTTCTTCATCAATCATTTAAGAGCAAAGGTTCATATATCAAAAATTTTCAATGTGATTAGTGACTTTCAATTTACTTTTCATAAAAGTACTATTATTTCATAATGTTAGCCATACTCATCACCTCAGGATTACTTAAATAATCAAGTGATGATTCCAAACTTACCCCCTTTTCCTTCTTTTTCCAGTTTATAATTGGTTCTTTTCATCTTTTAAGGTAGATAAAATTCTTCAGACTTAATTCTCAATTTCTTCATACTCATCTTTTGTCGATCTCACTATTTTTTAATTGGTTCTTTTCATCTTTTAAGGTGGATAAAATTCTTTAGACTTAATTCTCAAATTCTTCATACTAACAATCAGAAATTCTAGTACTATTCACAGAAAGCAAATTGAACATGTCTTGTGACTTAGATTAACATGATATTCAAACTTTCTCTTAATCAATTAAATGCAAAAATTTAGACGATAGTCTACTCGGTTGATCAAACTCCAACAATTCAAAGTTCAATCTCTATCTTATCATCATTCTCAAAGCATTTGTAAGTCAACAAATTATCATTTCCCAAACATGTGTTTAACTTGAAATTTTGAAAATTTTCACAAATTTTGCTCAAAAACTAAGAAAACACTGATTACTTTACCTAATCCACACCCTCCAACCGAAAACCTACATTGTCCTCAATGTAAAAGATATGAGCATGCAATGCAATTGAGACAATGAACAAAAAGTAGTAGTGATGGAAAGATAGTACCTGAAGAAGGTGAATTGCAGCTCTTCCAAAGTTCTCAATGTGAAGATGGGTTAGCACAACGATTAAACAAACTAAAAGCAAACTATCCTAGTCCTAAATCCTATGAAAGCAATAAACCTAACTACTCCATCAGACTAGGAGATCAATTCAGGTACACATGATCAATCAGAGGTATGGACATGTTCTTTGAATCAAACTTCTTAACAAATGGCTTTAAATGATGTCCATTTACTTTAAAAGCATTGTCATTGTTTAGATTCTTTATCTCAACAGCCCCATGCAGATAGACATTAGTAACAGTGAAGGGGCCAGTCCAACGAGATCAGAGTTTATTCGAAAAAAATATAACCGAGAATTATACAAAAGGACTTTTTAACTAGTCGAGAATGATTTCTGAAGGATGTTCTTATCATGGAACACCTTCATCCAGTCCTTGTAAATTCTCGAATTCTCGTATGCGTCATTCTGGATTTCTTCGAGTTCATTTAACTGAAGTTTTTGTAGCGAGCCAGTGTTGTCTAGGTCAAAATTTAGGTTTTTGATATCCCAGTAGGCTCTATGTTTCAATTCCACAGGTAAGTGGCAAGCTTTCCCATAGACGAGTCTAAAAGGGGACATTCCAATTGGGGTCTTAAAGGCAGTACGGTAGGCCCATAAAGTATTAGTCAAGCGAATTGACCAATCCTTATGATTAGGGATAACCATTTTCTCTAGAATGTGTTTAATTTTCCTGTTGGAAATCTCAGCTTGCCCACTTGTCTGTGGGTGGTATGGAGTACTCACTTTATGAGAGATGCCATATTTCTTCATTAACTTTCAAATGGCCTATTACAGAAGTGTGAACTTCCATCACTAATGATGGCCCGAGGCATTCCGAACTGAGAATGAATGTTTTATTTTAAGAATCTGATGACCATTCGATGGTCATTGTTCCAACATGGGATCACTTCGACCCATTTAGTGACATGGTCTACTGCTAGTAAAATGTATAAATTTCCAACGGATTGGGGGAATGGCCCCATGAATTCGATGCCCCAGCAGTCAAATTCTTCAATGATCAGTATGAGATTTAGAGGCATCATATTTTGATAGGACAACACTCCCATTTTCTAACAACACTCACAAGCTTTACAGAACTCATGAGTGTCCTTGAACATAGTGGGCCAATAGAAGCCGCATTGCAGGATTTTGGCCGTGGTCTTTTTGTTGAGGGTCAAATATTGCATATTATTTTCCATTTATTACTTAGTTTTATGAACATGATAATGCTTATTTTTCTATTATGTTTGTGTTGCAAGGTGAATTTAAGAGCTTGGATTGAAAAGGATGTTAAAAGCATGGATTTAACGCTCAAGAATCACCAAAGCCAAGGATGGATCTCATGAGATTAAGAATGAAAATTTCACATGCCAAAGATCCAAGAAAACTAAGTAAGGGATGAAGAGAATTGAAAACTCGAAGTGAAGAAAAAGAGCTTAAAAATCTGCCTGCTTCAACTAGTCTAAAGCCCTTCTTCGACCAGTCTAAGCTTTGCCTCAACTAGTCGAAGGAACTTCGACTCGAACTCCAGTGATCAAAATCCTTTAAAATTCTGTCATCCTTAACCAGTCAAAGGTAACCCTCGATAGTCGAAGGTTGTCCTCGACCAATATAAGGTTATGTAAATTCTATGCGAACTGCGTAAAGTTGAGGCAGTTTTCGGATTTTTCCAACTCAATGTGAAAGTTGGAGTTGCACAACTATAAATAGGAGTCCGTATGATGCTCCTAAGCATCTTCTAGGGTTTAAGGAGTAAAGCAAAAGGGTAAAGCCGCCGTCTGAGAGTTTTTATTCTTATTCCTTAGTTATTTTTATGCTTTTTTAAAGAGTTTTTAGTTCAACATGTTTATGGTTGGCTAAACCTCTTAGCTAGGGCTAAGAGGTGAAGCTTGTAGTGTGATTAGAATGTTTGCTTTTCTTTGATTCATGTTTCGTTGAACTTTCTTGGATTCTAGTTTGATTATAAGGAATATTTTTAGTTTTTAATGGTTTGTTGTGATAAATTACAATAGATCTATGATAGCTTTGAATATCTTCTTTTCCTCTTTGAGATTGTGGAATTGGTTAATCCTATTGTTCACCATCATCCCTTGGGCATGGTAGGGTGACAGAATTCCTCCCATAATTTTCCTGTATTTATGATTAGATCCATGAGGAGTTCAGAGATTCAAGTCTCTCTCTTTTTCCAATTGGACAGGATAGGACACTAATTCCAATTGGATTTCCTGAATCATGCAAGGTAACATTTTGATTGCTACAAGCGGATACTTGGCACCCTAGTTCCCACCTTTAAATTCACAAGTTTCAATTATAAATTCACAATTACTCTTTTAAATAATTTCAGATTTAGTTTTACTTCTTCTAGTTCTAGTTCTAGTTCTAGTTACTTTCAGAAACATACGAGTTTAGTAACTGTGGATTCGACCTTAGTCTTATCAAGATTCTTACTACATAGCAACCCTACACTTGGGGTTATAACACTTTTTAGCAGAAAAGTGACCACCACAGGCCTGAGAGTGATAGAAGGAGATGACACTTTGGTGTTTATTTTCTGGCACACATCTCCATAGAATTTGGTCTGGGCAATATTTAAATAAATATGGGTTATCCCAGAAAACTTACGAACCACGGCGAAGATTTTTTTTCTTATCTTGCGCAGTCCAATATGTTAACGTGAAACCTGTGGCAAGATAATTAGCAATATCAGCAAACCAAGGTAAGGGGGAGAGTTTGAACAGTTGTTCTATAGACACCCCACCCTGGCTAATATCTTGAGAAGGCTAAGACAGTCCGAAAACCATGATCCTATCCAAACCTCGAAACCCTAAACCTTAATCCAAATCCCCAAACCTTAATCTACACCCCTAAACCTTAATCCAAATCCCCGAAACCCTAATCCGAACCCCTAAATCCCAGCTTAACCTTAGTCCAAACCTTAAACCTAGCCTAACTCGTATTCCAATCTGAACCTAAACCTTGTCATAATCAGATTATACACATAATTCAGCATGGACACCCACCTATTTGAACCCAAAAGCCCAAAAGAAGACTATCGGACGAGCCAGCGCACCAAACGAGGCCCACTGACTAAAGCCCAGCCCGGACCAGGCGTAACGTCCTGAAAAAATCAATATAAAGACCCAAGTATCACCTCAGGCAGAAATCACTAAGGACCAAATCCTTTAGAAATTAGACGAAGATTAATTGAGTACCTAATTAAATCATCTATCGAATTAAGTTGGATAGCTTTCAATATGAACTGCAAGACCCAAAATCAGTAGGATCGCTGACGCTACGTTACCCTGAAACCTAGGATCAATCTCTAAACCCATGTGCTCTCGGGAGTGCTTTGAAAATCCGTATCGGACTTGGACCGCACGTTGAAAGTCTGATCACAGTGAAACTATATGGTTATGACTACCTCACTGGACTTGACAACCATCTCAGAAATTGAATCCAGATAATATCCTGAAACGCACAACTTAAGCCCGAAGCAAAGTGTGTGAGAAACATGAATATTTTTAGAAAATGAAATCAGACTTAAGTGAATTGAGTTGCTTACAGGCCAAATCTAAGGATTCAGAATGCCAGAATCTGACCCAACTATACCCTCGGATCAGGGAAAATTTCCAACACACGTTAATGTACTTGTGGCCCTAATTAAGTACCGGTGACCGTTGAACTGAAATTGGTCCCTCACGGTCGATCTATAAATCTGATTGGACCGAAAACTTAGCTTGACCTAGATCCAATGTCAGGGGACTTAATCCCGACCGTATGCAAAAAAGGGGCCCCCAGATGCGCTCCGTTGGGTCGAAACAGACGAGTTTTGGCTATAACCTAAGTATATCATGGCCCTAGGACCATTTCCATCAATTTTGGGCCTATATAAGGACCTAAAACCTTCTCTCTCCCATTCCTTACGAATTTTAAACCCTAGGGGAGAGAAAAGGGAGAAAAGAGAAGAAGAAAGTAAGGAGAAGAGAGAGAGAGAGAGAGAGAGAGAGAGAGAGAGAGAGAGTTTATTCCTGGGATTCGATCCCACCCCTCCACGTGCTTAACCAATGCTACTATATCATTATACCAGCGATTCTGATTCCATTTTCGGGTAAGAAATCCTAACCTTAATCTGTTTTAGGGATATGAATAGAATAAATAGTGAAATCGCTAACCTATTTCATGTATAGGTTGTTGTTATGCCGTAGGCGAGGACTTAGTGTTTAAACTGAGTTCGTTACGGGTCTACAGCAGAAGGTGGGGGCTATAAACGTTTAGGTTATGGTTTTCAAAGCTTTCAATGTCAGTTAATGATTTATGACTGACTTGATTGCTATCACATGCTTAGATACGATGTTTCCCGCGCTTTACATATATATATGAACTATGTTGAATATAGTGTATTCCATGTGTTTGTTGATATGATTGAATGAGTATGGAATTTAGATTCATACTTGCCATGATTATTCGTCATGAATATATGGTTGTCATACATGTGACAACTCCTTGGTGAAAGGATTTGCCTTAACACTTGTTATAACCAACATACGTCACGTATGTTGAAGTGTGTAGTCTAAGTGCTTGTAAAAATGTCTTAATGAATATGGAATTTGGATCTGTGCTTGCCATGATTATTAACTATAAATATATGCTTGTTGTGTATGTGGCAACTCCTTTGTAAAAGGGCTTGCCAGGATATATGTTATAATTAGTCTAATACATGTATGTTGAAATGTGTAGTCTAAGTGTTTGATAAAATGCCTGAATGAGAAAATGCTTATTAGAATGCATTTAATGAGGGTGTTGAGATAGGATTCTCAATCCCCTTCTCTATAATTACAGTTCCCTTTATGTAACCTATCTTACTACTATGTGTGATACGGATGAAATGCCTATGTAACATAACATGTGTATTATGTATTTGTTGAAATGCTCAACTAAGATTTATATTTAGATTTGGTTGTCATATGCTGTCATTGATTATCACTTGTGAATGCTATCATTTGAAGTGTGATTGGGGCTACGATATAGTCCACGCAATCGGTAATGATTCTTGAGTAGTGGCTGAGGTCATTTCGCAATACACGACACGTTCAATGAATCTGAGGCGTACGATGATTGTCGACAATGGTACTATATCGATTAATTTGGCGTACACTCGTACCAGTCGAACTTGTCTAAAAAACCGATTAGCCTATTGTGTGTTTACCATGTATGGACGCTACTACTTGATTCTAAGGTACTACTTACCAATGTAAAGCCCGTTAAACCTTAGTACCACGATCCACTAAGACTCATGAGCCGGGCATGGTGGTATGAGACACTGTGGTCGAGCTATCGGCCTACGCTGGGACGACGAGCCTCCTCGTAGTGACCAGTGAGCAACCCAAACTCATGAGCCGAATACAGTGGTATGGGACACTATATTCGATCTGTTGGCCTACACTGGTGCAGCTTGGCTGTGGTCCCTAGTCGGGTCGGTGACAAGCTTTCGAAAATAGACTGTCAGTTGGTAGGGCATTGGTGGGGTGACCTCGAGTGTGAATTAAGCCCATGCTGATGGTGACGAGACTCTCGTAGCGACCTATTGTAACATCTCGAAAAATTCCGTACAAAGACCCGAGTACCACCTCAGGTAGAAATCACTCAGGATCAAATCCTTTAGGAATTAGACAAAGTTAACTAAGTGCTAATCTAGATTAGCTATGAAACCTGCTTAAAGCACTTTAAATACAATCTGCAAAACCCAAAACTTGTAGAATCATTGACGCTAGGTTACCCTAAAATCTAGGATCAATCTCATTACCCAGTTTCTCTCGAGAGCACATTGAAACTCCGTATCAGATCTGGACCACACGTCGAAAGTCCGATTACTACGAAGTTATATATTTAGGACTACCTTGCTGGGCTTGACAACCATCTTGAAAATCAAACCCAGATTGTGTCCCGGGGCTATTCGCTTGAGCCCGGAGTAAAGTGTGTGAGAAAAAGTGGTTTTCTTTAGAAATTAAATCTAATTTAAGTAATCTGAGACCTGTCGCTTGCGGGCCTGATATAAGTAATCAGACCGTCGGAATCTGACCCAAATACACCCTCGGATCAGGGGAAATTTCATACACATGTCCGTGTACTTGTAACCCTGATCGAGTTTCGATGACCGTTGAACTGAAAGTGGTCTGCCGCGTGTGATTTGGAAACCTGACTGGAATGAAAACTTAACTCAACCTAGATCCATAGTCTGTGAGCTTAAGTCCGATCTTTGCCTCAAGGGGGGCTCTGAAAGTGCTCCGTTGAGCTGAAACAGATGCCCTTTGGACATAACTTAAGTATACCTTGGCCCTGGGGCCATTTCCACCAATTTTAGGCCTATATAAGGACCTTAAATCCTCTCTCATTCACTCCATACGAATTTGAGAAAACCCTAGGAGAGTAAAGTGAGAGAAAGTGAGAGTGAAGTTAGAATCATTCCTAGGAATCGATCTCTGCTATTCTCTGTGCCTATCCATCACTACTGTATCGCTTTTCTGGTGATTCTGATTCCATTTTCGGGTAAGAAATCCTAACCCTAATCAGTTTTAGGGATCCAACTAGTGTAAGTGATTAAATAGCTAACTTATTTCATGCCATAGGTTGTCGTTCTACCGTTGATAATGACTTAATGATTAAACTGAGTCCGTTACTCGTTTCTACAGCGTACGGTGCGGACTATAGACCTATAGGTTATGGTTTTCAAGGCTTTCAATGTCAGATAATGATAGATTCATAATCTGGGTGTTATTTCACATGCAAAATGTGATGTTTGTTTTGCGATTCAGTTACGTATGCAAATTATAGTGTTTAATTCATTCTGTAAATTTGTAGAAAATACCGTATACGTATAAAATATAAAAGTATGTTTGCCATGATTAATTACTGTGTACATATGCTAGGTATATGTGTAATAACTACTCGGTGAAAGGATTCGTCCTAATGCATGTTTTAGTCAACATGCGTTAGTATGTTAATAAGTGTATTCTAAGTGTTTGTGAAAATGCTTGTATGAGTAGGTATTTAGATGATAGTACTTTAGGTGGGTGTTGAGATAGGATTCTCAATTACCTTAGAGATGTGTATGATTTCCTTCATGCAAGTTGTTTAATTTAATCGCTTACTTATGAAATGTATGTGTTCCTATTTCCTGTTTATATTGTGCATTATAACATGCTTGTTAACATGTTTGAATTACTTTGTTAACTCTTCTTAGACTACTATACATGCTTTTTGGTTAAGGATTGAATGTGATTGGGGCTATGTTATAGTCCAGGCAATCGGTAACGGGCTTGAAGTCGTGGCTGAGAATCATTCACCACGTAGGACGTGTTTGACAAACCCGAGTCGTGTGTTGGTCGTCG
Source organism: Magnolia changhungtana (assembly GCA_030180095.1). NCBI lineage: Eukaryota > Viridiplantae > Streptophyta > Magnoliopsida > Magnoliales > Magnoliaceae > Magnolia > Magnolia changhungtana. The sequence goes on from JASAUF010000625.1 coordinate 9,304,756, forward strand.
GCAGTGGTTAGGCCACACGAAATGCTTATGCACTTTATGTTGATCAATACAACATGCACTCGTGCTAGTCGAGCTCGCCAAATAACCCGTTGTGCCATTGTATGATCACCATATATGGACGCTATTGCTTGAACCTAAGGTACCAAACTCACCAGTGAAATCCCGTTTAACCTTGGTAGCTCGATCCGCTAAGACTCATGAGCCGGGCATTGTGGAATGGGACACCGTGATCGAGCTGTCGGCCTACGTTGGGGTGACGAGCCTCCCTGTAGTGACCAGTGAGCAACCCAGACTCGTGAGCCGAATACGGTGGTATGGGACACTGTATTGGAGCTGTCGGCCTACATTGTTTTGATGACGAAGCCATGATGGGTGATGGGGGAGTTGTGTAACGATTCCGTGCAATAGCCCTGGCAGCCTTAGACATGCTCTTTGTAGTGACCTCGAGCATACTCTGAGCCTACGTGGAGGTGACAACCCTTCTGTAGCATCTAGAGTATAAATTAGGCCTGTAATGATTTGGCGACGAGCCCATTGCAGCGACCTAGAACTGCAAAATCATATGAGATTTACTAGGACTGACGACCCTAGAATGGATCATTGTTTGGGACATGAAATAAGGGAGATACCTTAGTTTTCCAACCCTGCTGTATGAAAATGACTAATAAGAACTTGGTAATCATATGCATGCACTGCATTGCGTGTGCATTCAGGCATAGCAGGTCAAGCACTGAGGTAGTGTTGTCATACGCGAATGTGAGATGAAGTTGCTAAGGGAGCGTAGGCGAAGGCATGCATCATACATCATACCATTCTTGCATTAACAAGAGTACTTAGGGATGTGTGATTTACTGCTTTATCATTACTGCTTGACTGAATTGATAATATGTTGACCTATACTTTATTGTTCCACTGAGTTGATCACTCACTCCCACGATATGGGACAGTGTTTTAAACACCAACCAGATTCTGTCTTGATTTTAAGCCTACGTGGAGGCGACAACCCTTCCGTAGCATCTAGAGTATAAACTAATGATTTGACGACGAGCCCATTGTAGTGACTTAGAACCGCAACATCATATGAGATTTACTAGGACTGACGACCCTAGAATGGATCATTGTTTTAGAAATGAAATAAAGGAGGTACCTTAGTTTCCCAACCCTGCTGTATGAAAAGGACTAATAAGAACTTGGTAATCATATGCATGTACTGCATTACACATGTGTTCAGGCATAGCAGGTCAAGCACTGAGGCGGTGTTGTCATGCGCGAACGTAAGATGAAGTCGCTGAGGGAGCATAGGTGAGGGTATGCATCATACATTCATATCATTCTTGCATTAATAAGAGTACTTAGGGATGTGTGATTTACTGCTTTATCATTACTGCTTGACTGAATTGATAATATGCTAACCTATGCTTTATTATTCCACTGAGTTGATCACTCACTCCCACGATACGGGATGGTGTTTTAAACACCAACCAGATTCTGTCTTGATTTCAGATGATGGCATGACCCTTGAGGTGGAGCCTAATTATTATAACAATCAGGACGAGTACTCTTACATGCAGCTCTCTGATGGCTTCGCTTAGGCTATCTGGATTGATGGGGCTACAGGGTTTTATTATAATTAAACAATTTTTGAGACTTTTGACTTTTGTAATATGATATGTAATATTTCATGTACATAGTGACTCAGTGTTATATTCATACTCTGGAGACCGATCGTGATCTTTTGACTTGTATACATTTACTTATATCTTTTAGTCTTTCGCTTGTGTTTTACAACTTGATCTAGAGTTTGAATTACTATTTTGGTATAATCCCACTCATGATTAATGTACTAACACAGACAACATTGAATCATAAGCATATATGTTGCATAAGTGATGTTTTGGAACTCGGGAGTTGAGTTGCTACTCGACCCCCAATTTTCAGGGCGTTACAAGTTGGTATCAGAGCATGATTTGAATTAAACCAGATCTGGGTTATGGACACACAACATACGCTGACAAAAATTCAACTTATGTGGGTGCAAAGAAATGTAGAAACAGTCCTAGGTGTCCCCGTTTCGCCAATTGGCGAAGTTCACCAAAATCGACCATTTTGTTTGAGTCCGTACGCATCCGTGATCACATGAGGCGACCCCAGATCACTCATAGACCATCAAACGATGGGTCTAAACCATAAATGACCCCATCCCAGCCTTTAGAAATCACTAAATGTGAATATACATCAGAAACTACCCGAAGGGCCCCGAAATGACTCGAATCGAAGTTGGGGGGCCAAAACGAGCAATTCGATGGGACCCAGGGTGGGCCCCACACATTTTTTGACCAAGGGGGAGGGGAGGACCTCGCTCTCACCAAAACCTCCAAAGGTCGGCTAGGGGCTTACCGGTTCAGCGAGGTCTCGCCGGCTAACGAGCTCAGCTGGGCGGGATCGCGTGTGTGGGCTAGTGTGGCCCCCTGATGCATGGGGTTTTGATTAAAACCCTTTCAAACCCTCCTTCCCCTCACAAATCACCCTCTCATGCTTTCCTTTCTCTCCCAAACTTCTGATTTTACATAAAAATTGCCCCTCCAACCTCCTACTTTTCCATTTTCGTGCACCTTCTCCACCACCCTGCTGTATACCCATCTCCATTGCTGCCTATCTCTCCCTTCTCTCTGATTTGAGCTCTTGAATCTCCCATTTGAGGCTCAATTTTGTGTACCCCCACTACCCACCCGCTTTCTTCATTTTCCCTCTTCATTCCCTTCCATTTGAGCCTTTACACGCCCCTTGAAGGCTTAAATCCATGGAGATCTAAGGACTTCAACCTTTTTCTCCCTTTTCTCCACTTTCTCCATGGCTCTATTCGAAGTTATTGCGGCCTTTTTCTCATTTTCCACCATTCTTTCTCTCATGGGAAAGAGAAAGGGTGTCGCGAATGAAGCTGGGCCTAGCCGCCCTACTCATTCGAGAAGACCGCAAGGCTCCACCGCAAGCACGGGTGTTGACTGCAAGGTGCGCACTAAACGGGACCTCGATCTCTAGGCTCCTCTCCCGAGAGCTTTACTGGCAAAGTTGTCCCATGGAGTTTATGAGGGCCGTAGGGTCCTTTTTGAAGCTCAAGTGAATGGGCGGCTCTTTGGAGAGTATCTGTTATTGGAGCACCTAGATGAGGTCGGTTGGGGCCCTGTGTTTGAGGGAACATATCATCTAAATGTGGGCATTGTCCGTGCATTTTATGCCCATATTTGAGAGCCTATGCTGAATCCTTTGTAGTTCAAGATTCCCTCGGGACGAGGTCGGGAGGCCACAATTGACACTGGCTTGATAGCTCGACTCATGGGAATACCTCTTGGCCAAGTTCATGCGAGCGAGACGAATCTGAAAAGTGCCTGTGAAAGGGATCGCCATACGCATTTCCTTTGTGGTCGACTGGTTCAGTGGCAGCCGAATAATAGTCTCCTAGCATCAAACATGAAGGATGATTTTTGCCTACTCCACCATATCTACACGTTTAACGTCTACCCCTGGTGGAAAAATTGCAGTGAGTGTACACGCTTAATGGTAGACTTTCCATACCAAGCAAGGCCGAGTGAGAAGTTGTGTGTGCATACATACGTTTTGCGACAGATCATTCTGACCGGACACTCAAACAGAAGGACTGATTCTCTCCCCTTCGGCCTGCTTATATGCAAGATTGCACGCGAGTTCGGCTACAGTCTGGACGCAGAACTCCCAGTGCCGCAACATTTCATTAATGAAACCACTCTCAATCAGATGGAAATCGGGCCACAACAGTGACAAGCCTGACTTGAGGAGAGTGAGGATGAGATAGAGAGTGAAGAGGAATAAAGTGAGGATGAAGGCAGAGCTGAAATAGAAGAAGAAGAGAGCGAGGAAGAAGAGGAGGCCCAAGATATGGAGGAGAGCTCCACTCCTACGGCATCGTAGCAGGACACTAATCGAGCTACTAGGGATGCTCATATAGCTCGACTTGAGGAGGATCATGTTGCCCTATGATAGGGTCAGGCGGTCCTATGACAGGCTATCATGGATCTTCGGGGTCTTGTGAAACATAAATTCAAGAAGGTGACTCGCACCTTGAAGACTATCCTGTACTGTCTGCAGGATAAGGGCACCCCTCCTCCTTCACCAGACTCGGATGCCTAGTCATCCATGGTGTTGTTTTATAGCTTGTTTTGGCTACTGATTTAAGTTATGCTTGTGTTCAGGTTGATGGGCCTAGTAGTGTAGTAGTTAGTAGAATGTTTTCAGTATTTGAAGCTTGGGTTGTATTAGCTCGCATGCATCTTCTGTCATGATTCATGTAACTCTATATGCCATGTATTATGACAAATTTTGGTAAATGAAATGCATGAAGTTGCTTTAATTTGTGTATGAATGCTGCGTATTAAGTTTGTGTGTATGCTGAATCTAACCTGGGTTGCACCCTATGTCATATAAGGCATGTCATGGAAGGTTACGCGAAGCACAACACGCCTCGCACTTACTGATACGATGGATCAAGCACCTCCCCAGAGGGATGGTCATACGGACCCCGGATTGGGCCCTGTTCGTGAGACTATTCCTAAGTCTCAGCCTTTTCTTGGTCCTACAGTTGGACCGCCACTGTACACACCACCAGTTCGTGAGTAGAACCGTGTGTCATCTTCGACGCAGTATGTGCCTCAGCTTGCTCCACCTACTGATAAGTTGGAGTAGTTGATGATGATGATGCAGCAGCAGCACCAGCAGCTCTTGGCTACTATTGTAGGGGCCCTAGCTCAGGGTGGAAGTGTTGCTCCACCGTCACCATTTGTACGTCCTGCTGAGACAGTAGGGCCTTCTGATCAGCATGAGGGTGTGCCTCCCCTTGCACCTGCTACATACCCTACGGGGAATTTGGGTACGTGTGGTCTCCTCGAGCGATTCCAGCACTTGAGGCCTCCTACCTTTAAGGGTTCTCACAGACCTGAGAAGGCTGAATATTGGCTCGACCGCATCTCTAAGATACTGAGGATGCTACATTGTACCGAGCAGGAACAGGTCGAGTTGGCCACTTTTATATTTGAAAAGGAGGCTAGCCTATGGTGGGATAGTGTATTACGGACAGTGGCGGTTGGATATGTATGGACCTGGGCAGATTTTGAGTTTCACTTTCATGAGAAGTACTATCCCCAGACGTACCGGTAAGAGAAGGAGAATGAGTTTTTGCGCCTCAGACAGAGAGGCATGACAGTGACAAAGTATGAGTATCGGTTCACGGAGTTGGGCCGATATGTTCCTACGATCTTTGCCGACACACAGATGTGGATGCAGCGCTTTTCTGAGGGCCTGCACCCTGATATCCGCTCGAAGATGTGCTGTGCTAGCATACCCTCCTATGCTGAGATAGTGCACATGTTTATGTGGGCAGAGTAGGATGGGGATCGGTTGGCGCGTACTCATGGGCCTATGGTCCCTAGGCCTCAACCAGATATGCTGAGCAGGCCATTCCTCGGCAAGAGGCCTCACACAGACTCTCCTCCCATGATTTCAGCGCCACCAGTTCTGATGCGGCGACTGAGCGTGACTTGTACCTACTATGGGAGGCCAGGCCACCCAGCGGAGAGCTGTTTCGTATGTATGAGAGATAGTGGGTTCTCGCCGCTGCAGAGGATCGACCGCACTCGCCCTCAGGCCATTTCTGCACCACCCCTGTGTACTGTTCCTGCACATCCATCCTTTCAGCCCCTGCACCTCAATTTAGGCCACCTCAGCGACCTATGGTGCCTCAACCTAACCGACCTCAGTAGGCACGTGTTCATGCACTCATAGTAGAAGAGCCAGAGATAGCACCGTCAGCACCTATAGCCTTCGAGGTCACTGCACATGTTCAAGGTACTCCTGTCTTCTTATTGGTGGACACTAGGTCCACTAGCTCTATCATTTCATGTGCGGCAGTTAAGCGTCTAACTTTACATACTACTCCCACGAAGGGCGTGAGACTCACTATTGCTACTGGGACTATTTCGAATGTCACACAGATGTGTGAGGGTTGCTCAATAGACTTAGGTAGTAGGACAGTATTTGTTGACCTCATTGTCGCCCCACTATGGCACTACGACATTATCCTCAGTATGGACTAGCTCACCGAGATGAAAGCAGAGATTGATTGCGATAATTGGGTCGTAATAACTAACAGACCTCACAGCACAGTCTTTACTTTTCCAGTGCAGGTTAGTTGGCCATGTCGTGTTAGATGTTACGCTGCTTTACTAGAGCATGTCTACGTTAGGAAATATGCCAGTAGTTCAGGAATTTTCAGATGTGTTCAGGACAATCCCTGGCGGATGCCTCCATGTGAGATGGAGGAACTGAGGAAACAAATTGATGAGCTGGAATAGAAGGGCTTCTTATGACCCAGTGTGTCTCCTTGGGGAGCACCTGTGTTATTTTTTAAGAAGAAAGATGGATCATTACGATTATGTATTGATTACCGCAGATTGAACCAATTGACCATGAAGAATAAGTATCCTTTGCCCAGGATAAATGATCTGTTTGATCAGTTGAAATGGGTGCGATACTTCTCGAAGATTGATCTACAGTCAGGGTATCATCAGTTGCGCCTCAGGGATGAAGACGTGCAGAAGACGGACTTCAAGACCAGTTTTGGACATTACGAGTTCTTCGTGATGTCGTTCGGTCTTACGAATGCACCGGCCGTGTTTATGGATTTAATGAACCGAGTATTTCGGCCATTTCTATACCGATTTGTCATCTTGTTTATCGACGACATCCTGATATACTCTAAGAATCAGGAAGAGCACGAGGAACACCTACGAGCAGTCTTAGATACTCTGAGGAAGAACCAGTTGTTCACACAATACAAGAAGTGCGACTTCTGGCAGGAGGAAGTCAAGTTCCTGGGACATGTGGTGTCTAAGGAAGGGATATCAGTTGACCTCGCTAAGGTAGTCGCGGTTCAGGACTGGAAGCAGCCTGGTTCGGTTACCGAGGTGAGGAGTTTTCTTGGTTTAGGGAGATACTACCGAAGATTCATTTGGGATTTCTCAAAGATATCCAGACCGTTATCTCAGTCGACACGGAAGGATCTGAAGTTCGTTTGGAATGAAAGGGTGGAAGCAGCTTTTCAGGAGCTGAAGGACAGACTGACGTCTGCCCTTGTACTAGTATTGCCAGAGTAAGGGATCAAGTATACTATTTACACCAATGCGTCTCAAGTTGGTTTGGGTTATGTCCTTATGCAGAAGGACAAGGTGATTGCATATGCCTTGGGACAGTTGAGGAAACGCGAAAAGAATTACCCCATGCACGACCTCGAGTTAGCAGATGTCATATTTGCATTAAAGCTCTGGAGACATTACCTCTACGGAGAGGAGTTCGAGCTTTTCTATGACCATAAGAGCCTTCGTTATATATTCACTCAGAGAGACTTGAATATGAGGCAACGACGATGGATGGAGACATTGAAGGACTTCAAGTTCGAGGTTTCCTACCATCCTAGCAAGGCCAACCTTATAGCAGACATGTTGAGCCGCAAGAAGGCTATAGTATCTGTGGCTCCGCTAATGATAGTCAAGTGGGATATGGTAGAGTTCGTGAGGGACTTCGAATAAAAACTCACCGTGGAGGAGCCATTCGAGAGTGTCGCGTACATTTGGGTGTGGTCACTTATTGATGACAGGATTATCGAGGCCCAAAAGAGCGATGCGCGATTGTTTGAGCTTCGAGAGCAAGCTAATAATGACAATGACTCTGAGTGGAGAGTTAGCATAGATGGGGGCCTATGATACCATGGCTGCCTTTGCGTCCCAGACATTCATGACTTGAGACAGGAGATTCTCAAGGTTGCCCACAAATCGAAGCTTGCGATGCATCCTGGTAGCAAGAAGATGTATCAAGACCTGAAGCGGTCGTATTGGTGGGACAATATGAAGGCTCTAGCGGAGTATGTCTCCCGTTGTCTCACGTGCCAGCAGGTCAAGGCTGAACATTGCCGACCTCCTGGACTACTTCAGCCCATGCCCATAGCTGAATGGAAGTAGGACTTCATCTCTATGGATTTCATATTGGGGCTACCAAAGACGAGGAAGGGACATGATTTCATCTGGGTGATCATCGACCGGTTGATAAAGTCCGCTCATTTCCTTCCGATCAGAGTTTTAAACTCTACAGACGAGTTGGCTAGATTGTACATTAAGGAGATAGTGCGTATGCATGGAGTTCCCTTGGAGATTGTGTCGGATAGAGACATGTGATTCACATCTATCTTCTGGACTCCTATCTAGGAAGCGATGGGTGTAAAGTTGAAGTTCAGTACCACGTTCCACCCACAGACCGATAGGCAGACGGAGCGGGTGAATCAGATTTTGGAGGATATGTTGCGGGCCTATGTTTTGGACTTCAAGGACAGTTGGGATGATTGTCTCCCGTATGCAGAGTTTGCCTATAATAACAGTTTTCAGGCGAGTATTTGTATAGCTCCTTATGAGGCCTAGTATGGGCGCCCTTACTGAGCACCGCATTACTGAGCAGAGGTCGGCGAGTGCAGTTTGCTTGGCCCAGAGTTAGTACAGGTGACCTCAAAGAAGATTGATATTATCAGGCGTCGACTTCTTATAGTGCAGAGTAGACAGAAGAGTTATACCGATACGAGGCGGCGACCGCTTGAGTTTGAGGTTGGAAACCATGTATTCCTCCGAGTTTCCCTCATGAAGGGAGTCCTTTGATTTGGCAAGAAGGGGAAACTTACGCGGTGGTTCATTGGCCCATTCCAGATACTTGATCGAGTGGGTGTGGTGGCATACCATCTAGCTTTGTCCACTCCACTTGTGGGTGTGCATAACGTATTTTATGTTTCCATGCTAAAGAAGTACGTTCCTGATCCTTCCCATATTACCAAATGGGAGCAGGTACAATTGAGCGAAAATGCTATGTATGTATTGCATCCGACCGTATCCTAAACAATAAGGAGTAGGTGTTGCGTAGCAAGGTCATCCCACTTGTGAAGGTACTATGGACACATTAGACAGAGGAAGAGGCTACCTGGGAAACTGAAGCCGAGGTCAGAAAGAACTACCCTCAGATTTTCGAGGAGTACGAAAAGGCACTAATTACGAGGACAAAATTTTTCTTTAAGGGGGGTAGATTGTAACGTCTCGAAAAATTCCGTATAAAGACTCGAGTACCACCTCAGGCAGAAATCACTCAAGATCAAATCCTTTAGGAATTACACAAAGTTAACTAAGTGTTAATCTAGATTAGCTATGAAATCCGCTTGAAGCACTTTAAATACAATTTGAAAGACCTAAAACTTGTAGAATCATTGACGCTAGGTTACCCTAAAATCTAGGATCAATCTCATTACCCAGTTGCTCTTGGGAGCACATTGAAACTCCGTATTGGATCTGGACCGCATGTTGAAAGTCTGATTACTACGAAGTTATATATTTAAGACCGCCTTGCTCAGTTTGACAACCGTCTCGGAAATCAAACCCAAATTGTATCCTGGGGCTATTTGCTTGAGCTCGGAATGAAGTGTGTAAGAAAATGTGGTTTTCTTTAGAAATTAAATCTAAGTTAAGTAATCTGAGACCTGTCGCTTGTGGGCCTGATATAAGCAATCAGACCGTCGGAATCTGACCCAAATACACCCTCGGATCAGGGGAAAGTTCATACACATGTCCGTGTACTTGTAACCCTGATCGAGTTTCGGTGACCGTTGAACTGAAACTGGTCCGCCACATGTGATCTGGAAACCTGACTGGAATGAAAACTTAACTCGACTTAGATCTATAATCTGTAAGCTTAAGTCCGATCTTTGGCTCAAGGGGGGCTCCGGAAATGCTTCGTTGAGCTGAAACAGATGCCCTTTGGACATAACTTAAGTATACCTTGGCCCTGGGGCCATTTCCACCAATTTTAGGCCTATATAAGGACCTTAAATCCTCTCTCATTCACTCCATACGAACTTGAGAAAACCCTAAGAGAGAGAAGTGAGTAAAGTGAGAAAAAGTGAGAGTGAAGTTAGAATCATTCCTGGGAATCGATCCCTGTTATTCTCCGTGCCTATCCATCACTACTGTATTGCTTTTCTGGCGATTCTGATTCCGTTTTCGGGTAAGAAATCCTAACCCTAATCAGTTCTAGGGATCCAACTAGTGTAAGTGATTAAATAGTTAATCTATTTCATGCCATAGGTTGCCGTTCTACCATTGATAAAGACTTGGTGATTAAACTGAGTCCGTTACTCATTTCTACGGCGTAAGGTGCGGACTATAGACGTATAGGTTATGGTTTTCAAAGCTTTCAATGTCAAATAATGATAAATTCATGATCTGGGTGTTATTTCACATGTAAAATGCGATGTTCATTTTGCGATTTAGTTACGTATGCAAATTATGGTGTTTACTGCATTCTATATATTTGTAGAAAATAACGTATACGTAAAAAATATGAAAGTATGTTTGCCATGATTAATTATTGTGTACATATGCTAGGTATATGTGTAATAACTACTCGGCGAAAGGATTCACCCTAATGCATGTTTTAGTCAACATGCGTTATGTATGTTAATAAGTGTATTCTAAGTGTTTGTGAAAATGCTTGTATGAGTAGGTATTTAGATGATAGTACTTTAGGTGGGTGCTGAGATAGGATTCTCAATTACCTTAGAGATGTGTATGATTTCCTTCATGCAAGTTGTTTAATTTAATCACTTACTTATGAAATGTATGTGTTCGTATTTCCAGTTTATATTGTGCATTATAACATGCTTGTTAACATGTTTGAATTACTTTGTTAACTCTTCTTAGACTACTATACATGCTTTCTGGTTAAGGATTGATGTGATTGGGGCTATGTTATAGTCCAGGCAATCGGTAACGGGCTTGAAGTCGTGGCTGAGAATCATTCGCCACATAGGATGTGTTTGACAAACTCGAGTCGTGTGTTGGTCGTCAGCAGTGGTTAGGCCACACGAAGTGCTTATGCACTTCATGTCGATTGATACAATGTGCGTTCGTGCTAGTCAAGCTCGCCAAATAACCCAATGTGCCATTGTATGTTCACCATGTATGACGCTATTGCTTGAACCTAAGGTACCAAACTCACCAGTGAAATCCCATTTAACCTTGGTACCTCGATCCGCTAAGACTCATGAGCCAGACATGGTGGTATGGGACGCCGTGGTCGAGCTGTCGGCCTACGCTGGGGCGACGAGCCTCCCCGTTGTGACCAGTGAGTAACCCAGACCCGTGAGTCGAATACGGTGGTATGGGACACTGTATTTGAGTTGTCGGCCTACAATGTTTTGATGACGAAGCCGTGATGGGTGATGGGAGAGTGGTATAACGATTCTATGCAACAGCCCTGGCAGCCTTAAACGTGCCCTTTGTAGTGACCTCGAGCATACTCTGAGCCTACGTGGAGGCGACAACCCTTCCGTAGCATCTAGAGTATGAACTACGCCTATAATGATTTGGCGATGAGCCCATTGTAGCGACCTAGAACCACAACATCGTATGATATTTACTAGGAGTGACGACCCTAGAATGGATCATTGTTTGGGAAATGAAATAAGGGAGGTACCTTAGTTTTCCAACCCTGCTGTATGAAAAGGACTAATAAGAACTTAGTAATCATATGCATGCACTGCATTGCGTGTGTGTTCAGGCATAGCAGGTCAAGCACTGAGGCAGTGTTGTCATGCGCGAACATGAGATGAAGTCGCTGAGGGAGCGTAGGCGAGGTCATGCATCATACATTCATACTAGTACTTAGGGATGTGTGATTTACTGCTTTATCATTACTGCTTGACTGAATTGATAACATGCTAACCTATACTTTATTATTCCACTAAGTTGATCACTCACTTCCACGATATGGGATGGTGTTTTAAACACCAACTAGACTCTATCTTGGTTTCAGATGATGGCGTGACCCTTGATGCGGATCTTGATTATTACAACGATCAGGACGAGTACTCTTACATGCAGTTCTCCAATGGCTTCGGTTAGGCTATCCGGATTGACGGTGCTAAAGGGTTTTATTACAGTTGAACAATTTTTGAGACTTTTGACTTTTGTAATATGATATGTAATATTTCATGTACACAGTGACTAAGTGTTATATTCATACTCTGGAGACCGATCGTGATCTTTTGACTTGTATACGTTTACTTAAATCTTTTAGTCTTCCGCTTGCATTTGACAACCTGATCTAGAGTATGAATTACTGTTTTGGTATAATCCCACTCATGATTAATGCACTAACACAGACAACATTGAATCATAAGCATATATATTGCATAAGTGATGTTTTGGAACTCGGGAGTTGAGTTGCTACTCGACCCCCCCCCCCCGATTTTCAAGGCGTTACACCTATGGTGTAAACTCGCGAACTTACCTATCATATGTGATTAACTAGGATTGACGACCCTAGATGGATCATTGTTTGGGTTAATAATATAAAGGGAGCAACCTTAGCTTCCCAATCATGCTGTATGAAAAGGTCTAATAAGAACTTGGTAATCACACTCATGCACCGCATTGCATGTGCCTTTGGTATTGGTGTTAAGCACAAAGAAAGGGGTGCATGCCATGACTGTAAGAGAAAGGTCGTAGAGGGAGTGCAGGCGAGGGCATGCATCATTAATACATATCATGTTTGCATTAACCAGAGTACTTAGGGATGTTTGATTGTATTTCTTTATCATTACTGCTTGACTGAATTAATAACATGTTAAACTTTGCTTTATAACTCCACTGAGTTAATCACTCACTCCCACGTTCTGGGACGGTGTTTTAAAAACACCAACCAACTCTATTGTAGTTTCAGGTGATGACAAGGATTACGAAATGGAGCCTGTCTTCTATGATGACGAGGAGTTCTCCTACATGCAACTCTCTAGCAGGTCTATGTAAACTTAGAGTTGCGTATTGGGGCTACAAGGATATGGATAGATGCCATTACACTCATTATTTTGTATATCTTAGAATAATACATGTAATTATTTAACCTGGTATAATGTTCACACTTTGGAGACTTACAACAACTGAAGTGTTTTATATATCTACCACAGTCTTCCACTTGCGTAATCTAATCATTTCTGGAGTATGATATGTGGATTTAGCTTAATCCCATTCATGTTTAATGCACTAACACGGACAACATTTAATCATCATTATCTATGTTGCATAAGTGATGCGCTAGAACTCAAGAGTTAAGCTCTTGCTCAATCCCCAATTTTCAAGGCGTTACAATTTGGTATCATAGCATGATTTGGATTAAACTGGACCTGGGTTATGGTCACATGATACACACTGACGTACTTTGATCTAGGAGGGAGCAGTGAAACATAGGGACAGTCCTAGGATTCCAAGTTTCGCCCGTTGACGGAATTGAGTGAAACTGACTGTAGAGATCGGACCCGTAGACACCTGTGATCCCAAACCTTCTCCAGACCATCGATCGACGGGTTTAGACCATGATTCAGCGTACTCCACCCTCAACCAAACCAAAGAGCGTGAATATACGTGAAAACAGGACATGAAATGACTCAAACAGACTCGGGGACCCAAATGGTGCAAATCAAGGGGATCCAAAGTGGTTCCCGCACACATACGGCACCCCGGGGAGGATAGCATCGCCCATGGGTTAAGCCTTGGGCCTGTTGGGCGGGGCCAGGCCGAGCGGGCCAGCACTTATACATGGCTATGGGGCCCACGAAATCTTGTGGGACCCCTTTTGTTCACCCCATTTGCTCCCTTTCCCTCCCTTACACCACTCTAAGCTGTCCAATCTCTCAAAAATTCCATCTTTCCCTCTCAAATCTCCCCTCCATTCTCATATTTTCTCTTTTTCCTTTATTACATACACCCCTCCATCATCTTCTTCAAAACCCATCACTTATCTCCCTCATTTCTTTCATTTGAGTGCACAAACCCTTCTTTATGTCTCAAAAACCTTAAAGTTCAATAACCTCTTTTGTCCCCCCATCTTGTTTCACTCAAATGGCTCTCTTTGAGCTCGTGGCGGTGATTTTCTCCATTTTCACCATTCTTTCTCTCATGGGAAGAAGAGGGCTTCTACGGATGAAGCCGGGCCTAGTCACCCTACCCGTTCAAGGATGTAGAAAGGCATCGCAGCAAGTACAAGTGGCGATCGCGAGATAAAGACAAAGTGGGATCTCGATCCCCAAGCTCCCCTCGAAAGAGCTTTACTGGCAGATATGTCACATGGAAGGTTTCAAGGTCATAGGGTCCTCTTTGAAGCACACGTGAATGAGAAACTGTTTGGGCTTTACCCTGTAATGGATCACCTGTTGGACACCGGATGGGGTCCCATATTTGAAGTCAAGTCCCACGTTAATGAGAGCACTGTCCAAGCCTTCTACGCCCATATACGAGAACCATCGCTAGAGCCTTTACAGTTAAAAATTTCCATGGGAAGGCGGGAAGCCATAGTTGATGTTGGTTTGATAGCTCGAATCATGGGAATGCCGCATGGAGAGGTGCATGCTGATGAGAAGTATTATAGGAGTGCGTGTGAAAGATATTGCCGCACGCGAGTTCTTTGTGTCTGATTGGTCCACTGAAATCTAGGCAATTGCCTCCTGGCATCTAGAATGACTCCTGACTTCCGCCTACTCCACCACATCTTCACGTACAACGTGTACCCCAAGTGGAGCAATCACAGTGAGTGCACACGCCCGATGGTAGTCTTTCTATACCGAGCTAGGCAGGGAGAGAAGCTGTGCGTGCCTACATATGTACTACTACAGATAGTACAGACTGCGTGCTCTTATAGGACGTCTGTTTCGCTCCCCTTCGATCGACTCATATGCAAGCTTGCAGGTGAATTCGGCTACAGACTTGGCGCAGAACTTCCCGTGCCGATCCATTTCATCAATGACACTACTCTCAACAACATGAAGATTGGGCCACGACAGCGTCAAGATCGACTGGACGAGAGTGAGGATGAGACGGAAAGTAAAGAGGAAGAGAGTGATAAAGAAGGCGAAGATGAGATAAAGGAAGAAGGCGAGGAAGATGAAGGGCAGGAAGAGGAAGAAGAGGAGGCCTAAGGCACTGATGAGGGCTCTTCTCCTGTTACACATGAGCGCGATAGTAATCGGGCTGCTTTAGAAGCCGGTTTGGCTTAGATTGAGGAGGGCCAGGTTACCCTGCGACAGGAGGTCAGAGAGACTCGGGCTAAGTTTGAAGAAAGCCAGGGCCTACATGAAATAGAAATTCAAGAAGGTATCTCGCACCTTGAAGGCTCTCCTGTGCTACATGCAGGAAAAGGGTGCCCTTCCTCCATCACCAGATTCAGACGAGGAGTCATATGTGTAGTCGTCTCTTAGATTGCCTTGTTGCTAGTCTTCGTTTGTACTAGCCTTAATAGGCTTAGTTAGTTATTGGTGTGTTTTAGTGTTTAAAGCTTGTTTATGTTAGCTCACATGCATCTTCTGTCATGATCTATGTAAGGCTACATCTCATGTATTGTGACGATTTTGGTTAAATGAAATGCATGAAGCTACTTTTGTTATAGAATGTGTAGAATGCTTGACAAGTTGAATAATGCTATGTTAAATCTTACACATGTTGCACCCTATGTTGTATATAGGGAATGCCTCCGAAAATCCCTCGGAGTGTGACTCGTCTTGCACTTGACCGATTGATTGACGAGGCATCTCCCCTGAATGGTAGCCATATGGACCCTAGCTTGGGCTCAGACTTTGAGAGATGCCGGATTCACAACCGGCCACTGGCCCCACCAATGGGCTAATACCTTATGCACCACTGGTTCTTGAGAAGAACCGTGCATCCTCTTCGACGCCTCACATACCGCAATTCACTCCTCCTCCTGATAGGCTGGAGCAGATGATGTTGTTGATGTAGCAGTAGCAAATATAGCACCAACAGTAGCAACATCAGTTCTTGGCCACCATCGTAAGGGCTTTTGCCCAGAATATGCACACGGCCCCACCTACACCACCTATGCACCCTGCTGGAAATGTGGGTGCTAGCGGCCTATTTGAGTGATTCCAGCACTTTCGACCTCCTACTTTTGTGGGTACTCATAGACCCGAGGAGGCCAAGTATTGGCTAGACTGCATCTCTAAGATGCTGAAGCCGCTGCACTGCAATGAGGCTGAGCAAGTTGAGCTGGTTACGTATATGTTTGAGAAGGAAACCAGTCTCTGGTGGGACGGCATCCTACGGACAGTTCCTGAAGGACACATGTGGATTTGGAATGCCTTTGAGACCCACTTCCATGAGAAGTGCTTCCCCCTCACATATCATAATGAGAGGGAGGGTGAATTCTTTCGCCTCCGTCAAGGAGGGATGACTGTAATGAGTATGAGGACAGGTTTACGGAGCTAGCCAGACACGCTCCTCTGATCCTAACTGACAAGCCAATGAAAATGCGGCAGTTTTCAGGTGGTCTGTGGCATAAAATCCACACTAAGATGTGTTGTGCTAGCATTCCCAATTACGTCGAGCTTATCAACACGTCTCTACAAGCCGAATAAGATGGAGGCAGGGATTCTCGGACACGTATCACAACACCGGCCAGTCCTAGGTAAGAGGCCTCATGTAGACTCGCCTCCCAGGCCCATCGCTCCGCCGACTTCGTAGAGGCGAACGAAATATTTGTGTACCTACTGCAATAAAGGGGGACACACTGACCCCTTCTGTTTCACCAAGATAAAAGACAATGGTATCACGCCACATCAGAAGATCGACCGTCAGCCACCGCTTGACATAGCGACTCCACCTCTACGATCTGCACAACCAGCGCAGCCACTTTACCGACCACCTGTATCCCGAAATAGGTTGCCCCAATGACTTATGGTAGTGTAACCAAACCATTCTCAACAAGCTTGTGTGCATGCACTTGCAGCTGAAGCACCTGAGTTAACAACTGCAACGCCTTTGACCTTTGAGGTCACTGCCCACATTCAAGGTACACCTGTATTCCTATTGGTAGACACTAGGTCTATTAAACCAATTCATATGAAAAAATAGGCCTAACAATGGATTAATATAACAACTATAAAATAATAATATGGTAACTAAAGGTGGCAAATATGTCATAAATAATAGAAGGGTCGAAACGGAAAATTTCTACAACTTCAAGTTGCTAATAGGCTGGTCATATCTTTTATATTAAAGTTTAGTATATGGTGTCTATTTAAGAATTATTTATAATCATACTAGGAATTATCTTGTGATTAAATTTGATTACACGTAAAGATATATATAGTTATTTTTGTACAATTAAATTAAAACCCTCGGGTAGGATTGAGTTTCATAGTTTAATACTCCGTAAGCTCATGTTAGAGGTGGACTACAGTAAAATATTATAAGTTTCTTATTTCCCTTGTAAATTCAAGGCTCATACTGCATCGAGGAGATGTCCCTCTTCTTTCCTTTCCCACGGCCTTATGTTACTAACATTCCAAACCTCTGAAATATTTTAGAACTCTTGACTCTCGAAGTTAATGAAACCAAAGTGCAATCTGCCCAGAACTCCTTAGCCGTATGATCGAAATGGTGACATACAAATATAATTTTAGGAGATTGAAAACCCTTCTAGTATAGTTTTTTTACTATGAGCACCATGGAAGAACTTATTATCCACCAAGTTAAATATAGGTTAAACAAGAACTCTCATTGAACAAGACCCAAAGGACAACCTTATAGACATGAGGCTTGAACCTCCTAATAAATTATAATACTCCTCAAATACTTAAGGTGATCAGGTTTCAGAATTTCAGAATCATATCCCTACGAGGCATTCGCGGCTTAACTCAATTTTAAATCCTGAGTGATTACGAAAGGACTCACTGCTTTGACCAAGCAGAAAACCAAGATCCATCAGGATAAGGAAGGGATACAACGAGTTGTCTGCCCTGGTCAGGTGGGCAATCGACGTATCGGGTTTAAGCCTACCACAACTGACTTTCTATATTAGCCCAATCATAAAGGGTAGATCATAGCACCCTTAAGTAAACTTTATCATCAAACACTTAACACAATAACAATGATTTGAACATTTGTTTTCAAACCTCAAAGGTAGAAACTTTTAAGGGGGGTAGACCATTATGAGCTAGGCTAGTGTAATCATTATATGCCCTCACACGTATATAAACCTGAAACCAGCAGGACTAAGCAAATGAAATAATCAAGCCTTTATTTATTACCTTTAGGCAATTTTGGGGACGAAATTGTTTCTTTAAGGGGGGTAGATTATAACGTCCCGAAAAAATCTGTACAAAGACCCAACTACCACCTCAGGCAGAAATCACTAAGGACCAAATCCTTTAGAAATTAGATGAAGATTAATTGAGTGTTTAACTTAATCACCTGTCGAATTAGCTTGGACAGCTTTCAATACGAACTACAAAACCCAAAATCAATATGATCGCTGACGCTACGTTACCCTAAAACCTAGGATCAATCTCTAAACCCAGTTGCTCTCAGGAGTGCATTGAAACTCCGTATCGGACCCGGACCGCGCGTCGAAATTCCAATCACTGTGAAACTATACGGCTATGACCGCCTCACTAGATTTGACAACCATCTCGAAAATCAAATCCAGATAATATCCCAAAACACACAACTTGAGCTCAGAGCAAAGTGTGTGAGAAACGTGAATATCTTTAGAAAATGAACTCAGACTTAAGTGAATTGATTCGTTCGCTTGCAGGCCAAATCTAAGGATTCAGACCATCAAAATCTGACCCAACTACACCCTCGGATCAGGAAAAATTTTCAACACACATCAGTGTACTTGTGGCCCTGATCGAGTACCAGTGATCGTTGAACTGAAACTGGTCCCCTACGGTTGATTTGTAAATTCAATCAGACTAAAAACTTAGCTTGACCTAGATCCAATGTCAGGGGACTTACTCCCGACCGTATGTAGAAAAGGAGCCCCAGATGCGCTCCGTTGGGCCGAAACAGAGGAGTTTTGGCTATAACCTAAGTACACCATGGCCCTGGGGCCATTCCCATCAATTCTGGGCCTATATAAGGACCTAAAACCTTCTCTCTCCCATTCCATATGAATTTCAAACCCTAGGGGAGAGAAGAGAGAGAAAAGAGAAGAAGAAAGAGAGGAGAAGAGAGAGAGAGAGTAAGAGTTTGTTCCTAGGATTCAATCCCACCCCTCCACGTGCTTAACCACCATTACTGTGTCGCTATACCGGTGATTCTGATTCCATTTTTGGGTAAAAAAATCCTAACCGTAATCTATTTTAGGGATTCAAATAGAATAAATAGTGAAATAGCTAACCTATTTCATGTTATAAGTTGTCGTTGTGCCGTAGGCGAGGACTTAGTGTTTAAACTGAGTTCGTTACGGGTCTACCGGCAGAAGGTGCGGACTATAAATGTTTAGGTTATGGTTTTCAAGTCTTTCAATGTCAATTAATGATTTATGAATGACTTGATTGCTATCACATGCTTAGATACAATGTTTCCCGCGCTTTACACATATATATGAACTATGTTGAATATAGTGTATTCCATGTGTTTGTTGATATGATTGAATGAGTATGGAATTTAGATTCATACTTGCCATGATTATTCGTCATGAATATATGGTTGTCATACGTATGATAACTCCTTGGTGAAAGGATTTGCCTTAACACCTATTATAACCAATATATGTCACGTATGTTAAAGTGTGTAGTCTAAGTGCTTGTAAAAA
This sequence comes from Magnolia changhungtana, assembly GCA_030180095.1. Taxonomy (NCBI): domain Eukaryota; kingdom Viridiplantae; phylum Streptophyta; class Magnoliopsida; order Magnoliales; family Magnoliaceae; genus Magnolia; species Magnolia changhungtana. The sequence continues at coordinate 9,324,475 of JASAUF010000625.1, forward strand.
TATCTTAATGAATATGGAATTTAGATCAGTGATTGCCATGATTATTAACTATGAATATATGCTTGTTGTGTATGTGGCAACTCCTTTATAAAAGGGCTTGCCAGGATATATGTTATAACTAGTCTAATACATGTATGTTGAAATGTGTAGTTTAATTGTTTGATAAAATGTCTGAATGAGGAAATGCTTGTTGGAATGTATTTAATGAGGGTGTTGAGATAGGATTCTCAATCCCCTTCTCTATAATTACAGTTTCTTTTATGTAGACTCCACTCGGAACACTTTGTTAGAACACACTAGCTAAGACCCGACTCGAAAACATATGATATTATAATCTCAAGGGACATTCATAATTGCATTCATATAAAAAATATACATAACAATCAAGAGATAAATAAACAAACAAACTAAAAAAACATCAATCTTTGGCTTACACTTGTTTGGGCATCAATCCTATCTACTACTACTTGATCCCATGTAGCTATGGCTACCTATGAAGAAGAGCCGGCAACTCTGCCAGCTCTTGAAGCATCAGCATCGGCACTGACACCGACGCTAACACCTTTGATAGCTCCAACAGACTCACCAATTACTGCGGCCATGAATGACATGGCCTAAAGTTTTCGTGCACTGCAAGAGATATTACTTCACCTAGTGCCAGGCGTCATACCAAACATGCAAGCAACATAGCCTAGTGTGCAAAATAGCTTAATCCCACAAACTCCTTTTACTTTCTCCCTCATTCCTCCAATAAATCATGTTCTCCCTCTTCCTGCAGAATCAGCCCAACATACAAATGGGAGTAACCCTCTTACACATCTTCCTCCTAATAGGAGATCCAATCAATTCCAAGGGGCGAAACCCCTCTCGACCGGTCCCTCCAAAATTGAAGAGCTCTGGCAGCAATTACAAGATATGCAAAGGAAGCTATGAAAGCAGCTGGGGGTGGATCTCCCATCCACCAAGTTCAGGGATCGTTGTCCCTTCCCTAATGCAATGGTACTTCAAAACTTTGAGGTACTAAAATTCAAAAGGTATGATGGTACGGAGTATCCGATGGACCATTTAAGAGCATTTTTTGGAGACCTTAATACTATGACTGGTAATGACAGAGCATTGGTCCGTTTAGTTCAAAAATCCTTGAAAGGCGATGCGTTAGATTGGTACACATCATTAAACTACCATCGAATTAAAACTTGAGAATAACTTTCCCAAGCTTTCATTGATTGTTTTGTGTATAATCTTAATGTAGCACCCAAAAGGTCGAATCTTATTGCCTTAAGGTAAAGGAATGATGAGTCATTGTCAGCTTACATTAGACGGTGGTGGGCAATGGCTGCTAGAATGAAAGAACCCATTGATGACGAGGAGTAAATCTATATGATTATCCACTCGGCAAACCCGAGTATCTCTGGATACCTCGTCTCCTATCCATATGCCAACTTTACCCAACTCATTTGTGCTGAGGAACAAGTCGAAGTCGGAATAAGGGCTGGAACGATCTCTCCTTTGTGGCCTCATCAGGCCTCCCCAGTACAATGGATAATGGAAGGAAGGCTTACTAGATACGAGAATGGTAACAGAAGTGTTCCTGACCTCCATCCAATAGAAGAAGGCAATCTTATCGCCTCTACACAAGGTGCTCAATTCACTCCTCAAGAGGGACAATGACAACAACAACAGCAAAGGGAGATTCCTCAGTACCCCAATCATGGTCAACAGATGAGGATGGCCTGAAAACCTAGTCAATTTACACCAATGGCCCAAACTTATAATGAAATACTAGCCACGCTAGTCCAAAGGAAAATACTAACACCACTACTGCCTAGGTTCCCACCAAACCCTCTGCTACTAAATTATAATGAGAATATGTACTATGCATACCACCAATCCCGAGGCCACACAACAGACCGTTGTTTCACCCTGAAATATGTGGTCCAAGATCTGGTTGACAACCAAACGATTGTAGTTACCTCTCATGTTGTTACCGCCACCAATTATACCCTCAAGAATCCCCTACCAATGTATTAAGTAAGCCCCATCTCATTGGGCACCCTTGCCACTAATATCATTCAGGAAGAATCACCTTGCTATCCAGTCCAATGCATCCATTCAATCATTACCAATCCGACACCAATACTCTCGATTCTGCAAGGGGCATGCCCATCCAATCCAATCTCTGTGCCCTTAAATATGAAAGGAGCATCTCCAGCCGGTCCAATCTTTGTGCCCTCAGAGCCACCCCCAATCAATCCAATCCATACATCCTCTGTCTCATAAGGGGCACCATCTGCATATCCGACCCTTGCTCCAACTGTCATGCTCTAAGAAAAATCTCCTTCCCTGATCAACATATCACATGCCCTTGTAATATCAGGGCCCAACTTCAATCATGTGGTAACTTTCCAGGAAGGACATTCTGGTACTCAAAAGGATTTACCTAGCTCTACTCAGTCCTCAATCCTTCAAAAGAAGAGTCTAGGACGAGTGGTTCCTGCCTCTAAGAGAAAGGTTGAGGAAGAGATTAACGTCAAGATCTTGATTAGCCCCAAAGCATCAACCATCACTTTTCGGGTCTTTGACATTACAGCTTCATTTCATCTCTTCCCTGATCGGTCTTGGATCCATAGAGTCAAGACTCTCTCTTCAACTCTTCACCAAAAGGTCAAGTACATGTTCAGAGATACGGTGCTGGCCATTATGGATGATCCCGAACAAACCTTTCTGATAAAAACAGCCAATTTTCAAGAGCTAGATACCCCGATCATAGACATACAATGCTCTGATGAGGATATCCCATACCATAGTCTCGAGTTCAAAACTATGACTTGCATGCCTCTTGCATGTCCAATCAAATCAAACTGTGTCTTCCCTCCAGTCGAGCACCGGCATTTTTATTATCAGCTCGAATATCAAGAGAATGCGCGCATGAGAGGACTAGAATATCTACCTCCTATGGGTGAGAAAGCAAAGCATAGATTTATCGAGGGAGAGGAAGGTTGGCAAGAGGATGATGACCCCTTCATCCACACATCAATCAAATCCATCATAGAAGGGATCATTTATCCGGTTGGCAGGCCAAGATCCACCATGAAGGATCAAATGAAAGGAATGAGACTAAGCTGCTTGAAAATGACTTGGGTAAGGGGTAAGAATTGCCCCTGATTGACTGGACCACAGTCTGTGTGAAACACGTATCCTAGACCGTACCGTTCCATAGGCTTCCGTGGTCCTCCCGGTAGAATTCTGGCAACCCACAACCTGTAATCGGCATTTACACGCGACCCTGAGTCATATCCCGTATTCTAGAGTTGGCTCGACCCAAGACTTGTACCAGTGTGACGACGCCGTGTCTCGCACGCCGATACGATACCGGGCCAAGAGATGTGGGCCCGCGTTCAGTTAGAGGAAAACGCCGTGCATTTACAAACCCAAGAGAACATGTCAAATCAATTAATCAATCAATCACATCAATCAAGTACATGTCCCATCCCCAAAAGTAACCCCTAAAGTCAACTCTCTCTCTCCACCCATACATGTCAAGTACACACCTATCACTCACCCATCACTCCATCACCTCTCACCCATCCCTCTCTCTCTCTCTCTCTCTCTCTCTCTCTCTCTCTCTTTCTGTAAGTGTTATGGTCTTATACTCCTTTGGTTGTTAAATTTTGATGTGTCAAAACATCTATCTGTGTCTTGTGCTTGTATGATGGTATGAATTCAAGACACTGCATAAATACTTCAAGAAGCTACAAGATGAACTTTTCAAGAAGCTACATATTGAAGTTCAAGAAGCTACATGTTGAAGTCTCAAGAAGCTACAATGTTGATGTTCAAGTCTTAAGAAACAACTCATGACTTCAAGACTAATAAGCAATGCATGAAGTAGTTGTTATGCTGATGAAGATCTCAAGTTTGAAGTTACAACAAGTTCAAGATCTCAAGCCTGATATGGTTCAAACAATCTACATTCGTTGAATGGTTGAAGTTCAATGTCCATACGACATGATTCAGGTTTGAATGACCTTAGGTTGACCCTTTAAGTAGGTCACTTTGGATACATAAATCAAATATTTATTTTACATAAGTTTGGTCTATTCTACGACCAGTCCTAGCTCTTGTTCGACCAGTCCTGGCATTGGTTCGACCAGTCTAAGAAATTCCACGACCAGTCCTAAGTAGTTGAAGATTTTTCGAAATTTTTACGCCCATGACCAGTCCTGGAGGTCCTTCGACCGGTCGTAGGTGTGGCTTCGACTCGTCCATGACCAATCGTGGATCTACGACTCAAAGTCCAGCAACGTAATCTATGGTCCTATGACCAGTCGTAAGGATCTACGACCAGTCGTAGGTGAACCACGACCAGTCGTAGGCTACTCACGACCAGTTGTGGAACGACTTTCAAAGATCGCGCTCAATATTTCAAAAATCTGTTAGAGCTACGACCAGTCGAAGGTTTCTAAGACCCGATCGTAGGAACGATTTTTGCTTCTATAAATTGAACACGAAATTGAGTTTTCACACTTCAACTCTATTCTATTCAAGAATTTTCAAGTGATCACTCGAGATAAGTCTGTGTTTATTTTAAGCTACATTGTGCTTATTTAATATTCCTTTTTGCTAGCTTATTTAATTTGATTTTGTTTCTATATTCCAATCTTATTTGAAAAGAGGAATTATCTTATTCCTTCTTCTTGGAATCAAAATCAAATATAGCTACGCCCAACAAGTTAAATCTAAAATCTATTAGAACTTAGAACCTTATGAATGAGAGTATTGGAAATTGAACTTTGACATTCAATCATCTACTCCGATTGGTTCTACCTAGTCTAAGAAAAGGAGAAATCCAGGTATTTTACAATTTCAGTAAAATTTATTTAGTTTTGCTTTTGTTTGAGGTTAAGCGAGAAAAATCTCATTGTCTTGGTTTTGTTTGAGGTTGAACAGAGAAAAATCTCATTGTATTGGTTGTCCGAGAAAACCAGAAAAACTCGAGTAAAAGAGGGTTTTTGAATTGTGTAAGCCCAAGTGAAAAGACACAATTGTAAAGGTTTTGGCGAACTGAGAAAACCTATTTGATAGTGAACGCTAATATCCCCTGTGTGAGGATATTAGGAGAGAGTAGCTTTTTGTGTCATGTGTTGGAAAACAGTTGGTGTACACACAGGCGAACCACTATAACTCTTTGTCTTGTGGATTGAATGCTTGCTTAATTTTCAAATCTTTTATCATTCGATTGTGTGGAATGCACAAGTGGATGTGAATGTTGTAACTATTTACATTTCAAGCAAGTGTGGGGATTGTTGTAATAATTTAGATCTATACTTCTGCATTTAATTTCAATTCCTTGCTATTTCATTTACTTATATTAAAATTGTGTCCTTGATCAAAAAGAGGCTCTAGAAATAAGGTTGTCCTACCATAAGCCCTTGTTTATTATGGTGTAAGGTTGTCCTTAGAACTAAATTTGTATCAATCTCTCAATACTTATTTATCAAGGTGATTTAAATTTAGCATTGTGAATTGATTTATATTGTAAGGCTATTGGTTTAATTTATTTCCACTAATGTTATTTTAAATTTGGCATAGTCCTATTCACCCCCCCCCCCTCTAGGACATATAGCTTGGCCTTTTCAAGTGGTATCAGAGCCTAATAGCTCATTTTTGTTGCTTTTGATTTGGATTTATTTCATGAGCTAACGATCTAAGCTATATAAAAAGATGTCAAATTTTGATAGCCTTTCAGTTACTAGGCCTCCACCCTTTGATGGTTTCAACTATGCCTATTGGAAAGCCAGAATGAGGATCTTCCTCAAATCAATGGATGAAAGTGTGTGGCAAGCCACAGATGGATCGAATGGAATCCTCCTATCATGAAAGTGCTTGGTGTTGATGGTTCAAAATCTATGAAAATTACACCGTATTACCAATGGACCACACTTGAGAAAAATGAGAGTAGTGCTAATGCTAAAGCACTAAATGCAATCACTTACAGGACTATCTTAGGATGAGTTCAAAAGAATCATATCTGTGATCTTTGCAAAAGCAAGCCTGGGATATTTTAGAAATGACACACGAAGGTACATCAATTGTCAAGAAATCTAAAGTCCAACTCCTCACAACTAAATTTGAAGAAATTCATATGGAGGAAAATGAAATGTTTATGGACGTTTTCACTAGAATGAATGACATTGTAAACTCAATGTGGGGTCTTGGCGATAAGATCCCAGAAAGTAAAGTGTGTGCAAAATACTACGCTCTCTTCTGAACGGTTCAATTCTAAGGTAACACTTAATCCAGGAACTTCGTGATACGGATAATATGAAGGTAGAAGAATTAGTTGGTTCTTTACAAACCTATGAATTAAGTTTTAAAGCTCCTAAAGGTAAATCTATTGCTTTGAAGTCATCTAAAAGTATTACTCAAGAAAATTGATTGAGAAAAGTCTGAAGATGATATGGCCCTTTGGCGAAAAAGTTTTATAAGATTTTCAAAAGTAAGAAAAAAGTCGATTTTCAAAAGGCAAATGAAAAGAAACGTTCCAAACCTAAGTCTAAAACTTGGAAATCATTGAAAGATAGTCAATGTTACAACTGTCAAGAATATGGGCATTTAGCAAACAAATGTCCTAAAAAGGACAGATCCAAAAGGAAGGGTATGTTGGCTACTTAGGATGAATCGCTTGATTAAAGCCTCTTCTGAATCAGAAAATTCAGAAACCGAGTTGGGCAGTGAACTTAAGGCCCTTATGACTCTAGCCAAGTTTACTTTTTCAGATCACGATGATTCAACAAATGAAGAAAATTTGGATAGTGATCATGAAAATGATGAAGATCTTCAAGATGCTTACAATGCCTTATATAAGGAAAGTTGTAAAATTGCTATTAAACTTAAACTTCAAAAAGAAAAGTTTTTTAAACTTAAAGAATGTTTTGAAACCCTTGTTTTAGAAAAATCTCAAATTTCAGATTGTTTTGAAAAATCAAAGTGTGATCTAGAATTCAAAACCTCCCTAATTGAAAATTTGAAATGAAAATGAGAAACTTAAAAATGAAGAATCTTCTCTTCTGAGTTTGAAGGACACATGGAGATATGCCCAAGGTGATCCAAAATTAGAAAAATTATTATCCGGATCAAGAAAATGTGGCGATCGATCCGGGTTGGGCTATGATAAAAACACATCTCCTAAACAAAAGAATACTCGTTCCAATTTTGTGAAAGGAGAGACTTCTAACTCAAAAGGAAAAGGTACTAGTCAAGTTTTTCTAAAAATACAAAAACTTTTCAAAAACCCAAAAGCGACTATATAAATCAGATTAAACCCACTATTTGAAAAAATTGTTGATTTACTTAAGGAGCTATTAAAATCTAACTCAAGAGGTCACTCTTACAACTATAAACCAAAGAAGACCAATTATTCTCCTAAACCCAAAACGATATTGAAATGGGTTCCTAAGGTTACTGTTTGGTTGCTCTACTCGCTTTCAAAGCTACAAGCCATTCGAAATGGTACCTAGACAGTGGATGCTCGGACATATGATGAGCGACAAAGCACTATTCACCGATCTTAAAGATATGTGATGGGTCAGTCACATTTGGTGATGGTAGCAAGCTGCAGATAATAATTAGCAAAGGTGCGGTCCAACTCTATAACCTTCTCTTATTTAAAAATGTTTTATATGTTGAGGGTTTAAAACACAACCTGTTGAGCATATCTCAAATATGCGATAACAACCATAATGTCAAATTTTCTAATCAAGGTTGTGAAATTATAAACGAAAAGGGTTCTGTAATATTAACCGGGTCGCAGAACTTCAAAACTGCTATATTGTAAGCAATGGTAGCTCATCTAAACAATCGTGCTACATGGTCCATACCGATGAGACAGAATTATGGCATAAACGCCTTGGACATGTTTACTACCGAAATTTATACAGATTGAGCAAAAGTGAACTAATTAGAGGTCTACCTAAGATGTAAAAAGTAGACAAGATTTGTGGTGAATGCCAGTATGGTAAACAAACTAGGAGCTCTCACAAAAAGGTGAACTCCAATATCACCACAAGACCACTCGAGCTTCTCCACATGGATCTTATAGGACCAACAAGAACGGAAAGTCGAGGTGGCAAAAAGTACATCTGAGTTATTGTAGACGATTACACAAGATACACTTGGGTTTCATTCTTGAGAGACAAATCAGAAACCCTTGATGAAGTGAAAAATATTATAAAACGGATTCAAACTGAAAAATGTTCTCAAGTCACAAGATCCGTAGTGATCATGGATCCGACCCGAAAACAGCGGTTTTGAGAAATTTTGTAGCGATCGGGGAATATCGCATGAATTCTCGCACCTAAAACTCCTCAACAAAATGGAATTGTCGAGAGGAAGAATAGAGTGCTTCAAGAAATGGGAAATGTTATGTTAAATAGCATGAAGCTCCTAGGAATCTCGGGAAAGCAAGGTGAATACGACTGCTACATTATTAACCGTGTTTATATTTGTAAATCTAATAATAAAACGGCTTATGAAATGTGGTTTGAGAAAAAGCCTTCTATCAAATACTTTCGAGTTTTTGGCAAAGAAGTGCTATATTTTTGCGTGGACCGTGAAAATTTGGGAAAGTTCGACACTAAAAGTGATGAAGGGATCTTTTTAGGATATTCTTTAAACAATCGTGCATATCGTGTTGAACAATGGGACCGGTGTGATTCAAGAGTCAATAAATGTTGTGATTGTGATCTTTTGAATACACGTCCCTAGTTCGAATAATGATGAAGTTCTTATACTTGAAAAACAAGAAATTTCATCAAGTGAAACTAATCCATTTAAGGATTGTTAAAGATCATCCAACTTCTCAAATACTTGAAACCCTCTCACTTTGGTGTGCTTTTCGTGAGACAATTAGAGGACATATGTAACTACGTATGCTTTACATCCCGGATTAAACCAGGTTAACGTAAAAGAAGCACTTTCGGATGAAAATCGGATTCTTGCGATGCAAGAAGAACTTAATCGGTTTGTCGAAATGATGTCGGCACCTTGTTCCTAGACCTAAAGATAAACATATTATTGGAACAAAATGGATTTTCAAAAACAAATCGATGAACTTGGAAATATTATTCGAAATAAAGCAAGACTAGTTGTACAGGGGTATACACAAATTGAAGGTATTGACTATAATGAAACATTTGCTCCTGTAGCTCGTCTTGAATCAATCAGACTTTTTATCTCCATTGCATGTTTTAGGAAGATTAAAATTTACTAAATGGATGTAAAGAGTGCCTTTCTGAATGGTGATTTACATGAAGAGGTATATGTTGAACAACCTACAGGGTTTGAAGATCCTAAATTTACTGATCATGTGTATCATCTTAAGAAGGCTCTCTATGGTCTGAAACAAGCTCCCAGATCATAGTACGAAAAATTGACTAAGTTTTTACTGAGTCATAATTTTCAGATGGGGTGTGTTGATAAGACGCTCTTTGTTAAGAAACATGACGATGATATTCTAATGGTTCAAATATATGTTGACGATATTATTTATGGATCAACCTGTACTAACATGACTGTTGAGTTTGCAGATTTGATGAAGTCTAAATTCGAAATGAGCATGGTTGGAGAATTAAACTATTTTCTAGGGTTGCAAGTAAAACAACAACCTGATGGAATTTTTATCTCTCAAATCAAATATGCTTAGAGTTTAATTAAGAAATTTGGATTTGAGAAAGGTAAAAATTTTGATACTCCTATGAGTACAACTTTGAGACTCTCAAAAGACTCTACAGGTAATGATGTGGATCCTAAATTGTATTGTAGTTTGATTGGTAGTTTGCTTTATCTGACTACTAGTAGACCAGATATTGCTTTGAGTGTTGGTATTTGTGCTCGTTATCAATCAAATCCTAAAGAATCTCACTTAACTGCAGTTAAACGGATTATGCGATATGTCGCAAGTTCTACTAAACTGGGTCTCTGGTATCCACATGAGACTAATGTTCAATTAGTGCACGCAGATCTTGATGGTGAAACATTGATGATAGGAAATCAACCAAAGTGGTGGTTGTTTCTACATTGGAAATTGTCTTGTTTCTTGGTTTAGCAAGAAGCAAAGTTCTATATCGCTATCATCAGCTGAGGCTGAATACATTGCTGCTGGAAATGCATGTACTCAACTTGTTTGGATGAAACGAATGTTAAGCGATTATGGAATCACTCAGGATTCTATGATTTTATTTTGTGATAATTCCGGGCAATAAATATCTCTAAAAATCCAATTCAAAGCATTCACATTACTAAGCATATTGACATTAGATTTCATTACATTCGTGAATTAGTGGAAGAAAAATTAATATATTTGGATTACATTCCAACCGAGACTCAACTTGCGAACATTTTCACTAAATCGCTCGACAAAAGCAGGTTTAATAAATTAAAGTTTGATCTCGATATGTGCAATTTAAATTAAATTTGCATGATTTGGTGTATCATAATGTACATAACTATGATGTTTTATTTGCTTAAATTTGAAAATTATTTAAAAATTTTGTAAATTTTGAGTCGTACTCGACCAGTCGTGAGTATACACGACCGGTCGTGATACGACCGGTCGAACACTTACACGACCAGTCGTGAAACTCAGGATTTCACTTTAATTTGGAGATTTTGACTCTTCTTCCTCATTTCTTTTTACTCTCCAACGGTTCTAGCTACGACCGGACGAACCCACCTTCATAGTACTTCAAGGTTAGTGGTTCTTTTACATTTTTTTTTTGTAGATTCTTGCTATTAGTGTTTCAAATCTCATTCTTGTGGAATCTATTTTTAGGGGTTTTATCTTGAAAGTTTGGGGTTTTATCTTGAAAAATTTGTTCTATCTAAACCTCATTTCTTCTATCTTGCATCTTGTTGTTTCCTTGAAATCCTTCTTTGAAAATGGATGCTAGAGGTAAAAAGAAAACTACTCGAGGTCCATCTTCTTCTAGATCAGCTTCTATTGTATAACGTCATCTTCGCTCTCCTGAAAATGATCCTTCTAATGCTCGAGATTTGCATATGCGCAATGTTATTGTTGAGCGTCATGTTAATATTAATCACATTGCTTCATTTGGTATCCCTCCTCTATTGGAATCTGTGGGATGAGATAACATCTTACATTGGGGTGGAGCTGCATACCAGTCCATTGCCCAATCCATGTTTGCATGTATCTGTGATTTTTCTCTTGAGAATTTAACTTTTAAAGTTGATACTCAAGAAGGATTGTTTTTAGTGGATCGACATTTGATTTCGACATTATGGAAATACATCAATGATAAGAGCATTCCAATTAATATTTTACATGAGTCTCTCGAATCGAACGAAAAATGCTTACTAGAGATTTATATAATTTGGATGTTCATTGGACTCATAAAGGTCATGTACTTCCCTCAAGGTAAGGGCATTACACAGTAGTACTTCATAGGATATTCATCTCAAATCTTTATCCACGTTCTGGTAATAAAACCGAACTCACTGCTTTCATGGTTCGTGTTTTGCATTCTGTAGTCTCTGGTGCAAAAATATGTCTACCTTCTTTAATTTGTCATTCCATTATTTTGTCTCGTTACCATCCTGGACATAGTGATATACCCTTTGGTTATTTATTGACTATGCTGGCAAATCATATGCTCGTAGCTATGCCTACTAGAGAAAAACTCATCCATCATCTCCCTTTTAATAATTCCAATCTTAACAAGATGAATTTAGAATTGGCTGATGGCCAAGTGGATGCTGGTAGCAGTGGTGCTGAAGCAGGAAATGCTCAAGCTAGTGATCTTCCTGAAGACGTGAATATGGATTATTTATTTGAAGAACTTAAATTAGACTCGGCTGATGATCCTGATTTTCAGCCTTCTGATTTTGATGAGAGATTGAATTCCCTTCAAGAGCAGGTGGCTTAAATTCGTGTTACCCAAGACACGCAATTTTCATATTTACGCAAATATATGAGGCGGGTTGCTAAGGGTTTACATAAAATTGATCCATCTAATCCTGCACCCTCTTCTGGTTCTGACTAAATTTTTGAAGGGTCTGTAATATTTTGTTTACTGAACTTTTCGTGCTTACTGACTTTTTGATTTATGCTCTTTGCTCTCTTGAATCAACTCCTATTTTCTTTATTATTGATGCTCTTCTTCCTTTGTCATTTTGTGTCAAAAAGGGGGAGAAGTTTTGGAGGCTTTTGATTTATTTGAATTTAATCTTTATGATGTGCTCCTATTACTCAGGCTATTACTCAGGGGGAGTTAAGCTTCTCAGGGGTAGTTATGGGAGAATGATGCTAGTTATTACTTATGATATCTATATAACTATGCATGCTTCTCTATTATGAACCTATTGTGTTTGTACTTCTCTTATGTCTATTGGAAGTATTATTACTTGGGTGTTTTGTCACAAATTTGACAAAGGGGGAGATTGTAAGTGTTATGGTCTTATACTCCTTTGGTTATCAAATTTTGATGTGTCAAAACATCTATCTGTGTCCTGTGCTTGTATGATGATATGAATTCAAGACACTGCATAAATACTTCAAGAAGCTACAAGATGAACTTTTCAAGAAGCTACATATTGAAGTTCAAGAAGCTACATGTTGAAGTCTCAAGAAGCTACAATGTTGATGTTCAAGTCTTAAGAAACAACTCATGACTTCAAGACTAATAAGCAATGCATGAAGTAGTTGTTATGCTGATGAAGATCTCAAGTTTGAAGCTACAACAAGTTCAAGATCTCAAGCCTGATATGGTTCAAACAATCTACATTCGTTGAATGGTTGAAGTTCAATGTCCATACGACATGATTCAGGTTTGAATGACCTTAGGTTGACCCTTTAAGTAGGTCACTTTGGATACATAAATCAAATATTTATTTTACATAAGTTTGGTCTATTCTACGAGAATCCTAGCTCTTGTTCGACTGGGCCTCTGGCATTGGTTCGACTAGTCCAAGAAATTCCATGACCATCCTAAGTAGTTGAAGATTTTTGAAATTTTTGGTACGCCCACAACATCTGGAGGTCCTTCGACCGGTCGTAGGTGTGGCTTCGACTCGTCCACGACCAGTCGTGGATCTACGACTCAAAGTCCAGCAACGTAATCTATGGTCCTACGACCAGTCGTAAGGATCTACGACCAGTCGTAGGTGACCCACGACCAGTCGTAGGCTACTCACGACCAGTCGTGGAACGACTTTCAAAGATCGCGCTCAATATTTCAAAAATCTGTTAGAGCTACGACCAGTCGAAGGTTTCTAAGACCAGTCATAGGAACGATTTTTGCTTCTATAAATTGAACACGAAATTCAGAGTTTTCACACTTCAACTCTATTCTATTCAAGAATTTTCAAGTGATCACTCTGAGATAAGTCTGTGTTTATTTTAAGCTACATTGTGCTTATTTAATATTCCTTTTTGCTAGCTTATTTAATTTGATTTTGTTTCTATATTCCAATCTTATTTGAAAAGAGGAATTATCTTATTCCTTCTTCTTGGAATCAAAATCAAATATAGCTACGCCCAACAAGTTAAATCTAAAATCTATTAGAATTTAGAACCTTATGAATGAGAGTATTGGAAATTGAACTTTGACATTCAATCATCTACTCCGATTGGTTCTACCGGGCTGCTAAGAAAAGGAGAAATCCAGGTATTTTACAATTCTGTAAAATTTATTTAGTATTGCTTTTGTTTTAGGTTAAGCCAGAAAAATCTCATTGTACTGGTTTTGTTTGAGGTTGAACCAGAAAAATCTCATTGTATTGGTTGTCTGAAGAAAACCAGAAAACTCAGAAAAGAGGGGTTTTTGAATTGTGTAAGCCCAAGTGAAAAAGACACAATTGTAAAGGTTTTTGGTGAACCTGAGAAAACCTATTTGATAGTGAACGCTAATATCCCCTGTGTGAGGATATTAGAGCGGAGTAGCTTTTTGTGTGGTGTTGGAAAAAACAGTTGGTGTACACACAAAGTGAACCACTATAACTCTTTGTCTTGTGGATTGAATGCTTGCTTAATTTTCAAATCTTTTATCATTCGATTGTGTGGAATGTACAAGTGGATGTGAATGTTGTAACTATTTACATTTCAAGCAAGTGTGGGGATTGTTGTAATAATTTAGATCTATACTTCTGCATTTAATTTCAATTCCTTGCTATTTCATTTACTTATATTAAAATTGAGTCCTTGATCCAAAAGAGGTTCTAGAAATAAGGTTGTCCTACCATAAGCCCTTGTTTATTATGGTGTAAGGTTGTCCTTAGAACTGAATTTGTATCAATCTCTCAATACTTATTTATCAAGGTGATTTAAATTTAGCATTGTGAATTGATTCATATTGTAAGGCTATTGGTTTAATTTATTTCCGCTAATTTTATTTTAAATTTGGCATAGTCCTATTCACCCCCCCCCCCCCCCCCCCCCCCCTCTAGGACATATAGCTTGGCCTTTTCACTTTCTCAAACCCATCTCCCAAGCAACTCCCATGGGAGAGAACCGTCTAAGCGTCTATGAAAGAAGCTAGGTGTGGTCCATCTTTCTACCTCCCATCTCCATCATCTAACCGTCTAATGTTCATCATCCTCCATCAAAGTCAAAGCTTTGGAGCTAGGGAGTCCATGAAGAAGTCTAAGTGGGTGTTCATCATCTTGATTTTGATGATTTGAGGGCCCACATATGGTGGGACCATCTTGATGTATGCATTGTATAGAGAGGTGCCCATAGTGGCGGGATCCCTCCCTTTCGCACGTTTCTCTCTCTCTCTCTCTCTCTCTCTCTCTCTCTCTCCATTTTGAGGCCCACCTTGATGTTGATCCACAATGTCCACCTGTGTGGACCGCCGTGATGTATATGTTATTCCACACCGTCCAAATGCCCTGGACGGTGATACCCACCTAAGATAGGTGTTGTCTAACACATGGGCCACCTTTATTTATGTATCATATCCCAGCTGTCCATCTAGACGGTGGGCTAGCAGGCCACAACACGTAGCAGGAGCTGCTATGCTGACGATCAACAAGTTTCGTGGGTCCCACGGCTACACAGCATCATGTAATTGTTATGGTATTGACATCAACAATTTCTGTGGGGCCCATGTAGCTCTCAGTTGAATGACATCAACAAGTGTGGGCCTTGATCACGAGGTACATGCTATATCTAAGCCGTCCATCCATTTTGTCGTGTCCCACATGATGTATGTTTTGGATTCACGCTGTCGTCATGTGGGATCACCATGATGTATGTTTTATATCCACATGGTCCATCTATGTGGGACCCACCATTGAGGTATGTGCTATATCCAAGTCATCTACACGTAGGACGTGTGGACCAGCCATGATATACGGGTTTTATCCCACCATCCAGATTAGTGGGACCCACATGAAGTATGTGTTTTATACACACCGTCCAACGTCCAGGGTCTGGACGCTGGACCTCTTTCAAATTAATAAATATAATTTTATATTATATGATGTGGTGGGCCCACGTGAGACCCACCTGCTGTGGCAGCCGGTTAGCTGGAATGCCTTACCAGCTATATAGTTGTGTATTGACGTCAGCAAGTCTGTGGGACCCCTGACCATGATGTATGTGTTATATCTAAGTCATCCGTCCGTTCTAGACGGGCGGGGCCCATAATGATGTGTTGTATCTGCACATCATCCATCCCATTTGGTGAGCTCGTCTTAAGGCTTGAGATAAAAAAAAGAGAGGCAGATCTACTGCAATAACAGTGGGGGATTGAACGGCTACACTTGAAACCCTTTTTGGGAGCACAGAAGTTTTGGATCAAAATGATATTTGATTTTCCTCTTTATTCAGGTCCTTGTGACTGTATGAATAAATTGTATGGAAAATAAACGTTATGGTGGCTCCTATGGATTTTAAACAGTGGAAATCGTTATCTTCACCGCTATTTAGGGTGTGATATGATTTATTTTTGGGTAAATGATCTCTAAAAATATATCTATGATGTAGATAGTTCAGCTAGAATGGTGGGTCCGATTAGATGCATTTGAGGCCACCTATTATGTATTTGAGGCCCATTGGTGCGGCCTATTGATGTGGCCCACTTAATGTATATGAGGCCCATTGGTGCAGCCCATTGATGCCGCCCACTTGATGTATGTGAGGACCGATGTGATGTATGAGGGGCCCATGGTTGTGGCCCATTGTGATGTATTTCCGACCCATATGATGAGGCCCATTATGATGTATTTCTGGCCCATTTGGTAAGGCCCATTATGATATATTTGAGGCCCATGTCATGTGACCCATTGTGATGTGTATTAGCCCCATGTCATGCGGCCCATTGTGATGTGTATGAGGCCCTTGTGTGAGGCCATAGGGCCACTATATGTTTGGCTTTATATGGGCCACTCCTTGGGAGCAATGTTGGTAAAATGTCCACATTGATGGGCAATGATGGTTAAATGTCCTCATTGTGACTTTCCCTTAGGCCTTGTTAGGCCCATTCTCATCATTTTCTAAGTGGGTTGACCCTAATTATTGAGCCCCATAGAAAGTCTAGTTTATTATGCGATAGAGAGGGTAAGGAAGCCCACTTATTGCACTTAAACTCGGATCTGCCCTCGGTGGGGGATATTGTGATGCTTCATCACTGTGATGACATGTGAGTGGGCACACATGGGTGGACACTGAGTGAACGAGGCATGAGGACTTGGGCGAGCTACCAATGATTGGCAGGCTACTGTGCTGGCAGACTACTGTGCACACAGTGAAGGTAAAACTTTGTCTCACATCAAGAGCATCGTCCGATGTTGTGGTGGCTATAAGTTGGATTCTTTCCTTAACTATCGTGACGCATTTTAAATCAGTGAGCCTATCTTGATATTTGGACTAGATCCGTCATCCTCCTATGGACCCCCATCATTTGTATGCATGTTGTGATGGAGGTTTAATTAAAATAGATGCTATCGGGCTGAGGTGTTTCTAGGACTCCTTGTGAGACAGAGTTATCCCCACATGATCGCGCAATACGCGCAAGTTTGATGTATGGCCTAGATGAGGCTAATGGTATTCGTAGCTCTTCCGAATTGCTTATTGTATTGCACCCTCGATATCTGATATTTAGCTCATTATATCTCCGCATTGCATAGCCGACCTACATTAATTTCTCAGTATATGATATTGCCTTAATATGTTCTTGCATCGCATAGCATGATATTTAGCCCATTATGTCTCCGCATTGCATAGCCAACCTACATTAATTTCTCAGTATATGATATTGCCTTAATATGTTCTTGCATCGCATAGCATGGATAACGCTGACTGTATTTATGGACTTACCAGCATGTTTTCGCATTACTTTGATATTGTACGATTTATGGATTGCCAGTATTTTTGCTTAATCTGATATCTATATGCTTGGCACGTGCATCGCACACACTTATACCACCCTCTAAGCTTTCTATAAGCTTATGCACGATAGATGCATGCAGGTGGCATTAGGTCGCAGCAGTGTTGAGCTTGAAGCATACAGTTGTCTACTGGAGCTTTGGTTTTCGATATATGTATTTATCTTTCAGCACTGTATTCAAATGTTTATATTAGTGGATATGTGATGATGATGTTGCCTTTGTGATGTGAGTAAACTTGTGGTTATGCTTCTTACGAGATAATGTACATTGGAAAATCCTCTTTGTAGGATCTCAGGATCGGAACCTAGTGAGAATGGGGTACTACGGAGGCTGTTGGCACATGATTCAGGGATCGAGAATTTTGTGAGCCTGGTTTTTTAGTTTGGGGCATGACAGTCTGGGTCCCACCTGAGCAGGAAGAATCTAAAGACTCACAATGCATCGGGGATGAGCTAAGGAAAGTGACATCCAACACCAACTCAGACCCCAATCCCAAACTCATAACGACATTTGGGCACGATAATGAGGGCTCACTTACTGATTCGTCTAACCTTGCCTCCTAAGGGGATGGAGTATAGGGCAATAGCTGGTTCACAATCCCCAAGATGACACAATAAAAGAAAACAATGTTTAGCTCCTCGAACAGAATCAAGCAATCCCTGGTTCACATCGCCATCTTTCTCAAAATCCAAAAAAAAAAATCAGAAAATTCTTAAAAGCTAAAAACATTAGATATTTTCGAAATGCCAAAAAAGTTCAAATACTTATCAACATGCCAAAAAATCATATATTTACCTAAATCTTAAAAAAAAAAAAAAAAAAAAAACAACAGAAATTTCTCGAAACACAAGAACAATAGAAAATCTTTTAAAACTCACAAGCAATAATGTGCCAGATGCGTCTATTATAATACCCAAGTTTAAAGTTGACTCACATGATTTCGATCTAGAGTTAGACTTCAAACTCATGGATTTGGACGAAGCCCAGGATGTGGAAAATGATGATCCAACTCTCGAGCTAGAGGATTCCCTCAGAAAGTTTGAAATAAAGGCCAATGTCATTATGGATGATTTTGAAATTGTGAATTTGGAATCCCTTCAGCTCCCTAGAATAGTACGCATCAAGAAATACTCGCTTCTTGAGTACAAGCAGAGGATGATAAAATTCTTAAGGCCAGGGCTATCCAAACTCACGTTCTCCTATGAAACCTTACCCATATGAAATGAAGAGCTAGTCATACACCATCTGCTATGAAGCCTGAAGTCAAGCCCAACAAAGCTGTCAAGATCATGTCTGAAGTCTACAATAGAGTCCACAACTTGTGCGTAAAGGAACGTGCAATGTCTAAGAAGAACTTGTGATGAACGATGGAGATAAGCTATGACAGCATGTCAGGAAGTGCTTCAACTATTCAAAGCTTGCATAACGGATCCATGTGCATGCTTTGAGTCCTTATAGCCTGACAACACTCTAGCCCTTCTTCATTTTGGGGTGTGGACATCATCGAAAGAATAAACCCAAAGGCATTCAATGGTCATGAGTATATTCTCATGGCAGACAAAAGCAAACATCAATAACATCCTACATCATCAGTATGAATTAAAAAGAGAAGTTAAGGAAAATGATCGGTGGTAATCTCGATACAACCAACTACATATTGTAGACATAAAACACACAACGATCGCTAGGACCAATAACAAGCAAGTCTGAAAGAAAGGTTAGCAACATGGTAATAATGCATATCTTATCATTATGCCTACTAGATCCTGGGGGCAAGTCCAAGCCATCCTAGGATGATCCGTTGATCGCTCGCGAAGTTCTTCTGGGAGGTTCCCTTCATCTCACCATCATTAGGGGCAAAGATCTTCCAAAGCCCATCAACGCCGATAACGTGAATATCTATCATGGGCAATCCTACTTGACTATGTCAACAACCACAATCGTAAAGCTAAAGTCAAACGACAAAATGTTAACATCCTGAGGTACATTCCATCATCATTCCTTCCCTCCAATAAGTGTTCCAAAAAATAAAGGGTTAAAAAAAGATTTTAAAAAAAGAAGATAAAGAAATTTTAAAAAAAAAACAGACGAATAAAGCACGCAGTCTAAAAAAAATGAAAAAAGAAAAAGAAAAAGAAAGAAAAGTTGAACCCAATGAGTGAGAACACAAGTCACCAACCTATTTCCCTTCAGGATAGTTTAACTCAATGACAACAGCTTTACGGTCGTGATTGAAGACAAAGTCAGGTAGCTCACCAGTCGGCCGGCAATGAATGGAGTCTAGCCTCCCGCTTCTGTACAAGAAAAAGAGAAATCAAAAGGAAAGTAACGTGCCTAAGAAAAACAGGTGAGGTAAAAACCCGAAAGGGCGCCTCGAGTAAAAACAGCGGGCATGTACCGGACTTGGTGAAAACCTGAAAAGGCACCAAGGGTAAAAAGAGCACAACTGCCAAGGGGCAGGTAAGAACAAAAACTCGAGACGTGATGAAAATTCGAAAGGGCGCTATAGGCAAAAATGACGAGAAAGCCAGTTGTGGTGAAAACCTTAAAAGACGCTACAGGAAAAAATGGCTAGAAAAGAAAAAGAAAATAAAAAGTGCAGGAACAGGAGAAGCCAAGGTGTAACACCTCATACCTTCAGTACACATGTGTTACCTTTTAAACCCACATTAACCTAAAACAGATTGGGTTAATTAAAAACTTGTATCGACATACACAGGATGAGGATTCTGGTTGACATTAAAACCATCCATCAGGGTCTCCAGGAGCCAGAAACACGCCCTGTGACAGTCAAGAAGGTACGGCTAACCAAACACTCTAAATTAAAGCCCTTATGTCAGTAGATATTGCTGCAATACACTTGTCAATACCACGTGAGAACTAGTTATGACCAACCACGTTTTCATCATAGCTAATATCCTATGTTAACCACTGAAAAAGTTTATCAGGCCCACCTGATCAACAGATCATGACCTATGGGCGAATGATGGCCCCATAAGGTATGTAACGTCCCACCCGGGCCTCACCATTGGCCCAATGTGGGCTAGGACCCCTATATAGTATCCTCCAATGCAAATGGACAGAGTAGATTATGATAATAATGCCGCATTGAGCCCCTACACAACGCATGAACATAAAAAGAACACTTAGGTATGAAGTACACCAAACTCTTTAGCTCGGTCATATATGCTTTGACCAACCATTTTGCAAAACACAAATATCTCCCATAATAGAGGTTTAAACCGACTATGTTTGAGCTCTTGGGTGGCCCACCACGGCCACTTTCTGAGCCATCCAAGCCGTCTAATCTCTTCATGGGACCCACCCGAACAAAACGGTGTAGCCATTTGATCATTGGTAACTGGCGGAGAGAGATTGAATGCCACCGTCCATCCCGGCCAAGAAATCGCCCGACCAAGAGCCTGTGGTGAGAAGGAAGAGGGGACTGCCCTTCCTCTTTGGGAAGGATGAATCTCAGCTATCTAAGAGGGAAAGCAATCTCAGCCATTCTCTCTCTCTCCCTCTATCTATAAGAAGGGTCCTGTAGCCCTAGGAAATTGCATCGAAAGCAGGAAGAAAGAGAGTAATAGTGGGAGAGAGAAACATGGAGTCGTTCCCTCCCGTTATAGGTGTGAATACAGAGTTAACAATCACCCACCTCAGGTGATCCTTCTCTTTCCCTCTCTTTATAAGTTTCAGCTAAGTTTGAGTAGTAGTTGCTGGACCGATATCATGTCAAACAATGGTTGAGTGTCGGCCCAGCAATGGCAACCTGGGAAGACTGATGAAGGACCGAATGATGGCCATGCATAAGGCCAAATGGAACTTTGTTTGAAACGAGAATCGTGCTTCAAACTGGCCTATTTAGGGCTCTGTTTTGAGCTCTCTGTAGAGCTTCGGAACTAGTTCAAGTTTGGGTTAAAATCAAGCCAATCCATGGCTGAGAGTCAGACCAAGGAAACCGTGAGTTTAATCCCTATTTTTGGACAAACTAGGCCACGCATTATGACCCTGTTTTAGCAAGATCTAGGCCAACGAATGGCCTTGAATCTAAGCTTAAAACCAGGCCAAATAAGACCGATACAGTAACATGTTGGGTTGAATGTTGTAGCCTTGTTTCAGTCCGAGTCCAAGCTAGAAAACTGTTGTGATATGGACTGAGAAATCAATAATAAGGGACCCTGTTTGGGGCTAAAGCTGAGCCCATCTCTGCCTCCATTTAAGTCCGAAATCAAACCTAAGATAAGGCTGAGAAGCAACCTGTCTGGAGCTCTATTTAGAGCTTAAACCGGACGATCCGACAAGCTATCAAATGGCCCTATTTCAAATGTTGTTTAAGCTGGGAATGGGTGCTGATTTGAGCTCCCAAACTGGACCTTAAACCACTGCAACGAGTTCCAGAAAATAGCTCCAAACGCACACAGAAGAAAGAATTGTTCGCGTGGCGTGGTAGGATGTCTTCACGTTAAAAAGTTGGTGGGCACTATACGAATACTGTGGGCCACCTTGCTGCATATCCACACCACCCACCGTCTTCCTCTTGAAATTTTGACCATGAATGGCGAGCTTTGACCATCTAATGTGTGGCCCACCTAGATAATCAAACCTCAAAAGAAGTCAAACGGTCTTCTTCCAATCACCATAGAGACCACGTGAATGTGCATGGCAAAGGAAGATCGACATGGTCCTGAATGGTTTTCCTCCCTCTACTTGATGAATGGTCCAGATCCACCTTCCACTCCATGAGGGTGGCCTACAACGAGGGAGCAAAACCTCTGTTTCAAACAGAGGTCGACGCACGTCGACTCTATGTAATCATTATGGCGGGTGGGCTAGTCATGGGCTTGCATATTGCAGGTGGGCTGAAATGTTGGGTCTCTCCAAATGGCAGTGTTGGGCCGTACCTTGCATTTACAAGCGAGCCGCACCCTGCCTCAGCAGTAGGCCACACGATGGGGACCCACCTTGACGATGGGATTTCCCCTAGCCGTCCATCAGGGACGTTGCAATAGGCCCAATGCTGGACATTCCCTCAGTAACATCCAATGCTGGGTGTTTTCTTTTCTTTTCTTTTTATTGTTTTGTATTTTATTTATTTATCATATATAATAGATATAGTATATATGCAGGGTAGTGCACAGAGATATGTGGTGGGCCCCATGTGGGTACCCACTATGATCTATACTTCTACCTCCAGCCGTCCATATGGACAGTTCTGGTAGTAACTACAGGTATGGGTTCCAGATAAGCCCTACCTTGACGTATGATCTGTACCCCCAAGCCGTCCATATGGATGGGCGGTGGGGGCCTCACCTGGATGCATGTGATCCATCCAAACCATCCATCCATATGGTGAGCTCGCTCTAGAGGGGGATGGTGAGAGAAATGAGGCAGATCTGGTTACTAAATGGGCCACACTGCCACAGACAGTTGGGGGTAGGCGTCCACTGTTAAAACTCCTTAAGCACTAAGTACTCATGTAATGTACGTATGATGTATATGATATGTACATGCATACTGGATGATGCAAATATAATATTCCTGTGTATACCTAGATATACTACATGATACATCTATAACATATATAATGTATACGTATGAACCATAGGATGCAAATGTAATATACATAAAGTATTCATAGATACACTATGTGAGGTATAAATAATAAATATAGTGTGCTAGCTAAGGCATATGGCGATGGACCATGTATGGAGTTCCTACCATGATATGAATGCCTATCTGCACCAACTAGGCAACTATATATCGTGGCCACTCGTTGGGACGAGTATTGTTGGGCCTAGGCTCCTCTCAAATGAGGACCAGACCATCATGACTTGGGCCATTCAATCAACCATTGGTGTACCAGGACTTTAGAACTTATCAGCTAATGTAAGGGATTTCTCTAGGGATCTATTCAAGTGACAAGGAGGTGCTAGCTTCTCAAGGGAACTCGTAGCTAGGGACGCCCTACAACTTGTCTGGTGATTATTTCTTCCCTTTAAGCTTTCCACCCTTAACTAGACCAGAAATGGCAGTTTTATTAGTATAACTGGCTAGCTAAACTAATGATAAACTGTGTGTAGCAATAAACTGTATTCACTTGATTTATCTGTTAAACATGATAATTCTCATGCTTACTATTGTTTAGATTCTTGAACTGCCTAAGTGAATAATCTAATCATTTATGTCATGTATATTCAATTATTGTATATTGATAGGAATACATGTTCCTTATTCTCCTTTCATATCATAATATATGCTGCTATGACACACATACTGCTAAAATCTCTCCATGGGAAGTCCTAGCAAAGGAGAGTTCGTGCTTGGGGTGTAACTAGATTGGTTGTGACATAAGTAGGCCCGTAACATGGAGGTTTTGGTGGTAGTACTTGACCATGGGGTTTACCATCCATGTGTGGTTTCACGTAACTGACTGGGGGTGAATCTCATAACCCTTCTAAATACCGTCGTTTACTCATTTTTGAATCATTCATGCCGACATGTTTAGATCGCCACCTTTGATAGTTTCAACATTTCACCCCTAGTCGGCATTAGTGGTAGCCCCTTTATGTTGAATTGATGGACCACATGTTAGTGGGTGCTACAAACACCCTAAGACGGTGGTAGAATGGGATACTATGCCCGACCCATCAGCCTACGCTAGGTCGTGTGCTCCCCGTAGTGACTGTGAGCTTATTTAAATTGATTGGTTGCAATTGGACTAATAACGGGATGGATAATTATGCATGCATTGCACAGACCAGCATTTATTGTTAACATACGTAACATATAGATTTGTCTGTCTGGATGTTTTACCCGAGACACCAACCATCATCTGTCATTACCATAATCATTTGCCTATCTGGATGTTTTACCCAAGGCACAGACCGTCTGGATGTTTTACCTAGGTCGATGATTGCATGAGTGATGACCCCTATGTCCGTCTAGATGTTTTACCCGGGACAACATTTGCATTTACTCATCCATGCACTTAATAAGACTACATCTACTGTGTTTTGGATTATCTGTATGCTTTTGTGTTATTCCTTGTTTAGGGCGATGGTGTGTAAATCTTAGCAGGAAATCACACTGAGTTGGCCACTCATTCATCAATATTCAACTATACAGAAAACACATGGATAGAGAGACTTACGAAGGAGTTGGAGGTGACGGAAGTTAAGGAAGAGGCTTATAATGAGGAGTTGTACCAGGAGGCGGCTACTTACTTTGGATAAAATCAGTAGTCCACTTGCTTATTAACATTTCAGTTCATTTTAAGAATTAAGGTTTTGTATATGGACCCCAGCTGAGTGGCCCAGGATATTATTACTGGTTAGGTTTTATCAATACTACACTTGGTTCCGTTAATCGTACTTTGATTTGGGTTTGATTACCCTTTTGCTTATCAGTTAACACCTGGGTTTTCAAGAGACGAGTGATATACTCGAGTCTCGAAAAGTCGGGGCATTACACGCTAAATGAAGAAGCACAAGGAAAAGATAAGTCCTGGATCAGAATTCTGTCAAACTCTACTCAAATCCAAGGGGCATGTCGTAGTATGCACTACTCTTAAGGAATCAGGATCCCTAGTAAACAACTTCGAATACCGAATTCGACATGGGCTAAGTTCAATCTTATGATTCCACCATCTAGGCACAAATCCAAACACATGCAAACACCGACAAATTTGGCACAAACGAAAATTTTCGTTCCTTTCAAAAAGTCTTTCTGTACACTATTTTCCTTCATTTACAAGAACAAAAATAAAAACATACATGCATATACAGGACAAGCAACCAACAAAGTCGGGGATCCACAAGTTCAAAACCCCAAAGGCCAACATTTCAAAGCTCACAGGCCACAAGTTCAAAGCCCCGGAGGCCCACAATTTAAAGCCCCAGAAGTCCACATTTCAAAGCCCACAAGTTCAAAGCCCCAAAGGCCCACATTTCAAAGCTTACAAGGCCCACAAGTTCAAAACTCCAGAGGCCCACATTTCAAAACCTCAGAGGCCCCCATTTCAAAGCCCATAAGGCCCACAAGTTCAAAACTCTAGAGGCACACATTTTAAAACCCAAGAGGCCCACATTTCAAAGCCCACAATGCCCACATGTCAAAAGCCCACCAAGACCATTGTTTAAAGGCCCATGGTTTAAGGCCCATGTTTTCGAGCCCATTTCTTAGGCCCGTACATCCAAATCAAGGCCCACTTCACAAGCCCTATTTCAAGGCCCATGGTCCTAGGCCCACATGTCTAAATCAGGCCCATGTTCCCTAATTGTCCCATTAATTCATTAGTGGAGGTCATTTATTCGATTCAGACTGTACAAAAAAAGCTGAACGACGACGCCCTCCCACAAGATCGAACGAATATTTTTTAAAAATTCTAAAAATATCTCAAATAAAAACCATTAGCCCCGCCAACTCATTAGTGGAGGCAACACAACTGTTTACTTAACTTGTACAAATAAAAACTGAACGACGACACCCACCCACGAGATCGAAAGAATATTTTTTAAAAAATCCAAAAATATTTTCAAATAAAATCCCCGAGGAGTCTAGCTCTGAAAAGGATAGTTTTCAAACAAAAAGTTTTCAAAAAATGCACGTGGTGCGCAATATACTGAGGAATCTTCCATATTCTCCAGTTGCGGTCAATACAAATAGCTAAATAAGATTCGATCTCTTCTGGTTTCCCCAGAGGGTGATCAAATTCGTACATGATACATGTACGATTGGCCCGATCTCTATATCTGGACAGTCGTACGAGTGTTAGTAGAAATGATTAGATTTATCTTTGGAAATAATAATCAAACTCAAAGTGACAATAATCCATTGTAAACAAAGAATCAGAATCAGCAAACTGCATGGCAAAAAACTACTTACACCTACCTAATCCAGGATGTTCACAAAATTTGATCGAGTCCAAGTTGGCGTAGTGAGTTCCCCGTAAGGCCGCACGAACGCGTAGGGCAACTAACCACTTTGATGATCAAATGGATCGAATACTCCTAGGGTGATTACGTAGCTAAGGAACGATAGACCAAACAGTATGGGAATCCTCGTAAAGCCATACCAACACGCAGAGGCCCTACTTTCAGACTTACCCTCCAATGTTATTAACAATCTGATGTAAAAGGGTTGTGATTGGTGACCCGTAATGCTGCACGAATGTGCAGGGACAATCACAACATTTTCCTCAACCCTCATGATATGTGCAAGTCATCCAAACAATCAACTGACATTGATACAATGACAGGCAACATATTCTAATCACTACCCTTTCTAACCAGAAGGGTGGGGTGTCCACTTGCTTTGGTGGTCAGTTGCTTGCAACCTTGGCCAAAGAGGGGCATCTGTAGACACCCACCCCACCTAATACCTTGAGAAGGCTAAGATAGTATAAAAACCATGATCCTATCCGAACCTCAAAACCCTAAACCTTAATCTAAATCCCCAAACCCTAATCTACATCCCTAAACCATAATCCAAATTCCCGAAACCCTAATCCGAACCCCTAAATCCAAGCTTAACCTCAATCCAAACCCTAAACCTAGCCTAACCCATATTCCAATCCGAACCTAAACCCTGTTAGAATCAGATTATACACATAATTCAGCATGGACACACACCTATTCGAACCCAAAAGCCCGAAAGAAGACTATCGAACGAGCCAGCGCACCAAACAAGGCCCGCCGACCAAAGTCCGGCCCGGACCAAGCCCGGGCAGTAGTTTGACTACCTCCGGCGGTACTCAGATTACCTCCGCTAGAGAGGCGCATGTGTCCTTCAAGTAATAGCTGTCTCTGTGCTCGAAAATCAACTTTCTTCTTAAATTACCCCTCCGACCAACCCTATTTACCGTTTTACCAACCCCAAGAGCCAATAAGAGTATGTCACATGGCATTCCTCTCCCCTCAACCAATCCCAAGTTGTCATGTCAGCATTTACCCCTCTTAAACCCAACAATAACCACATTACCATTGGCAATGGCTATAAATAGCCCTCTCCTCTTCACATTTCACACAACCACTTCTCATTTCCAAAATCCAAGTGAGAGAGAGAGAGGGGAAGAGAGTGAGGGTGAGATGGAGCTCCCAAGCCTTAAAGTTCAGATTTTTCAACTAACCCTTAATCTCCTCTCAACCATCTCGAACCCCAGTCTAGCCTAGATTAATCATGGTGCAACCCATGTCTTAGCGTATTCAAGTTCAAGCCAGAGATCTTTTCATTTTACATACAAGCATTCATCATGACATCTATTCCCTTCTCAAACCTCCTGCTTCTTTAGATCTCTAGTGAACGTATGCTCTGTGAATTGTCATACATCAGATCATGTCACATCAGAAATTCCTAGTGATCTAGTCCACTTTTCTTTACTTTTTGTATAAGCATCATCACATCCACCCTCTAGACACATCATTAGACGTATGCTCTGTGGCTTGCCGAAATCTCGAATCTTGTCTCATCAGAAATCTGTGTGTGCCTAGTCCTAATCCGACCATATCATTCATCCCTTGAGATTTCTTACCACTCTAAGTAGAGACCGTACATTTGTTCGGGCAGAGAAGGTGCCTAATACCTTCCCTCTTTATAACCAAGTTCCCTTACCCAGAATCCTGAATCGCACACCATGAGTCAATCTAAGGTAGGAGAGTCTTCGGACTCTCCAACCTTATGTATTCCATGGGTTCTAGCCGACTGCAGGATTCTGAGATTAATTGGCTAGTGGCGACTCCAACATCTACAAATCAGCCTAATCACCCCCACCACCAAAACATAACATATAAATCAGCGTGGGCACAGATTTCTAGCGTTCACATGTTCACTAGGAAACATGTCATTTAATGGGTGTCGTCTCAAGGGGATTGGAAAGATCAAGCCTTGAAAGATGGTCAGCCACTACATTTTTTACTCATTTTTTGTCTGTTATTTCTAAATCAAATTCCTGGAGTAGAAGGATCCATCTTATCAAGTGGGGCTTAACATCGTTTATATAAAGAAGATACTTGAGCGTCACATGATCCGTGTAGATGATGATCTTAGATCTAATCAATTAGGACCTAAATTTGTCCAAAGCAAAACTACGGCCAAGAGTTCCTTTTCCGTAGTAGAGTAGTTCATTTGGGTCGAGTTTAGAGTTTTACTTGTATAATGAATAACGTAGGGCTTCTTATCTTTTCTCTAGCCTAACACTGCCCCAATAGCATAGTCGAATGTGTTGCACATGATCTCAAAAGGGATGTTCCAACTAGGTGGCTGCATGATCGGTGTGGTAGTTAACATGCCCTTGAGCTTAGTAAAAGCTTCTTGGGATTGTTCAGTCCACTCGTATGATACATCCTTTTGAAGAAAATTGCATAAAGGATGAGAGAGGTGACTAAATTCCTTTATGAATCATCTGTAAAATCTGGTGTGTACTAAGAAGGATCATATGCCTCGTATGCTCTTGGGTGGGGGTAGGTTAGAGATAAGATCAATTTTAGCCTTATCTGCCTCAATTCCCTTAGACGAGATGATATGTCCAAGAACAATTCTCTTACAAACCATGAAATGGTACTTCTCCCAATTTTGTACCAAATTCTTTTCCTCACATCGCTTCAGAATAATTTTCAGATTTTTCAAATACTCGCTAAAGAATGGACCAAAGACAGAGAAGTCGTCCATAAAGACCTCTAAATATTGCCCCACCATGTCAGAAAATATACTCAACATGTATCACTAAAAAGTGGTGGGGGCATTACACAGTCCGAATGGTATCCTTCGGTAAGCAAAGGTGCCAAAGGGGCATGTGAATGTGATCATTTCTTGATCTTCAAGAGCTATCTCTATCTGATTGTAGCCCAAATATCCATCAAGGAAGCAATAG
Source organism: Magnolia changhungtana (assembly GCA_030180095.1). Taxonomy (NCBI): domain Eukaryota; kingdom Viridiplantae; phylum Streptophyta; class Magnoliopsida; order Magnoliales; family Magnoliaceae; genus Magnolia; species Magnolia changhungtana. The sequence continues at coordinate 9,353,750 of JASAUF010000625.1, forward strand.
TAAGAGTGAGCAGCTAGCCTTTCCAAGATTTGATTAATGAAGGGCAAAGGACAGTGATCCTTTCTCGTGGTGGTATTTAACTTTCTATAGTCAATGCACATTCTCCAACTAGTAGTAACTCTAGCTGGCACAAGTTCATTGTCGGCATTGGCTATAATGGTGATTCAGACTTCTTAGGAACCACTTGAGTTGGGCTCACCCATTGGCTATCAGATATGAGGTATATGATACCCACATCCAATAACTTAATTACCTCGACCTTAACTACTTCCTTCATGTTTGGATTTAATCGGCGTTGTGGTTGTCAGGAGGTCTTTGCATTATCTTTAAGATGAATGCGATGAGTACAAATCAAAGGGTCCCTTGTGGTCCACAATGGACCATCCAAGAGCTCCTTTATACTCAATGAGAGTAGATATAAGCATACTCTCCTTTTCTTGCTCAAGGTGGGAAGAAATCACCCCCGTGTATGTCTCATCTGGACTTAAATAGACATATTTAAGATCAGAAGGTAAAGGTTTTAGGTTAAGTTTCAGCGCTTTGAGACATTACATTAGTTTGGGGTAATTCTTCAAATTGTGGCCTCCACCGATTAACTTCAAGTACCGGCGTAGCATCAAGCATAACATCCATCTCCCTAATCGTGTCATCATCCAAATCAGGGGAGTGGGCCAAGCACATCTCTAGAGTGTCAAAGTATAGAGTCAAAAGTGTTCTATCTTCCACGAAAGAATTGATCATATTAATGTCGTGAGTGTCGTCATCATCCTCTGACTATTTGCTCATATTAAAAAAGATGTTGAGCTCCAATGTCATATTTTTGAAAGATATATTCATAATATCACTCCTACAATTAATGATAGCATTTGATATAGCAAGGAATGGATGACCAAGAATGATGGGTATCTGAGTGCTCACATCTACGATGGGTTGAGTATCCAGAACAATAAAATCTACTGGGTAGTAGAATTTATCAACCTGAATCAACACATCCTTGATCATCCCTCTCGGTACACGAACTGATCGATCAGCAAGTTGTAACGTGGTCCGAATGGGTTTTAATTCACCAAGACCCAGTAGTTCGTAGACCGAGTAAGGAATCCAATTTACACTCGCCCCCAAGTTAAGAAGTGCATATTGAATCCGGTAATTCCCAATTACACAAGTGATGGTTGGGCTACCGGGATCTTCGTATTTTTGTGGCACATCTTGCTTGAGGATGACACTCACTTTTTCTGTCAAAAAGATTTTCTTTTATATGTTTTGCCGTCTTTTAGTAGTGCATAGATCTTTAGAAATTTGGCATATGAAGGAATTTTTTAACGACATCCAATAGAGGGATGTTAACCTTCACTTATTTAAGCACCTCTAGAATATCCTGAGAATTAGATAGAGGTTTTGGTGAATCAACCATTGAGGGAATGGCGCAATCAGCTTACTTTGAGGTTCCATGTGGAGTAATGCTAGCTCTATCATTCTTATCTTCTTCGAGGTCCTTAATGTAAGACCTGTATCTTAAACCATACCGTTCCGTAGGCTTCCGTGGTACTCCTAGTCGAATACCAGCAACCCTCGACCTGTTACCGGCATTTGCACGTGGTCCTGTTTCGTGTCCCATATATCTGAGTGGACTCGAACCGAAACTCATATCCTTGCGACCGCGCTATGTCGCGGTTCTGATGTCGTGTCTCACTGGCTGATGCGATATCCGAGCCAAGAAATGTGGGCCCGCGTTCAATTCGAGGAAAACGTCGCACGTTGCAAACATCGAGGGAATCTCTATGATACATCACATCACTCCATCAATCAATGTCAAGTACAACCACCTCTCCTTTAAGTCAACTCTTTCTTACAACAAGTACACACCCTTCACCCATCACCATCCCTCTCCCCATCACTCCATCACTCACATCACTTCTCTGTCTCTTATCTCTCTCTCCCTCTCTCTTTCTTCCTTATTCTCCATTTGCAAGAACCATAGACGTCCAACCAATCCTAAAAATCAAACCATCTTCCACCTCAATCCAACCTTTATATCATCATCTCCACCGTTGAGGAAGCTTTTTAAGGGTATTAGAGCATAAGGGTAGAAGTTAAAGGGGAAGATCTTGAGGTGGGTGTTCCTCTCTCCTTCCTTTATTTTGTGGTCCATTTAATGATTGTATGTGGTATCCAAACCGTCCATCAAATGAACCCCTTGGTCGCCCAAGCCATGTGGGCCCTACCCTTTGATGTTGGGAAAACACAAATATCATATTGATACGAATCAGGTGGGCCACGTCCATGTGGGACCTACCTAGATGAATCATCCTCACACCGTCTAGCGTCCTGGACGCTGGACATGTGAACAGATAGTGGGTGTACTAACATTAAAAAAAAAAATTTTAAGTTATTTAAGGGGGCCACTCATATAGGCCCCACCTTGACGTATGGATTCAATCCAAGCCAGCCATCCTATTCCCCAACTCATTTTAGGCATTAAGCCGAAAAATGAAGCTGATCCGACTTTCTAGCGGGCCATAGCACAGAAAACTGAGATTTTTACTGTTGAAAAACCACCTGATGTTTCTATACTCCAAATTACGTCGAATATTGGGCTTCATGGGTTTGTCTTGGGCCGTAGGAGCCAATGGCTGGGTCAGATTCCCCTGATGTGGGCCCCACCTAGGAAAAACCTCAAAAAAAAATAAAAAATAAAACTCTAAGCAGCGGGCGCTGCTGCTGGTGCCAAGGATGGCGCAGCAGCGTCCTGCTGTGCTGGCCATGAACGGTGGGCAGGGTCCTAGCTGTGGGCCCCACCATGATGTGTGTGAAACATTGACGCCGTACACTTGGTGGCCCCCTTTTTGGGCAGTGGGCCCCCCAAAAATCAAACGTGTAGCGAACTCAGGTGGCCCACATCACATGAAACAGTCGGAATGAACATCTGCCATTGAAACCCTTTAGGGTGCCGTAAAAGTTTTGGATCCATACGAAATTTGTTTTTCCTCTGCATCCAGGGTCTGTGTGACCTTATCAACGGTTTGGATGGCAGATAAACATTATGGTGAGCCACACGTGTGGACCCCACCATGAGGTAAGTGTTTTATCTATGCCTATTGCCCCCCTTTGTGCGGCTGCGTCCATGCAGCGTGGACCCCATGATGTATGTGTTTTATCCACACATCCAGCGTCTAGACGTGGGACCCTGGTGATGCATGTGTTTCATCTCACCGTCCATCTAGATGGTGGGACCCAGTAGTCATGTATGTATTGTATCAGAGCGTCCATCTATGGCCCCACGAGTAGCACTTGGCTGCTGTACATTGGCATCAGCAAGTTCCGTGGGACCCAGTTGCCTGGATGTTAGTGGGTTAAATAAATAAATAATAATATAATATATGTATGTTATATACTTGGTGGGCCCCACATGTGTGGACCCACCTGACGTATGCACCCCATCCACCGTACACTGTTTAGGATGGTGGGACCCACTGTATATGTGGAGTGTATAGCATCTAGCTGTCTAGACGAGCTCGTGTGCCTCACCTCTGATACGTGTATTGTATATACACTCTGTCCTTCTACTTGAGGTATGGGCAGATGGGACCCACCTTGGAGCATGTGTTTTATCCACACCATCCAGATGTGTTGAACGGTGCTAGACAATGTTTGGATAATCACTACGCCAAATTGGGCAATTTGCAACGTATTTTGGCGACAGACTTAATCCGTCGCAAAAATCTCTTAGTTTAACGACAGATTAAATCCGTCGCTAACGGAAAAAGTCTGTCGCTAAGCCCCCGTTTGTCGAAAATCCAGTCTGAACGTCGCTGAATTTAGCGACGGACCAAAATTCGTCACTAAAATCTGATTTACGACGGATTTTAGTCCGTCGTTAGTAGGCGACGGACTAAATCCGTCGCAAATTTTGATTTTCTGACAGCTATAAATTCCCGCCCAAAACACCAAATGGCGCGCTTTTCAGTTGCTTTTGCGACGGATCATGATCCGTCGTAAAAGGACTTCGGCGACGGATTATAGTCCGTCGTAAAAGGACTTTTGCCTTAACATTAATTTTTTTCATTTTTTTTAAGAATATGGTAGAAAATTATGCTTTTTTGTAGTCTAATAATTGTTTTTTAATAGAATTTTGATGGTTTAATTGTACATATTTGTATCTAAGATTATTTTTTAACAATTGATTGAATGTAAAAAAGAAAATTTATTCTGTTTTTATATCAAATGAGTGGAATTCTTATTTTTATTTTTTAATTTAAAATTAATATTTAAATGATTTGTAATATCACATGAAAAAGAATATTGAGAAATTAAAAAAATTTAACAAAATTTGAGAAAAAAAAATTAGATTTTGAAATAATAAAAATCGTAATTTAATAAAAATCTATTTTGTGGGAACAAAAAAGAATTTTGAATAAAGTTGATAAATTTGAAAAAAAAAAAAGCATTTGATTTTGAGAAAAAAATAATATCCTGAAAAAGAAAATTAAAAATATTTTTAAAAATGTGAAAATTTTCAATGCTGAAAAATGAAAATATTTTTAAAAAGAAAATGAGAGTTTGAAATTTGAAAAATAAAATAAAATTTCATATTTTAAAAAATGTGAAATTTTATTTTATTTTCACTCAAAATAAAATTTGAGTGAAAAATAAAATAAAATGATATTAAAAATCTATACTTTATCAAAAAACAAACATTTTGAAACAAAACATAAATAAGTTGAATAATTTTATGATTTTGAAAAATAATTGAAATTGTTCAAAATTCGAAATTAAAAGCAAAAGTTATTTCTAAAAATACTAAGATTTTGAAATATATATATATATATATATAATTTTAAAAAAAAATTTCGAAAAGTTGAAAACAACATGATGCTTTTGAAGAAAAAAAATGGCATTTTGGAATTTTTGGGAAAAAAATAAATTTTGTGAAAATTTTAGATATTTTGAAAATAAAAATTCAAAATTTGTATTTTAATTTATTTTTTGAAATATTTTATAAGAAAATGATATTTTGTTAAAAGTTTTCAAAGCAAAATTAAGAGTAAAAAAATATACATTTTGAAAAAAATATTATTTTTAAATGGAAATTGTAATTTATTTGTGAAAAAAATAAATTTAATAAATTATTAGGCACATCTACTAATTGAACATTTAACCATTTTTGGGCAATCGAATTAGTCTAGATTGAAGAGTAAATAACTTCATGTGTTTAAATCAAATTTCACTCAAATTGTTGATCAATCTTGTATGCCCAATATCTTTCTCATATGTAGCTAGCTTGATTGGGGCGAGTAACTAGTTAAATTGAGGGTATTGACCAATAAAATAGAGTGAATGAGCTAGACATATAAAATGGGCTAAATATTGTTGTCAAAATTGTGACCCAACTTATTGACCTTGCGAGAACCTAAGAATTGATGTTAATAAATTTTGTGGGCCCCATCATGATGTGTGTTGAACATCAGCACCGTGCATTTAATGTGTCCCCTTTAGGTTATGAGATATCTCAAAAACTCATCCGTAAACAAAACTTGGGTGGGCCATACCATTTAAAACCATGTCAAGACATCTTAAAATATATATAAGCACTGGGTGAGGCCCACATGAGTTTTGGATGCGGCTAAAACTTGGTCTGACCCCTCATCCAAGTGGGACACACATAATGAGTGGGTTGGATATGTGAATCACATTAAGGCAAGCCCAACATATGATTATGAATGTTTTAAGGAAACCCCTCTACATTTAGGTGAGTTAGTCATTACCCTTACCAAAGTAAACTTTGTGGGGTCCACCATTATTTATTTATTTATTTTATCCATTCCGTTTATCCACATTAACATATAATTTGAGGTCTAAAGAACAAAAAGGAAGCATATCCAAAGCTCAAGTGGACCACACCACAGGAAATAGTGTGATTGAACCTCTACCATTGAAAAATTCTTATGGTCCATTTGAGATTGGGATATACCTCATTTTTGGTCTTATACCATAAAAATTTTTAGAAAAATAGATGGACGGCGTGGATGAAACATGTACGTCATGTTGGGGCCCACAGAGCACCAACCACCAGCCATTCGTCACTTTTTAACGGGAAGCGGATTTCTGTTAAAGCCCTTGGCGTCCTAGAATGCTGGGTGGGGCCCAACACCATGTGTTTGGAAAATCTACTCCGTTAATCCGTTTTTAGAGATCATTTTAGGACAAGAGACCAAAAATGAGTTGGATCCAAAAATCAAGTGGGTCACACAAGAGGAAATAGTGGGGAAACAAATACCAACAGTTGAAACCTTCTGGACTCTACCTTGATGTTTATATGTCATCCAAACAGTTTATAAGGTCATTAACACTGGGAATAAGTGAAAATACAAAAGAAAAGAAAAAAAAAAGCTTGAAACAAAGCTTTTTATAGCTTAAGAATATTTTAACGGTTCTCACTGAATCCCCACTGTTTCATCTCGTGTGGCCCACTTGAGTTTTGGATGCACTTCGTTTTTGGTATCTTTTTCTAAAATAATCTCTATAAATGGATTAACGGAGTAGATTTCTCACAAACATGGTGGTGGACCCACCCAGCATCCATGTGCAGTAAATTCCTATGAAAGGCTTTAGCACCAAATCCACGTCCCCTAAAACCGACATGGATTTCTGCAAAAGGCTTTTTGCAGTAACTTCCTATGCTGGGATCTTAGGTGGGACCCACCGTGATGTTTCTCAGGAATCCACTCCGTACATCCGTTTTATGAGCTAATTTTAGGAGATTAGACCAAAATTGAACCGTATCCAATACTCAAGTGGGTTGTACTAAATGAAAAGATAGTTAAGGAAATTCTAACCGTTGAAACTTCCCTGGGTTTGACAATGATGTTTACATGCCATCCATACCGTTAATAATGTCATTCCTACTGGGATGAACTGAAAACATAAATATTAGCATGATTCAAAACTTCTGTGGCCCCACGAATATTTCAACTGTGGACGTTCAATTATCACGTTTTTGGCCCACTAGAGCATTGTATACGGTTCGTTTTTGGCCTCGTGTCCTAAAATGAACTCAAAAAACGGATAGACGGTGAGGATTTCTCACAAACATCCCAGTGGGCCCCACCTACGTTCCTAGCGCAGGAACTTCATGCGAAAGGCTTTCGCAGGAAATCCGCGTCCCACTAAAACGGGGAACGGATTGGTTACTCCCCTTGACACCATCCCCGTGGCTGGTGGTCAGTGCTCTGTGGGCCCCACAATGATGTATGTGCTTCATCCATTCCGTTCATCGATATTTACAGATCATTTTAGTGGTTGATATAAAAAATTATAGGGATATAAATCTTAGGTGGCCCACACCAGCCCACACCACAGGAAAAAAATAATCGACGAATATTCACAATTAAGATCCTCCTAAGGCCCACTTTACTGTTTATTTGACATCCAATCTGTTGATTTGGTCATAAAGACCCAGATGAAGGGAAAAAATAAATATCAGCTTGATCGAAAACTTTAATAGCCCCTAAAACATTTTTAATGGTCAAAATTTATTTAACATTATTTCTTGTAATGTGGTCCACTTGAGATTGAGATATACTTCATTTTTTTAAAAATATCATAAACTGATATATAAAAATAGATGGACGGCATGGATGACACACATACATCATGATGAGCCCCACAGAGCACCGACCACCAGCCAATGGCTGGTGTCAGGGGGAGTAGCCAATCCGTTCCCCCTAAAACGAGACCTCTCCTCTCTCCCTCTCATCCACTCTCCGTCTGCCCCTCCCAGCGCCGGCCCTAGAGATCTCTCCCACCTCTCTCTTCCTGTCGATCTCTTCATGAACATCGGGTAATAATCTCTTTCTCTCTCTCTATCTCTCTCTCTCTCTCAATCGATTGATAGCGGTGGCTCTCTCAATCGATAGATAGTGGTGGTTTTCCCTCAATCTCTCTCTCCCAGCGCCATGATTGGAAACCCCCTGGATTCGGAACCCCCATTATTGGAAACCCCCTAGATTCGAAACCCTCATGATTTGGAAACCCCCTGGATTCGAAATCCCCATGATTAGAAACCAGGGCGTGCGACGGCCCTAACTCTCCTCTCTCTCTCTCTGTCTCTCTGTCATACCGTCCTACCTCCTCCCCTTCTTCCATTTTCCTTCCATTCTTCCATTCTCCTTCCATTCTCATACAGATAGAGGGAGAGACGTGGAGAGGAGCTCGACGAGAAGAGGCCAACCCATCCGGCCATCCAACCTTTCACCAGCCGAAGTGAGTCCAAGCCCCTGGTTCCCTTCTTCCTTCTCCCCCATTCTTCTTCTTCTTTTTTATTTTTATTTTTACTTGATATAAGGCCTGATGTGTGGGGCCCCCGTTTATGTGCATTGCTGCCCAACTGGACCAATCTGACTGAGTCTGAGCCTCATGGGATTCTAAATTTTTTTTCTCAAACCATTTAGATGGGCCAATAATCCAAGGGTTATAATAATCTAATCACGCGTCTATTCTGGATTCCTTTAGATCAAGGGTCGGGATTCCTAAATCAGGGCTCCTTCGTGTACATTGCAGTAGCAAACAGGAATGGAATGGTAAAAAAATGATTGAGCAATTGGGATCATCTAATCTACTGATTTTTGGCTATGTCCCACGTAGTTGGGACATCCAGATATGCATTCTGATCTTGTAAATGTTTTCCAATTTCTCTCTATCTAATAATTAAAATCTAGCTCGTTTTAAATCAAATGTTCTCTACTAATGTATCAAACATCTGGTGATATTGGTAATTATCTTTTCAAGTGGATACATGGCCCCATGCACAGACAATTCTCTGTTTAAATCAGATGTATTCACCAAGAGTGTTTTATCGGAGATCGTGGACCGGGTCGAAGAACCATGATTTCTACCAATCAGACCGTTCCGAGGATCTTCCCAGCTATGTAAGTAGAATGTCTTGATGATTTTTTTTTATCAACAATTTGAATTGAATTTTGTAAAATGGTTGAGAGAATGTTGTGGCTACTCTCGAATGAGAAGCCAGGGTTTCATTCCCTATGCACTTGTCAACATGGCACACATGTGCAAGGTGAGTTCCATCCATTGGGAGGGCTATGATAAACATGCTCGTCCAAAAATCAGGACCCATGTTTGCTCACTGAATATATACTGTTGGTTATTAATTTTCTTAATTACCATTAGATTCATAGTAGCCCCACCTGATGAATGGCTTGGATCTTGCACTTTGGGGAGATTAGAATTTGGATGGATCTTGCACATGAGTAGGACAGTATTCCTCTTGTTATGAATCCATCACATCAATACTTCCATTCTAAAAGCATGTTTTCTGTAATGGGGCACTTTTTGTAGGTATGGAAGCATTGGAAAAATAGCACAATTTTAGAGCTGATTGATCCAACTATAAGTGAATCTTTCTCAAGCAGCGTGATGGATAGGCCCTAGCAGTTTATAGTGTTTGCAAGTTAGGCCCATCAGTTGGTGGTCCAGAGTTGGTGGTCCAGACCATTGATATGATGCACCCCACATTATTCCCCAACATGAATGGGGTATTTCCTGGCAGTACTCTCCTTGATTAAACAATCCTATTCCTAGCCATTTGATCTGTATTCCAGAACCAGATAATTGAGATAAGGGAGGAAAATTATTATCTCGTTCTAAGCTTCGCCCATGTGTCACCTTCCCAGCAAATGTAGGGTCCACACGATCATTGTCCAGGTGTTGATCTCTATGTTCTTGACTTCAAGTGACCTGATGATGATCATGTCTTGTGGCCCATGGAGCCTGGTGTACAGTAAACTGTCCATTCTAAATCTGCACAGGTTGTAGTCCACATGTTATGCATTTAGATGAAATTAGATCTAACCTATAAGGCCCCATGGATACATCACCTGATGTGCATATTTGGTGGATGTCCTAGTTTGTAATGATAACAACATTGAATATGGCCTGATTTGAGGTCCATGTGTCTAAAAAAAAAGTATCCATGGATCCATACAGCATGATAGTCATAAAAGATTATATACCTTAGACAACTGTATAAGAAACTTATTGCAACATTTTCTTTTGACAAGTACTGGAATTTTATTAGAAAAACACCACACACAAACACACATATATATAAACAATGATGTCAGCCCAAATCAAGAAAGAAATATGCACTTGTCAGAGCTTCTAAATTAACTAGAAGCCCATCCCAAAATACATCACTTGGCACCAGAAAATAATACAGAAACCGCTCTACTTTTATTCTAAAAACACTGGCAAACAAAGCCAACCATCACAACACCCTACTCTTTTTTCTTTTCTTTTTTTCCAAATCTCACTGTCATGCCTTGCTAGGAAGAAGCCCTCAATCTCTAAGCACCTATTCCTACTCACTTGCCAAGTGAAAGCCAAGACCTTAGGAGCAGCAACATAATGTCACATGAAAGGTGTGATGCAAGCTCTAAAACGGTGTGATTGTTCATGTTGATCCGTAGCAGTTAGTGCAAGTATCTTATTTGCCTTTGGTGTTAGCAAATCTTGTTGATCTTGGGAACTGAGATCTTCCAGATGAACATCGAATTGCTTGCCTTAGAGCTTTTATTCTAAGTTCCCAATGACCATTATTATCTGAGTTCATGACCATTTTCTGCTGCAAATTGCTTCTTGGGTTTGTTCAATGTGAGTCATCCCTTTTTTTTTTCTTGATCTTTATTATTTCACTTGTACAAGCACTGTTGTAGATAAATGTAGTAGTATTATTGAATGGGCAGCACTTTCTTACACTTTCATATTAATGCGAATGAGCCTCAATGACATATGATATGTGCATTTGAATAGATTAATCACACATATGTACATATATTATATTATTATTATAAATTATTGGTAACTTCTCTTTTATATAGATTTTGTATTTTTAAAAGCTCTAATTTTTATTGGTAACTACATTCAAGTGAATGGTCAGACACTTGGAGCTGATGAACTGATGACACTTGGAGCTCATGAGACTGCAATTTAAAGGCTACTTCCTCATGAAAGAGTTCCTATAAATTAGTTACAAATTTCTCAATTCTTTTCTACGAAGCTACTACTTCCTCATGAAAGAGTTCCTATAAATTAGTTACAAATTTCTCAATTCTTTTCTACGAAGCTATTGCAATTTGATCCAGGTAGTGCTTCCAAATGCTGTCCTAATTAGCACAATTTTGATGGAAGATTTTGAATTTTGTTGGAATTTTTATTTCCTACAGCCTTTATATCCACGGTTCGAATTTCATAGAGGGCCACATGTCCTCATGGAAATTGGTTGCTCCATCACATGTGGAATCTACTGTCCATCCACTTCCAACTCTATTCAAATTTCCTAAGATGAAACCCTTTAGGTCTGATTTCCTTCTTTGTTTCTCCTTTTTTTTATAATTTAAAATACATATTACCAACCTGATCTTGTTGATGACAATGTAAGACTCCATTTGGACTTTATGGCATTGGGTTTGGATTACAAAACAAAACTGATAATTCTACCTCCATTTTTAAATGCACTAGGCTGACTTCACTTCAGAGGAGCTTCATACTTGGAAGGTTTCGATAAATCTCAAAGTATGTGAGGCCCTTCTCTTTTGTTTAATGAAATTCTAGTGAGCAACAAGCATGTCAAGTGTTTGATGAAATTCCTGAAAAAATGTGTATGGTATTATCAGGTCTATTGAAGATTCCTGAATTGGACTGCAATGCATCGATCTTGTTCATCTCTGTTTCTCTCCATAAATGTATATATGTATGTTTGTATGTATGTAGTATATATGTATTCTTTTCCAGATAACTAAAAATAGAGAAGGCAGAAAGAATTTCTATCATTTACGGTTTAAGAGTCCAATTAAGGGACAGCCCATCCACTGAAAATTTTTCTGCATGTTTTTTAATCCTTTTAGGTTTCCTAATGCTGAAGCGGGTGAGGTTCCTATCGCATATGTCATACACTCACCCAAGAGCTCACTGACTGAAGAACATGTTAAGGAATTTATTGCAAAACAAGTATGGGCTTCTCACCTTTGTTTTAGATCATCACTGTTTTAGTTACTGCTTGTTTGCCCAATGTCAGGCCTATTTGTGCTTCTTCTGGTGCATGATTGTCCAGCATGAGTGTTTAGCACATGGTAATTTTGTAGGAGATGTGAAAGTACCTCTTAGAAAGAGAGTTATGAAAGTTGTTTGGTTGGGTCCTATTTTCTCTTTATATCCATGATAGTATGACCTTATGAACAAATTATATGACAAATAAACATCATGTGGGCCTTAGAAAGATTTTGGCTTTCAACTGTTGAAGTCTATTAGAACCATTATTTCATTTGGTGTGATCCACTTGAGCTTTAGATCTCTCTCTCTCTCTCTCTCTCTCTCTCTCTCTCTCTCTCTCTCTCTCTCTCTCTCTCTCTCTCTCTCTCTCTCTCTCTCTCTCTCTCTCTCTTATGCATTGAAATGAGATAGCGATACAAAATGGATAGCATGGATATGACATACTCATCACTGTGGGCTCAACCTTCAAACTTTTTTTAAGCTGAAAAATTAGCACTTTCAGGTGCATTTTTCAATTGCTTTCAAACTGAAAAATTAGCCAACACCAGGTGCATTTTTTTTCATTGTTTCCAAGCTGAAAAATCAGCCAACATCAGTGCATAAATCACTATTTCCAAGCTAAAAATTCACCAACATCAGTGCATTTTCAAATTGTTTCCAAGCTGAAAAAAATTAGCCAACATCAGTGCATAAACCACCAACATCAGTGCCTTTTTTTCACTATTTCCAAGCCTGAAAAATCAGCCAACATCAAGTGTATAAACCAACTAACATCGGTGCATTTTTAGTTATTTCTAAAAATCAAAATCAGTGCATAAATCACCAACATCAGTGTATAAATCACCAACACCAAGGTTCTATAAATCCCCATGATGAGTGATGGTCTTCCTGAAAAATGCCATCCACTAAGTATAAAGGGTTTTTAAAAAAAAAAAGACTCCATGTTTTAGGAGAATGTAGTCACTACAAATAATGACTTTCTAAAGGAAAGTTGGCATTTATCATGAGTGTTGTATTTCCAACAAAAACATCGCCACTCCTCATGAGGTTACCTTTCTCGAGAGTTTTGCTCAACTTTTTTGTCCACAAAGATGATGAATTCCTCTCTGTTTGTTGCATTCATTTTTCATATGCTTCTTTACTTTAAGATGGCCTTTTCATTTGATCTTTGCCTCCTCTTGTCTTGATTATGCTAAGCAATTTCTCTATGTTTAATATATTCATTTTTCATATGCTTCTTTACTTTAAGATGGCCTTTTCATTTGATCTTTGCCTCTTCTTGTCTTGATTATGCTAAGCTAATTTCTCTCTTTTCTAGGCTCACAAAAAAATGTCCAAGCACTTGGCAGCAGATTGCAGCTCTATAGGAACAGTTTGGTTTTGTGCCTTCAGCTGATTTCTTTTTTATTACTTTTTATTTTGTCAATATGTTACTAGGCTTGACTTGACAGGTTGGTATGAAGGTTCTTCTACTACATGGAGTAAACAACACAAAATTAACATATTTAAGAGGCATTGCCAGGTTCCTAATGTGCTCAGTATTAATTCCATATAAGTCAGGCCCAGGTTTGGTAATGCAAGTTGTTGGCCTCATAGGCCCAACCATACATGTGCTGAAAATTTTCTTGGTTGAATGAGATAGTGAGGGCTTCCAAACAGGTAACAATTTTGCAGTGTGGTCCATGTGTGGAGCCTGTCAGATCTATCATCCAGATGCCATGTGCCCACTTGTATGGACTCTGGGTTCAGGACACTACAAACCTTGAGGCCTACGACCCGATAATTCCTACACAATCAGTTCATGTAATGTATTTGAAGTGTTGCCAGCAATAGGAAAAGATTATTAGCAAATGAGAGCCATATATGAAGAGATGTTGTTATGTGATTTTCCTTGCAGCATTGTTGTTGGTTTTTTCTTATTTTTTTATCTGGTAGGCAATGGGCCTACTGATGAAGTGGACACATCCATGTGAGAGGATTCTTATAGACTCCATTTGCATGAATTTCCTTAGCCAGATTAGATAATGAAACTATTGAGTATTGGGTTGATCTGTTCATCTATGCTTTATTCCTAAGCTATGATGGTTGCTAAACATTGGTGTGTATCAAGTTAACTCTGCAAAACCATTAATAAAGATGTTAAAGATCTGAAAGCCAATTGAGTAATGAGGCAAAGTCTCGACATGTCTCTAGAAGTGAAAAATAGTCGACCGGTAAGGAAAATGTGAATCCACAACTCTGTTCCCATGAATTTCCAGAGGCTTTCTAAGCCACATGCATCACAACATGGTGCTTGAGATGTCCAATTTATGACAACCTGGCTAAAAATCAGACTAGCCTGATGAGCTTAATGTGGACCATTGCCATTTTTTAAAACCATTAGTCGTTTCCAAAATTGTTGTCACCCCGATGTGCAGGCTACCCTGTTTTTCTAGGCCAAACCATGCACTCGATAAAGACAAACCTGATGCTACATGCCAGTTTGCCCATGCTGCTGTGTTTATAGGTGCATGTGGGCATTAGAAAACCCTAGCTTTTTTCAACCGGCATATGCTAAAGTTGCAATTATTGCGGCCAGTGGAAAAACTCGAGGAATCCAGAAAGGCAATGGAGAAAGAGAGAGATCTGAAACATGCAGAGGCTGTTAAGGAACTTAATGTTGCGAAGTCAGAAATGGAACTGAAGTCGCATGAGCTTGACCAAAGGGAAAGGAAGGTTGAAGTTATGGTTGCAGAGGTAGCATTTGCTCCCCTCTTGATTCTAATACTGGACCCATTTCACTTTCATATATAGCTCTTTTTAAAGAAAACCTTGATTGTTTCTCCCTTATTTTCTTACTTAACTTTTCTTTTTTAATTATTTGAACCATTAGTCAGGTATGCCTTCACTTTAAATGGGCCATTTATCAAAATTTGCACTAATTGGATAATCTTAGACCTCAGGTTGGAGGTTTTCTTTATGGACAGTGAAAGGAACTTTGGTTGGCCTTTTCGTTAATCATCCTTCTTTTTGCAAAAGTCCTCCAACAGAACAAGTGGGATTATCCTGTGGCTATACTTTTTTGGGGTGTGGCCCATCTAAGGAAGAGCCTGCCTGGCCAGCTGTTCATATCTGATACACTTTTGCCACAACTTTGAAATCAAGGTGCATAAATGGGATTTACTGTTGATGTCAGGGGGATGATATAAATATGAGAATTAGTTCAGTGAAAGAATCTGGAGTGGTGACGCGGCAACAACTGGCTAGTTAGTGTGAAGAAATACTGGCAGAGGTTTGTTCACTTTGATGAGGAATGCTGGTTGGATGTGTACACGATATTATCCTGTCATCTGGTGAGCCCCACCATACATTGTGGCCCAAAAGCTAGGCCAATTGGGTGTTCACATGTTCTTCTCTCTCGCATGTCATGAAAAAGGAAAAGATAGGAACCAAGGGTATATGTATGATACACTCACCCCCACATGTGCAGATGTTACTCACAACCTATTTATTCCATACTTGAGAAATACACCACTCTAACAAAACATGTGAGATTTCACCACAATGGGTACACATGTTGAAACTCCGGTGAGTCTACCACTAAGGCATGAGTAAGAACATGATGTTAAAGAGGTTTAGAAATAAATTGATATTTTTGTTTAATTTCATCTAGGTCCACATGACCTTATAAGTTGGATGGCAAATAAACATTACGATGGGCCTTACAAAAGTTTCAATGGTGATATTTTTATTTTTCTTCATTTACAAAAACCTTATAAAGAGGTTGGATGGCAAATAAACATCGATAGGCCTTAAGGAAAGTTTCAACAATGTACCTGCTTGGGCCTTGAACTTGTCCCTTTTGGGCTTATATCTTAACATGATATGGAAAAATAGATGGACAGTGTGGATAAGCCTATACACGGTGATGGTCCCTTCAGAGCTCTGGCCTGTGCCGTGCTTAGGACAAGCAAGGGCAATACCCAAGCACCAAAATTCTAATATTTTATTTTGTTAATTGGTTTCAGTTGATTAAACTATTCACTTTTCATGGATTTGAGCTGGTTATTTGTAATATATGAAGGGTTGACTAAACTAGTCTTTTCTTGGATTGAATCTGGTTGTTTGTAATATATGCAGGAAGGGTTCAAAAGAAGGTTGAACAAGAGAAGATACTAAGTAGCTGATTCGAGGCAAGGCATAGCCAACAGTTGAAGTTTCGGGTAATTTTGTATAGGTCCTAGTTTAGGGGGGGAAGTGTTTAGTTAGGAGGGTTAAAGTCAATATTTGGAGTGGGCCACTTGGGTCATTTCCTCTTTTATTGAATTGAGTTGTTACCAATTTCGTGAATAGGATTCTTATCAAACAATATTGTGAATTATTTTTTGAATGACTATCAGGTGCAAGATTAAAAAAATAATAATAATAAGTCATCGATATTTTTTTTACAGATATTTTAGCGACGGACCAAATCCGTCGCTAATTTCTGAAAATTGAAAATCAACGACAGATTCGGGGTCCGTCGTTTACTTAAATTAGCGACGGACCTTATCCGTCGCTAATTTCCTACCGTTGAACCAACGATGGATATGAGGGTCCGTTGCTTAGGCATATTAGCGTCGGATCTTATCTGTCGCTAATATTTTTAGTGACGACTAATTTTTGAATATTACCGATGGATTTTTTATTTTTTACGACGGATTTTATCCGTCACTATGATGCGACGGACCTTATTCGTCGCAGATTAAACGACGGATACAATCCATCGTAAAACCAAAAAGACCCAGAAAACAGCGACGGACGAAGTCCGTCGTTTTTTTGGTTTTACGAAGGATTTGGTCCGTCGCAAAGCAGCAATTTTGGCGTAGTGAATGTTAATGTACAGGGACAATGTTTGGACAATGCTGATCACATTAGTGAGCTATGTACCCCTATGATAGTGCAAAGTGATACACATGTTACACTTGCCACTATTGAAATGATTTTAGATGTAATCCAAGCTCCCACCATCCATCGGGACGAAGGACCCATTGTGATATATATGTTATATATTCACACCGTCCATTCATGTAGGCCCCCACGTGATGTACGTGTTTGTTTCAAGTTGTCCATGTCATGCAGCCCACTTCGATGTAATGAAGCCCATGAGTAAGGCCATTGTGATATATCTGAGGCCCATGAGTTGTGGCCCATCGTGATGTCTTTGAGACCCAGTTATGAGGCCCATAGTGATGTATATGTGATAAACTATGAGGCCCACCTTGATGTATTTGTGTGGCCCATCTGTCAGGCCCACTTTGATACACTTGTGGCTCATCTATAAGGCCTACCTTGACATATTTGTAGCCCATCTATGAGGCTCATTAGTGCGGCCCATTGATGCAGCCCACTTGATATGTATGAGGCCCATAAACAGGGCCCACCTGTGATGTATATTAGGCCCATGTGCAGGGCCCACCGGTTGTGTATTAAGGCCCATGGGTTGTAGCCCATTATGATGTATGTATTAAATATCCATCTTGTGTGGCTGTTAAGATCGTACTTGAGGCCCTGCTGTGTGGCCCATCGTGATGTACTTAAAGCTGAGATTGTGAGAACCATTATTATGTATTTATGACCCATTGGTGTGGCCCATCCATGAGGCCCATCTTGATGTAGTTGTGGCCCATCCATTACAGCCCACCTTGCTGTACATTAGGCCCATTGGTGCTGCCCGATTTGATATAGATGAGGTCCATTGGAGCGGCCCGATTTGATATAGATGAGGCCCATTGGCACGGCCCGATTTGATATAGATATGGCCCATTGGTGTGGCCCGACTTGATATGTATGAGGCCCATTGTGCCCTATTTGATATAGATGAGGCCCATTGGTGCGACCCATCATGATGTATTTTGGCCCATGGACGGGGCCTGTTCGTTTGTATTGTTAAGCCCATGTAATGAGGCCCACTAGATATATGAGGCCTAGTATTGAGGCCCATGCGATGAGGCTCATATGATATGTTTGAGGCCCAGGTGCAAGGCCCACTTATGGTGTATTCGAAGCCCGATGTGATGTATTTTGGCCCATATGATGAGGCCGATGTGACGTAAATGAGGCCCATCGTGATTGTATGTGAGGCCATAGGCCCACTATATGATTGGCCCTATGTAGGTAACTCCTTGGGAGCAATGTTGGTTAGATGTCCACATTGATGGGCAATGACGGTTAGATGTCCTCATTGAGACCTTCTCTTAGGCCTTATTAGGCCCATTCTCTTCGTAGGTTAACTCAAATAAGTGGGCCCCATTCGCCATAGACGGATGGCTCCGTGCTATCGGATTTAATATAACCACGGCTGAAATTTGATCTTTACATTATGGTTGATTGGTTGTCCATCTATGGACCCCGCCTTGTTTATATATGCTTGTTGTTGGTGCCGATTATCGATGCTGATCGTCGGCGCTGATTATCGATGTTGATTATCAGTACCGATTATCGAGGCTGATTCCGATTTGTCAAGGCCGATTTCGATTGCCAAAGCCAATTGTCGAGACCTATATGATGTATATGCGACTCGTAGTTGAGTCCCATTGTGATGTATTTAAGGCCCATTGTGAAATGTATTATGCCCATGATGCATGACTAATTTGATATATTTAAGACCCATTTGTAAGGCCCACATGTCATGTATTTGAGGCCCATGAGCAGGGCCCACCTGTTGTGTATATGTGGCCCTTGAGTAAGGCCTATTGTGTTGTACATTAGGCCTTTGTCTGAGGCCATGGGCTCATTATATGTTTGGCTCTATGCAGGCCATTCCTTGGAAGCAATGCTGGTTAAATGTCCACATTGTCGAAGCTGATTGCTGATGCCAGTAATTTATACCGATTATGAGTATGTGACGACATAGCATCATGATACATGCCCATACACATCATCTACATGTTTGTTATGAGATGTGGTTGATCATTGCTTATATCATTCAGCATGTTGTTATGAGACTCCCGGATAGGCGGAGGTTATCTCACATGAGCGCACAGTATGCGTAGGATTGATGCATGACTGGATTGTATGACTCATGCATCTTGCATTATGATTACTGTACGTCCTAGCGACATCAGGGCCGTAGCCTCCACAGGCATATCATGGATGGCCAGACAGGGCACCGAAAATATGTTCTAGCATCGGGCTGCCATAGATGGCATTGGGTGAAAATCCCTAAACCCTCTTGGTACCAAAGGATGCCCCAACGTTAAGACCAAGTGGATACATGAGCGCCCAGTGTCGAATACCAGGAAGCCGCGTCTCCCACTATGTCATGGTCGGTTGGGAGGGGGTGTGGCCTTACCCGCTCGAGCGTAGGGGGCATTGCTAGGCTGAGTTTGACCAGCTCGTGAATGGGTCCGCTATCGACGTGCCGAATATGTATTGAGAGACTATTGGCAAGGCAGATAATGCGGTTTCTTACGCTCACTTGGACTGTGCTGCTGAAAGAGCGATAGTGCCATTTAGAGTGTGCTAAACTCCGATGATGATCCCAGAGATAAACAGCACTGATATGTGGATTTATTGAGTAGGAGTTACATACTCATTTATTCATTCATTCACTAACCACTCGGGCTGGTGGTGTGTAACTATTTTTTACATGTACCTTCGCAATAACCAGGATTTCGGTTGAGGCACGTGACTAACCTGAGATTAGGAGTTTACCACATTGAGTCTGACTATCAAAATTTAGGTATGGGACTGGTTTGGATAGAAGTCTCTTGTGATGGACCCCATAGCCTGTGATACTCGTACTATTATCCCGACTTCACACCCCAGCATGGTCATTCCATTCACACTGCATATTGCATTACATCCGCGGCATATGGCATTTTGGGTTACCTATGTTTCTGCATTTATATGATTTAGATTCGGCATCGGATATTGTTCCTCATTTGTATAGTTGATCTGTATCACGTATTCTAATATTGTTCCTCATTTGTATAGTTAATCTATATCGCGTATTCTGATATTGTTCCTCGTTTGCATAATTGATCTGTATCGCGTATTCTGATATTGTTCTTCATTTGTATAGTTGATCTGTATCGTGTATTCTGATATTGTTCCTCATTTGTATAGTTGATCTGTATTGCGTATTCTAATATTGTTTGATTCATGGACTTGTCAGTATTTTCGCTTACTCTGATGACGTATGATTCATGATCTTGCGCCTATTTCGACATTATATGATTATGACATTACATTGAATACTTAACACTTACCTTGTGCACACACTTACACCACCCTCTAAGCTTTCTATAAGCTTATGCACGATAGATGCGTGCAGGTGATGTTAGGTTGCAGCAATGTTGAGCTTGCAGCGTGCAACAGTCTTCTGAAGCTTGATTTTCGATTTATATATTTGCTTTTTAGCATTGTACTCAAATGATTATATTAGTGGATATGTGATGATGATGTTGCCTTTGTGATTTAGGTAAACTTGTGGTTATGCCTATTACGAGATAAATGTACGTTGAAAAATCCTCCTTGTAAGATCTTAAGATCGGAATCTGGCATATATACGCTGGAAGCCGAGAATGGGGTACTACGGAGGCTATCGACACCGGATTTGGCGATCGGGAATTTTGTAAGCCTGGTTTCCAAGTTTGAGGCGTAACGACGCTCTCTCTCTCTATTTCTTTCCTGGTAGAAGGATGACTTCTTGATTTCTGGATCTCTTGAAATAAGAAGGGATCCTTAATGATGGAAAGGGATTGGTGTGTGTCAAATAAGAAGGGTAAGGGGGCTATTTATAGTCTCTCAACCCAGTTTTCTTATAATTCCTAGCGATCCTAAAGGTAAAAGGTGTTTAAATGGATAGGATTAGAGATTGTCATATGACATCATCTAATGGGTTGCATGATGTGGTAAAAGAGTAATTTTGGATAAGGAGATGGGCATCAGAGTAAATGCACCTCAACCGCACACTTAGGGTTCGAAAAAGGAGAAACCCACATGCTTGATGGATGTTACCTGAAAGAGGGGGAGTGCCACGTGGCCGGTGGTAACCTAGCTGTCACCGGTCCTCACTTGGACTCTCTGCTTTGGCAGACAGCATCCTCCAAGCGTGTGGAGGCTTTACTATAAGGGTTGCTGTCACGCCCCAAACTCGAAAACCGAGCTCACAAAATTCCCGATCGCCAAATTCAGCGTCGACAGCCTCCGTAGTACCCCATTCTCGGCTCCCAGCGCCCATACGCCAGATTCCAATCCTGGGATCCTACAAGGAGGATTTTCAGTATGAATTTTTTTTTTTTTTTTTTTTGTAATGGAGCATAACCACAAGCATAACCAAGTCACAAAACAACATCATCATCACATATCCACTAGAATAAATATTTGAGTACAATGCTGAAAGGGAAATACATATGTCAAAAATCAAAATTCCAGAAGACCGCTGCATGCTCCAAGCTCAACACTGCTACAACTTAACGCCACCTACACGCATCTATCGTGCATAAGCTTATAGAAAGCTTAGAGGGTGGTGGAAGTGTGTGTGAGGTAAGTGCTAAGTATCAATAAAGCACATGACATCATCGGGATAAGTAGAAATACTGGTAAGATCATGAATCATATGACATCAGAGTAAGCAGAAGTGTACTGGTAAGTCCATGAATGCTATCAGTCGTACCAAGGCTATGTGATGCAAAACATAACAAGACAATAACGGATGCTGAGGATGCAATGCAATATGCAAATCCTGACGAGCCATGAATACCATCAACCTCATCTAGGCCATATAAGTGCAAAAATATAGTAACCCAATATGCTAAGTACTGCGGATGCAATGTAATATGCGGTGCGAATGAAATGACTATGCTGGAATGTGAAGTCGGGATGGTAGTACGAAGTATCACAGGCTATAGGGTCCATCACAAGGGACTTCTATCCAAACCAGTCCCATACCTAAATTTGAATAGTCAGACACAATGTGGTAAACTCCTGATCTCAGGTTAGTCGCGCGCCCAACCGAAATCCTGGCCATGCGAAGGTATACGTAACAAATAGTTACGCACAACCAGCCCGAGTGGATAGTGAATGAATGAATGAATGGATATGCAATTCCTTCTTAATAAGTCCACATCTCAATACGGTTGCTCTCTGGGGAAATCACCGGGGTCTATTACACTCGACACCGACTGCCTCCTCCCTAGCTGCACAGCCCAACGAGCGGAATAGACCTCACTATCCACCTGACCAGTAGTCTGTCAATACCTACCCAGCTCGTCGATAGCCGCCCATTTACGAGCTGGTCATACTCAGCCTAGCTTATAGCCCCCTCACTTGGGTGGATAAGGCCATACCCCCTTCCAACTGACCACGACACAGTGGGAGACACGACCTCATGGTATAGGAACCAGCGCTCATATTCCACTCAGTCTAAACGTTGGAGCAACTCCTGGTACTAAGGAGGTTCTGGGATTTTCACCCAAAGACATCCTAAGTGCCTACAATGCTAAAACTAAATATTTTTGGTGTCCTATCTAGCCATCCATATGTGCCTGTGGAGGCCACAGCCCTGATGTCGCTAGGGCGTACAATGATCAGGTAATATGTATGCGAGATGCATGAATCACACTGTACAAATATGCAGTAATCTCACACGTACCATGTGCTCATGTCGGGCACTCCGTCTCATATGGAGTCCCGTAAATGTCTCAGCCCAACGGCTCATGTTGTAACCAAACATTCCTCATATCAAGCATACATATGATGCGTATGGGCATGAATCATGGAGCTATACTAAGCATGTTATAAGGTGATGAACTATCCTTACAACGCAGATGGGCCTAGA
The DNA here is from genome assembly GCA_030180095.1 of Magnolia changhungtana. NCBI lineage: Eukaryota > Viridiplantae > Streptophyta > Magnoliopsida > Magnoliales > Magnoliaceae > Magnolia > Magnolia changhungtana. The sequence goes on from JASAUF010000625.1 coordinate 9,376,620, forward strand.
CGGCCTACAGACAACAAGTATGGGCCTACCAATAGCCCTAGGGAGAGTCGTAATGCGGACATTTAACCAACATGATACTTACAATGTGGACGTCAAACCAAGGCATGACCCACCATAAAGGTCAACACATAAACCACGGTGGAATCACCTTCAATGGGCCTTATGTACATCCCATTGGGCCTCGACCCACGGGCCTCCAATACATCAAATGGGTCTCATAACATGGGCCCTATACACATCACAGTGGGTCTCAACCCACGGGCCTTTATACATCACAACGGGTCTAAACCCATGGGCCCTAATATATCACAATGGGTTTCAACCCATAGGCCCTAGGATAAATCAAAATGGGCCTTATAACGTGGTTCTCATATATGTCAAGGTGGCCTCAACAACGGGCCTCATACACATGACAGTGGGCCTCAATAACGGGCCCTCATACACATCAAGGTGGGCCTCAACAACGGCCACAAACACACATCAAGGTGGGCCTCAATAACGACCACCATTACAAATCAGGGTAGGCCTTAGTAACGGCCACAAATACACATCAAGGTGAGCCTCAATAACGGCCACAATTACACATCAAGGTGGGCCTCAATAACAGGCCCTCATGCATATCAAGGTGGGCCTCAACAATGGGCCATAGATATGGCAAGTGGGCCACATCTCACGGGTCATATATATCAAATGGGCCACACCCACATATGGGTGGTGATAAGGATTTCCACCGTTAAAATTCCTAAAGGTTTAATGGTGGACATTCAAACCTAATGCTTTCTATAATGTGGTCCACCTGATCCTACATCTATCTTATTTTTAGCCTCAGGCCTCAAGGCAAGCTTGCCAATTGGATGGACAGACAGTTGAGATATAACACATACATCATGTATGGGGCTCACAGATGGGTAGTGGTCATACATACATCAATACAAGGTGGGCCCCGCATTCATAAAACACATACATCAAAGTAGGGTCCACGTCTAGATGTATGGATATTGGATATAACATATCCATCAATGGGATCACAGAACTTGCTCACGTCATCACAACGGTGGGACCCCCTGTCCCTACAGAATGGTTGGACGGCATGTATAAAACACTTGCACCGTGGTGGTTCCACCGTCCACAGCCGTGGACGGTGAAAATAAAACACATACATCAGTGGGTCCCACGTGGGGCCCACCTTAACATTTATTTTCCATCCAATCCGTTGATGAGGTCACTCAGACCCAAATGAAGAGGAAAAACAAATTTCATGTCAATCCAAAACTTCTGGGACACACAAAAGTGGTTTCAATGGCAGACACCCAATCTCACTGTTTCCTATGATGTGGGCCACCTGAGATCCAGATCGGGCTGATTTTTGGGGGGCCCATTGTCCTAAAGAGGACCCAACATATGCACAGTGTGGATGTTACAAACACATCACAGTGGGTCCCACATATGGGACGGTGGTCCTTGTCCGCCCGCCAGCCAACACAACAGCGTTCTGCTGCTACTGACGCAGCAGCAGGCGCTACCTGCTTATTATTTTTTTTTTTCTTTCCTTTGAAAATATGGAACTTTTGAGGTTTTCCATAAGTGGGGCCCGCATCAGGTGGATCTGACCCAACCACTGGTCGCTATGGCTCAAGACAAGCCAAACATGCCCAATATTGAGCATATTTCGGTGTATAGAAATGACAGGGGGTATTTCAACGGTATGCACACTGTTTGTTATGCTATGGCCCACCCAAAAGTCGGGTTGGCCCCATTTTTCGGTTCAACGCCTAAAATAATATGGGGAAAAGGATGGATGGCTTAGATTGACTACATACATCAAGGTGGGGCCTACATGGAACACCCATCCCCAAGGCTTTGAAACAAGCCCATATTTGTGTTTTTCCCTATTTAAGTCTAGCGTCTGGACGGTTTGGGTGTAACACATGCATTGAGGTGGGCCCTGTTTAGGTGGGCCACCAAATGGATAAATGGCATGTATAAAACATACATTGAGGTGGAGTCCATCCAAGTGGGCCATATGGCCACCTCATCACACATAAAGATAAATAGATGAATAAATAAAAAGAGAGGGAGAGAGAGAGAGAGAGAGAGAGAGACAGGACACGCATGATGGAGGGCTCCGCCACTATGAGCCCTCCCTTCCAAGCAATCATACATCGAGTGGATCCCATTGCATGTGGGCCCACCAAATCAAGAATCAATGGTGGAGATCCCTTCTCCATAAAAATGAAAGATCTAAATGACCCATTTCAAGCTAGAAAATAAACATCATGATGGGGTCCATGGAGAATGGCTCCATCACGGAATGATCATGAAGATCAAGGTGGGCCATCAGCCACATCTTAAGGTCCAAAGTGAGATCCACACCATTGATCAGTAGGTTTCACTTGGCCCATCATAAAAATATGGAAACTAGCCTATAGAAACACCCACTGATTGATCTTCTCGGTCCGTTGGAACGCCAACCTCCTTGTGCTTCACTTTGATGGTGGAGATGAGAAGTGGATGGCTAGGATGATGAGTTTTGGAATGGGAAAGGTGGGCCTCACACATGCATTTTTTTCTCTCATGGAAGGCTTGGACGTGGGTGCTTTTGGTTGAGTGGAATTGTGGTGAGAAATGAGAAAGAGAGAGAGGGTTGTAGGGAGAGAGAGTGATGGATGTGAGGTGAGTGATGTAAGGTGAGTGATGGTTTGACTTTGGTGGTTGCTTTACTTGTGGAGAAAGAAAGCATGGGTTACTTTGTACTTGACATTGAAGTGATTGATTGATTGACGTGATTGATTGATTAATGGGATTGATTTGACATTGTGTAGAGATTCTCTTGGGATCGAGAAAGTGCGGCATTTCTTCAAAATAAACGTCGGCTCTCATCTCTTAGCCAGGGTATCGGATCAGTGCGCGAGACGCGGCATCGAAACCACAGCAATGGTGTGGTCGCAATGGTACAAGTCTCGGATTAAGCCGACTTAATTCTACAAGATACGGCCTAGGGTCGTACGCAATAATCGATTATCGGTCGTCGGTTGCCGGAATTCGATGGAAATGATCGCGGCAGTCGACGGAATAGTACAGACTAGGACACGGGTCTTACAGTTGCTACTCTGAGGTTTCGACTATTTTCCGATTGGGCTTTGGTTCGAGCCTGGTTTCGGGATTAACTACGTGAGTTGACTAAGTTATGGGCTTAGGTAGGCTTATCGGGTGAGTTGACGAGGTGATTTGACTCGCCGAGTTTGCTTAAGGCTTTAGGGTTTTGTGTTCCTAGGGTTTAGGATTATGCTAACCAGGTTGAGGATCGGGGTTTGGTCGAAACCAGGGTTCCTAGGTTTAGGCTTATAGGGTTAGGGTTTAGGATCAGGGCATGGTTGTCCATCCATTTGTTCAAACTTTATCAGCTTATCAACCTGGGGTGGGGTGTCTACACACTGTTTTGTGGGTTCACGACCATCAGATTAAAATGAACGGATCAGATTGGCTAAGGAATGAGCACATTTATGATTTAGTGGGACCCACAATTCTCTCTTCAAAAAGTTATTTCATCTTTCGAGGCAAGTTACTTTTATACAAGAAAATAGATGGTAGAAGGACGTTTTTATCTTGGAAGAGAGAGAGAGAGAGAGAGAGAGAGAGAGAGAGAGAGAGAGAGAGAGAGAGAGAGAGAGAGAAGAAGAAGAAGAAGAAGAAGAGCTTAGAAAACTTATGGTCATTTGGCACTATGGATTTGGGGAGATTTGAGGGGATTTCAAATCCCCTTGTTGTTCGGAATCATAAAGTAATCAAGGGTTTCAAATTCCCTCACGAGGGGGTTTGAAATACACCGTGAGAGCTTGGATTACATTCAAAATCCTTCCAAAAGTTGCATGCCTAGTTTGTGTGTCACCATACTAATATTCTATTGGGCACATGGCCCACTAATGATATCCCAAAACAATTAGATTATCAATTGCATATCATAATTACTTTAATATGATTATCAACACCATCCAAACATTGTCCATGTAAATCAATGGTTAAAAATAATTGGTTAGTCACTGGACATGATCTTGTGCTTGTGGCTCCTCTGAGACTTGGAATTTCCACGTGGTTAAAAATAATGGGTTAGTCACTGGATATGATCTTGTGCTTGTGGCTCACCTAAGACTTAGAATTTCATCATTTTTTAGCAAAGCATATATTTAAGGGGGCTTATTTAGGTGCCAAGCACAGTAATAGGATTTGAAATCCAGGGGTTCCAAAATCCGCACTCCCGAACAGGCCCTTAGTATCATCCCAGTAGCTGGACAGCCAAATCCATTAATCCAAACCATCCATTGGCTTACTTCGTATTTCATGAGCTTTGATTTTTAAAAAAACATGGCTATCGGATGATAAAATCCTTCCGTTAGTTGGTATGTCTTTTATAACCGTCTTTTCTCGGAAGATATGATTAAGAATGGTTGTGATTAACTGATAAAAATGCAATACATGGTGGGGACACATGTTTCAAATTCTCGATTAGCCTGTCATCTTATCGGATATTACTTGGATGGTTGGGATCATTTGAATGATGCGATTTCTGTAGTGTGGACCAAGTGAACGACCCAGATTGATCAGCTGGACTGTCAAAGTGTCCAGATGCAACTAAAATCAAAGGTCATTTCTTGACAAGTGATGCTCGTTATCATCATCCGAAAGGTGTGATTTTTAGCCATATCCCATCCAAAATAAGATCTTCTGGATGGACGGCCTTGATAGGTATCCAATCCTGCCACGTGTACGGTGAGGAGATGCCCTACCGTATTCCAATACTCCCGGCTCTACGGTATCATTTCTCCTCCGGCAGCGGATTGCCTATCACGGGGGCACATGGATATCTCTGTGCCCGATATTATGTGGGTCCACAAAGATGTCCATGACAAATCCACTCCGTCCATCTGATTTGAAAGACAACAATATAATAGAATCATTAAAATAAGTTAGATTAAATACTCAAGTGGGCCACACCAACAAAACAGTTGGAACATCAATGTCCACCGTTGAAACTTTTCTAGAGCTGACCATGATGTTTATATGCAATTCAAAGCGTTCATAGAATTATTACCACTTGGATAAAATAAATATCATCCTAATATAAAACTTCTGTCAGCGCCAAGCGTTCAATCCTCGCTGTCTTGTGTGTTATGGCCTACATGAGTTTTGCATCGCTTGATTTTTAAAATTCTATTATATCATGGTATTTCATTTCGAGAAAATGATCACTGTAGACAAAACCTTTTACCCAGCGGTTTTTACGAAGGAATACAAACTTAAGTTACTAACTTAGACTAGCACGTGCGGACAGCGACTTTGAGGACGAAACTACCCCTCCTTTCACGGAAACGGATCGGGTACTCCCCTGCAACCAACCAATGGCGGATGGTCGGTGGTCCGTGGGCCCCACCATGATGTATGCTATTCATCCATGCCGTCCATACGTTTTTCCGTATCATTTTATGGTATGTGACCAAAAATGAGGTACATCCAAATCTCAAGTGTACCACGTTACAGGAAACAGTGTTGAATGAGTGTCAACCATTAAAAACTTTTTGGGGGCCCACTGTGATGTTTGTGAGATATCCTCCCCATCTAAGTTCATTCGTAGGTCACAAAGACCTGGATGAAGAAGAAAAACAAATTTCATAATGATCCAAAACTTCTATAACCCCTAAAAGGGTTTCAATGGTAGACGTACAATTCCCCATTGCCTTTTAAAGTGTGGTCTACTTGATAGTTAGATCTATATTATTTTTCGTCTGAAGCCTGAATATGAGCTCCTCAAATAGATGGACGGTTTGGATATAACACAGACCTCATGATGGGACCCACAAAAGGCTATGGGGATTATAACAGCAAAAAGCAAAAGAAAATTTATAAAAAAAAAAAAAAAAAAAAAAACCATGAACCTATGGCTATGGTTTTTTTATTGCTACGGATTATAACCGTAGCTATAACCAAAGCCCAGCGTTCGATTCCAACTCCCGTGATTCCACCGCAAATCCATGGCTACGGATTATAACCGTAGCTATAACCGTATCCGTATCATTTTTTATTTTTATTTTTTGCATGGAGAATTTAATTCTACCTACATTTTTCTCTAAAACACACACACACACACACACACACACACACACACACACACATATATATATATAAGCATATATAAAAAATATATATATCTCTTTTTTTCATTTCTTTCTTTATTCATATAACAAGTATCTTCTAAACCAAAATTAGTTACTTGACGTACCATATATGATTTTAGGGCTAAAAGTTGGGCAGGCTCAACTCGACCAACCTGTGACTGACCCGACATTGGGTTAGGCTTGGGCAGGGTGTATCAAGTTTGGTCTTGGGGTTGGGCCATATAAACACCAACCCGATAAAACTTGGGTTGGGCTCGGGTAGAGGTCTCGGGTTGCCTGACCCAACACGAACCCGATTAATATATAAGTTCCTAGAAATTGAGTGGGCAAATTGAAAATTGAGTAAGGCAAGGTAGAAATTGAGTGAGGGAACCTAGAAATTGAGAGAGACAAGGTAAGAGTTTAGCGAAGGAATCTAGAAATTGAGCGAGGGAAGCTAGAAATTGAGCGAGGGAACCTACGATTTGAGCTAGGCAACCTAGGAATTGAGCGAGGGAAGTTAGAAATTGAGCGAGGGAACCTAAAAATTCAGCGAGACAACCTAGGATTTGAGTGAGGGAAGCTACAAATTATGTGAGGGAACCTAGAAATTGAGCAAGGCAACCTATGATTTGAGCGAGACAACATAGGAACTGAGCGAGGGAACCTAGGAAATGAGCGAGGCAACGTAAAACTTCAGCAAAGAATCCTAAGAATTGAGCGAGGGAAGCTAGAAATTAAGCGAGGGAACCTAGAAATTCAGCGAGGCAACCTGAGATTTGAGCGAGGGAAGCTAGAAATTGAGCGAGGGAACTTAGAAATTGAGCGAGGTAAGGTAGAAATTCAGCGAGGAAACTTAGGATTTGAGTGAGGCAACCTAGGAATTGAGCGAGGGAAGTTAGAAATTGAGCGAGGGAAACTAGAATTTGAGCGGGTGAACTTAGAAATTCAGTGAAGCAACCTAGGATTTGAGCGAGGGAAGCTACAAATTGTGCGAGGGAACCTAAAAATTGAGTAAGACAACCTAGGATTTGAGCGAGGCAACGTAGGAATTGAGCGAGGAAACCTAGGAAATGAACAAGGCAACATAGAAATTCAGCGAGGAATCCTAGGAATTGAGCGAGGGAAGCTAGAAATTAAGCGAGGGAACCTAGAAATTCAGCGAGACAACCTAGGATTTGATCGAGGGAAGCTAGAAATTGAGTGAGGGAACCTAAAAATTGAGTGAGGCAAGGTAGGAATTCAGCGAGGCAACCTAGGAATTGAGCGAGGCAACATAGGAATTGAGCGAGGGAAGCTAGAAATTGAGCGAGACAACCTAGGAGTTGAGCGAGGCAACCTAGCAATTGAGTGAGGAAACCTAGGAATTGAGTGAGGCAACCTAGGATTTGAGCAAGGCAACGTAGGAGTTCAGCGAGGCAACGTAGGATTTGAGCGAGGCAACTGCGGGAACCTAGGAATTGAGCTAGGAAAGCTATAAATTGAGCGATGGAACCTAAAAATTGAGCAAGACAACCTATCAATTGAATGAGGCAACTTAGGAATTGAGCAAGGGAAGCTAGAAATTGAGCGAGGGAAGCTAGAAATTGAGTGAGGCAACGTATAAATTGAGTGAGGCAACCTAAAATTTGAGCGAGGGAACCTAGAAATTAAGCAAGGCAAGGTAGAAATTCGGCGAGGAAACCTAGGATTTGAGCGAGGCAACCTAGGAATTGAGTGAGGGAAGTTAGAAACTGAACGAGGGAACCTCAAAATTCAGCGAGGCAATATAGAAATTCAGCGAGACAACCAACAGATTGAGCGCTAGTTAAATCATCAACAAAGATGAGAACGACTTTTTTTGAGAGACTATCTATCCTCTCATAGATAGAGGAATAGATAGAACAGAGAAGATCTCTATATCTTTCTTCATAGATATAATATAGAAGAGAGATCCCTCTCATTTTTTATCAGGAGAGAGATCTTTCTTCTCCGAGGGCTTTGGATTCAACGATTTTTAAGAGCAAGACAGAGAAAAGAAACGTTGAGATAATACCTTTCATCCTAATCTCATCTACTGGAAAAGGGAGCCCTCTTGATCACCTAAAGAGATTTGTAGGCAAAATTAGCATAATTATAACAGCGAGGATTGAGCTGCTAAATGAGATTATCCTCATTCCTCGGCTGGGTTTCTGGAAGATAAGATTTATGCAGTAAAAAAAAGTCTTCTGAATTGAGTGATGGAAGCTAGAAATTGAGCGAGACAACTTAGAAATTGAGCGAGAGAACCTAGGAATTGAGTAAGGCAACATATAAATTCAGCGAGGCAACCTAGAAATTGAGCAAGGGAAACATGAATTTGAGCGAGGCAAGCTTGAAATTGGGTGAGGCTAACATGAATTGGAATGAACTTTAAATATAATTGACCTAGCCTAACAATTTGCTCTTTGGTGAATTTGACCGAGTAGTTACTGAAATTGATCGAGCTTTACATGAAATTCTCTTCAGTGAATTTGACTGAGCAATTAATGAAATTAACCAAGCGGTTCATAAAATTTTCCATTACATTACATGAATCCGTAGAAGTTCCCCATCATATTTTTATGATATCTCTATCAAATTTATGAATTGCTCTATTACAATTCTTACGTTGCCTCACTCAATTCCTGGCTTCCCTCGTTCAATTTATATGTTGCCTCATTGAATTTCTAGCTTCCCTTGCTTAATTGATAGGTCTTCCCTCAATCTATTCCTACGTTACATCGCTCAATTCATAGGTTGCCTCGCTGAATATTTATGTTACCTCGCTCAATTGCTAGGTTCCCTCACTCAATTTATATGTTGTCTTGCTCAATTTCTAGTTTCCCTCGCTCAATTCTTAGGTTGTCTCGCTCAATTCATAGGTTGTCTCGCTAAATTTCTGCGTTGCCTTGCTTGATTGCTAGGTTGCCTCGCTCAATTCTTAGGTTCATTCGTTGAATTTTTAGCTTCCCTCGCTCAATTCCTAGGTTGCCTCGCTCAATTTCTAGCTTCCCTTTCTCAACTCCTAGGTTCCCTCGCTCAATTCCTAGGTTTTCTCGCTCAATTTTTAGGTTACCTCGCTGAATTTCTAGCTTCTCTCGCTCAATTCCTAGGCCGTCTAGCTCAATTCATAGGTTCCCTCGCTAAATTTTTAGCTTCCCTCGCTCAATTTCTAGCTTCCCTCGCTCAATTCGTAGGTTGCCTCGCTGAATTTCTACGTTGCCTCGCTCAATTGCTAGGTTGCCTCACTGAATTCCTAGGCTCCTTCGCTCAATTTATATATTGCCTCATTGAATTTCTAGGTTCCCTCGCACAATTTGTAGCTTCCATCGCTCAAATCCTAGGTTGCCTCGCTGAATTTCTAGGTTCCCTCTCTCAAATTCTAGCTTCCCTCACTCAATTTCTAACTTCTCTCCCTCAATTCCTAGGTTGCCTCGCTCAAATCCTAGGTTTCCTCACTGAATTTCTACCTTCCCTCGCTCAATTTCTAGCTTCCCTCGCTCAAATCCTAGGTTGCCTCGCTGAATTTCTAGGTTCCCTCACTTAATTTCTAGCTTCCCTCGCTCAATTCCTAGGATTCCTCCCTGAATTTCTACGTTGCCTCGCTCATTTCCTAGGTTCCCTCGCTCATTTCCTATGTTGCCTCACTCAAATCCTACGTTGCCTCGCTCAATTTCTAGGTTCCCTCACACAATTTGTAGCTTCCCTTGCTCAAATCCTAGGTTGCCTCGCTGAATTTCTAGGTTCCCTCGCTCAAATTCTAGCTTCCCTCGCTCAATTTTTAACTTCTTTCGCTCAAATCCTAGGTTTTCTCGCTGAATTTCTATCTTGCCTCGCTCAATTTCTAGGTTCCTTCACTCAATTTTTAGTTTCCCTCGCTCAAATCCTAGGTTGCCTCGCTAAACTTCTAGGTTCCCTTTCTTAATTTCTAGCTTCCCTCGCTCAATTCTTAGGATTCATCGCTGAATTTCTACATTGCCTCGCTCATTTCCTAAGTTCCCTCGCTCAATTCATATGTTGCTTCGCTCAAATCCTAGGTTGCCTTGCTCAATTTCTACATTCCCTTGCACAATTTGCAGCTTCCCTCGCTCAAATCGTAGGTTGTCTTACTGAATTTCTAGGTTCCCTCGCTCAATTTCTAACTTCCCTCACTCAATTCTTAGGTTGCCTAGCTCAAATCGTAGGTTCACTCGCTCAATTTCTAGGTTCCCTTGCTCATTTTCTACGTTGCCTCGCTCAATTTCTAGGTTGCCTCGCTCGATTGCTAGGTTACCACACTCAATTTCTAGTTTGATCACGAAGTGATTGAAAGTGACCGCGAAGTGAATGAAATGTATTTTCAACCATAGACCTGATGGAATCTTGGAAAATAACTAGGTTGGTTGGCTAAAGTACCTTCTCCTACCGATAAAACTTGGAAACAAAATTGCCGGGATTGACCGTCAAATGCATGGAAATGACCGTGAAGGGAATTGACCATGAAGTGCATTGAAATGACCGTGAATCTAAACGAAATAGTCGAAATTGATCATGAAATGCATGGAAATGACCGTGAAGTTAAGCACATTGACCATGAAATGCGTGGAAATAACCGTGAACCGTCTGTGGTAAACCAAAATGGAAAAGCTAATATTGTCCTATCACGTAGAATTTGACACGTAGTCCAATTTGGCCCGCTCAATTTCCAGTTTGTCTCGCTCAATTTTCAGTTTGGTCAGCTCAATTTCCAATTTGTCTCGCTCAATTTTCAGTTTGGCCCGCTCAATTTCCAGTTTGTCCCGCTCAATTTTCAGTTTGGCCCGCTCAATTTCTAGTTTGGCCCGCTCAATTTCCAGTTTGTCCAGCTCAATTTTCAGCTTGTCCCGCTCAATTTTCAGTAAATTCCCTTCACTTCATGGTCATTTTCATGCATTTCACGGTCAAGTAACTTAACTTCACAGTCATTTCCACACATTTCACGGTCATTTCTAGCGATTCCGTTTAGATTCACGGTCATTTCAATGCACTTCATGGTCATTTCTAGGGGTGCACAAGGGTCAGTTTGGTCCGGTTCTGGGGTGAAACTGGAACCTAACCGTTCCTAACGGTTCCACAGTTTTTGGAACCGGGACCAGACCATTAACACCATAGAACCGAACCGGAACCAGACCGTGAAAAACGGTTCGGTTCCGGATCAGTTCCGTTGTTCTGGTTATCAAATGGTTGGTCAAAAGCTGGCATCCCTTTGGCTCTCACCTTGGTTGGTTTTCTCTTTTCCATTGTCATCAGAAGAAAAGCCGAATCACCTCAACAACATTAAATGAACGGTCTCGATGAAGAAGAAGTCGAAGAAGATCACTACCTTCTACAAACTCAAGGTTCGGATTCTTTGAAAATCTCAGACTCAATGTCAAGATGAAGCCAGGGAGGAGGAAATCAGACAAGTCGTTGGCAAAGACGGATCTGACTTGGAGGAAGAGATCGATGGCCTTAAGAACCAGGTCAATGCTCTTCAAGATAGGGAAGGAGAGCTCGAGGCACGTTTCCTTCATTATTGTAGCTTGTAGGAGTATGGTTCTGCTCTTAAAGAGCTCCAAAATGCTTTGGAATTGGAGATGGCCCACATCGAATTCTTGGGTATGAAGGTCGAGGCCATGGGAGCGGAAAACCAGAGGCTCCAGGCTATGGTAGCTGAATACCCAAGAGTCATTGAGGTGCTTGTGTCAGCGAAATTGGAGGTGGAGTTGCTTCAGGGAAGGACGAAGAAACTTTCGAAGAGGAATAGGGAAGGGGCGCATGTTTTGCATCGATACGCTTCGGTTTTTTTTTTTAAAAAAAAAAAAATTAAAACGAATGCTTGGATCCACGGTTCGGATCTACGGTTCTAGCACGGTTCGGCTCAACGGTTCGGTTCGGTTCTACATGGCCGTAAACTGGAACCGATCCATAATCAACAGTTTTGGAAACTTGGGAACTGGAACCGGACCGTTAGCATCCTAGAACCGGACCAAACCGGACCGATTTAATGGTTTCGGTTCGGTTACACGGATCCAACAGTTCGATATGCACCCCTAGTCATTTCTATGTATTTCACATTCAATTTGCTTCACTTCGCGGTCATTTTCATGCATTTTATGGTCAATTCCGGCAATTCCGCTTAGATTCACAGTCATTTCCATGCACTTTACAGTCAATTCCCTTCACTTCACGGTCATTTCAATGCATTTCATGGTCAATTCGCTTCATTTCATGGTCATTTCCATGCATTTCACGGTCATTTGCAGTGATTCCGTTTAGATTCACGGTCATTTATATGCACTTCACGGTCATTTTCACGCATTTCACGGTCAATTTGCTTAACTTCATGGTCATTTTCATGCATTTCACGGTCAATTTCAACGATTCCGTTTAGAGTCACGGTTATTTCGATGCACTTCATGGTCAATTCCCTTCACTTCACGGTCATTTCCATGCATTTGACGATCAATCCCGGCAATTCTGTTTCCAAGTTTTATCGGGCTGGTGTTTGTATGGCCCAACCCCAAGACCAAACCCGATACATCCTGCCCAAGCCCAACCCAATGTTAGGTGGGTCACAGGTTGGTTGGGTTGAACCCGTCCAACTTTCAGCCCTAAAATCATATATGGTGCGTCAAGTAACTAATATTGGTTTAGAAGATATTCTTGTTATATGAATAAAGAAAGAAATGAAAAAGGTGAGAATTTTTTTTTATATGCTTATATATACATATTTATATAAATATGTGTTAGGGTAAAATGTAGGTAGAATAATATTCTAATTGTAAAATAATAATAATGAATTTTAAAAAAAAAAAAAATTAAAAGAAAAGTATACAGGATACAGCTATAGCTAGCGTTATAATCCGTAGCCATAGCCTTTCATTTGAATGGGGACTAATCGCGGATTCCGCGATCCATCCCCAAATCCCACAGCAACCTGCAGTGGAATCGCAGAATCCGCAATGAATAGCAGATTTTATTTTATTTTTGTTTTTTTTCTATGAAATTTTCATTGCTTCTGTGGGCCCCACCATGAGGTCTGTGTTATATCCAAACTGTCCATCTATTTGGCGAGCTCATATTACGGCTTGAGACGAAAAATAAGATAGATCTAACTATCAAGTGGACCACACTGTAAAAGGCAGTGGTGATTTGAACGTCTACCACTGAAACCCTTTTAGGGGTTATAGAAGTTTTGGATCATTAAGAAATTTGTTTTTCCTCTTCATCCAAGCCTTTGTGACCTTATGAATAGATTGGATGGAAAATAAATGTTATGGTGGGCCTACAAAAGTTTTAATGGTGAAAATCAATTTCACCGCTGCTCTTTGTGGTGTGGTCCAGTTGATCTTTGGATATGAATTTTTTATTTTTTTTTTTGATAATGCTCCGAAATGATCTCGAAATATGAATGAACATTGTGGATATAATAAATATAGAGCTGTGGGGCCATGTAACTTTGATCTCTTTTAAGCCGTTCGTACAACTCTTAGTTGGAGGAGCGTCCGCGCTCGTTCGCAGTGAAAAGGAGGGGTAGTTTTGTCCCTAAAGCCATTGTTCGCACGTGCTACTCTAAGGCTGTGTTTGTTAACGCTGAATTTTTGCACTTAACGTGGAATAGGGAAAATTTTCTGTATTTAGTGGTGTTTGTTAATGCGTTATTAACGCGGAAGACGGAAAGCGCTAAGTGGTTTTTCACTAAATTCTTTTCGTGATAGGAGTCTGGCTTAATGGTGAACGCGGAATAATTTACGTGATTTTTCATTAAACAAAATTTTTTACTTCCTAAAGTACCCTTTTTCAAATAACTCGGACAATTTTTTCTTTTAAATTGTTTGCGAAATACAAAATTAACCTTTAACCTGTGAAACTTTTTTTATGCCCCACCATGATTTATGTGTTTGATCCACACCGTCCATCAAAATTTTCAAATCATTTAAGGTGTGAGCTAATAAAAGAAGCAAGTCCAGTGATTAATTGGACCATAAGGTGGGGATTAAACGTCCATCATTAAAACTTCTTAGGAGCTGGAGAAGTTACAGATCAAGTTAATATTTGTGTTTTCACTTCATCCGCATCTACCTGACCTAATGAATAAGTGGATGGTAAAAAAACATCACAGTGGCCCTGAAAAAGGCTTCAACGATGGATGTCATTATCACTGCAGCATCCTTTAGTGTGGTTCATTGGAGCTTCGAACCTGCTTCATCTTTAAGATCATGTATTAAAATAAAATAAGAAAAATGATGAACGACTTAGATAAAATACTTACATCATGGTGGGCCCCACAGAGCCCTTCCATGCCGGCGTGGGTAGGACTAATTAGCGGATCGGCCGGGGAGGCGGATTAGATAGTTGAGTAGAATTTAAGTAACGTCACCAAGTTATATGGGCCCCAACTTGTGATGTATGTGTTTTATCCACACCGTCAATCCCTTTTGAGATATCATTTTAGGGTATCAACCAAGGAATGAGGCAAATAGAAATGTAGTGGACCTATACGAAAAAACAAGTGGGGAGAGTGATTCCCACTGTGAAACTATCTTAAGGCCCACCATAATGTTTATTTGAAATCCAATTTCAAAAGTTTAAAAAAGACATGAAAGAAGGAAAACACAAATATCGGGTTGATCTAAAACTTTTGTGGCTTTTGGAAGTTTTTAATGGGGCGTCACGCGCCCCACTGTATATGGGGCCTTTGGAGCTTTGGATTTAACTCATACTTTAGATCTTGCACTAAAATAATCTCTCCAAATGGATGGACGGCGTGGATACAAAACATATATCATGGTGGGCCCAAGAAACTAGGTGACGTTACCTCAGTAGCTTGTCTCGCTACAAAACCGGTTAGTGGCTAATCCTCGCCCGGGCTGGGACGAAATTGGGAAGCAGATTGGGACACGGATTTCCTACGAAAGCCTTTCGCCGGAAGTTCCTGTGCATGGATGATGGGTGGGGCCCACCACCATGTTTGTAGGAAATATACTCCGTTCATCTGTTTGGAGAGCTCATTTTAGGACAAGCCACCAAAAATGAGGTGGATCCAAAACTCTATTGGGCCACACTGAGGAAACAGTGAGGATTCACTGATAACCATTGAAACATTTTTATGACCATATTTTTTTTTTTTTCGAGTTAATTTTTTGTATTTTCATTTCATCTATGTGGTAATGACCTTATAAACGGTTTGGACGGCATAGAAACATCAAGGTGGATCTCGGGAAAGTTTCAACGGTAGGTATTTCTTTTCCCAATTTACCATCCGGTGTGGCCCAATTGAGTTTTGGATCCACCTCATTTTTGGTGGAGCTAAAATGAGCTCTCCAAACGGATGAACTGAGTATATTTCCTACAAACATGGTGGTGGGCCCCACCCATCATCCTCAAGTAGGAACTTCCCGCCAAAGGCTTTGCAGAAATCAGCGTCAGGCAGATTGGTGGTATGTGAACGGATTTGAACGTACTGACCAATTGAAATACTCTGTGGGCCCCACCATAATGTATGTGTTTCATCCATGCAGTCCATCTATTTTTATAGATCATTTTATGGTATGAGAACAAAAATGAGGTGTATCCCAATCTCAAGTGGACCACGTTACAGGAGAAGATGTTGAATGAACGTTGACCATTAAAAACTTTTTGGGGGCCATAAAAGTTTTGGATCCGATGTTTATTTTTTCCCTTCATCGGGTATGTATGACCTAATCAACATATTGGATGTCAAATAAAAAAGCAGTGGGCCTTAGGAGGATTTTGATATCCAATAATTATTGTTTTCCGTGGTGTGGTCCACCTAAGATTTATATCCCTCTCATTTTGGGATAAAGCCCTAAAATGATCTTTTAAAATGGATGAAAGGAATGGATGGGGCCCACTGAGCACCGAACACTAGCCATGGGGTGGTGTTTAGCCGATCCGTCTCCTACGTTATCATGTTTCGTGAGTCCCATCATGACATATTTGTTATTTGGTGTGGTTGGAAGTAAGGCTTGAGTGAAAAATAAGATGATTTAAGGATAAACTTGGACCACACTGCAAAAAGCGATGGGAGATTGAATGTCTACCATTGAAGCCCTTTTGGGGTTGCAGAAGTTTCGGATCAATATGAATTTTTTTTTAACTCTTCATCCAGATATTTTTGACTTTATGAATAGATTAAATGAAAAATAAACGTTATAGTGGGCCCTGCGAATTTTTTAACAGTAAAAATCATTATGCTGCTGCTATTTTTGGTGTGGCCCATTTGAGTTTTGGATATGATTCATTTTTTGGATAATGCTCTAAAATGATCTCGAAAATTTGATGAACGGTGTGGATATAATAAATACATTATTGTAGGGCCCATGTAACTTTGATCTCCTTTGGGCCATGTGCCTCGACTTTGGTTTGCGACGACATATCTTTATAGAACTCGTCTTCGTAGGAAGTTCAGTTGGAAACCTATATGAGCACACCTTGACTTTTGTGAATAATGATATTTTAATTTTTTATCAAGTACTTTATATTTTATTTGAATTAAATAGAATAGTTTTATTTTTATTTAATAAAAATAACTTCTTTATAATGTAAAATGTTTCCAAACAAGAGATCAGAGCAAATGTGTCAAATTAACATATTTCAGACATTTCAGATGCTTGTTAACAAACATATTGTTTCAAATTCAGTACTAAATTTTCAGACTTCAACCATAATTACCAAACAAGTTTTTTGACTTTTTTGACGTGTCAGAGATTAGAGATTCGGGCTTTTGATTTAACAAACAGGGCCTAAGTTGGTAACCTAACTTTGTATTCCTTCATAAAAACAGCTGAATAAAAGGTTTTGTCTACGGTGGTCATTTTCTCATTTCAAAATAGATAGATGAAATGGATGGGTCACAAGCAATCCGCTCCCTTCTCCCGCTGCGTTAGTTCTGTACCATTTATAAAGTGTTGATGACATTTCAAACGCATACAAATAGTGGAAGGTAATCCAGACCGTCTAAATTGCGAACCTGACTGTGGGCGTGGCATCTCCAAAACTGAAAGTGAGAAAGTGAATACTAACCATCCGAATTGTCACTTCGAATCTGGACCACTCATATTTTAATTCAAGCCATCCATCTAATGACCACTGATTGGATGGTCGGGATTGCTTGATCAGTGTTGTTTTAAAGATATGCCAACAATCTGGATGGTTTGGATATCTGTATATCGGTGTCAGATGTGATGAAGGTTAGTCACCACCATTTGTTTTACCAGGGTCCAGCCCATAAAAATTGAGGTGGCGTCCGTTGGTAAGATATCAGCCGTCCACGTTGCTTTCTACAAGCCGTTGATTTTTTCATGTCTAGGGTTTTCAAAGAGATTTGTCTCTATAAATAACCCCCTCCGCCAATTGCAATTGCTGGAACTCGAAGGTGGCTTTTGTCTCTTATATTGATTATTTAGGGTTTGTTCTTTGTAGGGTTTCCATAATTTTTTCTAGGGTTTTAGTTTTGTCTTGTGTTAGGTGGATGGAAGTGATGATCCTTTCCCCAGATGATCGACTATGATTATACTGCGCTATTTCTTTTTCTCTTCGGAGAATCCAAGCCAAGAGTCTGATCCATCCAATTATCTCCTTCTCAAATCGATGCTCCTGATTATTTTTGTTTTTGTTATTTTTGTTTTTGTTCTTTTTTAAACCCAAATCTTTAAGTTTTTCATCACTTTATAGACTTTGATTCAACTTTTTTATGTTTTAAAAGCTAATTTTTGTTTCTTCAATCTCTAATTAGAGGCCGTTTCCTCTGAGAATCGGTTGATTAGGATACCCATCCAACCATAGCATGTCCCACTACACGGATTCGGAGGATTTGGATGGTTGTCCGTTGTTCTCCGCGTGGGGCCCACCGTATGCTATATATGCCAGCATTACCTGATTTGCACCTTGATGATGGCATGTGAGAAAAAAAAAAAAAAAAACATTGGGCAACCGTTTGATATATGAGAACGAGTGCCGTGTTATAGCGAAATTGTGGTCCACAACGGAAGAAATTTCCGTAGATCTAAGAATGTGAGGCCCATCGTGATGTATATGCGTAACGTCCACAATGTCTATCCATTTTGACATTTTCGGTCATAATTCAAAAAATGAAAGATCTAAATCTCAAGTACACCACGTCCTAGAAAATTTGGGTGATTGAATACCTATCATTTAAAACTTCTTGGCCCACTGGATTGTTTATTTGCCATTGAACGTGGTTGATAAGGCAGAAGGACCTAAATTAAGTTATCTCGAGTATTAGCTTGATCGAAAAGTTTTGTGGCCCAAGAAAAGTTTTTTAATGGTCCATGACCACCTATGGTCTACTTTGACTTAGATATGATTTAGTATTGGGATTAGGCCCTGCAATGAGCTATCAAAATGGATGGGCCATTCCCTACAACGAGCCATCAAAATGGATGGACGGTGTGCCTTATGTATTTATTGTGTATCCATGATTTTTCAAGGGCATGATTTAAAAAATGAAGCACAAGAATTTGAATTTTAATTACTAAATTAAGTTTAATATATTTAATTAGTTTATGTGTTTAATGTTTGATACAATAGTTGCAATAAGTTTGTTGAAATATGTACTTTTTTCAAATATGTTGAAATTTCAAGTCTTGGTGGACCAAAAGTTCAAGATCACATTTGAGTGATTAACCAATTATTTTTAAGGGTTGATTTACATGAACAATATTTGGATGGTGCAAATCTATTGAAGTAATTATAGTGATGTAATTGATGATCTTGATTTGAAATCCCCTTGAACCCCTCCAAATTTATTGTATGGGACCAAACATATCAAGTGATTTGAAATCCCCTCCAACCCCTCCAAATTTATATAATGGGACCAAACATGTCAGGTGATTTGAAATCCTCTCGACCTCTTGTGCTATAAAAGAGCTCTAAAAAGTAATAGACAACATACATATGCACTACATTATCAAGTCCAGGTTATAAAAAGAGCTCGACAGCGTAGATATACAATACAATACATAATCAAGGTACACCCCATTATCGGGCCTCACAGTGCCGTGTGAGGTCAGGCCACTCCATTCAACAGGATGTATAAGAATCTAAAACTATCTGATTTCTGGACAATTAATGATTCAAATAAAACAAGTGGAGTGTCCATTAATCAAGGATTAGAGGCGTTTACTCATAGTTTTTGGATGATAACTCTGGTCCCTTAATTAATTTGGATGGTTCGATCCTATCTCTCAATCTTTTAGTCCAGTTGCATAAAAACCCTCGTTGGAATTGTCAAATACACCCCTATTTCTTAGGTAGGTCTTCAAATCATTTGAGTTGACATTGAGTTAATTGAATGCCTGCCATCAATAAACTGTTTGTTGATACTTCATGACCCATTGAGAAAGTAAACTTGTGCATATTGGGTCGTTATGAAACCTGTCCGTATGTAATATGTTAAACCAACAATATTACAATATGAATGACATCACCAATCTAATTTCTAATACATCATCATGAGAAGCTTCAAATCCATACTAGTGGATCCAATCCTGAGGTTGTTCTGACATGAACATCCTCTGTAAGTTAGGTTACATTGTTTATTCTTCTCCCACTAAGACTTCTTATCATTAGTCATCTCTTATGTGCACAAGTATATTATAAGAATTCACGTGAGCAAACTAACCATGCCTTATGTCTGGATCCTTACTCTTGCCCGGGTGGTAGGATCTCAGGAGTTTCAACTCCCAGTCAAAGCTTCGAGTACCCATAGGTGGTGAAATTCCACCAGCGTGAGTGTGTGGGGTGTGTGTGCGTGTGTAGTAAAAAAAAAAAAAAAAACTAACCATGCATTTTGGCATTCATCCCTAAGTAACACATATAGGTTGGTGTCATTTGAGTAAACCCGCATATTTAACTATCATCATGGTGCCAAAATAGTTACATATTTAACTATCATCATGGTGCCAAAATAGTTACACTAGTAATAGAGCTCCATCACATCCAATGTGACCAACATCTTTGTCCAGGGTGAGCATTATGGTGCAAAAATAATTACATTAGTAATATCCCTTCATAACATCTAAAAAATAATTACACTAGTAATATCCCTTCATAACATCTAATGTGACTAACATATTCGTCGGTAAGATAATCATATCATTCATTCATTCATCATGCATTCGTGGGATCAGTTCAATCTCACGATTCAACATGTAACATCAAATGATACAACTAGAGTCATTACTCTCATTAACCATCTAACTCGAGGGTGATGATCAATGTCCTTTTATAAGGACTAGGACAAGTAATTAGATTGAGGTAACCATACTTTGCATTATGACTCCATTAGTGTTATGCCCTAAATTCGGAAAACGAGTTCACAAAATTTTCGATCGCCAAATCCGACACCGACAGCCTCCGTAGTGTCCCATTCTTGAATCCTAGCACTCACATGCCAGATTTCGATCATGCGATCCTATAAGGATGATTTTCAGTATGTTTTGTTTTATTTTATTATTATTATTATTATTATTATTTTGTAATAGAGCATAACCACAAGCATAACCAAGTCACAAAACAACATCACCACATATCCACTATATCAAAAACTTTACAATACAGAAAAGGAAATAAGGGTGATAAAAAAACTCCAAAATAGACTGATACGCGCTCCTGCCTTAGCGCTGCTCGGTCCAATGCCACCTGCACGCAATGGTCGTGCATAAGCTTACAAAAGCTTAGAGGGTGGTGTAAGTGTGTGCGCAAGGCAAGCGCCAATTGTATAACATCAGAGTAATGCGAAAATATGCGGTAAGTCCATGAATGCTATCAGTTGTACCAAAGCTATGTGATACAAGGCATGAATGATATCGATCATACCAAGGCCATACGATGTGAGGCCTATGTAGCCAAATGTTGTATGCGAGATGCAAAATAAGCATGTCAGTCCTCATCAAGTACACAAATCAGTACAGTTCCTCTCTGTATATCACCGGGGTCTAATACACTTCACACTGATTGCCTCCTCCATAGCTGCACAGCCAAGCAAGTGGAAGAAACCACACTATCTGCCTAACCGGTAGTCTACCAATACCTACCCAGCTCGTCGATAGCGGACTCATTTGCGAGCTGGTCAAACTCAGTCTAGCTTATAACCCCCTCACTTGGGCGGATAAGGCCACACCCCCTTCTAACGAACCACAACACAGTGGGAGACATGACCTACTGGTATTCGGCACTCGCGGGCTCGCGTATCCACTTGATCTAAACGTTGGAGCAACTCCTTGTACCAAAAAGGTTCTGGAATTTCACCCAAGGACATCCTAAGTGTCTCACAAAAATTTAGCCTATAGAAACACTCGCTGTTCGATCTTCTTGGTCCGATGGAAAGCCGATCTCCTTGTGTCTCACTTTAATGGATGGTGATGAGGTTTAAATGTCTAGGATGATGGTTCTTGGGGTGGAAAGTGGGCCACACACAACACCCTTTTTCTCTCCTCAGAAATGTTGGACGTCCACTCTTTGCTTGGGATTTGTAGCTTGGAAATTGTGAAGAGAGAGAGAGAGAGAGAGAGAGAGAGAGAGGGTTGTAAGGAAGAGAGAGTGATGGGTGATGGGTGTGAGGTGAGTAATGGATGTGAGGTGAGAAACATGTTGACTTTTGGGGTTTGCTTGACTTGTGGAGAAAGAAAGTATAGGTTGCTCTTGTACTTGACATGAGGTGATTGATTGATTGATTTGAGTGATTGATTGATGGGACATGTTGTAGAGATTCTCTTGTAATTGCAAACGCGCGGCATTTCTTCGAAATAAACACCGGCCCACATCTCCTTGCCAGAGTATCGGATCGATATGAAAGACGCGGTGTTGGAACCGCGGTAACGGTGCGGTCGCAATGGTACAAGTCTCGGATTAAACCGACTTAAATCTACAGGATATAAGTTAGGGTCGCGAGCAAACATTAATTATAGGTCGCAAGTTGTCAGAATTCACCAGGAAGGATCGCGGGAGTCGACAGAACAGTACGGATTAGGATACGGGTCTTACAGCTCTCCCCACCTAATAAAAATTTCATCCTCGAAATTTGCACTACTATCGCAGCTAACCATAACTCATAAGGAAATAGGAAACATAATATCATATATAATCAAAACACAATACATCATACAATCAAACATCGAAAAGATGGGGATAATGCTCTCGAATCTCCGCCTCGCCCTCCCAAGATGCCTCATCCACACTATGAGGGCCCCACTGCACCTTCACCACGGGAATGACCTTGGTCCGCAGGACCTGCTCCTTCCGATCGAGGATACGAACTGGCTGCTCAATGTAAGAAGCATCTTCACGAACCTCCAATGACTGCCAATGAATAACATGCATGATGTCTGACCCACACTTCTTTAACATAGAGACGTGGAAAACGTTGTGGATGCAAGACAACTGAGATGGCAAGGCAAGCCGATAGGCCACACGCCAACAGGCCCGATGATCTCAAAAGGTCCTATGAATCTCGGGGTAAGCTTGAGACCCTTCACAGGTGAGACCTTGAGATACACATGGTCATCAACGGCAAACTCCAAGGGACGACGTCAACGATCAGCAAAACTCTTTTGGCGGCTCTAAGCTGTATGCATCCTCTGCCTGATGATATCGATAGCCTCTACGTCTACTACATAAACTCGGGACCTAGGAGATGTCGCTCTCCAACCTCGGTCCAACAACTCGGAGATCTGCACGGTCTGCCATACAATGCCTTGAAAGGAGTCATGCCAATGGTCGCTTGATAGCTGTTGTTGTATGCGAACTTAGCCAATCATAAGTGCTCGTCCCAACTACCCGAGAAATCAACTGCACAGGCCCGAAGCATATCCTCAAGGATCTGGTTGACCCTCTCGGTCTGGCCATTGGTCTACGGATGATACGCGGTGCTGAGCTACAAATCAGTGCCCATTGCTCTCTAGAAGTCCCCCAAAACTAAGACGTGAACCTCAGGTCTCGGTCTGAAACGATTAAGACAGGAATACCGTGCAGTCTCACGATCTCATCAACAAACATCTTGGCAAGCCGGTCCGTATGCCAAGTCTCACGAATCGGAAGAAAATGTGCCGACTTCGTCAGACGGTCCATGACAACTCAGATGGCGTCATGACAAAATCGATATATATGTGCTCCCACTTCCACATCAGAACGCTCAACGGCTGCAATAGACCAGAGCGTTTCTGATGATCGGCCTTAACATGCTGGCATGTGTCACACTTGGCCACAAAACTAGCTATCTGACGTTTCATGTAACATCCCGAAAATCGAGGGTCGAGTAGTAACTCAACTTTCAAGTTCCAGAACATCACTTATGCAACATAATGTATGATGATTGAATGTTGACTGTATTCGTGCATTGAACATGAGTGAGATTAAGCCAAAACAGTATCACATACTCCAGAGACAGTTAAATTGCAAGCGGAAGACTGTGATAGACATATAAAATATAAAAACTGTGGTGAGTCTCCACGGTGTGATAATGTTACCAGGTTAAATAATTACAAGTACAATTCTAAAATTTACCAAATGTGAGGAAGTGTAATGTCTTCTATCTCAAGTACCATAACCCCGTCAATACATTACCAGGTCTTCATAGACCTGTCAGAGAGTTATATGTAGGAGAACTCCTCCTCAACATCATAGTAGTGGTCCGACTCTGTTTCATAAGCATCGCCATCACCTGAAACTCAACAAATCTGGTTGGTGTGTACAACACCGTCCCGTAACGTGGGAGTGAGTGATCAACTCAGTGGAACAGTAAAGCATAGGTTAACATGTTATTAATTCAGTCAAGCAGTAATGATAAAGCAATACAATTAAATAATTCTAAATACTCTTATTAATGTAAGTATGAATGCAGTCATGATGTATGCCCATGCCAAACCACCCTCAGTGACACCATCTTACGTTCGCGCATGCATTCATCCCTCAGTGCCCCACATCTACCAGGCACATGCAATGCTATGATGAGCATGATTACCGAGTTGTTATTAGTCCATTTCAAACAACAGTATTGGGA
Organism: Magnolia changhungtana; assembly: GCA_030180095.1. NCBI lineage: Eukaryota > Viridiplantae > Streptophyta > Magnoliopsida > Magnoliales > Magnoliaceae > Magnolia > Magnolia changhungtana. The sequence continues at coordinate 9,400,812 of JASAUF010000625.1, forward strand.
AACTAAGGTACCTCCCTTGTATCATTCCCAAACATGATCCATTCCAGGGTCGTCACTCCTAGATAATCTCATACGATATTATGGTTTGAGAGGCATCGCGAAGGCATCACAAAGGGCTCGCCGCCTGTCAGCACGGATATAGATCTCACTGTATGCAGCTCAATTGCTGGCCGTCAGCTCGAATACAGGTCTCATCGTACTTGGCTCAATCACTGGCAGTCAGCTCGAATACAGGTCTCACCGTACTTGGCCCAACTCATGCTCTAGTTACTGTGAAGGGCTTGTCGCCAATCACAGACCTAAGAGTATACTCGAAGACACTACGAAGGACTCGTCGCCCGTCAGCATGAATACAGGTCTCACCGTATTCGGCTCTCGCCGTAGGTGTTGACAACTCGAATATAGTGTCTCATACCACCATAATCGGCTCACGAGTCTGGTTGCCCACTGGTCACTACGGGGAGGCACGTGGCCCCAGCGTAGGCCGATAGCTCGACCACGGTGTCCCATACCACCATGCCCGGCTCATGAGTCTTAGCGGATCGAGGTACCATGGCTAACGGGATTTCACTAGTAAGTTTGGTACCCTAGGTTCAAGCAGTAGCGTCCAAACATGGTGAACACACATTAGACAGATCGAGTTACTTGACGAGCTCAACTAGCTCGAGCGCACAACAAGTTGAACGACATGAAGCGCATAAGCACTTCATGTAGCCAACCACTATCGCCAACCGAAGTATGACTCGACTTCGTCGAGCACATCTCACGTGGCAAATGAATTACAGCCACGAATTCCATCCTGTTACCGATTGCCTGGACTATAATCATAGCCCCAATCACATTCAATTACCGATAGTTAAAGCCGTAATGGATCAAGATTCAAATCATACAATCAAAGTCTGATACTATCCGTTTAGGGCTGTCAGGGCTGTTGCACGCACTCGTTGCTCCACTCTCCCATCACCCATGACGGATCATACAACGTAATTATGAATTTTAAACATACGCATTACATAAATAAAATCATACAATCAGTTAAGCATGTTAATAAGCATATCATAAAGTATATTATAAAGCATGTTATAAGCATCTTATGAAGCACTATATAAACAGAAATACAAACGCATATATTTCATAAGTGGTTAAAGTGAACAACCTCATAGAGGAAATCATACATGTCTCTAAGGTACTTGAGAATCCCATCTCAACACCTGTAACAACCCGAATTTTCAGGACCCGAGTACACGACCCGTTTCCCAAAAACCCGAGTGTTAACCTTAAAGGATGGTCAAATATATATTTTTCTTTTCTTCTTTTATCAGAGTAAGCAGATGAGCGTAGAATGGACAAGTAAGCATAAAGGAAAGTTCCATTATCATTTAGAATATACAAAAGAGTGCCCATAATGACTTATACAAACCAATGTCCTCATTCTTACAATTACAAAATGAAGTAATATTACATGTGAAATAAAGTAAATTACAACAAATTTGAGATATGAAATCAGTAGCAACCCTTAGCAAATATAATCATGCACCCTTATCAACCATAGCCGCTCCTCATCAATATGAACATGAATGTCGTTGGAGCCACCTGTGCTACCTGTACGGTTATATATTTGATGGATGAGTGGCCAACTCAGTGTGAACTCCCCTCAAGATTACACACCGCCGCATTAGGTAAGCATAGTTATAAAATAAAGCATACAAAACAATACATGATGCAAATCTTATTATGTGCATGGATGCGTGAAGTATGCAATCATCGCCCCGGGGATGCTCATCCGTGCGATCATCGAACCTGGGAAACATCATCCAGTCGGGTCCCCATGCAATCGTCGACCCGGGTAAAACATCCGGACGGTCGGTGCAGGCTCAGGTAAAACATCAGACAAAGCGATGTGATTTGGTCATCAAGCAACATTCGGCCGTAATCGCGGGGCATGAAGATCCAGGTCATCATCATAATCGAATGACTGGTCATAAGCGCAACATTCAAACATAATCGCAGGCAAAGTGATCCAAGTCATCGAAATATGCCATGTATGCATGATTAGCCAATCCGTTATTAATTCAATTACAACCAAACAGGTTTAATAAGCTCAAAGGTCACTACGGGAGCACAAGGCCCGGCAGTGGGCCGAGCTCGATACTGTGCATAGTGTCCCATTCCACCATCCCCGGCTCATGAGGCTACCACCTTAGGATGTTTAATGGAAACCATCGACTAGTGGCCAATCATATTACAATATGTGGGGCTTACCATCGCATGGTTGCACAAGATAAAACATCGAACCCATGTAGGGAAAGTATCAAATAAAACCACGTAGGGCGAGTATCAAAATATGCCACATAGGGCTTAATATCAAAATCATACGATAAAGACCATCCTTAAAAACCATTGGGCACAACAACCCTGGATGGTAGGCCCACATCAATGATCCATCTAGACCACCACTCAAAACCACCGAGTCGAAGGTCCATTACGATCACAAAGAGTCAAGTTACATCCCAAGTATGGGTGTACATTCATATGTGGGAATTTTCCACTAATGTACCAGTTTAGGTTCCGTAAGCAATCCACAAATAATCCACAAGCATGAACAATTATACAGGATAATCATAAAGCATGTAAGACAGCAATTTAATTTCTACCAGCTAACACATGTGATTATAAGGAGAGATATCAATTATGAATTTAAATAAAAACTATAACTTAAGCTAATGAGAAGATGGAAAGCTCAAGGGGAAGAATCATCACCTTATACTTGGAACCGCCTACTAGTATCGCAAAGTGCTTGCGCCTTAAAAATATATCCTACCACAAATCATGAACTTGTATAATTAGGACTAAGTTCTGATAACTACCTAGGGTTTAAGATCATAACCTAGGGTTATCTTTTAGAGTTTTAGTGTAGGATTAGGGTTTCACATCTTAGGATTTAATTCTAGGTTTAGATTCTATGTTTTTGTTTATAAAATTTTGAATTCTATCTTGTGTGGTCATTAATAATATTATTAAAGGGAATAGTGAATGAATAAAAATAATCAATTAAATTAGTTATTAGTTGTAGAAATATTATCGATGATTACTATCATATTAAAATTTCCTAACAACAACCTACGATGAATATTAATGCTAATGAGTCCAAAGCAATTATTAATATTAACAATATCGCTAATGTTAGCTAGCGTAACACTAATCGTCATTTTGATGAAAATAAATAGTATGTCCTAATGTCAATGTTAATATTTCAAGAACGGCGAAATAAAATGCTAATATTTTGATAATGATAATTTTCAAAAGTATTAACCAATGTTGGTATGGATAATTAACTAATGGTTATTTACATCCAATTTAATAATCCTAGAGAAAAAGATGATAATAACAATACAATGATAATTGAAATAATTTAAATTTGGGAAGCAACGTGAGCTCACCTAGCCGACTCGGTTCGAGTCGAGTTGACTCGGTTCAACACAAACACCAACTCTCTCTCCTTCTCCCCCTCTTCTTCTTCTTTATTCCTTACTCAAGACCCCTCACCCAACAAAGTTGCTGGGCACAACCATCCAATGGATCGGTGCCTAACTCGGTCCCAAACCGAGTTGACTCGGCAAAGAAACCAAGACCCCACACTCTTTTCTTCTCCTCTTCTTCCTTTTCCTTCTTTCCTTCCTTCTCTTCTTCCTCACACCTTCTTCTCCACTCAACCCACGCACCAGACAGCCAGGTTTCTTGGACCAAGCCAGTGCCCATCTCACATGGTCAAGCCCCAGTTCACATGACTCGGCCCACGACTCGGCTCGACTCAACTCGGCTCGGTTGAGCTCGAACCAGCAGACCACCCTCTTTTCTTCCTCCTCCTTCTTTCTCTTTTCTTTCTTCCCCTCTTCCTTTCTCACTCTCTTCCTCGCTCTCCTTCTCGGTCGTCACCGTAGCGGGACCCGCCCCAAACCTAAACCGAGTCGGCGACTCGATTTGCATGTGTGGCAAAGGCGTGGGTGCAACCACACCACTCACTTCTTCTCACGTTCTCTCCCTTCCTTCCTTTCTCTTTTCTTCCTTCCTTTCTTTGGAAACTTCAAGAAGGCATGAACCGGTCGAACTCGGACCGCGACTTCTTTCTTTCGAATGGGGAAGACGCCCGACTGCACCCTCTCCTTTCTCTCATTTTTCTTTCTTCTTCTCTCTTTCCTTCTTCACTCTTTCTTTTCTCTCACTCTCCCTAGCTCTTTTCTTTCTTTCTTATCTGATGGTCGTTCAACACTGCTAGTTGCGGACAGTGCTTGAGCAGTGGGTCGAGTTGAGATGGTGCGGTGCAACTCAACGTGACCAGCAGCAGAAGAGAAGCATGTGTGCACCTCTCTCCCTCATTCTTTTTCTTTCTTTCTTTCTTCTTCTATTTTTCGCTATTTTGGAGGCCCTCGACAGAGCCGTGGCTGATCGGATTTCATCCCGAGTTGAGACGACTCGGTGCAGCTCAACGAGGAAGATGAGCTGCTGCTAATGGCGGATGTCAAACGGGGATTCTCCTCCAATCCACACCTTTAGGAAGTTTCGTATCGATCCTAGGAAGCTTATGGGTAAAGGTTTTCGAGCTTGGAAGAGATTTGGGCGGCGGGTTCGCTGGAGGAAGGAAACGGCGATTTCTAGGTTTTCTCTTGTGAAGGATAGGAGGAGACATTTTCTCTTCTTAAGTAGGAAAACCTAGCTTTTCTAGGTCGTTGGATCATCAACGAACGTCCCAGATTAAATCTGGTGGAAACCGGTTCTCAAACTGTGGGTGGGAACAAAAACCATCCCTGGTTTTGCAAGGAATGCCCTAAGTGAATGGATGGCTAAGATTTCTCTCGTCTTAAACGGTGGAGATGTAAAGGTGGGACGTCACACGGATCGCCCCTTTGGCAACAGTTTCCATTTTTGGAAACATTGGTTTTGTAGGGTTGGTTTGCACCCAGAATCGTGCATGTGCACACGCGCTTCGAGGCCCAAAAATGGGTGGGGTTTGTTCGTTTCTTTGGCCCTCCATCAGATGGACCGTTTAGATCATCAAGGTGAGGCCCAGGTGGGGGGGCCACAGACATCTCAAACGGACGACGTCCGTCTCTGTGAAAACAAAGGAGAGAGATTCTCTCCGTTTCGAGAAAGCGCGGTCGGTCTTTGGCCGGCCGACCGGCAAAGCTCGCCGGGTGCACCGCGGTACGGGTGCACTAGGTGCACTCGCACCCCATGTGGGATCCACCGTGATGTCTGTGATAAATCTACTCCATCCATTCTTCTACACGCGTCATCATAGGACGTTTGGTCAAAGGTGAGGTGTGTCCAAAACCTAGGTGGGCCATACCAAGTGATTCTCGGCCTTGAGTATGGATCCTTGCTGATCAGCTAGTTGGGTTATCTTGAATTTGGATGTCAACGGCTAAAATGGTCCTATTGGCCATTCATATGACTTTCGTAATGATTGACCAACCAGAGACTAGTATTAATATAATTTTTATTATTTGTATACTACTAATAAGTACAATATTTAAACTTTTATACATGTGTGTATATATAAATAAAATTTTAATGTTAGCATATTACTAATTTACATGTTGTTGTTCACACATTCACCAGTATACCTAATTTATAATACACAACGTCATATTCTACATATGTATGAATTGGAAATTTGTACAATATCTTATTTAAAATCACATTGTTAAATAGTGTACAATTTTTATTAAAGTATCTGATAATTTCTTATATACATATTTATAAAACGATATCTTAATATTACATTAATATCTATGATATTGTAAAATTATTATTTCTTATAATATTATACTCAAATATTTCATGTACATTAATTACATACATGTCACTCCATTACGATACATTTTCATATATTATTTATTTTGTGTATAAATTATCAAAATACGTCCATAACCTTTTTAATCCATGTTTGTGTAAATTTATAATATGATGAATAGATAAAATAATACACTTAGTATATACATTATTTGACTACTGGGTGGTTTGATATATGGATAGGGATCACCCTCGACGGTCAGATTTAAACTAGGATGCTCGTGAATGTTCACTAAGCTAGGTTTGTATTTATCCTAAACCTTGGTTATATGGTAACACCCGAGTACTAGAAAGTACGGGGTGTTACAATCTACCCCCCTTAAAGAGAATTTCGCCCCCGAAATTCAGTGCTTCTAGTATGATTAAGGACGATGATAATATTCATTATTTTCCTATATGTACAATCGTATGTCACTAGGCGCCCAATGCTCAAGGGCTTGTGACGAGGTCGTTACAATCTACCCCCCTTAAAGAAAAATCTCGTCCCCGAGATTCAGTAATAAGTGTACCCTATTTCATGTATGCTTAAATTATGAAATTTCAATGCTATATTCCAATCCACCCCAACCCTTAACTTTCCATCCTAGCAATTCAACTGATGTGTTTAGGTTCCACTAAATTTTAGAAATCATTTCAATATTAACTAGAACTAACGCTTGTCAACATCATGATTTCTCATAGCACTTACTAAGATTTTAAGTTCATTTGGATGGCGAACACTAATCTCCTAGCTTTGCCTTTACCTTGAATGATAGTTCCTAATATTTAAAGTACAATACAACCCTTTTTTTTTTTTTGGTTTCCTGCGTTCGGGCTGTCACGAATAGATGATTGTAGTAGGTTTGAGCCCGATACATTGATCTCCTGCCTGCAGGACAGAGGATTTTGGTATCAATTCACAATCCTGTTAAATCTCGATCCTTTGCTTGATCAGAGCATTGGAATCATTGAGATTTGCTAGGACTTAGAACTTGAGTCAAACCGCGTACACATCGCGTAAACATGGTTTCATCAATCCGTGATCCCGATTATTCTAGACTTATGGAGAGATCCTGTAATCATAAAATGAGAGCGCTCGAAATTTACGTGAATAGACATGAGCGACCATCACGCTTCTAGCGCGCACTCTGATTACCTAAGTACTAACCGAAAATTTCAGGATCAAGATTTCTACATGGAGTCTAAGTTTAACATTTTGCTAACTTTATTTAAGACCTTAAATTTAGTTTTGATATGCCCAGCCTAAGGTTGAATGAAATCTTACCCAAAATCTCATTACTTCACCTCTAATTTAATTTCATGTACTAGAATTGTAGGGAATTATTAACTCTGAGTAAAGAGGTGTATTAAAAATTCAAATTACATTTCCCATTGCGGCTTCTTAAGTTTAGGGAGTGCTTATGTCCAACCTAATATACCATGTGGTCGGTAAGGAATTGTTTATGAAGTCTAAGTTTGCTTCATATGCTAAATATTGTGATGCCACTATTTCTAACTAAGGAAATTTCTAAAAGAGTTTAAAATTTAGGTCTCTAAGAATTTGTATTTTGGGAGTTAAGTTTAGGGAACGTTTTCACTTGGTCTTATGTAAGTTGCAATGGTATTCGTCCATCCACAACATTTAGGTTTAGTTTCCAAGTTTAAGCAGTTACCCTGATATTCTACAATGGAGAACTAAGTTTTTTTTTTTTTTTTTTTTTTTTTTTTTTTTTTTTTTTTTTTTTTTTTTTTTTTTTTTTTTTTTTTTTTTTTTGAACTTGGTGCACATTTGATTTCTAAGTCCAAGCAACCATTTTGGTAGTTCTCAAGGGAACTAAAGTTTTAAGTTTCTAAGTTCGCAACCTCCCCTAATAAGTTTGAATGGTACTCCAACAATTCCAAAGGGAACCTAAGTCCATTTATAAGTTCCATGGTTATCTAAACAACTGCCCAGGGGCCTAACATTTTGATTTTCTACATTCTCAATTCCTCCTAGCTACAGATGAAGTTCTCATAAGTTCAAATACTTGTTCTAATAATTCTAAGGGAACCTAAGATTTAGGGTTTCTACATTCTCAATCATTCTTCTAAGTCTAGGGGAAATTCACCTAAGTTCAATTTCTAATTTCCAACATCTTAACTTGAGACATTTAAAGTTTGTATAAGATCATTTCCCAAGGCCAAGTTTGTCCGAACTATGCTCTGATACCAACTGTAACAACCCGAATTTTCAGGACCCGAGTACATGACCCGTTTCCCAAAAACCCGAGTGTTAACCTTAAAGGATGGTCAAATATATATTTTTCTTTTCTTCTTTTATCAGAGTAAGCAGATGAGCGTAGAATGGACAAGTAAGCATAAAGGAAAGTTCCATTATCATTTAGAATATACAAAAGAATGCCCATAATGACTTATACAAACCAATGTCCTCATTCTTACAATTACAAAATGAAGTAATATTACATGTGAAATAAAGTAAATTACAACAAATTTGAGATATGAAATCCTGTAGCAACCCTTAGCAAATATAATCATGCACCCTTATCAACCATAGCTTGCTCCTCATCAATATGAACATGAATGTCGTTGGAGCCACTGCTACTGTACGGTTATATATTTGATGGATGAGTGGCCAACTCAATGTGAACTCCCCTCAAGATTACACACCGCCGCATTAGGTAAGCATAGTTATAAAATAAAGCATACAAAACAATACATGATGCAAATCTTATTATGTGCATGGATGCGTGAAGTATGCAATCATCGCCCCGGGGATGCTCATCCGTGCGATCATCGAACCTGGGAAACATCATCCAGTCGGGTCCCCATGCAATCGTCGACCGGGTAAAACATCCGGACGGTCGGCCCCGGGTAAAACATCCAGACAAAGTGATGTGACCTGGTCATCGGCGCAACATTCTGTAATCGCGGGGCATGAAGATCCGGTCATCATCATAATCGAATGACTGGTCATAAGCGCAACATTCGTAATCGCAGGCAAAGTGATCCAAGTCATCGAAATATGCCATGTATGCATGATTAGCCAATCCGTTATTAATTCAATTACAACCAGCGGGTTTAATAAGCTCAAAGGTCACTACGGGAGCACAAGGCCCGGCAGAGGCCGACAATTTCTCAGCATAGTGTCCCATTCCACCATCCCTGGCTCATGAGGCTACCACCTTAGGATGTTTAATGGAAACCCATCGACTAGTGGCCAATCATATTACAATATGTGGGGCTTACCATCGCATGGTTGCACAGTATAAAACATCGAACCCATGTAGGGAAAGTATCAAATAAAACCACGTAGGGCGAGTATCAAAATATGCCACATAGGGCGAATATCAAAATCATACGATAAAGACCATCCTTAAAAACCATTGGGCACAACAACCCTGAATGGTAGGCCCACATCAATGATCCATCTAGACCACCACTCAAAAACCACCGAGTCGAAGGTCCATTACGATCACAAAGAGTCAAGTTACATCCCAAGTATGGGTGTACATTCATACGTGGGAATTTCCCACTAATGTACCAGTTTAGGTTCCGTAAGCAATCCACAAATAATCCACAAGCATGAACAATTATACAGGGATATCATAAAGCATGTAAGACAATAATTTAATTTCTACCAGCTAACACATGTGATTATAAGGAGAGATATCAATTATGAATTTAAATAAAAACTATAACTTAAGCTAATGAGAAGATGGAAAGCTCAAGGGGAAGAATCATCACCTTATACTTGGAACCGCCTACTAGTATCGCAAAGTGCTTGCGCCCTTAAAAATATATCCTACCACAAATCATGAACTTGTATAATTAGGACTAAGTTCTGATAACTACCTAGGGTTTAAGATCATAACCTAGGGTTATCTTTTAGAGTTTTAGTGTAGGATTAGGGTTTCACATCTTAGGATTTAATTCTAGGTTTAGATTCTATGTTTTTGTTTATAAAATTTTGAATTCTATCTTGTGTGGTCATTAATAATATTATTAAAGGGAATAGTGAATGAATAAAAATAATCAATTAAATTAGTTATTAGTTGTAGAAATATTATCGATGATTACTATCATATTAAAATTTCCTAACAACAACCTACGATGAATATTAATGCTAATGAGTCCAAAGCAATTATTAATATTAACAATATCGCTAATGTTAGCTAGCGTAACACTAATCGTCATTTTGATGAAAATAAATAGTATGTCCTAATGTCAATGTTAATATTTCGAGAACGGTGAAATAAAATGCTAATATTTTGATAATGATAATTTTCAAAAGTATTAACCAATGTTGGTATGGATAATTAACTAATGGTTATTTACATCCAATTTAATAATCCTAGAGAAAAAGATGATAATAACAATACAATGATAATTGAAATAATTTAAATTTGGGAAGCAACGTGAGCTCACCTAGCCGACTCGGTTCGAGTCGAGTTGACTCGGTTCAACACAAACACCAACTCTCTCTCCTTCTCCCCCTCTTCTTCTTCTTTATTCCTTACTCAAGACCCCTCACCCAACAAAGTTGCTGGGCACAACCAGCCAATGGACCGGCTGTCTAACTCGGTCCCAAACCGAGTTGACTCGGCAGCAAACCAAGACCCCACACTCTTTTCTTCTCCTCTTCTTCCTTTTCCTTCTTTCCTTCCTTCTCTTCTTCCTCACACCTTCTTCTCCACTCAACCCACGCACCAGCAGGTTTACTGGACCAAGCCAGGCCCATCTCACATGGTCAGCAGCCCCAGTTCACATGACTCGGCCCAGCGACTCGGCTCAGCTCAACTCGGCTCGGTTGAGCTCGAACCGGCAGCCACCCTCTTTTCTTCCTTCCTCCTTCTTTCTCTTTTCTTTCTTCCCCTCTTCCTTTCTCACTCTCTTCCCTGCTCTCCTTCTCTGGTCAGCCGTAGCAGGACCCGCCCCAAACCTAAACCGAGTCAGCGACTCGGTTCGCTGTGCAGCAGCGTGGTGCAACCACACCACTCACTTCTTCTCACGTTCTCTCCCTTCCTTCCTTTCTCTTTTCTTCCTTCCTTTGCTGGAAACTCAGCAAGGCATGAACCGGTCGAACTCGGACCGCGACTCAATGCTGCTCGAATGGGGAAGACGCCCGACTGCACCCTCTCCTTTCTCTCATTTTTCTTTCTTCTTCTCTCTTTCCTTCTTCACTCTTTCTTTTCTCTCACTCTCCCTAGCTCTTTTCTTTCTTTCTTATCTGATGGTCGTTCAACACTGCTAGCTGCGGACAGTGCTTGAGCAGTGGGTCGAGTTGAGATGGTGCGGTGCAACTCAACGAACGGCAGCAGCAGCAACAGCTGCACCTCTCTCCCTCATTCTTTTTCTTTCTTTCTTTCTTCTTCTATTTTCTGCTATTTTGGAGGCCTGACAGAGCCCGTGGCTCGATCGGATTTCATCCCGAGTTGAGACGACTCGGTGCAGCTCCAACGAGGAAGATGAGCTGCTGCTAATGGCGGATGTCAAACGGGGGATTCTCCCTCCAATCCACACCTTTAGGAAGTTTCGTATCGATCCTAGGAAGCTTATGGGTAAAGGTTTTCAGAGCTCGGAAGAGATTTGGGCGGCGGGTTCGCTGGAGGAAGGAAACGGCGATTTCTAGGTTTTCTCTTGCTGAAGGATAGGAGGAGACATTTTCTCTTCTTAAGTAGGAAAACCTAGCTTTTCTAGGTCGTTGGATCGTCAACGAACGTCCCAGATTAAATCTGGTGGAAACCGGTTCTCAAACTGTGGGTGGGAACAAAAACCATCCCTGGTTTTGCAAGGAATGCCCTAAGTGAATGGATGGCTAAGATTTCTCTCGTCTTAAACGGTGGAGATGTAAAGGTGGGACGTCACACGGATCGCCCCTTTGGCAACAGTTTCCATTTTTGGAAACATTGGTTTTGTAGGGTTGGTTTGCACCCAGAATCGTGCATGTGCACACGCGCTTCGAGGCCCAAAAATGGGTGGGGTTTGTTCGTTTGCTGGCCCTCCATCAGATGGACCGTTTAGATCATCAAGGTGGGGCCCAGGTGGGGGGGCCACAGACATCTCAAACGGACGACGTCCGTCTGCTGTGAAAACAAAGGGAGAGAGATTCTCTCCGTTTCGAGAAAGCGCGGGTCAGCGCTGGCTGACCGGGCAGGCTCGCCGGGTGCACCGCGGGTACGGGTGCACTAGGTGCACTCGCACCCCGTGTGGGATCCACCGTGATGTCTGTGATAAATCTACTCCGTCCATTCTTCTACACGCGTCATCATAGGACGTTTGGTCAAAGGTGAGGTGTGTCCAAAACCTAGGTGGGCCATACCAAGTGATTCTCGGCCTTGAGTATGGATCCTTGCTGATCAGCTAGTCGGGTTATCTTGAATTTGGACGTCAACGGCTAAAATGGTCCTATTGGCCATTCATATGACTTTCGTAATGATTGACCAACCAGAGACTAGTATTAATATAATTTTTATTATTTGTATACTACTTATAAGTACAATATTTAAACTTTTATACATGTGTGTATATATAAATAAAATTTTAATGTTAGCATATTACTAATTTACATGTTGTTGTTCACACATTCACCAGTATACCTAATTTATAATACACAACGTCATATTCTACATATGTATGAATTGAAAATTTGTACAATATCTTATTTAAAATCACATTGTTAAATAGTGTACAATTTTTATTAAAGTATCTGATAATTTCTTATATACATATTTATAAAACGATATCTTAATATTACATTAATATCTATGATATTGTAAAATTATTATTTCTTATAATATTATACTCACAATATTTCATGTACATTAATTACATACATGTCACTCCATTACGATACATTTTCATATATTATTTATTTTGTGTATAAATTATCAAAATACGTCCATAACCTTTTTAATCCATGTTTGTGTAAATTTATAATATGATGAATAGATAAAATAATACACTTAGTATATACATTATTTGACTACTGGGTGGTTTGATATATGGATAGGGATCACCCTCGACGGTCAGATTTAAACTAGGATGCTCGTGAATGTTCACTAAGCTAGGTTTGTATTTATCCTAAACCTTGGTTATATGGTAACACCCGAGTACTAGAAAGTACGGGGTGTTACAACACCCTCCTAAGGCATCAACATCCAAACACTTACTCACCCAAGCATTTTCACAAACACTTAACATACACTATTTCAACATACTTAGTGTATGTTAACAAACATGTATTAGGGCGAGTCCTTTCGCCAAGCAAATATTTTACGCATATATAGTATATTTATACAACAAATAATCATGGCAAACACATCTCTAAAATATATATGTATACGGTACTTTCTACAATACAGTATTTCTACATACATAGTGTATATTAGTAAAACATGTATTTGGGCGAATCCTTTCGCCAAATAAGTATTTTATCCATATATCGTATATTCATACAACAAATAATCATGTCAAATACATTTCCAAAATTTATACGTATACGGTATTTTCTACGAATACCTAGAATATGTAAAATTCCATAATCTACATCTTTAATCGAAACAGAAAACGAAAAGCACTTTATACATGTGCAATTGCATGCAGATCATGAATCTATCATTATCTGACATTGAAAGCGTTGAAAACTATAACCTATACACCTAAAGTCCGCACCTTTTTTCCGTAGAATCGTAACGAATACGATAGGTTTGCTAAGCTTTCATCTACTAGTTTGAAGCAACCCATAGAACGAAATAGGTTAGCTATTTCATAACCTACAACCTACACAACCCCAAAACAGATTAGGGTTAGGTTTCTTACCTAGAATGACGCCGAATCGCCGAGAAAGCGATGAGAATGGTTCAGACGACAAGGAAAAGTAGCAGGAGTTTCTCCCACTTCTCCCACACTTTTCTCTCTTTTCTGTTCTCTCAAATTCATATGGCCGCAATGAGAGAGGGTTTAAGGTCCTTATATAGCTTAAAACTCACCGAAATAGACTCTGTGTCAAAGTATACTTAGGTTATAACCAAAGCGGACTGTTTTCAACCAACTAAGACTTCCGTCGGCCTTCGAGCCAAAGGTCGGACTTAAGCTCACTAACACCGGATCTATGTTCCATTAAGTTTTCGTTCCAGTAGGGTTCTCAGATCACGCGTGGCGGACCAGTTTCAGTTCAACGGTCAGTGGATCTCGATCGGAGATTCCGAGTACATGTAAATGTTTATGAAATTTTTCTTGATCCAAGGGTGTAATTTGGTCAGATTCTGACGATCTGGTTGCTTAATACTGATCCGCAAGCGACGAGTCCCAGATTACTATTCAAGATATTTATTTTGTAAAAAAAACAAGTGTTCTCACACTCTCACCGTGGGACACTGTCTGGATTTGATTTCCGAGATAGTTGTCAAGCTCAGTGAGGCGGTCCTAAGTCCTTAACCTCGAATTATTCGGACTCTCGATGTGCGGTCTAGAACTGATACGGAGTTTCAAGATGCTCCCGAGAGCAGCCGGGTAATGAGATTGATCCTAGATTTTAGGGTAACCTAGCGTCAATGATTCTACAAGTTTTGGGTCTTGCAGATCGTATTTAAAGTGGATCAAACGGATTTCGTAGCTAATATAGTTTAACACTTGGTTAACTTTGTCAAATTTCTAAAGGGTTTAATCCTAAGTGATTTTCGGTCGAGGTGGTACCTAGGCCTTTGTAGTTTGTATATAAAGTGATCCAAGTTATACTACTTAGCTAGTTTAAGATAGTGTCTAGGGTGAAAGTACTTAGAAAAATTGAAAGAACAAGGTGGTGAAGGGTGGGATTTGTGAAGGAAATGGGTTCAAAGGCGGCTTTAGACTTTGGGTTTGAGTTCTGACAGGTTAATAAGGTGTTGGGATTGACCCATTGCCTAAGGATATCTTATTCCAGGTTGGGAAAAATCTGGGCTGTTACATTTCATCCCGTCCAAAAATACTCACGCCTCATATCGCGATACATCTTCGTCAAGCCAGGGTGGATAAAGAACCGCGATCGGTGTGCCTCGGTCATAAGATCTCTGTGTAACTCAGGAATATCTGGGACACATAATCGACCTCTGAAACGAAGTCCACCATAAGAACCAATCTGTCAATATATCTGACTCTCAGATGCTGCCTCTGCTCGGTAATCCTGTAATGACTCATCTATCTGCTGAGCCTCTATCACCCTAGTGACAAGAGAGGGTTGAATTGACAGGCTCGATAGCTGAACGATAGAAGACTGTAGACCAATCTCGAAATCGTACTCTGCTATATCCTCGAGCATCCTACTCTGCTATATCCTCGAGCATCCTCCACTCCTAAATTATCATGTGTGTCACCAGGCCTCATGGCTGACGGCTGAGGGCATCCGCCACCATGTTCGCCTTGCCCAGGTAGTACTGGAGGTCAAAATCATAGTCCTTCAGGAGCTCCATCCAATGCCTCTGCCTCATGTTCAGCTCGGACTAAGAGAACAGATACTTCAAGCTCTTGTGGTCGGAGAGAGCTTAAACTCACCCGATAAAGATAGTGCCTCCACACCTTCAAGGTAAAGACAACTGCTGCCAGCTCAAAATCATGCATGGGGTAGTTCAACTCGTGGACCTTAAGCTGGCGAGACGCATAAGCCATCGGCTTCCCGTACTGCATCAGAACAACACCCAAGCCGACTCGCGAGGCATCGGTAAATACAACAAATCCATCACTCCCAAAGGGAAGAGTGAGGACAGGAGCAGACGTGAGGTGTCCTTCAGCTCCATAAATGCCTGCTCACAAGCGTTGCTCCAAACAAACTCGGCACCCTTCTGGGTCAACTCGGTTAATGGGGCTGCAATACGAGAGAATTCCTCAATAAAACGTCGATAATAGCCCGCCAAACCAAGGAAACTACGGATCTCAGATGCGTTCATGGGCTGGCCCCACTGACGCACGACATCAATATTCGATGAGTCCATTGCGACACCCTGCCTCGTTACCACATGACCGAGGAACTTCTCCTCCCTCTGCCAGAACTCGTACTTCTCCAGCTTCGTGTAAAGATGGTGTGCACGGAGGGTCTGCAAGGTAATCTCCAGATGTCACTCATGCTCCTCACGGGTCCTTAAATATATCAGAATGTCATTGATGAACACCACAACAAACTGGTCAAGATACGGATGAAAGACCTCGTTCATCAACTGTATGAATACTGCGGGCACATTGGTCAGTCCGAAGGACATGACCTGGAACTCAAAATGACCGTAGCCTATCCTGAAGGTTGTCTTCGGGATATCCTCATCTCAGACTCAAACCTGATGATAACCGGACCACAAGTCTATCTTTAAAAAGAACTGCGCCTCCTACAGCTGATCAAACAAATCATCAATCCTCGGGAGCGAGTACTTATTCTTGATCGTGACCTTATTGAGCTCGCGGTAATCTACGCAAAGCCTCAACGAGCCATCCTTCTTCTTCACGAATAGTATTGGCACTCCCAACAGCGAACTGCTTGGACGGATAAAGCCTAACTCGCACAGCTCGTTCAACTACTTCTGCAGTTCCTGTAACTCCAACAGTGTCACACGATACGGGGCCTTCGAAATAAGCGCGATACCGGGCACGAGATCAATCTGTAACTTAGTGTGCCAACGAGGTGGTAACCCCAAAATCTCTTGGAACACATCGGAAAAACTATAAACGACCGGCAGTTGGTCGATACTCAAACCAGCTGACTCCTCAACAGCACATGATAACAAGCAGAAAACCTGCTGTCCTCTGGGCTCGGCAACAAACTGGAACTCTGGCATGCCGGGTATAAAGAACGTGATTGTCCTCACGGAGCAGTCCAATATGGCGTGATACTCGACGAGCAAATCCATGCCCAGGATGACATCAAACTCTAACATCTGCAATACGAATAGGTCGGCAGACAAAAAGATATCCCCAATTAGAACGAGGCAAGATGAATAAAATCGATCTAATACTGTAGTCTTTCCTAAGGGTGTCGAACTAACAAGCCCTCGCGGGCAAACTCCATCGGTAAACCGGTCAATCGACAGAAATCATCGGCCACAAAGGAATGCGTTGCACCAGAGTTAAACAATACACATGCAATGCGTGCAGAAATAGAGAGAGTACACTCAACGACTCCTCCTGATGACTGAGGGTCCTGTTGGGCGACATAAAATCTGTCATGGGCCTGTTGGGGAGGTGCAGGTCTCCTTTAAGGTCTCTGTTAATGCTGTTGCCACTGTGGCGGCCTAATCTTTTGCTCGTGGGGAGGCCATGGAGGGTGTTGTCTTGTCGCCGCTATGGTGGCTGTCGTGGAGGCCGATGCGATGTCCTTGGTTGCTGCCGATGCGGATGGGGACACTCGTGCACATGATATCCTATCTTATCGCATCCAAAGCAGGTACCTGTGAACGGTCTCGAATGTGGTGCCGAGGGTGCCATTGGTGCTCGGAATGCTGAGCGGGTCGTGCGTCACTGCTGTGAATGATGCTGTTGCTGTTGGGAACTACCCGAGGGCACCTTCCTCTTCTGATCTCTCCTTTGATCACAGGCTCTCTACAAACCGACCCAATCTGACTCGTAGATCTGGGCCCTCTCTACGATCTGCTCAAACGTCGGAAGCATGTATCCAATCACACGACTCTTAAGGGTAGGACACAAACCATTCTCAAAACAGCGGGCCTTCCGCCCCTCATCATCAACAAAGTATGTCACGAATCTCGACAGTGCGACGAAACGTGCCTCATACTGGGACACCGTCATGTCTCCCTGGACCAGAGTCGCAAACTCTAGTACACGCTACTGTGGCACATGCTCGGGAAAGAACTTTCGGTTAAACCAGTCTACAAAGTCCTCCCATGTCCACTCGAAATCAACCGCTATCGATCGGGCTATAGATGCTCACCAATGCTGAGCCTCATCCTGGAGAAGAAATACGGTTAATGGGACTCGCTGCTGGGTTGTACATCTCATGGTGCCAAATATCTTCTCTACCTCGGAGCACCAAATCTCTATTGCAGTAGGGTCTAGCTCGCCTCGGAAACGCGGGGGATCGTGCTGTCGGAAGTCCTTGAGAAGGGTGCTCGCACGCTCCTGCTTGGCCTCGGCTGGTGTAATAGTGGGACGCCTGCTCTGCCCCTGAAGAATAACGGTCATCGCTTGTAACATCTGCTGAAGCTGGGCAGCACTCACAGGTATGGTCGGATCCGCACCGGTCTCAGGTAGAGGAGTGACATCCTCAGCGTGGAAAGTAGGAATATCCGATGGTGGAACGAGAGTAGCAGGTGGTAGAGCAGGAGTCGCAGTGGTGGGGCGGGAGTCACAGGTGGTGGAGCGAAATTTGCTCGGGTCACTCTTCTAGGCATCATGTCATACAGGAAGGAACAAGGGCCTGTCAGCCTTGAGAATTCTCGAAGGCATAAATTTTAAAGGTCTATGTCGGAAAATTGTTAAGTCATTCGGACTCGGAACCTATTCATTCTAAATTCATAGTAGATATGTGATGTGATCCTCAGGTATTCCTAAGTTATGCTCTGATACCAACTTCTGTCACGCCCTAAACTCAGAAAACGGGCTCACAAAATTTTCGATCACCGAATCTAGTGCCAACAGCCTCCATAGTGCCCCATTCTCGAATCCCAGCATTCACATGCCAGATTTCGATCTTAGGATCTTAGAAGGAGGATTTTCAGTATGAATTTTTTTTGGTAATAGAGCATAACCAAGTCACAAAACAACATCACCACATATCCACTATATCAAAAACTTTAAGTACAATACGGAAAGGTAAATACAGGGTGATCAAAAAGTTCCAAAATAGACTGATACGTGCTCCTGCCTCAGTGTTGCTGCGGTCCAATGCCACCTGTACGCAACGGTTGTGCATAAGCTTACAAAAGCTTAGAGGGTGGTGTAAGTGTGTGTGCAAGGCAAGCGCTAAGTGTATAACATCAAAGTAATGCGGAAATATGCGGTAAGTCCATGAATACTATCAGTTGTACCAAAGCTATGTGATGCAAGGCATGAATGCTATCGTCCATACCAAGGCCATGCGATGCGAGGCCTATGTAGCCAAATGATGTATGCGAGATGCAAAGCAAGCATGTCAGTCATCATCAAGTACACATATCAGTACAGTTCCTCTTTGGATATCATAGGGGTCTAATACACTTCACACTGCCTCCTCCCTAGCTGTACAGCCAAGCAAGTGGAAGAGACCACACTATCCGTCTGACCAGTAGTCTGCCAATACCTACCCGGCTCGTCGATAGCGGACTCATTTGCGAGCTGGTCAAACTCAGCATAGCTTATAGCCCCCTCACTCTGGCGAATAAGGATACACCCCCTTCCAACCGACCATGACACAGTGGAAGACTCGGCCTACTGGTATTCGGCACTCGGGCGCTCGTGTATCCACTCGGTTTAGACTTTGGAGCAGCTCCTAGTACCAAAAAGGTTCTAGGATTTTCACCCAAGGACATCCTAAGTGCCCACAATGCTAGAGCCAATATTTTCGGTATCCCATAAATGTCTCAGCCCAACGACTTATGTTATGATCAAACATTTCTCATATCAAGCATACATATGATGCGTATGGGCATGAATCATGGAGTTATACTATACATGTTATAAAGTGACGAATTATCAACAAGTATGGGCCTATCAATGGGTCCTA
Source organism: Magnolia changhungtana (assembly GCA_030180095.1). NCBI lineage: Eukaryota > Viridiplantae > Streptophyta > Magnoliopsida > Magnoliales > Magnoliaceae > Magnolia > Magnolia changhungtana. Next base: position 9,420,319 of record JASAUF010000625.1, read on the forward strand.
AGGAGAGTTACAATGTGGACATTTAACCAACATTGTACTTACAATGTGGACGTTAAACCATCATTGCTCCCAAGGCATAGCCCGCCATAAAGGTCAACACATAAACCACGGTGAAATCACATTCAATGGGCCTTATGTACATCCCATTGGGCCTTGACCCACGGGCATCCAATACATCAAACAAGCCTCATAACTTGGGCCTCATATATATCAAGGTGGGCCTCAACAACGGGCTACAAATACATCAAGATGGGCCTAACCACATGGGCCTCATATATATACCAAGGTGGGCCTCAATGTATGGTCACAAGAGCATTAATATGTAATATATATATATATATATATATATATATATATATATATATATATACATACATACATACATAAATGAATGAATCATAACAAAAGACCAACTGGACTGCACTCCAAATAACAGTGGTGAGAATGATTTCCACCATTTAAAACTTTCTAGGCCCACCATAACATTTATTTTCTACCCAATCTGATCATAAGGTCACACAGACCTGAATTAAGAGGAAAAACAATTTTCCTAATGATCTTAAAACCTATGTGACAACAAGGTTTCAATGGCAGACACTCAATCCCCACTGCTTTTATTGTGTGGTCCACTTGATACAGGATTTGTCTCATTTTGAACTCAAGCTTCAAAATGATCTTTTAAATGGTTGGACGGCTTGGATGTGAAATGGCCAAGCTATATGTCCTGGGGGGGTGAATAGGACTATGCCAAATTAAAATTAAAACAGCGGAATAAACAATAAAGAGATAGCCTTACAAAAATAAATCAATTCACAATGCTGAAATAAACTCATCCTCAATTAACAAGTATTGAGAGGTTGATACGAATTTAGTTATAAGGACAACCTTTCACTATAAAAACCAAAGGTTTATGGCGGGACAACCTTATTTCTAGAACGTTCTTTATATCAAGAACTCAATAAAAATAAATAGCAAGGAATTGAAATAGATTGCAGAAATTTAAATCTAACTTATTACAACATTCCCCACACTTACTTGAAATGTAAATATTTATAACATTCACAACCACACATACATTCCACAGCTTTGAATGATAAAAGGTAAAAGATTAAGTAAGCATTCAATCCACAAGACAAAGAATTATAGTGGTTCGCCTGTGTGTTCACCAACTGTTAAACAACAGCCACATAGAATGATACTCTACTCCTAATATCCTCACATAGGGGATATTAGCGTTCACTATCAAAATAGGTTTCACAGGTTCACCTAAGACCTTCACAATTGTGTCTTTTTAACTTGGGCTTACACAATCCAAAAATCCCTCTTTTCGAAGTTTTCTCGCTCTCCTCGATAACCACACAAATGGAATTTTTCTGTCGAATCCCAAACAAAAACCAAAAGAATGGAAATTTTACAGAATTGTAAAATACTTGGATTTCTCCTCTTGTAGCAGCCTGGAAGAACCAATCGGAGTAGAAGTACGAATATGGAAGTTCAATGTCCAATACTCACTTTAAAATGGTTCTAAGTTCTAATTGATTTTAAGTTTAATCAACTTGGGGCTAGCTGTATTTGATTTTGATTCCGAGAAGAAGGAAGAATTTTCCCTTTTTCTAATCAGATTGGAATGCAAATCAAAATCAAATAACAATAAGCTAATAAAAGGAAATAGAATTATGCACAATATAGCTTAAAAACAAACACAAACTTATCTCAGAGTGGAGTCTTGAATTCACTTAATTTTCAATTAAATAACTCTGAAATTTGTGTGCTATTTATAGCTACAGAAATTCGTCTTCGACTGGTCTTAGGGACACCACGACTGGTCGAAAGGAAAAATAGATTTTTGAATTTTTGAGCGCGATCGGATCAAATCGTTGTACGACCGGTCGTAGGCAGTCCACGACTGGTCGAAGGCAGTCCACGATCGGTCGAGACCCCTCTACGACTGGTCGTGCGACACTTGATTTAGTCGTTGGAGTTTGAGTCGTGACTTTATGACTGGTCGAAGGTCAAGTCGAGACTATCCCATGACCAGTCGAGTAGACTCCAGGACTGGTCGAAGCCGAACGAAAAAATTCGATAAATTGCAATAACTCTAGGATTGGTCCTGGAATTTCTTAGACTGGTCGAACCAGTGCTAGGACTGGTCGAACAAGGTCTAGGACTAGTCTTAGAATAGACTAAATTAATGTATTAATATTCAAATAAATTATGTAGCCAAAGTGACCTACCCTAAGGTCAATCTAAGGTTTATCATACCTGGGACATGAAGTATGGATATTGAAAACTTCATTTTCTTAGACTTTGGTCATTACGAAGCTTGAGTTCTTCTTGATGCAGCTTGACTACTTCACAAGCTTTGAAATCAATGTCATTTTGAGTTGCACTTGAGTCCCAAACTATGCTTGAGTCTTGATCTTGAATACACGTGAACTTGAGCTTGAGTCTTGAACTTGAACTCTTCTTTAATATCTTCTATATTGTAGCTTGAACTAGCTTGAAGAATTCCTCTTCTTGACATGGTGTCTCGAACAAATTTATCAAGACATAAACAAAAGACACATATAGAGGTTTTGACATACAAAATTTGATAACCAAAGAGGAATCAAACCATAACACTTACAATCTCCCCCTTTGTCAAATTTGTGACAAAACATACTTCAACAAGAGAAGCACAACATGTATATTAACGAATCATGTACTGGTTGTCATACAACATACAACCTCATAACCTCATGCACAACCACTTAACTTCCCTTGTGTATAACTCCCCCTTAGTAGTACACTTCAACCATCCCATTCACATCATCAATCCAATCATAATCGATAGAAAATTCTCAAATTTCTCCCCCTTTTTGTCAAAATATGACAAAAGAAGAAACACAAATATGATTCGAAAGACAGTAAAGTAATGATTAAGTCATAAAGATAAAAAGATTGAAAGTTAAGAATACAGAACATAGCATAAGGAGTTATAAAGTCAAGTCAGATAGAGTTTAACACAACCAGAGAAAGTAAAAAGTATTATCGTTATTACAGACCAAATATTAAAATCTCAATCCGATCCAGAAGAATGAGTAGGTATGGTAGGATCAGTTTGATGAAGGCCTTTTTGTAAGCGCCTAAAATACTTGCGCATATTTTTAAATTCTCGATTGTGGCCAACATTCATATTTTCTACCTTCTCCTCTAATGCACTTAGTCGAGCATTGAAATCAGATGACACAAAGTCAGGATCATTCCCAGAGTCAGAATCCATTTCATTAAAAATATCGTCTATATTGATATCATCTGGAGGAAGATCATCACCTTCTTCATCATTCCCAGCCTCAGCAGCAGCTCCACCTTCACCAACATCAACCTGGCCTAGAGCCAATTCCAACTTCATTTTATTTATGTTGGAGTTGTTGAATATTAGGTGTTGGTTAGGAGCCTCTCCGACGGGCATATCGACTAACATATTAGTGGCTAACACATTCATTAGGTACCCAAATGGAATATCACTATGACCAGGATGAATACGGAATTGAATGATAGAGGAATAAATCAAAGACGGCAAACAAACACTAGCACTAGTAATGATTGAGTATAAAATACGAACCATAAGCAGAGTCAACTCAGTCTTGTTTCCAAAGCGGGGATACAAATTAGATCTAAAGATATGATGTAAAACTCTGTATCTGGGTAACAAGTATTTGGACACGAGGGCATTCTCATTTTCAGTCCATGGTGCATTCATGTTACACAACACTCTAGTATAAACACGTTTTTTCGATTCTGACACTTTCTCAACAAGTGTAGTAGGATGAATACCATCATCATTTACTAGAATGTCCATAAGGCCTGAAATTAAATGTCGATCAACAAGAAAAGGCCCTTCTCTAGTAGTAATAGTAAAAGTCAGTTGCTCAGTAGAGAATTCAGTTATGCATGCAACCATGGCCTGCGCTATGGACTAGTATGCCGGCCCGCTCCAGTGTAAAATGTTTTCCCATCCTATAGATTGAAGGAGAGGAATGAGACTGAAAGGAGCGATATGGTTTATATCAACGATTTTTTCAACAATCACATTGCGCATACGCAAATCTTGTACAAATGGTGGATCTTCTTCAGGAGCCCTAAGATGACGTCTAGTGATAACATTCGATCTAGAAGAAGAAGCACCTCTAGGATTTTTTTTTTTACATCTAGAGTCCATTTTCTTGAAGAAATACAAGAAATTTCAAGAAAACAAAGATGAGTTTTTCTAAATTCAGCAAGGAAGAAAAACCCAACAACTTGAAGAAAGAGTTGAAATAGACAGCTACAATCAAGAAATTGAAGAGAAAAGACTATGAATCTTTAAGAATAACAAACAAAATGTTCTAACCTTGTTGAATCGAACATTGGGGTTCAACTAGTCATAGATCAGCTCGTTGGAGAAGAGGAATGAAATGAAGAAGAAGTGGTTTTTTCTCAAATAAAAGCAATCAGCGCGCTACAAGACTGGTCGTGTATCGTCCTCGACCGGTCGTGGGTCATCCTCGACCGATCGTGCCACAACTGGTCGAGCACGTCCTCGACTGGTCGTGTACTAGAAAAATAAATTAACATGCATTTTTCAAAAAAATTTGAAATATAAACTAATAAAGTATTTACAATATGATACAGAGATGCGTGCTCAATCATTTTAAATTGCACATACCGAGATTGAATTTCAACTTATTAAACCTGCTTTTATTGAGCGGTTTAGTGAAAATGTCAGCAAGCTGAGTCTCGGTTGGAATATATTTTAAAGATATTTATTTTTCTTCCACTAATTCATGGATATAATGAAATCTAATGTCAATGTGCTTAGTTTGTGAATGCTGGATTGGATTTGTCGAAATATTTATCGCACTGGAATTATCACAGTATAAAACCATCGAGTCCTATGCGATTCCATAATCACTCAACATACGTTTCATCCAAACCAGCTGAGTACATGCATTCTAGCTGCAATGTATTCAGCCTCAGCAGTTGAGAGTGATATAGAACTTTGCTTCTTACTAAACTAGGAAACCAAGCAGTTTCCAATGTAAAAACAATCACCACTGATTGATTTTCTGTCATCAATATTACCTGCCCAATCAACATCTGAATACCTAGCTAATTCAACACTAGTGTCATAAGGATACCAAAGACCCAAATTAACTGAACTTGCGACATATCGAATAATTCGTTTAACAGCAGTTAAGTGAGATTCTTTAGGATTAAACTGATATCTAAAGACAGATTCCAACACTTAAAACAATATCAGGTCTACTTGCAGTTAAGTAAAGCAAACTACCTATCATGCTACAATACAATTTAGGATCTACATCTTTACCTGTAAAGTCTTTTGAGAGTCTTAGAGTTATACTCATAGGAATATCAAAATTCTTACCATTCTCAAATCCGAACTTCTCAATCAAGTTCAAGGCATATTTAGCTTGTGAAATAAAAATTCCATCAGATTGCTGTTTTACTTGCAATCCTAAAAAATAATTTAATTCCCCAACCAAGCTCATTTCAAACTTAAATTTCATCAAATCTGTAAACTCAATAGTCATGCTAGTACAAGTTAATCCATAAATAATATCATCAACATAAATTTGAACCATTAAGATATCATCGTTATGTTTCTTAACAAAAAGCGTCTTATCAACACTACCCATTTGAAAATTATGACATAGTAAAAACTTAGTCAATTTTTCGTACCATGCCCTGGGAGCTTGTTTTAAACCATAGAAAGATTTTTTAAGGCGGTATACATGATTAGTAAACTTAGGGTCTTTCAACCCTGTAGGTTGTTCAACATATACCTCTTCATCTAAATCACCGTTTAAAAAGGCACTCTTTACATTAATTTGATAAATTTTAAACTTTCTAAAGCATGCAATAGATATAAAAAGTCTAATTAATTCAAGGCGAGCAACTGGAGCAAAGGTTTCATCGTAATCAATACCTTCTATTTGAGTGTACCCTTGTATAACCAGTCTTGCCTTGTTTCGAATTATATTTTCAAGTTCATCAGACTTAATTTTGAAAATCCACTTAGTTCCTATAATGTGTTTATCTTTAGGTATAGGAACAAGATACCAAACATCATTTTGAAGAAACTGATTAAGTTCTTCCTATATCGCTACTATCTAGTTTTCATCAGAAAGTGCTTCTTTTACGTTTACTGGTTAAATCTGGGATTTAAAGAATACGTAATTACATGTCTTCTAGTTGTCTTTGAGTGCGCACACTAGTGAGAGGGTTTCCAAGAATTTGATCAGTTGGATGATCTTTAACAGTCCTTAATTCAGAATTAATTTCACTTGATGAAGTATCTGGTTTTTCAATTACAAGAACTTCATCATTATCTGAACTAGGTGCAGGTGTATTCAGGTAACCATTAATGACCACATTAATAGATTCTTGAATCACACCAGTCCTGTTGTTCAGTACACGATATGCGCGACTGTTTAAAGAGTATCCTAAAAAGATTCCTTAGTCACTCTTTGTGTCAAACTTTCCCAGATTTTCACGGTCAGCAAAATATAGCACTTGCTGCCAAAAACTCGAAAGTATTTTATAGTCGGCTTCTTATCGAACCACATTTCATAAGCCGTTTTATGATTGGATTTACAAGTATAGACACGGTTAATAATGTAGCAGGCGGTATTCACTGTTTCAGCCCATAAATTTCTAGGGAGCTTCATGCTATTCAACATAACATTTCCCATTTCTTGGAGCAATCTATTTTTCCTTTCCACAATACTATTTTGTTGTGGAGTTTTGGGTGCAGAGAATTCATGCGATATTCCCTGATCATTACAAAATTTCTCAAAACTGCTATTTTCAAACTCGGATCCATGATCACTTTAGATCTTACTGACTTGAGAACATTTTCAGTTTGGATCCGTTTAATAATCTTTTTCACTTCATCAAGGGTTTCTGATTTGTCCCTTAAAAATGAAACCCAGGTGAATCTTGTAAAATCATCTGCAATAACCAAGATGTATTTTTTGCTACCTCGACTTTCCGTTCTAGTTGGTCCTATAAGATCCATGTGGAGAAGCTTGAGTGGTCTTAATGTGGTATTGGAGTTCACCTTTTTGTGAGAGCTCCTAGTTTGTTTACCATACTAACATTCACCACATATTTTGTCTACTTTTTGAATCTTAGGTAGACCTTTAATAAGTTCTCCTTGCTCAATCTGTATAAATTCCAGTAGTGTACATGTCCAAGGCGTTCATGCCATAATTTTGTCTCATCGGTATGGACCATGTAGCACGTTTGATTAGATGAGCTACCATTGCTTACTATATAGCAGTTTTCAGAAGTTCTGCGACCAGTTAATATTACAGAACCCTTTTTATCTATAATCTCACAACCTTGATTAGAAAATTTAACACTATGGTTGTTGTTGCATATTTGAGATATGCTTAACAGGTTGTGTTTTAGTCCCTCAACATATAAAACATTCTTAAATAAGGGAAGATTATAGAGTTTAACCATACCTTGGCCAATAATCTTATAGTTGCTACCATCACCAAATGTGACTGACCCATCAGTCATATCTTTTAGATCGGTGAATAAAGCCTTGTCACCTGTCATATGCCTGAAACATCCACTGTCTAGGTACCACTTTGAATGACTTGTTGCTTTAAAAGCAGTGTGGGCAACCAAACAGGCAACTTTAGGAACCCATTTCAGAACTGTTTTGGGTTTAGGAACATAGTTGGTCTTCTTCTGGATGTAGTAGTAAGAATGACCTATAGAGTTAGTTTTTAAGAGCTTCTTGAGTAAATCAACTATTTTTTTAGCAAGTGGGTTTTTGTTCTGATTTTTGAAGTTGACATAGCTGCTTTTAGGCTTTTGAAAAGTTTTTGTCGTCTTAGCAAAACCTTGAATAATATTTTTCTCTTTTGAGTTGGAAGACTCTCCTTTCACAAACTTAGGAGGAGTACTCTTCTGTTTATGAGGTATGTTCTTATCATATCCCAACCCGGATCTATCGCCACATTTTTTAGATCCGGATAAGAGTTTTTCTAACTTTGGATCTCATTGGGCATATCTCCATGTATCCTTCAAACTCAGAAGAGAAGATACTTCATTTTTAAGTTTCTCAATTTTAGATTTCAAATATTCGATCAGGGAGGTTTTGAATTCCAAATCACATTTTGATTTTTCAAAACTATCTGAAATTTGAGATTTTTCTAAAATAAGTGAGTCGAAGCATTCTTTGAGTTTAAAAAACTTTTCTTTTTGAAGTTTTAGTTTTACGGCAATTTTACAACTTTCATTGTATAAGGCATTGTAAGCATCTTGAAGATTTTCTTCATTTTCATGATCACTACTCAGATATTCTTCACTAGTTGAATCATCATGATCTAAAAAAGTGAACCTAGCTAGAGTCATAAGGGCTTTTACTTCATTGCTCGACTCGATTTCAGAATCTTCTGATTCAGAAGTAGCTTCAGAATTAGATGATTCATCCCAAGTAGCCAACATACCCTTCCTTTTGGGTTTGTCCTTCTTAGGACATTTGTTTGCTAAATGCCCATATTCATGCCAGTTGTAACACTGACTGTCTTTCAAAGATTTTCAAGTTTTAGGCCTAAATTTCTTTTTATCATTTGATTGTTGAAAATCAACCGTTTTCTTACTTTTGAAAATCTTATAAAACTTCTTTGCTAAAAGAGTCATATCATCTTCAGAATCAGAGTTTTCTTCAGAAACATTTTTAAAAGATTTAAGTACTATAGACCTTTAGGAGCTTTAAAGTTTAACTCATAGGTTTGTAAAGAACCAATTAGTTCTTCTACCCTCATATTATCCGTATCACGAAGTTCCTGGATCACGGTTACTTTAGAGTTGAACCGTTCAAGAAGTGAGCATAGTATCTTTGCACACACTTTACTTTCTGGGATTTTATCGCCAAGACCCCACATTGAGTTTATAATGTCATTTAATCTTGTGTAAAAGTCCATAAACATTTTATTTTCCTTCATATGAATTTCTTCAAATTTGGTTATGAGGAGTTGGACTTTAGACTTTTTTACAATTGATGTACCCAAGTGTGTCATTTCCAATATATCCCAGGCTTGCTTTGCATATCACAGGATATGATTCTTTTGAACTCATCCGGTGATAGAGCGCAAGTGATTGCATTTAGCGCTTTTGCATTGGCACTACTCTCACTTTTCTGAAGAGTGGTCCATGAGGTATAAGGTGTTACTCTCATTGATTTTGATCCATTGATACCAGTTACTTCAATGGTAGGAGGGATCCATTTAGTTACTGTAGCTTGTCACACACTCTCATCCATTGATTTGAGGAAGATCCTCATCCTGGCTTTCTAATAGGCATAGTTGGAGCCATCAAAGGGTGGAGGCCTAATGACTGATAGGCTATCAAAATTTGACATCTTATATATATAGCTTAGATCGTTATCTCAGGAAATAAATCCAAATAAACCATAAGAACGAGCTATTAGGCTTTGATACTACTTGAAATGGCCAAGCTATATGCCCGGGGGGGGGGGGGAATAAGACTATACCAAATTAAAATTAAAATAGCGGAATAAACAATAAAGAGATAGCCTTACAAAAATAAATCAATTCACAATGTTGAAATAAACTTAACCTCAATTAACAAGTATTGAGAGGTTAATATGATTCAGTTTTAAGGATAACTTTTCACCATAAAAATCAAAGGTTTATGGCAGGACAACCTTATTTATAGAACGTCCTTTATATCAAGAACTCAATAAAAATAAATAGTAAGGAATTGAAATAGATTGCAGAAATTTAAATCTAACTTATTTCAATATTCTCCACACTTGCTTGAAATGTAAATATTTACAACATTCACAACCACACATACATTCCATAGCTTTGAATGATAAAAGGTAAAAGATTAAGCAAACATTCAATCCACACGACAAAGAATTATAGTGGTTCGCCTGTGTGTTCACCAACTGTTAAACAATGGCCACACAGAATGCTACTCCACTCCTAATATCCTCACACAGGGGATATTAGCGTTCACTATCAAAATAGGTTTCACAGGTTCACCTAAAACCTTCACAATTGTGTCTTTTTAACTTGGGCTTACACAATCTAAAAACCCTCTTTCTGAGTTTTCTAACTCTCCTCAGATAACCACACAAATGGAATTTTTCTGGCGAATCCCAAATAAAAACCAAAAGAATGGAAATTTTACAGACTTGTAAAATACCTGGATTTCTCCTCTTGTAGCAGCCCGAAAGAACCAATCGGAGTAGAAGTACGAATATGGAAGTTCAATATCCAATACTCACTTTAAAATGGTTCTAAATTCTAATTGATTTTAAGTTTAATCAACTTAGGGTTAGCTGTATTTGATTTTGATTCCGAGAAGAAGGAATTAAGATTTTCCTCTTTTTCTAATCAAATTGGAATGCAAATCAAAATCAAATAACAATAAGCTAACAAAAGAAAATAGAATTATGCACAATATAGCTTAAAAACAAACATAAACTTATCTCAGAGTGGATTCTTGAATTCACTTAATTTTCAATTGAATAACTCTGAAATTCGTGTGCTATTTATAGCTACAGAAATTCGTCTTCGACTGGTCCTAGGGACACCACGACTGGTCGAAGGAAAAACATATTTTTGAATTTTTGAGCGAGATCGGATCAAACCGTTATACGACCAGTCGTAGGCAGTCAACGACTGGTTGAAGGCAGTCCACGACCGGTCGAGACCCCTCTACGACTGGTCGTGCGACACTTGATTTAGTCGCTGGAGTTTGAGTCGTGGCTTTACGACTGGTCAAAGGTCGAGTCGAGACCATCCCACGACCGGTCGAGCAAACTGCAGGACTGGTCGAAGTCGAACGAAAAAATCCGATAAATTGCAACAACTCTAGGACTGGTCCTGGAATTTCTTAGACTGGTCGAACCAGTGCTAGGACTGGTCGAACAAGGTCTAGGACTAGTCTTAGAATAGACTAAATTCATGTATTAATATTCAAATGAATTATGTAGCCAAAGTAACCTACCCTAAGGTCAATCTAAGGTTTATCATACCTGGGACATGAAGTATGGACATCGAAAACTTCATTTGTTTAGACTTTACTCATTACGAAGCTTGAGTTCTTCTTAATGCAGCTTAACTACTTCACAAGCTTTGAAATCAATGTCATTTTGAGTTGCACTTGAGTCCCAAACTATGTGTGAGTCTTGATCTTGAATATACGTGAACTTGAGCTTAAGTCTTGAACTTGAACTCTTCTTTAATATCTTCTATATTGTAACTTGAACTAGCTTGAAGAATTCCTCTTCTTGACATGGTGTCTCGAACAAATTTATCAAGATATAAACACAAGACACATACACAGGTTTTGATACATAAAATTTGACAACCAAAGAGGAATCAAACCATGGCACTTACAGGATGCAACACATGCATCATGGTGGGGTCCCACAGACCCTGCTAATGTCAATAGCAGTGCGACCCACTGTCCCTGTAGAATGAGTGGACGACATGTATAAAACACATACCCCATGGTGGGTTCCACCGTCCGTGTATGGTGGGAATAAAACACATACATCATCGTGGGTTCCACCGTCCGTTGCTGTGGACAATGTGGATAGAACACATACATCTTGGGGCTGCACATGGAGCCTGCCATAATGTTATATGACGTCCAACCTGTTGATAAGGTCACGCTGACCTGGATGGAAGGAAAAATAAATTTCATATTGATCCAAAACATCTGTGAAGACCTAAATGGTTTTCAACAGCAACCATTCAATCACCATTGTTTTCTATGATGTGGGCCACCTGAGCCATGTACATGACTGATTTTTGGGGTGGCCCACTGCCCTGAGGGGGCCTACAAAATGGACGGTGTGGATATTCAAACACATCACGGTGGGGCCCATGTATGGGACCCACGTCCCTTGCCCCCATCAGCCACGAGCAGCAGTAGGATGCTGCTGCGTCCTCTGGTGTCAATGGCGGCAGCAGGCGCTGCTACCTCTTTTGGTTTTTTTTTTTTTTTTGAAAATAAAGTTTTCTTGGGGTTTTTCCCATGTGGGGCCCGCATCGGGTGGATTTGACCCAACCATTGGATTCCATGGCCCGATACCGTCCAAAAGAGCCCAACATCCAGTATATTTGGTGTACCAAAATGTCAAGGTGGGTTTTAACAGTGAAAACCACTATTTCCTATGCTATGGCCCGCCAGAAAATCGGATTGATTTTATTTTTTGGCTCAACGTCTAAAATGATCTAAGAAATAAAATGGATGGCTTGGATTAAAAACATACATCAAGGTGGGGCCTGCATGAGCAGCCCACCCCAAAACCCAAAAATCTCTCTCTTTTTTTTTTTGTTTACAATTCACATCCAACGTTCCTGGATGCTGGACGGCTTGAGCATAATACATATATGTAAGGTGGGCCCCACGTGGACGTGGCCCACCTAGATAAATCTAATTTTTGTGTTTTTCCCATCATCGGAGGGGTAGGGCCCATATGGCTTGGACGAACATGTGGTCCACTTGATGGATGGTTTAGACACCACATACACTCATCATGTGGACCACACCACAAAATAATCAAAGGAGAGAGAGAGAGAGAGAGAGAGAGAGAGAGAGAGAGAGAGAGAAAGACAAGTGATGGAGGGACCCTGACACTATGGGCCCTCCGTTCCATGCATACAATCATACATCAAGTGGGTCCCAATACATGTGGGCCCACCAAATCAAAGATCAACGGTGGAGATCCGTTCTCCACCAAAATAGAAGGTCTACATGACCACTTTTTAAACTAGAAAGTAAACATCATGATGGGGTCCACGGAGAATGGCCCTACCATGGAATGATAATGAGAATCAAGGTGGGCCATCAGCCACATCAAGGGTCCAACGTGAGATCCATACCATCAATCGGTAGGCCTTACTTGGCCCATCATAAAAAACATGAAAATCTAGCCTATAGAAGCACCCACTGTTCGATCTTCTTGGTCCGATGGAAAGCCGATCTCCTTGTGTCTCACTTTGATGGAGGGTGATGAGGTTTAAATGGCTAGGATGATGGTTCTTGGGATGGGAAGTGGACCACACACAACACCATTTTTCTCTCCTTAGAAATGTTGGACATCCACTCTTTGCTTGTGATTTGTTGCTTGGAAATTGTGAAGAGAAAGAGAGAGAGAGAGAGAGAGAGAGAGAGGGTTGTAAGGAAGAGAGAGTGATGGGTGATGGATCTGAGGTGAGTGATGGATGTGAGGTGAGAGACTTGTTGACTTTTGGGGTTTACTTGACTTGTGGAGAAAGAAAACATGGGTTGCTCTTATACTTGACATGAGGTGATTGATTGATTGATTGATGGGACATGTTGTAGAGATTCTCTTGGGATTGCAAATTCGCGGCGTTTCTTCGAAATAAACGCCGACCCACATCTCCTTGTCAGGGTATCGGATCAGTATGCAAGACGCGGTGTTGGAACCGCGGCGACGGTGTGGTCGCAATGGTACAAGTCTCAGATTAAACCGACTCAAATCTATAGGATATGATTTAAGGTCGCGTGCAAACATTTGATTATAGGTCACAAGTTGCTGAAATTCACCGGAAAGGATCGCGGGAGTCAACGGAACAGTACGGACTAGGATACGGGTCTTACAATTAGCCCTAATATTTCGATGAGGTATCATTCTCACATCATTTTCTTTGGGTGTCTTTAATGAATTCATACGAAGAGTTCACACCATTTGTAAAGCTTATGGGTGGAATCTAACACCATAATCCCCAACATGGGTTTTCTTAGGGAGTGAGGAAGGCCAATCACAATGCATTCTTTATGTGAATCACACACAAGGTAATAGTAGTGTATAGAGTAGCGACAGTGAGGACGAATAAAATCAAGTATATTAAATGATTTAACCTACTGTTTCTCAAACGAATGGATAAAATGAGGTCTAATATAACCAAATAATTAAGGTTGTCAACTTTAAATTGAATCCTCCACTACTTCTACTTTATGTTGTACCCTTCGTCTTGCGATGCTCCTAGCCCATGCATGCTTGTCCTTTGCACTTTCCTTCGTGTCTCTTCTAACCCTCTATATGAATCATGATTTTAGCAGTTTGTTAATAACACGTGGAACATTTATATTGTGGGAGCAACGAAAATGAGAGGAGAGTCTTACCTGATTTTGCTTCTCAAGCGAATTGCTTCTTGTAAGTTAGACGTTTATTCTTTAAGTGGCCCACAATGCCAACAAACCTTCTTTCCTCTCCATTTGGCAATTTTTTTTGCCTTTGTTTCCAATAGGGTTACCTGCACCCTTAGGGTTGTTACCCTTTCTCTAGTTGCCATCTTTCTTACGCTTTCGAGGATTGGTTTGCCACCAGAGGAGCTCTCAGTCAATTGTATGACACACTTCTTTTGGCATCTCGTTGCATTGGCCTCATAGAGAATCAACTATGTGTGCAGCTTCTCCTCCATGTACTTGAGCTCATGTTATATTTGTTAATGAACTTATTGTACATAGGTACAAATGATAGGAGTATAGTGTTGATAATAATGTCCTCCTCTTTGGCATCCTTAATCATTTTTAGCTCATGAACTACCCCAAGCATCTTCATGACATACTAACTAAAGCGTCCTCCTCGAGTCTTATTATTTACAATCTTCTTTCGAGGGCTTGGATTTGAATGTTGAATTGCACATTGAACATGCCATTCAAGGGAAGGTATATTTCCCTAGCATTTGTTATGTTCCGTAACTGATTGCAAAACACATCAGCTAGAATGTACACCTTGGCCACTGTTGTTTTCTCCCTTTTAGTACGTTTGGTAGAGATGATTAAGGTTTTTCATCGTTCACTAGGTCAGGGATAGGTGAAGACAACTTATGAATAACATATTACACCCACTCGAGAATACCAATTCAATTTTCTGGGACCTATTTATGAAGTTCTTCCCTAGGAACTTCTCAAAAGAGATGACTTTAAACACGAGGTTTAATTTCAACATTTTTTGCATGACCATTTAAAGCTTGGACTAACTTATATAGGTGTCCCTTACGTCCTATGCCTTGTGTGTATTTCAGGCGCACAAACAAAGAGTCCATCAATTCGTGCCCCTAACACAACCCGACAACTCCCATTGCACAAAGTAGTACATACTAATATAACCATGCCTCATAATACATTTATTCATTCATAGATTTAGGGCACTAAATAATCAAATGCAATGCAATGTACACTATCAAAGAACCATCTTGTCCCTTTAATGTATAAAGGCACGCATCCACATGCATGATTAAGGTAGTTTCTAGTGTTTGTAAAGTCATGCATGTACAACACACACCAATACATGTAGGATTATTCATACTCTCCAATCCTTAATAATAGCGTTCTTCAAGAGGTGCCATGTATGCATGGTATCCCATAATATGTGTCTCATCATTATGGACATTCAATTTTTTTTTTTAAAACTCATTATGAAACCTATCCATTTACTACAATCACATTAAATGGCATGACAAAGCCAATGACCACATGATTCAGTTAGGATATCATCGTACGATTCCACTGAAATTGCGTGGATTATGTACCATGGCACGTGGAAGCTTAGCAGAGCTAAGAATTACAATTAAATTCTAGGGGAGGTGAGGGGTGAATAGGACCACTTAAAAATTATGCGCCAATTAAAAATAATTAATACTTAGGCTTCAAAGCTAAGTGAATCCGATTGTATAGACTACAATAGATGCAATATTATAAGTAACTAGTCTATTTGATGAAATATGAAAATACTAATTGTATGTGCTCTAAGTTAAGTGCCTAGCATATAATCTATTTCATGCATTAACATGCTCAAATTATCCACAAGCATAAATAGAATTGCAACCATATAAACAATCGCAAACATAAGGATTATAGTAGTTCAACTACTTGTCTACTCCACTCCTGGTGAATGCAATCTTCTCGAGTGTACCGGATTTCACTATCTCGGAAGTTTCCAATAGGTTTACCTCTAACCTTCATAAGCGTACACTCCCGCTGGAGGCTCCCACAAAGACTTACACATGTACACTCCCGTCGAAGGCCTACATAAGGACTTGACAAATGTAAACACCTGTTAGATGCCTACAAAAGAACTTAACAAATATATACTCCCATCGGAGGCCTACACAAGGACTTAACACATACACTCTCGTCAGATGCCTACAAAAGGACTTAACAAACATATACTCCCATCGGAGGCCTACACAAGGACTTAACGCATACACTCCCTTTGGAGGCCTACACAATGACTTGTTCTAGTTTGGTTCTCAAACTCTATACTCAACCCTACACAAGAAAGGAGTAGATGGACTTTAAATTGATAACCTTACTTATTAAATTGAGCCTCGTTAATGTACTTTACTTGAGATGCGTCCTCACTTCTTAAATCCACTTCTCTTTTGCTCTCCCAAATTTTTAAGTCGATATTCTTTCTCTTCCTTAAATCGATTACCTTGCACTTAATGCTCCAATGAGGCTACTAAAGGTAATGAGATGATGGTGGAATATCCTACAACTAATGGATAGTTAGTTTTCAAATGGTAATTCACCTAGATGAACACTCTAGAGGTCAATAGATATTAGGATTTACCTATGGGATTGATGTTTATACTCTAGAGAATGCTTGAGATCATTTTCTTTTTTTAATAAAGCTTGGAATGTTCATTAGAGTGAAGAATCACTAAGAAGATAACATGAATCTCTTTGGGATAGAGTATAGGAGGTTTAGGAAAGAGTGGAATACACAAGGGCTTATAATTCACCAAAATCCATCATTTACACAAAGATCCATTTGCAAATTATATAGAGAAAAAGCTCCAACATATCTATGACGACTAGCATCAATCGAACTTAAGTTCAATTTAGAGACAATGTTATTGGACGTTTTTGTGTACCTTCGATCGATCGAGATCGATCAAAGGTTTGCTCGATTGATCGAAAATTGATCGAACTTGTGAATTTTAGTTTTTTTATTTTTTCTACACACTTTGAACATGATCTAGCCGGCACACACCTAAAGACCAAGAGTTTTCCTATATGGAACAAGTCAATTAAGGTAAGTTATTTTGGACCTAAAAGGGTCTAAGGTTAGGGTCACCAAAGCACTTCAATTTACCTATTTTTTCACCCTCTGATGCTCCAAGTTTTCATGTGTCTTTTGACTTTAGTTTCCACGGGCTCAGCCGACTCATTAACACACGTGATTAACGAACAAGTGCACTTACACCCGTGTGTACTGTAATAGCTCGAAAATTTTTTATGCACACGAGTGCACAAATACTTTTTATGCACACGAGTGCACAAATACGCACACTTCTATATGTGTCGGTGGACAGATGATCAACAATTCTCATCATTTGAAATGTCCCTTGTAGACCCACTAAACCATCTGACCGTCTGATCTCAAGATGGACTCCAAAATCACCGTAAACTAAACAACAATTCAATTAAAACCATCCACTTGGTAGATCCAAACCATCTAGTCACTGACACTCAATCCTAAACCATTTTTCATCAATAAATTAATGGTGTTAAATGTTCAATACATCCCAATAAGTAAGACCCTATGAACAATATAGATTGCATTAAAACATCGCATTGGATCTTGAGAAGATTTCAACGGTAGATGTCACTCTAACCGTTCCAATGTTGTGCGGCCCACTTGAGTTATAAATCTACTTTATTTTTTGGCCCACATCCAAATAAAGCCCACTGAATCAGATGGATGTCTTGGATGTCCTTCATGTAAGTGGGGTCCACAAATCCCATATAAAAAAGGGAAATGAAGAAGTTTTCGTTGCTGACTACAACGTTGACCCAAACCAAGACCCAACCTTCTCTTCCTCTCTGAACCAGAACCCCTCATCACACATTTCATATATGGACCATTCATCACAGAGGAATCCACCAATTGATCCAAAATGTTTATCAAAGATGGAACCCATGGAGGTTTTCATTGGTAGGCATAATTTGTCTTCGCGCAGCCCACTTAGAATTCCTGATCTGCCCGGTTTTGAACTTTGCATATGCATGATTCGTAGAAACTGATGAATGGGTTAGATTTTGCCAAAACCATCTCAATGGACCCCACCTAGTTGCCCAATGTCGGAAGAACCGTCTAAAGTTCGATGCTTCCCGTTCTTATCCCACTTTGACACTGCAACAACTCATCGAAATTGCATGAGATCCGGGCCATCCACTCCCCATCTTCACTCTAACATCTAACGACGCTCATTTCTCCAACACATTCCATTACGAGCAACCAATCACAGAGCTTCCCGCATTCCCTTTCTTTCGTTTTCCACAATGATAGCGTGCGACAACTGAAACCCTTACAAATGTCAAACTCACTAGGTAAAATGATTTGGACCATTGATCTCTTGTTTCCCTAAGCTTAGGTACATAAATCTAGATCGTCTGTAATGATCAGAACAAAGAAATACCCCCTTGTAGACACCCCACCTAAAATGAGGATAAACCACTCTTTGAGCTTCAGCTTGACTTCAATAAATTATTTCATACTAACGTAGAAATCATTGAAAATCCAAACAAGTTGAACATGGAGTATACTTGGCACATCCCGAAGACAACCAACAGACCCGATCGGTTAACGCAAAATCCAGTAACGATTCAGTCATGGTCATGCATCCAAACTCCAGAAGCCCAAGAATTTTTTGTACGTAGCAATTGATGTGCGAAAAAAATGATAAAATGAACTCTCTTTACCTAAGGATCACTCTCTTTATTACTTAGTCTTTCTGAATAATGTTGTGTTGAGGCGTGAAATGTCACATCTTCAAGATTGAGAAAAGTACAGTCGTTCTTATATAAAAAGTGGCCATGGTGTTATTGAAAGAAAAATTTGACTGATTAAGATGATTTATGGTTCATTGGAAATGCAGTCAAATGATCTTCCTAACGAACTTAAGTTCTATCCAATCCAGCTTATGATGAAGAAGATCTAACTCGTTTATCAAAATCATGTATTGCCGAGCAGTCAAATCTGTAAAAACTCGAGTTGCACTTTATACTAGTCAAATGGAATTCGATTAAAGCGATTTTAGTTTCATTGAAAAGCTTATCATACGATATTTCCAATGAGCCCAAGATCATAAAAAATGGACAATTGGTCACATTGTACACAACTAATTTCATATACTGAATGGTCATACTTTTGACAAGTCAAATGGGGTTCGATCGAAGTGATTTTAGTTTTGTTAGGAAGCTTATCTAATTATATTTCCAATGAGACTAAGATTACCGAAAACGGACGAATAACGAACAAGATACAAACATTTAAACAATTTATAGAAAAAGAAAAATTAATCATAACATTTCATGTATATAAACGATATATATATATATATATATATATATATATATATATATATATATATATATATATAATATTATATATTAAAATCTTTACCTTATATAATATGTACGATATATAATATGTTATTTGATAACTTAAATAATGGGCACATGAAGTAAGGCTAGTTTGCATTTCATTTTACTCACTTTACTACATTTTTACTTCATCTTATCTACTACATTTTTATTATTATTATTTAACTCTATAAATTAAGGGTAATTTGCATTTTATTTTACTCACTGCATTTTCTACTTTATTTGCCTACTTGGGGCCACTTGACTTTGCGATGTAAGACTAAATAGTTTTATTTTTGTTATTTTTACCTGCCCGACCGTTATAAGTTATGTGAAGCACAACTAAATATAAAAATGTCAAAATTCTACTGAATCCCCAAAAAATTGTTAAATCTTATGAAGTAGAGACCAAACATTATGCGGGCGGAACACGGTGCCTAATCCCTTCTTCTTCTTCTTCTTCTTCCTTTTTTTTTTTTTTTTTTTTTTTGGTCACCAAGCCCTTAGAATTCATATTGGAGACCAACCACATGAGTCACTTGAGTTAGGGAACTATGAGATTCCTCGACCCTTAAGTGATTCTACAATTTCTAGCAGGCCGTAGATTTTGAGCTTCATTTGGCTAGTGGCGATTTTGAACCAAATACATTTTTACACCTAATTCAATACCATACTATGTCTACACCAATAAATCAATACTAAAATCAAAGAAGTGAGGGCACCATTGTGCTCGTGTGGGGGGAGGTGTTCACACCCCTAGAACGAGATCAACCATTCAAGCCTACCCATCTCCACCGAAAGAACCTGCCACCATTCGATTCATATAAAATCTTGTTTTAAGATCTAAATCATCATGTGAGGCCCACCTGATCTCTATTTGATCATTGCTTGCTAACTGAGAACCTCGTCGACATCTAGAACTTGGAAACCCCAGAAACAATCGGTTCCATTATCGCCCCTTTGACGTTATTGTCTGTGTAATACGAACTTTGGAATTAGAGAGTGAGTGGTTGGGAGGTTCTTATAAACCCTTATAGAGAGAGAGAGAGAGAGAGAGAAACAAAACGGAAAAGAATCAGAGAGAGAGAGAGAGAGAGGGAGAGCTCCAGTAAAAGGTAGCAAGTTTGGTTCACCGAGTTAAACTAGGTTGTTCGTCAAATACAATTGTTGTTTGTTGAATTTGGATTGACCTCGAAAGCTAGCCAAATCCATGTGTATTCCCTCAAAAGCAAGTCCATGTTCCATCTATTGATTTAAAACATAAACCTAACCATCCTTCTTACATCACAACTCATTGAGTCGGCTAAGTGAGTTACGTGTTGTTTTTCATCATGACTAGGTCCAGGGGGCTGAGAATCTTAAACTAAAATGAATAACTAACATATTCAACTCTATAAGAAGTAAAATCCTATTAATTTGAATTGGAGAATGAAATTGAGTCACACCTGGTTCATTAAATCAAATCAAATCGAGTCGAGTCGAGTGGGAGCTTGGACGAGCCCTAATTTAATTCCCGCAAGTGTAGCATTACATTAGATCATATTACACTTAAATCAGGTGGGTGATCTTTCCACTTCTTATATTTTAAGTTTATACCAATGCGATGTGTTTAGCTTCTTCCCACTCTTTATAATAATAAATATGCTTTAGTTTTAATTATGTTTAATGTGTCCTTACCTTGCTTTTAATCATGAAAATGTTATCTACTTGATTTCTTAATACCCTAGTTTAGAATGTGTATTTAAATTGTTTATATGTCAAAATTATAGAAACTCGATAATGCATTCATATGACAATTGGATTTCATTCTAATGTGTGTATATTATCTTGGAATAAGAAATGACATTGTAAGCACAAGTGCTTTGCCTTAGGCTATTCCCTAAAAGATTTGCACGGGCCTCTACGCTGGGTTATTCCCTAAAATATCTGCATGGGGTATTCTTCCATGGGTTATTCCCTAAAAGATCTACATGGGTGCTCTGCCTTTGGTTATTCCATAAACGATCTGCACAGGTGCTCTGCCTTGTGTTATTCCCTAAAGGATCTATACAGGTGCTCTACCCTGGGTTACTCCCTAAACGATATGCACGGATACTTATTCAAACTCAAAAATTACATACATATTGAAAGGACGAGCTATAGATGCCCTAAATAGGGGTGAATAGGACAATGCCAAATATTTCGATACAATGTGGAATAATAAAACAATAATACTCAAATACTTAGAGTATTGAATTCTTGATACCAAATAGTTCGCAGGACAACCTTCGCCTAAAAGATTTAAGCAGGACAACATTATTTCACGACGTCCTTAAAATCAAAATATCAAACTTAGCAAGAGCTAATCAATTACAAAATAAGCATATAAATAATAAAAACAATGACCACAATGCACAAAGGAATTTTAGTGGTTCGGTGCTTAAACCCACACCTACTCTACTCTCAAAATTACTACTCTCACAATTTTGGCTTTCATTATTTCAAGGTTTTCTTAAGGTCACCTTAATAACCTTATGCAGTTCTTGTTATTTTCATAGGCTATCACAACAAAATCCACTTCATAATTTTCATAGGATCACCACAAGAAAACCCGTTGAGATTTTCAGGCTATCTCAGAAAAACTCAAAATGAAATAAAGTAAATACAATACTTATCTTCGATTGGCGAGTTGAATACATGACCGTAGCTTAGTTGCAGTGATCTTCTTCTTGGGATATTTAATGAAGCAGTGTATGAGTTCAACCCAAAAAGAATATATGGATCTAATGTGCTTTCAATATGAACAAAAACCCTAGTAGTTGTAAATTCTATTATCTTAAATCTCAAGTAGAGTATGGATAACTCTATTAAAAACGATTAAAACTATCTTGAGAAGAGAATAAAATAAGCTAAACAAATATTAGAATTATCACACAAATAACTTAAAAAGAGCCTAGCTTTCTCTCTTGATTTAGAAGGATCTTCTCACTGATTTTCGTGTGTTGAATGAATGAAAGAATGCCATTATTTATAGCCAAAGGATATGGAAATTTGGCTGGCCTAATTGTCAGTTCGGCTAGCCAGATTCCAATGATTTCATTTCAATGGCACTCGGATTTCGCGGAATAGGATCTTTAAAAAATTCAGCTAGACACACCTCTAGTTCATCTAGCCGAATACAAGCTTCAGCTGGCCCAATCACACTGAAATCTGAAATCTTGCATTACTGAAAACTTGACCAAACATACTTTGGGCTGGCTGACCGGTCATGTTCGATTGGCCGAACCCAAGGTCGGGCTCGCCGAACATGCTGTGGAAAATCTCTAAGAATCTGTAAACTTAGCCGAGTTATGTTTGGTTAGCCGAAGGTAGTAAGGCTGGCCGATCCATATGTCGTGCTAGCCCAACTAGAGTATATTTTACTTGAAATAATGTTCAATATAATGCTATGTGAAATACACCTAACCTAGGGTCAATCTAAGGTTTATACCATTTGAGGGTTGACTCATATGAAGTGTTTTGATATTTGAATCATGTCCTTTTATGTCTTGCGATGTTGAGTCTTCCCTAAGATGCTTGATTGAGTCGATAACATATCTTCATGAGTTGTCGAAGAATATCTTCATGAGAGCTTGTGTTCATTTCACGACTATGAAATTTGACAAACTTAATTGTGCTTAAGTATAAGTACTTACACATATCCTATCATATGCATTATTTTACCATACATTCAAGTGTTAAATTGATATACTAAAATATGTTTTTTTCATGCGAGATGATTTCAAAACTAAAGAAGAATATGTGCTTAAACGAATAATTTAAAGCCCAAACTCATGAGGTATGAAGAAATGAAGAATTAAGGACTATAGGATGAAGATTTTAAGTCATAATGATCCAAGAAAACTAAGTGCCGAAGATGGAGAAAAGTCTGGAAAATAAAACAATCAAATAACATAAATAACAGATTGTTTGGTCTGATTGAAGGCAAGTTTGGTCCGACCCAAAGTCCCAAAAACAGTCTAGCAATAAATAGTGGATTTTAAGACTAATTTGGCTCGAATAAAGGACTATTCAGTTCAACTAAAGTAGTGTTTGTTATAATCAAGAAGTGGTTCGACCTGACTGAAAGGAGACATACTTTTTGAAAAAAATCAATTACAACCGAAACTTCATCGGCTGGCTTCTGTGCAACTGAAGGCCCTCATCGGTGTGAATGAAGCATAACAAAAGTGCACGATTTTGAAGTCAGTGTGATATTTTTCCATTTAAGGAGGTGTTTTAGGCCATTCTAGGGATGAATTAGGGCATGTCAGAGAGACCAAGTGACGGCAAAGTTTCCATGAAGTCGTTCTTCTTTTTTAATTTTTCAGTTCTAGTTTGTTTTTCATATTTTTCTTTTGTTCTAGGATGTTAGTTATGCTAGGCTAATCTCTTAGCTAAGCTTAAGGGATGAAGCTTATAGTTAATTATAGTATTTAATTTATTTGATTAAACAATAATGGTTTAAATTATGATATTAGATTGAATTGGTTTGAATTTACTTTATAAAAGTCTTTGAGTTATTTATTGCTTTGATTCATTGTGAACTCAGTTACCTAGTGTTCGAAGTATCGGTATTGCTACAAGTTTTGCTAGCCAGGGATATGGAAATAATATTAATATCGTCGATAATATCACTGATAATCGAAAATGCAAGGAAACATGAGAAAAACGGTGGAATTTTTAGCAAAAATTCAGGAGATGTTAAAATATACATATTTGTATATTGAGAAATAAAAAAAATTGCAAAAAGAATTCATACATAACAAGTTTCCATTTAATGGGGCTTTAAGAGCATGTGTTGTTGTAAGAAATCAGTCCAACCATCCCATCCGACCTATTTAACCATCAAGACTTCCATACAAACATCCATTGATATTGTAAAATATCAACAACATATGATATTTCACCAAGCAATCATCAACAATTGGAAAGAAAACGAAAGATTGTGGTTTCAATATCGCGCGTATTGCAATATCGAGATATTTCAATATTATCAATAACAAATTGAATACTACAAACAACCGTGTGCCTATGAAAAAAAAATTGAAATAAAAAAATTTCTAATAAATAAAAATTTGATGATATCAATACGTTAACGATATTATTGAAATATCGTCGATACACTTATGATACAAGCATTACCTAGAATTTACATAGTAAAAAATATGGGCAATACAACGATATTGATGCATTGGCGATACAAGTGACACATAGAATTTACATTGTTGAAAATGTTGGCGATTATATTAGCGATATTGATGCATTGGCGATACTTAGTGATACATTGCTAATACCTGGAATTTTTTATACTACCAGTGTTATTAGTATCGCTACCACTGTTATTGGTATCGCTGAGCTGGAGATAAAGATAATATCGGAGATATTTCGATAATATCAGAGATAATTTGAACACTGGTTACATCAGATGTTTTGATTGAGCAATTGCTTAGCTTGATTAGAGAATGAATCAATCTGTACAATTCACTTATATATTGTAGACCTTGGGTATAATAGATGACCAAATTCCCTGCGATTGAGATCTGAGTGTTTCATGAAAGGATCGTTCAATTAAATTCATGATTTGTTTAGAGAATGAATCAATTTGTATAATTCCCTGATCTATTGTAGACGTTGGGCATAATAGATGATCGAATTCCCTATAATTGAGATCTGAGTACTTCATTAGAGTATCGCTCAATTGAATTCATATTTTGCGGGTGTTTATTATTGAAATTGGTTTAATAGAATTATTTTTTGATTGAATATAATAGAATTCTAATTCCAATTGAGTTATAAGAGTTAAATTAATAAATTAGATATTGTGATTGCTATAAGTGGATTCTTGGATTCTTAGTATTTTATTATTATTATTATTTTAATCCTTCTACATCACTGGTGTAATCCAAAATCTTTTTAATTCCATAAATCTTAGTTCTAATTATTCTCAAGCCAATTCCCTGTGAATCGATCTAAGTCTCACCGAGTTAAAACTACATCACAGCCTTACACTTAAAGTTGTCATCATTCTAAATCAATTAGTACAATGTCCTGAGTTATTACCTAAAAGATCGGCACGGGCGCTTTACCTTGGATTAATCCTTATAAGGTCAATATGAGTGCTATGTCCTGATTTACTCCCTAAAAGATCAGCACGAGTGGTCTACCTTTGAATTACTCCTAAAAGATCATATTAGAAATATTATTGTTTTTATTGTTGTTCTTACTAAATATTTCGAGAGTTAAAATAGTTATGTGATCTATCATTTTACTTCGTTGCCTTGATTCTGCTTTCTAAATTAGAATGTTGAAATCATACACTTGCTTTTCTTTTATATGTTTACGTAATATACTAACTTGAAAATTTTAAGATATAAGTATGAAGTGATTTCACTGGGCTATCATGCTCACCCATTCTTAAACACATTTCAAGTGCTGAGCTGGAATAATACAAGGATGCAAGCTCTTATTATTAGCCTTAGATGTAATTTGATTTCCTTTGTTAATTTTTTAGATATTCGATTCACATTTATTTATTTAAATTGATGTACAATCAGGCTTGAATATTGGATTTATATTTCCTTTTGCTTAGAAGTTTAATGGAATAAATATGGATGGATGTCTTCAATGCATTGGGTTGTTTCAGTTGTATGTTAATTATAATGTATTAAAATGGCATAGATGTACTATTAATGCCAATATTCAAATATATATCACGGGCTTAGAATTCAAAGTCTCGAAGTACTCTACTTAGGTACTCAGATTTTGGGGCATAACATGTACACTCATGGAGACGCCTTGGATCTTCTCCCAGAATTACTTGTCATGGGACCACACGATCCAGAGAAGTAGCCAATTTCCAATGGTGCAATTCATGTGATCGTATGGGCAAGCTCAGATCACCTGAGGGCCCAAATAATGTCAACATCCCAAACGAACGCTTCCTCGTGTGACACCTGTTTATACAATCATCTTGACCACCTTGGCCACTTTAAAGATCGTGCACCCCCACACCATCAACTACCGTAGTGTCCCCTCCTTAGCTCGATTTGTATCCAGCGTGTTCAAGCAAATACTATGGCGATTCCCTCGCTAAGTTGTAGAACCTAGTTTGGCATTTGATTCGGGAGACTTTGGTTGTGGATGGTTGAGTTGCCCATATCATATCATATAATATCATATCATGTATAAGGCCCATGTGGTATCTTATTATCATTGCTCATAACTGTCATCAAATACATGTCTATGCATGATATTACATACAATTCACATCAGACCATATCAATTTGACTGAGGGTCGCTATCTGATCTAATAGGACCAATCTCAAAGAATGCATCAAGACACCTAGTCAGACCAAACCAAGCTGCAATTTTAAAAATATGACCTGCTCAAGGAATGGTCATTCATAGTTGTCCATTTATCACCATCCACACTATCATGTAGTTCTCCAAGTGACGGTAATTCTTAATGATTTCAGATCTGACACATGATCATCATATCATCCCCAAAAGTGAGCCACAAGTTGTTGATGCATAGAGGTGAGTCCGTGTCGGCCCAAACTGTACGTTTTGTGGGCCCCACAAACCAATCCAGAGGTCCAGAAGGAGAGGGATGCCGACTGACGCTCCTCTCTAAACCGTCCGTACAAACACTGTCAATACAATACATGGGACCCATGTGTGGGCCCCACCTCATCAATCCACTTCATACGTTATGTTTCCATCTTGCGAAAAAAAACCCCATTTACAACTTTTTTTTTTTACTTTCGTTCCATCAGGTGTCCATGGATCGTCACCAATGGTGTGTGAGAGGAATTCCTTTAAATCTATCAGTCGCATCATCATTCTGGCCATCTACTGGTTAGCCTTCTTTTTGGACCTTCATGTACCTACATAAGGAACGGACAAAGGAGACCCTAGCTAATACAGGGGACCCTTTGATGCCTAAGTCAATTAGGGAATCTGGGTCTGGTTGCAAACTGAGTTTGTAGGCTGAAGATTATGTGTACCTTTCACCATCAGGGATGCTTCTCTTTATAGGTAAGAGATAGCGGTGCAGTGGAGGCAGTTCCCTTGTTTGGTAGGTGCATATTGTGGAGGGATTTGGATCCCGTTCTTGTCGAAGAGATCTCCCGAGATCCTCAGCTGGGATCTCGTGCGGATCCTGTCTTGGGGCATCTAGCTAGATCTTCGACTGGGATTTCGGGTAGACGACGATGAAACTAGGTCAGAACCATCAAGGGTGGAATTATGCCGACCTAGGGTAGTGCTGACTTGGGGCAAACACCATTTCGAGGTCATGCCGACCTGGATTCTTTGCGAGTGGTGGCCGAGGTCCATTTGGTCTTGGGCTCTCCGACCTGCACTTGGAGGTGGTCATGGAATCAAGTTCGAGCTAGTTCGTTGTTCAGGAGTGGTGTCTTAAGCCATGTTGGCTGTTGGTCGAGCTCGCCCGCAGGCTTCTGACTTGACCTTAGTTATATTGGCCGATCCAATCCCCCCCCCCCCTTTCCAAGGTTGCGTAGTAGACTTGGAAAGGTACGGCGTGATAACGAGGATCAGGGCGCATCTTTAATGTAGGAACAGGCGGCGTGCACGAGGATCAGGGCGCATCTTTAATCATGATGCGTTGTGCTCAAGGTGGCATGTCATGGCTTGAGGTCACGTGCGTTGTCAGGGTATTTGATCGGCGCTTGGCGTATGAGGCGATAACACGTGGTGTTTCCTTGAGAGCTGGGTCGCTCAGTGTGTGGGAGAGCTCCACGTGTCCGAGCATGGGCGTTGAGGAGCCATTGTGGTTGCCGTATCAAATGAGCACATTAAGTGCCCGTACAGCTAGGTTTCCTATAAAAGTGGGAAATCCTCATCGAGCAGAGGTTATTTGCTTTGTCATTACTCTACCTCTCTTTCTTCTTGAAAAGAAGAGCTTAAGAAGTCCTAGAGGGGGGTGAATAGGACTATGCCAAATAAAAAAATTAAAGTGCTGAAATATTAAATAAATCAGAAATCTCAATCGCACTAGTATTGAAAAATTGATTCAAACTAATTCGTAGGACAGCCTACACCCAAACTAGGGTAGGACAACCTTATTTCACGAACATTTGTAAGAATCAATATCTCAAACTAAGCAAAAGAAAATAAAGTTATCTATTACAAACATTCACCACTTTTGCATAAATGAAATTACAAACATTTACCATAAATACAAAAAGTAAACATTCACCACAACACTAAAAATTATAGTGGTTCAGTGTGTACAACAATCGTTCTTAAACAACCACACCTACTCCACTCTCAATAATCACTATCGACGTGAGATTGACTTTCATTATAAATAAGGTTTTCTTGGGGTCACCTTAAAACTTGATACAGTTGTGATTTTAAAGGGCTATCACAAAAAAAAAAAAAAAAAAAAAAACCATTTCTCTGAGAATTTTCTATTTTAGAAAAACCAACAAATGAGATTTTCTAACTATCTCAATAAACTAAATTATAAAAACAAAGTATACTTATCTTCTCCTTTGAAGATGTATCAGTCAATGTAGCCGTAAAACCGCTTCTCTTTTAGTAGATTGTTCAATGTTCAGTCATATAGACAATGGTTCAAGGTTCTACATTGATTTTAAATAGATTCAAACCAAAGGCTACTTGTTTGAATTCCTTAAGATCTCAAAGAAGAGTATTTACTCTATTTATAAAATAAGATTCAGAAAATAAGAGATTAAAGAATTAAAACAAAAACATCTATTAAAAATATTATAAATACCATGCAATAGCTTAACAATAATGGGGGCTTTTCTCTCTCTTATAGAAGGATTTAATAGACTTGAATTGTTAATTTCGGATTGAGAGAAGACCTCTATTTATAGTTAAAGAAGTTGTTGCTTCAACTCGTCTAAGAATCGGATTCCGTTCCAACAAAATTTCAAATTTGAGCGCGATAAGATAAACAGATCTTCGACTGGTCAAAGGCCCTGCTCGACTAGTCGAGGGTGCCTAAAATCCGAACTGATTTAGTTGCTAGATTTCGAGTCGAGCAACCCTCGACTGGTCGACGGCACATCTTCGACTGGTCGAAGAAGTAATGGAAAAATCCGTTTTCTTCAGTTTAAACTAGGACTGGTCGAAAAATCCTTAGACTAGTCGAGTCACAACTTAGACTATTCGAACCTAAGCGTAAACTAGTCGAACTTTAGCCTAACATAAGCATCAAAACCCATTTAAGTTATGTTTTGAAAGTACCTAAGCCTAAGGTCTTTCTAGGGTTTGTTATACCTAAAATGACTGAACTTTGAAGTAGTTTGAATTTCATGGAACTTGTTCTTCTACTTGATTCTTCAATAGAGCTTGAAGTTGAAGATGAAGCTTGATCTTCTATTAGAACTTTAGTAGAACTTGAACTCAATCATCTTGAACTTAGCAGAATTTGAACTTTCCATCTTGATCTTAAACTTCATTAGAGTCTTGAACTTTCCATCTTGATCCTCTACTTGACTTGAACTTTTAGTAGTGTCTTGAGCTTTCCATCTTAATCCTCTACTTGAACTTTTAATAGCATCTTGAACTTTCCATCTTGATCCTCTACTTGACTTGAACTTTTAATAGCATCTTGAACTTTCCATCTTGATCCTCTACTTGACTTAAACTTTGAACTCTCCATCTTGATCCACATTATAAGGTCTACTTCATAAGCTCTTTTGTCTAAACAAAATTTGACAAACAAATGTGTGCTTTTTACAATATAGCACTTACACTTCTCCTCTCAGACTCGGGTGATTTTCGGTGGCTTCCAAACTTCTTCCCCTTCTCCAGTGAGCTTCGTCCCTTGCCTTCTTCTCTCCACTCTTTTCTCTTTCTTCTGGGGTCTTGATATTCAGCATTCTCTCCGTCCAAAAAGCGAAAATGCCCGGATCATCGGATTGTTTGGGGGAATAATTTCAGCGTGATGGTGGGCCGGACGGTTTTGATCTTCTGGAGAATCCGACCTCTCCGCTGATAATGATGAGTGACAAGACTTCCAGGCAGTCTGGGGTTGTCCCTCCATGTTCTCAAGTCGATCTGTTCCCGGTCTACTCATGCTTATCACCTTATAGGGCCCTTCTCAGTTCAGCCCTCGGATCCCTAAGCCAGGCTCCTTGGTATTCTAGAATGTTCTGCATAGGACTAGGTCTCCAACTCGGAACCTTCTCATTTTCACTCTAGAGTTGTAGAACCTTTTTTCTTTAATCAGGTCGAGGTCTAACGGCATCTGCTTGGTGTTCTAACATTCGTCGTAAGAGTGGGTTCGGGCAGTCGGGAGTCCGATTTTGACTAGGACGACAACGGCTTCCGCACTGAAGGAAAGTTGGGGAAAAAGGAGTTTCGCCTGTGGCTGTCCGGGCAGTGGTCCGGTATGCCCAGAGAACGTGGGGAAGCTCTTCTGCCCAAGCTCATTTAGCTTTCTTGAGCTTGGTTCGGAGATAATTCTTGATGATTTTATTGACCGCTTCGACTTGCCCGCTAGGCCAAGATGATGAGTAGACGTTCCGAATTTCGAGGTTCCCGCACATGCCTCGAAATTAGTCGTTATCGAACTACTTCCTGTTATCTAAAACGATCGTGTGGGGGACCCCATATCGACAAATGATGCTCTTCCAAACGAAGTCTGTAATCTTCTGCTCGGTGATCTTAGCTAGGGGCTCGGTCTCGACCCACTTAGTGAAGTAGTCGACCATGACGACTGCAAACTTGGTTTATCCTTTGCCGATTGGCAGAGGGCCAATGATGTCGATCCCCCATTATGCGAAGGGCCATGGTCCAGTCACAGGAGTCAATTGCTCAGATGATTGATGGGGTACAGTCGCGAATCGTTGACACTTGTCGCATTTCCGAGTGTATTGCCTGGCGTCTATCTAGATAGTTGGCCAAAAATATCCGTGCTGGATGACTTTATGAGCAAGGGCAAGGCTACCTGGGGTAGTGCTAACTTGGGGCAATCATCGTTTCAGGGTCGTGTCGACCTAAGGTCATGCCAACTTGGATTCTTTGCGAGTGGTGGTCGAGGTCCATTTGGTCTTGGGAACTCCAACTTGCCCTTAAAGGTGGTCGTAGAGTCGAGTTCGAGCTAGTTTGATGTTCGGGAGTGGTGTCTCAAGCCACGCTGGCTGTTGGTCGAGCTCGCTTAGCCCGCGGGCATCTGACCTGACCTTAGTTATACTGGGCAATCTAATCTTCCCATAACACTATATACATGAAAATCTAAAATATAGATGAAAATTACAATGAATTATAAGGAAATGCTAGTCTTATTGTGACCATTTAATAAGGGTCATTAAAACAATTTTCATAACAAACCATCCATACATACACCATATATCATATCCAAACTCATTAAACATCAAAGCATCGGAAAACATTTAACATACATGAATATCACTTTGATTAGACCCTTACAATGTGTCCAATTAATCATGATAAAAATCATGTTCAACATTGACCACCAGTGAAGTGTGTCAATTTGAATAGGCCGTTCTCCCAATTTAAATGTTTGTTTGGGCTCAAATTTTATGTAGCGGTTCCCTACGAATGATACTTCGCCACCCTACTAATTGTTGCATACCCTACTACGAAAGAAGTCTATCAATCTATCTTATCCATGAACATACTCATGATTCAATTCTTCCATTGTTATGGCCATCCACCACACACACACACACACACACATGTTGATCGAATCATAAATCATCATATTTAAGTCATCAAATTATCATCAAGTGTAATTAAAATAATTTTAAAGATAAAAAAAAGGTTTAACTATTAAAATAAAAGTTTAACAATTCAAATTTTTCATAAAATCAATTAAAATCTTTTTTTTTTTTTTAATACCGAACAAGGTGGAAAACGAGTCGACGAGTCCCTAATCTAATAGATCTAGTCTAGTCTAATCTAATAGATCTAGTCATAACATGTCCTTAGGTAAATCTAATGGATTCTTTATTGGTCCGTGCAAAAATCAATACATCTTGATGAACATACCCACTTAAAAACCAAAGTCATCTAATCAAGATTATAACCCTTACATGTCCATACGTTTAAGGATTAATCATCTTTAATGTAATATCAAGTTTGATCATTCTAATCATAATCTAGGCTAATGCTACCCCCCAAACTAGTAACTTGAATTGAATATACCAATATAAGTACTCAAAGGTCCAAACCAGAATCCTTATACATGACATACTCATACTCTTATATGGGATAAGGGTGAAGGCATGTTGAGTTTTTTTGTTTTAAATAAATAAATAAATAAAAGTTTGAAAATTCGTTTCCCTCCAAAACATTTTTGAAAAACCAAAGAAAAAAAAAAGGTTTTCTTTAGTCCCACATCGGATAAAGTAGGAGAAAACTGTTGGTTTATAAGTTATTGAGTGTTGAGTATCCTTACTTGAGGAAATGGAGAAAGATGTTCAGCTTGTGTATTAGAATGCACGCTTTGGCACGTGCGCGGGCATGGGCGTATGTAGTGTGGTTGTAGTAGTGCTAGTTGGTGCACTTCGCCCTTAATAAGAACGATCAGATTGATGGATTCGAAATCGTCGACCATTTCTGAGAATGACTAGTAGCTTTAATAGCCAAAACAGTCCAAAAACAGATGACCCTTATGATCCAACAGTCAAACTAACAAAATTTAGTACCAACAATAAAAAATATTTCACAAATGTTCTGGACCATTGATGACCACCTAGCAACGGTCCACACCTCAAATGCTATATAAACTTGACCTTCCAGGTCCAGAATCATCCAAGTCCAATAGATTCAATCAGAATTCAAAACTGTTTTCCCCCTTTAATCATCCAAGTCCAATAGATTCAATCAGAATTCAACATGATCTCTCTAAACTGATTTTCCCTTTTAAGATTACTTAAGAACTAGCTGAGACTGAGTTCAAGCACTCAACAAATCTACCATAGAAGCGAACTGCGTTAACTGAATCCTTATATAAGTCCCTTCATGATTGCTGCACGCAAGACCTTACGAAATGCTAGTCTTATCCTGGAAGCAATTCACCTATAACCCACCAGTGATCTCAATTCAATAAGAGAATGGGACAAATTAAGCTCTAAGGACAACGTATTACATATGTGATTCAACCAATGTTACTTTTATTTTTTTGTCTTTCAATTTTCAATATTATTTTGTGAAATAATTTTCAACAATCTTAAATCTTAATTCATGAATACCAAAAGTATTGCATCCATTAAAATTGATGAACCCAGATGTGATTAGACTTGACCGATTCGATGGTACAAACTTCACCAGATGGCAAGACAAGTTGAAGTTTCTTCTCACCGCCTTGAAGATATTCTACATTCTGGATCCCAACCTATAACCATCACTAGAAGCGACTGACAACAACACTCCAGAACAAATTGTTGCCGGAGTTAAACGATAAGAAGACAAACTATTGTGTCGCAATCACATCCTCAACGCCCTGTCTGATCGGATGTACAACATGTACATAGGAACAACTTCAACAAAAGAAATTTGGAATGCGTTGGAATACAAGTATAGGGCCGAAAAAGAATGAACACGGGAATTTCTAATTGTCAGGTCCTTCGATTTCACAATGGTAGACAATAGGCCTCTGCTGGCCCAAAGTTATAAATTACAGTTGATCGTAAACAAAAAAAAAAGGCACTAAAAATCGACTTACTTGAATCTTTTTAAGTTGAAACTATTATAGACAAACTGTCACCAAGTTGGAAAGACTACAGGAAGAAGTTACTGCATAAATCAGAAGAATTCACCTTGGAACAAATTAAAAAACATATTCGCATTGAGGAAGAATCTCGTAACCAATATAAGAAAGATTATGCCTGTTTCGACAAGGAAACAAATGTATTTGATTTGGGAGTATTATCTTATTTAAACATAACAATGAAAAAGTATAAAGACAATCATCATATCTTTATTGATACTGAATTCATTTACATCCTCTCTATATCCCTTGATTCTAAGATAGATCATTCAGGATTGAAGAATTATTCTAAGTGCAATTGTTATGGTTCAATAGAAATTTCAGCATCATTCCAGCGCTATTTCGGTTATCTCCCAATACTTAGGAGGAATTACTGAATTAATCAGTTAATCTTCTTGGAGATAGGAATTCCGGCAGCACTCCGTTAGCTTCTTCAGTCATCTCCCAATACTTAGGAGGAATGTTGAATTAATCAACCAATCTCTCCTTTCAAAGAAGATTTGAAGACTCAGTAAAACTCCTGCACCAAGCTAGTTGAGTGACCTTTTGCGCGACCCACGCAACTGATAATGTAGTTGCGCGGTTCGCGCAAAGGATATTCTGGTTGCGCAGTCCGGGCAATTGATATCACACTTTGCGCGGTCCGCGCAACTAATCGTTGCCTCTCTTCTACCTTCAATTGCTTTGCTTCGGTTTCCGAAATATTTCAATTCCTCAAATGAAAGGAAGAGCGGGGTATTTATAGGCCCTTCACACGTGTCAGTGGTCTTCGTTGATTGCACGATCCGCGCAACTGTCGCCCTTGTTCCGCGACCCGCACAACTGTCACTCTTGTTCTGCGATTCGCGCAACTGTCACTCTTGTTCTGCGGGACTTGCACAATTGAATCAGTTGGTTGCGCGACCCGCACAACTGCATCATTTGGTTGCCCGATCCGTGCAAGTGACTTCTCGGTTGCACGACCCGCGCAATCTTGTCTTCCTCCAGTATTTCTCCCTTGCATGCCAATCTTTCCTTTTCATGATCATCATCATTTTTTTTATGCTCCAACAGATGCCCCCTTGATCCGTTCTTTGTTTTATTGGATCAAAGAATCAGGATCAACTTACACTAAATTTCCTTTGTAATTTTCAACTGGTTGCGCGACCCGCGCAACCGACACCCGGGGACCGTACTCGGCCATTTTGTCTATAAATAGTGAAACTTCTCATTTTCTTCTATCTTCAAATTTCTGCAGCGAAGCTCTTACAAAATTTTCGCTCCCCGCGCAACTGATCACTGTTGCGCGACCCGCACAACGACTTTTCGTCGCGCAAGGCTTTTAAGCCGTTACGCTGTCCACGCAACGACCAATCTCGTCGCGCGATCCGTGCAACTCCCACTTCTGTTGTGCGATCCGCGCAACCTCCGTTTTAGCAAATCTTCCCAAACTTAGCTTATTTCATTCCTCATGGCTCGCACCAAGAGGACTTTTACTGTTATCAATCCTCCTTCCAGTCAACCATCCCATCAAGAGTTACCAAATACTGAAGCTTATCATACCACAACTCCTCAGGTAACAGGATCGCCATCTCCTCCGACTCAACCTTCATCCAAACGTTTCAAGACAACTGCTAGACGTCCTGCTTACATAAAGGAGCCCGTACTTCCCACTTTCGACTTCACTTCACGGATCAAATCGTTATCATCCCCCATTCACAGAGCCATTGCCACAGGCGACCTGACCATGCCTCCAAAGCACGGTCGCGAATATGATTGGGATGAGTGGTTGAAGACCACAGCTCATTATCAGACAAGTAGTCAGAGGCCACCTATCAGAGAAGATACCCCTCCTCCTTACAGGCCTAAGAAGCATCACCGAAATAAGGCCAAAGAATTTCAAGAGAAGATTAAGGAACATAATCGGAAAAAACTCAACAACTCCTGGGAATCTGTGTGCGAAGTACAGGGTGCCATAAAATTTAACAACCCTTACAAATGAGGTGTTATCTCTCTTCCACTCAACATGCACCGCCATCATTCTATGCTGGGCTGTGAACCTAGAGATTACTTATCGGCAGAAAGGTTAACTTATGTGAAATCTTGGTCTTTTAAGGAAACTAGATTATTGGAAGGAATTATGCAGCCACCAAGACCAAGGCAACAAATAGGCGATATTCACTCTATGGTTTTTCTCATCCCTTCTTACGACGTCCATAGCCTATACCCGTCTCATTTTTATGAAACCCTCAAACAGCGTTTTAGCTATCGTCCCCAACTCTGGAGTCCAGAAGAATTCAGAACCAGAGGCCTTCTGACTCCCAGAAATTATTATTCCGAATGGGCTGGGGCAGTTTTGACAAAGTATGATAAGATTTTGTCGGACATTGGCATCTTTTTGGCAATAGAAGCGACATCACATCCTTTCTGTAAAGAATCTTCTATCTTGAAGGCATTCCTCAATTACTGGTGTCCTTCCACCAATTCTTTCCATCTCCCTGAAGGTGAAATGAGCATCACATTATGGGATATCCACAAAATCGCAGGTTTACCAATTACCGGCCGGTTTTTTGATGAATTCGTCCCCACTAATGAAGAATTTTCTTTCGTTTCATCTCCTGATCGCCTCCCTTTCATCTCAGAGTCAACCATTGAACTCTTCAAGGAGATGTCAAAATTTCCAAATATTCATAAGATCCACCCCATGCAATGATTGGCGCATTTCAGCCGTGCTCTTAAGTAATTTTCTTTTTCTTCGCTTTCCTTTTATCATAGCTTTATATATATATATATATATATATATATATATATATATATATATATATATATAAACTTTAATCTTATTCATTTACCCTTCCAGATTCAACGGTAATCATTCGCGAGAGCTCGAGCGCCTTAGGAAAGGCATAAAAGGTCGTGCCGAATATTCTGTTCATGGGGAACTTGCAGCCTTCATCGCATACTGGCTGAGTATAGTGGTCTTCCCCAGTTCCAAATCAGCAGATGCCATCCGTCCTTCATTATTCGTAGTCGCAGGTGCTATGGCTGAAGGAATGAAGTTTTCTCTTGCTCCACCTGTCCTCTGTTCAATCTACAGAGGTTTTGGGGAAATAGCATGCCACATAAAAAGTCCTTCTGTCGGCTCGGCCTCAACTTACATGCCATGGCATTATTTTTTGGGTTGGCTTGGCGTTTACTTTCCTTGGACTTTCGAAGTTCCAGAAAAAGCCTACATTCACCCTTCCAAAGTTCCTCTTTATTTTTTTCAGAAGAGGTCCATGGCCAAAAGATCTTATGACTGGGCCAAGGATGCCATTTCTTCTGATGCTAAGATAAATTACTTCCATTTCAGCCTTCCCCGCTATATTGTAGATACTGAAAAGGCGGACACTGACTCACTCTCTCCAGCGGAAAGGGGATTTTTTATATCTATCAGATCATGCAGCCTGCCCTTGAGAGAAGGGACCGAATTCTGGAGAGAACCATATTATCCAAGTCGCTTCGCGCGTCAATTCGGTTTCGACCAGGCAGTACCGGAAGACTGTGGACTGGTTACTCGAAGAATGCGCAGTTACGGGACTAGTCCATATAATTGGGCAATGATCTGGAAACAATTGTTGGGCCGAGCTAATTCTTCCTTCATTATCCCAGGATGCGATCGTACTCCAAGGGCATCATACAATCACATGAGATGGTGGGTGCACCAATCATACCTGGTCCGGAAAAGTCTTCCAGTGTCGCAACCGGTCTGGCTTCCTCCCCCCAGGCTCAAAGGTCGCATTTTTGAGGCAGGCATTGGCTTCATTGCAGAAACCAGTCATGCTCCTTCAGGTAGTATTCGCGTCATGATCTCAGTGGATGAACCCATTCGTGAAATAAAACCTGATAATACTCTTGAAGGATGGATAGCATATGGTGATACTTGCGAATTTGAGCAAATTCCCCTTTATCAACCGCCTAGAGAAGAAGTTGCAACAGAATCTCCTATTCAACCCAAGATTAATGCTGGCCCACCTAACCAACCTTCTTCTTCCACTTTCCATCAACAACAACCGGTTCCTTCTCCTGCATCAGGGACTGTTCGTCTTTCGGAGCAGCCACCCTCTTCTCCAATGACAAGATCTCGCACACGCGCTCAGGCTTCTCCATAGGGAGAGACTACTGTCGTTACTGGCCCAGCTCAAATTACTGTGGATATTCAACTGGAAAGTTCCCAACCTCCTCCCTCTAAAGGCAAGCAAGTTGTCATCGAAGATTCAAGCACAGAGGATACTGTTGGCGAAGATTCGTCTTCTTCAACTTCTTCGTCTGAGGATACTTCCTCTAATGAGAGTGAGGTAGAAAGGGAGAATCTTGATGATGCTTATGAAGAAGGAGAAGTGAATATTAGTGGCGAAGATGAGGCAATCGCAGAAAATATTCCTGCTGACGAAAGACATGTCCCTTCCACTTCCGAGGCTACTCTTGCAAAGCCCTCCCCTGTAGTGAGGGAGGAAGAAGAACCTCTTGATTATGGAGAATACGGATATTCGCCGCGTAAGATAGTTTCGCTATCATCATTTCACTTTTGTTCTTCCTTTCTTTTATCTCACCCATTTCATTTCAGGTGATCATGCTGTAATTGCGGAAGCACGTAACGCTTCTCCTCTGAACTTGCCCCCTGTCGCACCATCAGCCTCGTCGAGATCTTCCATACCCCCGTGATCAGTGGCGCGCAAAATCGCTTTTTCAGAGGAGCCCGCTGACTTGCTCATCCCTGTTACTGCCACTACAAGTGCTGAAAACATAGCTCCATCTTTTGCTGACATGATAGCACCTGATCCTCTTCTTGCAAGAAGAGGGCAACCACTTGTTGTTTTGGTATCAGCAAAAGGTATATTCTCTTTTTCTTTTTCTTTTTTTTTTGCTACTTTTCTTATCACCTGTGCATAAAACCTTTATCAAAAATTTATTTCATTCCTGTCAGGGAACTTACTTCCAAGTAGTGCAGCCAGTTCTGGTTCTATTGGCACTTCATTGAATGTGACATCTTTTGAAAAGATCTCTGCGCATAAATTAGCCTTGATCAGGAATTCAATACTGGCTATTGTTGAAATCTTCAAAGATCCTGATCAATGGTGTGACTTGGCTGTTGCTTTGGATGTTTTGAACAGCGGGTCTCGCATGGCTAAAGTTAATATCTCCCCTTTACGCGATGCTCTCTTGAGATTTCATAATTCAATAACAGCCATGCCATCAACTGCAACCATGACTGTTCCTCCTGAGATCTTAGAATACAGAAAACAGCTTGTAGATCTCAAAGAGAGAGAATTTCCCAGCTTGTCCCTCTTGTCTCTCGTCACGATCAAGAACAATCATCTTTACAGGATCAATTGAAGACTCTTGTTAATGAAAAATCATCTGTTCTAGATCATATTACAGCCCTGAAGCAAGAAATTTTGCAATTGAAGATTAGTGTGGAAATTGAACTTTGACATTCAATCATCTTTCAGATTGGCAGAGTTCGGAGATAGAGCTAAATATTGAAAGAGTCCAGGAGAAGATAGAATGCAGCTGTCATTCTGTGGATTCTGAGAGATCCGAATTATTAGAGAATGAAAAGCTGATCCTTTCTTTAGAGGGAAAACTAGCGGGTATTCCGGATCATGCCCAACTGATTTCGAATGCTCGATTGGAGCATGTCGCTACTCAAGTTAGTCTTCAAGAAAATTTGCAGCAATACTTAACAACATTAGGCATCACAGGAGAGCTGTAAAATGTATATTTTTAATAGATATTTTGCTATTGTTCATGCTTTTAGAAAAGAATCGTAAGTGACTTATGACATTCAGATGACGATACGTTGTCTAATTTATGTGATGTTCTGATCAATGTATTTATGACGCGTTATGTTCCTTTTATTTTATTTTACTATTATATTGTATATTTATTTATATCCTTTTATGCCTTGTCAGTAGGGATTTCCTAGATGATCCTTATTCTTAATTGGCGGTATATTTATTTATATCCTTTTATGCCTTGTCAGTAGGGATTTCCTAGATGATCCTTATTCTTAATTGGCGGTATTACGTTTCAATTTAGTTAGTCACACAGTTTAAGCTCTTGAGTAGTGGAGCGCGCGCATACACAGTTTAAGCTCTTGAGTAGTGGAGCACTTGTTAGTCTTATGTGATGGTCTTTGTAACTCTCTAGAGTTCTCTTGGACTTTCCACTGCCTTGAGTTCACAGGTCACGGTCCATCAGAGGGGCCCAGTGACGCTACTGGGCGGTAAACTGTTGGTTTTACGCATAGGGTTGGCTACGGTAACTCTCTAGAGTTCGCAAGGCTCGCAAGGCTACCTTTGGGCACCAAATCTAGGGTCGCCAGTCCATCAATGAGTAGGCTTAATCCCTTCCTCACGAGTTACTATTGAAATCAAACCGTAGATCTGGAGGGTCTTACGCATGGTTGGCCTAAAAGCTCACACTGCAGCCCCTGTTTTCTTCGTCTATAAGGTCAAGCCCATTCACGGGAGGGCACTTTCATCCGTTCCCTGTGGCTCTGCTGAAAAGCTATATAGACGGCATGGGAGTTACAGTGACTAGTCTTCGCAGATTTATGACCTTTTAGGCTTTGAATCCTTGACTTTGTCAGCTGCCCGCATAGGTGCGCACGATGGTCTTCGCGGGCTTTTTGGCGATCTTGATAGGTTTTATGTGTAGCTGGCCAGCCCTTTTAGAGCTTGATCCTTTAAGGATTTGATCCTTTTAGAACTTGATCCTTTTTTTTTTTTTTTTTTTTAGAGCTTTTAGCTCTTTCTTAGAGCTTGATTCTTTTGATTTGGCTCTTTTAGGATTTGGCTTGGCTAGACTGCCTCTTTGATTGAAATTGATATATCCTTGCTTTTGATAGTATCTTTAAGAAGATTCATGCCTTGTAAGGCAATAATAATTGTGATCATTGTCATTACCAGCATAATAGACGTTTCCGACTGAGATTGATACGTCTTTGTTTTTTATAATGTCTTCAAGAGGATCAATATCTTCAAGAGAATCTTCAAGATGATATTGACCTTGTCAAACTTATTTGGTGATGACAATGATCAATATATATATATATATATATTTTTAAGAATTAATGCTTGCTAACATAGTTGACATGCTCGTGAATTTCTTCTTCATAGCTTCTTTTGTTGACATATAGACATGATTTTATTTCTCCCTGCCCCCCTTTTGATACAAAATCATTATGCCGATAATATTCTTGGTCAAAATCAGCATGCCTCTCTTCAGGGGTAGTGTCTTTTGATGAAGCGGGCGTTGACAGGTATACTGATACCCTGCCCCTCTTGATTTGTGATTCTATATGCCCCATTGGAGTATACTTCTTTTACCACATATGGACCATCCCATTTAGGCTCGAACTTGCCCCCTGTCTGGCAGGTGACCACTATAGGTTTTTTTTAGCATTAGCACCATATCCCATTTTTTGAAAGAGCGGTATTTAACTTGTTTATCAAAGGCAGCCGATATCCTGGCCTGATATGATTGCAACCGCTGCTGAGCTGCTAAACGTTTCTCATCGAGCAGATCTAATTCTTTCAACCTTATTTTTGCATTTTCATCATCTGTTATATACTGATGTACCGCTATTCTGAGCGATACCACCTGTATTTCAATTGGAATGACTGCCTCCATGCCATAGATTAATGAATAAAGTGTCACTCCTGTTGCTGTACGATGGGTAGTTCTATAGGCCCATAATGCTTCCTGTAACTTTTCATTCCAATCGCGCTTATTGCCTGTCACCGTTTTCTTTATTATTTTGACGATCGTTTTGTTAAACGCCTCTGCTAATCCATTAGCCGGGGGATAGTAAGGTATTGAAAACGAATGTTGGATGCCGAACTTCTGACACAACTTTTTCCATGCCTCTATTTTTAAAAGGGGTGCCATTGTCAGAGACAATCTTTTTTGGAATACCATGACGGTATATTATGGCATGCCGGATGAAATTAACCACATCCTTTTCTTTAACATTGCGCAAGGCGACTGCTTCGGTCCACTTGGAGAAATAGTCCGTCGCTGCCAAAATATATTATTTTCCTTTAGACGAAGGTGGATTTATAGGGCCAATCACGTCGAGTCCCCAGGCTGAGAAAGGCCAAGAAGCAACGGACTGATGTAAGTCTTCCGGGGGAACATGTATTATATCCCCATGTATTTGACATTCATGACACCGCTTCGCATATTCTATCGCATCTTTGAACATGGTAGGCCAGTAATAACCCATTCGATGCACTCTATGGCATAAATTTCGGCCGGCTTGATGCGCTCCACATTCACCTGAATGTGCTTCCCGCAGCATTTGGTTTGCTTCTTGCTTGTCTAAGCACCGTAACAGCGTTCCATTATAAGATTTTCTATACAATACTTCGCTACATATGACAAATTTGCCCGATCGCTGCTTAATCTGCTGTCTTTGCGCATTATCTTCTAGCAGGATGTTATATTTGAGATAATCGACGAAAGGCTGACGTCAATCACTGTCGTTACTTCCAGACAGGATATAGGAAACATTTCAACGATTTCTTCGATAACCTCTGCGGATGGCAGGAATCTTCTTTCTTCTATAGTTACCTGGAGAGGACTTCGATTTGTGCAGGACAGAGCCGCTGCCAGACTGGCTAAAGCATCTGCTTTTGCATTCTCAGATCGCGGTATATGTTTGATTTCCACATGATAAAACTGTTCAAGTAACTGTTGTGCCTTCCGACAATAAGGCAGGAGCTCTTGTTTCCTTACTTCGAATTCTGTTGTCAATTGATTTATAATCAATTTAGAATCTCCGAAGATGTGCAATAATTTTATTTCCATTTGCTGAGCTATTTCCATTCCGATAATGAGGGCTCTGTATTCAGCCTCATTGTTCGTGCATGTAGTGCCCAGTGTGAAGGAGTATGGTAACAGATCGCCTTGAGGAGTAATGAATATCACTCTTGCCTCCGCTCCCGATGTTCGAGCAGCGCCATCAAAATACATTTGCCATGGGCTCTGAGATTCGGCCAACATAACCTGCTCGTCCGGGAAGTCATCATTAATTTCTTCACTTTCCGCCACAGGATGTGCTATGAGGAAATCTGCCATGGCCTGCCCTTTTACTACTTTCGTCGGTCTATATGAAATAGTATATTCTGATAACAATAATATCTATTTGGCTAATCTTCCCGACAACATTGGCCTGGTCATCAGGAATTTTATCAGATCTGCTCTTGAGATCAAAGTTATATCGTGGGAGAGACAATAATGCCTTAACTTCTGTACAGCGAATATCAACATCAAACATTCTTTCTCGATTGAGGAATAATTGCATTCTGCCCCCATCAATGTTCGGCTTAAATAATAAAGAGCAGTCTCCTTTCCGGCTTCATTTACCTGTGCCAACAAAGCACCCAAAGAATTTGTAGCTACAGATGTATACAAGATAAGCGACTTACCTCTTATTGGAGCTGTTAACACCGGCGGCTGTTTCAGCAATTCCTTGATTGAATTAAATGCGTTCTGACAGGCGTGATCCCATATAAATTCTGTGTCTTTCTTCATTAGCCAAGAAAATGGCTGACACCTTCCTGCGAGGTTTGAAATGAAACGGCGGATGTATGCCAATTTTCCTTGTAAACTTTTCAATTCCTTTATCGTTGTCGGTGGCGGCATATTTTGAATAGCCTTAATTTTTTCTGGATCGATCTCGATGCCGCTATGCCGAACAACAAAGCCGAGAAATTTGCCTAAAGATACCCCGAACGCACATTTAGCTGGGTTCATCTTTAATTGTTTCTTTCTGAGT
Source organism: Magnolia changhungtana (assembly GCA_030180095.1). Lineage (NCBI taxonomy): Eukaryota > Viridiplantae > Streptophyta > Magnoliopsida > Magnoliales > Magnoliaceae > Magnolia > Magnolia changhungtana. Next base: position 9,464,325 of record JASAUF010000625.1, read on the forward strand.
CGACGGAAGACTGCTGCTAAATGTTCACGGTGTTCTTGATGATCTCCTGACCTGACCACCAAGTCATCAACGTAGCATTCAACATGTTTATGCATCATATTTTGGAAGATATTTTTCATCGCCCTTTGATATGTTGCCCCGGCATTTTTAAGACCGAAAGGCATAACTTTGTAACAATAAATCCCGAGCGGTGTTCTGAATGCCATCACCTCTTCATCTTCGGGCGCCATCCTGATTTGATTATAACCTGCATAACCGTCCATAAAAGACATAATAGCATACTGAGTAGTACTATCGATCAATAACTCTGTTATCAGGAGAGGGAAGTCGTCCTTTGGACATGCTTCGTTCAAATCTCTGAAGTCAATACATACTCTGATCTGCCCATTCTTCTTCTTCACAGGAAAGATGTTTGATATCCACTTGGGATACTTAACTTCCCTGATGAACCCAATCTTTATCAGTTTGTTTACTTCCTCTTCGATTAATGGAATCAGGTCTGGGTGGAATCGCCTTTGTGTTTGCTTTACTGGTTTCTTTTCTTTGGAGATGTTTAATCGATGCATTGCTACGGAGGGTTCCAGTCCCGGCATCTCTTCATATGTCCAAGCGAAGACGTCTCTATTTTCTTTGAGAAGTTGGCCATATTTCTCAAATTCCTGTTCAGAAAGACTGACACTGATAAATGCATTCCTCGGCTCTTCTTCTGTTCCCAAATTTATTTCTCGTAAGCCATCTATTGTCGCTTGCCCCCCGTCTTCTATTTGTTTTGGAGCTATTTCAGGATACTCAACTGCTTTAGGATCTTGTTCTGGTATTGTGCGACCGAAATCATATTTATTGATATCATATTCACTGATGACTCTGCTCCTAGCCCCTGGAATTTTCTCCGCTTTTCCTGATCAACCCCGAGAGGGATTTGAATTCTTTTCCCATGATTTAGTCCAGTGGGTTTGTTACAATCAAAACCCATATTTCTCATGATTTTCTTGCTTACTGCACTGTATTTTTTCAAATTTTGCGGTGTTAACTCTCCGTGATATACATTGCTTGTAATCTCATCCTTTGCTTTCGCTGCGGCATTGAATTCTATCGGCTCAGGGTATTTAGTACTAGCCTTGACTTGAAATCTTCATGGAGGGGTTGTAAATGGCTTACACCTTTCAACATTGGGTAAGGGCATCGTATAATTGGACTGTAAGATTTTCAATTGTTCTGTCGATAACAAAGTCAACGGCGGCTGTCCCGGTTGTCTCAGACGTTTGGGTACAAAATAGAACTTCTTTCTTACTTCCGCAGTCCTAGAAGATTCCGCTCTTTCTTCTCTAACATTGTTTATTCGGACGTCTTTTAAAACTCTCTTTTCATCATTATTTCCCACCTCTTCGGAGAATCCCTTATAATAGCTGGCGTCCGCAAAAAAAGACTCAGCTTCCATATATGGTTTCGCGTCAGCCATCACCTTGCACTGCATTCCGTCCTTACAGTATTTGAAACATTGGTGTAGAGTAGAGGGTAGAATATTGTACTGACGTATCCACGGCCTTCCCAAGAGAAGGTTATACATTGTCACAACATTTATAACATGACATAAAACAGTAGTAATTAATTCTCCCACTTCCAATGTCACTGTAATCTTACCGAGTGCGCGTTGTCCATCTTGATTGAACCCCTGTATCATCATTCTGCTGGGGCGCAAATCAGAACGGCGATAGCCCAATTTGTTTATCATGGAGAGTGGCAAAAGATTCACTGTGGACCCATTGTCTATCATAATCCGTTTTATCTTCTTTTCACAAATATATCCTTCTATCATTAGTGGTCTATTATGTTCTGCTTCACCAATTAAATCATCATCAGAGAACGAGATTACTGGTAGACAATTTTCCCGTTCATTGTGTCTTTCATGTTTCATTTCTGTCAATAAAGCTTCTCTCACATTGCAATCAGATAGCGCTTGGATCAAACTCTGTCGAAACTCTTTAGATAACTTGAGCACATCATAGATGCTTAGACGTGCCGATATGCCTTTCAAGTGGCTAACTACGTCATAAGCCACTTTCGTCGCTTCGTTCCTGTTTTTACTTCCATCCTTGCTGTTTTGTCTTTCGGTAACTTCTTTTCTCACAACTCCTGCTTTTTATTTCACCGGACTCGTTACCTGCTTCCCCGATTGCAACGTAATCATTGCTGCATTCTTTATTGACTTTCAATTTTCTCTCCCTTTTATTTCTCGGCCCTTTTCCTGGACTGAAAATACGTTTACTGTCGCCCTCATACTCTTTTCTTTGTTTTCGCTGGTTATTATTTCGCCCATATTTATCATTCGCTGTATGATGCACTTCAACGTATGGCAATTCTCCGTCGGATGTCCCACTAGGCGATGATAACGGCAAAAGTTTCTTTCCTAGGTCTTTGTCACATCTTCAGGGCGCTTGGGCTCTAGTAATTCCAGGGTGCCAGCTTTTAACAACTGCTGCATCATAGGAACTACGTCTTCTCTATCGAATTCAAATCCTTCATGAGAATCGAGCATTCTTAACCTTTTTCCACCGTATCTATCCTTTGATTGATTCCAGCCTTCTTTTCCTTCCGATCTTTTGTCTCTTGAGCTCCTCGCATCTTGATTTTTCTTATCACGATCGATGGTATTAACGGTCGTTCTGCCGGATATCCTCCTGACGGTTTCATGATGAAATGCTGGCATCTTACGAGTCATTAATTCTAACGCATGGGCTTTGGTAGCCAAATCGCGAAAGGTTCTGACATCGGCGCTGGTGAGTCCGAACGCGATTCCTGTTTCCATAGAATTCAAACACATTTTGACTTGTTCCTTTTCTTCCGGTAACTGTCTACACGATGCCCCCAGTGTCTTCCATCTGTCTATGAACTTTTCGACTGGTTCTCCTTCTCACTGTCGTATTGAAGCTAATTCCGTGATGCTAACATCGCGCTCTGACGAGAAGAAGTTTGACATGAAAGCGTCTTGCATTTCCTCCCATGTGCGTATAGATCCTGGAGCTAAATTTGAATACCATCGGAAAGCTTTACTTGTCAATGATGACCCGAATAATCGTAAGCAGTATTGAGGTATCGTGGAGAAATTCCCCATGTTGGTAATGAAGTGCATCAAGTGCTCTTCAGGTGACCCTTCTCCGTTAAACTTCTGAAAGTCTGGATGCTTGAAATTAGCCGGAAAGGGGACATCTTCTACTTCTCTTGCGTACGGCGTTCGGTATCTGAAACGGTCGGTATTTGTACGCTCTCTCTCTCTATTCTGACTGCTTCTTTGACGACTTGCCTTACGTCATCCTGTGTTATAGCTCTTGTTGCTGGAACGGACCCTCGCGATCCTATCCCCTGTAGACGGGAACCTTCAGGTTGGCTCTCCTGTCCATTTGTTGCTCCCATTATAGGTGGAGCAGCTATCTGGGCTACGTTATGTGCTAAAGTTGCCAGAGCTTCTCTGAGGCTCCGGCACTCGTCCATTAGCGCTCTTTGCACCTCTGCCATTTGGTCAATACGTTCTTCAGTAGTTGGCCTATTTTCTTGAACCGTTCCTGCCATGTACACTGTGGCTCCTTTACTGTTTGTCGAGGCCGTTGTTGGAGTAAGATGAGAGTACGTCGACGTAACAGGGCTTATAAAGAGGGGAGAGATCGAAGTCTCGTTCGACTTTTGCGCGCTTCCTGTGCTGTTAATCGATCGAGGTGATACAATTATGGGCGAACTTATCGGGGTGATACAGGCATTGGTGATCCTATCATCAGCGTTTTACTTTTCTGTGCTTCTGTCCATTTGGTCCTTGGGGCGATCAGAGCCGGAAAATCGCGCGACTGTAGAACTGTTCGCTCGGGGTATATCGCAGGAGGCGCGAGTTCGGGTTTTCTTCTTGCTATATTGCACGTGATTGGTCCCTCAGCTCTTGGTAAAGATAAGTTTGCCTTGTAGCTCTTTAAGTTCTTTGCTTTTGTCTTCCTAGACAAGACCACAGTCCAGTTCCCGTCACTTTCCTGTGGTTGAGGCGAGACGGAAATGACTCCCGCTGTTACTTGAGTCACTTTGCGCCTGCTTGTGGTGCATGCATTCATATGCTTGGGAGTTCGGCTTGCGTGTATTCAACTACAAACCCAGTAGGGGTGAAACGGAAGTTCACTTTTCTCGCAACGTTAGCCATCAGTAGTATTATGTGATTGAATTCGGGTACCTTAAATAATGAAACATACGTGAAGTTAGTATGCGAGGGATTAAGTAAGCTATCTTAAAGATGAAGGGGAGGATGTTCCCATTGAGAGTCACCATTTTGGCGTCCAAGAGATGCCAAAAAGTGATAAGAGTCTTACAACTTTCCCCAATGTTAATGTTAAATAAGATAAGATATTCCCTAGCAGAGTCGCCATTTTGTTTCGACAAGTAAACAAATGTATTTGATTTGGGAGTATTATCTTATTTAAACATAACAATGGAAAAGTATAAAGACAATCATCATATCTTTATTGATACTGAATTCATTTACATCCTCTCTATATCCCTTGATTCTAAGATAGATCATTCAGGATTGAAGAATTATTCTAAGTGCAATTGTTATGGTTCAATATAAATTTCAGCAGCATTCCGGCGCTATTTCGGTCATCTCCCAATACTTAGGAGGAATTACTGAATTAATCAGTTAATCTTCTTGGAGATAGGAATTCCGGCAGCACTCCGTTAGCTTCTTCAGTCATCTCCCAATACTTAGGAGGAATGTTGAATTAATCAACCAATCTCTCCTTTCAAAGAAGATTTGAAGACTCAGCAAAACTCCTGCACCAAGCTAGTTGAGTGACCTTTTGCGCGACCCGCGCAACTGATAATGTAGTTGTGGGGTTCGCGTAAAGGATATTCTGGTTGCGCGGTCCGCGCAACTGATATCACACTTTGCGCGGTCCACGCAACTAATCGTTGCCTCTCTTCTACCTTAAATTGCTCTGCTTCGGTTTCCGAAATATTTCAATTCCCCAAATGAAAGGAAGAGCGGGGTATTTATAGGCCCTTCACACGTGTCAGTGGTCTTCGTTGATTGCGCGATCCGCGCAACTGTCGCCCTTGTTCCGCGACCTGCACAACTGTCACTCTTGTTCTGCGATCCGCGCAACTGTCGCTCTTGTTCTGTGGGACTTGCGCAATTGAATCAGTTGGTTGCACGACCCGCGCAATTGCATCATTTGGTTACGCGATCCGTGCAAGTGACTTCTCGGTTACGCGACTCGCGCAATCTTGTCTTCCTCCAGTATTTCTCCCCTGCATGCCAATCTTTCCTTTTCATGATCATCATCATTTTTTTTTTTTTGCTCCAACAATGCCAATGGTATATCCTTGTCTAAGGTTAATGCAGTAGAAAAACCATACCAAAATATTAACTCTGAGAAGAACGAATCCCTAAGACCTAACAAAGATCAATGAAAATTTAAGAAGACTCAAAAGAAAAAAGAATGATAAATCCAAGGGTCCTTGCTATATTTGTAGAAATATTGGATTCTTCACCGGAAGAATCTGTAGGAACCAAAAAAAAAAGTGAACATAGTTCAAGGGAACGATCACGGTTGATGGTATGATACAGATGCCACAATCTATGTATGCAATGCCAAATCTGCCTTCAAAACCTATGAAGACGTGACTAACGGTCAAGAAGTTCAAATGAGAAGTGAAGGTCAGTTGAAGGTCGTCGACAAAGGAACCATGTAACTAATATTTACCTCTGGAAAGAAGATAATCATGACCAATGTATTGCACATCCTAGACATAAGAAGGAATTTAGTCTCATGAGGTCTTTTGGGCAAACCCAGAATCAGGGTTGTATATGAATCCGGTAAGTTGATCTTATCCAAAAATGAAAACTGTGGAAATGAGATATGCTTGTAATGGGATGATTAAGTTTTCACTGAATGAAAATAATTCTTCTACTTATATGGTTGAGTCTATAATCTTATGACATGGTAGATTAGCATATATAAGCTATAGTACTATAAGACTCATGGCTAAGAATGGCCTAATGAAAATGAGAATGATAAATGTCAAGTGTTTATGTGGTAAAAAATGACTAAGAAATCGTTTCCAAGTATTGACAGATCATCTCAGATGCTAGACCTAGTGCATAGTGACATGTGAGCTGAATGACGTTCTTATCCAATGAGGCAAAAGGTACTTCATAACGTTCATACATGATTGTTTAAAATATGTATGTGTTCCTGCTAAATTCTAAAGATGAGGCATTTAATGCATTCAAAGCCTATAAATCCGAAGTAGAAAATCAATTAGTTAAAAAGGGAGAAATCCCCCATAGTGATAGAAGAGGAGAATACTACTCTAATTAATTTTCTAGCTATTTTGAAAAACACGACATTGTACACTACACAACACCCTACACACTACAACAAAAATAATGTGGCCTAGAGAAAGAATATGACCTTAGTTAAAATGATCAACTCATTGCTAATACAAGAAAAGTTACCATTAAGCCTATGGGGAGAAGCATTATTAGAAGCATGCTATATCCTAAATAGGGTCTTATCTACGAAAATCAAGACTTCTTTATATGAGATATGAAAAGGAAGAAAACCAAATTTAGGATATCTTAGAGTGTGGGGGTGTCTCGAATATTGTAGAGCTCCTAACCCTATAAGAACCAAGTTGGGACCAAGAGTTGTAAAATGCGCTTTTGTAAGGTATGTGCAGAACAGTAAAGCATATAGACTCTTAGAATTAGAATATAATGTGATCATAAAATCTAGAGATGTAAAGTTATTTGAGAACTCTACATCCATGGAGACAATGGATATTGAGATTCTATCTCCTAATATGACTATAGAGGGAACTCAACAAGAAATTGAATAGAGAATAGTTTTCTTCGGCCTTGTATAGGAAGCTGAAAAGGCTATAGGAAGAAGCTACTGCATAAATCGGAAGAGTTCACCTCTGAACAAATTCAAAAACATCTTCGTATTAAGGAAGAATCTCGCAACCAAAATAAGAAAAAATATGCCAACAGTGCATCCTTGTCCAAGGTGGATGCAATAGAAAAATTATACCAAAATGATACTATCATCTATGGATCATAACTCTCGTAGTCATCAATCATCGTATCCAATCTCCAATTCCCAAGGACTACGAGATGAATCACTCCTCACTAGTGATTTCATTGTCGATAGTATCAGTAGGTACTATCAATATCATACAATACAATGTTGATACAAATATGATGTATAGTTGATAAACTTCCCAGTAAATCAATATATCACAATGTATCAACAATATATTAATATGTTGTGACATTTTGAAAATGTCACTATTGTAAGTTCCCTGATATCATTAATACATATTGCACATATTGATAATATAACGTTGATCCCCTCCGAAAAACTTAGAAAATTCACAAAAAGAAAAGAAAAGATTTTCTCTAAAAATTTCTTCCAGAATTATATTCCTAATTGGTGAGCTTTTGCTGATTTAAATTATTTTTTTCTCATTTAAATTGCTTGGAATTTGTGGAATGAAGTTAGTAATTCATGATTTTGCATGCTCAATCATAAATGTTGAGATATTCGAATTTGGAAAAAAATGAAAAAGTTTGGAAGAAAAAGAAAACTGGAATTTTCCTAATTTCACCTATGTAACTTGCATTAGTGTAGAAAAGGATCATGTGAGAATGCTTGAAAGCCGATCTCCATATCGATGATGCTTTATAGAATTTATAATAATAAAAAGAAAAAGAAATTATTTTTTAACTAAAAATGTCAAAAATAAATAAATAAATAATATTATTTTTTAAAAAATTTACATTAACCGGTTGTTATTTGTACCTTATATTAATATATTCATGAGTATGTGCTAATCTTAACTTCAACCACACTCATTTATTTATTTTAAAAAATACATTTAATATTTTTTAAAATATAAAAAATAATTTAACAATATATTTTTTAAAATAAATGCACCATCAAGTTTGGCTTTTGAATTTATTGGTTGTGTTTTCATGTCTTCTATAATTTAAAAAATTATATAAAACCTTATATTTTATGTACTTATAAGTGTATGCTAATCTTAACATCAACCACACACATTTATTTATTTTTTTAAGTACAAAAATAATTTAACAATATATTTTTCAAAATAAATGCACCAACTGATTTGGCTTTTTGAATATATTGGTTGTGTTTTCATACATTTTCTATAATTTAAAATTTATATAAATTAATTTTTAATATATTCGTGTTACTTCCGTCAAACAACCATAGTTTAGGACCCTATACAAAGGAAACTTATGATGTCTATTCGTTTCTTTGTGATCTTTTGAATTCTAATTGTGTATTGATACCATTTTAACATCCCTTAAATTTTCATTGAAAAATTCAATGAATTCCCAAAAACATCAATACATTACCTGATACGTGCTATATTTCCCATTCAATTGATAGCCTACATGTTTTCGTATCTCAAGGGGTATGCATGTTACATGCATTGATACCGATACCGAAAACACTACTTCTCACATAACTTGTATCTATGTTCAAGAGGACATCATTCTGTCCATTAGGGACACAGTCATCACGATTTATGACTGATATAGCCCTTGTTACATCCACATGGTCGGTGGATTAGGGGTTACATTGGGTTTTTAAGGGCACAACTCCAACGGTAGGAACATGGCTCTGCCATGTTCTGGTTCTTCTGGCTCACCAGTATCATCTTCCCTTTAATCAATCAACTACAGTTTGATTTGAACACCCAAATTCCAAGAGATTTCAAAACCTCCCATTTCAGTCCACAAACCAACATACAACCCCTCCCAATGGCAATCTTGAGATGAATTACCCAACCAATCTATTTGTATAGACAGTTGAACTTTAATCCCAGCAAAAGAAGGGGGGAAAAAGACAGATGAAGTATCAGAACGGAATGAAAAAAAAAAAAAAAAAGTTGAATTCAGCACAGAATGACAGTGGCATCTAATACTAGTGCTTTTTTTTGGGGGGGTAAAGGAAGGTTGTCCAACTTGGAAATTAATGTAGATTAAAAGCTATTCAGGATTTTGTTTCCATGAGAAACCTATTAAATCAAGGGCATAGCCTCCAGTGATAACTCCTCATCCTCACATGAGGCACTCATGTATAGCTAGCCAGGCCTCCAAACTGTGAAGCCCATCACAGATGAAACATATCTCTAAAATTGCACTGAGCAAGCAATCCTAACCATACATAGGATGGCTATAAAATGGATGGTTAGAAGTGTGTGGTCCAAATTACAAGCGCAAAACAAGATGGTTACCATCTATTCTAATGATCCCCACCATGATGGGAATACCAGAAAACCTTCCAGACTGAAAGATCATAGCCATCCAATAAATGGTTATTTTTTCTTCCAGACTGTTGTCATGTCCTTTTTAACCATCTCATAACAGGCAACTGACTGAAGGGGGGCTAACCAATCTGGGAGACTATTTAGGCATCCCTTATCGAAGGTGGGGCCCATCAAATCAATGGTTTAGATGACTTGGCGCATCTTGTGCTTTGCTAGGTCGACCAATCAGAGGGCATATGGGTTTCTTTCTTCGATGTCCATGGATGAGCTTATGATCCCTCTGAAACATGGTTTGAGTCATGAATCTGTGTCAAATAAACTAGGTTTGAGATCAGAATGTAGTCAGAAATTAGGTTCAATTTCTACTCATACCTGAAACTTGTTGAGATGAGAAGTAATCGTTCATATTGCTGCAATAGGAAATACAGTCAGAAAGAATTGTTTTATACCTGAACCTCCATTGAACTGCCAGTTTCCATCTCTCCATTGATCTTTTAGCCTTACCAGGCAACAGGAACTCCGAGACAGCTCCCTTCTGCAAACCATTCACCTCAAAGAAATCACAAAGCTCCCCTCCACAAGCTAGCATTTCCACAACCTCTTCTGGAATGGGCTGATTTTGCAATTTCTCTATGCTGCATAGCAGCAAACTGTCTTCCTCAATTGAAGTAGGCATTTCCTCCAAAAGATCGCGGCATTTCTTTGACACCCATTTCATGACGGAGATCTCATTCTCTGCTGACAGTATCGATCCTGAGTAAGCAAGGTGCCCAACTGCCTTTCGAAGTTTTGGAGCCGTCACTGACAAGCGTAAAGCAGACAGCAAAGCAAATGACAGCTTCCCATCTTGCTGAATGTACAAGGAATCTTTGGGCCAGGGATTGGTAGAGCCCATGCCCATATCTAACTGAATGAAGGCCTTTTCGTTTGGGTTTTCATTGAGAAGAAACCCATAATGATCAAGAAGCTCCAAATTTGTGTATGTGCCGTAACATAAAAGGACCTGCAGAATGAATCATGGAGCTGTGAGGCAAGGTAGCCTTGATAAGTCACAACCAACCATATATGATGAGCAATCATATGATCCATGGCAAGTGGGGTCCACAATTAAGTTATCCAAACAATCGATCTTACAGAGTCCACTGAATGGACCACGCTACGAAAATGTCTGTGAGATTGGACAATCCCAGTCATCCAAACTTTTGACTTTTCTTTTTCTTTTTTCTTTTTTCTTTTTTTTTTTTTTTTCTTTGTTGAAGTGAGAGTTAAGATTAACTTAGTATTGCTCCCCAACAGTGATTTTTTGGGGCATAGTCCATTCATGTTAGGATCCATCAAATCAACGATGATGATTGCCAAAACCACAGGGCACACTTGCAAAAACCCAATGCTTGAGGATACTATACCTATCCATAAGCCAAGGATCATATAATTCCTCATATGAAAATGCATTTCGTGGTAACAAACAACCTAGACAACTCAATCACATGGTTATCATCCTGAATTCACTGGTGTCAATTGACAAATCATCGCTAAGTTGGTATGCATATATCAGTTAGGTTAGGTGGCACTGTCTATATGTCATAGTATTCATAGTAAAAGATTGAAGTCCAATGATAGTGGGCATTTGTCAATACTTGGAATAGGAGCAAAATGTGAAAACTTACTAGAAAGGAAGTTCTGCAAAGAGCAAAACCAAGATCGAACACAGTAATTTTCAAGGATTCCAATTACGCGAAGGCCTATTCTCTTTTGGAAGGATCAAGGCTTTTTTGGAGACCAGCTGGTGGGTCATTTGCTCATTCAATCAAGCCAATTGTGAATTGTCATAACTGTATTGCATCGGCATCAAATAGGAGAAGATTAGCAAGTACTGCTGTACTAGTGACAAGCTCTCCAAGAAGCAAATGTCCAAGGACCCGTTCTTTGAAATCTAAATAATATTTACCAGATGCTTTCGACAATACCCAAACAACCGGAGGACCTAAAATACAATTATCAGATACGGATGAACAACAGCGAGGATGAGAACAGGAAGCAGTGTTTTTAATTTTGATGTTATCCCCATGTTCAAACTAAAGATAACAGTTTTCATCGATTCAAAAACAATGGTGCAAGAAATCGCGTTAGGTACAAGAAATTGACTAAGTAAAGGGTGTCCCCATGTTAGGGTTTGGTGATTTTGTTCAAGTACCAAAAAGTGCAATAATCAGATGAAGAGTACACCAAATCATAGTTCAAAAACCTGAAAACTCAACGCGATGTCCAATCAGGTCAGGTCAACTCAAAGACTCGACCAAGTCTTTACTCGACTCAACTTAATATATTAATAATTTAATAAAAATTATTTTTCTGGGGTTATTATTAAATACATTGGACATTAGTAAAAGGGTTTTCCTAACATCCCCACCTTCATAGGGATGTTAGCAATGTCCCCAATGCCTTTAAGTGGCACGTGGTCTGTCTAATCATTGATCCAAGCCACTGATTCATACAATTGGGGGCAAGCCATGGTGAAAAAATCATACCAATTGGATGATCATAACCCTTTGAATGAGGCCAATTTGTTACTGTTGTCCATTTTTTACAGGCCATAAATCACAAGGTTAGAATCATCACACACCAATGTGCTACTTTGGAATCATAAGCAATACAATGTCGGATCAATCACGTTGATGTTTCAAGATAATGTTTATTTTGTTTCTCCACTGTCCACTCAAATCTTGAATTTCCGTTTTCCACGATATTGATTGAATGTTTAGGATCATCCAATCCGCATGAGTTTTTCACCAGGGCTTGCCCCCAATTGTATGAATGAATGAACGGCCCGGATCAATGATTGCACACGCCATGTGTCACTTAAAAGCATTGGAGACAGCTAACATTCCCATGATAGTTGGGACGTTAGCAAAACCCTTGGTAAAATATTTTGAACAAAAAAACTAGGTTTTAACACAACTGAAGCACTTGTTGGGCTGGTAGCAGGTTTGTGCTCTTTACAAACAGGGCATGAGTTCAACTCCCAGCCTTGCATTTTTTGAATTTTACCAAAGCGCTAATTGACCAAGCGAGTAACTCAGTCAACTCATGTTGAGTTGACCGAGTTTATGAACTGACTCAACCAGACTTGTCAAGACTCGACCAAGTCACTCTCATCAGCAAATTTCCAATAGACTCAGCCCGAAATCTCGCCGAGTTGACTTGGCCAAGTTTCGAGTAAAGTCATCAAGTTTTGAAACCATGCAACAAATAACCAAAAACTCATACTCAGCTCAGAAATGGTCCTTCGATTTCACAAGTCTAACTTGGCCAAGTCAATCATCCAAATGTGTTGATCTTTTGTAAAGACTTTGGACTGGATGCTTTGGACCTGGCCAAACCAAGTCAACACAACCGAGTTCCAACTTGATCCAAGAGTTTTTAAACATTGAAAAGAGCAAAACATCAGCTTTAATAGTAGCATTCAGGACTACTGTATTTTCATTCATTACACATTAAAATCCCAAGAAAAGTTAGCACACACCTGTTCTCCTTTTCTATATCTTTTCCTTGCATAAAAGCAATAAGCAGCAACATCTTCCTCATAACCACCATCTGTCAATCTTTGAGAGTGCCTCTCAAGTCCTTCCACATCTAACTTTTCCGCAACGTCCTTATCTTTCCCCAGGGAACTAATTTGCAAGGGAGGAGCTCCTTCCATGCTTTCTACATCTTCTGAGAAAAGAGATTCCTCCTCAGGTGCAGCATAATTGAAAAAGTCCCCCACAGGGCATAAACACCCAGCCTCATCCCATGGTATGTGCAATGTACGGGAGGATATCTTCAAGAAGAACAGGGTAAATGTGAGCATTTAAATTATCAAAACTAGGAAGGGGAAAGAAAGCATAACTACTACGTAGGAGTATTATATATGATGCCCAACTGAAAGAAACTGCATTGGTTTCATTTGAATCACCAATTGTATAGGTTAGGCCCACCTCTCAGTAGTATAAGCTGTTGATCTCGTGGGTGCTATCATGGGTTCAATCATGCCCAATCATATGATCCTAAGTATCTGATGAACCGGACAATTATAACCAATGGTCTATATTTAAAACTGGCCTAGTCAAATGGTTAGGGTGATGGGGGAGATTTTTGGGGCATCTCTTCCCACAATCAGGCAAACAACATGAACAATTTGGATAACCAAGAGGGGGGCTTGCAAGTCCCATTTGTTTTGCCAAGCAAATGTGTATATTTCCAAAAAAACATATAGCTACTCACTGTTGCAGAAGCCCATAGCCAAGACCTAAAACTTAAGAGTTGAGGCTTGAGTTCGAGCTCTTTCATAAGGGCCAGAGCTTCTTTCCAGTCTGACTGAGCCCTTGAAACTGCCTTTTGTGATGTCCAAATAGCATCATCCACCTAACAATCAGATGAAAGATCGCTGCTTAAATTTTAAAATTCTGCTTATAGACAAATCTGAATCATTGGATGTATGAAGCATAGAGTCAGACCAACAATAATATTCAGGAATCAAAGAATACGAAACAGAACTTGCAGTGCTCGAATCTCAAAGGGAGTGAAGCTGGATAATGTATTGTAAGTGTGAGGCAAGTGTACTAAATATGGGTACCACCAGGAAGCCCTCCCTTTTCCCACTTCAGCCAATAAACATACCGCCAACACCTGCAAAAAGGCATTTAACAGATAATTCTAGTAGTTCAATGTGTACGTTAGTGAGCCAAAACCATAAACGAAGGTAATGGATAAAAGTAAAGTTATTAGGAGTCTTAAAAGCCATGCAGTTCAAACCCATGAGCGATCTAAAATTCCAGGAGTCTTAAAAGCATATAGTCAAAGATCATAATTATTAGGAATTGGTAAAAAATTATTCCTGTTGGTCACAATCCCGTGCAGGGACTCTCCCAAAAGTACAGTCCGCAAATAGGTCCCAGTCTGGGAATGCAATTTTGTACCAGTTATCTTACCACCACAAACAATAGATGAGCAAATGAAAATCATTTCGTAAGAGTTCCAGGATAATTTCTTTTGAAAGAAATAATTTTTGAAGGGCAGTTTCATTCTATGGAAACAAGTATAGATGTCTCATGCCTTAATATTTGTCATAAGAACATGTAACATATATCACATGCATGACGCACCATTTAATCTAATAGTCTTTTCAATTCACATGATACAAGCTTAGTTTATATTCATAGAGAGTTGAACAATGTCTGCCACATTGCCTCCTTTGACTACATGGCAAGCTGGTAACAAAGGTTTAGTTTCTAATTAGATCAAGGACAAGCCCCTTGTTCATGATTTGTCTATTACTTTTCTGCTTAAAAACCAGAAAACGAATGGGAAAAAAGACAAGTTTTTAGAGCTTTTTTTTTTTTTTTTTTTAATACCAATTATAGGATCTTTTTTATTTTTAAGTTAAGAAGTCCATTGTAGGGTCTTTGTTGTTCTTAAACAAACTTACGCCCTACTGGTCCGCATGTGGAACATACAAGACTACTCTTGTGTTACACATGCGACACAAGTGCCACCATCCATCTTCAAGTGCCAACAAATGTGTGACTTCTAATCTTCAAGTGCCCTTCATGTGCCAAGTTTTATATGTGATGCATGTGTCACATGTGCTACCATACATCATCAAGTACTCCACATGTGCCACCATGCATCTTCAAGCACCCTGCATGTGCAACATTTACTCGTACATTTTTAAATACTACACATGCACCACAGCTACCGAGTTTTCAATGTACACATACACCACTACGCAAAATAATCCTTCCTTAATCCAGGTGCTTGGCAAATAGCATGAGAATAATTAGTCCAAGACAACATGATCTAAACAAACAAGGCTAGACAAGTCTAACTTCGACAGGCTATCCGAGACTAAACTTGTGCTGCTACTAATGGACCTTAAGAATTTGAGAAGGCTAAACATGGAGCATTTACTCCGTCATGCTTCATCTATCATCATCATCATTATCTAAGACTTATCCCAATTAACTGGGATCAACCACACAAACCTTGTTTCGGCATTCCACTCTATTAAGGGCTAGACCTCAGTTTGACCATAAGTCCTCAAGTCTTTTTTTACTACCTTCATCCATGTCCCTTTGGGCCTTCCCTTTGCCCTTTAAGAGCCTTCAACAGTCTTATACCAACTCACTTCTTTTAACCGGCGCAATTCTTGTTCTCCATTACATGTGACCAAACCATCTAAGTTCCCTCACCTTATTACCAGTTGGTACTACTCCTAAGTTCCCTCAAATGCATTCATTTCTAGTTATATCATTCCTCATCTTGCCACCCATCCATCTCAACATCCTCATTTCAGCTACACATCCTATGAACATGTTGTTCCTTAATTGCCCAACATTTTGCCCCATAAATCATGGCTAGTCTTATAGCTATTTTATAAAATTTCCCTTTAAATTTGAGCAATACAAGACGATCACATAAAAACTCCAAAGGCACATCCCCATTTCTTCTTCCCAACTTGAATTCTATGGGCAACATCCTTTTCAATCCCTCCACTCTCATGAATTATTGGCCTAAGGTGTCGAAAGTGATCATTTTAGGAAACATGAATAGCATGAAAAATGCGGCATTAAAGGCGCACCTTCATCTATAATACCCATAAAATGAAAGATGTGCCATGCCCTAGTTTGTCACCGTCATTATCTAAGCCTTATCCCAACTAATTGGGGTCAGCTAAGTAATCCCTCTCCACATTCCACTCCATCAAGGGCCATAACTTCACCTAGGTCATAGGTCATCAAGTTTTTTCTTACTACCTCCACCCATGTCCTTTTGGGTCTTTCCCTTGCCCTTTTAGAGTCTTCAACTTATACCAACTCATTTTGACCAGTGCAATTCTTGGTCTCCATTGCAGATGACCAAACCATCTGAGTCCACTTTCCCTCATCTTATTACCTATTGGTGCTACGCCCGATCCCTCGAATGCATTCATATTGAAAATTGTTGTATTGGAATATCATGTTCATGGATCCTAAGTCATATATTTCCCTCCCACATATACACATGCATAGATATATTTGTCATGGTACAATGTTTTGCTCAAATTACCAACATTTTGCCTGATCCAACATTTTCTATTTCATACATGGGAGGGGATGGGCTGCCTTTCAACTAACCAGATAGTTCATCTCAAGGACCCATAATGGATGGAGACATGGACAAATGTAAATAGGGAAAAAAAAAAAATCTCCTATACGAAACAATTCCAGACATCCAATCAGTGGGATTTTTCTGCCATTGCGTATTTGACTGTTGACTACATTTTCTTTTTAACCATCCCCTCAAAGCTCAACTACTAGATGGCTAAAATTTTCCAATTACTAAGTTCTAGTCTAGTCTTTAGAGCAACATCACAACCTCTTTGTAGTGGGTCCCATTGGATGAACAACGTGGATCACTATAAGGAGCCCCCCACATGTGTCTACCTCAAGCAAAAACACTTGTAATCACGTCAATTACCGTATATGCCCTATTTATATGCTAACAATTTTCATATCATATTTATAAGAATAAAGGAAGCATGCAAAGATGCACTAATTATCATGAGACTAAAAACCATAAGCCATACCATGAAACTTTGGAAAAGAGTGATTCAGCAAAGACTATGGCATAAGAAGAATATATCAGAAAATTATTTTCGTTTCATGCCAAGAAGGTCTACTATTGAAGCTATTATCCCTACTTAGACAATTGATGGAGAAATACAGGGAGAGGAGAAAGGATCTCTACATGGTCTTTATTGACCTGGAGTAATCTTATGATAGGCTCCCTAGAGAGTTAATAAGGATGGTGTTGGGAAAGAAAGGAGTTTCAAGAAGATATATTGACATGATTAAGGATATGAAGGAGAGGTAACAAATGTGTGGACCACTAATGAGAGATGAGTGAGTTCCCAATTATTGTAGGCTAGCACCAGGGATTGGTATTGAGCCCCTACCTTTTCTCATTGGTTATGAACGAGTTAACGAGGCATTTGCATGAAGATATCCCATGATGCATGTTGTTTGCAGATGACAATGTTTTGATCAACAAGATGAGGTAGGCATAAAAACAAAGCTAGATTTATGGAGGGATTAGAGGTGTACACGAGTCGAACCGAGTCGAGCCTGGCACAGCTCGACTCGGCTCAGCCACTAGCTAACCCCAGCTCGAACTCGGCTCGGCTTGGTCCTCGAGCCTGACTAGCCAGCTCGACTCGGTTCGGTTAGCAGCTAGGGCCAATTCGAGCCTGTGTGGCATTTTCACAAACACATAGAGTGAACTTTCAATTTCTTATTATATGTAAAACAGCAACAGCTGTTTACAGGTATTTCATCAAACAACTTGTAGGCAACATCAAAATCAAGAAAAAAAAAGGGTATTTGTTTCATATACATACCTTTCTTGCGACCAACCGACATTTCATTGAGTCTCTTCATCAAATACTTGGTGAGCAACATCAATATCAAAGTAACCGAGTCACCGAGTTAGTTCGATCCGAGTTCGATTCGAGTCGAGTCAAGCTTGGGCAAGCTCAAACTCGGTTCAAAATTTTTTCGAGCTAAAAAAATCAACTCGACTCGACTCAAACTCAGTTTCGAACCGAGTCAAATCGAGCTTTTTCGAGTCGAGTCAACCGAGCTAACTCGGTTGGTGAATAGCCCTAGGAGGGATGCTTTAAAATCTAAAGATTTAAAATTAGTCAGACTAAAAGCGAGTATATTGGGTACAATTTTATGAATATTAGGAGTTGAAAAGAAAAATTAGTTAAGATTGTTAACCAAGAAGTTACCCAAAATAACCACTTTCAATACTTTGGGTCAATAAGTCACAGAGGATGGAGAGATTGAGAAGGATGTTGCTCATATAATTCAAGCTGGGTGGAAGAAATGGAGATGTGCCTTTGGAGTGTTATGTGATTGTCGTGTGCCATTCAAACTGAAAAGGAAATTTTATAGGATAGCTATAGGACCAGCCATGCTTTATAGGACAGAGTGTTGAGCAGTTAAGGAACAACACAATCTTAGGATGATTGTAGCTGAAATTAGGATGTTGAGATGGATGAGTGGCAAGATGAGGAATGATAGAATTAAAAATGAATGCACTCGAGGGAACTTAGGAGTAGCAATAATAGGTAATAAGATGGGGGAAAGAATAATTAAATGGTTTGCTCATGTACAACAGAGTCTAAGAAATGTGCCCGTTAGAAGGGAGTGAGTTGGTACAAGTTGAAGACTCTAAAAGAGCAAGAGGAAAGCAAAAGGATGTGGGTGGAGGCGGTAAGAAAAGACTTGATAACCTATGTTCTAACTGAAGTTATGGCCCTTGATAAAGTGGAATAGTGGAATGTGATTCATGTAGCCTACCCCAATTAGTTGGGATATGGCTTAGGGCCTGTTTGGATGCCTATAACTTTTTTAAGTTGTAAGTAAATTACATGTAACTTACTTACAGGTGTAAGTAAGTTACAGGTAATCCTGTTTGGATGTAAGTTGTAACTTAGTTACAGGTAACTTTGTTTTTGTGTTTGGATAACCTGTAACTTTGTTACAGGTAATAAGTTAGATATTCACGCTAGATAGAGTTTGAAATAGAGAATCGTTGAAAAATCAGATTGACACATAAAAAAGACTGGGATAAAATTATTCCACTTTATTAAGCCCATATAAATGAATAGTTTGGCCGATTCTTAGGCTAAACTAATCAGCAGGTGGACCATAAAAGTAGGCCCATGTTTTCAAAATGCAAATAGAAAAAAAGAAGCAAAACTGATTCATTTTAGGATTTGAAAGGAATTTGCAATCAAAGGGCTACTTCATCACATATCAGATGCTACATAAAAATGATTTCATCCGTATATGTGCTGTGATAAAATGATTCGTTGAAGAGGCATTTCATAGCACATGTACCAACATGTCATGGAGACAATTTACATGAAACCAGTGGCAGATCAGGGACTAAAATGGTTTCTGTGGGGCCCCTCACTCAAAACAGTCTCTACTAGATCATGGACTAAACGTGTTAAGGTGGCCCACTATGATGTATTTGTTTCATCCACACCATCTATCCATTATTCCAGAAAATTTTAAGTCATCGGCCTAAAAATAAGGTACATCAAAATTTCGGGTGGACCACATCATTGGAAACAATGTTGATTGAACAACCACCATTAAAAACTTTTGGTGGGCCACCAATGTTTTCGATCAAACTGATATTTGTTTTTTTCCCTTCATCCAGGTCTTTATGACCTAATCAACGGCTTGGATGTCAAACAAACATTACAGTGGGCCCCACTAGTTTTTTAATGGACGACTTTTAATTGTTATTGTTTTCGGTGGTGTGGTCCACCTGAGATTTAGATATCCCTCGTTTTTGGAATCGAGACCTAAAACGATTCAAGAGAATGGATGGACGGCATGGATAAAACAAATACAATATGGTGGGCCCCACAGATCATCCATTTTCAACGCCACCTCACCATACGGCCTCCGTCAACGCAAAAGGAAAAAAATAATAATAAAGGAAAGAAAGAAAAGAAAAGGAAAACGCAAAAGAGAGGAAGGGGTTTCGTACCTTGTAGAAGCTCGATCGGAGAGGGAGAAGTAGACTGAGAGAGGGAGAAGGAGACTTGAGAGAAGGAAACGGAGGCGAGAGGGAGATGAAGACAATGGAAAGGGATGGATGTCTATTTAAACAGCAATGGCCACCAACCTTCTTCAATACGGAGCTTCGATTCTCCCCAAATGTCAGCTCGTAGCCCTCATTGCGCCGCATGTAGCTTGATAGACTTCAATGGCCTCTTATAGCCTCGCCTTCAATGGCCGCTTGTAGCCTTCAATGGCCCTTCAGCCTTCACTCCGTCTGAAGATAGGTATGCTTCTTCAATGCAAGTGCGATTCTTCCCAATGTTTTGCATTTCAAAAATTTCAACCGTTACCTGTAACTTAGTTACAGGTAACTTGAAAAACGACTCTTTCTCCTGTAAGATTTTCGGCCCTTTCTCCTGTAACTTAGTTACAGGTTGAGAGAAAGTCACCCGTGACTTTCCTCCCCCAAACGCCAACCGTAACTAAGTCACCTGTAACTTACTTACATTTTAGAGAAGTTACAGGCATCCAAACGACCCCTTAGATGATGACGATGACGAATTTCAGTATCGTATGATTTATAGTGGACCCCAACAAAAATCAATGAACAAAAAAATAGTAAAAATTAAAAAAATTAAAAAAATTTGAAGGAGAAAAGACGGACGAACGATCCAATGAAGAAACTGAGAAGCAGAGCGATAATCACCTAGTAAAAGGGCTAGTTAGAAACAGCGAGAGAAGGAAAACTCACCTGAATAGATGAAAGATAAGTATGCTTCTTGACCGAAACAGCCAGTCTCTCATCCTTCAATACACTTTCGGACGTCAACAAGGCGGGTCTCGGTACTCTGAGAATAGGCTCTCCTTTTCTAAGATCACGGGCAGCGGCTAATCCTCGACTGGAAAGAAAAAAAAAAAAAAAACCCAAAAATAGAAAATAAGCAAAAACCCATTTGAATTTGTGAAGATTTTGAAGGTTTGGTGGGGTATTTTTTTTCATTTTGGTCTTTGAAGATGATGATAAAGAAGACCCCGATGAAAGAAATGGTATTGAAAATTACCCTCCAGCGTCTGGGAATTGGGAAATGAAGAGGGATTGGCCAAGAGAAGAAGATGGAGAAGATTGAAGGAGGTGATTTGGGCAGTCTGAGATGCCTTGACTTGCAGCCCATTTCAGGAAATCTTCCATCTGCTTTCCTTCTCCTTCCATTTCTCGCTACTAAGTGCCAGTAGTCTGTTCTCGTCTATGCTCCGGGAAATGGACTCGGATTCGTTAGTGACCCTCGAGTAACGAGTTTGATACCGATCGGTAGTGGAAAAGCTCTATTGACCGGAAACGGATTGGCTACTCCCCCTTACACCAGCCCTGGGGCTGGTGTTCGGTGCTCTATGGGCCCCACCATGATGTATATGTTCCATCCATTCCGTTCATCTATTTTTACAGGTCATTTCATGGCTTTATCCCAAAAAAGAGAGGTATATAAATCTTAGGTGGACCACACCACATGAAAACAATAGTGGTTGGATATCCATCATTAAAATCCTCCTAAGGCCCACTGTACTGTTTATTTGACATCTAATATGTTTATTACGTCATACAGGACCAGATTAAGGGAAAAAACAAAAATGATCTTGATCCGAAACTTTTATGGCCACAAAATATGTTTTAATGGTCGACGCTCATTCAACACTGTTTCATGTAATGTGGTCCACTTAAGATTGAGATATACATAATTTTTGGTCTCATGCTGTAAAACGATCCCTAAAAATAGATGGATGGCATGGATGAAACACATACATCATGGTGGGTCCCACGGAGCACCGACCACCAGCCATTGGCTGGTGTCAGGGGGCGTAGCCAATCCGCGTCCCTATTGACCCACCATGATGAATGTATTTTATCCACGCCGTCGATTCATGTTGCCAGCTTATTTAAGGATATGAGCCCAAACATGAGGTAGATCTAAAAGTAGACCACACCTTCCAACGACACCATGATATGCCAGCGGATTGGCCTGTGTACCCCACAGCACTAGGTACGTGCTGTGCATAGATGAGCACCGACACTCTTCGAGTTGTATGAACGGTTCAGGATGCGGATTGCGTACTATCCCGCCTGTCACACCACAGATGGCTCTTGCATTTAATGCATCTGACATTTAATGCTTTGTGTATTCTAACGCAATCAAGCTTATCATTCCGCGTGGTCCACTCGATTGTTAGATCTGCCTATATTTTTGTGTTGATGCCTTAGGGCCCGTTTGGCCGGTTGGATTGGAAGGGATTAGATGGTAGTGGAAGGGATTGGATGGTAAATGCCGGGAATGGCCAGGCGTGCCAAACAGTGTAGGTGATCTGATCCAAATCCGATTGATCTTCAGACAATCCACTGATAACACCATCATTACCTTTAAATCTCATCCAATCCATCCTAATCCGTTCAAATTAGCCTGCGACGTGTTTGGTTCGTGGGATTGGAAGGGATGGAAGCTTTAATCTCTGGATTGGCCGGGCGTGCCAAATGGACTGGATGTATCAATCCAGGGATATAGCAATCCCATGGATCTCAAGACAATCCGCTGACAACACCATCATTACCTAGAAATCCATGCCATCCACCCTAATACCATTCACTCCCTTCCAATCCACCTGGCCAAACGGGCCCTTAAGGGCATGTTTGGACAGGCCCATCCCTGGCCAATCCCGAGATTACCCCCGCCAATCCCTTCCAATCCCGTCCACGCAAAATAGATGGGATTAGGATGGATTGAGTGGATTTCAAGGTAATGATGGTGATGTCAGTGGAATGCTGGCAATCCCATGGGATTGCTCCAATCCATGCAGAAGTTCAACGTGCCTGTTTGGCACGCCCGGCCAATCCCGGGATTGCTCCTTCCAATCCCTTCCAATACAATCTAATCTCATCCAGTCTGCCCCGGCCAAACAGGCCCTAAAATAATTTTTTCAGATGTACAAGTACATCATGGTGGGCCTGCCCGTTTAGAGCTAGGGACGGGTGAGGTAGTACACAATCCGCATCCAACGGTTCAAAGGGGAAGCAGATTGGCTGGTGTACCTCACACCAGCTATATTGGTGTTGTATTTAAGTTAGCAAGTTCCATAGGTCTGATCATGAGGTATGTGTTATATCCAAACTGTTCATCCATTTGGCGAGCTCGTCTTAAGGCTTGAGAAGAAAAATAAGACAGATTTAACAATCAAGTGGACAACACTACAAAAACTAGTGGGGGATTTAACGTCTACCATTGAAACCCTTTTCAAGGTCACAAAAGTTTTGGATCAATATGAAATTTGTTTTTCCTATTCATTCAGGTCTTTGTGACCTTATGAATAGATTAGATGTAAAATAAACATTATGGTGGACCCTACAAAATTTTTAAAGGTGAAAATCATTATCTTTACGGTTATTTATGGTGTGGTCCAGGTGATCTTTGGATATGATTAATTTTTTTGGATAATGGTCTAAAATGATCTTTAAAAAGAGATGAATAGTGTAGATATAATAAATACATCACTGTAAGGCCATGTAACTTTGATCTCCTTTGAACTGTTCGTACAACTCGGAACTCGAGGAGCATCAGTGGTCGTCTTCGCACCACATGTACCTACATCAGTTATATAGTTGATGTGTGGTACACCAGCCAATCCTTCCATTCAAAGGATATCAAAGTTACATGCCCCCACAGTGATATATTTATCATATCTACACCATTCATCTATTTTGGGAGATCATTTTAGAGCATTATCCACGAAATGAATCACATCCAAAGATCATTTGGACCACACTGCAAATAGCAACGGAGATAATGATTTTCACCGTTAAACAATTCATAGGGCCCACCATAGTGTTTATTTTCCATCCCATCTGTTCATAACGACACGAAGACTTGAATGAAGAGGAAAAACAAATTTCATATTGATCCAAAACTTCTGTGATCCCAGACATTCAGTCCCCCACTGCTTTTTGCAGTGTGGTCTACTTGATACTTAGATTTATCTTAATTTTTGTCTCAAACCTTAAGATGAGCTCACCAAATGAATGGACGGTTTGGATATAACACATACCTCATGATCAAACCCACGAAACTTGCTAACATCAATACAACAACTATATTGCGAGGTACACCAGCCAATCCACTTCCCCATGATATTTATACTGATATTTATATAGAAGAAGATTAGTTGGTGTACCACACACCAGCAATATAGCCGATGTATTGGCATGAGAAAGTTATGTTAGTCCATCATGAGGTATGTGTTATATCCAAACCGTTCATCCATTTGGCGAGCTCTTATTAAGGCATGAGCTTAAAAAAAAAGACGGATTTAATGATCAACTGGACCACACTGCAAAAAAGCAATGGGGGATTGAACATCTACCATCGAAATCCTTTTTGGGTCATGGAAGTTTCGGATTAATATGAAATTTGTTTTTCCTCTTCGTCTATATATTTGTGACCTTATTAACTAATTGGATGGAAAATAAACGTTATGGTGGGCTCTACAAATTTTTTAACAGTGAAAATAATTATCGTCATTGCTATTCTTGGTGTGGTCCATTTGCTTTGGATATTATTCATTTTTTGTTTAATGCTCTAAAATTATCTCGAAAAATGGATGAACGGTGTGGATATAATAAATACATCATTGTGGGGCCATGTAACTTTGATTCCTTTGAACGGTTCGTACAACTCCGAGCTTGACGAGTGTCGGTGCTTGTCTTTGCACGACACGTATCTACACTAGCTATATAGCTGGTGTGTGGTACACCAGCCAATCCGCTTCCTATTTATTAGCCATCCAACGTGCTCATAAAGTGAGATAAACATGAATGAAGAGGAAACATAAAAATTAGGTAGATCCAAAACTTGTGTGGCTGACTAAAGTTTTCATGAGCAGGCATTCAATGCCCACTGCTTCTCGTGGGCCTCCTTATGAGCCCTGTTTGTCAGAAACAGCCGCCCACTGGGTATAAACCATGTATAAAGTGGCCCTAGAGCCATTTGCATCACATTTGAGGCTATAAATAGTTCTCATTTCACCCCCTCCCATATACGAATTTCACAAACCCTAGAGGGAGAGAGAGGAGAAAAGAGGAGAAAAGAGGAAAGAGAGAAGGAGAAATTGTAGGAAATCATTGCAGGAAACTTCTCCCACGAATCCACGCGCCTAATCACAGCCCCCTTGCGTTACCGGACCTCTTTCGCCTACGATTTCGGGTAAGAAATACCAACCCTAATATTGAGGTAGAGCTCCAGGATAGTTTTTCGTCAACCTAGCTAACTAGTTTCATCATTTAGGTGCCCGACATTCCATTTTTGGAAACGTAGAATTTGGACCAAGTTCGAGTCGAGCATACTAACGAAAGTTGTGGACTATAAATGCTTAGGTTGTGGTTTGTCAATGCTTTCATGACAGCTAATGATTTATGTCTGTCTTGATTGCTGCCGTATTGTCTTAAATACGTTGATTTCTATATGAGATACACCTATGAACTATGATAAATAAATGATGCACCCTATGTGTTTGTTGAAATTTTTAAATGAGCAATAGCAAATGATTAGTGCTTGCCATGATTACTAGTCTAGGATTCATCATTGTCATATGCATGTAGATCTCTCTAAATGAGAAATTGTCATAAAGAATTGATAAAACATATGTTGTAACTAACGTAGTCTATGTGTTTGATAAATTGTCTAAATGAGAAATTGTTGATGAATTGTATTTACTACGAGTATTAAGGTAGGATTCTTCATTATTTTATGCGTACGTATATTTTATTCTATGAAATCAATTGATAAATGCATGTTGTATTAGCATGGCCTATGTGTTTGATGAAATGTCCACATGAGAAATTCACATGGATTGTTTGTTAAATGCTGGGATAAATATTACATGTGATTGTTAGCCGCGTTTGAGTAGGATCGAGGCTACAAACGTAGCCCAGGCAATCGGTAAAAGTCCTTGTTTGGGTGGCTGAATTAGTCTTGCCACCTTGGGTAAACTCGATGAATACGAGTCGCACGACGATGGTCGACAGTGGCTAAGCCACATGAGGTACTTATGCGCTCCATGTCGATTAAGTCAGCGTGCACCCGTACCAATCGAGCTTGCGTAATGAACCGATTGACCTATTGTGTGTTTACCATGTATGAACGCAACTGCTTAAATCTAAGGTACCCCTCACCAATGTAAAGATCCACTTTAACCATGGTACCACAATCCACTAAGACTCATGAGCTGGGCATGGTGGTATGGGACACCGTGTTTGAGCTGTCGGCCTACGCTAGGGTGACGAGCCTCCCCGTAGTGACCAATGAGCAACTAAGACTCATGAACTAGGCATGGTGATATGAGACACCATGTTCATGCTGTCGGCTATACTGGGGTGACGAGCCTCCCCGTAGTGACCGCGAGCACTACTTCTTGCAACTTGTCTTTCGTATGTGTTTAACTAGGAGTGACGAACCTAGATGGATCCAAAACATAGGAGTAGGACCACTGCAGTTGTCTGATGCCTAATATTTGATTTGGGTTAATGTAAAAAAGAGAGGTACCCTAGCTTCCTAAACTTGCCGTATGAATGAGCATAATTAATCACTTGGCTAACATGACCATGCATCACACTACATTACTTAGGATGTGCCAAAAAGGCGTTGGAGTTGCACCGTTTGAGGAAGTGTTGTCATATGTGAAATAGGCTGTTGGAGTCGCGTGTTGAGGGAGCATTGTTGAGTGAGGGCATGCATCATTACTTACAACCCATTCATGCATTAAAAAGAGTAGTTAGGAAGTGATTGTTATGATTGCTTTATCATTACTGCTTTGATTGACTTGATAACATATGTAACTTTTGCCTTATAGAACCACTGAGTTGATCACTCACCCCCACTCTAGGACAGTGTTTTAAAACACCAACCAGACTCTAATGTAGATGTAAGTACAGATGATGTCTATGCAATGGAGCAGGACTTCTTGGATGAGGAGGAGGAATTCTCCTACTTCCAACTCTCAGGCGGGTCGATGTAGACCATGTGTCATTACGCAAGGGACACTGGGCATCAGGGCTTTGTTAAACAAATCTACACCACCACTTTTTGTACATTTTGAAATTATACATGTATATATTAAACCTGGTTATGTACTCATACTCTGGAAGAAATTTTGTGAAACATCTGTATACTTACATCGACATGTTTTAGAATTACGCACTAACTTAATTTCATTAAATATGGAGTATGATGTGTTGTTTAGTATAGTCTCATGCATGCTTAATTCATGAATATGAAAGAAATCTGAATATCATCATCTATAAGACATAAGTGATGTTCGGAATCTCGAGAGTAGAGCTTTGCTTGACCCTTAAAATTCAGGGCGTTACATGTCATCTACCTCCCTTAAAGAAAAATTTCATCCCTGAAATTTGTACCTTTTTATACTCCTTGAGGATTTATGGGTAGTTCTTACAGACTTCAGCTTCCGTTTCCCAAGTAGCCTCCTCTTGGTGTGGTGTGTCCATAACACTTTCACGAGTGGGATAACTTTGCTGTGCAATACTTGCTCTTTCCTATCTAAAACACGCGTTGGCCGCAATACATAGGTAGCATCTTCCCTTAGTTGTACTTGCTTCCACCTAATAATATGAGTAAGGTTGGGGACATACTACTTCAGCATCGACACATGAAACATGTTGTGTACACCTGCAAGTGGCGTGGGTAAGGCGAGACGGTACGCCACCATACCCACTCAGTCTAAAATCTGGAATGGCCCAATGAACCTTGGCGTGAGTTTCCCTTTCCTGCCAAAATGAAGTACTCCCTTCATTGGGAAAACTTTAAGGAATACATGGTCCCCAACTTCGAATTCCAACTGTCTCTGCCTTGTATCAACGTAGCTCTTCTGCTTACTCTCGGCCATAAGGAGTCGATGCCTGATAATATGGATATTTTCTAAGGTCGCCTGAACCAGGTCTAGGCCAACCAGGTTCTTCTCGCCAACTTCCCCCCAACAATGCAGGGCCCGACATGGGCGTCCATCTAAGGCTTTGTAAGAAGCTATGCCAATGCTTGCTTAGAAATTGTTGTTATAGGCAAATTCGGCATAAGGAAGGTAGTCATCCCAGCTGTCCTTGAAATCAAGTACGTATGCTCGTAACATGTCCTCGAGTATTTGATTTACCCGTTCCGTCTACCCATCGGTTTGTGGGTGGAACACGGTATTGAATTTCAGTTTCATCCCCATCACCTCTTGGATTCGAGTCCAAGAAATAGACGTGAATCGTGTATCTCGGTCTGACACAATCTCTAGAGGAACTCTATGTAATCGTACTATTTCCTTAATGTACAGCTTGGCTCGGTCGTTTGCCAAATTAGAAACTCTAATTGGGAGAAAATGGGCCGACTTTGTCAATTAATCCACAATTACCCAAATGGAGTCATGGCCTTTCCTCGTCTTTGGTAACTCGGAAATGAAATCCATATATATGAAATCCCACTTCCACTTGGCTATGGGCATGGGCTGAAGTAAACCAGGAGGTCGGCGATGCTCGGCCTTGACTTGCTGGCACGTGAGACATCGGGACAAAGTCTGCTATTTGGGCCTTCATGTTGTCCCACCAGTACGAACGCTTTATGTCTCGATACATCTTTATACTACCCAGATGCATCGCCAACTTTGAACTGTATGTAGCCTCTAAAACTTCTCTCCTCAAGTCGTGAAGGTTCAGGACGCATAGGCAGCCACGATACCACAAACCTCCATCTAAGCCAATCCTTCATTTTCATTCTTCATTGTCGCTTGCACGCTCTCTCATCTTTAACAATAACTCATCTTCCTTCTGAGCCGCAATGATTTGGTCATCAATAAGTGGTTGCACGTGGAAGTGTGCGACTCTCTCGAATGGTTCCTCCACTATCAGCCTCTGTTCGAAATCTCGCACGAACTCCACCATATTCTACTCTCCTATCATCAGTGGGGCTGCAAATTCTATAGTTTTCTTGCGGCTCAACGTATCGGCCACAAGGTTGGCCTTGCCAGGATGGTAGGAGACTTCAAACTTGAAGTCTTTTAAAGTCTCCATCCAATGACGTTGCCTCATATTCAGGTCCCTCTATGTAAAGATGTACTTAAGGCTCTTATGGTCGCAAAAGAGCTCGAACTCCTCTCCGTAGAGGTAATGTATCCAAAGCTGTAATGTGAAAATGATTGCCGCCAACTCCAAGTCATGAGTGAGGTAATTTTCTTCGTGTTTCCTCAACTGTCGTGAGACAGGCGATCACCCTATCCTCCTGCAAAGTACACACCCCGAACCGACTCGAGAAGTGTCGGTGTAAATAGTATATTTGACCCCTTACTTTGGCAGCACTAGTATGGGCGCAGACATCAACTCGTCCTTTAAGTCTTGAAAGGCTACCTCTACTTTCTCATTCCAAGTAAATTTAAGATCTTTCTAAGTAACTTGAGATAATGGTCGGGCTATCTTGGAGAAATCTTTAATGAATTGACAATAATAGTCGGCAAGTCCGAGGAAACTCCTCACTTTTGTAACTGAGCCGGGCTGCTCCCAGTCTTGTACCGCGGTCACCTTAGTAAGGTCCACGGTGATTCCTTCTTTGAAAATCATGTGTCCTAAGAACTTGACTTCTTCCTTCCAGAAGTCGCATTTTCGGTACTATGCAAACAACTAATTCTGCCTAAGAGTATCAAGGACTGCTCATAGGTGTTCTTCATGATCTTTTCGGCTCTTTGAGTATATTAAAATATCATCTATGAATACGATGACAAATCGGTAAAGATACGGCCAAAACACCCGGTTCATTAGATCCATGAATACGGCTGGTGCATTTGTAAGTCTAAACGGCATCACGAGGAATTCATAATGCCCGAAGCTGGTCCTAAAAGCTGTTTTCTGCACGTCTTCATTCCTGATACGCAACTGATGATATCCAGACTATAAGTCTATCTTATAAAAATAATGAGCCCCCTTCAATTGGTCGAACAGGTCATCTATCCTGGGCAGAGGATACTTGTTCTTTACGGTGACATGATTTAATCAACGGTAGTCTATACACAACTGCAGGGATCCATCCTTCTTTTTCACAAATAACATAGGAGATCCCCAAGGAGATACACTCGGTCGCATAAAACCTGAGTCCAATAAATCATCAATTCTTTCATTTCACACGGAGGCATGCGGTACGTCGGTAAGGAGATAGGTGTCACACCCGGCACAAGGTCGATGGTAAAATCGATCTCGCACTGAGGAGGTAGTCCAGGGATCGTTCTGAACACGTCCGTGAAATCTTGGACTACTGGTGTGTCCCTAAGTGATGGACCATCACAATTTTCTAATTGGGACGCATAACAATGAATGAGGTAGGGACAACTGACTTGAACTAGGAAGGTGACGGTCGTGCCCTCAGGCCCATGGGCTGTCACCAATTTGGTTTCATAGTCAATATCTGCCTTCATTTCGGTGAGCTAATCCATGCCGAGGATGACGTCGTAATGATATATCTTGATTACAATCAGGTCAATGCACACCACTCTGCTCCCTAAGTCTATCGAGCAACTCTTAAAAACCTTAGTGGCGTCTTAAAAGGTTCTAGCTGCGGCGATGACTCTCACCCCAATCATAGGGGTAGTGTCCAACCCTAATCGTTTAACTGTAGAGCATGCTATCATAGAAATAGTGGACCTGGTGTCTACTAACAGAAATACAGGTGTACCTTGGATGTGGGCAGTGACTTCGAAGGCTAGCGGTACTGCAACCGCTAATGCAGATGCTTCGGCGGCGAGTGCATTACATGAGCTTGTTGCGTGCGGTTAGGCGGCGCTGTTATAGGCCATTGAGGCGGCCTATTTCGGGATATAGGAGGTTGGTTGTATGGTTGCACTGGTGCTACAGATCATAATGGAGGCACAAAAATAGTGTGTGGGGGCTGGTGGTTGACCCTTTGAGGCGGCTTGTAGTCGTTGTCCCTCATCTTGGTAAAGCAGAAGGGGTTAGTATGACCCACTCTGTTATAATAAGTACACATGAGATTGGAACACCTTTGTTGAGTCGGTGGAGTCAATGGTCTTAGAGGCAAGTTCATACGCAGCCTCTTGCCGAGAAACGGTCGGGTTTGCAATTTAGGCCTAGGCCTCGGGCCCATTGGCAAGCGTGTTCGGGACACCCACTCACCGTCCTGCTCAGCTCATAAGGACATGTTCACTAATTCAGCATAGTTGGGGATGATAACACAACACATCTTGGTGCGGATGTCAGCCTGCAACCCTTCCAAAAATCACCGCATTCTCATCGGCTCATTTGCCAAAATCAAAAGAGCATATCTAGCTAGTTCCGTGAAGCGGTTCTTATATTCTGCCACTGTCATTCCCCCTTGTCTGAGGCGGAGGAATTCGCCCTCTTTTTCATTACGATAAGTGAGGGGGAAGTATTTGCCGTGGAAACATGTTTCGAACTCATCCCACGTCCACGCAAATCCTGTAGGAATGGTTCGTAGGACACTGTCCCACCATAAGCTAGCCTCCTTCTTAAGCATGTATGTAACTAGCTCGACCTATTTCGCTTCAGTATAGTGTAATGGCTTCAACATCTTAGAAATACGATCCAACTAGTACTCGGCCTCCTCGGGTCTATGAGTACCTGCGAACGCAGGAGAATGGAGGCGTTGAAAACTTTTAAACATGCCACTTACAGCCATTATCCCAGTAGCTTGTACGTGTTGCATCAACGAGGCCACGTTCATATTTTGTTCAATGGCCCCTGCTATAGTCGCTAGGACCTGTTGTTGCTGTTGCATCAAGAGCATCATCTGCTCCAGTCTATTCGGGGGAGGGGTTGCCTGAGGTATATGTGGCGTTGACGAATACGCGCGGTTCTGACCTATAACCGGTGGTGCACTCGGCATTGGTCCATTTGTAAAGCTAGTGGCCGGTTGTGAATCCGGCATTGTCTTGATACTTGGACCCAAACTAGGGCCCTGTTGGCTATCATTAGGAAAAGGGGTTCCGTCAACCAATGTGCCAGGCGGGAGACATGCCATGTTTCGAGTGGTTTTAGGAGGCATTCCCTATATACAACATAAGGTACAATATTTATAAAGTTAGGGTAACATCATCATCTTTTTCCAAACATTCCACACATTACTAAATAAAAAGAGCTCCATGCATTTCATTAAACAAAATTTATCACAGTTACATATGATATGGCATTACATATACTATGACAGAGAATACATAACAGCTAACTAACAAACGACTTTAACATTTACCAACCTAGCATCCAAACTAAGCCTATCTAAGGCTATTACAAAAAAAAAAAGTAATTACAAACTATACTACTAATCCTCCGATTTTGGAGAAGGTGGAGGTGCTCCCTGATCCTACATGCAGCACAGGAGGGCCTTCAGAGTACTGGACATTCTCTTGAACTTCTGCTTCAAGTAGGCCTGATTTTCCTCGATCTTGGCCATGCGGGCATCTTGGGCGGCCTGGTCCTGGCGGTTGTCATGAATAGTGGGAGGCTCCCAATCAGAGTCCTGAGCCTCCACTTCTTCCTCTTGTTCCTCTTCTTCACTTTCTTCCTCTTCTTCTGTCTCCTCCTCAATCTCGTCCCCGAATTCTTCAAGTCTGTCTTGGCGTTGTCTAGGACCTATTTTTATATTGTTAAGGGTAGTCTCATTGATGAAATGGATAGGGGCAAGATTGTCCATGTGGAGCCTAAATCCAAAGTTGTAGGCGATCTTGCAAACTAGTCGGCCAAATGGGAGGGATGAGTCCCCGCGAATAGATTGTGCTGCCCTCACTATCTAAATCAATGCAAGAGTGGGCAGGCACACCTTTTCTCCCTATCCAACTAGGTACAGGAAATCCACCATAAATCTAGTGCATTCCATGCGGTTGCTCCATCTAGGATACACGTTGTACATGCATATATGGTGGAGCAGGCGATAATCGTCAGTCATGCGTATCGTTGGGAGGCTGTTCCCTCTCCTCCAATTAACGAGTTGGCCACAAAGGAAGCAAGTGCGGCAATCTCTCTCCCGTCCGCTAGTGAGATTAGTCTCACTGGCATGCACAACACCATGCCCCACTACTATGATACGGGCCATGATATCTACATCGACCTTAATTTCTGTTCTCCCCAACAGGATGGTAAACTGGAGAGGATCAAGAGTTGGGTCCTTATGTGTGCATAGAAGGCTCGCATGGTGCCCTCACTAGCATGTGTTTTTCCTATAAATATGGGGCCCCATCCGTTCTCCAGGAGGTGGTCGATCACTGGATACATCCCAAACAATTTCTCATCCACGTGAGCTTTAAAAACAACCTATGATTACAGAACTTACCAAGTTCAGTGCTCGCCAGGTAGAGACCTCTCTATTGGGATTTTGGGGTCAAGGTCCCGCTTTGACCTCTACTCGATGCTTGCACTTGTCTCGGCACTTGTCTTCTTTTTTGAGCGACTCGGACGACTTGGTCCAGCCTCATCCGGGGCCGCTCGTTTCTTCCCCATAAGGGAAAGGAGCGTAAAAATGGAGAAGATGGCGACCACGATCTCAAAAAGGGCCATAGAGATGGAAGGGATATAGAAAGAAGGGATTTTTGAGGAGATGAGTATTTTGGGAGCCCTAGGTGATGGGTTTGGTGCTCAAATGAGTAAAAAGGAAGAAATGCGAGGGAGATTAGGAGAGAGTTGAGGTGAGGGGGTGTAGAATGCAAGGGAAAAGGGAATTTAGAAGCATGAAAATGGAGATTTGAGAGAGAGGGAGGATTTTTGGAGGGTTAAAGGGCTAGAGGGGTTTGGAAATAGGTGAAAATGAGCAAGGGAGGGGAGGTGGGGTCATATAAGTGGACTCCCACACATGGTAGGGGCCCACACAATTGGACCAGCAGCGGTGCACCGCCTATCGGGCGGTGCCGCTGTGGCTTGCTGGCTAGTCTAGCGGTGCGCCGCTGCGATCTGCTGGTCATTCCGGCGGTGGCCACCCCCCCCATGGTTATTTTTGGTCCGTGGGACCCCCTGGGCCTCACTGACTCATTATTTTGGGTCCCTGATAGGTCGAGTCTACCCATCGTAGTACGAAGGGGTGTTTCATCGCTTGTTCTGGATCCCTTTGTGATCCAGAAATCCATAAATTGAAAACCTAGATTGCTAAGGTTATTCAGGAGCTTCTTTCCTTAGTCGGGACTAAATTTGGTGAAGATCTATACTCAGTTTGAATTACAAAGTTCAATGTTTAGGTTGTCTTAGCCTTAGTAGCTATTTGCGCCACGTCCCACTGTACTACGATTGAGTCGACCTCAAGTCGACTTGATTTGTTATCTTTGGTCAGAGGTGACTTAGGTCATTACACATGATTTGAGTCCCCCAGTTATAAACCTTCGACTAAACTACTGTGTTTTATCTCACCTGTCGGCAAAACTTTGGGATCCTAATATCATCTATAAATTTCATCGCCCCCTGCCTAAGTCAGAGTGCGTCAGAGTGCTTCATATTAGCCTATAACCCTAGGTCCAGTTTAATCCAATTCATGCTTTGATACCAACTTTTAATGCCCTAAATTTTGAGGGTCGAGCAAAGCTCTACTCCCGAGATTCCGAACATCACTTATGTCTTATAGATGATGATATTCAGATTTCTTTCATATTCATGAATTAAGCATGCATGGGATTATACTAAAGAACACATCATACTCTGAATTTAATGAAATTAAGCTAGTGCGGAATTCTAAAACATGTCTATGTAAGTATACATATATTTCATAAAATTTCTTCCAGAGTATGAGTACATAACCGGGTTCAATATATACATATATAATTTCAAAATGTACAAAAAGTGATGGTGTAAATGTGTTCAACTAAGCCCCCTGCGCAATGGCACGTGGTCTACATCGACCAGCCTGAGAGTTGGAAGTAGGAGAATTCCTCCTCCTCATCCAAGAAGTCCTGCTCCATTGCATATACGTCATCTATACTTGCATCTACATCAGAGTCTGGTTGGTGTTTTAAAACACTGTCCTAGAGTGGGGGTGAGTGATCAACTCACTGGTTTTATAAGGTAAAAGTTACACATGTTATCAAGTCAATCAAAGCAGTAATGATAAAGCAATCATAACAATCACTTCCTAACTACTCTTTTTAATGAAGGAATGGGGTGCATGTAATGATGCATGCCCTCACCCAACAATGCTCCCTCAACACGCGACTCCGACAGCCTATTTCGCATATGACAACACTTCCTCAAATGGTGCAACTCCAACGCCTTTTTGGCACATCCTAACTAATGTAGTGTGATGCATGATCATGTTAGCCAAGTGATTAATTATGCTCATTCATACGACAAGTTTAGGAAGCTAGGGTACCTCCCTTTTTTACATTGACCCAAATCGAACATTAGGCATCAGACAACTGCAGTGGTCCTACTCCTATGTTCTAGATCCATCTAGGTTCGTCACTCCTAGTTAAATACATACGAAAGGCAAGTTGCAAGAACTTATGCTCATGGTCACTACAGGGAGGCTTGTCACCCCAGCGTAGGCCGACAGCATGAACATGGTGTCCCATACCACCATGTCTGACTCATGAGTCTTAGTTGCTCATTGGTCACTACGGGGATACTCGTCACCTCAGCGTAGGCCGACAGCTCGAACACGGTGTCCTATACCACCATGCTTGGCTCATGAGTCTTAGTGAATCGTGGTACCATGGTTAAAGTGGATCTTTACATTGGTGAGGGGTACCTTAGATTCAAGCAGTCGCGTCCATACATGGTAAACACACAATAGGTCAATTGGTTCATTCGGCAAGTTCGATTGGTATGGGTGACTTAATCGACATGGAGTGCATAAGTGCCCCTTGTGGCCTAGCCACTGTTAACCATCGTCGTGTGACTTGTATTCATCGAGTTTACTCAAGGTGGCAAGACTAATTCGGCCACCCAAACAAGGACTTTCACTGATTGCCTGGGCTACGTTTGTAGCCTTGATCCTACTTAAACGCGGCTAACAATCACGTGTAATATTTATCCCAGCATTTAACAAACAATCCATGTGGATTTCTCATGTGGACATTTCATCAAACACATAGACCATGCTAATACAACATGCATTTATCAATTGATTTCATAGAGGAAAATATACATACGCATAAAACATTGAAAAATCCTACCTTAATACTCGTAGTAAATACAATTCATCAACAATTTCTCATTTAGACAATTTATTAAACACATAGACTACATTAGTTACAACATATGTTTTATCAATTCTTTATACAGAGAGATCTACATGCATATGACAATGATGAATCCTTGATTAATAATCATGGCAAGCACTAATCATTTTCTATTGCTCATTTAAACATTTCAACAAACACATAGGGTGCATCATTTATTTATCATAGTTCATAGGTGTATCTCATACAGAAATCAACGTATTTAAGATAATATGACAGCAATCAAGACAGACATAAATCATTAGCTATCATGAAAGCATTGATAAACCACAACCTAAGCGTTAATAGGCCGCACCTTTCGTTAGTATGCTTGACTCGGACTCGGACTCGCACTCGGTCCAAATTCTACGTTTCTAAAAATGAAACATCGGGCACCTAAATGATGAAACTGGTTAGCTAGGTTGACGAAAAACTATCTTAGAGCTCTGCCTTGATATTAGGGTTGGTATTTCTTACCCAAAACCATAGCCGAAAAGGTTCAGTAGCGCAACGGGGCGGTGATTAAGTGCGTGGATTCGTGGGAGAAGTTTCTTGCAGCGATCTCCTACAATTTCTCCTTATCTCTTTCCTCTTTTCTCCTCTTTTCTCCTCTCTCTCCCTCTAGGGTTTGTGAAATTCATATATGGGAGAGAGGGGGTGAAACGAGGACTATTTATTGCCTCAGATGTGATGAAAATGGCCTCGGGGTCACTTTATACATAGTTTATACCTAGTGGGTGGCTGTTTTTTACGAACAAGGCTCATAGGGAGGCCCGTGGCTCATCTACATCATAGGGTACACTCCCTGACAATGGATCTATGCTAGGACATGATTTTAATGCAATCACATAAGTCGATTGACCTTGGAGAGCCTGTCTCAGATCAACGGTTGTACGTGTTCAATCGTGGCCACAGTTATACGGATATGTTTAGGGAAATTTCCTTTCCCCATGGATGAAATTTGGTCACAAACTAACGGTCTGAATTCTTCAACTTTGCGTGAGAGAGAACAACCTAATTCACTTAAGTTTCAGTTCATTTTCTAAAGATATTCTCGTTTCTCACGCTCTTAATTCACAGCTCAAGTTAGGCATTTCTGGACACTATTTGGGCTTGATTCCTGTGATGGTTGTCAAGCCCCGCATGACGGACATCATCCTACAATTTCGCAGTCATCGGACCCCTGACGTGCGGTCTAGGTATGTTATAGTGTTTCAATGTACTCCCGAGAGAGATAGGCCTTTGGGATTTCTCCTAGGTCTTAAGATGACATTGAGTCAGTGGTATTCATGGTTTTAGGCCTTCTCATTTGTGAAAATGGTAGCCCAAGCTTAATCCATTGATTATTTAGTACTTAACTAAATCCTGTCTAAATTATACGACAGGATGTGGTCCTTGAGTTATTCTGCTTAAGGTTATACTCGGGTCATTGTAGGGATTTTTTTAAGACATTACAGGGCCTCTGGTGGTCGGGCTTGATACGCTGGCAAGTGTCACACTCGATCACAAAGCTAGCAATCCAGCGCTTTATCCCTGACCAGAAATACTACCTCCTCATATCTTTATACATCTTTGTGGAGCCCGAGTGGATAGTAAGTCGTGATCGGTGCCTCAGTCATCAGATCTCTACACAATTCTGGCATGTCCGGAACACACAATCGGCCTCTAAAGCAAAGTCCACTATCAGATCCAATCTACTAGTCTAACTGCTCCACGGATGCTGCCTCTGCTCGGTATCTCTGTAACGACTCATCTGTTTACTGAGCCTTGATCACCCTTGCGACAAGAGAGGGTTGAATCGATAGGCCCGAAAGCTGAATAATAGAAGACTGCAGACCAAACTCAAAGTTGAACTCCGATACATCCTCGACATCTTCCATTCACAAACCATCATTTGCACCACAAGGCCTCGTGGTTGACAGCTGAGCGCATCCGCCACCACATTTGCCTTGCCTGGGTGGTACCGAAAGTCAAAATCATAATCCTTCAAGAGCTTCATCCATCGCCTCTATCGCATATTTAGCTCTGACTGCGAAAACAAATACTTCAGGCCCTTATGGTCTGAGAAGAGCTCGAACCTAACCCCATAGAGATAATGCCTCCACACCTTCAGTGCGAAGAAAACTACTACTAACTCCAGATCATACGTGGGGTAGTTCAGCTCATGGACAATGTGCGAGGCATATGCCATAGGCTTCCCATGCTGCATCAGGACAACACCCAAACTAACTCTAGAGGCATTGGTAAACACAATGAACCCATCACTCCCAGAGGGAAGAGTGAGGATGAGAGTGGACATGAGGCGGTCCTTTAATTCCACAAATGCCTCCTCGTAGGCGTCACTCGAGACAAACTCGGTCCCCTTCCGTGTGAACTTGGTCAGCAGTGCTGCAATGCGAGAGAATCCCTCGATGAATCGCCGATAATATCCCGCTAGACCAAGGAAGCTATGGATCTCGGAAGCGTTCGTGGGCTGGCCCCACTGACGCACTGCATCGATCTTCAAGGGGTCCACAACGACACCCTCCCTCGTCACCACGTGACTGAGGAACTTCACCTCCTCTTACCAGAACTCACACTTCTCTAGCTTCCATACAGCTGGTGGACACAGAGGGTCTCTAACACAATCTGTAAATGCAACTCATGGTCCTCCCGAGTCCTCGAATACATTAGAATATCATCGATGAAGACTACAACAAACTGGTCAAGGTAGGGCCGGAAGACCCCGTTCATCAGCTGCATGAAGACGATGGGCGCATTGGTCAGCCCAAAAGACATGACCAGAAACTCGAAATGACCGTAGCGCGTCTAAAAAGCTGTCTTCGGAATGTCCTCCTCTCGGACCCGAATCTAATGATAATAGGAGCACAAGTTAATCTTGGAAAAGAACTGAGTACCTTGCAGCTGGTCGAACAAATCATCAATCCTCGA
Source organism: Magnolia changhungtana (assembly GCA_030180095.1). Classification (NCBI taxonomy): domain Eukaryota; kingdom Viridiplantae; phylum Streptophyta; class Magnoliopsida; order Magnoliales; family Magnoliaceae; genus Magnolia; species Magnolia changhungtana. The sequence continues at coordinate 9,503,438 of JASAUF010000625.1, forward strand.
GAGCGGGTATATGTTCTTAATAGTGACCTTATTGAGCTCGCTCTAATCCACGCAGAGCCTCAACGAGCCATCGTTCTTCTTCACGAACAATACCGGGGCTCCCCACGGTGAACTACTAGGATGAATAAAATCCAACTCTAGCAACTCGTCCAACTACGCCTATAGCTCGTATAAGTCCATCGGTGTCATCCGATATGGGGCCTTCAAGATAGGCGTGGTACCAGGCACCAGATCTATCTAAAACTCAACAAGCCGACGCGACAGCAACCTTGGAATCTCCTGAAACACATCTGGGAACTCACATACTATTGACAACTGTTTAAAACACCTAGCCACTGACTCCTCAACAACACAAGCCAATAAGCTAAACAACAGCTGTCCTCTGGGCTCGGCAATGAACTGGAACATAGGCAAGCCGGGTATGCAGAACGTGATTGTCCTGGGGGAGCAGTCCAACACAGCATGGTACTCGGCAAGCCAATTCATACCCAGGATAACATCATACTTAACCATCGGTAACACGAATAAATCCATAGGCAAGATCATCTCTCCAACCAAGATGGGACAAGATGAACAGAGATAGCTTAAAACTGCAGACTTCCCCAAGGGAGTTGAAACTGATAGGGTCTCACGAGTGGACTCCAACGGAAGATCGGTCGATCGGCAGAACTCCTCGGCCACAAATGAATCGGACACTCTGGAATCAAATAATACACGAGCAATACAAGCGGAGATAAGAAGAATACCCTCAAGTACTCCTCTCGACGATGACTAAGGGTCCTGACCCTGCACCGCTGTGCGGCATAGAATCTACCCTGGGTGGGCAAAGGAAGCAAGCCTGACGACTGAGGGTCCACGACCTACTGAGTGGCGTAAAACCTGCCCTGGGCTAGTGGGGGAGGTGCCTATCCCCTCTGCAGCGGTCACTACGGCGGTCTACCTTGCTACCTCTGCTGATACAGAGGAGGCTTAGGAGGCTGATGCTGGGGTCACTGTTGTTGCTGCTGTGGTGGATGGTGCGAGGGCTGCTGCGGTGTCCTCTACTACTGGTGGGGATGGGGACACTCGCGCCTACGGTGTCCCGTCTGTCCACAACCATAGCAAACGCCAGTGAATGGTCTAGAAGAAGAAGCTATCTGCGAAGAAGAAGACGCTGGTCGCACGGCTGGCGGTCAAAACCCTGAACAACCCCTATGCCGACGGTACTAATGCTGGCGGGAGATACCGGAGTGCGCCTTCCTCTTTCGGTCTCTTTCCTGATGTCAGGACCTTTGAAAAGTGGCCCAATCATCCTCATAAACTGAATCCCTCTACACAACCTCAGCGAAAGTCGTAAGAAGATGCCCAACTACTTGACTCCTGAGAGTGGGACACAAGCCATTCACAAAATGGTGAGCCTTCTGCCTCTCATCATCCACTAAGTAGGTCGCGAATTGGGACAAAGCAATAAAATGGGCCTCGTACTGCGCCACTGTCATATCACCCTGAACAAGGGTCTCAAACTCTAAGGCTCTCTGCTATTGAACGTGCTCAAGGAAGAACTTCTGGTCGAAACGATCCACGAAGTCCTCCCAGGTCCAAACGAAATCTCTCCCAATCGATCTGAAAACAGAAGCCCACCAGTGCTAGGCCTCGCCTTGAAGAAGATAAACTATCAACTGAACTCGCTGCTGTGACGTGAATCTCATGGTGTCGAAGATTTCTACCTCGGTACACCATAACTCAGCCGCAGAAGGATCTGGTTCACCCCTAAAACGTGGGGTATCATGCTGATGAAAATCCCAAAGAAGAGCACTCACACGAGTCGCTCCCTCTGCTATAGGGTCTCTTTTGATTGTCTACTCTACCCCTAGAGGGCGGTGGTAACTGCTTGGATCATCTGTTGTAACTACTCGGTTCTAACTGGAATGGTAGGAAATGAAGGGGCTGCACTGGCCTCAGGTAGAGGCGCAGGAACTGTTGGAGCCTCCGGCATAGGCACGGCAGGCTCCGGCTGAGGAATAAGATCACCCGGAGGCGGAATGGCAACCTCTGGTATAAGATCGGGACTAGGGTTCGCAACAGATGGAGCGGGATGCGCTCGGGTCGATCGGGCACCGCTGGTGTCTCTACCTCTCGTGCCTTGTCCATGGGTGCCTCGTTTAGGATCTTGCATGCAAGGGGTGGGCCATTAGCCACACCCATGGAGACCTCCACCATCACTTGATAGGCTCTACATGCTCCCAAAGATGAAATGAGGAATAGAAAGAACATCTAAATAAAGAAAATTTAAAAATCTAAGCTATAAGAACACCCACCTCTCAAAATACCAAGATTCTACCACCAATGGACTTCTCAAGCTCCAATGCACAAGGATCAATGGTTGAGATCTATTGTTGAGGGTTGGATGAGGGAGTTTTTAGGTGAAAGAGGGCTGGATTCTCAGCTAGGGGTTGGGATGTCCAAGGGAGCTCAAGCAAAGGAGAGGAGAGAAAATGAGAGAGGGAAGCTTGTAGCTTGGAAGTAATGAGTGCTTTCTAGAAAAGTAAGCAAATGATGGTTTTTTTTTTTTTTTTTAAAAGAGAGAAAAAGGTTGGAGTTTCTCTCTTAGTTAGAGAAAAGAAATAAGTGGTTTATGGGATAGAGAGGAGATTGCTTAGAAAAAGGGGGTTAATCATACCTTAGAAAAGAGAGGTTATTATGAGGGGCTAGCTACCTATGACCTATAGCCCACGCTAGGAAATAATGAAATCTAGGGTGATGTCATGCATGGGGATTCATGCACATCCATGGTGGGCCCCACAAATCATGATCAATGGTCCACAATAAGCACGACCTACATCTTTTAATGTACAACTCGTAATTCCGCACGAGACGCGACGTTGGAACCACGGCGACGATACGGTTGCTACGATATAGGTTTCGGGTCGATCCGAGTCCGGTTTACATGATGGGACTTAAGGATGATCACAAATAAAATCTACAGGTCACGACTCGTCGGGATTTGACCGGTAGGATCGTGGGACCTAACAGAACAAAACGACCCCTAAGGCTAAGGGTCTTACATTTTTCGGATCATCCTCTGATGGGCGTATGGCTTGTACACCGAAAGGGATGGATATAGAAGGTGAACTAGCACGAGATTTGCATACATAGTGCTCTACTCATGATTTCATTGAAAATGCACCAGAAAAAATTACAAGAAAAATGCAAGGAAGAAGGTAGATCAAATTTTGAGAAAAATCCACTAAGAAAAGGGTCTCAAATTGATGAAGAATTACTCAAACTTTCAAATCTAGTGAAGGATAACTAAAATCTGAAATTACGGTTTATACCACTGATACTAAAGAAAGAATCTGAGTTAAGGTCCTAGAGGGGGGTGAATAGGGCTTTTCAAATATTTTTGCCTATTTAAAGTCTTGATTTCCTAACTTAAATAATCATTCAATTTAACGCAAGTAAGGCAATATAACTCTAACAGCTTCCAAGCTAGTTAGAGGTTCCAATTACAAAGGCTATTAAAGATATGCAGAAACAATAATTAGCTTAGTGTTGTGGGCTTGTGTGTGGAATGTACTTCCTATCAATTCATAGCATTCATTCAATTATGTATGAGAAGTTAAAACATTCAAGCATATGTAAGCATGATTAAACATATGCACAAATAACAATTCCAAACACAAGCACTTATAATGGTTCGGCTACGTGCCTACTCCACTCCCGGCATCCACACTCAATCCTAGAGTACATCGAATTTCACTATTAATGGTTTTAAAACAGGTTCACCAATAACCTTTACAGTCCTACACTAAGGACACAAATTTATGCTCTCCGCAAGAGCAAAGGTCCTACATTAAGAACCCATGTTTAGGCCCACCGGCCATGGTCCCACACAAGGCACCTACGTTTAGGCTCACTGGCCAAGGTCCCACATAAGACACCTAAACGAGTTTGTTGATAGCAAACTCTTAGCCTCAATCCTACACAAGGAAAGAGACTAAACCTTGAACTCTTAACTATGAATCTTACTTGTCAGATAGAGTTCTCTTTTGTAGCTTGTCTTGGGATGCTTGATCTTAGGATGCTTGATCTTCATGCTCTCGTACTTGAATCATCTTTCTGATGCTCCCCCGATCACGTAGCTTGGATTTACCTGTTTGGTTTGGCTTCACGATCAAGAACCTTGCATAAGATGTACCTATAAAGGTGACTAAGGTAATGAGAGTTGGTTGAATTCCCTATCTAGGATAATGAGTGGATTTCCTAAGGGATTCAACCTATGGATGCTCTAGAGTATTAAAAGGCAAAGGATTTTCCTATTGGTTTGCCCTTTATACTCTATAGAAGGCACGAGTTCATGTTCTTCATTAATAGGAGCTTTGAATGCTCATAGGAGTGAAGGATCACAATGAAGAGAACATGAAACTCATATGGATAGAGTCTAAATAGGCTAGGATAAGCTTGGGATACACTAGAGACTCTTTGATGCCTATTTTCACTGTTTTTGCAAGTTTTTACAAGCTGCTTTTATAGATAAAAAGTTCCAACGGATAGAAAACGGCTAGTTTATGGTGCTACCGAAGCCAACTTCGGTATCGCCAAACTTGCTTCGGTGGTACCGAAATATCTTTCGGTAATACCGAATTAATTCCTCAAATTGCTGAATGAAAATAGTCCCTTTCGGTGGCACTGAACTTTATTCGTCGGTGACAATCAGTGTCACCGAAATATGCAGTTGGTGACACCGAATTAATGTTGTAATCTTGCTGACTGTTTTGAGCCCCTTCGGTAACATCGAATGTATCTTCGGTGGTATCGAAGGTGTTATTCATTGGCACCTTCGTACCAAAAGTGGACAGATCTTCCTGTTTTGTCCATTTAATCATTCACCAACTTGGGACTTGCTAAATTAAAGACTAAAGGATAAAAACTAAGAACTTGGAATTGGCTTTGAATAGATGACCTAAGTAAGTTTTCCTATTTGGGTTGGGATCATCTATTTGTAAGTTAAGATCGTAGAAGCAGTCCTATGTCTTCAATATGACTTCGATGCTTCTGATCTAGTTGCGTCGTCGATCTTCATTTGTCAAGAATTCATCCGATTACTCGACACAACTAGTCATGTGATTGACAAACATGTGTGCAAATAAGTGCACTGACAAAATCTAGAAGGAAATTGAAATAAAATCACTTACAAGAGAATTTGGTTGATAGGTTGGTCAAATGAGGCACCAGCTAGCCGAAGAAGATGAAGTGGAGTGAAAATAAATTGGGTGGGGGGGATTTTCCCCTTCTTGAGCAAACCTGCACGACCTTCGGCGAGCCCGAGCATTCTCGACTGGTTGAAAAATCGTAAAATTTTAATTTTTTTTATTTTATTGCAACATTTATTTTTATTTTCATTTATCTTTTCATGCATTTCATAATTACAAATAAACATAAACATAAATGCAAAGACAATAATAATTATTTAACAATACACAATCCAATATCATGCTTCAGATTTGAAATTTTAACATTGTCAAGCGGCTTAGTTAGTATATCTGCAAGCTGCTTCTCAGTTTGAATGTATTCCATGATAGTCTTATATTTAACTAATTCTTGAATGTAATGATATCGTATGTTAATATGCTTTGTACGAGAATGTTGAATAGGATTAGATATATTTATTACACTAGAATTATCGCAATATAATGTCATTGTATCTTGGGTAATTTCATAATTAAGTAATATTCTTTTTATCCACATTAGCTGAGTGCAAACATTCCCTGTCATAATATATTTAGCCTCTGTGGTGGAAAGAGATACATACTTTTATTTCTTACTAAGCTAAGAAACTAAGAAGTTTCCAACAAAGAAACATCCATCGCTGGTAGATTTTCTATCATCAATATTTTCTACCCACTTTGCATCTTTATAACCAGCAATTTGTACAGACGTATCATATGGATACCATAAGCCTAAGTTCGTAGAACTTGCGACATATCTAATTATTCATTTAATGGACTATAAGTGAGATTTTTTTAAAGGATAAGATTGATACCTAGCACAAATTCCAACACTAAATGCAGTATCAGGTCTACTAGTAGTTAAATATAGAAGACTATCGATCATAATGCGATATAATCGAGAGTCTACACTTTTACCTAATTCATATTTTGAGAGTTTAAGAATCATACTCATCGGAGTATTGAATTCTTACCATTTTCAAAGCCAAACCTTTTTACAAGGTTCAAAGCATATTTGGTCTGTGAGATGAACATATCATCTTCAAGTTGTTGGACTTGTAATTCAAGAAAATAGTTTAGTTCGCCGACCATACTCATTTCAAACTTGGATTTCATGAGATTTGCAAACTCGATAGATAGGTTAGTGCACATAGATCCATAAATAATATCATCCACATAGATTTGAACAATTAGGATATTATCATTATATTTTTTAAAAAATAGGGTTTTGTCAACACTGCCAATAACAAAACTATGACTAAGTAAGAATATAGTCAACCTTTCATACCACGCTCTCGGAGCTTATTTTAAACCATAAAGAACCTTTTTAAGACAGTAAACATGATCGAAAAGTTTGGGATCTTTAAAACCCTTTGGTTGTTTAATATAAACTTCCTCATTTAGATCACCGTTTAGAAAAACACTTTTTACATCCATTTGATAAATTTTGAATTTTTTTATGGCATGCAATGGAAATAAATAATCTGATTGATTCAAGGCGTGCAACTGGTGCAAAGGTTTCATCGTAATCAATACATTCTATCTGAGTATAACCTTGTACAACCAGTCATGCTTTATTTATGATAATGTTCCCCATTTCGTCAGTTTTATTTTAAAAATCCACTTGCTTCCAATCACATGTTTGTTAGTAGGTCTGGAAACCAAATATCATACGTCATTTATAATAAATTGATTTAATTAATCTTGCATAACATTTATCCAACTTTCATCAACGAGCACTTTATTTATATTACCCGATTCAATTTAGGAAATAAAGCAAACATGATTACATATATTTTCTAGTTGTCTTCTTGTCTGAACGCCAGAGTGAGGGTTACCAAGTATTTGATTAGTTGGATGTTCTTTAACTAACCTTAACTCAGTATTGTCTGATTTAGATGAAAATTCAGGTAGATTAACTAAATTGATATCATCATCATCTTGATCAAGACTGGGTGTTATCGATTGATCATCTATCACAACATTTATAGATTCTTATGTTGTAAGTGCTAACATGAAGAGTAAACTTTAGTTGTCACATTTCGTAAAGCCAAAATAACTTGACAATAGATCTTCAAGACCGGTCCATAATCAAGAGAAGATCAAGCTCAAGATCAAGAGAAGATTAAGCTCAAGACCGGTCCATACTCAAGAGAAGATCAAGCTAAAGATCGATTAATGTTCAAGAAAAGATCAAGCTCAAAGTCAAGATAAAGTCCGAGACTTAGTTCAAGTAAAAGAAGATCGGATATTTGATATATCTTAGGTGGTATAAAATCCTAAAAAGACTTTAGGACTAGGCGTTTTCAAGAATATGCTATTTTGGGTTTTTATGCTTATTTTGCTTAGAATTCGGCCAACCGAACTTTTAGTTTGGCTAACCTAAGCTTTCTCAGCCAGCCCAAGTTCAAGCCTAAAGCAACAACTAATTTTTGTTACAAGTTCGGCAAGCCCGAGAAAGTTCGGGTCAAATTCCAGCAACAACACCTTTTGGAATTTGGACGAATTTTGCTAGCCGAAGGGCAAATTCAGCTAGCTGAACTGGGCTGTTCGGCTAGATGAAGTTGACCTCGGGCCAGCTGAATTTTGGATAAATCTTATCCCATGCGATCTGAAATCCGTTGAATTGAATCCGTTCTGCTTGGTCTAGTCGAAGACTATCTCGGGCTAGCTAAAGATTCAACTTCTTTGCTTATAAATTGAGTTCCTCTCTCATTCCAAATTACTCAAGTTAATTATCAAAATCCTTTTACAAGAGAGAGAGAGAGAGAGAGAGAGAGAGAGAGAGAGAGAGAGAGAGAGAGAGAGAGAGAGAGAGAGAGAGAGAGTCTGAAGTTATTAGCAAGCTATTGAATGGTATTTATAATTTAATTTATAGCTTTTTCTTTCAATTCCCTTAATCTCAGAACTTTTAAATTTGATTCTAAAGAGAGTAAACTATACTCTTCTTTTGAGGTATAAGAGAATTAATTCAAGTAACTTATTAGGTTTAACTTAATTAAAATCAATAGACTAGACCCTTTCTATCTAACTGAATAAGGAACAATGTACATTCAAGAAAGAGGTTCTACTGCTTTAAGCTTCTTATACATCTTCTACAGTGAAGATAAGTATAATTTCTAAACTCTTTTAGGTTTTTCTGAGATAGCCTATTAAATTCTCGATTAGGTTTTGTCTGATATAGCCTGAAAATCTTAGTGTAGGTATGATTGTGATAGCCTATGAAAATTATAAGAATTATATAAGTTTGTTAAGGTGAACCTGGGAAAACCTTTTCATAGTAAAAGCTGAAATTATGAGGGAAGTAATTTTGGGAGTGGAGTAAGTATGCCTGTTTTTAAAGCACCGAACCACTATAATCCTTTGTGTTATATGATGAATGCCTTTATTTTATTTATAGTAAATGATTGTATTTAATTTCAGTTGAGTGATAAATGTTGTAATATTTTTATTTTCTCTTGGAAGTTTGAGGTTTTGATCTTAAAGAAATTCGTGAAATAAGGTTGTCCTGCCTAAAACTTTAGGTGAAGGTTGTCCTATGAATTATTTGAAATCAATATTTTAATACTTAAGCAATTGAGATCTTTGCTTTATTTACATATTTAGCACTTATTTCGATTATTTGGAATTGTCCTATTCACCTCCCCCCCCCCCTCTATAGGACATTTTAAGCTCTCCTTTTCAATAACCCCAGTTCTTTTGTTAAGAACATGGTATGCCCGACTATTTGGGGAATAATTTCTAAATTTTCTCAAGTTTTCACAATCACGTAAAATAAAACATTTGCTTTCAAAAGTTTGAAAATATTTAACGGTGGGCTTTTTGTTAAACCATAGTTCATAAGCTGTTTTGTTTTTAGCTTTTTTAATATAAAGATGATTAATTATATAGCAAGTAGTACTAACAGCTTCAACCCATAAATTTTTAGGTAGGTTCATGCTATTTAACATTACACTAGCCATTTCTTGTAGAATTTTAGTTTTTTCTTTCAACAACCCCATTTTGATGAGGTGTTTTTGGAGCAGAGAATTCATGCAATATACCATGATCATTGCAGTATTTCTCGAAATTGTTATTTTTGAATTTTGTTATTTCACTTCTAATTCTGACTACAGATAACTCTTTTTCAGTTTGGATACATTTTATAAGTTTTTTTATTTCATCAAGAGTATGTGATTTTTCTCGTAGAAAGGCTAGCTAAGTATATCTAGTGTAGTCATCAACTACAATAAGAAAATATTTCTTTCCGCCTCTACTCTTTGTTCTAGTTGGTCTGACTAAATTCATATGGAGAAGTTCAAGAGGTCTAGTCGTGGCTAAGGATTTCACTTTCTTATGACTACTCCTAACTTGCTTACCTATTTGACATGCGCCACAAACTTTTTCTATCTTTTTCAGTTTAGGTAGGTCATGTAAGTGATATCCTTTGCTGAATTTATATAAATGTCTATAATTTACATGTCCAAGACGTTGATGCCATAGTTCAGTCTTATCTGTTTAGACCATGTAACACGAATAGTTTGTTGAGCAAGAGTTATCAATTATACTGTAATTTTCAGACATTCTGCGACCATTTAATATTACATTTGCTTTCTTATTTATTGTCTCACATCTGTGACATGAAAATTTTATGCTATGTTTATTATCACAGATCTAACATATGCTTAGAAGATTATGTTTTAATTCTTCGACCTATAGAACATTTTCAAAGAGAGGTAAGTTAAGAAGTTGTACATTACTTTGACCGATTATCTTGTAGTTGCTTTCATCTCCAAATGTAACTGAGCCGCCATTTGTTTGGTTGATGTTTGAGAGTATAGCCTTATCACCTGTCATGTGTCTCTAACATCCACTATCCAGGTACCATCTTGAATAGCTAATTGCTTTGAAAGTTGTGTGGATTACAAGAAACTTAACCATTGGAACCCATTTCAGTACGATTCTATGTTTAGGAGGATCTCTTGCTTTACGCTATGTTTAGGAGTTAAGATTTCTCTTTTTTTCTATATACTCCACTCTTACTAGAGTTGGATTTCAACAGCTCTTTAAGCAAGTCCACAATTTTATTGGCTAAAGAAGGATTTTTGTTATTATTCCTTTGATATTGGCAGTTGGCACTATTTTTTATATTAAAGACTTGAAAAAGTTTTGAGTTTTTGAAGTCATTCCTTTTATAGTTTGAATCTTTTAGAGTCTTTACTTCAAAGTTCAAGGATTTTCCTTTTACAAAGGTAGAAGCAAAATCCTTAGATTTCAAAGAATTATTTTTAATATAACCCAGTCCAGACTTGTCACCACATCACTTAGATGAGGTTAACAATTTTTTAAGTTTCTGTTCACCAAGGGTATATTTCTAATTATCCTTTGAACTCTGAAGGGAGGAAACTTCAAGTTTTAGTTTTTCATTTTCAATTTTAAGTTTTTGCAATTTAGAAGACTTAAAACTCAAATCTAATTTAGTCTTTTCAAAACAATTGAAAAAATGAGATTTTTCTAAAACAACTTTTTCAAGTTCTAATTGTAGTTTAGCATAATTTTCTTTTTAGCTGCAATTTTACAACTTTCTCTGTATAGGACATCATATTCATCTTGAAGATCATCTTCATTTTCAGAGTCACTTCTTGTAGTTTCATAATCAGATATATCACAGTTATTTGAAGAAGTGATTCTGGCTATAGTTATAAATGCTTTCAAATCGTTCGCATTTTCCTGGTTTGATTCATCAGTTTCAAACTTAGTTTCAGGTTCTGATGATTCATCCCAAGTAGCTATCATGCCTTTTCTTCTAGATTTATCCTTTATAGGACATTTAAAAGCTAAATGCTCATATTTAGAACAGTTAAAACATTGAGTGTCTTTTGTTTTAGATTTCTAAAAATTTGAATTTCCTTTTCTTTTATCAAATGGTTTTTAAAAATCTGATCTTTTCTTATTTTAAAAAATTCTATAAAATTTCTTTGCCAACATATCCATATCGTCTTTGTTTTCTTCAAAATCAGAATTTATATGAGATTCCTTTGAATTAGACGTAAAAGATTTAAGAGCAATGAACTTGATTTTAGGAGCTTTGAAATTCAGCTCATAAGTTTGAAGTGAACCAACTAACTCCTCAACTTTCATAATATTTGTACCCTTTAACTTCTATGTAGTAGTAACCTTTGAATTAAACTTATTGGAAGTGATTGCAGTATTTTTGCGCAAACCTTGCTTTCAGGGATTTTATCTCCAAGACTCCACGTAGAATTTACCATGTCATTCAGTTTTGTATAGAAGTCCATAAAAGACTCATTTTCTTCCATATGAATTTCCTCAAATTTGGTTGTGAGGATTTGGATATTACTTGCAGTATTTTTGTGCAAACCTTGCTTTCAGGGATTTTATCTCTAATACTCCACATGGAATTTACTATGTCATTCAGTTTTGTATAGAAGTCCATAAAAGACTCATTTTCTTCCATATGAATTTCCTCAAATTTGGTTGTGAGGATTTGGATATTACTACCCATGCTTGGGGTAGTTCTTTTGTTGGATGAATGATGATATATATTTTTGTGTTAATACTAGTAGATGATGTCATTCTCTTATATATATATATATAGAGTATTGAAAGTTCTCGAGTGTTACCATGAAATTTAACTTATTATGTACATGTGTATGATACCAATCTATTTATCCTAACCTTACATCTATTCTCTAATATGAATATGACCGTTGGGAATAATCTTCATTCATATATCAAGCTATCTGACCGTTGATTTTGAGATTGGATCATCATATACCAAAGTATTCTCACTTGTCCATCATAACCAACCGTTCAGTCAACTATTCACCGATAGGTAAAGCTATCTGACCGTCCACTCTGAGTTTGGACCATCTAATCATAGTAAAGTAGCTACTTGATCTCAACATCTGCTAGTACACAAATCGAATAAAGATTTTGGTCCCTTAATCTTATTCACTACCTATGAATATGCTTAACTCACCATCAAAACTATGATCTAAGGAACTTACACATGTGAACAAGTTACTTTAATCTAACGGTATATATGTTCTACCTCTCGATCACTCCAAAAACCCACTTTGTGTTCATCCGTTTATGAAACTGACCGTATATCCACCTGCATACATGGTCTGAGTACTAACCATCAGGTTTTACTATTTTTTAACATGTCATCTGACCATCTATTATATGGTTTGATATATGTACATTCCCTAATTAATTTGGTGAATAACTCTTTATTCATAATGATTTAGATATAAGTTCATTTGTAAGAATTGCTTTGAAATGTGCCTATAACCATGTAAAACCATTATATTTTCCAAAACTCTTATATCAATAATAATTACAAAAATGCCATTAACCTAGACCCTTGAATTCTAGATCACATAGTTTCTATGATCCGTATCATGTAAAATTTTATACCATATCCATTTATCATAAATTAACCATACACATACACGTCGAATTTCAGCCCTTAGATCATTGTAAAAGTGGCCCAATTGACAAATCAACCCCGTAACCATTGATTTTGGTATCCATCAAGTGAAGAAACCTCATAGGTAGTTGTAGTAGGATATTTCCCTTCATATAAACAACTTAGATTGCCCATAATATAAACCAAGTGTGAAATATGAAGACCCCACTTTGGTAGGCTTTTTCATTAGGAGCGAAGTTATCTTTTCGAGATTTACCAACTCCTTAAAAATTTGGACCTTTCAATTTAACCACTTCCTGCTGTCCATCGCAACTCAAATTTGGATTACACTTTGGTCTCATATGACTACGAGGTTATACAAAATTTAGACCCCGATCTATGATCCTATACCGTTGAATGTTGAAGCCAATTCCTTCCTTTTGGTACAAAAGGTGAAATTTTAGATTTAGGCTTTTTCCACCATCGGTCAACCATCAAATTTTATCCAACCATTTGCCTATCCTGACTGCACATTCCTCCCAAAATTAGGCCATGATCATTAAGTGTGGACCGTTAATTGAGATTAAGTTCGTTTTGACACCCATTAAGAGAATTTTCAAGATAGGCCAATCTAAATTTCGGATCACCAAGGAAATCATATACTCCAACTCTATTCGATAACCCCGTCACGCTAGAAGAATTAGATTTAAAAAAAGATCTCCAGAAAAGGTCAAATTAGAGAAACCCAATCCAAGTGGGATGTGAAACACACCCCCTCTCACACTCTCACACACCCACTCTTTTATAAAAGGAGTGTATATCACTTTCTCCACCCACACGCTCATACTCCCACATCCAATGGAGAGAGAAAGAGAAAGAGAAAGAGAAGGTTGGATACCCATCATCCTCTTCTTTCTCCACATGTGTGGTGTCTCTCTTTTGCTTAAGCGATGCCTTGATTCATGCAGAAGCTTTTCTACATGGATATCTACCTAAGGTTTAGATCTAAGGCTAAGGTGAGCAATTCCTTTAAAGCTAACACTAATTTGAGTTTATATAATTTATCTTGTTTTTTGCATACTTTTATATTCTTGTGATTTTTGATGCAATTAATCGATTTACCACTATCAATTATTTATCCCTTTGAAAATTATAGTTAAGGTATAATATAATTATGCGTGATTTTTATGAATTTATATGTGGTGATGTATACAAGCCTTGCCCTTTGCTAATTTTGAGAGTGACGCGTGCTTTTACTCTATATTGAGTTGGCCTTTTGCTCCTCTCCCCTTATTCTTGTTGATTTAGCCTATTTGCTATTATTCTCTTTTATTGAGATAACTTAATGCTACTTTTCTCCTTTATTAGGTTAGCCTTGTGCTACTTCGCTTTATGGCTTGAGCATATGTCTTGGAATTCCAAAACTCCAATGGTTTGATTTATTTTCCCTTTAATGCAAGTGATGTGTTAGAGGTCTCACGTCTAGTGATTCATATATTTTTTCGTGGACGTAATGTGCTCTAGGTAGCGACCCTCTTGGTCGACGCATAATTCTATGAATTTTGGGTAGTGGTGCACAAATCAATGTAAGTAATCTGCAATGTGTGTTACATCACTTCTGGGATTGGATGTCACAAATAGTCGCTCAATGAATAAATAGTGTCACGTAATTTATCCGATTATGTGTTGTGCAGCCTCGAGGTGTTCACGTAAATCCACAGTAGTGTTGGATACGCCGGCGAATCTCCATAGTTATGGGATGTAGAGCGAGCCAGGTTTTCTATGAATTATATATATTCTACATTGTGATGATCACTATGTATGATGGACTGCACACACTATCCTAGGCATGCATTTATGTAAATTGGTTGCGCATACTGATACCACTCGTAGTGGTGGAGTATGAGACATATCAGAACCCTCACATTAATCTTATGAATTCCTTAAATTATTATTAATCTTAAAGGATAACCATCACTATAAGTAGGGCATTGACCCTCTCTAACCATATAGATATGCAAGTGAATTACAGGTTGATGATATAACCGACAATCATTTTATGGAAGATTTTTTCGAAAAGAAAAGAAGAAGGATAACACTACGAAATTTTTTTTTATTTTCTGCTGCAAACTTTGATAATATAATAAACTCTCATTGAGAGGACATCAAAGAATTATTTGAACGCTTTTTACTCTAATGGAATAATAAATAAGTCGATTTCATTCACGTGAATGGTTACCTTCGTGAATGTAACTGGATGTGATTTATCTGTATATAAAAAAAACTCGGTGCGATTTTGAAGCCTTCAATTTTTACATTGTTAACACCCAGAATTCTCAGGCACGGGTATGAACTCGGGCCCTAAAAATTCGGGATATTACATGTAAGACCCGCATCATAGTCCGTACCATTCTGTAGGTTCCTGCGATCCTCCCTGTCGAATTTCGGCAACCCTCGACCTGTATCCAATGTTTATGCGTTATCATAAGCCGAGTCCTACAAACCAGAGTCGGCTCAACCCGATACTTGTACCGTGGCAATCACGCCATCGCCGCGGTTCCGATGCCGTGTCTCGTGCACCGAGGCGATACTCAGGCCAGGAGATGTGGGCCTACGTTCAGTTTGAGAAAACGCAGCGTGTTGTAAAACCTAAGAGAATCTCTACCCAATGTCACATCCATCAATCAATCAATCAATCTCATCAAAAGCCAAGTACATGTCAAGTACACCATCACCTCACACCCATCCCCAAGCAACACTATAAGTCAACAATTTCTTAGACACCCCATACCCTTCTTACACCATCTACCCCTAAAGTCAACAAAGTTCTTACACACCCATCACTCACCACATCCATCATTCCATCACCCTCCCTCTCTCTCTCTCTCTCATTTCTCAAACTCACTTTCCCAAGCAAGAACAAAGATCACACATCCAAGCTCTTTCAAACCTCCATGAGAGAATTTTGTGTGTGGCCCACTTCCTAACCCTCTCATCTCCCATTTCAACCCTTCGTTCTCCATCATCTTCCATTGGGATCGAAGCCAAGGAGCCAAGGAAGCCATTGGAGCCAAGAAGAGAAGATCTAAGGTGGGTGATCCACCATTAAATTCAATTTGAGGGGCCACTTGTTATTGGACCCACTTGATGTATGCATTGTATAGGGAGGGCCCATAGTGGCAGGGTCCCTCTCCTTCTCACATCTCACTCTCTCTCTCTCTCTTGTGTATGATGGCTTGTGGCCCACCTTGATGCATGATATCATCCACCCTGTCCACCCATCCAAAACGATGTGGCCCACCTTGATATACCTTTTTAATCGACGCCATCCATCTGTTTTATCCAGGCCATCCAGTGGGCCTGGATGATGAGCAAACACAAATATCAGGCTGCTTCAAAACAGGTGGGCCATGTGGGACCCACCTTAATGAGGTGTACATCCACACTGTCCATCCAGGGATGCTGGAACTATGAACTGACGGTGGAGGTGGCTGACAGTAAAGTGTTAACTGACAGTGGGGTGTACTCACCTACTGCATCAAATAAAAATAAATTAATAAATAATAAAATATACTATATTATTATAAAAGGGGGTAGCCCATTGCATGGGACCCACCTTCTTTTTTTGTTAAAAGCTGCAACGTGCAACAACTAGGCTTTAGGTAGCTGCCTTGACAACGTCATTAGGGTCTATGGGACCCATACACGCCGTCCCTCCATTGGGGTGGGCCATACCATATGAATGTGATGGTGTCCACCGTCCAAGGATGGTTAGATCCACCCCACGTGTGAGATACCCCCTTGATGTATATATATATATATATATTAGATGATATATAGTATATATCACTGTCCAGGCCGACCAAGCCTAGACGTTGATATATATATATATATAATGTTATATAATATATAGTATATATTATATTATACAAAATATTCATGATGGTGGGCCCTACGTGGGACCCACCTCTGCCTTTTCTATGTAGTAAGCTACACGTACAGCAGCTATGTGGCTGCTCCTCTTGATAGTAGTAAGCCCGCAGGCCCCACATGATGTATGTTCTTATTTACACCATCCATTGTTTGGATGGTGGGGCCCACCATGATGTATACGTTGTATCCAAACTGTCCAACGATATTGAGATATCATTTTCATAGCACAGCAAAAGGACGGGTTAGATCTAAAGTTCAAGTGGACCCCACCATTTAAATAGTGGACCGTGATATCCACCGTTCAAACTTCTAAGAACCACAGTAGTTTCCAATTAAGTTGATATTTGTTTTCATTTCATCTTTCTCTATGTTAACTTATGAATAGGTCAGATCACAAAAGACATAAGGGTGGGCCCGATTGTTATACTTGAGGCCCATTGGTGCCACCCAAGTTGATATATATAAGGCCCATCGGTGCGGCCTATTTGATATACATGAAGCCCATTTGATCTGCCCATTTGATTCGGCCCATCTGAATCGGCCCATTTGATTCGGCCCATTTTGATCGGCCCATTTGATCGGCCTAGATGATTTAGCTCATTTGAATTGGCCCATTTGATTGGCCCATTTGATTTATATGAGGCCCAATGAGACGTATGTGAGCCTTTTGTGTGGGCCGAATGCGATGTATATGAGGCTCATTGTGATATGAGATTCTACCATGATGTATGGGATGATGTTTTTAATAGTTATGCCTTGGGAGCAATGATGGTTAAATGTCGACATTGTAACTCTCCCGAGGGCCCATTGTTAGGCCCATACTTGTAGTGTGTAGGTCGTCTAGGCCCATCTTCGTTACGGATAGAAACCATCGCCATATAACATGTTTAGTATAGTTCCATAATTCATGCTCATATGCATCACTTGTATGCTTGATATGAGAAGTGACTGATCATAGTATATGTCTTCGTGCAGACTATTTATGAGCTCCCGGATAGGCGGTGTTGCCCTACATGAGTGTACGATACGCGAAGGAATGTTATATGACTGGATAGTGTGATTCATGCATTTTGCATTGTGTGACATGGTTACTTTACCCCCTGTCGACATCGGGGCAGTAGCCTTTACAGGCGTATTGTGGTTAGCAGGATTGGACACCGAAAATCTTGTTCTACATGGGGTGTATAGATATCCCTGGGTGAAAGTCCCTAAACCCTTATGGTACCAGGAGGTTGCTCTAACATTTAGACCGAGTGGATGCATGAACGTCAAGTGCCGAATACCAGGAGGCCGAGCTTTCTACTATGTCGTGATCGGTTGGAAGGGGGTGCGGCCTTACCCAGCCGAGAAGAGGGGCAAAGCTAGGCTGAGTTTGACCAGCTCGAAGAAGGGGTCCGCTATCGACGATTCGGGCCCCATATTGGCAGGCGAATAGTGTAACATACCAAATTTTTGCCAACCTGGAATTAGACGTCCTTAGGCAATGAGTCGATCCTAACACCTTATTAACTTGTCAGAACTCAATCCCAAAGTCTAAAACCGCTTTTGAACCCATTTCCTTCACAAATTCCACCCTTCACCACCTTGATCTTTCAATTTTTCTAAGTACTTTTACCCTAGACACTATCTTAAACTAGCTAAGTATTATAACTTGGATCACTTTATATACAAACTACAAAGGCCTAAGTACCACCTCAGACAGAAATCTTATAGGACCAAATCATTTAGAAATGAGACAAAAATAACTAAGTGCTAAACTAGATTAGCTATGAAATCCGTTTGATCCACTTTAAATACGATCTGGAAGACCCAAAACTTGTATAATCATTGACGCTAGGTTATCCTAAAATCTAGGATCAAACTCATTACCCGACTGCTCTCAGGAGTACATTAAAACTCCGTATCAGATCTGGACCGCACATCGGAAGTACGAATAATACCAAGTTAAGGAATTAGGGTTGCCATGCTGGGCTTGACAACCATCTCGGAAATCAAATCCAAATAGTGTCCCAGCGCTATTCGCTTGAGCTCGAAGCGGGGAGTGTGAGAAATATAAAAATAATTCTAAATTAAATTCAAAATAGTGAAATCTGAGACTTGTCGCTTGCGGACATTTTGTAAGCAACCAGACCGTTAGAATCTGGCCCAAATACACCCTCGGATCAGGAAAAATTTCATAAACATATCCATGTACTCAGAATCTCCAATTGAGATCCGCTGATCGTTGAATTGAAACTGGTCTGCCACGCGTGATCTGGAATCCGGACTGAAATGAAAACTTAGTTATACCTAGATCAAGCGGGGCCGCTAGAAGTCCTCCGTTGAGCTAAAACAGCCTTGCTTTGGCTATAACCTAAGTATACCTTGACTTGGAGTCTATTTTAGAGTGTTTTTAGGCTATATAAGGACCTTAGAACTCTCTCTCTCACAGCCATACGAATTTGAGAGAAACCGTAGGGAGAGAAGAGAGAAAAGAGAGAGAAAGTGTGGGAGATGTGAGAGGTCCTTCCTACCGCTCTACCCTGCCGCTCTACAGGCTCCATCACCGCTTTCTAATCGCTTCCCTGGCGATTTCAGCTCTGTTTCTAGGTAAGAAACCCTAACCCTAATCTGATTTGGGGCTTTGGTGGTTGTAAATTATGAAGTAACTGACCTCAATCATGTAATAGGTTGCTAGCTCATCGTAGGAGGAAGCCTAACCAGTCTAGCGAGTTTATTTCGCTTCTACGGCTAAAAGGTGAGGACTTTAGGTGTATAGGTTATGGTTTTCAACGCTTTCAATGTCAGATAATGATAAATTCATGATCTGCATGCAATTACACATGTACAAAGTGATATCTGTTTTCCGTTTCGATTAAAGATGAAGAATATAGAATTTTACATACTCTAGGTATTTGTAGAAAGTACCGTATACGTATAAATTTTGAAAATATGTTTGCCATGATTATTTGTTGTATGAATATATTATATATGGATAAAATACTTGTTTGGCGAAAGGACTCACCCTAATATATGTTTTGCTAATATACACTATGTACGTGAAACTAGTGTATTCTAAGTGTTTGTGAAAATGACTGAATGAGTATAGAATTCTCATTCATGCTCGCCATAACTAATTGTCATGGATATATGATTGTTGTATTGGCGATACCCCCCTTTGACGAAAGGATTTGCCCTAAGTCACGTCACGACCAATATACATTGGATATATTAAAATGTGTAGCCCAAGTGTTTGTGGAAATGACTGAATGAATATGGAACTTGGATTCCTGCTTGCCATGACTATCCATCGTGGGTGCACACATGTTATAATTGGGGCAACTCCCTAGTGAAAGGATTTGGCCTTATACTTATGTGATCAACATACGTCATGTATGTTGATGTGTGTAGTCTAAGTGTTTGCTGAAATGACTAAATAAATATGGATTTATGATTTATGCCTGCCATATGTATTGAATGTAAGAACATGATTAATGTGTATGCGACAACTCCTTGCTATAAGGATTTGTCCTAATCCATGTTGAAATCAACATACGGCATGTATGTTGGAGTGGTGTAGTTTAAGTGTTTGCTAAAATGCCTGTGTGAGAAATTGTGTAACGAATTAAGTTTAATGAGGTGTTGAAATGGGATTCTCAACTACCTTAAAGATGTATATGATGTCCTCCATGTTGTTTGTTTACTTTAACTGCTTACTTATGAAATATATGTGTTTATATTTCCTGTTTATATTGTGCTTTATTACATGCTTTATGGCATGCTTGTCAACATGCTTGAATTACTTTGTTTATTCTGCTTTACTCTACATGTTTCTGGGCATGGATTGATTGTGTTTGGGGCTATTGTATAGTCCAGCCAATCGGTAACGAGATTGAATTCGTGGCTGCGATTCATTTGCCACGTGAGATGTGTTCGACGAACCCGAGTCATACTTCGGTTGGCGATAGTGGTTGGCCGCACGAAGTTCTTATGCGCTTTATATCATTCAACTTGTTGTGCGCTCAAGCTAGCCGAGCTCATCAAGTAACTCGATCTGTCTTATATATGTTCACCATGTTTGGACGCTACTGTTTGAACCTAAGGTACCAAATTTACCAGTGGAAACTCCGTTAACTATGGTACCTGGATCCGCTAAGACTCATGAGCCAGACATGGTGGTATGGGACACCGTGGTCGAGCTGTCGGCCTACGCTAGGGTCACGTGCCTCCCCGTAGTGACCATTGAGTAACCAAACTCGTGAGCCGAATATGGTAGTATGGGACACTGTATTCGAGCTGTCGACACCTACGGCGAGAGCCGAATATGATGAGACCTGTATTCGTGCTGACGGACGACGAGCCCTTCGTAATGTCTTCAAGTATACTCTACAGTCTGTGATTGGCGATGAGCCCTTCACAGTAACTAGAGCATGAGTTGAGCCGAGTATGGTGAGACCTGCATTCGAGTTGACGACCAGCGATTGAGCGGAGTACAGTGAGACCTGTATTCGAGTTGACGGCCAGTAATTGAGCCGCATATGGTGAGATCTGTATCCGTGCTGAAGGGAGACGAGCCATTTGCGATGCCTTCATGATACCTCTCGAACCATAATATCGTATGAGATTATCTTGGTTTGACGACCTTAGAATGGATCATGTTTGGGAATGATACAAGGGAGGTACCTTAGTTTCCCAATACTACTGTTTGAAATGGACTAATAACAACTAGGTAATCATGCTCATCATGCATTGCATGTGCCTAAAATATGTGGAGCACTGAGGAATGTAAGCATGCCACAATCGTAAGATGGTGTCGCACGAGGGAGGGTGTGGTGAGGGCATACATCATGACTGCATTCATACTTGCATTAATAAGAGTAGTTAGAAGTGTTTGATTGTACTGCTTTATCATTACTGCTTGACTGAATTGATAATATGTTAACCTATGCTTTATTGTTCCACTGAGTTGATCACTCACTCCCACGTTACGGGACGGTGTTCCGAACACCCACCAGACATTATCTGATTGCAGATGGCGACACTACTTTTGGGGCGGAGCCGAACTTTTGTGACGACGAGGATACCTTCTCGTGTATGCTATTTTCTAGCGGCTTCATGTGAGCCATGTTTTGATCGACAGGATTACAGAGATGTCTAGATGACACTACACCTTTGGTATATTTTGAAATTATACTTGTAATTCATTAACCTAGTAACCTTATCACACTTTGGAGACTTACTATAGTTTTTATATTTGATCTATCTATCACAGTCTTCCGCTTACAATTTAACTGTCTCTCGAGTATGATATGCTGTTTTAACTTAATCTCACTCATGTTCAATGCACTAATACAGACAACATTCAATCATCATTCATTTTGTTGCATAAGCGATGCATTGGAATTTGGGAGTTGAGTTTATGCTCGACCCCTAATTTTTAGGGCGTTACAAGATGGTATCAGAGCATGATTTGGATTAAATCGGGCCTGGGTTATGGTCACACGACGCACTCTGACGCACTTTGACTTAGGAGGGAGCGACGGAACGTAAAAATCGACTTAGGATTTTTCAAATTCGCCGAACGGCGAAACCGACCGAAATCAACCGCTGAGATTGGGCTCGTACACGCCCATGATCACGCGAAACAATCCCGAACCACTTCTAGGCCATCAGTCGACGGGTTTGAGTCATTCCCTAGAAATGAATGTCCTTAGGTTGTGGGTCAACCACAACACCTTACACTTCATCTCAAAGCCTAAAACCCTTTTTTGTCCAATTCCTTCAAAATCTCACCATCGACCAGTGTATTCTTCATTTCCTTTTAAGCACATTCCTAATACACACCAATCCTAGGGTATAAATGACGAAGAACAATACCGAAACTAAAACTTACCAGAAATAGGAAATAAATGGATGAAATGGGTTTTGGCCCTTAAACTTTTGGAATCTAACCAAATAAATGGGTTAGTTAGATAGATTAACTCCTCCTACCCCAAAATCATATGCCACACATCACATAAACTCATTTCGGTTTGCAAATTAGCCCCGAAACAACTCGAAAAGGAGTCAGGGGGCCACGTGAATCAATATGGGGGGAAACAAGGTGGACCCATGGTGCATTTGGCACCTTGGGAGGGTGGAGAATACCACCCCACCGCGGTGGCACGGCACCGGGCAAGGCGGACCACGGTGGAACCGCGGTCACCGCAGTCAGGTGGGCCCACTTAGGTTGGGTTGGGCCTGGTCATGGTCGGCCCAACCCCTACACACGTTTGGTGTGTGCGAATTTGCGTGGGGGCCCCTCTTTCTTGTCCGTTTGGCCCCCTCTCTCTTGAACACTCCTCCAAGCGCTCCCTTTCCTCCCAAAATCTGATTTTCTCTCTCAAACCTCCCTTCTAATTGCCCTTTCCACTATTTTCTGTTAAATCTCACACCCCTCCATCGTTCACAGTGATCCCTACCTCCTTACCCTCTCCATTCTCTTTCAATTGGGCTCTTACATGCTCCATTTGGAGCTCAAAAATGTGTAAGCTCTCAACCCATCCCATCTTTCCATTTTCCCTCTTTATTCCCTTTCATTTAAGCCTATGTAGGCTCAAGATTCTGAAACCTAACAACCCCTCTCCTATCTCCCATGGTTTCCGATACTATGTTTGGAATGGTATGCAGTTAAATGTAAATCCCATATTTTTCTTTCAAATTACACTTGGAAATTCATTATCATGGGATTTGAAACTCCCATCTCACGCTTTCCCACACAAGACTCATTTTTCAAAGCCTATAAAATTAATCCCCACCCACCCTCCTACCAACCATGCCACTCCTAATTCCGAGGAGGGATTAGCAATACAGTCCCATTTAATACAACTTAAGACCACTGGCCAAATAGTGTTGAAGTGATAAAGTCCCCTGATATACATTAACCCACCACACTCTGACAGTTTAAACTTTTAGAGTAAATGGTTGTTTGACAAATAATCCCTAATGTTTTGGACCTAGAGCGGTGCTCCTAGATTTCGACAGACCTGACCGTATAAGAAATCCAACAAGTAATAATGTGAACCTTAGGACCCTCTTAGTTGGAATGAGCATATGTGAAATGCTCGAGTGTCAAGTACAAACAACTCAATTCCAATTAGACAATGTTTGACCCTAGGCGATAAACAATTTCTTGTATTAGACATGGTATGAAATCACCTAGCGTATGAGCGTGGACTTTGGACTACACCTATGGATTTCCACTACTCCTAAATTAAGACTAGACTACCCGTTTCACTAGGGAATGTCAGAGACCGATAGACTTAGTTAGTCGGCTTGATTAGGTTAGAGTGAAAGCTCATTCTTTCGTTGAATCCCTGTAATACTTATAGGCTTCTTTAGTAACTCTTGGTAACTCTTAGGAAGCTTGTTTAACATAGAACCTATTCACGCCCAGAGAAAACTTATAGATCCCTTGGATTTAAGGTTAGGTCAAATCAATACACCCCTAGAATTGCCTTCTCAAGGACGTGATACACTCGGGAACACGGAGTAGAGAATTATATAGAAGCGAGGTATTCGCGGTTTGAATTAAATTCTCAATCCTGGTAGTTGTCAATGAACTCTATGCTCTGATCAAGCAGAAGGTCGGAATCAACTAGGATTAAGAACTGATATGACGATTTTTTGTCTTCGCGAGGCAGAAGGTCTATGTATCCGGCTCAGACCCACTACACAACTTCCCTTCCGTGTTGGCCGAACCACTTACAACCGAAAGTTTGTTACTTCACCTTTGAGAAGTGTAAGAACATCTAGCCATTAGGGATACTTTGCTCGGGCCTAAGGAAATTTCTCAAAGGGGCAACAGACAGTTAGGGATTAGGCCCTGAATTACAGACCATTCGGGCGTACATATTATGCATATGAACTTAGAAAGGTAGTCTACCCGTTAACTGATTTTTTCGATTAAAGAGGATAAGTCGGGACCTTAATAAAAGTTCCTTCTTGAGTAGAATTAGACATCTGGCCACAAACTCACACCTGCCCCTGAAATCAACCACAATACCCATCATCTTTAGCTCCTTTCTATAATCAAAGGTACCAATGCCATAACACGCATTATCGATAAAAAGAAGACATATGTATTGGGAAACCGTGTCCCATTTCATGTCAAAGATAGGTCCTAAATTACACCTTGTTCCGACATACAGATCAGGACATAGATCTTGAACCCTGGGGTAGAAATAAATTTTTGAGGGGGGTAGAATGTTAAGACCTAATCTAGTTAAGTCAGTCTATACATTCCTTGATCTAGGTGGCACAGTGAAAGCATAGTGGACCCTACCCCACTGGCCCAGGATCGAAACTGTGCTTGTTGAATACGAACATTATAGAAGCCCTAGCAAGTTCTACTATGAGAAACCGTTTAGGATGATCTAGTAAGATTTGATTCATCATTTCCTTGGACATAGATAATAATAAGGACTCTCTTAGACCTAAAGGGCAACCTTAGAAATAGACAATCTAAGCCTTTCAATGATGGATATTCCCTACATTTTTAGAGTGATCGGTATACGGAGTTACTGAAATATACAACTGCGAAACATTCGCGGCTTGACCCAATTCTCAATCCTGGGCGACTACAAATGGACTCATTGCTTGACCGAGCAGAAGACCAGGATCTACCAGGACTAAGAAGGGATACAATGAGCCTTCTTCCCTGGTCAAGTAGATGATCGATGTATCGGGATCAAGCCTACTATAACCGTCTCTCCGTGATGGTCAAACATTGAAAATAACTATCTTACTCTAAATTGTTGGGAATCATCATCAAGACTCCAAATAGGTAAAGAAATAAATTGTAGAAAACCATCAGGATATGAGAAATGGATAGAGAAATAAGTTTTAAGGGGGGTAGACTAAAAATGAACCAGGCTAGTATATACCCTACCACGCGTAGAAACTCAAAATCAATAAAACTTAGGCAAAAGAAATAATTAAATCTTTCCTTATTACCCTTAGGAAATTTCGGGGATGAAATTTTATTTTAAGGGAGGTAGATTGTAACATCCTGGATTTTCGTCAACCTGGAATTAGACGTCCTTAGGCAATGAGTCAATCCTAACACCTTATTAAATTGTCAGAACTCAATCCCAAAGTTTAAAATCGCTTTTGAACCCATTTCCTTCACAAATCCCACCCTTGACCACCTTGATCTTTCAATTTTTCTAAGTATTTTTACCCTAGACACTATCTTAAACTAGCTAAGTATTATTACTTGGATCACTTATATACAAACTACAAAGGCCTAAGTACCACCTCAGATAGAAATCTTATAGGACTAAATCCTTTATAAATGAGACAAAGTAACTAAGTGATAAACTAGATTAGCTAGCTACGAAATCCGTTTGATCCACTTTAAATACGATCTAGAAGACCCAAAACTTGTAGAATCATTAACGCTAGGTTACCCTAAAATCTAGGATCAAACTCATTACCCGACTGCTCTCAGGAGCACATTGAAACTCCATATCAGATCTGTACTGCACATCGGAAGTACGAATAATACCAAGTTAAGGAATTAGGGCCGCCTTGCTTGGCTTGACAACTATTTCAGAAATCAAATCCAAATAGTGTCCCAGCGCTATTCACTTGAGCTCGGAGCGGGGAGTGTGAGAAATGTAAAAATAATTCTAAATTAAATTCAAAATAGTGAAATCTGAGACTTGTCGCTTGCGAACATTTTGTAAGCAACCAGACCATTAAAATCTGACCCAAATACACCCTCGGATCAGGAAAAATTTCATAAACATATCCATGTACTCGGAATCTCCGATTGAGATCCGCTGCCCGTTGAATTGAAACTGGTCCACCACGTGTGATCTAGAATCCCGACTGAAATGAAAACTTAGTCATACCTAGATCAAGGGGGGCCGCCAGAAGTCCTCCGTTGAGCTGAAACAGCCTCGCTTTGGCTATAACCTAAGTATACCTTGACCTGGAGTCTATTTTAGAGTGTTTTTAGGCTATATAAGGACCTTAGAACTCTCTCTCTCACAGCCATACGAATTTGAGAGAAACCGTAGGGAGAGAAGAGAGAGAGAGAAAGTGTGGGAGATGTGAGAGGTCCTTCCTACCGCTCTACCCTGCCGTTCTACAGGCTCCATCACCGCTTTTTAATCGCTTCCCCAACGATTTCAGCTCCATTTCTAGGTAAGAAACCCTGACCCTAATTTGATTTAGGGCTTTGGTGGTTGTAAGTTATGAAGTAACTGACCTGAATCATGTAATAGGTTGCTAGCTCATCGTAGGAGGAAGCCTAACCAGTCTAGTGAGTTTATTTCGCTTCTACGGCTAAAAGGTGAGGACTTTAGGTGTATAGGTTATGGTTTTCAATGCTTTCAATGTCAGATAATGATAGATTCATGATCTGCATGCAATTGCACATGTACAAAATACTGTCTGTTTTTCGTTTCGATTAAAGATGAAGAATATAGAATTTTACATACTCCAGGTATTTGTAGAAAGTACCGTATACGTATAAATTTTGAAAATGTGTTTGCCATGATTATTTATTATATGAATATATTATATATGGATAAAATACTTGTTTGGTGAAAGGACTCACCCTAATATTTGTTTTGCTAATATACACTATGTATGTGAAACTAGTGTATTCTAAGTGTTTGTAAAAATGACTGAATGAGTATAGAATTCTCATTCGTGCTCGCCATGACTAATTGTCATGGATATATGATTGTTATATTGGTGATACCCCCCTTTGACGAAAGGATTTGCCCTAAGTCACGTCACGACCAATATACACTGGATATGTTAAAATGTGTAGCCCAAGTGTTTGTGGAAATGATTGAATGAATATGGAACTTGGATTCCTGCTTGCCATGACTATCCGTCGTGGGTGTGCGCGTGTTATAATTGGGGCAACTCCCTAGTGGAAGGATTTGTCCTTATACCTATGTGATCAACATACGTCATGTATGTTGATGTGTGTAGTCTAAGTGTTTGCTGAAATGACTAAATAAATGTGGATTTATGATTTATGCCTGCCATATGTATTGAATGTAAGAACATGATTGATGTGTATGCGACAACTCTTTGCTATAAGGATTTGTCCTAATCCATGTTGAAATCAACATACGTCATGTATGTTGGAGTGGTGTAGTTTAAGTGTTTGCTAAAATACCTGTGTGAGAAATTGTGTGACGAACTAAGTTTAATGAGGTGTTGAGATAGGATTCTCAACTACCTTAAAGATGTATATGATGTCCTCCATGTTGTTTGTTTACTTTAACTGCTTACTTATGAAATATATGTGTTTATATTTCCTGTTTATATTGTGCTTTATTACATGCTTTATGGAATGCTTGTCAACATGCTTGAATTACTTTGTTTATTCTGCTTTACTCTACATGTTTCTGGTCATGGATTGATTGTGTTTGGGGCTATTGTATAGTCCAGGTAATCGATAACGGGATTGAATTCGTGGCTGCGATTCATTTGCCACGTGAGATGTGTTCGACGAACCCGTACTTCGGTTGGCGATAGTGGTTGGCCACACGAAGTGCTTATGCGCTTTATATCATTCAACTTGTTGTGTGCTCGAGCTAGCCGAGCTCGTCAAGTAACCGATCTGTCTTATGTATGTTCACCATGTTTGGACGCTATTGCTTGAACCTAAGGTACCAAACTTACCAGTGGAAACTCCGTTAACTATGGTACTTTGATCCGCTAAGACTCATGAGCCGGACATGGTGGTATGGGACACCATGGTCGAGATGTCGGCCTACGCTGGGGCCACGTGCCTCCCCGTAGTGACCATTGAGCAACCAGACTCGTGAGCCGAATACGGTGGTATGGGACACTGTATTCGAGCTGTCAACACCTACGGTGAGAGCCAAATACGGTGAGACTTGTATTCGTGCTAACCGGTGACGAGCCCTTCGTAGTGTCTTCGAGTATACTCTACAGTCTGTGATTGACGATGAGCCCTTCGCAGCAACTAGAGCATGAGTGGAGTCGAGTACGGTGAGACATGTATTCGAGCTGACGGCCAGCGATTGAGCCGAGTACGGTGAGACCTGTATTCGAGTTGACGGCCAGCAATTGAGCCACGTACAGTAAGATCTGTATCCATGCTGATAGGTGACGAGCCGTTTGTGATGCCTTCGCGATGCCTCTCGAACCATAATATCGTATGAGATTATCTAGGTTTGACGACCCTAGAATGGATCATGTTTGGGAATGATAAAAGGGAGGTACCTTAGTTTTCCAATGCTGTTATTTGAAATGGACTAATAACAACTCGGTAATCATGCTCATCATGCATTGCATGTGCCTGGAAGATGTGGAGCACTGAGGAATGCAAGCATACCGCAATCGTAAGATGGTGTCGCACGAGGGAGGGTGTGGTGAGGGTACACATCATGACTGCATTCATACTTGTATTAATAAGAGTAGTTAGGAGTGTTTGATTGTACTACTTTATCATTATTACTTGACTGAATTGATAACATGTTAACCTATGCTTTATTGTTCCACTGAGTTGATCACTCACTCTCACGTTACAAGACGGTGTTCCGAACACCCACCAGACAATGTCTGATTGCAGATGGCGACGCTACTTTTGGGACAGAGCCGAACTTTTGTGACGACGGGGATACCTTCTCGTGTATGCTATTTTCTGGCGGCTTCATGTGAGCCGTGTTTTGATCGACGGGATTACAGAGATGTCTAGATGACACTACATCTTTGGTATATTTTAAAATTGTTCTTGTAATTCATTAACCTAGTAACCTTATCACACTTTGGAGACTTATTATAGTTTATATATTTTATTTATCTATCACAGTCTTCCGCTTACAATTTAACTATCTCTGGAGTATGATATGCTGTTTTAGCTTAATCTCACTCATGTTCAATGCACTAATACTGACAACATTCAATCATCATTCATTTTGTTGCATAAGTGATGCGTTGGAATTTGGGAGTTGAGTTTATGCTCGACCCCCGATTTTCAGGGCGTTACAAATAGTGAGATTTCTTCCACTCACCTTATTGCACGCGATGGGGTGGCAATTTGGTTTGGAGTGTACTAGACCCCGGTATATTCCAGAGTTGAGCTGTATTGATATGTGGACTTAGATGAGGATTGGTGTGCTTGAATTGCATCTCGCATCGCATGGCCTTGGTATAGCTGACATCATTCATGCCTTGCATTGTATGGCCTTGGTACGGCCAATAGTATTCATGGATCATCAATATTTTTTGAACTACTTTGATATCGCATAATTGTATTACTACTTTGCGCACACACTTTCACCAACTTCTAAGCTTTCTGTAAGCTTATACCGACCGTTGCGTGCAAGTGACGATGGACTACGGTAGCGCTAGGGCAGGAGCATATAACAGATCATCTTGGAGTCTTTTTGTCTATCATCATTGTATTTTCCTTTTTCACACTGTACTTATAAGTTTTTAATCATAATGAAAATGTGATGGAGTTTTTGGTTGTTGTTTGTGGGTTATGCATTTGGTTATGCTTATTACGAATCAAACTGATGTTAAAAATCCTCCTTGTAGGATCCCAGGATCGGAACCTAGTAAATGGGTACCAGGAGCCAAGAATAGGGTACTACGGAGGCTGTCAACACCAGATTTGACAATTGAAAATTTCATGAGCCCGGTTTCCGAGTTTAAGGTGTGACATTATAATATATCATATACATGGCATTTTCCAATAACATCATGTTCTAAATCTGCATTCCATTATTATATGAACTTATGTGAACATTCTCCCTATCTTCCAATACGAATGTTAAATTCCAACCTTCAGTTCAGTGGCATATTTCTTATACTCTTAACCCTTTGCCAATGATTGACAAAATGGGGGAGAACCATACTCCCTCCAATTGTGTGTGGTCGAAATGTAGGACGTTAGGGGGAGTATGAACAAAGGGGGAGCTGCAAGCAACTTAAGTCAATATTAAGTTTTAATCGAGTTATAAATAGGAAAATTTGTAATATCTTGAGTTGTATGTAATATCTAGTGTTTGTTAGTTGTTTTGTCACATAATTGACAAAGGGGGGAGATTGAAAGTGCCCTTGTTTGTTATTGTACGTGAATGGTAAATCTGTCTATTAAGTGAGCCCCAGATTGAAGACCATAAGTTCAAGACTTATTAAGATAAAGATATATGAATGTGCTTAAAAGGTAAACTAAGCCTCATCTACCCAAAGAAACCCTAAACAGGTATATGCCCCACTATAAAAACCTAAAACTTATCCACACAGCTTCTGGATGTCCTTTGGTAAGCTTGGTTTTTGCACTTTGAGTATTAGAGGAAATATGAACTATACAGGTAAAATCAATTATTGAGGGTCAAATATTGCATATTTTTCCCCATTTATATCTTGGTTTTATGAACATAATAATGCTTAATATTCTATTTTACTCATGTTTGTGTTGCAAGATGATTTTAAGAGCTTGGATTGAAAAGGGTGTTAAAAGCATGAATTTGATGCTCAAGAATCACCAAAGCAAGGGATAGATCTTAAGAAACTAAGATTGAAGAATTTACATGCCAAAGATCCAAGAAAACTAAGTGAGGAATGAAGAGAATCAAATGTTTGAAGTGAAGAAAAGGAATCTTAAAATCGTCCAGAAAAAGCATATTTTAAAACTTTATGTCATTCTATGAAATTGCACAGAGTGAAGTCTATTTTAGCAAACTACGTAAATTTAAGGCAGTTTCTAGAGTTTTCCAACTAGGTGCGAAAGTCGAAGTTCCACAACTATAAATAGGACTCCCTAGGATGCTCTAAGACATCTTCTAGGGTTTAAGCAGTGAAGCAAAAGGGTGGATAAGCCGTCGCTATGAGTTTTTCTTCTTCTTCCTTAGTTGTTTTCATGTTTTTCTTAAGAGATTTTGGTCCATTTATGGTTGGCTAAAGCTCTTAGCTAGCACTAAGAGGTGAAGCTTGTAGTATGATGGGATGTTTCTATTGCTTTGATTCATATTTATGTTAAACTCCATGGATTCTAATTTGATATTTAAGGAATACTTTCAGTTTTTAATGGTTTATTATGACTCAAATTACAGTAGATATGCAATAGCTTTAAGTATCTTCTTTTCTTGATTTGAGATTGTGAAGTTAGTACATAGTCCCTTGGGAATGGTAGGGTGATAAAATCCTTCCTAATCTTCACAATTCTCCTTCTTTAAGATTATGGGATTGGTAAATCCTATTATTTGCCATTGTCTCCTAGGCATGGTTTGGTGATGGAATCCTTACTAATTATCATAGTTCTCCTTCATTGAAAATTAGGTCAATGGAAGTTTAGATTTGGTTTTATTGATATATTTTCCAATTGGATAGGATATGACTCCAATTCTAATTGTGTTACTTGAATCAAGCAAGAGGGCTCCCTGATCACTACAAGTGGATCCTTGGCACCCTAATTTCCACCTTTAAATTCTTAGCTTTAATTACTCTATTCACAATTACTTTCTCAAAGACTTTAGAATTAGTTTTACATATTCTTCTATTCTACCTCTAGTTAATTTCAGAAATGTACAAGTTTCAGTCCCTGTGGATTCGACCTCGGTCTTACTGAGATTATTACTACATCGTGACCCTACACTTAGGGTTATAAACATCAATGTCCTGACGATTGCATATCCATGCAATCGGGGACAATTTCGATGGCATAGAACATAGTTCGATTGCATTGAAAGCAAGCCCATATAGTCCAGCAACAAACTGAACAAATGTTGGGTATTATCAATTACATCAAATGAAGTTCGATGACATGTTTCAATAGCATCGACACTTTGATTGAATCGACCTTGGGCTTATTCCCTCCATTTCTAAAATACTCCAAGTGTTCCTCGATATACTTGAACCTCATTCGATAACATCGAGAGTAAGTCATCGATGGCATCGAATCTAGTTTGATTGCATTGATAATAGGACCAGTTTATCCAGCAAGCTTTCTAGGAAAATAGAATATTTTTTATTACATCGAAGACAGTTCGATGACATCGAAATTCATATTTCAATGACATCAAAATTCAAATTTCGATGACATCGAAGGTCTGTTTGATTGCATCGAAAAAGGGATAAAACTGTCTAGCAACCAAAGAGATCCTTACAAAGAAAATCTCGATGGAATCAAAGTATGTCTCAATGACATCGAAGACATCTCCGATAGCATCGAAGTATACTTGATGACATCAGACAGAATCTGCCCCGCACCTATTTGAAAATTTTAGTGCGAGATGTCAATGACATCGAAGACCCCTTCTATGGCATCGACAAGAGTAAATTTTTGCCTATTTTTTTACCATTTGGATTCTTCTTTGTATTAACTCTTGGGTTGCTACTTGTTAAGATGAGCAAGATTTAAAAAGTGCTTGAGAGAGTTATTGTCATAGTTAATACCCTCACCCTCAAGCTTTCTTTTCCATAAGAGTTCATTATTCAATCCTTTGCACAAGCATTTATTCCTATCTTCATTGCTTGGATTGAATTATGAACTCTGGCATTCATTAAGTTTCCAACAACATCCTTTAATGGAAAATTATTGTGCTAGAATACTTGAATGCTTAGCTCATGGGAATCTTCTCTAGGTATTTGTTTCATATCATTTAGTAGAGAAGATCAGACTAAACCCTAAAGCCTCACAACCTCGCATCGTCGATTGAAACATCTACAAGTGGTTGCAGTTCAAGGGAGCTAAAGACTCTTCACCAATAAAAAAGACCGTTTTCAGATTGTGCTAAAGAGGGGATCGCTCACTTATTTGTAAGTATACAAAATCCATTAAGTTTGAAGCCCTTTTCTTGTGTAGGATTGGGATTCAAAGTTTGAGTTGACAAACTCGCAAAGACCTTTCGTAGGCCTCCGATGGGAGAATACATTGTGTGTCCTTGTGTAGGACTTGTTGCCCTTGTGTAGGCATATGTTGTCTTTTGTAGGACTTGTTTCCTTGTATAGGCATTGCCTTGTGTAAGCTTAATGAGTTGCCTTATGTAAGCACCTAAGGATGGCTTGTGTAGACTTCTTAGTTAACCTTGTGTAGGTTATAAAGGTTTATGGTTAACCTGATTTATAACCATCGATAGTGAAATCTGGCACACTTTAGGGTGGAGTGCGTCAGTCGGGAGTGGAGTAGGCACATAGACGAACTACTATATATTGTTATGTTTGCGATGATTGCTCTTGCCCATATGTATTGATTGATTGAATGTTTACTCTATGAACCATATATGTTTGATTAAATACAACACTTAGATTTCTCACTATCTTAGAAGTTGAAAAAGAATGACTTCTTGATAATCAATCCCACTTGACTTGTTTAAATTGGTAGAATTTATAGTTGAGTAGGATTAGAATTTTAAAAAGTCTTATTCACCCCCCTCTAGGACACTTGGACATATATCCATACTTCAATAGTAGCAGTCCTATCGCAATTTCACTCCTCTCTGAGGTAGGATGGAAGAAAATTCTGAAATGGGGCGAGTCGGCCTATCGGTCCATCGCTCAAGTCATGTATACATTTATCAATGAGATTTCTATAGATGATTTTAACTTTTAATATTCAATTTTTAGAAGAAACCATCACAATAACATCTTCCACCATCTCGTCCTTGATGGACATTGAAATGGCAGATGACGGGATACCAATCTCTACACTTTCTCATGATATGAACAATTCAGAAAGATCTTCTCTTACCTATGTGTTATGTAGATTCAATGCTGAATGGTGGTCCGGTAATGCTCTCCCCACCAATAATTTATTTCCCAAATACTGTGTCCTTCACCACATTTTCACCTCGAATGTTTATCCCAGGGCAAGGAAAAAGACTGATCTTACTCCCTTCATGATGAGAGTTATTCATGTTGTCGCCACTGATGTTCGAATATGTCTTCCTTCTTTAATCTATTTCATGATAATTCAACATCGCCTGCATCCTCGTCATGGTTCTATTCCATTTGCATTTCTTATGACTTCCCTTGCTTTACATTATCACGTTTAAATTCCATCGATTGAAGCACCTGAATCCAAACTTCCATTTAGCAATGAAAATTTGAACATGATGGACTTATCTCCGTGTCTTGAGCAACAAGGTGATCGTGGAGAATGATTAGATGGATCGAAAATATCCATTGTAGAGGAGTTATCGATCTAATTTTACATTATATACAGATGATAATGGTCAATCGACCATAGAACATATAGGTCACTTTATTATACATTGTGGAAAATTGGCCAACAATGATTACTATAAATTACAATTATTCATCTATTCAGTAACTGGGATAGGCAGGAAATGGAAGAGAAGTTTCATGCTCAATTCTTTTATAAGGATAGGCAAATTATCATGATCGATCTTACATAATTTCAGTAGTTGCTAGGAGAATTGGTAGAAAATTATATTCCTTAGTTTTAAAAAGAAAAAGGCAGATGCAAGGTTTCATGATAAAGGAAGAATTAGTTTAATTAGCCTATGATCGTTTAGAGTTTAAACTTCAAAAGAAGTTTATCAGAACATAATTCACAGATCTTTATGATTTAACCAAAAAGGTATCTTGATATGAGGCTTTACTTTAAGAGGTGACACAATAAAAGAATTCGTTAGCAGGAACATACTATTATGATCTTAACTATGATCTCACAGTAGCCGAAGTAGTGGTTAAACAATCATTTGTCTGTTCGACATTGGTTAAAACAGAGTCGACTGCACCATTCACTCAGAAAGTTCAAATGATATCATCTACGTCATAGGGTATGCTCTCGGACAATGGATCTATGTCAGGACATGATTTCGGTGCGATCAGATAAGGCGATTGACCTTGGAGAGCCTGTCTCAGATCAATGGTCGTATGTGTTCAATCGGGGCCACGATTATACAGATATGTACAGGTAAATTTCCTTTCCCCATGGGTGAAATTTGGTCACAAACTAACGGTCCAAATTCTTCAACTTTGCATGAGAGCGAACGGCCCAATTCACTTAAGTTTCAGTTCATTTTCTAAAGATATTCACTTTTCTCATACTCTTAACTCACGGCTCAAGTTAGGCATTTCTGGATACTATCTGGGCTTGATTCTCGCGATGGTTGTCAAGCCCAGCAGGACGGACATCGTCCTATAGTTTCACGGTCATCAGACCCCCGACGTGCGGTTTAGGTCCATTATAGAGTTTCAATGTACTCCCGAGAGCGACAAGCCCTTGAGATTTCTCCTAGGTCTTAAGATGACATTGAGTCAGTGATACTCATCGTTTTAGGCCTTCTCATTTATGAAAATGGTGGCCCAAGCTTAATCCATCAATTATTTAGTACTTAACTAAATCACGTCTAAATTATACGACAGGATGCGGTCCTTGGGTTGTTCTGTTTGAGGTTGTACTCTGGTCTTTGTACAGATTTTTCTAAGAGGTTATAGGCCCTGTGGTCCTTTGCAATCGTTAAGCGTTCCACTGTAGAAGTGGGAACATATGTCGATTGATTTCATCATGGGCTTGCCGAAGACTCAGCGCGGTACGACGCCATTTGGGTTGTCGTCGATCGTCTGACGAAGTTGGCACATTTTATTCTGATTCGAGCGACCTGGATATTGGATCGACTTGCGAAGATATTTATTGAGGAGATAGTGAGACTGCACGGCATTCCGTCTTTGATCGTTTCTGACCAAGACCCCAGATTTACGTCTCAGTTTTGCAGGAACTTTCAGCAGGCAATGGGGTCTACTTTGTAGCTCAACACCGCTTATGATCCATAGACCGATGGGTAGACCGAAAGGTCAATCAAATCCTTGAGGATATGCTTAGAGCTTGTGTGATTGACCTTACGGGTGGCTGGGACGAGCATTTGTGCCTGATCGAGTTCGCGTACAACAACAGTTATCATGCGACCATTAGCATAGCTCCTTTTGAGGCATTAAATGGCAGACCGTGTAGATCTCCTAGTTGTTGGACCAAGGTTGGAAATCATCGTCTCCCAAGGTCTCGAGCTTGTGCAGCAGTCATCAGAGGTCATCGATATCATCAGGTAGAGGATGCGCACAGCTCAGAGCTGGTAGAAGAGTTTTGTTGATCATCGGCATCGACCCCTCGAGTTTATAGTTGGGGTCATGGTGTATCTCAAGGTCTCGTCCATGAAGAGTATGGTCCGATTTGGAATGAAGGACAAGCTCGCCCTGAGATTCATAGAACCTTTTGAGATCATTGGGTGTGTGGGCGCCGTGGCTTACAGGCTTGCCTTGCCTTCTGAGTTGTCCGGTATCCACAATGTATTCCATGTATTGATGTTGTAGAAGTGTGGTCGAACATTATTCTGGTGATTGATTGGCAGCTGTTTCGAACAAGAAACAAATGCATTCGATTTAGGATATTATCTTATTCGAGCATAACAGAGAAAGAGTATTTAGAACAATCATCATATTTTATTTCAACTGAGTTCATTTACATCCTCAAACATCCCTTGATTCTAATATATATTGTTTAGAATACAGAAATTGAGACAAATTCAAATATCTAAGCCAAATATCAACTCTGGCAGCACTTTGACTCGCGATTTGATTATGTCTTTAAGAAGAATATGACATAAATCTCTTATACTGATTTCTCTTCTTGAAGCTTAGACAGAAGAAATCTGAAGACTTGGCCATTTCAATAGCATGTTGGCTCTTTAACTTCACAGACTGCATGGCAGTTTGGTTGCGCGGACCCACGCAACCGATATGGTTTGCGCTGGTCCGCGTAAACCATCGGAACTTCCTCTCGCCTACCTTCAGTCTTCCTCCTCACTCTGTTTCTTCTCCAAAAACTCCAATCAGTTCAAATGAAGAGGAGAGGGGGTATTTATATGCCCTTGCACGTGTGGTACCTCGATTTTAGTATCATGGGATCCACCTTTCAATGTTTCTAATTTTTTACAAAGAATCATTCCTGCAGTCATTTGAGCGAACCCGCGCAACTGGTATTTCAGTTACGCGGTCCTGCGCAACGGATATCGTTTGAGTGGGCCTGGGCAAACCACCCTAAAATCATCTTGTTCTTGTTCTTTTCCTAATTTCTTTCTACTTTTCAATCTTCTTTTGCTTCAATCCTTTCATCATTTTTTATGCCTCAACAGCAGCCCCTTGAGGTCCGTGAGGATGCTTCTTATGTCAAGCAGCCGATTTGCATCCTTGATCGGAAGTAGCAAGTTCTCTGAACCAAGGTCATTCTCTTGGTGAAGGTTTAGTGGAGCCATCATTCGAAGGCAAAGGTGTCTTAGGAGAGAGAAACAGAGATTCGGGAGTGTTATCCTCACGCTAATTGCCTTGTCATGTGTTGATTGATATATATGATGATGTTTTTGTCTTCCTACCCTTGTTTTATCCTAGTTATAGTAAATTTCGAAGATGAAATTTCTTTATAGGAGGGGAGAGATGTAAGACCCTTAGCCGTAGTGTCCGTTTTGTTTCGTTAGGTCCCACTGTCCTACCGGTTAAATCCTGGTGAGCCGCGACCTGTAGATTTCGTTTGCAATCATCCTTAAGTCTCATCATGTAAACCCAACTTAGATCGTCCTGAAACCTATACCGTAGCGGCCGCATCATCGCCGTGGTTCCAACGTCGCATCTCGTGCGGCAATACGAGTTGTACATCAAAAGATGTAAGCCATGCTTGTTGTGGACCATTGATCATGATTTGTGGGGCCCACCATGGGTGTGCATAAATCCCCATGCATGACATCACCCTATATTTCATTATTTCCTAGCCTAGGCTATAGGCCATAGGTAGCTAGCTCCTCATAATAGCCTCTCTTTTTTAGGCTATGATTAGCCCCCTTTTTCTAAGCAATCTCCTCTCTATCCCATATACCACTTATTGCTTTTCTCTAACTAAGAGAGAAACTCCATCCTTTCTCTCTCTCTCTCTCTCTCTCTCTCTCTCTTTTAAACTATCATGCTTGCCTTTTCTAGAAAGCACTCATTACTTCCAAGCTACAAGCCTCCCTTGCCTTTTTCCCTCTCTCATTTTCTCTCCTTTCTCCTTTGCTTGAGTTCCCTTGGACGTCCCACCCCTAGCTGAGAATCCAACCCTCTTTCACCCAAAAACCCCCTCATCCAACCCTCAACAATAAATCTCAACCATTGATCCTTGTGCATTGGAGCTTGAGAAGTCCATTGTGGTGAATCTTGGTGTTTTGAGAGGTGGGTGTTCTTGTAGCTTAGATTTTAGATTTTCTTTATTTAGATGTTCTTCCTCTTCCTTATTTCATCTTTGGGAGCATGTGGGGCTTATCGAGTAATGGTGGAGGTCCCCATATCTTCATGGGTGTGGCCAATGGTCCACCCCTTACATGCATGATCCATGGATGGGGCCATTCTCCATGGACCCCATCATGGTATTTTCCTTTAGGTTTAAGGCTTCTTGGGTCATCTAGACCCTTGATTCTTGGTGGGGATGGTATCCCCACCTTAGATCTTAATTAGTAGGGCCATGCATGCTTAGATCCATGTAACATGAATGATATAGTGGATATGTGTTTGTGTGATGAAGGAAAGGGCCTCAATATGGTGGAGCCCCTTTCCTTGTGGCCAAATCTCTATTTTTCGTTTATTCATCTCTTGATTCCTGATGTATGTGACCCACTTTGTGGCTTGGAAATATCTAGACTGTCCAAGTAGAGTGGACGCTCATGGCTGTCCACTCTATGGACGTTACTGTCCTATTTGCCCCATAATGGACACATGCAATTGGTTTTCAAAAGGGGGTTTGGTCTGGATATTTGTGGGGCCCAGTAAGGTGGACCATAACACAGATTTTATGGGGTATTTCCCCTTTTCTTAATACTTATGCTTAGTTATTTCTAGATGAATATTGCTGTCTAGAAAATTTTCTGGACTGTTTCTAGTTAATCTTGGCATGGATTTTTAGATTGATTGGAGGGATGTTTTTACCCCAATGATAGATCATTTTTGGAGGTGTGGACCCCACCTAGATGTATAATAAGTTCCACTTCCATATCACTCTGTTTGACCACCCAAAAAAGTATCCCAATAGGGGTGGGAAGTCTAAATTTTTTGGACTGTCCAACCACCCTGCATGATGGAAAAGCATAAATATTAGTTTAATTTTGAAATGGTGGGCCACTTTTTGTGGACCCTTCCTTGTTGTATACATGTATAGGGAGGTTGGCCACATTTTCCTCAAATTTTTGGCAGACTTGGGCCCACTCTATTGGGGTGCTCAAATCAGGGACGGCAATGTGTTCCTACTGTATTTTTTATTTTGGACCTTACTGTCCATTTTTGTTGCATGTGTTTGGGTGTGATGGTGGCCTTCCCCTTCACCCATCTTGTGGCCCACCTTGTAGGGACCCACCTCAGGTGCTTGTGGGCCACCAAACTTGCCAGATTTTGGGGCTTTTCTAGGGTTGGGACAGCAGCACATGCTGGATGTCCAGTTAGGCTGAATGTCTAGCCATGTGTTGGCCATCCACCCCACCTCAGGCCCACCATGATGTATGTTTTATCCAGCCATTCACCCTAGGGTGTGGCCCACTTGGGTGGAGACCATCCCCTAGTGGGACGTCCCCAAGTGGGGCCCACATTGGGCACCATGTAGGGGCCAGCCATCCCACCCCTTAGGACGCCCAAGGAGGGCTGGCCATCCCTACCTTGTGGCCCACTTTGATGTATGTGTTTCACCAGGCCATCCTCCCTGGTGTGGCCCACTGATGTGTGGACCACTCCATGGAAAGATGTCCCCTTTGGAGCCTACCTTGATGCATATTTAGATGGCCGTCCAGGCCCTTGGGATGCCCAGGCACACCTGGGACGTCTAGCATGTTTGGGGTGTTGCTGGACTTGCAGTCCAGTAGCAGGCCCACCTCGTTTTATGTGTCGTATTCACACCCTCCATCTGTTGGGGCCCACTATGATCATTAAGGGCCATTATGAAATTTATTTTCTCCCAAAATTTCCATGTGCTGGACCTCAGCAGGCCTAAGAAGCTGGGTGGGCTGAAAGTAAAGCAATGTACTAAGGGGTGTATGATACATGTTGTGGGATATTTTAAGGATTGAGGCCCACCAAATGGAGAGTATTGGGTACACACATAATCAGTTTATTTCTGATATATTTTTGGACTTAATTAATGCCTTATGAGGCCCATCCTTAGTTAAATATTGTGGGCTATCTATAAACTGGATTTTTTTTAATGGCCCATTAGACCCAGATAGGCTGGAAGTCCACCATTGGAGCCTAGTATTGTGCAAAGGCTGACCTCCTTGTATTAGGGGCCCAATGGGCTGCCTATAAGCCCAACTTGTATGATTGAACCTTGAATGCCCACATTTAGATCATAGTCATGGGCTGACTTGCAAGGCCCACCTTGAAGCATGTTGGATAGGCCTTGCTAAGTCTTGGGCCAATGTTGTGAGGCCCACATGGATGATTTAGGCCTTGGCCTTGTGTTTTTGGGCTTGTGGACTGCCCATTAGATCCATTTAATGCATGAGTTCGAGCCATTTGCCCATAATAATGTGTACCTTGGGCTATGACTTGCCCCCTTAGGCCCATGTTGTTGTATCTAAGCCTTGAGCCATTCTCTTGGGGCCCATTATGTGCTATGATGAGTATTTATTGTTGCCCATTGTATTTTCATAATGATATTCAGGCCTTAAGCCTTGATTTGGCTAGTTTTCTTGTTGGGCCACCCTCTTGGGGACAATGGTGGTTAAATGTCCCCATAGTGGACCCCTCTAGGCCCATTGGTGTTTGAATGTCCACCTTAGGCCCATTTGTTAGGTCCATTCTCATTTACTGGTGGTCGAATGTCCACCTTAGACCTTGTTTGGGCCCATTCATACCCTCTAGGCCCGTAGTATTGTTTACTTAGACCTTGTTAGCTACCCCAAACCATTGGGCCCCTACTAGTAGTATGTATCTTTCACATTTTGAGGAATTGTCTAAGTATCTAGACTTAACCTTGGTACAAGGAGAGTACAACATTGTCACATGTCATACTTAGTTACCTTCATGATTCATCCATGTGCACCATATGTATACTTGGAGCATGGTATGATTGATCATGACTTATGCCGTTGGGCAGATTATTTTATGGGACTCCTAGAGTTATGGAGTTGCCCTACATGAGCGTTGGGTGCGCAGGACTGATGCA
Source organism: Magnolia changhungtana (assembly GCA_030180095.1). Classification (NCBI taxonomy): domain Eukaryota; kingdom Viridiplantae; phylum Streptophyta; class Magnoliopsida; order Magnoliales; family Magnoliaceae; genus Magnolia; species Magnolia changhungtana. The sequence goes on from JASAUF010000625.1 coordinate 9,545,151, forward strand.
TGGTTGACTGGTGTGATTCATGCATCTTACATTGGTATGGCATAGATAGCCACCCTAGCTTCATCAGGGTCGTGGCCACCATAGGCATAACATGGATGGCCAGATTTAGACACCGAAAATATTATTTTAAGCACTGTGGGTACTTAGAATGTCCTTGGGTGAAAGTCCCAAAACCTTCATGGCACCAGGAGACGCTCCAACGTCTAGACCAAGTGAAAATATGAGCGCCGGTGCCTACACCTTGAGGCTGTGTCTCCCACTATAACGTGGTCGGTTGAAAAGGGGTGTGGCCTTATCCGCCCGAGTGAGAGGGCATTTAAGCTAGGCTGAGTTTGATTAGCTTGTAAATGGGTCCACTACCATCGATCTTTGTCGGTGATTGGCTGTCCATAGGCAGGTAGTGAGGTCTTTTACACTCGCTGGTCTGCGCGGCTAGGGAGGCGGCAGTCAGCATGTAGTGTATTTGACCCCGATGATTTCCTCAAGAGGAACTGTATTGATATGTGGACTTGATATGAGGACTGGCATGATTACATTGCACCTTACATATAGCATTTGGCTATGTAGGCTTCTTATTGCATCACCTTGGTATGACACTCAGTACTCATATGTTGCGTTGCATAGCCTTGTGACGGTTGATAGCATTCATGCTTGATATAGCATAACCTTGGTATGGTAGATAGTATTAATGATATTCATGGTCTTGCCAGCATTTCTTCATACTTTAATATTGAACCCTTAGCGCATGTCCTGCACACACTTACACCACCCTTTAAGCTTTCTATAAGCTTATGCAGATTGATGCGTGCAGGTGACGCTAGGCGGTAGCAGATGCTGGAGCAGGAGCTTGCCAAGGAGCTATCTCTTTTGGAGTTTTATCATCTATCATTGTATCTTTCTTTATTTCGACCCATGTATTTTTAAAAGTTTTAATTCTTTGTGGATTTTGTAATACTGTTCTTGTGTTATTTTCTATGGTTATGATCTTGGGTATGCTGATTATGAAATAGACTTGTGATATATAAATCCTCCTTGTAGGATCCCAGGATCGGAACCTGGTATATGGGTGCCAGGAGCCAAGAATAGGGTACTACGGAGGCTGTTGGAGGCCGATTTAGCTCAGGAATTTTTTGAGCCCAGTTTCCTAGTTTGGGGCGTGATAAAAAAATGTCTGAAATTTCCACACAAGGGACATTATCATTGAAAAATCTGTGAATCTAGACCATATCGCTCACTTTGGTCTTGTTGATATTCTATCTGTGGTTGGATGGGAACATATTTTACATTAGGGTGGGGCAGCTTACCGATCCATCGTGCAAGGCATGTATGCCTCTATTTGTGATGTTTCTTTAGAGGATGTGTTATTCTTTATTAAATTTGTATAAGAAACAATCACCGTTATGCCTTTCGTCATATCTATATTAATGGATATAGATGTTGTAGATGATGGAATCCTAATCACCACTCTTTCAGAGAAAATGTCTAACTCTGAAAAGCAAACTATTACAAGAGAATTGTGTGGTTTCAATGCTGAATGGCAATCTAGTAATGTCTTACCCTCAAACAAATTATTTCTTAAATACCGCATCTTACATTAGATCTTTACATCCAAAGTGTATCCTAGAGCAGGGAATAAGACTGATCTTACTCCCTTTATGCTTAGAGTCTTCCATGCCATTGTTTCACATATTCGTGTCTGTTTACCTTCTTTAATTTTCTATATCATCATTCAATTTCTCTTACATCCAAAGCATGGGTTGATTCTATTTGGACATCTCATGTCTAGTATTGCCTTTCATTACAACGTTTAAGTCCCTAAGTTTGAGGCACCGGAATCCAAACTCCCTTTTAATAACTCAAATTTGAACATGATGAACCCCATTCCCTACTTGAGCAAAGAGAAGGATAAGAAGAACTGTAGGCGGCAGGAGACATAACCATGGATGACATTTTCAATGAGTTAGAAGATTCTGATGATCCAACTGATTTTGACCATCATCCCTCTCAATTTGATGAGAGGTTTGAAAGTGCCTTGGTTTGTCAATTAGCGTGAGTGTTGAGTCAGTAAGACAAGTGAGTCCCATAGGAAGATCATTCAAGCGTCTGCCTCAACTGGATGTGTGCCCCGAACTCGTCAAAGGTAAACTTAGCCTCACATCCCATGTCCTAAAACACCAAGTATATAAAACCCTTCAAAATAGTTAGAACAACATAAGGTTTAAGGTGTGAAAACTGTTTTGCAAAATCAGGAAAATCTCTAAGTTTTCAGCCTTTGTCGATTTATCGATAAGTTCTTCGATGAAATCGGACTCTGTTATCGATGTCCTCGATACTCACTCGATGTGATCAAAATGAGGACTTCAGATGTCCAGCAACCAAAATGAATCTTGGACTGAATTATCGATGCATTGATGACAGGATCGATATCATCGACCTTCGAATCTCTTGTTCATTGAAACGGCTCGATAAAATCGACGTATGGTTAGTTTGTGTCCAACATGCGGTTAAGGAAAATCATACGATTTCGATATCTCAAAGAGAGCCTCGATATCGTCGAAATTCAAACCTTGATGATATTGATGGACCTTCGATAATATTGGATTAGGACACAAATCTGTTCAGCAAGTTTATAGAAAATTTCCTTGAAAAGGTCGATGAATCGAAATTGGTATTGATATCATCGATATTCAAAACCAGATGATATCGAGGGATGCTTGATCATATCGATTCCTGTTCAGTTCCAAAGGCAAGTCTGCTCTCAGGTTTTCAAATGTCGAGGAATTGATCCATGGGTTGATGAAATCGGAGTTCGAAATTCAATGACATCGAAGCATGTTTGATATCCTCGATCAGTTGGCAAAAAGGTTCAAAAGCATTTTAATAGATTGAGTTTGTGTAATCGAGTGGCCATTTGACGTTATCGAGAGTATACGCTCGATGATATCGAAGCCTGCTCGATGATATCGAACTCTGTCAAAAAATATGACTATTTTATTTTCATTGGAACTTTTTGCCTATTTAATAAGAGCTTGCCTGAGATTGTTTGTAGAGAAAATAGATAGAGCTTTTGAGTGTTTAATTCAGATCACCTACCCTAAGCCCTTTTCTTTCATGGGAGTTCATTCTTCAATCTGCTCTCATCATTGATATTCAATAGAGTGGATTGGTGAATGAACTTTTGCATTCAAGGATCTTTTCAGCTACCACCTTAATGGCAAATCATTGATCTGAGATTCCTTAAATGTATAAATCATGGTATTACTCTATCACTCTAATGATTAATCATTTAATAGAGTAATTATCAACATAACCTTGACCCAACTCGTCACCTTACATTGGAGCATCATAAGTATTGCGGATCAAAGGAGCTGAAGATTCTTCATCAACAACGGAGGAGATCTTCGTCAACGTGCTTAATGAGGCTCATCTACTTATCTGTAAGTTATCACAGTTCAGATACCTTGCTAATCATTCCTTCGTGTGGGATTGGGTCACAGGTGATTCTCTCCCCTTTCAAGTCCTCATAGGAGGCCTCTGATGGGAGAATACGTGTGGGTGCTGTGTGTTGACCCTTGCTCTTGGTGAGCATAAACTCTAGGTTCCTTGTGTGGATCCTTGGCCTGTGTGGACTAAAACCTAGGTGCTGTGTGTTGACCTTTGCTCTTGTGTAGGACATAAACTCTAGGTTCCTTGTGTAGATCCTTGGCCTGTGTAGCTTAAAATCTGGGTGATGTGTGTTGACCCCTTACTTTTATGTGGGGCATAAACTTGTGTCTCGTGGAGACATGTTAGGTACTTTGTGTAGGTCCTAGAGTCAGCCTTGTGTAGGTTATACTGGTTTGAGGTTAACTTCTGTTAGTGAGATCCGGTACACTTAAGGGTTGAGTGCGTCTGCCGGAAGTGGAGTAGACACATAGTCGAACCATTATAAAATCGACTGTGTTTGAGATTGCTATTTACTTTTGCTACTTGTGTGATTTCTCTGAATGTTCTCATAATGCATGCTTACATGATTACCTAAAATTAATTAGAATCACATCTCACACACAGTCACATCTATCCTGAATTATGTTCCGTATGTTGTTTATGTTTTGAATAGTCTTATGATTGGATCTTCTATTTGGCTTGGAAGCCATTAGAGTTACATTGAAGAAATTTTGATATTTGCTTATTAGTTCAGGATAGGGTTGATAGGTTTTAAATCATCATAAAATTTAAAAAGTCCTATTCAACTCCTCCTCCCCCCCAAGGACATAATGGCATATTCCCACTTATACTAAAGCGGCCATTACTGCAATTTCAATTGGTATCAGAGCAAGCCTTTCTTAAGGGCTTCACTGCCTAGAGAGTGATCTTAACTGAAGTTGGCAATATGGCCAAAGTTGAGGGCTCATCTGTAACTAGACCTCCTGTATTTGATGGATCAAATTATGTGTACTAAAAGGCCAGGATGCATTACTTTCTGAGATTTTTGGATCATGATGTTTGGGACATTGTTAAAAAAGGATATGTGCCACCAACCGAACAAATAATACTTGAAAATGGCACAACTATCGCCAAACCAAAATCCAAAGAAATGTGGATAACATTCGATAAAGAAAAACAAACTTCTGAAGCTAAAGCAATGAATGTTATCTACTTTGTTGTGTCCCAAGAAGTCTTTAATCAAATAGTATGTGTGGAACAACTAAAGAAGCATGAGACTTGTTGGAAACAACTCATGCGGGAACCAACAAAGTGAAAAGATCCAAACTGCAACTCCTAACATCACAGTTTAAAAGTCTCGGAATGGAAGATCATGAGAGCTTCATGGAGTTCTTCACAAAACTGAACATCATCTACAACTCCACGGGTGGATTAGGAGAAAAAGTTCCGGTCCCAAAAATCTGTAGGAAAATTCTAAGATCCCTACTAAAATGGTTTAACTCAAAAGTTATAACCATTGAAGAATGTAGAAACATGGATGAAATGAAAGTAGAAGAACTAGTAGGTTCTTACAAACATTTGAACTACACTTCAAGCAAACTCCTAAAACCAAGAATACTGTTCTCAAAACCTCAAAACACACGACTAATGAGGAAGAGGAAAGTAAAAAGGATAATGAGAATGAGGAAGTGGCTCTCTTATCTCAAAGGTTCAAAAGATTTTTCAACAAAAATCGTGGTCGGCCATTCAGAGGCAAACAGATTGACAACAAGCACAATATAGGCAAACCTTCTAAAAAGTCCAGAGAACCACAGTGCTACACTTGCCAAAAGTTTGGGCACCTGTCCACTGAATGCCCAAATCGGAAAATCAAAGAAAAGAAGATGGCAGCCACTTGGGATGATACTGAAGAGTCAAATTCAGAATGCAGTGACTTAAAGAGTGATGGAGATAAAAAAAAAAAAAATCCTTAAAAATCCTTATGACATCTACTTCCTCCAACATTCCCATAGAGACTGAGAATATCAAATAACCTCAAGCCACAAGATCATTTCCATCTGATGATGAGGAAACAGAGAAGAAGAAAAGAAAATGATAAATTACAAGATGCCTACAATCAACTTTACATACATAGCATAAATATCCTTAAAAGACTTGGGATTAAGGAAAACAAGAATAAATTGCTGCAAATGGATCTAGATAAAACTTTAGAAACCAATACACACATAATTAATGATCTTCAACAATACCACTCAGATAATGATAGGCTTGGAGGAATCAACTCATTTCTGAAATCTGAGTCTGTGAGACTAAACAAACAGATTGAGTCATTAAAAGATGAAAACATGCATCTTAAGAATGAAAATCACACACTTGATGCAGAAAAATCCAAAAAATCAGTTGAGTTGAGTTACAAATTCTCCCAAAGTAGTGAAAAATTAGAAAAACTTCTGGGAATGAGGAGACCACAAAAGGACAAAAAGGGAATGGGATATGAAAACTTTAAACCAATTCTTACCCCTGGAGCAACAACAACTAAGAAAACAACTGCTTCAGGAAGTAATACAAGGGTGACTCATAGTTGTCACTTATGTGGAGATTCAGGACATTACAAATTTGAATGTCATACCTTTGATTGGACTAAATCAATCGGAAGAACAGTACAAAATGTCTAGAGTCCACCAAGGTTCATACCTAAAGGTAAGACATATCCATCTCCGCCTAATACGACCAAGAAAATGGAGGAACTACTAAGTCAGGTGGCTCAATTGAATCAGAAGACAAATGAATTGATAAAACAAGGAAAAGTGATTCAGCTACCCACTGTACCCAAACAAGTTCCTAGCAAAATGAAAGATCCATCCTCAGCCACAAAATGGGTGGTTTAAGGGAAAGAAAAATTGCCTTGTGACTCACTCAAATCTTAAAACAGGCAATAGTGCTAAGTGGTACTTAGACAACGGTTGCTCCAGATATGTCACGGGTGACAATTCCCTTCTCTTAAATTACTCAAATCTTAATGATGGGATAGTCGCTTATTGCGATGGAAGCAATGCTAAGGTAGTAGGGAAGGGAACTGTAGAAGGAATGGAGATGCTAAAAAATGAGAGTGCTTTTTGCATAAAAGGACTGACTCATAATCTTTTAAGCATCTCTCAAATATGTGACAACAAACATGTGGTTACTTTTGACAAACTAAAGTGCAAGATCCTAGACTTATCAGGAAAATCCATCATGGAGGGTCTTCGTACAAGTGACCATTGTTATGTCATCAAATGCAATGGAAAGGTTACTCCATATGCTTAGTAACAATTGAGCATAGAAAACAAGTCCAAGTCATAGCATCTAGACCTGGATGGATAGTTGAAATGATGCATTCTTGATGATTCTCATGGTATATCTGAGGTCTTTACACCTCAAACACTTCTTTTTGTGTATAAGCATTACTGATGTTTATAATTTTGAATGGTACAACTTTTTGTACAAATTTTGTTGGATATACAAGTTGATAAAAATATACTGTGTGATATGCATGTTCGTCTGTCCATCGAAATCTGAAGATAAAATGTCGAACTCTTCTCCTCGATAAAGTAATTGTCAAATCGAATGACCGATCGATATCATCGACCACACATCGATATCATCGGCGACTTCTCAAAATCAGAAATGTCAGACTAAAGGATCTGTTATCAAACACCTATGTCAATAACATCGAATGAAGCATATCGATATCATCGAAACACTACTCAATGATATCGAAGGTCACCGCATGATAAAAAGCCGGGGAACGGAAAAAAATCTATTTTTTGTATCTTCTAACTGCTCGTCTTTTCTGGTCATTTTTCTCTCTTTAGTCAACCACATGTTGTCTAGGGTAGCTCCAATCAGATAATTCCTTACACATTCCTCTTGATTCTTCAAGGTCTACTCTAGTATTTTGGGTCATTCTAGGTTGATTGACTAATTTCAGTTTGGAAATCTCTTGGTGGAGTTCATAGCCATCAGTCTCTTGTCAACATCCTTCCCTCTGTCTCTTTCTTTTATTATCTTTGTTCAAATGAGTAAAGACAAAGGGAAAGCTCCTATTATTGGGGAATCCTCCAGACGGACCAAGCAAAAATCTCTAGCCCCGAAGAATAGGGCTAAGGCACCAATGCAGAGGTCCTCCCCACGCCAACGGAGCAGACAAACAACGCATGATGAGGCTCCTGCTGTTGCACCTGCATCTGCACATGCTATTATAGGCCCTCCTCCTCATATTCTGGAAACATATACTTGGAGGAGTCTGGTACATGAATGACGGATCGATAGGGAGTGCATTCAAACATACAATCTATAACCTCTTTTAGATGCAGTCGATTGGTTGCCCATTTTGGACTTTGGTGGTATATGTCATGATGAAAGGACCTATCGCTTTCTTGCATACTGTCATTCTCCGGTCTTATATCCTTCATCAATAACTGTCACTGACGGGGAAGACAGTGTTGAAATCACGACCGAAACCATTGCCAACATATTTGGTCTTACCCTGTCTCCTATCGGTCTATCTAGTCTTGACCTCGAGAACCCAACAAATTGATCTAAGGTCACCAAATTCCTTTGTCAAGGAAGAGATATCCCATGGCATCAAGGGAACTCTCTCAAAGCAAAATACATGTCCCCTAAATACAGAGTTTTGCATGGGATTTTCTCCACAAATGTATACCCCACAGGGACAAATCGAGCTGATCTCACCTCCTTTATGGTCTTGGTTCTCTATAGCATCGCGTCTGGTATTAAGCTATGTCTGCACACTTTAATTCTCCACCAATTAGCTTGTGTCATTTTCATCTCCAGAGCAACTTAGCTACCCTTTCCCCATATCATCCATGTCCTATGTGATCAAATTGGATTGCCCATAACAAACGATCCTGAGCGTCCAATGCAACATTTAAACAAGGTCAATATATGGAAGATGGATCTCAAATTTCATCCGTATACAGAAGGACAGCTAGAGGAAGAGATGCATGAAGAAGCAAAGATGGAAGAGGGAGCAACACCTACTGAAGGAGAACCTCAGGAGACACGAACCTTTCTGACTACACCTGAATCTGCACCGACTCATCGACATAAATTACATCAGGATCAGGTTGGGACAATGATGCGAGGAGTGACACGGATTGAAGATAAGCTTGATAAACACGGTGAGCGACTTTTAGGATTGGAAAGGATGGTTGTTGTCTGACACGTTAGGAATCCCAAGGAACCCGATGGCGGTTCTGGCCGTAACAGCCTTCATAGTACCGCATTCTCGGCTCTGGAGACAGTTTCCGATCCTGGGATCCTACAAGGAGAATTTTCATAATAGTATAATCATTACTAATAAGAGCATACCCAAGATCATAGTAAGTACATCTGAGAATAACAAAGGCACACATTGCAAAATTCATTATAAATTTGAACTTTTACAATCATCCATAAGGTCCAAAAGGACATACATGAGATAAAAGGAAAAGAGAGAAAGGTCAGTAACACTGGAGTCCTCAAATGCTCAGCTCTACTACATGCTCTACTGTTATGTCGCCTGCCTAAAGTATCCTGCACGCTTTAATCATGCATAAGCTTATAGAAGCTTAGAGGGTGGTGTAGGTATGTGATAATGGTGTACAGAAGAGTAGTAGGAGATACAAGGAGAGAAGCATGATCAATGAGGATATCACTAGCCTTGCCCAGTCTTATCATGAATAAGATGCAATGAGTACTAGGTGCTATGCCAAGGCAATGCATAAAGGGGCTTGTACAACCAATGCTAATGCAATATAAGTAATGTCAGTGCTCATATCCAAACCACAAGTCATGTATATTTCTGATCATAAGAAAATCACCGGGGTCCATTACACTGTTGAATGACTACCACTCCATAGACCCCGCACAATCAAATGAGCGTAAGAGACCTCACTACCCACCTGTGGACAGCCAATCACTAACAAGGCCTGAAGGTAGCAGACCCATTTACGAGCTAGTCAGACTCAGCCTAGCAATCCTCCTCACATCAAGCAGGTAAGGCCAAACCCTTATCCAACTGACTACATGATAGTGGGAGTCGCGGCCTAATGGTATAAGGCCCTCCTGCGCTCATATATTTCACCCGGTCACGGCGTTGGAGCAGATCCTTGGTACCATGGAAGTTTTAGAAATTTCACCCATGAGCATCCTATACACCTAGTATGCTCAACTAATATTTCCGGTGCCCACATATACGGCCATCCACGAATACCCCTGTGGAGGTAAGGCCCTGATGAAGTAAGGGCGGATATCTATAAGCTATGCAATGCATGAATCACATAATCACCCATGTATCAATCCTAAGCATCCATCCCTCAGGGAGATACCAACATGTCCTACATAACCATGACCAATCATACTTCAACCAAACATGCATATGATGCGTATGGGAGTGGACCATGAAGATGAATAGGGGTGCCAATGAGGTGAAGATGAACTCTCTACCTAACCATGAAGGGTCTAGGTACTTAATCAATTCCTCATAAGGAATACAACCTCTAGTGGGGGCCCATATGCCTGAGGTAGCCCACAAGACTAAGGAGAATAATGATATGGGCCTAAATAGATGAAACGAGCCTAGCAAGGGTCTATGGTGGGCCTTTAACCACCCATAGAAGCCCATGGGCCTACCTTAGGGTCACCAATGTGGATATCCAACCACAATTGGTTCCCAAGAGGTAGCCCATCTCTAATTGATCACGGATCAAGGCCCAAGGCCCACACAACATTAGAAATAAGTAATGGGCAGCCATTACATACCACATACATTCATGTTGGGCTTCAGAAAGGTGACCCAAGGCCTATCCAAAATATGGGTCTAAGGGGAACACACATAGCCCAACCCATATATACCACTATGGGCCCATAGGGGAAAGGTTAGGGCCCGACATAAAGGCCACTAATCCCATATATTGTGGTGGCCTAGTGGGCAGCTCATTGCTCAAATCACATGGGCAAATGCCATACTCTTAGTCAAGTAAGTTGGGCCTACAACCCGGCCCAAGTATAAAGTTGATTTGATGGGCAACCAAGGGCCCATATACTTGTGTAATCCGGCCCACTAATCCAGCACAATAGTATGGTAAAAATGGCCCAAGAGTTCAATGGGCCTATCTGGAAAGTTCTAGCCCAATTGGGCCTAAAGAGTTCAACAACTAGCCACATTCATGGACCCAATTAAATTCAACTATGGTGGGCCTCAACATTACATTTATTAAGCCCAAAATTTAAGAAATTAAAGGTATAAATTATTACCTCTAAGATTCTTCACAATGTGGTGGGCCCCACTCGAAATTTCAGCCCAAAGGCCAAGCATAATTATAACATGTTGTTGTTCTAAATTTGGGCACTCCATTGGAGTGGGTCTAGGGCCTCTAAAACTCTGCGAATTGAGGGCCAAGGTCCTTCATCATGCATACAATAAGAGGAAACCCAAAAAGGTGGCCTACCATCAGAGGAAACATTTTTGAATTATAGTTTTTATCAAGGTATATTGCTGGACTGCATAGTAGAAAAATCTGGCAGTCCAACCATCTTGGCCCATTCTTTTGGATGCCCAAATGGGGTCAGTTGGGGCTGGAATTTTACAGAGTGACACTTCCATAGGTGGGCCACACCCCCACAAAATTTTAAAAATTTTGGGTATTCCTATGTATTTTAATTAATATAGACAAAACAATCTGTCCAAAAAATCAGACAGACCTGGACGTCCCAACGTGGTGGGCCAGTCCGACCCTCTTCACGGTGTGCACAGGGGTCCATTAGGCCTAAAATTTGGTAGGTAGGTCTCACCATAGGTAGAAAACAAATCTATAAAATTTTAGAATTTTTAGACATCTAAAAATATTTTAATTTATTTAAAGAAATCAATCTGTTCTGAAAATTAGACTGATCTGGACACCATATTGTAATGGGCTGGTCCAGCCACCACCATGGTGTGTACAGGTGTCCATTGGCTCCAAAATTTTGTAGGTGAGTCCTAAAATGAGTAGAATACCTCTCTATAAATTTTCATAATTTTTTAACACCCAAAAGTATTTTAATAAATTTCAGAATTCCAACCTGTCCAGGGTGGAATGTTGCTGGAACAGTGCAGAAAATCCAGACTGTCCACCTCACTTGGATCACACCTTTGGGACCCCAATGAAGGTCAGATGGGGCTGAAATTTGAGGGACATCAAGATGAGATCCTCACCTTTTAGAAAAGTATATTTGATGGGTACAAAGGTCCCCCAATCAGTCCCAAATTCAAGCCCAAGTCCAGCAAAAAATCTGTCCAGAAATTTCTGGACAACAATACATAGCTGGACACATCAGCTTATATCTCAATAATCTCAGCCATAAAAAAAGGGTGTGTGGCCTTCCTCAGTGGGCCCCACATATGTCTAAATCACATACTAAGACTTGGACACTTGCATGCATTGATTAAGGTGTCCAAAGATCATGGAGTTGGGTGGTAAGGGCGTCCCACCTTGCTGGATTTTTATTTTTATTTATTTTGGGACATCCTAGGCCCACTAAATGGGCCACACACACATCATCATACATACATCAGAGAAGATAAAAGAAGAAAAGAAGGTAATCTAGTCATGGGGGTAGGGCCCCGCCACTAATGGGCCCTCCCAAGATTGAATCATACCCATACAACTATATTGATTATGCATGCAACATCAAAACACTACATGTATGATCTATAATTGCTATGGATAGTTGGGATGCCATCCCAACATGATCCTTAAGGTCTAGATGACCTTAAGATGGAGTGTATCATTACATACATCATGATGGGGTCCATGGAGAATGGCCCCATCATGAATCATGACATGTATGTAGGATGGGCTAAAGAGCCACATCTATGGGATCAAATGGGATCCCCACCATGGATTGGTGGATCCCATATGATCCATCCATGAAGAAATAATGAGATTAAGAAAAATAAAGGAATTCAACAAAAGAATAGTCACCCATATTAAAGATGACCACCAAACTTCCACACTAAGGTCCTTTAGCACCAAGGGAGATGGATCAATGGTGGAGATGGGGTTTCAAGGGTTAGATGGTGGGGGATTAAGGAGGAAAGTGGCTGGAAAAATGGAAGAAAATGGGCTGGAGAAATGGAGAGAAATTGCTAGAGAAGAAGAGAGAGAGAGAGAGAGAGAGAGAGAGAGAGAGAGAGAGAAATGAGAAGGAAAGAGAGGGAAAAACTTTTTAAGGGAAGTAATCATAACGTATGGTGATACAAACAATGTTTGCTAGGGTAGGTTAGGTGTGGGTGGTGTGTGAGATCTTGGTAGTGTGAGTTATGAAGATTTAGGTGTTGTGTAGTGTGTATGGGGACTTGTGCTATGGGTGATGGTGGTCCACATGCATTCCACTTAAGTGGGCCACATGATCAATGGTCATATAATGAAATATACACAACTTTTGATCTACATATCGGATTTATGCGTGAGACGTGGCGTTGGAACCATGGCGATGATGCGGTCGTAATGGCATAGGTCTTGGGTCAATCTGAATCGGGTCTACATGACCAAACTCAAGGATGACTGCAAATACTATCCAAGGGTCATCGGTCACCGGGATTCGACCGGTAGGACCGCGAGACCATGATGAACAAGATGTATACTCACACACACATGCACACATGCGAACTCAGTTCAGATCTCACAGTTGTTAGACTGCAACATACTACATAGCAACTCGTCGACCTACTGACCTATCGAAGAGATGACATAGCTCCATCCAGCTCAGCCCCATGATTTTCTTTTACTCATCACATACACCTGCTCATCACTCATACTGAGGATATGGATATCTTTTTTATTATCCTAAGTACTTATGAGTGTGTGTGATGATCTACTGACTTGTATAGTGTGTTAGTTTGTGTGCATGTCAGTCCTAGGATGGATCATAATGGTCTGCCAAACTAGAATTATTTTTTTTTGGGATGATAGTTCTCTGGATGAGAAGAATATTTGTTTTGATATGCCTATGTCTGGGCTTGATAATTGGATAGGTTATCCTGTTTTGGGATAGATGTTGAAATACTGCCAAGCTTGGGCAGTTTTCATTTTAGATTTTTGAGGGCTGATCGATAATATATATATATATATATATATATATATATATATATATATATATATATATATATATATATATACTTGATGCCAATCTTTAGCTATGTAAGTATGATGTTTACAACATTTTCTGATAAAGATGCATCTACTCTCTGCCATAGATGTTATGGACTACTGTGTGAATGCTCTCCTGATACTTATTGTATATCCATTATATTTGTGAGCTGGAGTGTGATTTCTACTGTTTGAAGCTATACTGCTATTTTTTTCTAAATCACAGCTCTCCTTTAACCTGGTATGCATGGATGGTTTCCATGTGTATAGAGATGTCGTTATCTGTTATACATCTGTCTCTTACTGATTATGCCTTTTAGAGATGTCGTTATCTGTTATGAATTGAAATATCTGAATCTCTATTGCTTCTCCCATGTCTTTATGCTACAACTTCAATCAACTAATATTGCGATATTGCCCTTTGCCAATGACTGACAAAAAGGGGGAGAACAAATCCCACTACGGAGAAAATTGTGTATATCTATGTATGAATGAGGTGCAGGTGTTAGGGGGAGCAGCTGCAAGAAGTTAGGGGGAGCAGCAGCTACATTTGTGTGTTTAATCTTGCAATAGCTTTGTAAAATTATGTAAAGAGTTATGTACACACAATTTAGAGTGTTGGTCTACATGTTGTTCTAGGATTTCAGGTGTTTTGTCTCATAATTGATAAAGGGGGAAATTGAAAGTGCCCTGGTTTGTCAATTAGCGTGAGTGTTGGGTCAGCAAGATAAGTGAGTCCATTAGGAAGATCATTCAAGCATCTGCCTCAACTGGATGTGTGCCCCGAACTCGTCAAAGGTAAACTTAGCCTAACATCCCATGTCCCAAAACACCAGGTATATAAAACCTTTTAAAATAGTTAGAAGAACATAAGGTTTAAGGTGTGAAAACTGTTTTGCAAAATTAGGAAAATCTCTAAGTTTTTAGCCTTTGTCAATTTATCGATAAGTTCTTCGATGAAATCGAACTCTGTTATCGATGTCCTCAATACTCACTCGATGTTATTGAAATAAGGGCTTTAGATGTCCAGCAACCAAAATGAATCTTGGACTGAATTATCGAAGCATCAATGACAGGATCGATATCATCAACTTTCGAATCTCGAGTTCATCAAAATGGCTCGATAAAATCGACATCTGGTCAGTTTGTGTCCAATATACAATTAAGGAAAATCATGTGATTTTCAATATCTAAAAGAGAGCCTCGATATCGTTGAAATTCAAACCTCGATGATATCGACGGACCTTCGAAAATATCGGATTGGGACACAAATCTGTCCAGCAAGTTTATAAGAAAATTTCTTGAAAAGATCGATGAATCGAAACTGATATCGATATCATCGATATTCAAAACCAGATGATATTGAGGGATGTTCGATCATATCGATGCCTGTTCAGTTCCAAAGGTAACTCTGCTCTCAGGTTTTCAAATGTCAAGGAATCGATCCATGGGTCAATGAAATAAGAGTTCAAAATTCGATGACATCGAAGTATGTTCGATATCCTTAATCAGTTGGCAAAAAGATTCAAAAGCGTTTTGACAGATTGAGTTTCTATAATCGAGCGACCATTCGACATTATTAAGAGTATACGCTCGATGATATCGAAGCTTGCTCGATGATATCGAACTCTGTCAAAAAATATCACTATTTTATTTCCGTTGGAACTTTTTGCCTATTTAATGAGAGCTTGCCTGAAGTTGTTTGTAGAGAAAATAGATAGAGCTTTTGAGTGTTTAATTCAGATCACCTACCCTAAGCCCTTTTCTCTCATTGGAGTTTATTCCTCAATTCACCCTCATCATTGATATTCAATAAAGTGGATTGGTGAATAAACTTCTACATTCAAGGATCTTTTCAGCTACCACCTTAATGGCAAATCATTGAGCTGAGATTCCTTGAATGCATAAATCGTGGTATTACTCTGTCACTCCAATGATTAATCATTTAATAGAGTAATTACCAACATAACCTTGACCCAACTCGTCGCCTTACATTGGAGCATCATAAGTGTTGCAGATCAAGGGAGATGAAGATTCTTCATCAACAAGGGAGGAGATCTTCGTCAACGTGCTTAATGGGCTCATTTACTTATCTGTAGGTTATTAGAGTCCAGAGACCCTGTTGATCATTCCTTTATGTAGGATTGGGTCACAAGTGATTCTCACCCCTTTCAAGTCCTCATAGGAGGCCTCCAACGGGAGAGTACGTGTGGGTGTTGTGTGTTGACCCTTGCTCTTGGTAAGCATAAACTCTAGGTTCCTTGTGTGGATCATTAGTCTGTGTGGCCTAAAACCTAGGTGTTGTGTGTTGACCTTTGCTCTTGTGTAGGACATAAACTCTAGGTTCCTGTGTGGATCCTTAGCTTATGTGGCCTAAAATCTGGGTGTTGTGTGTTGACCCTTGCTACTGTGTGGGGCATAAACTTATGTCTCGTGGAGACATGTTAGGTACCTTGTGTAAGTCCTAGAGTCAGTCTTATGTAGGTTGTACTGGTTTGAGGTTAACCTGATTTGAAACCTCCATTAGTGAGATCCGGTACACTCAAGGGTTGAGTGCGTCCGCCGGAAGTGGAGTAAACACATAGTCGAACCACTATAAAATCGACTGTGTTTGAGATTGCTATTTACTTTGCTACTTGTGTGATTTCTCTGAATGTTCTCATAATGCATGCTTACATGATTACCTAGAATTAATTAAAATCACATCTCACACACAGTCACATCCATCCTGAACTATGTTCCACATCTTGTTTATGTTTTGAATAGTCTTATGATTGGATCCTCTATTTGGCTTGGAAGCCATTAAAGTTACATTGAAGAAATCCTGATATTTGCATATTAGTTCAGGATAGGGTTAATAGGTTTTAAATCATCATAAAATTTAAAAAGTCCTATTCACCCCCCCTCTAGGACATATTGACATATTCCCACTTCTACTAAAGAGGTCATTACCGTAATTTTAAGGTTATCTACACTAGAGGAGAAGGTTGAGGCTCTACATATATCTTAGGCTTCATTGACCCAAATCCAATAGTCTACAATGAAGTACATGAAAAAGTACTTCCATCGCATCAATCGGAGTTTACGGCTTAATGATCTTTCGATGCCTGCACCATCTTCTTCTGGGTCAGACTATCTTGATTTGATTATCTTCCTTACATATGTTGGTTCTATAGTAAACTTATTTGATGATTTGTTTATTTTGGATATTTTGGTTTGGCTGGATATTCTGGATATTTTGAATATTTTGGATATTTGTGATATGATTTCCTTATATTATAATGAGTTGATTTACTTAATACTTCATACATTGTCTTAAACAATGTTATTCTCCCTGATATTCCTATTTACTGATATTCCTGTCTTAAACAGTGTTATACTTCACCTTGATATTAATCTCTTCTTGATATATATTCTTTATATATTCTTCCTTTGTTAACTTGTGACAAGAAGGGGGAGAAATTGGTGAGTAAATGAAGTATATGGAATGAATAAATGGAATGAAGCATATGGAATGAATGAATGGAATGTTTGTATTACAATTTTTTGCATGCTATATGTTGCATTTCATAGGGGGATTATCACTTGAGCATCATAGATAACTACAAAGATTACAGGAATACTCACATAGGGCAGCTTCAAGGTTATTAAAGATTGTGTATGGTTGATCTTGTTAATGGTTGTAGTTTTGTGTGTTTTGTCATGAAATTGACAAAGGGGGAGATTGTAAGTATTATTATGTTAAGCACACATAGATTGTCAAGTTTCGAAAGACAAAAGAGCTTTAAGGTAGAAACATAAGTATGGAATCACAACTACTCTACATGCTTGAAGATCAGCTTATGATCAATTCAAGATGGACACATCTTCTCAAAGAAATCATTACCTATATTTAAGAAAAAGTTGAGTTAAAATTCAAGACAAGGTGACTCAGATATTTGCTAAAACACAAGTGGTATAACCCTAAAAAGACCTTAGGAATAGGTGTTTTCAAAAATTCATTATATTGGATTTTTATAAGTGTTTTTGCCCTGGAATTCGACCATCCTACCTTTTGGTTCAACCAGCCTAACTTCAAGCCCAATCAAAATAACAAATTCTGTTGTAAATTCGGTTAGCCTAAGTTTTGGTTCAGTTAGCCTAAGTTTGAAATTCGGCTAGCCCAAGAAAGTTTGGGTGAAATTCCAATAACAAATCTTTGAATTTTGCAGGAATTCAGCCAACTGAATTGTGATGTTCGACCAGCCGAATTTTGGATAAATTTTATCTTGCGCAATCCGAGAGCCGTTAGACCGAATCTAATGAGCTCCAGCCAGCCAAAGCCAATCTTAAGCTAGCCGAAGTTTCAACCTCTTTGCCTATAAATTGAAGCTTTCTCTTATTCCAAATTACAACGAAAAGTAATATAATCCTTTTGCAATAGAGAGAAGCTCAAGTCCTTAGCAAAGCTATTAGTGTGGTATTTATAAAATTTATTTTATAGCTTATTCAATTCCCTTATCTCTAAATCGTTTTAATCTTATTCTAAGAGGGTAAACTATACTCTTCTTTGAGATATAAGATAATTGAATCAAGTAGCATTTGCATTTTCCATTTTTAAAATTTATAGAACCCTAGACTCTTTCTGCCTGATTGAACACTGCAACATCTACATTCAAGAAAGAAGTCTTTTTATTACAAGCTTCTGCCATGTCTTCTACATTTGAAGATAAGTACATTTACTATTTTCTTATTTAGGTTTTTCTAAGATAGCCCGTGAAAATCTCAGTGAGGTTTTTTTCTAAGATAACCTATGAAAATCTCAGTGGGGTTTCTATTTGTGATAGCCCGTGAAAATTACAAAAGAGGTTTTATTGTGGTGAGCCCATCAAAATCACAAGGAATTGTATCAGGTTGTTAAGGTGATCTGGTGAAAACCTTATTATAGTAAAAGCCAAAATTACTAGGGTAGTAATTTTGGGAGTGGAATAGGTGTGGTTGTTTTAAGCATCGAACCACTAGAACTCCTTATGCCATGTGGTGAATGCTTTATTCTTTTTTAGTGATTAAATGTTATTTATTATTTCATTCCTGTGGTGAATGTTGTAATCTTTTTATATTCTCTTGCTGGTTTGAAAGATTGATTTTAAAGGCATTCATGAAATAAGGTTGTCCTGCCTAATATTTTAAGTAAAGGTTGTCCTTCGAATTATTTAGAATCAAAGTTTCAATACTCAAATGATTGAGATTTTTGTAATCTTTACATATTCTACATTTATTTCAATTATTTGGCATTGTCCTATTCACCCCATCTAGGACATCGCTAGCTCTCCATTTCACCATTTTTGGCCCATACGAAACTCAATAGATCTTAACAGATGTCGTCAACTATACCTACTTTTGTTAGCTATATGATGACTTTGTAAAGTAAACTAAATCACATGTAATCAAAATATTGATTACTCACATGTCATTAAATCTAAGGGTTATCAGACTTAATACATCCTCAAGTCGATCATAGTTCATGCATGATGGACCTTCCATCTTAGAGACTTGACCTCAATCTACTAATGTTAAGTGCCCAATCGGTCCAAAACCAAAATCTTATATCCATGGTACATCACATCCTATGTGGGGTAAGGCAAAGGCACACCAATTTGTTGCCATGCCCGATAGTGGAGAATCTTGACTTGTCATCAGTCCCATCACACAGGTTGGCCACCATAGATAATAATAACCACATGTCTGCCCTATAACTTGAAAGGTGGTCACGACACAAGAAGGCTCTAAGATCCATAACACGCAACTCTCCCTTGGTCAGTTACTATTGTGCACACTCTTAAGTTCTCAATGACAACTAAAGGAATTACTCTTCTTTAATCATATCATATATGTTTATGATATTCTCATATATTAACTATAACATAATCATGTGCTCGTATATGACTTATGAACATTGTTGATGCAAAAATCCAGTTCACCCTCGCCAAGCTACTAGACGTTCGAGCACCTGCATAGGAAGTAGGCAAAGGAGACCTTAGCTAAAGCAGGGGACCCTCCGATGCCAAAGTCAAGCTAGGAACCTAGGTCTAATGGCGTCAAATGGTTTTGGGTGAGAGATTTTGCGTACCTTTTCATGTAGATGGTTCATTATTTGTAGTGTAAACCGGTTAGAGTCAGTTTGTGAGCTTAGGCGTGATCCAGGGGTGCAATCTAGGCATAAGTTTCTCAACCGTTACAAGGAATTTATATGAGTGATAAATGTTGACATAGTTGACCCTAAAATCATGTAATGGGTGGTTGAAGCCGAGCTAAGCTGAACTCTCGATTGTTCAGGCGGAGGCCGAGCTGTTCCAAAGGCTGACTAGGCAGAGGCTGGGCTGAGCTGATCTAATAATCATTACCGATCGGCCTTTTGAGCACCTTGATCCATCTATGTTCCAAACTTAGGGATCAGGCCCATCTACTCGGTGATACTGTCCTTAATAGACTGTTCCATTGATCTTGTCGATCCGGCCAATATTCTAGGCATTTCTGATCGTGTGTATTCAAATGATTCTTAAAGATACACATACAAGCTTGGTCAGAAGCTCGGACAGATAAGCTGGGTCGAAGCTCGGACATGCACATTGTCGAGGATTAGGCTCAGGAGCGCCCTTTCCCTAAAACGATCTGAGACGGCTGTTCGGAAACCCCTTTAACCTAAAGCATGTATGATGGGCTCGCGAGTCCAAGCCAGCCCCATGTGTGGTCAGACCACTTTTACCCACAACAATCATCATGATTTACGACCAAGATTATCAATATCATTGAATAATATCCATTCCATCAATTGATAAAATTTACATTGGTTTTTCAAGGCAAAACTTCAACACAACGTTTTTCATCCTTTTTCTAAGTAGCAAGTTTCTAGTATTATTAGTATGCATCGACAATAAAAGGTATTAAGGAGCCCATCATGATGCCTATGTTACATCCATTACATATATCTATTGCATTAACTCATGTAAGATGTCATATAAAAAATGAGGGAGATCTAAAACCCAGTGAACCACAACACTGAAAAAGGTGGGTATGAAATGCCCACCACTAAAGCTATTATTAGACTATTATTATTTTTCCCACAAAGTGCAATTGAATTTAAGAGTTTTCTAAAAATTAGATTAATAACTTTAAGCATATAACCTCCTATCATGATAATATCATATGTCTATCACACCTTGGTCGTGATGGAATCATGATGCATTTTCCTCATTTTTATTGAAGTCGATGTTTTAACTCAAGAGGTCGATCCCCAATCTATCTTAGGAGAAGGAGAGCATAGAGTTATTGTCAGATCCTCGCATAGGGGTTGAGGTTAATGAACGTTGTCCACGAGATGGATCCCATTCTCACTTGTGTGGATATGGAGAAGAAGAAAAATAATAAGAAAAAGAAGATGGAGGAAAGAAGGATTTCTCCTCTACACTCTTTCTCTCTTTTAGTGAAGCAAAGAGATGTCCAGGCCTCTCTCACATTAGCTTGGATGTACTCTCCCTTCTGAGATAAATTATATTTATAAGAAGGAAGTAGGGTTCCAAGAGTGCACTTAATATGGTACTCTATCAGCCTATGAAGTTCTGTGTACCCTACTATGAAGGAAGTTTATGAATCTACCTCATCTATGCACTTACCCATATGATCCAATTTTTTCATTGTCATGTTGATAATTTCTACATATTGTTTAATTATCTTCAATATTACATCATTTTCCCTTACATTTACAACGGCCTAATTAAGTGAATTTTCAATGTGTAGAAGAATATCAGAAGTTTGGGAGAATCTAAGCTAATAAAGGGGATTAAGAGAAAAAAAAACTGAAGAATTGAAAATATAAAGTTGAAGAACTCAAGCATTAAAGATAAGTGAAGATATCAATTTTTTTAATCAATGTTTGATTCAATCGAGAGATCATCGATCGATGTCGATTGATCGAGATTTCTCAAGAAAACAGATGAAACTCCCTGTACACTTTTTAATACTTTTGATTAATTGAAGGAATGGTTTGATTGATTGATAAAATAACAAATTTTTAATTTGCTTACTAGACAGTTTAGACATATGTTCGATTGGATCGAACGGGATGTTTTAATCGATCAAAGGTTCAATCGACAGTGTACATAAAGTTGCATAAGTTGCCTAAGTTCAAAGTTAATGGACACAAAAGGTATATAAGGAAGCTTTTAAGCACTATTAGAGATATTTTGGGGTTATAAGAGATAGAGAAAGCAAAGGCAGAGCTTGATCTTCTTTGACTTCTTTTAATTTTTCTTCTTCCTCTTCTAGTTTTAGTTTGTTTTTCTTTAAGATGTTATTTATACTTGGCCAATTTCCTAGCTAAGGCTAAGGGCTGAAGCTTTTAATGAATTTTTATTTTTAATTCAATAATATTAGTTTGATTGATGAATTGAAATTGTTTTGATTAAATTCTTAGTATTGGTGAAATTTTTTATCTGTAAAATCTCTTGATCTATTGTTCACTCTGGCTGCAATAGATGCTTGGAATTCCCCGCGATCAATAACTTATTTCTTCATGAGAGATCGATCAATTGGAATTTATATCATTATTTGGATGTTCTAGATTGGTTTAACTGTCTTACCTTCCAATTGGAAGGAATCATTATTCGATTTCAATTAAGTTATCAATATTGGATTGACAAATTACAATAAAGAATTATTAGAAGTGGATCCCTAGATCCTTAGTTTGCTTTTATTATTGTTTCCACGCTATTTTCAATCCGCTCTAACGGGAAATCTCATATTCTATTAGCTTTCTAGTAGTGTACTTACTATATAGTCCCTGTGCATCGGCCTTGGTCTTACCGAGTATATATTACTTTGCAACCTTGCACTTAGGGTAGCTGAGTTCAAGTTTTTAGCGTAGTTACCAGGGACTAGGTGTTAAGAACACTTTAGGATTTTAGTTTATAGGATTTATATTTCTAGGTTAATTTTTTTTAGTTCATTGTTACTAAAATTTCTTGTTAATTTGTTTTGAGTCGTGTGTCTTCCCTTAGTAACATCCCTCCATTATTCTCTTTTAATTGCTTTCTTAGTTATTATTCCTATGTTTTTTTCTAGGGTTTAGTTTACTTTTTAGAGTTTTTGTGTGAGGATCCTAGTAAGGCTTGGGAGTACGTTGATGTTCTAATTGAGAATGTCCAATCATGGGATACATCTAACAAAAGTTATAAGACCAAGCCTATGCTTTAGGAGAAATAGAGTTGTACACAAACCAAGTTAGCCCCGTTAACTTGCTTGACTCGACGCAACTCGGCTTGAAACTAGGTTTGAACTGATTTTATGAGCTCGAAAAAATTTCGAGTCAAGGCCAAGCTAGACCGAATCGACTCAACTTAGCTCAGAACTTAACTCGGTTCAAATCGATTCAACTCGGATTAGGTTCACTTAATATAAATATTAAATATATTTATATATTTAATTGAATTATATATTATATATATTAAAAACCCTAAAACCTAAACTCAAACTCAGCTCGTAGGATTGAACTCAAACTCGACTCGAGCTGGCCCGAGTTGAGCTGAGTTCGAGCTGGTGTAGCCTACCAGCCGAGTTGAGTCAAACCGGGCTAAGCTCAACTCGATTCAGCTTGTGTACAACTCTAAGGAGAAAGGAGGTATATATGTGTTGAAATAGGATGATGATGTAAATGCAAGGATAACTGGTCTCACACATAAGGTAAAGGCCATGGAATTAAGGAATGTTGAATCGATAAAAACCAATGAGGTCGTTGAAAGTGCTTATGGTATTTGTGAGAGCAATACATACTTGATTAAGGATTGTCCTACAATCTCTACATTTCAAGAGGCATTACAGGCTCAAGCCAATGCCATGAGTGCTTATCAATGCCCATTTAGTGCTTCAAACTCAAACACGTACAAGTCTAATTAGCGGAACCATGCTAAGTTTGGTTGGAGAAATAGACTTATTGCTAATGTTAACAACAATCCTCAAGGGCCTCCTCCTCTTACAAATACTCCTTATGTTCTTCCACCGAAGAAGACGTCAAAGGATAAATTGCAAGCATTTATTCAAGGCCAAACTCAAATTAATCAAACCAGCATGTAAAACTTGTAAGATATCAAATCTTCAGTTGAGAGAGTTAAACCCCACCTTAATGTTAGGAAAAAATATATTTTTCTAACCCAACCACAACTAAACCATATACAACATCACATTCACCAGTTTCCGTATTTGTCTTAAGTGCTCAACTAAATACATTATGACCAAAGTATCGGCAAAGGCCAATACGAGGTAATGGGTTTCAATTCTTCCAATCCTCATGTTGAGTATGCTAAGTCTATACCACCCTTAAAAGTGGAAAAGTGATTGAGAAGAAATTTTGAAGAAGGTCAACAAACCTGAGGAATCTGAGACTTTTAAGGGCAATGATAAATCTAGTAATGCTCAACTTAAAATAGAACCTTGTTTCAACAAGAAACGAATGCATTTGATTTGAGGAATTTATTCATTGATAATAAAGAATTCGATGAGAGAACAATGATCACAATATATCTCTTCATTCTGAGTTCATTTACATCCTTGGATTTCCTTGATTCTGAAAATAGAATACAATCAATGCAATGCAATGAATGAAAGAGAAGACAGCTAGATGACGATTTTGGTAGCATTTTGACACTTTTGATGTTCATCACAAAGGCGGACGAGTTGTGCGGACTCGAAGAGACTTGATTTGGTCATACGATAAGTTCTGATCATCCATCCGTTCATCTTTCCAGTCATACGAACAAATTCTTCTTTCTTATAGAATTCTCTTTATATACTTCATATATACTTCATACTTCACATTTCCTCTGAAGGTGGAGCACACAACCCTTGAAATGTGGAGCGCACAACCCTTAAAATGTAGAGCGCACAACCCTTGACCCTTAAAATGTGGAGCGCACAACCCTTGAAATATAGAACGCACAACCCTTGAAATGTGGGGAGCACTAGCTTCTGTTACATGAGGTGGCGCATGGAGTATCCATTAAGACAACAAAAACATATCTTCAGGACAAGGCCCACATGAAGTGACGCATGGAGTATCCATTAAGACAACAAAAGCCTCTTTTCAGGACAAGGCCCACATGAAGTGGCACATGGAGTATCCATTACGACAACAAAAGCCTCTCTTCAGGACAAGGCCTACATGAAGTGGCGCATGGAGTATCCGTAAAGACAACAAAAGCCTCTCTTCAGGACAAGGCCCACATGAAGTGGCACATGAGGACTTTTCTTCAGGACAAACTCCATATAAGGTGGCGCAAAAGGAATGTCTTCAAGAGGTTTGCGCGGTATTGCGCAAGGGGATTCTTCAAGAGGTTTACGCGGTGTCGCGCAAGGGAATTCTTTAAGACAAATCCCATATGAATCTCATTGAGAAGTGGCATGAGAGCCACCCTTCAAGACATATTCCCATGTAAAGTGGCATCAAAGGCCATGCATTAGGACATACTCCATGCAAAGTGGCGCCAAAGGCCATGTATTAGGACATACTCCATGTAAAGTGGCACAAAGGCCATGCTTTAAAGGGTTTGCGCAGAATGGCGCAAACCATTTTCAGTTGCACGGAAGCACGCAATCTATTTTCAGTTGCGTGGAAGCGCGCAACCATTTCTCTCTTTTATCCTTCTCCATCCTCATTCCATCTGTCTTGTCTCTCTTCCTTCTTGTCTTCCAACCCCTCAAATGAAGCATGGGGAGGGATAGGCATCCCAGCCCCCTCACTCTTTAAATAGTGGTGATCACCACTACTTCTTTCTTCACACAACATCCAACCTTCTTCCTTAAGTAATGGTGTTCACCAATCTCTCCCTTAAATAGTCGTGTACAACCACTTCTTCCTTCATATAAGGCAACACCCATTCACTCATTTTTACCAAATACCCTCATTCACTCGTTTTACCAAAATACCCTCATTCAATCATTTTTACCAAAATACCCTCATTCACTTATTTTTACCAAAATACCCTCTTCTAATATGGAGCGGCGCTTCAGAAAGCTTCATACCACTATATATTTTTTGTGCCTCAACAAACCTAAGTAAAGTCACAAGGTTGTGGCCCTGTTCCCCCAACGATTACTCTCATCCAAACACCTAGTTGATAATCAAGATATCTTGGAAGTTCTCCAATAGGTGAAGATCAACATACCCTTGTTGGATGTTATAAAACAAATACCATCGTATGCTAAGTTTCTAAAGGATCTTTGTACCGTAAAGTAAAAGTTTAATGTAGAAAAGAATGCATTTCTTACGAAATAAGTCAGCGCTTTCATTAAACAAAACACCCTTCCAAATGAGACAATTCCCCTCATCATTTGAATATCTTTATATTCTTCTAGTTGTAGATTATGTTTCAAATGGGTTGAAGAGATTCCTTGTAGAACCAATGATTATAGAATGGTTTTATGATTTTTGAAAGAAAATATCTTGTCTAGATTTAGAACCCCCCGTGCCATTATTAGTGATGGAGGTTCTCACTTTTGTAATAAACCATTTGAAACTTTAATGAATAACTATGGTATTACTCATAAAGTGAGTACATCCTATCACCCATGAACAAGTGGGAAAGCTAAAGTTTTAAATAGGGAAATTAAAGATATCTTGGAAAAGATAGTAAATCCATAACGTAAGGATTAGTCTCTTAGACTAACTGATACATTGTGAGCTTACCGTAATATATATAAAAAAACACCTATTAGAATGTCTCCTTATAGACTTATCTATGAGAAAGTGTCGAGACTCAAATATTGCATAATTTCCCCTATTTATATCTTGGTTTTATGAACATGAATCAGCTTAATGTTCTATTTTACTCATGTATGTGTTGCAAGGTGAATTTAGGAGCTTGGATTGAAAAAGGTGCTAAAAGCATAGATTTGATGCTTAAGAATCACTAAGGCAATAGATGGATCTTAGGAGACCAAGATTGAAGAATTTACATACCAAAGATCCAAGAAAACCAAGTGAGAAATGAAGAGAATCGAAGATTTGAAGTGAAGAATCCTGAAATCGTCCTAAAAAAGTATATTCTAAAACTCTAAAGTCTATTTTGGAAAACTACGCAGCATAAAATCTATTTAAACAAACTGTGTAGCATGAAGTCTATTTTGGTAAACTAAGTATATTTGAGGTGGTTTCTAGAGTTTTCTAACTTTGTATGAAAGTTGGAGTTCCTCATTTATAAATAGGGCTTCCTAGGGCATTCCTAAGCATCGTTCAAAGCATTCAAGGGAAAGATTTAGGGTTTTTAGAGGGCTTTTAATTTTATTTAAGTTTTATAAATTGTTTTTTTTTTCTTTTGGATTTTTCTATTTGCATTTATTTCTTTCTTGTTGCTTTCTTTCTCTATTCTAATTATATTTTTCTAAGTTCCCTCTAGCCCAAGCTAGAAGGGAAGCACATTGGTTTAATGTTTTCACAGTTATGATGATTGATTATTTTAATGATGAGAAGAATGGTGTATGCATGTTATCTATTGTTCAAGTTTAGTTTCGATCCTAATATGAGATTCATATGTTTCCATCATATGAGATCCACATTGATGGAAAGGCTTACCCTAGATCAATCAGATTTCCTAGATAGGAGAGGTTCTCAACCTGATACATTTCTTTGATTCATTATCTCATTGATATTGAATTCTTAAAATCACTGGCGCTTGAGAATATATATCAATGGTGCAAATCCATGATTTTCTAATCTTTTATATCATTTATTAAAATATTTAAACAATTTTATTTTCTGATTAGGCTGGCTATAGTGCTCAGATCCTAGTTGTGTTATCCAAGTCATCATGATTTTGGAACATTAACCTATGTGTGGAACTTTAAAGATTGGTGTTGTTTTAATTCAGTTGAATTACATCCATTCAAAACTCCTAAAATCAAATCATCAGTTTAGTTTTTTTTATTACTTAGTTTGTTTTATATTTAATTTTCTCATTCTCACAATTCATCTCCCTGTGGGATCGACCCTGTATTCATGGGATATTACTTACGAACCTTTGCACTTGGAGGGAAGCAATCAGAAAGCTTGCCATTTGCCTGCGAAGTTGGAACATAAAGCATATTGGGCTATAAAAAAAATTCAACTTCAACATTGACAAGGTTAGCTCACTTCGAAAACTTCAACTTGTTGATTTGGAAGAGATTTGAAATGAAGCATATGACAATGCTAGAATTTATTTTTAAAAAAAAAAACAGATGAAGGTATTCTATGATAAAAACATCTTTAGAAATTATTAGAGCCAAATTAGAAAGTTCTATGATAAAAACATCTTTAGAAATTATTAGAGCCAAATTAGAAAGTTCTTTTATATAATTATAAAATCCATCTATTTTTGGGTAAGTTAAGATACAGATAGATTGGCCTTTCATTGTTAAAATTGTTTTTCCTTTTGGGGTTGTTAAGATTGAAAATCCTTCGAATGCCAATGTTTTTAAAGTGAATGGACAAAGGTTGAAATCATTTATTGAGAAGTTTATTTCAAAGGAACAATCTATACATCTGGGAGATCTTGTTTATCAGGATCGATCTTCTAGTCTGATGGAGATCCTTTTTTTTTTTTTTTTTTTTTGTATATTAGTAAATTAGGTTGCTTTGCTTTGTCATTTTGTCTTTTATTTTTGTAGTTTTGCCGACTTAGAGAATTTTTGTGCTATTTTCTACCCTCTACTTGTTACTTTTTAATTACTCTAATGTTGCTTCTATTTTCTGCATATATTTTTCAATATTGAGGATAATGAGTCATTTAGGTTGGGGGTGGGTTTTCTATAGAAAGTTCTTCTAATCTCTTGTATCACTTCTGTTTTGAGCTAAATTTTTAAAATTATTTTTTTAAAAGTTTGAATTATGTGTATACATGTGAATTAAATGTAGTCTGAATACAAGAATGATAAGACACTTGCTTATATTGAATTTGAATCTAGAACTAGTATAATTGTAGAAATCAAAGATGAGTTCTTTTCAGTAATTTTTTTATGGAAAATTTAAACATCGATGCTAGAAGTGAAATGTGAAATTCAAGCTTACACTGCCAGGGTCTAAGTTTGATATAGTGTTATGAACCTGATGACTGATAAAGTATAAGGAACCAAGCTTGTTGAACCTTGACTATTTTGTTATTTGTGTTATGGGTAAAAATGAACTCGCCAAAGAGGAGTTAGCACACACATCTGTGCCATCGTGTGATCAACCAGTGCCAAATGTGACTAAGGAGCTCCTCAATGATTAGAATTGTAATCCACTGTTGGGGAAATCATCTATTCCCTAAACTCGACCATCGGATGACGAAGTGTCTCTGCTTCCATCAGACGTCGAGCCCTACCATGGTCCCATCCATTTCTGAGTCGTTGCTCGGATCATCTCTTGGTAAAAATTCCTGAGCTTTGGCTCTGTACAGGACAAGACTCTGAGCCTCTACACTCAGGGAAGCCCTCCACCGTACGATAACATAAAGAGGATGGTCACCCCCGACTTCATCTTATTTCCACTAAGGAAGGAAGCTCAGTCTCAGTGCTTGGATACAGTGCCCGAGGGTAGGTCGGCAAGTCGGTGATCCACTCAATGATTAAAGAGAAAGGTCAACCACCATTCATCAGAGGATTCAGGTCAGAAGATCACTCCTCGGGATGACCATGTAGGTCACCTTGGACATTCGACCTCGGCCTCCTATACTTGTTTCCACTAGTTCCAATTATTCAGGTCTTATTGAAGAGACCTACCCGATATCTCAGCTAAGGATCTTGGGAGGACGGATTTGTCTGAGATCCTAGCCAAAGATCTCGGAAGATAATTACGACATGTTCAAGATACGATTCCCTCTATGATACACACCTGGTAAACAAGGAAATCGCCATCTATGTAACCGTACTCATAAGGTTATCAATAAGAGCCCCTTCAATGGTGAAAGGTACACATAACTCTACGCACAAAAACCCTATGCTCTACTATACCCAGATTCCTTATCTGACTTAAGCATCGGAGGTTTCCCTGTTGTAGTCAGGATCTCCTTTGTCTTCTTCGTGTGTAGGTACTCAAAGGTCTAAGAAGGGTTAACCAAATTTCTGCATCAACAGTTTGGCACCGTTTATGGGAAACAACATTAAAAGTCGTTCCCATTATTTACAGTGATCTAACAATGGTGAAAGGGAGAAAGAAAGCCCAAACCACTATTGTTGCACCCGATCTTGCATTGGCAGAACAATTTGTTGACCATCGACGCTTAACCTCCCAATTTTAGGCTGATCCTGCACCTGCAGGTCCAGTGCAACAGTCCCAGAACTGGGGAGGTCGGCTTATCTCTCTAGATCAAGTTGAAGCATTGACCAACAATATTGATCAGATAAGGCAAATACTGGAGCAACAGAATCCTCCTCTCAATCGGGGGGCTGAGAAAGCTGGTGCTCGGGCAGCTATTGAAGTCTCTACGCCGTCTCAAGCACCCGCCGGCTTTCATAAGGACAAACAGGCTCATGAGGTGCCCAATTGCATACCCTCCCATGCCTCAGGAATTTCTGCACTGGCTGCCTCTGATTCATCATACGTTGGAGAATAAGAGGCATGGTAAGGCTCTCGAGGCAGTCACTGAGAATGAAGACCCCTGGGAAGCTGAACTCAATGAGTCACGAGATCAGATCAATGACATACGACAACCTTACCGAGCGCACGTTCCTACCTCGATAGAAGATATGTTGGAAGAGGCTGAGCCACCATTTACCGATGATATCATGCAAGCTCAGCTCCTGCCTAGATTCAGGATGTCGCAGATCACTCCTTATTCTGAGTCCACTGAGCCGGGCGAGCATCTAGAATCTTTTCGGGCTTGGATGAAGCTTCATGGTGCCTCGACCGTGGTGATGTGTCATGCATTATCCTTAACCCTGTCAGGAGAGATCGGAAGTGGTTTCAATAATTAAAACCAAAATTTGTCTGCTCATTCTCATAGCTCAACAAGGCTTTCATTACCAACTTCATTGGGGGAAAAGAAAGATGAAAGCCAACAACTCACCTCCTCACCATCCTTCAGAAGGAGGACGAGCTATTATAGGATTACATCAAACACTTCAACTTAAAAGCAATGCAAGCGTAGGGCTACTCAGATCAAATCATCCTAGCTGCTATAATGTCTGGCCTGAAGGAGGGGAGGTTCCACTTCTCACTCGACAAGAATCCCCTGACAATATTAGTCGGTCTCCTCAATCGAGCTCATAAGTACTCTAATGTCGATGAGCTTTATAGCTCACGGAAAACCACCAGGAGTGGAGGAAGCTCAACCAAGGGAAAATATCCTAAGGAAGAGAAAGGATTGACTCTAAGCAACAAACGTAGAAGGGACGATGACCCGACCAAGGGTCAGTGTCCGAGCAAATGACCAAAGCGCACATTCCACTCTTATACTCCCATCAATGCTACGCCCGAGCAAGTCCTCATGGAAGTTCGGGATAAACGACTCATCAAATGGCCAAGCCAGATGAAGACTGATGCTAATAAGTGGGATAAGTGGAAGTACTGTTACTTCCACCATGACCATGACCATTCCACCAGCGATTACTTCGACCTTAAAGAAGAAATCGAATCCCTCGTCGACAACGGGCATGTACAAGAGTATGTAGTAGGAGGGAAGAATGGTCAGATAGGAAGAACGAGCAACCCGACAACGACAACAACAATGAGGTAACAAGAGAAATCTACACCATCTTCAATGGGTCTGCAGGAGGAGGAGACTTGAACTGACCACGCAAAACTCACGCACGAAGCATTAACCATAGGAGTTCAGAACATCAGGTCCACCTTACCAACTAACCTCCAAAGGAGGAGAAGGTGACCTCCTGCGAACTAAAATTCGCTCGGAAGGATGCTCGAGGAGTCCACCATCCCCATGACGATGCCTTAGTGGTGGTCGTGACCATAGCCAACCGCAACGTGTTTCAGATCTTAGTGGACACTGGCAGCACATCCGACATCCTCTTTGCCAATGTCTTTAAAAAAATGGGGGTCAGGAGGTCCCGACTCAAACTTGTCAAAACCCTTCTGCTCGGATTCACATGGGACAGAGTAACCTCTAAAGGATCCATACAACTTCCAGTCACCGTGGGAGAAGGACACAACCAAACGATGATAATGATCGACTTTCATGTGGTCAATTGTCCTTCCATCTAAAATGTCATCCTCGGATAGAGGTGGGCATCGAGTCGAGTCGATCGGATTGGCTCCAACTCGACTTGATCCAAAATTTTCAAGTAACTGACCCGAAATCGATCCGATTCAGGACTGAGTCCGGGTCAGCTGACTCAATTCGATCCGATGCCCTGCTAGCCTGACCTGAACTAAGTCCGACTTGGTCAGGGAAATCGAGTCAAATCAGGTTGGGTACTGTTCGAATCAAGTCTTCTGTTTTATTTTATTTTTGAAAATTTTTAAAAAATCAAAAAATTGTAAAAAATTCCAAAAAATTGTAAAAAAAAAAAGAAATTAAGGGTAACTTTCCTATGTTATTAAATAATTAATTTTACATATATTTAAAATATATTTAAGAGAAATAAAATCAATTAAAAGAGAGACTAAGATCACTTGGAGTGGAAATATAAGAGAGAGAGAGAGAGAGATTAAGAGTCCATACATCGCATATGCGATCGCATATTTTTGCATATGCAACATATGTAATTCGTATTTGTGCCAAATCACATATGCCATGATCGCATATTCGCATATGTGCATCAGTGCATGATATTAATACGTTAGATCATTTAGCTAGGTCATTCAAGTGTTAAAAACTTAAATATCATAGATTCAACTTCCAAAGTAAATAAACTACGTCTATAAAATCAAAAGTAAATAAAACTAACATGCATATATAGATTACGTAAAACTTTCATACATTCAATAACCTTTGTATGATGAATGCATTTGTGGTGTGTAACAAGATGAACCTTGTTCGTAATAGTAACCCCCTCCTCCACCACCAAAATCATCATTTGTTCTCTTTTTTATGGCTTCAACTACAGAAGAACTCTGGGCCGACTCCGAGCTGGAGGTGCCTAAAAGATGATTGTTCACCTTTGCTGAATTGAATGGTGGAGATGTCTTACCATCGTCTTCATTCATAGATTGAACAAGTTTTTTCAGCTGCTTTTTATGATCCAATTTGTACGGGATTCCCAACTGCCCATAAAATGTTGTGAGATTTTTAAGAAACTTCGATGATTTACTCGTGCTCGTGTCTGCTTCAGCATCATGTTGTCTCAGAAAGGGTGGATGTTGTTGTCTGGTACTCGTTGATCTAGATGTCATTTTTAAACTTTCTTTTATGGCCTCTTTATAATCGTGTTCTTCTTATTCCCTTAAAATTCTCTCTTGTTCTTCTTCTCTACTAACAGTAGAAGGCCTAGAGCCGGAGGCAATTCCTCTGCTTAACCCTTCTTCATTTATAATAGGCCTACTTTTATATATTTTGTGGCTAGTTGTATTGGTTGTAATTGTAAGGGGAGGGGTGTAAAAAGTCTTTGTATTTAAGTCGAGAATGGCTCGAAATAAATCCCAAACTTCCTGAGGAGATTTACTACATGGTGCAACGTCTCCTCCCCGACAAGCCGAATGTAATTTCAGCTGATTTTTTATTTATAAATTGTTTTCCATACAACTTACATTGTAACTTTATCTTTCCATCTTGGAAGTAAACTTGGACTCCATAATCTTAAATATTTGTTGATGCATCATTTTCCAATGATATATTTACATGTGTATATTTTAAAAGAAAAATATCTGGTTAAGGCAACATTAAAAAAAAAAAAGTTGTAGTGATGAATGAACGCAATTACCCAACCATATAATATGAGATTTAAGCAACATTAACTAATTGAATAGTACAAATGAAAAGTGAGAAATATCCATCCACCCGTAAAATATTACAATTTAAGCCATTAAAAAATAATTACAAATATCCTGATATAACTTGTAAGCAAATGCAAGAGAAATAGAAGGCAGTGTCTTATCTTGTAGGTATTATCTCATCTTGCTTGTCACTCTCCTCTTCCTCGAACTCCTCATCAACAGAGTTCAATTTCCCCCATATCGGACGCAGTCAATCTTGTGTATAAATGAGCGCTTCAACCGATTCTAGTGTAAGCAAGCTTCGATACTTGTTCACAACCCTACTCCCTGTACTAAAAACATATTCTGAAGCCACAGTTGAAATTAGAATTGATAATATGTCTCGTGCCATTAACGAGAGCACATAGTATTGTGAATCATGAGATTTCGTCTTTCACCAGTCTAAAACATCAAATTCATTGCCTTTGAATATTACAAGTGGTTCCTTGAGATAGTTTTTAAGTTCTGATACAGGTGTCTGCATTTGATTCTCATGCCGTTGTGCCACGAAAAACATAAAATCATCTACATTTCTTATGGTAGTTCATCAACAGCAAACTAGAACCCAAGTGAGGATATTTGTCTTTTGCGGCGCACACATAAAAATTATACAAATCATTGACTGCATCACTAATCTTATTGACCTCAGGGGCACTCATCGCACCACATAACTTACTACATATGAATTCAACCATGATCATCTTATATTAAGGATAAAGAATGACTGCAATCACCATTACTAGACTACACTTAGACCAATACTTATTAAACATTACCTGCATACCATGGTCATTAATTGTAAAAAGTCTAGTCCACTACTACTTTTGTGCAAGACATATTTTACCTTCCAAAGTTCTGGCAAAAATATATTTATTGTTAGATACTTGGTTCCCGAAAATTTCTTCATTGTGTTGTAAAAAACTTAAAGGAACTTGTGAACCGATTCAACTCTTGACCAATCATCTTTAAAAGGCAACCAACGATATGCACTACACACTCCACATAGTGAGATAATACATGTTTGAAAGCTATTGCTGATTCCAATATTTCAAAAGTTGAATTCCAACATGCCATGACATCCAGCTTCATCGTTCTCTGAGTTAATAAATTCAACCGCTTCACAATCTCATTCCATGATATAATCGTGAAGGTGACCCCCATATGTACTTCACACTCTCTCTCTTCTGTTCTCGATCGTTGACTCAATTGTTTTAAGGCCATCTTACACAATTAAGTCTAGGATGTGGGCACAACACCTAACCTGAAATATCTTTCTACCAAAATGCAAGTCACCGGTGGCCCTAAACTAGTTCAGCAAATTCGTTATTACGCTATCATTTGCAAAGGTATTGTCTAAAGTTATTAAGGAGATTTTCCTTCTCAATTCTCCACTCAACAAGACATTTGTATATGTAGTTTGAAATCATCAATCCAATGTGAGGAGGAGCAAGATAACGAAAGTTTATGATTCTCTTGCAGAGCCTCCATTCGGCATCAACGTAGTGAAAAGTTAGTGACATATACCCCTTTCGTTGATGGGAAGTTGTTCACAATTCTGATGTCAGGCTAATTCGAGAAATTGATTCCAACTATCCTTTCAACTTGAGCTTCTTACTTTTATACATCTTCATGCACACTCTCTTTATTGTTATACGGGAGACCTTCTCGTATCTGGGGTTAAGGTATCTGGCTAATTCAATAAAAGCAGTACTCTCTACCATTTAAAATGGTCTTTCATTGGTAATAATAAATTTAGCCATCAACTCATTCATCTGCCCTTTATTATACTTGTAGATGGACAATGTACCTTGCGACGGACCCACTAAAGATTGGGTAAATAAAAGTGTTTATTACCCTTAGGTCTGAGTTCTCACTTTTTTTATGACACTTTAAATTATGTTTCTTCAAAGTTATAGTCGACCCATCTGCTTGCTTAGCATATTGAGTCTTACAGTACTTGCATTATATCTTCACGGTGTCGTTCTTTAGGGTTACTTTTGCAAAATCGTCTCACACTACCAATATTTTTTTTTTGCTTTTTCCCCAATATGTGACTATGAGGTACTAGTATCAATGGGCACATCTTCATCTTCTAGACCTAATCCTTCATCTTCCAAGATCATCGGCGATGTAACTGACAAACCGCCTGGGGTATTGGAAAGACCATCACTAGCCATCTAATAGTTGATAGATACTAAATCATATAATGCTAAAAGAGTTATACTAAATCCTAAATTAGTTACCCATCCAAGGTTGGATAGATTACAATACTTTCATATTCCCATTTAAACACCCACATCGAAAATTCAGCAACATCTCTCCATGCCTCTCCAGATAAGTTGATCCTCCATTAGATTTCGATGCTAAATATCTAAGCAATGTGAAGATATTTGTCATTGAAAATGAAAAGGAAG
This sequence comes from Magnolia changhungtana, assembly GCA_030180095.1. Classification (NCBI taxonomy): domain Eukaryota; kingdom Viridiplantae; phylum Streptophyta; class Magnoliopsida; order Magnoliales; family Magnoliaceae; genus Magnolia; species Magnolia changhungtana. The sequence goes on from JASAUF010000625.1 coordinate 9,581,078, forward strand.
AAATATATCCAGAGAGAAATGAGGAGATGGACCGCAGATCAGGCATAAACATTTAAATAGGTGATTTGAATGCCACCAAAAACACACTATAATTATGATTTGAGTGATTTCAATGCCAAAATGGGACAATTTGAGTGATTTCAATGTCACCAAAAACACACTATATCTATGTATGACCAGATAGATCCTCAAATGGGTAACTAATTATCTAACTCACAATCACAAGTCACAATAATAAGCTAAATTAGTTACTCATCCAAGGTTGGATAGATAGTGATACTTTCATATTCTCATTTAAACGCTCACATTGAAAATTCGGCAGCATCTCCCCATGCCTCTCCAGATAAGTTGATCTTCCATTACATTCTTATGCCAAATATCTAAGTAATGCGAAGATATTTGTCATTAGAAATGAAAACAAAGAAACATCTCCAAAGAGAAATGAGGAGATGGACCGCAGATCAGGCATGAACATTTAAATGGGTTATATGAAAGCATACTATCCATCTAACCTTGAACTGTCCAAAATGGGACAATTTGAGTGATTTCTATGCCACCAAAAACATACTATATCTATGTATGGCCACTTAAAAATCTCCAAATGAGTAAGTAATTATCTAACTCACAATCACAAGTCACAAGTCACAATAATAAGCTTTAAAAAAAAACAATGTAAAACATATTAAGCTAACTATACAATGCACAAAAATAAGATAAGCAAAAAAAGCAATGCAATACAATTATACAAACATATTAAATAGTAAGCAATAAGCAATAAGAATGTAAATGGTAATACTAAAAAGCAATGTAAATGGTAATTCCAACAAATTAACTACTAATTGTTTAATTCAAAATTTCAAATAAATTAAACACTTTTGCAATTTAGGAATTAGGGTTTGGGGATTAGGTTTAGGGTTTAGGGTTAGAGTTTAGGGTTTAAGGTTAGGGTTAGTGTAAGGGTTAAGGGTTTAGGGTTAGGTTTAAGGTTTAAGGTTTAGGGTTAAGGGTTAGGGTTAAGGTTTAGGGTTTAGGGTTTAGGGTTTAGGTTAGGGTTTGGGTTAGGATTTAGGTTTAAGATTAAGGGTAAGGTTTAGGATTAGGGTAGGGTTTAGGGATAGGGTTTATGGTTAGGTTAGGGTTTGGGTTAGGATTTAGGTTAAAGGTTAGGGTAGGGTTTAGGATTAGGGGTAGGGATTAGGGTTAGGGTATCTTGGCCGAACCACCAGCGAGCAAGGGCGGGACCACCAGCGACCCAAGGCAGGACCACTAGCGAGCCAAGGCCAAACCACCAGTGACCTAGGGTTGGACCACCAACAACCCAAAGTCAGACCAACAGCGAGCCAGGGCTGGACTACCAACGACCCAGGGCGGCACGCTACAGCCGAGCCAGCGGGGTCCCGACCTCGACAGGACCACCAGCAAGCCAAGGCGGGCCACCACTCGAAAATACACTGAAAAATAAAAAAATGGAACCTACCTGATGAATGAAGGAGGATGAATGGTGAAGATGGGTTGTTGGCCTGCTAAGTGGCCTGAATTCGGATCAAGATGGGTGTGGCGCCACTCAAGTAGGGACGGGTTAGGGTTCTCATTTGGGTAGAGAAGAGGGGTAGTAAAAGTAAACAAAAATGTAAAAAAAATACTTTATAGTATCCAACTGGATCTGATCAGATCGGATCAGATTGGCTACTGACCTGTACTCGACTCATTGTGCGGTCAGATTTGAGTGGGCCTACTCGATCCAAACCAATCATGGCTCTCAATATGGGTCGAATAGGATCCGACCAGTTCGATCGAGTAGGATCCGTCAGTTTGGGTCAGATCTTGCCCAACTCTATTCTCGGACGACCTTCCCACAATATCATGTGAGCCGTGGTATCAACATTCCACCTCACAATGATGTTTCCAACTGAGCACGGTGTCGGGCAGATCAAAGGAGATCAACAGGAAGCTCGCCGGTGTTGAAATTGCGATAGGACCGCTATTATTAAAGTATGGATATATGTCCAAGTGTCTTAGAGGGGGGTGAATAGGACTTTTAAAAGTTTAATCCTTATTAATTGTAAATTCTATCAATTTTTAATATGAGTTAAGTAGGATTATCAAGAGGTTATTCACATTCAACTTCTGAGATAGTGAAAATCTAAGTTCTGCATTATATCAACCATGTATTATGCATAATGTAAACATTCAAATAGTCAATACAGATAGGTAAGATCAATCATCACAAACGTAGTAATATATAGTGGTTCGGCTACTTGCCTACTCCACCCTAGAGTGTGTCGGATTTCACTATCTAATGGTTTTAAGTCAAGTTAACTACAAACCTTTACAACCTACATAAGGTTAGCTAAAGAGTCTACAAAAGGCAACTCAGTATGCCTGCACAAGGCAAACACACATGCCTACACAAGGCAATTTGTCCTACACAAGGACACTATACATATTCTCCCCTCGGAGGCTTACAAAAGGCTTAGCAAGTTTTAAAACAAACTCTAAAACTAAATCCAACACAAGGAAGAGGCTTCAGACACTTTGGACTCTTATACTTGAAAGCGATTGAGCCCCTTGTCAGCACATGTGGAAGATGATCTTCCTATTGGTGAAGCGTCTTCAGTTCCCTTGAACCGCAACCATCTGTTTGATGCTCCAATCAATGCTCCAAGGTTGTTGGTTTAAGGTTTGGTTTAATCTTCTCTAATAAATGATGTATTTAGAGTTTAAAGAAGATTCCCATGAGCTAAGCATTTAAGAGTTCCAGCACAATGACTTGCCACTAAACAGTGCTACTGAAAATTATATAAATGCCAGAGTTCATGATTCAATCCAAGTAAAGAAGATGACAATAAATGCTAGTGTTATGGATTGAATGATGAACTCTTATGGGAAAGAGGGCTTCAGGATGAGGGTATTAACTATCACAATAACTCTCTCAAGCTCTCTTCAATTCTCGCTCATCTTACCAAGAAGTGACCCATGGGTTTATATAAAGTTGAATCCCAACGGTCAAAAAATAGGCAGAAATCTGACATTATCGATGTTATTAAATGGTCTTCGATTCCACCAAAATTTGAAGTTCGATGTTATCAAACCTTCTCCGATTGCATCAACTATCTACACTAAGAGATTCATTTGGGTGTAAACCAGATTCCGTTCGATCTTATCGAGCACCCTTCGACTTCGTCAATGTGCAATTCGATGTCATCGAGGGGTGTTTCGATCCCATCAGATTTTCTTTAAGAAAATTACCCTTTGATTGCTGGAAAGTTTTGTCCCATTTTTTGATACAATCGATCATCCTTTGATGTTATCGAATTTTGAAGTTCGATGACATTGAAGAGTCTTCGCTATGATAAAAAATGTTGGATTTTCCTTGATAGTTTGCCGGATAAACTAGTCCTATATTTCGATGTAATCGAACAATCCTCAATGTCATCGATAACTTACTTTCGATGTTATCAAAGATGATTCGATTACACCGAGGAACACTTAGAGAGTATTTTATTTGTAGAGGGAATGCCCTTAGTTGATTTAATGGAAGTGAGTTTGATGCCATTAAAATTTCGATGTCATCAAACTCTATTCGATGTAATCGACAATACCCAGCTTATGTTCATTTTGTTGCTGGACTATATGGGCCTATTTTTCGATTTAATCAAAGCATGTTAGATTGTATCGAAATTGTCTTTGATTGCATATCGATGCAATCGTGATTTTTTCTGTATAGTTCATGTTTTTTCCTCTAATACTCCAAGTGATCAAAACTAAGCTTACCAAGGATATTTTGAAAATCGTCGTGGGTAAGACTAAATTTTATGGGGTCATATACCTCAAGGGTTTGGTTAGAGAAGTGAGGCCTTGGTTACCTATGTGGAGCACTTAAACTTCTTCTTGCTTGAGTTCTTAGTCTTATAATCTTCAGTTTGGGGCTCACTTGTAAGACTAACTCAACACTCACGTAATTTGATAAACCATGGCACTTTCAGGTTTTACTCCACGACCTTAAGGATGCAGCACCACAAGCTTGGGTAGTATCATAATCCGAAAGTCCTTATGGGCATAAATATCCAAAATAAAATATATCATCATGCACAACCCTACACAAAAAAAAAACGTATACATCCCTTAAGAATTATCACACACACTAATCTGATCATATATGTAGAAATAGAAACCGATCAGATTGGCTCGGCATCTAAAAAATAACTGATGCGCGAGCCTGTGACCCTGATTATGGATAGACTGAACTGAACTTTAAGTTGATGGACCACCCTCAGGTGGGGTGATGTCATCTCGACGACACATGACTGTGGCAATGAAGTTTTGGATCACTTGTTCCACCTGTTCTAAGCTTCTCTGTATAGCCTTTGAAGCCTACTCCAGGCATAAGAGACGCTCACCTTGATGATCTAACCATAGTAAGATAGACTCTCGATGGTCGCAATATGGCATGCAACATCTAGTATGTCTGTTTGAACTGCGCGACAGCTCATGAGTGGCGCGATGCTCATCCTTTATCAGATAGTCAGTGTCAACTACCTTAGTTTCAACTACTTCAGTCTCACCTGCTTCAACTTCAGTCTCGCCTTATAGGTCCTCATAATGCGGTTATGATCTTGATGAGGATGCACCCTTGCTATCTAGCCACATCCTTTTGATATTAAGTTTGGTGAACTTGGGAGCAGACCTAGGGCAATCAGTTGTGGGCATCAAACCCACATGGCGTGACAGAAGATAGATGAGATGTGGAAATGGAATGAATGTGTCTTGAGTGCTCTAGATGTAATCAGCAATCTGATGTACTATGATGGTGGGTAGATATAAGGGGATACCATGACAAATACTGTAGATAATGTCAAGCATGAAACAGGTCAAGTCTGACTTGTTTGTCCTACGAGGATAAACATTTGCACAGAAGATACTATGGAGCACTCTATACTGGTTTGCCATGTCGGAGGACTGAAGCGCATTTCCTTGATACCAAGGAACATTTTCATTGCTACACAAGCAATGTGTGACTTTCACTTGAACATCAATAGAGTCAAAATCATGGTCAGTCAGCCTTAGGGAAGAGGCTGGAATACTAGTGAGTTGAGCAATGATGGATGGGATGATTGTAGTTGTGGATGACCTATGGTGACTACAAAAAAAGCAGGGTGAAGGATCGGTGAGTGACAATATGAAAGAAACTGAAATACCTGGTCATTTCTAACCGTTCCTCCAAAATCGAGCATTTTTCTCCATCCTACTTTTTCTAATATCCCTTCTGTCCCAAAGGACCTAATGCATTCATGATCCACTGTTTTCTCGTATACCATTTTTCTTGTTTGGAATTTTTCATATAGATTTTCAAGCGAAGGAGGAACCTGAGGTATCGCTATTTCTAGTTCGATGAGTGGAGGAGGAACCTGAGCAGGGGCATTCCGTTGGGATCTCCCTGGTCATCCAACTGGAGACAGAGGAGGAGAGACTAGATCATTCAGCATGGGTGTTCGGATCTAGGCCTATAGTGCATTTTCGTTCGAACGAGCCTAGATGATTCCCCTACCACTGTTGTTTTTCTTTTTTCCTTGGCATTTTGATGGAATCAGACATAATAGACAGAAATGGTATGAAAGAAATAGTGAAAATACCTGAAACAACAAAAAAACCCCCCAAATTGATTTCAGCAAGCCCTAGGAAGACTCTCCAATGAAATGAGAGTAGAGAATCACAAATGGAAGGTCTTACCAATTTAAGGAGCACAAATGGTGAAGTCGGGATGGAGTGCAAAACGGTCACCGGAGCTCCGAGGCAAGTCGAGAGACGAACTATCGTAGAGAGATGATGGAAAATGAAAAATCCTACCCGCGTAGTATATATAAATCCCAACACTTCGATGCCATCGAAGGTAGGACTTCGATTCCATCAAAACATGTTTGATGTAATCAAAAAGTGTCCAGATAGGTCAATGAGATTCGAGAAATCTTTGATGCAATCGAGTAGTATTCGATGGCATCGAAGTGTGATGACATCGGATATCCGTCGATTTCATTGAAATAGTCCAATGACAATTTTTACCAATTTAGCATGCACTAACTTATTCTTAAAGATGTACACATATATTTATCAATAAATTAGTATTTTGTACATCCAAAAAGGAACACACACAGCAACAATAAAAATAGAATATACATATATTCAAAAAGAATGGTGAGGCCACTGATCCTCAAATATGGCAATTTAAAGCAAGTAGGCCACTTAGATAAATTTAAACTACACACTCTCCAATAGACTTTTGGAGATCTCCAAATCTATTAGCATCCAGTGGTTTTGTTAATACATCGGCAAGTAGTTTCTCAGAAATGTTTGCTTAAGGCCGTAAAGTGCTTTACTCAATCGGTATACGTGTTGAGGATATTTAGGATCTAGAAATCCCTTTGTTTGTTCAACGTATAATTCATCGTTAAGTACACCATTTTGAGAAAGCGCTTTATAGTTCTATCTGGAATAATTGTACAGCACATACCAATTTCATCAAAAACAGAGAGAAGAGGTGGATTTGTAATCAGATTTACCTATTATGTATGGATCCACATCATCCTTTACCTCGGTTGAGGGACCATCTTTGTCATGAGTTTGATTAACCATATTGACCGTTACTTATGCACATGTCTTTATATTCATTTACCTATGAGGTTCAAGGTCTTATACATAGTTTCGAACAAGCTGATAGTGTTGTGCTTAATCATTAATCTAGGGAGTTATTGTGAAGATTGTGTTTTGGTCCCTTAATCATTGAAGCATCTTCTGTCCTTAGGAAGTCCAAACTTTTTGTTCTTTGCTTATTTTTCTTAATGGAGTTCCCTCTTTTATGTGACTTTATCACATTTCAGAGTTATCACGAGAATGGGTCATGGTCACCACTTATTTCACTTGGAGCAACTACTACAAGTGCCCAAGTTAAGTTTATCATGACTCACCAGGCAATTGTTTTTATTTAATATCACTCATTTAGTAACCACTGTCATGCCCAAACTTGGAAATTGGGATCACAAAATTTTCGATTGCCGAATCTGGTGACGACAGCCTCCGTAGTACCCCATTCTCAGCTCCCAGCGCCCATACGCCATATTCCGATCCTGCGATCCTACAATGAGGATTTTCCAATGTACATTTATCTCATAAGAATCATAATCACAAATTTACCCAAATCACAAAGGCAACATCATCATCACATATCCACTAATATAAATAGTTAAATACAAAGCTAAAAAGGAAATATACATATATCGAAAATTAAAGCTCCAGAAGACCGTTGTTGTGACCTAATGCCACCTGCACGCATCTATCGTATATAAGCTTATAGAAAGCTTAGAGGGTGGTGTAAGTATGTGCGCAAGGTAAGTGTCAAGTATGCAATATCAGAGCAATGCGGAAACATGCCGGTAAGTCTATAAATACCATCAGCCTTATTCAGGCTATTCAATACAGAATCATAGTAAACCAAATGTTATGTGCTGAAGATGCAATGCAATATGTGGTATGAATGAAATGACCAAGCTAAAGTGTGAAGTCAGGATAATAGTACGTAGTATCGCAGGCTATGGGGTCTATCATAAGGAACTTCTATCCAAACCAATCCCATACCTAAATTTGGATAGCTACATTCAATGTGGTAAACTCTTGATCTCAGGTTGGTCGTGTTCTCCAACCAAAATCCTAGCCATTGTGAAGGTACACATAACAATTAGTTGTGCACCACCAACCCGAGTGGATAGTGAATGAATGAATGAATGAGTAAAATGCTAAGTACGTAACTCCTACTCAGTAAGTCCACATATCAGTACTATATATCTCTGGGATCATCACCAGGGTCTAGTACACTCTACACAGATCGTCGCCCACTAGACGTGCAACCATGCAAGTGGAAGCGACCTCACTATCTGCCTAGCCAGTAGTCAATCAATATCTACCCGACATGTCGATAGCAGACCCATTTATGAGCTAGTCAAACTCAGCCTAACTATGCCCCCCCTACCCTCGAGCAGGTAAGGTCATACCACCTTCCAACCGACCATGACACAATAGGAGATGTGACCTACTGGTATTCATCACTCGGGCGCTCATGTATCCACTTTCTCTAGACGTTGGAGTGTCTCCTGGCCACGGAGGTTTAGAGACTTTCACCCAAGGACATCTATAGCACCCCATATAGAAAAAGATTTTCGCTGTCCCATCTGGTCATCCACAATATGCTTGTGAAGGCTACGGCCCTGATATCGCTAGGGTGTATAGTAGTCATATCCTAAAATGCGAGATGCATGATTCAAACCATCTAGTCATACATCAAACATGCGCGTATCACGCGCTCATGTGGGGTAACTCCGTCTCTTAGGGAGTTCTATAATAATCCGCCCAATGGCATGTACTATGATCAATCACTCCTCATATCAAGCGTACATATGATGCGCATGGGTATAGATCGTGGAGCTATACTAAGCATGTTATATGATGATGATGATGTACTCTCTTCATATCAAGGATGGGCCTATACAGCCTACTTATATCAAGAATAGGCCTAACAAGGCCCAAGGGAAGGTCGCAATATAGACATTTAACTATCATTGCCCATCAATGTGGACATTCAGCTAACATTGCTCTCAAGGAGTGGCCCTCATAGGGCCAAACATATAGTGGGGCCCATGGCCTCATGTAAGTGCCTCACATACAACATAATGGGCCTCACACAAGAGCCCAATATACATCATAATGGACCTCACACAAGGGCCTAATATACTTCTCGACGGGCTTCATCATATGGGCCTTGTACACATCACAATGGGCCTCATCACATAGGCCTCACATACATCACACTGGGCCTCATCATATGGGCCTCACATATCACAATGGGCCGCATCACATGGGCTTCATATACAATAGTCGGGCCTCACTCATGGGCCACATCATAATGGGCCGCATCACCTGGGCTTCATATACAACACGTCGGGCCTCACTCATGGGCCACATGAACAACATATATCTCAAAGTGGGCCTGTAAGATGGGCCTAAAATACATCACATGTGGGGTCCACGGGCTGGACGACGCAGATAAAACACTTACATCATGCGAGGCCATGTGGATGGATGGTGTGAATATACAACACGTCACAAGGTGGGCCTCACATCCAAGGGACGAATGGCGAGGGTATAGTGAACATACATCATGAAGGAGTCCACCACAATCTCAACCCAAAGGATGGTGTGAATAAACAATACATCAAGGTGGCCCCACGCATAAGAAAATAGATGGATGGTGTGAATATATAATGCATACATGAGGTGGGTCCCACTATCCAGAGGGTTGGACGGTGTGGATAAGACTCATATGTCACGGCCGGCCCCACATGTACCGTCCAAGAGTGGACGAAGTAGATACAAAATACATATATCAAGGTGGGTTCCCACCGTCCAGACCACCGGACGGTGTGCATGCACATCACATAAGGTGGGTCCCACTGTCTAGACAAATGGCATGGGTATACAACACACTTATCTGGTGGTCCCCATGTATCAGGGCAGGCCGCACCGTCCACGCATCTGGATAGTGGATGGATGGTTTGGATATAACACATACCTATGATCAGACCCACAGAACTTGCGGACGATAATACAACAGTTATATAGCTGTTGTACACTAGCCAATCTGCTTCACAGAGGTGGGTCCCACGTGGGGCCCACCATAACGTTTATTTTCCATCCAATCTAATCATAAGGTCACAATGACCTAAATTACGAGAAAAAAAAATAAATATCATATGGATCTAAAATTTCTGTGACCCAAAAAGGGTTCCAATGGTTGACATCCAATCCTCCACTAATTTTTACAATATGGTCCACCTGATAGATAGATCTGTCTTATTTCTCGTGTCAAGCCTAAGACGAGCTTGTAGCATGGATGGACAGTTTGGATCTAACACATACCTCCTGATTGAACCCACAGAACTTGCTGACGTTAACCCAACTGGTTGCTGGCCCACCATCCATTAGACGAACGGTTTGGATATAACACAAACCTCATGATCAGGGCCGCAGAACTTTACTAACGTCCTTACAGATGGATGGTTGGATGTAATAGATGCATCAGAGGTGGGTCCCACTCTCTAGGGTGCTGGACGGTGTGATAAGACCCATACATCACATGTGGCCCCACATGGCACCATCCTTGAATAGACAGGGTGGATATAAACTACATACATCAACGTGGGCCCCACACCCACATGTGCAGCACGTGTGGGGTGGGTCCCACTTCTGTCAAAATGGATGGATGATGTGGGACCACAGAGCTTGCTGACATCGTTACAACAGCTATATAGCTGTTGAGGTGCACCAACCACTTGGCTTCTAAGTAAGTGGGTCCCACGTGTGGGCCCACCAGCTCGAGATAAAGCTGATATTTGTGTTTTCCCTTCTCGTCCAGGCTGCTGGACCGTCCAACCACCTACTGGACGTCAGAAAAGTGGGCCCCATGTGGCTGGCATGGATATAGAATACATACTTCGTGGTGGGGTCCATCAGGGTGGGCCACTGTAAGTGTTATGGTTATTTGTTCCTTTAATTGTCAAATTTTATTGTGCAAAAACTACAGTTTGTGTCTTGTGTAGCACATTGATATATATGTTCAAGGCAATGCATCACATGTATAAGGACAATGCTTCAAGTCAAGAACAAAGATCTACTTCAAGAAAGGCAAGATCAAGTACATTGTTCACTCCTTTAAGCTTCAAAGTTCAAAGTTTTAAAGCGACATTGAAAGACAAGTCAACTATTCATACTCAAGACTCAAGGTGAAGTACAACTCAAGTACTACAAATTCAAGCTTCAAAAGATCTCAAGTTCAAGCTCCATTATATGTCAAGATCTCAAGCTTCATGAACCTCAAAGACCATCTATCATTTGAAGAAAAGAAGGTTCACTGTTCATACATCATGTCCAAGGTATAAAAGACCTTAGATTGACCTTAGGGTACGTCAATTTCAATACATAATTCAAATTGAATTACTTTATAAGTATTTAGTCTGTTCTTCAACTAATCCTGGACTCTATTCGACTAGTCATAGCACTGGCTTAACCAGTCCAAGAAATTCTACGACCAGTCCTAAGTTGTTGCAAATTTTCAAAATTTTTTGGTTAAGCTACGACCAGTCCTGGAGACTTCTCGACCGATCGTGTGAAAAGTGCACGACTCATTCACGACCAGTCCTGCAGCCATGACTCAAAGTCCAGCAACTGATTCAGCCTTCTCACGACCAGTCGTGGAGACCACATGATCGGTCGTGCAAGGCCTACGACCAGTCATGGAACGATTTTATCCAATCGTGCTCAAATTTTTAAAATGTTGTTGGTCCTACGACCAGTCGTAGTGTCCTTACGACCAGTCGTGGACGAGATTTCTTCATCTATAAATAGAGCACGATTTTCAGAATTTGATAATCCAATTTAAGTATAATCAAGTCATAACTCTGAGAGATAAGTTAGTATTCTTTTTAAGCTATATTGTGCTCATTTGATATTCTCTTTTAATAGCTTTTTATATTTGATTTTGCATTCTACATTCCAATCTGATTTGAAAGAAGGATTGAAGAATTCCCTCATCTTGGAATCAAAATCAAATAAAGCTAGCCCAACTTGATTTAATTTAAAATCAATCTAGAACTTAGAACCTTTCATAAGTGAGTATTGGACATTGAACTTCTATTCGAACTTCGACTCCGATTGGTTCTTCCGGGCTGCAACAAAAGGAGAAATCCAGGTATTTTACATTTGTGTAAATCTTCTGTTTTAGTTTATTTTGATATTAAGCTAGAAAAATCTCATTCTTTTGGTTATCTGAGGAGATCTAGAAAACTCAAAGTGTGGGGTTTTTGAATTGTGTAAGCCCACTTGAAAGACACAATTGTGAGGGTTTTAGGTGAACCTGGAAAAACCTATTTTCATAGTGAACACTAATATCCACTATGTGAGCATATTAGGAGTGAAGTAGTTGTGTGGCTGTTGTTTAACAGTTGGTGTACACATAATCGAACCACTATAATTCTGTGTGTCTTGTGATTGGAATGTTTGTTTATTTTCTATATCTTTTATCATTCAAGTTTGTGGGATGTATTTGTGGATGTGAATGTTGTAATTTTTACATTTCAAGCATTGTGGGGAATGTTGTAATAGTTTAGATTTCCTTTCTAGTTATTTCCTTTTATTCCTCTTTAATTTGAGTTCTTGATACACAAACCGTTCTAGTAAGGTTGTCCTGCCATAAACCCTTGGTTTTTATGGTGCAAGGTTGTCCTTAGAATAACATTTGTATCAACCTCTCAATACTAAAATTTTGAGGTTGCTTTACATTTTCCTATTGTGGATTGTTTATAGTGCTATCTTTTCTTTAATTGTTTAAATTCCATTATTAGCATTTTAATTTGGCATAGTCCTATTCACCCCCCCTCTGGGACATATAGCTTAGCCTTTTCAAGTGGTATCAGAGCCTAATAGCTCATTTTAATTATTATAATTTTTTTGGATTAATTTTCTGAGCTAATTGATCTGAGCTATTTATAAGATGTCAAATTTTGATAGTCTTTCAGTCACTAGGCCTCTACCATTTGATGGCTCCAATTATGCCGATTGGAAAGCCAGAATGAGGATTTTCCTAAAATTCATGGATGAGAGCGTGTGGCAAGCCATAGTGACTGAATGGACCCCTCCTACCACTGAAGTAACTGGTATCGATGGATCAAAATCTATGAGAGTAACACCTTATTTTTCTTGGACCACACTTCAAAAAAGTGATAGTAGTGCCAATGCAAAAGCACTAAATGCAATCACTTGCGCACTATCACCGGATGAATTCAAAAGAATTATATCCTGTGATTCTGCAAAGCAAGCCTGGGATATTTTAGAAATGACACATGAGGGAACATCAGTTGTTAAGAAATCTAATGCTTAAATCCTCACAACTAAATTTGAGGAAATACATATGGAAGAAAATGAAATGTTCATGGACTTCTATACAAGATTAAATGACATTGTAAACTCTATGTGGGGTCTTGGTGATAAAATCTCATAAAGTAAAGTCTGTGCAAAGGTACTACGCTCACTTCTTGAACGGTTCAATTCTAAGGTAACTGTGATCCAGGAACTTTGTGATACGGATAATATGAGGGTGGAAGAATTAGTTGGCTCTTTACATACTTATGAGTTAACTTTTAAAGCTCCTGAAGGTAAATTTGTCGCCCTTAAATCTTCTAAATGTATTTCTCAAGAAAATTTTGAATTAGAAAATTTCGAAGATGATATGGCCCTTTTAGCGAAGAAGTTTTATAAAATTTTTAAAAGTAAAAATAGAGTTGATTTTCAAAAATCTAATGATAAGAAAATATCTAAATCTAAAACTTGTAAATCTTTAAAAGATTGTCAATGTTACAACTGCCATGAATATGGGCATTTAGTAAACAAGTGTCCTAGAAAGGACAAACCTAAAAGGAAAGGTATGTTAGCTACTTGGGATGAATCTTCTAGCTCTGAAGCCTCTTATGAATCAGAAGATTCTGAAACCTAGTTGGGTAATGAAGTCAAAGCCCTTATGACTCTAGCCAAGTACACTTTTTCAGATCATGATGATTCAACTAGTGAAAAAAATCTGAATAGTGATCATGAAAATGAAGATGATCTTCAAGATGCTTATAATGCCTTATACAAGGAAAGTTGTAAAATTGCTTTTAAACTAAAACTTCAAAAAGAAAAGTTTTTAAAGCTTAAAGAAAATTTTGATTCTCTTGTTTTAGAAAAATCCCACATTTCAGATTGTTTTGGAAAAACTAAATGTGATTTAGATTTCAAAACTTTCCTGATTGAAAATCTTAAATCTGAAAATGAAAAACTTAAACTTAAAGTCTCTTCACTTTTGAGTTTAAAGGATACATGGAGGTATGCCTAAGGTGATCCAAAGTTAGAAAAACTTTTATCTGGATCAAGAAAATGTGGCGACCGATCCGGTTTGGGCTATGACAGAAATATTCCTCCTAAACAGAAGAATACTCCTCCTAAGTTTGTGAAAGGAGAGTCTTCAAACTCAAAAGGGAATAGTTCAAATCAAAAGTTTTCTAAAAATGCTAAAACTTTTCAATCTTTAAAACCTAAATACAACCATATCAACTATAAAAATCAGAAAAGAAATCCTTTAGCTGAGAAAATAGTTGATTTACTTAAGGAGCTCTTAAAATCTAACTTAGTAGGTCATTCTTACAACAACTACAAATACAAGAAGACCAACTATACTCCTAAACCCAAAATAGTTACGAAATGGGTTCTTAAGGTTACTAGCTTAGTTACCCACACTTCTTTCAAAGCATCAAGCCATTCGAAGTGGTACCTAGACAGTGGATGCTCCAGACACGTGACCGATGACAAAGGTCTGTTCACCAATCTTAAAGACATGACGGATGACTCGGTCACATTTGGTGATGGTAACAACTACAGGATTATTGGCCAAGGTACGGTTCAACTTTCTAACCTCCCTTTATTTGAGAATGTTTTATATGTAGAAGGTTTAAAACATAACTTGTTAAGCATTTCTCAAATATGAGATAACAATCCTAGCATAAAATTTACTAATTAAGGTTATAGAATTTTAAACAAAAAGGGTTCAGTAATATTAACTGGTCCTAGAACTTCTGAAAACTGCTACATTATAAGTGATTCTAGCTCATCTAATCAATCGTGTTACATGGTCCAAACCGATGAAACAGTGCTATGACATAAATGCCTTGGACATGTACACTACACCAATTTGTATAGATTGAGCAAAAGAGAACTGATAAGAGGTCTACCTAAATTATAGAAAGTAGATAAAATATATGGCGAATGCCAGATAGGCAAGCAAATTAGGAGTGCTCACAAAAAAAGTGGACTCCAATGCGATATCCAAACCGCTCGAACTTCTCCATATGGATCTTATAAGACCACTAAGACAGAGAGTCGAGGTGGCAAAAAATACATACTGGTAATCATGGATGATTTTACCAGATTCACTTGGGTAGCCTTCTTAAGGGATAAACCAAAAACCCTTGATGAAGTAAAAAGAGTTCTCAAACAGATCCAAACAGAAAAAGGTTCTCAAGTCTGTAAGATCCGTAGTGATCATGGATCAGAATTTGAAAATAGCAGTTTCGAGAAATTCTTTAGCGATCAGGGAATATCACATGAATTCTCTGCACCCAAAACACCATAACAAAATGGAATTGTTGAAAGAAAAAATAGAGTGCTTCAAGAAATGGCAAACGTAATGTTGAATAGTATGTAGCTCTCTAGAAATCTTTGGGCTAAAGCCCTAAATACTGTCTGCTATATAATCAACCGGCTTTATACAAGTAAGTCAAACAATAAAATGGCTTATGAAATGTGGTTTGATAAGAATCCTACTGTCAAATACTTTCGAGTTTTTGGCAGCAGTGCTATATTTTACGTGACCGTAAAAATCTGGGTAAGTTCGACACTAAAAGTGATGAGGGGATATTTTTTGGGTATGCTTTAAACAATCGAGCGTATTAAGTACTGAATAAGAGGACCGGTGTAATTCAAGAATCCATCAATGTGGTCATTGACGATCACTTGAATACACCTGCCTCAAGTTTAGATAATGATGAAGTTCTTCTAATTAACAAACCAGATACTTCATCAAGTCAAAATAAGTCTGAACTGAGAACTATTAAAGATCATCCAAACACTCAAATTCTTGGAAACCCTCTTATTGGTGTGCACACTCGTAGATAACTAGAAGATGTATGTAATTACGTGTGCTTTACATCTCAGACAGAACCAGCTATCGTAAAAGAAACTCTTACTGACAAAAATTGGATTGTTATGATGCAAGAAGAGCTTAATAAATTTGTTAGAAATGATATTTGGTACTTAGTTCCTAGACCTAAAGATAAACATATTATCGGAACTAAGTGGATTTTCAAAAATAAGTCTGATGAACTTAGTAATATAATTCGAAATAAGGCTAGACTGGTTATACAAGGGCACACTCAAATTGAAGGCATCGATTATGATGAAACATTTGCCCTAGTAGCTCGTCTTGAATCAATCAGACTATTTATATCCATTGATTGTTTTAGAAAGTTCAAAATTTATCAAATGGATGTAAAGAGTGCTTTTTTAAATGGCGACTTACATGAAGAAGTGTATGTTGAACAACCAATGGGTTTTGAAGACCCTAAAAATACTGATCATGTTTATCGCTTAAAAAAGGTTCTCTACGGTTTGAAACAAGCTCCCAGGGCATGGTACGAAAAATTAACTAAGTTTCCACTAAGTCATAATTTTCAAATGGGAAGTGTTGATAAGACTCTTTTTGTTAAGAAACATAACGATCATATCTTAATAGTGCATATCTATGTTGATGATATTATTTATGGATCTACCTGTTCTAACATGACTGTTGAGTTTGCAGATCTTATGAAATCTAGGTTCAAAATGAGCATGGTTGGGGAGTTGAATTATTTCTTAGGGTTGCAAGTTAAAAAGTAACCCGATGGTATCTTTATTTCTCAAACCAAATATGCTCTGAACTTAGTGAAAAAGTTCAGATTTGAGAATGGAAAAAATTTTGATACTCCTATAAGTACAACATTAAGACTCTTAAAGGACTCTACAGGTAAAAGTGTGGATCCTAAATTATATCGTAGTATGATTGGCAGTTTACTTTATTTAATTGCAAGTAGACCTGATATTGTTTTTAGCGTTGAAATTTGTGCTAGATATCAATCTGACCCTAAAGAGTCACATTTAACTGTTGTTAAGTGGATTATACGATATGTTACAAGTATAGCAAATTTGGGTCTTTAGTATCCACATGATATTAGTGTTCAATTAGCTAGTTAACAGATGCTGATTAGGATGGTAATATCGATGATAGGAAATCAACCAGTGGTGGTTGTTTCTATATTGGAAACTGTTTAGTTTCTTGGTTTAGCAAAAAAGCAAAGTTCCATATCACTCTCAACTGTTGAGGCTGAATACATCGCAGTTGGAAATGCATATATTCAGCTTGTATGGATGAATAGAATGTTAAGCGATTACAAAATTGCAAAGGATACAATAGTTTTATATTGTGATAATTTCAGTGCAATAAATATATCTAAAAATCCAATCCATCATTCATGAACCAAGCACATTGACATTAGATATCACTACAGTTGTGAATTAGTGGAAGAAAAGAGAATTTTATTGGAATACATTCTGACCGAGACTCAACTTGCTGACATTTTCACTAAACCGCTCGACAAAAGCAGGTTTAATAAATTAAAATTTGATCTTGGTATGTAAATAGTGTATATATTTGTTAATTTATTTGTTTAAATTTCAAAATTATGTGGAAAATGCATATTTTTAACTGTGCACGACCAGTCGAGGACGTACTCGACCAGTCGTGTAGCACGTTGGTGCTTTAATTTGGGAGAAAAACCCTTTTCTTCCTCATTTGCTTTTCCTCTCCAACGAGTGTAAGCTCGACCGGTCGTACCCAACTACTTGATTCTTCAAGGTTAGTTCATTATTTCTATTTTTCTTGTAGATTCAAGCATATATCACTTCATTTTCTTACTTGAAGTGATTTATTTCATATTTCCTTGAAGTTTTGGGGGTTTTCTTCTCCAAAATCTATTTTTGACAAAACCCACTCTACATCTTTTGTAACCTCTTGATTTCTTATATTCCTAGTTGCAAATGGATGCTAGAGGTAAAAAGAAGAGTTCTCGTGGTCCTTCCTCATCTAGATCGACACCTTTAACAAGGAGTCACCTTCGGTCACCCGAAGATAATCCCTCCTATGTATGGGATTTATGATTACGCAATGTTATTGTTGAGCGACCTATGTATATTGATCATATTGCTCCATTTGAGCTCCTTCCACTTCTTCAATCTGTAGGTTGGGCTAACATTCTACATTGGGGTGGGCTGGCATATCAGTCTATTGCGTAGGCTATGTTTGCATGTATTTCTGAATTTTTGACTAAGAATTTAACGTTTACAATAACAACTAGAGAAGATCCATTTGAAATAGACTGTCATTTGATTTATGCTCTAATGGACATACCTGTTAATGACGAGGGTATTCCTATTCACACTCTAGTTGACAAATCGTCGGAATAAAAAAAAATGTGTGCTTTCTAGATCATTGTGTAATATAGATGCACAATGGACTCACAAGGGGAATGCGCTTGCTTCCAAATACTTGTTACTCAAATATAAGGTTCTTCGCAGAATCTTTATTTCAAATCTGTATCCACGTTCTAGTAACAAAACTGAACTCACCTCTTTCATTGTTCGAATTTTGCATTCCATCATCTCTGGTACTAAAGTTTGTCTTCCTTCTTTGATTTGTCATTCTATCATTTAATTCTGTCTCCATCCTGGACACAGTGATATTCCTTTTGCATATCTTATGACTGTGATAGCCACTCATATGTTAGTAGCTATGCCTATTGGAGAGGCTCCTATTCATCACCTTATTTTCAATAACTCAAATATAAACAAGATGAAATTGGGATTGGCTCCTGGACAAGTGAATGTGGGTGGTAGTGGTACTGAAGAAGTGAATGAAGAAGAAGGTGGCGATTAACCTCCAGATGATATAAACATGGATGATATTTTTAATGAGATTGAATCAGATTTTGAGGCTGACCCTGACTATCAGCCTTCTGATTTTAATGAGAAGTTGCATTCTCTTGAGGAACAGGTGGCTCAAATACGTGTAACCCAGGATTCTCAATTTTCTTATATGCGCAAATATATGAGCCGCATGAGCAAGGGTTTACACCAAATTGATCCATCTATTCCTACTCCCTCTTCTAGATCTGATTGAGTATTTTTCTTATATGGCCTATAATAACTCTTATGATACCTTGTTTTCTTTCAGTTTGTGAGACTGACTTTGAATGAACTTGGTTTATGTTGGTTACTTATATGAACTTGGTTTATGATGATTTATGTTGAATGAATACTATTTGCTTTTATTTTTCATATCTTGACTAGTTTGCTCCCTTATGCCTCTCTTGTTACCTTTCCTATTTCGTATCTTAATTGCTTCCTTTGTCTAATTGTGACAAAAAGGGGGAGAATATATTTTGTTATTCTAATATGGATATGGATATGGATATGGATTGTGCTAATCAGGAGTAAGTATGGATTGTGCTAGTAAGTATGGATTGTTCTACTCAGGGGGAGTAAGTAATGTTCTGGTTATTATAACTGGTGCATGATATGGATATGGATGTAATGCTTCTCTTATTTTTAATAACTAGTGCATGATTCTTTGTTGAGCATGTAATGCTTCTCTTATTTTTAATGATGTGTTTTATCATAAATTTGATAAAGGGGGAGATTGTAAGTGTTATGGTTATTTGTTCCTTTGATTGTCAAATTTTGTTGTGCCAAAACCACAGTCTATGTCTTGTGTAGCACATTGATATATATATATATATATATATATATATATATATATGTTCAAGGCAATGCATCACATGTATAAGGACAATGCTTCAAGTCAAGAACAAAGATCTACTTTAAGAAATGCAAGATCAAGTACATTGTTCACTCTTTTAAGCTTCAATGTTCAAAGTTTTAAAGCGACATTGAAAGACAAGTCAACTGTTCATACTCAAGACTCAAGGTGAAGTACAACTCAAGTACTACAAATTCAAGCTTCAAAAGATCTCAAGTTCAACCTCCATTATGTGTCGAGTTCTCAAGCTTCTTGAACTTCAAAGACCGTCTATCATTTGAAGAAAAGAAGGTTCAATATTCATACATCATGTCCGAGGTATGGAAGACCTTAGATTGACCTCAGGGTAGGTCATTTTGAATACATAATTCAAATTGAATTACTTTATAAGTATTTGGCCTGTTCTTTGACTAGTCCTAGACTCTGTTCGACTAGTCCTAGCACTGGCTTGACCAGTCCAAGAAATTCCACGACCAGTCTTAATTTGTTGCAAATTTTTAAAATTTTTTGGTTAAGCTATGACCAATCCTGGAGACTTCTCGACCGGTCGTGTGAACAGTGCATGACTCGTTCACGACTAGTCCTGTAGCTACAACTTAAAGTCCAGCAACTAATTCAGCCTTCTCACAACCAATCGTGAACATGTCACGACCAGTCGTGGAGACCACACGACCGGTCGTGCAAGGCCTACGACCAGTCGTGGAACGGTTTTATCTGATCGCCCTCAAATTTTTAAAATATTGTTGGTCCTACGACCAGTTGTAGTGTCCTTACGACCAGTCGTGGAAGCGATTTCTTCATCTATAAATAAAGCAATTTTTAGAGTTTGATAATCTAATTCAAGTATAATCAAGTCATTACTCTGAGAGACAAGTTAATATTCTTTTTAAGCTATGTTGTGCTCATTTGATATTCTCTTTTAATAGCTTTTTATATTTGATTTTGTATTCTGCATTCCAATTTAATTTGAAAGAGGGATTGAAGAACTCCAACTTCTTGGAATCAAAATCAAATAGAGCTAGCCCAACTTGATTTAATTTAAAATCAATCTAGAACTTAGAACCATTTCATAAGTGAGTATTGGACATTGAACTTCTATTCAAACTTCTACTCTAATTGGTTCTTCTAGGTGCAATAAAAGGAGAAATCCAGGTATTTTACATTTGTGTAAATATTCTGTTTTGGTTTATTTTGAGATTAAGCCAGAAAAATCTCATTCTTGTAATTATCTGAGGAGATCCAGAAAACTCATAGTGTGGGGTTTTTGAATTGTGTAAGCCCACTTGAAAGACACAATTGTGAGGGTTTTAGGTGAACTTGAAAAAATCTATTTTTATAGTGAACGCTAATATCCACTGTGTGAGGATATTAGGAGTGGAGTATTGTGTGGTTGTTGTTTAACAGTTGGTGTACACACAATCGAACCACTATAATTCTGTGTCTTGTGATTTGAATATTTGTTTATTTTCTATATCTTTTATCATTCAAGTTTGTGGGATGTATCTGTGGATGTGAATGTTGTAATTTTTACATTTCAAGCATTGTGGGGAATGTTGTAATAGTTTAGATTTCCTTTTTAGTTATTTCCTTTTATTCCTCTTTAGTTTGAGTTCTTGATACACAAACCGTTCTAGTAAAGTTGTCCTGCCATAAACCCTTGGTGTTTATGGTGCAAGGTTGTCCTTAGAACAATATTTGTATCAACCTCTCAATACAAGAATTTTGAGGTTGCTTTACATTTTCGTATTGTGGATTGTTTATAGTGCTATCTTTTCTTTAATTGTTTAAATTCCATTGTTAGATTCAAGCTTTGCTAGATATGAGTTCGCCCAGGATGATGAAACAAAATATAACGCCTCACTAGGAGAATTGCTGCTCTCAATCGCTTCATCTCCAGAGCCACCGACAAGTGCCTCCCTTTCTTCAAGCAGTTGAAAGGAAAACAGAAGGTAGAATGGACCAAGAATTGTGAGTTGGCCTTCCAACAGCCCAAACAGTACCTAAGATCACCTCTGTTACTTTTCAAGCCCGAGCAAGGCGAGCTCTACTTATCTACCTAGAGGTCTCAGTCGCGACAGTTAGCTCGACTCTAATCTGAGAGCAAAGGAGGAAACAACTTTCAGTGTACTACATTGGTAAGGCCTTAGTCCCAGCCAAAACCAAATATCCAGACATCGAGAAGCTCACCCTAGGCTTGGTCGTGTCATCTCGTTGTCTTCGACCTTACTTCCAAGCCCAGGCAATCATAGTCCCGACTAATTAACCCCTCCATCAAGTGCTCTAGAAGCCCGAGGTGTCGGGAAGACTCACGAAATGGGCAATTGAGCTTAGTGAATTTGACATCAAATATTATCCCCAAACTACCATTAAAGGTTAAGTTGTGGTTGATTTCATTGTCGAGTCCACTTACAGCCAGAACTTGGGAGTTAGTCCAAGCAGTGAAGCCAACAAACCATCCAAAGCCAATCAGGCAGTAGAGCCTGACCGACGGACTTAGACATTGTATGTCGACGGCTCATCCAATTCTAAAGGCAGCGGGGCTGGGGTAGTCCTTGAGGCTCCTGACTGGACATGCATGCAATATGCCTTAAGATTTGGATTCCGGACATCGAATAACGTGGCGGAGTATGAAGCGTTGCTCATCAGGCTCAGACTAGCAACAATAATGGGGGCTCAGATCCTAAAAGTCTGCAGAGATTCATTGTTGATTATCTATCAAATTGCCGATAAATACCAGGCCAAGGAAGAAAGGATGATCACCTACTTACGAAAAGCTCAGGAAATTATGAGCAAGTCCCCCAGGTGCGACATCAACTTAATCCCCAGGTCAGAAAACTCCAAGGCTGATGCACTAGCAAAACTGACCACAGGGCCGACGATGACATCCCGAGTTCGATCCCAATCGAGTTTCTGGCTGAGCCGAGCATCAACAATTCTAATCTAGAAATGGTTCTTCCAGTAAACTCAGGCCCAAGCTTGATAGACCCGATAGTCGAATATCTCCAGGAAGGCAAACTACCTGAAGATTGACTAGAAGCACGCAACTCCGATCTAAGTAAGCTTGGTACACCATGGTCAGAGACACCTTATACAAAAAAGGGTTCTCCCTACCTTATCTCAGGTGTCTCTAACCCAAAGAGGCCGAATATGTTCTGAAGGAAATACACAAAGGGATTTGCGGTAACCACTCTGACGGTCATGCCCTCGCCCATAAAATCATCTTATAAGGATACTTTTGGCCAACCATCCAGCAAGTTGCCAAGTAATATACCTAAATCTGTGATAAATGTCAGAGGTTCACGATGGTACCCCATCATCCACCCGAGCAACTGACCCCCATGACCGGGCCATGGCCATTTGCCTAGTGGGGAATAGACATCATTGGCCTCTTGCCAGTGGGTAAAGGTCAGACCAAGTTCACAACCATAACAGTCGACTACTTCACTAAATGGGCCAAGGTCGAGCCGCTTGCTAAGATTACCAATCAAAAGCTCACAAATTTCATCTGGAGAAACATCATCTATCGTACAGGGTCCTACACACAATTGTCTCGAACAAAGGGAAGCAGTTTGACAATGATCAGTTTTGAGGCATGTGCGAGAACCTCAAAATTCAGAATGCTTATTCATCACCTTGGCATCCTCAAGCTAACGGCCAAGTAAAGGTGTTAAGGGTCAAATATTGCATATTATCCCCCATTTATATCGTGGTTTTATGAACATGATAATGCTTAATGTTCTATTTTACTCATGTTTGTGTTGCAAGGTGAATTTAAGAGCTTAGATTGAAAATGGTGCTAAAAGCATGGATTTAATACTAAAAAATCATCAAGGCAAGGGATGGATCTTAGGAGTAAATTCGCATGCCAAAGATCCAAGGAAACCAAGTGATGAAGGAAGAGAACTAAAGATTTGATGTGAAAGAATCCTAAAAACTATCATGAAAAATGATAATCTGAAATTTCAAGGCCAGAAAAACATAGTTTTAGAAAATTACCAGAATAGACTTTGATTCTATCGAAGACTGTTAGATAGTATCAAAGAACATATCGAAGACACTTCGATAGAATCAAAAAATTTAGGCCAAACTCGCTGAACAGTTTTAAACTGATTTTCAATTCTATCGAAGTCTTCGATAGAATTGAGAATTTCAAGACAAACTCGCTGGATAGTTCTGGACCGATATTCAATTCTATCGAAGACTGTTCAATAAAATCGAAAGACATATCGAAGAAACTTCGATAGAATCGAAATTACATAAATTTGAGGCGGTTTCTAGATTTTTTCAAGTCAGTGCGAAAGGAGGTACTACAGAACTATAAATAGGAGTCCCCAGGGCATCCCTGTGCATCATCTAAGGTTTAGAGGAGCAAACCACAAGGGTGGAGAGCCGTCACCAAGTGTTTTCTTCCTTTCTTAGTTTTTCATGTTTTCTTCTACGGTTTTAGATCCAATCATGTCTATAGTTGGCTAAACCTCTTAGATAGGGCTAAGAGGTGAAGCTTGTAGCGTGATGGGTTGTTTCTAGTACTTTAACTCATCTTTATATTGAACTTACTTTGATTCTAGTTTGATATTTAAGGAATACTTTCAGTTTTTAATGATTTATTATGACTTAAATTACATTAGATCTATAATAGCTTTGAGTATCTTCTTTTTCTATTTTGAGATTATGGGATTAGTAAATCCTATTGTTTGCCATCGTCTCATGGGCATGGTTTGTGATGGAATCCTTGCCAATTATCATAATTCTCCTCTTTTGAGAACTAGGTCAAAGGAAGTTTAGATTGATCTTAATTGTATATCTTCCAATTGGATAGGATAGGACTCCAATTCCAATTGTGTGACGTGAATCAAGTAAGAGGGCTCCCTAATCACTACAAGTCGATCCTTGGAAAACCTAGTTCCCACCTTTGAATTATTAAGTTTCTAATTAAACACTTCACCATGACTTCCTTTTTATTCCCAATTTAGATTTGGATCTTCTTCTAGTTTTGATTCTAGTTACTTTTAGAATACACACGAGATTAGTTCCTGTGGATTCGACCTCGGTCTTACCGAGATTATTACTACATCGAGACCCTACACTTAAGGTTGTGAACAGGAGGTAGTTAACAAGATCATCAAAAACTACCTCCAAACTAAACTCAAGAAAGCAAAAGGGGCTTGGGCCGAAGAGCTCCCTTATGTCCTCTGGGCATATCAAACCACCGTCCGGACGACCACAGGGGAAACTCCTTTCTCCCTAGCCTTCAGAGTAGAGGTCGTCATACCAATCGAGATAGGGTTCCCTACTGCATGGGTTCAGTCCTACGATGAAGCTCAAAATACTGAGCAGATGGCTCTGAACCTTGATCTGTTCGAAGAGAGGAGGGACCAAGCTCAACTTAAGGTCGCAACCTGGCAACAACAGGTCGCCCAATTCTACAATTCCTGAGTAAGGTCAAGAAGATTCTGAGCAGGAGATTTGGTCCTCCGTAGAACCTTTCAAAACACTAAGGATCCCAAGTTGGGGACCTTAAGGCCAAACTGGGATGAACCTTACAAGATAACGGGCATAACCTGATCGAGGACCTTCGACTCAAAGACATAGAGGGACGAACTTTGTTACATTCATAGAATGCCAAAATTTTGAAGATCTACTATCCGTAAAGACCAATCAGATCTTAAATTGAAACTTATATGTCTATTGTTTGAAATCTACAATAATTGACCTGTTAGGTCAGAATCTACATGTCTACTTTTCAAAATCTACAATAAAAATCCCGAGGTAGGGAAATTTGAACTTATATTCGTTGTTTACACTATCTGAACTACATAGCTGACTGAGGACTTCACTTAGTGCAGGGGAAAAAAGCCCTCTCGCTAATTGTCTGACCCTTAGAGAAGAGGTTGGGCTATTAACCGATTCTACTACATAGTCTACTGAGGACTTCCTTTAGTGCGAGGGAGAACCGTCCTCTCACCAGTCATCCGACCCTTAAAGGAGGTCAAACCACTAATTGGCGACGCTACTCGGATTACGCGATCTATATGGGGATTTCTCTTCGTGCAAGGGAAAGAGTCCTCTTAAATGAACTATCCAGCCCTTTATGAAGGGGTCATTGCGGCTCCATCTGTTCTACAAGGGTAGGATTCCCTTAATAAAGGGAAGAGCTCAAGAGCTCATGCCCAACGCACCTACTCAACTAAAATGTTCAACCTACCACTATGACTGACATGCGACAAATCGACCTGTTAAAAAAAATTCCATACACAACAATTGCTATAAAAAATTCTCTTTTCATTGATATAAAATATATTACATATGAGAAATACAAAAAGAGGCTAGAGAAGTCTGCTCAAACTTCCGCTGAGGTCTGCTGTTCAGCTTCAACTGGGCTTGAGGCATCTGCTGCCGATGACATCGGGTCCTCGGCAGGGCTATTTTCTAGGCTACTAAGGTCGAGCTCAGAATATTTCTCCTTGACATTCTCAAAGCATTTGTCATACCCACAATTATACATTAGTTCCCTTCTCTTCAGCCCATTCTTTGGAGGCCTTGAATTCCTCCATGGCCACCGCCCAGGTCACCGGAATAGATGCCTCGGCCTCTGCCGACTTTGCCACAAAGCTGATCTTTAGCTCAGCCAGATCAGCCTTCCATTTAACAACTTTCGTTTGGGCCCCTTCAGAAGCGATCATATTGCATCTAGCACAATCGTCATCTGATCCCTCTCCTTCTGAGCCTCCCCACTTCAGTCTTGAGAGCCGCATGCTCCTCCCCAGACTTCTGCAAGGCAGATCAAAGATGCTTGACCTTGATAGCTTTTCTTGCAAGGCCTGCCTCTACCTACTCACACTCCTTCCCGACGGGTATCATTGTGTGATGGGCGTTCAAGACCACAAGGCCGAACTGAAAAGAGATTCATGTTAGAAAAATTCAAGTATGGAAGCAACCATAAGGAGATGATAGAGTTATACCTTATAGAAAACGCGGCCACCTAACCCATAGCTTTGATCGAGTCAACATCCATCACCTTAGTGATCTTGGCATCAAGGACATGCCGAGCTATCCATGGAAGAAGATCTGCCAGGTAAGAGCCCCCATGGGCCCCGTCCCCTTGCCGACCAGACGAAGTGCTCGCCTGGATCTCAAAGGATGGCTCTGCCTGGGCCTCGAAGGACTAAGGGTCAATTACAGGGGCAACCTCTCTCACTAGGACAACCTTTTGTTGACCCACATCGATTGCCTCTGAGGCCGATGGCGAGTTTGTGATGGTAGAGTCGGGAGCAGCCGAAGCCCTACCCTCATCGGCAACCAAACTCGACTACCTTCTTGTGGGCTTGTCCGAGCCCGATCTTGACTTCCCTCCAGCCGCCTTGGTAGGAGGGACGATTGCTCTCCTCTTTGAAGACTTCCTCTGAGCCAGCTCAGCGTCAGAGAGAACCCGAGCTCATTTGGTGAAAGGGGCTTGGTCGGCCATCTCTATACAGAAAAAGTGAGTGATCAATTGCAAAAGAAACGACAACTTTTGAACTCTCGAAGAAATCAATTGAATATACCTAGCATGGAGGGGGTAAAACTTGATAGGTAAAGGAGGTCGGGAGTAATCAGCTACTTTTGAGACCTCACCAAAGCCTCCACTTACCTCATGTGTGCGATCCAGTTACTCTCCGAGTTGATCACCAATGTCGGATACTTGGGCAGAGCTGCCAAAAACCAAAACAATTAGGAGCAAGACAAGAATAAAAAAAGAAAGAGAAGAGAAAACAACAGTCTGAATATGCCTGATCTAGGTAGGCAAAGCAGGTCAAAACCCTTTATCGCAGCTCTACAGTCGCCGGAGGCTCCCACTCCCCCGATGCCAAAAACTATTTTTTCTTCCAATTCTTATTGGAGATCAGGACGTCTGTAATGATGCCCTTACCCGACTTCATCCAAGATAAAAAAAATAATACCAACCCTCGTGGAGAGGGTTGGCCTTCACTTGGTTTATGTGAAGGAATTCATCCGCGGTTAAGTCGGGGTGTCTGAGCTGAAACCACAACATAAAGGCCCCCACTAGAGCCCTCTAGGAATTTGCGTTTAGCTGGCCAAGGGTCAGCTTTAGACGAGAGACGACCTCCCTAACAATGCGGGGGAGAGGAAGCCTGTAACACCCCAAATTTCAAGGGTTGAGCAAAGCTCAACTCCCGAGGTCCAGCACATCACTTGTGCAACATGGATAATGATGTTTAAATTTTATCTATATTAATGAGTTAATATGAGTGGGATTATACCAAAACAACATATCATACTCTAGATGTAATTAAATTAAGCAAGCGAAAGTCTTAAGTAGGTGTATTTAAACATGAAAGTGTTTTACAAACTCCAGAGTATGAATATGTAAAGTGTTGTTTCAAAATATATAAAATATTAAAATGTAAAGTGTTCAACTAATTCATATATATTCCTGTAATCTCGTCAAATCAGCGCAAGGTCTACATAGACCCGCCTGAGAGCTGGCAATAGGAGAACTCCTCTTCGTCCATGAAGTTTGGCTCTGTCAAGTAGACTTCGTCTTCACCTGCACCTAAACCATAGTCTGGTTGGTGTTTTAAAACACCATCCCAGGGTGGGAGTGAGTGATCAACTCAATGGTACTATAAGGCAAAGGTTAACATGTTATCAAGTCAATCAAGCAGTAATGATAAAGCAATACAATAATCACTTCCTAACTACTCTTGTTAATGCAGGAATGGAGTGCATTAATGATGCATGCCCTCGCACAAAGCTCCCTCACAAGCGACTCCGACAACCAAGTTCGCGCATGACAACCTCCCTAAAGTGCAACTTCCTCGCCAAAGCACATGCAATGCGGTGCATGGTCGTGTTAGCCAAGTTCTTAATTAAGCTTATTCATACAGCAGGTTCGGGAAGCTAAGGTACCTCCCTTTATATCATTACCCCAAATGAATGATCCATCTAGGGTCGTCAATCCTAGTTAACCACATACGATAGGCAAGTTGTAGGGCATCACCCCTAATGAAATAGCAGTCGATAGGCAAATTCAAAAGTTTATACTCGCAGTCACTACGGGAAGGCTCGTCACCTTAGCGTAGGCCGACAGCTCGAACACGGTGTCCCATACCACCATGCCCGGCTCACGAGTTTGGGTTGCTCATTGGTCACTACGGGGAGGCTCGTCACCCCAGCGTAGGCCGACAGCTCGACCACGGTGTCCCATACCACCATGCTTGGCTGATGAGTCTTAGCAGATCATAGTACCATGGTTGAAACAGGCTTTTACATTTGTAAGTGGTACCTTAGATTTAAGCAGTGGTGTCCATACATGGCAAACACACAATGGGCCAATCGGTTTATTTGGCAAGTTCGATTGGTACGAGCACACGTTGACTTAATCGACATGGAGTGCATAAGCACCCCTTGTAGCCTAACCACTGTCGACAATCGTCGTGCAACCCGGATTCATCGAATTACCCAATGTGGCGAGACTAATTTGTCCACTTGTATATTAACTGTTACCGATTGCCTGGGCTACATTGCAACCCCAATCTTACTCAAATGCAATAAGTAGATACATGTGATAATCATATCAGCATTTAACAAACCATCCAAATTAATTCCTTATTTGAGAATTTTTTTATCAAACACATTGAACATGTTACCAACTACTTGCATTTTATCATAAATCACGTGGCGACGGATATGTTTACATAAAAGAAGTAATACATATGAGTAAGGTAAATAAGAATCCTATCTTAATACTCTTAATAATTACAAATCATCAACATTTTCTCATTCAGACAATTTACCAAACACTTAGGCATGCCTCACTAAATATATAGACTAGGTTAGTTACAATAAATATTTTAGCAAATCCTTATACAGAGAGGTCAGCATACATATGGTAATAATGAATCCTAGATTAGTAAGCATAGCAAACACAAATCATGTTTACATGTTCATTTAAACATTTCAACAAACACATAGAATGCATATTTTGTCCAACATAGTTCATACATGTAAAACATATCGAAATTAGCATGTCTAAGACGATATGGTAGCAATCAAGTCAGACATAAATCATTAACTGACATTGAAAGCATTGATATCTATAACCTAAACGTTTATAGTCTTCACCTTTTGTCATAATACTCGTTTTAGACTCGGTTTGAATCCTACGTTCCCGAAAATGGGATGACGGGTACTTAAATCACGAAATCCATTAGCTAGGTTGACAAATGACTATTCTAGATCGTAACAACGGCATTAAGTTTTGGATTTCTTACCCAAATCGTAGTTGAAACGGGTCGTGTAGCGAAGTGGGGAGGTGAATCAGTGGGTGGAGTTGTGGGAAAGAATCCAAGCAAAGATCTCCAAGAATTTTTCTTCCCTTCTTCCTCTTTTCTCTCCTTTTCTCTCTCTCCCTTAGGGTTTTTAGAAAATTCGTATGGAATGGGAATGAGGTGGTTTAAGGGCTTTATATGGGCCCATAACTGATACAAATGGCCTCAGGGCCATGGTATGCTTAATTTGTAACAAAAGGGTACCTGTTTCGGGCAAACGGGGCTCATCCGGAGGTCCACTGCCCACTTACGTCGTAGGGTAAGTTCCCTGACAATGGATCTATGCCGGATGTGATTTCGGCTTGATTGGATAGGCCGATCAGCCGTGAAAGACCCGTGTCAGATCAACGGTCGAACTTGCTCGATCAGGGCCACGAGTATACGGATATAAGCAGGGAAATTTCCTTTTCCCCTAGGCAAAGTTTGGTCAGAAACTGACGGTCTAAAATCCTCAATTTCGTGTGTAAGCGAATGGCCCAATTTACTTAAGTTTCATTTCGTTTTCTAAAGATATTCGTGTTTCTCACACTCTTTACTTAGAGTTTAAGTTATGCATTTTTGGACATAATCTGTGCTCACTTCCCATGATGGTTGTCAAGCCCAATAAGACGGTCATAACCCTATATTTTCGCAATCATCAAACTTTTAACATGCGGTCTAGGTCTGATACGGAGTTTCAATGTGCTCCCGAGAGTAACAGGCTTTTGAGATTTTTCCTAGGTTTCTAAGTAGTGCTGAGTTAGCGATTTTGATGGTTTTGGATCTTGCCATTTATATAAATAATGGTTGGAGTTAAATCCACCGATTAATTAAGTGAGTACTAATTAATTTTTGCCTAAATTTTTACAGAACACGGTCCTTAGGGATTTCTGCTTGAGGTGGTACTCAGGTCTTTGTATGAATTTTTCAAAGACATTACAAAGCCTCAGGCAGCACTTGAGGGCAACCAGAAATATTGCCACCTTGCCCTCCCTAGGTTCACTTGGAAGTTCTCCTAGTGCGGGAGCTTGAAGTACCACTGAGTTCGGTATGTGGTACATTGACCTGATCCATACCAGGTCAGACTCCTTAAAGCACAATACAACTGGGCTAGTCTTCTTAGACTACGCAGAATATGGGGTCGCCTCTTCCCTTACCGGATCAACTCCCACATGCTGCTCGGCAGAAGACTAAGCAACACCCTTGGCCCTCAAAATGGGCGCGATCTCCCTATCGCTCATCATCATGATCGAGGACAGCAGGTCGCGTAGAGCTTCCTCCGACTAGTCATAGTCCCCCCTCTCCAAATCACCCTGGATTGTAGCGGGTTCATCCTAGGTGTCTGAAGAATCTGACATCTTTTGGCCGAAAAATGAGAGCAGCAAAACAAATAAAAGAGAGAAGGAAGGAAGAAGGTCGGAGAGATAAGATTCTTACTTACCGAAAATCGTCAATTCCAGTGGGCAGCAGCAATAGAGATGGGCAGCAGAAGCAAATGCCCCTAATGCTACTAGGGCATCCACCTTTTATAGGGAATATGTCCGTACAACAATGACTGCCTGCATTTTATGCGGCAACCAAAATGGCTCCTCGATGCCCACGCTTGGCCATGTGGGGCTCTCCCACTCGTTGAACGACTTGACTCCCCAAAAGGCACCACACGTTAGCGCCCCATAAGCCAAGATCCGAACAAGCACCCTGTCAGTACACGTTGAAATTGCGGTAATGACTGCTTCAGTTGGAGTAGGAATATGTTAATATGCCCTAGAGGGGGTGAATAGGACTTTTTTAAATTTTTTATTATTATTTAAAATCCTATCAAATCTACCCTAAGAAAATATGCATAAATCAGGATTTCATCAAGGTAACTCTAATGGCTTCCAAGCCAAGTAGAGGATCCAGTCATAAAACTACTTTGAAAGATAAATAAGATGCGAATCAGAGTTTATGTGGATGTGACTGTGTGAGAAATGTGATCTCAGATAATCAAATATGAAAGCATATAATCACATAAGGAATGAAAGATAATAGCAATCACAAACACAGTCATTTTTATAGTGGTTTGACTACTTGTCTACTCCACTCCCGGCAAACGCACTCAACCCTTGAGTGTACCGAATTTCACTAAGGAGGTTTCACAACAAGTTCACCTCAAACCGAAGGTTTTAAATCAAGTTCACCTCTAACCAGTACAACCTACACCTAGGCTGACACAGCGTGTCCACATGACACAGTTTATGCTCCCACGAGCAAGGGTTAACACATAGCACCCTATTTTAGGCACACTAGCCAAGGATCCACTTAAGGAACCTCACAAGTTTATGCTCCCACGAGCAAGGGTCAACACATAGAACCTGATTTTAGGCACGTTATCTAAGGACCTACTACAAGGACCTAAATGTTTATGCTCTCCACAGAGCAAAGGTCAACACAAAGCACCCACCACGTACACTCCCACCGGAGGCCTCGTACGAGGGCTTGCAAGGGGTGAGAAACACCTTAGACCCAATCCTACAGAAGGAATGATCACAAGGGTCCTCTGGACTCTAATGACTTACAGATAAGTAGATGAGCCCCATTCAGTGCGTAGTCGAAGATCTCCTCCTTTGTTGATGAAGAATCTTCTACTTCCTTGAACCGCAACTCAGAAGATGTACTAATACATGGCAACGGGTTAGGTCAAGGTTATGATGGAATCCTACTCTCTTAAATGTTTTCTTATAAGGGATATAGAGTGATTCCAATCATCTATGCATTCAGGCATCCCAGCTTAATGATTTGCCATTAAGGTGGTAGTTGGAGGATCCTTGAATGTGAAAGTTCATTCCCCAATCCACTCTATTAAATGTCAATGATGAGGGTGGATTGGAGGATGAACTTCCATGAGAGAAAGGGCTTTAGGTATATGATCTAAGGTTAAACACTCAAAATCACTCCCTTCTTTCTCTACCAGCAACTAAGGACAAGCTCTCTATAAATAGGCAAAAGGTTCCAACAGATATAAAACGGTCACATTTATGACAGAGTTCGATATCATCGAGCAGAGTCGATATCATTGAGCATATACTCTCGATCGCATCGACTGGCCGCTCGATGACACAAACACAAATGTCAAATGCTTTTGAAACATTTTGCCAACTAGTCGAGGGAATTGAAACCTGCGTCAATGTCATCGGATTTCAAACTCCGATTTCATCGATACGAGGATCAATTCCTCGACATTTGAAAATGAGAGAGACTTGCCTTTGAAATTTTTCAGGTCAAAAGTATGATCGAGGCACACTCGATATCATCGAAATTTGACTTTCAATGATATCGATAGCAGTGTCGATGCATCGATAAATCCAAAGGATTTTCCAGTAAGCTTGTTGGACAGTTTATATCCATTCTCAATGCAATCAACCCATCCTCAATATGATCAATATTTGAATATCGATTTTATCGAGTGACCCTCGATCCAAGAATAAACAACCTAAAAATATAGCTGGATAACAGAGTGTTCAATCAATATCATCGAAGGGCTTCTGATATCATCGAAATTTGAATTTTGAGGATATCGAGGAGTACTTCAATATATCAAAGATTTCATGATTTTTCCTTAGAAGAATTTTAGACACAACAGATATGATGTCGATTTTATTGAGTCATCTTCGATAGACTCGAGATTCAAAATTCGATGATATCGATAGGACTATTGATACATCAATAATTCCGTCTAGAGATTTATGTGGTTGCTGGACATCTTATGTTCTCATTTCGATAATATCGAGTGAGCTTCGAGGACATCAACAGCACTATTCGATTACATCGATCAGTCTATCGATAAATCGACACAGGTAGAAAACTTATAGATTTTTCTGAAGTTTAAAAAAGTTTTCTAACCCAAAAACCCTATGATATTCTAATCAATTTTAAGGATTTGATTTACCTAAGGCAAGTTTGGGCACACATCCAGTTGAGGCAGACGCTTGATTGATCTTCCTATGGAGCTTCTCTGTCTAGCTGACTCAACACTCACGCTAATTGACAAACCAAGGCACTTTCACACGTGACCTCAAGCCGGCGCATGCTACCTCGAGAGTGTCGTACCATGATTGCAGATCCACTTCGATCCCTGTGCTTACCGCCTTATTCGGCATTAATGATGAGCAGACTCGACACTGATGCATAAGATAGTCTGACCTCACCAAAACTGACTTACTTCCCGAGCCCACTGCGTGAACTCAAAAGTAGGGGGCTATTGTTATGAATAAAAATGAACTAGCCAAAGAGAATGAGTCAGCTCAGACATATGTGCCCGTTGTGTGATCAGCCGCGCCAGATGTGACCAAGGAGCTCCTCAATGATCAGAACTGTAATACACTGTTGGAGAAATTGTTTATTCCTCATTTCCGACCATCAAAAGACGAAATGTCTCCCCTTCCATCAGACATTGATCCCTAACATGGTCCCATCCATTTCCAAGTTGTTGCTCGGATCATGTCAGACCCATAACCTAATATCCATTCCATTTTGTTAGGTCCCGCAGTCCTTCCAATTGAATTCTGTAAGTGCAATTGTTTATAGCCCTTTTTGTTGTCAAATTTATGGTGCCAAAGACACTGTTAGGAAGCTTGCATATGTGAAGATCAAAGCTCTATTCAAGATCAACTTTGATGGACAAGCACTGCTCACAAGTCAAGACTCGAGGAAGTGAGTTTGTTCGACTTAATTCAAAGACAAGGATAATGCAAGAAGCCTTTAAGTTCAATCTTAAGATCTCAAGAAGCTTTCAAGTTTGAACTACATCAAGACTTCAAGCTTCACTACTTTCAAGGTCACTTATCCTTAAGTTTCAATGTCCTTACTTCACTATTGAGGTTTGACTGACCGTGGGTTGACCTTTAGAGTAGGCTATTTTAGATACATAATCTATATATTTTACATGAGAGAGTTTAGCCTGTTCTAAGACTAGTCCTGGACTTTGTTCGACTAATCCTAGCACTGCTTCAACCTGTCTAAGGATTTCCTGGATCAGTCGTAAGTTTGTTGTAAAATTCAGATATTTTCTGTTAGTCTTCGACTAGTCCTGGGGACTGTTCGACTAGTCGTAGGAACAGTGTCGACTGGTTCTTCGATCAGTTATAGACCTTCGACTCAAACTATAGCGATGATTTGCACTTAGCTTCGACTAGTCGTGTGTGACCTTCGACCAGTTGAAGATGCCCTACGACCGGTCGTGAAACCGTCTTATCCTATCGCACCTGAATTTTCAAATATCTGTTGGATCTTCGACTAGTCATAGAGTCTTAAGACCAGTCGAAGACGTGATTTATTCACACTATAAATAGAGCACGAATCTCAGAATAAAATAGATCATTCAAGCTAATTTAATTCGGCCTTCTGAGAGAAAAATCTGTGCTCTGTTTAAGCTAAGTGTGCATATTTAATATCTTCTTTATTTAGCTTTCTTAATTGATTTTGTTTCTTGTATTCCAATTAGATTTGAAAAGAGGAAGTGTTGTCATTCCTTTTTCTGAAATCAAAATCAATTAAAGTTAGCCCTTTTGTTTTAATTTAAAATCTATTAGAACTTAAAACCATTATATAGTGAGTATTGGACATTGAACTTTGACATTCAAATCTCTACTCCAACTTGGTTCTTCTCCGCTGCTACAACAAAAAAGAAAAACAGGTGTTTTACAATTTGTGTAATTTACTTTATTTGATTTTATTTGAGGTTAAGCCAGAAAAAATCTCATTATATTAGTTATCTGAGGAGAGTCAGGAAAAGTCAGAAAAGAGGGTTTTTTGAATTGTGTAAGCCCTTTGAAAAAGACACAATTGTGAAGGTTTTTGGTGAACTTGTGAAAACCTATTTGATAGTGAACGCTAATATCCCCTATGTGAGGATATTAGGAGTGGAGTAGCATTCTGTGTGACGGTTGTTGAACAATTAGTGTACACACAGGCGAACCACTATAACTCCTTGTGTTGTGTGGAAGTGTGTTTTATTTTCCTATCTTTGATTATTCTTTTGTGGAATGCATGTGGATGTGAATAGTGTAATCATTTTAACTTCAAGCTCAGTGTGGAATGTTGTAATAGTTTAGATTTAAATTTCAGCAATTTATTTCAAGCTATTCCTTTATTTTGTTTGAGCTTTAGATTTTCTAAATTGTTATAGTAAGGTTGCCCTGCCATTTCTATGGTGCATGGTTGTCCCTAGAATAATCAATATTTGAGATTACATTTTATTCCTCTGTTTAGTTTCAATTTGTTTATTCCTCGAAAGTTTGAGTTCTTAATACAAAGAACTTTCTAGAAATCAGGTTGTCCTACCATAAACTTTGTTTTTTGGTGTAAGGTTGTCCTTAGAAGTATCAATCTCTCAATACGTGTTTATTGAGGTTGCTATTCATTTCAGTATTGTGAATTGATTTACTTTATTTGGCTATCTGATTATTTAAATTCTGCTGTAATTATTTTAAATTTGGCATAGTCCTATTCACCCTCCCCCCCCCCCCCCCCCCTCTAGGACATATAGCTTGGCCATTTCAAGTGGTATTAGAGCCTAATAGCTCGCTTTTAATTGTTATTCTTAGATTTACTTCCTGAGCTAACGATCTAAGCTTTATATAAGATGTCAAATTTTGATAGCCTTTCAGTCACTATGCCTCCACGTTTTGATGGCAACAATTATGCCTATTGGAAAGCCAGGATGAGAATTTTCCTCAAATCCATGGATGAAAATGTGTGGCTAGCCACAGTGAATGAATAGACCCCTCCTATCACTGAAGTGACCAGTGTTGATGGTTCAAAAACCACAAAAATAATGGCTTATTTTTCTTGGACCACACTTCAGAAAAGTGAGAGTAGTGTAAATGCTAAAGCACTAAATGCAATTACATGTGCACTAAATGCAATTACATGTGCACTATCACCAGATGAATTCAAAAGAATTATATCTTGTGATTCTGCAAAACAAGCTTAGGAGATATTAGAAATGACACACAGGGGTACATCAATTGTCAAAAAAATCTAAAGTCCAACTCCTCACAACCAAATTTGAAGAAATTCATATGGAGGAAAATGAAATGTTTATGGACTTTTACACAAGATGAAATGACATTGTAAACTCAATGTGGGGTCTTGTCAATAAAATCCCAAAAAGTAAAGTGTGTACAAAGATACTACGCTCACTTCCTGAACGGTTCAATTCTAAAGTAACCACGATCCAGGAACTTCGTGATACGGACAATATGAGGGTAGAAGTGAAAAGGCCTAGCTATATGTCCTAGAGGGGGGGTGAATAGGACTATGCCAAATAAAACTTATAACAGCGGAATTAAAAAGAATATGATAACCAAAATAAATCACAATGCAGGAAAGTAAAACAACCTCAAAATTCAGATCTTGAGAGGTTGATACAAATGTTGTTCTAAGGACAACCTTACATCAAAAACCAAAGTTTATGGTAGGACAACCTTATTTCTAGAAAGATCTTTGTATCAAATCTCAAACCAAAGAGGCATACAGAAATAAACACAAATTGAACTGAAATAAATTGTAAACACAAATGTATTATTCTAAGGATAGCCATACACCATAAAAATGGCAGGGCAACCTTGCTGGAACAACTTTAAAGGAAATTAAATATCAAGCTGATAAAGGAATAGCAGAAAATAAATTCTAAACTATTACAAAATTCCCACAATGCTTGAAGTAAATGATTACAACATTCACCACCATACATACATCCCACAAATAAATAATTAAGATTAGAAGTATAAATCATTCAACCACAACACAAGGGATTATAGTGGTTCGGCTGTGTGTTCACCAACTATTAAACAACAGCTACACAGAATGCTACTCCACTCCTAATATCCTCACACAGGGGATATTAGCGTTCACTAACAAAATAAGTTTTCTCAGGTTCACCCAAAACCTTTACAATTGTGTCTTTGTCTGTGGGCTTACATAATTAAAAAACCCCACTTCTGAGTTTTCCTGGCTTTCCTCAAGTAACCAATACAACAAGATTTTTCTGACAAATCTTGAAAGAAACCAAAACAGAAATGAATTTACAATTAAATGTAAAATACGATTATATCCTTCGTTGTGTGAAGGTAGAACCAAGTCGAGTAGATGATTGAATGTCTAAGTTCAATGTCCAGTACTCAATTACAATGGTTCTAGTTCTAATGGATTTTAAATTAAACCAAATAGGGCTTGCCTTAATTGATTTTGATTCCAAAGAAGGGAATAACAATTCCTCTTATCAAATTAGATTGGAATAATAGAAACAAAATCAATTAAATAAAGCTAAAGAAAGAGAATATTAAATAAGCACACTTAGCTTAGATGGAGCACAGAATTATCTCTCAGAAGTTTGACGAAGATTGGCTTGAATGGATTAATTAATTCCGTTAATTCTTCTGAGATTCGTGCTCTATTTATAGGTGAGCAGATCGCGTCTTTGATTGGTCTAGGGAGCTCTTCGACTAGTCGAAGAATTAACATATATTTGAAAAAATCGGGCGCAATAAGCTTTGACCATTCTACGACTGGTCGAAGGTGTCCTTCGACTGGTCATAGGTCACCTTCGACTGGTAGAAGAACCTGAATTTCATCACTGGATTTTGAGTCGAAGACTTTTGATTGGTCAAAGATGCAGTCGACACTGTTCCTTCGACTGGTCGAACAGATTCCTGGACTAGTCGAAGCCTAACAGAAAATATCTAAATTTTATAACAAACTCATGACTGATCGAGGAATTTCTTAGACTGGTCGAAGCAAAGCTAAGACTAGTCGAAGAAAGCCTAGGACAAGTCTTAGAACTGCCCAAACTCATGTAACTTAAACATATGACTTATGTATCCAAAATGGCCTACTCTTAAGGTCAACCTAAGGTCAATCAACAATTGTGAAGGACATTGAAACATTAGGAACAAGTGACCTTGAAGTTTAAGCCTTGAAGTCTTAATGTAGTTCAATCTTGAAATCTTGATGTAGCTCAACCTTGAAAGTGTCTTGAGTTCTTTACGAACGGCCTTGTACGCTTCTTGAAGTCTTGCATTCTTGAGACTTGTCTTGTGAGCAATACTTGCAGTCAAGGTTGATCTTTGAGTGAATCTTTGTACTTGTGAGCTTTGCTTGTTCATGAATGTTGATCTTTGAGAGAGCTTCACTTATGCAAGTTATATAACAGTGATTTTGGCACCACAAATTTGACAACAGACAGGGATATAAACTATAGCACTTACAATCTCCCCCTTTGTCAAATTAGTGACAAAACACATAACCAAGATAAACATAAAGTAAAACAACTGGTTAAAGAATCATGAACCAGTTAATATCAACTGGCTTACCTGCAAATCAATATTCAATATTCAGCATTCAACATTCAACCAGTTCATTCATCTAGTTCAAACATACTCCCCCTGAGTAACATAACCAATGCTACTCCTCTAGCAATTGCATAGTTAAGAACAAACCATTTTCCCCCTTTTTGTCACAATATGACAAAGGAAACAATAATAAAGGAGAACTAAATAAAGGGATATATGAGAGTAAACATGAGGAGTTATGATATTATAGCAAAAACCAGAGATAGAGATACTCAGCATAGTTTCACATAGAACAAATACCCAGCATAAAACAAAGATAGGATCCAATTCAAAATCAGTTAACCTAGTGCTAAGTTATAAAGTTATTACAGACCAGTAATCCCATATAAACTAATCAGAACCAGAACCAGATGATGGAACAAGAATGGAGGGATCAAGTTGGTGCATGCCTTTGTTCAATCGCCTAAGATATTTGCGCATGTACTTGAATTGTAAATCATGAGCAACAGACATGTTTTCCATCTTTACATTTATATTCTCAACTTTATCCTCCAATGCACTCAGACGTGCATCAACATCAGATGGTTCAAAATCTGGATCATTTGTTGAATCAGAATCCAGTTCCTCAAAAATGTCATCCATATTAATGTCATCACCAGCTTCTTCATGACCACCACCACCACCACCTTGTTCAGGAAGTAATTCCAGCTTCATCTTATTGATATTAGTATTGTTGAAAATCAGATGATGGATAGGTGCCTCATCAACCGGCATATCGACTAACATATGTGTAGCCAATACAGTCATTAAATAGGCAAAAGGAATGTCACTATGACCAGGATGGAGTCTAAACTGAAGAATGAAATGACAGATTAAGGATGGTAAACAAATCCGAGTACCACTGGCAATAGCATGGATAACACGAACCATAAACGAGGTCAAGTCAGTTTTATTACCCGAAAGAGGATACAGATTAGACATAAAGATTTTGTGGAGAACTCTGTATTTAGGTAACAAATACCTTGTGGGAAGCGCATTCCCTTTTTATGCCCAGTGAACATCCATGTTGCACAAATCTCTAATGAGCATGCGTTTTTCAAAAATTGAGGGTTTATTAGTTAGGTTATGGATAGGAATACCCTCATCATTCACAGGAATGTCCATAAGGGCTGAAATTAAATGATGATCAATGTCAAAAGGCCCTTCTCTAGTAGATATTTTAAAAGTTAAATCATCCTGTGAGAAAACACTAATACATGCAAACATGGATTGGGCAATGGACCGGTATGCTAGCCCACCCCAATGTAATAAGTTAACCCAACCTACAGCTTCAAGCATAGGAAGGATGTCAAAAGGTGTAATATGATTAACATCAACAGGATGTTCAACAATAACTTTACGTAATTTAATGTCTCTAATATAAGATGGATCTTCATTTGGAACAAGAAGATGACGCTTAGTGATAATGGTCGATCTGGAGGAAGAAGAAGGAGCACGTGAAGTAGTTTTTCTACCTCTAGAAGCCATTTGCAACAACGATAACAAGGAAATAAGAAGTTGCAAAGAATTGAGAAGTGGGTTTACTCAAAATAGATTTTTCAAAATCCAAACTCCAAATCTCAATGAAATCCAAAAATAGAAAGCTTCAAGCTAGAAAAGGAAATAATCTAAACACAGATCTGCAAGAAAAACGTATATGGAACACTAACCTTGAAGAACAAGAATAGTGGGTTCAACAAGTCGAAACTTGGCTCCTTAGAGAGAGAAAAAAATGGAATGAGGAAGAAAGCAAAATCCCCAAATTTTAAGTGTTTCCTGAGATATACGACTGGTCGTGGATATCTACGACCGGTCAAAGTTCGACTGGTCAAGTATACTCACAATTGGTTGAAGAATGTCTAAAAATTCATATTTCTTGCAAATTATTCAAAAATTAGAATTCAACCTAGCAAATATATACACTATGATACAAGTAGGCATAAATAATCATTTTAAAATGCACATGCCAAGATCAAATTTCATCTTTTTGAACCTACTTTTATCGAGAGGTTTTGTGAAAATGTCAACTCGTTGATCTTCGATAGGAATATATTCCAGAGATATAACTTTTTCTTCTACTAATTCCCGAATATAATGAAATCTAATGTCAATGTGCTTAGTATGAGAATGCTGAATAGGATTTTTTGAAATATTTATAGCACTGGAATTATCACAATGTAATAACATAGAATCCTGTTTAATTTCATAATCACTTAGCATTCGTTACATCCAAACAAGCTGTGTACATGCATTACCAGCTGTGATATACTCAACTTCAGCTGTTGAAAGTGATAGAATTTTGTTTCTTATTAAACCAGGAAATTAGACAATTTTTAATATAAAAGCAACCACCACTGGTTGATTTTCTATCATCTAGATTACCAGCCCAGTCAGCATCCGAGTACCCAGCTAATTGGACACTAGTCTCATGAGGATACCAGAGACCGAGATTTATAGTACTTACGATATATCTAATAATCCGCTTGACAACAATCAAGTGAGATTCTTTTGGATCAGATTGATATCTTGCGCAAATACCAACACTTAGAGAAATATCAGGTCTACTAGCATTACATATAACAAACTGCCAATCATACTCCGATAAAGTTTTAAATCAACATTTTTACTATTAGAGTCTTTTGAGAGTTTCAGGGTAGTACTCATAGGAGTATCGAAATTCTTACCATTCTCAAATCCAAATATCTTGATTAGATTCAAAGCATACTTAGATTGAGAAATGAATATTCCTTCAGGTTGTTGCTTTACTTGCAATCCAAGGAAATAAGTCAATTCCCCAACCATGCTCATTTCGAACTGTGATTTCATCAAATCTGCAAACTCAGTAGTCAAGTCAGTACAAGTTGATCCATAAATAATATCATCAACATAAATATGTACCATTAAGATATGATCATTATGTTTTTTAACAAACAGAATTTTATCAACAGATCCCATTTGAAAATTATGACTTAAAAGAAATTTTGTTAGTTTCTCATACCATGCCCTAGGTGCTTGTTTTAATTCATAAAGTACCTTTTTTATTGAACCACAATTCATAAGCCGTTTTATTATTATCTTTGCTAGTGTAGACTTGGTTAATAATATAGCAAGCTGTGTTGACTACTTCAGCCCAAAGATTTTTAGAGAGCTTCATGCTATTCAACATGACATTAGCCATTTCTTGAAGCACCCTATTCTTTCTTTCCACAATTCCATTTTGTTGTGAAGTTTTGGGTGCTGAAAATTCATGTAATATTCCTTGGTCGGTACAGAACTTCTCAAAATTACTATTCTCAAATTCAAATCCATGATCACTACGAATCTTACTAATTTGAGAAGATTTTTCAGTTTGAATCCTTTTGAGAACTTTTCTTACTTCTTCAAGGGTTTTAGATTTATCCCTTAAGAAGACTACCCATGTAAATCTGGTAAAGTCAGTAACTATTACTAGGATATACTTTTTCCCACGTCGACTTTCCGTTCTAGTAGGTCCTATTAGATCCATGTCGAGGAGTTCGAGTGGTCTTGATGTGGTATTTGAATTCACCTTTTTGTGTGAGTTCCTTGTTTGTTTGCCTATCTGGCACTCACCACATATTTTATCTAATTTCTGAAGTTTGGGTAAACCTCTTATAAGTTCTCATTTGCTCAATCTATATAAATTTCGATAATGTACATGTCCAAGACGTTTGTGCCATAAATCCGTCTCGTCTATATGGACCATGTAACATGTTTGATTAGACGAGTTGAATTCGCTAATAATATAGCAATTTTCAGATGTTCTACGTCCAGTTAATATTACAGAACCCTTATTGTTTAGTATCTCATAGCTTTGATTAGAAAATCGAACACTATGGTTATTATCACATATTTGAGATATGTTAAGCAAGTTATGTTTTAAGCCTTCAACATATAAAACGTTTTTAAACACAGGTAGATTAAAAAGTTGAACCGTACCTTGGCCTATAATCTTGCAGTTGCTACCATCACTAAATGTGGTGAACCATCAGTCATATCTTTTAGATCCGTGAATAAAGCTTTGTCACCTGTCATATGCCTGGAGCATCCACTGTCTAGGTACCACTTTAAATGACTTGTTGATTTGAAAGCAGTGTGAGCAACCAACCAGGCAACTTTAGGAACCCATTTCATAACTGTTTTGGGTTTAGGAACATAGTTGGTCTTCTTTTGTTTATAGTTGTAAGAATGACCTATAAAGTTAGATTTTAAGAGCTCCTTGAGTAAATCAACTATCTTTTCAGCTAGTGGATTTCTTTTCTGATTAATGTTGACATGGCTGCTTCTAGATTTTTGAAAAGTTTTTGAATTTCTAGAAAAACCTTGATAAGTACTTTTCCCTTTTGAGTATGAGAACTCTCCTTTTACA
This sequence comes from Magnolia changhungtana, assembly GCA_030180095.1. Classification (NCBI taxonomy): domain Eukaryota; kingdom Viridiplantae; phylum Streptophyta; class Magnoliopsida; order Magnoliales; family Magnoliaceae; genus Magnolia; species Magnolia changhungtana. The sequence goes on from JASAUF010000625.1 coordinate 9,624,683, forward strand.
AACATAGGAGGAGTATACGTTTGTTTAGGAGATAAATTTTTATCATAGCCCAACCTAGATAGATCACCACATTTTCTTAATCTGGATAAAAGTTTTTTTAACTTTGGATCACCTTGGGTATATTTCTATGTGTCCTTTAGACTCAGAAGAGAAGATACTTCATTTTTTAGTTTCTCAATTTCAGATTTCAAATCAACAATTAGGGAGTTTTTGAATTCAAAATCGCATTTTGATTTTTCAAAACAATCTGAAATTTATGATATTTCTAAGATAAGTGATTCAAAACATTCTTTGAGTTTAGAAAACTTTTCTTTTTGAAGTTTAAGTTTGACAGTAATTTTACAACTTTCCTTATTTAAGTCATTGTAAGCGTCTTGAAGATCATCTTCATTTTTACATTCACTACTCAGATTTTCTTCACTTGTTGAGTCATTATCTGAAAATGTGAATTTGGCTAGAGTCATAAGAGCTTTAACTTCATTGCCCGACTCAGTTTCAGAATCTTCTGATTCAGAAGAAGCTTCAGAATCAGATGATTCATCCCATGTTGCCAACATACCCTTCTTCTTGGGTTTGTCCTTTTTAGGACATCTATTTGGTAAGTGCCCATATTCTTGACAGTTGTAACATTGACTATCTTTCAAAGATTTTCGAGATTTAGGTCTAAACTTCTTTTTATCATTTGATTTTTGGAAATCAACCCTTTTCTTGCTTTTGAAAATCTTGTAAAATTTCATAGCTAAAAGAGTCATAGCATCTTCTGAATCAGAATTTTCTTCTGAATTACATTTAGAAGATTTTAGTGCGATAGATTTACCTTTAAGAGCTTTAAAGTTTAACTCGTAGGTTTATAGAGAACCAACTAGTTCTTCTACCCTTATATTATCCATATCACGAAGTTCCTGGATCGCGGTTACTTTAGAATTGAACCGTCCAGGAAGTGAGTGTAATATCTTTGCACACACTTTACTTTCTGGGATTTTATCGCCAATACCCCACATTGAGTTTACAATGTCATTCAATCTACTGTAAAAGTCCATAAACATTTCATTTTCCTCCATATGAATTTCTTCAAATCTGGTTGTGAGGAGTTGGACTTTAGATTTTTTGACAATTGTAGTACCCTCGTGTGTCATTTCTAATATATCCTAAGCTTGCTTTGCAGTATCACAGGAAATGATTCTTTTGAACTCATCCGGTGATAGTGCACAAGTGATTGCATTTAGTGCTTTAGCATTTGCACTACTCTCACTTTTTTGAAGTGTGGTCCATTGGTAATATGGTGTGACTTTCATAGATTTTGAACCGTCAACCCCAGTAACTTCCATGATAGGGGGATTCCATTCAGTCACTGTGTCTTGCCACACACTCTCATCCATTGATTTGAGGAAGATCCTCACTCTGGCTTTTCAATAGGCATAGTTGGAGCCATTAAAGGGTGGAGGCCTAATGACTGAAAGGCTATCAAAACTTGACATCTAAAATAGCTTAAATCGTTAGCTCAGGAATTAAATCCAAGAATTAAAAAAGAGCTATATGGCTTTGATACCACTTGAAAAGGCCTAGCTATATGTCCTAGAGGGGGGGTGAATAGGACTATGCCAAATAAAACTTATAACAGCAGAATTAAAAAGAATATGATAGCTAAAATAAATCACAATGCAAGAAAGTAACACAACCTCAAAATTCAGATCTTGAGAGGTTGATACAAATGTTGTTCTAAAGATAACCTTACACTAAAAACCAGAGTTTATGGTAGGACAACCTTATTTCTAGAAAGATCTTTATATCAAATCTCAAACCAAAGAGGCATACAGAAATAAACACAAACTGAACTGAAATAAATTGTAAACACAAATGTATTGTTTTAGGGACATCCATACACCATAAAAATGGCAGGGCAACCTTGCTGGAACAACTTTAAAGGAAATTAAATATCAAGCTGATAAAGGAATAGCAGAAAATAAATTCTAAACTATTACAAAATTCCCACAATGCTTGAATTAAATGATTACAACATTCACCACCATACATACATCCCACAAATAAATAATTAAAGATTAGAAGTATACATCATTCAACCACAACACAAGGGATTATAGTGGTTCGCCTGTGTGTTCACCAACTATTAAACAACACCCACACAGAATGCTACTCCAGTCCTAATATCCTCACACAGGGGATATTAGCGTTCACTAACAAAATCGGTTTTCTCAGCTTCACCCAAAACCTTTACAATTGTGTCTTTGTTTGTGGGCTTGCACAATTAAAAAACCCCACTTCTGAGTTTTTCCGGCTCTCCTCAGATAACCAATACAACAAGATTTTTCTGGCAAATCTTGAAAGAAACTAAAACAGAAAGGAATTTACAATTAAATGTAAAATACCTGATTATCTCTTTCGTTGTAGAAGCCCGGTAGAACCAAGTCAGAGTACATGATTGAATGTCCAAGTTCAATGTCCAGTACTCAATTACAATGGTTCTAGTTCTAATGGATTTTAAATTAAACCAAATAGGGCTTGCCTTAATTGATTTTGATTCCAAAGAAGGGAATAACAATTCCTCTTATCAAATTAGATTGGAATAGCATAAACAAAATCAATTAAATAAAGCTAAAGAAAGAGAATATTAAATAAGCACACTTAGCTTAGATGGAGCACAAAATTATCTCTCAGAAGTTTGACAAAGATTGGCTTGAATGGATTAATTAATTCCGTTAATTCTTCTAACATTCGTGCTCTATTTATAGGTGAGCAGATCGCGTCTTCGACTGGTCTAGGGAGCTCTTCGACTAGTCGAAGAATTAACAGATATTTGAAAAAATCGGGCGCGATAAGCTTTGACCGTTCTACGACTGGTTGAAGGTCTCCTTCGACTGGTCATAGGTCACCTTCGACTGGTCGAAGAACCTGAATTTCATCGCTGGATTTTGAGTCGAAGACTTTCGACTGGTCGAAGATGCAATCGACACTGTTCCTTCGACTGGTCGAACAGATTCCTGGACTAGTCGAAACCTAACAGAAAATATCTGAATTTTGTAACAAACTCATGACTGATTGAGGAATTTCTTAGACTGGTCGAAGCAAAGCTAAGACTAGTCGAAGAAAGCCTAGGATAAGTCTTAGAACTGCCCAAACTCATGTAACTTAAACATATGACTTATGTATTCGAAATGGCCTACTCCTAAGGTAAACCTAAGGTCAATCAAACCCCAATCATGAAGTAAGGACATTGAAACATTAGGAACAAGTGACCTTGAAGTTTAAGCCTTGAAGTTTTGATGTAGTTCAATCTTGAAATCTTGATGTAGCTCAACCTTGAAAGTGTCTTGAGTTCTTTATGAACGGCCTTGTACGCTTCTTGAAGTCTTGCATTCTTGAGGCTTGTCTTGTGAGCAATACTTGCAGTCAAGGTTGATCTTTGAGTGAATCTTTGTACTTGTGAGCTTTGCTTGTTCATGAATGTTGATCTTTGAGAGAGCTTCACTTATGCAAGTTATATAACAGTGATTTTGACACCACAAATTTGACAACAGACAGGGATATAAACTCTAGCACTTATAAGAAGAACTAGTTGGTTCTTTACAAACCTATGAGTTAAACTTTAAAGCTCCTAAAGGTAAATCTATAGCACTTAAATCTTCTAAAATTGTTTCTGAAGAAAACTCTAATTCTGAAGATGATATGGCTCTTTTAGCAAAGAAGTTTTATAAGATTTTCAAAAGTAAGAAAAAGGTTAATCTTCAACAATCAAATGATAAAAAGAAATTTAGACCCAAAACTCGAAAATCTTTGAAAGACAGTCAGTGTTACAACTGCCATGAATATGGGCATTTTGCAAACAAATGTCCTAAAAAGGACAAACCCAAAAGGAAGGGTATGTTGGCTACTTGGGATGAATCATCTAAGTCTAAAGCTACTTCTGATTCAGAAGATTTTGAAACCAAGTCGGGCAATGAAGTTAAGGCCCTTATGACTCTAGCCAAGTTCACTCTTTCAGATCATGATTATTCAACTAGTAAAGAAAATCTGAATAGTGATTATGAAAATGAAGAAGATCTTCAATATGCTTACAATGCCCTATACAAGGAAAGTTGTAAAATTGTTGTGAAGCTTAAACTTCAAAAAGAAAAGTTTTTTAAACTCAAAGAATGCTTTGACTTACTTGTTTTAGAAAAATTTCAAATTTTAGATAGTTTTGAAAAATCAAAATGTGAATTGGAATTCAAAACCTCCCTGATTGAAGATTTGAAATCTAAAATTAAGAAACTCAAGAATGAAGTATCTTCTCTTCTGAGTTTGAAGGATACATGGAGGTATGCCCAAGGAGATCCAAAGTTAGAAAAACTTTTATCCGAATCTAGAAAATGTGGTGATCGATCCAGGTTAGGCTATGATAAAAACATACCTCATAAACAGAAGAGTACTCCTCCCAACTTTGTGAAAGGAGAAGCTTCAAACTCAAAAGAAAAAGATACTTGTCAAGGTTTTTCTAAAAATACAAAAACTTTTCAAAAACCTAAACATAGCTATATCAATTTCAAAAATCAGAACAGAAACCCACTGGCTGAAAAAATAGTTGTTTACTCGAGGAGCTCTTAAAATCTAACTCAGTAGGTCATTCCCACAACTATAAATAGAAGAAGACCAACTATGTTCCTAAACCCAAAATAGTTCTGAAATGGGTTCTTAAAGTCACTTGTTTGGTTGCTTACACTGCTTTCAAAGCTACATGCCTTCTAAATGGTACCTAAATAGTGGATGCTCAAGGCATATGATGGGTGATAAAGGTCTATTCACCGATCTCAAAGACATGACTGATGATTCAGTCACATTTGGTGATGGCAGCAACTGCAAGATTATGGGCCAAGGTACTGTTCAACTTTATAACCTTCCTTTATTCAAAAATGTCTTATATGTAGAAGGTCTAAAACATAACTTGTTTAGCATATCTCGAATATGCGATAATAACCATAGTGTACGATTTTCTAATCAAAGCTGTGAGATTCTAAATAACAGAGGCTCGGTAATATTAACTGGACGAAGAACGTCTGAAAACTGCTATATTGTAAGCGAATCCAGCTCATCTAATCAATTGTACTACATAGTCCATATAGACGAGACTGATTTATGGCACAAACGTCTTGGACATGTACACTACCGAAATCTATATAGATTGAGCAAACAAGAACTTATAAGAGGTCTACCCAAACTACAAAAATTGGATAAAATATGTGGTAAATGCCAGATTGGCAAACAAACAAGGAACTCAAATAAAAAGGTGAATTCCAATACCACATTAAGACCACTCGAGCTTCTCCATATGGATCTTGTAGGACCTACAAGGACAGAAAGTCGAGGTGGTAAAAGATATATCTTGGTAATAGTGGATGATTTTACCAGATATACATGGATTGTCTTCTTAAGGACAAATAAAAAACCCTTGAAGAAGTGAAAAAGGTTCTAAAAAGAATTCAAACTGAAAAGAGTTCTCAAGTCAGTAAGATTCGTAGTGATCATGGATCTGAATTTGAGAATAGCAGTTTTGAGAAGTTCTGTAGCGACCAGGGAATATTACATGAATTCTCAGCACCCAAAACTCCTCAAAAAAATGGTATTGTCGAAAGAAAAAATAGAGTGCTTCAAGAAATAGCTAATGTCGTGTTAAATAGTATGAAGCTCTCTAAGAATCTTTGGGCTAAAACAGTCAATACAGCTTGCTACATCATTAACCGGGTTTACACTAGTAAAGGTAATAATAAAACGGCTTATGAATTGTGGTTTGATAAAAAGCCTACTGTCAAATACTTTTGAGTTTTTGGCAGTAAGCGCTATATTTTACGAGATCATGAAAATCTAGGAAAGTTTGAAACAAAGAGTGATGAAGGGATCTTTTTAGGATACTCTTTAAACAGTCGAGCTTATAGGGTTCTGAACAAAAGAACCGGTGTGATTCAAGAGTCCATCAATGTGGTCATTAATGATCACTTGAACACGCCAGTCTCAAGTTCAGATAATGATGAAGTTCTTGTAATTGATAAATCTAATACTTCATCTAATCAGACTGATTCTGATCTGAGGACTGTTAAAGATCATCCAACCACACAGATTCTTGGAAACCCTCTCACTGGTGTTTGTTCCCATAGACTACTTGAGGATATATGTAATTACGTATGTTTTACATCCCAGATAGAACCATCTAACGTAAAGAAGCTCTTGCTGATGAAAACTGGAGTGTTGCAATGCAAGAAGAACTTAATCAATTTGTTCGAAATGATATCTGGTATCTTGTTCCTAGACCTAAAGATAAACATATTATTGGAACAAAGTGGATTTTTAAAAATAAGTCTGACGAGCTTGGGAATATTATTCGAAACAAAGCAAGATTAGTTGTACAAGGGTACACTCAAATTGAAGGCATTGATTATGATGAAACCTTTGCCCCAGTTGCTCCTCTTGAATCAATCAGACTTTTTATATCCATGGTATGCTTTAAAAAGTTTAAAATTTTTCAAAGGAATGTAAAGAGTGCCTTTTTAAATGGTGATTTACATGAAGAAGTTTATGTTGAACAACCTACAGGGTTTGAAGATCCTAAGTTTACTGATCATGTATATCGTCTTAAAAAAGCTCTCTATGATCTAAAACAAGCTCCCAGAGCATGGTATGAGAAATTGACTAAGTTTTTACTTTGTCATAACTTTCAGATGGGAAGTGTTGATAAAACATTGTTTGTTAAGAAACATAACGAAGATATCTTAATGATTCAAATCTACGTAGATGATATCATTTATGGATCTACTTGTACTGACATGACTATTGAGTTTGCAGATTTGATGAAATCTTAATTTGAGATGAGCATGGTTGGGGAATTGAATTACTTCCTTGGGTTACAAGTAAAACAACTACCTGATGAAATGTTCATCTCTCAAACTAAATATGCTATGAATTTGATTAAGAGATTTGGATTTAAGAATGGTAAGAAATCTGATACTCCTATAAGTACAACTTTGAAACTCAAGAGATCTGCAGGTAAAAATGTGGATCCGAAACTGTATCGGAGTATGATTGGTAGTTTACTATATTTAACTGCTAGTAGACCCGATATTGCTCTAAGTGTTGGTGTATGTGCTAGATATCAGTCTGAACCTAAAGAATCACATTTGATTGTGGTCAAACGGATTATACGATATGTCGCTAGTACTGTTAATCTCGGTCTATGGTGTCCACATGAGACTAGTATTCAATTAGCTGGGTACTCGGATGTGGTAAAAATTTGGTAATCTTGATGATAGAAAATCAACCAAGATGGTGGTTGTTTTTATATTGGAAACTGTTTAGTTTCTTGGCTTAGTAAGAAAAAAAGTTATATATCACTTTCAACAGCTGAAGCTGAATATATCACAGCTGGTAATGCGTGTACACAGCTTGTTTGGATGAAACGTATACTAAGTGATTATGGAATTAAACAAGATTCTATGTTATTATATTGTGATAATACAAGTGCCATAAATATTTCAAAAAATCCAATTCAGCATTCTTGTACTCAGCATATTGATATTAGATTTCATTATATTCGAGATTTAGTAGATGAAAAGGTAATATCATTGGAATATATCCCTACCGAGAATCAACGTGCTGATATTTTCACTAAACCGCTTGACAAAAGTAGGTTTAACAAAATGAAATTTGATCTTGGCATGTGCATTCTAAAATGATTATTTATGCCTATTTGTATCATATTGTATATATTTGCTAGATTAAATTTCCAATTTTTTGAAATATGCATGAAAATCTGATTTTTAGTGGTACTCGACCAGTCGAGGATTTCCTCGACCTGTCGTGGACGACCGGTCGAAGGAAACCCATGACCAGTCGTAGATCGCGGTGAATCACTTAAATTTGGGAAAAATCAATTTCTTCTTCGTTTCCTCTTCACTCTCCAACGGGCCGACGCTCGACCAGTCGAACCCACCTTCCAAATCCTTAGAGGTTAGTGCTCAATTTGCATTTTTTTATAGATTTGTGTTTAGATCACTTCCATTTTACTTTTGAAGTTATCTATTTCAAATTTTGTTGAAATTTGGGGTTTTCCTTTTGAAAAATCTGATTTGAGCAAACCCTCTTCTCAAACCTTTGCAACTTTTTATTTTCTTGAAATCTTTGTTGCAAATGGCATCTAGAGGGAAAAAGGAAACATCCCGTGGTCCGTCTTCTTCTTCCAGATCAGTACCTCTCACTAAGCGTCATCTTCGGACTCTCGATGATGATCCGTCTTATGTTCAGGTCATCAGATTGTGAAATGTTATTGTTGAACATCAAGTTTCTATTAATCATGTTGCTCCTTTTAATATCCTTCCTATGCTTCAAGCTGTAAGTTGGGATAACTTATTACATTGGGATGGGCCAGCATACCGGTCCATTACACAGTCCATGTTTGCATGTATATGTGATTTTTCACTAGAGAATTTAACTTTTAAAATAGCCACTAGAGAAGGACCATTTGACATTGATCATCATTTGATTTCAGCTCTTATGGATATTCCTGTGAATGATGAGGCCATTCCTCTCCATAATTTATCTGATAAACCCTCAGAAACTAAGAAACGTCAACTCACTAGAGATTTATGCAATATGGATGCTCAATGGAATCATAAAGGGAATGCACTTCCCTCAAGGTATTTGTTACCTAAATACAGAGTTCTTCATAAAATCTTTGTGTCTAACTTATATCTACGATCAGGTAATAAATCTGAATTGACTTCCTTCATGGTTCGGGTTCTTTATGCTGTCGCCAGTGGTATGTCTATCTGTTTACCATCCTTAATTTGTCACTCCATTCTTAATTTTCGTCTCCATCCTGGTCACAGTCACATTCCTTTTGCTTATTTGATGACTATATTGGCTACTCATATGTTAGTTGATATTCCAGTTGGAGAGGCCCCTATCTGTCATCTGATATTCAACAATTCTAACCTGAATAAGACGAAGCTGGAAATGCTTCCAGGTTAAGGTGATGGTGTTGGCAATACTGACGTCGATGGTGAGGAAGAGGCTGGTGATCTTCCTCCTGATGATATTAATATGGATGATATCTTTGAAGAACTTGGTTCTGATTTTGTGAATGATCCAGATTATGAGCCGTCTGACTTTGATGCAAGTCTGCATGCATTAGAGGATAAGGTTAAAAATATAAATGTTAAGATGAAAAACATGTCTGTTGCTCATGATTTGCAATTCAAGTATATGCGTAAGTATCTTAGGCGCTTGAACAAAGGTATGCATAAACTTGATCCTTCCTTCCCTGCTCCTTCATCTGGTTCAGATTAGTTCTTTTCAGCTATCTAATTTGTAATATCTTTATTATTCTTGTGTTATAACTGTTTGGGAGATTGTAGTTATCTATAACTTAGCTCAGTCTATAACTTATGTGAGTTGATTATGCTATTTTCTGTTATCTTGTCTTGTTACCTCTCATATATCTCTCTAATTATTTCTCCTCAGTTTATCTGTTCTGTGCTTCCTTTGTCCTCTTGTGACAAAAAGGGGGAGAATGCATATTATGTCTAATGTCTAATAATGCTTATGCTCATATGAATGGATGGATAGCATATTGCACATTGCTTTTATGCTATGATGTTACTCAGGGGGAGTATGTGTAGAGGAGGACTGTCGAATATTGATTTGCATGTTCATGTTACTGTGCTAGTTGATAGCAACTGGTGTATGATTCATTAATCAGATATTCTATGTTCAGTAACATATCTTGGAAGTGTGTTTTGTCACTAATTTGACAAAGGGGGAGATTGTAAGTGCTATTGTTTATAGCCCTTTTTGTAGTGAAATTTATAGTGTTAAAGACACCGTTAGGAAGCTTGCATATGTGAAGATCAAAGCTCTATTCAAGATCAACTTTGATGGACAAGCACTGCTCATAAGTCAAGACTCGAGGAAGTGAGTTTGTTCGACTTAATTCAAAGACAAGAATAATGCAAGAAGCCTTCAAGTTCAATCTTAAGATCTCAAGAAGCTTTCAAGTTTGAACTACATCAAGACTTCAAGCTTCACTACTTTCAAGGTCACTTATCCTTAAGTTTCAATGTCCTTACTTCACTATTGAGGTTTGACTGACAGTAGGTTGACCTTTAAAATAGGCCATTTTAGATACATAATCCATATATTTTACATGAGAGAATTTGGCCTGTTCTAAGACTAGTCCTGGACTTTGTTCGACTAATCCTAGCACTGCTTCGACTTGTCTAAGGATTTCCTGGATCAGTCATAAGTTTGTTATAAAATTCGGATATTTTCTGTTAGGCTTCGACTAGTCCGAGGGATTGTTCGACTAGTCGTAAGAACAGTGTCGACTGGTTCTTCGATCAGTCGTAGACCTTCGACTCAAACTACAGCGATAATTTGCACTTAACTTCGACCAGTCGTGTATGACCTTCGACTAGTTGAAGGTGCCTTACGACCAGTCGAAGGTGCCCTACGACCAGTCGTGAAACCGTCTTATCCTATCACGCCTGAATTTTCAAATATCTGTTGGATCTTCGACCAGTCGTAGAGTCTTAAGACCAGTCAAAGACGTGATTTATTCACACTATAAATAGAGCACGAATCTCAAAATAAAATAGATCATTCAAGCTAATTTAATTCAGCCTTCTGAGAGAGAAATATGTACTTTATTTAAGCTAAGTGTGCATATTTAATATCTTCTTTATTTATCTTTCTTAATTGATTTTGTTTCTTGTATTCCAATTAGATTTGAAAAGAGGAAGTGATGTCTTTCCTTTTTCTGGAATCAAAATCAATTAAAGCTAGCCTTTTTATTTTAATTTAAAATCTATTACAAATTAAAACCATTATATAGTGAGTATTGGACATTGAACTTTGACATTCAAATCTCTACTCCAACTTGGTTCTTCTGGGCTGCTACAACAAATAAGAAAAACAGGTATTTTACAATTTGTGTAATTTACTTTATTTGGTTTTATTTGAGGTTAAGCTAGAAAAATCTTGTTGTATTGGTTATCTGAGGAGAGCCAGGAAAACTCAGAAAAGAGGGTTTTTTGAATTGTTTAAGCCCTTTGAAAAAGACACAATTGTGAAGGTTTTTGGTGAACCTGTGAAAACCTATTTGATAGTGAACGCTAATATCCCCTATGTGAGGATATTATGAGTGGAGTAGCATTCTGTTTAGCTGTTGTTGAATAGTTGGTGTACACACAGGCGAACCACTATAACTCCTTGTGTTGTGTGGAAGTGTGCTTTATTTTCCTATCTTTGATTATTCTTTTGTGGAATATATGTGGATGTGAATGGTGTAATCATTTTAAGTTCAAGCTCAGTGGGGGATGTTGTAATAGTTTAGATTTAAATTTCAGCAATTTATTTCAAGTTATTCCTTTATTTTGTTTGAGCTTTAGATTTTTTTAATTGTTCTAGTAAGGTTGCCCTGCCATTTCTATGGTACATGGTTGTCCCTAGAACAATCAATATTTGAGATTACATTCTATTCCTCTGTTTAGTTTCAATTTGTTTATTCCTTGAAAATTTGAGTTCTTGATACAAAGAGCTTTCTAGAAATCAGGTTGTCCTACCATAAACTTTGGTTTTTGGTGTAAGGTTGTCCTTAGAACAACTTTTGTATCAATCTCTCAATACGTGTTTATTGAGGTTGCTATTCATTTCAGTATCGTGAATTGATTTACTTTATTTGGCTATCTGATTATTTAAATTTCGCTGTAATTATTTTAAATTTGGCATAGTCCTATTCATCCCCCCTCTAGGACATATAGCTTGGCCATTCAAATTCCGGTGACCCGCAACCTATAGGTAGCATTTACGATCATCCCTAAGTTTCGCCCTGTAAACTTGAACTAATTCGACCAAAAAGCTATGCCATTGCGACTGCTTCGTCGTCGCGGTTCTAACATTGTGTCTCTTACACCAATCTGAGGTGTAGATCAAAAGATGTACCCCACACAATATTTAGACCATTGATCATGATGTGGGACCCACCTTGTTGCTTCTGCATGTTTTCCTAAATGGGTGACCTCACCCTAGTTTCATCATTACATATAGCTACCTAGCCTACCTATGATAGCTACCTAGCCTATTACCTATAGCCTTAGCCTAACCTCTCTTACAACTCATAATTAGTTTTCTTCCCAAAAAGTAATGAGTTTTTTTCTTCCCAAAACTCATTATCACCTTACATTGCTATGATGGCATTTCTACAGCACTCCTTCTCCCTCATTTCCTCCTCTCCCTCCATTGCTAGAGAGGTTGGAATGTCCAACCCTCCCCCATTTCTCCAGCCCCTTTCTCCATTGATTCCCATCAATCTAACCCTCTTACACCCATCTACACCCTTGAAACTACCCCATTGGAGCTAAAGAACCCAAGGATAAAAAGAAGGAAGAGCTTTGAGGTGGGTGCACTCCTAGGACTGGATTTCTTGTTTTCTTCCACTGAAACTTGTTTTTCTTTCATGGGAGCATGTAGGACCCACAAATCAAAGGTGGAGATCCTACTTGACTCCATAGGTGTGGCCAATGACCCACCTTTGTGCATGCATGAACGATGATGGGGCCATTCTCCATGGACCCCATCATGATGTTTTCCTTTGATCCATAGCTTGATGGGTCATCTGGACCTTAGATCCATGGTAGGGATGGTATTCCCACCTTAGATTTTTAGTTGTACGGCCCATGCATGCATGGGACCCATGTATTATCTTGATGTATGGTTGTGACTGGTTTACAAGGGCTCATAGTGGTAGAGCCCTTCTTATGGTCGTGATCTTCTCTCTCTCTTTCTCTCTTACTTTTCCTGATTTTGTGTGGCCCACCTGGTGTGTCTAGGACACCCAGACCATTTTGCAAGGTGAGACGTCCTTGCTGTCCATTTTCTGGACGTTGGGCGTCCCACTTGCTATCCATTTTTGGCATGTAAAGAAATCTGATACTGGAGTCCTAGTTTGGGGTTTGTGGGGCCCACTAAGGTAGGCCACACCATGTCTTATTTGAAGTATTTCTCCCTGTCCAGCAACTTATGGGTTAGAATGTCCAACAACATATTGCTGTCCAGATTTTTCTAGGCCCTTGTTGCTAATTGTTGTATGGAGTTTAGCCTTATTTGTAGCCTCATTTTCTTCCTGATGTGGGGTGTTTCTCTGAGGTGTGGACCCCACCTTGATGTATGATGAAACCCACTCATCCATCCCTAATGGGATGCCCATGGGGTAGGCCCAAGAGGGCTGGATGGTCCAAGTTTCTGGACCGTCCAGCAGTCCTGTATGTAGGGAAAACATATATATTAACTTGGTTTTTGGAATGGTGGGCCACTTTTGTGGACCCCACCTTGCTGCACATTCATAGGTGCATGCTAACCACCCATTTTCCTCTTGATTAGGTAGGCTTAGGCCCACTCCATTGGGTGTACAAATCAGGGACAACAACAATTCCAATAACATTTTATTTTCTATGCCTTGCTGTCTATAATTTTTATTTGATGTTGTATATGTTCTTAGCTTCTCCTTTCATCTCTATTATGGCCCACTTAGCTGAGACGCACCTCAGATGCATGTGAGAAATCCAGGTTGTCTATCTGTGGGACGCCATCGGCTAGGCCAGCAGCCACCTACTGGACGTCCCAACTGGACCAACATCCAGCAGGGGCTGACCATCCACCCCTTTTAAGCCCACCTTGATGTTGTTTATGACCCACACCATCCTTCATTTGTGTGGCCCACTTGGACGTGGCAGACCCCCTGGTGGGACATCCACAAGTGGGGCCCACCTTGAGCTTAATAGGCCAGCCGTCCAGGCCCCTTGGGACGTCCCAGGTAGTTGGGTGCTGCTGGACTTGCAGTCCAACAGTAGGCCCACCATGGTTCTTGTGTTGTAAGTATGCCTTCCATCTAGTGGGGCCCACCGTGACATGTATAGGTCACCATGGAGTATCTATTTTATTCAGATTTACCATCTCCTGGACCCCATCAGGCCCAGGAAGTTGGGCGGGCTGAATGTCCATCAAGGCCTTAAAGAAATTTCTGCATGTAGCTGGATGTTGTGAAGATGTGAGGCCCACCAAATTAAGAGTGTTGTGTACACACATACCATGCTTGTATTTTCTGAGAATATTGGGCTCCATTAGTGCCTTGTGAGGCCCACCATTTATCTGATTGATTGGGGACCATCAGTACAAATTTTTGGATGTTCATCCTTGAGCCCAATTTTGTATATGGGTTGCTTACCTATTGTGCTGGACCTTATGGGCTGATATGTTGCATGTAATTAGATTTGCCCATCTATCTTGCCCAGTCTTGGGCTAAATTGTAAGCCCCATCTTGACGAATCTTAGATACGCCTTACCTATGTATTTGGGCATATGGACTGCCCATGAGGCACATCATAATGCATGCATACGTTGGCTATGGTACATGGGCTATGGTTTGCCCCATTGAGCACACGTTGATATATGTAGGCTCTGAGCCGTTTCTTGAGGCCCATCATGTGGTATGAGATGTTATGTTATGGATTGCTGCCCATTTTCTTTTCATAGTTGTATCCGGGCCATGGGCCTTATTTTAGTTAGATTCCTTGTTGGGCTACCTTCTAAGGAACAATGGTTGTTAAATGTCCACATTGTGAACCTCTCTAGGCCCTTTGTTAGGCACATTCTCATCTATTGAGCCCATAGTATTGCTTACCTAGACTTTGTGGGCTACCCCAAACCGTTGGGCCCCCACTATTGGTTATGCTTCTTCCATACCATGTAAAATCGTCTAAGTACCTAGATTCAACCTTGCTAAGAGGAGAGTACATCATCACTGCATGTTATGATTAGTTATCTTCATGATTTATTCCCATGTGCATCATATATATGCTTGGTTGAGGAGTGATTGATTATGGTGTGTGCCATTGGGCAGGTTGTTTATGGGACTCCCTAAGTGATGGAGTTGCCCCACATGAGCATGTTGTATGAGCAGGACTAATGCATGGTTGATTGGTATAATTCATGCATCTCGCATTTGCATGGCACAGTTAGCGTCATCAGGGCCGTAGCCTCCATAGGCACATCGTGGATGGACAAATTTAGACACCGGAAATGCTTGGTTCTAGCACTGTGGGCACGTAGGATGTCCTTGGGTAAAAGTCCGAGAACTTTTTTGGTACCAAGAGATGCTCCAACGTCTAGATCGAGTGGAAATATGAGCGTCGGTGCCGAATACCATTAGGTCATGTCTCCCACTGTGTCGTAGTCGGTTGGAAGGGGGTGTGGCCTTATCCACCCAAGTGAGGGGGCTATAAGCTAGGCTGAGTTTGACCAGCTCTTAAACGGGTCAGCTATCGACGAGCCGAGTAGATTGGCAGTGTCACGCCCCAAACTCAGAAATCGGATTCACAGGAATCCCGATCACCGAATCCGATACCGACGAACTTCAGTAGTACCCCATTCTCGGCTCTTAGCATCTATACGCTAGATTCCGATCCTGGGATCCTACAAGGAGGATTTTTTTTTTTTACATTTAACTTGAATAAGCATAACCACAAGATTACCTAATTCACAAAGGCAACATCATCATCATATATCCACTAATACAATCATTTGATTATAATATTGTAAGGGAAATACATAAATAAAAAATCAAGCTCCAGAAGACCACTATACGCTCCAAGCTCAACACTGCTACAACCTAACATCACTTGCACGCATCTATCATGCATAAGCTTATAGAAAGCTTAGTGGGTGGTGAAAGTGTGTGCACAAGGTAAGTGCCAAGAATGCAATACAATGTCATAAATCATATAACATCGGTAATACAAGCAAGATCATGAATCATATGATATCAGAGTAAATGGAAGTAAGGACAAGTCCATAAGTCAATCAATATCAAAATACGCAATATAGAACAACTATACAATAAGGAGCCATAAAGAGGCAAATATCAGATACCGAAGATACAATGCAATATACAAATCCTATTAAGTCTGTCTATGCTGTATAAGTACGGAAACATAGCAACTCAAAATGTCATATACCTGCGGATGTAATGCAATATGCGATGCGAATGAAATGACCATGCTGGAGTGTGAAGTCGGGATGATAGTACGTAGTATCGCAGGCTACAGGGTTCACCACAAGGGACTTCTATCCAAACCAGTCCCATAACTAAATTTGGATAGTCAGACTCAACGTGGTAAACTCCTGATCTCAGGTTAGTCGCGCGCCCAACCGAAATCTCTGTCATGCATAAGTGCACAATAATTAGTTACGCACCACCAGCCCGGGTGGATAGTGAATGAAATGAATGTATGAGTATGCAAATCCTGCTCAATAAGTCCACGTATTAGTACGGTTCCTCTCTGGGATCATCACCGGGGTTTGTTACACTCCAAACCAGATTGCCACCCCATCGCGCGCAATAAGGTGAGTGGAAGAGACCTCACTATCCGCCTGCCAATATCGGGTCCGGCTTGTCGATAGTAGATCCATTCCTCTAGCTGGTCAAACTCAGCCTAGCATTACCCCCTCATCTCGGGCAGGTAAGGCCGTACCCCCTTCCAACCAACCACGACACTGTGGGAGACGAGGCCTAACGGTATGCGGCCCTCATGCACTCATGCATCCACTCGGTCTAGACGTTGGAGCAACCTCTGAAACTAAGAGGGTTTAGGGACTTTCACCCGGGGATATCTATAGCACCCCATGTAGAACAGATTTTCGGTGTCCCATCTGGCCATCCACGAAATACCTGTGGAGGCTACGACCCAAATGTTGTTAGGGCGTAAGGTGGTCATGTCACACAAATGTGATATGCATGAGTCACATAGTCCAATCATGCATCAATCCTATGCATGTCAAGCTCTCATGTGGGGCAACTCCGCCTATCAGGGAGCCCTATGAATAACCTACCCTATGGCATATACAATGGTCAATCACATCTCATAACAAACATGCAGATGATGCGTATGGGCATGTAATATGATGTTATGTTGTCACATACTCATAATCTGTATTAATAACTGGCATCAACAATCGGCCTCGACAATGTGGACATTTAACCAACATTGCCCCCAAGGAATGTCCACATAGAGCCAAACATATAATGGGCCCACGGCCTCACACAAAGGCCTAATATACAACACGATGGGCCTTACTCAAGGGTTTAATACACATCATGATGGGCCTTTCACATGGGCCTAACATAGATCACAATGGGCTCCATCGCCTGGCCCTCAAATGCATCACAATGGGCCTCATCACATAGACCTCATATACATCACATTGGGCCTTAAACACGGGCTGAATATACATTACAACGGGCCTCAAATACGGGCTGCATGTACATCACATTGGACCTCAAACATGGGTCGAGTGTACATCATGCAGGCCGAATACACATCACAATGGGCCTTAACTACGGGTCGCATATACATCATATAAGTCTTGACAATCAACCTCGATAATTGAAATCAACCTCGACAATCGAAATCGGTCTATACAATCGGCCTCGATAATCGGAATCGATCGATAGTCAAAATCGGCAAATCGGTCATATCAATCGGAATCGGCAATCAGTCATGACAATCGGGATCGATTGATAATCAGAATCGGCAATCGGCCACGACAATCGGGATTGATCGATAATCAGAATCGACAAATCAGTCATGTCAATCGGAATCGGCAATCTGCCACGACAATCGGGATCGATTGATAATCAGAATCGGCAATCAGCCACGATAATCGGGATCGATCGATAATCAGAATCGGCAAATCGGTCACGTCAATCGGAATCGGCAATCAGCCACGACAATTGGGATCGATCGATAATCAGAGTCAGAAAATCGGTCACGTGAATCGAAATCAGTAATCGGAATCGGCCTCGACATAAGGAATCAACCTCGTCGATCGGACTCGGCCTCGATGATCGGAATCAGTACTCGACCTCGACATAAGGCAGGGTCCATAGATGGATGGCCGATGATGGATTAAGCAATACCAATGGGGCCCAAACGTTTGGGTTAACCCACTAGAGAATGATGAGAATGGGCCTATCCAGGCCTAACGGAAGGTCACAATGTGGACATTTAACCATCACTGCCCATCAGTGTAGACATTCAACCAACATTGCCCCTAAGGGGTGGCCCACATAAGGTCAAATATATAGTGGGCCCATAGCCTCACACAAGGGCCTAATACATATCACAATGAGTCACATCCATGGGCCTCTCATACATCAGGTGGGCCGTATCATATGGGCCACGTATACATCACATTGGGCCTCCAACATGGGCCTAATATACATCACAAAGGGCTACATCGCATGGGCCTTAAATATATCACAATGGGCCTCTACCCATGGGCTCCAAATTTATCACAATGGGCCTTAACCCATAGACTCCAAATACATCACAATGGGCCGAACATACACAACAGGTGGGCCCTACATATGGACCTATATACATCATAGGTGGGCCCTGCACATGGTCTTCAAATATACATCATGATGGGCCTCGTAGATAGGCCACAAATACATCCGGGTGGGCCTCAGAGATGGGCCACAAAATACATCAAGGTGGACCTCATAGATGGGCCACAAAATACATCAAGGTGGGGTAGGACAACACCATCCAAACGATCCAGAACCGTCCAAACATTCTGTACGGTGAGGATCAAAATATACATCAGGGCTGGGCCCACAACACTTGCTGTTGTCGGTCAGCAGTGGGACCTATTGTCCCTACTCCAATGGACAACGTGGATGCAAATGGATGAATGGTTGGATATCACACATACAACATGTGGGTCCCACAAACCCTGTTGACATCTCTCCATGTGGCTGGAGATGGACGGCCAGGATACAACACTACATCACAATAGGCCCCACATCCACCGTCCAGATGGTGGACGGCTAGGACAAAGCACTTACATCATGGCAGAATCCCACCGTCAGATGATGGACGGCTGGGATAAAATATCACATTAGGGTGGGGGGTTTCCACAACATATACATACAAGGTGGTCCACCGTCCAGCACCTCTGGACGGTGCAGACCCAAAAAATTAGTTATCAAGGTGGGTCCTGCATATACGTGGCAGGTGAATGCTACACGTGCATCACAACAGGCCCCATGTGAATGGACGATTTGGGTTAAAACCGATGGACGGTGTGTATATAACACACCTTTATGATTAGGCCCGGCTTACTGACGTCCTCAACTGGACGGTTTGGATCATCTGCCATGAGATGGTGGGCCACATGGATGGGATTCACGGATGGATGAAACATATACAGTAAAGGTGGGTCCCACGTGGGGCCACAATAATGTTATATATAATATATTATTATTATATTATATACAACACTCCCCATACTCACCGTCCAGATACATCTGGATGGTGCAAATATCATATTAAAGGTGGGTCACACGTACATCAGGAACCACCGAGCTATGGTTCACAAATCCAGCCCATCCATTTAGTGTGTCCCACTTATTTAAGGGGTCAAACCAAGTTTCACAAGCATTCAAATTTCAGGTGGGCCCCAGCAAGTGCTTTTATATGACTTAGTATGTTTTCACAAACTTGTAGATGGTGTGGGCCACCTAAGTTCTGTTTATGGCTAATTTTTGGTGGGCCCACTGCCCCAAAGGGGACCCAACAAATGCATGGTGTTGATGACCAACGCACTACGTGGTGGGGCCCACGGTTAGGACCCTGCCCACCGCCTAAAACAATAGGACGCCCGCTGGCATCCTCTGACGGTCGTCGACAGCAGCAGTGCTGCTGCCTTATTTTAATTTTTTTTATTATAGATTTTCCTGAGGTTTTTCCTAGGTGGGGCCCATATCAACAAAATCCACTCCACCCATTGGCTTTTACTGTTCAATACAGACTAAACGAGCCCAATATTGGACATGTTTCGGGGTTCAGAAACGGCAGGGTGGTTTTCAACGATAATGAAACTGTTTTCTATACCATGGCCCACCAGAAAATCGGATTGGCCCCATTTTTTGGCTCAACGTCTAAAATGCTTCGCTGAATGAGATGGACGGCATGGATTGAATATATATATATATATATATATATATATATATATATATATATATCAAGGTGAGGCCTACATGAGCGGCCCACTAAAAATCTAAAAGTCTCTTCATCTTTGCTGGTTGCTGTGAGTACGAAACTCACTGTCTGTCTGTGCACTCTTCACGACCGTGTCCTGACGGTTTGCATACAACACAAATGTAAGGTGGGTCCCATGTGTGCATGGCCCACTTGATTTGAATCAACCCAATGTTTGTGTTTTCTCATCATTACCAAGTAGGGCCAATATGACTTAGACAATGTAGATCCAACACGTCCATCAAGTGGGTCCCACAAAGGTGGACGACTTAGATCAAATACACACATCATGGGTCCATAATCAAGGGGAAAAGGAGAGAGAGAGAGAGAGAGAGAGAGAGAGAGAGAGAGAAGGATAGAAGCACCCACCTTTGATCTTCTTGGACTCCTTCCATCAACTTGCTCCAAAGAATACATTTCAATAGTTAAGATTGATTTTAGAGGGTGGGATTGGGTGTAGGAAGGTGGGCCACACCAAGAGTCTCCATGGGCAGCCATGGACGTTGGATCACCCCCTTGGGTTGCTTAGAATGGAATGAGAGAATGAGAGAGAGGATGGGTTGTTGTAAGGGAGATGGGATGGAGGGTATGGTTTCTTTTGACTTTTGGTAAAAAGGGAATGGTTAGGTATGGGTGTTGTTGACTTGGTGAAGAGAGAGGTATGAGTGAGTGATGGCTTGTGATGAGATGTACTTGACTCATGATTGATGTGATGGATAGGACATGTCGTAGAGATTCTCTTGGGCTTTGCAACATGCGGTATTTTTCCTCGAACTGAACGCGGGCCCACATCTCCTGGCCTATGTATCGCCTCAACGCGTGAGACGCGGCATCGAAACCACGGCGATGATGCGGTCGCACTGGTACAAGTCTCAGGTCGAGCCAACTCTAGAATACAGGATACGACTCAAGGTCATACGCAAACTCTGATAACAGATCGTGGGTTGCTGAAATTTGACCGGGAGGACCGCGGAAGCCTACGGAATAGTACAGGCTAGGATACGGGTCTTACAAGCAGACTAATGGCCAGGCAGGTAGTGAGGTCTCTTTCATTCACATGGCTACCCAGCTAAGGAGGCGGCAGTCAGTGTAGAGTGTATTTGACCCTGGTGATTTCCCAGAGAGGAACTGTACTGATATGTGGACTTGATATGAGGACTGGCATGATTGCATTGTATATTGCATATGGCATTTGGCTATATAGGCCCCGCATCGTATAGCCCTGGTATGGTTAATAACATTCATGTTTGGAGTAGCATAGCCTTAGGATGGCTGATGGTACTCCTGCCTTGTATTGCATAACCTTGGTATGGCTGATGCATAACCTTGGTATGGCTGATGGCATTCCTGCCTTGTATTGCATAGCCTTATTACGGCTGGTGATATTCATGGTCTTCCCAGCATATTCCGGATAGTCTGATATTGCATACTTGGCACCTGTCTTATAAGCACTTACACACCCTCTAAGCTTTCTATAAGCTTATACACGATTGATGCATGCAGGTGACATTAGGCAGTAGCTAAGTAGGGGCAGGAGCATGCCGTGGAGCTTTTAGAGTTTTATTATAGCCATTGTATCTTCCCTTTATGCGTCTTATATTGTAAAAGTTTTTATTCTTAATGGATTTTATGATGATGTTCTTGTGGTTATTATTTATGGGTTATGATCTTGGTTATGCTAATTATGAAACAAACTTATGTTATAGAAATCCTCCTTATAGGATCCCAAGATCAAAAACTGGTATATAGGTACCAGGAGCCGAGAATGGGGTACTACGGAGGCTGTCGACACCGGATTCGGCAATCAAAAATTTTATAAGCCTGATTTCTGAGTTTGAGGCGTGACAGGAGTTGGTATTAGAGCCTAACCAGGGAATAACTCAGGACAACATCACATATCTGCTTCGAGCTTAGGACAAGTAGTGTCCCAAGTGCGTACTCTTTTGATTTGGTTCTCTAATGTCTGAGCCTTCAAGGGTTCTGTTCTCAATGCTGATGGACGTCTTTGTTCTTTCTGTAGACCATGCTGCCTAAACGAGGCATGAGAGGCACCCGTGGAACCCGAGCGACCCAAGCGCATCCCGCTCCACCTCTTGAGGATCCTATTCCCGAGGTTCTCATTCCACCTCCAGTTGCTCCTGTTCCCCTGCCTAAGCCTGGTGTACCTATGCCAGAGGCCCCGATAATTCTTGTGCCTCCGCCTGAGACCAGTGCAGCCCCTACATTCCCTACCACACCCGTTGGAGAAGAGCGGTTGTAGCAGATGCTACAGGCTGTCATAGCCGCCCTCTAGGGGCAGGGCAAACATCCAGTGGAGACTCCAGAGCAGACAGAGTAGGTGCACACCAGTGCTCTTCTACGAGACTTCCATCAACATATCCCCCGCGTTTTCTGGGTGAGTCAGACCCTGCAGCAGCTGAGTTATGGCACTCCGAGGTGGAGAAGATTTTCAACACCATGCAATGCATGACTCAATAGCGAGTCCCGTTGGTAGTATTCCTTCTTCAGGGAGAGGCTCAGCATTGGTGGGCATCCGTTTCCTAAGTGGTTGGGCCAAATTTTTTGTGGACTTGGGAGGACTTCATGGACCGGTTCGACCAGAAGTTCTTCCTCGAGCATGTTCAGCAGCAGAGCACATTAGAGTTTGAGATGCTTATCCAAGGGGACATGATTGTGTCACAGTATGAGGCATGTTTCATCACATTGTCTAGATTTATGACTTATCTTATGGATGATGAGAGGCAAAAGGCCCGCCATTTCGTGAATGGCTTGCGTCCCGCCCTCAGGAGTCGTGTGGTCGAACACCTGCTTACGACGTTCGATAAGGTTGTTCAAAGGGCCCTGGTCTACGAGGATGATTGACCACCTTACAGAGGACCCGTGACCAGGGAGGAGATTGGAAGAGGAAGGTACCCTCCGGTAGCTCCCGTCAGCAGCAGCACCGTCGACGTACGGCTCGCCCAGGATTTCGAGCACTAGTGTTACATCCAGCATCATCTTTAGGACCATTCATAGGTGTTTGCTTTGGTTGTAGTAGGACGAGACATCATAGGCACAAGTGTCCCCATCCTCAGCAGTAGCAGCAGCCGAGGGCACCACAACAGCTCTCGCATCAGCCTCCAAAGCAGCAATAGCAACGACCACAACACTAGCCTCCGAGGACTCCCCCGCAGCAGCAGTGGCAGCAGATTAGGCCACCACAGAGGGGACATGCACCTCCCCTACCGGCCCAGGGCAGATTTTATACCGCTCAGTAGGACCTCAGTCATCAGGAGGGGTAGTCGAGGGTATTCTTCCTATTTTCGCTTGCATCGGACGTGTGTTATTTGATTCTAGAGCATCTCATTCTTTTGTGGCCAAGGAGTTCTGTCGATCGACTGGTTTACCATTGGAGTCCGCTAATGAGGCTTTGTCGGTATCGATTCCCTTGGGGAAGATTGCAGTATTGGGCCGATTTTACTTGTCTTACCCCATTCTGATTAGGGATAGCTTTCTGCCTGTGGATTTGTTTGTGTTGCCGATGTCCGAGTTTGATGTTATCGTAGGTATGGATTGGCTCATCGAGTACCATGCCGTATTAGATTGCTCCGCAAGGATAATCACATTCTGTATACCCGGTTTACCGCTATTCCAGTTCGTTGCCAGCCCAAAGGAGAGTCGTTGTCTAGTTTGATGGTGTGTGCAGTAGAGGAGTCAGTGGCTGTAAGCATCAATCAGTTGTCAATTGTCTATGATTTCCTCGACGTGTTTCAAGAGATTCCGAGGTTGCCGTTGCGCCGGCAGATTGAGTTCTAGATTGATCTTGTGCCCGGTACCTCGCATATCTCGAAGGCCCCGTATCGTATGGCATCGATGGAGTTACGGGAATTGTAGGAGCAGTTGGACGAGTTGTAAGAGTTACGCTTTATCCGTCTGAGCAGTTCACTGTGGGGAGCCCCAGTACTATTTGTGAAGAAGAAGGATGGCTCATTGAGGCTCTGCATGGATTACTGCAAGCTCAACAAGGTCACGATCAAGAATAAATACCTACTCCCGAGGATCAACGATTTATTTGATCAACTGCAGAGTGCACAGTTCTTTTCGAAGATTAACCTATGGTTTGGCTATCATCAGATTTGGGTCCGAGAGGAGGACATCCCAAAGATAGCCTTTTGGACGTGCACGGTCATTTTGAGTTTCACGTCATGTCCTTCGGACTAACCAATGCACCCGCCATCTTTATGCAGTTGATGAACGAGGTCTTCTGGCCTTACCTCAATTAGTTTGTTGTGGTCTTCATCGATGACATTTTGATCTATTCGAGGACCCGTCAGGACCACGAGCAGCATTTGCAGATTATTTTACAGACCCTCCATGCCCACTAGCTCTATGCGAAGCTGGAGAAGTGCGAGTTCTAGCAGGAGGAGGTGAAGTTCCTCGGTCACGTAGTGACGAGAGAGGGTGTCGCTATAGACCCCTTGAAGATTGATGCAGTACGTCAGTGGGGCCAGCCCACGAACGTGTCCGAGATCTACAGTTGTTTTGGTCTAGCGGGATATTATTAGCAATTTATTGAGGGATTCTCTCGTATTGCAGTAGCACTGACCAGGTTGACTCGGAAGGACGCCGAGTTCATCTGGAGTGACGCCTATGAGGAGACATTTATGGAGCTGAAGGACCACCTCACGTCTGCTCTATCCTCACTATTCCCTCTAGGAGTGATGGATTTGTTGTTTTTACTGATGCCTCGAGAGTTGGATTTGGTGTTGTCCTAATGAAGCACGGGAAACCAGTAGCTTATGCGTCACAACAACTCAAGGTCCATAAGCTGAACTACCCTACGCATGATTTGGAGTTGGTAGCAGTTGTCATCACACTGAAGGTGTGAAGGCATTATCTTTATGGGGTTAAGTTCGAGCTCTTCTTTGACCATAAGAGCTTGAAGTATCTATTTTCTCAATCGGAGTTGAATATGAGATAGAGGTGCTGGATGGAGCTCCTAAAGGACTACAATTTTGACCTTCAGTACCACTTAGGCAACGTGAACGTGGTGGCGAATGGCTCAGCCACCAGCCATGAGGTTTAGTGGTACAGACAATGGTCCGGAGACAATGGTCCATCCAGTTTGGTCTGCAGTCTTCCATTGGTCAGTTATTGAGCCTGTCGATTCAACCCTCTCTTGTTGCAAGGGTAATTGAGGCTCAGCAGACAGACGAGTTGTTACAAGGTTACCAAGAAGAGGCCACATCCGTGCAACAGTCGGATTGGCAGATTGGTTCCGATGGTGGACTTCGTTTTAGAGACCGATTGTGTGTTTCAGATGTACCAGAGTTGCGTAAAGATCTGATGACCGAGGCACACCGATCGCGACT
Source organism: Magnolia changhungtana (assembly GCA_030180095.1). Lineage (NCBI taxonomy): Eukaryota > Viridiplantae > Streptophyta > Magnoliopsida > Magnoliales > Magnoliaceae > Magnolia > Magnolia changhungtana. Next base: position 9,650,172 of record JASAUF010000625.1, read on the forward strand.
TATTATCCACCCAGGCTCCACAAAGATGTTTCGCGACATGAGGAGGCAGTATTTTTAGTCGGGGATGAAGTGCCAGATTGACAGCTTTGTGGCCCGGTGTGACACAGGCCAGCGTGTCAAGGCAGATCACCAGAGACCCCCTGGTCCCTTGCAGCCGTTGAACATTCCGTTGTGGAAGTGGGAGCACGTATCCACTGATTTATCATGGGCTTACCGAGGACTGACTCAGCGTAGTCATGACACCATCTGGGTTGTCGTCGATCGTCTAACGAAGTCGGCGCATTTTATTCTGATTCGTGCAACCTAGCCATTCGATTGGCTTGCGAGGATATTCATCGAGGAGATTGTGAGACTGCACCGCATTCCTGTTTTGAACGTTTCTGACCGAGACCCAAGATTCACGTCTTAATTTTGAAGGAGCTTTCAGTCAGCGATGGGGTCTGTTTTGCAGCTCAGCACCATGTATCATCGGCAGACCAATGGCAGACCGAGAAGGTCAACCAGATTCTTGAGGATATGCTCAGAGCTTGCGTGATCGACTTCGCAGGTAACTGGGATGAGCATTTGTGCCTGGCCGAGTTCGCGTACAACAACAGCTATCAGGCTACCATTGGCATGACTCCTTTTGAGGCATTATATGGCAAACCGTGCAGATCTCCTAATTGTTGGACCGAGGTTGGAGAGCGGTGTCTCCTAGGTCCTGAGCTTGTGTAGCAGTCATCAGAGGTAATTGACATCATCAGACAGAGGATGCGCACAGCTCAGAGCCGCTAGAAGAGTTTTACTGATAGTCGGCGTCGTCCCCTTGATTTGCAATTGGGGACAGGGTGTATCTCAAGGTCTCACCCATGAAGGGCATGGTTCAATTTGGAGCGAAGGGCAAGCTTGCCCGGAGATTCATAGGACCTTTCGAGATCACTGGACGCATGGGCGTCGTGGCATACAGGCTTGCCTTACCTTCTGAGTTGTCCGGTATCCATAATGTTTTCTATGTTTCGATGTTGTGGAAGTGTGGATCAGACACTATTCCTGTGATTGATTGTAGCCTCTTAAGGTCCGTGAGGATGCTTCTTATATTGAGCAGCCAATTCGCTCCTTAATCGGAAGGAGCAGGTTCTCCGAACCAAGTCATTCCTCTAGTGGAGGTTCAATGGGGTCACCATTCTGAGGCAGAGGCGTCTTGGGAGTGCGAAACTGAGATTAGAGAGCGTTATCCGCATTTGTTTGTTGAGTGATTGATTATATTGTGCCATGTATTGCCTTGTATTGATTGTTATATATGTGATGATGTTTTATCTTCCTTCTTTGTTTTGTCCTAGTTATAGTAAATTTCGAGGATGAAATTTTTTATTAGGAGGGAAGAGCCGTCAGACCCATAACCTAGTATCAATTCCATTCCATTAGGTCCTGCAATCCTTCCGGTCGAATTTCGGCGACTCGCGACCTGTAGGTAGCATTTGTGATCATCCCTAAGTTTTGCCCTGTAAACTCGAACCGATTCGACCTGAAACTTATGCCATTGTGACCGCATCATCACCGCTATTCCAACGTCGCATCTCGTGTGCCAATCCGAGGTGTAGATTAAAAGATGTACCCCACGTAATATTTAGACCGTTGATCATGATGTGGGACCCATCTTGTCACTTGTGCACATTTTCTTAGATGGATGACCTCACCCTAGTTTCATCATTACATATAGCTACCTAGCCTACATATGATAGCTACCTAGCCTATTACATATAGCCCTAACCTAGCCTAACCACCTAGCCTAGCCTACTCTCTCTTACAAGTCATAATTAGTTTTCTTCCCAAAAAGCAATGAGTGTTTTTCTTCCCAAAACTCATTATCACCTTACATTGCTATGATGGCATTCTACAACACTCCTCCCTCTCTTTCTCCCTCATTTCCTCCTCTCCCTCCATTGCTAGAAAGGTTAGAACGTCCAACCCTCCCCCATTTCTCCAGCCCCCTTCTCCCTTGATTCCCATCAATCTAACCCTCCTACACCCATCTCCACCATTGAAACTACCCCATTGGAGGTAGAGAACCCAAGGACAGAAGAAGAAGGAAGAGCTTTGAGGTGGGTGCACTCCTGAGACTATATTTCTTATTTTCTTCCATTGAAGCTTGTTTTTCTTTCATGGGAGCATATAGGACCCACTAATCAATGGTGGTGATCCTACTTGACTTCATAGGTGTGGCCAATGGCCCACCTTTGTGCATGCATGAGCCATGATGGAGCTATTCTCTATAGACCCCATCATGATGTTTTCCTTTAATCCATAGCTTGATGGGTCATCTAGACCCAAGATCCATGGTGGGGATGGTATCCCCACCTCAGATTTTTAATTGTAAGGCCCATGTATGCATCGAACCCATGTATTATCTTGATGTATGGTTGTGATTGGTTTAGAAGGGCTCATAGTGGCGAAGCCCTTCCTATGGTCGTGATCTTCTCTCTCTCTTTCTCTCTTATTTTTCCTGATTGTGTGTCGCCCATCTGGTGCGTCTAGGACGCCCAGACCATCCAGCAAGGTGGGACGTCCTTGCTGTCTATTTTTTGTACATTGGGCGTCCCAATTGTTGTCCATTATTAGCATTGTAACTTCTAAAAAAATTCCGTATTAAGACTCGAGTACCACCTCAGGCAAAAATCTCTAAGGACCAAATCCTTTAGAAATTAGACGAAAATTAATTAAGTACTAAACTAAATTAATTAGTAGATTAGCTTGAACTGCTTTCTATATGAACTGTAAGACCTAAAACCAGTAGAATTACTAACTCTACATTACCTAAAAACCTAGGTTTAATCTCAAAACTCAGTTGCTCTCGGGAGCACATTGAAACTCCATATCAGACCTGGACCGCGCGTCGAAAGTTCGATTACCGTGAAACTATATGGTTACGACCGCATTACTGGGCTTGACAACCATCTCGAAAATCAAGTCCAAATAATATCCCAAAACGCACCACTTGAGCCCGAAGCGAAGTGCGTGAGAAACGTGAATACCTTTAGAAAATGAATTCAGATTTAAGTGATTTGGGTCGTTCACTTGAAAGCCAAATTTAAGATTTCTGACCTTCAGATTCTGACCCACCTACACCCTCGGATTAGGGAATTTTCCTATACATGTCAGTGTACTTGTAGCCCTGATCGAGTGATGATAGTCGTTAAACTGAAACTGGTCCGCCGCAGTCGATTCACAAATCCGATTGAACCAAAATCTTAACCTAACATAAATCCATTGTCAGGGAACTTTCTCCGGACCGTACGCAAGAAATGGACCTCCGGATGAGCTCCACTGGCCCCAAACAGACGACTTTTAGCTATAACCTAAGTATACCATGACCGTGGGGCCATTGACATCAGTTTTGGGCCTATATAAGGGCCTTAACCCACCCCTCTCTTATTCCATACGAATTTACAAAACCCTAAGAGAGAGAAGAGAGAAAAGAGAAGGAGAAAGTGAGGAGAAGTGAGAGAGAGTTGGAGTTTGCTGCCGAGATTCGATCCCACCACTCCACGTGCTGAATCATCCTGTCCTTATCACTATACCGGCGATTTTGATTCCATTTTTGGGTAAGAAACCCTAACCCTAATATATTTTAGAGATTTAAATAGAGGAGTTGGTGAAATAGCTAACCTATTTCATTGATTTAAGCGTCGTTGTGCCGTAGACGAAGGCATAGTGTTCAAATCATATTCGTAATCGATTTATCGATGGAAGGTGTGGACTATAAACGTTTAGGTTATAGTTTTCAAGGCTTTTAATGTCAGTTAATGATTTATGACTGACTTGATTGCTATCACACATGCTTAGATACGATGTTTCTGTGTATTACATATATATATGAACTATGTTGAAATCAATGCATTCCATGTGTTCATTTAAATGTTTGTATGAATATGGAATTATGATTTGTGCTTGCCATGATTGTTGATTGAGAATACAGATTGATGTAAGTGTGGCAACTCCTATGTGGAAGGATTTGCTATAATATATGTTTTAATTAATTTATTACATGTATGTGATATGTGTAGTCTAAGTGTTTGATAAAATGCATGAATGAGAATATTCTTGTTGAAATGTATTTAATGAGGGTATTGAGATGGGATTCTCAATTCTCTTATCTATAGTTACAGTTTCCTTTATATAACCTGTTTTACCTTTACATGATTTATGGATGAAACGCCTATGTATAAATAACATGTGCACTATGTGTTTGTTGAAATGCTTAATTGAGATTTATATTTAGATAAGTTGTCACATGCTATCTTCGACTATCACATGCGAATGTAATTGTTTGAGTTGTGATTGGGGCTACGATGTAGTGCAGGCAATTGGTAACAACTTTCGATCGAGTGGCTAAATCAGTTTAACCACCACGGACCCGTTTGCTGAATCTGAGACGTACGATGATTATCGACAGTGGTTAGGCCACAAGGAGTGCGTATGTGCTCCATGTCGATTAATTCAATGTACGCTCGTACCAGTCGAGCTTGTCTAAGTAACCCAATTGGCCTAATGTATGTTCACCATGTATGGACGATACTGCTTAAATCTAAGGTACCAACTTACCAGTGAAAAGCCCATTTAACCTTGATACCACGATCCGCTAAGACTCATAAGCCGGGCATGGTGGTATGGGACACCGTAGTCGAGCTGTCGACCTACGCTAGGGTGATAAGCCTCCCTGAAGTGTCCAGTAAGTAAACCAAACTCGTGAGCAGAATACGGTGGTATGGGACACTGTATTCAAGCTGTCGGCCTACGCTAAGGTGACAAGCCTTCCCGTAGTGACTTCGAGTATAAACCAAGGCCTACACTGAGGTGACGACCCTCTTCATAGTGACCTGAACTTGCCTGTCCACTATTTTTAAATCAGGGGTGACGTTGCCCTATAACTTACCTATCGTTTGTGATTAATTAGGATTGACGACCCTAGATGGATCATTATTTGTGTCAATGATATAAAGGGAGGTACCTTAGCTTTCCGAACCTGTTGTATGAATGGGTCTAATAAAGGACTGGGCTAACACGATCATGCACTGCATTGCATATGCCTTTGGCATAGGAGTTGAGCACAGTGGAAGGGATGCATGCACGATCATGAGATGATGTCACAGAGGGATGTAACACCCCGGATTTTTGCCAACCTGGGATTAGACGTCCTTAGGCAATGGGTCGATCCTAACACCTCATTAACTTGTCAGAACTGAATCCCATAGTCTAAAATCACTTCTGAACCCATTTCCTTCACAAATCCAACCCTTCACCACCTTGTTCTTCCAATTTTTCTAAGAACTTTCACCTTAGACACTATCTTAAACTAGCTAAGTAGTATAACTTGGATCACTTTATACACAAACTACAAAGGACTAGGTACCACCTCAGACAGAAATCTTATAGGACTAAATCCTTTAGAAATGAGAGAAAGTAACTAAGTGCTAAAATAGATTAGCTACGAAATCCGTTTGAATCGCTTTAAATATGATCTGCAAGACCCAAAACTTGCAGAATCATTGACGCTAGGTTACCCTAAAATCTAGGATCAAACTCATTACCCGACTGTTCTCGGGAGCACGTTGAAACTCCATATCTGATCTGGACCGCACGTCGGGAGTCTGAACAATACGAGGTTAAGGACTTAGGACCGCCTCACTGGGCTTGACAACCATCTCGGAAATCAAATCCAGCCGATGTCCCACGGCTGTTCGATTGAGTCCGGAGCGAGAGAGTGTGAAAACACTTGTTTTCTTTAAAACTAAATATCTTGAATAGTAATCTGAGACTCGTCGGTTGCGGATCAGTTTTAAGCAACCAGACCGTCAGAATCAGACTAAATTACACCCTCGGATCAGGAGAAATTTCATACACATTTACATGTACTCGGAATCTCCGATCAAGATCCGCTGACCGTTGAACTAAAACTGGTCCGCCACGCGTGATCTGGAAATCCGACTGAAAGAAAAACTTAATAGAATGTAGATCCAGCGTTAGTGAGCTTAAGTCCGACCTTTGGCTCAAGGAGGCCCGCCAGAAGTCCTTCGTTGAGCTGAAAAAGTCCCGCTTTGGTTATAAACTAAGTATACTTTGAACAGGAGTCTATTTCGATAAATTTTTAGGTTATATAAGGACCTTAAACCCTCTCTCATGGTAGCCATACGAATTTGAGATTGAGAGAGAGAAAAGAGAGAGAAAGTGTGGGAGATGTGGGAGGAACTCCCTGCTGCTGTTCCCTACCGCTATTCGGGCTCCACCGCCTGATTCTTATCGCTTTCCCGGCGATTCCGGCGTCGTTTCTAGGTAAGAAACCCTAACCCTAACCTGTTTTAGGGTTGTATAGGTTGTAGGTTATGAAATGGCTAACCTGTTTCGTTCTCTAGGTTGCCAAACTCCCATATACGGAAGCTTAGCGAACCTATCAACTCCGTTACGATTCTACGACACAAGGTGAGGACTTTAAGTGTATAGGTTACGGTTTTCAATGCTTTCAATGTCAGATAATGATAGATTCATGATCTGCATGCAATTACACATGTACAAAGTGCTTTCCATTTTCTGTTTCGATTAGAATTGTAGAATTTGGAATTTCACATACTCTTGGTATTCGTATAAAATACCGTATACGTATTTTTTATGGAAATGTGTTTGACATGTTTAATTGTCGTATGGATATATGATGTGCGTATAAATTAATTGCTTGGCGAACAGAATCGCCGTATTACAAGTTCCCTTGTAAACACTATATATGTTGAAATTAGGTATCCTAGAAAATACCCTATACGTATAAAATTTACTGATGTAATTGTCATGATTATTTGCTGTATGAATATGATGTATACATATAAAATACTAGTTTGGTAAAGGGACAACCCTAGTGTACTTTCCTCTAACATACGTCATGTATGTTGAAATAGTGCATTCCAAGTGTTGGTGAAATTGCTTGTGAGTGTAAGTGCTTAAGTGTTAGAACCTTAGGTAGGTGCCGAGATGGGATTCTCAACTACCTTAGAGTCACATATGATACCCTCCATGTGGTTATTTACTCTAACCACTCACCTATGAAATATATGTATTTGTATCCCTATTTGTATAGTACTTTACAACATGCTTTTGAACATGCTTTGTAACTTGTTTTATTAACATGCTTTATATCATGTTTTATAATATGCTTATAACATGCCTACTAGCATGTTTGAATTACTTTATTTATCATGTTTGAATTACTTTATTTATCATGCTTTACTCTACATGCTATGGATGACAATTGATTGTGCTTGGGGCTATGATTATAGTCCAGACAATCGGTACTAGATTGGAGATCGTGGTTGAGTTTCATGTCGCCACGTGAGATGTGTTAGACGAACTCGAGTCGTACTTCGGTTGGCGATAGTGGTTGGCCACGCGAAGTGTTTATGCACTTCATGTCGTTCAACTTGTTGTGCGCTCGAGCTAGCCAAGCTCATCATGTAACCCGATTTGTCTAATGTATGTTCACCATGTTTGGTCGCTACTTCTTGAACCTAGGGTACCAAACTTACCAGTGAAAACCCTTTTAACCATGGTACCTCGATCCGCTAAGACTCATGAGCTGGGCATGGTGGTATGGGACACCGTGGTCGAGCTGTCGGCCTACGCTGGGGCTACGTGCCTCCCCGTAGTGACCAGTGAGCAACTTAACTCGTAAGCCGATTATGGTGGTATGGGACACTATATTCACACTGTCAGCCTACATTGATAAGGTGATGGGGGAGTGGTGCAACCTTTGTGCGTAACAGCCCTGGCAGCCCTTTGTAGTGATCGCAAGCATATTCTGAAGTCGCAGTGCGCCTTAGGGTTCGCCGCGATATATAGAGTATGAACTAGGCCTGTTTCTATATAGTGATGAATCGTTTAAGGGGTGATAGGGGAATGGTGCAACCTTTGTGCGTAACAGCCCTGGCAGCCTCTGCAGTGACCTAGAAAACACACCATTGTCTGATATTAACTAGGACTGACGACCCTAGAATGGATCATGTTTGGGAATGATACAAGGGATGTACCTTAGTTTCCCAATCCTGCAGTTTGAAATGGATTAATTAAAAACTCGGTAATCATGTTCATCATGCATCGCATGTGCATGGAAGATGTGGAGCACTGTGAGATGTAAGCATGCCGCGAACGTGAGATGGTGTCGCATGAGGGAGTATGTCGGTAAGGGCATCCATCATACCTGCATTCATACTTGCATTAATCAGAGTAACTAGGAGTGTTTGATTTACTGCTTTATCATTACTGCTTGACTGTATTGATAACATGTAAACTTATGCTTTATTGTTCCACTGAGTTGATCACTCACTCTCACGATACGGAACGGTGTTCCGAACACCCACCAGACTTTGTCTGATTGCAGATGGCGACGCTACTTCTGAGGCGGAGCCGGACTTCTATGTCGACGAGAATGCTTCCTTGTATATGCTATTTTCTGGCGGCTTCATAAGAGTCGTGCCTTGATTGTCGGGGCTATAGGGATGTTGACTAGATCACACTACACAACTTGGTATAATTTAAAATCATACTTGTAATTATTTAACCTGGTAACTTTATCACACTCTGGAGACTCACCACAGTTTATATATTTTATCTATCTATCACAGTCTTCCGCTTGCAAATTTAACTGTCTCTGGAGTATGATATGTTATTTTGGCTTAATCTCACTCATGTTCATTGCACTAATACCGATCACATTCAATCATCATTCATTTTGTTGCATAAGTGATGCGTTGGAACTCGAGAGTTGAGTTTATGCTCGACCCCCGATTTTCAGGGCATTACAAGATGGTATCAGAGCATGATTTGGATTAAACCGGACCTGGGTTATGGTCACACGACGCACACTGACGCACTCTGACTTAGGAGGGAGCGACAGAATGTAGAAACAGTCTTAGACATCCCTGTTCCGTCTAACGGCTAGTTCACTGAAAACGAACGCCGAAATCGAGTCTGTATTCAACCATGGTCGCACGGGTCGACCTTAAAACATTCCTAGGCCGTCTATTAATGAGTCTAGATTACAATCCACTTCACCCTAACCGTTGACCATCAGTAGAATAAGGGATGAACGTGATGAGGATAACTACTCCGAATCCCCGGAGCTTCTCTGGACTCCTCATAGAGACTTCTCGAATCCATGAGGAAAGAAAAACAGAAAATAGAAATAAATTCTAATAAATCTAAAATTGATTAATGAATGACTAAAAATGAGTTCACAACCCTTTAAATAGGGATACCAAGTAATGGGAAGGAAATCAGAAACAAACTACAACTAAAACTCCTAGGTTGTGATGTCTACTAGTGCGCAAGGCTTTCAGCCAAAAATAGTAAGTGTCCTATTTAACTTCACCAAACCATTCTCCTAATTATTCTAAGCTCTTTACGCAGTGAGCGCAACTCCTAAAGCCCAACATATGAAGTGTAATCAAACAAAAATTACTATTTTAGTAAAACGAAATTAAAACAGGGAAACGACCGTCAATCGGTGGGTTTTTTCACAATTTCAGGCTGCGCAACCTAGCATAGAAGGGTTAGTTGGCTTTATTAGCTCGTCCTGCCCCAAAATCATATATTATACGTCAGATAACTCATTCCGGATTGCCAGATACATCCGATTTGATCGAAACGACTCGAAACGGAGTCGGGGGCCTCCCCACTTAAATACAAAGGGACCCAGGGTCGAACCAGGGTGCAATTGGCACCTTGGGACCATGGGGAATATGGCCCCACCGCGGCGGCGTGGTTCTGGCCAAGGCGGACCACGGCGGCGCCACGGTCAGGGCGGTGCGCCGCCATCCGGTGGCTCGGCTGGTGGTGGGCCAGGCCTGGGACTGGTCGGCCCGACCTCCCCTACCCCCTGGCACGTGCGGTTTTGGCTGGGGTTTGGGATTTTGGGGGCTGGAGCACCTCTCTCTCTCACATCTTCCCTTCCAAATGCCCTCCCCTTCTATTTCCGATTTTTCCCTCAAATCCTTCCTCCAATCTTTCAATCTACTATTTTCAACCATGATTCACCCACTTCCATCGATCACAGTAACCCTAACCTTCTACCCTTCCCATTTCTTTCACATTTGAGCTCTTACACTCCCATTTGTGCCTCAAAATCGTACACACCTCTCTACCCAGCCCTTACTCTCTCTCCCCTTCACTTTTCATTGAATTTCTATGGCCCTATTTGAATTGGTTACGGCCATTTGCGCACTTTCCCACACAAGACTCATTTTCCAAAGCCTATAAAATTTAATCCCCACCCACCCTCCTACCAACCATGCCACTGTCAATCCTGAAGTCGGATTAGCAATGCAGTTCCATTTAGTACAACTTAAGATCGCTGGCCAAGTAGGCCTTTGGAATTTGGACCTAGAACGGTGCTCCTAGATTTCAATAGACTTGACAGTATAGGAAACCCAATAAATGAATAATGTGAGCCCTAGGACCTTCATAGCTAGTATAAACAGGTGTGTAGTGCTCAAGCATAATTAAATTCAAGTTCGAGCAACTTAATTCCACTTAGACAACTTTAACCCTAAGCGATAACCAATTTCTTGTATTAGAAACCATCTAGCGTTAGTCGGCTTGATTAGGTTGGAGCAAGACCCCATTCCTTCGTTAAATCCCCTTGGTACTTATAGGCTTCTTTAACAACTCTTAGGGAGCTTGTTTAACGTAGAACCTATTCATGCCCAGAGAAAACTTATAGATCCCTTGGATTTAATGTTAGGTCAAATCAACATAACCCTTAGAATTGCCTTCTCAAGGACTTAGTACAATCAGGAACACGGAGCAGAGACACTACCTATAAGCGAGGTATTCGCAGTTTGAATTGAATTCTCAATCCTGGTGGTGACCAATGAACTCTATGCTCTGATCAAGCAGAAGGTCGGGATCAACTAGGATTAAGAACTGATACGACAATTTTCTGTCTTCGCGAGACAGAAGGTCCATGTATCTGATTCTGACCCACTACACAACTTTCCTTCCGTGTTGGCTTGACCACTTACAACCAAAAGTTTATAACTTTGTCTTTGAGAAGTGTAAGAATATAAGCCAATAGAAATATTTCCTTTTAAGCCTAAGGAATTTCCCAAGTGAGCAACAGACAGTTATGAATTAGGTCCCAAATCGCATGCCATGTCGGCATACATATTGTGCTTATGAACGTAAAAAGATAGCCTGCCTATTAAGCTAGACATGATTAAATAGGATAAGTCTGGACCGCGACAAAATTCCTTGGTAGAATTAGGCATCTTGCCTCAAACTCACACCCATCCGTGATAGTCTTTCTATAATCCTAGGTACCAAGACTGATGTAGTGGGAGACCGCATCTCATTTCATGTCAAGGATAGGTTATAAATTACACCTTGTTCCGATGTACGGAGCAGGACATAAATCTTGAGCCTTGAGGGTGAAAAATAAAATTTTAAGGGGGGTAGAACATTATGAGCCCACTCTGGTTAGGTCACCTATTGCATCTCTTTGATCTGGGTGGCGCAGCGGAAGCGTGGTGGACCCTACTCCACCGGTCCAGGATCGAAACGGTGCTCTTTAACATACGCACATTATAGAAGCCTTAGCAAGTTCTAATATGAGAAACCGATTTAGCATGATCTAGAAAGATTTGATTCACCATTTCCTTTGACATAGATAATAACGAGGACTCTCTTAGACTAAGACCTAAAGGTCAACCTTAGAATAAACAATTTGAACCTTTCAATGATGGACATTCCCTACGTTTCTAGAGTGATCGGACTACGGAGTTACTGAAATATACAACTGCGAAACATTCGCGGCTTGACCCAATTCTCAATCCTGAGCGACTACCAATGGACTCACTGCTTGGCCGAGCAAAAGACCAGGATCCACCAGGATTCGGAAGTGATACGATGAGCTTCCTACCCTGGCCCGGTAGATGATCGATGTATCGGGATCAAGCCCACTATTACCGTCTCTCCGTGTTGGTCAAATAATGAAAATAGCTATATTACTCTAGATAATTGGGGATTGTCGTCGAGACTCCAAATAGGTAAAGAAATAAATTGTAGCGAACTATCAGGGTATGAGAAATGGAAAAAGAAATAAGTTTTAAGGGGGGTAGACTAAAATGAACTAGGCTAGTATATATCCTACCACGCGTGGAAACTCGAAATCAATAAAACTTCGGCAAAAGAAATAATAAAATCTTTCCTTATTACCCTTAGCCAATTTCGGGGACGAAATTTTATTTTAAGGGGGGTAGATTGTAACACCCCGGATTTTTGCCAACTTGGGATTAGACGTCCTTAGGCAATGGGTCGATCCTAATACCTCATTAACTTGTCAGAACTGAATCCCATAGTCTAAAATCACTTCTGAACCCATTTCCTTCACAAATCCAACCCTTCACCACCTTGTTCTTCCAATTTTTCTAAGAACTTTCACCTTAGACACTATCTTAAACTAGCTAAGTAGTATAACTTGGATCACTTTATACACAAACTACAAAGGACTAAGTACCACCTCAGACAGAAATCTTATAGGACTAAATCCTTTAGAAATGAGAGAAAGTAACTAAGTGCTAAACTAGATTAGCTACGAAATCCGTTTGAATCGCTTTAAATATGATCTGCAAGACCCAAAACTTGTAGAATCATTGACGCTAGGTTACCCTAAAATCTAGGATCAAACTCATTACCCGACTGCTCTCGGGAGCATGTTGAAACTCCATATCTGATCTGGACCGCACGTCGGGAGTCTGAACAATACGAGGTTAAGGAATTAGGACCGCCTCACTGGGCTTGACAACCATCTCGGAAATCAAATCCAGCCGATGTCCCACGGCTGTTCGCTTGAGTCCGGAGCGAGAGTGTGAAAACACTTGTTTTCTTTAAAACTAAATATCTTGAATAGTAATCTGAGACTCGTCGGTTGCGGATCAGTTTTAAGCAACAAGATCGTCAGAATCAGACCAAATTACACCCTCGGATCAGGAGAAATTTCATACACATTTACATGTACTCGGAATCTCCGATCAAGATCCGCTGACCGTTGAACTGAAACTGGTCCGCCACGAGTGATCTGGAAATCCGACTGAAACAAAAACTTAATAGAATGTAGATCCAGCATTAGTCAGCTTAAGTCCGACCTTTGGCTCAAGGAGGCTCGCCAGAAGTCCTTCGTTGAGCTGAAAAGTCCCGCTTTGGTTATAAACTAAGTATACTTTGAACAGGAGTCTATTTCAGTAAATTTTTAGGTTATATAAGGACCTTAAACCCTCTCTCATGGTAGCCATACGAATTTGAGATTGAGAGAGAGAAAAGAGAGAGAAAGTGTGGGAGATGTGGGAGGAACTCCCTATTGCTGTTCCCTACCGCTATTCGGGCTCCACCGCCTGATTCTTATCACTTTCCCGGCGATTCCAGCGTCGTTTCTAGGTAAGAAACCCTAACCCTAACCTGTTTTAGGGTTGTATAGGTTGTAGGTTATGAAATAGCTAACCTGTTTCGTTCTCTAGGTTGCCAAACTCCCGTATACAGAAGCTTAGCGAACCTATGAACTCCGTTACGATTCTACGACACAAGGTAAGGACTTTAGGTGTATAGGTTATGGTTTTCAATGCTTTCAATGTCAGATAATGATAGATTCATGATCTGCATGCAATTGCACATGTACAAGTGCTTTCCGTTTTCTGTTTCGATTAGAATTGTAGAATTTGGAATTTCACATACTCTTGGTATTCGTATAAAATACCGTATACGTATTTTTTATGGAAATGTGTTTGACATGTTTAATTGTCGTATGGATATATGATGTATGGATAAAATACTCATTTGGCGAAAGGGTTCGCCTAAATACATGTTTACTAATATACACCATGTGTGTAGAAATACGGTATTCTAAGAAGTACCGTATACGTGTATATTTTAGCGATGTGTTTGTCATGATTAATTGTTGTATAAATATATTATGTGCATATAAATTAATTGCTTGGCAAAAAGAATCGCCGTATTACAAGTTCCCTTGTAAACACTATGTATGTTGAAATTGGGTATCCTAGAAAATACCCTATACGTATAAAATTTACTGATGTAATTGTCATGATTATTTTTGTATGAATATGATGTATACGTATAAAATACTAGTTTGGTAAAGGGACAACCCTAGTGCACTTTCCTCTAACATACGTCATGTATGTTGAAATAGTGCATTCCAAGTGTTGGTGAAATTGCTTGTGAGTGTAAGTGCTTAAGTGTTAGAACCTTAGGTAGGTGCTGAGATGGGATTCTCAACTACCTTAGAGTCACATATGATACCCTCCATGTGGTTATTTACTCTAACCACTCACCTATGAAATATATGTATTTGTATCCCTATTTGTATAGTGCTTTACAACATGCTTTTGAACATGCTTTGTAACTTGTTTTATTAACATGCTTTATATCATGTTTTATAATATGCTTATAACATGCCTACTAGCATGTTTGAATTACTTTATTTATCATGTTTGAATTACTTTATTTATCATGCTTGAATAACTTTGTTTATCATGCTTTACTCCACATGCTATGGATGACAATTGATTGTGCTTGGGGCTATGATTATAGTCCAGACAATCGGTACTAGATTGGAGATCGTGGTTGAGTTTCATGTCGCCACGTGAGATGTGTTCGACGAACTCGAGTCGTACTTCGGTTGGCGATAGTGGTTGGCCACGCGAAGTGTTTATGCACTTCATGTCGTTCAACTTGTTGTGCGCTCGAGCTAGCCGAGCTCGTCATGTAACTCGAGTTGTCTAATGTATGTTCACCATGTTTGGTCACTACTGCTTGAACCTAGGGTACCAAACTTACCAGTGAAAACCCTTTTAACCATGGTACCTCGATCCGCTAAGACTCATTAGCCGGGCATGGTGGTATGGGACACCGTGGTCGAGCTGTCGGCCTACGCTGGGGCTACGTGCCTCCCCGTAGTGACCAGTGAGCAACTTAACTCATGAGCCGATTATGGTGGTATGGGACACTATATTCGCACTGTCAGCCTACATTGATAAGGTGATGGGGGAGTGGTGCAACCTTTGTGCGTAATAGCCCTGGCAGCACTTTGTAGTGACCGCGAGCATATTCTGAAGTCGCGGTGTGCCTTAGGGTTCGCCGCGGTATATAGAGTATGAACTAAGCCTGTTTCTGTATAGTGATGAATCGTTTAAGGGGTGATGGGGGAGTGGTGTAACCTTTGTGCGTAACAGCCCTGGTAGCCTCTACAGTGACCTAGAAAACACACCATCGTCTGATATTAACTAGGACTGACGACCCTAGAATGGATCATGTTTGGGAATGATACAAGGGAGGTACCTTAGTTTTCCAATCTTGCTGTTTGAAATGGATTAATTAAAAACTCGGTAATCATGCTCATCATGCATCGCATGTGCCTGGAAGATGTGGAGCACTGTGGGATGTAAGCATGCCGCGAACGTGAGATGGTGTCGCATGAGGGAGTATGTCGGTGAGGGCATCCATCATACCTGCATTCATACTTGCATTAATCAGAGTAATTAGGAGTGTTTGATTTACTGCTTTATCATTACTGCTTGACTGTATTGATAACATGTTAACCTATGCTTTATTGTTCCACTGAGTTGATCACTCACTCCCACGATATGGGACGGTGTTCCGAACACCCACCAGACTTTGTCTGATTGCAGATGGCGACGCTA
Organism: Magnolia changhungtana; assembly: GCA_030180095.1. Lineage (NCBI taxonomy): Eukaryota > Viridiplantae > Streptophyta > Magnoliopsida > Magnoliales > Magnoliaceae > Magnolia > Magnolia changhungtana. The sequence goes on from JASAUF010000625.1 coordinate 9,665,900, forward strand.
CTTCTGAGGCAGAGCCGGACTTCTATAACGACAAGAATGCTTCCTCGTATATGCTGTTTTCTGGCGGCTTCGTGAGAGTCGTGCCTTGATTATCGGGGCTACAGGGATGTTGACTAGATCACACTACACAACTTGGTATAATTTAAAATCATACTTGTAATTATTTAACCTGGTAACTTTATCACACTCTGGAGACCCACCACAGTTTATATATTTTATCTTTCTATCACAGTCTTCCACTTGCAGATTTAACTGTCTCTGAAGTATGATATGTTGTTTTGGCTTAATCTCACTCATGTTCATTGCACTAATACCGATCACATTCAATCATCATTCATTTTGTTGCATAAGTGATGCGTTGGAACTCGGGAGTTGAGTTTATGATCGACCCCCGATTTTTAGGGCGTTACAAGGGAGTACAGGTGAGGGCATGCATCATTAACACATATCATCCTTGCATTAACCAGAGTACTTAGGAATGCTTGTTGTATTGCTTTATCATTACTTCTTAACTGAATTGATAACATGTTAACCTTTACCTTATAGTTCCACTGAGTTGATCACTCACTCTCACTCTGGGACGGTGTTTTAAAACACTAACTAGACTCTATTGTAGTTTCAGGTAATGTCTAGGCTTACGAGGCAAAGCTTGATTTCTATAACGATGAGGATTTCTCTTACATGCAACTCTCTAGCGGGTCTATGTAGACCTGGAGTTGCGTATCGGGGAATATGGATAGACGACATTACACTTTATCATTTTGTATATTTTAAAACTATACATGTAATTATTTAACCTGGTGACGTTCATACTCTGGGGACTTACAATCACTTATATGCTCTATATATTATCACAGTCTTCTACTTGCCTAATTTAAATTATCTCTGGAGTATGATATGCTGATTTGGTATAATCTCATTCATGTTTAATGCACTAATACGGACAACATTTAATCATCATTATCTATATTGCATAAGTGATGCGTTGGAACTCGGGAGTTGGGCATCTATTCGACCCTCAATTTTCAGGGCATTACAGGCATGCAAAGAGATCTGATACTGGAGTCCTGGTCTGGGGTTTGTGGGTCCCACTAAGGTAGGGCACACCATGTTTTATTTGAAGTATTTCTCCTTGTCCAGCAACTTATGGGCTGGAATGTCCAGCAACATATTGCTGTCCAGATTTTTCTGGGCCCTTGTTGCTAATTGTTGTATAGAGTTTAGCCTTGTTTGTAGCCTCGTTATTTTTATTTGATGTTGTATGTGTTCTTAGCTTCTCCTTTCATCTCTATTGTGGCCCACTTAGCTGAGACCCACCTTAGATGCATGTGAGAAATCCAGGTTGTCCATCTGTGAGATGTCATCAGCTGGGCCAACAGCACACCTGCTGGACGTCCTAGCTGGGCTAACGTCCAGTAGGGGCTGACCGTCCACTGCTTTTGAGGCTCACCTTGATGTTGTTTATGACCCACATCGCCCTCCATTTGTGTTACCCACTAGGACGTGGCTCACCCCCTGGTGAGATGTCCATAAGTGGGACACACCTTGAGCTCAATAAGCCAGCCATCCAAGCCCCTTAGGATGCCCTAGGTAGTTGGGTGTTGCTAGACTTGCAATCCAGCAGGAGGCCTGTAAGGCCCGTATCCTAGTCCGTACTGTTCCGTCGACTTCTGCAATCCTTCCCGACGAATTCCGGCAACCTAAGACCTATAATCGACGTTTACATGTGATCCTAAGTCGTATCCCATAGATTTAAGTTGGCTTGATCCGAGACTTGTACCATTGCGACCGCACCGTCACTGAGGTTCTAACGCTGCATCTTGCACACCGATCCAATACCCTGGCCAAGAGACGTGGGCCGGCGTTTATTTCGAAGAAACGCCGTACTTTTACGAACCTAAGAGAATCTCTACAACCCATCCCATCAATCAATTAATCAATCAATCAATTAATTAATCAATTAATCAAAGTACACACACATGCTTTCTTTCTCTCCAAGTCAAGTAACCACCAAGTCAACTCTCTCCCTCTCTCTCTCTTACACACCTATACATGTCAAGTATAACTATTACCTCACATCCATCACTCACACCCATCACCTCTCTTACAACCATCCTTTCTCTATCTCTTTCTTAACACACTTTCCAAGCAACAAAAATTCCAAGCAAAAGTGGTGGATGTCCAAGCTCTCACAAGAGAGAAAAAGTGAGTGTTGTGAGGCCCACTTTCCACCCCAAGATATATCATCCTAGCCCTTCATTTCTCATCCTCTCCATCAAAGTGAGACACAAGGAGCTCGGCGTTCCATCAGACTAAGAAGATCGAACAGTGGGTGTTTTATAGGCTAGATTTTCATGTTTTGATGATGGGCCAAGTGAGGCCTACCGATTAATGGTATGGATCTCACTTTGGACCCTACATGTGGCCGATGGCTCACCTTGATGCTCATGATCATTCCATGATGGGGCCACTATCCATGGACCCCATCATGATATTTATTTTCCTTACATAAATAGGGTCATCTAGACCTTGCATTGTCGTGGAGAAAGGATCTCCACCATTGATTTTGATTGGTGGGTCCACATGTAATGGGACCCACTTGATGTATGTTGTGATATACGGAAGGGAGGGCCCATAGTGTCAAGGTCCCTCCATCACTCAATCTCTCTCTTCCTCTCTTTTTCATTTTGTGTGATGATGTGGTCGTGTGGCCCACCCAGATGCACCCCACCTTGATGTATGTCTTATCCAAACCGTCCAAGCCATGTGGGCCCTACCTTGGAGTGATGGGAAAACACAAATATCATATTGATCTAAATCAACTAGGCCATGTCTCTATGGGACCCACCTTGATTCACGCCATCCGTCCAGCGTCCCTGGACGCTAGACGTGGTCTAGTGAAGAGTGAGCAGACAGTAGGGTGTACTGACAGCAACAAAAAGATAAAAAATATATATAAATATTAGCTTAGTTTCAGCTTTTGGGGTGAGCTGCTCATGCAGGCCCCACCTTGATGTATGAATTCAATCCACATCGTCCATCTTATTTCCCAGATTATTTTAGGCATTGAGCCAAAAAATGAAGGCAATCCGACTATCTGGTGGGCCATAGCATAGGAAATAGTGTTTTTACCATTGAAATCTACCTTGATGTTTTTATACACCAAAACATGCTCAATATTGGGCTTGTTGGATCTGTTATGGGCTATAGAATCCAATGGGTGGGGTGGATTCTTCTGATATGGGCCCCACCTACGAAAAACCTCGAAAATACTATTTTTCCAAAAATATATATAATATGGAGCAGCAGGCGCTGCTGCGCTGAGGACGGATGCAGGCAGGGACGGCGGGTCCCAGCCGTGGGCCCCACCGTGATGTGTGTTGACATCCACACCATGCATTCTGATGGGGCACTTAGGGCAGTGAGTCCCCCTAAAAATCAGCCGTACTAAGAGCCCAGGTGGCCCACACAGCAAGGAAACAGTAAAGATTGAATGTCTGCCATTGAAACCCTTGGGGTTTCACAGACGTCTTGGATCATTATGAAATTTGTTTTTCCTTTTCATTCAGGTCCCTGTGACCTTATTAACAGTTTGGATGGAAGGTAAACGCTATGGTGGGCCCCATGTGGGACTCACCTGTAAGAGGATTGGTTGGTATACGCATACAGCAGCATGATAGCTATTGTATTGACGTCCCAACCATATGGACCCCACGCACGAGGTATGTGTTATATCTATACCGTCCGATGTATGCTTTGTGCAAGCCACACCATCCAGACCTTTGACGGTGGGACCCACCCTGATGCATGTGTTGCATCCAAGCCATCCAACCATTTTGAAAGCTCGTCTTAAGGCTTGAGACTAAAAATAAGATAGATCTATAGTTCAAGTAGACCCCACCATTTAAAATAGTGGGGACAGTGACATTCACCGTTCAAAAACTTCTTAAGGGCCACGGTAGTTCCGATCAAGCTGATGTTTTTGCTTTCACTTCATCTATCTCCATGTTAACTTATGAATAGGTCGGATCCCCAAAAAAAATACATAACAGTGGGCCCTGTAGGATTTTTAACGGTGGAAATCATTATCACCATTGTTATTTAGAGTGCGGTCCAATTGATCTTTTGATATGATTCATTTATATATATATATGGGAAAAGGTACTATGCGCTTGAGCTGATGGGACCATCCCATGAGGTCCAGCTGTGTGGGCCCCACCATGATGCGTTTCAAACATCTACCCCATCAGTCAGATGCACCATTCCATCGTGGGCCTAGGTCTCAAAAATCAAGTCAATTCGTGACTTGTGTGGGCCACACCACATATAGAAGTGGAGAGGGGCCGTGCACCACTAAAACATTCAAAATCATTTTCTGGGCCCACCGAGATGTGGTTTGCAAATCCAGCCCATCCATTATGTGTGTCCCACTTGGATGAGGATTCAGACCAAGTTTTAGCAGCATTCAAAACTCAAGTGGGCCCCACCAAGTGCTTTTATATGTTTTTGGCATGTTTTCACATGCTTTTAGATGGTATGGCCCACCTGAGTTCCATATACGGCTAGTTTTTGGGATATCCCATAATTTAAAGGGGACCCATCAAATGCACGGTGTTGATGGTCGACACGCATCGTGGTGGGGCCCACATAGCTCGACCTCATGGGAGCTTATCGTGAGGTCGAACGCATAGTACCTTTTCCCTATATATATATATATATATATATTATACATATTGATGTACTTGTGGCCGTACGTTGAGACCCACCTTGATATATACATGAGGCCCATGTGATTAGGCCCATCTTGATGTATTTGTGGCCCATTGTTGAGGCCCACTTCGATATATATAAGGCCCATGTTATGAGGCCCATTTGATGTATTGGAGGCCCATGGGTCGAGACCCAATGGGATGTACAAGTTCATTGTAATGTGATTCCACCATGGTCTATGTAATGATGTTTATGGCGAGCTATGCCTTAGGAGCAATGATGGTTTGACGTCCACATTGTAAGTATAATGTTGGTTAAATATCCGCATTGTAACTCTCCTTAGGGCTCATTAATAGGCCCATACTGGTTGTGTATAGGCTGTCTAAGCCCATCTTCATTGTGAGGATAGTTCATCACTTTATAACATGCTTAGTATAATTCCATGACTCATGTCATACGCATCATATGTATGCTTGATATAAGTAGTGACTGATCATAGCATATGCCATTGGCCAAACTATGACTCACTGATAGAAGTTACCCACATGAGCGCGCGGTATATGCAGGATTGTTGCATGACTGGACAATGTGATTCATGCATCTCACATATGTGTGACATGATCATTATATGCCCTAGCGACATCAGGGCCATGGCCCCACAGGCACATTGTGGATGGCTGTATCGGATACCGAAAATACTTAGTTCTAGCATTGTGGGCACTTAGGATGTCCTTGGGTGAAAGTCTCAGAACCTTTTTAGTACCAGGGATGCTCCAACGTCTAGACTAAGTGGATACACAAGCGCCTGAGTGCCGAATACCAGTAAGTCGCACCTCCCACTGTGTCGTGGTCGATTGGAAGGGGGTGTGGCCTTATCCGCCCGAGTGAGGGGGTTATAATCTAAGCTGAGTTTGACCAGCTCACAAATAAATACACTATCGACCAGCCGGGTAGGTATTGCCAGACTACTGGTCAGCGGATAGTGTGGTCTATTCCACTTACTGGGCTGTGCGACTAGGGAGGCGACAGTCAGTGTGAAGTGTATTAGACCCCAGTGATATCCCAGAGAGAAACTGTACTGATATGTGTACTTGATGAGTATTGGCATGCTTATTTTGTATCACGCATATGACATTTGGCTATGTAGGCCTCGCATCGCATGGTCTTGGTATGGCCGATAGCATTCATGCCTTGCATCACATAACCTTGGTACAGCTGATAGTATTCATAGACTTATCCGCATATTTTTGCATTACTCTGATATTGTATGCTTGGCACTTGCCTTACACACACACTTACACCACCCTCTAAGCTTTTGTAAGCTTATACACGACCATTGCGTGCAGGTGTCGTTGGATCACAGCAGCACTGAGGCAGGAGTGCGTATCAAATTGTTTTGGAGCTTTTTAATCACCTTATATTTCCCTTTCTGCATTGTACTTAAAGTTTTTGATATAGTGGATATGTGGTGATATTGTTTTGTGACTTGGTTATGCCTGTGGTTATGCTCCATTACAAAAAATAATAATAATAAATAAATAAAAATTCATACTGAAAATCCTCCTTGTAAGATCCCAGGATTGAAATCTGGCAAATGGGTGCTGAAAGTCAAGAATGGGGCACCACGGAAGCTGTCGGTGTCGGATTCGGCGATTGGGAATTTTGTGAGCCCGTTTTCCGAGTTTGGGGCGTGATAAGGCCCACCTTGGTTCTTATGTTGTAAGTATATCTTACATCTGGTGGGGCCCACTGTGACATGTATAGGTCACCATGGAGTATCTATTTTATACAGATTTACTATCTCCTGGATCCTAGCAGGCCTAGGAAGTTGGGCGGACTGAATGTCCAGCAAGGCCTTAAAGAAATTTTTGCATGTAGCTGGATGTTGTGGAGATGTGAGGCCCACCAGATTGAGAGTGTTGTGTACACACGCACACCATGCTTGTATTTTTTGAGAATATTGGGCCCCATTAGTGCCTTGTGAGGCCCACCATTTATCTGATTGATTGGGTACCATCAGTCCAGATTTTTGGATGTCCAGCCTTGAGCCCGGTTTTGTGTATGGGTTGCTTACCTATTGTGTTGGACCTTGTGGGCTGATATGTTGCATGTAATTGGATCCTCGTTACCCATCTATCTTGCCCAATCTTGGGCTGAATTGTAAGGCCCATCTTGATGAATCTTGGATATGCCTTACCTATGTATTTGGGCATATGGGTTGCCTATGAGGCCCATCATAATGCATGCATACGTTGGCCATGGTACCTGGGCCATGGTTTGCCCCATTAAGCCCAGGTTGATGTATGTAGGCTTTGGGCCATTTCTTGAGTCTCATCATGTGGTATGAGATGTTATGGATTGCTGCCCATTTTCTTTTCAGAGTTGTAGTCGAGCCATGGGCATTGTTTTGGCTAGATTCCTTGTTGGGTTGCCTTTTAGGGAACAATAGTGGTTAAATGTCCACATTGTGAACCTCTCTAGGCCCTTTGTTAGGTCCATTCTCACCTATTGGGCCCATAGTATTGCTTACCTAGACTTTGTGGGATACCCCAAACCGTTGGGCCCCCACTATTGGTTATGCTTCTTCCATACTATGTAGAATCATATAAGTACCTAGACCCAACCTTGCTAAGAGGAGAGTACATCATCACCACATATTATGCTTAGTTATCTTCATGATTCATTCCCATGTACATCATATGTATGCTTGGTTGAGGAGTGATTGATTATGGTATGTGCCATTAGGCGGGTTGTTTATGGGACTCCCTGAGTGATGGAGTTGCCCCACATGAGCATGCTATATGCACAGGACTGATGCATGGTTGATTGGTATGATTCATGCATCTCGCATTTGCATGGCACGGTTATTATTCGCCCTAGCGTCATCAAGGTCGTGGCCTCCACAGGCACATCGTGGATGGCCAAGTTTGGATATCGGAAATGCTTAGTTCTAGTATTGTGGGCATGTAGGATGTCCTTGGGTGAAAGTCCCAGAACTTTTTTCGTACCAGGAGATTCCCCACCGTCTAGACTAAGTGGAAACATGAGCACCGGTGCCGAATACCATTAGGCCGCGTCTCCCACTGTGTCATGGTTGGTTAAAAAGGGGTACAGCCTTATCTGCCCAAGTGAGGGGGATGTAAGTTAGGCTAAGTTTGACCAGCTCACAAATGGGTTGGCTATCGATGAGTCGGGTAAATTGGCCGACTACTGGCCAGGCGGGTAGTGAGGTCTCTTCCGCTAGCTGGGCTACGAGGCTAGGGAGGCGGCAATCAGTGTGGAGTGTATTTGACCCCGGTGATTTTCTAGAGAGGAGCTGTACTGATATGTGAACTTGATATGAGGACTGGCATGATTGCATTACATATTGCATATGACATTTGGCTATATAGGCGCCGCATCGCATAGCCCTGGTATGGCTAATAGCATTCATGATTGGTGTAACATAGCCTTGGGATGGCTGATGGCACTCCTACCTTGTATTGCATAGCCTTGGTATAGCTGATGGCATTCCTGCCTTGTATTGCATAGCCTTATTATGGCTGGTGGTATTCAAGGTCTTGCCACTTATTCCGCATACTCTGACATTGCATACTTGGCACCTGTCCTGCACACACTTACACACCTTCTAAGCTTTCTATAAGCTTATGCATGATTGATGCGTTCAGGTGACGCTAGGCAGTAGCTGAGTAGGATCAGGAGCATGCCGCGGAGCTTTTGGAGTTTATTATAGCCATTGTATCTTTCCCTTTATGCGCCTTGTATTGTAAAAGTTTTTATTCTTAGTAGATTTTGTGATGATGTTCCTGTGGTTATTATTTGTGGGTTATGATCTTAGTTATGCTGATTATGAAATAGACTTATGTTATAGAAATCTTCCTTATAAGATCCCAGGATCAGAACCTGGTATATGAGCATCAGGAGCCGAGAATGGGGTACTACAGAGGCTGTCGGCGCTAGATTCGACGATTGGGAATTTTGTGAGTCTGGTTTTCAATTTTGGGACATGACAGATCATCTCTTAGTAAAAATCCCCAAGGTTTGTGAAAAGGCCAAGCTATATGTCCTAGAGGGGGGTGAATAGGACTATGCCAAATTTAAAATAAAATCATGGAACTAAAGTAAATCAATACCCTTACAATTATGAATCAATTCACAATGCTAATTATAAATCACCTTGATAAATAATTATCGAGAGATTGATACAAATTCAGTTCTAAGGACAACCTTACACCATAATAAACAAGGGCTTATGGTAGGACAACCTTATTTCTAGAACCTCTTTTGAATCAAGAACTCAATGTTAATATAAGTAAATGAAATAGCAAGGAATTGAAAATAAATGCAGAAGTAAAGATCTAAATTATTACAACAATCCCCACACTTGCTTGAAATGTAAATAGTTACAACATTCACATCCACTTGTACATTCCACACAATTGAATGATAAAAGTTATGAGAATTAAGCAAGCATTCAATCCACAAGACAAGAGTTATAGTGGTTCGCCTGTGTGTACACCAACTGTTTTCCAACAGCCACACAGAATGCTACTCCACTCCTAATATCCTCACACAGGGGATATTAGCGTTCACTATCAAATAGGTTTTACAGGTTCACCAAAAACCTTTACAATTGTGTCTTTTTCACTTGGGCTTACACAATTCAAAAACCCCTTTTTCTCGAAGTTTTCTGGTTTTCAGACAACCAACACAATGAGATTTTTCTGGCTCAATCTCAAACAAAACCAATACAATGAGATTTTTCTGGCTTAACCTCAAACAAAACCAATACAATGAGATTTTTCTGGCTTAACCTCAAACAAAACCAAAACAATGAATTTTACAGAAATGTAAAATACCTGGATTTCTCCTTTTCTTAGCAGCCCGGTAGAACCAATCGGAGTAGATGATTGAATATCAAAGTTCAATTTCCAATACTCACATTCATAGGGTTCTAAATTCTAATTGATTTTAGATTTAACTTGTAGGGCGTAGCTATATTTGATTTTGATTCCAAGAAGAAGGAATAATATAATTCCTCTTTTCAAATACGATTGGAATAGAGAAACAAAATCAAATTAAATAAGCTAGCAAAAAGGAATATTAAATAAGCACAATCTAGCTTAAAATAAACACAAACTTATCTCGAGTGATCACTTGAAAATTCTTGAAATGGAATGGAGTTGAAGTATGAAAACTCGAAATTCGTGTTCAATTTATAGAAGAAAAAAATCGTTCCTACGACTGGTCTTAGAAACCTAGGGATCTGGTCGTAGCTCTAATGCAATTTTTGAAAAATTTAGCGCGATCTTAGAAAACAGTTCTACGACTGGTCGTGTGAACCCTACGACTGGTCGTGGGACACCTACGACTGGTCGTAGATACCTACGACTGGTCGAAGGACCATGAAATCAGTTGCTGGTCTTTCAGTCGTAGCTCCACGACTGATCGTGGATGGTCAGGAAGCCGACCTACGACCGGTCGAAGGACTTCCAGGACGGGTCGTGGGCGTTCCAAAAAATCCGAAAAAAACTTCAACAACTTAGGACTGATCGTGAAATTTCTTGGACTAGTCGAACCAATGCTAGGACTGGTCGAACAAGAGCTAGGACAGGTCTTGGAACAAACTAAGCTTATGTAGAATAAATATTTGATTTATGTATCCAAAATGACCTACTTAAAGAGTCAACCTAAGGTCATTTAAACCAATCATGTCGTATGGATATTGAACTTCAACCATTCAACAAATGCATATTGTTTGAACCAATATCGACTTGAACTCGTTGAACAATATCGAGCTTGAAGTCTTGAACATATCCGGCTTGAAGTCGCTTGAAGTCTTGAACATATCAACATAGTAGCATCTTGAACTTCAACATCCTGGAACTTCAACTTGTAACTCTAGAAGTGTTTATACAAAGGTGTCTTGAAAAACATATAACATTACACAAGCTCAAGGCACACGAGATAGATGTTTTGACACTTCAAAATTTGACAACCAAAGAAGTATGAGACCATAACACTTACAATCTCCCCTTTGTCAAATTTGTGACAAAACACCCAAGTAATAATACTTCCAAGAGAAACACAATAGGTGAGGCATGCATGTATATATAGACATGATAAGCAATAGCTAGCAATATTCATTTTCCTAAAACTCTTGAGAAGTTTAACTCCCCCGAGTAATAGAAACACATAACTAAGATTAACATCAAAATGACAAAGTTCACCAAACTTCTCCCCCTTTTGTCACAAAAAGACAAAGGAAGAAGAACAGAATGAAAGTAGTAGTTGTCACAACGGAAAAATGTCCAAAAAAAAAAAAAATTTGAGATGCAAGCTAATATCAGTAAATAATACATGACCAAAAATAACTTCAGTCAGAACCAGAAGAGGGTGCGGGATTAGAAGGATCAATTCTATGTAATCCCTTAGCAATTCGCCTCATATATTTACGCATATAAGAAAATTGTGTGTCTTGAGTCACACGAATTTGAGCCACCTGCTCTTGAAGCGAATTCATCCTTTCATCAAAATCAGAAGGCTGAAAATCAGGATCATCAGCCGAGTCTGACTCAAGTTCTTCAAATAAGTCATCCATATTCACATCCTCAGGAAGATCACTAGCTTCAGCATTACCTGCTTCACCACCACTGCTACCAGCATCCACACGGTCTCTACCCAAATCTAAAGTCATCTTATTAAGATTGGAATTATTAAAGGGAAGATGATGGATGGGTTTTTCTCTAGTAGGCATGGCTATGAGCATATGATTTGCTAACCTAGTCAATAAATAACCAAAGGGTATATCACTATGTCCAGGATGGTGACGTGACAGAATAATGGTATGACAGATTAAAGAAGGGAGGCATATTTTAGCACCAGAGATAACAGAATGCAAAACACGAACCATAAAAGCAGTGAGTTCGGTTTTATTACCAGAACGTGGATAAAGATTTGAAACGAATATCTTATGAAGTACTCTGTGTCTGGGTAACAAATACCTTGAGGGAAGTGTATGACCTTTATGAGTCCAATGAACATCCATATTACATAAATCTCTAGTAAGCATTCGTCGTTCAGATTCTGAGAGACTATCATGTAAAATATTAATTGGAATGCTTTCATCATTGATAGGTATTTCCATAATATCTGCAATCAAATGTCGATCTACAACAAACAAACCTTCTTGAGTATCAACTTTAAATGTTAAATTCTCAAGAGAAAAATCGCAGATACATGCAAACATGGATTGGGCAATGGACTGGTATGCAGCTCCACCCCAATGTAGGATGTTATCCCATCCCACAGATTCCAACAAAGAAGGAATACCAAAAGAAGCAATGTGATTGACAGTAACATGACGTTCAACAATTACATTACGCATACGCAAATCTCGAGCATCAGTAGGATCATTTTCAGGAGAACGAAGATGACGTTGAACAATAGAAGTTGATCTAGAAGAAGATGGACCTCTAGTAGTTTTCTTTTTACCCCTAGCATCCATTTTCAAAGAAAGATTTCAAAGAAACAACAAGATGCAAGATAGAAGAGATGAGATTTAGATAGAACAGATTTTTAAGATAAAAACCCCAAATCCTGCAATGAATGATCAAATAAATTCCACAAACATGAGTTTTGAATCATTAAAAACAAGAATCTACAAGAAAAATGAAAAAGAATCACTAACCTTGAAGATCTAAGAAGATGGGTTGGGGCAGCCGTAGTTAGAACCGTTGAAGAGAAATGAAGAAATGAAGAAGAAGGCAAAAATCCCCAATATAAAGTGAAATCCCGCACTTTACGACAGGTCGAGTACTTGTTCGACCGGTCGTGGCACGACCGGTCGTGTATTCCCACGACAGGTCGAGAATGACCAAAAATTTGCAAATTTTTTTTTAAAAAAAATTTAAAATTTAAGAAATTCAACTTATGTACATTATAATACACAAAATCATGCAAACTCAATTTAAATTGCACATACCGAGATCAAACTTTAATTTATTAAACCTGCTTTTGTCGAGCGGTTTAGTGAAAATATCTCATGAGTTGAATCTCGGTTGGAATGTAATCCAAATTTATTAATTTTTCTTCCACTAATTCACGAATGTAATGAAATCTAATGTCAATATGCTTAGTACGTGAATGCTGAACTGGATTTTTAGAGATATTTATCGCACTGGAATTATCACAAAATAAAATCATAGAGTCCTGAGTGATTCCATAATCACTTAACATTCGTTTCATCCAAACAAGTTGAGTACATGCATTTCAAAGAAGAATGTATTCAAATTTCAAATTGATTGATAGTGATATAGAACTTTGCTTCTTGCTAAACCAAGAAACAAGACAATTTCCAATGTAGAAACAACCACCACTGGTTGATTTCCTATCATCTATGTTTCCGGCACCATCATACCAAGATCAGCATACCCACTAATTGAACATTAGTCTCATGTGGATACCAGAGACCCAATTTAGTAGAACTTGCGACATAACGCATAATCCGCTTAATAGATTAAGTGAGATTCTTTAGGATTTGATTGATAACGAGCACAAATACCAACACTCAAAGCAATATCTGGTCTACTAGCAGTTAGATAAAGTAAACTACCAATCAAACTACGATACAATTTAGGATCCACATCATTACCTGTAGAGTCTTTTGAAAGTCTTACCGTTGTACTCATAGGAGTATCAAAATTTTTACCTTTCTCAAATCCAAATTTCTTAATTAAACTCGAGCATATTTGGTTTGAGAGATAAAATTCCATCAAGTTGTTGTTTTACTTGCAACCCTAGAAAATAGTTTAATTCTCCAACCATACTCATTTCGAACTTAGACTTCATCAAATCTGCAAACTCGACAGTCATGTTAGTACAGGTTGATCCATAAATAATATCGTCAACATATATTTGAACCATTAGAATATCATCGTTATGTTTCTTAACAAAGAGTGTCTTATCAACACATCCCATCTGAAAGTTATGACTTAGTAAAACTTAGTCAATTTTTCGTACCATGCTCTGGGAGCCTGTTTCAGACCATAGAGAGCTTTCTTGAGACGATACACATGATCAGTAAATTTAGGATCTTCAAACCCTGTAGGTTGTTCAACATATACTTCTTCATGTAAATCACCATTCAGAAAGGCACTCTTTACATCCATTTGATAAATTTTAATTTTCCTAAAACATGCAATGGAGATAAAAAGTCTGATTGACTCAAGACGAGCTACAGGGGCAAATGTTTCATTATAGTCAATTCCTTCAATTTGAGTATATCCCTGTACAACTAGTCTTGCTTTATTTCGAATAATATTTCCAAGCTCATCAGATTTATTTTTGAAAATCCATTTTGTTCCAATAATATGTTTATCTTTAGGTCTAGGAACAAGTTGCCAGACATCATTTCTGACAAACTGATTAAGTTCTTCTTGCATCGCAAGAATCCAATTTTCATCAGAAAGTGCTTCTTTTACGTTAGCCGGTTCAACTGGGATGTAAAACATAACGTAGTTACATATGTCCTCTAATTGTCTACGAGTGCGCACACCAGTGAGAGGGTTTCCAAGTATTTGAGAGGTTGGATGATCTTTAACAGTCCTTAATTCAGGATTAGTTTCACTTGATGAAATTTCTTGTTTTTCAAGTATAAGAACTTCATCATTGTCTAAACTAGGGACAGGTGTTTTCAAAAGATCATCAATCACAACATTTATTGACTCTTGAATCACACCAGTCCTGTTGTTCAGAACACGATAAGCACGACTGTTTAAAGAATAACCTAAAAAGATCCCTTCATCACTTTTAGTGTCGAATTTTCCCAAATTTTCACGGTCACGTAGAATATAGCACTTGCTGCCAAAAACTCGAAAATATTTGACAGAAGGCTTTTTCTCAAACCACATTTCATAAGCCGTTTTATTATTAGATTTACAAATATAAACTCGGTTAATAATGTAGCAGGCTGTATTCACTGCTTCAGCCCAGAGATTCCTAGGAAGCTTCATGCTATTTAACATAACACTTCCCATTTCTTGAAGCACTCTATTCTTCCTCTCGACAATTCCATTTTGTTGAGGAGTTTTAGGTGCAGAGAATTCATGCGATATTCCCTGATCGCTACAAAATTTCTCAAAACCGCTATTTTCGAATTCGGATCCATGATCACTACGGATCTTGCTGACTTGAGAACATTTTTCAGTTTGAATCCGTTTTATAATCTTTTTCACTTCATCAAGGGTTTCTGTTTTATCTCTCAAGAATGAAACCCAAGTGTATCTTGTATAATCATCCACAATAACTAAGATGTACTTTTTGCCACCTCGACTTTCCGTTCTTGTTGGTCCTATAAGATCCATGTGGAGAAGCTCGAGTGGTCTTGTGGTGATATTGGAGTTCACCTTTTTGTGAGAGCTCCTAGTTTGTTTACCATCCTGGCATTCACCACAAATCTTGTCTACTTTTTGCATTTTAGGTAGACCTTTATTAGTTCATTTTTGCTCAATCAGTATAAATTTCGATAGTGTACATGTCCAAGGCGTTTATGCCATAAACCGACTCATCAAGTATGGACCATGTAACACGTTTGATTAGATGAGCTACCGTTGCTTACAATATAGCGGCTTTTCAGAAGTTCTGCGACAGTTAATATTACAGAACCCTTTTCATTTGTAATTTCACAACCTTGATTAGAAAATTTAACATTATGATTGTTATCACATATTTGAGATATGCTCAACAAAGTTGTGTTTTAAACCCTCAACATATAAAACATTTTTAAATAAGGGAAGGTTATAGAGTTGAACCGTACCTTTGCCAATTATCTTGCAGTTGCTACCATCACCAAATGTGACTGACCCATCAGTCATATCTTTAAGATCGGTGAATAGAGCTTTGTCGCCTGTCATATGTCTGGAGCATCCACTGTCTAGGTACCATTTTGAATGGCTTGTAGCTTTGAAAGCAGTGTGAGCAACCAAACAAGTAACCTTGGGAACCCATTTCAGTACTGTTTTGGGTTTAGGAGAATAATTGGTCTTCTTTTGTTTATAGTTATAAGAGTGACCTACTGAGTTAGATTTTAATAGCTCCTTAAGTAAATCAATAATTTTTTCAGCTAGCGGGTTTCGAATCTGATTTTTGAAATTTATATAGCTCCATTTTTGTGTTTTTGAAAAGTTTTTGTATTTTTAGAAAAACTTGACTAGTACCTTTTCCATTTGAGTTAGAAGTCTCTCCTTTCACAAAATTGGAAGGAGCATTCTTGTTTAGGAGATGTGTTTTTATCAAAGCCCAACCCGGATCGATCACCACATTTTTTGATCCGGATAATAATTTTTCTAATTTAGGATCACCTTGGGCATATCTCCATGTGTCCTTCAAACTCAAAAGAGAAGATACTTCTTTTTAAGTTTCTCATTTTCAGATTTTAAATTTTCAATTAAGGAGGTTTTGAATTCTAAGTCACACTTTGATTTTTCAAAACAATCGAAATTTGAGATTTTTCTAAAACAAGGGTTTCAAAACATTCTTTAAGTTTAAAAAACTTTTCTTTTTGAAGTTTAAGTTTGACCGCAATTTTACAACTTTCTTTATATAAGGCATTGTAGGCATCTTGTAGATCTTCATCATTTTCATGATCACTATCCAAATTTTCTTCACTTGTTGAATCATCATGATCTGAAAAGGTAAACTTGGCTAGAGTCATAAGGGCCTTAAGTTCACTACCCGACTCGGTTTGAATTTTCGATTCAGAAGAGGCTTGAGAATCGACGATTCATCCCAAGTAGCCAACATACCCTTCCTTTTGGATCTGTCCTTTTTAGGACATTTGTTTGCTAAATGCCCATATTCTTGACAGTTATAACATTGACTATCTTTCAATGACTTCCAAGATTTAGACTTAGGTTTTGAACTTTTCTTTTCATTTGCCTTTTGAAAGTCAACTCTTTTCTTACTTTTAAAAATCTTATAAAACTTTTTCGCCAAAAGGGCCATATCATCTTGAGACTTTTCGTAATCAATTTTCTTGAGTAATACTTTTAGAAGACTTCAAAGCAATAGACTTACCTTTAGGAGCTTTAAAACTTAATTCATAGGTTTGCAAAGAACCAACTAATTCTTCTACCTTCATATTGTCCGTATCACGAAGTTCCTGGATTGCGGTTACCTTTGAATTGAACCGTTCAGGAAGAGAGCGAAGTATTTTTGCACACACTTTACTTTCTGGAATCTTATCTCCAAGACCCCACATTGAGTTTACAATGTCATTCAATCTAGTGTAAAAGTCCATAAACATTTCATTTTCCTCCATTGATTTGAGGAAGATCCTCATTCTGGCTTTCCAATAGGCATAGTTGGAGCCATCAAAAGGTGGAGGCCTAGTAACTGAAAGACTATCAAAATTTGACATCTTTTAATATAGCTTAGATCGTTAGCTCAGGAAATAAATCCAAATAAAAAGCAACACAAAATGAGCTATTAGGCTTTGATACCACTTGAAAAGGCCAAGCTATATGTCCTAGAGGGGGGGGTGAATAGGACTATGCCAAATTTAAAATAAAATCAGCGGAACTAAAGTAAATCAATACCCTTACAATTATGAATCAATTCACAATGCTAATTATAAATCACCTTGATAAATAATTATCGAGAGATTGATACAAATTCAGTTCTAAGGACAACCTTACACCATAATAAACAAGGGCTTATGGTAGGACAACCTTATTTCTAGAACCTCTTTTGAATCAAGAACTCAATGTTAATATAAGTAAATGAAATAGCAAGGAATTGAAAATAAATGCAGAAGTAAAGATCTAAATTATTACAACAATCCCCACACTTGCTTGAAATGTAAATAGTTACAACATTCACATCCACTTGTACATTCCACACAATTGAATGATAAAAGTTATGAGAATTAAGCAAGCATTCAATCCACAAGACAAGAGTTATAGTGGTTCGCCTGTGTGTACACCAACTGTTTTCCAACAGCCACACAGAATGCTACTCCACTCCTAATATCCTCACACAGGGGATATTAGCGTTCACTATCAAATAGGTTTTACAGGTTCACCAAAAACCTTTACAATTGTGTCTTTTTCACTTGGGCTTACACAATTCAAAAACCCCTTTTTCTGAGTTTTCTGGTTTTCTCAGACAACCAACACAATGAGATTTTTCTGGCTCAATCTCAAACAAAACCAATACAATGAGATTTTTCCGGCTTAACCTCAAACAAAACCAATACAATGAGATTTTTCTGGCTTAACCTCAAACAAAACCAAAACAATGAATTTTACGAAATGTAAAATACCTGGATTTCTCCTTTTCTTAGCGAGCCCCAGTTAGAACCAATCGGAGTAGATGATTGAATATCAAAGTTCAATTTCCAATACTCACATTCATAGGGTTCTAAATTCTAATTGATTTTAGATTTAACTTGTAGGGCGTAGCTATATTTGATTTTGATTCCAAGAAGAAGGAATAATATAATTCCTCTTTTCAAATACGATTGGAATAGAGAAACAAAATCAAATTAAATAAGCTAGCAAAAAGGAATATTAAATAAGCACAATCTAGCTTAAAATAAACACAAACTTATCTCAGAGTGATCACTTGAAAATTCTTGAAATGGAATGGAGTTGAAGTATGAAAACTCTGAAATTCGTGTTCAATTTATAGAAGAAAAAATCGTTCCTACGACTGGTCTTAGAAACCTAGGACTGGTCGTAGCTCTAACAGATTTTTGAAAAATTTAGCGCGATCTTAGAAAACAGTTCTACGACTGGTCGTGTGAACCCTACGACTGGTCGTGGGACACCTACGACTGGTCGTAGATACCTACGACTGGTCGAAGGACCATGAAATCAGTTGCTGGTCTTTCAGTCGTAGCTCCACGACTGATCGTGGACAGGTCGAAGCCGACCTACGACCGGTCGAAGGACTTCCAGGACAGGTCGTGGGCGTTCCAAAAAATCCGAAAAAACTTCAACAACTTAGGACTGATCGTGAAATTTCTTGGACTAGTCGAACCAATGCTAGGACTGGTCGAACAAGAGCTAGGACAGGTCTTGGAACAAACTAAGCTTATGTAGAATAAATATTTGATTTATGTATCCAAAATGACCTACTTAAAGAGTCAACCTAAGGTCATTTAAACCAGAATCATGTCGTATGGATATTGAACTTCAACCATTCAACAAATGCATATTGTTTGAACCAATATCAGACTTGAACTGTTGAACAATATCAGGCTTGAAGTCTTGAACATATCTGGCTTGAAGTCAGGCTTGAAGTCTTGAACATATCAACATAGTAGCATCTTGAACTTCAACATCTGGAACTTCAACTTGTAACTTCTAGAAGTGTTTATACAGTGTCTTGAAAAACATATAACATTACACAAGCTCAAGGCACAGATAGATGTTTTGACACTTCAAAATTTGACAACCAAAGAAGTATGAGACCATAACACTTACAGTTTGGCTTTGTACAGGACAAGACTCGGAGCTTCTGCACTCAGAGAAGCCCTGCATCGTATGATAAAATAAAGAGGACGGTCATCCCCAACTTCATCTTATTTCCACTAAGGAAGATCAGTCTCAACACTCGGATATGACGCCTGAGGGAAGGTCGACATGTCGGTGATCCACTCAACGATTAAGGAGAAAGCTCGACCACCGCTCATAAGAGGATTCATGTCAGAAGATCACTCCTCGGGATGAGTATGTTGGTCACCCTGGACGTTCGACATCGGCCTCCTACTATGTGTTTCCACTAGTTCTGATTATTTAGGTCTTATTGAAGAGACCTACTCAAGATCTCGGCTAAGGATCTCGAGAGCACGGATCAGTCCGAGATACTAACCAAAGATCTCGGAAGATAATCACAACACATTCGGAATACGATTCATCTACGATCCACACCTATTAAACAGGGAAATCACCATCAATGCAACCGCACTCATAAGTCTATAAATAAGAGCCTCTCCAATGGTGAAAGGTTCACACAACTTTACACACAAAAATCCTACACTCTACTAGACATAGATTTCTTATCTGACTTAGGCATCAAAGGGTCCCCTGCTGTAGCCAGGGTCTCCTTTGTCTTCTTCGTGTGCAGGTACTCAAAGGTCTAAGAAGGGTTAACCAGATTTCTGCATTAACTAGTTGTTTCTTTGAAAAAGAAGAATACATCGAAAAGCTTACCTATTAATTAGAAAAAAAATGAATATTAAAAAGAGAATATAAAAAGAAAGATATAGTCTTTGAAAACAGAAGAAGAAGAAGCATGATTCATGTTCTAAAAACAAAAAGAATAATAGAGTGAAAGTCATTGATGTGAAAAAAAAAATTTTGAGAATAAGATGGAATTGTTGGGTAGCTAGTGAGGTTTTGATTTAGTGTCTTTGGTTGGTCTGCTCACTTTTGGTGATTGTTGGTGTTATCATTATAGTGGAAAACTGATTCTCTAGTTAGTATTAAGTTTATAATTCACTGAACACCATGGTACTTAATGTTTTGAATTCTTCCACTGGTTGACTAATGATTTGAACTCAGAATTTGATTATCTAATGAGTGTATTGGAATTTAGATTGGAATATAGACTTCCTAGACTGCTATTATTTTTAAACTTTTATGTTTTAGAATTCAGTTACTTGGGTCACTTAAAGGTTACATGGGTATACAGTCTTTCTTTTAAAACAATTCTTATCTTAGATTTTTGAAAATTTTTACATGTTTTGCTCGGGACTAGAAAATGCTGGTTGGGGGGTGTGATAAGTGCTAAATATTGTATAAATATCCTCAACATTGCATCATTTTCCCTTGCATTTGAATGTTTAATTGACTTAATTAAGTGAGTTTTCAATGTGTAAAAGAATATTAGACGTTTGAGAGAATTTGAGCAAATAAAGGAAGATTTAAAGTCTAAAAGAAATCAAGAGCAAAGAAATTGAAGAATTGAATAAATAAAGTTAAAGAACTCAAGCATTGAAGATTAAAGGAAACAAGTACTTGAGATAAAAATTCGTTGACCTATGTGTAAGGCCCGTATCCTAGTCCGTACCATTCCGTTGGCTTCCGCGGTCCTTCCGGTCGAATCTTGGCAATCCTCGACCTGTATCCGACGTTTGCGCGTGATCTTAAGCCGAGTCCTACGTACCGAAGTCAACTCGAACCGAAACTTGTACCTTAGCGACCGCGCCGTCGTCGCGGTTCTAACGTCGCGACTCACATACCGAACCGATACTCTGGCCAGGAGATGTGGGTTAGCGTTCGTTCCAAAGAAACACCGTGCGTTGCGAATTTTGAGGGAATCTCTACGTCATGTCTCATCAATCAATGTCAAGTATAACCATACCTCAAGTACAACAACCCATCCCTCTTTTTCCACAAGTCAACCCTCTCTCTCCATACCCATTCCTCTTTTTCCAAAATTCAAACACAACCATACCTCTTTTACAAAATTTTCAAACAAATCCATCACTCCATCACCTCTTATCATTCCCATCACCTCACTCTCTCTCATTTCTCAAATCTCCCAAGCAACCCAAACTCAATACGTCCAAGCTCCTCACTCCCAACTCCAAGTGTGGCCCACTCTTCCCACCTTCTCATCTTCCATCTCAACCATCCAATCATCATCTACCACCATCAAAACCCCATCAACCTCTATCAAAAGGCAAGCTAAGGAGCATAGGAGCTTAAGGGAGCAAGGAGAAGGCCTAAAGGTGGGTGATCCACCGTTAATTCTTATTTTAAGGTGCACTTGTTGGTGGGACCATTTTGATGTATGTGATGAATCCATGAGGGGCCCATAGTGGCGAGCTCTCTCTCTCTCTCTCTCTCTCTCTCTCTCTCTCTCTCTCTCTCTCTCTCTCTCTCTCTCTCTCTTTGTATGATGATGATGACGAAAGGGTGTGTGGCCCATTTGGTGTGTGTGTGTGTCCCACCATGAAGCATATATTCACATCTGATGGATGTGATGGATCTGCTCCATCCACCCGATAGCGAGTCTGGATGGGTGGGAAAAACACAAACATCATGTTGATCCAATAGGTGGGCCACATCCAAGTGGGATCCACCGTGACGTCTGTGACTACCCACACCGTCCAGCGTCCAGACGCTGGACATAGGGCGTGGTTAACGTGGAGTGCATGTACTGACATGGGTGTGTACTATCAGCTAACAAAAAAAATTAAGTTGAGGGTGGCCTGCTCATGCAGGCCCCACCTTGATGTATGGATTCAATCCACGCCGTCTATCCCGTTCCCCATCATATTTTAGGCATTGATCCGAAAAATAAAGGTAATCTGACTTTCTGGCGAACCATAACACGGAGAATGGTATTCTCACCTTTGAATTGCACCTCGATATTTCAGTACATCAAAACCCATCCAATATTGGACTCGATGGATTTGTATTGAGCCACTGGAACCAATGGCTGGAACGGATCGATCTGATGTGGGCCCTACCACAGAAAAACCACAAAAAAATGGGTTTTCAAATATATATATATATATATATATATATATATATATATATCAGAAGACAACGCTATTCTTCTTGCTATTATCTTAGCCATGCAGCAGCAGACGCCGCGTGCGTGCGAACGGTGGCTAGGGACCGTGGGTCCCAGTCGTGGGCCCCACTGTGATGTGTTTTGGACATCAACACCATCCATTGACGAGCCCCCTTCTAACCATAGGCTACCCCAAAAATCAGTCGTGTGTGGTGCTCAGGTGGCCCACATCACAGGGAGCAGTGAGGATTAACGTCTACCATTGGAGCCCTTTCTGGGTCACAGAAGTTTTGTATCAATATGATTTTTTTTTCCTATTCGTCCAGGTCCACGTGACCTTATGAACAGTTTGGATGGCAGATAAATATCACGGTGGGCCCCATGTATACATGGCCTACAGATTGGATGATAAATATACATTATGGTGGGCCCCTGGTCCGTGTGACCTCATCAATAGGTTGGGTGCAAATAAACATTATAATGGGCCCCCATGTCTGTGTAACCTTGCCAACAGGCTGGGCGGAAAATAAACATTATGGTGGGCCCCGTATGGGACCCATTGATGTATGTATTGTGACCCACACCTTCCATAGTGTAGGCCCCCACCATGAGGTATGTACCTCATCTATGTCGTCCATCCTTCCCATATGGAATCCACCCTGATGCATATGTTACATCCAAATCGTCCAACCTTTGGCAAGCTCTTTTTTAAGGCTTGAAACTAAAAATAAGACAGATCCAGGATCAGGTGGACCACATTATAGAAAACAATGGGTTTGAATGTCCACCATTAAACCCTTGGGAATTCTAATGGTGGGAATCCTTATCACCAACTATATTTGAGTGTGGGCCATTTGATATACATGTGACCCATGTGGTGTGGCCCACTTACCATATTTAGGACCCATTGTTGAGGCCCACATTAATTGATATGAGGCCCATGTTATGAGGCCTATTGTGACGTATGCAAGGCCCATGTGATTAGGCTTAACGGGATGTACATAAGGCCCATTGTAACGTGTCTCCACCATGGTTTATGTGACAATCTCGATGGCGGGCTATGCCTTGGGGACAATGATGGTTTGATGTCCACATTGTATGGATGATGTCAGTTAAATGCCCACATTGTCACTCTTCCTAAGGCCCATTGATAGGCCCATATTGGTAGTGTGTAGGCCGTTTAGGCCCATCTTCATTATGAACAGAGTCCACCACCATATAACATGTATAATATAGCTCCATGATTCATGCTCATACGCATCATATGTATGCTTGATATGAGGAGTGACTGATCATAGCATATGCCCTCGGGCGAATTGTTTATGAGCTCCCTGATAAGAGGAGTTGCCCTACATGAGTGCATAATACATGCAGGATTATTGCATGACTGGTAGTGTGATTCATGCACTTGCATTTGCGTGTGATTTTGATTATTGTATACCCTAGCGACATCAGGGCCATAGCCTCCACAGACACATCGTGGGTGGCTGGATTGGATACCGAAAATACTATTTCTAGCATCGGAGTGCCATAGATGTCCCTGGGTAAAAATTCCTAAACCCGATGGTACAGAGGATGACTCCAACGTCAAGACCAAGTGGATATATGAGTGCATGAGCGCCGAATACCAAGATGTCGCGTCTCCCACTGTGTCATGGTCAGTTGAAAAGGAGTGTGGCCTTACTCGCCTGAGGGTAAGGGGCAATACTAAGCTGAGTTTGAACAGCTCGTGAATGGGTCCGTTATCGACATGCCGGATAGGTATTGGCAGACTATTGGCTAGGCGGATAGTGAGGTTTCTTACGCTTACTTGGACTGTGTGGCCGAGAGAGAGACAGTGTCATTTGGAGTGTACTAAACCTTGGTAATTATTCAGACTGAGAATTGTACTAATTTGATGCTCTAGTGAAGAGCTGCATTGATATATGGATGTGGATTGGCATGCTTGACTTGCATTCTATATCGCATGGCCTTGATATGGCCAATAGCATTTATATTCTGCACCACATAGCCTTGGTACAGCTGATTGCATTCACGTACCCATCATCATGACTCTGCATCACTCTGACCTTACATTTGAGCACGCTCGTATTGCACATACACTTACACCACCCTCTAAGCTTTCCATAAGCTTATGCACGATTGATGCGTGCAGGTGACGCCAAGACGCAGCCGTGGTTGGAGCATACAGCTGAGCTTCTGGAGTTTTTGTTACCTTCATTGTATTTCTCTTCAGACGCATTGTACTTAAAGTTTTTTTTCATAGTGGATTTTATGATGGTGTGCTTGTGGTTATTGCTCGTGGGTTATGCTTATGGTTATGCTCATTACAAATCAAATTGATGATTCGAAATCCTCCTTGTAGCATCCCAGGATCAGAACCTAGTGTATGGGTGCCGGGAGTCGAGAATGGGGTACTACGGAGGCTGTCGGCGCCGAATTCGGCGATCGAGAATTTTGTGAGCCCGGTTTTCGAGTTCGAAGCGTGACACTATGTTGAAAAGACAAACGAAAAAATTAAAATTTTCAATCAATGTTCGATTCGATTAAGAGGTCATTTATCGATGTCAATCGGGAATTCCATTAAAACAAATGAAACTCTCTAAACACCTTTTGACACTTTCAATCAATTGAAGGAAGGGTTTGATCGATCAATAAAATACTGAATTTTTAAATTTGCTTCTTGGACAATTTTGAACATGTTCGATCAGATCAAATAGGAAGTTTCGATCGATCAAAGGATTTCAATTGGAGTTCGATCGATGGTGCACGTAAAGTTGCATAAGTGTGTCAGTTTCAAAGTCAATGGACACAAAATATATATAAGGAGGGTTTTAAGTATTATTAAAGATATCCCGAGGTTCTAGGAGAGAGAGAAGGCAAAGGCAGAGAGAGCTCGATCTTCTTCGACTTCTTCTAGTTTTTCTTCTTCCTTTTCCAGTTCTAGTTTGTTTTTCTTTAAGATGTTAGCTATGCTTGGTTAATTTCTTAGCTAAAAGTAAGGGGTGAAGCTTTTAATGATTTTTTATTATTAATTTATTTTTAATTTAATAAAATTGATTTAATTGATGAATTGAGATTGTTTTGATTGAATTCTTAGTGTTGGTGAAAGTTTTGACTTGTAAAATCTCTTGATTTATTATTAACTCCGAGTACAATAGATGCTTGAAATTCCCTTTGATTAATTACATAGTTCTTTATGAGAGATTGATCAATTGAGATTCATATCATTATTTGGATGTTCTAGATTGGTTTAACTGTCTTATTTTCCAATTGTAAGGAATTATTATTCAATTCTAATTAAGTTATCAATATTCAATCGATGAATTATAATAAGGATTTATTAAAGGTAGATCTCTGGATCCTTAGTTTGCTTTTATTATTATTTGTACGCTATTTCCAATCCTCCCCAATGGGAAATCTCATATTCTATTACCTTTCTAGTAGTGTTCTTACTACACGGCCTCTATGGACCGATCTCATTCTTACCGAGTATATACTAATTCAC
Source organism: Magnolia changhungtana (assembly GCA_030180095.1). Lineage (NCBI taxonomy): Eukaryota > Viridiplantae > Streptophyta > Magnoliopsida > Magnoliales > Magnoliaceae > Magnolia > Magnolia changhungtana. Next base: position 9,691,647 of record JASAUF010000625.1, read on the forward strand.
AACTCTGCACTTGGGTAGCTAACATCACGTGGCCATCCATCAAATATATATATATATAAGGAAAAGGTACAATGCGCTCGAGCTGATTTTAACGCCCCATGAGGTCGAGCTGTGTGGGCCCCACTGTGATGCGTTTCGAACATCTACCCCATCAGTCAGATACACCAGTCCATCGTGGGCCTAGGTCTTAAAAATCAAGTCAATCCATGACTTGTGTGGGCCACACCACATACAGAAGTGGAGAGGGGTCGTGCACCATTAAAACTTCATACCCATTTTTGAGGGCCCACCGAGATGTGGTTTGAAAATCCAGCCCATCCATTATGTGTGTCCCACTTGAATGAGGGTTCAGACCAAGTTTCAGGCGCATGCAAAACTCAGGTGCGCCCCACCAAGGGCTTTTATATGTTTTAACGGTGTCTTCACATAATTTTAGATGGTATGGCCCACCTGAGTTCCATATATGGCTGATTTTTGGGACAGCCTATAATTTAAAGGGGACCCATCAAATGCATGGTGTTGATGGTCAAAACACATCACGGTGGGACCCACACAGCGAGACCTCGCGGGAGCTTATCGTCAGCTCGAGCGCATTGTACCTTTTCCCATATATATATATATATATATATATATATATATATCAAATAATGAACCATCAAACCTGAGACATTAGATCATCATTATATATGATTAAAAGAGTTTTAAAGGTTAAAACAAAAATGTAGTGATGGAAAACCTTCATAAAACCATTTTTTTAAAATATCGGCCTTGGAAGAAAAATCACTTAAGGAGTCATTGATCTAGTAGAACTAGTCATAATACATGTCTTTAGGGAAACTCAGTAGATCCTTCATTGGCCCATGTAAGAATCAATGAACCCTGGTAAACATACCTAGCTACACCTACTTTTAATGGTCATAAACTAGAGTTCATAAAGAGAGCTAAAGATATTCGATCAAAATTGTGATCTTGCACATCATATGTCAAAGGAATCGTCATTTATACAACATCAAATCTAATCCACATTTAGGCTAATGGCACCTCAAACAAGTGACTTGAATTTAATTCACTAATGCAAGTATCCAAAGCTCTACAACAAAATCTTGAATCTATGGCACACTCACACTTTTATGTAGGGGTAAGGGCAAAAAAAGTACATTGGCAGCAAGTCAAGCTTGATGGTGAGGATTGTCCATCTTGACCCAAGTTAGTCCCCTTAATTGGAATGACCGTACATCTCATCATAGGATTCCTACCAGTAGATCCCATGGTACTGAGATTTATATACCACAACTCTTCTAGGTCAACAACAATTATATTTAAATCTATGATTTTCAAGGATTAATTGAGAAATCATTCCTCTCTTGATGTTCACACCCCAAGTATAGGGTTGTGATGTAGTAATTCGGTAAGAAGTGAATCCCAAGGATTTGGAATCACGTTATCTGAAACTAAGTAGAAATAGAACTAGAATGAGATGAAATCTAATATTGATTTGTATTTGAAGAAGAATTGTAAGAATAATTGTAAGAGAAATTCAGAAGAAGGGAAACAAAGGATTCAAGGATCCACTTGTAGAGATCAGGGAGAACTACACTTGATTCATGAAAATCCACTGAACTTCCTTTGATGTAATTTTGAAAAGATGAAAGGTATATGAATTAGAATGGATTCCATCACCAAACCATGCCAGGAGACAAAGCAAACAATAGAATTAAAATAATTACCAACCAAGCCACGACATCCAACCATGCCCAGAGACGATGGTGAACAACAGGGCTTCCTGATGTCATAAACATAAAGAGGAAAAGAACATGCTCAAAGCCATCGCAGACCCATTGTAATTTCAGTCACAACAGACCATTAAAGACTGAAAACATTCCCTTAATAAATTAAATTAAAATCCATTCAGTTTAAACATGAATCAACGCCGTAGAGATCCTCCCATCACGCGACAAGCTTCACCTCTTAGCCCTAGCCAAGAGGTTAGCCCGACATGATCGGTCTAGATCTCTTAAATAAAAGAAAATAAAAATAAAATTAAAAGAAAGAAAAATCTACTCCCTCTTCTCTTTCTCTCTTCACGTCCAAACTCCAGCCGTACTTCCTCTCCAGATAAAAAAAATCCTCCTTCGTTCCTCTCTTCTCTCTCTTTTATAGAGGTTTTGTTGCAGTACAGCCTAATGAATCCAATTACCGCCAGAAACGGAAGTTTCCTTCCGTGAAAACTTTCAACAACCTCATCCGCTTGTTTTCTTTGCAAGGAGATAACATCTCTGGGATGTTTTTGACCGTCCTACATGATAGACGGTCTGGATCACCAATCCGATCACATGCATTACGACCCACAATCATCAGGAAATTCTGGATTTTCCGGACGAATGCAAGTAGTACGCGTAAATTGGCTCGCCGCGATGGTGGTGGGGTCCAGGATCGATATCATATGGAAAATCCATTCCGTACATTGTATTACCCTGTATGGATTCGGTGTGGCCCACGGAATTTGCTTTTTGCCATCTATCCCGCGATTCACGGCATAGGATCTTGCAATCGAGTGCATGGTGAAAAAAGAAAGCATGGCTGGGATAATCTCCACCCATTGAGTTATGAACGAAGATCATCCAATGGGATGATAGGTGGGACCCACTAATCATCTGCGTCCATGCGGATCGTGCATTCGCGTGAAGTTGGTGGGCCCGATCGATATTGTGTTGAGAAATCCCTTGACCATTAGACTAGCTCGGAAAAACGCCCGATATGCACGGTTTGCATTAGCTTGAGTGTGGCCCATTGAGTTTTAAACACGCCGTCCATCTGACGTTTAACAGGTAGGATACTGGAACATCTTGCATGGTCTCGAAAAATCATCTAGGTGAGGGTCGTAGCCAACCCCTGAGGCACTTGGACGGCTTGGATCATCAAAATACTTGAAGAGTGGGGCCCACTAGAAAGAACCGACGGTCGGACGTTCGTTCGCTGGACGTTTTACGTGAGAGAGACAGGGCCAGCCTCTTTTCTCGTCAGGTGCTCTCCTCTTGTTCGTCTCGCACTACATGCACGTGCACCCTCGTGTCTTGTGATGTTTCATGAGAAATCCGTGCCATCCATCTTGTTCTCCATCTCATTTTGGCGTTGAGACCTATTGTGAAGCATATCCAAGTAGAAAGGTGGGCCCCAGATTTGATAATTTATGGGCTGATCTAGTTGTTAGGCCACTTCCACAGAGATCCGGGAGTGAAATTCGACGTACGGTTCATTTATGCTCCTCAGCTCATGTATAAAGTTTCGAGCGAACGGATGGTGGGAACCACGTGATCTTGCATTCGTCGACTTTCAAGCCACTTGAGCTTCAGTTCCTTAATCTTCTCGGATCTCTGGCATGTAAATCCACTGATCTTGGTCCCCTGGAGTCCGTCCCTTGCTTTGGTGACTTTGGAGCATCAAATCCACGCTTTTAATACCCAATTTCAGTTTAAGCTCCTAAATACATCCTGCATTGAAAACACGATTAAATTGAGCCGTTAATCAGTACTATGTTCGTAAATTTAGGCAATAAATAGGGTCTGATATGCAATATTTGACCCTCAACACTTGACCCATATTCATATATGTTTAAAGTGATATCACACATTGACTAAGTCACATCATTTTGTCCACCAGGCCACATGGTCATCATGATCTACATGATCTACAGCTTCGATCACGCCGATGAATTTAAGGTTTAATCATTTTGTCCACCAAGCCACATGGTCATTATGATGTACAGCTGAGATCATGCCAATGTATTTAAGGCTCACAATGACTTTTTATGCACAGCTCCAACTATTTTGGTGGTCTTCTCTTGGCATGTACATGGCCAGCACCTACCTCTAGCTGCACCCTTTTCCGTTTCTCTTTCTATGTTTGTTCGAGTACATTAATGTCTACGTTCCAATTGAATTCTTTCAACAACCCAAACAGTTTACGTGATAAGCATTCTCTTGATGGGGATGCCCGACAACTCTCTCAATCGAATGTTTTAGACCTTCGATCATGTAAAATGGTAACCGTCCATTTTCTAAGCAAAAGAGCCACATTTCAAAGGGTTAATCCAAATTGAGGGATTTTATTTGTTTTCCATCAACCATAAAAGGGAACACTAATCGTATGAACGATTTGGATTATTGGAAGACTACCTATATTCAGACATACTCTGCGATCGGATCCATTCGAGCCAATTTCTTCACCCTTTCTCTCTCAGGCCTCCTCTCCTGTGTGCGTTGCATGTGCCATATCTCTATGTATCCTTATAACCCTAAACCCCCTTGAGCATCCCCAACAGTTATTTCAAAAGGCTCTCTCTCTCTCTCTCTCTCCCCTTTTTTAGTATGGTAATGCTGGTGAAGAAATGTTGGAAATTATACATATTAATGTATTTTCTGTATAATATGGAAACCGAAAAATTACGATAATCAGAAATAAGGACAGGCTGAAGCACGTCTGAAAACGCTGTCCTTAAAGTGTTATTTGCCCCTACTCAAGTAAATTGAGTATGCCGATAAGTTACAGGCAAATAGCTTCTAGGATACGACGAGCCTGATGTGGGTCTGCGTTCAGCAAACACGAAGGCCCACTAAATGGAACTCTATTACACACTTTCTGGCAGTATTACGATATAGAGAAAAATCACAAAAGAAAGAAAAAGAAAGAGAAAACTGGTTTTAACCACTGCACTGGTCAGTTCAATTCTTCAGCTACTGGTTCAGTTGAACCGTCCTAGACCACACCGTTGGTCCGTTATTCAAGCTAAGGTTCAAGCCTTGCTTGTTGCTGGAAGCACTAGAGTATATAATTTGAAAGGAGCTGCCTGTCTCAGTTCTTATGGGTTTGCTGGAGTGAGTTGAGATGGTTTGGAAACCCATCCAAGCCCTCCTTTTATAGGCTCAGATGGCTGGGAGTTATGGTCTAGGGACGTAAATCCACTAGCCATTTTATGACTGTTGGAAACTAGCCGTTATATGGCTGTTGTGAGAGAGCTGACTAGCCGTTTTATAGTGTCAAGGCTAGCCAGCATTTTATGACGTATGCAACATTTCTTGCAATTAAGTCCATAGCTATTACACATTTGTGCAACAGCTATATTTCCAGCCTCTATATAATCAGAGGGACTCTCATTCAGTCCTCTAAATTTTCGTCCAGCCAACCATCTGCCTTAGCCACTAGTCGCACTGCAACTCGCACCAGTCTCACTCCGGTTCGAGACACGATGCGCACGTGCGAAGTGCAAAGTGCGCCACTAGCGCCTCTACAGCCACACTGCCTCACATGCCCATGCCCTCACACCGAGCCCGTGCCTGAAACCAAGACCAAGACCGAGACCGAGCCCGAGCCCGAGCGCAAGCGCACGCGCGGGTGTTCCAGTGCTACGCACTGGAACACGCAAGGTCCATAGTCCATGGACTAGGTAGGCAAATATTATAATACTCCACTATTATCATTTAAACCACAGATTTTTCTCTTCCCTTTCCCATGTGGGACTATTTCCAAAAAACCCACAAATGGTATTTTTCAAACAAAATAATATATTATATATATTATTTTTATTATTAAAATATATTTAAAAATCAATATTTTTTCAACAATCCCCATTTAATTTTTTTAAATTTTTTTTTTGTTAAACAAATCTGCCAGAATAATCAGCTTATATGCATAAAGAAAGATATCTTTCGATTTTAATCTTTCCTTAGTGTAAGTATCTCAAAACTCTGTCGAAATGACTGGTAGCCACAGCTTTGAACCAGTTATTCCTAGATAACAAAGTTGGAGAAACCACACACATATTCGCTATGTGTTTGTTAGAGTTCCTACAATCTTGCTCAGCACATTTAATGGCCATGTGCTTATCCTAATTCATGAACGATCCCGAGAGAAAACTCCTAACTCTTATGAGAGACGGCACCATCTCTACGTTCATATAGGTGAAGTCCTTCCAGTGTCTCCGTTACTATAAGACACTTGTCCTATAGACTGGATTTTATTAAGAGTTTTCAGACTCAACCCTCTTTCGTAACGCTCAGCACCTATCTATTATGGATGAGGTTTTATAATTTAGTTCTAAAAAACTTTCCACATATCAGTGACTTGTTTTTACCCATTAAACCCAAATTTAGAGATTTTCTAACTTCAGGTTGGGTTACCATCATTGGCGAAACTTTGGTTGAAGAGTTTCAACCCCATCCCTCTAGATGTAGCCTTTACTACCTCTCTCGGTAGAGGTTTAGTGAAAGGATCTGTCAGGTTGTTGCTTGATTTCACATAAGAAATAGCAATGATTCCATCTCGAATCAACTGTCTGATATAATCATGTCGAAGACTTATATGTCTAGATTTACCATTATAAGTGCCGCTATAGGCTCTAGCTAATGTGGCTTCACTATCACAATGTAATGACACAGCCGATATAGGCTTTACACAGAAAGAAATTTCTAATAGAAGATCCCTTAGCCACTCAGCCTCTTTGCCTATTGCAATCATAGCTATGAATTCAGACTCCATAGTCGAGTGCGTTATGCAGGTCTGTTTCTTGCATCCCAAGACACAGCTGCACCTCCTAGGGTGAATACCCACCCTGTAGTAGACTTGTTGTCCCCTGCACTCGATATCCAGCTCGCATCGGTATATCCTTCCAATACGCTTGAAAACTCTGAACAAAATAGTCGTCTTTGGTTGCTTTTAAGTAACCAAGGACTCTACTAATTGTATTCCAGTGTTCAGTACTGGGATTACTAGTAAACCTACTAAGTTTACTCACACACAATTAAGTCTAGTGCATTGCATAGCATACATAAGACTCCCTATAGCACTCGCATATTCTAATTGTGCAACGGTTCTTCCAGTATTTTCTTTTAGCTTGATACTTGGATCAAATGGGGTCTTTGCTTCTTTTATATTTAGATGGTTAAACTTGTTTAGTATCTTCTCAATATAATGAGATTGACACAAAGCATAACCCCCACATTATTTTTTAACTTTGATACCTAAGATGGTATCAACTTGTCCAAGATCCTTCATTTTAAATACCGAAGATAGAAACCTCTTTGTTTCAGTCACACCTTCCATTTTATTACTTATTATTAACATGTCATCAACATATAGACAAATAATAACGATACAACTACGATCTACTTTAGAATATATGCATTTGTCAACTACATTATGCATGAAACCATGAGATAGTATTTTGTAATCAAACTTCTCATGCCATTGTTTTGGTGCTTGTTTTAATCCATACAAAGATTTGACTAATCTACATACTTTGTTTTCATTTTCTAGTAGAACGAATCCTTCAGGTTGTTCCATGTATACCTCCTCATTGAGGTCACCATTCAGGAAAGTGGTCTTTACATCCATTTGATGGATGTGAAGATGATGTATGGAAGCTAGCGCAAATAATATCCTAATGGATGTTATCCTAGCTACAGGTGAGTATGTGTCAAAATAATCTATCCCTTCTTTTTATCTAAAACCCTTAGCTACTAGTCGAGCTTTAAAGGTTTGGATAGTCCCATCAGTGTGATATTTCTTTCTAAATACTCACATACAACCTATAGATCTAGAATCTGAAGGTAAGTAAGTCAACTAGTTCCCATGTTTAATTTGACATTATGGATTCCATTTCATCGTTTATAGCTTCTTTCCAGAAAGCTGCGTCTCTAGAGGATATAGCCTCTTTATATGATTTAGGATCATCTTCTATAGTCATCACTATAGGTATTTGTCTTATAACATTTTCTCTATCTGCTTCTACAAGATGAAAAATGATGCGTTGTGAGTCTATGTAGTCATCTCCTAGACTCTTCTCTATTCTTGTCCTTTGACTCCTACGAGGTTCAATAGGAGCTTCCACTATCTGTGGAGCTGTGCTATCTGGTTCTCTATTAGGAGTTTGGATTTCATTATCCTTTGACTCCAAGGATAGTGAGTTCTCAAAGAACTCAATGTCTCTTGATTCTATTATTGTATTAGACTCCATGTCTAGAAGTCTATAAGCTTTACTATTTTGTGCATACCCTACGAAGGCGCACTTAATAGCTCTTGGTCCTAACTTAGTTCTTTTTGGGTCAGGGGTTCTGCAGTATGAAAGACACCCCCACACTTTTAGATATCCTAGGTTAGGTTTTCTAGCTCTCCATGTTTCATATGGAGATATTTTATACTTTTTAGACGGTATTCTATTTAGAATATGGCATGCTGCAAGCAGTGCCTCACCCTATAAACTTAGTGGTAACTTTGCTCTTATCAACATTGAGTTGACCATTTCTACTAATGTCCTATTCTTCCTTTCAGCTATTCCATTTTGTTAAGGTATGTATGGAGCAGTAAATTGATGTATCAGTCCATGTTGTTCACAGAAGTTATCGAATTCATTTGAGAAGTATTCTCCTCCTCTATCGCTACGGAGAATTTTTATCTTCTTATTTAGTTGATTCTCTACTTCTGCTTTATATACTTTAAACATGTTCAATGCTTCATCCTTGCTCTTTAATAGGTACAAATATACATATCTAGAGCAATCATCTATAAAGGTTATGAAGTACCGTTTACCTCCACGAGTAAGAATGTACAGATATCAATGTGCACAAGATTCAACACTTGGGACGATCTTTTAACACTTGGAAAAGGTTTCTTCGTCATTTTGGATCTTATGCACACTTCGCATTTTTCGGTTTCATTATCTGTGTATGAGATTAAACCATTCTTAACCATGAACTTCAAGGTACTATACCCTATATGGGCTAGTCTATCATACCACAGCCCAGCGAATTCAACCATATACACAGAAGTGTTACTTTCATTCAGAGAAAACTTGACTATTCCGTTACAAGCATATCCCTTTCCGACAAAATTCTCATTCTTAGACAGAATCAGTTTACCTAACTCGTACACCACCCTTATACCTGGTTTTCCCAGAAGATCCCCAGAAACTAAGTTTCGCCTTATGTCTGGAACGTGTAGTACACTAGTCAGAATCACTTTCTTCCCAGAGGTGAATATCAGTTCGACAGTTCCTTTGCCGACGACCTTCGATCGAACTTCATTACCCATTTGGACTTCTTGACCATCGATCAATTCCTCATAGGTTTTGAAGGATTTGATTTGTCGTAGCACACATGTCTTGTAATTGGGCGCAAGATCATACCACCAACTTAGAACTTTGCCTTGAATGGCATTCACCTCGGTGATCATGACCACAATATCGCCTTCTTCTACTGCACTTGCCTCTTGTTTAGATTTGCGATATCGCATACGTTCGAAAGCATAGAGCATAGTGCCCGGTTTTCCCACAGACATGACATGATGGGCCTTTGAACTTTCCGTTCTTCTTTTGGGTATTTTTCTTGAATTTCCCTTTATTGGGTTTTAGGGAATTGTCCTTCTCGGGATGTTTGTTATTAGAGTTCTCATCGCATGTACCTTGACGAGGTATTCCGTTATCATTCTTTTTATCGCGATTACTGAATTCTTCCTCAATTTCGAGGTGTTTCTGGATTTGTTCCAGGTGTGTAGTCCTCGCCCTAGTTTTATGCAAAGAACTTCTTTCTATAATCTTTCCACATCGGTGGCAATTTGGCGATTATACAAGAAATACCAGCAAAAGTACGGACTTGGAATGATTCAGAAGATCTATCTTTATCGCTTTGATTTTGTTTACTATTAGTCGCAATTCTTGGATTTGGGGTAGCTTTTCTCGATGGCCTAATTTAAAGAATGGTTTGTTATCTACCACGTTGAAGTCAAAATACCTGGCGATGAGAAACTTGTTGGTACCTTCTTCTTCAGCCTTATATTTGAACTCCAGAGCGGCCCAGATCTCCTTTGCTGATGACGTCTGTTGGTACAGATCATACAAACGGTCGGAGAGAGCGTTCAGAATGTGTCCTCGACACAAGAATTCGTCTTCGGTTCATTTGGTGTGGATGGCCACCTGTTTAGGTGTGTCATCGTCGATTGCTTCAGGTAGCGCTTGCAGATTTGGATCTAATATATAGTAGATCATCAGCGCTGTTAGGAGAAATTTCAGCTTGTCTTACCATCTTGTAAAATTGGTTCCATCGAACCGATCAAGACGTATCAAGTCCTGATTCATCAACTTGATGGATGAAATATTGCCGGCTTCCATTACAAAATAATGCTTTAAGATTGTTAGAAATTATACAGATTAATATATTTTCTGTATAATATGGAAACCGAAAAATTATGATAATCATAAATAAGGACAGGCTGAAGCATGTCTGAAAACGCTGTCCTTAAAGCGTTATTTGCCCCTACTCAAGTAAATTGAGTATGCCGATAGGTTACAGGCAAATAGCTTCTAAGATACGATGAGCCTGATGTGGGTCTGCGTTCAACAAACACGAAGACCCACCAAATGGAACTCTATTACACACTTTCTGGCAGTATTACAATATAGAGAAAAATCCCAAAAGAAAGAAAAAGAAAGAGAAAAGTGGTTTTGACCACTTGACCGGGTCAGATTCAATTCTTCAGCTATCCTGGTTCAGTTGAACCGTCCTAGACCACACCGTTGGTCTGTTCTTCAAGCTAAGGTTCAAGCCTTACTTGTTGCTGGAAGCACTAGAGTATATAATTTGAAAGGAGCTGGCTGTCTCAGTTCTTATGGGTTTGCTGGAGTGAGTTGAGATGGTTTGGAAACCCATCCAAGCCCTCCTTTTATAGGCTCGGATGGCTGGGAGTTATGGTCCAGGGACATAAATTCACTAGCCGTTTTATGACTATTGGAAACTAGCCGTAGCCGTTATATGGTCACAGTTGTGTGAGAGAGCTGACTAGCCGTTTTATAGCTGTTGGGCTAGCCATTTTATGACTATTGGCAACAGTTTCTTGCAATTAAGTCCATAGCTGTTACATATTTGTGCAACAGCTATATTTCCAGCCTCTATATAATCAGAGGGACTCTCATTCAATCCTCTAAACTTTCGTCCAGCCAACCATCTGCCTTAGCCACTAGTCGCACCGCGAACATGCGAGTGCAAAGTGCACCACTAGCGCCTCTACAGCCACACTGCCTCACATGCCCACGCCCTCGCACCAAGCCCGTGCCCGTGCCCGAGACCGAGACCGAGACCGAGTCCGTGCCCGTGCCCGAGCGCGCGCGGGTGTGCACTGGAACACGCAAGGTCCATAGTCCACGGACTAGGTAGGCAAATATTATAATACTCCACTATTATCATTTAAACCACAAATTTTTCTCTTCCCTTTCCCATGTGAGACTATTCCCAAAAAACCCACAAACGGTATTTTTCAAACAAAATAATATTATATATATATTATTTTTATTATTAAAATATATTTAAAAATCAATATTTTTTCAACAAGAAATACCAGCAAAAGTACGGAAGAGTTGGAGAAGAAATGAGTCGATGGGACGAACTTCAATCTCGATTCCTCTCCCAATTCAGAAACGCTTCTTCCATCATCCAAAGATTGCCGGTTTCTCCTCTCTTCTTCTTTCTACTTCCCCTCTTATCTCTCTCTTCTCGCAAGTCGCTGCATTTTACTCTCTCTTCCTTTTTGTTTCCCCTTTTTCTCGAAGCAATTGAATTGCCTTTTTCTCTTTTCTCGATGGCCTAATTTAAATGTTTTCTGCAAGGTATAGGATTTCGGCCGACCGGTGCCAATTCAGGTTTTGGAATGGAATGGATATGCTCATCTCAAACCATCCGCGGATGGTGATTGGGAATCTCAGCACACATTACAAAATGGGATCTGAATATCTTGAAATGTTGTGTTTGGGTTCCTGCCTACTGTCCATCGACGGTAGGTGGTTGGTGTACATTGGCCCTCAGAGGTGCATGACATGTGTACACAAACTTTTTCCCGAGAAATTGTTTTGAAATTTCCAATTTTTTTGCAAAGGGAATTCGAGCATCGGCAACTTCTTCTAGTTGGAGTCAACTCAGACTTGGTTGAGCCTGATGCTGTTGGACACCACCAGTCAACATTCAGAATAGACACTCAACTCGTCTGAGTTGACTCAACTTAGACAGTACGATTTGATCCGAGTTACTGAGTCAAAAAACCATGAATGTGGTGGTTGATATGTAGCCACTCATAAATAGTACTCGTGTCATTCATGAACTCAAATTAACCCAAGGTATTCAATAGCGGTAATATTGGTGTTCATAATAGTTACCTTATAGCTGTTATGCTACTGGCTGTAACTGCAATTACAGCCTTTAAGTTGTAACAGCATTTTAAAAAAAGGGATGATATGGGCTGTTATGGGCCATATTTTTCAGAACAGGCAGTACAGCCCTGTATCGCATAACTGTCTCACCATTACCATAACCTTTTTTGAATACCATGAATTAAACCGTCCAAATTTCATGACCTACTTTAGATGGGTCTTAATCCCAAATCAGATTGGTTGAACAATCTTAACCTCTAATTCGGGGACACTCGTTTGCTGAATTAGGGGCAATTTGCCATTTTTCATTTCAACCTTCCGTTAAATGTCCAGGAATTGGCTTGTTAGATAACCAATTGGATGTGATTTTGATTTATGATTCATCCAATTTGAGGATCACAATTTGGATGGTTTAATTTATGTTTTTTTTGTATTGAACTTGTACAATTTTTTATTGCCTGCATGTTAAGCATCACACTCTACTGAAGTATATAAGTTATTATTCTCTTTGGAAAATTGATGAGAAAGTAGATTTTATTAATGCGTTAGACTATGGTGTGAGTCCACAACCCTGTAAGGGAGCATTGGCAACACATTCAAATAGTAAATGCTGTGTACATATAGATTATTCATTAATCCAGACCATCCAAATCATGAGCTCAATCGTGGATGGAGATCATAAAAACATGCTGCCTGGACGACCCTTACCACCCAAATGGTGGTTTCCAATAGACGGTGAGACGAAAATGTCAACAATCCAAATTCAACTAGTGAGATTGGATAGTGAGGATGGTTTGATCGTGTGGATTCCATACTGTTATAAAATGGAGCCCATGTTTTGGACTTTGGAAGGCATCATGCATGCCATGTTTATTGAGGCTTCTTGTTAATGCTTTTTGTTAGTTTAGCAAATCCATACCTTACATTTATAAGAATAAGGGAGACATATAGAGCTGCACTAACATGGTATTAAACTTACGAGTCATACCATGAAACTTTGGGAGAGAATGAATCAGTGAAGATTAAGGCATGATACAAATGTATCAGGAAATCAGTTTGGATTTATGCTAGGAAGGTCAACCATTGAGTCTATTATCCTTCTTAGGGTTCATTTGGCATTGGTATTTTAAGTTCTTATGGGCATTTTTTAATATCAAAATCGTTTCTAGTGGGTTAGATATGTTTGGTTAGCATGCCTAATTAATGCTTCTAAAGAATTGATTATGAAAATGGCCCTGTTTTCTGAACCAGGGTTTTTTTCTAGGTATTTTTCCAAAACGGGTCAGGAAACATTTCTCCAAAAGTGCTAATGCGCTGACAGGCGGACGCCACTTGAGATCGGTGGAACAAGTGTTCGATCTATATGTCCATAGCACACATGTTAGAGATTCGACCCATTTATCAAGTAGAGCGAACTTTGAACATGCTATGTATCAAAATTCAGGGCAGTATACTGCTACAAATGTATGTGAAATCTGGACCGCTGGAATTTTTTCTATGGCCCCTTTTCCTCATACAAATTTGATCAACTTGATAATTGAACTGACATTATTTTTGGTCCTTGCCATGTTTGAGGTGTGCCCTACTTGATGAATGGCCCAAATCTTTGATATGCATGTTGTCTGCTTGATCTCTAACACATGCTACATGTGCATACAAAAACATCTCACGCGGATTCCTTCTCCAATTCGATCGGCTAAAAGGCTGTATTTGATACCTTACTAGCATATGATGCTTCATGCTCATGCACTTTATGTGGCATTCATCGACTCCATCCATCATGTGGACCAGCTAATGTCGGGCCTTGGGGCCAAAAATCAGCCCATTCCACAATTTAGGTTAGCCTCACCACAGGGAACAATGTGGAAGGGATGCCAACTATAGGATTTTGTGTAGGCCCACAATGCTAGGTATATTTCATCCAACTCTTCATCATGTGCCACTCACTTGGATGAAGGGAAACTCCAAAAATCAACTTTATCCAAAGTGAACCACACTATGTGAATTTGGAGGCTTGTAGATGGATTCCCACATGGTGTGGTCCACCTAATATTGTATAGACCTATTTTTTTGGGGCATCCCATCATCAATGCAGGGTTGATGCAATGCACAGGTTGGATGTCATATACCCAACATGGTGGGCCTCGAGGAAGCAAACAATGGACAACCCTCTAAAAACCTCCAAATTCACAGGGCGGCCATATGATCATTGGATCGGCCTTTTTTAAGGTATGTTTACCAAACATGCCTACTAAGAACCAATTTTGCATAATCAAATTTTCAATAGACAATTTTAGAGAATTGCTTACTTTCTAGAAGCAATACCAAACAAGCCCTTGATAGTTGATGGAGGAATATATGAAGAGGAAGGATCTCCACATAATCTCGACTATAGAGAAAGCATACAATGGGGTCCCTAGAGTTAGTCTTGTGGGTGTTGGGAAATAAATGAGTTTCACGAGGATATATTGACATGATAAGGGATATGCATGATAGAGCTATTGCAAATATGATTACCACTAGTGGATGGACAAGTGAGTTTTTGATTACCATAGGCTTATACTAGGGATTGACATTGGGCTTGCATCTTCTTTATTATTATCATTATTTTATTTTTTTATGGATAAGTTAGTGGGGCATTTAGAGGAAGAGGTCCCATGTTGTATGTTGTTTGCAGATGACATTGTTGTGATTGATGAGATGATGGAGGGGGTAAATAAAAAGCTAGACCTATTTAGCGGCTCTTTGAAATATAAAGGTTTAAGAATTAGTTGAACTAAACATAGTAAATGGAACATAATTTTGGTGATAATCGGTGTGGAAACAAGGAATTAATTAAGATTGTTAACCAAGAAGTACCAAAAAAATGACCATTTTGATATCTTGGGTCAATAATTTATGAGAATTGAGAGATTGAGAAGGATGTTGCTTATAGAATTAGAGTAGGATGGATGAAATAGATATGTGCCATTGGAGCTTAATGTGATCTCTACTTACCAATCAAATTGAAGGGAAAATTTTATAAGATAGCTATAAGACCAACCATGCTAATGCGGGGGGCACTTTCACACCGAGCTCGAGTGGGGTGGCATGTGGGATGCAGGGGCACACTCGGGGTGGGCGCCCATGTAACCCATGGATTTGGGGGCGATGTGAGATGGGTGGCTCATGTGAGGCGGAACCCACGGATTCGGGTCCCACGACGTGGCGGAACCCATGGATTTGAGACCCACGAGGAGGGTTCAACCAAGGACCTAACCCATGGATTTGGCGCCTGGGCTATGAGATAAATGGATTAATTCGCCATGCTCTATCAGTTGAAGCTTTTAGAGCAAGTGGTTAATTGTCCTGCATCACATGCTTTATGGGACAAAATGTTGGGCAATTAAGGAACAATATGTTCATAGGTTGTGTAGTTGAAATGAGGATATTGAGATGGATGAGTGGCAAGACGAGAAAGGATAAAAATAGAAATGAATGCATTCAATAAAACCTTAGAGTAACACTTATAGGTAATAAGACAAGGGAAAGTAGACTTGGTGGTTTGGCCGTGTGCAACGTAGACCAAGAATAACCCCAAAAGGACTTGGGGTGGAGGTAGTAAGAAAAGATGTGATAACCTCTAGTTTTTCTAAGGATATGGTCTTTAATAGTCTGAAATAGTGGAACATGATTCATGTAGCTGACCCCAATTAATTGGGGGATAAGGCTTAGATGATGATGATGATGCTATTTCTATTGATTATATTGGGTTGTATTGAATATTGATTAGTAAAATGATTGATTATTTTGGTTGGGGTGGGTTGGTGATGCCTTAGTTTCATAATGAGGTTGGTATGGTTTATTGAAGTTTTATGTAGTCGTTCATATCTAATTATTATTTTAGTGAATTATGAAGGATTTGATTCGTAAATTCATTGAGATTATAGTTAATCATGAAGAAAAGCGAAGAGAAGAAGAAAGATGAGAGGAAAGAAGAAAAGGAGGAGAGAGTGCTTCAACCACTCCATATGCCCCCACCTCTCTTTTATTATTAGGACAATCACTAATCACATAGAAGTTACAATTATAACCCCTTGCTTAAAGATAACATAAAACAATGACATGTGCTTAAAGACTTTAACCCAAATATATGACCAAGCTCAACATAAAACCAAATCTATTTGTGAACCACTTGAGTGATTGGTAGACCACACGTGTGGCCAGGGTGTCTTACACGTGTGGTTATAATGCATCAACACTCCCCCCTCAAGTTATATATATAAAAGAATACCTAACTTGACAAAGAATTTATCCAAATGAGCCGGACTTAAAGAAGCTCTCTTTAAGTATCTAAGTATGCAAGACATGGCCTCCATATGAGACATACATGGAGCCTGCATAACTGATTAGATAAGTGATGCCTGGTCGTGTAATCGTCAAATAGATCAATTTGCTAACTAGCCAATGTTATTTCCTTGGATCATCAAATAGTTCCCCTCCACTTATATTCAACTTTTAATTAGTATCCATGGGAGTTCCAATTGGTTTAGCCCCCAACAGATTGTCTCTTCTAATAAATTCATCACATGCTTCTGTCGCGATAAGTTAATTCTCACATTTGACCTTGCTACCTCAATACCTTGAAAGTATTGAAGGCAACTTAAATCATTTGTGCTGCAAAGAACTTTAACTTAAAAAAAAAATAAAAAAAATAAAAAAAAAATACTTGTACTATCACTACCAATAACTATTGTTTTAAGCATTGACGATGCTGGCTGATATATCCCACAATATATCCCGCGATATATCTTGTATCTCACCTGTGCGATACGAAACGCACAAGTAGTATGATATATCCCACATGTTCGATCTGGTGTCAATCCTTTTTTTTTCTGTAAATCATGTTAAATTAGAGTCAAATTGATACAAATCCATTATTTTTAATGTTTTGCATGAAAAATCATGGATTGGGAGCTTTGATTTCAAGATTTGGAGGAGATAGGCCGAGTTGTGGAAAATTGAAAAAAAATAAGAGATTTCCCAATTTCTTGCAAATTAGTTGCAATCTTTGTGTCCGAACATAAAATCAAACATATATGTAATCTGATCTAGTGATTCTTTGCTTTTGAATGTATTGCTTGTATTTTAAATGTCTTCTTACATTTATAAATTATATGAATAGACTTTGAATATACTTGCATCAATTCAGTTAGACACCGCATAGATTTGGACCCCATACAAAGAAAACCTATTATGTGCACTTGTTTTTTTTATATATATAAATTTTAAAAATAATGTTTTGATTTATAAGTGTGTATTGATGTCTTTTTTAACAATCATTGAAGTTTCATTGAAAAATTCGACCAATTTCCCAATGTTTCCCCACGTTTCCAATAACAACGAAACATTATGTGATACAACCGATTTTTCTCATGCGATAACCGATACATATTCGTATCCCATGGGTGCTATACATAATGTGATACCGATATTTCAAACACTGATCCCACGATATATCTTGTATCGCACTCGTGCGATACGAAACACACAAGTAGTGGGATATATCCCACATATTCGATCCGGTGAGTATTTTTTATTTTTGATCCTTCCCCCCTGTAAATCATGTTAAATCAGTGTCAAATTATTACAAATCCATGATTTTTCATGTTTTGTTTGAAAAATCATGGATTAAGAGCTTTGATTTTGAGATTTGGAGGAAACGGGCCAAGTTGCAGAAAATAAAATAAAAATCAAAATTTCTCAATTTCTCGCAAATTGGTTGTAATTTGTGTTCAAACATAAAATCAAACATGTATGTAACCTGATCTAGTGATTCTTCTTTTGCTTTTAAATGTATTGTTTGTGTTTCACACGTCTTCTTACATTTATAAATTATATGTATAGACTTTGAATATACTTGCATAAATTCAATTAGACAACGCATAGATTAGGACCCCATACAAAGAAAACCTATTATGTGCACTTGTTTTTGTAATGTTTTGATTTGTAAGTGTATATTGATGTATTTAAAAAAAAAAAAATTCACTGAAGTTTCATTGAAAAATTCAACCAATTTCCCAATGTTTTCCCATGTTTCCAACAACAACGATGCATTACACAATATAACTGATATATCTCATGCGATAACTGATACATATTCGTATCCCAAGGGTGTGATATGTAACGCAATACCGATATTTCGAACACTGCCAATAACAATGATATCATCCACATATACAAGCAACATGATAGTACCAATCTTTCTCCGTTGAACAAAAACTGAATGATCTGCCTAACTATGTTTCATCCCAAACCAAAGCACCACCTTACTGAATTTGTCAAATCAAGCATATGGATACTATTTTAATCCATAAAGTAATTTCTTTATATGACAGACCTTATCTGACTCTGAGCAACAAAGCCAGGCGGTTGCTCCATATACACCTCTTCAAGCAGATCCCCATGAAGAAAGGTGTTCTTCACATCAAGTTGGCAGCTATTCTAAATTTACAATAATAGAGATCACCACACGTACAGAATGAATCTTGGCCAGAGGGGAGGTCTCAAAGTAGTCAACCCTTAAAATCTGAGTGTATCCCTTCGCAACTAGTCAAGCCTTTTAACGCTCTATCAAGTCATTTGGATTGTACTTGACGGTATATACTCATCTACACTCTACCACACGTTTTCCTATAGGTCATTTAACTAAAGTCCAAGTTTGATTTTGATAAAGTGCAATCATCTCTTCTTTGATAGCATGCTTCCACCTGTCACTATTAATAGCCTACTAGAATGAGTGAGGAACAAACACAGAGGCCAAAGACAAAGCCAAACTATCGAAAAGAATGAGATAAGTCATCAAAGGAAATAAGATGAGAGATAAGATGTTGGGTACAAGAGCGTATACCCTTACAAAGAGCAATGGGCAGATAATCTTCACTAGACAATACTGGTGAAGACTCCAGAAGATCTTTAGTTCGGGTGACAAGATTGATAGAGGACATGTTGGTGCACTTCATCACCTCTCTTGGAACATTTGGAGTAGACTTGCAGCAGTGGCGGATTTGAGCATTACATAGGATCTTGCTTTATGGATGAAGTTGTGCCTGGCACCATAGGAAGAGTGATGGAATCATCAAGTTCCAATGATCTTTTTCCCTCAGAAAAATATGGAGTAATTTTATAAATAATAAAAAAAAGGTGACATTACTTGATACATATCGTCTACGAGTGATTGGATTATAACACTTGCAACTGCTCTGTGTGTAAGAGGATCTAAAAAAGACACTTTATAACTATAACCTTGGGTTCAAATTTATTAGAAACATGGTCAAATTGATGTACAAAGCATATACACCCAAAAACTTTAGGAAGAATTGTAAACGGTTGACAGTGGGGGTATATAGCAGAAAAGGAGATTTTCCACCTAAGAATGATGAAGGCATCCAGTTTATGAGATAACACGTAGTTAAAACTACATTACTCCAAAAACCTTTCAGAATCTTCACATTTAACAACAATGCCTTAGCAACCTCAAGTAAATAACAATTTTTATGTTCTACAAGTCCATTTTATTGTGGTTTGTGTGCACATGATGTTTTGCGAATGATGCCATGTGATAAAAGATAGGAACAAAAATAATTCAATTTAAATAGCGACTTCCTCTCCCTCTTATTTTGTTTTGTTTTCCTTCTTTTTTTCCTCTCTCTCTCTCTCTCTCTCTCTCTCTCTCTCTCGAGTGGGCATTACCGGCTTATATATGGAAAGTTGGTGGGAATTTGATTCTCATTGGCTACCTACGTGGCCTATCTCAAATCCCAAGGCCTCCCTCTATTGTAGTGTGCTCAGTGTGGTTGACTTTGGGTGCTGGTGAGAATCAGATTCTCACTGCTGTACAAAGCTCTCCTTTCAAGGTGCATTTGCTACACAACAACCTAAGGTTCCATGTGTCAAGCTCTGATTGGTAGATGGTGACCGACAATAATCTGATTCCTACCAACACTATTGTCTTTGATTTTCCATTAGGCTCAGCTTGATTATGGTGGTTATGAGAGGGCGCCCCAGCTGACTGGATTAGGGTTTTAAGTGTCCTAAGTGTCCTCCTGAGTCAACTGGGTGTCTATTTCAAAGTCCAACCCAAGTCATACGAAGTAGTTTATCTCATCTTGGGTAGGGTGTCTACAGATACGAATACCATAAATAATTTTGGGAACTTTACACGTCAAATAGAAAGATATGATCTGAGAACATCATCATATTCTTCGAAGTCATGATGGAAGTTATAACATAAGTTTGACACTAGCTGCCAATGTGATGCAACCCTCCTTTATTCGGGGTTCGGACCGATATTGAGAGCATAAAACTCCCACAGTTGCAATGTAACAAACTATTACATAGTTGATTAGGATTAAGTGCTATCTAATAGTTTATTACAAAGATTGATCATAATCAATGAGTTACTCATGAACAATTGTATTTTTCAAAAAGGCAGTTGAGAATCATTTCGTGTCTGTTGCATGTTTTATGAAATTTGAATGCCCAAAAGTACATTTGTTTCACAAGATCACACAGACAAATTGGTTCAGTATTTTAGTTTGAAAAATATACTAGTTTGTTACACGGGACCTGGGATAGTGACTTTGAGGGGAGCAGATTGGTGGGTGTTACCCTTACCATGGGGCCTACCTTGATGATTTGCTATATATCCATGTTGTCCATCTTTTTCTCCAGCCCATTTTAGGACGGTGTCTCAAAAGTTATGAAGGTCCAAATCTCAGGTGGACCACACCACAGGAAACAGTGGTGATTGAGTGCCTCACCATAAAAATTTCCAAAGGGCCCATCATAAGATTTTCGTAATGATTATTTCCAATCCAACTTGTTGATAATGTCAAGAAGATTTGGATGAAAGGGAAAATACAAAGATCATCTTGATTCAAAACTTTTGTGGCCCACAAAAAGTTTTTAATGGTCATTCATCACTGTTTCTAGTGGTATGGTCCACCTGAGATTTTGATCTTCTTAAGTTTTTGGATCACGTCCTAAAATGAGATGGAAAAATAGATGGACGGCATGAATATACAATAAATACATCAAGGTGGGCCCAACACTTTTAGGGTAACACCCACTAAGGTGTTACCTGGGTAACAGCTAATCTGCTCTCGACTTTGATGGGTGGGGAATGGGGATCACAAGTGATGCAGCATGGTCATCAAAATTACATTTTCTGAGAAATATGAAGTTTCGCAATTTGCAAAGTTGAAGATTCTAATTATAAATGCTTGGTTCAAAACATGGTAAATAGTGAGCAATTTTTGAAGGTTTGCAAGTTTCCTTGCGTGTGGTAGCTGCCTCAAGGTAAATCCTGGATCACTGAGAGGAGATTTGTGCCTTTTATTTTATTTTATTTTATTTTATTGTAATGCATGAAACTGTTTTCTCAATGTTTGTCTTTCTTTTACTTTTTTACTTTTTTCCTCTCTCCATTATTCTTTCCTTTTAATTTTCTTTTTGTTAAGTGTTGGTCTTTGCTTTCTACAATCAGTTGAATCTTATTTTTGGTATTGAAGTTCTACTTGCTTTTTTGAGACTGGTTGCTATCTTCTTCACTTGCAAAACGAGAAATCCCCATAATTTTTGAAAAAAAGAGTAATTGTAGATTCTTCAATTTATTCATTCTCTTTCATCACCAGATGCTTGACGACTCAAGAAGTTATGGGGAACTAACATGTGTCCATGGCATGAGAGAGGTTCTGTTGGGGAAACAGATGGAGACCCTGGAAATCATTTCTCGTTCCATTAGAGAGACTTTGTGAGCTTATCATGTCTCATGCTTCGTAGTTCTGCTGAAGAAATTTCATGTGCCATTTTCTTCTTTTCTGTTCGAATATCTCTTTAGTGATAAATTAGGTGGGCATATATTGTTATACTTATGATTGATATATTACAATGTAAATTAACTTGCTTACTAACTTATCTCATATCATGGATGTGATTGCAATTTATATATGCTACCATGTTAAGATTGAAGCAATAATAGGCTTGTTGATGCACTTTTACAACTTGCTATTACCGTCAAGGTATTCAATAACAATAACAGTGGCCGTAACAGCCACTGCTGTTACTATTGGGATACGGGCTGTAATGGACAACCATTTTTTCTTTTCTTTTCTTTTTCTTTCTTTCTTTATTTTTATTTTATTTTTGTAAATACCTGTATCGGCCTTGTAATGCATCGTCACAGGCCTGGTAATGCATAACAGTTCCCCTATGTAACTGTTTTTAAATTCCTTGATTGCCGTAGAGAGGATCTCAATTCTCAACCATATAGCTAATTGTCTCTATCTTTTTTCTTCTTCTATTTTCTTCTACCATTAGTAAATAGGATGAAAAGAATGACAAATAAGAATGATCCCATGAAGGTTATCCTTTGCAAAACCAAATTATAGGCATAAAACAAACCCAAGTCAAAAGCTCCACCTAATTTGCATTTAAACATTCTTCCTATGACTGTTGACATGGAGTTTGTTACTCACCAAAAATGAACCTCGACTAATGTAGCAAAGTCTTAGTGCCTATCTAGATAAGCTTCAATGTTGTACGCCTAAAATCGCCCTCTATGCCCATCCTGCAGAAGGACCATTCAAAAAAGCCTTTGCGCCAAGCACAAAGCTCTCTTCGCCTATCTGCCAATGTTCAGGAGCTAACGCCTAAGCACCAGGCGCTTAGCTTCTTCTATCATAAGTGTTCATCTGCCTGATACCCAAGATTCCATGGAAGCGAGCTCCTCTCCATCCAATGGGAGGCTGACATGTGTCTGTAACTATGTAAGAAACTTTTGGAGCAAAATCAAGACCCCCAGGGACTATCAATACTCCTTAGCGCATCACTTATAGGACACTTAGACGATTCAACTTGTTCTTCCTCTCGGGACTTTCGACATCAACATTCATCTCCTAATTGAAGTTGAGCCTCACTAGTTTGAATGCTCCCATTCCCATTGGGAAGGCTTTGTGCCAGGCTCAAACCTCCCAGGGGAAGCTTAACCACCAATGGCTAGACTTCCCAAGGGATAGGAGTCTGCATGGGGGCCTAGACCTATTTTAGCATCTGTGCCATACACATACCTCTAGGCACCAATAGCTAAGGACCTTGTTTCCAGGTGATAGGCACTGACATGCAGTTTCATACATTCTTTTCATCATCTCTAGTATATGAGACCCTATGTGATGTTGGAATGATCATGCTTGTGTACACCACAAGGCTACATGGCCATCTGAAGTTGATGCCTCTCAAGATACATGATATGCGTCATTAGCTAAATATCCCGACACCTAACTGGCTATACGGGAAATGTAAACTCCAATGGCTATCACTATTGCTAGTACCTCAACTTGATCAATGATCTGGACACTCTAAAGATGAAAGACCATATATTAAGACTTTGTGCATAATTTGCATAAGCTATTCTGTACCATGTAATGAGTTCGTTTTCACTAGTTTTAACCTTTTAATCAAGGGGTTTTTCCCAAGGATTGTAATTAAAGGCCCATGCCAGACCACTGCTTGGAATGTACTTTGTTCGCAGATTAATAAAAGTTGTCAACAAGGCATATTTGGGGTGCATAACCTTGTAATGGAGTCAATAATCGAACAAACATCAATCCTTATCATAAATTAGAAAAATCTTGTAAGTAGATTCATAATGTGTTTGTATCAATTGATTACATTGTAAAACAATCATGCTCGATAGAAAGACCAACTTAAACTGTCCTCTAAAAGAACTCTGCTTTTGGAAATGGATATTAAAATGGTGAAGGTTATGTCATGAGCACAACCATAAGCCAACTAACCCAAACCCGCTTAAAAGCTGGGGTCAGGCTGAGTGTATCAGGTATTGGGTAGGGTTCTGATCAGAAAAATGGCCAATTTAAGAAAGCAAGTTAGACTTGGGTTGACCCTAGTCCAATACATCACTTGTGTATAAATAAATATGTAGTGTGCAATAATTGTTGCCTGCTTTAGTGACAAAGATGTGTAGATTGATGTGAAATCTCTGGTTCGAGCGCTTTCCAATACTTCAAATTTTATGTGGCCTGGGTTGGGCTTGACCACCAGAAATGAAACCTGAGATTGGGGAAGGGGGACTCCTCTCAGAACATCTCAATAAAATTGCTTTAGTAGAAATTAATGGACAAAATGGATGGGTGTTGCGCCTACAACTTGGCTTTGATATGTGGAGCTCGTGTGCCCCTATTGCTTGGCAATTCGAGGTGTTCCGTATCAGTAACGGTGGTCATAATGGTCACCACCATTACCGATACGAGTATCGGCTGTAACGGCCGATACGGGGGCGTAACGACTGTTACGACCACCGTAACAGTTGAAAATTTTCTTTTGCCCAAAAATTTCTGGAAAATATTTAAAAAATCAAGAATAATGTAAATATTTCAAATATGTATTCATTTTTTGTTTTAAACATGTTTATAGTAGTGTAACAGTCCACTCTTTAGCGAGGGTGTTATATCTGACAGTCTGGTAAATTTGTGAACATGATTATATATATATATATATAATGTTTACACATCACAATAAAGCATTAAAACTAGAAATAATTTTATTTTTTTTGCATAAATACTACTTTTTTAATTTTTTGAAAAAAGGGGCCATCAGAGCTTCTATTTGCTCAAATCACTTCTATCTACCATTTTAATATTAAAAACTACAGTAAGAGTGGTCGAAATCTATTGTCAAATGAGCTAAGAGAGTTTTTGGAATGATAAAAGTAAAGGGGGAGGGATGCATTAAAAAAAAAAGTTCCTGTTTTGCCCAATAACGGCTGATACGATCACAAAAAATCAACTGCCACATTTCACCCCTATATCGTGTAACGGTCATGGCCGTTACCTATACGTATCGGCCTTTACGGGCATATCATAACAGATACGGAACACCTTGCTTGGCATTGCTGTGTGAAGGTCTCCCATGGTCATTACTCTTGTGTGGCTTGATGGGGACATCAGAGGACCTACTCGGGTATACTAGAGACGAAGCCGACCACCCACATTAGCGCAACTTTCTTTGTGGATGGGAAATGGGTTTTAGATGAGGTCCGCTAGACCATTTTGAAGACCCCACTTTGGGATGATGCATGTGGGCTATTTAGGAGACCATTTTAGTTATAGGATTTTTATTTCGTGTGATCCGACCATTGGATTTTGTCGATCAGACCATTGGACCATCAAATGTTACAAATATGGGCCTCTTAGACCCTGATCTTACTTCCTTCATTTATTTATTTATTTATTTTATTATTTTAGGATTTATTTGATAGTTGAGATTGATAGTAAACGTTTTAGTTTCTTTATTTTGGATAATGGCCTATATCATTGGAGTGGTATGGTTGTAATTATTTTGAAATTTCATTATAAAAGCATAGAGAGGTGGACATCCAACCCTAGTGGAGTATTTTTTTAGAAGAAGAAGAAAAAAAAAACAGAAGGCTTTCATTTGTAAATGTGTTTTCCTCTTTGTTTTTAGGCTTTGTGAGAAACCCTCCATTCCAATTGAATTGTGGAACGGCAGAGGCTTGTTTAGTGGTAAACTCCCCATGGTGCATTCTTCTTCTTTCTCTTCCCCAACAAGTTATTCGTCTTCTTATCTTTTCTTCCTTTCCCTTCCCTTACAACCTCTCTAAACCTATCAAAACTCATCCCAATCCATCCCTTTTCTTCTTTCTCCCTACCCATTCACGTGTGGACCTACACGCACGTACGTCCGTACAGACCTTCATGTGTGGGCCCCGCTTCAGATCTTTTCCCCTCCTTGATATCCTTCCAACCCTACCTTATTCCTATATCCTTTAAATCTGTAGAACCTCTATTCCTAAATCTCAATTCATGAACTTAAAACCCTAACGAAATCTCTTTTTTTTTGTATAACCTTTTCCAAACTAGAAATTTACTTGCGTCATTGTCTATTCACGTGGTTGTTGCACTACCCACGCTAGATTGGAAGCCCCTACTTCCAAGTAGGCCACTCTCAAATTATTTTATATTTTGTGCACCGCGTATGTAATAACCTAGGACCTTTGTGTTACAAATCTAAATTTCTAAATATATTTTATGGATATGTTTGATTTTACATGTTAATTGTTGGAATTAATGCGTAATTGATCTCTCATCTTACATACTAGGGTAGTTTCCATTGTCATACATTAAATTTGGCATCAAAGCATATAGGTCTAGCGTAGGGTAGGTGTTTGACAAAATTCTTATACCCATAGTAGAGCATATAGATCGCATATAGCTTGTTGAGTTTTTTGATTTAGCTTGCTGAATTTCCTGCTTGGGTATTTTCAAAGTCCTATATTGCTAGAATTTCTAGATTTCGTGACTTTAAGACACATAGGTGCTAAATTTTCAGTTTTAGCCTATTAGAATCATTCTAGGGTTGTCTATAGGGTTTAAGGTACTAAGGTTCATCATACATAAAATACATGTGCATCATATAATATCACCTTAAGCGTCATCAAATCTGATTTTTGCACCGCATTCATCATATAATACACATACTGCTAGGTTGCCTCTCATTTGGGTCGTTTAGTGTATATAAACGCAAACAGGTCATGGTTTTGATCTATTCCCCACCATGAACCCAGATCAGATTGTCGAGGCTCTTGAAAAGATTAACCATCATTTGACGACCATTGAGATGCATAATAGGACCACTGCCACGCAATTGACTGCCAGTAACTAGTGTATTATGCAGCTAGAAGCTACCTCTCATGGTACCCCCGTCATTGGGGAAAACCATCAGTCTCAAGCAAGAGAGCCAATTGATGAGGACCCAGTTGAGTAGGGTTCAGTCCCAATAGAACCGATTAGGGGTCGTAATAGGAACTTTGGTCAAGGAGTAGGTCATGTAGGACCCCGTGCCCATGCGCCTTGTATAGAGTATTGGGATCGTTACGACCTTGAGGAACAAGTTGTGAAGAGCATAAAAGTTGATGCTCTCAATTTTGATGGTCGCATGAATCCAAAGCATTTCCTTGATTGGCTAGCAGACATGGACCACTTTTTCGAGTGGCATGACATGTTAGATTGCCGTCAAGCAAGGTTCGCTAAGATGAAATTGATGGGTCAAGCCAAGTTATTCTGGACCAATAGAGAGTGGAAGGTAGAGCGGCATAGAGATGAACTCATTACATCATGGGTTAAGATGAAAGAACTTCTAAAGAAAAATACGTCTTTCTCTTCTACTGTGATCGCCTTTTAGATCAGTGGCAGTCCTTGAGGCATGAGTTGCCTGTATCGGATTACATCAAGAGATTCGAGGAGTACATGATGCGATGTGATGTTGATGAATCCCTTGCTGTGACCATGTCTCGTTTTAGGACGAGTCTACGCCTTGAGATTAGGCGTGAGCTCATCCCTCATGATGTTGGTACACTAGAGGAGGCCTACCTTAGGCTAGAGGAGCTTGAACGATACTTAGTGCAACCGACCATAAAGCAGTTTGGGTCTCATGATTCTATTAGCAGGGTTGCTCCTCAGGGAGCTAAACCTAACCCTGGGAGCCAGACCAAAGCCCCAACAGGTGCTCCCACCTATAACAGAGATGTTAAAGGTAAGGGTCCAGTCAGCACTAGTTCAAAGGGAAGTGAGCACATACAGTGTTACTGTTGCAATGGTTATTGTCACATCACAAAGGAATGCCCGAAAAAAGAAAGAGGTAAAGCTCTAATGATATATGAGGCAAATGAGGATGACGAGGACAATTGCAATGTAGAGGAACATGATCCTGATATTGGTGCTAGTGACAAGGAGTTTGATGATCAGGAGACTCACTATCGCAGTAGTCAGATAGGCCGTTGCACAAGCTAAAGAAAATGATGATTGGCGTAGGAACACGATCTTTAACACTTATACCAAGTGTGGAAAAAAGAATTGTAAAGTGATTGTGGACAGTGGCAGTTGTGCCAATGTAGTCTCTACCAGTACCGTGAGTTTACTGGGTTTGAAAGCCAAGTCTCACCCTCAGCCTTACAGAGTGTTGTAGGTTGATGAAACTTCCATTTCGGTCTCACAACGATGTTGTATCCCCATCCAGTTTGGGTCATATAAGGATTCGTCGTGGTGCGATGTGGTTCCCATGGATGTTAACCACATCATCTTAGGTAGGCCCTAGTTATTTGACTTGGACGTTACAATATTCGATCACTCGAATATTTGTGTATTCATGTTTAAGGGCAAGAAAATTAGATTGAGTCCTCTTCCACCCAAGAGCATACTGGAAAAGAAGGAAACCACCAAGAAGGATAATCTTAGAACTTCGAGGAAGTCCAAACTTAAGTCTCTTTACATCCTTGATGCAAAAAGAATTTGAAAGAGAGACAAATGAGGATTCGAAGGTGTATGCCCTCGTGAACAGAGAGGCTACCCTCTAGGTTGTGTAGAGTTGCCTAGTGAGGTGATTTCGGTGATGGATGAGTTTAATGATGTCTTTCCTGACGACCTCCCAGATGAGCTTCCACTTATGAGGGACATCTATCATGTCATTGATCTTGTCCCCGAGTCGACTCTCCCAAACCTTCCTCATTACAATGTGAACCCCATGGAGCATGCAGAACTCAAGAAGAAAGCTGATGAGCTTCTTAGGAAATGGGTCATTCAGGAAAGCATGAGTTCATGTGTCGTGCCCACCCTTTTGACGCCCAAGAAGGATGGCATGTGGCGTATGTGTGTTGATAGCATAGCTATAAACAAGATTATTGTTAAGTACCAATTTCCTATATCACGCCTTGACGATATGTTGGACATGATGGCCAATGCCACAATTTTCTCCAAAATAGACCTCAAGAGTGCGTATCACCAGATCTGTATTCGCCTAGGTGATGAGTGGAAAACAGCCTTCAAGATGAAGGATGGGCTGTATGAGTGGCTAGTCACACCTTTTGGGCTGACTAATGCCCCAAGAATATTTATGCGGGTGATGCCCATGTGTTGAGACCCTTCATGGGGAAGTTCCTAATTGTGTGATTTGACGACATCCTTATTTATAGCATGACTACGGAACAATACATCCACCATATAAGGCAATCGTGTGCGATCTTAGGGTGGAGAAGTTATATGCCAAGCTCAAGAAGTGTTCATTTTTGTCTAGTAGTGTCATCTTCTTAGGGTTTATCGTGTCATCTGAGGGCATGCCAACAGATCCCGAGAAAGTCAAGGCCATAGTCAGTTGGCCTAAGCCGCGTAATATTCATGAGGTGTATAGCTTCCACGGCTTAACTACCCTTTAAAGACGGTTCATTAGAAGGTTTAGTTCCATCATGGCTCCCATTACCGATTGTATTAAAAAATGGGAGTTCCAATGGACTAAAGTAGCCTCTAGGGTGTTCAAGGAGATTAAGGTTAAGATGATTGAAGCTCTTGTCATCTGACTTCTAGATTTTTCCAAGACTTTTGAGGTCACCTGTGATGCATCTGGTGTAGGTGTAGGTGGAGTGCTTAGTTTGGAAGGGCACCTTGTCGCATTCTTTAGCAAAAAACTGAATGAAGCGAAGCAAAAGTATTCTACCTATGGCAAGGATTTCTATGCAGTAGTGCAGTCCTTGCACCATAGGCGACATTATTTATTACCGCGGGAGTTTGTCTTATTCTTTGACCATGAGGCTTTGAGTTATCTCAACTCGTAAAAGAAGTTGAACCCGATGCATGCCAAGTGGGTCCAATTTCTCCAGGAGTACACTTTTGTGTTAAAGCACAAAGCCGAGGTTGAGAATAAACCTGTTGATGCATTGATTTGTATGGTTGCATTACTCCATTCCATGAGCGTCGAAGTCACTAGGTTTAAGTGTTTAAAGGAAGATTATCCTAGTTGTTCAGATTTTAGAGAGGTATACGTATCGTTGTTAGATACATCTAGGGGTATTAGTGAGTGTGTCCTGGTTGGTGAGGTTTTGTTTAGAGGTGATAGATTGTGTATACCCTGTACGTCCCTTCGTAACCTTCATGTCTGGAGGAATAGCTAGTCATTTTGGGTGTGAAAAGACTATTGCCCTTGTAATTATTTTAAATTTTCATTATAAACGCATGGAGGAATAGCTAGTCATTTTGGGTGTGAAAAGACTGTTTCGTTTGGTGTGACCCACTTGAGTTTTGTATCTGCCTGATTTTTATAGCCATGTCCTAGTGTCGTCTTTCAAAACAGATGGACCGAGTGGATTTGTCATAGACATTTTGTAGGCCCCCACACAGCCTGAGTCAGGGTTATATATCTATGCACGGATCACAGGCAATCCGCTTCCCACCTTTTCACACATGTAGGGCCCACTTAAGTCACGTCACAACATTCTTTGAGCCCCACCATAATGTATGTGTTGTATCCACACCATTCATCCACTTGCAGAGTTCATTTTAGTTCATGAGCCAAAGAAGAGTAGCTAAAGTGAACCCCACCACATAAAACAGTTAGGACAATGATGCCCACCGCTGAAACCTTCTGAGGCCCACCATGATCTTTATTTGAGATCCAACCTGTTTATAAGTTAACACAGGCATGGAATAAGGGCAAAACACAATTACGCTAAGAAGTTTTTAATGTTAGGCATTCAATCTCCACTGCTTCTTATGGTGGGTTCACTTGAGCTTTTGATCTGCCCCATTCTTTAGATCATGCCCCTAAAACAAGAAATTTCCAACTGTACGACCCATTTATGGCCCATTTACCCACTTAAGCCCACTTCTTTTTACCTCCCCAAAAAACTCCCCACCCGTACGAATGTCTTGCCAAAGGTCAAAAAGATCCCTGCCTTTCCCTCCGAAGCGGATCGGCTGGTGCTCGAAGACGAGCGCTGACGCTCCTCGAACTCCGAGTTGTACGAACGGTTCAAAAGAGATCAAAGTTACATGGAGCCACAGTTATGTATTTATTACATCCACAACGTTCATCCATATTTTGAGATCATTTGGTAGCATTATCAAAAAAAAAAAAAATCATATCCAAAGATCAATTGGACCACACCATAAAGAGCAACGGGAAAATTGATTTTCACTGTTAAAAATTTTGTAGGGCCCACCATAATATATATTTTCCATCCAATCTATTCATAAGGTCACGAAGACCTGGATGAAGAGGGAAAAAAATTCATAATGATCCAAAACTTCCTTGACCCCTAAAAGGGTTTCAATGGTAGACGTTCAATCCTCCACTACCTTTTACAGTCTGGTCCACTTGATAGCTAGATCCATCTTATTTTTCATCTCAAGCCTTAATACGTGCTTGCCAAATAGATGGACAATTTGGATATAACTGTAACACCCCGAATTTTTGCCAACCTGGAGATAGACGTCCTTAGGCAATGGGTCGATTCGAATACTTTATTAACTTGTCAAAACTCAATCCCAAAGTCTAAAATCGCTTTTTAACCCTTTTCCTTCACAAATCTCACCTTACACCACTTCGTTCTTTAAATCTTTCTAAGTACTTTCACATTAGACACTAATCTTAAAGTTTAGGTGATGAAGAACAATACTCAAACTCAAAATTACTGTAAATAGTACATACATAAATAAAATGGGCTTTTGACCATTCACCTTATGGAATCATCGACGAATACGTTATTTAGAAACATCAGCCTTTCCTGCCCTAAGACCTTCTTCTATTGTAATTAGGGCATGATTTAGTTAAGTATTAATTACTTGGATCACTTTATATACAAACTACAAAGGCCCAAGTACCACCTCAGACAGAAATCTTACAGGACTAAATCCTTTAAAAATTAGGCAAGAATTAGCTAGTGCTAAACTAGATTAGTTACGAAATCCACTCGATCCACTTTAAATACGATCTGCAAGACCCAAAATTTGTAGAATCAGTGACGCTAGGTTACCCTAAAATCTAAGATCAACCTCATTACCCAGTTGCTCTCGGGAGCACATTGAAACTCCATATCAGATCTAGACCGCACGTCGAAAGTCCGATAACCACGAGGTTAACGATTAGGACCGCCTTACTGGGCTTAACAACCATCTCGAAAGTCAAATCTAGACAGTGTCCCAAGGCTATTCGCTTGAGCCTGGAGCGAGGAGTGTGAGAAAATATGGTTTTCTTTATAAATTAAATCAAATTTAAGTAATCTGATACTTGTCACTTGCGGGCCTAAACTAAGCACTCAGACTGTCAGAATCTGACCCAAATATACCCTCGGATCAGGAGAAATTTCATACACAGGTCAGTGTACTTGTAATGCTGATCGAGTTTCGGTGACCGTTGAACTGAAACCGGTCCGCCACGTGTGATCTGGGAACCCGATTGGAATGAAAACTTAACTCATCCTAGATCCATAGTCAGTGAGCTTAAGTCCGACTTTTGGCTTAAGGGGGGGCTCCAGAAGTGCTCTGTTGAGACGGAACAGTCCGTATTTGGATATAACCTAAGTATACCTTGGCCTTGGGTCTAATTTGGTGAGTTTTTAGCTTATATAAAGACCTTA
Organism: Magnolia changhungtana; assembly: GCA_030180095.1. NCBI lineage: Eukaryota > Viridiplantae > Streptophyta > Magnoliopsida > Magnoliales > Magnoliaceae > Magnolia > Magnolia changhungtana. Next base: position 9,724,313 of record JASAUF010000625.1, read on the forward strand.
AACCCTCTCTCATTCAGCCCATACGAATTTGAGAGAAACCCTAGGAGAGAAGAGAGAAAAGAGAGAGAAAGTGTGGGAGAAGTGGGAGAATCTTCCTGCTATTTTACCCTGCCGATCTACGTACTTAACCATCACTTTTCAATCACTTTTCTGATGATTCCGGCTTCGTTCTTAGGTAAAAAAACCTAACCCTAACCTATTTTAGAGTTCCAGGTAGCGTGAGTTGTGAAATAACTAATTTGAGTCATGTTGTAGGTTATCAAATCACCGTAGACAAAGGCTTATCGATTCTATCGAGTTCTTTACGCTTCTACGACGTAGGGTGCGAACTTTAGATGTATAAGTTGAGGTTCTCAATGCTTTCAATGTCAGGTAATGATAGATTCATGATCTGGGTATTATTGTACATACAAAATGCGATGTTCGTTTTGCGATTCAGTTACGTATGCAAATTATGGCGTATAGTATATTCTATATATTTGTAGAAAATACCGTTTATGTACAAATTATAAAGGTGTGTTTGCCATGATAAATTACTGTATGTATATGTTATACATGTGTATAATACTTACTCGGCGAATGCGAAAGGATTCGCCCAAATACATGTTTGGCTAATATACGTTATGTATGTTAATAAGTGTATGCTAAGTGTTTGTGAAAATGCTTGTAAGAGTAAGTACTTAGATGATTGTGCTTTAGGTAGGTGTTGAGCTAAGATCCTCAACTACCTTAGAGATGTATATGATTTTCTCCATGTTAGTTGTTTAATTTAATCGCTTATTTATGAAATGTATGTGTTTGTATTTCCTATTTATATTGTGTTTTATGACATGCTTATTCACGTGTTTGAATTGCTTTGTTAATTCTGCTTAGACTACCATACATGCTTTCTGCATAGGACTTGAATGTGATTGGGCTATGTGATAGTCCAGACAATCGGTAATAGGCTTGAAGTCGTGGCTGAGATTCAGTCGTCACGTAGGACGTGTTTGTCGTGTGTTGGTCGTCGGCAGTGGTTAGGCCACACGAGGTGTTCATGCACTTCATGTCGATCGATACAATGTACGCTCGTGCTAGTTGAGCTCGTCAAGTAACCCGATCTGTCTAATGTATGTTCACCATGTTTAGACACTACTACTTGAACCTAAGGTACCAAACTTACCAGTGTAACCCCGTTAACCTTGGTACCTCGATCCGCTAAGACTCATGAGTCGGGCATGGTGGTATGGGACACCGTGGTTGAGCTGTTGGCCTACGCTGGGGCCACGAGCCTCCCCGTAGTGACCAGTGAGCAACCCAGACTCGTGAGCCGAATATGGTGGTATGGGACACTGTATTCGAGCTGTCGGCCTACACTGATTAGGTGATAGGGGAGTGGTGTAACGATTGCGTGTAACAGCCCTGACAGCCCTTTATAATGACCTCGAGCATACTCTGAATCTGCGGAGAGGCGACAAGCCTTCCCGTAGTAAACAGAGTATAAACTAGGCCTGTATTGATAAGGTGATGGGGGAGCGGTGCAACGAGTGCGTGTAACAGCCCTGACAGCCCTTTACAGTGACCTAGAACCGCATCATCGTATGAGATTATCTAGGACTGACGACCCTAGAATGGATCATTGTTTGGGAATGATATAAGGGAGGTACCTTAGTTTCTCAATATTGTTATATGAAAAGGACTTATAACAACTCGGTAATCACGCTCATAACATAGCACTGCATGTGCCTGGTGTTGTAGAGCACTGAGGGATGAACGCATGTCACGGACGTAAGATTGTGTCGCATGAGGGTGGTTTGGCGAGGGCATGCATCATGACTGCATTCCATACTTGCATTAATAAGAGTATTTAGGAGTGTTTGATTGTACTGCTTTATCATTACTGCTTGACTGAATTGATAACATGTTAACCTATGCTTTATTGTTCCACTGAGTTAGCTACTCTCACTCCCACGTTACGGGATGGTGTTCTGGACACCCACCAGATTCTGTCTTAGATGCAGGTATCGACGAGACGCAGGAGGCTGAGCCTGATTACTATGATGATCAGGACGAGTTCTCCTACATGCAGTTTTCTAGAGGCTTCACTTAGGCCATTCAGATGACGGGGCTACAGGGTTTACCATTATAGTTGTACCACTTTTTTTGGCATTTTGATTTTGAAACTAATACATGTATATGGTGACTCAGTAAGGTGTTCATACTCTGGAGACCGATTGTGACCGTTTCTGGCTTTATATACATTTATATACATCTTTCAGTCTTTCGCTTGTATTTTATAACTTGATCTGGAGTATGAATTACTGTTTTGGTATAATCCCACTCATGATTAATGCACTAACACAGACAACATTCAATCATAAGCATTTATGTTGCATAAGTAATGTTTTGGAACTCGGGTGTTGAGTTGCTACTCGACCCCCGATTTTCAGGGCGTTATAATAACACATACCTCATAATGGGACCCTAAAAAAGCCATGGGAATTGACCATGAAGTGAAGGGAATTGACCGTGGAATGCATGGAAATGACTGGGAAGTGAAGCGAATTGACCATGAAATGCATGGAATTGACCGTGAAGTAAAGGGAATTGACCGTGAAATGCATGGAAATGACTGTGAAGTGAAGGGGATTGACCGTGAAATGCGTGGAAATGACCATGAAGTGAAGCGAATTGACCGTGAAATGCATGGAATTGACTGTGAAGTGAGGGGGATTGACCATGAAATGCATGGAAATGACCGTGAAGTGCATGGAAATGACCGCGAAGTAAAGGGAATTGATCGTGAAATGCATTGAAATGACAGGGAAGTGAAGGGAATTGACCATGAAATGCACGGAATTGACCGTGAAGTGAAGGGAATTGACCGTAAAATGCATGGAATTGACTGTGAAATGCATGGAAATGACCTTGAAGTGAAGGGAATTGACCGTGAAATGCATGGAATTGACCGTGAAGTGAAGGGAATTGACCATGAAATGTATTAAATTGATCGTGAAGTGAAGGGAATTAACTATGAAATGCATTAAATTGACCATGAAGTGAAGCGAATTGACCGTGAAATGCATGGAAATGACTGTGAAGTGAAGCGAATTGATCGTGAAGTGAAGCAAATTGACCGTGAAATGCATGAAAATGACCGTGAAGTGAAGGGGAATGATCGTGAAATGCATGGAAATAACCATGAAGTGAAGCGAATTGACCTTGAAATGCATGGAAATGACCGTGAAGTAAAGGGGATTGACCGTGAAATGCATGGAAATGACTATGAAGTGAAACGAATTAACCATGAAGTGAAGGGGATTGACCATGAAATGCATGGAATTGACCGTGAAGTGAAGGGGATTGACCGTGAAATGGATGGAAATGACCGTGAAGTGCATTGAATTGACTGTGAAGTGAATGTAATTGATCATGAAATGCATGGAATTGACCGTGAAGTGAAGGGGATTGACCGTGAAATAAATTGAATTGACCGTGAAGTGAAGGGGATTGACCGTGAAATGAATTGAATGGACCGTGAAGTGAAGGGGATTCGCATGGAATTAACCGTGAAATGCATAGAATTGACCGTGAAATGAAGTGAATTGACCGTGAAATAAATGTCTTATTGTAAATTTGAATCATAGTGGTAAGAAATTCACAATTTCAAATAAAACAACAAATGTGTTCAATATATAACATTCATAGTCGTATTACAAAAATGCACTACAATTTGACTAGTAAAATGTGTGAAATTGACCAAGTAGTGCATGAAGTTGACCGATCAATTGAGTATATTGATCGGGAACTAAGTGAAATTGACTGCAAAACTTCGTCAAATCTTAAAGACCTTTCTCCGAAGAACATGTTTCACATCAACGCACTCTTATTCTTTTTCTCCAACACGGATTTCACTGTGTTAGGGAGTAATTGGAGTTCGCTGTCAATTACCTTGAAGTTTAAATTCTAGGTAAATTTTTAAGTGTTTATGTAGAAGTTTGTGGTCAATTTCTAGTGGTCAATTTCATGCATTGCTAAGCCAATTTTACATGACTATCCAATAAACTCGAAGATGTTTAAGTGAATTTGACAAAGTTTCGCGATCAATTTCTAGTAGTCAATTTCATTTATATGTTCTAGTTTCTATGCTCCTCAAATAAACATCTCAATAACTTTTGATCAACATAGATAATTACTAAGTTTTTGAGTTGTTGCAACCCATGAATTGTGGAATGAACAAACAACCCTCAACCATCACCATCATCATCATCATCATCACCCCATTCTCTTCTCAAGCTCTCAAAACCCAATCCCTAAGTTTCAACTCCTCCTTTCAACCCATCTCCTTTAAAAATCTCACCTTCCACCACTTTATTCTTCTAATTTTTCTAGTACTTTTTATATTGAACACAACTCCTAAAGTCCACGGGATGAAGAGCTATAATTAAACTAAAACTTTTAATAAATAGTAAAAATCGATTTTTGGCCATTAACCTGATGGAATCCTGTGAAATAAATAGGTTATTTGAATAGAGTAGCTCCTCCTACCCCAAAATCATATATGGAAAGTCTAACAACTCATTCCGATTTGCAAGATACCCCATTTTCAACAAAGATTGGTAGAGCCACCACCAAATCGGCGATCAATCGCCACTGGAGGGCAAGAGGTCCACCCAAAATCGATCAGACGGCGATCCGCCGCCACCCCCTGGATGTCGGCCCAGACGGTGATCAATCGTGCAATGGGCCAGATGCCCGAGGTGGAATCATGGGTTCCGCAATCAATCACCCCAGGAGGGTAGCGAGCCGCAATACCACCGGAATTTTCTGCATTTTTAGGTCAACTTCAAAAATTCATATCTCTTTCGTTATAACTCTAATTTAAGTGATTCAAAATTCAGATTGAATCTTAATAAGTATAATTTTATGTAAAAATAAAAATAAAATAAAATAAAAATTACAATATAGTTTATTTTAGGATGTTTTGACAACTGTCCAAAACATTTTAAAGTCGGACAGCTTTTACTTCTAGAATTTTAATAATTTATTTACAACTCCAAATGATATAAAATTTTGTGGGATGACTTTAAACTTAATGATTAAATATTATAAAAATTTTAAAAATATTTCAATTACTAAACATATAAGAAACGTTATAAGAAATAGAGACATTTTGAATTCATACAAAATTCATTAGTTTTGGACAATCGTTACTTCCAGAACTTTTTATAATTTTTTTGGAGCTTAAAATAAAATGAAATTTATTTTAACTTAATTATGAATTACCAAAAATAATTAAGTAAATGTAACAAAGATGTTATGAACAATAGATGGGCTGAAACTAAAAATTTCTGCAACTTCAAGTTGCCTATAGGCCGGACTTATCTTTTTTATATATATATATTTGAATTTTGAAAATTTGTGTCTTTTTAGAAATTAATTCTAATCATGCTAGGGATAATCCTATATAATTAAATTAGATTATTTTTAGTATATTTTTATACTTCAAATAGTTTATAGTACTGTTGAACTACGACTCTAAAGTAAAGTTGAGTTTGATTGTTTAGTACTCTCTAAGTTCATATTTGGGGCGAACTTCACTAAATTAATATGAGTTCCTTATTTATTTGTGAATTCAAGGTTCATACCAAATTGAGGAGACGATATTCTTCCTCTTTCATTTTCTGTACCCTTCTTAGCATCATTAGTCTTCCCAAACCTCTGAAATACCTTAAAACTCTCGATTCTTCATTTCCTCTCGAAATTAACGAAATCGAAGAATGGTTTTCTCATAACTCACCAGCCATAGGATCGAGACAATAACATAAAGATACAATCTTAGGCCATGGGAAATTTTTAGGATAACCATTTGACCATAGGCATATCGAGAGATTTATTAACCTTAAATTTGGACATAAATTAAAATGAGAACTCTCTTAGACCAAGACCCAAAGGGCAACCTTATAAACAAGAGATTTAAACTTTTCAATGATGGGTATTCCCTAAACATTTAGGTTGATCGAATTACAGAATTACGGAACTATACACCTGTGAAGTAAAGGGAATTGACCGTGAAATGCATGGAATTAACCGTGGAGTAAAGGGAATTGACCGTGAAATGTATGGAATTGACCATGAAGGTGAAGGGGAATCACCGGAATTGATCGTGAAATGCATGGAATTGACCATGAAGTGAAGGGGAATCGCCGAAATTGACCGTAAAATGCATGGAAATGACTGTGAAGTAAGGGCCTATTTGATTTTCTGGCTCAAATGTAATTACCTTGTAAATGAGTAATCATTATTTAGCAAGGTAATTACCTGCATCTTTCCCAATGTTGACTTGACCGGTTACTTTTTAAACACTTAAATCGAGGAATTTGTAAAATAAATATGGGGCCCACCATAATGTGTGTGGCTTATCCACACTGCCCATTCATTATGCCAAATGAATTTAAGGCATGAGCCCGGACCACACCACACGAAATTATGAGAATCGAATGCCTACCATTAAAAACTTGTTGAGGCCCTTAGAAGTTTTAAATCAGGCTTATATTTATATTTTTCACTTATCCATGTCTATGTGACCCTATGAATGGGTTAGATGGTGAATAAACCTCAATGTGGGCCCAGTAAAAGAATCAACTTTCAACGGTGGACAAATTAAGTCCATTATTTCCTTTCATGTGGGCCAATTAAGCATTAAATCTTCCTAATTTTTTCAGATCATGCCCAAAATTATTCTAATAAAACAGATGGACAACACGGATATATTATATACATTATGGTGGGGCCCATGGATTTAAGTCAACATTTCTGAATCGATTTTCTAGGTGAAATTACTTACTCATTTTCAAACAAGTGAAAAAGTAATAATTACTTCTTTACCAAGGATTTACCAGGATCATGGAAAATCAAATAGGCCCTAAAGGAAATTAACCATGAAATGCATGGAATTGACTGTGAAGTGACAGGAATTGATCGTGAAATGCATGGAATTGACTGTGAAGTGAAGGGAATTGACTGTGAAGTAAAGGGAATTAACCGTGAAATGCATGGAATTGACTGTGAAGTGAAGGGAATTGACCATGAAATGCATGGAATTGACCGTGAAGTGAAGGGGAATCACCGGAATTGATCATGAAATCCATGGAATTGACCGTGAAGTGAAGGGGAATCGCCGGAATTGACCGTGAAATGCATGGAATTGACCGTGAAGTAAAGGGAATTGACCATGAAATGCATGGAATTGACCGTGAAGTGAAGGGAATTGACCGTGAAGTGCATGGAATTGACCGTGAAGTGAAGGGAATTGACCGTGAATTGAAGAGAAATCACCGGAATTGACCATGAAATGCATGGAATTGACCGTGAAGTGAAGAGGAATAGCTGGACTTGACCGTGAAGTGAAGGGGAATCATCGGAATTGATCGTGAAATGCATGGAATTGACCGTGAAGTGAAGGGAATTGACCGTGAAGTGAAGGAAATTGACCGTGAAATGCATGGAATTGACCGTGAAATGCATGGAATTGACTGTGAAGTGAAGGGAATTGACCGTGAAATGCACAAAATTGACCGTGAAGTGAAGGGAATTGACCGTGAAGTGAAGCAGAATAGCCGGAATTGACCATGAAATGCATGGAATTGACCGTGAAGTGAAGGGAATTGACCGTGAAATGCATGGAAATGACCGTGAAGTGAAGAGAATTGATCGTGAAATGCATTGAATTGACCGTGAAGTGAAGGGAATTGACCATGAAGTGGAGGGGATTGACTGTGAAATGCATGAAAATGACCGTGATGTGAAGCGAATTGACCGTGAAATGCATGGAATTGACCGTGATGTGAAGCGGATAAAAAATAAAATGCATGGAAATGACCATGATGTGAAGCGAAATGACCGTGAAGTGCATTGAATTGACCGTGAAGTAAAGGGAATTGACCATGAAATGCGTGGAATTGACCATGAAATGCATGGAATTGACTGTGAAGTGAAGGGAATTGACCGTGAAATGCATGGAAATGACCGTGAAGTGAAGGGAATTGACCGTGAAGTGCATTGAATTGACCGTGAAATGCATGAAAATGACCGTGAAGGGGAGCAAATTGACCATGAAATGCATGGAATTGACCGTGAAGTGAAGGGGATTGATCATGAAATGCATGCAAATAACCATGAAGTGAAGCGAAATGACCGTTAAGTGCATTGAATTGACCGTGAAGTGAAGGGAATTGACCGTGAAATGCATGGCATTGACCGTGAAGTGAAGGGGATTGACCATGAAATGAATTGAATTAACCATGAAGTGAAGGGGATTCGCATGGAATTAACCATAAAATGCATGGAAATGACCATAAAATAAAGTGAATTGGCCATGAAATGCATAGAATTGACCGTGAAATGAAGTTAATTGACTGTGAAATGAATGCCAAAATGAAATGAAGGGAATTGACCGTGAAATGCACGGAATTAACCATGAAATGAATGGAAATGACCATGAGGTGAAGGAAATTGACCGTGAAATGCATGGAATTGACTGTGAAGTGAAGGGAATTGACCACGAAATGCATGGAAATGACCATGAAATGAAGGGAATTGACCATGAAATGCATGGAATTGACCATGAAGTGAAGGAGAATGACCATGAAATGCATGGAATTGACCGTGAAGTGAAGGGAATTGACCATGAAGTGAAGGGAATTGATCGTGAAATGAATGAAATTGACCGCAAAGTGATTGAAATTGACGCGAAGTGAATGAAATGGATTTTCGACCATCGACCTGACGGAATCTTGGAAAATAACTAGGTTGGTTGGCTAAAGTATCTTCTCCTACCCCAAAATCATATATGGTACGTTAAGTAACTCATTTTGGTTTAGAAGATATGCTTGTTAAATGAATAAAGAAGGTGTTAGGTCTACAGTTATAATCCGTAACTAAATGATACACTGACCCGCTCAAACCCCAGGTCGCTGGCTTTTTTTTTTTTTCCATTCTTTTCCCTGTTGTAATCCCCATTATGAGGTATGTGTTATATCCAAACCGTCCATCTATTTGACGAGCTCGTATTAAGGCTTGAGACAAAACATAAGACAGATCTAGCTATCAAGTAGACCACACTTTAAAAGGCAGTGGAGGATTGAACATCTACCATTGAAACCCTTTTAGTGGTCACAGAAGTTTTGGATCATTATGAAATTTGCTTTTCCTCTTCATCCAGGTCTTTTGGACCTTATGAATAGATTGGATGGAAAATATATGTTATAGTGGGCCCTACAAAATTTTTAACGGTGAAAATCAATTTTCCCGCTGCTCTCTGTGGTGTGGTCCAGTTGATCTTTGGATATGATTCTCCTTTTCTTTATAATGCTCCCAAATGATCTCGAAATATGGATGAACGTCGTGGATATAATAAATACATAACTGTGGGCTATGTAACTTTGATCTCTTTTGAACCGTTCGTACAAAAGAGATCAAAGTTGAAAATTTCTTGACATGGCTGAACGTCGTGGATATAATAAATACATAACTGTAGGAGTTCGAGGAGCGTCAGCACTCGTCTTCGAGCACCAGCCGATCCGCTTCGGAGGGAAAGGCGGGGGCATTTTCGACCTTTGGCAGGACGTCCGTACGGGTGGGGAGTATTTTGGGGAGGAAAAAAGAAGTGGGCTTAAGCGGGTAAATGGGCCATAAATGGGTCGTACAGTTGAAAATTTCTCAAAAAAAAGGAAAAATTAGCACTGTGCAATGTCCTCACTTTAAAAAATAAGTTGCGTGGTCATCAGCATTCAGGGCTGATGTACAATGTCCTCACGCTTTCAGTTCATACTTCACAGAGATGGGGATCAGTTTGTTTCAAATGTGCATTTCAGTGTATTTTTCAATATGCACTATCCATATTTGGGCCCAACAGATGAACAGCTAAAAATCAACATACACATGACTGCGTCCAGCGCAACAAATAACTTCAGCCTGTAGTTATTTGATTTGCAGGTCATTTCCTCATTGCAATTCAATTCGAAATTGCATCCAAACACAGTTTCCAATTTTTCAAGTCTCTGCTAGTAACTAGCAAATCCCTTCTCCAAAACCAAATGCAGATTGAATCATAGGGCCTACACGGTCCCACACAACAGCAAAGGTATAGCTTGCCTACACAGGATGCCCTATGGTGCCAGCGATCCAAACCATTGATCTGATGGACCTGTCTGCAGACAGCAGATGCCACAGAATATTTCTGTATTGATGGATTCCAAGTTCGCAACACTTCAGTCGATGGACTATTTTGTTGAATGTGCAATACTGTTGCATTTCTCAGGACCTTTTCAGGTCATCCCCCATCCACATGAGGTCCATCAGCTCAATTGGGATCAGAAATCGGCGAACCACACATACATAATCCTGAATTATCAGAAAACTTTAAATTTGTGGATGAGCAAGACTATAATTCCTACAAGCTAGACAGCAGTCAATCACCTGCAAAGACCACTTAAGATTATGATCCGATGAAGACCACTTCTTCAGCCAATGGGGGTATAATGCTCTCAAACAGAAATGATCAGAATCAGAATTACTGATAACCACCCTTCCCATGGTTTTAAGACTCAGACGAGTCTTATGCAAGTCATCTAGGTCAACTCAGATTTGGCAGTAACCAATCATTTCCAATATGAGTCACCCCCACTCGGCAAGTTGGACCGATTCAACCACCAGCACAGGCAACTCGGGACTCGATTCAGGGTCAAACCAGTCAATCCTAGTCTCTGGGTCTTAAAACCATGCCACTCTTGAGTACCTTGGTTCAGAGACCAATTGGCGAAGGTAATGAGTAATCTTTTTAGCTCTGAACTACAAGTGAGAGAGAATACAGCCCTTTGGTGAATCCTCACAGTTGGAGACTGGGCAATCCATTTCACAAAGATCCATACATAGCATGTTACATGCCACTGTACTAAAATAAAATGGGTAGCCATGTCAGTGGGTCCCACCATATATGCTTCAGGAATGCAACCGAATTTTATGACGGGGTATTATAAGGTATTATACAATGCACACAATGAATGTCTGTGCAGTACCGTTCAGGCTCTCAATTTTTACAAGTGAGGACAATAGCTCAGTCATTCAAACCTTTCAGATGATGGGCCTCATCATGCACAACACACACATCAATAATCCTCCCAATTGGGGAACCATTGGGCATGTGGCCAAGAAATGGACGGTTTAAGAAAGCAAACAGGGGCAAAGTTGGCATTCGACCAAGAGCAATCCATACATTCTGTGGCCAGGATCTATCAATCTTGCAGGGTTTTTGGTGTAGCCGACCGACAGTTAGACCCATTGAACCAACTGTTTGGATCACTCAAGCATGGGCCTCACTTGTACAAACCAAAAGGCCCATTGTACTGTACAAACCCTCTTCCCAAGCATTGTATAATACCTCTTTTATCATTCCTATTATTCAGAACAGTTGCAGTTCACTGTACAAAGCTCGTCGGATTCGACATAGATACATCAGACATTATTATAAATAGGATAGAAACAAAGAGGCGGGAAAGAAAAATCATGTTAGATATTATTCTTCACCAATTCAAGAACCTGACGTGAAAGACTCCACGAATTTCCCCATCAGTGGCTCAAACTCCAACTGCTTCAACTCGAGCATCCAAACAGGAATTCATCTTGCTAGAGTGCACCAAATCAGCAAGCTCCTGAACTTTCCTAGTTATCAATGGGACAAGCTCCGATGCTAAATCTGATAGTTCAGTCGCGGGCCCACTCAGCACATCTTCTCTAGCCACCGGAAACCTCAAGTCTGTGAATAACTGAAGTGCTTTTTCTGCAGCAGTATCTAAACTAAGTAATGCTGCTCTGCATTCTGTGATTCTTTCTGAGTAAGTTGTGTTTGTCATGTAACATCTTGCTGTCTCATTAGTCGAGTCACTTTCTTCATGATTTTCAGTGGAGCCTGAAGAGCTTCCACTTTTATCTGCACCCTGCAATAGGTATGGAATAGTAGCCAAATCTTAGTATGATCAAGTTCTCAAAAATGTTAGCTGTGGGTTATGTTTAACAAGGCCTCAGCAAACTGGTATACAGCACAAACCCAAAACGAGGAATGCTACTTGCAGCCATCAATCTCCAGGCAGCCTGCCAAAGTGGCTTGGTTGTATGAGATCCCAGCCATTCACCATGTGGCCTGCTGTTAATTAGTCCTGGATCGTAGATCAAACCATTCCATGCTTCTAAATATTGTCCAAAACCTGGTTGAGTTGTCACAATTTTGGTGGGGCATGCAAAAGCGTCACTGGAGCAAGACGGACTGAAACTAAACGAGTTGAGGCAAGTCATACCAGTTTCCTTCTCCTGGCGAGTAGCACTTGGGAACCGCTATTTAAAACCATTGGCCAATTTTCTCATCAGGGAGGAAAGCATACACATGAACTAGCCTGTTTAAGCATCCATTTATTTGCACACGCATGAGGCTCGCCTAATTGATTAAACTGGGCTGATTTTGACTAGGGCACATTAAGGGCCTGTTTGGATACCACCAAATAAGTTACTTTTTCTACTTACAACAGTAGATAAGTTACTTATTTCAGATTAGTAAGTTTGGTTTATGATTAGTTATAACTTATAAGTAACTTCTTTACTTAAAAATACATAATCACTTCAATTAATTTTTTTTAGCTTTTCTACTTTTCAGAAGTTGCTGAAGAGAGGTGTATCAAGAGAGACGAAAGAGAGGAGAAGCTGATAAGTATGTTGTTTGCCAAACATACTTATCTTCTTAATAAGTAGAAATTAAGATAAGCTACTTGTGGAATAAGTAGCTTATCTTAAGCAACTTAAGATCCAAACGCACCCTAACTGAAGAGCTCCTGATGTATGGGCCAAATCTAATACGAGTATGGCATGGACGTGGATGGCAACCAGGTACGGTGACTACTGATGTGCAACTGCGAGAAGGATTCCTAACAAAGACTACGGAAACTAAAACATTTGCTGTTGGAAAAAAACTTTATGCCCTCGATCATATAATGTACGCAAGCTTGGCTTATGTTACTGAAATCTTTTAGTAAATGAAAATTCTAAAAGAAACTGAAGTTTCATGTTTTAAGTGAAACAACCAAGATTCCCTTCAAATCAAGGTTTTAGAAACCAGAATGAACTGCCCAAGCCCCAAATCCTTGGGTTAGGTCCTCGGCCGAACCCTCATTGTAGGCCCCAAATCCATGGGTTCCGCCTCACACAAGCCACCCGCCTCACACGAGTCCCAAATCCATGGATTCCGCGAGCCGCCCACCCCAAGTGTGCCCCTGCATCCCACAAGGGACCCCACTCGAGCCTGATGTTAAAACACCCCTGCATGAATCACCCCCATGAGGAGTCTCGAACACAAGACCTCCCGCTCTGATACCAATTTGATGCATGATAATTAACCATTTGCTCTAAAAGCTCAAACTAATAGAACATGGCGAATTAATCCCTTTATCTCATAGCTCAGGCCCCAAATCCATGAGTTAGGTCCTTGGCTGAACCCTCCTCGTGGGCCTCAAATCCATGGGTTAAGTCCTCGGCCGAACCCTCCTCGTGGGCCCCAAATCCATGGGTTCCACCTCACACAAGCCACCCACTTCACATGGGCCCCAAATCCATGGGTTCCGCAGGCCGCCCACCCCAAGCGTACCCTATATCCCACAGGCCACCCCACTCGAGCCCGGTGTGAAAATGCCCCCGCATTAGTTACACTATGAACCATGACCCAGTGAGGGTTCTAATCGTAGCCAACTCAAAATGAGTACTCGAACCAGTTCCTTTAATTAGAATGCTTATATTGTAATATGATTTTTTACATTTCTTGAGTGCTTTCAAGATTTTTGAGTCCCCAAATGGAGTTTCTGCATTAGAAAATGGGAGCAACCACATTTAACCCGACTTATGCCTTGACCAAGTCAAGTTGACTCACGACAACTTCTAGTCAAGCAATAGTTCAACAATGGAAATTCTTCAGTGAGGCTTCTTTTATACATTGTAAATTGAATGCGCTTTGCACATGTTGGTCACCTATCATAAGGTGGACAACCGTCTTTAGAGCTTTGGCCATGAAAACGTCTCTGGGTACCTGGCCTTTTTTACAGAATACGTGTTCTCAACAGATAGGTATATAAGATCTTCTCTAACTGAGAGTAGGTTTGTTCTTTAGCTTCATATGTGTGTGACGATATGTGATAATATCTTGCTCAGTGGTTTAGGCCACGTCAGGTCAAGTGTAAACACTATTTGAAAGTATTTGAATTGCAATTTGCTGAGGGAAATCTCTTTTTCTTCAATTTGCAAATTAAAATATCGCATGAACGTAAACTCTTTTTTCACTATTTGATTTTTTTTTAATGGATGTTTACTATTTTGTTCGGGTGGAAAAGGTAGGAGCAAACAATTTATCGTGACATCTTTCTCTTCTTGAGCAACTAAAAATATCTTGTTAATGTAAACTAAATGCTTTGCCAAATCATTTTTGGTATATAAGATCATTCGAAGCAGGAGTTTCCTTCCTATGGGATCAATCGATATCATAGATTTGCAAGATAATCTCAATGGCTCTAGTAAGCGACAAACGGACACGGTTCAAACCTGTACTTTTGTGCCAGATTGATGGTCATCCATTCATTTCAATGGAGTGGCCCACCTAATGAGTGGCTCAGCCTGATTTTGGTGCCAGATGATCTTCATGATGAGTGTATGTGTCCCATCATTTGCACAGCCGGGACGTCCTACATTTGTGACACATTGGCAGGAAAAATGGTGCAACATGGGAAGCTTAGCATGTCAATTGTTGTATGAGCTCATTCCACATATTAAATGGCGCATCTTTTCTTTCTTATTTTTATAGAACCAGGGATGTTATATTCTAGCAATTTTCCCTTCAACAAGATTTTGGTTTGCACAGTTATGTACAAATGCTTGGTTCTGATTATTCTCGTTGAAATACTACATTGAGGTACTTCAGACTTTTTTTCACCCAGAAAAACAGGAGAAATTAACGATCTCTGGGAATTTTAGGAATCAAAATACAACAATAATTCTAGCATATCTGAAAGAATTAATCATTAGCAGACGTACCAGATCACAAATATCTGAGATTTGTGGGTCTTTTGACAGATCGGTTGATGGATCCCCTTGTGAACTTTGATGCACAGCTTCATCACAACAATTCAAGTCTTTGGCACCTAAATTTTCAGCAGTCATCTCAAAAAGACTCTTGCAGCCTGTAAGCTGGTCACGGCGAACAACAAAGCATGACGAAAAGCTTCTTCTTGCTGATGATCTCCTGCCCTCAACCTAGGAAAAGAGAACATGTGTTAAAAGTGTATGATACACAAACAAATCTCCTACTGGTTCTCACTTATCAGATGCATGTGTGCATAAACGTTGGCATGCATGTGCGTAAATGAATGCAAGCACACGTGGTCGAGTTGAATCCAAGTCTCAAATTTTCCACCTTCACTTTTCTTAAAATGGTATCGTGCTTTAAGTAAAGAGATACTATCAAAAATTACAGTGGTCCGTCAATATATTAGCCGTCCCATCTATATCAACAAGAAACACAAATGATACAGTTCCTACCTTCAATAGTGTTGATAAATTGCTGAAGTGTTGGCTGAAGAGATCATCATCTTCATGTTGTCGGCCATTGCTTTCATCATCCTTAGTTGTCTGCGCTGGGATTTCACTTGCCTCTGAGCATAACTGTTCACCTGAACCTGGACCTGCAGCTGCTTTGCAACACGTCAAGGCATTACTAACACAAGAATATTATTTATTCTTAATTGAATTGCTAATGATACTCGGCATGAGCTGCTCACTTGATATACATCCCTTCTCTTCATTTATTGCCTCACCACCAAGCCCACAATGTGGTTGCAGCAAGATATGGTCTGTGGCAGGAAGATCACCTAACGTGGTTTCTCTCCCCTCACCACAGCCCGGTCCATCCAGGAGTGGGTCTTCTACTGCATTACAGCAGTGAACTTGTAAGCCATGGGACCAAGAAAAATTGAGGACTATCTATCATAACTATCTACTGGCATATATATCCATGTAGGATGCAAGTGTAACATGAGAATAGGTAGAATTCCATGACCTCGCTAGAAGGAAGAAATTTTGATAATTTGAAGGCTTGATAAAAGGACAATTAATTAGACTTACAAGAGTTCTTTCCTTCAATTTTGGGTCATCTTGGTAAACTCGTACCATCCATCAGGCTCACTTCTTTTTTTTCTTTTTCTTTTTCTGAGTGTCATGCAATTTTGGATAATGGAATCTCACTAGTACTTGACAATTCAGGCTTTCACTCCCAGAAATTTGTGAAATCTTTCGTATCTTAGGGCTCAAGGAAATTTTGGAAAGTTAAGGGATAGGGAGCCAACCCTATGTCAATGAATCAACAGAAAGTGCTAGTCATATTGCAGTTTAGGACAGCCCATATGGTAGTAGAGTTTCCTACCTAGTGTTGGAGAAACAAAAGCAAACCAAAGCACTGATTAAGTAATTGTTTCTGATAAATTAATGATGGTTTTGTATTAAACCCAAAGTAGACATAATGGGTCTTGATATGTTGAGAATAGTGTGGATCTTGATCTTCATTTCACAAAACCTTTCTAATTCTGCCACACCACATGATGATTCAAAAGCTCCTGTAGTATATGTTCACCATGGAACTAATCTCATTGATAGAGGAACATCAGCACTTATATGGAGTTATTACTACTTTTCTGCGTCATTGTTTCTTAGACACTTTGTACAAATGATGACATCTCCGATTGGTAAGATTTTCTCCACATGGACCATCTACATTGGATACTTCTAGATAAACAGTATGGGCATCACATGGTGGGGTAGGAGGTGCGAGCAGAGGACTCGTCAGGCAAAACTCATCAAAGTGATGTGACAAACAGCTAAGCATTTATGAAGGATCAAATGTTGTGCACATTTATTTTAGAAGGGAGCTGATCCAATGCCTTCAGGGATGGGACATACTATGCGTCACCCATGGCATAGATGGATAAACTACAGGCCCTTTATTCAACAGTTTATGCAGTAAATGGACCATGGACCAAAAAGCACACTGTTTGCATGACCCTAGCCATGCGATTGGTTGCATATAGATAGAAACTAAAATACTATTAGCAGTGGCTCACATCCAATAGGAAAATGTTGTTTTCTTAGACAGAAACTAGTATAGTCGGATCAAGGGCCGAGACTATCAAACACATGCGCCACATGTACAAGACTTGTTATGAAAGTACAATGACTGTGCCTCCAACAGCAGTGGATCTATTCCATTCTAGAATATATGGGCACAAAGGAATTTTTCAAGGGACCCATAGTCATACTTTTGCCTTTCCACAAGTTTAGACAAAATGTACCAAGTAAATGATCTATCTCCTCATATCCTATCTGAGTATATGGAATTTTTCAAGGGACTCATATTTTTGCCTTTCCACAAGTTTAGACAAAATGTACCAAGTAAATGATCTGTCTCTTCATATCCTAGCTGAATACCTCAGAACATTCTGTCTTCTACATGAGGAAGACCAAAGAGAGCAAATAGTGCACGATGTTTGGACTTACTTAAATTTGGGATGGAAATTGGCAACTTGACGTCCTTGACATCTCGCACTTCAGGGGAATCCAGTAGATCAAGACAAACAGTATGGATGGTGCGCCAATGCCCGTCCACGTTAAAGCTGCTAAATATGCACAAACAAAAGAAATTAGAAGTGAAGGGTTCTAGAACAATAACATAAACAAGCAGCATAACTTGTAAATTGATCGTAGTAACCACCTCGGAATCCCTTGACCCACTGGAGAACTCTGGGGAGCATCCACACTAAATGGGCTTTCAGATGTGTTAGTGTGACATACTTGACTGTTTCCCAAGTTGAGTTGACATGGAATCCAGACTGCGATAGGAACCATGGTACCAGAGGCCTGACCTTGACCAGCGATTGAAAAAGGAGTTTCCAGTTTTACTTGCTGACAATGATACTAAGAAATTAAATATCTAACGAACAGCCACATGTGGCATCAAGAAAGATTGTAATAAAAGCACCCTCATCCCAAAGGGAAAAAAAAAAAAAAAAAAAATCACCATTCAGATTACAACAATAGCATAGATATTCCAATAGCATGCCAAAATATTGAGTACAATGACCAACATCATCTTAAACCAACCAAAATGCTCACATGGAAAACTACCACCAACAGCTTCTGAATAAGCCAGCCAGACACTAAATTGATGAATTTCAGGATCTCCAATTTTCCTACAAATTACCTGAGACAAATTGAACAGGGTCTCCATCAGAAGTCTCATTGCTTGTTACTTTGATTTGTGCCCACTTCGGAAGCCTTGAGATACTAAATTTAAATGCTGATGTTCCTTCACACACCCCTCCAGTAACCACTCCTTCAACATCTAGGTTGCAATTTTGCAGTGCAGAGATATCCTTGAAATCAGTGTTTGGGTGGTTGACCTCTTCATGTACTATGCCCTCACTTGGAGCTGCTGACTGAGATGAGCTTACTGGAAACAGATAAGAAGCATTTTCCATAATATTCGGCAAAATTGTTGATGATAGTAAAGCCGGCATCTTCCACACAAAAATGCAGCTGTCACCACCAACCTGGAATAGCGTATTCAGTGGATCAAAACTAATATGGAAAAGGACGAAATATAAAGGCGATATCAACACAAGTCATTCCGTCTAGATTTTGAGGAGCTCTTCCCAAGATGTTAGAAGTTAATGATGAATCATCACCCTGACACCACTTCTGCATTAGTTTCTTCCTAACTGCACAGACCAAATTACAAGATGTAGATCCAGTCCTCGTGTTTGTGAAGATAATTGGGAAGAGCTCCTCAAAATCTAGACGGAATGAGGGAACTGTAACTCTTTTTCTTTTTTTTTTGTGCATCCATTAGGATTTCCAGATTTCCAGGTGGCACAGACCCACATTTCCATAACTTGTCTATGTTGCATGCATCATAAACTTCAGTTATATGTTTCTGTGAACATGCAGAGCATGTCCGAGAGTAGTTGTTTTAGTCTGGAATATTTCAAAGTTCCACTGGGTATTTCAAAATCACACTGAAATCTTACTATAAAAAATTTGCCGATATTGTTGCAATGTGCCAAAATCCCCCTAATGGCAACATTGCTGATCTTTTCGGTCTTTATTTTGGCTATTAGAACGAGCTAAATTGACAATTTTTTTCTTTGCAACTTCTGAGTTTTGGACATGTAGGTGGAAAACTGAAAGTTTGACTTTCCAATGCTTTCTCAAACATTCATCGAAGACATCCATGAAAACCATGAGGACAGCAACAGACACATAAAGCTTATCCATTGGGTTACTGATCCACTTTGGGGCTGTTATATGCTGCAATAGTCCCAAAGTCGAGCTTATGGACTTTGTATCTTCTTTTAGGGTACCTTTACTAGCAATGCTCTATTTTTGGATGCATGCTCTTAGGTTTTCTTCACAAAGAAAGTGAAAGAAGCATTTTATTAAAAAAAAAAAAAAAAAAAAAAAATTTAATGCAGAGAACTACCAGAATTCACAGTTCATGGCTGGTCTGATGCAAATATGCCAGGATGGTTATTGGATCATTGGGATACCTCATTTGGTGGCTTCCAAATCAATCAGTGTCAACTCTTGTTTCACAATATACTTTTCTGTGCACCAAATTTCTAATAGCTTTTGAGACTTCTTTATTCTGGTTTTTCCTAAAATTGAGTTTAATGCTACCAGCAGACCAAGTCAAGGCTTGGCTTGATTTTTATAACTGTAACAAAATCTCCGTCATTTGCTCTGTGAAGAAGATCATATGTAACACAAATTACACTCTATACATCACTAGGAAGCAAATCCATTATTCATGACCCCAAAATTAAGCACAAACAAGAACTTAGAGTAATTTTGTGCTTGCAGTCAGGCAAGAAAATGACACTGGTAATCACTTCGGCATGCCCCATTGCTTGAGAAATGAGCTCTCCATTGGTAGAATCATGGATGCTGAAAGACCTGTTAGAGTAGGAGCAAACCAAGTAGCTGCCACTTGGATCTATCGTTACCTGTAAAATGTAGATAGTGCTAAGGCCATGAGGGTGGTGATAGTGCTATGGTATCCAAAATAGTGGTGCACCTTTATTGGCTCTCCGAAGTCTGGATCTTGCTTAAATGTTCTAACAAGCTTCCCAGAAGCAAGGTTGAACATATTAATCTTCTTATCCTAAAAAAATAACATAATCGTGTAGTAAGAATACTGACCAGAATGCCAAAGAAAAAGAGCTTTACCCTGTGAAAAGAAATAGACCTGCCCAACAGTGACAGCAACCTCCATTGCAGGATTATAGCCATGTCATAGACTGTTCCATGAGATGCAACTTGATGATAGCGACGCAAAATATTGTACCCACCATCTGTTATGGCTACATCAAGGAACAGAATAGACCTGTTGAATAAGATCAAAGGTGTAAAAAATTCAAATGAATTATTGCTTAAATTGTCAAGAGATTTCATTTCTGTTTGCAAGGCTCGAAATCTCATGGGAAAAGCTCATGATTCTCTCGAACGGGTTACCTATCAGCACTGCAACTGAGAATGTTACGACCATTGCAAGTGAGTTTTACAGAAGTAACTGCAGCTGAATGATCATCAAGACTCCCGATGAGATCAAAACTCCTGAGATAAAGAAGATATCAGTGAATGAATACCTTTAAACTATGATGAAGCATGGAAATCTCAAAAATCATACCTTTTAATATCATACACATGGATAATTTGATCTCTTCCTCCAGAAGCAAGCAAGTAATGAGATTCTGATTCCTGGACAGTAGAAATATCTGTCTTGCTAGGGGAGCTAAAACTCAATGAGAGTATCTCAGCATCATGAGCTTCCTGCCAGTAGTCAGAAGTGTGAAATCTCTTCAAATACTAAAATATATCAAAACACTTGCAAATCGTTATTGTAGACACCATGCATGAGAAAGAGAAAACCAATAACAAAAGAAACTTTTTTTGTACAAATATGTGAATGAAACCCACCAGATTCATGTGGGTATGATATGGACCAATGGGAAATTACCTGAAAGCATGTGTAGTCAGAAGTATACAGATTATAAACATGGAGGTTTCCATGGCAATCACCTGCAGCCAGGTATTTTCCATTGGAACTAAATGCCATCGAACAAAAACCTGGAGCACCTACCCCTGACTCTGCAGTATCTTGATCAAAGACACCAGCAATCACTGTGGAGAAGAATATTTAAATAAAAGAGAAGAGTATTGGATATTTAAATAAAGAACACAAAGACAATATGAGAAATTTTTTTTTTACTATGGGGATCCACAATATGAAGAGTATTTGTATCAAATATCCAAAAAATAAGTGGTCTCTAAACGGTAGGGGCCAAAGAACAGATTAGAACAAACAGTCTAAACTAACGAGGAACTATATACTTCTAGAAACATTAAGGTGCAGGCATGCAGCCGATGAATATACTTTCTTTTTCTTTTTTTCTTTTTTCTTTTTCTTTTTTTCAAAAGCTACTGATGGATATGTACTGATTCCTGAATATACTTCTATCTAAATGCTTTATCTTGAAAGCACCCATCTAGTAAATATATACATAAACAGGATCCACCGAGCATCTAAACTCTAAAGCATTGAAGATATAAAACTGACCTATAGCTATGGTGCCCACTTGGTCAGTGTTTGGAGAACAACTAGGTTGTTGATTCATGATGATTTCAGGTCCAGCATTCTTCGTCTCTGAATCAGACTGTAAAGCTAGATCCCATAGCCTGATAGTGCCATCTGCAGAGCATGTTGCAAAAGAAACTGCACGACAACTTCCTCTAGCAACACATCCAAGAGCAGAATCATGCAAATTTTTGCAGGGAATATTCTTAACATCCCATATGCATGAGCTATGTGAAACAAGTACACAACACCTGCTAACCTGAAAATACAACAATATAAGCTACATTAGATGTAATAAACATAAATAAGCTCCTAGACTGAACTACTCGAAACATTTAATTTCGACAATGAAAAAGTCATGTGCAAAAAAAAAAAAAAACTACATCGTATTTAAAAAGAACGAACATTAGAAGAAAAAACAAACATCAGAGATGACAGTACATGAACAGATCCAAGCAAGCAACAAAAGAGAAACGAACACAGAAAATACTATCTTTAGAAATCACCATAGTTACATCACGCACATCCCATACGTAGAGACTGATCTCCATAAACAACCACTATAAAAGAGATGCAAATAGTTTAGGGTCCAATGAAATAAGCAACTGCATAAATGAGACTTCTCCAATACCATATTGCTTACCAAGCTTTTCAAAGGTTGAAAATTGACAAGCTATTGCATCTGGGAGAGTGGAAACATGTTGAATACCATTCACTGATGATTTTGTTTGACAGGAGAGAATTGTCGCTGGATTGTTCTCCGTCGGTTCAGAATATAGTAAGTTTCCTAAGTGCTTGAGAGTTTCAACCACGAAGAGTTGCACAATCCCATTGTTGCATGCACAAGCAATAAGCTTGTTGGATACAGAGAGTGCAAAACCTCTCTCAACCTGAAAATTAAGTTCTCAACATCATGAAAACAATGACAAGCTGAATTGAACAAGCAAGTAATTTAGAATATCAAGAATTTACCTTCAGATCTACCCATTTTCTTATAGAAAACCCAGAATGAAGAAGACATAAAACACCTACAGCTTTGAATGAGTACAAATAAGTACAGGGTAATTGAATTCTTATCACCAACAACCACGAAAGGACAGGTTCTCAAGTAGCCAGGCTTGAAATTAAACAAATCCTCACCTGCATCTGTCAATGCATATATAGGATAAAGGTCTACAGCCCGATTGCTACCAACACCGCCAGGCATCCAGGCGGCAGACGTACAGATGTAAAAGAACTGCCCTTCTGATTACCAATATTAGCAGGCTTTCCATTAATTGTCACCAACCCAGCTCCTGCGTGTGAGCGAGGCTTTGTAGATAACCCCAATGTCCAGAGCTTCAAGTGCTTTTTCCCAGCAGTAACAAAAGAGCTTCCATCTGATGAGAAGCAAACAGATGAAATTGTAGTGCAAGATGTACTTGCTTTAAGCTTGGTTACCAGCCTTCCACTTCGCCAGTCCCAGAGACAGAGGTACCCATCATTAGGAAATCCAATAGACACCAAATGCTTTCCTAGAAAAGCATCCAAAATAGAAAATCAGTAAATCTATTCAAAATTCTAGAACTACACCAATATCAATCAGAGTTTCAACTGGAAGTGTCAACTGCACAACAAAGACGAATTAACAAATCGAGACAGAGAGAAGCTTTAGTTAGCCAGATTTAACTAACCATCAGGTGAAAAGTCAATACATGCCACCCCATATCGATGACCCTTCAATTCAGCGAGAAAAGTTTGAGTTGAATAGTCCCAAATTAAAACTGCTGGTTGAGGCCCTGACTGCAAAAACATATTCGAGATGCATTGTACAGAAATTAAGTCCAAAGCTGTTCTACAAACATTTTCTCAATTTCCACATTTGACTGATAGAACCTTCAAAAAATCAAATATGGGTAAAAATAATAATCTCATTGTGAAGATGAGAACCTGAAATACATAATGCTATGAAAAAATCTGATTGTAGTCAAATCAGAGTCAGGAGATGATGTGGATGTAAAACAGCAATGAGAAGTAGAGCCTATTGGCCAAGAACTTCGCGAGAGCCATTTTCAGATGTACGTAGCAATTTCAATTGTATTTACTTGTGTGTTTTGGTTTGACACTGTCAACGTATCTACAAAGGACTACCAAGTGTGGGAGAACCTATGGGTCAATTTTGGAGTTGCCGGCTTGCCGCTAGCCCCCTTTTTATGTATGGTTCAAGGATGGCTAGAATCCTAGTTGGTTTCTCAAAATCCAAGAGGGAGTAATCCACTTGATTCCGAGGAATTGATTCCTACTTGGTCTTTATACCACTCTTCTAGGTAAGGAACACGGTTAAGGAGTAGTAAAGGGTAAGGCACCCTACTACCCACAAAGATATAATCTCTGCTAAAGGAGAAGGAAATTCCAACAAGTTTCGACAAACAGTCGACTTGCATCCCAAGGATAAAAGAAAAGGAAAAAAAAAAAAATGAATGAATGAAAAAAAAGAAGAAGAAGAAAAAATTTGAATAGAGCGGAAGAAGGAAAGAAGAGGGGAAGCATGGGAATGTGACTTGCTTGTCTTCTTGTGGCTTGGATAAAGCTTTGATCTTCAAAATTCCTGTGCTTGAGGGAGGCTTGAACTCCTTGGGTTGAAATTGCACTATTTGTTGGAGGGTTTCGCTTTGTGATTCCTTTTAATAGAAGTGAAAGGGAGAAGAACAAGTGAAATCATCTACCCCTCAAGGTTGCCAAATCCTTGGCTCACCACTCCTAGTAGTAGAGTTCTACTCCATGGCCTGAGGGAAGATGGAATTCCCAAGCTCTTAGCCCCTTGCTCATGTTCTCCTGTTTCTCCAAGGAATTTGCGAATTTGTCTCAAGTGTTGGGGCTAGGCTCCTAGACATAGGCAATGGAGAGTTAGAAATTCTAAGGCCAAGACCCCTCTCTTGAAACAAGAGACCTATGTATATAGATAAGAGGGGTGGCATTGTTGCAATCTGAAGGAAGGATGAGGGTGCTCTAAGGTTAGGCTACTTATGGATCATTGACAAGAGGCAAGATCTTAAAGGTTAATCGGATGATTTGGGTGCAAATTGTAGGAAATTGAAGGGCAATTCGGTTTAGAGAAGGCTCTAGGAGGCTTTTATAGAGGCGTGTAAAGGAGTGGTTGGGATTGCAACACTTAGAAGCATCACATAGCTCATGGAGGGGTAGTTTTGGGATTTTACTGTCAAAGTTAGTTATGGGGGTAGTTTTGTAAAAAGATGATAGGTTGGAGTCAAATTAAGGCTTTTAGGGGTGTTTTGGTAAGAGGGTGGATCAAAGGTTCAAAGGAAAATGAAAATTGGGTTTTGGATTTTTGTTCAAGGACAAGATGGTAAGTTCAAACATTGTTTTCCTACACATAATCCAACACACACCTTTCATTTTTTAATCATAATTTGGAGCTCGGGCACTGTAATTTGATGGTCTTCATTATGAATATATGGATCATGGAGTTTGGATTACAGATGCTTAAGAAGTTAGGAGATCGAGGTGGACCCAGAATCTGGTCTTCAACACCAAAGAGTGTCTAGGGCCCATTTTCTTTTTTGGCTTTCTTTCCGAGACACGGAAAAAGTTTTTCCACACCCTATGAATTTTCATTTAAAAAAAAAAAAAAAGAGTGGGTGTGGGGCCCACCCTTGGGGTAGGCTAGGTGCCACACCACCCTAAGTTCATCCTCAAGTCCCATTCCTTAGGTTTTGGTGTTTGGGTGAGATTCTAGACAATGGTTGAGCTTGGATTGGGTTTGGGCTACTTTAGTTGGGCTTGGATGGGCTCAGGCTTGAAGTTGGGTTTCATACTTAGTGAAAATTTTGTAAACCTTTCACCTTAACAATGAAAGACTCTCCTTTCATGATAAATCAATTAATTAGCTTAAACACACTGTTGCGTGGGGTGTCTTCAACACCAAACATTATTTTATACATCCACAATGTTAATGGTGGGATTAATCATCCAACCGTTTCCGTCCTTTTCTAGGCGATCAATGTGCCCTTTCCAGTGAGATGATGATGCCCAATCCCACATCACCATGTGTAGAATCGGATCTCAATTGTAGAAAATGCCCATTTCATTGAATGGTTTTAACCAGTTTCTAAAATGGCTTTATGAAGCCATTAATCCAATATGTTATACATGTAAACTATCTCTATCAAACAGGAAGCCATGGATGAAGTTGACCCCTTACAACAGAATGTTTTCAACTCGATATATATATATATATATATATATATATATATATATATATATATATATATATATATATATATATATATATATCATTACTTTACAATACATAAGGATGTCGGAACTTATTGCTGTAAAACTAGAAAGTGATGAAAATACCAATTTCTTAACATTGAGGAATATTGAAGAAAGAAAGAAAGAAATGTTCAACCAACAATCACATTCACTAGGCATTATCATCATCTAAGCCTTATCTTAATTAATTGGGGTTGGCTACATGAATCATGTTCCACCATTCCACTCTATGAAGGGCCAGACCTTAAGTTAGACCATAGGTCATCAAGCCTTTTCTTACTACCTCCAGCCACATCCTTTTGGGCCTTCCACTTACCTTTTTATTGCCTTCAACTTGTACCAACTCATTCCTAACATGTGCGGTTCTTGATCTCTATTGCACATGACCAAACCATCAAAGTTGACTTTCCCCCATCTAATTACCTACTGGTACTACTCCTAAGTTCCTTACCTGCATTTATTTCTAATTCTATCCTTGTCTTGCTACTCATCCATCTCAGTATCCTCATTTGAACTGCACTCATCCTATGAATATGTTCTTTAACTACACAACATTTTCTCCCATAATGCATGGCTAGTCTTATAGCAATCCTATAAAATTCTCCTTTCAATTTGAGTGGTATACCGTACATGCCAATCGCATAAAACTCCAAAGGAACATCTCCATTCCTTCCACCCAACTTAAATTCTATGGGCAACATCCTTCTCAATCTCTCCACTCATGAAATTGATGAGGACATCAGACCATCACATGGAATGTACCAGAGGAAGAGGAGATTAGCCCCAGTTTCTCTTTAGCTTGGAGACCAGGCGGATGGACGTTGAAGACCCTAGAGGAGTTTTGGACCGTAGATCAAGTTGTCAAACATGGATCCTGCCGTTAGGTCATGTGGAATATCACGTTGATCAAACCATTGGATCATGTGGGATTACACATTGATTGGATGGATGGATCATGTGGACAATTGATCATAAGATCATGGTCGTAGGATTTATTATTTGCTTTATTTATTAATTTTTAGATGTTTATAGATGTTTAGGTGTTTATTTGTTAGATTTGGAACTTTGAAGCATTTAATTTGACTTTTGCTAGAAATAAAGAGGTTATTTGTAAGTTTGTTAAAGAGTAGGGGGTCGGATGTAATTTTCCAGAAATTACTTTATAAATAGAGAAGTGGGGTGGATGTCCAACCCTGACCCCAGTTTTGTTTAAGATTTGAGTTTTTACTCTTTGCTTTGTGAAGAAGCTTATTTCTCCTGTGAAGGGAAGTGAAACCATAGTGAGAGCGATTCCTACATCTTTCAAAGGAGATCTTCTTCTTTCAAGTTAAGTTCTCTTCTCAAATATTTATCTTCTCTTCTCCATCTCCCATCTTTCCTTTTGCTTCTACCTAAAACTCCTGAAACCCGAACCTTCCTAAATGCAAACCATCAAACCCAACACCGAGAACCCTTTAACCGTACGGCGTTGTTCACACGGCCGTCCATACAGTCCTTGGGAACCCCTTCGCACATCTTTTCTTCTTCCCTCTTGATTTTTCAAATTTCCTTTTTCCTTTAGCATATACCCTAAATCAAAACCCCCACTTTCCCAACCCTAGTTCCCAAATCGCTAATTTCCTAAACCCTAAGTCCCAAACTACCCTATTCCATACAACCCTAGTTGATTATTCCCTAGAACCCTAACCCTAGAAATCAAGAATCTTCCTAATTGAAATAGAATCAAACCAATGCTAATTGGAAGGCTTCCATGACCCTTAGATCCTAGTTTTCTTCGTAAATTGTGGATGTTATCAATGCGAGACTGTGATTATTTGAATTTACATGCTTTATTTCCCCATCGAATGCCATCAAACTATGGTAGATTAGTTAAATCTTGCTACTACTTGTTCACAATCCATTTCTAGTTCCTTCATCTTATTTTAAAGTTAATTTGCATAGTCTTGTGTCAGAAATGTTGACCCAAGGTATCGAAAGTGATCAGTTTGGGGAACTTCTTGGTCAGCAATCTTAACTACTTCCTCATTTCACTCCTATACTTACTGATATTGCACTCCATAAACTCTGGGTTTTTTTCTTTCAAAAGGTCGGTTTTGTTAAGAGGGTAGAAGCCGAAACAAAACAAAACTAATTATATGGAAGACCAAGAGAACACCCACAGTACCCAACCCTTAACATCCAATTTTGCACTACTAAAACCCTCTGAAGCCTGCCCACTTTGGTTGCGAAAATACCTGTTATACCCTTTATAAATGGCCCAAATTCTTGCCAACATGGATAGCCTCCATATTATCCATATACCCTTTATAAATATAGTTTTGTGTTTACGCCCTCCCTCATCTTGTCAATCAAAACTATGTCGTCTACAAGCAATATATACCATGGGATCTCTTCCTACAAATGCCTCATAACTCAAAACCAATGTGAAAAAGTAGAGGCTCGATGCCAACCCTTGGTGTAAGCCTACATTAATTGGGAACTCACTTGTCTCTCCGATAGTGGTCCTCACATTTGTTACCACTCGCTCATACATATCCTTCACCATGTCAATATATCCTCTCAAGTCACATTCACTAGGCATAAGTCCTTCAATCAGAGGTAAGGATTATCCAACTAGTGTGCTTTATAGGGTACATCCATCCATGGTAGGGGCCACCAAATCATCAATTGAGTTATGGATATCTAATAAGAAAAGGTGACAACGTCAGATTCTATCTCACGACCAGTTATATGATCCTCAATGTGAGTACATGCAAAGAGTCGAGAATCCTTAAGCCTTGAGTTTGTACCAGCTGATTCAGTAACCTAAACTGTTGACCTGATGGACCCAACAGTTGATGTGGGTTTCCCTAGAAATCCCCTGTATTGAGCCTTCTATTGGTGTTCTGCATATAGACAGTTGAGAAGAGAGTATAGCAGCGGTCCACATTCAATGAGAATGGGGGGGGTGGTCTATCCACACTGAAGTCCATTGTATCAATGATCTAGATAAGTAGAATGGGGCCAACTTGTACCCACTCAGGGCTCAAGGATACTCTGGAATCTGGTTATCCTCGACTCAAGGATCATATAATTCCTCCGATCTTGAAGGGTGCATTTGGATGTACATAACTACAATTTGGTCCTTTCACACTATATCGAACAAAAACTATTCCAATTCAACTCAACTGTGAATCCAAATGCAGCCTAACTCTCACTCTATTTTAGCTCCTAAATTCCCACATTCAATCCTCGAAAAATTACAAACCGAAATGAGAAGACAGCAACAGTAGCAACCACAACAAAAGCAAGATACAGTTACCTCTCCAGCTGCGATGCAGCTGCCACCATCTCGACGCAAGACAGACACGCAGCTCAAGGGCTTTGGCATCCGCGAAGACACCAAGAGGTGCTTCTGAGCGCCGGATTCGATGTTGTAGACCACCACGACGCATCCTGCCAAGTACACGCAATCGCCCGAGCAGATGTCGCATTTTTCGTCGTCAGGCCTTGGGTGATCTATGGCTTGTTGAAAAGGGGACTTGACGGGCTAACTAATGGTTCTAGTTTGGGAGAAAAAATTTGAGGATTAGGGAGACGTGGGGCCCATAAATTAGGAAATTTTCCAGTTCTACAACTGTCAACCGATCTTGCGCGGGGTCTAGTATTCCATCATAACTTTGCACCCATATTTCGGATTGAGCTGAAATTAGGCTCATTGGAAAAGACAATCACGCAGATGCTGGTAGAAGGAACAAAAAGAGATGGATTTTTCTAGGTTTTCTTGGGAAAATTAGAGAGTTTGAAGGCCGTCCGTACCTTTGGAGCTGGCTCTGATTTCTTCTGTTTGGGTTTTAGCTTCATTTCTCGAATGAAGATTTCCCTAGAGAGAGAGGAAGAGAGAGAGGGTTCCAGGCGGGGAAAATATGCAAATGAGGGCTTAAATAACGGGCGCGAATTAGACACTGACACGGTCGGTAGCCAAATCGCTATCAAGTGACGTCACCAAGCTCTGTGGACCCCACCATGATGCGTGTGTTGTATCCATACCGTCCAACCATTTGTAGAGATCGTTGTATGGCATAATAACAAGAATTAGATAGATCTAAAGTTCAAATGGACCCACCACATAAAACCATGGGATCAGTCACACCCACCGTTGAAACATTTATAGGGCCCATCATGATATATTTCTTAGATTCAACCAATTCATAAGTTAACATAGAGATAGATGAAGTGAAAATAAAAATATAAGCTTGATCGGAAACTTTTGTGGCCCTTGAGAAGTTTTGAATGGTGGATGTCACTGTCCCCACTGTTTTCTATGGTGGGGTTCACTTGAACTTTAGATCTATCTCATTACGTTTCTCATGTCATAAAACTCATTATGTTTCTCATGCCATAAAACAATCTCTTCAAATAGATGGGTGGTATGGATACAACACAAGCATCATGGTGGGGTCCACAGAGCCTGGTGACGTCACTTAAGTAGCCATTTTGCTATGACCTTGTCAGTATCTTATCCGCCCCCTTAAATAACGCTCCGCGGAATTACATGACCCTCGACCCGAGGATGTGAAGAGTATGCTCGGGTTTTCATTTTGTACAAGGGGGCCCATGGTTTAGTGATCCAGACGGTTGATTTTATTCGAAACTCCTCTATGGACCAATGTACAGAAGTTTACAATGTTGGAGATCCTATGGAACAATACTTATCCTTTTTTCATTTGCGTTAAACCATTGCAGCATTTTTTAACCGTCTCTTTTAGGGCCATGAATTGAACGAATAAAATTGTTTTTATTAATAAATCTCAGGATATAATCCAGATCATGAATATTATCCGTCTGGATCACTGGCCTTGCTTCTACAAACCGAGAATGTGAGTATGCAATATATATCCTGGGTCCAGGATCGTACAATGTAAGAACCGATTTGAGTTCCTGCACGTGCACGTGTGTGTGTGTGAGTAGATATTTCATTTCTTGTGGTCTCGCGGTCCTACCGATTGAATTTCGGCAACCCACGACCCTCGAATAGCGTTTGCGGTCATCTTTGAGTCCGGTCACGTTGACCCAACTTGGATCGACCTAAGACCTATTCCATTTTGTTCGCATCATCGTTGCGGTTCCAACGACGCATCTTGTGCGTCCATCCGATATGTGGATCAAAAGTTATGAACATTACATAGTATGGACCCTTAATCATGTGGCCTACTTTTCTGCAATGCATGTGGACCATCTACTTGGCACAAGTCCCTATGCACACTACACACACACCACACAACTCTATGGAAAACACTGCGCACTTAGCACACACTACACAAGCCTAATCTAAAGCCTACAACATTATAAACTCCTCCCTATGCAATCATAATTTCTCTTACAAACTCATGATGATTCCTCTCTCTCTCTCTCTCTCTCTCTCTCTCTCTCTCTCTCTCTCTATCTTTCTCATTTCCTTCCATTTCCCTCCATTTCCTAGCAACTCCTCCCTCTCCAACATCTCAAATTCTCCAGCCCTCTAACCCCAACATACTCCAATCCCACCATTTGAAATAGATCTCCACCATTAAAATCTCTTCCTTGCCCCAAGAGATTCATGGTGTAGAAGTTTGGGAGTTAGATTGCAAGTGGGTGACTATTATTCTTGCTGATTTATTTTTCACCTTTACTCTTCATATTTCTTCTTGTGTGGACCCACCAATCCATGGTGGGGATCCCATTTGACCCCATGGATGTGACCCTTGGGCCCATCCTACATGCATGTCATGATACATGATGGGGTCATTCTCCATGTACCTCATCATGATGTATTTCATGATCATCTCCATCTCAAAGTCATCTAGACCTTAAAGATCATGTTGGGATGGCATCTCAACCATCTATTGTAGATATAAACTATGCATGTGATAGTTTTTTGGTTACATGTGTAATCAAGATAGTTGTATGGGTGTGATTGAATCTTGGGAGGGCCCATTAGTGGCGGGGCCCGACCCCCATGGCTAATCATTTATTTTTCTAAAACAAGAGACTCAAATCTTTCTCTGAGCCCTGAAAACCTTTCTTTTTGGAGTTTTAGTTTTACGGCAATTTTACAATTTTCCTTGTATAGGGCATTATAAGCATCTTGAAGATCTTCTTCATTATCATGATCACTATTCAGATTTTCTTCACTGGTTGAATCATCATGATCTGAAAAAGTGAACTTGGCTAGAGTCATAAGGGCCTTAACTTCATTGCCCAACTCGTTTTCAGAATCTTCTGATTCAGAAGAGGCTTCAGTGCCAGAAGATTCATCCCAAGTAACCAACATTCCTTTCTTTTTAGGTTTGTCCTTTTTAGGACACTTGTTTGTTAGATGCTCATATTCTTGGTAGTTGTAACATTGACTATCTTTCAAAGATTTCCAAGATTTAAATCTTTTCTTATCATTTGATTTTTGAAAATCAACCCTCTTTTTACTTCTGAAAATCTTGTAAAACTTTTTCATTAAAAGAGCCATATCATCTTCGAAATTTTTAAAATCAGAATTTTCTTGAGAAATACATTTGGAAGACTTAAGGGCTATTGGTTTACCTTTATGAGCTTTAAAAGTTAACTCGTAGGTTTGTAAAGACCCAACCAACTCTTCTACCTTCATATTGTCCGTATTACGAAGTTCCTGAATCCCGGTTACCTTAGAATTGAACCGTTCAGGTAGTGAGTGTAGTATCTTTGCACACACTTTACTTTCTAAGATTTTATCGCCAAGACCTCACATAGAGTTTACAATGTCATTTAATCTAGTGTAGAAGTCCATGAACATTTCATTTTCCTCCATATGAATTTCTTCAAATTTGGTTGTGAGGAGTTGGACTTTAGATTTTTTGACAATTGAAGTACCCTCGTGTGTCATTTCTAATATATCTCAAACTTGCTTTGCAGTATCACATAATATAATTCTTTTGAACTCATCTGGTGATAGTGCGTAAGTGATTGCATTTAATGCTTTTGCATTGGCACTACTCTCACTTTTTTGAAGAGTGGTCCATGAGAAAAATGGTGTTACTCTCATTAATTTTGAACTATCGATACCAGTCACTTCAATGGTAGGTGGGTTCCATTCAGCTACTGTGGCAAGCCACACGTTCTCATCCATTGATTTGAAGAAAATCCTCATCCTGGCTTTCCAATAGGCATAGTTGGAGCCATCAAAGGGTGGAGGCCTAATGACTGAAAGGTTATTAAAATTTGACATCTTATATATAGCTTAGATCGTTAGCTTAGGAAATGAATTCAAATAATAAAGTAATTAAAACAAGTTATTAGGCTTTGATACCACTTGAAAAGGCCAAGCTATATGTCCTAAAGGGGAGGTGAATAGGACTATGCCAAATTAAATTTAACTGCAGAATTGAAATACGATAGCCTTATAAAAATAAAGAATAGTACTTTAAATAAATCAAAGACTGAAATGTAAAGCAATCTTAAAAAGAGCTTGATACTAATGTTGTTCTAAGGACAACCTTTGCACCATAAAAACTAAGGGTTTATGGCAGGACAACCTTACTAGTATAAATTGAATATCAAAACTCAAAACAGAAAGGAAATAAAAGAAATAGCAAGAAATAAATTCTAAACTATTATAACATTCCCCACTTTGCTTGAAATGTAAATATTACAACATTCACATCCACATATATATTCCACAAATTTGAATGATTAAATATATAGAAATTAAAAGAACATTCAAATCACAAAACACACCAATATATAGTGGTTCGCCTGTGTGTTCACCAACTGTTAAACAACAGCCACATAGCTTGTTAGTCAACTCCTAATATCCTCACACAAGGGATATCAGCGTTCACTATTAAAATAGGTTTCACAGGTGCACCTAAAACCTTCACAATCATGTCTTTTTAACTTGGGCTTACACAATCCAAAAACCCACACTTTCTGAGTTTTTTGACTCTCCTCAGATAACCAACACAATGAGATTTTTCTGGCGAATCTCAAACAAAACCAAAATAAAGGAATTTACAATAAATGTAAAAATACCTGAATTTCTCCTTTTGTAGCAGCTCGGTAGAACTAATCAGAGTAGAAGTTCGAATCAACATTCAATGTCCAATACTCATCTTGAATTATGTATACAAAATGACCTACCCTAAGGTCAAACTAAGGTCCATCATACCTAGGACATGAAGTATGAACATTGAACTTCATTCTTTCAGATGATGGTTAATCTTTGAAGCTTGAGATCTCTACTTGATGTAGCTTGTTCTTAAGATCTTCTACAGCTTAAATTTAAACTTCAACTTGAGTTGCACTTGAGTTTTAAAATGCACTTGAGTCTTTGAACAAACACTCTTCTTATTGATGTAGCTCTGAACATTGATGCATATAGAAGAGGACAAAGTTCATAATCTTGCATTCCTTGAAGCAGAGCACCATACATGTCTTGAACCATTGTGATGTCATCTTGAATTATATATATATATATATATATATATATATATATATATATATATATCAACATACAAGCACAAGACACACATAAAGGTTTTGGCAACACAAGATGTTTTGACACCACAAAATTTGACAATCAAAGGAGCATGAGACCATAGCACTTATAGACCCCACCATAGAAAGCAACGGGGATTGAATACTTACCGTTGAAAACTTCTTCGGGGCCACATAAGTTTTGGATCTACCTCATTTTTAGGCCCATGCAATAAAATGAGGTTACAAAACAAATGAACGGTTTAGATATAACACATGTTTGTTATTCTCAATAATTTCAAATGATGGTGGGTATATCCATTCAATGTACCACCGTATTATCAACAAAACATGGCATTAATCTTATCCCATGGCAATAGGGGACAATCCCTGCCATGGGTAATAATTATGTTTTTTGAATCCCATCCCACCTAATCCCTTCTAATCCCACCGCCCAAACAGGCCCTAAGGGCCCGTTTGGCCGGGTGGATTGAAAGGGATTGAATGGTATTAGGGTGGATGGCATGGATTTCTAGGTAATGATGGTGTTGTTAGTGGATTGCCTTGAGATACATGGGATTACTATATCCCTGGATTGCTATATCAAGTCTGATTGGCATGCCCGGCCAATCCCGGGATTAAACCTTCCCATCCCTTCCAATCCCTCGAACCAAACACGTCTCAGGCAAATTTCAATGGATTGAGGTGGATTGGATGGGATTTAAAGGTAATGATGGTGTTGTCAGTGGATTGTCTTAAGACCCATGGGATTGGGATTAGATCACCGACTCTGTTTGGGACACCCGACCAATCCCAGGATTTAACTTCCAATCGTTTCCAATACCATCCAATCCCTTCTAATCCGACTGGTTTGGGCGGTGTGATTAGAAGGGATTAGGTGGGATGGGATTCAAAAAACATAATTATTACCCATGGTAGGGATTGTCCCCTGTTGCCATGGGATAAGATTAATGCCATGCTTTGTTGATAATACGGAGGTACATTGAATGGATATACCCACCATCATTTGAAATTACCGAGAATAACACACATGTGTTATATCTAAACCGTTCATTTGTTTTGTAACCTCATTTTATGGCATGGGCCTCAAAATGAGGTAGATCCAAAACTTATGTGGCCCCAAAGAAGTTTTCAACAGTAAGTATTCAATCCCCGTTGCTTTCTATGGTGGGGTCCACTTGAGCTTTAGATTTACTTGATTTTTTGGCCCATGCTCTAAAATAATTTCAATAAATGGGTGGACGGTGTGGATATAGCCCACACATCATGGTGGGACCTACATAACTTGCTAACATTGAGTGAAATTGGCACGGGAACCAATGCGATTCCATTTAATGTAATTCCAAGATTTTCCATTCTTCTCAAACATGGAGTGGAATTGGCACAGGACCAGATGAATCCCATCCCACCTAATCCTTTCTAATCCCATCGCCGAAACAGGCCCTAAAGGGGTATTTAGCATATGAAATTATATGGTATTAAGAGGGATGAAATTTTATTATTATTATTATTTTTTGCAATAAATGCACTTGTCCGTGTCACTTAATGCCATGGAAGTGAGCTATTCACTTTGGTGTCTGGATCATGTAGAATGTGAGGCTTAAATACATGTTTTCATATAGTGTTTGGTTGTACATAGAAAACAACTACCAATCTTGAAATTCGTGTTAAAAATTATAATGAAAAGTAAGGTGGGGCTCACCTTGGTGTTTGTGAGTAATCCACCCCGTTCATCCGTTTTGTGAGATCGTTTTAGGGCATGATACCAAAAGTCAAGCGGATCCAAAACTCAAGTCAGCTATACGAGAGGAAAGAGCATGGAAATAATTTCCTACCGTTGAAACCTTCTTGAGCTCCACCTTGATGTCTATATGTCATCCCAACTGTTTATAAGTTCATTCCTATCGGGATGAAATGACAACATAGAAAATTTAATATCGTGATATGAAACTTTTGTGGCCATATGAATGTTTCAATGGCAGTCACTCAATCTCCACTGTTTTCTCTGTGTGACCCACTTGAGTTTTAAATCTACCTCATTTTTTGTCGCTTACCTTAAAATGATCCTATAAAACAAATTAATGGGGTGGATTCTCCGCAAATATTAAGGTGAGCCCCACCTCCATGCCCACCGTAAGAACTTCCTAACTCATGTTGTTTGGAGGAAATCTCATGGATTTCACTTGGGAAAGTCCTCTTTACCCTCCCTACTCCATGCATAGGATTCAATGTTGGAAACCTAAAATGAACTAAATAGGGATGATTTTTCAAATTAAGGGATTTTAAGTTTCATCCCACTTAGTACCATCTAATTCCATGCACCAAATACCCCTAAAGGTTTTGATAGAATACTACCATGTTGGCCCGATTTTCACTATCCAAAGGCACACTTAATAGCTTGTTGATTCATTGAGCAATGGATGATGCGAGCATGAAAGTATCAGTTTTCACCATCCAACTGCACGTTAATAACTTGCATATTCATTAAGCAGTGGATGATGTGAGCATGAAAAGTGCTGTATTTTGTTTTAAAATAAACATTAAACTTTGGTTTTTAAAATTTTCTATTTCCCTCAACATTTGAAAATTTTAATGCTTTTGAGTAGTGGGTTTTGTCCCACATCGGATTTGATAGAAGAGGATATCTTGTATATAAGATTGCCTTTTGCCTTGGGTTATGTCTGGGCGCGTACACACCATAGCATACATCAAACTTCCTACAGCTGATGCATAGGGTATCTTCTGCATCTCTTCCACCTCTGCCTTCGTCTTGGGACACTACTTGTTGCTCAATCTGAAGTGACCATCTAGTGGAGTACTGACCGGCTTCGCTGCATTCATATTGAACCGCTCTAGGACTTTTTCAATATACCGCTCTTGTGACAAATGGAGCTTCCGGCTTTTACATCACGGGTTATCTCCATTCCTAAGATCTGTTTAGCCGGGCCCAAGTCTTTCATCGTAAAAGACTTGCCCAACTCCTGTTTTAACCTGTCGATCTTCTTGTTGTCTTTTCCCATGATGAGCATGTCATCAACGTATAACGCAGAACTAAGAAATCACCATCTGAGAACTTGCGCGTGAATACGTAGTGGTCTGACTTCATTCTGTCATACCCATGTTTCAACAAAAATGAGTTGAACTTCTTATACCATTGCCGTGGAGCTTGTTTCAACCCATATAAGCTCTTCCTCAGCCTACACACCATATGCTCTTTGCCCTTGACTTCGAACTCCTCTAGTTGGTGCATGTAGATCTCTTCTTCCAGGTCACCATGGAGGAAGATAGTTTTAATATCTAATTGCTCTATCTCCAGATCCATGCTAGCCGCTAACCCAAGCAACACTCGTATGGATGTCATCTTCACTGCCGATGAGAATATCTCCTCGAAGTCTATACCTTTCCTCTGACTAAACTCTTTCACCACAAGTCTGGCCTTGAACCTCGTCTGTGAATTCTTCTGCTCAATCTTCTTTCTGAACAACCACTTGTTGCTTAGAGCTTTCTTGTCCTTAGGCAGTTTCACCATATCATAGGTGTGGTTCTTATGCAAGGATTCCATCTCCTCTTGGATAGTTTTCAACCACTCCTCCTTATGCTCGTCGACTAGGGCCTCAGAATAATCTTCTAGCTCTCCCCCATCAGTGAGCATAATGTACTCATGCGACGAGTACCTTTTGGACAGTTGTTTGTCCCTAGATGACCTCCTCACCTGTGGCTCAACAGTTGGATCAAGTGAGGGTTGCTCCCCTGGTCCATCTTCTGAAGGAACTCCCTCATCATCTACACCTTGTTGTACTCCCCCGTCATCAGGCACCACGGGAGGAATAATTGGATCCATGTCCTCTAGCTCACCTGAACTAGGCTGGTTCTGCTCTGGCTTACCAATGTCTTCTATACGGAAGAAAATGACATCTCTGCTCCTGACGAGCTTCTTCTCAGTCAGATCCCATAATCTGTAACCGAACTTTTCATCACCGTACCCTAAGAATACACACTGCCTGATCTTCATATCGAGCTTGGACCTCTCGTCCTTTGGTACGTGGACGGATGCCCTACATCTAAACAACTTGAGATGACTGTACGATGGATCATGTCCAGTCCACACATTCTCAGGCACTTCTCCATTCAACGAGGCTGATGGAGACCTGTTTATCAAATATGAAAGTGCACCTGCTAGTGCCCTGGTTTGTCAAGTTATGTGTGTGGTGAGTCAGACTGGCTGCAGAACTTGATAAGAAGATTATTTCAAGCGTCTGCCTCAACCGGATGTGTGGAAGCTTGCAATAGGTAAATCATAGCCTCATATCCCATGTCCCAAAACACTAGGTGATTAACACCCTTAAAACAAGATAGACATCTTAGGGTTTTATGGTGAGAAAACTTTTTGCAAAAATAGGAAAATCTCTAAGTTTTTCTCGCTCTGTCGATTTTATCGAAGCACCTTCGATATGATCGACCTGCACTGTCGATGTCCTGATACCTTAATGATATTATCAATAAGAGGACTAAAATGTTTAGCAACTAAATATTCATCGGATTTATCGATATATCGATACACCTATCAATATCATCGATAAAAGCACTAAATATGTCCAACAACTTCACAATATATTTGGACGAATTATCAATGTATCGATACACATATCGATATCATCAATATTCAAAACTCGAGACCATCGAGAGTGGCTTGATAAGATCGACAGGCTGATTTTCAGCGCCCCTTTTTTTAATGAAAATCTTAAATTCCTTCGATATATCGATGACCGTCCGACATGATCTGAAATCAAGTATCGAAAAGATTGGAGGTCCTTCGATGATATCGATAGTGGGTGCGCATTTCTTACAACAGTTATTTTAGGTTGTTTTTAACTATGATCGGGGGCCTTTCGATTTAATCGATATTCAAATATCAATGATATCGACACCAGATCGATTGCATCGAACAAAACCATAATATGTCCAGCAAGTTCAAAGATAAATCAGCTGGATTTATCGATGCCTCGACTCTGATCTCGATGTCATCGACATTCAAATTCCGATGACCTCGACGGTTCTCCCAATCATTCATGAAAACCTGAAATATCTCAAAGTCAAGTCTCTCTCATTTTTCAAGTGTCGATGGATCAAACTTGTCATCGATGGAATCGGAGTTCGAAATCCAATGACATCGACAATAGCTTCAATTCATCGACCAATTAGCAACGAGTTTCAAAAGCGTATGACATCGAGTCCGAGTCATCGAGCAGACCATCGATGTTATCGAGAGTATACGCTTGATGATATCGAACCTGCTCGATGATATCGAACTCTGTCATAAGTGTGACTGTTTTATATCCATTGGAACTTTTTGCCTATTTATAGAGGACTTATCTTTTGTTGCTGTGAGAGAAAGAAGAGAGAGCTTTTGAGTGTTTCAACTTATATCCTATACCTAAAGCCCTTTCTCTCAAGGGAGTTCATCCTCCAATCCACCCTCACCATTGATATTCAATAGAGTGGATTGGGGAATGAACTTCCGCGTTCAAGGATCCTTTAGCTACTACCTTAATGGCAAATCATTATGTTGGGATGCCTTGAGTGCATAAGAGTGGAACTACTCTACCTCCCTTGTAAGAAAATCTTTAGAGAGTAGGATTCCATCTCTACCTTGACCCAACCTCAAGCCTAGTCTTTGTATATCTTTTATGTTGCGAATCAAGGGAGCAGAAGACTCTTCGTCAACAAGGAGGAGGAGATCTTCGGTGTTGTGCTTAACGGGACTCATCAACTTATCTGTAAGTATCTAGAGTCCAAGAGGACACTTGTGACCATTCCTTTCTAGGATTGGGTCTTAAGTGGTTCTCACCCTTTGAAGTCCTCGTAGGAGGCCTCCGGCGGGAGTGTACGTTGTGGGTGTATAGAGTGAACCCTTGCTCTTGTGTAGGGCATAAATTGTTAGGTCCTTGTGTAGGTCCTTGACCTATGTGGTCTAAAATCTTGGTGCATTGTGTAGACCCTTGCTCTATGGAGAGCATAAACATCTAGTTAGGAGTGAACCAACAAAACTCTAGGTTTGAGGTGAACCGAGCAAAACCTTGGGTTTGAGGTGAACCGCGTAGAAACCTCCGTGTAAAAGTTAAAGGTGAACCTGATTTAAAACCTTAGGTTTGAGTTGAACCCTGAGAAACCTCCTTAGTGAATTCTGGTACACTCAAGGGTTGAGTACGACAGCCAGGAGTGGAGTAGACAAGTAGTCGAACCACTATAAAAATGACTGTGTTTGAGATGATTATTGTCTTTCATTTATGTGATTGCCTTACATGCCTTTATATCTGATTATTTGATATCACACCTTATACACACACACACAGTCATATCCTTCACAATCTTATCTACAACTTGTTTATCTTACAAGTAGGTTGTGATTGGATCCTCTACAAGGCTTGGAAGCCAGTAGAGTTATATTTGAGTAATCCTGAGAATTGCATACATGATAGGATTAGAGCGATAGGATTTTGAATAAACGGTAAACACTTTAAAAAGTCCTATTCACCCCTCTCTAGGACATATTGACATATTCCTACTTCAACTAAACCGGTCTTCACTGCTATTTCAAAATACACTGCCGTGTGCATTGCTTCTCCCTAGAACGTCTTGGGCAACTTCGCATGGGATAACATGCATCTAATTCTCTTTGCAATAGTGCGATTCATTCGCTCAGCTACACCATTATGCTGGGAGGTCTTGGGAACCGTATGTTCATGCCGTATACCCAGGGACTTACAATACTCATAAAAGTCGTCAATGTATTCACCACCATTGTCAGTACGGATGTACTTCAATGATTTACCTGTCTCTCTCTCGACCATGGCATGAAACAATTTAAACACACCAAAAACCTCATCCTTGGATTTCAAAGCATAAACCCAAACCCTCCTAGATGCATCATTGATAAAAGTGACAAAATATAATGCCCCACCCAAGGTTTTTGTCCTCATAGGACCACAAACATCAGAATAAACCAAATTTAATGCATGTACTTTATTAACATGAGAAGCAAATTTAATAAATGAAACTCTTTGCTGTTTCCCTGATAAACAATCAAGACAAGTTTTAAGAGGTGTACTTGTCACGTCTGGAAGGAGCCGCTTCCTCGCTAGTAGCTGAAGCCCTTTTTCACTCATGTAGCCTAGACGCCTATGCTACATGTCAATAGCTGAATCTTCCGCTGCGTTCAACCCACCCTTGCACATACTGACACTTGCCTTGTAAAGGGTGAAACACTTCTTTCCTCTAGCTGTGATCAACAAACCCTTGATGAGCTTCCAGCGCCCACCAGTAAACCGGCTTTCATAGCCATCATCATCCAACCTTCACGTCGACATCAAGTTAAGGCGAAGGTCTGGGATATGCCTCACATCCTTGAGAACTAATGTGCAGCCCACATCGGTCTTCACACGAATATCACCGACTCCCATGATTTTTGATACGCCAGAATTTCCCATCTTCACAGTCCCATAGTCACCTGACTTGTAGCTTGTGAAGAAGTCCTTGCATTGAGTCGCGTGAAAGAAGCTCCTGAGTTTATCACCCAGTCAGTATCCTGACTCGTAGCCGTGAGACATACATCATGATCTGCAGAAAGAATAATTACAACGTCACCATCTGAAGCGATCGCAGTGGAATCTGATCATCTTCCTTCCCTTTTCCTTTCTTGTCGTTCTTCTTACCATGACATTCATGCTTATAGTGGCTCTTCTTGCCACAATTCCAGCAATCAATATCCTTTCTGTTATTCGACTTACCTCTTGATTTATCTTGGGCCTTCCCACCCTTCCTGTTCTTTCCTCTCCCCCGTTCTTGTGTCACAAGAGCCTCTTACTGAGTAGACCCCTGAGACTTCCTCCTTGTCTCCTCATTGAAGAGACAACTGGTTATCTGTTCCATGGATATCTTTCCGTTTGGCGTGGAGTTACTTAGAGACACCACCAATGTCTCCCAACTGTCAGGCAATGAACTAAGCAATAGCAAGGCTTACAATTCATCATCCAGGACCATCTTCATGGAGGAGAGTTGGTTCACTATATTGCTGACCTCATTCATGTGCTCGGCCACAGAACCACCATCCTTGAACTTGAGATTCACAAGTCGCCTTATTAGAAAAATCTTATTACCGGCTGTCTTCCTCTCATACAACTCTTCTAATTTCAGCCATAGGCTAGTGGCTGAGGTTTCCATAGACACATGGTGGAACACAGAATCATCTAACCATTGTTTAATAAACCCCACTGCCTTTCGGTCCATCTTCTTCCAATCATCATCAGACATATCCTTGGATTTTGCTGATATGCCTAAAATTGGAGAATATAGGTCCTTGCAATAAAGCAAGTCCTCCATCTTAGCCTTCCATATGGTCCAGTTAGAACCATTAAGGCTGATCATCCTTGATGAGCCACCTTCCATAATTCAAAACCGATCTTACCAGTTCAATGAACTTAGCTTTGATACCACTTTGTTGGGGGCCTTACACAAAACCTTAGGATCTAGCCCTCAAGAATAGACCAGAATTATGAAATAACAAATTAATGAAATAAATCAAAGCATCAACCACACACCACACAAGATTTTTACGTGAAAAACCCTCAAAGAGGTAAAAACCATGGGACCTTGTCCAGATCAACAATCCACTATGAAGTAGAACATTACAACCTTCTTCACTCACGCAGGAGTGGATAAATAATAAGAGAAACAAAGAAAACGGAGAGATCTCACCGATTACGAGGACATAGAAGCGCTAAGATATAGATTGCATAGTAGATAACCTCCACGAGCATAATCTCCCTTCTATAAGCTTTCTCCTTTTTTTTTCTCTCTCTCACCTTTGATAGCCCTAAACCCTTTAGCAAATCCTTTGTAAAGCTTTAGGAAACCCTCTTATTATACTTAGAATACTACGCCAAAATAGTGAAAAAAGGACGGTCTAAAACCATCTCAAATGACTAAAAAGGACGGTCATGGACCGTCACATAGGCAGTCAAATTTTGACGTGTCCTATTACTTAAAGGACGGTTGAAAACCGTCATTCTTATTGACAGAAAAAAGACGGTCCTAAAAAGGACTGGTCATGGGTCTTAAAATGGGACCGACCGTCTCTTATAAAAAGGATGGTCATGGACCGTCCTTAAAAATGGATCCTTAAAAAGACATCATGAAGCTGTCTCTTATGAGGCTATGGACCGAATCCTTTAAATGGACGGTCATGGACCGTTTTTAAAAGGGACATGTGCCGTCTCGTTTGAGCCTTCAAGGGCGATTATAGACCGTCCTTAAAAAAAGACCGTCCTTTGTCATGAACCGTCTCTTATGGGCCTTCAAAGGACGGCGATAGACCATCCTTTAACGGACGGTCATGGACCGATCCTTTCCAAAAACAATCTGTCGATAGGCATAGACAATATATTTCATCTCGTTTGAGCCTTGAAATCCACGGTTATATACAATATATTTCATCCATTCACATTCACATCTATCTAAAAAAACGTAAACGATCATGGGCCGTCCTTTAAAAGGATTGCTATAGGCCGTCTCTTATGACCCTTGAAGGACCAAATTTGAGTCTTCTTCCTGATATACACCTGTTATACAATATATTTCATCACATTCACATTCACATTCACATCCATCCAAACACACAATCTACCTGATATACACCTGTTATACAATATATTTCATCACATTCACATTCACATCCATCTAAACCCAAACTACGTAAATCCATCTAAACACACAATCTTCCTGATATACACCTGTTATACAATATATTTCATCACATTCACATCCATCTAAACCCAAACTATGTAAATCCATCCAAACATAAACTACATCCATCCAAACACAAACAATCTTATTCACATTACATTCATCCACGCATAATACATATAAATAAGTTTAGGTTTAGGTTAGGTTATAAGCTATAGGTTTAGGGAATTGAGAATAGGTTTAGGTTTAGGAAATCGGGTTCGGGTTCGGGATCGGGTTCAAGTTTGGGTTTTCAAGTTTAGGTTT
The DNA here is from genome assembly GCA_030180095.1 of Magnolia changhungtana. NCBI lineage: Eukaryota > Viridiplantae > Streptophyta > Magnoliopsida > Magnoliales > Magnoliaceae > Magnolia > Magnolia changhungtana. The sequence continues at coordinate 9,768,867 of JASAUF010000625.1, forward strand.
AGGTTTAGGTTAGGGAGTTAAGATTAGGATTAGGTGTAGGTGTAGGTTTAGGGATTTGAGAATAGGTTAAGGTTTAGGTTTAAGAATTCGGGTTCGGGATTGGGTTTAGGTTTGGGTTTTCAAGTTAAGGTTAGGTTTAGGTTTAGGTTGGGGAGTTTAGATTAGGATTAGGTTTAGGTTTAGGTTTAGAGATTTGAGAATAGGTTAAGGTTTAGGTTTAGGAAATCGGGTTCGGGTTTGGGATCGGAGTTTAGGTTTGGGTTTTCAAGTTTAGGTTTAGGTTTAGGTTAGGGAGTTGAGATTAGGATTAGGTGTAGGTGTAGGTTTAGGGATTTGAGAATATATTTAGGTTATAGGTTATAGGTTCGGTTTAAGTTTAGGTTAAGGTTAAGGTTTAGGTTTAGGTTATAAGCTATAGGTTTAGGGGAATTGAGAATAGGTTAAGGTTTAGGTTTAGGAAATCGGGTTTGGGTTCGGGATCGAGTTTAGGTTTGGGTTTTCAAGTTTAGGTTTAAGTTTAGGTTAGGGAGTTGAGATTAGGATTATGTGTAGATTTAGGTTTAAGGATTTGAGAATAAATTTAGGTTTTAGGTCATAGGTTTAGGTTTTAGGCTTAGGTTTAGGTTTAGGTTTTTAGGTTATAGGTTTAGGTTTAGGAAATTGAGAATAGGTTAAGGTTTAGGTTAGGTTATAGGTTAAGGTTTAGGAAATTGAGAATAGGTTAAGGTTTAGGTTTAGGAAATCGGGTTCGGGATCGGGTTTAGGTATGGCTTTTCAAGTTTAGGTTTAGGTTTACGTTAGGGAGTTGAGATTAGGATTAGGTGTAGGTTTAGGTTTAGAGATTTGAGAATACATTTAGGTTTTAGGTCATAGGTTTTGGTTTAGGTTAAGGTTATAGGTTTAGGTTTAGGTTAAGGTTTAGGTTTAGGTTATAAGCTATAGGTTTTGGGAATTGAGAATAGGTTAATGTATAGGTTTAGGAAATCGGGTTCGGGTTCGGGATGCGTTTAGGTTTGGGTTTTCAAGTTTAGGTTTAGGTTTAGGTTAGGGAGTTGAGATTAGGATTAGGTGTAGGTTTAGGTTTAGGGATTTGAGAGTACATTTAGGTATTAGGCTTAGGTTTAGGTTTTAGGTTTAGGTTTAGGTTTAGGTTTAGGTTAGGTTTAGGTTTAGGTTTAGGGAATTGAGAATAGGTTAAGTTTTAGGTTTAGGAAATCGGGTTCGGGTTCGGGATTGGGTTTAAGTTTGGGTTTTCAAGTTTAGGTTTAGGTTTAGGTTAGGGAGTTGAGATTAGGATTAGGTGTAGGTTTAGCTTTAGGAATTGAGTTTAGGTTATAGGTTTTGGGATTTGGGAATAGTTTTAGGTTATAAGTATAGGTTTAGGTTAGTTTATAGGTTATAGGTTAAGGTTTAGGGATTTGATTTTAGGTTATATGATTAGGAGGTTTAGGTTAGGTTTAGGTTATAGGTTTTGGGATTTGAGAATGGGTTTGGGTTTAGGTTATAGGTTTTGGTTTTGGTTTAGGTTATATGTTTTGATTTAGGTTATAGGTTATAGGTTATAGGTTTAGGTTAATTATAAGTTCTTGGATTTGAGAATGGGTTCGGGTTTAGGTTATAGGTTTTGGATTTGAGAATGGGTTATGGTTTAGGTTTAGGAAATCGGGTTCATGTTCAAGATTGGGTTTAAGTTTTGGTTATAGGTTTTGGATTTGAGAATGGGTTATGGTTTAGGTTTAGGAAATCGGGTTCATGTTCGGGATTGGGTTTAAGTTTTGGTTTTCAAGTTTAGGTTTAGGTTTAGGTTAGGGAGTCGAGTTTAGGATTAGGTGTAGGTTTAGCTTTAGGGAATTGAGTTTAGGTTATAGGTTTAGGGAAAGGTTATGTTTAAGTTATAGGTTTTGGCATTTGAGAATAGTTTTAGGTTATAAGTATAGGTTTAGGTTAGGTTAAGGTTATAGGTTAAGGTTTAGGGATTTGATTTTAGGTTATAGGATTAGGTTAAGGTTTAGGTTTAGGTTATAGGTTTTGGGATTTGAGAATGGGTTTGGGTTTAGGTTATATGTTTTAGTTTTGGATTTAGGTTTATGGATTTAGGTTAGGTTATAGGTTTAGGTTAATTATAGGTTCTTGGATTTGAGAATGGGTTCGGGTTTAGGTTATAAGTTTTGGATTTGAAAATGGGTTATGGTTTAGGTTTAGGAAATCGGGTTCATGTTCGGGATTGGGTTTAAGTTTTGGTTATAGGTTTTGGATTTGAGAATGGGTTATAGTTTAAGTTTAGGAAATCGGGTTCATGTTCGGGATTGGGTTTAAGTTTTGGTTTTCAAGTTTAGGTTTAGGTTTAGGTTAGGAGTTGAGATTAGGGTTAGGTGTAGGTTTAGCTTTAGGGAATTGAGTTTAAGTTATAGGTTTTGAGATTTGGGAATAGTTTTAGGTTATAAGTATAGGTTTTGGGATTGGAGAATGGGTTCGAGTTTACGTTTAGGTTTAGGTTATAGGTATTTGGATTTGAGAATGGGTTCGAGTTTAGGTTATAGGTTTTGGTTTTGGTTTAGGTTATAGGTTTTGGGATTTGAGAATGGGTTTGGGTTTAGTTATAGGTTTTGGATTTGAGAATTTTGGGTTTAGGTTATAGGTTTTGGTTTGGTTTAGGTTAGGTTTAGGTTATAGGTTTAGGTTTTGGTTTTGGTTCGGGTTATAGGTTATAGGTTTTGGTTTTGGTTTTGGTTTAGGTTATAGGTTATAGGTTTTGGTTTATGTTTAGGTCAATGTTTAGGTTTAGGTTATAGGTTTTGGAATTTGAGAATTGGTTCGAGTTTAGGTTATAGGTTTTGGTTTTGAGAATTAGGTTATAGAGTTTAGGTTATAGGGTTTTTAGTTTTGGTTATGGTATTGATTTAGGTTATAGGTTATAGGTTTAGGTCATATGTTTATGTTTAGGTTATAGGTTTTTGGATTTGAGAATGGGTTCGGGTTTAGTTATAGGTTTTGGTTTTGGTTTAGGTTATAGGTTTTGGGATTTGAGAATGGGTTAGGTGTAGGTTATTGAGAATTTTGGTTTAGGTTAGGTTTTAGGTTTTGGTTTTGGTTTAGGTTAAGGTTTAGGTTTTTAGGTTTAAGTTTAGGTTATAGGTTTTGGGATTTGAGAATGGGTTCGGAGTTTAGCTTATAGGTTTTGGTTTTGGTTTGGTTATAGGTTTTAGTTTTGGTTTAGGATAAGGTTTAGGTTTAGGTTATAGGTTTTTGGATTTGAGAATGGTTCGGGTTTAGGTTATAGGTTTTGGTTTTGGTTTAGGTTATATGTTTTGGTTTAGGTTTAGGATAAGGTTTAGGTTTAGGTTATAGGTTATTGGATTTGAGAATGGGTTCGGGTTTAGGTTATAGGTTTTGGTTTTCGTTTAGGTTATAGGTTTTAGGATTTGAGAATGGGTTCGGGTTTAGGTTATAGGTTTTGGTTTTGGTTTAGGTTATAGGTTTTGGTTTTGGTTTTGGTTAAGGTTTAGGTTTAGGTTATAGGTTTTGGGATTTGAGAATAGGTTTGGGTTATAGGTTTTAGTTTTGGTTTGAGATAAGGTTTATGTTTAGGTTATAGGTTTTGGATTTGAGAATGGGTTCGGGTTTAGGTTATAGGTTTTGGATTTGAGAATGGGTTCGGGTTTAGGTTATAGGTTTTGGTTTTGGTTTAGGATAAGGTTTAGGTTTAGGTTTAGGTTATTGGATTTGAGAATGCGTTCGGGTTTAGGTTATAGGTTTTGGTTTTGGTTTTGGTTATAGGTTTTGGGATTTGAGAATGGGTTCGGGTTTAGGTTGTAGCTTTTGGTTTAGGTTTAGGTTTAGGTTATAGATATTTGGATTTGAGAATGGGTTCGGGTTTAGGTTATAGGTTTTGGTTTTGGTTTAGGTTATAGGTTTTGGGATTTGAGAATGGATTTGGGTTTAGGTTATAGGTTTTGGTTAATTTTAGTTTAGGGTTTAGGTTATAGGTTTTGGTTTAGGTTTAGGTTATAGGTTATAGGTTTTGGTTTAGGTTTTGGGATTTGAGAATGGGTTTGGGTTTAGGTTATAAGTTTTGGTTTTGGTTTTGGTTATAGGTATTGATTTAGGTTATAGGTTATATGTTTAGGTTTAGGTTATAGGTTTTGGATTTGAGAATGGGTTCGGGTTTAGGTTATAGGTTTTGGTTTTGGTTTAGGTTATAGGTTATAGGTTTTGGTTTTGGTTTAGGTTAAGGTTTAGGTTTAGGTTATAGGTTGGGGATTGGGTTTAAGTTTGGGTTTTCAAGTTTAGGTTTAGGTTTAGGTTAGGGAGTTGAGATTAGGATTAGGTGTAGGTTTAGCTTTAGGGATTTAGGAATACATTTAGGTTTTAGGTTTAGGTTTAGGTTATAAGTTATAGGTTATAGGTTTAGGTTTAGGTTGAGGTTATAAGCTATAGGTTTAGGAATTAAGAATAGGTTAAGGTTTAGGTTTAGGAAATCGGGTTCGGGTTCGGGATCGGGTTTTGGTTTGGGTTTTCAAGTTTAGGTTTAGGTTAGGGAGTTGAGATTATTATTAGGTGTAGGTTTAAGTTTAGGGATTTAAGAATACATTTAGGTTTTAGGTCATAGGTTTAGGTTTTAGGCTTAGGTTTAGGTTATAAGTGTAGGTTATAGGTTTAGGTTTAGGTTAAGGTTTAGGGTTTAGGGTTTAGGTAAGGTATAGGTTTAGGAAATCGGGTTCGGGTTTGGGATCGGGTTTAGGTTTGGGTATTCAAGTTTAGGTTTAGGTTTAGGTTAGGGAGTTGAGATTAGGATTAGGTGTAGGTTTAAGTTTAGGGATTTGAGAATACATTTAGGTTTTAGGTCATAGGTTTAGGTTTTAGGCTTAGGTTTAGGTTATAGGTTTAGGTTTAGGTTATAAGTGTAGGTTATAGGTTTCGGTTTAGGTTTAGGTTAGGTTATAGGTTAAGGTTTAGGAAATTGAGAATAGGTTAAGGTTTAGGTTTAGGAAATCGAGTTCGGGTTCGGGATCGATTTAGGTTTAGGTTTAGGTTAGGGAGTTGAGATTAGGATTAGGTGTAGGTTTAGGTTTAGAGATTTGAGAATACATTTAGGTTTTAGGTCATAGGATTTGGTTTAGGTTAAGGTTATAGGTTTAGGTTAAGGTTTAGGTTTAGATTTAGGTTAAGGTTTAGGTTAAGGTTATAAGCTATAGGTTTAGGGAATTGAGAATAGGTTAAGGTTTTGGTTTAGGAAATCGGGTTTGGGTTCGGGATCAGGTTTAGGTTTGGGTTTTCAATTTTACGTTTAGGTTTAGGTTAGGGAGTTGAGATTAGGATTAGGTGTAGGTTTAGGTTTAGGGATTTGAGAATACATTTAGGTTTTTGGTCATAGGTTTAGGTTTTAGGCTTAGGTTTAGGTTATAGGTTTAGGTTTAGGTTTACGCTAAGTTATAGGTTAAGGTTTAGAAAATTGAGAATAGGTTAAGGTTTAGGTTTAGGAAATTGAGAATAGGCTGCGACAGAACCATTGCCAGCTACCAACAGACAAGAACCATTTTTCTAGCAGTCTGCTAGTCTATTCAACTAGAAAGAGAAGACAGAAACAACTAGTGCTTGAGAAATTAGAGCAGCTAATTCTTAGATTAAAACATGTCTGCTAGTCTATTCAACTAGAAAGAGAAGACAGAAATCGGTCTGGAACTAGGTAGGCCTTGACTGAGAAACCATTCAGGCATTGACCTGAACCCAAGCTCAGCAAAAATAAAAATAAAAATTGAATCCACAAGTCTGATCCATGGTGAGACTAAAACACTTACATCACTGTGGGCTAAAAATGAAGCATATCCAAAGCTCAAATGGACCACACTACCGGAAAGAGTGTGAATTGAACATCTACCATTGAAAATTTCACGGGGGCCACAAAAGTTTTAGAACAATCCGATATTTGTGTTTTCATTTCATCCATGTCTTTGTGATATTATGAACAGGTTGGATGATAAATAAGCATCACCGTGGGCCATAGAAAGGTTTCAATGGTGGAAACATTATTCTAAAGAGATTGTTTCTGTTAGGCATTTCATCAAACATGCAACAGGCATCATCAGGCTAGACCATTGGATGTATCTAGAGATCATGGAATTCCATGCAACGAGATCAAACTCATCAATTTGCTTGAAGATGGAGACGTATGAATCTAGTATCAAACTTAAGAAAGAAAAAGATCTCCACAATCAAAATCGTAGGAATTGCAAATGAAAACCGTAGGAAGAGAAGTCACGAAATTTACATTTAAAAAAAGAAAATTAATCTTCCAAACTGTAGGAATTGTACATGAAACAAAGAAAATCCATAAAAATCAATAGACCTTCGAGTATCCATCCATATGAAAAGCTCATGGAGAGATGCAGTCCACTCGTCACTTGCACCTGCTGCAACGAGTCCACGAACCGGAAGATGAGCGATGGCTTCCAGCCCGTCATCCAGAGAGGCATTCTCCAGTGAGTTCAATGACGTAAGAGAAAAGAGGGAAATGGAAATGAGAAGAGGGAATTGGAATTAAATCCCTCTTCCGAAATGAGATGTTGGTTTTAAATCCGCAAGTTGTGAGTTTTCCATAATTTAGCACATCAACTACATTAATAACCCTACATTTAAGGGACCATTTAGTGGATGATTAAGATAGTTTTATATAGTAAAAAGTTTAAGTATTAATCATTAATAACTAGACCCATTATTTAGATGGTCTGGATAACTCTATATCATTGTCACTATTATTAAGAATGAGTCACCACTATTTTACATTAAACATAAAACTCACACATTGTTTGTATAACCAAATAACATCACTTGCACTTTAGATCTTGTATGGCTCTGTGGGCCCCACCATGATGCGTGTCAAACATCTACTCCATCAGTTAGATTCAACATTTCATTGTGGGCCTAGGGATTAAAAATAAAATTAATATGTGACTTTTGTGGGCCACACCACATACAAAAGTTGAGAAGGTTTACCCTCCATTAAAACATTCATAATTATTTTTTGGGCCCATAGAGATGTGGTTCAAAAATCCAGCCCATCCATTATATGTGTGCCACTTAGATGAGGGGTCATACCAAGTTTCAGATGCATCCAAATTTCAGGTGGGGCCCCACCAAGTACTTTTATATGTTTTAGGCATGTCTTCACATGATTTTAAATGGTATGGTCCACTTAAGTTCAGTATACTGCTGATTTTTGGGATATCCCATAATTTAAAGGGGACCCATCAAATGCATGGTGTTGATTTTTACACACGTCATGGTGTGGCCCACGACTAATGGGGGAGTTTCGACCTAATGGGGGAGTTCCCATGAGCTTGACGTATAGAACCTTATATATATATATAAACCTATGATGTATTTGTTATATCCACACCGTCCATCCATTTTGATATCATTTTAAGTCATGAGATCCAATCTATGAGACAGATAGAAATCTGTAGTGCACCCTGCCATAAAAAACAATGGTGAAGGTGATTCCCACCGTTGAAACTATCCTAAGGCCCATTGTAATGTTTATTTGAAATCCAATTGCTTCAAAAGTTTTTTTTTTTTTAAATGGTTGCTCTAAAATGATTGTTTGTGCTAGGGTCCATCATCTGTGCCGGGGTCCACTGGAGCTTTGGATTTAACTCGTTCTTTGGACATTGCCCTTAAATGATCTCTCCAAATAGATGGATGACATGGATTAAACACATACATCATGGTGGGGCCCACAGAGCACTAACCACCAGCCATTGGATGGTGTCAGGGGGAGTAGCCGTTTTGTTCCCCTTATTTGTGGTGTGGTTCATTTAATTAATCTTTGGATATGAATCATTTTTTGGATAATTCTCTAAAATGATCTCGAAAAATGGATGAACAGTGTGGGTTAATCCCGAATTTTGATAAATCCAAAACTCAAGTAGACCATGCCACACTAAACCAGTGTGGAATAATGATTTCCACCGTTGATACCTTCCTTGGGCCCATAAATCTTGTTTATTTGACATCCAACATGTTCATAATATCAAAAAGATATGAATGAAGAGAAAACACAAAAAATATAAATTATTGTGGGCCAACTTTGTGGTCCATTTAATCTCTTTACTTGCCTCATGTTTAGAAAGTACAGGAGATCATGGTGAGAGAATAATACTAGAAAATATTAATAAAAGAAATCGTATAAAAAATGTTCAAGGCTATTTTCGTCTCAAAATAAAATAAAATAAAATAAAAAGAAGTCATAAAAAATGTTCAAGGTCATTTTTGTCTCAAAAATTTGAAAAAAAAAAATCGTATAAAAAATGTTTAAGGCTATTTTCGTCTCAAAATTTTGAAAAAAAAAAAATCATATAAAAAATGTTCAAGGCCATTTCATCTCAAAAATTTGAAAAAAAAGAAATCATATAAAAAAAATGTTCAACGCCGTTTTTGTCTTAAAATTTTGAAAAGGTGTTCCATTTGTACGGAAGAAAAAACTGAATACTTGGACCCTTTACTTGGCAGCAGACGAATGAACACAAAAAAAGACAAAATCTAATAATAAATTCTGTTAAAGAAAAGGCTAAACTAATAAACATCTAAGATAGTATAATCATAGAAATTGTAGCTAAAGGTCAATCAATGGTTGATTCCACAAGATTAATAGTGGACGTTCAATCCCCACTTTGTAGTCCACTTAAGCCTTCGACCCGCCCCATTTTGTAGTTAATATCTTAAAATGATCCGAGAAAAATGTTGAACCATATGGAGAAATTCAATCCATGACTTGGGTGGGCCAAGAGCTTAAAAATAAAGTCAATCTATGACTTGGGTGGGCCACACCACACAATATAGTGGAGAGGGGTTCCTAAAAATATTCATAATCATATATTGGGCCTGCCTAAATGTGATTCACATATCCAACCCACTCATTATGTGTCTCACTTGGATGAGGGGTCAGACCAATTTTCAGCCGCATCCAAAACTCATGTGGGCCCCACCAAGTGCTTTTATATTTTGTAGGATGTCTTCACATAGTTTTAGATAGTATGGCCCACTTGAGTTTCGTATATAGATGATTTTTGAGATATCTCATAATCTAAAGGGGACACATCAAATCCACGGTGTTGATGTTTGACACACATCATGATGGGGCCCACAAAACTTACTAACATCAATTCTTAGGTTCTCACGAGGTCACTAAGTTGGGTCACAATTTTGACCATAATATTTAGCCCATTTTACATGTATGGTCCGTTCACTCTATTTTACTGATCAATACCCTCCATTTGAGTAGTTACTCACCTCAATCAGTTTACATATGAAAAAGATATTAGGCATACAAGATTGATCACACAATTTCAGTGAAATTTGATTTAAACATCTGAAGTTATTTATTCGTCAATCTGAACTAATTAGATTGTCCAAAAATGATTAAAGGTTTAACTAGTGGATGTGCCTAATAATTTAGTAATTTTATTTTTCACAGATAAATTTCATTTTCCATTTAAAAATAACATTTTTTTTTCAAAATGTATATATTTTTACTCTTTTAACAAAATATCATTTTTATTATAAAATATTTCAAAAAAAAATTATAATACCAATTCTAAATTTTTATTTTCAAAATCTCAAAAAAATTCTTATATTTTAATTTTTTTCTCAAAAATTTTAAAATGTCGATTTTTTTTCTCTTCAAAGGCATAATTTTGTTCTCAAACTTTCTTAAAATTTTAACCTTCGATTTCAAAATTTGAGGGCAGGTGATCCAATTTGGGAGAAATTGGTGAATTTGATTTAAACATCTGAAGTTATTTACTCTTCAATCTGAACTGATTAATTTGTCCAAAAAGAGTTGATTAAAGGTTCAATTAGTGGATGTCCCTAATAATTTAGTAATTTTATTTTTCATAGATAAATTTCAATTTCCATTTAAAAATAACATTTTTTTTAAATGTATATTTTTTTACTCTTTTAACAAAATATCGTTTTATTATAAAATATTTCAAAAAAAAATTAAAATACAAAATTTGAATTTTTATTTTCAAAATCTCAAAAAATTTCTCATATTTTAATTTTTTCTCAAAATTTTCAAAATTTCGATTTTTTTCTTCAAAAGCATCATTTTTTTCTCAAAATTTTTCTCAAACAGTTAAAATTTCTCAACTTTTCAATATTCTTTTTCATATGATATTTTAAATCATTTAAATATTACCTTTTAATTATATATATAAAAAAACTTTTCAAGGCAGCGGGAAGATTTTTTAAGAGAAAAATACAACGCTTGTATTTTCTCAAACTTTCTTTTTAATTTTTTATATTTTCTTTTTCAAAATATCATTTTAGGTTCAATTTTGTTTAATTTTTTATATTTTCTTTTTCAAAATATCATTTTTTAATCAAAATCTTTTTTTTTTTTTCAAAATGATCAACATTATTCAAAGTTCTTAAAATTTTTTTTTCAAAATCTAGATTATTATAAAATCACAAATTTTTTTTTTCAGAATTTAAAATTTTCTTAAACATTGTTAAATTTTTTTTTTTTCGAAATTTATAATTTTTTGGTTGGGAAGTGTTGACCATTAGAGACGGTTTAGGACCGTCTCTAATGTAGACGGTCTCAGATGACCGCTAGAAGGCGGTCAAAGACAGTCTTTAACAGTCTCAAATTAAGACGGCCAATGACCGTCTCTAATTGAGACGTTCCTTGACGGTCTCAGATTACCAGTAAAAGACTGTCAATGACCGTCTCTAATTGAGACGGTCCTTGACAGTCTTATATTACCAGTAAGAGACGGTCAATGACTCTCTAATGTGGACGGTCTTTGACTGTCTCAAAAGACTGCATATAAGACGGTCAGAGACCGTCTCTTTCCCAGACGGTCAATGGCCGTCTTTTTTCTTCAATTAACAACGGTTTTTGATCGTCTTAAATGATTTATGGACGTTCAATTTTTTAAGACAACATTAAGGACGGTCAAGAGCCGTCTAAAAGTTTAGAGACGGTTTACGGCCGTCTCTAAAGCGTCTTTAAACCAAGCAATTTTAAAGACGGTCCAGAACCGTCTCTAAATCCATCATTTTTTTTCATTTTTCACATAGTGGAAAGCCCTAGGTACCTCCTATTTGTAAGTGCTATGATTTGATTCCTCTTTGATTGTCAAATTTTGTGTGTCAAAACGTCTTCGTATGATCTGTGTTTATATCTTGATAAATTTGTTCGAGACACCTCATCAACACTTGAAGTCTAGCTCAAAGAATTCTTCAAGCTTCATGATAGTTCAAGCTACAATAGTAAGAGAGAACTCTGGGTCAAGACTCAAGTTCAAGTACAAGTTCAAGAATCAAATCTAAATGCGGGACTCAAGTACAACTTAAAGTTGCTTTGAAGCTTCTAAAGTAGTCAAGCTACATCGAGCAGAAATCAAGCTTCATAAAGATCAAAGTCTAAGCAAATGAAGTGTTCAATGTCCATACTTCATGTTCCAGGTTTGATAGACCATTAGATTGACCTGAGGGTAGGTCACTTTGGATACATAATTTAAATGAATATTATTACAAGATTTTGGTCTACTCTAAGACCAGTCCTAGACCCTGTTCGACCAGTCCTAGTACTGCCTCAACCAGTCTAAGATATTCCAAGACCAGTCATAAAATGGTTGCAATTTATCAGATTTTTTGTTGTGCCTACGACTAGTCCTGGAGTCTGCTCGACCGGTCGTGAGATGGTCTCGACTCAACCTTCGACCAGTCATAATGCTACGACTCAAACTCTAATGACTAAATCAAGGGTCGCACGACCAGTCGTAGAGGGGTCTCGACCTGTCGTGGACTGCCTTCGACCAGTCGTGGACTTCCTACGACCGGTCGTAAAATGGTCTGATGCGATCGTGCTCAAAAATTCAAAAATCAGTTTATTTCAAGACCAGTGGTGGTGACCCTAAGACCAGTCGAAGATGAATTTTTTCTGCTATAAATAGCACACGAATTTCAGAGTTTTTTATTGAATATTTTAGTGAATTCAAGGCTCCACTCTGAGATAAGTTAGTGTTTATTTTCAAGCTATTTTATACATAATTTCTTTCTCTTTTTAATAGCTTATTTAATTTGATTTTGTTTCTGTATTCCAATCTGATTTGAAAAGAGGAATTGACTTATTCCTTCTTATTGGAATCAAAATCAAATATAGCTATGCCCAACTGGTTTAAATCTAAAATCAATTAGAACTTAGAACCATATTAAAGTGAGTTGTGGACATTAAACTTTTATATTCAAATGTCTACTCCAATTGGTTCTTCCGGGCAGCTATAAGAGGAGAAATCCAGGTATTTTACAATTCTGTAAATTCCTTTCCTTTTTGGTTTTTGTTTAGGATTTGCCAGAAAAATCTTAAATTGTGTGGTTATTTGAGGAGAGCCAGAAAACTCAAAAGTGTGGGTTTTTGGATTGTGTAAGCCCAAGTTAAAAAGACATAATTGTAAAGGTTTTGGGTGAACCTGTGAAAACCTATTTGATAGTGAACGCTAATATCCCCTGTGTGAGGATATTAGGAGTGGAGTAGCATTCTGTGTGGCTGTTCAAGAACAGTTGGTATACACACAGGCGAACCACTATAACTCTTAGTCTTGTGGATTGAGTGCTTGCTTAATTTTTATATCTTTTATCATTTAGTTGTGTGGAATGTACATGTGGATGTGAATGTTGTAACAATTTACATTTCAAGCAAGTGTGGAGATTATTGTAATAAATTAGATTTACATTTCTGCATTTAATTTCAATTCTCTGCTATTCATTTATCTTTATTAAAATTGAGTTCTCGATTCAAAAGAAGTTCTAGAAATAAGGTTGTCCTACCATAAGCCCTTGTTTATTATGGTGTAAGGTTGTCCTTAGAACTGAATTTGTATCGACCTCTCAATACTTATGTATTAAGGTGATTTGATTTCAGCATTGATAATTGATTCATAATTGTAAGGCTATTATTTAAATTTATTCCGCTGATTTTATTTTAATTTGGCATAGTCCTATTCGCCCCCCCCCCTCTAGGACATATAGCTTGGCCTTTTCACTATTTAAAGTTTTAGGAAACTCTTTTCTGCATCCCAGTTGCGAAAGGACTTGCGACACGAAATCCGTGCAAAGTTGTGGAACGAATCTGTGTAACTACGACCAGTCGTGACGAACCTTTGACCGGTCGAGCACCACCCATGACCGGTCGAGCACCTCCCATGATCGGTCGAGCACCTCGGAGAAAAATAGCCCAAGTCGCTGGACTTTGAGTCGTGCTATGGCTCGACTCCTACAACTGGTCGAGACCAGCCTTCGATCGGTCGAGCAGGGCTTACGACCGATCGATGACGGGTAAAAAAAAAACCCATCAGGATCTACTTGAGGTTTAGATTGGCATTCTAAATGACGAAAGAAGTGGATGTCACTCACACATTACAGTGAACCCCACAGAGGCTCTTTTTTTTTGTTGCACAGGATCTCTCTAAGAAATTTGCGTCTTGATATTTAGGCCACAAAGTTTCCCATGTCTCTTAATCCAAACCATGCACAATCTAAGATCCTGACACTCTTATTTAGCCTGTTGAATTCGGCTACTGACCGTTTTCCTTTTAGCAACCCATTTTATCAGCAGAGGTGGCTAGGAACCGTCTTGTCGGGATATTCCTAATCCACCATGGACCCACAATTTGGATGGTCCGGATAACCGTACACATGTATGGTAGACGGTAAATGGTGGCAAACATACATGATACAGAGACTGTCATTCCGTATTCAAATTTGGAAGAGAAAAACTTTGATACTCTCGCCTGTGAGGGCAGAGAGAAGTATCCGTTGGAAATGGAGAAGTATCCGTTGGGCCGTTGGCTCTTTCCAGCTGGCTGTGACCGTTGGCGCCTTCTAGCTGGCTGTGACCATTGTGTTGATATGGGTTTGAAACGGGCACGGATTAGGTACTTTCCTCGCCTGTTCCGAGCTCGGGATTGGCAGATGATCTGAGGGCAACTGAGGGTCCACCGTGATGTTTGAATTTTATCCACACCGAATGAACGCCTAATCATACCATGGTGGTGGCTGGACTGGGCCACTATAATATGGTGTCCAGATTAGTCCGATTTTCTGGATAGATTGATTTCTTTAAATGAATTAAAATATTTTTACATGTAAAAAAATTTTAAAATTTTGTGGGAATGTGTCCCACTTAATGTAGGACCCACCTACGAAATTTCACATCCAATGGACCCCTGTGCACACCATGGCGAGGGCCAGATTGGCCCACCATGTTGGGACGTCCAGGTCTGTCCGATTTTCTGGATAGACTGTTTTATTTAAATTAATTAAAATACTTAGGAATATCAAAAAATTCTAAAATTTTGTGGGGGTGTGGCCTACCTACGAAAGTGTCACTTTATAAAATTTCACACCCAATGGACATTTGATCTGGCCGTGGTGCGGCTGGGAGTGGCCAGCTAGGCAGGGACGCCTAGGCTGGGACATCCAGCCTACTTCATGGGCCCACCTTGATGTGTTATATATCCCACCACCCATCCACGTGGGGTCCTTAGGGGATTGATCATCTTCTATTTTTTTGGTATTCAATTTAGAGCCCATTGGGTGGATTTTTGGGCCAGATACCTGTAAGTGTTATGGTCTCATGCTTCTTTGGTTGTCAAATTTCGATGTGTCAAAACATCTATCTGTGTCCTGTGCTTGTATGATGATATGAATTCAAGACACTGCATAAATACTTCAAGAAGCTACAAGTTGAACTTTTCAAGAAGCTACATATTGAAGTTCAAGAAGCTACATGTTGAAGTCTCAAGAAGCTACAATGTTGATGTTCAAGTCTTAAGAAACAACTCATGACTTCAAAACTAATAAGCAATGCATGAAGTAGTTGTTATGCTGATGAAGATCTCAAGTTTGAAGCTACAACAAGTTCAAGATCTCAAGCCTGATATGGTTCAAACAATCTACATTCGTTGAATGGTTGAAGTTCAATGTCCATACGACATGATTCAGGTTTGAATGACCTTAGGTTGACCCTTTAAGTAGGTCACTTTGGATACATAAATCAAATATTTATTTTACATAAGTTTGGTCTATTCTACGACCAAGCTCTTGTTCGATGGATCCCGGCATTGGTTCGACTAGTCCAAGAAATTCCACGACAGGGCCCTAAGTAGTTGAAGATTTTTGAGAATTTTGGTACGCCCACGACCATCCCAGAGGTCCTTCGACCGGTCGTAGGTGTGGCTTCGACTCGTCCACGACCAGTCGTGGAGCTACGACTCAAAGTCCAGCAACGTAATCTATGGTCCTACGACCAGTTGTAAGGATCTACAACCAGTCGTAGGTGTAAGTGTTATGGTCTTGTACTCCTTTGGTTGTCAAATTTTGATGTGTCAAAACATCTATTTGTGTCCTGTGTTTGTATGATGATTTATATGAATTCAAGACATTGCATAAATACTTCAAGAAGCTACAAGTTGAACTTTTCAAGAAGCTACATGTTGAAGTCTCAAGAAGCTACAATGTTGATGTTCAAGTCTTAAGAAACAACTCATGACTTCAAGACTAATAAGCAATGCATGAAGTAGTTGTTATGCTGATGAAGATCTCAAGTTTGAAGCTACAACAAGCTACAACAAGTTCAAGATCTCAAGCCTGATATGGTTCAAACAATCTACATTCGTTGAATGGTTGAAGTTCAATGTCCATACGACATGATTCAGGTTTGAATGACCTTAGGTTGACCCTTTAAGTAGGTCACTTTGGATACATAAATCAAATATTTATTTTACATAAGTTTAGTCTATTCTATGACCAGTCCTAGCTCTTGTTCGACCAGTCCTGGCATTGGTTCGACTAGTCCAAGAAATTCCACGACCAATCCTAAGAAGTTGAAGATTTTTCAGAATTTTTGGTACGCCCACGACCAGTCCTGGAGGTCCTTCGACCGGTGTAGGTGTGAATTTGATCGTCTCACCGATCGTGGATCTACGACTCAAAGTCCAGAACTTTATCTATGGTCCTACGACGGTCAGGTGACCCACGATGTCGTAGGGTACTCCACGACATCGTGGAATGACTTTCAAAGATCGCTCAATATTTCAAAAATGCAGTAGAGCTACGATCGAAGGTTTCTAAGACCATCGTAGGAACGATTTTTCTTCTATAAATTAAACACGAAATTGAGTTTTTACACTACAACTCTATTCTATTCAAGAATTTTCAAGTGATCACTACGAGATAAAACGTGTTTATTTTAAGCTACATTGTGCTTATTTAATATTCCTTTTTTGCTAGCTTATTTAATTTGATTTTGTTTCTATATTCCAATCTTATTTGAAAAGAGGAATTAGCTTATTCCTTCTTCTTGGAATCAAAATCAAATATAGCTACGCCCAACGTTAAATCTAAAATCTATTAGAATTTAGAACCTTTTGAATGTGAGTATTGGAAATTGAACTTTGACATTCAATCATCTACTCCGATTGGTTCTACTGCAGGGTTGCTAAGAAAAGGAAAAATCCAGGTATTTTACCTGTAAAATTTATTTACTTTTGGTTTTGTTTGAGGTTTGAGAAAAATCTCAACTTGGTTTTGTTTGAGGTTGAGCGAGAAAAATCTCATTGTATTGGTTGTCTCGAGGAAAACCGGCTCGAGAAAAGAGGGGTTTTTGAATTGTGTAAGCCCAGTGAAAAGACACAATTGTAAAGGTTTTTGGTGAACCTGTGAAAACCGATTTGATAGTGAATGCTAATATCCCCTGTGTGAGGATATTAGGAGTGGAGTAGCATTTTGTGTGGCTGTTGAAAGACAGTTGGTGTACACACAGGCGAACCACTATAACTCTTTGTCATGTGGATTGAATGCTTGCTTAATTTTCATATCTTTTATCATTCGATTGTGTGGAATGTACAAGTGGATGTGAATGTTGCAACTATTTACATTTCAAGCAAGTGTGGGGATTGTTGTAATAATTTAGATCTATACTTCTGCATTTAATTTCAATTCCTTGCTATTTCATTTACTTATATTAAAATTGAGTCCTTGATCCAAAAGAGGTTCTAGAAATAAGGTTGTCCTACCATAAGCCCTTGTTTATTATGGTGTAAGGTTGTGGCCTGAATTTGTATCAATCTCTCAATACTTATTTATCAAGGTGATTTAAAATTTAGCATTGTGAATTGATTCATATTGTAAGGCTATTGGATTACTTTATTTCCGCTGATTTTAATTTAAATTTGGCATAGTCCTATTCACCCCCCCCCTCTAGGACATATAACTTGGCCTTTTCAGTAGGTGACCCACGACCAGTCGTAGGCTACTCACGACCAGTCGTGGAACGACTTTCAAAGATCGCGCTTAACTTTTCAAAAATCTGTTAGAGCTACGACCAGTCGAAGATTTCTAAGACCAGTCGTAGGAACGATTTTTGCTTCTATAAATTGAACACGAAATTCAGAGTTTTCACACTTCAACTCTATTCAATTCAAGAATTTTCAAGTGATCACTCTGAGATAAGTTTGTGTTTATTTTAAGCTACATTGTGCTTATTTAATATTCCTTTTTGCTAGCTTATTTAATTTGATTTTGTTTCTTTATTCCAATCTTATTTGAAAAGAGGAATTATCTTATTCCTTCTTCTTGGAATCAAAATCAAATATAGCTACGCCCAACAAGTTAAATCTAAAATATATTAGAATTTAGAACCTTATGAATGTGAGTATTAGAAATTGAACTTTGACATTCAATCATCTACTCCGATTGGTTCTACCGGGCTGCTAAGAAAAGGAGGTATTTTACACCCTCAAAATTTATTTACTTTTGGTTTTGTTTGAGGTTAAGCGAAAAATCTCATTGTCTTGGTTTTGTTTGAGGTTGAACAGAAAAATCTCATTGTATTGGTTATCCGAGGAAAACCAGAAACTCTTCGTAAAAGAGGGGTTTTTGAATTGTGTAAGCCCAAGTGAAAAGACACAATTGTAAAGGTTTTGGTGAACTGTGAAAACCTATTTCATAGTGAACGCTAATATCCCCGTGTGAGGATATTAGGAGTGGATAGTCAGGTGGTGTTAAAAGACAGCTTGGTGTACCACACAGCGAACCACTATAACTCTTTGTCATGTGGATTGAATGCTTGCTTAATTTTCATATCTTTTATCATTCGATTGTGTGGAATGTACAAGTGGATGTGAATGTTGTAACTATTTACATTTCAAGCAAGTGTGGGGATTGTTGTAATAATTTAGATCTATATCTCGCATTTAATTTCAATTCCTAGCTATTTCATTTACTTATATTAAAATTGAGTCCTTGATCCAAAAGAGGTTCTAGAAATAAGGTTGTCCTACCATAAGCCCTTGTTTATTATGGTGTAAGGTTGTGCGAATTTGTATCAATCTCTCAATACTTATTTATCAAGGTGATTTAAAATTTAGCATTGTGAATTGATTCATATTGTAAGGATATTGGTTTACTTTATTTCTGCTGATTTTATTTTAAATTTGGCATAGTCTTATTCACCCCCCCTCTAGGACATATAGCTTGGCCTTTTTTAATACCCCCGGCCCATAGGGCTGCCTACACATGGGATATCCCTGCCTTAGCCTACTACTGGGCTTGCATACCAACTGCCTGGTACACTTGATATATGTGTTGCATATTTCCTTTCTCATCCGGTGGAGCCCACAATGATGTGTGTGGTCCATCAGAGAAATAAATATACTATAAATAAATTTTATTGAATTTCCATCTTGCCCAAATAGTGGGTGGGCTGGAATTTCAGCATTTGGCCCAAAGTTGCTACCCACAAATGTATGTTTTGAGGTAGCATGGCCCACCAGATTTGGGGACATTATTACACATATCTTGCCCTATCTTCATTGGATTTTTAGGCTTAATTAGTACACTTTTAAGGCCCACCTTAAATGGGTTTTATTAGAATAATATTTATAGTTGGCTATTGGGTTTCCTAGGGCCCAATGTCTTGAAACTTCCTTGATAGACCCCTGACCTTTGGGCCTATATTTAATACAATATTATGATGGGTTTTAGGGGTCAAAATACTAAGGTAGTTGGGCCCTTGCTTGCCCATTAAAGTAAACCATACTTGGGCCGAGATGTGAGACCCAACTTACTTGTTTTAAATATAAGGATCACCCATATGTTAGAATAATGGGCTGCCCATTAGGCCCACCATAATGAGTGGACTCATGATCTTTATGGTTGGGCCCAACCTTGCTTGAGGGCCCACCATATTATCTATGTGTTGGGTTTTGAGTATAAGCCCACTAGGCCATGGATTGCCTTAGGCCTTGGGCCTTAGTTCATGTTCGAGTAGTGGCGGGCTACCTCTTGGGAACTAGTTACGGTTGGATGTCCTCCTAGGTGATCCTAAGGTAGGCCCATGGGTTTCTCTATGGATGGTTAAAGGCCCATCAAAGACCTTAGGCCATTTGTTTAAGGCTCAATGTGTATATATGTGTAACCTACATTAACGCATGTTTGGTCCAGGCCATCCAAGCCTTGGATCACCCGATTGTGGATGCACTCTCTGCCTTGGGTTGCTGCTGGACTCACAATCCAGTAGCAGGCCCACTTGATCTTTTCATGATATATACACACCCACCATATTGAGAACTTGTGCATGTGTTACATGCTTATGTTTTCTTATTAATCTTTGAGCTTAATCAGTGTATTCTTTTGGGTCACCTTTAGTGATGACCCCATTTTAGATTAGATTTTGGGACATCCAGTGAGCCTAGAGTGGGCAGGGACGTCCCAGCTAGGCCCTACCATATATTGGGCCAACTTTCACCATTTTGATTGACTTATTTGCTAAGATAAGGATAGTATTGGGCCCTTGGTTGCCCAATTAAATTGCTAGTTATTGGGCTGATGTAGTTAGGCCTATTTCATTATCTAAACTTAAACTTATTTTTGGGCCGTATATTGTGTACGCGGGCTGCCCACCAAGTCTAACTTAATGCATGGATTCTATGGCTATTGGGAATTGAGCCTTGGGCCTTAATTTTTCTCTTGGAGCTCATGTTGTTAAAAGTTGTATTATATATTTTTATGACCTATTATGAGGAATATATGTATGTGGTTACCTTTATTTTTATCTTGAATATAGGCCTTAGGCCTTCTATCCATATAGTTCATGGTTGATATGCTTTTTGGGGAATGATGGTTAAATGTCCCCATTATGGACCCCTCTAGGCCCAGTTGAAGAGTGATTGGATACTCATCTTAGACTCTTGTTAGGCTCATTTCTATATTACTCAGACCCGTAGATTGTATACTTAGTCTTGTGGGCTACCCCAGGTAAATGGGCCCCCACTAGAAGTTGGGTTGATATTGTCTAAGTACCTAGTCTTGGTTCCTTCTTGGATAAGAGGAATATAAAATACATTGTATATCGCCATATAGTGTGATTAAATTCATCCTCATGACCCATGTACATCATTGTATGCTTGGTTGACACTGAACCACTGTGTGTGTATGGTCATATTGTGTTATTGGGCATTGCATGTTACCTTCTCCAAGGGGCGTAGTATTCCCTCTTGAGCACGTTGGATGCTTGAAATTGATGCATGGTTGATTGTGTGATTCATGCATCTGGCATTGCATAACGTATGAGCATTATTGTCCTTGCTTCATCAGGGCTATAGCTTCCACAGATACATCGTGGATGGCCATGTTTGAACACCAGAAATGTTACTTGAGCATTCTGGGTGCATAGGATGCCCATGGGTGAAATTTCTAAAACTTCCATGGTACTAAGGATCTGATCCAGTGCCGTGACCTTGTGAAATATATGAGCACACGAGGGCCTCATACCGTTAGGTCGCGACTCCCACTGTCATGTAGTCGGTTGGATAGGGGTGTGACCTTACTCACCTGATGTAAGGAGGCATTGCTAGGCTGAGTCTAACCAGCTTGTGAATGGGTCCACTACTGTCAGGCCTTGCTGGTGATTGGCTATCCATAGGCAGGTAGTGAGTTCTTTTATGCTCGTTTGACTGTGCGGGGTCTGTAGAGTGGCAGTCATCCAGTAGTGTAATGGACCCTGGTGATTTCCTTATGATGGAAATGTACTTGATATATGGATTGGATATAAGCACTGGTATTACTTCACATTGCATTTGTATCGGCTGTGTAAGCCTCATATTGCATCGCCTTGGCATGATGCCCAGTCCTCATTGCATTATAGTACTCATTGCACTATATAGCCTTCGTATGGCTTCCTGCATTATCGTTACTGCCTTGGTATAGCTTCTTACGTTCATGATAGCCTTAGTAAGGCTAGTGGTATTGGTATTGATCATGACTCCCTTCTGCATTCTCTATTTTCTTCTGAGCACCATTGTCACACACTTTCACCACCCTCTAAGCTTTCTATTAGCTTATGCACGATTGATGCGTGTAAGAGATCTTAAGCTGGCATCTTAGCAGCGGAACTTGGATAAGTGTGCAAGCTGAGGACCCAGTGTTGTAGACCCTCTTCCTTCTTTCTTCTGTTATCTTATGTATGTCCCTTTGGACCTTATGGAAACTTGTAAAAGTTCAAATTCTTAATAGATTTTGTGATGTATGCCTCTGTTATTCTCAGATTTACTTGTTGTGATCTTGGGTATGCTCGTATTGGTAATGATTATACTGTTGTGAAAATCTTCCTTGTAGGATCTCAGGATCGGAACCTGCCTCAGAAGCCGAGAATGGGGTACTACGGAGGCTGTTGCGGCCAGAACCGGCCATAAGGTTCCTTATGAGTCCGGTTACTCAGTCTGGAGCGTGACAGAAGTTGGTATCAGAGCATATCAAGTAATTTTGGAATAACTTGGGATAGTATCACATATCTGTTGCGAGCTTAGGACAAGTAGTGTTCCAAGTGCATTTTTCTCGTTTCATTTGAGCCTTCAAGGATTCTAATTCCTAAGCGTCTATCACCTTTGTTCTTTCTGTAAACCATGCCGTTTAGTCGAGGTGCCCCTGATTGTGACGCCCGTGGCCGTGGTGACCATGGACATGGTTCTCATTTCGCTCCAGCGATCTGAGTGACTTTTCCTCCACCATCTGAGATTCCTGTTTTCCCTCTGGAGCCTGCCGTACCTATTCCTGAGGCTCCCGCTGTACCTGTGCCTCCGTTAGAGGCTAATGCTACCCCTGCTTATCTGACGATCCCTGTAGGAGCTGAGCATCTCCAGCAGTTGATGCAGGTCGTCACTAATGTTCTTCAGACCCGTCAGCCCATTCCTGAGATGGCCGGACAGGTGAAATAGGAGCGTGTAAGTCCCCTTTAGTGAGATTCGACTCTGCAGTGAGCTCTGTTGGTGGTATTTCTACTTCTGGGCAAGGCCGAGTGGACCAGTTCACAAAGGGATCGTGATCAGAGGAGAGGCCGGAAGAGGCAGGCCCCCTTTAGTAGCTTCCGGCAGCATCGACAGCGGCAGAGGCGCATAGCCTATCGAGCTACCAGAGCATCAGCATCACATGTAGTAGCTTTTTCATCATCATCAGCACCGCTGACCGCTTCATCTTCCTGCCCCTTTTCTGGAGTTTGCTTCGGTTGTGGGCAGATGGGACACCATAGGCGCAAGTGTCCCCATCAGTAGGATAGACCTCTGCAGCGACTGAAGTAGCAGTAGAGACTGCAGATGCAGAGGAGACAGACACCTCCCCAGCTACCTCAGGCTTGATTTTGCGCGACTCAGCAGGACCTTAGTTATTAGGGGAGTCGTTATGAGTATTATCCTTGTCTCCATATGTAAGTCTTGTATTTTGGTGCATTGCACCCTTTTTGTATCCAAGGGCTTTTGTTTACTCAGATTGCTATTAGAGTCTTCCGTTAAGGATTGTCAGTATCGACATTTTTGGGAAGATCGTTGTGTTAGGCCGATGATATTGTTGTGTTCCGTTTTGGTTGGTGAGATTTCTTGCCCGCTGAATAGTTTAGTATTGCTGATGTCGAGCTTGTTGGCTTGTTTTGGTCGTCAAGGCAGTATTTCTAGTTTGGGATGAAGCACCAGATTGCTAATTTTGTGGTCGAGTGTGACACATGCTAGCGTGTCAAGGCCGATCACCAGATACCCCCTGATCCCTTGCAGCCGTTGATCATTCCAGAGTGGAAGTGGGAGCACGTATCGATGGACTTCATCGCAGGTTTGCTGAGAACTCAGCGCGGTCACGGTACCATCTGGGTTACCGTTGATCGTCTAACGAAATCGGCTCAGTTCATTCCAGTGCGTGCTTCCTGGTAGATGGACCGGCTTGCAAAGGTGTTCATTAAGGATATTGTGAGACTACACGGTGTCCCAGTTTCGATCATTTTAAATCGAGACTCCAAATTTATGTCTCAGTTTTCGAGGAATTTCCAGTAGGTGTTGGGGTCACTTTGCATCTCAGCACCGCTTATCATCCGCAGACAGATGGGTAGACCAAAAGGGTCAACCAGATCTTTGAGGATATGCTCAGAGCTTATGTAATCGACTTTACGAGGAGTTAGGATGAGCATATGCACCTCGCCGAGTTCATGTACAACAACAGCTATCAGGCGACTTTTGAAATGGCTCCTTTGAGGCACTTTATAGTAGACCGTGTAGATCTCTTAGTTATTGGACCGAGGTAGGAGAGTATCATCTCTTAGGTCTCGAGCTTGTGCTGTAGATGTCAGAGCCTATTGATGTTATCAGGCAGAGGATGCACACAACTCAGAGCTGGCAGAAGAGTTTTGATGATCGTCAGTGTCGACCCCTTGAGTTTACAATCGGGGACTTGGTGTATATTAAGGTATCGCCTATGAAAGGCGTGGTTCACTTTGGTGGGAAGGGCAAGCTTGCCCTGAGATTTATTGGACCTTTTGAGATTACTGAGCGCGTAGGCGCTGTGGCCTATAGGCTTGCCTTACCTCCTGAGTTGTTTGCGATCCACGACGTGTTCGATGTTTCTATGTTACAGAAATGTGGGTCAGACACTATCCCTATGATTGATTGGCAGCTACTTGAGGTCCATGAGAATGCTTCCTACATTGAGCAGTCGATTCGTATTCTTGATCAGAAGGAGCAGGTCCTCAGGACCAAGGTTATTCCATTGGTGAAGGTGCAATGGGGTCATCATTTGAAGGCCGAGGCTTCTTGGGAACGCGAGGCCGAGATTAGAGAGCGTTATCCCCATTTATTCGATGATTGATTGCTTGTATTGGTTGCATTGCCTTCTCTTGATTGATGATTGATATATATGATGATGTTTATACATTTTATTGTCCTGGTTTTATCAATTTCGAGGATAAAATTTCTTTGTTGGTGGGAAGATTGTGAGATCGGACCCTAGTTTACATGTGTGTATGCATATGTGTGAGTATGCATTCTGTTCATTTTGGCCTCGCAGTTCTACCGGTCAAATTTTGGTGCCCCGCGACCCTCGGGTAGTATTTGCGGTCATCCTTAAGTTCGGTCATATAGAGCCGACTCGGATTGACCCGAGACCTATGCCATTGTGTCCACCTCGTCGCCGCTTCCCGTGCGTTAATCCGATATGTACATCTCAAGTTAGGAGCATTGATCGATATGGGCCATTGATTGCATGATCGGTGGACCCCACCATGGGTTGCATATTTTCTCATGCCATCATTTCACCCTAGGCTGAGATTTCTAGAAAGGCTATTACTCTAAGCCTTGTTAATATCACCATAGGCCACCATCATTGCCTAGGAGAGAGAGAGAGCTCATCATTACAAGTCTTAAAAGTCTCTCTCTCTCTCTCTCTCTCTCTCTCTCTCTCTCTCTCTCTCTTTCCCTCTCATTTCTCTCTCTCTTCTCTTTTTCCCTAGCAATTTTCCTCCATTTCTCCAGCCCATCTTCCCTCCATTCCAGCCCCTTCTTCCTAAAATACCTCCTCATCTACCCCTTCTCACTTGATCTTAGCCATTGATCCATGTTGCTTGGAGCCTCTAGATGATCGTGATGTAAGTTTCAAGGTTGATCTATGTGGGTGTTTTCTTCATCAAGTAAATCTTTCCTCTTCTTCATGTATCTCTTTCTTCCTTAAAAAATATCTTTCCTCTCTCATTTAGATGTGTAGGACCCACCAATTAATGGTGGAGATCCTACACAACTATCTAAATGTGGCCATGAGGCCCACATTGTACATGCATGTCCATGCATGGGATTCTTTCCTTGATGGACCCCTTACATGGGGATTCTCCTATTTTTCTAGGTATGATGGGTCATCTAGGCCCTTCCATGTGGCTGGGATGGTATCCCAACCACTCATTTCAAAGATCTAGGCCATTCATCATAAGATATATGTTATACAATGTGTTTATATTATTGTTTGTAGTTGTGATTGTGTGGGGACGGCTTAATAGTGGTGGAGCCCTTCCCTGATGGCTGGATGCTCTTCCTTCTCTTTTCTTTGTTAGTAATCTAATGATATTATGTGTGGTCCACTTAGTGGGCCTGGATTGCCCAGAAAAGCCCAGTAAGGAAGAGACATCTATACTCAACCTAC
Source organism: Magnolia changhungtana (assembly GCA_030180095.1). Taxonomy (NCBI): domain Eukaryota; kingdom Viridiplantae; phylum Streptophyta; class Magnoliopsida; order Magnoliales; family Magnoliaceae; genus Magnolia; species Magnolia changhungtana. The sequence continues at coordinate 9,794,376 of JASAUF010000625.1, forward strand.
ACCATGGTTTAGATGCCCCTTTTTGCCACCTTAAATGTTCTCGCAAGGGTGAAAATTTAGGGGTTTGTTCTGGACAATTGTGGGGCCCACTAAGGTGGGTCATGACACCCAATTTATGGGCCAATCCCTTCCTTAATAGGCCCATGCATTTATTTTATTCCATGCATGTATTGCTGTCCAAAAATTTCTGGACAGATTTTTGTTGGACTTTGAGCTTGAATTTGGTACTGATTGGGGGACCTTTTGTACCCATCAAATATGTTTTTCTGAAATGTGGAGATCTCATCTTGATGTTCCCTAATTTCAGCCCCACCTGATCTTGATGGAGGTCCCAAAGGTGTGGCCCAAGTGAGGTGGATAGTCTGGATTTTCTGCACTGTTCTAACAACTTTCCACCCTGGACAGGTTGGAATTTTGAAATTTATTAAAATACTTGTGTATGTATAAAAATTCTAAAAATTTACAGGGAAGTGGCCCACCCATGTTAAGACTTACCTACAAAATTTTGGGGCCAATGAACGCCTGTACACACCATGGTGGTGGCTGGACCGGCCCACTATAATATGGTGTCCAGATCAGTCCGATTTTCTGGACAGATTGACTTATTTAAATGAATTAAAATATTTCTACATTTCTTAAAATTCTGAAATTTTGTGAGAATGTGTTCCACTTATGGTAGGACCCACCTACCAAATTTTAGGTCCAATGGACTCCTATGCCTACCGTGGCCAGTGCCGGACTGGCCCACCACGTTGGGATGTCCAGGTCTGTCTGATTTTCTAGACAGATTGTTTTGTTTAAATTTATTAAAATACTTAAGAATATTCAAAAATTTTAAAATTTTTTGGAAGTGTGGCCCACATATGGAAGTGGCACTTTGTAAAATTTTAGACCCAACGGATATTTGATCTGGCCGTGATGCTACCGCGAGTGGCCAGCTAGGCAGGGACGCCTAGGCTGGGACATCCAGCCTGCGTAGTGGGCCCACCTTGATGTGTTGTATATCCCACCACCCATCTACGTGGGGTCCTTAGGAGATTGATCATCTTCCATTTTTTTGGTATTTAATATAGAGCCCATTGGGTGGATTTTTGGGCCAGATACCTCAGGCCCATAAGGCTGCCTACACATGGGATATCCCTGCCTTAGGCTACTGCTAGGCTTGCATACCAACGGCTTGGTCCACTTGATATATGTGTTGCATATTTTCTTTCTCATCCGGTAGGGCCCACAGTGATGTGTGTGAGCCATCAGAGAAATAAATATACTATAAATAAATTTTATTGAATTTTCATCTAGCCCAGATAGTGGGTGGGCTGGAATTTCAGAATATGGCCCAAGGTTGCTACCCACAAATGTATGTTTTGAGGTAGCATGGCCCACCAGATTTAGGGACATTATTACACATATCTTGCCCTACCTTGATTAGATTTTTAGGCTTAATTAGTACACTCTTAAGGCCCACCTTAAATGGGTTTTATTAGAACAATATTCATAGTTGGCTGTTGGGTTTCCTAGGCCCAATGTCTTGAAACTTCCTTGATAGACCCCTAACCTTTGGGCCTATATTTAATACAATATTATGATGGTTTTAGGGGTCAAAATACTCAGGTAGTTGGGCCCTTACTTGCCCATTAAAGTAAACCATACTTGGGCTGAGATGTGAGACCCAACTTACTTGTTTTAAATATAAGGATCACCCATATGTTGGAATAATGGGCTGCTCATTAGGCCCACCACAATGAGTGGACTCATGATCTTTATGGTTGGGCCCAACCTTGCTTGAGGGCCCACCATATTGTCTATGTGTTGGGTTTTGAGTATAAGCCCACTAGGCCATGGATTGCCTTAGGCCTTGGGCCTTACTTCATGTTCGAGTAGTGGCGGGCTACCTCTTGGGAACCAGTTGAGGTTGGATGTCCTCCTGGGTGATCCTAAGGTAGGCCCATAGGTTTCTCTATGGATGGTTAAAGACCCACCACTAGGCCATTTTTTTAAGGCTCAATGTGTATATATGTGTAACCTACATTAACAAATGTTTGGTCCAGGCCATCCAAGCCTTGGATCACCCGATTGTGGATGCACTCTCAGCCTTGAGTTGCTGCTGGACTCACAATCCAGTAGCAGGCCCACTTGATCTTTTTATGATATATACACACCCCCATATTGAGAACTTGTGCATGTATTACATGCTTATGTTTTCTTATAATCTTTGAGCTTAATCAGTGTATTTTTTTGGGTCACCTTCAGTGAGGACCCCATCTTAGATCAGATTTTGGGACATCCAGTGAGCCCAGAGTGGGCAGGGACGTCCCAGCTTGGCCTAACCATATATTGGGCCAACTTCCACCATTTTGATGGACTTGTATGTTAAGATAAGGATATTATTGGGCCCTTGGTTGCTCACTTAAATTGCTAGTTTAGGGGGTGATAGTTTTTATACTTGTTTTTATTTTTAGGAGTAAAATATTGCGGAAGAATCTACTAACGCTATTTAATAAAAATTCTAATACTAACATCTAGTTTGGTTGTTAAATGACCACTCTTATGGAGCAAGGTTGGTTAAAAGTCCACCTTGATTGATAATGATGGTGAAATGTTCACATTGTGAGCTCGGTTTCCAAGTTTGGAGCATGACAATTTTTATACTTATTTTTATTTTCAGGAGTAACATGTAGCGAAAGAATACACTAATGCTATTTAATAGAAATTCTAATACTAACAACTAATTTGGTTGTTAAATGGCCACTGTTAGGGAGCAACGTTGGTTAGATGTCCGCATTGATCAGCTATGATGGTGAAATGTCCACATTGTGAGTCTGGTTTCCGAGTTTGGGGCGTGATAGTTTTTATACTTGCTTTTGTTTTCAGGAGTAACATGGCGAGGAAGTATCTTTTAACGCTATATAATAAAATTGTAATACTAACATTTATTTTGGTTGTTAAATGGCCACTCCTATGGAGCAATGTTTGTTCGATGTCCACATTGATGAGCAATGATGGTTAAATGTCCACATTGTGAACCCAATTTTCGAGTTTGGGGCGTGATAATTTTTATACTTGATATTTTTTTTTCCAGGAGTAACATGTCATGGAAGAATCTACTAACGTTCTTTAATAGAAATTCTAATACTAATATCTAGTTTGGTTGTTAAATGGCCAATCCTAGAGAGCAATGTTGGTTAGATGTCCACATTAATGGACGATGATGGTTAAATGTCCGCATTGTGAGCTCGGTTTTCGAGTTTGGGGCGTGATAGTTTTTATAGTTACTTTTCTTTTCAGGAGTAATATGTCATGAAAGATTCTATTAACGCTATTTAATAGAAATTCTAATACTAACATCTAGTTTGGCTATTAAATGGCCACTCCTAGGGAGCAATGTTGGTTAGAAGTCCACATTTATGGACAATGATGGTTAAATGTCCACATTGTGAGCCCGATTTTCGAGTTTGTAGCATGACAGTTTTTATACTTGCTTTTGTTTTCAGGAGTAACATGTCGCGGAAGAATCTACTAACGCTATTTTATAAAAATTCCAATACTAACATCTAGTGGGGTTGTTAAATGGACACTCGTAGGGACCAAGTTGGTTAGATGTCCATGTTGATGGGCAACGATGGTTAAATGTCTACATTGTGAAACCGGTTTCCAAGTTTGGGGCGTGACAGTTTTTATACTTATTTTTTTAAGGAGTAAAATATCGTGGAAGTATCTACTAACGCTATTTTGATAGAAATTCTTATACTAACATCTACTTTGGTTGGTAAATGGCTACTCCCATGGAGCAATGTTTGTTTGACGTCCACATTGATGGGCAATGATAGTTAAATGTCCACATCGTGAGCCCAGTTTTCGAGTTTAGAGCGTGACAGTTTTTCTACTTGCTTTTGTTTTCAGGAGTAACATGTCGCGGAAGAATCAACTAATGCTATTTAATAATAATTCTAATGCTAACATTTAGTTTGGTTGTTAAATCGCCATACCTAGGGTGCAATGATGGTTAAATGCCCACATTGTGAACCCAGTTTTTAAGTTTGGGGCGTGATAGTTTTTATACTTATTTTTGTTTTCAGGAGTAATATATCGCGGAAGAATCAACTAAAGCTATTTAATAGAAATTGTAATACTAACATCTAGTTTTGTTGTTAAATGGCCACTCCTAGGGAGCAATGTTGGTTAGATGTCAACATTATGGGCAATGATAGTTAAATGTCCACATTGTGAGCTCGCTTTTTGAGTTTGAGGCGCGACGGTTTTTATACTTGCTTTTGTTTTCTGGAGTAACATGTCACGGAAGAATTTAATAACGCTATTTAATAAAAATTCTAATACTAACAACTAGTTTGGTTATTAAATGGCCACTCCTTGGGAGAAATGTTGTTTAGATGTCCAGATTAATGGGGAATGATAGTTAAATGTTCGCATTGTAAGCTCGGTTTCCAAGTTTACGGCGCATCAGTTTTTATACTTGCTTTTGTTTTCCGTAGTAACATGTCGCGGAAGAATCTACTAATACTATTTAGTAGAAATTCTAATACTAACATCTAATTTGCTTGTTTAATTGCCACTCCTAGGGAGTAATGTTGGTTAGATATCCAGATTGATAGGCAATGATGGTTAAATGTCCACATTGTGAGCCCGGTTTACGAGTTTGGGACATGACAGTTTTTATACTTGCTTTTATTTTTAGGAGTAACAAGTAGCGGAAGAATTTACTGACACTATTTAATAGAAATTCTAACACTAACATCTTGTTTGGTTTTTAAATGGCCACTCCTAGGGAGCATTGTTAGTTAGATGTCCACATTGATAGACAATGATGGTTAAATATCCACATTGTGAGCCCAGTTTTCGTATTTGGGGCATGACAGTTTTTATACTTGCCTTTGTTTTCAGAAGTAACATTTCGTGGAAGAATCTACTAATGCTATTTAATAGAAATTCTAATACTAACATCTAGTTTGACTGTTAAATGTCCACTACCTTGAAACAATGTTGGTTAGATATCCACATTAATGGGCAATGCTGGTTAAATATCTACACTGTGAGCCCGGTTTTTGAGTATGGGGCGTGAGAGTTTTTATACTTGCTTTTATTTTCAAGAGAAACTTGTCGCGTAAGAATCTACTAATGCTATTTAATAGAAATTCTAATACTAACATCTATTTTGGTTTTAAAAGGGCCACTCCTAGGGAGCAATGTTGGTTAGATGTCCACATTAATGGGCAATGATGGTTAAATGTCCACATTATAAGCCCGGTTTCCGAGTTTGGGGTGTGACAGTTTTTATACTTGATTTATTTTTCAGGAGTAAATATCGTGGAAAAATCTACTAACGCTATTTAATCAAAATTCTAATACTAACATCTAGTTTGGTTGTTAAATGGCCACTCATATGGAGCAATGTTGGTTAGATGTCCACATTGATGGGCAATGATAGTTAAATGTCCACAGTGTGACTCCGATTTCCTAGTTTAGGGCGTGGTAGTTCTTATACTTGCTTTTGTTTTCAGGAGTAACATGTTGTGGAATAATCTACTAATGCCATTTAATAGAAATTCTAATACTAATGTCTAGTTTGGTTGTTAAATGGTCACTCCTAGGGAGCAATGTTGGTTAGATGTCCACATTAATGGGCAATGATGGTTAAATGTCCACATTGTGAGTCCGTGATAGTTTTTATACTTACTTTTGTTTTTGTAACATGTGCAGAATAATTTACTAAAGCATATGATAATGTCTAGTTTGGTTGTAAAATGGTCACTCCTAGGGAGCAATGTTGGTTAGATGTCCACATTAATGGGCAATGATGGTTAAATGTCCACATTGTGAGCCCAGTTTCTGAGTATGGGGCGTGATAGTTTTTATACTTACTTTTGTTTTCAGGAGTAACATGTCGCAGAATAATTTACTAAAGTTATTTAATAGAAATTCTAATACTAAAATATAATTTAGTTGTTTTTGACACGTGTAGTGTTTAATCCAACAACGCATTGTTATTTTATTTTGTGGGGATTGAGTGACATGAGTCATCAAAATTCTACTACTAATATCTAATCAACTTAGTTTTTATATATGATTTTGTTTTCAAGAGTAATATGGCGTGGAAGATTCTAATATTGCTAATTAATGGAAAATTCTAATAATAACATCTAATTTGGTTATTCTTGACACAAGTAGTTTTTAAATCGAACCACAACTTATTTGTTTGTTTTGTGGGGATTGAGAGACATGAGACATTTAAATTGTACTACTAATATCTTATTAGCTTTATTTTTGTGAGGCCATGGGCTCACTATATGTTTGGCTCTATGTGGGCCGCTCATAGGGAGCAATGTTAGTTAGATATTCACATTAATGGGCAATGATGTTTAAGTGTCGACATTGTGAGATCGATTTTCGAGTTTGGGGCATGACAGTTTTTATGCTTGCTTATGTTTTCCGAAGTAACATGTCGTAGAAGAATCTACTAATGCTATTTAATAGAAATTCTAATAATAACATCTAGTTTGGTTGTTAAATGTCCACTACTAGGGAGCAATGTTGGTTAGATGTCCACATTGATGGGCAATGATGGTTAAATGTCTACATCGTGAGCCCGATTTTTGACTTTGGGGTGTGACAGTTTTTATACTTGCTTTTGTTTTCATGAGTAACATGTCGCGGAAGAATCTAGTAACACTATTTAATAGAAATTCTAATACTAACATCTAGTTTAGTTGTTAAATGGCCACTCCTGGGGACATTGTTGGTTAGATGTCCACATTAATGGGCAATGATGGTTAAATGTCCACATTGTAAGCCCAGTTTTCGAGTTTGGGGCGTGAAAGTTTTTATACTTGCTTTTGTTTTCAGGAGTAACATGTCATGGAAGAATCTACTAACGCTATTTATTAGAAATTACAATACTAACATCTAGTTTGGTTGTTAAATGGGTACTTTTGGGGAGCAATGTTGGTTAGATGTCAACATTGATGGTAATGATGGTTAAATGTCCACATTGTGAGCTCAGTTTCTGAGTTTGAGGCGTGATAGTTTTTATGCTTGCTTTTGTTTTTAGGAGTAACATGTCGTAGAAGAATATACTAATGTTATTTAATAGAAATTCTAAAACTAACATATAGTTTAGTTGTTAAATGGCCACTGCTAGGGAGCAATGTTGGTTAGATGTCCGCATTGATCGGCTATGATGGTGAAATGTCTACATAGTGAACCTGGTTTCTAAGTTTGGGGCGTGACAATTTTTATACCTGCTTTTGTTTTCAGGAGTAACATGGTGAGGAAGTATCTACTAACATAATTTAATAGAAATTGTAATACAAACATTTATTTTGGTTGTTAAATGGCCACTCTTAGGTAGCAATGTTTGTTAGATGTCCACATTGATAGATAATGATGGTTAAATGTCCACATTATGAGCCTGGTTTCCGAGTTTAGGGCGTGACTATTTTTATACTTGCTTTTGTTTTCAGGAGTAACATGTCGTGGAAGAATCTACTAATGTTATTTAATAGAAATTCTAATACTAACATTTATTTTGATCGTTAAATGGCCACTCCTAGGGAGCAATGTTGGTTAGATGTCCACTTTGATGGACAATGCTGGTTAAATGTCCACATTGTGAGACGGTTTCATAGTTTGGGGCGTGACAATTTTTATACTTGTTTTTATTTTCAGGTGTAACATATCGTGGAAGAATCTACAAACGCTATTCAATATAAATTCTAATACTAACATATAGTTTGGTTGCAAAATAGCTCCTCCTAGGGAGCAATGTTGGTTAGATGTCCAAATTGATGGGCAATGATGGTTAAATGTCCACATTATGAGCTTGGTTTCTGAGTTTGATGCGCCACAGTTTTTATACTTGCTTTTCTTTTAAGGAGTAACATGTTGCGGAAGAATCTACTAACGCTATTTAATAGAAATTCTAATATAACAACTAGTTTGGTTGTTAAATGGTCACTCCTAAGGAGTAATGTTGATTAGATGTCCACATTGATGGAAAATGATAGTTAAATGTTTACATTGTGAGCCTGATTTTTGAGTTTGGGGCGTGATAATTTTTATACTTGCTATTTTTTTTTCAGGAGTAACATCTCGTAGAAGAATCTACTAACGTTCTTTAATAAAAATTCTAATACTAACATCTAGTTAGGTAGTTAAATGGCCACTCTTAAGGAACAATGTTGGTTTGATGTCCACATTGATGAGCAATGATGGTTAAATGTCCACATTGTGAACTCAGTTTTCGAGTTTGTGGCATGACAGTTTTTATACCTGTTTTTGTTTTCATGTGTAACATATCGCGGAAGAATCTACCAACACTATTCAATAGAAATTCTAATGCTAATATAGAGTTTGGTTATTAAATAGCCACTGCTAGGGAGTAATGTTGGTTAGATGTCCACATTGATGGGCAATGATGATTAAATGTCTACATTGTGAGCCCAGTTTCAGAGTTTAAGGTGCCACACTTTTTATACTTGCTTTTGTTTTCAGGAGTAATATGTCGCGAAAGAATTTACTAATTCAATTTAATAGAAATTCTAATATAACAACTAGTTTGGTTAGTAAATGGCCACTCCTAAGGAGTAATGTTAGTTAGATGTCCACATTGATGGGCAATGATGGTTAAATGTTTACATTGTGAGCCCGATTTTCGAGTTTGGGGCGTGATAATTTTTATACTTGCTATTTTTTTCAGGAGTAACATGTCGTGAAAGAATCTACTATCGTTCTTTAATGAAAATTCTAATACTAACATCTAATTTGGTTGTTAAATGGCCACTCCTATGGAGCAATTTTGGTTAGATGTCCACATTGACGAGCAACGATTGTTAAATGTCCACATTGTGAGCCCGATTTCCTAGTTTGGGGCGTGACAATTTTTATACTTTTATTTTTAGGACTAACATGTCGAGAAAGAATTTATTAACGCTATTTAGTAGAAATTCTAATATTAACTAGTTTGGTTATTAAATGGCCACTCCTAGGAAGCAATGTTGGTTAGATGTCCACAATAATGGGCAATGATGGTTAAATGTCCACATATGTGAGCTCGGTTTTCGAGTTTGGGGCATAACAGTTTCTATACTTGCTTTTGTTTTCAGGAGTAACATGTCACGGAAGAGTATACTAACGCTATTTAATAGAAAGTCTAATACTAACATAGAGTTTGGTTGTTAAATGGCCACTCTTAAGGAGCAATGTTGGTTAGATGTCCACATTGATGGGTAATGATGTTTAAATTTGCACATCGTGAGCCAGGTTTTTGAGTTTGGGGCGTAACAGTTTTTACGTTTGCTTTTCTTTTCAGGAGTAACATGCCGCAGAAGATTCTAGTAACGCTATTTAATAGAAATTCTAATGCTAATATCTAGTTTGGTTATTAAATTGTCACTCCTAAGGAGCAATGTTGGTTAGATGTCCACATTTATGGGCAATGTGGTTAAATGTCCACATTGTTAGCCCGGTTTCTGAGTTTTATGCGTGACAGTCTTTATGCTTGTTTTTTTTTCAGGAGTAACATGTCGCGGAAATATCTACTAACGCTATTTAATAGAAACTCCAATACTAATATCTAGTTTAGTTGTTAAATGCCCATAATCTGGTAGTAATGTTAGTTAGATACCCACATTGATGGGCAATGCTGATTAAGTGTCCACGCTCTGAGCCCGGTTTTCGAGTTTGGGGTGTGATAGTTTTTATACTTGCTTTTGTTTTTAGGAGTAACTTGTCGCGGAATAATCTACTAATGCTATTTAATAGAAATTGTAATACTAACATCTAATTTGGTTGTTAAATGGCTACTCTTAAGGAGCAATGTTGGTTAGATGTACACATTGATGGGCAATGATGGTTAAATGTCCACATTGTGAGCCCGATTTCTGAGTTTGGGGTGTGACAGTTTTTATACTTGTTTTTCTTTTTTGAAGTAACATATCGTAAAAGAATCTTCTAACATTATTTAATAGAAATTCTAATACTAACATCTATTTTGGTTGTTAAATGGCCATACCTAGGCAGCAACGTTGGTTAGATGTCCACATTGATGGGTCATGATGGTTAAATGTCTACGTTGTGAGCCCGATTTCCTATTTTGGGGCATGGCCGTTTTTATAATTGTTGCTGTTTTTTGAAGTAACATATTGCGGAAGAATATACTAACGCTATTTAATAAAAATTCTAATACTAACATCTAGTTTGGTTGTTAAATGGCCACTCTTAGCGAGCAATGTTGGTTAGACGTCCACATTGATGGGTAATGATGGTTAAATGTCCACATTATGAGCCTAATTTTCAAGTTTGGGGCATGATAGTTTTTATACTTGCTTTTGTTTTTAGGAGTAACTTGTCGCGAAATAATCCACTAACGCTATTTAATAGAAATTGTAATACTAACATCTAATTTGGTTGTTAAATGGCCACTCCTAAGGAACAATGTTGGTTAGATGTATACATTGATGGGCAATGATGGTTAAATGTCCACATTGTGAGCTCGGTTTTCGAGTTTGGGGCGTGACAGTTTTTATACTTGTTTTTCTTTTTAGGAGTAACACATCGTAGAAGAATCTTCTAATGCTATTTAATGAAAATTCTAATACTAATATCTTGTTTGGTTGTTAAATGACAATACTTAGGGAGCAACGTTGGTTGATGTCCACAATGATGGGCAATGATGGTTAAATGTCTACATTGTGAGCCCGATTTCTGAGTTTGGGGCGTGACTGTTTTTATAATTGTTGTTGTTTTTCGAAGTAATATATTACGGAAGAATATACTAACGCTATTTAATTGAAATTCTAATACTAACATCTAGTTTGGTTGTTAAATGGCCACTCCTAGGGAGCAATGTTGGTTAGATGTCCACATTGATGGGCGATGATGGTTAAATGTCCACATTATGAGCATGGTTTCAGATTTTGGGCCGTGACTGTTTTTATACTTATTTTTATTTTCAGGTGTACTATATCGCGGAATAATCTAATAACGCTATTCACTAGAAATTCTAATACTAACATCTAGTTTGCTTGTTAAATGGCCACTCCAATGGAGTAATGTTGGTTAGATGTCCACATTGATCGTCAATGATGGTTAAATGTCCACATTATGAGCATGGTTTTCGAGTTTGGGGCATGACAATTTTTATACTTGCTTTTATTTTCAGGAGTAACATGTCGCGGAAGAATTTACTAATGTTATTTAATAGAAATTCTAATACTAACATCTACTTTGGTTGTTAAATGGCCACTCATAAGGAGTAATGTTGGTTAGATGTACATGTTGATTAGCAATGATGGTTAAATGTCCACATTGTTAGCCCGTTTTCAAGTTTGAGGTGTGATAGTTTTTATACTTGCCTTTGTTTTCAGAAGTAACATGTCATGGAAGAATCTACTAACGCTATTTAATAGAAATTTCAATATTAACATCTGGTTTGCTTGTTAAATGACCACTACCTGGTAGCAATGTTGGTTAGATGTTCACATTGGTGGGCAATGTTGGTTAAATTTCCACACTGTGAGCCCGATTTTCGAGTTTGGGGCGTGGTAGTTTTTATACTTGCTTTTGTTTTTAGGAGTAACTTGTCGTGGAAGAATCTACTAACACTATTTAATAGAAATTCTAACACTAGCATATAGTTTGGTTTTTAAATAGCCATTGCTAGGGAGCGATGTTAGTTAGATGTCCACATTAATGGGCAATATTAGTAAATGCACATATTAGTCCGAAGTTTGGGGCGTGATAGTTTTTATACTTACTTTTGTTTTCAAGAGTAACATGTAGCGGAAGGATCTACTAACGTTAATTAATAGAATTTCTAATACTAACATCTAATTTAGTTGTTATTGACACATGTAGTTTTTAATCCGACGACACATTATAAGTTTATTTTGTGGGGATTGAGAGACACGAGTCATCTAAATTCTACTACTAATATTTAATTAATCTAGTTTTTATATATGGTTTTGTTTTCAAGAATAACATGGCGCGGAAGATTCTAATAACGCTAATTAATGAAAAATTCTAATACTAACATCTAATTTGGTTATTCTTGACATGGCACTTTTAAATAGAAAGCAATGTTGGTTATTTGATGTCCACATTGATGAGACATGAGTCATTTAAATTGTACTACTAATATCTTATTAGCTTTGTTTTTATGAGGCCATGGGCTCACTATATGTTTGGCTCTTTGTGGGCCACTCTTAGGGAGCAATGTTGGTTAGATGTCCATATTGATGGGTAATGATGTTTAAGTGTTGACATTGTGAGGCCAGTTTTTGAGTTTGGAGCGTGACAGTTTTTATGTTTGCTTTTGTTTTCAGAAGTAACATGTCGTGGAAGAATCTACTAATGTTATTTAATAGAAATTCCAATGCTAACAATTAGTTTGGTTGTTAAATAATCACTCCTAACGAGCAACATTGGTTAGATGTCCACATTGATGGGCAATGATGGTTAAATGTCCACATTGTGAGCCCAATTTTCGAGTTTGGGGCATGACAGTTTTTATACTTGCTTTTGTTTTCAGGAGTAACATGTCGCGGAAGAATGTACTAATATTATTTAATAGAAATTCTAATACTAACATCTAGTTTGAATGTTAAATGACTACTCCTAGGGAGCAATGTTAGTTAGATGTACACATTGATGGGCAATGATGGTTAAATGTCCACATTGTGAGCCTGATTTTCGAGTTTAGGGCATGACAGTTTTTATACTTACTTTTATTTTGAGGAGTAACATGTCGCGGAAGAATCTACTAACGCTATTTAATCAAAATTTTAGTACTCACATCTAGTTTGGTTGTTAAATGGTCACTCCTTGAGAGCAATGCTGGTTAAATGTCCACATTGATGGGTAATGCCGGTTAAATGTCCACATTGTGAGCCCGATTTTCGAGTTTGGGGCGTGACAATTTTTATATTTGCTTTTGTTTTCAAGAGTAACATGTCGCAGAAGAATCTATTAGTGTTATTTAATCAAAATTCTAATACTAACATCTAGTTTGGTTGTTAAATGGCTACTCCTAGGGAGCAATGTTGGTTAGATGTCCACATTGATGGGCAATAATGGTTAAATGTCCACATTGTGAGCCCAGTTTCCGAGTATGGGGCGTGATAGTTTTTATACTTACTTTTGTTTTCAAGAGTAACATGTCGCGGAAGGATCTACTAACGTTAATTAATAGAATTTCTAATCCTAACATCTAACTTGGTTGTTATTGACATATGCAGTTTTTAATCCGACGACACATTATAAGTTTGTTTTGTGGGAATTGAGAGACACGAGTCATCTAAATTCTACTACTAATATCTAATTAATCTAGTTTTTATATATGGTTTTGTTTTCAAGAGTAACATGGCGCGAAAGATTCTAATAACGCTAATTAATGAAAAATTCTAATACTAACATCTAATTTGGTTGTTCTTGACGTATGCAGTTTTTAAATCGAACCACAGCCTGTTTGTTTGCTTACTGAGGATTGAGAGACATGAGCCATTTAAATTGTACTACTAATATCTTATTAGCTTTGTTTTTATGAGGCCATGAGCTCACTATATGTTTGGCTCTATGTGGGCCACTCCTAAGGAGCAATGTTGGTTAGATGTCGATGTTGATGGGCAATGATGCTTAAGTGTCAGCATTGTGAGCCCGATTTTTTGAGTTTGGGGCGTGACAGTTTTTATGCTTGCTTTTGTTTTCAGAAGTAACATGTCGTGGAAGAATCTACTGACGCTATTTAATAGAAATTCCAATACTAACACCTAATTTGGTTGTTAAATGGCCATTACTAGGGAGTAATGTTGGTTAGATATCCACATTTCTGGGCAATGATAGTTAAATGTCCACATTGTGAGCCCGATTTTCGAGTTTGGGGTGTGACAGTCTTTATACTTGTTTTTGTTTTCAGGAGTAACATGTCGCGGAAATATCTTCTAACGCTATTTAATAGAAACTCCAATACTAACATCTAGTTTGGATGTTAAATGGCCACTCCTAGGGAGCAATGTTGGTTAGATGTCCACATTGATGGGCAATGATGACTAAACGTCCACATTGTGAGCCTGATTTCTGAGTTTGGGGGGTAACAGTTTTGATACTTACTTTTGTTTTCTGGAGTAACATATCGCGGAAGAATCTACTAATGTTATTTAATCGAAATTCTAGTATTAACATCTAGTTTGGTTGTTAAATGGCCACTCCTAGAGAGCAATGTTGGTTAGATGTATACATTAATGAGCAATGATGGTTAAATGTCCACATTGTGAGTTCGGTTTCCGAGTTTGAGGCATGACAGTTTTTATACTTGCTTTTATTTTTAGGAGTAACATGTTGCGAAAGAATCTACTAACGCTATTTAATTGAGATTCTAATACTAACATCTAGTTTGGTTGTTAAATAGCCACTCCTAGGGAATAATGTTAGTTAGATGTCCACATTGATGGGCAATGATGGTTAAATGTCCACTTTGTGAGCTCGGTTTTCGAGTTTGGGGCGTGATAGTTTTTATACTTGCTTTTGTTTTTAGGAGTAACATGTCGCGGTAGAATCTACTAACACTATTTAATATAAGTTTTAATACTAACATCTAATTTAGTTGTTATTGACACATGTAGTTTTTAATCCGATGATAGATTGTTAGTTTGTTTTGTGGGGATTGAGAGATACGAGTCATGTAAATTCTAGTACTAATATCTAATTAACTTAGTTTTTATATATGGTTTTGTTTTGAGGAGTAACATGGCGCGGTAGAATCTACTAACACTATTTGATGGAAAATTCTAATACTAACATCTAATTGGGTTGTTCTTGACTGCTAACAACCCCCTCTCCTTTTGTTTTTTTCCCCTTTTTTTATGGGCTTTGCCTTTCTTGTATTCTTTTCCCACCAGCCATTGCTAGTGGGCCTTTAATAAAATTCCACACCTCTTCAAAAAAAAAAAAAATACTGAAAAATCTGTTTGGTAATGTCTGAAAAAAGTCCTAATATGTGAAAATAAGCACATTTTTTCCCAAAAACTTGTTTGGTAAACACAAATTACGAATGTCTGAAAATTGACAATTTGTCATATTTGCCCATATTGTCCCAATTTCTATCTTTTGTAGAATGTGAGACGAAACTGTTACTACCATGCCTTCAAATTTGGCACACATATTCCCAATACAATAAAAATTTAATACCTTCCCCACCAAATAAGGCGAGTAGATGAACAGTCTGGATCTTTCATGTTTGCCGGGTGCAGTGACATGAATCTATTGTAATGAGGCAAGTGGGTGATAATACATGCAATGTTTTAAATAGTGGCGTGATGCATAGCGCTCAACCTTCTATAGCTTATAGTGTAAATACGTAGCGTGTAGCGTAAGTTACATGATACTTCTATTTTTAATTTAAAAATAGGATAAATATAATAAATAGTGAAAAAAAGGAAAAAAAATATAAAAATGTCTAAAAGATGATTCATTTTATCAATTATAAGCATGTTCCAAAAAGTTATTAGTTATCATATATTAAAAGCCAATCCCCATATATAAGCCAAATCAAATAATTATCACGTCAACAACTTTTTTTTTTTTTTTTTTTCTGTTAGCTTATTAGTACACCCCACTGTCAATTCACACATCACTGTTAGCTAGCCCCATTAGGGATCGATACCAAGACGTCAGTGTTGAAACGAGGTATCTTTCACTCAGTTTAACACTTGAGTTATGGATCCAAGTGTATACACCAACAACTTTCTAAGCAAACCACTTTAATTAATAATGTCTAATTGAAACCACAAGTCACAATTATGAAAAGAAATAAAAATCACATAGGTTAAAAGTATCAAGTATAATACAAGTGTTACATTCCTCAACATTAGAAATAAAGAAAATATGAAAAAAAAGAGTAAAAAAATACATTGTAGCTTACGCTATGGACGCTATGCATTACGTAGCTGTAGCGTACGCGATTTACACTATTTGGGATGCTACGTAGCACTACGGCCACACTACATAGCGGACACCACCGCTACGCTACAAGCGCTATTTGAAACACTGAATATAGCTGTGGCCTTTAATTTTGTGATCAAAGTGCATTGGTGAGATGGGCCACACCATGGACCATGCTCTATATTAATAGAATAGCCATAATCCTTCAATTGGTGTCATTAGGGGATAAGCACACTAAGTGGGTGATCTGAAGCATTGGTCGGTGCTCTATAGACACCACCATGTTGTCTGTGTTTTATCTAAGCCATTTGTCCATTTCACCAAATTCCTAAAGATGTGTACATCCAAATCTCAAGTAGACTAGACCACAAGAAGCAATAGTGATTAAACACCCATCATTAAAAACTTCATAGGGCCCACTTTAATGTTTATTTTCCATCCAACCTATTGAATAGGTCATGCAGTCATAATGAAGAGAAAACATAAATACCAACTTGATCCAAAACCTGTGTGCCCCCAAGAAGTTTTTAATGGTGGCCGTTCAATCACCATCATTTTCTGTGGTGTGGTCCATATGAGATTTGAATCTGCCTCATTTTTGGGCTCATGCCCTAAAATGATATGGAAAAATGGGTAGATGACGTGGATAAAAAAGATACATCATGGGGGCCCCAGAGCTTTTCTAGCACCAACTAGAGGGGTCACTACGGATTTGAACCCCATTTTTGGTGGACCAGGGGTAACACCATAGTGGGTGCTACGCTAACTATGGGCCCCACCATGATGTATATGTTATATATCCATGTGCGCATTAGTTTTTCCAACTCATTTTAGGGTATGGTCCAAAAAATGAAGCAAATCCAAATCTTAAGTGGACCATAACATAGGAAACAGTATCAGTGAACATCCACTAATAGACACTTCCTAAGGCCCACCTTATTGTTTATTTGCCATTAACCTATTGATAAGGTCACACGGACCTAGATGAAGGGAAAACACAATACCAGCTTGATCCAAAACTTTTGTGGCCCTCAAGAAGTTTTTAATGGTGGCATTCAATCCCCACTATGTGGTCCACTAGAGATTTGGATCTACTTCATTTTTGGGACCACTCCCTAAAATGAGCAAGAAAAACTAATGGACGACGTGGATATATAACACATACATCAAAGTGAGCCCCACGGTCAGGGTAACACTCACTAACGTGTTATTGGGTAACATCTGCTCCCTTTCAAAGTGCACTTATAGAACACGACACCTAGATACCAAGTTGATGTGGCAAAGTTGTGTCTACCACACCATGATGTATGTGTTTTATCCACACTGTCCATCCATTTAGTTAGACCATTTTAGGGCATGAGCCCAAAAATGAGGCAGATCCAAAGCTCAAGTGGACCACACCATAGAAAATAGTGGAGATTAAATGCCTACCATTGAAAACTTCTTGAGGGCCACAAAAATTTTGGATCAAACTGATATGTGTGCTTTCCCTTCATCCAGGTCTGGATGACCTTATGAACAGGTTGGATGACAAGTACAAATCATGGCAGCCCCTAGGAAGGTTTTGACGGTGGATGTCATTGCCACACTGCTTTTGTGGTGTGGTCCACTTGAGCTTTGAATTTTCCTCATTTTTTGGCCCATGCCCCTAAGATGATCTAGCAAAATGGATGGACAATGTGGATATAACACATACATTATGATGGGGCCCACAATAACTTTGCCAAGTATTCCACAATTGGAGTCCTTTCAAAGCTTCCACAAAAGTCACCAAAGGATAAAGTTGTCATTTATAAAAGTTTTGGAGGATATTTTGGTCGAAAGTGACCAAAGATATTAAACAAAATCACTTACTGCATGCCTTGAAGTCTCAAAAGGAAAGCTTTTTAAAAAAATCAGTGAAAATCCAAATTAAGCACTTAATTTCTTGGATTTGCCAAATGGTCTGAATGAGGGAAAATCACTGAAAATAGCATATTTCAGTGATAAGTGCTGAAAATAAGTTTTACCAAACAGGCCCTTAATATTTGCCTATTTTTCCTGTTATTTTAAGTTGTGTTTTGTTGCACCAAATGTCATTAAATTCCATTATTAATCAGACAAATTTGGTGCAAAATGTCATAAATTTCATGATATTTGGCACAACCAAGCACAACCTTAATTAAAAATTTCGTAAGTAGTGTGTATCTCACGCTACACGCTATGTAGCTTAAGCCTCATGCTTCCGAGGCATGAACGGTATGCTACACACTATTCGCTATTTAAAACACTGTTGTTGACGTGTATACTGCCCATTATTTTCATACTGGGATGGTGCACTTGATGAGTGGACTGGCATATTTTTGCACCAGGTCATCTAAATGGTCATCCCACCTTAGCACGTTTTAGATGCACAACGCATGCCACTGCATGCAAAGGTGCATATAGAGAGGGTCTGTGTTGGGCTAGCAAACCTTTTGTTTATATTTAACTGAGAAATGGTCAACCTACAACCCAGCTGTAGGTTGAGTTGATGGTGTCATTTCGTAGTGTTTGATGGCCTAACTTGACCTAACACCCTTTTCTTTAGACATTTTTCCCTGATAATATATGACGCTTCAAGAGCAGTCTGATGCATAAAATTAAATTGGTTAGAGGTGATTAGTCTATCTGATGGGGACATCTCTCGCACATGCACGCCCCTTTCCCCTCCTCCCTACACACGTACGCCAGAAGGAGGGCTCCATCGTCGATTTGGATCGATGACAACGTCTAGAGAGGACCTCCTAGTTAGAAGACGGAGTTTTGGTTCAAGAGAGTGGGCCTGATAGTCAAGTAAAGCCCATCATGGGATCTCATGATCGTAGTCCACTAGTCGAATTAAGTTCATATTTTAGATTTTGATTATTTATGTTATTTAGAATATCATGAACACTTTAGATTTCTTTGATTAGTTTTATTTTAGTGTACTTCATCACCAAATAATAGGTTGCACACATGGTGCGAGTTTGGGGTATAGGTTTTTCTTCTAAATAGGCACCCCTTGTAGTTTTTTGATTAATTGAAGTTAATAAAAATTCCTGCGTGGTTTTTCTGCTCTCTAAGTTTCTGAGTTATGGAAAAATTAAAGTGGGTGCAAAGCCCTCCATTTTCAAAAAGTGGGTATGAAGCCCTCCCTTTTCGAAGGGTTAACTACTGTGGTATAAAGCCACGTTTATCTCAATCTGCCCCTCTATCTTATTTCATTAATCCCATAACCATATATGTGTTAAATCTGTTTGTTTTACAACTGTTCATCCCTCTACAGCTAGTTTTCAGAATCTGGCCTTGCAGGAGGGCTGAAACTTCGACGGAGCACCGCGCTTCAACCATACGTCGAATCAGCATCAAATTTAGAGGGTTTGGGACCCCCCTGGCCGACCAAGGCCAAGAAGTCCCTTTTGGGATTCAGGTCTCCTCCACACGTGCGACCCCCTACTACGCACGTACGCCAGTACTCTACCCCGCTGTCCGCACGCGGGATCTGTTCCAGGTTCAAGATTCCATTTTCTTCTCCCTTTTCTTACCTAGTTTCAGAACCCTAGTCCTAGTTTGCATTATCCATAATTTGTTTCCCCCCTTTTCTCATCCTAGTGTTCTTTGAATTGAAATTGGAGAATCCCTTGAATTAGGGGTTGATTACTATACATGTGTGGCTGAATTCTATTTCCCTTTGAGTATCGTTTGGCTTATAATTTTTATTGTTCTAGCCCTAGCTTGTGTAGGCCTGGACCCGCATAGATTCCCCTTGATTGAATGTTTGGACTTTCATGTGGGATATGAAATTTGCGTAATTGTTTATGAACTGACGTGATCTTAAGCCTGAAATCTCGCATGTCATGGTTGAATTTCATGTCCTGCATCACCATCTCAGTTGCCTCTTTTTCTTTTTCTTTTTCATTATAATAGTATTTACTTCCCAACAGGATATGGAATGCTGAAGAACCAATGAGGTGGTTCACCCATGTTCTATGAAAACCGTAAAAGGCCCTGACTAGGAGTGGAATTTTGATTAGGGTTGAAGGACCTAAAAGGTAGCTAAGGCAAGACCAAAGAGGCCTTGGACTGAAGTGGTAAGGGATATGAAGGCATGTAGACTTACAGAGGATTGGACCTTGGATAAAAATGATTGGCAAACCCTAATAGCTTAGACAAGGCCAGTGTGATGGCGATGAATGCAGTTCATTTATGATGTTTCCTTTCTCTATCTGACTGGACTTTCTTAAAATCTCAAAGTAAACCATCATATCAATTTATTTTAGGTGGAGAAGTCAACCTAAGAGGCCAACTCGATTTTTATTTTATCCAAGTACACGCTAAAGTCATCGACAATTTCAGCTCTTAGTCCTCAGACATTGTATTCCAGGTCAGTAGATAATCTGTATGGAGCTGGGGTACTTCCATCTAGCCTCTTGAAAGCTTGATATCTCGGACAATGGTGTTTCATCTTGGGGAGTCAGTTGATACTCCGGCTACATATGATGCTTGATATGCAGGTACTTAGAAATGAAATTGGGGTATATAACCCAAATAAACTGGCTAAATTGTGGACCCACTGTTGTTAAGTAACAATACAAAAATTATGTTGGTTGGACAATCCTAACCCCTAATTCATGGAGACTTGTTTTTTAAAATAAGGCCATTGGATATTTTTCATTTCTAACTGTCCAATAAGTGTCCAGCAATCTAATATTTTGATAACCAAGGAAGAGTATTTTTTGTTCGTGACACATCCAAACTGGAGCTCATGATTGGATGGTTTAGTTTGGATTAATTAGATTCCATGTAAGCAATTCTGAGTAATTTCTAACCACCTGCACATCATCCATCACACTCTGGTAGATTATTAAAGTATTTCTCTTTCATCTTTAGCTAAAAACTACCCTACAACTGTTTAATTCCATTTACTACAGAAGATGATTATTTCTAAAGTTTAAGCATTGTCATTCCCAATGACTTTCCATGCAATACTCATTTTTAGAAGTGCATGCCTTTCTTCTATAATACAAATTACAGTGGGACATTTGTTTCTTTGATGTCCTTTTTTTTTTTTTTTTTTTTTTTGTCCAAGGCAATCCATGTTAAGGCTTATTAGAATCTGTAGGCATACTTGTATGGGACTGTAAGTTTCTTATTATTTTATTTTATTTTATTTTCCTTTTTTACTCTTTAATCCAAGGGCACTTTATGCGATTTATAATCATGTTAAAATAGAAGGAGAAGGGTTGGACGTCCAACCCTAACCTTGTCTTCCTTTCCCTATGCAAGAGAGAGCAAACCACTTGGGAAGAGGAAGGCACTTAAGGTTAGACGCCCAACCCTTTCTATCTTATATTAAGTGAATTGCCCAATTATATTAAGTGACCTTAGCACAAAGGGCAAAAAAGGAAATTAATAAAAAAAAAAAAAAAGCAAAAGAGTAAGAAGAATAAGAGAGTCATGCATGGTCCACGATCCACTGTCTAGAGTGTCACAGCGCATGATCCATTGAGTCACAGTCCATCCGTCCACACAAATATGTCTACACTCCTCAAGTTGAGTCATAGATATTAATCATGCCCAACTTGCCAAGAATACATTGTCTAAGTTCAACTGTAAGAGTCTTAGTGAGGATACTAGCAAGCTATGTAGTAAATGGAACAAAAGGTGTAGATATAATGGCAACAACAATCTTCTCATGAATAAAATGACAATCAGCCTTAATATGTTTTGTCCACTTATGAAAAACAAGATAAGAAGTTATATGAATCACGGCCTAATTGTTACAATACATGGGAACTAGGGTCTTCACTAGAAATCCTAACTCAACAACAAAACCCTTCAACTAAAAAATTCACACACGATATTTGCCATAGCACGGCATTGGATTGCTAAAAAACTGTCTGCTGTTTAGTTTCAGATAACTAGATTAACCTCTGAAAAAGTACAATACAATGTTGTAGAATGTTGATCTAGTAAGCCTACCCAATCAAGATAAGAATAACCTTCAATGTTAGGACTATAGTGACAACTAAATAAGATGCCACCTTCTAGAGAAGACTTAATATAGGGTTCATTTGGGAGCTTGTATTTGGAATGCATTGGAAAATCACAAATAACGGGGATTCTGAATCCTTAGTTATGTTTAACAGCTTCTAATCAGAATCCATTGGAATCTAAAAATAGGAATGCATTTAAATTCTTAGTATATTTATATGAACTTGAATTTGATTACAAAACAACATTCATATCTCAAATTAGTGTACATATGTGATATTTGACATAATGATTGTAACATGCCCATAAGAAATATATACTTTGGCAAAAAAATAATGAATTTCTAAGCCTTGGGTGGGCCACGAGCATAAGGATCACAAACAAGTGACTCACCAACGTTTTTAACTGTTGATTTACATGGCCAATGTTTGGACAATTCGGATCATTATATTGATGTGATTTTAGTGATGCAATCGATAATTAGATTGTTTTGAGGTATCATCAATGTGCCATGTGTAGAATGAATTAGTAGCCTAATAACACCTTTATTACACATGCGACTCTCCTGCCTTTAAAAAGGAGCAAAAAAATAAAGAAGGCATTTCATTCCGATTACACTAAAATCACAACAAAACGGTGAGATTTCAAAACACACCAAAGCTATGTATTTAATTTACCTTTGAATTTTATATACTCTTGAATCTACGTTGCTAAATGACTTTTGGAATCCGAATGCACTTAAATACACCCAAATTGGCATTTCCAAACAACCCTGTAGTGTAAGATACAATGAGCTGCCTTAAGATGACTGGAATGAGGAGTGTGTATGAATTGACTTACCAAACTCACTGCCTGAATGTTGGCACTTGCAAGAATTATCAAGAAGTTCCCTATCATTAGCTTGAATCTTCTTATTAATATCTAATGATGAATTAATAGGTTTGACACCAAGATTACTAGCTGAAATCAACAAATCAAAGACATGTTTGTTGAGACAAAATGATGCTCTTCTTATAACGAGAGACTTCAATACCGAGAAATAATTTTAGTCTAAATCTTTGACGTCAAATACTTTACTCAAAATTTTAACTTAGAAATCAAGTAGTATCATCACTTGTAATAGTGATTTTTTTTTTAAATTGCGGGAGACTAAATGGAAACTGTAACTTATTTCTCTGAGAATAACATGAATATATAAAAGAGATGGGAGATCTATAGAGATCTGGAGAGATCCCAAAATTTACTAATCTACTCTAATAGATATCATGTACATGCCACTTAACAAACATAAAGTGATCTGAGTGAACATGAGTAAATCCAATATGAATCAAAGCAATACTAAATTTCTCAAATCAGGCTTGAGGAGCTTGCTTCAAGCCATATATAGCATTCTTAAGACAACAAACCTTTCCTCTAGCTTTCTAGCAAGCCAAAAGGAGGAAGCAAATAAGTCTCCTCAATTAAATCACCATTCAAAAAAACATCTTAACATCTGATTGGTGCAACAACCAATTTAAATTAGTGGTAAGAAAAATTATTACTCATACAAAATTCATCTTAGTAACATTAACAAAAGTCATAGAATAATTCTCACCATATGTCTAAATAAACCCTTTAACAACTAGACGAGCTTTATATTAAGCTATACTATTATCAAGGTTGCACTTAAGAACAAATTCACCCAATAACAATCCACTAGATTCTTTCCAGGAGGTATATCAGTCATCTCCCAGAGATGATTCTTTTCTAGCCAACCATCTCCTCCATAAATTGATGCCATAAAGGATTATTAAGTGCTTCTTTAAGATTTTTATGAATTGTGGAAGAACACTAGAAGGAAGAAATAAATGGCCTGTGTTCTAGAGATGAAGAATAATAATAAACAAAATGCTTAATGGGATGAGAAGTAGATCATCTTTTGTCTCTAGTAGGAATACTACTAGTGTTTGTCGTCAAAGAAGCATGCTTCGTGGTGGCCTATGGTGATGCGGACATGCCTAGGATTAGGTCATCACGTCCCTACATCATATGGGAAGACTGGAGTACGAATATTCCTCCTTTATACGCTTACAAATTTGGTTTAGCTAATTGTGAATTAAGAACAACCTTATCTTTAACATTATGAAGTTTAGAAGATGCATTTAGAATGGGAGAAACAAAAATAATTGGACTTGACTTAAGAATAAGATCAGGAAGAATCATAGAATTGTGCTCTCCTTGCCCCTTAGAAAAATACAGATCATTTTAAAACAACTTAACATCCATAGAGACAACAACTCTTAGTTACTGGATCAAAACGCTAATACTATTTTTTAGAAGATGCATATCCCAAGAAACACATTTGACAGCCCTATTTGGCAATTTATTTTGATGATGATTAGTATCATAGGCATTAAAAACACACCCAAAGATGCATAATGGAATTTTAGGAACATGATAGTGCGTAAAAAATATTGAATATGAGACTGACTAAAAAGAACCTTAGTAGGCAAACAAGTTATCAAGTGCAAGTAGTAAAAACAATATCTAACTAAAAGAACTTAGGAATAGACATGCCAATGAGGAGAGCACGAGTAGCTTCTAGAAGATGCTTAGTCTTTCTTTTGGCAATTCCATTATGTTATGGGATATATGCACAAGTGGTTGAAATTTGATACAGTGTTCTTAAAAATAAGACATTATGCAATTAGAAATATATTCCTTTAAATTATGAGTACGAAGAGTGCTAATATTCATATTAAATTGATTTTTAACCCAACATGAAACACTTTGAAACTGAAACCAACCTCAACTTTATTTTTTCATTAAATAAATCCACATAACAGGAAAAAGTGTCATTAATAAATTCGACAAAATGTTTAAAAGCCATTAGAAGAATGTGAATTGGACCCTATACATTAGAATGAATTAATGAAAAAAATTGTGTTAGACTTTTTGTTAACAGAATGATAAATAGATTTATGATGTTTGGTAAAATAAAAGCTCAACATTGTAAGTTCTTAACATCACTAAACTCAAGTGATTGAGGTAACATAGACTGTAAGACTAAATTAAAATAATGACCAAATCAACAATTTCGAGTATAAAGTTCTTCCCTTTTGACATTAAGAGACTCACTAAATTGTCTTAAAGAATTTAAATGAAGGGAATCCACCATTCTCACGTCCACTACCAAGTAGCTTCTTCATCTTCGTATCTTGAAAGACACTTAGAAAAAATTGTAACATTATAATTTATATCATTTCAATCTAATTAACGGGTGATAAGTTGGAAACAATATTAGATACCAAAAAAAAGAGGATAAGAAGAATGATGATAAAATGGAAACAATATCCTTTTTCCAATAGATGTTAGGCAACTGTTTGCTAATTTCACACAACCTAATATAGAATTCGGGGTAAACGAATAGAAAGAAAGAGATTTACCTTTCATATGATCAGTAGCCCCCAAATTAATTCCCTAAGGACTTGACACAAAAGTAGTGTGAAGGGTTGTGAAATTTTTAGCTTTTTGAGCCAAAGATGTAGACAGAGATACATTATTCTGACTGGTGTCGCTCTTAGTAAGGCAAATACTCACTTTTCAAGAGATGGACCAATTCACCAGCTAGTGGAACTATAGGAGAATTTTTCGATGGTCTAACTTCATCAACAATATTATGAGAATTCTTACCATCTTAGCTTCAAATTAGTAGCACGACCTTGAGGTCTAACCTAAAGTACAAAGGAATAATCAATAATGTGTCTATATTAACCATAATGAGTGCACAAATGATCTATATTACGACCACAACCAACATTATGAACATGACCTCCTGTCATGCCCCAGACTCAGTAACCAGAATCACAAGGAACCTGATGGCCGGTTCTGTCCGTAACAGCCTCCATAGTTCCCCATTCTTGGCTCTAGAGGTAGGTTCAGATCCTAGGATCCTACAAGGAGGATTTTTCACAACAATATAATCATTACCAATACGAGCATACCTAAGATCACAATAAGAACATCTGAGAATAATAAAGGCACACATCACAAAATTCACTATAAATTTGAACTTTTACAATCATCCATAAGGTCCAAAAGGACATACATGAGATAAAAAGGAAAGGAGAGAAAGGTGGGCAACATTGGAGTCCTCAAATGCTCAGCTCTACTCTACGCTCTACTACTACAATGCCTGCCTAGAATCTCCTACACGCATCAATCGTGCGTAAGCTTATACAAGCTTAGAGGGTGGTGTAGGTGTGTGATAATGGTGCACAGAAGAGTAGTAGGAGATACAGGAAGGAAACATGATCAAAGCCAACACCACCAGCCTTACCAAGGCTGTCATGAACGCAAGAAGCTATACCAAGGTAGTATAATAATGCGAAAAACCATACCAAGGCTATATAATGTAATGAGTACTGGGTGCCATGCCAAGGCAATGCAATGTGAGGCTTACACAGCCGATGCAAATGCGATGCGAAGTGATGCCAATGCTCATATCCAATCTACATATCAAGTACATTTCTATCATAAAGAAATCACCGGGTCCATTACACTGCTAGATGACTGCTACTCTATACACCCTGCATAGTCAAATGAGCGTAAGAGACCTCACTACCCTGCCTGGGGATAGCCAATCACCAGTAAGGCCTGAAGGTAGCGAACCTATTCACGAGCTGCTCAGACTCAGCCTAGCAATGCCTCCTTACATCAGGTGAGTAAGGCCACACCCCTATCCAACCGACTACATGATAGTGGGAGTCGCGGCCTAACGGTATAAGGCCCTCGTGGGCTCATATATTCCACCCGGTCACGACGTTAGAGGAGATCCTTGGTACCACGAAAGTTTTAAGAATTTCACCCATCGGCATCCTATGCACACGGTATGCTCAACTAATATTTTCAGTGTCCACACATGTAACATCCCGAAAAATTGAGTAGTAACTCAACTCTCGAGTTCCAGAACATCACTTATGCAATATAGATAATGATGATTAAATGTTGTCTGTGTTAGTATAATAAACATGGGTGAGATTTAACCAAAACAGTAATTCATACTCCAGATCCAAGTATAAAACATAAGCGGAAGACTAAAAAGTGTATATTAATGTATATAAAACAAAACATTCTCGATCTCCAGAGTATGAACACTAACTGAGTCATCGTAGATATATATATGTTGGTTCTGAATCAAAATGTCAAAATAGTACAATTGAAATTATCAACCCTGTAGCCCCGTAGCACTGGACAGCCTATGCAAAGCCTTCAGCGGACTGCATGTAGGAGGACTCCTCCTGATCGTCATAGAAGTTTGGCTCAGTCTCCTGTGCTCCAGTGATACCTGCATCTGATACAGGGTCTGATGGGTGTTTTAAAACACTGTCCCGTAATGTGGGAGTGAGTAGCTAACTCAGTGGAACAATAAAGCATAGGTTAACATGTTATCAATTTAGTCAAGCAGTAATGATAAAGAAGTACAATCAAACAATTCTAACTACTCTTATTTAATGCAAGTATGAAATAACATGATGTATGCCCTCACCACACCCTCCCTTGTGCGACACCATCTTACGTTCAAGGCATACTTTCATACCTCAGTGCTCCACATCTTCCAGGCACATGCAATGCATGATGAGCATGATTACCGAGTTTTTATTAGTCCATTTCAAACAACAGGATTTGAGAAACTAAGGTACCTCCCTTGTATCATTCCCAAACATGATCTATTCTAGGGTCGTCAGTCCTAGTTAATCTCAGACGATGGTGTGTTTTCTAGGTCACTGCAAAGGCTGTCAGGGCTATTACGGACAAAGGTTACACCACTCTCTCATCACCTCTTTAACGATTCATCACTATACAGAAACAGGCCTAGTTCATACTCCATACACCGCGACAAAACTCTAAGGCTCACCGCCATTTCAGAGTATGCTCGAGGTCACTCTACTAACGTCCTACCAACTGGCAATCTATTTTCGAAGCCCACCCAGTCCACTTATTGACAATGGGACCCGGATGCAACCCGACTGGGGACCACAGCCAGGCTACGCTAGTGTAGGCCAACAACGCGAATATAGTGTCCCATACCACCATAATCGGCTCATGAGTCTGGTTGCTCACTGGTCACTACGGGGAGCCACGTCGCCCCAGCGTAGGCCGACAGTTCGACCACGGTGTCCCATACCACCATGCCCGGCTCATGAGTCTTAGCGGATCGAGGTACCATGGTTAACGGGATTCCACTGGTAAGTTTGGTACCCTAGGTTCAAGCAGTAGGTCCAAACATGGTGAACATACATTAGACACATCGGGTTACTTGACGAGCCTGACTAGCTCGAGTGCATGATCAACTGAACGACATGAAGTGCATGAGCATTTCGCGTGGCTTAACCACTGTCGCCAACTGATGTATGACTCGGGTTCGTCAAACACATCTTACGTGGCGACATGAATCTCAACCACGATCTCAAGTCTGGTACCGATTGTCTGGACTATAGACATAGTTCCAAACTCAATCAATCCTTATTTATAGCATGTGGAGTAAAGCATAATAAACAAAGTAATTCAAGCATGTTAGTAAGCATGTCATAAAGCATGTTATAAAGCACTACATAAATAGGAATACAAACACATATATTGCACAAGTAAGTGGTTTAAGTAAACAATCTCATGGAGGAAATCATACATGTCTCTAAGGTAGTTGAGAATCCCATCTCAACACCCTCCTAAGGCATCAACATCCAAACACTTACTCACACAAGCATTTTCACAGACACTTAACATACACTATTTCAACATACTTAGTGTATGTTAACAAACATGTATTAGGGCGAATCCTTTTGCCAAGCAAGTATTTATACAACAAATAATCATGGCAAACACATCTCTAAAATATATATGTACACGGTACTTTCTACAATACAGTATTTCTACATACATAGTGTATATTAGTAAAACATGTATTTGGGCGAATCCTTTCACCAAATAAGTATTTTATCCATATATCGTATATTCATACAACAAATAATCATGTCAAATATATTTCCAAAATTTATATGTATACGATATTTTCTACGAATACCTAGAATATGTAAAATTCCATAATCTACATCTTTAATCGAAACAGAAAACAGAAAGCACTTTGTACATGTACAATTGCATGCAGATCATGAATCTATCATTATCTGACATTGAAAGCATTGACAACCGTAACCTATACACGTAAAGTCCGTACCTTTTGTCGTAGAATCGTAACGAAGTTGATAGGTTTGCCAAGCTTCCGTATTCGGCAGTTTGGTAACCTATAAAATGAAATAGATTAGCTATTTCATAACGTACAACTGTCTAAATGCCAAAATATATTAGGGTTAGGGTTTCTTACCTAGAAATGATGCCGGAATTGCCGGGAAAGCGATGAGAATAGGGCGGTGCAGCTTGTGTAGCGGCAGGGGAGCATGGCAAGGAAATTCTCCCACACTTTCTCTCTCTTTTCTCTCTTCTCTCTCTAGGGTTTCTCTCAAATTCGTATGGCTGTGAGAGAGAGGTTTCTAAGGTCCTTATATAGCCTAAAAACTCTCTGAAATAGACTTGTGGACAAGGTATACTTAAGTTATAACCAAAGTGAGCTGGTTTCAGCTCAACGGAGGACTTCTGGCGGCCCCCTTTGAGCCAAAGGTCGGACTTAAGCTCACCGACACCAGATCTACGTTTAGTTTAGTCTTCGTTTCGGTCGGATTTCCAGATTGCACGTGGCGGACCAGTTTCAGTTCGACGGTCAGTGGATCTCGATCGGAGATTTTAAGTACATGGATATGTTTATGAAAATTTTCCTGATCCGAGGGTGTATTTGGGTCAGATTCTGACGGTCTGGTTGCTTACAAAATGACCGCAAGTAACAAGTCTCAGATTACTATTCAAGATATTTATTTTGGAAAGAAAACAAGTGTTTTCACACTCTCTCGCTCCGGACTCAAGTGAACAGCCATGGGGCACTGTCTGGATTTGATTTCCGAGATGGTTGTCAAGCCCAGCGAGGCGGTCCTAAGTCCTTAACCTCATATTATTTGGACTCCCAATGTGCGGTCCAGATCTGATACGGAGTTTCAACGTGCTCCCGAGAGCAGTCGGGTAAGGAGTTTGATTCGAGATTTTAGGGTAACATAGCGTCAATGATTTTACAAGTTTTGGGTCTTGCAGATTGTATTTAAAGCGATTCTAGCGAATTTCGTAGCTAATCTAGTTTTGCACTTAGTTACTTTGTCTCATTTCTAAAGGATTTAGTCTTGAGTGATTTCGGTCTGAGGTGGTGCTTAGACCTTTGTAGTAATGTTTATAAAGTGATCCAAGTTATACTACTTAGCTAGTTTAAGATAGTGTCTAGGGTGAAAGTACTTAAAAAAATTGAAAGATTAAGGTGGTGAAGGTTGGGATTTGTGAAGGAAATGGTTTTGAAAAGGAATTTGAGGCTTTAATTGAGTGTTTGAAAAGTTAAACCAGTGTTAGGATTGACCCATCGCCTAAGGACGTCTAATTCCAGGTTGGGAAAAATCTGGGCTGTTACAACACATACGACCATCCATGAATACCCCTGTGAAGACAAGGCCCTGATGAAGTAAGGGCGGATATCCACAAGTTATGCAATGCTAGATGCATGAATCACACAATCACCCATACATCGATCCCAAGCATTCATCTCTCAGGGAGATACCAACAAGTCCTACACAATGGCATAATCATGGCCAATCATACCTCAACTAAGCATGCATATGATGCGTATGGGAGTGGGTCATGAAGATGAAGAGGGGTGCCAATGAGGTGAAGATGAACTCTCTACCTAACTATAAAGGGTGGTAATTAACCAATTTTCTCATAAGGAATACAACCTCTAGTGGGGGCCCATTTACCTGGGGTAGCCCACGAGACTAAGGAAAACAATGATATGGGCCTAAATAGATGAGATGGGCCTAGTAAGGGCCTATGGTGGGCCTTTAACCACCCATAGAAGCCCATGGGCCTACCTTTGGGCCACTAATGTGAACATCCAACCACAATTGGTCCTCAAGAGGTAGCCCATCTCTAATTGATTATGGATCAAGGCCCAAGGCCCACACAACATTAGAAATAAGAAATGGGCAGACATAAATATATCACATACACTCATGTTGGGCTTCAGAAAGGCAGCCCAAGGCCTATCCAAAACATGGGTCTAAGGAAAACACACATAGCCCAACCCATACATACCACTATGAGCCCATAGGGGAAAGGTTAGGGCCCAACATAAAGGCCACTATTCCCATATATTGTGGTGGCCTAGTAGGTTGCCCATTGCTCAAACCATATAAGCAAAGTCATGCTCTTAGTCATGTAAGGTTGGGCCTACAACCCGGCCTAAGTATAAAGTTGATTTGGTGGGCAACCAAAGGCCCATCCATTTATATAACTCGGCCCACTAGCCTAACATAATAGTATGGTAAAAGAAAATGGCCTAAGAGTATTCTAAAATATAAGGGAGCAATAAATGCCCAATTTCCTCAATATGGTAGGCCCCATAATCATGGTCCCAATGGGCCCTAGAATATCAGGGATAGGTCCCCAACTAATCATATACAGAACCCAATGGGCTGGAGCCCAAAAGTTCTGAAATAACAAAGGGGACAATAATGTACAGGAAATTTCTGTAATGCATGTTGCTGTCCTAAATTTGGGCACTCCATTAGAGTGGGTCCAGGGCCTCTAAAACTCTAGGAATTGAGGGCCAAGGTTTCTCATCATGCATGCAATAAGAGGAAACCCAAAAAGGTGGCCCACCATCGGAGAAAACAATTTTGAATTATGGTTTTTATCAAGGCATATTGCTAGACTGCACAGCAGAAAAATCTAGTAGTCCAACCATCTTGGCCCATTCTTTTGGATGCCCAAATGGGATCAGTTGGGGCTAAATTTTATAGAGTGACACTTCCATAAGTAGTCCACACCTCTACGAAATTTCAGAATTTTTGGATATTCCTAAGTATTTTAATTAATTTAAACAAAATAGTCTGTCCAAAAAATCGGACAGACTTGGACGTTCCAACATGGTGGGCTAGTCCGGCCCTTATCACGGTGTGCACAGGGGTCCATTAGCCCTGAAATTTGGTAGGTAGGTCCTACCATGAGTAGTCAACCTCCCTGTAAATTTCTATAATTTTTAGACACCTAAAAGTATTTTAATAAATTTCAGAATTCCAACCTGTCCAGGGTGGAATGTTGCTGGAACAGTGCAGAAAATCCAGACTGTCCACCTCACTTGGACCACACCTTTGGGGCCCTAATGAAGGTCATATGGGGCTGAAATTTGGGGGACATCAATATAAGATTCCCACATTTCAGAAAAGTATATTTGATGGGTACAAAAGGTCCCCCAATCAGTCCCAAATTCAAGCCCAAAGTCCAACAAAAATCTGTCTAGAAAATTTCTGGTCAGCAATATGCACATGAAATAAAATGAGCATAGGAACCAAAATAAGAGGAAATCACCCTATGAAATTTGAGTTGTGGTCCACCTCAGTGGGCCCCACAAATATCCAGACCTAATCCATACCATAAAATCCATTACATGTGTCCAAAAAGAAGCAAATAGGGCACCTATGTTCATAGGGTGGACAGACATGGGCTTCTACTCTCTTTGGATGGTTTGGATACTTCCAGGCCACAAGGTGGGCCACACACATTTGAGAATAATAGATCAATAAAAGAATAGTAAGAATCAGCCACAAGGGAAGGGGCTCCGCCACATTGAGACCCTTCTCTTCATCACAAACCACACATATCACTATATTGATGGGATTACAAGACCTACCCATGCATGCATCTTCTAATCAAAATCCAATGGTGGAGATGTCATCTCCACCAAGGATCAAGGGTCTAGATGACCCACAAACCTATAAATCAAAGGAAAATCTCATGATGGGGTCCATAGAGAATGGCCCCATCATAGCAATTATGCATGCATAAAGTGAGTTGTTGGCCACACTCATGGAGTCATGTAGGACCTCCACCATTGATTGGTGGGTCCTACACACTCCCAATCAAATGAAAAAGGTTCATGCAAGAGGAAAGGAAAGAGACTAATCCCATGAATCACCCACCTTAAATCTTTAAGATTCTCCTATCTCCGAGCTCCTTAAGCTCCAAGGATTATAGATCTATGGTTGAGATCATGTTCGAAGGGCTAAATGATGGGGGATTAAGGAAGAAAGTGGTTGGAAAATGAAGGAAAGATGAGGAGAAGGTTGCTGGAATTTTACAAATGGAAGAGAAAAATGAGAGGGAAAGAGGGAGAAAAAGATTTTTAAGGGAAGTAATCATAACCTATGGTGATACAAACAATGTTTGCTAGGGTAGGTTAGGTGTTGGTAGTGTTTAGGGTGGGTAGTGTTTATTTCATGAGAATTGTAGTGTGTGTGGGTGGTGTGCATGGGAACTTGTGCCATGAGAGTGGTCCATATGCTTTTATATAAAAAGTGGGCCACTTGATGAAATGCTCCCAACTTTTGATTTATAAGTTGGATGAACGCACAAGACGCGTCGTTGGAACTGCAACGACGATATGAACGAGATGACATAAGTCTAGGTTTGATCCGAGTTGGGTCTACGTGACTAGACTCAAAGATGACCACAAACACTATCGGAGGGTCGTGGGTCGCCGAAATTTGATCGGTAGGACCGCGGGACCAAAATAAACGAGATGCATACTCACACACACATGCACACATGCGAACTCGGGTTGGGTCTCACACCTTGTCACCATCACAACCTCCTCTCTTATACCTCTACCTCCGCCAAGACCAGCATTATCAAAAATTTTGAATCCTATCACATGATAAGATTTCTCAATAGCAATTGATCCTAGAGTTGTACGACGTTTTTCATCTTTTAAAAGCATATGATATATACTATTAAGTGAATGTGAAGTAGGTGAACTAAGAATCTAAGCCCAAACAAGTTGAAGCTTTAGATTAAGACCTGCCAATAATTCAAATTCATTTTCTTGTCAACACTTATTTTATATGCCTCTGTATTTAGGATAAATTAATTGGTGATCATCTAAGAAAGACAATTTCCGCTACAAGCGATACATTTTAGCACAATAATTTGATATCGATTGCTTTCCTTGTCTCAAATGACCAACCTCATGTTAAATATTGTAAATTCAAGACATTTTATTCTAATCAACATACAGTTCATAAGTAGTCAACCAAATCTCACACACAGTAGACAAACAAAAAGTTCTTTTACTAACCTTTGGTTCTATAGAATTCAAAAGTTATTCGTTACCTTTAAAAAAATAATAATAATAAATAAATAAATAAAATAAAATAAATAAATAAAAATTGAAAAGTCAAGACAACTAAATGTTGAATGTCCATGGATTAATCATTAGAGTTTCCAATATACTGCTATCAACATTATCCTAGCTTTTATTTTCTTCCAATAAACATCTCAACAACTTTTGACCATTGAAGATGATTCTTGGACTAACTTTACTATGTGTACTCTACAACCATGGATTCGTAGAATGAACAATCAACTTCTGCATTGTGGAGTTAATGGGATCAATTGTCTGGGATGTTGGTGATTAAGGCATATTTAATCCCTAACTATTAGAACAATACTAAGTACAAAAGCTTCACACTAATGAATATAAGACTACTCCTATAAATCTACTATAGTTTGAGACAATCTAAAAAATACCCAAAAATTATTTAAAATGCTTCCATAAACCAACAAACCAAACCACCAAGGAGAGGAGGATCTTATTGTTAAGTCACCATGTACCAACAAATTTGGATAAATCTTTAGAGGAAAAAAAAAACCCAAACACTTGATTACTGACCAAATTTAAATTTCCAGCAATTTTTTATTGCCTTAAAGGAATTTCTATAAATCTAGTAAAAAACGATCGAAAAAACCTATTCGAATGTGAATGTCTAGCAAACCTTGATTGCCACAAACTAATTTATGATAAATAAAAAATAAAAGAACAAAATCCAAAGCCTTGATCGAATCTAAACGTCCAGTAAATCCTTAAAAAGAAATTCAGAAACTGCCGCACGATCGTTCCTCACAAGTCACATTCAATTGGTGATTGAGCCACTAAGACTCTTAAACTGAGAGACAATTTGAGAAGAGAAAAGGTGGGGGGGAGGGGGTGGGAATAAGATCAAGTAGAGGATTAGATAGAAACTCTAGGAACTTTTTTACTTTAGCACCATGTCAAAGAAAACAGAGAACGTGGGAAGAGGAAAACACAGTTAGGGTTGGACGGCTAACCCTTTCTAACTTATATTAAGTGAATTGCCAAATTACATAAAGTGTCCTTAGCATAAAGGGCAAAATTAATACAGGGGTATTTTCACACCGAGCTCGAGTGGGGTCGCCTGTGGGATGCAGGGGCACAATCGGGGTGGGCGAGGCCCACGGGGGAGGTCTCGTGTTCGAGACTCCTTACCTGGGGTGATTAATGTGCATTTCATACCGGGCTTGAGTGGGGTAGCCCATGGGATGTGGGGACACACTCGGGGTGGGCGGCCCATGTGATTTGGGGCCCACGAGGGGGGTTTGACCGAGGTCCTAACCCATGAGATGTGAGGCTTGGTCTATGAGATAAATGGATTAATTCGCCATACTCTAACAGTTCGAGCTTTTAGAGCAAGTGGTTAATTGTCCTGTATCAAAATAATAATAATAATAATAATAATAATAATAGCAATAATAAATAAATAAAAGAAAGTAAAAGAATAAGAGGAATAAGAGACTCACGATGTATGGTCCATTGCCCACTGAGTCACAATCCACACATCCACACAAATTTGTCCACACCATAAGATCTTTTTCTCTCTAACACAGTTTCAGAGCGATAAAGATCCTAGGGTTTTCTTCTCTATTTGATTTAGTTCTCTCTTTTCTTTCCTTTTTTTTTTCTTGTTTCTCTCATTTAGAGAGTCTTGGTGATTTAATAACTGATTGCATTTGATTCGTGTGGAGGGATGTTGTGGATGTTTGGATTATTTTTTTCTTGAAAGATTGCATGCATGCCCTATTTATTGAAAGTGCCTTGGTTTGTTAAGATTACGTCAGTGTTGAGTCAGATTGTCTACAGAGCCTGAAAGGATGATCATTTCAAGCGTCTACCTCAACTGGATGTGTGCAAGCTCGCCACAGGTAAAATTAAAGCCTCACATCCCTTGTCCCAAAATGCTAGGTGAATAAAACCCTTAAAAACAAGCTAGAAAATCATAGGTTTTTTAGGTGAGAAAACTTTTTCAAAATAACAAAATCTCTAAGTTTTTCTCACCTTATCGATTTTATCGAAACACCCTCGATATGATCGACCTGCGCTGTCAAGTCCTCGATGCTTCATCGATATGATTGAAAAGAGGACCAAATATGTCCAACAACCTCACAACATATTTGGACGAATTATCGATGTATCGATACACCTATCGATACCATCGATACTCAAATCTTGAGTCCATCGAAAGTGGCTCGATAAGATCAACAGGCAGATTTTCAGCGCCCTAGTTTTTTAGAGAAAATTTTGAATTACTTCGATATATCGATGCGCCTTCCGATATGATCTGAAATCAAATATCGATAAGATCGGAAGTCCATCGATGATATCGACCGTAGGGGCGCATTTCTTTAGCAGATATTTCAGGTTGTTTTAACTTTGATCGGGGCCCATTCGAGGAAATCGATATTCATATGTCAATGATATCGAGGCCGAGTCAATTGCATCAAAACTGGACACAAACTGTCTAGCGAGTTTACTGGTAAATCTATTGGATTTATTGATGCATCGATACTGCCTTCGATATCATCGATATACAAATTCTGATGACATCAGCTGACCCTCGATCATATCCTAAAAACTTGAAATATTTCATGTCAAGTCTCTCTCATTTTTCAAATGTCAATAGATCGAACCTACCATCGATGGAATCAGAGTTCGAAATCCGATGATATCAACAGTGGTTTCGATTCATCGACCATCCGGCAAAAGGTTTCAAAAGCGTATGACTTTAAGTTCAAGTCATCGAGCAGACCATCGATGCTATCGAGAGTATACGCTCGATGATATCGAACTCAGTCATAAATGTGACTGTTTTATATCCGTTGGAACCTTTTGCCTATATATAGAGGACTTGTCTATTGTTGCTGAGAGAGAAAGAAGAGAGAGCTTTTGAGTGTT
Organism: Magnolia changhungtana; assembly: GCA_030180095.1. Classification (NCBI taxonomy): domain Eukaryota; kingdom Viridiplantae; phylum Streptophyta; class Magnoliopsida; order Magnoliales; family Magnoliaceae; genus Magnolia; species Magnolia changhungtana. The sequence goes on from JASAUF010000625.1 coordinate 9,831,532, forward strand.
TAACCTTAGATCATATACCCAAAGCCCTTTCTCATAAGGAGGTTCATCCTCTAATCCACCCTCATCATTGATATTCAATAGAGTGGATTGGGGAATGAACTTTCACATTCAAGGATCCTCCAGCTACTACCTTAATGGCAAATCATTAAGTTGGGATGCCTTAAATGCATAAGATTGGAATCGCTCTATCTTCCCGATAGAAAAACACTTTGAGAGTAGGATTCCATCTTAACCTTGACCCAACCTGAAGCCAAGTACTAGTATATCATTTTGTGTTGTGGATCAAGGGAGCAGAAGACTCTTTGTCAACAAGGAGGAGGAGATCTTCGGCATTGTGCTAATCGGGACTCATCAACTTATTTGTAAGTATGTAGAGTCCAAGAGGACACTCGTGATAATTCTTTTTTAGGATTGGGTCTTAAGTGGTTCTCACCCTTTGAAGTCCTCAAGGAGGCCTCCGGTGGGAGTGTATGTGGTGGGTGCGTTGTGTGGACCCTTGCTCTATGGAGAGCATAAACATCTAGTTAAGAGTGAACCAGTCAAACTCTGGGTTTGAGGTGAACCATGTAGAAACCGCCTAGAGAGTGATCTTGACTGAAGTTGGAAATATGGCTAAAGGAGATGGCTCATCAGTCACTAGACCTCCAGTATTTGATGGCTCAAATTATGCATATACTAGAAGGCTAGGATGCACTACTTTCTGAGATCTTTGGACTATGATGTTTGGGATATAGTTGAAAATGGATATGTGTCACCTACTGAACAAATTGTACTTGACAGTGGTGAAAGTGCACCTACTTGTGGCCTGGTTTGTCAAGTTACGTGAATGATGGGTCAGACTATCTGCAGAGCTCGATAGGAAGATTATTTCAAGCGTCTACCTCAATCGGATGTGTGGAAGCTCGCAATAGGTAAATCATAGCCTTACATCCCATGTCCCAAAACACCAGGTGATTTAAACCCTTAAAACTAGATAGACATCTTAGGGTTTTTGTGGTGAGAAAACTTTTTCAAAATAGAAAAATCTCTATGTTTTTCTCGCCTTATCGATCTTATCGAAACACCCTTGATATGATCGACCTGCTCTGTCGATGTCCTCGATACCTTAACGATATTATCGATAAGAGGACCAAAAATGTCCAGCGACTAAATATTCATCTGGACGGATTTATCGATGTATCTATACACCTATCGATATCATCGATAAAAGCACTAATTATGTCTAGCAACTTCACATCATAACTGGACAAATTATCGATGTATCGATACACATATCGATATCATTGATATTCAAATCTCGAGACCATCGAGAGTGGCTCGATAAGATCGACATGCAGATTTTCGGCGCCCCTGTTTTTTAAAGAAAATTGTAAAATTCTTCAATAGCATCGATGCTCTTCCGATATGATCTGAATTCAAATACCGATAAGATCGGAGATCCATCAATGATATCGATAGTGGGCGTGCATTTCTTACAACAGATATTTTAGGTTTTTTTAACTATGATTGGGGTCCCTTCGATAGAATCAATATTCAAATATCGATGATTTTGGCATCAGGTCGATTGCATCGAACTAGGACACAAATTGTCCAGCAAGCTTAAAGTCAAATCTGCTGGATTTATCGATGCATCGACTCTGATCTCTATATTATCGACATTCAAATTCTGATGATCTTGACGGTTCCCCCGATCATTCATGAAAACCTGAAATATCTCAAAGTCAAGTTTCTCTCATTTTTCATGTGTCGATCAATCGATCCTGTCCTCGATGAAATCGGAGTTCGAAATTCGATGACATTGATAACTATTTCAATTCATCAACCAATTGGCAAGAAGTTTCAAAAGTGTATGACATTGAGACCGAGTCATTGAGCAGACCATCGATGCTATCGAGAGTATACACTCGATGATATCGAACTCTGTCATAAATGTGACCGTTTTATATCCATTGGAGCTTTTTGCCTATATATAGAGGACTTGTCTTTTGTTGCTGTAAGAGAGAATAGAGAGAGCTTTTGTGTGTTTCAACTTACATCTTATACCCTAAGCCCTTTCTCTCGAGGGAGTTCATCCTCCAATCCACCCTCACCATTGATATTCAATAGAGTGGATTGGGGAATGAACTTCCGCATTCAAGGATCCTTCAGTTACTACCTTAATGACAAATCATTGAGCTGGGATGCCTTGAATGCATAAGATTGGAACTACTCTACCTTCCTTATAGGTAAACCTTTAGAGAGTAGGATTCCATCTTAACCTTGACCCAACCCTGAGCCTAGTCTTGGTATATCTTTTGTGTTATGGATCAAGGGAGCAGAAGACTCTTTGTCAACAAGGAGGAGGTCTTCGACATTGTGTTTAACGGGACTCATCAACTTATTTGTAATTATCTAGAGTCCAAGAGGACACTTGTGATCATTCCTTTCTAGGATTGGGTCTTAAGTGGTTCTCACCCTTTGAAGCCCTCGTAGGAGGCCTCCGGCGGGAGTGTACGCGGTGGGTGCATTGTGTGGACTCTTGCTCTGTGGAGAGCATAAACATCTGGTTAGGAGTGAACCAGTGAAACTCCAGGCTTAGAGGTGAACCGAGTAGAAACCTCTGGGTGCGTTGTGTGGACCCTTGCTCTATGGAGAGGATAAACATCTGGTTAGGAGTGAACCAGTGAAACTCCAGGGTTAGAGGTGAACCGAGTAGAAACCTCCATGTAAAGGTTGAAGGTGAACCTGATTTAAAACCTTAGGTTTGAGGTGAACCCTAGGAAACCTCCTCAGTGAAATCCGGTACACTTAAGGGTTGAGTGCGACAGCCGAGAGTGGAGTAGACAAGTAGTCAAACCACTATAAAAATGACTGTATGTGATTGATTCTTATGCTTGATCATTTGTGCGATTCTGTTAACTGAATTCATATCTGCTCACACTTCACACACAGTCACATCCATCATAGACTATAACTGCTTCGTGCTTATATTTGAATAGTTCTGTGATTGGATCCTCTACTAGGCTTGGAAGCCAGCTGAGTTACATTTGAGTAATCCTGAAAATTGCATATTTGTTAGGATTAGAGTGATAGGATTTTTAATAACTCGTAAATCTTTAAGAAGTCCTATTCACCCCCCTCTAGGACATATTGACATATTTCAACTTCAACTCAAGCGGTCTTCACTGCTATTTCAAGTGGCACAATCATCACAAAACCCAAACCCAAAGAAAAGTGGACATCATTTGACAAAGAAAGGCAAACATCTGAAGCCAAGGCTATGAATGCTATCTACTGTGCTGTGTCCCAGAATATATTTAATCTGATAAGTATGTGTGGGACATTCATGGAAGCATGGGATCTATTAGAAACAACCCATAAAGTCACAAGTACTGTTAAGAGGTTTAAACTTCAACTCCTGACTTCACAGTTCGAAAGTCTCAGAATGGAAGAGCATGAGACATTTATGGAGTTTTTCACAAAGTTAAATATCATTTGTAACTCCATGGGTGGATTGGGAGAAAAAGTTCTGGTACCAAAAATTTGTAGGAAAATCTTAAGATCCCTTCCGGAACGATTTAATCCCAAGGTTACAACAATCGAGGAGTGTAGAAACATAGATGAGATGAAAGTAGAAGAACTGGTAGGTTCCCTACAAACTTTCGAACTACACTTCAAAAAAATCCCTAAATCTAAAATAACTGTCCTAAAAACCTCTAAGAAAACATCACATGAGGACAATGAGAGCAAAAATAAAAATGAAGAGGAGGAAGTGGCTTTGCTGGCCCAACGATTCAGGAAATTCTTTCAAAAGAATCGTGGTCGTCCTTCCAAAGGAAGAAAGGTGAACTATAAACCTTCTATAGGCAAATTTGGTAAAAAAAACCAAAGAACCACAATGCTATGCCTGTCATGAGTATGGACACCTGTCTGCTGAATGCCCAAACAGAAAAACTAAGGGTAAGGCAATAGCTGCCACGTGGGATGATACTGAGGAGTCAAATTTAGAATCTAGTGACTCAGAAAGCGATGCAGATCAAAAATCATTGAAAATACTCATGGTCTCCACTGCTTCAATCATTCCCATTGAATCTGAGAACAAGATAGAACAACAAGCCACTAAATCATTTTCATCTGATAATGAGGGAAATGAAGAAGAAGAAGAAGAAGAAGAAGAAGAAGAAAAGGACAAGCTATAAGATGCTTATAATCAACTATATATCTATAGCATCAAAGTGGTTAAAAGACTTGGAATATCTGAGAACAAATTGGAATTGCTACAAAAAGATTTGGATAAAACTCTAGAAATTAATAGACATCTAATCAATGACTTACAGCAATATCACTCTGACAATGATAGACTTGAGAGAGTTAACTCCTTCCTTAAATCTGAGTCTGAGAAATTGAACAGGCAGGTTGAGATCTTAAAAGACAAAAATATACTTCTTCAAAATGAAAATCATACATTGCTGTTTGATCTAGAAGAGTCCAGAAAAACTGCCAAGTAAAACTGTAAGTTTTCCCAAAATGGTGAGAAGTTAGAAAAACTTTTAGATATGGGAAAATCTGGAAATAACAAAAATGGCTTAGGATATGAGAAAGTTAGAGCCAAAATTGGGTATGGAACACAAGTACTTGAAAAATCTAATGCCTCCAGTAGGAACACAAAGACTAATCAAGAAGTTGAATCAGATAAGAAAATTAAATCTACTTCAAGTAAGAACCCTGTCACAAAGTGTATAATTAAAGAAAAGAAGAATTGTCTTGCTACTCACTCAAATCACTTAACAGACAATGATTCTAAGTGGTACCTTAACAGTGGTTGCTCAAGATATGTAACCGGTGACATGTCCCTTATTTCAAATTATGAGAACCTTCATAATGGGATAGTCACCTACGGAGATGGAACCATTGCTAAAGTAATTGGACAAGGAATCATAAAAGGAATTCAGTTGCTTAAAAATGAGAATGCTTTCTGCATAAAAGGTCTGACACATAATCTCCTAAGTGTATCTCAAATCTGTGATAATGGGCACGTGGTTAAAATTAACAAACAAGAGTGTGAAATCCTAGACCTATCAAGAAAATCGGTAATGAAGGGTCATCGCACAAGCAATCATTGCTACACTATCAAACGTATAGAAAGAATTGATGCCTATAAGTTTTGAGCATAAAAAGACAAGTCTAGATCATGCATCCAGATTTGAATATTTGCTGAAAAGATGCAATTTTGCTGAGCGTCAAATGATATATCTGAGGTTCCTCACCTTAATCTTTTGTATATAAACATTCAAATGTTTATAATTTTTGATATGTACAGTCATTGTACATAATTTTTCCGAGTATGCTATTAAGTCACAGAAATACTATAAGTATACTTGAAGGGTCGTCTGTATGCTGAAAAAGAAAAATATTCCTCTTTGATATGTCTATCGATATGACATTCCCGATTAATCGATCATGAGTCGATATCATCAACATCTCTTCAGAATGTGGAAAGTCACATGATCGGGACTACTATCGAAGCAATTGTTGATAACATCGGATGAGGATCATCGATATAATTGAAAGTAGGTCGATAAAATCAAAGACTGCCGCCCAATAAAAAGCGGTCGAGCGGAAAAATCTTATTTTCTAAAAAATTTTCTGTTTTTCCCTTTGCTCGAATCCTCGGACAGAAGATCATCGGTGGGTCCCAGAAGCTTCAAAAGAAACGAGTATTATCCTTCCAATTCTTCCACTCCAGAGTCTAACCTCACTTTTGGTCAAGTATTTTCTGTTCTTTTGGTTGACCATCCTTACCTTTACCTGTCTCATACACTGAAAAATCATGAACAAAGGGAAAGTTAAGTCTCTTCACTCATTACAATCAAAGAACATGCAATCCGAATCCAGCAGACATCAACCTATTCCTATAGAAGGACGTCCATTCACCATTGTTGAATGTCTAGTACTCAATAGTTCTATTGAATCTTTTGGAGTGGACTTACTTTTGGAAGTAATAGGTTAGCAGCACGTCCTTAATCTTGGAGGATCATATCAACTAGGGGTGATTCAAGAATTCTTCAATCACTGTCATGTCACTAGTAATGATCCCCTAAGCATTCAGGTCGAACTTGCACATTACTCAAAGATCATCACTCCGATCACCCTGGCTCATCTTCTAGATCTTGATGTCACTCGGATTCCAGTAACTAACAGGAATCTCAACGGTTTGGGTGTATGGGGAGAAATTACTCGTGCATTATGTCAAGGCATTACCATTCCACGAAATGATGACAATTTGCTTCACATCAACTATCTTGGACCTACTTTCAAAATTCTTCATAACATTTTTGGGTCTAATGTATATCCATGTGATGTCGAAAGAAATCATCTCTCTCCATTTATGATCAATGTGTTGTATGATATACATCAAGAAAATCAAGTGTGCCTGCCAACTCTTCTCCTCAAGCAAATCATCTGTGTCATCCAAAGCAATTATCAGGAGAAACTGTGCTTTCCCGTACTCATATACAAATTAGCACATCATGTGGGACTTCCTGCCACATCTGATGCTATGTATCCTGAAGCATGGTTTGACAGTAATGCAGCCCAGGAAGCCCAACAATTGTGTCTCTCTTCGTCTCCCCCCAGGGTTCGCTTTTCTATGCCAAGGGATGTCCAACATGCTCAACCATCGACTCAGCCTACACATGAAGGGTCTAATCGTACACGAATGGTCAGCCCAGAGTCAATCACAAACCACCAGTCCCATCATCTAGAACGACACCTTTTGAATGGGATGGCTGGAATGGAGGAATGGTTGTACAACTGTGAAAGGCGCCTCACCATAATCAAAGAGAAGGTCGATGTCCTCCAGCACACTACTCAACAAGTGGTGGACTTGCTTACACAGAGCAATCCTCGTGGACATTGAGCTCATGTCGAGGAGTACAACTACGGACAAATTGCCACGCATGTTTATTTTGCCTTGACTAAATACTTTACTGCAAAATCCTTGGGCAGTTTTTTTTTTTTAGATATGACGTTTTGATCAGGATAGCTTTTAATTTGCTGTCAATCTTGGGTAGTTTATTTTAATAGTTGGAAATTTTTTTTGGGTTCATTTTGATAATGGCTAAGTATAATTCTTATTTTTACTGCCATGATTTTGTTCTGAGTTCCCCTGGTTTATCAAGATTCTGATATGGTATGCAAGTACTGTCCTTTACTGATTACTCTATCTACTATATCACTATTTTATCTGATCTACTATGCATATATACATTTTGAAATTGATGTCTACTTAAACTAAGTTGATTATTATACATCAAATGATTTGCTTCTGCCTGGTCAGTTCTCCTAAGTAATTCACTCTTCAGTCAATATCACTTGATCTATCCTTGTCAATGACTGACAAAAAGGGAGAGAACATTTGCAAACACCCCGAATGGAAAATTGTGTATCTGCTTGAATGGTTGTGCAGGTGTTTAGGGAGAGTAGCTGCAACAAGAAAGTGGGAGTTTACAGTTAGGGGGAGCTGCTACTAGTTGTGTACATGGGCTAGAAATTGTAAAATTGTGTAAAAGCATGTACACACAATTTAAGGTGTGTTTGTCTAGAGTATTATAGGGTGTTTTGGGTTTTTGTCACGTAATTGACAAAGGGGGAGATTGAAAGTGCCCTGGTTTGTCAAGATTACGTGAGTGTTGAGTCAGATTGTCTATAGAGCCTGATAGGAAGATCATTTCAAGTGTCTGCCTTAACTGGATGTGTGCAAGCTCGCCACAGGTAAAATTAAAGCCTCACATCCCTTGTCCCAAAACACCAAGTGAATAAAACCCTTAAAAATAAGCTAGAAAATTATAAGGTTTTTAGGTGAGAAAACTTTTTCAAAATAGGAAAATCTCTAAGTTTTTCTCACCTTGTCGATTTTATCAAAACACCCTCGATATGATCGACCTGCGCTGTCGAGTCCTCGATGCTTCATCGATATAATCGGAAAGAGGACTAAATATGTCCAACAACTTCATAACATATCTAGACGAATTATCGATGTATCGATACACCTATCGATACCATCGATACTCAGATCTCGAGCCCATCGAAAGTGGCTCAATAAAATTGATAGACAGATTTTCGGCGCCCTTATTTTTTAGAGTAAATTTTGAATTGCTTCGATATGTCGATGCGCCTTCCGATATAATCTGAAATCAAATATCGATAAGATCGGAAGTCCATCGATGATATCGACTGTGGGCGCACATTTCTTTCAGTAGATATTTCAGATTATTTTTAACTTTGATCAGGGGTCATTCGAGGAAATCAATATTCATATGTCGATGATATCGAGGCTGAGTCGATTGCATCGAAACTGGACATAAAATGTCCAGTGAGTTTACTGGTAGATCTATTGGATTTATCGATACATCGACACTTCCTTCGATATCATCGATATACAAATTCCAAAGGCATCGGCTGACCTTCGATCATATCGTAAAAACCTAAAATATTTCATGTCAAGTCTCTCTCATTTTTCAAATGTCAATAGATCAAACCTACCATCGATGGAATCGGAGTTCGAAGTTTGATGATATCGATAGTGGTTTCGATTCATCGACCATCTGGCAAAAGGTTTCAAAAGTGTATAACTTTGAGTTCAAGTCATTGAGCAGACCATTGATGCTATCGAGAGTATACGCTCGATGATATCGAACCTACTCGATGATATCGAACTCAGTCATAAATGTGACCGTTTTATATCCGTTGGAACCTTTTGCCTATATATAGAGGACTTGTCTATTGTTGCTGAGAGAGAGAAAGAAGAGAGAGCTTTTGAGTGTTTAACCTTAGATCATATACCCAAAGCCCTTTCTCACAAGGAGGTTCATCCTCCAATCCACCCTCATCATTGATATTTAATAGAGTGGATTGGGGAATGAACTTCCGCATTCAAGGATCCTCCAGCTACTACCTTAATGGCAAATCATTAAGCTGGGATGCCTTGAATGTATAAGATTGGAATCACTCTATCTTCCTATTAGGAAAACACTTTAAGAGTAGGATTCCATCTTGACCTTGACCCAACCCGAAGCCAAGTAGTGGTATATCATTTTGTGTTGCGGATCAAGGGAGAAGAAGACTCTTTGTCAACAAGGAGGAGGAGATCTTCTGCATTATGCTAATCGGGACTCATTAACTTATTTATAAGTATCTAGAGTCCAAGAGGACACTTGTGATCATTCCTTTTTAGGATTTAGTCTTAAGTGTTTCTCCCTCTTTAAAGTCCTTAAGGAGGCCTCCGGCAGGAGTGTACGTGGTGGGTGCGTTGTGTAGACCCTTGCTCTGTGAAGAGCATAAACATCTAGTTAAGAGTGAACTAGTAAAACTCTGGGTTTGAGGTGAACTATGTAGAAACCTCTAGTAGGGTCTTATGGAAGATCCTTGGCCAGTGTACTTAAAAGTGAGTGCGTTGTATTGACCCTAGCTCATGAGAGCATAAACAGTCAGCCTCAGTGTAGGTTGTAAAGGTTAAAGATGAACCTGATTTAAAACCTTAGGTTTGAGGTGAACCACTATGAAACCTCCTTAGTGAAATCTGGTACACTCAAGGGTTGAGTGCGGTTACCAGGAGTGGAATAGACAAGTAGTCAAATCACTATAAAAATGACTGTGTTTGTGATTGCTCTTCTTCTATGTTTGTGATTCATGTCGATGCATTCATATTTATATATCTGATCACACCTCACACACATTCACAGTCATATCCATCATAAACTAAGTTATATATTGCTACTTCTTGAATAGTTTGTGATTGGATCCTCTACCAGGCTTGAAAGCCAGTAGAGTTACATTTGAGTAATCCTAATATATGTCTGTTGTTAGGATTAGTGTAATAGGATTTTAAAATAAACCATAAAACCTTTAAAAGTCCTATTCACCCCCCTCTAGGACATATTGGCGTATTCCTTCTTCAACTAGTGCGGTCTTCACTGCAATTTCATTTATGACTTGAAATTGAAGGATTTGTTGGAAATTTGGACTCGGTCAGGTTTTTTAAGTTATTTCTTCTAGATTTTGGTTTACAAAAATAAGGTATTTGAGTCTTTTCTTGGAAGATCTATTTAGATTTTATGGTATTTGATGATTTAGAGTAAGATTCCCCCCCTCTTTGGTGATGTGGATTTCTGTTTATGGATTTTGGGTATTCTTTGAGATTGTCGCTAGCTATAGTTAATATAATAGCAGTCATTTGATATTACTTAGTGTGAAGCTTTGGTATTTAGTATTCTTTTAATTGTTAGGGATTAAATATGGCCTCATCATCAACATATGAGACACTTGATCCCATCATCTCCAAGATGGAAAAGTTGATTGTTCAATATGAGAATCCATGATTACAAATTACAAATTATAAGCTTAAATCCATGAATTATCTTTATTGGCTAAAGGATATTGAGATGTTTATTAGAGGAAAATAGAAACTGGGATATATTAAAGGCAGTATATTGGAAATTCCTATCATTGATCCTTCCTATGGAGAGTGAAAAAGCAACAATTTGTTGGTTATGTACCGCTTTTGTATTCTATGGAACCAAAAGTTAGTGAACGACTCTTATTGTTGTCTATTACGTGTGAGATTCGGTCGGCTTCTTATGAATTGTATCTTCATCAACATAATATGACTCGAATTCACTATATTTATCAAGAGATTGGTAATTTGAGATAGGGGAAGAGATTAGTTTCTGACTATTATATTACGATGCATGGTTTGTGGTAGAAATTGCCTTTCTTGGACGATCTCCAATTTGTTTGTTCTATAGATGCAGATGCGTATAAAAAGGGTTAAGAATAGAAGGATATTTGAATTGTTAGCAGATCTTAATGTTGAGTTTGAACCTATTGAGGCTTCACTCAATAGTGTATATGCTTACTTTTAGGATAAAAGTAACGCTGTATAGATATGGGATCAACTGCAATTAAGAGATCTACTGTTGGTGAGGTAGAGGATTGGGAGAGGAAGTCATGATGGTGGCTGAGGTTGTGGTCGCGGTCTTGGCCATGATCATTTTATGGATCGTCTATGCACTAATTATGGTCAATATGAACACACTATTGATTATTCTTGGGTACTTCATGGTAGACTTCAAGATTAAGTTGCTAATTCTGCAGCTATAGATGGTAAGAATTTTCGTAATGATGTTATTGTTGTTGTGCCTTTAACAAGTTCTCATGTGGTTCTGTCAACTGATGACGTAGTTTATCTCTCCAAAAAAGAGTATGATACCTTACTAAGGGACGTCACCTAGATTAAGACATCTTGATGTAGGACGGAATGATCTAACCTAATATGATGCCATGAAATTAAAAGACCAATTAACTTGAGCAATGGAATGACAAAATAAAGCTAATTTACCATAAATTCATAAATTTTAGATTCATGACATGTCCAAATTCAAGCCACGACAGTCTAGCAATGCGAATCTCATAAATTAATGATGAATTAGGACCTATGGGAGATAGAACCCCCATCTTAGAATAGTGTTAAACATAAATTCAATGGAAATCATGTGTCTTATATAAGTTTTGATATTTTAGGGCAATTTAAAAGCTAGGGAATGTGGGAAATGGGTTTGGGGTATTTAGGCTTAGAGGAATTAAGGTTGGAACATTATAGGGTTGAGGTTTTGGGAGGTTTCAGGTTGCGTTTTCATATTTTAGGTCGAGGGTTTTAGAGCTTAGGGTTTTTAAAATTGGGAATATGGGTTTCAAGTTGTAGGAATTAGGGATTTATGATTTGGAGAAGAGATTTTTAGATTTTGGGGATTTTGGTTTGGAAAAATTTGTGATTTTAAAATTATGAATTTGAGGGTTAGGATTTGGTGAAATTAATTTAGGGGTTTTAAAGATGGAAGCAAGAGGAAGGGAAGACCATTCATAACGAAACAAGGGGGCCACTATACAAGGCTATCCATACGGACAACCCTACGTACGTGCATCCGTACATCTGTACGGATAACAAAGGATGGCTGGCTATGGTCAGTTTTTGGCTTGGGATGGGTTGATTTAGGTTTTGGATGGTAACATAGAAGAAAAAAAAGGAATGGTACTAGAGGAGGAGGACTGAGTCAGTCTCCTTATGGCTAGACAACTATTACATGGGGCCCACTGGGCTCAATTCACATTCCTAGCCATGTTGAAGACCCCACATGCATGTTCGTGCATCTTTGAGAATCCCACACTGGGAAGATGCATGTGGGTTGCATATAGGAGTTTGATGGACATATTAGACTGTTGGATCAAGTGGATACGATGATATCGGACCATTGGATTTCGACCATGGACCACATCAACGGTTGAATCATCATCACCGAAAATCTTAATCATGGACCCTATGGGATACAAAATAGTTTAGTTGTTTAATTTGTTTACATGTTTCATTATTTTTTGTATAGTTCATATTTGCGTTAAGATTAGGGAGTTAAGAATAACTTTTAATTCATTAAATATCTTTATGTTGAAAATCTTATCTGAGAGCACCTTTTTTGTAAAAGGTCTTTCATGAGACTATAAAGGATTGGATGTTCCCACACTAGCCGTTTGCATGTTATGAATGAAAGAGATTTCTCTCCTTCCGCTTTAAGATTGTGCAAAAAAAAAAAAAAATCATCCTCTGATTGGATCGGTGGTGCAAAACCACGACGAGTGATTCCCTAGTTTTCTTTTCTACTTTTCTCTATTCCCAATAAGATATTACCTTATTTTCTTCCTTCTTCATCTCTTTCTTTTTTTCTTCTTTGTTACTATCTCATGTTATGAAAGAAAAAAAAAAGATGAAGAATGAAGAAAAGAAGAGTATGAGAGAAGATACCTTATTGAGAATTAGGGAATCGCTCGTGGTTTCCCACCATTAATCCAACCACAAGATGAATTTTCTTCTCAATCTCGAAGCAAAATGAGACAAATCTATTTCATTCATAACATGCATAATGGTTAAGGTGGGGACATCCAATCCTTTATAGTTTTGTTTTTTTTTTAAAAAAAAACCTTTTACAAAAATGCGCTCTCAAATAAGATTCTCAACATAAATATGCTTAATGAATTAAAAGTTGTTCCTAACTCCCTAATCTTAACACAAATATGAGTTATACAAAAAATAACTAAATATGTAAGCAACTACAATATTTCGTAGCCCATGGGGTCCACGATCAAGATGTCCGATGATGACGATCCAACCATCAGAATGGTTCATGATCAAAATTCATTGGTCCGATCGTGTCCACTCAATCCAATGGTTTGATGTGTCCATCAAGCTCCTATATATAGCCCACATGCATCTTCCCAGTGAAGAGTCCTCAAAGATGCACAAACATGCATGTGATGTCTTCAACGTGGCTGAGAATGTGAATTGGGCCAAGTGAGCCCCATAAAATAGTCGTCTAGCCATAAGGAGACTGGGTCAACCCTCCTTTGGTATGGTGTTTGGATGTCTTCATCACATCTTCATCTAAATCTTTAGCCCAAACAAGTAATACTTTCACAACCTTTCACTTCTATGTCAAACCCTTAGTATTTGATTCGGGGGCTAGTCACCATATGATAGGTACACTATTTTCTTTTACCTCGTTTACCCCTAAACCTAATTTAGGGTATGTGAAATTAGCAAATGGTACTCTAACACCTATTGGGAAGAATGATATTGTTTATATTTTATCATTATTCTCATTGTCTTTGTTTTCTTGGTCCTTAATATTTCTACTAATTTATTATCCATTAGTCGGATTATAAAGGAATTGAATTGTAATGTGGCATTTTTTCTTAATTATTGTGTTTTTCAAGATTTTAAGATGAAGAAGCCTCTTGTTGGTGGACATAAGGAGGATAGATTATATATCTTTAATTTAAATTATTCAAGTCAATTTAGTGTCTTAGTATAAAAAAGTAGAACTTGTATTGGCATTATCAATTTGGTCATCCTTCTAATTTACTCATATAGTCTTTGTTGCCTTTTTCTCACTTGAGTATAGTGATGTTAAGAATTTATAATGTGAGACTTATGTTTTAGTTATACATCATAAGTTTGTCAATCCTCTTATGGATTGAAAGTCTAGTGCAATTTTCTTATTGGTCCATTCTAATATATGGGGTCTAATTCTCACTATTTTTAATGGTTTAAAATATTTTACCTTGTATTGATGATTCTTCTCATATGGCATGAATTTATTTGATGAAAAATAGAGATGAGGTTGGTTCAATTTCAAAGTGTTTCATGTTTGAGTTAAAAATTATTCTAATACTAATATTGGTGAACTTTATACTGAGAATGCAAAGGAATATCTTTTCAATTCTATGTTGTCTTACCTACAAGAATATGTTATAAATTCTCGAACCACTTATGCATATACCCCACAACAGAATTGAATTGCCAAAAGAAGGAATATGCATCTCATAAAAGTTACTTGTGCTCTTCTCATTGGCATGTCAATTCTTAGTTGTTATACATGAACCAGCTTATAGGTATGTTCAACTGATCTTATGCATTATTTTCTATCCAACTACTGGGTATGTTGGGTTCATCTTCTGAATTAGAACCCTACAATGCCTATGTATACAACCTAGATACCTGATGGGACCCACAATAGCGCCTAGAGAACAAAGGGTTGGATGTCGAACCCTAACCTTGTCTCTCTTTCCATAAGTTCTTTTTCTCTCTAACAGAAATCATGCCTTGTTTCTGCTAGAAAAACTGTAATAAGGCTTCTTTGTTTAAATAGGACTCTGATTCCTCAAGAACAGAGACACATTAAATGCTCAAGAAGTTAAACTAAATATTGAATATGGAAATGATTCATAAGTAAGGCTTGTGGATCAGTTTTGACATCTTGCTTTAAGGTATTCCAGTACTTGAAGTGGTGGTGATCGATTGTAGGTAATTCAAAGATTTTATATTGTGAATAGAAATCAGAGGAGCACTGTAACGTCTTGGAAAAATTCGTACAAAGACCCGAGTACCACCTCAGGTAGAAATCACTCAAGACCAAATCCTTTAGAAATTAGATGAAATTGACTAAGTGCTAAACTAGATTACCTGTGAAATTAACACTAATCACTTTAAATACGAACTGCAAGACCCAAAACTTGCAGAACCATTAACGCTACATTGCCCTAAAATCTAAGATCAATCTCTAAACCCAGTTGCTCTCGGGAGCATATTGAAACTTCGTATCAGACCTGGACCGCACGTCAAAAGTCTGATGACTATGAAACTATATCCTTATGACCGCCTTACCGGGCTTGACAACCATCTTGGGAATCAAATCCAGATAGTATTCAGAAACACACAACTTGAGCCCAGAGCAAAGTGTGTGAGAAACATGAATATCTTTGAAAAATGTACTTAGATTTAAGTGAATTGAGCCGTTCAGTTGCGAGCTAAATCTAAGGTTTCAGACCGTCAGAATCTAACCCAAGTACACCCTCGGATCAGGGAAAGTTTCATACACGTGTCAGTGTACTTATGGCCCTGATCAAGTATCGGTGACCGTTGAACTGAAACTAGTCCGCCGGGGTCAATCTGTAAATCCGATCAGATTGAAAACTTAACTCGACCTAGATCCAATGCCAGGAAGGTTAAGTCCGATCGTACATAGAAAATAGGCCTCTGAAAGTGCTCCGTTGAATTGAAACAGCCATTATTTGGCTATAACCTAAGTATACCACGGCCTTGGGGCCATTCCTGTCAGTTCTGGGCCTATATAAGGACCTTAAACCCCCTCTCTCTCATGCCATACGAATTTGCAACCCTAAGAGAGAGAAAAGAGAAAAGAGAGAAGGAAAGAGAAAGTGAGAGAGAGCGTGAGAGTTCGCTCTTGGGATTCAATCCCGCCGTTCCACGTACCTAATTGCCACTTCTGTATCGCTATTCCAGCGATTCCGACGCTGTTCTTAGATAAGAAAAACCTAACCCTAATTTGTTTTAGGGTTTTAAATAGTGTAAAGGATAAAATAGGTAACGTATTTCATACTGTAGGTTGCCATTGTGCCGTAGATAAAGACTCGGTATACAAACTGAGTTCGATACTTGTTTATTGGCGAAAGGTGCGGATTATAAATGTATAGGTTATGGTTTTCAAGGCTTTCAATGTCGGTTAATGATTTATAACTGACTTGGGTGCCATTTCACATGCTAAATGCGATATTTCCCTCACTTTACAGATATATATATATGAACTATGTTGAGTATAGTGCATTCCATGTGTTTTGTTGAAATGTTTGAATGAGTTTAGAATTTGGATTCGTGCTTGCCATGATTATCCATCTTAGATACATGATGGTTGCACGTGTGACAACTCCTTGGTGAAAAGAATTGCCCTAATACATGTTATGGCCAACGTACGTCATGTATGTTGAAATGTGTAGTCTAAGTGTTTGTGAAAATGTCTGAATGAGTATGGAACTGGGATTCATGCTTGCCATGATTATCTGTCGTAGATATGTGATGGTTGCACGTGTGACAACTCCTCGGTGAAAGGAATTGCCCTAATACGTGTTATGGCCAATATACGCCATGTATGTTGAAGTGTGTAGTCTAAGTGTTTGTAAAAATGTCTGAACGACT
This sequence comes from Magnolia changhungtana, assembly GCA_030180095.1. NCBI lineage: Eukaryota > Viridiplantae > Streptophyta > Magnoliopsida > Magnoliales > Magnoliaceae > Magnolia > Magnolia changhungtana. The sequence continues at coordinate 9,848,111 of JASAUF010000625.1, forward strand.
AAGTATTTAGAAGCTTGTACTTTATGAAGGTGTTGAGGTGAGATTCTCAATTTCCTTAGCTATGTGTATAAATCCCTTCATGCAAATTAGATTTAAAACTGTGTGATTTAGTATGAAATTCATATGTGCGAAACATGTTTACTTTGTATTTTGTGAAATGCTCGAATGGTTACGTTCTTCGAATCAATTGTTTAATGTTGAACTGCTTATCACACATGTTATCCTATTTTGTTTAAATGTGTTTGGGACTACTACATAGTCCAAGCTATCGTTAATAGCTCCCGAACGAGTGGTTGAGTTAGCCTCGCCATAACGGATATGTTTGAGGAATCCGAGTCATACGGAGATTGCCGACAGTGGTTAGGCCACATGGAGTGCTTACACGCTCTATGTCGATCAATTCAACGTACGCTCGTACCAGTCGAGCTTGTCAAGTAACCCGATTGATATAATGTATGTTCACCATGTATAGACGCTACTATTTGAATCTAAGGTACTAACTTACCAATGAAAACCCCGTTAACCTTGGTACCTCGATCTGCTAAGACTCATGAGCCGGACATGGTGGTATGGGACACCGTGGTCAATCTGTCAGCCTACGCCGGGGTGACAAGCCCACCCGTAGTGACCAGTGAGCGACCTCAGCTCGTGAGCTAAATACAGTGGTATGGGATGCTGTATTCGAGTTGTCGGCCTACGACTAGGTGACGAGTCATTCGTAGTGACCTCAAGCATACTCTGAGACTGCGCTGAGGCGACAAGCCTTTCCGTAACAACTAGAGTATAAGCTAGGATTGCATCACAGTGATGAGCCCTTTGTATCGACTTGGAACCTCGATGCAGACTAGCTTATACTCTAGTTGCTACGGAGCGAAGGGAAGAATCTCGGGACACTACTTGGCCTATGTTCTTGGCAGACATGCGATGTTATCCTAAGTTATTCCAGAATTACTTGCTATGCTTTGATACCAACTCCTGTCACGCCCCAGACTCGGCAACTAGAATCACAAAGAACCCGATGGCCAGTTCTGGCCATAAAGCCTCCATAGTACCCCATTCTCGGCTCCTAAGGTAGGTTCCGATCTTGGGATCCTACAAGGAGGATTTTTCATAACAATATAATCATTTCCAATATGAGCATACCCAAGATCACAGCAAGAACATCTGAGAATAACAAAGGCACACATCGTAAAATTCACTATAAATTTGAACTTTTACAATCATCCATAAAGTCCAAAAGGACATACATGAGATAAAAAGGAAAGGAGAGAAAGGTCGGCAACACTGGAGTCCTCAAATGCTCAGCTCTACTCCACGTTCTATTGCTACAACGCTTGCCTAGAATCTCCTGCATGCATCAGTCATGCATAAGCTTATAGAAGCTTAGAGGGTGGTGTAGGTGTGTGATAATGGTATACAGAAGAGTAGTAGGAGATACAAGGAGAGAAGCATGATCAATGAGGATATCATTAGCCTTACCCAGGCTTATCATGAATAAAATGCAATGAGTACTGGGTGTCATACCAAGGCAATGTATGAAGGGGCTTGTACAGCCAATATTAATGCGATGCAAGTAAAGCCAGTGCTCATATTCAAACCACAAGTCAAGTACATTTTCGATCATAAGGAAATCACCGGGGTCCATTACACTGCTGAATGACTGCCGCTCTACAGACCCCCCATAGTCAAATGAGCGTAAGAGACCTCACTACCCGCTTGTGGACAGCCAATCACTAGCAAGGCCTGACGGTAGTGGACCCATTTATGAGATGGTCAAACTCAGCCTAACAATGCCCTACACACCAGGTAGGTAAGGCCACACCCCTATCCAACTGACTACACGATAGTGGGAGTCACTGCTTAACGCTATAAGTGTAACATCCCGAATTTTTACTGTGTTGGATTTCCAAAAATCCTTAAAAATTTTTTATGTAATTAACTTATATTATCACTTACTGACCGTTGGCATCCAACGTTAGCTTATATACGAGTGGTCCTGTCTGGTCATGATCAGACCATGTGCAAGCCGTCAAGCCAGGTAGCCCGATTACACTTAACAATAGCCCGTGTGGGCCGCCCAATGACCGAGGAGGGTCAGAAAAATCTAAAAGTTTAGGAAATCATAGATCTCACTGGGCTTGTGGTCCATCGCGGACTGCGGACCCAGTGGACACCCAAAACTGGGATCTGGCACTAGCCGAATGCACCCCACTAATGCCAGAATTGGAATCTGGCACTTGCAATTGAAGTCGAGATACCAGGTGTTCCAGCCGTCGGATTTCTTCCAAATTTACGGTGACAGTTTAATATATTTTTCTACACCCGTCCACCAAATCTGGGACTTGATCGTGGAACAGTGACCGTTGATGGTAAATCAGACCCGTACGACCAAACCCCACATCCGATCGTTCCCAAATTTTGTGTGGCCCCTCATTGGGCCATTAAGCACCTACCCTATAAATTTCATGGCTAGAGGGCCACTGAAAATGCCCCATTAATTAGAATAGGCCTCCCAGGGCCGTTTAAAGATCTATACTCAAACCCCATATTCGTTCATCCGTTTGACCTCAAATTTTACATGGCCCCTCATCGGGCTATGAGACACCTACACCTCAAATTTAGTGGCGGAGGGGTGATAGGGCCCTAGAGCCTAGAAAGACCCTCCTATAGGTCTAGTATAGTAAAAACCTAGCCCTTGGGGCCATTTACACCAAACCTGGCATTATAAAAGGGCCTCATTTGGGCACCCCCCTCTTCCCATACGATTTTGCCCTAGAGAAGGAAAGAGAGAAGAGAGAAAAGGGAGAAGAGAAAGGGGAGAAGGAGAAGAAAGAGAGAGGGAAGGTGAGTAAGGTGGACCCTAAATCGAGGTGGGGCCCAAAGAAATCAAACCCCACAACTCCCTACCTCATCTCCAAGAGGAAACCCTCCTCCACAACCGCCATTTCATTCCGTTGATCGCCTAGGTAAGATCCATCACCCCTTTTTCCTTAAAACCCTTGTGATGAGAAGGGATTACATGGAATTCTAACATGCAAGGGTTGCTTTTAGGATTCCGACCGTTCGACCTCAAATTCCACATCTCCTAGGTCATTTCCAAGACTCCATCGAATCCAAGGTGTGGACTATTGATCTTAGGTGGCCTAGCACCAATTTTAGTAAAAGCTTAATGATTTTGATTGCTTGGATGTTATACTTGAAACTCTAGAGAAACCCTAGGAAATTATATGTTTGTGGAATGGTATGGATGTGCATGCTTAGCTTTCTCATTATGTGTTCTTGCCTCTCATATGGTTGTGTGTATGGATGATCATATGCTCATGCTTGTTTTTTTTTTTCATATGTTGTGCTTCATAATATGTATGATTCATTACCCTTATGCACATGAAATCTTGAGATGGAGGGAGTGCTTAACTTCCTCACCAACCCACACTACACACACACACCTTGTTCATGATATTATTAGCTTTACATGTTAGTAGAAGTTTAGAATTTTATGTTGAGAAGCATGAGAACATGATGTTGATTATGTTAGATGATGCATTGATGTTGGCATGTTATGGATTCCCTTTACCCTATTGGGTTGGTCAGGAACATGATGAGAGACGGTAGTCCCATCAGTAGGACTACGCTAGGGTTAGATCCGCAGATTGGGCGGGTGTGTTCGGGTGGCTGTAGTACGACTACATGGATCCCTTGTGCCCGAGGTCACATGTCTCATGCTCGCCTGACTCGTGCGGTCTAGCCTACTGTCTGACCAACCTTGTTTGTCAACCCTGTTTGCTCACCTATGTATGAAACCTGGAGCACCTTACAACCATTGTGGCCCATTGATATCTAGACTGTAACGGGTCCACAGTATCGGTAGCCGGGCATGGTGGAATGGGACACTGTGTCCGAGCTATCGGCCTACACTAGGGTACCGCGTCTCCCTGTAGTGACTGTGAGTGATCCCTTCCTTTTGGCACTCCTCATGTACTTGGAGTCGGGGATGAGGAACCCGACGAGATTACGGACCGCGGGGTCTTGGCCTCACGCGTTGATGGGGCTTTGGCCTCACAATCAGCTTAGGGCAGTGATACATAGGGTGAATCAGAATTCCCAACCTGCTGGATGAATGGCTTAACTAATAACTCGGCTAACACGATCGAATTGCATCGCATTAGTTAGGGTGGCGACTCGACAGTCGAGGTCGCTCTGAGGGAGTGTTGTCATATGCGATCGTTAGATGGAGTTGCTTGAGGGAGCTTTGTGACGAGGGCATGCATCATATCATCCCTCATGCATGCATTTAAATAAGAGTTACTAGGTGTTGATGATTTTCTGTTTTTCATTAAGTTCATATTATAATTGATGCCTGTTAAAACTTGAGACCAATAGTTCACACTGAGTTGATCACTCACTCCCACTCTAGGACGTTGTTTTAAAACACCAACCAGACTCTCTCATAGATGCAGGGGATGCAGAGCAGATGAAGCGTGGCGATGCTACTCTCGATGAAGAGGAGGAGCTGTCATACTTCCAGTTGATACGCGGTTCTCCATCGGCTTAGGAGACTGGATTCTGGAGCGTTGAGTCGTGGGCTCAGCACACCATTCTTTTGTGCATATATTTTTTTCTTTACAATTTTGTTGGGCATCGCCTTGTGTGGCCCATTTATATTCTTATGAACCTATATATATTGATTTCTTTCAGTTCAGTTGACTAGTTGTGGATGTGCCTCATGTTTCAATTAATTCCATGCTGCGCATTTAAACTTGATAAATCATAAAACCATAAAATTGATGATAAGTGACACTCGGGGACTCGGGAGTCGAGCGTATGCACGACCCCCGATTTTTCGGGGCGTTACAATAAGGCCCTCGTGTGCTCATATATTTCACCCGGTCACAGCGTTGAAGCAGATCCTTGGTACCATGGAAGTTTTGAGAATTTCACCCATGGGTATCCTATGCACCCGGTATCTCAACTAATATTTTCGGTATTCACACATACGGCTATCCATGACTACCCCTGTGGAGGCAAGGCCCTGATGAAGTAAGGGCGGATATCCGCAAGTTATGCAATGCTAGATGTATGAATCACACAATCACCCATGCATCAATCCCAAGCATTCATCTCTCGGGGAGATACCAACATATCCTACACAATGGCATAACCATGGCCAATCATACCTCAACCAAGTATGCATATGATGCGTATGGGAGTGAGCTATGAAGATGAAGAGGGGTGTCAATGAGGTGAAGATGAACTCTCTACCTAACCATGAAAGGTCTAGGTACTTAACTAATTTTCTCATAAGGAATACAACCTCTAGTGGGGGCCCATTTACCTGGAGTAGCCCACAAGACTAAGGAGTACAATGATATGGGCCTAAATAGATGAGACGGGCCTAGCAAGGGTCTATGGTGGGCCTTTAACCACCCATAGAAGCCCATGGGCCTACCTTGGGGCCACCAATGTGGACATGCAACCACAATTGGTCCACAAGAGGTAGCCCATCTCTAATTGATCACGGATCAAGGCCCAAGGCCCACACAACATTAGAAATAAGAAATGGGTAGCCATAAATATACCACATACACTCATGTTGGGCTTCAGAAAAGCAGCCCAAGGCCTATCTAAAACATGGGTCCAAGGAAAATACACATAGCCCAACCCATACATACCACTATGGGCCCATAGGGGAAGGGTTAAGGCTCAACATAAAGGCCACTAATCCCATATATTGTGGTGGCCTAATAGGCAGCCCATTGCTCTAACCGCATAGGCAAATGTCATGCTCTTAGTCAAGTAAGGTTGGGCCTACAACCTGGCCCAAGTATAAAGTTGATTTGGTGGGCAACCAAAGGCCCATCTACTTGTGTAACCCGACCCACTAGCCCAACACAATAGTATGGTAAAAGAAAATGGCCCAAGAGTATTCTAAAATATAAGGGAGTAATAAATGCCTAATTTCTTCAATATGGTGGATCCCATAATCATGGCTCCAATGGGCCCTAGAACATCAGAGATGGGTCCCCAACTAATCATACACAAAGCCCAATGGGTTGGGGACCAAAAGTTCTGAAATAACAAAGGGGACAATAATATATAGGAAATTTCTGCAATGCATGTTGCTGTCCTAAATTTGGGCACTCCATTAGAGTGGGTCCAGGGCTTTTAAAATTTTGAAATTGAGGGCCAATGTCCCTCATCATACATAAAATAAGAGGAAACCCAAAAAGGTAGCCCACTATCAGAGAAAACATTTTTGAATTATGGTTTTTATCAAGGCATATTGTTGGACTGCACAGCAGAAAAATCTGGCCGTCCAACCATCTTGGCCCATTCTTTTAGATGCCCAAGTCGGGTCAGTTGGGACTAAAATTTTATAGAGTGACACTTTCATATGTGGGCCACACCCCCATACAATTGCAGAATTTTTGGATATTCGTAAGTATTTTAATTAATATAAACAAAACAGTCTGTCCAAAAAAATCAGACAGACCTAGACATCCCAACATGGTGGGCCATTCTGGCCCTCGTCACGGTGTGCACAGGTGTCCATTGGACCTAAAATTTGGTAGATGGGTTTCACCATGGGTAGACCACAACTCCACAAAATTTCAGAATTTTTAGACATCTAGAAATATTTTAATTTATTTAAAGAAATCATTCTGTCCTGAAAATTGGACTAATCTGGACACCATATTATAATGGGCCGGTCCAGCCACCACCATGGTGTGTGAAGGTGTCCATTGGCCCCAAAATTTTGTAGGTGGGTCCTAGCATGAGTGGACCACCTCTCTGTAAAATTTTATAATTTTTGGATACTCATAAATATTTTAATTAAATTAGGAATTTCAATCTGTCCAGGAAGAGATGTTGCTGTCCATGCATTGTTTACCCAATAAGGTGGGCCCAAACTTCATCCAAGAGGGGAAAATGGAGGTTTAGTTTTTTTTTTTTCATAAAATATAGTAAGGTGGGGTCCACAAAAGTGGCCCACCCCTCAGATAAACCAAGCTAAAGTGTATGTTTTCCCTCCATACATGTGGGCTGGACAGCCCAACAAGGTGGACCGCCCACCCCTATGGGCCTCCCTTTTTCGGTACCATTTCATGGGCCATCTGAGGTGTGACCCACCACACCTCAAGGTGGGGTCCACACCTTCTCATTACACCCCATAATTATAAATAAAATAATAGAAATCATGATCCAAAAATCCATGCCAAACATTGAACATGACAGTCCATGCAACAGTCCAGATTTTTGGACAGCAATACATGGCTGGACACATCAGCCTATATCTCAATAATCTCAGCCATAAAAAGGGTGTGTGGCCTTCATTAGTGGGCCCCACATAAGTCCAGATCACAGACTAAGACTAGAACACTTGTATGCATTGACTAAGGTGTCCAAAGATCATGGAGTTGGGTGGTAAGGGCGTCCCACCTTGCTGGATTTTTATTTTTATTTATTTTGGGACATCCTAGGCCCACTAAATGGGCCACACATACATCAGAAAAAAGAGAAGAAGAAAAGAGAGTAATCCGGCCATGGGGGGTAGGGTCCCGCCACTAATGGGCCCTCCCAAGAGTCAATCTTAACCATACAACAATATTACTTGAACATGCAACATTAAACTAATGCATGCATGATCTATGACTAGAATGGGTGGTTGGGATGCCATCCCAACATGACTTCTAAGGTCTAGATGCCCTTGAAATAAGGTGGATGATACAATACATCATGATGGGGTCTATGGAGAATGGGCCCATCATGTTTCATGATATGCATGTAGGATGGGCCAAAAGGCCACATCCATGGGGTCAAATGGGGTCCCCACCATGGATTGGTGGGTCCCATATGATCCATCTAGGAAGAAAAATAAGATCAAAGGGTAGAAAAGAAAATCAGAAATTAAAATCACCCACCTTAATGGATCCCACTCCAAAGTTACATCAATCTACTCTTCATGCTCCAAGGGACATGTTTCAATGGGTGAGATGGATTGTTGAAGGTTAGATGGAAGGGGATTAGAGGGAGAAGGGCTGGAGAAGAGAGGGAGATGGAAGGGAAGTTGCTAGAAATTCTAGTAATGGAAGGAAATAAAAGGGAGGGAGAGAATAAAGAGAGAAAAATGCCATAATTATTTTGTAAGAGAAGTCATCATAGCATAGGGAGGAGATTACAATGTTTAGGCGACTAGGCTTGGGTGGTGTTTGTTGAGATGGGTGGTGTTTTCATAGAATTTGTGTGGTGTATGTGTGTAGTGTGTATGGGGACTTGTGCCATGGGTGATGGTGGTCCACATGCATTCCACCTAAGTGGGCCACATGATCAATGATCATATAATGAAATATACAAAACTTTTGATCTACATATCGGATTTATGAGCGAGAAGTCGCGTTGGAACCGCGGCGACGATGCGGTCACAATGGCATAGGTCTCGGGTCAATCTGAGTTGGGTCTACATGACCAAACTCAAGGATGACCGCAAACACTATCCAAGGGTCGTGGGCCACTGGGATTCGACCAGTAGGACCGCGAGACCATGATGAACAAGATGCATACTCACACACACACACATGCACACATGCGAACTCGGGTCGGGTCGGGTCTCACACGTAGTAAATGTGTGCAGATGGACTCATAACTGAAATTTTCCAGCAGTTCAAGAAATCACCAATTCTATGGAAATCAATGAAAATGGAGAAGGTTTTCCATTGATGTGATAATTTGAGTTGTTTGAATAGCAAAGGAAAGGGAAGATTCCACATTTCAATCATTGCACTTTTCCATATTTTGGATTTTCTAGAACAAGAAATTAATTGATCAGTCTTACAAAGATGAGATTTCCACTTACTAACGAAAAAAGACCTTGGAAAATGGAATCTATGTTTCATTAGTGTTCATGGAAATAATCATTACCTTTTGTTTTCTTTTCCCTTGGAATACATATATACAAACATGACTTAAAGTACAATGTTTCAGTTTACAATATGAACAAAATTGATACACTATGATGAATTTTTTGAAAAAATGATACTTGTCTATGCTTAGTGCATGACATTGGACATGACATAATCCTAGTACAAGGTGCTCATAGTATACTTTTGGATATTTTGGCCAAATGCTATTATGTGAGATTTGTTATCCCGATAACTTTCTTAGAGCATGTGGTTGTGCTCGGGGGACATGGAGAGTTTCTCACCATTTGAACTCAATTGATGAGAATTATTAGGGCCGTTTGGATGGAAGTAAATGGAGGTAAATGGGGGGAACTAGGAGTATATGGAGGTAAATGGCATTTGAGGTGTGTTTGGCTGGGAGTAAATGCATGAAAATGAAATGAAATGAGAGAAAATTGATTGTAAACGAAATGCTCTCTATGAGAGAGGATTTAGAAGTATATGGGATGAACTGCCTTTTTTAGCTCCCTTGGAGAGTCATGTGAGTAAACAAAAGTGCAACTATACACATCTGCCATTCACATGGCATGCTGTTGATACTTTGAAAAAAATCCAATTATTAGCTACATCACTAAAATCATACGAGAGAAAATTGATTGTAAATGAAATGCTCTCTATGAGAGAGGATTTGGAAGTAAATGGGATGAACTGCCTTTTTGAGCTCCCTTGGAGAGTCACGTAAGTAAATAAAAGTTCAGCTACGCACATCCTCCATTCACATGGCACGCTGATGATTCTTCGAAAAAAATTCAATTATTAGTTACATCACTAAAATCACACAAATAAAATGATTTAAATCGTCCAAAGGTTGGCCATCTAAATGGATAGTTAAAAAACATTTGATCCTTACATTTGTAGCCCACTTAAGACTCAAAATTTCTCGTTTTTAGCTAAGTATTTATTTCAATGGGCTTATTACAATCATTTTGTTAAATATCGCATATGTAGACTAATTTGGGATATCACATATGTTGCAATGAATATACTGAAAAATTCCAATGCATTCCAATTCCTCCCATTTACTCTCCTCAAAACAGAATATTTGGATTTCAAATGCATTTCATTTACTTCCATCCAAATACAATATAGTAGGCCATTTACTCCAAAATCATTTACCTTTAATTTCATTTCCCGTTTACCTCTATTTACAAGCTCCCAAATGAGCCTTTAAGGATTTCAAAATCTGATTCTTTGGAATGCTTTTTTAAAGTGCATGTTAAGATTCATGTCCACCACCATTGGATGGCAGGAGATAGGTGTGCTTTGAGTGCACACAATCTTTCCCCATATTCTAGTGTAATTGTAAAAGAACTCCACATGGAAAGAGTGGAGTTTGCAGGTCTCAAGCCCTAAGAGGGGTTGATGTGAACTGGGAAGCCAAAAGGGAAATAAGAACATAGATATGGAAAATCTAAAATTTTAAATTTGTTGTTAAAAATCAAGCTACGGGCCTACATATTTGAGAGCATTTATTGCAATGGCAGCATTTCACTTTTGGAGAACTATCATTTTGTGGATTTGACAAAAATAACTTTTGTAGGAGGATTTTTTTTTTTTTTTAAATAAATAAATTTTCCGAGGATTTTTTGAATTTTAAATGACTACCCATCAATTGATTTCTAAATCTATGGATTTGACAAATCAATTAGAGCATGCAACTCAATGATGTGTTATTGATCGGCAAACATGCATAACTAGATTCTGTTGTTAACAGATGTCTTAAATTTGAGGAAATTCGACTAACCCAAGAAAGTTTGGGTGAAAATCCATCAACAATTTATTTTGGAACTTCCAAGAAATTTGACCAGTCGAAGGATAAGTTCGGCTAGCCAAAGTGTCGTTCGGCTAGCCCGAGCTCTGGTTCGACTAGTCGAAGGTTACACAGATTGTGTGCGGACTGCATAAATTTGAGGCGGTTTCCGGATTATTTCAAGTCGGTGCGAAAGTCAGGGTTCCTAATCTATAAATAGGAGTTCATGGGATGCTCCATGTGCCATTCTAAGATATTCTAAGGCTTCTTAAACTATTTCGAACATTTTTAAAATAGTTCTAGGGTTTCAAAGGGTGTAGCAAGGGTGAAATTTGAGGATTGCTCAAATCGAGTAAGCTTTTTCTCTTTGTAATTTCTGTTTTCATAGTGGACTTCTTTCGCTTTGTGCCGTGGTTTTTTCCCAAAAGGATTTTCCATGTTAAGTTGATGCGTTCTCTGTGTTTGCTTGTTGCTTTTAGATTGCAATCCTAGATTCATCTATGTATGATTCTGTTGTTTATCCTAACAAGTGGTATCAAAGAAATCATTGGGGCGCAGGATTAGCAATAATGAGAAACGTTAGGTATGATATTGAGAAGTACTCAAGTAAAAATAACTTTGAATTATGGAAGATCAAAATGATCAGTTCCTTAACCAAGCAAGGTGAAGATGGTGCTCTTGAGAAGCGAAAGTTGACTATGAGTGATGAAGATTGGAATACTCTTGATAAAAAAGGCTTTATCCTCGATCCGTTTATGTCTCACAGATTGAGGTTCTCTATAATATTTTAAGGGAGAAAACTACAGCTGATTTATGAGCTAAGAAGATATGTATGCAAATAAATCCACTGAAAATCACCTACACTTGAAGCTACAATTATTCACCTTCAAGATGGCAGAGGGTGGAGATGTGGAGGCCCACATTAATTACTTTAATAAAATGATTTGCAAGTTGCTAGATATGGAGGAAGTGGTTAAAGATGAAGATCAGGCATGCATGTTATTGAATTCTCTTCCGACATCGTATGAGTCATTCAGGGACTCATTACGTACAACAAATAAATCCTTAAGTGTGGACACCGTTATCTCAGCCCTTCAAGGGAAGGTCATGAGAAAGATAAACGTTGGCATAAGGACATCTTCCTATGCACCGTTTACGAGAGGTAGGAACAATGAACGAGTTTCAGGATTTTCAAGACCTAGATACAAATCCAAGGGCAAGGGTAAAGGCAAATTAAAGTGTTGGAACTATGGGATGACTAGACACATGAAGAAGGATTGTATAAATCCTAAATCAAAGAAAGAAAACTCAGAGGCTTCTTCTAGGAAGGTCAATGCTGTCACATCTGATGAAGAGATAAGTGGAGGTGATGTTCTGTTTGTATCCATGATCGAACACATGCACGACAATCATAAAGATGAGTGAATCCTCGACACAGGAGCATCATATCACATGACTCCTCATCGGAGTTGGTTCGCTAGTTACAAATAATGTGATGGTGGACAGGTCTTTATGGGCAATGACAATGCCTATAATGTTGTGGTTATTAATACAGTGAGCATTAAGATGTTTGATGGGATGGAGCGTACCTTGACCTGATGTCAAGCACGTTCCTGATATAAAGAAAAGTCTAATTTCTCTTGGCGCATTCAAGGCTATAAGGTGTAAATTCATTGGTCTTAATGGTATCCTTAATGTTTCAAAAGGGGCACTCGTGGTTATGAGTGTGCAAAGACACGGAAACTTTTACGGGTTAATAGGGAGTACTTCAGCAGGTGGAGCGGCAACGACTACTAAAGATTCCATGTCTGCACATATGTAGCATGCTCATCTGGGCCACATGAGCAAGTGGGGCATGAAGGTACCATCTAATCTTTGTTTGATTCTAACTTTTAAAAATTCTGATTTAGATATATGCGAGCATTGTAATATGGTAAACAATCTAAATTATCTTTTAAATCTAGAAAATATGTATGTAAGGGAGTGTTTGATTATGTGCACTTTGACGTATGAGGGTCATCAACAGAGGTTTCCGTTGGGGGGTCATCATGGTTTATTTCATTCATTGACGATTACTCCCGGAAAGTTTGGGTTTACTTCATGAAACATAACTTCGAAGTTTTCACTATATTCAAACAATGGAAAGCAATGGTAGAAAAACAGTCAGGGCAAAAAATAAAAGTTTTAAGGGCTGACAATGGTGAAGAATTTACTTCCACTGAGTTTAATGAATATTGCAAGGATGAATGGATAATTAGGCGCAACATAGTGCACCACACGCCCAAACAAACAAGGTGTGGCTGAGTGGATGAATCAGACTCTCTTGGAGAAGGCTAGATGCATGTTAAGTAATGCTACATTGGATAAGGACCTATGGATAGAGATCATTAACATGACTTACTATTTGGTGAACCGGTCTCCTTCTATGACAATTGAATGTAAAATCCTAGAGGAAGTATGGAGTGGTCATAAGATGGACTACTCAGATTTGTGCATATTTGGTTGTGAGGCTTACTCTCATGTACCATCAGTTGAGAGAGATAAGCTAGACTATAGAGCCAAAAAGTATATTTTGTTGGCTATGGTATTAGTATGAAAGGTTACAGGTTATTTGACAAGGTCACACGCAAGGTCATCACTAGTCGTGATGTCAGATTCGATGAAAGCTCCATATTCTGCAAAAATGATCAAGATAAGCAAAATGAACTAGAAAAGTTGATCGTAGATGTCCAGATTGACACTGATGATACTCGGCAGAGACAAATGAACAGACAGAGGTACAGGATCAGGTGGAGCAGCCACCTGTGAGAAGAAACTCACCGCGTGATCGTAGGTTACCGACAAGATACAAGGACGACTCTAATATTGCGTATGCCCTTATTACAGATGAGGGGGACCCGTCTACTATTCAGGAGGCCCTTGATGAGCTTGATGCAGAAAAGTGAAGGTGGCTATGGACGATGAGATGAATTCTTTGTATAAGAATACCACACGTGGGAGTTGGTGGAGCTTTCAGTAGGCCGAAAAGCGATCGGATACAAGTGGTTATTCAAAAGGAAATAAAATAGATACAAAGTAAGGCTGGTAGCGAAGGGGTATGCTTAGAGAAAAGGAATCGACTTCGCAGAGATATTCGTACTGGTGGTTAAGCAAGTATCTATTAGATTCGTGTTGGCACTTATTGCCCAATATGTCTCAAGCTGGAACAGATGGATATCAAGACTGTATTCCTGCATGGGGAGTTGGAAGAGTAGATATTCATGAAGCAACCAGATGGCTAAGAAGTTAAAGGGGCAGAAAAAAAAGTTTGTAAGTTAATAAGGTCATTATACGACCTGAAACAGTCGCCTAGGCAGTGGTATAAAAAATTGGAGCGCTACGAAGTTAAAGAGACAGAGAAAAATTTTTGTAGGTTAATGAGGTTGTTATACGGCCCGAAACAGTCACCTAAGCAGTGGTATAAAAAATTTGATTCTTTCATGTTTGAGTTAGAAATTTACTTGGAGTGAATACGATCATTGTGTCTATTATGAGACACTGAGTGATGGCAAATTCATCATCCCAGTATTGTATGTTGATGATATGTTGATCGTATGTCATGACATGTCTGAAATCAACGTACTGAAGACTTGGTTATCAGGGACATTCGAGATGAAAGATCTGGGAGCTGCAAAGAGGGTTCTCAGCATAGATATTCATAGAGACAGGAAGAGGAAAAGGCTTTAGTTATCACAAGAAGAGTACCTTGAAAATGTGCTGATAAAGTATGGGATAGACCAGGCAAAGCCAGTAAGCTTTTCCCATGTGGCTCAGAAGATTTCCTCATAACAATGTCCTAAATCAAATGAGGAAAAGCAGGTTGTCTTATGTGCCTGATTCGAATGTGGTTGGCAGTTTAATGTATGTCATGGTCTGTACGAAACCAGATATTTCACAGGCAGTTAGTGTTTAGAGTACCTTGAAAATGTGCTGATAAAGTATGGGATAGACCAGGCAAAGCAGTAAGCTTTCCCCATGCGGCTCACTTCAAGATTTCCTCGTAACAATGTCCTAAATCAAATGAGGAAAAGCAGGTTATGTCTTATGTGCCTGATTCGAATGTGGTTGACAGTTTAATGTATGTCATGGTCTGTACGAAACCAGATATTTCACAGGCAGTTAGTGTTTAGAGTAGATACATGTCAAACCCCAGCAAGCAACATTAGAAAGCGGTGAAATGGCTACTTCGATACATTCGAGGTACAAAAGACTACGTCTTAACTTTTGAGAAGACATGCAAAGTTAGTAAGGTATGTAGATTCAGATTATGTGGGCAGTGTAGATTCCAAAAAGTCGACTTTAGGTTACTCGTTTGTGCTAGTGGGTGGAGCAATTAGTTGGATGTCGAAGCTTTAGTCCGTAGTGGCTCTTTTCACGACCAAAGTAGAATCTATGGCAGCGATAGAAGCATTTAAGGTGTTTGGTTAAGAGGAATGATAAATCAGTTAGGGCTTCAGTAGGAGGCCATGCCAGTTAATTGTGATAATGAGAGCGCTATTAATTTGGCTAAAAATTCTGTTTATCACTCACGTACTAAATACATTGATGTTCGTCACCATTTTATCCGACAGGTGCTTGAAGAATGAGGCGTAACACTAGAAAATATTTACACCAGTATGAATCCATCAGACATGCTCACTAAGGTCATTCCTATAGAGAAGTTCAAGTTATGTGCAACTTCTCTGGGCGTGGTGATGGCATAAAAGGAGGACGGAGTGTACACGAGAAGCATTAATAAAGCTATGATGCGAGGCAGAGATAAGAGAAAATGTCAAGAAGCTACACGTTTGAAGATTGTTGTTAACAAATATCTTAAATCTGAGGAAATTCGACTAGCCCAAGAAAGTTCGGGTGAAAATTCAACAACAATTTATTTTAAAACTTTCGAGAAATTCGATCAGTCAAAGGACAAGTTAGGCTAGCCGAAGTGTCGTTTGACCAGTCTAAGCTCTAGTTCGACTAGTCGAAGGTTACACAGATTGTACGCGGACTGCGTAAATTTGAGGCGGTTTCCGGATTATTCCAAGTCGGTACTTCCTAATATATAAATAGGAGTTCCTAGGGTGCTCCATGTGCCATTTTAAGATATTCTAAGGCTTCCTAAACTATTCTAAAGGATTTCTAAAATAGTTCTAGGGTTTCAAAGGGTGTAGCAAGGGTGAAATTTGAGGATTGCTCAAGTCGGGTAAGCTTTTTCTCTTTGTAATTTCTACTTTCATAGTAGATTTCTATCTCTTTGTGTCGTGATTTTTTCTCAAAATTTTCCACGTTAAATTGTTGCATTCTCTTTATGTTTGCTTGTTGCTTAAATTCTTCATCCCCCCCCCCCCCCCCATGGATACACTATATCCTAGAAATTATCTAGATTCTTCATCTGGGGAACCACCATGGATGTAATATATCTGAAAAATCAACTAACGGAACAATCCTTGGATAGTGGATTAAATTTTTTTTTTTTAAAGGTCAATCTTCTACATTCAATGGGAATAGTCCTCGAATTGGGGTGCTTGGAATTGTCTAGTGAGTGCATCTTTGGAACATGCTTCCTATAAGATATGGACGGCCAGATGATGAATTTTGTCCATTTCCTGTGTACGGAAATAGAGTCATAACATCCTATGGTGGGAGAGTATTTATTAACAGATTATTGTTTGCTCCCCACCTCTAATTTGAGTAGAGGTACCTAGAGCTTGATCATCCGGGCCCCACCATACATTAGGGTACAGTGGACTTCTTCCCATTTCATATGGCCCATTGACCATATTTCATGTTTAATCATCTATTTGTAGGAAAACTAGGACTGTTGGATGGTGGTGAATTTACAGGCCAACAGCATGGATGGCTTAAAAGGTGGGCCCCACTTGCATGGTAGACAAGCCAGAGCATCGTGCATATCCTCTCATGTGCGGTACCTCTCATGTGCGGTACACCAACTAACACTCTGAATGAGAAAGGCGTGAGATTTGTAGGAATGGGAGTGCAGATATTGTGAAGCCAACATCATAAAATACTGGCTTCAAAGCATGTATAGAGTTGGGATTGGGATGATGGACATGAAAATGTGAATTTCGTAACTTGAAGAACTTGCCAAATTCATGAATTTGCATTGGATTTGGCAAAATTTCAAATTCCACTGTTTGGCAATTAAGCGGTGAATCCATGAATTTGGGTAGCACTTTTATTGCAGTGGTATACCATTAATTAATGTTGGGGGAAAATATGATGAGTCCGGAGACTCGATTATGGAATAGACTAACTTTGCTGACACTGCTCGAGGCAACAAGTTCAACCGAGGCAAGATAGCAAAGCCTCAAGGAGAGACTTAACTCGGATTACGATAAGTAAATTCCGCCCGAGCAACATAAAAGTCAGGAGCCATAGGCTAAAGATGTAAAACACATAAAGTTGGCTCGGTTGAAGAAGCATCATTGTCTAAAGGGACCGATTAAGGTCCGAATGCTAGAAGCCCCTTGTTCGGCCGTAAAACCGATCCACATAAGGTCGGTTATCAGGTCGGCTATCGGATTAAAAAAAGATATCAGTCCAAAACTAATTCCATCTCATCCGACAGAAGGCTAAATAGCCCTATCCTTGCAGCCAGTCGAGACCCATATTATCAGGGTCAGCTAAGGTCGAGCCGAGCAAGGAGGAGACGGTGTAAATAAAAATGTCACTGCGAGAATCCAGTAGAAGGATCTCCAGTCCTGAAGATCACGGGATTGGATGAAGTCCAAAAGCATATCATAATCAAATCTCTAAAAAATCAGGAGAGGAATCCCTGTACGCCGGGATCCTCTCATTCCTATAAATACAGGAGACCTCCAAGATGAAAGGTACACAAAAACTCTCTCCCAGAACTCCTCAATACTATAAGACCCAAATTCCTAGCTTGACTTTGACATCGGAGGGTCCCCTGCTCCAGCCAGGGTCTCCTTTGTCTTCTTCCTGTGCAGGTACTTGAAGGTCTAATGAGGGTGAATCAAATTTTTGCACAAACAATTAAAAAACAGTTCTTCTTTTTTCTTTTTCTTTTTTCCTTTTAAAAAAAAAAATAATAATAAAGAGTCTGATTTGTGGAGGTATGACCTTGGGAAATTCATAGATTTTACAA
The DNA here is from genome assembly GCA_030180095.1 of Magnolia changhungtana. Taxonomy (NCBI): domain Eukaryota; kingdom Viridiplantae; phylum Streptophyta; class Magnoliopsida; order Magnoliales; family Magnoliaceae; genus Magnolia; species Magnolia changhungtana. The sequence continues at coordinate 9,865,968 of JASAUF010000625.1, forward strand.
ATCTTTGCTCCAAATCCATGATTATGATTGGCTCGTTACAGAGAAATCCACGAATCTGAGCTTTTTAAAAGAGAGCAAAGTGAATAAATGAAACATCAGAAACTTGGGATCTGGATTCTTATAGAGGTTTGCCAATTCCATTGTAGAGCTTTACTCATCCACACATGCCAATATGGAAAACATGTGTGATATGAGCTTTTATTATTATTATTATTATTATTTGGTTGGAAGTAATGCTTATGTCTTCTTCCTCAAATCAGTAAGCTTCACTCCTTAGGCGGGCCACAATGTAGAAAGTGAATGTATGGTTGTAACAGTTTCTTTCTAGTTGTTCATTTGTTTCATATGGTGGACCACACCTTAGTTTGAAATAGGCTGATGTTAAGTATAGAAGATCTAAACAGTATTTGCACCTGATGAGCAGATTTGACGAGGCATGAAGATTATATAATATTATAGCTTATTACCATTATTACCGCAACTGATTCATTCTCCTTATTTTGCTTCATCAAGCAATTTAGCTCTTATTTTTTCAAGGTGATTAGTTTTAATAATAGTTTTTTTTTTGCTGCAAAATTCCTCAATAATTCTGAGAATGACGGTTCTGATAGTGCAGTTGAGTGCCATGCTAGTATTTAAAGTAGTTTATGCATTAGCTGACTTATACATGTGTGGGCTTAGCAAAGCTATCTATAATAACATTAGGAGGTATGGCACTTGTAATGCATGTGGAGAGAGTAAGGGAGAGAGAAAGACACAGTGATTTGAAAGGTTTGCTAGAACACAGCCCAACATATTACTGTTTATTAGATAGGGCTCCTCTTGGACGAGGCATTGCCGAAAAAAATCTCTAGGATTGAATATTTCAACCCTTTGATCATATGACTAATTATTGTTAGGGTTAAAATAATCCAATTGAGAGATTTTATTTTTTGTGTTTCTACCATATAAAGCAAGGCTCATCGTACATGGTTGGGATCTTAAGATGACTTAGATTCAAAGGCCAAAAGTCCTAACATATCATATTGTAATTCTTCTGGCTACACATAAAGGAGAAAAAGAAAAGGGTTTGGACAGTTGACTACTGATGCCCCGGGTTTTTAGTGTTGTGTCTCACTCGAGTTTTAAATCTACCTAGTTTTTAAGGTAACATCATAACACGAGACAATGCAATAGATTTATAATACGGATGTCATGTAGGTATTGTGGTCGGTCTCATAGATCTTTTGACGCACAATCATTCATGCAGCCACCTACGTTCGGGCTACTATCAATGAGCAATAGTTCTACTCTCATCCAAAGATTGAGAAGAGAGGAGTTTACTGGAATACATCTAAAGGTATTGTAATAGAATACAAATGGGACTTTAGGCATTGTTGCATTGTGAACATCAAAGACAATACAAACCATTTGTAAGATGTTTCTCACTTTGATGGATGACAATAGATAAAATCTCTTAGATTATTTCAACCTTTTAAGAATTTGAATCTTTACCTTGAACGTGAACGGTCACCCTAGCCTTCATATAAATCACAGGTTTAAGATATTCGATTAGAGAGTTTTTCAGGCATCTCCCATTCAAATGGAGCCCAATCAAATAATTAACAAAATACTCTTACCTTTATTTAAAACGTCATCTTTTATTCGTAGAATATTCAAAGGTTTTCGTCCCAAAAAAAATTATTTGCCGGGGCAAAAATGTACAAGAGTTACTGGCATTATGTATAATATAAATGAAGAATAATATTATTGAAGTTCATCGGGTGACCACCCAAATTTGACCCAATCTTTTAAATTAGGTCCAAAAGAGTGGAATTCAACCTGACCTAAGTTTTTCAAGTTGGGGCTAAATAAAAACCAGACCTAGACACATTCAAATTGGATCCAGTGACCTGAGTACCAGTGGATCTTAGTAACAACCAATACTCCAGTCCACATCATTCTCTTTTTTCCTAATTAATATTAGGCATGAATTCCGGGTGTTCTTGTTGTATTTGTAGATACAATCACTACACCAAAATCGTCATTTAGGAACGGTTTTAAACCGTTCCTAAATGCTTCAGGAACGGTTTAAAACCGTTCCTAAATGAGGCGTCGCAGAAAAACAGGAACGGTTCAGAACCGTTTTGGGTACCGTTTCAATTTTTAGAAACAGAATTTTAGGAACGGTTTTAAACCGTTCTGGTACCAACGGTCATATTTGAGAACGGTACTTTTTCTCATTTCAAAACGATTTTAAACAAAAAAAAAAAAACCTGCTGTATAAGATAAAATATATTTAATCCATATTCATTTAAGAATCAAAAGATAGTAAAAACAACCATGATGTAATTTGAAACATTATTTATCTGACTTACACCTGACAATAAAAACTAAAACCTACAATGGAACTACAAAATAAAAAGACAATTCAATGAAAGTCCGTCAAGCAGATGAAGAGCTCCACAATGTGATGGCCTTTTATGTACCTATCTAACAAGCAAGTAAAAAATAAGAACAAAAACATGTAAATAGATTGAAAGAACAACAATCAATTATTAAAACAGTGTGAAAAAAAATTGTGACAATTGAACATACATATGGGGGACTGGTGTTAGTTGAATCACCTGGTTTTTGGATATGCTCGATGCACTCCTGACCGGAGCAGAGCTCATTCTAGACCAAGCAAGGCAAACTTGTTCACTTGTTAGGTGTGAAAATGCATCTCCTGTGAAATCTATAACAACATAAGAACACCTATGGTAGTTCAACAAGGAAACTCTGGCAAGTGCTAGTGTTCCTATTGCTAGAGCCTGATGCAATTTAAGATGAGATGTGTAGTTATATAATGATTTCATTTCCTCAAATATGAAAGTGAATCATCATAATAACGGACAACCAAAGGATGTTTCCATCATCTTCATCCTTCAGAATTTTATAGTGCATTAACTAAGAAAAAGAATGCCATCATTCTTCCACATGCACATCAAAGACACTTACATTTCCTGAAAATAGGAGTAAAGCAAGCAAAAAATTCTAGTTAATGTAATGGAACTAGCTTCACAACTATTGATTGCTCCAACCATTAACAAAAGGCATATACTGCACCTATGCATCATGTTTATCAAAATATCCCAAATATTTAGTATTGATCAATCACTGTGAAATGCCAAGTTATTTACCCAAGGCGTACACGATCCATATACTGCACCTATGCATCATCTACATGGCCCAATTAGTATTTTCATACAAATCGAACCAAATCTAGCATCTCTTAAGTACCTTTCCAGCAAACGAAAATTATGCACTCTACATACACAAATGCCAAACACTACTTATTCACCACCCACCCGTGCCAACATTGCCCTGAAATATCAAAGGATTTATATATATCTTGCTACATATGAAGATATTCAACCAAATACCTTTCCAGCGGATGAAAATTATGCACTCTACATACACAGATGCCAAACACTACTTATTCAACCACTCACCCATGGCAACATTGCCCTAAAATAATAGATTATGCTGTTACGAGTCACTGGAGTGGAGTTTTACCCATCTCGTTTGTGCACATGATGCCTGTCCTGAAATTTTGGAAGAAAGTACCATGAAACTATCATTTTTGCTAGAGATAATCAGATGGTTAGGATCATTCAACATGAGCAATTTTTAAAAAGGAATGGCAAAAATTCCAGCTCTTTGGGCCCTTATTCCTTGTGGCTTGTACTACAAAAATCCAACTCTTTAGGAAAATAACAGGAATATGTCAAAGACGTATACATATCCCAACAACACACAAAAGAATAGAAACGGGAACAATTTCGACAAACTATAATTGGTACTTGGCTTGTTGGCGTATAATGTATTAAATCAATGACTCAACTCATACAAAATGTGAATACAAAACATGGACAACACTAATTTCTTTGTCTAATCTCTTGAAAAGTATACTAGAATCGTACAAGAGACCATTTCAATCAAAAAACACATGCCATTTGCAAATGACAAACCAACCTGAGGTGGATTGGAACCAAATAAAAAAGCAGCATCGAGTAACCAGAGATGAAAACTCATACCCTATTACAATATCAGTAATTTGAACTTAAGGCAAACACATAATTGAGGAAACTGTAATTTTCCCATCGATTGAGTATTGAGATATCATAGACTAACCTTAGTTCCAATAACAAACGGAACCAAACCTCTGCTTGTCAATCACAGGCTCCACCGGATGTGGCTCCCGTTTCTCGAAATGCTCGAGCATAAAGCTCTCCTGCTTAAAACATTCCATGTGCTCAATAGTAATAATGGTATTGTCTAAGACTGCATCAATTTCTTTTCCTCTTAATTGTAACTAAAAGATTATTGAACCTGTGGTCTTATCTTCAAGCTTGATAATGCACTCCTCCCCTCTGCCGATTACTTTTAATGCCCCTTCCCATGCCCATTTGTTGACATTCCATTCATCAGCCCTAGAACAAACATAATTATTTAGAAACTGTCTCCATTAAGTGCAATGCTTTTAAGTGCTCCTATGACAACCCATGAAAGTAGGATCTCAATCCAACTTCCTAAAATGTACCATGGGTGACAGATCCAAGTGATTCCTCAAGAGGTTTGGACCTACAATATCTTCTATCACCTGAAAATCAGACCAATCCAGTCATTAAGTGTGGACCACTGATCAATTCTCCTAACCATCCTTTCTTTGTACACATGGCCCATCTGATGACCATACATACCTGAAATTTGGGCTTTGGCACATACATGGCAGGCCCACGAGGAATGCCCTAGGTCTCTCGCACACACATGGCACATTCTCATGAGTATCTGACCCGATTTAGATCTTCCACTCAAATTTTTTTTTTTTAAAAAATCGGCCATTTCACTCCTCGGCGGTGACAATGTACTAAACAAAATGGTTGGTTAAAATGATTTTTTTTTTTTCTAGTCATCCATTTTGTTTTACATATTGTGGCCCATTGTGGAGTGAAATAAACAGAGTTTTGGTTCATGAGATAGAATGAGTGTGGCCCATGAAGAAAATGCCAAAATTAAAGATGTATTACACGAATTTCCTGTATGTTGCCAATATATAATTAAAGATGTATTCATTCCAAGCAAAATTTGCACCAAAACTCCAATGACCTGAAGCGTACAAGTAAATCTATCAAAAGTGGCATAAAAATTGAGGGAAACATCATAAAATGTTTTAGCTTGTATGAAATTATGTTGATGATGATGATTCACTAGTTCTACTTCTTTGTTACCAAAGCATGAACATAAATAAAGATAAAAAGATTTTGTTTTCAATTAGATCACTCTCTGTTCATTGGATTTTGAAACCAATAAATTGCTCCAACCGGTGACAAGACTCGAAAACAATGGCAATAGAATTTTGCGATGTAAAAGTGCGGTCAAAGTGATAAGTTTTTCTTTTCCATCTGCAGAGTTGCTAAATCTTTTATGTACAACATTTGATTGATCAATATATCCAAGTCAACTATATAGCGAAATTTATACATTTATAATCTACAGAAGTAATCAGTCAATTAGTTGAGCACTTTACCAGGCGTGTATGGACATTCCCTCAACTAGAAAATGCACATTCCCTCAGCTGGAAAATATGAAGAGAAACATTAGAAAATCAAACAATTGTAATCATGAAGAAAGTTGTTGATGGTTCTTCCAAAACATATACAGGAATTGCAAGGCCCAATGAAAGTAAGGAGCGAGGTTCTTCTTCAAATTTTCAAAGTGTTTTTGGATATGATTAACTGTAGCATGCTCCAAATAATATGCGCTCATTTCCTTCCTGCAATGCAAATAATGAACATTATCATTCTAGTAAGAAGTGGAGCAGTATGCTCTAGGAATGGCATTTACCAATTGAAAAAAAAATCATGTTAAAGCAAAAGATTTGCTGAAAAGGAACCCATTCTTAGGTTAGCATGCATTGTGGACTAACGGTCTAAACGTGTATTGTGATCGTCGACAGACTGTTAGAGGTTTCAATATACAATATATAAATTAATATATATGTATTTGTGTGCTTGTCTGTGGAAGGAAAAAAGAAAAAAGAAAAAAGGACACGTAAGCATACTAGTTGCATGAGAGGAGAATTGATTTTAGAAATGAATAGTGAAGCCATCGCTCTGTTATAAAATGAGCTAATAAAATGGATGAACAGAGTAGATAAAATATATAAATCATTCTGGGGCCCACAACACTAATCAGTGCTGAGATCTGGGTAGTGGAAGTCCGGTGTTGGGGTCACCATCTAAACTGTGTCCGCGCTATTGCCACTTGGGACCCAAATGGGACTACCTATGACCACGGTGTACTATTGCCCCGGTTGTAGACTCACAAGAGTTTCAACACCACCTCCTCTTTTGAGATTTGAAATATACAACTTACCCTTCAAATTATGAAAATACCCACCAGTATTTAGTATCAGATAAAGATGAAGATACCTCAGGTAGTTTTTTTTTTCCCCCTTGGAGGAACAGGATTCCCTGTAAATAATTAAGAATGTTCTTATCGTCCCTATAAGCACATTAGGATAGCATTAAGGTGCTTTGGTCAGAGATCAAGTGAGTGTTTTGTTGGGAGAAAGGTGATTCTACCATTAAGAATCGAGGGCATGCTTCTTGACCCCAATGAGCTTAACGTAGTACTCGACTTGCAAAAGTGCTGGCTGGATAAACAGCAAACCTCTTATGATCAGGCTCTATGAATCATAACATGTTTTTGCTCTCTTGTAGGAAATTTAAGAAAACAAAATCAATGAATGCAAACTTATTCATGTATGGTGCTGCTCTTAATTACCACAAGGATTGGGAGTTCAATCCTCCAAAGTCAGCCTTATCGAGATAGATGCATTTCCAATTTCAGTAAACCTTGCTACACATCAAATGATTAATCTCTAGTAATCTAATCTGTGCATCTGTATTTTGTATGGAATTTCTTGTCTTTTTAAGGATTTTTTTATTTTTTATTTTTATTTTTTATTTTTTAAAAGATAGCAACAGTTACAAAAGCAATTGGGGGAGATGTACCTGAATTTGATATTCTAGATAGTCACATAGAGAAAAAGGTGCATCCTAGATGTGGAAAAACAACTGTGAGCTTTACATACTGCTGCTATGGGTAATAGTTCCTTGAATGCCTAGGTTCTTAACTTGCAAATCTTGCTTGATTATATAACCCCACCAGCATTTTGATGTAGTCATGTATCTATAAATGTAATACTGTCCAAAACCTATTAATTAATCATAAGAGAAGGATGAAAAAAACCAGGATCTCTTAAGATAAAGACTTCTCTCGCAAGATTTCTCTAGATAAACTTGAGAAGATTTCTAGAATTTCCATGGTAGATTTGAGAAGCCTACAAATACCATTCCATTCCACTCATTCAATCCAAACTAGGGCTAGTGCCAACTGATTCGTAGTGATGGCCTGGCCCCTATATTGCGTATGTCTATCCTTTTAAGTTGGACATGGTAGGTTAGTGATTACAAGTTGGATGTGATAGGTCAGTGATTGCGATAAGGGTGCTAGTCCCAACAATAAATGGAATGTGGCGCTAGATACATTTTGGAAAATTTCTTTTTATAAATTAAATTATTGCAATTCAATCCAATTGAGTGACCAAACTACACTAAACCAATGCAAATGTTTTAATTGAGGTATTAATCTTACAACATTATTGATGACAGATCATAAGAACTAGTTTTATAGTACCTGTGGAAATTTGGAAAGCTTCAGTAGATCAGAAAAGGCCTCATTTTCTTCATTGTTTCTGTCAGGATACCACGTCTTAAATCAGAAAATGTAGTTTTCCCTAAGAACCATCACGTCCTTTCTTGCTTTTCTTCTTCCCTTTCTTAGTTGTTGTGGAAGTCTTCTTCCTTTTTTAGTTGGTGAAAGATGATGCAAAATTTTCAGGATGTATTTACTCTCCATCATCATCATCAGCTAGAGGCTGCTTTGGAACCTCCTTACTTACAATAGAATATGTTGTGAGAACCACATCATATCTCGACAGCTCAATGGGATCTTTTGTCCGGGTACCTCCATGATAGACCAAAATGGAAAGCTTAGCATCATTACTAACCTTTTCATCCAGTTCTCGGGCCCACTGTCGAAGAACACTTGCTGGGCACACAACCAATGTACCAGCTTCTGTTCTACCCTTCCGGGATGTGGGATATTTAAAATCCTGATGTTTTCCTATCTTATTCGCTTTCCAAAATTCAAGTATGCAGTCATCCTCATCCAAATTCAAGGCTTCAGTTTTAACCTGGGATAAATCATCGGATGTGGATTTGGACTGCATTGGCCTCTGCATTTGTATAAGGGCAATGGTTGATATAGTCTTACCAAGGCCCTGACAGATAACAGGAAGATGAGCTTGGCTATAGTGCAAAGCAAAGAACCCAAGCAATGTACAAACTAGCTGCAAGAATTCCAGATGAGTAACTTGATCATCTACAAGAATTCCACCTAAATAGTGCAAACTAGTGACTCTTTCTGAAGCATCCATGCCAACGCAATTCTCTGTAAGATGAGACAAGTTATTATGAACCATGTAACTTGTAAAAGAACAAAAGAATAAAGCAATAGAACAGACTCAAACAAACAAACAGAGACTGGTGCCTTAAGAGAGGAAAGACGAGACCATTGTAAATTGGCTTCCAATTTTGGTGAGCAAGATCCTCCAAGAAAACTCTGTTTCAAGAATGATTTGACACCAAGAGTAAAGCTGCAGGACACTAGCAACAAGGACAAAGAAACAACTGTTAAGAACTAACAGTGAGAAACCAGTTTCACCTCCTGCCGCCATGGAAGATGAGAAACTTAAATTCTTTTATAATTTCAAAACCAACATTGTGTGAACTCAATCCAAAAGATCAGGCATACCAATACATATCTCATAATCAACCATTTGCCATAGAAATAAAAACCATACCTTCCAAGCATAACACCAACACCACGTAGGTGTGTCGTGTCAATAATATAAATGTAGTGCCTCACAACCACAACACCAATACTCCTGATTACAATGGAGTGGAGGTTCAACACATAACATAGTAATATTCACTATCTTCCATTGTCCACATTCAACGAAAACTAGGCCAAAGACTAAAGTTAGAGGATCTTCTAATCTGCGAGAACTTTGGAGCATCACCCACCAATAGAGGGGCCCATCAGATGGACAGCTGTGAATCGTGATCATCAAATGATGGGCCCAACATGTACAACATCCTGCTTCTGAGCAAACTACCACACTTGTTGAGGCTCGAGTCTGGACCAGTAACTCATCTAAGATGGGAGGTTTAACATGTGAAATCAAGCATGAATTTTCTAAATTTTCACACCTTCTTTTCCAAAATGGACTAAAGTAAAGAAGAAACTTTTACTCTCAAAAGTGGAATGCTCAACAAAACATAATCGAGTTGGTTGACCACTAAAGCTAATACATAAATCACATAATAACCAAAGCTTCCAAATTTAATGTCATCCAAATCATACAAGTGAGAAATCAACAAAAGGATCTCTCATTAATACCTTGCAATGCTACTTGAAAAACTAGTCTCTCATTATTTTCCATAGGGCCTTCTTCTACTACTACTCGGGAGTCTGAGAAAATGTTCTGATTACTTCCATTACCTAAAATGCGAATGAAGTTTATATATTTGTAGCTTCCATTACCTAAAAAATGAATTTAAGTACATGAAAGTGAGTTCTGTTTAGCCCCATGGTACCCACTCTAGATGCTTCAGTCGTTCATCAAGTGGACCACATGTGTACTTGAATGTAGACGTTACATTCAAACTCTTTTTAAACCATCCACTATTTCATTGTATGAGTCCCTAAACCTATTGTTTTGAAAATGCAAACTGAAACTAGATAAAAGCAGTCAAAGCAAATGCACTCAATTTGAATAATGTGACAAAATGAGGCAAGTTTCATAGGTTGAATTTCCACCGAACAACATTGCACCACTGGTTAAGTTTCAAAGGCAAGAAACAGATGAGAGTTAGAGTCATGACTCACGAGTCCTATAATTGGACATGATTTTCTAGCTTTGCATAAGTGATACCCTGCAAGAAAGAAAAAGAAACCTAATTAAGATCACCAAGAAATAGTTCTATTTCCAAATGCATTTCAATAAAATCCAAATAAGATGACCCAAATAAGAGGAGAAAACAAGAAAAGAATAAACAATCTAGATCACACAATGTTCTTAATATCCAAGCTCCATTCCAAAGAAAATCTTTGAAACCATCGGTGTAATGCCAGAAAGAATAAACAAAATTTATAATAGAAGCAAAGGAAATAAGCACTACCAAAGGATAAAGAAAAGGTTAGTGCATTATAATGTTTTATTTAAACCAACATGATTTAAATGATTTTTAAACTCGCAAGTATACGAATCAGATGTAGATATGTACGTCCACGAGATTTCCCACGAATGTCGTCACAACTCAAATCTATGATTCTCCTTAACTAATCCAACAAATAATGGAATGAACTACTAAGCACAATTCTAAGAAAAAAAACAATTAAGAACAGGGAAGAAAATTCAATCAGAAAGAGAGCACTAGGACTTTCGAATCCACCCCTAATTATTCTAACCCTTGTTTTGTCTGTTGATTCACCTTGATCTAGATTGATACCACTTTATAGAGAAAGCACAATCGTGTCCTTAATCGGGCATACTAGACTGTCTAATTCCTTTAAGCAATGCCATGAATAACATATCCCATGTCCTTGGTCAAGCACATGGAATGTACCACATTAAAGCAACTTCCTCTATAGCTGTTTTGATCGACACAAGCACCTATAATAAGCATCCAAACAACATCCATATATATACTTTGGTCAAGTTCATAGATGGAGAAGTATAGAATTTAAACTAATCAAGCCCACTTAGAGAAAGAAACAAATTAATTAATATTCAAAGTAAATCAACCAATATGAAGACTAATGGAGGGGCTTCATCTCACCCCTAGTGAGAGATTAGTGACCCATAAAATCCATCAAAAAGATTATACAAAATTCATAAAAACAAAACACCAAACCAATCGATCTCTCTCTCTTCCTTCTTCTCTTTCTTCTCTTTCTTCTCTCCCTTGCTCTAGATCTGGAATTCCCTGTTTCTCAATGAATTTCCCACGTCCATAATTCCTCTTACATGGAAGGTCCGGAGTCGATGGAGTCGTAGCGGACACATGTAAGTATAATTTTTCGCAACCATGATCGGTATATAGTTGTTTTAGAAAATCCAAGTCCATTGGATTCAGGACGAAATTTCTCAAGAATGGGTGGTTTTGAATGTCCATTGACGCGGCCCAAGAGAAAAATTCTCTAAAGATTTGAACATTCTAGATAAGGCGACCCTTTTGAGACCACATTTCTGTGTACGCATTGGTGTAAAATATTAACATGGTTTTGAAGTTTACGAACCCATCTACCGATGGAGAAGATTGGATCGGCCAAATACCCGATCTCCCAAAACGGACATTCAATCCGGCCGTTATGCGGACGTCAACACCGACTGCCGTGGTGATGGTGGGGTCCACATACTTGGTATTCTAGAAATCCACTCCATTCATTGGATGGAGGATGAAAAAACAGTTGGGAATATGCATTTTTTCTCCGTTTTGGTCCGGGCCACAGAATATCTTATCACACCGTCCAACCTGCGTTGGATTTAAATCTTGATGATCATTCACAAATCTGCCACCTAGGCAGTGTTGAGAAGCTTCCCTGGACTCTGATGGACGGTCCGGATTGATGATTTGATAGCCACCGTGGACCAATCGCGATCCATTAATGGAGCGTGGCGTTGTAACGGCAGGTGTGTTTTGAGAGGCGGGTGGTCAAGACTTGCCGACCGTTTCCGGCACACAAGACACAATCTTGAGTGCATGGTGTACAATCATATATGGGGCCCAAATGTTTGTGCTAAATTTTCATCCTTTTCTTCATAATTTCCAAAGCCAAATTTGAGGGTTCCAAAATCGTGGGCCTAATCGATGGTTTGTGGGCTATTTATCGTGGCCCACTTCCCGAGATCTTCAATGATGAAATTTAATATGTATGGTTAATTTATGGCCCTCATCCCATGTATGAAGTTTCGATGACGGAACTAGATCTTGGATTTCGAGCCTCTTTATCGTGCTTTCCTATACCTGTGCGTGTACATTCTTCACCAAAGTCCAGTCGAGAGATCATGAAATTCATGCCTCTTTAACATCAATTTTCAATTAAGCTCCCGATTTCATACCTGTAACATCAACTTTAATAGAGCCAATCTGCACTATTTTAGCCCAGTTGGCAAGGGAACTTGCCCTTCTCTCCTCACTCAATGTCCTAGTTGACCCATTTGTCTTCTTGGCAATGGATTGCGCATTTGCATGTAAGCTTCTTGGTTGGTGAGAAGGTTTGTTGGGTGTCTTTTTGGAATTGGAGAGAACTCGCATAAAAAAGATGGAGTGTATCCTCAAGAGATGGTTTTTAATTGTGTAGGCATTGTTGATATTGCAAAATGTTGAAGTTGTTGATGTGCCAACTTGGAGGTGCGGTTGCATGGGAGGATTTCGAGATGGTACTCCTTGTTGTGGTCCTTTTGCCCAAGAAAAATTTGGATGTCGTTACCCTAGGTTGTATGTGTTTGAGTAAGGATTACCCTGGGTTTTAAAAAGTGTTCATAGCATGAACTTGTTCGTAGAAGAGAAGTCGGGGATCTTTTGATGGACGGACCGCATAGGATGGGCGAACTAGAATATGTGGCACATGCCTCGACTTGAGCTATTTGTGGAGGTCCATTATTTAAACCAGCATCAACTTTCTTTGTCAGGTTATCAAGCTTGGCCCATGACTCGACATGACTCCTATCTCATATATACCACCTCTCTTTTGTGGTTGGGGACTTTTGTCACCTCTATTTGAATAGTCCCATTGCTGGGAATTTTCGCACAAGGTTTCAAAGAAGTTCCATGCTTCGACATCACTTTTGGTCATGAATGACCCTCCACTGGTGGCATCAACCATGGTGAGGACATTTAAGAAGTATTGAACTTGTTGCCACTTCTCAAAACCATGGTGAGGACATTTAAGAAGCAAGTCCTTCCATCTTTCCCAACATTCATGAAAGTCATCGGATGTGTGAGTTAGTAACTACGGAGGGCATTGGCCTTTGTGAACGGGGAAGAACTTGTTTAAGAACTTAGACAGTTGGTCCCATGTAGTGATAGAGAGAATTCAACCATGCTTTCGCCTTATCCTTCAAAGAAAAAGGAAACAAACAGGATCAAATGAAGTTTTGGAACTTAAAGGTGGAGCAAATGTCAAAGAATTCTTTCACATGATGATATGGGTACAATCCATAAAGGATGGCAACAATTGATGACTAGGTTTAAGTTCAAAGTGTGTGCAAGTGGTTGGCAACACTATGCATGAAGGCGCATTCTGAATAATCTTTGAGAGCTTTAACTTCATTCTCATTCGCCATTTCAACAGGATTATTTCTCAATCTTTCACGCAAGTGTTCTTTCTATTTGAGACAAGTTCTATATTCGAGAACCTAGCATAAACTATGTTAAAAAGAATGTAAGAAAGAAAACTAAACTGCTAAGAGAAATAAAACAGACAAACAGATTCTGTTAAAACTATGTAAATAAGAATGGGAAGAAAGAACCAAAAAGAGATGATAGATGTCGAAAATTTTTAGTAGCTTCCTTCCTCAATTCCTGTAAACAAAAAAAAAAAAACAAATTAAGTTTCCTAAAATAATGATAGAAAAATCCTAAGCAAGAATGGGTGGTTTTCCATTGGATTCAGGACGAAATTTCAGTCAAGAATGGGTGGTTTTGAATGTCCATTGAACTAGAAGAAAATAAAAAAGATCAAGAACGTTGCAGGGTAGCCCTTTTGTGGCCTCTATACCGCACACGTGTGTACGCATTGGTGTAAAATATTAACATGGTTTTGAAGTTTACGAACCCATCTACACGATGGATGGATTGGATGAGATCTCCGCAAAACGGACAACGTTAAATTCTCAACACCGATCGCTAGGGGTTTATCCAATACTTGGTATTCAGAAATCCACTCCGTTCATTGGATGGAGGATGAAAAAACGGTTGGGAATATGCATTTTTTCTCCATTTTGGTCAGGAATATCTTACCATACAATCTCATGGATTTAAATCTTGATGATCATTGCAGGCAAATGAGAAAGCTTCCTGGATGCGCGGTCCAATTGATGATTTGATAGCCGTGGTGGACACAATGCAAGGTGGAAGACGTTGTAGACGACAGTGCAATAATTTGAAATGTCGCCAAGCACTGGCCGTCAAGCGGATCCACAACACATCGAGTGCATGGATGCATCATATACAATGGATGTTCAAGAAAGAAAAAGAAACCTTTTCTTCATATTAGACCACCAAAGCCAAATAGTTCTATTTCCAAATATCGGGTTCAATCGATGGTTTGTGGGATGATCAGATCGTTGGCCCACTTAAGATGAAATTTAAATGTATGTTTAATTTAGCCCTCATCCCATGTATGAACAATCTAGATCACACAATGGAACTTATGTGATCTTGCAAGCTCCATTCCAAAGTGCTTTCTCGGATGAAACCATCGAGTCCATAATGCCAGAGACTTTGGAATCATGAAATCCATGCCTTTAACAATTTATAATAGAAGCAAAGAAAAATAATACACATTAAGCCAAAGGATAGAGCAAAAGGTTATGCAATATTCGAATATCACATTATCAAACTGATTCCACATCTCTAGCCAACTAAAATTCATGCACTTTAGAAAAAAAATGATCTACACAATTCAGGAGCTCTATACCATCTTGTTGCAACATAATCCTGTAAGCAATTGAAATAGAAAACCATGAATATGCATGATACTAAGAAGAGCCTCTATTGTATGAGAGAAATAGCAAAGCTGAAATTAAATAATAAGAATCTCATCATCTCCTTCCCAATTCAGTTGCCAGATGGAACAGTTACATGGTCTAACAGTAAATCAAAAGAAAATGGCATGCATTTAAAAACCTGATTTCTTACTTCCTGGTTGAATGGTCCAACTTCCAGCTGATGAATAACATTACAAAGTACACGACTCCCATTGAGAAAGCTATATGGAAGAAACCATATTTATAAGGGATGTCATCTTGTGATTGAACTTCATCCTTGCGAAACTGGACAACATATCAGGAACACTCCTTGTCAACTTGCTAATCCAGAAGGGCAAGGCAAGGCCCAAAAGGACGTGGATGAATGACCTGTTCCACAAGAGGTAATTTATGAAAGTTACCATTTGTCTGTCACTGAAATTTCTCCAAAAAAAAAAAAAAAACAAAACAATGGTATATTTGTTGTTTTTTTAATCTGCTTGGAACAGGTTAAGGCTCAATAGCAAGAACACCTGAGTCAGCCAACTGAATTTCAACCCAAGTTGCCTAACCCAAACCAACCTGAATTCCTCTGTATTTGACCCTAATCTAAATTTCAACCCAAGCTTGCGAGTTACTGATCAGCTAGGTCTCCTAGGATATACTAGAGCTTCTGTGAACTGAAGACACGGTTACATTAATAAATCACAAGAAGAAGACGAAATTAAAAAAAAAAAAAAAAAAAAAAACACACACTTCAAGACGCTGGTATAATGATGGGTGATATGCAAGCACTTGGAAATTATTTAGAAATTGCATACGTGGAATACAAGTAATTCAAATCAAAATGTCCAATTATGGGTCCCGGTATAGATGCATCATGAAAACATTTATTTGATATCTGACTATTGGATTAGAAGTTAAAAACACCCAGGTCATATTTTAACAAACAAGTGACCACATATCAAGGGTTAGGATTGTTCAACAATCTGACATTTGGTCTTGGTGAAAACAATTTAGTCAGCATATCAAGAGTCATATGCTGCTTGAGTATTTAAAAACTTCCCATTCAAACCACAACCAAAATCAAGATTCATTGAGCAAACAAGAAGCTTGCAGTAAGATGAATGCAAGAGCATGTTTCAGATAGTTATAAATAACTTCGAGCATGAAACAAGAATAGAAGGCTTAACAAGTGAAGATACATTGTTCAAGCTCCAAATATTAAAACATAAAACAGAACCAACTTCCACGATGCATTAGAACTTAGGAACACCTAAAAGAGAATGCATGATGAAAACAACAAAGACATCTGGAAAATTCAAAATTTGAAACTTCAATAACCCCAAATAGCTATGATGATGAACTGGAGAGGTGAGCAAGTTCTCATCAGCTACATTGCTCTCAAGTTGGAAGTGTCCATTGTCAAGACCATTCATCAGGCAGGTCCCATCATGGATGAAATTAGGGAGCTCAACAAGTTCTTGTCTCGATGACCTGCTCGACGTTGAACACGTGTCATGACCATTCATTGTCAAGACCATTCATGAGGTGGTTCCCACCAAGGATAGGATACTGTTTGCCAATCACACAATGTGCAACCTCACCTGCACAATTGGGGGAACTTGTCACATTCATTGCTGACAGTTGCCAATATCCTTTTCCATCATCCTTTGTATGTCTCAACATCGAACTGTTAAGATTGTCTGAACAGTGAGATTTTGTCATAGTTGCAGATCCATGGAAGGATCCACCCATCCAAGTGGACAGCCAATTACATTGGCCATCTAGTGACATTTCCAATTTCTAGTGGGAAATCTAGACGATAGCAAAAGTTATAGATGACTGCTTTAATTTTTGTTGTCAGCCAAGGAAATACTTAACCCAACTGAAAATTTTGTAGTAGAAAACACCAAAGATGTTGTAATGTATCCACTTCAAGAAAAACACAGAAAAAAAGTCAGTAATAGAAGAGGTGGGAAGAATAACTGTTGCCGAATTGGAATACCTTCCTCTCCAATATATCCACATTGTCTTCTCCTATAAGGAGAGTGGAGGAAGCGCAGGTTGCAATGATGTCTTTTGATGTGATGACAAATTCCAGCGAAGGATCCACACCGGGTAAGATGTGAAATTACCTCGCGTTGAAGATCCTACAATTCCTCTGCTCTAGACCAAGGTGATGTTTCAAGATTTACAAGCAAAGCAGCAAGTTAATACTACAAACTACCTGCCTAAGATAATTCAATGCTTGTCTTTGGAAACATCTTTCTCGGGTACTTGAGATTCCAATTCCTTGGGTTTCATCTTCTCTGCAGCCCTAAAAACTAACAATCATAAGGCAATGATGAGTTCTTAAGAGATGTTTATGGTAAAATGATTAACTGATTAAAACTACAAGTTCATGTGCAACATTTGAGAGAGACATGCGCTAGCGTAGCATAGTAGCAATGCAAGGACAGAAAATTGAATCATTGAATGAAAACAATGGTTTCATGAGAATATTGATGTGTCCACAGTTCCCAAACATGGTTAAAAGACTTGGCGACTTGTTCTCGAACTATCTAACTTGAAAGTAACACGATCCAAAGTTGGAGACACTTAATATGGATGCTAAGGAGCCTATTTGATGCATGAGAATCCATAATAAAAAGAAGAAAAAGTGTAATCATTAATGTTTCCCCTAGTTTGACTTGCATAGAAAATCATGGATTCCATGATATCACTACACTTTCCCACTTGTACAATCCACAAGCACAAAATTTATGGTGACCATTGTGAGATAAAACAGAGATTTGACTGAATTCCCCTCCTACACATTTCATCGAATAGGTTCCAAGCATGTCATCCAAAAATCGTAAGTAATGACATTTGACTAAATTCCCCTCCTACGCATTTCATTGAGCAGGTTCCAAGCATCACACAACAACTTATTCAAACAACAAGCATTTATCAAAATATTGTAAGTATAGGCATTAAGAATTGCATACCGATCAAGATGCAGATAAAATTCCTGAAATTTTTTGCTAGTAAATCACTTACTACTTGCCCCATTTACTACCATCCAAACGACATCAGATTCTTCATTCCCAGATAGAAAATGTTAACCCTCTCTCTACACATGAATTTGAGGAGTTATTTGATACTCCCGGCAGAGTATAACACTAGATATGCAGACATTAATACGAAAATCACCAAACCAATCCAAAAAACAAATCTCAACAAAACTAACCTCCAAAATGGGATCCAAGATCGAGAATCGAAGCCCTATTTCATGACAATGGAATCCGAGATCGAAGATTCATCGCCTCAAAAGCGGTCGAACGATAGAAAATCTGCTCGGGAACAAGTGGATGGAGTGAAGGTCGATCGATCTATGATCTCTCAGCCTACGAGAGATCGAGATGGACAGAGATCGGGAGTGAGGGAGCGGGTGAGAGAGAGGGAGAGAGATCGAGAGGGAGGGAGGGAGTGAGGGAGCAGGAGAGAGAGAGGGAGAGAGATCGGGAGGGAAACAGATCGAGAGGGAGGGAGCGGGAGAGAGATAGGGAGAGAGATCGAGAGGGAGGGAGAGGGAGGGAGAGAGATCGAGAGGGAGGGAGTGAAGGGGTGAGGGAGCGGGAGAGAGAGAGAGAGAGAATGGGTGCGGCTGCGGTGGAAATAGAAATAGGGTTTTTCTTTTTCTTTTTCTTTTTCTTTTTTCAGTTTGAGAACGGTTTAATAATTTACAACCGTTCCAGAAACAAATGTGTTACCATACCTAAATGGTATTTTTGGTGTAGTGAAGCTCTACACATTAGGTATATGATCAACTATGCATGTAAATATTTTTCATTACGTATATATATTTATTATTGGCAGTCACACCTAAGATTGCCAATAAATATGTTAAGTGATACATTGAAAACATTGCATAACTTATATAGGGGGTGCTCACATGAATTGCCAGCTTTGAAGAATATTTTAAAGTGTCATCATGCAATCTTGAAATTTTATCTTAGTGTTTTTCTTAAAACAATCTTAAACATAATGATTGATCATTTATTCATATTTTTAATGACATGTATTTATCTTATATTTCAAGATTAAAACAATTATCAGAGATAAATGAGATATTGGAGGAAACAGATTTAAAGTTAACAACTTAAATATACTTTTCCTACAAAAAAAATTATTTGGTTTGTTAATTCATTAATTTTTGATATCCTAAAAATAGGATAGGAAAAAAAAAAAAAAAAACTCTAAAAGGGTTTTTGCAAATATCTACATCAATATAATAGGGTATTTTTCTATACTTGCCTCAAAGTATTGACTGGTTATTACAAATACCCATTTTTATTTTTATTTTTTGTTCAGTTTCTGATGACAGTCAAGTTTAGAGGCATTATTTTTTTCAAAATCATAAACATGCCACTTCAAAATGACAAAAATAACCCATCCTAAACTTGTACCTCTCACCTCGGAAAAAAAACTACCATTTTCCCTTGAAATCATGTACATCTATCTCTTCAAAGTTATCTTTCTTCTCTTATTCACGACTTTTTTTCTTTATTTAATTCGAAAAAAAAAAACACCAAGTTACGGAAAAATGCCCATGCAAAACTGATGCAAGTAGAGTAAATATACACAAAAAAAGAGCCAAACAAAAATCGGGAGAAAAATTAGAGACAAGAAACATGGATGTATATTATTTAATAATATGCTTGCATATATGAGTCAATAACACACCACCAAGAATTCATGAAATTCATAATATGTAACTGTATAAAGAATCTTTCAAAAAATAATCTCTGAAAGATATATCTTTGTTCCCGTGCTCTCTTATATAAACAACATTACAATAAAAAGTACTAATCAAAGGCTACTAAAGCAATGCTTTATTAGGTTTAAGTACTTATTAGAAGATGTTTATTTTAAATTAAGGTGATTATATATAACACCCCATACTTTCCAGTACTCGGGTGTTACCATATAACCTAATTTATTATAAATACAAACCTAGCTTAAGAGAATATTCACTTTCATTCTAGCCTCAATCCAACTGTTGAAAGCAATCCTCATCCATATCAAGCTATCCATCCGTTATTATTCAAGATGGGCCTTCACATTGTTAGAGAAACCTATTTTTAGGATTTCGATTTTGTTGATAGAAAAATCTAATTAGCCATCTTAGATCTAGAAGCTTGAATCACGAGATCCACCTTTCGTAGTGTCCATAATAACCTATTAGTCAATTTATCATCTGATCACACAATTTGACCACTTGGTTATGAAAACAACCCTTAAAGACCCATCATGATTTGACTAGGAACCTTGGTAACTGTTGATGGTTAGATTTGAATATAATTTGGCCATCAGATCGACAAGAATCCAAAAATAGATATGTAACATCCTGGATTTTTGCCACTTGGAATTAGACGTCCTTCGGCAATGGGTCGATCCTAACACCTTATTAACTTGTCAGAACTCAATCCCAAAGTCTAAAACTACTTTTGAACCCATTTCCTTCACAAATCCCACCCTTCACCACCTTGATCTTTCAATTTTTTGAAGTACTTTCACCCTAGACACTAGCTTAAACTAGCTAAGTAGTATAACTTGGATCACTTTATATACAAACTACAAAGGACTAAGTACCACCTCAGACAGAAATCTTATAGGACTAAATCCTTTAGAAATGAGACAAAGTAACTAAGTGCTAAACTAGATTAGCTACGAAATCCATTTGATCCACTTTAAATACGATCCGCAAGACCCAAAACTTGTAGAATCATTGACGCTAGGTTACCCTAAAATCTAGGATCAATCTCATTACCCAATTGCTCTCGGAAGCATCTCGAAACTCCGTATCAGATCTGGACCGCACGTCGGAAGTCTGATTAACACGAAGTTAAGAAATTAGGACCACCTTGCTGGGCTTGACAACTATCTCGGAAATCAAATCCAGATAGTGTCCCAGCGCTATTCGCTTGAGCTCGGAGCGGGGAGTGTGAGAAATGTGAAAATAATTCTAAATTAAATTCAAAATAATGAAATCTGAGACTTGTCGCTTGCGGGTCAGTATTAAGCAACCTGACCATCAGAATCAAGCCAAATTACACCCTCGGATCAGGGATATTTCCCCAAACATATCCATGTACTCGGAATCTTCGATTGAGATTCACTGACCGTTGAACTGAAACTGGTCCGCCACGTGCGATCTGAAAACCCTACTGGAACGAAACCTCAGCTGAACCTAGATCCAAGGTCTGTGAGCTTAAGTCCGACTTTTGGCTCAAGGAGGCCCACCAGAAGTTCTCTGTTGAGCTGGAAAAGAGTCGCTTTAATTATAACCTAAGTATACTTTGTCCACAAGTCTATTTCAGAGTGTTTTTAGGCTATATAAGGACCTTAGAACCCTCTCTCTCATAGCCATATGAATTTGAGAGAAACTCTAGAGAGAGAAGAGAGAAAAGAGAGAGAAAGTGTGAGAGAAGTGGAAGAAACTCCTTACTGCTTTTCCCTGCCATTCTACAAGCCTATCTTGTCGCTTTCCCGGCGAATCCGACTTCGTTTCTAGGTAAGAAACCCTAACCCTAATCTGATTTGGGGTTGTGGAGGTTGTAGGTTATGAAATAGCTAACCTATTTCATTTTATAGGTTGCTAAACTGCCGTACACGAAAGCCTAGCAAATCTATCGAGTTCTTTCTGATTCTACGACAAAAGGTGCAGACTTTAGATGTATAGGTTATGGTTTTCAATGCTTTCAATGTCAGATAATGGTAGATTCATGATCTGCATGCAATTGCATATGTACAAAGTGCTGTTTGTTTTCCATTTTGATTAAAGACGAAGTATATGGAATTTTACATATTCTAGGTATTTGTAGAAAGTACGGTATACATATAAATTTTGCAAATATGTTTGCCATGATTATTTGCTATATGAATATATTATGTATGGATAAAATATTTATTTGGCAAAAGGACTCGCCCTAATACATGTTTTGCTAATATACACTATGTATGTTGAAATAATGTATTCTAAGTGTTTGTGAAAATGACCGAATGAGTATAGAATTCTCATTCGTGTTCATCATGACTAATTGTCATGGATATATGATTGTTGTATTGGCGATACCCCTTTAACGAAAGGATTTGCCCTAAATCACGCCACGGCCAATAAACACTATATATGTTACAATGTGTGGCTCAAGTATTCGTGGAAATAACTGAATGAATATGGAACTTGGATTCATGCTTGCCATGATTATCCGTTGTGGGTGCACACGTGTTATAATTGGGGCAACTCCCTAGTGAAAGGATTTGGCCTAATGCCTATGTGATCAACATATGTCATGTATGTTGATGTATGTAGTTTAAAGTGTGTGTTGAAAGGTCTGAATGAGTAGTAGTTAGTAAATTGTAATGTATAAGGGTGTTGAGATATGATTCTCAACTTCTTTAACTATGTGTATGATTTCTTTAGATATCTATGTGATTAGGAATTGAATATGTACAAACTCATGCTTATGTTGTACTTCATAACATGCTCAACTAATTGTATGATTTTATCTGTGTAATGCATATGTTTAAATTCATGTTTATGTTGTATTCCATAAGTGCCGTGAAGGGTGATGGGGAGTGGTGTAATAAAAGTGCGTCTGCAAATTTCTGGCAAGACCCTAAGCGGATGTTATCAGACTTTGATTGTATGATTTGAATCTTGATCCATTACTGCTTTACCTATCTGCAATTGAATGTGATTGGGGCTATTGTATAGTCCAGGCAGTCGGTAATAGGATCGAATTCATGGCTGAGATTCATTCGCCACGTAGGACGTGTTTGACGAACCCGAGTCGTGCGTTGCTTGTCGGTATGGTTAGGCCACACGAAGTGCTTATGCACTTCATGTCGTACAACTCAACGGGCGCTCGTGCTAGTCGAGCTCGTCAAGTAACCCAATCTGTCTTATGTATGTTCACCATGTTTGGACGCTACTGCTTGAACCTAAGGTACCAAACTTACCAGTGAAAACCCCGTTAACTATGGTACCTCGATCCGCTAAGACTCATGAGCCAGACATGGTGGTATGGGATACCGTGGTCAAGCTGTCGGCCTACGCTGGAGCCACGTGACTCCCCATAGTGACCATTGAGCAACCAGATTCGTGAGCCGAATACAGTGGTATGGGACACTGTATTCGAGCTGTCGACACTTACGGCGAGAGCCGAATATGGTGAGACTTGTATTCGTGTTAACGAGCGACGAGCCCTTCGTAGTGTCTTCGAGTATACTCTACAGTCTGTGATTGGCGATGAGCCCTTCGCAGCAACTAGAGCATGAGTTGAGCCGAGTACGGTGAGACCTGTATTCAAGCTGACGGCCAGCAATTGAGCCGAGTACGGTGAGACCTGTATTCGAGTTGATGGCCAGTAATTGAGCCGTATACAGTGAGATCTGTATCCGTGCTGACTGGTGACGAGCCCTTTGCGATGCCTTCGCGATGCCTCTCGAACCATAATATCATATGAGATTATGTAGGTTTGATGACCCTAGAATGGATCATGTTTGGGAATGATATAAGGGAGGTACCTTAGTTTCCCAATACTGCTATTTGAAATGGACTAATAACAACTCGGTAATCATGCTCATCATGCATTGCATGTGCCTGGAAGATGTGGAACACAAAGGAATGCATGCATATCGCGAACGTAAGATGGTGTCGCATGAGAGTGATTTGGCAAGGGCATTCATTATGTCATTTCATACTTATATTAAATAAGAGTAGTTAGGATTGTTTGATTGTACTGCTTTATCATTATTGCTTGACTGAATTGATAACATGTTAACCTATGCTTTATTGTTCCACTGAGTTGATCACTCACTCCCACATTACGGGACAGTGTTGTACACACCAACCTGACTTGTTTGAGTTTCAGGTGATGGCAATGCTTATGAAGCAGAGCCGGACTACTACTATGATGTTGAGGAGGAGTCCTCCTATATGTAACTCTCTGACAGGTCTATAAAGACCTGGAATTGCATTGACGGGGCCATGATATTTGGGATAGAAGACATTACACTACCATAACTCGGTATATTTTGAAATTATACTTGTAATTCTTTAACCTGGTAATATTATCACACGCTGGAGACTCACCACAGTTTATATATTTTATATATCTATCACAGTCTTCCACTTGCAAATTTAACTGTCTCTAGAGTATGATATATTATTTTGGCTTAATCTCACTCATGTTCACTACTCTAATACAGATAACATCAATCATCATTCATTTTGTTGCATATGTGATGCATTGGAACTCGGGAGTTGAGTTTATACTCGACCCCCGATTTTCAGGGCGTTACAAGATGGTATCAGAGCATGATTTGGATTAAACCGAACCTGGGTTATGGTCACACGATGCACTCTGACGTACTCAGACTTAGGAGGGGGCGACGAAATGTAGAAATCGACTTAGGATTTTCCAAATTCACCGAACGGCGAAACCGACCGAAATCGACCACTGAGATTGGGCCTGTACACACCCATGATCACGCGAAACGATCCCGAATTTCTTCTAGGCCGCCAGTCGACGGGTTTGAGTCGTTCCCTAGAAACGAATGTCCTTAGGTCGTGGGTCAACCACAACACCTTACACTTAATCTCAAAGCCTAAAACCCCTTTTATCCAATTCTTTCAAAATCCCTCCTTGCACCACTTCATTCTTTAATTTTTTTTCTAAATCCTTTCATACCAGATATAAAGTCTAACGTATAAATGATGAAGAATAATACTTAAAAAAAAAGTTACTATAAATAGTAAATATATGTATAAATTGGACTTTTGACCATTCAAACTTTGAAATCTAACTAAATAAATGGGTTAGTTGGATAAATTAACTCCTCCTACCCAAAAATCATATGCCACACGTCACATAAACTCTTTCCGGTTTGCAAATTGGCCTCAATAACACCTCAAATGGAGTCGGGGGCTACACTATGAAATCCGGGGGGAACCAGGACAGAACCAGGGTGCATTTAGCACATTGGGAGGGTGGTGAACACCACCCTACTGCGGTGGCACCGTAATTAGTCTGATGGACTGCGGCGGAACTGCGGTCACCGCGGTCGACCGCGGTCAGGATGGGCTGGGGTGGTCGGGCCTGTGCTGGTCATGGTCGACCCGACCCCTAGGCACATGTGGTGCCTACCAAATTTGGTGGGGGCCCCTATTTTTGCTACGTTTTGCCTCCTCTCTCTCAACTACACCTCCAAGCTCTCCATTTCTCCAAAAATTATTATTTTTGCTCTCAAATCTCTCCCAATCACCCAATCTGCCATTTTCGACCACAACTTATACCCCTCCATCAGTTATCGTAATCCCTACCTCCCTACCCTCTCGGTTGTCTCACATTTGAGCTCTTACACTCTTTATTTAAAGCTCAAAATCGTGTAAGCACTCAACCCATCCCATCTTTCCATTTTCCCTCTTTATTCCCTTTCATTTGAGCCTATGTAGGCTCAAGATTCCGAAACCTAACAACCCTTCTCCTATCTCCCATGGTTTCAGATACTATGTTTGGAATGTATGCAGTTAAACGTAAATCCAGTATTTTCCTTTCAAATTACACTTAGAAATTTGTTATCCTGGGATTTGGAAATCCCATCTCACACTTTCCAACACCAGGTTCATTTTCCAAGGCCTATAAAATTAATTTTTATCCCCACCCACCCTCCTACCAAACATGCCATTCCCAATCTTGAAGTGGGATTAGCAATGTAGTCCCATTTAAGATAATAGGCCCTAGAGTTTTGGACCTAGAGTGGTGCTCCTAAATTTTGAAAGGCCTAATAGTATGGGAAAGTCAATAATTTAATAACGTGAACCCTAGGACCTTCGTAGTTGGTATGGGCATCTGTGAGGTGCTCAGGCATAGTTAAATTCAAGTTTGGGCAACCTAATTCCAATTAGACAACTTTGACCCTAAGTGATAAGACCCTTTCTGTATTAGAAATGAAGTGAAATCATCTAGTGTATGAGCATAGACTTTGGACTACACCTATGGATTTTCACTACTCCTAGATTAAGACTAGACTACTGGTTACATTAGAGAATGCCAGAGATTGATAGATGTAGCTAGGTCAAATTAATATACCTCTTTGATCTGGGTGGCGCAGCGAAAGCGTGGTGGACCCTACCCCACTGGCCCAGGATTAAAACTGTGCTCGTTGAATACGAGCATAATAGAAGCCCTATCAAGTTCTACTATGAGAAACCGTTTTAGGATGATCTAGTAAGATTTGTTTCACCATTTCCTTGGACATAGATAATAATGAGGACTCTCTTAGACTAAGACCTAAAGGGCAACCTTAGAAATAGATAATTTGAGCCTTTTAATGATGGACATTCCCTATGTTTATAGAGTGATCGGTCTACAGAGATACTGAAATATAAACTGCGAAGCATTCGCGGCTTGACCCAATTCTCAATCCTGGGCAACTACCAATGGACTCACTGCTGACGAGCAGAAGACCAGGATCCACCAGGATTTGGAAGGGATACGATGAGCTTTCTACCCTGGCCCGGTAGATGATTGATGTATCGGGATCAAGCCCACTATAACCCTCTCTCCGTGTTAGTCAAACATTGAAAACGGCTATCTTACTCCAAATATTTGGGGATTGTCGTCAAGACTCCAAATAGGTAAAGAAATCCATTGTAGCAAACCATCAGGATATAAGCAAGGGATAAAGAAATAAGTTTTAAGGGGGGTAGACTAAGATGAACCAGGCTAGTATATACCCTACCACGCGTAGAAACTTACAATCAATAAGTCTTAGGCAAATGAAATAATAGAATTCTTACTTATTACCCTTAGGCAATTTCAGGGACGGAATTTTTTTTAAGGGGGGTAGATTGTAACATCCCGGATTTTTGCCACTTGGAATTAGACATCCTTCGGCAATGGGTCGATCCTAACACCTTAGACATACTCCAGATCCATGTATAAAACGTAAGCGAAAGACTGAAAGGTGTATATAGATATATATAAAACAAAACATTCTCAATCTCCAGAGTATGAACACTAACTGAGTCACCGTATATACATGTTGGTTCTGAATCAAAATGTCAAAATAGTATAACTAAAATTATCAACCCTATAGCCCCGTGTAAGACTGACTGTGCACGAAGCCTCCAAATAATCAAACATGTAGGAGAACTCCTCCTGATTGTCATAGAAGTCGGGCTCAGTCTCCTATGCTCCAGTGATACCTGCATCTGATACAGGGTCTGGTGGTGTTTTAAAACACCGTCCAGTAACGTGGGAGTGAGTAGCTAACTTAGTGGAACAATAAAGCATAGGTTAACATGTTATCAATATAGTCAAGCAGTAATGATAAAGCAGTACAATCAAACACTCCTAACTACTTTTATTAATGCAAATATGAATGCAATCATGATGGATGCCCTCACCACACCCTCCCTCGTGCGACACCATCTTACGTTCACGGCATGCTTTCATCCCTCGGTGCTCTACAACTTTCAGGCACATGTAATGCATGATGAGCATGATTACCGAGTTGTTATTAGTCCATTTCAAACAACAGGATTGGGAAACTTAGGTACCTCCCTTGTATTATTCCTAAATATGATCCATTTTAGGGTCGTTAGTCCTAGTTAATCTCAGACGATGGTGTGTTTTCTAGGTCACTGCAAAGGCTACCAGGGCTGTTACGCACAAAGGTTACACCACTCCCCCATCACCTCTTTAACGATTCATCCCTATACAGAAACAGACCTAGTTCATACTCTCTACACTGCGGAAAAACTCGTCGCCTCACCGCAAATTCAGAGTATGCTCGAGGTCACTACAAAGGGCTGTCAGGGCTGTTACGCACAAAGGTTACACCGCTCCCCCATCACCTTATCAATGTAGGCCGACAGCACGAATATAGTGTCCCATACTACCATAATCGGCTCACGAGTGTGGCTGCTCACTAGTCACTACGGGGAGGCACGTGGCCCCAGCGTAGGCCGACAACTCAACCACAGTGTCCCATACCAACATGCCCGGCTCATGAGTCTTAGCGGATCGAGGTACCATGGTTAACGGGATTCCACTGGTAAGTTTGGTACCCTAGGTTCAAGCAGCAATGACCAAACATGGTGAACATACATTGGACATATCGGGTTACTTGACGAGCCTGACTAGCTCGAGCGCACAATCAATTAAATGACATGAAGTGCATAAGCACTTCACGTGGCCTAACCACTGTCGCCAACTGAAGTACGACTCGGGTTCGTCAAACATATCCTACGTGGTGAAATGAATCTCAACCATGATCTCAAGTCTGGTACCGATTGTCTGGACTATAGACGTAGTCCCAATCACATTCAATTACTGTTAGGTAAAGCAGTAATGGATCAAGATTCAAATCATACAATCAAAGTCTGGTGTTATCCGTTTAGGGCTATCAGGGCTGTTGCACGGAATCGTTACACCACTCCCCCATCAACCATGACGGATCATACAACGTGAACATGAATTTAAACATACGCGTTACATAGGTAAAATCATACAATCAGTTGAGCATATTATGAAGCACGTTGTAAAGCATGTTATAAAGCATGTTATAAACAGGAATACAAACACACAGATTTCATAAGTAAGCGGTTAACGTAAATAACCGCATGGAGGAAATCATATACCTCTCTAGGATAGTTGAGAATCTCATCTCAACACCTACCGATGGCATCATCATCCAAACACTTACTCTCACAAGCATTTTCACGAACACTTAGCATACACTATTTCAACATACTTAGTGTATGTTAGCAAAACATGTATTAGGGCGAGTCCTTTTGCCAAGTGAGTATTTTACGCATATATAGTATATTTATATGGCAAACAATCATGGCAAACACATCTCTAAAATATATACATATACAGTACTTTCTATAATACAGTATTTCTACATACATAGTGTATATTAGCAAAACATGTATTAGGGCAAACCCTTTCGTCAAATAAGTATTTTATCCATATATCATATATTCATACAACAAATAATCATGGCAAACACATTTCCAAAATATATACGTATACGGTATTTTCTACGAATACCTAGAATATGTAAAATTCCATATTCTACATCTTTAATCGAAATGAAAAACAGACGACACTTTGTACATGTGCAATTATATGCAGATCATGAATCTATCATTATCAGACATTGAAAGCGTTGAAAATCATAACCTATATACCTAAAGTCCTCACCTTTACGCCGTTGGAGCGTAAGAAACTCGATGGATTTGTCTAGCTTCCGTATACGGCAACTAGGTAGCCTAGAGAATGAAATAGGTTAGCTATTTCATCACTTGAATCGAATCAAACCCTTAAATAGGTTAGGGTTAGGGTTTTCTTACCTAGAAAAGATGTTGAAATCACCAGGAAAGCAATTAGCTTGCAGTGGTGGAGCTCGAAGAGTGGCAGGGTAGAGCGGCCGGGAGATTCTCCCACTTCTCTCACACTTTCTCTCTCTTTTCTCTCTTCTCTCTCTAGGGTTTCTCTCAAATTTGTATGGCTGCAATGAGAGAGGGTTTAAGGTCCTTATATAGCCTAAAAACTCACTGAAATAGACTCCAGGTCAAAGTATACTTAGGTTATAACCAAAGCGAGCCTTTTCCAGCTCAACGGAGGACTTCTAGCGGGCCTCCTTGAGCCAAAGGTCGGACTTAAGCTCACAGACACTGGATTAAGGTAGAGTTAAGTTTTCGTTTCGGTCAGATTCCCAGATCACGCGTGGCAGAATAGTTTCAGTTCAACAGTCAGCGAGTCTCGATAGAAGATTCCGAATACATGGATATGTTTATGAAATTTTTCCTGATCCGAGGGTGTAATTTGGCCTGATTCTGACGGTCAGGTTGCTTAATACTGACTCACAAGTGACAAGTCTCAGATTACTATTTGAAATATTTATTTGTAAAGAAAAATAAGGGTTTTCACTCTCCTCGCTCCGGACTCAAGCGAGCAGCCGTGGGACACTGCCTAGATTTGATTTTCGAGATGGTTGTCAAGCCCAGTGAGACGGTCCTAATTCCTCAACTTTGTATTAATCAGACTTCCGATGTGCGGTCTAGATCTGATACGGAATTTCAATGTGCTCCCAAGAGCAGTCGGGTAATGAGATTGATCCTAGATTTTAGGGTAACCTAACGTCAATGATTCTATAAGTTTTGGGTCTTACAAATCGTATTTAAAGCGATTCAAACGGATTTCATGGCTATTCTAGTTTAGCACTTAGTTAACTTTGTCTCATTTCTAAAGGATTTAATCCTATAAGATTTCTGTGAGGTGGTACTTAGTCCTTTGTAGTTTGTATATAAAGTGATCCAAGTTATACTACTTAGCTAGTTTAAGATAGTGTCTTGGGTGAAAGTACTTAGAAAAATTGAAAGATCAAGGTGGTGAAGGGTGGGATTTGTGAAGGAAATGGGTTCACAAGCGATTTTAGACTGTGGGATTGAGTTCTGACAAGTTAATAAGGCGTTAGGAGCGACCTATTGCCTAAGGACGTCTAATCCCAGGCTGGCAAAAATCCGGGCTGTTACAATCTACCCCCCTTAAAACAAAATTTCATCCTCGAAATTGCCTAAGGGTAATAAGGAAAAATTTAATTATTTCTTTGCCTAAGTTTTATTGATTTAGTGTTTCTACGCATGGTAGGGTATATACTAGTCTGGTTCATTTTAGTCTACCCCCCTTAAAACTTATTTCTTTATCCATTTCTCATACGCTGATGGTTTCTTACAATTTATTTCTTTACCTATCTGGAGTCTTGACGACAATCCCCAATTATTTAGAGTAAGATAGTTGTTTTCATTGTTTGACCAACACGGAGAGACGATTGTAGTGGGCTTGATCCTGATACATTGAACATCTACCTTGTCAGGGTAGAAGGCTCATCGTATCCCTTCCTAATCCTGATGGATCCTGGTCTTCTGTTCAGCTAAGCAGTGAGTCCGTTGGCAGTCACCCAGGATTGAGAATTGGGTCAAGCCGCGAATTCTTCGTAGTTTATATTTCAGTATCTCCGTAGACCGATCACTCTACAAACTTAGGGAATGTTCATCATTAAAAGGCTCAAATTGTCTATTTCTAAGGTTGCCCTTTAGGTCTTAGTCGAAGAGAGTTCTCGATATTATCTATGTCTAAGGAAATTGTGAATCAAATCTTACTAGATAATCCTAAAACGGTTTCTCATAGTAGAACTTGCTAGGGCTTCTATAATATTCGTATTTAACGAGCACAGTTTCGATCCTAGGCCAGTGGGGTAGGGTCTACCACGCTTTCGCTGCGCCACCCAGATCAAAGAGGTGCATTGATTTGACCTAGCTACATCTATCGGTCTCTGGCATTCTCTAATGTAACCTATGGTCTAGTCTTAATTTAGGAGTAGTGGTAATCTATAGGTTTAGTCCAAAGTCTATGCTTATACACTAGATGATTTTATACCCTTTCTAATACAAGAAATTGTTTATTGTTTAAGGTCAAACGTTGTCTAATTGGAATTGAGTTGCCCGAACTTGAATTTAACTATGCCTGAGCATTTTACCCATATTCATACTAGCTAAGAAGGTCCTAAGGTTCACATTATTACTTGTTGGATTTCCTATACGGTCAGATCTGTCGAAATCTAAGAATACCACTCTAGGTCCAAAACTCTAAGGGTCAATTTGTCAAACATCCATTTACTCTAAAAGTTTAAGCTGTCAGAGTGTGGTGGGTTAATGTATATCAAAGGACATTATCGCTTCAACACTATTTGGCCAGTGGTCTTAAGTTGTATTAAATGGGACTGTATTGCTAATCCCACTTCGGGATTGGGAATGACATGTTTAGTAGGAGGGTGGGTGGGATAAAAATTAATTTTATAGGCTTTGAAAAATGAGCCTGGTGTTGGAAAAGTGTGAGATGGGATTTGTAAACCCCATGATGTGTAATTTGAAGAGAGAACCCGAGATTTACTTTTAATTGCATACATTTCAAACATGGCATTGGAAAATATGGGATACACCAATCTAGGGACCATACCCTACACATACATTTATTATTACTTTTACAATTCCATCCACCTAAACTCCCTTAATGTAATTGGCTGAACGGGCCCTAAACGTCCTCGAATAGAGCCATTGAAAAGTGAAGGAAAGGGAGGAAAAGGCTGGGATCTTTAGGTCTCCATGGATTTAGGTCTCAACAGGGGTTGTAGAGGCCCAACTGACAAGGAGTAAAGAAGGGAAAGTGAAGAAAATGGATGGGTTAGAGGGCTTGCATGATTTTGAGCTTCAAATGGGGGTATGAGAGCTCAAGCACGAGAAACGGAAAGGGTAAGGAGGAAGGGACTGCTGTGGACAATGAGAATGGGTAGGTTGTGGTCGAAATTAGCAGGGAGGACGATTGGAAGGATGATTTTGAAGAGAAACAGTAAGTTAGGAGAGAGAAAATGGCTTAGAGGGGAGGTTTGTAAAGGAAGTAGGGTTTTGGGAGAGTGAAATGGGACGGGAGCTAGGTCAGGGGGTGTATTAGACCCCCAAAGGAGATCGGCCCAAGCCGCGGGCCCGGCCCAGCCTAGAAACTGGCGAGGCCTCGCCGACCAACTTTCTGGTTTTTAAAGGCCCACCCTATGGGTTAGATCCTCATGTCCCCTAGGCCCCAAAAAACCCTGGGTCCCACCCTAGGTATCCCTAGATTGATGTGGGTAAGCCCCCGACCCCGATTCGCTCAAATTCGGGTAGTTCCGGGCAATTTCGGACGTATCTTGCAATATGGAAAGAGTTATCTAACGTATAATATATGATTTTGGGGTAAAAAGAGCTAATGAAGTCAACCAACAAAGCTAAGTTGGGTTGCGCAGCTCAGAATTGCAAAAAACCCCTCGATCGATGGTCGTTTCCCTGTTTCAATTTCGTTTTACTAAAAATAGTAGTTTTAGTTTGATTACTCTTCATCCGTTGGGCTTTAGGAGTTACGCCCATTGTGAAAAGAGCTTAGAATAATTAGGAGAATGGTTTGGTGAAGCCAAATAGGACACTTACTATTTTTTGGCCGACAACCTTGCGCATTAGTAGACATCACAACCTTTTAGTAAGTCGCGAATTCTAGGAGTTTTAGTTGTAGTTCGATTTTAATTTCTTTCCCATTAATTGGTATCCCTATTAAAAGGTTGTGAACTTATTTTTATTTTTAGTCATTCATTAATTAATTTCAAATTTATTAGAATTTATTTCTATTTTCTACTTTCTTTTTCTCGTAGATTCGAGAAGTCTCTGTGAGGAGTCCAGAGAAGCTCCGAGGATTTGGAGTAGTTATCCTCATCACGTTTATCCCGTATTCTACCAATTTTTAACGGTTGGGATGAGGTGGATTGTGATCTAGACTCATCAATACACGACCTAAAAATGATTCGGGATCGTTTCGCGTGATCATGGGCGTGTACGGGCCCAATCTCAGCGGTCGATTTTGGTCGGTTTCGTCGTTCGACGAAATTGGAAAATTCTAAGTCGGTTTCTACGTTCCGTCGCTCCCTCCTAAGTCAGAGTGCGTCAGAGTGCGTCGTGGGAACATAACTCAGGTCTGGTTTAATCAAAATCATGCTCTAATACCAACTGTAACATCTCGAAAAATTGAGGGTCGAGCATAACTCAACTCTCAAGTTCCAGAACATCACTTATACAACACAGATAATGATGATTAAATGTTGTCTGTTTAGTACAATAAACATGAGTGAGATTCAACCAAAATAGTAATTCATACTCTAGATCCATGTATAAAACGTAAGCGGAAGACTGAAAGGTGTATATAGATATATATAAAACAAAACATTCTCGATCTCCAGAGTATAAACACTAACTGAGTCACCGTATATACATGTTGGTTCTGAATCAAAATGTCAAAATAGTACAACTAAAATTATCAACCCTGTAGCCTCGTAGCAGACTGGGACGGACTGCGAAGCCTCCAAATGCCAACAAAGGCATGTAGGAGAACTCCTCCTGATCGTCATAGAAGTCGGGCTCAGTCTCTGTGATCCAGTGATACCTGCATCTAATATAGGGTCTGGTGGTATTTTAAAACATCGTCCCGTAACGTGGGAGTGAGTAGCTAACTCAATGGAACAATAAAGCATAGGTTAATATGTTATCAATACAGTTAAGCAGTAATGATAAAGCAGTACAATCAAACACTCCTAACTACTCTTATTAATGCAAGTATGAATGCAGTCATGATGGATGCCCTCACCACACCCTCCCTCGTGCGACACCATCTTACATTCGCGGCATGCTTTCATCCCTCAGTGCTCCACAACTTCCAGGCACATGCAATGCATGATGAGCATGATTACCGAGTTGTTATTAGTCCATTTCAAACAGCAGGATTGGGAAATTAAGGTACCTCCCTTATATCATTCCCAAACATGATCCATTCTAGGGTCGTCAGTCCTAGTTAATCTCAGACGATGGTGTGTTTTCTAGGTCACTGCAAAGGCTGCCAGGGCTGTTACGCACAAAGGTTACACCACTCCCTCATCACCTCTTTAACGATTCATCACTATACAGAAACAGACCTAGTTTATACTCTCTACTAGGGCTGTAAATGGGTCAGCGGACCCGATGGGGTACCCGGACCCAACCCATTAAGACCCGACCCGTTTGCTAAATGGTACGGGTCCGGGTCCAAGGATAGACCTATTTGTCAAACGGGTCTGGGTCTGGGTTCCTTTCATTTAGACCCGACCTGACCCGACCCGAACCCTGTTAGTAAATGGGCGGGTCTGGTCTACCTTACATGAGACCCGCCCAGACCCGGACCCGCCTAGACCCATATCCTTCCCACTTCCCTATATATTTTACTGGCGTTCCCACTTCCCTATATATTAAGCAACTAACGACATTCCCACTTTAAAATAAAATACAAACTAGTTTGAAAATAAGATACACATCCTTAATTTTTTATCTGGCCCACCATGTTGTTTATTTGAGATCCACTCCATCCAATAGATGTATAATCATTAGTTAATCCCGGGGCAAAAAAACATTAGGCTGACTTGAGATTTAGGTGGGCCACCTTAAAGGAAATAATTGGAAAAGAAAGGTCCGCCCTTTATTTTTAATCGGCCCACTGTGATCATTATATGAAATCCACTCCATTCATTAGATGTCACATAAAATCTTAAGCCCTTTCTAAAAAAAATCAGGCTCATATGTGATTTAGGTGGGCTAAATTAATGGAAAGAGTTTAGAAGGTGAGCTTTGTCCTATATAGTTCTTTTGATGGTTTGACCCATTTTAATCACGGATGAAGCTGATTTTAGGGCCCTCATTCTAGCATGTGGTGCCTCACCTTGTGATTGGTGTAGATTTTACATAATCATGATGGGGCCCGCACAAGTAGTGAACCATTTTCCTTCTCATAAATTAGTACCAAAGTGACGAACCAGTGGAAGTGACTCTTCATCTCCTCTTTATTTTCTATATCCCTCTCCTGATGTATATTATCTATTTAAGAAAGATAAGAAGTTTGAATGATATTTAAAATAATTTCAAGTTTTTGGAAAAAGTTTATTTATTTAAGGCTAAAAACAGAACTATACTTCTCATGCATCAACAACCTGTTGGACCCGTTGGACCCGTTTCTAAACGGGTTTGGTTCAGGGTTTGGATCTCCCTTAACCAAACCCGTTAGACCCGACCCATTTATAAATGGGTCTGGGTGGATCTCCCTCTACCAAACCCGGACCCATTTATAAATGGGTCTTATGGGTTGACTCGGACTGACCGGACCTCGCCCATTTAGTAAAAGGTTCGGGTCTAAAATTTGGACCTGGGTGCTAGCGTTTAGTAAATGGACAGTCGGTTACACACTAAACCCGCCCCGAACCCGACCATTTACAGCCTTACTCTCTACACTGCGGTAAAACTCGTCACCTCACCGCAAATTCAGAGTATGCTCGAGGTCACTACAAAGGGCTGT
The DNA here is from genome assembly GCA_030180095.1 of Magnolia changhungtana. Classification (NCBI taxonomy): domain Eukaryota; kingdom Viridiplantae; phylum Streptophyta; class Magnoliopsida; order Magnoliales; family Magnoliaceae; genus Magnolia; species Magnolia changhungtana. The sequence goes on from JASAUF010000625.1 coordinate 9,901,893, forward strand.
CAGGGCTGTTATGCACAAAGGTTACACCGCTCCCCCATCACCTTATCAATGTAGGCCGACAGCACGAATATAGTGTCTCATACCACCATAATCGGCTCACGAGTCTGGTTGCTCACTGGTCACTATAGGGAGGCACGTGGTCCAGCGTAGGCCAATAGCTCGACCACGGTGTCCCATACCACCATGCCCGGGTCATGAGTCTTAGCGAATCGAGGTACCATGGTTAATGGGATTCCACTGGTAAGTTTGGTACCCTAGGTTCAAACAGTAGTGACCAAACATGGTGAACATACATTGGACATATCGGGTTACTTGACGAGCCTGACTAGATCGAGCGCACAATCAATTGAACGACATGAAGTGCACAAGCACTTCGCGTGGCCTAACCACTGTCGCCAACTGAAGTACGACTCAGGTTCGTTAAACACATCCTACGTGGTGAAATGAATCTCAACCACGATCTCAAGTCTGGTACCGATTGTCTGGACTATAGACATAGTCCCAATCACATTCAATTGTAGATAGGTAAAGCAGTAATGGATCAAGATTCAAATCATACAATTAAAGTCTGGTGTTATCCGTTTCGGGCTGCCAGGGCTATTACACGGAATCGTTACACCACTCCCCCATACCCATGACGGATCATACAACGTGAACATGAATTTAAACATACGCATTACATAGGTAAAATCATACAATCAATTGAGCATATTATGAAGCATGTTGTAAAGCATGTTATAAAGCATGTTATAAACAGGAATACAAACACACAGATTTCATAAGTAAGCGGTTAAAGTAAATAACCGCATGGAGGAAATCATACACATCTCTAGGATAGATGAGAATCCCAACTCAACACCTACCTATGGCATCATCATCCAAACACTTACTCTCACAAGCATTTTCACGAACACTTAGCATACACTATTTCAACATACTTAGTCTATGTTAGCAAAACATATATTAGGGCAAGTCCTTTCGCCAAGCAAGTATTTTATGCAAATATAGTATATTTATATGGCAAACAATCATGGCAAACACATCTCTAAAATCTATACATATACGGTACTTTCTACAATACAGTATTTCTACATACATAGTATATATTAGTAAAACATGTATTAGGACGAACCCTTTCGCCAAATAAGTATTTTATCCATATATCGTATATTCATACAACAAATAATCATGGCAAACACATTTCCAAAATATATACGTATACGGTATTTTTTCTGAATACCTAGAATATGTAAAATTCCATATTCTACATCTTTAATCGAAATGGAAAATAGACGGTACTTTGTACATGTGCAATTACATGCAGATTATGAATCTATCATTATCAGACATTGAAAGCGTTGAAAACCATAACCTATACACCTAAAGTCCTCACCTTTACGCCGTTGGAGCGTAAGAAACTCGATGGATTTGTCTAGCTTCCGTATACGGCAACTAGGTAGCCTAGAGAATGAAATAGGTTAGCTATTTCATCACTTGAATCGAATCAAACCCTTAAACAGGTTAGGGTTAGGGTTTTCTTACCTAGAAAAGATGTTGAAATCGCCGGGAAAGCGATTAGATTGCAGTGGTGGAGCTCGTAGAGTGGCAGGGTAGAGCGGCCGGGAGATTCTCCCACTTCTCTCACACTTTCTCTCTCTTTTCTCTCTTCTCTCTCTAGGGTTTCTCTCAAATTCGTATGGCTACAATGAGAGAGGGTTTAAGGTCCTTATATAGCCTAAAAACTTACTGAAATAGACTCCAGGTCAAAGTATACTTAGGTTATAACCAAAGCGAGCCTTTTCCTGCTCAACGGAGGACTTCTGGCGAGCCTCCTTAAGCTCACAAACACCGGATCAAGGTGGAGTTAAGTTTTCGTTTCGGTCGGATTCCCAGATCACGCGTGGCGTACTAGTTTCAGTTCAACGGTCAACGGGTCTCGATCGGAGATTCCGAATACATGGATATGTTTATGAAATTTTTCCTCATCCGAGGGTGTAATTTAGCCTGATTCTGACGGTCAGGTTGCTTAATACTGACCCACAAGCGACAAGTCTCAGATTACTATTTGAGATATTTATTTGTAAAGAAAAATAAGGGTTTTTACTCTCCTTGCTCCGGACTCAAGAGAACAGCCGTGGGACACTACCTGGATTTGATTTCCGAGATAGTTGTCAAGCCCAGCAAGGCAGTCCTAATTCCTTAACTTCGTGTTAATCGGACTTCCGATGTGCGATCTAGATCTGATACGGAGTTTCAATGTGCTCCCAAGAGCAGTCGGGTAATGAGATTGATCCTAGATTTTAGGGTAACCTAGCGTCAATGATTCTATAAGTTTTGGGTCTTGCAGATCGTATTTAAAGTGATTCAAACGGATTTCATGGCTACTCTAGTTTAGCACTTAGTTAACTTTGTCTCATTTCTAAAGGATTTAGTCCTATAAGATTTCTGTCTGAGGTGGTACTTAGTCCTTTGTAGTTTGTATATAAAGTGATCCAAGTTATACTACTTAGCTAGTTTAAGATAGTGTCTAGGGTGAAAGTACTTAGAAAAATTGAAAGATCAAGGTGGTGAAGGGTGGGATTTGTGAAGGAAATGGGTTCACAAGCGATTTTAGACTGTGGGATTGAGTTCTGACAAGTTAATAAGGCATTAGGAGCGACCCATTGCCTAAGGACGTCTAATCCCAGGTTAGCAAAAATCTGGGCTGTTACAATCTACCCCCCTTAAAACAAAATTTTGTCCTCGAAATTGCCTAAGGGTAATAAGAAAAAATTTAATTATTTCTTTGCCTAAGTTTTATTGATTTCGTGTTTCTACGCATGGTAGGGTATATACTAGTCTGGTTCATTTCAGTCTACCCCCCTTAAAACTTATTTCTTTATCCATTTCTTATACGCTGATGGTTTGTTACAATTTATTTCTTTACCTATCTGGAGTTTTGACGATAATCTCCAATTATTTAGAGTAAGATAGTTGTTTTCATTGTTTAACCAACACAGAGAGACGATTGTAGCGGGCTTGATCCCGATACATTGATCATCTACCTTGCCAGGGTAGAAGGCTCATCATATCCCTTCCTAATCCTGATGGATCCTGGTCTTCTGTTCGGCTAAGTAGTAAGTCCGTTGGCAGTCGCCCAGGATTGAGAATTGGGTCAAGCCGCGAATGCTTTGCAGTTTATATTTCAGTATCTCCGTAGACCGATCACTTTACAAATGTAGGGAATGTCCATCATTAAAAGGCTCAAATTATCTATTTCTAAGGTTGCCCTTTAGGTCTTAGTCTAAGAGAGTTCTCAATATTGTCTATGTCTAAGGAAATGGTGAATCAAATCTTACTACATCATCCTAAAACGGCTTCTCATAGTAGAACTTGCTAGGGCTTCTATAATGTTCAAATTTAACGAGCACAGTTTCGATCCTAGGCTAGTGGGGTAGGGTCCACCATGCTTTCGCTGCGCCACCTAGATCAAAGAGGTGCATTGATTTGACCTGCTACATCTATCGGTCTCTGGCATTCTCTAATGTAACCTATGGTCTAGTCTTAATTTAGGAGTAGTGGTAATCCACAGGTTTAGTCCAAAGTCTATGCTTATACACTAGATGATTTTATACCCTTTCTAATACAAGAAATTGTTTATCGTTTAGGGTCAAACGTTGTCTAATTGGAATTGAGTTGCCCGAACTTGAATTTAACTATGCCTGAGCATTTCACCCATGTTCATACTAGCTAAGGTCCTAAGGTTCACATTATTACTTGTTGGATTTCCTATACAGTCAGATCTATCGAAATCTAGGAATACCACTCTAGGTCCAAAACTCTAAGGGTCTATTTGTCAAACAACCATTTACTCTAAAAGCTTAAGCTGTCAGAGTGTGGTGGGTTAATGTATATCAAAGGACATTATCACTTCAACACTATTTGGCCAGCAGTCTTAAGTTGTATTAAATGGGACTGTATTGCTAATCCCACTTCGGGATTGGGAATGGCATATTTAGTAGGAGGGTGGGTGGGATAAAAATTAATTTTATAGGCTTTGGAAAATGAGCCTGGTGTTGGAAAATTGTGAGATGGGATTTGTAAACCCCATGATGTGTAATTTGAAGAGAGAACCCGGGATTTACTTTTAATTGCATACATTCCAAACATGGCATTGGAAAACATGGGATACACCAATCTAGGGACCATACCCTACACATACATTTATTATTACTTTTACAATTTCATCCACCTAAACTTCCTTAATGTAGTTGGCCGAACGGGCCCTAAACGTCCTCGAATAGAGCCATGGAAAAGTGAAGGAATGGGAGGAAAAGGTTGGGATCTTTAGGTCTCCATGGATTTAGGTCTCAACAGGGGTTGTAGAGGCCCAACTGACAAGGAGTAAAGAAGGGAAAGTGAAGAAAATGGATGGGTTAGAGGGCTTGCACGATTTTGAGCTTCAAATGGGGGCATGAGAGCTCAAGCACGAGAAACGGAGAGGGTAAGGAGGAAGGGACTGCTGTGGACAATGAGAATGGGTAGGTTATGGTCAAAATCAGCAGGGAGGACGATTAGAAGGGTGATTTTGAAGAGAAGCAGCAAGTTAGGAGAGAGAAAACGGCTTAGAGGGGAGGTTTGTAAAGGAAGTAGGGTTTTAGGAGAGTGAAATGGGACGGGAGCTAGGTCAGGGGGTGTATTAGACCCCCAAAGGAGATCGGCCCAAGCCGGGGGCCCGGCCCAGCCCGGAAACTGGCGACGCCTCGCCGACCGGGCGAGGGCCTCACCGACCAACTTTCTGGTTTTTGAAGGCCCGCCCCATAGGTGAGATCCTCATGTCCCCTAGGCCCCAAAAAACCCTGGGTATCCCTAGATTGAGGTGGGTAAGCCCCCGACCCCGATTCGCTCAAATTCGGGTAGCTCCAGGCAATTTTGGACGTATCTTGCAGTATGGAATGAGTTATCTAACGTATAATATATGATTTTGGGGTAGAAAGAGCTAATGAAGTCAACCAACCTAGCTATGCTGGGTTGCACAACTCAGACTTGTGAAAAACCCCTTGATCGATGGTCGTTTCCCTGTTTCAATTTCGTTTTACTAAAAATAGTAATTTTAGTTTGATTACTCTTCATCCGTTGGGCTTTAGGAGTTACGCCCATTGTGAAAAGAGCTTAGAATAATTAGGAGAATGGTTTGGTGAAGCCAAATAGGACACTTACTATTTTTTGGCCGACAACCTTGCGCATTAGTAGACATCACAACCTTATAGGTAGTCGCGAATTATAGGAGTTTTAGTTGTAGTTTGATTTTGATTTCTTTCCCATTAATTGGTATCCCTATTTAAAGGGTTGTGAACTCATTTTTATTTTTAGTCATTCATTAATTAATTTCAAATTTATTAGAATTTATTTCTATTTTCTACTTTCTTTTTTCGTAGATTCGAGAAGCCTCTGTAAGGAGTCCAGAGAAGCTCCGAGGATTCGGAGTAGTTATCCTCATCATGTTTATCCCGTATTCTACCAATTTTCAACAGTTGGGATAAGGTGGATTGTGATCTAGACTCATCAATAGACGACCTAAAAATGATTCGGGATCGTTTCGCGTGATCATGGGTGTGTACGGGCCTAATCTCAGCGGTCGATTTCGGTCGGTTTCGCCGTTCGACGAAATTGGAAAATCTTAAGTCGGTTTCTACATTCCGTCACTCCCTCCTAAGTCAAAGTGCGTCAGAGTGCGTCGTGGGAACATAACTCAGGTCTGGTTTAATCAAAATCATGCTCTGATACCAACTGTAACATCTCAAAAAATCGAGGGTCGAGCATAACTCAACTCTCGAGTTCCAGAACATCACTTATGCAACATAGATAATGATGATTAAATGTTGTCTGTGTTAGTACAATAAATATGAGTAAGATTCAACCAAAACAGTAATTCATACTTCAGATCCATGTATAAAATGTAAGCGGAAGACTGAAAGGTGTATATAGATATATATAAAACAAAACATTCTCGATCTTCAGAGTATGAACACTAACTGAGTCACCGTATATACATGTTGGTTCTGAATTAAAATGTCAAAATAGTATAACTAAAATTATCAACCCTGTAGCCCCGTAGCACTGGACAACCTGTGCGAAGCCTCCAACGAATAGCATGTAGGAGAACTCCTGATCGTCATAGAATTCGGGCTCAGTCTCCTGTGCTCCAATGATACCTGCATTTGATACAGGGTCTGGTGGTGTTTTAAAACACCGTCCCGTAATGTGCGAGTGAGTAGCTAACTCAATGGAACAATAAAGCATAGGTTAACATGTTATCAATACAGTCAAGTAGTAATGATAAAGTAGTACAATCAAATACTCCTAACTACTCTTATTAATGCAAGTATGAATGCAGTCATGATGGATGCCCTCACCACACCCTCCCTCGTGCGACACCATCTTACATTCGCGGCATGCTTTCATCCCTCAGTGCTCCACAACTTCCACGTACATGCAATGCTTGATGAGCATGATTACCGAGTTGTTATTAGTCCATTTCAAACAGCAGGATTGGGAAACTAAGGTACCTCCCTTGTATCATTCCCAAACATGATCTATTCTAGGGTCGTCAGTCCTAGTTAATCTCAGACAATGGTGTGTTTTCTAGGTCACGCATAAAATTTGCGCAGTGGCTGTTATGCACAAAGGTTACACCACTCCCTCATCACCTCTTTAACGATTCATCACTATACAGAAACAGCCTAGTTCATACTCTACACACGTGGCAAAACTCATCGCCTCACCGCAAATTCGAGTATGCTCGAGGTCACTACAAATTTGTCGGTACATTACGCACAAAGGTTACACCGCTCCTCCATCACCTTATCAATGTAGGCCGACAGCATGAATATAGTGTCCCATACCACCATAATCAGCTCACAAGTCTGGTTGCTCACTGGTCACTATGGAGAGGTACGTGGCCCCAGCGTAGGCCGACAACTCGACCACGGTGTCCCATACCACCATGCCCGGGTCATGAGTCTTAGCGAATCGAGGTACCATGGTTAACGGGATTCCACTGGTAAGTTTGGTACCATAGGTTCAAGCAGTAGTGACTAAACATGGTGAACATACATTGGACATATCGGGTTACTTGACGAGCCTGACTAGCTCGAGCGCACAATCAATTGAACGACATGAAGTGCATAAGCACTTCGCGTGGCCTAACCACTGTCGCCAACTGAAGTACGACTCGGGTTCGTCAAACACATCCTACGTGGTGAAATGAATCTCAACTACGATCTCAAGTCTAGTACCGATTGTCTGGACTATAGACATAGTCTCAATCACATTCAATTGTAGATAGGTAAAGCAGTAATGGATCAAGATTCAAATCATACAATCAAAGTCTGGTGTTATCCGTTTAGGGCTGCAAGGGCTGTTGCACGGAATCGTTACACCACTCTCCCATCACCCATGACGGATCATACAACGTGAACATGAATTTAAACATACGCATTACATAGGTAAAATCATACAATCAGTTGAGCATATTATGAAGCATGTTGTAAAGTATGTTATAAAGCATGTTATAAACAGGAATACAAACACACAGATTTCATAAGTAAGCGGTTAAAGTAAATAACCGCATGGAGGAAATCATACACGTCTCTAGGATAGTTGAGAATCCCATCTCAACACCTACCTATGGCATCATCATCTAAACACTTACTCTCACAAGCATTTTCACGAACGCTTAGCATACACTATTTCAACATACTTAGTGTATGTTAGCAAAACATGTATTAGGGCGAGTCCTTTCGCCAAGCAAGTTTTTTACGCATATATAGTATATTTATATGGCAAACAATCATGGCAAACACATCTCTAAAATATATACATATATAGTACTTTCTACAATACAGTATTTCTACATACATAGTGTATATTAGCAAAACATGTATTAGGACGAACCCTTTCGCCAAATAAGTATTTTATCCATATATTGTATATTCATACAACAAATAATCATGGCAAACACATTTCTAAAATATATACGTATACGGTATTTTCTACGAATACCTAGAATATGTAAAATTCCATATTATACATCTTTAATCGAAATGGAAAACAGACGGTACTTTGTACATGTGCAATTACATGCAGATCATGAATCTATCATTATCAGACATTGAAAGCATTGAAAACCATAACCTATATACCTAAAGTCCTCACCTTTACGCAGTTGGAGCGTAAGAAACTCGATGGATTTGTCTAGCTTCCGTATACGGCAACTAGGTAGCCTAGAGAATGAAATAGGTTAGCTATTTCATTACTTGAATCGAATCAAACCCTTAAATAGGTTAGGGTTAGGGTTTTCTTACCTAGAAAAGATGTTGAAATCACCGGGAAAGCGATTAGATTGCAGTGGTGGAGCTCGTAGAGTGGCAGGGTAGAGCGGCCAGGAGATTCTCCCACTTCTCTCACACTTTCTCTCTCTTTTCTCTCTTCTCTCTATAGGTTTTCTCTCGAATTCGTATGGCTGCAATGAGAGAGGGTTTAAGGTCCTTATATAGCCTAAAAACTCACTGAAATAGACTTTAGGTCAAAGTATACTTAGGTTATAACCAAAGCGAGCCTTTTCCAGATCAACAGAGGACTTCTGACGGGCCTCCTTGAGCCAAAGGTCGGACTTAAGCTCACATACATCGTATCAAGGTGGAGTTAAGTTTTCGTTTCGGTCGGATTCCCAGATCAAGCGTGGCGGACTAGTTTCAGTTCAACGGTCTGCGGGTCTCGATCGGAGATTCCGAATACATGGATATGTTTATTAAACTTTTCCTGATCCGAGGGTGTAATTTGGCCTGATTCTAACGGTCAAGTTGCTTAATACTGACCCGCAAGCGACAAGTCTCAGATTGCTATTTGAGATATTTATTTGTAAAGAAAAACAAGGGTTTTTACTCTCCTTGCTTCGGACTCAAGCGAACAGCCGTGGGACACTGCCTGAATTTGATTTCCGAGATGGTTGTCAAGCCCAGCGAGGCGGTCCTAATTCCTTAACTTTGTGTTAATCGAACTTCTGATGTGCGGTCTAGATCTGATACGGAGTTTCAATGTGCTCCCAAGAGCATTCGGGTAATGAGATTGATCCTAGATTTTAGGGTAACCTAACGTCAATGATTCTACAAGTTTTGGGTCTTGCAGATCGTATTTAAAGTGATTCAAACGGATTTCATGGCTACTCTAGTTTAGCACTTAGTTAACTTTGTCTCATTTCTAAAGGATTTAGTCCTATAAGATTTCTGTCTGAGGTGGTACTTAGTCCTTTGTAGTTTGTATATAAAGTGATCTAAGTTATACTACTTAGCTAGTTTAAGACAGTGTCTAGGGTGAAAGTACTTAGAAAAATTGAAAGATCAAGGTGGTGAAGGGTGGGATTTGTGAAGGAAATGGGTTCACAAGCGATTTTAGAATGTGGGATTGAGTTCTGACAAGTTAATAAGGCGTTAGAAGCGATCCATTGCCTAAGGACGTCTAATCCCAGGTTGACAAAAATCCGGGCTGTTACAAAACCTCCCACAACTCTCACACTTTCTCTCTCTTTTCTCTCTTTCTCTCCTAGGATTTTCTCAAATTCGTATGGGCTGGAAAAGAGAGAGTTTAAGGTCCTTATATAGGCCTAAAACTCACCAAACAAGACTCAGGAACAAAGTATTCTTAGGTTATGTCCAAATACGGTACGTTCCGTCTCAACAGAGCACTTCTGGCGGCCCCTTTTTGTGTGAGCGGTTGGACTTAAGCTCACTAACACTGGATCTAGGTATGTTTAAGTTTTCATTTCAGTCGGGATTCCAGATCGCAAATGGCAGACTAGTTTTAGTTCAACGGTCAGTAGATCTCGATCGGAGATTCTGAGTACATGGATATGTTTGGAAAAATATCCCTGATCTGAGGGTGTAATTTGGCCTGATTTTGACGGTTTAATTGCTTATATTTGGCCCACAAGCGACAAGTCTCAGATTACTTAAATTTATATTTTATTTCTAAATATTTTCACCTTTCTCACACTCTTCACTCCGGGCTCAAGCGAATTGCACTGGGACACTATCTGGATTTGATTTTCGAGATGGTTGTCAAGCCCAGCAAGGCGGTCCTAATTCCTTAACTTCATGTTAATCGGACTTTCGATGTGCGGTCTAGATCTGATACGGAGTTTCGAGATGCTCCCGAGAGCAGCCGGGTAATGAGATTGATCCTAGATTTTGGGGTAACCTAGCGTCAATGATTCTACAAGTTTTGGGTCTTGCAAATCGTATTTAAAGTGGATCAAGTTGATTTCGTAGCTAATCTAGTTTAGTACTTAGTTACTTTGTGAAGGATAAGGTAGTGAAAGGTGAGATTTGTGAAGGAAAGGTTTTCAAGAGAATAGTTTGAAGAAGGGATTTAAGACCCTTGAATTGAGTGTTTGAGAAGTTAAACAGGAGTTAGGATTGTCCCATCACCTAAAGACGTCTAATTCCAGGTTGGCAAAAATCCGGGATGTTACAAATCATTACCAATACGAACATACCCAAGATCACAGCAAGTAAATCTTAGAATAACAGAGGCACACATCATAAAATCCACTATGAATTTGAACTTTTACAAGTATTTATAAGGTCCAAAAGGACATATATAAGATAATAGAAGGAAGAAAGGAAGTCTGCAACACTGGGTCCTCAAGCTCAGCTCTAATCCTAAATCTACCACTGCGACGCCTGCCTAAGATCTCCTGCACGCATCAATCATGCATAAGCTTATAGAAAGTTTAGAGGGTGATGAAAGTGTGTGACAATGGTGCTCAAAAGCAGATAGAGAATGCAGAAGGGAGTCATGATCAATACCAATACCAATAGCCTTACCAAGGCTATCATGAATGCAAGATACTATACTAAGGCAGTACAATAATGATGGAATCCATACTAAGGCTATATAATCAATGAGTATTGTAATGCGATGAGTACTGTAATGCAATGAGTACTGTAATGCAATATGAGTACTGTAATGAGATGAGTACTGTAATGTAATGAGTACTGTAATGCATTATGAGGCTTATACAACCAATGCAAATGCAATGCGAAGTAATGTCAGTGCTCATATCCAATCCACATATCAAGTACATTTCCATCATAAGGAAATCACCGGAGTCCATTACACTGTTGGATGACTGCCACTCTACAGACCCCGCATAGTCAAACAAGCATAAGAGACCTCACTACCCTACCTGTGGATAGCCAATCACCAGCAAGGCCTGAAGGTAGCGGACCCATTCACGAGCTGGTCAAACTCAGCCTAGCAATGCCCCCTTATATCAGGCGAGTAAGGCCACACCCTTATCCAACCGACTACACGATAGTGGGAGTCGCAGCCTAATGGTATAAGGCCCTCGTGCGCTCATATATTCCACTCGGTCACAGCATTGGAGCAGATCCTTGGTACCATGGAAGTTTTAAAAATTTCACCCATGGGCATCCTATGCACCTGGCATACTTAACTAATATTTTCGGTGTCCATACATACGGCCACCCACAAATATCCCTGTGGAGGCAAGGCCCTAATGAAGGAAGGGAGGATACCCACATGCTATGCAAATGCCAGATGCATGAATCACACAATCACTCATGCATTAATCTCAAGCATCCATCATGCTCTAGAGGGGAAAACTCCACCCCTCGGAGAGATACCAACACACTTTACACAATGGCATAACCATGGCCAATTATACCTCAACAAAGCATGCATATGATGTGTATGGGAGTGGGCCATGAAGATGAATAGGGGTGCCAATGAGGTGAAGATGAACTCTCTACCTAACCATGAAAGGTCTAGGTACTTAACCAATTTTCTCATAAGGAATACAACCTCTAGTGGGGGCCCATTTACCTGGGGTAGCCCACGAGACTAAGGAGAATAATGATATGGGCCCAAATAGATGAGATGGGCCTAGTAAGGGCCTATGGTGGGCCTTTAACCACCCATAGAAGCCCATAGGCCTACCTTTAGGCCACCAATGTGAACATCCAACCACAATTGGTCCTCAAGAGGTAGTCCATTTGATTACGAATCGAGGCCCAAGGCCCACACAACATTAGAAATAAGAAATGGGCAGCCATAAACATACCACATACACTCATGTTGGGCTTCAGAAAGGTGGTCCAAGGCCTATCCAAAACATGGGTCCAAGGAAAACACACATAACCCAACCAATACATACCACTATGGGCCCATAGGGGAAGGGTTAGGGCCCAACATAAAGGCCACTAATCCCATATATTGTGGTGGCCTAATAGGCAGCCCATTTCTCAAACCACATAGGCAAATGTCATGCTCTTAGTTAAGTAAGGTTGGGCCTACAACTTGGCCCAAGTATAAAGTTGATTTGGTGGGCAACTAAAGGCCCATCTACTTGTGTAACCCAGCCCACTAGCCCAACATAATAGTATGGTAAAAGAAAATGGCCCAAGAGTATTCTAAAATATAAGGGAGCAATAAATGCCCAATTTTCTCAATATGGTGGGCCCCATAATCATGGCCCCAATGGGCCCTAGAATATCAAGGATGGGTCCCCAACTAATCATACACAAAGCCCAATGCGCTGAGGTCCAAAAGTTCTGAAATAACAAAGGGGACAATACTGTACAGGAAATTTAGGTAAACCAGTGCCCAATGGATGACCTGGTCAAATGTCTCCAAACAGTACCCTACCACATGGCTACAAAGGGCAGGGCACAAACTAGTCACAAAACGACGGGCCCTCATCTTCTCATCGCTAGTGAGATGAGGTGCAAATCTAGATAAAGCCAAGAAACAGGCTTCATACTGAGATATAGTCATATCGCCCTGCACTAGGGTCTCAAACTCGATCGCCCGCTGGATCTGATCATGCTCAGGGAAGAACTTCTAGTCGAAGTGGTCACAAACTACCACTCTGATGACACTGTATGTGTGGTTATGATTGTGCCATTGGGCATTGCATGTTACCTTCATGCGGGACGTAGTATTCCCTCTTGAGCAGTTAGATGAGCTCCGGGAGTTAGGTTTTATTCATCCCAGCAGTTCGCCTTGGGGAGCCTCAGTGTTGTTTGTAAAGAAGAAGGATGTTTCGTTGCGACTCCGTGTGAACTATCGCGAGCTCAACAAAGTCACCCTCAAGAACCAATCCCGCTTCCCCGCATTGATGATCTATTCAATTAGTTGCAGGGTGCGCAGTATTTTTCTAAGATAGACTTGGATTTCGGTTACCATCAGATTCAGGTTCGAGAGGAGGACATTCCAAAGACGGCTTTCTGAACATGCTATGGTCACTTTGAGTTTTTGGTCATGTCGTTCGGACTGACCAACGTGCCCGCCGTATTCATGCAGCTGATGAATGAGGTTTTTCGGTCGTTCCTTGATCAGTTCATGGTGGTATTCATTAATGATATTCTTATATATTCAAGGACCCGAGAGGACCATGCTGAGCACCTGCGGATTATGCTTGAGACCCTCCGTGCCCACCAGCTGTATGCGAAACTGGAGAAGTGCGAGTTTTGGCATGAGGAGATGAAGTTCCTTGATTACGTGGTGATGAGGGAGGGTGTCACTGTAAACCCCTCGAAGGTTGATGCAGTGCGTCAGTGGGGCCAGCCCATGAATGCGTCTGAGATTCGTAACTTCCTTAGTCTAGAGGGATATTATCGATGGCTTATCAAGGGTTTCTCCTGTATTGTAGCACCGCTAACCCAGTTGACGCGGAAAGGCATCGAGTTCGTCTGGAGTGATGCCTGCGAGGAGGCATTTACGGAGTTGAAGGACTGCCTCACGTCTGCTCCTATCCTCACCCTTCCTAATAGGAGTAAGGGTTTTGTTGTTTTTACAGATGCCTCTAGAGTTGGCTTGGGTGCTATGCTTATGCAACATGGGAAGCTAGTGACGTATGCCTCACGCCAGCTCAAGGTCTAGGAGATGAACTACCCCACTCATGATTTGGAGCTTATAGCAGTTGTCTTAGCACTGAAGGTGTGGAGGCATTATCTATATGGGGTCAGGTTCGAGCTCTTCTCGAATCATAAGAGCTTGAAGTATCTATTTTTACAGTCCGAGTTGAACTTGTGATAGAGGCGATGGATGGACTAGCTGAAAGATTATGATTTTGACCTTCAGTACCACCCAGGCAAGGCCAACGTGGTGGCGGACGCGCTCAGCCGTCAGCCACGAGGCCTGGTCGCACATATGATGGTTCGACAGTGGCAGATGCTCAAGGATGTTTCAGAGTATAACTTTGAGTTTGGCCTGTAGTCTCCATTGTTCAGCTTTCGAGCTTATCGATTCAACCCTCTCTGGTGGCCAAGGTGATCGAGGCTCAGCAGACGGACGAGTCACTTCAAGAGTACTGAGCAGACGCCGCCTCCGTGGAGCAGTCAGACTGGAAGATCAGTTCCGATGGTGGATTACGCTTTAGAGGCTGATTGTGTGTCCCGGACCTGCTAGAGTTGCGTCGTGGTCTGATGACCGAGGCACACCGATCGAGACTTACTATCCACCCGGACTCTACGAAGATGTATCGTGATATGAGGAGGCAGTACTTTTAGTAGGGAATGAAGCACCAGATTGTGAGTTTTGTGGTCAAGTGTGACACATGTCAGCATGTCAAGGCCGATCATCAGAGGCTCCCTGTTCCCTTGTAGCCGTTGAGAGTTTCAGAGTGGAAGTAGGTGCATGTATCGATAGACTTCATCGAAGGTTTGCCGAGGACTCAGCGTGGTCACGATACCATCTGGGTTATCGTTGATCGTCTGACGAAGTCGGCTCATTTCATTATAGTGCGTGCTTCCTGGTTTATGGACTGGTTGGAGAGGATATTCATTGAGGATATAGTGAGACTGCACAGCGTCCCAGTTTCGATCGTTTCAGACCGAGACTCCAAGTTTACATCTCAGTTTTAGAGGAGTTTCCAGTAGGCGCTGGGGGTCACTTTGTATCTCAGCATCACTTATCATCTGTAGACAGATGGGCAGACCAAAGGGTCAACCAAATCCTTGAGGATATGCTCAGGGCTTGTGTGATCGACTTTACGGGCAGTTGGGATGAGCATATGCGCCTCACCGAGTTCACGTACAACAACAATTATTAGGCGACTATCGGCATGGCTCCTTTTGAGGCACTTTATGGCAGACCGTGTAGATCTCCTAGTTGTTGGACTAAGGTTGAAGAGCGTCGTCTTTTAGGTCCCGAGCTTGTGCTGCAGACGTCAGAGGCTATTGATATTATCAGGCAGAGGATGCGCACAGCTCAGAGCCGACAGAAGAGTTTTGCTGATTGTCGGCATCGACCCCTCGAGTTCGCGATCGGGGATATGATATATCCCAAGGTGTCACCTATGAAGGGTGTGGTTCGTTTTGGTGTGAAGGGCAAGCTTGTCCCGAGATTTATTGGACCTTTTGAGATTACCGAGCGCTTGAGCATTGTGGCTTATAGGCTTGCCTTACCCCCCTAAGTTGTCCGTAATCCATGACGTGTTCCATGTTTCTATGTTGCGAAAATGTGGGTCAGACATTATTCCCGTAATTGATTGGCAGCCACTTGAGGTCCGTGAGGATGCTTCTTACATTGAGCAGCCGATTCGTATTCTTGATCGGAAGGAGCAGGTCCTCAGGACCAAGGTTATTCCCTTGGTGAAAGTGCAATGGGGTCATCATTCAGAGGTCGAGGCATATTGGGAATGCGAGGCTGAGATTAGAGAGCATTATCCCCATTTGTTTGATGACTGATTGCTTATATTGCATTTTCTTGAGATTGATGATTGATATATGTATAATGATGTTATGCATCTTATTGTTCGGTTTTGTCAATTTCGAGGATGAAATTTCTTATCGGTGGGGAGGATTGTGAGACCCGACCCAGGTTCGCATGTGTGCATGTGTGTGTGTGAGTATGCATCTCGTTTATTTTGGTCCCGCGGTCCTATCAATCAAATTTCGGCAACCCGCCACCCTCCGATAGTGTTTGCGGTCATCTTTGAGTCTGGTTATGTAGACCCAACTCAGGTCGACCCTAGACTTATGTCATCTCGCTCATATCGTCGTTGTGGTTCCAATGACACGTCTTGTGCATTCATCCGACTTATAGATCAAAAGTTGTGAGCATTTCATCATGTGGCCCACTTTTTGTACAAAAGCATATGCACCACTCTCATGGCACAAGTTCCCATGCACACCACCCACACACACTACAATTCTCATGGAATAAACACTACCCACCCTAAACACTACCCACACCTAACCTACCCTAGCAAACATTGTTTGTATCACCATAAGTTATGATTACTTCCCTTAAAAATCTTTTTCTCTCTCTTTCCCTCTCATTTTTCTCTTCCATTTATAAAATTCCAGCAACCTTATCCTCATCTTCCCTCCATTTTTTAGCCACTTTCTTCCTTAATCCCCCATCATCTAGCCCTTGGAACATGATCTCAACCATAGATCTATAACCCTTGGAGCTTAAGGAGCTTGGAGATAGGAGAATCTTGAAGATTCAAGGTGGGTGATTCATGGGATTAGTCTCTTTCCTTTCCCTTGCATGAACCTTTTTCATTTGATTGGGAGTGTGTAGGACCTACCAATCAATTGTGGAGGTCTTACATGACTCCATGAGTGTGGCCAACAACCCACTTTATGCACGCATGATTGTCATGATGGGGTCATTCTTTATGGACCCCATCATGAGATTTCCCTTTGATTTATAGGTTTGTGGGTCATCTAGACCCTTGATCCTTAGTGGAGATGGCATCTTCACCATTGGATTTTGATTAGAAGATGCATGCATGGGTAGATCTTGTAATCCCATCAATATAGTGATATGTGTGGTTTGTGATAAAGGGAAGAGCCTCAATGTGGAGGAGCCCCTTCTCTTATGGCCGATTCTTACTATTCTTTTGTTGATCTATTATTCTTTGATGTGTGTGGCCCACCTAGTGGCCTGGAAGTATCCAGACCATCCAAAGAGAGTGGAAGCCCATGTCTGTCTACTCTATGAACATAGGTGCACCATTTGCTCCTTTTTGGACACATGCAATGGATTTTATGGTATGGATTAGGTCTGGATATTTGTGGAGCCTACTGAGGTAGACCACAACTCAAATTCCATAGGGTGATTTCCTCTTATTTTGGTTCTTATGCTCATTTTATTTCATGTGCATGTTGCTGCCCAGAAATTTTCTAGACAGATTTTTATTGGACTTTGGGCTTGAATTTGGCACTGATTGGGGGACCTTTTGTACCCATCAAATATACTTTTCTGAAAGGTGGGAATATCATCTTGATGTCCCCCAAATTTCAGCCCCATATGACCTTCATTAGGGTCCCAAAGGTATGGTCCAAGTGAGGTGGACAATCTGGATTTTCTGCACTGTTCCAGCAACATTCCACCCTTGATAGGTTGGAATTTCAAAATTTATTAAAATACTTTTGGGTGTCTAAAAATTATGAAAATTTACAGGGTGAATTTTCTTTTGAAGTAAGTATTTTAATAAATTTAAAGAATACAATCTGTCCAGGGTGAACTATTTCTGCAATGCATGTTATTGTCCCAAATTTGGGCACTTCATTAGAGTGGGTCGAGGGCCTCTAAAACTCTGGGAATTGAGGGCCAAGGTCCCTCATCATGTATGCAATAATAGAAAACCCAAAAACGTGGCCCACCATCAAAGGAAATATTTTTAAATTATGGTTTTTATCAAGGCATATTGCTGGACTGCACAACAGAAAAATCTGGCAGTTCAATCATCTTGGCCCATTCTTTTGAATACCCAAATGGGGTCAGTTGAGGCTGAAATTTTATATAATGATACTTACATAGGTGGGACATACCCCCACAAAATTTCAGAATTTTTGGATATTCCTAAGTATTTTAATTAATTTAAACAAAACAGTCTGTCCAAAAAATTGGATAGACCTGGACATCCGAACATGGTGGGCCAGTCCGGCCCTCACCACGGTA
This sequence comes from Magnolia changhungtana, assembly GCA_030180095.1. Lineage (NCBI taxonomy): Eukaryota > Viridiplantae > Streptophyta > Magnoliopsida > Magnoliales > Magnoliaceae > Magnolia > Magnolia changhungtana. Next base: position 9,919,872 of record JASAUF010000625.1, read on the forward strand.
TGTACAGGGGTCCATTGGCCCTGAAATTTGGTAGGTAAGTCCTACCATGAGTGAAACATACCCTTAAAAAATTTTAGAATTTTTGGACATCTGTAAATATTTTAATTTATTTAAATAAATCAATTTGTCATGAAAATTGGACTGATCTGGACACCTTATAGTGGGCTGGTCCAGCCACCACCATGGTGTGTACAGACATCCATTGGCCCCAAAATTTTGTAGGTGGGTCCTAACATGAGCAGTCAACCTCCCTGTAAATTTTTATAATTTTTAGATACCCAAAAGTATTTTAATAAATTTCAAAATTCCAACCTATCAAGGGTGGAATGTTGCTGGAACGGTGCAGAAAATCCAGACTGTCCACCTCACTTGGGCCATACCTTTAGGACCCTAATGAAGGTCATATGGGGTTGAAATTTGGAGGACATAAAGATGAGATTCCCATGTTTCAAAAAAGTATATTTTATGGGTATAAAAGGTCCCCAATCAGTCCCAAATTCAAGCCCAAAGTCCAACAAAAATCTGTCTAGAAAATTTCTGGGCAGCAACATGCACATGAAATAAAATGAGCATAGGAACCAAAATAAGAGGAAATCACCCTATGAAATTTGAGTTGTGGTCCACCTCAGTGGGCTCCACAAATATCCAGACCTAATTCATACCATAAAATCCATTGCATGTGTCTAAAAAGGAGCAAATGGGGCACCTATGTTCATAGAGTGGACAGACATGGGCTTCCACTCTCTTTGGATGGTCTGGATACTTCCAGGCCACAAGGTGGGCTACACACATCTGAGAATAATAGATCAACAAAAGAATAATAAGAATCGTCCACAAGGGAAGGGACTCCACCACATTGAGGCCCTTCCCTTCATCACAAACCACACATATCACTATATTGATGGGATTACAAGATCTACCCATGCATGCATCTTCTAATCAAAATCCAATGGTGGAGATGCCATCTCCACCAAGGATCAAGGGTCTAGATAACCCACAAACCTATAAATCAAAGGGAAATCTCATGATGGGGTCCATGGAGAATGACCCCATCATGGCAACCATGCATGCATAAAGTGGGTTGTTAGCCACACTCATGGAGTCATGTTAGACCTCCACCATTGATTGGTGGGTCCTACACACTCCCAATCAAATGAAAAAGGTTCATGTAAGGGAAAGGAAAGAGACTAATCCCATGAATCACCCACCTTGAATCTTCAAGATTCTCCTATCTCCAAGCTCCTTAAGCTCCAAGGGTTATAGATCTATGGTTGAGATCATGTTCCAAGGGCTAGATGATGGTGGTTTAAGGAAAAAAGTGGCTAGAAAATAGAGGGAAGATGAGGATAAGGTTCCTGAAATTTTACAAATGGAAGAGAAAATGAGAGAAAAAGAGGGAAAAAAAGATTTTTAAGGGAAGTAATCATAACTTATGGTGATACAAACAATGTTTGCTAGGGTAGGTTAGGTGTGGGTAGTGTTTAGGGTGAGTAGTGTTTATTCTATGAGAATTGTAGTGTGTGTGGGTGGTGTGCATGGGAACTTGTGCCATGAGAGTGGTCCATATGCTTTTGTACAAAAAGTGGGCCACATGATGAAATGCTCACAACTTTTGATCTATAAGTTGGATGAACACACAAGACATGTCATTGGAACCACAACGACTATACGAACGAGATGACATAAGTCTAAGGTCGACCCGAGTCGGGTCTACGTGACCAGACTCAAAGATGACCGCAAACACTATCGTAGGGTCGCGGGTCACCGAAATTTGATCGGTAGGACCGCGGGACCAAAATAAATGAGATGCATACTCACAAACACACATGCGAACCCGGGTCGAGTCTCACAATACTCAAGGCCCACTTCAATTAGGATTTTATTGGAATAATATTCATGTTGGGTTTCCTAAGCCCATTGTCTTTGAATTTTCTTGATGGACCCTTGGCCCTTGGGCTTATAAATAGCACACTATTGTGATGGATTTTATGGCCAAATACTCAAGTAGTTGGACCCTTGCTTGCCCATTAAAATAAACCCATACTTGGGCCGAAATGTGAGGCCCAACTTACTTGTTTTAAATATAAGGATCACCCATATGTTGGAATAATGGGCTGCCATTAGGCCCACCACAATGAGTGGACTCATGACCCTTATGGTTAGGCCCAAACCTTGCTTGAGGGCCCACCATGTTGCCTATGTATTAGGTTTAGTGTATGGCCTACTAGGCCGTGGATTGCTTGGGCCTTGGACTTTACTTTATATGTATAGCGGGCTACCTTTTGGGACCTAGTTGAGGTTGAATGTCCTCCTTGGTGACCCTAAGGTAGGCCCATAGGGTCCTCATAGGTGGTTGAAGGCCCACCATAGGCCTTGTTAGGATCATTTCCTCCTTGAGGCTTTATGACTCTCTTAGCTTGTGGGCCATCCCAAAGTATTGTGCCCCCACTAGAGGACTTCACTTCTCCTTAGAGTACCTGTTTATGTATCTAGACCTTGTCCCTCCTTGGGAAGGATGAACATATTCTACAAGTAGCGCATTTACTTCATTGTGACCCATATGCATTATTTGTGTGAATTGATTGCATTATGTGGTGGTCATAGAGGGATGAAGTTTCTTCCCTTATGCACATTAAGTGCCTAAAGCTTGTGCATGATCTGTATGTGTGACTCATGCATTAGCATCGCATTTCATGTTGATACTGCCCTTGCTTCACCAGTGCCTTGCCTCCATAGGGACATTCGTGGATGGTCGTATGTGTGGACACCGAAAATATACTTGAGCATACCGGGTGTATAAGATGCCCATGAGTGAAATTTCTAAAACTTTCATAGTAACAAGGATCTGTCCAAACACCGTGACCGAGTGAAAACTATGAGCACACAAGGGCCTTATACCGTTAGGCCTCGAATCCCACTGTCATGTAGTTGGCTGGGTAGGGGTGTGGCCTTACTCGCCTGATGTAAGGAGGCATTGCTAGGCTGAGTCTGACTAGCTCGTAAATGGGTCCGCTACCATCAGGCCTTGTTGGTGATTGGCTATCCACAGGTGGGTAATGAGGTCTCTTACACTCGTTTAACTGTGCGGGGTCTGTAGAGCGGCAGTCATCCAGGAGTATAATGGACCCCAGTGATTTCCTTATGATTGGAAATGTACTTGATAATGGATTAGATATGAGCACTGGCAATACTTTGCATCGCATTCGCATTAGCTGTATAAACCCCTTCATGCATTGCCTTGGTATGGTGCTCAGTACTTATTGCATTGTATTCATGATAAGTCTTGGTAAGGCTAGTGATATTGTTATTGAGCATGTTTCTCTTCCTGTACCCCCTACTATTCTTCTGTACACCATTGTCACACACTTTCACCACCTTCTATGCTTCTATAACCTTATGCACGATTGATGCATGCAGGTGATCCTAGATAGGCGTCGTAGCGGCAAAGCTTGGATTAGAGTTGAGCTTAAGGACCCCGGTGTTTTAGACTTTTCTTTCCTTCTTCTATTATCTTATGTATGTCCTTTTGGACCTTATGGAAACTTGTAAAAGTTCAAATTCATAGTGGATTTTGTGATGTGAGCCTTTATTATTCTCAGATATACTTGTTGTGATCTTGGGTATGCTCATATTAGAAATGGTTATACTATTATGAAAATCCTCCTTGTAGGATCCTAAGATCGGATCCTGCCTCAGGAGCCGAGAATGGAGTACTACGAGAGAATGATTCAGGTCGATGGGTAAACAGGCCATCGTGTCGACCTATGTCGAGTCCTTTGAGTGTTGTTAAATTGGCCGGTTGTGTTACCGCATAATGAGCGATAAGGTTATAAATGTGGAAACCCATGGCTCAACTCGAGCATGCATCCGTGTTGAGTTAGGTTCCTTGTGAGTGACAAAATTTTTGATTGGACCAGTTTCATGAGTCCTAAGAGTGACACATGGTTAATGTGTCAAACATGGGCATTCACCAAAAAAAATAGTCAAGGTATTTTAGAATAACTCAACACTCCGTTAAGTCCAAAGAGTCAGGAATATGATCTCACCGTGATGCCCGCTCAAACTCATGACTCGTGACACGGCAGTGTCGCCAATCCACCGCTATAATCCTAAAACCGGACACAGGACCACCTCGAGATGCACCTCCGGGATTTCGGTGAGGTAAGGAGCTGGGCTGGGAAGGATGTAGCAGTCGAACCACTGTGCCAGGAAGCAACCATTGAGTCAGGCCCCACAATAGTCGTAGCTACAAAGTCGGGCTAGGTTAACTCGCCCTTAGACGCGGGAATGGACCCAGTCTGCCGCCTGTTCAACACGTGAAAGAGCTCGCCTCAGTCCAGCCATAAGGCCTTGGTCGATCAGCCCCATGCTTAAGTTTGCTGGGTCAGTTGTGGTGTAACTCAGGTTGGGGGCAAACTTGGTGGGTCAAAGTCTGATAAATGACTCAATCCACGGCCAGCCAGCCCTCATTGAAGGCTGGCCACCTCAGTAGCCCCATGCTGATGATGGTAGGCAACAAATCCTTGGTTTCAGGCTCTCACATAGTGCAACTCGATGACTCACCGAGTCAGAATGTTTCAACTGTAGTAAGCATTTAGTACAAGTGCAGGTAGTATGGCTTACACATTTTATCATGTAAAAGCATGAGTGCATAAATTAGCATCAGCCAGCGGTTGGTAAAGCATGTCTAGTGTCAAGGTTAAGTCTCAACTGAGGTTGAATAGCAACGCTAGGGATGTGAGGAACGCCAGTAACATGTCGTAGAAGGGCTGACTCAAGTTTGAGGTTAAGGCCTTTCTTAAGAGGCCTCCTTTGGACCCGTTCAAATCAGACAATCCATCTCAGACAGGGAGGTAAATAATCGACCCACTCCCGATGAGAATATCATGATAGTATTAGGACTTAAAACTAAGGTATAAAACCCCAATTTGACCACCTTAGGGTACGACTTTAGCCATAGGCAAGGTGTAAGGCTCGAATCTGACTCTATGAATGCATGATTTAGGGTAGGATTCTATCTTAAGAAGCATGCACACCTTTCGACAATATTATTAAGCAAATCAAGATAGAAGGTGATGATTTCTTCCCCTTGAGCTTTCCATTTCCAAATTAGTCTATGGGATAGTTTTCTTTTGAATCATAGTTGTTATTTTATAACTTATGATCACTTAAACTAGTTATTAAATCTTAAGGAATAACTTACATTTGAACTACAACTGATAGCTTGTAAAACATGATCATATGCAATAGTTACTAAATCTTACATATTAACTTCCATTTAAATTCCAACTGATAGCTTATGTCTATGATTCGTGATATCTTATGATAGTTATGAATTTTATTATCGACATTTATCTTGCATGTTGCATCTATACACTTTCTCATGCTTATTAATTGCTTGTGAGTCACTTATGGAATTCGAATCACTACATCTATTAGTGGAAAGCTCTACCTTATGTATGTGAACCCACACTTAGGATGTAACGAGACGAAATATGTTAGAAATGGACCATCGACTTGGAGGTTACCTTGGATGGTGGAATATTAACGTGGGTTTACCATTCGTAGGTTGTTGTGCCTACGTGGCTATAGGGATAACCTCTTTACTGCCTTGATTTAATATTGCCCTATGTGACCTCTTTATCGCTTTGATTTAACGTTTACCTCATATGACCTTTTTACCGTTTTGATTTCATATTTGTCCTAGGCTTTCAATCTTTGCACCTTCTACTTAGACACTATCTTAAACTAGCTAAGATAAGATCAATTTTACATAAATAATCGTACAAAAACGTGATCTTCTGGTCACTTTGATTTGATATTTGCCATGTGTGGCTTCGATGGTTCATTCTCATATAATCATGTCGTGGTAAGTCACACATATTGAATTATGATTGGCTACTAGTCGATGGGCTTCCATTAAACATCCAAATGTAGGAGTCTCATGAGTCGGGGATAGTGGTATGGGACACTAAGCCCGAGCTGTCGACCTATGCTAGGTGACGAGCCCCCCATAGTGACCTTTGAGTGTTGTTAAATTGGCTGGTTGTAATCGAAATAACAACAGTTTGGCTAATTATCATTCATAGCATACGGACGATAATGGATGGCTAATTCTAAATGTTGTAGCACGTGCCCTTAGGCCTTAATGTGGTATTGTTTCACTAGTTCCCAGACCATCGACCATCGACTATCGACCCACGTACGTGATGTACGATATCTTGGTCACTATGCTTGTACGTGATGTACCACATGATGTACTTCATTGGTGATCGGCTATATGCATGGGTGATAAGCCCAAATCCGACTGGATGAGCATCCCCAGGTTGATATGCATTCACGCATCCATGCATTTAAACAAGATTACATCATGTATTGTTTTGGATGCCTTATTTGTTTAAACTATGTTTGACTAATGCGGTGGTGTGTAATCTTGAGGGGAATTCACACTGAGCTGGCCACTCAGTTATCGAATATATAATCGTACAGGTAGTGTAGGTGGTTTAAATGATATTCATATCCATATTGGTACAGAGCAAGGTACAATTATCAGGAATGCATGGCTATATCTTCCAAGGGAAGTTGCATGATCTTGCGGCTCAAGGTTATATGTATTTTATTATTTCTCATGTGTTAAATTGTGTAATTTTTATATTTGTTAACATAGAGACATTGGTTAGTATAATTCATTTGGGTAACTGCTTGTATATTCTGAATGTAAATACAAATTTTTCTTTATGTTTGACTTATTCATCTTTCACTAAACTGTTAAATTTGAGAAAAGAAAAGAAATATATAAACATGTGAAATTTGACTACTTTTAAAAGTTAACACTCAGGTTTTTGGAAAACAAGTTATATACTCGGGTTTCTAAAACCCGAGGCGTTACATTATATATCATTACCCAAGATAGGTGACAAGTGATATTTTTATGTATTTGATGGTGGAGGTGAGAGAAAAGTGATCATGTCATTAGCCAATGTAGGTGATAAGTGACATTTATATGTATCTGATGGTGGAGGTGAGATGTAGCTCGACCTTTCATATTTCAAAATCTACCTTCACAATGAAATTATAATTTTTATAATTTTGTATTACACAATCACGAAAATTAAATGCCTTGCAACGAAAGACAGAATAAGACAAATAATAGAAGATATAAAAGGTTTTTCTCTATTTAAGGTTTCAGAGAATTACTTGTGATGATTATCCATGCAATATTTGATAATGAGTTTTATCATTATTTATATTTATTTGTACTAGTCACTTTCATTATTTTATAAGCATAGACATTTTTGTTATCACTTAACTGTTATTAATAAAAGTTATGAAAATTAAAATCCTATTTGGCATTGCTAAAAAAGTCTTTTTATCATAAAATCAGCTTTAATTGTGTTTAGCTAAGCACTTAAGTAATCAATTTTAATTATTTTTTTCCCAAATTTTCTCTTTGTTACACAATAGTTAGCCTCACATTTCTACAAACATTTCAACTTCTACAAACTTGTGAAAAGCACTTATAAATTTAAAGATCTCTTTTATTGAAAGGTTTGTTAATTGCACAAGAATGTCGAGCCATACATCTACAAATATGTGTCATCATCGCATGTAGGTTTTAGAAAAAAATACATCCATTGGATGGTCCAATCATGCTTTCTCTAAAATTAATCCAATTCCTATCATAAGATCGACCCAATATTGAAAGCAGGGCCATAAGTTAAAAAACTTCAGCCTAACATTTTAGACCGGGCATTTGTTTTACAAATTGTAGCCTGTTGTATATACCCCACCCAAGGGCTAATAAGCTAACCAGGCTCAGTCAACCTAGTCAAACTCAGTCAGCTCATACTAGGCACATTGGTATTTAGGACCACAATAAAGCAAAGCCAGTGATGTGATGCCATCCAAGGGGCATGCTCGGCTTTTTGCAACGGTTGTAGGTGAGTTGATGACAACATCCGGCTTGCCCATGTGGTAGTAAACAATTCAAGCCCATATAACCTTTTCACCTCTAGATTTTCCAAACAATTACCAAAAACTCAACCCAAAACACTATAAGTAGCCCCCTGTCCCTTTCCAAAATCATCTCACATCTTACACAAATCATATTCATACACACAAAAGTCATACACACAAAAGTCATACACGTCCTCAAATCTCATCTTCCATCCATCCACAGAGAGGAAAGAGTAGTAGGAGAGGAGTTCCAATTCAGGTCAATCTAGCCATGTTTACACCCTAGCCACCTAAGCAACCAAAAACTCCTATCCAAGCCACTAAAGTCAACCCTTATGACAAACCCATCTACCCACTCAACCAGCTCTGATCAATCTCAGCATGCATCATACCCTCCACTTCAAACCACATGTTTGTTTAAATAAGTCTAAGGGCCTATTTGTTAACACTGAATTTTTTTACTTAATGCAAAATTTGGAAAACATACATGTTTAGCTATGTTTGTTAATGCGAAACATTAAAGCGCTCCCTAATTTTATGTTGAATATTTTCGGCGATCAAGTTCCAACTTAACGGTGAATCAAGAATACGCTCCATGTACTTTTTTAAAAAAAGAGAGATTTTGTTCTTTATAAAATACACAACTCAACTTTTAATGTGTGGCACTTCTTTAGGCCCACTATGATTTATGTGTTAGATCAACACCATCTATCAACTTTTCTATATGATTCTATAGCATGATCTCAAAAAAAAAGCACATCCAAAGCTTAAGTTAAAAGTTGTGGGAATGGAACGACTATAGTTAAAACCTTCCTGAGGTCTACCATGAACTTATTTGCCATCTAACTTCTTGATAATGTCACACAGACCTGTATGAAGGGAAAACATAAGTATCAACTTGATCAAAGCCTTCCGAGAAGTTTTCAATGATAGGCACCCAATTCCCATGGTTTCCTATAGTGCGGCCCACTTAAGCCTTAGATCTATCTTGCTTTTTGTGTTTTTTTTTAAAAAAAAATTATATGAAAAAATGGATTAATGGCGTGGATAAAACATATACATCACGGTAGGCCCCATAAAGCGCTTTGTAGACCGTCCGCCTCTAGCTCGATTCTGGTGGAAACGGAGTCACTGGTGTACCTGTGTGGGTACGTATTGTGCGAAGACAGGACACGGCTTGGCTAGCGACATTGCCACTAGCCAGGTGGCTAGTCGTCAGTTCTCTGTAGGCTCCACTGTGATGTGTGAGTTTTATCCACACCGTCTATCCATTTTTAAAGATCATTTTATGTGTTAATCCTAAAAATGAGGCATATCTAAATCTCATGTGAACCACACCAGGGGAAAATAGTAGAGATTTAATGTCCACCATTTAAAACCTCCTAGGGCCGACATAGCACCGGCTCCTCTAGCTCCAAGTTATACCAACGATTCAAAGGATATCAAAGTTTCATGGGCCCAAAATGATGTATGTATTATATATGCCGTTCATCCATTTTGTAAGATTATTTTAGAGTATGGTACCAAAAATTATTTATATGCAAATTTTAACTGGACCACATCAGAAATAGCAGTGGGGATAATGATTCTCACCGTTAAAACATTCACATTCGTAGGGCCCACTACAACATTTATTTTCCATCCAATCTATTTGTAAGGTCACACAAACTTGGATGAAGAGGAAAAACAAGTATCATATTGATCTGAAACTTTTGTGACCCCGAAAGGGTTTCAATGGTAGACGTTTAATCCCCCATAATTTTTTGCAGTGTGGTCCACTTGATGATTGTATCTATTTTATTTTTCAGTTCAAACCTCATAGCCTGTTTGGGAGCGTGGATTTGGACCACCATGGATTCAGAATCCTCGGGGTTAGAAAACCCCTGGATTTGCAACACCCTGAGTGTGTTTGACACCCTGAAGTGTGAATCAACTTTAATCCAAAAGTACTTATTCATGGTATATTTATAAGGGTTTGAATTTAATTACTAAATCAACTTTAATATCTCTAATTAGTGAGATACGTAATTTTTGACACAATGGTTGTGATAAGCCTACTGAAATATATGTTTTGCCTGAAAATGATGAAATTCCAAGTCTCAGATGGGCCTAACCAACGATTTTTAATCGTTGATTTACATGGATAATGTTTGGACGGTGCTGGACAATGTTTGGACAGTACTAATTTACATGGACAATGTTTAGACGGTGTTAATCATCATTAGTGGGCCATGTGCCCAATAGAATGTTAGTGCATAGTAACACACATGTTACACCTGCAACTATTGAAATAATTTTATGTATAATCCAAGCTCTCATCGTGGATTACAAACCCCCTCAAAGTGGAGATTGGAAACCCTGCATTTGAAACCCCTGGTTACTTTATGCTGCCAAACAACTAGGGGATTTGAAACCCCCCACAAATCCCCTTCAATCCACAGTGCCAAGCGACCCCCCCAGGACGAGTTCTCCAAATGAAAGGAAGGTTGGGATATAACACATACCTCATGATGGGACCCACATAATGACGTCAATACACCAGCCCGATCGGTGGTGTGTGGTGTTGTGTGGTACACCAGCCAATCTGCTTCCGGCTGGTGGGCAGAGTACACTTCCTCTTGCAGGAAGTTCCTGCGCTGGACCCACCGTCATATTTTTAGAAATCCACTCCGTCTTTTTGTTATCTAAGCTTGTTTTATTATTTTAGGTCCGCATGTTTGGTCGGACAGATCCCATGGGATTAGGAGGGATGAGATGGATTTTAAGGTAATGATGGTGGTGTCAGTGGATTGGTTTAAGATCCATAGGATTGTTATATCCCGGGACAAGTTCATCGAGTCTGTTTGGCACGCTCGGCATATCCCGGGATTTTACCTTCCAATCGCTTCCAATCCGTCCAACCAAACATGCCCAGGCACGATTGAACGGGATCAGGAGAGATGGGATCAATTTTAAGGTAATGAATGTGATGCCAGTGGATTGGTTTAAGATCCATGGGTTTGCTATATCCCGGAACAAGTTCATCAGGTCTGTTGGGCTCATTTGGCATATCTCGGGATTTTACCATCCCATCCCTCCTAATCCCTCTTAATCCGCCTAGCCAAACAGGTAGGTAAGGAAATTCCTACCGTTGAAACTTCGTTGGGTCGACAGTGATGTTTACATGCCATCCGTACCTTTCATAACATCATTCTTACCGAGATGAACCGAGAACACAAATATTAAACTAATTCAAAACTTCCGTGGCCCCACCAATATTTCAACTATGGAAGTTCAATCCTATTGTTTTTAGCCCACTTTCGTATTGGATAAGGCTATTTTTTGGCCTAATTTTTTAAATTGACCTCAAAAAAGAGGAATGAGGTGGATTTCTAAAGAACATGACGATGGACCCCACCTAGGTAGGAACATTCAGAGAAATGCTTCTACAGGAAATCCGCCTGGATTTGAGGAGCAGATTATGTGAGACCCTGGATCCACTAGGTGGGTGGGACCCCTTACTGTGGGGCCCACTGTGATGTATGTGACTACATCCGCATTGTCCTTCCATATTGAAAGCTCATTTTAGGGTATCATATAAAAAATGAAGCTGGTCCAAATCCCAAGTGGACTGTAGTACAAGAAACAGTATTGATTAACCATTAAAAACTTCTTATCGGCCACACAAGCTTTGTATCAACATGATATTTGTGTGGTCTCTGTTTGTGACCTTATCAACAAGTTGGATGGCAAATAAACATTTCCATAGAATTCATGAAATTTTTAATGGTGAAGATTAAATTACGATTGTTTCATATGGTGTGGTCCGCCTAAAATTTGTGTAATCTTCGTTATTGGGATAACGCACTAAAATGAACTTTCAAAATAGTTAGACTATGTGAAATTAAGGTACACACGTCACCGTAAGCCCCACAGTTAGGGTCCCACCCCCGGATGCATGTTCTCACCTAATCCACTCCCAAGGATCTGGGGGACGTAAGAACTTCTTGCATTGGATGCTAGCTGGGTACAACTGTAATGTTTGTACAAAATTCACCTTGTTCATACTTTTTGCAAGCTCATTTTAGACCATGACACAAAAAATGAAGTAGATCCAAAGCTCAAGTGGGCCACGTGAGAAGAAATAGTAAAGATTCAGTGACCACCATTGAAACATTAGTATGGCCACAAACGTTTTGTATTAGCCCAAGTATTTTGTCTTTTCACTTCATCTTAGTGTTCATGACCTTATAAACGGTTTAGATGGTATATAAACATCAAGTTGGAGCTAAGGAAGGTTTCAACAGTAGGCATTTCTTTCTCCAATTTTCCCTCTCATGTGGCCCATTTGAATTTTGGATCCGCCTCATTTTTTGTTACGTGTCCTAAAATGAGCTCGTAAAATGGATGGACAGGTGGATTTCTCACTAACATTGCGGTGGGCCCCACCTAGCATCCAAACTTATCGAGAAACCCTTTCTTAAGAAATTAGCGTTGCGTGGTGTGTCACAAGCCACCACCTTCCTTTGTGCCACACCCCAGACTCACCCAAGACAGTGCAACCCTTACCGTGGGGTCCACTTTGATGTATGTATTCTATATTAACTCTGCCATCCATTTTTCCAAATCATTTTAGGACATTATAAAAAAAATGAAGCAAATTCAATTATTAAGCGGACCAAAATATAAGAAATGGTGGTGATTGACCATTGAAAGAACGAGCTATAGATGTCCTATAAGGGGGTGAATAGAAAAATACAAAATATTTTGATATAATGCGGAATAATTAAACAATTACTCTCAATTGCTTAAATTATTAAAATCTTGATTCCAAATAGTTCATAAGACAACGTCCACATAAAAGATTTAGGTAAGACAACCTTATTTCATGATATCTTTGAGATCAAAACATCAAACTTAGTAAGAGACAACAACACAAATAAAGCAATAAAGAGATAATTAATCACCACCAATGCACAAGGATATATAGTGGTTCGGTGCTTAAACCCATACCTACTTCACTCCCAAAATTACTATCCTCATAATTTTGGCTTTCACTATTTGAAGGTTTTCACAGGGTCACCTTAACAATCTGAAACAGTTCTTGTGATTTTCACGGGCTATCTCAACAAAATCCACTTTGTAATTTTCACAGGATCACCATAAAACAACCCACTGAGATTTCTGGGCAATCTTAGAAAAACCCAAATGAAATAAAGAAATAAACAGTACTTATCTTCATATGTCGAGTCGAAGACGTAACTCTATCTTGATTGCGGTGATCTTCTTTCTTGGGAAATTGATGAAGCAATATATGTGTTCAACCCAAAAAGGAAATAGGGATCCACTGTATTTTCAATATTATAAACAAAACTCTAAATGCTGTAAAATTTATTCTCTAAATCTCAAGTAGAGTTTAGATAACTCTTTTAAAACAATTAAAACTAACTTAAGAAAGAGAATAAAATAAGCTAAAGAAAAATTAGAATTACTGTACTAATAGCTTAAGGAAGGCCTGACTTTCTCTCTGACTTTGAGGAGGTCTTTCACAAATTTTCTTATTGTAAATGAATGAGAGAAGGCCTCTATTTATAGCCAAAGGATTTGGAAATTCGGTTGGCCTGAGTTTTTGTTCGGCTAGCCGGATTCCAACGATTGAGTTCCAACAGCTCTCAGATTTTGTGGGTAAGATCTTTCAAAAAATCGGCTAGCCCGAAGCAAAATTCATCTGGCTAAATATAGGGTTCGGTTGGGCGAATCTCCATGAGATTTGAAATTTTACATTGTTGGAAACTTGACTGAACGCACTTAGGCTAGCCGAATAGACAAGTTCGATTGGCCAAACTTACCATGAAAAACATGATACTTGCTGAATACTTGCCCGAATTATGTCGGGCTGGCCGAAAGTAGTTAGGCTAGCCGAACTTAGTATTGTATATTATTATGTCACCACGTAAAATACACCTAACTTAGGGTCATTCTAAGGTTATACCACCTGCTGGTTGACACATACGGAGTGCTTCAGTCTTTGAACCATGTATAACCTTTAAGACTTGAGATGTTGAGTATCCCTTGAGATGTTGATCCAGTCTTTACATGATCTTCATGAGTTGTCAAAGAACATCTTCATGAATGCTTTGTGATCCAACTAGGACTACAAAATTTGACAACACTGAGTGTGCTTTAAATATAAGCACTTACAACCATTAATGGGCCATGAAAGTTCTGTGCCACATGAGATTTAGATCATCCTCATTTTTGGGATCATTCCTTTAAATGATTTAGAAAAATGTATGAACATCATGGATAAAACACATACATTAAAATTTTCTTATGGGCTACAAAAGCTTCGGATTAACATGATATTTATATGGTCTCTTCATCCTGGTCTTTTTTACCATATCAACAGGTTAGATGGAAAATAAACATTCCAGAGGAATCTATGAAGTTTTTAATGATAGGGATTCAATTACGATTGTTTCATATGGGTAAATGTGTCAAATTAACATATTTCAAGTATTTCAGTTAACAAACTAGTTGTTCTATATTCACTGCTAGTTTTTCAACTTTTCACTGGTATACAGGATCTTACCTATAAAAAACTTAGATTAACTAGGTTTTGACCATTTCGTAAAGTGGGTCAATGTGCAAGAACTAACTAAATTCCTGACATTTCATTATCTTGTTAAATAGAGATCGTGTACTTGTACGGGCATAGAGGGTGCCCAACACCTTCCCTCTTTGTAATCATGGTCCTTTATCCAGAATTTTCGATCGTAGATTAGGAGTCATTTTAGAACAGGAAATCATCTGATTCATTCTCCTAAGGTTTTTACAAGGTTTAGCACTGTGGAGATCTAAATAATTGGCTAGTGATGACTCTAAATCAAATCTAATATCCCACACCTTAAACACATCAGCAAAATCCTTGAAAAGGCACCCGTGAGCATGATTCGCCTGTGATCCGCATCCACACTTACCTAACTAATGATCAACCTAATTATTGGGCTAAGGCTAACCAATGATTAACCTAATTATTAGGCTAGGGCATTAATATAGTAGTGCCTTTCTAATGGATGGATTGGATTTTGGACCTACATGATGTTTGAAATGTATGAGTTGTATTGCATAAGCATGTGGGCTAAGAAAATCCCATCTCTAGAGAAGTCGAATGAACACAACTTTCCTATAACACCCATTTCCGGCACTATGGGACCCACCATGATAACCATGCAATGCCTACTCCATCCATCTATTTCATCATACCATGTTAGGGTGTGACTCAAAATGAGGTAGATCATGAAATTGCGGTTAATGTGCCGCAATACGTCTAAGTGCGGAAGTATGGTGAAGTTATAAAATATGGTCTAAGTCCTAGAGAGGGAGGGGGGGGGGGGTGATGGGGACCAATTAAAAATATTTGCCTATTAAAAACAACAATTGACTAGTTTAAACTAATTTGCCAATTAAACTAAACTAAGCAATATAACTCTAATGCTTCCAAGCTAATAGAGGGTCCAATCACATAGGCTATAAAGAATTTACAAGTAAAGAAAATAACCTATAAAATGATAATGTATATGAGTGTGTGGGATATGATTCTTATCAATCCTAAATATCCATTTAATCATGCATCATATTTAAACATTCAAGAGACATAAGCATAATTTAAAAAAAAAATGCACAAATAGCAATCCCAAACACGATCATATATAGTGATTCAGCTACGTTCCTACTCCACTCCCAGCGAATGCACTCTCTCTTAGAGTGTACCAGATTTCACTATCAGAGGTTTTAAATCAGGTTTACGTCAAACCTTTACAGCCCTACACAATGACTCTAAAGTTTATGCCCTACATAAGAGCAAGGGTCCTACATAAGTACCCAAGTTTATGTCCTACACAAGGACAGGAGTCCTAATCCCAAACTCGACAATTTAGGCCACATAGGCCAAGGACCTAACAATTTATGCCCTACATAAGAGCAAGGGTCATACACAAGCACCCAAGTTTATGTCCTACACAAGGAAAAGGGTCCTACTCAAGCACCCAAGGGGTTTAGGCCACACAGGCTACTGTCCTAATCCCGAACCTAAGATTTAGGCGACACGGGCCAAGGTCCTACACGAGAACCTAAGGTGAATTTGAACACAAACTCTTACATTCCAACCTACACAAGGTCGGAGTACAAACCCATACTCCTACACATATCACTTACTTGTCGAATTGAGTCCCTTTTGTCGCGCTTCTTAGGTTGCTAAATCTCCACTCTCCCATGCTTCAATCAACTCCTTGATACTCCCTCGATCATGTTGTTGTTGCTTCGCCATAGCTTCAGCTCTACGATCACCACCTTACAGTAGATACTCCATTGATATGTCAAAGGTAATAGGAGTGGGTTGAATCTCCTACAACTAATGGGTAGTTGTTTATCCTAGGGAATTCAACTAAATGGAATCCTAGAGAACTTGGACAATGATATACCAAAATTGCTTAAGTCCAATATCTAGAAAATGGAGGAATTCAAGCATATATCCAATGGTGAGGTTAGAATTCTCATTGGAGTTAAAATCTCAAGGGAGATTGCTTGAAACTCGTAGGAATAGAGGCATTGGGTAAGGGATATGCCTATGAGATCAACTTACCTCTGGTTGCTCAAAAAACCCATTGAAAAGCCCAAGGACTGAATCCCCTTTATAAATAGTTCAAGCTCCAACAGTCAAATAGTGGGCATATTCTAGTCTTGTTGAAGCCATCGAAGGGTCTTCAATGCCATCGAAGGGCTCCTCAATGCCATCGAGATTTTCAGCCAAAAATCACGTTTGCTTACTGGACAATTCTGGACCCATTTCGATTGCATCGATACGATCTTCGATTACATAGAAAATCATACTTCGATGTCGTCAGGAGAATCAAGGGAAAATCCAAAAACCTTGTTGGATAATCTGGATCTCAAATCGATGCCATCGAAGTGTCCTCGATGTCATCAAGATTTCTAGTTGAAAATCAAGTTTCGTTGTTAGACATCCCCAACTCTCAATCAATTGCATCGGCCAAGTCTTGGATGTCATCGAAGACTTATTTGATGGCAACTCAATACCATCGAACATCACTTCGAATATGTTATTTTAGGCTATCTTCTATACAGCAGATTCACACATCTTCTAGCCTTATTTATCATGTCTTTCTTGGTCTCCTGAGGCTAAAGAGATTATCAAATTTGTATTCCTATTATGCCAAGATTATCTAGAGGTGTAGGGTTGTTTTGGGTTAAGGGTTAGGGTCATCAAGGCATCTCTTTTACCTGTATGTGCTCCTTGATGCTTCTACCTCCGCTTTTGTGTTCGATCTTCACTTTCCAATGGCTCAACCGACTACGGACATAACGACTCACGTGATTGATAAACAAGGGTGTAAAAATGAGTGCACTAACAGACTATGTTATGATGTGACTCCAAAAATGAGGTAGATCCAAGACTTAAGTGGGCCATGCCACATGACAGAATTCAACACTCACCATTGAAACCATGATGGGAAAATTTATTGTTATTATGTATGTTCACAAAATATGCACTTTTTTACATAAGCAATCCTCAATAAGCTATTGTAGAGAATTGCTTCCTACGAATCAACAACACCAAACATGCCTTGACATAATTTACATATATGCAATAACAACAAATTAACCATGTAGTTGTTTGCAAAGTCAAATTTTTATGTAGATTTTTTCAAATACTTTATTCTTATAGGAGGAATATGTATTAATAAATTGTGATCATTAAAATGGGTTTAGGAAAATTTAATTATTTTAACATGAAATGTTGATCATGTAAATAATAAAATGATTGCAAAATTTAACTTTACATTTTTTTATCGATATTTTTTTATTAATTTTTAATATATTTATGTAATTTAATTGTTAGCTAATAATTATTATAAATTCTATTCTATTTTGAATTTGAAGCCTACTTGGTTCTAGTATGGATGACATCTTACTATGAGTGTTGGTGGCTTTTTCAGAGATAAAAATGTTTAAAACTAATTAGGCTTGGAGCATTCTCTAGGCATAAGATTTAAAACTAATAAGAATTACATATATCAAAAATAAATGATAAATACTAGAATATTTCACCACTTTGTAAAGTGTGTACAAAGGACAAGAAAAAGAAAACGTTTGTTAATGTAGATGTTACCATGCAATCTTGGAGTTTGAATTGGTAAATAAAGTCGCCCAATTGTTCGATAATCCATAGTTTATAATAAAGATATATCAAAGTTTGTTCTAAAGTTTGTGCTCATCTTAATAGTTTTAGGTTGAATCCAACGGAAAATTTGTTGATGGTCTTTATAAACTACAAATACCTCCAGCGCTAGATTTATCTTCTATCCGCAACTGCATGATTTGATTTACTTTTTATAATGTTGATCTTTGTATTAACCAATTATAAAAACCATTAATTTAATTCTAAAAACTGTTCATTTGAATGTCATTTAGATCTTACAATTTTTCCTTTGATGAGGATTCTTAAAACATGTTTGATGATTTGAACACCACTCTTCATGTAACAAAGGCTTGTTTGGTTTTTCAATTTTCTATGAAATACAAAGTAAATGAGCCATCATTATCACTATTTCTAACAGTCAAAGTGAGCCCTTTAATTCTAAAGATGTTTGTTTAGATAGGAATTATGATTTGTAATTTGAAATTTAAAGAAATTAGGTAAAGTAAATCGTAATCATTATTTTTTTTCAAATTATAAAACTATCATTTTTATATAATTTGTAGGTAAAACAGACAATATAGTAAGTTCATCATTGTAGTCAAATATAAGTGATGTTGCCACACTGTTACTAGAGTAAGTACTCATTACCCATCTTAAATCCATTTACCATTGTAAGTGAAAACCAAATAGGCTTTAAAGGAATAGTGGGGTGTTAATTGTAAATTCCAAAGCTATGACATGTGAAAATAATGGTCTCTGAGAATACACCATACTTTTTTCTTTTCTTTTATTTTATCCTCTCTCTCTCTCTCTCTCTCTCTCTCTCTCTCTCTCTTCCTTTTTTTAATTGTTTGATTTTAGAGTTCTGATTTTTTATTTTTTTTAGATTATTCCATTGTGTTGTTATTGGTGTGTGAATTTAGAAAAAAAAAAAAATAAAATTAAAAGCTTACCTATTATTTTTGTAGAAATCTAGTTAACTCTCCCTGATCCCTTGAATTCTTGTACACAGAGAAGACAAAGGAGACCCTGGCTACAGCAGAGGACCCTTTGATGCCTAAGTTAGGTAGGGAATCTGGGTTTGATAGGAAAGAAGGTTTTTGGGTTGAAGATAGTGTGTACCTTTCACCATTCAAGGCATCCTTATTTATAGTCGAGTGAAGGCGGTGGTGTGAAGGGAGATCTTCCTACTTAGTAAGAGCATATTGCGGAGGCATTTGGATCCCGGACGTGATGCGGATGCTTTTTAGAATCTTCGGTTGAGATCTCAGAAAGATCTCTTTAATATGATTTGGGCGATCAAAATCGGGAAGGACGTAGTGGTAGAGGTCGAGGCCAAGAAGGGCACTCGAGTTGGCCTATGCATCTTTCTCGAGAAAGAGTTCATGTATGTGGACTATCTGATAAACCATGGTCGAGCTCGCCTATAATTTTGAGTGAATAGCCAACCTGCCGAACCGACATTGAATAGCCGAGCACAGAGACCATGCTCCTTTCTTTAGCAAGGCACAAGACAGTGTTCGGGATGTCCATCCTCTTCATCTTACTACTCAGTGTGGGGCCTCTTCTGCAAGCCTTCCGAGCAGGGCGTGCTCGTCCTTACACGAGGTTGAGCCTCAGGGGCTTTTCTAGAAGATTCGGACTTAGACTTGACCACAAACGAGATCTTGGTAAAGCATCGTGTCATCCAACTAAGACCCAAGGACATTAATTCTTTGGTCGTTTAGGAGCTTCTTAGCCATGGCTGATCTTGGCCGAGCTCATATTATGTACAATTATCCGACCTGAACTCGTCTTATTGGTCATTCTATTTTTACCCATAATAGAAACCCCCTACTTCTGAGCTCGTGCTGTGGGCTCGAGAAGTAAGTTGTTGTAGGTGAGGTCGGACTATCTTGTGCCTAGAGTGTCAAGTTGGCTTACCATTAATGCGAAGATAGGCTACAGGCGTAGAGATAAAGGGAAATATGGAATGATGGTACAATGCGCTTAAGGGCGCATGAGCTAGCAAGGCCCCTTTTTGCTTCCCAACTGATTGGGTGCAAACATGTGGCACTGCTTAGGAAATTGGGTCGTTGGGTGAGTGGGAGACATCCACATGGTCATGGACACATGACGAGGAGCTTCTTTAGCTGTTGCATTCAATGAGTTCCATCATCACACGCGGCCAAACTTCCTATAAAAGGGGGTAAACCCTAACGTCTTCAGCTATTTTCTCATGCTGCCTCTTCTCGAGCTCCTAGAGTTGGCAATTTTTGGTAAGTTAGAAATCTTCTTCTTCGGTGTTTTTGTTGCTTCTCCTTTCTCTTTCTTTCATGTTTTCCAACCTGGAATGTCTGATATCTCAAATGAAGGCCTCGAGCTTTATGCGTTCCAGGGAGACACTGACTTGGAGAGTGTGGATTCTAAGTTAGGGGCTCCCTCTGACCCTCCTTTGCCGGTATCTTTGAATCGCAGTGCAGCGATGGAGTCTACTTCACGTGAGAGGGCGGTTGCTCAAACCCCAGTCGAGCAGCTAATCGATGTTGGCCCTGTTGGGTCGATATTGATGAAGGCAAATTTGGCCCGAATTAAATCTGAGTTCGGGATCCTGGACTCAGTGGGGCTTAGGGCCCCCGACCCTGGTGAGGGTCTTGGCGACCCATGTGAAGGTGAGGTGGCCATCTTCCATGTCGCCTTACAGTGTAGGCTTCGCCTACCTCTCCATCGGATTGTGCGGGAAGTCACTTTCCGTCTGAGGCTAGCCCCTGGATAGATCATCCTCAACTCCCGGGGGGCATTGTTGGGGACTTATATCCTATGGTTCTAGCTCAAGAACTAGGAGTTGATGATCGAGGAGTTTATGTATCTGTACCAGCCTAAGGCTCATTCGAATGAGCTGAGCTAGTATTACTTCTCGGCATGGACGAGGAAAGGCAAGGCCCTCATTGCTAGCAACCCAACTTCTAACCAAAATTAGAAGAACAAGTGGTTATGGGCATCCAGAAAGTGGGAGGCACCTGCTACTGAGCTGGATCGGCTATGAGCTTGGGTCCCTACCAAATTTGGTACTCCAAGTTGGATATTGCCGAGCCATTGGACTTAGGATCTTTCTTTACGTATTTATAGTTACATTCACTAACCACTTGATTACTCTTGCAGGCTTCCCAAGGCCCAGCCTAATCTTTCTGACCTGTAGCTTAGGCAGGTGAACAAGGTGAAGGTGACAAAGGAGGAATTTTACCTTTGGACTATGCTGATTACTCTAGACCTTCTTCGTCGATCCTGGCTTTACAGACCAACTTCTTCCACCGCTCCCGGTAGGTAATGAATTGTAGAGATGTATCGATGTAAAGATGTATCGATGCTATAGATTTCCTTTTACTGACTCCTTTTATTCTTCCATACAGACATGGTCGAGTCGTCGAGGTCCTAAAAAAGGGTCTGTCCTCCCCCTATCACTAAAATGATCGGACGAAAATTGACTGTGAGGAGGAAGGTGACAGTCCTTTCGACCATATTGGATGAAGCCTCTGTTGCAGCGAAGGTGAGGTTAGAGCTTAGCGCCGGGGGGTCCTCGGCAAAGCGGTCGCTTCTAACCATATCAGGTGAAAGGGTACGGGACACTCCTTCCCTAGATACTCCTCCACAGCAGTCGATTGTTGATTTGGAGGGGACCTCTCTGGCTCAAGAGGTTCAGGCGGCCGAGGAGCCTCAAGTCTAAGCAGCTGAGGAGCCTCAGGTCATAGCTACTCAAGCCTAGCCCGAAGAGGGAGAAACCTCGGGCCTGCGAGTAGTTGAAGAGGGCGGTGCCTCCGACTCCTAGGCTGTCGATGTCGAGAGGCTGAGTCCCCCCCAAGGTACCATATAAGTTGCCTAGGAAATTAGTGGCCAAGAAGATCATCGGCCTGATCAACACTCACCTAGAGATCATTTTGAGCAAGGCGGCGACATTCGGCAATATGGTACATCCTTTCCTCATCGTTGTGCTTTGGTTTTTGATTGACTTTTGACATGCTTTCTTTGATTCAGTTCGTCCCCCACTACAGGAAATTTCTCTTTTACTGACGACATAATTCGTCATTATTTTATCTTTTTTCATCGGTAATGATTATTACCGATGAAATCTATCATCGGAAAGATTGTCGCAATAAGACCGTGGCTAAAGGCTTTTCCTGACGAAATATGACTTCGTTGACAATGATAAAACAAATACGAATGACTAAAATAGTCGACAAAACATGTTACTTTTGGTAGAAAAAATAATATATTTCGTCGATAAATAGAGCTTATACCGACGAATATCTTCGTCGGTAAAACTGTGGATTAACAACATTACCGACAAGTACGTTCGTCGATAAAACAATACTACTGATGAGTATGTTCGTCGGCATAAGCCGTTTATTACCGACGAAATAATTCGTCGGTATATCTCATATAGATCGTTGGTATAAATTTTTGTATTAATTTTTACCTACGAAAGATTTCGTCGGTATAAGTTTTGGACCTACTATTACCAACGAAATATTTCATTGGTAATAGTCCGTTTCTTCCTGGTTTCATTTATTTTCAAAATTCATGAAAAAATTCCTAATATACACATGTTACAATACATTTTCATCATATTCACATCCACATCCATCCAAACACAAACTACATCCATCCAAATACAAACCACATCCATCCATACACAAACAATCCTATCCACATCCACATACAACCCACATTCATCCACACACAAATACATATAAGTTTAACATTCATATATAAAATAAATCATAAATAAAATAAAAAAATCCTATCCACATCCACATACAACCCACAATATTCATCCACGCACAAATGCATATAAGTTTAACATTCATATATAAAATAAATCATAAATAAAATTAAAAAATCATGAAGATAAAGGTGGAGGTGGTGGGGCATTGGTGGCAAAACGTGCAGCGAGAGCCTGAAAGATCTCCTGCATTCGTCGCTCATACTCCACCAGCATCTCCTCAATCCTCCTCTCTTAATCCTCATGTTACCTCTCCTCCTCCTCCTTACGCCTCTGCTCCTCCTTCCTCTGCCTCTTCAGCTGCTCTTTGATCTCATCGATGATGACTCGTAGCTACTGAACCTCTCTCTGCCATATCAGCTCAGCATAGGGTGCTCTCCCCAGTGACGGATCAGTTGGAGGCAACTCTAGCGGTGTAACGCCCCATACTTTCCAGTACTCAAGTGTTAACATTAAGAACCGAGAAGGTGAATAGAAGCAACCTGTAACCACAGATGAAGCCATCCACCCATGAAATGAATTATAATCAATTTAATCCTTGTTTCTCAAAAACTTATAACTTAAAACCATAAAAGGAAATTATTCCATGTGGTCCACAAATACAGGTAATCCACCTTAAATTTGGGACCAAGGCCTAGTAAGAACTTACAGACTTAACAGATACCAATGACAGGAAATAAAATAAAATTTGGCCTTAAAAAGAAGATAATAAAAATAATAGTAATGATAATAAGAAAAAGAATAATAATAATAATAATAATAATAATAATAATAATAATGATGATGATGATGATGACAATAATAATATTATTATTAATAACAAAAGTAATAATAATAATAATAATAATAATGAATAATTTTATGATATAATTGAATTATAAATATTAACGTAGTATTAAAAAAAATTTTAATAAATATGTGCATAAAAATTATTAGATATTTTAATAAAATGATATATTATTTAACAACGGGATTTTAAACATGATATTATACAATTTTCAATTCATATATATATGTATACTATGATATTGTATATTATAAATTATATATTAATAAACATGTGACCAATAGCATGTATATAGTAGTACGTTAATATTAAAAAGTTATATTTATGTGTATGAGATTTTAATTATTTTAATTATAAGTAATATACAAAGTGATGAAATCTATATAAATATTAGTATTGGTTGGTAATAAATGATGAAAGCCTTACAAATGGCCCGTTATGACCTTTTAACCATCGACATTCAATTTCAGGGTGATCCGACCATTAGATTGACGGGAACCCACCATTGGGGCGTGAAATCTAAGAGTATGGCCCACTTGGACCTTGGATCTGCCCCACCTTTAGTAAAAAGCTATGGCAAGGCCCACCAAATAGGATGGATAGTGTGGATTTATCATAAACATCATGGTGGACCCCACTTGATGGGGTGCGTATACAAAGTTGGTGCACACTCGAGGTGCACCAGGCATGTCAGGCCAGTCAACACGAGTTGACCCGTGCGTCTCCAAAAAAAGGAGAATTTCTCTTTTTCTTGCGTTGGCAGTGGACGAACAACGTTCGAGAAATCTTTGATCGGTGGGCCACCACTCGTGGCCACGCGCACGATCCAAACCGTCCATCTCATTAAATGGGAGATGACAACCAGAACCATGCCCTCCATCCGCCTTAATGCAACCATATGTGCACACAAACGTCGGTGCAAACAGGACTGAGAAATACAATGTTGGTAAAAATGGAAACTGTTCCTTTCCTTTCTCCAGCCAGCTGGCATGATCCATGTGAGGATCTCTCCTCTCATCTCACCCGTCCCTTAGAGACTTATCTTAACCGTCCTAGCTAGGTTTTTAGGAAAGAAAAAAAAAAGGCATGAATGAGAGAGAACCAGTTGTTTCCTCTCCATTTGAAACCCACCACTCAAACCTCCTTCAACCCTTAAAACCTTCATTTCACAAGCACCCTTACATCTATCCTAGCCGTCCACAATAACTGGATTGAAGGAAAATCGCAGGGACAAGATTCCACCATGAACGACCAAGGCTTCTTCCTCGAGCCGCACTATGCAGGGTGTGCCGATTCGGGTGAGCTCTGGCCAGATTTAGAGTTCCTGCTGGTCGTGGTTGAAAGAAAGGAGGAAAGGAGATAATAAGATGGAGAAGAAGAAGTGGAGGAAGGGAGAGAATGGATGCAGCTGATGTATCACCTTGACCCGACTCAACCGAGCTTGAGCCAGGCCAAGTTAGGCCGCCCCTGTGACAAGTTCAGCCACAACTAGGTTTTTCAAAATGTAAAAGAAGGACAAAAGAAAAAAAAAAGAGGAAGAAGAAAATGGTGGAGTTGCACCATATTACAATCAGCGGACCGAGTCGCTGACTCGGTTCAGGTTTGGGGTAAGCTGGGTTCGGTCCTACTGCTGCTGACCAAAGAAAGAGAGCAGGGAAGAGAGTGAGAAAGGAAAGGGAAAATGAAAAAAAGAGAAAGAAGAAGAAGGAAGGAAGAAAGAAAATGAGAAGGAGAAAGTGGGAGAGAAAATGAGAGAGAGAGAGAGAGAGAGTTCGGGGCCGAGTCAACTCGTTGCCAGGTGTGGCTGTCGAGTTCAGCTCGAGTTGGGCCTGGTTAAGGCCTTGTTGAGGTCGAGTTGGGTCGACTCAATTGAGTCGAGTTGGGTCAAGTCACGGAGTGGGTCGACGGCTCAGTTAGAGAACGAGTTGAACTACTGAGTCAACCAATGTGAGTAAACTTCCTCTCCCTAAGTAAGTTTCATGATTTATCATCGTCATTAGCAATTATTGCAATATGGTTAACCACTAATAGGATAATTTTGCTAGTAAAAGTGTTACAGAAACTTGATATTAACAATTATCATTATTAATACTATTCTTATTGATTATAATATTAGTGTTGTAGTATAAATAGACAATTACTATTTATTTTACTTCATTCTATTATTACTACAAATTAATTTTATAAGTTAGATTTGAAACCCTAAACCTAGATAGTGTGTTAGGATTGGATCTTACTGTAGAATTTCATAATTCATGGTAGATCATAGTATCATCATCATGACTGGGATTGATAGTTATGATTTAAAATCATTAGAAAATATTATCATTTCCCTTGTGGGATTAGTAAAATATTTATTAATATAATTATTAGTGTTAGTCCTTATTGTGTTATCCTTAGGAAATATCTTATTATTATTACTTGCATTATTTAAGCAATTATTAGTCATTACGAGTATATTAGATAATATCGGTACATTAAATATGAACCTACACTACACCAAAATCGCCAAACCGGTACGGTCGGCATTTTGGTTCAGAAATGGCTTTAAGCCATAGCTGATTTGAAACGGTAGTGAACCGTACTCGAATGGTGGCGGTTGTACGTTGTTACTTTCACTTTTTTGTTGATGTGTCCCAATTGATTGTTGTATATTCTTATTTCTTAGTTTATTGTATTATTTTGAAACAAATGGACGGAATGGATTCTATTAGAACCCTTTAAGTGGACCCCACATGGCCCAAGAGTCACGTTTATGTAAATCTACCGTAGACTACTGGATTATTTTCATCCCAAAACGCCCCAATCCCTTCAAAACGCCCAAAATGCCTCCCTCTCCCTCTCCCGATCTCAACCCTCAGCGATGTTCTTACAGACATTCATACACACCAGTTTCGAAAGTTTCCCTCGCATTTGCAAGCTGCACATCCAAACGCCTTTTAAAAAATGTAGGGTTCCTGAAGCCGATCTCTCTCCGATCCTTCAATCAGCCTTACCCAATATTTGTAGTAGATGTAGGATCTAGAATTAAACTCTTGTAATTGACTTCATCTACACTCCAAACATCGGAGACAGGATTTTCGAGATCTCGTTTTCTTCTTTCTCAGACATGGATCGGTTTCAACAAAAGAAGAAATCATCGGTCGGAGAAGGTCGGTGGAAATCGCTCTTATGATGACTTTTTCACCTTTGGATTTTGGTGTTTTGATGAGGTTGTATGTTGAATTCTAGGGGTTGTAGGGTTTGATTTTATTTTCTTATTAAAGATTGTTCGATTCTACTAGTACTGTTTGGAAACCAACCTCTGATTGATTTGATTCCATTTGGGAAAAATTCTGTCTGTGCCAATGTCTTGTGTTTCTGCAAGTTCTAGGGTTTCTGTGAGATTTATGTGCTATGCGGAGCTAATATGTGGGGGCCGACTGTGGATGGGTGGTGGGCTGGGAATGCCTTTCATGGAACAATCTCTGTCGCCTAATTGGTGGACTTGGTACGATTGGATGGATGTCGGTTGTCTTCTTTTTCAGCATCACCTGTCCAGATTGGGACTGACCACAGGAAGGACCTGGGTAGCTAGAAGTGGTCTACATGCTGTCTCAGACTCTGAATGGGACCACTTCTAGCAAATGGGACTGTTCATGTGGTGGCCCTAACATGTATGGGTGGTGGGCTGGGAATTCCCTCCACCAAACAATCTCAGCCACCTGAATGACGGACTGACTTTATTTATTATTATTTTTTTTATGCTGTGTATGATTGGATGTATGTCTGTTGTTCGATGTGTGACAGAATCTGATGTGAAGGTTATGAGGCCTACCTAATTTTGTAGGATCTCATTCTCAATTATCTCTTTCCCCACAATTTCATGAGTATAGTGCTCAAAGCCGGGAACAAAGTGACCAAGGCATTTCTACAGATGAATCTGGACAAGTTGGTCCTTGCATCCCATGTTGCTGCCAGGTTAGTTGTATCTCTAGAGTCAATTTAAAGTCTTGCATTTCAATTGTTGGATTTCTAAGACAGGAAGGATAGACTCTCAGTTTGAATGAACTAACTTCCATTGGCATGAATTTATTTATTGATGCTGACGTTCCTTTGTAATGGTAAAAAGAAAAAGTTATGGAACCTTGGATATTTAAGATTTTCATTTGGCTTCGTCATGCTAGAACCTGTTGCATTGACGCAGCGACATTCCCCTGTTATGATTGAAAGAAATTTTTTTTATGAAACCTTTGGATATTTAAGATTTTTAATTTGCATCATTGTGACATTTGATCTTGGAGATATGTTGATATGTACATGATTTTTATGCATTTGCAGGACATCTGTTTGATTCTTCTTTCCCTTTTAGAAGCCAAGCAGAATATGGAATCCCACCAGTGTGATCATATTATTATTTTTAAATACAAAAACATTGTTGGACATCTAATCTTTATCAATATTATTCATTTATTCTGTATTTCCTTAAACTTGGGAATATTTAGGAGGCTTTATCATCCAACATGCAAGCTCCAAGTTATGCCTAAAGTGTAAGGCTATAGTTGTAATTCTAATCTGTCTCTCCTCCCATATCCTAAGGAGATGATGTGGAACTTCTTATTCCATTCTTCTATGTTTAGTCCTGATTGGGCAGTAAATAAATCATGTGTGCTTTGCTAGATGCATTTTCCATGTTTGGGATTTTGGGAATTTATGTTTTTGGCACCAAATATCAATTTGTAAAGGCAATATTGACATGTAAAAGAAAATCATTAATATTGGTAGATGTCTCAAAAAATCCTAAATTTGTTGATCCTAATTCCTAACCCTCAAACCACTGGCATTCAAAGGGGTGGTTGAGAAAAAGTAAATGGCTGACATCCTATCTGGAGGATTTTTAGGTAATTTGGATCATTCATAAATGGGTCCCGCATATATGGAATGTGCACATCAAGACCATACAACCCATTGAAAGGCTCTACTTTCATGTTGGAGCTTGAAGTCTATTTTAGATTCTTTTTTATAAGAAATTATTGCGTTTTATAGCTTGAAAGTATCTTATTGCATATAGTTTGATACCAGAATTTATTGGATGGTTTCCAATACTCGTTAGCTTGTCAGCTCTAAACGAGGACCAACTTGTTCAGGTAGTTATCTTTGGCATGAGCTCTGCTCTCTATGTTTATTTGGATCTCTGTGAATTCGAGTAGGTATATGAACCTTTATAAGCTTTTATAGTGATGTAATGTTATGATTTTGTGATGCATTCTGAATTATGAGTGGTTGAAACAGCCCTAGGCTTAAGGAGCATATGCAATATTGCATCAATACAAATTGGCCCAATTGGTAATGGAGCATACCCCAAATATCAATCTGACAGAATGATTCCAACCATTCAGTTGGATGCTACAATCCTGAAATCCCTCTCTCCATTGTTTTCCAATGGCAAAACTTGCTTCTAAGGCATGTAATTCATCAAGTGAATGCATGCGATTAATGGCAGATGGTGGAACATTTGAACTTGGCATTGTTGAACTTTTAGTGTCAAACTTATCTATCATGGAATAGTTCTAATAGGATATAATAGTCACTGAAATTCCTCTATCATGTGCATGGAAATAATGTGTGGCTATTTGAGATAAATGAATTGGGTAAATTAAAGATGGTAGTTTGGAATCCGTATGATTCATTTGTTGTATGTTTCGGGTTATGCGAAGGTGGGGAGCTCTTAGATAGAATACTTTCCAGGTGATTCTTTGCTGATTATGTTTATTAAATTCTGTCATCATGGTTTCATTGCATTCAAACATGAACTCAAAAGAATCGATCCTGAAGCCTTTGGAATGGACTATTGTGTAGTTTAATGAGGTTTAGACTTTTAGGACTGTAACAGCCTGTTACCTCTCATGACTTCTATTATTCCTTCCTAATCCAAATTGCCTAGAACTTCTGTTTATACATATATAATACTTGGTTTTGGTTGTGGCAGTTAATTGCATGTATTAGGAGAAAAGGTTTCCTCAGTTCCTTACTACCAAGCAGTTGCTAGAACTAAAGTGGAAAGGTAGCCCACTAGTTGGAATTTCTGATATAACTTGTGACATTGGAGGTTCAATAGAATTTATTAACCAGACCACTTTGTTGGAGTGGCCTTTCTTCAGGTATTATTCAAGTGTTTCATGGTAAAAAGAAAAGGAAAGAGGTGTATTTGAATATGTGGCCTGATTTTTGCAGGTTTGCAAAGTGGAAACTAGATGAATTT
The DNA here is from genome assembly GCA_030180095.1 of Magnolia changhungtana. Lineage (NCBI taxonomy): Eukaryota > Viridiplantae > Streptophyta > Magnoliopsida > Magnoliales > Magnoliaceae > Magnolia > Magnolia changhungtana. Next base: position 9,949,816 of record JASAUF010000625.1, read on the forward strand.
GTTTATCTCGAAAATCAACTACAAGTTTCGTATGCTCCTCAGTTCGAGTCTCTTTCTGATACGAAGGAAAAATTGGAAGGTAGGAGAAAAGAAGTTCTAAGCCAACTAAACTGTGAGCTTCTTCTAAGATTGATATGTGCAGTCACTTGCAAAAATTACCTCATTGTACCTTGAAACAAGCTTGCTCTTCTTTTTTCCTCTTCTTCTATATCTACAAATTGCAGCTAGAAGATCCAAAGGATCAGAGCCTTCCAAGCAAATGTAAGGCTTATATTGCTACAATTATTCTTATTCATAATTCTCTAGGGATCATACGGAATCAGCAAAAGCATATGGTGTGATATTTGCTAATGGCATTGATTTTACATAGTCATGAACTGATTGTTTTAATCCATTCTCTGTTTTGGTTTTTTTTTTTTTTTTCTGTTCCTCTTCATGTCATGATTATTCCATTTTCTATCCCTTTAATTACTAATGCATGATTTGGGTTTTCTTTATATTGTGTAAGATTTTCTTTTGAGTTCCTTATTCAATTTATCTGCTTTTTTTTTTGGGTTGTTGTTGTTGTTGTTGTGGGTTTTGAGAGTTTGTTTGTTTCAGTACTTGATTTAATTTCTGACCAGTAAATATTGCTTATCACTTTCTTATTATATTTTTTTGTGGATTTTGACAGTGGTTGTTTCAGTACTTGACAGTGGTTTTTTGTTTCAGTCCTTGATTTAATTTCTGACAGTGGTTTATTATATTTCTTAAATTGCTTGTTTGATTTTGTAGGGATTGGAGCTGCCTCTAGGTCCCCTACAGTTTCAACGCGGCAAGACAGTGGTAAAACTCCCAAATTAGCGATTTAGATATTCTAATCACTTCTTGATTAAAGTTCAGTACGTTTATTTCATTATTCCACTTTTGGCCTTTCTTTAGCATTAACGGTAATCATGGTGAGTTTATAAACAGGTTGAGTTATGCCCAATTTTTAACAAACAGACTCATCTCTTATTTAGATATTTTTAGATAGATTATAATTTTTTTTTTGGAAATACAATTAATTTTAATCTGGAAATTATAGCAAATGGACGAATAAAACCTATAAGTAATTTAAGGGATTTGTGTCTTTGTGGCAATCAGTATTTCAAAAATGCAGCCTGATAAAAAAATAAAATAAAATCATTTCTCTTTCCAAAAAAAAAGAGCTCAAGATATTTTCATTAGGCTTTTGAAGACATTACAACCTAGCAGGGGATGTTCATGTCATCAATGAGAAAGTTGCTAAAAAGTAAGAAGCATGCACATTCAAAGTGATTATTTCATTCATTTAGTTATATAGTAGACCTTGCATGTTCAATAGCACTCCGACATTAAAAAAAAAAAAAAAAAAAATTTAAAGCACTGACATCATTCCCTGAGCAATGCAAATACCTATCTGAAAGTTGTGAAATATAATCCTCTTAATATTTCTTATCTGGATCTGAATTACTATTTTCAAGTTTTACCTGATTTTTTTTCACTTTGATTTTTTCGAAAACTTCCAGGTCCAATTATATTGATCTATTTCATTCTCAAACATGCTATGGAGATTTTACTTTCTGAATCAAGCATCATTACCACATTCTACTTCCGTTGGGCAACTAGTTCTGTGGCAATTTTCCGTTTTTTTGCTTGGGGCTTACTGTTCTTCCGGTTAACGTCGTTGTCGGAAGCTACATCAGCAACATGTTTGAAGACAGGTAAAAATTTCAGCTCGTGATGCCCATCTGTTTATTGTTTAGAGTGGTGTCTGTTTTAAAGCTTGTAGGCTCAATTAACACTTGTGCACAAACACACACAGATAGATGCTAGATGGATAAAGATGTAATAGATGTACTAATGTCTGCATTGCTTTTCTTTTTGCATAGAACTAGAAAGCTATTAAAGCTATTAAACATATTCCTGAAAATGTGTGTTAGGCCCACATTCATGTATAAGGTATTCCATCAAGAGGCCATCACATGCATGCTCAGCTCAGCACAGGGGTGCAAGATCCCAGCCATCTATCAGGTGGATTTGACCGGTAGATGCTCTGGACCAAAATCGTGTTGGTCCCCACATAATAGCCGCTGAAATATTACGAACAGACAAATGGCCTGAGCCAGAATTTTTGGCCTAAAAAAAGGAGTGGTAGAGATCATTTATATTTGTTGGTTCCCTAACGTGTTGGAACTTTCTTTTCGTATTCCACCCACCAATACCAAAACTAAGTAAACAATGGATGATGGTTGGAGGATTCAAAGCTAACAGCTTGCATCTAGTACCCGTATGCCATGCTGGCTCCTGTGTTGTGGGATGCTTTATATATGTGTGTGGGATTAGCAAATCTCTAAGCTTATTATTTCTTCATTTAAGAACATTTCCCTGTAATTATTATTTATTATGATTTATTGTCCACTCCAAAACCAGAGAAGAAAAAGAATTTCTGGAGACGCTCTACTATAAAGAATGATGTAGAAGAACCACAAGATCTTTCAGTTGCAAATGTGCATAGAGATGGAGGGAATCATGGAAAAGGTTTTGAATTACCATTATTCCACTTTGCTGGAATTAGAATTGCTACAGATAACTTCAGTGATGCAAATAAGATTGGGAAGGGGGGTTTTGGCCCTATTTACAAGGTACTGTTTTATAAGGATGGCCATTTCTATTGTACGACTTAAAAATAAGGGCATTCCTTTCTTTTGTGTTTTTTCAGCATCTGGTCCTTGTTTCAGGGCAAGTTGCTGGGTGGAGAACAAGTAGTAGCTGTTAAAAGACTCTCCGAAAGGTCTAATCAAGGCATAGAAGAGTTCAAGAATGAGATTTTATTAATATCTAAACTTCAGCACAGGAATCTTATTAGGCATTGCGTTGAAGGAGATTAAAAAATACTCATATATGAGTACATGCTTCAGCCCCACTTTGTAATGCTTATCTAATGGATTTTTTGAAAATTTCTTCAAATTTGTAATTTTGGTTTTGGTGTTGGGATGGTCTTTGTTGCTTTCTTTTCTTTTTCTATATTTTGTAAATAGAGTAATCTTATAGTTGAGGTTTAGATGTATGTGCTTCAACAAAAGGATGCAATAGATGTTATCATTGGATCTCCATCAATGAAGTTTCTCTAGGTTTTTTTAAAAAAAACAGGGTTTAAAATTGTTCCTAAAATTTTATTCTTAAAATCTGACCGATGGCACTAGAACGGTTTAAAACCGTTCCTAAAATTCCGTTTCTAAAAATTGAAACGGTACCCAAAACGGTTCTAAACCGTTCCTGTTTTTCTGCGACACCTCATTTAGGAACGGTTTGAAACCGCTCCTGAAGCATTTAGAAACGGTTTTAAACCGTTCCTAAATGATGATTTTGGTGTAGTGTTATGAACCATCATTACTAGTATTGATGGATTGATACTTCTATTATGAATATTATTCGACCCATTGTACAATAATAATAATAATGATAATAACTTAGGATTCAAATCCTAAAAATCTAAGTATGGGGCTAGACTCTAGGATAAAACCGTAATTCTACATCAAAACCCTAAGTAGTCCAAACCCTAGGTGACACTAGTCTTGACCATAAATACCTTGTAGAAACCTGATCTCATGTATAACTTCACAATCCATGGTAGGGCTCAATTCTAAGGGTGCACGCGCTTCCTAGCAACATCAGTTAACGGTTCAAAGTGTAAGGTGATGATTCTTCCCCTTGAACTTTCCATCTTCCCATTTAGCTTAAGTGATAGTTTTAATTTAATTTCAATAGATATTTGATATCTTTATCTTACAATCACATGTGCAAATTGTTGGGATTGAATTACTAGATCACATGCTTAAATATTTATCCTGCATATTTCCTTGTGGATTGCTTATGGAACTTAAACTAGTAGATTAGTGGGAAATCCCTAATTATAAATGTACACCCATACTTGGGATGTAACTCGATTGATTGTAGTTGTAATGGACCTTCGATTTAGTGGTTGTTGAATGGTGGTTTAAATTGGATATTGACGTGGGCCTACCATCCATGGGTTGTTGTGTTTGATTGATTTTTTAGGATGGCCTTTATCGCATGGTTATGATATTGGTCATATGCGGCTTAGTTTTGATAACTGCCCTATGTGGTTTAGTTTTAATATTCGTCAGAGTTGGTTTTGTTTTAGTATTTACCCTATATGGGTTTGATATATTATTTCTATACAACCATGCGATGGTAAGCCCCATATACTATAATATGATTGGCCACTAGTCGACGAGTTTCCAATAAACATCCTGAGATGGTAGTCTCATGAGCTGGGGATGGTGGTATGGGACCTATGCCCGAGCTATCGGCCTACGCTGGTGATGAGCCCCCGTAGTGACCTTTGAGCTTATTCAAATTGGCTTGTTGTAATTGGACTAATAACGAGTTAGCTAATCATGCATACATGGCACAGACCAACATTTATTGCTATCGTACGTGATATACATATTTTTCTGACTTGATGTTTTTCCCAAGTCGATGATTGCTTGAGTGATGAACCCAAATTCCACATGGATGAGCATCCCCAGGGCATTGATTGCATTCACGCATCCATGTATCTAATAAGACCAGCATCATGTATTGTTTTATATGCTTTGCTCTATGACTATGCTTACCTAATGTGGCGGTGTGTAATCTTGAGGGGAATTCACACTGAGTTGGCCACTCATCCATCAAATATATAACCGTACAGGTAGCATAGGTGGCCCAGACAACATTCATGTTCATATTGATGAGGAGCAAGCTATGGTTGATAAAGGTGCATGACTGTATTTGTTAAGGGTTGCTACAGGATTTCATAGCTCAAGATTGTTGTAAATTTACTTTGTTTCACATGTAATATTATTTTATTTCGTAACTACAAGAATGAGGACATTAGTTTCTATAAGTCATTATGGGTAGCTCTTGTATATTTAAATGATAATGCAAACTTTCCTTTATGTTTAATTTGTCCATACTACACTAATCTTCTTACTCTGAAAGAAAATAATATACACACACACATATGGGTGGAAATTGGCTCTCCATAAGTTAACACTCGGGTTTTTGGGAAACGGGTTGTATACTCGGGTCCTGAAAACACAGGGTGTTACAAGCGAGTGCCATGAGCTTGGCACCATGGCCAAGCCCACGAACATATCCAGAACGGGTGCCAAGCACCTCGCTCAGGATATCTGGCTCACTCCGCTGACTGCCATCAGGAGTGGGCTGACTGCGTATGGTGTCCATCGCTGCCTATAATGAAAACATATGAATTTTCATAACGAATGACATTATTATAAATCAACGCAATTAAATTTTATAATGTAAGGATTTTTATCTAATTCTCGCTGGCTCTAGGATGAATCCAAGATCCCATCGCTTGCCGATAGTGAGTCCCTCTGTAGAGGTCTACTAGTCCAGGATCCTGACCAGTGATGGAATCTCGCTACGCAATCGAAAAGATAATAGAGTTAATATAAATGTATGGAAAGAATATATCAACTTAATAATCACCAGTAATTTCTTACCATGTCGTAACGATGTCGTACAAATAACTTTGAACCAGCTAGTGGTTCACTTGTAACTTTTCCCTGTTCGCAGAATTTATTCTGCTCCACTTTTGAACACATTATTCATAATATATTGTTATTAATTATGAATTTAATTATTATCTTAAGATATCATAAATATGTAAATATTACCTAAAAATCCTCAGATGAAAATCTCTTGCAAAGTATCCACCAGTCGTCTATGGTCACCTACGGCGGTGTGGATAGAACAGCCTCATCGTGAGTCCTGCATCGCTTGTACCGTTGGTGTAACTCTCCACGGTACTCCTTGAACCGCTCCCTAACCGTGTCGTCGACGGCATGGGAAATGTACGGAACACTCAAATTTAAGATAAATTTATCCTGCAGTTTCGAAATAATAGATTAAGGCAATAAACTTATTAAGAAAATAACTTAACCGTAAATAAACTTTCACAAAAGAAAATTTAATTTACTAAAATTTACCGTAAGGAGCTAACGGATGAGATACCGCATATCATCTGTCACGTCTGCCAAATGGGGGGTGGTGGTGGGGATCAGAGATCGGCATAAGACACCGACCTCCAATGTAAACAACATGGCATTATCCCCATTAGGGCTGTACACGAGCCAAGCTAGCTCGACTTAACCCGGCTCGAACGATGACTTAAGGCGAGCCAAGCTTCAAATGACCTAGCTCGTTTTGAAAACAAGCCATGTTCAATCGTAGTGGATCTTAACTCGACTCGACTCGAACTCGGCTCGGCCCGATGCTCGAGCTCGAGCTCAGCTCGACTCGAATATATATTATATTATATATATAATATATTGTATTTAAAAATAAAAAATTAAATATTTTATATATATTATTATTTAAATATTTAATTTGGGAGTTGGATCAGTGTGAGTTTGGTCAATTGGGTCAGGTGGTTAGGTTGAGTCGAGTGCTAATTAGGTTGGGTTACTGGGTTGAGTTAGGTACGAGTTGGGTCAGGTTGGGATCAGGCTCGACTCGACTCGACTCGAGGTAAGCTCGCCTTAAGCTCGACTCGAAATTTTTAGAAAACAAGCCAAGCTCCAATGGTAAGTTCGAGGCCGAGATCGAGCTCGAACTCGAGGAGAGAACGGATGAGTCAAGCCAAGCTTGGCCCACCTTGACTCGACTTGGCTTGATGTACAGCCCTAGTCCCCAACAGGTCTAAGGCAGTCTTGTGAGAACTCTACCGTCACCCTTCCCTCACATGTAAATCGCTCTAAAACTAACCCATGCATGGGTTCACGTCCTCGTCAGCTGGTCAACGATGCTGTCGTAAAAGAAATATATAAGTCTAAACATAAACAGAAGTTACTAAAAGAAATATATGTCTAAACTTACATGCAGTGCCTGGTGTATGCGCAACCAAGGGATCAGATGCTTGTGCTGTAGCATGTGACGTCGATGCTGTCTCCGTCGCATCACGGGTGGAAGGGGTAGATCCAATGCGGGAACAACCTGATCTCCCACCTGGTGCCATGACTGAATATGTGCGAACTACGAACTTATAAATTTAAACAATGTCAGTATAGGTGTATGAACATCAATGTAATAAACACATTAAACTTTACAGTGCAAGTGGAATATACTAAAACATTATACAAGTAATGTTGATGGTAGAATGAATTTGTGCTTATGCTTAGAGATATGATTAAAATATGATTAGACCATTGCACTATAATGCAAGTAAAATATAATAAAATCATAAACATTCTAATAAATTTTAGAAATTCAATTACACATTGTCATTCTATATTAAATACATGTATTTCATTGTAATACGAAACAACTTCGGATCAACTATTCAAAGTCTCCCTGCGTAAGTTATCGTACACTGCAGAAGTATATGTCAAGCTGTGTAAAGCACTCGACATTGTTACAGCCAACATGCTAGTCACAATAGGAGAAATTTGATTTCTCGGAACTCCATTCAGATGTGCAAGTGACAAAACCGCATCTTCCATACGAAGTTTCCTGCGGTTATATTCCTCCATCAGGTTCAGAATTTCTTTGAGATTGTATAATCTTTCATCTGAGTTATCGTTAATATATTCCTCCCTACACTCATTGACCAGACCGGGTATCTCTTTGGCCCTGCCATAAGAAGATAGGGCTGGAAAGTCCATCTACAACAGCTGATGAAGTGTGCTGCGTGCTTCCGCTACGCTTCGTTTTAAAAAGAACATGATCAGAAATTGACTCAACTACAAATGTGAATTATAAACAAGTTAATTAAAGGAATAAATCATGACTGTAAAACATGTATACATGTAATAATCAAATTATTCGAATTGAAAAATGACATGTAAATCATGTGTACATTTAATAATCATCGTCTGTATTACTATCGCTTAGGACTATTTCTTTTTCACCATCGCTATCGCTGATCAGTATTTCCTCTTCATCGTCTGCAACGTCATTATCAATGAAACCGTTATAATCTTTAACGATGTCATATATTATTGAGGCATCAACATGATCAGGTGGCACATCATAGCTGTCCAATTACAGCACATCAATATCAACATTTAAATCAGTCTCTCTATCCCCATATGGCATGTCTTCTTAATATGCTTGTTCAACCCTAGACATTTTATTTCTTCCGTCCTCGCTATCTTCAACGTCTAGTTCGAGAACATCAAATACATTCATGGGATTTATTTTCTGCACCACGTACCAAGAGCCGCCTAACTTGGTGTCACCAAGGTAAAATACTTGTTCAGCTTGGCTGGCGATAACAAATGGGTTGTCCTTAAACCACTTTCGAGATAAATTTACGCTTGTAAAGTAGTCGTCAGTCTGTATTCTCAACTTCTTATTTTCAATGTCCCATCAATCACATTTAAATAAGTACACCCGCTTTTTCATACAATAACTTAGCTCAATAATATCCGTCAAAATGCTATAAAAGTCAATTTCTACCTCCTCATGCATTCCCTTCACAACAACCCCACTATTTTGTGTGGTCCTATACTTCTCACGCTCTTCAGTGTGGAACCGAATCCTGTTTACAATACAACCTGTATATCTAGATATACGGCTATCAGGGCCACACGCCAATGAGTAAAGTGCATCAGACGCATCCACAAAGTTGCTAGCGCGCAACGTCTTTATCTATTATCACATATAGAATGTAATTTTTTAGGAATTTTCTTAGGTTTAAATATCATGCAATACAACAAAATTCTAAGTGTAGCGAGATACAAGGTGAAATCTTATATGTTTTGTGAACCATTCTGAAGATAGTTCCCGATGCATTCGATCATAATTTGTCGAGTATTAGGACTTCATCTCCTCAATGTGTTCGCCACACATAATTGGCACGTCATTAGTAAGAAACATTAAGATCATCGTATGTAGAGATACAATTATCAAGGGAAGACTTATTCTAAGTACGACTCTATTTCTTCACAATTATACAACACATACCATCGTATCTTTGCTTGATCCCCAAGGATATCCTAAAATGTTGGGGATCCTAAAGGACGGATGTTATGTATGAATACAGATATGAGTCCTTGTTAAGGCTCTTGCCCTTCATCGGCATTCCAATCTTCTCGGTTGAATCTAGTCTCTATGCCAAAAAGATATATGAAGTAAAATGTCAAGCATCCATTATCAATGTACGCCTCAGCAATGGATCCCTCTAGACGTGCCTTATTCCTCATAAATCGTTTTAATGTGTGAAGGTATTTATACATAAAACCACTATGTTATACATATGAAAACATGGATATATGTATTCTATGGAATTAATAAAAATGTTAATAGGTTCTACCACCTTTCGATCGAATACATCCAACGATATTGTACTGGGCCTACAAGATTCACCTCGTACGATAAGTGAATCGCTAGGTGTACCATGACATCGAAAAATGCAGGTGAAAATATTCTTTCAAGTTTACAAAGGATTACGACAATGTCCCTCTCCAATCGTTTAATAACCTTTACATTCAACAATTTTGAACACAAATCCTTAAAGAATATCCCCAACTCAATCAGCGTCGCATTAATATCCTTGATCTGGAATCTACGAATCGCAATAGGTGATAGACATTGTAGAAGGACATGATAATCATGACTTTTCATTCTTGTTACCTTATAGTCCGTAATGTTTATGCGCCGAGATATATTTGACGCATACTCATCGAGAAATTTCACCAATCTCAACCATTCACGTAAACATTTTTTCTCTAGTTTTGTTAATGTGTAGCAGGCTGCTGGTATAGTATATGAATTTCTACGTAGTTGTAAGTACAACTCTTTCCTTAAACCCATTGCTTGTAGATCCAATCAAGCCTTGAAACTATTTTTTGTTTTCTTCTCTATGTTCATCAATGTTCCGAAGACATTGTCACATATATTCTTCTCAATATGCATGACATCCAAGTTGTCACAATTTCAGATCACTCCAATAGGGCAACTCAAAATAATGCTCTTCTTCCTCCAGTTATACTCCAATATTGTACATTTCCTCTTCTTCAAGTGTGGTGCCTTACTAAATCTAACTTCTCTAATGTTACTCAATTGTTGTATCACATCTTCTCCAGATAGCTCTTTCGGTAGTAGCATTTGATCTTGTTTTCCATCAAAGATCATCGTCTTATTGCGCCAACTATGATCGCTCTGAGGTGATAATGGCCCATATAACACATTTTTTTTACCATGCTTCAATGATAATGAGCAAATCTCAATACTACATATAGGACAAACCAACTTTCCCTTCATGCTCCACCCAGACAAATTCTCATACACGGGGAAGTCATTTATTATCCATAAGACTGCTACATGCAATCAAAATGTCTGTCTTGCAAATGTGTCATACATCTGCACACCTTGACTTCATAACTCGTTTAACTCATCTACTAACGGTCGCAAATACACATCAATGTCATTCCCGGGTGACCTGGGTCTAGGAATAAGTAATGACATCATGAAAATGACTCCTTCATACACAACCAAGGAGGCAAATTATAGGGCATAAGTACCACTGGCCACATACTGTACGAGCTACTCATATTTCCAAATGGATTAAAACCATTACTTGCAAGACCTAGTCAAACATTACGAGAATCCTCTACAAACCAGTCATATTGTTTGTCAAAATTTTGACAGGCTTTAGAGTCCGCAGGGTGACTCAGTGTACTATCATCATGAACGCGTTTCTTCTTATGCCACCTCATATCTTCAGCCGTCTTACGAGACATAAATAATCTTTACAATCTGGGTTTCAATGAGAAGTACCTTAACACCTTTTGCAGGTTTTTCTTATGCTTGGCTTCGTCATACTTCCACCTAGACTCTCCACATTCTGGACACTCTTTAACATTTTCATGCTCTTTCCAATACAATTCACAATCATTTATACATGCATGTATGGAGATGTAACTAAGGCCCAAGTCTCGCATCAAGGATTTTGCCTCGTAATGAGACTTAGGCAATGTCTCACCGTCGGGTAATGCTTCTTTCAATAAGTCAAGCAATATGTCAAACGATTTGTTACTCCAACAATTTATTGTCTTCAAATGAAGTAACCTTGTAAGAAAAATCAACTTGGAGAAGTTCTCACACCTCGGATAAAGTAGACGTTGCGCATCCCTTAACAACCTACTAAACTTTTCTGATTTGACATCACCCATATGAGGAATATCTTGGCTACTACTTGTCGCTACAAAATCAATATCCACAATTGTTCCCTTGAATACATCCCCTATGATATCTTGCATTTCGTCAACATCTTCATCCTCGTCATCCGGCACAATCGGGTCAGTAAGGACTTTAGTGGCCTCAACTCTTTGGTGGAACTCTTCACCATGATGGATCCACCAAGTGTAACCTTGGTCAATCCCAACTATGAACAAATCATCTTCTACTTTGTCTAAAGTCTTATGAACCATGTTCTTGTATTTTCGACATGGACACCTAATCATATTTCCTGAATCTGCCCGATATCGTGCAAATTCCTTGAACTCTTAAACCCCTTATTTATACTCTTAGCCAAACCTGTTCTTAGCTCGCATCCAACTCTTATCCATCTCTACAATGAAAATATTAGAGTCAGTTTGCGGAAATAGGTTTAAGATTAGGTTAGGGTTATAGGTTTAGGATTAGATGTAGGTTTAGGTTTAGGTTTAAGAATTCAAGTTTGGTTTCAGGTTCGGAAGTAGGTTTAGGAATAGGTTTTCAAGTTTAGGTTTAGGTTTAGGTTAGGGCTATAGGTTTAGGATTAGGTGTAGGTTTAGGTTTAGATATTTGAGTTTAGGTTTAGGTTTAGGAATTTGGGTTCAGTTTCGGGTTTAGGTTTATGTTTTCAAGTTTAGGTTTAGGTTTAGGTTTAGCTTAAGGTTATAGGCTTAGGTTTAGGTGTAGGTTTAGGTTCAAGGATTTGAGAATAGGTTTAGGTTTAGGTTTATGTTTAGGGTTTAGGGTTTAGGGATTCGGATTCGTGTTGAGGTTCGGGATCGGGATTGGGTTTAAGTTTAGGTTTTCAAGTTTAGGTTTAGGTTTAGGTTAGGGTTATAGGTTTAGGTTTAGGGATTTAAGATTAGGTTTAGGTTTAGGTTTAGGCTTAGGGTTTAGGGATTCGGATTGTGTTCGGGTTCGGGATCGAGTTTAGGTTTAGGTTTAGGAATTCGGGTTCGGGATCGGGTTTAGGTTTAGGTTTTCGAGTTTAGGTTTAGGTTGAGGTTAGGGTTATAGGTCTAGGTTAAGGTGTAGGTTTAGGTTTAGGGATTTGAGAATAGGTTTAGGTTTAGGCTTAGGCTTAGGGTTTAGGAATTCGGGTTCGGGTTTGGGATCGAGTTTAGGTTTAGGTTTTCAAGTTTAGGTTTAGGTTTAGGTTTAGGAATTCGGGTTCGGGTTCGGGTTCATGGATCTGGTTTAAGTTTAGGTTTTCGAGTTTAGGTTTAGGTTAGGGTTATAGGTTTAGGTTAAGGTGTAGGTTTAGGTTTAGGGATTTGAGAATAGGGTTAAAGGTTTAGGTTAAGGTGTAGGTTTAGGGTTAGGTTAAAGTGTAGGTTTAAGGTTAGGTTAAGGTGTAGGTTTAGGGTTAGGTTAAGGTGTAGGTTAGGATCGCAACCAATTATATCCGAGCGTAAATTAGCTACTAACAAGTTGAGTGGCTATTGGCTATTGATGTGACCTTACCAACTTACGTGGGCCCCACCGTGATGTATGTGTTGTATCCACACCATCCATCCATTTGGAGAGATCATTTTAAGGCATGAGCTAAAGAATGAGACAGATCTAAAACTCAAGTGGACTTCACCAAAGAAAACAGTGAGGACTGATCTCCTACCATTAAAAACTTCTTAGGGCCACAAAAGGTTTCGATCAATCGAATAATTGTGTTTTCCCTTCTTAGGTTTAGGATCTGTTTGACCTTATCAACATGTTTGATGCCAAATAAACATTATAGTGGGTCCTACGAAGTTTTTAATGTTGGGTATTCAATCACCTTTGTTTTCTTGTGGTGTGATCCACACTTGATCTTTGGATGTGCCTCAATTTGGGACATCCTCTAAAATGAGCTGCTGCAAATGCAGATGGACGATGTAGATGTATAACACATAGATCGAGTTGGGTCCCACAGTCAAGGCCTAACCCACTAAGCTAGTTACGCCTGAAATCAAATTGTGTCCTAAGTTACTCTGTTAAAATGGATGAACAGAGTGGATGAAATACATAAATCACGATGGACCATTATTTACTGTATTATGGTCCGCCTGAGATTTTGATCCCACCATGATGTATATGTTGTATCCAACTGTCCATCCATTTGGAGAGATCATTTTAGGGCATGAGCTGAAGAATCAGGTAGATCCAAAGCTCAAGTGGACCTCGAAATTAATTGGGGCCACAAAAGTTTTCGATCAAGTTGATATTTGTGTTATCCCTTCTTTCGGTCTAGGCCTGTGTGAACTTACCAACAGGTTGGATCTCAAATAACCATCATGGTGGGTCCCAGCAAGGAATCAACGGTCAAGGGCACTGTCCCCACCATGATGTTTAGTTTTAGGTTTAGGGTTTAGGTCTTGGAGACTCAACCAACTCATGGATAACTCCGATGCACATCTGGGTCTAGTCCACACAAACACGAGCTTGTCCAAATGGCTAGACCACCCATATTGTTGTCCATAGGAAATGGACAGCTTCATCATGGTCGGGATTGGGTTTAGGTTTAGGTTTAGGGATTTGAGAATAAGTTTAGGTTGACATTAATTAGCATGCAATGGACACATTTACATTAATTTAGAAGAAAGTTTTCATTAAATGCACAGCTAGTTGGACGAAAATGTAATGTCCAACTAGTTGTGTGTGAGCATTACTCATATATATATATATATAGGCATGCTCACCTACGCACGTGCGCACCTTTGCACACGTGCCATGAGTGTCGAATCCGAACTGTCCATAAGATGCAGAATCCCATGAAACCTTAAGGGGTGAATTTGCACCCTGATCTAAGATTCTGGTGGGCCATAGCAAAGAGAAATTCAAATCAAGGGAAGAAACTGTCTGCATTTTTCATGGCCCACTGAAGTTTTGGTTCAAAGTAAAAATTCGTACCAGGGGGTTTCATGAGATTCTGCTTCATGTGGACCGTTCGGATTTTTGAGACTTATCACATATGATGAGTTCTCAAAAAAGTTCGTATGTAGTCCGTACGAACTGGTTCGCAGGTGAGCATTTCGCTATATATATATATATATGTGTGTGTGTGTGTGTGTGTGTGTGTGTGTGTGTGTGTGTGTGTGTGTGTGTGTGTGTGGGAAAAGGTACTATGCACTCGAGCGTAAAGTGGTCGTCCGTGAGGTCGAGCTGGTGTGGGCCCCACCGTGATGCCGTTCGAAAATCCACACCGTCCACCAGATGCACCATTCCAAAGGGGGCCCACACGACTGAAAATCAAGTCAATCTGTGACTTTTGTGGGCCACACCACGTACAGAAGTTGAGATGGGCCGTGCACCATTGAAACATTCAAAACCTTTTTTGGGGACCTTTCAAGACATTTTTTGATGATCAAAACCGTCCATCATGTGTGTCCCACTTGAATATAATTTTAGACCAAGTTTCAGGTGGTATCCACAACTCATGTGGGGCCCACCAAGTGCATTTACATGTTTTTACGTGTATACTTATGTTTGTCGATGGTATGGCCCACTTGAGTTACATGGACGGCTGATTTTGGGCCGTGTGGGCCCACCCTAGGCTCGCGCATCTGGTGGACGGTGTGGATCTTCGAACAGCATCACGGTGGGGCCCACACAGCTCGACCTCACGGACGACCGCTTTACGCTCGAGCGCATAGTACCTTTTCCCTATATATATGTATATATATACATAGGCCCAAAATCTAGTCTACGTGATGTGGCACCTATGAAACCCTTGAGACCTAACTTTCAACTTGATTTAAAACTTTAGTAGGCCATTGCAGAAAGAGAGGTAAATTAAGGGAGGAAATTATTTCCTTTAGCCATTCATCCACGCACAGATACATATAGGTTTAGGTTAGGGCTATCGGTTTGGGTTTAGGTGTAGGTTTAAGTTAAGTGAATTAAGCTTAGGTTTAGGTTTAGGTTAAGGTTACAGGTTTAGGTTTAGGTTTAGGGATTTGAGAATAGGTTTATGTTTAAGTTTAGGTTTAGGGTTTAAGGATTCAGATTTAGGTTCGGGTTTAGGATCGGGTTTCGACTTAGGTTTTCAAGTTTAGGTTAGGTTAGGGTTATAGGTTTAGGTTTAGGTGTAGGTTTAGGTTTAGGGATTTAAGAATAGGTTTAAGTGTAGGTTTAGGTTTAGGGTTATACTAGGTTCTACTCCATCAATTTCAAGCTAATACATAAACACGGGCCTGTCTAAATGGTCAGGCCATCCATTTTGTTGTCCATAAGAAATGGATAGCTTCATCATGGTCATAACAGCGGTTCCCACCTTCCAGGGACCCCCGCTCAACATCCGAATAGCTCCGACGCACATCCAGGTCTGCTCCATCAATTCTGAGCTAATACATAAACACGAGCCTGTCCAAATGGCTAGGCCACCCATATTGTTGTCCATAGGAAATGCACAGCTTCATCATGATCATAACAACAGTTCCCACCTTCCAGGGACCCCCGCTCAACATCCAGATAGCTCCGACGCACATCTGGGTAGCTCCGACGCACATCTGGGTATGCTCCATCAGGTGGGTCATGCTCTTTCAAAACTCAGGTGGGCTAAAGCATATTAAACAAATGGATGGATAGAAAGCATCCATTTGATTGTCAGTTTACTTTGCATATTGTGGCCCACCAAGGAGTAAAACTGCCTCACAAGTCATAACTATAAACTAACAAGTCACAATAATAATTTAAGAAAAAAATGTAATACATATTAAGCTAACTATAAACAATGCACAATAATGAGAAAAGCGAAGAAGCGATGTAATACAATTAATTAATTATACAATTGTTGGGATTTGGATGTCTAATTTACGGGCTTGGGGTTGGCTTCTTCATGGATTTTGAATTGTTTGAGCTGGGCCTGATGAGCCAATCCTATTCAAAATTTTGATTTTAGTGGGCTCAAACATGGCCCATTGACAGTAATTTTACCCCTAAAGCGTTTGTCAAACAGATTATTGAAAGTTGCTACAGTGCTTTTAGATCACTATAAGTTTTAGTGCTCTGAGTTGCAGTGGTACACTTCAACAGTTTATCTGTCTAGATTTTCAAGTAGGTCCAACACACATTTCAATAGAAATTACTTAGAATTTGTATTGGCTACATATAAGTAGTTCAAATCAAACAGTCTAGTTTAAATGGATCATTCTATCTAGGGAATTGATGTTTAATACTTACAAATTGCATATACATCATACAAGTAGTTCAAATCAAACAATCCAGTTTAGATGGATCATTCTATCTAGGGAATTAGTGTTTAATACTAAGAAATTACTATGAAATTGCATATGTAGCGTACAAGTAGTTCAAATTAAACAGTGCAGTTTAGATGGATCATTCTATCTAGGGAATCGATGTTTATACACACTCTCATTGATTTACATACACCCATTTTAAATTTACAGATTGTTACATCTGACGGAAAAAATAAATAAATAAATAAATAAAAATAAAAAAATGGGTACATGCAAATGGATGACATTAATTCCCTGACAGAAGGATCCATTTAAACTGGACTGTTTCATTCAATAGCCTCTTCAATCATGTGGGTGATGGGCATGCTAAAATTGAAAGAAGATATTAGGAAGGCTAAACAAAAGAGACATGATGCAGTAAATGTCAAGGGTTAGGATCTTCCATCCTTGTTGAGCCCCACCAAATCAACAATGTCCAAATCACAGGCTTCACTTTGAATGCATGGTTTAGAAAATGGTGGATCTTTGGCCCAGGAATATGCAAAGTATCCTCTGGTTTTAAGGTTGTAGGTTCTGCGATCCAGACTGTTGGTTTGATGAAACCAATTTGTTGGACCATGCTCCAAAACTCTCCCAGATTTGAACATCTTTTGCCATTTGCAGTTGAATGTGGACCATTGCTCTGCTTCTTTCCCAAATCATCTGTTTTCAGAAGCAACCAGTGAAAGGGTTAGGATCGTCACATCTAGGAGAGAGTAGAGGCATTGCCCATCTATGGTGAGATTCATCTTACCAACAGTCAGGATCAGTAACCCATGGCTCAATCTGTGCAAACTGAAAGTAATCGTTAGTAAATGCAATAAAAGAAAAGATATGGGACAAGAACTTCAACATCTGTTATAGGAAGCAAAACCTACGTGACAATATCCACTCCATCCATCAGTTTTTTTTATTTATTTTTAGGATGTGATCCCAAAATGAAGCACGTTCAAAATTCAAGTGGGCTACGCAATAGGAAACAGAGGGGATTAGAACTCCCACCATTGAAACCTTACTAGGGACCACTATGATATTTCTATGTCCACCTCCATATTTATAGGATCCATTAAAATAATTAAATAAAAATTTTTAAAATAAATAAAAATGGTCCACCTCAATAGACCGGACGGTGGGGAGCTTTAATGGTGGACATTCAACCACCACCGTTTCTTGTGGTGTGACCCACCTAAGATTTGGATATACTTCATGTTTGGGCTTGGGCCTTAAAATGAGCTGGCAAAACTAATTGATGGCATAGATATATCAAAATAAAATACAAATTACGATGGGCCCCACTGTCATAGCCTAACTGAATCCGTCTATTTGAATAAAAGAAAAAGAAAATGGCAACCTTAACTGCATACAAAGAATGAGAGAAGGGTAGAGAGATGGGCACATAGAAATACTAATTGTAGAGAGGGAGAGAGGGAGGCACATAATGCCATTACAGAGAGAGAGAGAGAGAGAGAGAGAGAGAGAGAGAGCTTAGTGATGCTTCTTTAATGGCCAGAACTTTTCGGTAATGGAGCTGCATTTTGCCCCTCTTCCCCTTGTTTAAAAAATCAGACCGTTGGCCTGTAAGTCACTTACAAGGAAGTGACTTCTCACCTCCAGCCCCTAGAAGTTTCCTAGCAGTTTTGCTTGTAAGTGGATGAAAGGTGTACAGCACATACGTACCTCATTGTATGACCCACAAATTAAATAAAACTGTGGGCCCCACCAAACAATGGACATCGACGGTGAACCCCACAAGCAGTGAACATCGGTGGGCCCCACACGTAGTGGACAGCGACGGTGGGCCTCATAATTAGTGATTTTAATTGAAAATCCAAAATACGGAATTTAGTTTCAAAAAATTAGAAACCTTTAATTAGGGATTTACAAAACAGTGGGCCTTACTAAACATTGGACAGTGATGGGGGGCCCCACAAGCAATGTACATCGACGGTGGGCCCCACAATTAGGGATTTTAATTGAAAATCCCAAATTATGGATTTAAATTTCTAAAAATTTAAAACCCCTAATTAGAGATTTATAAAACAATGGGCCCCACCAAACAGTGGACAGCAACGGTGGGCCCCACAAGCAGTGGACATTAACGGTGGGCCCCATAGGCAGTGGACAGTGACGGTGGGCCCCACGATTAGGTATTTTAGCCCTTTAAATTGAAAATCCCAAATTAGGGATTTCAAAATTAAAATCCCTAATTAAGGATTTTAATTTCAAAATCCCTAATAAGCAATTTACTAAATCAGTGGGCCCCACCAAATGGTGGACAGCTACGGTGGGCCCCAC
Organism: Magnolia changhungtana; assembly: GCA_030180095.1. Classification (NCBI taxonomy): domain Eukaryota; kingdom Viridiplantae; phylum Streptophyta; class Magnoliopsida; order Magnoliales; family Magnoliaceae; genus Magnolia; species Magnolia changhungtana. The sequence continues at coordinate 9,968,577 of JASAUF010000625.1, forward strand.
TATCACTGTATATCAACAATAGGCCCCACAAGCACTGGACATCAACGGTGGGCCCCACAAGCAATGGACAATGATGGTGGGATACACAAGTAATGGATTTCGGCGATGGGCCCCACAAGCAATGGACAACGGGAGACAGAGAGAGAGGGAGAAGGAGGAGAGAGAGAGGGGGGGTTGCCGGAGGTGATGACGGCCGAACGTGAGGCATAAGGCAGCGACAGCCAAACTTGACTTGGTGGCAGCCGGACAACGTAAGGCAGTGATGGCCGGATGGCAGTAACAACAAGAGAGAGAGAGAGCGACAGTGAGAGAGATGGATAGGCGTTGGAGTCGTTTCGTTTTAAAACATAACATTATTACCAATGAAAATTTTCGTCGATGATAGTCTTAACAACTCGTTGGTAAAAAGATTCAAAAATATTTGGGCCCACCCATGCTCTGTCAGCCCCATCCACTCCATACATAAGTTTTTAAATATACTTATTAGCTACACCAAAAACAAAAATTACAAATCAACATCCATGATCAACTACACAAAGTGAAATAATATGTCCACCATTCATTTTGTCTGACGATGTATCTATTTTGTCGGTAAAAAGTTTCTTTACCAACAATTTTTTTAGTTAGCAAAAGACTTTTTACAGACGATATTGTATAATGTCGGTAAAAATAGCATCTCCATCATCTCAAAGGACACCAAGGGACCTCTTGCCGACGAATTATTTGATTCGTTGGGAAAAATTAAATTTACCGACAAAATAATCATCGGGAAAATAGTTTTCACCGACAATACATAATATCGTCAGAAAAGTTTCCAAGCCGTCGTTGTAAATGGTGGCAGGAACATATTTGGTCGTGACAGGAAGGATTTGAAATGGCGGTGAAGACCGCTTTAGTTGAAGTAAGAATATGCTAATATGTCTTAGAGGAGGTGAATAGGACTTTTAAAGTTTTTATGTTTATTTAAAATCCTATTACACTAATCCTAATTAGCTAGCACATATTAGGATTACTCAGAAATAACTCTACTGGCTTCCAAGCCCGGTAGAGGATCTAATCACAAACTATTTAAGAAGTGGACAATATGCAAACTAGTTTATGATAGATATGATTGTGTATGTGTGTGAGGTGTAATCTCAGATATTCAGATGTGGAAGTATAAACGTAAATCACACATTCAAAAAAATAGCAATCTTAAACATGGTCATTTTTATAGTGGTTCAACGATCAGTCTACTCCACTCCCAGCAGACGCACTCAACCCTTGAGTATGTCGGATTTCACTAAGGAGGTTTCACAGCGGTTCACCTCAAACCTAAGGTTTTAAATCAGGTTCACCTTCAACCTTTACAACCTACACTGAGACAGACTGTTTATGCTCTCACGAGCAAGGGTCAACACAACGCACCCACTTTTAGGCACACTGGCCAAGGATCTTCTATAAGACCCTACCAGAGGTTTTACGCGATTTACCCCAAACCCGAGGTTTCACACGGTTCACCTCAAACCTAAGGTTTTGACTGGTTCACCTTCAACCAAATGTTTATGCTCTCCACAGAGCAAGGGTCCACACAACACACCCACCATGTACACTCCCGCCGAAGGCCTCCTACGAGGGCTTGAGGGGGTGAGAAACACCTAAGACCTAATCTTAAAATGGAATGATCACAAGTATCTTCTGGACTCTAGATACTTACAGATAAGTGGATGAGTCCAATTAAGCACGTTGATGAAGATCTCCTCCTTTGTTGATGAGGAGTCTTCGGTCTCCTTGATCCGCAACTCAACAGATGTACCAATGTATGGCGACGGATTGGGTCAAGGTTATGATGAAATCCTACTCTCAAAAGATTTTCCTATAAGGAAGATAGAGTGATTTCAATCATCTATGCATTCAAGGCATCCCAGCTTAATGATTTGTCATTAAGGTAGTAGCTGGAGGATCCTTGAATGTGGAAGCTCATTCCCCAATCCACTCTATTGAATATCATAGGTGAGGGTGGATTGGAGAGGAACTCCCTTGAGAGAAAGGGCTTTGGGTATAAGATCTTAGGTTAAACACTCAAAAGCTCTCTTTACTTTCTCTCATAGCAACAATAGACAAGTCCTCTATATATAGGAAAAAGGTTTCAACGGATATAAAATGATCACATTTATGATAGAGTTCGATATCATCGAGCGTATACTCTTGATAGCATCGATGGTCCGCTCGATGACTCGAACTCAATGTCATACGCTTTTGAAACCTTTTGCCAATTGGTCAATGAATCGAAGTGATTGTTGATGTTATCAGATTTCGAACTCCGATTCCATCGATGAGAGATTCGATCCATCAACACTTAAAAAATGAGAGAGACTTGTCTTGAAATATTTTAGGTTTTCATGAGTGATCAGGGACCTTCGAGATCATCAGAATTTGGATATCGATGATATCGATAGCTGTGTCGATGCATCAGTAAATCAAAAGAATTTTTCATAAAGCTTGTTGGACGGTTTATGTTTATGTTTGATGCAATCGATACGGCATCGATATCATCGATATTTGAATATCAATTCTATCGAGAGACCCCCGATCATAGAAAAAACACGCTGAAATATGTTGCTGAAGAATTTGGCGCCTAAGACTGATATCATCGAGATCCTACCAATATCATCGAGGTTTGAACTTCGATGGTATCGAGGAGACTTCGATATATTGAAGCATATATGATATTCTTTAAGAAAAATAGAGGCGCTGGAATTCTACCTGTCGATACTATCGAGTCACTTCCGATAGACTAGAAATTTGAAATCGATGATATCGATAAGTATATCGATACATCGATAATTCCGTACAGATATGTATAAGGTTGCTAGACATATTTGGTCCTCTTTTCGATGGTATCAATGGAGCATTGAGGACTCGATAGCGCAGGTTGATCATATCGAGATGTGTATCGATAAAATCGACAAGGCAAGAAAACTTAGAGAATTTTCCTATTTTGAAAACGTTTTCTTACCCAAAAAACCCTATAATATTCTAACATTTTTAAGGGTTTTAGTATACCTGGTGATTTGGGACAAGGGATGTGAGGCTCAGATTTACCTGTGGCGAGCTTGGACACATCCGGTTGAGTCAGACGCTTAAAATGATCTTCCTATCAGGCTCTGTAGTCTAACTGATTCAACGCTCACGCTAATTGACAAACTAGGGCACTTTCAATATCCCCCTTTGACAATTATGTGACAAATTCCCAAAAATACCCTAGAGTACTGGACAAACACATCCTAAATTGTGTGTACATGCTTTTTATACAATTTTACAAGTTCTATTTAACCCATGTACACAGCCCAGTATAGAACAGTATCTGCACCCCCTGATTATAAACTCCCCCTCGCTTGATGCAGCTGCTCCTCCTAACACCTGCAACATCATTCAAGCAGATATACAATTTTTCGTTCTTTCGATCGGGGTGTTTGGACTGTTCTCCCCCTTTTTGTCAGTCAGTGACAAAGATATAGCAGTTGATATTGACTAAAGAGATAAGTATTTGGGAGAACCATCATTCAAAGGAGTATACATATGATAGACAGATGTATAATGATCAAACAGTTGCTGAATCAGACAGCATTGTTAGTGAATATATATGCATAGCAGACAGATATATGCAGTGATATAGCAGTTAGAATATTCAGTAAAAACATCACATGCATCTTATATCAGAAACTAGAGGATCAGAGTGATAATAAGTTAGAAAAATAGCCAGCCACTTCCAACACAGCCAAAACAAAATGTATATTGCCCAGCCCTGGCAGTAGAAAACAGTTACCCAAAAAAAACTAGCAAGCTATCTGAGGGCACCCAAAAATAACCACTAGTATTTGGCTCAATCGTGGGCATATACAACATAAAAAAAAAAACTTATGCGAGGTAAAGAGCTATCACATACACCTAAGGAAGCGTAGAACATCCAAAAAGATACTGATGTTCATACGCTGAGTTAAGAGTGAAGTGTGTGTGACAACATTTCAAGAATCAACATTCTGGAGCAGAGTGGGATGGCGCCATGTCGTCCCATTGGCAAGTCATCAAATCGACCAAATGTTGCACAGTCTATTGTACACCATGGACTAGTCACTCCATGACTGTAAGCTGCTCATGTACTGAGTGGACCTCCCTCTGAAGTGCCCCAATTCTATCCAGCTTAAACCGTTTGGTGTATTCGGGCGTTGATGTGGCTGGATCGGGTCCAGAGGGTTCATCTCTGGCCATCCCACTTTCTTTTGTGCGAGGAACACCACCACCTTCTGCTCTTCCTTCTTGAATACCTCCTTCTACATCCTCAGCGTACTCATGAAACCTTAGGTCCATTTTGTGATGTTCTTTATATTGAAGACTTGAAGTGGGAGTACTAGATTAGTGGTAGATGGGAAATCAATGGCGTTACATACCCTACTTATGATCCAGGGAAATGGGAGATGAAGATCCCTGGAGGTGTGAACAGCATATACCAACTGATTGACAAGTAAAGTGGGAAGGCAAATCTTTGTTTCTTTGGCGATAGAGTATACTATCATGGCCATAAAACCTGTGAGATCAGATCTGTTGGTACTTCTAGGATATATATTTGTGGTCAAGTACCATGCAGAACCCGAAATCGTAGTTCCATGTACCTAGCTTTTAGCGCATTCCCTTTATGCCAAGGGATGTCTCGACCATTACATAGAAACTTAGTTACGATGGATCGAACATCAGGATGGTCGAGGTCTAATTGAGGGAGGTCTTCTGGGGCCATTTCTAGGTCGAGGATGTTAGCCATTGTGGCAGGAGTGATCAACACATCATCATCACTATCCAAAGAGACCATAATTGAAGGAGGATCAGATACAAGTGAGTGACACATGGCAAGGAAGTTGTATGTTCATTCAAGTTAACATTGCCCTCTGAAATGTAAAACGGGCAACCAACCGATTGCAGTAAACAGGGGTTCCAGATTGTATGGTGTTAAACGATCCCTGTCTACTTTTCTCTCATGAATGAGCTTCCTACCGGTATATTTCGTTGGGCTTGTAAGTTGGCTAACTAGAGGAGGAGGTGTCGGTTGTTCAGACTGGGACCCACCACGTGAGGTCTGTCATGATCTTTACCAAGTGGGGGTACCATGTTTTGGAGCCCTCGCCCTTTCCCTTGAGGCGAGCACTTTTTTTCGGGTAGTTCTTGAAGACTCCCCGGGACCGAATGCTACTCCTTTGTCCTTTCCCATGTGGACAAACGGATTTTGAAAGATTCAGGAAAAATGACAAAAACCTAACAAACTAAAATACCCAAAAAGGAATGGACTCTTGACATGTTAGAAGGGTATTACCTGATTTGTGGAATGATTTGAATAGTCTGACGTGGCTCCTAGTGGTTTGGTTGAGAGAATCGAGCAGAGAAGATGACTGAAACCCTTGAAAATAAACTCCCTTTTTCACTCCGCTAACTTTTATCGGGCGTCATCTGCTAATCTTATCGATCATTGTTTCGATGATATCGAGAAGCTGCTTGATTGATTCTATCAAGTCTGTCTTCGATGAAATCCATGGTCACATGACTATTCATATTCTACAGGGACATCAATGATATCGATCCTTTATCGATTGATCGAGAATGAGACATTGATTCTAAACATTATTCAATCATTCTCAGACTAACAGCCAATCAAGGAAGGAAGGTTTCATCCTTGTATTTACAGTACTCATACCAAAATTTTGTACAGACTTTGTACACCTCCAAAATTTATAAACATAATAATGTTTATATACAAAAAGTTCGAGGTGACGAACCTCAGATGTAACATTGAGAGCTCAGCAAAAAGAGTCCTCATTTTAGCACATGTTCAGATCTTGATGCACGATCTGAACTAATTCTTCCTTATCCATTTCACTTTGTTAATCGATTTGGGTGGTGATGCAAGGGCATTGCTTCTATCCATATTCATAAGAGGACTTTTGAAGTTCTGTATTTCTCTGGTTAATAAATTGTTAACATGATTCTGACCAGAGCTAGGTTGAGTCCTCCTAGGTGTTATGCATTCAAACTTATAATGACCTGAATCACCATACAAATGGCATACTAGAGTTGTTCTGGTTTTGCTTCTAGAAGCAGTAGATTTTTTAGTTTTAGGTGCTACATTTCCAGTCTTTGGCTTAAATTTTTCATATCCTAGGCCGCTTTTATCCTTTCCTGGTCTTCCCATTCCTAACAGTTTTTCTAGCTTTTCGCCACTTTGGGAAAACTTACAGTTTATCTTGGCCATCTTTTTAGATTCTTCTAGATCAAACAGGAGTGTATGATTTTCGTTTTGAAGAAGCCTGTTTTTATCTTCTAGCAGTTCTACTAGTTTGTTCAATTTATTAGATTCAGTCATTAGAAAGGTATTGACTTTTTCTAATTTTTCATTGTCTGAATGGTACTGCTGCAGATCGTTCATTACTTGTGTGTTAATTTCTAGTGTCTTATTCAAGTCTCTCTGCAGTAGTTTGCTTTTGTTTTCTAATATTCCAAGTTTCTTCAGGATATTTATGTTATGGGTGTAGAGTTGATTATAGGCATCTTGTAGTTCACTTAGTTCCTCTTCTTCTTCTTTTTCTTCTCCTGTTTGCTCATCATCGGAAGGAAATGATTTAGTGGCTTGTTGTTCTTCCTTGTTTTCAGATTCAGTGGGAATGATCAAAGTAGTGGAGACCATAAGTATTTTCAAGGATTTTCGGTCTCCATCGCTGTCTGAGTCGCTAGATTCTAAATTTGACTCCTCCGTATCATCCCATGTAGGGGCCATTGCTTTGCCCTTTGTTTTTCTGTTTGGGCATTCAATGATAGGTGTCCATATTTCTGACAGGCATAACATCATGGTTCTTTGGTATTTTTACCAAATTTCCCTGCAAACGGTTTATTGTCCACCCATCTTCCTCCTGAAGGACGGCCTCGATTCTTCTGAAAAAAATTTCTGAATCCTTGTGCCAGCAAGGCCACTTCCTCATCTTCATCCTCTTTTTCACTTTTACTATCCTCTTTTAATATTTTCTTTGAGGTTTTTAGGACAGTTGTTTTAGATTTAGGGGTTTGCTTGAAGTGTAGTTCAAAGGTTTGTAGGGAACCTACCAGTTCTTCTACTTTCATTTCATCAATGTTCCTACATTCTTCAATTGTTGTTACCTTGGGATTAAACTGTTCTGGTAGTGATCTCAATATTTTCTTACAAATTTTAGGAACCGGAACTTTTTCTCCCAATCTACCCATGGAGTTGCGAATGATATTTAATTTTGTGAAAAACTCCATAAAGGTCTCATACTCTTCCATTTTGAGACTTTCGAATGTGAAGTCAGAAGTTGTAGTTTGGACCTCTTCACAGTGCTTGTGCCTTCATGGGTTGTTTCCAATAGATCCCATGCTTCTTTAGATGTCCCACACATACTTATTTGATTGAAGATGTCTTGGGACACGGCATAGTAGATGGCGTTCATAGCTTTTGCTTCAGCAGTTTGTTTTTCTTTATCGAACATTGTCCACTTTTCTTTGGGTTTGGGTTTTTTGATGGTTATGCCACTGTCAAGTACAATTTGTTCAGTTGGTGGCACGTATCCGCTTTCAACTATATCCCAAACATCATGATCCAAAGATCTTAGAAAGTAATGCATCATAGCCTTCTAGTATGCATAATTTGAGCCATCGAATACTGGAGGCCTAATAACCGATGAGCCCTCTCCTTTGGCCATATTCCGAATTTCAATCAAGATCACTCTCTAGGCGGTGAAGCCCTCAAAGAGAGACCCGCTCTGATACCAATTAAATTGGCGGTGAAGACCACTTTAGTTGAAGTAAGAATATGCCAATATGTCCTAGAGGGGGGTGAATAGGACTTTTAAAGCTTTTATGGTTTATTTAAAATCCTATTACACTAATCCTAATCAGCTAGCACAATTAGGATTACTTATAAATAACTCTACTGGTTTCCAAGCCTGATAGAGGATCCAATCACAAACTATTTAAGTGGACAATATGCAAACTAGTTTATGATGGATATGATTGTGCATATGTATGAGGTGTGATCTCAGATATTCAGATATGGAAGTATAAAAGTAAATCACACATTTAGAAAAACAGCAATCTTAAACACAGTTATTTTTATAGTGGTTCGACGATCAATCTACTCTACTCCCGGCAGACGCACTCAACCCTTGAGTGTGCTGGATTTCACTAAGGAGGTTTCACAGTGGTTCACCTCAAACCTAAGGTTTTAAATTAGGTTCACTTTTAACCTTTACAGCCTACACCAAGGCTGACTGTCTATGCTCTCACGAGCAAGGGTCAACACAATGCAGCCACTTTTAGGCACACTGCCAAGGATCTTCCATAAGATCCTACCGGAGATTTTACGCGGTTTACCCCAAACCCGAGGTTTCACACGGTTCACCTCAAACCTAAGGTTTTGACTGGTTCACCTTCAACCGGATGTTTATGCTCTCCACAGAGCAAGGGTCCACACAACACACCCACCACGTACACTCCCGTCGGAGGCCTCCTACTTAGGCTTGTGAGGGTGAGGAACACCTAAGACCCAATCCTAAAACAGAATGATCATAAGTATCCTCTGGACTCTAGATACTTACAGATAAGTGGATGAGTCCCATTAAGCATGTTGACAAAGATTTCCTCCTTTGTTGATGAAGAGTCTTCCGTCTCCTTGATCCATAACTCAACAGATGTACCAATACATGGCGATGGGTTGGGTCGAGGTTATGATGAAATCCTACTCTCAAAAGATTTCCTATAAGGAAGATAGAGTGATTTCAATCATCTATGCATTCAAGGCATCCCAGCTTAATGATTTGCTGTTAAGGTAGTAGCTGGAGGATCCTTGAATGCAGAAGTTCATTCCCCAATCCACTCTATTGAATATCAATGGTGAGGGTGGATTGGAGGATGAACTCCCTTGAGAGAAAGGGCTTTGGGTATAAGATCTTAGGTTAAACACTCAAAAGCTCTCTCTCTACTTTCTCTCACAGAAACAATAGACAAGTCCTCTATATATAGGCAAAAGGTTTTAACGAATATAAAACGGTCATATTTATGACAGAGTTCGATATCATCGAGCAGGTTCGATATCATCGAGCGTATACTCTTGATAACATCAATGGTCCACTCGATGACTCGAACTCAATGTCATACGCTTTCGAAACCTTTTACTAGCTAATCGATGAATCGAAGCGATTGTCAATGTCATCGGATTTCGAACTCCAATTCCATCGATGAGAGATTCGATCCATCGACACTTAAAAAATGAGCGAGACTTACCTTAAAATATTTCAGGTATTCATGAGTGATCGAGGGACCTTTGAGATCATCGGAATTTGGATATCGATGATATTGATAGTTGTGTCAATGCATTGCTAAATCAAAAGGATTTTCCATAAAGCTTGTTGGACTGTTTATGTCCATGTTTGATGCAATCGATACCGCATCGATATCATCAATATTTGAATATTGATTCTATCAAGAGACCCCCGATCATAGATAAAACACCCTGAAATATGTTGCTGGAGAGTTTGGCACCCAAGACCGATATCATCGAGGTCCTACCGATATCATCGAGGTTTGAACTTCGATGGTATCTAGGAGACTTTGTATATCGAAGCATATATGATATTCTTTAAGAAAAACAGAGAAGTCAGAATTTTGCCTGTCGATACTATCAAGTCACTTTCGATAGACTAGAAATTTGAATATCGATGATATCGATAGGTGTATCGATACATCGATAATTCCGTCCAGATATGTATAAGGTTGCTGGACATATTTGGTCCTCTTTTCGATGGTATCGATGGAGCATCGAGGACTCGATAGCGCAGGTCGATCATATCGAGATGTGTATCGATAAAATCGACAAGGCAAGAAAACTTAGAGAATTTTCCTATTTTGAAAACATTTTCTTACCCTAAAAACCCTATGATATTCTAACATTTTTAAGGGTTTTAGTATACCTGGTGATTTGGGACAAGGGATGTGAGGCTCAGATTTACCTGTGGCGAGCTTGCACACATCCGGTTGAGGCAGACGCTTGAATTGATCTTCCTATCAGGCTCTGTAGTCTAACTGACTCAACACTCATGCTAATTGACAAACCAGGGCACTTTCAGGGTTTGTATCTTTTGCCGATGAAATATTTATTTCGTCGGGCAAAGTCATGTTTACTGACGAAATTGATTTCGTCAGAAATAAGTTCGTCGGTAAAAGGCCAATTTCTTGTAGTGCCCGCTCTTTTGTCCACTCGCCAAAAAATGAGGCAAGTGGCAGCTGAATGTGAGCAAGCAAAGGCTGAGATTTAGAGCAAGACCGCTGAAGTTAAGGCCCTTCGATGGGCTTTGGAGCTAACTGGGGAGGAGCGTAATGCTCTAAAGAACCAACTGAGCGAAGCCCAGCAGAAGGAGAGTTCGACATTGGTCGAGCTAGAGGGGGTGAGATCACATCTTTCTACTGTCTAGAAGGAGAGATCCGAAGTGACGGTTGAAGCTGCAATGTCGAAGGCTAAGGTTGTTGAGCTAAAAGCCGAGCTGGCGAGGGACAGAGAGAGCTCGACAGCCAAGTTGGCCACAGTCAAGGTGACCTTGGCTACTCAGTTGTCCGAGGCCACGACGACCATTCCATCGATTAAGGCCGCGAATATAGAGGAATACAAAGCCTCGAAGGAACAAGCCAACAAGGTGTAGGTGATCTACAACTGCGGGTATGAACACTACATAGAGGACGTCAGGGGTCTATACCCCGAGTTGAACCTCGACAGCCTTGGCGACGAATCGCAGGTAGACCCTTCACCGGTGGGCCCAGCCCCAACTGACGTTGAAGTTATGCAGCAGCCCCCCCTCTTAAGTCGACTGAGCCTCGCCACCCCCATTTATACTTGTACAATCTTCGCTTTTTTGTTGTGTTCTTCCCATATGTACTTTTTCATCTTATAAATGAAAAGGGGATTTTTATTTTTTTTTTTGCGACATCTACTGTGTATGAGGTTCTAGTAGAAATGGTAAGTTGGCCCAATATTCCATTGGGCATTGTGCTAATAGGCTGAGCGTATTAGCCGAACCTTAGAGTTATCCTTCTGTTAAGGAAACTTTGCCTTTGCAAAGTAGATAAACGAACTGCAATGATCCTTCCATGGAGGGCCGAGCAATTTTGTTTAAGAGGATTATTTTCCCTTGTACTAGAGGATCCTCATCATAGATTGTGTAAACCGAGTAGCACTTTTGGTTAGTGGTCCGACCTCTTCTTTAAGGGTCGGGGACTGTTCCTTCCTTAAACTAAGGTAAGTCCCAGTAGACCACGTAGTAGATTTGATTAACGGACCGACCTCTTCTCTAAGGGTCGGACTGTTGTGAGGGTTATTTTTCCCTTATACTAAAGGAAGCCCTTAGTAAATTCATGCAGACCAAACATTGTAGACAACAGTAGAAAGTAAAATTTCCTAATCTCGGGGTTTTTATTGTAGATTCTGACTTGGTCGGTGGTTTTGTGTGGATTTTAGACAATAGACTTGTAGATTTTGACCCCGAACCTGGTCGATCTTCATGGGTAGTAGATCTTCAAGTGTTCGGCATTCCATGGATGCAGTAGAGGTCGCTCCTTCATGTCTTTGAGTCGATATCCTCCTACTTGGGTTGTGCTTGTCACCATATGCAACATCTCGAATTTTCACTACCCGAGTATATACTCGTGCCCAAGAATTCCAGATGTTAATAATGTAAAAATTGGATGCTTCAAAATCGCACATTATTTTTTTTTAGATAAATCACATTTAGTTACATTCACGAAGGTAACCATTCACAAGAATAAAATCGACTGTATTTATTTTTCCATTAGAGTAAAAAGCGTACAAATAATTCTTTAATGTCATCTCAATGAGAGCTTATTACATTATCAAAGCTTGTAGTAAAAAAATAAATAAAACAATTCGTGGTGTATCATTCTTCTTTTCTTTTTGAAAGAATCTTCCATAGAATGATTATTAGCCATATTATCGACTTGTAATTCGCCTACAATATCCGTATGGTTGGAGGGTCAATGCCCTACATATAATGATGGTTATCCTTTAAGATTAACAATAATTCAAGATTTCATAACAATAATGTGAGGGTTCTAATACGACTCATACTCCACCACTACGAGTGGTATCAGTATGCACAACTAATATATATATATATATATATGAATGCATGCCTAGCAAAGTGTGTGCAATCCATCATACGTAGTGATTATCATAATGTGGAATATAATTCATAGAAAACTCGGCTCGCCCCGCATTCTCACACTACAAAGATTCACCGGCATGTCCAATGCTACCGTGGATTTACATGAACACCTCAAGATGGTATAACACACGAATTGGATGAATTACATGACACGATTTATTCATGGAGCGACTATTTGCAACATTCAATCCTGGAAGTGATGTAATACACATTACGAATTACTTATATCAATTTATGCACCACTACCCAAAATTCATGGAATTACACGTCAACCAAGAGGGTCACTACCCAGAGTGCATTACACCCACGATAAAATATATGAACCATTATATATGAGGCCTATAACATGTCACTTACATCAATAGAGAAATAAGTCGAACCATAAGGGTTTTGGAATTCCAAGACACATGCCCAAGTCATAAAGGGAGGTAGCACAAGGCTGACTTAATAACGGAGAAGAATAGCAATAAGCTAACTCAATAAAAGAAAAGTAGCAAAGAGGTTAACTCAACAAAAATAAGGTTAGAAGAACAAAAGTCAACTCAATATAGAGTGGAAGCACATGTCGCTCTTAAAATTGGCAAAGGGCGAGGCTTGTATCTGTCACCCCACATAAATTCATAAAAATCATTTATAATTAAAATCATACATTAATCATAATTCCCAAAAGGATAAATAATTCATAACAGTCCATCAATCAATTACATAAAAAATCACAGTAATATAAAAGTATGTAAAAACAAGATAAATCATATTAACTCAAATTAGCGTAAGCTTAAAGGAATCCCTCACCTTAGCATAAGTAGATCTCGATGTAGGAAAGCTTCTACATGAATCACAACATCGCTTGAGTAAGAGAGAGACACCACACATGTGGAGAAGGAAAAGAATGATGAGCGTCTAGGGTTCTCTTTCTCTTTATCTTTATCTTTATCTTTATCTTTCTCTTTCTCTCTCTCTTTCTCTCCTCCTTGTACGTTTGGAGGTGGTGTGTGAGTGTAAAGGGGACGCACACCATTTTTATAAAGGAGTGAGTGTATGAGAGGAGGTGTGTTTCACATCCCACTTGGATTGGATTTCTCTGATTTGACCTTTTTTGGCGATCTTTCTTTAAATTTAATTTATTCAGTGTGTCAGGGTTATTGAATAGAACCGGGGTATATAATTTTCTTGGTTATCTGAAATTTAGATTGGCCTATCTTGAAAATTCTCTTAACGGGTGCCAAAATGAACTTAATCACAATTAATGGTCCACACTTAATGATCAAGGCCCAATTTGGTAGAAATATATAGTTAGGATAGGAAAACAGTTGGACAAAAGTTAGTGGTTGATTAATGGTGGAAAAGGCCTAAATCTGAAATTTCACCTTTTGCATCAAAAGGAAAGAAATGGAGTCAAGGCGGTCATCATTCAATGGTGTGGGATCATAGATCGGGGTCTAAATTTTCTATGATATCATAGTCATATGAAGTCAAAGTGTAGTCCAAATTTAAGTTGCGATTGATGGTGTAATGTGGGTAAATAGGAAGCTATAGATTTATAAAAAGTTAGTAAGCCTAAAAATGCCTAAGGAAAAACCTACCAAGGTGGGGTCCTCATATTTTACATTAGATCCATATGATGAACAATCCAAGTCATTCATATGGAGGAAAATATCCTACTACAACTATCCATGAGCTTTCCTCACTCGATGGATACTAAAATCAACGGTTAAGGGGTTGATTTGTTAATTGGGCCACTTTTACAATCATCTAAGGTCTTAAATTTAACATTTATGGTTAATTTATGATAAATAGGCATGGTATAAAATTTAACATGAAATGGATCATGAGAACTATGTGATCTATAATTTAAAGGTATAGGTTAATGACATTAAATATTTATGATTTTGTCATCTTTTATTTCTCCAACTTCTACTGTCCGTAACATCGGACTACACCATTCAAATACATTAAAATTTGACAGACATTCTTTAATTTTTATTCTCTTTTCATTGCTCCATTTTGGGCCTTGATCACTTACAGATGACCAAGATGTCTTTTTAATGGGTTATACCGCCCTGAGGTCTAAATCAATACTTTTATATATCTAATAAAGAAGTCAGCTAGTAATTGTGGCATATACTTTACGATCTTTGAACTGAGCTATAACACCCCGAATTTTTTCTATTTTAGATTTTTTTTAAAAATTATTTTTTTATATAATTAGCCACGTCGTCACTTACTGACTATTGATGCTTGAGGTGAGCTTATATACGGCTAGTACTAATAAAGAACCGTATAAATACGATTGATCAACCGTAGAAAACCAATGAATCCAACCGATCACTTAAACATCGAGATTAGCCCCATAATTTGTTCACATAGGGCCCAAATCTAACCGACCTATCACCGACTAACCAAACAACCGTAACTAAATTAGAGATCTACCCAAGCCTGAGCCAGCTATGAATCAGATCTTAATTAATAAACCAAATCAACCCAATTACTCTTTTAACTTAAAAACTGACGATTTAGAGTGATCATGACCGAATCACCATTTTTGCTAATTTTGAATAAGCCATACTGTGAACTTAGTTAATCCATACCTCAACCACTGTGCCCAAGAAATCTCTCAAGCTAATTTATTCTAGAAGTGCCCCGATTACCCAAGCAAGCTCTAGACCGCTCGTTAGTGGGTCGCTAGTTTCAAAATTATAGAGTAATGTCTGTTTCACTGGGCTTGTAGTCCATCTCGGACAACAGTCTCAGACGATGCCCGAAAACGGATGATTCATGCTGTCAAGTCAGCACTTATAAAGTACAACTCGCCGTAGCATAAGCCTAAAGTCTGAAATTTTAAAACAAATGACCCAACTACTTAGGACAATGAATTGGGACATTTCAGCTGTTGGATTTTATCCAAATTTTTACCAAAGGTTGAAGATATTTCCTTACACCCTTCTACCAAATTTGACTCCCGATCGAGAAACGGTAACCGTTGATCGCAAATCGGACCCTTATGATAAAACCCCAGGTCCATTTGCCATCAAACTTTATATAGCCCTTCATCGAACCATAAGGTACTCATCCCATAATTTAGATGGGCTAGGGGCCTTCAGGGCTGCCCCGAAAGCCATAAGTGGGCACCAAATGGTCACTTGAGGGAGAAAATAATACTTAGGGCCAACTGAAATAAAAATCAGGGTATATAACCCATTTCAGCCCTCACTCCCTCATTTCTACAACCATTTCTAGTAGCTGAAAGAGAGAGAGAGAGAGAGAGAGAGAGAGAGAGAGAGAGAAGGAGGGTATGTGTGTGCTTGGGAGATGGAGAATCGAAATTCCCGCACCCCTACCACCACCACACGCCGAAAACCCGGCCCTACCACCGTAGAGACAAGGTGTGGCTGATCTAAGGTAAAATCACAACCTCTCCTTCAATTCTCGTAAGCTAGGGCCGCATGCATGCGTCTTGACATGTATTCCTTGGCGCAGGGCTTAGATACGTCGAATTGGCAAACCCAGCACTGCTAAGATGACCGCAAGGACTTCCGGTTGACCATAGGTGTGGACCATTACCTCTAGGTGGCCTGTTATCATACCTAGAGTAGACTCTAGTGATTTTGTATGAAAATCTTGTTGCATGTTGCTGTTTGGTAGGGAAATTGCTGATTTGAACTTATGCCTGAAATTTCCCTAAATTTGAAAGGGGATTTCAGATTCTAATCTCCTTGATGTTATACTTTGTTGAAATTGTTTGGTAATTTGTAATGATGCATGTATAGTTGATTGTATTAGTTATAAATTTGTGATGTTGCATGTGCATTATCCCTAAATCATGTTAATTCCTTAAATTAAATCCTGTTGCATGAAGTTGATATGTGTGTATTAGAGTTTAATTGAATTATATTGCTGAAATGCTAAAATGGGTAAGTTTGGCCTGACTAGCCAAACCGTTAGTTGTCGACTGTAGTTGGACTACGCAAGACATTGCTCTCAGGCCGTACAATCATGGTTCATCTCATGGGAACAAATTGGCCAACTAGTTTGTCATCCTTGCACGTTAACCATGTTTGTACACGCATGCTTGAACTCGAGGCACCCTGTAACCCTTGTGCCCACTAATAATCACAATTTGCGGCC
Source organism: Magnolia changhungtana (assembly GCA_030180095.1). Classification (NCBI taxonomy): domain Eukaryota; kingdom Viridiplantae; phylum Streptophyta; class Magnoliopsida; order Magnoliales; family Magnoliaceae; genus Magnolia; species Magnolia changhungtana. The sequence goes on from JASAUF010000625.1 coordinate 9,984,965, forward strand.
CACAAGACTCATGAGCTGGGGATGATGGTATGGGACACTATGCCTGTGCTGTTGGCCTACGCTGGGGAGACAAGCCTCCCTGGAGTGACCAGTGAGCACCAAAGACTAGTGAGTCAGGGATGGTGGTATAGGACATTATGCCCGAGCTATCGGCCTATGCTGGGGTGACGACCAACCCGTAGTAACCGCGAGCAGGACTCAAATGTCCTAACAGTTTTCGTATGAGCTTAAGAGCTATGGAAATGACGAACCCACAAGGGCTAAGGATTACAAGAGTTGCACGGCCACAGCCATTAGAACCGCGTGATCGGATTAGGGCAACGATTCATCGGAATATCTCAATTTCCTCAAACTGCTGGATGAATGGACTTAACTAATCAACTCGGCTAACATGTGCATTACATGCATTAGTTACTTTTGCGATTTGGTAGTTGTGGTCGCTTGTGGGAGTGTTAGTTCGTGAACGTTAGATGGTGTCGCAAGAGGGAGTGTTGTGGTGAGAGGCATGCATCATATCATTAAATCATTCATTTGCATTAACCAGGGTATCTAGGATTCTATGAATGTATGCTTTTCATTGAATTCACTCTTATGCATGATAACCTATGTAACTTATAGTTAATGGTACCACTGAGTTGATCACTCACTCCCACTCTGGGATAGTGTTTTAAAACACTAACCAGAACCTTTCATAGATGCAGGGTCGATAGAGCTGGATGTGCTAGAGGATGTGGGAATGGACGATGAGGAGGAGTGAACGTATTATCAGACTTTTGACGGTTTCTTCTAGTTTATGTTTGGATGGTCGCGAGACATGGGTCAGGACCCTAGTCATCTTGGGATATTTATCTGGGTGGGACTAGTTCTCGGTTTAGATTTTCTTGGCCCTGTATTTTGGACATCTTACATGTTTAGTGCATCGTATTTATATTTTATAATATTCTCGTGCTTATGGTTTGCTAAACTCCTCATTGCTTATGAATAAACCCAAATGCATTGGAATCTGGAGCCCATTGGGGCATACGTGACACCCAGGAATTTAGGAGCCGAGTTCATACTCAGCCCCTGAAATTCGGGGTGTTACATGAGTAGTTCATTCTGATATTTAGGCGGCCCCATTTGACGGATCCAAAATATGATGGACGGTCAAATGATATGTTAAAAATATGAAAACTTGATGGTTAGTACTCTGATCATGTATGTAGGTGGTCGTATGGTTGGTTTTGTAAACGGATGAATACAAGTAGGATTTTGAAGTGATCAAGAGGTAGAACATATGTACTGTTAGATTCAAGTGACTTGTTCACATGTGTAAGTTCCTCAAATTGTAGTCTTAATGGTGGGTTAAGCATATTCATAGGTGGTGAACAAGATGAATAGATTAGCATCTTGATTCTATGTGTCCGAGCAGATGTAGAGATCAGGTAGTTAGTTTACCATGATCAGGGGGTCCAAACTCAAAGTGGACAATCAGATATTTTTACCTAGCTATGAATAGTTGATTGAACAGTTGGTTATGATGAACAAGTGAGAATACTTGGATATATGATGATCTTGTCCTAAAAATCAACGGTCGGATGACTTGATCTATAGATGAAGATTATTCCCGACGGTCAAATTCAAGTTAGAGAATAGATATAAGGTTAGGATAGGCTAAATTATTGACATACATATGTATATACTAAATTAAATTTCATGATAACACTCGAGAACTTTCAATACTCGGGTATTGAAAAGTTCGGAGTGTTACACCTTGTAGGGCCCTTCCCAGTTCGACCCCAGGGTCCCTAAACATGTTGCCTAGTGTTCTAGAAGGTCCTGTGGAGGACCAGATCTCCAGCTTAGAACCTCCTTGTCCTTACCCTGGAATTGTAGAATCGGACGACCTATTGTTGGCGAGCTGCAACCTTGAGTTGGGCTTGCTTCCTTTTTTCTTCCATTAAATCAAGGTCCAGTGCCATCTGTTCGACGTTTTGATGTTCATCGTAGGAGCAGGTCCAAGTTGTTGAGAGCCCAATCTTGACTGGGACAACGGCCTCAGCTTCGAAGGACAGGGAAAAAGGGGTTTCTCTTGTGGCCATTCGGGCGATGGTCCAATATGCCTAGCTAACGTGGGGAAGCTCCTCTGGCCAGGCCCCTTTAGCCTCCTCGAGCTTAGTTTGGAGGTGGTTCTTAATGATCTTGTTGACCGCCTCGACTAGACCGTTAGCTTAGAGGTGCCGAGGTGATGAGTGGACATTTCAAATTCTGAGGTTCTCACTATACCTCAGAATCGGTCGTTGTCAAACTACTTCCCATTATCTGAGATGATCGTGTGCGAGATTTCGTACAGACATATGATGTTATTCCAGTTAAAGTCAGTAATTTTCTCCTTCCCGTACTCTGATCATTCGTACTTCACTAGGGCCTCGGCTTCGGCCCATTTAGTGAAGTAATCAGCTACGAAAACTATGAATTTGGTCTAGCTTTTACCAGTTGGCAGGGAGCTGATGATGTAAATTCCCCACTGGGCAAAGGGCCATGGTCTGATTATGGGAGTCAGTTGCTCGGGTGGCTGATGGGGTATCGTCGTGAATCTTTGACAATTGTTACACCTCTGGGTATACTACTTGACGTCTTTTTGGATGCTCAGCCAAAAGTATACTTGTCAGATAAACGTATGGGCAAGGGCACAACTGTTGGAGTGATTGTCATAGATTCCTTCAGGACGTAATCGGCCTCTTCAGGTTGGAGAAACCTGAGGTAAGGCAAAGAGAATCATTTCTTGTATAAAGTGTCTTTGATCATCATATACCGAGACGACCCGGATCGAAGTCTGTGTGCATTGAGTCAATCTTTAGGCAACTTCCCTTCTCGGAGATAGTCGATTATTGGGTCCATCCAGCTCGATGTCGAATTCACCGGTAGGATTATGTCTAAGTTGGAATCGCTAATGCTCGGCTCAGTCAGGTACTTAATTGGGATTTACCTTGAGATGTCGTCTTCGGTCGTTGTTGCCAGTTTTGCTAGCGTATCTGCTTTGGACTTTTCTAACGTGGGGATCAAGTTGATGTTGCACTTGGGGAATTCGCTGATGAGCTCCTGAGCCTTCTGTAAGTAGGCGATCATTCTTTCCTCTTTGTCCTGGTTCTCGTTGGTGACCTAGTCGACGACAAGCTGTGAGTCACTATAGATTTTTAGGTTTTAAGATCCAATTGTCGCTGCCAGCCTAAGTCCAACTAGCAATGCTTAGTACTTTACCATGTTATTCGATGCTTGAAATCCAAATCTTAAGACATACTACGTGTAGGTCTGATCGGGAGCCTCAAGGACCACCTCGACCCCGCTGCCTTTAGAATTATATGAGCCATCGATGTATAGTATCCAGTCAATGGATCGAGTCCGACCACTTGTCTGTCCTCGGTTAGCTGATCGGTTTCGTTGCTTGAATCAACTTCCAAGTTTTACTGGATAGGGAGCTCGACAATAAAATCGGCCACTGCTTGGCCTTTGATGGGGGGTCGTGGCTGGTAGCTAATCTTGAACTCGCTGAGCTCGATTGCCCATTTTGTGAGTCTCCCCAATACCTCGGGCCTCTGAAGTACCTAACGGAGAGGTTGATTCGTTGGGACAATGATAGTATGAGCATTGATGTAAGGTCAAAGGCGACGGGACGAGATGACTAGAGCTAAGGCGAGCCTTTTGATGTCTAAATATATGGTTTTGGCCAAGACTAGGGCCTTACTGACATAGTACACTAGTAGTTGTTTCCCTTTTTCTTCTCGAATGAGGGTCGAACTGACCATCGTGGCTGAGACAGCTATGTATAGTGGTAGTGGCTCTCCTTGCTCGATCTTAGAGAGTAATTGTAATGCCCTGAATTTCGAGGGTCGAGTAAAGCTCTACTCCCGAGATTCAGCACATCACTTATGCAACATGGATGATGATGTTCAGATTTCGTCCATATTAATGAGTTAAACCTGAATGGGATTATACAAAAAGTTTCATATCATACTCAAGGTACACTTAAATTAAGCAAGCGGAAGACTTAAGTATGTATATTTAAACAAGGAAGTGTTTCACAAGCCGACGTATGAATATGTACCAGGCTGAATATATACAAGTGTTGTTTCAAAATATACAAAGTATCAAAATGTAGATGTTCAACTAATCTATGTAACCCTGTAATCCCATCGATTAGTACATGGTCTACATAGACCGGCCTAATAGCTGTACATGGGAGAACTCCTCGTCAAAGAAGTCCATCTCAGATGTATAGACTCCATCATCACCTACATCTGTAACAGAGTCTAGTTGAAATTTTAAAACACCGTCCCAGAGTGGGAGTGAGTGATCAACTCAGTGGTATTATAAGGCAAAGGTTAAAATGTTATCAATTCAGTCAAGCAGTAATGATAAAGCTCTACAACAATCATATCCTAAGTACTCTTGTTAATGCAGGGATGGTATGTTGTAATGATGCATGCCCTCACACAAAGTTCCCTCACAAGCGACTTTGTCAACCGTTCACGCATCACAAACTCCCTGAACGTGCCCTTCCCTACCAAAGCACATGTAACGCGGTGCATGGTCGTGTTAGCCAAGTACTTAATTAGGCTTATTCATATAGCAGATTCAGGAAGCTAAGGTACCTCCCTTTATATCATTAACCCAACCGAGGGATCCATCTAGGGTCGTCAATCCTAGTTAATCACATACGATAGGCAAGTTATAGGGCATCACCCCTAATGAAAGTAGTGGATAAGCAAATTCAAGAGTTTATACTCGAGGTTACTACGGAGAGGCTCGTCACCTCAGCGTAGGCCGACTGCTCGAATACAGTGTCCCATACCACCGTATTCGGCTCACAAGTTTGGGTTGCTCACTGGTCACTACGGGGAGGCTCATCACCCCGGCATAGGCCGAAAGCTTGACCACGGTGTCCCATACCACTATGCCCTGCTCATGAGTCTTAGCGAATCGAGGTAACATGGTTGAAACAGGTCTTTACATTGGTAAGTAGTACCTTAGATTCAAGCAGGGATGTCCAATCAGTTTTATTAGATAAGTTCGGTTGGTACGAGCGCACGCTGAATTAATCAAAATGGAGCACGTAAGCACTTCATGTGACTGAACCACTGTCGACAAACGTCGTACAATCTGGATTCACCGAACATATTAAGTGTGGTGAGACTAATTACGCCACTCAAACGGGAATTGTTAATAATTGCCTGGGCTAGGTTATGGCCCCAAACTTACTCAAGTGTAATAGGCAGACACATGTGAAATTCATAACAGCATTTAACAAACAATTCACATATAATTCTCATTTGAGCATTTTGTCAAACACATTGAACATGTTACTAAGTATTTGCATTTCACCCATAAATTGCATAATCAAAATCATGATTACATGAAGGAAGCTATACATATAGATAAGGTAATTGAGAATCCTATCTTAATACCCTTATTAAATACAAATCATCAACAATTTCTCATTCAAACTTTTAATCAGACACTTAGAGTACACAATACCAAATACATAGAGTAGATTAGTGACGGCATATATTATAGCAAATCCTTACACAAAGTGATCATAATACCAATGACAAACATGAATCCTAAGTTTACAATTATGACAAGCACAAATCATAATTTCATGCTCATTCAATCATTTCAACAAACACTTGGAATGCATCATATACTCAACATAGTTCACACATGTATAATATATCGAAAACGTCATAACTAAGACAATATGGTAGCAATCAAGTCAGACATAAATCATTAGCTAACATTGGAAGCCTTGAAAACCATAACCTAAATGTTTATAGTCCGCACCTTCCGTCAGAATTCTCGTTTCGAACTCAGTTCGAATCCTACGTTCTCAAAAATGGAACAATGGGTACCTAAATCATGAAATATGTTAGCTAGGTTGACAAACAATTATTCTAGGTCTTAACTACAGCATTAGGGTGGGTTGGGATTTCTTACCCAAATCGTAGTGGGAACGGTTAGTGTAGCGATGGTGGGGAGGTGAATCAGCACAAGGAGCAATGGGAGAGAATCCCAACAACAATTTCCCAAACTCTCTTTTCTCTCCTAGAGTTAGAGAAATTCGTATGGAATGGGAATGGGGTAGTTTAAGGCCTTTAAATAAGCCCAAAACTGATGTCAATGGCCCCAAGGCCATGGTATACTTAAGTTATAGCCAAAGGGTGTTTGTTTCGGGCAGACGGGGCTCATCTGGAGGTCCATTACTCACATACGGCATGGAGTAAGTTCCTTGACGATGAATCCAAGCCAGGTTATGATTTCGGTACGATCGAATTAACGGATCGACCATGGAGGACCCGTGTCAGATCAACAGTTGTTGTTACTCAATCAGGGCTACAAGTATACAGATATGTGTAGGAAAATTTCCTTGATCCATGGGTGAAGTTCGGTCAGAAACTGATGGTCTAAAATCTTCAATTTCGCCCACAAGCGAACAGCCCAATTTACTTAAGTTTCACTTCATTTTCTAAGGATATTCGTGTTTCTCACATACTTCGCTCAGGGCTCAAGTTGTACATTTCTGGGTATTATTTGGGCTCGATTCCTGCAATGGTTATCAAGCAAAATAAGACGGTCATAACCTTATAGTTCTGTGGTCATCGAACTTTTAACGTGCGGTCCAGGTCCGATACGGAGTTTCAATGTGCTCCCAAGAGCAACCGGCTTTTGAGATTTCTCCTAGGTTTTTAAGTAGTGCTGAGTCAGCGATTTTGATGGTTTTGGGTCTCGCCATTTATATAGATAATGTGTAACGCCCTGAAAATCGGGGGTCAAGTAGCAACTCAACACCCGAGTTCCAAAACATCACTTATGCAACATTAATGCTTATGATTAAATGTTGTTTGTGTTAGTGCAATAAACATGAGTGAGATTATATTAAAACAGTAATTCATACTCCAGATCAAGTTATAAAACGCAAGCGAAAGACTGAAAGATGTATATAAATGTATATAAAGCTAGAAACAGTCACAATCAGTCTCCAGAGTATGAACACCTTACTGAGTCACCATATACATGTATTAGTTTCAAAATCAAAATGCCAAAAAAATGGTACAACTATAATGGTAAACCCTGTAGCCCCGTCATCTGAATGGCCTAAGCGAAGCCTCCAAAGAACTGCATGTAGGAGAACTCATCCTGATCATCATAGTAATCAGGCTCAGCCTCTTGCGTCTCGTCAACACCTGCATCTAAGACAAAGTCTGGTGGGTGTCCAAAATACCATCCCGTAACGTGGGAGTGAGTAGCTAACTCAGTGGAACAATAAAGCATAGGTTAACATGTTATCAATTCAGTAAAGCAGTAATGATAAAGTAATACAATCAAACACTCCTAAATACTCTTAATAATGCAAGTATGGAATGCAGTCATGATGCATGCCCTCACCAGTGCTCCCTCGTACGACACCATCTTACATTCGCGGCATGCTTCATCCCTCAGTGCTCCACAACGCCAGGCACATGCAGTGTTATGTTATGAACGTGATTACTGAGTTGTTATTAGTCCTTTTCATACAGCAGTATTGGGAAACTAAGGTACCTCCCTTATATCATTCTCAAATAATGATCCATTCTAGGGTCGTTAGTCCTAGATAATCTCATACGATGATGCGGTTCTAGGTCGCTGTAAAGGGCTGTCAGGGCTATTACACGCACTCGTTGCACTGCTCCCCCATCACCTTATCAATACAAGCCTAGTTTATACTCTATTTACTACGGGAAGGCTCGTCGCCTCTCCGCAGATTCAGAGTATGCTCGAGGTCACTACAAAGGGCTGTCAGGGCTGTTACACGCACTCGTTGCACTGCTCCCCCATCACCTTATCAGTGTAGGCCGACAGCTCAAATACAGTGTCCCATACCACCATATTTGGCTCACGAGTCTAGGTTGCTCACTGGTCACTACAGGGAGGCTCGTGGCCCCAGCGTAGGCCGACAGATCGACCATGGTGTCCCATACCACTATGCTCGGCTCATGAGTCTTAGTAGATTGAGGTACCAAGGTTAATGGGGTTACACTAGTAAGTTTGGTACCTTAGGTTCAAGCAGTAGCGTCCAAACATGGTGAACATACATTAGACAGATCGGGTTACTTGACAAGCTCGACTAGCACAAGCGCACGACAAGTTGAACAACATGAAGTGCATAAGCCCTTTGCCTGGCCTAACCATTGTCGCCAACCGAAGTATGGCTCGGGTTCGTCAAATACGTCTTACGTGGCGAATGCATCTCAGCCACAAATTCAATCCTGTTACCGACTACCTAGACTAAATCATAGTCCTAACTTCATTTTATTTCATCAAGAATCATATGAGATAGTTAAAGTAGGAATAAACAAGTAATTCAATTCTTACAATCAAAAAAGCATGTTATGAAATACAACACAAACAAGATTTCACACACATTCACTTCATGAAATAAAACAGACATTACAATGTAACGTACATGTAGAAAATCATACACATAATTGAGGTAACCGAGATTCGTATCTCGATCCTCCTACAAAGTATTCTAAGTGATCACTAGCACATTCAGACATTTTCACAAACACATAGACTACATACATCACCTTACATGATGTATGAGGATTACACATGTGTTAGGACAAATCCTTTCACTAGGGAGTGGCCCTGCATACCACGTGCATATACCCACGACGGATAACCATGGTGTGCTGAATCCGAGCTCCATGTTCATTCAAACATTTCTACAAACACTTGGGCTACACACTTAGTCACATATAACGTATATTTGCCGTGACGTGATTTTGGGCAAGTCCTTTCACTAAGGAGTTGTCGCACATGTATTAGGCATATATTCACGATAAATAAACATGTTAAGCACAAATCCAAAATCCAAACATATTCAAACATTCCAACATATGCATAGAATACACTATATTCTACATAGTTCATGTAAACTCGTATAACAAAACCGACGACGCATTTTGAATGTGTAATAGCACCTTTGTCAGTTATAAATCATTAACCGACATTGAAAGCCTTGAAAACCATAACCTATACGTCTATAGTCTGCACCTTACACCGTAGAAGCGTAACGAAGTTGATAGAATCTCTAAGTCTTCGTTGAGGTTGATATGATGACCTAAATCACGAGTTGAGTCAGCTATTTCGCTACTTGCAATATTGAAAACCTTAGAACAGATTAGGGTTAGATTTTTCTTACCTAGGAACAAAGCCGAAATCGCTAGAAAAGCGATTAGATCATGATGGTTAAGCACGTAGGGTAGCAGGGTAGAGTATCAGGAAGAATCTCTCACTCTTCTCACACTTTCTCTCTCTTTTCTCTCTTCTCTCTCCTAGGGTTTCTCTCAATTCGTATGGGCTGAATGAGAGAGGGTTTAAGGTCCTTATATAGGCTTAAAACTCACTAAATTAGACTCAGGGCCATGGTATACTTAGGTTATATCCAAATACGGACTATTCCGTCTTAACGGAGCACTTCTGGAGCCCCACCTTGAGCAAAAGGTCAGACTTAAGCTCACCGACCTTGGATCTAGGTTGAGTTAAGTTTTCGTTCCAATCGGGTTCCTAGATCACACGTGGCGAACCAGTTTCAGTTCAACGGTCACTGAAACTCGATCAGGGTTACAAGTACACGGACATGTATGGGAAATGTTTCCTGATCTGAGGGTGTATTTGGGTCAGATTTCGATAGTCTGATTGCTTATATTTGGCCCGCAAGTGACAAGTCTCAGATTACTTAAATTAGATTTAATTTCTAAAGAAAACCATGTTTTCTCACACTCCTCATTCCAAGCTCAAGCGAATAGCCCTGGGACACTATCTGGTTTTGACTTCCAAGATGGTTGTCAAGCTCAGCAAGGCGGTCCTAATTATATAACCTCGTATTATTCAGACTTTCGATGTACGATCCAGATCTGATACGGAGTTTCGTGATGCTCCCGAGAGCAGCCGGGTAATGAGATCCATCCTAGATTTTTGGTTAATGTAGCGTCAACGATTCCACAAGTTTTGGGTCTTACAGATCATATTTAAAGTGATTAGTGTGGATTTCATATGTAATCTAGTTTAACACTAGTTAAACCTCATCTAATTATAAAGGATTTGGTCCTGAGTGATTTTTGCCTGAGGTGGACTCGGGCCTTTGTACGGGATTTTTCGAGTCGTTACATAATGGTTTGAGCCAAATCCATTGATTATTTAGTTTAGTACTTAACTAAATTTTTGTCCAATTTCTACAGAACACGATCCTTAGGTATTTCTGCTTGAGGTGGTACTCGGGTCTTTGTACGGATTTTTCCGAGACGTTACAATAGCGGGGGTAAACATAGGTACTATTTGAGCCGTTAGAAGGCTAGCTCACAGTCCTCAGTCCACTCCACCATCTTCTTTCCTTTTAACTGTTTGAAGAACGATAGGCACTTATCTGTGGCTCAAGAGACAAATCGGTTAATGGCAGCAATCATGTCGGGGAGGTATTGAATTTTCTTCATTGTCCTGGGTAAACTTATGTCTAATAGAGCTCGAATCCTGTCGGAGTTTGCCTTTATCTCCCTCTGGTTGACCAGAAAGTCAAGGAACTTTCTCGAGCTGACGCTAAAGGCGCACTTGCTCAGATTTAACTTCATCTGGTATTTTCATTGGATTGCGACCATTTTCTTAAGGTCGGCAATGTGGCCTGCAGCCTTAGTGCTTTTGACAAGCATGTCATCGACGTAGACTTCCATTTTTCGATTTGTTGGGTGAACATTTTATTGACAACTCACTGATATGTGGCTCCAGTGTTCTTCAACCCAAAGGGCATGACCTTGTAACAGTATAACCCTTTGTCAATGACAAAGGTCATCTGTTTGTCGTAAGGATGCATGGCGATATGGTTATAGTCTGAGTACGCATCCATGAAACTTCAAAGCTTGTGCCCGGCTGTGCTTTCGAGAGCTGGTCGATCCGTGGGAGGGGGAAAATGTCCTTGGGGTAGGCTTTGTTTAGGTCGGTGTAATTAACGCAGACCCGCCACTTCCTGTTGGACTTTTCACCAATACAACGTTGGCAATCCAGTCAGGATAATAGATTTCTTTGATAAAGCCTACTTTGAGGAGCTTGCTGACCTCTTCGCTGATGATGACGTATCGTTCATGTTCAAAGTTTTGTCGCTTCTGCCTCACTGGTCGATGGTCAGGGTCCACGTTCAGTTTATGGACCATGACTTTTAGGTCAATGCCATGTATGTTTCGATGGGACCAGGCTAACACGTCGGCATGTCATCAAAGGAGGTCCATGATCTCGTCTCGCAAAGCTGGAGCTAGTGATGAGCCGACCTGAACAGTCCAGGTCAGGTCAGGTCAGAATTGATGAGGGGGATGATTATAAGATCCTCGATTAGGGACCCTCTCTCGACCGAATCTTCTCTGGGATTGAGTGATGTGATGGCCATTGCTTGGTGTTGCGTCCTCAAGGTGGTAGAGTAGTACTGGCATGCTTCCTATTGGTCCCCTTTGACAAGCCTGACCCCATGCTCGGTTGAGAATTTCATTATAAGGTGGTATTTAGATACCACTACTCATAAGGTATTGAGAGAGGGCCGCCTGAGGATGACGTTGTAGACAGAAGGGCAGTCAACCACAAGAAAGTCTATCATTGTCGTTGTTTAATTCAGTCCTTCTCCCGCCGTGACCGGGAGAAGTATGGATCCCTCAGATGTAACTTTATCCCCTGTGAAATCGAGGAGAGGAGTTTTGACAGGTCGGAGTCGAGACCTTTTGAACCCCATTTTGTCGAAGGCGTCAATAAAGAGGATATCTGTTGAGCTGTCGATGTCTACCTGAATCTGAAACACCTTGCAGTTAGCTATAGTCATGATCACTACCCGTGCGTCATCATGAGGGTGGTGGACACCTCAGGCGTCATCTTCAGTGAAGGTCAGCTCGTAGGAGGGTACTTTATGCTCCTTCGGAGGCCTGCTGGTGATGTGGATTTGATGTTCTGAGCTGTTGTGGCTGATACTACAAGCGTGGGCTCTATGTGCTCGGTTCAAATTTCGTCCTCCAGCAGGCCCACCGAAGATTGTGCGAATTTCCCCAGTAGCTTTGTTATTATTGATGGGTTGTTCATTCTTCCGATTTGACCATTCTTCCCTCCTATTGACATATTCTCGCAAATGCCCGTCAAGGATGAGGGCTTCGATTTCTTCTTTGAGGTTGAAACAGTCGTCAGTGGAGTGGTCATGGTGGCAATGGAAGTGGTAGTACTTTCGTTTGTCTCGCTTGTCAGCGTCGATCTTCATCCGGTTCGGTCATTTGAGGATTCATTTGTCCCAAACTTCCATTAGAACCTGCTCGGGCGTTATGTTGAGGAGGGTTTAAGAGCTGAATCTTCTATAGGGTCGTCTACTCAAACACTATCCTCTAGTTGAATCGTCATCCTTTCTCCGCTTGTTGTTGAGGGCCAATACTTATTCTTCCTTGGGTCGCTTCTCCTTGCTCGAGCTTTCTCTATTCTGAGTGACTTTTCATGAGCTGAAAAACTCCTCAGCGTTAGAGTATTTCTAGTCTCAACTGAGGAGATGGCTAATGTCGTTGGAGGGTTCTTGTCGAGCAAGAAGAGGAATCTCCCCTCCCTCAAGCTGGCCATCACGGCGCCTAGGGTGATCTGGTTCAAATATCCCTCCACTTACGTCACTTACAGGTTGAAGCGCTTGATATAATCTTTTAACAACTCGTCCTCCCTCTGGATGATGGTGAGGAGGTGAGTTGTTGGTTTCAACCATTCTTTTCCTCCGATGAAGTTGGTGATGAAGGCTTTGCTCAGCTGCATGAACGAACTGATGGATAGGAATTTCATCTGCCGAAACCACTTCCGAGCTACTCTTGTCAGGGTTAAGGATAATGCTCAGCACATTACCATTGTCGACTGTAACGCCCCAGATTTTTTCCAACTTGGAGTTAGACGTACTTAGGTAATGGGTCGATCCGAACACCTTAATTGCTTCTCAAAAACTCAATCCTAAAGACTAAAATCCCCTTTCAACCCATTTCCTTCAAAATCTCCCATTTCACCTTTCACCACCTTGTTCTTTAAATGTTTCTAAGTACTATCATATTAGGCATGAATCTTAAAGTTTAGGTGATAAAGAACAATACTTTATAAATCCATACAAAGGCCCGAGTACCACCTCAGGCAGAAATCACTCAGGACCAAATCCTTTAGAAATTAGACAAAGTAACTAAGTGCTCACTAGATTAGCTACGAAATCTGCTTGATTCACTTTAAATATGATCTGCAAGACCCAAAACTTGTAGAATCAGCGACACTAGGTTACCCTAAAATCTAGGATCAATCTCATTACCCAGTTGCTCTCGGGAGCACATTGAAATTCTGTATCAGATCTGGACCGCACATCGAAAGTCCGATTACTACGAAATTATATAATTAGGACCGCTTTACTGGGCTTGACAATCATCTCAGAAGTCAAAACCAGATAGTGTCCCACGGCTATTCGCTTGAGCCCGGAGTGAAGAGTGTGAGAAAACGAAGATTTCTTTAGAAATGTAATCTAATTTAAGTGATCTGAGACTTGTCACTTGCAGGCCTGAAATAAGCACTTAGACCGTCAGAATCTGACCCAAATACACCCTCGGATCAGGAAAAATTTCATACACAGGTCAGTGTACTTGTAACCCTGATCGAGTTTCGATGACTGTTGAACTGAAACTGGTCCGCCACGTGTGATTTGGGAACCCGATTAGAATGAAAACTTAACTCGACCTAGATCCATAGTCAATGAGCTTAAGTCTGACCTTTGGCTCAACGAGGGGCTCCAGAAGTGCTCCGTTGAGACGGAACAGTCCGTATTTAGACATAACCTAAGTATACCTTGGCCCTGGGTCTAATTTGGTGAGTTTTTAGCCTATATAAGGACCTTAAACCCTCTCTCATTCAGCCCATACGAATTTGAGAGAAACCCTAAGAGAGATAAGAGAGAAAAGAGAGAGAAAGTGTGGGAGAAGTGGGAGAATCTTCCTATTAATTTACCCTGTCAATCTACGTGCTTAACCATCACTTTCCAATCGCTTTTCCAGCAATTCCGGCTTCGTTCTTAGGTAAGAAAACCTAACCCTAACCTATTTTAGAGTTCCAGGTAGTGTGAGTTGTGAAATAACTAATCCGAATCATGTTGTAGGTTGCCAAATCACAGTAGACAAAGGCTTATCGATTCTATCGAGTTCTTTACGCTTCTACGACATAAGGTGCGGACTTTAGACGTATAGGTTTTGGTTTTCAACGCTTCAATGTCAGATAATGATAGATTTGTGATCTGGGTGTTATTGTACATGCAAAATGCGATGTTTGTTTTTCGATTCGGTTAAGTATGCAAATTATGGTGTATAGTATATTCTGTATATTTGTAGAAAATACTATATACGTACAAATTTTAAAAGTGTGTTTGCCATGATAAATTATTGTATGAACATGCTATATATAAGTGTAATACTTACTTGGCGAAAGAATTCGCCTTAATACATGTTTTGGCTAATATACGTTATGTATGTTAATAAGTATATTCTAAGTGTTTGTGAAAATGCTTGTATGAGTAAGTATTTAGATGATTATGCTTTAAGTAGGTGTTGAGATAGGATTCTCAACTACCTTAGTGTTGTGTATGATTTCCTTCATGTAAGTTGTTTAAGTTAATCGCTTACTTATGAAATGCATGTGTTGTATTTCCTGTTTATATTGCGCTTTATAACCTGCTTGTTAACATGTTTGAATTACTTTGTTAATTCTACTTTGACTATTATACATGCTTTCTGATTACGGATTGAATATGATTGGGGCTATGTAATAGTCCAGGCGATCGGTAACAGACTTGAGTTCGTAGTTGAGATTCCTTCACCACGTAGGATGTGTTTGACGAACCTGAGTCGTACTTCGGTTGGCGACAGTGGTTAGGCCATGAGAAGTGCTTATGCACTTCATGTCGATCAGCTGGTTATGCACTCATGCTAGTCGAGCTCATCA